>CAKXYN010000003.1:52875000-62875000 GCA_935064755.1 Tragelaphus eurycerus
CATTGGAGAAGACTCTGATGCTGGGAGGGACTGGGGGCAGGAGGAGAAGGGGACGACAGAGGATGAGATGGCTGGATGGCATCACTGACTCGATGGATGTGAGTCTGAGTGACCTCCGGGTGTTGGTGATGGACAGGGAGGCCTGGCGTGCTGCAGTTCATGGGGTCGCAAAGAGTTGGACACAACTGAGCGACTGATCTGATCTGATCTGAGTGGTTCAAACAATACATCTATTATTTTACAGTTCAGGAGTTTGGCAGGGCAGTATTCTTTCTGGAGACTCTAGGAAAGAATTTATTTCTTTACCATTTCTAGCTTCTACAGGTTGCCTGCATCCCTTGGCTTGTGGTCTCATAATCCATTTTGAAAATCAGAGATATAACATTTTTTTCAAATCTGTTTTTTTTTTTTCCCTCTGAGTTCTTCTTCCATGATTCCATCATCTACTCTGATCTCTCTGCATCCTTTTAAAAAGGATCCTTGAGATTACACTGGTCTTGATTAGCACGGGATAGTCTCCCTATCTTAAGATCCTTAACCTAATTACATCTATAACTTCCTTTTGTCAGTGTAAGATGACATAGTCACACATTCCAGAGATTACAATGTGGACATCTTTGGGGGCCTTTATTCTAGCACCAAACTAGCATCAATCTCACCCTCATTTATTAAGACTGAAATTGTAAAAAAAAAATACAACAAGATCAAATCATCATCTGTGGGTCCCTTGTTGTCAGTCTGAATCCTTTTGGGTATCTCTTTGTGTAGGCTCAACTAGAACCAAGATTGAGGATCATGCTGTTCTGCATTTATATAATAACACTTGTTCTTTTCAAACTACCTGTTTTTTGAAAAAAAAAATTATAGGAATACAGTTGCTTTACAGTGTTGTGTTAGTTTCTGGGTACAGCAAAGTGAATCAGCTATATGTACACATATACATATATTCCATCTTTTTTGGATTCCTTCCCATTTAGGTTCATCCGCACTCTGGTGATCTGACTGTGTTTGACCATTACCACAACCTTATGAGGAATGTGAGTTGGGGAGTCTTTTCCGCATCTGCATTAGTTTCCCTCATGACCTAGTCATCTCCCAAAGGCTCCACCTCCTCATATCATCACACTGGAATGAGGATTACAATAGACGAATTTTGGGGGGACACAAACATTTTGGGCTTCCCTGGTGGCTCACTCAGTAAAGAATCCACCTGCAGTGTGGGAGACCTGGGTGGCTGCTATGACAAAGGATCACAAACTTGGCTTAAAACAACAGAAATGTATTCTCTCCCAGTTCTGGTGTCTAGAGGGCCAAAATCAAGGTGTTGGTAGACCCATGCTCCTTCCAAAGGCTTTAAACAGGGAATATTCTTGGCTCTTCCTAACTTCCAGTAGCTGCTGGGAATCCTTGGTGGTATGCCTTGGCTTCCAGCTGCATCACTCCAGTCTCCACCTCTGTTGGCCCATGGAGTCTTTGTCTGCTTAGGCTGCTATGTGCTGGTGACTCAAACAATAAATATGTCTTTCTCACAGTTCTGGAGGCTAAGAAGTTCAAGATCAAGGCACCAGCAGATTTGATGTCTGGTGAACTCCTGCTTCCTGGTTCACAGACCATCTTCTCGCTGTGTTTTCATACAGCAAAAAAGCAAGAAAACTCTCTGAGGTCTCTTTTACAAGATCACTAGTCCCATTCATGAGGACTCTGCCCTCATGACCTAGTCATCTCTCAAAGGCTCCATCTTCTAATACCATCACACTGGAATGAGGATTACAATAGACGAATTGTGGGGGGAACACAAACATTTCAGACTTCCCTGGAGGCTCAGGTGGTAAAGAATCTGCCTGCGATGTGGGAGACCTGGGGTGAATCCCTGGGTTGGGAAGATCCCCTGGAAGAGGCCAAGGCAACCCACTGCAGTCTTCTTGCCTGGAGAATCCCCATGGTCAGAGGAGCCTGGCAGGTTACAGTCCAAAGGGTCACAAAAGAGTCGGACATGACTGAGCGACTAAGCACACACACAAGGCAAAGAGTAAGTCTGTGACCAGCTGGAGATGACCCTTGGCTTCTGGCCTCCGGGGTCAGGGCTTTTAGGACTGAATGCCTTAACCTTCCCTTCAGTTCCTCCCCTCCCCAGAGCAGTTGTGACCTCCCAGGAGCCTTGAAGGAAGAGGGACGATTTTGACAGGAAATGCATCGAGCAACCCTTCCTTAACAAGGGCTTGGTTTCAGGAAGGCGAATGGTGTGTGGGAGCCAGAGGGTTCTGCACTGCCTCCTCAGTGTGGTTTTAGTACAGCCTGTGCAGTGAGCCCCTCCATGCCTGGGTAACGCAGAATTTACCAGGCCTTACTGACCAGGTTCTCAGGTCAGAAAGTATTAGAATCAGCCCCTTTTTACCTCTTCTCAAATCGGCTCCAGTCAGTTCCTTACCTTTAGTTCTTTCTTTCTCTAAAGTGTCGACATTGGGACTTCCTTAGTGGTCCATGGGTTAAGAATTGCCTTCCAATGCAGGAGATGTGGTTTGATCCCTGGTTGGGGAACTAAGATTCCACATGCCAATGGGGAACTAAGCCTGCAAGTCACAACTACTGAGCCCATGCACTACAGATCCTGCTCACCACAACTAGACAGAAGCTTGTCCACCGCCAACAGAAGATCCCACGTGAGGCAGCAGAGATCCTGCATGCTACAACTAAGACCTGGCTCAGTCAAACATAAAAAATAAACAAATATTAAAAAAAATAAAGTGTCAACACTGGTGGAGTGAACTTTGAGGTCTGCTAGACATTAATATTTAGGTTCTGCCACTTTCTATTAGGTTGGTTCAAATGTAATTGTGGTGGTTTTGGACTGTGAATTTTAAATCATTGTAACTCATTTCAAACACATCTTTATTAATCAAAATAGGAACTGTTACAATTAACACAATTTTGCCAATGAGAAATAAGCTTGCTTATTCATATAGTGTAAAAATCCATGCTTCGGGATTTAACAAACTCTTGGAAAGCATTTTCTGTCTCCTGGTGGTTGTGGAAGTGTTTTCCCTGAAAAAAGTTGTCCAGATGCTTGAAGAAGTGGTAGTTGGTTGGTGAGTAGTGATGTGAATATGGTGGATGAGGCAAAACGCTGTAGCCCAATTTGTTCAACTTTTGAAGCGTTGGTTGTGTGACCTGTGGTTGGGCATTGTTGTGGAGAAGAACTGGGCCCTTTCTGTTGACCAGTGCCAGCTGCAGGCGTTGCAGTTTTTGGTGCATCTCATCGATTTGCTGAGCATACTTCTCAGATGTAATGGTTTCACTGGGATTCAGAAGGCTGTGGTGGATCAGACGGGCAGTAGACTACCAAACAGTGGCCACGACCTTTCATTGGTACTTTCAAGTTTTGCTCTGGGAAGTGCTTTAGAACTGCTTAGTCCAACCACTGAGCTGGTCATTGTCAGTTGTCATATAAAATCCACTTTTCATCACACATCACAATCCGATCAAGTAATGGTTCCTTGTTGCACAGAATAAGAGAAGATGACACTTCCAAATGACATTTTTTTTTTTTTTAAACTTTTGGTCAGCTCACGAGGCATCCACTTATTGAACTTTTTCACCTTTTCAATTTGTTTCAAATGCTGAATGACCATCAAATGGTCAACGAGTTCTCCAGCAACTTCTCACATAGTTGTAAGAGGGTCAGCTTTGATGATTGCTCTCAATTGTTGTCAACTTCTGATGGCCAGACACTATACTCCTCATCTTCAAGGCTCTCGTCTTCTTTGCAGAACTTCTTGAACCACCACTGCACTGTACATTCATTAGCAGTTCCTGAGCCAAATGGATTGTTGATTTGGAAGTTATCTCTGCTGCTTTACAACCCGTTTTGAACTCAAATAAGAAAATCACTCAAATTTGATTTTTGTCTAATATCACTTCCATAGTCTAAAATACATATAAAATACACAATAAGTAATGTCATTAGCAAAAAACCGAAAGTGAGAAATATGCATTAAAATAATGTATAGCATAACCACATTTAAGAATGTATTCCAATATTGAATGGCAAAGTCCAACAGTGCAAAACTTCAATGCTTTTGCACTGACCAAACACACTTGTGTAACTCTGATTCCTTCATATCTTTGAGCTTTATTCTCTGTAGAATGGTAAAAGTGTCTATCTCAGAGGGTCCTGGGGATTAAATGAGCCAATGTAGAGAAAGTACAGTACCTGGTGCATCATAAGAGTAGCCCATAGCATTATTACCTGGCTCAGAGAACTAGTCCAGAATTTTGAGTCATTTTTTGGTGTGCCCCAGACAGGTACAGGTTGGTCCTCGGCACACCTGTTGTCAGTTTGCTGAAGGTTAGCCCACTGACTCTGATGAAACCAGGGATTTAGGGAGTCCAGGTGTCAGCAGGGAGCTGGCCCCTGGCTAGGCTGGTACCTATCACTGGATTGAGTTGGGCTATTGCAACACCCCCAGATCTGTTCAAAGCACATATTTATCTCCACCAGTATGTTCGCAAGTCCCAGGTACATACTTGGCTGGAGAAATTAGATTACCTTTGGGACATAAACTACTCTCAGACAACTGATTGAGACCTTCAATTGCCTATAATGAAGTAGAAATTTTCCAACGTAGATGAAGGGTGACAGATTGAGGAAGGAAGACAGAAATTATATGTTGCCAAACGGATCCAACATGTACCGTTTTCATCTGAGTTTCTTATTTATGAAGCTTAAATGAAATGTTCAATAATTTACAACGGAATCATCTTCTCCCAGAAAAGTGCAGAGTAGAATTTAAAGTGCTCTTTTTCCAAGCTTTCTGTCTAGGGGATGGGGAAGTGGGACTCGCTTATAGGTTCCTGCCTGCTGCTTTTCTTTGATTTTCAGCAGCTTTCTTCCTGTGCTACAAGTGAATTGTTGCTCTTTGCCAGCAGGTAAAATACACTTTCTGCTGGAAAAGGAAATGCGTACCCAAGGCATAGTGGGTACACTTATATACCAGCACTTGGAAGACTCCTAGGGATTTCTCACTTTTTAAAGACCCCATTGCTCTCTATCAATGCTCCCTTTATCTTTCTGTCCAACTCCTGCAAGTAGTAGCATATGAATGGCTCTGCTCCCTTTTTAACACTAGCTCAGAAAATTCATCCCATGGGAAACCACCACTCTCCATCTCTTATAGAACTTCACTGGTTCAACTCAGAGGATGACACTTCCCTCAACTCTTTCCCTATCCATTCTTCTTTGAACACTCAAAGCACACAGTTCATGCACTCAGCAAACATGGCTGAAGGTCTCCTTTGTGCTGGGCACAGGGTTGTGTACTTGATACAAGGGTGAGCTGAATGGAATCACCCTTGTCCTTAAAGAGATAAAAAATCTGTACTGAAAAGGAAATTCATTACTTATTGAGCACCCATATATACCTTGAATATTCATTGGAAGGACTGATGCCAAAGCTGAAGCTCCAATACTTTGGTCACTTGATGTAAAGAGCTGACTCATTGGAAAAGACCCTGATGCTGGGAAAGATTGAAGGAGAGGAGAAGGGGAGGACAGAGGATGAAATGGTTGGATGGCATCGTGGACTCAACAGAGTTTAACTCAATGAGTTTAAGCAAACTCCAGGAGATAGTAAAGGACAGAGCAGTCTGGTGCACTGCAGTCCATGGGGTCCCAAACAGTCGGATATGACTTAGTAACTGAATAACAAGAATATACCAAGCACTGAGCTGCAGGCACTGGGTAATCCACAAGAATAATAAAAAAGAAAGGGAATAAAGGAGCAATAAAAAATCAAAAGAGAACTTTGAGTGCCTGGTGGCCAAGAGGTCCATTATTGATCGACGAGTTTCTTAGAGATTCATACATGTTATCTTGTTTTCCACTCTGCCGGGAGGGCATTACTTATGGGTAAACAGAGGACTAGAGAAGTCCATCTCTCAAACCAAGGTCACAGTGCTAATACGCAATGAAACAGGGTTTGGAATCCAGGTTCATTGTTCTTTCTGATACATCACAGCATGGTCCCTATGAGTCTTACAGGCTAGGAGAGGGAAATGGAGTAAGCAAATTGGAATTTGAAGGTGATTTGGTACCACTCCATGGGAAGCTAACTAAGAAAACAATTTCAGAGTGGGGATAAAATCAGCATGGGCGGGGCTGGAGTAGCCAGAGAAGACTTTCTAGAGAAGGGACTTGAATCTTGAAAGCTAGCCAAGATTAGGAAAGGTTGAGGGGCGGAGACATGGAATTCTCCAGTGGGCAGGATGGGGCATTGTGAACAGGAAGAGATTAATTAGAGCCAGAGAGCAACTAGCTCTAATTATGAGCTCAATGAGCCCAACTAGCTCAATGAGCAGATTCTCACCTGCACTGCAAGGACCGTGGGTGGGTGATAAAGGCAGGATGACTCACTTCCCTCTGTCTAGGAGGCCTGTTCTTCATGCTTCCTGCTGCTGGCAGGAAAGTAGTGGGAGAAGGAGGCCCATGAAACTGAGATTGCTGTGTCTTGCCAGCAAAAGCATGAATAAGACACTTGGGGTCTGCAGGCTTGGTTAGGTTCACAAGGGCATTCAGAAATATGGAACCTTTCCATCTCTAAATCCCTAGGTTCATCTCCAGAGTATCTGTGAAGTTCAAGCCTACCAAACTGGGACTGGGGATTTGGTTCGCTGAAGCATCACTATGAACAAAGCTAGTGGAGGTGATGGAATTCCAGTTGAGCTATTTCAAATCCTAAAAGATGATGCTGTGAAAGTGCTGCACTCAATATGCCAGCAAATTTGGAAAACTCAGCAGTGGCCACAGGACTGGAAAAGGTCAGTTTTCATTCCAATCCCAAAGAAAGGCGATACCAAAGAATGTTCAAACTACCTCACAATTGCACTTATCTCACACACTAGCAAAGTAATGCTCAAAATTCTCCAAGCCAGGCTTCAACAGTATGTGAACTGTGAACTTCCAGATGTTTAAAATGGATTTAGAAGAGGCAGAGGAACCAGAGATCAAATTGCCAACATCAGTTAGATCACCCAAAAAGCAAGGAAATACCAGAAAAACATCTATTTCTGCTTTATTGACTATGCCAAATCCTTTGACTGTTTGGGTCACAACAAACTGTGGAAAATTCTTAAAGAGATGGTAGTACTAGACCACCTGACCTGCCTTCTGAGAAATGTGTATGTAGGTCAAGAAGCAACAGTTAGAACTGGACATGGCACAACAGACTGGTTCCAAATCGGGAAAGGAGTACATCAAGGCTGTATATTGTCACCCTGCTTATTTAACTTATATGCAGAGTACATCATGAGAAATGCTGGGCTGGATGAAGCACAAGCTGGAATCAAGATTGCCAGGAGAAATGTCAATAACCTCAGATATGCAGATGACACCACCCTATGGCAGCAAGTGAAGAACTAAAGAGCCTCTTGATGAAAGAGGGGAGTGAAAAAGTTGGCTTAAAACTCAACATTCAGAAAACTAAGATCATGGCATCTGGTCCCATCAGTTCATGGCAAATAGATGGGGAAACAATGGAAACAGTGAGAGACTATTTTGGGGGGCTCCAAAGTCGCTGCAGATGGTGACTTCAACCATGAAATTAAAAGATGCTTGCTCCTTGGAGGAAAAGCTATCACCAACCTAGACAGCATATTAAAAAGCAGAGACATTACTTTGCCAACAAAGGTCTGTCTAGTCAAAGCTACGGTTTTTCCAGTAGTCATGTATGGATGTGAGAGTTGGACTATAAAGAAAGCTGAGTGCCGAAGAATTGATGCTTCTGAACTGTGGTGTTGGAGAAGACTCTTGAGAGCCTTTGCACTGCAAGGAGATTCAACCAGTCCATCCTAAAGGAAATCAGTCCTGAATATTCACTGGAAGGACTGATGCTGAAGTTGAAACTGCAATACTTTGGCCACCTGATGTGAAGAATTGATTCATTTGAAAAGACCTGGATGCTGGGAAAGATTGAAGGCAGGAGGAGAAGGGGACGACAGAGGATGAGATGGTTGGATGGCATCACCGACTCTATGGACAGACTCTATGAGTCTGAGTAAGCTCTGGGAGTTGGTGATGGATAGGGTAGCCTGGTATGCTGCAGTCCATGAGGTTGCAGAGTCTGACATGACTGAGGGACTGAACTGAACTGAGTGCACTTAAAAGATGTCTGCCTTTGGACATCCCTGGTGGTCCAGTGGTTAGGAATCTGCCTGCCAATACAGGGGATGTGGGTTTGATTTCTGACCCAAGAAGATCCAACATGCCCCGGGTACCACAACTACTGAAATAACACAACTAAGCCTGTGTGCCTCAACTACTGAAGCCCACACACCTAGAGCCAGTGCTCAGCAACAAGAGAAGCCACCCCAGTGGGAAGCCTGCGTGCTACAGCTAGAGAGTAGCCCCCCTCACTGCAACAAGAGAAAGCCCGCATACGGCAACAAAGACTCAGTACAGTAAAAAGTAAATAAATGTTAAAAATCAAAAACTTTAAAGGAAAAGAAAGACATCTGCCTTTAAAGGGAGGGGCAAACCAAGGACCCTGTCCCCAGGGAGTTTGCAGTTATTCTTAGTTTTCCTAACAACCATGCTATCACGTTGTTATTGTTTGTTTTCTTGTTAGTCTCCTCACTATACTCTTAGGTCTTTGGGTCAAGCTACTTGTTTTTTAAATATTTTAATTCAGTATGTAGTACAGTGAAAAAATGTATAATGCATAGAAGCAGGATGGGTGGGGCAACAGTGATGCTGGGAAGACTTCTATGAGAGAATATCTGAGCTGAGTTTGAATGATCGGGGAGTATTTGGTTGGGGAAAGGGCATTGCAGGCTGGGGGAATAACACAGGCAAACCTGTATCTGGTAAAAGAATTCATGAAAACCAGGGACCCACTATAGGGCTTCTCATGGGGAAATCTCCAGCAGGGAATTTCATAGATGGTTTCACGGATGGGGGATATTTGGAGACAGAGGATCTTCTGGGAACCCCTGAAATTATGCCAGGTAGGCAACAATCTACTTTTTGCTGTTCTGGGTCTAACCTGTCAGGCTTCCCCCTTCTGATCTTGTTGAGGGTAATGGTAGATGCTTTCTCCTGAATGAGAAAGGCTTTGGAGGACACCTCCCTGATTTGAGGGTGTGGATGATGTTCAAGCATCAAGAGAAGACTCCATGCTGACTTTAAGGAAGGGACTGGTCCTACAAACTTATGTTTAAAACAGAAAATCATCACCAAGGACTGTTCTCATATACAGCTTTTTTGTTGCCAATGATTAATGAGGAACATGGGTCATTACCCTCTGTCCTACAGGAACATCCCACCTGTGAGTCTTTACTGTAAACAGCATTCCCTGCTGAAGAAGTCAAAGCAGAAACAGAAAAATTCCCACCTGGCTTGACTCCTGGTCCCCTCGTAGCAGCCCTTTAGTGCAAATAGGGAGCAGAGGCCCATAGGTGCCAGCTGTGAGGAGGACGGTATGGAAGCCTCCGCTCTTTCTGTCCTTTCTTCTGTTTGGGTCTCTGCAGCCCCTGGGAGGTGGTGCTCAGAGGGTGCCTTACCAAAGTGACCACTTGGGGTCACTGTGACTTCGCCCAAAGCAGGTTGAGCACCATCTGGCCCCGGCCCCAGGCCCATTGCCCGGCTCCTCCTCCCCAGAAGAGCCTGCAGGGTGTTGAAGGTCTGGCGCTGGGTCTGGGGCTTGTGCCCTGGCATGTCAGGGAGTGCAGACAGGATGAAGTGAACATCAAGTGCCTCCATCGGCACTGATTTACCAGCTGGACTCCTTTAAGGGGGTCTCGGGTTTCTCCGTGGAAAGTCCTCCTGTGGACAATCACCTCTAGGAGCCCCTCTTCTCACCACGAGACCTCCACTGGGGCCCCAAGGAAACAAAGTGGGCTCTGGTAGAGCCCTCGCTTTCCTTTCTCCAGCCACCAGAAGCCTGGAGGGTGGCAACTCGCGGGGCCTGACTGGGGCATGCTTGTAGACATCAGCCTTGTACTAGTGTGTTTGTGTGTGTGTGAGTGTGTGTGGATGTCGTGTGTGGCTGGCTGCAGGTCTTTGTTTTCTTGCAGTCCCGTGTTACACCATGAGGTCTGTAGGAATCTCCAAGCCCCTGGATTTCCTAACCCTGTGGATGATTGTTCTGATTAGCAGCTTGTGGACTGGAGATCCAGGTGGTCGCCATGCAGAGGCAGCTGGTGAGGAGGTGCCATCAGGAGGTGTTCAGGGGCTGCCCCAAGGAGACGAGGTGACAACCAGGTCCCCGGAGCTGGGTTACAGCCTAGGGCTCACTTGGCCCTACGGGCCAGCTCCTTTTGTCCTTCTCCTGACCACAGAGTTCCTCAAATGTGGGCTCCTGTTCCTGAGGGGGACCAGGCAAGACTCTTCATGGCTGAAGACACCCCCTTCCCCTGTCCACAGAACACTGTAGCCACAGGCTCTTCAGAGCGCAGGGTATAGAGTCCCCTCAGACACAGGCCAGAGCAGTTTTTATAATCTGCATCGATCTCAGGCAGGGTTTTATTGTTGTTGTTTTGGTTTTTTAAACAAAGTCCAGTCAAACAATGAGGATCTCCTTCCTTCCCCTACCCCCACTTCCTCACTTCCTCCCACTCTCCGTCCACTAGGAGTTTTCTGTATGGTTTATGGTTTGTCACTGCTTTTCAGAAAACAGTGGTGGTGCCAGTCCCTGGTACCTGCTGCCAGTTCTAACCTAGAGGGAAGTCAGTGAGTGGTGAGCCTATATAACACTGGGGGACCCTTTTGGGACTCCAGGTACGGAACACAGGCCAAGCAGACGTGGTCCAGGCTGAGTGCGTGCGTGCTAAGTAGCCTCAGGTGTGTTCGACTTTTTGCGACCCCATGGACTGTAGCCCGCCAGGCTCCTCTGTCCATGGGATTCTCTAGGCAAGAATACTAGAGTGGGTTGCCATGCCCTCCTCTAGGGGGTCTCCCCAACCCAGGGATCTAACCCCCATTTCTTATGTCTCCTGAATTGGCAGGAGAGTTCTTTATCACCAGTGCCACCTGGGAGGCGCCCCCAGGCTGATAGGCTGAGCCTACAAAAAAAGACTTATCATTAAAGATATAGAAGCCATCAGAGCAGAGAGAAAAATCACTGTAGACATGGAGTCTGTTGTTGAGAAACAAATCCATACTCCAGAGGGAATTTGCTGGGTATTGCCTAGACAGACCAATGGTGAAGAAAGGTTTGGTATTCTGTGCCCCAGCCTGGCCTCTGCATTGCAAAGGGTGGGGGTTATATGATGGGGGAGGTGGGGTGGGGAGGTGCTGTGAGCTCTCTGTGTGACTCTGAGCCCTGGGGTCAGGAAGGGCCTGTGTTCCACAGTAAAGGGGTAAGAGGTGGCTGCAGAGACAAGGGCTTCTGCAAAGAATATCCAGTACAGGTGCCGTAGAACTTGAGGGATTTGGAGCCACCTAACTCTGAGAATAAAGGGCGTGTGAACTTGTGCCTGGGAGAGGCTGGGTTGCAAGCGACCCAGGCTGAGCTTTATAGGGATTAAAAATGATAAAAGGTTAAATGGCTACTGAATGTTTGTTATGTGCCAGTGCTCAGATACATAAATAAATATGATTTCATTGAATCCTCAAAACAACCTGTGAGGTAGACCTGATGTCCTTCGGGCCAGGAAGCAGAAACACAGAAACTGAAGCAATTTGCCAAAGACACACATCAATGAAGTTGGTCTCAAGCCTAAGTGGATGATTTCAAAAGCCATGCTCTAGATATTCCTTTTTATGGCTGAGTAATAGTCCATTGTTATATGCACCACATATTCTATCCATTCCTTTACATAAAGCTGATTCACTTTGCTATACAGTAGAAAGTAACAACACTGTAAAGCAACTATACTCCAATAAAAATTAATAAAACATAAAAAGGCAGTGATGAAAACTTGGTAATCTAAAAAAGAAGAAGCCATGCTCAAACTGGGTGCTTCTTGCCCATTAATGTGCACACAGATCCCCAAGGAGCTTTTAAAATGCAGACTCTGATTCTATAGATCTAGGTGGAGAGGGCTCTTCCCATTGCCACAGGTCCCCCCCCACACACACACACACACACTCCACTTTGAGAAGATGGGAATGTGCTCTGTGCCAAACTCATACAAGGTGTCATTCCAAACCATCTCTTAGCTCATAGACCTCCTCCTCTGCTTCCTTATTCATTATCATCATTGTCATCATCTGAGTATTGAGTACTTTGCTACGTTAGAAGAATGGCCTTCCATTCATTAAGTTCATGATCTCACTAAAGCCCCATCAAATGCTATGAGGCAGGTGGCAACATTCCCCCTTTTACATATGATGAAACAGAAGCTTAGAAAGGTCATGTAAATGGATCCAAACCACACAGGATGTAGTTGAGCCTAGATATAGAGTCTTAGGACTTCCCTGGTGGCTTAGATGAGAAAGAATTTGCCCGTAATGTAGGAGACCTAGGTTCAATCCCTGGGTTGGGAAGATCCACTGGAGAAGGGAATGGCTACCCACTCCAATATTCTTGGCTGGAGAATCCCAGAGGACAGAGGAGCCTGGTGGGCTACAGTCCATGGGGTTGCAAAGAGTTGGATATGACTGTGCAACTAACACACATACACAGAGTTTAGAGTCTCGGCTCTTAACGTGTCCCATGGGACTGAGTATTCAGATAAAATGGGGCAGGAGAGATGGTACCTTCTGTTATGGTTGCAGTTGTTTTTGACTAAGGGATAGGGAGGGTGGGGATAGACAGAGCTGAAGTTTCTAGTCCTTCCTGCGCTTTCTGGCCAGGGACGAATTGCTTCAGATGAGCCTGGAATTGTCCTTCCCACTGAGCCTAGAGTCCTGTTTTATATATACAAGCAAATAACTTGCTAGGAACCAAAAACAAATTGAACAACAACAACAACAAAATCCCAAAACAAGTCTTAGGAGCTGAAAAACTCTCCTTTTTAGCTTCCAGGTAGAACAGTGAGAGAGAAAACACAACTATCAAGAGCTGGGATCAAACTTCTCCCTCTTTTTGCCTTGCCTCCAGCAGGGTCCTTCCTTCTCTTTCCCTAGACACCACAGTAAGAGTGCCAGTGATCCTTGTAATCGGCATCTCAGCAAGTACAGACATACTTGATTTCCTTACATGCCTATAATCCCTTTTTAAATCACATAAGGCTATTTGCCTTTATAAATCTTCCCAGCAGTGAGCTCCCTGGGATAATTATATGTAATATATATTTATAGTTTTATTTCACAAGCCCAACTCAAATAAAAAGACCAACATCTCTGAGTTCACTCCTCGATAATAATCTTCCCATTCCTTGGAAGTCTGCAACATTTAAATTTTGACCCTTCCTTTGCTGTTGCTTCTTTAGTAAGAGCAGCTGTGAAAATGGATGGGAGCATTTGACTAGGCTTCACAACTGCCTTTCATGGCTCCCTTGGTAGTTTTGGGGACACAGGCAAGTTTCCAAACTCTCTGAGCCTCAGTTTCCTTATCTGTAAAATGGGGATGATGACGGGGGTGGTTGTAATGTGATGGCTGATGGCTGTGGCACCTTAGTTGACTGATATGGCAGGCAATATTTTCCTTCTCTTGTCCCTCATGAGTCTTGTTGTTGTGAAGATGAAATAAGCTAAAACTATGTGAAGGTCCCTGGGATAACAGATGACCAATGAATGTAGAATCTTCTTTTTTTTCCAGTAATGGGAAATAATAACTAGGATGTGAGTGAGTTCTTCTCTATATCCCGTGATTTTATAGTGTATCCTCCATCTGAACATCAAGCCATCATCTTTGTAAAGCTGCTAATTGCCAAAGCAGCCTGCGGCTCTGGGCAGGGATACGCTGTGCCTAGAACCAGTTCCCTCTTGTATCATTGCAGGTTTTTTTGTTTAGCTTAATTTTTGTGAATGTCTCCAGCCCTCTGGAAAGGCCCTATGCCAGCTGGTCTGTTCCTGCTATGTTTAATTCACCCCCATTAACCTGCTTGGTCAGCATATCTTTCCATCTCTTTTCTGTGTTTTCAGGAGTGCGTCTGTCTGGAAAAAGCATTTATTATATTTACTTTAACTAGCCTCATTTGGCAAGGCGGTCTGGGATTTCAGTTCAGGAGGAAAACAGCTTTGATTATCCTGCCCTTGTTTACTCTACGCACTCTTTGCTGTGGATCCCTGGTCTACTGAGATGACAAATGCTTTTGCTAGAAGCCAAGACACAGGATAAACAAAGTCTCTGTCAGCACACCACTGGCCTCTGGTCCATGGCTGTTTTGCACAGTCTCCATCTAAAAACTGTACCCCCATTTCCAGCCATCTACCTTTGAGCAAAGCCTAGCAGGTAGGTTGTCCTGGATGGGTGTGTCTAAGGCCCAGGAAGAGCACTAGTTGGGCTCCACATCCACATGGGGACACAGAATGCTCCCCAGCCAAGCATCACAGTGACCTGGGCCATGTGTTAGTTCACTCCACCATTATCTCTCCCTTTGACTCCAAACAGCCTCCTGACCACTGTCTGCCTCTGACCTTGCCCTCCTCCTGTCTGATCTCCACTGTAGCTGTACAGATCTGCACTGCATCACCTATTTAAGACCTTTCAACAACTCCTCACTCACACTGTTTACAGGGTGCAGAAGGCATGACCAGGCTCTTAATTTATCAGCTTATCACTGGCTTCTTGTAGCCTGTGTGCAGTTGCTCTCATTCATTCATGCATGCATTTATTCATTCATTCACCACTTATCCAGGACCTAGGAAGTGCTAGATGTTGTGCTAGATGCTGGGGAATCACGGTGATCAAAACCAGACATGAGCTCCCTTTCACAGAGCTTCAGTCTAAGCTGGAGATTAACAACCCAATAATCATACCCAAAAGCACACAAGGATAGCTTGAGAAGTGCTGTGAGGTGAGGGGTTATCAGCAAGATGACACTGCCAGGCAGGATGACCTGACCTCACCTGGGAACCAGCCAGGGTTCCAGAGAAGTGACAGGTGAACTGAGAGCCAGAAGGGAAGCTGCCATCATGAGGTGAAGAGAGTTGTGGGGGCAGAGAGCCTGATAAGCAGAGGGAATGGCATGTGCCAAGCCCTGGGGCAGAAGGGTGTTTGAGGAACTAAAAAAAGTAGGCCTGTGGGCCTGGAACACTGGGAGCACCAGGAGATATGGGAGATGGAGGAGACTGGAGAAGATGGTAGGGAAACCAAGGCCATGGGAGGGTTTGGAGTTGATCACAAAAGCAATTGAAGTCCTTGAAATGGATGCACAAATAGGATGGCATAGTTAGAAATGTACTTTGAAGAGATCACTGATGGAGTCAAGAGGACAGTGGAGAGGCCAGGAGAGAATGGGGGGTTATTGCAGTGGTGGAGACAAGAAGTGATAGTAGCTTAGACCAGGGGATGGCAGTGCGATGGAGAACAGTAGATACATGCCACAGGTACTTGGTGGATTATACCAGAGGGATTTGGCAATCGTTGGATGTGGGCTTGCAGGGCCCACAGGGCCTCTTTCCTTGCAGGGAAGAGCGCTGGGAGGAGCTCAGGAACTGCCGTGCCCCCCGGGAGCCAGGGCTTACTCACCTGTGAGTGTGGCTCTGCTGGTTGGTCCGATGCTTTTGGGGACCAGCAGCTCATGGTACTGCTCGCCCGCCAAGGTGCTGTACTCAACCTTGTACTCCTGAACCTCTGCTTCACTGTTGTCCCACTCGAGGTCAAGGCTGGTTGCTGTCCGGGAACCAACCCGCAGGTTCTTGGGGGCATCAATCTCTTAAAAAAAAAAAAAAAAGACATCACGAACATCACACAGGATACTGTGCATTTGCCATGCATCTTGAACTTGAATAGGCTCTGCAGTGAGAGCCCACATCTCACCCTCTGTCTTTTGTTTGAGTGAACCCCAGGGGTTGCCCCTTAGCTTTTGGTCTGTCAGGTTGGCCGTGACAGATTCCACGGGCAGGTTGGAGAGTTTTATTTGGTAGTTAGGCATCAATACACTTTACATGTTCCCCATTCCCATTCCGGCGTTCTAGTGGTGTTCTAGAAATCGAAAAATGAACTAGTTACTATCTTAAGCCTGAGACTAAGGGAATTCCTGGAAGGAGGAAATCAGAGATGGCACCCAATTGAGATGAAAGAGTGTAATTTCAAATTTGATCACCAAGCAAGAAAACAGAGGATTGGTTGCAAGATTTTGAAGTATAAGATGTCTTCCCTTGGATTTACTTGCATAGACATGCTGAAAGGTTTGTACAGAGAGAGGGGATGTGATATAGTGGAAATCAGTCAGCTTTGGAGTCAGGTCTCAGTTTGATCCCCACTTCTAATTCTAAATGTAATGGGACCATAGGCAAGTCTTCATCTGGCTGGGCCTTGATGGTCACATCTGTAAGATGGCCTAACAATACTGCTTTTCTAGTTTTAAAGATGAGACAATGCCTGTGGAAGTGTACAGTTTGGAGATTGGTACAAAATTAGGTGTCCAAGCCCAAGGTTGACTTACTGGTGCTTCCACAATTCTCCCTGAGTTCTAACAACCTGGCACCCCCATGCCTGCTCCCTGGAGTTCCAAGAACTCCACAGTAATGAAAAGAACTCCTTCAACTGTGGGGGGCTGGTTCTCTCTCCCAGGACTGGTCATTCTGGCAGGCTTGTTTGGGCAGAAACAACATAAAACAACTTACAGGGTAAGAAGGTGCTGTCTTGACAAACTGCCACTTAAAAAGTTCTAAATAGGTCTTGACTTTGAGACTTGAATTTAACTTTGGAGTGGACCAGCCATTTGTTCTGGGAAAACCTCAAGTAGATTGTTTTACTTTGTAAATGCCAGGCAAGTCTCCACCAATTGTTCTTTCGGAAGATGGGACGTTGTGAATCAGTCTGAGCGCAGCTGCTGCAGAGTGAGAAGTGTTCTGTTTAGGGATGTAAATTGGGTGAACCTCTTAGCAGATTTATGCCTCTGCAGCTTATTTTTCTGAGAAATGTTTCCTTACTCAGTGTGGGTTTAGCATGCGGGAAACCGTGCATTCTGCACGTGCTGTGTGTGTAATTTCTCCAGCAATTGTATGGTGAGAGGAGCTTGAGTAGAGGGGCATGTGGGAGGAATGCTCTGGACTGCAGGTCCCTAAATCTCACATCCCTCAATCTTTCTGGCAATGGGGAGGGGTTTGGGGGAAGAGAGGCTGGCAAACGACTGGGTGGAGCTTGGGGGTGCAGTCTGAATGGAACTGGAGCACAAAAAAAAATTCACTTAGGGTCCAGGTTGAGTCTCCTATTTACCTACTGCTCTTCACAACTAAAGACCTTGGAAACGGTAGACTATAGTTTTTTGGAAATGGTAAACTATGGTTTTCTTTTCTGCATTTTGGGGCCTTAGGGTTTATGCCCTGTGGACAGGCAGCAGTGTTTCTTTTGAAGGGACTGGACATTTCCAATGTCAATGATCCCCAAAGAGATCAATCCTAGGAATAAGAACCAGAGAAGCGGGGTGTCTTAGGACCAGGGTAGAGTGAAATGGTTTGCTCCCCCTAGGTCTTGGAGCCTGACCTCCAGGAGGGCTAGCTGAAGGGCCCCCTGGCAAGTGGGAGCTGGGCTGGTCTCTGCAACACACCAGCAAGCCAGGGGTAAGGCAAAATCAGATGCCCAGTGGAGGCCCTGGGGAGGGGCTGGGACTGTGGACTCTCAACTTGAAATATAAATTAGATCAAGCACTTCACCTGAAAATTTTCCATTGCTTCCTATTACAAGCTCCTAATGGTAGCCCATCATTAGTTGGTGATGGACAGGGAAGCCTGGCATGCTGCAGTCCATGGGCTCACAGAGTTGGACATAACTGAGTGACTGAAGTGAACTTCAAGGTGGCCCTCAGGGCTCGGCATGGTCTGGCCCTGCCTGCTTCTCAGGTGGCACCTCGGAGCATTCTTTCCTTATTCATCGTGTGCCAGCTGCACTGCCTTTTCCTACTCCCGACTCATTCAAGCTTATTCTCACCTCTGGGCTCTGCACTGACTGCTTCTTTTGCCGAGAATGCTCTTCCCAGACCCTCACATGGCTGAGGTCACTTTGCTGTTGGTGTTTAGTCACTAAGTTGTGTCTGATTCTTTGGCAGCCCCATGGACTGTAACCCACCAGGCTCCTCTGTCTATGGGATTTCCCAGGCAAGAATACCGGAGTGGGTTGCCATTTCTTTTTCCAGGGGATTGAAGCTGAGTCTGTCAGGCAGATTCTTTACCACTGAGCCACCTGGGAAGCCCCCTTGAGGTCACTTAGGTCTTGATTCAAACCTCAGCCCCTCAGAGAGACCTTTCTGACTACTCCCTCTGTACCATTAATTTCATTTTTTAGTATGGTTCTCGTAATTGAGATGATCCCATATAGTCATATGTTCCTTTCTTTTTTCCTTGTCCAGTTCCCCTCACTGGAATATAACTCACATGAACTGGGATCTTGTCTATCTTATTTATTCTGCAGCCTTCCTGCCTAGGACAGTGCTTGGCACCTCTAGGGGTTCTTTAAACACACGTGAAACAAATATTGTCCATTCTTTGTTTTGTCTGCTCCTTCAAAACCATCGAGAAAGTCTTGTTAGATATTCTGGCTGGGGACTGTGAGGATGCTCAGGGCAAGGGGGTGCAGGAAGAACAACAGCTTTGACTGAGGGCAGCTGGTCCTGGCTGGCTGACAAGCACCATCAGGGTTGAACTTGCGGAGGCATTTCCTGGGGAATCCCAAAGCATACTCCCTGCCCAGCAGGTGGGAACTCCAACTGTTGTGGGGCCTTGGAATGAGTTTCCAGGACTGCTGCAACCAAAGGCCACAGACTGGTTGGGCTTACACAACAGAAACATATTGTCTCACAAACTGTAAGTCTGAGATCAAGGTGTTGGCTCCCTTCTGAGGGCTGTGAGGGAGAATCCACCAGAAGAGGAGCTTCCATGGTGGTCCAAGGGTTAAGACTTCCCCTTCCAATACAGGGGGTGTGGGGTTCGATCCCTGATCTGGAAGCTAAGTACATAGCTTGTGGCCAAAACACCAAAACATAAAACAGAAGCAATAGTGTAATGCGCCTTCTTACTTAGTCGTGTCTGACTCTTTGAGACCCTTTGGGCTGTAGCCCACCAGCCTCCTCTGTCCATGGGGTTTCCCAGGCAAGAATACTGGAGTGGGTTGCCATTTCCTTCTCCAGGAGATCTTCCTGACCGAGGGATCAAATCCATGTCTCTTGTGTTGCAGGCAGATCCTTTATCTGCTGAGCCATCTAGGAATTCAATACAAATTTTAAAATGGTTCACATCAAAAAAAAAAAAAATTTCACCAGGAGAGTCCTAGGAATTCCCCTACGAGGGCAACTGCAACCAGAGCTATGTGTGGAGAGTGGGAAAGTTCGTGAGACTGGCCTCCAGGTCTTCCTGGACCCTTTCTCTCTAACCACTGGCTTTGGTGGGCTTCCATCAATGACTTCATTTTTCCGAGCGGCAATAAGACCCAGGCTGATACCCTGCTCACCACTTGGGAAGCAAATCTCTGTTTTAATTGCCTGTGCAATTAGTGCGCTCCTAGTGTCGAAGCCATCACCTGGAAAAGCACTTTGGCTAATTTGAATTTAAGCGGAGTTCTGAAATGACTGAGGGCCCTGCTGTGAGGGTCCAGGCACCTTCTCATCATTCAGCACAGCACCTGTCAATGCCGGGCCTTGAGAGCTGGTTATCAAGTCTGTCCACAGTTCCCGCCCCCACGGCCCCCTCACCCCCCACCCCCTGGAGCAGAGCAGGGCAGGTTGCAGGTACAGGCTGCTGCTGCGTGCAGAAAGCAGGCACCTAACAGCTGCCCATGCACCAAGCAACCAGAAACAGATAATCACGCCAAGAACGGAAACTCATGGTGGGGAGTGGGGGCTTCTAGGAGGCAGAATGCAATTGTCTTGATTGAAATTTTCCTGGGCCACCAGCCAGTCCTGCTTCCATCTTGTCAACCTAAACATCAAGAATTCCCTTTTCGTGCTTCCGCCTGAAAGCTCTCATCTCCTTTTCAGCCTCTTCAAACTGCTTATCTGAGCACAGCCAATAAGAAACCACTTTTCACACAAAAACTGTCTTGAAATTGAAAAAGAATGCAGGACTTGTGGCTCTCAGGAGGTCCCACCACCTGAGCAGGCCTTGCTGTGGGTGCTAAGGTTGGGTGTGGGCAGGACTGACCTGGAATTCACCAGGAAGGGACCTTGTGTGAGGCTTCGAGCAGCTTTGGCTGAGTGAGGGAAAAGAAGGTAAGAGAAATGGGCAGAATGTAGTTCCTTTGTTCTAAAGATACACAGTCACCAGGGAACCCAGCATGTGTTCAGTAGAAAATCAGACCAGGGACCCCTGGCTGGGGTGGAGTCTAGCACTGGGACAGGAGAGAAAGCCTGAGAGGGTCTCTTTCAGAATCAACTGTCTTCTCCATTTCCTCAGTGTTCACACTTGGTCTCTTCAATAGGGAAATCTTCTCCCTAACCCAGTGTTTCCTTTGGGGTGGAGGCAAAGCTGTTACGAGATTCTCAGCCTTTTTCTTCCATGGGGAAGATGGACTCGCCTCAGTGGTAATTTTTGTAGTTGAGACTGGGCACGACCGTTCTGGTTCCCCTCTCAAGGGAGCCCTCTGCCCATGGGGATCAGCCTCTGCTTGTGCCTCTGTGCTATAAGCCCTAACCTCCGTAGCCCCCAACTTCTACGACATGGGGGTCTTTGCCCAGACTCACAGGGGCCATCAGTTGGCAAGCCCATTTGACTCTAACACTAAGCTGCTGCTGCTGCTAAGTGGCTTAAATCGTGTCCAACCCTGTGCGACCCCATAGATGGCAGCCCACTAGGCTCCTCTGTCCCTAGGATTCTCCAGGGAAGAACATTGGAGTGGGTTGCCATTTCCTTCTCCAATGCATAAAAGTGAAAAGTGAAAGTGAAGTCATTCAGTCGTGCCTGACTCTTAGTGACCCCATGGACTACAGCCTACTAGGCTCCTCCGTCCATGGGATTTTCCACGCAAGAGTACTGGAGTGGGGTGCCATTGCCTTCTCCAACACTAAGCTACCTGTTCTAATCTAGGGAATATTTTGGCCTCCATCTGTCTTACTCTTTGCTGTATTTATCAGCTGATTTTAAACACAAGCAGAGGGTAATGGAGCCTCCCTGAAGCCCCTTGGCTGACTTGCTCCATCCTGTTACAGGCTCTTAGGCCACCACTTAATGTGGGATGCTTGAATTAGTGCTTCTCCTACTTCATTCTGATGGAAGATGCCGGTTCTTAGATCTTACAGATGCCTGCAGTTCCCTTTGATCTCTGTGCCACCTTGGAAGCTGGCAGAGACATTCCTTGACCTGTGACCTCCAGAGGGCAGATAGGCTGAGACGCGGAGTCTGGATTAGATAGAGACTCAGTCTTGGATCTCAGCGCCCACTGACCCAGGAAGAGCACTGATGAGCCTGCATCTGCATACGCCTGACCTACTAGTCCACTAGTTGGCCGGCTGGATGGGCTCCAAGAGAGCCAGGGAGCAGGTCATGAGGTCTAGCCTTTCCCAAGACTCTTTAAAAGTCCTGACAGCCTTGCGAAGCGGCTGGCCGGTCATCCCAGCTGGGGAGGAGGCATTGACATGGGCTTCATTCAGCCTGCCCTCTGTGGGAGCCAGGTCTATGTTAGCCCTCTTGCAAGTGCTCACAAGGAAGAGTAAAACATTCTCAGGCAGAAGGCCTGCTTCGACATGGATGGGCTTTGCCCAGCTCCAAGGTGCGCCATGGTGCTGGTGTAGTCACTTTGGATCTATGGAATCATTACCACTGTTTTCAGCAAATAGCAATAAAGTGTCACCAGGAAGGGTCACTGAAGTCTCACAAAATTGCCCTTTGGGTTAGCAATGGTGATGTGTCAGTGACTTCAGGACAAATGTTTCATTTTATAAAGGAGAGATGTGAGACCCGAGGAGAAGAGTTTTGTCAGGTCACAGACCTGGCTGGCAGCAGAAGCAAGACAGGAACCCAGCTCTCTCCTCCACAGGTGGCCGGCGCTCCTCCATCCTGTGATACAACCGCACCAGGACGCCCGGAAACCTCTCGCTTCCCTCTGACAGTGCCCGTGATATTTGTGGATGCAGGCGCACACACCATCTCTCTCCCTGGATGCCCCCTGCCCCGAGGATACCCGCTGGCACAGCACCCTCTCCCCTCGCCAGGCCCGCCTCCGCTCGCAGCCTCACCTGTTGTGAACTGGGTGGAGGTGGCCTCGCTCTCATTGGCTCCACGGACTGCGCTGACCCACACCTCGTATCGGGAGCCTGGCCGCAGGGCCTGCACGGAGTACTGGCTCAGGGGAGGCTGTAGCCGGAAGGTGGTCTTCCCACCTTCGCCACCCACCAGGCCATACTTCAAGAGAATGAAATCGACTTTGGCTCGAGGTGGGGTCCACTCCACGAAGGCCACGGTGTCGGAGACATCTCGAACTAGGATATGCGTGGGCCCGTCAATGACTAAATGAGGAAGAGCCGATAGAAAAAAAAAGTTTGAGAAGTGAGCCTTGGACTTTAGTAAGCTCTTTCCTTTCCTCCTTACATTAACCTGGTCTGTTAGAGTTTGGGTATTGTTATCCCATTTTACAGATGGGGATAATGAGACAGTGAGATGGAATCTCTTTCCTGAGGACACATGGTTTGGCAGTGGGTAAATGGACACTGGATCTCAGGTCCCCTGAGGCTGTGATTTTTTTCAGGGCTGGCACTTCCCAGTTTGGGTGGAGAAAGGGCACTTAATGACTTGAGAAGGCCAGCCCTGCTCTGCCAGGAGCTTATGAGACAAAGGACAGAGAACTGTGCTTTTGTGTGTGCCCAGCTGTCCAGCCTTCACCTTCACCTTCTCTGAGCCCCAAGGAAAGATCTATGAATTAGCATCCTGTCTAAACAACCCACTTGGTTGCCAGTGAGGGCATCATGAATATCCAAAAGATGTCCCTGCTCAGCCATACCAACAGCTCAGTCAACCAGTTGCTAAGATGCTCAGAAACCCAACAGACATTTATATTTGTGTATATGAAATATGCCTTCTGGGGAAACTTGCTCTTCTGTTGAAAAAAAAAAAAAAGATATCAACCTTGGAACAGCCTCTTGTGGGCTATTTTTTCCCCACTGGTTCTTGCATATTCCTGAGCCAGAGGACACTGCATCACACCCAGTCCTTCCAGGCTTCCAGATATTCAGCACGTGTCCCTCATGAGTCCTGGCCCCGGCACCGAGCAGCCAGGGGAAACCACTATGCAATGGCCTTATCTAGAAAAAACTGGTTGATTTCCTAGGGGGCCCACCATCAATGGTTCTGATATCCACTTAGGGTCCTGTTCATATTGAATTAAATGATGGTGGAGGTGGGGCAAGGTGAGAGAATGTAGACGGGAACTAGAAAGGCTTTAGTGAGTAGAGTAGAAAACGGTGTTCTCAATTCCTCATGGCATGTCTACATGGCTAACATGCCCCCTTTTAATTCCTCATTATCTTCTAGAAAGAGCTGACTCAGCTTCCATGTTTTTATTTATTATGGATGACACCCTTCTAGCTGGGGCTGATTAATGTTAATATTAATATTCTTCAAGGATTAGGAACTGGAACCACAGACTCTGGCTCTCTGATTAGTTGGTGAGCCAGGACTAGTGTGGCCATTCTCTACCATCCTCACACATAAATAGAAAACATCTGATCTGGATGGAGCAGGGAGGGGGAGAGAGGGAAAGAGAGAGAGAGAGAAAGGGGAAAGGGAGGGAGGGAGAGACAGAGGAAGGGGGAGGGAAGAGGGCAAAGGGGGAAATGTGATTTATAGTAAATACATATTTGGTCTTCCCTTCTTGTCACAGAGCTCCTAAAATCCTTGATATTTTCTAAGTGATCAAAGTGGTAAAGTTGTCTCTTGTTGAATGGACTTGTGGACGAAGTGGGGGATGAGAGGGTGGGACAAACTGAGAGGCTAGCATTGACGTATATACACTACCGTGTGTAAAACAGATAGCCACTGGGAAGCTGCTGTGTCACACAGGGAACCCAGGCTGATGCTCTGTGATGACCTGGAGGAGCTAGGAGGGAGGCGCAAGAGGGACGGGATATATACACAGTTATGACTGATTCCCATTTTTGTATGGCAGAAACCAGCACTACATTATAAAGCAATTATCCTCCAATTTAAAAAGAAAGAAAGAAACATGATCAAGCTTTCCCCATTAAAAAAAAAAAAAAAAAAAACAATTTCCTTTTCCTCTCTGTAAAAAAAAAAGTTGTCTGTCTCTTGATATGTTAATGAATCGAGGTTGGAAGCTTGTTGTCAACGGGACCCAACTAGGTGATTAGAGGGTTGGAGCTTTCTGTCTCACTCCTGACATCTGGTCAGTCCATCACTCGTGCTCAACTTCCATAAAACCCCAAAAGGATTGGGTTCAGAGAGCTCCCAGTTTAGGGAACCAGAATGCTTCCCTGTGCTGCTATGACAGGACCCCAGTTCCATGGGGGCAGAAGCTCCTTTGTTCAGGACCTCTCCTGTGTATCTCTTCATATGGCTGTTGATTTGTATCCTTAAATATCCTTTGTGACAAACCAGTAATTTGGTGCAAACATGGGTTTCCCGAGTTCAGTGAGCTGCTCTAGCAAATTGATGAAACTCAGAGAGGGAGTCGTAGAACCTGTAATCTGTAGCCAGTCAGTCAGAAGGACAGGTGACAACACCTGGCCTCTGAAGTGGAGGATGGTCTTAAAGGAGCCTTCAACCTGCGGAGTCTGATGCTCTCAGATGGTAGATGGTGTCAGAACTGAGTTGAATGGTAGGTAGCAATTCTCTGAAAACAGAGAATTGCTTGGTCTGGGAGATCCCTCCCCCAAACACATACACACTGGAACTGGGTGCAGAATTTTAGGAGCAAATGAAGAGAGAGAAGCAGAAATAAGTGGCCATGTGGCACTTCTAGAAAGATATAGAGAATAACTTGATTCCTGACTTTCCATTTCCTGGTTCAAGTCTTCTGTGAGACTCAGATGCATTTCAGGCCCTGGGGTTCCATGAGATACTCTGTATCCTTCCAGTAAATCCTCCTTTTTGCTTCAGCTACTTTATGATTATTTTTCTTCCACATTACCAGAGTGTCTTGACTAAGATTGTTTTTTTTTTTTTTTTTTTAAACAATCCGCAGTGGATCACAGTCTCGATTGTCTCCAGGATGGAGTGTCCCCCTCAGGACTGTCTCAGCCTGACTTTGAGCCTCTCAGTCTTTCTGAGTTGGGCCTTTCCCTGGGTACCCCACCCTCTTTGTGAGTCTAGCCTAGTCCTGTTTTCTATTAAACAGCTTGGGATTTGGGGTCTGGCACCAGCCAAAATAAAAATCACCAGATCATTTGGTTTTGGTGCCACCTGGTTTGGAGTTAAAATGTTCTGTTTTTCATATTTGGAGTAATAATGAGATCTAACAGAATACATCCAGATGTTTTCTTTCTTTCATGCTGTATTTCATGGTTTTAGATTATTTGGGTTTTTTTATTTCATTTAATTTAATAATGAGATGGGGGAGATGTTCTCAGAGGAGCTGAATAAGCATAATACTTGAAACATAGTAGACACTCAGTACATGGGTGCTGAGTAAATGAAATAAAGAGATGATTCTCAACAGTCATAAGAAAGAAAAGGAAGCATTTCAATGAACTGGAGCTTCTTGGGGAAAAAAAAATGTCACAAAAACTCTAATGACCATGTCAGGCTTTTTCCATCAGCTCTTTAAATCCCCCAATCCTAGTCATAATGCTTGCTCGTATTAGAGTGTCATTGTGAAGTGCCAAGGCCTCTGGCTGCAGGAGGTCTTGTAATTTGAATTCTCAAAATGGCCCGACTGGAAGAAGCCAGCTTGCGTGCCGACAAGGACTCAGAGCTTTGCAGGAGAGGGTTGGTGTGGATCAGACCTTAGCAGAAGGAATTAATTAAACAATGGTTTCTTAAAAAACAGCAGATGGGGCTGGGAGCCAATCATCTTTTCTGCAGCCACCCTTGGATTCGGCCCTTCAGTTGGCCACTGGGTAGCTGTGTCCCATTCCCGTCAAGGAGGTATCAGCTTGCTTTCAATTTAGGCCCTAATTTTTAAACAAACACACATCCTCCTCAAAAGGTAAACTGGAATAAATATTTTTCTTTCCATTTCTTTGTGATTCGGTACACAATCTCAAAATATGAACTAGGACATTTTTTTCCTAATTGAAAAAAAAAAAAAAATTGGCCTGGCTTTACCACAGATGACAAGATCAGGAGCTTTTCATTTTAATCTTAAGAAAATTCCAAATTAAAAAAAAAAGATTGCCAATTTTGTCAAAATGTGGTGTAAGTAGAAGCCTAAAGCAGAGTCTGTCTTTTCTAAGTGTGTCAGTGTTTTGGAAGAAAAGCATCCTACGTCTATAATGTTCTTCTCTGTGCTCTTATGTACCATCTTCTTCTAGCTTTTTGTTTTCTGCTAATATTTTCTTGGTATCAAATCTCAGAAATGATTTAGGGACCTGAAACATCCCAAATCAGAAGAGGAGAATGAACAATTACCTAACCAACTCTTCAGGGTCCAGCATAGCCTTGGGAAGCGAAACTGGGGGAAAACTCTGGCCACTGCAGAGAGTCCTACAGAGCACATTTAGCTTTGTGGCTATAGTTTCTTCTAAAACATATTTGGATTAGTACAGTGGTTTTCAAGCCTTTTGGGGAGGGGGGGTCATATTCTTTTTTTAAAAGAAGAAAATCTTAAATGATTGTACAAAATATAAAAGAGATGAAAGTGGAACTAACTGCCTTGGTGGGAAGGTGGGAGGGACACGGGAGTGGGAGTAATAAGAGGCTGGGATCTCTACTTCCTCCTTGCCTTGAGGAGCTGTCACGGAACGCTGGGACTCTAATGAAGCATAATCTGGTGCCACAATAGTTTTAAACCAGTATTTTCTTGACTGAGCACAAACCTCAGCACCTGAGGCTGTTTAGTTTGGATCCAGTTAACAAAGTATGAATCACTAATCCGTAAACATGGGCTCATTATATAGTGTTGTGGTTCCCTTTTCTGGCCAAACTGGCGTTCGCCCTGGACTCATGACTGGTTTTCTTAGGTGTCAGTTTCTGTTTATAAAAAAAATAAAGCTCTCCCAATATTCGCCTAACTCAGTCTCTGTTACAGGGAGTGTTGCTTAACCTTTGAGTCTCAACTCCTCCATCAATAAAATGAGAACCAAAAGTGATACCAGAAGCTATGTATAACTTTTGAGAAATCCTTGGTTGAGGGTGCACACACGCATTATATTTGTTAATTTACAGCTTTGAGGTTGAACATCCTTTTTTAGCTAAGGAAACAATAAAGCAAAATGTGATACAGTTAATGACTCAAACATAGAAATATAATGATCTTGCATGAGAGGAACTGTGGAGATGAAATAATAATCTACTTAAGTTGTCACCTTGAACAGTGACCCAACCCACACTTACTGGTTTGGAATGATGTGTTTCCTCCTGCTCTGTCACTTCAAAAGGTGTTCTCTGAGTGTATGTATACACACTGTCATCAACTCAGTGCTAATCACTTTGTGTGCTTTATCTGATTTAATCCTCATGTCATTTCTTTGAAGAAGGTATTATCGTTCATCATTGTCAAATGGATCGAGGTTTGGGAGACATCTTAGGACTTTCTGCACACCTCACAATAGGCAAGAGTGTATTAGCTCTTGCTGGTTCCAAAGCTCAAGATATTAGGGGTTGACAAATGAAGTCTCTTAATGAGTAAGATCAGAATACAGACACACTGGAGATGTGAACAAAGAATTTCTCATAGAATACTCTCCTGGGTTTCTGGGTTTGCAAGAATAAGGAAGATGTTCACCTAAGCATCTGGTAGAGTAAGCTCCATCGCCAGGCACCAAAATTAATTTCAGCTGTGGGAGAAGTCCTAGCATCCCTTTGTCTCTCTTGATTGAGTCTGCAGTTCTTCCTGAGTGAACCTTGGGTTGTCAGAGGGAGAAAGGTTGGAGGCACTCACCAGTGGAGACGCTGGCCGAGGTAGGGGGGCTCCGGGCTTGCTCTTTCAAAGCCACCACATTGACAATGTATTCCTCCCCAGGCTTTAGTCCCGTCTGGTTGAAGGATGTGACATCACTGGGGAGCTGGGCAATCACCCCTCCTTCATTGTTCTGGTGGGTGGAAGGAAGGGAGAAGCAGAGAAACCAGAATAGGAAATCAATAGGAGGGGAAAGGATGGGACCCTGATTGTGAATTAAAGATGAGGAATGCTTCTCTGCCCTCCAGGCTGACAGCTGAGTGTCTGGGGCCAGGAATGGCTCCCAGCAGGCTCAAGAAGAATGCCACCACTCTATGAGGATTTGGCAAAGGGAGAACCAATTTTCAAGAACATTTTTTTGGCTTCCCCTGCTTTTACTGAGTTTGCCAATAAAAATTAGTCATGAGGTGATGTAGACATTTTTGCCAAAAATGAAATGTTTGATGCTTACCACCTATCAGATTTTTTTTTCTTTTTTTGGCATTTATCATGGTGAGCATGCCTTTGGCTATTTAGAAGAGTCTAGTTGTGTGTGTATGTGTGTAAACATCTTTATGTACATGACAACATATTTCAAACTGAGATGTTCTGAGTTTTTAATGAGCTGGAGCTATTATTTTGCTGTGTCTGGAGTTTCTCATAGTGTTACACTGGCTGCACATCTGTCATTGTCTTGTTCCCCTTTTACCCAGATGAGTTAGGAACCAGTGACACAACCATGGAGTACAAAGAAGAGGAAAAGGGTAGAACAAAGAATAATACAAAGGAGGGAAGAAAGAGACACACTGGTGAAAGAGGAAGCGAAAAAGATCAACAGGACGTTGAGTCCGGGATTTAGAGTCTCTCTGCCCACCTGTCTGTCTGTTGGCCTGTTCTTATACGTTTTCTCTTTGTGTCTCTGGAAGTGGAGGTGACAAGAGGGCTATTTTTTGTGGCACAGTCCTTTTCTTATAATCTTTGGTCTCTATTCATGTCACCTGGAGTGCCCTATATGTATTTTATATCCATACTCTTATAAATCAATGTGACAAGTGCCTCCCACTAGCCTCAACCTACAGAGCATACAGTTATTGTATGTGGCTGTATATTTGACCTAGGTAAGCCCTGGCTAGCCCCTCCCTCATTTGGAATTTACATATTGGATGTAAAACAGGCAATCCTGGCATTGTTTTGTCTTGCCTGAGCAGCAGAGCGGCATGATTCTCTCTGCTCTGTTATGAATCCAATCACCCACCATACTTCTTTGACCATTTTAATGCAGATAAAACATATAAGAGACTACATATATAGAATATCTTCTTAGATGTAGTTCGCGTGGCATGTCATAACTATATCCCCACAAGAGAAGGAGGTATCCTGTCCAGTTCAGGGGACAGAGCCCTGGAATAAGAAGTGGAGATCAGGTTCTTGTTTTAAGCCTGCCACCAACCAGCTGTCTGATATTGTTTAAGTTCACTGAGTCTTATTCTCTATAAACAAACTAGATGTAAAATGAAGGGTCATTCACTGTGAATTTGAAAGTCTTTTGTAGTTTCAACAATCCATGCCTCTAAGAATTTTGAAGTAAAAGGAATGGTGAAATCATTGTCTTATTAGCCAAAAATGTGTCATCTGTCATTAAGTCTGATGAATGATTTGAAAAAATGCTCTTTGATATTGAAAGATGAAGACAAAGGAAAGGAATGTGATTAAACATTTTATGTATATGTATGTATGTATATATATATGCCCTCATGAGTGATATAGTTAGAGAAAACATCAGTTGCATTAATAACTCCTAGAAAATTAGAACTAGTCAGGCACCTCTGGCAACTTAGAAAAGTTAATTTTCAGATTAATAAAATAAAATACCACTTTGATAGATGGAAACAAATCTTAAGATCCTTTTCAGCTCAAAATGTTTAAGGAACATTTTTCTCAATGAATAGGTTATGCATGGTGTTTTTGTTACATCTCTGACTTTCAGAGCCTGAAACCACGTAGGCTGACTTTTGGGGCCTCTGCCTGCACAGAATGAAGCTGTGGGTTGTCTATGAGACTTATCAGCTTTAGCTTTTCTTGTGTCCTAAAGAGAAGCCCCAACTTTTTGAAAGTCTAGGTTTTCAGACTCACTGAAGTCACAGCTTGCTAAAAACCTAAAGCTTTTCGAGCTGAGAGCTGGGCCGTGGCTGCTCCCTCATTCTCCTGTCATCCAAGGCCTGGGTACCAGGCTTGGGGCCATTCTTGTCAATCAGTCATTACCACACCTTTGTGAAAGAAATGTTCTGTACCTGGTCTGGTGACTCGTTTCAGATATGATATTATACACATTTCAATGCTATACTCCCAAATCATCCTGCCCTCTCCCGTTCCCAGAGTCCAAAAGTCTGTTCTATACATCAGTGTCTCTTTTGCTGTTTCAAAAATAGGGTTATTGTTGTTGGTGCACTGGGACAACCAAGAGGGATGGTATGGGGAGGGAGGGGGAGGAGGGTTCAGGATGGGGAGCACGTGTATACTTGTGGCGGATCCATCTCGATGTATGGCAAAAGCAATACAATATTGTAAAGTTAAGCAAAATAAAATTTAATTAAAAAAAAAAAAAAGAAATGTTCTGTAGCCTGCTAAGTGCCCCTCTGTGTCCTTAATGGCATGGAGAGAGAGACAGAGATTGTGTGTGTGTGTGTGGGGGTGGGGGTGGGGGTGGGGGTGGCTTTTTTGCTGCCCCAATCCTAAGTCGAGGGTGTGCGTATGCCACATTAGGCTGTTTGGCCATCTGACAGGTGGGGGTTACCTTTGGAATGAAGCTGATTTCCCACCCATCGAAGGAGAATGAGAAGGGCTCCCACTGCACCTCCACGGTGGTCTCTGTGATCGTCTTGAATCGGAGCCCTTGAGGTGTGGAGAGATCTGGAACACAGCAATGTGGGTGACGGTGTCATGGCTAGCCCTGGCAGGGGCAGAGAGCAGTATCTGGGATCCCTCCATGCCATGGATGCCGTGGCGTGTGATGGTCTATCCCAACCTCATTACAGACACGCTGGATTCCAGGCAAGGGGTGGGCCCAGGCCACTGTGGTGCTGGCGCTCAGTGTGAGCCAATAGACAAGTAAACCTAACGAACACCTAATAAGTACTTTTTATGCTTTCTATTCCATAATAGGTTGATGTTAAAATCCAAAAGTTACACTTCCCTTTCCTTACTAAGGTGTTGAGTCTTGGCATTTAACATAATGCCTTTTTCAGAGAAACCAAACGCTGTCTTTAGAGGCTTTAAGGGTTTCCGAGAGGCGGTGTGAAGGTTAACGTCACTGTTTCTTCTCACACCCGGGAGAAGGGGGCCCAGAGAGAATTAGCGAAAGGCGTGGAGCAAGCCAACTTCAGAACAGAGACTGGAACGCTTTTATCCATCTCATCATGTGCACTAAGAATATCTTGTTTAGCTCAAATCGCCACCTCTAGGATGGCCTGAAATTTCCATTTTGTATAGCAAAATGTGTAGCCAAGCCAAGCAAGGGTGTAAATAAGGGACAATAACAGATACTGGAGTTTCTGCTTTCGCTCCACGAGTTCCTGCTTTTCTTTCTCCAGCTGTTGCTTGCTTCTCTCTTCCCCTTCTCCCTTACTCACTTTCACCTCAATCTTGTTTCTAGTTCCTCTCCTGATTCCCTGGCTTTCCACTCCCCACACCCTCGCACCCCTCCCGCCCCCAAACACACACATGCGCACACAGGTGGAAGTAGGCTGGTCCTAATGGAGTTCCAATTACCAGCCCTGAAATACGACGGCAAGACTTTTCTCACTTCTCCAGGGAGCCTGATCCCGTTTTAGCTGTGCCTCTCCTGGGACCCTCCTATCGGAAGACGGACAGATTCTCCTCCTTCCTGTTTGGAAGCTTCCTCAGGCTTCTTGGTGAAAGGCAGGGCGGCTCCTGAACCCACTTGTAGGTGCGTCAGGTGAGTTTACATGATTCTGTCCTTGTCACCTGGGAGCTTGCCCGAAGGGATGCCCTGAATTGGCAGAATAAACGCCACGGGAGATGGAAACCTCACCACGGCGCGTGGTGCACGTGGATCAGAGCAGAGAGGCCTGGGAGTCGGGCCAGGCTCTCACTGTGGTGACTCATCCCAGAGCAAGGTGGGGAAAGCAGCAGATGGTGACCTGCCTCTCTACGCGATCGCTGCAGATATTTTAAACTGGTTCTCAGGCACCAGAGGAATTGAAGAAGAAGAAGAAAAAAAGGTCAGATATAAACAGAGATAATTATAGGCATATTAAAAAAAAGTCAGCATTCAGAGAGGGGAGTCCAATATTCTAACAGGATCTTTGTCACCTGAGAAGCAAGGGGTCAAAATGACTTCTTAAATCCTTTCCCCTCCGCCTGCCCTATGCTTGCAGCACAACTCAGGACCCTGGCCTCCACGAAGCCTTCCAAGCCAGCCTTCTCCTTGGTGTATGTGTGCTCAGTCGCTTCAGTCGGGTCTGACTCTTTTCGACCCTATGGACTGTAGCCCTCCAGGATTCTCTGCCCATGGGATTTCCCAGGCAAGAATACTGGAGTGGGTTGCCATGAGCTCCTCCAGGGGGTCTTCCTGACCCAGGGAACCAGCCCCCATCTCTTATGTCTCCTGCATTGACAGGCGGGTTCTTAACCATCAGCACCACCTTCCTACTTCAACCTCTTCTTACTCTGAACTTTCTTGGCATTTGTTACCCAAATACCATCTTGTCATTTGAGACCTACACCAAATGGGCTTGGATCGCTCATCCCATATTTGGGGATAAGTCTCATTTACCAACCCAGGGACTGATATTTCATGGTCACATCTTGTTCTGGTTTCCTGCCACTACTAAAATCTCTGTGTGATGTAATAAAAAAAAAAAGTTTGGTCTTTGTCCTAACACAACAGCTCCTAAAACTCTAGGAATCCCCAGAGGGAAAAGAGTATCTTTTGTATGATTATGAGATACCTGGTAGCCCGGGCCTCCTAGATAGCTGGTTTGAAGAAAAACCCAAGAGTGATTTAGGGAGAGGTTTGGAACTTCTGCCCACAACCTCCAGTGAGGGGAAAGGGGCTGACTTGAGTTAATCACCAATGGCTAGGGGTTTTACCAATCATGCCTGCATAATGAAACCTCCATAAAGGCTCTAAGCAATGGGGTTCCGAGAGCTTCTGGGTTGGTGAACACATGGAGTTACTGAGAGTTACTGTGCAGAGAGAACGTGGAAACCCCACACACCATACTTTGCCCTATGTGTATCTTCCATTTGGCTGTTCTTGACTTGCATCCTTTCTAAGAAATTGGTTATAGCGAGCAAAGTGCTTTCTTGAGCTCTGTGAGTTCTAAGAAATTACCAAAATTAAGGAGGGGTTGTGGGAACCCCTTAAATGTACAGCTGACTATTCAGAAGACCCATGACAACCTGGGACTCGTGGCTGAAAACCGATGTGGAAGCAGCCCTGAGAGACTGAGATTGTTAGCTTGTCGGATCTGATGCTAACTCCAGGTGGATAGATATTGAGTTGAATTGAATTGTACAACGCCCAGCTGGCATTTGAGAGCTGGAGAAGTGGGGTTGGAAAGACAATTGAAGAATTCTGAGGTATATAAAGAAAACTAAATAACAGCCCGTTCCCATCTCTTTCTTATTCTGCTCTTTGATGTAATTAATGTTAATAGTTGGTATGCAATCTTTTAAAACGTTTCTGTTCTTAAATAAGCATGCAAAATATAGATACATACCTTTAGCAGTTTCTCTGTTATAAATAAAAAAGAGAAACTTCCATTTCTCATAGAAAAGGGTTTAGCATGCTCTCTGTCTCTCTTTTGCCCATTGACTCTTCCTAAATGATGCTTTAGGGATTCAGTGTTTATAATCGAAATGGACCATCAGGGTATTTTACTAAACAAAAGATTACAAAGACATGATGCCACCTCTCTCTGAGGAGAAGTGGGTGTTTTCAGTTGTGGTTTTAAATAAGATTTTTTTCCCACTGTGCTATACACTCGCCATCTGTGATATACCATTTAGCACTTGCTTATTATATGTCCTATTTCATATCTGCTGGCTTTGAATCTCTAACTAGATTCAAAGTCTGTGTAAGTCTCATACTTTCCTTGACTTCTAATCAGACTCAAGCTTATAACAAGTCAGAACTTAACAATTACAGTACTTTTTGTCCTTTTGGCTCTATAATAGATAGGGGCTGTCTGGGATGTGGAAACTCTGCTCTTTTTTTGAAGTGTCTTTTTAATGATGTGCCCTTTCCTAAGTGGGTCACATTGGAAGCCCTTCCCCTTGAGAGCAATGATAACTGCAGGCATCCCTGAAGAATTAAGAAAAGACACTACCATCATGAATGCCCATGATCTCATGTAGGAGAAAAGAAAAATGAAGCAGGAGGGGGAAATGGTACGTACGGGTGGCCACCTTGGCAGTGATGGGAAGGCTGAGGATGTTGCTAATGACAGCGTAGACGCTGATGTTGTAGGTGAGACCTGGCTCCAGCTCTGAGATGGTGACGCCACTCCAATCTCCAGGCACCCGCTGCTGGAGCTGGAGGCCCCCCAGGGCCGTCGGCTGGTAAGAGATCACATATTCCGTCACTGCCATCGGCCCGTCCCATTCCAGCTCAATGGACCTGTCGCTGATACCAGCCACTCGCAAGTCCTCTGGAGGGGCAACTACCAGGAGGCAATACACAGATAGCATGAGCTCAGAGGTCTGCCTTCCCCATGCTGGACTCAACTTCCTTCCTCACCTCTCACCCCACATGCCCTGTCTGTGTGCTCTCAGCCCGCTGACTTGGAGTGATTGGGAAGTCCCTTGGAAGGCAGGTTCTTGTCTTTTCTGTGCTCAGTACTCTCATCTCTATAGGGCCCTGAGTTAGTAGTGGGCTGGAGCCTGCTCCTACTGGCTGGGAAAAGTTAGTTGTCAAATTTTGCAAGACATTTTAAATAGTCATTGTGAAAGATGAAATTGTCTAAACTTAGATAATTATCTTAAGAACAAAAGTAATAAATACTCCAGACTCATCACTGGCAAATGACTTCACTACATTTTACTATTATCTGTGCCCTTAAGGCAATTCACCTGTGTTGTATCTCTTTGGTAGAAATAGTGCATGCGTGCTCAGTTGCTAAGTCGTGTCCGACTCTTTTCGATCCCATACTCTGTAGCCAACCAGGCTCCTCTGCCCATGGGACTTCCAGGCAACAATACTGGAGCAGGTTGCTGTTTCATCCTCCAGGAGATCTTCCTAACCCAGGGATCAAACCCACGTCTCCTGCATTACAGGTGGGTTCTTTACCACTGAGCTACTGGGGAAGAAATATTTGGCCAAAAAGTTCGTTTGGGTTTTCCATAAACTGGGTGGACAACCTAAATGAACTTTTTGGCCAACTCAGTACTATTTGAGTGTGTTTTAGTGCACAGCTGTTTCCAACTCAACGTTTAGTGACTTCACGCTGGTAGTTTGTAACTGGCTGTGGAGGGAGTATTTACATCATTGGAGCTGGCAAATGCTGCAAAGTGGGGCTTGTTATTTTTTCCCTCAGAGAGCTAGTTATTAGATATTTAACAGCATACGTTGGCTAGTATTTTTGGTAGTTTAATAAATAATTGTTATCAGATTCCTCTGGAAATGTAACTTGTGTTACACAAATTTTTAATAACCTTGATATAGGGAATGATGACAAAGGAGCATTCCTGTTCTGCTTCTCAAAGACTATTCAATAGCCTACATGTATGGTTCCCTGGGGAAGTGAAGATTCAGTGGTAGTGGGGGTGTTAAATAATTGAAACCTTAAGACCAATTAGGAAGTTAATACCAGTGTGCCTGTAATTGGACTTGCCTGTAGATGAAATCAAAGATCAGGCCAGTATTTAAATAGTCATAATTAACTTATAAATTTATGTGTAGTGGAGGCTTCGTTTAGCTTAAGCGTTGTCATTGGTGTTGAATTTTCTGAGAATTCTCACTCTTTCCCCTTTACACAAGCAAAGGACTGAGGACTGCTGGTCACAGGGCCGTGTGAGTGGGAAGTGCCTGCTCTCTCTATGGTGCTCAACCTCAAATCCTCATCAGAGGCAGAAATGAAGACTCATATGATGGGCATTAGGAACATATATTTGCAGTATTGGGCATTTGCTTCAGGAACTATTCATGATTTGAAACAGTCTAGATAGCAGAACTTCTTGTGATTTAAGAAGTCATATGTTGACCGAAACAAACAAAATTAATGTTGTTTTTAACAATTTATATAGCTGCTGCTGCTAAGTCACTTCAGTCGTGTCTGACTCTGTGCAACCCCATAGACGGCAGCCCACCAGGCTCCCCTGTCCTTGGGATTCTCCAGGCAAGAGTACTGGAGTGGGGTGCCATTGCCCTCTCTGTATGTAAATGAAATTTAAATAAAGTTTCAAATAACTTGTAAGCTTGTATCATTTCTAACTCTGACATGATTAAAGCTTTGAATTCCACTAAGATCTTTGGGTTAGCCTGTATAATGCATACCGAATAACTCTTGGACCAAAGAAGGAACAGTTGATATATAGAACCAACAGCATTTTGCATGATTATATTAATTATTTATTATGCACCAAGCACTAGGCTAAACATTCTGACATGGATTTTCTCATCTCATCCTCTCACCAACACTATGGGATAAGTATTATTTTTACCCCTGTTTTACAGAGAAGAAAACTGGGTCACACAGTCAGCAAATACAGAAGCTAGGATTTGAACCCAGGTGCAATGATTTTAGAAACTCTAAGCCAGTGTGCAATACAACTTACATTTGCATAGCATCTCGGTCTATGAAACACCAATTAACTAGAATTTTTTTTTAAAAATTATTTAATAGCAGCTCTATGAGGTAGATTGGGAAGATATAATTATTCCAACTTTACAAATGGAGAAACAGACCCAGGCAAAAGGACTTGTGAAAAGTAAGGGAGTTGGGTCATAGCTGAACTGATCATCAAGTGGAGGTCTTCTACACTCAGTCTACACTCTTCTACTCTGGATGTTCTTCCCCCTACAATTTGTAGAATGGGTTATGGATTGTGCTAGATGCTTTCTCTCATTTGTACAGAGCCTCAAAAATAAACTACATCAGCAAATAATTCAGATTGTTTTTTAGGATGGAATTCCAGACTGGTGCTTATCCTAGTGGTCAGAAACCTCTTTTAAGAAGGATTCTCTAGTGCCTGCCTTTTGTGATTCAACACACTAATTCCAAGTTTCCAATGTGGGACTCCTGTCATGGTGACAGAAATGGCCATTCCAAATTTCGTCACCAACAATTCTTAGGCATTCAGAACAAGTCGGTGAATTCATTTTTTTGTTCCTTTCTCCAGAAAATAAAGCTAATCATGACAATAGAGAATGATCCAAGCAGCACATTTGAGGATTTTAAAGTTAAAAAGACTGCAGAAGGATTTTCTCATCTTGACAACTTAGCTTGGCAAATTTTTAATCTTGAGACCTGAGCCTGAGTGGTGGGAAAAACAACCTTCACGTCTGATAAGAAAGAAGCAATAATGTCCCTGGTGGAAGAAGCATTCTTGAGAGCAGTGGCTCAGCAGAAGAGACCATCAACACTCACCCTATAATTTAGCAGATGCTGTATACACTGGGTGTCAATATTTCTTATAAAATTAAATAATATTGAACTAGAAAGCAAACTATAAAAGAGCCATATGCCTTGATTCAAGGAATTTAATGGGGCTGATGCAAAGTAGTATTTATGTATTTATTTTTGGCTGCATTGGGTCTTCTTTGCTGCATGAAGGCTTTCTCTAGTTGCTGTGGATGGGGGCTACTCTTTGTTGCAGCGTGCAGGCTTCTCATTGCGGTGGCTTCCCTTGTTGCAGAGCATGGGCTCTAGGCACATGGACTTCAGTAGTTGTGGCACACTGGCTTAGTTGCCCCATGGCATATGGAATCTTCCCAGAGCAGGGATCTCACCTGTATCCCCTGCATTGGCAGGCAGATTCTTAACCACTGGACCACCAGGGAAACCACACAAAGTATTTTTAGTCTTGCTTTATTTGGGGCTCCAACTTGGAAACTTATGGATGAGCAGGCAGTTAAAAAGAATTAACTGTAGCTTGAGGAACTGGAGTTGCTTATCTGCAAAGACGCCATGCTGTTTACTTTTTAGATCTGGCATCAATTTTGCATATATGCGGTGAGAGCAGTTGGAATTAGTTCCATGAAGTATCTTGCTCAGAGGAGCGAGTGAGGTCGGGTTCCAAAGTTCGGACCGGCTGCAGTGCTGGCCAACACAGAGGCTGATGGTGATGAATCTCTGCGTGTCTGACCAAAGTCCAAGGAATGGCTTTCTGGATTGTTTCAAGCCCCAACTCTGGTGGTTCTTTCACTCTGCTTCTTCACAGGGACTTGTGACCAGTTCATTGGCCACCTCCCACACTAACCTCCTTCTCTGGGGGCACATGTAGACAAATGGTTGAACGAGCACCCCATCCTGTCTCCAACACTTAGTATTTTTTTATCACCTGTCAGAGCTCAGCTTTTATATCAAAAGACTGTTTCTTCATGCATGTGGCTTTTACCATTTTTATTTTCCAATTCCACTCTACTTAGCATCCCAGGGAGGATTAAAGAGTGCTAGAAGTTGGTAGGAGACCAGAGTTCTTATTCTCGTTCTGCCATTAATTAGCTGTCTGGCTCTGGAAAAATCTTCCTGTCTCCCAGGGCTGCTGCTTTTTCAGTTTGTAAAATGAGAAGCTCCTAGTAGCTTCTTTCTAAGGCCTGGTTTAAGTGTTCATATTCTTTTTGTTGTTGTTGTTCTATTATCTTTACCCGGCCAGAGAATAGAGGCAGAAAGGTTGAGATCTGGTCTCATGGCCCACTGTGAGAAAGATCAAGGCTGGGAGTCAAGTAGAGTGGTCTTGTCAACTCTATTCAATTGCATTCAAACTCTAGCAGCCTAAGGGATCTCAGAATGAAGTCCACACAATGGGCCTTCATTCTCCATGCCCTTGCCAGAGAGAAAGGAAAGTTGTGGCTCTCCTCAGTTTCACCTTCCCCACTCTCCTCTTTCCTCTCCTTCCTGCTGTTGGTGACACGAATAGTAATACTGGCTTGTGTGCATCTGGCCAGAAATATCAAACAGCGGGTAAACAGCCCCTCTCCTGGAGCCTTCTCACCAAGAGCAGGCAAAGTAGCACTTTAGATAATGACCTAGATACTTCTCTGGAAGAGACCCATGGCATTTGGTTTAAAAGACAAGCATTGAGAGCAGCACCTCCAGCAATGAGTGGTGGCTTCATGGTTGCTATAGAAACAGATGGAAATTATGCAACTGTCCCTCCTCACGTGCTTTGGGAACCTATAAAGTAATTTATCTGGTTGTCCAAAAGTCTTTCTCAATCAAACAGCACAGAGGTAATGTGTTGGAGGTAACACGTGGCTCATGGATTGAGTTCAGCCTAGTTGTAGTTATGCTAGTAGCTGCTAAGTCTTCCCCACGTGACCAGAAGGGTCATCTCCAGCTCAGTTCGTACTCTGGATCCGATTAAGGTTCCATTTGCAAATGAACCCATCCTGGTGGAAAAGGAGGGTCAGGAAGAACATGACAGGTATGTACAACCCAACAGAGATAAATTTTATTAAGAAGAATGTGAACTATACAGTAGCCACACATAAAGAAGGGCCCAAAAGAACCCTTAGCATCCTCTGATGGGGCCTCATAGAGCTTTGTCCTGTGAGTGAGAACTGGGATCATGCTTCAGCTTCCCCTTTCCAGCAATTACTTAGTGACCTTGGGTTTGTAAATGATGCAGCTTAATTTCTGCTTGAATTTTCCTTCTGAACAATTGGTATAATGACTATATTTTCAGAAAGATATTCAGTAAACAAAAGTATGAGGCTACATGAAACCATTGACTATGGAAAAAAATGGAGAAACATTTTTTTCCTAAGCAGTGAATTGTTGTTTTTTTTTTTTCTTTACCTTGTTGCATTCATCTTTCAAAAGAAATTTAAGTTGCAGCTGCAGAAGACTTGTCTGACTGCTCTGGTATATAGGTGGGAGTCACTGCTGATGCTCAAGAATAAAAGACCTGGCCTCCCAGAATCTTCCCCTTCAACTGAGGTCAGAAATCCAATCAGAAAAATTCCTAGAATCAACTCATCAGAAGATTTAATAATGTTTGTTTCTTGTTATTTTTTATTTTAAATCTTCCCAATTAGCCCTCTGAGCTGACTGTTACAAATTGTACTATGAATGAGAAGGATGAAGATCAATCACTCAATCTGTATTGTTTAAAATACAAATTTATCAGCAACAGTCACTGATTTAGAAGATGACGAGCAGTCACAGTGAGATAATGAAGAATAATCTGATTTTAGGCAAAAGAAAATGATCTCCAATGAAATATTTGTATGTTCTCACTGATGGACTTGGGGCCTCCTTTCGGTACATCACCCTTGTGTTGGTTTTCATGATGTAGACACATGTGGGGTTGATTCCAGTTTGTTATATGTCCTCTGGAACAAACTGAATCATAGCATTTTAGTTAGACTATAAGTTCTTGCTTAATGGAGGTCTTTAGTAATTTATTCCTGTTTACATGTAATTCCTTGCCTGTAAATACTTTCATCCATGTGGATTCTAGATCATTTCATAAATTAATAACACTTTGCCATATGGAAGCTCCCAAAATAACCAGAGTGCCCAGTGAATCTGATTATCACAGACTATGCCCCATCTCATGCCCAAGCATTGTGAAGGGAGGATCCTCAGAATATGGCAATGGGAAAGGGGAATATTTCAGAGTGGGTGGAGCTCTGGGAAATCCGCTGAGTTGGAGAGGGGTCCCTTGCCTAAGGGGTCCCTTGACTCTCCACTTTCTTCCATCTCAAGGACAGTAAAATGCTGTCTCCATTATTACCATTGACTTTGTTCCAGCCTCGGGGTAAGATTCAACTTTCATCCCAAGCTTGACCTTTTCTGGTTTCCACTCTTCTCCCCTTAAACCCATGTTGTCAATTGTGATCGACTCAAGACATCACCTCTCTCGGAAAGCAGAGGAGCACGACCCATTTGGCAATTCTTTGGCCTAAATTCATTTTCCCTCCTCTCTCTCTTCCCACCTCTGGTTAGCTGGCTGGACCGCCCTTGCCAACGGCCCCACGGAGCCCCCCTCCCTACCTGCTGAGCAGTCAGGGCTCTGGAAGCCCTCTTCACAGAGGCACAGCCCCTCCTGGCAGTGTCCTCGGCCGCTGCAGGCATTCAGACACCGCCGCTGGCTGCAGTCCTCACCAACGTAGCCTTCCTGGCACAGGCAGGTACCGTTGACACAGGTCCCCTTCCCTGAACAGTCCCCGGGGCACCTCAGCTCACTGCAGTCCTTGCCCGTGTAGGCCTCTTCGCAGACGCACTCCCCGTCCACACACAGCCCCCGGGAGCTGCAATCGGTCGGGCACCGGAGCTCTGAGCAGTCGTCCCCGCTGTACTCGCTATCACAGATGCACTGGCCATCCACACACACGCCCCGACTGGAGCAGCCCAGGGGGCAGTAGGGCTCCGAGCAGTTCTTGCCAAACCAGCCTTGATCGCAGATGCAGCCACAGGACTCCAGGCTAAAGTTGCCATGGCCACTGCAGTGAGGGATATAGTCCAGTTGTCCTGGAATGGCCAAGGAGAAGGTCAAAGGGCAGCTGTGGAACCTCCTGCAGTGGGGTATGGGGAGGGGGGCAGGCCAAGACCTCGGCTGGCTCACTGACCAAATTTGTGTTGCTGAGAGAGAAGCTCAAGCTAGTTTGGCACGTCAACAGCTTCATGAATCTTTTACCTAATGTGGGTTGTGTGTGTCTGGAATAGTGTTGAGGGTAAGGCGAGTGAGATTGGGTCCCTTGTCCTTTAGGAGCTCACCTGCAGTGTGTCTTGGCTTGGATTCCCTAGTTACTAATTGGGAGGTGCTCCCAGGAAAAAACTGGTTGGGGAGAAGGGAAGACCAGGGAGGGAGGAGCCCAAGCCAAGCATATTATCAGGCAAAGTCCCAGGGAGGGTGACTTGGGTTCAGGCCTGCAGGGTCTTCTGGCCACTGGGCAAGCCACACCCCAACTGGGATGAAGGGCTGTCCCTGGAGGGTGTCAATCCTCAGCCTCATCAGTTCTCTACCCTGGGCAGGTCAAGGAGGTTCTCAGAGCCTGGGGGCAGTCCCTGACCAACACACCCAGGTGCTGGCACTGGGGACTGAAGGGGACCGAGGGGATGGAGGCTGAGAATCAGGCCTGTGAGGCAGGTCAAGATCACATGTGCTGCAGACGCATCCTGTTCCTCTCCTTCCCGCCATCTAACTAACTGCTCACCCTTCACAGCTCAGTTCCAGGGTCACTTCAAAGGTTTCCCAGAACTTGTCTCATTTGGTGACTGTTTGCTGTGATCTTTTTAAGATTCTATGCGTATCTCCAGCCCTAGGCTTTATCATGCAATAACTAGAGTGCTTAATTTATCTGTCCAGCACGAATCAAACAAACTTATTAAACGAACACCATAGCAGTACTTGCTTGGCATCCTTCTCGGCGCTTGGCCTTGGGGATAGGAAGTCAAGTAAGTTATGTCCTTGTTTAATTTTGCCACTTCATGCACCCCCTCCCCCCATTGCCCAAAAGGATACTATTCTGACATTGGTTAACATAGATCTTCCTTATAGATCTTTTCACATCTTCCCAGGGAACCTGGTGGGAAGCTGGTTTAAAAAAAAAAAAAGCTCACTTACAGAAGCTACCAGCTTCCCAGGCATTGAAGACCCATGTCCATGGACACCTGTGTCTTTCCTGTATTCCCCAACTCCACTGAAAAGGTGAACTCACTGAGGAAGGAGAGTTTGAACACCTGGACTTTGTCCTCAGTTTCAGATTGTTTATAGTTTTGGTTATAAGGAGGAAGAGGTGAGAAAACCCAAGAAATATTTCTCTTCTCAAAGACTACCCCCAGTTTTAGTGTCTCAGAATGAATGTGTTGACATCTCTCTGGACATATGGGCCATTTCTCCCTATTAAAATGGCATTCCTGACACCTCTTTCATCCTTGGGCAAGGCTTGAGATATTAGACCCTAGAGAGGTAAGAGACCCAAGATAGTAAGACACAGTCCTTTTCTCATTACAGACTGAATTGAGTGGGTAGAAGGTATTGTTTTGGGTGACAGAAGCTGGGCACAAAAGGGAACACACTTTCTGCTCACAGGGATCTGCTGATAATAGCTGCTGAGTATGAAGTGCCTACTAGAGGCCGGGCTTTCATCTGAGTGGAGGTTTTTATATTTAACAACTCCTTGTTGTTCTAGTCTGTTGAGGGAGAAAGAAACGCATAGGTTAAGCAACTTGTTCAAGTCACGGGCTAGCAAATAGCAGAGACAGGACATGAAGTCAGGAAGTCTGGCCCTGAAGATGAGCTCACTTCTCCCAGAGAGGTCAAAAGAGTCATTCATAAGTGTTAGTAGTTAGGATGTGGGTGAGGCTAGATATCCAAGTTCCGGATACTCAGTCTTTGGTTGGGGAGGGGGCTGTAAGAAGCTCTGTGGGTGGATGTGCCCACACATATGCATGCACAGCCACGTATTTTGGTGGCAGGGGCAGGGGCTGAAACTTCCAGCTTGCTGGAGAAGATGGAGCCAGGTCCTCTGAGGTTTTAATGACTGTAATTTTCTCAGACGGGAGAAAGGCTGAGATGGAGTGAACAGGGCGCCTGCATTCTCTAGTCCCTCCGGTTAACATGGATAGATATCAATTCAACAGCCTGTGAAAACCAAAGATGAATGAAGACAGACATCAAATTCCCTGCTCGCCACAGCAGTTGCTGTGCTGAACCAATGTACCATTCCCTGACTCATCCCCCCCAAATTAGGTTAATGTATTTCAGACTGGCTAAGCGCTGTAGAGAGTCCCTATGCCGACTCCCCTGGGGAAGGACCACACTTAGATCTTAGAGGCGTATTAACAGAGAGCTGCAGACCAGGGTACTTTTTTTTTCCCCCTCTCTGTGTGAAGAGGTGCCAGATTTCTCAGGCACTGGTGTAATCACCCAGATTCCCTCTCCCCGTCTACTCAGCACCCTCCCTCCCCAGCGGAGACTGGCTGTAAGCTCCAGAACTCTACCTGTGGCCGCACTCTCTGGGCAGCAGGTGCTGGTGCATTGGTCCCGCAGCACTGACACCTCCCTCTCCAGCATCTCAATTCGGCTCAGCAGCTCCTGTAGCACCTGGGCCGAGCTGGCACACGGGCAGGCCTTCTTGGGGAGGTTGATCCTGTGTGTGAAGGTGACCTGGCTCTCGTGGTCCGAGGTCTGGCCTGTGTACTCCGTCAGCACCTCGTCTTCGGTGCTCACCTCATGCTCGGCCGAGGCCTCTAGCCCTGAGGAGCAGAGGCTGTCCAGGGGCACGTTGATGTTATACACGTGGTTGAAGACCACCGGCTGCTCCTTGCCAGATGCATTGTAGCTGGCAGCGCCTCCTTCCTCCTCCACCGCTGGTCTCTGGACCCTTTCCATGGTGACCTCCAGCTGACACTCTGAGGGCTTGAGCAAGGAGCCCAGAAGGATCAGGTTGACGCCAATGAGCACGTTCTTCAAGACCACTGTCTCCCCGTCTGCCCCCATCCTCTCAGTAGAGATCCGGGTTCAAGACTAGCCTGCATCAGAAAGCATGGAATATGCAAGAGAAACCAGGGGATGAACGAGATGGCCTCTCAGACCTGCACCTGGGCACAGTGCAGTGCACAGCCCTAAAACTAAAGGATAGCAGTGAAGCTTTTTAAGGGGATGCTTGGGAAGTGACTACCAGGGTCATGAAAGCCCACAGCTTTTTGTCCTCTAGAGAAATCCCTGAGAATGGACACTGCTTCTGCAGAAAGGCATTTTGATTTTTCAAAAGGTTTATGTAGAACATATGAGTCTGGCCCCTCATTGGGCAGGTGGTTCCAACAAAGAGGACCCACAAGGACTCGGGACAGGGGCTCTGTGGTTAGGAGAACTGAGAGCTTCATTTCACTTCTGGGTGAGAATTAGGATGCTGGGTACCGTGAAGATTTAGGCATACCCTCATATTTCCCCAGATGTGTATTAGGATGGGGCCCCGCCAGCCATTTCAAAATAACTTATAAACTCAAATACAAGTCGACTTTAGAATAACCAAGCAGGCAGACAATATAGTTCCAGGTAATTGTGGTTGTTAATAATCCTTGGGTACATTTGTGATTATCTGTAACTGTGTAAGCCAAACTTTCTTTTAATCTTCTCATTAGTACAGTCCCAGTGCTTTGTGACCGCAGGGTGCCTTTCTTCTGAGGTCCTGTTTGAATTGCTAAAATAATGAATTAGCTCCTCTGCTGGTTACCTAGTCACCAAGAACCAGGAAGCATGATAAATTTACTACAATGCAAATCAGTTTTACAGAAATTATATTTCTTTTGTACTCCCTGTGTAACACAGAAAAGAGGCTTACAGACTTTGGTTCTAAACGTTAGAGCTAAGAAGATTAAGGACAAAGGAGCAGAGTGAAAGTATATATATGAGTTTGGGAAAAGGCAATGAATGACAGCTAACATCATCTGAATGTGTACTGCGTACAGACTGCGCTGTGCACCTCACATGGGATCTTACTTGACCCTCAGAACAACCTTATGATTGAATGTTATGATTGTCCCCATCTTGTAATGGAGTGAGTTCTGCCTAGAAAGCTTAAGATTTGAATGCAGATCTGACTCCAAAACCTGTATTCTTAATGGCTATGCTCCAGTGCTTTTCCTGAAAAGAATGTTCAATTTTCTCTAGTCTCTGATGGAAATTGTGTTAGTTCTGGGATCTTCCCGAGAACATTGAGATTAGGAAGTTTTGCTAGGACTAGAGCCAGAGTTTCTTCCTCCACGAAGCATTCTGCTCTCACCTTTTTATTCCTGTTCCATCAGGAGTTTAAGGAGCATCCCCAGCACTGACTAAGTTCATCCCCAACTCCTTATAAACCCTCTCTGAGAGCATTTACCACACTAGACCATGAGTTTCCTTTGCTTCTGCCCTTGCCAGCCCCACCTCCTACCTCTCCCCACTAGACTCAAACTGCTAAGTCAATTTAGGTCAGACCACATCTTATCTACAGGCTTCCCAGGTGACTCAGTGGATAAACAATCCATCTGCCAATGCAGGAGACACAGGAGACGTGGTTTGATCCCTGGGTCAGGAAGATCCCCTGGAAAAGGAAATGGCAATCCACTCCAGTACTCTTGCCTGGAGAATCCCATGGAGAGAGGAGCCTGGCAGGCTGCAGTCCATGGGGTCACATGACTGAGTAAGCACGCAATGCACATTTTATCCATAGTATTTAATATGTGTGTAGGACAGCAAAAGTGCTTAACACCATAGTTGTTGAATGAATAAGTGGGTGGATACATGGATGGATGGATAAACAGGTGAATTAGTGAGTAAATGCCCAGTGAGAAAAGGCTTAATCATTCTCTAGCTCACTTGATATCTTTGCATTATCCTCAAGTTATTCACTATTCTCTTCAATTTTGGTTCAACTGGACAATTTCTGAGGGTTGATTTTATTGAGAGTAATTTGTATTAGTGACGATTATGAAAACCATTTCCAATATTATATTTTCTATGTTACATATTGGACTAAAATCTTCATTTCCAATATGAAGAGGAAGCAGAGCAGAGTAGAGCTATTATGATTCCAGACTCTAGAGCCAGACTACCTGGTTCTTCCCCTATCCAAGGATTCCCTTGAAATCACTGGAACATGTGAAAAAATCCCTTCCATCATTTGACAGCGAAAAGTTCAACCTTATCATGTCCTGGTTCAAAGAAGTGTGAGGTTCTTGGAATGATGGGAGAGGTGGCTATCCCCTGGCTACATCAGATGAGGTGAGTTAGCCTTTCCAAGCCCTTCTATCTGAGGCATTACTACTACTACTACTACTACTACTACTACTACTACTAAGTCACTTCAGTTGTGTCCGACTCTGTGCGACCCCATAGACGGCAGCCCACCAGGCTTCCCCATCCCTGGGATTCTCCAGGCAAGAACACTGAAGTGGGTTGCCATTTCCTTCTCCAATGCATGAAAGTGAAAAGTGAAAGTGAGGTTGCTCAGTCATGCCCGACTCTTAGAGACCCCATGGACTGCAGCCTACCAGGCTCCTCTGCCCATGGGATTTTCCAGTCAAGAGTACTGGAGTGGGGTGCCATTGCCTAGGCTTCCCATTTTCAGATGCTCTAGGCATTGCATCCTTGGAGTGGCATCTGCCCTTATATCATTGAAAGCTTCTGATAAAAGTCATTTATACTTGCATTTACACTTAAGGCTAAGAGTCTTAGCTACCTCGTTTGCTAAACTAGAGTTGGACTGTCTGATCCATGCTGATATAGCTGAACAGCTTTTTTTCCTAAGAATTGTAATTATCATGTGACACCCATAGCACTTAACATAGCTTTTTGCACAGAGCAGACACTCAATAAGTAAGTGAAAGAAATGAAAAGGAAGATCAGTGACAGGAAAATTAAAAGGGAAAAATGTTAGGTGCCACACCTAAGTCTAAAGCAACAACTACGAAATTATATGTAGAGAGAAAAGTATAGCTTTTATTGTGAAAAACACAAGACTTTCGTCAATAACCAAACTGACTATGAATTAGTCAACAGTGTGATTTTTTGTTACTTCCAAAACCTTATTTAGACTCAGGCTTTATTTATTTACTTGTGTATATATTTATTTACTTATTTATTGAGGTATAGTTGATTTACAGAGTCAGGCTTCATTAATTGCAATACAGACTATGGGACTTTCTTGATACCTAAGTGGATAAAGAATTCGCTCGCAGTGCAGGAGACACAGGAGACATGAGAACTGGGTTCGATCCCTGGGTCGGGAAGATCCCCTGGAGGAGGAAAATGGCAACCAGCTCCAGTATTCTTGCCTGAAAAATCCCCAAGACAGAGGGGCCTGGCAGGCTGCAGTCCAAAGGGTTGCAAAGAGTCCAGAGACTAAGCACAGATAGACTAGGCTGTTGTTGTGTAGACACTAAGTTGTGTCTGACTCTATGGACTGTAGCCCGCCAGGCTCCTTTGTTCATGGGATTTTCCAGGCAAGAATACTGGAGTGGGTTGCCATTTCCTTCTCCAGGGGATCTTCCCGACCCAGGTATCGAACTTGCATCTCCTGCTTGGCAGGTAGATTCTTTACCACTTAGCCTCCTGGGAAGCCCAGATTAGGCCGAGCAGGGGGCTGTTTTGTTCTGTCCTGCACTCACTGTTGACACCTTCTGGGTGGTGAGGTTGCTGAAGGTACTCAAATTCCTGTCATAGGAGAGGGAGGAGTTTAGCATTCTTGTCCAGGGAAGTGATAGCTCCGGAGATATTGACAGATCTGACAGATATTTATTGAGTACCTACTATTGCACTGGTTCTTTATTCACAGAAGTTATATTTAAGTGTGTGTGTAGGGGGAAGGAGTGGCAGGGGGAGGGCAAACAACACATAAATACCCACAGTTATATTGTGTATTGTATGTAACATATGATACAGTGCATATTATATGATACTTTAATACATGATGATGTAACAATCATTTGCCTGTGCTGTGTCAGCAAGTGGTAACTTCAGGGAAGGAAAAGAAGAGAGAAGCGGGCAGAGGAAGCACCAGGGCAGTAGAGCCACATGGATATCTTATAGTGCCTGGCCAGGGAAGGCTGGTCCCAGGAGGTGACCACTCAGCAGAGACCTGAAGGAAGCGAGTAATGAGCTTAGCGGACGGCTGAGGAAGAGCGTTCCAGGCACAGGGACCATCGAGGAGGAGGGCTCTGATGCAGGAGCCGGCCTGGTGAGTTTGAGTGACAGTGAAACTGGAGACCAGTGAATGAGCGAGCAGCTGGTGGGGTGGGGTCAGAGAAGGAGTGGGGTAAGATCAGAGGAGGCCTTGTGAACCGCGCAAGGACCTGGGCTCTTACTGTGGGGATATATATGGTCGTTGTTCTCAAATGCATCTGCATATCAAGTGTTTCTGATGACCTAGTCCCTATCTTTGAGAAACAACTGGCCTCGTGAAAGAGATGGAAAGACAAGAAAATATAATGCCAAGGCAGTGTGATCATTATCATGATCAACAAACACACAAAATGCCCCTGAGAAGGCTGGAGGTGACACAGCAACTCTGGGGCGCAGGGGGAAGCTGAGCTGAGGGTGGTGGGTAACAGGCAGTGACAGTTGCCAAGTACTTCTGGCCTGCCTTTCCAGACACGTGGTAGAACTACTCCTTCCAGGCCTGTGTTTTCGCGCCCCCTGTTGGTAAGGTGAGGCCATGTCACTAGTACTGCCCAATGGTTGTGAGAGGAACTCATGAGGATCACTTCTTTGGCAGGGGGTCATTAATTGCTGACCAGTGGCTTCCCACGTGGCTCTGTGGTAAAGAACCCACCTGTGAGTGCAGGAAACACAAGAGACTTGGGTTCAATCTCTGGGTCATGAAGATCCCCTGGAGAAGGAAATGACAACCCACTCCAGTATTTTTGCCTGGGAAATCACATGAACAGAGGAGCCTGGTCAGCTATAGTCCATGGGATCATCGCAAAGAGTCAGATATGACTAAGCGACTGACCACTACCCTCTAGGGCTTTCTTCTTTGCATTGATGGTGACTGCTTTCTCAGTCTAAATGACTATGATAAAGGGTGTCCTGGCTGGGTACAGTGGATGTTCAGTGCATAAGAGAGAAATAAACCTTTGGTTTTTGAAGCACAGATTTTGGTATGACTTTTCCCTGAAGCATAACTTGGTCTATCAGATGATGATATGGAACTGGAATTTAACAGCTGACTCTTTAGGTGGGGAAGACAGAAATTTATTATAGACAAGAGAGAGAGAGAGAGAGAGATCAGTTGCTCAGTCCTGTCCAACTCGTGACCCCATGAATCGCAGCACACCAGGCCTCCCTGTCCATCACCAACTCCCAGAGTTCACTCAGACTCACGTCCATTGAGTCAGTGATGCCATCCAGCCATCTCATCCTCTGTCGTCCCCTTCTCCTCTTGCCCCCAATCCCTCCCAGCATCAGAGTCTTCTCCAATGAGTCAACTCTTCGCATGAGGTGGCCCAAGTACTGGAGTTTCAGCTTTAGCATCATTCCTTCCAAAGAAATCCCAGGGCTGATCTCCTTCAGAATGGACTGGTTGGATCTCCTTGCAGTCCAAGGGACTCTCAAGAGTCTTCTCCAACACCACAGTTCAAAAGCATCACTTCTTGAGTGCTCAGCCTTCTTCACAGTCCAACTCTCACATCCATACATGACCACAGGAAAAACCATAGCCTTAACTAGGCGAACCTTTGTTGGCAAAGTAATGTCTCTGCTTTTGAATATGCTATCTAGGTTGGTCATAACTTTCCTTCCAAGGAGTAAGCGTCTTTTAATTTCATGGCTATTATAGACAAAAGAAATTGCATTTGCTGAAACTGATAAGTGCACAAATATGACTTATTCAAGGAACACAAATATTTGAAGGGCCGTTAAATGCTTCAGCATTGGGCTTTTACAAAGCAAAAGGTCCAAGGGAGGTAACTTCCCCCAGATGGGAGAATCTACGAGGAAACAGATTTAGGCTCCATGTAAAGAACAATTTTCCTAATACTTGGAGCTATTGGGTTGTCAGGAGAGAGGAGTCCCTGGTCACTGGAGGTGTTCTAATACAAGCCCCAAGACTATTCAGTGAGAATGCTGAAGATGAGCTTTCAAGCATCACATGAGAGATCGGACTAAAATGAACATTAAAGACTTCTGTTTCCTGATGTTTTATGAATTCATGGTCTTATCATCCTTTGAGAAGTCTACCCATGATAATACGGTATTAGTTTCTTAGGGCTGTCATAACAAATCACCACAAACTTGGTAGCCTGAAGCCATAGAACTTCGTTCTCTCCCAGTTCTGGAGACTAGAAGGCCAGAATGAAGACGTCATCAGGGTTAGTTCCCTCTGAGGCTCCGAGGAAAAGTCTCTTTCATGCCTCTCTCCTAGCTTCTGGTGATGGTGGGCAGTGCTTGGCATTCCTCAGCGAGTAGATACATCACTCCAGTCTCTGCCTCCATCCTCACTTTGCTGTCTGCCTGCATCTCTGTGTCGTCATGGGGCCATCTTCTTTCAAGGACATCAGTCATCTTGGATTAGGGACTCATCACTCCAGTATAACCTCATCCTAACTAATTACATCCCCAATGACCCTATTTCCAGCTAAGGTCACATTCTGAGGTACCAGGGTCATAACTGCAACATTATCTTATTTGTGGGACACATTTCAACCCAATAAGACATACCAGTAATGAACTGAGCATTTACCAGGCACCAACTTAATCATTTTCCTTATATTATGTCATTCATTCCTTACAACAACCCTATATGCTAAGAGGAGTGACATTTAGGAGTGATTTAGCAACTGGTATGGCTCAGGCTTCCCAGGTGGTGCTAGTGGTAAAGAATCCACCTGCCAATTCAGGAGATGCAAAAGATGAGGGTTTGATCCCTGGGTCAGGAAGATCCCCTGGAGTAGGAAATAGCAACACACTCCAGTAATCTTGCCTGGAAAATTCCATGGGCAGAGGAGCCTGGCAGGCTACAGTGCAAGGGGTTGCAGAGAGTCAGACACAACTGAGTGCAGAGCCCATGGCTCAGGCAACAGCCAATCCAAAGGGGGCATCCATCATCAGACCCGTTCTAAATGGGTTGCAGAGCAGGGCTCTGTGTTGATTTCAGCATGGCGGTAGGTCTTCTTTCAAGTTCCATTATTGGAGACAAGGAAAATGAGCTTCAGGAAAGGCCAAAGAATGTGACCAAGATTTCACAGCTAATGAGCACAGGAGCTAAGGCTGAGCCCGGATCTTGCTGACCACGGTTTGTACTCTTAGCTGCTGTTTCTTTCAGGCAGCTTTAATTAGCAGCCACATAGCACTCTCATGAAAAGACTGAGAGCTCTTACAAATCAACACTCTCTTCTCTCAGGATCAGATTTAGGACTTACTGACAGCGATGACTTTTCGCTTAATGTTTTCTCCAACCAGTCCAGACTACTACCCCCAGAAATTGCTTTAGCTTCCACCCCTGGAGGGAAAGCTTGTCTGCTGGCTCTTTATTTAAAAGAGCCCAGCCTCCATACTGTCTCAGAGAATCAAGAGCAGTGCTAGCTAAGCCAGTAAACCTTGATCCTAGAGGGGTCGGGAGATATTTTTCATAATTACCCTTTCCCAGGACAGTTCCCACCAGCCGGCAGTTACAGAAACCCAGGGCTTGCCCTGGCCCTCTCTGGCTTTACTCACTTCTCTGAGCTCTCTCTGGCTGGTCCCCAGCCTGCTCAGTCACAAGCTATTGTTAACTACCCTGAGGACATCTCTGCTTCCTCTTGTGTCTCTATTTGCATTTGACTGAGAATGCTTTCTGAGGGCAGGCAGAGAGAGGGGGTGGGATGGATGGAATGGAAGGCTTTGCTTTTTCTCATTTCTTCTGAAGCCTGCTGGAGGTGGGAGGGGAATGAAACTTATGCTTATATAATGCCTACTTAATAAATGTGCCCTAAGGCAATGGCACCTCACTCCAGTACTTTTGCCTAGAAAATCCCATGGACGGAGGAGCCTGGTAGGCTGCAGTCCATGGGGTCATGAAGAGTTGGACACGACTTCACTTTTCACTTTTCACTTTCATGCATTGGAGAAGGAAATGGCAACCCACTCCAGTGTTCTTGCCTGGAGAATCCCAGGGACGGGGAAGCCTGGTGGGCTGCCGTCTATGGGGTCGCACAGAGTCGGACACGACTGAAGCGACTTAGCAGCAGCAAGTTTTGCTAAGCTCATTTCACTTAATAATTAAATCAAAGTGACTTTCCTTTTTTGTGTCCCTGAAAGTTTCCCTTTCTGGCTTCCTTTTTCTACCTTCATCTCCGTTTCCTCTGGAGCACAAGGAATGTTGACTGTTGTGCATGTGGTCTCTTTCCACGGCACTCCTTAGCGATGCTGCTGGGCAGATTTTTGCAACTAACTTCCTACAAGGAAAGCCTGGTCTAATCCTGTGACATATCCAAGAATGCCATGTTCCATGTGTTGGTCTCATTTAGAGGGGTCCTGCCTGCTCTGAGACCTGTGGTCTGGCTTTGGTGTGAGGTGGTGGCTGTACCTCTAAGCTAGATGCAGGATCTTTGTGACCACAAGCAGCTGAGGAGACTGGAGGCAACCAGCAGAGCCCCTCAGGGGCTCCCTCACTCTCTTCCTATCTCTCAGGCAAGTCATCCCACTACAGCTGTAAGACTCCAGGATAGAAGCAAAACTGGTCAGTCAGAGGATGAAGTGGTGAGAGTGGTGGGGAGGGGAAGAGGGGAAAAGCAGAGAAGATGGGGAAGACAAAATAGCAGAGCGCCAGGCTGGAGAGAGGAGCAGAGAGAGTTCTACAGGTAGCGGGAGAAAACGTCAACCTGAGGGACAAGATAATACATTTGGGGTTCGAAGATGCACTTACACTTGTGAGCAAGACAGGTAGCTAATGACTCTCCAAATGAGAGTGCAAGCGAGTATTGCAGCTATTCAATAGCTCCACACCCAAGAAATCCGTGTGATGCCATTGATTTATTTCCTCCACTCCAGCCTCCTTATCAGTATAATTATCATGGAGCACCAGGGGTGTTTCTGGGTCATGTGTAAGAGGCGACATGGTCCTAGATGGTCCTCCAGGCCCAGAGGATACCATGTTACTGGGGTGTGCCCTCCTCTCTGGGTGGCATGTGGGAAGAGCTTGGGTCACCCGGGCTTGGCCAACTCTTGCCTAGCTAAAGTTTTTCTTAAGTAGCTTTTCTTACCCTTGGCCTCCTCCAATGCCTTCTCCCGGCTTTACTTCTTCATATTGAAGAACTCTGTTACTGTTCTATAAAAATGTTCTGGGAGCCATCACCTTTACTCAGGCTCAGAGGAGAAGAAAACTGGTCTCAAGAAGGTGGGATGTGGGGTGGGAGGAAGGTGGAGGAGGTGATGACGAGGGAGAGAAAAAGCCACAAGTCACTCACGTGGAAGCTATGCCTTTGAGTTTTTTCATTTTTATTTCCTCCTAGAACCACAGAGGGAGTGAAAGAGACAAACTCAGGTTGAGGAACTTCAGAAAAAATAGGAGTGTGTAGGTTGTTGGGCAGGTAAGGAGAGGTGATCTTCTGGGGATTGGCGGCCAGTGCTCTGTTTAGACTTTCTAGCTTCCACCAACGTTAGTCTCCATGCTGTCCCTGGAAGTGATTTATAAACCAGAACCATATCTGTGAAAAAATGACAGTCTTTTTTGTACTCTTTTTTTTTTTTTTTTTTAGTTAGTTAGAATTAGTTTAAAAATAGTTCCCTGCCTGCCTTTGGGATGCTCTGTCACTTGGAGAAAGAGGGTAATTATGAAAGACGAGGGTGTAATGTGATTACAGCCGGCCCCATTGTGTCAGTGGAGGAAGCGTCAGGGCTGCTGGGAGGACGGGAGCCCGGCTCGTCTCCATCAGCACCGGGCCTTTATTGGGCTTGTCAGGTTTCTGAAAAGAACCTGAGGGCAGAAAACTCCCCGCAGACAGGACTCTGTGGCTGGCCCAGAGCTGTCAGGAAGGACAGATGCAAGGCCAGGCTTGGGTGTCATCTCCCACCAGGACTGGCCACCCCACCCCAGCTCCTGAACCACGTTCCCTGATGGACCCCCTCGAGGGGTCTGCAGGATGGGTCTTTGGTTCAGAATGTGATACAGCCACATTCGTTTTCTGGCACAAGTGGTCAGTCCAGCATATTTGTGTGTGTGTGTCTCTGGGGGATAGAGAAACTATACTGCTGGATCGAGAAATCTGGCTTCTTCTGGTCTTGTCCTCAACTCTGTCCTGTACCATCTGTGATCATTTCAAGTGACCTGGCCTCTCAGAGTGGTTCCTTCTTCATCTGAAAAGTGGGGTCCTGAATATCCAGGAAGACAGTGACAAAGTCCACCGACTGGAAGTGAATGTGAGGCCATCCTGGTTTGAATCCCTGCTTTACAAGGCAAGGGGCAAGGCTGGGCAAGTTTTACCACTGGGGGAGCACCTGTTTCCTTTTGGGAGCAGCTAAGGCTGATGGTATGCCTTCTAAGTTTTCCCATGATTTTTGGTAAATAGAGATCCCATTTAGGTGAAAATTTATTCAATTTTTATAGATCCCAGAGAATTCTAAGCATCTGTAGAACATTCAACTACATATATATATATATATATATATATATATATATATCACACACACACACACACACATATATATGGAGAAGGGCAAGGCAACCCAGTCCAGTATTCTTGCCTGGAAAATTCCACAGAGGAGCCTGATGGGCTACAGTCCATAGGATCATAAGGAGTCAGACATGACTAAAGTGACTTAGCACACATGCACATGTGTATACACACACACACACACACATATCTATATATATATATGGCTTCCCATGTGGCTCAGTGGTAAAGAATCCACCTGCCAATGCAGGAGATGCAGGGGTCGAGGGTTTGATCCCTGGGTCAGGCAGATCTCCTAGAGAAGGAAATGGCAACCCACTCCAGTATTCTTACCTGGAAAATCCCATGGACAGAGGAGCCTGGTGGGCTACAGTCCATGGGGTAGCAAAGAGTCAGATACAACTGAGCATGTGTGTGTGTGTGTGTGTGTGTATATTTATATATGTAAAATAGTGTCCCATTTAATTCTCAAAACAAGCAATAGGATTATTCCAGTTTTATAGACCAGCCCAAAGTATGGGAGTGATTTGCCCAGTTTCACACAGTGAGTTAGCGCTGAGTTAAATGCTGAGTCACATTTCCAGACTCTCAGTTCAGTCATAGACGCCACAGCCTCCCTCTGCCAGCCACCTTTGTCCTTTGGAAATAGGTAGGATATAAATAATGAATTCCCAATTAATCTCCACCATTTTGGTTTGGAAATTCTTCCAAGAGCCTGACCTTTTGCTATCATGAATATCTATTTTTCATCTGTGTTTCTCGAGCTGGGAGAACAGCATGTCACCATTTGCTGATCAATTATTCTTCTTGAACAGTCATCATCCTGCTTTTCATCTTTCTGTTCTTTCCATTTAATAAAACTGCAAAGCGAAGTCTCATCTAAGAAAGATGACCACTCAGACCGCAACCCAAACCGAAGCTTTTTTTTTTCTTGCTCAAGATACCCCTTAAAACAGTTGGAGAAATTGGTTTAGAATATAAAAAGTAGTCTCTGCCTCATGGGGTTTATAATATAGTTGAGAAGACTAGGCTTATACATGTGAAACTGAAGGACAAGGCAAGGCTGTTCACTGGTACTATTGGTCACTTACAGTTTAATATTTGCTCCTCAGTGTGGGAGAGGTAGTGTCCCAGACTGCATAGAAGTGTGATATTGGAAAGGTGGATAAGAGTTGTGGGGAGTGAGCGGGGAAGGGGGCAAAGTGCACAGCACAAGCAGAGTTGGTTGAAGTCTCAAGGCTAAATGCAAGGAAGTTCTACCTCTGAAGGGAATATCTTCAGTCTGCATGAAGGTTTAAAATCAATTAAAATTATATTTTGAAAACGTATGACAATAATCTCTCCATGTTCTGTGTGTGTCTGAGAATAAGGGAGCGCACATGTCCCATGTCTCAGTAGTGCTTCCAGGGCTGGATATTCAGGTGGTCAATTCAGGGCCAGGTTAGTTTGTGAACGTGTGTTCAGAACATCTTTTTTTTTTCCCCCTGTTAAACGTTTTATTTTGTATTAGGGTATAGCCAATTAACAATGTTGTGATAGTTTCACAGGTGAACAGTGAGGGGACTCAGCCACACATATACGTGTATCCTTTCTCCCCTGAACTCCCCTCCCATCCAGGCTGCCATATAACATTGAGCAGAGTTCCATGTGCTATACTGTGGATCCTTATTGGTTATCCATTTTAATATAGCAGCGTGTGCACGTCCATCCAAAACACCCTCACTACCCATTCTTCCCAGCCTTCCTCCCCGGCAACCATAAGTTTGTCCTCTGAGTCTGTGAGTCTCTTTTACTCTTTTGTAAGTTCATTTGTACTATTTCTTTTTTGATTCCACATATAACGGATGTCATGCAATATTTTTCTTCTCTGTCTGACTTACTTTACTCAATATGACACTCTCTAGGTCCAACCATGTTGCTGCAAATGGTATTATTTCTTTCTTTTTAATGGCTGAGTAATATTCCATTGTATATATGTACCACATCTTCTTTATCCATTCCTCTGTTGATGGACGTTTAGGCTGCTTCCATGTTTTGGCTATTGTAAACAGTGCTGCAATGAACACTGGGGTGCCTGTTTCCTTTCAGATCATGTTTTTCTCTGGATATAGGCCCAGGAGTGGAATTGCTGGATCACATGGTAACTCTATATTTAGTTTTTTAAGGAACCTCCATACTGCTCTCCATAGTAGCTGTACCAATTTACATTCCCACCAACAGTGTTGGATGGTTCCCTTCTCCGGCATTTATTGTTTGTGAATTTTTTGACACTAGCCATTCTGGCTGATGTGAGGTGATATCTCACTGTAGTTTTGATTTGCATTTCTTCAATAATTAGTCATGTTGAATATCTATTCGTGTGCCTTTTGGCCATTTGTATGTCTTCTTTGGAGAAATGTCTTCTGCCCATTTGTTGATTGGATTGTTTGTTTAGATGCTGTTAAGTGTCAATAATGCTGGGAGAAATATCAATAACCTCAGATATGCAGATGACACCACCCTTATGACAGAAAACGAAGAAGAACTAAAGAATCTCTTAATCAAAGTGAAAGAGGAGAGTGAAAAAGTTGGCTTAAAACTCAACATTCAGAAAACTAAGATCATGGCATCCAGTCCCATCACTTCATGGCAAATAGTGAAACAGTGGAAACAGTGACAGACTTTATTTTGGGGGGCTCCAAAATCACTGCAAATGGTGACTTCAGCCATGAAATTAAAAGATGCTTGCTCCTTGGAAGAAAAGCTATGACCAACTTAGCATATTCAAAAGCAGAGACATTGCTTTGCCAACAAAGATCCATCTAGTCAAAGCTATGATTTTTCCAGTAGTCATGTATGGATGTGAGAGTTGGACTATAAAGAAAGCTGAACCCCAAAGAATTGATGTTTTTGAATGTGGTGTTGGAGAAGACTCTTGAGAGTCCCTTGCACTGCAAGGAGATCCAACCAGTAAATCCTAAAGGAAATAAGTCCTGAATATTAATTGGAAGGACTGATGCTGAAGCTGAAACTGCAATACTTGCCACCTGATGCGAAGAGCTCATTCATTTGAAAAGACCCTGATGCTGGGAAAGATTGAAGGCAGGAGGAGAAGGGGCTGACAGAGGATAAGACGGTTGGATGGCATCACTGACTTGATGAACATGAGTTTGAGCAAGCTCTGAGAGTTGGTGATGGACAAGGACCCCGGTGTTCTGCAGTCCATAGGGTTGCAAAGAGTTGGACACGACTGAGCGACTGAAGTGAAGTGTCATGAGCTGTTTGTAAGAATTATAATTACAAATCTAAGAGTTGTTTGTTTGATTGCTTGGACATTGAAACCATTTAGAAACAAGCAGATCTTAGAAGTAGTTACCTGGAGAAGTTATACTCACCCACATCCAAAAGACCAGATAATTTGTCTCCTCAAAAAATACCTAATGACAGATTCAAATATCAAGCCATGCTGCTCTCCAGTTATATGACATAACTACACTGGAACTGATCCTTCTTTCAGGAACTGAATATTGCTTAAATATTAGATATCCATTAATTTATCCAGATGATATGTGTGTTGAAGGTGGCAGCTTATGAAAGTTTAGCTCTAGAGGTCTGAAGGAGTTACTTACTTTTAGTGTGCAAATTATGTATTTTCAACCATGAAAAAGCACCATTCTGACCCAAAGATTACACACAGGTGAATTCTCTCTTCTAGTGCATGAAATAACATTTTCTAACTGAAATTTGAGGAAACTCTGAGGGTACTAGTATATGGAGCACAACCTACTTAATTAAATTCAGTTGCACACTGATTGCATGTCAGAAACTGGACTAGGTTTCATCCAAGACATCGGGGGTGAGTTAGAGAAACTTCAGGTAATTCCCTGTGTAACTAGGATGAAGGTATTTATATAACAAGAATAAATAGCAAACCATGATAAGCACCATATCTGAGATATGAAGAAATACTTCTGGGAGCCCAGCAGAAGGAACCATTTCAACTGAAAGACTCTAGACAAATCTCAATGGAAAAGGCATCTTTTTAGCTGGGTCTTGAAGAATTAGAAAGATTCTGAAAGCATAAGCCAGGGGGAAGAGCAGAAGAAGAGGGCGTATTTCCTAGGGTGGTGGTATAGCGGGTGTTTGTGCATGTTCAGAGTTGAGGGGACTAAGAAGATGTCACAGAGCCTGGATTGGCATCTTAGAATATTTCCTCTGTATTCTGTGGGCTGGTTGAGCCTCAGTGTTTTTTAAGCAGTGCATGACATGATTAAAGAAATCCTTTCACCTCTTCAGTCGCAATTGGCTCCAGAGATGAATTCTAATCTGAAAAACTCAAAAAAGATTTTTTTTTTGGCTTGTCGTTTATCTTATTTTGCAGCTATTTAGTTGGTAAGGCCCGGATTAGCCTTGCTCATTACTTTAGAGAGTGGTTTTTCAGGGTACATAATTTCTTAAATTCCTTTTCTCTCATTCTCTGTCTTGACAAAATGCATTTTGCTCTCCATTAAGTAAGACTGCATCATCTTTGTTCATTACAGTTAAAAGGGGGCTCCAATGGAATTCACACGTTGTTTTATTAACTCTTAAATCCAGGATATGCATTGCAAGATATTGGACTTTTAAAATGTTTTCAATTTGAATAAAGATAAGAACTGAGCATTTAGCTCCAAGCAGCTGCCTTTCTGACAAATTAAGAATGCAGATGGCATGAAGTTGGCTCTGAGTGTAGCCAGGCTTTGGTAAGCAAAACACAGTTTTGTGGGTTCCCAAAGTCCGTGTATGGACTTCCATGGTGGCTCAGTGGTAAAGAATCCACTTACCAATGCAGGAAACACAGATTCGATCTCTGGGTCTGGAAGATCCCCTGCAGAAGGAAACGGCAACCCATTCCAGTAGTCTTGCCAGGGAAGTCCCATGGACAGAGGAGCCTGGCAGGCCACCATCCATAGGGTCACAAGAGTCAGACAGGACTTATCGACTAAACAACAGCAACAAAGTCCGTGTATGATCCACTTAAGGTACAGAAAAAGCTCATAAGAAGATGCAGAATGTCCCTGGTGGGCTGGGGTTGACGACAGAAGTAACCTGTGCGTGGTGTCCTTTTCTCTTTAATGGGAGTTCTTCCCCAGAGCAACTCCCCTTTCCCCCTAGCCTCTGTGCACATGCCTGTGCCTGCCTCCTCCCTCTTCTGCACACATAATTCTGTCATTCTCTCGTTTGCCCCTCCAGATCATCTCTCCACTGTTCTCTTCCTGGATCTGATCTTTCTTCCTAGAGAGCTTTCCATTCAGCTAAAGGGGCTCCCCAGTAGGGAGCCCCCACTTCAGCCAGGGGTGCAGAAAGTGCGGTCCTGACTTCCTCCCTGGGAGGCTGTGCATGCATGCATCCTAAATCACTTCAGTTGTGTCTGATTCTTTGTGACCCTATGGATCTGTAGCCCACCAGGCTCCTCTGTCCATGGGATTCTCCAGGCAAGAATACTGGAGTGGATTGCCATTTCAGGAAGTCACCCGCTGACCATGTCCCTCAGCTGAAGGGCATTGGGTCTCTCAAGGTGACCTTCTCTGTGGGACTGACTCTCTTTCCAGGTCCTGGTAACCTCTTTGCCAAGTTCACTCACCTGTTTGGGGACTTAAGGAGGCTAAGAGTTCAGCTTCTACTAATCCCAGATGGTCTTAGTATAGTGTCCTCACTGAGTGACCTCTGGTTATCTGGTGCTCATCTCTCCAGGTCCCCACAGAGTCTCGCCTTCCTGGGAAGGGCTATTTGCCCCAGGCATTTCCTCCTGGCTCCAAACCTGCTTAAAACTTACCTGTTCTCTGCGCCTCATTCCTTCAGTAGTCAAATGCCAACGTAATACAAGATATAGTGTTGGCAATAAATTAATACCTTCTAGAAACCTATTTGGAAACACATAGGCCTTAAACCATAAATAACAGTGACATTTTCATTTTAACAACAGCCTTCAACTAACCTAACAGTGGACATGGTTCAGTGTGGTTTCATACTGTAGCAGAGAATAAGATTCATTGCCTGTAAAAGGTTTCAACATTTTTTTTCTCACACTGATCTTTCTACCTTTCCTCTGTTGAAAAGCACTAAAATGAGTCAGAATGGAACACCTGGCATCTGTGGAGCTCATTACAGTTTTCAAGATGCTTTCATAAGCATCAAATGATGCTTTCCGTTGATCGCTCTATGAATTTTATAAGTATGTAAGGTGGGTGTGCTGTTCCATGTTACAGGTGAGAAAACTAAGGCTTATTCCTATGAATAACCTGCCATAAGGCTGATATTAAGAAATTACATTTTCTAAGGAAAACTTGACAAATTTACCTCTGAAAACTTTACAGTGTGAAAAGAAATTTGACTCCCATCTTCTTGGGTTTGTTTTCCTGATGGGGAAACTGGAAGAGTATAGTGATGTTGTGTGCATGCGTGCTCAGTCACTCAGACATGTCCGACTCTTTGCGACACCGTGGCCTGCCAGGCTCCTCTGTCCATGGGGATTTTCCAGGCAAGAACACTGGAGTGGGTTGCCATGCCCTTCTCCAGGGGATCTTTCCGACCCAGGGATAGGACCCATGTCTCCTGCATCTCCTGCTTTGGCAGGCTGATTAATAATAATAATTAAGTCACGGGTTTATTTATTTCTCAGAGAGAATATATTCTCTGAGTTAAGAAGTAGTTCCAGCCTTATACCTTTTCAACTCTTTGGCCATTTATAGGTGCTTTAATGAGCAGTTGCCTTGAGTAGGGGTCTTGGGGTGGGAGGTGGGTTGCCCTTGATTTTTGGCTGCATGGCTGGGGGTGGGGGAGAGCCTGGCAGCCAAGGGTGAGAAGAGAGTGAGTGGAGGAGCCCACACTGGTTGGGGCAGAGGAAACCTGTTTCTCTCTGGATTTACTCAGCAACTCTCCTACTTGAGGGCTGGAGGACTATACCACGAGAGGCTCTCAGATTCCTACCACGAGAGGCTCTCAGATTCCCTAGTGACAACTCGAAAGTGGATCCATTCTCTGGAGTTTGTGATGGGAAAAACCTATCCCTTTGATCCTACTTTGCATTATCACACAGGCTTCCTGCAGGGAAATCATTGTGAAAGAGATACCCCTGCTGAGCCAAGCGCCAGCCTGATTCAATGGGAAGCCCAGCATTGGGGCACTGTTTCCTAAGCCAGCTCTGAGGATTTTCTATGCTTTATTCCTATATGTGAAGATAATGATGAAGTAGGCATTGGCATGCCTTTCTACCATTCTGTAATATTATATCTTCATTAGTCTAGACCCATAAATGTGTCTAGAATGATCCAAACTTGATCAACACTATGAGTCCACAGTATTTAAATCATTGATAGGTATTGTCTTTCTGGACTTTTCCAAACTTTTGATCAGCACGATGGGTCCACAGTATTTAAATCAATGATGGATATTTATTGCCTTTCTGGACTTTCTTTGAAGACCGAGGATGTGGGACTGGTGGCCGGGTTTGTCCAAACCAGCTGCTTTTGGTTAGGAAGGGAAAATCCTCACTACCCTCACCTTCACGTATAAATGCACAACATCAACCAAAGATGTGTGCCTTCAACGGCACTGTGATACATGGGCAGGACTGTTATGAAAAGAAAGGGAGGGCTTTCTCTAACTGACACCTACATATTTCAGACATATGCCAGGTATTCATCCAAGGGCATTACATATTAACTCCCTTAACCCTTATAACAACCATACAAACTACCATGATTGTCCCCATTTTACAGATGAGGAAACTGAGTCAGAGAGAGTTTAAAGTGACTTGTTGAAAACCACAAAGCATTTAACAAAGGGCACCAAGATTCAAATTTTTTTTTTTTTTTCTTTCGAGGGATGTATCCAGTGGGTCTGGAAGCCTTTGCGTGAGAGGGAATTTGTGACAATTAATCTCCCTTTCTGAGCTCAAGCAGAACTTATTGTTATACGTATCACAATAGTTACCTGCAAGGTTGTTCCCCTCGGCCACCCCCACCCCCCGCCCCTGCCCTCAGCCAACAGAGGGTCCTTAGAGGGCAGGTCTATAAACTAGTTCTCTTGGTCCCAGCATATAGTGTGATTCCTGGAGTCCAGTAGATTCTCTCTCTCTCTCTCTCTCTAAATACCTATATACACAAACATGTGATGTGGTTCCAGCCATCCTTACCCACTCAGGTGTCTGCATGTCCCTACAATCTGGTTTTTCCTGCTGCCAAAGTTTCTAACATGTTCCTCTCTGCAGTGTCAGTCAGAAGAACTGCTACTGGGAGTGTGTGAGGTGACCTTGAGGGGGCCAAGGACAGGTTGTGCTGCTGGCCATCAGCAGTTTATTATTCAGGTGATAAATGTGCTGCCCTCCCCTTCCAGGCTCCCTCGCTGATAGCTCCAGGATTGTAGGGCTTCCCTTCACACTTATTTTGATTACTGCTGTCTGTCACATTGTTTCTTATTATTGACCTTGGTGCCTGTCAGACCATTCACACCCCCTAATTGTCTTTACCTGCCACTTGTCCGTCTTCACTGAAAGGCTGGGTTCTCTGATTACTCAGGCCCTAACAGCTTCTCATGGAGTTACTTGATTCTTCTCAGAAGTAAAGGAGTGCTACATGGCCTTCTTTGCCATTGGACTTGATGAAGGTTGTTGGCTGTGAGTCGGATCAGATGGTCCTCTCCAGAGGGCCGCCTTAGGGAGCTTTTAGAGAGGGGTCATGGCCTAAGTGTAGGGGAAGCTGCCTTGAAGACAACATCTCTCTGACTTTCCTGCATTTTCACTTACTGGCTTTCTGAGCTTGAGCAAGCCATGTGACTGTTCTCAGTCTCAGTGTTCTTATCTGTAAAGTGGGAATTATTTATAGTAAGAATCAAGTCTATGTGAAAATACTGCTATGTCCAAACGAATCTTCTAGGTAGAGCTCTCAACTTTTTAGAGGGGTTTAAGAATTGTGTGCTGGCCTCCCTGGTGACTCAGCAGTAAAGAATCCACCTGCAAGGCAGGAGCCACAGGAGATGTGGGTTCAATCCCTGGGTCAGGAAGATCCGCTGGAGAAGGGAATGGCGACCCACTCCAGGATTCTTGCCTGGAAAACCCCATGGACAGAGGAGTCTGGTGGGCTACAGTTCATAGGGTTGCAAAGAGTCGGACACAACTGAAGTGACTTAGCACACACATAAGAATTGTGTGCTACAAAGAGAACACACCTGTGGCTGCCAAGGGGGAAGAGAAGCAGGGGAGGGATGGATTGGGAGTTTGGCATTAGCAGATGCAAACTATTATATATATAAGGGATAAATAACCAGGTCCTACTATATAGCACAGGAAATTATATTCAATATCCTGTGATAAACCATAATGGAAAAGAATATGAAAAAGAATGTATATGACTCACAAAAGAATATATCTGACTCACTTTGCTATACAGCAGAAATTAACACAACATTGTAACTCAATTATACTTCAATTTTTAAAAAATTGTGTCCTGGGTTGGAGGGGGTATTGTATCAACTCTGAAGTAAACAGTGGGAAGCTGTTGGCATCAATAACATACAACAAATAAAAAAGCACACGATCTCCATTTCTGCATGGACCAGAGATTCATTATTCACCTATAGCCATGGAATTGTGTTTCTTCCTCAGTTGTCCCTCAGCCCCAGCATTTAGAAGGGGCATGAGCAGGATGGTGGGTCCTCACCAGGTGCTCAATTAGTCATTGTTGGCTTGAGTGAAACTGAGGATGCTCAGGTGGCAGCAAGTGATAAATCCCATGGCAGTATGCATGGTGCATCTTCTTAACCCACAAGTATAGAGAAGGACCATCACTTCATGAAGATGATCAACAACCTCTAGGGAACGGTCTGCTCTCCAGAGTGGGCTTAATTAGGATATAAAAAGAGAACTCAATTGCCTAGAAATTATAAGGATTCCTGAATGATTTCATGGCTATTCCTGGGCTGAATTTCATCCCTGAAACTGGACTTTAAGAAACCAGAGGGACACCAGAAGTCAGAACCTATTCAGCCAGTAACAGCAACCAGACATGAGGCCTGGAGGCCAACTCTGGGGGCCGAGGCCAAGATGGGGCTGTCTTGAGATTGAAAAGCCTGGGGTAGACAAGATGTGTATCCAGGACACAGCCAGGGTCAACTGAAAGTCACAGAGTTGGATCAAAGCCACTAGAATCAGAAACTAAAGGAGAAGAGATGCATCAACAGAACTAGGTTGCAAATTTTAGGTGTCACAGGGCTAAAGTGGGGTATATACCAGCCAAACACCATAAGCCTTGGGAGTTACAATACTCACACTAATGGCCTAAAGCTAAGCAATGAGTCTCTATTTAAACATTTTTTTTTCTGATTAAAAGAAAATTGCATATTCATTATAAACTAATCAGAACAGATAATAAAGTTGAATTTTTAATAATTCCACCCAGTAAAAGTCACTAGTATTTTTAGAATATTTTCCCCTAATTTTTTCTCTGCATGTATTTATATAATTGAAATTGCATACTATTTGAATGGACACTTTAAGCCAATATATGTCTTGGGCTTGCTATCATTAGGGATGCACCCCCTGGTGACAGTTCAGGCAGGCCAAGAAGGTAGGTCTAAGGCTGACCAGGGTCCATATCAGCTGCTAAGCTGCAGGGTCATGCAGGTAAGGCAGGCACCAGGCATGGCCAGGCAGTGGGGGGACTGAGCAGATCTCATCCAGGGGGCAACTACTGTGTTTTTTCCTCCTCCTTGGCACATAGCATGTTTCTCTGTCTACTGGGAGACTGGGCAAGTGTTGATGGGGTGACCAGCTTCCTCTGCACACTTCTCATTAACATATGTGTATCTGAATGCGTGGCTGTTGTGAGGGACATTGCATTTCGGTCCTGATTAGAGTGATGAACCAGGTCTCTTTGAGAGTCTTGAGAACAGGGTCAGCCCACTCCCGACACTGATTTCTGCCCAGTCTGAACAGTAGAGCTCAAGGTAGGTGGACCTGAAGCCCTGGAAAAGTTTCAGCAGGGGTGGGCACGCTGGGAGCACAGAGCAGGCACGACGGGTGGGGATGAAGTCTTGAAGTCCTTGGGTTCCCACATGCCACCCTGCACCACTCCCACCATTGGAGGGAGCTAGGAAGGGCCAGTGGCCAAGTTCGAGCAGAAGACGGAAGCCGCTAGCCAAGATGGAAGTGTGCTCAGAGAGAGCTTTGGGTGCTTTACTGAAACCTGTGATGTCAGTTCTGGAAGGAGGGTCCTGATTGGCTGCGAGAATAGCCTTTGGTGACAATCACTGGGCAGGATAAAGAGCAGATAGCGGCAGCTGGATGTGTCTACATCCTTTCTCCTTATACATTGCCCATAGCGCTGCCTGTGAATTTGCAGATAAGCTCTTCATCAGCACCCCCATGGACTGGGGCCTGGGAACACAGGACCCCTCTGACTCTTGGAGCAGAGCTGGGGTCAAGCAGCTGTTATGATTCAAGGAGCTACAGCTTACAAGGGTTCTATGGCTTTGCCGTACTGGGGTGAGGTCAGGACAGCCCCGGGGTGGACCTCAGTGTCGGCCACCAGTGAGGTTGTTCCAACCACAGCTCATCACTGAGCTGTTGTGGGGTCTTCAATCAACCTGGTGCTGGTCTTTGACCCCCCAGTGAGTGCTGCCTAGGGAGCCGGCTGAGATGACCGAGGCCCAGCCTCTGGAAAGTGCAGGGGGTTGCATTTTCTGATTTAATTACCTGGAGGGAAGAGGTCTTTGTGTTTTGGATTCCCTGACTAGCCTGGAGAGGAAACCTCCCCGGTCATGCAAGGATGGGCTGAAGGAAAGAGCAGACCTCGCTGGATAAATTAGTAACACGAGGTCTAATTCGCCTTTGAGTGGGCACTGCTTCCTGCTCCTCCGGGCCCTTGGATGCTGTTTGCCTCCTGCCTTCATCTGCCTGGACCCCAGGAGCCCTTGGAGTCACCGGGTAGCACTTAGCTGCTTTCTCCTCAGGGCTCTGTATACTTACATGACTCACAGAGATGGTTAAAGAACAGTGTAGGTGCCCTTCTCTAGCTTTACAACAACATCAAGAGAGGCTGCCAGGTTTCCATGTGCAGAACTTAAAAGCCGTAGCACTGACCTGACTCATCTCTGAATCTCCCTGGTTGGATACAAATTGTATAGCCTTTGTTTTTATACTGGAACATTCTGACCCGAGAAAGTACTGTCTCATCATGGGCAATTCAGAAAAGGGGTGTTGAAACACTTTTTTTACTCTATTGGCAGTAAAAGAAAATATTTCTAACCTTTTAACTCAATACATCATATGTAAATCCTATATCTGTATAGAACTGAAACCAAATCTCACAAAACAATACTTCTATTTTGACTATGTTTCCATCCACTCTATTATAGAATATATATTCATCCTTCTTCATTAAGGAAGAATAGGTTGTAACCCACTAAACTGGTTTCATGCTCTATTAATACATCACAACCCACAATTTTGAAATTATTGCTTTAGAGCAGCACCGTCCAATAATGGTACAGGGCAAGTCACTAATGCAAGCGTTGTATGTAATTTAAAATTTTCTAGTTAGCCACACTAAAAAGGCAAAGATAAACAGGCAAAATTAATTTTAATAATATGTTTATATAGCTAAAATATTATGATTTCAACATGTAATCAGTATTAAAAATGATGAATGAGCTATTTTCCTTTCTTATACTAAGCTTTTGAAATCTATAGGTATTTTACACTCACAGCACGTCTCAGATTGGACTAGGCACATCTCAACAAGTGCTCAGTAAGGAGTCATATGGGGCCCGTGACTCCCTTTCGGCCAAGCTTAGAGGATACTTCAGGGAGGAAGAATCAAGTGCTTATCCCGGTGTTTCTACAGGTGTGTGAGATCCTGGCAATACGTTTATCTTTCTGAAGCTGCATTTTCTTGGCACCTCTGCTCCAGCACCAAGAGATATGTTATAACAAAATGGACTTGGAGTTGGTATCTGGATTTGCTGTTAGAAAGCCTATCTTTTCTGTAGCTTTGGGGGAACGTTCAAGGAGAATGGTAAGGGGGAACATTATTCTACCTCCTAAGTAAACCTTAAGATGTAGAAGTTGGCTGAATTCACCAAACTGTCATTGAACAGTTACTGTGTATCAACTGTAAACCAAGGTCTCAACATCGAAATGATTTTGGTGGGGGGCTGTTTTCCTCCGAGCCAGAGGGTGATTTGCTTAGGAATTTTCCCTGCTTTGTCCCTAATGGCCTTTCTTTGAACTCTTTCTGTAATGGGGGCTTTTTTCCTCCCTGTAAGTCTGCTATTGACCAGCATCTCCTACTCCGGGCATGACTGGCGTGGAGACCTGGCTGAGAGATCTGGTATAAGCTAGAAGACTGGGCTTCAGATCCAACAAAGTTAAATATTGTTGGTGATGACAGCATCTCCAGCTGACGTTGATATCAGCCTTTAAGATGAACGCTCACAACTACACCATCTGATTTAATTTTCACAGCCACCCTGGAAACTGAAATCATTATTATCAGCTCCATTTGATATATGAGCAAACCAAGGCTCAGGCAGGCTAAGCAAAGAGGGGGGAAATGTATCTGTTGGGGGCTTCTTGTGTCAGATTACTTTAGAAATCACTTAATTAAACAGAGTTAAATAGATTTCTTTACAGAAGAAATTTTAAGAGCCTTTAATATGCTAATGTGATTTGTGAGTCATGAAGATAGGTATAGATTTACAGTACATGTGTAAAGATACGCATTATAAAGATAGATATAGAAATTGGAGGCAGCATGATGTAATGGTTAAAAGAACGTATTCTAGATTTGGATTGCTGGATGGAAATTTGGCTCCTCTGGTTGTATGACCTCTCTTGCCTCAGTTTTCCTCATCTGTAGAATGGGCATCATGAGAAGATCGCTTTGAGGATTAACTTAACTGTTACATGCAAAGCTCTTAGAGCAAAATTTGTGACATGATGAATGCTCAATAACTCCTCAATGAAAATGTTAGCTATATTTAGCATGCAGCATTTCCCAAATGTCAGATCAAAAGCCCTTCTTTTAATAGCATCTTCTGGGATTAATATACAGGGATACTCTTTGTAAAATGCGTCCCTCAAGAACTTAGAGCACAGGTTGGAACAGGAGAAACTTGTTAGGATGTAGCTATGTTGTAGAATGTGGGAAAAGACTGTTGTATGATATTGCTGGTTGAGAGAGATGTTGTCACTGGAGGAATGGGGTCCTCTCCATTGTAGTTTTATTTTCATGCAGGCACAGGTTGGTCATCCAAGAGCCTGGCACACAGGCTCAGCAAATAAGTGCCGTGTATGTCATTACTTCTGCCATCTCCCCTCATGGAAACATTGCTAATGATCATGAAGCTCTCTCCTGCCAACCTTCTCAACTCAGCCCTTCATGCAACTCTACAAGAAGGGTGGAAACTGCATGTGAGATAAAACCTGCTTTCTAGCCCTGAGTCAGTCATCATTTGGTGATGAGGAAAGTAGCAGTGCTTCAACACTTCAGCAACACAAACATTGCTAAAACCCTTGATGTATAGGTCAAACAACTAATTCTACTGAGACACGAACTTTTCAGCCAACTTTGTTTAAAGCTGGCTCTGAACGGAGGCTGAGGATGTTAAGGAACAACCAAAGTCATGGTAGTGATGAAAGTGAAAGTGTTAGTCCCTCAGTCATGTCTGACTCTGTGACCCCGCGGACTGTGAGCCCGCCAGGCTTCTCAGTCCATGGGGATTCTCCAGGCAAGAATACTGGAATGGGTTGCCATGTCCTCCTCCAGGGAATCTTCCCAACCCAGGATTGAGCCTGGGTCTCCTGCATTGCAGGCAAATTCTTTACTCATCTGAGTCACCAAGGAAGCCTCTTCTCTGAGAGAGTTTGCTGCTGCTGCTGCTAAGTCGCTTCAGTCGTGTCCAACTCTGTGCGACCCCACTGACGGCAGCCCACCAGGCTCCACCATCCCCTGGGATTCTCCAGGCAAGAACACTGGAGTGGGTTGCCATTTCCTTCTCCAATGTGTGAAAGTGAAAAGTGAAAGTGAAGTCGCTCAGTCGCGACCCCATGGACTGCAGCCCACCAGGCTCCTCCGTCCATGGATTTTCCAGGCAAGAATACTGGAGTGGGATGCCATTGCCTTCTCCCCTGAGAGTTGTTTATCTACTATGAAATACCATGGACAGAGGAACCTGGCAGGCTACAGTCTCTGGGGTCCCAACAGGTCAGACTCAACTTAGCGACTAAACAGCAACAAAAGCAACAGAGAAGAGGACCCAGTGAAATATCATTCTTTAAAGGAAATTTTTTACTGCAATAATGAGTTCTTTCATACTTTGGAGTAAAAAACATTTTTTTTTTTTTTCAATGAAGAGCAGGAAAGTTTTGCTTTGGTGCTACTCCAAGTATTTTGGAGTCTCTCTTGGGCCCAATGTGGGCATCCTGTTTTGCAGGTTCATTTGTAGGAATGAACTGGGGGAGATATTTGACCTCATCATCCGCCTTTCCTCATATGAGTACCTATTCCAGGAATGGAATCTTTCACAGCTCCCCACAGAGCCTGGGGAGCAGCCTGCATTTTTGCATAATTTTCCGTATGACATTCAGCCTCGGACATCCTCAAAACTGCCTTTTCACTTGGAGGCTGTACCAAATGGATGTGTAGGGAGGAATGAATCAGTTGGGAGAAAAAATTGGAACCTGAACCCTTTCCAAGGAAGTTTTTCATATTAACTAGTTCTTTGGAAAAAAATTTAAAGTGTGTGTCTCAGCACGTGGAGCTGAGAAAATAGACATGTTTTCATATATTTATTTGAAGAAGGCAATGGCGCCCCACTCCAGTACTCTTGTCTGGAAAATCCCATGGACAAAGGAGCCTGGTGGGCTGCTGTCTATGGGGTCACTAAGAGTCGGACATGACTGAACAACTTCACTTTCACTTTTCACTTTCATGCATTGGAGAAGGAAATGGCAACCCACTCCAGTGTTCTTGCCTGGAGAATCCCAGGGACGGGGGAGCCTGGTGGGCTGCCATCTATGGGGTCACAGAGTCAGACATGACTGATGCAACTTAGCAGCAGCAGCATATATTTATTTAACAGGTATTATCAACTATCTGGGGGCTTCCCTGGTGGCTCAGAGGTTAAAGCGTCTTCCTGCAATGCAGGAGACCTGGGTTCGATCCCTGGGTCGGGAAGATCCCCTGGAGAAGGAAATGGCAACCCACTCCAGTATATCTTGCCTGGAGAATCCCGTGGGCGGAGGAGCCTGGTGAGCTACAGTCCACGGGGTCGCAAAGAGTCGGACACGACTGAGCGACTTCACTTTCACTTTCACTATCAACTATCTGGGGCTTCCCAGTTGGCGCTAGTAGTAAAGAACCTGCCTGCCAGTGCCCGAAGATTCCATCCTGGGGTTTGGAAGATCCCCTGGAGGAGAGAATGGCTACCCACTCCAGTATTTTTTGCCTGGAGAATCCCATGGACAGAGGAGCCTGGTGGGCTACAGTCCATAGGGTCACAAACGGTTGGACATGCCTGAGTAACTAACACTTACACTTCACACTCAAAGGCAGCCCAGAAATAGAGGAACCTGTCTGCCCCCATTTTCTAGGCATTGCAGGAGAAGGAGCTGTAACATCTGTGGTTACAAGCAGAAGTGGGGAGCCCTGTTCCTAGGAGGGCATAGAAGAAGACTGTAGGGTTGTGAAAAAGGAAGCCAAAACTTCCCTGATAGTAAAAGTCATTCCTAAAAGTGGAAAATGGAGGCTCTGTGAAACAACTGGGTTACATTTGCCTTCTCTCCTTCCTTTAACCCTCCCTCCTTCTCCCTTTTTCTTATCTTCAGGTTTCTTTTTTCTTCTTCTCTCCCTCCTTGTTTCTCCCTCTCCTTCCTTCCTTCTTTCTTTCTTTTCCTTCTCTCCTTGATCATTTTTTCCTTCCTCTTCTTTCGATCCTTCCATTCTTCTAGGATTTGTTCTCTCTGATGGGATTTTAGGTTCCATGGTATTATACAAAGAGCTAGGGTCGTTTCCAGAGAAGGCAATGGCACCCTACTCCAGTACTCTTGCCTGGCAAATCCTATAGATGGAGGAGCCTGGTGGGCTGCAGTCCATGGGGTCGCTGGGGGTCGGACACAACTGAGCGACTTCACTTTCACTTTTCACTTTTGTGCATTGGAGAAGGAAATGGCAACCCACTCCAGTGTTCTTGCCTGGATAATCCCAGGGATGGGGGAGACTGGTGGGCTGCCGTCTGTGGGGTTGCACAGAGTCGGACACGACTGAAGCGACCTAGCAGCATCAGCAGGGTCCTCTCTTCCTCATATGATTACAACCTAACTGCCACTGAGACTGCTGGACTCCACCCAGTTTTCATTACCCTCCTTTAGTGAAAAACATGGTATTATATGAGGCCATATTACATTCAACCAAAAGACTACATTTCCCAGTCTTTCCTGCTAGAGCGGCCAGGTAAGCAGATAGGGTAGTGAGATGTAAGCAGAGTGTTACGTGGGGGGTTCTGGGAAAGTTGCCCACAGGAAGCTGACCCACTGAGAGCTGCAGCCGTCTTGCCCTTTCACATTCCTCCTCCCATTGATTGGAGCATGGACAAAGTGGCTGGAGCTCCTGCAATCATTTTGGACCATGCAATGAACTTGAGGATAGAATCTACACAAGAAGAAGGGTAGAGAAAAGATATAAGGAGTCTGGGTTCATGATGACACTGTGCTTCTTCTATACCAGCGTTGGACTGAATGTCTCTGGACTTTTTACATGTGAGAGAGAAATACATTTTTAAGTTGTTTAAGCCATTGTTATTTCCAGTCTCTGTCCTAAATGATCCACCTAAATGATCCACTAACCTCACCAAAAACTGTTTCCCATACTCCATTATCCCTTCCTGGGTCATTGACCCTCTGTCTTCACTATCAGGTAGGACAGGAGGCTTTGAGGAGCAGTCTGGTCATTCTCGTATTAGATGACTCATCACAGGGAATGGAGCATCCCTGGCTGCTCCATCCAACAAAGCCTTCATAGGCACAGTATAGAACTTCAAGGAGTGTGGAGTATGGAGCTGCAGCAGCTGAAAGCTTGAGTCCCTTGTACCCACAGCAGAGTGTCCTAGAGAAATGTCTCATGGAGAAGCAAAGGCAATCTGTCTGAGGCTGTCAGCTGTCCAAGATCTCGGACAGGGCAACAATTTATGAGGCACCATAAGACACTGAATGTAAGAGAGGGCTTCATCAAGCAGATTTTACTGGCTGTGTTGTATATACATTCACAAAGTAATTTACAGTTCCCTTGGAAACATGAAATAGTTTGGTTCTAAATTTAGAGTGTTCATTCTGAGCTGTTGTAATGAGCTCAAAGAATATTCAGAGTGAAGGAACAGAAGGAAGAGATGTGGGACAATTCACCCATCGGTCTCAGCACCAGCCCATCCACTGGGTCACAGAGGCCGAGGTTGCTCCCGCAGGAGGCCAGTCCCCCTCCCATCCCTCCCAGGCAAGGGGCAGAGGGGAGGTGACCACTTCCTTGTCTGCTCTAGGGACTCTGGTCCTAGCACTTTGTTTCCTGGTTTACTCCCTTGCCTGCTCTGTTGTGTGAGGCCCCACGACATTTGCCATCTGTTTTCTGTTAAATTTTCTTGCAAAGTGTCTCAGTGTGTGGTCCCAGAGAATCAGCATGTGAAACTCCCAGGATACATCCAGATTGAATTTTCAAGATTTATCTACATGCTGGGTTCCCAGGAAGGTTCTGGCAGCCTGCGAGGGTAGCACACATCCATTTCCAGAGAGCAGGTGTGAGATGAAGCCCTGGGAGAGGAGTGAAGACTCTGGATAAGCTCTACCTTTTATGATCACGACATATGGGTGTCAGCCGTCTCTAGGAACACTGTTCCTTCCCTGGGCTCGATAATTTATCATCTCATGCCTAAATTGGAATATGAGTCCTCCAGCTGATCTTTCACTGCTTCCTGTGTGTCTCCATCCCACCCATCCTCCATCCTGCCTGGGAGGTGATCCAACTTGGATTGTACTCCACTCCTCCCTGCACTATGGCTGCCCACTGACCTCCCTGCTGGACCATAACTGTGGCTGCGGAGCCATTTGCTCAACAGTTGGCACATTGCCTATATTAATTCCAAAGAGTTTTATTGAGTTCCTGAATGAATAGCACCATCATACCTTTGCATATAACCTTGAAATATCTCCCTGTCTTCTATGTCCCAAGCTTATTAACTTGGCTTTGAAGTGCTTCATGATATGACGCTCTTTAGGTCTCCAGCCTCATCGCTTAGCAATCCTGGTTTCTTGGTTTATGCTTAGGAATATGTTTCTACTATTCTGGTTCCTACCATGTACTGACATGCACCCTGGAGAAGGAAATGGTTACCCACTCCAGTATTCTTTCCTGAGGATCCAATGAACAAAGGAGACTGGTAGGCTACTGTCCATGGGGTTGCAAAACGTCACACATCAGACTGGCTTGCAGCACATTTTCTGAATTCTCTGGATTTGCTCCAACTGACCCTCTGCTTAAAAGCTCTTGACAGTCTCCCTATTCCTTGCTCTCTCTCTCCACCAATGCATCTCATCTAGCTGACTCTTCCTTAATTTTAAGATTCTGATTATCACCCCTTCCAAGAAGTTTTCTATAATCTTTCCCAATTTGGAATAGTAATTGTATCTCTTTTTTGCTTCCAGAGTTTTCTGTCATTGTCTTTCTGCATTGTCTGTGAGTGATTTTTATATCTCTGTCTGTTCTGCTAGACTATGAGCTCCTTAAGGGCAAGGTGTGTGTATGTGTGCTAAGTCACTTCAGTCGTGTCCAACTCTGTGCGACCCTATGGACTATAGCTTGCCAGGTTCCTCTGTCCGTGGTATTCTCCAGTCAAGAATACTGGAGTAGGTTGCCATTTCATCCTCCAGGGGATCTTCCCAACCCAGAGATTGAACTCATGTCTCTTATGTCTCCTGCTTTGGCAGGTGAGTTCTTTACCACTAGTGCCACCCAGGAAGCAAGGTCAAGGACCAAGCTTTTAATTCTGTTCACTAATATGTATTTATTGAGTATCTAGTATATTTTAAGTAATAGGGATATTGCAATGAACAAAGTAGCTACCAAGGAACTTAGACTTTAGTGGTAGAAGAGAGATAATAGGCACATAGATAAAATATAGCAAGTAGATGAGTGCTATAAAGAAAGCTCAAACAGAATAAACATGGATAGCAAAGTGATGCTTGGGGGTCTAAGGACACCTCTGATAAGAAATATTTAAGCCAAGACTTGGAGGAAGTGGGAGAACACGCCATGCAGATATCTAGAGGAGAAACATTCTAGTCAGAGAGACCAGCAAGTGCAAAGGCCCTGAGGTTGGATTATATTTGAGATTTTCCAAGAATAGTACGAAGGCAAGTGAGAGGAAGAGTGACATGAGGTAAAGTCAGAGGTACTGAAGGCAGTGTCCATCATGCAGGGCCTTGGAAGCCTTGATTAGGACTGCAGTTATTTTTCTGAGTACGATGGGGAACATTGGAGGTTTATGAGCAGAGGTGTGACATGATGTGACTTATGTGACATTATGAAGGAGGAAATAATGAAGTTTGCTGATGGGCTGACTATGGTAGGTGAGAGAAATAAAGAATGAAAGATAGCACCAAGATATTTGGTCTAAGCAAATAGAAGAAAGGCAATGCAATTAACAAGATGGGAAAGACCAGGGAGGACCAGGTTTTTGAGCACAGAGATTTCAAATGGGGATGAATAAAGTTTATGGTAACTATTAGAACTCCAAGAGGTCATACTGAGGAGGAAGTTGGACATAAAGATCTATGATTCAAGGAAGATGTTGGGCTAGAGATATATTTTTGAAAGTTATTGGTGAATATTCATGGAAATGGATGGAGTGAGTGTAGGAGGAGGACAGAAGGATTCCAAGAATTAACTTATATGAGGAACCAGAATAGATGAATGAGAATGCAGCACCTACTGAGGCATGAAGAAAATCAAGAGAGAGTGGATTCATCAATATCAACAGAAGATAGTATTTCAAGGAGGAGAGAGGATTCAATTGTATTAGAAGCAGTGAATCAGTCCACCAAGATGAGGACTGAGAATTGACCATTGGATTTGGCAATGTGGAAGTCATAAGTGACTTCAGAGCAGAGGAAAATAGGTGATGCAGAATAGAGAGGATGTTCAGTGAGTAGGTGTCCTTAAGTGGTCAAGAGAGGTTGGGACCCAGTATTCAAATGCAGAGTGAAAGTGAAAGTGAAGTCTCTCAGTCGTGTCGGACTCTTTGCGACCACATGGATTGTAGCCTACCAGGCTCCTTCATCCATGGGATTCTCCAGGCAAGGATACTGGAGTGGATTGCCATTTCCTTCTCCAGGAGGTCTTCCTGACCCAGGAACTGAGCCTGGGTCTCTGCATTGTAGGCAGGCGCTTTACCATCTGAGCCACTGTTCAAATGGAGAGAGGTGGCTTAAATAAGAGCCTAGTCACTGACGGGAAGGCAGAGTAAAAGCCAAGTGGGTTGGTAAATGGGAAAGTGGGAGTGGACAGAATTTCTCTTCTGATTGCTTCCATTTCTCCAAGTGAGAAGCCAGGTCATTCAGCTGAGACTGAAGGTAAGGGCATGTGTCTTATTCACTTCTGGGTCCCCAGCAATGAACATGCTGCCTGGCACATGGTTGGTATTACCACACGGTGAATTAATTAACCTAGTCCAGTGGCTTGGCATTTTCTGCTTGTTTGGGAAAAGAAACATCACTCTAGATTTGTGTTGTTTGCTCAGAACTCTTGCTGTAATAGTACAAGATGAGAAGATAAAATACTATGGGAGAAACAAAATGCTTTGTGATAAAAAATTAGCGAGCATATTCATCTACTATATATAAATATATATGTTACATTTATGTTACAATACAAACTTAAACCAATTTAAACAGATATTATCAATTACAATATATTAAATAAACCCATCTTAGATCATTGTTCTTCCTTGTAAGAGACATGAGCAACATTCTGCCAGCTGTAGAAATACACTGACTTTCAAAAGATTATGGGAAGGCAAGTCCGTGGGAGGCTGGTAGAGGAGCTATGGTGGAAGAAAGGAGCCTTGAGGTAGCCCTTTGAGCTACACTAGAGGGCTTCCCAGGTGACGCAGTGGCAAAGAATCCACCTGCTGATTCAGGAGATGCGAGAGATGCAGATTTGATCCCTGGGTCAGAAAGATGCCCTGGAGGAGGAAGTGAGAACCCACTCCAATATTCTTGCCTGGAAAATTCCATGGACAGAGGAGCCTGGCAAACTACAGTCCATGGGGTTGCAAAGAGTCAGCCATGACTGAGCACACACAAACACACACACACACACACACACACACACACACACACACACACACGGAAATCACTACATCTCATCCACCAGCCCTAACCCTGGCTGGGGGAGGACCTGGCCTCCCATCCTAGCTGATGATTGCCAGCCAGCTACTTCTTAGTGACTTGGTCCAGATACTCCCAACACACTATCATCCTGCCAAAGAAGAATATAAAGAAGCTCTTTTAAAAGAATTGAAAAACCAAGGTGGGGGTTAGATAAGTGAGGAAAGGGAGTGTGAATGACTAAAAGAACAGAATTGAAAAGTTATGTCTAAATGTGACATGCTTTGCATTTGGAAACCTTCCCAGTCCAGAACTAACTACGGTGGGAACAGAGGGGCACAGCCTGACATCTGTTGGCTGACGGTGGCTCCTCGGGGACGTTGTGACTTCAGCTGACAGAGAGGTAGCATGTCTTTGCTCTTCAGAGTGGGAGCTCTGGAGGAATCTATGAAGTAAAGCCATGGGGTAACTTTTCGCTTGCCTCACTGACCTACCTTTTTTTGCACCTTATTTTTCTCTTGTTCACCACCCCCTTCTCCAACCAGTTCACAGAATTCACTGTGAATAGCAAGCAGCAGGACACATAAACTAGCCTCATAAATTAGGACAGGAGGACTCTCATCAGTTTGACTGAGAACCACAGAAGTGACAGGAAGACTTAAGCAGAAACAAGATGAAGGTGAATGAAGATAGACTAGCTCAGGGGTCACGCCTGATGAGAGGCTGTCAGATGGGAGAGAGCTGGGTTGAAACATTGATTTTGAATCCCAAACTCCAAAATTATATTGGCTGGATCATTAGAACATTCAAAGTGAGAGGGTGGTCTCAGAGATGACTCCAGAAGTGAAGAGAGATTGCATTTGGAATCCCTGGACCATAACTCAATGTATCATCGCCTATCAAGAGAGACACGTACCGAAGGAGCTGAGAGAAGATGAGAAAGCTTTCACCCACCTGCTTCCAGGCATAACTCAGCCATTAGCTCTTCTGTTTCCAAGCGTTAAACTACAATAAATATGAAAAGTCCTGTCAACTGCCCCAAACCACATTTATTCAAATCAGTCCAAAGAAGCTTTCAAAAGTAAATGTCAACATAACGGAAAGATGCAGGGGATCTGGGAAAAAGAAGTCCTAAAAAAAAGAAAACCTCCCAAATACATTCTCACACCCTGACAATTGGTTTAATTCCAGGATCAACAAATTTACGCTGTATACTCTGTTGTAAAATACCCATACCTTTCCAAGTACTCGGTGATCGTTCGGTTTCAGAAGGCTGAAGAAGTGGGAAATGAGTTGTAAAGATAGTAACATATTCACCCATGTATATTTACAACACATTCCTGCCGGCAACTTGTAGCTCAATGCAGCATTTACTCTGTAGCATAATCATTCAAAAATATTACATACATTAATAAAGGTAATTTAGAAAAAGCCTCATAAAGTCATTTGACTTTTTTGCCAATTGCCACAGTAATAAAATGCCTTAACATTATGCTGCCGTAGAAAAGCTCTGCCCTTTTGCCTGATTAAGTCCCTTCCACATTTACAACTGGATATTTATGTGTCACGTTATTGCCATCTTATTTTAATCTGAACTGTGGGTTTCCTGTCTCTGGGTGACACTGCCCTTCTAGTTTTGGAGAAGGGAACATTTACCCCACACACCAGGGGGATCGAGGTCATGAATGCTAGCTTAGAATGTTCTATCACTGTCAAAGGTCCATGATCTTTATACCTTACCCCCAGGATTCCCAGGTCAACCAGGGCCTCCAGTCACTGCTCAGCACGTGTTTACCATCACTGACTAAGTGCTCAGCACTTTGAAAGAGACCATGGAGGATTTTGAGGCAAAGTCATAAGCTGAGGGAAGACATTTTAAAAAGGCTTTGCCTCCTTGAGCCTGGAGTGGAGGCTGAGACACCCCTAATACATAAACATTCAGATTCCATGCACAATCACCACATTTCTCTGCCAGAGTCAAGGAAAATTGTTTTGGCTCCAAGAAAGTGGGGTGGTGGGGGGGTGGTGAGGAAGGAGAGACAGGAATTAAAAGAAGGGAGGACAGAGTCTGGATGGAGTAGTTGGGAAGGACTCGAGCAGAAGGGAATGCAAAAAGATGGGTTCTGAGATTGATTGCTCTGGGAACTGAAATATGATTTCCTTCTTTGTGGCTTCCAAAACCTTTGGGAGATTTTACCATCCTGACAAATGTTCTGTTTGGCGTTTGATGTTTTGAGGGAAGGGCCTCTTCAAAGCATCTGCGTTGGATAGTACAGAACTGAATCGCAGCGTGAGGCAGGAGTCATGAAACGACAAGCCCACGGGAGAGCAACTGGGATTCACCTGGCCATGAACTTGGCAGGGGTGGGAGTGGGGTCTGTGTTCCCTAAATCAGGACAGAGAGGCACCAGAATCACAGATTCTACTCTAAATACTCACAATCTGATAGGAGAATCACAACCAGCTTACAAAGCCAAGGTGCCTGATACAGACAGAACACAATTAAATGTGAATTGAGAGGGCCGTGGTTGTTAGAGAGAGAGGAAGGAGCCCTGTAACATGAAGAAGGTTTTTAAGGAATCTCTTGATATTCCGACCAAGGAACCTAGGACATTTTTAAAGGAGGAAGTGAACTTACTGGGGGCTTAGAGGAGCTAACAATGGGCAGAAGAGAATTTGGGTGCATGCCAAAAGAGGGGCCCACATAGACAGGTGCAGTGGGGGAACAGGAAGTGCAGCTGGTCCCCCCATGTGCCTCCCCAGTTGATCTGTGGGCAGAGCATCCCGGCCCCTCATCCCCGTGACTGTGTCATAGATCCCGACTCAAATACACCCTTTTATACATTACATCCAAAAAAATAACTAACAGCAACAAATAGCATGGTTAACCTACCCATCCATTCATTCAGTCATCAAGTGCATGGAAGATAGTATTCTTGTTGCTAGGATTACAGTGGTAAGTAATACAGACACAATCTCTGCCACTCTGTCCCCTGGGAGAGACAGAGGCCTGGCGCATAAACCCGCAACTAAACAATTCTAAATTATAAACAGTGAGCTGGAGGACATCAACAGGGTGCTGAGATGAATATTGTTGGACAAGCAGAAGCTACTTGAGAAAAGACATTTGGGGAGCACCTCGCTGAAAAGGTGATATATTTTTCTCCCCCCTTTTTTTTAGGAAAAAAAAAACCCTAATTTTTTTAATTGACAAAAGATTCTAACAGACACGTCACTCCTACTACATAGTACAGGAAACTCTGCTCAATATTATGTAATAACCTAACTGGGAAAAGAATTTGAAAAAGAATAGACACATGTATATGAATAACTGAATCATTTTGTTGTAGACCTGAAACCAACACAACATTGTTAATCAACTATGTGCCAGTATAAAATAAAAAGTTAAAAAAAGAAGATATACAAATAGCTTATAATCATATAAAAAGGTGTTCAGTATCATTAGTAAAATACAAATGATATTACAAGAGAGCCTATTACAAAGGCTGAAAATTTAAAAACCAACAGCAACCAGTGATCACAATGATACGTGGAACAGCAGAACTCTGATACATTGCTGGTTGGAAGGGAGGATGGTGCAACCAACTTGAAAAAGAGTTTTGCAGTTTCTTATACATTTAAACATAGATTTGTCTTATGACCCAGCAATCCCAAGGAGGTGATATTTAAACTGGAACTTGTAGAATGAGAGAAAGTTCACTCTCTTCATGGGGTGGAGACAAATGACTCGGGGGAGGAAAAGCATGTGCAAAGGTCCTGAGTTGGAAAAGAACTTAGCACCTTCAAAGATTCCTGAAGCAGAAGATACCTGATGTGGTTAGTCAGGAAGTGGTGGACATGACCCAGAGTTGGGGAGCCAATTCAACCAGACCATGGGAGACCTTATAAACCCAACAGAAGAGTCTACATTCTCTTCTGATTGCAATGATAACTCATCAAAAGATTTTGAGCAGATGTTTTAAACCCATTTAAGGCTGTTTTCATTTCTTGGTCTCTGTAAACACTTTCAATAACAAATTCTCAATACTTTACTGGGGCAGATATGCCCCAGTCTCTGTGCTATAGAAGGTGGCATGAACCTGCTGAGGTTTACTCATTACAGGTCTCTGAACAACCAACGGATGGATAATAACATTTAGTCACTGTGGACTAGTAATTACAGTATATATTTAAAGAAGAAATAGCTACATTTCCTGCTTCAAGCTCTTTCTTCTGAAGTGGAGAACCAATATCTTCCAAATTGTATACCAGAGGCACAATCCATAGTTCTCAGGACTGATTGAAACCTCCCCAAGGTTAATAATTCATGCATGACCTGTGATTGCAGTGCTCCATTTTATCTGTTTTCATTAGATGTTCTCCTTTATTGAGTTTTCACAGTGTACATCAGTAGCCTCTGTGTGCCCCTGTTTGAAATAAGCTGCCTGCTTTTAAAATGTTGTGGACAATATAATTTCATCCGAACCATTATGGGGAACACGTGGTTCCTGTGTGTCTGGCTTTCTAAATCTTTTCACATGGGTCTCTAAGACGGTAGTAGGTTGTTGATCTCAAGCTTGTGCGGGTCTAAAGAGTTGTGGCTCTCACTGTCTTAGGGATCAAGTTGCCCCTCCTGCTACCTAATGCAGAGCTCTCTGATCCTGAGAGGAGGGTTTCTAACTCAGGGAATTTTGCAAGAAGGCACTGCAATACTTAGAAATGAACAAAGTCTTGGGTCTGCAAGCAGCAGGGAGAGGATGACATCTCGGCCCTCCTGGGCCTGACATTGGCACCCCACCGCAGCATCAGAACCAGAGCTCACAGTCTGGCCTGGTCTACATTACATCCTTTGGTCAGAAGCTGGGCTCCATCCCTTCTTTACCCCAAGGCACATTCTTCCAGCCACAAGGTGGCTATGAATTTTCCTTTATTTTTCTGGGACTATATAGAAATTCCTGAAGTAATGTTAGCTTTGTGATTACTTGTGACATAGTGTAACTTATGGCTGTAGTCCTCAATCTGATTGTAAAGTGAAAAGAAAGTGAAAGTTGCACAGTCATGTCTGACTCTTTGTGACCCCATGGACTATATAGTTCATGGAATTCTCCAGGCCAGAATACTAGAGTGGGTAGCCATTCCCTTCTCCAGGGGATCTTCCCGACCCAGGGATTGAACCCAGGTCTCCCACATTCCAAGCAGATTCTTTACCAGCTGAACCACCGGAAGCCCAAGAATGTTGGAGTGGGTAGCTATCCCTTCACCAACTGGAAACTATTTTGCTATAAAAATATACCTAATTTGTATAGATCTATATATAGACATGTGCATACACACCAGTTATTAATAGTGGCCATCTCTGGATGGCAGGATTTTAACTATTTTTCCTTTTGCTCATCTGTATTTTCTTTTTTGCCATGAAAAAGTTATTCAGGTTACATTATCTTGAATTATTTATCCAATAAAAAAGTAAAGAAATAAAAAACACTTGCTGGGTCTTGGTGCCCAGAACAAGAGACCTGGCCATCACAGTGAGCCAGGGGAAGGAGAGAAATGATAACCCCTAAGACATCCTGCAGAACCACCCCCCACCCAGGTACTCAAGGTGTGTGGGTGCCCCCGACGTTTGCTGTGTGTCTGTGTGCTGTGCCTGTGTGCCTGTTCCAGAGACTCAAAGCCTCCCTCTGCTGCTCCCTGCAGTGCAAACCCAGGAACACTTGGCTCAAGTTTCTTGCATCCTGTGGAGGTAGTGGTGGCATGGAGGGGGTTGGGAGAGGTGCTGAGAGGGTGGGGAAGAGAGAGTCCTGGCTTCTCTGGGAGACCCGTACCAACAGTGAACCTGGCTCCTCTCCTTTCTGGTCTTCCCCTGCTTCTCTGTAGACTGTCCTCTTCTACCCCCTCCTCCCCCTTCCATATCTCCCCTTCCTTTTATTTTATTCTTGCTCCTTTTTTTTTTTTTCTTTTTTTGACTGGGTCTGGAGAAGGTGTAGTTCTTAAACCATTCATCATCTGCCTTCTCCCCAGTCCCTGTTGTTGGCAGACACTTTTAGTATCCAGTCCCTCCTACTCTGACTCTTCATAATCAAAGTCTGGAATGTAGAAAATATCTTCCCTATGAAACATCAAATCAAAAAGCCCCAATTCTTTTGTCCATCAAAACCCCTGGGACTTCAAGATTCTGGTCTCTGATATGACTCTTACAATGCTTATTTGGAGACATAATCAATTTCTGTGTTTTCTCTGTTTTTTTTTTTTTTTTTTCCTGTTGTTGTTGTTGCTATTCATTGGTTGCTTTTTGTTTTTGATTTTTGTATTCATCCCCAATATTTGTGGGCAAGGCATAGCTTCTGAGGCAATGAAGGCTTTGACTTCACAAGGGGAGGAAGTTATATAGTGCTCAACAAGGGAAAATTTCTTAGTTAACATCACCAAATTTTATTTCAACACACATAATGTGGGACCAATTATGTACCTCTCTTTTAAGGTTGTTATGAGGAGTTAACAAGCTAATCCATGAGAATTTTCAACACACTGGCTGGTAGTAAGGCATAGGAAGGGCTCAATTAATGTCACCTATTATTATTAGTGCTGATACTATCAGCTGCTCATTACTTCCCATTGGGAAAAGACAGCAGATGCCTGCATTGCCTTCCCCAAGGTATGAATGGGGTGGTTTGGAGCCACATAAGAGTTTCAGTGAACCACACCTGGCTTCCCCGCCTCAGGCAGGCTCCTGAGTCCTGGCACGGAGGCTCTACCTTTATCTCCCACATCCTGCTATAAGGGGCTTTGGGGGGGTCTTGCTGGCTTCCCATTCTGGTGTCAATGGCCCACTGTACTACTTTGTCTGCCCCTGAGGCCAAGGTGGACCCTGGGTGGGTTTTTTCTTTTTTTTTCTGAAAGAGTAGAGACCACTTGAAGTAGGAAATACTGTGGCAATTGCTGCCTCCCAGGCAGCCTGACTGGATGGCACCTCTAGATTGCCACAGACCTGGCTGGTGGAACCACCAGTTCCCCACGGAGCCCTGCTACTGCCTTCTCACACATAGGAGCACATTCAGCCACACACCCATGCACACACATGCACAGGCACCTGGGCACACATACAGAAGCACACATACAGGCAGGCACGTACACACAAAGGCATGCGTGCACACACACACGGACACACACACGCCCACAGCAATGTCCAGGGCACTTGCGCATCCCAAATACCTCGGGAATGGGCTGGTCCTGCAGGATGTCTTAAGGGCCATCCCTTCTCCCCCTGTCCCCTTTCCTTGCTCCTCTGCAAATGCTAGATTCTTGAAAATATTGAGTGATTGTGCAGGCCAGTTAGGAGACGCCTATTTATATTTTGTGCTGGGCCAGTCATTAAATGAAAGGCCCTGGAGATCAGATACCCGTGGATGCCATCTGTCCTGACATGGCATTTGTGAAGATTAAGGTGAAGAATAGACAAAAAAGATGGAGCTCTAAGAAAATGCTGAGGATTTACTAATGTCTCAGAGGAGACTGGGTCTCCACTGACCTGGGCTGAATTTGAAGGGATTCTCTCTCATCTGCAAATATAGAAAAGGGGCCTTTGAGTTCTGGGGCCCATGGAAACTCTGCAACTTTTCATCAGAGATTTGGAAGCCTCCCTCCTCAAGGCTTCCTTCTTTTTTTTTTAATTTTTTTTTTAATTATTATTTTTTTAATTTTTCTTATCTTTACAATATTGTATTACTTTTATTATACATCGAGATGGATCCGCCACCAGAATACACGTGTTCCCCATCCTGAACCCTCCTCCCTCCCCCTTCCCACACCCTCCCTCCAGGTCTTTTATAGCCCAGAGAGCCTTCATGTTTCTGTCCGACACAGATCGGCTTCACCTGCGGTCTCATTGCCTACCTTCAGCACACTCGTGCTTTGCTTCTGCAACACTGGTTTGCCCTCCCATGCTGACTCACTGGTCCCCCGTGCCCCCATTTTCTTTTGGGCCTGCCCCCTCCTGGTGCCCCTTCCTTCTCTCCATCTGACTCCTGACCTGTCACATAGACCTCTGCTGGGAGAAATATCAACAACCTCAGATATGCAGATGACACAACCCTTATGGCAGAAAGTGAAGAGGAACTCAAAAGCCTCTTGATGAAAGTGAAAGTGGAGAGTGAAAAGGTTGGCTTAAAGCTCAACATTTAGAAAACGAAAATCATGGCATCTGGTCCCATCACTACATTGGAAATAGATGGAGAAACAGTGGAAACAGTGTCAGACTGGGCTCCAAAATCACTGCAGATGGTGACTGCAGCCATGAAATTAAAAGACGTTTACTCCTTGGAAGGAAAGTTATGACCAACCTAGATAGCATATTCAAAAGCAGAGACATCACTTTGCCAACAAAGGTTTGCCTAGTCAAGGCTATGGTCTTTCCTGTGGTCATGTATGGATGTGAGAGCGGGACTGTGAAGAAGGCTGAGTGCCGAAGAATTGATGGTTTTGAACTGTGCTGTTGGAGAAGACTCTTGAGAGTCCCTTGGACTGCAAGAAGATCCAACCAGTCCATTCTGAAGGAGATCAGCTCTGGGATTTCTTTGGAAGGACTGATGCTAAAGCTGAAACTCCAGTATTTTGGCCACCTCATGCGAAGAGTTGACTCATTGGAGAAGACTCTGATGCTGGGAGGGACTGAGGGCAGGAGGAGAAGGGGACGACAGAGGATGAGATGGCTGGATGGCATCACTGACTCGATGGATGCGAGTCTGAGTGACCTCCGGGAGCTGGTGATGGACAGGGAGGCCTGGCGTGCTGCAGTTCATGGGGTCGTAAAGAGTCGGACACGACTGAGCGACTGATCTGATCTGATCTGATTGGCAAGTCCAGCTCTCTTGCTCTCTTGTCCATCTACTGCAACTCCTGGAATAAACTCAAACACTCCATTGATGGAACCCTCCGCCTCACCTGGGAGAAAACCTATCTCCCAACCTTGTCATTTGGTGTCATTAAAGGTTTATGACCAAGCGAGTCTTCATCATCCCTCTCTCTGTCCCTCCATCAGACCCTCAACTCCTCTTCTGAAGCCCCCTGGTACCACTGTCACTCCACAGTCCCTTGCAACTTTGAGCTGCTTTTAACCTTTAGCAAGACAAAAATAGCAACATTTAGGTAGAATCTTCCAAGATAAGCTCAGGTGTCACCTCCTCCAGAGAGACCTCCCTGATAGCACAGTACTCCTCCCAACTCTGGGTTAAGTTCTCCGCTCTGGGCTCCTATAGCAGCTTGTGCTTCTCTTCTCCATAGCACTTATCACATCTGACTGCTGTGGCCTTTTCATGCTGTTTACTTGCCTCTCTGAATGGGGAGCTCCTGGAGAACAAGGACCTTATCCTGCATCTCTATATCTAGAGTGCCTGGCACAAAGTAAGTGCTCAAGACACTTTTGTTTCATGAATGAATAAATGAATGAATGAAGCCTACCCTTCATGGAAACGTGGACCCTGACCAGGCAGATTGCATGGTACAGAGTAGTCAGGCCCAGGAGTTCTCCCTCAGAGGGACCTGTGGAAATCCAAGAGGTCCAAAGAAACTATCTGCAGTGTGGAGATATGAAAGCACAGCCAGTTGCATCCTCATAATAATGAGAAAGCTGTTTTCGTCAACTGGCATTCTGTCGATTTTTAGTTGATCATTTTCAGGGATGGGGGAGTAATTTCTTTTCCTGCTCTTCTTTTCCTCAAAGATAAATTCACCTTTGGCTTAGATTCCTGAAGTAGACTACGAGCTGGGGAAAGGCAGAATGTGAAGGGGATACAAGCAGCGTTTGGTCACCCCCTCCCATCGAGAGATGTCCCAGAGAGATGTCGTCACATCTCTCTGCAGCTTCTTGCTGCACCTGGCTTACAATGTCCACAGCCCTGTAGACCATCTGGCTCAATTATTTGCTTTTGCACCTTGTGGAACTGGGGCCCAAAGGGGTTAGTTCAAAGACTTGTCAATGCCACCTGGTTAGTAAAATAGGTGGATCTGGGAGCCAGGCCTCCAAGCTTCCAGCCTGTGTCTGAGTCCCCATGAAGCATCCTTCCAGCAGGTCTTGGTTACGTCGTCTCTCCAGTGGCAGACGTTATCCCTGCAGTGCAGGCATACACCATCCGGCTGTAGCCCCCACCACCGAAGGACGGGAGCCTCTGATAGCTCCTAAGAGCAGCTGTGTGGGACCCACCAAGCACAGGATTGTGGCTGGCAGCCTCTGCACCTTTGACGGAGCCACCTATCTCGGCAGCAGGTAGAGCTATCTGTTCCCAGCTTGGCAGGACTCTAGCTCTTAGTGATGGAAGAGAAAGCAAGCCAAGCCTGAAAAATGACTTAGCATTCTAACATTGAGGAGACACAGACTAATGGGCCTCTCCTTGTCTATATTAGGTGGTACGGTGACTTAGGAGCACACCTATGAAGAATGGCCCCGGCCGGACCCAGCCAGGTTTCCCCTGTCACCTCCGTGAAGTGGACATGTGCCCGGGGTTTATTGTGCCAAGTGTGCAATGCCATGCCATATGCTCGTCTGACCAGGGCTCCCACTTGGAGGCAGCCAAAGCAGCCGCTGAAGGAAGAGTTCGCAGCAGAGGTGGGATGTAACAGGAACCAGCATTGCGTGCCTCGAGTCCTCCTTCTGTCAACATTGTTCAGAGTCCTGTGAAGCCTCTGTCCCACTATACTCCACGCAGCACTGTCAGATCTGACTTTTGGATGTATTCATTCCACAAACACGGAGTACTCTCTGTGTGCCGGGCCCTGTCTGGGCTCTGGGGTTCAGCAGTGAGTGAGACAGCCTGCTCTACAGTCTAGAGTGGGGAGAAGGCAATACCAACAGGGATGTTATGTGATGTCAGGGTGCGACTGTCTGGGAGCAAACACACTAGAAGCAGGGCCTGCTGACTGAAGGGGCACCTGGGCTACTGCAACTCACGTGCTCAAGGAAGAGGAAGGCCTGAATGAAAAGAAGGAGCTGACCTCTCTTGAGTCTGGGGGAAGTGTTCTAGGTAGGGGAAGAGCATGTGCAAAGGGCCACTGAGGACAGGCTTGCTGAATTTCAGAAATGAACTGAACAGAGACTGGTACAGGACTTCCCTGGCAGTCCAGTGGTTAAGACTCCATGCTTCCAGTGCAGAGGCCACAGTTTCGATCCCTGGTGGGGAAGGTCTCACATGCCGTATGGCATGGCCAAAAAGTTTTTTTTTTTAAAAAAGAAGACTTATGACTGGAGCCTGGTGTGCTCGAAGAAGAGAGAACAGAGGGTGAACCTACAGGAAATAGTGGACAAAGAAAAGAAGTTTGGATTTTATTCTTAGCATAAAGCTTCGGAGAACTTGAAGGGAGTGGAGAGTGACAGGAACTGATTTGTGTTTTGAAAAAGACGATCCTCTCCGCCAACCTTTATAGCAACATTATTCTCAATAGCCAAAAGGAGGGAAACAACCCACATGTCCATCTACTAATGAATAAATAAACAAAGTATGGTCGATCCATGCAGTGGAATATCATTCAGCGTTAAAGGAAAGGAATTCCAACATGTAACAGGACGCGTAAACCTTGAAGACACTGCCGCAGGAAATAAGCCAGACACAAAGGACAGACACCGTATGGTTTCATTTATGTGAGGGGCCTGGAGAGAGATATCTGTGGTCCCAGAGAGCTCAGATTCAGAAACAGAAAGTAGAACGGTGGTTCCCAGAAGCTGGCATGGAGGGGAGGATGGGGAGTCATTGTTCAATGGGTAGAGAGTTTCAATTTGATGAAAAATTTCTGGGGATGGATGCTGGTGACGGGTTACACGACAATGTGAATGTCCTTCATATTACTGAATTGTACACAAGGTAACAGTTTAAATGATAAATGTTACATTATGCATGTCTTATTAAAACTAAGAAATAAAAGACAAAAAAGAACAAACAAAACCCAAATAAAGACCAGCTGGCTTGCACAAGCGTTGAAGCAGAAAAACAAACAATAAATAATAGCTGAGGCAAATGTAACAACCCCGATGATGGTGGTATGGATGAAAATGGATATTTTGGAAGGAATGGAGAGGAAAAAAAAGGAGGAAGATAACTTCAGACTTAGCGAAAAGGGGCAAAAATAGGACAGAAACTCCAAGTAACTCTTTACCCAGGTGATCAGTGGAGTAGCTTGGAAATTAAGTCGAGTCAGACTTGATGATAGACCAGCCTGAGGGCTGGAAAGAGAGAAACTGTATAGCCCATTGCTGCACTTTGGGAAGTTAGGTGTGAGGGGCAGAAATCAAGTCATAGACCATTAAGTACCAGCCAAGAAAGGCAGGGCCCAGAGAAGGGAGGCAAGCTCTCCTGGGACACGCGGCCAATACATGGCAGGGCCAGGATGTGAGCTCAGGTCTTTGAATCTGCAGTTTTAGATCAAGAGTGAAAGTGCTTTCATTATAGCCACACTTCACCTTTATGAAAAGGTCAGGGAGAAGTACGCAGAGTCAGATTTTCAGAGATGGACCCGGACTCCCTGCTCTCAGGCTCCTGTTATCCTTACAGGGAGAGGAAGGTGAGCTGGGGCCTGTTAACTACTGAAGCTACCAGACCGTTGCACAGTTCCTGCATCTTCTAAATGAGTCTAGCAATCTGTCTGTTGGGGCTGGGTATGGGAGTACAAGAACATTTCTTTCTGTTAAAAGGGTTTAAGTAGACAGAGTTCTACCTGAAATCTCTCCCCACACCCCTGAGTGTCTTCCATACCTCTTGCCACGGGGACTGAACTCTCAGTGGTAAAACCATTCCTTGGGATTGCAAGGAGAGGTCAGAAAATGCTCAGAAGCAGCTGGTCATGCAGCATTCATTCATTCATAATGTGTCCAACTAAGCCAAGCACAGATGGACAGCAGTGAGACGTTCTCTCTTCCCCACCATGGGCATCTGGTATTGTGGGAAGAACATGTGCTTTGCAGACAGACAGAGCACTTGGAGCACCGGCTCCATGGTGCTTTAGCTGTGTGATATTGAACATCAGGCCTCACTCTCTGAGTCTTGGTTCCTTCATCTGCACCATCGGAACCATGGCAGTTGTAAAACATGGCTGAGTCCTCACAGATGATAGCTTTTTGGAGTTTGTTTCTTATTTTGATCCACAGTCCACTTCCTAAATCTGTCTTCTAAATTATGCTTTCACTTAGACGTTGGTCAAGGTGGATAACTCCCTTCACAGAGGGTAGCTAACCAGAGACACTTTCTCTCTTTGATGTCATAGACTGTCTGCATAAGATGTTGCTTTGGGAATGTGTGTTAGTCACTCAGTTGTGTCCCATTCTTTGTGATCCCATGGACTGTAAGCCCAAGGTTCCTCTGTCTGTGGGATTTTCCAGGCAAGAATACTAGAGTGGGTAGTCATTTCCTTCTCCAGGGGATCTTCCAGCCCAGAGACTGAGCCCAGGTCTCTTGCATTGCAGGCAGATTCTTTACCATCTAAGCCACCAGGGAAATCCTGACTACAACTTTGGGAATAGCTGTTGTCATTTGAGGGACTTTTGTTGTATGCGTGAGACTTTGGCCATCAGGGTGTGTGGCTTAAGGACAGGGATTCAGGTAGGAATGAAAACAGTCGAGGAGGCACTGAGGGAGAAAGAAGTCTTACCACCCTGTGGCTCACCATTACCAGAATATTCTAAATGTCTTGTTCACAGGCTAGTTTGTGACTTACAAAGCTACAGCAGTTAAGGTGCATCAGGACCTGGGTTCTGTTTCTTTAATATCTGTTCCCCTGACATCAGTGAAATGGTATGAAGTTGAAGACACGCCTGTAGTGTGCCCAGCTGGGAGAAGCGAGCAGCTGTCAGCGTCGAGATGCTGGCCCACACTGGACTCAGGTCTCTGGCCAGGTCTGATTCTGAAACCTCAGTGTCCTCTACTTGGCCTCCAGGCTCAGTCTTGTGTAACCCTCTGGCTGCTGTGTTAACCCAGGAATACTTCATATATATCTGTGTATTTAGCTGGGAACTTGCCCACTATACTGAACTGAATAAAACGCTTATAAATACAAAAAACACAGCATGGCTACAAATTCTTTTAGAGTGCTTATTGAGAGGTGGGCTTTCCAGGTGGCTCAGTGGTAAAGAACACACCTGCCAAGGCAGGAGACACAGGAGATGTGGGTTCAATCCTTGGGTCAGGAAGATCCCCTATAGTAGGAAATGGCAACCCGCTCCAGTATTCTTGCCTGGAGAATCCCATGGGCAGAGCCTGGTGGGCTACAGTACATGGAGCCGCAAAGAGTTGGACATGAGTGGGTGACTGAGCACAGCACAGCAGCACATTGAGAGGTAGGGTCTGTGGCACCTCCTCTTGAATCTGGTCAGATTGTGAATAGGATATGGTGTGAGTGATGCTATGTGAGGCCTGAGCCTAGGTCGTGAAGGCCAGGAAGTCTCCTCCCTGTTCTCCCGAACACTGAGCCACCATCCCGGTGAAACCGTAAGTAGCCAGTCCAGCCTCTGAGTCACCCCAGAGCCTGGGCCAGACACGCAAGTGATAAAACCATCTGGCAGATGGATCGTCCAGCCCTGGTTCTTCTAGCCTCTGACCATTCGGCTCTAATCAGAGACCAGCGGTGCCCACTATGCTTTGTGCCAGTTCCTGGCCCACAGAATCCATGGGCATAATGAAATGGCTATTATTTTGTAGCACTTGGTTTGGGATGGTTTGTTAGGTAGAAAACCAGAGCTGTTCTGCATCCCTGAGGATTACTGTCTTCTTTAAATGGAAAATAAAGAAAGTGTACAAAGTCAGTACCCTACCTTAGTGTCCTAGCCCATTTAGAATATGTAACAAAATACCACGGGCCTGGGTGGCTTATTTATTCCTCAGTTCTGGAGACTAGAAGTCTGAGGTCAGGCTGATGGCATGGTCAGCTGAAGGCCTTCTTCCAGGTAGCAGATTTCTTATTACATCTTCCTGTGATGGAAGGAGCTAGGAAGCTCTGTGGGGTTCCTTTTTTTTTGGGGGGGGGGTCTTCTTTTATAAGACCACTAATCTCATTTCATGACCTCATCACCTCTCAAAGACCCCACACTCTACAGCCATCACCTTGGGGGTTAGGATTCAACACATAAACTCTAGCAGGGACAGAAATATCCACAGATCATAGCAAGAGGGGGCTTCCCAGAGCCTCCCATGAAGGGCTTCCCTGGTGTCTCAGATAGTACAGAGTCTACCTGCAATGCAGGAGACTCGGGTTCAATCCCTGGGTCAGGAAGATCCCCTGGAGAAGGGAATGGCAACTCATTCTAGTATTCTTGCCTGGAAAATCCCGTGGACGAAGGAGCCTGGTGGGCTACACCCCATGGGGCAGCAGAGAGTCAGACACGACTGAGCGACTAACACACACGTAGCACAAGGGCCCCAATAAATATGTTTCCCTTTTCAAATGAAAGATCCTCACTCTTTAGCAATAAAAATCAGCTAATAACTAAATAGGCTGTGTAAACATTGTAATAGGTATGAAAACAAAGCGCAAAAAAAGCAACCAAGGAGCTATTTAACTTTGTGAGGGGGCTTTGGGGCTGTGTCAGGGATAATTTCAGAAGGAGGAGACATTGCAGTCAGTCTAGAAAGACAGGCAGGTTGTTTGAGGCTCACTGACCAGACCAAGTGTGAGAGGGACGTTCTAAGAAGAGAGATTATTCCCTTTTCTGCCCATCATTGGCCTGCTCCAAACAGCCAGTGAGTCCTTGGCGATGTAAGTCAGGTTCTGTCCCTTTACCACCTGCCTTGGCTTCTATTTGGATCAAAGTCCTAATGGTTGCCCGTAAGGAGAGTGACCATCTGATTTATCATCTAAACTGGGGCACTTTGAGAAGGAACAGGGATATTATTAATAATTCTGCCAAGGCAGAGGGTGGGAGGAAGGCTTAAGAAGGGATACGTGCATACGCGTAGCTGACTCACTTTCTTGTACAATGGAAACTAACACATGTAAAGCAATTATCCTCTCATAACAAAAAGTAATAATATAAAAGAGTAATTCTGCCAAGGCAATAGGTAGAATTCAAGATAGTTCCAGGAAATTGGTATATATAGTCTCCATGCCTACTTCTCTAGCCCTGCTGCTCACCCCAGACCAGCCATGCTAGCTTTCCTAATGATCCTCAAATGCACAGGAAAAATTCCAGCCTCAGCCTCACTGCATCTCCTGGTCTCTGCCTACGATGCTCTTCTTCCTTTGGATGGTCACATGGCTCATTCCCCCACTTCAAGTCTTTGCTCAAATGTCACCTCTTAAAAGGCCTGTCCCTGCCTACCCTATTGAAAACGGACTCTCTTGATAGCCTTTTCATCTTCCTTGCTTTATTACATAGCACTCATCACTTTCTAATATACCATGAAAAGTGAAAGTGTTAGTCACTCAATCATGTCCAACTCTTTGCAACCCTATGGACTGTAGCCCATCAGGCTTCCCTGTCCATGGGATTCTCTAGGCAAGAATACTGGAATGGGTTGCCATGCCCTCCTCCAGGGGATCTTCCTGACCCAGGAATCAAACCTAGGTGTCCTGCAGGCAGATTGCAGGCAGACTCTTTATCATCTGAGCCACCAGGGAAGCCTATATAACAATATTTATTTTGTTAGCATTTTTGTCTTCCCTCATCAGAATGCAAGTTCCAGAAAACCAAGGTTATCTGGCTGTTTCATTTGCTCCTGCACCCCTAAATGTCTAGAACAATACCTGACACTTAGTAGACACATGGTAAATATCCAGGGAAGGATTTCCTAAGCAAAAGCAGTTGACTGGTCTCCTTAAAGAGATAGAGTCTAACCACGGATAATTCAGGCTATTTGATCTAAGGATACTGAAGAATGTTTTGCATGAGAGATGTTTTTTTTAAAGTTAATAGCTTTTGAAAACTAGCCAAGAGCCACATCTAAAACAAAATGTATGGCCCACATTCAGCACGATTTTCTATTATAAAGTTTCCCTCCACATCTCTTAGTATCATAAATTATTATAGCTGGGAGAAATCAGCTCTAAAATTCTATGTTTCTAAGTGAAAAACTCTATTATAACTTAAAAAAAAATTGAAATGATATTTTTTCTCTGGATAGTAAAGAAAGCTGAAGGTCAGGATAATAAGGGGAAACTGAGGATATGAGCAATTTATGAGTCAATGTCTTGGGTTGGCGGACCATTGGGATTTCTCCCAGTTGCCGTGGGGGGTATTTCAAACCTGCTGGCTGCTGGAATAGCATTTCCTCTATTTCTCTAGCTCCCCATGAAAGTCTGCAGATTCTGGTAGATAAATTGTCAGCAGTTCTTCCCATTTCTGAGGCATTAAGTTTAAATCCTGTTAAGGTTCCTCATATATTAAAAATAAAACTTCTATTAACTTTTCCCCTGTCAGTGCAATCAGAGTTAAATTAATTTTTAACACTCGGGTAAAGCAGCACAAGACAGATATGTCCCCAGAGCTGCCGCACGTGGGCTGCTGGGAGGGTGGGTCAGGAGGCCTGGATGGGCTGACTCCCCATGGAAGCTGCCCCATGGTACCAACTGGTTGTATTGAGAGGTGCTCCATTTCCATAGACAGTGTTTCCGGCAGTGTAATAAGATGATAATGGGGTCCTGGGCCATGGTAAGACATCAACTTTGTAAGACAGGTGCTAGACCCCTGAGACGGCCCATCCAACTGACCTGACTGACTTTTCAATGATTTGATCAGGTGGCATCATCACCCTTGGAAATCCCCCATGAGTTACCTTCAGTGCCCAGAGAAAGCTCATTTTTGAGGCTGATCATATGATATATGAGAGCATGGGCTTGTATGTAGTTGATATATAACCACAGATAACGTTGAACCCCTGATTTCATCACTCAAAAACTATAAGACCTGAAGCAGAAAGATAAAGGAAGGAAAGAAAAAGAGCCACCATAGATTGAACACCTACTTTGTTTTGGGCCCTGAGCAAAGGTGTGTGTGTGTAAAACTTATGATAGTATCATATTAACTACATAGTACATACGTTATCACATCTATTAAATATATATTATATATATTGCAAGAAAAGTCATTTAACTGTTAAATGACACTTCTTATTTGAATAGGTCTATCGAAACCCAAAGCTAGGACTTTTAAAGTTTTAGTGTAAATTATTGAAACGCCCTGTTCCTCAGTTTCCCTTCTGTAAAATGGGAAAATATTAGCCACTCCACATGCTCACTATGAAGATTAAAGGAGATAATGTGTATGGAAAGCTTAGCACAGAGCCTGGTATAATGCTCAGCATGCTATCTACTATTGCAGTAGTAATAGTAGTAATTAAATTTCCTCTTTCTTGCAAAGGCAGAAAAGATCCTTATGTTCAAATTAATTTCTTGACTGTTATATGCACCATTATGCTATGTATTTGGGAGGGGGAATGATAAAACCTTCATTCACCTTCATTCACTCATTCATTCATTTGTTCAACATATGTCTTCTTAAAAGTAGTAGACATACTACTACTTAAATCCCATAGTATGGGATTTAAGAAACACAAGTCATACCCCATCTTCAAGGAAGTTCAAAATCTGGTTGAGATGGACAGACATATACACAAGGTCAAATAAATAATAAAGAAGGCAATAAGTGAGTTAAGCCAGATAAGTAAGGCTTGAGGAGCAGAGTCACTATGGGCTTGATATGTGGAGTTGAGGAGAGCTGGGCTCTACACCAAGCAGGGTTTGGCTTTTAGGAGAGAAGGCAGTCAGGACCCCTCATCCCAAAGACAAGAAAGTACTTTGGGCAACAAAAGGCAGTTGGTTCTCTCAGAAATGAAACTTTCGTTTCACCATTTCTACTCTGAGCTACTCGAAATTGGACAGGATTCAGAGAAGAGGTGTTATGGATACTTGAAACAGGAGCAAACCCTTTCAAAAGAAGTATCCTGTTTCTTAATGAAAATTCTTTTGAATATGGAGATTATATCATCACACTCTACCGTAATCCCCAGACTGCCACTGCCAGCGCCACCTTACCATCCCCGTTGTCAAGATTATCGTCACCTCTGCATATCCCTCGACTATTATCATCCCCTCTTCCACCACCAGCCCCATCTCCTGCATCATGTTAACAGCACCACACCACCCCCATCACCACCACCACCGTCATCAATGTTATCACCTCCACCACCTCCATCATTACTTCCCATATCACTACTGCCACTTTTACCACCACCACCCCACCAGGCAAATCGCCCAACTCCGAGCCAAGAGATTATGAAAATGAGTGGACTTCACTTAAAGGTTCACATCGGTCTAAATGGAGTGAGAGGTTTTATCTTCTGTTCCTTCATATGAGACAAGGTAGGGACTGATCCTGGCCCCAAACAGAACTTTCCACCTCACTATCATTTGGTAAAGCTGATGTTACAAAGCAAATGCACCTAAAAGTTACTTGCCTTACTCTGAACCAAGGTTCCCACCTCCTTCGAGTGTGCCTGGAGAGCTGAAGAGAGATCCAGTTGTTCACAGTTCCAGGAGGTGGGGAGATGGTGGCGGCCATGGAGAGGGGAGCCTGAGAAAGCCTGGCAGACAGGAAGAGTTTCCTTCCCACTTGAAGCAGCCCACCCCCTTCAGGCAATAGGCAGGTCTGACTTCAAACCCTAGTCGGGGATACTGCTGCATGAGTAATGCCCAGAAAGATTCTATAAATGGTTTCTTTCATCTCCTACTGAAATGAAAGAACAAGAGAGAGCGAGAGTCGAAATGAATTGTATTCCTGCTGCAGAGAGCTCATTTGATAAATAATGCATACAGAGTTTGCAGTAATAACTGCTCTTTTCCGATTCAGCATGTGCGGGTGAGTTTTGACATATATTCTCTGTATTTCTAACAGACAGTGAATGACTGGTGTTTGGATTGGCATTATGAAAGGCAGGGCAGACTGTTAACATTTGCTGTGGTGTCAGAAAGGTTAATCTGGCTTTTTCCCTTGAGCCAGGGGCAGGGCACCTTCGCCTTTCAGTGGAGATGTAGGAAAAGAAGCAGGAGACAGATGGAGAATTCTTCCCCTGGGCTCTTGGGAAGCGGTGGCAAGCAGGTGATACACGCCACCAAGGTGGAGTGGATCCAGGATCCAGGTGGAAAGGGAGATACGTATCTTGAGAGTTTTGCTCTGCTGCCTTCTGTGAGCTTCTTTATGTTAGCATCCAAGAGACACACTGGGTGCTGGCAAAGCTGCGGAGACACACAGCCAAGCTTTCCCTGTGGACTTCCCAGGAGGCTGGGGTGGGTGGGGGGCTTGCTCCTACCAAGACAGAAGAAGCACTGGGATATTGAAAAAGTCCCCAGTTCTGCCAGCCCTTGGATTTCCAGGAGACAAACACCGGACTCAAGGTGAAAAATTAGTCATTTGATCATCATTATATTATCTTCCATTTTGCCTCTAAACAAGTTAGAATCCATGTTTTTATGATGTGTTTTGCCTTACAAAGTATCCTCACATATCTTATCTCATTTGGTCCTCACAACAGTGGGGCAGGAATTATTACTCCCATTTTATGATGAAGAAACTAAGGCTAGGAAGGGTTTGGTAACTTGTTCACGTTGGCAAAGCAGATAAGAGAATTACTCAAAATATTCTCCAAGTTAGGTTTTCTGACTCTAAGCTCCGTGCTTTTGTTACTCGAGGTTTCCTCTCTAGAGACATTTGTGCAGTGACTTTATTGTGCTTTGTATGTGTGTATGTGGGGAGGAGCACACATGGGGGCACGTGTGTGCACGTGCATATATGTGCTCAGGTGCACACACATAAATGCACACACACACACGTGCACACTTAGGTGTGTGTGCACACACATACACTCTCAGATGTATACACATGTGCAGGTACACACACACACACACATGCACTCACACGTGTGAAACACATGATTTCACAGCTGAAGCCACAGGAGCATTCCCAGTAGGGAGGCTTTCTACTATTCAGCTTATTTCCCTTCCCTTCAGTGACAAATCACTCAAAACCTCAAGAATCACTCTTCCCGACCCCAGATGGATGGGTGGAGCACCCTGGGAGCCCCAGAAATAGTTTCCACCCTGCAGGGGTCTGCAATTCTGTAGAATCATGATCCACGGCTTCTTTTACTGACCTCTGGTTGGGGTTTGTAGCAGTTGGTGGCTGCAATTTGCTGGGACTAAGATTTATAATGCTCAGTGTTCAAGAAGATGTAATTTACCTCCCAGGAGAGACAACTTTTGCTCCCAAGAAAATATTTTCCCTCCCCTGGCTCACCTTTACATTTAAGAAATAACTCTGAGAGGTGAAAGAGTGCCTAAAATTTTAAATATTAGTTTCCTTTCCACAAAAATTAGATAACATTAATGTCAGAGCTGACTTGTTTTTCCTCAAAGGTTCTTTTCTTGATTTTCCACTCAAGTAACCTACAAGTGACTTTCCATGAAATAGCAGAAAACAAACTCTCTACATCTACTATGTTTCTCCCCATAATGCTTCTTTCTTCCCATCTTTTGCTTTGATTTCTTTCTGCAACATCTCTTGGGAAATCTTCTTATTTTCAAGAGTTTACTGCTTCTGCTCATACTTTTTTTTCCTGTCAATTTTTAGGTTTCTCTTTTTCCAATGAGACTGTTTCCTTCCACTCCCATGAATTCTTAATGGTTTCCTTCACATGGTCGCTTATTTCTGCAATTCTTTTGCTTTTTCCTTCCTTGTGCCCTGGGTCTTGTCCTCAACTTTGCCTTATGTTTCCTCCTCCATCTTTGCAGGGAGGGGGTCATGGGCAGAGTGATGCTTTGGGATTGGGATGGGCATAAGTTTGACACCAGACTCTTCCCCTTCAATAGCCTCATGACCTTGGTCAGCTACTTTCCCAGTTCTCAGAGCCTTGGCTTCTAGATTTGAAATGTAGGGTATTGATATGAGTCTGAGTGACCTCCGGGAGCTGGTGATGGACAGGGAGGCCTGGCGTGCTGCGATTCATGGGGTCGCAAAGAGTCGGACACGACTGAGCGACTGATCTGATCTGATCTGATATCTATAATGCAGAATTGTTTTGAGAATTAAGTGAGATCTTAAGGGAAGTACCTCTCCCAGGACCTGATACATAACAGGTAGCCCCAGAATATCCAGCTCTTTGATTCCTTAGCTAACCTGGATTAAGTTGCATGGGTTAACCGGACCCATCAAGGTAGAAATGTCCTTAATTTGGTGTATGTGAGTAATTCCAAATAAGACAGGTTTGTTTTGAAGCCAATAAAAATGAAAACGCAGAAGCAAAGCAAACAGCGAGGGAAATTGTGAGGCTGAAATGCATCAAAGGGTCGGTTCCCTCACTCTATGTTTGCACTGAGAACATTTTGATAAATGGGGAAGAAGAAAAATCAAAAAAAGTGCTCCTTGGTTCAAACAGGCTGTCACGGCCTGCGAGATAAAGATGTACTCGTCCAGGGATGTCAGTTTCTAGACACACACCATCATTATGCACAATTTAATAATATACACAGACATTCTCCTGAGTTCTTATTTGGCAGTGGCCGACACTCCAAGAGCTGATCTTGCTAATTTTGTGTATTTGGATTCTGCAGCGAAACAAGCAGTCTCAATATTTGGGTTCACTGGGAACGGGTTCTGCAATTGTAATGATGATTAAGTAGGGGAACGTCTCTTAAAACGTAGTTAATTCACACTGACAGGATGAGCTTGAGAATCTGTGTAAATAGCACCACCCCTACTGAGAATAACAACACGCCTCCACCACCTCAAACAATAACAACGGCCAGCAAGACAAGGACAGCTGGTCAAAGAATGTACACAGTGGTTGAAAGGTAGGACAGGGGCAAAAATTTGCACCCTGGAGGGGTAGGGTTGTGTGTACGTGTGAATAATGAACTTTGCCAACAAGATAGTTTTCATTCTTTTGACAGAGTGATAGACCATTTTAGAAACTGTTTCTGTAAAAATGTAGAATTGTATTACTGTACTTTTATTAGAGGTGGAAACAGGCCAACAATATAACTTTCTAGAAGTCAGGGGCCAGAGCAGAAGGGCAAGTTTTCTCTGAATCACAGTGAAGAAGCTCTGCCTTAAAAGATTCTGTATCTATTTTCATCTTTAAAGAGCCTAGAGTCCAAAGCAAGAGTCCTGGAGGGAGCAGGCGGCCTTTAGGTAGGGCTTCCTTAAATTCACTTATATCACCTGCTTGAAGGTTTCAACAGGAGCTTCTAATTCCGCTATGTTTTCCAAAGATTTCAGCCCTCTCCTGCTTCTATTTCAGAAACTCCATTATGTGAGCTCTCGTCAGCACCCCTAGTCTTTCCTCTTTTACCATCCTTTCAGTGTATACACTTGTCCAAAGCCAAAGCATGAGCAAAGCCAGCTTACTTAGTAGCTCAATTTATCATCAAGGAATTAGGTTATTTCTGCTTTCTTGCACTGATGTTCCCATCATGTTGGCTTTTGTTGTCAGGCTAGACTCCTCTTGATCTCAAAATAGTTGCCTCAGCTCCAGTTATCACATCCTTACCCAGCAATGTCCAAAGTCTGGAAGTGGGGTAAGAGGAACATTCCCATTCTTGTACCTCTACTTTAAAGTGAGAAAAATCCTTTAAAGCTGTCTCACAGTTCATTGGCCAGAATTGTGCATGTGCCCATTTACATGACAGTTCCTTGCAAGGAAGAACAGAATTACCTTCGTTGATCAATACCCACTCTCCTCTCCTTCCTGCCAGGGGTTAGAGAAGGAACAATCCTAAACTGACTGTTACCAGACACTCGAATGAAATTAGGATGATGCTCACAAAGAAGACAGGCCTTCCCAGGCGGCACTAGTTGTAAAGAAGCCCTCTGCCAATGCAGGAGACTTAAAAGCCGTGGTTTTGATCTCTGGGTTGGGAAGACGCCCTGGAGTAGGAAATGGCAACCCACTTGCAACCCAAGTATTCTTGCCTGGAGAATCCCATGGACAGAGGAGCCTTGAGGGCTATGGTCCTTAGGGTTGCAAGAAATCAGACTGAAGTGACTTCGCATGAACACAACGAATAAATGAGAGAAGAATGCTAGATACCCATAGAATATATACTTCCCAGTGGAGTTGGTGATGTAATCCAGGAGTATACAAAGCAGAGGGCTTTCAAGGAATGACATTCCCTTCTTCTCTGGTCTGATTTGCCTGAGGGCTCATGAATCTGAAGCATAGGTATGTTGACAAAAAGGACGTGTAGCTATCACATAGGCTTCTTCACTCTGAATAATTGGTCCCTTGATCTCCCTTCACAAGATATAAGCCACAAATCTGCTCTCCCCAGTGCTTGATAGAAAGCCTTGAGCTCAAAAGGGAATAATCAAAGAAAAGAATTATTTAATAATAAGACAAATCCCAACTGCATTGAACTCAGCACTTTGGAGTGAGGGGCAAATCCGTTTTGCTCACCAGGTTAAATAGACGAGGGTTAACCTTTGTCCAAGGAGCACCAAGACTTCAGAAATCCAATATCCAGATTTCAAGTATTTAACAAAATGTAAGCAATCCTGAAGAAGAGCAAGACTTCCATTAATAAAGACTGTAGATGGTACCGAGCTAGAAGACATTGCCAGTCTCAAGGAAGATGAGAGGTTAGCCAAAGGGACTAGACACGGAGAACCAGGGACAAGCAATGAGAAGGTCAGGAATTGCTGGGAAAGCCACACACTTCAGATGTAAGAGCACCCAGAATGCAGGCATTCAAGCACCTGGGAAATTTCTGGATTGTACACTGGATCATTCCCTAGCAACGGGCTGAGCAAATGTTACAAACTGAAAGGATACACGGGAACAACAGTTCATGTGCGCTAAGGTCATTTTCTAAAGCAAGAAAGCAGCCCTTTCTTTCTTCCACTGTCATCTTACATTCACAGAAGCGAGAAAATGCTCATTATGCTAGATATCATTTATTTTTTCATTGTCTTCTACTCTATCAATTGACTTTTATAAATTTCCCTGCTTTAATAGTATAGACAGGGCACTAAAAATGAGAACAATTATTCAGATACAGGGTTTGAGAAACCTAGCCACCAGGTTTCTGCTGGAGAGTGGGCTTTGCCTCCTAGAGGGCTCTCCTCTCCTGGAGCAGGGAGAGGGCAGAAGGCTGTTAGCCTTCAAGGCACTGAATTTGCCCTGCTCCTACCCAGGTGGGCCCTGAGTCTGGCCAGGCCTGGAAAGCTGGTATGCAGATTAGATCTTTTGTTTCTTCTTTAAAAATAATTATTTATTTACTTTTGGCTGTAGTCGGGGCTCTAGTTGTGGTGAGCCGGGGCTGCTCTCCGGGTGCACTGCAGGGGCTTCTCATTACTGTGGCTTCTCTTGCTTCAGAGCATGGGCTCCAGGGCCCACGGGCTTTAGTAATTGTGGCACATGGTCTCAGCAGGTATGGCTCCCAGGCTTTAGAACACAGGCTTAATAGTTTTGGTGCATGGGCTTAGTTGCTGCTCCACACCATGTGGGACCTTCCCGCACCAGGGATCAAACCCATGTCTCCTGCATTGACAGGCTTTACCTAAGCCACCAGGGAAGCCCCTTGACCATTTGTTTCTAGTCGTCCACAGACTGATAGGAGAGACATCAGTGCATTCCAGGCCCACAGGCCAGGTGGCAGTCAGATATCCTGGAGGAATGAGCAAGGGCCCTCTTGGCCTTGGACGGGTGGATACTATGACATGCTGCCGCTGCTGCTGCTGCTAAGTCACTTCAGTTGTGTCCGACTCTGTGCGACCTCATAGACAGCAGCCCACCAGGCTCCTTTGTCCCTGGGATTCTCCAGGCAAGACTACTGGAGTGGGGTGCCATTGCCTTCTCTGGGATACTATGACATATGACTATTCAAAACCGAGCTGGCCTTAATGGAAATCCTAGCTTTCCTCCTCTCTTACTGTAAGACCCTGGGCAAGTTTTTTTTCCTTCTTTTAGCCTCTATTTCCTGATCTATAAAAGAGGGCTAATAGTCCTGCTGAACCTCCTAGGTCAGGGTGTTTAAAATAAATAATCCATCTAAACTTTTTAGCAGGCGTGTCATAAAAAAAAATTTTAGTTGGTTAGTCTGTCTGACTCTTTGCCACCCCATCAACTGTAGTCCTCCAGGCTCCTTTATCTATGGGATTTCTCACCAAGAATACTGGAGTGGGTTGCCATTCCCTTCTCCAGGGACTCTTCTCGACCTAGGGATTGAACACGGGTCTCTAGCATTGCAGGCAGATTCTTTACCTGTGAGCCACCAGGGAAGCTCTAAGTACTGGATAAATGCCAGCTGTTATTTTGTATAAGTCAGTGAAATAAAATGAGACTTGATGACAAATGCTTAAGTAGATTTCAAAGCATATTGATTACACAGCAGCTCAGTGCCCTTATGTGATTTTTTAAAAGAGCTTTTTAAAAACTTGGACAGCGCTGGCTTTCCCCTTGGTGTAGATGTGGTCTAGTTGCTGGTCTCTGTACCCCTGCAGGTTCAGCTCTGTGTGAGGTCCTGGGCTTAAGCTTCCAATGCCTGGCACGTAGTAGGAGAGCCAGAAATAGATATTTAAAGAAAGAAGCAGGGGTGAAGAAGTAAAGAAGCAGCCAAGAGCTGCACCTTGTACTTGCTTTGAAGCAGCCATGTTCATGGCCCAGACCAACCTCTGGAGCGGGCACTGCCCCCCTGAACTAGATGCTCATATCTCTCCACTGCTGATCCCTTGAAGCCCCCAGTAAGCAGACCTGCTGGTTGTGGGGTGGCTTAAGACAACTCTATCTTGGGCCCCACCTTTTCATACTCCTGTTTCACCAACTTGGACTCTGGTTCTGCAACCTTGACCTCAGCTCTGCCCCTGATCTCTTGAACATGTTGTGTGGAAGTGGTCTTTCCACCATTACAGCATTTTCATTACTTAAGCCCCTACTTGTCACCTATGGCATCATATTGGACCTTGGCAACCCACTCCAGTACTCTTGCCTGGGAAATCCCATGGACGGAGGAGCCTGGTAGGCTACAGTCCACAGGATCATGAAGAGTCGGACATGGCTGAACTACTTCACTTTCACTTTTCACTTTCATGCACTGGAGAAGGAAATTGCAACCCACTCCAGTATTCTTGCATGGAGAATCCCAGAGATGGGAGCCTGGTGGGCTGCCATCTATGGGGTCGCACAGAGTCGGACACGACTGATGTGACTTAGGAGCAGCAGCATGCCCTTTAATCATAAAAAAAAAAAAAAAAAATCATGGGAGTTAAATTCTTTAAACCTTATGTGATAGATTGAGAAATTGAGGTTCAGAGAGGTGAAGAACCCAGCTCAGGGACACACAGCTAGTAATCAAATACCAGTCTCTGGCTTCAAAGCTCATTAAGCCATTCAAAGCTCATTCTTCAGCCTTGGCTCTCCTAGTGGATGCCAGCTTGGCTCTCTGAGTCTTGAGGCCTCAGAAAAGACTCCCATGGAACCCAGTTTCCCTAGCTGGTCACCTGGCTGCTGTCTCAGCTAGATTCCTTTCTCAGTTCCTCAATCTCCCAGAAGGTAAACTCCTGACCCCATCTTTCCAGGCTTGGACTGCAGGGACGTGAGTCCCATCCTGAAGATCTGCCCAGTGACAGGGCCCTGCCACCAGGACCATGTCTTCCTGAGCTAGGCAGGGCATCTCCCAGGTTCTTGTGTGGGGCTCCCATCGTTGATCTGCTGTGTCAGGAAATCTTGTTTCTTATCCCAGATGACTGGTACCCACTGCTTGTTGTAACGATAGTCATTGTCTGGCCCTTGGATAATTTGTTCGATCTGACAGATTGCCCATTTAGCTCCTACAACTGTATCTACATGTCACCATCCCACCCAAATGGTCCACACTCAGTAGACAAAAAGCTGGGTTAGGGATCTCAGCTATCCTTCCATACTGGGTTCCCCGGCCATATACAAGCTGCCAAGACCCACACTGGGGACAGGGCATAATACCCAAACTCCTTGGCCTTTGGTCTCTGGAATGGGAGAAATAGGTCTTAATCCCTGAATCCTCAGCAAAAGGAGGCTGGAATCCCAGGGCCTGGAAGATGATTAATAGGCCTGCAATATTAGATTCGACCCATCCAGGCAACATTAAATGTGATTTATTACTTTGGTTTTAATTGAGATTTTACTGAATTATTATTCAATGCAGAGAGCAGACCTGGACCCATATTCCTAAGTGCGCCAGGCGTCCTGTGCTCAGAGCTAGGCAAATGTGTTCTGCTCAGGGGTGATGTCCATGCTCCCTGAGACCAGGGCTCCAACCCTCCACCTCCCAGCTGGAGAGGGTCCACCTTGGAAGAGCCACAAAGGCAGAGTACTTTGTCTCTGCCTCTTCCTGCTTCATCCATAATGCTTTCAAATCCAAGGTCAGACTACAGAATGAACTGGTTCACAAAATGAAACCATGAACTCCATGAAGTGAAGGTGTAAATGACTTCGTGGAGCATTTCCATTCTAAAAGAGAACAGAAGAGCTGGGCAATGTTTACGTCAGAGGGATGATCTTTCCAGGGGTGGAGTTTCAGGCCACTAGGGAGAAGCTTGAAGGTCTTATCCACAAGCAGATATCAAGGGACAATCACGAGCTTTGGAGGCAGAGGGGACAATGACATGGTGGCCTTGTGGCCCCCTTGACCCACGGTGCTTGTGACTGTGGCTGCCATGCTGGCCGGTAGCGATGGCCATTCTGAGCATACCACTATCTGCGGGCATGATGGATGGTGAGGGCAGGGAGGAGGACCAGGAAATATGTGGGAACTTTCTCCCCCACCCCCATGAGGCTGCTTTCTGACCTACAAGTGGGAAAATTGGGCTTAAACGACATTTATTGAATTTTGAACTGCATAGGGCCAAGAAAATTACTCGTTAATATATAAAGCACTGCATTTCCCATAATGTGAGTGCCAGTGAAAAATGGATTCGTGCTTGCTTCATAGAGAGAAGCTTGCCTTTAAAGTGGTAACGTAAATGTGTCCTTAGGGAGAGAGGGAACAGCAAATTAGATAGAAGCTTGCAATATGATATGGCAGCGAGGAAGCTTGTGCACGGCTCTGCGCCTGCAGACATCAGAGCTCAAGGAGGAGGTAGGTAGTGTAGCAGGAGCAGTATCTTGATCTCCAGGAAGTTGGGCCCCTACCTTCCTTCCCGAACGCCTTCTGAAGGTGAGAGAGCTTGCAGTTGTGGGTCAAGTAAGGGAGCTTGTGCAATGTGGAGGGAAGGGCGTGGTTACAGAGGAGTAGGTGTGGGTTGGAATCCCTCATGGTCATCTCTGGGCAAGTTGCTTACCCTCTCTGAACTTTAGCTTCCTCGATGGTATATAGATGGAGGCAAAATACTTGCCAAGTGGAGTTCATGTGAGACTTTCTTTAGATATTGCATACAGAGTATCTGGCTTCTAACAGTAGTCCTTTCCTTTACCTTTAGACATTCCTTTGGCAAAATATTCTCATTTATGCCACATTTGTTGAGTTCCTAACCTGCACAACATGGCTGGTGACCCCAAGGAGTGTGGGATATTGTGGTGGTGCAATGAATGACATGCAGAAAGAAGTATGAAAATATGGAGGATGTGAAATTAATCCAATGTGAGGATGTGGGGGGAAATCTGAGACAGGTGCTGGGAGGATGAAGAGACCCCTATGTTTGGTCTTAAGTATGAGCAGCAACAGCCAAGGGAAGGGGCATTCTGGGCAGAGGGTGGGCAGGGGCCAAGGCATGGTGGTGGGAATGGTATGGTTCATTTAGGGCTTCAGTGTGGCCAGAGCATGACGTGTAGTCAGGGACAGAAGCAGCTGACCCTGGAGGGTTCATACTGAGCAGGTGGACTTTTTTTTGAGTGATGAAAGGTAACCATTGAAGGACTGCCATCAAGAAGGGGATAGTGGATCTGGCAGTCTGTGCAGGCTGGCCTGGGGTGGCTGGGACAGAATGGCTGATTGGGAGGTTCTTGCTGCAGCCAATAAAGTTGATAGTCATTGAGGGTCAGAAATTGAGTGTTGGAGTTGGAGTTGGGGATGGGCAAAGGGCAGAAATGAGACATTTTTAGGAGATAAAATGGGCAAAAACAGGCTTGAGGAAAGAGTCACAATGGTCTTTGGTTTGGAGATTGCTACCAACTGAGAGAAAATTCAAAAAGAGGAGCAGATGGTGAAGAAATCACTGATCTGGGTTTCAGACTTGTTGAGTTGGATGGACCTATGGGGTTGCTGGCTGGAGATGACCAGCAAGTGCGGGGCCACAGAGGGCAGGATGGTGGATATGCCCTGGCTTTCTGCTAGATGTTCTGGGTCTTCCATAGCAAAGAAGGCGAGGCTTCCACCATTGAGGAGTTCGCGGTCCTTACAGGAGGGCTCATTGCCAAGAGAACACAGCTCAAAGGGCAATTGACTATGTGTGGTTGAGTCAGAGGAAGTTCAGAGAGCACGAGAGTTTTGAGATGGACCCTAAAGAATGAGTAGAAATGTACCAAGTCAGGGGTTGAGGTTGGCTTCGGGCCTGGGGCTTCCTCGTTGACGGTAAAAATGCATAGACATAGAGGAGCCGGAATGATGAGGATGAGGAGGGTTGCAAGGCTTCTTCCAGCTGGACTGGGGCTTACACTGGTAAGAGAGGGAGCAGGAGATGAGAGAGTAAAGAAATTCTAGGTTGTGAGAGTGCCTGGAAGGCAGGCTCAGGGGCCTCCAGCGGTGTAACTCTAGAAGTGGGATCTGACAATTTTAAGAATGGCAGACCAGGGCTTTGGACAAATTTCAGTGTGCTGCATAAATTGGAGCGTAGAGACACCAAGGATGAAAATGTGGAGACCAGCCTGGAGACAACTGCGTGATCCAGGTAGGAAATGTTGAGGGCATCACGCAGGGCAAACGAGCAGGACATAAAGAGCAATAACATGAGCCCCTTCAGAGGGCAAATGTGCAGTGACAACCTGCCCTAGGCTGGGGTGGGGCAGGCAGGGAAGAGGCGAGGATGCCTGTGAGACTTCTATCTGGGATGATGGTGTGGAATGATTGACTGTGAAAAGGAATTGTAGCAAGAGTATAATATGGAGAGGTGGGTGTACAGAGAATGAGTTCAGATTTGGAAAGGTTGCATTTTAGGGATCATCTATGGAGAAATCAAATAAGCAGCTGGTATGTGGATCTAGAGCTCAGGAGAAAGATTCAGATTTAAAACTCACCAGAGTAAACGTGATAGCTGCCTCCTTGGGAATGGGAATGGATTGGATCATTCGAAGAAAATGAGCAGGGTGAAAAGAAAAGAAGACAGAAGACAAAGCAGGGGGAGCCTCAACATGGAAAAGGCTGGCAGAGGAGGATGTCTGAAGAGAGAGGAGTCAGAGTGCCTCCTTTAGGCTCCCCTCCACCCCAGTATTCCTAGTCTCCTTTGAACACAGGATGTATCTCTGTACTTTGTAACTGTTTATTCACTTGCTTTTTCATTAGCCCTTTGGTGAGGTTGTCCAGCATCACTGTTAGCTGAACACTTGGCACAGGGCTGGCACTAGGTGGGGATTTGCCAAATCTTTGAGTAAGAGGTCAATGCTACCAAACAATGTGGCAAGTCAGATAAAATGAAGAAATGCAGGTAACTAGATGGCACTAGCAACTTGAGCAGTTTCCATGTGGTGGTGGGATGGATGTACCACTCGGGTGGGGTTGAGGGGCAGAAGCCAGTCTGCACTGTCAAGACCAGGAATCTCATAGCTAATGAACATCTGAATTAGACAATGCAGAGAGAAGAGTAATAAGTACACTGCAATTAGTAAAACACAAGAAATGTCTTATGAGTCATCATAAGACGGAAGTTAATTCATCGGTCTGAGTAATAAGTTCACTCATGTCCTTCCCTGCTCGTCTCTGTACTTGTTGCATCCCAGCTTGTCAACAGCTTTGTTTGTGATCCTTGACAGAACCAGTGATGGTGTCAGTCTGTGCTTATTGCAGTATTAATAATCTGGGCTGTGTGTTGATTTGCAAGGATTGGTAGAGCCGTCAAGTTGGGAAGGGATGATGTTTTAGAGGAAGTGGGTATCTGGTTGTTTGTGTCCTTCTGGGGCACTTGAGTCTCTCTTGACTCTTCTAACCTTTACCACCATCAGTTAAACCGATGATGAGCCATGCCTGTCATCTGCTCTTCCAAACCAGTACCTGATGGACACCCCTGGAGTCCATGTCACAGACCATCTTCGTGCTGAAGATTAAGAACCTCTAGATTTTGAGAGTTATACCCAGGTACAGGTTAAGCTAGGGTATAAGAAGTATGGGTGGGAGGGTCTGAAGTATGAGTGGGAGATAGAATAGTGATAAGAGAGGTGACTGTTTTAAAATAAGTAGTGGTCTTGGAAGAAGTTATTTTTCTGAAAGTATTAGCTCTTATCTCCTAAGTAAGCCCCACTTGCTCCTCTTGAATTATTATATTTTAGCTGACAGAATTCATAGTAAGGATTATCCAACTCTGCAGACAAGTACTAACTCCATCTCTGGGTCTAGTAAACCCCAGACACATGATTTCTTCCTAACACTCCTTTCCCAGCTGCCAAATACGTTTTCCTCCTCTTTTCTTTAAACATCTGGTTTCTGTTCATGTCAATAAGGTAACAGAAACACGCACGCACACACTCGTTAATCACTAGCAGACCTCAAAGGTGCCCCCGGCCCTCATCTTGAATTACACTGTCCCCTTGATGAAGAAACACAAGGGAGAAACATGATCTGGACATGCTTCCAGCCAAACTATTGTTTCTAAAACATGAAACAACTCAGACCCTCTCCTGGGGATCAGAAGCTCCAGGTTGGAAAGAGAATCTAGTAAACCAGCAGTGACCTCCCAAGCATGCGGTACAGCCAGTTGGGTGGGCAGAGCAGACGGCCAAGTCCCATATGTCTAAAAATCTTTGGGAATGAGATTTGGGTTGTCTCCTACTCCTTGCCTGATTCTGCCCACTCGACCCCACTGGGTAGCCATAGTGATGCTGGAAGGATAAGGCTGAAGCACTTTACCTTTATTCTTGCTTCCCTTTTATGTATGAGCAGCTAACAGACTGAGAAAATACACTCTTTAATGTACAATCTACCCAGAAAGATCAATGGCAGCTTAACATGCATTTCTGTCTAATATTCACTTTGGCAGGTCTTTGTAATAAAATGCTGGTTTTAATGAAGTGCATTAAAATGAGAAGATTCATGGCTAGCCTCTGTGCTTTTATCACCACTGCCTCCCCTTGAGCTGTCAGAACACCAGCCACTCTGTGGGAAGGAGGGAAAGGGATGTCATTTTAGGAATCACAGACACAAAAAATTCCCTGCTTCTGGAACGATCCATGTTGCATACATACATTTTAACTTAATTCACTTTATTTCTATAATTTGAAAGTGAAAGTGTTAGTTGCTCAGTTGTGTCTGACTCTTTGTGAGTCCATGGACTGTAACTCACCAGGCTCTTCTGTCCATGAGACTCTTCAGGCAAGAACACTGGAGTGGGTAGCCATTCCCTTCTCTGTGGATCTTCCTGATCCAGGGACCAAACCTGGATCTCCTGCATTGCAGGCAGAGGTGTGTCTTTGGGAGGACGTTGAGCTGTGGGCCAGGCAGCCGGAGATGATGGGGAGAAGAGTCATATTATGGGCTATGTTGTTTCCATCCAAAATTCATATGAAGTCCTAACCCTTAGAAGTTTAGAATATGACCATGTTTAGAGACAAGATCATTAAAGGGGTGATCAAGTTAAAATGAGACTGATGTACGTGCACTCATTCAATGTGACTAGTGTCCTTGTCAGAAGAGGAGATTAGGACACAGAGCTCCCGGGGCAGAGAAAAGACTACATGAAGCAACAGCAGGAAGGTCGCCATCTACAAGCCAAGGAGAGAGGCTCAGAGGAACCCAAGCCTTCTGGCCCCTTAACCTTGGGCTTCCAGACTCCGCACCGGGAGAAAATAGATTACTGCTGTTTGAGCGGCCCAGTTCATGATATTTTATTATGGCAGCCATAGCAACTAATACAAGTCCCACAGCTTGGGACTGGAGCACTGGGCTATGAGTTTATTCTTCAGAAGAAGAAAGTGATCCAAGGACGTGAGAGGATAGCCCATAGCCAGGTATTCCCTGGAGTGAGGTCAATGGGAACATCTGGAAACTTCTGGAAACCAGAGAATGAGGATTTCAGTAGTAGTGTCAATTTCTGTCTCTGAATGCCTCTGAGGCTGCCCCTGGTAAAAAGGAGTACACTTAGAGCAAGCAGCACAAGGGTACTGTGCTTACAATAGCGGGGAAAAGAGTTTCAGAGATACGTGCGTAGACAGGTGTTCAATATTGAACATTATGGAATTAACTGAGAGAGGGCACAGCAGAGGTGCTAGAAGCAAGACACTGAGACCACATCTCCACCACACACCAGCTACGTGACTGCTCCACGCTTCGACTTTTCTGTCTGTGAAGTGAGAGTAACAGTGGTTCCTACCTCATGGGTTGCTGCTGCTGCTGCTGCTGCAAGTCGCTTCAGTCATGTCCAACTCTGTGCGACCCCAGAGATGGCAGCCCACCAGGCTTCCCCGTCCCTGGGATTCTCGGAGGATGGAATTAGTTAATACTTTTTAACGTGCTTAGAGCAATGCCAGTCACCTGGACAGTGTGCCATCTTTGTTAAGTGAGTGAGTGATTTGGGCACAACCTGAGAAGGTCCATGCAAGAGTCACTCTCGTAACAGGATGCCCTCGGCTGTGAGCTCTTTATCTCCAAGTCACCAAATCCCATCTGCAGCCTCAGAGTCCATTCCCCTCATCTCCATTCCCCTCTCCACTTTCCTTTAAGTTCTCACTGACACATCTATTAATGGACTCCTCCCAACCTCTTCTATCAACTTTCCTTGCCTGAACCATCTTCTCCTCCCATTTCCCTTCCACTATTCTGCCGAAAGTGAAAGTGAAGTCACTCAGTCATGTCCAACTCTTTGTGACCCCACGGGCTGTGTCCTACGAGGTTCCTCCATCCATGGAATTTTCCAGGCAAGAGTACTGGAGTGTGTTACCATTTGCTTCTCCAGGGGATCTTCCCAACCCAGGGATCAAACTTGGGTCTCCCACATTGCAAGCAGATGCTTTTACCGTCTGAGCCACCAGGGACTCTTTATTCTGCCAAAGCCGAAGTTTAAAAAAAATCATGGCACCTTTTATATCTTTATCTGCTTATCTCCAACACCTAAGGGCTTGGGGAGAAGGTATGGGGAGGCTGGTGTGAGTTGGTTAAGGAACTGCAGGAAGTGATGCTAACTATTACGGATATACTAGCTTTTCAGGGGTGAGAGGGGTAAAGCTCCTTGGCACAAAAAGGGTCTTCTCTGGTATGATCTTTGGTATACTCCTCTGACTTTATTTCCTGTTCAGTTCAGTTGCTCAGTCATGTCCAACTCTTTGCGACCCTACGGACTGCAGCACACCAGGCTTCCCTGTCCATCACCAGCTCCCGGAGCTTGCTCAAACTCATGTCCATTGAGTTGGTGATGCCGTCCAATCATCTCATCCTCTGTCCCCTTCTCCTCCTGCCTTCAATCTTTTCCAGCATCAGGGTATTTTCCAATGAGTCAATTCTTCGCATCAGGTGGCCAGAGTATTGGAGTTTCAGCTTCAACATCAGCATATCTCCTGTTACTCACAGTTTATGCTACACAAATGCAGAATGCTTACTGTCCTAGGAATACATGGTTCTGGGTTAATTCTACTGTGCCTTGGCACATGCTTTGCCCTGTGTATACTATGTGCCCTGGAATACCCTTCCCCCCCCACATATCTATTGAATTATGTTCATCCTCCCAAGTGCAGATGGCCTCCTTCAGAAAAGTGCTGTCCAAATAGAATTCAGAGCTCCTGAATCATCCTGCTCTTATCCTCGATAAGAAAAGAAAAATTATTTCTTTCCAGTGTATTTATTATCAATAAATAAATATCAGGAGGAGAATTCAAGAAGTAGTTAGGAATTTGAAATCATCTGGCATTTCTTCCAGAGTATCTGGCTGCATCTCAAAACTTCGACAGTCCTATGATATTGAATGAAATGGCATTTTAAGAAGCGAGCCAGCTCTGCAGTGAAGGGGACGAGGCATTAGAGTCAGAAGAGTAAAGAGTAAAGCTCTATGGTGGTAAAAGAGAGCTGGACAGGAAGACCCCACATAGCCCAAGTGGGTGAGTGAAAGGAATGTCATGCTGGTTGCCATCCTAAAGGCCACAAATCTATCGACACACCTATACCTGCGGTCCTGGTCTCACTCCACTCCATCTTGGGACACTTGAAACAACAGGAGAGATCCTTGGTGACCACAGGACTATCTCTCAGGTCTTAGAAGGAAGCTTGCGTGTGCCATGATGACAAGACAGGGAGACCTCATGAAAACCACCATCTCTCTGAGCCATCAGTTTATAGCTCTCTACAATAGTCTGCGCCCAGAAGAGATGATGATGAACATCAAAAGGATTTTCTAGCTCAGAACACTGTACAGATTAGGTTTTGCTTTGGGTAGAACTGCTTAACAGTGGTTTGGGTGTTCCTCGTTCCTTGGATCCACAGTCCTCTGTGTTCCAAGGCCTGCCTCTGAGGCCCGCTGGGCCTTCCCTCTTTGGAGATGGCTGAAACAATGCACTGCACATCCCCTCTCTAGTCCCCCAAGGGCGCATCTCTCAAGGAAAAAAACAGTGGTCTCTACTTAACAATCCTTTCTGGGTTCACTGGAAAGTGGATTAATGAATCTACTAAGTAATTTTTGCAAATGCATTAGCAGGTAATAACTTGGTGTGCAACTCAAATTAATAGAGGCCTATCATCTAATATTCTCCCTGTACCCCAAATGGTGACCCTCTGGGGAGCTGGAACTGCATGGAAGCTCAGGATGGGGTTTGGGGGAAGCAAACGCAGAATTTGAGACTCATAGCATTAAGGGGGCACCCAATCTCTAGGCTGATGAATAAACTGCCAGATCCCATAATGGGGTTAGCACTTCTTCCCCTAAGTACATTTTAAGAGTGTAATGGAAAGGTAGGCCTGTGTGGGAAAGGAGAGCCAAAAGAACTGACTCTTAAATGTGTCTATATTTTGGTAATATGCTAGGAAAATATAAGTGAAAAAAAAAAAAAAACTGCAAGGATAAATGAGATAATAATAACCATGGATCACTTTTAGTTCCTGGGAAGAAAAACACCATATAGATTTGAGGTGTTATTATTTTGCATATAATATATATATATAGACACTGTATATTTATTCACAGTGAAGCTCACATATGTCATTCCCACTAATAACATTTTCTTTTCTAGCTCCGGCGTAAAAGGAGATATGCCATTTTCATATGTTCCACACATACTCAGAGGAACCTGCTTAGAATATTTTGGCTGATGAAATTTTCTGGATTGTAACATTTATCTTTTTGAAGAGTTCGCTTCCCACAACCCCACGTGGAGGGTTGTGCTTTTAGCTCTCATTGCAATGCCATCTACATGGGGATTTTTGTGTCAACTGCTTATCTCAGGCATTAACCAGTTTCGTGTCTGTTTGTATTGTTTATAAAGTGCGGGACATTCACAGCGCATCTCCGTCGCGTGGGGACCCGGCTCCCTGCCCTGTGGTGAGCAGCCTCTAATGAAAACAGACAAGCCCAGCACACTGGAAATCATACAAATACAAGACCCAGAAAGATGCTGCTGGCTTGGAAGTTGGAAAAGGCTAGCTGGGGCTTAGAGGATCTACAGAAAGAGACACAAGTATTGGGAGGAAGATTAGGCGAAGGTTGTGTTCACTGTGGCACACACACACAGCACACACGGTGAGTTCTTAGACCAAAACGGAGTTGGAAAGAACCTTCAGAAATTATCTGTCCCCTCTCCGGTTTCTCTCCCTCTTCCTGTGTGTCCCTTGGCTATCTGCGGTGGTGGGGATGGGCCTTTTAAGTGTGGATCTCTGCAGAGCAAGTGTTTAATCTCCAACTGGCTTCTTCTGCCACCCAGCATGCTTCTGGGTGGCCCGCTGCCTCTGCTGTCACTGGCTGGGTGCTCAAAGAATGCAGATGCATTTGAATATTAGTGAGAGCAAGGCACAATAGAGAAATGTGTTGCAAAGAGAAAAAAACTTTCATTCTCATATGAAAAATAAACCATTTGGGGTTATGTGTAATTGCTCTCTTGGACTTTTCTCTTTGGAGCAGATAATTGGAAACTCCCAGTTTAATTTATACACACAGTCCTACACAGTTTCGGGTGAGAAAATTTGTACCAGCTTTCAAGATGTGTACATGTTTTTCCCACATGGAATGACATGTGTATGAGTAGAAGAGAGGAAGAGAAGGATGGGGAATGGAGCAGGCAGGATCTGGCTGAGTGAATTTAGAAAGAACGCAGAGTGCAACAGTGAGCAGAAATGGGGTGCCCTGCAAACACTGATTCCTGGTCGCACCTTGTGCAAGTCTCTTCTTGTCTCCATGCTTGTTTCTCCATCTGGTTCTGCACTTTGTAAGCATTAGAGTCCCTTTCTGGTGTGGCTCAAGAGGTGGAGTAGAGCTAACCCTGGGGCTCATCTTGTATCTGTGAATTAATTTTGTCCAGACCAGCATCCTTCGGGAACACCTATCTACCCTCCATCAAACAGACAGCAAACAAACAGAAACCCTACTATCTGCACTTTTCCTTCAAGCAGCCACCAGAGTGGATGATGTAAGAAAGGATGGAGGGAGATCAGCACGCAGCTCGAAGTGCCCTCCACTCTACGGGGGAAAAGGACATCGAGGGACTGTATTTGTACGGGGTTACGTGGCCATCTCCCTATAGTAGGATCTGCTCTTGTTTCTCCAGAAATGGTGCTTAAGCTGTCAGTTTCCTCTTGTTAAATTCTCCTTATGACTGTTGGCAATTAGGCCACTGGGGCTCATACTGTACAAATGCAGGCATTAAAAGGAAATAGGACTTTACACTATGGTTACAGGCTGGTAAATCCTAGGGCATATGGGTTATATTAGCCTTACCCTTAGAGCATTTATCTTGTGCCAAGCCTTTTATGAATATTATTTCATTCTATCTTAATTGTAACTTGTCATTATGATCCTCACTTGACAGGTGAGAAAATTAAGATTCACAAGAGTTTTAAAAAATTGTTAAAGATTATACACACTGTAGAGCAAGGATTCAAACTCCAGACAATCAACCACTGGCAAGAGTTCACCCTATGTTGACTCTCTGATTCGCCAACTGGCTGCGCAACAGTGCCTGTTGGCAGTAGAAAGGACCCCCTCCCCACGGATGGTACAGTCATTCATCGGTATGGAAGGGGAGTTGGTTCAGATCACCCTTGGACTCAGAACCCACAGATATGGAGGGTGGACTGGATAACTCTTTGGTTTTCTTGACAAATTCGGGGCCACTATTTTTCTAGCACTGGACTGGAATATATGCAGAAGGCCCCTCCAGGAAATACCCCCTGAAGAAGTTCCCCCTCTACTAACAAGTCAGTATCCCCCAAGGTGGAGCCCAATTTGTTTCAATCTCTTCTAAGTCCAGTGATTAGGCTACTCAGGTGGGGACTCTTCAAGTGGGTAAAAACGCTCATCTTCTTCTCCCTAAAACTTTAAAAAAATGAATGAATTTATTTACTTTTGGCTGTGCTGGGTCTTTGTTGCTGTACAAAGGCTTCCTCTAGTTGCGGTGAGTGGGGGCTACTCTTCGTTGCGGTGCACAGGCCTCTCATTGCCATAGCTTCTCTTGTTGCAGAGCACTGGCTCTAGGCGCGTGGACTTCAGTAGCTGCAGCATGTGGGTTCAGTAGCTGTGGCTCCCAGGCCCTAGAGCATGCAGGCTTCAGCAGTCGTGGCCTACGGCCTCAATAGTTGGGGTGCATGGCTTAGCTGCTCCACGACATGTGGAAACTTCCCAGAACAGGGATCAAACCCATGTCCCCTGCATTGGGCAGGAGAATTCTTATCCACTGTACCACCAGGGAAGTCCCTCTGTATAACTTTTAATCCTGGTGATCTGGTAACCTCAGGCTCAGCTCCCTAATTTCTCTAAGCTCTCTGTGGGCCCATCGGCTCCTGTCATACACGGGTCTGTTGATTGGACATGGCAGCCAGAGTCCTGAGGTTGGTGTTCAGTTTCACCCCATATACCATCCTTAATGCCAGACTAAAATAACAACAGGGCTTGGCTTCTCATGGCTTACTGCCTCATCAAGATCTGAGCCCCAGATCTGAGATGTGGATTTTAAAGGACCTCATGGCATCCTTCTGTTATGCTTTGTGGCCAGTTGGTTCCTTTGAAAACCCTCCCAGCTGCTGTGGATAGTTGCGTTTTCCTGTTACTTCTGAGCCAAGCTAATGAGGCATGCTAATTTTAGAAGATGCATAACCATGGACAAATCTACTTCAAATCTGATTTTAGAAAAAAGTTAAAGCCTTTGAGACCTCCAGGAAGTGGCTCCTGTGTTCATGTTGCTCAGAAGGGTCAGTGACGAGTAGTGACACTAACCAAGTAGGAGAAGGGGCAGAGAGGGGACAGGCCAGCTCTGGCCACAGAGACCCGTCTGCACGTGTGTGCTAAGGTCTGTAGCGTCTCCACCAAGCCTTTTCCTCAACCTACTCATGGCAGCTGTGGGCCTGACAGCAACCCCAGGGCTCCTCTGCCAGTCTCTGGGCTGATGATCCTTGGTGCCCTGTCCAGCGGTGAGGTCAAATGCTGAGACTCACCCAGGGCTGCTCATTGAAAGAGATCTGCCCAGAGAAGGTGATGGGCAGAGGGACGGGCTGGACTTAGTCACTCTGTGAGCAGTAGTTTGTCCCCTCTGCCTTCATAGCCTCCTCCTTCCTCCCGTCTAGTCATAATGATGAATGTTTACTGAACACTTATTCAGTGCTTGGCACTGTGCTAAGTACTTTACATGAAAACAACTTAATTCCTACCACTGTTATGTGAGGAATTGGGAGGGATGTGTAGAGATGTTAAGAAGCCCACTTGAGGGGGAGTTCCCTGGTTGCCTAGTGGTTAGGATTCCAAGATTTCACTGCTGTGGCCTGGGTTCAATCCCTGGTAGGGGAACTGAGATCCCACAAGCTCTGCAGTGCAAGAAAAAAAAAAAAAAAAGACAAACCAACGACAACAAGAACAAAAGCTCAAACAACAAAAACAAAAACAAATAAAAAAGCTCACCTGAAATCCAAAGCTAGTAAATAAGAGAGAGGATTTGAACTGAGAACTCGTCCCCCAAAGGCATTAGTTACACTACTTTTCTCTGACTTCCCTCTTTTCTCAAGATGCCTAATGTCTTCAATTCTCTTTTTCAAACCTTTTGAGTCTAATTTCCCCACTCTATCTAGTCGCGTATCCTAGACCATTTCTCATTCTTTTATTAATCCACACATATTGGTATTTATGCACCTCAAGTATTCTTTCTGATCAGATCAGATCAGTCGCTCAGTCGTGTCTGACTCTTTGCGACCCCATGAATCGCAGCACGCCAGGCCTCCCTGTCCATCACCAACTCCCGGAGATCACTGAGACTCACATCCATTGAGTCAGTGATGCCATCCAGCCATCTCATCCTCTGTCGTCCCCTTCTCCTCTTGCCCCCAATCCCTCCCAGCATCAGAGTCTTTTCCAGTGAGTCAACTCTTTGCATGAGGTGGCCAAAGTACTGGAGTTTCAGCTTTAGCATCATTCCTTCCAAAGAAATCCCAGGGCTGATCTCCTTCAGAATGGACTGGATGGATCTCCTTGCAGTCCAAGGGACTCTCAAGAATCTTCTCCAACACCACAGTTCAAAAGCATCAATTCTTCGGTGCTCAGCCTTCTTCACAGTCCAACTCTCACATCCATACATGACCACTGGAAAAACTATAGCCTTGACTAGATGAACCTTGTTGGCAAAGTAATGTCTCTGCTTTTGAATATGCTATCTAGGTTGGTCATAACTTTCCTTCCTAGGAGTAAGCGTCTTTTAATTTCATGGCTGCAGTCACCATCTGCAGTGATTTTGGAGCCCAGAAAAATAAGGTCTGACACTGTTTCTACTGTTTCCCCATCTATTTGCCATGAAGTGACGGGACAGGATGCCATGATCTTCGTTTTCTGAATGTTGAGCTTTAAGCCAACTTTTCCACTCTCCACTTTCACTTTCATCAAGAGGCTTTTGAGTTCCTCTTCACTTTCTGCCATAAGGGTGGAGTCATCTGCATATCTGAGGTTATTGATATTTCTCTTGGCAATCCTGATTCCAGCTTGTGTTTCTTCCAGTCCAGTGTTTCTCATGATGTACTCTGCATATAAGTTAAATAAGCAGGGTGACAATATAAAGCCTTGATGGACTCCTTTTCCTATTTGGAACCAGTCTGTTGTTCCATGTCCAGTTAAGAACCTAATTTCTGCCAAAGTGCTAATGACTACCAAGGAGTAATATGTTACCTTAAACAGAAAAGTCCTCTGCATTGTCACAGTGGAGTATGATGCCTAAATACCAAGGGGAGAGAAATTTGTAAATTTCTGGCTCCACATCTGGACCAGTGAGAGAAAATTTGAGGTTAGGGAAAGGAGAGGGGGGCATTCATTCTTGCACCCTTTGAATCACATTATCTTACTAGCTTAACATATAGTACATTCAATAATTGTTTACTGAAAAATGACTGGATGAATGAATGAGTGAACAAACGAATGAATGAAATGAATGATGAATGAATGAAAATACCTAGACAAGATTTAAGTATGTGGTAATACTAGGTCTGGACAGTAGAGGCCACTGCTAACATTTTCCAACATCTGTGCTGGTACTGATCATTGAAGGGAAAGCCCCAGGCATGAAAAATTCTGGTACCCTAAAGGTTGATTCTGGGGATAAGAATCTCAGATGAATTTTAAGGTGCTCCCTTCCCTCACTAAGCCCTTCATCAGAGGGATTTTAGGTATGAACAAGGGATTGTTCTGTTTCTTGGAGAGAAGGTAAGGCCCTTCCCCAGCTCTAGGATGACCCATGGAGTTAGGGTGTTCCCTTGAGACACAGCCCCACTAGGAAGATCAGAGAAAATACTATCCTATCAGACTTTGCTCTTGTGGGTGGCTCTGGGGAAGAGGATGATGGTTGGGTATGGACCACTGGCTAAATATTAGTTTCTGCTTTTTGTGTATCTTTCCAATTGGAGCGCTACCAGAAGCCAATTTTCCAGACGACTCTCTAGTTCACTCTGGTAACCCAGATAGGAGTCTGGGGAATCTTGGTGGATCCAGATTTTTCTCTAGGAACAGACATATTCCTCTGCACAGAAAGCCTGGACCCAGTGTGTCCTGTTGGAGTATGTGTTAGTTGCTCAGTTGTGTCTGACTCTTTGCGACCCCATGGACTGTAGACCCCAACAGACTCCTCTGTCCATGGAATTCTCCAGGCTAGAATACTGGAGTGAGTAGCCATTCCCTTTTCCAGGGGATCTTCCCAACTCAGGGATCGAACCTGGGTCTCCTGCATTGTAGGCAGATTCTTTACTGTGTAAGGCATCAGGGAAGGCCCTTATTGTGAGTGGTGGTTGGCATTCCTCTGTACCAGAGCCATCTGAATAATGCTCAGGGGTCACCTCCTCTGCAGGGCCTCCCTGATAAGCTCTGCCTTCCCAGCCCTAGCCCTGCCCACTAGATGTACCAATATCTAGTGGTCAGTTCACTGTCATTTTCCAGGTGTGACTCTGTGAATTCTTTAAAGGCAGAAACAGTTTTCATTCATCATTAGATTCTAAAAGAGTGAATGACTGAAGTCCACTAGGCTGCACTGTGCTGATCCAAATCAGCTACTAGGATGACCAGCTTCACTACTTTAACTGTTGTGTTATGTCGCATGGATACAGGAAGGGGAAGGAAATGGAACTACCTCTTCCTGACTTTGCCTTTGTGGCCCTTACTATGATGACTGCAAGGGATAAAACTTTTCTTGCTGAACATAATGAACCAGAGTTAATTTTATCCATGTTTATTTTCAGTTCTGCACGCACAACAGGAGACCCTTAATGACCATCCAACTTGTGTCTTATTAAATTTAAAAAGATAAAATGAATTGCATGAACCATAAGCTTATATGCTACTGTAATCTAATGAGGAAATAACTGATTAAAGTTTACTCAGTGCAGAACAGTAACAGTCTGTATCCTGAGCATATCAAAATAAACATACACCAAGAGGATATGCTCAGAAGGTAAATATCTAGCCCTGTTATTGTTTAGTCACTCACTCAGTCGTGTCCAACTCTTTTGCAGCCCCACAGACTGTAGCCTGCCTGGCTCCTCTGTCTATGGAATTTCCTAGGCAAGTATACAGGAGTGGGTGGCCATTCCCTTCTCCAGGGGATCTTTGAGACCTAGGGCCCTATGTTTTATAATAATTAGTTGAAGGTATGAATGAATTAACCAGTAAGAACAACACAATAAATGAAGAAGTTCAGAGCCCTCTTTTCCCTTCATGATTGATTATAGGAGCCAAACCCACTGAAACTCCTCTAGGATTCTCTAAAATGGGAAGTTAGCATCAAGAGCTGACATTCAATCCTGCCACTTTCCCCAGGCCATGTTGGTGCCCTCATGCAAGGTCTCACCAGATGGCTGCTGCTAAGTCGCTTCAGTCGTGTCTGACTCTGTGCAACCCCATAGACGGCAGCCCACGAGGCTCCCCCGTCCCTGGGATTCTCCAGGCAAGAACACTGGAGTGGGTTGCCATTTCCTTCACCAGATGGAGACCTCAGTTAATGCACGGTCTCCCATGGGGCACCCCAAAGTTCTGTTTTGCAGATGAAAACTTGTCTCAAGTGAGAGGAAAGGTTGACCAATCATTCCAAACTGAATTAGGGGCCATTTGCAGCTCATTTCACTGGGGACTTCTTTCAAGTCAGCTCCCCAGCTCTACCAGACTTTGTGTAGGTAAGGATCTATGCCAGGTACCAGTAGTGAAGATGAATGAGCAGGCTACTATCCCTGCCTTGCCGTCTCCCAGGGGAGACAGACATGTCAAGAGATGATTTAAATATTGTGGTCAGTGCCACCAGAGAGCTGCAGTGGGAGCCTAAGGGAGGGGACACCTGATCACACTGCTTAGAGGGAAAGTTAGAGGGCCAGTGATCTTTAAGAGGGGGAAGAACCTGGGCTGAGTCTTGGGATGAGTTCAATATGAGGTCAAGCACTGTAAGGTTGGGGATTGGGTAAATACAGGGAACAAGCCCCAGGAAAAGGAGGCTTATCTGTAAAAGAATGAAGGCCCATTCACGCTACTTCAGGTACTTCAGTGAGGCTGGAACACAGTGGGAAGAAGAGAGATGGAGCATAAACAGGCCAGATGGAGGAGGGAATGGAGGCCTGGATGTTAGGAGTATGGATTTGATCCTGAAGGGACTATTGAGCCACTGAAGGATTTCCTAATACATACGAAAGGAGGCTTTGAACCTCTGCACTTAGCTTAGAGATGAGTTGTCAGAATGTGGGAGTTTGATGGAGGTGAAATCAGACCCCAGAAGCAGCTGGATGCAGGGGGCTGGAAACCAGGAGCTTGGGCCCCCAGTTCAGGCTCTGTTCACTGAACCCCTCTGAAGCTGGAGGCTCTTGGTGGCCAGCCTCTGGGCTTGCATTACCCTGCCTGGTCCACAAGGCTGTCATGGGCCTCTTGTGCTGCCTCCCATGACCCCTGAATGTTGTAACTCTCATCTCCCAAGGCCGTCTTTGTTGGTTCACTTGTCCACTTGTCCCCATGGACTGTGAGCTCCTGGAGAGCAAGGACCTTGTTTGGTTCAACATGGTGTCCCTAGTGCCCAGCACAGAGCAGCCACATAGAAGGTGCTTAACAAATACTGTTCAGTGACCTAATGAGTGAATGAATGCACAGATAAACTGTCATAACCTCTCTGAGCCTTTAACTTATATAGTGTGAAAGTGTTAGTCACTCAGTCGTGTCCCACTCTTTGCAACCCCATGGACTGTAGCCCACCAAGTTCCTCCATCCATGGGATTCTCCAGGTAAGAATCCTGGAGTAGGTAGACATTCTCTTCTTCGGGGGATCATCCCTTGATCCGAGGATGGAACCTGGGTCTCCTGCATTGCAGGCAGATCCTTTACCATTTGAGCCACCAAGGAAGCCCCCATTTACTTTATGTCAGTTCAGTTCAGTTCAGTCGCTCAGTCTTGTCCAACTCCTTGTGACCCCATGAACTGCAGCACGCCAGGTCTACCTGTCCATCACCAACTCCCAGAGTTCACCCAAACTCACGTCCATCGGGTTGGTGATGCCATCCAGGCATCTCATCCTCTGTCGTCCCCTTCTCCTCTTGCCCCCAATCCCTCCCAGCATCAGAGTCTTTTCCAGTGAGTCAACTCTTCGCACGAGGGGTCCAAAGTACTACAGTTTCAGCTTTAGCATCATTCCTTCCAAAGAAATCCCAGGGCTGATCTTCAGAATGGACTGGTTGGATCTCAAGCGTCTTCTCCAACACCACAGTTCAAAAGCATCAACTCTTCGGCGCCCAGCCTTCTTCACAGTCCAGCTCTCACATCCATACATGACCACTGGAAAAACCATATCCTTGGCTAGACGGACCTTTGTTGGCAAAGTAATGTCTCTGCTTTTGAATATGCTATCTAGGTTGGTCATAATTTTCCTTTCAAGGAGTAAGCGTCTTAATTTCATGGCTGCAGTCACCAGCTGCAGTGATTCTGGAGCTCAGAAAAATAAAGTCTGACACTGTTTCCACTGTTTCCCCATCTATTTGCCATGAAGTGAAGGGACAGGATGCCATGATCTTCGTTTTCTGAATGTTGAGCTTTAAGCCAACTTTTCCACTCTCCACTTTCACTTTCATCAGGAGGCTTTTTAGTTCCTTTTCACTTTCTGCCATAAGGGTGGTATCATCTGCATATCTGAGGTTATTGATATTTCTCTTGGCAATCTTGATTCCAGCTTGTGTTTCTTCCAGCCCAGCATTTCTCATGATGTATTCTGCATATAAGTTAAATAAGCAGGGTGACAATATACAGCCTCAGTGTACTCCTTTTCCTATTTGGAACCAGTCTGTTGTTCCATGTCCAGTTTTAACTGTTGCTTCCTGACCTGCATATAGGTTTTTCAAGAGGCAGGTCAGGTGGTCTCGTATTCCCATTTCTTTCAGAATTTTCCATAGTTTTTTGTGATCCACACTTTATATACTTATTGGCAAAATTAAAGCTATCTCCGGAGAAGGCAATGGCACCCCACTCCAGTACTCTTGCCTGGAAAATCCCATGGATGGAGGAGCCTGGTGGGCTGCAGTCCATGGGGTCGCTAAGAGTCGGACATGACTGAGCGACTTCACTTTCACTTTTTCGCTTTCATGCATTGGAGAAGGAAATGGCAACCCACTCCAGTTTTCTTCCCTGGAGAATCCCAGGGGCAGGAGAGCCTGGTGGGCTGACGTCTATGGGGTCACGCGGAGTCGGACACGACTGAAGTGACTTAGCAGCAAAGCTATCTCAGAGGAATTCCCTGATTAGGGCTCTGCTCACTCTGGGGAGGGCCTGGGTTTAATCTCTGGGTGGGGGGTGGAGTCTTGAGATCCCACAAACCATGCAGTCAAAAAAAAAAAAGGAAACCATCTCTGTGCCCCCATGAATCCCTTCATTCTAACCATCGCTAATCTCTGCATTCATTGCTTTTGCTGTCTCCCGCAGTCTTCTACCTTCTTGCTCCCTTCTTCCTGGCATTGGCTCTTGCCAGTTTCTCTTCTAGGAGTCCTGGGGGCACCGTGTGTATTCCTGTGTCCTGTGCTCAGGTGTGGTGCTCCAGTCCTTCACTTGACCTTGGCTTCTGTATTTGATCTGTCCCCTCCTTTCTCCTCCCCACTCTGCCTCTGCAGCCCACATACCCCTTGCCTACTCTGCTTTCCTGGCTTTCCCGGTTTCCTCTCTCTCTCTCTGACCCTTGCCTGTTTCTTTGCACTGAGTCCTCCTTCTCTTCCCCAGCAGTTCTCATCTTCATGAAATTTCTACTAACCCAATTTCCTGTTTGGCTTCTGCTCCTGGCACTTGGTTCTAACTGACCTCCAGACTCTTTTCTCCATTTATTCTGAACAGAACAAATTGGTGATGATAATGGTACAAATGCTATTTCAGCAAATAAAAGAATAAAGATGGGGAAGATGTCTTTGAAAGGACTGGCAGGTCGGCTGTGGAAGGAAGGAGGCCCACCACTGGCTCCATCACTGAGCGTACCCTGTCCTTGGATGGAGCTTCAGAGAATCTGGGAGCATATGATGAGCATCTGGAACTGTTCCTTCCACAAAATAATCTATCAGAAGGCAGAAAAATAATTATGTTTCCCTCAATGATCCCAGCAAAGATGTTTGCTCTCCTGAAGAACCTCAAGGCACTCATAAAACTAGGAAAACTGAGTTAAGTGCTTTTTATTAAACCATTAAGAGTTTTTATTCAGCTAAGAAAAATGTCTTCACTGAAGGATACAGAGTTTGATAGTATAGAAAATACCCAGATGAAAACTTGTCTGAATAAATTAGACTGATGCATGTGGCATTTTGGGCTCTGACTGTCTGATTCCCTTCTTCAGCCCCAAGCTGCCAACCAAGAAAACATTCTCTAATGATGGACTCACAGAGTCTGGGGAGGAAGAGGGGAGCAGGCATGAGAGAGAGGTCTTGACTGCATGGAAGAGTCCCAGACCGCAAATGGCTTTGTAAGAGCCTTACCTCTAAGAGGTAGCAAGGAACCCATTTTCCTTCCTCCATAGCCAAGGACTCCCAGACCTTTGTGACCTCATCCACTTTGCCAGCTCCAGGGAGGCTGAATGGCAGACCAAGGAGACTGGAACACTGGAAATGGGGAAGGGCAGGCAGAAATGCAGAACTCACATCCAGTTTTGGGGCACTCAAATCTTTGGTCTGCCATGAAATACACGAGGGTGTAGACTCAGAGAAAGTGAAAGTATTAGTGGCTCGCTTGTGTCCGACTCTTTGCAACTCCATGGACTGTAGTCCACCAGGCTCCTCTGCACATGGAATTCTTCAGGCAAAAATATTAGAGCGGGTTGCCATGCCCTGCTCCAGGGGATCTTCCCAACCCTGGGATGGAACCTCGGTTTCCTGCATTGCAGGCGGATTCTTTAGCATTGTTGAGGCTCAGAGAAGACACATTTAAAGACTCTTACTCCCAGCTTTCCTGTTGCACCTGCCAGATCCTTTGTGACCCTAGAACAGATTCTTTGGGGGGACCTCACAACTCTGCCCTCAGCTGTTTTCCCACTTTTCCAAAATGGAAAAAGTACTGTTGATGAGCATCTTGTGTGCCAGGAGATTTAGTATAATAATGTTTATTTATAAGGAGTAACTGAGCCCGCACTGTGAGTTTGCAATGGCTCAGAGTTAATAATAGTAATAGCTAATATTTATTGGGTATTTACCATGTTCCAGGCACCAAGCCAAGCATTTTACGTACAACGTCTTATTTTGTCCTCACAACAGCTCTCGGAGTATATGCTGTCATCCCCATCCTTTTGATGATGTACCAGGGTTCAAAAGGTGATTTAACTTACTCAAGGCCACTCTAAGACTCATCCAGTTGAAGATCTTCCCAGCGTCCTTTTCCTTGTGGAACTGACTAGCTTCCTTCCTTTCTCTTCCCCTTGCCCTCCATCTACTCACGTGGCTACTGAGGGAGCTGCTATGGTTTCCTGTGATCTCCCCCTGCCAGTCATTCCTTCCCCAAAGCATTTCTGAATCTGAGAAGAGTGACTGTGATCAATCTGAAGTTCTCATGTGTGATGGTAGCCACATTACCTGGCATGTGACCTGGGAGAGGAAGCAGAGAGTCAGGAATGACCACACACACTCCCAGGGCACACTGATGATCTTTAATTCCTTGGCCCCAGTCGCTCCTGAGGCCCAATTTGCATTCTTGGGTTCCACCAGCCACCCTTGGGGTGCTTATAAGAAAGACTCTCCTTAGCTTTAGCTACTTCAAATTGTCTCCACTGCATGGCCTTTGGCATCAGGCAGCCTAAGCATAAACCCAAGTTCATCAATTTCTGGTTGTGTGATCTTGAGCAAATGGCTCACTACCTCTTGCCTCAGCTTCCTCTGAAAAATAGGAATAATAATAGTACCTATTGCAGAAGGTTTTGGGGGGATTATAATGCAGGTATGTATTTATCACCATACCTGATATAGGATGAGGTTCCCCCCCAAAAAGTGACCTTTATTTTTAATACAAATTTTAATTGTAATTTGAGTTATTATCATAAACATTATTTCTTCTGATGATCTGTAGAATCACAGTGTTCTAGTTAAGGTTTTCTGGTGGTATTGGGGATTTTTAGCTGACCACCCAAATTTCCAAAATTGCTCCTTGCAGAGAGGGTGGAGTTGGGTGTGCGGATGGCTGTGAATATTCCTGTGAGGGTCTTAGCTGAGGGCATTGAGCTGGGGCTTTCCTGCAGGACTGGGGGCAGTTCTAAAAATAAGAGTTAATAATATCTTCAGGAGACTGCCATTCTGTGCAAATCATGAGGTGGGGGTGAAGGAAAGCAGAGAGTCAGATTGATTTTTAAAAGGCTGAACTTCCAGGCTGTTGTAAGAAGCAGCCAGCAAATGAGAGATCTATAGACTCTGTGAACACACAGTGCATCACTGTGAGTGGTCTGGGAGATGGATTAGGCACTGAGGAGGAGTATCTGCAGAACAAAGAAGTTTTTATATGATGTCAGAATGTGAAAATTCCCAGAACTTTTTTTTTTTTTTTTTTTTTTTTTATGGGCAAAGTTGGGTGGAGAGAGAAGAGTGGAGAAGGAAATTAAATTTCTTAAAAGGATCATTGCTAAGGATTAAATGCTGGTTGGAAGAAAGTGCTAGAAGCCAGATGTGATTTGGGAATGCAGTGAGGGGCAATGGAGAGGAATAGATTCAATACAATCCTGCCTGGTTTTTCTGCTGGACTGGGAAATTGATTTAAGGTGAGCTGGGCAGAGTATCCTCAGAGACCCTGGGAAGTTGGGCAGGTTTGTTACCGGGTCCAGCTTCACAGGCTTTCTGGGCAACTCTCTCCAAGAAAGTCACTTGGGTGAGAGCGCTCGTTATCCATCCCCAGCTGCCACCAAAGCCTGAGCACGGTCCAGTGCAGATGACACTCACGGAAATGTGAGAAGATGAAACTCCCAGGATCCTCCCACCACCACGAAAACCTGACAGATTGCGCGAGGGATGGGAGACGAGAAGGAAACATTATTTGCTGGTCCCAGAAGGATGGATGGGGTAAGGGTTGTGTAGGATAGTTGGGGAGGGAAGGGTGCTTGCTCTTCAAGGAACACCCAGAAAGGGTGGAAATTTGGGGGTAAAGGAATAAGAATCTGAGCATAAAAACATGTTGAGAGTTGAAGGGATTTGAACCTGCAAGTGAATTGAAAGTTTTCCAGGGATGGTCAGACAAAAGTCATACTATGTAGTAGTGAATATGTCACAGCCCTAGAACTTGGATTCCCTGAGGAACTTATGCATTTATTTGTTGCCATTTTCACACACATTTTCTTTATCTTTTCATTAACTATATTTCCTGTGCTGTACATTACATCCCTGCAATGTATTTATTCTATAACTGGGAAATTTGTGCCCTTTAATCGCCTTTACCTATTTTACTCAATCCCCCTCCCCTTCTAGTGAGCACCAGTTTGTTAGGAATGAGACTTTACATATGTGAATTTTCTATGTAATTATATCACTCCTTTGAGTATTAACACTTTTAAAAATGTTATTCACACACATTTTAGATCCCTGTCAACACAATAAGGATGAAAGGAGGTGATATGGTTATCCTGAATCTATGGGCAAATGGAGCCACCCCAGAAAAGCTGAGTGATCCAAGCAGGATGAGCCAGAAACAGCCCAGACTCACCTGAATTCCAGCTCAATGTCCTTCCCTTCTGGCTTCCTCACAAAGGCCAGGTCCACTTCTCAGTGGTGCATGTGGTCCCCGGGGAGTCTGCCATCCCACATAAAGAGGCCTATTGCACCCCACAGATGGAGATCACACGGAGTCATAGCTGCCTTCCTTGCTGGGGAAAAGTTGGGGATTTCTAGTCCCCTTCAGAGTTTATGCAGAGTATTCTTGTCATGTAAATCATGTTTGCTGAGTGGAGCTGAATGGTATCTTGGCATTTATTTAGGAGGGGCTAAAATGGAAGTAAGGGCTTCCCTAGTGGCTCAGATGGTAAATAATCTGCCTACAATGCAGGAGACCTGGGTTCAGTCACTAGGTTGGGAAGATCCCCTGGAGGAGGGCATGACAACCCACTCCAATGTTACTGCCTGGAGAATCCCCATGGACAGAGAAGCCTGGTGGGCTATGGTCCATGGGGTTGCAAAGAGTTGGACACCACTGACCGACTAAGCACAACACAGCACAAGGGCTTCCCAAGTGGTGCAGTGGTAAAGAATCTGCCTGCCAGTGCATGAGACACAGGTTCGATCCCCTGGAGGAGGAAATGACAACCTGCTCCAGTTATTCTTGTCTGGAAAATTCCATGGACAGAAGAGCTGGCAGGCTACCGTCCATAGGGCTGCAAAAGAGTCAGACATGACTGAGTGACTGAGTACATACATATACACACAGAGCACAGAGAGAAGATGGAGGAGAGATAGTGCCTTGGGGAGACCATGTAACCTCATCATCCCTGTAGTCTCATCACCCTGGGAGACCTGAATGCACAGAAGCTCAGAGTAACATTAATTATTTGATGTTGTGAACATTCATATGAGACATTGATCATGGGTAAGTGGCCTCTGTGCTTGGCGATATTTGCTTTTTAATAATGCTCACCTTTCAGAGTCTGATCATTCTATTTCTCCAAGAGCTTTATATCTATCATCACTTGTGTTTTACAAAAAGTTGAAATTCAAAAAGTTGAATATATATTTTCTAACTTTAACCAAAAGAACTATACATTTTCAGTCTGAATATGAGTTCCTTGTAAACATAATACATTCAAATATTAATTTATTTCCTATTCTTTTCACGACACTATTCTAGCATTTCATCTACTGACTTCTTTACCTACTTACCAGTGAGGGAGACTGAACTATGATGATGTACTCTCATCCATAAATGAGAAATCAGAATCCCAGAGTGGTGAAGTAATTGCTTCAGGATCATATAAGTTAGTGAAAGCATCCAGACCTCCTGAGTTTAAATAATAGATTTCATACTATGGCATAAACATCAATGTAATTATTTCTATTTCTAAATTCCCAGGTCCAGGTTTTAAGACATAAACTTTTTGATTGCTGGTTCCACAAATTACTTAAAAGTTGCACAGAAGAAGGTCACTCACTGTGGGCCAAGGGCCATTGATGGCAATCAGATGATGGGTCCAAATTCAGTAATCATTTTCAGAACCAAGTTGGTTTCCTTGCTCAGTGAACAGATTTAATCAATTTGGAGGTAGGGAGGGTATTATTTGAGGGGTTAGTGTCTGGAGAAAGCCCAGGTTTGTTTTGTCTGTTGCTGTTGAATCCTGCATGTGGTACCATCGCTTACAAGAGTCATTTGATGATCAGATTGCCTGTCTCCCCTGTTTAGATGGTTCTGCAGATGGATCGGCAGTTGCTTACACACAGCTGTGCGCAGCTGGCATGCAGGTGTGTTTTCTGATAGGTGACTTGCTTACAAAATGATTTCTTCTGGGAATGAAGACAAGAAATTGCCCAAGGCCTTAGACAAAACTGTCCATGAGTTGGGGCACTGATTTGTTTCTAACAACGGCTTTCTGAGATGGATCATCTGGCCTAGAGGATGAAATACCCATGCTAAAACACTGAGGTGGGTCACAGGATCTCCATCCTCAAAGGCAGGCATGTGCCAAGGCCTGAGCTGCTTTCTGAGGCTTGACACAGTCTGGAGGGTTAGCAGTTGAGTCCAAATGCTCCCAAGAAGATTTATGGATGAAATTACATGAACAATTAGAATTTCTTAAAAAAAAAAAAAATCCCACGTGGGTGTGGGGGTGTGGGGAGTGAGGGTTATGGATGGAACGAGAGAGGTGGCGAGTTACTAATTTTTATAGCCGAGTGATTGGTACATAGAGCTCTTTATTTTGACAACTCTTTTTATTTTTATGAATTTAAAAATTTTTCTGTAATAAAAAGTTAAAAAACAAAATCTGTTCCTACATATGGGCCCTCAGAAGTCCAATTCATATTATGAGGCTTTTTATGAAGTTCAGGGAGCAAATGACTGCTGGACTGCAGGAATGGACATAGGCTGTTGGAGCAGCAGGGGATGGGTTGATGGTCACTCCCAGAGCAAGGAGGACAGGAAGACAAGAGAAAGGCTGAGATGGAGAAGAAAGTGACAATGGATGGAGAGAGGGAGAATGGACTTGGCACACTCCCCCAGTGACATGTTATTCTCCACCAGCAACACCCACCCCCCATAGAAAGCAGGAGCCTCATCCTCATCCTGGGGGCTGTCCTCTCCCTCTGTCCCCCCAAACTTGCCAATATCTCCAAGGAAGGGAGCTTGGGGCTCCTGTCCCCCCAAACTTGCCAATATCTCCAAGGAAGGGAGCTTGGGGCTCCTTGCTGCTGCTGCTGCTGCTGCTGCTGCTGCTGCTGCTGCTGCTGCTGTCGCTTCAGTCGTGTTCGACTCTGTGCGACCCCACAGACGGCAGCCCACCAGGCTCCCCCCGTCCCTGGGATTCTCCAAGGGCCCACAAATACGACCAGTAAAGGGGCTGGTAGAAATTAATGTGTATTGGAGCTACATTCAGTCAAAGACCAACCCCGATCTCTAAGGTGTAACCTAAGAAGAGGAAAAAGGTGAAGGAGACAGGTGAGAGTAAACAGAAAATGAAGGCTGTGTTAGAAGGAGTGTTCCTCTTCTGGGGAAAGGCTTATCTGGCCAGCCAGCTGCCTTCTTATTCAAGAGGCAGGCGCCTGGAAGAGTGAGCCTGTGTGACTCAGACATCCGAGGAGGCCTGGCCCCTTTGATCAGCTGGCTCTGTCCTCACCAGGTGAAGGCCATGGCTGACTTTTACAGTCTTAACAGAAGTGATGGCTACCCTTCCAGCCAGGACAGCCCCCTTCCTAACCCTTCCAAAGTCACAAATACTCTGAACTAAGCTGGTGGATGACCCTTATCCCATTGTCAGCTCCAAGTCGGGATCCAGGGCTGCCCTCCCTCTTTCCCTACTGAAGAAGACAGGCTTGGGGTTGAAGCCCTGGTGTTGGGTGGTCCTGGGGACCAAGCCATGGGGGATGGGGGACCAGTGCCTGGCAGGAGCTGAGACCATGCTGTCCTCCAGGGGGTCCATATGGCTGCGTGGACACAAATAGCTGCACCAACTTGCAGGAGACACCCACTCCTCTGAAACTGGCTCTGCATGCTAGAGTCAGACACAGGCTGTCCATTTCTCCATCCTGACAGGATGAAGTTCAGTCCAGCCCAGGGGACCTACAGCCTCTCTTCTGGGAGGTTTGCCAGCTAATCTCAGTTTCTCTTGGTCCCCAGACGCTCTTCCTGACTCTTCCTCCCTCCTTCCTCTTGGTCTGTGCCTCATCCTTCTAATTCCTTCTCCTCCACCCTTCCCTCCAACCCGCCCCCTCCTCCCTTCATCCATCCGCACAGCTGGGCTCCCCGCCAGGGGAGGCGCTTGCTTGTTTGGGCCGCAGTTCTCTGGGCCCAGGTGGCACTGGCAGATGCAAGTTCTTTCCATTCATGCGGGTAAACAGTAAACACTATGTTAAAATATTCATCACCAGGGCCTCTGCTTGAATGTTAATCTGGGGTGGGAGCTAATTCCTCATTCCCCAGCTGGCTGGACAGTGCTGCTGGAACTGGGTGGAGGGAACTTGGTGCTGGAACTGCTGGAGCAGGGTAGTCAGGAAAGTTCGACCCCAGTGGAAAAGTGTGGATTTTGCATTGGCTCTGGGGGAGGACAGACAGTGGAGCTTTCTGGCTTGTGGGCCTGGGAAGAACACTTTGGATAGGGCATCATTGCAGCTGAGCGACGGCTGGCTGCCACCCATCCCCAGCCCTGTGGAACAAGCCTGTATCTGACACTGGTCTCCTGGCACCTGTTTATCACCTTTGTATTTATCTGTCTGGCTCTGTACTGAATGCTAACAAGTCCTGGGGCTCTTTACACACCTGCTGGTGATCCATTTGGTCTCTGCTGTTAAGGATTACATGCCATGTATCTGCTCTACCTTTGCTGTTGAAGCCAAGGTATCCTAATGGGTCTGGACAATGCTTTAGTGGTTTCAGACAGAGGGAAACCTAGCCTCTTTCTAAAGGATAAATTATTAGAGGATTGGACACACTGTCCCAGTGTCTAAACATTTCAGCAAGTTCCTGCTTGTCATGTATCTAAATCCCTCCTACTTTGGAGGAGCTAAAAACCAGTGGGACATGGGGCTCCAGGTGCGTATCTTCATGGCTTTGACACTCTTAGGTCACAATCATTTCTGCAGGCAGGGCTACATGCATCCTTGCACCCTTCCTTTCTCCTGAACCCTTGCATGCATTTGTTCATCTCTGCAGTGTCTGTTTATGGATTGCCTGCTTCGTGACGCACACTGGGCCAGGCCAGGTGAAGATGAGTTGTCTTCCCTGCCTGCCCTTGACAATTCACAGACCAATGCAGAGAGAGACAACTACAGCATGTACTATGCTAATTAGTCTGGTCAGAGAGCTATTGGAACGCAGAGGAGGGAGTGACAACATCGCTGAGAACAGATGACGTTCTAAGTGATATTTGAGTAGAAATAATATTTCATAAGATGCAATACTTATCCAGCACTTACCGAATACAAAATACTCTTTGAAACACTTTCTGGATGTTAATGCAATTATTGCAGGTGGCTGCTCTATTTGGTTCTTACTATTATTATCCCCTGGTGGCTCAGATAGTAAAGCATCTGTCTGCAATGCAGGAGACCGGGTTTGATCCCTGGGTTGGGAAGATTCCCTGGAGAAGGAAATGGCAGCCCACTCCAGTATTCTTGCCTGGAAAATCCCATGGACGGTGGAGCCTGGTTGGCTGCTGTCCATGGGGTTGCAAAGAGTCGGACCCAACTGAGCGACTTCACTTTCACTTTCATTATTATCCCCTTTTTATAAAGGAAAGAGTTGAGGCATAGGATAAATGACTTGGCTAAGAATCACACTAGTAAGTGTCTGAACTTGGATTTGAGTGCAGATTTTTAACCATGTGCCTCTGGATTCCCATGGTATAACTGGGGGCCCCATGAATGACTCAGTATAGCTGGGGTCTGTTGATTACGTGTAAGAGTGGTTGTCAAACTGGAGATGGAGTGGGGCCAGATTATAAATATTTCAACATTATATCACATGTTGAGATCTCATCCTATAGGAAATGGGGAGCCAGTGGGGACTATTTTCTTCCAAATAGCTCTATGCCCTGCAGACTCAGCACTGTTCTTAATTGTCAGTTCTCAGTGGCTCTTGGCTGAGTCCTCTGTACACTTTCCTCACTCCTCGCTTGGGAAACTGCCTATGATGTGTGACTCTAGAGAAGGGCTCTCAACAATGCTGACCGTCTCAAGAGAGAACAACATTCTCCCTGTTCCCAGAGTCTACTCTTTTTCATGCACCCAGGAATGGCACTCATCCTTTGTAGCAGTCAGCCTGTGCTGCCAAAACCAAATATCACAGACTCAGTGGTTTAAACAACAGAAATTGATTTTCTCCCAGTGCTGGAGGTTCAAGATCAAGGTGCCAGTCTGGTTGGTTTCTGGTGAGAGCTCTCTCTTTGAGTTGTAGATGGCTGCCTGCTTGATATGTGTGCACGTGACTTCTTCTCTGTGTGAGCAAGGAAGGGAGTGTGGTACACATGCCTCTCTAGTATCTCTTCTCATAAAGGCACTAATCCCATCGTGAGGACCCCATCCCCATGACCTCATCTAACCGTGGTCATATCCCAAAGGCCCCATCTAATGTCATTGCATTGGAGGTTGATGCGTCTTTATATAAATTTTGAGAGGACACATTAAGTCCGTAATATCCATGGAGACCCAGACCCATTACTTGTATCTGCCAGTTGAAGAAAAGCCCTACATTGCTGAAGCAAAGGCTAGCAAATTCTTGAATGGCCTGCAGTTTCCCAGCTTATCAATCACTCCTACCCATTCTTCCTCTGGTCCCCCTCCTACTCCTCCTCCTACTCCTCCTCTTCCTTCTCTCTCCACCTGCCCCCCCTCCCATCTCTCACACATATATAAGGACATTTGATTTCAAGAAAACGATCATACAAGCAAACTTCCTTTCATCATTCTTTACACAGGTCAAGGTTATCTCCTCATTTAGTGCTTCTGAACCTATCTTCTGTTTAACCCCTCAGCACACACAAAACATTACTGAATATGTGTCTTTTGTCTGCCTTTCTGGCTGGACTCTGAGCTTCTCAAGGGCAAAGATCCCATCATACTCATATTTTTAAATACAGAGCCTGCACAGTGCCTGGCTCATCGCTAAGCACTATGAGGTATTTATTGAGTGAATGAGTGAAGTTATTCTTAGGCCACAAATATGTGGAAGATGATTCCTGCTATCCAGGAGCTTAGACTCATTGTAAGTAGAATATGGAGAGCATAATACTATGGAGTCACTGAGGATGCTCCTCAACACTGAATCAGGACCAGCCTGCTGCCAATCTCATGACACACTCCATGACCACTACATGCTGGCTAACTGAACTCAGATATAGAGACCATGTAGTGATCAAAATGTGGGTCTCCAGGTGGTGCAGTGGTAAAGAATCCACCTGCCAATGCAGGAGACGCAGGAGATGATCCCTGGGTCAGGCAGATTCCCTAGAGAAGGAAATGGCAACCCATTCCACTACTCTTGCCTGGAAAATCCCATGGACAGAAGAGCCTGGTGGGCTGCAGTCCATGGGGTTGCAATGAGTTGAATGCAACTGAGCGTGAGCATGAAAGAGCACAACAGCATGTGCGCCATTATGCCAACCGCGACCCGGGTCCAGCTTCAGGCATTTTATGTAGTAGTCATGTTAATCCTCACACACCTAAACCACCTTTGTAAAACACATTCAGGAAGAGGATCAGAATTAAGAAATCTTGATACAGTCCCTGAGTATTACCTGTGTCACTTCCCCGGATCCCATCGATGTACCGCAGAGAGACACTGGATTATATTTCTGTGGAGAGTGGAGAGTTGATTGATAGGATGCTGGCTGGTGTCTAACATCCTACCCTCTCGAGGCATTTGGGAATTGATTTCAGGAAATCCTTTCATTGTTTTTCTACATGGAGAATTTCACATTCTTGTATATTTTCCTCTTATTAAACTAGAAAGGCTCATCACTCTTATTTTCTAAGTGCCCGACTCACAGATTCCTATGTCTCTGTGCTGTTTTAATTCTCTGGTCTATTTGCCACTGAGTCTGCTGGAGCCAGATCCATCTCACTTGTTTAAATACCTTTCACTAGGTATTCCTTCACTTCTCCTTGTTTTTCCACCCTGCCAATCTGTGTGGATGTGCTGCGTATGTCTCTCTAATAACCTGGGTGGGAGCTCAGCGTGCACATGGCTCCTTATTCTGTGAAATCAGGAAAAATTAAAGTGCTGGCTGGCACACACTCTTCTCAGTGACTCGGGGCTGCGGTATGCAACAGGAGCTTCCCTGGCACTGTTTACTGATGTCTCTCATTTTCTGTCTTGCTGGGATCTGGGAATACTTTAAACACTCAGCCCGAGGTAGCACTTAGCATTTATTAACTGCCAGTTCTGTGCCAGGCGCCCGTCAAGCACGTCCACATGCGCCATCTCAGCTAATCTCACCACCTGTGAGATGCTTTTGTGAGGCCATGAAACGAGCCTCATTTTACCAACAAGAAATGGAGGTTCAGGGTTTAAACAAAGGGGCTGAAGGTCTCCTATTTAAGAGGGGGAACCGTTTTTCATTGAGCTTTTAAATTTTATTCACATCTGCGCAGGGCTTACTGTGTTCTAGGTGCCACTCTAAACATCTTATAAAGGGTAATGTATTTAATCCTTACCACATCCCTTCAGGTAGCTACTATCTGACATTAAAATGTAAGGAAACTGAGGCACAGAGGGGCTAAGTAAAGTGCCTGCATTTATCCCACTGGTAAGCAATGGAACCACAGCATCTGCTGCCTCACAGAGTTCTTGGACTTCAGGTCAAGCTTGATCAAGTTCAGAGTTTTAGGTGGGAAACTCTAATAGAGTCAACTCCACCAGAAGGACTTCCCTCCCCTCAACTTCTTAATTGTGTCCCTAATTACACATTGCCTAGGCTTTCTCCTTTTTCTCCTTGGTTCCTTTCAAGAGAACTTCAGGGGAAAAAAATAGTGGTTAAAATCAAATTTTCAGGCCACACACTTGACAGCCAGCCCTCCATCTCCTCTCCCTCTGCCTCGCCTCATTTCGGGCCTGTGAGAGCTGAAGGCACTAACTCCCGGAACCACGGACTCCTTCACTTGCCAGCTCACCCTCTCTCACCATCAATTTCAGTGAATGTCATTAATTTGAAAGGCAAGGGACCAGGAAGAATGGATTTTGAATTAACTAGTTCAGATAATCTGATATTTCCACTGGAGCATGACAGGGTATCCAGTTAGCTGGGGAACAATTGCTTCCAATTGTGTGTTCTCCTGGATAAACCAATATCTGCTTAGCAAGGTTTTGCTGTAAAGAATGATCAAATAGGCATGGGCCGAGGTTCTGAAGCTGGATCCGGCTTCTTCAGGGTGCTGCTGCTGAAGGGGGTGGGGGGGCGTGTCTTATGGAGAAATAGACTTCCTCTTTATGTAAGTGTGAGAATACATGCTTCTGGAGCTCACATGTGTTCTCTGCCCGAGTTTCTGGTCAGTACCGTTAGATCATCCCTCTGAATTTTCAGTGTTTGTGTTAGGGAATAATCACTAGTGCTTAAATCAGACAGATCCTGCTTGAGTCCTGCCAAATGCTTTGTAACAGAGATGCCATGCACGCATCATGTCGCTTCAGCCGTGTCCGACTCTTTGTGACCCTATGGTCTCTGGGTCCCCAGGCTTCTCTGTCCATGGGGATTCTTCAGGCAAGAATACTAGAATGGGTTGCCATGCCCTCCTACAGGGGATCTTCCTGACCCAGGGATTGAACCCACATCTCTTACACCTCCTGCATTGGCAGGAGGTTCTTTACCACTAGCACCACCTGGGAAGCTCAACAGAGATGCCAACTACCCACCAAAAATGTATACAACCCTTGTGAGGAGCAGCCGCCTTTCCTTCTCCCTCATCCGTGATGAGTTCTAGATGACGGGATATGAGCCTGAGTCACGTGTGCCACTTCCAGACCTAAGAGGGTGTGTAGGTGTGTCTTCCCCCCGTCTTCTCTCTCTGGGTCCAGAGAACCCTGAGGACCAAAGGATGATGGAGTGGTGAGATGAAAGATCCTCAGTCACCCAAGGAGGAACACTTTCCCCTGATGAGGAACTGGCTGCTAAGAGAGTATGAAATAGACTTCTGTTGTGGGGTGTCTGTTTCAGCAGCTCATGTCATCCTGACTTATGTATCCTATTCAGTCCTTCTTAAGTTTTTCTCTCTCATTAAGGCAGAGACGTTGCATGCCCTCATTTGCATCTAGGCAGAGAGGGGAGATGGTCTCAGAGAAATCACCACAGAGGGAGTGTATAGATGCTGGTGGGCCGGCAGAATGCGGGAGGAAGGGACTGAAATATCAGCTACATTGAAGTCATCCTCTGAGTAGTAACCTAAGTTCACTGCCTATCTGGTGCAACCAGTGACCATGCAGCACCTATAATTCATAGCAGCAGCATCTATCAATAATATGGGCTGTAAGAACGTGGTCATAGGTTGCATTTGATTACAGCAGTAAACTCTGTTTGCCCAACCTTCCATTGCTCTATTTGAGCCACACGTTATACAACAAGATCATTTAATCATAACTGAAAAGAAAAACACCAGAGGAAACACAAACCAGAAACAAAGCCAGCATTCCGCTGGCCCGTGCCTAGGACTCTGGCTTCTTGGAGGTTTGAACTGTGTAGGATCTCTCCAAGCACAGGTTTCATTTCTGTATTTTTGTTTCGTTTTGGGGGGCTGATTTTTCCTTTCCAAATATATACAATAGAGGCAGAAAAATGATTTCACTGGAGTAGAAATGGGGAATGACACTGTCCTCCCCTCCAATTAAAAATAACAAAGAAAAGCATGTCTCATGAGTAGTAACAATAATTACGGTAACAATAACTGACATTTTGGAGTGGTTAATAGGGGCCTGGCATAGCTCTGAGAGCTACACTTGTCAAGTGCAGGTTGGTGGAGGCGTGCTATCCCTGCTGGGACCATGGAAGCTGAAGGGTGATGCTGACCCATCGTCTCCCTGGTCCCTGGCCTGTCTCCTGTGTTTCCTCTGTTCCCCTGCTGCTGCTGCTGCTAAGTCGCTTCAGTCGTGTCCGACTCTGTGCGACCCCATAGACGGAAGCTCACCAGGCTCCCCTGTCCCTGGGATTCTCTAGGCAAGAATACTGGAGTGGGTTGCCAAACCTGGTCTGTTTTGTATTTGATGCCCCAGTTTGCCTCCCTTCACACCCTCCCTTCTGGGAGCCCTCAAGCCCAGTGCCCTAGTCTCAGCTGGTGTGGTTAGCTTCCCTCACATCCCCGTGGCCTGTGCCCTGAGGGGCTTCCTCTATGCCAGGCTCTTCTGGGGAGAAATGAGCTAGTCAACTAATCCCTCTCCCCCATAGTTGGTTAATCCAAGTGTTTCCTCTTCCTCCATCAGATGGCTTCAGTGTTCTGGTTAATGTGCCCTCAGAGTCCTTTGGAAGTGGGGGGATAAAGACGTGGAGTTAGGGTGAAGGAGGAACCCACATTTTTTTGTAAGCATGCCTATCTTACTGCCTACCTCCCACTTCTACTACAAAGCTATTGTGACCATATTTTTATTTGTTTTTTATTTTTTAAAAGTAGGTATTGATTTTTGGCTGTACCAGGTCTTAGTTGAAGCATGTGGGAACCTTTTTTTTTTTTTTTTTTAGTTATGGCATGTGAATTCTTAGTTGTGGCATGTAGGATCTAGTTCCCCGACCAGGGATCAAACCTGGGCCCCCTGCCCTGGGAGCACAGAGTCTTAGCCACTGGACCACAAGAGAAGTCCCTGTGACCATATTTTTAGAACTAAGGTTGAATTGGTTTGACAAATACAATTATGGTACAACACAAAAGAATGGTTGAAAGTGAAAGCATAGCAAAAGATACATACCTATGGTCACGGTCACCATGAGGCAACCAGAACCTTTTCTACCATCTGCAGAGAGGTTTGACTTCACAAATGACTCACCACATCTCTCTCCTGCCCCCACATGGTGATGATGTTTGCTCCATGATAGCCTCAATCTTACTGAGACTTGAACCAAATGGGAACAACAGCAAAATCAGAACAACAGCCCCGGTGGAGCTCAAAGGCTGAGTCCTCAACACTGGGGCTACATGAAGGAGCCAATACTTCCTGGAGGATTGGGGGGGAGGGTGCAGTTTAGTTTTTGAGACACACTAGTCACTTGGGTTTCTGGACATAGAATATTGAGCCTGAGGAGTTGCAGGCAGGTTCTTCACTTGCCAGAGAGAAAGCTGAAAAGTAGAGCTCAAGCCTCACAAGTCACATTCTCCTTTTCTGTTTCTGTTTTCTTGAGATGGATGTAGAATTTCTGAGTTGATCTGGGGTTTAGAGGGCCTCTGAAGCCCAGTGGCCGTGACCTAGCTGTAGATTCCATAAGCCCAGGAACCTGTAATAGACCCAGATGAATTGAAGTTGTGTATTGGCAACAAAGGATTCTGGGAGGAGGCAGGAGAGAACCAAGCCCGTGCTGTTGCCAGGTGACCTTGGGGACAAGCACACATTTGACTTCTATGCTTCTCTGCCAGTTTGTTTTAAAACCAGAACCAGATGCTGCCTCTGAGATCAGCTTCAGGGCTGAAAATAAATTAGGAAAAGAGGGTTCCATGCAGGGAGACAGCAGGGCAAGGAAGACAGCATGGCCTAGAAAAGCCTGATTAAGACCATGGCGCAGAAGGGGAGTCGCCCTGTTCAAAGGGGTTGGACAGAAGAGGCATGGGGCAGAAGGCTCTCTAGCCCCTTGCCTGGCTTTCCCTTTTTAGCAGTTGTGCTGCTAGTTAAATGAGGTCTTGGCGAAGAAATAGTTGTCCAGTCCTGATGGGCAAGGAAGAAAAGCAGGGCCAGGCAGGCTGGAGATGGCTTGTATTCCAGGGTACTAGGCAGGGTTCCAAAGTGGCCTTCAACGTCCCCATCCTCTGGTGCAATGCACACTGGGAACTGCTGGTAAAGGGAATCCTGGGACACCCCGTTCAGCTATCCCTCTTCAGGGCAGACACATTGAACTCCCACACTGGGAGTATTGGTTGCTGAAGGCCCACACCTATATCCCTCACTGAGAATTGCCCTGGGCCCCAGGGAACTTCCATACCTGAGGGATCCTGTTAGCAGGTAGAGAAAGGCCTGGCCTCAACTTGGGACAACTCTCAGGGATCACCCCAGCTCCAGAGCTCTCAGGAGGCTTGATTGAGGTCTCAGTTAGAACCACACTGTCAGTCACTTGCTCCCACTGCTCAAGCCTACCTTCCTCACCCCCTGATAGATCTACTTCCCAAGAGTTCTCCCTGGTGAGCCTTCCCCATGCAACTCCCCTGCCCTTCCTCCCAGTCAGTTTACCCTCTGGTTCAGAGACTTTTTTGGGAAGACTAATCTAAAGCCACAAATGTGCTCTGCTTAGTCTCTCAGTTGTGTCCAGATCTTTGCAACCCCACGGACTGGAGCCTGCCAGGCTCCTCTGTTCATGGGGATTCCCCAGGCAAGAATACCAGAGTGGGTTGCCATGCCCTTATCCAAGGGATCTTCCTAACCCAGGGATCAAACCCAGGTCTCTCACATTGCAGGTAGATTCTTTACCATCTGAGCCACCAGGGAAGCCCAATAATACTGGAATGGGTAGCCTATCCCTTCTCCAGGGAATCTTTCCAACCCAGGAGTCAAACCAGGGTCTCCTGCATTGCAGGAGGATTCTTTATCAGCTGAGCTACCAGGGAAGCCCAAAGCCACAGATGAGAGTTAGCACGACAGATGTTCTGCATCACCGATCATCAGGGAAACACAAATCAAAACCATGATGAAGTATCACCTCACATCTCTTAGGATGGCTATTACCAAAAAGACAGGAGACAACAAGCGCTGGCAGACTTCGAAGAGCTGAGGGTGGCAAAGGGTAAAAGAGGGGAATGGAAGACATGATCAAAGATGTCCTTGATGAAGATTACTGAGGCTACAGGATGCATTGGACCTACTGGACCTACTTACTGGATGAGTCATCCCACTCATCCATGGGGTAGAGTGACCGCCTGAGAGGCTTCGAGAGAGCAGGGTGCCCCTCCACAGCTGTGCATGAGTGAACACGGGGCCCTTATGAGCAGGCTCAGTCATTTTGCTCAGGATGACTGGGGGACCAGAACCCTGGACAGAGACACTGGGTCCATGGCTGAAGAAATGGACGGCTCTCCAAGAGGAGAAGAGATAGCTCAAGGGGCATCAGCAGGCTGCTTTCCAACAGTATGGGCCACAAGGATGGATCCCAACCAAACACAGGGCCTGCGCCTACAGCACTCAATGTGTAAGGAACTGGCCCGCCCATGCTCTTTCTCTGTAATGGATTGTAATAGCTCTGTTCATATGGAAGGAGTCAATATATTCCTAGAGTATTATATTATCATATATTATCTATAAATTAGGTAATATATATGAGAGCACTTGGTAAATGGAAAAAGAGCTGTACAGATGAAAGGTATTCTGTCTTCTTCTGCGGTATTTATGTAAATGAGCTGACAGGGATGACTGTGTTCTGGAAACTGTAAATCCCTGTACAGACGAGGAGCCGCACCATGCGTCTCACAGGGTACGCGTGGGCCCGGGGCAAGCGTGCCCTGGCTTCCCTCCTGCGAGGGCAGCTCTCCCACAGCGGAACGCCCGCAAGCGTGCAGAGCGAGTGGGCTGAGGTCTCATGACACTCCGTTCACAGAGCCCTGGAATAACAGTCTTCAAGCTGAGCAATTTGCAGAGAGTAAATTAAGGGGAATAAAATTCCTGTAACAGATCCTAAGAGGAGGGAGGAGATGAGAAGGAAGGAGGAGGCAGAAATTTTTAGCGATGCCTGCCGTTTGCTATAGTTCATATATGATGAAAGGCTTACTGGAAATTGGAACCAGGTGGAATTGGGCCCATGCAGAATGCCCTTCTGGGTGGTGTGTCAGAGTGCCAAGTTGACAAAGGGCTTCTAGTTTCAAAAGAGCCTTATCCTAAGGTGTAGCCCTAATGGCCAATGCTGTGATGGGCCAGAGGTAGGATGTACTGAGAGGGCTGATGCCCAGCAACTCTTTAAACATTCATGCTTGCTTTGCGCAGGGTGAGGCTGGTCCTTGAAGACTCTGGGGTTTGAAGGGGGTCTCACTTGCTGGGGTGAAAAATCTCCCTTGGGTTGGTGATTCAAAAGGTGCCTTTAACATCTCATATTATTATTATTGTGATATGGCTGTCACTTTCCATTTGACCAGTGTTGCATAACTGGCCCTTTAACAGGCCCTGTGCTAGATACTGTACATGCATCGCCTCTTTATCTTTTCCTCACTAAAGCAGGTGCTGCTGATACCTGTTTTATAGATGCAAGCATTGAGACACGGGAGTGGATAACTCGTCCAACCAAGAGGACACAGCACAGGTCTGCTGTGAATACAGCTCATCCAGAATCAACACTGCATACAGCTGCCACCGTCTTGCAGCCCCTGATCCTACCTGCTGGCCCCTCCGCTGTGACTCCAGTGCTCACTCACGCCTCACTCTGAGTTTGAGCACCGGCCGCGTCTGGTCTTGGCTTCTGGTCTGAAAGTCTATTCAAGATCTAGAGAGTACAGCGTGGATGCAAACAGTGGACCCCCAGGTCCTCTGGGGTCAGGCCCTACTACCCCCAGCCAGGTCAAGGGAGCCAGACCTGGGGACTCCCACTCCTCAGAAAGGAGAAGTTTCTGTCAGGGGAATTTTCAAGTTTCTCTGAAGCTGTCAGGGTTGTGGGGACTGATCTGTGTCCTTCCAGGAACTCATATGGAGGGGGTGCATTGAAGTTCACAGCCCAGCACCTCAGAATGTGACTGTCATTGAAGATAAGATCTTCAAAGAAATGACTAAATTTAAATGAGTTCAGGGTGCATGCTCAGTCACTTCAGTCATGTCCAGCTCTTTGCAGCCCCATGGACCATTGCCAGCCAGGCTCCTCTGTTCATGGAATTCTTTAGGCAAGAATACTGGAGTGGGTGGCCATGTCCTTCTCCAGGGGATCTTCCCAACTCAGGGATCAAACCCGCATCTCCTGCATGGCAGGCAGATTCTTTACTGCTGAGTCACTGGAGAAGACAAATGAGGAAATTAAAATGAGGTCAGGAGCTGGACCCTAATCCAATATGGCTGGTGTCCTTAGAAGAAGAAGATATTAGAACACAGACGTGTACAAAGGAAGGCAGTATGGAGACCCAGGGAAAAAATGGCCGTCCGTAAGCTGAGGAGAGAGGCCTGGAGCAGACCCTTTCCTCAGACACCTCAGAAAGAATCGACCCTGCTGCCATCTTGATCTTGGAGCTCCAGCCCGCAGGACAGTGAGAAGATGAATCTCTGCGTTGAAGCCACACTGAGTGTGGTGTTCTGTTTCAGAGGCCCCAGCTGACTAATACCAGCGCCACCGCCAGTCCGCCCCCACTGCCCCGCCATCCCCGCCACAACTCACGTTCCCTCGCTGCCTCTGCTTGGCGGTCACTGCATCTCTGGCTGATGGGCTGGATCCTTGCTCCCTGTCACAGAGGAATCTCCCCCCTCCAGAATTATTGCCTGCTGTGTTACCTTTGGTGTCTCCAGGCAGGAGGAGGGACTGCCTGAGAGGCAGCTGAGTGGTCCCAAATGCAAAGAGGTGTCAGGGCATTCTTGGGCTGCCAAAGAAATTTAGATACAGTAAAGGTGACACCCACACCAGGGTGGGCAGTGTGCTGCGGTGAAAATGACGGGGTTTGAATCGGGCTCTGCCATTAATGGGCTGTGTGAGTTTAGGTGAGTTACTTTACTTCTCTGGACCCAGTTTTTCCCATCTGTAAAAATTCCAATTTCTGCCTGATGGGATTGTTGTGGAGAGCATGTTAAGAAACACCAGGTGAAATGTATTCTGTAAATGATGGGTGAGATAACCAGCTCCTGGTAAGATGGGACGGAGGCCGTGCATACTGCACCCAGGCTTCCCTGGAAGAATGGTCCTACGCAGGAATACTGAGTGATGAAACTCTCCTGACTTTCTGAACAAGCCTCAAAACTCCAAAAACTTTTAAAAAGGAGCTGAGTCTAGAGTGTCCATCTGTAAGATTTGTTCAGAAACCAGTAGTTTTCTCCATGTTCCTTCCAAACCATAGATGGTGACCCTGAGCACTTTGGTGGCGTTCTATTCTAGAAAACATTCTAAAGACTCATATTAGTTCATTTAATCTTGGTATGGAGTGAATTGTGTCCTCACCTTCAAATTTGTAGGTTGAAGCCCTAAGCCCCAGTGCCTCAGAATGTGACATGAGAATTTCATGGCCAATTGGAGAATTAGCCATGAAAAAGCTAAGTTAAAATGAAGCCACTGGAGTGGATTCTAATCCAATCTGACTGGTGTCCTTATAAAGAAAGGAGATAAGGATGCACACAGAGACACCAGGAGTGCATGTGGACATAGAGAAGACCATAAGAGACAGTGAGAGAATGTGGCCATCTGCAAGCCAAGGAGAGAGGCCTCTGAGGACACCAGCCTGCCAACACCTTGATCTTGGACCTCCAGCTTTCCAACATGTGAGAAAATAGAGTTCTATTGTTCTAGTCACCCAAGGTGTGGTCACTTGTTACGGCAGCCCTGGTGATCCAATGCAATCCTCACAACAACAAGCTAGGAAATATCAGCAGCCTCATTGTCATTCACTGGCTCATTTGATGCAGATCTTCCAATTGCCCACTCTGCCCAGGACTGGGTTAGGCGCCAAAGGTGCAGTAGTGAATGAGACCCAATCTCTGACCTTGGAAAGCTTAAGGACAGGTGAACCTGTCTGAGAAGGAGACAGACAAGTCAGCAAATCATCACAGCACATCGTGGGTATATGTGTCCCAAGATGGGGTATGTGTAGCCCATAGGACCCTCATGGTACTAATGGGGTTGGAGCCAAGTCTGAATGGGATAAATGTCAGGTCTCCATGTAGACCCACTACTCTGTGGCTGCAGAGACCTCACCAGGGCTTCATGGACACGTTAGCTGAGCAGTGGACTCCTCTGCAGTCGCAGGGGTGCCCTACTGAGAGAGGGTAGGGCTGGTGTGTGGGAACTCAAGCCAGTGAGGATGGACATGCTAGGCTGGTGTCCATGTGTCCAAGTGTCACAGGAGCTTCAGTGGGTTGCCTGGGAATCCTGCTTTCAAGGATTCTGAAAATTAATTCACCTCCGGGCCAGATGAACGGTGATCCTCACTCTTTCTGTTTTCTCAGATATGAAGTCCTCCACATTGCCACCAGACTTTCTAAAACAGAACCACAACTGGTGGTATCTGAGCACTGCTGTGTGCCAGGAAGGCTAGGTGAGTTATCGTATATCAGCACCTAATGGAATCTGAGAGTCTTCTTACAGTATCTGAGGTCATTGGCAGTCTTTCTCTGCCCGTATGTCCAGCCTCATGTCTGGCCCCTACCTTTTCCATTTTGGACCCCTTTTGTCCCCTCACTTATACACACCCCAGGCCTGTACAACTTCTACCTGGTCCACGCCCTTTCTTGCCTCTATACTGTTCCTTAGTCTCAAATGTTTTTTCCATCTATCCAGCATAATGAACTCCTACACGTCCTTCAAGACCCAATTCCTGGCCTTTGTTCTCCTGTAGTACTAGGTCCGAACAGCTATTAAAATACATCACAGTGTGTCACCTCTAATGCGTCTGCCTGTCTCTCCATCATCAGCCTGAGTGATAAGGAGGGACCATCTATTCATTTTGTATCCCCAGCACTTAGCATATCAGTGGCGCAAAGTGGGTGCCGAACAAATGTCCATGTAGATTTCTTTTTCATTTCCAGTGTATTTGTTGAATAAACGATTATAGTCTGATCCTTTATTTTAAATAAAAGATTCTGTATCTTGAAATAAGAAGAGCTAAAACTATATTGTTTTCTCCACTGCCTTAAGGCTAAGTGTTGCTCTCTATACATTCTCTTCACAGGGAATATATGGCTCTGTTCCAGATAGCCTGATCTTATTCTTATCCCCAAAGCCATGGCTTTTTCCTTTCTCATCTTTTCTCATGCCATTTCCCCCTAGTTGGAAGGTCCTCCACACCTACCCAAAACCTTCTCATCTCTCAAGTTTCATAAGCTTTGCTATTCAAAGTGTGCTCTGTGGTTGGCATCAGCATCACCTGGGAGCTTGTTAGAAATGCAGACCCCCAAGCCCCACTCAGAAACCACATTTTGAATCAGAAACCACATTTTAACAAGATCTCCAGATGATTCATGTGTATATCAGTCACTCAGTCGTGTCCAGCTCTTTGTGACCCCATAGACTGTAGCCCGCCAGGCTCCTCTGTCCGTGGAATTCTCCAGGCAAGAATACTAGAATGGGTTGCCATGCCCTTCTCCAGGGGATCTTCCCAACCCACAGATCAAACCCAGGTCTCCTGCATTGCAGGCAGATTCTTTACCACCTGAACCCCTAGGGAAGCCCTGTGATAATTCAGAGGCACATACATTTTGAGAAGTACTCGTCTAGAGTAGGGCTCCGCAGAGCTTTTCTGTAAAGGTTCAGACAGTGAATACTTTAAGCCTACAGACCATAGGGTCTTTGTCCCAATGACTCAACTCTGCAGTTGTTGGCACAAACGCAGCCAGAGACCATAGGTAAACAAATGGGCATGTTGTGGGCCAATAAAACTTTATTTACAAAAGTTTGTGGCAGGCCCTTTAGTTGTAGTTTACTGAAACCCTTCTAGAGTTCAACACCTTTGCTGACTGTAGTGGAAAGCCTTTGGGTAGCCACCTGTGATGCCACCTCCTGATGTTCACACCCTTGGGTAATTCCCTCACCTGGAGTATGTGCTGGATTTCTTGACCCACTTGTAACAGAATATGGCAGTAGTGATGGTGTGTAGCCTCCAAGGTTAGGTCATAAAAAGTCTGTGGCTTTTGTCTTGGGGCTTTCTCTCACTCTCTCTCTTGCTCTGTCTCTCGTATCGCTAGCTCGGGCAGAGCCAGCTGCCACGTTGGAAAGCACCCCATGGAGAGGCCCACTTGACTTCCGATGGCCACGTGGTAAACATGGAAACATGTCCTCCTCCAGTGAGACCTTGAGTGGACTGCCGCCAAAGCTGAAAGCTCGATTGCAACCTCACAGGAGACCCTGAATGTAAACCAAGGAACGAAGCTGATTCCAGATTCCAGACCCGCAGCAACTGAGACAATAAATGATTCTTGTGTTCAGTCCCTACATTTGGGGTAACCTGTTATCAGCAATAAATAATTAACACTGTTTATGTGGTGGGCTGTCATCTATGGGGTCGCACAGAGTCGGACACGACTGAAGCGACTTAGCAGCAGCAGCAGCAGCAGCAGCATGTGTTCCAAACTGCTCCCTCATATTCTCTCCCTTCTAATTCCTACAGCATCATTTCAGTGAGTCCTTGAGGAGAAATTATCTTATATTGTTTCCTAATGACATGAGTCAGTCCAGAAGTAGATTACAGATTCTTTAAAGGTAGGGACTGTATCTTTTAAAGTAAACAAACATTTTTCACAAAGTATTTATTGAACTAATTTCATAGAGTTTTTCTTGTTTTCTGTTGGAAAGGCAGGAGCCATGACTCGTTGGAGCAGTTGTTTCTGTTCCCTGACATCTAGTTTTCTTTGACCCTGCATAGGAACTGTGATTTTTCCTTCTACTAGTACAGTTTTTATTTGACAACAGTAAAAAAAAAAAGTTAACCAAACACCTGAAAGCTTTTTTCAATTACCTAGTAAGTTTACTTAAGCTGAACTTTGCTGTAGAACTGATCCTTTTCACTTTTTTAATTCCTGGATGGAAGAGGAAATGGTCTTTGGACGATAAAGCCTGTTCCCAGGTTATCTTTGAGAAAAATGTAATCCACTGTATTCTTTTGCTTTCAGTTTTTCTCCTACCTCTTGATTTTGTTGGCTCTTATCTCCTTTTTGTTATTTCACAGTTTTCTGGGCACTTAAAAGAACTTCTCCCCCCATCACTCCCATTTTCAAAAGCCTGTTCATGGTACCTTCACACTGCCTCACCTCTGCTGACTGACTTTGGGAGTAAGAAAATGGTGGGCCCAGAGGGCAAGCTTTTAGAAAGGGATCTTTTCCAGTTGATTCAATGACTTGGCCCAACAGTGACCTGAAAGAGCAAATAATTCAATGTCTAATGTTGGCTTGAAAAAATTCCGACCAACAAAGAAGGGATGCTTTGTTCAATGTAAAGATCCCTGGATCAGGGCCCATATTATGCTGCATTTTTTAATTTTCTAATTTTTCCTGTGAATGGAATTAAAGCTTTCCAAATAGGGGACACAGGCTCTATGATGTATGTGCATGTGTGTATGAAATTTCTTTTGAAAATGTGTTTAGCTTTTCTCCCCTAAGTCCACTTTCTTTATTTTATCTATAAATTGTATCCTCATCTCCAAAATGCACTTGATCCTAACAACTCTGAAGAGTTTTGTCACAAAACTAAAAAGACACAAGTTACCTTCCATACATGCAAGTCAGATATTATTATTTTTGGTCATGATCCATAACCAGCTCACAACATCCGTCCTGTGATAACTGTTACCTGCCCATGGTGGTCATCCACATCACCAAATCCCCATTCTGGCATAGAGGTCATTGTGCTAGGTTAGTGGTCTTAGAAAGCAAGCAATAACTGTAGTCACATACAGTTTCTATAACTATAAACTGATGGGAAACTCTTAATTGGATCTACAAACTACTGGTCCAGGAAGCTGTAAAAAGAGGAAATTGGTTTAATATCTAGGAATCCAAATTAAAACCAATATTATTTGGTCATTCCAAGTCATTTATTCTATAAATCTAGGGGTTGGCACGCCTTTTCATCAATGGCCAGATAGTAACTTAATAAACATATCTACGACTTAGTTTCCCCCCTGAACTGTTAGTATTAGCATCTGAGAACTAGAAGACTGTTTTTCTAGAAAGTTTAGGAAGGGATGGTGTTTACAATGCACTCAAAAAATTCTTCAGCTTAGAATTTATATAGAATGAACATTGAGACTGATTTAGGATTACTAAAAGTAACTTTCTATGGCAAAAATGTCACCAGGGTGGAGGTGAGTATCTCACCCTTGCTTTGCAAGAGCAAATGTATGGGCTTCCCCTGTGGTCCAGTGGTTAAGAATCTGCCTTGCAATGCAGGGGATGCTGGTTCCATCCCTGGTCTGGGAAGATCTCGCATGCTGCTGAGCAAATAAGTCCAAGTGCCACAACTACTGAAGCCTGTGTGCCTAGAGCCTGTGCTCTACAACAAGAGAAGCCACCACAGTGAGAAGCCTGTGCACTGCAACAAGGAGTAACCCCAGCTTGCCAGAACTAGAGAAAGCCCGCGCACAGCAACAAAGGCCCAACATAGCCAAAATATAAAATAAATCAAAGTAAGTCTTTAAAAAATAAAAGAGTTAATATGAGAGTTTTGTTAAAACAACTTCCTACCCAAACCCAGCCAATTTTTAGTGACAGTGGGACCAGAGTGTGGGCCTGTGGGACCCTTAGAATTGGGTCCCCTTGGATCCCACAACTTCTGTTTCTTCACCAGCAAGTCTCAGAGCCCAGTACAGTTGACATATAACGTGGCAAAGCTTGCCTGCTATCAAAACAGAGCACGCAGAGAAAATTAATTTAAATAAAGTATGACAAATATTTGCTTCAATTTAAATTCATAAAATGCCATTTCATTACATCGCATTTTCATGTATGTCATGCCAAAAGCTATTTTTTAATTACTTTAGAAGTTAGAACATGTAGGAAAACACATTTTTTTAATAAACGACACTGTCATGATATAGATATTTGAAGCTTGTAATATTGATTTCATAGCAGAATGATGGATCTGAAGTCTAAGAATTTTTTAAACTGCAATTAAAGTAGACATTCATGAGGGGTACCTACACCCTCCTTCCTGTGATGACCCTACAACTGCCAGGTGGCACTTCTGAGAAGTAACACTTCTTGTTCTCATGACTCAAGCACATCTTGGATTGAAGGGTATGGATTTGAATAGACTGACACAGAGCAGGAAAGCCATGCCCTTAGAAGGAAAAGAAGGTGCCTTTCTTCTAAGGGAAAGGAGGCCTGGGGAAAAACTTATCTTGTGAGCCATGGGGCCACCAGCCCTGACTCCTGGGCCTGCTTCTCACACAGTTCTCTGACAGTTTCCCTTTCCTTCCTCAAAACTCCCATTGATGTGATCATGAACTCTCCTCCCAGAAGAGCACAGCAAACCTGACTTTTGGAGCTGTCTCCTGGCATTATTTCCTGGCATATGTTGCTATCTCTTTAAGCATGATATTTTTATATTACTCTTTGAAGAATTATGACTCTCATTCATTCCTAAAGTCAATAAAGACATATTGAGTAGTCACCCTGAGCCAGGCACTGTAATAAACTCTACAGATAGAGGATAAAGAAGGTGAAATCATAACCAGACCATAAGATTTTGTGGTCTGGTATGTAGACATGTACATAGGCAATAATGACAATATAAGTGGATCTGGAAGTCACTCCTAGAAAAGGTCTTCTGGGAGAAGAACCCTCTTCACCAGAAGGGAGCTTGAGGAAGGGCTCTGAACTATCTGCGGAAGTGGACTCACTTAGAATGAGAAGCATGCTCTCCAAAGGAGTTAAGATCTCTGACCATTTCCAGTAAGAGGGGAGTCATCATCCTGAGGATTTCATTGGAAGTGAAGGTGTTAGTCACTCAGTCGTGTCTGACTCTTTGTAACCCCATGGACTGTAGTCCACCAGGCTCCTCTCTCCATGAATTCTCCAGGCAAGAATACTGGGGTGGGTAGCCATTCCCTTCTCCAGGGGATCTTCCCAACCCAGGGATCAAACCTGGGTCTCTTGCATTGCGGGCAGAGATTCTTTACCATCTGAGCCACCAAGGAAGCCCCAGTGGATTTCACTAGTACTGATATTTCAGTGAGGTTGACTCTAAATATAAATTCAAAATATTATTTAAAAAATTATCAGATACCCAAAGCAAAAAGGTTTTCTATTTTCTAATTGGATTGACAAAAAGGTTTGTTCAGGTTTTTCCTGTAAGATCTTATGGAAAAAGTGAACAAATCTTTTGGCTAACCCAGTATTTGAGGGAGGGATTATTGAGGGACTACAAATAAATTTTTAAAAAAAGACATGGGATAGCAGCTTTCTGTAGATTCTACTGTGTGTCTACCAAGCTTGCAATGACTTCTTCTGTCTGAGAATTGTCCTCCCTCCAAAGTATCCCTACAAAAATGGAGACATGACCCCTATGACTTCAAGCTGCTGTACCCAGTGAGGGTAGCTGACCTGACTTGAGTCAGTCAGATTCTCTCTCCTAGGGATTTATCACTGGGACTAAAAGAGAGCCAATCGGTCTGCAGTGTCCAGGGACAAAGGACTTTCAAGAGTTGTGGAGAGTCTGTCTTCTGCTCACCTCATACTTGCAAACACAGAGAGAAGATGCCATTTGTCAGAGAAGCAGAAATGAGGGAGGAAGAGAAAGCACTAACAGGTGCCTGAAGGTGTCTAGTTCCTGGGGCCTTTGCTTGAGTTCAATAAGACACCATGGTCCTGAGACACATTCCCTCTTCTGGGTAAGCCAGCTCAAGTTGGTTTCTGTAACCCATAACCAAAGGGGTCTTGCCTATGCTTATTCTCTCTGGTTTAGGTGGAGTCCTGCCTAAGTGACTGAAAACTTCTCTTACTTATGTGCTGTCAGGATTCCAGGTTTTTGACTCCCAAGCCTCACATTATACTTGTTGAATCTGGTCCTCTAGGGTGAGATCCAGGAATCTACACTTTATAACAGATCATTAGGCCATTCTGATGGGTTACCAGGTTGTGAAACTGTGGGATAACATGATGCTCCATATGCTATAGCACTTTCCTCACAATGACCCTGTGACATAGGCATTATTTATTATGGGGAATATTGAGTCCCTCTTCTAATGTTTCCTTCCATGTGGGGGCAGCTCTACTGGCTGGAACACTTCTGTCTAATCCCTAGCCCCTTACTCATGGGTGACCGAGCTGGATGCTGAGTGTTTGGAAGGAGAAAACAGACATGTGTAGCCCAGCTTCTTGCTTTTCCTTGTTTTGGGGTGCTGGCCTGCCTGCAGAGATCATGTGCTCTCAGATGCCTGCTCCTTGCTGAAGATCCTCCTACATAAGCTCTGCCCCTGCAACAGGGGCTGTGGTGAGGGAGACCCTCCCCAGTCTAATGCAGCCGTGATGGAGTGGGAAATTCTCCCCATCATTATGAGATTCAATGCCCTATCTGCAGGTAAAACTCTATGACCAGATTCTGGCTTACCAATGTGCTATTTTGGCTCCCATCTGGCCCCATTTTTATATCTTAGGTGTCTGTTCATTCAGGGCTCTAACAGGGAAGGGGAGTTCTTAATGGGATCCTCAAGATTCCTCTATAATTACATATATGGTCCAGATAAAACCAACTCTCTGACCAACCCCAAGTCTAAGTGCCTCTCTAGGCCCCATGGAGTGATGCCTCTCAGTATAGATAAGCTATATATTCCCCTGAGAGTTGGTGAAAAATGTAGATTATTTTTCTGAAGGTTTTAGGATAGGGCTTGTGAGTCTGCATTTCTAACAAGCTTTCAGGTGACACCAATGCTGTTGGTGGGAAGTTCACATTGGATCCACACAATTATATAAAGGATAAATTTCTGGAGGCCCAGAGTCATATAAATATAGCAGGCAGTATGACAGCCCTCCCCACCCCACCCCTCAAAGATATCATGCCTGAATCCTTGGAACTTATGTATATGTTACCTTATATAGCAAAGGGAAATTAAGGTTACAGATGAAGGGAAGGTTGCTGATGAACTGTCCTTAAAATAGGGAGATTATCCTGAACTTGTGAGATGAGCCTAGTATTATCATGAGGGTCTGTAAAACTGGAAGAGGGAGCCTGAAGCGGAGGCCAGAGGGATATGATATGAGAAGGACTCTACCAGCTATGGCTGCCTTAGAAGATGGAGGGAGGGAACATGAACCAAGGGGTGCGGGCAGCCTCTAGGAGGTGGAAAAGCAAGGAAACAGATTCTCTGCTCAAACTTCCAAAAGGAATACAACTCTGCTGCCTCTTTGATTTTAGCCCAATAAAATGCATGTCAGACTTCTGACCAACCAAACCATAAGATAATAAACATGTACTGTTTTAAGCTTCCAAGTCTGTTGTCATTCATCATGGCATCCATAGGAAACGAATGCACAGCTACTTCCTTCATGGCAGTCTCATCCCTAAGGCTGAGGTATTCCAACCAGGGAACCAGCCTGAGAGGTTTATAAGAGATGCTTGGTTAAAAAAAAAACATAAAGTGTCCCTTGATGAAAAATTCTAAAGTTTTAAATGCCAAAACTACCAGACTGAGTGAATAGGACTGACTAATGCTCTGAACAGGCTTGATTTTAAGTTAAGTGAGCATGACGAGCACGTTGTTAAAAACTCAAACCTGATTAAATCTCTGATGAAGCACAGCTTGATAAATGCCAGGCGACCACAGCTCTGTGAAAGCAAAAGCAGAGTGCAGAGCCAGGACATTTCCTGTGGGGGCTGGAAGCCTGGGCCCAAAGAGGGCCACGTGGGTCACCATGTGGTTCGCCCTGACAGTGCTGTCCTGCCACAGGGAGGCGTCCTACCCACGCCGTGGAGTCTTTTTTTTCCAGGTATTTCCTGAAGAGTGGGAGGATGAAGAAGTTGTGATGGGATCACTAGCTGTAGGGAAACTCACTTGTTCTGGGCCAAATCTTCACTGACTGAATTTCAGATTACAAAAAATAAACTTTTCAAACACTTCTGCCCAGAGTTGGTAAATGAAAGTGTGGCTTCTAGAACTCGTATAAATCGTGTCATTGGGTTTATTCATTTGTTCGGCCATGAAGTCATTTATTTTATCACTGGTCCATTCATTCACCAAATATTTATTCTATATCTACCATATGCCCCGCCTTGAAAATACAAGGTTAAACACTATGGAGTCATTATGTAGGTCTAGTTGGAGAGACAGACTTGTGCTTTCAACTATTATTGTGATGCCACGTTCATCGAGCTGTGCTCCTGGGTGCTAAGGAAGCCTGGGGGAAGGGCACTTAACTTAGTCTGGGACTGGATCAGAGAGGGACTGAGGAGGTGGCACCACTCAAGATAAATTGTAAAAGGTGAGGATTAGGTTGGAGGAGGTATTCTGATGGGAGAAACAGCATGGTGTTTGAAAGGGCGTAGAACTTTCAGAAAGGGTGAGAACTTGGGTGTTGGAATTCAGGATGTGTTCCTATAGGGAACAATAGGAGAAGAGCTGGAAAGATAGCCAGGGGCCTGGTTATGAAGTCTCATGTAACATGCTAAGAAGAGGAGGAGGGTGAAAATGAGTGGAGGATGAGACACAGGAATATGATGTAGTCAGATTTGCATTTAGGGAAGAGTGTCTGGCAGCTCTGAGGAGAGTGTCCTGGAGGGGAGGGAGGCCGGATGCAGATGGCACGGGGAGGAAGCCAGAGAAGATGACCTTAACGTCTGAATGGGACTATGGACAAAGATGCTCTTTTTCTTTTCATTTTTTAAATCGAAGCGTAGTTGCTGTGGGCCTCCCTGGTGGCTCAGAGGTAAAGAATCTGCCTGCAGTGCAGAAGACGCACATTCAGCCCCTCCGTCAGGAAGATCCTCTGGAGAAGGAAATAGCAACCCACTCCAGTATTCTTGCTTGGATAATCCCATGGAGAGAGGAGCCTGGTGGGGTTGCAAAAGAGTCACACAACTTAGTGACTAAACAACAATAATTGCTATACGATACTATGTGTTACAGGGGGACAATATATTGATACACAATTTTAAAGTTTATACTCCATTTATCATTATAAAATATGGGCTATATTCGCCGTGTTGCACAATATAACCTTGAACCTTACTTCCTACCTAGAAGTTTGTACCTCTTAATCCCCTACCTCTATACTGCCTTTCCTCGCTCCTCCTCTCTCCCCACTTGGCAACCACTAGTTTCTTGTCTATGAAAGATGCTCTTGTGAAGAACAGACTAGCTTCAGGGAAAAACTAAGGTTGATTTTAAGTTGCGTGAGAGCCTTTCATAAATTCAGAATTTATTCAGTTCACCTAAAAAAGTGTTAAGGAAATATTAGGAAAGTAGCAAATGTGGAAGGCTGTTGGTGGTGGCCACAACATGTTCTCTTGGCTCCAAAAGAGTTTGTGGACTGAGAATAGATGGAAGCTAGGACTGCATTTAATATGCAGTTTTGTATTGTTGTCATCTGCTGTGATTATAGGCTTGGCTCCTGGTTTTCCATTCAGAGCCATTTATTCAGAAAATCTCTTATTCAGAATTTGAGTTCATTCCTCGTTAATTCACTGGCAGTTTTCTGTAGCCCAGTGATTGAATTACCTAATCGCACCTGCTTGAAATGATTAACATAAGAGGAAGCCGTGGGGTTGTATTTGATATAAATGATTTGTTTCCTGAAGTTGTAATTTTATTAAAGGGGGACCCAGTGAACCACCTTCGCAAACAAAGACGAGGTCCTGGCTTCTGGGAGGTTAATGAACGATTAGCAGCTGACAAATGGCAACATGGTGGGGGGATGGAGATGAGGCTCAAGGAGGATGGAGGCACTCCTCAGGTGGTAGATCAGCAGCCCTAGGAAACTGGACCAGAGAGAGAGAGAGAAGTGCGGAGAAGACCCAGGAACTCATATTCCAACTCAGCCTCAATCCTACTGCTTGGGTTATTCCCAAGTGGATCTGCTGCTGCTGCTAAGTCACTTCAGTCATGTCTGACTCTGTGCGACCCCATGGATGGCAGCCCACTAGGCTCCTCTGTCTCTGGGATTCTCCAGGCAAGAACACTGGGGTGGGTTGCCATTTCCTTCTCCAATGCATGAAAGTGAAAAGTGAAAGTGAAGTCACTGAGTCATGCCCGACTCTTAGCGACCCCATGGACTGGAGCCTACCAGGCTCCTCCGTCCATGGGATTTTCCAGGCAAGAGCACTGGGGTGGAGTGCCATTGCCTTCTCCGAAGTGGATCTAGTAGTGGTGAAAGTGAAAGTTGCTCAGTTCTGTTCAACTCTTTGTGACCCCATGGACTACACAGTTCATGGAATTCTCCAGGCCAGAATACTGGAGTGGGTAGCCTTTCCCTTCTCCAGGGGGTCTTCCCAGCCCAGGGATCAAACCGAGGTCTCCTGCATTGCAGGTGGATTCTTTACCAGCTGAGCCACAAGGGAAGCCCAAGAATACTGGAGTGGGTAGCCTATCCCTTCTCCAGTGGATCTTCCGACCCAGAAATCAAACCAGGGTCTCCTGCATTGCATGTGGATTCTTTACCAGCTGAGCTATCAGGGAAGCCTTAGCAGAGGTGAAAGTCCACTAACTCCCCTAAGGGGAGTTGGGATGATGCTCTAGGTTTCTGAGACAGAGTCAGGCAAGGCGGTGCTAACAGGACCTGAGGTTTTCTTCTGAAGTGAACTGTGGCCTTTGTACTAGGATCTTTCAGTAACTTTAAGAGTTACTGGTCTCTTAAAGAGCCAAACAGGAAGAATGAGGAGATGGACTACTGTGAAATATCATTTTGTTTTGTTCAGCAATTGGGAAAAAAACGCATGTTCTTTATCACTCATTGTTTACTCATTATACCCACTTTCTAATGTATGTTTACTGTAGACAAGTATACACACACAATTTACATGCCATTTAAGGACAGAAATAGTTTGTCCTTCTCCAAATATGAGTTGAATATTTCCATGGTATTGATGCTTTTTAATCCCAGAGAATCTTGGGATGGTCCACCGAGGGCCAATCAGGGCAGACCTTCAAAAGATAGCACAGTGATGCCAACCCTCATCCCTAGATCCACACTTATTCCCATATCTGAGGTACTAGAAGCATCTTTTCTGGACATTTTCCTTTCTCCTTCCTTCTGCTCCCCTCACAGATACTTCAGTTCCTGTGCTGCTTTATTCCTTCTGAAGTGAAAGTGAAAGTGAAAGTGTTAGTCTCTCAGTCGTATGTAACTCTTCAGACGATAATCCACCAGGCTCCTCTGTCTGTGGAATTCTCCAGGCAAGGATACTGGAGTGGGTGGCCATTCTCTTCTCCAGGGGAATCTTCCCAGCCCAGGGATTGAACCCATATCTCCTGCATTGCAGGCAGATTGTTTACCATCTGTTTACCATGGAAGCCCTGCCTTATTCCTTCTATTCTAGAGAAAATTTGGTCTCGGGGGCTCAGTGCTGCCTGTCACCAGAGTGCCATTCTAGGAGTCCTCTCCTGGAATAAGTGACTGCATAAGTCACTTATGTGATTGTTCATTGAGGGACAGGTACATGTGCAGGGAGAGGGGCAGGCAGGTGAAGGATAATTTTCTATTGAGAAGAAAAGGCTTCTAAGTGTTACTCAAATCCCACTGTTAGGACAAGTGTATGGAAAAGAATGGTTTGGCTTCCACTCATGAAATAAGCTTTCCCCACCTCTGACCTAACCTTCTCCATAAAAGGTCCGTTGGCTGACATTAAGGGTGCCAACACCAGACACATGGGAAACTTTCTGGGGGAGTTTTTACAGTACAGATTCACAGGCTTCACCCCTTGCCAACAGAAGTCATTCCCCATGAGGTGGTAGGAGATTCCCAGTGGTTTGGATGTAGTTGGTCTGAGAGGTAGTCCCTCCCCTCTCCCTCCACGCTCCCCCCACCGCCTCCCTTCTGACCTTCCGGGCTGAAGGAAGTTGGAGACTGGGGAGCTGAATGGGAGGCTGAATGCCCTCTGCTGTGACCACTTCTCACCCTGGCCCCGCAGCCCTGGCCACTAGAGCCCAGACTTGCACTGTGTGCCTCCATACCCATGGTTTCTTGGAGGGAACCCCACTGCAGTTCTGCGTGTGCGGGCTCTGGGTCAGAGCAGAGAACTGGGCAAGGCCTGGGAAGGGGGTTCAGCTTCCACCCAAAGCCCTTCAGAGACCTGCCCTTCTGGCCTCCACCTTGGGACCCTTGGAGTCACTTTGCTAAGCTGACTGGTGGGGGCAGGGATGTCATAAGAGGATCCATTTCATGAACAGAGAATATTCGAGAGAGCAGAGGTCTATTCAAGTACCTGTGGGACTTCTACTTCTGGTGAGATCCTGGGCTGAGTTGAGTGGGTACCAGAGGCAGAGCAGAGGGACCCGTGTCTGTGGGTCTCCTTGTATAGATGATGAGTCCACGTGGCTGTCTCTGCTGCACTCAGGGGCTCCACATCTTGGCCAAGTCCCCTAATCCTTAACGGGTCTAGGACCATCTGTTTGTTTTCAGGTACACCGTCTACACTCTTCGTACATCTCTAGGCTGCTTGATGCGGAAATAATAGCAGCATTGGGAGACCTTTGTGAATGCCAGTTCCCAGGTTCCTTCGCAGAGCCCATGTCAGGACCTTCCTGATCAGAACATCAGTACAAGTGACTTTAGACCCTCTTCCCAACTAAAGGTCCCTAAAGTTAAACAGCGAGCTCAAAGGATTAATTTTCCACTTCCCCACTTGGAAGCAGCATCCGTGGCTACAAATGTAAAAAAGAAATAAGTAATCCTCTGTATACATTCACTTCTGCTGTAAACTCATGCATTTCCCAGACATTTTGTTTACACATCTGCTCATGGAAGTACTATATCCGAGCTAGGGTGCTGGCATGCCTAATTTAAGAACAAAATTTAGATTGTAAGCTGGAATTGTTGCTGCAGCCATATTTTTTCATCCTAAACTTGCTTCACACACACGACAAATGCCTTGTACAAGCAGGAGCAGCTGCACTAAAGCCAAATAACCCACAGGGACATGTCTAGTGAATAGCCCTCAGTAACCTTAGTCTAGGGACATACAGGTATGTACGTGTACCCTGGGCCACCCTGAGTCCCACCCCGCTTCCTCCTCTGGTCTCTCTCACTAAATAGATCATTTAAAATACCATCACAAGGCTCCTGATTTTCCTGGCCATCATCATCTTTTCCATTAACATCATTATCCTATTCCAGGGCCCATTAGAACTCCTACTGTAATGAGAACTTTGGGTGTAGCTGTTCATTACGTCCCTGGTCACCCACAGCTCCCTCCAGCTGTCATGATGAATGCTCTGCATACAATTCTCACCTGTTTCACAGTGTCCCTCTTGCTTCCATTAAGATGATCATCTTCTCCCCCTCCCCACTCTGTAGTCATCACCTCATTACAACTCCATTACCTTTTAGCATCATCTACATTATAACTCCATTACCTTTCCCATCACCACCATTACCTGCCTTATTACCCCCTCCACATTTCAGTTGCCCTCACCTTCTCCTTTACAGCCACCAGCTTTTCAATTACAGGTCCATTATCTTTATTATTACCTCAGTTACAGTCATAATTGTCCTCATAACAATTTCCATGTCTTTCTCCACCCTTCTGCAATGCAAGACCCTGGCCACCTTTGAAAAAGCTATTACATACTAGACACTCCAACATCTCCACGAATGTTAGAAGCCCCTTCCTTTCCTCCATCAGATCACCTGTGATAATGTTAAACACAAAAGATCTGCTCCTTTTCCATGGCGATCTCACTAGTGCCTTTGTTCCTCTTATTTACAGCTCACAGCTCCATCCTCATTTCTCTTTCGGGAACTGCCAAATGGTAATAATCCTCCTCTGAAAGAGACACCAACATCTCATCTGTTCAGCCCTCTGTTACATTGCTTCTCTCCTATCCAAGTACTAACCAAGCCTGACCCTGCTTAGCTTCTGAGATCAGATGAGATCTGGCACGTTCAGGGTGGTAGGGTTATAGACTGTAGTTGCCTCTCTGACTCCACACATCCTAACTACCAATTTCTTTTTCAAAGTAGTTCAAGGCACTATTAACATAACCAGCCAGGCATATTGCATTTCTGATATCCCAGTGTGTGTATTTGGGGGGAGTCAAGTTGTTTACTTTTGTTTTATCCATTCAATGGTAAGCTCACAGTGGACTAGACCTCATTTCCTTTCCAGAGCACACAGCAGCTGGTCAGAGTTAGCATTCAAGAGAGCGTGGTTGATCGAATGGCTCTTCTTTTATCTTTACACCCAGAGTCTATTGCTGTTGCATTGATCACTATCAAAACCTCATCAATACACTCCTTATGGTTTCATTACCTCAAGCTCCTCCTCTTTGAGAACAGCTACATTTGCTCTCCCAGATTTGGCCATTATCTCAGTAATTATCATGGTTTCAATGGCAGCAGCTCCATTACAACTCCATTACCTCTTCTTGATCATGGAGAGATGGGTCACTCCACCACGATGCCCTGCGCCCTTTCCAGAACAGCCCTCGGCCCCTCAAGAAATTACCAAGTCTGTGCAGCATCTCTCCCTGGTAGTCATCCATCACTGCACAAGCGATGCTTATAGTCTTGCCTGAATGTGCCAAGGTTTGAATGACAGAAGGTGGCTTTTCCTTCCTGGTGTCTTGCTGTGTGATTTCAGACACATCTTTTAGGGTAGTGCTTGTGTGAGGAACTCTGGATTCAGACTCCCTGGGTTCAAACCCCTAGTCTGCCACTTAACTAAGTTGTTTGACCTTGTGTGTGTTAGTCTCTCAGTCGTGTCTGACTCTGGGACCCCATGGACTACAGCCTGGCTGTCCATGGAATTCTCCAGGCAAGAATACTGGAGTGGGTTGCCATTTCCTTCTCCAGGGGATTTTCCCCACCCAGAGATCAAACACAGTTCTCCCGCACTGTAGGCAGATTCTTTACCGTCCTAGCCACCAGGGAAGCCCTATTGTTTGACCCTGGGCAACTTAATTTAGCTTTCCTATAGCTCAATTTCCTTATTTGTAGAATGGAGTTAATAACAATACCTCAAGAACTGTGGTGCTGGAGAAGACTCTTGAGATTCCCTTGGACAGCAAGGAGATCAAACCAGTCAATCTTAAAGGAAATCAACCCTGAATACTCATTGGAAGGATTGATGCTGAAGCTGAAGCTCCAATACTTTGGCTGCATGATGCCAAGAGCCGACTCACTGGATAAGTCCTCGATGATGGAAAAGATTGAGGGCAGGAGGAGAAGGGGGTGACAGAGGATGAGATGGTTGGATGGTATCATCAGCTCAGTGAACATGAGTTTGAGCAAACTCCAGGAGATTATGAAGGACAGGGAAGCCTGGCGTGCTGCAGTCCATGGTGTCATCAAGAGTTGTCAGCATAAATAACAACAATGCCTATTATTACTGGCAGTTAATAACAATACCTATTTATTAGGAGTAAATGAGTTAATGCCTAGAAAGTAATCAAAACAGCACTTAGCAGATACAAAGCACGCCATAAATCTTAACTCTTCTAAGGGCTCCATTTTCTTCCGGCCTGAAGAAGAGGGTTAGACTAGAATAATCTCTAAAGTCCTATACCGAACATTTGATGTATCTGTGTTTCTGGTACCAGATCATCAGAGTCTTTGCAGAGTTTCAGCATCATGGTTCTTCAATCATTTACTAGCTTTGCTGTTGTCTGCTGACTCAGCTGGGGAGTGTGGCACTCCCTTGGCCCACGGCCACAGTTGTTCTGCAAGTGGAGTGATCTCTAGGCATTTTCTTCTCTGTGCTTAATGAAAGACTTGTTGCGGTTTTGCTGTGGCTCAACTAGACTTAGCTGCACACACATAGGTTCAGCTACATGGCCTCCCAAGCCGCCCTGCCTGCTAGTCTTGTCCTCCTGTCTGTCTCTCTCCTCTTTAATCTCCTAAGCAATGGTGAGGGTTCACAGATGGCACCTGGATGCATCCGTCTTTTGCGTGGGAACTCTCTGATTAGAATGGGCTTCTCCAGGCCACACCACAAAGGAGACAAAGTTTGCTTCTAGCTTTGTTCCATCATGATTTTCTCTCTGTCTCTCTCCTTCTGCCTCGATTTTCTACCCCTCCTCTGCTCATCAGCTAGCCAGACCATCTGCTACTTGCATGGGATACCCTCCTCAATCTTGCCTTTCCTAGCAGGGCCCTATGTTCTAAAATTATTTTTTCATCTTCTTCCACCATCATTTCTCCTTCTCTGCTCTGTACTTCCCTCCTTTAGTGACTTTTAGATAGAACACATGCCTTGGGACACATGCCTTTCAGAAGGGACATTTGAGAAATGCTGTGCCTTAAGACTGTATCTTAGATGGTAGAATGTCAGATACATGGCAGAACTGAGGATTTTATATTTCATTTTATTTTCTTAAAATCTGAGATGGGGTGAAGGTAGGGTTGGGGAGTGATTTTCAGGGCAAGGAGATTTTATAGTGCCAGTTAAAATACATTTTGTGGGCAATTTCTGCTCTCTCTCTCTTTCAAACCCACTTGAAATGCACCCAATAAATTATACTTAATTTACCAAGCTCTTTATTTCTCAGAGCCTACTGGAACCTTCAGCTAATGAAGCCATCTTGTCTTTCATGAAGTTTCGGTGGGTTCTTTATACCCTATTGTTAGTAATGTGAGAATTCAGTTGTCAAGGATCAGTCTGAAGTGTGAGAGGCTTTCTGTGTAAACAACATTCCTCTCAAGCAAACACAGGGAAAAAGATGCTTCACTTTGTGATTACAGAGACAACAAAAATTGGCTGGCTCTAGTCCAATTCTATAGAGACGTCTGGGATTACAGAAACGTGTTCTGCCTCTAAATCGTTGGTCTTCGGCCAAGGCAATCCAAAGGTTGGCACAGGTGCCCAGAGAGATGTGAGGCAGCTGTGATAGCTCTGCCGTCACTGTCAGCAGCAACTTTCCCTTCTCCTGTTCTCCTTTTCCCTCTTCTCTTGGTCTGACTTTTTTCCCTAGTCCAAGGAGTCGCGTTTATTTTGACTCCTGGCTTTGAACCACCTTTACTTAAGACTAAACTTAAGGACTTCCCTGGTTGTACAGTGGATAAGAATCCACTTGCCAATGCAGGGGACATGGGTTCAATCCCTGATCCAAGAAGGTTCCACGTGACTTGGGACAACTAATCCTATGAGCCGCAACTGCTGATCCTGCGCCCCAGGGCCTGTGCTGTGCAGCTGGAGAAGCACCACAATGAGAAGCCCAAGCATCACAGCTAGAAAGTAGCTTACATTCGCTGCAATTAGAGAAAAGCCCAGTTTACATTCCCACCAACAGTGCAAGAGGGCTCTCTTTTCTCCACACCGTCTCCAGCATTTATTGTTGGTAGATTTTTTGGCGATGGCCATTGGTACTGCTGCGAGGTGATGCCTCATTGTAGTTTTGATTTGTATTTCTCTAACGATGAGTGGTGTTGAGCAGTTTTTCATGTGTTTATTGGCCATCTGTATGTCTTCTTTGGAGAAATGCCTGTTTAGGTCTTCTGCTCATTTTTTGATTGGGCTGTTCGTTTTTTCTGATAGTGAGCTGTATGAGCCCGCACACAGCAAAGAAAACCCAGGACAGCCAAAAAAAATAAATAAAAGTAAAATTTGCTTTAAAAGACAGCCCAAAGCCCACTACCTCTTCCATGAGGTCCTCTTTGGCCATCTCCACTTCCCTGAGCCCTGTGACATTCATTGTCTCTTGGTTCTCAGTAACTAACACGGTCGATGCCAGGGTGTTCTATTTAGTACTTGCTTATATTGTTGTGCCTTGGTGTCTCACTGGTTTTCTGAGTTTAGAACTGTCCTCCTGACTCAATCCAAAGAGCTTGAGGGTGGGAACCAGTATAGGTGCTTTTGTGTGGCCCTTGTGCATATTTTTATACTTGACACACACACAGATTACTCAATAAAAAATCACTAACTGAATCTTCTGACCCTTTCTCTCTTTTTCTTATCTTCCTGGCTTGTCCTCTTAGCCATCACATTTCACTTCTGTTTTTCCCAGCTGCCTAAGTGCCCCAGGCTGGGGTGCTTGCACCACTGTGTAAGTATGTTGGATATATCCAGGTTTAGGAGATTTCTGACTCCTGGTTTCCTAGGAGCTGTGTGTGCTCTGTGCTCAGTAGCTTCCGTCATGTCCAACTCTTGGTGACCCTTGTGGACCATAGCCCACCAGGCTCCTCTGTCCATGGGATTCTCCAAGCAAGAATACTGGAGTAGGTTGCCATGCTCTCCTCCAGGGGATCTTCCTGACTCTGGAATCGAACTCACGTCTCCTGCATTGCAGGCAGATTCTTTACTGCTGAGTCACCAGGGAAGCCCTCCTAGGAGCCAGGAATTTACTGAGTGACAATCTGGATACCACACCTGATAGCACTAACTCTGGGCCAGTCCGAATCCTTTGGTTTGATGTGAGATGGCAAGAAAGAGGAGCTTATCTCTGGGTTATAAAAAGTTGCCCCAGCAAAAGCTGTTATGGGGCCAATTGGATCCACACATAAAAAATTCAATCACAAAATCATAAGTGCTGGTTAGCTTCCTACAACATAGCTGTTAACAGTACTGTTGATGCTTTCATTTGGGGAGAAATCTGAACCATTTAAATGTGCTTTGATGACATACCAAAGGGTAACTTTACATAAATGTTTTCACTATAAATATGGGTCCTGCTTAGGATCAATTCTCATCAGTATGTTGGAAAGCAATCTCAGTAAGTACTTTGCTTAATCAATTCGTATCTACTCATTGACCTTCGGGATTCTGTGCAAGTCCCTTCATGCAGTGTGCTCTGCAATTCTCTGTCTCTTCAGATGGCATATTTCACCATATTTGTACATGGCTTTGATACTCAATCAGTGTAATCATCTGTTCCCTCCTTTCAACTGCTTCCCTTGCCTGGGGAGGTGAGGGCCGAGTGGCACCTCTGCCACATGTGTGTTAGAAAAAGCTTGTTTACTATATCCCTAAAAATCCAGAGAACAAAGAAGACAGTGGGAATTCTGGGATAATAAAAATAATGAGGAAAAAAGTTATCAGCTTGTTTATACAATTATGTAAATGATGAGCACTTATACATGGCTGATTCCTCAATTATTCATGGTTTGAAGCTCTTGAAAATTCAATTAAACTAAATAACCTTTTCTTCAGCACTTACTCTGGGCAAGGTAGTGTAATATGAGGAAGGGGAGACAAAGGCACAACTTGATAAGGAAAAGCAGAGAAATACACGGATGACTGTAGCAGAAGTTGAGTGAGGACAATAAGAAAAGCACAGTAGGTGCCCTGAAGGTTTCAAGCAGGAAGAGCGAACATCTGTTTGGATGGATCCAAAATGGGACTCCTGGAGGATGGACGACCTGGTGCTAGCATCTCTCCTCCATCCCCAGGGCTGCTCTTTAAGTGCAGGTCTCTCTCCTGCTTCTCTGGATGATGAGAGCAGCTTCATGTCTGATTTTCCCTTTCTAATTGCTGCTTCCAGTGATCTTCCTAAAAGGCAATCTGAGTACTACATCACTCCCTGGCTTCCACCCCAGCATGGTCCACAAGAAAGAGTTACAGTTTCTCAGGATTGCACGTCTAAGGTCAAGTGTCTGTCATGCTCTGTAGCCTCAACACGGAGCGTGTCTGGCTGCTGTCTACCTGTCGTGCTGCTTCAGTGGCTTCAGTGACCTTGCCCATGGTACTCCTTCTATCTGGACCGTCCCCCACTTTTCTCATTTTCTCTTCTCCCTGCCTGGGCTCCTCATTTGTCTAGAGAGCTCCTATGGCCCGCTCTTTGCCACTCCCTGCCCCCAAGACCCGGCTGATGAGTCCCATCCTGCCTGACTATGGTACCCAGCACTTTTACACACTTTGTAATTTGGCAGGGAGGGATAGTCTATTTGCCTGCCCTGTAAGAGTGTGTCCTTCTTGTGGTCAGGATCCAGACTGGGTGTGGCACATAGTATGTGCTCCATGCTCATTTACTGAATTCACTGGAGTCTGTTGTATGGGGTGGGGGGGCAGGGCTGTGGCATGCATCGGTTTCATGAGATTAAAGAGTGACAGTATGGTGAGACGTGAAGGTAGAACATCTTTTTCACAGAGTCTGGGATAAAAGAAAAACATAATCATGGAATCAAGGAAGAGCTGCCTTTGTTTGTTTGCTGGTTTGACTGCAGACCAAGTCTGGTTTATAAGCAGAAGGGGAAGAACTGGTAGAAAGTGAGAGGAAATATGATTGAATCAATGACTGAATGAAGGCTCTGGAGGAGGTGGTGGAAGGGGACTAAGGGTTCCATGGAAGAGTTAGCCTTGGCAAGGAGCAAGGACACTCTCTGTCCAGAGACACAGGACAAAGCAAATCAGGGAGGATGACCTGCAGAGGCCTTCTAGGAAGGAGAGGAACAAAAGCAAGTGATGTTCTTTTTATGTGGCCCCAGGATTAGCATGGGTCCACATGTATAGATGTGAGCGTTGGACCATAAAGAAGACTAAGCACCAAAGAATGATGCTTTTGAACTGTGCTGCTGGAGAAGACTCTTGAGGGTCCCCTGGACAGTAAGGAGATCAAACCGGTGAGTCCTAAAAGATATAAACCCTGAATATTCATTGGAAGGACTGATGTTGAAGCTGATGCTCCAATATTTTGCCTATGTGATGGAAAGAGCCGACTCATTGGAAAAGACCCTGCTGCTGGGAAAGACTGAGGGGCAAGAAGAGAAGCGGGCAGCAGAAGATGAGATGTTTGGATGGCATCACTAACATGATGGACATGAGTTCGAGCAAACTCCGGAAAATGGTGAAGGACAGGGAAACCTGGTGTGCTACAGTCCATGAGGTCGCAAAGAACTGGACATGACTCAGCAACTGAACAACAGGAGCCTTAGCAAAAGGAGAGGTGAGCTGGAGGGTAAACGGTCAGTGGACACACCCAACATCAGTACATTTTGCCCACGTAAACTGCAAGACTTTGAGAGAAAACACAAATATTCAAAGTACGTTAATGAGCAGTGGCCTTTTAGATACTATGCTCTTTATGAAAGTTTATCACCATTGAATGGGGTGCTTAGTTTGCTCTGGAGCATGACTGAAGGTGGAGGCTAGTGGAGGCTCACTCCTCTGACACGACACTCTGCCCTCCCCTCGGTAGAGCCGCATGGAAGCCCAGGTGAGCTCTGTCCTGCGTGAGGCTGATCCAATGTTTAGAGAGAAATACATGCCTGGAGCTCTACTTAGCTGCTCCTCTTCATCTCCATTTTGATGAGGCAGTTGGAGCAGCCATTTGTGTTCAAACTGTAGTTTCTGTTTGAATCCACTCAAGCCACAGTTTACATGGATTACAGATCTTTTCCTCCTGAAACTCCCTCATGGCCACTAAAGGCTGGGTGAGTTTGGGATTCTTAGGACCCGAGTTGGAGAAGTGGGTGAACCCACAGCTGGGGCTGGGCCCAGGTTCTTGCATCCACTCTTAGCTGGCCCTTTGAAATTCTTAGCTTTACTTAGGAAACGTGTGTGTCCATGCTAAGTTGCTTCAGTCGTGTCCAACTCTTTGCAACCCCATGGACTATAGCCCACCAGGGTCTTCCATCCATGGAATTCTCCAGGCAAGAATACTGGAGTGGGTTGCCATGCCCTCCTCCAGGGGATCTTCCCAACTCAGGGATCAAACCCACATCTCTAATGTGTCCTGCATTGGCAGGTGGATTCTTTGCCACTAGCACCACCAGGGAAGCCCTCAGGGAAACATAGAAGAAGGTTTTTTCCCTGCTGCTGCTGCTAAGTCACTTCAGTCATGTCCGACTCTGTGCGACCCCATAGATGGCAGCCCACTAGGCTCCACCGTCCCTGGGATTCTCCAGGCAAGAACATTAGAGTGGGTTGCCATTTCCTTCTCCAATGCATGAAAGTGAAAAGTGAAAGTGAAGTCACTCAGTTTTGTCCGACCCTCAGCAACCCCATGGACTGCAGCTTTCCAGGCTCCTCCGTCCATGGGATTTTCCAGGCAGGAGTACTGGAGTGGGGTGCCAAGCTCAAGGTTTGGCTTCTTTAGAAAGGCCATAAGAGCAGAAGGAAGCTTACATTCAGGTACTTCTGGGTTGACTACCTCTATCAGAAGTGCAAACTGTGATTTTAAGAACCTCCAACTTTCATCCTAAGGCCACCCATGGGTCTGGTTTGGTTGGGGAAAGATGAGTGGGAAAAGACAACTCAGTTGTTGTTTATCTGTTTGTAAGAATACATTTATCTCAGGACTTCCCTAGTGAGCCAATGGCAGGGACTCCATTCTCCCAGTGCAGGGGGCCCAAGGTTTGATCCCTGCTCAGGGAACTAAGAGCTAACATGTCGCAGCTAAAGATCCTGCATGCCACAACTAAAAAGAAAGAGAAGAAATAAAGAAAGAAAAAGATCCCACTTAATTGTGCTGCAATTAAGACCCTGCACAACCACCTAAATAAATAAATATTTTTTTTAAAAGAAGAAGAATACAATTATTTCAACACAGAGCCATCTGTTCCTGTTCACCTTGGGTTGGTTTCCCACTCCACCCGCTCCCGTTCCATTTTTAACTTTTTCTAAAACTTAAAGAAGAGTGTTAAATTGGAAGGCAATCATATCCTTCCCAGCGCTAAACCCACCTAAAAGAGTTACATGGGGTGCCGGACATGAGAATCAAGATGAAATATTTATACCTCTGACCATTTTATATTAGTCTCAGAAGAAAGTCAGTATTAATTAATTAGTTAATTAAAGCCAGTTAATTCTCAGTATTGAATTAAATGGCCAAATAGTAGTTCCTCAATAAAGCTTTGTTACCTGGAATTGGGCTTCCCTTGTGGCTCAGAGGTTAAAGCGTCTGCCTGCAATGCGGGAAACCTGGGTTCAATTCCTGGGTCGGGAAGATCCCCTGGAGAAAGAAATGGCAACCCACTCCAGTATTCTTGCCTGGAGAATCCCGTGGGCAGAGGAGCTTGGCGGGCTATGGTCCACGGGGTCGCAAAGAGTCACTCTAGTATTCTGGCCTGGGGAATCTCCATGGACAGAGGACCCTGGCGGGCTACAGTTCATAGGGTCACACAGAGTCAGACTAATCACAGCACAAGTCCCTAACTCTCCTTTCCTTGAAAATGCATAATCATGGACATGCATCTGCGCACAGAATCCTAGACCTTTAGAGATGAAAAGAAAGTGAAAGTGAAGTCGCTCAGTCGTGTTTGACTCTTTGCGACCCTGTAGATCGTAGCCCACCAGGCTCCTCCGTCCGTGGGATTCTCCAGGCAAGAATACTGGAGTGGTTGCCATTTCCTTCTCCAGGGGATCTTCCCAACCCAGGGATCGAACCTGGGTCTCCCGCATTGCGGGCAGACGCTTTAAACACTGAGCTACCAGGGAAGTCCACAGAAATGAAAGAGACCTCAAAGATGCATGTGAGCATGTGGGCATGTGGGATCTTAGTTCCCTGGACAGGGATTGAACCTGAGTCCCCTGAATTGGAAGGCAGGTTTCTTAACCACTGGACCACCAGGGAAGTCCCCCATTTATATAAGTGACCTCACAGGAGAGCATGGATTGTCCAGATTAGCCTCACAACCCAGGATCAGTTTGCCAGAAAACAGGGGAGAATGTGGTTCTTCAAATCCCGACTGCGGTCGGGAGCCGTCATGAAGCTGGAAGCTCAGTTCCCTAAATATCACATTTATCTCAATTTGGTGAGAAGCTGAAAGCCTATCTGGGGCCATTTAAGTTCTAATGTTATTAAGGGCTCATCTAATCAGCTTTTAAAATAAGCTGCTTTCAAATGCATGGGGAATGAAGGTGGGGGGCCGTAGGCTGAGTAAGACAGTTCACACCAGCCTGGTGAAGGCACCTTTGTTCTAACTGACCTTCCTGCTGGATAACTTCAGCAATTCCAACACTAAACCGTGCTGGTGAGTGCTATTTGGAAATACATGGGGGAGGGGGCTAATCTGGACAATCCATGCTCTCCTGTGAGGTCAGTCATATAAATGGGGGACTTGCCTGGTGGTCCAGTGGTTAAGAAATCTACCTGCCAATGCAGGGGACTCAGGTTCAATCCCTGTTCAGGGAACTAAGACCCCACATGCCCACATGGGGGCAACTAAGCCCTCAAGTACCACTGAGCCCACATACCACAACTAGGGAGAAGCCTGGGTGCCACAACAAAAATTCTGCATGCTGCGACTAAGACCCGATTCAGCCAAATAAATGAATAAATAAATATTTTAAAACTCAAATACATGTAACAAGTCTTGGCAGAGAGAGACTGGCCTCTGTGTCGGGAGACCGCTTTCAGATTTGATCAACAGAGCAACCGGTGCTTCTGAGAACTACCTCTGGATACTGCTTCCCACAGACTTCTGAGAAGTCCCACTCTCAGGGTCCAGCAACATCCAACTCCTCTGCCTGGAACCACCGCACTTAGCTGGCCCTCACACCCAGCTGTGGCTTGACTCTCCCTGAACCTGGGAGAAACTGAGTTTAACCCTGCATGTTTATGGCTCTGATGTAGTTTGGGATTACAGTTCTGATTCTGACACCAATTGTGATGTGTGGTTTCTTCCCCCACCCCCGCACACTAAGGAGTTCTCTGTGACACCAGCTGGGTGTCCTTCTATTCAGCTCAATTCCCACTCCATCTATTCAGAGAGAGCATCAGATTCCACAGCGTAAGGGCTCAGTTCCACAGGACTCCCCTCCACTTCAGATGCTAATCACAAATCCAGGTTGTCATCTGTGCTTCTGGCCTACGGCTACAAATTGGAGATTCCCACACATCCTCCTCCGGTTCTATTAACTTGCTATTAGAATGACTCACAGAACTTGGGAAACCACTTGACTCACTAGATTACTGGTTTATTATGAAGGATATTGAAGGATACAAATGCATCAACAGCCAGATGAAGGGACACACAGGGGAGGTTCTGAACAAAGAGTTTCAAAGGAGCTTCTTTCCCCAGCAAAGTGGCACATGGAAGCATCCTAGTTCACCAACCCAGAAGATCTCAGACCCCCTCCTGGTGGGTTTTTATGGAGGCTTCCTTACATGGGCTTGACTGAATCATTGGCCATTGGTGATTGAACTCAATCTCCAGTCTCTCTCCTCTCCCCTCCCTAGAGGTTGTGCAGGGTGGGAATGAAAGTTTCAACCCTCTAATCACATGATTGGTTGCCCTGGCAACCAGACCCCATCCTTAGGAGATTTCCAAAAATCACCTCTTTTAACAAACTCAAGTGTGACTGAAACCAAGAAACACATATTTCTCTCTTATAGCCTGGGAAAGTTTTAGCAGTTTTGTGCCAGAAATGGCATGAAAACCAAATATATATTAATATTTCTTGTTATAAATCACACTATTACATGAATCATCCCCAGGCCCTGCTTTAAACTTCAGTCTCATCCTTGATTTTCCTGAGTATTCTCTGATTTGGTAGAGTTCTCCTTGGCTGCAGTAAGGCTGCCTCCAGACAGGATGTGGTGTTTGTCTCCGTTCCCTCTCCCACAATCCTGCACACAGGCTTCTCAGATCCCCCACAGAGTCTCATTCAGGCTGGTAAGATCCTGAGCTCCCTCTTTTATCCCTCCAACCCTTCCATCAGATATCATCATCAGATATCAGGAAGGAATAAAAATATGTGGCTGTTCTTGCCAAGCTCATAATTTGTCTCACCTTTAAACCAATATTCTTTCAATATTTATTCAACATCGATTTAGAGGAGTATACCATCCCAGATTCTACTGAAGCCACGTTATTCAGAAGTCAGTTCAGAGACCACCTATTTTTATTTAAGCAAGTTTCTTTGACAGAGGATGGGGGTTGGGAGAGTTTAATCTTTAATTGCAAATAGTTCGTCAAATGTTCTATACAAATACTGTCTCCAAATAGAGAGCTGGTAATTTTAAAAGTCTTCATCTTAATAGTTGCCCCTCTTTGCTGACCAGATGGTCCACCCTATTCTAGCTCTGCTTAGTTGCAGAGAACTTGATCTCAACCAGCCGTTAGCCTAAGAGCATCAAATTAACCAGTTCACTCTTAAGTGTGAATGGCTGATAGCCCGCTTAGTGCAATGATGTCTGTTGTGAGTCTGTACATTCAAAGGTGTTTTAAATAGCCTGAGGTACTTTGTGGTCAAGTGTGCCCTAAGTAAGGCAAGATGTCGCTGAGGATATGCTGGGTTAATTCTAATGCAGGGCTTCATAAAAAATGTGTCTTGCCACTGTAGAGTGCCATGATAGATAATGAGAGCATCATGAATCTGAGGAATGAAATGACTTTTTCCTGAACAAACCTTAGCAGTTTTGTGAACAAATAGAGAAGAGAAGGTGGGTGGGTATATTGTCATTGTTTTGTATAATAATAATAGTAAAAGAGCCACCCCTCATTGAAAAGTTCCCAGTTTGGTGTACCAAGTCTGAGTGCCAAGAAAAGTTATTAAAGGAGCGAAATATTCATCGTGCCTGTCAACTCTGTGAATCCTGAGAGCCTTCTCCCATGGACCATTTTTTAGAGGTTATTATTTCAACCTGAAAATTCTTTAGACATATATATGTGGTATGAAAAAGGAATTAGGAAAGCTTTTAAATTAAAAGAAATAAAACGACAGATTTTTCCTCTAGCTATATAAATAGTTATGGATAGAGATAAAGAGATGGATATTCTTTCATAATACTTTATTAGAGGTTTTGGAACTCCAGAAATTTTAGAGTCAGGCTGGTGAATAATTTAGCACTGATTCCTGCAGGCTCAGAGCATGCATGGCTGGGCTGGGGAGCAAGTCTATCTTCTTGGAGGGGCTGAGTGCAGTCACACACTCTTATGACCAACTATGTTTTGATATGCATTTCTGAAATATTTTATAAGATGTCAAAACCTTGGTGCCCAGTTTCTCCAGGTTTTTCTGAGATAGCATAAAGCCCAGAGGAGCTGGTGTTCTTGACCACCTCATGGCAGGGAGTCTGTCCCTCAGGCTGTTGTTGCAGTGACAAGGAGTCTCAAATCCTGGGAATACGCAGTCCCAACTGAAAGCCTCAGACTGGCCATTGCAATGATGGATGGTTAAAAGTTCACAGAAAACGGTACCTTTAGTGATGGTGTCCTCGGGGTTTTCTCTTTTCCACACGTTCTTTAATCCTAATGCCCAAAGAGACCTGGTCTGTGCAGTAACGATGATACGGCCACCTGAAACAGAGACAGGGGAGGGAAGAAATATGTTTATGGCTTTAAAATAAGGAACTTGTGTTTCCCTTTCCATCTCAACTGCCACATGTCCATTTCAAAAAACTTGGAGGTATAATGTGGGTTTCTAAAGAAAATTGTTATTTATTGTTATTTTTTTCCTCTTCAGAGAGTTCTCTTTACTTCATTAGTTTTCTTTCATTCAATCTCAGAGCTTTGCAAGGAAGTAATGGCAACCCACTCCAGTGTTCTTGCCTGGAGAATCCCAGGGACGGGGGAGCCTGGTGGGCTGCCGTCTCTGGGGTCGCACAGAGTCGGACACAACTGATGTGACTTAGCAGCAGCAGCAGCAGCAGCAAATATCTAAGGTCAAAATTCTACAGAAGGATTATATATCCAGCTATGTGTTTTATGTAGCAAATCCCTGCTGAGATCTTTAAAGGTAGCTGTGGTTACATACTTAGTTGATCTGATTGTGACAGATGCTTGACACTTCCTCTAGAAAACCTCTCATCCCCCTAAACCTGAGCCCTTCTCATGTTCATCAAGTCCAGGACGCTCAGCGCCTTGCTAGGTCACAGAAGTCACCACTCATCGTAAGTTTCTTCATTTGTGTTGTTCTGACTCTGAGCTCTCAAATCCTCAAGGGCAGATTCTCTGTCCATATCGCAAAGCTAGCACACAAACTTTCAATAAGTACTCTTTAAGGAAATGGATGCATAACAGCCATTTTCTCAGGTTCAAACCACAACCAATAGAGCAGCAACACCTCTTGCAAGTGGGAAGCTTCTATGTCAGCAATTAGTCAGTTTCTTTCAACAGGGTTGGGGGAATTCCCTAGGGGTCCAGTGGTTAAGACTGTGCTCTCACTGCCAGGGGCCTGGATTCAATTCTGGGTTGGAGAATTAAAGTCCCACAAGTTGTGTTGCACAGTCAAAAACATTTTTTTAAAATTTAATTTAAAAAATAAACAGATTCCCTCTGCAAAACTTAGACCAATCGCTCCCTACCCCCTACACAGTCCCATGCATCATCCCACAGTCCATCAGTTCAGTTCATTTGCTCGGTCATGTCTGACTCTTTGTGACCCTATGGACTGCAAAACACCAGGCTTCCCTGTCCATCACCAACTCCTGGAGTTTACTCAAACTCATGTCCATTGAGTCAGTGACACCATCCAGCAATCTCATCCTCTGTCCTCCCTTTCTCTGTCCACCCTCAATCTTTCCCAGCATCAGGGTCTTTTTCAGTGAGTCAGTTCTTCGCATCAGGTGACCAAGGTATTGGAGTTTCAGCTTCAGCATCAGTCCTTCCAATGAATATTCAGGACTGATTTCCTTTACGATGGACTGGTTGGATCTCCTTGCAGTCCAAGGGACTCTCAAGAGTCTCCTCCAACACCACAGTTCAAAAGCATCAATTCTTCGGCACTCAGCTTTCTTTATAGTCCAACTCTCACATCCATGCATGACTAGTGGAAAAACCGTAGCTTCGACTAGGTGGACCTTTGTCGGCAAAGTAATGTCTCTGCTTTTTAATATGCTATCTAGGCTGGTCATAACTTTCCTTCCAAGGAGCAAGCATCTTTTAATTTCATGGCTACTGTCACTATCTGCAGTGATTTTGGAGCCGCAAAAATAAAGTCTGTCACTGTTCCCATTGTTTCCCCACCTATTTGCCATGAAGTTATGGGACTGGATGCCATGATCTTCATTTTCTGAATGTTGAGTTTTAAGACAATTTTTCACTCTCCTCTTTCACTTTCATCAAGAGGCTCTTTAGTTCTTCTTCACTTTCGGCCATAAGGGTGGTGTCATCTGCATATCTGAGGTTACTGATGTTTCTCCCAGCAATCTTGATTCCAGCTTGTGCTTCATCCAGTCCAGTGTTTCTCATGATATACCCTGCATATAAGTTAAATAAGCAGGGTGACAATATACAGCCTTGACATACTCCTTTCCCAATTTGGAACCAATCTGTTGTTCCATGTACAGTTAATTGTTGCTTCCTAACCTGCGTACAGATTTCTTAAGAGGCAGGTTAGGTGGTCTAGCATTACCATCTCTTTAAGAATTTGTCACAGTTTGTTGTGATCCACACAGTCAAAGGCTTTGGCATAGTCAATAAAACAGAAGTAGATGTTTTTCTGGAATTTTCTTGCTTTTTGGATGAACTGAGGGATGTTGGCAATTTGATCTCTGGTTCCTCTGCCTTTTCTAAATCCAGCTTGAACATCTGGAAGTTCATGGTTCATGTACTGTTGAAGCCTAGCTTGCAGAATTTTGAGCATTACTTTGCTAGTGTGTGACATGAGTGCAATTGTGTGGTAGTTTGAGTATTCTTTGGCATTGCCTTTCTTTGGAATTGAAATGAAAACTAACCTTTTCCAGTCCTATGGCCACTGCTGAGTTTTCCAAATTTGCTGGCATATTGAGTGCAGCACTTTCACAGCATTGTCTTTCAGGATTTGAAATAGCTCAACTGGAATTCCATCACCTCTACTAGCTTTGTTCATAGTGATGCTTCCTAAGACTCACTTGATTTCACATTCCAGGATGTCTGGCTCTAGGTGAGTGATCACACCATCATGGTTATCTGAGTCATGAAATATTTTTTGTATAATTATTCTGTGTATTCTCACCACCTCTTCTTAATATCTACTGCTTCTGTTAGGTCCATACCTTTTCTGTCCTTGATTGTGCCCATCTTTGCATGAAATGTTCCCTTGGTATCTCTAATTTTCTTGAAGAGATCTCTAGTCTTTCCCATTCTATTGTATTCTTCTATTTCTTTGCACTGATTGCTGAGGAAGGCTTTCTTATCTCTCCTTGCTATTCTTTGGAACTCTGCATTCAGATGCTTCTATCTTTCCTTTTCTCCTTTGTTTTTGGCTTCTCTTCCTTTCACAGCTATTCAGAAGGCCTTCTCAGACAGCCATTTTGATTTTTTGCATTTCTTTTTCTTGGGGATGGTCTTGATCCCCGCCTCCTGTACAACATCAGGAACCTTTGTCCATAGTTCATCAGGCACTCTGTCTATTCTCACTTCCACTGTATAATCATAAGGGATTTGATTTAGGTCATACCTGAATGGTCTAGTGGTTTTCCCTACTTTCTTCAATTTCAGCCTGGTTTTGGTAATAAGAAGTTCATAATCTGAGCCACAGTCAGCTCCTAGTCTTGTTTTTGCTGACTGTATAGAGCCTCTCCATCTTTAGCTGCAAAGAATATAATCAATCTGATTTCAGTTTTGACCATCTGGTGATGTCCATGTGTAGTCTCCTCTCGTGTTGTTGGAAGAGGGTGTTTGCTGTGACCAGTGCGTTCTCTTGGCAAAACTCTATTAGCCTTAGTCCTGCTTCATTCTGCACTCCAAGGCCAAACTTGGCTGTTACTTCAGGTAATTCTTGACTTCCTACTTTTGCATTCCAGTCCCCTATAATGAAAAGGACATCTTTTTTTGGGGTGTTAGTTCTAGAAGGTCTTGTAGCCACAATCCTTGGCCAGATGATTATACCTTCAAGGACATGCTTCCCACAAAATCCTTCTGAGCCTTCTCCAAAGTGGCTTCCAGATCCTCCAAATCCTCCAAAGCTTCCAGGATTTCATTTACAGGCACCTAAAGAGACTACTTCTGCAGTCCATGGGGTTGCTAGGAGTCAGACACAACTGAGCGACTTCACTTTCACTTTTTACTTTCATGCATTGGAGAAGGAAATGGCAACCCACTCCAGTGTTCTTGCCTGGAGAATCCCAGGGACGGCGGAGCCTGGTGGGCTGCCGTCTATGGGGTCGCACGAGTCAGACATGAATGAAGCAACTTAGCAGCAGCAGCAGAGACTAATTAAAAATCAAGTAGCACCAAGGGAGGAAGGAGCAGACCTTTGACTAAGGTGTAGGCTTGCTCATCCAAGTTGTTCCTGAATGAATGAACCTTCTCTGGATGACCCTGGTTTTGGTAATAAGAATTGGAGGAAAGATCATTTAGCTCTGGAAAGCCAGAAAGGTTTCATCTCTGGAGACTCCTCCAGAATATTAGCAGGGAAGTGGCTGCCTGGAGAGTGGAGCTGGGATGGATTCTGAGCTGCATCACTGGGAAAAATAGTGGTCATCAAGAGATCACCAGTGCCCAGGGTGGGGAACTGTTGGAGGTGACATGAATACCAGGTACTTTTCTTCCTCTGATTCAAATTAGATGCTCACGAAATGGAAGCATTGCAGATCCTTCAGATCAGATCAGTCGCTCAGTCGTGTCCGACTCTTTGTGACCCCATGAACTGCAGCACGCCAGGCCTCCCTATCCATCACCAGCTCTCGGAGGTCACTCAGACTCACCTCCATCGAGTCAGTGATGCCATCCAGCCATCTCATCCTCTGTCGTCCCCTTCTCCTCCTGCCCTCAATCCCTCCCAGCATCAGAGTCTTCTCCAATGAGTCAACTCTTCTCATGAGGTGGCCAAAATACTGGAGTTTCAGCTTTAGCATCATTCCTTCCAAAGAAATCCCAGGGCTGATCTCCTTTAGAATGGACCAGTTGGATCTCCTTGCAGTCCAAGGGACTCTCAAGAGTCTTCTCCAACAGCACAGTTCAAAAGCATCAATTCTTCGGCACACAGCCTTCTTCACAGTCCAGCTCTCACATCCATACAGGACAGGGTAATTTGGACAGTGGCTGTTCTAAATCCTAAAGGATATCAGTCCTGGGTGTTCATTGGAAGGACTGATGTTGAAGCTGAAACTCCAATACTTCGGCCACCTGATGCAAAGAGGTGACTCATTTGAAAAGACCCTGATATTGAGAAAGATTGAGGGCAGGAGGAGAAGGGGATGACAGAGGATGAGATGGTTGGATGGTAGCACCAATTCAATGGACATGAGTTTGAGTAAACTCTGGGAGTTGGTGATGGACAGGGAGGTCTGGTGTGCTGTGGTTCACAGAATCGCAAAAAGAGTCAGACAGGACTGAGGGACTGAACTGTCCAAAATGTGCAGGCTATTTCATTGGCAGATAGCTCTGATGTTAGGAGAATCTCTGCTTCCATGGAATTAAACTCCCTCTCCTTTTTACATCTACCCTTTGACTCTTTATTTCTCATCCTATCTGTGAGGTGGCGATGTCACTCTTAGAAGGAATACAGTCTCTTTTGAACCAACTATGTCAAAAGTCATGATAAGTGTTGGCGAAATCCTCTTCAGTCTAGTTCATTCACATTGATACCTTCAATTCAGCTTCCATTTTATCAATATTATTATTTCTCAACTAGATATAGGCACAGTCATTCATTCATACAACTCACATATATTTATGTATTGTATTTTAAATATCTTTATTTGATATTCTTGAAATTATGAAAATGATAATTGCTCATTGTAATAAGTGAATCCATATGAAGATGTATACAGAGAAAGTTAATAATTTACCCCAGCCTCAGCCCCTTGATGTAACATATTATTTTATTTTTTTTAAGTTTTTTCTTTAAAAAAAAATTGATTTATTTTTTAATTGAAGGATAATTGCTTTACAGAATTTTGTTGTTTTCTGTCAAATCTCAACATGAATCAGCCATAGGTATACATATATCCTCTCCTTTTTGAACCTCCCTCCCATCTCCCTCCCCATCCCACCCCTCTATGTAGATACGGAGCTCCAGTTTGAGTTTCCTGAGCCATACAGCAAATTCCCATCTTCTACCACGTTTCAGGTGTGTAGCAAAGTAATTCAATTATACATATATGTGTGTGTATATATAGATATATATCTTTCAGATTATTTTTCATTATAGGTTATTACATGATATTAAATATAGTTCCCTGTGCTATAAAGTAGGTCCTTGTTTTTTATCTGCTTTATATATAGTAGTATGTATCTATTAATCCCAAATTCCCAGTCTATCTCTCCCCCATTTTTCCCCTTTGGTAACCGTTTTTGTTTTCTATGTCTGTGAGCCAGTTTCTTTTTTGTAAATAAGTGCATTTGTATCATAGCTTTATATTCCATGGATAAGTGATATCATATGATATTTGTCCTTGTCTGACTTACTTCACTTAGTATGATCCTCTCTAGGTCTACCCGTGTTGCTACAAATGGCATCATTTCTTGATGTAAACTTTTAATAGACTAGCACATATCCTACTGCACAGTCATCAGTCCAGTTTTCAGAAAACAGGCTGAGACAGGATTAACACTCTGCAGGTTTATCGGGGCAACTCTTATGGGGAGCACAGGAAGTCGAATTGGCCAGAGAGACCTCTGGAGCTGTCCTGTATTGAGAAGGGACAGGCCTTTGGGTCCCACCGGTCTTTGGAGGTGGACTGCTCCCGGGGAGAGGGCAGGCACAACCTTGGGCAAAGCAGCTCCCTTTGGCGGAGGTCAACGCCGGAGAGGAACTCAGCTGTGAGCCGTCAGCAGCCAAGGCTCCCATCAGCTGCCAGGCTGAATGTCTCAGCTGGGTGATGCCTTGCAGCACCCACAATATACATCTTCCCTGTGCTTATTTAAACCCAATTATGCATATTCATATAGACAGATGGGATGCTTTTGTTTATAGTTTTTAACTGAAATACTCTGCAACTTGTTTTGACTAAGAAGATCATCAGTTCCCCCTAATTTATGCACACATATAGGTCCCTGGTGGCTCAGACAGTAAGTGTCTGCCTACAACTCAGGAGACCCAGATTTGATCCCTGGGTCAGAATTATCCCTGGGAGAAGGAAATGGCAACCCACTTCCAGTCCTCTTGCCTTGAAAATCCCATAGACGGAAGGGCCTGGTAGGCTACAGTCCATGGGGTTGCAAAGAGTCAGACACAACTGAGCGACTTCACCTTACTTTATAGGTACTTTTACAAAAAGATCTTAGTCTACATCTAGCTTTTTTAGTGCAGTCCCCTTATTTTTCCCTCAGTTCTTTTTTTTTTTTTAAGGTAGTGGAGAAGAGGGTAAGATCTGGGCTTTCCTGGTAGTCAAGTGGTTAAGAATCCACCTTGCAATGCAGGGGACACCAGTTTGATCCCTGGTCAGGGAACTAAGATCCCACATGCCATGGGGTAGCTAAGCCCACGTGCGTACTACTGAGTCCATGCGCCTCAGCTATTTTTTTTTTTTTTTTTTGCAGGGGAAAATGGACAAAGGAAAGGATCAATGAGGGTGGAAGGGAAATGGGAAGAAAGAAGGGGAGTGATGGTGGGGAGGAGTATATGTAATTTCTTAACCAATGGCTTTCTGTTTTTAATCACAAAGAACACTTAAAAAAATCATGGTGTATTCATCTTATATTAGGAGGTTTGTTCTCGAAATGAAAAGTTCAGGAAACAAAAAGTCCAGATTGGGTGTCCTCATCTTTAGGCACATCTTGGTATTTTGTATTGGTAAGTCTATCTTTACCACAATATATTATTTAGGACAGGATCACATTTGTCACCTCTTCTTCCCTACTACCCAAAGTGGTACCAAACCCACAAAATAGTCAATAAACCTCCACAGAGTGAGCAAATAAGTCTTTTTTTTTTTTTTTTTAAACTCTCCTGAGTGAACTGAATTTTTTGAGGCTCATAAGTAAATATGTTTTCCTCTTTACTTTGTCTATTACAGCCAGATTATATGAGTGGGGTGTTAAAGTCTCCCACTATTATTGTATTGCTCTAGAGAATGTCCTTTAGTTTTTGTTGGAGAAATGGTTTAGTGGTGCAAAATTCTCTCAACTTTTGCTTATCTGTGAAGCTTTTGATTTCTCCTTCATATTTGAATGAGATCCTTGCTGGATACAATAATCTAGGCTGTAAGTTATTTCCCTTCATCACTTTAATTACGTCTTGCCATTCCCTCCTGGCTTGGAGAGTTTCTATTGAAAGATCAGCTGTTATCCTTATGGGAATTCCCTTGTGAGTTATTTGATGTTTTTCCCTTGCTGCTTTTAATATTTGTTCTTTATATTTAATCTTTGTTAATTTGATTAATATGTGTCTTGGGGTGTTTCGCCTTGGGTTTATCCTGTTAGGGACTCTCTGGATTTCTTGAACTTGAGTGGTTATTTCCTTCTCCATTTTAGGGGAGTTTTCAACTGTTATCTCCTCAAGCATTTCCTCATGATCTTTCTTTTTATCTTCTTCTTCTGGAACTCCTATGATTCGAATGTTGTAGCGTTTGATGTTATCCTGGAGGTTTCTGAAATTGTCCTCATTTCTTTTGATACGTTTTTCTTTTTTCTCGTCTGATTCATTTATTTCTAGGATTCTATCTTCTAGTTCACTAATCCTATCTTCTGCCTCTGTTATTCTACTATTTGTTGCCTCCAGGGTGTTTTGGATCTCATTTATTGCATTATTCATTATGTGTTGACTCTTTTTTATTTCTTCTAGGTCCTTGTTAAACCTTTCTTGCATCTTCTCAATCCTTGTCTCCAGACTCTTTAACTGTGATTCTATTTTGATTTCGAGATTTTGAATTAATTTCGCTATCATTATTCGAATTCTTTATCAGGTAGATTCCCTATCTCTTCCTCTTTGGTTTGGTTTGGTGGGAATCTATCCTGTTCCTTTAGCTGCTGGGTATTCTTTTGTCTCTTCATTTTGTTAAAGTTGCCAAGTTTAGAGTGTCCTTACTATATTCTGGTAGTTTGTTGAATTCTCTTTATTGAGGCGGTTTACAGGTCTTTTCAATATCTGATCTCTGCCCTGTTACAGAGGGGGCAGAGATGAACACCCAAATCTAAACCGGCCAGGTTCAGGCACTCAGATAATCCTCAGAAGCACAGACTTGGTTGAGTCTGCGTTTTATGCCCTTCCCAGATCCGAGTAGCGCAGGTGATGAAATGTTCAGCGAGCGCAGGTGCTGCGACTTATCGCCTCTCCGCCACTCAGTTTTCTGGGTATACAAACAGCACACTTTCTCAGGCAGATGTTGACCATCCAGAGCCCCAAGAAGTGTGAGTCAGCACAGAAACCTACTCACAGTTCCGTTAGACAGTGTCTCTCTAGGGCTATAATTGCCCGCCTCTGGCCCTGGCTGCCTGTCACCGGAGTGGGACGGCCTGCAGCCGGCCAACTCTGTGCAGCCCTTTGTTCCGTAGGTAGTCCTGGTGGTGTCCTAAGTTAGGGCTGGCTTTTGATGTAGTAGACAACCGACAGTCTGGTTATTTCGCTCAGATAGCGCCCGAGATAGCCAGGCCAAATCCTTTCTCAAAGCAATGCAGGCCTCCCCGCTCCTCCTAGCCCAGCCCCCACTTGCCAATAGCAAATGCTGGTGTCCGCGCCAGTTCTCCGCAAAAGGAGTTACCGCAGGGCTCGTTTTCTTGTTTTGAAGACAATGAGCTGTCTTTCTAAGTGCCTGATGTCCTCTGCCGGCGTTCAGAAATTGTTTTATCGAGTTTATTCAGCATTCAAATGTTCTTTTAATGGATTTGTGGAGGAGAAAGTTTTCTCCCCGTCTTACTCGTCCGCCATCTTAGCTCCTCCTCCCTTCCCTCAGTTCTTTACCTCTCTCTACCTCTTTTTCTTTCCCACTGTCCATACTACTTCACCCTCCTAGGCTGACGGCGTGGGATGTAGACTTTGGTGCTTTCTTTCATGTGTGTAACCACATGTATACATGTGTGAATAGGGACAGACGGGCTGATATGGTGTTTTGGTCATTGGCAGCAACTATTTATTTAGAGCCTTCTGGGGACTTCCTCGGTGGTCCAGTGGTTAAGAATCTGCCTGCCAGCACAGGGAACATGGGTTTGATCTCCAGTCCGGAAAGATCCCACATGCCTCAGGGTTACTAACCTCATGTGCTTTAGTAATCATGAGTAAGGAAGCCCACGCACCTACAGCCCACACTCCAAAACAAGATAAGCCATCGCGATGAGAAGCCTTTGCACTGCAACAAAGAGCAGCAACTAAGACCCAGAGCAGCCAAAAATAAATTAAAAACAAAAACAAAAAATGGAGCCTTCTAAATGCCTGGGCCTGCCCCAGGCACTGGAGATACAAGGGGACAGATCCTCTGCTCTCAAAGAGGTTCTGCCCATCGAGGACAGAGACCCAGAACTGTCAGTTACAACAGAGGGGAGTTCACTTACGGAGACAGGCACTAATCACACAGAGTTATTTGGAGAATTAGAACTAGAAGGTGGGGCTCCTATTTCTACTCCCATGTTCTTTTCCTTTTAAAAATGGCACTTTAAAAAAAAATGTTTTAAATGGTGGGCTGAGCAATGGCCACATTGAATTCCAACCAGTGTGTGCTGATCTTCCTGAAGTCGTGTCAAAACCTGCTCTGTTGAGCCTAACATATTGGCCCCTTTGATGGAATTATATATGACCTCACAAATAGATCCATTTAATTTGATTGACAAATGGTACAGCCCTGAAGAGATCGCACAAAGACTTTATCTTGGAGTAGATTTTCATATAACTCGTGATAAGAAAAAGGATTCTTATAACAGAAATATGTGCTGGCGTGTCGCCATGTGGACCATTATTCCTGTGCTCACAGGTTGCAGAGACAAAGCTGTGAGCAGAGACAATTATCCAGCACAGGGTTCATGGTCCCAGTTCCTTTGTCTACACACTTCCAGGAAGGCCTGAGGACAGAGGCGGTGGAACCACAGGAGACACACAGAAGATGAAAGAGCACGATGACCTGCCCCGTGCTGGGAGCACTGCACGGGAAGCACAGTGGCTGTGGGGACAGCCACTTCAGCAAACTGATGTGTTCTTCCCGCCCATTCTCTCTGCCCATCATTCACCTGCACTTACCCTCTGAGTGCCCAGCATTTCTCCCACAGCCATCCTCTGAGGTCAACTTGTAACAGATCATCTTTGAAAAAACAACAACAACCATTTTTCCTATGAAATATGTCCAAAAAAAGTGCATTATATAGATTTTTCCTCCTCAAATTCTGACCCCTCTGACTCGATGTGAGTCCAGGAACCCAAGAGGCTAGGCTTTGACTTTATTTCGTGGGCTCCAGCCCCTGATGGTACAGTCAGGACCCATGTGCCAGACAGTCCAGAGAGTGCAGCTAGGAGACCCTGTTGACCCTAATCACATACTTTTCCCAAAGCCCCGTGTTTTTTCCCTTTTGGCAGAGGTGAATCATGGGCAGAAGGAAGATACCACCAGGCCAGGTGAGACAGAGTTCCAAACCCTGCAGAGGTTTCAGACTTCACAGCAAAAGTCCATTTTGTTTTATTGATTTTTTCATTTGACTGTGTCAGGTCTTAGATGCAGCATGTGGGATCTAGTTCCCTGACCAGGGATTGAACCAGGACCCCCTGCACTGGAGTCTTAACCACTAGACCACCAGGGAAGTCCCCAAAAGTCCATTTTGATATTCAGCATAAACCCTCTTACTTGAATGGTTTTGGTTTGTTTATTGCAGATTTCTGGAGATGTTCCAGAAATAGCCATGAAATTACAAGGATGCTGATCAGCTCTAGACAGACTATCCAATATGCTAAAGCATTATTAGTTCATGTCTTTTCTCAATTCTCACAACAGTCAGTTGCTGAAAATGGATCAGATTATGATAGACCAACAAACTGTTCTTAGTCATTTTAATGAGAAAATGGGAAATGTGGGCAACTAATGGTGATCTGTGTGTGTACGAAGTCACTTCAGTTGAGTCCGACTCTTTGCGACTTCATGGACCGTAGACTGCCAAGCTCCTCTGTCCATGGGATTCTCCAGGCAAGAATAATGGAGCGGGTTGCCATGCCCTCCAGCAGGGGATCCTCCCAACCCAAGGATCGAACCCACATCTCCGGTATTGAAGGTAGACCCTTTACTGCTGAGCCACCAAGAAGCCCATTGGCAGTCTGAACTATATTTAACTCTTAAACTCACAGGGTCCCCTAACAGAAGGCATCTTGAATGACTATTATTTGGGGCTCCTACATTCAGGCATACAAATGTGAATATTTCTTAGAAGGACTTTTCTGGCCAATTGTTAATGGCAAATTCAGTGAGATGTGAAAAGTTCATGCACGCTCAATTCATTGTCTATTACTGCATAACAAATTACCCCCAAATTCAGTGGCTGAAAAACAATACACATTTACTATCTTTTGGTTTCTGTGGATCAGGGACTCAGAAGTGATTTATCTGGCTTGTTCTGGTCCAGAGTCTTTCAGGAAGCTTCCTTTAGGATGTTGACCAGGGCCGTAGTCATCTGAAGACTCACTAGGGCTGGAGGACTGGATTCTAAGATGGTTCACCTATGTGATCTGGTTGTTGCAGAAAGCCTCCCCACTGAAGCAGCTGCTGGGCTGCTTGAGTATCCTCACAGCATGGTGGCTGCTGCTGCTGCTGCTAAGTCGCTGCAGTTGTGTCCAATTCTGTGCAACCCCATAGACAGCAGCCCACCAGGTTCCCCCGACCCTGGGATTCTTTAGGCAAGAACACTGGAGTGGGTTGCCATTTCCTTCTCCAATGCATGAAAGTGAAAAGTGAAAGTGAAGTTGCTCAGTCGTGTCTGACTCTTAGCGATCCCATGGACTGCAGCCCACCAGGCTCCTCTATCCATGGGATTTTCCAGGCAAGAGTACTGGAGTGGGGTGCCATTGCCTTCTCCGAGCATGGTGGCTAGCTTCCCCCAGACCAAGCTACCCGAGAGAAAGCCAAGTGGGAGGAGCAGGATTTTTGAAGACCTGCCTTATTAGCATTTCTGCAACATCCTACTGTTTACATGGATCAGCTCTATTTAATGTGGGAGGAGACAACACATGGGTTATGAATGTTAGAAAGCAAGGATTAATTGGGGGCCATCCTGAAGATTAGCAACCACAAATGCCTTTTGCCTTCATTATGGTAAAGAAGCGGAAGCAAACAATTCTGTTTCCAGGGACTTCCCTGGTAGTACAATGGTTAGGAATCCACCTGCCAATGCAGAAGACATGGGTTTGGTCCCTGGTCTGGAAAGACTGCACATGCCTCAGGGCAACTAAATCCATTTGCCACAACTATTGAGTCCACGTGCCACAACTCTACTGAAGCCCCTGAGCCCATGCTCTGCAGCAAGAGAAGCCACGCCTCTGAGAAGTCAGCTTACTACAACAAAGAGTAGTCCCTGCTCTCTGCAACTAGAGAAAGTCCGCTCACAGCAACAAAGACCCAGCACAGCCAAAAATAAATACATTCATTTTTTTTAAAGCATTACAATTTTTTTGTATGTCTTGTATCTCCACAGAACAACAAATGAAAGGGCATGAAATTCAGCTTAAATTCTAGCTCTCACCTGCTCCACACTTTTGGAAAAGATATGTGTATAATCCCTCTAAGCACACTTTTTCTGATCTGTAAAATGGGAATAATGATATTCCCCGCTGTGAGGATTAACATAGATAATATGTGTCAAGGGCTGAGCTTGGAGGAATTCAAAACTTATTCTTATTCTTGCTTTCCCCATTATCCTCTCTCCCAGGGCTCTCATGTACCACCTAAATGATGTGATTAAATGACTCCATCTCAGAGTCAGCCATCTCACCCCCAACCCCCTTGAGTCCATGGTTTCCAAACCAAAGGAAGGGCAGGAGGTTTCTTCTTCCCGGAAGAAGATTTGCTGAGGTTTCATAAGGTCAGGATGTATGAGAGACACTGCAGTTCTTTCATATCTTAATTAGCAATTAATTAAGTGGAGGTGCGGGTGTCTGGAATATCTGACAGACAGGCTCCATAATTATCTTTTATCATTATTACTAATGGAAAATATGGTCAGGGTGGTTCAAGTTTCCCCAGAATTTCAGGTTTAATTGAATGACCCAGTGGAGAATTGAAATGAACAAGCTGCCCTTTCCACATTGTTTTATTAAAAACATTTTGAAATTTGGCAGTGCCTTGCACTCAGGAGCTTTGCTGGCCTGTTATCTTGGGCTGTGATCTTTAACTAGGCTTAGAGGAAGGACGGTGTGCCCCCTCTGGGTTGCAGGGTCCCTGCAGGGAAGCACATAATCGCATTCTGAAGACTATGCAGGTAGCCTTTCATTAAGACCCTCCTCTCCTCCTGTAGGGAAGGTCTCTGAAAGTCAGAAAAGATTGCTGGTCTAAGGACTGAGCTGGAGAAGAGAAGACAGATGCTTTTCTAAGAGAGATGCTTTTCTAAGAGAACCTCTAGAGATATTGACCCCAGGGTCCCAAAGGCTCCACCTAAGAGGGACTGCAAGACCCTAATTTGGTGATGCTGTCACAACCTCATGGTCACATAGGAGGGCTGGCAAGGCAGGCGACCAGAAACTGGTCACTGCTTGGAGGGCTCGTGGGGCTGAGTTCTCTGGGGGATCTTGGAAAAAGTAAGGTAAGGCCTGGCTTCCTCTGTGTTCTGACCCCACACATGGTGGATTCTCCACGGGTATTTTCACTAAGTCTAGGGAAGCCATTCCAAGGCTTCAGTCTTCTAGGGTTAACCTGGGACAGCTGGACGTATGTCAGGCTACTCTTTCACCCCAGAGAGAGCTGGGCGGCGTTGCCATAGGGGCGACAGACCATCCTTCTCTAGCCACACGTGTGTGTTTCTGTGGATTGTGTAATATCTCCTAGATTCAGTGCCACCTCATTATCATTATTTCTCAATAAGCTGTTTGGATGAGCCCTCGAGCTCTGCCTGCATGTGTCAGGGATCTGATCTGAACATCTGGCAGCTTTTGAGTAGAGTCGGTTGGTATCCTTCATCAAGTGGGTAATTTCCATTACAATTCACAGTTCTGACTTGAGATAATTCATCAGGTCTAACAAGAGATCTGAGATCAGTGGGACAGCTCCTCTGAGTGGGGCTGGAAGGTTCTAGCATGTCCTCTTAGCTTCCAGGGCCCCCAACTCTGTTTCTTGATAATTCGCTCTATCTTTGGGTGATTGTGCTGCAAAGATCAAGGGCTCCTTTGCCATCACTGGGCTTCATAGAGTTTCTGGACTGCAACTGTGATGCTTTGTTTCTTTACTGACCATTCAATTATTAGACTGAGTAAAATAGCAGTCTACTAACTTTAGGTGGGGCAGATTCAGTGCATGAAACATGGATTAGCAATGAGTTCCACTGTCTTGAAAGTGAAATTACTGGGACTTTCCTGGTGGTCCAGTGGTTAAGAATCCACCTTCCAATGTAGGGGATGGGGGTTTGATCCCTAATTGGGGAGCTGAGATTCCACATGTCTTGGGGCAACGAAGCCTGGGCATCTCAACCACTGAGCCCACGCACCACAACTAGAGAGAGAAGCCCAGGCTCTTCAACGAAGACTCTGTATGCCACAACTAAGACCCACTGCAGCAAAAATAAAATAATTAATTAATTTGGAAAAAAAAAAAGTCGAACTACTACATCAAGTGTTAGCATATTTTGATCTCTGGGTCATATTTTTAAATGTTCTCTGTCTTTTCGCAGCCTATCTATATTTCTTAACTTTTCAACTATGGTTACATTTTTCTTTGGTAATGAGAAAATCAATGTTATTTTAAAATTTTAGAAAATATGCATATAACTTACTTGATCAAGTGTTACAGCAATGATTCTTAGCCTGGGGTCCACAGAGAGTCCATGTAACTTAGATGGAAAGAAATTACCTCTTTATTTCCACCAACTGCTAACAAAAATGTAACAATTCCTCTAATTTTGAATGTAGGCAACCAGTCATAGCAGTATTAACAGTAGCTGTAGTTTTGTCACCAATAGAAATCACAGATTTTTTTGTATCTCATTACAGTTGTTGCAGATATGTTGAAATATTGTTTAGGCTTATTACTACTTCAAAATTACAATAGTTATTCGACTTGCCAGCAGATCTTGTTATTTAGTGTGGTAATAAAGACGCATATATATTACCATACAGCAAATTTGTTTTTTTAGTATTTTGATAACTGCATTTCAATAAAAATGCAGTTTCCTCTGTAATCCTGTGTATTTTATTTTCTACAGTTGGACCATAATTCTGAGAAGGAGTTCATATGCATCACTAGACTGCCAAGGAGGTCTATGACCAAAAAATAGAAAATAAAAAAGATTGTAATTAGCCCAGGCTTAGAAGCAGAACTGGGAAACTGGCTTGCATTGAGATCACTGTGGTCCAGGCCTAGGGCTTTCTGTACATTGCCTACTGAATTTTCCCTAAAAGCCTATGATACCCATTTTATAGACAGGAAATTGCGAAATTAAGAGGTTACATGACTTGCTTAAGGTCTCTCAGCTTGTAAGTGGCAGAGCCGATTTGAGTTCAGAAAAGCAGGAGGTACCTGATGGTCTTTATCTTGCCTCAAGTGCCCCAATGGGTCCATATTGAACTCACTATCCCGTGTGTTTGTGTGCCCTTCCCCCTACCCGAGCCAAACGGAAACTTGTTGCCTGGAAGGTTGATAGAGTGTGTTTGACCTTCCCAACTACAGTGCAAATATCTCAAGGGGAGGAGCAGGGTCACTTTATTTATTCCTCCAAACTCCTCAGGGTAGTGGAATTAAAGAATAATATTCTAGGGACTACTCTGGCGGTCCAGTGATTAAGACTCTGTACTTCCACAGTAGGGGGCCATCTTGGTTGAAAAATTGAAAAAAAAAAATTCAAAGCAGTGAATTGATTAGCAAATATTATAGAATTACAGCCATTGAAGGCGGTCGGTGCCCCTCAACTCACGTTGCAACCTCGCTCGGTAGCTATTGTTTAGTTGCTAAGTTGTGTCTGACTCTTTTGTGACCCCATGGACTGTAACCAACCATGTTCCTCTGTCCATGGGATTTCCCAGGCAAGAATATTAGAGTGGGTTGCCATTTCCTTCTCCTTCCATCTTCCTGACCCAGGGATAAAACTCACATCTTCCACCTTGGCAGGTAGATTCTTTACCATGGAGCCACCAGGGAAGCCCATAACCATGGCATGTCCTTGGTCAAGCTGGCTGTTCTTGTTCTGAGGGCTCCTCTCCAGCATATGCTCTGCCTCTTCCCTGCTCTACCTTCCATCTCCACCTCTTCTGTATCATAATGAACTGGAAGTTTCGTTGCTCAAAGCCTGACAGAGACAAATGCTTCATTACCCGGAGGACCCAAATGCATGGTCATTAAGTGATCACCAAACTTGGAATGCCACACTGGAAGGGCGCCCCTTGGAGAATGCTTAACTAGGACCTAATTGCATTTTCTAGACATCAATCACCAGGGTAATTTCCTGTCTTAAGACATGTGCTCTCCTCCACAAAAGAAACCAAAAATGGGGTCAATAAAGGAAAGAGAAAGCTTTAGATCTAAGGGGAGCCCTGGCCCTTTCTTCACCTGATAGATAGCACTGCCTAGCCTGGGTATGAACAGAGGTGAATATTTCTTCTCTTCTCTAAATGGCTCCTGTGGGACAGGTAATTGGCTATGCTGGTGCTTGGCAGGCAAAGGCCAAACACTCAGGGCAAGAGGCTGAGTGTATTTTTTCTGATGGCGGGCGGCTCTCAGGTTGTCCTCAAAGATCACCAGTTTCCTCTCAAAGGACCTGACCCCAGGGACACATCTTCACAACCAGCCCAGGAATCCCTGTCTTCTCTATATGTGTTCAGTTTTAATTTGGTTGGTACCATCATCTCCCTTGGATCTGCAGTTAAGGGGGATTGGTTGCTAGAGCTATAAAAGATCAATTTCACAGGCATTTGATGAAGGGCTCTCCTCTAGGTCTGGTTGGGCTGCAAGCCAAACCCCAGAGGCTTCCCCATCAGCCAACACGAGTGAGGAGGGCACAGACTCAGACTCTGAATAGAAGACACAGCTGGTACCCAAGGCCCTCTCCCAGGGCAGGGACTCAGTCAGACATCTCAGTGGACAAGGGCCAGCTGCTACAGCTTGTGTACTGGGCAGGGGAGCAGCTGGGGAATCACCCAGTCATACAGGAAGTGGATTAAACCAAGGGTCAATGTAAATCCGGTAAAGACATCATTGTCATTTGGGGTGGGATAATCATTTTAGCTGGGGCAAGGAGTGAAACTGTCCAAAGTCACAATCTGGAGAAGTAGAACATTTAAGAAATCTGTGCCAGAGCAAAATAGGGGAGGCAAAGCCAGAGGTCAAGAGCTTAGTGCATGCAGGAACAACCCAGGAAGTTGGATACAAGGCCAAAACAATGCAAATGGGACCCATGTGGCCACATGGGGCAGGAGTGTCCAATCTTGCTGTGCTCAGATGCTGGTCCTGTGGGAACTGGAAAGAGGGCTATAGAATTGGAGCAGAGTGAGTGGCCCTGTGTGTGATGACTAGGCCACTGTCCCTTGTAGCTTGCATAGAATCTCCGCCTTAGCATGACCTGTAGAGGTAATGTGGTTTAAACCAGTATAGAGGAATCTTAGGTGGGTTAACATGAAGTGTTGGTGGTTTAGTCACTAAGTCATGTCTAACCCTTTGCAACTCCATGGACTGTAGCCTGCCAGGCTCCTCTGTCCATGGGATTCTTCAGACAAGAATACTGGAGTGGGTTGCCATTTCCTCTTCCAGGGCATCTTCCTAACCCAGGGATTGAACCCAGATCTCCTGTACTGCAGGCAGACTCTTTACCGATTGAGCTACAAGGGAAGCCCTGGAAAATGAAGGTTTCTTTTCGTTTATTGGCATCTGAGTCTTCAAAACATAAACTTCTATCTTGGTATAACCAAAGGTCATTGTCTAGTTAGAGCACACTGCTACCATTTTGGATTAGTGGATTCTTCTTTGGGTGAGACTGTCCATGGTACTGCAGCCTCCGTGCATCCCCAGCCTCCATGCACCCCTAGCCTCTCTGCACCCCCAGCCTCCCTGCACCCCCAGCATCCATGCACCCTAAGTTGGCATGCCCTCCACCCAGCACTGTGACCACCAGACACACTGTTCCCAAAATCCCTGAGATAGAAGGGATGGGAAGCAGGAAAGCATAGGCAGGACCACTTCTGGTTAACCCAGTTTCTCTGGGCCAGCAGGGCGGTTACCGATCTCTGAGATGTTGGACTTATACTCAAAAGCCCGAGGCAAAGTCTTGGGAGCCTCCTCGAACCCTCAAATTTCAGCTTCATCAGAGCTGGCCCATCCCAAGTTGTGTTTTTCAAGGCAAGGCCATTTTCATGGGCCAAGAGAAAAGAATGCTGTCATCATTGTCAGCTACTGCTGCTGCTGCTAAGTCGCTTCAGTCGTGTCCGACTCTGTGCGACCCCATAGACGGCAGCCCACCAGGCTCCCCCGTCCCTGGGATTCTCTAGGCAAGAACACTGGAGTGGGTTGCCATTTCCTTCTCCAGTGCATGAAAGTGAAAAGTGAAAGTGAAGTCGCTCAGTCATGTCTGACTCTTAGCGACCCCATGGACTGCAGCCTACCAGGCTCCTCCATCCATGGGATTTTCCAGGCAAAAGTACTGGGGTGGGGTGCCATTGCCTTCCCCGTCATTGTCAGCTACTAACGTCTATATTCGAACTGACACTGAGATCCTTGAAGGCACAAAGAGTGACTTTTTCATCTCATCTCCCCAGGGAGGGCCTGAGGAATATGATGGTCTAGCTTTAAGAAAGCGAGGGAGATGCTCCCAAACAAAATCCCACTCAGCTTTCCACATTGTACTCATTCTTGCACCCTGCCTTGCAAAAGGAAAAAAAAAGAATTACCGATCATTTATTATCTGCCAGAATTAAAAGTCACTAAATAAGAAATGGTTTCTGCTTTCCAGAAAGGGGCTCACAGTCCATGGGGGAAACACACTCATGCATATAAAGAGATATTCCCACAGGGCTTCCGTGTCTGGAGTCTAAAGGAGGCATGCACCGGAGCAAAGCACCCAGGTACCCCAAGCATGGAGTCAGAGAAGGCTCACAGCCAAGAGGAATCAGATGAAGATGGGAGCACCAAGCCTCAGAAATGGGAAAGAGCTTCCCTTTCTGGAAACGGAGAACCAGTCGTTGGGAGACCCGATGTCTCCTAAATCTTTGCGTGAGATCCATTTCCTCAGAGTGAGGCTGAAGAGAAACACAGGTCCTCTCAAACTCACACCATTGAAGTCTTATAGAAACCTCACAGTTCTTTCAGAATGTGTCAGAGCCAAGAAGGCCCATTCTTAGGCTGGGCGTTGTTTATTAAATATGATTGGGAGGTCTTCACAAAACCCTCTCTATTTCCCAAACTCAGATTTCCACCACTAGATTGATACCATTGTGTTACTATTTGCTCTTCTTCAGAGATATCAACACTTCAAATGAGAGCATAAGTCACTCACATTATAGTATGAATTAATCTCATCAGCTGTTGGTCCAGGACACCAACAGAAGAAAGATTTAAAAATTGCCATGTGGGCCGGGTACTTAGTTGCTCAGTCATGTCTGACTCTTTGTGACTCCATGAACTGTAGCCTGCCAGGCTCCTCTGACAATGGGGATTCTCCAGACAAGAATATTGGAATGGGTTGCCATGCCCTCCTCCAGGGTATCTTCCCAACCCAGGGATCGAACCCAGGTCTCCTGCACTGCAGGCAGATTCTTTACCATCTGAGTCCCAATGAAGCCCAAAGATTGCCACAGAGGACATCGAAAGGATAACAGGACTATGGCAAGGCCATCAAAAGCAGAGACGAAGGAGAAAAATGAAATCTACTTTATATTTTCTGTGCTTTGATAAAAAGGACAGCAAAGGAGGCACCATCTGGTGAATGGATCTCTTAGACAGAGTGGGGAGGGAACAGGACCTGTTTGGTTTTTGTTTTTTGCTTTTGTGGTCAGAGCCCATTATCGCCATGGCAATTTCCTCAGCATCTAGGCCTCCTTCTCATCACACTGAGCAGTGCCACCTTGATAACAGAGGCTCCGTGTGACCTTCCTCATGCAGAAGGTGGGGGCCATTCCAGACAGTCTGTGGAAGAAATCTCAGGTGGTCTTCACCTCTCCCTGCACAGGGGTTGCCCTTCTGAGGCATCATGGATCACATCCCTGTATCACAGGAAGGAGGACCCCTTCCAGGGTCCAAGAGTGGGCTCTTGTCTGACCCTCGGAAATGTATTGTCCGAAGAGACACATGGGGTGACAAAGCAAGAGATATTATTAGGAAGGGGTGGAGAGCAGTAGGTTATTGGAAACCAGAGGACTGCTCTGCCATGTTGCTCACAGTCTAACATTTTATGGTGATGGGGTTAGTTTCCAGGTTGTCTCTGGCCAAGCATTCTGACTAAGAGTCCTTCCTGTTGGCATGTGCATCTCTCAGCCAAGATGGAGTCCAGTGCAAGGGTTTCTGGGAGGTTGGCAGGACATATCGTCTTTCCTCCTTCCTCCTTTTGGTCCCTTCCAAATTCTGCTGGGTTAGTTTTAGTCATACAATGGACTGGCACGTCCTCACTCCTTTTGGGCCCTCCCAAATTCTCCCAGTTTGTTTTTGGTGAAAGTACCACATTCTTTATTGGTACTTCCCTCCTATTGTGAGGCAACTCAGACAAGCGGTTATCATCATGCCTGGCCAAGGTGGGTGGTTTTTTTTTCACCAATAGTTCTCTAACTGGAGAAGGCAATGGCACCCCACTCCAGTACTCTTGTCTGGAAAATCCCATGGATGGAGGAGCCTGGTGGGCTGCAGTCCATGGGGTTGCTACGAGTCGGACACAACTGAGCAACTTCACTTTCACTTTTCACTTTCATGCACTAGAGAAAGAAATGGCAACCCACTCCAGTGTTCTTGCCTGGAGAATCCCAGGGATGGCGGAGCCTGGTGGGCTGCTGTCTATGGGGTTGCACAGAATCAGACACGACTGAAGTGACTTAGCAGCAGCAGCAGCAGCAGTTCTCTAACACTTGGACAAAATGAATGGGAATGGTAATCTTCTAGAATCATTCAGCTCCAGGGGTTGACTGAAATCTTTGAATGAAGATGCCAGAAATATCAGAATCTAGGGGAAAGATGTTCAGTTTCTTACATTGGTCAGGATCACTGTCAAATTACCCAGAGCAGGTTGTACTGGCCTCAAGAGAGCTGATGGCTCAGAACAGAGCCTAGCTCTTAGCACTGTCTGCTGGGACAGCTGATCCTGCCTGCCAATGGAACCATCGTGGAGTCACAGCATTTAGTCTCTTTGGATGGCAAGCAAATGCCTCAGCCTAGCCCTGAAAATGCGAAACTGGAAATTCATCTTCTGAACCTTTCTTTACCACATCTTCGTTCTGGACCAGCAATCACTTCAATCCACTGTTTCTCCCCGTCCCCATAGCTACTCACTTTGCCCAGGGTCCTAGCATCATTTGCATTTTTTCCCTCCTTCCTCTTCTTCTCCCCTCCTCCTTCTCCATCCTCTTCCTCCAACACTTTCTCCCCTCCCCCTTTTTTTCATCATCATTTGGTTTCCTGCCACAGCTCTCAGCCTGCTTCCAATCCATTCTTCATTCTGTTCTTAGGATGTTCCTGCATGCATGCATGCATGCTAAGTCACTTCAGTCACGCCCGACTCTTTGTGACCCCATGGACTGTAGCCCACCAGCCTCCTCTGTCCACAGAATTCTCCAAGCAAGAATACTGAAGTGGGTTGTCATGCCCTCCTCCAGGGGATCTTCTCAAGCCAGGGATTGAACCCACATCTCTTAGATTTCCTGTACTGGCAGGTGGATTCTTTACCACTAGAGCCACCTGGGAAGCCCCAGGATGTTTCTAAAGTAAAACTACTCAAGTTATTTCCCTTGTTAAACTTTTCAAGGTTTAAGGTGTGCCCAGGGTGTTTCACAGAGAAGGCAATGGCACCCCACTCCAGTACTCTTACCTGGAAAATCCCATGCACGGAGGAGCCTGGTAGGCTGCAGTCCATGGGGTCACGAAGAGTCGGACACCACTGAGCAAATTCACTTTCACTTTTCACTTTCATGCATTGGAGAAGGAAATGGCAACCCACTCCAGTGTTCTTGCCTGGAGAATCCCAGGGATGGTGGAGCCAGGTGGGCTGCCGTCTATGGGGTCGCACAGAATCAGACACGACTGAAGTGACTTAGCAGCAGCAGCAAGGTGTTTCATGATCTGATCCCGCCCTGATCTCTACTCTGGTTGCCACCCCTCCCCTGCCTGCTCCCTGTCCTCCAACCAAGCTCGATTACTTACATTTTCCCAATTTCCAAGCTCTCACTGTCTGGGCCTTTGCATTTATTGGTCCACCTGCCTGGTTAATAGTTATCTTCTTGGATCATCTCCTCCAGGAAGACGTCCTGACACTCCAGGGATGGTTTAGGTAACATTCCATCCATCTCCTATCCTCTATACCGTGAACGCTCATAATAATCTTTACATATAAGTCGGCACGTTCTCAGCACCCGGCTTTATGCTTGGTGTGCAGAGGAGGGTCAGTTAGCATCAAACCACAGCGTTGAACCCTCAGAGGTCCCTACAGCTCCCTGCACCTACAGTTTGGAGAACTCGATTCACTAAGTAAAGGGGAAACGCCCATGTTAAACACCGCTATATGCTGCTAGAAACTGCACGCAGAGGGAAAACAAACAAGTGATTAAGTAATGGCAGGCAAGTATTTCTCTAAGAGTCCTATCCAAATAAAATAACAGGAAAAGTGCTTTTTAGTACTGCTTAACCGCAGCTGAGAATTAAAGATCATTTGTAACAAATCATTACAGTCAACTGATGAAAAATGAATGAGTTTATACAACGAACCATTACTGAATCTGGAGGAAAAAAAAAAAAAAAAAAGACAGTTAAAGCACATTAACTCAAGACTTCCAACCTGTGTGTCGCTGCCTAAGGCTGATTTGCTATTTACACCCAAGTGGCACCAAACGTGGAGAAAGAGCAGGAATCTGAGTGTGAGTTCCCAAACCCCACACCTGGCTCTGTGAGGTCGGTAAAATCTCTCTGAGCTTCTGGTTTGGCTACTGAGAAAATGGAGATGATTAGACCACATCATGTGCTGTGAAACTGAACCATATGAAATTGCCAACAGTTGACTGTGTTTAACCTATGGAAATGGCAATTTCATATGGTTCAACCTGTTATTTTTGTGAGGATCAAAATAAAATAAATAGGAAGGTTCTCTACACATGCAAGGTTTGCTGGAAGTATCTCCCAGCACTAGTGTAGGACTGTGACAACTGGCAGTAGCGTGATGTTCACCTGGAGCAAATCCCAGAAACAGGGAGCCTCCTTGATTGTATTAATAGCATTAGGTTGGAGAAAGAGGGAAGAGAAAGACTAAAAGAGATGAAAAAACTCCTCCAACTCCCAATCCAGGCCTTCCCTTCCTCCCACAAGGACACTATGCCCCATCCCTGCTATTATTTTATTTGTAAGTTTTATTTCACTTTAAGTTTACAGTGAGTGCAGAGAAGGCTGCTGTGTGATATTTGATGTGGCTAGCTGTCGGTCTCCAAAGTTAATCCCGTTTCCCAGGTGGCACTAGCGGTAAAGAACCTGCCTACCAATGTAGGAGACATAGGAGATGTGGATTTGGTCCCTGGGTCATGAAGATCCCCTGGAGGAAGGCAGGGCAACCCACTCCAGTATTCTCCCCTGGAGAATCCCATGGACAGAAAAGTCTGGCAGGATACAGTCCATAGCGTTGCAAAGAGTCAGACATGACTGAAGCGACTTAGTATGCAGGTCCTTGTATTGGGGAAACCTCTGTACCTAAGTCATGGACAAGAAAAGGGTCCTAACAGATGTTTAGTTGAGTAAACAGTCGAACAAATGAATGAGTTCTCAAAGCCCACCAGGCCTATTCCCTGTCCGTCTGTCATCTCTGGCAGAGCCCTAGTAGAAGGTGTGAAATAAAATTCATATTTTATGGTGAGACAAGAAAACTTTCTCTGCCCTTTGGCCTGCTCTCTCCCTACACTGTGCATTGTGTATCTGCAGGATGCATTGATCCAACCACCCCCATCAGCCGGAATACCTGCTCAATCATAAAGAGCAGCATCCTTCAAGATAACATTCTTTCTTGATCTTGTATGGGGTCACGTAACCTACCACGATGACCCTTAAATCTGGAACATGTAGACTGTCAGTAATACGTCATTTGATGTACAGTCCTGTCTCAAAAAAGATTTATGTAACTGTGCTTTGACTTCTAATGAGGAGAACGGTTCTCAGAGCTTTCTGAGATGCTCTTTCTTTCAGGGTTGTAATCCTTAAATTTGGCTCAAATAAAATTTCCCATTTCTTCCTTAGATCGACTGATTAATTTTTTGTCGACTAAGATAAAAGCACTCAGTGCTCACACCCCGAAGCCAAGGAATTAACATCACTCTACATCTCCTGAATTGATGCAAACAATGACAAGCAATTTCTTCATAATTACAAAGTGCTTCTAATGAGATAGCTTATTCTTACTTTTAAAATAACTTCTACATGGCATTGGGCCAAACCCTTTACTTAACCAAATAATCATATATATTAATCACACTCACACACATACACAATTTTTAAAACGCCCTTTTTCAACTGCATTAATTAAAGGACTTATTCAGAATTAATTTATCTTACCAGATTATGTCTAATGCTTTTGTCCTCATGCAGGCAAAAATGCATTCTCTCTTCACCCTTGCTAATTCATTTTCCTAAAGAATTGGTATGTTCCTACTTTGACCTCTGACATGTGACTTCTGCTTGGACTGGGAAGTATTGCTGAAGTCCAGCTTCCTGAACATAAGAAGCATGTGATTGCACAGGGCCGTACGCTTAGAAGGCACCAGCACTTGACTTACTGCTGTGCTGTTGCCATTGTGAATTCCTTAATCGTGTTAGGACAAGGAATCCCACATTTTCATTTTGCATTGGGTCCTGCAAAGTCCTTAGCTTGTCTTGGTGGAGATGCACAGGCAGCAGTGAGGAAACACAGGAGACAGGAAGAATGGCAATGAAATCCAGGTTTAGAGGCTCCCAGAAAGTCTCAGGAGTGCCTAAACTGGCCAGAGGGGGCGTTTCTCCACGGAAAGCTGGAGACCAGGGAGTCCACATGCAGAGGAGCCTTGTTAGTTGGAGAGAAAGGCTCTGGAAAGGGGAGGTTTGCTAAGGAATTCTATGAGGTTAGAACAATCAGATTCATGCTAGGGAAACTGCCCGAGAGACGATGTTTAACACAAAGGCAGCAACGACGGAGACTATGTCTCCTGGAGCCAGCAAGCAGCCAGAGAGTAAAACCAGTAACTGGGAAAATCTGCCCATTGTGTTCATGTGCATGGGCTGGACTATGTCATTCCCTCATTTATTCTTTCCCTCAACAAACATTTACTGAGTATCCAACATGGACATACTGTGTTTTTTTTCCTGAGCGATTTCAAAGATGACAATAATTCAGTCCCTGCTGTGGAGACCACTAATCTATATATCAATATAAGAGAAAGGCATGGGTGAGGTAACATGATTCATGTTATAAAATGGAATGTTGTTACTTGTTGTGAGGTAGGGGCCGAGGGAATGGGCCAAGTTTTGGGGGGTGGTCTTGTGAAAGGTGTTAAGACTAGATCTTGAAGGCTCAGTAGGAGTTCAGCAAAGAAAGCTGCTGAGAAGAGCATCTGGACAGAGGGAACGGCATGAGGAAGCACCTGGGAGTGTGAAACGCAGGGAGGCATGTTGACAAAATCATAAGCTCAGTACAGCAAAGCAGAGGGTGCGAGATGGGGAGTAACAGGAGAGGTGATGAAAAGAAAAGTGGGATCCTGGTTGTGAAGAGCCTTGAGTGCCATCGCCTGGAGCCCAAATTTTACTGCGGGTTAAGAGGACAGCCTCTGAAGTTTCTTAAGCAGAGAAGATCAGAGTGGCATGGATCCCACTCCAGAGATCGGAGTGGAGGAGAGTAGAGTGGAGGGGCTAGTGTTTGCTGCAATCCAGGCATGGGTGTGAGTGAAGAGTGACAGAAGCAGACAAGCAGTTAAAGAATCACTGATACTTAAGCAAGAAACAGTTAGGGCCCAAGCTCAGGTAATAATGTAAATAGTGGGGGAAGAGATTGGAGATCTATCTTAAAGGTGGAATGGATTGTAGTTGATTCACTAGATAGGATGAAAAGGGGGAATAATTCATCCTTCCCACTTTTCTGATTTGGATTAACAACATTGTCATTAACCATTTTGGAGAATAAAGGACTAGGAAGGTAAGAAAATGAGTTGAATTTTGGACAGGTTAAATTCCAGGGACTGCTTCCAGTGGTGGTCTGTGTTACAAATTTGGAAGCAAGCCATAAGAGTATAGATGCTTACTGGAGTTAAAAGCATGGATAAATCCTATAAAGGATAAATCCTATAAAGGATTTGGACAGCAAGAAGCTCTGAAGAGCACCAACATTTAAGAACTGGGTAGATCAACATGATCCAGTGAGAGAGGCTAAGCCAGAACAAACTGTCAGAAAGGTAGAAGGGGAACCAGTGTGGCAGATCAGCCGCCCCCAACCTTTATGGCACCAGGGACCAGCTTCATGGAAGACAGTTTTCCCATGAACTGGGCAGAGGGGCAGAATGATTTCAGGGTGATTGAAGCACATTACATTTATTGAGTTCACTGAGCAAAAGGTGGAGCTCAGGCAGTAATGTGAGTGATGGGGAGCAGCTTAAATATAGACGAAGCTTTGCTTGCTTGCTCGCTGCTCATCTCCCCCTGTGTGGCCCGCTTCCTAACAGGCTGCAGACTGGTACTGATCCATGGCCTGGGGGTTGGGGACCCCTGTGGTAGATTGTATTACTGTTCCCTTTTATTTGCTATCTTTCCTGGGAGATCATTGTGCTGTGCTTAGTCGCTCAGTCACATCTGACTCCTTGCATCCCCATGGACTGCAGCCCCCAGGCTCCTCTGTCCATGGGGATTCTCCAGGCAATAACACTGGAGTGGATTGCTATTTCCTACTCCAGGGGATCTGTCCAACTCAGGGATCGAACCCAGGTCTTCCACATTGTGGGCAGATTCTTTAACCACTGAACCACCAGGGAAGCCCAGAAGATCATTGGCCCTGCTCATTTCAAGTGGGAAGAGTGGACTCCTTTGATTTCTTGATATCAGGCGTGGACCACATGACTTGCTTTGGCCAATGGCACATGAGGAAAGATGAGGCACACAACATCCAAGCAGAGGATTTAAGAGTCACCATGTGGTTTGTCTGTTCCCTCCACCTGGATCCCCGAAGGAAGAACAGACAAGAGCAGAGCTACATTCAACCCTCAGCTGCTGCAGGCTGTGAGTAGAAAGGAGACCTTTATGAGTGTAAACTACTGAGATTTGGGCATTATTACCTTAGTGTAACATAGCAAAAGCTGACTGTTAAAACCAGAAAAGAAGAGTGTCTCAGAAATGAAAGAAACACTTCAAGAAAAAGTGAGTGGTCAAGATGGTCAAAAGTGACACAGAGGTAATTAGAAATAGCAAGAGGGAGGTTATGGGTGATCTTGGTGAGAACGCTGTTAGTGGTGTGGCAGGAGCTGAAGCCAGATGGCTATGGATTGATCCCTGAACGGGAGGTGAGGAGGTGAAGATTCTAAGTGTAGATTACTCACTTAATGATGTTGACTGAAGGGAAGGAAAGAGAGAGAGAAACAGCTTAAGGTAGAGACAGAGTGGGAGGAGAGTTTTATTTAGGATAGAGGGGATTTGAAACTGTTTGCAGACTGAGGAGGAAGATTTGCTGGAAATGGAGAGATTGAGAATGTAAGTATAGCCAGCTGTCTGGATCCACAGGTTCTGCGTCTGAGTATTCAACCAACTGCAGGTCAAAATTATTTAGGAAAAAAATTCCAGATGTTCCCCAAAGAAAAAATTGAATTTGCTGCTCATCAGCAACTACTTACAAAACATTTACATTGTATTAAATAAGTAGTCTAGAGATTATATAAAGTGTATGGGAGGGTGTACTTAGGATATATTCAAACACCAAGGCATTTTATATAATGGAATTGAGGTTCTGAAACAACCCTCCTTCCCCCGAGTCATGGATACTGATGGGCAACTGTACTGAGGCTATATGCCTGAAAATATATGTATCTGTGACTACCCCATAGTATTAAAAACAATCATAACAAACACTTAGATGGTGCTCACCAAGTGCTCAGCACAGTTTTAAATGTCTTGTATGTATTAATCTGCAAGGCAACTCTATGAGGGAGGTAGTGTTATTTTCATTCCCATTATATAGTTGAGTAAACTGAGGCATGAAGATTTTTATTAACTCACGGCAGTTAGCATAGCTAATAAAGTGGCAGAGCCAGGGTTCAAACTAAGGCTATCCATCTCCAGGTGGGAGGGTCCTTAACCACCACGCTGCATTGTCTCTCATGGAGGAGCAGAAGGATTTTAAGCTGTAAGCTCTGCCTGGGAAGAAGATGTGCCAGAGAGGGCCATATACATCGTGAATGAGGGATACGGCAGAGACATATACAGGAGGGGGCTGAAAAGGAGAAAGCTCGGGTTTCTCAGAGAGTAGAATTGAAAAGTTATGGGCACCAGTTGATTGGGAGTACCAGCCTGGCTGTGATTGGGTTGTGAGAAAAGATGAAAAAGAAGAGGGGAAAATTAGGTAAAAGAAGAGCAGAAGAGTCAAGAGAAAGAGAGGAAGCCAAGTTAACTTTTGTGGTGCACTCAGTACTCACTATGCGCCAAGCTCTGTTTTGGGCTGGGGGTTCCAAAGGAAGACGTAGTCCTTTCTCCAAGGATCTCCCCCAGATAATGGGAGGACAGACTTAGGAGGTTTCTCTGACTCTGGGGTGAGGCTCAGTGTGATATGTGCAAAAAGCTAAAGAAGAGCAGGCTATGGAGGGACAGAATACCTGGGCACAGATACCATCAAGCAGGAAGCAGAATTGCTAGTCATCTCTTATCCTAAGGATGCCCCTCCTTTAGCGGGCTCTTTGTGAAGATCGGGGCATGGCTGGCTAATGGAATGTGGAACTCCCCTCCAACCTGGACTAAAGGCATAAAGGCCACAAGGGCAGTGTTGCTTTCAGAGTTCAAAGTTGGAGAAATCTAAAACGGTACCCTGCATCTAAGTACCCCAGCTCAGCGGGCCTTTTAGGAGGCATTTCAAAGTGTGAGTGGCCTTTCATCACTATGGAGTCGGCAGGATGTGTTGTAAGTTGTCAGGTCACGCTGTGTCACCTCAGTGTGTGGCGGATGCTCTGAACTGGAGAGGATTCCTCCAGATTCTTGGGAAGTCTGGAGTCTTCCCTCGGTAAGTGCACACAGGGAAGCAAGTGAATTTCCAAAGATGGCAGTGTGTGCAAATGGGCAGGGGTCCATTTCAAGTCGTGGCATGTTTCCCAATCAGTGAAACTGAGCTGCAATGACATGGGAAACTGGCTCTGCTCTGCAGAGTTTGCCCTTCTCTCCCTTCCTTCCATTGCACTGTACTTTATCTTCCTAGCTCATCCCTGACTCTCTTTTAAGAGCAACTACTGTCCAAATAGACACACCACAAATATTACCTGTCTAATGTGTGCCCAGGAGACTTCTGTCTCCTAGGTAAGTCAGCCTGCTTTCTACAAATCTGCTTTGCAGAGTCCTGACCCTGGAGCACCACATACAGCCCATTTGAGCATCTCTGATACCAGTGTGTTCTACCCAGCATCCTCCCCAACAGACTGACACTTCCCGCCGGAGTCATGTTACAGTCACCTGTCCCTGAATTTTTTTCATGTGGGTTTCATCCTCTTTGAGGGAGTTCACAATTCTGCCAACCCCTCACCTGCAACTTTGAGCCTACATAATCTTTACTTCTCCTTTAAAATTTTTATTACATTTTAATGAATTTTTATTGTAGTATAGTTTCTTTATAATGTTGTGTTAGTTTCTGCTGTACAGTAAAATGAATCAGCCCTACATATACACACATCCTCTCCCTTTTGGACTTCCTTTCCATTCAGGTCACCCCAGTGCATTAAGAAGAGTTCCTTGTGCTATACAGTATATTCTCATTAGTTTTGTTTTATACATAGTATCAATGGTGTACATATGCCAATCCGATCTCCCAATTCCTTCCACCTACCTGTTTCCCCCTTGGTATCCATATATTTGTTCTCTATGTCTCTATTTCTGCTTTGCAAATAAGATCATCTATACCATATTTTGGGGCTTCCCTGGTGACTCAGACAGTAAAGAAGCTGCCTGCAATGCAAGAGAACCAGGTTCAATCCCTGGTTTCAGAAGATCCCCCGAAGAACAGAATGGCAACTCACCCCAGTATTCTTGTCTGAAGTATCCCCATGGACAGAGGAGACTGGTGGGCTACAGTCCATGGGGTCACAAAGAGTCAAACATGACTGAAGTGACTTAGCAACATGCATGCATTTTTCTAGATTCCATGTATATGCATTAATATACAATATTTGTTTTTCTCTTTCTGACTTACTTCACTCTGCATGAGACTTCCTAGGTCCATCCACGTTTCTAAAAATGACCCATTCCATTCCTTTTTATGGCTGAATAATATTCCATTGTATATATGTACCACATCTTTATCCATTCCTCTGTTGATGGCCATTCACGTTGCTTCCATGTCTTGGCCAAGGTAAATAATGCTGCAGTGAACACTGTGGAGCATGCATCTTTTTGAATTATGGTTTTCTCTGGGTATATGCCCAGTAATTGGATTACTGGGTCAGATGGTAGGTCTAGTTTCAGTTTTTTGAAGAGCCTCCATACTGTTTTCTAAAGTGGCTGTATCAATTTACACTTCCACCAACAGGGCATGAGGGTTTACTTCTCCTTAATTAAATGGTTAGCTTCTTAATTAACTCTTCTGATCCTTGTGTCCCTTGAAGTGGAAAAGATGAAGTACAGATAATTGGTAAGAACTTCAGAGGAAGTGAAATTGGGGCTGGTACTTTAAGGACAATTAATAGCCTCTTTGGACAAATAGACAAGGGGAGTGTGCTCTAGGTAGAAAGAACAGAGGATATGCAGAAGCCCCAAAGTGGGACAGGACAGAGTGAGTTCAGGGAAAGGGGCAGTTCCATGGGGTTAAAGTGCATGCATATGTGTGGAGTGTGGCAGCTACAAATGACATGATGAAACATGTAAAGAGCATTGACTGTAGTGCTAAGCAATCTGGCTTTGGGTTTGGCTCTGTGGATAATTGAAGTCCACCAAGAGTTTTTTAGCAGAAGACACATATTTGATTCCTGGGTTGGGAAGATCCCCTGGAGAAGGAAATGACAACCCACTCCAGTATTCTTGCCTGGGTAATCCCAAGGACAAAAGACCCTGGGAAGGCTACAGTCCACAGCATCACAAAGACTTAAACAGCAACAACAACAGATTTTTAAGTAGGGAATCCATTATGATTAGACTGGGGTTTTAGAAATCCCGGAGTAGCTGTATGAAAGGTCAATCTGAGGGGCAAAGACTTGAGACAGAGAGACTTTCCCATCTGAAGCCACTGAACCTCTACCAGCCCAGGGGCACCACCCCAGGCGCCACAGGCCAGGTTCTCAGCATTGATCTCCATGGTAGACCGGGCACAACCAAGGCAGGGACCCAGCCTTTTTGCAGGGTGCCATCTCGTATCCTCTGTGGATTATTGTCTCAGAGCCGTGTCTCTCCACCCCTCCTTTCCGCATGAAGGTAGAGAATGTAGATTTTCTGAAAGGGAAGCCCAGAGACCCTTGCTAGGAATGAAGCCTGGCTGAATGGGTAGAGAGCAACGTCTGTCTTGCTGCCACTACATTTAGTAGCAGAAAGAGAAGCCATCTCTGTAAATTTCCTCCAAACACTGCACACATCTTCCTGGCTTGCTGATGCCCAGTTGGCTATAATGAGAAGTGCAGCACATCAGGGAGATACTTAAATCAGACTATTTTTCACCTTGTCAATCGCTGTATCTATTTCTGCCTCCCCGCTTTCTCTCTTCTTTCCCTTTAGTCTAAGATCAAATTGTGTGTGGCCTTTTCATCCTTTTTGGGCCCCTTCTCCCTGCTGGTTACCTGCCAGGGGCTCTCCCACCAATTTCACTCTAAGCAAATTAAAGGAAAAAAAAAAGAAAAAGTGAGATGAGAGGTGAGCCTCTTTGTGAGGGAGTGCCTGACAGTGAAGGTTAGGAGACATGAGGCTAATGAACTACAGAATATTGGTTACATCTCACTTGATTACACTCAGGAAATGTACAACCATCTTTTAGTCACAATTGGTCATTTATCTGCTGAAATGTTCACAGCAACACCCCCACTCACATTTATCTCCTCCTTCCACTTCTAGTCAAGGTTTCTAGAAATCAGTGATTCATCACTGAATACAACTACCATGGGATCTACCAGGCCAGGAAAAATCACCTCGTCCCTGTGCCAAGGTGCTGTCTCTCATTGGTAATATCTTCATGCAAGTGGGTACTCCTGGGGTGCAGTGAAGCATGTGTCAGAACAGCACTCTCACCCGAGTGTGCATATCTGGATCACTGAGGATAAATCAGAACCACAGCTCTTAGGCTGTCTTCCGGGGTCCTGATTAGCTTCGATTTGGACTGGAGGGTGGGAGTTCACTCAGAGTCAGCTTTGGGTTCCTAGGCACATGAGGCTCACTTGGATGAAAGGAAAAAGGCTCATTCTTCCTGAGCCATAACTCAAGAGGGCACCACTCACATGTGAAAAGCTAGGGGTCAAGTCTGCTGTTAGGTCTAGAACACGGATATTAGCCTTTATACAGTAACAATGTATAATACACAAGACTTCTAATTAAACTTACATAATAAAAAACATACATAATTATTTCTGTTCCCTCCTAAAAATCTCACCACAGTAGGCAGAATTCTAATATGGTTCCTAAGATTTCCAATCCCTGACATATATGCCTTGCCTGATTTCTGGGATGGTGCACATGGGATTTTACTCCTGTTACTAGGTATGTTATATGGAACAGTTGAACTTATGATAGGGAAATTGTCTAGGTGAGCCTGTCATGAGCACATGAGAGCCATTTAAAGGCTTTGAGGGTGGGAGTGGGTGGGTGCGGGCTGATTACAAAAAGGGAAGGCAGAGAGATTTGAAACACAAGAGGAATTCAATGCAAGTGAGATTCCCTATTGCTGCATTGGAGGAGGTCCCATAGCAAGGACCATCAACAACCAGCAAAACAATGGGGACCTCAGACCTGTAACGGCAAAGAGATAAATTCTGCCAACAACCTCATACTACTTGGAAGTGGGTCTTTTCCTGGTCAAGCTTCCAGATGAGGATGAAGATGGCCAACATTGTTATTTCAGCATTATGGGATCCTGGACCAAAGACTCAGCCAAAATATGTTGAATACCTGAGACACAATAACTGTGAGATAATAAATTTGCATTGTTTTTAGCAGTTACATTTGTGGTAGTTCGTTATGTAGCAATGGAAAACTAATATATTCTCTTAAAAGAATAAAGATTTAAACCCATCAAGGGGGCACTTGGAGAAGGCAATGGCAACCCACTCCAGTGCTCTTGCTTGGAAAATCCTATGCACAGAGGAGCCTGGTAGGCTGCAGTCCACGGGGTAGCTAAGAATCAGACACGACTGAAGTGACTTAGCAGCAGCAGCAGCAGCAGGGGGCACTTAGAGCAGAGAAGTGGCAAGCAAGTTGTGAAAGGTCAGAAGCAGGTGGACTTAGGTCACCAATTTAGAAGAGCAGAAAAAGTATTAATACCTGCAGAAGAGGAAGCCAAAAAGTCATAACCTGATTTGGAACTCAGGAAGGACTCTGAAACGAGATATACAGGTGCCTCTGAAGACTGAAGTACAAGAAGCACAACAAACATGAAGACTGGGTGAAAGCCCAGGTAAGGAGCTGATCAGATCAGATCAGATCAGTCGCTCAGTCGTGTCTGACTCTTTGCGACCCCATGAACTGCAGCCCGCCAGGCCTCCCTGTCCATCACCAACTCCCGGAGGTCACCCAGACTCACATCCATCGAGTCAGTGATGCCATCCAGCCATCTCATCCTCTGTCGTCCCCTTCTCCTCCTGCCCTCAATCCCTCCCAGCATCAGAGTCTTCTCCAGTGAATCAACTCTTCGCATGAGGTGGCCAAAATACTGGAGTTTCAGCTTTAGCATCATTCCTTCCAAAGAAATCCCAGGGCTGATCTCCTTCAGAATGGACCGGTTGGATCTCCTTGCAGTCCAAAGGACTCTCAAGAGTCTTCTCCAACACCACAGTTCAAAAGCATCAATTCTTCGGCGCTCAGCCTTCTTCACAGTCCAGCTCTCACATCCATACATGACCACAGGAAAGACCATAGCCTTGACTAGGCGAACCTTTGTTGTCAAAGTGATGTCTCTGCTTTTGAATATGCTATCTAGGTTGGTCATAACTTTCCTTCCAAGGGGCAAGCGTCTTTTAATTTCATGGCTGCAGTCACCATCTGCAGTGATTTTGGAACCCAGAAAAATAAAAAGATAGACGTCCCCAGATTCTCTCTCCTCCCTCACCAAGTCAGACAGCTTTCCTACATTCAACTCTATAGAAGGCAAGAGGTTTAATTTCTGCAGACACGGAACCGTGTAGGCTGTGAACTTGACACTAGTCACAACTGATAGCAGATGAAAGTGAAGGTATTAAGATTCATATACTGAACCGTAAGACTGTCCCCACTCCCTGTTCTTTCCCTCTCTCACTTAAGCATGTATTACTCTCAACCACTGAAAAGGAGACAGGAAACATGTTCCTGGAGGAATGAAATGTCTCTTAATTAAGTGACTCAGACTAACTGATTGCTCGAATTACTCTATAGTCATATAGGCACCCGCCTCCCACAGTATATGTGCACATACATATGTGTATGCTTATAACATTGAATTAGGTTTCTAGTGGCTCATTTGTATTTCAGATATGAATAGACAAAAAAGAATTAGCAGACATTTGAGAAAAGACTCTAGTATAGAAATGATAAAAACAAGAAATAGAGATTCCAATGGAATAGAAACTGCAAGGAACAAAAAAAAAACCTGATGAAACAATATTTCAACCATGAAGCAACAAGATAATATCCTATTTACAAAGAGACATTCAGAAAATAAGAAAAAATACTCATGTATATTAAAGATTAAGAAAACAGAAAATAATTTAAAAATCAAAAGAATATGTAGAAGGTTAAAAAGTGAGGCAATCTCCCAGACAATAGTACCCAAAAAGTTGGATTAAAGTTCAACATTCAGAAAACTAAGATCATGGCATCCAGTCCCAACACTTAATGGCAAATAGATGGGGAAACAGTGTCAGACTTTATTTTTCTGGGCTCCAAAATCACTGCAGATGGTGACAGCAGCCATGAAATTAAAAGATGCTTACTCCTTGGAAAGAAAGTTATGACCAACCTAGACAGCATATTAAAAAGCAGAGATATTACTTTGCCAACAAAGGTCCATCTAGTCAAGGCTATGATTTTTCCAGGGGTCATGTATGGATATGAGAGTTGGACTATAAAGAAAGCTGAGCATCAAAGAATTGATGCTTTTGAACTGTGGTATTGGAGAAGACTCTTGAGAGTCCCTTGGACTGCAAGGAGATCCAACCAGTCCATCCTAAAGGAGATCAGTCCCGGGTGTTCACCGGAAGGACTGATGGTGAAGCTGAAACTCTGATACTTTGGCCACCTTATACAAAGAGCTGACTCATTTGAAAAGACCATGATGCTGCAAAAGATTGAGGGCAGGAAGAGAAGGGGACGACAGAGGATGAGAGATGGTTGGATGGCATCACCGACTCAATGGACATGTGTTTGGGTGAACTCCGGGAGTTGGTGATGGACAGGGAGGCCTGGTGTGCTGAGGTTCATGGTCAGCAAAGAGTCAGACACAACTGAGTGACTGAACTGAAATGATAGAAACTAGGAAAGAAAAGATAAGAAAATTAGGTGATTCATTCCTGGAGGTACAACTTCTAACTAACAGGAGTCAGGCAAAGAGAGAACAAGGAAAATAGAGGAATGAAAATTATTATGGAAATATATAAGAAACATTTCTTATTTTGAAAGATATAACTTTACAGATTGAAAGGACTTATTAAGTGCTTAGTACAACAAAGGAAAATAAGGACCACATCAAGGCATGCTGTCATAAAATTTCACACCAGAGAGGAGGAGATCTTAATATCTCTTTTAAAAGAGTTTAGAGATAAAAAGGCAAGTGACACGCAAGATATCAGAAATCAGAATGGCATCAGCTTTCTAAGAGCAAAACTAGATTCTAAAAGACAATGGAGTTGTTTCTTCAAAATTTCAGGGTAAAAATCATTCTCAACCCAAAATTTTATACCAAGTCAAATTGCTAACCAAGTATGAGGGAAGAATAAATGCATTTGCATACATCTAAATTTTCAGTCTCAATTTATCTCTGATGCACTGTTTCTTAGGGAAGTAGTAAAGGGCATATGCCACAAAATAAAGGAGTAAGTAAAAAAAGCAGAAGATATTGCATTGGGTGCAGGAAACAGAGGATCTTACAGACAAGTGAGTAAAAAGGAATTCCTAAGATCTAAGTGAGGGAAGATCCATGAGAACCAGTCTGTTGAAGAGCTGGAGGCCACCAGTCAACAGGGCAAGAAGACTGAAGCCTCTAGAAGGAGTATCTCCTAGGAAAACACAGAAATGACACCACATTTGATGTGCCTGTCTCTTTTATGTCTTATGGATCTGTCAAAGAGTTTGCTAAGAATTGTAATTAGTCACAAAGATGAAAAGTTGAACTCAATGGACAACTAAGAGGTGTGCAAGAGATTGGCTGTGATAATCCTATACCTACACCAGCTGTGTTGTGAATAATATTTACAAAGGCAAAATAATGTAAATACTAAATATTGTGGTTTTCGTGATTGTGATATGTGATTACATATGTAAAATAATGTAAATACTAAACAACAACTGTGATAAACTACATTGGAAGGATGGGTTGAGGAAATGTCTGTGTGCGTATGCAGTAGGTGGAATGGGGCCAGGGCTGTACAAGAGCTAAATCCTTAACTTCCACGAGAGTAAATCAATATATGATTTCTAAAATTTCAAATAAAAAATAGTCCCGAGAAATAGTACGCTAAATGTGTGATCTAAATTTATTGAGGTAAATACAAAAATAAATGGCTAAATGTAGTTCCCTCTGAAGAAGAGCCCAGTGTTGGGACGAAGTAGCCAAGAAATTGCTTTTTTTGGTGATAAGTCTCATAGTATTGTTTGAGTTTTTAAGCTCTGTGTCAGCAAGCAAAAGCCTATAGAAAACCTATTTTAGCTTACATAGTACCTGAGAAATATAAATATTCTTTTATGCCATGATTGGGGTGAGAGGTGGAAAAGGTTTATTTCTGATAACTTTAACCTGGCTTGAAAACCAGGTTTTTGTATATGAGGATATATTCCTGTACTAACCTGAGCTTTGAATGGCAAAGTCTATCTGTCTAGTGTTGAGACCCAAATATAATCATGCCTATTAACAATACAGTATTGTTGAATCTACAAGGCCACGGCACACCTATACCTTTGCTTGATCTTAGTAGCAGTCTTGTGAGGTAGTCAGGGCAGGGAACAGTATACAGACAAGGGAACTGAAATTCAGAGAGGCTGGGTGACTTTGCATGGTCACACAGCCTAGATTCGAAAGCAGCTTTCTCTACAGCCCTGCTGAAGCCATTGATCTAAAGCTAGGGGAAATATAGCATAATTTTGGAATAAGTCATTATCTCTGGTCCATTGTCTATCTTCAGACTCCTAATTTAGAGACTTTGAGCCATTCTATTCTTTACTTTCCCTGTCTTTCCACCATGCCAGTTCCTAATTTTTTCCTTCCCATTACCAAGTTGCTCATTTTGTTGTTGTTGTTTTTCTTTTTAAAGATTTCTTTTTTATTTATTTTTGACTGTGCTGGGTCTCCATTGCTGCATGTGGGCTTTCTCTAGTTGCAGCAAACAGGGGCTACTCTTCATTGTGGTGTGTGGGCTTCTCATTGCTGTGGCTTCTCTTGTTGCAGAGCACGGGCTCTAGGTGTGCAGACTTCAGTAGTTGTGGCTCTAAGGCTCTGGAGCACAGGATCAGTAGTTGCTGTGCATGGGGTTAGTTGCTTCAGGGCTTGTGGGATCGTCCCAGACCAACAATTAAACCCATGTCCCCTGCACTGGCAGGTGGATTCTTAATCACTAGACCACCAGGGAAGCCCCCTGAGTTGCTCTTATTCAATTGCTTGGCTCTTACCCTGCCCCTTTCTTTTTGCCTCCGGATTTAATTCTTGGCTTTGGAAATTGAAACATCTGAAACACTGAGAGTGACTAGATACATCATGATCATCATCATACTACCTTCATGGTTAAAGGTAGCCAAGAGAGCCTGTCCCAGCCTTGGAATCTGAATTAGACCTGGAGTTCGTCTGATGAAAACCACAAGGCACCCAGCTCATCACATGTTATCTTCTCCACACTCTGTTCATCTACGGGTTCAGCTTTCCACAAACACAGTGGTCTTGGCATATGGAATAGACCTCAAAAGATGGTCTTTTAGTCTTTTGATTTATTTTTTAAGCATGCACGCAGTTTGAGGCTAAAGAAATGGTGAAAAAAATGAGAGGGAAAGTGGCAGGGGTAGAAGAAAGATTTGCACGTCTCTGCCCACTATCAATGTCAGCTGAGTTATGATAAGGTAGTTGAAGAGATGCCTGTTTAAGCCACCAATACTTTTTCCGCCCTCAGGTTCCTTGGAGATCTCTTGATCCTGTTTTGTGTTTGAGGTAGATAGGATCACAGCTTCCTGTGTTATGGCTGCAGGCATAATTCCAACATCTGAGAGCATTTTCCTCCCAGATATTTAATTTCCCCTTTCAGCTGTTTTACCACTGGGGCCCTAGACATACCTCACAACTCTATCTACCACATCATCTTAGCCTCTTTTGCGAGTCTTTTAATATCCATCAGAAAATAATTCTGTCTTCGATTCTGAGGCAAATCCCTAACACTTCTTCCCTTGTTTCTAATTAGCAAGATTTCTGTGGTAATTAAGACAAGAGCAATTCCTCACTTCTGCAGCATTTTCAATTCAGAGAGAAAGAAAAATACAACAATAACACAAAGTGGGTCTAAGACTGACTCCATTAGCTGACTTGACTATTTTAAATAATTTCAGCACCTCGGTGCATGTGTGTGCACACACGCACAAACATACGTCTATAAACACACATGCACAGTACATGGTACGCATGCATGTACACATACTTGCTCACATGCATATACACACATACACACACACACTCATGCACAAACAGGAACATTAACCCATTTCAAAAAGAAGCAGAATCTGGACTTCCTTCATGGCACAGTGGATGAAAATCTGCCCGCCAAGTCAGAGGACACAGATTCAATCCCTGGTCCGGGAAGATTCCACATGGACCGGAGCAGCTAAGCCCCTGAGCCACAAGTACTGAGCCTACGTGCTGCAACTACTGAATCCCGAGAACCCTGGAGCCTGTGCTCTGCAACAAGAGAAGCCACTGCAATGAGAAGCCCACGCATCACAACTCAAGAGTAGCCCCTGCTCGCTGCAGCTGGAGAAAGACTGTGCAGCAACAAAGACCCAGTGCAGCCAAAAAAATAAAATAAGTAAATAAGCTTAAAAAAAAAAAAAAAAAGAAGAGAAAGAAACAGGATCCAAATGCACTAATGGAAATGCTGCCATTCTGTGGGCAGAAAAAATGCCTCATCTTAAACCCTGGGCATCCCACAAAACAAGGGATCTCGATGGACAGAATTCTGGATGCCTGAAGATGGGCACATTTCCTCTCTGGTCAAACACCCAGGAACTTGGCATTTGCAAGACTCTACAAATGCCCATTGCATATGTTTGCCCTGCGTTAGCTTTTGCTCTTGCTTAGTAGAGACAGTAGGTTGAAACTGCATTGCTGGACAAAATCTAGTTTTGTTGGCTGAGCCCAGAGAACAGTGCTGTAATTTCCATTTTAGAGATGGTATTCTAAAATGGGTCCAAATTCTGGGTTCGTGTATGTGGGCACAAACATGTATTTCTATGTACTCCTAAGGGATTAACAGAAAGGTGTTCTGCATCTCGAAAGCTAAAGGAAAATATTCTCTCTGCATTTATGACTTTTTAAAACCAAGGCTCTTTACAACATCAGACCTTGCTTCTATCACCAGTCACATCGACAACTGAGTGTTGTTTTTGCTTTGGCTCCATTTCTTCATTCTTTCTGGAGTTATTTCTCCACTGATCTCCAGTAGACATGGGCACCTAATGACCTGGGGAGTTCATCTTTCAGTGTCCTATCTTTTTGCCTTTTTATGGTGTTCATAGGGTTCTCAAGGCAAGAATACTGAAATAACTCCAGAAAGAATGAAGGGATGGCACCAAAGCAAAAACAACACCCAGTTGTGGATGTGACTGGTGATAAAAGCAAGGTCCGACATTGTAAAGAGCAATATTGCACAGGAACCTTGAATGTTAGGTCCATGAATCAAGGCAAATTGGAAGTGGTCAAACAGGAGATGGCAAGAGTGAACGTCAGCATTCTAGGAATCAGCAAACTAAGATGGACTGGAATGGGTGAATTTAACTCAGATGACCATTATATCTAAGACTGTGGGCAGGAATCCCTTAGAAGAAATGGAGTAGCCATCACAGTCAACAAAAGAGTCTGAAATGCAGTACTTGGATGCAGTCTCAAAAATGACAGAATGATCTCTGTTCGTTTCCAAGGCAAACCATTCAATATCACAGTAATCCAAGTCTATACCCTGACCAGTAATGCTGAAGAAGCTGAAGTTGAACAGTTCTATGAAGACCTACAGGACCTTTTAGAACTAACACCAAACAAAGATGTCCTTTTCATTATAGGGGACTGGAATGCAAAAGTAGGAAGTCAAGAAATACCTAGAGTAACAGGTAGATTTGGCTTTGGAGTACAGAATGAAGCAGGGCAAAGGCTAACAGAGTTTTGCCAACAGAATACACTGGTCACAGCAAACACCCTCTTCCAACAACACAAGAGAAGACTGTACACATGGACATCACCAGATGCCCAACACCAAAATCAGATTGATTATATTCTTTGCAGCCAAAGATGGAGAGGCTCTATACAGTCAGCAAAAACAAGACCGGGAGATGACTGTGGCTCAGATCATGGACTCCTTATTGCCAAAATCAGACTGAAATTGAAGAAGGTAGGAGAAACCACTAGACCGTTCAGGTATGACCTAAATCAAATCCCTTATGATTATACAGTGGAAGTGAGAAATAGATTTAAGATCTAGATCTGATAAGAGTGTCTGATGAACTATGGACGGAGATTCATGACAATGTGAAAAAGACAAGGATCAAGACCATTGCCAAGAAAAAGAAATCAAAAAGGCAAAATGGCTGTCTGAGGAGGCCTTACAAATAGCTGTGAAAAGAAGAGAAGCAAAAAGCAAAGGAGAAAAGAAAAGATATAAGCATCTGAATGCAGAGTTCCAAAGAACAGCAAGGAGAGATAAGAAAGCCTTCCTCAGTGATCAGTGCAAAGAAATAGAGCAAAACAATAGAATGGGAAAGACTAGAGATCTCTTCAAGAAAATTAGAGATACCAAGGGAATATTTCATGGAAGGATGGGCTCAATAAAGGGCAGAGATGGCATGGACCTAACAAGCAGAAGATATTAGGAGGAGGTGGCAAGAATACACAAAGCAACTGTACAAAAAGGGTCTCCATGACCTGGATGATCATGATGGTGTGATCACTCACCTGGAGCTGGACATCCTGGAATGTGAAGTCAAGTGGGCCTTAAGAAGCATCACTACAAACAAACCTAGTGGAGGTGATGGAATTCCAGTTGAACTATTTCAAATACTAAAAGATGATGCTGTGAAAGTACTGCATTCAATATGTCAGCAAATCTGGAAAACTCAGCAGTGGCCACAGGACTGATAAAGGTCAGTTTTCATTCCAATCCCAAAGAAAAGCAATGCCAAAGAATGTTCAAACTACCGCACAATTGCACTCATTTCACATGCTAGTAAAGTAATGCTCAAAATTCTCCAAGCCAAGCTTTAGCAATACATGAACCATGAAATTCCAGATGTTGAAGCTGGTTTAGAAAAGGCAGAGGAACCAGATATCAAATTACCAACATGTTCTGGATCATCAAAAAAGCAAGAGAGTTCCAGAAAAACCTCTATTTCTGCTTTATTGACTTTGCCAAAGCCTTTGACTGTGTGGATTACAACAAACTGGAAAAATCTTCAAGAGATGGGAATACCAGACCACCTGACCTGCCTCTTGAGAAACCTGTATGCAAGTTAGGAAGCAATAGTTAGAACTGGGCATGGAATAACAGACTGGTTCCAAATATGAAAAGGAGTACATCAAGGCTGTATATTGTCACCTTGCTTATTTATGCTTACTTATGCAGAGTGCATCATGAGAAATGCTGGGCTGGAAGAGGCACAAGCTGTAATCAAGGGTGCGGGAGTAATATTAATAACCTCAGATACACAGATGACACCACCCTTATGGCAGAAAGTGAAGAAGAACTAAAGAGCCTATTGATCAAAGTGAGAGGAGAGTGAAAAAGTTAGCTTAAAGCTCAACATTCAGAAAACGAAGATCATGGCATCCAGTCCCATCACTTAATGGCAAATAGATGGGGAAACAGTAGAAACAGTGGCTGACTTTATTGTTTTGGGCTCCAAAATCACTGCAGATGGTGAATGCAGCCATGAAATTAAAAGATGCTTACTCCTTGGAAGGAGAGTTATGACCAACCTAGACGGTATATTAAAAAGCAGAGACATTACTTTGTCAACAGAGGTCTGTCTAGTCAAGGCTATTGTTTTTCCAGTAGTCATGTAAAGATGTGAGAGTTGGACTGTAAAGAAAGGTGATCACCAAAGAACTGATGCTTTTGAACTGTGGTGTTGGAGAAGACTCTTGAGAGTCCCTTGGTCTGCAAGGAGATCCAACCAGTCCATCCTAAAGGAGGTCAGTCCTGGGTGTTCATTGGAAGGACTGATATTGAAGCTGAAACTCCAATACTCTGGCCACCTGATGCAAAGAGCTGACTCATTTGAAAAGACCCTGATGCTGGGAAAGATTGAGGGCAGGAGGAGAAGGGGACAACAGAGGTTGAGATGGTTGGATGGCATCACTGACTCAATGGACATAAGTTCGGTGAACTCCGGGAGTTGGTGATGGACAGGGAGGCCTGGCGTGCTGCGGTTCATGGGATCACAAAGAATCGGACATTCAGATCAGATCAGTCGCTCAGTCGTGTCCGACTCTTTGCGACCCCATGAACCGCAGCACGCCAGGCCTCCCTGTCCATCACCAGCTCCCGGAGGTCACTCAGACTCACATCCATCAAGTCAGTGATGCCATCCAGCCATCTCATCCTCTGTCGTCCCCTTCTCCTCCTGCCCTCAATCCCTCCCAGCATCAGAGTCTTCTCCAATGAGTCAACTCTTCGCATGAGGTGGCCAAAATACTGGAGTTTCAGCTTTAGCATCATTCCTTCCAAAGAAATTCCAAGATTGAGCTCCTTCAGAATGGACTGAGCGACTGAACTGAACTGAAAACCAAGGCATATTTTGAGGCTGGTGCTCATCAGAGTTCAGGCAAAGAGCTCTCGTAGTTGTTTATATGTACGTGTGTGTGTTTGGGTAGGTGTGTGTGCATATTTCAAGGCAACGACACATACCAAGGGGCTTTGTTTGGAAATCGTAATTTTTTTCAGACAATTTCATAATTCAGTTCAGTTCAGTTGCTCAATCGTGTCCGACTCTTTGTGACCCCATGAATCGCAGCATGCCAGGCCTCCCTGTCCATCACCAACTCCCAGAGTCTACCCAAACCCATGTCCATTGAGTCAGTGATGCCATCCAACCATCTCAACCTCTGTCGTCCCCTTCTCCTCCTGCCCTCAATCTTTCCCAGCATCAGGGTCTTTTCAAATGAGTCAGCTCTTCGCATCAGGTGGCCAAAGTATTGAAGTTTCAGCTTCAACATCAGTCCTTCCAGTGAACACCCAGGACTGACCTCCTTTAGGATGGACTGGTTGAATCTCCTTGCAGACCAAGGGACTCTCAAGAGTCCTCTCCAACACAACAGTTCAAAAACATCGATTCTTTTGCACTCAGCTTTCTTTATAGTCCAACTCGCACATCCATACATGACCACTGGAAAAACAATAGCCTTGACTAGACGGACCTTTGTTGACAAAGTAATGTTTCTGCTTTTTAATATGCTGTCTAGTTTCATCATAATTATTTCTCCCATAGTTAGTTACTTTGTTTCTTCAGGCTGAGCTGTGCTTGCCGAGAGCTGGTGCTGTACACTTTCAGGGTAGCTAAGGTTGTAGGCATGGTCCATGGGGTCTGCAGGCCCTGCTGAAGACAGTCCCCTGGCTCCGTATGTCTCCAGCCCCACCCTGAGCAAGCTCATATCTGGGGAAGCTGAACTAATGAGCAGGATGCCTCTCTTTGTGTTGGTTCTTTTCCTTCACTGTGAAATCCAATATCCTTCCATCCATGCCTGTCAAATCATTAGGCCAATCATTGGTTGGGCCTCATGGATACCTTTTCCAAACTTCTCATTTTATAGGCTCATAGTGAAAGGTTAGCCCAAGGTCACACAGCAGCTGGGCACACAGGTCCCCTTACTGTGAATCTAGTGCTCCATCCACCTCCTTATAGTGATTTAATTTCTTTAATTAAGCAACTATTATTGAATTCCTAGTAGGAATTCACACTAGGTGCTGCAAGTTCAAAGGAGCCACAAAACAGAGGACACAACAGATGTCAAACATGACAACATACAGAGGGAAGCTCATACAGTGCTGGCGCAGAGGAGGTATTCAAGGTCCCCCCTTCCTTTCCCTTTGCTCCTCTTTTCCCTAACAAGGCACCTAGAAAGGGAGAAATCTCAGATATTTGAATCTGTCAAATTCTTGCAGGTTTTGATTGAGAAGCTGATGCGCAACTCCCATTACCCCTTCAAAAGCACATTTTCTCGTTCTATGGTGAAGCCTCCTGGACCAAGTCTATGCCTGGAAGAACTCTAGGTGTTTTACAAAGGCTTTGGTGCCTCCGGCTGCCCCTCTATTCCAGGGTGTTGGGTGAACACATGGCTCATGCATGCTGGTCTGACTCACAGATAGATACCTTCATGCTGACTCACTGACACCTACAGAGCAGGAAAAGCCATCTCCTCAGGTTTTGACCGGAGATGGAGACCTTCACGGCATGCAAAGATCAGCTCATCTCAGGGAAGGATCACTGAAGGACACCATGGGCTAGTTGCCTGGGAAAAATATTGTCAAAGCCGTTTGGCCTGGAACCCAAGTTATTCTGTTTCCTGAACTCATAACAGACTCTCACATGCCAGAGATTAAAAGTCCCCTTGCTTTACACTTACCCAGAAAACCAGAGGCATAAAACTATGAAAAGTCTGTAATAGCTGAACCAAGTCATCTCTGCTTCGAGCCTTGAATGGGAGGATTCGAGGTTCCTTTCAACCCTAGCATTGTATCTAAGACCACCACAGTCACCATGCTATAGGCGTTATTAATCAAGACTGCATCTAGAGCCTCTGAGTCCCTTTGCAAATAGACTTCCCTTGCTGGCATGTGATGAGATTGAGGGCCATCTTTCAGGTAGGTTCCCTGGCCAATGTAGCGACCATCCTGGGGCTTTATCCTCAGCTCCTTGCCCTTTGCTTCTTTTCTGCCTCCTCTTCAGAGGGCCAATGATCTGTAGCACAAAGCTGAACACATCCAGATTGATGGCAGGCAGCGTTATTAGTCACAGATAGCAAAGCACAGAATAACTAATTCCCAAGGAGGATGAAGTGGACACCAGCGAACAAAGAACTGATATACTGCCTGGTAGAGAACCCAGCTGAATCTTAGCACACACCTCTTCTTTTTTTCTAAATCTACCTTGTACCTAAACACAAAAACTGTCTATGTTCTGTGGAAACCAGGCCTTTTCTGGCAAGACTTCCAGGCATAACCTGTCCTCACCACAGTACTTTTCTTGCTTGGCCAAAATGCTAGCTATATCAGCCTGGGGATACTCACATACACTCCCCTCCTGAGTTCTGCTTTGCTGGTTATTTAGCCCATCAGCTTTCCTGACTATCTCCCTCTTGTTCTTTCTTGATCTCATTCAGCCTCTCCTGTGCTCACACATCGGTGTCTGCCTTCAGAGGGAGGTACTGGTACTCTTGTTTCCTCACTTAGTTCCCTGCCTATGACAGAAAGACTCCAAAACGACCCTCAGTTATCCTTGCCTCACAAAGTCACACCCTTGTGTAATCCCCTCACCTTTGCCATGGGCAGGATATGTGACGCATTTCTAACTAACAGAACATGCCAGAAATGGCTGTCGCTTCCATGATGATGTTACATGAGACTGTAAAATCTTCTTGTTGGCAGACTCCTTCCCTTACTAGTTCTGTTGGAGCAAGCTGCTGTGTTGGGTAGGCTTGTGTGACAAGGAGTTGAGGATGGGTCCCCAACAATCCCAGGAGCTCCCAACAATCACCAGGAACTGAGGATGACTTTCAGCAAGATGCTGTAGAGAAATTGAGGCCTCTATCCAAAGCCTAGAAGGGGCTGAATTCTACTAATAAGTATGTGAGATTGGGAACAGATCAAGCATTGAGAAGAAACCACAGGCTTGGTCAGCAACTTGATTGCACCTCTCAGATCAGACCCTTGGTAGGGGGTCCAGCTAATCATGAACCACAGAAACTATTAAATGTTAAGTGTGTTGTTCTAGGCTAGAATACTACTCAAAGGAATACAAATATATATATATGACAGTTTTCTCTTGGAAGCGCTTGCCTACTAATATGACTCCCTTTTGAAACAAAGACTTTTAGACACAACAGTGTGTGAGGACAATAGGGAACATTCCCTATAGCCTCCCTGGGTAAGTCCCCCTCTCCAGCGCTTGGACAGTTCATCATCCAGCCCCCTAACCTGAACTCTGATACACCAGGGAAGCTCAGTGTCTTACCAGATAATCATTCTATCTATGGACAGTTCTTTATTTTTCATAATAATTTTTTAATATATGCAGCACTAATTTTGTGCTTTTTACTATGCTTTTATCTATATATGTTACTTAAGTTATTCCTTATAATGATTCTATTGTCAACACTATTATCTACTTTATAAATATTAGGAAATGAAAACCTGGAGAAATCAAGCAGTTTTCTCAAGACTCATAAGCATCAAATAGACTTTAACCTAAGTCTATCTAACTCAGAGTCCGTACTCTGAGCCACTGTGGTGTACTACTCCAGTCTTCCTAGAAATCTCTTACTTATGCTAAACCAAACACTTCCTTCTTCTGATAGCCACTTCATTGATCTCTTGGGAGCTTTACAAGACAGAAATTGGATTTCTCTTCTCCGGAAAAAAAAATTTAAGATAGTTAAAGATTGTCATCATGTATCCCTTGTCTTTCTTAGGAGTTTTTTTTTTTTTTTTTTTTCTTTAAGCACACTCTTTAAAATGTATTATGAATAGGGATGAATACGTGGAGCTCAGAGAAATTTTAGGGCAGTGAAACTACCATATATGGTACTATCATGGTGGACACAAGTCATTATACATCCGTCTGAGCCCCTAGGATGTACGAAACCATGAATGAACCCTCCTGTAAACTATGGCGATAGTGATGTTTCAGTGTTTTTTCATCATTGTAACAAATCCACTACTCTGATGAGGGATAATGATGAGAGAAACAGTGCATACATGAGGGCAGGGGCATATGGGAAACTTCTGTTCCTTTGTTGTGAAGCCAAAATGTCTCTGAAAAACAGAGACTATTTTTTTTTTTTTTTAAGTTTTCTCTGTAAAAAAAGAAAAACAGAAAAACCTTCAGTGGGAAATGGGCAGACATTGCTTAATGGATATGGACTTTTATTTGGAGGGATGGAAATATTTTGGAAATAAATAAAGGCAACCCTGGGGCTTCCCCAGTGGCTCGTGGAAAAGAATCTGTCTGCCAGTGAAGAGACACAGGTTCAATCCCTGGGTTGGAAAGATGGAGGAGGGCATGGCAGCCCACTCCAGTATTCTTGCCTGGAGTATTCCACGGACAGAGAAGCCTGGAGGGCTACAGTCCATAGGCTCACAAAGAGTCAGACATGACTTAAGCGACTTAGCACACCGGAAGGCAACAATAGCATGACATTGTAAATGTTCTAAATTCCCCTGACTAGTTGATTTTAAAATGGTTAATTTTATGTTATGTGAGTTTCACCTAAGTAAATTTTAAAAAATAAATAAAATATATTTTGAATGTTTTAATGACAGAAATGGGCTAGAAATTAAAATATTATAGGCCCAGGACTTTCCTGGCAGTCCAGTGGGTGGTCCAAGTTGCATTGGTTGCCTTCCAATGCAGGGGGCGCAGGTTTGATCCTTGGTTGGGGAGCTAAGATCTCACATGTCTCATGGCCAAAAAACCCAAAAATCACTAAATAAAAACAATATTGTAAAAAAATCAGTAAAGACTTTAAAAATAGTCCACATCAAAAAAATTCTTTAAAAAATTATAACCAATATCCAGTTTAAAAATGAAGTAGTATGAATGCAAGTAAGGCTCTTGCTTTTCCACTACCTCCTTGCCCTCCCTTTTCACTGAGAAATAAGCACTATTCTGGATTTTGTAGTCCTCACTGCCATGTATTGCTTCATTGTTTTATTTCATACGTCTGTATCACTGCACAATAAATAGCACTGTTGTGCACATTTCAAAATGTAAGTAAATGCTCTCATTCTATAGGAATTCTTATTTAACTTCCTTTTCCCATTCTGATTATGTTCGCGAGATTTATGAATGCATCATTTTTTCTTTAACCATTCTCCTGTTGATGGACAGTTAGGTTATTTCTATTTTTAGCCATCATGATCAATTCTGTTAGGAAAGTTCTCATAATATGTCTTTTTGTGTACAGATGCAAGAACATTTCTAGGTATATCTAGGAATATCTTTAGTTCCACCAGCTATCACAAGTGACTCTCATAGTAAGGTTTTAAGATGCCTCACCATTGTATGTGCCCTTCCTGGAGATGCTCTGATTTGTTAGGAACACTTCTCCAGTACAATGGGACATTTACCTCCTTCATCTTGGACAGAATACCTCTACCAGGGATCTGAGATTGCAAGAAACATTTTATAAGCTTTATATACTGTAACTTGCTATTGATATTTTATATTTTATAGTTAGTAATCCCTAAGTATTTTTTCCATAAGAATTACTTTCAAATCAAGTATCACCAGTTTGTAACTGCACAGCCAATGTTTATTTTAAGCCTAATTACTGGATTTTAATTCTATCCCTATTGAATTTCTCCTTGTTAGTTTTAGCCATTCCTAGACTGTATAGCAGAGAAGGCAATGACACCCTACTCCAGTACTCTTGCCTGGAAAATCCCATGGATGGAGGAGCCTGGTGGGCTACAGTCCATGGCTAAAAGTCAGACACGACTGAGCGACTTCACTTTTCACTTTCATGCGTTGGAGAAGGAAATGGCAACCCACTCCAGTGTTCTTGCCTGGAGAATCCCAGGGACCGGGGAGCCTGGTGGGCTGCCGTCTATGGGGTCCCACAGAGTTGGATACGACTGAAGTGACTTAGCAGCAGCAGTAGCAGACTGTATAGAGATAGTTTGAGTCCTGGGTCTGCTATTTCATCCATAAACTTGATAAGCAAGCTTTCTGCATCTTTATCTAAGTCTTGATAAAATAGAGACAATAGAGCCAAAGATGAAAACCTTCAACATACTACAAGATGTTTTCACAATATTGATGTAATCCAATCCTAGGTATGGTTGGCCAACTCACCAGGATGATAGCTAAAAATATTATGTGGTCCTCAATTTTCCATTCAGTCCACAAAAGTATCAAGGCAAATGTTGTCTAGGACCTTGCTCTATCTACAGTATTGATTTGACTAATGTTCCCATACCATTTGGAAATTGAAGAAGGAAATGGCAACCCACTCCAGTATTTTTGCCAGAAAAATCCCATGGATAGAGGATCCTGGTGGGCTATAGTCCATGGGGTCACAGAAGAGTCAGATACGACTTCACGATTAAACAACAACCACCATCTGGAAACAGGGCTCTACTTAATATGCTTTGTTCTCAGAGAGCCTATGCTAGCTTCCAGTAATTTCTACCTCCCATCTGAGACCTCATGGAAGATTTGGATGGCAAATGATCTTAGAATTTTTATGGTAATCAGTATCAAATTCACCAGACTGTACAAACTGGAACCCACTTTCTTCTATGAAAATCCAGATTTTTCTCATCTCTAATTTTCTGGTTTTCCCCCTTAATCATTTTTAAATTGTAGTTTTTATGAACATTTCTAAAAGTTTCTTCAAAATCCTGGTGTGAAGTATGTCAGGTTTGGAAACTTTTAAAGCCTCCAAGTGACTGCTTACTTTTTGTTTGTTCAGTATGAGTCTCAAGATCATTTTAACAATATTGATTCTATTCTCTTCTGCTGAAAGAACTTGTCTTTTTGGTAAAGAAACAAAATACTTCAATGGTTCTCTTTTCTTTTTTCGTCTTTAAGCTTGCACAAAGTTCCTCAAGCAGTAAGCCTGTCTTTTTAATTCTGAGCATAGCTACTAAAAGCTTTTGTGTTGTCTCTGGCATTTTTCTGAAGCCTCTGCTCATTCTGAGCTTTAGTCTTCCTAGCACTTTTCTTACAGGTTTGTGATACTCTTCTGTATTTGTCCTTGGCTTGTTTTTCTCCTTTCATCTTTTATATATGATCTTTTAATAAATGAGTTAATCGAAGAGCTTTCTGGGCAGCCTCACTGCTACTTCAGGGTACCACTTCATTTTCCTCTTCTTTCCTCAGAAACAATGCTATCACTTGTCCACTTCTAGAGAGGAAGAATGAGGTCCACAGACAAGCAGAAAGCAGTAAAATCATCACCTTAGCAAAAATCTCCTTCCACACCAGCTCCACTTCCTATGGTTGGTTTCTGCTTCTTCTCTTCTATTCCCTTCATCTTTGGGGAGGCAGGATATGTCAGAGAATAGAAGGAAACTGAACTCACAGATGCAAAGGACTTTCCAGCTTCCTTCAGCATTTCAGTCCTATGATTTGCAGGGTTTTATGGGACTAAAGGGGAGAAGGAAATGGCAACCCACTCCAGTGTTCTTGCCTGGAGAATCCCAGGGACGGTGGAGCCTGGTAGGCTGCCGTCAATGGGGTTGCACAGAGTCAGACACGACTGACGTGACTTAGCAGCATGAGACTAAAGATACTCACTGGATCCCAGAGGGGGAACCATAGAAGCCACCAAATCGCTGCATTCAGACCTTAGATGACAAAACCTTAATTCCAAAATGTGTGTGTTGCAGGGTGGGTAGGGGGGAACTGGTTGAAACTGTCCATTTTTTCATTTCCTCCCATGTTAAACCTGAGATTTTTTGTGATGGTTTGGCATGTAGAATGGCAGTTTAGAGTAACCTCACTCTGGAGACCCTCATCCTAAGTGTCTGTTTTTTCTGTTTTTCAATGACTGTGATCCATTGTGCAAGTGATTCATTGGCAGGAAAATGAGAATAGACCAGCTGAGTTGCATGCTATGCCCAGCATACTGGAAGTTCTTTTGCTCTCCTGAGCCACTCTTCAAACCCTGAAATGTGAGAAAACTCTTATGACTTCCTGCCATCAACAGTGGGAGGGCAACCAGAGAGCTAATGACATAGTACACTGTAAATCTCTTGGATAAAGAAAAGGCGGCATTATATTTTGTATGTCTAGCAGTGCTCATATCCGGTAGGTACTTGCAGTTTGCTAGCTGTTCTTTTACTCAAAGGCTATATTGTTATTTTTATTTCTCTAAATAATATCTGTAGTCCATTTCCCCTTAGTACTGAGGAAGCCTGATGGAGATTTTATAAATTCAGTGGCTCCCAGGCTCCCACCCAAGATGACTGCCTTCACCATCATTAAAGCATGCCCCATTTAGACACATTTATATGCCCAGGCCCCTCATATAGCCAGTGAACCCTAAGTGCTAAACAGATTTGTCCTAGACTTGGAGCCTGAGCCTGTGGAGCGAGGCTCAGATAATTTAAGTGCCTCTTGTAACAGAAGGCAACTGGAATTCAATAGAGATAAATGTAAAATATTGAACTAGGGAGTTGAACCATCAGCAGGGCAGGATTCTAAATGGAAAGGTTATGGCTGAATGACTAAGCAGAAGAGAACACACAACACACCCAAGGATTCTTGCAGAAATACAAGTCCCCGGTGGATTCTGCAGGGAAGAAGAGAGAAGATGCTGCAGAACAGTCCAGCCGAAGGAGAGCCACCTGGACTCAATGGGTGCTGCGGCAGGGGAGTATCCTTCTTGGTGTACACTGGCTGCCGGGGGCTGGACGAATTTGGCTGGTGACGTGAATCTGCCAGTTTTTAGTTGTTATTGTGAAGAGTCAATATTGCTTTTTTCTCTGCCAGGTCCTAAACACCAGAAGTAAAATGTCTAATGATAGCCTGAGGGGTTGGTTGTGTCTACTAAAAAAAACAGCCACTCAGGTTGGTTAATTCAATCAAATGTCTGGCCAAGTTCCACAAAGAGGTCGATAGAATTCATTGTTTGACCAGATGGACAGGCCAAATCAGGGAGCATGATCAATCCCATTGCCCCACAGAGCATCAGCCCAACGAGACGCTGTATTAGAGCACCAAGGGCTGTCCTGGGTGTCTGTGAATTTTCCTTGTGAGAGCCTGTGACATTGTCCATGAGCCTCATATACATCCAACATGGCTTCCCCTTTCCCTTCCTTTAAAGTATGTTTTCATAGAATTCACTGAAGGACAGGGACTTGCTCTTTTTCTACTGGCCACACCAGGAAAAGAAAGATGGAATGGGGAAAACCAGTTAAAAGGCATGGATGACCATAAGCTGGGATTAAAAAATGTTTGAGTTGGCCCCCAAATCTCTTGGGACCCAAAAATCACTTGCACTGCTTTCTAACCAAGGTCCCCGAACTCTTAACATATTAGCGGACCCTTGGGTAAGTACTTCAGGCCTTACCTAATATCTATTTAAGGCTCCTCAAGTAGCTCACCGAAGGGTAATGTAGACATACCAGTTATTAACCTTGATGATAAAAGGGGCGACATGTCCATTTCTCCCTTTGTCAGCCTCCTCTGACCCCATTTTGAGAGCTCCCAGTCCCCAGTGAAAAGAGAATCCATCAGGGAAAGGAGGGCAGCTTTACAAAGCTCTGTACAGTGTTGACATGTATACTAAGCCCTTTTGGCCCAATTTCCAGATTTATTGCTTGGTTTTGGCAGGAAACAACATGCAGGCTTCTGCTGGGAGGATGCTTTGCTGCCTGAATGCGTGAGAAAGAGGAGCCAAGGCTCCGGCACCATCCGCAAGAACTCTGCCCTACCCACTCACAGGAAAGGATCTCTTGTTTTCTAATAATCAAGAGCAAGGGGACCATTTCTGAGGTGTTGACCAGGCTGTAGAGTGTTTCTCTTACATCTGTGTATTGCAGCAAAGGGTTTTCTTTAAGTCACATGTCATCCAAGGTCCGCAAAACCTTCTGAAAGAACTGGGCTCATCTGCTTTCCTCTGTCACTTTAGAGACAGAGATCAGAGATCAGTCGCTCAGTCGTGTCCGACTCTTTGCGACCCCATGAACCGCAGCACGCCAGGCCTCCCTGTCCATCACCAGCTCTTGGAGGTCACCCAGACTCACACCCATCAAATCAGTGATGCCATCCAGCCATCTCATCCTCTGTTGTCCCCTTCTCCTCCTGCCCCCAATCCCTCCCAGCATCAGAGTCTTCTCCAATGAGTCAACTCTTCGCATGAGGTGGCCAAAGTACTGGAGTTTCAGCTTTAGCATCATTCCTTCTAAAGAAATTCCAGGACTGATCTCCTTCAGAATGGACTGGTTGGATCTTCTTGCAGTCCAAGGGACTCTCAAGAGTCTTTTCCAACACCACAGTTCAAAAGCATCAATTCTTCAGCACTCAGCCTTCTTCACAGTCCAGCTCTCACATCCATACATGACCACAGGAAAGACCATAGCCTTGACTAGGTGAACCTTTGTTGGTAAAGTAATGTCTCTGCTTTTGAATAGGCTATCTAGGTTGGTCATAACTTTCCTTCCAAGGAGTAAGCGTCTTTTTAATTTCATGGCTGCAGTCACCATCTGCAGTGATTTTGGAGCCCAGAAAAACAAAGTCTGACACTGTTTCCACTGTTTCCCCATCTATTTCCCATGCAGTGATGGGACCAGATGCCATGATCTTCGTTTTCTGAATGTTGAGCTTTAAGCCAACCTTTTCACTCTCCACTTTCACTTTCATCAAGAGGCTTTTTAGTTCCTCTTCACTTTCTGCCATAAGAGTGGTGTCATCTGCATATCTGAGGTTGTTGATATTTCTCCCAGCAATCTTGATTCCAGCTTGTGTTTCTTCCAGTCCAGCATTTCTCATGATGTACTCTGCATATAAGTTAAATAAACATGGTGACAATATGCAGCCTTGACGTACTCCTTTTCCTATTTGGAACCAGTCTGTTGTTCCATGACCAGTTCTAACTGTTGCTTCCTGACCTGCATACAGATTTCTCAAGAGGCAGATCAGGTGGTCTGGTATTCCCATCTCTTTCAGAATTTTCCATAGTTTATTGTGATCTACACAGTCAAAGGCTTTGGCATAGTCAATAAAGCAGAAATAGATGTTTTTCTGGAACTCTCTTGCTTTTTCCATGATACAGCGGATGTTGGCAATTTGATCTCTGGTTCCTCTGCCTTTTCTAAAACCAGCTTGAACATCAGGAAGTTCACGGTTCACATACTGCTGAAGCCTGGCTTGGAGAATTTTGAGCATTACTTTACTAGCGTGTGAGATGAGTGCAATTGTGTGGTAGTTTGAGCATTCTTTGGCGTTGCCTTTCTTTGGGATTGGGATGAAAACTGACCTTTTCCAATCTTGTGGCAACTGCTGAGTTTTCCAAATGAGCTGGCATATTGAGTGCAGCACTTTCACAGCATCATCTTTCAGGACTTGGAATAGCTCCACTGGAATTCCATCACCTCCACTAGCTTTGTTCGTAGTGATGCTTTCTAAGGCCCATTTGACTTCACATTCCAAGATGTCTGGCTCTAGGTCAGTGATCACATCATCATGATTATCTGGGTCTTGAAGCTCTTTTTTGTACAATTCTTCTGTGTATTCTTGCCACCTCTTCTTAATATCTTCTGCTTCTGTTAGGTCCACACCATCTCTGTCCTTTATCATGCCCATCTTTGCATGAAATGTTCCTTTGGTATCTCTGATTTTCTTGAAGAGATCCCTAGTCTTTCCCATTCTGTTGTTTTCCTCTATTTCTTTGCATTGATCACTGAAGAAGGCTTTCTTATCTCTTCTTGCTATTCTTTGGAACTCTGTATTTAGATGTTTATATCTTTCCTTTTCTCCTTTGCTTTTCGCTTCTCTTCTTTTCTCAGCTATTTGTAAGACCTCCCCAGGCAGCCATTTTGCTTTTTGCATTTCTTTTCTATGGGGATGTTCTTGATCCCTGTCTCCTGTACAATGTCATGAACCTCATTCCATAGTTCATCAGGCACTCTATCTATCAGATCTAGGCCCTTAAATCTATTTCTCACTTCCACTGTATAATCATAAGGGATTTGATTTAGGTCATACCTGAATGGTCTAGTAGTTTTCCCTACTTTCTTCAATTTCAGTCTGAATTTGGCAATAAGGAATTCATGGTCTGAGCCACAGTCAGCTCCTGGTCTTGTTTTTGCTGATTATATAGAGCCTCTCCATCTTTGGCTGCGAAGAATATAATCGATCTGATTTCGGTGTTGACCATCTGGTGATGTCCATGTATAGAGTCTTCTCTTGTGTTGTTGGAAGAGGGTATTTGCTATGACCAGTGCATTTTCTTGGCAAAACTCTGTTAGTCTTTGCCCTGCTTCATTCCGTGTTCCAAGGCCAAATTTGCCTGTTACTCCAGGTGTTTCTTGACTTCTTACTTTTGCATTCCAGTCCCCTATAATGAAAAGGACATCTTTTTTGGGTGTTAGTTCTAAAAGGTCTTTTAGGTCTTCATAGAACCGTTCAACTTCAGTTTCTTCGGCGTTACTGGTTGGGGCATAGATTTGGATTACTGTGACATTGAATGGTTTGCCTTGGAAACGAACAGAGATCATTCTGTCATTTTTGAGATTGCATCCAAGTACTGCATTTCGGACTCTTTTGTTGACCATGATGGCCACTCCATTTCTTCTGAGGGATTCCTGCCCACAGTAGTAGATATAATGGTCATCTGAGTTAAATTCACCCATTCCAGTCCATTTTAGTTCACTAATTCCTAGAATGTCGACATTCACTCTTGCCATCTCTTGTTTGACCACTTCCAATTTGCCTTGATTCATGGACCTGACATTCCAGGTTAGAGGCAGGTGTGCACCAAATACTTTAGAGGCAGGTGTGCACCAAATACTCATTCTTTAGACCAGAGTCACATAAACCTTTCCAACTAAAGAACCAGTTGTTGATTTAGACAAAGATTAGCAAAAGCACAGCTTCCCCAGTGGCTCAGCTGGTCTGCCAGTGCAGAAGATGCAGGAGAGATGGGTTGGATCCCTAGGTCTGGATGAGCCACTGGAGGAGGGCAGAGCAACCTACTGCAGTATTCTTGCCAGGAAAATAAATCCCATGGACAGAGTAGCTTGGCAGGCTATGATCCATAGTGTTGCAAAGAGTCAGACACAACGAAAGCAACTGAGCATACATGTGGCAAAAGTACAGTTACTATCATTAAAGGAACCTCAAGGAGGCCTGTAAATAAAAAGGAATGGAGCAGGAATCTGACTGCTCACTGAGGTCCTGATCTCCTCAAGGTACTTGAAAGGTACCTATGGCTTCCCCATCAGAGACCCTTCGTCTCCCTCCTGTCCTGCCTCCCGGCTCATGGCTCATCTTCCCACAGCAGGAGGGGGTGGGTAGCTGAGAAGTGCATCCCTGGATTCAAACCCGGGAGACCAGGGGCTTTCCCATCAGCATTCAGCTCTTAGACTTTCTTGAGCTGTTCTGTGCTTGACAGGAGTAAAGAGAAACGTCATTTTCAAGAGCTTTAGAAAATCTCAAAAATCTCGAGAGTAGTGGTTCTTTATTAATTCGCTTAATCAGTAAATTGCATAATTAATATATTAAATGGTACCTAGAGGCCCAGAATATTTAAAAGGAATTTTTTATTGGTTGCATATTTTGCTGGTGATTTTAGATACCACTGGTAACAGATCTAGAATTTCTGTGTAGGAGGGGCTTAACGTTCCAGTTAGGCTTGAAGAAGAGGTTTAGGGAACAAAACTGAGATTGAATGTTTATTTGGGGTGGATTGTGGCTCAGACGGTAAAGAACCCGCCTGCAGTAAGGGAGACCTAAGTTTGATCCCTGAGTTGGGAAGATCCCAGAGAGAAGGGAATGGCAACCCACTCCAGGATTCTTACCTGGAGAATCCTATGGACAGAAGAGCCTTACGGGCTACAGTCCATGGTGTTGCAAAGCGTCAGATGTGACTGAGCAACTAACACTTTGAGAGGGGAGATAGGATGAGATTGAGGTCACTCCCATATATCCCTGTGGTCTGAGCCCTCCTGCATCCATGCTGCTCTGCATCACACCTGCAAGTCCAGACGGCTTTGTGAGAGCACCCAGCTCTCCCCTTCTTCCCCACTGCCCCTATCCTTCTCTTCCTCTCTTGACTCCCTGTGTGGCATTTTGCCTCTTCAGCTCTACACCTGCACCTTTGCCCTTTCCCTCATCACTAACTTCATTTCAAAATCTGTCTTCTCTTGATCTCAATCTAGTAATGACCATCCAGAAGGCAGAAATGCCCAGGGGACTGCCATAAAACCAGAATTACGATGTAAGAGCCTAGGCTAAAAGCTGAGATCACTTTTCTATTTTGAGAGCTTTTGTTTTAGGTGGTTCAGCTCATAAAGAATTCTGGACCTTAAAGAAAGCACAAAAGTTATCATTTCTTTTACTTTTCACAAGCAGGAAGAAATAGGGTGATGCTGTGAATCCAGACATTGTGTTTCTGAGGTCCCTGCCTTTCTAAGAAGGAGCTGGGTGGGACCTCTTACATTTTTCTGGAACTCTCTTGACTTGTTAGTCTTCCTCTCCTCAGTGGAGGTGGAAATGGTGAGTCTGCAACCAAGGTCAGACACACCAGTGGAGGATGAAAATGGTAGACTGACCTTTATAAATACACAGTATTGGATTTGAAAGGGCTCAAACTTGGACAGCAGTCACAAAGGGTAAAGGCATTGAATGGTAATGCAACTCCATGAAGTTATTTTTCCCTGTTATCTGACACTGGAAAATTTTCTCCCCGGAACCACTGAGTGAAGGTGCAAGGAAATAAATAACTCTGGTATGCTGCTTGCACAATGTTTCTGGAGTGTAATTTGGTATCATGTGTCAAAGCACACATCCCCTTGACCCAGCCTTTTCTTCCAGGATTTTACCTTTGTACAGCAAATAAGAAAATGCACAAGGCTTATGTATAAAGCTTTGGTAGAGATACTTAAAAATAAAAATAATCTAAGTGTTTATCAGATCAGATCAGTCACTCAGTCGTGTCCGACTCCTTGTGACCCCATGAATCGCAGCACGCCAGGCCTTCCTGTCCATCACTAACTCCCAGAGTTTACTCAAATTCATGTCCATTGAGTTGGTGATGCCATCCAGCCATCTCATCCTCTGTCATCCCCTTCTCCTCCTGCCCCCAATCCCTCCCAGCATCAGGGTCTTTTCCAATGAGTCAACTCTTCGCATGAGGTGGCCAAAGTACTGGAGTTTCAGCTTTAGCATCATTCCTTCCAAAGAAATCTCAGGGCTGATCTCCTAAGTAGATGATGGTGCCACATACTATGGAATATGGCAATACTTGCTGCTCTGTATCACACCTGCAAATCCAGATGGCTTTGTGAGAGCACCCAGCCCTTCCCTTCTTCTTTTAAATGGTTATCCATTTAAAATATAGCAGTTTGTACTTGTTGATTTCCTCATCCTTCCCCTCAGCAACCATAAGTTCATTCTCTGTTTCTGTTTTGTAGAGGTTCACTGGTACCGTTTCTTTTTAGATTCTGCACATAAGGAATACTATAGGTATTTCTCCTCAGTCTAACTTACCTCACTCAGGATGACAATCTCTAGGTCCATCCATGTTGCTGCAAATGGCATTATTTCATTCTTTTTAGTGTCTGAGTAATAGTTACAATGGAATACTGTTAAATCATTGGAACAAATTGTATATGTTGACATGAAAATATGCATAAGAAATTGCTGAGTAGGGTCAGAAGGCAGAAAAGATATGACTATAAACTCAATCTTGGTCCTCAAAAAGGATGCATTTTAATCACAGATGGATGACAAAGAGAATCTTGAATAGGCTTTGAAAATGAAATAAAATTAAAGCATGGTTGGTTGTTTTGTTTTTTATCCTCCAAGAATCCTTGTTGTTTTATACAAGTTCCAAATTACTCAGCATCAGGCAGAGCAAGAAGAAAATAAAGAAGACTATATTAGGTTGGGAGCATCTCCCTGAATAATCGAGAGTTCATTATGGACTCTGAGTACATCAAAATCCAATTAATTCATTAGCTCAGCACTTGCATTTTCCTCCCCTCCCCGCCCCTCGGCTGCCAGCCTTTTACCCTATGATGTAGTTTATTAACAACCCCAACATGGAGGTGACAGGGGAAATAAAAAGGAGATAAAATCCCAGTAAATCCATTTTGTTGCTTATTAACCAGAGACTCAGGTGGGTTGTGAAGGCAGGTGGCACTCAAAACACCATGTTTGGGTGGCTCTAATTAGATGAACAGTGTCTGGCACACAGTAGGGCCTCTGTGATGGGCATCCCATGGATTCTGAATGAGGGAATCTGCTCTTAGACCTTGGAGCCATAGGCTCCCAAACAACATGCTCTATCCTGCCGATTATCTGGGATTTCCAATAAGAAAGACAGTTCAGCCAGAAGGGGTTCATGCTCTATGGCCCTCCTACTCCAGACTTCTCTCCAGGGACAGGACTCCTCCTGTCCCTTTGGGGTCTCTGAATAACATTAAGGCTCCATGTAAATGGCCTGATGCAGGCGTTTGAAGGGAGCGTTCTCATGATCCAATTCCCCCAAACCAACACTGCACCTACTGTCTATACCATTACTCCATAATCCTTTTCCTGCTTGAATATCATAAATCAAAATATTTTTGTTGTCCACAAGGAGAAAACAACTCTGATAACTGTGGTCTCTAAAACGGCCATTTTTCAAAGTATCTTTAGAGAATAAAAATACAAAAAGAGACATCATGCATCACACCATGAAATCATATTTGCAGCTACAGTCCCTATTTGAAATGTGGTACATCTTGTCTGCCATTAGCACCCATGGTCTTATTTTCTTTCCCACACAACCATTACGTAAGTTTTTATTTTCTGTCCTGTTTCGCTCAGCCAGAGCTGCATTCTTTTAAGATCTTTCAAAATCTTTAAGATAGCCACATATATCCTGCTAATTTTCCTGTCCAACAAATAATGTGAAAAATGTAAAACTGCAGATCTCCCAGCAATTGTGCGTGTATATAATGATGTTTAATTATGTTTAGAACAATATTAAGTTCAAATTCCTTCAGAGGAAAGAAGAGACTTACATGTGTGTTATAGAATGAGAAAGATGTCCTAGGATGAAATAATTATCTATTGGATAATTCACCATATGGGCAACTCAATGATGACTGACTGCTGGCTGATGTGCTCAATCAAGGTGCCCATAGACAGGAACTTGCCTCTCAGGAGGTCGCAGAGGGCTGTAACCCTCAACCAGGAGCTCTCCCTATCGTTTACCTACAAGGGATATTGTGCCATTCCTCAGAGCTGTCGGGTCCTATGCATCAAAAAAGCACCTCAGAGCACAGCAAGGAGAAACAGTGCTTGAAGCATCAGCCAGCTTCAACCAGGGTCTACAACAGCCATGTGTAAACATACCTGTGTGATGTTTAAATCATACCGAGAGCTCTTTGGTCTAAGGGGTGGAAAGTGTGATCTCCTGAAGGAAGGGTGGTTCCTTCATTTCCTGGGACCTAGACTCCCGTGTGCCTTGCATGAACACCTCTGGCTCAGGGACTCCTTTGCCCCCATTATAAATAACAGTGGAATGAGGGCCCTTAAGGCTGATCTTTCAAGGGCCCTTCAATTCTTTCATCTAAATGGAACGGGGTAGGTATTCTTGTTGGGTTGTTTTCAGTCCCATAGTTCTTGTATTATGATTTAACTAAAAATAATAATTGAAATGAAATGTGAGTATTTTGTCCATATGCCCTAAACTGCACAATTGCACTCATCTCACACGCTAGTAAAGTAATGCTCAAAATTCTCCAAGCCAGGCTTCAGCAATATGTGAACCGTGAACTTCCTGATGGATTTAGAAAAGGCAGAGGAACCAGAGATCAAATTGCCAACATCCGCTGGATCATCGAAAAACCAAGAGAGTTCCAGAAAAACATCTATTTCTGCTTTATTGACTATGCCAAAGCCTTTGACTGTGTAGATCACAATAAACTCTGGAAAATTCTGAGAGAGATGGGAATACCAGACCACCTGATCTGCCTCTTGAGAAATCTGTATGCAGGTCAGGAAGCAACAGTTAGAACTGGACATGGAACAACAGACTGGTTCCAAATAGGAAAAGGAGTATGTCAAGGCTATACATTGTCACCATGTTTATTTAACTTATATGCAGAGTACATCATGAGAAATGCTGGACTGGAAGAAACACAAGCTGGAATCAAGATTGCCGGGAGAAATATCAATAACCTCAGATATGCAGATTATACCACCCTTATGGCAGAAAGTGAAGAGGAACTCAAAAGCCTCTTGATGAAAGTGAAAGTAGAGAGTGAAAAAGTTGGCTTAAAGCTCAACATTCAGAAAACGAAGATCATGGCATCTGGTCCCATCACTACATGGGAAATAGATGGAGAAACAGTGGAAACAGTGTCAGACTTTATTTTTCTGGGCTCCAAAATCACTGCAGATGGTGACTGCAGCCATGAAATTAAAAGACACTTACTCCTTGGAAGGAAAGTTATGACCAACCTAGATAGTATATTCAAAACAGGGACGTCACTTTGCCAACAAAGGTTCGCCTAGTCAAGGCTATGGTCTTTCCTGTGGTCATGTATGGATGTGAGAGCTGGACTGTGAAGAAGGCTGAGTGCTGAAGAATTGATGCTTTTGAACTGTGGTGTTGGAGAAGACTCTTGAGAGTCCCTTGGACTACAAGGACATCCAATCGGTCCATTCTGAAGGAGATGAGCCCTGGGATTTCTTTGGAAGGAATGATGCTAAAGCTGAAACTCCAGTATTTTGGCCACCTCATGCGAAGAGTTGACTCATTGGAGAAGACTCTGATGCTGGGAGGGATTGAGGGCAGGAGGAGAAGGGGACGACAGAGGATGAGATGGCTGGATGGCATCACTGACTCGATGAATGTGGGTCTGAGTGACCTCCGAGAGCTGGTGATGGATAGGGAGGCCTGGCGTGCTGCAGTTCATGGGGTCGCAAAGAATCGGACACGACTGAGCGACTGATCTGATCTGATCTGATCTGATGCCCTAAACCATGGATGATACCAAGTTAGCAGGTATATTTACAGTAACAGGCAAGCATGCATCCTTAGTTGCTCAGTCGTGTCTGACTCTTTGTGACCCCATGGACTGTAGCCCATAAGACTCCTCTGTCCACAGGATTCTCCAGACAAGAATACTGGAGTGGGTTGCCATTTCCTTCTCCATTACAATAACATGAGCCTACCCTGAATTTGTGTGAACTAGCTGGAGGTGACCTAAGACTCCACATCTGACCCGTGCTTTTGAGGTCAAGGCTCAGTGGCCGAGAGCCAAGTCCCACCAAAGTCCAGCTACAAAGAGAGACACCTTCTCAAGGACAATTTATAGATTCTCTTGCACATACTGTTACCCTCAGTTTGTAAATGTTTATCTAGCCGTGATGATGAATTTATTTAGTATGATGATGAATCACTATTGCTCTCTCTTTAAACAAACAAGCCTGACTTCAGGTTTTCTTTTCCTTGTTAATAGCTAGTTTCTACCTATTTCATATAATTGTCTGAAGAGCTTTGGGTCCGTGGAACTAGCTTGGTGGGTCTTGCTCAGCAATCAATTCATCCTTTTAATGCTCCCACCTTTCCCACAGAGCTAATGTCTTCATGTTACTGAAGGGGCTCAGGTTTGAAACAGTTCTTATTTCTCTCCATCATCCATCAGTCTTATTTATGCCCTTTGTCTCTGGTTCGTGTACTTAAACATGTCTTCCCTTCTCATTGGTCTTTTGGCTTTGATTTTCACCATCTGAGTGTCTGGAACTGGTTATCTGATGTATCCAGCCCTCTGCTTCCTGCCTGGTCCTGGATCAACTGCCAGAGCCCAGAGTAAGTTAACCGCATTTTCGATCCGTTTCCACTGTGAAGCACAATGCGGAGAAGAGCAGCACGTGGGGGATGGAGTTCATGGCAACACTCTTCCTGGGAACTTGAGGCTCTTGAAAGAAGCCATAAAGCCTTCTCTGTAATGAAATGAGGGAGGGCGATTCCACTTTCCTCAGGGCTGGCATCACAGAGAAGAAAGGGCTTGCCTTCATTTTGATCCTGGGACTAAGTAAAAGTTCCTTTTAAAGGTTCTCTCTCTTGTCCTAGCTGCTCAGTTACTTTTTTTTTTTTTTTTTTTAGTAAAAGGCTTTTCCCCCCATCTCGGTATTTTTCTTCTAATTCCAGGCCAAGGACTGCCCAATGAAGGGCTCTTAGCTGGCCAGGAAGGAGAGAAAGCACAGCACTTAGAAGGAGGAGAAGAGAAGTCAGGGCCAGACACTTAGTCCTCTCAGGAAATAGTGAAACATCACCCAGGAGGCTCAGAGAAAATTTCAGCTTAAGGGCTTTCCTGGTGACCCCGTGGTTAGGACTCCACGCTCCCAATGCAGGGCACGGATTTGATCCCTGATCAGGGAACAAAGATCCTACATGTTGTAGGGTGCAACCTAAAACAATTTTTAAAAAGAAAAAAAAATCACAGCTTAATTTGACTTGCAACCAACGTCTCTTTTTTTCTTATTTAATTCCTTGCACACTGTATCGATATGAGAGATGAAGACTGCAGAGGTCTGCAAGAACACCCCCCAACTAGCTCTGCCTCTCCCCACTCTCTGGGGGATAGTTGTCCCCTAAATGTACATGCTCACAGCATCCCAGCATCCCAAATCCAGTCCCAGAAAGATTCAAGCCCCCTATATCACTGATGTCAGCCTTCACACCTCGCTGATGCTGGGCAAACTACATGTGACCAGATCTCTGCATTCAAGCACCTTACCGTATAATTGCAGGGACAAGACAGAGACAAATGAAACAAAGAAAACCAGTATAAAGCTATATATCACTCATTGATGAAATTTGTGGTTTTTGCAGTTCAGTTTTGACCAGTACTCATAGACCTGTCATCAATCGATAAAATACTTGCTAGTGATATCAGTATGTCATCAAAATTAATAGCATACCATGACTGAGTGTCATTTACTTGTTCATTCAACAAGTACTTATTATGTACTTATTCTAAGTCTGTTTTGCATTTGTAAAGAACCTTACAGTTTGCAAAATGCTTTTACACATACCCACTCATTCGATTTTTATTAGGCAGACAGGTTTGTAGGAAACAGACAATGAGGCATGGGAAGGGTACATGGTTTTCCCAAGGTCACTGGGTTATTAAATCTGGGACCCAGGATTGTAATTTCCTCTATCATCCATGTGCCCTCCACCAGCCTACCTTAATAATCATAGACAATGAACATGAGTGTGGGTCTGTGGTTAGTGAGTGTCAAGGTGGGAGCAGCTATGACCTTATGCATCCTACCCACCCCAGCCTCACACTCAGTGATGGATCAAGAGGCTCTTCTGCAAGTACTAAAAATAAGAATCTTAGAAATTCCCTGAGTTTCATATAGATCTGCACATACACTCTGCTGCTGCTGTTGCTGCTAAGTCGCTTCAGTCGTGTCCGACTCTGTGAGACCCCATGGACTGCAGCCCACCAGGCTTTTCCATCCATGGGATTCTCCAGGCAAGAACACTGGAGTGGGTTGCCATTTCCTTCTCCAATGCATGAAAGTGGAAAGTGAAAGTGAAGCCGCTCAGTCGTGTCTGACTCTTAGCGACCCCATGGACTGCAGCCTACCAGGCTCCTCCATCCATGGGATTTTCCAGGCAACAGTACTGGAGTGGGGTGCCATTGCCTTCTCCCACATACACTCTACTAGCGCTTAAATTCAGCTTCATTCAGCTCTGACCCTTTGGTGTGGAGAAGACCAAACTCCTGATCTGTGATCTTTGTGAAAATCTCCAGAGGCCTGGGATTAACTTTCCAAAGTCACCTCAATTTCAGACTAAGGGTTTTGGCTGTGTATACAACTTTCCTCAGCATCCTCAAACCCTGATTAAAATGATGATTGAGGGCAGGTGGGGTGGGAGGAGAAAGAAGAAAGTGTTGGGCTTCATACAGGACATTAGAGGAGGTGAGGTGTGTGTGTGTGTGTGTGTGTGTGTGTGTGTGTTCAGGGTATGGCAGATCCGCTGACTTCATTCTATGTTGCAGCTGACTGCACGGAAAGGACTAGGCTCCAGAGACTTATGTAACAATTCCTCTCCCCATCCCTAAAATCAGAAAGTCTAAAGTCAACATCACTTTAGTTGAATGTCTTCAGAGGCCAAGTTGCAAAGAAAAGCATCAAGCAGAAGATGGATCATCAAAGATAACCCTGGCACAATATGGGAGTCCAAGAGATAGCAGTACACTGCTTATGGTTTCTGCTGGAACATCCATGCCTTCCACTGAATATTCCTGATTAAAAGCAAACAAACCTGCAAATGAACGCCCTGAGGTGAGCTGTGAATTGGGTGGGAGATCTTGCTGAGCATGCAGCCCTAATATGGAAAATGCCCTCGCTGTCTGCCATGTGTACTGTATCCACAGTATCCCCACCCTGACTGGACACGGCACGTCCTGTGACCGCTGCTACCCCTGACACTGAGGCTAATGAGCTTGTACCAGAACAGCAAAATGACCTCAGTCTGAACATACTGCCTCAGTTGCCTGTGGGCAGGCCAAGTTGCTTCAGTTGTGTCCAACTCTTTGCAATCCCATAGATAGCAGCCTGCCAGACTCCTCTGTCCGTGGGATTCTCCAGACAAGAATACTGGAGGGAGTTGCCATGCCCTCCTTCAGGGGGTCTTCCTGACCCAGGGATCAAACCCATGTCTCTTATGTCTCCTGCACTGGCAGGCAATCTTTACCACTAGTGCCGCCTGGGAAGCCCATATTGCCTCAGTTGGCTTGTTCCAAATGAACAGCAGCCTCCATCACTTCATTCATTCTGACAGTCAACAAGCATTGCTTGAGTCCCCTGAGCTAATCAAAGTATACCATAAAGAATATGGCATTTGAATCAGAAAATAAATTATTCAGTAATCAAGACTTCCTTCCTATATTTACTGTCAGAAAATAGAACATGAAACCAGAATAGGTTCGAGGTACTGTAGAGAATGGATCCAAGGGAAAGAAATGGGAAAGTAATGTTCCTCCTGATCTTCTCTTGGTCCTAGGAGTGTACAGGAGAGGGATGAATAACTTTGATGTGAGTTGTAACAATCAATAGGTCAATCAAAATGAGCATTGTCATTCATTTGTGATGTTTGTGTTTATTCCAAGTATAAAGCAGCATTCCCATTGTAAGAAATTTATAAAATATGGAAAAGTAAGAAATTGAGATATGTGTATAATGTGTACAAATCATATATAATAAATATAACATGAGTGTGCATGCTAAGTTGCTTCTTTGCAACCGTTCAGAAAACGAAGATCATGGCATCTGGTCCCATCACTACATGGGAAATAGATGAAGAAACAGTGGAAACAGTGTCAGACTTTATTTTTCTGGGCTCCAAAATCACTGCCGATGGTGACTGCAGCCATGAAATTAAAAGACGCTTACTCCTTGGAAGGAAAGTTATGACCAACCTAGATAGCATATTCAAAAGCAGGGACATCACTTTGCCAACAAAGGTTCGCCTAGTCAAGGCTATGGTCTTGCCTGTGGTCATGTATGGATGTGAGAGCTGGACTGTGAAGAAGGCTGAGCGCCAAAGAATTGATGCTTTTGAACTGTGGTATTGGAGAAGACTCTTGAGAGTCCCTTGGACTGCAAGGAGATCCAACCAGTCCATTCTGAAGGAGATCAGCCCTGGGATTTCTTTGGAAGGAATGATGCTAAAGTTGAAACTGCAGTACTTTGGCCACCTCATGCGAAGAGTTGACTCATTGGAGAAGACTCTGATGCTGGGAGGGATTGAGGGCAGGAGGAGAAGGGGACGACAGAGGATGAGATGGCTGGATGGCATCACTGACTCGATGGATGTGAGTCTGGGTGACCTCCGAGAGCTGGTGATGGATAGGGAGGCCTGGCGTGCTGCAGTTCATGGGGTCGCAAAGAATCGGACACGACTGAGTGACTGATCTGATCTGATGGACTGTAGCCCACCAGGCTCCTCTGTCCATGGGATTCTCCAGGCAAGAATACGGGAGTGGGTTGCTTTGCCCTCCCCCAGGGGATCTTTCTGACTCAGGGATGGAACCAGCACCTCCTGTGACTCCTGCATTGCAGGTGGGTTCTTTACCGCTGAGCCATCAGGGAAGTGTGTGTACGTAATTGTATGTAGGTATGTGTATGTGTGTGAGTCTGTATATCTCTCCCAATATCTTAATTTCACCTTTTTATCATTTGGCATATTCTTTTCCAGTATATCTCACCCCATCTTTCTCCAGCCAGCACATGAAGCAATTTTTTAGATTCATCCATATATAGATGCCTTATGATCACAGTCCATATCCTTTCACCACACCTGCACTTCCGCACATGATTTAGAATTTCTCAAGCACCTCCTCTTTTACCAGGCAAGGAGCGGGTGGGAGGATATATATACCTTAAGAACAGCAGACTTAATTTTAATGCTGAAATAGCTAAACTTAAAAGTGTTGGCTGTAAGATACCGTGTGATTCATCCTGGAGCCAAATGCATTTATGTGGCATTGTGTTTGCCTTTGTTGGAGATTTTCAATGATCCAGACTGATTGTTTCATTAGTGTGCCTAAGCCAGGGTTGACTACAGAAGTATTTCCTACCCCCTGTACTTGTGTACAAGTGTGTACATGCACACTCCCTCCAGTCCCTCAATGACATTGAATGAGGAGGGAGTAAGTCCCTGTTGCCTGGGACCCACTCTCTCTTGTATAGCAGTGCAAGGTTCTGGTTTTGCTGGGACTATAAGCCCACCCCGCCATCAGCATCCCCAGTGCCTTCCAGAGAGTGAGCATGTTAGGTACAGAGCTGCCACTGGAGCAGTAACAGAGGAGAGCAGAGCCGTAGTGGAGTAATGAAGATTCTTGTTGTTATTTTCTGGAGGGAGCAAGCCTGGCTCCCCTAAGCAAAGTAAGATGGAAAGAAGTTACTAAAGAGTAGCTTGTCTCACCCACCCAGCCTGACAGCCAGACAGGTGAGTTAGCAAATGCTACATTGTAAGGAATTGCAAGCTATTTTCTGCAAAGTGGGCAAAGACTCTGGGATTAACAACTGTACAGCGTGATAGATGTTGCTAAAGAAGGCCATAAATTACCAGCCATAAACCTGGCAAAGCTTATCCGATTGTATGATGCAGTCGGGTGCTGGCAGATTCCCAGCACAGGATGGGGGTGGGGGGCTGGGGGCGGGGGCTGATGTGGGAGCTAGCGATGCGTACCACCGGCCGGAGGCTACAGATGGTGAGCTTGGCAGACGACCAGCATTGGAGGCTGCGGAGGCAGCCAAGCTGCTGGACCGGCTTTGCCTTCTCTGAACCCCAGTCCCCCATCAGAGATGCTGGAAAAGCCCAGACAAGCTTGGACATGATCAGTGCAAGACCCTGGGCTCCTGCTCCTCCGCTAGTTGTGAGACAGATGGCTAAGGGGGCCTTTCCCTGGACAGGATTTCAGTTGTGTTTCATCTTAGCCCTTGAGGAAGAGGAGGAGGGATGGTGGGGAGAGGGGTGGAGAGAGGACCTCAAATGACTTCTGCTCCAGACTTTTTCTGCCATGACTCCAACATCTAATTAAGCAGATCTAAAACTGCGACCATGACAGGGACGTTCAGACCATGACCGGGGCCTCAGATGCTGATCAGTTTGCAGTCAGACCCCAGTCCTGTGCGCACATGCCTGACCCAAGGCTGGTCTTCTCCTCATCTCTTTTTTCATCTGCCTTTGAGATTTTGAAGAAAGGAGGAAGACAATCAAAGCGGAGGAGAAAACAGAAGAGAGGGGAGGAAAACGAGGATAAAATGGAAGAAAAGATGTGAGTATGAGTGAAACAGACAGCGCTGCCAAAGAAAGGATGACACCCGCCCATCAGAGGTTCTCTCTCCCCAGACCCCCACCACCAAGTACGGTGTCAAACACAAAATTGATTAACTACTGGTGGGAGATATGCAGTGATAAAATATGGAGCTACAACCTGCCTTCTTCCCCTTCAGTGTTACCTGTTATACATACACACACACAGACCTGTATACACACATTTCAAAAAGTATCTGCTTGCCAATTAATAAAGAACAGTCTCAGTGGGAGGCCAGTGTACAGTACAGGGAGCTCAGCTCAGCGCTGTGTGATGACCTAGAGGGGTGGGATGAGGGGAGGGAGATCTAGGAGGGAGGGGGTGTATGTATACACAGAGCAGGTTCATGTTGTTTTACAGCAGAAACAAATACAACACTGTAAAGCAATTATACTCCAAGAGAAAAAAGGAAGAAAGGAAGGAAGAAAGAAAGAACAGTCTAAACAGGTAACGGTGCCCTGCCCTCCCTACCTCTCCTATGGTGCAGAGAAGATTGTCCAAGCAACACTGTGTAAGGCCTACAAAGCTGCCCCCTCCCGACGGCTTCGGGTCTAGAGGCACAGAAGGCAGATTCAAGGCCAATAAAGCACAAAGCTCAACTCTGGATTGAGATAAAGGGTCAGAGCCAATGCTCTCCATCAACCTAAGTATTTATTGAGTCTCTATCAGGTACCAAGCACTGTGCCAGCCACCAGGGGTTTAGTGGTGGATAGATCAGACACAGCTCACTCCCCATGAAATTTAGTAACTAAGCCCTTTAGAGAAGGCACTGGAACGATTCACCAAGTATTTCTAGCTCTCTGCCTTCTGGACACATGGCAGGACCGCACTTTCTGGCCCCTTTATGTTTGGTGGGGCCATGTGACTTGTGAGCGCAGACAATCTGGGTCACCTTCAGAGGAGAGCTTTATTTTCTTGCCAAATCTAAGATGCTCCTGTGCAGTGATCAAGGTTCAAGTTTCAGTGGCAGCTGCTATTACCATCCTGGATCACTGAGTGACTTCAGTGAGCATATCTGCTAGCTGACCACAGTGGACATGCAATACGAACTAGAAAGAAACTTTTGTTGCTTTGAGTCACTGAGATTTGGGGGTCCTTTGTTGCTTTAGCATAACCTAGCCTATCCTGGTTGATACTTGCCTCTTAGCAACCAACACATTGTTTGAGAATCGACTCTGTGCTTAAAGTGTTGGTTGGTTTCTTCATGTGCATAAGTTCGCTCCTCAAGGAGGTGGTGAGCAGGTGGAGGGTAGAGATTGTGACCCATGAGACAGGGCCCTGGCTCATAGCAGACTCCACAGCAGGAGCCAACCATCACTGGGAGCATGATGCTAAAAACTCAGCTTCTCTGTACACTGGTGCCAAATCAAATTTCGGAGACAGCGTTTTGAGTGAAGTAGAAAAGAGTAGATTTATTGCTTTGCCAGGCAATGGGGGAGACAGTGGGCTAATGCCCTCAAAGCCAAGTATCCCAATCTGGGGAAGAGAGTGACAAAGTGTATAGTAAAAGAGGGTGTGATCAGCTCACAGACATTCTTCTGATGTGCTGGTGAGGTAAGTAGGAAGCAACATCATCAACTTTCAGGCTTAACTGGTCTGGGGTCTACACACTTGTCGGGAGCATACCGTAAGTTTCTCCCACTTGGAGAGGGTTTCAGGTGGGAAATATGGAAAATAGCTCAAAGATATTGTTGTGTGTATCCACTGATGGGAAAGCTGGACCTTGCCCCAAGGCTGTTCTTAACTGTTTCTCCTGGTCTCACATCCCCTCCCTTCCCTAATTAACCACAGCTTCTCTGTCCACTGGAACTCAGAGAAGTTCATGGAGGCTGAATGCAAGCTGTTTCCTGTGATCAAAGAAACGGGGGACATGGAAAGTCTCTGTGTCCAGTGACCCCACAGGGCCCTGCACAGTATACACCTCATGGTTGATTCTCAGTCAGTGTGTTTGTAGCTGGTTGGAGTATACAAATCAGGCTAGGCTGGGTGAGGGGACAAAGGTGTAGAATGAACAAAACTCAAAGGAGAGAGAGTGCCTCTGGCTGGCAGGCGAGGAAAGACTTCATGGAGGTTTTGGTCTTAAGTTGAGCTTGAAGGATAAATTAAATTCAGCAAGGAGAACAGAAGCACATAGAGGGTTCTGGGAATGAGTGGGTCTGTGCCACAGTGCACCAGAGGGCTAAGCCCTGCTTGGGCATAGTATAAGAAGGCCTAGCACCAGAGACAGTGCTGCTAGCTGGGACCAGCTGGGAGAGGGCAGATGCTGGTGGAAAAGCCCATGGAAGCTGCCGGGATGGAGGAAGGAGGTGGGGGAAAGGGCAGGTGACCCTGGCTGGCACAGCTGTACGTTGCTATTGGAAACATCCTCATCTGGGGACCCGTGTCTTCAGCCAACAGCCATTTTTTCCCTCCTTCATTCCCTGCCCAAGGTAATAACCTGTCACCAGAGCAAATAAAGTCTGATTTACATGAAATTTAATGCTAAGCTTTTTCCTTTATTCCCCGGCACTGCGGTGGCAGGATGGTAGTGCTGGCGCGGCACGGCCTGCTGTGTGCAGCAGCGGGGTTTCACCGGAAAGAAGTTTAAGAAGAAATTACTTTCCTGTGACAGGGTCTATCACTCTGGGCAGGGGGTCCCAGTCAGCTTGGCAACTTCCCACCTGTTTTTCCAGAAAAAGAAGCAAAGTCAGATAGAGAGAGCTGGAGGAGGAATGGGGGAGGGAGGAAGAGCTGCTGCTGCTACTGCTGCTAAGTCACTTCAGTCGTGTCCGACTCTGTGCGACCCCATAGACAGCAGCCCACCAGGCTCCACCATCCCTGGGATTCTCCAGGCAAGAACACTGGAGTAGGTTGCCATTTCCTTCTCCAGTGCAGGAAATGAAAAGTGAAAGGGAAGTCGCTCAGTCGTGTCTGACTCTTCGCAACCCCATGGACTGCAGCCCACCAGGCTCCTCCATCCATGGGATTTTCTAGGCAAGAGTGCTGGAGTGGGGTGCCTTTGCCTTCTCCGGGAGGAAGAGCAGGGAGAAACAAACTCAGCTTTCCCAAACTCTGGTTCCTGACCCCCAGCCTCGAAGTGACAGCGGCTTGAGTCCCTAAACAGCGTCACGGTGACACACATCATCACCATTGGCATCACACCACCCATGACTAGAGATACCTCTTGAGCATCAGACATGACCATGCCAGACACAGAGCTGCAAAAGCATGGCCACTGCCCCACAGGATTTGCAGTCCACAAGCAGTTACATCTTTATAGAAAAGCATCATTTTCTCTTGACCTCCATCAACACCCCACCTGTAAACACTCTGTGAATTTTCCTGCTCTTTGCTAATTGGAATCTTTCCACTTAAAATACCTGCATGAATTCTTTCAAGACTCAGCTTAAATGCCACCTCTTCCATGAAGACTTCCTCAATTCGCCATACCAGAATGTCTCCCCTTCTTCTGTGCTCCCAATTCACACTAATTACCTTTACTTGGGGCTTCCCTGGTGGTTCAGTTGGTCAAGAAGCCACCTGCCTAAGCAAGACACCTAGGTTTGACCCCTGGGTCAGAAAGACCCCCTGGAGAAGGGAATGGCAAACCCATCTACTATTCTTGCCTGGAGAATTCCATGGACAGAGGAGCCTAGGGGGCTACAGTCCATGGGGTTGCAAAGAGCTGGACAAGACTGAGCAACTAACACTTGTACACATTCTTTCCCCTTTATTTTAATGCTCAACACCTCTCTATTGTAGCTACGGTAATCAGTTTGCATGTTCTCCACCACTGGATGCTGTAAAATCCTTAAGGGCCAGTTATTTAAAAACTTAGTAATTAGCCAAAGAAGAGACCACCCATCCTTTCTCAAGCATGCCTCCTAGGGGGTCTCAATTCATTTCCCCACACTAAACATCTCAGGTGAGGACCTTGTGTTCTGCTAATGTGGCAGGCAGGAAAGTACATGCAGAGAGGTAAGGGCAGATAATGTATAAGTGAAACAGAGCAGGAGCCTAAGTTCCTTCCTCCCCTTTCCCTTAGCTTGCCTTTTGTCTGTGAAAAACGTTAGCCATCCTGAACCATGGGGAACACATGTATACTTGTGGCGGATTCATTTTGATGAATGGCAAAAGCAATACAATATTGTAAAGTTAAGCAAAATAAAATTAAAAAAAAAAAGTTAGCCAAAGAATTGTTTAATCAGAGAAGTGAGAAAATATGGAAGCAAAGAAAAGCTGTTCAAAAGATTAAATAATAGTAGTTTTGTCAGTAAGCAAAGTTAAGGACCTTTACTATCTCTTCATGGGCTATAGATAATATTCTGAGCCTTATCCTGTGAGCTGTCTTGTAGATGCTGAAACCCCCACCAGGTGAAAGAAGTTAACTATGTGATGAACAGACTGTAGCCATGACATAAACTGCCACAATTCCAAGAACCAGTCTTAAGGAAATGAAAGCAAACCAACTGTGGTACTGAAGATTGAAATGATCAAGATGGTGTTGGTTAAGCCACCGCATGACCAATTTCAAGAGGACTGTCAGAGCCGACTGTGCCCTTTCCTTCCATCTATAAAAGATTTTGCCCACTGATTGTCAGTGGGAAGGAGTCAGCTTTTAGACACCTGCCCCCCATTGCCAGCATCTGAAAAGCAAACTCCTTTCCACCAACCTCACCTCTTTAATGGCTTTTTAGTGGCTCAGACCCCACTTTTGCTGACACAAGAGGTAGACTAGGGAGTATGGGTTGACTTTAGAGGCAAGAAGGACCCAGGAAAGAATTCAAGGCAGCTGCCTTGATGGAGTTTGATAATGTTCCCTACAGTTCACCTGGCTCCAAGATCACTGCAGTTGATGACTGCAGCCATGAAGTTAAAAGACGCTTAGTCCTTGGAAGAAAAGTTATGACCAACCTAGACAGCATATTAAAAAGCAGAGATATTACTTTGCCAACAAAAGTCTGTCTAGTCAAGGCTATGGTTTTTCCAATAGTCATGTATGGATGTGATAAGTTGGACTATAAAGAAAGCTGAGCGCTGAAGAATTGGTGCTTTTGAACTGTGGTGTTGGAGAAGACTCTTTTGAGAGTCCCTTGGACTGCAAGGAGATCCAACCAGTCCATCCTAAAGATCAGTCCTGGGTGTTCATCGGAAGTACTGATGTTGAAGCTAAAACTCCAAAATTTTGGCCACCTGATGCAAAGAACTGACTCATTGGAAAAGACCCTGATGCTGGGTAAGATTCAAGGCAGGAGGAGAAGGGGACCACAGAGGATGAGGTTGTGAGAGGGTAACAGGCAGGAAGGCCAGGGGTCTCCAAATGGAGGAAATAGCCTGCAAGTGTCAGACATTTTTACCTCTCTTAAGCGGCAGGAGGAAACAAACTAGTGATATTTTTTCCTTCTCTATACAAATTTAAAAGAGGTTTCTCTTAAAATACTGTGTTGCCATAATGACACCTGGTTTCGCAGAAGTTAACTATTCTCAAACCTAGAGATAACCAATGCCTTTTTCTTATGGAAATGTTTGTCTTAAGCTATGCTAATGTACTATGCATTTACCCCAAACTCTGTCTTCAAGTCGGTTCTGCCTCATGGCTCAGAACCTACTTGACAAACCAGTATGTTATACTCAGATATTGTTCCCCTAATGTATGTAAATGAAACTATTTGTATGGTGGTCTGCCCTTCTTCAAGATTCAAGTTAATCATTTTATGGCCCAGGATAAACCATTTGGTGCCAAGATTATCTCAAAATACATCTTATGGGTGAGGGGCCTGGTGCCATTCTGAATTTTAAGACATTCCTTTCTTTCATTAACAGACTGCTAGCGATGGCACCCCACTCCAGTACGTTTGCCTGGAAAATCCCATGGACGGAGGAGCCTGGTAGGCTGCAGTCCATGGGGTCGCGAAGTCTGACACAACTGAGTGACTTCACTTTCACTTTTCACTTTCATGCATTGGAGAAGGAAATGGCAATCCACTTCAGTGTTATTGCCTGGAGAATCCCAGGGACGAGGGAGCCTGGTGGGCTGCCGTCTCTGGGGTCGCGCGGGCTTGGACACGACTGAAGCTACTTAGCAGCAGCAGCAGCAGCAGTAACTATATAACATCCAGCTGAAGACTAGCAGGGGGGCACTCTTTCTGCCCCCTTCTGATGCCTATGTCAGAAGCTTTCTCTGTCTCCTTTATACTTTAATAAAACTTTATTACACAAAAGCTCTGAGCGATCAAGCCTGGTCTCTGGCCCCGGATTGAACTCTTCTCCTCCGGGGGCCAAGAATCCCGGTGTCTTTGTGTGATTCAACAACAACCTTTCAGTTGGATGGCATCACGGACTCAACGGACATGAGTTTGAGTAAACTCCGGGAGTTGGTAATAGACAGGGAGGCCTGGCGTGCAGCAGTTCATGGGGTCGCAAAGAGTTGGACTGAGCGACTGAACTGAACTGAGCTGAATGAGAGAGGGTCGGGGGATGGTGGAGGGGGAGTGGGGTTTCTGTTTGGTTGTTGCTTTTCTCTGAACTTGGAATTCCTATTTTAGGACTTCACCTGACTGAAAGTGAAATCACTTCTTTTTTCTTGAGCAAGAGGCTTGAGGCTTCACTTGTTTCCATCTTATCCCCAGGTGGCTCTATTTCAGGGACGTTCCTATTGCTTAACTCTCTGGGAGCAATCGGTTACTCTCTCCATCGTGTATCCCAGACCATCCTGGAAGCTAGGGTGGCTTTCCTTTGGTTTCCACAAGGCATCTGACACCACTCCACACAACCCTTGGTCAGTATGGGTGAGTGGGGAGCGGAAATGGCTTATCGGGCAGGGACAAGGGGTTGGGAGTGAGGGTCTGGGGACAAGGGTGGCAGCCAAGACACTGGCTTTCTCCATTACAGGGGACAGTGCTGCCTTTACATTGTCACTCCTGTGGGGACTCTGCAGCTTAGTCCTGTTCCATCAATCGACCTTTCCTGCACTGTACTTTGACTATCAGCCACAGCAGAACTGCACCGGGAGGGAAATCCACCACCCAAAACTCAATATTCCAGAGCCTGTTAGAAATGAGGTCTCCATTTTTCTGTAGGGGGAGATTATCCACACCATTGCTCATGCAGATAACTAAGGGTAGGTTGTCAATATTCCAAATATTAACTGTGTGACCTTGAGCAAGTGGCTTCACCTCCCTGAGCCTCAGCTTCCTCGCCTAATATGAAGGGAAACTGCCTTGAAAAGTTGTAAAAGCAAGTGAGGAATGAGCACCTATCTCAGAGCGGCTACGGGCTGGATGCTCTGCATACCTTATCTCTGTCAGAGAGGACCTCATGGGCACATGTCGTGGGAGACTGGCTGCACTCGTCTGGCCCCAGAGGAGAGCTGAATTGGGCTCCGTTGTCAAGTGCAGGAAGTCAGAGTGAGAGTGGTGCCGGCAGCCCTGCTTGGGTACCTGGAGTGGATTCAGGTAAAAGCTGAGACAGAGAACAAGGGGCCTGGGCCACTTAACTAAATAGATAACTAGGTAATAGCAAGATGAAGGGGTAATGGAGAAGGTAAACAAGATTGATGAAAGAGATTAAAAAGGAGGGGGGAGCCTGAGCACCACAAGGGGATATAAATAGATCAGAATATCAACAGGATAGATGCTATGGACAGAAAGAAGCCAGAAAACAGAAGAGACAGGAAATATAAACAGAGTAAATAGCACAACAGATAGAATTTGAAAATGACATGGGCAGATAGACGGGAAGCATTACTAGACAGATGCCATGGAATGGCAGGAAGAAAAGAGATGAATGCATCGCTGTGGGGCAGAGGATGAATGAAAAGAGGAAGTGTGGTGTCGTGGTGGGAGAGAGGAAGGAGACCCTGGCCCCCAACTCTGCCTGGGTTTGTGAAATCTGGCTCTGGCCCCTAAGGGTTTCAGTGATACAGCTTAATGAGGAGATCCCTGGAGCTGAATTGGAATTAAAACAAACAAAAATCCTATTGGGATTTTGTCACCTTTTCTGCACTTCCAGTTGAGGGGAATTTAAGTGAAAGCCCACCTGGCCATTGGTGTCTCAGCCTGTGGCTGGCTGCTAGGAGAAAGGGCTTCTGAGGGCTCTGTTCTTGAGCCAGGTGACGGGGATCCCCTCTTAGGAGAGTTGGGGTCTGTCTGGGCAAGTCCCCGCTCTTCCTCTTCTGCCAGGAACTGCTGCTGACACCTGAGGCTCTGGTTCAGCTCACCCTAAGGTCAGGCAGTCTTTGCCTTTACCAAGTAGGACGACCAGTGTTAAGAAGCAGCCCCCTCACCACCAGCATGAGCTCAGTCCTCATAAATCTCTCAACTAAGTGAAAATAACTGACTCGGAACTCTGTACATTTCCCATCATGATGCTGTAGTTATCTAATCGCTCAGTCATGTCCGACTCTTTTTGTGACCCCACGGACTGTAGCCCACCAGGCTCCTCTGTCCATGGGATTTCCCAGGCAAGAATACTAGAGTGGATTACCATTTCCCTCTCCAGGAGATCTTTCCAATCCAGGCTCGAACCCGCATCTCCTGCATTAGTTGCTGGATTCTTTACCACTGAGCCACCAGGAAAGCCCATTTCCCATCATGCTGCTGTTGCCGCTGCTAAGTCGCTTCAGTCATGTCCAACTCTGTGCGACCCCATAGATGGCAGCCCACCAGGCTCCTCCATCCCTGGGATTCTCCAGGCAAGAACACTAGAGTGGGTTGCCATTTCCTTCTCCAATGCATGAACGTGAAAAGTGAAAGTGAAGTCGCTCAGTAAGTGTCCGACTCTTCATGACCCTATGGACTGCAGCCTACCAGGGTCCTCTGTCCATAGGATTTTCCAGGCAGGAGTACTAGAGTGGGTTGCCATTGCCTTCTCCATCATAAGTCCTGTTTATTCAAGTCAAAGGATGAAAGGAGTCTTTCCTCCCTCCCTCCCTCCCTCCCTTCCATCCCCCTGTCCTGGATTTAAGATACATTAACCATAGGCCCATCATTCTCTAATACAAGACATCAGATGAGGACTGTGAAGTGCTCATGCAGCAGGAACGGTGAGGATTCAAAGGCAGGCAGGGACACTTCTTTATGAGCTAATGAGCTTTGAAGGGGGCCTGAAGGATGGGTAGGTTCAAGACGCAAGGAGGTGAGAAGGCATTCCAGGCAGAGGGAGAAGTCTGAGCCAGAAAACACCCTGTGTGTTTGGGCAATGACAGGTAGGTCAGTGTGGCAGAAGCAAAGGATTCTGGGAAAGAATGGTGGGAATGTGGCTTGGATTGATGAGTTGTCTGAGTCAGGAATTTGGACTTCCTCCAGCATCAGTGAAAATCCAGGGAAGATTTTGAGGGAGTAGAAACAAAGTCAGAGTTTTGGGTGGTGTTGGCTAAAATGACAGGGGAGACGTGGGGGAGGGGACAGAGAGGCCACTGCAGGGATCCACTTCAAAACAGAGAGGTGAGGGTCAGAGGAAATGCCACTCAGGCTTCCTTCTTGCCAGCAGCAGCCTCCAAGCCCTCTTCTTCCCAACAGTCCTTTCTCCTTGGGTTGCTCAACTTGTATTCTTATCTCCCTGCATACCCTGCCTTTTAATTTTCCATTCCTTTCCTCCTCACCCTCCCCCCACCCACCATGAGGTCACTTCAGTGTTTTAAGAGGATATTTGTCCCCATGGCAACTCAGACATCAGAAATCCCTTAAAGATACTGACAAGAACCTAAGGAAAGGACAACTGTTCCAGGAAGGGGGACCCTTTCCAGGGCCTGAGAATGGGCTCTTGTCTAACACTTGGAAGTGAATTATCTGAGAAGACATGTATACTGACAAAGCAAGAGACTTTACTGTGGAGGGGTGCCTGGGCAGAGAGCAGGAAACCAGGAAAACTGCCACGTGGCTGGCAGTCTTGGGTTTCATGGTGTCTCTGGCCAATGATTCTGACTCAAGGTCCTTCTTGGTGGTGTGTGCCTCTCTCAGCCAAGATGGATCCCTTTAAGAAGGATTTTGGAGGCTGATCGTCTCCTTCTTTTCAGGCTCTCCCGAATTTTCTTGATTAGTTTTTGACAGCAGCACTTTGTTCTTTATTGGGACCTCCTGTTGTGAGATAACTCAGGCCAGCAGGTGTCATCGTCTGACCAAGGTGGGTGGTTTTGGTAATGGTTCCCTAACCTTGGAGAAGGGAATGGCTACCCACTTCAGTATACTGGCCTGGAGAATTTCATGGACAGAGGAGCCTGGCAGGCTACTGTCCATGGGGTTGCAAAGAGTTGGACATGACTGAGCGACTTTCACTTTCACTTTTCACTAACAAAAGTAGAAACCAAGATCCCACTGTCAAGTCTTCAACTCAGAGTTGACCCCAAGAACTCCACTCACTGGCATTTAGACATTGGTTCAAGGATGAGCTTCTGGGGAGGAAGCGCGGCGTGGTGGTTCTAGCAGCTGACGCAAGACAGCTTAATGCTTTCATTGGAGATGTAATCAATTAATTTTGACAATTCTGTCATGCCATGGCAGTTGAACATTTCGTTCTGCGTGACCTAACTTCTCCCCAGGGAGAGTGTGGGTAGGAGAGCCGGGCCTACCTTTTCTGTTTGCCCCTCAGCACCTGCACCCAAGGTAACCCACTCAGAAATACACTGAATAAAAGCAGAAAGCCCAACCTACACCTGTGTAGGGGTGGGGTGGGGGGGATATCCATTTGCATATGAAATGTGATTAACTTTTCCAGAGCTCCAAGGGAGGGCTGTCATTCAAAGTAATGCCTTCACTGATTCTCCCACTGCTCAAAATATCCTTTGAACTTCTTTTAGAATTATCTTTAAGGCTAGCTAACGAGCCACACAAGAATAGCAGTCTTATTACATTATAATCACCCTGCATGCATGGAATAAATCTTCCTTCCTCTCAGGACTTTCAGCAAAGGAAAGCTGTGGGTCTCTTTTTACCCCCTTTTGAAGAAGCCCTTTTGTGAGTTTCTTTTTTACTTTCAAGACTGTCTAGGAAGTTTATTTTCGCCTGATCTTGTTTGCATAAGGGGAGGAGGGGAGTGCTTTGTGCGTGTGTGGCGTGTGTGTATGTTTGGATATCATAACAAGGAGATCTTGCTCACACTGTCCCAGCACCCCATCGTTTATGGCACATGGATCTCTTTGCTCCAATTGCTTTTACATTCTCACTACTGTTTTTCCATGGTGAGGTAGGGAGCTCTGAGTATGTTCTTACAGAAAGTTTCAAGTCCTAAGGAGGTCTTTGTTCTGAAAATGAAAATCCAGCTAAAAGAGGCACAGCTATGATTGACGGTAACTCTGTTTTCCTTCCAGGGTTTCCATGTCGGAACCCTGCCAGTCTAGCCACCAGGACTGAAAGCTCAGTGAGGCAAGCTTGAGCTGACAGCTGCTTTTTTAAAATCCACGGAAATGTCTGCATGGTGTTGCAATCGAGTCAGGTTTTGCAAAGCTGGCCGCCTACTGCGGTGGCAGTGACTGAAGACTAGAGATGAGGACCCCTCGTTCACCATCTGTCTATGTCTGTCCAGGGCCTCCTCCTCCAGATCAGGGGCCGTGGACGCATCAAGAGCATCCTCCACTGTAATCTCCACGCCCCCAGACTGGCTTCACCTGAGCAGAGAACTGATCCTTCCTTGGCAAGCCAGCTGAAGTCTCTTGGCAAAGAAACCAAGATTCCAGCTCATCAGAAGTTCTGTCTTCAGTGGCCACTGGCAGATGGATGGGGGCTTCTCGGGGTCAAGCATTTGCTCTTGTCCATCTCCACCTCCAAAATGGATATTTATCGTTGAAAAACAATCTGCAAGTTGGGAAGAATAAGGAAACCTCATGGCAACATGAGATGGTGGAAAGAAATTGCATGAGTTTGTATCTCCACAGAGCTCATCTGCACACAGGTCTCCTCATCTTCCCTTCACTCCAACAAAGTTTTGGAATCTTTGGGGCAATTTTTCTTACCTTTCTAGAGTTCCAGTTCTACATTTGTAAAATGACAGAGATTGGACAAGATGGTCAGGTTTATAGCATGGATGGCAGATGTATAGTGGCAGGTCTCAGTGACAAGTCACTATATTCCATCAAGTACTAGCCATGGACAATCTTGTACTCATCTGTCTACATCCACATTTGGGGGACTGACAGCATGTGTTTGGACTGTGAAGAGTCAGAATGAGAGAGAGATTATCTCAGGCCCTGGACTAGAGCAAACCCAATCAACTCCTACAAGCTAGAATCTCAGACTCATTAAAAGGATACATCAACCAACTGAACTCACAAATTCTGAGAGGTGCCAAAAAAAGTATGCTCTTCTCAGCTGCCACAATCTCAACTCTAAAACAAAAGTAGGGCAGTGTTCTAAAATGTCAGCTAGTGGATGTTCCTTGATAGGTCATTCCTTTCTATGTTACAACTCTTTTACCTTTTAAACTAGACCATCAGGCTGAAGCTAATTGCCCCTTGACACCCAGGAACCACCTGAGAACCAGGACTTGGATTGTTTAGCCTTGCATCCTTGGAAGCCTAGGCTTGCTATTGTAGGAGTCGGAACTCATTGCGACAGTTTTACACTGTTGTTTTAATATCAAATGTCTAGCTTTGATTGTCAAGTGAAAAGAATTTATGCCACAGTCCAGAGAAGGAGGGAATGCATAAAGTGGTAGAGGCAGTTTTCCCATCACATAGAGGTGAGATAAGAACTTTTTTCAATCTGTGGGCAGGAAGGATTGGTAGTGAAGAAAAAGGAAAGTATAAAAAGTTCTAGCATGAATGAGCTGGAGTGAGCTATGCTCCATGGTTTACCTTGAAGCTGAAACTCTGGGAGACAGGGTAGTAGGGAACCCCACATAACAGGCAGAGGGCTTTACCATGCTTCTGTTAGGGGAAGCGTTGAACATCAACTGAAACACCACCTTTGCTGGTCAGATAAGACAGCAGCCACTTGCATGAACTGTCTCAACAGTAGGAGGTCCTGGTAAGTAACGAGAAACTAACAGACTACCACAAACTGAAAGAATTCAGGAAAGGTCAATCGGAGAGAGCAAGCACGAGTCTACATGTCCTACCAACCTCCCAGAATCCTCATTGGAATCCATCTTGCCTGAGTGAGGTGTGTGCCACTGGGAAGGACCCTGAGTCAAATGACTGGCCAGAGACAACCCGGAAACAAACCCTATTACCATGAAACATGAGACTGTTAGCCACGTGGCAGAGCAGTTCTCCTGGGTTTCCTTACCCTGCTGCTCTCCACCAGCACCCCTTTCCAATAAAGCCTCTTGCTTTGTCAGTATGTGTCTCCTTGGACAACTCATTCCTGAGTGTTAGACAAGAGCCACTCTTGGGCTGTACAAACATTCTCCCTTTCTTCAATGCTTGCTTCTTGAACCACTAGACTCAGAGGCTCACACCATCATGGGGGTGGATTGAGTAGGTGGAAGGGATAGCAGGATAGATCTGGACATGGAGAGGTCCTCCCCAACCCACCACCCGCTCTGAGACTCAGGTGGCTCCTCTAGGGCAAGGAGGAGATCCCACATGCCTGAGTGGGACTCAGAAGGTGGCTTCAACATGAGAGCCAGGACCTGCTAGAGCCTGCAGGAGCAAGAGAGCCCAGGCAGGAGCTGAGCCACAAAGAAACCTGAGAAAGTCCTGAGCCTGGAGGTGGGGGCCCAAGCTGGCTGAAGGGGGGCCCCCACTGAGCCAGCCTAGAGCAATAACAGACATGTTCCAAGAGGAGCACAATGCTAAGTGGAGGAGAGATCCTGGGCCATAAGTGCCTCCCCTGATGCCAAGACCACACAGAACCCCCACCCCTGCCCACACCCAGGAGTCTAGGGCACCCCGAGGAGGGTGAGAAGGGGACTGATGGAGCCTTGCTGGTCAGGACACAAGGAGATTGCATGAACTGGATGGTGGTGGAGGATGGTCAGCTAAGAACACACAGCAGAGATGGAGGCTAATGTTCATTGATCAGGAGGAACAAGCAAGCCCTGATGGAAACAAGCCCTCTACCCATCTATTCCTTCCCACTCATTCCCGCAACATTTCAGGGTGTCCTCAGTCTGTACCTGTGCTGCCATAGTGAGGATCTGTTGCAGCTCCAGATCCAGAAAGTGGGGAGGGACATCTCCAACAACAACAATAACCAGAATCTAAAAGGCAAGGAAGACTGTCCCCTAGAGATGTTAGGGAGCACGTGGGCATGCTGACACCCTGGTTATGAACTTCTGACTTCCAGAACTGTGAACCAATAAATCCCTGTTGCTGTAAGCCATCCAGGTTTTGGTACTTTGTTACAGCAGCCCTAGAAAATGAATACAGATGGCTTGCGAAGTTTGAAAGCATGGTGTATGGAAAGTGTCTGCCACACAGCAGACTCAAAAAGACCCAGAAAGTTACAATAGTAAATATGTGTGTGCTTCGTTGCTCAGCGTGTCTGACTCTTTGTGACCACATGGACTGTAGCCCACCAGGCTCCTCTGGCCTTGGGATTCCCCAGGCAAGAATGCTGTAGTGGATTGCCATTTCCTTTCCAATAGTAAATGCTTGCTATCTTACCCTCACACCCCAAAAGATACTTGCTCTCTTATCTGGCAGGGTGTCTCTGATGGTTCAAATGGTAAAGAATCTGCCTGCAATGCAGGACACCTGGGTTCACATCCTGGGTTGGGAAGATCCCCTGAAGAAGAGAATGGCAACCTACTCCAGTATTCAACATTTTAGGAATCAGCGAACTAAAATGGACTGGAATGGGTGAATTTAACTCAGATCACCATTATATCTACTACTGTGGGCAAGAATCCCTTAGAAGAAATGGAGTAGCCATCATAATGAACAAAGAGTTCAAAATGCAGTACTTGGATAAAATCTCAAAAATAGCAGAATGATCTCTGTTCATTTCCGAGGCAAACCATTAAATATCACAGTAATCCAAGTCTATGCCCTGACTAGTAATGCAGAAGAAGCTGATGTTTAACCGTTCTATGAAGACCTATAAGACTTCCTAGAACTAACACCCAAAAGAGATGCCCTTTTCATTATGGGGGACTGGAATGCAAAAGTAGGAAGTCAAGAAATACCTGGAGTAACAGGCAACAACACAAGAGAGGACTTTACACATGGACGTCACCAGATGGTCAACACCAAAATCAGATTGATTATATTCTTTGTAGCCAAAGATGGAGAAGCTCTATACAGTCAACAAAAACAAGACCAGGAGCTGACTGTGGCTTAGATCATGAATTCTTTATTGCCAAATTCAGACTTTAATTGAAGAAAGTAGGGAAAACCACCAGACCATTCAGGTATGACCTAAATCAAATCCCTTGAATCTATTTGTCATTACAGTAGAAATGACAAACAGATTCAAGGGATTAGATCTGATAGACAGAGTGCCTGAAGAACTATGGGCGGAAGTTCATGACATTGTACAGGAGACAGGGATCAAGACCATCCCCGTGGAAAAGAAATGCAAAAAAGCAAAATGGCTGTCTGGGGAGGCCTTACAAATAGCTGTGAAAAGAAGACAAGTGAAAGGCAAAGGAGAAAAGGAAAGATATACTCATTTGAATGCAGAGTTCCAAAGAATAACAGGAGAGATAAGAAAGCCTTCCTCTTTGATCAATGCAAAGAAATAGAGGAAAACAACAGAATGGGAAAGACCAGACATCTCTTCAAGAAAATTAGAGATACCAAGGGAACATTTCATGAGAAGATAGGCACAATAAAGGACAGAAGTGGTAAGGACCTAACAGAAGCAAAAGATATTAAGAGGTGGCAAGAATACACAAAAGAACTATACAAAAAAGATTTTCATGGCCTAGATAATCACTATTGTGTGATCATTCACCTAGAGCCAGTCATCCTGAAATGTGAAGTCAAGTGGGCCTTAGGGAGCATCCTTATGAACAAAGCTAGTGGAGATTTACGAACTCCAGTTGAGCAATTTGAAATCCTGAAAGATGATGCTGTGAAAGTGCTGCACTCAATATGCCAGCAAATCTGGAAAACTCAGCAGTGGCCAGAGGACTGGAGAAGGTCAGTTTTCATTCCAATCCCAAAGAAAGGCAATGCCAAAGAATGCTCAAACTACCGCGCAATTGAACTCATCTCACACGTTAGTAAAGTAATGCTCAAAATTCTCCAAGCCAGGCTTTAGCAATACGTAAACTGTGAACTTCCTGATGTTCAAGTTGGATTTAGAAAAATCAGAAGAACCAGAGATCAAATTGCCAACATCTGTTGGATCATCGAAAAAGTGAGAGACTTCCAGAAAAACATCTATTTCTGCTTTATTGACTATGCCAAAGCCTTTGACTGTGTGGATCACAACAAACTATGGAAAAATCTTCAAGAGATGGGAATACCAGATAACCTAACCTGCCTCTTGAGAAATCTGTATGCAGGTCAAGAAGCAACAGTTAGAACTGGACATGGAACAACAGACTGGTTCCAAATCAGGAAAGGAGTATGTCGAGGCTGTATATTATCACCCTGCTTATTTAACTTAGATGCAGAGTACATCATGAAAAATGCTGGGTTGGATGAAGCACAAGCTGGAATCAAGATTTCCAGGAGAAATATCAATAACATCAGATATGCAGATGACACCACCCTTATGGCAGAAAACAGAGGAACTAAAGAGCCTCTTGATGAAAGTGAAAGAGGAGAGTGAGAAAATTGGCTTAAAAGTCAACATTCAGAAAATTAAGATCATGGCATCTGGTCCCATTACTTCATGGCAAATAGATGCGGAAACAATAGAAATAGTGAGTTACTTTATTTTTTGGGTTCCAAAATCACTGCAGATGGTGACTGCAGCCATGAAATTAAAAGATGCTTACTCCTTGGAAGAAAGGTTATGGCCAACCTAGATAACAGATTAAAAAGCAGAGATGTTACTTTGCCAATAAAGGTCCGTCCAGTCAAAGTTATATCTTTTCCTGTAGTCATATATGGATGTGATGAGTAGGACTATAAAGAAAGCTGAGTGCCGAAGAATTGATACTTCTGAACTGTGGTGTTGGAGAAGACTCTTGAGAGTCCCTTGGACTGCAAGGAGATCCAACAAGTCCATCCTAATAGGGATCAATCCTGGGTGTTCATTGGAAGGACTGATGTTGAAGCTGAAACTCTAATACTTTGGCCACCTGATGCAAAGAACTGACTCATTGGGAAAAGACCCTGATGCTGGGAAAGATTGAAGGCAGGAGAAGAAGGGGACCACAGAGGATGAGTTGGCTGGATGGCATCACTGACTCAATGGACATGAGTTTGAGTGAGCTCAGGGAATTGATGATGGACAGGGAAGCCTGGTGTGCTACAGTCCATGGGGTCGCAAGGAGTTGGACATGACTGAGCCACTGAACTGAACTGATCTTATCTGGACACAGGGACCTGGGGTCATCTGGTTCATAGACAACCTAAGTCTGTATCAACATTTCCACTCTTAGAACAATTGTTGTTGTTTAGTTGATAAGTCATGTCCTACTCTTTTGCAACTCCATGGACTGTAGCCCACCAGGCTCCTCTGTTCATGTGATTTCCCAGGCAGGAATACTGGAGTGGGTTGCCGTTTCCTTCTCCAGGGGACCCTCCTGATCCAGGGATTGAACCCTCATTTCCTACAATGGCAGGTGGGTTCTTTACAAATGAGCCACTGTGGAAGCCTTATAACAGTTAGGACAATAATAATAAAAGGAAATTCTCAGCATTCTTACTTGTCTACAGCCTCATTTTGGGTTCAGGATGGGGAACATGTGTATACCTGTGGTGGATTCATGTTGATATATGGCAAAACCAATACAATATTGTAAAGTTAAAAAATAAAATTAAATTAAAAAAAAATAAAGACTTGCTTAATATATTTTAGGGTTTGGGGCTGTGCTAATTAGTGCCGTTGGATATATATTAACTACAAGTGAACTTTCCTTCATCTTCCACCCTGGTGTCAGACCATGGCTCCAGTTGTAGATGTTTTGGTATTTCTTCCCTGGCGGCTCAAATGGTAAAGCATCTGTTTGCAATGCAGGAGACCAGGTTCAATCCCTGGGTCAGGAAGATCCCCTGGAGAAGGAAACAGCAGCCCACTCCAGTACTCTTGCCTGGAAAATCCCATGGATGGAGGAGCCTGGTAAGCTACAGTCCATGGGGTTGCAAAGAGTCGGACATGCCTGAGCGATGTTACTTTCTTTGCACAATTGCAAAGTCTTTGCACAGTCCCAATCTGGCCCCGGGCGCATCTGCCCATGTCATCAGTTTCCTGGTTACCTTCAGCAGCCTTCTACTGGGTAATATTGATAAGAGCAGAAAGAAACATGAGTTTTTATGATGTGCAGGCATGTTTTGTGGACTTTTTGCTCTGTAATCCCCTGAACAAAAAATGGTGAGATAGGTGCCGTTATCCGCATTTTACAGATTAAAAAAACAGAAGCCCAGAAGCTGAGGGAGGGTTAAGTCATTTGCCTGAGGTCATATAACTACTAAATATAGAACCAGGATTTGAATTCATCGACTTAAACCTAAGCACTAAGCCATGTGAACTGTCACTGCCGCAAAAGTTATTTCTCAAATGGTTCTGAAACCACATTTTTTAAAATCTTAGGAAAAACGTTGCATGTCTACTGAAGGCCAAGAATATTGCAAAGATATTGCTTCATTAGTTCTCATAATAGCATAGAAACAAAACTGTTATTATTCCCACTTTATGAATGACAAAGCTAAAGTGGAGAGAAATTAAAGAACTTGAGCAGGATCTTATAGATTGTGTCCAGAGCTGGGATTCAAACTTATATCTTTCTGATTCCAAAGTGCATGTCCTTCTCACCAGGTCAGTCTGGCTCAAAAGACAAGAGAGACTGTAAATGTCCTGTATTATAACTTCCTACCTATAGAGAAACTACTGGCAAAATGGCCTGTTAAGGATGGTTCTTGAGTATCTTGTTGCTGAAAAGCGATTCCCACTTGGGTTGTCTGTATCCCCTCCCTCCCTCCCTCTCTTCCTTCCTTCTTTCTCACTCCTTCCCTCCCTACCTCCTTTCCTGTTACTTATGAACCAATCTAGAATAGTGTATCCTAACACAGTCAATATCAAGGCACACAAAGAATAGTTTTGCCACAAATGGCTGAACAGGCTAGGCTGTTCAGGCTTCTGACAGCCTTGATGCTGTAAGTGCTGAGGTGGGTTAATGTTTCCCTGGTGGCTCAGATGGTAAAGAATCTGCCTGCAATGCAGGAGACCCGGGTTCTATCCCTGGGTCGGGAAGATCCCCTGGAGGAGGGGAAGGCTACCCATTCTAGTATTCTTACCTGGAGAATTTCATGGACAGAAGAGTCTGATAGGCTACAGTCCATGGGATCACAAAGAGTCTACTACTGAAGCAACTTAGCATACACATATGTGTAAAAACTTGGGTATACCTATAACATGACTGGAGGTCAAAAGCAAGAAGTTATTCTTCAATGAACCTCTTAACATATTAGATCTGAAAGAGGAGACCACTGTGTGTCCCAGGAAAAGTAAGGACAGAACTGGGGAGACAAGGGAGGGATAGGGACCCAGTCAGTCTTAGGCGAGCAGGGACAAGGGGCTTTCCAGGCTAGCATCTGAGGGACAGGTTGATTTCACCCTGGGAAAGAGACAGCTATTGGGTAAAAGGGCATTTATGGCTAGGGGCTGGGGGTTGTTGGGGCTCCATACACACCTCTGTCTTGTTACTTCTCTGTTCTCCATTTCACTTTTGTTTCTTCTGTCTCCTTCTGTCTGGACCACGTTCTTCATTCTTCCCAGGCAAGTCCCTTCAGCCTATAAATAGCCCCCACAAATGTCCCTACAGATTCAATCTAAGGTGAAAAAAGTAACCAACATCTTCATTAGAGTATGTTTCAGAAATTTTGGTGAAAAGAGTTACAGAGCCTCTGGTCACTAGTATGTCACTCAACTGAGTTGCATGGTCTTTAAAGTCTGGGATAAACTTTGTGACTAAAACAATGTGAAGCAGCTCTTGGGTCACTCCCGGCAGACAGTCTTGCCCCAGGGAACAGCAGCCTCTGGGGTACAGCAACACCTTCCTTGGGCACCAAATTTACCTTAAATAATGAAATGTCAGCAACGGTCCATCAGTATTCTATAGCTCTGTAGGTAGTGATTTCATATACAGCTCTTTATTTTCTCAAACATTTTATTCTGACATTTATTTTACAACCAAATACCAAAGACTTATTTCTCTACAAAGCCTACATTACACCGACATGATTTTTCCTTCAAGAAAACATACCCATAAACAAATCATTGAATAAGAAGAGAAAACGTCTGTGTCCTAGCACAGCTTGGCAGATTACCACAAAAACTCCAGCTTACAACAGCTGCTGGCCTAGAGCAGGTCTAGTCTATGGTAGGTCCTGATTCTTCATAAAGAATTGTTAAATTAATTGAATGAAGGAAAGCAAAGTGGCATGATAAAAGGAAGGTGGGCTCAAACAGATCTGGGTTGGAGTCTCAGTTTGGCCACTGTCTAGCTGAGTGACTTTGAGTGAATTGGTAAGTCTTACTGATCCTCAGTTTTCTCCTTTGTAAAACTGGGGCAAAAACAAATCTTCACCTGACTCGCAGATGAAGATTAAGGAATAATGTACTTAAAGGTTTAGCTCAGTACTTGAGTATGTGCTCTGTGCTTAGTCCGACTTTCTGCGACCCCGCAGACTGTAGCCCACCAGGCTCCTCTGTCCATGGGGATTCTTCAAGAAAGAATACTGGAGTGGGTTGCCATGCCCTCCTCCAGGGAATCTTCCCAACCCAGGGTTTGAACCCAAGTCTCGAACATCATGGCAGGTCCTTTACCATCTGAGCCACCAGGGAAGCACATGTATGAAAGGGCCTCAAACATTAGTTATTTCTACCTCTTCCCTCAAATTCAGTTCCCAATGATATGTACAGTACATTCCAATAGATCACTTACCAATTAGCGCAAACATCAAGGCTATCCATACTAAGTGTCAAAAGCAATGATTCTTAATTCTAGACACACAAAAGAATTACTTGAACATTCTTTTTTTAATGTTCTAGTACTTGCATTATGTATTATTATTCTACAAGCTATAGCCTTTTAAATTAACTAATTTGGCTGCATACAGTCTTAGTTGCAGCACACAAGATCTTTGTAGCAGCACTTTGACTCTCTAATTGTAGTTCACCTGCTTATTTACTGTGAGACACAAGCAGGGATGTTAGTTCCCTAATCACGGATTGAATCCCCTGAATTGCAAGGCAGATTCTTTAAACACTGGGCCACCAGGGAAGTCCCTATTTGGACATTTAAAAAAAAAAAGTCTGAGTCAAGAGCAGAGGAGCCAGAGATCAAATTGCCATCATCCATTGGATCATCAAAAAAGCAAGACAGTTCCAGAAAAACATCTATTTCTGCTTTATTGACTACCCAAAGCCTTTAACTGCATGCATCACAACAAACAGTGGAAAATTATTAAAGAGATGGGGATACCACCACCTTACCTGCTGAGAAATCTGTTTGCAGGTCAAGAAGCAACAGTTAGAACTGGACATGGAACCACAGACTGGTTCCAAATCGGGAGAGGAGAATGTCAAGGCAATATATTGTCACCTTGCTTATTTAGCTTATATGCAGAGTATATATCATGCGAAATGCCAGGCTGCATGAAACACAAGCTGGAATCAAGATTGCTGGGAGAAATATCAATAACCTCAGATATGCAGATAATACCATCCTTATGGCAGAAAGAGAAAAAGAACTAAAGAACGTCTTAAAAGTGAAAGAGGAGAGTGAAAGGGAGGAGACACTTGTATACGTACAGCCAATTCATCTTGCTGTGCCGTAGAGAGCAACAGAACATTGCATAGCAACCATATTCCAATAAAAATTAAAAATAAAAAAAAATAAGAGAGTGAAAAAGTTGGCTTAAAACTCAACATTAAGAAAACTAAGATCATGACATCCGGTCCCATCACTTCATGGCAAATAGATGGGGAAACAATGGAAATAGTGAGAGACTTAATTTTTTTTTTTTTTTTGGCTCCAAAATCACTGCAGATGGTGATTGCAACCATGAAATTAAAAGATATTGCTCCTTGGAAGAAAAGCTATGACCAACCTAGACAGCATATTGAAAAGCAGAACATTACTTTGTCAACAAAGATCCGTCTAGTCAAAGCTATGGTTTTTCCAGTGGTCATGTATGGATGTGAGAGTTGGACCATAAAGTTGAATGATAAAAAAATGATACTTTTGAAATGTGGTGTTGGAGAATACTCTTGAAAGTCCCTTGGACTGCAAGGAGATTCAACCTGTCAATCCTAAAGGAAATCTTTAGTCCTGAATATTCATTGGAAGGACTGATACTGAAGCTGAAACTCCAATACTTTGGCCACCTGATGCAAAGAACTGACTCATTGGAAAAGACCCTGATGCTGGGAAAGATAGAAGGCAGGAAGAGAAGGGGATGACAGAGAAGGAGACATTTGAATGGCATCACCAACTCGATGGACATGAGTTTGAGTAAGCTCCAGGAGCTGCTGATGGACAGGGAAGCCTTGTGTGCTACAGTCCGTGGAGTTGCAAAGAGTCAGACACAACTGAGTGACTGAACTGAACTGAGCCAAGAGCCCAACCCCAGAGTTTCTGATTTAATTGTTCAGGGATGAAGACTGGAAAGCAATGTTTTTTCAAAAGCTGCCCATGTTGATTCTATTGTACAAGAGGGTTGAAAAGCAATGGACTGAAAAAAGAAAACTGTTAGTTCTCCTTACTCTGATTAGCAGAGCGGGATGTTGCAGTCCATCCTGGTGCATTTCCTCTAAGAGCAGAAACACAAGTGGAAGGACCACTGGCCCAGGGAAAGGAATTAAACCTATATCATAAAGAAAGAAGCTCAATGGTGCAATGATTAGCCTGACTAATTAAAGACAGAGAGGAGCCAACAGTCACTCTCTTCTATTATCTGAAGGGTTTTTCTGTGAAGAGGGATTGTGCCTGTCTTCCATGGCCCCAAGAGATGAAGCTCTATGAATCAGGAGTTCAAGTCAGATATGACCACAGATTGTGAGTTCACAGTCACTGTGGGAATTCAAGACATTGCATGACTGCTTAATGGGGATGGAGAGAAGGGAATTTGAGTGTTGAATAAGCAGTCTGCTTCTTAATGGCCTCTATCAACACCTTGTGGCAATAGCTATAATGAATTTTGAGTGATTTCGTAGGACAAAGAAGTTTGTAAAGTGAAAGGGTGAAAATATCAAGCCATCATGCTTTGTGCAACACTTGAGTCTTCCTATTCCATGGGCTTAAGTGTTCTCAGACACAACTGAAGCAGACTCTGTACTCCTGAAAGTTGTGGGGAGAGAATTACATGGTACAGCCGGTGGAATCCTCTAGTCCAAGGCTTTGCATCATTTTAAAAATTATTTGTTGATTTTTGGCTGCATCAGGAATAGTTGTGCACAAGAGCATGCAGGCACAAGAGCATGAAGGATCATCGTTGAGGCACTCGGGCTAGTAGTTGTGGTGTGCAGGCTCAGTTGCTGCAAGGCGTGTGAGATTTTAGTTCACCAACCAGGAATCGAACCTGTGTCCCTGCATTGGAAGGTGGATTCTTAACCACTGGACCACCAGGGAAGTCCTTATGTCATTTTTTAAGATATTGGAACCCCTCACCTTCTTTTAAAAAAAAAATTCTACATGGGAATCTAATAAATGACAGAGGTGGAGCTCTCTGGGTGAAGCGGGGTGGCTGTCTCAGCCTCCCTCAGTGGCTGCCAAGAAACCTGCTCACAGCCCTGGGGCTCCACAGCGTGAGTGTGTTAGTCGCTCAGTTGTGCCTGACTCTTTGCAAACCCATGGACCGTAGCTTCTGTCCATGGAATTCTCCAGGCAAGAATACTGGAGTGGGTTGTCATTCCCTTCTCCAGAGGATCTTCCTGACGCCGGGAGAGAACCCAGGTCTCCCGCATTCCAGACAGATTCGTTACCATCTGAGCCATCAGGGAAACCCCAGGGCTCCATAGTACAGAGGTTGAAAGCCATATCAATCCTCTCTTTTTACACATGAATAAACTGAAGCTCAGAGTGACTGTGACTTGGTCAGGGTCATACAGAGAATGAGAGCAGAGCTGGACCCAAACTTAACCTCTTCATTCTTGGACCCAAGGACTGTTCCACTTGCCTACACTAATGCCTTTAACTGCGGATGAGAATGTCTCCAGACCAGGCTGTCTGACCCATTTTTTTGGCATTTGTCTGTGACAACAATGATGCATAAAAGACTCAAGAACTCATTTCAACTAAAAAGTCAATCTTTTCTCTAGGGCTGCCTGTTTTGTGTGGCTGGCAGTAGAGATGGATTTAGTCAAGTAGCTGGCTTCCTACTCAGTGCCCCAGAAACCAAGGCCTTCTATTTGCATAGCGACCAGATTGGACTGGGGCAGGGGAAGGCAGCACTGTCATTGCATCCAAGCAAGCCCCTGGCCCATGCAGATGGGATCTCAAATCTTGGTCCCATCACAAGGGTGCTTCAACTAACGGAGTAAAGCACATATAACTGACTTGAATTTGGATGTTGTATTTCTTTTCTTCCCTTTCTCTAAATTTGGAAAAGGATTTAGAGAACTTACACCAAAAGGCAAGTAATAGAATGTAAAGGGAATTGGTGAGGACGCAGGGGTAATTCTAAAAGCAAATACTAATAAACTGGGAGATTGGGATTGACACATACACACTACTATATACAAAGCAGATAACTAAAAGGACCTACTGTATAACACAAGGCGCTCTACTCAGTGCTCTGCAATGACTTATATGGGAAAATAGTCTAGAAAAGAGTGGATATATGTATATGTATAACTGACTCACTTTGCTGTACACCTGAAACCAACGGGGCGTCCTTGGTAGTTCAGCTGGTACAGAATCTATTTGCAATGCAGGAGACCCTGGTTCAATTCCTGGGTGGGAAAGATCCACTGGAGAATGGATAGGCTACCCACTCCAGTATTCTTGGGCTTCCCTGGTGGCTCAAGTGGTAAAGAATCTGCCTGCAATGCGGGAGACCTGGATTCAAGCCCTTGGTTTGGAAGATCCCCTGAAGAAGGGAAAGGATACCCTCTCCAGAATTCTGGACTAGAGACTTCCATGGACTATCCATGGAGTTGCAAAGAGTCAGGAATGACTGAGGGACTTGCACTTTCACTTTGAAACTAACACAACATTGTAAATGAACTATACTTCAATAAAAATTTTTAAAAAATATAAATACCAAAATGTTTGATAGTTGGAGGTTCAATCGTAAAATCTTTCCAGCCATTCACTCACATAATCAACCACTTTACATAATCAATCACTTACTGATTCCCTCATTCAGTACATAGTTATAGAGGACCTATCAGTTCTAGACAATATTTCTAAGAATAAACATTAATGTAAAATTGATGCAAAAAATTAGTGCTAAAAATTAGATGAACAAAATATCAAAATTTTAAATAAAGACAAAACCAGTATTTTTTAAAAAATTTTCCCTTCTGCCTCAGGCTCCAGTAAATACTGTGGCACCGTTACAGAACTCATTTAAAATTTTGATGTTTTGTTTATCTTGTATTCTTTTGCATTAATTTTGATTTTTAAAAACATTACATTAAATAGTATCTATTTTGATTATTGCATTTGTTTGGTACCCTCTTAAATTGTGTATGCCAGGCAAGTGCCTCCTGCTAATTCCTCCTGTCAAGGCTTTGTAAAAGCAAACAACACAAAAAAATAAATAAGATCTATATGTACTCTCAAGGAGTTCTCAGCCTAGTGGGAAAGATAGACAAGGAAACACGTAATTGAAATATAATTGTTTCTGTAATGGAAATATGTGCAAGAGGCAGTGTTGACACAAAGAAGGGAGGAATCCTCCTCGTTGGGATGGATAGTTGGCATCAAGAAAGGATGAAGAAATCGTGTGCTCAGGCAAGGAGTGCGGTGGCAAGATGAGCCATTCATTCCAACTGGCAGGAGTGCAAAGCAAAAGCTTGGGATGACAGCACGGTAGAAGGGGAACTTGGATGGGTAGGCAGGAGCCAGGGGCTGCAAACACTGATTGCATACTTGGCATGTGCTTGGTGCTCTGAGAACCCCACAAAGCATTATAATCTTTGTTATAGTGCATGCTCTGAGGAACTCACTTTAATTACAGCAGAGCACATCATAAGGAAAAAGAAACAATAAAAGCAGGTAATTAATAAGGGGTGCAGGGACAGACTGCAAGAAGACAGTGGCTTCCAGGAAGGTGCAGTCAGTCACTCTGGACTAGGGAGGGCACAGAGGAAGTGGCCCTTCAGTTTAGAACTGAGGGGTTTAGCCAAGTGCCAAGACTTTACATCTTCCTGGCTATCTCCTCTCTGTCGTGATGCTCTGTCTGCACCTCTCTGACTGAACAGCTTCCATTCATTCTTCCTTGTGAATGTAGCCTAGGAGCCTTCTGGCTGAGAAGGAAGCACCCTCCGCAGCCCTGGTTTGGAAGGCGGCCAGAGCTCTGTGTCCCTGGAACATAATCCCAGCTGACTCCCCTTGCTGGATGAGCACCACAAAAGGTATAAATAACAGCAGCAGTGAACCCCTCCCAGGACTGCTGTGGGATTAATAAACCCTTGAGACCCTGGCACTCAAGTCCTGCAGAAACTAGTGCTTCAATTGCTATTATGAGCAGGCTCCCAGCCATGGCTTCTTCCGCACATGCTGTTAGATAATCTCTCCTGACTATTGCTGGGAGCCATCAATCACTCAGTGTCTGTCTCCTAACCCAGGCACTGGGAAGAAAAGACGAGGGACTCTGCAAGGATAATGTGGGGTAGTACATGAAGGGGGCAACCGTCCCCAGCTGGGTGACTTTCTCAAGAATAAAGAGAGTATAGATCACAGGCACAGGCAACTTGGTTTCCCCACATACTGGGTAGCCCAATTGGGCTGTTGATAAATATCCTCATTCTCTAACTAGGCACAGGGTGGAATTGCATTTCTCTTTCTCCTTTGGGGGCTTCCCAGGTGTCGCTAGTGGTAAAGAACCCATCTGCCAATGCAGGAGACGTAAGACGTCAGTTCAGTCCCTGAGTCGGAAAGATCCCCTGGAGGAGGGCATGGCAACCCACTCTAGTATTCTTGCCTGGAGAATCCCATGGTCAGAGGAGACAAGTGGGCTACAGTCCACAAGGTTGCAAAGAGTTGGACACGATCAAATGGACTTAGCACACACACACCCTCTTTGGAATCGAGTATAGCCAAGTGCCTCGCTTTAGCCATAAGTGTGAGTGGGAGCTTGGGGGAGGGGTGGTTAAAAGCTAGTGCAAAATTCACCATTCTTCCTGCTGTATAACAATTGAGGAAGAATATGCCAATATTGATTTGGCTTGGGAATCTAAATGACCAGGAAAAGCAGAGATCGCCCTGATCTGCCTTCCACATGAATGAGAAATAAACTCCTGTTCTTTTAAGTTACTGAGACTTGGGAGATTTTTGTTACTGCAGCCTAGCATAGGTGAGCCTGATAGGTCCTGATAGGTCAGGACAAGCTATCCAACCTCTTGAAGGTTATGTTTCCTCACTCCCTCACTTGCAAAATGGGGATAATCATATCTATCTATAGAGTTGGAGTAAGATTTACAAGAGATAATTCATGTAAATTCATTAGCAAGTTCTCAGCCCATTATAAGTACTCCATCACTTTAGCTCAAAGGTTATTATTATTATTGTCATAGTATTCTCACATTTGGTTTTATGTCTCTCTTCTTAGCTGCTACCCCTCAGTTTCATACCTCTTTACCATCCCTGATGGAGGTATTTGTCCTCCATGTGTAGACTGAGTCCTACTCTCAGGCTCTAAGATCAGGTCCAGCTGAGGTGGGAGGGTTTGAAGCTGCTCTAATCCAACTGCCTGGATGTGGTACCAAATTGTTCCTCCACACAGAGCTGCCCTTGTATGCCTGAGTTTCAATAGCTGGGCCTCTGCCAACTGCCTTCTCCTGTATCATACTCTGGGAAATGGTAACTAAAATTTCATGTCGTTTCCAAGATCTAGTGTCTGGTTCTTGGTATCTTACATTTACATCCTTGGTATCTTACTCCACACCCTTAGCTGTGGATTCTGACCTTGAAACCTGCTGAGGCTTCGTCTTCTGCAGACAAACTTGTTCAGAGTCCTTGTCACGCTTTGGTCACTCGGCGGCCATGCACTGGCCCCTGGCTGCTGAGCCTCTGATAAACTGTGGCTGCAGTATCTTTGCTTTGCTTCCCAGAGCAGTTTTTATTTCCCACCCCCACCCCCCAGCATCTGCAGCTGTATTTTTTATCGGCTATCTTTTCTAGAGTCTGTGAATGAACTATGATTTGTTCATGCTTGTAATTCCAAAGCTGGGCATGCAGTAGGTGCTTAGAAGATATCTGTTGAATGGTGAAAGAATGACGAATGAATGAATGGAATGATGGAATCATAGACCCTGAATACCAGGAATGACATTAAAGCCCTTTTAGACTCTTTTTTTTTTTCAGATTTAAAAACTGAAATCCAGAACCACATAACCCCCTTAGAGGCAAACTGGACTCAGTAACCATGCATTCCACCCAGGGAAAACCAAGGGAACACACACCCTGCCTCAGATTCCCCACATCAGGGTGGACATAAAATCCCTTACTGTTCTCCCAGACCAGGAGCAAATGCAATCTACTAATAGGTAACTATACAATAAGCCTTCTCTTCTTCTTTTTTTTTTTTCAAAAAAAAGCAAAACGAAAATAGAAAATTAGTCAGTATGACAATAGGGAGAATTATCTAGGGAAATATTTTTCTTTTTTTCCCCTCCATTTATTACAGTACACATAGGGGAGATGTGTTTGAATAAACAAGGCAGATACTGAGTAGAAGAAGAGGGAAATGACCTTGACTTCCTTCACGCTGACCAGTGTGCAAGCCCCAGAGCTGCAGCTGGCCTCTAGGCCTTTGCTCTGCTGGGGTGCCCTGTGCACTTGCCTTCTGCACTTCCCCAGGCCTCACTCCTGCAAGATTCTGTGGCAGTCTTGCCTTCTCCAGGGCACCCAACAACTCCTTCAATGCCCATGAACTGCTCTGTCCTCTGACGTCCATGTGATAGCTCCTAGGTGCACACCACATGCTGCAGTGTGTGAATGTACAGTACAGAGCTATTTCAGATTTCCTGGCCACTGATGTCCACAAGTGCCCTCAACTCCAATCTTCCTAATTCCTGGCCCCCACTGTTTGCCACTCGAAGGCAGAGACTTTTTACAAATGCTTCCGCTGTAGACCCTCAGAGCCCTGGGCCATGCAATATCCATCATCAGTATGGAGATTTGGTTGAGAGAGGAAACTCAGAAGCACAGGGCTCTGTCTCCCAGGAAAAGAGATCATGAGCAAAAAAGTGAGAAAGAGAGTATCTGCTTCAGGGTTTTCTAACTTCTGCTAGAATGATGAGCTCAGGAACGAGGCTGGAGCAGGAAGGAGCTGCTCCTCCTTCCAGATCTCTACATACCAGATAAGGCCTCAGCTTGCAGATATACTCTTGGCTCAGCTCTGGTCCAAACCCTAACTTCGGTTGGATTCTCCTCCAGGGCGCAGCATACCTCCCTGACTCAAGTCCTCCTAGTTCATAGTGGTAGACAGCTAAGAAACTCCATTATCTTAGTTTTCTGGGGGCAGTGCCACTATATGTCTGTTGCTGGCATGATTGCTAATGGCACCCCCTGGATGCCCTCCATGTGGACAACCTGAGGAATGCCGGGCTGGAGGAGCTGATGGCTCTCTCCCTTTCCTGCTGGGGCTATGTCAGGTGGTCTTCGTGCTCACTCATCACTCATCTGGGCAGCGCTTTCCTGAGGGTCAATCACTTTTGCCCTTCACATTCCCATTTCACTTTGCTATTAACCATCCCTCAGTCGAGAGCATCACGTGTTTTACAGATAAGGCAAATCAAGTTACCAAGGTTTAGTGACTCCCTCAAGGTCACACAGCTTGGGGCTAGATCCTGAAGAGAACCCAGCCTTTTTGTTCTCTTGTGCTTTGTCTCTAAGATTGGGGGGAAAGAATTTCCTGTTCTTTTCAGGCTGAGAGTGATTTTAAAAGTCCAACATTTTCCTTCTCTTCTATCTGTTCCACATTAATGGCCAAACAAACAATTCTTGCGGCAGTTGGCGGGGCAGAGTTGGGGGCCATTGTTTCTTCTTCTGGGAACTTCTGGCTGTTGTTTAGCCGGTATCTACCTACATCTGGTGCTTAAAGATGTATCAGTGTTCTTGGCCACGCCAAAAAGGAAGCATTTATACATTGTACCTCTCCAACTGTGGGTTCTCCTTTGATTACCCCTGTTGAACTTCTTCTAAAGAATATCAAGAGGGGCAGAATTTCTCTACAGGAGAGAATTAAAGGTAGCAGTCTGATGGTAAGGCAGTAGGTCCAAGGGACTCATCCTGAGAAGAGAGAGACCTTTCTCATGCCAGGACCTCCTGAGATCTACCAAATGGCTTTATGGGCAAGTAATTGCCATGGAATGGAGACTAATGGGAGAAATTCAGCACCTCTGTCAGCTCAAGTTTCAGAAGCTACAAGTTTTAGGAACTAGCGTTGTTTGATCTGTTCTCAATTCCTTTATCATCACAAGCTTCCTTTACTGGCTGAATGGAAATCAATAAAATTACATTTTCAAAGAGCCTGTTTCATGGATCCGGTCCATGGGAAGCCCTGGGACTTCCTTGGACTCTATCTCCTCTTCCTCTGTCTGCACAGAAGAAATGTGCATGGACATCTTCTGCATGGCAAGTAGGGCTCACAATCCTTTGTTTCCTCTGTGCTAGAGGAATGTCTCTGAGTCCCCTCCTCCCCTCCACCCAGCACCAAGTGTCCTCCCAGACAGATGAAGTACAGACAGCATATGGATGACTCCAGAACTTGGGGCTGGCAGTGGTGCTGAATTTCTTTTATTAAACTTTATTTCTGTAGTAATTATTTACTCAGTAAGTCACCTGGTAGATTTGGGGGAGGGTCCAGCATAAGAGAGGTATATGTTTGTTCACATATCTCCCATCCGTGTTACCTCAGCATCTGTTAGGAGGTTCCTGTTTCCTGATATGAACTTTTAAATTTATATGTATTATTTATTTTTGGCTACCCTGGGTCTTCATTGCTTTTGCACAGACTTTTTCTAGTTGTGGTGAATGGGGCTTATACTTCCTTGCAGTGTGAGGGCTTCTCACTGGGGTGCCCTCTATTCTTGGGGAGCACAGGCTCTGGGCATGCATTCTAGCTTCAGTAGTTGAAGCTCACAGACTCTAGAGCATGGGCTCAGTAGTTGTGGCAGGCTTAGTTGCTCCGCAGCATGTGGGATCTTCCTATACCAGGTATCAAACCCGTGTCCCTGCACCTCATCCACTGCACCACCAGGGAAGTCTGATGTGAATTTTTTTTAATCTTTCCAGAGTTCTTGAGCCCCATGTCTCATTTTCTAAAGGGACAGGGAAAAGCTGAGTGTGTCAATTAAATAATGTAATTTTCTAGAGTTTTCCTAGTGGTGATAGGAAATATTATTCTGGGGCTTGTAGAAATTATGCCTCTTTGATTTTTTGTTTCATTCCTCTGAATTTAAATATCAATCTGTAGAGAAAAATCAGATGTCCAAAATCAAAAATTTCCAGGGGCTTCCTGGACATTTAGAAATACTTTTTCCACCTTTTAGCCTTTGCTCTTGCTATTATTTCCTCTTGGAATTCCCTCTCTTCCCCCCTTTTCTCTTGATCATCAGAAACCCACCCATTCTTCAGTCTTTCCCTTATTATTCTTTTATTACTGGTCTAATTTATGATTCCTTTTCTCCTAAAGCATTTCTTTGTTCCACTTATTCTTATTTAATCATACTATCATGTACTGTTATCTGTTTCAGTTCAATTCAGTTCCGTTGCTCAGTCGTGTCTGACTCTCTGTGATCCCATGGACTGCAGCATGCCAGGCTTCCCTGTCCATTACCAACTCCAGGATCATGCTCAAACTCATGTCCATCGAGTTGGTGATACCATCCAACCATCTCATCCTCCTGCCTTCAATCTTTCCCAGCATCAGGGTCTTTTCCAGTGAGTCAGTTCTTTGTATCAGGTGGCCAAAGTATTGGAGATTCAATTTCAGTATCAGTCCTTCCAATGAATATTCAGGACTGATCTCCTTTAGGATTGACTGGTTTGATCTCCTTGCAGTCCAAGGGATTCTCAAGAGTCTTCTCCTACACCACAGTTCAAAAGCATCAGTTCTTTGGCACTCAGCTTTCTTTATGGTCCAACTCTCATATCCATACATAATTACTGGAAGAACCATAGGTTTGACTAGATGGACCTTTGTTGGCAAAGTAATGTCTCTGCTTTTGAATATGCTGTCTAGGTTGGTCATAGCTTTTCTTCCAAGGAGCAAGCATCTTTTAATTTTATTGTTATCTGTTTCAGGTATATAATATTATCTTTCTAAGTGAGATACAAACTCTCTCAGGATAAGAACTATTATCAACAATAGATATTTGATTACCTAGTATTGATACAAAACATGTTAGGTGGAAGAAGATAAAAAGGGAAAATGAAGACTCAGAAAAATAAAGCTGAGTTTGTTCAGGCTAACTTGTTCATTTTATAAGTGAGATGTGAAAGCAAATACAGAAGGAATCTTTCACATTCCCAAGCGTATACCTAAACTGAAATCCAGATTTAACCCCATTTCAGAAATTTCTCCTCTATCTTATGCTTCCCACTCCATAGAGTTTAACATCAAAGATTATATTCTGGAAAGAAATAGATGGCTGAAGAAGCTGAACTTCCCAGGTTTCTTTTAGAAGCTGACTGTAAGGGTAAAGCTGAAATATTTTGCATGAATTCAGTTGACTTTGCCATTATGTCCCATTTTCCAACTCCCAAGAGTGCTGGCTTTCAAACATCTGTGCCATATTTTTAAGTCCACGGTAGGCATGCAATATTATTGGGTTGAATTGGACTGAGGTGAATTAAACAATGGTGACAGTATTTGTTAAGGAAAGAAGGGCAGTGTACTTGATTCCCAGGTCATAGTCTAGCTAGTTACAAAATGAACCAATGATAATGGTAGTTGAATGCCGGTGAGCTAACATTTCATATACATTCTCTCATTTGTTACTCACAGCATCCCATGATGCACATGGGATTATTATGCTGATTTTATAAATGAAAAGACTGAGGCACAGAGAAAGAAATTAAACAAAATGTGATGGAGGACAGGGAGCACCAAGATGGAGAAGGAGACACTTAGGATTCTACGAGTCTTCTGCTATTGGAAGACTCTATTGGTCTCATAGAGAAAGAAAACATATTTTCCTCCACTATAGTTATATCAGAAAATTCACATTAGTTTAAATATAAAGTTGAAAATAATATCCCATGGGCCAGATATCTGGTTTGGCTACACAGTGTTAAAAAAAAAAGAATTTGTGAATAACATTTAAAATTGGGAGATGGTATATAGAATTATTGATTTTTGGCTTCCCTTGAAAACTGGAAGAATTATGTTTTTGTGCTGCACAAGTGGTAGCTGGAGCTGAAGACTGACAGATTGCTCTGGCAGATTCTCCAGTTCCTGGTGACCCCTCTCTACTTTCTACCACCCCCCAACATGGAGGTGAAGGGGTTCAGAGTATACTGCACCAAAATATGCCACTCTGACCTAGGGACTGTTCTGAGCTGAACGTGCTTAAGAAAAAGCAGACACAGGAGGAGCTCACTGTCTTCTCCCGCCAGCCTGAAGGCAGAACAGAAGTCCCTCTTGTAAAGGTGTCTCCATCTCCCTCACTTCCCACACCAGGAAGGAGGGAGCAACCTTATCGCTGGAGACTAGATATCATCATCAGACTAGGTGGCACCAAGAAGGAGTCTACAAAAACAGCTTACTAACCAAACCTTATCTTCCATTTCCTCCTCTCAACATTTTCTCCTAATGTGCTCAGTCATGCCCGTGGGATTCTCCAGGCAAGAATACTAGAGTGGGGAGACACCTGGGGAGACACCATTTCCTACTCCAGGGGATCATCCCGACCTAGGGATCAAACCTGCGTCTGTTGCATGTCCTGCATTAACAGGCGGATTCTATACCACTGGCACCACCTGGGAAGCCCTATCTTCCATAAGTTTCCTCCATGCATTTAGCTTCCCACAGTTTGCTGCCCTGAAAAATCTAAATCTTTTTTTTTCCTTTTTTTTTTTTTTGTGGTGTTGTCATTTCTCTAAAAAATTATTGTTCTTCTTTCAGATGTTATATAAACCTGAAGTTTTAGCCACTTTTTTGAGTTTCCCATCAGTGAAAGTGTTAGTAGCATCGTTGTGTCTGACTCTTTGCGACCCCATGGACTGTAGCCCACCAGGCTCCTGCATCCATGGGATTCTCCAGGCAAGAATACTGCAGTGGGTTGCCATTTCCTTCTCCAGGGGATCTTCCCAACCCAAGGATCGAATCTGGGTCTCCTGCATTGGAGGCAGAGGCTTTAACCTCTGAGCTACCTATATATGCACTATTAATAGACTTTTGTCTTGTTAATCTGTCTTTTGTCAGTCTAATTTGCAGGCCCCAGCCAAGAACCTAGGACATAAAACCAAGCAGTGCCCCCACCCCGAAATAGGATCCTGTGGGCCTCCTGGCAACAAAAGCCTTTCCTTGTCCTCTGTTTCTAGTTTGGAAACAGAGGTCTAGGGGAACAGACTTCAACCTTCATGACCTCCCCTGAGTTCCAAAGAGCTGATTCCAACACTTGCTCACTAGGGGAAGGAGTGGATGCAAAGGCAAAGGAGAGACAGTCAGGAAATGATAGTGCAGTAGGATTAGACCTGGGTCTCCCACATTGTAGGCACAGACACTTTACCGTCTGAGCCACACGGAGGAACCTCCCATTAAACCGTTTAATTGCTATTAAAATTCTGAAAGAGATGGTAATACCAGACCACCTGATCTGCCTCTTGAGAAATTTGTATGCAGGTCAGGAAGCAACAGTTAGAACTGGGCTTGGAACAACAGACTGGTTCCAAATAGGAAAAGGAATTCGTCAAGGCTGTATATTGTCACCCTGTTTATTTAACTTCTATGCAGAGTACATCATGAGAAACGCTGGACTGGAAGAAACACAAGCTGGAATCAAGATTGCTGGGAGAAATATCAATAACCTCAGATATGCAGATGACACCACTCTTATGGCAGAAAGTGAAGAGGAACTAAAAAGCCTCTTGATGAAAGTGAAAGTGGAGAGTGAAAAGGTTGGCTTTAAGCTCAACATTCAGAAAACGAAGATCATGGCATCTGGTCCCATCACTACATGGGAAATAGATGGGGAAACAGTGGAAACAGTGTCAGACTTTATTTTTCTGGGCTCCAAAATCACTGCAGATGGTGACTGCAGCCATGAAATTAAAAGACGCTTACTCCTTGGAAGGAAAGTTATGACCAACCTAGATAGCATATTCAAAAGCAGAGACATCACTTTGCCAACAAAGGTTCACCTAGTCAAGGCTATGGTCTTTCCTGTGGTCATGTATGGATGTGAGAGGTGGACTGTGAGGAAGGCTGAGCGCCGAAGAATTGATGCTTTTGAACTGTGGTGTTGGAGAAGACTCTTGAGAGTCCCTTGGACTGCAAGGAGATCCAACCAGTCCATTCTGAAGGAGATCAACCCTGGGATTTATTTGGAAGGAATGATGCTAAAGCTGAAACTCCAGTATTTTGGCCACATCATGTGAAGAGTTGACTCATTGGAGAAGACTCTGATGCTGGGAGGGATTGGGGGCAGGAGGAGAAGGGGACGACAGAGGATGAGATGGCTGGATGGCATCACTGACTCGATGGATGTGAGTCTGAGTGACCTCCGGGAGCTGGTGATGGACAGGGAGGCCTGGCGTGCTGCGATTCATGGGGTCGCAAAGAGTCGGACACGACTGAGCAAATGATCTGATCTGATCTGATCTGAAACTCTTCATAAATCCTCTCAGATTGGGACACAGTTTTTTAGAGACAAAAATATGCTGTGTCCCCCTTTGTCTGGCAAAGCAATCTGTGTGCATGCTAAGCCGCTTCAGACTCTTTGTGACCCCATGGAAGTAACCCACCAAGTTCCTCTGTCCATGGGGATTCTCTAGGTAAAGATACCAGAGTGGGTTGCCATTTCCTCCTCCAGGGGATCTTCTCAGCCCAGGGATCGAACCCGTCTCTTATGTCTCCTCCTTTGATAGGCAGGTTCTTTACCACTAGTGCCGCCTGGGAAACCCACCAAAGCAATAAGTCTATTTGAATACTTCCACCCAAAACTCTGTCTCTGAGATTCCATTCAGCACCAGCACACAGAGGTTGAGATTCGGCATCAGCGTGTAGAAGGAAAAAGTTTCTCCAGAGGCCACAATGGGTTGTCATGATTCCTGACCTACTTCCCTCCCTTTCTGCCTGGCCCTCAGAATCATTTCAGTTTGAGATACCTACAGTGCGCACCTACATCATATTTACTGACAGTTGCTTCTCTGCTACTTAGGGACTGCTTGTACGTAAGAAAAAGTACTTTAAGAGTCTTGTGAAAATCAATGATCTTTCTAAATTGGAAGAATGAATTATTGTCAAAATAACAAGCCTCATTTTCCAGTGTGGGAAAATCACTGGAATAATTTCTCTAGAAAGAAACAATTTCGTTATATGGAAAAATCAGCCTCTGTTCAGCAACCCTTGAATGGCAGCTTCAAACATTAGAACCTTGCCAAACCAATTTTTCCCCTTTCAGATTTAACACTGCTCCATTTATCTCAGTGGGGACTAAGGACCAGCTAAATTTGAAGTCATAAAGCTCAGCCTTTTTGAATGATTTTGGTCAAAACAGCTCTTTTGTAAGCAGGCGAAGTGTGCTTATTTAATGTTCTTCCTTCTCAAAGAGACTAAAGAGAAATTTCTAAAATTTTCCCCAAACATTTCACCTCTGAGCGGATTATAAAGGTAGAGAATTTCAGTTGGAAAAGGGACACATATTTCAGCAGTGTTATCAGTTGGCAGAAAATAGGAGATTATAAGGGAATCAGTTCCTCCCCCCTTGCCTTTAACTAGAGTGAATGCTTCTGTGATCACTGTAATAATGACGTTTTGCATTTATATAGCCCCATTCATTCTTCTGAGGAGCTCAATAAGCTTTATAAACATTATCTCATTAAATCCTCTCAATCTCCCTGTGAGGCAGGTAATGACAAGAGAGATTATCCCTGAGGTATCAGGTTCCCTCCGTGGTGGGTAGGGGGTGGGGGAAGAGGTGAGATGAACCTCCTCCCATAATCCCAGGTCCAGTCCCCATCAGGTTGGAAATAAAGCTCTGGTCTGCAGAATGCTAATGGGGCCTCCTGTGAGGAACACTGTTTCGTGGGGGCCGTTAGGAGGGACTCCATTCCCCACGTGTCCTTGCATGGCTTCCAGAGCCTCACACACAGGGAAACCATGTCTGCGTCCTCCCATCTGGAAACTGGGGACACAGTGGACAGAGGAGGCATTCAGCGAGTATTACTGAATGCATGAATGCCACATTAGTCTCAAGACGTCCAGCTGCACTTGGTTGTGCTCAAGTTCAAATTGTACCCGAGAGCTGAATCTTCAGAGATTGTCCTTTACTTTTGAGACACTGGGGCCCATTTTCAAAGGAACGTGTGTGCTAAGTCTCTTCAGTTATGTCTGACTCTTTGTGACTCCATGGACTGTGGCCTGCCAGGCTCCTCCGTCCATGGGATTCTCCAGGCAAGAATACCGGAGTGGGTTGCTATGCCCTCCTCCAGTGGATCTTCCTGACCCAGGGATCAAACTTGCGTCTCTTGTCTCCTGCATTGGCAGGCAAGTTCTTTACCACTAGCACCACCACTAGTAGAATATCTATACCTGGTGGTGATTTTATTGTATTTATTTTTAAAAATTGTTTTTAATTAGAGGATAATTGCTTTACAGTATTGTATTGGTTTCTGCTGTACAACAATATGAATCAGCTAGGTCATGCCCGACCCTTTGCAACCCCATGAACTGTAGCCCACCAGGCTCCTCTGTCCCTGGGATTTCCCAGGCAAGAATATTGGATTGAGTTGCCATTTCCTTCTCCAGGGGATCTTCCCAAACCAAGGATCAAACCTAGGTCTCTGCACTACAGGCAGATGCTAAGCCACCTGGTAAGCCAGGAAGTGCTATAGTGCTAAGTAGCTTCAGTCATGTCCGACTCTTTGTAACCCCATGGACTGTAGTCTGCCAGGCTCCTCTGTCCTTGGAATTCTCCAGGAAAGAATACTGGAGAGGGGTTGTCATGTCCTTCTCCAGGGAATCTTCCCAACCCAGGGACTGAACCCACGTCTGTAATGTCTCCTGCATTGGCAGGTGGGTTCTTTACCACTAGTGCTACCCGGGAAGGAGGGTAGTTAACTGGACCAGTCCCATAAATTAGCAATGATACATGGACCTCCAGAGCAACTGGCCTGGCCCTAAAGGACAGCAGATGGCAGTGGAAGGGAGGAGAAATTTAATAAGAATGCTAACTACTGACTCTTCTGCAGTAGCATTATTCTTCTAGACTCAGAATCCTCATTTCCATTCTAAGTGTCCTCACTAGAGAAGAGAAAGAAGATTTAGTTAAAACCGAACAGGACATTGGGCTCACCAGTGTCTTCATACTCATCTTCTCAAGGAATCCTCAAGGAACCGATAATCTTTGGTCATCTCTTCTGGATCTCACATTTATTTATCTGGATAGAGGAACCTGGTGGGCTATAGTTCACGGAGTTGCCAAGAGTCTGACATGACTTCGCTGATTCACATTATTGTATAACAGAAACCAATACAACCAATACAATACACTGAATCTCATTTAATGTATTAATGAAGTTCGGTGCCTTACTACAGTTCAATTTAATTATTATTTTTAACTATTCTGTTTATTGCAGTATAGTTGCTTTACAATGTTGTGTTAGTTTCTGCTGTACAACAAAGTGAATCAGCTATACGTATACACATATCCCCTCCCTCTTGGGCCTACCTCCTGCCTCCGTCCCACCCATCTGGGTCACCACAGAGCACTGAGCTGAGCTCCTGTGCTTTTCCACTAGCTAGTTTACACATGGTAGTGTATATATGTCAATGATACTCTCAAATCATCCCACTCTCCCCTTCTCCCTGTGTCCACAAGTATATTTTCCACATCTGTATCTTTATTCCTGCTCTGCAAACAGGTAGAGCATCTATCAAAACTAAAAGCCAAACAGGTTAAATTACTTGGTCAAGATCATATCATCAGTTATATCATTGAAAAAATAAGAACAAATCAATTCAGTGGAATTAAGCTGCTATTTTTCATGGGACACAAATCAAGGTTATATTAAGCACTGCATGCGTTCATGCTAATGAAATACAGTTATGGTTTTTAGGAAGCATGTTTTCTTTGTCTTCAAAGCCTTGGGCACGAGCATAATAAAATATATGCTGGAAACAGGGCATGGTGGCTGTTAGAACTGAAATTTTAAAGAATCATGACAGTCTAATAATATAGGTTAAATGAATAAAGATACATTTTAAAAGAAGCATAGACTGCATTTTGTTACTAGGTCAGTTGTACAAAGACAGATATGGATTTCATATGACCCATATGACATTGGATTTCAATACAGTGTATCATTCACCCTAAGGAAGATATTCAAGCAGTCAAGGCCCTAATAAGACTACATTAATCCAGGAAACCAACTGCTCAGTGGTGTGTGTGAATCGCTGTCACTCTGTAAAATCCCAAGGTCCTCAAAACTTCACATTTTCTGGAATGTTTTAATGAACTAGAAGTTCCAGGAAGGCAGACATGCAGCACAGGAAGTGCTGTTGGGCAGAAAGGAGACGCTTCTTTAAGCCTAATGCTCTCTACACGCCCAGCTCCAGAGGATCTAAATGTCTTCCCTGAATTTCCCAGGTGGCTCAGTGGGTAAAGAATCTGCCTGCAAAGTAGGACACACAGGTTCAGTCCCTTGGTCGGGAAAATTCCCTGGAGAAGGGAATGGCTACCCACTCTAGTATTCTTGCCTGGAGAATCCCATGGACAGAAGAGCCTGGCAGGCTACAGTCCATGGGGTGGCAAAGAGTCAGACACGACTGATGCGACTGAACACACACACAAAGGCCTTCCCTAAGGTGACACATTAGGAAGTAGGGAGACAGGACCAGCCTCCAGACGCCACCCCAGGACCCTTTCCTTGATCTGAAGGGAACCCTCTCTTCCCCTGGAGATGAGAGAGGGCCTGGGGATCATGGAGCAGGAGGAGGGGGAGCAGCCACTCCCCAGGCCATGCACTACAGCCTGGTAGCAGGTTCATCAGACAACAGGAAGAGGCTCAATTTGGCCAGCTGGAGCCCCGGGGATTTGCACAGCCTTAGACCAGCCCATCACAGCAACGCCAACATGGCCAGACCCACCGAGGCAAACATGTCCCTTTTGCTTTCACCCCAGGTCCTTAGAGGGCTCCGTGGAGCTGTGTCAGTATTGCCATGGCAACAGAAGCAGGCCGTTAGAGCATTATGGAGAAATGTGAAAACTTGGGAACCTGTAATTCATCTGTGAGGCTAAGTGGCTGAGAGATGGATTAATAGGGGTCTCAGCCCATTCCTGGCTGGCCCAGTGTTGTGCTTTAGTGGTAACAAGACCTCGCCACCTGTGTGCTGATGGGGGCAAGAGAGCGTGACCATGGCCATGTCTAGAGGCCTGTGGCTGGCCCTTCATGGGAACCAGGATGCGACCTTGGTGGGGAGATTGAGAAGGCATCTGCAGACAACCCAGGCTTCCTCAAAGTCCCTGTTGGCAGGTTCTCTGCCATCCTGTGTGGGTCTCACAACTGTTTTCCATCTTACTTGAAACCAGAAAATGCTCTTCCCAGATAGCAGGGGAGATCTGGATTTATGGTGAAAGATGGTACTTGTGAAAGTAGCACCCCTTTAGCCTGGAGAGGTTGACCCAGCCTGGGTGTGAGCTAAGTCACTTAAGTTGTATCCAATTCTTTGCAACCCTGTAAGGCCATAGCCTGCCAGGCTCCTTTGTTCATGGGATTCTCCAGGCAAGAATCCTGGAGTGGGTTGTCATGCCCTTCTCCAAGAGATCTCCTGACCCAGGGATGGAACTGTCATCTCTTTTATCTCTTGCATTGACAAATGTGTTCTTTACCACTAGCGCCATCTGGGAAGCCCAGGCTGGGTGATTAGGATACGTCTCCAGGAGGGTGAGGGTTAGCCAGTTGAGAGAGTAGGACCTCGGTTTGGCTGCATACCTGCCTACCCTGGCCTCCTTTACGTCTCTAGCATTTTACACAAGCATCTCAGGGCTTAATAGCACAGACTCTGGAGCTGGAGATGGGTAGGAATCACAGCTTTACTATTAAAGGCTAATAATAATAACTACCTTATACAGGTGTTATGAGGATTATGTGAGTTAATACGTGAGGTATTTAGACTAATGCCTGGCATTTGGTAAGCTTTAAATATATGTTAGCTAGCTTTGGTAGTATCATTAATGTTATTAATATCACTCTCGATTTGTCTAATAAGATGTCTTATAATGGAGAAGGAAATGGCAACCTACTACAATATTCTTGCCTGGAAAAATCCCATGGACAAAGAACCCTGGCGGGCTACAGTCCATGGGAATGCAAAGAGTTGGGCATGACTGAGTGATTGAACACATCTTAAAACAAGGGAGTTGGAGGAAGTTGATAATTCAGCAAACACGCTCTCATACATCACTCTTGGCTACCAATATCCATTTGATTTAAAGTTGGTTTGGTTTAGCAGAAAGCAAAGTTGCTGTTAACGCCCATGTGAGCTGTACCCCCAATGCTAACCTTATTGGATTGGGTGGCCCCTTAGCTGTAGTACACACAGGACTTGCCCATAAAGACAGGCGGCCCTGTATAGTTGCCTTGGTTGTGCCCTGAGCAAGAGAGTGGCCAGCTGACCAGTGAGTAAGAATTGAAGTTCATTCCATGCACCATTCTCCAAGCCACACTCCCAAGTTGGGGCTAAGTCTGACTGAATGAAGGACGGCCTTTTCTTATTTTTCACCAAGGTACCCTGTGGGCTATCAGCAGCCTTGTGACCTTTGGGAAGGTCATGGGAAATGCTAACCTGAACACTCCCCTCTACCCCACCCCCCAAAAAAAACATTTCCCTCAGGTGCAGGAAAGGAATTGAAAACTTATGCTAAGGAAGCCTCTGAATCTGTGTTTATGGTCTTGAATGACACAATTTCTTGCATTTCTTCAGTCTGACATCTTGCCTTCCTATTTCTGCTACCTAATGTAGTATTTGGTTAGATTTATTTTGCTGAGGAGATCACGTCACTTTGCCTTGATGAGAAATGACATGCAGTCCCTTCATATTTTACCCATATTTGTATGTGTGCAGAAATATGGCCACAAATGTAGAAACATGAAAATGTGGAAATGCTGTTCTATCCTTTATCTCCGTTTGTGTCCAGCTGATGTGGATAGTCCGGTAGCTACACCTTTCAGAGAAGTCTAGTAACAACCACCTCTCCCTGAATTAGGTCTTCCGCAGGTGGAGTTTTGGTGAGGTCACACCGCTAGCCACGACTCAGAGGCACGGGTGTGGGGAAGCTATCTTGAGTTCTGAAAAAGCCAGAGCCCCTGCCTTTGTCTCCTGGAGTTAACTGGCATTGGCCATGGCCTCTATTACATAGAAGTGAGCCATTTGGTTTGATATATGTCTAGATACCTTTAGAGAGGAGAGGGCACCATTGGTGCCCCAGGACCATTCTGGGCCCAATGGGGAGATGGCACATGGTGGAAGGAAAAGACTAAAATGTCAAAAGTGAAGTGTCCTGGATTCCAGCCTGGATGTGTAATATTAAAAGCTATGAAATTTTAATAAACATCCAACTGCTCAAACTTTAGATTCTTCATCCCAAAATGGGGATGATAATACTTAACAAGTGTTAGTGGAGAGAAAATGCTACAAGGCATGTGAAAATTATAAAACATGACTTCGTAGCGTCAACTAAGAGTCACCAGGAATGTGCTATGTGCCAGGTATTGAGCAAAGCAATGCACACTGGGAAATTGTTCGTGCTTAGGACTTGCTTCTGATCTGCAACATGAGGAGGTTGTATTACATTATCTCTATAATCCCTTTCAGCTTTAGGGCTCTTTTTTATTCTACTCTTATCTAATGGAATAATCGTAGAAATTTAGAGCTAGGAGGGACAGTGAGGAAGAAAGAAGAAATAGGCATGCAACACAGATAAAAACAATTTAAAAGAAGCCAGAAGGAAATGCACACAGCATCGCAAGGGCATCTTTGAAGGCAACATCCATCCCATCTCCATCATCCCACTGCCCCCGCCACTGGCTTCTTCTGACACCTCTCTGTACAGAGCAGGGAGGTCACAGGGCCTCTGGGGAGACTCGGCACGGAAAAGAGGGAGGAAGTCAACCAGACTTCCCTTTGAGTGGTTTTGAAAGTTTATGGATCTGCTTTTATTTTTAAATGAATTTATTATTTATTTACATTCAGCCATGCAGGGTCTTCATTGCTGTGCGGACTTTCTCCATTTGTGGTAAGCGGGGGCTGCCCTTTGTTGAGCTCACTGGCATCTCATTGTGGTGGCTTCTCTTGTTGCACAGCGTGGGCTCTAGGGCATGTGGTATTCAGTAGTTGTGTCTCATGGGCTCTAGAGCTTGGGCTCAGTTGTGGCACACGGGCTCCATGCTCCATGGCATGTGGGAACTTCTGGGATCAGGGATGGAACCTGTGTCCCAAGCATTGGAAGTGGATTCTTACCCACTGTGCCACCAGGGAAGTCCATGAATCTAGTTTTAATTGATAACATAAATATGTGTTCTTTGGGCTCTTGCCAAAAATGTGTATCCTCAAACTACTTGCTGCCCAACACTAATCAATGGATCAGAGGCAAAAAAAAAAAAAAAAAAATGTATTCCTACAGTTGTGAGAAGGTCATGCAGGCCACCCCTTGCTCTGTGTCACTGGTCCTCAAATTGCATAAAGGTTTGTTAAAACCTAGATTCCCTGGCCCCAGCCTTAGAGTTTCTGATTCTGGAAGAACCTCAAAAATTTGTGTGTCTAATAAGTTCTCAGGTGATATACTGATGCCACAGGGCTACTCTGTGACAAAAACTAGTCTAAATAATCTTAAATTTATCAATAGTTTACGCCTAAAGCAGCGTGATGCATACTTGTACTGAACTGTTTATAAAGATTCTTTTCTTTGATGTGGACCATGTTTTAAACTCTTCATTGAATATGTTATAATACCACTTCTGTTTTTATTTATTTATTTTATGTTTCTTTCTTTCTTTCTTTCTTTTTTTTTTTTTTTGGCCACGAGGCATGTGGCACCTTAGCTCCCTGACCAGGGATCTAACACATGCCCCCTGCATGGGAAGGCGAAGTCTTAACCACTGGACTACCAGGGAAGTCCTTAGCATGCTATTTTGATTCCTGACTTACAGGGTGTCTTTTACCGAATTCCCTGCTGACCCTAAGTCATTCTTTAACACTGAGGAATAACACATGTAACAACAGCCTGAAGAAATTACTGGTGTCTTCACTTTTATGAAGATGTTGAGGATGTCAGCTACTATGTCTCCCAGTGTTTTATTAGGATTGAAGAAAGAGATTTGTTGGTTCTCAGAAGCAGAGAAATTGCTAACTGGTTTTTAGAGACCGGTTGGGATGCTTTCCCTTTCTAGGTTCTATGACTTCATTTGACCACAGCAAGCTCTGAGATCAACATACAGTCTTTTTCTTATACATGGAACCTATGGCACATATTTTAGAGTACTAATTTTCCCTGTCATGTATTTTTATTTGACCTCTTCTTCCCTTTTCTTCTTTTTTTCTCTAGTAAGCTTTCTCAAATCCTTCCTGGAATTGCGGGATAAATAAATATATACATAAATAATGAAATAAAGAAATGGTGAAAATTATGTGCCCTGGCTCTGAGGGGACAAGAAATAGTGCAGTAATAGAAGTAGGTGTCACTAAATGTGTGTTGTTTGTCTGTTTTAGTGCGGTAGGTAACAAAAGTGATTTACCCAAGATCCACCAGCTCTACGCTAGAGACCTAGCACTAAAGGATAAATCTTCCTGCTCCAGTGACAGAGATCTTTTTCTAGCCTTCCTTGCTTCCTGTACATAAAGCATCGAGATAACTGGGCCTTGGTGCTTGGTGTCAAGTTAGCCGGCCCGAGAAATCAATGAAATGAGTTCACTTCAAGCCCAGTCACTCCCACTCCCAAGGGGTCAGCAAGAATTTATAAAAACTTTAAGAGATGCTCTAATCATTAATAAAGAGTTTATCCAATGTGAGAGAGGGTTGGTCACTCCTCCCACTTCTCAGCAGACCCTGGAGCCATGATTACATTGACACCAGGAGGGGCAAAAAGTATTAGATCTTTACGAATTCTAAAAACGATGTTTATAAGAATTCAGACTAAAAAATCACAGGGGTGATAAGAGTGAGTCTAATGATTAAGTGACAGCCATTGCTGACGTAGCCCACATGACAAGGGTTAAAATGGCTGGGAAGTCTGTGTAGATCACTCTGGACTCAGCATCCATGAATGCCAAGGTATGGGGAACCCTCTAACCAACCCAGCGTCTACCTCTTCACCTTTGGTATGAGCTGCTCATCTGGCCCCCCACTGCATTCCGTGCCCCACACTCACACACTGTACGTGCATGCATGCCAAGTCACTTCAGTTGTGCCCAACTCTGTGTGATCCCATGGACTGTAGCCCACCAGGCTCCTCTGTCCATGGTGTTCTCCAGGCAAGAATACTGGAGTGGGTTGCCATGCCCTCCTCCAGGGGATCTTTCCAACCCAGGGATGGAACCCATGTCTCTTGCATCTCCTGCATTGGCAAGCAGGTTCTTTACCACTAGCACCACTTGAGAAGCCCCCATGCACTCATAACTCAAGTCATCTATTCTGGTGTCTGCGTCTAGACTACAGATTCCTTCAGGGGACAGACAGCCAGAGAAGATTCCAGCAGGGTCAGCACAGAGGACCAAGCCCCCTTTTATTCTTATGTAAACAGATTAAAGGAGCATATTCCAAACCTCATCAACTTGCCATGTGGTTTGGAGGATGATACACAGAGCACTGATTATCTCTTGCTCCTACCTTGAGGACCTAGGGAACCCTGATCAACATTGACTGTCTTGGTTGCAGAAGCCAGACTGGGCAGGGGAGAGGAGATTAGAATGGTGCAACTCCCTTCCGCCTTCCCTGCTGCCTTTGCCTAATGAATTCTTCAAACAACATCCAGAGGAGGAGGTGGACCAGGGAGGGCCAGACCACTAACCAGCTGCATTAATCATGCTCCACGCCTGCAGCCCGGCTGAGATGGATTGCCCTTCAAGCCGGCCAGTGTTCAGGTGTGCTTCTCTAGTCATAAGCTTAATCCAGCACTTCTTGATCCTCACAGGAGTTCTCCTCTCTCGTGAGTTGCCCTGTGAGGTCACAGTTGCAACAGAGTCCTGACAGAAGGTTCCCAGGAGCTCTGGGTTGGAGCCTGGCACCCCTATTACAGTCAGGAAGTCTCAGGCTGGAAAAGGTCCCTCAGGATCACAGGCGGAAGGCAGGGAAGTAGCAACAACAACAACAAAAAACCACTCTTCCATGCCCGATGCTATCTGGCTGCCTGGAGGGCAGAGGGAGTTAGAGACAGACTGGCTGACTCCACTGGGCTCCAATTTTTTTGAGAACCTGTATTTATGCATCCTTTTCTCTCCTCTCCCTTTAAGTCCTGTCCGCCCTTCGAGAACTAGTCTGCTTTGTGCACCCCTGATAGATGGATTCTGCTTTCAGTGGGGCTTTCAAAGGCAGTTCCCAGGCACTTCCTGTTTATGTACCACAACCCTGCTCCCCCAAGTCCCTGGCGCCTTCATTCTGTCACCTTCTTCTGTGACACCAACCAGGTGGACGTGGCTACCTTTAACCCATATCATACCTACAAGTACCTAAAGGAGGAGCAGCCAGAGACCTACAGAGATGTGGCTTCTTCCCCCCAAAAGAGTGTGCAGCTAGAGGGGAGAAGAAACATACTCAAATGAAACATCCAGAGGGAAGAGCCTGACAAGGTATAATTAATGGGTTGGCTTGGATTTTGCCTCTTTTCTCTCTGGTGTACCAAAAGGAGGAAGTGTAGGCGAAGGGGAGAATGACAAAATGGAGGGCCGAACAGGGAGGAGAATAACCACTCATTCTCAGGTGGAACAGCCAGACCTCACATTCTAAAGAACTATCTGGACATAAATAGTAAATCCAACAAACATCGTCGACTTCAGAGTCACATAGACCTTGCCCTGAAGCCCAGTTCTTCCATTTATTAGCTGTCTGGCCTCAGAAAAGTTATTTAACCTCTCTGAATTTCCACATTCTTATCTGAAAAATGCCTATGATAATATCTATCTCAGGGCTGAAAGATTTAGATGATTCAAGGGGGTCAAGTGTCTAGAACTGTGCTTTGGTCAATAGCGACCCTTCAAAAAACACCAGATCCTTCATTTAGTTTCTTAGTCATTCAAGAAATATAGAAAGAACATATTATGTACTAGACATTTTGCTAGGCCTGGCATACATCAAGGGTGAACAAAACAAGAGTCCTTATCATCAGGAAGATGGCACTGAGGCCAGGGAGACAGACAAGCAAGTGGGCAATGATAATTCAGTCTGCTTAATACAAGGATGAAGGAAGCACAGATGGTGTCATGGGAGACCGAAGAAAACATCCCTACTTTATTCTTAAAATTTCCTTTCCTGTCCCTTTAGTCACTTGCATTATTTTTTTTCTCTTTCCTTCTAAGATTATCTGGCCAACTGACTATTTCTTTTCATTTTGCTGATAAATCTTTCATGCTCTAAGGAATTGCTGGTCACTTCATGTGCCCAACCAGAAAGCATGACAGCTTTCTCATCTTTCAGCAGTTCTTTCCTCCCTACCTGGCTATCTTCACCATTTTTCAAAAGTAGACTTAACCCTTTGACTGCTCTTCACTGTCTGGTCCAGATATCTATCAGGAAAGCTGGCAGGAAAGATCTGGTGTTGGAAAGAGTTATCCAGAGCTCTGACATTGAGCTGAGGGGAAGAAGAGGCAGAAGCAGACTGTGAGCTCTTTGCTTCCTCCACTCTTTCGTTTTTAAACAGACAATAATTTATTTGATGTAGGAGGAGATTTATTTCATGACTTACAGGACTGGAGATTTGGGGGCAATAAAAATTTGTCAGACTATTCAGACCTGTCATCTTCTGAGTGCCTTCTTCAGGCGCCAAGGTTTCCTTAACTACGCAGATAAGTCTTCCAGAGGACTGCTGGGTCCTCTGTCAAGGGAATAGTCTGTTTTTTACTGGGCTGCCAAGCAGGACTCCATGGTCCAGAGGGGGCCAGCAAGGATGGATGCTGAGCTTAGAAGAAAGCAAATGCTAGGCAGAGAATGGTGTACATAAAATGAAAAATCTGATCTACTATGTTGGCACATGTTCCTTCAAGCTCAAAGGGCTGTGGTCATCACAAGGAAGCCAGGTGGTGAGATGCACTTGAAAGACACCTGGACTTGAATTTAGAAGCCCCCAAATTGAAATTCTTTGGACAAGTACTTTAATTTATCTATGCCTCAGCTTTCTCTTCTGCAAACTGACAGGGACTCCTAGGCGCCCTGGGAATGGCGACAAGCTGGCAGAATTTCTGAACTTGATTTATACGGGTGTTGCAGACCCTTGTTCACAGCAGTAGCACAAATGCTTTGCCTGGGCCCTCTGCAAGCCTTTACTTCTCAGTGCTCAGTCCTCTTTTGGGGATGGCCCTTGGACCACTGGAGCTACCCCAGAGTTCACTTTCATCACCACATCTCCCTCTGGCCCTTAGACAATGCCTGGTTTATGTTGGAGGGTGGAAGCTCCAGCAACATTGATTCAAGTCTGAACAGACTCTGAGATGTCTGCACACACCAGAGCTCCTCTGTGGGATCAGGCTGAGCCCAACACTGTGCCTGGAACATCACTTGTGTTTGGCTTCGTCCTTCCCCTGGTCCTGCTTTTCTCTCTTACACACTAGCTTTTCCTTAACTACTTCCACATGAACACTCTTCCTGGCTTCTGCCTCTACCCAATAACACTTTTCAAAACTGAAAAATTAGTAGAGTTTATTCTGTTAATAAAATATCTACCTATCCTTTTCCTTCCTGTCCCTTCCTTTCTACATCTCCTATATTGCCGACCTATAAGTAAACTTTCCTTTGGCCAATGATAGAGAATCGTTGAGATGAGAGGCTTTAGGTGGTAGGGGAAGTACCAAACTTGCAATGGTTCCAGTTAGAGGGACATTTCTTTCAAGATCATCTTTAATTCCTAAAAGCCTAGAATGACTCTCTGTCACTACAGTTTTGCTAAGCCTTTATTCAATCAGATTGTTAACATCCAACCTTGCTGTGAGTACAAGATGCATGGAGGTCTAATGGGATGAGTACTTTTGCTTTTTCAAGTAAGTTTAGAACTTAAATATTTGTGCTATAAAGGGGAAGAAAAATGATTAGTAATCACATACACGATTCATTAAGACTGGTTCTTACCATACACAGCAACATATAAGTACTTTTATACCATCTAGTTTCACAATTTCAATTTCACAAGGTTGTACCTGAGCAATTTCCCCCAATACAAGCATGACTAGTATTCTTGAAATTCCAACCAAAGACAGTAACTGTATCATGCTCAAGTGAGATGGGTACTTCTTTTTAAAAAAGTGGAAGAGGAAGAATTGGAAACATCCCTGCAAATTCTGAGCAACCATAGAACTCCGTGGTCCCCTAAGGCACCACTTCTTTTCCAAACTGTATTGTACTTGTTATGGACACATGTTATCTTCCAGACTAGACTGAATGTTCCTTGTGGACAGAATTCTCATCAGATGAATCTTTTGGCACCAAGCACACTGTCTTACAATTCTTACAGAACCCAGGAGACATTGTCTGAAAGAACAGGAATGGATGTGAAGAACACTATAACATGGAAGGGTCATCAGTAATGGAGTTAACATTCAAATTGAACTCCAGGACTTATATCTGCTGGGCAGACAGGCATAAGTTAACCTCTTTGCAACCCTCTTTTCTCATCTGCAAACTTGAAATAGTACTAATTAACAGTTTTGTGAGATTTTCCTAAGGTAAGTGAGGTATTATACTGAGAGGGATTGTAAACATTTCAAACACACTGCAGCCAATTATGGAGAAGGCAATGGAAACCCTCTCCAGTACTCTTGCCTGGCAAATTCCACAGACAGAGGAGACTGGTAGGCTGCAGTCCATGGGGTCACTAAGAGTCGGACATGACTGAGCGACTTCACTTTCACTTTTCACTTTCATGCATTGGAGAAGGAAATGGCAACCCACACCAGTGTTCTTGCCTGGAGAATCCCAGGGACGGGGGAGCCTGGTGGGCTGCCATCTCTGGGGTCGCAACAGAGTTGGACAGGACTGAAGCAACTTAGCAGCAGCAGCAGCAGCAGCCGCCAATTAAAACTGACTGCTGTAGAGCTCAGTCAGCTCTATAGTCAGAGAAAAGACAGCAGAAGCCCTCATCCCAGCCACGATGCCTCCCTGGGAAGTGCCAAGGAGCTTTGCTGTCTGCACAAGCTTTCCCTTAGATAACAGCTCACTCTGAAGTTTTAGAAGCCTTTGTCATTCCTATTTTCAAGAAATCTTCTGAAGTCTTATTACTCTCTTACAAGTGAATCTAATCAGTAAACTTTCTGAGAGTACACAGTGCTATGGAAATGTACTGTATGATAAAGATGACACTAGAGATCAGTGGGGAGATGATAGATTGCTTAGAAGATGGTGTTGAAAAACCAGCCGATTTCAGGAACTTATTTAACTCAGATATTTGCTGCAGATATCTTTCTGGAGAAAAACACAACTGGGTTCCTTTAAGTGAGCATCACACACAGAGCACAATGTGCACAGATTAAAGCAGCAAATGCTGTGACTGACAGAAGGTTAGTAGAAGAAGATGCAAGAGAATTACTTTGTGACCTTGGGGTGAGGAGAGACTGCTTAAATGAAACTTCAAAAGCCTAGAGAATAATGTAAATAAAAGTTGAATTTGATTGAAAACTAAGGATTTATGGACAATGTGGATAAATTTGACAGATGATATGGGAAGGAAATATTTGTAATATCAAAAGTTGGCAACAAACTGATATATAGAATGTATAAGGAGTGCCTATAAATCAACAGCAAAAAGGCAGATAATCTAACAGAAAAATGGGCAAAGATCAGAATAGAAAATAAAAAGACTAAACTCCAAAGCATAATAACATAAGAGCTGCTCAAACACATTCGTAATCAGAAATGGGCAAAATAAAATAATGAGGCATCAGTTTAACCTGTGAGTTTCCCTGGTGGCTCAGACAGTAAATAATCTGACTGCAATGCAGGAGATCCAGATTTGATCCCTGGGTCAGGAAGATCCCCTACAGAAGGGAATGGCTACCCACACCAGTATTCTTGACTGGAGAATTCCATGGACGGAGGAGCCTGGCAGGCTACTGTCTACAGGTTCGAAAGAGTCAAACGTGACTTAGAGACTATACCACCACCAACAACCACATCAAACATGTTAGAATCATAGGCTAAGCGATAAGAGAATGGGAGTGGGGAATGAGAATAAAAGGTAATAATAAATCAATAACAAGAAGGGGGAAAAAATCCCTTTGGGAGTGGGGTCCACGCTTCCTCATTTTCAGTGGCTGCTGAGGTCCAGCTGATCTGGGGGATAGATCTATCTGTTGCCTTAGGTTGAAGAGATCTGAGGGTTTTAGAAAGTGGTAGATGGACATAGTTGGAGTATGATCCAAGGTATCATCCTTAGAGGACATCCTGCAGATGTTCCCACACTCTTGGCTTTGGCCAACTTCGCAGGCTTAGAGACAATCTCTGTCATTGGTCAAGTGACACTGGGTCCTGGGGGCTGGCAACTGAGATTACATGTGAGACAGAGTTAAAATCAGAAAGCCAAATGATTACATTACAATGAGAGATAATTGTCATACAACCAAAGCACTAGATGCCACATGATTAGTGCATTCTCTCCACAGTCAAATGACAGGAGAAACCAAATCCTAATCAGAAGGTTTCTTTGATAGCAACAGAGATACAGCAAAAGAAATTTAAATGATCTTATTAAAAGTCACTCAACTGAGAGTTTGAGGGATTATCCCATGACAGGGATAGTTCTGCTAACAGGAACATATGTAATTTGGGTACATATATTAATATGTAATTAGATGCTGGAGATTGAGACCTAAACAATTTTGAACCTAAGCAGAAGCTTGACTCCAGACAAATAGTATAGCCAACAACCTTAGGCTATAGTTGTAGCATCATCCAAGGTATCATCCTCAGGGGACATCCTGAAAATGTCCCCAGACTCTTGGATTTGGCTTTTGCTTTGCAGACTTAAAGACAGTCTCTGTCATTGGTTAAACTACTGCATAATTGCACTCATCTCACACACTAGACAAGTGATGCTCAAAATTCTCCAAGCGAGGCTTCAACACTATGTGAACTAGGAACTTCCATATGTTGAACCTATATTTAGAAAAGGCAGAGGAACCTGAGATCAAATTGCCAATATCTGTTGGATCATAGAAAAAGCGAGAGTTCCAAGAAAATACCTACTTCTGCTTTATTGACTACACCAAAACCTTTGACTGTGTGGATCACAATAAATTTTGTGGAAAATTCTGAAAGAGATGGGAATACCAGACCACCTGACCTGCCTCTTGAGAAACCTGTATGCAGATCAGGAAGCAACAGTTAGAACTGGACATGGAACAACGGACTGGTTCCAAAGCAGGAAAGGAGTACATCAAGGCTGTATATTGTCACCCTGCCTTTTTAACGTATATTCAGAGTACATCATGTGAAACGCTGGGTTAGATGAAGCACAAGCTGGAATCAAGGTTGCAGGGAGAGATATCAATAATCTGAGATATGCAGATGATACCACCCTATGGCAGAAAGCAAGGGGAACTGAAGAGCCTTGTGATAAAAGTGAAAGAGGAGAGTGAAAAAGCTGGTTTAAAACTCAACATTCAAAAAACTAAGATCATGACATCCAGTCCCATCACTTCATGGCAAATAGATGGGTAAACAATGGAAATGGTGACAGACTTCATTTTCTTGGGCTCTAAAATCACTGTAGATGGTGATTGCAGCCATGAAATTAAAAGACGCTTGTTCCTTGGAAGAAAAGTTATAACCAACCTAGATAGCATATTAAAAAGCAGAGACACTACTTTGCCAACAAAGGTCCATCTAGTCAAAGCTATGGATTTTCCAGTAGTCATGTATGGATGTGAAATTTAGATCTTAAAGAAAGCTGAACCATAAAGAATTGACTCTTTTGAACTGTAGTGTTGGAGAAGACTCTTGAGAGTCGCTTGGACTCCAAGGAGATCCAACCAGTTAATCCTAGGAAATCAGTCCTGAATATTTATTGGAAGGACTGATGTTGAAGCTGAAACTCCAATACTTAGGCCACCTGATGCAAAGAACTGACTCATTGGAAAAGACCCTGATGCTGGGAAAGATTGAAGGCAGGAGGAGAAGGGGACGACAAAGGATGAGATGGTTGGATGGCATCACTGACTCAGTGGACATGAGTTTGAGTAAGCTCTGGGATTTGGTGATAGACAAGGAAGCCTGGCATGCTGCAGTCCATGGGGTTGCAAAGAGTCGGAGATGACTGAGCAACTGAACTAAACCACCTTAGGAAAAACTTTTCTGTGATAACAAAACTGCCCTGGTCTCTGAAAACTGGAATAAAAGCAAAGAAAGCATCTCACACTGGACAATGTTGATTTTTTACCTGAGCCCCATGATCCTGGAAAAGAGTGAATGTAAGAAATGCCTGCATCCCTTGCTGTCCTGAGAAAGACCCACCTTCTCCAGATTACTGAGATATGAATCAAGGGTGCTTCCCCCACCCCCCACACCTGTTCACCTATGACAAGCTACACGTGGTCAAAAAAAAAAAAAGAAAGAAAAGAAAACTTCTTCTTGCCTGCTATTAGGATTCTTCCAGGTCTACAGTCACAGCATGCTCCCTGCTTCAATAGTCCCTGCCCATATCCTTGAAATAATCCTTTCTAACAAAGTCCAGTTGGGATAGTTCAAATTTTCCCTATTTCATAGACAATCCCCTCCAGCTTCTCTGAATGCCCTGGAGGAGATGCCACCCTCACCACTCTAAGTCTGGCAGGATAGGAGAGGAGGAGGGGCAAAGGACGAGATTCCTGAGTACTTTCTATGAGTTGGATGCCTCAATGGAGTTTTCCCTTTTTGTGGACAATATGATTACACTACTTTGTCACCTAGTCTGTCTGCTCAATGTTCCTGGTATGGAGGTTCCTTAAAAACTAAAAATGGGAACTTCTCTGGTGGTCTAGTGGCTAAGACCCTTCCCTGATCCCAATGCAAGAGGCCTGGGTTCAATCCCTGGTCAGGGAACTAGATCCCGAATGTTGCAACTAAAAGTTTGCATGCCACTAAAGATGCCAGGTACCCCTATTAAGACCCAGGGCAGCCAAATAAATAAAATTTTTCAAAACTGATGGAAATATAGCTACTATGTGATCCAGCAATCCCACTCTTCAGCATATATCTAGAAAAAATAAATATTTATTCAAAAAGACCCATGCAATCTAATGTTCATAGCAGCACTATTTACAAAAGCCAAGATATAGAAGCAACCTAACTATCCATCAACAGATGAATGGATACAGAAGATGTGGTATATATACACAGTGGAATACTAATCAGCCATAGAAAAGAATGAAATAGTGCCATTTACATACAGCAACATGGTTGGACCTAGAGAATATCACACTAAGTGAAATAAGGCAGAGAAAGACAAATATCTTTTGATATCACTTACATGTGGAATCTAAAAAATAATACAAATGATTTTATTTACAAAACATAAGCCGACTCACAGATGTAGAAAACAGAGTTACGGTTACCAAAGGGAAAAGGTGAGAGAGAAAGAGAGAAGGTAGGGGTATTGGGACTAACAGAATATGTATATACACAATAAATAATCAACAATGATTTTTTGTTTAGCACAGAAAACTATATTCAGTATCTTGTAATAACCTATAATGGAGAAGAATCTGAAGTACATTTATATAACTATATATAGATACGTGTATAACTGAATCACTTTGTGGAAACCTCAAAAATAACACACTATTGTAGAGCAACTGCAATTCAGTTTTTTAAAAAGTCACCCTTTGATGTTTCTGTCAAAAATTCTCTCTTCCCTGCTTGCCCTTTGCTTGGTTCTTCACTTATACTCTTCTTTTAAACTTAAAAAATTGCAGAGTAACTCAACTGGGTCCTGCATTTGGGAAGAAAGAGCCTTGTGGTCATCTGGGGACTGGTCTTTATTTTTTCATGTGGTGTGGACTGATGTCCACCTAGGGCCCTTCTCTAAGGTGTATTTTTTTTTTTTTCTCTCTTTAAGCATCTATCCTGGTCTCCATTCCCTTCCCTTCTTTCTCTTTGCCTGACCCATTAACAAATGAATTAACTGGTTCACTGACTACACAGGCATATGTAGGACACGGTCTGTATCTCAGGATTGTTCCAGGCACTGGAAACAAGACACTCACAGGCTCTGCCACTGAGAAGCTGGCTGAGAGCAGGGGAGACAGACAAAATAAAGTAATATAGCACAACACGACTCATCCCATAATAGAGATATGAAAAAATAATAAACTGCTGTATATTGAGTTTAAATCAACGTGGCAGGGGTGGGTGAATGACAAAGAACAGACAAGTAACAACTGAAATTGTTTTCGTGTTTTATATCTAGTATGCAACCTTCCTTGAGGCCCTTTAGATGGTTCTTTCCTTAGAGGTCACAGACTGGGTAATGTAGTTCTTTACTTGTTAGGCATTGGCTACAGAATCCTTGCTAGGAAGGAGCTTGTAAACCCACCCAGTGTTGACTGTGCAGAAGCGGCTCACAGTGGGTTTTGTGAGGGAAGTAGGGGGAACTCTGGGACTTCCCAGGTGGTAAAGAATCCTCCTGCCAATGCAGGAGACCCAGGTTCGATCCATGGGTCAGGAGGATCCCATGGCGAAGGAAATGGCAACCCAGTCCAGTATTCTTGCCTGGAGAATCCCGGGAACAGAGGAGCTTGGTGGCCTGCCGTCCATGGGGTCACAGAGTCAGACATGACTTAGGAACTAAACCACCACCAGGGGGAGCTCTGGCCTGGATGCCCTGCCCACACCCACTGCTGCTACTGCTAAGTCGCTTCAGTCTTGTCCGACTCTGTGCGACCCCACACCCACTAGCCCTTCCTAACTAGATTTCAGAGATATGGGTGAGCAGGGTCACCTTAGGGCCCCATCCCACCAGTCATTGTCTTGTACACAGCCTTGGACTAAAAGATGTTCCAGCAAAGGCAGCCCTACAGGCTTTCAATGATACACGAGGTTTTGCACAGAGATCTGAGTATCTTTCTTCCACGTCCTATATTTGCACATCTGGTGACTTTTATAGGAACGTCACTCAGCTGCAGAGGCAATTCAGTTTGTGGACAGTGGCCTCTTTCATCAGACCTTTGCTCTGTTATTCAAAGCCTGGGCCCACAGGCAGAGCTAAATGTTAGGATTTTCCACCCCTCTGAGCCCTGCACTGCTGGCACTGGTAGGGTTTTTTTTTTCCAACTAGAAAAAAAAGTGGACTTTTCAAAATATATAAAATAATTCAGCTGCTTTACAAGTGAATTAAGGACCTTCTAACCTTGACAAGTGTACCCTTAATCTTTTTGTGATATCTTTAAAGTCCCAATCCACTTAGGAAATGAGAAAAGAGCTGAGTAAGAGAGAATCAGATAGTGCGAAAATGATATAAACTCTTCCCAGTTTTCTGAAGATATGTTGTTTTCCTTTAAAGTGTGTGTATGGTGTTTTTTCCATGAAGGAGCTGGATTCCAATCATTTACTCAACAGATATACACATTGTGTGAACATTCCTGGCACAGTGCTATGTGCTGGGGTGTGAGGATGACTGCTTCTCTCAAGATAGCCAAGAGAGACAAGAGACTTTATTGGTCCAGCACAGTGCCTGACACTTTGGAAGTCAAAACTATATTTGACAAATGAATGGATTAATCAATAATTTGTGTCTAGGCATTAAGTTCAGATACTTAGACTTGTATGTTCGTGAGAGTTGGAAACAAGTAAAAGGATTGTCAGGCGAGACCTTGCAGGAAGAGACTCTCCTCTGGGATTGTTTAAACCAGAGCCATTTTTCTAGAATGGTGCTCCATTCTAGAGCATCATGGAAGTACCATCATGCAAGGGCATGAGTCCTCCAATTTCCTGTGAACCCCTCCAGTCAGCTGAGTCTCTGTTGTTGTTATTGTTTAGTTGCTAAGTTGTGCCCGGCTCTGCAATCCCATGGACTATGGTCCACCAGGCTCCTCTGTCCTTGGGATTTTCCAGGCAAGAATACTGGAGTGGGTTGCCATTCCCTTTTCCAGAGGATCTTCCCAAATGAGGGATCCAACCTGTGGCTCCTGCTTTGGCAGGTGGCTTCTTTACCACTGAACCACCAAGGAAGGCCCATCATGAGGGCTTATTCAGAAAAATCTGGTCTCATCCTAGCTGGGCAAGAGCACAGACAGGTATTCAGCATGCAGGTTCTCCTGCACAACTGCAGGTTATGTGTGCAGTGATAACAGGACAATGAGCAAAAGTTTATTGATGCAAACGAGCAAAAGTTGACCTTCATATCTGAAGAACTGACTCATTAGAAAAGACTCTGATGCTGGGAAAGATTGAAGGCAGGAGAGGAAGGGGAGGACAGAGAATCAGGTGGTTGAATGGCATCATGGACTCGATGGACATGAGTTTGACCAAGCTCTGGGAGTTGGTGATGGACAGGGAAACCTGGCGTGCTGGTGTCCATCGGGTTACAAAGAGTGACTGAACTGAACTGAGCAAAAGTATTGCAAATAAAGGGGCCACAGGGCTCCCTTTCTTTAGCAGACAGCCTGAGGGGTGGCTGCTACAAGCCATCTGGTCTCATTGGAGATCCTGCCACCTAGCCAGTGAAAATAGTCTCCTTCCTGACCCCGAAGGGGAAGAAGGATGGGAAATGGCTTAATTACATTCATGGAGATAAGGAAAGGACAGAAAGGGTCAATATGGGCCAAGAGAGCACCTTATCAAATTGTGAACCTTTCATCTCCAGATGAAGCTGGTGTGACCTGGAACCCAAATGGACTGCAGCCAAATTCTATTTCCATCTGGTTGACATCTCCCAGCTGAACAGGAGAGGGGATTCTGGGACCTTCCTTCATTCGATAAGTTTGCTCTATGAGCTTCCACTCAAAGAAACCCTGTGCACCAAGCCTGGACATCAGGCCTGGGCAGGTGATTAAGAGTAAGTGGCCTTTACTCAGAATATCTGCTTTTAAATCTTGAGCCTGGGACAGGAGAGGCTGGACTTAGTCTGCAAGCCTGGAGACATCCTGGTGGTGTTTAGGTCACCAAGTCCTGCCCACTAATGCAGGCAGGAACCCCACGCCTGGAGGGGGTCACCTCTGAGGTCCACATCAGGCCCCGACTGCTGCTGTAAGCTGAGAGGTTTGTGAGCTCTGGGCCGGGACAGCTCTGTCTTACTGAGTCACCCCAGGCAGCTTCCTGATCTGCCTGATCACCAGCATCTTCCTATGTGAACATTTGACAGTGAGGCTGGTGTAGAGAGAGGAGCTTGAAGATAAAAGAGTTGGCTTTCTCCATAATGACATGTTTGGTGGGACTGAATAAAAATAAGAAACAAACTTGAAACTTTAAACACTCTTATTTACAGTCTATACTACAATCAAAGTATGCACCCTTCAGTTAGGTTTCTAAAATATCCACAGTTATGTATATTTATATTTTCTTCTACATAGTCATTAGGGATCTCACCAGAGTCTTTGCAAAAAGGATATTTAATGACTTTCCATGCTCATCACCAGGAGTTTCAAAAATAATGTTGTAATATGAGCTTCTATTAGATTTGCTTACCTATTGCACATATTATAGGATATAGATTAAGGTTATTTTTTAAAATGCCTTAAACAATGGATGTGGAGATGCTCTGCTGTGCTCTGCTCCACCACAAGGTCCCTGACTCTTCCTACATGGAATGAGGAGCCCCTCAGAGGTGAGTCATAGGCCAAGCTGGCATCCCAGTCCACATCCTGGAAGAGGTGGTCCATCCCCATGCCATCCTGAAAGGCATTTCTGAATTCTAAGGGTTCTGCTCAGAAGTGTTCTCTGAGAGCTGCAGCTTTTATCTGGTCACTTTGTCCTTCACTGCGACCACACCCTCAAGTTCACTGCCAAAGCATTCCTTCTCCTGGTCTGCCTGTGCATCCCACCACCTGGCACGGATGCCTTGCCAGAGACGTGCTGCAGCACTTCAGGGACAGACAGATGTCTCCTTGAGAAGGTGGCAGTGTGTCTCATCCCTCTCCGTGAGCCCACACCTCCGGCTGCTGGCAGGTGATGCTAGTGCACTGAGGGGCCCAGGCATGTGAAAGGCAGCACCAGTCTAAGCAGAACTTCGAGGGTGTGGGGCTCAGGGGGGCCAGCTTCTCTCTGCTGTAAGATGGGGCCAGAAGGAGCACAATACCTGCCCTCAGAAATCAAGTTGGTGGTGTTCAGAGCTGAGGGAACCAAGAGACTTAGCAGGGAGGCAAGGAGGGCAGTGGTCCTGGGTGGTCTCAACTGTACTCCAGCTGCCATTCTTTCTACATTTTGGGTGTGTATGGTCATTCCATGAAGGAAGTTTCATTTGTTCGGGATGAGGAGCATGAGAAATAAGACAGGGTTGAAAACTGGGAAAATGGGGATCTAGTCCCAGCTTGACCATCAACTCCCTGTGCAACAGCAGGAAGAAGCACTTAGTGCTTGGGGCTGAAATGAAATGTTGAAAGAGATGACTTCAAAGACAGCTGTCAGCTTTAACCATCCATAATTCTGGGGTTTGTGGTGCTGACCATTAACAGAAGTGTGAAGTAGGCCAAGTCTGTTCTTTCCACTGCTCCCAAAATAATTGCCTTCCTCCGTCTCTCCACTCTTCCTCCTTTCCACCCTCTTTCCTTCCTTCTCCTCTTCTTCCTCTACAGAGTAACTGAGCCCCTTGCACAGTCAGACTCTGAAGATGGAGTGGTCCCTCTGGAGCCCCTGGCCAAGATCACCATGCCGTCTCATCCACTGAGAATTTTCTGATATGGGGACACCTTTGCCAGTCATCAGCCATCTTTCCTTCAGAACCTTCTCGGTGTCCTCTCTCCATGGAGATTTACCCTTTCAGATGCAGGGCCCCTGACACTGAGGATCTGACCCTGGGTCAGGTGTGAGTGCTGGGGGTCCCACATGTGCTGATTTTCTGAGAGTGGCCTCACCGTGAAGAGAGGCCACTGTGGGTGCTAGCGCCTTCCAGGGACTGTTCGATCACTCTGCCCTCCCTTTCATGGTCCACAGCTGGTTGCTTGACTCAGGATGGCTTGGAGCTTCTACTCATAGTATGGTTCACAGACCAACAGCATAAACACCACTCAGGAGCTCATAGGATGAGGAATATCAGCACCAACCCCCCCAGACCAGCTGCATCAGAATCCAAGATTCCCCAGGAGCTTTGCACGCACATTAAAGTCTGAGAAGCACCAGCTGAAGGCTTCAAAATAATGGCTTCACATTCTTACGTTATCAAAGAATGTTCCTCACCCTGGAAATAATAGTAACAATTAATAACACAACTTTGTTTTTTTTTAATTTCACAGAGCTTTGTCACAAATATGATCTTTTTTCTTCTTTATCTTTGTAAGGTAGTTTTGTTTATTTTACCCATCTTAGATCAGGAAATTGATACCCAGAAAGATTTAGTGCTTGTCAAAGATCACAGGTGGCTCAGACAGTAAAGAAGCTGCCTCCCACGCAAGAGACCTGGGTTCTATCCCTGGGTAGGGAAGATCCCCTAGAGAAGGGAATGGCTACCCACTCCAGTATCCTTGCCTGCTTGTTTTTACCATGGTTTCCAGATGCAACTGAATGCTATTGGGGGCCTGCTTAGTTGCTTTTGTTCCATGTCATTAAACCACATCTCTGTGTCGAAAGGGGCCTCAGTCTTAGCTGGCTAAGAGGAAGCCATTTATTTGTTCCTGCTACCCGGTGGGGACAATTTTCTCAAGCCCTGGAGCTCTGCCTTGGGCAAGAATCCCATAGACAGAGGAACCTGGTGGGCTACGGTCAACAAAGAGTCCAACATGACTGAGCAACTAACACTTTTCAAAGATCACAGAGCCCGTGACTAAGAGAGTTAGAATCTGAATTCAAGACTCTGGGCTCCAAAGCTCAACTTTCTGCATTATCATTCAAACATTCTTTATAATAATTATCGGGGCAGACTCCCCACAGTCATCCAATTCCTATGTTTGCCTTCCTTCTCCTAAGCTGCAGTAGGCTTTATGGAAATAGATCTTGGACCCTGTTTATGCATGTTTATTGCCCACTAATCAGAAGTGAGTTGCAATTTGACTGGAGTTAGAAAGTAATGGCCTGGTAGTTACCATGTAATTAAGGAGTAATGGCAGGCGATTATATCTCTGGCCTGGAGATTGAAAATGATATGAGAGCCCACCTCCTCCTCTACAGAGAAACCACGAATACAAATGTGGTGTCTAGGCAGACACTATGCATCAACCAGGCAGGGCTGGTTATTTTTCCCCTTGCCTCCTTTTTTTTAACCGTGGTTTCCAGATGCAATTGGCAGCTAGCTTAGCTGCTTTTGTTTCATGTCATTAAACCACAGCTCTGTGTCACAAGGGGTCTCGGTTCCAGCTGGCTAAGAGGAAGCCATTTATTCGCTTTTGCCCACCCTGTAGGGACAGCTTTCTCAAGCCAGGGAGCTCTACTTGGGGAGAACTCTCACAGAAAGCCATGGGGTCATTGCTTTCTGTAGGAAATGGGAACCTCCAACCTGGTTGTCCTGAATGCACCTGCTTTGTTATCCCAAAGCTGCTTGTCACCTCCAGGGACATACTGCCTGGGGGATGGAGGGAGGTGGTGGAGGAACAGCTGACCTGGGTACAAAGACTATTTGAGGTTTCACATTGGGCATTCATCAAACACTGCCCTCACCTTCTGCCTGGGAGCACCTGGCACACAAGTGGTGATTGATTTCAGAGAGCTGAGGATTCTGTTGGGCACCAATGTGCCTATTTGGTTTTCCATCTGGCCGATCATTATTGCACAGTTGTGCCTCTCTAGCCTCGTTGCCCAGCTGGCTTAGGCTGGAAGGGCAACTTCTCTGGCAACTAGGGAGGAAGTGAACTCCATGAAAAGAGACCTTGCTGCCCTGGGATGCTGTGAGGGGCTATTCATGACCAAGGGCCCATTTCCTTCAGTCCCCTCCTCCATCATAGACTACTACTCCACATCCCTCCTGGGCCATCTCAGGCTGTCCAGCTTCCTAGTGGAAGGTGATACAATGCCCAGGCATGAGAGCATCCCCACTGGCAGCCTCTGTTCTTGTTCCCACCATCTTTTTCTGCTCAAAGGTCCAAAAGGAACATCTAGTATTTATAAAGCTTTTTACCAATTTGCAGAACACAAAATGCTGTGAAGTGTCCTAGCCCAGGAGTGGCCTTTAAGGACTTTGTCTAGAGCAGCAAGTAGATCATAGGATCTTATTACTACACCACCATTTTTAATTTCAAGAGACCAGAAAAGTGCCATGAATAACACATATATGGGCTAAAGCAGAGCTAACTGGGTTCATCAGTCTATTGTGTGCTGGCCTGACTGGAGAGAAAACAAGCATTGCCTACAGCTAGCTTTGGGCCTAAAAGGAATGAACCAATGCAAACCATGGAAGCATACACTTTAGAACCTGAAGAGTCTTGGGAAATGATCCAGTTCAAAGCCACCATCCTACAGATGAGGAAACAGAGCCCCAGGGATGTGATATTGTGAGACTTGCTCTCAGGATCCCACTTGAGATCTTGAGATCTAGCTGGGGCTGCACCAGAAAGAGTACCCAGGACTGTGATGCTTGGGGAAATGGTGGTAGTCAATATATGTCCCTGTTCTTTGCCTTGAGAGAAAATGTAATAACAAAGCCAATCACCACTAAAACAAGACAAACACGAAGACTGTGTATTAGAATGGAAACAACAGTGGCTTTGGAATAAGAAAATATTAACTCATTTCTACCCTAGTAGCTCAGTTGTCTTGCATAAGTCATTCAACTGCAACTTGCCCATCTATAAAATGGTAATAATAAATCCTCACTAATTAAATAGGGAAATTAAATGGAGAGTAAAGTGCTATCAGGCTTCCCTGGTATTTCAGTGGTAAAGAATCCACCTGCAATGTGGGTGATGCAGGAGACACCGGTTCAATCCCTGAATTGGGAAGATCCCCTGGAGAAGGAAATGGCAACCACTCCAGTATGCTTGCCTGGTAAATCCCATGGACAGAGGAGCCTGACAGGCGATAGTCCTAAGTTACACAACTTAGTAGCTGAACAACAACAACGAAGTGATACCTAATTTCACATAAATAGAATCATCTTTGCTAATAAGTCTTCATTTGGTTATATGAGCATGGAAGTCCAAAAAAGTTATTTCAGGGCCCCAGAGGTAAGTTCTGGCATAGAGCCCTTCCCCTGGCTTGCAAGAGAGTAATAAGTAAATGCATACAAACAGCCTAGGAATCTCAGGGCAATGAGTGTGAGATGGCAACTCAAAGGACAACTTACTCTCAGCTTCATCACCAATCCCACAGTTATAGAGCTTCTTCTGGATGGGAGCTGGGCTCTCTAAACCCTGATACAATTGAGGTAGGCAGGGAGAGCTGGGCAGAGGATATAAAATACCCAGATCAGAGTAATGATGGGGAAAAGTTGACCGAGGAACCTCACCCCATCCCATCCTCTTCCTCCCACCTGGCTTTCATCAGAGAGATGCTGAGTTCTGGAGTCTTTCTCTTCCCCCACCCCACCTCCAGCAGAGCAGCCAATGAGCAGAAATGCAGCCCAAAGTTCACAGTAGGCAGAGGGGCTGAATAAGTCAAACTCGCATGATCAGGCAGAGAGTGAGGGTGAGTACATGGTTCAGAGACTAAGTGCTCAGAATGTGCTCATAAAATTTGATCACACAGGTCATGCAATGCATGAGACTGGCCTCTGGTGTCCAGTGCACCCTTGAGGTGCGGCCCCTTGCCAAGGTGGGCAGGTATGTGAGCTTCCCTTTCACGGAAGTTCAACCTCACACAAATGTGAGTAAAAATATACTGTCTAAACTCCAACTTGCTTTATTAGTTGAGTTGTTTTTAGTCTCTTTCCAGTGGAATTGGCCCATAACCCACAGGCAAATTCATTTTTCCAACTGCTGAGAGCAGTCTGAATATCTCAGTTGCTGTGTCTTGTTTATTCTAAGTATGAAATACTGTCATGACCCACCCCTTGTCCCTCTGCCATTTCTCTGCCTTGCTTCAGTCCTTCATTGCCATTGTCCTTGACTGTCAACTGTCAGGAGGCAGAGAACTGGCTGACCCCTCTATTCTGGCCCACTGCAGCTACTCAACATATACTGTGGGTCAAATGGTGAGTATGATTTACCTTAACAGGCTCCTCACTCAATTTGCCGTCTACATCTGTGCCTGTCCTCGCTTCAGTCTGAATTCTGCTGCCAGAGTAATATTCCTGATTAAAATTTTCTAATGCCTCCTCACGGCCTACGGAATTAAATTCAAGCCCTCAGCTTGAAATTCCTATTGGCCATAATCTGGCCCCATCTGACTTTACTTGTTTCCCTTCACGGGTCTGACACTTACACCAACCTTAGCTACTACTGCCCTTGAGGTTCCCACTTCTATGCATTTAGGGATGTTTTCTCCCTCCGGCCATTGCCTCCAGCTTCTTCTAGATGCGTCTATCAAAACAATCCTCAACGTTTCTGTGCTTTCAGTTCCCTCATTTCGTGAATGAGTTTAGCAATAGCCACAAGGCTATGATATAAAACACTGGCTCAATATGTGACATATGGAGAGTGTTTGATAAGCTTCTGTGAATAACTATTACCTACTCTTCAACGTCAGGTTCAAATCTGACCTCATTCAAAACTTCCCTTCTCTTTTGATGCTATCCACCTTATATCCGGGCTCAGCGGTAAAGAATCCACCTACAATGCAGGAGACACAGGAAATGCAGGAAACTTGGGTTTGATCCCTGGGTTGGGAGGATCCCCAGAGGAGGAAATGGCAACCCAGTCCAGAATTCTTGCCTGGGAAAATCCCATGGAGGGAGGAGCCCGGTGGGCTAGGGTCCACAGGACAGCAAAGACTCCGACACAACTAAAGCAACTGAGCATGCGCACAAGAAACATCCAGTTCACCTTATGTTTTCTCTAAGCATTTAGAAACTCTGACATACTCTGAGTCATGGTAGTCCTATGTGTCCTGCTAGGTCATAAGCACCTTGGAGACACAGATTTGTATGACCCAGAGGTTAAGGGTGTGGTCCTGGACTGAGTCAAATCCCAGATCCACAGCTTCCTGGATGAAACACTTCGGGCAAGTTATTTAGTAGTCTCTTCAGGCTTGGATTCCTTCTCTGTGAAATACGGATAATAATGTTATTCAGCCCCCGAAGTTGTTAAGAGCACTGAGTGAGATACTCCATGTAAAACACTAAGCACAGTGCTTTGTACATAATGTGTGTTGGGTAAATGTTAAGAATTATTGTTACTGTACATTTCCGTAGCTTACATACCTAGTGGAGAACTTCGAGCACTAAACAAATATTTGGAGAATAAATGAGTCTTGGAGACTCTGTCAGGAAGGAGAAGGTTAGGCAGACAAGCTTCCCACTTTCTCAGTTCTTTGCCGAATGCTCGCCTGTAGCCATGGAACAGGTGTTTGCAGATGCATGGCCCTAATGGGACAGGGGGCATCCTCAGGACTCATTCATGTTTAGGAGACCCTCCTAGACAGGAATGCTGCTAGTGGGGTAAGCAGGGGTCAGATCTTTGCGACCTCGGCCACAGGAAACTCACACAGAAAGCTGAAGGGTAGGTTTCTGGGGTGGGAGGTGGGGAGCCGCCAAGAGGCACATGGGGAAAATAACAAAGGAAATAGCATTCAAAGACACTTGTGTGCCATTTCACAGTCATAGGGTGCGGCCTCCTGCTTTAGCATCCCAAAGGGGAGAGCAGCGTTCATCTGAGCACTTCCTGTCTCCTAGTTATCCCCAACTCCAGGAACTGTGGGGCTTCTCCCTGATGGCTCATAAAGAACCCACCTGCCAATGCAGGAGACTCAGATTCAATCCCTGGGTCAGGAAGATCTCCTGGAGTAGGAAATGGCAAGCCACTCCAATATTCTTGCCTGGAAAATTCTGTGGACAGAGGAGCCTGGCAGACAACAGTCCATGGGTCTTTTCCAACAAGTCTGTTCTTCGCATCAGGTGGCCAAAGTATTGGAGCTTCAGCTTCAGCATCAGTTCTTCCAATGAATATTCAGGGTTGATTTCCTTTAGGGTTAATGGCTTTGATCTTCTTGCTGTCCAAGGGACTCTTAAGACTCTTCGCTAGCACCACAGTTCAAAAACATCGATTCTTTGGCACTCAGCCTTCTTTATGGCCCAACTCTCACATCCATACATGACTATTGGAAAAACCATAGCTTTGACTATACAGCCCTTGTCAGCGAAGTGATGTCTCGGCTTTTTAATGAACTGTCTCTGTTTGTCATAGCTTTCCTGGAGCTAAAAAGAGCAAGCATCTTTTAATTTTATGGTTGCAATCACCTTCCACAGTGATTTTGGACTCCCCCAAAAATAAAATCTTTTTTTCCTATTCCATTTGCCATGAAGTGAAGGAACCGGAATCCATGGTCTTAGTTTTATTTAATGTTGGGCTTTACGCCAGCTTTTTCCTCCCTGTAGGGAACATATAAATGCTGATAAAGGAGGACACGGGTGGCCCATCTCTGGAGATGGGTAGGGAATGCTCTCTGTGGAGGGTCTAACTGCATCTGCCAGTCTCACTGGGGGAGAAAAAAAAAAGCTTTCTTGGCCCATAGGTCATCCTCATTCCTTGCAAGAGCCCAGAGTAGGGAGTTCCCAGAGGCCCCAGAACTGCCCTCCCCGGCCAGGCTTACAGGTTCCTCTGATTAGAGCCTCCCCAAGGGAGTGTCTGCAAGGAGATCCAACCAGTCCACTCTGAAGGAGATCAGCCCTGGGATTTCTTTGGAAGGAATGATGCTGAAGCTGAAACTCCAGTACTTTAGCCACCTCATGCGAAGAGTTGACTCATTGGAAAAGAGTTGACTCTGATGCTGGGAGGGATTGGGGGCAGGAGGAGAAGGGGACGACAGAGGATGAGATGGCTGGATGGCATCACCGACTCGATGGATGTGAGTCTGAGTGAACTCCGGGAGTTGGTGATGGACAGGGAGGCCTAGCGTGCTGCGATTCATGGGATCGCAAAGAGTCAGACACGACTGAGCGACTGAACTGAACTGAACTGAAGGGAGTGGCAATCCCAAACTCCCCCAGAGAACGTTCCCACTGCTGTGAAGGGGCTCCCCACCATTTCCAGCCTTCCCACCTTCCCAGAGTGGGTGTCAGAGGAGTCACAGGAGACTCTGAGCAGCTCTCAGCTGACTGTCTGCCCTCTGCAGAAAGCCTGGCTCTGTGGTCAGCACAGGCTGCTGGGGGTTTCTACCTCCTTGACATCACCCCTACTCCTGGGACATCCCCTGTGGGATGCTGTGATCTGAAACTGGAACAAGAGTAAGATGGTGGTATTCATCTTCTCGCCATTCCATCTTCCTCCAGTCCAGACATAGACCTCACTAACCAGAGCTGTGTGAAAGCCCCCAGAATCTGGGCATGGCAGTGAGCTAGCCCATCCTGCCCATGCCCAGCTCCCTCTCTACTGCTCTGTCAGCACTGAGATAGCATCATCTCTCCTCTGCCTTCTAGTTGGGCTCTGACCTTTTGAGCCACCTACCCAGGTTGCTCTAACCTTAAGACTCTTTTGTGCCAAAAGAATCCTTCCCTGTTCCCAAAGCTCATCAACAGTCATTCTCCAGGGACTTCCCTAGTGGTCCAGTGGTTAAGAATCAGCCTTACAATGCAGGGGATGTGGGTTCAATCCCTGGTCAGGCAACTGGGATCCCACATGCTGCGGGGCAAAGTCCATTCACTGTAGCTACCAAAGCTTGCATGCTCTAGAGCCCACACACCAAAACTAGAGAGTTCCTGCCCCCCAACAAAGGTCCCAAGTGACACAAGTAAGACATGACGAAGCCAAATAAACAAATATATATATATATATTTTTAATTGTTCTCCATGACAGCCCTTACTTGGCACTTGGGAAGAAAACTGGCAGATGAATCAAAATGAAGAACTGTATATGCTTTCTAATCAGCTCAGCATATTCATGCTTTCTAGAGTCCATGTGCTGTAGAATACTAATTACTTGTAGTAGAATGAATGGTGACCCTCCAAAAAACATGTCCATGTCTGAAACCCTGAAACCTATGAGTGCGACCTTATTCAGAAAAGAGTGTCTTTTCAGATGTAATTAAGGATCTTGAGATGAGATTATCCTGGACTATCCAGGTGGACCCTAGATCCAACGACAAGTGTCCTTGTAAGAGAGACGAGAGGGGAAAACACAAACACAGAGGAGGAGAGAGCCCTGTGAAGGCAGAGGCAGAGCTTGGACTTATGCACCACAAACCAGGACAGGTCCGGGAGCCCACAGAAGCTGGAGGAGGCGAGGAAGTATTCTTCTCTAGGGTCTTCAGAGAAAACAGAAACCATCGCTTTGATTCTGGGACTTCTGGCCTCCAGAGCTGCGAGAAAATTAAATTCTGTTGTTTTAAGCCCCAGAGTTTGTGGTGATTTGTTATGACAGCCCAGAGAAACTCACACATTTGATAATCGAAAGCAATAGTATTGCTGCCTCTTTGATGTAACTTGAGATGCATGAGACGGGAGAACAGAGAAGAGTATCATGAAAGAAAAGACCCTGAATGGAGAGTTAATGCCCTGAGTTCAAATTCCAACCATGCTTCTTACCAGTACCTGGCCAGGAATGATTGAACTCCCCCAATCCCCAGCTTTCCCACTTGTAAAACTTGCTGTCTGCCTCCCAGGCTTGGCATAAAGCTCAAAACAGGAATGTGTACAAGAAAGGATTTTGGCTCTATACATTTGCGTATGCCTAGAAAGGATTATTATATTCAGACAGAGCTGAGTTGATACTTTTGAACTGTGGTGTTGGAGAAGACTCTTGAGAGTTCCTTGGACAGCAAGGAAATCAAACCAGTCAATCCTAAAGGAACTCAGTCCTGAATATTTATTGGAAGGACTGATACTGAAGCTGAAGCTCCAATACTTTGTTCACCTGATGCAAAGAACTGACTCACTGGAAAAGACCCTGATGCTGGGAAAGATTGAAGGCAGGAAGAGAAGGGGATGAGATGGCTGGATGGCATCACTGACTTGATGGACATGAGTTTGAGCAAGCTCTGGGAGTTGGTAATGGACAGGTAAACCTGGTGTGCTGCAGTCCATGGGATCACTAAGGGTCAGACATGACTGAGCGACTGAACTGAACTGAGTTCAAATTCTGCTACTGCACAGTCACTAGGTATGTGACTTTGAGCCACAATTTCCTCATCTGTAAAAGAAAGACATAAAGCATGATAACACTATGTAAGAACATCATGAGGATTAAATGAAGTTATAACTATGAATGGGCTTCCCTGGTGGCTCAGATGGTAAAGAATCCACCCACAAGGTGGGAGACCTGGGTTTGATCCCTGGGTTGGGAAGATCTCCTGGAGGAGGGCATGGCAACCCACTCCAGTATTCTTGCCTGGAGAATTGCTATGGACAAAGGAACCTAGCAGGCTGCAGTCCATGTAGTTGCAAGGAGTCAGACATGACTGAGTGACTAAACACATCACTATGAGTGGTCTGTACCTGGCCTAGAACTTGATAGGCCTTAAATAAATAGTCATTGTAGGGACTTCCCTAGTGGTCCAGTGGCTGAGACTCCATGTTCCCAATGCAGGAGGACCAGTTTCGATCTCTGGTCAGGGAGCTAGATCCCATGTTCTTCAGCTAAAGATCCTGCATGCCTCAATGAAGAAAAGACCCCCCACCCCCACCCCCAGTGCCTCAGTTAAGACCTGGAAAAGCCAAAAAAGTAAATAAAATGAAACGAAAATATAATTATAAAATGGTCATTGTCATTGTGTCATCAGCACTGCCCACCTATAAATAAGATCAGTCCTATATTTCAAGTTAACCTGTTCTCCTAACATTTTTACACATTTCGTTACATACTCTGTAAAGACTCAATTTCTCCTCTTGGAGAGAGTCTCAAAAGACTGGTTGAGTGGAAACGGCAGGCTTCTAAGAAGTCCCTGGCCCTTTCCATAGTAGCCACTGGGAATAATGGGAGGTCTCTAAGAACCAAAGGAGCAGGCTATCTGACACTCTTGAAATAACTCATTAAATAGGTGATTGTCTGAAAGAGCCAATGGACTTCCCTGGTGAGTCAGATGGTTAGGAATCTGCCTGTAATGTAGGAGACTTGGGGTTGATCCCTGGGTGGGGAAGATTCCATGAAGAAGAGAATGGCAACCTATTCCAGTATTCTTGGGAAATCCCATGGATGGAGGAGGCTGGTGGCTACCGTCTATAGTGTTGCAAAGAGTTGAACATAACTGAGTGACTAACACTACCACTGCTACTGAAAGACTCAGATCACTGGGAGAAGTGCCTCCAGCTCTATAGCCAGTCACTCTTGACATGCTCCTCAGAATCTCACAAATGACAGATTTAAAAGGTTACTGTCTTGGAATCCATGGCTGAGATTCTGACTTACTCTGGGCAGGGGACAGAAAATATGCACTTTACCAGCATCGCAGGAGCCTCTGATGCTGCTTGCCTGTAGTCCACACTCAGAAAGGAAAGCATGCATTCAGGGCTTATCTCTCCCCCAGAGGAGGGGGCTCAAGTGTTGTGACTTGAGGTGAGGGAAACCTTTCCCGCTGGTTCCTAGAGTTTTGTCAGGATCTTTGAAATCTGTGACTTAGATATCCCTTGCTTTAAGGCCTCTTAAAAAGACTTACAGTGAAGAGGTAAAGAGCTAACCCTTTTTTTAATGCCACTGTTAATATTTTTGCTCGAATGACCTGAGCTGATACAGTCAGGTCTAGCTGAAAGCTAATGAAAAGGAGCCCTGGGATTGGAGCTTGCAGCTGCCATTTGGTCGCTGAGGAGCAGGGGTTGACAAGGGAGGAAGGAGGAGCCACAGAGAAGGGATAGAGACAAATGTCCTCTGTAGTTCTTTGCAATTTTGCCCAGATCTAGCCTAGAAAGAGATGGAAAGAGAAAGCCATTGTCCCCAATGGTAGTGCCAAGCACGTGAGCAAAGGAATCACCAATTCATTCGATTTGTCTATCAGATCCCTCTGGGCCTGCAACGCGGCTTCTGCAGCCATCAAGGTTAAGTCGTGGAGAACACTTATCTGTGGGACTCTGCAGAAAACAAAAGGAATCTCATTTTCTCTCAAATTTAATTTTACCCTGTGCTGTGTGAGTGTGATCCTATCAGGGCTGGAGTGTAATAGCCCTGTTGGAGTGGATCAGATTGGATTTTCGATAGCGCCCACAAGCTCCTGCATGATGCATACATCTGGCCCTGGCTGTCTGTGCAGCTTGGGGACTCTGAGACCGGAGATGATTTGCCTCTCCTCCCTCTCCAGCAGCTGATCTTGTGGTCCTTCAGCTTTAGTGTGTGGTCAGCTGGACTGAGCTGTGGTCACCAGAAAGGTCCTATAGATCCAGGCTAAGATGTTTCTCTTACTGATTCTCAGGGGTAACTGGGTTGTTTTCAAGTTTCTAACTGCTGGAAACAATGCCAGGCTTACAGCCCTCGTCCCTGGGCTTCCAGAAGCAGACAGGATGTCAGGTCATGATGGTGCCAGTAAGAGATCCCTGGCAAACAGTCCATGGATACAGGAAATGCAGAAATATGGAGGAAGGATGGCAGAGATGAAATAGAGTGACCTGGCCAATGTGTTTTATCGCTGAGAAAAATTTTCCTTCCTCTACACAGATGGCAGTGTGTCATGAGGCTGGGCTCAGGCACTGAACATCAGAGGGTTAGGGCTAAGGGGCAGCAAGGGGCTACAGGGGCCTGGGGAAACTTCACTGTCTGCACTGAGAGGCTGAAGCCAACACTATGGTTAAAGGGCCAGTGTTAAAATTGGGAAGCCAAGACATTTTACGGGTTGAAAATAAAATTAGAAGCAAGAACCAGATGATTGCTGAAAAATAGCTTTGGAGTGCTGGCAGATCACCTTTATTCTTGCAGGGTCCTAAAAGCTAAATCAGAGCAGATGCAATTATTAGTAGGGTAAGTGAATGGAAATGTACACACAATATGTACATAGAAAGTTTAAAAGGGTGTATAGAAAATAAAAGTGGCAATCGTTGAGCACATGGTTCCTCACTGTGTGGATAAGTTATCAGCTCTTTGGAATGAACTTCAGGTGCATAGTAAGTCCTGGGGTGGGACTTTCTGATAGGACCTCTGCCCAGGGGTCATTCCCCAGGACACCCTGAATATACAGAGCCCTTCGGGTCCTGGCAGCATCATTGCTGAGGCTGCCGAACAGCATGCCCGTCTCAGAACAAGGGTCTTTCAGCTAGAAGAACTAGGGACTCTGTGGCTAAACAATAATAATAGTAATAATCAGGAGTGAAAGGAAACGTGGACTTGGAAGACAGATCTGACAAGTAGCAAGACCCCCTTCTGCTTTATGGAGAAGAGGCTTTGGTTGAGGCATGCAGAAAAGAGAGACAGACTCTTAGCCTATCTCTAGAAACCACAAATCAATAAAACCTTTTAAAAGAAACTGTCCTGAAATCATAGCTGATTGAGGAAGTGTCTATGAATAGCAAATCACAAACTGAAAACATTATGTTGTTTCTATTATTTAGTAATAATAACAGCCATCGCAATTTACAAAGTGTTGACCATGTAGCGGGCCTTTAAAGTGAAAGTCGCTCAGTTGTGTCTGACTCTTTGTGACCACTGCCACGCCTCCACCCCCGCCCCCCACCCCCACCGCCCCCATGCCAGGACTATACCGTCCATGAAATTCTCCAGGCCAGAATACTGGAGTGGGTAACCTTTCCCTTCTCCAGGGGATCTTCCCAACCCAGGGATTGAACCCACGTCTCCCTCATTGCAGGCGGATTCTTTATCAGCTGAGCCACCAGAAAAGCCCTAGCAGGCCTGGAGTTAGGTGATTTTTACGGCACTGAGGGTCTGACAACAATCCTACAAGGGCTCAAGACAGGATTTCAGACTCATCCGTTCTCTTTCCCTCCTCCTATTCTTCTTTCTCTTTCATCTTCAGCAGATAAGAGGCTTTGGCAGATAAGGGAGTTTTGGCCTCTGTTTCAAATATCTTCTCAGGTGTTTAGGGAATCCTTCCCTACCACGGTATTTAGCTTCACTGTTAGGCCTCCTTTTAATGAATAAAACACAACCCTTTAGAGCTGTCAGGGCTATTTCACACTAAATGTACTTGTGCTTCTAACTCTTCCTGAGAACTCAGCTGAGCCCTGCCAGCAAGGCAAAGGTGAGCTGAACAGCTTGTGAATAACAGGCTGAATTCTTGTCAAGCAAGAGAGTCAGGACAGGACCCGGCTTCTGCATGATCTACTGACACTCAGACAATGGTCATCTGACTACCCTGGAGGGAGGAGGGGGCGGGGAGGAAGAAGATTAATTTCATGAATGTCTAGTTCTGCCAATTTGCAAAAAATAAAAAACTGATACTATCCAGGACCAGGAAGGAAGCGGGGCAAGGGGTCTTCTCAAATGTTGACGGTGCAGGACCATCAAAATGTTGTGGAACAGGACCTGGGATGTCCTGTACAAATTGCACAGCAACCCCTCATTATGAATCCCTATCCCAGAAATATGTGTGAATATAATATATAGTATATGTATGGATGTGAGAGCTGGACTGTGAAGAAGGCTGAGTGCCAAAGAATTGATGCTTTTGAACTGTGGTGTTGGAGAAGACTCTTGAGAGTCCCTTGGACTGCAAGGAGATCCAACTGGTCCATTCTGAAGGAGATCAGCCCTGGGATTTCTTTGGAAGGAATGATGCTAAAGCTGAAACTCCAGTATTTTGGCCACCTCATGCCAAGAGTTGACTCATTGGAGAAGACTCTGATGCTGGGAGAGATTGAGGGCAGGAGGAGAAGGGGACGACAGAGGATGAGATGGCTGGATGGCATCACTGACTCGATGGATGTGAGTCTGAGTGACCTCCGAGAGCTGGTGATGGATAGGGAGGCCTGGCGTGCTGCAGTTCATGGGGTCACAAAGAGTCGGACACGACTGAGCGACTGATCTGATCTGATCTGATATATAGGTCTATGAGTTATAACTACAGGGCTATAGCTTGGGGGCAAATTATAGGGTTATGTGTAGTGAATTATCCTACTAACCAAATCAAACAAATAGGAAAAAGTGTGTGTGTGTTTGTGTGCATGAGTGTGCGTGTTAGTGAACACAGAGAGATGTGGAAGGACATAGGCACTGAACTGTGATCTCAGCTGAGTGGAACCAGAAAGATCAGAAGGATATTAACTTTCTCTTTATACAGCTCTATTTTACACATTATGAAAAGCACAGAATGCTTTTTGATTAAAAATGAAATTTTAAAATTGTGCTTAAACCTATTCAGAAAAGCCAGAAGGCATGTATGGCCTTTACCGTCCCATCTCTGCTAACCGTATCAATACATGATCTGCACTGTTACAATTTTGCTCTAGAAGAAACAGGGGTGGGATGACATAAATAATACTGTGAGGAGGAATCTCAGGTTTGTGAAAGTTTCTCAGCCTGGACCTCCAAGGGTAACATCACCTGAGCTCAACAAAGCCCTTGGAGAGCTGGCTGGTTAGCAAACATATTCACGCAGCTTCAGCATCAATGGAGCCTCTTCACTTGATAAATTCTGCTAACAAAAGAAAAGCAGGCTTCACAACAAGGCATGAGAAGCTTTGGCAAAAGTGCTCAGCAAATCACATCCTTAGAGATGACATGAGCAGAGCTGGTTTCTCTGTTTCCAAGACTCATCAGTTCATTGTGAAGGACACCACCACTTGGGTGGGTTGAGAAAGTGGGAGATTCAGGCTTTCACAACATGATCATCGTGTTGTCCCCACTCTAACACAAATTCCTATTTCAACATTAAATTGTTTGATTTCACTTGGGAAATAGGGTCTGTAGGATTACACAAGGTCAAACCACAAGACTAGCTAAAATCTAAAAATGCTGGTACCCATGAATTTAGGGTTGACATTTGGCAAGATTGTGCAGAGATTATGCAGTTCTTTATAGTGCTGAAGCACTTAATTGTTCACAAAGGTTTTATTAAAAATAAAGGTAACTTTAACATTAACTTTGGTTAAATGCTATTTAGTGCCATGCATCTTATCTCATTTAGCCCTGAGAACAGCTCTGCAAGATCAGATCAGTCTGTTGTATAAGTGACAAAAATGAGATGGGAAATTTGAGCATACAGATGGTACATGGTGAAGCTAGAATTCAAACCCAGAGCATCTGGTGTCTGCAACACAAATCCAGAACTTTTAATACTAAATTGGGACTTGTCACTGTTCCATGCTGCTTTCCCCATGCAAGGTTATGATGACCCTCTCCTCAGAGAGACAAATCATCTTGGATCTAGTTCTTGGCCATGTAACTCCTTTTAGGGAAAAAACTCCCACCCCTCCTCAAGCTCCTGTCACCATGCCTTTGCACAAGCTGTTCCCTCTATCTAGAATGTTCAGTCCCTCTTCTCTGCTTTACACTAATGTATTACTCATCTCAAGACTTGGCTCTGCCCCCGAGACTGAGTTAGACATATCTTCCGTCATCCTGTACTGTGGAACTTAGCTTTTACCCTGAGTTGCGTGATTTTTCACACTTGGTAAACTCTACTTATCTCCCAAGACTTTGAGAACAGAATCATGTATTCATTTATGCCCCACAAAGCCCAGCACAGTACCTGACACACAGAAGCTGCTTGACACATGGTTTATGGCCAAATGAATGGATAAATGAAATAAGGCAATGATAGTCACCATGCTCAGGTCCTCGTTTAGAATGAAATCAGAATTCCTTCTGATAGGGGGATGTAGAGAGGAAATCAGAAAAATATGGATGCCCCAGAGCCAATTCAGAGTCTGCCTTTGAGATGAGGTTCATGCCAGATAACATAGGATGTCAAGTCTTAGCATTCCAGACAAAGCACCTCAGGGAGTCTCCCAAGGTCCTGGAACATGAGAGCCCAAGAAAGATGCTCAGTTAGCAGAGTAGAAGAAAGCCTGGGGATCCACTAGGTAGGTTTCCCCTCTTGTGATCCTTATACAGTTGTAAGCTAAGCCACATTCCTTAGGCAGGATTCTGGGTCAGTCAGGTGAGGACATGCCCATGACAATCATAGCTGGCAGTGGACAACTCAGCTGGCTGGAATGGCAGGGGGGCTTGGAGGCACTGGGCCTGCCAGAGACTCCTGCAGAGCAGGACATGGCTGGGATGTACCCACTGAGCTCAGATGGGAAGACCCAGAGCATGGCAGGGAGTTTCCTTGGGTTCAAGACAGACATTTTAATGACCACTGTCTGGTCACTCATTTGTTGAGTGAATGAGTAAGTGAATCAGCGAAGAAGAGGGTAAAGAGAAAAGAAATACAAATCATAAGTTATAAATCAAAACCCTCCTCTTCCTAGGAACTATTGCTCCTATTTCTGCCTATCTGTACAAATGCTACACACATCTCAAAGGAGGTTCAAAACCACCTCCACCTTCTTCAGCACACTGGACATGGAATTATCATCCATGGGGCCCTTTGTATTCTTCATATTTTTGTGCGTTTATGGATTGTGTCCTCCATTGGATCATATGCATCTGGTAGGCCAAGATTATGACTTATGTACTTTTGTGGTTTCCATTACCCCTCGTATGCAGAACTTGGGTATGACTGGTACCCTTTGACCGCCTGTGCCTCCAAATACAAGGAAAGAAGTAAGTAAAGATTTCAGGGTTAAGAGGAATAGTAAGAAAGATGGGAAGAAACAGACAGGTTTTGGTGGCAAAAAAGAGGAAAAAAACATGTTTTGTACAATCCAGTTTGTGCTAAAATTAAAATAGAAATGAATTTCAAGATGGCATGTGTAATTGCAATTAATTAAATATTCTGTTATCCAAATTATTTAACTACCAAAGCTTCCCACAGCCTCTGAGTTGATTTAATCATAATTTCCAGAAAAATTAGGGAAGTGGTGAATGGATGTTTTCTTGGTACATTCTATGTTATAAATGGGACCCTCAGCCAGAATAGGGAAGGAGGGAGGCAGAGAAGAAGAGGAAAAAGTTAAGCAAAGATCTCCTTATGCTCCAATCTGCTAGGACCTGTGTCTCAGAAACAGGGAGAAAAGGAAGAGAGAGAGAGAGACAGGGGAATGCAGGAGAGCTCACTTGCCATAGACCGAAGTGTGCTGGTTGCAGGAGGGGACAGTGAAAAAGACAAGGGCTTAAGAGTCAGCCAAACTCAGTTCGGGAGACTTTCCTGGAGGACCAGTGGTTAAGAATGCACCTTCCAATTCGGGGGGCTCAGGTTTAATCCCTGACCAGGGAGCAAAGATCCCACATACCACAGGGTAACCAAGCCTGTGTGCCACAGCTATGACCCAATGAAGTAAAAAATAAGTTGAGCCTACTTTACCAACAAAGGTTCGCCTAGTCAAGTCTATGGTCTTTCCTGTGGTCATGTATGGATGTGAGAGCTGGACTGTGAAGAAGGCTGAGCGCCGAAGAATTGATGCTTTTGAACTGTGGTGTTGGAGAAGACTCTTGAGAGTCCCTTGGACTGCAAGAAGATCCAACCAGTCCATTCTGAAGGAGATCAATCCTGGAATTTCTTTGGAAGGAATGATGCTAAAGCTGAAACTCCAGTATTTTGGCCACCTCATGCGAAGAGTTGACTCATTGGAGAAGACTCTGATGCTGGGAGGGATTGAGGGCAGGAGGAGAAGGGGACGACAGAGGATGAGATGGCTGGATGGCATCACTGACTTGATGGGTGTGAGTCTGAGTGACCTCCGGGAGCTGGTGATGGACAGGGAGGCCTGGCGTGCTGCGGTTCATGGGGTCGCAAAGAGTCGGACACGACTGAGCGACTGATCTGATCTGATCTGAGTAACAACAGTTACTAGCTGAGTGGAGCTTCCTATTTTTTTTTTTTCATTCCTAGAACTGGAATAATAATAATAGAAATAAGGCCAACCCATGAGGTCACTGGGAAGATGAAATAGCTAATACATGTAAACCACTTGACACAGTGAACAACGGTACCCTTAGTGATTGGCAATGCCCTGCTTTGATTTTGAAAACTGCTTGCTGTTTCAACTGGGGGCAGGGAAGAAGCCAGGGAGGAGGGCAGGGCTGTATGCTCCTATGTTCCGATTGCCCTGAATGACTGTCTCTCTGTGTAAGATGATACGGTGCTGATGATACCCTTGTTCCACTTGTCACTGCTGTTCTTCCTTCCTCCACTCCATCCGTCTACCCTCCCGACACCTCTTATCCGCTTCCCCATCAGCCTTGCCCTCTGTCTCACCTGTGGGTCTCTCTGCCTTGTGTGCAGAGCCATCTGTTCTGCTGATGGGTCTTCATCTTCTTTCCCATTTCATTTTCTTGGCTAAATGATTGTCTATCTCAGGCAAGTGTTTCATCTCCATGGCTCAAGTGTGTGTGAAGAATAGAATGTATCAGAGGAAATCTAAGTGTTCAGTGGAGTGAAAAGTTGGGTGTTGTTGGGACTTTATATATGGGGCCAGGGACAGGACTCAGGGACTTGAGCTGTTAGAGTCAGAACGGTCCTGACACGTCCTCTGCTCCTCCCCGTCTCCACTGCTCCAAGGTGCAGGTGTAGAAACCGAGGCACAGAGATGGAAAGTGCCTCACTTGTCCTCAATGACTCCTCCAGCACCAAGAGTCAGTCCAACATTTTCTCTTCTTTTCTGATGTTCTTGCTATGATAAACCACTGCTTTTTCAGGGCAGGTTATAATTTTATACAGTATTCATTGTTGTTCGTTCATTCAGTACTCATTCATTAGTTGCTGAGTCATGTTCGAGTCTTCTGTGACCCCATGGACTATAGCCCGCCAGGCTTCTCTGTCCATGGGATTTCCCTGACAAGAATACTGGAGTGGGTTGTCATTTCCTTCTCAAGGGGATCTACCTGACCCAGGGATTGAACCTGCGTCTCCTGCATTGGCAGGCAGATTCTGTTCTTTCTTTACCCTTGAGCCACCAGGGAGTGGTACTTATTACCAAAAAATCTCCAAGACAAAAACACCCAAAAAGAAGTTCCTGGGCTTGTGCACCAATGCAGGAGACATAGGTTTGATTCCTGGTCCAGGAAGATCCCACATGCCTCAGAGCAACCAAGCCCATGCTCCACAACTATTGAGCCTGTGCTCTGGAGCCTGGAAACCACAACTCCTGGGTTCATGTGCCACAGCTACTGAAGCCCCTGAGCCCTAGAGCCCGTGCTCCACAACAAGAGAAGCCACCACAACACAACTAGAGAGTAGCCCCAGCTCACCACAACTTGAGAAAAGCCCTCACAGCAACCAAGACTCAGCTCGGCCAAAAAAAATATTTTAAAAATAAATGAATAAATGAAAAGATTGCCATAGCTGTTCTAGGTTGCCCAGCCCTCCCCACTCCCTCAAAGGCAAATCAACGCTCCCCTGCCAATCCCCTATAGTCACTACTCAGCGCCGTCACTACTTCCTACTCAGCTACTCCTCTGCCCCTCTGTAGGTGCCGGCGTGGCTGGGTAGGATCCTAGCCTTATTCCTCAGTTAACACGACGTATCCACAGAAAACAAGAGATCCCCTGCCTGCTGAAGCTAAAGGTATGCAAGAAGGTTCATCCTGCAGGAAGCCCATCCTAGCTCGAGGGGGCTGATTCGGAGGCCAGCGCCAACTCAGAGGTCTTGATTAGACCTGACATATTTGGAAGTCATCCAATTTTGAGCAGCCTGGATTCACCAGCACGTGGGTAAAACTGAAGTGTCTCTCATTTTCCCCTTCAAACTTTGCCCCAGGACGATGGATGACCTCTAACAGTTTGAAAATTCTCCAGTGGAGATTTGTCCTGGTTTTCACGTTTGTCAGCCGCATCAGCCGGATAATTCCAATATTCAGCAGGAGTGAGTTTTCTTATCATGACTTCTTATCTACATTTGTAGAACACATTTTATCAAGTACTTGGCAGGAGATATGGAGTGGTAAGGAGGTAATTCTCTTGTACAGAACTGATTTGAGAATTTTTAATAAAAACTCCCCCCAAACCCAGTTGCACCGATCCAGATAGAACTGGTCATGTGCGCTTCAGACTGAATTAACTCTACAGAGACGGAATTAACCACAGGAGTCTTCAGTAATCATCCGGTTGTTCCTGCTCCCGTGTGATGCTGTGCCCACCCAGGCTGCGCGAGAGCTGCAATCAAACAATAGATCTATTCATCTTGAACCATTACAGTCCATGGAGGCCTGTAGATTACTGGGAAGAGAGTTAGCATTATCCACATTTGAATCCCTGAACGTTTATTTTAGAAAAACAAAAAAATCAATTTCGATACAAGAAGATTTATGTTTCCCCACACAGAAATCAGGCATGCTCTGTGTTTGAGAGCTGCTCATTACATGGTATTGCCTGGGAGTCATCCATTTACGCCAGTCTCAGTCCACCTCATGGGTGCCAGCCCTGCCTCTTACCTATCGATCCAGTTTCCCACAAGCTGACCTCCTGTTCCCTCCACCTGATGGATCATACTTATTCCAAATCCTAGATCAGCACAGAGATGGGGAAGGCAGGAGCTAAAGAGCCACACACACAACAGCTGGGGTTAGCATTCCATCGCCTAGTACTGAACTGAGATCTAGGTACTTATTATTAACCACTGCCTCCTCTGGATGTGGCTTTCCTGGCACAGTCGCATGAAAATAATAATGGTTGGGATACTAATACTTTATTATGTATTGCTGCTGTCACTCAGTCGTGTCCGATTCTTTGCAACCCCACGGACTGTAGCCCACCAGGCGCCTCTGTTTATGGGGATTCTCCAGGCAAGAATACTGGAGTGCGTTGCCATGCCCTTCTCCAGGGGATCTTCCCCACCCAGGAATCAAACCAGGGTCTCCCACATTACAGGCGAATTCTTTACCAGCTGAGCTACCAGGAATGCCTTATTACTAATACGTAATTGCTATGTTCTAAGCGCTTTATCTCCCAGGTGGCTCAGCAGTAAAGAATTCACCTGCAGTGGAGGAGACACGGGTTCAATTCCTGGGTCAGGAAGATCCCCCTGGAGAAGGAAATTGTAACCCACTCTAGTATTCTTGCCTGGAGAATCCCATGGACGGAAGAGCCTGGCAGGTTATAGTACATGGAGTTGTTCAGAGCTGGACGTGACTGAGCACACAAGCATGCACACAAGAGGCACATTTAAACTCTTCCACTAACAGCTGAGTCACAATTTAGGTCTGAGAGCTCCTGCTCTCTTTCCCAGGCTCCAGGTCCTAGCACTGAATGCCAGTTTAATTTTTGCCAACGGCCCAATTCCCTTCCTGTTTCTTATCCTCTTCTAGGACTAGAAATCTGCCCCTACACCCCAATTTCAAGGCCAGGACAAGTCACCCATAGACAGGATTCCCACATAATAATTATACTGTCTTCTGCCTGATTCTGGAGCCCCGCCCTCTGTTTTTGGAACCACAACACTTCGTGCTGTGTGACTCTTCACTGGGGTGGCCTTTCTGTTTGGACTCTGAGCTTCATCAGCCCTGACAAATCCACATTTGCTTGGAACAGGTCTCAGCCCAGGTCTTCACCTGATGGATGCTTCAGACCAGGGTCTGGAAAAAGTAATCACAAGATGGCAAGGCTGTCCAACAATGAGCTGCTTCTGGAACTTCCATAGCTAACAGGCACTGTTGCTGTTCAGTCACTCAATTGCGTCTGACTCTGTGACCCCATGCATCGAGTATAGCTTGAAAAACCAACTTGATTTATTTCAACCTGAAGAGGATGAAAGTGTAGTTCCATAGTGGATCTTACAGATTGGATTCTGAACTTTCAAAAGAAAGAGGAGACCTAGTCTGCATGGAGTCAGTTTTTAAGAAAATGGTAATGAAAAATGGCTGGGACATTTAAGATAGCACTCTGAGCTTGTCTTTAGTTTATTTCTGCTACTCACCAGCATTCTGAGTTCTAATGGTCCCTGATAAATGGCAGGCTGGAATATGATTACAGAGCAGACATCGTGATTACATGCTGCAGTTATCAACTGTGCAGCCGTTACTGTAACGTTCAGGGATCCATAATAATGAAAGCAGAGATAACATGGATAATTAAAACGTAAAGAGAATCCAATATCATTTTTAAGCCATTTAGTTTCTGCCACACCAAATCCTTTCTCCTAACTCCCAAACACAGGGACTCTGCATCGAGCTGTACCTCTTCTTTTGACTCATACTCACCCTGTGGTGGAGGAAGGTTAGACTGATTTATAAAATCATCAAAGACAGAGAAAAACAAAAGAAAGAAATAGAAAGGCCCTGGATAATCATGCTTGAGAGGCAATGAGTGAGAAACAATGGAATTGTATTTTCATGATAGGTTCATCTTTAGGGGCCAGAGGAAGCCGGATATCAGTTGATCAGTGCCTGGATAATGAAGTATTGGATGAACTTTGGTGTGGCTTCAAGACGAAATCTTCCACTAAGGGGGAAATGTCAAATCTAATGTCATCTGGGCTCCTTCGCATCCTCTAAAGCTTGTCTCAGCTGTGACGTTGGATTAGATCTCTTTGCGGAGGTTTCTTATCTGTACATGTGGTCTCATGATCACCATCAGAAGCTGCTCTGCAGAGGAGATGCTGACTATAATGAGCGGGAAATGAGTGGCATTCCTCCAGAGGTGACAAGCTCCTTTCCCCGCCCCCATCTCCAAAGAATCTCGGAAGAGACTCTTGGATTTCTAGGGTTCCTCTGTCACTTGTCAGGTTGCATGCAAGCATCTAATTGCTCTTCTCTGTGGAAGCAGAACTCTTGTAGCCAGGGTGCTATGAGTCAGGTTCTGGTGAAACAGGGAGAGCAGACCTTTTGGTAATGTACCTGGGGCCCTGATGCTGAAATCTCAAGACATGGTAGGGACAGAATAAACTTCCTTTTATGCAGAGTCCTGCTGGAAGAGATGCCTCACAGAAGTGCTCTTGTTCAACTGGACAGGATAATGAATTACACAGGGTCTCTCAGTCATTAACAATAGTAACAATTGTGACACTCTTGGTCAGGGACACTCCTCAATGACTTCCAGAGAAGGTCCAACCCCCTTCCTGGGGTTATGTCGAGCTCTCTCTCTCTCTCTCTGTCTTGTTCTTGTATTAAGACCCCAAAGCCACTTGGACCAATTCTCCTTCAGATGGCTTCACATTGAATCAGCTATTATTCATGTGGCCTCAGGCTAGCTCTTAGCACAGAAGGACCACTCAGAAAACTCCCAGCTCTGTACCTCAGCCCCAGGGCTGGCAGAGAGACAAAAACTGTCATTGAGCTAGTTGGTAGCAGGTCACAAAAGCCCACACACTGGAATGCTGGAAGAAGGGAAAATTAGGGCACTAAGCTGAGATTAGAGTGTAACCCAATCATCTGGTATATTTTAGCAGGATCCCACCTTTAATTGGAAGGGTAACAAACAATAATGACTGAGTCCGCCTTCCAACAAAGCACTCACTCACAAGGCTGAACTAGGCATAATCCCTACTAGTTTGCATCTAGAATATTGTTTTTCTAAACAGAAGTATCAGTTCTCCTTACGTTGTTTTCTTTTAACTCTTACTCTTTCTATGGGAACATAGAGTTTTATTAAAGGAAATATTTTCTTCCTGACTTCTTTCAACACCTATATCTAATCCATCAGCAAATGCTACCAACTTTACCTTCATATACATCCAGAACCTGACCACTCCTCCACCTCCACTGCACATACTCGGGCCTGAGCCACTAGCCTCTCTCCTGGAAACTGACGTCCTCGTTTGCAACTTTCCCTTGTGATCATCTATTCTCTGTTTAGCAGCCGGAGTGATTGTTTTAAATCCCAAGTCACATCATGTCATTCCTCTACTGGCTTTCCAGGTCATACAAAGGAAAAACCAAGGATTTCAGAATGACCCGCAAGAACTTTTGTGATCTCATTTCAGCTAACTAACCTTCCAACCTCACTCGGGATCCCGGGCCGGGACCCCACCCCAGCTACGCTGGCCTCCACGTTCACTCCCATCTCTGGAATACTAAACTTGCTTTTCTTTCAGCCAGGAGTGTTCTTCTACTAGCTTCTACTTCTACTAGCTGTTCACATAGTTCCCTTCCTCACTTTATTTTGGTCTCTGTTCAAATGTCCTCTATCAGAGAAAGGGACCCAGAAAAAGAAACACATGCATATTCTTGGCCCTTCACCTGTAAGGAGGCAATTTTTTAGATAGATATTGGCCCTTGGTATTCAACTCCATAATCACTCTTGACATCTTGGAGATATACTCTAAGTTTTGACAGGAATGATGTCCCACTACATCATCCTGCAGTCAGACAGCAGTGCTACTGAGTGGGAAGAGTTTGGCAGTAGGTACTAAGAGTTCTTGGTCTCCTCTATCACTGAGTAATAATGATATTAGTCACCATAAGTCACCAACATCCTGTGCCTTAGTTTTTTTTTCATACATAAATAAATGTTTAATAAACCCACTCATTTTACAGTAAAGACCAAACACCATACTTGACTGGATGATCTTTTTGAATAGCTGAAACTCCAGTACTTTGGCGACCTCATGCGAAGAGTTGACTCATTGGAGAAGACTCTGATGCTGGGAGGGATTGGGGGCAAGAGGAGAAGGGGACGACAGAGGATGAGATGTCTGGATGGCATCACTGACTTGATGGACGTGAGTCTGAGTGAACTCCGGGAGTTGGTGATGGACAGGGAGGCCTGGCATGCTGCGATTCATGGGGTCATGGAGAGTCGGACATGACTGAGCGACTGATCTGATCTGATCCAAAATATTATTATTATTAAGGGTGAAAACAAAACAAAGAATGAAAAGAAAGATATAGAAATGCAAGGGCAATTCCATAGAACCTAGGGAACTTTAACCATTTTCCTCCTTCTTTTCATTTTCTTTTCAGTTGGCAATGAAAAATACATTGAAATATGACTGCAGAAGTGCTGCCAAATTCAATACTCATAATATCTATTCAATATTCAGCTGTACACATGCAATATTGCAGATGGTTGTGGGGATGTGATGGTCTCTTTCCAATAGTTCCAAAGGGGAAAACAAAATGTTACAAGACAACAGTCAGCCGTTGGATGCATCCTGATTGTTTAAGTGATATGAGAGTCAGCAATCATGTGCAAATTAAAACATAATTATGCACACAGACCACCCAAGATTAAGTAACATTTCACAGATGTATGCTAAATGACTAAACACCCTCTGAAATAAATTGTGACCATAATTTGCTTTTTTCCCCGAGAATATTATTACTAAAAAAAAAAAAAAAATCAAAGTCAGAGATGTGTATTGCCTAGTGAGGTAATAGCATCCATGTTATAAGAGATTGTTACCACAAATTTGAGGGTGTGTCAGCAACTAGGCAGCCATGGTACTCCACAGGGTCAGTAAACAATTTATGTAAATAGCCACTAAAAGACACACTGCCCAAGAAAATAGTGTTCCTCCCTCAGCAATGCAGACTGTTTAGCTTTGAGGTAGCTGGTGAGTTTATTGCTGATCTAATCAGTGCCTCATCATCATAATCCCCAGCTCCAAGTGAGCATACAATGCTCTGTCTCTGGTGTGAGCTCTGCCTCTCCTCAGCCCAGTGAGATCATGGCTGTAGGCAGAAGGGTCCAGAATATGGCAGGGTTGGACTTACTGGTCCAACAACTGAAAGATGGAGAGAGCCTGAGCCGCATGTGGGCATTCATTGTAAAGTAGACTGGTGGTTGGTTCTCCATCACCATTACTCTGCATCTGTCTCCCGGTTCCACGAAGCTAGGCAAGTCCAAGAGAGAGATGATCCTAATGGCAGTGTTCTGGGTCTATTCTGTGAATCGTGACCCTGAGGTCTGTGTTTTTCTGGGCAACCCCAGAGACTAAGCCATCTCCAGTCTCCCTCAACTCTGCCTTCCCCCAACTGGGATGGTGCCAGACACAGGGTAAATACTCAACGCATGTTTGCAAAATACGGGAAAATCTTGTTTTATTATTATTTTTAAATTTTATCTTTGACTGTACTGGGTCTTCATCACTGCACTTGGCTTTCTCTAATTATGGTGAGCGGGGTCTACTCTCAGCTGCGGTGCGCAGGCGTCTCACTGTGGTGGCTTCTCTTGTTTCAGAGCACAGGTTCAGTAGTTGGGGCACACTGGTTTAGCTGCCCCATGCCAGGTGGAATCTTCCCAAACCAGGGATCCAACCCATGTTCCCTGCATTAGCAGGCAGATTCTTAACCACTGTACCACCAGGGAAGCCCAGGAAATCTTTATGTAACTAGGAGGTCATTCTCTGATCTTGAAGTACTCTTGCCCATTGGGAATCCCTACCAGAATCCAGGCCTTCTCTGGGTAAGACACTTCTTGCCATGTCAGATGCCCTACTCATTTGCAGAGGGAGAAAATGTATGAAACCTGTCTTTTCTCTCACTTCACATTGATGAATAAACTTTCATTCTTTACATGATATAAGCTTTCTTCCTTCTTTCAGTGGCTTGGGAATGAGTCATTAGTCAAGGGTGAAGTGAACAAATTAGCAAGTATTTATTGAGTGCTAACTGAGTGTGAAGCTCTGTGTTAAATACAATTGAAAGATTTTGTACACACACAAAAAAGAAAGAAATTCCAATTCCAGCTGAGAAGATTAAAGAGATACAAATGAACTAATTTGAAAACAATAATAAAATAACATGTTTTTAAGTGATCGTGAAATGTATGAATAATTTATGTACTGCTTACTTCCAAAACTACATTAATCAACATATAATAAAACACATATATGCAGAAAACAAGTAAAACAAAAATTGGTCGACACCAAGAAAATGAAGCAGTAAGATAATTCTGCACCCAATTTGGAAACTTATGGTCGCTGCTAGCATAAATGCAGGCTTTAAGATTCCCAGCAGCCAAGGCAATAAAAGAAAGGGAGTCCTAACATCCAACAGCTTCATGATTGCTTAGGAAGAAGCATTCTATGGTGCCAAAAGAAGCAAACATTTGCCTGATATTAAATTCTAAGAGGGATTTATGACGTGGATCATTGTGTCAGGAACATTGAGCAACATAATGGACAATATCTTCCGCAATAGTTTTTAGAGAAAATGAGAAAATGTACTTCATTTGGCTGATTCTTAAAATGGCCTTCCATAAACGTCACGGGCATGATAACCAACACGACTCAGTGAAGATATTTCTGCAGGAAACAAAGTTAATGTGGTCCAGGAATACAGCTTCCTGAACAAGCCAACAAGAGTCAGGGAGAGAGCTTAATAAACATTAAACAATAAACGACTGGTGTATACTTTGATCTAACTTATAAGTTATCAGTTATTTCAACTTGGCTTTTGTCTGGAACTAAAAGGCAGTCGTTTTCATACTGAAGACTGGCAAATACTAGAATGTTGAATGAACAGAGTCCTATGTCTTAGACATCAGACATGAATATATGACAAAGTTATTATTTTGTTATGAAAGTTAAGAAACCAAACCATTATTCTTATCTGGACTAAATAAAGGCTGCAAGAAGCTCCTTGGGCAGAGCTAAATTTTTCCTAATTCCCAAGTGCCAAGCAAAGAAGGTGAGTTTTCAGCAGTATATGGAGTGGTGAATGGGTTTGGGGCAGGGATTTAAAATGAAGATATGCTGCTACTGCTAAATCACTTCAGTTGTGTCCGACTCTGTGCGATCCCATAGATGGCAGCCCACCAGGCTCCCCTGTCCCTGGGATTCTCCAGGCAAGAACACTGGAGTGGGTTGCCATTTCCTTCTCCAGTGCAGGACAGTGAAAAGTGAAAGTGAAGTCACTCAGTCTTGTCCGACTGTTAGCGACTCCATGGACTGCAGCCTACCAGGCTCCTCCATCCATGGGATTTTCCAGGCAAGAGTACTGGAGCGGGATGCCATTGCCTTCTCCGTGAAGATATGCTAGTTGGGTACAATTATGTAGTCAAAGACTCACCCTACAGTTGTCCCCTTATAACTCAGATCTCTATGGACTCCCCATTTCATGGTCACTAAGGGGGCTCCCATCTGATTCTGACAGTTATTCTATTAAAACATTACTCTGGACTTAAAAGCCAACACTGCATGTGGACTTGATTGCACTGACTGGATCACTTTTTACACATAAATAGTGCTGGTCTTATGTGTGGGCAGAGCACCAAACTGCCAAGATGGCATAATCTGTCAGGGGAACAGGCACGGAGCTGCAAATAATCTTCCCAATGACCCGTCATAAAACATCCAGCTCCAACATTAGGACACTCACCCTCAGGGCTTTCTTAGTGTAAGAGGTTGCAGTTCAAGTTCAAATACTCAGTGGAAACAGCAGAACCTTTCTCTCCATTACCGTTGGAGCCAGAGATATCTCCACTGATAGAGACGACTAGCCCAGTGATCACACACATAGCACTGCAGGCCAGATACAGCCTGGAGATGTATGTTTTGGTTTGTTTTGCCTTAATTTTACTGGAGTATAGTTGATTTGCAATGTTAATTTTAGGCATATAGCAAAGTGATTCAGTTACACATATACATATATTCATTCTTTTTCAGATTCTTTTCTCATATAGATGAACAGAATATTGAGTAGAACTCCCTGTGCTACACAGTAGGTCCTTGTTGGTTATCTATTGTATATACAGTAGTCTGTTATGTTAATACCAAGCTCCTGATTTATCCCTCCCTCTCCACATTCCCCTTCTGGTAACTTTAAGTTTGTTTCATATGTCTATGTGTCTATTTCTGTTTTGTAAATAAGCTCATTTGTATCATTTTTTAATTAGATTCTACATATGAGGGATATCATATGATATTTGTCTTTCTCTGACTGACTGACTTCACTTAGTGTGATAATTGCTAGGTCCATCCATGTTTGTGCCAATGGTACTATTTTTTATGGCTGAGTAATATTCCATTATATATAATAGAATATTTTATGTATCAGATCAGATCAGTTGCTCAGTCGTGTCCGACTCTTGCGACCCCATGAACCGCAGCATGCCAGGCCTCCCTGTCCATCACCACCCCGCCGCGGGGGCCCCCCCCTCACCCTCTCTCCCCCCCCCCCCCCCCCCCCCCCCCCCCCCACAGAGCTTTAGAATTTTTCGCTATCAATTCAGGATTGATCTCCTTCAGATGATGTTGACCTGCAGCAAGGACCCGATCTCTCCAACACCACAGTTCAAAAGCATCATCGTGCCAGCCTCTTCACAGTCCAGCTCTCACACCACAGACACAGGAAGACCAGCTGACTGCGAACCTTTGTTGGTAGTATGTCTCTGCTTTTGAATATGCTATCTAGGTTGGCATACTTTCCTTCCAAGAAGTAAGCGCTTTAATTTCAGGCGCAGTCACCACTGCAGTGATCGGAGCCCAGAAAAACAAAGTCTGACACTGTTTCCACGTTCCCCATCTATTTCCATATATATATATATATATATGGAAATAGATATATATATGGAAATAATATGGATATATATATATATGCCAATGCATAGCAAAATAGATGGGCTTCCCTTGTGGCTCAGCGGTAAAGAATCTGCCTTCAATGCTGGAGACCCAGGTTCAATCCCTGGGTTGGGAAGATCCCTTAGACAAGGAAGTGGCAAACCACTCCAGTATTCTTGCCTGGAAAATCCCATGGATGGAAGAACCTGGCGGGCTATAGTCCATGGGGTCACAAGAGTTGGACACAACAGAGATGTGGGTTTGATCCCTGGGTTGGGACAATTCCCTGGAGAAGGAAATGACAACCCATTCCAATATTCTTACCTGGGAAATCCCATGGACAGAGGAGCCTGGTGGGCTACAGTCCATAGGGTCACAAAGAGTCAGACACAACTGAAGAAATTTAACATATATATCTATGTGTGTGTATATATATATATATACACACACAGACCACATATATATATACACACACATATATATACCACATCTTCTTTATCCATTCCTGTGTTGATGGACACTTAGGATGCTTTCATACCCTGACTATTATAAATAGTGCCGCAAAGAACACTGGGGTGCACGTATCTTTTTGGATAATGGTTTTCTGGTCTGGAGATATATTTTGTGTGGGCTGAAGAGTGGTTTGATGTGAAACTTTTACATAAAATTCATATTTTTGGTTCTCTTGAAAATGAGAGGTTCTGACAACGCCAGGCTTGCCTACCTATGGCAACAATTGGCTGGAGTGAGCCAGCCCTCGGCCTTACGTCATGGCAGGTTTTCTCGACTCTGCCCCAGTCTCTACCATTTCCTAGTGTCTTCTGCCAGGACTGCTTCATCCATTTACATGACCTCCTTTGTCCTGGGGTTATTTGACTTTTTAATCCTTTGTGATCCAATACCCTCATTTTATGTCCCAAAGAGGGGAAGGGACTTGCTCAAGGTTGTAGTTGGTTAGGGGATAAGCCAGGGGTGACCCCACCTTCCCAGACTCCAGGTCCTCTCCATCACAGATCTGAATCCTTGGCAGGCAGGATAGGACCAGCGCTGATGGAGGTCAGCCTCTGAACAGAGAAGAGGAGTCAGGAAAACACCAAAGTCAAGCATCCCTCAACTCACACTGTTTTGCCCCAGGCAGGCTCTGCCTGCAATAATATTTTTACAGCATCCTCCAGAAAAATCAATTTGTTTAAAATAGCAACTGATTTTGCCCTGGGTGAAAATGTTTGGCATATGCAAAAAACGGAGCATTGTGTGTCTGTGTGTTTTTCTAAAGCTCTTTCTAACTTATGAACAAGTAGAATTGTTCCTCATGCACACACAAAAAATCGCTCAAGTGTATTTTCTCAGGGGAGGGACTGATTTAAAATTTAGGAATGTGGGATCTTATCTAATTCTTTAAGAGCCTTTCATTCAGCCACATAATGCCTTTCTTTGTTATAATATTCGCAAATACACTTGCCATTATTTTGTGCTAAATTAAAAAAAAAAGTTCGTGGTCGTGAGCTTTCTTTTAGGAGAAAGCAGCAAAATATAGGGAGGAGGGGAAGTTGGAGTCAATGGTTCTGCCTAGATGAAAAAATCACAGGCAGAGCATTTCCAAGCTGCTAAATACCAGAAGGAGACAATGGCAGTGTGTGAAATGCCAATTATTATGGTAACAATAACGAAAACAGTTCAACCCAAAGTGCCCACTGCACTTTGGAAAGCCTCAAGTCCTAGACAGACCGGAGTCCTCCAGTGTTCAGCTGTTCTCAGCAGTGAGATCACCCTTACCTAGAAGTTGTGTGATCTCAGGGGTGCGGGACAGGAAAGGGAAGCCCCAAGGTGGCCCCCCAATAGATCATGCCCCATCCGTCCTTTGCGTGGCTTCTTTTCTAAAAGGCAGAACACTTGGTTTTCCTGCCTTTTGCATTTGAGTCCCTGGCAGTTTCCCCTCCCCAGCTGTGTGCAGTGAGAATGGCCTGAGGAGGCAGCTTTTGCTCACCTTGTTCTCCCTTCGACCACGCCTCGCCCCATCCTTCACCTCTAGGCAACATTCCAGTGACCTTCTCCTCTCCCCAACTTCACCCTCTGCCCATGGGAATTAAATGTAACTTCCCTTCCTGTTAGCTGTTCCTTACAATTCCTACTTAGCTTCCCCCTCCACTCCCCTGCCTGGTTTTAGAGTTTTGTTCAACTATCACCATTCCTAACTAGGTTGTGAACTGGAATAATACCTCGGCTGTGTTTGTATACTCCAACCTTCAGAGTTCTTGGTCTATAGTCAGCACTCAAAAATATTTAATGAATGGGAGGCTCCACTTTGAAAAAACTGAGCTGCTTTGCTGGAATGAGAAAGCCCCTCATGGCACCAGGTAGGATGTAAGGTGATCATGGGAACACAGGGTCGGTTACCCAATCATTTTCAAACAACTTAACGGAGTAAATTGGTCTTCTCTCCAACCCCTCACTCCATCACATGACAGCAAATGGCTTGGCATCCTAAGAAGACTGGGCACAATTTCAGTTCTCACTCTCACAAATAGCCTCCCATTCCTTCTCTTTCACACCTCGCTTCCCAGTCCAAGCACCCTGTGTTCCCCTTGGCCAGTAGCTCTCCCCTCTCATACTTGTCTGTTCAACTTGGCTTGTCCAGTGGTCCTTTCTCCTCCTATTGCAAGCAAACTCTCTCTTCTCCGTCATAATAAAACAACGTTCCTCTTCCTCAAAGTCACTCTCTCCTTTTTACCACCAGCAGGCTCTTCTGCCCATCTGTCTTCCCCCAACCCTGCTCCATCCTTAACCTTCCCATCTCAGTAAAGGCTGCTCATCTACCCAGTTGCTCAACCTAAAGCCTCAGGAGTCATCCTTGATTTCTCCCTTTCCTTCCTGCCTGTCCAAGTCCCATCCTGGGCCATCCTTGTCATCTCCTCCTCCAGAATACCTCCCCCGTCTGTCCACTTCTCTCCCCATCATCTCCTGCCTGGAGGGAGAACCATAGCGGCATGCAAACTGGGCTCCAGCTTCTACTCATACCCCACGGCTTCCAGTCCTCATCATTGCCAGAAGGAGTGTGAAGCATGCTTAGAGGTCTTCCTCCCTGCTTGAAGCCATCCCAGGGCTCCCCATCATGCCAAGATGAATCTGAGCACCAGCCACCCTATGGTCAACAACCCCTAGACCATACACACATTTTTCCAGCTGTTTGTGCCTCCCTGCTTTCTCTTGAGCATGCCCATCAACTCTCCCTCTCAGAATTTTTTTTTTGCTTTGCTGTTCCTTCTACCTCAAAAGTTCTTTCCCAAGCCTTCCCTCTCTGTCTCCAGTCTCAGCTAAGAGTCACCTCTCAAAACAGTTTCTTTGACCCCCTTGTAAAGGACCTGCGTCTGCAGTTAGAATCATGACACGCGTCTGCTTCTTTCTTCCTCAGCACTCCAAGCTTATTTGTCATGATCATATTATGTCATGATCATGATTATGTCATGATCATCTCACTGCACGGCTTGCTTATGCAGTGTCCAGCCCACCATTAGGCCATTGTCTTCCAGGTGGTACTAGTGGTAAAGCAACCGCCTACCAAGGCAGGAGATACGGCTTCCATCCCTGGGTGGGGAAGATCTCTTGGAGGAGGAAATGGCAACCTGTTCCAGTGTTCTTACCTGGAGAATCCTATGGACAGAGAAGCCTGGTGGGCTACAGTCCATAGGGTCACAAAGAGTCAGTCATGACTGAACATGCATACATGTAGGAGGCAGCTACAGCATTGGCACAGAGTCCAGCAGGCAGATGGGATCAAAACAAAAATGACCACCCAGAAGGAAGCATTCCACCCCAGGTGTCTCTTCTCTACAACCCAGCCCTCAGTTCCATGCAGACAGACCACCCCCCCACACCATCCCCATTCTCCTGATACTGCTCCTAACTGGCCATCCAGTGACCCTGCTATAGCCCTCACCTTCTTCTATGTCTCTGGAGCCCTTCATTCATTCACAACTCCGTTTTCCACCCTTGCTGCCCACTTTTCATGCACTTGTGTTCTAGAAACCTCCGTAAGCTGTTCCTCGTGTTCACCTTGCCCTTTCTTGCCTCCATATTTTGGCAAGTGGTCATCTTCTCTGCCTGGATAACCTTCCCCCTTTTTTCAAGCTGGTAAAGTATGATTAGATTAGCATGTGTTAAGATGATAAAGGATGAATATTAAAAATAAGTAGAGGAAAGCATACATACAAGTAGAAATCCTTTAAGACAGCTTTTCAAACCCAGGTCGACAGAATCCTAGGGAATTTCAAAATGTTGTTTCTTTCACTCTGAAATTAACCTTTAAAAGGTTGAGTCAATAGAAGTATAATCTGGATTATCATGTTGGTCGCTTCATAACCAAGTGCTCGAATGTGACTACAATGCCTGTGTTTGCACTGTTGTTTGCAGTTACCTTGGCAGCAAGGAGGGCTGGCTTAATTGACACAGATTGATGAGAAACTAACTGTGGGGACGCTGCAGCAATCACTCCTCCCCCACTTGGCTACACCCCTCCCTCTCCTCAGGACTAACTCCTCCTCCAGCATCATCTTCACAAAGACCAGGGCTAGGCCCTTGAAAGCAGAAGATAAAGCCACTGGAAAAGAGCCTTGTTCAGCACATTTTCTGGCGTGAAGGATCACACTAGGGTGAGAGAAAGAATGAATAGCAAATGTGGAAGGTCAAACCCAGAGAGGAACATTCATCCTGCTTTTTGCCCAAGCAGGATGAATGAATGAATGAAGTAAATAAGTTTTGGAGAAAAATTTAATCACAACAGATAGTTTAAAAAATAACATAAAAATATCATAACTAGCTATGTTTCAATAAAACTGAAAAACTGAAAGAGATAAACCTTAAAATACACAAAATACAGTATTTCACACAAATATTGAAAAGATCATTCAAGAAATCTGTCCAAGGAATCCCAGGCCCCATCATTGATATAGGCGCATTCTGATAAGTGGTCTGGCAATAGATAATGTCTACATTATGTACACTGTTCCAGAAAACTAGAAAAAGAAAGATCCCACCTTATTTCATAAGGCTAATATTACTGTAAGTCTAGTGACAGATTTTATTTTCCTGGGCTCCAAAATTACTGTGGACAGTCACTGCAGCCACAAAACTGAAACATGCTTGCTCCATGGAAGGAAAAGTATGACAAGCCTTCTGTGGCTGCTGCTAAGGTGCTCCAGTCACGTCCGACTCTGTGTGACCCCATGGACGGCAACCCACCAGGCTCCCTGTCCCTGGGATTCTCCAGGCAAGAACACTGGAGTGGATTGCCATTTCCTTCTCCAATGACAAGCTTGCTGCTGCTGCTGCTGCTAAGTCACTTCAGTCGTGTCCGACTCTATGCGACCCCATAGACGGCAGCCCACTAGGCTCCTCTGTCCCTGGGATTCTCCAGGCAAGAACACTGGAGTGGGTTGCCATTTCCTTCTCCAATGCATGAAAGTGAAAAGTGAAAGTCAAGTCGCTCAGTCATGTCCAACTCTTCGCGACCCCATGGACTGCAGCCTAACAGGCTCTTCCGTCCATGGGATTTTCCAGGCAAGAGTACTGGAGTGGGGTGCCATTGCCTTCTCCAAATGACAAGCCTAGACAGAATATTAAAAAGCAAAGATATCACTTTGTTGACAAAGGTCCATATAGTCAAAGCTGTGGTTTTTCCAGTAGTCGTGTACGGATGCAAGAGTTGGACCATAAAGAAGGCTGAGTGCCAAAGAATTGATGCTTTTGAACTGTGGTGCTGGAGAAGACTCTTGAGGGTAAATTTGGACTGCGAGGAAATCAAAGCAATCAATCGTAAAGGAAATCAACCCTGAACATTCATTGAAAGGACTGATGTTGAAGCTGAAGCTCCAATCCTTTGGCCATCTGATGTGAAGAACTGACTCACTGAAAAAGACCCTGATGCTGGGAAAGATTGAGGGCAAGAGGAGAAGGAGGCAACAGAGGGCAGGATGGTTGGATGGCATCACTGACTCAATGGGCATGAATTTGAGCAAACTCTGGGAGATGGTGAAGGACAGGGGAGCCTGGCATGCTACAGATTGTGGAGTTGCAAAGAGTCAGACATGCCTGAGGCCTGAACAACAACAACAAGAACTGCATAAGAACAGAATAAGAACAAAAATCATTTGTTTTACTTACGCACTGAAAAAAAAGTTCTAGATAAAATGTTACCTACCTGAACATAAAAGTGAGTTAAAATACAAAAGATTATAGTCAAGTAAGATTTATTCCAGGAAATAAAAGCTAGTTTAACATGGAAATTTATTCTAAATCACTATGTTCGTGTAGTAATTATTATTCTGATACACTCAGAAAAAGCATTTAGTCAAGTACAAACCTATATATGACTTAAAATAACTTTCAAAAAGCAAAGAAAGAACTTTATTAATCTGATAAAGGTTATATACTAAAAGCCTCATACCTTTAATGATATGTTTTTTAAAATATGAGAATATATTTGTCACTTTAGTTGGGATATTTTTTTAAATAACACTTAAGAAGCACAAATAACAAAGTAAAAAATTAATAGATTTAACTACATCAAAATGAAAGATTAGAAATCAATGGTGATTCCATAGAACAAAATTAACTGATAAATCACAGACTCAGAGGTGATGTCTCAAAGTATAAAACCAATAAGAAATTAATATCTATGATATAAAAGAATCCTGCAAATCTACAAGAAAGAAAACAGTTTAAAAGTGGGTAAAAGTTACAGATAGAAAATTCATAGCAGAGGAAAGCAAACTAGATTAGAAATATTTAACGAGATGATTAACTCACTGTTAATTAGAAAAAAGTATTAATTAAAACAATGATATATTACTTTATACCTATCGGTTGGCAAACATTAAATTCAGACACTATCAAGGACTGACAAGTAAGAAGAGAAATCTAATACACTCCCACAGGGACATAAACTGGCACATTCACTCTAGAGAATCATCTTATTAAAATTATCTCTGTACAAGTATTTTATCATCCCCTAGGCCCATTCCTAGAGATACACTCTAGAGGAACTTTCCCATGAATAGATGAGATTTACTGTAACTTTTTTTGTGGCTGCTGGAAATTAAAGGGAATCTAGATATTTTCCCTAGGCAACAAGCTGATGAAAATGTAGCCAACGCAGAGCACAGTGCTGTATGTACAGTTTGAAGGTCTATTTTGAAGTTCACTCAGCAACATGGGTAGTTCATAAAAACATGCAGTAAATGAAAAAAGTAGGAAATGGAACTAAGTCTATTGCTCAACCTGTTGTTGTACAAGTATGAAGTCGTGTCTGACTCTTTGCAACCCCATGTGCTGCCACACACAAGGCTTCCCTGTCCTTCACCATCTCCCAGAGCTTGCTCAAGCTCATGTCCATTGAGTTGGTGATACTATCTAACCATCTCATCCTCTGCCAGCTCCTTCTCCTTTTGCATTCAATCTTTCTCAGCAACAGGATCTTTTCCAATGAGTTGGCTGTTCACATCAGGTGGCCAAAGGGTTGGAGCTTCAGCTTCAGCATCAGTCCTTCCAATGAATACTCAGGGTTGATTTTAGGATTGACTGGTTTGATCTCCTTGCTGTCCAAGGTTGTTACTCTTGAGAGTCTTCTCCAGCATTACAGTTGGAAGCCATCAATTCTTCAGTGCTCAGGCTTTTTTATGGTCCAGCTCTCACATCCGTACATGATTACTGGAAAAACCATAGCTTTGACTATACGAACTTCTGTCCACAAAGTGATGCCTCTGCTTTTTAATATACTGTCTCATTTACATAAATTAAAACCAAACTGCAAAGCCACTGTATATTTCACAAGCAAACAGATATCCAAGGACACATACCACATACATTCAAAATACCCACTTGATTACAGGCATGGGAAGGGACTAAAAGGTAGGAGGAAGGAAGAAGAAGTTGGAATAATACAAACTTCTCTCTATAAGAAGTTATGCTATTTTGCTATAACTTCACGGATATAATTAATTCGGCTTTCTATGTCTTAAGTTTAACAACAACAAAAAAGAGACAAGTGTGGAAACACTGGTTGTTATATAATATATACAGATATCTTCAAGTCAGAAGAATTGGCACTGTATTACAGTAGTCAGACTTGCTCTTTATTCTGAGCAAAACAACAGCATATCATATTAAATCAATGTGATTCATTTGAAATTGGATTCTTTTTAGTTTTCATAGGTTTATAAATTTATTTTTATTTCATAATTATGTAAAGTTTCCAAGCATTGAGAATCTATACTTAGTTTTATGTTTGTATAAATTTAAGTACCATTATAATAGAAAGAATTTAACATAATAGAGTCCTTGAGAACATGTATCTCTATAAGACAATATTTTCCTCTTTTTAGTATGTGAAATACTGCTTGAAGGGTGTGACTCTTCCCCTTCCCAGAAGATTTATTCTCTTTCCCTTTGTCTTTTCTGTCTTAATTTGACCATGCAGCACAGCTTGCAAGATCTAAGTTTCATCACAAAGGGATGGAACCTGGGTCCCAGCAATGAAAGCGCTGAGTCCTAACCACTGGACTGCTGGGGAATCCCAGAAGGTTATTATCTCCAGGCTCCATGGCATGATGACCTGACACAGCTAGATATTCCTTTTGTACCTTCCCCAACTGATTTAGAGCATTTCTGTGAAGTCCCCCAAATCCTCCTGGCTTATTGCCTTTTGCAGCACTGAGGTCCCCAACTCCCCCTGAGGTGAGCTGTAAAAGATGTTTTAAGTGAAACTATTCAGGGGCAAGACCCTGATTTTAGCTCCAGAAAGTCTTTGATGTTTGGGAAGTATCTAAAACTGATAAATATAAAAGTGGATATTATAGAGAAAGCACGAACGCAGAAAAAGGTGAGCCCCACTCTGTCTTGGAGAGAAGGGGATTCAGGGGTCTATATGGTCTATATTAATATAAACTAAGTCAGAATGTTGTCGTTTGTTATCATCTTGAGAGGGAAATATGCTCACTCCAACCCAGTCTCCTATGAGGACCTCACAGTCTCCAGGTCACCGACTTGAGGGCCGTGATTTGGTGTGTGCGTCCCAAGGTTTCCTTCACTCCTCCACATTTGGTACTTGCATCAGAGCTCTACCTTCTTCTTGGAATGCTACCTCCTTCCTTTCATCCAGTCTCCACCTGTCAAACACTTTTAAGATTTATCTCAATCAGTCTCTTCTACCATTTCCAACAGAACTTTCCAGCCAGTGGCTGTGGTCTCTTCCTGCTCTGGTTCCATGCCTCTGTTTAGATGCTGATGACTGGCTCTGGGTTAGAGTTCATTGGGATTGTCATCACTAAGACTCTGCAAGACAGGCAAGGTAGCTTGCCCAGTGTTGCAGCCTATGCCTGACACAGTGCTTGATGGGCAGCCTGTGCCTCACAGATGTTCCATGATGTGAATCAGAGCACAATTCAGCCTCTTTTAGACCCACCCTGGTATATCTCTACTTCTTCCAGAAAGTAAATTCCTCATTTGGGCTCCAAAATTTTTCTTACTAATTCATCTTTTGTCCAATCCTAGCAGCAGAAATGTTTTATTTCATTTTCCCAATAAGCCTATAAAGCAAGTTGCATTGTGCCCATTTTGCAATTAAACTAAGACTCAGAGAAGCTATTAAACTGTCACTTAGGTAGTAATAAGCAAAAGTTGGGATTCAAACCCAGATCATCCTGATTTTTAACTCCATTCTCACCACCACACTAGGCTGTCCCTCAAAACAGGAAGATGCCAGCGAGGGCTATGAGATATCTGCTCATTATCATGGTTTCTCCCAAGGAGGATGGGGCATGTGTGCAAAAGCACTTTGGAAATCCAGACAGGTTTTTTGCCATTTAACTATTGTGAGGACTGTTACTGCTGCTCCTTCCCTTGGTGTTAGCACAGAGCCATCTGTAATCTTACATGAGTGTATCACTCTGGTCATTCCCTGAGTAGGGACACCTCGGGCATCCCACCTCACCAATGTCCTCGCCTAGGAGTAGAAAGTAACAGAAAAGTCTAGGAGAGGTTTGTCCCCTTTGGTTCTGAGCTGTCATTGGAAAGCACAGTGATGAGGCTCTTTGGGGCTGGGTGAGAGATGGTATGGGGGTTCCAGCTCAGGGCTGCAGTGTATTGGTCTGCAAGCTGTGTTGCCCATATTGTCGGCCCCAGGGATCAACGATGCTGGGATCCAGCCAGTGTTCTGTTCACCAACCCATGTGTCATGTGCAGGAGGGTGACTCCCAGAGACAGACATAGAATCATAGTAAAACATGAAGCCGTGAGGAATCTGCCCAAACAGGGCACCTTTTAAAAATTGGTTCTTACAGGGGGAGGGGAGGAAGAAGGTTACAGTGCATGAGTGTGTGTGTGTGTATGTATCTTTTTCTAATTTCTCCCAAGCCTCCATCAGGTCACCAAGCTCCAAGCCAGTCCTGCACAAGCCCCAAGGTGGCACACAGACAATCCAACAGTGACTTTGCCTGCATGGTGGGGCAGGCCAGAGACCCCTCTCCAGCTAATGCAGGAAGGCCATCAGCTGTCAGATAACACCATTTTTCAGTTCCTGCCGACCACAGCTGAGTTTGAACCAGTGACCTCTCAATAAAAATCTCTCAACTCCATTAACTCGGCCCAAGAGCCCAGCTCCTGATTACAGTTTAGTCCTGAACTTGGAGTCGCTGCTCGAGGGCCCTGTGTTCACCGAGGTACTCAGTTCAAGTGTCCCCCTGGATGGGCCTCAAGTTGACTCACCTGTGCCAGTTAGCCCACTCTGGAGTGGAGGGGTCACTGGAGGAGAGGTGACTGACCCTCCGACAGTGACAGCCCCTCAGAGCAGAGCTGTCTGTCACGTCAGCCGGAAGCGAGGAGATATGGACTCTGCGGGTATGGGGGCATTTGTGAGGGAGGATGTACATGGTTGCTTCTGTGAGCCTGAAGTTGTGTGTGTGGTGTGTGCATGTAGTCATGTGTAAAAGGATGTGAACAAGGTTATGGATTAATGTAACTGTAAAGGAGGATGTATGTGTGCGGTTATGTGTATTGTGTTTGTTGTCGGAGGCTGCGTGTACTGAATGCAAGAGTGAGACAGAGAGAGAGAGAGCTTTTGAGGAAGGCGATGAGAAGGAGGAAGATACAGGAGTGGGGGGGGGGGCGGAGGAGAAAAGACGAAGATGAGAGAGATGGAGGGCTTGGGAAGAAGGAGAAGAGACTGCCCTTTAGCGTGGCTGGTTCTCAAAAGCAGAGGGCTGGACCATCCTTATCAGATGCGTGGGCTCAGGTCACAGGATCATGAGGGGATGGAGAGAAGCAGAAGCAACAGCCAAGCAACTGCCTCCCCTCGTGTCCCCGCAGCTTGCAGATGGCTGACCTTTGATGACCGAGCCACGTCACAGGCCCCCAGGGTCCGAGGCCCCCTGCACCCTGCTCCAGGGCTTCGGCTCTCTGTCAGCACCCTCACACTTCCAGGTTTGGAGCCAAGGCCACTGCATTCTCACCAGCAAAGTGGCAGGTGATGGCTCTCACCTCCCCACAGCCTGCCTCTGTCCCACCAGGCTCAGCTCTTAGCTGTCATGGAGACAAGGTGAGGAGATGCGACTTGCCTCCAACGTTCCAGGAGAAGAACTGGGACAAGAAGCCATGAAGCTGGTCCACCAGTGTCCATTCACGCCTCCTCCTCCTGAGGACACGAGAGGATGAGAGGGGCTGGAGCTCAGATCTTTAAGGTGGAGACAGCCCTGAGAGTGGGTCAGTCAGTACTTTGTGCTCTGTGGGGACCTCCAGGAGGGACCAGAGTGACCTGAGCTGAGAACAGAGTAAAACCCACCTCTGCCCCCCTGGGAGCACAGCTGTTAAATCCCCAGCGGGAAAGACGTGGCTGAGAAATGACCATTTGTGTGGGGAGGTGCCAAGCAGCTTCTGAAACCTTCCATCAGATAAAGACAACATTCTCAAGTGGTCTCAGTGGTTAGGACATTTTTGGAACCCATGCCAGGATCTGATCAGAGCACTTCCTTTTCCTTCCTCCTCCAATGGTCTCCATCACTCAAACCCTGCCTGGGTCAGGCTGATTTTCTTTTCTTTTCCTTTCATTTCTGTTCTTCTTTCTTCATTGAAGTAACCTTACTTTATAATGTTATATACTGTTCATGTGTATGACATTGTATCTGGGCTTCTGTATACAGTACAGCATCCTTATCACCACCAGTACAGGGGCAGCCCTGGCGAGCGGAGCTGACTTCCAACTCTGATAATCACATTTCCAGTGATTCCTTGAAAGCAGAGGCTCACAAATAGGGAATTCTCTCTAGTTCAAAATCGATAACAGGAGGTGGAATTTCTCCTTCACACTCCTGCCATTCCCTGGAGCCCATTTCAAGAAACAGACTAATCTGAGGCAGAGAGGGAAGAGCACCAAGTCTAAAGCACCAACTATGCACAGGGTGCTATGCTGGATGCTTGCAAATGCATTTTCCAGGCACCGTGAGCTGAACTGGACCAGAGGAAGCCGGCAAATGTTCAGTGAGGGATTCTCAATCTAAGTGATGTTCGTTAAGTTGGGAAAGAGGCTTTTTTTTTTTCTTCATCACCACTCTAAATTTTTTTTTCTAGGTATAAATTTTGAAGCTAGTCCTGGAGTCCCATCTTAATAGGAGAGAAAGCTAGAAAACTGGTGACTCCTGACCCAAATGCGTAGTGTGGGGGAGACCTGAGTGCCTCTAAATCAGTGCTGTCCCCTCTCTGGACTCAATTTCCACATCTCTAAAATGAGGGGGTTGAACAAGCAAGGGGCTCTGATGAAGAGCAGCCATGTGAGATGTGAATCAGACCTCCTGATCAGCTTGGGGAGTAAAGCGTGATTGGGAGACAGGCACAGAGTGAAACAAATCAATGGTCTGTCATCTGGTGGTGAGCTGTGTGATCAGCTCCCACAGTGCCCCAGCCAGCACCATGAACAGGGAACAGCTCCCGAGGCAGCCCTGAGCCCTGTGGGAAGGTCACCCCCTCCGCCAGCCTATGTGGTTTCTCACCACGGCTCCATCTCCTGAGTGTCATTGGCCTTAAGGCTGTGTGACCTTGAGCAAATCCTTTCACCTTTCTGTGTGCCTTGGTCTCTCCATTAGTAAAGTGCCCTGTATCCCTCCCAGACTTAGATCAAGGAGGATTAAGTGGTTATGAAAGAACTTTAAATACCAAATGCCAAGTTTCTGTTCATTCAATATTTATGGGGATCTAAAAAAAAAAAACCCCAGTATTATCGTAGCCATCAAGGAGGTAGTTAGAAGTAGGTGAGAAAGAAGCCGAAGAACACAGCTCCTTGGGTTCATGGAAGTGCAGGAGAGTTCATTCCCTCCTCTGCTGACTCAGTGGTGGCTTCTAGAAGAAGCAGAACCAGAGACGGGGCCTGGAGATAGGGAAGGAGATTCCAAGTGACGCAAGGCACCCAGTGTGAGAGGCAGGCTCCCAGGAGCGGCCTTGATGCTGGTCACTCCACGGCTTGCCCCAAAGACATTGGGCTTCCTCTCCTCATGCCCAGTCAGAGGCCAGCTGGCAGAGCCTGTGCCAGGGTGTGCTGGCATTCTCACAACACTCAGAGCCCTTGGATCTGGGTGTTACCTTACATAGTCAGCATTCTTTCAATCCATTCTTTTTTTTTTTTTTAAGTCTTTATTGAATTTGTTACAATGTTGCTTCTGTTTTGGTGTTTTGGCCATGAGGCATGTGGGGTCTTAGATCCCCCATCAGGGATTGAACCTGCGCCTTTTGCATTGGAAGGTGAAGTGTTAGCCACTGGACCACCAGGGAAGTCCCTCAGCCCATTCTTTAGTCACATACTCATTCCTGCAACATTGTTTCCTGAGCTCCTTCTACCCCACTGACTGCCTGGAGGGGAGCCAGGGAAGGAGCAAACAGTGGGAACGAAGTTCCAACAAAAACAGCCCAGAGGGGCCATCCTCATCGGAGCCCTAAGCATGCCAATGAAGAAGCTCCTCGGGCATTCCAATGCCCTCTGACATCAAGAGGAACAGACAGGAGCCATCCCACCAGCCTGTCTGAATTCGCGATCCTAGGACTCTTGAGAATTGATCAAGTTGTCATTCTTTCAAGCTACTACATTTTGGAAATTATAGAGATAACCAGATATTGAAATGGGAGCTCAGAGCAGGGTAGGGGCACTGGAGGAGCACTTTCTTTCAGGGACAGCAAGGGAGGCTTCCCTGTTGAGGTTGACTGGGGTGCATTGGGCGAGAAGGAGGGTTCTAAGACCTCCTCCTCATCCTGCTTTGCTCCGCATAGCCAGCCCCACCCAGAGAACGGCCTCCCTCATCTGACAGCAGAGCAGGAGTAAAGCAAATGTCTTCCCACAGAGAGGGATTTTGCTGCAAATCCCTAATCAATGAGGGAAAATTTAAAGAGATTAAGGTAGCTGCCACACTGCGCACGTCTTCCTTCCCTTCCCCCTACTGGACCTCTGCTTCCTCTGACTTTATCTCTCTCCCCCTCTATTTCTGCCCCTTCCACAGGCACACACCTACCTGTTCTTTCTGCCTCCTTCCTCCCCTCCCCATGCTTTCCCTCTTCCCTCCAGGTACCCCTCCTCTCCTGTGCCTCTTTGCCCCTCTCTTGCTCCCGCTTGTCTGTCTTCCCTGCCAGCCTCTTTCCCACCCCCACACTGCACCTGCTACCGAGGCTTTTTTTTTTTTTTTCTCCACAGCCACTCTCTGGTCTTGAGGGGATGCTTTCACTGTGTATAAATTTAGGACCAGAAAAAGTATCCTTTTGGCAAGCCCAGAGGGATACGTGTCCACTTCCATCCCCAGCCCTGATCCCACCCACCCCTGGAAGTAAATGTCCTGAAGAACTTGGTCTCCTGAGATCAACTCTCTCCATGTTTTAGGAGCAGGAGAGCCTGTTTCAAGCAGAGGGGTGGGATCAGAAACCACGGGTGAGTGACTAGGGGTGGTGGGTTCGGGATCATGCGCATTAGGGTGGTTGTCAGAGATCCAGATTTGGGTAAGAATAACCATGATATTGAGTTGGACACGACTTAAAGACGAACAACAGCAACCATGGTATTATGTAACATTTAAGAACACCTGGCACTCGCGGCGTGACTCTTCAGGCTTCCAAAGCACGCTCACATATGTCTGTTTCCCTCTTTCTGCAGACTCTCCTCCCAGTTGTGGGCCTCATGTCATAACCCATCCACCCCTGAGGACCTCCTGTGAGTCCCACCTATTGACAAAACCTGGGGAACTAATTCCTATAGTACTGAGCATTCACTTCTCAGAATTTGGCTCCTGATTTTCACGGTCCTATTTCTTTCTTTTTCTGTTTCTGGTGTATAAGTCTTTTCCCCCTACTAGGGCCCTGCAGGGCTCAGACCAGACCTGATGCTTCTGCTACATGGTTCAGGGGCTGACTTGGTGCTGAGTATCTGTTAGGGGGTCGATAGTATATGATTGATGAATTGACTAAGTCTCATACAATGTATTATATCTCATACAAACCTATGAAGCAGGCAGGAATGCCCATTCTTGTTTCTCTCACTATGATGTCTAATGGAATTGGGTTGGAGAGTATCTCTTATCTGTCCTCTGGATCCAAGGAATGCATTTATTCCATTAATCCTGCAAGGCTTGCCACAGTCTGGGTGCAGGGGGCAAGGGAGAGAGAACTACAAGGGTCTATGATGGGCTTCTTATATCATGCTTGTACACCTCAGGGTCTCACCTTGCTCAGCTGCTTAGAATAGTGCTCATATCTACACAGTGAACACTTTCAGTGTTCCAAGTAGAATGGCTAAGGTTTGAGGTTTGCTTTCAGACAGAACTGTGTTCAAATCCCAGCTAGACTAGAACTATCTTCAAAGCTCACTTTTCTCATCTGTGAAGTGGGTTTAATTTTTGCCTAGTTGATTTGTAAAAAGGATTAAATGATTTAGCTTATGGAAAGCCATGAGCATAGTATCCCAGCCTTGGTAACTGCTCAGAAAATGACAGACCCTCTTATTATCTTTGACATCACAGGCTCCATGTTGCCTGGACCTTCTTTTCAAGGAGATATGAGAATCCAAGATCAGAGGGGCCTCCTTGGCTGCCCAAACAGTCATCTTCACAGAGGCTCTGTCTACCTGAACTCTGGCTCCTCACTCGGGGCATTACCCTGTTCCCCCACCCTAGAGAATCAAAAGTGAGACTCCAGTACCAATGAGACCAGTTCATAGCTAGGGCTTGCTCCAAAAAGGAGTATGGAGAAGAGAAAACTACAGAAGCAAGGGCTGAGGGGAACGCACTAATGAAGCCTCTTGTAGCACATGCACAGGCTGCCCTGAACAGAGAACTTACTAGCAATCCAGAAAAGGTGAAGCAAACTGTTCAAGTAAAAGAACAGGGAGGTTAGAAAAGCAACACGGATTTACTGTATAGCACAGGAAAACATATTCAAGATTTTGAAATAACCTATAATGGAAAAGAACGTGAAAAAGTATTTATATATTCATATATGTATATGTATATATGAACCACTTTTCTAAACACCAGAAACTAACACAACACTGTAAATCAACTATACCTCAGTAAGAAATAAAAATTAACAGCAAAAATACAGATAAGGGAGGGATGGCTTGTTGGCAGTGCATATAGACAATACATAAGGGTTTTCACTGACTGTAAGTTCACTATAAACCAATGATGTGATGACAAATACACACACAAGTCAGGGAAAAGCTTGAATGGGTTCTAGATTGGACATTATATAGTGGCTAAAAGAAAGGATGTGACAATTCTACAGTATTTGGTGTTGGACTGTGGTTTTCAAGCCTGGATCTCACTCTTAAACAGCACAAGAGACAAAAAGTGTGTTCAGAAAAGAATGCCTGGGATGGCAAAGAATTGGAAACTGTGAGTTACAGGGACCAGCTGAAAGAATAAAATGCTTTTTGTCTAAGGAACTGAAGACTCAGAGTCTAAGGGCACCCATGCTAAATAATTGAAGGGAAGCCTTGAGAGAGGGATTTCGTTCCTCTGTGGGATCCCAGGGGACACGCTGACTTCGGGAGGTGTGTCTGTATGGAGATGGACTCCTGTCCCAAGTAAAGATGAACTCATGCTTGCTTAGAACTGTCCAAGGACGGGCCTCTGAGGAAGGGGGTGGGCTCATGTGGGTGGCATGTGAGTCGACACCGACTCTCACCAGGATGAGGATGGAGCTGTGGTCAGTCCTGTATTTGGAAGAAGGTTTTGTTTTTTAAACTTTAAACTGTGTTTTGTATTGGGGTATAGCCGATTAACGATGTTGTAGCGGTTCCAGGTGAAGAGTGCAGGGACTCAGCCGTATGTATATACACGTATCCGTTCTCCTCCAAACCCATCTAGGCAGCCACGTGGCACTGAATAGAGTTCCCTCTGCTGAGCCTCTTGTGAGTCCTTGCTGGTTATCCATTTTGAATATAGCACAGGGTACATGACCTTCCCAAGCTCTCTAAATATCCCTCCCGGCCTGGCAACCGTAAGTTCATTTTCTAAGTCTGTAAGTCTCTTTCTAATTTGTATGTTCGTTTGTATCATTTATTTTTAGAGTCCACATATAAGGAATGCCATACGGTATTTCTCCTTCTCTGTCTGACTTACTTCACTCAGTATTACACTCTCTAGGTCCATCCACGTTGCTGCAAATGGCATTATTTCATTTGTCAATGTGGACCGAGAGGTCCCTCTGTAGCTAGGTGTTGAATAGTTCATTCTTTCTGTTTTTCTCCTTGACCAATCGCAGCCTGCCTGCCTCTGGGCAAAAGCCTGAACCTAGACTTCCAGCATGTATGGGGTGGCCAGGCTGGCTCTGGGACAAGAGCCTGGCTTGGTCATACTGTCCCACGGGGTTAGCTCCCATCAGAAAGGGGCAGGGAGCGGGAGGTGCCATGTCCAGGAGGAGGCTGGAGGGGCCTCTCTGTCAAACACCCACAGTAGCAGCTATAACATTACCGGCTGGATTGCGGATGGAAGAGAGGAAGGAGGGCGTGGCAGGAGCAGGCTGATTTAACGGTTGACGTGAGCATTTCTGAGACAGGGAGGTAGGGAGAGGGGTCGGTGAGGTGGTTAGAGCAGAATGCCTTTGCCCCGTGGCAGGCTCTTCTTAGGAAATAGATGCCTTCAGAATTCCCAAGAGTGTCTGCAGCCTTCACAAATCTTCTATTTCCTGCAATTACCAAGGCTCCCTACAACCGAGTGAATTTCTCCCCAACAAACTGTCTATTCTAATGAGCACAGGAGATGGGTGTCCACATTTCAGTGAACGACCAATGAAAAGATTCAGGCTACCCTAAATCTATGTCCTGTTTATTGCATCCAGAATATAATTTTGTAAATTTGATTGGTACAGACCACCAGAAAGCAAAGGCAAAAGCAAAGAAGCTGGAGTGTGAGGTTGACAGGCGGCAAGCCCTAAAATCTCAAAACCAAGAAAATGTAACAGGAAGGAAGATACTTCAGCAATGGCCCAAAGATAACATACTTGAACAGGTTTGCTCAGTGAAGTAAATGAAACTTCTCGACAGAAATACAAAATTGTTGAAAGGATAGAATTTGAAGAGGGTGGATAAAACTTCCTCTGCACCTAAGAGTGTGAATGACATAGCTAATAGTTACACTAGCAGAAATGTTAGCCAGTTTGATTTGCCAAATGCTGGACGAAACAAAGAAAACAGTGTGACTCGGTTCTTCCTCCTGACGCTGGGGAGCAACCCCAGTGCTGCTACATTTGCCCTCTGAGGCTTCTTGTTAACATTAGGATGTTAACATGGGGCTGGGGGGAAAACAGTGGAAACAGTGTCAGACTTGGTGACTGCAGCCATGAAATTAAAAGATGCTTATTCCTTGGCAGGAAAGTTATGACCAACCTAGATAGCATATTCAAAAGCAGAGACATTACTTTGTCAACAAAGGTCCATCTAGTTAAGGCTATGGTTTTACCTGGGGTCATGTACGGATGTGAGAGTTGGACTGTGAAGAAGGCTGAGTGTTGAAGAATTGATGCTTTTGAACTGTGGTATTGGAGAAGACTCTTGAGAGTCCCTCAGACTTCGAGGAGATCCAACCAGTCCATCCTAAAGGAAATCAGTCCTGGGTGTTCATTGGAAGGACTGATGCTAAGGCTGAAACTCCAATACTTGGGCCACCTCATGCGAAGAGTTGACTCATTGGAAAAGACTCTGATGCTGGGAGGGATTGGGGGCAGGAGGAGAAGGGGACCACAGAGGATGAGATGGCTGGATGGCATCACCGACTCGATGGATGTGAGTCTGAGTGAACTCCGGAAGTTGGTGATGGACAGGGAGGCCTGGCGTGCTGCGATTCATGAGTTCACAAAGAGTCGGACATGCTGAGTGACTGAACTGAACTGACTTGACTTCTATGGGCTTCCCAAGTGGCTCAGTGGTTAAAGAATCCACCTGCCGATGCAGGAGGCACAAAAGACATGGGTTTGATCCCTGGGTTGGGAAAATGCCCTGGAGTAGGAAATGACAATCCACTCCAGTATTCTTGCCTAGAAAATTCCATGGACAGAGGAGCTTAGCAGGCTACAGTCCATAGGGTCACAAAGAGTCGGACATGACTGAGCACACACACACATATGCGCGCACACACGCACACACACACATGCACACACACACTTGAACTCTACAGTTTGAGTTCCAGTGTTCTAATTCTATGACCTAAACCTCAGCTCTCTGTTAGCTGGTTCCCTCTGTGTGTAAGACACCACTGTTTTGGGTGGGGAACTCCAGGGCTGCTGTGATGTTCTTTGGGATCCAGGTGGCAGGTGGAGTGTGTGAAGATGAGGAAGAAGCTGGCACTTTCCCCCACGTTGTCTATTCATGTCCTGGAAGGTCCTTCAGAGATCTGCTACTGGAGAACAAGGAACCCAGAAGGGCGCCCTTCTCTCCAGCCAGGTGGGAATGAGGTTAACTCAGAGTTTTGATGTCACATCATGTTTGGAAGCAACGAGAATGATTCTATTGGTGAAAAGAAAAAGAATATCTCACTCGTTTATTTCTTCATCAAGCATTTATTGAGTGTCTCCTGTGTCAGGCACTGTGTCAGGCACTGACTGGACAGGACAGGTAAAGTGTTCCCTTCGCCTCTTTCTGTCGTAAGCACTTTACAGACCAGGGGGAAAGCAGGCTGTGAATGGAAATGCCCACTCATCATCACCCTGATGGTGCGATGGAACTGGGAGATGGGTGCCTAAGCCTGCAGAAGAAAGCCCAGATAGCTAACCTCAGACTCTCCTGTTCACCCACTACCTACCGCTTCCCAGAACTCCACTATTGACAATGATTGTTTCTCCCTCTGGGAAAGTACCGGTCTTTTGGGACCGGGTTTACCAGGAGTGGATAAAAATAATTTAAATGGTCAGATATTAAATTTCTATGGAATACCTGTCCTATGTTAAGGCTTTACAGGGATAATTGAACTCAAGCTTCATACACCCATATATCATAAACATATGATAATATTTATGATACCCTTTACAGATAAGGACACTAAGACTCAGAGAGGCTATGTGACTTGCCCAAAGTAGACTGGGGGCAATTCTTGTCTGCAGTGCCCCTTGTAAGGTGGGGCATTGGACAACTCCACCTGTCTTTCTGACCAATAGTCCAAAGAAGCTGGTTCTTTGCCTTCTTGCTTCTTTTTTCCTAGGTTTTCCTGGTAGCTCAGAGGTTAAAGTGTCTGCTTCCAATGCGGGAGACCTGGGTTCAATCCCTGGGTCAGGAAGACCTCCTGGAGAAGGAAATGGCAACCTACTCCAGTATTCTTGCCTGGAGAATCCCAAGGACAAAGGAGCCTCGTAGGCTACAGTCCACCGGGTCCCAAAGAGTTGGACACGACTAAGTGACTTCACTTTCTTCCACTTTCTTTCTTTCTTTTTAACTAGGGACCTTCCAGAAGTGGCCAGGAATGCTGCCAAGGGCAGCTGGTCTTGCACAGCTGTATGGAGGAGCTTTTGAGATGTGCTGTCAAGGAACTAGGGTCCCTTCCTCCCCTAGGCTCCTCCCAGCTTCCAAACCCCAGTGCTCTAGGTCAACCTTGGGTCCCTGAAGGAGGTCCATAGCGCGAGGCCAGTCATGCTTCTCATTGCCCTCCATCCTCACCTCTGGTCCTGATGGCTCCAGAGAATGCCTCATGGCTGCCTCGTATTCCATCTAATGTCCCCGGGAAATAGGACATCAAGGGAAATAGGACATTAAGGTGCGTGCTGTCAAGTATGTCATCAGTAAATCCCGCTTCCTCACTCCCAGCAGGATGGGGGTCTGGCTGGCTGAGCCTGAGGTTGCCCTTAACAGAATACACTAAGTCCCCAACATATGAACCTTCAAGTTAAAAACTTTCAAAGATGTGAGCCTGCATCTGATTCCAGCAGGGATCTGGAACCTTTGCCATTAACACCAGGCCTGAATAACACTGCAGCTTGCCCTCCGTCTCCTATTGCTGACGATCCTTCAGCTCTGGCATCTCCCACTTTGTCTCCCTCCTCCAGCCAGTGACTCTTCTTGTCTGTTCACGTGATGCCAGCCCCTATATGCCAGCTGCTGTACTGTGCTACTCTACTTTTCAAGGTACTGTACTGCAAGATTAAAACTGTTTTCTTATTTTTTGTTTTTGTTTGTTTGTTACGTATTATTTGTTTGAAAAGTATTATAAACCTGTTACAGTACAGTAATACATAGCTAATTGTGTTTGTTGGGTACCTAGGCTAACTCTGTTGGACTTACGAACTTGCTTTCAGAAATGAACTCATTCATATGTTGGGGGCTTACTGTATTCAGTTCTCACACCTTTGGAAGTCCACCCTGGACACTTCAGGGCCCTGCTTTTGAATCATGCTTTTACCACATTGTTACTGCTTCCTGAATGCTTCTCACCATTGAAAACCTCCCCATCCTTCAAGGCCTAGACCGGACACCACCTTCTCCATGCCATCTTCCCCACTCCTCAAGCCAGATCTTGCATCTCTATCCTCTGCGCTCTCCCAAGCCAAGGCTCCCACAGAACAACACAGCACAATCTGCACTGTGACCTCTCGCGACAAACAGCAGGTCTCCCTGTGAGCCTGGAAACTCTGTGACAGCAAGGATCATGTGTTAGCCTTTACTTTATTCCCCAGCCCACAAATACTGCTTTCTGAAAGTTTACAGAATATAAGTGCATGAAGAGCCAGACAGCAAACCTCATCCCGCTTGTATGTGGATAAGTCACCTAGGATTAATCCATGGACATTTCCCAAGTGCCTACTATGTGCCAAGCATTATGTCATGTGCTAAGAACACAAAGTTGAATAAAGTCCTTCTTTGAGAGTGTTTAGTCTACTTGGTGAGACGTACAAGTGAATAGACAATTCCAGTACAGAGGCACTGAGGAGGCAAACCTAACTCAAAGTGGGAGACGAGGCAGAGAGAGAAGAGAACGGTGCTGAGGGGACTGTTCAGAGCAGATGCTGTGAGAGCTGCTCCAGCAGAGAGTGCTCTGGGTCCCGCCTGTCCCCCTGACACCCCCGCCTGACTGTCCCTGCAGCCTGCTTGCCTCTCCCCACCTGCGCACATACTCTTGACCAGACACCTTTCTTGTGTGTTGCAAAGGGATCTGGCCACCCTTCGCTACTGGGACTGGAAAGACAAACTGGAGGAATTTGTGAGAGAGCACCAGTCAGCAGAAGGTCAGCCAAAGGGACCCAGTCCACCCTCCCCCAGCCACTCAAAGTATGGTCATGGGTCAGTATCATCAGCATCACCAGGGAGATTATTAAAAATGCACAATCTCAGGCCCTGCCTTGAACCTACTGAATCCAGAAGTCTCCTTTTAAATAAGAGTCCCAAGTGATTCATAAAAGACTAAAAGTGGCTCAGAGGGTAAAGAATTTGCCTGCAATGCAGGAGACTCAGGTTCAATCCCTGGGTCAGGAAGATCCCCTGGAGAAGGAAATGGCAACCCACTCCAGTATTCTTGCTTGGAAAATCCCATGGACCGCAGAGCCCGACAGGCTACAGTCCATGCGGGTTATTATTGACACTTGAAAGACAGTGGTGAAATCCACACCTTTATTTGTTTATCTACTTGGCCACACAGCATAGCATTTGAGATTTTAATTCCCTCAGAGCAGGAATCAAACCTGTGACCCCTGCAGTAGAAGGGAGGAGTCTTAATCACAGAACTGCCAGGAAGTCTCTAACCCATAGCTTTAAATTAGCCTTCTCTGGACCAGATTCAGGGTCCTTCTTCATAGGAAGGGAGCCTGGGGACCTCTCTCGTGTACTGGCTACTGAAGAAGTTTGTGTAAGTGAAATTAACATGTAAAGCTTCTTACCAGAGAAGAATGAGAAGGAGAGACAGACAGGAGGAAAGTGGGAGCGCCCACCCTTTGCTGGACCTCAGTTTATGTGATCTGATGAATTTCAGGTTAGTTGTTGGGGGAGAGATGTCTCCTGTCACCCTCGGCCCCAGTGTCTGCCTCCTGCTGACGGCTGCATCTCAGCACTGCCACCCTTGCCTGCAGGGCCACGACCCCCAGGAGGGCTGGGACTTTTGCTGTGCCAAGACTTGCCTACTGGGTCTGGGGATACTATTCACCCTGGAGGAGTGACTCAACTGCCCTGGGACAGGGTGAACAGGAGAAGCAAGCCTCACGGTCAGTCACAGATGCTGCCACCTGGCATCTCAGAAAAAGTCAGGGACTGGCAGTGAACACAGCTGCAATAAGCATGATAATTGCATTTATTGAACACTTTCCGTGACCAGCACGGTGCTAACATTACACACATTCTCTCTAATGATCTCAAGGACTCTTCAAAGCAAGCGGTATCACCTCCCTTTTAAAATAGAACAAAGGAGGCTGAAAGAAACAAGTAACTTACACAAGCTCCCACAGATGGCAAGAGATAGGCTAGACTTGGAACTCAGAGCTGTTTACACCAGAGCCTGCAGTCTTTCCACTGGCCCAGCTTCCTTGGCACAGTGAGCATCGCCTCCCAGGGAAGGCAAGTCCTTTTGCTGAGTCCCTGACTGTTGGGTCTCTACAGTGGAGGTGGTGCTTAGGACTGAGTGAGACCTGCATGGGAGCCATCACCTCACAGGAGCTGCCGACCAATTCCCATGGCTTCCTCCTCAGTCAGAAGCCAGCACACCAGCTTCTACCTCAGTTTCCCTGTATTTTCAAAGCAGGCCGCCATACATGATAATTATCTCACCAGTGCTGAAGGGATAATAACAGTATAGTACGTGTGAGACAAAATGCAGTATCCACTATTATTATTTCTTCTGCTGGAAATGGCTTCTTCCCTGTAATGGAGAGTAGGAAACATTCTCTGGGAAGGTGTATCGCCAAGTGCTGTGTTTGGCACTAGGCATGCTTCCTGAATGAACACATGAATGAAAACTCCAGAGCTTGTTTGACCCCACTCCAAGTTGCCCTCCATATGCACACTCTGTCACTCACATAAAATAGGGCAGCCATGCAGTGAAAACTACTTAGGGATCACTTCCCACTCCTCCACAGAGCACACTGTGCTCCCGTTCAGGGATAAAACAATTCATCACTTTTTTTTTTTTTAAATAAAAGAGTAGGTGTGTCTGTTGTAGGACATGTAATTACCCAGTTGGATTTTTATCAACTAGAAACCCAAGTCAAGTTTTTGAAAGAAATCTCTATAAGAGTGTTAATGACATCAACTGAGCTGGGGTTTCCAGAGGACATAACCTGTGAAGGTGGAGAGGAAACCTCTTTAAGATCTTCCACGTGGAATCTTTGAGTTGGTTTTGGGGAGGTGACTCTGGGTGATGGGTGGGAAAAGAGGAGGAAGGGCTGGACCCCTTAGAACAGAGATATGAGTCTGGGGGCTTTATGCCCCCAGAAATGAATAACATCTTTGGCTCTCACCTGTCTGACATCTGAGCATCTCAACTCAGGAACTCAGGGGCAGGGACTCCCCCAGCATCTGTCTTCTTCCAGCACTTGGCAGAGAGAGACTCTCAGAGGCTGAACTGGACGTCCTATGCGTGTGTCATTATGCGGCTCACATGTCTCCTGGTCTCTCCAGCCTGACCCACAGCCTCACCTCCTCTTTTATCCTCTCCTGTCTCCTGAGCCCAGTCAACCAACTGTAATAGCATCAGGCGACTCAGAGTGTGTGGGGTACAGGGAAATCTACATAGGTACCAGATGGAGGTCAAGAAGTTCAGCTCATTGATACTGTGACCTCTGCCCCACCAATATTTCCTGTCTCCAGGGGCACAAAGTTGGTTACTTCATTAACCCCTGAGACCTGTCACAGCCCATTTGGGAATTTCTTTTTTTTTATTATAAAAATATGATAACTCATTTACAGGAGACTTGGAAAGTACAGAACAAATTTACATACATGCTGTGTGCTGTGCTTAGCTGCTCAGTTGTGTCCGACTCTTTGCAACCCCATGGACTGTAGCCCACCAGCCTGCTCTGTCCATGGAGATTCTCCAGGTAAGAATACTGGAGTGGGTTGACACACCCTCTTCCACAGTATATTCCCAACTCAGGGATTGAACCCAGGTTTCCCACATTGCAGGCAGATTCTTTACCATCTGAGCCACCAGGGAAGCCCCACTGTATATTACAATTGTTTGTTTTAAGTAGATAAGTTAAGACTTTCAGTTGGAGTTTCAATATCAAACTCTCAGAAATTAACTGAATATACAGAGAAGTGGAAGAATATAGTAGACCTAAAAAGCATTATGAACCAATTCAATGTAATTAAGATTTCTCCATTTTTATACAACAGTAGGATACAAATTCTACTCAAGTTTCCATAGACTATAAACTAGGAGACATTGCAACACACCCAGAGACATAAGACTGGGTGCAGAAATTTAATGGTCTAGAGGTATTGAAATCATACAGAGTCTGTTATCTTATTATGCCCACCAGGACCCAGGAGAAAGGAGCAGTGACCTCACAAGAGACTCAGCCAGACTTACCTGTGAGTGGGAGTCTCTGGCAGCAGTGTGGGTTGACAGTGGCCTGCCACATGATCAGGGGCAGCGGTGTGGGTTGACGGTGGCCTGCCCCATGATCAGGGGCAGCGGTGGGGGCGGTGGCCTGCCCCATGATCAGGGGCAGCGGTGTGGGTTGACAGTGGCCTGCCCCATGATCAGGGGCAGCGGTGTGGGTTGACGGTGGCCTGCCCCATGATCAGGGGCAGCGGTGTGGGTTGACGGTGGCCTGCCCCATGATCAGGGGCAGCGGTGTGGGTTGACGGTGGCCTGCCCCATGATCAGGGGCAGCGGTGTGGGTTGATGGTGGCCTGCCCCATGATCAGGGGCAGCGGTGTGGGTTGACGGTGGCCTGCCCCATGATCTGGGGCAGCGGTGTGGGTTGACGGTGGCCTGCCACGTGATCAGGCACTGGCAGCCGCAGTCCTGGGAGAAGTGGTGGTGGTCTCTAAGTTGTGTTCAATTCCTGCGATCCCATGAATTGTAGCCTGCCAGGCTCCTCTGTCCATGGGATTCTCCAGGCAAGAATAGTGGAGTGGATAGCCATTTCTTTCTCCAAAGGATCTTTCCGACCCAGGAATCAAACCCGGGTCTCCTGCATTGCAGGCATATTTTTACCAACTGAGGGAAGACTTAAAAAGTTTAAAAAAGTAAAGAGGTATTGAAATCATACAGAGTCTTTTATTTCATCATGGGGATTTCCATAACTTTAGGATCTTGCTATTCCAGGTCCAAGAGTCTCAAATCCAGGACACGAAGCCTGGCGTGTGCTGCTGATCCTACTGTCTCACACAGAAGGGTGGGAAAGAAGAGAGAGAGGGCTTGCATCTGAACAAATGGAGGGAAATGCAAGTGGTTTTCACCTAGGTTGGCATTTTGTCAACCCAGAGAGTTGGTAAAGAAATAAATTTTCAATCTTGTTTATTATTCAGTTACTGTTTATTGAGCACCTACTATGTGCAGATATAGTGCTTCCTACAAGAGTAAACAGTCAAATACAAAAGTGTGATAAGTGATTATCTGAACATGCCCAGCGTGTTGGGGAAACCCAGAGAAACATCTGTGCAATCTCTGAACCAAGGAAGACTTCCTGGAGGAGATGACAGTTGAGTCAAATATTGAACGACAAAGTCAGGAAAGAGCATGATAAGTTCAGAAAGTGCAATGGTTTCAGATGGATGGAGAGAGGGATGAAGATGGGAGAAGAGGGGGATGGGACTAAAGATGTACAGAGGGTGCAAATCATTAGAGGCTCATATACAAAGCCAAGGGTGTTAACATGACTTTAACAGGGGACCAGCGACAATCTGAATACGGGCAAGTGTACAGTCAGATTTATATCTTGAAAAAATCACCCTGAGAATGTACCATGAAAGCTGGATTGGAAAAAGAATGAATTAAAAGTTACTCAAATAATTCAGATGAAGATTGAAGATGGCTAGAACTTAGGTAATGACCTGCAAACAAGGAGAGGAGGACAGAATGGAAAGAAGTGTCGAGGGAAAGAGGTAGCACATGGCTACTGAATAACTGGGGTGTTTCTAGAAAGAGAGAATGGCCGAGAGAAATTTCCAGTTTCAGTGACCCATTCACCACCATAAAAAACAAGGTGAGAGGTGCAAATGTGAGGAAAAGATGGCAGATCAGGACCTACTGAGTTTGCAGTTTTAGGCGTCTGGCCATTCAGATGGAGGTGTCCACCAAGCTCCCCCATCATCCCATGCCCAGTTCTCAGGAGCCATGAGAAGCAGAAACAGAGCCCCTCCCAGGAGCTGACACTGTACAGCTGGACAGATTTGCTATCTTGTGTGTGGAAAAGCTGGCCATGCTGAGGGGTATGGGACCACTCTGACTCCTGCAGAGCGGGCAGAGACTGTTTATTATCCAAGGCACTTCCACCCCCTTGCCCGGACTCCTGAATGAATATGGAGATTCTGTCCTTCACTCAGCACTGTGGCAATGACAAGTGGCAAAGAGGTAAGATTGCAGGATAAAAGGACATCCAGTTACATTTGAATCTGAGATAAACAGCAATTTTTGTTTAGAATATGTGTGTCCCAAATGAGCTTCCTGGGTGGCTCAGTGGTAAAGAATCTACCTGCCAGTGTAGGAGATGTGGGTTCAATATCTGGGTTGGGAAGTTCCCCTGGAGTAGGAAATGGCAATCCACTCTAGTATTCTCACCTGGAGAATCCCATGGATTGGTGGGTTACAGTCCATGGGGTCACAAAGAGTGAGGCATGACTGAACGACTGTGTATGCACGCATGTCCCAAATTTTGCATGGAATTTACTAATACTAAAATTTTCTTCATTGTCTATCTGAACTTCAAATTTAACTGGGGATCCTGTGTTTTTATTTGCTAAACCTGGCAACCCTGCAGGCAGGATTCATGTCCACATTCTGATCCTAGGAGGCTCAGAAGCTTAGACTTGTCCTAGTAGCAAAATAAGCACTCGGGGTAGCCCTGGCCAGATCTGCTGGCCCCATCGTGTGCTCTCCTTACCCAGGGAAGCCTGAGGGCTATGCCTTTGCTTGTTCTTGGTGCGGGATATTGACCTTCCACTAAAGGGCATCAGTACAGTGGATGAGCACAGCTGAGAGCTCCTAAAGGATCCTCAGTATATATCTGAAGAAAGAGATGGATGGAAAGATCCACACACAGTCACCTTGGGCAAGTTACTTATCTCACCGCTTCAATTTCCTCCTTAGGAAAATAGAGATAATAAAAATCTTGCAGACTTGTTGTGAAGACCCAGTGCGATGACTCAGGTAGAGTGTCAAGTGCAAAGTGAAAGTCACTCAGTCGTGTCCGACTCTTTGTGACTCCAGAGACTATAGCCACCCAGGCTCCTCTGTCCATGGAATTCTCTAGGCAAAAATACTGGAGTGGGTTGCCATTTCCTTCTTCAGGGGATCTTTTGGACCCAGGGATCAAACCCAGGTCTTTTGCATTGCAGGCAGATTTTTTTTACCATCTGAGCCACAAGTACAGGTCCTCCACAAATGCTCCTCCCCTGCCCCACCCGCCTGGTCTGCAGGTGGCCATCCCCACTCAGCCTTATCTACCTGTGGCTGACTTGGACAGGGAGGAGACTCTCTGGGTCTGGCATCCTTACTCAGCAATCACCCTGACTTTGACCTCTGAGTCAGCACAGAGACCGATGCTGCAATAGGAAAAGAGACGTGCTGACTTCAATAACTGATTTTGTGTTTTTAGAGCTGTGAGTCAAAGGAGGGGCTGTCCTAAGTGTCGCTCTTCTCCCTGAGTGAGGATAAGCTTTGTCACTTAATATCCATTGGCTGATAGCCTGTCACTTACCCACAAAAGGAAGTTCCTACACCTTCTCAGTGAGGCCATAAGGTATCCAGGCCAAAACCCCATGAATTCAGAGACGTGGATTCTAACCAATTCAGAAGACACCCCACAAATCCTTTTGCTGGAAGCACCTGAGAACCTTTTGAATGTCTCCCTGTGCCAAGTGACCCTTGGCTCCCAGCTGGCTTGGGGCTTTGCGACAGAGGAGGGAGCAGATGCATCCTGCAGAGTTTGGCTTTGATTTGTCACTGTCATCAGCTCCCATTCATATTCCCTTTCAGTTCTGAAATGCTGCTTCCCACCAGGCTAGTCACCACTCTTTTCCTGCAATCAACACACTTACTTCTGATTCCATGTCTGCGTATCTCCTGCAGGGCCTCCCATCTCCTGAGAGCCAGCTCAGGCTGTGAGGCATCCTCTGAGCCTTGGTACCCTGAGGCCCTCACCTGTCTGAATTCCTGAAGCCCCGCGTCATCCACCAGGAGCCCTTAGGTAAAATCTGCCTTGACTCGCTACTTCACTATTTCTTGCGAATGTCTTATTCCCGGATTGTGAGCTCTTGGAAGGAAAGTCAGGATGTGACATTGCTTTCCAGTTCTCTTTAAGCCTGCACTTGTTCTGGCTCAGGATGTTAGCACATGACAGATGATTAAAGAACAAATGAAAGAATAAAGAATCAGCACCAAGGACTTCCATTTGTCCAGAGACCTAATGGGGCAACAATTTAGCATATAGGAGTCCTGCTCTGTGTGATTTATATTCTGAGACAGACAAGGTGAGCCTCATAGGGACAGTAGATGCTTTCAGAAGGATGAGTAGGTGCTGGACCAATGTGTAAATGTTTGCTTTATGCAGAAGCAGAGGGGCAAGCATATTTGAGACCCTGGTGAGCAGAATAAATAAAGAAGAGAGTCTTGAATGTGAGCTTGTTCATTTAGTCAGTCAACAAACACTTTTAATTGCCTCCTATGAACCTCCTCTCCAGGCCCAGAGCTGAGGGCGTTCAGACAAATGAGTCATGCTTCCTGCCCCACAGGGCCTCACAACTGAGTGAGTAAAGACTTTTCCTTGGCGGGATTAATCTAGACGTCTTCCCAGGAGGTTAAATGTCAAGATCTGCTGGTATAGGAGAGGGGAGTGGAAATGGAAAGAATGGGGAGTGGAATTGGGAAGAACTGAGAGTGAAGAGCTGTTTTGGGCATGCTAGTCATAAGAAGCACCAACTGTATAGTTATCATTGGTTAACAGAGTTACAAGAGAGGCACCCAAAGAACAAGAAACCCAGAAAATGCATCAAGAGACTTGACGTTGCAAAGCATGAGGCACGATTAAGGCTGGGAAGTACAGAAGCACCTCACCCCTCTTACTATGTCACTGTGGGGCCCAGCTTTGTGGATTAACAATGCTGTATGCCTCCTCTCTTCTCCATCCTGGCTCCAAGAGGGAGTGGGAGGGGGCGGTGTGATGTGTGGGACCTAAGGGATGCTAAAATGGGCCCTCCATTCAACGGCCAGGGAGCTGGGAGATTTGTGTGTCCAGCCTGGCCAGGGAGAAGGTGGAGAGGGAGGGCTCCCACCTGGAGAACATTTAAGGAAAAGGAGAAAGGGTCAAAGAAGAAAGGCTGCGGACCCAGGGATGAAGGCTCATTTTCTTTTCTTTTTACCACCAGACAGCTCTCCTCCTGAGCACATGTCTTTAAAATGGAATAGATGGCATAGTTCTGAACGGCAGCCCTAGTAGCCTAGAGCTGGACCCCTGGAAACCACATCCCCAGCTCCATCAGATTCCATTCTTTATGCTTGAGCCAGAAGCCTTCCCATCAGATTTAAGCCATCAATCTTGCCTTTCTCCATCACAGTACACCCAATCCCCATACGTGGGTCATGCATCACACACACACACACACACACACACACACCCCACTGGCCTTACCCCATTGCCCTTGAAATTAGGGGAAGCTGTGATGCTGCAGATCAGGTGGCCAACCAGCCCCTTTGAGACAGTCCCATCCAACCTGGGATGGCTGATCCCCCTAAATCTGATCACCCTAAGGCTGAGTACTCCACACACTGGGGATACTCAGACTGTGATGTCCTTGCATGACAGCAGGCAGCCTCCCTGAGCAGCCCTTCCTGTGGCTGTCCCTGCCTTGTGAGGCTGCCTGCCGCTCTGGCCTTCTGGGTCCTGCTTCTCCTACCTATCCCCTAGCAGGGAGGAAAGCACCCAGACACCCGGCATAAATTTGCTGGGCCTCAGAGAACCTGTCCTACTGTGATGGATTTTTTAATTGGATTGTGACAAACATTTAATACCTAATAGAGCTCTTACCAGCACAGTTAATTAAGAATGTGACTAATCTAATTGAGTCGGGGCTCAGAAAGAGAGAAAAGAAGGGAATGGGAGAATGGGGAGCAGGATGTGGGGAGACAGGGGTGGAAAAGGACTATTGAGCCTGCTTTTCCTTCTGCTGGGTGAGGGGATTCTAGATACATAGCACAGGGAGATTGCATCAAGTTTGCCAAGGAGAAGCGAAGCATCATCCAGAGTGGCCAGGAGAACAAGGACCCTCTTCTCAGCTTCTTGCTCTGTCCCACTGTGCACGTTGGCTTGTCACCACAGACTTGTTAGCAACGCCTGAGCAAACAGACTTCTGTGGATCCCCTAAAGTGGTACGGGCAACTACAGAGTGTTTCAAGCCTCCTTCCCGAACATGCCTCATCGAGGGTGGCCAGGCTTGGCACTGCCCACCCAGAGTCATGGACCCTTCACCCTTCCTGAACCCCAGTGTCACGCAAATAGCAGTTGGAACACAAAGACTGTGTTCATAACTCCTTTGAACTACACTGGTACACTCACAAATGTGCAGCATACCCATGCTCCCACGTGCACGCTGTCTACACAGGCAGGCAGGTGTCACTGTGAGTCTACACAGCAGAGATGCACACACACACGGCACAGGTGAAATCGCCAGCACTGATGTGCAAGCGCAACACAACCACAAACACCTGGGGGAGCAGGACCGGCACGTGGGCGCCCTCCTGTCTAAAACAGAAGCTTGTCTCCTGCCGGGCCTTGCTGCTATCTGAGCGGTGACATCCCACCATCCTCCCGAGGTCTAAGTGCCTGCTTCCTTGAGAAGACCCGGCCGCAGCTGTTAGACAGCTGTCACTTGCATTCTGGCAGGTGGCCTCATGCACGGGAGTGTGGAGGGGGGCCGGGTTCCTGGGTGAGTGGTGTCACTCTGGGGATGACAGGTGTCCTGGAAACCGTAGATGCTGTCGACATCACACCCGATTGTGGGCAGATGCTGGGAAGGATTGTGGGAAGGCTGAATGTCAGGGTTAATGCTCAAGGGTGGTGTGGGGGTATTCATCTCGAAGTGCGTGGCGCCATAGTAACTGCTGGGAAGGAGAACTATTTCCAGTGTCTCTGCACCAGCACAGCAGCAGGTACCGTGCTGGACTTTACAAACGTGAGCCTTTCATATTCTAGTCTTTAATGGCAGGTGATAAGATTAGGGTAAGAGAGCTGTGATTTAGCCATACTTGAAATCTCACTGAGGGCTCAGCATCATCGTCTGCCTTAATCCCCATGGGAAACCTGCAAGGAGGGTGGTCTAGGCTGAACTACCTCTGACTCCAGAGAGAAAGCCAAGCCTCTTAAACATCAATCCCCGGAGGGCAGGATGCAGACCTCACCCCTCCACGCTCAGCTGTAGACTGCTTGATGACCGCTGATGGAGACACCCGGGCAGCTCCTAACTAACCTGGTGAGTGGCCAGACCGTACACACCTGGCTCTGTGCAGAGGGTGGGACAGCTGGCAGGTCACTCTCTTTGGGACTGAAACAATGATGAGTCCCCTAATAGCACTCGAAAGAGACTGATGATGGGAATCGCAATTGGAAAGGCCAGAGGAGGCATCAGTCATAAACAAAAAAAGCTAAAGAGGAGAAGCCACCAAGAAGTGAAAGGAAGCTCTCTCTCCCTCTCTCCTTCACTTGTCTACTCTTTATATATATGAATCATTCCTTATATTTGTATGGCATTTTCCACTCTCAGAAACTTTCATGTAGATAGAGCTATTCAATGCTCATATCTGAAGGAACCTGGGATTTCCCTGCACAAGGAGTTATGCAATAGTTAGAGATGGAGCCCCAAGGAGGACCCAGATCTCCTAGATTTTTATCAAGCACCAGCTCCTCTGCACACAGTCTCACTACAGCCACCACGGCACTGGGAGGCATCTGCCACTGTTCCCATTTTACAGGTGAGGCGACTGAGGTTCTGCAAGTAAGTGTGCAGTTATGCCTGAAGCCACTCAGGTAACAAGGAGCAGAGACAGACCTTAGGGTTAGGCATGTGGATTCCCAGTGGCATGATTTCCCACTTCCCCACCTTGTGCTTTTTCATTAAAAAGCACACTTGCTCTCTTTCTGGAGACCCAGAAAGAAGAGCTGAAATGTGGATGGAAACCTAACAGCACTGATCCCTCAACTGCCAGAAGGCATCTGGAGCTGGAATGCAAAGTCAGGGGGTCAGTGCCACAGTATGGCCAGTGGACGTTTAGTGAGGCTCTCTTGTGGGGTTTTCTACTCACTCTTGGGCTTCTGGGTGCCTTTCTTTCTTTCTTTCTCTCTTTTTTTTAATGTTAGCAATATTCAGATTTTAATAGTTTTATATAATAACATTTAGCTGTACAGTATAACCTAAGAAGGTTTATCATCACTCATTTGACAATGTTTACCATGTAACTTAACATACTAAAATAAGCCTAATTAGTTTAATATCTCTCTTTGAGTTGTTTCAGGGGCCCTCAGAAGCATTCCAGAGTTAGCCAGAGGTCAAAAATCTTCATACAGGATATCATTAGAGAAAGATTTTCAAAGCTATTAAAAGATTTTAAAATACTTTGTCAAATAGGATCATAGTCACTGTGGAACAATACTTAACCAAAGTGACAATAGAAGATTTTAAAAGCAAATAATCATTATAACAGATTGCTAAAAAGGTAAAGAAACATTAAGATCTATTATCAAAAGCAGACCAATAAATATTTCAAGAAAGGGTTGTCCTTTCTTTTTAAAAAATATTTATTTATTTATTTTTGGCTGTGCCTCACGGGCTTTCCTCTAGTTATGGGGAGCGGGGGCTACCCTTTGCTGCAGTGCAAGGGATTCTCATTGTGGTGGCTTCTCTTGTTGCAGAGAACGGGTTCTAGGGTGCCTGAGCTTCAGTAGCTGCAGCTCCTGAGAATAGTTGTGGCTCACAGGCTTAGTTGCTCCGAAGCATGTGGGATCTTCCTGGAGCAGGGATCAAACCCATCTCGCCTGCCTTGGAAGGCAGATTCTTTACTACTGAACCACCAGGGAAACCCTGTCCTTCTCTCTTGATTTGCCTCTATTGTCCCACCATGCTGCTGCCCTGGGTGACACCATTCCTCTGTAGCTGGGCAGGCGAGTGGCCCTCTGCCATCATGGTCTTAGTTCTTTGCAGCACCAGCAGAAGAAACATCCCCTTGAGAGGAGGAGGGTGTGCCAGAGCTCATCCCTCCTTCCCAGCTCTGGGGCACCGGGGGAGACCTTTCCACCGCAGCGCTCACGGCCTTTTAGTGCAGCAGACAATCTCTGACCAATTGTTTGTCTGACAACTTTATCCTGGGAGGAAAAGCCAAGGCAGGAGGGAGGGGGTGGAGTTCCAGGAAAAGGCAGCACCCAGGCAGCGGGCTGAGCCTCCGTCGAGGAGAACAAAATCCATATTTACTACTTACTGCTAAAGCGACCTTACCCGAGTCATTGAATGTTTTTGAACTTCATCTCTTAACTGGGAATTAAAAATCTCTGCACGCCTCGCTGGATTCTTGTTGGGGAGAAATAATACATAGGAGAGAGGTTTGAAAGTTGTACAGGGCTACAGAAATGAAAGGTAAATGAAAGGTATTTTCTATTAAGTAGAATAAGGAAGATCAAGAGTGACAGAGAAAGAGGAGGGAAGAAGTCAGAGGACTAGGAGTAAGTGCTAGTGGAAATGAATGCTTTCCCACAGAGAAATGCATTAGGCACCTTCAAATGTTCGTTCTTTTCTAGAAGATTATAAAGAAATAGCTATTCCTAATGGGCATCAATTATACAACTTAAGAGTTGGCTCATGGCACCTGTGATTCGTTGCTAGCTATCATGGTGACTCTTTCAATTATTTCCCCAATCCAGTCTGATACACAAAATCTCTTCTTTTCTACCCTCGGCCATTCTAGAAAGGACAGTACTAAGGACAAGGGAAGTAGAAATGAGGGAGGAACAAAGTGATGCCCATCTCCCTTCCCCAGGGAGATGAACTGGGGTAGACCACTGTGCCTTGCAGACTTGGGTCAACCTGGTGGTGGGGGACTTCAGACCTTTTAAATATCAGGTTTCCTTTCCTTACCTTGAATCTGTTGTTGCTTAGTCACTAAGTTGTGTGCAACTCTTTTGCAACCCCATGGACTGTAGCCCGCCAGGCTCCTCTGTCCTTGGCATTTCCCAGACCAGAATACTTTAATGGGTTGCCATTTCCTTCTCCAGGAGATCTTCCCAACCCAGAGACTGAACCTGCGTCTCCTGCATTGCAGGTGGATTCTTTACTGCTCAGCCACCAGGGAAGCTATACCTTGGATCTACAGAATTAAAATCCCCAAGGTGGGGTCCTGGCATCCGTATTTTTTAAAATAGGCCCCATGTCATTCTTATTTATGGCCAGGTTTGAAAACCACTGTCTGTCTCCTGCCCTCCCAGCCACAAAAACCAATCTACAGGCTTGGCCACCTTCCTGCCACTCTTTAATTCACACAGGGGTCCCTTCTGGGGGACATGGTGTTGGAATGATCTTGCCTCCCTTGCATGCCTACCTCTCTTGCTGCTTTCTTTTTTTCATATGAAATTTTATTTATTTGTTTGTTTTGGGCTGAACTGGGTCTTCACTGCTTCATGAGCTTTCTTTTGTTGTGGCAAGTAGGGGCTACTCTCTAGTTGCAGTGGGTGGGTTTCTCACTGTGGTGACTTCTCCTGTTGTGGAGTATGGGCCCTAGGGCATGCACGCTTCAGTAGTTGTGGCCCATGGGCTTAGTTGCCCCACAACATGTGGGATCTTCCTGGACCAGGGCTTGAACTCGTGTCTGCTGTGTTGGCAAGCAGATTCTTTACCCCCGAGCCACCAGGGAAGCCTCTCTTGCTGCTTTCTCTCTCTCTCCATTCTTCTCCCGGCCCAGAGACAGTTCTGGGAATGGGCTAGCTTGCAGCTGCAGGGCCCTGAGCAAAGGGTGATCTCAAAGACAGCATCCAGGGGGCAAAGATGGCACTGATGATAAAATAAATGCAATTAAACACAATCAGCCTGCAACCTAGGGCCTGGCAGAGACAGGGAGACCATGTAGGACACCACAGTGGTTTGGGTTGGAGAGACACAGAGGAAATCCTTGCGGGTCCATGGCCTTGCCCTTCTGGGAAGGCAGAGAGACTAGGAAGCACTGTTCAGGCAAGACCACCCACAGCACCTGAGTGCGATGGAAAGCTGTGGTCGGCCGCGGTGTCTGGCTGTGCCGCCTCCCGTTTCCAGAGTAGCTAGGTGCCCCCCTTCTCCCCATGACTGTGTCTGTCCATGTTCCCAGTGAAGATTCAAGTAAGGTGGGCAGTGACCTGGTGCTCAAGAAAAGAGAACTCTTCCAGCTCATTCTGTTTATTTTGTTATTGATAAAATGTATCCTTAAGGGTCAGGGTCAAATAAGGCAGCCCTTCTGGCAGTCTCACTTAAACAGCCCCAGCCTCCATTGCTAGTGTCTGGGAACCAAGCTGCAGCACTACTGAGGCTGGGCTGAAGCTTGCTGGACATCACGCATCCTCCCTGCCCTGTGGGATAGTGTGCTGGACCTGTCAGCGAGGACACTGGCCAGAGGTCTCCAAATTTCGGCCAGGTGCCAGCCATCTGAACCATTAACTGTGTTCACTGAACACCTACTGGGTGCTAGATGCTAGGCCAACTGCAGGGGAAGGGGAGGGGCCACAGTAACAAAAAACATGATCCCACCATAAAAATACCCAAGTCCAATTATGCTGAGCCAAATGCCCAGTTATAGGAGCATTCTATCACAGGGTGCTGTCCCCAACCCTGAGGGCAATGTCACAGACTGCTATTGACAAGACATGGACTAAAAACAAAGGACTGCATGGAGGTAGAGGGTGGTACTGAGGAAAGGAGGGATTGGAGTGAGGCTGGAAGAGCTGAAGTTTCTTTGGAAGGGGCCAGGGTCAAGCAAGTAAGTGTGAATGAGTTCCACGGAAGGCCGAAGGACAGCCCTATGAGGGCTGGGAGGAAACAAGCGGAGGAGCAGAGAATTCTTCAGAGGGAGGAGCAAGGCCTGGATTCTGTTTCCAGCTCAAGTTGTTTCTTGCTCCAGCTCCAGCGCTTGCCTGCAAGGGGTAGGGGGAGTTGGGTACCAGTCACTGCCCCTCCATTAAATCCGTAGCTCCTCCACCATCCTGCCTGTTCGCACAGAGCGGGAGATGAAGCTCCCCCGGGACTGTGTAGCCTCCTCCTAAACACAACCTGGCCTTGGCTTTGAGAGGAAGTCCTGGCCAAGAACCACGTAGGCCCCCAACTGAACCCCATTGCCAGCCAGCCAGCTGCTCCATCTGAATGCGGGCCAGAGTTTATAAATAAACCAAGAGAAGTCATTTTGTCCCAAGAGACTGGGATGTCTCTTGAAATACAGAGATGTTCTGTCTTGTGCCTCCGTGCTTCCTGAGCTGTTATTCTTTGGCGAGGAACAGTGCTTGGATTGAAGCTGGTTCCCGTCTACAGCTGAGAGTCTCAGCGGGGGCAAAGAGGGTGGAGCAGGGGAGGCAGAGACACGGACAGAAACGCTTTTGGTTGCACCCTGATGTAATAAATGGGACCACTAAATGAACAAGAGGGGAAGACAGAAGAGAAGCATGACAGGGAAGGCAGGAGGGTGTTGAGATGAGAAAGGGGCAGTGAGAGAAAGAGATATTGACAGAGACGTAGAGGAGAGATGCTGGCAGACTGTCAACTGAAACGTCCACGCCGAGACAGGAGAGAGAGATGGGAAGATTAGGAGAAATGTACAAAGGCAGACAGCTTGCAGCAAAGCGCTCAGACTTCTTGCCTCCGTCCCTTTTGCATTTCCATAGCCCAAGCGCACACTGAGACACAGAGTTGCAGTGAAGGAGCATGGGGGAGGGGAGGGGGCAGGCACAGGGAGGACCGGGTGGGAGGAGGAGTGGAATAAAGGGACACTGTGCGCATATGGGGTCCGAGTGTGAGGACTAGATACCAGCGCGTGCCTGAAGACAAAGTACCAGCATTATCTGTCTCATCAGCAGCCTTGTGTAGATAAATGGCTTTGAGTGGACCCTAGGACAAGACTGTCTGGGTCTAAATGCTGGCGATACCGGCTTCCGGTGGTGCGAATTTGGCAAATTAGGGAACCGATCTGAACTTCTCTCTGGGATGGGTATCACGTTAGTACTTCCTTATGGGGCTGTCACGAAGATTGAAGCTTCATAGTACGTACGCACTTAGTGCAGTGCGCAGAGCAAGACCTCTGGGGGGCTCTGGTGCGGCTGGGGCGCACACAGACAAAGGGGGACAGGAAGGATGGGGGCAGGGAGAAGCAATGGCTGAGGTGAGGCCTCTCCTTTTTTAGTACAAATCTCTTATATGGAGTCGACATACTTTTGGTTGTGAGCAATGGGGCTGAGGAGTGAAGAACGCCTTCCAGAAATGGATCAGCCCAGTAGACAGCATCTAAGCCAAGAAAGAAGAGGAGGAAGGAGACACCGGCCAGCATCAAATAAGACTCTGAAGCTGCAAGTGAGTGTGTGGCTGGCTGGGGATGCCACAGGATCCAGAGGAGGCTGAAGCCAAAGACAGCCAAGGTCAAGCCGGCTCTCCTGGTGGGCTGCTCCAGTAAGAGGGAGCGGGAGGGATGAGGTGCAGGGGAACAGTCAAAGCACGACCTGTGAGGAAACCTGTGAGGAAACACTGCAGGTCACCCCATGGCTCATCCGTCAGAAAGTCCAGGAAGGGGAGTTGGGTGAAATCTGCCATCTCTCAGGCAGCATGCTCCTCTCTCCTGCCATCCAGAGGATGGGCTTTTTAGATTCCTCCCATGATGATCTGAAGGCTTCCCTGGTGGCTCAGCAGTAAAGAATCTGCCTGCCAATGCAAGAGACTCAGGAGTCACAGGTTCGATCTCTGGGTCAGGAAGATCCCCTGGAGAAGGAAATGGCAGCCCACTCTAGAATTCTTGCCTGGGAAATCCCACGGACAGAGAAGAGCCTGGCAGGCTACAGTCCATGGGGTCACAAATGGTCGGACACTACTCAGTGATTAAATAACAACAAAAGAGACTTAAGATTGAGATGTGAGACTTAAGAAATGACCTCCTCTGGAAAAGACATCACACTCCGCTAACTGGATTCAGGAAAGTCACTGGGGCAGAGTCCCTGACCGGAAATACTTTTTCTGGGAGGAAAGGCAAGGATATAAGAAGCACAGTGAAACAGACGAAGCTTGTTCTGCTGCAGACCCTGCCCTCAACCTGAGGCTGGCTCTCCTGAGCTCAAGGTGGGCCAGGGTTAGGGAACCAAGGGTGGAGAAGTTAGGGAACCTTCTTCCATGCTCCCTCACTGACCATGACTAGCACTAACGCAAAGGTCCCAGCACACCTGAGCATGCTCTTTGTGCTCAGGTAGATGCTGCTTGAGTAGATGCTGCTCACTGAATGGGCTTTGGTCACCAGAGATGGTTCCTGAATCACACGAGACCCTCAAAGATGCTTTTAATCTTGAGGGGAAAGAAATGCAGGAATTCAGGATCTTAAATCCCCACTTTGCTAAACTAGGCTCTTGGTGCTGGAATTAAGCCTGCAGCAACAAACAGAAAAACACATGGAAAAAGTTAAAACATATTACTGCCAACGCTCGTTTGTGATTATGAATATTATAATCATAGCTATCACTTACTGCGAGCCTCCCCAGGGGCCAGTTGCTTCTACACATAAGCTCGTAAATCCTCACAATGACCCTACAGAGTGAAGATTAGAATTCCCTGTTCTAGACAAAGACACAGGCTCATAGAGGTGAGGAATACTCGCACTCGGAGTGGCTCGAAGCCTCCACTCTTCCCACATCTAAATCTACTCAAGTGCCCTTAAGGAGAAGGGATTTCCTTTAATTTCAGATTCTACTTTAAATGTACTTTCACTGGAAAGCAGTACTGTCCTGTCTTGATTCCCACCATCTTCCGTGTAGGATGGAGTGAGAGGCTCCATGGAAAGTGTCTTTGTGAACCAGACGTGACCCTAGAACTCTGACAGAGAAGCTAACCCTTCCGAAAGGTGCTCGCCCAGAGACCCAGAGACCGATGGCAGTTCTCCTCCCATGCAGACTGCTGGGACTGCTGAGGGGAGCAGGAAGGGGGTGTAGCAGGGAACCATCCTTTCAAACTCTTGTGCAATAGGAGGGGTGTACAGCCTGCTGCCCTCTGCCTCTGGAGACCTGCACATTCTATGAGGGTAATACAATGATACAGCTTCCCTCTTCTAATTGTCCAAAAGTTTAAAACCTTATTGCTCCAAGAAGCATTCTCTGTGTAGCTAGAGCTATGAAAGCCCACAAAATAACAAGGCCACCGTTTCTCTGTTTGCAAAGATTCAGGCTACACTAAATTCCCATTACCAGAAACAATGGATGGGTTTGTGGTTGGCACCACCTGGGGTCTATGGGCCAGTGATCTGACCCTACTTCTCCTTTTCTCCATTCACTTGAGTGACTTCTTGTAGTGCTCATAGCATCCAAAAGAAGGTGTCTTAGTCTCTGCAGGCTGCTGTAACAGGATCCCATAGATGAGGTGCCTTTTATAGACAGATTTACTTTGCACAGTTTTGGAGGCTGGGAAGTCCAAGATCAAGGTGCTGGCAGATTCGGTTTCTAGTGGGAGCTGGCTTCCTGGTTCATGGATGACCATTTTCTCACTGTGTCTTTGCATGATAGAAGGGGTGAGGGGGGTCTCTGGGGTCTCTTTCCTAAGGGCAGTAATCTCACACAGCAGAGTTCTATCCTTATGACAAAACCAACTCCCTAAGGCCCCACCACCTAATATAATCACCTCAGGAGTTAGGATGCAACATATGAATTTCAGGACGTGAACATTCAGTGTGCAGATGGTTTGCTAGAGAACAAGCTTCCATGCTCTTCTGTCCTTATCTCCTTACTAATCACACACACACACACACACACACACACACACACACACACACAGAGCTTATTCCCATAAGAGAGCAAGGAGCCCACAGAGGTCTAATCGAGAAAGATAATAAAGCCTTGTCCTAGAAAAATCAGGTTAATACCCAGCTCCTTACAGGCAATAAGTGGCAATGTGCTACCAATACTGATCAAATTCAGTCCAGATGTGACCAACCCCACAATCTCCAGGGCAGAGTGGCTTTCAGTGGAACAATTTTCCTAACAGAGTGACTCTGCTGCCACCACCTTCTCCAGAAAAGACCCCAAAGACACTTAAATTGGCCACAGGTGAGCCAGCGGAAGGAGCTGAGCTGCCCTTCTCTGTCAGAATCCCTCCAGCACGAGGCAGGCAGTCACACCCCATCGTCTGGACATTCACACAGAGACCGGTGCGGGTGCTGGGCCAGCACCTCTCTGCCCATCTCCCCCCTCAGCCCAAATGCCTGCAGTGGGAGGGGAGGGTGGGGGTTGGGAGGCAAAGAGGGAAGGGAGGAGGGGGCACAGAAAGGACAGACCAGACCGAGCAAGAGCCGTGTGAGAATGCATGGTGGTGTGGGTTTGGGGAAACCCCAGGAGATCAGCTTCCAACGGTGATTAATTTAGTGAGAAAATAGATTCTCACTGCCAGCCACCAAGTCTGCAGAAGCTGACAATGAAGCGATCAGCTCCACGTTCAGGCAGCTCTGGTCTTGTGAGAAGGTAATCTGTGAGCTTTGAGCTGCTGCACCAACAGAAGAGTGACTGTGGGGAAGGAGCCACCCTGCTCCTGGAGAGGAAGATGCTAACTCTTTATACAGCCTGCCTCTGGACTCTGTGGGACACAGGAACCCAGAGATGGAAGGGTGTCCATAGAGATTCTGATGCTTTGCCAGCCCCATCCAGGAGAGTGTCCACGTGGCATCTCTCTGCTGGATGTGTGTGTCAGCCTGACTCTGCTATTGGAGGAAGGCTGAAAATCCATCTTCCTTTCTGATAGACATGACATGAGGGCTCCCAAAATAGGAAGCCACTCAATCATTCATTCAACCAAATGTACTTCTACTGTGTTTCCATCCCATGTTAAGGCACTATGGCTCCAAGAGTGCGGATAAAACAGAAGCAGACCCTGCCTTTCTAGAACTTACAGTTTAGTGAGGGAGACAGAAATCAATCAAGTGATGAATGGATTTCACCCATCCATCCCTTTAGACACTCATGGTTCCAAATAATAGAAGGGAACTGATTAGAACAATAAAGCCTGAGACAGCATAAGACTTCAGTGTCATCTAGAGCATCATCAGTAGACATGTGAGGGAGCCCAGAGAGGTTGCATAACGTCACACAGGTAGCAAGTGGCAAGGACAAGGACCAGCACTTTAATTAAACATTTAGCTTAATGTTTTTCTTGTCACAATACACACCACAGTCCAAAGAGACCCAACATAAATGAAGCATGTTCAGCGTTTTCTGATGTTCTTCAAATATCCACTCTGTCGAATGAAAGTAAAAGTGAAAGTTCAACTTTTGCCACCCCATGGACTATACAGTCCATGGAATTCTCCAGGCCAGAATACTGGAGTGGGTAGCCATTCCCTTCTCCAGGGGCTCTTTCCAACCCAGGGATTAAACCCAGACCTCCCACTTTGCAGGTGGTTTCTCTACCAACCGAACTATCAGGGAAGCCCTCCTCTGTCTAATGCTCTGAGAAAACAGTGTTCTATCATCAACTAAGTTTGGGAAATGCCAGCACTGTGTCTTCCTTATAGAGGCTGACAGTGTACATGATAGTATTAAAGGCTCTGAGGTCTGTGGATTCATCACTGTCTAACACAGTGTCTCACAAACTGCTCTGACCACAGAAGCCCTTTTATTTATGTAGCACATCTTAACTGCACACTGGGATTCCTCAGGAGTTTTGCAAATCCCAAATAAATTAAAGTTCTGTGGATTTTAGATAGTTGACCTTCCTTTGCTGGCTTTCCCCCCTGTTTTTTTGTGTCAAACAGCCTTGGTTCCTTCCCTCTAAGTTACATTACATCTGAGTCTTCATTCTCCATCAGCTGTCTTAGACTCCACATTTCTGAATATCCTTTTCCCCTTAGAATTCTGGAGTTCATCTTTTCTTGAATTTCTTCAATTTGCTCTCGCTGACAAGTTACTTCTTTCTGTCCCTTGGTAATTGATATTCAATCTACTACAAACTTGCCTTTTTCCTAGGTGATCAAGAAAAGCACTTGAAACATCACTACTCATCTTCTTATGCATAAATCACAAATCCAATAACTGACTTGCGACCTTTCTCCACCACAATGTTCTTCTCCACCTCACAGTTCATCGGTCTATTTGAACAATACTTATTGAATGCTGATCACAGGTCACACTAAAGGCTACTTGCCCAGCAATTTCTGTCTAGTTAATTCCACTGGTTAGGGAACTTTGGACCATAAAGAAGGCTGAGCTTTTGATGCTTTCGAGCTGTGGAGTTTGAGAAGACTCTTGAGAGTCCCTGGGACTGCAAGGAGATCAAACCAGTTAATCCCAAAGAAATCAACGCTGAATATTCATTGGAAGGACTGATGCTGAAGCTGAAGTTCCAATACTTCAGCCACCTGATGCAAAGAGCTGACTCATTAGAAAAGACCCTGATGCTGAGAAAGACTGACGGCAAGAGGAGAAGGGAGTGACATGACAAGTCGGTTGGATGGTATCACTGACTCAATGGATATGAGTTTGAGCAAGTTCTGAGAGATGCTGAAGGACAGGGAAGCCTGGCATGCTGCAGTTCATGGGATCCCCCAAAGCCAGACACGACTGAGTGACTGAACAACAACAAAAGGGAACTTTGGGAATAAGGTTAAGTTCATAAGTTGACCGCTTTGGGGCCCATGAGTTTCATTCTGCCCATGACCTTGAATCGTGGCCAATATTCTCTCAAATGGGTGTCCTTGGACATGAAGAGAACAGGAAAAGATAGTGTAGCTGGCCCAGTTCAATTTCTGACCTTTGCAGGGAAGAAAAAAACAAAACCAAAAGCCCGTGCCCTGAGACTGGAGGCATCACCACGTAAGTGTGTCCAAGTGTCAGCTGGTTCCTCCCAATATCAGCCATCCACTCAGTTCTCCCAGGTTCCCAAGCATCTCTGAAGCCATCTCCCTCTGCGAAATGGTGTCATTAATTCATCAGGAAATAGCTAACATATGTCTTTGATTTCTTTTTACTCAAACAAACCTAATGTTTGTTTCTATTAACAGACTTGTCTCTTTATTCTCCTGGACACTGTGGTTCATTTGTGTTGCTCGGAGATTTCACTTGGACCTGAAAGAATGAGGCAAGTGTCCTTAAAAAATACTCATTGTTTGGCAGTAGGATTATAAGCAATATGGTCCCTTTTGCGAGAAACGGGCTACCACCAGCTGTGTGACTAGGTCTGAACTTTGACAACGTACAGGCATGCACATACCACACACACACATGAGTGTTTTACCATAGAAGGAAAAAACCTAGAAATTGATTTTTTTTAATGCACTTAAGTTTTCATGGAATCCTTTGGAGGTTATTTTCATGGACTACAACGTATTACTCCTGCTTTCCCGATATACTCAGGAATATCTAAAATATAAGACCAATAACACTCTTATCATATAGTCAAGAAGTGTCATAGAAAGAACTACCCATACTTACACACAATCATTAATTTAAAAGACCGTGTATAGACACAGAGAGTTCCTAGCCAATCTTAGATCACAAAGCTCACACAATAGATCACAAAAGATCACAATAGATCACCACCTTAGATCACAAAGGTGGTGGCCTTTGCCTCCCACCGGGGTTCTTGATTCTTTACCCTGAGTGGATGGCAGAGACTACTCGGTGCTCAGCCCTGCCTGCCCTGGTCTCTCTCTCCTCTCCACCACACCCTTCTCTTGCCTCTGGCAGCCCCATTCAAACCCCAAGTCCTTCCAGAACCCCTCTGCCCACTCTGGCCTCCACCACCCTGCCTCCATCCCTGTATTACCATCTTGTTACAAACACTTGTTTTTCCAAAAGCTTCATCTACATTAGTCTTGTCAATTCCTTACACCCACTGGAAAGGAAGCATGCTGTAATAGGAAGAACATAGCATCCAAAAAAAATCAACATGTTCTTTCCCTTGCTTTCTTTTATTTCCCTTGTTTTCTCCCAGGCAACTTCCAGCTTGCCTCCTCCCCCAATTCGGAATCTGGCTCAACACTGGCAGGTCATGGTTAAGCCCCAGGTGAACAAGACACAAGACGCGCCGAGATTCGTCCTTCCCAGGCATCTCTTTCATGCCCTTCCTTTCTTTTCAGAAGCCAACAGTGAGGACTGAATCCCTGATCAAGTCCCCGTTCCCTGCACCGAGAAAACGTGAGCCACAGACAATGAGAGGCAGATGCCCCTGTCAGAATCCCATGCTTCAAGCGAGATGTAGCCCAGATGACTCAGGCTAGGGACTCCCTGACCCTCCCCATCTTCTGCTGTCAGTACCCCCCACACAGCTTCCCCTCCCCCAGAACACTCAAACCTTTCAACAAGTCGGGCGTGCATACACCAGCCATCTCAAGCACCCAGGGATTTGGGCAAAGTGTTAGGAAGGAATGTAAACAATACATACTAATTGCTGCTGTGATGTAAGTTATAAATTAAATTAGATGGGCCAGAGGGCTGAGCTGTCCTCCCCCAGCTTCCACCGTGAGCATCATGGTAGACCAGGCATCTCAGAGAGCGGAAGCCAATTTCTCATGAGCATCTTTTGATGGGTTTCCCCAGTAGCGCCAGTGATAAAGAACCTGCCTGTCTGGAGACCCCGGTTTGATCCCTAGGCCAGGAAGACCCCCTGGAGGAGGGAATGCCAACCCACTCCAGTATTCTTGCCTGGAGAATCCCATGGACAGAGGAGCCTGGTGGACTAAAGCCCACAGGGTCGCAAAGAGTCAGACATGACTGAAGTGACTTAGCACGCACATGCACACCTTCCGATATTTCAGTAAGTGGACCCCAGGATGCTTTGGGCCAAGGTCACCCCTAGCTCTGCTATGTTCCAGGTATGCTAGGGTTCCAGGCATCCTGGGTCGGTGCAGAGAGGAGCCCTCACGCAGGGGCGGACAAGCACCCCTGCAGCTCCCATACTTTCCATTGGAGTTGCAGCCTCAGAGATCAAGCACTTCAGAATCAGCCCTGCCTTGGAAGAGTGGCCTGGGGGAAAAGCTCTCTAAGTACCTGTGACAGGCTTGCTGTTCCCTCTAGTGGGACTGCTTGGGAAATCCCTGGGCCTGAAGCAAAGCAGATGCTAAAGGAAGATTAGTTGAGTAGATAAATGAATGAACAATGAATAAGAGAATGAGTGACTCTACTGGAGATCCCAAACACCTTTGCCTTGCTGCTGCTACTGCTAAGTCACTTCAGTCGTGTCCGACTCTGTGTGACCCCATAGACGGAAGCTCACCAGGCTCCCCCATTCCTGGGATTCTCCAGGCAAGAATACTGGAGTGGGTTGCCATTTCCTTCTCCAATGCATGAAAGTGAAAAGTGAAAGTGAAGTCGCTCAGTCGTGTCCGACTCTTAGCGACCCCATGGACTGGAGCCTACCAGGATCCTCCGTCCATGGGATTTTCCAGGCAAAAGTACTGGGGTGGGGTGCCATTGCCTTACTCACCCATGTTTTGTTCTGTTTTGTACCCTGAGTAGAGGGAGGTGGGGCCAGTTGAAGGGAGAGGAAATGACAGCCCATTGGATGATCCTGGAAGCCCTTGCCTTTGCCACGGACAATACTTAAAGCTGGCTCAATTCAACAAAATCCAGAAGCAGCCAAGAGGGTTTGCTGTTCTGTTAAATCACAATGGGGTGGGGACTGGGCCTGGGATTCTATTAGTTTTTTTTTTCCCAAAATTCCCCACCCCCAGGACAGTGCTCTCCACATTGCTGGCATCCTTGCCTTTTTGCCCCTCAGAAAGGATCTCCATGCTACTAAGGCCAAGTCTTCATCTTCTATACAGAAGCCAGAGAGGATATGGTCAAAGTCTATGCATTTAGCCAACAAACATCTATCAGCGACGTGTGGGTGCCTGGCACCATGCTGGGCTCTGAAGATCCAGAGGTGAATGAAATACAGTTGCTGACTTCAGGGATCTCACAGTCTAGTAGAGATCTGGCAGCCAAACAGATAACAACAGTTCTGGCCCCTGTGGGCCTCATGGTCTGGGATGTCTCCATGATATGTCAGGTACCTTGTTACTGATGGGAGATAAAGCCCAGAGACAACCAGCGGCTTGAGCTGGGTTCACTGCTTTTCTGGTTCCCTCCACCAGATGACGCAGCAGCTTGTCCACGGAGAGCACACCGGGCAGCACTCCAGCGCCTTTCTGTACATCCCCTCTATGGAAAGCTTGTCACAAAGAGCACTTGTTTCCCCAGGGACACCTGAAGCCTAGCCAAATACCTTTGCCTACCTTGGTCTTTCTTCCATTGTTTTCATCAGTAGAAATCCCAAGCTCCAACTACCTTTTAGATTGGAGGCCTGCAGGCTGGCAGGGAAAGAGACACACTGGGAAACAGTCCTGTTTGTGTGCTTCGTTAAAGCAGGCAGTTTCTTGCCAGACTGCCAGTGCCCCTGAATACATGTCTTCCTGGGGTGATAGAGAACCAATTGGCTTGATGCAACTTTTGGATCCTTGCTAAAACCCTGGCTTGGGTCCCATGGAGGCCCTGAGACAGACATCAATAACCTTGTCTCTCATTGCCTTTATCAGCCGCCATCCAATGCCATTAGAATGCACCAATATTTATATACAGTTGAATGGCACTGCCAGCAGCTGCATTATAACAGAGTGGCCAGCCATGGGGAGTAAAGGAAGGCTGCAGGTTGAGTTTTCACTCCCTCACTCTGCTTCTGTTCAGTCTTGGGCCAGAGGGCTTGTCTCTTTCCAAGTCCTTCTCTCCATCACCTGGGGACAGTTTCCATTGCCATTCCCCATTGCCACTCAGAGGCTCAACATTAATAAAAATAGGTAGTATTTGTTGGTATGTAATGGTCAAGGCATACTATTTTACATGCCTTCACTATCTCATGCAGTAATCTCAAAATTCATCATAGTAAGTGGCATTGCTATGGAAGCAATGAACAAATCAAGGCTCAGAATGGCTGAGAAGGAAGCTCAAGGTCACACAGCTGTAAACAGGGTTGCAGACAGGCTAACAAGTTCAGATAGAATCGGGTTTTAGCTTATATCTGGACCCGATCACTATGTGCTTTTACTCAGTTATACTGCCTTGTGTTTTTTAAATTCAATAACTATATAATTATTGAGTACCTACTATGTGCTAGATACTGTCATAGGTGGATATTGAAGGGACTAAGATAGATGAGGTCTCTGTTCTAGTGTGGGGACATTGTAAAACAATAAACACACCCACAAGAAAATACTGCCTGGTGATAAGTGTGTGCAGAGAGTTAAAACAGGCTGATGTGAGAGTGAATGATTGGATGGCTACTTTCAGATGGAGTGACTGGAAGTCCTCTTGAGGAGGTGACATTCAGAATGAGTCATGAAAGGCAAGGAAGAGCTGGCCACATGACCTTCAGGGGCACAGCTAGTAATCCCAGGGTGGGTTTGAGGAAAGGAAGAAGGACCAGTGTGGAAGAAACCCAGCAGGTGAGTAGGAGAGAGGTGGGGAGGTAGGCAGAACTGGCTTCTCCTGGCTTATATGCCAGAGGAAGCCATGTGTATTTAAGTTTGTTAGTGATAAGAAGTTTGATAGTCATAAGACTTTATCAGATGTAATTAAATTTCCCTCTGCTTTTGTGTGGAGAAGGGTTGGTGGTGGTGGTTTAGTCGCTATGTTGTGTCCAACTACTCTTGCGACCCCATGGATTGTAGCCTACAGGCGCCTCTGTCCATGGGATTCTCCAGGCAAGAATACTGGAGTGGGTTGCCATCTCCTTAGAGTAGAACAAAAGGAGAAACAGGAGTTAGGAGACTGCTGTGGTGGTGGCTAAAGGAGGGGTGGAGTCACTGAGGGAATGAGAGACCTGAACACAGACTGGATGTTTCAGGAGTAGGTAAACTGGACTGACTGATGGACTGCATATGAGGCATAAGGGAGAGAGAATCAAGAATGTCTTCAGGAGCAATCTGAAACAGAGCAACTTGGTGAATCATGATGCTGTTTATGGAAAGGGGGAGGGTTGGATGAGGAATTGGCTTGGGGTTAAGAAATCAAGAGTTGCGTTTGGGCCATTTTAAAGTTCTAGATGTTAGTTAAATAGCTACATAAAAAAAAAAAAAAAAACAACTAGATATTATCTTGGAGAATGTACAGTATTGATAAGGAAGAAGTCCCTTTCCTTGGCACACGTTAACAATCAGAGGTAGAGCAGAGGAAGAGAAAGCCAAGAAAGATCAGTAGGGCAAGAAAAAAACCTGGGGGATGTGACGTCCAGGAAACAGAGAGATGAAAAGTTTTCAGAATAATCATAATGATAATGATGATAATGATAATGGTGGTGACAATGATTGAAGGAGAAGAAGGAGGAAAAGAAAGGGAAGAAGAAATAGAAGAAGAGGAAGAAGGGGAAAGGGAAGGAGAAGAAGACAAAAGAGGGAGACAATGTCATTCTCCCTGTTTCATAGACGAGACCACCAAGGCCCAGAGAGGCTACTTAACGTGAAGTCACCGGTCTTCCGTCCCTGCATTCACTGAGTAAGTGATGCCCAGTTCTTTCTTTTCACACCCTACAAATCAGCTTCCGAGCCTCAAACAGGTCCTGATTGAGTTCTCCAGAGGTCCTGTCCTTTTGCAGCCCTGAACTTGGTTTATTAATCTCTATGTCGGTTTTAATGCCCAAATCAGGGGAAATCTGATAGCTTAGTTGACAGACAAGCAGACTGCAGCTGTGGAGAGTAATCAGGTTTCCTATGGCTCTGTCCTCCAACAGAAACCTTTTTTTCAGTCTTATTCCCTTGCTATCCCAAACTGCTCCGAATCCTTTCTCAAGATCTCATCCAATTCTTATCTCCTCTGAGAGGGCTTCCCTGAGACAGCTACCCTATTCCTCTCTACAGTCCCTCAGAAATTATTTCATATATAATTAATTTTCATTTCTAATTAGGCTCAATTTTGCACTTCGTGTTGGCAAAGTAGTTGGGTTCCCGTGACATACTTCACAGTTGAAAATGTTATTATCAGAGGTGAAAATAACATTGAAGGGATAGAAATGTATCCCTGGGTGTTAGAAAAAGGGCTCAGAGAGAAAAACTATTCTGAGATGCCAATTAACCTTGGAGAAGAGGCATGCAAGAGCAGGGGGCACCAAGGAGGGTCTGCAGGAAGGGGCGAGGGTGAACGTGGTCTGGGGCAGGACATTCGAGTCCCTAGAAAAAACCTGGGCTCTCTGCTACCAGAAGCACTCAGAACGTGACCCTGTGCAGCTAGACATGGCCCTGGCTAGCCCTCCAGGGAGCAGGGCCATCTGGGAACTGAGTCTGGTTGCAGCATCCCTTCTGACATGGCTCTTATCACATCCACCTTAAATGGACCAAATATGTCTGCATATGGAATGTGCCCTAGCAACGGTCAGTATAATTGAAGAGTGCTCCAAGTTCCTTCCCCCAATATTTCTATTTGCTTAGAGTGTGAAATTTGTACATTTGAAGAACAAAGCTTTGAATTTTTCAGCTATAATAATAAGGGGGCTCCTTTCCAAGAGCACAGCTGAGGGAACACAGTGGGAAGAGGTGAGTCACCCAAGGGATAGACAGGTGTGGAGATGAGATTCTGCCCTAAATGGGGTCATCAGTGGAGGAGTGAAGATGAAGTTCTCATTATAAGGGCAACGCGAGGCATGGGGAAAATAGTCCTGCATTTCATAAGCCCCTGGGATAGGCCCTATTTTCCTCCAACATATGCAGACAAATAAGACAAATAGGGTAAAGAGAGATACTTTATCATGCACCATTTTGTGCACAAGTGAGGCCCTGCAGTGCCATCCCCACATGTAGGGGGACCCACCTTGGTCCTGCTTCACGAAAGTCCAAAGAATGCTCATTCAGTCGTTCCACATACGTTCACTGAACACCTATTAAGTGCAGGCCCCATTCTAGGTGCTTACAATATGTCATTGAACAAAACAGACACAGACCCCTGCATTTGTGAAGCAAATGTTCAAATGATGAGACTCAGATAATAAGCTATAAACATGATAAACGGTAACTTAAATGGGATGCTAGAGTTGATGCAAGTCAGATCTTCTAAATAGCCCATTTCTCCCAAAGCTTGGGCTCTCCTAAATAATACATTCTCCTATACAACATTGTTCTCTGTTATCTCATCAGAAACCTCTGAGGCCAAAGTCGCCACACTTCCCACTTCTCTCTTCTTTCCTCAAGTACCCTCCCCTACCCAGACCTTGTCCTAATACACACAGTAGACACAGAGAGGGTGCTCAATCCCATGTGTGAAATTGAATCAGTCATCCTTATCTGGGAGCACAGATTCTATCCCCTGGCAGAAACCCTTTTTTAACATGATCTGTTTACCCTAGAGTCCCTTTTCTACAGACCTTTCCCTATGACACATATGGTTATCCAAGGAGGGTAGATCTAATTTGGGGGAAAAGAGAAAAATCTCATTCCTAACATGATTGATTTCCCTTCCTCTCCAGCTTAGGTCTCCCAGGATCCCTATCTCCACTCGTCACCTACAGCTCCTCCCCTCCTGCGTAATTCCTGACCCAGAGGAGAGATGGGGATGAGGCAAATGCTGTATCCTTACCTGTGGGCCACAGGTGACTGTTCAAAAATTTTCCACAGTGAAGACCTAAGAACACTTTGACTTCATCTCATTTTTAGCACATATGCATACATGCATGAAAAGGAGAAAATGGCATCCTTCCATGTGCCCAGCACTAGGAGAGATGGGCACAAACATTCTTGGGTAATAGATCATGGTAATAGTACATCCTAACTGCTCTCTTCTCGGGCTTTGCTGGTGGTCCAGTGGTTAAGAATCTGCCCTGCAATGAAGGGGACACTGGTTCAATCCCTGGTCCAGGAAGATCCCTCATGCTGTGGGGCAACTGAGCCCGTGCACCACAAGTACTGAAGCCCATGTGCCCATGCTCCATCCACAACAAGAGGAGTCACCACAACAGGAGGAGGAGTCACACAGCAACTTCCCTGACAGCGTAGTTGTAAAGAATCTGCCTGCAGTGCAGGAGACCCTGGTTCAGTTTCTGGGTCAGGAAGATCCCCTGGAGAAGGGAATAGCTACCCACTCCAGTATTCTGGCCTGGAGAATTCCATGGGCTGTATAGTCCATGGGGTCACAAAGAGTCAGATATGACTGAGCAACTTTCACTTTCACACTGCAACTAGAGACTAGCCCCTCTTCACCACAACTAGAAAAAACCCAAGCAGCAATGAAGAACCAGCACAATCAAATAAAGTGAATAATTTAATTTAAATTATTCTCTGGTCCTTCACCTCTTCTCCTATGTATCATATCAAGTTCCATAAAGACACAGTTAAGCTGTACTTTCAAATTCAGTGTATGTGAAAAATAGAAAAATAAGACCTAAAAATGCAGTGCTTGGACGCACCAGAGTTCTTTGAGATCAGTCCTAGGCCCTTTTCTCTTCTCACTCATACTTTAGTCCTGTCCGGCCTCATCCAGGTCGTTTCTTCAGATACCACCTCCCTGCCTATGACTTACAGGCTTATATTTGCAGTCAGATGTCTCTGAGTCTTAGAACCGAGCAGCTCACAACATCACAAGGGATATTTCTTCTTGGTTCACTACCAGGTTCCTCAACAACACACAGTCATCACAAAGTCACAGTCTTCCTAATACCACCTCCAAGCCTGGACCTCTTCCATTGTCTCTTAAGTCAGCAATAGCTTCACCACCATCCAGGGGTAGAAACCAAACCTCCAAGCATCACTGTTGACTCTCCCTAGCTCTAGCTCTCATGCTCATAGTCAGTCTAGCCACAATCCTAACAATTTTGCCTCCTAAGCATCTCTTTAATCTATCTACCTCCCTTTGTCTCTGTTGCCACCACCTTCATCCCCAAACTCATCCCCCCTCATTTGGATCACTTAAAGGTTTCCAGTCAATCTGCACCTGACTCTGTCTCTAATCAGATCTTCATGCTGCAACCTGAGGAATTTCTAAATGCAAGTCTGAAAGAGACTCCACCCTCACCACACCTTCATTTGCAATAGGTATTCAGTCATGTCCAACTTTCTGTGACCCCATGGACTGTAGCCTGTCATGCTCCTCTGTCTGTAAGATAATACAGGCAAGAATACTGGAGTAGATTTTCATTTCCCTTCTCCAGGGGATCTACCCAATCCAGGGATCAAACAAACATTTCCCACATTTCCTGCACTGGCAGGCAGATTCTTTACCACTGAGCCAACTGGGAAGCCTGTCCATGGAATTTTCCAGGCAAGAATACTGGAGTGGGTTGCCATGTCCTCCAGACACCTACAGTTACTTCAATGATTTCCTGTTGCTCCAAGAAAAGAAATTAAAAAAAAAAAAATCTTTGTGTTGAGCTTCCCTTGTGGCTCAGTGGTAAGAATCTGCCTGCCAATGCAGGAGAGGCGGGTTCAATCCCTGGTCTAGGAAGATTCCACATGCAGCAGGACAACTAAGCCTGTCTGGCACAACTACTGAGCTTGTGCTCCAGAGCCTGGGAGCCACAACTACTGAGACCACTTGCCCCAACTACTGACGCCTGTGTGCCCTAGAACCCATGCTCGGGAACAAGAGAAGCCACTGCAATGAGAAGCCCGTGCATGGCAACTAGAGAGTAGCCTTTACTTGCTGCAACTAGAAAAAAAGCCCATGCTGCATGACTGAGCGACTTCATTTTCTCTTTTCACTTTCATGCATTGGAGAAGGAAATGGCAACCCACTCCAGTGTTCTTGCCAGGGATTAGGGAGCCTGGTGGGCTGCCGTCTACGGGGTTGCACAGAGTCAGACATGACTGAAGTGGCTTAGCAGCAGCAGCAGCATGAAGACCCAGCACAGCCAAAAATAAGTAAATAAATTATTCTTAAAACTCCTTGTGTTGTGAGCTTAAATGTGTCCTCCTGCAAAATTCTCATGCTGAAGTCGTACCCTCCCTCCCCCGGTACCTGAGAACGTGACTGTCTTTGGACATAGAGTCTTTAAAGAAGTATTTCAGTTAAAATGAGGTCTTAGAGTGGATCCTAAGTCAATATGACTTGTGTCCTTATAAAAGAGGAAATTTGGACCCAGACAGGCAGAGGGCCAACCAGGGAGAAGACTCAGGGGAAAGAGGACCATCTACAAGCCAAGGAGAGCCTCAGAAGATGTGAACTTTTCCGACACCTTGATCTCAGACTTCTAGCCTCAAAAACTGTGAAACGAAACATTTCTAATGTTCAAGCTACAGAATCTGTGGTGCTTTTGTTACGGCAGACCTAGCAAATGAATGCATCTTAATAGGGCTGCAAAGTCCTCCATGGTTCATAGATGATTTTAAAACAAGCCACAGAATTTTTGATCATCTCCCTTCCAAAGGTAGCACCTAATTCTCCTCCCTTTAGGTGTGAGCTACACTTAGTGGGTCGCCTATAATAAATAGAACAGAATGTAAGTGGCAATGAGTGACTTCCCAGATTAGGACTTAAAAGGCATCATGGCTTCCTTCTTGCTCTCTGGCTCTTGAATCACTGTTCTGCAGGAAGCCAGCTGCCATGTCATGAGGACCCTCAGGGAGACCTATGGGGAGGTCACTCAGGGAAGTCTGAGGTCTTCTGCCAATACCCATGTGCATGAGCTATCTTATAAGCAGACTCCACAGTCCAGACAGACTTTCAGATGACTGCAGCACTTGTGATATCTTGACTGTGACTTCATGAGAGACCAGAACCAATAAGCTAAGCTGCTTCAGAAGTCCTGTCCCAGTGAAACTGAGATAATAAATGTCTGTTGTTTTCAGATGCTGTTTGGGGGCCATTTGTTATGGATCTTCCTGACCCAGGGATTGAACCTGGGTCTCCTGCATTGCAGGCAGATTCTTTACTGTCTGAGCGTCCAAAGAAGCCCCATTTGTTATGCAGCAGTAGAAAACAAGAACAGCTTGACTTGAACTCCTTTCCTAGGCTTGCCTCTCACCACTCTTGCCTAGTCTTTGAGCCCCAGCCTCATTGGCTTGCTTGCTAGGTCTCAGATTTCCCATGCTTTCCAAGCCCCTTTTTCTAGAATGCACTCCTACATTCTTAGTTGAGTTCTATTAATCCTTTGGATCACATTTCAAACATTAATTTTTCATTGAAAACTTTCCTGACTTCCTAGTCTAGAAATATGCTTTCATTAAACCATATTCCTCTCCTTCAGAACACTTTCCTCTTATTATAATTTGTTCATTGGGGTGATTATTGAATTGATGTCTATCAAAGAATTTGTCTGCAACGTGGGAGACCTGGATTTGGTCAGGAAGATCTTCTGGAGAAGGGAATGGCAACCTACTCCAGTATTTTTGCTTGGAGAATCCCATGGACAGAGGAGCCTGGTGGGCTACAGTTCATGGGGTCACAAAGAGTCCAACACGACTGTTTAAGTCCAACACTTTCACTTTTTTCTACTATACTTCAAGCACCATGAGGCCAGAGATGGTGGTGTTTTTGCTTACCTCTATGTCCTATGCAAGTTATTCCATCAATACATATCAATAATTATTGGATGGATGGAGGGAAGCCAGTATCTGCAGACACGTAAGTCTTACATTTCAGAATTGTCCTCTGTTAGGTGTCCCAGTTACAGAAACATCTGTGAACCTACAAACAAATTAGTCAACCTGTACCTACACATGAGTTAACTAGAGCTCAGATATTATACATTGTTTGCTTATTCATTTGATGCCATTAAAAATTCTTTTGCCTTCCTTTAGTATCTTTATGAAATTTCTTTTCAAAATCCCATTCCTATATGTCACTATTTATGAGTGAGGAGAGAACAAGGATTCTCTTCCAAATCTGGAGCAGATAAAGGGGAGAAGCCCCCACAGGTACATGGGTGGGGACAGCTGGGGTGGTTGGCACTCCTCCTCTTTACATCTGTGGGACATGATTGAAGAGGTGTAATATGGGGGTGGACTGGGCAAGGCCAGGCCTTCCAGAGTAAAGACACAGCAGCTCTGCAAATGGTGCAGTGCACAGTTTGTCTTAATTGATGAGCCTTGGGGGAAGAAAGCCAAGGAGAAATGTTCATTGGTTATGAATTGGGTAATCCTTCCTGGTATAGACAATAACATGAGCAGCTCAGTACCTGACTGATATAGTGACCCTACAGGAGCGAGTTCCAATCCATTTTTTATAAGTAAATACCATAATTTTCAGTAAAAATACATGCTTTTAAATCCAAGAGCTTTATTAAATCAAACTATTTAGCTGCACTTAGGCTGCTTTGCCCTAGTTCATATCTGTGTTGTTTGTAAGTGTATTTTATGAATGACACTTCTTTAAAAGAAAAAAAAAACCACCAGAAACCTATTCATCTTGAGCCTCTTTATCTCAGGCTACTTTGCATGTATATATATGTACATATATCTGTAATTTCTCCGGAGCACCAGGAAGGCCAGACTTGGAAAGAGCTTTTATTCATTATTTAATCAAGGAAAGAGCTTTAACTCAAACAAGAGCAGGGAAGGGGGGCTGGGGGGAACATCCAAGCAGGAGCAAAAGAGTCTGGGCAAGAGAGAACATTTTTATAAACAGACTCTCAAGATAAAAACCCGAACAAAGAGCAACAAACAGCTCCTTTCTACATCTTTTTTTTTTTTTCCTTTTCTTGAAGCTTCTGACAGACTCAATTCTCTTCCTGCATAATCTCCTCTCATTTCTTTCTGGAGCAATGTCAGTGTTCTGAATACAGAAACACATCACCATTTGTTTCCCTTAAGGTGACTCCTTCCTCTGGCTACAAACAGAGGAGGAAAAGGCCCAGCCCAGCCCCCAGGTCATTCTCTGCTACAGTGATTTCAGATCCTGCAACGCTCTCCACCTTGGGGACTCTTCCCCTCACCCAAGAAAGTTTTCCCTGGTTTCATTAACTTTGCAAGAAGCAGTTGGTAGCTGATGGTCAGCCTCAGTTCCACCTTGGGTAGGTCAGGGGAACTTGGCCCACAATAACCCAGAGAGGTAGGTTTCTTCCTCTCGCTTCTTGCAGATAAGGGGACTGAGGTTTAGAAAGACAGTTTCATGCTCATAACAAGAATCGTGACTTTGGAGTCCATGATGAAATCTGACTCTTTATCCTCATGTTTCTTGCTTTCCCCATCAGAATATTTTCCTAGGAGATATTTCTTTGTGGTCTAAGTCTCCCTCCTCTTGTATTTCTCCCATCAGCTAGATCCCTTTACCTTGTTCAGCTTTCACTAATTTATTATTTCAACCATGGGGCATCTCCCTTGTGAAGCAATCGAACTACTCTCGTGGAGTCTACATTCTAGTTAAGAAAGACAGATAGCAAACGAGAAAACAAGTCCCATGTCAACGGTGATCTGTGCCAAGTAAGAAGAAAAGACCACACAGGATATAGGGGGTGGAGGGGGTGGGGAGGGAGGGAGAGGACTTGGCCTTCTATAATGGAGGCCTCACGGAAAGGTGACCCTTAAGAGCAGACACGAAGGAATGGAGACATTTAGTTTGAGTGAGAGAGGTTTTCTAAGAGGAGGGAACAGGGATCCCAAAGATGGACTCTTTTGGTGTGTCTAAGAAAGAATGAGAAGGCCAGTGTGGCTAGAGTGAAGGGTCAAGGAGGCATGGCAGAAGAAGCTAGAGAAGAAAGGACAAAGTGGACCAGGAGCAAGAGAGATCAGGTCAGTGACCTGGGGAGGAGAGCACGAGGGTGTTCTGCTGTAACAGCTTTGCTTTTTCACTCTAAGTGAGCTAGAAAGTTATTGGAGGATTGTCAGCAGGAGATCTAACTTGACCACTCTGCTCAATGTGCTAAGAATAGACTGGGGGTGGGAAGGCAAGGTTGGAGGAAGGAATTAGACCCATTAGGAGGCACTGCAGGAATCCAAGTGCAAGTTGATGGAGACAAAGAGATGAGACTAGAGTTTGGAGACATGTAGAGGGTGGAACCAATGGGGTTTGCCAATAGCTTGATGGAGGATGTGGATAAAGAGAGAAATCAAGGATGACTTCAAGGTTTGGCCACAGTAACTAGAAGAATGGAGCTGACAAAACTGAGAAGGAGAAGACTGTGAGAGGAGAAAAATCAGATGACAGTAAAGAGGAAGGAGGGAGTTTTGCAAAAAGAGAAGTTTAGAGATCGCCATGCAGAAGAGGAGAGTGAATGGACTAGGAAAATGCAGTAGTATTGCCCAGCAGAGCTAAGCGCTACCTTGAGGTTGGTGGCCATGAATGTAAAGTGACATTATGGTTAGGTTTGGGTTTTTCTTTTCTCAGCAATTTTCAGCTGTATTTATATAAACATGGAATAAGCAGAGAATTGGATCTAACCAAGGTTAAGGATTTGCCACCCAGGACACTGGGAGGACAAGAAGTGGGAGGAATCAATGAAGATTGTGCATGGGCAAAATGAAGACCAAAGGCACCCAAGCAGGATAGGAATAGGGTAGGGCCGGAGGGGTGAGCACAGTACAAAGTTGGCAAGATCAATGGGTTTTGTGTTTTGGAAAGGTGGAAGAATTTTTAGGGTAGGGATGAAAAAGGGAGTGAGCTGGGAAGTCAGGAGGTGGTAGTCAGAGATGGGAAGCCTTAAAATGGAGATTATGGATGGGGGTAGAAATCAGAGTTTCCAAGAAATAAGAATGGGAGTGGGTAACCCAGAATCATCTCCCCTAATATCTCCCATGTCTTGGGCTCCCCTTCTTCTCTTCCACTTGTGTGCTTTCCCAAGAACCCTTTCTGATATTTATAGCATTAACAGATACAAACCTGACTCATTTCCTCTGCCCTTCTTTGTCCCTTCTTGTGTATTAGTGTGGGTCCTCGGAGAAGCAGAAGTCACAGGACTAAGCACAGAAGAATTTCACCTGAGAGAGGGAATGGGGAAGGATGTGGATGAGGCTGGGATAATTGTCCAACCACCATGAAAGAGAGCAGGTTGGGTGGAAGCTACTAGATAGCTGGGCAATTGAACAAGATTTAAAGTCGGCAATGCTCTCAGAGAGTCCTCTGGCTGGAGACACCAATCAGAGACCTGAAGGAACTGGAGCTGGTCTGCCTTGGTGTCCCCAGCAAGCATAGTCATTGGCTGGGAGCAGTCCATGGGAAGCATGGGATCCAGCTAATGCAGCCATAGATTTCAGAATACATCATCTGGGGCCCTCGGCCAATTTCACTGCCCATAATTGGGATTCTATGAAGCACATTCCCACCAATAGTTTCCCAATCCAGCATCAGAACCAAGCTCAGGAGTGAAGTCACTGCTTTTTAATTCAATGTCCTGTACCTTTGAGCCTTTGCTAAGGTCTGGGGGCTGCCAGCTTCCTGAGAAGTGCACGTGGGCAGGTTCCTTGTTTCTTCCACACACAAGGACCTTCCAGAGAAGGGACTCAGCTCCAGAGAAGCTTCTATGCCCTCAGGAAGGCTGTACTGTGGGGCTAGCAAGAGCTGGGCTTGGAGAGCACTCTAGAGAGCAGACCACCGAGGTGGAAGCTGGGTCTCCTTGGATCCCATTCATTGCTCCTCTTCTGACCCCAGCAGGCTCTGCATCGCTGCTAAAGGGCCTTTCCCCCCCCCCCCCCCCATCCATTTGGCATTCCTCACATCCTGCCTGATTCTCTGCCCCACTCATTGAGACCTGAAAATTCAGCCCTTACGAAATATCACCTCAAAGGCTTTGTCCTCCTCCCCCTGCCCGAATTCTTAGGCCTTCCGCCCAAATAAACACCATCTTCAGCCCCTGAGTTTGCTCTTTTGATTTCTCTTTTTCCCTCTACAATTCCTTTCACTCCGCATCACTTCGTAAAACCCGATACGTCATCCGTGCACTTTCTCTGCAGTCTATTCCTATACTTCTCTGCTTCTGCCAAAACACTGGCTCATGCTCCAGTTATCATCTCCCTGAACCCCCAACAGCTTTTACTTTCTGCTCTTGCAGCTCCTTTTTTCCCATCTTTTCCCTTGTTCCTTCCTCTCTCTGTGCTCTTGCCTCATCCCTGTCTGACAGCTTCCCCTCCCTGCTCCCCTCTCCACCAGGAAGGTGGACCTCCCAGATCCACTCATCCCACCCACGCTTCTTCTCATCCTGGTCTTGAAAGCTCACCCAATGCCTACTTTTCGAAATGGTTTCTCCTAAAATAGAAATTAAAAACAAAACAAAAATACTCCTACCAACAGTGGGGATACTTAGAGAAAAGCCTTTCTGCAAGCAGCCCAGCATCCCCAGTCCCGAGCTGGCTAGCAGGTACCCCACTGGATGCACCCACAAGAACTCAGGATTTATTTTTTTTTTTTTTTTTTTTTGGCTGTTGGAGCCAGCATATGCGTTTCCTGACCAGGGATGCAACCAGCGCCCCCTGCAGTAGAAGCGCGGAGTCTTAACCACCAGGGAAATCCCAAGGTGGTATTCTTGCCTGGAGAAACCCAGGGACGGGGGAGCCTGGTGAGCTTCTGTCTATGGGGTCGCACAGAGTCGGACACGACTGAAGCGACTTAGCAGCAGCAGCAGCAGCAGTTGAGGCTGGAGTTAGAGTAATAATGAAGCTTAGAGCAGGGTTTCTCCAGATGGTCTCCTCAAGGTTACTCACTAGTGAGTGGCAAAGCTAGAATGCTTGTACAGTGACCCTCAATCTAATATTCTTTCAACTTTATATTCTTTGCAGCCAAAGATGGAGAAGCTCTATACAATCAGCAAAAACAAGACCAGGAGCTGACTGTGGCTCAGACCATGAACTCCTTATTGCCAAATTCAGACTGAAATTGAAGAAAGTAGGGAAAACCACTAGACCATTCAGGTATGACCTAAATCAAATCTCTTATGATTATACAGTGGAAGTGAGAAATAGATTTAAGGGCCTAGATCTGATAGATAAAGTGCCTGATTAACTATGGAATGAGGTTCGTGACATTGTACAGGAGACAGGGATCAAGACCATCCCCATGGAAAAGAAATGCAAAAAAGCAAAATGGCTGTCTGGGGAGGCCTTACAAATAGCTGTGAAAAGAAGAGAAGTGAAAAGCAAAGGAGAAAAGGAAAGATATAAACATCTGAATGCAGAGTTCCAAAGAATAGCAAGAAGAGATAAGAAAGCCTTCTTCAGGGATCAATGCAAAGAAATAGAGGAAAACAACACAATGGGAAAGACTAAGGATCTCTTCAAGAAAATCAGAGATACCAAAGGAACATTTCATGCAAAAATGGGCTCGATAAAGGACAGAAATGGTATGGACCTAACAGAAGCAGAAGATATTAAGAATAGGTGGCAAGAATACACAGAAGAACTGTACAAAAAAGAGCTTCACGACCCAGATAATCATGATGGTGTGATCACTGACCTAGAGCCAGACATCCTGGAATGTGAAGTCAAGTGGGCCTTAGAAAGCATCACTAGGAACAAAGCTAGTGGAGGTGATGGAATTCCAGTTGAGCTATTCCAAATCCTGAAAGATGATGCTGTGAAAGTGCTTCACTCAATATGCCAGCAAATTTGGAAAACTCAGCAGTGGCCACAAAATTGGAAAAGTCAGTTTTCATCCCAATCCCAAAGAAAGGCAATGCCAAAGAATGCTCAAACTACCGAACAATTGCACTCATCTCACACGCTAGTAAAGTAATGCTCAAAATTCTCCAAGCCAGGCTTCAGCAATATGTGAACCGTGAACTTCCTGATGTTCAAGCTGGTTTTAGAAAAGGCAGAGGAACCAGAGATCAAATTGCCAGTATCCGCTGGATCATGGAAAAAGCAAGAGAGTTCAAGAAAAACATCTATTTCTGCTTTATTGACTATGCCAAAGCCTTTGACTGTGTAGATCACAATAAACTGGAAAATTCTTCAAGAGATGGGAATACCAGACCACCTGCCTCTTGAGAAATCTGTATGCAGGTCAGGAAGCAACAGTTAGAACTGGTCATGGAACAACAGACTGGTTCCAAATAGGAAAAGGAGTTCGTCAAGGCTGTATATTGTCACCATGTTTATTTAACTTATATGCAGAGTACATCATGAGAAATGCTGGACTGGAAGAAACACAAGTTGGAATCAAGATTGCTGGGAGAAATATCAATAACCTCAGGTATGCAGATGACACCACCCTTATGGCAAAAAGTGAAGAGGAACTCAAAAGCCTCTTGATGAAAGTAAAGTGGAGAGTGAAAAGGTTGGCTTAAAGCTCAACATTCAGAAAACGAAGATCATGGCATCTGGTCCCATCACTACATGGGAAATAGATGGAGAAACAGTGGAAACAGTGTCAGACTTTCTTTTTCTGGGCTCCAAAATCACTGCAGATGGTGACTGCAGCCATGAAATTAAAAGACGCTTACTCCTTGGAAGGAAAGTTATGACCAACCTAGAGAGCATATTCAAAAGCAGAGACATTACTTTGCCAACAAAGGTTCACCTAGTCAAGGCTATGGTCTTTCCTGTGGTCATGTATGGATGTGAGAGCTGGACTGTGAAGAAGGCTGAGCGCCGAAGAATTGATGCTTTTGAACTGTGGTGTTGGAGAAGACCCCTGAGAGTCCCTTGGACTGCAAGGGGATCCAACCAGTCCATTCTGAAGGAGATCAGCCCTGGGATTTCTTTGGAAGGAATGATGCTAAAGCTGAAACTCCAGTACTTTGGCCACCTCATGCAAAGAGTTGACTCATTGGAGAAGACTCTGATGCTGGGAGGGATTGGGGGCAGGAGAAGAACGGGACAACAGAGGATGAGATGGCTGGATGGCATCACTGACTCGATGGATGTGAGTCTGAGTGACCTCCGGGAGTTGGTGATGGACAGGAAGGCCTGGCGTGCTGCAGTTCATGGGGTCGCAAAGAGTCGGACATGACTGAGCGACTGATCTGATCTGAATGGCTCTCCCAACTAAGAAGAAATTTCAACATGAAGTGAGAGCCTGGACTCATGCACCAGTAGAAGAGCAGTAGTGCAGGTCTTAGCAGGAGCTTGTTGGGCAAAAATGCAGAATCTGGGACATATAGACCAATGGAGTTACTCTCTGCACTTTCACGGGATCCCTGGGTGACTCCTCTACATATTAAAATAAGAGATGCACTGATCCCAGGACCTTCAGGCCTGTCTCCCAATTCCAAGACTGTGACTTCACTTGCCAGACTAGAGGCTACAGAACACAGGTATTTGGCAGTCAATCTACAGTGCAGCACAGTGAGCTCTCTGTAACACAAAAGATGTGAAATCAATTTTGTTTACTGACAGATTAAACACTCCTACCCCTTAATTATTTTTGTCTTCTAAAAATGGCAAGTCAAGTGGCTCACCTTCCAGGGAAATTTTCAAAGGAAGACACATTAGGGGTGACTCCAAAGCACCCTTTGTGGCTATTACATCTTCCATGTGCGGTAAATGGCCCGGCACTGGGACCCCACGGTGCAGGTCAGGAGGCGCCCGCAGTGAGAAGAATAAATACAGGCGCCTCACAGACCCTGTTCTCACCGCCACTCCACCCACTGACGCCAGCACAGTGCCTCAGGCAATTCTCAGACTGATGTGCCACCTCTGGGTTGTCATCCAGCCAGCTTTCTTTGTACTCTAAAGAAAGGGAGTCCCTGGAAACACTGATTTGAGGACCCTCGAGCACCATCCTTCCTCCAGATCCGCAGACAGGAAGAAGGGCATCTTTGGTAAAAGACCAGGCAGCCTGGACCGAGCCTCTTGGTAGATGAGGGGGACGGGAAACAAAAACAGAGAGGGAGGCGGTGTCTGGCTATCTCTTGCTGAAATGAGGTAAAGGGTCAGAAATACACTTGCTATAATCCTACCTCTAGGCACAGCAGGTGCGTGTGCACGCAGAGTGCTTACTGAAAAAGAGCTTCCAGGAAAAAAAAAAAAAAAATCCTATATGAATGGCAACGTGTGCGCCGCAGTCCCAGAAGATTTCAGGTTTGAATTTGGATGCACCTGCCCAATACACATAGATAAACATCTGGAGCCGTTAAATGTTCTGCATTTCAGGGCTGTTCTGGATCAATCCCAAATGAGGGTGTCGCTTTCTTCTTTCTTCTTGGGATTAAAAACACGCTTGAAAGATGTAGACTCCTTTGGATCTGCTCTCATTTAAAAAGCACAGTTATCCCTAAAGTGTTCAGTTCGCTACCACAGACAGTTTCCTGCTCAAATATAGTAATTCAAAATATACATCCAGAATTCTTAGCATCTGCTCTGTACAGAGCAACATATTTTGACATTCCAAGAAAGTTTTTTTAAAAAAATAAGGCAGGAAAGAAAAAAAAAAAAGGAAAAAGGAAGGAAAGAAGAGAGGGAGGATTAAAATATATATTCTCTGAGAATAATTTCCTCTCTGAAAGGCTAATAATATATCAACTTTAATATTAACATTGACAGGTTCTTATTTGGCTAATTGACAGTCTCTGTATTTTTAGTAGAGGGCCATTGGCAAAAGTAGGTGAAAACAATTAGTGATGCATTCATTATAGATCAATTTACTGAAAAAGGTTTATAGCTCCTTGTTTTGAATAAGATCTCTACTAAAGCTTCTGTGATATGTGTTTTTCCTTTGTACAGTGCAATTTAAAAAGTTAGTCAATGAAAGAATGATTGAATGTTTAGGTTTGTACAGAAATTTCTTGAGTGTCTACAGGAATGTTTGAATTTCATTTACCCTGCCTTTCACTCAGGTTGATAATGTCTAGGCTCAGTTAACACTCGGCTTTCTGATCATTTTAATTAAGGTACAAATAATAATCCTTCACCAAAGATATCAGACAGAATCATTTCTTAAACTACAATAAACCACCCAATAGAAAAAAGCAACAGATAGGAACAGGCAACACACAAAAAGAGAAAATTCAGCTGGCTAATAAACATATGAAAGGACAGTCCCTCTCGTGTCCTACTCTGTGCGACCCCATAGACGGCAGCCCACCAGGCTCCCCCATCTCTGGGATTCTCCAGGCAAGAACACTGGAGTTGCCATTTCCTTCTCCAAATGAGCAATCAGGAAGGTGCAAATAAAAGCACCCAGGAGATGCCATGTCTAATCCATCAGATGGGCAGCAATCAGGTAAAGTGACATCATGGGTAAGGGCATGGGCTCAGAAGGCAAGATCTAGCACTTGCCAGTGTGTGCCCCAGGACTAGATTCTTAGCTTCTCTGGGTCTCTAAAAGGGTAATAATATCAACATCTATCTCACTGGGTTGTTGTAAACATCAAACGATTTCACACACATAAAGCATTCAAAACTATGCCTGGCAGAAAGTATCCACTTGATACATGTATCTATTTTTGGCATAAAGTGTTGAAGAATGTGGGGGAGCCAATACTTCTGTATATTGTTGGCTGGAGCATAAATGATCACAGCCACTTTGGAATGCAATCCAGTGGCTTCTATAAAAGGTAAGGGTATGTAAATCCTGTGATCCTGCTGTTGTTTCTGTGGATCTGCTCTTGAGAAACAAAAATATCTGTTTCATTCTCATGTTCACTGCAACATTATACGTAATGAGCAATATCTGGAAAGAGGTGCTCAGTCGTGAGCAAATGAACAATATCTGGAAACAAATAGTTGCCCAGTCGTGCCCAACTCTTTGCGATCCTATGGCTATAGCCCACCAGGCTCCTCTGTCCATGGGATTCTCCAGGCAAGAATACTGGAGTGTTAGCCATTCCCTTCTCCAAGGGATCTTCTTGACCCGGGGATCGAACCCAGTTCTCCTGAGCTGGAGGCAGATTTCTTTACCATCTGAGCCACCAGGGAAACAAATAGGGAAATGGCTAATTATGGTATAACTCTAATTACTATGTAGCTGTTAAAAATAACGAAGTAGGTTTCCAGGTACTGACATGGAATGATCTCCAAGGTTTGGCTGAATGGAAATAGCAAGTATCAGAACAGTGACATGATATCACTGTGAATAGCATTGTTATGATATGATGTGACATTTGTGTATATATCACTTGTATAAAAGCTACATACAAAACCTTTATTATATTAATGTATTTAGGTCAGTGTAGTCATTAACTCTAAGGGAGGTATTGGCATGGGATGTGATAATCAAAAGAGGATTTACTGTATTTGTACTATTTTTAGTACAAACATTATTTTTTTATTTATTTTTATGGTGCATTCTTCTACTATTTATATAATTAAAATTTAGAGAGGGGGGATAAGGAGTCATTGTTTGACAGGTACAGGGTTTCAGTTTGGGATGATGAAAATGTTCTATAGGTAAATAAAGGTGATGATTGCACACCAGTGTGAATGTACTTAATGTCACAGAGATATATGTTAAAAATAGTTAAGTTGTCTGTTATGTCTATTTTACTACAATGACAAGTTTAATTTAATTTAAAAACTCTTTATACTGTAACATGACACAACAGGATGGCTCTAGTCGAGGAAAGTAGTGTGTGTGCTCCAGTGTACAGAAATTGAGCCTCTCAAGAACCCTGGGACGTGGTGGGCGTGAGTTGGAGAGTGGCAGAGACTTGGAAAGGAGAGGCAATGGGGAGCCCAGTCCACCTGGAGAAGGAAAGTCTTAAATTCGACATTCAGTGGAAAGTCAAGCAGTGCCCAATTGATGGAACTTGGCCTTGATCTGCTGGGAAGAAGAGAATTCATTCCCCTAGTTCCCTGTTTCCCTCTCTCTCCAGTCAAAAGCCCTTCAGAGATAGATTCACAGATGGGAAGGGGCAGGGAAGGTGGCAGAAAAGGAAGAAAAGAAAGGGGTCATGAAAAGCAGAATTTCATAATGGCTTGTATTTTTGCTGCAGCAGCTCCTCTTTCAAAGAGCTTCCACGCACCTGGAGGGAACTTGATTTCCTTCTGAGAATATGCCTTTCAAGTAGATTAAAAACTATTTTCATGAGTTGCGGCTGTTTACATGCAAACCTGTCATTCAGATGATATGTGCTTTCACAGATGCCCATGCAGGCTTATCAACAGCTCCCTTCTGTTTTGGGATAATTTTCTGTATGCAATGTGTCTGGGCAAAAGGAGGAAGATGAAGGGACCTGAGGGCATTTTATTTCCTTGACAAGGTGAAAACAAAAATGCCAAGAGCTGAAGGAGGGTGAGGGTTGAGGCAGAGTCCAGAGTCTCCTCCAGTTGGAATGAGGGCTGGATGGTGTTGGAAGGTAGTCATTCAGTGCTGAGTTCGTCCAGTGTTTGAGATGGACAAGGTCCACCCTTGTCTACCGATTTAGCAATTTCCTACCCATCTAACTCCCAGCTTTTAAGCTTTTTGCCACCCATTCCCCAGTAGAGCCTAATACCAAGGAGAGACTACACACACTAGGAGAGAGAAAGTCTACCTGGTGAAGGGCGAATTGACTTTGGGAAATATGAAGAGGCACAATTAAGCCTTGACCTCAACTATTGTAGATTCCCAAATTCTAGGACAAAGCTTAAAATATATTCTGAACTGAATTTATGCTTACTTATTTGCCAAATTTTAAAAAGCAATTATTAAGCCATTTTAATGAAGAATCTACAGTGTTTTTTTTTTTTGAATTCTCCACACTGAGAATCAATCTAAATTCTAGAAGGATACAACGGTGGTTGTGAGCCTTTGGAAACAAAAAGTTGATCCACTCAAGCCAACATAAAACAAAATAGATAACAAACCAGTGCGCATGTGTGGATCCCTACGTGTGTATGTGTGTGCGTGTATGTGTCTTTTTGAAGGATTGGCAAGATTTTTAATAATGTTTCAAGGATAAGGTGGAAAAAATGGCCAAGATATTAACAAATATAGGTTGATGTAACTGACCAAACAACATTGTCCTAAGATTCTTCATTTTATAAATCTAGATTTTTTTAATCTGCAAAAGAAAAAAGTTGAAATATACATCCACTAAGGTTTCCTCCAACTCTTCAGTCTTACGTGTTTGACTTGGAGGAAGGTCCCAAGAGAGGTTTCACAAGATTTGCCAAACCTTGTCCTAACTTGGGATGAAAATGTAGGAACATGCTTACAAAATCAGAGAAGGAACAAGGGAAATAGCATTTATTGCCTTCAAGGACAGAATCAGCATTGACCTTACCCATTGCCCTCTCCCAAGCCAATGACATCATAGTTTGAAGTTTAAAGTTAACATCATAGTTTGAGATAAAATATAACTCTCTAAACATACGATTTTTAAAAATCTACTCTACAAGGTCAATAATTTTGGAGCAACTCAGTTAAGGAAATTGCAGGAATCTGGTTGATTTTAAATTCAGTGTCAAACATTAGAATGCCATATTTAAGGCCTGGGTGCAATGAAGGACTTAGTATGGACTAAGCTCTATATAAACTCTGGGGTCCAAATCAAAAGACAGCATTACCTACTCAATACTGTACCCTGAACCTGGAGAACCAAATGCAGTACTGGGCACCATCCATTTAGGACATGAAACCAACAAGGACCTACTGTGTAGCACAGAGAACTCTGCTCAATGTTATGTGCAAGCCTGGATGGGAGGGGAGTTGGGGAGAGAATGGATACATCTATATGTATGGCTGAGCCCTTTCACTATTCACCTGAAACTATCAAACATTGTTAATCAGCTATATCCCAGTACAAAATAAAAAATTTAAAAAAAAGAAAGAAGGACATGAACAAGCAGTAAGACATTTTAAAGGGTGTGGTAATGGCAACCTACTCCAGTATTCTTGCCTAGAGAATCCCCTGGACAGAGGAGCCTGGTGGGCTGCTGTCCATAGGGTCACACAGAGTCGGACACGACTGAAGCGACTTAGCAGCAGGAGCAAGGACCAGAGCGCTCCTCTAGCTACCCCACTCCCTGACCACCTTGCCATCACCCCACCGCACCTGACTTAGCTCTTTAGTAGCACTGTTGCACTGTAGTTGTCAGTCCTTGCTTGAACATGTTAGCATAAGAACACACCATTTCCTAGTGCACTAAGAAACTTCATCCTTACCCTGAGTGGAGATCTCATTATCTACGAATCTTCCACTCACTGCTCCAGATTCTGGAACTCTGGGCCCACACAGGTCAATTTTGATCCCTCTTCTACATACACAGTCCTTCAGATGAGTCAAGATGTCTGGGCACCTCCAAGAAACTTTTTAAAGTAAAGCTACACTGGACTGGAAGAAGCACAAGCTGGAATAAAGATTGCCGGGAGAAATATCAATAACCTCAGCTATGCAGATGACACCATCCTTATGGCAGAAAGTGAAGAGGAACTCAAAAGCCTCTTGATGAAAGTGAAAGTGGAGAGTGAAAAAGTTGGCTTAAAGCTCAACATTCAGAAAATGAAGATCATGGCATCCAGTCCCATCACTTCATGGCAAATAGATGGAGAAACAGTGGAAACAGTGTCAGACTTTATTTTTCTGGGCTCCAAAATCACTGCAGATGGTGACTGCAGCCATGAAATTAAAAGACACTTCCTCCTTGGAAGGAAAGTTATGACCAACCTAGATGGCATATTCAAAAGCAGAGACATTACTTTGCCAACAAAGGTCCACCTAGTCAAGGCTACGGTTTTTCCTGTGGTCATGTATGGATGTGAGAGTTGGACTGTGAAGAAGGCTGAGCTCTCGAAGAATTGATGCTTTTGAACTGTGGTGTTGGAGAAGACCCTTGAGAGTGCCTTGGACTGCAAGGAGATCCAACCAGTCCATTCTGAAGGAGATCAGCCCTGGGATTTCTTTGGAAGGAATGATGCTAAAGCTGAAACTCCAGTATTTTGGCCACCTCATGCGAAGAGTTGACTCATTGGAGAAGACTCTGATGCTGGGAGGGATTGGGGGCAGGAGGAGAAGGGGATGACAGAGGATGAGATGTCTGGATGGCATCACTGACTTGATGGACATGAGTCTGAGTGAACTCCGGGAGTTGGTGATGGACAGGGAGGCCTGACGGGCTGCAGTTCATGGGGTCGCAGAGCTGGACACGACTGAGCAACTGAACTGAACTGAACTGAGGCTGTTTTCAAAGATTAATCCTTAAGCGCCTTTTTGTGGCTATTTGCCCCCAGGGCTAAAAGGTTGTCTATTCCAGAGATGAGGCCCTTAGTGCTATTCTTGCTTCCTTGCAGTGTTCAGAAGCAAACTCAAGTAGTGAGGCGTTTCTGTTGGCTTGGCCTCACTAGCATGGCTTCCAGCTAATGCCTAGACATGCTCAAAAATTGGAGCAATGATCCCTAGTTGTGACTTTTCAATACTTGAGGGTATTTCCAGTTTACACAAAATTCATAGAACACTTGTAGCTCACATTAATTGTAAAAATAAACAGATGCCCTAGGGCATTGTAGGAACACACAAAATTCCAGGTTGTGATTCCAGACAAGTTGAAAATCACTGGCTCATTTAGACATTTGTCTTCTACTTTCCAAATACTTTAGTTACCTTGCCTTTTAAAAAAAAATTCTCTGAATGCTATTGATTTCTAGTCTGTATTTGACAGACATGGTTTTCTTTTATTTATTTATTTATTTAGACAATACAGTGCAACATGCTGAATCTTAGTTCCTTAACTAGGGATCGAAACCAGCCTCCCCGCCCCGTGCATTGGGAGAATGAAGTCTTAACCACTAGACCACCAGGGAAGCCCTCAGACATGAATATTTTTGTAAGTGCAGCTGATGACATCACTGACACAGCAGACATGAGTTTGAGCAAGGTCAGGGAGACAGGGATGGACAGAGAAGCCTGGCGTGCTGCAGTTCATGGGGTCACAAAGAATCGGACACAACTTGGTGACTAAGCAACAACAACTGGTATTGCTACATATTTCCATTTATCTCTTATTTACTTGAGTGCCTGCTATGTATGTGACACCTAAAAGCATGTGGCAAACAAGAACCAAACCAAAAAACAGGAGATCACCGTGTCCATACCACAGTATGGAACAAAATCCCTCATGTATGAAGAAACACTAAGATACAGGACAGTGTGGGTGACTTGCCTTCAGAGGGGGGCAGAATTGGAACCCCATCCTCCATATTCACAGACCTAAAAAAGACCACCGATAGTTTAAAACCTCATTTTGCAACCCACCTTGTTCAAAGTAAATAAAATGTTGTCCGCCTAAGTAATTAATCAAGAATTACATGGAAGGTTTATTACGAGGCCAATAGCAAGCAGTCTCGTGAGGCATTCAGCAACTCTCTTTCAGTAAATAATTACTTAAGTTAAAATTATTTACTAAATTAAGTCATTCCTTTTGTGATATCTCCAAGACTTCAAGTAATTGGTTGGATTCACTTTAGTTTGGTGTTTTATAAAGGAAAAAAAATAGTGCTACATTATGAATTAATGGTGCAATTAACTATAAATTTAGCACTTCAGAAACACATTTCTAATGACTAAGTACAGGTACAAAGAGCCCTGCATGGTTTCTTTGGTTGATTTTTTTTAAAACCTAGGCATCATTTCCCATCTTGTTTAATGCAGCAATGCTGGGGAAGTGTTAGCACAGCATAACATTATTTTCCATTTACCAAGAGTCAGCAACATGAAAAGCCCATTTCAAGCAGAGCAGTAGCCACAGGTCCCTGCCCAGGGATCACTGTGGGAACCACTTTGGCCTCGAGGCAAGTCCAACTCTGGCCTTCTGCTCCTCTGTTCCCACTGTAAGGACAGGGTCTCCTGACAGTAGCGCCTGCCTTGGGCCCTCCTGGGGTAGGCAGGAAGAGTAATGATCAGCCTCCTAGAGCGTCCTCCCTGCAAGCCACACATCCCTGTTCTAATGATGAGAAAACAGCGAAAAGTAAAACCCAGGCTAACTAACACCTTTAATGAACTATTTTGTGGTGTTCTTAATTTTTAGGAATAAAATGCAAATCATTGGGTTTTAAGAGCAAGAAAGAAAACCAAACTCTCCTCATTAAATATCACTGACACAATGGATATGAGTTTGAGCAAACTTCGGGAGATAGGGAAGGACAGGGAAGCCTGGTGTGCGGCAGTCGTGGGGTCACAAAGAGTCAGACATGACTTACAGACTGAACAGCAGCGATAGAACATTGATATCCTGCAAGGACAGATCCAATCACTGTATTTTCCCCCACATCTGGGGGTTCCTAGCCACAGAACGGGAAGTGAGCGTCCATCACATGCCAGGCTGCGGGGTCTGTCAAGGATGTTATCTCACTCCATTCTCGTGACTACTCCATGATGTTGGTGTGGCAAGTGTCAGCTCACCACTACTCTTCCAATACCATGTAGCTTCTTTGCAACACGTCCAAAATGGTACTCCCTCCCTCACCTTCACCCACAACACATACTCTCTCCAAGAAGACATCAAGAATTTCTTCTTTTTTTTTTTAATGTGGACCATTTTTAAAGTCTTTATTGAAATTGTTACAATAGCTTCTGCTTTATGTTTTGGTTTTTTGGCTGTGAAGCATGTGAGATCTTAGCTCTCCAACCAGGGGTTGAAACTGCACCCCCTGCATTGGAAGTGCAGAGTCTTAATCACTGGACTGTCAGAGAAGTACCAAGAATTTCTTTTAAATACTCTCTAGGATACATCCTCCACCTTTGCTTCAGACATAATGACCAAAGTCCGAATGACCCTAAAACTCAAGAAAATCCATTATTTGTTTCTTAGTTGGATTTTTGTAGCCAGTATAGTTGCTAAAGGCAGGAAAGTAAACATATTTGTTGTAGAAAGAAATAATTCTACCAGTAAGCATTGAAAAAAAATGTACTTGGAACTTCACCATAAGTAAACATAATATTGATCAATCTCTCTCCTACTGGTTGTATTTCTCTGGAGAACAATGACTAATACACCCTCCCCCTATGCTTGCTGTCCAGACGTGACCCCCATTTTCAGAGAGCTCAAGAGTTATTGGGTGACATCAACATCTCTGCAATTCACTCTAATGCAAAATAAGGAAGAGATAGAAGTGGGTTGAGATGCTTTGAATCCATAATAAGGATCTAGCAGGTTATTCTAAGGACAATGAGAAACTATTGATGCATTTTAGTAGGAAAAAAGGGTATGGCTAGGTTTGCTTTGTTCAAAGATCATATTAAAAAAACACATAAATAAGGACTTCCCTGGTGGTCCAGTGGTTAAGAATCTGCCTGCCAATGCAGGGGACAGAGGTTCAATCCCTGGTCCAGGAAAATTCCACACTCCTTGGAGCAACTAAACTTGTGCCCCACAACTACTGAGCCCATGCTCTAGGGCCTGTGAGTCCATGCACCTAGAGCCTGTGCTCTGCAACAAGAGAAGCCACAGCAATGAGGAGCCCACACACAACAATGAGAGAAAGCCTGCGTACAGCATCAACCCAGCACAACCAAAAATAAATTTAAAAAATTTTTTTTAAGAAACAGATACTTGAAAAAAAATACCAAAATAGCACATCACTAGAGTGAATGGATTGGAGGATGTCAAGAGTAGGAAGATCATGTAGGCGGTTACTGCAATTGTCTAGTGAAGAGAGAGTGGCTGCAGGCCTCCAGTGGTGGCAGGAGAGACAAAGAAGTGGGTAGATGGCATAGACTGGCAGGACTTGGCAAGTGAATGGAGGTAGGAAGGGAAGGCCATAGGATGACTTCCTAGATCCTGGCTGGACAACCTTCCCTGAGACATAGGGGTGGAAGGGGTGGAGATGGCATGTTCTGTCCTGCACATGCTGAGCACGAGGTCCCTATGAGGTCTTCCAGGGAGCTGCTTACGATATGTCTATGGGTCTGGGGGGCAGATCAGAGCTAAAGTGACAGATGTGGGAGTTGTGGCAATATGGCTGCTGGCCAAAGTCATAGGAGTGGCTGAGATCCTGCTAGGAGAATGTGCAGTGAAAAATGAAGAGGCCTTAGTGCCGAGCACTCCAGATAGCCTTCCTCAGACTCGCCGATTACCCAGCCCTCTCAGTGATCATGAGCTAGAGCAGGGCCCTCACCTTCCCGTCTTTGCATTCCTTCACTCCAACTTCAGGCCCTATCCACTTCTCAGAAACCATGGCAATAACCTGGTCTCATACTCTCTTTCTTTAGTTCACGTTTTCTTTTTTTTTTTTTTGGCCATGCCACACGGCTTTCACAGCTTAGTTACCTGACCAGGGATTGAACCCGGGTTCACTGCAGTGGAAGTATGGAGTCTGAAATGCTGGACCGCCAGGGAAGTCCCTGATTTACCTTTCTTATCTTTGCCACACTAATTTTCATAAGGCGTGGACTCCAGTTTTCATTGTTTCCCCGTTCCCTGCCAAATAAGGTATAATCACTTCCTCCTGAGACCCAGGCCTGCTGTACGATGCTCTCAGATGACCCAGGCATAGCTTTGCTGCTGTTGTCTACTTTCTCTGCTTTCCATCAGAGGTGATACACAGTACGTGACCTTGCATAAGTCATTTAACCTTCTTCTTCTCCACTTTTCCATCTTTTATATCCTATGGGGGATGACAAAGGGATTCACAGCCCTGAACAAAAAGGGCATGCCTCAGGGCTCAGAGACAGATGTCTACCTCTGACATTGGTTTCCCCCAGGCTTCAGGAGCTGTTGCTATGATGTCAGTAGGCAAATGAACTGTGGACTTGGTGGGGAGGGAATGGGGGAAGCCCTTCAGCCCTTGAGAGGGAAGCATCTCTCTGGCCAGCTAACCATTTCAGACAAATGGAGCCTTAGTCCATTCGGAGGGAACTTTAGGAAGGAAAATTCTATTTTCATCTTTAATTGCAGAGTTACTTACACCAACGTATCAATATATTTGAGTTTCCCCGGTGGCTCAGACAGTAAATAATCTGCCTGCAGTTCAGGAAACCTGTGTTGGATTCCCAGGTCATGATCCATAGTAGTGTGAGTCAGCCCTGGAGGGGGAATGGAACTTGCCATCTTAGAGAAACAGATATAAACAAAGATCCCAAGGTGCATGAAAGAGAGCTCCTTGCAATAGACTGCTTCTTCTGGAGCATGGTATGAATGGCAGAAGACTCCTTTGACAAGATTTGTTGAGCATCTACTATGTGCTAGACACTGTTATATATGCTGAGTAAAACAGTGCACAAACTAGACAAAAATCAAGGCTCTCATGGACCTTACCCTAAAGGAAGGAGATAGATTTTTTCAAATAGTAACTAAGTAGATTGTTTACTATGTTAGAAAGTGTGTTAAGTGCTGTGTAGAAAAGAGAACCAAGTAAGAGAGATGGAGAGTGATGGAAGGGGTTGAAGTTTTTTTTAAGGCCACCAGAGCAGGCATCATGGAGAAGGTGTCATTTGAGCCAAACAGTTGAAAGAGATGAGAATGAGGCATGTGGACATCTGGGGAAAGAGTGTTTCAGGCAGAAGGAGAAATGACCAGTGCAGAACCCTAGGTGGGAGCTTGCCTGACACATTGGAGAAAGAGGAAGGAGACCAGTTTGGTTGGAACAGAGTGACCAGAGGGCAGAAGCAGTAGGAGGTAAAGATAGGGGTGAAGAGTCACATTGAGAAGTGCCTTGGAATGGCCCCACTGGAAGCTTTGGGGGCAGAGGAATGATTCCACTTCTGTTGTAAAAGCAGCCCTCTGATGGCTGGGAAGAGAGTACATCATGAAGGGGGCAGGACCAGATCAACAGTGCTGGGCGGAAGGTCATTGTCACCATCCAGGCAGGAAGATGGTGCCTGGGACCAGACTGTCAGTGGTAGAAGGGGTGAGAGGGAATGGACTCCAGGCAGACTCTAAAGATACACATGTGTGCTAGGTCACTTCAGTTGTGTCCGATTCTTTACAACCCCATTAATTGTAGTCCGCCAGGTTCCTCTCTCCATGGGATTCTCCAGGCAAGCATACTGGAGTGGATTGCCATGCCCTCCTGCACAGCATCGTCCCTCTGAAGATATAGACAAGATTTACTGATGGGCTAGATATGGAGGATGAGAGAAAGACTGCCATCAAGGCTTTTGCTCTGAACTACTAGAAGGAAGGAACTGTCATTTTCTAAGTCAGAAAAAACTGAGGATAGAGTCTGGGAAGTTACACGCACACACACACACACACACACACACACACACACACACACACCTAAATCTGGAGTTCAGGAAGAAAAGTCAAAGCTGAAAAAGTAGATTGGGGTCCAGATCATAAAGACTTTCCTCCACGATAATAACAGTGAAGACCAGCGCCTCCTCGTCTCTCCGTCACCACCATCTCCTCCCACGTGGGAATTTCCACGTGCCCAGCTGTGTGCTCACATCATTCACATCATCTCTTTTACTTCTCACAGTGGCCCCGGGAGGCAACCAGGACAATCTCCATTTTGCAGATGGGGAATCCTAGGCTTAGGCTCACATACCTGGAAAGAACTTCATTCTGTAGGCAGTGAGGAGCCATTAAAAATGGAGAATAACATGGTCAGATATTTATTTCGGATACTCAGAGGATAGAGCTAGCTCAGAGGATAGCACAAGAGGTAAAACAGGATGGGACGAGAGCAGTGGAGCTTGGAGGGCACTACAACAAATCTAGAGTCCAAAAAAGAGCTGATGTGGGAGTGAGAGTCTAAGAGTGACCAGGTAGCATGACAAGGTTCGGCAACCCGTTGAGCTGGGGGTGTGAGGGGAAGATCCATGATGTCAGTGGGCTTCTGGTGGGGCTTCTGGAGGAAGGGTGGTGCCACTTGCTCAAGTGGGGAACAGAGGGGGATGATTGAGACCTGTCAGGTGGATGCAAAAGCATCATATCAGGAGTTAGGGAGGGGGATGCTGGGACAGCTGGGATCAACCAGGATAGGTCTTCCCTGGGAGGCTTTGGAACTTAACTCTACAGACTAGAGAGCCATGAGATTTGAGTCGGATAAATGTGGTCACATTTAGCACAGTTCTCTGTGCTTTGCGAGGGCAGGACTGGAGCCTCTGTGTGCAGCACACTGTTACAACCATCTGCACACAGCAGCTACTTAACACAAAAAACCACAATCTCACCCCCTTCCCACCCCCCTCTTTTGGCCAATTTATTGGGCATACTCGCAGATTTTTTTTTCTCCGATGCAAGCACATTGTGCAAAGAGGTTGAATATGCTGAATAAATCCATTCAGTATTTCTATAGGATTTTTTTAATCCAACTCATAACAAGTAACAGCCCACTTACTTTTCCACAACTCATGACTCCCCACCACCCCATTGTCCGCCCTTACTGGGATAATGGGTAATTGTGTTCCAACAAGCATTAGGCTAAAACGCTTCTCTTCACCCAGCTTCAATCATTCTCAAAACCCAGATCCTAATCTAACTTCATCATCATTAAGCAGCCAAAGCAGCTGCCGCAGTGAAGACGGAGGAAAGGAACAGGCTGGGGAGAAGAGCAACGTTTCTTGGAGAAACAACAGAATCTCTTCTCTGATCAAGGGACCCGGCGCAAGAAGAGGAAGGGAGCATGCGCGGAGCGGACTAAAATAAAATTGCCAGTTGGGCCTCCTTCTCATTAGTTTCTCTTTCACATTTCACATTAGCATAGTGAAAGGAAGATGAATTAAGAGTTAAATGCCCCCAAAATAACTGAAGCAATATTTAAATAAGACTTAAATGTGCTTTGCGTTTCCACCAAAACCCCTCTGTTTCATGTGCCGGACCTTTAGCTCCCTTTGACCTCTGGGCCTCTCTTTCTTTCTTTTTTAAAACTGTTATTGGAGTATATGCTTTACAATGTTGTGTTAGTTTCCGCTGTACAAGAAGAATCAGCTTCACCTCTTTTTTGAGGGGATATGTTTCCTTCCCATTTCAGTCACCATGGAGCCCTGGATAGAGTTCCCTGTGCCACACAGTAGGTTCTCATTCGTATCTGTTTTATGCATGGGAGTGTATATATGTCAATCTCAATCTCCCAACTCATGTCACCTCCTCTTTTTCCTCCCCCAACTTGGGGTTCATACATTTGTTCTCTATGTCTGAGCCTCTATTTCTGCTTTGCAAACAGGTTCATCTGTACCGAAGTGCTATTTACAATATCCGGGATGTGTAAGCAACCTAAATGTCCATCAGCAGAGGAATGGATAAAGATGTGGTACATGTACACTGTGGAGTATTACTTGGCCATAAAAAAGAATGAAATAATGCCACTTGCAGAGACATGGATGGACCTAGAGACTGTCATACAGAGTGGAGTTTTTACTTTTTGAGGCAAGCACATTGTGCAAAGAGATCGAATGCCTCTTTTTCTTGCTCTCATGGCCCTTTTCTCTCATCTTCTCTCTAGGTTCTGCCATGTCCTCTGCTTGTACACTTTCTTTTCCCCAATGGCTGCCTTGATCCTCTCTTTGAGACTCCTCCCACCTCTGGAGCTGGTCAGCCTCCAGGACCCTCTTTGTATCCAGGCCCTTTCCAGCTTCCAGTCCTTGACCCCAGAACTTTATCTGTGACCTTCCTTCCCCATCTTCCCCCCTCCCAAGCCCAAGCTTTCTGGTGTCTGGCCTCAGAGGCCACCAGAAAACAGATTTCTAGCAATAGAAAGCCTATTGTTGTCAGATGGAAATAGATGATATAAATGAAACAAATGCTTAAACTCATAATTAAAATAAGCCGAGTAAAGCAGCAAAACAAGACAGATTGATGGTTTGGAGAGATGAGGATGAAGACCCCCCTCCTCCCTCTTCTCTGCTGGCACAATGCCCCAGAAGTATATTGACTGGCCGATCAATTCTCAGATTCTAGGTAGATGGGCTGGTGATAAATGATTAGTCCACATTCCTCCTTAGAGGCTGCAGGCCCGGCTAATGCACCCTGAACAGTCCCCTGTTTCCAAATACCTTGCCCAGATTGTTTATCTCGCTTCCCTCCTGATTTTTGTTTCCAGCTACAGGGAACTCCTAAGTAGAAAATCAATAGGCACTTTAATTACTGCCCCCCAATTCATCAGGGCCTCAACTGTAATTACTCTGCCTGAGCCGGGAGCCGCAGGAGCCAATAAACTGAGACGGCCAAGCACCGGGTGTACGATGAGGAGAGGCTGAAGACTGTGACTCAGCCTGGGTGGAGCCTCCTTAGACCACCTGCCCACCTTCCCACTGCCCTCTTCTCAGGTCCCTTTCCCTGGTGGGGACTGGGGGAAGGAGGCAGTTCCCAAAAGGGCAGGTGGAGTTCAGAGCTGGTGGGGGACATAGTTGGGCACAATGACAACTCTTTTTCTCTCTCTCTGTCTTTTATCCCATCAACCTCCTCTAAGACCTTGCTACTCAAAGTGTAGCCCATGGACCAATGTCTTCATCATCCTCTGGGAAAATTTTAGTGGTATAGATGCTTAAGCCCCACTTACACATATTGAATCCATAGTAGTAGTACTGTCAGTCGCCTAGTCGAGTCCAACTCTTTGCAACCCCTGCCAGGCTCCTCTGTCCATGGAATTCTCCCGGCAAGAATTCTGCAGTGGGTTGCCAATCCCTTTTCCAGGGGCTCTTCCCAACCCAGGGATTGAACCCAGGTCTCCTGCACTGGAGGCAGATTCTTTACCATCGAACTCACCAGGGAAACCCTAAATACTGAATCAGATGTTGTGCTTAACAAGATGGCCACATTAAAGGATAAGACACACTGCTTTAGAATCACACTGGTCGTGTGTTTGCTTGGCTAGGGCAGGTGGGGAGGTTGGGAAGTACTCTCAGTACCCATTCCATGGCCAGTCAGACTCCATGCCACCCACAAAGTCTTCCCCAAGCTCTTTTTAGGTTACAAGGGGCTCATAGGGGTCGCACAGAGTCGGACATGACTGAAGGTACTTAGCAGCAGCAGATGCTATAAAGTTCTTTTTCCCTTCATTCTTTTCCTTCTACCTCTTCCCAAAGGCAGGTAATCTGAGGGTCTGAGAGTTGAAAGTCTGCCTGGGGATCCTTCCTCTGTTGTCCCCTAAAGGAAACCTGAAACGCCTTCTGCCTAGACTTAGGGTCCTGTTCCCTGGCCCCAAGCTCCCTAAGGCTGACATGCTCCTGACTAGTTCCCTCCTTGTCTTTGCTCCCAAGGTTCATTCATCCTCAAAGGATGGATCTCAGGGACGTCCTCGGGATTCCTTCCAGGGACTATGCTGTTCCCATAGGATGATGCTGGAATAAGAATCGATCTCATGGGATCCCTTTAAAACAGCCATGGCTGATGAATTGCCTCCCCCAGGAAAACAGGAATTCATCTTTGGGACAGCTCAGAATGAAGGACTTCCTTGTGATGGGTGAATTCATAATCCATGTGGGTCAGGAATTGATTTGTCTTTCATGCTGCTCTGGCTTAGAGGCCAATTATGGTGGCAAAGTGAGCCAGATACCTGAGCAGGCTGTGTTTCTCATGAGAAAAAGCTGGACTGTACCTCCCCTATTTCCTGCACACACATCAGCCAGGGCTTTGAGTCTGAGCACGGAGCCTATTGACTCAACTGATCAATTTTTCCAGTCGCAGGCAGCCCGGCCGATGAAAAATGACTTTGTTGCCCATCACCCCACCCCACCCAGACACTGGCTCATGCAAATGGAACGATTCTCCATTGAGGAATGGCTTCTAAGCTTCTCTCTGTCCTTCTGCCTCCCAGCTGAGCCCTCTGCTCTTCTCTCTGCTTTCTCTCCAAGCCGGTGCACTCCCTCCATCTCCACCATCACTTTTACAGAGGGGCATTCTCAAGATGCCCCATATCTAGGTCTGTGCCCAAGCTTTATACTCACATGGCTCTAGCTGGGTGTTCCTATCTGATAGCCCAGTAATTAGTATCCTTAAGCTTGAGGAACCTCAAAGTAAAACTATCTTCCTCCCACATTCTGTCCACGCCAACCTCAATTTCCACCCAATAACTATCATTCTTGTGACAGGTGCCCAGGCTCCCACCTCATCCACCATGACTTATACAATCCCTTGGACAATCAATCCCAGAGACACTCAATTCCTTTCAAGGGACTCTCCCCTATCTATCCCATTCTTTTCCCATTGTCACCACCTTTATTCAAAACCTGTTCATATTGAACCTGGGTGCTTGCAATAGCCCCAGTTTGGAAGCCCCAAGTCCTTCCCCAGTGCCCGTGGGTCTCAATCCACGCTACACAATAGAATCACCCAGGGAGTTTTTAGAGAACACTAGTGATGAGACCAAAGACTAAGACCAATGAAACCAGAATGGCTGGATGGGAGGCCCAGGCGCTCGCCATTTGAAAGGCTACCATGGCGACTCTAATACAGAGCCAGGGTTGAGGACCATGCCTTCAGCCAACCTCACCCACTTGCTTTGTACAACCACCCTGTCTAGTCTTTCCTCTGTTATTAAGTCCCACCCTTCCACCTGCCTAAGGTGACTTCAATTTTTCCCTCCAGTGATGGAAACCCTATCTTTTGAGACTCAGTCCAAATGTGACTTACATGGAATTTCTCTGGACCCCTCCCCAGAACTCCTACAGCATTTACTCACATACTATTCATGATATACAGCCTGGTCTTCCTTGTGCTGTGGTCTGCAGTCTTTGCATCCTTTATCTAATTGTCAGCTCCTTGAAACACAGAAACCATTCCTTGGAGATCTGACTTGGAGCCAGGAGAGCTAAGTTTGCATTCTGACACCTCTTGAATAAAATTTTGGCTATTAAATTTAGATAGGCTATTTCAAATCTCAGTTTTCTATTCTGAAGAATGGCAACCTATTTCATGGAAGTGCTAATTATTATTATTATTATTATTATTAGTCTAACAATTTTTACCCTTCATGTTACTCATGTGGATTGGAACAATTAGCTACTTAATAAGTGAATGTTGAATAAAAGACTGAGTATATCAAGATTTTTATCATAGGCTATTTTTTACTACTCCTAAAAATACTTCCAAATTAAAAAATCAATTCACTAAGAAGTGTGACACTTAGGGTCATGGGCCCAGCGCCTCCTATGGTGTAGTCAAACACAGAGACATCTGTTTTCCTAACTACCCTTGTCACAGGCCCTTGCTGTGACATTTAAACCATGTCCCTTTTGTCGAGTGTTAAAGCCAAGAGCATGGATGTCACAGTTTCACTGTCTTCATACGGCTGGCCTCATGGGTGCACATGAGTGCTCATGGGTGCACATGTGTGCTCATGTGTGCACATGTGTATGCATGTGAGCACACGTGCACACACGCACACGCACACACACATATACACAGAGCTAATGAAGAGTGCTGCCCTCTCGTGGTCACCTGCATAGTCAAGAAAACCAGAGTCCCCAGTGAACATTCTCAGAACCAGCACTCCAAGGACAGCAGGGGCCTAGAAATCCTCTGTAATACCCAGCAGAGGACGGTGTCCCTTAAGTACCAATGGTTCCTATTGTCTGTGTGTAGCAGCTGGTCTCTTCTAGGACAGCCACCTAATGAATTAACAAAATATATTTTGCAAAAGAGGAGGTGAACCTGGGGAATTCTAGAGCAAAAAAAAAAAAAAAAAAAGGACAGGGGAGAAGGTCAAAGATTCTGAGATCATGGGTCAAAAAGGCATCTTTTTGCCTTTGTAGACCAGAAGGCATCTGCCAAGCTCCTCCATTCCCCAGAGACGAGACTTTTCTTCTCTCTTTGATGGGGGCATTAACACTCTTGGCCTATCTTGAATAAGATGATAAATTGAGATTCCAGTACTCAAGGGGTCAAACAAACCCAGAACCTTGTAAGAGTTAGAAGGGGCTAACCCTGCCCAGCCCCTCCCCAGCCGCCCCTCTGCTAGAGCCTTCTCTGGCTTGAGTCCCCCAGCCTCTGTGCTCATCTAAATGCTCATTTGTGTTTCTGGATGAATAATCTCTGAAAGCAACTAAAATAGACGAGTCCTTTATCCTGACTCACAGCACTTGCACTCCAAGGAGCACTAAGTAATTAGAAAACATTATCCTGTTCATCCCATAAAATCCCCAGGAGAGTAAGGCAGGTGGCAAAGACTACCACTGCCCCTCTGAAGTGCAGAAACTAAAGGCTTGGGTTGGGGATGAGGGCCAAGGTCACAGGCAAAAGCAAGGGACAGAGCAGACAGAACATGCAGTGCTGGCCAGTTTTTCAAATCTGGGCAGTTTAGTAAGCTGAGTTTGCCTGGAACTTGACAAAGTCTTGAAGACTTTTCTTCTCTCTTTGATGGGTGCAATAACACTCTCACCCCCATCCTGCATAAGATGATAAACTGAGATTTCAGTACTTGAAAGGTCAAACAAACCCAGAACCTTAGAAGAGTTAGAAGATCTGTCGGGCTTCCCTGGTAGCTCAGAAACCACCTGCAATGCCGGAGACCCTGGTTCGATTCCTGAGTTGGAAAGATCCCCTGGAGAAGGGATAGGCTACCCACTCAAGTATTCAGTATTCTTGGGCTTCCCTGGTGGCTCAGTCATTAAAGAATTCGCCTGCAATGTGGGAGACCTGGATTTAATCCCTGGGTTGGGACAATCCCCTGGAGAAGGGAACAGAAACCCACTCCAGTATTCTTGCCGGGAGAATTCCATGGACAGAGGAGCCTGACAGGCTACAGTCCATGGGGTCACAAAGAGTTGGACACGACCGAGTGACTGTCATTTTCACTTTCACTTAGAGATCTGTCACTTGGCTGCTTCATTTAAACTGAAGCCCAGAAAGATTATGATTTATCCAAGGCTACATGGGTTGTTCAAGGCCAAGGTAGGTCTAGAATTCAGGTCTCCTGAGTCTATCCAGTGTGTCTTCAGGATGTAAACATCACCCTACAACAGGGTCCATGTCTCCATTTCCATTATCATCTCAGAGTGCTAGGCAGGAAGAATATTACTGACCAAGGGCTTCCCTGAATTTTACTATCAAGGACATATATTTGCCCCTCCCATCAAGGCCTGCAACCTGCTCAATCGCAAATAAGGAGGTCACAGGAGCCATAGTTGTTTGTTGCTGAGGCCTTTCTGTGGCCTCATTTCCCTGTCCTCTCTCTCCCTGCGTGTCTCTCTCCATTCTCCTCCAGTCCCTTCCAGTCTCCAGCCCTCACCCTACAGAAGCTTGGGTGAGGAAAAGCCCAAAGGAGAGCAGGTGGTGCAGACACCAGTCCACCTGCCCAGCACCGCCAGCATCAGAAGAGGTGGCAGCACTGTGCAGGCTGTGGCCTACCTCTTGAGTTGCAGACAGGGGTAGACAGGGGAGTCGAGGCATGATCTAAAAAGACAAGGCTACACTCCCATGGGAGGGTCTTCCCTGGTGGCTCAGATGGTTAAGCGTCTGCCTACAATGTGGGATACCTGGGTTCAATCCGTGACTTGGGAAGATCCCCTGGAGAAGGAAATGGCAGCCCACTCCAGTACTCTTGCCTGGAAAACCCCATGGACAGAGGAGCCTGGTAGGTTATAGTCCATGGAGTCGCAAAGAGTTGGACACGACTGAGCGACTTCACTTCACTTCACTTCACACTCCCATGGGAGGATCTGCTTAATAGCAGATGCCTGAACCCAAGGCAGTATGGAACAGTGGTCAGGGTCTTGCCTGCAAAATTCCAATCTGAGATTCACAGTTGTCATTATCAGCTGTAAGAATGACTATGGATTACTTTACCTCCCTTAGTTTTCCCATCAACATGAAGCAACCAATATGAGGATGCAATACATTAATATACTGAAAGTACATAGACTGGTCCTGCAACAAAGCAAGTGTTCAAAAAAGTGTTCGTTAATTTTGCTGTTCTTCTTGCCTGGCCCCTGGCAGCTTATCTGGAATGACTGGCCTTGCAGTAAAGATGTCCAAGCCCCAGCCTCCCTCATTAGAAAAGCTGTGATGGGAATGAATGGCCCCAGGAGCCCTGCTGGAAGATAGACTGACTTTTCCTTCCTCTCCCATCTCCCAACACCACGGCCAGTGCTATCACTACAGCCAGTGCTCAGACCACGTCCATGGTGGACCCCAATGGAGTTAAATGTGTTTTTCTCCTAAGTCTTTTCATTTTTACAAGGTCATAGGGACAAAAAACAAACAAAACCACTGCTGAAAATGTCCCAGCCCTAACAAAGGGGAATAGCACACAGAGAGGAAGGGCTTGCCCAGTAAGTGAGGTCCTTTCCAGGACCACCCTGCTCATTTCTACCCCAAAAGGAAGATTTGGGCTTTTTCTAGAATTTTCTCACCTACAGTTTTGAACCAAATTGTGTCATCATCAAATTCATGTTGAAGTCCCCAGTTGACTCTGTTGGAGCCTGGGCCCTTATGGAGTTAATTAGGGATCAGTGAAGTTATAGTCCATGGACAGAGGAGCCTGGTGAGCTACAGTCAATGGGGTTGCAAAGAGTCCAACACAACTGAATGACACTTTTTTCAAGGTAGTCATAAGGGTGGGTCTTGATCCACAAGATCAGTGTCCTTGTAAGAGGAAAAGAGACCAGAGCTATCTTTATCTCTCTTCCCACCATGTGCAAGAAGACAGCCATCTATAAGTGGAAAAGGAATCTTCACCAGGAATAGAATCAGCCAACCCCCTGATCTTGGACACCCAACCTCTAAACTGTGATATAAATTCTTATTGGTTAGGCTGTCCAGTCTGTGGCATTTTGTCTGCAGCCTGGGCAGATGAACTCACCTCCCATCCACAAGTCATTGTCTTGCAGCCCCCATGGGACACCTGCCCAAGCCAGACACCATGCTCCAGGCTCAGACCTTGCCAAGGTATTTACAAATAAATAAAGGAAGTAGGCATATAAATGGAGCTTCCCAAGTGACTCAGTGGTTAAGAATCTGCTTGCCAATACAAGAGACACTAGAGACAGGTTCAATCCCTGAGTCGGGGAAGATTTCCTAGAGTAGGAAATGACAATGCACTCCAGTATTCTTGCCTGGAAAATTCCATGGACAGAGGAGCCTTGGAGGACTACAGTCCATAGAGTTACAAAGAATCGGAGAAGACCGGGTACTCACAGACAGTCATGCAGATGTATGAATAGGCTGGTAGCTCATTAATGATCTCAAAAGGCATAAAGAAATAAGTGGCCAAGAGGTATTGTAATGAAAACAGGAAGTGGTAGATTTTAGTTTCCACAAAGCTTCTGGAAGCAGTGGACTTTGAGCATGGCCTGGAGGAAGGAGGACAATGTGTCAATCAGAGGGAAAGCAGACATTCTTGTTTGGTCTCATTAGAGGTTTCAGAAAACTATAAACCTCTGTTACTGGTTTAAATGATCTTACTAGTGCTTTCAGACCCCTTCTTCAAGATCCAGGTCAAATTTTTCCTTTTCCATGAAAATTTCCCAAGAAACTTTCCAAGATCCCATGCCACACTGTGTTGGACTTGGCTGTCCACCCGTCCGACCCTCTCAGTTTATAGATTGAGGAAACCGTGGGAGCTGGTGTTTGAGTTGTCTTCTTTTGGGCCACATTCTGAGCCCCTTGCTTTATACTTCTCCTGGACATGTACACGCATGACTCCTGCTCAGCCTTCAAGGCTCAACTCAAATGTCACCTCTGGGAGGCAGTCGCGCCTCTCTGCCTCCCCACACGCCAGTTGTCTTCAACACCTGACCCTATTTCATTGTCTTCATAGACAGCACTTTTCAGTCTCTAGAATAATCTTATTTAATTATTTGTTTACATGTTTATTATCTGTCTCCTTGAATGCTCTCCTTGAGAGCAGACCTTTTCTTGCGCACCCAGCCTGACACGTAGTAAGCACTCAGTAAATACTTGAGACACACTGAGCTGCGCGCTTAGTGACTTGGACTGGCTGTGTTCACCCCACCCAGGTCTCAAATCCAGGTGGAGCTGCCCACTCACCACCTGGCTGCCTCTCACTTAAAGCAATTTAACTGTAGTCCTTATTCCTGAATGAAGATAGACTGACTTCTTGCTCATTCCACTCCTGCGTTTACTGGGCTCCTGATGCTCAGCTTCACTTTGTCCTCCAGGTCTCTTACTTGTGGTGGGCTATGCCCCACTTCAGCACAGCCCTGAATTTTGCTTTATGTTGAGGAATGAGCCTCGGCTTTCCACCTCATACATCCACACACAGCCAAAGGGAAAAGCAGTGCTTCCCAGAGGGGATGCCCCTCCCCCTCCTCACCCCTCTGGACCCCTACTCTCACCCACCACCCCCCATTTCCCCATTCTGCCTAGCAGGCTGCCTTTCCCTTTCTTTTTAAATTATAGGAGAGCCATGGGACTGGCACCCGAATTTATGTTCAAACTCAACCATGGGTGCCAGGCTGCCACGCCCCGACTTCCAGAGACTCTCTTAGAGTTCACCCACTCCAGGACTGTAAAGCCACCTTCACACCGGCCAGGTGTTCTTGGCTCACCTGAGGGACAAGTTGCCTTCCTCCTCTGTCACTCTGGGTTCAGCCCTCGTGCTAGGCTGCTCCAGCTGCCACCATCCTGGCTTCTTCCTGGCCGTGGAGAGCATCATGTTTTTGATGTGTGTTTCCCGGTCATTCCCTCCCCCTCTTTCCCCTTAGCCAGTTTGAATTGTGAATAATTCATGTGTTTCCATGATCCTGCCACGGTGTTTCTCCTTCATGAATCAAATCCCTGAGACACAGTTTATTTTCTCACCATCTTTTGGTCAGGGACAGGGTTTATTCCTGTAGGTCATGAATGGAGGCTAATATTTATGCCTGCTTATGAGACAGGTATGTTTTTTCCCACTTTGTTCTTCTATGATGGCCTGTATTTCTAGTATGTTTGAATGGGTGTATATTTGTATAATATTACATGCTTGGATAGATGGATTAATAAATGGATAGTTAGATAAACAGATAGATGCACAAATAGACGGACTGATATAATTCCTTCCCCAGATAGCTTACTCAGTCACCTTTCTTATTTATTTAAAGTTTCTGGTAGGAGAGTGGTGGATGCTTTTGAACATGTTCCTCATATGCAGTGGATGCCCTAACCCTCAATTTGTAGCCCCGCTTCTAAAAGCAGTCCTCATAAGGACCCTCATAAGCTCAGCCCTTATCCAGAGTCCACTTGGTCATCTCCATTCACTTAGTCTCCAAGTATCTACTGAAGACTTACTGTGCACCAGGGACCGGGCAAGACTCTGGGAATAGAAAGTGAACAAAATAGATACTACGTGTGAAGTTTGCAGCTTACCAACTACTGGGAAACTAGATATTAATTAAATAATTCTATGTGCATGTATCAGTATATATACATGTATGTATTTCTAAACTGATAGACTTGATGTGCTCACCTGAAATTTGATATATTTAATATTTTTATGAAATTTGATAAAATTGACATTAGATATATAAATTATAAATATAGATAAAGATTTCTAATCTGATAAATTCTTTAACCTTTTAAAAAATTTATTGGACTAAATGTAGTTGTCAGGCATACTAAGCTGGCTGATAAATTCTAACCTGCTAAAAGTAAATAAATTATGACCATAAAGTCAGGAAAAACAGTGAAAGCAGCTATTTCTGGAGGAGGGTGGTATTTGTGATCAGAAAGAGACATATAAGGGTGTCCTTGAAGTTCTAGGATAGTGATGTTCTGTTGTTTCACCTGGAAGGTTGTTACAGGGAACTTGAATAATTATTATTCAATTATTATTATTGATTACATTTTACTTTCAGGTTTTATGTACACCTGTGTGTATACGTTACATCTTACAACTTAACAATTTTAAATGATAAAGAGAAATCCAGAGTTTCCTATGAGAGCACATTACAAGGGCATCTGGCTCCCTGGAGGAAGGGGCATCTGACCTGAAATTTACAGACGAGATAAATTAGGCAGAGAAAGGAAGGTGTGGAGAGAGAGGATGCAGGAAAGGGAAGGAGGCAGAGAGGGAAAATCATAGCACAGAACAGAGCCCAGAGATCCTGGGGGACCCTGAAAGCAGTCTAGTAGCTGGAGCCCAGAGAGGGAGGAAGAGCAAGACTAGAGAGAGAGGCAGGAAGGGGACCATGCCGAGCCTTGTTAAGGATTTTTGTTTATGTCTTAAGATCAGTGGAAAGTGCTTGAAGGTGTTAAGTGGGAGAATGACATGATCAGATATACATATTGATGAAATCTCTGACTAAAAGTGTACAGAATACATTAGAATAAGGCAAGAGAAGATGAGGGAAGATTATTGAAGGGCTCATTTTAACCATAAAAGAGAAAGATGATGTTAGTTTGAATAAAGAAGTAACAGGTTAGAGATGGAGAGAAATAGACAGATGTAAGAGATATTGAGAAAGTCAAGGCAACAGAACTTGGCGATGGATTTGTTGCCTGTCTCCCCTCGAATGCGTGTTTCATGAGCTCTGGGTCACCATCACTGGTGGATGTTCAGAACCTAGGACAGTTCCTGGATCCATCAGGCTCTCCTTGAAGACTCTTCACCATGGTTGTTTCTGCGTCCAGAATGTGTCATAGTAATGGAAGTGGAGTGATGGGAGAAAGCTTCTGGGGTTCCCAGTTCATAAAAAACTCAATGAGGACAAAGAGCTTAGAGCATTTAGGAGCCACCCCGGGGATTCCAACACTTCCTTTCAGAACTGGGAAGTAAATTAAACAGAAAATGCATTATTTCAATGGTAGCAAACATGATGAAAGAAGAAAATACAGAGTTACTAGTGCTATTGGGTATGCTCAAACACTGATCTTCACAAACACCTCAAAGATCACCCAGATGAGGAATAAATAGCCAAACTAACACCAGCCAACTACCCTTTACTCAAACAGATTGGTCATCCACTCCACGTTACATCCTGCAGGATTATAGAAGGCCAAGAAATAGAGAGCAGCAATGTAACTGGTAGACTCTTTAAAGCTATGGAATGAAGCTCAGATTGTTGCTATTTAGTATACTTTTAAGTTTAAAAATTTGACTGGAGAGATTCTCCATAATTTGAGCCTGAACCTCAACATGAAAATAAAATGACACCCCAGCTACCCCAACCCCGCCCATCTCCTAAAGTGCGTGCAGGCAACTAAGAGTTAGAAGCTGTTGTTCAGGCAGTTTGCACAAGAAAGCACAATTCTCCTCCCATTCTCTTTCTTTGTGGTCAAAGAAAGTGACATAAACAAAGCTGAATATGTTCTAGGACTAAGTAAACACCCTTTTTGTTGATAGTAAGTCAGCAGATGCCTAGGCAAGGTCTGCATTTGAGGTGTAGACTTTTAAAGCCCAAAGTCAGGCCAGTTATTTAAGAGAAGAAGTGAAGTGAAGTGAAGTGAAGTCGCTCAGTCGTGCCCGACTCTTTGTGACCCTGTGGACTATAGCCCTCCAGGCTCCTCCGTCCATGGGATTCTCCAGGCAAGAATACTGGAGTGAGTTGCCATTTCCTTCTCCAGGGGATCTTCCCGACCCAGGGATCAAACACACGTCTCCTGCATTGCAGGCAGATGCTTTAACCTCTGAGCCACCAGGGAATAAGCCAAGAGGAGAAGCAGAAACCAAAAAAAAAAAAAAAAAATGTAATCATAAATTATGAAAAAGCCTGAGCTTTTTTAAAAGTCTTATTTTTTTCAGAATAACTTGTATGACTGCATGACATGAAACCCTTCAAAGCAAAGTCTGTTTTTCAGTGGAGTAAGTCTGATATACAAATAACGTTTGATTATAGCCAAATCAAAAGAGAGGTGGAAGAGGGCGGGACTGGGGAAATCAGCTTGAATGAGCCCCAATGTGGCATGTACAGAGTGACAACCAAGCAAAAACAAGGGCATGAAGAGGCCACAGATCTAAGCTAGACTGAAATGAGGATCCTCTTTACCAAAATACTTGAGGATGACTGCAGAGAAAGGAGCCACGCTATAATAAGGGACTTGCTTAAGGAATGACAAAGGAATTCTAATGACAGCTTGGCCTTGTTGTCTATTGAACAGTCTATGGTGGGGCCAAAAAATGATGACTCTTTTCCCAAGGAACCATCTATTGCCCAGAAAATTTGGAATTTATGAGGTCTTAGTTTAAAAACCCTAAAATCTCTCTATGGAAACTTTCAAGGACTATAATTCCAACAATAGTGCTTAAGGTCAACCTTCTTAAAATCACAACCAAAAACTGAACCAAATCCAAGATCCATGTTTCTACCAAGGTGAAGGTCTCTGCGGCTCCCAATATGAGGCCCTGAGGAAGCATTCAGACAGCAGCAATCACCCAGCACACTCTAGTGGGAAGAGCATCAGGCTGGCAATCAAGAGAACTGCTCCTGGCTTTGCCGCTGATTTTCTATGAGATTTCCTTTCTCTGTCTTGAGTCTCCTTGTTTATAAAATAAGAGAACTGAATTAGATGTTTCCTTCTAAGGAACAAGTGCGGCAAAAGTCCTGAAGGGCTGAAATTGACACTTTTGATAAGCCAATATAAGTGTAACAGAGTGAATAGTAGAGAGAGAAATGAAACAGAGGTCAAAAATATATGGAAGATTTTGTTGATGATGTAAGACATTTGAGTTTTATTTTTAACTGAAAGGAAAATCATCGGATTATTTTAAGAAGTCTGATAACTTTAGTGTAAGGTATAGATTGGCTCCGGGGGAAGAGTGGAATCAGGGATAACAGCTGGGGGCTTTGGCACTGGTCCAAGTGAGACCTCAGGGCATTCATGGTAGAGGAAGGATTTGAAAAGTGCTTAAACATAGAGCCAACTTGCTGATTGATTGATACAGAGTGGTATGTGAGGAAAAGAGGAAATAATAATGACTTCTAGGTTTTTCATTTGAGTGACTAGGTAGATATAGTACCTTCTACCGAGAAGAGAAACACTAAGAGAGGAGCAAGTTTAGGACATCGATGAATCAGAAATTCTCTTCTGACACATTATATTGGAAGACTTTATTAAATATCAAAGTAGAGACACTAGGTAGAATGTTGGATTCTCTAAGCTGGGTTCCAGAAAGACGTTCAGAGCTAGAGGCATGGACTTGGTAGCCATTGATGTACAAGTGGTATGTGGTCCCTAAGTGAAGTTAGACCCTTTTTTCTAGCCTCATGACTGAATTCTAGAGTATTTTAAGTTTTAAAGTGTAAAAAGAGAAGCCAGGAAAGTAGCTGTCCCTGAGACAGAAGGAAAACCTAAAAAGTACATGTCACCGAAGCCAAGGGAAGGTAGTGGTCTAAGGAAACAGGTAACTGCCCAGTGATGCTGAGAGATCACGTACAAAGGTAGCAGAGAAGTGGCCATGAGATCTGGCTACATGAGACTGCTCTTGAGCAGTGTCTAAGGAGTTGTCAGGATAGACTGGGTGAAGAGAGAATGGAAGGGAGAATCGGGAACAGTGACATGTTCCATGAGATTTGCCGTTAACGAAAGCTGAGAAATAGAGTAGAAATTAGAAGGAGAGTAGAATCAGGAGGGTCTGAGTGAACTCCTGGAGTTGGTGATGGAGAGGGAGGTCTGGTGTGCTGCGATTCGTGGGGTCGCAAAAAGTTGGACACAACTGACTGACTCACTGACTGAGAATCAGGAGAGGCTTTCATGTATTTTAAGGCAGGAGATATCAGAGAATATGTATATATTAATAGGAAAATGAAGTGGTGAGGGAGAAATGGAAGATTCTAGAGAGGAGTGGTGAGAGACTTTCCTGGAGGACCATTGGTTAAGAATTTGCCTTCCAATGCAGGGGACATGGGTTCTATGCCTGGCTGGGGAACTAAGATCCCACATGCCATGGAGAAACTAAGCCTTCATACCATAACTAGGGAGCCTGTGTGCCCCAATTACTGAAGCTCAAGTGGTCTAGAGTCTGTCCTCTGCAACAAGAGAAGCCCTGGTGATGAGAAGCCTGCCCACTGCAACGATAAAGCCACACACCGCAATGAAGACCCAGCACAGCCAAAATAAGAAAAGCAAGGAAAAGGAGTGGTGATAACTGCAGGAATGAAGTCCTTAGGAAGCGTGAGAGTCTAAGGCCACAACACAGAGCAGAGGTTAGCCCTAGGGAGGAGCTGGGGCCCAGCACCCCTGAATAAGGAGGGAAGACAGAGAGGATGGGCTCTGTCACAGTGAAAGGTGTGGCATTAGTAGCAGGAGGGCAAGGGAGAATCTGTCTGCTAAAATGCCAAGTAAGGTCATCCAGGGGAAGAAACTAAAAAGGGAGGGTCGGTAGTCTTTGGGGAAAGGAGAGGTAAAATTGTGATTTTGGAGAGTGGAAAGTAAAGGTGCTAAAGAAGTGTCGTGGAATTGCCAGACTATTTCCAGTACTCACTTGGGTCATAATTGTAAAGCAATAACAGTCCACATAGCTATCTATTTCTCTAGTAGTGTATACTTGCTCAGAGGTAAGCATGACCCAGAGTTTAACGAGGTGGGGTTCTGCCAGGTGAGTAAGGACAAGAAGGCCTCAGAGGCTTTGTGAGGGATTAATGCTATAGATGGAGGACAGAATCTAAGCCTAGTAAAGACAAGCAACAGATAGTGAAGAAAAAGAAAAAGGTCGGGGGCTTGAAGAAGTCAGTGCAATTGTGTAACTGGTGGAGCTGGAGCATGAGAGTGGAAGAGAAAGAATAGTGGCCAGAATTGGGAAGCTAGACCTCAAGACTGTGAGGAAGGTGCAGTTAATGGCACTGTTGAGGGGCAAGCATATGGTCATGGGAGTAGGTGAACCCTCCGGTGCTGTCATTAATGTTTGAGAGACGCACTCTCTGCTTTCCTGACCTGTGTGTCTCCTGTCCTTATGGTTGACCAGAGAGAGACTTTCCTAATAAGCATGGTTTAAAGGATGCTGCGGGAGCCTCACAGCCCTACAGAGGCTTGCAACTGGTTTATGACATTCTCCTATTAAAGCTTCCTTCACTTCTTTCCTTCTGCTTTCCATTACTGCCACCACCTAACTTATTAATTCATTATCAATCATTTATACATAGGTGTGATTTAGTGACTCCCAGTCTTTCAAGTGAGAAGTGGTTGGCTGCATCAGCTTTTAATAGGCTACAGAGCATGATTTTTAAGGAAGAATCTGAATTAAGGAGAGGCTCCCCCAAAGAGGGAAAGGGGTTAGGATATAAACACTTGTTGAGCACCTACTATGTGCCAGGCTCTGCTCCAAGGGTTTTGAATATGCGTTATCATTTGAGACACCATTGCTTCCGCTTATTTATGCAACAGGACGGCTCAGAGAGAAACATCTGTCCTTTGCCTAAGCAAAGGACAGCCAATGAGTGATGAAGCCAGGGTCTGAGGTCAGCTACAGAGCCTAGAAGGTGTTCAGATTGGGGGGAGAGGCATTTAAAAGGAGAAATACAACCAGTCTGAGGCAGATCTTGGCAAACCTCACAATCCTAGTCTCCGGCTCCCTTCCTGAGGACCTCGAATCTGTGTGTGGCTTTTTTTTTTTTTCACTTTCTTTATGAGGTTGTTCCTTGATGAGTTTTTTCCTCCCTTCCTTTTTTTTTTTTTAAACGATAATTTAAATTTTTATTAGGTGCTCAGCCGCAGCATAAATACCCCTATTTGAATTGCTGACACACAAATCAATAGGAAAGCACTTTCCTGGACTGGAGCCTTGGCATGCGAACCTCCCAGCCGCGTCCTCTTTCCAGATGAGAAGGAGTTGAAGAAACAGAACAAGCCATTTTCTTAAACAAGCACAGTTAAAGGAAACAGAATGAGCCATTCAAGGTTTCTGGTTTCAGGGCCTTTCTTTCATTTTCTATCCCTCATTCTCACTAAGCAGTCTCGCCTTTAACCTCTGTATTACCAACCAGAGTGGTGTCGTTTTTACAGGAGGAAGTGAAGAGAGCAGTGTGGGTGGCTGAGAAGTGGCCTCACGTTTTTTCAAATGAGAGCAAACCAGAGTCCCCCAGTATTCCGTCAGAGAGGAAAGATCTGGAGTTTCTGCAGGTCCTACTCTCCCACCTCTGAGACCCCACCATCACTCTCTGGCTTGGAGAACTTGCAGTAGGAGATGATACGGTTAATATAATGGAATGTCTCAATAGCAAATAAAATTCAGTTAGGCTGTGCTTTTAATGCCCTGATGAAAAAGGCAACAAGCTTGCATTCTGCTACATAGCTTAGGATTCCACACCTAAAGAACCCAAGTGGTTGATAATTCTCCCCATGGGTATCCTAAAACTAAGGTCCAAATTCTAATCTTCCTCTTGTGTATTATCTCCCACCCTTCTTACCACCCCACCTCCACGACTCAGTGATCCTGTGTTTCAGCTATACACGTTTCTCAGTTACCATCTGACACGCCCTTTCTTTCTGACTCTGAGTCTTTGTATATACTGTTTCCTCTCTGAATAACGGAGTGACCAAGCAATGTGAATCACCTTGCCCCTCACCCCACCCCCAAGCAGTTGGTTTCTATACATTAACACTTCCTTATGCTGTGGGGTAGTTACCTACCTGTATGAATACATACAGATGGTCAAGAGGCACATGAAAAGATGCTCAGCATCACCAATAATTAGGAAAATGCAAATCAAAACCACAAGGAGATATCACCTCACATCTGTCTGAATGGCTATGATCAAAAAGTATGTGTGTGCCCAGTGGTGTTTGACTCTTTGGGACCCCATGGGCCCTACCAGGCTCCTCTGTCCATGCAATTTTCCAGACAAGAATACTGGATTGGGTTGCTATTTCCTTTTCCAGGGAATCTTCTCGACCCAGAGATCAAACCCATGTGTCTTTTGTCTTCTGCATTGGTAGGCAGATTCTTTTACCACTGCACCACCTGAGAAGCCCCACTATCAAAAAGAGAAGATAACAAGTGCTGAGGGGTGGTGGAGAAAAGGGAATTCTTGTGGACTGTTGGTGGGAAGGCAAAAACTGGTGCGGCCACTTGGTGGCTTTGTGGCTTCTCCTCTACCACAAACAGATTGGGAGATCCTCAAAGCATGGAGCCATGTCTCATTCAATCCCATATCCATTAAGAGAATGCCTCGAAGTAGGTTTTTAGTAACAGTTTGTTGAAATAGAGGCTACTGGCTGAAGATTCAACCAGTCCATCCTAAAGGAAATCAGAAGGACTGATGCTAAAGCTGAAGCTCCAACAATTTGGCCACCTGATGCAAATAACTGACTCGTTGTAAAAGACCCGGATGCTGAGAAAGACTGAAGGCAGGAGGAGAAAGGGATGACAGAGGATGAGATGGTTGGATGGCATCACCGACTTGATAGACATGAGATTGTTGGATCATATGGTAGTTCTAGTTTTTTTTGAGGAGCCATAATGGCTGCACCAGTTTGCATTTCCCATCAACAGGGCACAAGGGTTCTCTTCTCCACATGCTCCCCAACATGTGTTATCTTTTTCATAACAGCCATTCTGGCAGGTGTGAGGTGATATCTCTCCGTGGTTCTGATTTGCATTTCCCTGATTATTGGTGATGCTGAATATCTTTTCATAGCCCTGTTGGCCATTTGTATCTTCTTTGAAAAAATGTCTGTTCAGGTCCTTTGCCCATTATTAATTATTTAGGTTTGGGGAACATTTATTGTTATTGAGTTGTATGAGTTCTTCATATCAGATCAGATCAGTCACTCAGTCGTGTCCGACTCCTTGCGACCTCATGAATCGCAGCACGCCAGGCCTCCCTGTCCATCACCAATTCCCGGAGTTCACTCAGACTCACGTCCATCGAGTCAGTGATGCCATCCAGCCATCTCATCCTTTGCTGTCCCCTTCTCCTTTTGCCCCCAATCCCTCCCAGCATCAGAGTCTTCTCCAATGAGTCAACTCTTCACACGAGGTGGCCAAAGTACTGGAGTTTCAGCTTCAGCATCATTCCTTCCAAAGAAATCCCAGGGCTGATCTCCTTCAGAATGGACTAGTTGGATCTCCTTGCAGTCCAAGGGACTCTAAAGAGTCTTCTCCAACACCACAGTTCAAAAGCATCACTTCTTCGGCTCTCAGCCTTCTTCACAGTCCACGTCTCACATCCATACATGACCACAGGAAAAACCATAGCCTTGACTAGATGGACCTTTGTTGGCAAAGTAATGTCTCTGCTTTTGAATATGCTATCTAGGTTGGTCATAACTTTCCTTCCAAGGAGTAAGCGTCTTTTAATTTCATGGCTGCAGTCACCATCTACACTGATTTTGGAGCCCAGAAAAATAAATTCTGACACTGTTTCCACTGTTTCCCCATCTATTCCCCAAGAAGTGATGGGACCGGATGCCATGATCTTTGTTTTCTGAATGTTGAGCTTTAAGCCAACTTTTTCACTCTCCACTTTCACTTTCATCAAGAGCCTCTTCAGTTCCTCTTCACTTTCTGCCATAAGGGTGGTGTCATCTGCATATCTGAGGTTATTGATATTTCTCCCGGCTATCTTGACTCCAGCTTGTGTTTCTTCCAGTTCAGCGTTTCTCATGATGTACTCTGCATATAAGTTAAATAAACAGGGTGACAATATACAGCCTTGACGTACTCCCTTTCCTATTTGGAACCAGTCTGTTGTTCCATGTCCAGTTCTAACTGTTGCTTCCTGACCTGCATACAGATTTCTCAAGAGGCAGATCAGGTGGTCTGGTATTCCCATCTCTTTCAGAGTTTTCCACAGTTTATTGTGATCAACACAGTCAAAGGCTTTGGCATAGTCAATAAAGCAGAAATAATTCTTCATATACTTTGCATATTAACCTCTTATTATCTATGTGGTTTGCAAATACCTCCTCCCATTCCATAGATTGCCTTTTCATTTCATTGATGGTCTCCTTTTCTGTGCAAAAGTTTTTCAGTTTGTTTCAGTCACACTTGTTTATTTTTGCTTTTGTTGCTTTTATCTTTGGTGTCAAGGAGAGCTATTTAAGATAAGATTAATAGGGTGGGCTTCTCTGCGGAGTTTACATTTAAGGCCACTGGCCTGCTGGACACAGGCTCTATGTTCTTTAGCTACTTGTGCAATGAGGTGGGAACTGTCCCTGTAGAGTGCCCGTGATGAGTGGCTCAGGTTCCCAAGATGGCTGATTGGGGGAGACGGGAAAGCCAAGACTATCTGGCCATAGGAAACGTGCCTGCTGCAGCATTCACACTGATTTACTGAGGGAGCTATTTTGAAAAATATGGTGGAAATGAAAGAGCTTGAGATCCTTGTGCCAGAGGCCTTAAAGGAAACCCTGGGCTCTGCCCATCCCCCCACATATGCTGCAGTGGCCACAAGAGCTGATCCTGTCTTCTAGGCTTCTAGGCAGAGGATCTTCTTAACCTTTGTGATTTCGACTATCAGCCCAATCCCAGCACAACAATAAGGGCTGTAAAATGAGTAAGCCCAAAGCTGCAAGATCTTGATCTCAGTTTTGTGACTTACTACCTATGCTATCTAGGACAAGCCGCAGAAACTCTATAGTAATTCCCCCATCTATAGAATGGGAGCAATTAACGTGTCATTTTGCCCACCTTCACATTTTGCAGATCAAACGTGATATATGTAATAGTACTATGAATATTATGAAGCACAACAAAAATGCAAGAAATAATTATTGCCAACAATCAGGGAATCAACATTCATTGACTATTAAGTGCTAGAACCCCCACAGATACTGCTGCTGCTGCTGCTGCTGCTAAATCGCTTCAGTCGTGTCCAACTCTGTGCGACCCCATAGACGTCAGCCCACCAGGCTTCCCCATCCCTGGGATTCTCCAGGCAAGAACACTGGAGTGGGTTGCCATTTCCTTCTCCAATGCATGAAAGTGAAGTCACTCAGTCATGTCCGATTCTAGCGACCCCATGGAGTGCAGCCTACCAGGCTCCTCCGTCCATGGGATTTTCTAGGCAAAGGTACTGGAGTGGGGTGTCATTGCCTTCTCCCCATAGATACTACCTTTCTCAATTTTCACAAAATGTTAAAAGCTATCATGTTCCTCATCTTAGAGTCAAGGAAACAGAGGTTCAGGAAGGTTAAGCGAGCTCTCCAAGAGTGTAGAGCTGGGCAGAACCAAGATCAAAGCTCAAGTCCACTGTCTTCAGAACTGATACAATTTCTCCCTGACTCTGTGTCCTCCTGCCTGTGGGTGGTTGGCTCAAGCTTGGGATGGATTCTCATCCCTGAATAACCTCGTTCAGAGCTGGGGTTCACATTTCCCCTGAGTTGGGCCTCTCAGCCCCAATGCAAGAACTAAACACACCTCTAACCAAGCCTGCATTGGGGTGCCCAGGTCTCCTGGTGCCCAGTCCCTCTACCCTGGGATAAACCTGTCTCTTGTCTTGGTGCGCCACTGCGTCAGGAACATCGAGGGTCGGTTCTAAGGCACTGCACAGCCCCCTTGCTCCTTTGGCTGATATTCTGCCACTATCTCCATCTCTGACCTCACAGCAGGGTAGGCTTAAGCTACACTGAACTTCCCTTTGGCCCCAGTCAACACTACTATATCCCTTGAAATCTTCTGGTGGTCCTGGCTACCCTGGTGTTCAATTTATGTCCTCACAGCTGAACAAGAACCCTGCATAGGAGCAAATTGAGCTTTACTGCATTTTCCTACCATACTCCTCCCAGCTGGACCAAGCATTTGAGAATCCATCACAGGAATTTTATTTTGCATGGTGGCAGATTCGAGTTAAAAGAAGTGGCCCACAAGTGAATGGGTAGTTTTAACTGTGGCCCAGACAAACCACAAAGTGGATAAACCACAAAGTGAAGGAGGCTTTTGTGGGCACATGAGAATTGACACCACCTTGTGAGACCGGATGAAGGAAAATCCATTTAAGAAAACCCACTTGCATGGAGCTAGATTCTTTTCTCATCCTGAAAGAGTTAGATGTGGCTTTGTTGAAAATACAGAAGAGCTCCCCAAAGGAGTGGTAGTGGAAGAAGTGACAGCACTAAGCCCCCGAGAGAAATGGTGACTGATCTGATCTTATTTTTAAGCTCATCTTTTCGATTCAAACCAACCTTGTGAGAGCTATGATTCTCCAGTCTTTGCATCTCTCTCTAGCCACCAGGAACTTGGGTAGTTTCTGAGTGATGCTCAGCACAAGATGGTAATTTAGTACACAGAGTTCCTGGGTATGAATCTTGGCTCTGCCATTTATTATGTGTCTTCTGGCACTTTAAACAATCTCTTTGTGCCTTAGTTTTTTCATCTGTAAAATGGGGACAATAATAGTACCTCCCTCAAAAGGTGGTTGTATAGATTTAGTAAGTTTCTGTGTGTGGAGTACTTAGATGAATTGCCTGGCAATCATGTTTATAAAGTAGGTGTTAGTGATTATCATGCTACTAAAAAATAGATATGGAACTATTTTTGGATCTATCTGGTGACTTAGGAAACCCAGGCTGTTAGAGCCTAACATGCTGGTAGCCAATCTCCAGTAACCACTCCCCATGGTTGCTACCTGGCAGGCTTGGTCAGACCAGTGGCTGAGCTTAACTCCAGGGAGGAGATCCAACACTTCAAAAATGAAAGAGCTGTTTACCCTTTCTAGCAGGCTTTTGCCTTTGGCAAATAGTCCCCTTGGCAACATTTGACCTTAAGAACTTAGCAGGAAAAGGGCAAAACATTTCAAGGAACAGGAGCTGGGTCTCCTCCCAGGTGTCATGTCACAGCAGGGCAAGGGGATGTCAGGTGGGACACCCTGGCCACTCTGTCAAATGTAGCTGCCTAAGGCCCCCAGAAACCTGCCCAGGAAGTGTGGAAGCTATAGAAGGAGTGTGTGTGTGTGCAGAGAGAGAGAGAAAACTCTGAACTGGTCCTTGTCTCCTCCACTCCAGCTGCAGTGAAGAGGTACTGGTGGAGCAGAGAGAGCTGGGAGGTGACCCCTATGGAGCTGGAGGGAAGACACTGCCAGGGAACCCCCCTGCCCCTCTAGGGTGGTGTCATTCCTTTTTCCTCCTAGGTCTCCAAGGATGGCTGCCTGAGATTTCCACTCTCACTAAATTAAGCTGATAAAATACAAATGAAAAAGGAGCCGGGGGAGGGGAAGAGGATAAGGCACACTCTTCCTTTGCATTTTAATATGAGCCTCAGACCATTTTCAATAAGAGATTGACAGAACGTGGTCAGCTCCCCACCCCCATTCATTACATATCAAGATCCAGATCAATAGCACCCTTTCCTCTCCTCTGGAATATTCCGCTTATCCCCTCCATGGATGGAGGATGGGCACAGGATGCCCCATCCTTGACATGGTTGGCTGACCTCTTGAATGTCGGGTCTGGAAGGGCATCCCTTCCAGACATACTCCCCTGGGACCTGTGCTCCAAGTGGGCAGCACTGAGCCCCTGATCCTTCCAGGGAGCCAGGTGTGGGGATACAGCCAGGACTCACCACAGGGGCAATCCCACAGGGATAACAACCACCTTGTTTGGTTAGTCTACCTTCCCTTGAGTAGCTGTCCCAGGTGCTGCCTAGAGGCTCTTGTAGGACTGAGCGCTGGTAGTTAGATGAAAAGAAGGCAGGGTTCAAGTCCACTGCCTATCCCCTGAATAGACTTGCTCCAGCAGCCAGTTTCAGGCCACAGGGGGCACCCCCAACCCATGTGAGAAATATATGGCAAAGTATCCATGTGACCTCTAACCTCCACCCTTAAAATTCCCTCCTTCTACCTTGGACATTGCCATCAAGAGAGAACTTCACTAACTGAAGACCCTGTAAGTGCTACAGGCCATTTGGAGCCTTCATTCTGAAAATGATATCTCATTGAACCCACAACAGCAATTTCCAGAGGTAGAAGCTATCATTAATACTTCATTTCATAGGTGAGGTGACTAAGGCTCAGAAAAGTCAAGTGACTTTCCCAAGGCCACGCAGCCAGTAAGTGGCAGAGCCAGAATTCAAGCACTTGCTGGGCAGAATTTCACCAGAGCATTTCTGCAGGCCCCAGCAGGAGCTGGAGGGGAGACCAGGCGGGCGTGGGGGCTGGTCAGCACTCTGCAGTCTCATTGCCGGATCCCATCTGGAGCCAGGAGGCACAGAAACCTGGCGGCTTCCGAGGCAGATGAAAAGCCAACCTCCCTCAAATTGTTTTATTTAAAGCCAGACTCCTGACTGTTTGAAGCCGCTTGATTTTGGCAGTCCTTGTTCCTTTTCCTTTTAAACAGCCCTCAGAGATGAGGGGAACGTATCACTGCCGGCGCCTCACTTGCAGATGCTCAGAAGACTTTTGGCCTCCCCCGCCCCTACCGGCTGCTCCCCGCTGCAGCTGAGCCGTGAGTGTGAGTGCGTGTGAGCACGTGGGCGCATGCACGCGACTGGGTTGGAGAGAGGCAGGGAGCCCGGAACCCATTAGCACCCCAAGTATAGATACAGATGAAGTCTTCTGCTTTTATACAGAATCTCACCAGCGTTAAACTTCATTTATATCTCTATAAATGCATACGGCTTTGAACACGAGACTTTACGGCTGGGTTTATAAGTTTCGTCTCCCTGCAGGCACAGCCTGGGTCACCGAGAGGAGATGTCCCCTGTCCTGACTGCATGGCCTATGCTCTTGCAACATAACCTTGTGCAGGGCTCTCATCTGGTCCTCGGGGTCTTGTCCTTTCTGCTGCCTGGCCTCCCTGGGTCCTGCCCTCTCCCTGTCTGCACTGAGCCCTCTCACCCCTGGCTCACAGCTGGCTGGACTGTGGGGAGGAGGGGGAGGACCTTAGTGCTGTCACCTGACTAGCACTCCACATCTGTCCCTGGGCCAGAGCCCCACTGCTGACCTTGGTATTAACAAGTTCACTGGAGATGGCAGGACAGGCTGGCAAAACCTGGTTTATGAACGTATCTGCTTTACAGAATCCATTTAGACAAACAGAACATCCACACAGATGCCGGTGCACAGTGGCTACAGGGTTTACAATAATTCAGGAGGCAGGCAGCTGCTTCTCTCCTGATGTGCTTATGGAGATGAATTCAAGGTAATCTATATAAACCCAAGCCTTTGAAATTGCACACCGTCAAAAAATTCCCACAATTACTCTAGCCCAGCCAGGAGGTGGCTGTTATGTTCTTCTTATGGAAAACATAATTATAAAGGAAGAGAAAACATTTCATAAATAAAACTCAGAGTGGCAGAAGAACCCGGAGGGAGGGGAAGGCCAGAGAAAAGAAACCCAAAGGTTCGCGGTCTCCAGCTGAGGGTGGAGAGGGGCTGCAAAACCCAGTGTCCCCTTTAAGGTTCAGATTGATTTCAGTCTAGGACAATTTCCAGGTAATTAATTGGCAAGAGGCATCTTTCAGATAATTTTAAATATCAGCCTTCCAGGCTCTTGGTGCTAAAAGAGAAGAAAAAATAGCCAACACATGCTCCTAAAATCAAGGTGATGTAAAACAAGGGCCTGCCCAGCCCATTAGCCCTTGAGGAGAATATAAAATCCAGGTCAGCCCAGATAATTGTTAGCTTGTTAAAATGCCAAGTCCCCTAGTCTGTCCCCAGTCCCCAGGCCACAGGAAATAGCTAGTGGCACATTGGTTCACGCTTCATGCCAGATGCTGTCCTAGGCACTGTGTACTTGTGTCCCCATTTGATTCTCATAAAAACCCTTGACAGACGTGATGATCTTTATAGGCTTTTGGGGAGCAGTGAAGAAGCCCTGATGAGGAACCTCAGATTCAGACAGGTAAGTCATGGCCCCAGGGCACAAGGTCAGGATGTGGTAGAGTGGGAATCTGAAGCCAAGCTTCCTGTAATTAAGCTTCTTGCTGCACATGGCCCCAGGATGGGAAAGGGAACCACAGAGAGGAGTGAAAGAGGTTGGGCTCTGTTTCAGACAGATAGAGATCAAAAACAGCCCTGCCACCTACGAGCTGTGCTGCTCTGGGCAAGCTATTTAGCCTCTCTGAATTCAGGAGCTTTGGTTCTGTCCTCTGTGGTCTTCATAAGAAAAAGCGACCATTTCAGTTCAAGTTGCACCATGACCAGAGTTTTCCTTTTTTGTTGGACTAGAGAAGGTTTTCCTTGCAAAACCTTGCTTCTGGGTTGTCATAAGGATTAAACACCTAACTCAGCACCTTCTGCCTAGCTACTTCCAGTAAAGGAGGGCTCCTTCTGTTATAGTGAAAATCAAGTGCAATACTTTGTTGCCCAGCCTGGTATAGTGCCTGATGCATCAAGAACATAGCATAAATAATATCCATCATCATCATCATCATTATAACAAGGGAAGCAAGTTAGGAACTCCTGTACTTAAGTTGAGCAGAATGTTAATCGCTCAGTTGTGTTCGACTCTTTGCCACCCCATGGGCTGTAGCTTGCCAGGCTCCTCTGTCTATGGGATTCTTCAGACAAGAATACTGGGGTGGGTTGCCATTCCCTTCTCCAGGGGATCGTCCCCAGCCAGGGATTGAACCTGGGTCTTCTGCATTACAAGCAGATTCTTTACCATCTGAGCCACCAGGGAAGCCCAGGTTGAGCAGAACCAACAACAAAATGAGAACGTTTTTCTTAGGCCCTCCCGTGGGCCAGGCCCTGCGCTGGACTCTCCCAGCCTTTGTAGGATTGGTTATCTAGGCAGAGAGGCACCTAGATTTTCACATGTAAGATTAATAATAATGCAAGATATAAAATTCCTCTAAAGATACGTAAAAGGAATCACAGTAGAGCCATCATTAATCGCCAGATGGGTGATACAAGCAAGAAAAGAAGGCAGTTAAGGCAAAGGCTTCAAACCTGGGTTTGAATTTCCGTTGTATCACTGAAGTGAAGTGAAGTCGCTCAGTCGTGTCCGAATCTTTGTGACCCCGTGGACTGTAGCCTACTACGCTCCTCCATCCATGGGATTTTCCAGGCAAGAGTACTGGAGTGGGATGCCATTGCCTTCTCCAGAGGATCTTCCTGACCCAGGGATCGAACCCAGGTCTCCTGAACTGTAGGCAGATGCTTTACTTATCACTACTTAGCTGTAAAAAGTTGAACAAGTCACATAAGTCATAATGAGTCTGTTTTCTCACCTGTAAAATGGGCATAATAATATATGTCACATGTTTTAGCCCCTAAACGACATAAAGCATTTATTAACAGTGACAACAGCAAGCGTTTGTTAAGGGCATTCTATGTGCTGTGCACTTGGCTAAAGCCCATAGCAAGCGCTCAGTCAACGTAAGGTGGTATTATCACTAGACAATAGAAAGATCCAAGCTACCAGGGCCCAGGCATGTGAATTTCTTGGATGGATTCAGATTAAAGACTAAACTCCAGCCCACAGATATTGCTAAGCTGTTGTCAAACATTGGTTGAACATTGGTCGTCATGAATTGATACTGTCCTGGGATCAATGTTCCAGGCTTTATCCTCTTTATCTCCATACCATGTATTATGATGAGAATTCATCCAGATTAAATAAATTCCTCCTGGGTCCTGGTAATAACTTTTTATTGAATTGTCTACAGCCAGAGAATAAGATGTTTTTATAGCAGCCAAGTGGAGGTGAGCTTGGCAATGCCTGGTCTAAGGACAGAGGTCCCGGGGTTGTAAAACTGTAATGAGTCTGTTGGTTTATTTGCCCCTGGCCCCAGGACTCCATCTCTCATTATGTAATCTCACCTTAAAATGCATAAGCCAGGAGGGACCCAGAGATGTGCCCACCAAGGGTGAGGGCTGACCTCTCTGTCTCCTGATAACTCTCTGATCTAAGCAGGAATAGAAGAGTTTAAGATATCAGTTCACCTGGAACTGTGTCTATTGTACACTTACCAATGAGGGTCAGACTACAGGAAGCAGACCTAGCTCATTGGGTTGGTGGGGAATGCATCACCCCCACTTCTTCTCTTTGATTTGCCTCCAGGAAGCCACCTGCTTGGTTTTCATAGGGAAAGGGAAGAATTTCAACTGCACTGAGACCTATGACAAGAGAGTCTCCCTTTTCCATTTGGTTGGAAGTAGAGGGAACTTTTCCAGTGTTCTTGCCTGGAGAATCCCAGGGACGGGGAAGCCTGGTGGGCTGCCATCTATGGGGTCGCACAGAGTCAGACACGACTGAAGCAACTTAGCAGCAGCAGCAGTAGCAGAAGGAACTTGCCAAAATTAAAGAAGTCAAGACAAAGCAACCCAAGTGTGTCCATCAGCAGATGAATAAACAAAATGTGAGTCATGCATACAAAGGAATATTACTCAGCCTTGAAAGGGAATGAAATCCTGACACATGCTACAATATAGAAGAACCTTAAAGACATGACACCAAATGAAATAAACCAGACACCAAAGGACAAATATGGTGTGATTTCACATACAGGAGGTGCCAAGGTTATTCAAGTTCATGGAGATGGAAAGTAAAATGGTGGTTGTCAGGGGCTGGGGCAGTGGGGGAATGGAGAGTTGTTTAAAACTACAGAGACTCAGTTTGGGAAAATAGAAACATTCTGAACATGGATGGTGATGATGGTTCCATTGACCATGTGAATGTACTTAATGTCACTGAACTATACACTTGAAAATGGCTAAAGTGGTACATTTTCTGTTATGTATGCTTTATCACAAGAAAACAAAAGAGTAAAAGGAAAGAGGCAGAACTGCTTAAATTCCCTTTGCCAGCTGACCTTTTGGTTACTTGCTATGTTCAAAAATATGTCAATACAGTCCTAGTCCAAAATCATATTCCTAGGTAAAGATGTGGTGATTCTTATACACAGTTGGAAACAGCACTTAAACATCTGAATTTCATTTTTCTCCTCTCAGTGGCCCTGCTCTTAAGATGAGACTCCAGTTAGGTGGAGAATTTCATTGAATCTTTATTAATATCGCTATAATTGAGATGAGGCAAAGGTGTGTCTCTGCACGTTCCCCATTATTTACTGGGATTGGCGTTGTGGAGATCATTCAGATTTTTTGTTTCCACACAAACCTAGACCTTGGGGAATCCTCATTGTGACTGTCTTCTAACTTGTCATGTTGCAAGGGCTTAGCAATCTACGTTCCATTCCATGGGATCTCAGCTGGGGACGCTGATTGAGGAAGAAGCCTTCTCAAAATTGAGCTGACTGGTGCCTTCTCTGAGATAGGCCCACCCAGAACAGGGCAGAGCCTGGGAAGAAGGTGCTTAGTGAAGTCTCTGAGTGGAGGAAGGCAAAGGACATGTTTACCCACCAAGCGTGTAAACAGCTCTGTGACTCATTTGGCCCCGTTTTGAGATCTACTAAAGACGTATCCACGTATTCTACTTGGGCTTGATTGTTGCCTGCTACACACACCATTTGATTTTCCAACACCATGACTATAAACTTGGACAAGGAGGAAACTCCTCCCCCACCTTTGTGTTACCCACCCAGTAACAGTAGCATCAAACCTCCAAAAATGTTCTCTGAGAAGTCTAGTGTCTATATGAAACACTAAGCAATACATTTTCTCCGCAAAATGTAGCAAACAAAGCTATGGTGATAAACTTCAGGAAGTGAAGAAAGGGATAGGGTTGAAGTAGAGGTTTATTGGAAAGAAGAACAAGGGAACGTTTGTGTATCCTGTTTGGGGAAGTGGTTAAACAGATGTACACAATTGTCATCAAGACTCACTAATCTTGACACTTAAGACCAGCATAGTTTTATTATATGTGAATTATTCCTTAAAAAAATTTTTTTTAAAGTAATAGTGAAGGTCTCTGGGTAAAAAAGGGTAACCCATGACTGAGATCACTGACTCGATGGACGTGAGTGGACGTGAGTCTGAGTGAACTCCGGGAGTTGGTGATGGACAGGGAGGCCTGGCATACTGCGATTCATGGGGTCGCAAAGAGTTGGACACCACTGAGCGACTGAACTGAACTGACTGATGACTGTAGCAACCTTTTTCTTCTCTCCACCTTTTCCTATATTTCTCATCCCCCCCATATCTCAGAGATAGCCCAGCTGAGTCTCTACTGCTCAGTGAATGAGGCCTGGGTATGAAAATAGGCTGACTTTCCTTCCAAAATGCTGGCCTGATGTGAGAGCTAGAGCGGCTGTGGGAGTGGAGGTCTTATTAAGGGGTGGATTTGGGTCCAGTTCCCTACTCCTCTCCATGGGTTTCTGTAGGTGCTCAGAGCCCAGGCTTCTCCTGCTTCTTAGTCATCCTCCCACATTTTGAGCCACAAAGAACTCAGTGGAGGTGTTCCCAGAGGAGGCTCATAGGAGAGAAGAGTCATCAAACACTTTGGTGCTGTCATTACCAAGACAGTCACGGTAATCTTGGAAGGGTGCCTTCAACTGGGATTTCTGGGGCAAGGTGAGCATGGCAGTCGGGTGCGGGATATCATTTCAGCCTTGAGTCCACCAGTCTGGGGTTCCCTCTTCACAGTAAGTCCAGAGAACTAACCTTTCTGGCCATGGGTCATGACCATCTTTTTGGCTGAGAACTAAAGACCAGCAACACGTTGAGACTCCTATTTGATTCTCATTCTTTGCCAGGGAGAAGCCATCATGCCACACTGAATTCACTAAAAGGCTCTGGTTGAAAAATATGTCCACTGGGAAGCAATTCATCCCTGCTCTCTCCCACACGTGAGCATTTCTGCATTTCACAAGAGATGAGATATTAGGAGACCCAAAGTTCTCTTTCTGCTTTTGCTACCCTCTGGCTTAGCACTTTAAACTCCTATGTCTCCCCATGTATTAAATGGGTCCAGTAATGGCACCAAGTACTTCTTTCAGAGAGAATTTGAAGTCATTAATAAAATAATGACCACTAAGTACAGTGATTTCAGTAATAAATGGTGGCTTTGGATAGGGTCCACTGGAAGGGCATGAATTTTTTTCAACCTTCAGGGACTTGTCATGCAGAAATCCATCTACTCTCTTGTTCAAGCTGGGAGAGTTTGAGAATGGAGGGAGTTGGGAGAGTTGAAATATGAATGAGTCAGTGTTGGTTTCTGATGCTCTGCTTTGTCTATTTCAATCTTTTTTCCCTATCCTTACAAGCTCTGACTACTCTTATTGCATTCTACTTACAGACATTCTGAGGAGATGCTGAGGTTTCTAGATCTAATGATAAGAATAGTTTTAAAAAAAAAATAATGATACCATTTCACTCAGGGCTATGTCTTTCACCCAGGAGCCTCTCAAAGCAGAGGCAGAGAGTATTTTGTTCAGCGTGGAGGAGGGACCCAGCATACTGAATAAAAAGCAAGACAGAGAGTCATCACCCTAGAGTTTATCGGCAACTGGAAGGAGTGAAACCTCTCCCCACCTCTGACTCTCTTCTGCTTCAGCATACTTGAAGAAAATGACCAGAACTTTATACAGATAGGGGTTAATTCAAGGCAAGGTTTGCTCCTACAAGAAACCACATATGTTTAAAAATACCCCCTTGGGCTGTTTTCCATGGAGATTCAGATGATTGAGAGAAGTCCCTGATGCCACTTGTTGAATGGCCCCACCCAAGCCGGCGTGGGTGAGACTGAAGGGCAGGGACCAGCAGATAGTGTCTCCAAGGCAAAGCCAAGGCAGCTTCAGGAAATTAATTGAACATATTTCAGAGGGGCAGAAGGCAGAGGAGGCAGAGCAGTACGTTGCAAAAAAAGTCATAGCAATGAAGTCTAAAGTAATGATGTTTCCATTTGTGGAATGTTTCAGTGCTGGGAGACATACATTACTTCAAGCCTTCCTGAGTTAGGACCTGCAGCAGATTCGCTTCTGCTTCCCCAGACATATGGAGACAAACCTTTCTCCTGGGCTGTATCTCAGTGACAGAAGTCAAAGCAGAACAGACTTTGTCCTCTTTCCAACCATACATAGTCAAGTATGACAGAAAAGTGGAGGGCAGGTCCTGCCTCCTTGCAAATATAGTTTGATCTGCATGGGCCAACCTCTGCAGAACTCAAACTACTGACACTTCTTTATCACCATGCAGGCAGGGGGACCCTGGCCCCCAAACCACCCAGCCTGATGCTCACCTGTTACCCCTGCCCACTTGCCATGGATTCACACAGGAGAGAAAGTAATAAAAGGTCAGATTGGGCTCTCTTCACAGCAAGAACCCAGAGATTCCTGGGGAAATTGACATTTTTAAAAACCACATCCTCCAACCTCTCTCAGAGGAGCATAACTTTTAACTCTAGCTCCACTCTCAACCCCCTCCCAGCTTCCTCTGCAGCACTTTCCCTCCGTGGATGGCCTGTCAGGAAAGGGTTAAAGAAGGTGCACAACTAATTCCCCAAACCCTCCCTCTTATCTACATAAAAGAAAAAAAGAAAAAACAGCCCTACCCAGAGACAGACACGAAGAAACCTGCTGGCAATTTAGCTCAGACCTCACCTGTCTTATGCAACAGCATGCAGACACACACACACCCTCACAAGACCAGAGTCCACATCCCCCTTTAATTTGGTAGACATAGTTTTGCACCTTTTTCCCCCCTACCCAAAACCCGGCTTGACTGGCAGCAGGGAGATAGATGTAACCTTACTGCCAAACGCCTTGTAGGAGCATAGAGAGACACACAGGAACCAAAATTGCATCTCATAGCTCTCCATGGTGCTGAAATCACTCCGGCGAGGAAATCGAAAGGAGCGAGTGCGCTGGACTTACCCGGGCTGGGGGTGGGCAGCAGGGGAGCTAGAGGAGCTTCCTGTGAAGAGAATTCTTGAATGTGCGGGCTGGAGCCAGTTGCTGCGCTCACCTAGAGAGCCCACCTCTCTCTTCTCTTCTCTTCCCTTCCTCCTTTCCCAGGAGGACCAGAGGAGGCTCCGCCAAAGAAATGAAACCCGAGCTGGCAGGGCTAGAGTGGAAGGAGAAAGAGGAGGCAACCAAAATAAGCTGGAAAAGTCAGGTGGCTTTACTCCACTAGTGGTAATTCCTCGGGTCAGGGAGGACCCCTCTTCTCTCACTGCGTGTCTGAGCCCTTCTCCGTCTCTGCGTGCTGAGCCAACAGCCTGAGTACAGTCGGTTCCTGCCTCTGACGTGAAAGAGACGAGGAAGCCTGGGACTGCTTTGCTGTCTCTCTCTCTCACGCGCTCTCTCTTTTCCCCTCTTGCTGAAATTTCAGCTGCATGATATATTTTTTTAAGCCTCTGTTTTTTCCATCCCCCTCGAAGCAGCCCCCTAGTGGACAGAAAAGGAAATCATCCTGAGTCCTCTTTTCAGACACAGGAACACTTGCCCTACCCACACAAACTCTTCGGTGATTCTTCCATAGAGACAAGGTCCTGTAGAGCCAGGGTCTGCCCTCTGGTCAAGCCAGAAAGGAAGGAAAGGGGAGGTGGAGGGAGACAGAGAGGACAGGAGCTTTTGCAGATCCTCTACCCATGTTATTATTCAGTCACTCAATCGTAGCTGATTCTTTGCGACCTCGTGGACTGCAGCACACCAGTCTTCCCTGTCCGTCACCATCTCCCCGAGTTTGCTCAAACTCACGTCCGTTGAGTCAGTGATGCCATCCAGCCATCTCATCCTCTGTCGTCCCCTTCTCCTCCTGCCTTCAATCTTTCCCTGCATCAGTGTCTCATTCAACGAGTTAGCTCTTCACATCAGGTGGCCAAAGTATTGCAGCTTCAGCATCAGTCCTTCCAATGAATCATGGGATTCCAGTGAATCCCATGTTTGCAGAAATTAAAAAAGTGAAGTGGTTTGGGGGGAGGTGGCTGAGGAATGATGTTTTGAGGAAAATCAGTTGTGAGATCCCCAAGTAGTTTAAGGTCCTGACTCAGCAGAAAGACATTCTCCAAAGAGTGAGGTTCTGCAGCCAACTGAGCTATGTCTGTACACAGGACTACCCAAGAATTGAGTGTCTAAAGAGTCAGGGGATACAGGAAACCAAAGAGAAAGTATCTAGCCAGCATCTCATTTAATGCCCTAATAAGACTTTTTGAAAGCAGGTAAGGAAAATATCTGAAAAGGCATGGCCTAAGATCTACTCAGAGATGGAGAGAGAATTGACCTTGTTGAGCATCCATGGAGAACCAATGCACAGAAAAGTCATCAAGGGGGTCACTGTTCCCAGGATCCCAGGGATGTCTTATACTCCTTTTTAAATGTACAGTCTCACTGTCTTCTGGAAAGAGCCCTAGTACTTACATCGAGAAAGTTGAATCCTAGGTTCATGCTGACACTCACTTACTGGACATCTTGCTTCTTTATGGCTCAACTTCAGTGTTTGTAAAATGTGGATAATGCTGCCCCCTCCCTACTGAATAGGAATGCTGAGGAACTAGAATGATACAGAGACACGAAACTTCGGTGTTGGCAGGGAATTTAAAAGTATCATATCCAAACACTTCCTTATGTTTGATTCTCCCCAGCAAATAATAAGAGCTAGCACTTATGGAGTATTTGGCAGGTATTAGCACTGTTATAGGGCTTCCCTGGTGGCTCAGTTGGTAAGGCAAGGCAGGAGGAAAAGTGAAAGTGAAGTCGCTCAGTCATGTCCGACTCTTTGCAACCCCATGGACTGTAGCCTACAACACTCCTCCATCCATGGGATTTTCCAGGCAAGAGTACTGGAGTGGGTTGCCATTTCCTTCTCCAGAGGATCTTCCCAACCCAGGGATCGAACCTGGGTCTCTCACATTTTAGGCAGATGCTTTACTATCTGAGCCACCAAGGCAGGAGACCGGGGTTCAATCCCTGGGTCAGGAAGATCTCCTGAAGAAGGAAATGGCAACCCACTCCACTATTCTTGCCTGGAAAATTCCATGGACAGAGGAGCCTGGTGGGCTACTGTTCATGAGATCAGAAAGAGTTGGAAACAACTGAGCGACTAACAATTAATTTAACAAGGCACTGTTATAAGCCCTTACAGGTACTAGCTCATTCAATGCCTACAATAACCATATAAGGCAGATACTACTGTTTCTGTCTCACAGACCAGGAAACTGGGGTGCAAAAGGATGAAATGACTTCTCCAAGACCACATAGCTAGTGAATAGTAGGGGTGGTTTTGGAATGAAAGCCATCTGACTCCAGAGCTTGTGTTATTAACCAATATATTTACTATATATATATATATATATATATATACATTTCAGAAGCAACAGCATTTGAAATAAACAGAAGATAGCACCATAGCTATCATTATTTTTGTTTGTGATAAAGTGTTTAGATTGTTATAATAATTTTATATGTGGCTCGAGTTTTTCAAATTATTTACAACTATGGATGCCAAACTGGAAATTGCTATTACTGATGAGAATCCTCTAAGAAAACTAATTCTCTTGGTGATTTGAATAGTTTCACATATACAAAAATGACGGTAAATCTCAAAATTGGAAACTGTTTGGCTTCAACATCAGTTTAGAGGACACTTTATTCTATTTCTGTACAAAAAGCAGACCGTTGCCTAGTGCCTAAATCAGGGCTAAGAGGCAGCCAGCAATCTGATGACCTGAACTGTCATAATGCACTCAGCTAATAAAAACTCAGGAAGCTGTTGACATTTTCTTCAGAATTTCAGGATTACAAAATTTCTTACCTAACGTGGCTTACTTTTTTCTGACTTTGGATCAAAAGTGAATGGAGCAAGACCAAGATGGGATGTGAAGGTTAACAAAGAATGGTCTCTGTCCTTGTGGAGTTTCTGGTTCCTCAAAGAGAGGAGGAGGGAGAGGAAAGACCATCTAGTTCCCGGCTTGAGGAGGGAGGAGTAAGTGCTGAGACCTGGGTAGATGCATTGTAATAAATAAGCACATTAAAAAAGACAGTCGCCTGATCTTTGAGAACTAGGGTACTTCTTGAGGAGTGTGGCATCTAAGCTGAGGCTTGAAGAATGAGCAGTTATTTCAGCAAAAGGGAGGGAGGGGAAATTAAGCAGAAGGCACAGCATGTGCAAGCTGGGAGGTGAGAACACCATGTGAAACTTTCAAGGTAAGCGTTACCCTTCTATTTATAAATGGGGAAACTGCACCTAAGGACACATATCTAGTAGGTGTAAAACCCAGATTAAATGTGCATCTGTTGGACTCTTTGTGAAGCTCCACATTGTCTTCTGTCATTCCGGGGAAGTGTACACACAATTTCACTAAGATGCTTATAGTAACTGAGTGCTGTGGTGGTATCTATAAGGAAGCTGGAAGTGTGATCCATTACTATTCAATGAGAAGGCCACAAGAAGGCACTAGTCAGTACTGAAAAAGGAGGAAATTCAGAATGACAGAACTGTTTCTGGTGGATGTGAGATTACTAAATGTATATAGAAGTAGGAATATTTCATAGACACAGAGACATTAGAAACTTGTGTTTGAAAGGGAGGAGAAAGGCAGGAATGCAGGCAGCAGCAGATGAGATGGTTAGATAGCAACATCAGCTCAGTGAACATGAATTTGAGCAAATTCTAGGAGGTAATGGAGGACACGGAAGCCTGGCATGCTATGGGCCATGGAGCCACAAAGAGTCAGACATGACTAAGCGACTGAACAACGAGGAATAACAACAACGAGGAATACAGAAAGGACTAAAAGAGAGGTTAAGATTAAGCACCATGGGAGCCCAGAGAAGGGAGAAGTCCTTCTTCTTGGCAGGGATTAGGAGACACTTCACATGGAAAGTGGATTTTCATCAGGACCTTAAAAATTGGGGGTTCTGGAAACAGAGCCTGGCCAGACTATGCTGTGCTTGATGGTACTCAGGCATTGCATACATGGAAAACAGAAGAGTTGCCTGCAGAATAGGAGGGCATAGGGAGAGGAGAGTAGGAGATCCCTGTAGGTAGAAGAACCCCAGACCCTGGGAAATGGACAGGTTTGTGAGGGGTAGAGGGGAAGGGAGGCTGATAGATACATTTGGTTCTGGACATGTCAAGCTTAGGGAGGATGTTAGTATATATCATAATGGATATGTTAAGGCAGTGGTTGGAGTATGTCTCTGGAGTTCAGATTCGAGACTTTGGGTTGGTAATGTAGATCTGGAGCTATTTGCATGAACATGACAGTTGCTGAACTGAGACCATCAATAGGAGATGGAGGACAGAATCCCAACTCTATTTCTTTGTCCCTGGAGCAAGTTCTGTAGTCTTATTGCTTGTGGCTAAACTGCTTGGTATCCAGTAGATACATGAGACACTTAACTCATAGCAACTCAAAGCAAGTGTTAGTTGAAGATGATAAGGGGACTGAAATCAGTTGTTGGTTCCTTAGCTTCTAATCCTCTCTTAGAGACAAAGCCACTCCATCACAGTCTCCTCCTCCAGAAGCTGGTAACCACTGGCCCCTGGGGTCTATATTCTACCCAGAACTCCAGCTTACAAGTCCCCCTTCATTTTTGGGGGTAGCATTTCATCCATCACAGAAGTGATGCTGCTTCCCTGCTTGTGGAGTACCCACCTGCGTAAGAATGGCAATCCCTGACAGGTACACACTGCTATCTCTAAAAGAGATATCTGATAAGCACCTACTGTAGAGCTCAGAGAACTCTACTCAACACTCTTAAATGACCTATATATGGGAAAGGATCTAAAATAGATTGGTGGTGGTGGTTCAGTCCCTAAGTCGACTCGGATTCTTGCGACCCCATGGGCTGTAGCCTGGAAGCCTCCTCTGTCCATGCAATTCTCCAGGCAAGAATATTGGAGTGGGTTGCCATTTCCTTCTCCAGGGAATCTTCCTGACCCAGGAATCAAACCCGGGTCTCCTGCATTGCAGGCAGATATTTTACCAACTGAGCTACAAGGGAAGCCTAAAATACACTGGGGACACACACACACACACACACGTATTAAATGCTTCAGTTGTGTCCAACTCTTTGTGACCCCATGGACTTCAGACCCACCAGTCTCCTCTGTCCATGGGATTTCCCAGGCAAGAACACTGGAGCAGGTTGCCATGCCCTCCTCCAGGGGATCTTTCCAACTGGGGGATTGAACCCAAGTCTCTTACATCTCCTTTATCTCCATCAGGTGGGTTCTTTACCACTAGAACCACCTGGGAAGTTTATATATATATATATATATATGAGAGAGAGATATAGATAGAGAGAGAGAGAGAGAGAGCGCAAGAGAGAGTTCACTTTGTTGTACATCTGAAACTAATATAACATTGTAAATCAACTATATGCCAATAAAAATTTTTTTAATTAAAAAATAAGAATGACAATGCCAAGGCCCATGTCCATCCTTGACAAATCTGCTCTTCCCCTCACCTCCTCATGCCCTGCCCTCCAGACCACCAGCCTGGAACGTTTTCTTCAAACACCTCCCACTCCCTTGGCTCCTGTCTGGGCACAGCTGAGTCCTCTGATGTTGGGAGGCTGCAGCCCTGAGCCTGTGGGAGGCAGGAACCCTGCCCACCCTCTTGCCTGATGCCTCGACTTTTGCGTCTAGGGTGCCTGGCCCCCTGCCGCCTGCTTGGGTGATGCAACGCCAGCCAAGGAGGGAGGCGGCTAGGCCCCAGGATCTGCAGCAGCCTGCCTGCCAGCCAGCGGGGATGTTATCTACACCCCAGAGCGAGCCAGGCTTCCCAAACTAAATTAGCAAGAGTGGAGCAGATGTCTCCTTTCAGTGCAGCAAAGGATTAGATGGGGAGAGAGCCAGCCTCTCTCCCTCCCTTAGAGACGGGGGCAGGTTCAGGGACCCAAGGCAGGTGCCTTCCTTGCTTGTGCCTGCCCTCATGGGGCAGCCTGAGGTCAAAACCACCTCCCAGCCCATCACCTAACTCTTCCCCACCACTGCACTTGGTCACTCAGTCGTGTCCAGCTCTGTGACCTCATGGACTGTAGCCCACCAGGGTCCTCTGTCCACGGGATTCCCTAGGCAGGATTACTAGAGCGGGTTCCATTCTCTTCTCTGGGGGATCGTTCCAACCCAGGGATCGAACCCAGGCCTCCTGCATCACAGGCGGATTCTTTGCTGTCTTGAGCCACCAGGGAAGCCCACCACTGGCTGCCCTGATTTCTTTTGGTCTCTGAATAGGAACACTAAGGCCTCATTTTAGGTTTCATCTTCTTTTATGTTGAGAAACTTCACATCCTTGGCCCCTGAGTTCCCCGCCCCCTTCCTCCCTGAGTCCTCTCCCCTGTGGGAAAGCCCCAGCCTGAGAGTAGGCCTGCCTTCTCCCGATGCCCGCTGCATGCTCTGTTGCACCCAGGGTTCCTCTGCCCTGTTGTCCTCCACCCTTCTCTGACTTGGAAACAGCTGAAACCTTCCCATCTCTGATGACCCAGCTCACACCTCCCTCTCTGCAGCCCTTCCCTGCTCTGGGGGCTGTGGAAAGTCACAGTGAAAGCTGCTTCCCACCCTGGCCTACCTGGGCTTGAATCCTTGCTCCAGCACTTCTGCTGTCTCTATTGGACTCTCTCAGGTGTAAGTTGGGGATCATCCTTCTGCCTTCATCCCAGGGTGACTATACAGGTGTGTGAATTAATTCATGGAAAGCACTAGAACAGCACTTGCTGTCCAGTGAGCACTCCATCATGCTAGCTATTATTTAGCAAACATTTTTGAATACACACATAAAAGGAAAAAAATCCCCCAAGGTCTTTGCTTTGGTGGGTCCTGGCTTTAGGGACAAATTTTCCAGGTTTAGCACCTGTGCCTGGGCTCCTGCTCAGTTGAATGTTGAAGGGCTCCTATGGGGTTGGTTCTGGGAGCCTCGTCAGGTTCTGTCTTGAGATGGGGAAGCCTCTGTGATCTGAAGGTGAGAGCCGAGACTTAGCGTCAGACAGACCTACTTCTTTTTTTTTTTTTTTAAGATTTATTTCATTTATGTGGCTGTGTCAGGTATTTGTTGCGCCACATAGGGACTTTGTAGCATCATGCAGGATTCTCTAGCTGTGGCGTGAGAGCTCAGGAGTTGCACACATGGGCTTAGTTGCTCCATAGTATGTGAGACCTTAGATCCCCGATGAAGAATCGAACCCATGTTCCCTGCATTGCAAGGTGGATTCTTAACTACTGGACTACCAGGGAGGGAAGTGCCCAGATGGACCCACTTCTGCTAAACTGCTTATAAGGTGTGTGGCCTCTGGCTGGTCACTTAACTCTCCACATTTCAATGCCCTCATTTAAAAAAAAAAAAAAGGCATAATGACAGCTTCCTCCCCATGGTATTGTAGGTATTGATCAGATGAAATAATGGATGAAAGCTTCCTGGGCAGCATCTGAAAGCATGGCAGAAACTCAACAGCTGTCTCACCTGCCCAGCTGGTCCTGCACCTCCCAGCTCACAGCCTGATACTCAGAGAGGCTTCCCTGATGCCACCTCTCAAATGGCCAGTGGTGTTGCCTCCTTCCCCTGCCCCCTCCCAGCATTACATTCTTCATACCCCATAATACCAGCTGGCACTTTAAAAAATTCCTCCCATTCTTTTTTTAAAATAATTTATGTATTTGACTGTGCTGGATCTTTGTGACAGGCAGGATTTTTAGTTACGGCATTCAAACTCTTGGTTGCAGATGTAGGGTCTAGTTCTTTAGCCAGGAATCAAACCCTGGGCCCCCTGCGCTGGGAGCTTGGAGTCTTAGCCACTGGAAAACCAGGGAAGCCCCCAGTTGATGTTTTATAATCCATGATTCTGTTGACCAACCTAGATCACATATTCAAAAGCAGAGACATTACTTTGCCAGCAAAGGTTCGCCTAGTCAAGGCAATGGTTTTTCCTGTGGTCATGTATGGATGTGAGAGCTGGACTCTGAAGAAGGCTGAGCACCGAAGAATTGATGCTTTTGAACTGTGGTGTTGGAGAAGACTCTTGAGAGTCCCTTGGACTGCAAGGAGATCCAACCAGTCCATTCTGAAGGAGATCAGCCCTGGGATTTCTTTGGAAGCAATGATGCTAAGGCTGAAACTCCAGTACTTCGGCCACCTCATGAGAAGAGTTGACTTATTGGAGAAGAGTCTGATGCTGGGAGGGATTGGGGGCAGGAGGAGAAGGGGATGACAGAGGATGAGTTGGCTAGATGGCATCACTGACTCTATGGATGTGAGTCTCAGTGAACTCAGGGAGTTGGTGATGGACAGGGAGGCCTGGCATGCTGCGATTCATGGGGTCGCAAAGAGTCGAACACGACTGAGCGACTGATCTGATCTGATTGTCTGATCCCCTAATATACCTGCCAGTCTCCTGGAGGGCAGGCCTCTGCCACCTTCGTTGTACCCGCAAAGCCTAGAATAGTACCTGGTTCTTGCAAATGTGTTCAATAAATATTGCCACTTCAGAGCATATTTTATATCCTAGTCATTTAACTCCCTTGTAGCATGTTTTATTGCAAGCAGTAAGGTTTTGAATCAGGCAGAACAAAATTTAAACCTTCCCTTTTCTGCCTTCAGGAATGTACCCCGAGCTCCTGTTTTTTCACCTGTAAAGTAGAGAAAATAATATTTGTACTATAGGGTTACAGTGAAGACGAAGTGAGGTAATGGGACCTAAAACAGTGATTGACATACGAAGGGAGCTCATCAAATCCTTGGGCAAGGAGTCAATGAAGGAAAGACTGCACGAACCAGCCTTTGATCTGATCTCCTGACTTCCAACCCTTCTCTCCCCCCGCTTTTGCCCCTCCCAGAGGTTGGCATGCTGGGACTTCTGCTAATCCCTCAGCCACAGGGCATCTGTCTCCGAAGCCCCTCTGGCAGAAACAGTCTGGATGAGCCTTAGAAGTTATTACCCTTTAAAGCAAGGGTCATCCACTAGTTTAGCTCAAGTGCCAAAAACATGGAACAGATTTTGCCAGAGGCACCAGACTGGCCAATAAAACATTTTCCAATTTTCGGAAAGGTATCACCAACACCCGTTGGTGCTTTGACTTCCTGCCTGGTTTTTCTGTAGGGTCTTTCATATTCATTGTCCATATTTCTTTTTATTTTTCTTATCTATCAGTCACTCTTAAGTAAAGACCCGTTCTCTTCTCTGCTGATCGGTTTTGACCTCTCCGTTCAGTGGCTCTTGTCCTCTTTTCCTGCTTTAGGAAGCAAGCCCCCACCACCCCACCTTGGGCTATTTCCAGTTCTGTTTATTCAGTGTTTTCCACCTTCTCCCCGACTCTGCTTTCTTTGACTTCCTCTCTCCAGGTGGCCAGAGTATGAGAAGATTCCGAAATTCAGATGGGGAGGATGGAGAAGGTCCTTGTCTTAGGGGCGGTGGACTCTTTCCCCTCTTCATCCCTCCCTGGGTCTGCCCTGCCAGGGTGTTTTCTAGATGTTTATGTTAATACGTAGAAAAGCTGCTATGGTGAGAAGAAACACAAAGGCAGTGTGCTCTCTTTGTGGGGTTTCTGAAGAAGGGGGTCAGGCTGGTTGTGTCCAGGCTGGTTTATTTCATAGTCTTTCTACCTCTTCCAGCAGTCAGTCTGTAAGACCCTTGTAGGTCACACACAGGCAGCTCACGGGGCATGATTTCTGATCTTGGTCCACCCAGGGACCTGCCATTCTCCCCAAGGTGAGTCATCTTCCCCTTCACCATCTGTTTATAGCCTCTTGAGTCTACATTTCCTCTTCCAAAAAATGAGAACAATAATCTTTCCTCTGGGCTCTGCACCCCTTAGAACGTGTTCTGAGTATTGAAAGTGAGGCTGTAGGGAAGGGTCTGAGCATTTAGGGAGGAAAGGCCCTCAGTCAGTTCAGTTCAGTCGCTCAGTCGGGTCCCACTTTTTGCATCCCCATGGACTGCAGCACACCAGGCTTCTCTGTCCATCACCAACTCCCAGAGCCTACTCAAACTCATGTCCACTGAGTCAGTGATGCCATCCAACCATCTCATCCTCTGTCATCACCTTCTCCTCCTGCCTTCAATCTTTCCCAGCACCCGGGTCTTTTCCAATGAGTCAGTTCTTTGCATCAGGTGGCCAAAGTATTGGAGTTTCAGCTTCAGCATCATTCCTTCCAATGAATATTCAGGACTGATTTCCTTTAGGATGGATTGGTTGGATCTCCTTGCAGTCCAAGGGACTCTCAAGAGTCTTCTCCAACACCACAGTTCCAAATTATCAATTCCTTGGCTTTCAACTTTCTTTATGGTCCAAAACTCACATCCTTACATAACTAGTGGAGAAACCATAGCCTTGACTAGATGGACCCTTGTTGGTAAAGTAATGTCTCTGCTTTTCAATATGCTTCACAATATGTGAACCTCTTTGGAACCTCAGAGTCAACTTGTTGACTGTGATGGCTACTCCATTTCTTCTACGGGATTCTTGCCCACAGTAGTAGATATAATGGTTATGTGAGTTCAATTCACCCTTTCCAGTCCATTTTAGTTCACTGATTCCTAAAATGTCGACATTCACTCCTGCCATCTCCTGTTTGACCACTTCCAATTTGCCTTGATTCATGGACCTTACATTCCATGTCCCTATACAATATTGCTCTTTATAGCATCGGACTTTACTTCCATCACCAGTCACATCCACAGCTGGGTGTTGTTTTTGCTTTGTTTCCATCTCTTCATTCTTTCTGGAGTTATTTCTTCACTGATCTCCAGTAGCATACTGGGCACGTACCAACCTGGGGAATTCATCTTTCAGTGTCCTATCTTTCTGCCTTTTCATACTGTTTATGGGGGTTCTCAAGGCAAGAATACTGAAGTGGTTTGTCATTCCTTTCTCCAGAAGGGCCTCAGAAATAGTCTATAAAGGTATCTTGCTTTTCTCACTGTTCATATGGGTGAACTAAAGTCCAGATATTTGGGGGGGGGGTTGTTTTTTTATTTTGCACATTTGAGGGTAGATCAGAATCAGAGAAGCTAGCTTAAGCCCCACCCGAGATGGAGTTGTATTTTCTCACTTGGACTAACCTTGTTGGAAAGCATTCACTCAACAGCTCAAAGTCAGACTTTGAGTTTCTTTGGCCTCACAGGCCGGCCACTCCTTCCTGTATCAACATCCCTACTTCACACATTTCATCTAAACTGAGCCAGGGCTACGTTTCCAGAAAGCATGTACTTTTGGAAACTGTCAAATCTGAAGACAGGGCCTTGCCTTTGTCAGGATTGGACCCAGTCCTGGGCACCTGGAAGTGACTGGAACCCACCATGCTGTGAACGTAAATGTAGAAGCTACTTTCAAAAGAGAGCTCTTGATTGCAAAGAACAAGCTAAGTAGACTGAGTTTTAAACACACAGATATTTAGGTTAGAGGAAAAAGTTAGAGGAAGACATGTATTAGGAGAATCTATATATGTACATACATATGAATACATTGTTATGAACTAAGGCATTGTGTTAAGCACTTTGCATACTAGATTTCATTTATTTAAATGCTTAAGAATAAAAATGGAGGAAAAGAGTTTTCTAAGTAGTTAAAAGCATGCATTTATCCTGTAGCGGAGAATGAAGATGAATGAAAAGCCTGGTTAAGAAAGTAGGTAAAAAAAAATTCTACACAGAGACCAGCTTTAGTCTGGGCTGCCAGCCAGAGGTATCTAGAAGAAAGGAAATAATGAACTTGTAGGTTGTCAGAGCTGGAAAGAGCCTCAGGACTGATCTTTCCAACCAGTGATTGTTCCATTTTACAGATGGGAGAAGTGACAAGAAGGGAAGTGACACAGCCATCCTGACACATCTGGTCATATCGTGTCCTCTCCTTAGCCAGGAATCTCTCAGGGAAATCTAACAGCATTCCCCGTACCCCAGCACGACTGTCACTGTATTCTGTGGACGGTCATCATTAGCCCTTTAGTTGTCCTTGTAGCCACTTGTTGCCACTGCCTGGCAAGGGCTCTGGCCGAACCCCCGGCTATCCATCCAGCCCTCGGAGGATGTGCTTGCCCCAGTTCCCACATGCATCTTCTCATGCAACCAGGGGGCTTCATCCTGGCTTATAGCCTGTGGGTCATTATTAAGGACTAGTCCCCAGATTCAGCATCTGAACTTTGAATCTGTTTGTGCTCTTTGGAACCTCAGAGTCACAGAATATTTGAGCTGGCAGAGCCCACGTGTCACCTGGTTCAACCCCACCGACTAGAGAGTAGTTAGAAGATTTACCCAGAGTGACGCAACTAAATGAAAGCTGCTGACGCCGATGTCTCTCCTCACTTCCCATAGGAGAGCACTGGAGTTGATGGCAGTGGTGACCAATTCTCATAGGTTCCTGGCCCTGATGGGTCCTGGGGGAGTGCCACTGCCAGGACAGAGGGGCATGGGGCAAATGGGAGGCCTGGTGTAGGAACGTGCTACGTCCACACAGCCAATGTGTGTCCCCCACACACCTGCTGGGAGCCGTGCTACCTGCATCTGTCCAGATCCTCACTTTGTTGCACACACATGAATGTCTCATGTGACCCTGGAAGAATGCGGGCAGCCGCCTTCCACCCCACTTTCTGGGAAGAGTGTGTGGGCTGAGAGATAAAACCTAACTGATAATAAGGAATAATGTGGTAAAAATACAAGTTTAATATAGATAATAAATGATAGCAAAATAGTATTAAATAATAGGCTATATTCGCACAAAAAATAAGTTATGGAACCTGAGGACCTATGTCTCTATGGCCATATTTCCTGTGCAATCAGAGTTAGGATGATAAATGCTTTTGTTTAGTATTTACCAGATACTGTTGTTCATGTATATATGTAGAGACAAAAAGTCCAAAAAAGTATATATCTATACATGTGTATTCATATACATGGGCTTCCCTCGTAGCTCAGCTGGTGAAGAATCTGCCTGCAATGCAGGAGACCTCGGTTTGATTCCTGGGTAGGGAAGAGCCCCTGGAGAAGGGAATGGCAACCCACTCCAGTATTCTTGGTCTTCCCTGGTGTTTCAGATGGTAAAGAATCAGCCTGCAATGAGGGAGACCTGGGTTTGATCCCAGGGTCAGAAAGAGCCCCTGGAGGAGGGCATGGCAACCCACTCGAGTATTCTTGCCTGGAGAATCCCCATGGACTGAGGAGCCTGGTGGGCTACAGTCCATAGGGTCTCAGAGTCAGACATGACTGACTAAGCACAGCATACATATACATACATACATACATATATATATATTCTCATTCATTCTTCATAACAGCCTCGTTAGGCACTATTATCCCCATTTCATAGATCAAAATACTGATGGATAGAGAGGCTGAAACATAGCTCAAAACAAAACCATATTTAATTAGCAATACTTGGTTCTGGGTTTTCAGATCATGGAGTCTGACCACAGCTCAGTTTATCAAGTGACTTCATCCAATGATAAGCAGAAGGCTCCTTCCCTCACCACATCCCCACCGCCCCCACCCCCAACCACCCACACACATATACTTTCTTTATTCCAAAGGGGAGCTGGACCAAAGCCCAGAAGAAGTTCCATGAACCTTTTTTTTTAATTCTCCTGAGTCATCCAGCATATCTCTTCTTAGGCTTAATAATAAGAAGAGGAAAGAAAATTCAGCTTGAGGAAGGAGCAAACCATCAGCAAGAGGCAGTGCTTATTCCCCGTGCCATGTAGGTGAGCAGGCAGCAGCCTAGGGCTCTGGATGAAATGCCTAAAGTGACTGGGGGGCCAGGCAGCCCCAAGGGCGCCCCCAGAGGACAAGTGGGGAAGTGTCAGGGCCCAAGGTTCCCATAGGCCCGGCAGAAAGGGGTAGTGCCCTTAAACAGCAGTGGTATTAAGAGGGTTTGACTGCAGTCTAGAAAGCAATGAAAAGATATCTTTAAAACCCATCTTATGCCCTACCATCAAAAACCAAATTGTCTTGTATCAAGAGCAACTGAGTAGATAGAAAGTACAGGCAAGCAAAGGGGTGGGCAGTAGACTGAGAAATCCAGGGCAGAAAGAACATGCCAGTCAACAGGTGGGACAGAGAAAGAGCAGGTTAAACAGAATTTACAAGAAGGGCCCAGGAGAAAAAACAAGATGTTTGAACAGAGCTGGGCTGCGGGATGGGGGTGGAAACAGCACTGGCTTCCTTAGCACAGTGTGGCTGGGGGCGTCAGCTCTCCCTGCAGATCAGCCAACGGGGACCCCCGAGGCTTCAGGATGCTGGGCTGCATCCTCTGCTTCTCCAGCTCTGGGACTCTGTGCCTTGGGGAAGGGGTCTCTCGGGGCCACAGTATCCTGCGATTGGGGACACGAGCGTGACACTCCCTTGGGAACAGAAGTAGAAATGACAGTTTAAAAAAATTATTTTTGTTTCTCTCCCACCCCAGGTCCCTATGTCCAACAATTGGATCACCCATTTCTCAAACATGCTGGATGCCAGGTGTCTGCTCAGTTCTGAGGCTTGCAGCGTGGACAAAATATGCAACCTGAAGCTAGATTTTTAAGAGTCTTCTCCTCCAAAGAGCTCACATTCCAAATCCGTCACTATTTTTTGTCTTATAAATTGCTTATGTTGTAAGAGACTCAGGGCTCCAAATAAGTGAAGAGAGCACTGCGTATGTAATTCAGGCAGCCAGGAGCTTGCCACTCTTAATTGAGAGAACACAGGGGCTCTGAGCATTACTATGTGTACGTGTGTCTCACGGGTGTGTGTGTGCTAAGGTGTTTCAGTCATGTCCAACTCTTTGCACCCCCATGGACTGTAGTGCACCAGGTCCGCCTCTGTCCATGGTATTCTCCAGGCAAGAATACTGGAATGGGTTGCCATGCCCTCCTCCAGGGGATCTTCCTGATCCAGGGATTGAACTCAAGTTCCCCTGCATTACAGGTGGATCCTTTACCATCTCAGCCACCAGGGAAGCCCATTTTAGAGGAAAATGATCTGTGTGTGTGCATGTGTGTGGTTGACATGAATGCCCTCGTCTTATTCCACCTCCATCCCCATAGATATTATAAACCTCTTGGGAACAAGAATAGTGTCTGGCTCCTACGTGTATCTTCTGCATCCCCAAGACTGTTTCACTCAATAAATATTTGTCGAACTGAACTAAATGGAACAAAATTGAGTTGTGGGGGGAAATCATATCAATACTATTTTGGCCTTGGAAGTGAAAGGAAAGGAATTTGTTAAAAGAAGAGCAAGGGCTTGGGATGAAGAGAAAGCAACTCCCTTGTTTTCTGATAAGGCCATCAGTTAGGTATAGAGGGGACATGCTCAGCCCTTCTTCTAGGACATTATTATCTTTGCAAGAGCCCCACAGATCCTTGTCCTCTTAATAAGGGTATACAGCCTGCACCTTCTTTTATTTTCAGAAGTATTTGGCCCTTTTAAAAGGCATCTCTGGGACTTCCCTGGTGATCCAGTAGTTAACACTGTGGGCTCCCAGGGCAGGCGGCCTGGGTTCGATCCCTGGTCAGGAAACTAGATCTCATATGCCATAACTAAAAAATATCCCGCATGCCACAGTGAAGACCTGGCATCCCCCAATAAATTTGAAAAAAAAAAAAAATTGAAATTCCTGGCATCTGGTTTGCTTGAAACCTGTCTCTGTACACTCAAGCTGAGTGCTGAAACACTCCAGCTCTGCAGAGTATACCACCAGCCTTCACGGGTAACACAGCAGCAACAGGCATAAACAGGGCTCTCTTCACCCCACTCTTCCACCCCTCCATTCATGGGCATTCTGGTTCCCTTTATCCTCCATCCAAGCATCGCCAGATGGTGTCTCACGGATTCAGAGAAAACATCTTAGCTGTATGTACCAGTGCCATTTCTCTAGGCTTCACATTTGGCTCATTGAGGTGGTGTCTCTAGTTGCCCCCAAATGCCAGCAGTGTCACTGATGCCAACTCTGGCACCCTATGGTGTCACCCTAGGATGCCTGGTGTCCCAAGGGATGCATCTGTCAGTCTGGGACTAGAGAGCCAAAGAGCTGCTACTGACACCGGACCCACTCTCTGCTGCACTACTGACCCTGACAGGCAGGGCTGCCCCCGCCAAGCCACAATGCCAAGGTCATGACCGCTGTCACTAGCGGTGCTTTCTACAGAGCCAGCACCTCGCTGCAGACCTCCGACTCTGCCAGCAAAGCTTCTGCCAAAGCAGCCGTCACCAGCCCCGAGGCTAGTATCAGGCTGGGCTCTTCGTGCCTCTTGGAGGATCTAGAAATAACTCTGGGTGTTTGCAGTGCTGGCTTGGCAGCCTCATCCCCCTGAGTTGCAGGTGTGAGACCATGGGGGCTGAATGATGCGATCTGAGTGGAAGAACACTATTTTTCAGGTGGCCTCTCCTTTCTGTGGACGGAGCACTGTGCTTGAACCTAGTGCAGGTGTCTGCATTCTCTCTCTGCTCAGTGTCAGTCGCCAGCCTTCCTGCCTTGGGTTCCTCAGAGCTCAGCTTTACTGGACATCCCAACAGGCCTGAGTACTAGCCCCAACTCAGACAAAACAGAGGCTGCAAACACAGATGCAGACATAGAGGATGGGCTTGTGAAAACAGTCGGGGAAGGAGTGGGAGGGGTATGAATTGAGAGATTGGGGTTGACGTGCATACACTACCATGTGTAAAATAGCTAGCTGGTGGGGAAGTGTTGTAGAGCACAGCGAGCTCGGCCTGGGGCTCTGTGATGACCCAGGGGGTGGGGTGGAGGCGGGGGAGGGAGGCCCAGCAGGCAGGCGATGTGTGTGTGCTACGGTGGATTCACTTTGTGGTACAGCAGAAATTCACACAACCGTGTAAAGCAATTATACCCTAATTTTTAATAGATAAATTAATTTTTAAATTGCAAAATAGATAACTGATAAAGACATACTGTATAGCACAGGGAACACTAATAAACAGTAATGACCTATATAGGAAAAGAATATGAAAAAGAGTGTGTGTGTATATATGTATATATATATATCAGATCAGATCAGTTGCTCAGTCATGTCTGACTCTTTGCGACCCCATGAATCGCAGCACGCCAGGCCTCCCTGTCCATCACCAACTCCCGGAGGTCACTCAGACTCACGTCCATTGAGTCAGTGATGCCATCCAGCCATCTCATCCTCTGTCATCCCCTTCTCCTCCTGCCCCCAATCCCTCCCAGCATATAACTGATTCACTTTGCTGCACAGCAGAAACTAACACTAAATTTATGAATCAACTATACACCAATAAAAATATTTTAGAAAAGAAAAAGAAGCCTAAGGCTACAAATTCAAATATGCCAATTAAAACTTAATTTTTGCCTCAAATGTATTTTTGTGGGAATGAAAGTAGAGCATAATGGCAGGGCCTAAAGCAAATGGGACAGAGTCACACGGCAGGTCTAACAAAGACCAAGCAAAGGGCAAAAAACGAAACCCTGTGGCTCCCTTTTCTTCTCCTCACTCAGCTTTTCCAGGAATTCTAAATGTGTTTGCTACAGCTTTCTGAATGTGTTTACTCTGAATGTATCTCCTTGCTTTGGGAAATTGTTTAAGAACAAAAGCCTTGACTTTGATAAAATCAGAAATGCCCCAAATGGTAGGGGATAAGATAAAGGTTATAGTGCAGGTAACCTGCTAGCTTTGTCAAAACCATTCCCAAAGCAGAATAAAATTGGCTTTATCAGATTCTATCTATTTACTTTTTTCCCCATGAGGAAGCTCCAATATCCTACAAGTCCCCACTCCACTTCTGTTTATGATCTCAAGGCCACAGCAGGTCCGTGGATGAAAGCAAGCATCTCTTGGGATGTCCTTGCCCAGAAATCACTGACGACTGATGAGGATTCTGATAACCACCCAGGGTTCTTGGCCTTCCCCAATCAATAGAAATTGACTAGAGACCAGACAAGAAATTCAGGCAAGGCTTTACTGGGGTCCCTGCTACAGCTTCCTTGATAGCTCAGATGGTAAAGAATGTTCCCGACAATGGAGGAGACTCCGGTTCAATTCCTGGGTTGGGAAAATCTGCTGGAGAAGGGATAGGCTACCCACTCCAGTACTCTTGGGCTTCCCTTGTGGCTCAGCTGGTAAAGAATCCGCCTGCAATGCAGGAGACCTGGGTTCAATCCCTGGGTTGGGAAGATGCCCTGGAAAGGTTACCCACTCCAATATTCTGGCCTGGAGAATTCCATGGTATAGTCCATGGGGTCACAGAGTTGGACGTGACTGAGTGACTTTCACTTTCTGTTATAGCAGGAGAGAGTGAAAATGAGTAACATGTCTCCTTGCTCCTCTTGGAGGTGGGCCAAGCTGATTTCTTATATGGGATGAGGGGAGGGGAGGGTTCAAGGACTGGGCTGGAGGGGTGGCTTAGGTGTTTTGCCCACTCCTTTCCTGGTGCTGAGGGCAGGGGGCATGAACAGTGCACTTTTTTTTGCTCCCGACACCCAGTTTTTGGCCCTGGCTCTTTAGAAGTAGCAATCAGGTGGGGTTTTTATAATCTTTTTGTATCTTTTTTCCAGAATATGCCCCAAGTGCACATGCTTGCAGTTATTTTTAGTCCCCTTGTAGTTTCTTTGTATTTTGTTGCTAGAGGAGAGGTTTGTCCAGGTGCAAGCACTGCAGCAAAGGGTCACAGGTCCCAGCCTATCAGAGGCTGAGCGCAACATGAATGATGGGCTCTAAGGAGAGTTGAAGAACAGGGAAATCTACTCAATACTCTGTAATGACCCTATATGGGAAAAGAGTTTTAAAAAGAGTGGGTATATTATGTGTATAACTGATTCACTTTGCTGTACACCTGAAACTAAAACAACATTGTAAATCAACTATATGCCAGTAAAAATTTTTAGAAAAAAAGGAAAAAAAAAAAAACAAAACCCTGATATGTCAAATATGTCAAGTAAAATTTAATTTTTGCCTCAAATATATAATACTTTTTGAGGCTTTTGAGGAGTGCAGCATCATATTAATAATGGGACCAGATTCAAACCATCCCCTCCCATAGCTTCCCTTGACCCAGGGGTCATGCACAGGAAGGCCTTGGATGTGGCTTGAAGACTCCAGAACCTTTATCCTTCACTCAGAGAGAAGAGAATGACTCCATAGGCACAGTGGGAACAGGAGTGGAAAGAATTGGAAATAAATCTATCCTTTCACAGGCATGGAGAATCCACTCTGTGTCTATCTAGCACTAGGTTATGTATGTGCTTCAGAAATGCAGGAAATTTGAGACTTGGCTCTTGTCTTCAGGGACCAGATTCTTTCTGAGCAAATGTCATGACCAACAGTAAGCCATGGAACACCAGAGAGAATGAAGGGAAAAATGGACATATATAATAAGGGCCAGCCACTCACCTTTCAGTTCTTACTCATGAGAATTTTCTTCAGCAAACAACAAGAACCAGGAGAGTAGCTTCCTCTCTGACTTTTCTAGTTCCTGATTCATTTTGAATGACTCCTTGAGGAAAGAGATATGGAGAGTTGTCACCAGGAAATTATTTGCTATTAACACCTATGTGAAATAAAAGATCAGCCGGTCAGGTTCCACATTATTCAAAGGATTTAACTGGTGAGAATCCTATTTAAGTAGGCACCTTCCTACTTAAGTGAATGTGGATTGAATTGTATCCCCCTCCACAAATATGTTTCAATCCTGACCCTTACTACCTGCGAATGTGGCCTTTTTTCGAAGTAGGATCTTTGTAGATATAACCAAGTTAAGATGATTGGAAATTACAGGATTAGTGTGGGTGGTCTCTAATCTAATGACTAGAGTCCTTATCGGAGAAGGCAATGGCAACCCACTCCAGTACTATTGCCTGGAAAATCCCATGGACGGAGGAGCCTGGTAGGCTGCAGTCCATGAGGTCGCACAGAGTCAGACATGACTGAAGTGACTTAGCAGCAGCAGCAGCAGAGTCCTTATAAAAAGAGGGAAAATTAAACATAGGCCCTTCACAGCATGTGAAGATGGGGGCAGAGATTGGTGTGACATGTCTGCAAGCCAAGAATACCAAGGAATGCTGGCAACCACCAGCGGACTAGAAGGATCATCCCCTACAGCCTTCAGAGAAAGTGCTCCCTGCCAAGCCCTTCAATTTGGACGTCCAGCCTCCAGCACTGTGAGAGAATACATGTCTACTGTACCCAGCTTGTGGTACTTTATCACAGTAGCCCTAGAGAAAGAATACACTTCCCTGACCTCTGCTTCTCCCAGCTGCCTCTGCTCTTCTCATGCCCCTGCTTCCCAGTACATACACACACACACACATATACTTCTAAAATCAGAAAATTATTTTAAAGCCTAGACTTGGAGTTGTTTCCTGCCTGACCAAGATTCACACATTCTTAGCCTTTAATCCCACAGCAAAATCTCCTGTGGCAGAATAACCCTAAAACTGACAAAGAAGCCGGAAGGACACCCCAACAGTGCCTGAGGATAAACACAGTAAGACAAAGCTGAGGGGAGAAGCTCCAAGAGAACAAACTGCTACTGGCTGGGAGGGGGAAGACGCAGAAGGCAAAGGCTCTTGAGAGAACAGCAGTTTCTTTGCTTCAGGCTGGCATGGTCCCAGGACGGGCCTCCCAGGACCACTTCAGCCCCTTGTACGTCGGGAGATGTGAGGGGTGGTACCACCCTACTCTATAGCAGGCCAAATGACCTGGAAAGGTGGGTGGCATTAAAGTGGGAGACTTTCCGATTCCTTCTCAGCCCCTGTACCCATCCTAACTCAATAGCAGAGGCCTCTCAGCTCTCTCCCATCCATCCGTGCCCGTTCCTGAAAGCACAGGCTCAGTTGTAGTAAGGATGCCTTAGAGCACAAAAAACTCAGCAATCAAAACCTCAGCCACCTGCAGACTTGATTAGACCCAGAAGGTTTGGTTTTTCCTTGTGGAATTTATTTACATCATTATCCCCCACCCCCTAAATTGGCGTATTCATAAATACCAATCCATTTCCTAACCCATTAAGGCACAATTAGGCATCAAGAGATTCACATCCAATTCAAGCTCTTCTAAGACAAAGTTGCCTCCCTCTTCTGCAATTCCTCACACGCCCAGGGGGAAAGCTCAGGAATGCTGCCAAATGGAAGGTTTAGGGACCCAAGTTCTGGGGAAGCATGGATCATTGCATCCACGGAGGTACTGCACAGAACCAGGTGCTTGCTTATTTACCTCCCTGCAGCAGAGTTCTGCATCATGTTTAAAAATCCATCTTGGCAGAATGATAGAATGGGAAGGAAAAAATCACTGAGCATCCATCTGGTCCAGCACCTTCATGTTACAGCTCAGAGATGTGAAAACACTTCCTTCAGCCATACAATCACTGTGATAGAACAAGGACTTGACCCCAGTTTCCCTGACTCCCAGTCCAGTCCTCTTTCTGTAACTGTGATCAAAGAAGCAAAAATAATATGCATAGGGAATCCTAGGCCATTGAGGAGCTGGCACATTCTAAAGCATGGCCTTGATGGCCCTGACCAGTGGCCCCTTTTCACCCTCTTGGGGTCAACCCTAAATTGTCAAATCAAATGAATGAATTGCTGATATTCTCACTTGTCTAAGAGAGGCACCTCTTGGAGGGTTAATAAACGCTGTCTGGGCTTCCCTCATGGTCCAGTGGTTAAGAATCCGCTTGCCAATGCAAGGGGCATAGGTTTGATCCCTGGTCCTGGGACATCCCATATGCCTTGCACTAACCCCATGTGCCACAACTACTGAGCCAGAGCCAGTGCTCTAGAGCATGCAAACCGCAACTACTGAAGCCCTTGCTCCTAGAATCCGTGCTCCATAAAGAGAGAAGCCACCGCTGTGAGAAGACTGTGCTTTGCAACTAGACAGTAGCCCTGCTCATCACAACTAGAGAAAGCCCGTGCACAGCAGTGAAGACCCAGAACAGCCAAAAATAAATAAATAAGCACATCTTTTAAATATACATATATATATATATATATATATATATAAGTTTTTAAAATTAAAGCTGTCTCAACCATCCTACAGGAGGCCACCTTACCTTCAGAGAGCACTGCTTCTCTGACGATTGGTGTTATGATGCCCAAAGAGCATCCAAATTCTTATGCTTATTATTGGATATCCAGGCTTCCAAGGCCTTCTACAGTCTGATTGATATCAACCACCCTTATAGACCTTGCTTCTCTTCTGGGTGGAGATGCATAAATTGTTTTACTGTCTGACTTCCATCTTTCTTCCTAATAGCTCCCTATGTTCATTTAAAGTAATGTCAGCTATAACAGTGAAACCTCAAAACTTCAATGACTTAACATAATGAACATGCTTCTTTTCCACCTAACAGTCATTATAGGCACCTCTCCTCTAGGAGGTAATTCAGAGATCTAAGCTCCTTTCCTCTTATGATCTACTGTCTCTAATGTATGGCTCTCAAGATGACATTGAGTGACCTCCACTGTGGCCACCAGATGGGAAAGGAAGAAGCACATGCCTGGAAGTGATAAATGTAGAATAGCATCACTCGCCCCTCATATTCATTGGTTAGAACTCAGTCACATGACTGCACCCAACTGCAAAGGAGTCTGGAAAACACAGTCCAATTCTGCCCAGGAATAAGAGGAAAGAACTTTGTTGACTAGCTAGCGTTTTCTGCTGCATGTGCCAAATGACGTAGGTGGACTTTCCTTTTCCTTATCTTGTGAAATGATAACAGAGGATAATGTTTAAGTTCCCTTTTCATTGGCCACCTCCCGAGGAAAGTCAAGGGGCTGAGTCCCTGGTTGTAGACTACCTGCACAGATATTAACTTAAACTCAGCCTATCATGTATTTTCCATCAGGATTTTGAGTCTTGAATGAGAGAAAAGATGCAACAAGAGATGGAGAAAGTGCTTTGAGGTCATTTTTATTGCACTGTGGCGGGACTCAGTGGTGGTGATGACCTCTGGTGGGCATTCAGACGTCCGGTTAAGCAGAGCCCAGGCTGGTGTCTTCATTTCCACCTCTCATGCCCACTTCACTGATCCTTCTTTTCCCAGTGCCAGAGGGTTACCTCCCACATCTCAATATCACCACCATACTCTAGAGTGGAAAGACAATTGAGAACAGCTGCATGGGAAATAAAGTGATTATCCTTAGAAGTCATCTAATACTCCTCAGGCTTCCATGGTAGCTCACGCAGGTCTGCAACTCAGGAGACCTGGGTTCAATCCCTAGCTCAAGAAGATCCCCTGGAGAAGGGAATGGCAACCCACTCCAGTATTCTTGCCTGAAAAATCCCATGGACAGAGGAGCCAGCGGGCTACAGTCCATGAGGTCACAAAGAGTCAGACGTGACTTAGCGACTAAACAACAATGAAAGCTCCTCTAGAGTAAGGAAAGTGTATTCTGTGATGTTCCCTCAGCATTCCTCTCGTTCCTGCTGAAATACACCCCCTTCACCTTCATGTGCACAAAGGGATGCTGAGCATCTGGAGTTAAAGACCAGGCTTACTGTACGAGGCTCCCCATAAAGAGGATCCCCAACTCTAGATGTAGAGGGTGGGTGGGTACTTCAGAAGTGAGACTCAATGCCCCTAAAAAAGGCACGGCATCTGAGATGTCTCTGCCCCACTGTCAGAATGTCTCCTTGCTATTTAAAAAGAAGCTTTCAGTTTCTCGGGAAATTCTCAGAAGCCCAGTTTCCTTACTGTTTGGCTGTGAGGCACTGCATTAAGTAGCTCAGGGCTGCCTGCTTAGCTCTCAGCCCCCTCCATAAAGCCTTACCTTTATATCTCACTGTTTGCCTCCAGGAAGATCAACAGATACTTTACTGCTGCTGCTGCTGCTAAGTGGCTTCAGTCGTGTCCGACTCTGTGCGACCCCATAGACGGAAGCTCACCAGGTTCCCCTGTCCCTGGGATTCTCCAGGCAAGAACACTGGAGTGGGTTGCCATTGCCTTCTCCAATGCATGAAAGTGAAAAGTGAAAGTGAAGTCGCTCAGTCGTGTCCGACTCTGTGCGACCCCGTGGACTGGAGCCTATCGGGCTCCTCCATCCATGGGATTTTCCAGGCAAAAGTGCTGGGGTGGGGTGCCATTGCCTTCCCAGGATACTTTACTAGCCCAGGGCTTTAATTAGCACAGGATGGGAGTAGCTCTGTAAGCATCAGCCCTCTGCTTCTTGGGGATGGGCGGTGCAGGGAGAGAGGAGGCACCTTCCTGGTGGAGAGGAGTGAGCTCTGAACACTGTGGTCTCAGCCTCAGGGCTGGGGGTGAACAGAGAGGTCAACGCAGATTCCTTCTCCTTCACATATCTGGTGATGAGGGCATCTCAGAGGGTCCAGGTGCTTTATTGACACCTCCCACCTTTAGCTCCAGAGACTCCCAAGAAAGAGAGGGACAGAGAGGGGGGCAGGGGTTCAGAAGATGACATTGAAACTGTCAAATCAAGCCCATTGTCCCAGCAGCCCACACCACATGGGATGCCCTACCTGAACACTAGCCTTCTGTAGGCACATTCTGGATCCATCAAATTCCAATGAGAATCATGCAGCAAGAGTATTACCAGCTCCCCAACACATGAGCAAAAGATGCTGACCAAGGATAAAGCTTTGACCTGCATGGCACATGGGGATTTTGGCAGGCATGCTAATAGGTGGTACTAGTGGTAAAGAACCTGCCTGCCAAGGCAGGAGACGTGAGAGACGGGGTTCAGTCCCTGGGTGGGGAAGATCCCCTGCAGGAAGAAGTGGCAACCCACTCCAGTATTCTTACCTGGAAAATTCCATGGACAGAGGAGCCTGGCCGGCTATAGTCTACAGGGTCACAAAGAGTAGGACACGACTGAAGCAACTGAGCGTGCACACAGGTGCTCACTGGGGCTTCGGCACCCTAATTTAGGCAGCTAATCGACCTGATGGAATCCTGCTCCCTCCTCACGCTGAAGGGACACTGCAGACACTCTCATCTGACACTGCCAAGAGCTCTGCTGAGAAGCCAAGAGTGGGATGAGAAAATTCGGAGAGGGTTCAGGGGCTCTTAGAGGCACTAAGCCAGGGTTTCCCACACCAGCTATACTTGACACATTCTAGTGAATCAGAGACAAGCATCAGATTCAACAGAGTAGAAAGGAGGTTACATTGAGGGTCTCAGCTCTAGACTTCCCTGAAACTGTGAAGAGGTAGCACTCAGTGGGAAGATTAAATGTCCGTCCTAGAGAACATGCTTACATCACATTGGGAAGGATTTAGGCTAGATAGAAGAAAGAATTTCAAACATCAAATGTTTCAAAATGGTGTCCAAATCTTTAAGGCTTGATAATTTCTCTCAAACGTTTGTTTAATCTGCCCTCTCTTCTCTAAGGTCAAGGACATATCGGCTTTCACTTACACAACGGAGTTAGTCCTCACTGCTTCTTGTGTTATTTACTTCTAAACCATTTTGCACTCCTCTACATTGTAGACAGAAGTATCCATGAACAAAGTCTGACCATGCCACTCCCTTCCCCAGATAAAGGCCAGGACGCTTGCGTGTGGTCTAACATTTTACCTTCCAGCAACATCAATCTAGTCTCATTTTCTGCCTTATCCCAGGCTGTTTGCAGCTCTGTGACTGCATATTTCTAGTCCCCTTGCCTTGAATGCCCTTCTGTCCTCTGCTTCACTCCTTCCTCTTCCTCACCGGGAAACTCTTCCTCTCCCTCCAACACTCAGTCTAGGTGTTTCCACCTCTAGAAAGTCTGTTCCAGCCACAGTGGATTCCGTGCCTGCCTCCTGGCAGCCTGGGCCCATCTTTAGCCTTTCCTGGACCATTCTCTATCATCATGGTCTGTATTATCTGTCTTTCCAACTCTATAGGGCTCCTTCAGGACAGCAGACCATATCTGGCCCACTCATCATTGTATGCACAGGGGAAAGCATGAAAGGGGTGTAGTAAATCCTAGTTGATCTAACTGGAACTGAATTTGCCTAGTTTGGGGTAGTTCTGGGCTTAAAAAAAAAAAGCCAAAATGATGTTTCTAGGTAAGAGCTCACTCATCAGAGCTTTGAAAGAAGAAATAAATACACTTGTCTGTGATCAAGGTTGCTGGTGGCCTTTGGTCTGGCTCCATCCTGGGCCAGGTGAGTTCTCTGTGCAGCACCCAGGACTCGACTCTGCCCGTAGCCTCTCTGGCTCTCTACCAGCAGCCAAGGACTTTCTGATGGGCTTGTCCTGAGGCTCTGAGGCCATGGAGGTTGTGCAGGGGCTTGGAGGTACACCAATAAGTTAGATATCTTGTTCTTTGCTTTCTGATCAAGATGTGAAGAGCTGGGCTTCCCTGGTAGCTCAGTGGTGAAGAATCCACCTGCCAATGCGGGGGACACAGGTTTGAGCCCTGGGCTGAGCAGATCCCACATGCCACTGAGCAACCAAGCTTGTACCCTACAATGATTGAGCCTGTCTTCTAGAGCCCGGGAGCTGAAACTACTGAAGCCCATGTGTCCCAGAGCCCATGGTCTGCAAAAAGAGAAGCCATCACAGTGAGAAGTCTGCTCACTGCAACGAAGAGTAGCCTCCACTTGCTACAACTAGAGAAAAGCCCACGCAGATTTGAAGATCCAGCAGAGCCAAAAATAAATAAATAATTTATTTTAAAAAGAAAGATGTGAGGGGCCCTTGCTTCAAGTCTACTGTAGCACAGCTGATTTCATCTGGAGAGAAGACTTGAGGGCAAGGACTCCAGAGGGTCTGGCCTCTGTTCTCACTTCCTTTCTGCACGTGGGGTCTGTGTGCCCGTCGGCCGCCTTGTCCCAGTCATGAACCAGCCCCCAATGGGAATGACCTAACTACCCCCATCCCCAGAGAAGTAGCCACAAGAAAGGAGCCCCCAGGTTCACATTTAAGAGGGACTGCTCTGCCTCAGGAACACAGGAGAACTCACTCTCCTTAAAACTCTGGGTGTAATTTTAGGGTAAAATATCATGGTTTGGTTTTGCTTTTGGAAAAAGACAGAGGACTAAATTTAGCGGACTGTCTGGAATATACTCCCTGGGGAGTCTCTACCCTTTAGAAAGAACTGGAGAGAAATGTCTCCCAAGCAGGAGCAATCCACTCATGAGGGATACCGGCCTCAGGGTTCATTCCTCTCTTTCTCAGAGAGGAGCTCTCTCCTCAGGGTTTTGACATCCCTTCCATTCCTGCTCTAGGTCCTGCAATGGCTCCCCACTGGCTTTAGGATAAAACTCAATCTACTTCAAAGGGTCCTCTGGGGCTCTGTAATCTGACCTCCAACGATACAACCATCGAACAAGTAGTAACTGAGTGCCTGCCTGGTGGCAGCTTGATGCCAGGCCTGTGAGTGAGAGATGGCATCATGGCCCCTGCCTTCAGGAATTCGCAGTTTTGTGGATATGACAGTTGGTTTTATGTGTCACACTTGGCTAGACAACAATATCCAGTTATTCACTCGAACACTAGCCTATGTGTTGCTGCAAAGACATTTTGTAAATGAGATTGAAGTCCACAATCAGCTGACTTTGAGCAAGGAAGGATCACCTCGATGATCTGGGTGGGCCTGATTCCATCATTTGAAAGGCCTGAAAAGCAGACCTGGGACTTCCTGGTTGAAGACATTCCATCTGTGGCCAGAACTCCAACCCATGTCTGAGAGTTCTGGCCTGCCCACCAGACAGCCCACCCTGTGGATTTCTCACTCAAGTGGCCAGTCCCCATGGCATTGCACAAGCCAATTCTATGCAATAGATTTCTGATACAGTAGCAGTGCTCTGGCTTCCTTGGTAGCTCAGCAGTAAAGAATTCACCTGCAACTCAGGAGGTACTGGTTCAATCCCTGGGTCAGGAAGATCTTCTTCAGAGAGGAATGAGGTCCTTCTTCTTATACCTGGAAATTAAATGGCATCAGACTCTAAGGAAGGGGAGGCTGCTCTGAGGATGGAAGTGGGGCTAGGAGGCCTCAGAGACAGGGGGTGAGATGGGGATTGGGAAAGTTGGGGGAGAAAAAGGGAGCCTAGAAATGGCAGATCTGTTTTGCCCAGTGACACTGTCCAAGGTCTGTAGAACAACCCACCCAAAGCACAGTAATTAGAAAGAGTGATTTTTTTTTTTTTTTTAAGCTGGAGGGAAAGGACTTTTAAATGATCCAAGTTTCACATTGGCATTAACATGGAGAGAGACGGAGATGTCCTTCAAGGAAAATAGAATCCAAGAGGCAAAGGAAGTGAGGACAATACAGATTTCACTTTGCCAAAAGTCTATCCATCCACTGCTTTAGAGATTGGTCAGAATCTTGGCAAAAACTTTCACTTTAATAATCCATGAAATTAGGAGTCTTTTCAAAGCAATTTCATCTACACATCAAGGGGCTTGAAGGCCTTAAACCGACAGCTGGTTGACAGAAGCGAAGTGCTATGATCCCAGGGGTCATCTGCATCCTTCATGCCAGAGCTGGCTCCACCCCCGGGCACTCAAGTGCTGACGGCAGCTCACCCCCCGTGTAGGGTTCGTGGCCTATTGGATTTTGTTGGATTTTGTCTATTAGCGAGTCTGACTGGTCTTTTCCAGCAGGCTGAATATTCCTGAGGTGCTGACGTAAGGATGAAATCTCATGCTCCTCGGTGGCCCCCGGGATTCCTGACTCAGAGTCTGGCTCATGGACAGAGGGAATCCTGCATCCGTGGGTTGATTCCTGCCCTGTGTTCCTAAGGAGAAGGACAGGGATCGGTAGCAGGGAATAAAGAAGTGTTGTCCTCAGTGGTGATCTGGCTCCTGAACCCAGAGAGCCCACTGCTGGGACCAGGGGCCCCACCTCAGCAGTTGGAGCAGAGCGTACAGCAGGATCGTGCTCAGGGCCAGGTGTCCAACCACTGCAGCCCCTCCAGGGAACATGTTCCTGCACCAGGGAACTCAAGTCCTGACGGGGACAAGGATTCGGCAGTCCTGCGGCTAGCGAAGGACCATCCCCCAAATAATGCAGGTAGGAGAAATCCAGCATCAGAAGGAGGAAATAGGGTTTCCCTGGTGGTCCAGCAGTTAAGAATTCACCTGCCAATACAAGAGACACAAGCTCAATCTCTGATCCGAGAAGATCCCACATTCCATGGGGCAGCTAAACCCATGCACCACAACTACTGAGCCTTCGCTCTAGAGCCTTCAAGCTGCAACTACTGAAGCCCGAATGCCTAGAGTCCGTGCTCTGAAATAGGAGAAACCACAGCAACGAGAAGCCCTCACACTGCAACTAAAGAGCAGACCCGGCTCGCTGCAGCTAGTGAACGCCCATGAGCAGCAGCGCAGACCCAGCACGGTCAAAAATAAATACATAAATATTTTTAAAAAGAAGGAGGAGGAAGTAACCTCGAGTGTTCTCTGTGTGGGATCACACACCCGGGACCCCCAAGAGAAATGAAAATCCCCCTGATCTTTCTAGACCCTGGGATGACCACATGGTCAGTTACAGTCCTGACACCTCCTGCCCTTGCAGAATCCCTGCCTCTCGTCTAAACTATCTCCACCAGCCTTCAGAGCTCTCATTTCAGGAGCAGAGGAAAGGCAGCCCACCTGTATTCTACTTTACGGGAAGGCTGTTTTGGAAACCTCTGGAGTGGCCACGTGCCTCACTGCCGACACAGTTAACCTTGACCTTTTCCCCTTCTGCCTGCTGTTCCTTCTCTAGTGACAACTGTGTAATTTGCTGATGAGAGCAAGAGACGCAGAGAAAGTCCACCTGGAAGGCAAGGGAGAGAAAGAGCAAAGGGCTCTAGGAAGACAGGACTGGTGAGACGCAGACATAAACGGATGGGATCTCTCCTTCCCCATGTCAATGATACACTTTCTCAACAGCAATGAGCTCGGGTGATGGAGCCACTGACCCCACACTTGGTTGCACAGACTTTTCTGATTACAGAGCAGACACAGGATCCCACATCTCATCATTGTGTTCTGGCTCCCTGATGAGCTCACTGGACACAGAGGCAGGAGAAGAAATGAGAAGGGGAAGGGAAGACTCTGGAGGGAAGATTTGTACAGAATCACCTCTGGCCTACTCACTCTCTGTCTTTCCACCCATTTCTGCTTACTGCTTCCATGATTCCTCAAATGCTTTCCCCTCCTTTGGATCTAAACTGTTCTCCTGTTGAGTTTGCCTGCTGATTCCATTTGGGCTTTCCTCCTCTCACCAGGATTTTCAGCCCCTACAAGACTCATCTTCTCCTCTTTCTCCTTGGCATTCAGCACGTTGGCCACGAACCAACTGTCCAGGCTGGGCGTCACCTCGGAGCTTGTTAGAGATGCAGGTTCTCAGGCTCAACTCAGACCTACTGAGTCACAATCCTCATCACAGCAAGATGCCCAGATGATCTGTGTGCCCATCAAAAATTGTCACTGCCCTCTAAATTAGAAAACACATTCCTGGGAATCCCCTGGTGGTTCAGCAGTTAGGACTCAGAGCTTTCACTGCCCAGACCTGGGTTCAGTCCCTGGTTGGGGAACAAAGATCCTAAAAGTCATGTTGTTTGGCCAAAAACCAAACAAACAAAAAGACAAATTCTTGACAGCAGGATTGTTTTTGCCCCAGGGTATTCCCAGAGCTGACCACAATGTCTGGCAAATAGTAGATCCTCAATAAATATTAACTGAATGGGTGGATTTCTGGGCTTTTTCTCTCTGACCTCGTGTACCTTGTCCTCTTCTAAGAGGGCTTCTGACTCATTTGTACCCCCTGCACCACCCTTCCCCTTGCCCCTCCACACTCACATTTTTTTCCTCCTCCTCTGCCACAGGAGACAGGAGCAGATGACATACAGGAGTAGTGTTTGCTGAAGGCGTCTCAGAGGCCCCAGCAGAAGATGGTAGCAGGTTTTGCTGGTGTGTGAGCTGCAGAGAGGAGCCACATGTGGAACAGGAAGGGTGTCACACTCCCATCGCTGACTTCTTCGCTCATCAACCAGCAAAACCTCTGACATGATGAGGGGCCCAATAATGACTTAGAGACAGTGCTCTTAGGGACAACAAACGCAGGTTCTGAATGACACAAAACCTGAGCTCTGGTTTGCTTCTGTGTTCATCCTTTCATTAAATGCACACATTTGAAATATTAATACTAGTAACAGGGGAGGGGATGAAGAAAATATAAAAAGTACTAAGAAATATAACATGCCCTCAAGGAGCTTGCAGAAGCCCAGACAATGTGTCCTAAGATAACTCAGTTGTTTCTGATGCTTTTCTTTCATCATAGCGTAACCTCTCACAGGAACGGCAGGAAATCAAATTGAACTCCTGGCCAGATTACACAAGGATCCTAGGATTGTCAAAGTGTAATTAAAAGGAGGAGGAAGGGAGAGAAAGCTCAGAAATGGAAGCTGACTGCACTGTCAAAGAAGAGGATAAAATGTAAAAATAAGGGAGAAGGGAGAGAAGAACCAAGAAAAAAGAATGTTTTTTACAGCCATAAAATAGTCACACTGTAAACCTTTTATATATATATATATATATATATTTTTAATTGAGATATAATTGCTTTATAATGTTGTACTAGTTTCTGCTGTACAAAGAAGTGAATCAGCTAAATATATAAATGCTCTTGAATTGGGCTGTTAGAGAAGACTCTTGAGAGTCCCTTGGACTGCAAGGAGATAAAACCAGTCCATCCTAAAGGAAATCAGTCCTGAATATTCATTGGAAGGACTGATGATGAAGCTGAAGCTCCAGTACTTTGGCCACCTGATGGGAAGAAATGACTCATTGGAAAAGATCCTGATGCTGGGAAAGATTGAAGGTGGGAGGAGAAGGAGACGACAGAGGGTGAGATGGTTGGATGGCATCACCGACTCGATGTACATGAGTTTGAATAAACTCTGGGAGTTGGTGATGGACAGGGAGGCCTGTCATGCTGTAGTCCATGGGGTGACAAAGAGTTGGACATGACTGAGCAACTGATACATATATCCCCTCCCTCCTAAGCCTCCCTCCCATGCCACTCCTCATCCCACCCCTCTAGGTCATCACAGTGCACCGAAACAACCCCCTGTGTTATACCGCAGCTTCCCACTAGCTCTCTATATTACACACTGGAGTGCATGTACATCAGTGTTACTCTCCCAGTTCATCCCACCCCACCCCACCCCACCGTGCTTTGTCCAAATGTCCCTTCTCTGTATCTGTGTCTCTATTCCACATATATGCCTTGCTGATGCTGCTGCTGCTAAGTTGCTTCAGTCATGTCCGACTCTGTGTGACCCCATAGACGGCAGCCCACCAGGCTCCCCTGTCCCCAGGATTCTCTAGGCAAGAACACTGGAGTGGGTTGCCATTTCCTTCTCCAATGCATGAAAGCAAAAAGTGAAAGAGAAATCGCTCAGTCATGTCCAACCCTCAGTGACCCCATACACTGCAGCCTTCCAGGCTCCTCCGTCCATGGGATTGTCCAGTACTGGAGTAGGGTGCCACTGCCTTCTCTGATATATATGCCTTCAGATCAGATCAGATCAGTCGCTCAGTCGTGTCCGACTCTTTGCGACCCCATGAACCGCAGCACGCCAGGCCTCCCTATCCATCACCAGCTCTCGGAGGTCACTCAGACTCACATTCATCGAGTCAGTGATGCCATCCAGCCATCTCATCCTCTGTCATCCCCTTCTCTTCCTGCCCTCAATCCCTCCCAGCATCAGAGTCTTCTCCAATGAGTCAACTCTTCGCATGAGGTAGCCAAAATACTGGAGTTTCAGCTTGAGCATCATTCCCTCCAAAGAAATCCCAGGGCTCATCTCCTTCAGAATGGACCGGTTGGATCTCCTTGCAGTCCAAGGGAGTCTCAAGAGTCTTCTCCAACACCACAGTTCAAAAGCATCTTTTCTTCGGCGCTCGGCCTTCTTCACAGTCCAGCTCTCACATCCATACATGACCACAGGAAAGACCATAGCCTTGACTAGGCGAACCTTTGTTGGCAAAGTGATGTCTCTGCTTTTGAATATGCTATCTAGGTTGGTCATAACCTTCCTTCCAAGGAGTAAGCGTCTTTTAATTTCATGGCTGCAGTCACCATCTGTAGTGATTTTGGAGCCCAGAAAAATAAAGTCTGACACTGTTTCCACTGTTTCTCCATCTATTTCCCATGTAGTGATGGGACCAGATGCCATGATCTTCGTTTTCTGAATGTTGAGCTTTAAGCCAACCTTTTCACTCTCCACTTTCACTTTCATCAAGAGGCTTTTGAGTTCCTCTTCACTTTCTGCCATAAGGGTGGTATCATCTGCATATCTGAGGTTATTGATATTTCTCCCGGCAATCTTGATTCCAGCTTGTGTTTCTTCCAGTCCAGCATTTCTCATGATGTACTCTGCATAGAAGTTAAATAAACATGGTGACAATATACAGCCTTGACGTACTCCTTTTCCTATTTGGAACCAGTCTGTTGTTCCATGACCAGTTCTAACTGTTGCTTCCTGACCTGCATACAGATTTCTCAAGAGGCAGATCAGGTGGTCTGGTATTCCCATCTCTCTCAGAATTTTCCACAGTTTATTGTGATCTACACAGTCAAAGGCTTTGGCATAGTCAATAAAGCAGAAATAGATGTTTTTCTGGAACTCTCTTGCTTTTTCGATGATCCAGCAGATGTTGGCAATTTGATCTCTGGTTCCTCTGCCTTTTCTAAATCCAGCTTGAACATCAGGAAGTTCACGGTTCACATATTGCTGAAGCCTGGCTTGGAGAATTTTGAGCATTACTTTACTAGCGTGCGAGATGAGTGCAATTGTGCGGTAGTTTGAGCACTCTTTGGCATTGCCTTTCTTTGGGATTGGGATGAAAACTGACCTTTTCCAATCTTGTGGCCACTGCTGAGTTTTCCAAATTTGCTGGCATATTGAGTGAAGCACTTTCACAGCATCATCTTTCAGGATTTGGAATAGCTCCACTAGAATTCCATCACCTCCACTAGCTTTGTTCCTGGTGATGCTTTCTAAGGCCCACTTGACTTCACATTCCAGGATGTCTGGCTCTAGGTCAGTGATCACACCATCATGATTATCTGGGTCGTGAAGCTCTTTTTTGTACAGTTCTTCTGTGTATTCTTGCCACCTCTTCTTAATATCTTCTGCTTCCGTTAGGTCCACACCATTTCTGTCCTTTATCGAGCCCATCTTTGCATGAAATGTTCCTTTGGTATCTCTGATTTTCTTAAATAGATTCTTAGTCTTTCCCATTGTGTTGTTTTCCTCTATTTCTTTGCATTGATCGCTGAAGAAGGCTTTCTTATCTCTTCTTGCTATTCTTTGGAACTCTGCATTCAGATGTTTATATCTTTCCTTTTCTCCTTTGCCTTTCGCTTCTCTTCTTTTTGCAGCTATTTGCAAGGCCTCCCCAGACAGCCATTTTGCTTTTTTGCATTTCTTTTTCTTGGGGATGGTCTTGATCCCTGTCTCCCTGTACAATGTCACGAACCTCATTCCATAGTTCATCAGGCACTCTATCTATCAGATCTAGGCCCTTAAATCTATTTCTCACTTCCACTGTATAATCATCAGGGATTTGATTTAGGTCATACCTGAATGGTCTAGTGGTTTTCCCTACTTTCTTCAATTTCAGTCTGAATTTGGCCATAAGGAGTTCATGGTCTGAGTCACAGTCAGCTCCTGGTCTTGTTTTTGCTGATTGTATAGAGCTTCTCCATCTTTGGCTGCAAAGAATGTAATCAATCTGATTTCGGTGTTGACCATCTGGTGATGTCCATGTATAAAGTCTTCTCTTGTGTTGTTGGAAGAGGGTATTTGTTATGACCAGTGCATTTTCTTGGCAAAACTCTGTTAGTCTTTGCCTTGCTTCATTCCGTATTTCAAGGCCAAATTTGCCTGTTACTCCAAGTGTTTCTTGACTTCCTACTTTTGCATTCCAGTCCCCTATAATGAAAAGGACATCTTTTTTGGGTGTTAGTTCTAAAAGGTCTTGTAGGTCTTCATAGAACCGTTCAACTTCAGCTTCTTCAGCATTACTGGTTGGGGCATAGACTTGGATTACTGTGACACTGAATGGTTTGCCTTGGAAACGAACAGAGATCATTCTGTCGTTTTTGAGATTGCATCCAAGTACTGCATTTCGGACTCTTTTGTTGACCATGATGGCCACTCCATTTCTTCTGAGGGATTCCTGCCCACAGTAGTAGATATAATGGTCCTCTGAGTTAAATTCACCCATTCCAGTCCATTTTAGTTCGCTAATTCCTAGAATGTCAACATTTACTCTTGCCATCTCTTGTTTGACCACTTCCAATTTGCCTTGATTCATGGACCTGACATTCCAGGTTCCTATGCAATATTGTTCTTTACAGCATCGGACTTTACTTCTATCACCAGACACATCTACAGCTGGGTATTCTTTCTGCTTTGGTTCCATCCCTTCATTCTTTCTGGAGTTATTTCTCCACTGATCTCCAGTAGCATATTGGGCCCTTACTGACCTGGGGAGTTTCTCTTTCAGTATATATGCCTTAGTGAACGATATTTGTTTTTCTCTGACTTACTTCCCTGTGTATGACAGATTCTAGGTTCATCCACATCACTACAAATGACCTGATTTCATTCCTTTTTATGGCTGAGTGATATTCCGCTGTACCACATCTCCTTTATCCAATCATCTGTCAGTGGACATTGAAGTTGCTTCCACGTCCTGGTTATTAAAGCCACTTTGCAGTTACTTAGTAAGCAAGTGAGAAATTTCAGCTGGGAACTTGCAGACAGTGTGTTCAACCGTCTTCTGAATATCCTGGGTAGAAGGCTGATAAGTCTTCTCCCAGGGGCCTACTCTCAGTTGGTACCATATATTCTCCAGTGCTTCATTCCCAACAGAGTGAGTTCTGCAAGGAGATACCAATGTGAGCCCTACATGCTGAACTCCTCCTGGATGAGAACAGGAGACAGCTGTCCCCACCCCCACATCCAGTGGGTACAAGCACATCGTGTCAAAATCTACAAAGCTTGCCTTCCTGTGAAAAAGCTTCAGGTCACAGTCATCCTGGCTGGGCCAGGCAGGGGAGCTGCATCTGAGGGCACTTTGCTTGAGCTGGCTGCAAAGCCAGGGGTTTCTAGGCAATCAGGGTATGTGCTGGGCGACATTCTGACTAGAAGGCATAGAGCCAAAGATCGAGGGACTTTTGCCAGCTGAAACTGTGAATAATCACCAAGAAAAAGCTGATTGCTTAATTACGAGGTGGAGTATAAACACAGAGACAGGAAGACAACAAACAGAGGTGGGAGGGCGGGGGAGCATGGGAAGCTGAGGGTCCCTGGATCCCTCTCCATGGTTGCCATGGCTTTCCAGCCCACTGCTGCCACACACCAAGCCCTGCACCATTTCTCCATCACACAGGCAACCACTGGGTTAATCAGCTCATCCTTTCAGGAGGCACAAAAGAGATGTGAGTGGTTGACCTGGAATTACAGCAGAGAGACCAGGAACCCAAGAAAGACAGGTGCCCTGGTTGGCGTTACAGAGGGACTTGAGTCAGGAACAGTTACTTGAAAGATCCTTAACCTTGTTGACATCATCTGTGAAGTGGGGTAATAATATAGATGTCATGAGTCTTCACTTTCATGCATTGGAGAAGGCAATGGCAACCCACTCCAGTGTTCTTGCCTGGAGAACCCCAGGGACAGGGAAGCCTGGTGGGCTGCTGTCTATGGGGTAGCACAGAGTTGGACACGACTGAAGTGACTGACTTAGCAGTAGCAGCATGAGTCCTCAGAAGAGAATAAAAGGGTAATTTTTCTAAGCCAAGGAAGTTGAGTTAGGAGGGAAGAAAGGCCATCTTGAAAAATATGGAAATGCAGAAGCAATGAGAATTCCTTTTTCCTTCTGCTTCTAGCTCCCAGTTTATGCTCAACTTCCCCAGCCTCCAGCCAGCTCTGCCACACCTGAATTCGTGACCAAAGGTAACCTCTCGGTTGTCCCATCTAGAAATAAGAACGATGTCCTCTCTACTATGAGTAACAAAAACTGATCATGGCCACCTCTTCAGGCTTGTCTTCTGCAACCATCTAAACTCTTATGCTTCCAAACTTTCATATTGCATATATTGCAACGACTCCTGCCATTGCTTCTTGGCGATCAAACTACTGCTCATAAAACTCAGCTCAAGCATCAGCTCATCAGGAAGTCTTCCTTGAATGCTTGGTTTCATTTGGGTGCTCCCTCCCCACACTCAGTTTCTCATAGCACCCATTATAGGACCTGTCATTCTCTTCTTTTTAAATTCATTAATTAATAAGTCTGTGCCAGATCTTAGCTGTGGCATGTAGGAATCTTTTAATAGCTCTCTGTCTAAGGACGGAACCTGGGTGTCCTACATTGGGAGTGTGGAGTCTTAGCCACTGGACCACCAGGGAAGTCCCCTAGACTTGGTCTTCTGTATCTGTTGTCTTCTCTGTCTCCCATGAGATTCTGAGTAAGGACTGCCATGTTCACCTGTGTGTCTCAACCTTTTGGCACAATACCTGGCCCATTACAGGCTTTCCTGGTGGTGCTAGTGGTAAATAATCCACCTGCCAATGCAAGAGATGTAGGTTTGATCCCTGGATGGGGATATCCCTGGGGGAGGAAATGGCAACCCATTCCAGTATTCTTGCCTAAAAAATCCCATGAGCAGAGGAGCCTGGTGGGCTATAATCCATGGGGTCACAAAGATTCAAACACAATCGAACTTCTGAGCACACTTGCTGTCCCATTACAGATTATCAACAAGTGCTCAAATAATTAATTAATTAATTGGAAATAAAATGTATGGGCAGTAAGCTTCCTGGATATGTCGGGGGCAGGGAGAGTGAGAGGCAAAAACAAGATATACAATTGCCCAAGGTTGTGATACACTCGAGCTTTAACTCCTGGAAAAAGGAAAGTGAAATAAATGACCAAGTGCACCAGAAAGATTTTTAACAGCCCTGCTCTATGGCCCTAATAAGAAAGTGAGTTAGAAAAGGATGTAGGGCATCTTTCCTGGATAGATTTAGAATAGAAATGAAATATCTTTATGCAGCTACAGGCAAAAGTCAATACCAAAACAATAAGTGAGAAAAAGGAAATTTCCAGTCAGAAAACTCCTTAAAGGGAGGATTTGGGTTACAAGATCCCAATGGGAGTTTAAGCCAAGATTTCTTCAACTGTAGGCGTGCCCTGTTGAACTTACTTCCCTGTGAAATGCAAGCAGGCCTGGCCTGGCAGAGCTAGAAAGTCCTTGGATATGACATCAGGGAAATTACCTTACACACTGAACTATATACTTGTTCCTCTTTAATAGTTTCCTGGGTATAAATTGCCCTAAGAAAACTGTGGGTTATTGAGGGAAGGACCTGTGCCTTTAAATTGATCTGTGTCGCCTCCTCCTTACACACACACACACACACACACACACACACACACACACCATCTAAAATGGGTCCAGGCAGCTACATGGGCTGGGTGAATACTCAGTTAAAACAGATTTGAGTAAATAATGACCCATCTCCTTGGGTTTAGATTGTTGACAAACATTTACAGATTATTTACCACATGCTCTTCTCTGTACTAATAGCTTCATATGCTTTATTTCACGCAATTTACACACTTAGTTACTGAGGCTGGAGTATCTCTATCCTCATTTTACTGATAAGGAAACTTGAGGCCAAAGAGGTTAAGGAACATGCCCATGTTTATGCAGAGAGTAAGGGGTGAAGCTGGGATACAAACCCAGGCAGTCTGATCTCAGAGTTCCCACTCTTAACCACAACTTTCTTTTTTTTTTTAACTGTATCACAAGGCATGTGGAATCTAGCTCCCCAACAAGGGATCAGGATCACACCTGCACTTCTGCACTGGAAGCACAGTTTTAACCACTGAACTGCCAGGAAGGTGTACCACTACTTTCTGTCTGAAGAGGTAAAGCACATGTAGATGCTGACTGCTGATCTGTCTCTGGCACCACCAGGTGTGATAGCCAAATGTCTGTGTCCCCCAAAATGTGTGTGCTGAGACCCTAATGCCTCATGTGATTGTGCTTGGAGACAGGGTCCTTAAGGAGTTACATGTGTGCTCATGCATGCTCAGTAGCTTCAGTCGTGTCCATTCTTTGTGACCCCATGGACTGTGGCCCGCCAGGCTCCTCTGTCCTTGAGATTTTCCAGGCAACAATACTGGAGTGGGTTGCCATTTCTTCTTCCAGAGAATCTCCCCAACCCAGGGATAGAGACTGTATCTACTGCAGCTCCTACATTGCAGGCAAATTCTTTACCACCAGTCATCGGGGAAGTCCTCTTTAGGGACATGATTAAGATTAAAGGAAGGCATAGAGGTAGGATCCTGATCCAATAGACGAGCTGCCTGCTAAGTCGCTTGAGTCGTGTCTGACTCTGAGACCCCATGGACTGTAGCCCACCAGGCTCCTCTGTCCATGGGATTCTCCAGGCAAGAATACTGGAGTGGATTTCATGCCCTCCTCCAGGGCATCTTCCCCACCCAGGGATCAAACCCATGTCTCTTGTGTCTCCTGCATTGGCAGGTGGGTTCTTTACCACTAGTGCCATCTGGGAAGCCTGATCCAGTAGGACAGGGGTCCTTATAAGAAGAGATGCAGAGAAGAAAAGCAGTATCAAGACACAGTGAGACGGCAGCCATCTGCAAGCCAGGAAGAGAATTCCCACCACAAACCAACACTGCCTGTACCTTGATTTTGAACTTCTGACCTCCAGAGTGTGAAAAAAAGGTATGCTGTTCCTAAATGGGAAAATACATAATGAAATCACGCTGCTGTACACCTGAAACTATCACAACATTGTGAACCGACTAGACTCCAGTATAAAATAAAAAGTTAAAAAATGAAAGTGTGTTGTTCGAGCCACCCAACCATGGCATTTTGCTATGGCAGTCAGAGAAGACTGATAAACCAAGCCCGCATCTTCCAGCACAGGCAAAGTACACACTGAGCACCTCCTCAGAGCCCAGCTGAGCACAGCCTCCTCCTCCAACTCCCACCCTCTTCTCCAGGGTCTTGGAGCTGACCCCAGCATCCCAGGCTCCAGTGGTGACTCATCCAACAAGCACCATCAGAGTTTTCCCATCTCATGTTCCACTCTAATGGTGCAAAGGCTAGCTGAGTTTGCTGTAGTTTTACAGGCACTATATTGGTCTTCTTAGCATTGCAGACTTTAATCCCCATCACCGCCCAGGGAGACCAGTGCCGTGGTATCTACCCAGTTGGTTGGTTTTGGGATGAAATGCAATGGTTTGTGCACAGGGCTTTGAACAGTGGTCACCACCTGGTCAGTGTTCACTTGGAAGGATTATTAACTCTCCCTGAATCCCAACTGGTAATTTGGTAAAAGCTGGACTTTGACCCTTGATCTTTCTGCCTCCAAAGACCCAGCTATAAGCTTTCCAAGGTGACAACCAGCTCATGTGATAAATCAATTTGACATCATAACAGTATGACTCTCTCCACTATTCATTAAGCAGAATTTCTTTCTAGTTCTACTCATTTTGGTTGAGGAAAAAAAAAAAAAGAATATGTGTGTCTGTTGTATGCGTGTGTGTGTATGCACACATATATTTTTCAACTAAAAGTCAAGTCATGCTGTCACAAAGGGAGTGGCCTAAGTGAAGTCTGGAGGAATAAAGCTTTTTACCTTTACCCTCGGGAACAAGCTGCAAATAGTTCAGATCAACCAGAGATGGACTGGAGTGGCCAAGGCTTGTTTTTTCATCTACACAAAGGCCTCCAAAACATTCCCAAAGTTGCATTTATAGTAATCCCTATGCATACGAAAGGGTCACAAAGGAGGGAGGGGTGGATGCAGGAACTCAGGTGTTCTGGGCCTGTCATGGGACCTTCAGAAAGAATCTAGTCAGAGCGGGGACTGTGGTAGAAGTGTGCTGGTCATAAATCTGCACTCAATTCCAGACCTAGTTGTCAGATCTTCTGATTTTTCAAGAAAAGTTAGATACACCTGAAACTACCACAGCATTGTAAATCAACTATACTCCAATAAAAATTAGAAAAAAGTCATGCCCCAGGCCCTCAAAACCATACTCTGTCAGTGTTTCAGGCTGTGAAATGAAGGGCAGAGTCTGGTGGACTTGACATTCAGTGCTTCTGACAGCTGATTCTATTTCTTAAAACCCCAAAATGAGATGCACATTTTTAGCACCAGCCCACGACACATAGTGGGTTCTTAGTAAATTCTTGTTCTTTATTGAATTCTATTGAATTGCTCTGGGGGTAAAGGGAGGCAGGTACGGGGAGGAGCTGGCGTGGGGCACACAGAGGTCCAATCCAGTGTAAAAAGCCAAGAAGCAGGGTTGTCCCTTTGCTCCAAGCAGGCCTCTACTGATTAAGCACTCAGCAGAATAGCTGTGTAAGTGTTAGGACGGGAGCAGAAGTTTAAGAACCCATTCAAAATAAGCACAGCCCATGACATCATTGTCTGTTTCACAGTGACGTTGAGGGAGCCTCAGTGGCCAACAGGGAACTGGGTCACAAAGACAGCAAGAACAAAATATGGATCCACGTGTGAGGGACTGGGAGAAAAGGGCCTCCATCCTGTTCCTAGCGTGGGGAGCCTGGGAAGACAACAGACTGTGTGCACAACTGCTATTCATTAGGCTTCCCCACCAGCAGTCATGAGCCAAGGAAGATGAAGGAGGGGCTCCAAGTCCCCATCACTGGCTCCCAGTTAAGTGCAGAGGCCGTGATCTGCCTGCAGCTAGTAGGCTAGACTTCCAGCTTGTGCCCTGCTGTGCAATTTGTAAGCCTCTACTTTGCAAAACCAGCACCAGTTTCTAAATTTAAGCAGCTAGAAATGTTCATTTTAAGGCCAAGGATCTGGAGTTGGTATAAGCAGGGAAAATACCACAGTCCCCATTGGCTCCCACTCTGTCACTGTGACAGTGTCGGCAATGAATGGTAAAGCTGCAGCTTGTCTTCCAAACTGTAGCAGTCATTTTTTAAATGAGATCATCCAAATAAATGGCTATTTTAAGTCCAAGGCAAAGACGTACACTTATGTCATAGGAACACTCTGAAAGAAGCCAGTCCACCAAGTTCCCAGGTCCCCAAAGAGCTTAATTCACTGGGTCTTGCTGGGGACGTCACTGCCAGGGACTCAGAGGTGAGAGCCCATGTTCTAAGCCCATTGCCAGGGATACAAGCATGTCCAGTGCCAGAGGCAGGAAGCCAAATTGCTCTCGACCTTCATGAAATTAATCTAGGGGAGCTCTGCCTGCAGATTGGGAGGAATGCTCCCCTCCACCAGCCAGCTTGCCTCAGAAGGATGCAAGGCCCCAGAGCAGGTCCAGATTAGGGAGGCCAAATTCCCAGATCTACATAGATTTGAACTTGAAGAACATTCTGACAGTTGATGGCAGCAGATAATTCTCAGAACCATAGCGGCAGCCAGCCTGGAATGATCAGGAATGGGATTAGCAGGGGAGGGGCTAGAAGGATCAGTGAAAGTGGCAACCCCTCAGTTGTGTTCGACTCTTTGAGACCCTGTGGGCTGTAGCCCACCAGGCTCTTCTGTCCATGGGATTCTCCAGGCAAGAATACTGGAGTGGATAGCCATTCCCTTTTCCAGGGAATATTCTGACCCAGATATCAAACCCAGGTCTCCCGCATTGCAGGCAGATTCTTTACTGTCTAAGCCACCAGGGAAGCCCCAGAAGGAGCAAACTTCAAATCTGGGAAAGAACTGAGACATGGCAGTGAGAGGATGGAAGGAGAATTGAACCACAGCAGCTTTCCAAGGAGGGTATGTGTGGTTAAATAAAAGCTCTCTGTTTTGCTGAACCTCTGATGGATATGGATAAACCAAGGACGAGCCTTTCTTCTCTAGCATCTTCTATTAACCTCTATGTAAACAGAGCGAGAACAGTTCAAGGTCCAGGGGCCCAGCCTGGACTAAGGGCTAATGATGGGTGCCCTGGAGAGGCAAAGAAACTTGTAAAAACACCTGAGGGGCAGATGGCCAACCAGCTTTTCAGAACAGGAAATATCTACTGTTTCATTTGAAGATGTGGATACTGCCGTGTAAATAAGCACCTTCCAAATTGACATCGAAGTCTGCTCTACACTCAAAGATCATGAATCAAAGAAAATAGATGCGTTTCCCAGCGGGGTCAATGTAGGGCAGAGAGAAGCAGCTGATGCCAGGGGACGACGTGACGATTCATAAAATGAGCTCATTCAGTAGAGGCGGGCACTCAGGGCGAGGCAGTGATGAGAGCGTACACATTCCGGGAAGGAGGGCCATCTTGATGCGGGCATTGCAATTCCACAGGGCCTGCGGTGGCAGCCAGAAGAAATAGGAGCTAGATCTTAAGGGCTGGGATGATCCACCCATCACGCAGGCAGATTATGGGGAAAGGGAGAGTTAGACCAGAATGCAGACAAAGGGGGACCGTGCATGAAGGAACCTCATTATCAGAGAAGGACATCACAGAGGGCAGGGGTCTGCGGCTCAGAGGTCACCGCTGAGACCCTCATTGTGGGATTCGGATTCCAGGGTTAGTTTAACAGGATGAAAGCTTTAGAATCTGACCTTGTAAAGGAGGAGCTGGGCAGCTTACATCTTTAGGCATCTCCTTCTCCCACGTGGGGGACCCCAAAAGCTTAGTTCTGAATAGCTCTCCAGTGGAGAAAGAAAAATAGGTGTCATGGAAGGTTTTGAAGAAGAAGGATGATACAATGAAACAGATGTTCTAGGAGGATAATTTGGCCAGGATGTCAGGATGAGTCGCTGGTGAAGAGATGAGATGTAGAGAGAGGAGATGGATGGCCCCTGTGGTGGCTGGCCCAAAAATTATAACCTCCCGAATGAGCAAGGTGGCTGTGCTGCTGGTGGACAGAACAAAACTGAGTGCATCTCCATGAAGACTACACAGACTGTGTGTGGCCAAGAGCAGGGGAGAAATCAAAGACTTCAAGCTTCTCTGAGATGGAAAATGATCGTGAAAGTGGTACAAATATAGAAGGGACTGTAGCTTTAAAAGGAGAAAGCAAGAGCGTCTCAGAAATGCTGAGTCTGAAGCGACAGCCAGACAGCCAAGTGAAAGTGTCTAATTAGACCTTTAAAATTATAAGATGGAAATTAAGGCCAGGGCTTGAGATTGTGTTTGTGAGTCATTTGCCTAAAGTAAATGAAACTGCAAGAGGGACGCATGTGATGGAAAATTGGAGATGTCTGCAGTTACAGAAATGGGAAGAAACAGGGTGGTCAGAAAAGGCCTCACTCAGGATGAAGGGTGAAGGACAGGAGAGGGCCTTGCAGCAGAGACTGTGGGTGTGAGACAATGGCCACAGAGAGGCCTTCAAACCTGGACTCTGAAAGTGACCTTGATTGGTGCTCTGGAGAGAAAGTGGCCTGGTCAGTGGCCCCTGGGGGCCCATTTTGAGAGACAACCTCAAAGGAAGACACTGAGGATGGAGACCACTCTGCTAGAGATCAGAAGAAATCACCAGTTTCTCACAAAATTTGGCAATAAAAAGGAGACCTGAAGGAAGGCAGAAGTTGGGAAGAGGTGGTGTGCTGTCACCCGAGGCACACAAAGAGGAGGCAGCCAGTAGGGGAAAGGCTCTTGGAAAAAGGAGCAGTAAAGGAGCCAGACTCTTCCAGAGATGGAAAAGGAGGAGACTGGGAACAGATTAGGCCCATAAAGGAAATTCTTCTCTGTATCAGTTAGCTCTTGCTGCATCAGTTCAGTTCAGTTCAGTCACTCAGTCGTGTCTGACTCTTTGCAACCCCATGAATCACAGCACGCCAGGCCTCCCTGTCCATCACCAACTCCCGGAGTTCACTCAGACTCACCTCCATAGAGTCAGGGATGCCATCCAGCCATCTCATCCTCTGTCGTCCCCTTCTCCTCCTGCCCTCAATCCCTCCCAGCATGAGAGTCTTTTCCAATGAGTCAATTCTTTGCATGAGGTGGCCAAAGTACTGGAGTTTCAGCTTCAGCATCATTCCTTCCAAAGAAATCCCAGGGCTGATCTCCTTCACAATGGACTGGTTGGATCTCCTTGCAGTCCAAGAGACTCTCAAGAGTCTTCTCCAACACCACACTTCAAAAGCATCAATTCTCCAGTGCTCAGCCTTCTTCACAGTCCAACTCTCACATCCATACATGACCACAGGAAAAACCATAGCCTTGACTAGAGGGACTTTTGTTGGCAAAGTAATGTCTCTGCTTTTGAATATGCTATCTAGGTTGGTCATAACCTTCCTTCCAAGGAGTAAGCATCTTTTAATTTCATGGCTGCAGTCACCATCTGCAGTGATTTTGGAGCCCAGAAAAATAAAGTCTGACACTGTTTCCACTGGTTCCCCATCTATTTCCCATGAAATGATGGGACCAGATGCCATGATCTTTGTTTTCTGAATGTTGAGCTTTAAGCCAACCTTTTCACTCTCCACTTTCACTTTCATCAAGAGGCTTTTTAGTTCCTCTTCACTTTCTGCCATAAGGGTGGTGTCATCTGCATATCTGAGGTTATTGATATTTCTCCCGGCAATCTTGATTCCAGCTTGTGTTTCTTCCAGTCCAGCGTTTCTCTTGATGTACTCTGCATATAAGTTAAATAAACAGGGTGACAATATACAGCCTTGACGTACCCCTCTTCCTATTTGGAACCAGTCTGTTGTTCCATGTCCAGTTCTAACTGTTGCTTCCTGACCTGCATACAAATTTCTCAAGAGGCAGATCAGGTGATCTGGTATTCTCATCTCTTGAAGAATGTTCCACAGTTTATTGTGATCCACACAGTCAAAGGCTTTGGCATAGTCAATAAAGCAGAAATAGATGCTTTTCTGGAACTCTCTTGCTTTTTCCATGATCCAGCGGATGTTGGCAATTTTATCTCTGGTTCCTCTGCCTTTTCTAAAACCAGCTTGAACATCAGTAAGTTATAACAAGCATCTAAAAATTCAGTAACTTAAAAGGTTCATCTGTTTCATCTGTATCAGTGGGCTACATGTAGTTTGGTCAGTTATGTTTTCTGAACCAGGCCTGACTGGTATCAGCTAAGTTTTCTCAGACACAGGTGGTCAGCTGCTGAGTTGGCTAGGAGCTTGGCTGGTCCAAGATTACTCTGCTGGGACACCTTCGCTTTCCTTCTTCCTGCTTTCCCCATCTTCCAGCAGGCTCTCCTGGGCTTATTCTCACTGCAGTAGAGGGGTTCTGAGAGAGAGAGAGTAGAGGCCCATGCAAGTTCTTCAGGCCTCATCCTCAAACCAGCATGAGATCCAAGCAAGTCACAAAACCATTCCCGATTCAAGGGGAGCAAAGGCAGTTCCACAAAGTCACATTGCAAGAGGCACAGATATCAGATAAAAGACTCCAGGCCATTTTTGCAATCAATATCCCAGGATCTCCTCGACTTCATCTTCTCTGAATCATGAAGATGAGATGCATCAGTAAGGAGGCAAAAAGGTAAAGTCTTTTTTTTTAGGTCTTTTTTTTTTTTTTTAAAAAAAAAAAAGAACAAGGTCTTGGTTTGCCCCAGTTCCACAGAAACAGAATAGACCTGGAGGTTATGAAGGATGAGAAGAACTTGGAACAGCCACTGTAAAACTTGTGGAGGGAGCTTGCATGCAAAAGAGGAAGGGTTGCCAAGGAATACAGTGAGGACCAGCTGAGAGCAGGAGGCAGGGACTGCAATGCCATCCACAGCCACCCAGAGCCACCCAGGGCCACCTAGAGCCTGGGCATGGGAAAAAACAAGCACAGTGGAGGCTTAGGGGGAGATAATGAGACAGAGCAGCAGCAGCAGCAAAGCCAAAGCTGGGCTGAAGCCAGGGGTTCAATGTCCATGTCTCCCGCTCTCAAGGGCAGCGTGGTGGGCTTCTGGCCGGCACGCCCACTTGCCTGGCTAGCCGCCGGAGCCTTGTCTGGGGAGAAGTCCATGGCCCCTTGTGTCTCTGAGGTGCCCTTCATGTTGATGGGACTCCCCATGAGGAGCCCCAAAAAGTGTAAAAAGTAACTGAGCGAGTGGATGTGACTCTGAAGGGCAACAAAATCAATGAATGGAAAATAGTTCATTTTTGTCCCATTGATTTTTTTTAATGCTCATTGAGGACACGGCTACCCATTGTCATTAAACTAACCACTTTTCAGTGAAATACTTTAATTCTCTCTAAGATCAACTCCTGCATAACCAATTCCTAAAATAAATTATTTATAACGCAGCTCATTCTCAAAAGAGTGCAATTTTAGATTGCATAACCACAGTGAGGCAGTCAATCCAAAGGTTTTTTTCCCCACCTGACATAGCCTCACCCCCTCACCCTGTCCAGGTGTCACTATTTCAGCCCCGCCCTCAAGTGTGAGACTCCCCTGCCCTCTGCCTCCATCCCAGACCAGGGCTTTCCCCCACAGACCCTGAGCCTTTGGTTCCTCCTGCTCTTAACCCTTGGATGTCTCTTCATCACTCATCGCTCAGTCTCTAGGCCTCCAGTGGTTGAAACCTTGAACCCACCCAGCACATCAGACAGCCCACACCCTCAGTTCAGTAGCCTTAAGCTCACCTTCTGCTGCTGCTAAGTCGCTTCAGTCGTGTTCCACTCTGTGCGACCCCAGGGACGGCAGCCCACCAGGCTGCCCCATCCCTGGATTCTCCAGGCAAGAACACTGGAGTGGGTTGCCATTTCCTTCCTTGGGAGGGGCATAAGTGTTGATCTTTAAATTCCCCCAGTCTGTGGTTCAAACAAGCATCTCCCTTCCCTGAATCCTTGTTAAGATTCCGGCCTCCCACCCACCTCTCTGGTTTCTATGAGAATGCTTGTTCGAACAGAGCCTGGGAGTGGAATAAGTCTCCTGTTTGCCAGGAAATCTGACCACCCACCCACCTAGCAGGTTGGCTCTCCTCTGCCGGACACTGCAGAGGGGTACAGATAGCCCTGGAAGTGGTGAAGAGGTGAGCGTGGTAACTCTCAAAAGGGCCTGGAGTTGTTTAGCTTTTATTTTGAACTGGTCTAAAAATTACTTGATATACAAAATAACTTTTAAAATCTTCCCCTTGGGCCTGGTCCCAATGGTCCTGTGGTTAAGATAATGTGCAATGCAGGGGATGTGAGTTCCAGCCCTGTTTCAGAGAACTAGGATCCCACATACCCACCATGTAGCAACAAAGCCTGCATGCTGCAACTCAGACCCGACGCAGCCAAGTAAATAAAAATAAAATAAATAAATATTTAAATAAAACAAAATATTTCCCTTGGAATTTTTTTAAAGGTGGTGATGGTTTTCAAACTTTCACAGGTAGGAAGCACACTTGTTCCCATAAATCCATCACCTTCCAGAAGGATCCTGCCCACTGTCCATTTTCAAGATTAATCTTTCTCCTGAGTGTTTTACCTCCCACCACCTATAAGACTCTTCCAGTAGGGTCCAATATTAAAACTCAAAATGCCTCATTTTGTATTTTATGACTTGTTCCCCAAAATCCAGGCCGCCTAGTTTCTAGAAATTAGAAACTCCCTAGTTTCTATTAATGAACCATTAGTAGAGGTTAAAAAAAATATTTTGTCGAAAGAACAGACTGATGGTTTGCCCAGTTCCCCGGGTCCACCATCATCTAGGGAGTAGGATGGGGAAGAAATTGGAGCACTGCTGGGCTCCGGACACAGCAGAAAAAGCACTGGCTGGTGGGGAGGTGAGGGTGCAATCTCAGTGCTGCTTTTTATTAGTCCTAGGACTTGGTAAATTCTCCCAAATGATAGGAAAGTTGCAGCTGAGACCCAAGGTGTAATGAAAGTAAACATAGTTTTACTAACACTAAAAAAAATTGTCTTCAAATTTTTCAAATAAAGAATCACAGATTATTATTACTAAATTAACCTGATTTCACCTGCATAGTCATGTACAGAGAGGTAATGGGGCTCAGCACACACGATCTGTGTGGACAGCAGCGTATTAAATATCTTAAGCGGAAAACATTTAAGAAAACAGCAGATTCAAGTCATTCTAACACATACTCAACCCTTCTTTTCTGAAACAGGTTGTTAAATTCCCATATGGAAAGTACGTTCCCTGTCCCAGGAGGAAGGAAGATACTCTTATGACCAGAAATGGGGAATTGAGGTCTGAGAAACCTGTACAAACAAGCCTTGCCAAACAAACTCTTATATTCCTGGTTACTTCTTCACCACCTACTAACCCTCCCCAAACCCCTCTGTCTTGTCAATACTTCACAAATTTATTGTTTCTTTGTCTAAAAGGTATAAAAGCTTCTTACTCTGATCACTTATTCAGGTCTTCATTTTCTTATGACAGCTCCCATGTCCCTGTAAAAATTTGCTAAAATGTGTATACTTTTCTCCCATTAATCTGTCTTAGTTTAACTTTCAGACCCAGCTAGGGACTCTGAAAGAATTAAAGAAAGCCCTTTTCTCCCCTGCAGTGGACTAAGAGAAAATGGATTTCCACAGTGGGATTTTTCAGGGCTTCTGATTCCCTTAGATTACCTGCCCATAGGGTTACCTGAAATAATAACCTGAATAAACATCCCAGTGTTGTTACTTCATTCATTCAGGAAACATTTCTGACTACTATACCCCAGGCATATTGTAGGGATATGGCAGTAAATATAACAAAGACCCTGCCCTCTTGGAACTTACCTCCAGTAAGGGAACCTGATCCACCCCCACTAAATTAACAACAACCAAGAAAATGCCACACACATAAAATGTCAGGTGAATAAAGTCAAGTAAGAAGAAAAGGGAGTCCCTGGAAGTAGACAAGGAGTTGATTTTTATACGATAGAGTCCGTGTGGGCTTAGAAAGCTGCCACTGAGGGGAGACCTGGAAGAAGTGAGAACTGACTTCACATGAGCAGTCTACAGCTGGCCCGCCCTGGTTCAGAATAGTTCAGATTTGGCCACTGTGCCAGGGGAGGGGTTCTCAGAGGTGGTGTGGTTGGTCTCCACAAGAGTCAACTGAAGGACCTCTGGGCCCCACTGAATGCACCATCTTGTTTTCCTGCTCCAGCTGGTGGAGAAGTTGTAAAGGTGGAATCTCACACTTGGATGAACCCAAATCCTCTCATCCCTTTCTGCCCCCTCTTGAGATACACCAAGAGTAAGCACATCAGTGATACAGGAAGGTCCAGAGAAAAGTGGGGCTAGTGGAGGAGTGACTGCTCTGATTGACAGGAGCATCTCTATTGTTTTAACCTGGCTTGGTACCTCCAAATGCCATTTGCTACCAATGCAGCTCCAATCAAGCTAGATGAGAGAAGAAAAATTCAGTGGACCATCTTGGGGGAAGCCTGTCAACAGTTCAGAAGCAAGAAAGTTGGATCTGATGGGTTTAAGATTTCCACCAGCAAAATGTTCTGTTAACACTTCAGAATTACTACTCTTCCACCTAAATATGCATTCTCCCCATCCCCATTCCACTGCCAGGGCTCACAGTTACAGTCAAAAGGAAGCTTTATGTTATATTTTAACTGTAGGTGGTATTTAGCCTTGCCCTTTCTCTTATTGCTTTATTTCTTTCTTTTCTTTCTTTCCTTCTTCTTCTTTTTTTTTTGAATTTACTCTGACTCATGAAAAATAGATCAGTTTTCTGAATCTCTGAGTCAACATGTATGCTGCTGCTGCTGCTAAGTCATTTTAGTTGTGTCCAACTCTGTGCGACCCCAAAGACAGAAGCCCACCAGGCTCCCCCGTCCCTGGGATTGTCCAGGCAAGAACACTGGAATGGGTTGCCATTTCCTTCTCCAAGGCATGAAAATGAAAAGTGAAAGTGAAGTCGTTCAGTTGTGTCTGACTCTTAGCGACCCCATGGACTGCAGCCCACCAGGCTCCTCCATCCATGGGATTTTCCAGGCAAGAGTACTGGAGTGGGGTGCCATTGCCTTCTCCGCAACATGTATACTCCAGTATCAAAGTAGAAACACTGGTAATAAAAAGGAGAGAGTGGGAAAAGAAGAAATAGCAGGAGACAGGAAAGAAGAAAAGTTACTATAACAAAGAAAAGACTACAAACAGAGCAGTAATGGATAGCTTGATAATGCTCCTCAGTTTCACCAACCCCTCCAGGTACCCACGGCCTCAACTCTTGTATTAGTGTGTTTGGGCTGCCAGAACAAAGGACCACAGGCTGGACAACTTAAACAACAGAAATGTATTGCTTCACATTTCTGGAAACTAGAAGTATGAGATCAAGGTGTCAACAGGGCTGGTTTCTCCTGAGTCCTTTCTCTTGTGCTTGTATATGACGGCCAGCTCCTCCCTGAATCTCCACACGGTCTTCTCTGTGTGTATGTGAGTGCTTGGTTGGTCAGTTGTGTCTGACTCTTTGCAACCCCACGGACTATCACCCTCCAGGCTCCTCTGTCCATGGGATTTCCTAGGCGAGAATACTGGAGTGGGTTGCCATTTTCTTCTCCAGGGGATCTTCCTGATCCAGGGATTGAAACCACATCTCCTATATCTCCTGCATTGCAGGCAGATTCTTTACTCTCTGAGCCATCAGTTTGTCTGTATCCAAATTCCCTCTTCTCATCAGTATACCAGTCACTGCATTAGGCCCCACTTTAGTGACTTGGTGCATGCAACTCCATGGACTGTATCCCACCAGGCTCCTGTGTCCATGGAGATTCTCCAGGCAAGAATACTGGACTGGGTTGCCATGCCCTTCTCCAGGGGATCTTCCCCACTCAGGGATCAAACCCAGGTCTCCTGAGTCTGATCCATCGCAGAAGATTCTTTACCACTGAGCCACTGGGGAAAACTTCATTTCACCTTAATTACCTCCTTAAAGACCCAATTTCCAAATAGAGTCATATTCTGAGGTTCTAGATATTAGAACTTCAATGATGGATTTTGGAAGAACACAACTCAGCCTGTCCCAGCCCTCAAGCTTCAGGATCTCTGGACTTCTGTTTCCTTTGCATTCTTCCTTCCTCCTTTCTGATATTTATTCTGGAATGGAGGAGTAAGGAAGAGGGCATTCAGAGCCAATGCCACCAGGAGACTGGCTCCACCACACTGGTGGCCATGGTGTGGATGCCCTGTCAGCTCCTCCCACTCAGGACTGGCCCCAACAAGCAGGGGCTACACAGCCCCACCTCAGTCCCAGTGAGCAGAGCAGCAGCCGAAGACTCCTGGAACAAGGGACTAGCATTTCACTCTAACAAAAGATGAGCGAGAAGGGTTTCCTTGTGATGAACCACTAAGAAAATGAATTTCTCCTTCTCTAAGGGGTTGTCATGAGTCCACAAACAGAAGTCAAGCTTCTAACCATCCCTGCTCCCTTCATCCACACCCTTATCTGTCCCTGCTCCCCAGATCTGAACATTCTGGAAAAGAACCTCCATCCCGTAGTCCTCAGAAGTGAAGACAAGTTCTTAGTTCCATCAGCCATCACTAGCCATGCCCTCCAGACTTCTAAGAAGTTCTCAGGTCTCATCCTAAGACCCCAATCCTCACGGCTTGAACTTTTGCCTGAATCTCCCTGTGGGGGTAAAGTTGAGAACACTAAGGAAGCTTCAAGCTCACAGCCCAGGGAAGCAGTTGGTTGTCATCCCAAAGACAGGACTGTTTCCTCATTTTTCTCCCTCAGACTCAGCCAGCTTTGTGGGGAAGCCAGACTTGAGCACCAACACTGTGGGGGAAGCCTGGAGGACACAGTTACACAAAGGCTTTCTCCTCAGACAACGGAAGGCTCGCCCTGGGCTAGAGCGCATGATGCTATGCCGACAAGTTGGATTCCCACACAGAGCTGTCAGAGGATGGCAGCGCTTTTGGCAGCCCTTTAACGATTATGCAGAAATGGGCCCTCAGGCTTCCCATCTCACCACGGACACAAGCAAAAGCTCCAGATATTGGCTGAGCCCTGAGTCCCTGCTGTGTGCTCCTCTAAACCCAACCCCACCCCACTTCAGCTTTTCAAGAATCCAGGAGAAATGGGCTGTTCACAGGGGTGTCAAGTGCCCCTCAGGGACCATCAGACAAAAACGTTGAACAAACAGTTATTATTTCAGAAAGAAGAGCACCATCTTTCAGGGTCTTAGTAGTGTTCCAAAAGAGGAGCAATCAAGAGGAGTATTTCTAGCATTTGGGGTCTAGGCTTAAAGAATTTAAGGTAGATGCTTGAAGGGAATGACTTAGACAAAATTAGGCAGGGTTCTTGACCTAATAAAGTTTAGTGGACATAGTAAAAATAGGGCCTTGTTGTGAATCTTGGTAGGCACACTCTTGTTTGATAAGCAAGTTCTTTATTTAGGTGAACAAATTATTAGTATAATGAAAGAGCTGTTTGTGCAAGTAAGAAAACCATTGCTACATAAATTGGGCTTCCCTGGTGGCTCAGTGGTAACGAATCCGCCTGCCAATGCAGGAGACACAGAAGACACGAATTCGATCCCTGGGTCAGGAAGATCCCTTGGCATACGAAATGGCAACACACTCCAGTATTCTTGCCCGGAAAATTCCATGGACAGAGGAGCTTGGCCGGATACAATCTATGGGATCACAAAAAGCCAGACATGACTGAGCACGCACACACGCTGTATAAACTGGTTTGCAGTGAGCTTGTGGTCATGGGTGTCTCAATTCTTAGTCATCCCTCGTGGCCATTCTCCAGTCTAAGGTGGAAAATAAATCATTACCTTCTAAGGTTGTGATCAACCCAGATCTGCAGTGCTGTTTAAGGTGTCATGATCATGTGTCAAATTCTGATTGTAGCTATTTCTACCTCTGTAAGTATCAGGTTTTCCTGTTTCTAGTAGGCAGAATAATGGCCTTCCAATGCATGGCCATACCCTAATTCCTGGAACCTGTATGTTATATCATGTGGCAAGGGAAACTTTGCAACTATAGTTAAAGTTGCTGATATCAAAGTAGGAAGATTCTCAGGGATTATGTAGTGGGGCTGGTCTAATCACAAGAGCCCTAAAAAGCTAAAAACTCTCCAGCTGGAAGCAGAAGAAATGCAGCAGCAGGCGAAGTAAGAAAGATTACAAATGTGAGAAGAATTGACATGCCTATGCTGGCTCTGAGATGTAGGGCCTCATGTGCAAGGGCCAAAGAGAGGCCCATAGGAGTTCAGGGTAGTCTCTGGGGACAGTTAGAAAGAAAACGGGACCTTCTGGTTTATAGCTATAAGGAATTAGATTTTGGCAATAACTTGAATGTTCTTAGAAGCAGGTTCTTCCCAAAGCCTCACAATAAGAGTCCAGACAGCCAATACCTTGATTTCAGTCTTTTGAAAACTGGGCAGGAGAAACAATCAGAGCAGCCCAGGCTTCTGACCTACACTATATTGACATGAAAAAGTTGGCTTGTTTTGACCCACTGAATGGGGGTGTGATTGTTACGGTGGTGGTGCCGGAAAACTGATACAATGCTTTTTGCTGGCTGGTCATCTGTTGGGTCTTTTGATGGAATGGCAAGTGCACACCAGTATTTGAGCACTGCAGCAAGACTAGTACAAAGAAAGGAATTATGATCAGCATTTGCAGTCCATTCCTAAGTGAGGAGCCAAGTATGTCCAACAGAAAAATTTCCATTCAGAAAGGAACAACTTACAAAACCAAGCATTGGTTAAGTTATCTACTTTCCTATTTTTTATACTTGTTTCCCAAATCTCTAGAAATTTAAATACAGCATTTTTGGCCCACAATAGTCCATGTTTCACCTTGAAAGGCCAATATTATATCTAGGGCTTCCCCGCTGTGAATTACCATCTGTCCAAACTTACAGCCTTCTTGGGTCAGGACTTCTATGTCTTTAGCAGATTATCTAGCTTCCTCAACAATGAATGACTGAATTTCCAGAATTTGAGGGCCTTTATTTAAGACATGAAATAAGGAAGCTGGAAGAAAAAAAGGAAATAGTTCAGAATTTTCCTTAATGATTACGATTTGGGCTATCAAACCAAGGCTTAGTTTTTTGAGTTATCTAAATGTCTCTTTTTCCAAGAAGGAAAACGGATGGGCAGATGCAAATTCTGGGTGATATCAGAGACTATTGGAAGGCAAGCAACAGTTTTTCAGGATAACAAATCCCCATCTGGTTTGTGAGTTGTAGTAGGCTTTTTGCTCACAAATCCAATCCTAGCTATTGGGAGCCTCCCAATAATCAGAAATCAGCCAAAATATCCCTATGAAATTATTGAATCTTGTTTTGGCAGTACTTGACAAGAGTGATTTGGCATAAGCCAGTGAGATTTATAGAAAAGAGATCATTAGGTTGATTTGAAACAGAAAAGCAAGAAACTGGGCTTAAGTCATGAGCCTTTCTGGAAGGGTCTACAAATGCAAGGCAGCTCCCAAATGCTTATGGTACCCTGGCCCATATGTTTCATAGTCCGTTTCCAATATCTGTTTCTGGGAACATTCAGTTACATAGGCCAGTTCCCATAGAAAGTTCCCAGGTCTTGTTTCCATGGAAATAGGAAATTTCCTTCTAAGGTATGATATGACAAAAAGTCTTAGATTTTTTAGCTCTTTGGCCATTTTTTATGTTTGCCATCTAAAACGTCAAAAAATGATTGAGGAAACAAAGTAATTCATTACAAAGGGCTAGTGCTGAAGAAAGATGGATGGTAACCAAAGAAAAATGAGTATAAAGTCAACTGTTGATTTTATTGTATATTTTGGCAAATCTTGAGCCAGATATTAGACTATAAAATGCAAAGAGCAGTATGAAGACAGGGGTCTATGAGCATCACAGTTAAGGGTTAACAAGTAACTATGAGCAGATTTTTAAATTAGTTAAGAGGAAAGAATAAGGTGCTAGGAAAAAGAAAAGAATAAGAAATACAAATTAAAACCTGATCACATGTGGCTCTGGAAATCCAGATTTTGTTCTGTGGATGTTGGGTGGAAGTTTGCAGGAACACTGTGTGCTGCTGTCTACTTGATCCAAATATTGGTTGATTCTGTCTCCTCCTTTCTTAAGATTGTCAGAAAAGTGTAAAGCCCCCAGGTGTGTCAGTCTTCCAGTGATCTTTATTTGAAAGAGATAAATCCAGGGGTCAACCCTTCAGAGTTTTGCTGCTGTTCTAGCTATTTCCTGACAGGTTTTTGTTTTGTTTTTTTTTTCCTACTCAGAAAACCATGTTAGTATGATATATCTTTCTTCATCCATTTACTTTGAATTAAATATTTATTCATTTGGCTGTGTTGTGTCTCAGTTGCAGTTCAAAGGCGTCTCCATTGCCATCTGCAGGCTTAGTTGCCCTGCAGCATGTGGGATCTTATTTCCCCAACGAGGATTCGAACTTGCATCTCCTACATTGGAAGGCAGGTTCTTAACCACTTAACCACCAGGGAAGTCTGTGTAACCTTTAATCTGTATATATCATTATATATAAAGTGGATTTCTTATACCCAATATGTAGTGGGATCTTTTGTTTTTTGATCTACTCTAACAATTTCTGATTTTCAATTGTGCATTTAGACCACTGATGTTCAAAGTGATTATTAATATAACTACCATGTTTTTACCATTTTCTACTTGTTGCTCTTGTTGAATTTTTTTCTTTGTATTTTTGTCTTCCACTTTCTATCTGCCTTTCATGGTTTTAATTGAGCATTTGATATAATACTACTTTCTCTCCTCTCTTAGCATATCTAGTAGAGAAATGATCTGGTTTTCTCAATAAATAAATAACATAATAAAAACACAAGTGGGAGAGATGTCACAGTTTTAAAGAGGTATCAACCAAATGCAATGTATGAACCTTTATTGGATTCTGAAACAAACAAAAAAGAAAAATTTTGAGGTAACTAGGGATATTTGAACACAGTCTGGGCACTAGTTATATTATTGGATTACTGTTAATTTTTTTAGTTGGGATAATAGTTTTGGTGTTTAATTACATTAAAAAACGACAAGAGGACAGGTAGATAGATGAAACCAGCTTGGTAAATGTTAGCAAGCTAGGTAATGAACACATAGGATTTCCTTATATTTTTCTTTCTACTTTATTTTGTGCCAAATTTTCCACTATAAAGATTTTTTAAGCTGATAAAAGTGATCTTTATAAGATTGGAGCATATAAAAATATTACTTGGCCATTAAAAAGAATGAAATAATGCCATTTGCAGCAACATGGATGAACCTGGAGATTATCACACTAAGTAAAGTCAGACAGAGAAAGACAAATATCATATGATGTAACTTATATGCAGAATCTAAAAATATGGTACAAATAAACCTATTTTTAAAACAGAAACAAATTCACAGACTTAGAAAACAAACTTACCAGGAGGAAAGTATCGGGGGGAGGAATAGATTGGGAGTTTGGGATTGACATGTACACACTGATATATTTAACATAAATAACCAACCAGGACCTACTGTATAGCACAGGGAAGGCTGCTCAACATTTTGTAATAACTCAAATGGGAAAAGAATTTGAAAAAGAGAATAAATATATGCATATGTAATTTTTAAAGTAGTCTATATTTGAAAAAGTCAGCAATCACTTTCATAGAAATGATCCAAATAAGTAATTCACAACTCTTTGCTACCACATGGACTGTAGTCCGCCAAGCTCCTCTGTCCATGGAGTTCTCCAGGCAGGAATACTAGAGTGGATGGCCATTCCCTTCTCCAGGGAATCTTCCTGACCCAGGAAACCTGGGTCTCCTGCCTTATAGGCAGATTCTTCACTATTTGGGCCACCAGGAAAACCCCACATTAGGTGACAGAATGCTAAAAACCTATCTCCAATTCATCAGCGTGGTGTGATTCCTTTGCTTATAGCTTATTCATGTTGTACACATTTCTACTGTTTTGTGGAACAGAAGAAACCAACACAAAAACTGTAAAGCGATTATCTGCCAATTAAACATAAATAATTTTTTAAACAATGAAAAAAGAAGGAAAAAAAAGAAATGAAACCAAAATAAGGAACCATAAAACATGGCTTCCAATATTAACTGAAATACTCACTTTAACTTTCCTGGACCTCAAATGATTCCTGCTCCGTGAAGCAGAATAATGACTTCCCACTTATTTAAATTAAATAGGCATTTTAAAACCTATAACATTAAATAAGATAATTCACATTAAAACTATCTAAAATATGTAATGCTATATAAATGAATGGGATTGTTATTTTTGTGGTTATTTTCATCAGCATCGTCATCATTATTCAGATGTATTTAGTTATAGAAGAGCAAAGGTGAATAGATCAGGATATTTCCTATAAGGATAAGTCTGTGTAGTGGACCTGAGTGCTTGATAGAGAGGAGATGATGAAATAGACCAGAAACGAGGTGGATTCTCCATACCTGGCTTGAGAGATCTAGATATGGCCAGGAAGGTGGGGCCTCGTAGATCAAGACAGCCTTTTATTTATTCATTCATTTACTCATTCAACAGACACATATCAGGTACTTGCTACTACATGCCAGGCACTGTGCTGGGTGCTGAGGGACAGCCATCTAAGAAGATGATCATAACAGAATGTGGGATTGCAGGAACATGGAATAGAGACACCCAACGCAGCCTTGGAGTGGGAAGGAGAGACCCTAGGTAGGCTTCTTCGAGCCATGTTGGTCAAATAGAAGGAGGGGGAAGGAATGTTCTAGCAGAGGGATAGCATGACCAAAGACATGGAAGATGTGCTTTAGGAAACCACAGAGCGGCTGCAGTGGTGGTTTTCTGCCAGAGGCAGGAAGATGTGAAATTGAAGAGCTGCGACGGGACAGGATGGCAGAGGCAAGAAGCCAGGCATGGGGAGTGCAATCCTGAAGCCAGAAGATCTGTGGACCTGGGGACCAGACTGCAGTGGCAACTAGGAGGCCCCTGGGAGCTGGAAGAGGTAGGGAGGGAGCTGTGGGCTTTTTCCTGCATTCTGGCTCAGTTCTGCTTACAGGGCCTTCAGAGTGGTGCACCCAACCTTAGCCTGAGGAAGCCGAGGACACGTCTCAGGTGTGAGCAAGCCATTGAGTTGGGAGTGGTATAAACAACAGCTAACTTTAATCAGAGATGCCACAGAGGAATGTGTGGTGCTGAGTGCACGTTAATTAGGGCCTCCCAGGTGATCAAACAGAAGTACCACTTTCAGCTCAGTTAAGAAAAATGTTAATTAAAAAAAAGCAAATACAATAAAGTTCAGATGCCTCTATGCTGCCTCTTCAAGTCGAAACTCCATCTGTTCTTTGATTTGGGGGTGGTGAGTGAAGATACCCCTCTCGTCTGTGTAGCTGCAGAGCAAATGGTACTCTTTGACATTTGGGTCTGTTAGATGCACCCTGGAGATGCTGCCAGCCTTCATCCCCCAGCTCCTGTCTGACTCACATAGCACTCCTCCTGGCTTCCTTATCCAGGGGTGAAACTCAGTGTTGCTGCTCTCCCAGTAAAGGAGATAGATGTAGAGTATGTAGATACAGAAGCTTTTTCTCATCTCTTTCCAGTGAGCTGGGTTCAGTCCATCATTCAGAAAGCTAACACTCAAGGGAACAATATGAACTACATGCTTCTCAAACCAGAATCTTAGGACATCTAGTTGTGGGGCTGTCCTTGGATATTTATTCCCAGTATTTCCCCCAAATCTCTACATTACTTTTTAAATTCTGTGTTAATCCATAACCTTAAAAGTAATTAAATCACATCCCAGAGTCATTTTACAAGTGGCATAGTGAGACTCAATGCTCAGGTTTACCTTCGTGCCACCAGAAGGCCAAATTGTTTCAAGCCACTCCGTATAAACAAAGGTTTCCAAACAGTTTACATCAAAACAGTTGTTGGACTTCCCTAGTGGTCCAGTGGTTAAGACTCCAAGCTCTCAAAGCACAGGGCCCAGGTTCGATCCCTAGTCAGGGAACTAGATCCCACACGCTGCAACCAAGTGTTTGTATGCTGTAACTAAGGCCCCACACAGCCAAATAAAAAAACCATTGTTGTCTCCAATCCCTTAGCGTCAGCCCCTCCCTAAGTAGTATACCTGTCAGAATTTGCAGCATTAATGATTGCAGGTAACTTGTATATGAAGGATGCTGCTGCTGCTAAGTCACTTCAGTCGTGTCCGACTCTGTGCGACCCCATAGATGGCAGCCCACTAGGCTCCTCTGTCCCTGGGATTCTCCAGGCAAGAACACTGGAGTGGGTTGCCATTTCCTTCTCCAATGCATGAAAGTGAAAAGTGAAAGTGAAGTCGCTCAGTTGTTTCCGAGTCTTAGCGACCCCATGGACAAGCCTACCAGGTTCCTCCGTCCATGGGATTTTCCAGGCAAGAGTACTGAGGTGGGGTACCATTGCCTTCCCCGATAGGCGGTAACAAATTCTGGTCAGAAAGCAGGGAATTCAATTCTCACATTAGAGTTGCAATGCCACACTCCCAGTATTTTGCTATCACTGTGACCTGTTGATGCAAAAAGAATGGTTTTATTAAAAAAGTATCAGATCAGATCAGATCAGTTGCTCAGTCATGTCCGACTCTTTGAGGCCCCATGAACTGCAGCACGCCAGGCCTCCCTGTCCATCACCAACTCCCGGAGTTCACTCAGACTCAAGTCCATCGAGTGAGTGATGCCATCCAGCCATCTTATCCTCTGTCGTCCCCTTCTCCTCCTGCCCCCAATCCCTCCCAGCATCAGAGTCTTCTCCAATGAGTCAACTCTTCGCATGAGGTGGCCAAAGTATTGGAGTTTCAGCTTCAGCATCATTCCTTCCAAAGAAATCTCAGGGCTGATCTCCTTTAGAGTGGACTGGTTGGATCTCCTTGCAGTCCAAAGGACTCTCAAGAGTCTTCTCCAACACCACACTTCAAAAGCATCAATTCTTTGGCACTCAGCCTTCTTCACAGTCCAACTCTCACATCCATACATGACCACAGGAAAAACCATAGCCTTGACTAGATGGACCTTTGTTGGCAAAGTAACGTCTCTGCTTTTGAATATGCTATCTAGGTTGGTCATAACTTTCCTTCCAGGAGTAAGTGTCTTTTAATTTCATGGCTGCAGTCACCATCTGCAGTGATTTTGGAGCCCAGAAAAATAAAGTCTGACACTGTTTCCACTGTTTCCCCATCTATTTCCCATGAAGTGATGGGACCAGATGCCATGATCTTTGTTTTCCGCCTGTTGAGCTTTTTTTTTTTTTTTTTTGCAGGGGAAAATGGACAAAGAAAAGGATCGATGAGGGTGGGAGGGAAATGGGAAGAAAGAAGGGGAGTGATGGTGGGGAGGAGTATATGTAATTTCTTAACTAATGGCTTTCTGTTTTAGATCACAAAGAACACTTTAAAAAAATCATGTTGAATTCATCCTATATTATGAGGTTTGATCTGGAAATGAAAAGTTCAGGAAACTAAAAGTCCAGTTTGGGTGTCCTCATCTTAGGCACATCTTGGTATTTTGTATTGGTAGGTCTATCTTTACCCCAATATATTATTGAGGACAGGATCACATTTGTCACTTCTTCCTCCCTACTACCCAAAGTGGTACCAGACCCATAAAATAGTCAATAAACCTTTACAGAGTGAACAAATAAGTCTATTTTTTTTTTAACTCTCCTGAGTGAACTGAATTTTTTAAGGCTCATAAGTGAATATGTTTTCCTCTTTACTTTGTCTATTACAGCCAGATTGTATAAGTATGAGTGGGGTATTAAAGTCTCCCACTATTATTGCATTGTTGCATATTTCTTCTATCATAATAATTAATGTTTGTCTTAGATATATCAATGCTCCAATGTTGGGTGCATATATGTTTATAATTGTTACAACTTCTTTTTGGATTGTTCCTTTAAGTTGTTATGTATAAGCTCGATTGTCTCCTTTTCAGGATCTTTAAAGTCAATTTTATCTGATATGAATATTGCTACTCCTGTTTTCTTTTGGTCCATATTTGCATAGAAAATCTTTTTCCAGCCCTTCATTTTCAGTCAGTATATATCCCCTATTTTAAGGTGGTTCTCTTGTAGACAACATATATAGGGGTCTAGTTTTTGTATCCATTTGACCCATTTTAGTCTTTTGGTTGTCTCTTGTAGACAAGGTATGTAGGGGTCTTGTTTTTGTATCGATTCGGCCAGTCTTTGTCTGCTGATTAGGGCATTCAGCCCATTAATGTTTAAAGCAATTATTGATAAATAGGATTTACTTTATTGTTTTGGGTTGGAATTTATACACCCTTTTAGTGATTCCTATCTAGAGAATGTCCTTTAGTTTTTGTTGGAGAAATGGTTTAGTGGTGCAAAATTCTCTCAACTTTTGCTTATCTGTGAAGCTTTTGATTTCTCCTTCATATTTGAATGATATCCTTGCTGGATACAATAATCTAGGTTGTAAGTTATTTTCTTTCATCACTTTAATTATGTCTTGCCATTTCCTCCTGGCTTGGAGAGTTTCTATTGAAAGATCAGCTGTTATCCTTATGGGAATTCTCTTGTGAGTTATTTGATGTTTTTCCCTTGCTGCTTTTAATATTTGTTCTTTATATTTAATCTTTGTTAATTTGATTAATATGTGTCTTGGGGTGTTTCACCTTGGGTTTATCCTGTTAGGGACTCTCTGGATTTCTTGAACTTGAGTGGTAATTTCCTTCTCCATTTTAGGGAAGTTTTCAACTATTATCTCCTCAAGTATTTCCTCATAGTCTTTCTTTTTATCTTCTTCTTCTGGAACTCCTATGATTCGAATGTTGTAGCGTTTAATGTTATCCTGGAGGTCTCTGAGATTGTCCTCATTTCTTTTGATTCGTTTTTATTTTTTCTCCTCTGATTCATTTATTTCTAGGATTCTATCTTCTAGTTCACTAATCCTATCTTCTGCCTCTGTTATTCTACCATTTGTTGCCTCCAGGGTGTTTTGGATCTCATTTATTGCATTATTCATTATGTGTTGACTCTTTTTTATTTCTTCTAGGTCCTTGTTAAACCTTTCTTGCATCTTCTCAATCCTTGTCTCCAGACTCTTTAACTGTGATTCTATTTTGATTTCGAGATTTTGAATTAATTTCGCTATCATTATTCGGAATTCTTTATCAGGTAGATTCCCTATCTCTTCCTCTTTGGTCTGGTTTGGTGGGCATCTATCCTGTTCCATTAGCTGCTGGGTATTCTTTTGTCTCTTCATTTTGTCAAAATTGCCAAATTTAGAGTGTCCTTACTATATTCTGGTAGTTTGTTGAATTCTCTTTATTGAGGCGGTTTACAGGTCTTTTCAATATCTGATCTCTGCCTTGTTACAGAGGGGGCGGAGAGGAACACCCAAATCTAAACTGGCCAGGTTCAGGCACTCAGATAATCCTCAGAAGCACAGACGTGGTTTAGTCTGCATTTTATGCCCTTCCCAGATCCAAGTAGTGCAGGTGATGAAATGTTCAGCGAGCGCAGGTGCTGCGACTTATCGCCTCCCCTCCACTCAGTTTTCTGGGTATACAAACAGCGCACTTTCTCAGGCAGATGTTGACCATCCAGAGCCCCAAGAAGCGTGAGTCAGCACAGAAACCTACTCACAGTTCTGTAGACAGTGTCTCTCTAGGGCTGTGATTGCCCGCCTCTGGCCCCGGCTGCCTGTCACCGGAGTGGGACGGCCTGCAGCCGGCCATTTCTGTGCATTCCTATGTTCCGTACATAGTCCTGGTGGTGTCTTAAGTTAGGGCTGGCTTTTGATGTAGTAGATAACCAACAGTCTGGTTATTTCGCTCAGATAGCGCTGGAGATAGCCAGGCCAAATCGTTTCTCAAGGCGATGCAGGCCACGCTGCTCCTCCTAGCCCAGCCCCCGCTTGCTAATAGCAAATGCTGGTGTCCGCACCACTTCTTCTCAAAAGGAGTTACCGCAGGGCTCATTTTCTCCTTTTGAAGACAATGAATTGTCTTTCTAAGTGCCTGATGTCCTCTGCTGGCATTCAGAAGTTGTTTTGTAGAATTTATTCAGCATTCAAATGTTCTTTTAATGGATTTGTGGAGGAGAAAGTATTGTCCCTGTTCTACTCGTCCGCCATCTTAGCTCCTCCCCCCTGAATGTTGAGCTTTAAGCCAACTTTTTCACTCTCCTCTTTCACTTTCATCAAGAGGCTCTTTAGTTCTTCACTTTCTGCCATAAGGGTGGTGTCATCTGCATATCTGAAGTTATTGATATTTCTCCCAGCAATCTTGATTCCAGCTTGTGCTTCTTCCAGCCCGGCGTTTCTCATGATGTACTCTGCATATAAGTTAAATAAACAGGGTGACAATATACAACTTTGATGTACTCCTTTCGTGATTTGGAACCAGTCTGTTGTTCCATGTCCAGTTGTAACTGTTGCTTCCTGACCTGCATATAGGTTTCTTGAGAGGCAGGTCAGGTGGTCTGGTATTTCCTTCTCTTTAAGAATGTTCCACAGTTTATTGTAATCCACACAGTCAAAGGCTTTGGTATAGTCAATAAAGCAGAAATAGATGTTTTTCTGGAACTCTCTTGCTTTTTCCATGATCCAGCGGATGTGGGCAATTCGATCTCTGGTTCCTCTGCCTTTTCTAAAACCAGCTTGAACATCAGGAAGTTCATGGTTCACATATTGCTGAAGCCTGGCTTGGAGAATTTTGAGTATTACTTTACTAGCGTGTGAGATGAGTGCAATTGTGTGGTAGTTTGAGCATTCTTTGGCATTGCTTTTCTTTGGGATTGGAATGAAAAATGACCTTTTTCAGTCCTGTGGCCACTGCTGAGTTTTCCATATTTGCTGGCATATTGAGAGTGCAGCACTTTCACAGCACCATCTTTCAGGATTTGAAATAGCTCAACTGGCATTCCATCACCTCCACTAGCTTTGTTCATAGTGATGCTTTCTAAGGCCCACTTGACTTCACATTCCAGGATGTCTGGCTCTAGGTCAGTGATCACACCATCATGATTATCTGGGTCGTGAAGCTCTTTTTTGTACAGTTCTTCTGTGTATTCTTGCCACCTCTTCTTAATATCTTCTGCTTCCGTTAGGTCCATACCATTTCTGTCCTTTATCGAGCCCATCTTTGCATGAAATGTTCCTTTGGTATCTCTGATTTTCTTGAAGAGATCTCTAGTCTTTCCCATTCTGTTGTTTTCCTGTATTTCTTTGCATTGATTGCTGAAGAAGGCTTTCTTATCTCTTCTTGCTATTCTTTGGAACTCTGCATTCAGATGTTTATATCTTTCCTTTTCTCCTTTGCTTTTCACTTCTCTTCTTTTCACAGCTATTTGTATGGCCTCCCCAGACAGCCATTTTGCTTTTTTGCATTTCTTTCCCACGGGGATGGTCTTGATCCCTGTCTCCTGTACAATGTCACAAACCTCATTCAATAGTTCATCAGGCACTCTGTCTATCAGATCTAGGCCCTTAAATCTACTTCTCACTTCCACTGTATAATCATAAGGAATTTGATTTAGGTCATACCTGAATGGTCTAGTGGTTTTCCCTACTTTCTTCAATTTCAGTCTGAATTTGGGAATAAGGAGTTCATGGTCTGAGCCACAGTCAGCTTCTGGTCTTGTTTTTGCTGACTGTATAGAGATTCTCCATCTTTGGCTGCAAAGGATATAATCGATCTGATTTCAGTGTTGACCATCTAGTGATGTCTATGTCTAGAGTCTTCTCTTGTGTTGTTGGAAGAGGGTGTTTGTTATGACCAGTGCATTTTCTTGGCAAAACTCTATTAGTCTTTGCCGTGCTTCATTCCGTATTCCAAGGCCAAATTTGCCTGTTACTCCAGGCGTTTCTTGACTTCCTACTTTTGCATTCCAGTCCTCTATAATGAAAAGGACATCTTTTTGGGTGTTAGTTCTAAAAGGTCTTGTAGGTCTTCATAAAACCGTAAAAAGTATAGATATATCCTCAAACACACAAGAAAATTTTGTCATAAGAACATGTTCATCATATCTACTCTCTCACAATAGTGTATTTAGTTTGTATTTAATTTCTGCATTAAATAAAATCTTTAATATGAATACTTCCTTCAAGCAGATAGGATGCCTTTGAAGAATTTTTAAATAACATCTCTTTAGAACTGGCATTTGAGATTGACATGCTGGCCATCTTCATCAATTTTTAGATTTGATTGTCCTGAAATAGCATACACAGCCCTGAATTTACCCAACATTGTAAATATATTTATAAGCATTTGAGACCCAATATATATTCAAGCATTCTTGTCATGATTATTATTACTGAAGTCAAAATAAGGAAATAATGTAAAAGTGAATGTGATGCTGCAAATTTCTCCTCTTTTGTTGTTTTTTTTTTTTGGCCATGGTACATGACATATGGGATCTTAGTACCCCCACCAGGGATCGATCCCACACCCCTGGCATAGGAAGCACAGCGTCTTAACCACAGATTTCTCATCTTAAGCCCAACAAGTTGCCTTCAGGAAGCCCCATCATCTGTCAGTGTGGACTCATGGTTCTACGGACAGGCTTTGGAGGTTGTCTACAGGGGTAGACTACAGGGTAAATCCCTGCTCTGTCGCTGCCCAGCTATGTGTCTTCTCTATCTTTACCCCTTCAGCTCTAAAATGGGAATAATAATGGTAATACCTGTTAAACAAAGTTGTTTCAAGAACTAAATGAGAAGTGCGTGTGTGCTAAGTTGCTTCAGTCTTGTCGGACTCTTTGCAACCCCATGGACTATAGCCCACCAGGCTTCTCCATCCATGGGACTCTCCAGGTAAGAATACTGGAGTGGATTGCTGTCTCCTTCCCCAAGGAATCTTCCCAACCTGAGTATTATATTGTGATCCTGAGTATTGTGGATACTGTGGCTCCTGTATTACAGGCAGATTCTTTACCACTCAGCCAGCACAAAAGACCTAAATGAATGATTAAATAAATGTAAAATTATTGAAGCAGTGCCTGGCACTTAGAGAGGGATTTTAAAAATTCAGTCATGAAATAGTAATGTTTTCAGTATAGCTACGGCAAGTTCTTCAAATCAAGGTGGGAGCAATTGAATGGTTATTCGTGACTACCCTTTGTGTGCCCTCACTGGCTTCAGAGCTGCGCACACTGGAAGAGAGGGGTCTTTGTGGACCAAGTGGCCTGCACACATTTCAGGGGAGTTTCCACCTGTGCTTCTTAGAACCCAAGGGCATCCTGAGTTGAATGACATGTTTTGGGTTCCACAAATGTTCAGATTCAAATTTATAATATGAGTTTTTTTAACTCTAGTAAGACTCAGTGAAAGTGAAAGTCGCTCAGTCGTGTCCAACTCTTTGCCACCAGTCCATGGAATACTCCAGGCCAGAATACTGGAGTGGGTGGCCTTTCTCTTCCCCAGGGGATCTTCCCAACCCAGGGATCAAACCCAGGTCTCCCACATTGCAGGTGGATTCTTTACCAACTGAGCTATGAGGGAAGCCACTAATACGACTCAACACAATCTCAAATGTGCTCTGTGCTAACGTTGATAGTGAGGACAACCAACCAATGCGTTAACTTTGTTCTGTCACACTGACTTGTTTTCATGCAGACCTTGGAGAAAATTGTCTACTGACAGATCTGGGGATATATTTGAAGGACTTGTCAATGAGTCAATGATTATGATGTCTGTAGCTCTGTACTAATCTTTTTAAAACTCAAATATGCACAAGTTAAAAATCAAAAAGTAAAAATAAAAATGTATATATAATCCAGTACACTGTGAGAGAGCAAGCAGGTTCAGTTCGGTCATTCGTTCATTCAACAAACATTGATTTTTGTGTCTGCTAGGTGATTGGTTCTTCTCTGAGCTCCTTTATATAGCTATGAACAAGGTTCAGACACATTTATTTAACCTGTTCTGAGTCATAATTAATATGCAATAACAAGTAAAATCAGAACACTTTTTGTCTCATTACCGTAGTAAAATTTATAGACTAAGCATTTATTGTTAAATGTGGAATGTCTACTGAATGACTTTTATATTGACAATAAGGAAGTGAGTTTGTTGTTAGTTGTTGGTGATTTAACTTTGAAACGAAAAAGTCCTACAAATCCTCCCTAATGCTTTTGGATCAGTTTGATTGAAGAGAATCTTGAGATTGCAATGTAAGCTACTTGTCTGTTTGAATCAGGATTTTCTTGATACTGTATATCCAAAATGGATTACAGAAATCAATTGGACGTTGAGTCTTGTATAACACTGCAAACATCAACCACTATCGTTATTTTAAAATTCTGTGTTCATCAAAATAGATTCAATGTCCTTTTTGACTGACTTTGTAATAATTAAGAAAGGGTATAAGTATGAATTTATTAAATATGTTTATACCCATAAAATGCTGCCATTGTATATTTTATATATTAGGATACTGAGCAAAGTTTTGTCTGGAAAAAATATGCCTCTGACATTTTAAAATTGCTGGTGTAAAAATTCAGTGGACTGAAGGAGAGAGAAGGTTTGATGAGGTCTGCCTTCATACACGGAAAATTAGAGCAGAGAACTATCAGACTTTCCAGTTACTAACACAAGAGAAGAGGCAAAAACAAGATAATTCCCTGAAGAATGCTGTAAGTTTCCAGAATCTTTATATTTCTTACAGTTTTGGTGTTTTTGTTTTTTTTTTTTAATACCTCCAACCTCTTAAGTATTGGCAATAGAAACCATAAAGCATAAAGGCTCTGTAGTTCTGTTTTAAGGGACCACAAAGAAAAGAGCCACTAGGGAGACTGGTCCCATAACATTTTGGAAATATGGCCAGCCTTGAAAGCTCTGATTTGGAAAGCTCCATTGCACTACCAGCCCCAGCTCTCCAGCCTCTCCTGTGCTCTCAGTGCGTATAGCAATCTTTTCCCATTTCCCTAGCGAACTTTCTCTGTCTCCTTACTTAGAGCAGTTATTCCAAACATGCAACATCTTCCCAAGTTCCCTGCTCTACCCTAGCCTACCTCACAATGCACATAAAACTAGGCTCTATGGTTAGAGGGGTAATCTGTGTAGTGGTTAAGAACATGTACTCTTGAGCCAGAATAACTGGGTTTGACTCTCAACTCCATCACTCAGTAGCTGCGTAAGCTTGAGTTGAGTTAATTAACCCCTCATGTGCCTTGGTTTCCTCATCTCTAAAATAAGATAAAAATGTGCTGGTTAATTCTATGTGTCTACATGCCTGGGCCACAGAGTGCCCAGCTCTATGGTCAAGTACTATTCTGTGTGTTTCTTTGAGTGTATTTTGAGCAGGATTAACATTTGAGTTATGGGGAATTATTGAATTATGGGAAATTATTTCCACAAATAGTTGAGGAAACAATGGAAATAGTGACAGACGTTATTTTCTTCCCTGGTGGCTCAGATAGTAAAGCGTCTGCCCACAATACGGGAGACCCAGTGCTCAATCCCTGGGTTGGGAAGATCCCCTGGAGAAGGAAATGGCAACCCACTCCAGTACTCTTGCCTGGAAAATCCCATGGATAGAGGACCCTGGTAGGCTACAGTCCATGGGGTCGCAAAGAGTCGGACATGACTGAGCGACTTCACTTATTTTCTTGGGCTCCAAAATCACTGCAGATGAAATTAATAAACTGCAGCCATGAAATTAATAGATGCTTGCTCCCTGGAAGAAAAGCTATGACCAACATAGACAGCATACTAAAAATCAGTGACATTACTTTGCCAACAAAGTTCCATCTAGTCAAAGCTATGGTTTTTCCAGTAGTCATGTATGGATGTGATTAAAAAAAAAAAAAAAGCTGAGCACCGAAGAATTGATGCTTTTGAACTGTGGTGTTGGAGAAGACTCTTGAGAGTCCCTTGGACTGCAAGGAGATCAAACCAGTCAATCCTGAAGGAAATCAGTCCTGACTATTCATTGGAAGGACTAATGCTGAAGCTGAAACTCCAATACTTTGGCCACCTGATGCAAAAAACTGACTCATCGGAAAAGACCTTGGTTCTGGGAAAGATTGAAGGCAGGAGGAGAAGGGGATGGCAGAGGATGAGATGGTTGGATGGCACCAGTGACTCGATGGGCATGAATTTGAGCAAGCTCTGGGAGTTGGCAATGGACAGGGAAGCCTGGCGTGCTACAGTCCATGGGGTTGCAAAGAGTTAGACACAACTGAGCAATTGAACTGAATTGAATATTTGAATTGGTAGACTGACTAAACCAAATGACCCTCCTTAATGTTGGGTGGGCCTCATTCCCTGGTGGCTCAGATGATGAACAATCCACAAGCAATGCAGGATTTCCAGCATCCAGTCTGGAAAGTAGGATTAGGGTTAGGGAGACCCAGGTTCGATTCCTGGGTCAGAAAGATTCCCTGGAGAAGAGAATGGCTACTCACTCCAGTATTCTTGCCTGGAGAACCCCAAGAACAGGGGAGCCTGGTGGGCTATGGACTATTAGAGTAGACCATACTGTCTCAAAGAGTCAAGACAGTATTGAGCGACTAAGCATCCATCCAATTGGTTGAAGGTCTAAGTAGAACAAAAGGGCTGATTCATCCCTAAGAGAGAATGCCTCCTGCCTCACTGCCTCTGAACGGGAACATATTGAAACATTGGCTCTTCCTGGTCTCAAGCCTGCTGGCTTTTGGACTGGAACTTATGGTATTTGGCTCTCTTAGTTTGGGCCTTTATACTTGGGCTAGAACTATACCATCAGTTCTGGGTTGTACTGCTGGGTCTCCAGCTCACCAATGGCAAATCTTGGGATTTGTCAGCCACCCCACCCCAGTACTCTTGCCTGGAAAATCCCGTGGACGGAGGACCCTGGTGGGCCGCAGTCCATGGGGTCGCTAAGAGTCGGACACGACTGATCGACTTTCACTTTCACTTTTCACTTTTATGCATTGGAGAAGGAAATGGCAACCCACTCCAGTGTTCTTGCCTGGAGAATCCCAGGGATGGCAGAGCCTGGTGGGCTGCCGTCTATGGGGTCGCACAGAATCGGACATGACTGAAGTGACTTAGCAGTAGCATAGTCCTTTGAGCCAATTCTTGACAATAAATCTTTTCTCTATTGGCTCAGTTTCTCTGGAGAATGCTGAGAATGCAAATAATGACACCTTTCCTCACAAGTTAAGCTAATGATCTGATAGATGTAGGGCTCTGAGAAAAGAAGATGGCACCTAGTAAGTGCTCAGTGTTAATTGACTGAACACAGAACATTGCCTCCCTTCTCTTCCATAATCATGTAATGACAAAAGAAATAGAAAAACAAATCCATAGCAGCACTGGAAAGTCAAAGAGAGAAACCAACTAGTAGCCCACACCAGAAGAATCTTCTGAAAAGTAAAACGGAAAAGATTGACAACAAAGCCCACAAAATAGAAGAAGTCACAGATCCAACAGATGAAAAAAGGAAAGCTTAAAAAAAAAAAAAAAAAAAGAGTGAATTTTCCACTAGTCCTCCAGAGAACCCTCAGAATCACAGGCACCAGAGGATAAAGTAAGGGAAATTAATCAGTCACTGAGTGATGGAACAGCTGTTCTAATTTCTCACTTTCAGAACAACTTATTCTGGAGTTTATCTCAGTTGGCTTTTAAATATGGCTCTCTAAAATGGGAGTTCTAACATTAAAGTTTTAATTTCCAGTAGGGCTGGAGTACTATCCCAGATAATTTAAGGCTACAGTGACATTTAGATAGCCCTCTCCCAGAAAACTAGCTACATTCATACCCTAAAGCCATGGTTCTCAAACTTGGCCACAAATTGGAAACATCAGTGGCAATTTTGAAAGCTGAGTTAAACTTCCAGTGGGTCTCATCTAATTGCTCTAAGGAGCAACCTGAGTGTCCTGATTTTTCAAATCTCACCATGGTGACTCCAGTTTGCAGGCAAGGTTGAGACCATGCTAAATAGAAGCCAAAAAAAAAAAAAAAAAAAAAAGCGCAGGCAGCGCGCAGGCGGTTGCGACGGGCACGCTAAAGTGCAGGCGGCTGCGACAGGCGCGCTAAAGCGCAGCGGAGAGGAGCTACCCGACGTCCGAGGTCAGGGGCAGAAGCCGGGAGGACCCCATGCCGAAGGGCAGTGGCCAAGAGGAGTTACCCCACATCAGAGGTCAGGGGTAGCAGCCGAGAGTGCCAGACTGTGACAGGGCAGGAACGACCAAAAGGAGCTACCCCATGTCTGAGGTCGGGGCGAGGGGGTGGGGGGTGGGGGCGGAGACGAGAGGAGTTACCTCACGTCTGAGGTCAGGGGTGCCGGCCGGGAGGAGCTACCCCACGCCCCCACGCCGGAGGCCAGGGGCAGCGGCCAGGAGGAGCAACCCCACGCCATGTCAGTGTGGGTGCAGGAGGGCCTAGAGGAGCTATCCCACGTTGAAGGTCAGGAAGGGCGGCAGTGAGGAGATACTCCTCGTCCAAGGTAAGAAGCACTGGCTGGTCTTTGCTGGAGCAGCTGTGAAGAGATACCCCATGCCCAAGGAAAGAGAAACCAAAGTAAGATGGTAGGTGTTGCAAGAGGGCAGAGGGCAGACACACTGAAACCATACTCACAGAAAACTAGTAAATCTAATCACACTAGGGCCACAGCATTGTCTAACTCAATGAAACTAAGCCATGTCCTTGGGGCAACCCAAGATGGGCTGGTCATGGTGGAGAGATCTGACAGGATGTGGTCCACTGGAGAAGGGAATGGAAAACCACTTCAGTATTTTTGCCTTGAGAACCCCATGAACAGTATGAAAAGGCAAAATGATAGGATACTGAAAGAGAAACTCCCCAGGTTAGTAGGTGCCCAATATGCTACTGGAGATCAGTGGAGAAATAACTCCAGAAAGAATGAAGGGATGGAGCCAAAGCAAAAACAACACCCAGCTGTGGATCTGACTGGTGATGGAAGAAAGCTCTGATGCTGTAAAGAGCAATATTGCATAGGAACCTGGAATGTTAGGTCCATGAATCAAGGCAAATTGGAAGTGGTCAAACAAGAGATTAAGCAGAAGATATTAAGAAGAGGTGGCAAGAATACACAGAAGAACTGTACAAAAAAGAGCTTCAAGACCCAGATAATCATGATGATGTGATCACTGACCTAGAGCCAGACATCTTGGAATGTGAAGTCAAATGGGCCTTAGAAAGCATCACTACGAACAAAGCTAGTGGAGGTGATGGAATTCCAGTGAAGCTATTCCAAGTCCTGAAAGATGATGCTGTGAAAGTGCTGCACTCAATATGCCAGCAAATTTGGAAAACTCAGCAGTGGCCACAAGATTGGAAAAGGTCAGTTTTCATCCCAATCCCAAAGAAAGGCAATGCCAAAGAATGCTCAAACTACCGAACAATTGCACTCATCTCACACGCTAGTAAAGTAATGCTCAAAATTCTCCAAGCCAGGCTTCAGCAATATGTGAACCGTGAACTTCCTGATGTTCAAGCTGGTTTTAGAAAAGGCAGAGGAACTAGCGATCAAATTGCCAACATCCACTGGATCATGGAAAAAGCAAGAGTTCCAGAAAAACATCTATTTCTGCTTTATTGACTATGCCAAAGCCTTTGACTGTGTAGATCACAATAAACTGTGGAAAGTTCTGAAAGAGATGGGAATACCAGACCACCTGATCTGCCTCTTAAGAAATCTGTATGCAGGTCAGGAAGCAACAGTTAGAACTGGTCATGGAACAACAGACTGGTTCCAAATAGGAAAAGGAGTACGTCAAGGCTGCATATTGTCACCATGTTTATTTAACTTCTATGCAGAGTACATCATGAGAAATGCTGGACTGGAAGAAACACAAGTTGGAATCAAGACTGCCGGGAGAAATATCAATAACCTCAGATATGCAGATGACACCACCCTTATGGCAGAAAGTGAAGAGGGGCTAAAAAGCCTCTTGATGAAAGTGAAAGTGGAGAGTGAAAGGGTTGGCTTAAAGCTCAACATTCAGAAAACAAAGATCATGGCATCTGGTCCCATCACTGCATGGGAAATAGATGGGGAAACAGTGGAAACAGTGTCAGACTTTGTTTTTCTGGGCTCCAAAATCACTGCAGATGGTGACTGCAGCCATGAAATTAAAAGACGCTTACTCCTTGGAAGGAAAGTTATGACCAACCTAGATAGCATATTCAAAAGCAGAGACATTACTTTACCAACAAAGGTTCGCCTAGTCAAGGCTATGGTCTTTCCTGTGGTCATGTATGGATGTGAGAGCTGGACTGTGAAGAAGGCTGAGCGCCGAAGAATTGATGCTTTTGAACTGTGGTGTTGGAGAAGACTCTTGTGAGTCCCTTGGACTGCAAGGAGATCCAACCAGTCCATTCTGAAGGAGATCAATCCTGGGATTTCTTTGGAAGGAATGATGCTAAAGCTGAAACTCCAGTATTTTGGCCACCTCATGCGAAGAGTTGACTCATTGGAGAAGACGCTGATGCTGGGAGGGATTGAGGGCAGGAGGAGAATGGGCCGACAGAGGATGAGATGGCTGGATGGCATCACTGACTTGATGGGTGTGAGTCTGGGTGACCTCCGGGAGATGGTGATGGACAGGGAGGCCTGGAGTGCTGCGGTTCATGGGGTCGCAAAGAGTCGGACATGACTGAGTGACTGATCTGATCTGATCTGAAACAAGAGATGGCCAGAGTGAATGTCGACATTCTAGGAATCAGCGAACTAAAATGGACTGGAATGGGTGAATTTAACTCAGATGACCATTATATCTACTACTGCGGGCAGGAATCCCTCAGAAGAAACGGAGTGGCCATCATGGTCAACAAAAGAGTCCGAAATGCAGTACTTGGATGCAATCTCAAAAATGGCAGAATGAACTCTGTTCATTTCCAAGGCAAACCATTCAATGTCACAGTAATTCAAGTCTATGCCCCAACCAGTAACACTGAAGAAGCTGAAGTTGAACGGTTCTATGAAGACCTACAAGACCTTTAAGAACTAACACCCCAAAAAGATGTCTTTTTCATTATAGGGGACTGGAATGCAAAAGTAGGAAGTCAAGGAACACCTGGAGTAACAGGCAAATTTGGTCTTGAAATACAAAATGAAGCAGGACAAAGACTAATAGAGTTTTGCCAAGAAAATGCACTGATCATAGCAAATACCCTCTTCCAACCACACAAGAGAAGACTCTAGACATGGACATCACCAGATGGTCAACACCAAAATCAGATCGATTATATTCTTTGCAGCCAAAGATGGAGAAGCTCTATATAGTCAGCAAAAACAAGACCAGGAGCTGACTGTGGCTCAGACCATGAACTCCTTACTGCCAAATTCAGACTGAAATTGAAGAAAGTAGGGAAAACCACTAGACCATTCAGGTATGACCTAAATCAAATCCCTTATGATTATACAGTGGAAGTGAGAAATAGATTTAAGGGCCTAGATCTGATAGATAGAGTGCCTGATGAACTATGAACAGAGGTTCATGACATTGTACAGGAGACAGGGATCAAGACCATCCCCATGGAAAAGAATTGCAAAAAAAGAAAATGGCTGTCTGGGGAGGCCTTACAAATAGCTGCAAAAAGAAGAGAAGCGAAAAGCAAAGGAGAAAAGGAAAGATATTCCCATTTGAATGCGGAGTTCCAAAGAATGGCAAGGAGAGATAAGAAAGCCTTCCTCAGCGATGAATGCAAAGAAATAGAGGAAAACAACAGAATGGGAAAGACTAGAGATCTCTTCAAGAAAATCAGAGATACCAAAGGAACATTTCATGCAAACATGGGCTCGATAAAGGACAGAAATAGTATGGACCTAACAGAAGCAGAAGATATTAAGAAGAGATGGCAAGAATACACACAAGAACTGTACACAAAAGATCTTCATGACCCAGATAATCATGATGGTGTGATCACTGACCTAGAGCCAGACATCTAGGAATGTGAAGTCAAGTGGGCCTTAGAAAGCATCACTACAAACAAAGCTAGTGGAGGTGATGGAATTCCAGTGGAGCTATTCCAAATCCTGAAAGATGATGCTGTGAAAGTGCTGCACTCAATATGCCAGCAAATTTGGAAAACTCAGCAGTGGCCACAGGACTGGAAAAGGCCAGTTTTCATTCCAATCCCAAAGAAAGGCAATACCAAAGAATACTCAAACTACCGCACAATTGCACTCATCTCACACGCTAGTAAAGTATTGCTCAAAATTCTCCAAGCCAGGCTTCAGCAATATGTGATCGTGAACTTCCTAATGTTCAAGCTGGTTTTAGAAAAGGCAGAGGAACCAGAGATCAAATTGCCAACATCCGCTGGATCATGGAAAAAGCAAGAGAATTCCAGAAAAGCATCTATTTCTGCTTTATTGACTATGCCAAAGCCTTTGACTCTGTGGATCACAATCAACTGTGGAAAATTCTGAAAGAGATGGGAATACCAGACCACCTGATCTGCCTCTTGAGAAATCTGTATGCAGGTCAAGAAGCAACAGTTAGAACTGGACATGGAACAACAGACTGGTTCCAAATAGGAAAAGGAGTACGTCAAGGCTGTATATTGTCACCATGTTTATTTAACTTCTATGCAGAGTACATCATGAGAAATGCTGGACTGGAAGAAACACAAGCTGGAATCAAGATTGCCAGGAGAAATATCAATAACCTCAGATATGCAGATGATACCACCATTATGGCAGAAAGTGAAGAGGGACTAAAAAGCCTCTTGATGAAAGTGAAAGTGGAGAGTGAAAAGGTTGGCTTAAAGCTCAACATTCAGAAAACGAAGATCATGGCATCTGGTCCCATCACTGCATGGGAAATAGATGGGGAAACAATGGAAACAGTGTCAGACTTTATTATTCTGGGCTCCAAAATCACTGCAGATGGTGACTGCAGCCATGAAATTAAAAGGCGCTTACTCCTTGGCAGGAAAGTTATGACCAACCTAAATAGCATATTCAAAAGCAAAGACATTACTTTGCCAACAAAGGTCCATCTAGTCAAGGCTATGGTTTTTCCTGTGGTCATGTATTGATGTGAGTGTTGGACTGTGAAGAAGGCTGAGCGCCGAAGAATTGATACTTTTGAAGTGTGGTGTTGGAGAAGACTCTTGAGAGTCCCTTGGACTGCAAGGAGATCCAACCAGTCCATTCTGAAGGAGATCAATCCTGGGATTTCTTTGGAAGGAATGATGCTAAAGCTGAAACTCCAGTATTTTGGCCACCTCATGCGAAGAGTTGACTCATTGGAGAAGACTCTGATGCTGGGAGGGATTGGGGGCAAGAGGAGAAGGGGACGACAGAGGATGAGATGGCTGGATGGCATCACTGACTCAATGGACGTGAGTCTGAGTGAACTCCAGGTGTTGGTGATCGACAGGGAGGCCTGGCGTGCTGCAACTCATGGGGTCACAAAGAGTCAGACACAACTGAGTGACTGATCTGATGTGATCTGTCAACAACCCCTCCCACTTGAAAATCTAACTGAACTGAGTTAGCTGTAAGATCAACTATATGAAATTTCCAACATTCAGCCTTTCTCTTTTTTTTTTTTTTTTGACCTAGAAACATGGCAATTTCACATAGCTCATTGAGCACTTCAACCTGGATGAAAGGGAATATTTGTTATGATAGAAAGTTTAGCAATATGGTCATTTGCAGTAATGTGGGCAATAAAAAAATATATACCCAATGAATTGGATAATTTAGCTGGAGATGTTTATAGGCAAAATGTCTATAGTGTTGATAAGAAATGTAAAAACTGAAAGATATACTAAAGAAAAGACTGTTATACATGAAGGAACTGGGCATTTATGGTTTTGAATATTCTCAGCCTCTCTAGACAACCAAGGATGTCAAAAGTAAGAAATGGATCCTAAGCACAGATCAAGTTCAGGGCATTACCAGGAATCTAAAGATGAACTGAGGGCATGGCTATAATATTCTTTGTTAAAGCTTCAGAAATATCAAAGATGTTACCTCAGCATAGCATTCCATTTTTTAAAACAGCAGTCCCCAGCCTTTTTAGCACCAGGGACGTGGAAGGCAAGTTTTCCGTGGCCCGGGGTTGGAGGGGATGGTTTCAGGATGAATCAAACACATTACATTACATTTATTGTGCACTTTATTTCTAATCTAAGGCTGCCACTGATCTGACAGGAGGTGTCAGTCCATGGCCCAGAGGTTGGGCACCCCTATTTTAAAAGATTCTTTAAAAATTTCAAGAGTATGCCTAACAGTAATAAGGTTTCTAGGAAACTTAAAGGTGTTGTACCTTAGCAAATTTCCAAGATAGACAAGGGCGTATCTCAAAAAATTTTTGTGGAAGTAGCTTTTGTCTAGTGGAGTTGGCCTCAGTAAGATTCCCAGGAGGTGTACCAAGCTTTCAAAAGAATTTTACCAACAGAAAAACACTACCAGGTTCAAGGAGAAAGAGATAATACAAAATGAAAAGAGGGATCTTTGGATTCTTAAAATTGTACTGAAAGGAAGCAGGCTAAGATAACTACTTAGCTAAACACACATGCTACTGTTTATAACAAAGGCCCAGAAAGAAAATCTGTGAACCACAGAGAATAAGTTTGAGAATGAGTAGGACTGAGTCCTGATCAAGGAACTTCAAACATTCTCTTGGCTGACTATATGAAATTTAAGAACAGAAAAAGTTATTGTAAAGCAATAGAAATCAGAACAGTAGTTGTGAATGGTGGAATGGATGGTGGAAATTGACTGGAAGGCTGGAAATTCCCTATATATACATGTCTGCAGGCATTTATCAAAACCTATCAAAGTGTACCCTAAAGATCTTTTAATTTCAGTGTATGTACATTTTACTTGAGTTAATAAAACACAAAAAGAAATTTAAAAATTAAATATAGGCTGCTGAGCTAAGGCTAAAAGTTAAATGAAAAATCTAATTCAAATTAAATAATGAGAGAGCTAGAAGCTCAGAAAGAGCAAAATAATTTTTAGTAGAAGGAAGGAGTTAATAAAGATAATTGAAAAATAATGAATTATTTAAAATAGACATAATAAATTCCGGTTCCTTAAAAAAAATATACAACTTTTGACATAATGGTCAAGAAAGATAAGAAAACATAAATGAGGTTAGGTATATGACTGCAGCTATTTAGGAAATTTTAAAGATTATAACAGTTTATTATGTACAACATTTACCACTAAATTTGAAAGTCTAGGTCAAAATATTATTTGCTAAAAAATATATATAAACTACTAAAAAAACTTTTTAAAGAGTATAAACCCAGATTAGATCAATAGACATGGAAGAAACAGAAAAAATATTGTTGAAAAAAAAATCTCCCTTCTGAGAAAATCAATACAATCAGATCAATTTAAAGATGAATTCTACAAAATCTAAAGACACTTTCTTTAATATTTGAGTGCTTTAAGGGCTGTAAAGAGATGTGATGCCATCCAGTTCACTTCATAAAGCAAGTATACTTATGATACTAAAGGCAGACATGGTATCATAAAAAAGGGAAACCTTAAACTATAGATAAATATGACTTTTGACAGAATTTTAATGAAATAAAATAATAAAATATTTAACCCATTATATTCATACACCATGCCAATTATGATTATGTTGGCTTTATTTGAAATCACAAAGATGGCTGAAACTGGAAATTTAGTAATGAAAATTATTGCATTAATAAAGAGTAGCACATGTCATTCTGATAGTAAAAGGCATTAATAATATTCCACACTCATTTTTTAATGTAAATATTCTTTGAAAAGTGGAAATGTAAGTAAACTTCTTTGTTATATGACGTATACCTACCAGAAATCTACCCAAACATCAAACTTACTGGTAAACCTTTGAAGATTTCCTACTCAAGTCAAGAACAGTATCTCTCATTAGGGATGTTCTTATTCAACACTTGATTGATAAGAATAACTTCCATTCTTACATGCTTGCCAGTGCAGTAAGGAAAAGATTTGAGTATAAACGCCGACCAGCCTGACACTAAATTTTAATTACCCAAGAGAAATATGATTCTTTATCTAAAAAAATCCAAAGGAATTAACTGAAAAACTTTTATAGCTAGTAAAAAGAAATTCAGTAAATTGGCCAGATAAAACTTATATCAAAAACTAAAGAGTATTAATCAGAACTCTTTCAGCCTCCAGTTTCTACCACATCTACAAACTTCTTAAAACTTCCCTACCACACCTTCATTCTTTTTGTGGCTCCTGTGTCTCCTATATTTACTTAATTGCCTCAGAAACTTTGAAATCTCCTTCAATTACTTCTTCCAGTTTATTAGTCACCAGGCTCTGATTACTTGACTTACTAAGTACCTTTCTGAACCATCTCCTCCTCTCCAACCCCACTACTACACCCCTGTTTCAAGCCTTCACTGTCTCTCCTATGGTTTTATGATAGCATTTTGTCTGATCTCCCTGCATTTATTCTAACATAGTCAGTTTCTGGACAGAAATCTCTCACCTGGATATTTGTCATTCTGGAGGCAAAAAGGAGGGAGAAAGCTGAGATGCCCTTTACAACGAACCTCAGCAGGGGAAGAACCCCAGGAGCAGAGTGGCTGATTGTAGAAAGCTGAGTTCCTGGAAACTTTGACAAAGAGAAAAGTATGAGACAAGTTGGTCTGAGCCTGAGATGGAGACCCAGAGCTGGGCTGAGTTCAGCAAGGGCTGTATGCAACTTACAACAAGAACCAACCTAAAGAGACGATCTAACATTCTTTCTTCCCCATCAGCATGAAGAGTAATCACTTTTATTATCCTAAGTAGAAATGACTTAGAGCACCGCATGTCAGCCAGGATGTGATAGCTGGAAGAGGCTGGTATGTAAGACACAAGTAGGAGTGACACAGAATCCTCAGCTACCTCGCCCAGAAGGGCAATCCTTCAAAAAAATGAGTCTGATTTGGGCAAAGATGTCAGACTCCAGTACCCATTTATATGACTTGTTTCTGCTCCATCTTACACTCAGAGATGTCTGGATAACTCTACCCAGTGAATAATAAGACCATCTTATCTCCTTAGGGGATTCTGTACCTTTGGGGGATACATCATCCTGGAAATCAAATTAAATCCCCTTTCGTATTGAGCTCATCTCGCTTGTCGCCGAGGGCCAGGTACATCAGCCCAGGGAAACAATGTTGCCGGGAAATGGGTTTAAGCATCTAGTTCAGTTTCAACACTTGGAAATCGTCCATCTTGATGAGGAAATGAAATCAGATGATCTTTTCCTTTGCTTATTTGAAGGCAACGAGACATTTCTCTACATCAGACAATGGGCTTGTGACCCTGAAGGACACTTGTTCTCTTTACTTTGCCTTGGCAGCTGTAAGCTCTGAGCAGCAGACGTGAGCATGAAGGAAAGGGGCTTCCTTAAGGTGCACAGTCGAAGATGGATAGTCTGAGCCAAGAGTGAGGTCAGGGATACAGGGAACCCCAAATGACAGTTAATTTTAATTTTAATTGGTCTTGGTATACCATAAATGACTTCCTGCACAATAAATCCATCTTTTTAATTATTATCTTAATTAACCTAATTATTGGTTGAGCTAATATTTAAGTTAGTTGGTATTCTCAAAGTCACTCACAGTGCACAAGGGTGCACAACCATGCAGAACCAGGAGGACTGGATTGAGATAACACTGCTGGGTAATTGGAAATTGACAGGCACTCCCACTGGGGATATCAGGCACACTGTTGACCCAGTGAAAACCAGTTATACAGTGCTCGGGATCAGCCAGGCTCCCCAGACTTTCTAGTCATCCTTCAGGGTGATCTCTCACAATGATGTTGACATTACACAGGGTGCTGAGACGGGAAAAGTGGCCCCAAATCACCATGTTGGTGCTCACCTCCATGCCTGATGCACCTACTGCTGCTGCTGCTGCTGCTAAGTCACTTCAGTCGTGTCTGACTCTGTGCGACTCCATAGACGGAAACCCACCAGGATCCCCCATCCCTGGGATTCTCCAGGCAAGAACACTGGAGTGGGTTGCCATTTCCTTCTCTAATGCATGAAAGTGAAAAGTGAAAGTGAAGTCGCTCAGTCGTGTCCGACTTTTTACGACCCCATGGACTGCAGCCTACCAGGCTCCTCCATCCATGGGATTTTCCAGGCAAGAGTAGTGGAGTGGGATGCCATTGCCTTCTCCCTGATGCGCCCCACCAGTGGTACCCTAATCTTAAATTTCCCTAGACTCGCTCCTCCTCAAACTTTACGATTGAGCTCAACGACACTGCCTCTTGGCAGTCTTCTCAAAGGACTTCCTAATCACTGTTTCTGTATCAATAGCATCGAGCACATTGTCTTGTGGGGAAAGGCACTCAATAAATGTTTGATGAAGAAAGGAATCAATTACCCTGTGCTTAGCACTTTTTACACTCCACAGCTATTGCCTGTTTTCTTATTTATAGCTCCAAGTACTGTGAACCCCTTGAGGACAAGAAACCTATTTTATTCATTTGTATGTCCCCACTCCTAATAATTTATGGCACCAAAAAGGCACTTAACAAACAAGAAAAAAGCCCATCTTGGGAAGCTGACTTTTCTGTTTAGACAATATACTTCAATAAGCTAACTTTCACATAACCTTTCTGAATTTTAAAATGTTTTCGATGTCTTATTAATGCCTGCCCTCATTAAGGATGGGGGCAGGGCAAACTATGAATTAAATACTTGTGTCATTCCCATTGGACAGATGGGAAAACTAAGGCCCACGAGGTCACATAACTTGCCTGTGACCACACAGCTTGTATGTGAAGCAAGAACTCAAGAATTGTTTGTCTGACTTAAGTCTATATTCAGTTATTTTCTAATCAACAGCAAAAGTTTCTTCCATCTCCTACTCACAAGCCCTGTCTCCCTGGAGCACCTTCCTCTCAGGCTATGAATTAATGTTCATTCAGAAGTTAGCTCAATGCAGTTTAAGGGTTAAGATAAAAACAAGTTCAGAGGTTTTTGCCTTTTAAGATGACACTCCTGAAAATTGATGTCCAGAAGAGAATGACTTTCAAGTGCAAGAATTTCAGACACGACATCAGACAAGCGGAAGGTGGTGAATAACTGTAGACAGTAACCTGGGTGACCCAACAGTCATTTATTATGTATGGTATGTAAAATGATGATATTAGTCATTTATTGCTGCATAACAAATTGCTCCCAAACTTGGCGACTTACAACAACATAAATATTTACTCTCACACACAATTTTTTAATGTCAGGAATCTGGAAGTGGCTTCACTCGATGGTTTTTGCTCAGGAGGCCCTGCAAGGTTGCTGTAAAGCTGTCAGGTGGAGCCACAGTCAATTGAAGGCTTGACTGGGGCTGGAGGGTCCACTTCCAAAATGGTGCACTCACATCATGCTAGTTATGGTAGGAGGCCTCAGATCATCCCCCATTGAGCTTCCATTTCCATGGGCTACTTGAGTGTTCTTGGAATACAGGGGCTGGCTTCAATCAGAGTGAGGACTCAAGGGCAAGCAAGACAGAAGTCACAATGTCTTCACCAACCCAGCTTTGGCAGTCACACTTCCTCCTATCCGTAGTACCCCTTGGTGGCACAGTCTGTCCTCCTCAAAGTAGGAGGGTCAGTAGGAGGTGAGGATCACTGGGGACCATCTTGGCGGTGACTCCCACCAGCCAGTAGGTTGCTGTGGCCAGGATCTTTACTCTGACCCCTAGGTTTGCTTCACTGATGGCTCCAGCATGAAATAAAAGGTTTTTGGTTTTGTTTTTGTTTTTTTATGTGTTTTAAACAGGCAGACCTTTAGTAATATATTTAATCAAAGAAAGCCAAAAACACAAAGTTAAGTCTCCTAACCTGATGAAGATGAGGTGGTCAAGATCAGCCAGGTAGTTTCTGGAAGAACTCAGAAGAGACAAGAGGACAGGAGAGCTGGTTGGTGTCTACACTGACCATGCCCTAATATTAGACTTTTGACGTTCTCTCAAAGTTATGCACACAGTCCTAAAGATATGCAGATGGAACTGAAGGAAGAAGATGCTCACCATTCAACCTTAGACTTGCTTTTTTGACCATACAGAACTGCTTGTAGCAGGATGACTGTGAATTCATATTTTTCTAGATTTTTTGACTATTAAATTATATTGCATTGATTTTTTTCTATAAAGAGCTTTGATTTATAAAATATAATGAACAGTTGAGATATCCTACAATTTTTACAACTTTTGTTTTTGTTTCTTTTATTTTAATATAAAAGGATCCTCGAAAAATTGAAGTGCCCTAGGTCTTTCTTAACATCTAAGAGGCTCTGCTGTCAATACCCTCCATTTTTGTTCCATTTGAGAAAGCACAGGTGTTGAGTAAATGATCACTAAGTTCCTTCTAGGTCTCAAAGTTCTTTAGGCCACTAGACCCACAGTTGTCAAAGTGTATCTGTCAGTGTCCCTGGATGATCATTTAGTAAAAAGGAGGAAGCAGGAAAGGAAATGTAAAGGATAAATTCTGGCCATCACACTGGTAATCTCTTCACAACATAGTGAGCAAGGAGAGAGGAAGGGCTATGAAGTGGGAGAAAAACATAGGCATCATTTTACAGGGTTTTTCCTTGATTCATAAAGTCGCATTGAGATTGGCTGTTGGTCTGAAATAAAATGGGAGTCCAGAATATTCCCCTGAGAGTTCATCTCTCCTCTGTGGTCTGGGTTGGCCAGGGCCTCCGACTGCCCCTGCAGCAAACCTGCTCTGGAAGGGCTATATATAGATGTTCTGCCTCAGAAACTGGGCCACAGGAGGGCTGGCCATTTGTCTCTGTTTGCTTCTTGTCCCCACTCGCATCTCTGAAAAGAATAATGATTGCAGCCATAGGCCAGGGCACAGGGCTGGGACAGTGTGGGGAGGCAGGTAACACGGCAGGGATTCTGGTGCCCACAGGTGGTCAGGCTGCCAATGGTGCTGCTGGTGTGCTGCTAAAAACACATTCTGGATGTGCAGGACTGATAAATGGACTTCTTTGGATTGGGGAGGTAGATGTGGCTGGGTGAATGAATGAGGAAGGAAACCTCTGCTCACCCACCACCCACTTCTGAGCCACCTCCTGACCTTGGGAAAAGCTAGTAACCTTGACTTGGTTTGATCAGGACCCTCCTCCCTCCTCTTCCTTTCCAATGATCCCTCATTGACGAAATGTCCCTGTCCCATAGCAAGGACGCTCTGCTCTGCTCTTCTCCTGCCAGTCAGCAAAATCCCCAGGAGGATACAAGCATCTCCCCCAAACTTCCCATCATGCCTGACACCAGGTAGAGCTAGAGTCCAGTCCCCCAAGAACTTGCCATATCTCTGAACAGTTAAGGTGCAGAGTAAATTCAGCTCTTCTTTTAAATGCCATTGCAGCTGAGGTCTTTTGCTCTGGGGTGACTTCCCTCAAATTCTAAGATGATACTCTTCTGGCCTCTGTTTTTCCTTTGGTCTTTCTTTTTGGAGGAGTATCTGCATAAGAAAGAGAACCACCTGGCTTTCAGGGATGGAGATGTTCTCTTGTGGATCATCTATTGACCCTGTGATGCCACCAGAAACCAGCTGGAGGGATGGGACTCAGTGGAACTTTTTAATGTTACTGTGTGATTGGGGAAAAAGAAAACCGGAACATCACTGCAGAAACATGTAAAGAGCTGCCACAAAGAAGAGGGGATTAGGCTATTCATTAATCCCACAGGAAGGGCTAAGACCTTGGGAGAGGTTAGTGGGAGGCAGATTCTAGCCCAAAGTAGCGTATCCTGCCTCAAGACATGGTGAGCTCCGTCACTGGGGGTGTTCAAGAAACAACCTTTCTAAAATATTAGACAAACTTCAAAATGAAAAAGAAATTTGAGGAGACTCCAAATCCAATTGAGATTTTTTTTAATGGAGTTGAAGGAATGGATGGATAAGTGTGGAAATGGAGACTTGAGCACAGGGATTTCTTGTTATTTTTTCAGAGTCCCAAGTCTCTGTCCTCTGGTTCTTCCCAACTTTCAGAAAGCATGGGGCTCCAGAAGGATTAAGACAGTGTGCCCATGCCAGTGCCCTGAGGGAAGATGAACTGAGGGAAGATTGGGGCCTCTTAAGCATCTGTGAATCTGTCAAGAAAAAAAAAAAGTCACCCACGAGATAAGGAAAATACTCCAAATCATTCCCAGACTGAATATTTAACAAAATTGGGTTTTGATTTTTTTTAATAAGGCATCAGTGGCTCTTTTTAAGCAACAAAGAGACTGTTTTATGCAAATTTCCCCTCAGGGCTTTCATTAAGATGTTAACATCTTTCTTGTCACAATATCTACTTTAGTACAATGAGGGCTTCTCTATTCTCTTGCTGAGACATCTTTGTGAGATAAACTCTCTGGACTGAGAGCAAGGCCTTTTTCTTTTTTTAAGTGAAAAAGTTGAGAGTTCTAAGGAAAGGGTTGGGAGACAGAAGATTAAATATATTAAAAAAAAATGGCCTCTGGTGTGGGCAACACTCCTCTAGTGTGGGCTACTGGGCACAAAAGCCGTTTTGTCGTCCGTATCTTGTAGGCAAGATTCCAGGATTCATGACCTTCCCTGACTTTCAAAGGGCAGATTTGAATAGTTCCTAGTCAAGGAAGGGGCAGCCAAGAACCCACCTGAACCGAGATTTAAAGGGACCAGAAAAGATCATCAAGGTCAGGAAAGGAGATGAACGTGTTCTGCACACATCCTAGTCTTGTCAGCAGCCCCACCCTTGAACTATTGTTACAAAAGTAAACTTAGTGAAAGTGTCCGTCACTCAGTCTTGTAAGGCTCTTTGTGACCCCACGGACTGTAGCCCACCAGGCTCCTGTGTCCCTGGAATTAGGAAACAATACTGGAGTGGGTAGCCATTCCCTTCTCCAGGGGATCCTCCCCACCCGGGATTGAACTCAGGTCTCGTGCATTGCAGGGAGATTCTTTACCATCTCAGCCACCAGGGAGGCCCTCATCAAATCCTTCCAAGTGAGGACACAGTTTTAGAGGGTAGAAGTCAGCTGTGTCCCCCTTTGCCTGGCAAAGCTATATAAAGCTATTTTTTTATGTTTCACCCAAAATTCTGTCTCTGAGATTCAATTCAGCACCAGTGCACAGAGGTGAAGCTTTTGATATCAAGACCAGTGGGGAAATCTGGACACCATCCTGATGAAGAAAATGGGCTGGCTTGCACTGATGATTATGGTTCAACTCCCACTGGACATCAAGCTCATGTCTCTTGGGCTGGAACGTTTGAATCATTCCGCTTCTATCAGCAAGGCAACATCTAAGTTCTTTGAGGACAGCCTTCGCCTCTCCATCCAAGCCCCCTCTCTGGGCTGTGGGTAAGTGTCTATTTGGTCACAGATATTATTTTTCCTCTGCAGGGACTCATTCCATGGCCCTAGAATTTAAAAAAAAAAAAAAAAAAGAGGTCACAGAAAAAAAAAAAAAATGCCATATAGAGGATTTCCCTGGTGTTCCAGTGGTTAAAATTTGACTTCCAATGCAGGGGACAGATATGGGTTTGATCCCTGGCCGGGAAGCTGAAATCCACCATGCCATGAAGTAACTAAGCCCACGCACCACAACTAGAAAAGCCCCAAATGCCACAATGAAGACCCTGCTGCTGCTAAGTCACTGCAGTCGTGCCCGACTCTGTGCGACCCCATAGACGGAAGCCCACCAGGCTCCCCCGTCCCTGGGATTCTCCAGGCAAGAATACTGGAGCGGGTTGCCATTTCCTTCTCCAATGCATGAAAATGAAAAGTGGAAGTGAAGTCGCTCAGTCGTGTCCGACTCTTAGCGACCCCATGGACTGGAGCCCACCAGGATCCTCCGTCCATGGGATTCTCCAGGCAAAAGTACTGGGGTGGGGTGCCACTGCCTTCCCCAATGAAGACCCAGGGCAGCCAAATAAATAAATATTAAAAATAAAACAATAAAGGGCTGTCCTGTATTCTAAAAGAAAAAGAAAAAAAGAAAGAAAATAAATGCCATATATAACTCCATGGTTATGTGGATGGGAAGTCTTTTGAATCATAAGGTCCCAAAGAAAGAGAATGGGAGTGCTTTCCATTGAAACTTAGACAGGAGAGCTGAGACCAGGGGCACAAGCTCTCAGGCTCCTTCTGCCCTACAAAGGCAGAAGCTGAGCGGGCAGGTCAGGGTGTGGTGCAGCCTTCAAAGAGAACACACATTCCTACAGACTGGGAGTCGGCAAAGGTCTGTGAATGGACAGAGAGTAAGCATCCTAGGATTTGAGGGCCTTGTAGACCATACGGGCCCAGAGAGAGTGTGGCCATGTTCACAATTAGGCTTTATTTATGGATACTGAATTTGAATTTCATATTAGTTTCAGGTCACAGACAAAAATATATTCATTTTGCTTTTTTCCCCCAACTATTTAAAAACATGGACTTCCCTGGGAGCTCAGCTGGTAAAGAATCCGCCTGCAATGCAGACCTGGGTTCAGTCCCTGGGGTGGGATGATCCCCTGGAAAAGGGAACAGCTACCTACTCCAGTATTCTGGCCTGGAGAATTCCATGGACTGGATAGCCAGGGGGTTGCAAAGAGTAAGACACAACTGAGCGACTTTCACTTTCATTTAGAAACATAAAAGCTGTCATAGCTCGCAGATTGTATAAAAACAGGCAGAAGGCCTTCATTTTTCAACCCCTGATGTCGTCTGAACCCTTCCATGATGGAGTCTTTCCTGCACTTGCATGTGAGGCCCAGATGTGCTTCACAGCAGGCCAGGAGCTCCCCAAACCCTGGAGTGGGACAGCTGCCTCCCAGTTCGTGCTTCCTTTGCCATCTGACCTCAAACATGATATTCCTGGGGAGAAACCTTGTCTATGGGTTCAAAAGCACTTCTGTTCTTCCTTTGGAATGTGATTGAAGCATGCAAGAGGCAAGCAGGGAGGCCAAGGACCTTCCAGGAGACATTTGGTTCAGAGAGCCTGATTATAAAGAGTTCTTTTAGAATCATTTTAAAGAAGGTTGTTGCTAAATATCAGGAAAGAGGAGGTTGTGTGAATGTGAGTTAGAAGAGAAGGCCACGGAGCCCAATCTTTTGGAAATGGCTTTGCTGGAAAATTGGGTTACAGGAAAGTAAAGACAACAGACAGTTCTAGGGAAAGGGGGCTGGGGACTTGTCTGTATGAAAGGAGAGGGGCAGGGCTGATGGTCTATGTGGTCTAAACCATAGGGCTGAGGGGGCGTTAGAAGACCAGGTTCCCTGTGAGGATGACTCTCTAGGCCTTTAGCTGAGGAAACCCCCACACTCACCCCACTCCCTTGGGCAAATTATTTAACCTGGCACAGTGGCTCTGGAAGGCATACCCACTGCAGATGACGTACACATCATGGCCAGAATAAAGGGTCAATGAAAGCTGGTCCTTATTATCATCACAACCATCACCACTTCTTAGCATCTCTCCCGTAGGTTTCAGTAAATATATCTAATTTCAAATTTGTTACGCTCAGTGGATCTTATGTTCTGTACTTTGCTCTTAAAATTTTTGTATATGCTTTTCCCATGTATCTCAATAACTTTTCATTTGTGGCTAATGGTTTCATAATATTTCTCTGAATTGATAAGGTTCCAGTCACTTAACCTCTTGCCAGTTTGTAAGGATTTTGGTCTTCACTATTATAAGCAGTGAAAAAAAAGTGAAAGTGTTAGTCCCTCAGTCGTCTCCGACTCTTTGCAACCCCATGAACTGTAGCCCGCCAGGCTTCCCTGTCCATGGAATTCTCCAGGTAAGAATACTGGAGTGGGTTGTCATGCCCTCCTCCAGGGGATCTTCCCAACTCAGCTTGAGCCACCAGGGAGGCAAGCATGAATAACAAGCTTGACTTTCTCAGAAGGTGAAACACAGCCTGAAGATGGCCTCATGTATGGGTTACTTATGGTCTGTCCTCCAGAATATTTACATTGACTCTGATAATAAGAGAGAACTGCTGTCTGCAGAGAGCTGCACCAGCCTTAGGTTTTATTATTTTAGTTTATTTTTGCTAATAAATGTGAAGTGGGAGCTCACAATTGCTTTATTGTTCTTTTTTTAAAAATGATTTACATATGAGATGGGTCACCTCCCTTGTTAACTTTATTAACTGCAATTGATATTTGTTTACATTCACCAGCTACAGGGTCCATAGACATGTGGTTTTATCCCTTGAAGAAGGATATAGACTCTTTGTTTACATTGAATGTAAAACTTTTCCACAGATTTTTTTTCTGCATTGTTATCTGTTACCCATTTCCTATTTGTTTCCTCCATATATGGTTTTTCATTGTTTTTCATGAAGCTTTACATCTATATGGGTCTTAACCTGTCATCCTTATTATTGAAAATGTTATGAGTCAAGCAAAGAAGAAATCAGCTCCCCTTCACAGTAAGGAAGGCTAAGATTCTGTTTTATTCTCTTTTTTTTTTTTCAACATTGCATCTCTAATCCACTCAGACACACAATGCTATAGGGTATAAGTTATGGACCTGAATTTTTCTCCATGTTGCTTTTAGTGATCCCAACAAAATATACAATTATGTGTTTCCATGGTTCTTGATACTTCTCTTGTCACATATTTTTAAAATATTTCCTCTTTAGAGTCTATTTCTAGAATCTGTTATCACCCAATGAAGTGACCTATATTCTGTTCTTAAGTCAGTGCTATAGCATCTTAATAATTGTCACTGTGAAATAAAATATACCTGTAAGAGCAAGTTTCTAGCAAACAGCATGACATACAGTAGAAGCTCATTAATGTTTATGGAAGACATGAACAAAGTTTTCCAAATTATTTTTATTGTTAAGCCTCATCATTTACAGTAGTTTCCATTTATTTCTTTGAAGTATCTTCACTATTTAATAGGATCAAACCTGTAAGTTAACTTGGAGAATACTGTCACCCTGTACTTGTCATTCAAGAGTAGCTTTGAGTGAAGCTATATGAGATTGTAATTAAGAATCTTGTATGCCTTCCTATTTTCTGTTGATGGGTGGAGGTGTGTTCCCTCCCTGCTATTTACCTGGGGCCAAACTACGGTGCAGGTAATGAAGATAAATGGTGATCTCCCTCAAAAGATCCCATGCATGTACTGCTACACTCAGTGCCCCCTACCCTGGGCAGGCAACCACCGAGCCACGCCTCTGCTGGAGACTCCTGGACACTCACAAGCTAGTCTGGGTCTGTCTCTGGTGGGGTCACTGCTCTTTTCTCCTGAGTCCTGATGCACAAGGTTCTGTTCGTGCCCTCCAAGAGTCTGTTTCCCAGTCCTGTGCAAGTTCTGGCAGTTCTATAGTCGGGTTAATGGTGACCTCCTCCAAAAGGGCTTATGCCATACCCAAGTCTGCTGCACCCAGAGCCCCTGTCCCTGCGGCAGGCCACTGCTGACCCCTACTTCCACAAGAGATGCTGAAACACAGTTCTGTCTCTGTCTCTGTGAGGTCCCTGGGACCTGGTGTGCACAAAGTTTGTTTGAGCCCTCTGAGCGTCTCTGGCGGGAATGGGATTTAAATCAAAAAGCAAATTTGCCCCCCCTGCCATTTTGCTAGGGCTTCTCCTTTGTGCTTGGACATGTAGTATCTCCTCACAGCCCCTCCAGTGCTTACCTTCTTACTCTGACCTTGCTCCTGACCTTGGAGACACCCATCAAAAGAAAATTGGATTACAGATTTACTGAGCATGGCCCTGCCCATCAGAACAAGACCCAGTTTCCCCCACAGTCAGTCTCTCCCATCAGGAAGCTTCCATAAGCTTCTTCTCCTTCTCCATCAGAGGGTCAGATCAGATCAGATCAGTCGCTCAGTCGTGTCCGACTCTTTGCGACCCCATGAACTGCAGCACACCAGGCCTCCCTGTCCATCACCAGCTCTCGGAGGTCACTCAGACTCACATCCATTGAGTCAGTGATGCCATCCAGCCATCTCATCCTCTGTCGTCCCCTTCTCCTCCTGCCCCCAATCCCTCCCAGCATCAGAGTCTTCTCCAATGAGTCAACTCTTCACATGAGGTGGCCAAAATACTGGAGTTTCAGCTTTAGCATCATTCCTTCCAAAGAAATCCCAGGGCTGATCTCCTTCAGAATGGACTGGTTGGATCTCCTTGCAGTCCAAGGGACTCTCAAGAGTCTTCTCCAACACCACAGTTCAAAAGCATCAATTCTTCAGCGCTCAGCCTTCTTCACGGTCCAGCTCTCACAGGAAAGTTATGACCAACCTAGATAGCATATTCAAAAGCAGAGACATCACTTTGCCAACAAAGGTTCGCCTAGTCAAGGCTATGGTCTTTCCTGTGGTCATGTATGGATGTGAGAGTTGGACTGTGAAGAAGGCTGAGCACCGAAGAATTGATGCTTTTGAACTGTGGTGTTGGAGAAGACTCTTGAGAGTCCCTTGGACTGCAAGGAGATCCAACCAGTCCATTCTGAAGGAGATCAGCCCTGGGATTTCTTTGGAAGGAATGATGCTAAAGCTGAAACTCCAGTATTTTGGCCACCTCATGCGAAGAGTTGACTCATTGGAGAAGACTCTGATGCTGGGAGGGATTGGGGGCAGGAGGAGAAGGGGACGATAGAGGATGAGATGGCTGGATGGCATCACTGACTCGATGGATGTGAGTCTGAGTGACCTCCGAGAGCTGGTGATGGACAGGGAGGCCTGGCGTGCTGCAGTTCATGGGGTCGCAAAGAGTCGGACACGACTGAGCGACTGATCTGATCTGATCTGTCCTCTTGCAAGACCTACCATTTTACTTGAGATTCACTTACCTTGGGCATGGGGTATCTCTTCCCACCTGCTCCAGCAAAGCACAGCCATCGCACCTTACCTTGGATGAGAGTCTCTCCTCACCGTCAGCCTTCCAGAGGGTAGACAGACTGAAAACCACAATCACAGAAAACAAACCAATCCAATCACATGGACCACAGCCTTCTCTAACTCAATGAAACTATGAGCCATGCCATGTAGGGCCACCCAAGACAAGGTCATGGTGGAGAGATCTCACAAAATGTGGCCCACTGGAGAAGGGAATGGCAAACCACTCAGTATTCTTGCCTTGAGAACCCCATGAACAGTCTGAAAAGGCAAAAAGATAGGACATTGAAAGATGAACTCCCCAGGTTGGTAGGTGCCCAATATGCTACTGGAGATCAGTGGAGAAATAACTCCAGAAAGAATGAAGGGATGGAGCCAAAGCAAAAACAACACCCAGCTGTGGATCTGACTGGTGATGGAAGAAAGGTCTGATGCTCTAAAGAGCAATATTGCATAGAAACCTGGAATGTCAGGTCCATGAATCAAGGCAAATTGGAAGTGGTCAAATAGGAGATGGCAAGAGTGAACATCGACATTCTAGGAATCAGGGAACTAAGATGGACTGGAATGGGTGAATTTAACTCAGATGACCATTATATCTACTACTGTGGGCAGGAATCCCTTAGAAGAAATGGAGTAGCCATCATGGTCAACAAAAGAGTTCAAAATGCAGTACTTGGATGCATTCTCAAAAATGACAGAATGATCTCTGTTTGTTTCCAAGGCAAACCATTCAATATCACAGTAATCCAAGTCTATGCCTTGATCAGTAACGCTGAAGAAGCTGAAGTTGAATGGTTCTATGAAGACCTATAAGACCTATTAGAACCAACACCCCAAAAAGATGTCCTTTTCATTATAAGGGACTGGAATGCAAAAGTAGGAAGTCAAGAAACACCTGGAGTAACAGGCAAACTTGGCCTTGGAATACAGAATGAAGCAGGGCAAAGACTAATAGAGTTTTGCTAAGAGAATGCACTGGTCATAGCAAACACCCTCTTTCAACAACATGAGAGAAGACTCTACACATGGACATCACCAGATGGTTAACACCAAAATCAGATCGATTATATTCTTTGCAGCCAAAGGTGGAGAAGCTCTATACAATCAGCAAAAACAAGACTAGGAACTGACTGTGGCTCAGATCATGAACTCCTTATTGCCAAATTCTGACTGAAATTGAAGAAAGTAGGGAAAACCACTAGACCATTCAGGTATGACCTAAATCAAATCCTTTACAATTATACAGTGGAAGTGAGAAATACATTTAAGGGACTAGGTCTGATAGATAGAGTGCCTGATGAACTATGAACGGAGGTTCGTGACATTGTACAGGAGACAGGGATCAAGACCACCCCCAAGAAAAAGAAATGCCAAAAAACAAAATGGCTGTCTGAGGAGGCCTTACAAATAGCTATGAAAAGAAGAGAAGCAAAAAGCAAAGGAGAAAAGGAAAGATATACCCATTTGAATGCAGAGTTCCAAAGAATAGCAAGAAGAGATAAGAAAGCCTTCCTCAATGATCAGTGCAAAGAAATAGAGGAAAACAACAGAATGGGAAAGACTAGATATCTCTTCAAGAAAGTCAGAGATATCAAGGAAACATTTCATGCAAAGATGGGCTCAATAAAGAACAGAAATGGTATGGACCTAACAGAAGCAGAAGATATTAAGAAGAGATGGTAAGAATACACAGAAGAACTGTACAAAAAAGATCTTTGACCCAGATAATCACGATGGTGTGATCACTGACCTAGAGCCAGACATCCTGGAATGTGAAGTCAAGTGGGTCTTAGAAAGAATCACTATGAACAAAGCTAGTGGAGGTGATGGAATTCTGGTTGAGCTATTTCAAATCCTGAAAGATGATGCTATGAAAGTGCTGCACTCAATATGCCAGCAAATTTGGAAAACTCAGCAGTGGCCACAGGACTGGAAAAGGTCAGTTTTCATTTCAATCCCAAAGAAAGGCAATGCCAAAGAATGCTCAAATTACTGCACAATTGCCCTCATCTCACACGCTAGTAAAGTAGTACTCAACATTCTCCCAGCCAGGCTTCAGCAATATGTGAACCATGAACTTCCTGAGGGTCAAGCTGGTTTTAGAAAAGGCAGAGGAACCAGAGATCAAACTGCCAACATCCACTGGATCATCGAAAAGCAAGAGAGTTCCAGAAAAACGTCTATTTCTGCTTTATTGACTATGCCAAAGCCTTTGACTGTGTGGATCACAATAAACTGTGGAACATTCTTCAAGAGATGGGAATACTAGACCACCTGACCTGCCTCTCAAGAAACCTATATGCAGGTCAGGAAACAACCGCTAGAACTGGACATGGAACAACAGACTGGTTCCAAATCGGGGAAAGGAGTACATCAAAGCTGTGTATTGTCACCCTGCTTATTTAACTTCTATGCAGAGTACATCATGAGAAACGCTGGGCTGGAAGAAGCACAAGCTGGAATCAAGATTGCCAGGAGAAATATCAATAACTTCAGATACGCAGATGACACCACCCTTATGGCAGAAAGTGAAGAAGAACTAGAGAGCCTCTTGATTAAAATGAAAGAGGAGAGTGAAAAAGTTGGCTAAAAGCTCAACATTCAGAAAATGAAGATCATGGCATCCAGTCCCATCACTTCATGGGTAATAGATGGGGAAACAGTGGAAACAGTGTCAGTCTTTATTTTGGGGGGCTCCAAAATCACTGCAGATGGTGATTGCAGCCATGAAATTAAAAGACACTTACTCCTTGGGAGAAAAGTTATGACCAACCTAGGTAGCATATTGAAAAGCAGAGACATTTCTTTGCCAACAAAGGTCCGTCTAGTCAAGGCTATGGTTTTTCCAGTGGTCATGTATGGATATGAAAGTTGGACTGTGAAGCTGAGCGCTGAAGAATTGATGCTTTTGAAGTGTGGTGTTGGAGAAGACTCTTGAGAGTCCCTTGAACTGCAGGGAGATCCAACCAGTCCATCCTAAAGGAGATCAGTCCTGGGTGTTCATTGGAAAGACTGATGTTGAAGCTGAAACTCCAATACTTTGGCCACCTGATGTGAAGAGCTGACTCATTGGAAAAGACCCTGATGCTGAGACAGATTGAAGGCAGGAGGAGAAGGGGATGACAGAGGATGAGATGTTTTGATGGCCTCACCAACTCAATAGACAGGAGTTTGAGTAAACCCCGGGAGTTTGTGATGGACATGGAGTCCTGGCATGCTGCAGTCCATGGTGTGGCAAAGAGTCAGACACGACTGAGTGACTGAACTGAATTGATGCCTTCCTAATTACCTTTGCTTCTATCATTTAGGTTGCAAGTTCCCAGAAACTTGTTTCTCTCCTTTTTATGTACTTGATATATCCTTTATCTTTGAAGCTATACAATGATATTTTCTGATCATCTTTCTCTGGTAATTAATCCTAAAAGGGACTCTGTACAGGTTAGTTCCTTTACTAAAACACCCTGGGAAACTTTCTACTATTATGTCTTTATTTACTGTTTTCTTATTTGTTAAACTATCCTAATTCCTATCTTCTATAGAGTTAAACTTATTTAACTCTAATAAGTTAAAGTTTATAAATTTTAACTCTAATAAGTTAAAGTTTATTTAACTTATTAGAGTTATTTAACTCTAAGTTAAAGTTTATTTAACAAATAAACTTTTCTTATTTGTTAAACTTTCCTAATTCCTATCCTCCTATCTTCTTCCTATACATCTAATCCAATTTTCTTTGTGTGTATTGTAATTATTTATTTAATCATTTTATTTTTTGGTTTAATTTTCCAATTTATCCTGTATCTCACACTTTTGTCATCCAGAGTCAACTCTAGTATTTTTTTCATTTCTAAGAATATTCCATTTTTGATATCTATTATGAAACTACAGTCTCCACCTCCACACAAGTTGTAGACTATATTATTTATTTATTTATTATAATAATTTATAATTATTATTATTAAGGCTTAAATTTATTTATTTTTTTTCTAGTCATATTTTCCCTGTTTCCTGATCCCTGGCTTGGGGGCATGTTAGTTTCATTAATGTTTTTTCCTGAGCATTTAGAGCTTTATTTATTTCTGCTGCAAAACTTGTATTAATAAGTTTGGATGGGACTTCCCTCGTGGTCCAGTGGTTAAGCCCAGGCACCACAACTAGAGAGTCCACACACCACACTGAAAGCGCCCCCATGCTAAAACTAGGACCTGACACAGCCAAATAAATAAATATCTTTTAACATTATTTTTAAAAATAAGTTCGGGTTACTTTAGGAGAGAGTAGGACACAGGATCCTTTGAATAAGGTTGAAATACGTCATTGCCCAGCTGAGGAAAGGTCCAAGCAATGAGAGTCATAGGAAGAGAAAGGTTCATTGACTGAGAGATGCTTGAAGAAGAGGAAACCAGTGGAATGATTCCAGCAGTAAATTGATGGGACACAGGGGAGACTGGGAGCATCTCCAGGTTGGGCAAGAGGAAGAGAGGAGAGCAGACTCACATGCTCTGGGCTTGTAGTTCAGGAAGTCAGGCTTCAAATAGACTTGCAAGACAAACAGGAAAATAATTGGCTCCAGAGAAAGAGGCAGAAATTGGAGAAGTTTCTGGAAGACTGATGAGCTGAATTTATGGTGCTGTGTAAACATGAAAGCTTAATGGGAAGAGTTTAGTAAGAGGTCATGATCTCACACTACTATACAACCAATTAAAAGTTAGAATTGGAGCCTAACTGCTGCTTGTATCTGAGCCGATAAATCAGATAATTAGATCGGTTGCAGAATTTTAACACAGAGAACAGCCCTGCAGCTCTCAGATCTCATGGGCTCCAATAGGAGGGAGCAGTTCACAGGAACAAACAAGGTCCCGGTGGATTGTTTTGTCCATCTCAGGGAGCAGAGGATGGGAGATACTGGGTGTGCAATCCAGAAATCCAGGAGTTTAGAGTGTGCAGTGTTTCATTAAAGTGTCTCCTTCACACCCCAGATGACCAGAGCCCACACCCAGCAATAGGTGTGGCTCAGTCCAGTGACTGCTGTTAGGAGGTGACCCAGCCACCCTCCAAACATCTGCTATTTGATGCTTGACACATGGTTGTACTCATAGTCTTCTCCCAAGTAGATATGGTTCTGGGAGGAGAACTCACTGTCCATTAGGAGCTTTACTTGTTTTATGTGACCTCCAAACTAGAACTAACAATAATTGGGCAGAATCTGCTTGGAGACTGATTTGGGTATAGTTTTAGAAGGAAGCTCTCGAATGATAGAGTGGGCAGCTAAGGAGGTGGTAAGTGAGAAGACTGCAGATAGGATTGGGATTATGTAAACTGTTGCAGGAGACCAACTTTAAGACCGCCTTCAAGACCGCCTTCCAGTCCTGAGTTTCTGTGAGGTTAGGTACCATGAGGCAACCTCCGAGTCTTCATCTGCAGGGAGAGATAGCCTCTTCCAAGTGGTGAAAAGAATCCTCAGAGGAAAGCCAAGGAGCGAAGTTGTATATTGATCTGCCAGCTCTTACAGGCTGCAGGACCTGACTTAGATCCTCGAACTTTCTCTTAAGGGGCTTAAACTTGTTTTATCCCCAACCTTTAAGTCCTACTGACGGTACCTTCAAAACATCCCTCGTGTACCCTCTCCATGCCTACTGCCTCAGCCTCTGCTGGAGCCTCATCCTTTCTCAGCCAGGATATTACCAGCGTTTTCTAATGAAGTCTCTGGTGTCTTCTGGTATCCCACTCCCAATGTCTCCTCCTCCTGGCCTCCAGAGTGATCTAAAATGCAAATTGGATCACATCACTCCCCTACTTAAAACTGTTCAGAAGCTCCCTGGCATCTTTATAATAAAGGTCAGCTTCCTTAGTAGGGTCCCCCAAGGCTTCCCAGTCAGCCAGCTATAGGGACCACATGCAGCTCATTCCAGCATCCCCAGGACCTAGATCCATGCCTGGCACACGAAAGAGCTCCACAAACATTAGTATACGTGTATGTGTGCTCAGTCATGTCCAACACTTTGGGACTCTATGGACTGCAGCCTACCAGGCTCCTCTGTCCGTGGGATTATCCAGGCAAAAACTGGAGTGAGTTGTTATGCCTTCTTCAGGGGATCTTCCCAACCCAGGGATCGAAATCATGTCTCCTGTATTGCAGGCAGATTCTTTACCATCTGAGCCACCAGGGAAGCCCAATGTTAGTAGAGTGAATGAATAAAGAAATGTCCTGCCAACCCTGTTATTAATCCCCTATGTCAGCACCAACTGACAATGTCTCTAAAGTTCAAGCCTAGCACATCTCTGTATTCTCAAGTGTTCGCTACCATCTCCCTTGCCCCAGTCATTCCCCTACTTACCCCTCAACATCCCACCCTGCCTTTTCTAGAGGTTTCAGAACACAGAAGTATCCAGAATTAAGCTTGGCTTTTGTAAGTGCACACTTTGACTATATCTGCAAAAAAGCCTCAGGATACCCCCAAGGAGACAAAGGTCACTACACCGATAGGAAGCAGTTAACAGCCTACCAGTGCCCTTGTAGTCTCAGAGCCCTAGGTCTTTGAGAAACAGTGAGAGGCCAGCTTTTCTTAGTGGGGAGGAATCAGAACCTACTCAAGCCTCACGCTCCCCCTCATACACCCATCAGAAAGGAATACATAAGATGAAAAAGGGGAAAAGGGTGGGGAGGGCACATTATAAGCCAAGGTCAGCCCGAGGGGTTGGCTCTGCTCTTAATGAGCAAGGGAAGCCCCACCAGGTAGGCAGCGGGGAGAGGAAGGCAGCATGAAGCTGGTAATTTTCAGCAGGCAGAGAAACTGCTGAATTTGACTCTGGTGAAGGGAAGATGTCAGTTGGACATCCGTTCCCGACACTGCAGCAACTAATTATTTCTCTGTGCTGTGGTCGGTTGGGGTGGAAAAGACCAGAGGCTGGCTGAGTCCTGTCAATAAACAGGAGTTTGACTGGCAAAATAAACCAGTAAATAAATAAACACAACCCATGGCCACCGGAAACAATAACACCCAAGCAGCCTTCCTTGCCTGTAGGAGCAATTGACCTTTGTGCCTGGCGGGACAGGCGTGGGAAAGACTGAGAGCATCACATCCCCATCTACCCCACCATCATCTGGTTTTCTCAGGCTCTCTCCCACTACCTGGCCTCAAGGAGCACTGGCCCCCATTTCTGAGCCTCTTATTCCATGGCTGCTGAAAATTTCATCCTCCGTCAGCCCACATCTTCCTTGTTATCACAATCTGGGGGACTGGAAGGACTAAGAACATTTTTTAAGAGGATTTTCCTATGCAGTATCTCCTATTGGATTAGATTTTGGCCAAGTTGCAAGTTTCTTTTTATTTCATTTACTTTTATTTATTTTTTGACCTTGCAGTGTAGTATGCGGGATCTTAGTTCCCTGACTAGGGATCGAACCCACATCCTCTGCAAGGAAACAAGGATTCTTAACCACTGGACCACAGGGAAGTCCCCAAGTTGCAAGCTTTTTTGGGAAGCTCTTCCTGCATCCTTTCCCTCTTTTGGCCCAATCCTGCCTCTCTCCACAGCTCTTACCTTCCCTTGGGTCTCTGATAAGAGAAATACCTGGCCAACTTATTCACACACCATTAACAATTTAATCTGTGTCACCTGGTTTTCATAGCTTTTTCTCCAACCTGGACAAGAATTATTTCTGTAAATCTTATGCCCGGTGCATAGACAGAGTCCAGTAAAAGTTTGAGGGAGAGAGGAAGGGAAAGTGAGACAGATGATGTTAGCAGGAACGACTGAATGTTAGTAACAGAATGTTGCCCCTGCTGGACTCCATGAAAAAAAAAAAAAAAAAACTTCATTCCAAAATACAAGTGAAAGGAAGGAAAATGAAGACCACACATGCATCCTTGGAATTTTCCAGTACAGAGAAAGAAGTCAAAGCCCTGAAAAGACAGAAATGGAGATAGTGCTGCCCAGTCTGAGAAGGAACAGGCAGAAATAACCATAACTGTCACTACTGATTGCTTGGGCCAAGGGTTGGGGTGATGCTGTGGAGGGGTGGGAGAGGGGGAGTAAAGGTACATGGGTACAAAGGGCTGCGGCTCTGGACCCTGGAGTCAGCCATCTTGTTGTGGGCCCCAACAAGTGCCATCAGCTATCTGAGACTCATTTTTCTTGTCTGTAAAATGGGTATAGGAGAACCTTCATTAGGGGATGAATGTCAGTAAAACAAATTGAGCTTCTTTCATCCTACAATTGGAAACTTTTCCAAGACACATATTTGACCAGGCTGCTTCTGCTGAAATTCCTTCTGTGACTTCTGACAACCCTTAGAAAAAAGACCAAGGTCCTGCAAGAGGCTCGCACAGTCCCACGAGGTCTGTTCTGCCCATCTTTTCAGCCTCCCCTCCCCTCTCATCTTTGCCTAGGCAGCCAGATCTTCTTCCAATGCCTCAACCTTGACTTTCTTCCCCACAGGGTATGCATATTTATGTTCTGGAATATTCTGTCCTTTTATCTTCACTTGAGGAAATGTGAACCCACTCCAGTGTTCTTGCCTGGAGGAGCCTGGCGGGTTACCATCTATAGTGTTGCAAAGAGTTGGACACGACTGAAGCGACTTAGCATAGCACAGCACAGCTACTCTGCTCAGCACAAATGTTGCTTCTTCTGAAATCATAGAAGATTCCACCTCCCTAACTAGATGGAATCCCTTTATGATAGAGGAAATTCCTAAACCCACACCATCTCGCCTCCTCCCCACCACCACCAATCCAGCCCAAGCACCATCATTTCCCTCAGGGCTCCTGCCGCAGCCTCCTGCTGACCACCTCCCACCACTGTTGCCTGCCTACAGTCTGTTTCCATTACAGCCAATGTCCTTCCAGCCTCAGGACCTTTGTATGTGCTGCTCTCTCTACCTGGAACAATCTTCCCTCAGATTTCTGAGGGAGTCTTTGTCAGCTCTTCTGTTTCACTGCTCAAGAGTCATCCTTTCAGAGGGGCTCCTCAGTACCATTCTGCCTAAAGCCACACTCTAACCTCTTCCTCTGCTTTGTTTTTATTATGGCACTCACACATCATCACACTGAACTTCCATTATATGTTTATTTTTACATTTTATGTTCAGTCATCTCCTGTTGTTGTTATTCAGTCGCTCAGTTGTATCTGACTCTTCGCAACCCCATGGACTGCAGTGTTCCAGGCTTCCCTGTCCTTCACTGTCTCCCAGAGTTTGCTCAGGTTCATGTCCACTGAGTTGGTGATGCTGTCCCAATCATCTCATCGTCCACTGCCCTCTTCTCCTTTTGCCTTCAATATTTCCCAGCATCAAGGTCTTTTCCAACGAGTCCTCTCTTGTCTTGTCTCCTGTTCAGTTCAGATCAGTTCAGTTCAGTCACTCAGTCGTGTTCGACTCTTTGCGACCCCATGAATCACTGCACGCCAGGCCTCCCTGTCCATCACCAACTCCCGGAGTTCACTCAGACTCACGTCCATCGAGTCGGTGATGCCATCCAGCCATCTCATCCTCTGTCGTTCCCTTCTCCTCCTGCCCCCAATCCCTCCCAGCATCAGAGTCTTCTCCAATGAATCAACTCTTCGCATGAGGTGGCCAAAGTACTGGAGTTTCAGCTTTAGCATCATTCCTTCCAAAGAAATCCCAGGGCTGATCTCCTTCAGAATGGACTGACTGGATCTCCTTGCAGTCCAAGGGACTCTCAAGAGTCTTCTCCAACACCACAGTTCAAAAGCATCTGCTCAGCTTTCTTCATAGTCCAACTCTCACATCTCCTGTACTAGGACATAAAATTAAAGGGGGCAGGATTTTACTCTGTTTACTGCCATATTCTCAGCTTTAGAACAGTTCCTGACACATAGAAAAGACCTTCACAATACCATGAACTCTTGGTAGTAATCTCACGGTGGCTTTTGACTGCTTTAACGTCTGCCTCTTCCGCTGGTTTATAAGCTTCGTCAGGGTGGGGACAGTATCAGTGTTTCCTTGTCATAGTCTCCACAGTCCCAGTAGCCTGCTTGATACATAGTAGGCACTCAATAAACACTTACTGAATAAATGCAGGCATAAGAGGAGGAGTGCAGGGAAATGGAAAATTATAAACACAAACATCAGGTCCTATGATTAGCTTCAGTCGTATCTCCTAATCATACTTGCTAATACTGGGAAGCAGTGAGGTGGAGAATTTAAGTCTGTACTCTCTTGGCTCAATTCCCTCTATTGCTTTTCTCAAGGCTTTTTGGAAGGAGGGGCAGGCTCCTGGGAATGTACTCTCTGCTTCTCTGATTTCTCCTATATTTGAAAAAAGTTCAGGCCCACAAACTTAGTTATTAGATTTTCCAACTTGCTTCCATCCCACTTTACACCTTTCTCCAATTCAGTGCTCAGAGTAACCACACATAAATATTGTCTTCTACATCAAGAACACTTGTGAAATCTCCATCTTCCTTGTAGGCAGCCTGCAAATTCAACTTATAGCAAATACTCTCCCTGTCTTATGCCCTCTGTTCTATGGGAGAGGCTGATAAGGCAGCAGAAAAGAGCTGTGGTTGCATACAGGTTGGTGGTGTGTGATGGCATGAACCTCATTGCCACATATTTGCAGAGACAGAAATAAGTTGCTGTATCTCTGCCACTCAGATGAAACATAGTTATTCCAAACTCAGGAATATAAACTTTATAGCACCCAGCTCTCTCAGAGAATGATAACTCACATTCCAAGGGAATTCATCAAAATCCAGTTTACTTCAGCGCACATTCCATTGACTGCTTTCTCTCGTATATGTGAGCAGTGTTAATCTTACATGCTATACAAATAATTGAAGGTTAATTAGTAGTAAAACGAAATAGAAATGCTGCCAGTCTCCTTCAGACAAATAAAAAATCCACTTTATTTCACAACAGCATTTAGTGTGGAGATTCAAATTGCTATAAGCTCTGCAGAAATAGTCTAGCTGTGCTATAGCTCACGGAAGTTAGGGATAGACATCAAGACAGACTAACAAAAATGTCAACATAGTTCTGAACTCTTTTCCTATTCTACTAAGACCTTGATTAATATCTTTTGCTCCATCTACTGTCTCTTGGAAAATACAGGAAAAAACTGATGGAAAAGGTTGCAGTGTCGTCCTTTTAGAGTAAGATTGCTGCAATGTTTTTATAAATTTGCATTTTGTTTTAAAATGTTACCTGTATTATTTGACTCCCTCCCCAACATTTCCCAACTCTAACTAACCAGCACTGGTCTGTGGTTTAGTGAAAGGAGTGTGGCATTAGAAGACTATTGATTAATCCTGTGATACAAGGCAAGACATCTAATAATTCTGAGCCTCAATTTCCTTCTCAGTCATTCTTCCAAATCAAGATGACCAGTCCTGCCTCATAAAACTGTAATGAGAATTAAATGAGGTCATCGAGGGGGCTTATGATGGATGCCCAGTAAATACTGGTTTCTTGTGTGGAACACCATCTCGATCCATTTTCCCCAGTATCAGACTCAGCCTAATGGGTCAGCCCTGACTCCTGATTCTGCTTTGAAAATTCCCTTCTATATTTTTTTCCTTATGTTTGTTCTGACTTCAAACTAGATTATAAACTCTTTGGGGATAGGAACGGCCTCTACTCTTTCCTTTGTAAATCACAGTTTCACAACATCTAACTATCTTGACCTGTGTACAAGACAATGTTTTCTTGACTGGGTGGATTTACAGGTGATGAGCATGGTAACATCAGAGAGAAGGAGAAGGAGAGCTGAGGAAGGGCTGAGCCTTGAGCACTGGTCTTTTACATGTTCTAAGCAGCAGAATTGATGCTTTTGAACTATGGTGTTGGAGAAGACTCTTGAGAGTCCCTTGGACTGCAAGAAGATCCAACCAGTCCATTCTGAAGGAGATCAATCCTGGAATTTCTTTAGAAGGAATGATGCTAAAGCTGAAACTCCAGTATTTTGGCCACCTCATGAGAAGAGTTGACTCATTGGAGAAGACTCTGTTGCTGGGAGGGATTGAGGGCAGGAGGAGAAGGGGACGACAGAGGATGAGATGGCTGGATGGCATCACTGACTCAATGGGTATGAGTCTGGGTGACCTCCGGGAGCTGGTGATGGACAGGGAGGCCTGGCGTGCTGCGGTTCATGGGGTCGCAAAGAGTCGGACACGACTGAGCGACTGATCTGATTTGATCTGATCTGAAGCAGCAGAAAGTTCTCACCAGAGAAGAGCAAATTCTCATTTCTCAAGTAGCAAGAATTTTCCCTGTGGTTCTGAAAAGGCAGCTGTTTTGTTTTATTTATTAATTTTTTGATGACCTAAGTATCATATGGGGGGTAGCCAAAATCCCCATCATAAAATCTGGTTCTGGATAGGGTATAGAATGTCAGGAATACGGTTGCCAGATATAGCAGCATAGAGACTTTCGTGATGGTGTGTGACGAAGACTCCACACTCCCAACGCAGGGGGCGGGGGTTGGATCCCTGGTCAGGGAAATAGATCCCACATGCTGCAACTAAGATCCAGTGCAGCCAAATCAACAAATAATTTTTTTTTAATGCAGCATACCCAGTTAGATTTAAATTTCAATTAAGCAAAAAAATTTATAATACTTTTGATTCAATATTTGAGACATCCTTACACTAAAAAACTATCTGTTATTTATCTGAAATTCAAATTTAATGGGATATCCTGTATTTTACACGACAGCTCTAGTCAGATAAAGGCAACCGTAAAACATCTGGGTAGTGAAGGCTAAGAGGAAGAGAGGAAACATAAAAAACCAAAAACTTCCCACTCAAAATGAACATTCAAACAAAAATTCCAATATACATTAAGAAAGTAAGAGCTAATACATGTACAGCAGCTATCAGTTCAGTTCAGTTCAATGGCTCAGTCGTGTCCGACTCCTTGCGACCCCATGAATCGCAGCATGCCACGCCTCCTTGTCCATCACAAACTCCCGGAGTTCACCCAGACTCATGTGCATTCAGTTGGTTATGCCATCCAGCCATCTCATCCTCTCTTGTCCCCTTCTCCTCCTGCCCCCAATCCCTCCCAGCATCAGAGTCTTTTCCAACGAGTCAACTCTTCACATGAGATGGCCAAAGTACTGGAGTTTCAGCCTCAGCATCAGTCCTTCCAATGAACACCCAGGACTGATCTCCTTTAGGATGGACTGGTTGGATCTCCTTGCAGTTCAAGGGACTCTCAAGAGTCTTCTCCAACACTACAGTTCAGAAACATCAATTCTTTGGCGCTCAGCTTTCTTCACAGTCCATCTCTCACATCCATACATGACCACTGGAAAAACCATAGCCTTGACTAGACGGACCTTTGTTGGCAAAGTAATGTCTCTGCTTTTCAATATGCTATCTAAGTTGGTCATAACTTTCCTGCCAAGGAGTAAGCATCTTTTAATTTCATGGCTGCAATCACCATCTGCAGTGATTTTGGAGTCCAAAAAATAAAGTCTGACACTGTTTCCACTGTTCCCCCATCTATTTCCCATGAAGTGATGGGACCAGATGCCATGATCTTCATTTTCTGAATGTTGAGCTTTAAGCCAACTTTTCACTCTCCTCTTTCACTGTCACCAAGAGGCTCTTTAGTTCTTCACTTTCTGCCATAAGGGTGGTGTCATCTGCATATCTGAGGTTATTGATATTTCTCCCAGCAGTCTTGATTCCAGCTTGTGCTTCTTCCAGACCAGCATTTCTCATGATGTACTTTGCATAGAAGTTAAATAAGCATGGTGACAATATACAGCCTTGATGCACTCCTTTTCCTATTTGGAACCAGTCTGTTGTTCCATGTCCAGTTCTAACTGTTGTTTCTTGACCTGCATATAGGTTTCTCAAGAGGCAGGTCAGGTGGTCTGGTATTCCCATCTCTTGAAGAATGTTCCACAGTTTATTGTGATCCACACAGTCAAAGCCTTTGGCATCATCAATAAAGCAGAAATAGATGTTTTTCTGGAACTCTCTTGCTTTTTCTATGATTCAGCGGATGTGGGCAATTTGATCTCTGGTTCCTCTGCCTTTTCTAAAACCAGCTTGAACATCTGGAAGTTCACGGTTCACATATTGCTGAAGCCTGGCTTGGAGAATTTTGAGCATTAACTTTACTAGCATGTGAAATGAGTGCAATTGTGTGGTAGCTTGAGCATTCCTTGGCATTGCCTTTCTTTGGGATTGGCGTGAAAACTGACCTTTTCCCATCCTGTAGCCACTGCTGAGTTTTCTAAATTTGCTGGCAAATTGAGTGCAGCACTTTCACAGCATCATCTTTCAGGATTTGAAATAGCTCAACTGGGATTCCATCACCTCCACTAGCTGTGTTCTTAGTGATGCTTTCTAAGGCCCACTTGACTTCACATTCCAGGATGTCTAGCTCTAGGTCAGTGATCACACCATCATGATTATCTGGGTTGTGAAGATCTTTTTTGTACAGTTCTTCTGTGTATTCTTGCCATCTCTTCTTAATATCTTCTACTTCTGTTAGGTCCATACCATTTCTGTCCTTTATCGAGCCCATCTTTGCATGAAATGTTCCCTTGGTATGTCTAATTTTCTTGAAGAGATCTCCAGTCTTTCCCATTCTGTTGTTTTCCTCTATTTCTTTGCATTCATCGCTGAGGAAGGCTTTCTTATCTCTCCTTGCTATTCTTTGGAACTCTGCATTCAAATGGGAATATCTTTCCTTTTCTTCTTTGTTTTTTGCTTCTCTTTTTTTCACAGCTATTTGTAAGGCCTCTTCAGACAGCCATTTTGCTTTTTTGCACTTCTTTTCCATGGGAATGATCTTGATCCCTGTCTCCTGTACAATGTCACGAACCTCTGTTCATAGTTCGTCAGGTACTCTATCAGATCTAGTCCCTTAAATCTATTTCTCACATATTCTGTTTCTCACATATTCTGGTCCACTAGAAAAGGAAATGGCAAACCACTTCAGTATTCTTGCCTTGAGAACCCCATGAACAGTATGAAAAGGCAAAATGATAGGATACTGAAAGAGAAACTCTCCAGGTCAGTAAGTGGCCAATATGCTACAAGAGATCAGTGGAGAAATAACTCCAGAAAGAATGAAGAGATGGAGCCAAAGCAAAAACAATATCCAGTTGTGGATGTGACTAGTGATATAAGCAAGGTCCGATGCTGTAAAGAGCAATATTGCATAGGAACCTGGAATGTCAGGTCCATGAATCAAGGCGAATTGGAAGTGGTCAAACAAGAGATGGCAAGAGTGAATGTCGACATTCTAGGAATCAGCGAACTAAAATGAACTGTAATGGATGATTTTAACTCAGATGACCATTATATCTACTACTGTGGGCAGGAATCCCTTAGAAGAAATGGAGTAGCCATCATGGTCAACAAAAGAGTCCAAAATGCAGTACTTGGATGCAATCTCAAAAACGACAGAATGATCTCTGTTTGTTTCCAAGCAAACCATTCAATATTACGGTGATCCAAGTCTATGTCCCAACCAGTAACGCTGAAGAAGCTGAATGGTTCTATGAAGACCTATAAGACCTTTTAGAACTAACACCCCAAAAAGATGTTCTTTTCATTATAGGGGACTGGAATGCAAAAGTAGGAAGTCAAGAAACACCTACAGTAACAGGCAAATTTGGCCTTGCAGTACAGAATGAAGCAGGGCAAAGGCTAATAGAGTTTTGCTAAGAGAATGCACTGGTCATAGCAAACACCCTCTTCCAACAACACAAGAGAAGACTCTAGACATGGACATCACCATATGGGCAACACCAAAATCAGATTGATTATATTCTTTGCAGCCAAATATGGAGAAGGTCTATATGGTCAGCAAAAACAAGACCAGGAGCTGACTGTGGCTCAGATCATAAACTCCTTATTGCCAAATTCAGACTGAAATTGAAGAAAGCAGGGAAAAGCACTAGACCATTCAGGTATGACCTAAATCAAATCCCTTATGATTATACAGCAACTGTACTTTAATTTAAAAAGAAAAAAAGTTAATGCAGACAGCCAGATAAGCAGCACAAATCCACTGTAGATGAAATTTTCATTTTTTAAATAAATAGCGTTAGGGAGAACTGTAATATCAATATTTTATTCCTTCCTATGTATACTAGCATACTAAAGATTAAAATAATTTGTGTCTTTCTTCCTTTTTAAAACATAATATATGAAGTAAAATTTTAAAAATCCAGACCAAAAAAAATTAATAAAAAGGATATATACAAACCCACAGCAAACATTATCCTCAATGGTGAAAAACTGAAAGCATTTCCTCTAAAGTCAGGAACAAGACAAGGATGCCCACTTTCACCATTATTATTCAACATTGTTCTGGAAGTTCTGGCCACAGCAATCAGAGCAGAAAAAGAAATAAAAGGAATCCAAATTGGAAAAGAAGAAGTAAAACTCTCACTGTTTGCAGATGACATGATCCTCTACGTAGAAAACCCTAAAGATTCCACCAGAAAATTACTAGAACTAATCAATGAATACAGTAAAGTTGCAGGATATAAAATTAACACACAGAAATCCCTTGCATTCCTGTACACTAATAACGAGAAAATAGAAAGAGAAATTAAAGAAACAATTCCATTCACCATTGCAATAAAAACAATAAAATACTTAGGAATATATCTTCCTAAAGAATCTAAAGACCTATATTTAGAAAACTATAAAACACTGCTGAAAGAAATTAAAGAGGACACTAATAGATGGAGGAATATTCCTTGTTCGTGGATTGGTAGAATCAATATAGTGAAAATGAGTATACTACCCAAAGCAATTTATAGATTCAATGCAATCCCCATCAAGCTACCAACAGTATTCTTCACAGAGCTAGAACAAATAATTTCTCAATTTGTATGGAAATACAAAAAACCTCGAATAGCCAAAGCTATCTTGAGAAAGAAGAACGGAACTGGAGGAATCAACCTGCCTGACTTCAGGCTCTACTATAAAGCTACAGTCATCAAGACAGTATGGTACTGGCACAAAGACAGAAACATAGATCAATGGAACAAAATAGAAAGTCCAGAGATAAATCCACGCACATATGGTCACCTAATCTTTGACAAAGGCGGCAAGAATATACAATGGAGTAAAGACAATCTTTTTAACAAGTGGTGCTGGGAAAACTGGTTAAACACTTGTAAAAGAATGAAACTAGAACAATGTCTAACACCATACACAAAAATAAATTCAAAATGGATTAAAGAGCTAAATATAAGACCAGAAACCATAAAACTCCTAGAGGATAACATAGGCAAAACACTCTCTGACTTACATCACAGCAGGATCCTCTATGACCCACCTCCCAGAATATCGGAAATAAAATCAAAAATGAACAAATGGGACCTAATCAAACTCAAAAGCTTTTGCACAACAAAGGAAACTATAGGCAAGCTGAAAAGACAGCCCTCAGAATGGGAGAAAATAATAGCAAATGAAGCAACAGACAAACAACTAATCTCAAAAATATACAAGCAACTTCTACAGCTCAATTCCAGGAAAATAAACGACCCAATCAAAAAATGGGCCAAAGAACTTAATAGACATTTCTCCAAAGAAGACATACAGATGGCTAACAAACACATGAAAAGATGCTCAACATCGCTCATTATCAGAGAAATGCAAATCAAAACCACTATGAGATACCATTACACGCCAGTCAGAATGGCTGCGATCCAAAAATCCACAAGCAATAAATGCTGGAGAGGGTGCGGAGAGAAGGGTACCCTCTTACACTGTTGGTGGGAATGCAAACTAGTACAGCCACTATGGAGAACAGTATGGAGATTCCTCAAAAAACTGGGAATAGAACTGCCTTATGACCCAGCAATCCCACTGCTGGGCATACACACTGAGAAAACCAGAATTGAAAGAGGAACGTGTACCCCAATGTTCATAGCAGCACTGTTTACAATAGCCAGGACGTGGAAGCAACCTAGATGCCCATCCACAGATGAATGGATAAGCAAGCTGTGGTACATATACACGATGGAGTATTACTCAGCCATTAAAAAGAATACATTTGAATCAGTTCTATTGAGGTGGATGGAACTGGAGCCTATCATACAGAGTGAAGTAAGCCAGAAAGAAAAACACAAATACAGTATACTAACGCATATATATGGAATTTAGAAAGATGGTAACAATCACCCTGCTTATGAGACAGCAAAAGAGACACTGATGTATAGAATAGACTTTTGGACTCTGGGACTGGGAGAGGGTGGGACGATTGGGGAGAATAGCATTGAAATATGTATAATATCATATCTGAAACGAGTCAGTCCAGGTACGATGCCCGATAACAGATGCCTGGGACTGGAGCACTGGGATGACCTGGAGGGATGGTGTGGGAGGGGGGAGGGAGGAGGGTTCAGGATGGGGAGCACGGGTATTCTGGTGGCGGATCCATCTCGATGTATAGTAAAAGTAATACAATATTGTAAAAAAAAAATAAAATAAATGTGATTATAAGCCAAAAATAAAAAAAAAAAAAAGAAAAAGAAAATAAAATAAAATAAAATAAAAAGGATATATAAATAAATTATATCAAATTCTACCATGTAGAGATAATCACTGCTCTCATTTTGGTGTCTTTTTAATTAAGACATAAATGATGAAAAAAGCCAGTCTTGTCAAGCACTGGGCAGAAAGAAAGGCACATGCAAAGGCCCTGAGGTAGGCCAGTCTCGAGTTTATGGAACTAAATATGGGCCTGTGTGGCCGGAGTCAAGAGGATATCACTGAGATTTGCGGTTGTATAGTAACCACTGGCCAGTTCATGCAAACCTTGCTTAGGTGTATATTTTTTTTGTATGTGCAGCAAAACGCTATAGTTTTAAGCAAAAGTAGATGTTTATATTCAGTAATTATCCTTCTATTTGTATTTTTCCAATAGTATTTTATTAGCTGTGGTTTTTCTTTCTCTGGTACAGCTTTTTAAAAATTGAGATATAATTGACATATAGCATTGTACTAGTTTCAAGTGTACAGTATGTAGATTGATATATGTAGATATTGTGAAGTTATTACAACAGTAAGTCTTGTTAACATCCATCACCACACATAGTTACAATTTTTTATTTTTTTACAAATAAAAGTTTAGTGTACAAAATTAAGGTCTTCACAATTCATAATTCATTAAGGCAATTCAGCTGGTAAAGAATTCACCTGCAATGCTAGAGACCAGGGTTCAGTGCCTGGGTTGTGAAGATCCCCTGGAGAAGGGAAAGGCTACCCACTCCAGTATTCTGGCCTGGAGAATTCCATAGACTGTATAGTCCATGGGGTTGCAAAGAGTCAGACACGACTGAGCAGCTTTCACTTTCGCAAACACAGACTAGGTACTTTTTAAAAATCGTTCATGAAAATTTCACAGACACTTTCCCTCTCCCCCAACTGTTAAAGTGGCCTGACCAAATGTTATTAAAGTGAAACTATAAACAACACCAAGTTTTTAAAGACAGTTATCCTAGGGACTTTAGCTGGTGGTCCAGTGATTAAGAATCTGCCTGCCAACAGAGGGAATGGGGACTCAATCCCTGGTCAGGGAACTATGATCCCACATGCAACGGGCAACTAAGACCCAACACAGCCAAATAAATAAAATTAAAAAAAAAAAGACAGCTATCCTAAATGTTACTTCTTTGATTAGGTGATCTTCATGGATAGGACAGTATCTTAAGTCCCTGTAAAGCATCCCTGGTAGCTTCAGCCTGTCCATCATTTTCAAATTCAACAAAAGCAGTGTCATGCCTCCCAAAAGTACTCCCAGAAGTACCAAACATACTTCTTTGAAACCAGGAAACTGGTTAAACAACATGGTCAACATCATTTCACTAGTCTTTACCAGTAAATTATTAAGGAATAAAATGTAGTTTGGAGGGTGATCAAGGACTTGAGAACTTGGTATTGCATTTCCTTGGTATCAGCTTAATTTGGTATTCCCTGACCAGGCTTTTTGTTCACAATTGTTGCCATTTGTTCCACAGTTTTATCTTCTTTTCTTTTCTTTGTCAGCAAAAGTGCCGTGAATTTTAGATACTATATCACAATCTGTTCTGACATACTGAATTTGCTTCTTTTTTAATGTTGCCATTCATATGGTTGATATAAATTGTATGATTTGGTCTGATATCCATGTTCTGGGTTACATTTTGTTCAAATAGATGGAGGCATCTGCCACATCCTCAATTTTTTGTGATTTAAGTGTTTTAGATGAAATTAATTTTGTATAACTGGACAAAGACTTTTAATTACAGTATCTTTAGTATGTTCTTAGAGAAAAGTGAAACTGTAACTTCCATACTGAAAAGAGTAAGATATCATTAAGCAAAACTAGGCAGCAATAAAGTGAGGATAGTAAAATAAGAGAGAACTCATTAGAAATCCTTGAAATTGAAGAAAAATGTCAGTAAATTTTACAAGTTTAATAGATGATAAAAATTTCATAGTCTAAATTATGGAACTGAGGAATTCACCCAGAAACACACACACACACTCATATAATGCAGTTAGGCAACAAGAAGGAACAACTGAGAGAGAAGTCTTAACATTCATCTAATTCCAGAAAAAAGAGAGAATGAAAAGAATGACAGGGACTCAATATTTTAAGAAATAATTATTAAAAATCTTTCCAATATTGGATAAAGACATGAGTCATTAAACAGAAAGCACGTTCTAAGAATCTAGTGAGATAAATACAAATAAATCCAGTCACAGATGCATTAAAAAAATAATAAGGGCCATGGGAAATCTTTAAAAGGATCAGAAAAGAAGATAGAACAATTAGACTAACAGCAGATCTCTGATTCAAGATAATAGATTGCTAAGTACAATAAAATATCATCGTCAAAGGTTGAGAGGAAAACAAACATCACCCTAAAATTGAATTTTGCTGTTAGCATCAGAGACCTAAAAAGAGGCTCACACAAATAAAATGAGGGTTTCATTGTGTCGCATCAAAGGAACACGGACGCGGCAGCCCAGGAGTGGGTGGGGCATCACAAAACCCAAACCCATTCCCGTGCTTCTCTTCTACTTTCCTAAGCTTGTGGCTTCTCTCTTCACTGTCCAAGGAAGGCGCCTGTGTTCCACAAAAAAAGGACAAGGATGAAAGTGTGCTCCTCTTGGCTAAGGCAGCTCTCTTTAGGATGCTCTCCCCCGACTCAGTGTTTTCTGCTTACATCTAATTAGCCACTCATGGCTATGAGCGCCTAGAAAATATAGGCTTTCTGCTGAGCATACCGCAGCCCTAAATAAAATGTGTTCCAATTCTGTTTCCAAGGAAGGAGGAAGACAAGTTGTGGGCTGGGAAGCTAGCAGTCTCTACCCCAGCTACTATTTAGGAGTTCGGGCAGAATAAAGACACATTACTAACCATAAAAAATACTAAAGGAACTTAACACCCACAGCCTCTCACTAAAGGCATTATCAAAGATGTACTTCATTTAGAAATAAAGTAAACCCAGAGGGAAGATCTGGACTACAAGAAGAAATGAGGCGCACATAAATTTATAAAATATGTCAGTAAATGCAATTGCAATTTATTGGAAAAATAAATATTATTTTTTGCTTTTTTAAAAAGGATAAAACTGCAAATGAAATTACAAGATGTTGGGGATATTAAATGTTATTGTTCTGTCACTAAGTCATGTTCGATACTTTGCAACTCCATGGATTGCAGCTTGCCAGGCTTCCCTGTCCTTCACTATCTCCTCAAATTTGCTCACACTCATGTCCATTGAGTCAGTGATGTTATCTAACCACCTCATCCTCTGCTACACCCTTATCCTTTTGTCGTCAACCTTTCCTAGCTTTGGGGTCTTTTCCAATGAGTCAGCTCTTCCCATCAGGTGGTCAAAGCTTTGGAGCTTCAGCTTCACCATCAGTTCTTCCAATGAATATTCAGAACTGATTTCCTTTAGGATGGACTGGTTGGATCTCCTTGCTGTCCAAGGAACTTTCAAGAGTCTTTGCCAACACCACAGTTCAAAAGCATCAATTCTTAGGCACTCAGCTTTCTTTATAGTCCAACTCACATCCATACATGACTACTGGAAAAACCATAGCCTTGACTAGACAGACCTTTGTTCGCAAAGTAATGTCTCTGCTTTTTAATATGCTGTCCAGGTTGGTCATAACTTTCCTTCCAAGGAGTAAGCGTCTTTTAATTTCATGGCTGCACTCACCATCTACAGTGATTTTGGAGCCCCAAAAAATATAGTCTCTCACTGTTTCCACTGTTGCCCCATCTATTTGCCATGAAGTGATGGGACCAGATGCCATGGTCTTTGTTTTTTGAACATTGAGTTTTAAGCCAGCTTTTTCACTCTCCTCTTTCACTGTCATCAAGAGGCTCTTTAGTTCTTCGCTTTTCTCCATAATGGTGGTGTTGTCTGCGTATCTGAGGTTATTGATGTTTCTCCTGGAAATCTTGATTCCAGCTTGTGCTTCATCCAGCCCAGCATTTTGAATGATGGACACTGTGTATAAGTTAAATAAGCAGGGTGACAATATACAGCCTTGTTGTACTCCTTTTCCAATTTGAAACCTGTCCGCTGCTCCATGTCTGGTTCTAACTGTTGCTTCTTGACCTGAATACAGGTTTCTCAGGAGGCAGGTCAGATGGTTTGGTATTCCCATCTCTCAGAATTTTCCACAGCCTGCCAGGATCCTCGGTACATAGGGATTCTCCAGGCAAGGATACTGGAGTGGGTTGCCATGTCCTCCTTCAGGGGATCTTCCCAACCCAGGGATCAAACCCAAGTGTCTTGCATTGCAGGTGGATTCTTTAGTCTGAGCCACAGAGAATCCCAAGAATACTAGAGTGGGTAGCCTATCCCTTCTCTAGCAGATCTTCCCGACACAGGAATTGAACTGGGGTCTCCTGCATTGCAGGTGGATTCTTTACCAGCTGAGCTAACAGGGAAGCCCACAACTGCTATATCAATTGCCTAAGATATCAACAGCACTGTGGAAGCCTGAGAAATGATCATGCTGTTTTAAAATTGCATACGATAGCACATATCAACCCTTAGTTAAACTTTAAAAAACAAAACAGGTTGAAAAACAGCTTAAAGGAGGCAAACACAGCATCTGCTGTATCAACTCAGAATAGTCCTAGCCTCACTCTCACACTTGCTAATTCCACAACTGCTTTTTTTTAACCTTAAAATTTTTATTTAGCTGCAACCAGAGAGTGTGTACCTCTTTATAATTCTGCCGTTTTCATAAAGTACCATTTTCTTACATTTCTGCAGTCTTCCTAATTATCATTACAATGACCTCACAGCACAGCATCTTTTATCCTGAGTTCAAATCCCTGTCTTAGCCAGCCTGCTGCGGGTGCTTGCAGGCCACCGCTCCTATCCTATTCCATGTGCCCAGTCCTTATATGTGGTCCCTTGTACTGTCCTCCAGCTCTTGTGCTCTTAACCATGCTGCATCCCTGCCACTTGGGGCAGTGATAGGATGTGATCCCCTTTACGACACCATCCATGGGGCCCCCGAAGGACAGCTATTTGAGTGTTACCTTTGCCAATAACCACCATTGCTTATGGAGCTAGGCTACCAGGGGCCAGCCAGGGGCTGGGCACATTGTTTCCATTATTGCAGGCAATTCTCAAGGCAACCATGAGATAGCCACGCATAGCTGTACTTTATAGATGAGAAAAGTGGGACTCAGGGAGGTTTAGCAGTGATTTTGAAACCCAAGAAAATAAAATCTGTCTCTGTTTCCACTTTTCCCCTTCTATTTGCCATGAAGTCATAGGACCAAATTCCATGATCTTAGTTTTTTGAATGTTGAGTTTTAAGTCAGCTTTTTCACTCTCCTCTTTCATTCTTATCAAGAAGCTCTTTAGTTCCTCTTCTCTTTCTGCCATTAGAGTTGTATCATCTGCATATCTGAAGTTGTTAATATTGCTCCCGGCAATGTTGATTCCAACTTATGATTCATCCAGCCTGGCATTTCACATGATGTACTCTCATTTAAGTTAAATCAACAGGTAAAACAATATACCGCCTTCAAGTACTCCTTTCCCAATTTTGAACAAGTCGTCTGTTCCATGTCTGGTTCTAACTGATGCTTCTTGAACCACATATAAGGTTTCTCAGGAGGGTAGTAAGGTGATCTGGTATTCCCATCTTTTTAAGAATTCTCCTCAGTTTGGCATAGTCAATGAAGCAGAAGTAGATGTTTTTCTGAAATTCCCTTGCTTTCTCTATGATCCAAGGAAGCTTGGCGATTTGATCTCTGGTTCCTCTGTCTTTTCCAACTTGTATATCTGGAAGTTCTCAGTTCATGTACTACTGAAGCTGACTTAAAGGATTTTCAACATAACCTTGTTATTGTGTGAAATGAGCACAACTGCATGGTTGTTTGAACACTCTCTGGCATTGCCCTTCTTTGGGATTGGAATTTAGATGTACCAAGATATTAAGTACAAAACTGATGCTGAGTATATAGATTGTACATTATCCTTTATATTTGTCTATGAGCTTGGAACATCTCATAATTTAAAAAATTCAGAGGTAATACATACAGAGAATTTTAAAACATCTTTGCATCAAAAGACATCACAAACTTAAAGACAAGCAAGAGACGCTAGAGGGGAAATGCTTGCAATATATGCAGCAACAATAAAAAAATCAATGTCTAGAAGATAGAGCATTACTTTGCATCAGTAGATAAAAGCCAAAATCCAATGGAAGAAGAGGGAGAGAATACAAAGGAGATTTTATAGAAGAAATACAAATGGCTAATAAGTTTATTAAAAGGATATTCAACCTTGTAATCGGGGAAATTCAATTTAAAACAATAGGGTATTATTTTTCACCCACTAGAGAAGTAAAAACTTAAAAAATTGAAAATACTCAGCTTTGACAAAAGAATAAAGAATGACTACTCTAGGACCCTGTATGAACATGTCATTTGGCAAAACTTGTTTGATTTAATTATTTGGTAGAACTTAAATTTTTAAAATATTCATACCATTAGACCCAGAGTTACACCTCTAGAAATTCATTTTACAAAAACCACACGGTATAGTCAAGCTGCCTTCTCAGAGGTCCTGTATGTTCAGTGTTAAGTGGTTTTTAAAAATCACTGTTTCTGGATGGACCTAGAGTCTCTCATACTTCCCTGGTGGCTCAGCAGTAAAGAGTCCACCTGCCAATGCAGGAGACACAGGTTCGATCCCTGGGTCAGGAAGATCCCCTGGAGAAGGAAGGGGCAACCCACTCCAGTATTCTTGCATGGAAAATTCCATGGATAGAGGAGCCTGATGGGCCACAGAAGAGTCAGACACGACTAAACAACAAGAACAAAAGTCTGTCTTACAGAGTGAAGTCAGAAAGAGAAAAACAAATATCATATAATTCATATATGTGGAATTTAGAAAAACAGTACAGATTAATCCATTTTCAGGGCAGGAATAAAGATGTAGATGTAAAGAGTAGACTTGTGAACACAGTGTGAAAGAGGAGGGTGAGATAAACTGGGAGATTAGGGTTGACACATACACTGCTGCTGCTGCTGCTAAGTCGATTCAGTTGTGTCCGACTCTGTCCGATCCCATAGATGGCAGCCCACCAGGCTCCACCATCCCTGGGATTCTCCAGGCAAGAACACTGGAGTGGGTTGCCATTTCCCTCTCCAATGCAGGAAAGTGAAAAGTGAAAGGGAAGTTGCTCAGTCATGTCCAACTCTTAGCGACCCCATGGACTGCAGCCCACCAGGCTCCTCTGTCCATGGGATTCTCCAGGCAAGAGTGATGGAGTGGGGTGCCATTGCCTTCTCCATACATACACTACCATGTGTAAATAGCTAGCTAGTGGGAGCCTGTTATACAGCACAGGGAGCTCGGCCGGCTGCTCTGTGATGACCTAGAGGGGTGGGATGGGAGTGGGCTGGGAGGAAGGTTCAAGATGGAGGGGGGATATATACATAGCTGATTCACTTCATTATACGGCAGAAACTACATTGCAAACCAATTATACTCCAATATAAAATTAAAATAACCTGTTTTTTGGCTAGCTTAAAGATGGATTTCAAAATGGTTTGGGATACAATTAAGTTATGCTATTTAGACTGTAAACTCATCTTGACCTAAAAAAACAAACAAACAAAAAAACACACATGAACACCAAAATGTATTAGTAAGAATAATCATTACAGCATTTACTATAATCATAAAAATTGGGACTAACCAAAATGACCAATTTAGGTTAGGACAATAGGAGAGGGGATAAATGAGCAATAATATATCTGTGCTGTAGAATATCATGGAGCCATTTTTAAAATGGAGCAGAACTCTGGTCAGTGATATATTTTGTGAGGTGCATAAACCAAGCAATGACTACCGCATGACCATATGTGCACTCCTTCAAAATCATTCATGAGTATGCTCAGCACTTAGAAAAAAAGGCTGAAACGATACTAAAATACCAATAGACGTGAATTCTAAGGAAGAGTATGGGAAAGCTGCACAACTCGATTCTGTACTGTTTAAATCATTTAAAAGATTTGATGTTTAAAAGGCAAGAAAGAGACATAGGAGAATGTTCTCAAAGTAGTTCAGGAAATATGATAGGCTTCATTTCTCTCACATATAAAGTGAGGATAATTGCATCTGAGCTTGCTCTTTCACTGGAGATTGTGAGGGTCAAATGAAGGGGCAATGAACACCTGTTTGGAAAAGAAAAGCAAGATCATATTCAAAAGTAATGAACTATCATTGACTAAGCAGGGTCAGGCATTTTACATAAGAAATAGATTTTAACATTTTAATTATCTTAATGATAAAACCAGTCTAGTGAGGGACAAAGCAAGCGAGGGATTGAACCAAAGTGATTCTGCCTCCTTGCTTTCCCAGAACCCCAAAGTTCAGCATCTTTTGAGAAGCAGTGCCGGTCATAGGTAAGAACACAAACTGTTCTCCTCCCTGTGATTTTGGGCAAGTTACTAAACTTCTCTGTTCCTCACTGTGGTCTTTTATTAAATGGGTATACAGAGTCTACTACAGACAGTTGTTAAATGAGTTAACACATGTGAAACACACCGGTGCCTGACACAGCAGATGGGCTGTAAGGGACGGCTATTGCTCCTACTGGCTTGAATTGCCTGGTTAGTCACTGGAAAAAAGAAGCATTTTCCCCTGCTTCTCTGATTTAGGGTTGAAAGAAGAGTGAAAAACTCAATAGGAACCTCTTTTCTCCCTCAGAAATCTTTGTATACAGGTAAAGAAATATCTTTATTATATTCTAAGTCCCCCGTTCTTGAGGACATCTCCACCACTCTCTTCCTGCCACATGGCAACTCAAACCATGACCAAGTCCAAGAATGGGACTTGCCCCTAGCATGTTGTAGACTCCAGCTCCTCTCCTGGGGGCTCTCTTAGGTTGCCCCTGTCTGACTTAGCACTCTTGAATCCATCCTGCCCAAGCAAAGACCAACATGCAAACTTTTGTGAAATCCACGGATGGATCAGAAATGTCAAAAACCACATATCCATTTCAAGCCTCATTTTTTTTTAAATTTTTTATTTTGTACTGGGATATAGCTGATTAACAAACAACACTGTGATAGTTTCAGAACAGTGAAGGGACTCAGCCATCCTGGAATGTACACACTGCACTGCCATATTTAAAGGGGATAAGCAACAGGGACCTACTGTAGAGCACAGGGAACTCTGTTCATAGCTTCATTTTGAGAGATATTAGAGAAATCTGGCATTTCCTTCTTAAATTGTGCATTTTTCCCAGGAAAGTTTACTCCTCTTTCTGCCACAAAGGACCAGGGTCCTGACCAACCCCAGCTCATCTTCCTGTGCCAGGCTATCTGCCATCCTACTGCCAACTTCCCACAGACTTCCAAGAAGTTCATGCCTATATGTCCACTCCTTCTACATGCACACAGATGGGAGAAGTTGATTGAAGACAGGAAGACAAGCCCTCTACTGCCCGCAATGCTGGGGAATGAGGGCTGTGAAACCCCAGAAGGAGCTCCAAGGAGGGGCTGGCTCTGCCTCCCTTCTACAAGGGACAGGTGAAGGCAGGGGCTGTCACTGTCCTCTACTCCACATGCTCACTCCAGGGCCCAGGGTTGCCAAACAGTAGTCTCCCACTGGTAGGTAAAAGACTTTGGGAAGTGCTGAACAGCAGAAGGACTAAGGGCAAAGAGGAAGGAGAAGTAAAAAGGAAAGCCAGGGAGATGAAAAGAGCCCTCAGGAAATGGCAGCTCCAAAAAACAGCAACATGTTTCAGTCTTCAGGCCAAAGAAGAACATCATCTGATTCTTTACTGTTTTGTTCGTGAATCTTTGCCAACTGAAAAATCATTCGGGAATGTTCTCTTTTAGGATATGTGACTGTAGCCCATTCAACTTAAAGAGGTGGCTTTGAGCAAGTCCCTTAACTTCGCTCAGTAGCAGTCTCCCCCTTTGAAAGACAGGATAAGCATACCTACCAGGAGAAGATGGATAGCATTGGTTTAAATAAGACAGAGGTTTATAATCTTCTCATGTAACAAAAATCTAGAGGACATTCTATCGTCCTATGGTAGTTTCATAGTCATTGGAAGCTCTGGGCTCTTTCTGTCTTCCTTTATCACCATCTATAGTTGGTATATGGCTTCCAACTCCAAGTTCACATCATATTCCAGGAAGGCTATCAGAGCACCATACATCATGTCTGAAACCTAGGTAGAAATTAGAAGGAAGAAGGGATGGACATAATCCCAGCTGAGTCAGTCTCCTAAAGCAGGGGTCCCTGACCTCTGGGATGTAATGCCTGATGATCTGAGGTGGGGCTGCTGCAACAATAACAGAAAAACAGTGCACAATACATGTATTGCGCTTGAATCATCCTGAAACCATCTCCCCACCCATCCCATTCCATGGAAAAACTGTCTTTTGGTCCCTTGGTACCAAAAAGGATGGGGACCACTGCCCTAAAGAGTTTTCCCAGGACCCTCAGCCCCTGCAACAATTTTTGCTTACATCTCATTGACCATCTGTAGCTGTAAGGAAAGCTGGGGCATGTCTTTTAACTGTGCACATGGCCCCCAGGAGTAAAAGGAGGGGAAGCAGATGAGCAGAGATACTGGGCAGGTAGTCTCTGCTGTAAAACCTCAGAGAGGTCTTAAAGAACTGCAGGAAATAATGCATGCAAGTTCCAGTGGTCATGTATGGATGTGAGAGTTGGACTGTGAAGAAAGCTGAGCGCCGAAGAATTTATGCTTTTGAGAAGACTTTTCAGAGTCCCTTGGACTGCAAGGAGATCCAACCAGTCAATTCTAAAGGAGATCAGTCTTGGCTGTTCATTGGAAGGACTGATGCTGAGGCTGAAACTCCAATACTTTTGCCACCTCATGCAAAGAATTGACTCATTGGAAAAGACTCTGATGCTGGAGTGATTGGGGGCAAGAGGAGAAGGGGACGACAGAGGATGAGATGGCTGGATGGCATCACTGAGTCGATGGACGTGAGTCTGAGTGAACTCCGAGAGTTGGTGATGGACAGAGGGGCCTGGCGTGCTGCGATTCATGGGGTCGCAAAGAGTCGGACACGACTGAGCGACTAAACTGAACTGAACTGAAGCACTTTTTAAATTCAAACTAAGGGCTTGGCAGCTGTTCTCAGTCATCTTCACTGCAACACTGTAAAATGGAAACTAAGGTGCGGAGAGACCGCCAAGGTCAATAGCATTAAACAGTAGACCTGGGATTCCAAGGGAGGCCTGGCTGGGACTTTCCTGGACCTCCTCTTCCCATAGGAGAGGGTTTATCTTAGGAGTCTGTTGTGAGTCTGTGGAGGGGTCTTGGCAGCCATGTGTATATGACTGACCTCTCATTCTGCTGAGTCGAGGCACTGGGGGTAGGGGGCAGTTCTGCAAGCTGAGAGCCCGGTCTGCTGTCCACTCATGTGGAGCACCAGAGGACCCCAGTAATCCTCAGCCTCCATGAACTCTGGTCACGTTGTCTTCTTTAAGATTATGAATGCTTTTAATTTTGCCTTTTACCAAGGGCCTTGGGACCAGAGGCCTTCAGGCATGAGTGCCTATAAATTGCATCTTATTACATTATTAATTACCATGTTATCTGGAGTCAAATAACTGATTAATTCTTTGGCAGGCAATGCTGTGAAATAGAAATTCTTCCTATGCCCTTTCTCCCTGCCCCTCCCCAGTTCTCAGGGAGGAGGTAAGGGATCAGATTTCTATCTGTTTTGAACTCTTTGAAAGAACCACCTGTGAACATGAGAGCCAGCTATGCAGCCGGTGTCTGGAATACCGTGAAAAACAAGGAAGAAGTTAACCCACTGGAAACAGAATGATAAAAACAGACATCCTTGGACTTCCCTGGTGGCTTGGTGGTAAAGAATCCATCTGCCAGTGCAAGAGACACAAGTTCTATCTCTGATCCGGGAAGATCTCACATGCCATGCAGCCACTAAGCCATGTTCCACAACCACTGAGCCCACGTGCCTCAACTACTGAAGCCCGAGACCCCTAGAGCCCATCCTCTGCAATAAGAGAAGCCACCGCAAGGAGAAGCCAGCTCATACAAATGGAGAGAAGGCCCCACTCACCACAACTAGAGAAAGCCCACGTGCAGAAAAGAAGGCCCAGCACAGCCAAAAATAAATAAACAAATCAGTCAATAATTTTTTAAAAAAGAAATAGACATCCTGGGACACCTGAAATTCAAGATAACACGGGGTTGGGACCAAGAAGAGATGAACCAGCCTGAAGTTTGGATGCAGCTAATGGAGGAGATGGGAAGTAAAAAAGATACATGTTAGTATGTGGGGACAGAGAAGCTAAAAGAAGGCAGCTGCTGGACCTGGAGTAGGCTGGGGGCCTCCAGCAAAGAGAAAGGGGAACTCTGAAATACAGGATTTGCCTGGTATGTCAGCAGGAAGGGCCTTGGGTTCCTTGAGACCCCTGAGAGGGATCGCTGCTGGTCCAGAGCATGAACCCTGGAGGTCACGGAGGGCTGGGAATCATCAGTGCTGTCTGGCTCAGGGACCTGCTGTGCAGAAAGGGACCCGTCTTTGCTTCTTGGTCCACCAGTGCATGAAACCTCTTAACTAGGGCCAGGATCCTCTGGTTTGGTGGCAACCTGGAAGTTTCTCACAAGCTTTTATATTCCAGGACAATAAGGTAGGGCTACCAGTGAGTGGCAGAGTTTTAAGGAGCTGTGACTTTCTGGGGTTTCCCAGGTGGCTCAGTCGGTAAAGAATCTACCTGCCAATGCAGGAGACGTGGGTTCCATTCCTGGGTGGGGAAGATCCCCTAGAGGAGGAAATGGCAACCCACTCCTGTTCTCCTCCTGTGCCTGGGAAATCCTGTGGACAGAGGAGCCTGGCAGGCTACAGTCCACAGGGTAGCAAAGACTCGGACACAACTTAGTGCCTGAGCGCATGTGCATGACCTTCCTAAGCTGCGGCTGATAGCTGATAGAAGCACCCTCTTCTCGGCTCCTACCATCTCACACGTGGTCAGACACACTGCATTGGTGAGAGTCTTGGTGGACTCTTCATGTGGGAGGCGAATTCTTGGCATCTTCCAGCTGCATCTGTGCAGTTGGCAAAACCCCTGCCTGCAGAACTGCTGAGAGGGTTAAGTTCCAACTGTCAAACCCTCACACCAGGCCTGATGCAGAATCGCTGCTGAACGAATCTTAGTGACATGTCATGGCACAGGCCCCTCCCCTACGTACTGCAACTGAGAACACAAATAGGACGGCAGGTGTAGGCAGGTCAGGGCTCCAGGGAAGAGGGGTTCTAATGTCCTAAGAGGGTGGCTCCTGTGATAGGGTCATCACCCACAGCAAAAGTTTCCTCTGTCTTTCCAGCCTGGGAAACTTTAGCCCGAGTCAAACTCAGGTTTGGTCCAGACTCTGCTATGTATGGGGCTTCCCTGATGGCTCAAGTGGTAAAGTATCTGCCTGCAATGCAGGAGACCCAGGTTCAACCCTGGATCAGGAAGATCCCCTGGAGGACAGAATGGCAACCCACTCCAGTATTCTCGCCTGGGAAATCCCATGGACAGAGGAGCCTGAGGTCTACAGTCCATGGGGTCACAAAGAGTCAGACGTGACTGAGTGACTAACACACCACACACTGCTCCACACTAGTTAGACATTCTAGGCCAAGCTTCCTAACCTCTCTGAGACTTAGGAGATTTATCACACCTCCCTCAGAAGGCCGACAGCCTCTGAGGAAACCATACCACTCCACCACCGCAGCTGGACCAGAAGAAGTAGGCAGTCGGGGGAGGCCGGGCCAGCATACACACCCCCATGGCCCCCACGAGGTGTCTCCCAGAGCCTCTGCCAGAGAAAGGTCTAAACAGAAGCAGCTGGAAGATTTCTCCTCCCTGGGAGATAATGAGCCCACAGAAGACCACCAGGATTACGACACCATCTGTGGGCTTTTCACCCTGATTCTGAGGAACCTAGCTACCAGCATTAGACAGGACCCCATCCAGCTTCCCAGCCCTCTGAAAGCAGAGAAAGGGAACAGGAAACTCAGGTCCAGAAAAAGAGAGGCTAGAAGGGAATCACAGGCCGAGAAAGAGTGAGGACTCAGGCCTCTGGTAACCAGCATGTGTGGTGAATCCAGACAGCCCACGGATTGCTCAGCCTCTCTGCTACACGTATGCACATGGATTCCCACAAATTCAGACTTGCAAAACTGGACATACACTTTAAAAACCATTTGAAACTTGTGCATGAAGTCGATGGAAAATAGAGCCACTTCACGTAGGAAGTGAACACCTGACGTCTTCCCCGCTGCATCTGTGACAGGGCAGCGACTGTTTGTCCTGCCCCCTGGTACGAGGATCGAGTCACGTAGGTAAACTCCTTACCAGGTGTCTGACACAGGGTGGCTGCTTGACACGTGTTAGCTGTATGTTACTGCCTTTGGACCCCTCCCAGATCCACTCACACACTTGGGTTGTGCACTGCCCAACTCCAGGAGACACCGCTCCTGTAGACTACACTGTGTGCAGTCCTTCCTGGATTTGGACAGTGCGCATCCTGCACCACTGTGCGTGGTATGCCTGCTGAGGGCCCGCCCCTTCCTCAGAACAGACACACAGCACCCTCGGACATCCCTGTTGATTCATTCTCGGCTGGTCTTCCTAGCCTTTCACTCGCTCTTTCCTCAGCTTTGAATCCCTCAGCTGATGGAGATCCAGTGGGGTAGCCACTAGGAAGGCAGTATGGGCAAAACTGAAGGCAGTCTGAGTTTCTTTCCTTCTTTTCTCAAGGTTTACCTAGATCTTGAGTCTCTTATCTTTTAGGGCCAGTGGATAATTTTTGAGACTAAGTGTGCTGCGTTCCTAAGTGTGCTAAGTGGCTTTCCAGCCTGGGTCCTGGGGCAGGGGGCCTGGCTGGGCTACAGCAGTCACCTGGTAGAAAAAGGGTGTTGGGGGATCATGAGGTGTTTTACTCACAGCAAATGTGGAGCAGGAAAGCTGGGAGGCTGCAGCTGCTGCTGCTATTTCCATTTAACTGTTGTTGAGTCCCAATCCCCAAGTCATTTATCCGGTGAACCAGCCAGGCAAGGACAGAGCCTGGCTCTCAAGGCCGGCCTGGTTCCCAATGCACTAATGACACTTGACAGACACCAAATCCTAGCAATTTCCAAACAAAACCTTGAAGCCCCAATCCCAGGGCCCCTGGGAAACACTCCATTGCTTCCCCAGGCTTTGCTCAGCTGGTCCTTACTGATTGCCAGCAATCCCCAGCTGAGAAGTCCCCTGCTCTTCAGCCCCTCCCTGCACTCCAGCCCCTCCCTGCCCTCCCAGCTCTTCCCTGCCCACTCCCCGTCCACCTCCCTGTTCCCCTGAGAAGGTGGCCAGACGGTGCAGCAGGCCCTGATTTATGTTGCTTATAAGAGCATCACCTGTTTGCAAGAGCTTTATCCAGTTGCTGAAATAACACTCCCCGTGGACCTGGCTGGGATGTTCAGATCCGCCATGTGAATACTGCAGAATTCCAGGGCTACTGCAGATACTGTCTGCCAAATAGCAGACACCAGAGCTTTTCACTCAAAAAAGACTTTACATAAGACACCAGACCAGACAGACTTTCAACTGGATTTGAATCCTTTTTTTACTCTGCTTCAGTTCTTGTTCTTTAAACACAGAGAATTTTTTATTTTTTTATTTATTTTTTTAACATATCGTCAATTTATTTACGAACGATTCACCAGTGTTCACAGAATTCAGGCTTCTGTGTTGAAAAAGAAAGTCTTTGTAACATTGTGTCCTTTATATAGGGAAATCCATGTGAGTTAGACTTTTACTTATATCAGAAATTGCACTGTCAACACTGTGACAAGCTGGCAGAGGGGTAATCCTCTTCGAGATATTACAGTGAACTCGCACCTAACTACATCTGGTCCATTCTCTCCTCCCTGTTTTACAACAGCCCAGGCTTGCTTCCCTGGCTACCAAACTGTTGCAGGTTTCCTTCTCCCTCTCCATTCTTGGTTAACATGTGTTCAGGAACTACAAGTTAATTCTTCCCTAAGTAAAAGCTTACAAAGTTAGCTCTCTTGGAACTAAAAGATTTAACAATTACTATACAAGACTAATGTTAACAATTTTTCCTACCACAGCTTTCTTCCATTAATGGTAGATTGAGGCAACAATACATTTTTTCTTTACTATAAAACTATATCTAAGGACTTAAGCCAGAAGATATAACTATATTCTTTTTACTGATTATAGAAAATATCTGACTATACAGGGTTTGATTTTATACACAGGGAACTCCCTAAAAATGATTAGGAAAACCAGAGTGAAAGAAAGATTGTTGTTGCTATTTAGTCACTAAGTCCAACTCTTTTGTGACCCCATGTAGCCCACCAGGCTCCTCTGTCCACGGCAAGAATACTGGAGTGGCTTGCCATTTCTCTCCCCAGGGGATCATCCTCACCCAGGGATCAAACCCACATCTCCTGCATTGCGGGCGGATTCTTTCCCACTGAGCCACTGGGTAACAGTTCTCAGATTTAGCAAACAAAAATCTCAGTGAGATTTTCTTTTTTTTTTTTTTTAGTTTCGCACTACATCTTTTATTTTTTTAATTTTATTTTATTTTTTAACTTTACAATATTGTATTGGTTTTGCCACATATCGAAATGAATCCGCCACAGGTATACACGTGTTCCCCATCGAACCCTCCTCCCTCCTCCCTCCCCATACCATCCCTTTTTAAATTGCATTATTATTTTAATGCTGGGATAATTCACTTGAAAAAATATCAAATATGTCATAAGCAACCACTCTACATAAAGAAGGAAATAAATGTGTTTTTTACACATGTAAACCTATCCCACCTTCTTGCCTCCTGCTCAGTTGTCACCATCCTAAATTAGGTCTTTACTATCTCCCTTGTCTTTATATATTGCATTCTTTTTTTAACTTTGAGATATTTGTGGATTCACATGCAGTGGTTAAGATAATAGAGACAGAGTCTGTATGCTCTTCACCCATTCTCTACTGTGGTAACACCTTAAAAAACTATAGCACAGTATCACAACCAGCTAATTGACATTGAAACAACCCACTGACCCTATTCAGATTTCATCAGTGTGACATACACCTGTGTGTATGTGTGTGTAGCTATACATGTGTATGTGTGTGCATTTGCTGCTGCTGCTGCTGCTAAGTCGCTTCAGTCATGTCCGACTCTGTGCAACCCCATAGACGGCAGCCCACCAGCCTCCACCGTCCCTGGGATTCTCCAGGCAAGAATTCTGGAGTGGGTTGCCATTTCCTCCTCCAATGCATGAAAGTGAAAAGTGAAAGTGAAGTTGCTCAGTTGTGTCCAACTGTTCGCGACCCCATGGACTGCAGCCCACCAGGCTCCTCTGTCCATGGGATCTTCCAGGCAAGAGTACTGGAGTGGGGTGCCTTTGCCTTCTCCGGTGTGTGCATTTAGTTACATGCAATTTTCCCTCCTGTGAGGATTTGCATGACCACAACCATGGTCAAATATAGAATAGTTCTATCACAAGGACACCTGTCACAACCAACTTCTCCTTCCCCTGGCAACTACCAATCTCTTCTCCACTTCTATTATTTTACCATTTATCATATAAATGGAATTATACAGTATGTAATCATATATAAGATTGCCTTGTTTCCCCACTAAATGAAATGCCCTCAAAATCCATCCAGGTTGTTGCATCTATCACCAATCTGTTCCTTGTTACTACTGAGTACTATTCCATTGAATGGACATAACATAGTGTTTAACCATTCGCCTACGGAAGGATATTTGGGTTACTTCGAGGGATGTTACAAATAAAGCTGCTGTGAGCATTTTTGTAGAAACTTTTATGTAAACTTAAGTATTCATTCTTCTGATGCAAATGGCTAAGACTGTACTTGCCGAGTTGTATGATAAGCACATACTATTATGTGGAACTGACTCCTTTCTTTTAAATACATATTGGTATCACACTTTGTGCTTATTTTTCTGCAACTCACTTCCCTCTCAACATTTGTTCCCTCAAACTTATCCACGTTTATACATTTAGTTGTAGCTTATTTGTACTGATGTATAGTATTCCACTGGCTTCCCTGGTGGCTCAGAGGGTAAAGAATCTGCCTGCCATGCAGGATACCTGGGTTTGATCCCTGGGTTGGGAAGATGGAGGAGGGCATGGCAACCCACTCCAGTATTCTAGCCTGGATAATCCCCATGGACAGAGGATCCTGGAGGGCTACAGTCTGTGGGGTCGCAAAGAGTTAGACAACTGAGAGACTAAGCACACGGAACATAGCACTCCATAGTGTGAATACACTATTATTTACTATCTTTTCTAACTCCAATTCCGGAAGGCATAAAATTGTTACAAGAGAATGGATTTGGTACATATGGAGGTGATTTATCTTCCCAGTTTTAGAATGGGGTGATATGAAATAAGCCTTAACTAGCCAGGAAGACAAGCCTTGATGATTTAGCCTTGGTTCTGACCACTAGATTACCTTGGTAAAGTCACTTAAACGTTCTGAGCTCAGTTTTGTCACCTGTAAAATGGGAATCTCAATAATAATACCCGCCTTAATACTTGTGGGAATTAAATAAAAATATAATATATAAACTAAAATAAAGCGTGCAGAATTAATGGTAATTACATTTATTGATACATATAATTAATTGCCTATTCTCACCAAAGGAAAGAATAACCAAACTATGCATTCCAGATTTTTCATGGATAATCCAGTTTCAAATCATCTCCCTCACTGTTCTAAGTTGCCTTGTCAGGCCTGACCTGCTTTGGGGATCCAAAGATGCCGTCAGTAGCAAGGCCAGGGTGACCATGGAGATGCTAGTCCTGATCTCCCTTTAACATTGTTATCCCATTTTATAGATGAGGAAACACAGGCTCCGAGGTTGAGTAGCTGGCCTAGACTCACACAAGAGCTGGACTCCACTGTCTTTAGTTTTGGATTCAACTTCCTCACTGACCTGAAGGGTCTCTGCCCACACTTTGTGTCCAGACTGAGAGTGGACGGTGTGGGCTTCAGTCCTGCTCAGAGGTGGCAGAGGCTCTTCCCTGTTCGTAGCAACCTTGAGAACCACCCACTCTCTCTCTCTCTTTCTCACACACATACACACACGCGCGCACACACGCGCGCACACACACACACTCCTCCAGAGGCCAGCCCATCCACTTGGCCGCTCCCCCAGCCCAGGCTTCTGGAACGGGAGGTCTGAGATCAGCTGGGCCACCCCAGGATGGAAGGAAGGAAAAAGGGAGGAGAGAATGCTGCAGTCAGACCCAAAATCAAGTCTTTAAATATACACTGCTGAATTGCTGGGCTGAGCATCAGCCAGGGTGACATGACAACACTCTCCAAATATTTAGAATGTGTGAGTCCTCAGGAAGGAGAATTGTTTTTTTGTCTGAAATGAGGAGGTGGGGCTGGGGGAGGGGCTGCTTACGAGCAATGGCACAGGATTCAGAAGGAGAAGGAACTCAAATGTTGGGCTCAGAACCCTTTTCCCTGGCTCTGCCTCAGTTTCTCCCTCTTAAAGTCGGGGGGTGGGTGGGAGCTGAATATTCTCTGAGGTCAGCCCAACTCTGGAAAAAAATTAAGGCTTTTACATCTGACATCCAGGTGCCACCTGTCCCTCAGAGGAAGCAGAGAAAAGAATGGTCCCTGAGGAATCCTTGTTGCCCCGAGGGTTCCAGACCTCAGGTGTCACAGCCACCACGGAAGTGCTTCCTGTTTTTCCTGGCTCTCCTACTGCACAGGAGTTTCTGGTAGAAAAATATCTAATATCACCATCCCAAGAAGAAACAGGAAGGACCTCCCATCTCCACCCTCTAGTGATCCACTGAGCTCTGCTCTCCACCCTTCCTGTCCCTACGTGGTCTACCCCATCCTCTCACTCCCTGGCCAACCAGGCCTCCTTCAAAATGCTTCCCTGCATGTACCTGTCCCTGTGTGCCCAGTGTGACCGCCTCATGCCCACAGTGTGCTCTTGCATACATCACAAGGCCACACCCCTCTTCCCAAGCCCAGGGGACCTGATGTGCTTCAGAATTCAGGTTTCTGATTTTAAGGAGGTGACATGATGCTTATCCCCTCTGGTGTCTCACATCCCTGCAAGGTCTGGACCAACTCTCTGCAATCAGACTCGTTAATACTTCCGCTGGGAGACCCATGAATATTCACGCCAAGCGGGGATAAATAAAAGACTATAAATAGCTTTTCAGGACAGCTTTTGCCTCCAAATGAGTTCCATGAAGACTCCTCTGTTTTCTGGCTTCTGTAGATAAGAGCATGAGAGCCTGACTTTAACCTGAGCTGTTCACCGCTCACCTCCTGGTTGTCACCTCACTACTTTGCCCAGAGTGCCTGCTATATACCCAGGTGGTCTCCTGTAGTCCCCTGGTCTTATGGATCTCCAATGGCCTCAGCCTGCAGTGGCTTGAAGAAAATTTTCACTTCCCCAGCCAGAGACTGAAATCAGGGCATGGCAGTGAGAACACTGAATCCTAGCCACTACACCATCAGGGGCCAGTGGTCAGTAACAAGGCTCTGGTCCATCAGCTGTGTAGAAATGAATTTCCACAGAAAGATGGAAAGTAGTGAAAAAAGTGTTTATTAGAGGAAAAATGTCCATGTGGATATATACAAGGGCGGTTCCCTGATAGCTCAGCTGGTAAAGAATCCATCTGCAGTGTAGGAGACCTGGGTTCTATTCCTGGGTTGGGAAGATCCCCTGGAGAAGGGAAAGGCCACCCATTCCAGTTTTCTGGCCTGGAGAATTCCATGGACTATACATCACTTTCACTTTTCTTCCAGGTTTCCTTGAGCCAATCCCCTTGCTTTACCTGGTTCTGAGTCTGTATTTGGTTTGTCTCAGGGAGAAGGAAATGGCAACCCACTCCAGTGTTCTTGCCTGGAGAATCCCAGGGACAGGGGGGCCTGGTGGGCTGCCGTCTATGGGGTCTCACAGAGTCGGACACGACTGAAGTGACTTAACAGCAGCAACAGCAGGGTCCTCCCATGTGTGTGCACACATCTCTCAGCCAAGACGGATTCTAGCAAAGAGGCCTATGGGTAGGTTGACTCTGCTCCCTTTTTGACCTTGAAGGAGCCTTTCTTCCCACATACAACCAGGAACGTCTCCTTGACCTCGAGAGTGAAAAATATGTGATCACTCACCTAGGCAGGTCTTAGCTCCTCCTCCTCTTCATCTTAGAGTCTGTCCACAGAAGACAAACTCCAGCCGTTCACCCTGGGCCCATTTGCCTCCAGCCTCACCATCCTGCAGCTCATCTGCTCCAGATCTTCCAGACTGCCCTTGAGAACAAGAGTCCCTTCCCCGCCCTGGGCTGCTCTTCCTTCAGTCAGCCCTAAGCTCATGGGCCTCCCTGACCAGCAGAACAACCTCTTATTTCACAAGTTCCTCTGAGGTGCAGCTGGGTGATTACTTGTCCTGTTGCACAAGGGGTTTATGCTGATGGTGCAAAGGGCATAGATGGGGTACTGGTTAAGATGAAGGAAACACTAAAGGAGACAGAGTGGAGATGTTGGGGTGGTATTTGCCTGGGCACCGCCTGCTCAGTGGACAAGAGTCTGCAGCCTTAGCCCGAAGCCTGAGGGTGGGTGCCGAAGGAGTGACTTCCCCAGTGGATGCTCTGAGCCACGAGCACCGGCAAGGCCACCATGGGGCCCAGAACACAGTGTGCAAACTAGAATGGGGCTGAGGGCAGTGCCAAGCCTGCCCTTATGATGCTTTTATGCAAATTATAGGTTTCCCCTCTAGACAGGCACCACCAGAGGCTCACGGTCCAGCCCACACCTTGCTCAGCAACTAACTGAGCAGGTCACCAAGTGTTTAATTGTACACAAGAGGCCCAAGGATTGGTCTTCCCAACTTTCACCTAAAACACTGTGGGGCTTTGAGGAGGGCAGGCTGAGGACATGGCTGGGGGTGGGAGTTGAGGGGGAGCAGTGAATTCGATTCCAAGGTACTTCTCTCAGGCTAGACAGCGGGAGTCCTCTTCCAGTGGCCTTGATGGGCAGCCAACACCGGGGATCCTGATAAACTGATGGTGAGCTTGCCAGACTCCCTAGAAGAACTGGTGGGTGTATTTTGCAGGGAGGTGTCCTTTGATGTTATGCAGATGAGGCACATCACCCAAAACAGTGAACTCTTAATTACCACTTGCTTCAACCCAGGGACAGGGGACATCTGGTGTTTAAAGACTCCTTGGGGCCCTTGGGTAGTCAGACTTAGTTTTCTAGAACTGGCTGGCCCCTGAGGAGTCAGAAATCTTTGTGCTGCTATAAAGAGAGGGACCACTCTTCCAGGTCAGGAAGGAAAGAGGAGAGACCCAGGGGGCCTGCCTCCCACCTCCCTCCTGGATTATGCAGTGGCTCTTCTTGCTCCCTGGGTGGAACCCCAGACACACTAAGGAAGTATGGGTGTCAGAGAGCAGTAAGCAGGAGAAAAAAAAAAGAATGACAAATAAAGACAAATGGAGAAGAACAAACTATGAGAAGCGCTCGCTTCAGCTCACCTACCCCCTCCCCACTTTCCCTAGATCAAATTATGACCTGAAATCACTGGATACATATTTTATTATGTGGATAATTTAAAAGATTAGAGTGAGACAAAGAATTCATAAGCTGTAGTCACATTAGAAGACAAATTGTTTCCATTAATCTCTGAAGAAGGGAGGGAAAGTGAGATATGAGAAAATGTACGTGAGCGGGAGAAAGGCAGGGGGAGAAAGCAGAGTTGGGGGATGAGGGGGAGGGGACAATGAGGCTTCTTTTCTCCCTGTCTCTGGCAGCACCCCCCAACCCCCCCAAAATAGGCTGAGGCTCTGCTCCAGAGAAGGCTGATTTGCATTGCAGATTTGTCTCAGCTGCTTTTTGCTTCTGTTGCCAACCAGAGATGGTTTAAATAACGTGTATTGTTCTGCGTGATTCCTTATGCAAATGTTTCTGGCCTGTTTGTTATTCCTGAATAATTTCCAATGCCTGCTGTCTGGGCAGAAGCAGCAGCTCACTCTCCCAGCTGTGCTAGGAGTCACCTGCTGGCGGCAGGGTTTTAATGGTCCCAGCCCCACTCCGGAAGTCCAGCAATGGTGTTCCAGTCAGCCCAGTAGGCAAGTCCCAGCCCTGGACTAGAGAATGTCATAGCTGGGAGAACTGCCAAGAATCTGGTCTAACCACAGGATTTTATGTAGAGGAAATCGAGGTCCAGAGGAGGGAAGTCACCTCCGTGACTGGGCCCACCCTGTGTCTCTCTGAGGAGGAGGCTTGCTGAGTGTTGGTGACATGGAGTTGTCCGCAAACACAGGCTATGAAGTTGAGGACCAGGCTCCCATGAGCAAGCTAGTGAATAAAATGAATGACCTTCGATTTAATGAATGAATTGTGTGGGTACCTACTCTTTTTTCTAGGAATGGGGTTTAGAAAAATAAGAATGTTATTGAATCAATCCTGGGTCCACTCCCGATGTGCAACAAAGCCTTCACATGGGTTGTAGTGAAGCAAAGTCCTGGGCACCATGCAAGGAGAATGGGCTGCTCATCCTCAAAAGACCAGAAATCATCACTGGCTTTTAGTGTTGGGTTTTCTAGTGTAAGGGAGAGGATTGTAGGGTATAGATCAGCTAGAGCACAATTCTCAGATTGGTTGGCGGAGAGTCCCTTGGATTGCAAGGAAATCAAACCAGTCAATCCTAAAGGAAATTAGTCCTGAATACTCATTGGAAGCGGAGAAGGCAGTGGCACCCCACTCCAGTACTCTTGCCTGGAAAATCCCATGGGTGGAGGAGCCTGGTAGGCTGCAGTCCATGGGGTCGTGAATAGTCGGACACAACTAAGCGACTTCAGTTTCACTTTTCACTTTCATGCATTGGAGAAGGAAATAGCAACCCACTCCAGTGTTCTTGCCTGGAGAATCCCAGGGATGGGGGAGCCTGGTGGGCTGCCATCTCTGGGGCCGCACAGAGTCAGACATGACTGAAGTGACTTAGCAGCAGCAGCACTCATTGGAAGGACTGATGCTGAAGCTGAAGTCCTTGATTTGGCCACCTGATGCGAAGAACTGACTCATCGGAAAATACCCTGATGCTGAGAAAAACTGAAGACAGGAGGAGAAGGGGATGACAGAAGATGAGATGGTTAGATGGCATCACTGACTCAATGGACATGAATTTGAGTAGGCTCCAGGAGTTAATGATGGACAGAGAAGCCTGGTGTGCTGCAGTCCATGGGGTCACAAGGAGTCGGACACAACTGAGTGACTGAACTGACTGACTAAAGGTAACAGCTTCACTGATGGCTCAGATGGTCAAGAATCCACCTGCAATGCAGTAGACCTGGGTTGGAGTCCTGGGTTAAGAAGATTCCGTGGAGAAGGGCATGGCAATCCCCTCCAGTATTCTTGCCTGGAGAATCCCATGGACAGAGGAGCCTGGCAGGCTACTGTCCATGGGATTGTAAAGAGTTGGATACAACTGAGTTAACACTTGAGGTTACATAGTGATACTTCAGAAATCTCAATCATCAACTTCAGTTCCAACCAGTCTGGATCTATGTGCTTGTGGTTAGCATGCAGTTAACTTCTTCCAACTGATAAGGGTTTTAGTATCTGTAAAACAACTCAAGGATATGGATCAGGATATGATCTAGAACCCTTGAGGAAGAACTAAAGGTCCTTGACTTTGTGTTATGGCTACTCATTATTATTATTTTTTTCTCTTGCACGGCTGTTTTCCTTTATTTCTTCAATTTCTCATTTCTCTGAAAACATTTTCTCTTTGGAACTGGGGAAGACCTCTACAGAAAAGAGACAGGGGACATGGGGGCTATCCCTAGAAAGGTCCCATGGGATCTTGCTCAGTAAAAATAGAAAGAGATCCTTCTCTCAAGAAACTCCAGGGCCCAGGCTGGAGTTGGTACGTGGAGTGATGACACCTTCAAGGTTTACCTCCTTCTCGCTTCTGCCGGATCACACTTTGCCAAGGTTGTCCTGGTGTTGTTTGGGAAAGAGAAGACCTGGAGGGTCTCTGAGAATTCTCTTCCAGAACCTGGAGGCTGTCCAGGGACCAAGTCCAGAGGCCAGGTGTCACTACCAGACACCAGAGATATTTTTCTGCTCAAAGAGAGGAAAAATGTTAAAATGCTTAGGGCTGTCTCATCAAGGAATGGGCAGCCCTGAGGGGTAAGGAATCAAGCAAAGGATGGAAGGATGGGCTCTGCAGGATGATGGAGAAGGACTTCCAGAGCCGGCTGGGAGAGTGGACATTGCTCTGCAAAGTTCATTGACCTTATAGTTCCAGAATGTGTAGCACATACAACATAGAGAAAGAGAAAGGGAGAAAGGAGGAACTTTCCAGGAGAAGAGGCCTCAGACAGGCCCTTGATGATAAATGGAGTGTGGTCCTCAGAAAGCACAGATTATAGAACATTCTCACTAGGGAAGCTGAAGGACCAATTCCCTTTCTCATGGGTGGTCCTTCCACTCTGGCCTCCTGCTCCTGACTTCCCAGAAGCACCAAGACAGCACATGGAGGTCAGGCACTCAAAGCCTCAAGAGGAGCTCCCAGGCCTGGAGAGGGGCAGGCCTCCAGCCACCCACAGTAGCAGCCCTGGCCACTCAGCTGCATATTCAGACTCCAAGGAGTCTGACGTCCCCTCAGGCCTGAGCTGGAGGGCATCATGTGCTTGGGATGGGGACGAGTGGACTGTAGCTCGGTTGAGTGGGGGTCACCTTAACCATCCAATCCCATTACCCACTACACAGGCGATGCTGTCAGGCAGGAACCAGTCGACCACGAAGCGGTGAAAACTGGCTCTGTTGGGTGTGACTTCCATGCCCACATGCTGCTGGAGCCAGGAAATCAATGGATCCTAACTGGGGCAGATGGTCCACAGGTGGACATCCCAGCTGGGCTTCTTACCATCTGTGGGGACACTGAGCAAGTGACCTCACCTCTCCAAGCCCTAATTTCTTCATCTACCTCTGAAGAGAAAACAGTTATGTCACAGGGCTGCCAGGAGGACAGGAGCAGATGGAACAATATGTGTTCTCTTGGGACAGAGATGTTGTCCAGCACACAGGCAAGAAAAGTGAAAGTGTTAGTAACTCGGTTGTGTCCGACCCTTTGCGACCCTGTGGACTGTATGCCCTCCCAGGCTCCTCTGTCCACAGAATTCTCCAGGCAAGAATACTGGAGTGGGTTGACATTCCCTTCTCCAGGGGATCTTCCCGATCCAGGAATAGAACCCCAGTCTCCCTCATTGCAGGCAGATTCTTTACCATCTAAGCCATCAGGGAAGTGGGTGCTCAACAAATATCCATCCATTTGTTTTATATCCTCATTTTTTTCAATGATGATGGACAGGTAGTGGGATGCGGGCTTTTTATGTGATACCTGAGAGCGCCCCATCTGGGATGAGGAGGATCTGTCACCCCTAGAAGCTGTGCTCCACCAGGCTTGGTTTGTCCTCATTTTAGGGCAAAAGATGAGCGAGAAGAGCAGTCACACAACACAGCCTTGAAGCCCACTAGCTTTGGGGATAAGGATTCCAAGTGCACATCTGAAACATGTAAACTAGTGACACTGTATTCTCCTCCCTTCCTCCCCAGGGTCCTAGGCTGAGTGGGGTGCATCTTAACTCCATCAATTCAGAGCAATTTCAAGCAGTCCTTAGTTTCAGCCTTAGTTTCTCCATTTGTAAATGGAGTAGGTGTTAGAACACCTACTCCACAGAAATGGTGCAACGATTAGATGTCATAGTGCATGCAACACCCAGCACAGTGCTCGCAAAGAACAACAAAGAAATGTGAGTTGCCCTCCCCTTTCATCCCCTACTGCTGATTTTAGCCCTGGGCTAGCATCACCATCCTAAGCAAGGCACTCACACCTATCAACCCTCAGTCTCCCTGACAGCAGACCATCATCTACCAATGAACTAGACTAGCAGCAGGACCAAGCCGAGAGGCAGGGGGAGAAGGGAGAAGCAGCATGGAGAAAAGTGGTCAGCATTTATTAGAAAATTCTTGGTGGACTTACAAGGAATTAGTGTACCTTGTCTCATACCAGATGCCACAGCGCTCTATCTTTAGAAACCTCAGGGTGAGGGAAAGTTCCAGGCCTGTGAGCATCCTGGCTCTCCAAGGCTGGCTCTATAAATACCCACCCAGCCGGACTCAGCAGCTCCGTTCTCCGATCTGGAAACAGCCCCTCCAAGCAGCAGCCCTGGAAGCCAGTAGCCCAGAGTGCAGAGCAGCCCTGGACACGGAGCATGTCCACCAGGCGCCCACCACCCGCTGTGTCCCCAAGGGCCATGCCACAGCCCACAAGCTTTCTCTGGTGCCCAATGGCCAGGAAGGAAGGAGGTAAAGACCAAAGATAGGACGGCTGGCCCTGAGATTGGGGGCGAGAAGGGAGGGGGTGGCACACGCGGGGAGGGTGGAGGATGCCAAGCAAGGGCTCAAGTTCCTTCTCCCTGAAGTGTGTTCTGAGCTTCTGCTCCAGCAGGGCAGGGCACCAGGCCAGGAGGCATGAAGAGAGGACAGACTCAGGCCTCCCTCGGGGAGCTCAGAGTCCGCTTAGTGCTTGGAACAGGAAGCCAGCCATCACTCAGAACCCTCTGCTTGAGTGAAGAATAGAAACCGAATACTTGAAAGGCTTGGGGAAATGAAGCCTAAGGAGAGAAGGGACTCTACTTAATACTCTGTAAAGGCCAATATGGGAAAAGAATCTAAACAAGAGTGGAGGGATGTCCTTGGTGGTCCAGTGGCCAAGACTTCAAATACTCCCTGTGTGGGTATCCCAGGATCGGTCCCAGGTCAGGGAACAAGATCTGGTATGCTGTAGCTAAGACCCAGTGCAGCCAGATAAATAAAAGTACATAAAAAAATAAAAAGGAGTGGATATATGTATAACTGATTCACTTTGCTGTATATCTGAAACTTAACACAAGATTGTAAATCAAGTATATACATATATATGATATGTTAGTCACTCAGTCATATCTGACTCTGCTACCCCACGGACTATAGCCTGCCAGTCTCCTTTATCCGTGGGATTTCCCAGGCAACAAGAATACTGAAGTGGGTAGCCATCTCCTTCTCCACTGGATCTGGGAACCAGATCTCTTGCATTTCGGGCAAATTCTTTACCATCTGAGCCATCAGGGAAGCCCCATCAACTATACTCCAATAAAAATTAAAAACTAAAAAAATAACATTTTTTTAAAGAGAGAAGTGGGGAGGAATCCACAGAAAAGTAAAGAAACCAATGTAGTTCCCCAGCTATCTCCTCCTATAGGTGCCTCCCCCAGTACCTTTGCACATGTGTATATAGATGGAATGTCCATCATTTGAGTGAAGTGGATTATTGAAGTATAGTTGATTTATAATATTAATTTCAGGTGTACAGCAAAGTGATTTGGTATTTTTGCAGATCCTTTTCCTTTATAAATTATTAGAAGATACTAAATATAGTTTTCTGTGTTATGCAGTAAATCCTTGTTTCTCTTTATATACAGTAGTTTGTATCTGTTACTTCCATTCTCCTAATTTATCCCTCCTCTTCTTCGCCTTTGGTAATCATAAGTGTGTTTTCTAGGTCTGTGAGTTTCTGTTTTGTATATACATCCATTTGTATTATTTTTTAGATTCTACATATAAGTAATATCATACAGTATTTGTCTTTGTCTGGCGTATTTAACTGAGCATAATGTTCTCTAAGTCCATCCAAGTCTCTCCAAATGGAAGGATTCCCTTCTTTAAGACTGAGTAATATTCCACTGTGTATGTATATATCCTATCTTCTTAATCTAATCACTTGAGTCTTGTTTTAAATGCACCAGTGGCTCCATATTTAAGGTCACCCACAAGAAGTTGTCTGCGATGGAGCTAACTGTGCCCCCTTTACACACGTGCACACAAACACACTCATGGAGGCATCACACTTTGCCCACTTCATCAGCCTGAAAGATTCTCGGTGAGTTTATAGAACTTGGCCTCCCCAAGCCTGGATGTCTTTGAAGAAGGGAGCCCCGCTCCTCAGCACACCCCAGGTGACTTCTGCCCGCCCTGTGCTGGCCACGGAGATGTGTCTTCATACCATTCTAACTGCTGTCAGGCAGGGGCTGGAGGGGCAGCAGCTAGGGATGAAGAGGAGGTGAGGGGGGAAGGCGAGGGGAGGGGAGAGGGAGGTCTGAGACAAAGAGTCAAGAATTGGGACTCAAGGGAGATGGACGGGGAAGGAGGGAGGTAAGTGATCCTCACTTCTCTTCCCTTCCATCTGCTTCCTCAGTCCCCTCTCCTCTCTTCCTGCTCTTTACCCCAGAGCCCCAGCTCTCTCTCTCTCTCTCTCTCTCTCTCTCTCTCCACACACACACACACACACACACACACACTCTACTCTCCATCCCCACATCCCAGAATCCGAGCTCCCCAACACAGATGTAAAAACAAAATTGGGTCATTTGTAGGATGTGGATGGAGCTAGAGAGTGTCATACAGTGTGAAGTCAAAAAGAGAAAGACAAATATCATATATTAACGCATGTATGGGGAATCTAGAAAAATGGTACACACGATCCGTGTTGCAGAGCAGGAATAGAGGCTGGATGCAGAGAACAGATGTATGGACACAGAGTGGGGTGGGATGAACTGGGAGACTGGGATTGACATAAGTGCACTTGCTGTTGTTAAGTCACTAAAGTCACGTCTGACTCTTTGTAACCCTATGGACCATAGCCCGCCAGGCTCCTCTGTCCATGGGATTTCCTAGGCAAGGATACTGGAGTGGGTTGCCATTCCCTTCTACAGGGGATCTTTCCAACCCAGGGATCGATTCTGTGTCTCCTCATTGCAGGCAGATTCTTCACCACTGAGCCACCAGGTGTAAAGCAGATAGTAAGTGGGAAGCTGCCGCATAGCTCAGGGAGCTCAGCCCCGTGCTCTGTAAGGACCTAGAAGGGTGGGATGGGGGAAGCGAGATCTAAGAGGGGGGGCATATATGTATAAATATAGCTGATCCACTTTGTTGTACAACAGAAACTAGCACAATATTGTAAAAGCAACTATACCTCAATTTTCTAAAAAAAGTAAAACCAAAAATATAAAAGCACATGGACCAGACTCTCCAGTGGTCACAGGTGGGGTCTTATATCTCCAGTGAACTAATTCCTAGGACTGGAGTCACAGGTGGATGGAGAACTGTGTGGACTAAGCCTAAGCCTGGCTTTACCTCAGTGCTGGCCTTGTTACTGAGGCTCACAAGACAGCTCCACACCACTGTGAGCCTCAGGATTTTGCTCTGATGGTACAGGGCAACCGTTCAATAAAGGATGCTATGCAATTGCACAGAATAACCTTGGAGACACCCTGGGTCTCATTCGTGCCTGGAAACTGGCATGGGGAAACAGCTTCCATCACAGACTCATCTTCCCGGAAAAGGCCTTCCAAGTGCCCAGTGCCAGACTGACATAGGAGTTATGAAGGTGATTCCCATAGGGGCCGGGTAGCCCACATACCCATGGCTGATGACCTTCCTTCTCTACCTGGGTTTATTTTGTGACTGGCACCAGCAGACCTAAGCCACTCTTTGGAAAGGTAGATGGTTTGTTTCAAACCCCAGTGTCATGCTGAAGCAATTGCAAGCTTGTTCCTGAGCCACACTGCAAGTAGAATTCAATTGTCAGCAAGACTGCAGGGTTAAAAGTCAGGAAAGCAATTTTTTAAAAAACCGACCTCAACTCATTCTGTAATATTTCCTATTTACATTGAAGAAATGTCAATTCTTGGCTTTAGGCCTCACAAGAGACCAAGGATTTAAAAATACCTATGAGACAGATATAAATCTTTGATAAGACAATAACCGCAGAGAGAGATATGCCTGGAAATGTTAAGTGGGTTGGATTTGGTCACTGCTCTTTCCAGTTTCCTCGACTTGACTTACACACATCTGGGTGTTCCACTTACTCTTGTTTGCTGTATCTAGTGCAGACTGTGTGTGTGTGTAACTCGGGCACTTGGTGCCTGGGCCTGTTGTTCACAGGGGGAAGAGCAATTAGAAATGTGCTAATTATCCTTGTATTTGGACTGTGGTCCCCAAAGCTTAAATGTATAGCTTGCATCTATCTTGGTCTGATGCAGCTGTAATGGTTCCTGGTGGGGGCGGGGAGAGTTGGCTGTCTACAGCTTCCCTGCCAGCAAGGCCAGGTGCAAAGCAGAGCAGGTCACCTGGCAAGCATCTGGGCAGAGTCTAGGAATCAGGGCAAGAGCCTGGAGCAGGAGCTGGACATCAGGAAGGATTCTGAAGCCTTGACTGGACTCTTTGGTTTTTTTTTTAATGTATCTTTTAAATTGTATAAAAGTCACCTAATCTAAAAAATACTATTTTAACCATATTTAACTGTACAGGTCAGTGGCACTGAGTAAATTCACAGGGTTGTGCAACTCACCATCATCCATCTCCTGAATTTCTCACCTTCCTAAACTGAAAATCTGTCCCCATTAAACACAAACTCCCCATCTCCCCTTCTTACTCCATCCCAACCCCCTGGCCCCTGGCATATACCAATGTACTTTCTGACTCTAGGAATTTGACTAGTCTAGATATCTCACAGAAGTGGAATCAAACAATATTTGCTGGACTCTTTGTTTCTTGAACCACACATCAAGTTTCAAGAAATAGCGTGCCCAATATCCCAGAACTGTGATGGGCCGGGCGGGGTGAGAGCCCAGGCTGCCCTGCTCCTAAGGTACATGCCTCTACTTGACTTGCCTACCCGGAGGCCTGCCCCAGGCTAGCCTCCTCCACAGCTGCCTGTAACCCTGCGCCTTCCCGGCTCCCTGCCCAGCCTGGCCACCTCTCCCAGACTCAGTTCAGCTGGCGGTCTTGCTCAGGTTGAGCCGCTTCACGCTTCGGTTGGATTCCCTTTCATTCTCTACCCAGAAGCCGTGGGCTTGTCCATCTGGCTTTTCTGGCTCCTGCAGCAGCCGCATACTCACCCCTGAGGTGTTTGGCAGTCCCGGATCGTCTGTCAACAGAGGCCTCTCCCGCGGCTGCCCCTGACCTCTTGGCCCAGCAGCCATTGTTGACAGACGCTTCAGAGGTCATCCCGTCTGTGGCCCGACCTCCCATTGGCACAGCACACACGATGCTGGTCCCTGGCAGGCACCTGGCTAAGGTGAACCTGAAGGGAGACTGCGATTCATCTCGTTGATGCCACCTGGAAGCTCCCGTCTTCCTCAGGAAGCAGAGACTCCCACACTCACTGTCCAACCCAAGGCTTTCCTGCAAAGGAGGAACCTGGCCATTTGAAAATTCCGCCTGTGAGTCCTTCCTTCACAGCCACCTAAGCGGAGGTTCCTCGGGGACATCAGAGCCACTGGGTGTTTTCTCATCCAGGAGCACTGCCTGCAAGCCATGTGGCCCACCTTTCAGAGACCCTGCCCGCCCACAGCAGGCGTGAGGCATCTGCTCTCTGACCAAACAATGTCGAGGTCCCCTCCCTCCTTCTGCCCCAACTCCCAGGAGCAAGATGCTCCAAGAACCCTGGGCTCGGCCAGATAAAGAGGAGTCTCCTTCAGTCTCTTTGACTCCGGCTACTAAGGGATAAGAACGAATGGGAGACACCCCCAGGGGCTCTAAATGAAGGCCCACAGGAGCCGCCCTTGCAGTGTCAATCATTCCTTCTGCTTCACTGCAGATTAGGAATGAGAAGGTTGGGGCCTTCCTCCCTTGGAAGGTCTGGAGGTCATGGCCTGGTGGGCGGGTAGGATGGGGCCTAAGAGGATTCCCTGGCTCAGCCTGAGGTGATCCTGTGTTTGGGAAACAGGAGAAGAAGGGGTGGGTGCTAGGAGAAGCTGGGGGCCTCTTCTCAGCTGTGCTGTAAAAACCATCAGGAACCACCACCCCTTCAGTAAAGCAGAGGCACAGCCAGGATCCTGGGACTTAGCTTGCATCCACCCCTTTGAAAATCTTCTAAACACAAGGGACCACTCACACTCAAAGGTTTGCCCACAGTTTTGGGGATGTGGTGGAACTCCCAGGCCCCGTGGACCTAGCTCTGCCTGGTGGGCCTCCCCGGTTCCCTCGGGCTTTGTCACCTCCTCTCTGGCTGCACAGTGCAGCCTGGGTGGGCACAAGTCCCCTTCCTCCTTCTGCCCCAACTTCCAGGAACAGGACGCTCCAAGAACCCTGGGCTCAGCCAGACAAAGGGGAGTTTCCTTCAGTCTCTCTGACTCCACTACCAAGGGAAAAGAATGAGTGGGAGACACTACTTCTGTGGTTGCTGTTTTCCAGCTTACTGAAAGATCCTCTCTTTTGTGCTGCTGTAGAAGAAAAACAGCGCTGAGACTGGTGTTTCCAGCATTTGGGGCTGAAGTCACGTACTTTGGAGGGTCTGTCGTGCTTCTCACAGCTGTACACTTGTTCTTTCTCAGCCGGTTGTGGGTGGAGGGGGCCCTGCCCTCCCCACAGTCCAGCTAAATCTCTTAGGGGAGCTCTTGGAGTCTTGCCCAGGAGAGAGAATACAGGATGGGGGGCCCCTCCGGGAAAGCTGGAGGGACCCCGATAATCGATAGCACAGCCCTCATCCATCTCAGATCCTTATCGGTCTGTGGCCTATTAAACGCTCCCAGTCTGTCGATAACCCAGTATTTTTGCTCTCTCGCTGAGCCCGCCAAGGCCAGCTTACATTTGGCCAGAGAAAAATAATGATTGTTTGTTTATTAGTTAGGGAAAATGTCCAGCCACAAACGTGCCTTTGGGCCACAGCCAGATTCCATCAAGCCATCCCTGGGCCAGTCTCTACCCTCTAGTTCTCCTATGCGGGTGGATCTATGGGCTGGGGTCGTCTGTCATGAGTGGGTGGCCCAGGGACCGTAGGGGTCCCTGTGGAAGTCTCCACACAGCCAAGAACACTCGAGGACCTTGGTTCATTCTTGCCTGCTGCATGGGAAGTGGGGGCCTGGCCGGAGAAGACTCTGATCAAGCCACACAGGCTAATGTGCCTCAGGAGTCCAGGCTGTTCCAGCCATGGGTTTGAGCCCCTCTAGGTGAGCTCCAGGGTTTCTCAGCTGGAGGCTGCTGGCTGAAAGCTCAGACAGCCGTTCTGAGCTGGGGCTACCAGGCCCTACGGGGCCTGGGCAGCAGGAACCATTTCCTCCCATTCTGTCTCTCATCTCACCCTCCTTTGACCAGCTTTCTTCAGTAGGACCTTCGGATCCTAGTGAGCTCGTTTCAAACCCCAGCTCTGCCACTCATGACCTCTGAGATCCTGGTGAATTATCTAACTTCCCTGAGCCTCAAATGACTCCCATAATTATTGGGAATCTTCTGACTGTGTGAGATGAAATACAGTAAGTGGGTGACCCAAGGCCTATGGGTTCCAGGCCCTCAACACCAGCTTACTGAGTTGCTCCTTTCCTCCTGGAGAGCCCACACCTTAGATGCACTTGGTTGCTAGAGCCGGTTGCCTATCCACCTAATCTGTCTCCCAAGAATTTCCCTTTCCCAGTGGACTGGGGGACCCCAATCTCCAGCTCCCACCTTCCTTGTCCTTCAGATCAAATGACTTGCCCTTTTCTTTGGAAAGAATCTGCCTGAAATACAGGAGACCTGGGTTTAATCTCTGGATTGGGAGGATGCTCTGGAGAAGGAAATGGCAACCCACTCCAGTATTCTTGCCTGGAGAATTCGATAGTCCATGAGGTCACAAAGAGTCGGACACGACTGAGAGACTAACAGTTACTGATTTCCTTTCTTTGGAAAAGTTTCACTGTTAATCACTAAAGAGAAACCAGAAAGCTGCAATCAGAACAAGACTGATCAGACTCCAGCCCAAGTCCCAGTTCCGATAGCCACTCAGTGTGACCTGGGACAAGCCATCCAGCCCCCTAAGTCCTCAGTCAAACAAGAGAACAGTCCTAAACAAGCTAAGGTCTCCCCTACCTTAAAAATACTGTTTCCTCTTAGAAATAAGAGAAATATCTTGCACCATCCTCATAAGTGCTCTCTCATCTATTTCCTGTTTGCTGACCTCACACCCTCTTACTACATTGCCCATTCATCCTGGGATGTGGCATCCCTTCCCACCCTTGGTGCTGTCTGTCCCACAGTCTTTGGACACCCTGTTCTGGAAGATCAGTGGGAGTTCAGGTGACTGAGTGAGCCATTTACATCCCAGAGGAAGTCCTAGGCACTTCCCTTCCCTCCATGGCTCCCAAATTTTCTCAAGCAACGTCAGAGTCTGTCAGTCCCCAGGTCACTGGCTTCCCTTTCCTCCTCCTTTCCTCATGTAATCACTGTAGTTAAGCTAAGTCCAGCAATGGTGACAAATGGGCCCAGATCTCAGTGGCTTAAGCAGCCAGGAGTTCTTCCTTGTGCACACTGATGTTCCTGGTGGGTCTGCAGAGCTCAGCTCCACACCCTCTTCCTGCTTCCTGATGCAGAGCAGCCCCACCGGGCTGAGGAAGAAGCACTGGTGCCACGTGCAATGGCTCTCCAGGCTTCTGCTTTGACCTGGTCACCATGACTTCCATTAATATTTCATGGCCTTACAGATTGCTAACAAACACATGAAAAGATGGTCAACATTGCTCATTATTAGAGAACTGAAAATCAAAACTACAATGAGACATCACCTCATACCAGTCAGGATGGCCATCATCAAAAAGTCTTTTATCTATTTATTTATTACATAAATAAATTTATTATTTTGTTTATTTATTTATTACAAACAACAAATGCTGGAAAGGGTGTGGAGAAAAGGGAACCCTCTTGTACTGTTGGTGGAAATGTAAATTGTCACTGTGGAAGACCATATAGAGATTCCTTTAAAAATTAAGAATAAAACTACTATATGACCCAGCAATCCCACTCCTAGGCAAATACCCTGAGGAAACTAAAATTGAAAAAGACACATGTACCCTAATGTTCATTACAGCACTATTTACAATAGCTAGAACATGGAAGCAACCTAGATGTCCATTGACAGATGACTGGATAAAGAAGCAGTGGTATATATGCACAATGGAATATTACTCAGCCATAAAAAGGAATGCATTTGAGTCAGTTCTGATGAGGTGGGTGAACCTAAAGCCTGTTACACAGAGTGAAATAAGTAAGAAAGAGAAAGAGAAATACCATATACTAATGCATATATATGGGATCTAGAAAGATGGCACCAATGAACTTATCTGCAGGACGACAGTGGAGAAACAGATATCAAGAACAGACTTATGGACACAGGAGAGAAGGGAGGAGAGGATGAGATGTATGGAGAGAGTAACATGGAAACTTACATTACCGTATGCAAAATAGATAGTCAATGGGAATTTTCTGTATGACTCAGGGAACTCAAATAGTGGCTCTGTAACAACCTAGAGGGATGGGATGGGGAGGGAGATGGGAGGGAGGTTCAGGAGGGAGGGGACAAGGGTTTACCTATAGCTGATTCACGTTGATGTTTAACAGAAAACAACAAAATTCTGTAAAGCAATTATCCTTCAACTTAAAAATACAATTATATATATATGGTGAAGGTGAAGTCGCTCAGTCGTGTCTGACTCTTTGCGACCCCGTGGACTGTATAGCCTACCAGGCTTCTCCATCCATGGGATTCTCCAGGCAAGAATACTGGAGTGGGTTACCACTTCCTTCTCAGGGGATCTTCCCGACCCAGGGATCGAACCTGGGTCTCCCGCATTGGAGGCAGATGCTTTAACCTCTGAGCCACCAGGGAAGCCCATATATATATATTTCATGGGTTAAAGCAAGTCACATGGTCAAGCCTACCTGAGCAGGGGAGGAGTCTTAAGCTTTCCACAGGGTCAGACAGTGAGTATCATGACAATAGTGCAGTCCTCATTATAAAGCCTTACACGGGTCCTCTAGCCCACTCCCCTCATTTTACAAGTGTGGGGAGAAAAGCTCAGAGACCTGAGGCGATGCACCTGAGGACACACAGCAGTCAGTGGGTGAGGAGGGGTTAGAATCCAGGTGTGCTGATGACCTTTCAGTTCAGATGTGGGAGACAGGTTTGAATCAAATCCCACCTCCATATTTCTGGACAAGGTATTTCAGCTCTGAGCCTTGGCTTGCCTCTGTGGACTATGGGAAAAGGCTGTCAGTCTCTCTACAGGGAGGTTGGGAGCTCGGGTGCGGTTTAATAAAGCATCATGCTCCGTGTTTGACACAAAGGAGTCTCTAAACACACGTTTGTTCTGGTCCCGTAGTTTCCTGTCATCAGCCCCAAAACTCCTTCATCTCATTCCCCTCCACTCTTTTTTTTAAAAAATATTTATTTATTTACTTGGCTGTGTCGGGTATTAGCTGAGGCACACCAGATCTTGTTGCATCATATGGGATCTTTCATTTCAGCGCACAGACTCTATAGTTGTGGTGCGAGGGCTTAGCTGCCCCGCAGCGTGCAGGACTTCAGTTCCCTGAACAGGGATCGAACCTGCATCCCCTAAATTGCAAGGCAGATTCTTAACCATTGGACCTCCGGGGAAGTCCCCCATTCCCTTCCACTCTTTTTCCTTACCTGCCTCCAAGCCTACCTTTTTTTTTTTTTTTTTTTTTCCAAAAAGTTGATCCAGAAAAGCCTCTGACTGCAAAGCCTCCTCGTGTTGCCTCTGAGTTTAGGAAGCAAAAGATCCTCACACCAAAGTCCTTCTCAAGGATCTGATGACTCATAGCCCCTTTACACCTACTATTTCTCAAAGCCTCCTCTTATCCCTGGATATTATTCCCATTACACAGATGAGAAGACTGAGGCCCAAGGAAGTTAGGGAAGAGTTCACCTGCCCTGCAGGAACCAGGACTTTCAGTCACTGCTCTACATGTCTACACTCTTCTACAGCACCTGACATTGGACTTGAGCCCACAATAGCCTCCCCCTCCTCCTCCCCCTCACCCCTAGTAATGAGAATGCCTTTGGGCTTCCAGAAGAGCCATGGTGGCTTTGGGCATGAGAGAAATGTGGCTGGTGTTTAAAAAAAAAAGTCTTCAAGAACAATTGTCACCCACTCTGTTTGGCTTCGCCTTATAAAAATTCTGTTTTCAACAGTCATGAAATGAAGGTCCAGGGAAGTCTGTTCAAGCAGAGCCATTTCCTGAGAGCTCTGACAGTTAACATTTCAGGGATGTGTGTATGTATATGTATATATATATATATATATATATATATATATATTTTCAGCATCCCTCCCAGAGATAGCTCTGGAGCCTGTTTGGAATATGTTTTTATGATTAGATGAGGGGGTGTGTGTGTGTGTGTGTGTGTGTAGATTGTTTGCTGCTGTGTTTGTGTTTCTCTCTCTCCTCTCTCTAAAGAGCTGTTTCCTTTGTTCTGGGAATCTGGCTCTTCTCAGAATGTCTAACAACGGCACAGATGGTCCCAATTTATTGCCACCTAACCTGTCTGGGGAGACATCATGCCCTGTCCTGCCTCCCCACACCTGTCTCCCTGAGCATCCCAGGAGGCCCCTTTTGCAGCCGGCCTCAGCTTCCTCCCCCAGGCCACCCTCTCAAGAGCCCTCCCACTCAGACCCAGTAGCTCAGGCCACCCCTACCCTGAGGGGGATGCCCCTACCCTGGAGCATACACATCTCCACTCTGAGATCCAACTGAACTAGGAAAACCCCCTGGTCTCTCAAATCTCCAGCCTCCAACAAAGGTACAGAGCTGCCCAGCCTGGAGAGAGGCCTCCTTTGCAGGGTTTGCCCAAAGCGACAGGGCTCTTACAGAGAGCAAGACAGAGATGCTGTTTTACTGATTTCGAACTGACGGTGCTGGAAGGGGAGGATGAGATGGAAGGCTCAGGGTTTCAGAAGCAGCAGGCTGGGTCTTCCCTGTAGCAGGGGCCTCCCTCCCTGTGCTGCAGGGTACACTTATCACCCCCTCACACACACACACACACACACACACACACACACACACACATACCACCCCCTCGTACACTCACACACACTACACCACCCCCCTCCCCGGCCCGGCTGGGGTGAGGGAGGGGCTCAGTCACTCATTTATCCAGCATTTTCTGAGAGCCTACCACATCCGGACACTGTTCTAAAAATCAGGGATATGGCAGGGGGTAAAAAAATAAATTCTTAACCTATGTGCGGTTGGGGAGGAGTTGGATGGAAAGGAAAGAATGAAGTTATATATGGTTTGGGAAGTGTCCAGTGTTCTGAGGAAAAGTAAAGCAGACGGAGAGGATAGGGAGTCCTGGGACTGGAGTTTGTGTCAAAGTCTAAGTATGACTTGGAGGAGGTGAACACTCGAGTGGTGCAGGTGTCTGGGGACAGAGCAATGCAGGAAGAGTGACCAGCACGCGTGAAGCCGGAAGTGGGGTGTTTCAGGAGTAATGGCAGAGAGAGTGTTTGGGGGAGACAGGCCCAGGGGTAAGAGGTGATATGGGGAGGTGCTGGGGGACTGGACTGTAGCCGAGGGCCTGGCCATTATCTGAGGGCAATGGGGGCCATGGGGTCATTCGAGGAGGTTCAGGATCTGACGTGTTTTGAACACCCCCCTGCTGTGCGGACTATGGATGCAAGGAGACGAGGCTAGGAGCCGAGAGGTAAACCGAGAAACGACACCAGGATCCTAGGGAGGACTGCCCCAGCCGCTCAGGCCACGGTGGCGGCAGTGGTTGCTTCTGAGTGTATTTTGAAGGTAGGGTCCAGTAGGATTTGTTAGTGGGTCAGCAAGGGGGTGAGAATTCCAGGGACCTGGCTTAAGCACTAGAAAGTGGGAACAGGTTTGGAGGCGACCCTCAGGGTTTAATTTTGGGAATATTATGTTAAGTGTCGCATGCTTGGGACTTCCCTGGTGGTACAGTGTCTAAAAGTCCGTAGTCCCAGTGCAGGGGACCCGGGCTCAAACCCTGGCCACGGGAACTAGATCTCACATGCTGCAACTAAGAGTTTGCATGCCGCAACGAAGATGTGGCACAATCAAATACATAAATAAAAACAAATATGTGTTTAAAAGTTGTCTGTTAGATAGCAAGGCCAGAGAAACACATTTGGGAGTGGATAGTCTCTGTTCCCATTCACCGCGTCCTCTGGTCTTCACCGAAGCAGAGTTGGGGGGACACAAAGTACAGTCCAGCATGTTTCCTGAGCTCACACAGACAGTCAGAAGGGCTAGAAAAGAACTCATCTTCTTGGAGGTCTTGACTCTTGACCCTGGGCATGTTATTCCTTGAATCCTCAGTGTTCCTCACCCACGACTGATCAGTCATCACACATCAAGCAATAACATCCACAGTCACTGTCCTCTCAGGATCACAAGAGGCAAGGGGACTCTAAAGAGATGCCTTTCCTCTTCTCTCCAGACTCCACTTCCTGGCTTTCTCCAGCACCTACCTTCCAGTTAAGATGCTTCCTAATCACCCAGGGCCCCCAGGCTATGTGTTTATTTTGATGATTTTCTTACAGAGATTCATTTAAGATGCTTCAACGTCACCCTGACTCTAAGAAACAAGCGGCTGGATTTTTCCTCATCTCTTTAACCCGTTAACTTCTGGAACATTGTTTTAGATTTTGTAGATGGCAACCAGACGGACTGGAGAACCAGAAATGGTTTTTTTTGGACCCGTTTTCCTTGCTTCCTCCCATCCACCCACTCATTTTTCTCTCCCTATAGGTCAAGGCCAGGCTCCATGCAGTCCTTTAATTCCTGTGACCTTGCTCAAGGGGCAGAGAGATGGGATAAAGTCTATAACAGCATGCCTTCCCCTCAGCCAGTCAGCCTCCCAGGGGCCACAGGGTCTGAGCAGCAGTGTCCAACAAAAATATCCCGTGAGCCACTTACGCACTTTCTAGTAAAAAGATAAACAATGAAGAGAAATGAAGGCAATGTTAACAATATATTTTATTTAGCTCTATATAACCCAGGTGGTGCTAATGGTAAAGAACTTGCCTGCTAATGCAGGAGACGTAAGAGACATGGGTTCAATCCCTGGGTAAGGAAGATACCTTGGAGGAGGAAATGGCAACTCACTCCCATATTCTTGTCTGGAGAATCCCATGGCTACAGGAGCCTGGAGAGCTACACTCCATGGGGTCACAAAGAGTCAGACAAGACTACAGTGACTTAGCACAGCGCTGCAACTTAGATATAATTCATTGCTACATATAATATAAAAGTAATGATGAAATATGGTACTTTGTTTCATATCAAATCTGAAATCTGGCATATATTTTACACTTAAAACACATAATCATAAAAGCCACATTCCAAGGACTGAGTTAGCTAGAAGCTACATGTAACCACAGGCTACTATGCTGGATCCTGAAGGTGTTGGGGTTGGGTATCTTTCCTAGTTCATCAGCTGTTTCCAGGTCTTAGCTGGTCCCGATTCCCTGGGCATCTCACTTGGCCATCCATCTCCTGGGGCAGGAGGGAGGATCCTCCAGGGCCCGTCCTTCTCCTTTCAAGTCCTCTCCCTCTTTTTAACCCCATCTTTTCCTCTTCAAGGTCCCATCTGCCCCTGTCCAGCCCCTGGCACATCGCTGCAGTTCCTAGGTGGCTGCATTTGGGGGAGGGGAAATAGGGCATTTCCAATCCTGGAGGCCATGGAGGGCAGAGGGGAAAGGAGGTGACATGCTGATCTGAGTGCTGTGAGGGTATCTGAAAAGGCTGCAGGTGACCTTCTTACCCATGCAACTCCCACAACTTGATTAGGCTACAAAGAATGAGAATGCCCTTCCTGCTGCAAATACCGTGACAGTGGCCTTCCAGGCCTTGTCTGTAGGAGGATCTGGGTTTCAAAAGGGATACGTGTGGAAAAAACTGTCTCTAGCCACCTATATCTTATTTCACTCTCCCTGGAACATTGTGACCCAACTTCAGATTGCTCCTCTCGTCCCTGGTCAAGTTTATCTCAAGCAAGTGCATTGATCTTGGAGTCTGATGAAGCCTGGGACATTCCCCACTGTCACCCTTTACTACATATACCAGACCTGAAACCTGGAAACTTCTAAGGAGCATTCAGACTTCACCCCTCACCCAGTCCCTGCTCCCATCCGCTTCTCCTTCCAAATAGCTCTTCCCTGCCAACACCCAGACACCCACAGGCATGGAAACACATCCTGCACTATTATTCTTGCTAGGCCTCCCCTGTGTTCCCCAGAGCACCCCTGCTATGCTCCTTCTGCCCCCTTACACGGAATGTCTTTGTGTAAAATGGAAATAATAACAGAATCCACTTCATAAGAGTTACCGTGAAGATGGAAGGGGCTGTGTTTGTAAGGATCTTAGAAGGCACAGAGTGCTAGTGGGTTTGTTTCAGGATTCCCGTAACAAGAACATAAGACAGGCATTTTCAGACCATCACAGAGATGAAGAAACTGAGGTGGAGAGAACTGAAGGAAGTCTCTAGGCTTCCAGACAGGAGTGGCAGAACCCAGACCCCAGGCTGGGACTCTTTCCCCCACTTTCAGAGTCCGTCACATCACGTGTCACAGTCTCAGTAAGAAGAGAATGAATGGAACCTGCCCAGAGGGAACGTGATGCAGTCAAGCGGACTGTAAGTGGGTGAAACATAACGCAGTCAAGCGGACTGTAAGTGCGTGAAACTTAACGCAGTCAAGGAGACTGTAAGTGCGTGGGAAATTCCCGAGACTGTTCCGTAACAGAGGCATCCGGAGGGGAGGAGACTGAGGGGCACAAGGGGCTGTCCAGCTCTCTCAGAAGCTGCTGTCAGGAGTGTCCTGACTCTGTGCCCCCATCGCCCTCTCAATGAGGATCCAGCTCTCCTCCTCAGTGTGGGCCTCCAGCATCTCCTCCCGGTTTGATTGACTGCGGGGAAATAAACAACCAAAAAGCCCGACTAGATTAGCAAGGCAGCATATGCTGCTCATGGGAACTTAAACAATTGCGCCTCTAAATAACAGCTCAACACGGGATAGAAGAGATGTTGCAAGGCAGGATATGATTAATTGCCAAATGAATTATTGAAATTATAATTGCAGAGGAGTTCAGAGGAGCGTGTGATTGCTGTGGGTGGGTTGGGTCAGGACAGGACTGGGCGGAGGGCTGTGTGAGCTGGGCCTGCAGGGGGGTCGGTGATGGGTGGGGCACAGCCCAAGTTGAGGGCATTCCTGACACAGGGCAAGGAGAGGACAGTTTGACTCTGGTGCCCAGAGCGCCCAGGGGCTGAACTGCAGACAGGCCTGCCCACCATCAGCATCCTCTCCCCAATGACCCCATGCTCACCTTGACCTTCCACCTGTTCTCTGGGCCTGTGAGGTCTGAGTGCTGGTCTTCAACTCCTCTCTGGTCTATCAGCCTCCTGTGTCCGTGCCTCAACAGTTCCATCTGTACAGTGGGTTGAGAATAATGTCTTTCACACATCCTAAGAGGAAAAACACACATCTCTAAGCCTGGAAGGGAGAGGTACAAAGTCAGCAAGGTCTGCTGCAGCTCTGTTTTACTGAGGTTCATTTTCACAAGTGCTCAAAAATCCAGTGAGCCAGATCACATCTCCTGGAACATGCTCTGTAGAGCACTGGCAGAGGCATAAACTTAGAAGTGATCGAACCTGCATTTCAAGCCCTGCCCTGTCTTGTAATGGCTGTGTGATTGTGGATAACTTGCTGAACCTTTCTGAGCCCCACTTTTCTCATCTGTAAAGTAGAGCTATGTGTGGCTATCGCATGGTTGTCTTAAGAATTCCCTGCAATAACGTAAACCAGGTGCCCAGCCCCTGGATGACATGGTAGCCTTGCTCCGTGAGCAATGGTGGTTACTGGCAAAGGTAACATCTCAAACAGCTGTTCTTGGGGTCTCCCACGGACAGTGTCATAAAGGCTGTGACACCCTATCTCTGCCCCAAGAGGCAGGGATGAAGTATGGTTAAGAGCACAGGTGCCAGAAGACAGAACAAGGGACGAGATGTAAGGGTCAGTCACATGGAGATGTGATCAGGGAATAGGGTAGGAACGGTGGCCTGCAGGCGCCTGCAGCAGGCTGGCTAAGGCGGGGATTTGAACTCAGGCTAAAAGATGCTGTGCTGTATGGTCATTGTGATGATAATTAGGAAGACTCTGCAGAGATGTAAGAAAATGGTACTTTATGAAAATGGCAGAATCATAAAGCAGTACATACACAGTGGTTGCAATTAAATAAAATGTTAAGGTAAAAAAAAGCAATTGTGGAATTAGCAAGTGTGAGAGTGAGGCTAGGACTATTCTGAGTTGATACAGCAGATGCTGTGTTTGCCTCCTGTAAGCTTTTTTCAACCCCCCACCTTTTTTTTTTTTTTTTTTAAGGCTTCACTAAAGGTTGATATGTGCTATCGTATGGGGCAATTTTAAGTCAACATGATCATTTCCCAGACTTCCATGGTGCTGTTGACATCTTAGGCAACTGATACAGCAGTTGTGATCAATAGGGCATTTCATCTAGGAAAAAAAGTTTTATTAGCTTTTCCACATAAAGGGGCCAAAGGGTAATGTCTGTACAGGGATCTCTGCCGCTTCTCTTGACCAGACCCTTTGGAGGGTAAGGCTCCCATTTGGCTACAGGTGTATTTTACAGGGATGGAAAGAAATATGTCCAGTGAACAGATCCCCCAAGTGGTAGTCTGGGAGTGCCTGCAGGAGGCGGTGACCCGCATTGGTCCTCCCAGGTAAAGAGTTGTCAGGGGAAAAAGTGCTAGAAAGTGGCACAGCCTGGCCCTCAAAAGTTGGGATCAGGGTAGGGGAAGATATGTGGGGTGTCAAAAGGAGGCCAAGAAGGAACTTTAGAGCATTCAGAACCTCCCATGAAGCAATGGATGGATGACCTGCAGTCAGAGGGCTGGGATTGGGGAGGACTGGAAGGAGCTGGCAGGAGGTAGGCCTGGATCTCTGGCTCATCAGAATCAATAAGGAGCGAGGTTGGAAAACAGATTCCTGGAGCTCTGCCCCAGGCCCAGTGATTGAGAATCTCTCTCCAGCCTTGTATCAGAATCTTTTTGTTCTAAAACATCCCCTTGGGATTCTCACGCAGGGAGCGAGGCTGGCCCTGGGAACCGCAGGCTGACGTCGCCCCTAGTGGTCTTGAGGACACAGTGCTCAGAGCCCTTCTGGGGAGAAGCAGCATTAGGCCCTGGACTCTGCTGGGTCTGTGTGTGTGGGTTCAGTTCTGTCTGACTCTACACGAGCCCATGGACTATAGCCCCCCAGGCTCCTCTATCTATGGGATTTTCCAGGCAGGAAAACTGAAGTGGGTTGTCATTTCTTCCTCCAGGGGATCTTCCTGACCCAGGAATCGAACCTGTGTCTTCTGTGTCTCCTGCACTCGCAGGTGGATTCTTTACCACTAGAGCCACCTGGGTGCTTGCCTGTGAGCAGCTGCTCCCCTTCCCTTACACCAGCACCACCCCCTTCTCCCCCGTCTCCCACCCAGGATGCTCTGATGGAGAACCCCTCCCAACAACCCTTTCTAGGGAGGGTGGAAGAAGCAGTCCTGAGGCTCCAAAATTCTCCCTCCTAGCACTTGCCGTGGCAGACCAGACCCAGACCAAGCAGAGTCAAAAACGCATAATCGTGATGAATGTACACAGAGAGTTGGAATTTCAGCTGACGAACAGAACACGACTTTTTTTTCTTTTCTTAAATAGAGTGACGTTCAAGTCTCCATTTCCTCCAGCTTGAATATATTTACCCTCAGTCACCATAAAAGCTGCTCATCTCGCCCAGGATCATGCACAAGCCGAGGCCTCAGAAAAGACCTTCTGGTGGTTCCTAAGTGGGACAGCCCCCTCCTCGGCTTCCTTGTGGAAGCAGAAGAAGCTGCTGTGAGGAGACGGTGAATTAGTATCTGTAAGGCATGGAAAACCAGGCCAGGTACAGAGCAGTTGGTAGCCACGGGCGCTGTGGTTGAACTTTCTCTGCTGTTTTTCACTAAAACACCCATTTCCCTGCCCTTATGCTCCCTCCAGGCCCACATCACTCTCAGGGCCCAGGAACCTTCCGGAAGAAGCCAGAAAGCTCCTCTAAGCTCTTGTTATGTTCCTAGTTTTCTTTAACCAAATAGCCCCCAGCTCCTCATGCTGCCCCTGGCCATTCGAGGGGAGCCCCTATCCCTCCCCTCCCCCAGTGCCTTGCATGGTATTTGGCATAAGCTCATGTTTAGTCTTGAATCGGGTGTGCAGCAACTTGGGAGGCTGCCAGGCTGAAATGGGAGATGGGAAGAGAAGAAGAATTAACAGCGAGTGGAGCTGGGGTTTACATCCATGAGGCTGGAGGGTCTGGACTTAAATCTCTGACCCAGAGCCCTGGGTCAGGGCCCACCCCCACCCCAGCTAACTACACCCCCCGAGGCTCACAGAGCCTACCTATGTGTTGCTGGTTGATTGTGGCTTGGTAGACGTGTGCAGGGCCACCCTCCAGGGCTGCTTCACTTTGAAGGAGGCTCCTAAGGACAGAAAGACTGGTCCTCTGGTAGAAAGTCTTCAGATCCCCAGGGAAACATGAGCTGGAAAAGTTGGGGAATACAGCTTTCCATCCTAAGTCACTTCAGTCGAGTCTGATTCTTTGTGACTCTATGGCCAGAGCCCACCAGGCTCCTCTGTCCATGGAGTTCTCTAGGTAAGAATACTGGAGTGGGTTGCCACTTCCTCTTCCAAGGGATCTTCCCTGGGATCAAAGATCGAAGACCCAGGGGTCGAACCTCCATCTCTTGTGCCTCCTGCATTAGCAGGCAGGTTCTTTACCCCTAGCACCACCTGGGAAGAGCCCTCCAAGGCCCCCCAAATCACACCCACAAGCCTCAGCTCATTGCATCATTTGTCAGTCAGTCAAGGAGTCCATCAGAGCACTGGGGGGACACAGTGAGGCATCCTGGCCAAGGCCTGAGGCCGTGAGAGGCCATCGTTAGACTCCGGGATGGGCCATGAGGTTTTACACTCCTGTCTCTTCCTCCACTTGAGCGTCACCACAGGCCATCAGGTTCAGAGGGCAAGGCCCTGAGAAAACCCTGCCCTCTGTGCTGCTTTTTCAGTACCCATATATCCCGAATATTGCATGGACATATGTGTACTAAAAAATTAGCTGCCACTTGTCTGAAATTAAAATCTAACTATGTACCCTGCATGTTTACTCGCTCCATCTGGCAGCCCTGCCTCCCAGGGGCACCCATCTCTAATCCACGGCCCCCGGGAAACCATCAGGTTGGGTTTTTCAGGCCCTGTAAGGAGTGTTCACACATGTACAGGGAGAATCACAAATGCCCCACATCACAGAGTGGAGAAAGCACAGTCACAGCTAACACGTGGTGCTTTCTAGGGCTTTCTATGGGCTGGGCACTGTTGTCAGTGCAGACCTATATTAATTACCCCTATTAATTAATTTCATGCTCACACCAAGCTGATATGGGAAATGCTATTGCTACGCGTCCTTCTACAGGTGAGGGGGCCCGAGGCTCAGAGAATTAAGATGACACAGCTAGGAAGAGCAAAGCCAGGCTGATCTGGAGCGTGAACATAGCTCCGCAGCCTGTCACACGGACTTTATTTTGGATAAAAAGGGGCACGGAGAAGAAGCTAGCACGATTGAGTTTGCTGATGCTGGAGCTGCCAGATGGGCTGTGCCATCAGGCAGGTCCCTTCTCGGGTGTCACATAGAAGTGTCGAGTCGTGTATTTATCATACAAACACAGCTCCATCTACATTCAGAATACTGACGGAGCATTAACCAGCTGCCGGCGCTGTCTGTCCCGGGGAACGTTTGGTGCACTGCCACCAACTGGCGGCTTCGCAGACACGTGGGGCCGTCACTGCTAGAGCAGGAATAGGCTGGGCTGCTGCAGTGGGGCCGCTCCCCTGCCTACCCCAGGCCTGTGTAAGATCCGCACCACTTGGGCCATTCTACACTTATTCATAATGGCGTGTGTACCGCTTGTCTCTTCCAATAAAAGGCAAGCCCTAAAGCAGAAAGCGGGCCTTCCACTGATCCCTGTACTGAATGTTTTTTGAGCACTTACTGCATGCCAGGAGCAGGGCTAGGGTCTGCCCAGTGATGGCAGGGCTGGGTGGACGGTGCAATGAAAGAAACTAGTATTACAGACTATGATGTATTCTAGGGGGCATGTTGGGTACAGAGAGGAGGTCCCAGGGATGGGGTTGGGAAGGGTGTGCAGGCAGCTGAGCCATGTCAGGAAGAGCTTTCCAGAAGGTCAGAGGCTGGGGAGGTGAGCCAGCTAGGGATCTGGTAGATGTGACCACATCGTTCCGCTGTCCATGCTGCCTGTGGCCAGGTTTGCAAGGGGCGGGAGTGTCGCACAGGGGACAGGAGACATTTCCCCTATTCCTCTTTTCCCATGAGGGAAAGGGAAATAGAACAGAGGCTAAAAGTGCAGTGATTCTGTTATTACTTTGCTTTTCTGGGTGAGAGACGTTTAAGGAGAACTAAATACAGAGGTAAATGATGCTGTGCAGATGACAAGGGAGAGGACTGAGGAGGGAGGAGGGAGAGTGACCAGGATTGGGGGATTGCGGGGGGTGGGGGCTGCAGGTGTAGGGGGAGGGGAGGGGAGGACTCACCCTCGCTACTTGGAGGGAGCGAGGGATGTGACCTGACACAGCTACCAGGGTCTCAGCCATCCACTTCTGTCTTCCCTGGGATGGAGACAGTAATCTCCCCCATGGGTGCTGACTCAGGCAGAAGCTGAGGGCAGAGAGGTTCACGGCCCTGCTTCTAGCTCAGATCATGGCCCAAGATTTGTGCCTGAAAATGTTTGCTGACCTTGACTAAACTGATTCCAGGACCCCTTCCTGTCCTCTGCCTCCCCCACAGGGTTCCCACCAACTTGGCCCAGGTCTCACTATGGTCTGCAAGGAGCTGCCCACATCCCCTCATCTGCAAGGCTCCCCCTGCTCCCAGGCCTGCTGGGGCCCTCTCTCTGTCCCTCTTGCCCTGCCCTGCCCTGCTGGGGGAAAGCCATTTTATCTGCCTGTCATCTGGCTCTGCACAGTGGCTCCTGCAGGCTCATTCCTGCCCTGGCACCTGCCCTTTCCTCTGCCTGGAAAAGCTCTTCTTCCACTCTTCTTCTCTTTCAGCTCTGATTCCTCTAGGCATCTGCCTCAGAAAAACCTGGCCTCTTAAGTAGCTGGAGCTTCCCACGCCTATCTACTCGAACATCACCAATGACTGCCTCATAGCATGTGTGACTGAGGGTATTGGCATCTGTCATTTACTTAGTGTTTCCTCTCTGGAGGATGTGACCTCTATGAGGATCTAAACAGGCCTGCCTTGTCCCCTGTCTGGCACCTCGAAAGCACCTAATGACTGTGGAATGAATGAATGAGTGAGTGAATGAATGAATGATCCCACAGACCATCCCTCAGGCACTACTGACCTCAGTTGTCACAGAGAGAGCAGCTGAGGCTCCCAGGAACCCCCTTGGTCCTCCTCTTTCTGTCTACTATTTTCCTACTAAATCGTCTTCTGGAAATTGTGACGAGCTGGATTAGATAGCATAATCAAGATAAACTGGTTATTTACACAAGGCCCCCATGGATCACCCTATGGCTTTTCTGAAACGCTTTTTCATCAGGCATTTTCTCTTCAAGGGATTAGGGCTTGTGCGGCAGGCCTTTAAATTGTGTTTTGTTTTTTAAAAGCAATTTCCTATCCCTGGCCTGTCAGATGCACACAGCCCACTTCATCCGTATTGAGCAGACCACTTCTCAGTCCTGTGGCTCGTGGAGGCTGTAGAAGGCCCAGCATCTTTCCTCCTCTCCAGAGAAGCTGCTGGGGACCCATGAGCCCCAGCCCTCAGGAGCGGGGCGGATAATCAACATCCGCTGATAATCCCTGAACCTGGGGCACTGAGAGAGGTTGACTGAGCGCCTGACACTGCTCTCCACACTTTTCCACGTCACATTCCGCAAGAATGCCACCAGTTAGGCATGTCTCGATTTTATGATGACTATGATGATGATGGCTGAAGCACAGAGACACTAAGGAACTTGCCCTAAAGTCCACACAGTGAGTGGAGGGGCTGGGACTTGGCTCCACGGAATCCAGCACTAAGGTCAGCACCATACTGCCTCTTTCACTTTCCCCGGCCTGTCCTAAGAACTGTGGACAGGATGAACAAGTGAGTACAGGCATGGCCCTCTCTACCCCCTCGCTCCCTCCCTCACAGGCCAACAAAGAGGCTGGTGCCCTGAAGAGGGCGCGACAGCCCGCTGGGAACCAGAAGCAGCATGATGCAGTGGAGCAGCCCAGCTCCTGGCGGCAGACAACCCGGCTTGGATCCGCCGCCTTCTCCTCGCTCTCCATTTCCGGGGATAACACCCTGTGTTTCTCAAAGATACAGTTCGTCTATGGCTTTGGGATTCCTTGGACATGCTAAAAAGCCAAAAGAGATCAAGTTGGCACACACCCCCATGAGGTAAATCCAGACACAGAAACGTCAGAAAGGGCCCTCAGGCAGGAGCCTGGCTAAACACCAGGTTTTAGGGGTAGGAGACAGAGGCCTGCAGTGGGGAGCGGGCTCAGGATGTCAGTGGAGGAGCAGAGCCCACTCCTTCCTCCCCTTCTCCTCTCTTGGCCCTGTTTCCTTGTAGATCATGAGTGGAGGTGTACTCCGGGCCACACAGAGTATTTCTCTTCCTCCCTTGGAGAAAGGTCAGCCCTACCTGGCAGCTGGGACATGGAGAAGAGGGATCTCACGCTCAGGGGTCACTGTTCCCTTGCCCCTTGAGAGATAAGGGCATGAGAATATGCACCAGATTGATTCATATTGATTCATATTCCCTCACATGATTGCTGAGGGAATCAGTTATGAGAGGAAAGGAAAGTCTTTCAGAATTTTTGCTGAGGTCTACCTATCTCCCTTCAAGACAGTCAAGAAAAGTTGTAAGTGACACATCAGTTGTTAAATAGGGTGCTACTTGGGTCATAAACAATTTGTCTTTGAGCACGAACTATGTTCTAGCACTGGAACACCAAGCTGTCCTGGAAATCATGACTCAAAGTAGGGATCTGAGTCATTCAGGATCCTGCTCTTTATCCAACAGGTCTGAAGCTAGAAACTACTCTGGGAACGACTATTTTCAGTCCCTGTAGAATCATGGCTATGGTAGTGCCCCGCCTCCACCTCCACTTTCCATGTGCTCTGTATATTTGTCAAAGAGCTTTGGCTGAACATAATGGAAAACACAAGGCAGAGACTGAAAGATGGATTTATTCTTTTCACTTTACAAGAAGTCTGAAGGCAGATCATTGCTGCTGGTTCTAATTAGGTGGCTCCATTCAGTCAGGGTTAATGTCTCTAAGGATCTTTTGATCATTCCCTCATGATTGCAATATAGCTGCTGAAGCACCAACCATCAAATTCTCATTCACAACAGGAAGAATGGAGAAAGGATCAGCAACCTCATAGTAGAGTTTCATCTATGTCTTATTAGCTAGAATTGTGCCTCATGGCTACACCATAGGAAAAGACACTGGTAGGAAATAGGTTGGGAATGGGGCTTGGGTCAGGCAACTTGTATTATCTGTTATACTCTCCTAGGCTACTTTTACTTCTGCCAAAGTCAGCAGAAGTTACTGTTATCTAAAGTGTAAGTTGACAAGAGCTTAATGGCCTGACTGTTTAGGAGGAGACTTCAGTGGTCTAGAACCTTCAAGACACAAAGATACAAAGCCACAAATAGTATGAAAGCAGGTTGGTGGACAAAGACATTGAATCCAGTCCTGCCTCAAATTGGACTCAGTGGGACTTCCTGCATGGTCCAGTGGTTAAGACTCCATGTTTCCACTGCAGGAGGTGTGGGTTTGGTCGCTGGTCTAGGAACTAAGATCCTGCATGCCACATGACATAGCAAGAAAAAAGAAATTGTGCTCAATGGTGAGCCCAGCTGTGTCATCCCTTCATGAGGCGTCCAGCAAATGTGCCAATGAGCGGTGAGTTACAGATGGGAGAATGTCTGTAACCGCCCACTCTCTCAGGTCCCCTCAGTGCTTCCAGAGATGAGAAAAAAGTGATTTCAGATGGGAAAGGGGTTTCTCAGACCATTTCCCCTCCAGTATCAATATAATCACCCAGGAGCAGTTAGTTCAGCTCTATTCACAGAGATGTAGGAGGCACATGGTACATGCCAGGTCCTGGGCAAAGACACCTGGGATATTGTCACCCCTGTCTTGCCCTCGGGAAGCCCACAGTCTAGATCAACACTGGATTAACCAACAAAGAAGACAAGACGTGTATCTAGGAAAGCCAGAGCTCCAATCCAGGAAGCTATTTGATTTTTAGCATAGAAATATGTTTCTGATGTTTGTTGTTTTCAGATGTAGCATCGCTTAACTTGAATTGTCTATTATGGGAGGTGGGAGATACCTCTCACTACACATCCCCTCAGTGGGGCACTCCCCAAGGGTAGCCACTGTATTTATTCTCTTTTAGTCACCAGCACCTAGTGTATGAGTGTTAGGGCTCAAACATCTTTTTTTAAAAAAATAGATATTTATTAGTTTGTTTAGAAGCTACCTATAGATGGCTGGGGGCTTCCCAGGTACTAGTAGTAGTAAAGAACCCACCTGCCAGTGCAGGAGATGTAAGAGATGTAGGTTCGATCCCTGGGTCAGGGAGATCCCCGGAGGAGGGCATGGCAACCCGCTCCAATATTCTTGCCTGGAGAATCCCATGGACAGAGGAGCCTGGTGGGTTACAGTCCCTAGGGTGGCGAAAAGTCGGATATGACTAAAGCAACTTAGCATGCATGCACGTATAGATAGCTGGAGGAATACAGGAAGGAAGGCTATCTTAGAGGCTCAGTTTTTTTTTTTTTTTTTTTTTGTAGCTATACCTCATGGCACACAGGATCTTAGCTTGTAGACCAGGAATTGAACCTGTACCCACTGTAGTAAAAGCACAGATTCTTAACCACTGGACTGCCAGGGAAGCCCCAAGGGCTCAAACATCTTAACGCAGCCCTGCAACATCTTGTCTGTCCTCCAGGCACAGAAATGTTTTACACACCTTTCTCAACCAAGTTGTGAGGTCAGGTTTGCTTATTGTGTCACAGATGAGCAGCTACGAAAAACGGTTTCAGAACCTAAGTTAGCAATGAGGTTTTAAAAATGATCACATAGTTCAGACGTACACATATTGAGACGTTAGAGCCCATTCAGGCTGGTCTGTGTAATAAGGTCACATCCATCACTCTTGCATGATACATTTTTGAGGCCAGACAGAGGGAAGGAGCTCCAGGGCCTGTGGGGAGAGGCTGTAAGTCACAGGCTTTGTCCAGGGAAGAGTCCAAGTCCCCTGTGATTCGAGACCCTCGGGTTCCCTCGACTTGTGACGGTGACTTCAGGTAGCTTCTCATGGTACCTATGGGAAGTCAGGAATACTGTGGAGTTGGGAGTGTCCTCTTGGGACTCCACTGGGGTCGGTGCAATGGAAGAGGGCCTCATCTCGAGTGGAGGTGGGAACCTCAGGATACCTCTCATGTTCTGACGTGGGTCTCCGGGTGTGTATGCCATTTCAAACACGGAGTCAGGTCTTGGCCTCTGTGGAGGCATGGAACTCTTCTGGGGCATCTGGGGAGGGGTGGATCAAGAGGGCAGTGATTAGAAGTGCTGGGATTACAAGCAGAGGGGCTCCAGGTGAGTTCCCAGGAGCCTGCTCAGGGCTCTGGTGAAAGGTGGGAAGTGGGCAGCAGGGAGCCTCAAGATGCAGAGAGAAGTGGACCTCTCCCAGCCTGGCTTCTGTGCTCCTAACAAGAGCCAGAGACACCGATGGTTCTCCAAGGCGGTCATGCATTCCTGGATGTAATGGCCCTGACGATGGGTCTGTGTCCAAGGCATGTAAACTATGCTGCTCCCAGACACCCTGGAAGCTGCAAATTTAGCCAGACCTAAATGAATATTAATCGTCAGAGCTAGGAGTGGTTTGTGCTTTGTTTTGCTTTCAGATGCCTCTTTGTCTGTTTTGAAGTCCTGAATACAAGCTCTACTGACAGAGATCCTGGCCAGGCAGGTGTTCAGAGCCTCTCTCCCTCATCTCTAGGGCAGGAAGGAGAGTGGGAACAGACATGGTAAGGAGCGGGCCTAGGACCCAGAAGGCGTGGGCAGGTCTGGGCTGGAGTCTGCCCTCTGCCTTTTCTGCAGGAAGAAAGAAAGGAGAGTAAACCAGTCCCCGTGGAACAGGTCGCTGGGCAGTCATGGCCACTGATGGCTCATCTCCATTCTAACCCTCACCCCCAACCACAGGTGACTGAAGCGGGGTGGGCAGCTGGCTCAAGGGGAATCAAACCACAGTTTGGTTGGTGGCCTGAACAAGGACATAGAGGTTAGTTTTTAATCAGGTCAGTAATTCTCCCACTTCAAACTTGAACTCAGAAATTCTCTCTCTAACCACTTAAAAAAAGAAAAAAGGTCAGAGAGCGCGAATGCATGCATGCTCATTTGCTTCAGTTGTGTCTGCCTCTGTATGACCCCATGGACTGTAGCCTGCCAGGCTCCTCTGTCCATGGGATTTCCCAGGCAAGAATATTGGAGTGGGTAGCACTTCCTTCTCCAGGGGATCTTCCCGACCCAGGGATCAAACCCACATCTTCTGCATCTCCTGCACTGCAGGTGGATTCTTTACCACTGAGCCACCAGGGAAGCCCAGTGAGCAGGGTAAGCTGCAGCCAAAAGGACTTGCTACATGAGACTGTGGCCAGCTCCTTTCTCCCACCGTCACCCTCACAGAAGTCCTGAGACCTCTAGGTAGATGGAGGGCTGAGGACTGGGGAGAGAGGAGGCTGCATGCTTCTCACTTCATCCTGCTGGGCTGCTCGAGGAACGGCCCTCACCAGACGTGAACTACTTCACAGCTCTCTTTCCAGGAAGCTGACAGAAGCCAACGAGGGGGTCTGAGGGTGTAGAGGAAGGAGACTCTCCTGGCAGGCAGGTTTTCAACTTCTCCCTCCTCTGCCAGCAGCCAGCTGCCATCTGGAGGCAAATGCACGTTAACCTCCCCCTGGTTTTATCTGCGAAATGGACTAGCTGATCTTGAAGATCTTATTTGACAATCTCAATAGGTGAAAGGCGTTCTGAGAGAATAACCAGGAGAAAGGAGTGTGTGTGTGTGTGTTGGTGGGTAAGCAGTTCCTTTGGTGGCTGGTTGAGGGGACCCTCCTGAGAATGCCACATTTGTGCTGCAAGCGGGTGAGAGAGGAGAGAGTGGTGAGTCTTTGGGGCTCCATCAGTCTGGCAGGAACACATCTTTCTTTCTTTCTTTTTTTTAGGTACACGTCTTTCGATGTGTGGGTACGAGGAGACTTGGTTCCCAGTCGCAAAGTTGTCTTGTGTGCCAAGGACCACAGTAGGTGCTGGGGCGGAAAACAAAACAAAACTATAAACACAGTGCCTGCCTGTAGAGGGCGCTCTACTGACTGTGAAATAACGGCAGGAAGACTGTCGGTGTTTCTCAGAGCTGGTGCCTCCCTGATTGAGGTGGAATCCAGGCGCTGACACCTTCCATCTTTTCCTTTATGGAAACGGTCAGCGCCTCTGACTTCCCAAGGAGAACACGACATAAAGAGGATGATGCTGACAGACCAGGTGGGGACGGGTACCCGTGAGAACAGGACAGGTGGGGTTCTGGACAGGAAAAACCTATCTTGGAAGCAACTATTTCTTCAAACATTTTACGGAACACCTGCTATTGCCTTGGTCCTGTTCTGAATCCAGGAGGGCTGGGACGTGGTGACTGGCCAGGTGAGATGACATGTACCCGCGACCCCCAGATAAACCTCAGGCTCTGCAGACCCCACGCAGCCTCAAGTGCCCAAGACTCAGAGCCAGAGAGGTCAGCACCACAGGTGGAGCTTGTCCACAGCCTCCCTGCTTGTCTGGGGACCACGAAGGTGGAAGGGCTGCCTGGCTGCCTTGTACCGTGTGGCTAAAGGGAGGAAAACGGAGGCAGAATTGTCAGGCTCCTCTGATCTATAAACAAGCCCAGCCTGTAAACACACGTGCCTCGGTGCTGTGACGCTGTCGTCTCTCGCTTCCCTCCATCTGAAGAAAGGGCCGGAGGAGAGAGGGATGTGAGGAGGAGATGCTGAGGGACTCAGAGGACTCTGCGTGTTCCTCTCCTGCGGAAAGGGCAGATTCCGCACTTCAGTTCAAACACGCCCCCATCGCCTGCTATGGCACAGGCAGACGGAGATTTAAGACGAAATCAGCGGCAGGTGGAGCCCTTGTGACGCTCCCCGTGTGGAGGGGACACGTGTGCCTACCTAAATCACAGATTCAGGCTGCTGCTGCTAAGTCACTTCAGTCGTGTCCGACTCTGTGAGGCCCCAGAGACGGCAGCCCACCAGGCTCCCCCGTCCCTGGGATTCTCCAGGCAAGAACACTGGAGTGGGTTGCCATTTCCTTTCTCCAATGCATGAAAGTGAAAAGTGAAAGTGAAGTCGCTCAGTCGTGTCCGACTCTTTGCGACCCCATGGACTGCAGCCTACCAGGCTCCTCCATCCATGGAATTTTCCAGGCAAGAATACTGGAGTGGCACCCATCACAGAGCACTGGGGATGCACGCAGCAGAGGTTGGTTTGCTCGGTGGATGGGATGGGGGTGGGGGTGGAGGGGGCAGGGGCAGGGAGAGGGGACTGGGAAGTCATGGAAGGTTTCCACAGGGAAAGGGCATTCCTGGCAGAGGGCTTAGCTTGTAAGCAGGCTGAGTAATAGATTCAAGGGTGGTAAATACAGAGGCTAGCAATCCTTTATTTATTCAGGAAATATCTGCATGCCCCTTACGTGTCACTGCTGGGTGCTAGAAGCTTAAATGTCAGGGCCACGGGAGGAAGTAGAATCAGGCAGAAAGGTAGGGCAGGCTCATTTTATGAGGGCTTTGAAAATCAAGCTGAGAAAGCCAGTGGGAAATTCTCTGGCTGTCCCGTGGTTAAGACTTCATGCTTTCACTGCAAGGAACACAGGTTCATCCCTGGTTGGGGAATTAAGATCCTGTGTGCAGTGCAGCCAAAAGGAAAGAAAAAAAGCTAAGAAAGCAAGTATCTTTGAAAAAAACTGGGAAGGATAGGGCAAAGATCATCAGCGAGGGATGACCAAGGTCATGACCCTTTCTTTCCTGCAGAGTCCTTAGCCTGATCCTTTGAAGAAAAGACCCTAAATGGGGAAAGGAAGTGGACACCCACGTAAAGAGTTCCACTGCAGTTGGAGCCATTACAGTTCTATGAAAACCCAACTTAGTGGAAGGCAAAGGACATTGGGGCTGCAGCAGTGCTCAGAGGAGGCATAGGGAGCCTACTACCTGTCAAGTCTTTGGGGATCTGGTCCTGCTGCAGGAAAGATACATGCCTCAAACTTAAGGCTGGTGGGAGGAGCTAGACAAGTCTCTTTTTGTTCAGCTTAACAGAATCTGAACATAAAGAGAGAGAAAGAGAATAATGGCAACAGCCCAGCACTCCCTTGCTTTAAAGTCACCTGAAGGCTGGGAGGTGGTGGGGTTGGTGGTTGTTAAAGCCACACCACCATAGGGCTGTTTGGAGTGGAATTTATGCCTTTTCTGCAAGAAAATGCAAGAATATAGTGATACCACCAGTAACGTTTGGTGATGCTTTTGGCAAGTGTTGGAGAAATAGAATTATAACACAATATAGTATAATTAAAAACAAGATGCCCTGTATTTCCCTGGTGGTACAGTGGATAAGAATCCATCTGCCAATGCAGGGGACACGGGTTCAATCCTTGGACTGAGAAGATCCCACCTGCCATGGAGCAACTAAGTCTGTGCTCCACAATTGCTGAGCCTGTGTGCCACAACTACAGAAGCCCATGCCTGGAGCTGTGCTCTGCAATGAGAGGCTACCACCATGAGAAACCCAAGCACCGAAATGAAGAGTAGCCCCTTCTTGTGGCAACTAGAGAAAGCCTGCGGAAGGCAACAGAGACACAGAGCAACAGGAAAAATTAAAAAACAAACAGTATCCTCTCCACAAAGGGAGTAGACCAAGAAACCCCTGTGATGACTGAACGAGCATGAAGCCAGAATATGATGGGCATCACAGGCAATCCACTAAGAGACTGCAGAGACAGAAAGGAATCTCCCCCTTATCTAGCCAAGCAGACACAGGCCATTACATGCATGTTCCCAAGGCGATCAATCACTAGTCTTCAAGGGAGAGGACTTGACAACATGGTTTCTCCTAACTTTATCTTGGTAACTTGGGAGACCACTTGTGTTGACCTGATCTGGAGGTGAAAGAAATGTCTCATATATTTGGAACAAAAGGTAGTTTTGCAAACTGGAGCATGGTGCCCATGGAAGGTTATTACCCTCCAACATGAAGTGGGAGATGGATGTTTGTGTTTCAAAAAATGTCTTCCAGGAAGTCCCAGGTCCAGGAGAAAACATTTCTGAATTGGGACACTGGCAAGAGGCTTATTTAGCCATTATGAAGATTTAAACACATTTGAAAAGGACAGAAAAGAAATTCTGAAAGAAAAAGGGAGCTGTCTTTTCCCTGAGTTTCAACATGAAGACTTAAGTCTCATTTTAATTTCTGTTTGTCCTTACAGTCTCCTCCCTGTGTTACTACAACATAATAACCTTATAATCTAGTTATTTCCTTTGTGGTGTCTACCTTTCTCTGGGCAGCTTCAGATCAGATCAATCGCTCAGTCGTGTCTGACTCTTTGCGACCCCATGAACTGCAGCACGCCAGGCCTCCCTATCCATCACCAGCTCTCGGAGGTCACTCAGACTCACATTCATCCAGTCAGTGATGCCAGCCAACCATCTCATCCTCTGTCGTCCCCTTCTCCTCCTGCCCTCAATCCCTCCCAGCATCAGAGTCTTCTCCAATGAGTCAACTCTTCGCATGAGGTGGCCAAAATACTGGAGTTTCAGCTTTAGCATCATTCCTTCCAAAGAAATCCCAGGGCTGATCTCCTTCAGAATGGACCGGTTGGATCTCCTTGCAGTCCAAGGGACTCTCAAGAGTCTTCTCCAACACCACAGTTCAAAAGCATCAATTCTTCGGCGCTCAGCCTTCTTCACAGTCCAGCTTTCACATCCATACATGACCACAGAAAAGACTATAGCCTTGACTAGGCGAACCTTTGTTGGCAAAGTGATGTCTCTGCTTTTGAATATACTTTCTAGGTTGGTCATAACTTTCCTTCCAAGGAGTAAGTGTCTTTTAATTTCATGGCTGCAGTCACCTTCTGCAGTGATTTTGGAGCCCAGAAAAATAAAGTCTATTTCCCATGTAGTGATGGGACCAGATGCCATGATCTTCGTTTTCTGAATGTTGAGCTTTAAGCCAACCTTTTCACTCTCCACTTTCACTTTCATCAAGAGGCTTTTGAGTTCCTCTTCACTTTCTGCCATAAGGGTGGTATCATCTGCATATCTGAGGTTATTGATATTTCTCCCAGTAATCTTGATTCCAACTTGTGTTTCTTCCAGTCCAGCATTTCTCATGATGTACTCTGCATATAAGTTAAATAAACATGGTGACAATATACAGCCTTGACGTACTCCTTTTCCTATTTGGAACCAGTCTGTTGTTCCATGACCAGTTCTAACTGTTGCTTCCTGACCTGCATGCAGATTTCTCAAGAGGCAGATCAAGTGGTCTGGTATTCCCATCTCTTTCAGAATTTTCCACAGTTTATTGTGATCTACACAGTCAAAGGCTTTGGCATAGTCAATAAAGCAGAAATAGATGTTTTTCTGGAACTCTCTTGCTTTTTCCATGATCCAGCGGATGTTGGCAATTTGATCTCTGGTTCCTCTGCCTTTTCTAAATCCAGCTTGAACATCAGGAAGTTCACAGTTCACATATTGCTGAAGCCTGGCTTGGAGAATTTTGAGCATTACTTTACTAGCGTGTGAGATGAGTGCAATTGTGCGCTAGTTTGAGCACTCTTTGGTATTGCCTTTCTTTGGGATTGGGATGAAAACTGACCTTTTCCAATCTTGTGGCCACTGCTGGGTTTTCCAAATGTGCTGGCATATTGAGTGCAGCACTTTCACAGCATCATCTTTCAGGATTTGGAATAGCTCCACTGGAATTCCATCACCTCCACTAGCTTTGTTACTAGTGATGCTTTCTAAGGCCCACTTGACTTCACATTCCAGGATGTCTGGCTCTAGGTCAGTGATCACACCATCATGATTATCTGGGTCGTGAAGCTCTTTTTTGTACAGTTCTTCTGTGTATTCTTGCCACCTCTTCTTAATATCTTCTGCTTCCGTTAGGTCCATACCATTTCTGTCCTTTATCGAGCCCATTTTTGCATGAAATGTTCCTTTGGTATTTCTGATTTTCTTGAAGAGATCCCTAGTCTTTCCCATTCTGTTGTTTTCCTCTATTTCTTTGCATTGATCACTGAAGAAGGCTTTCTTATCTCTTCTTGCTATTCTTTGGAACTCTGCATTTAGATGTTTATATCTTTCCTTTTCTCCTTTGCTTTTCACTTCTCTTCTTTTCACAGCTATTTGTAAGGCCTCCCCAGACAGCCATTTTGCTTTTTTGCATTTCTTTTCCATGGGGATGGTCTTGATCCCTGTCTCCTGTACAATGTCACGAACCTCATTCCATAGTTCATCAGGCACTCTATCTATCAGATCTAGGCCCTTAAATCTATTTCTCACTTCCACTGTATAATCATAAGGGATTTGATTTAGGTCATACCTGAATGGTCTAGTGGTTTTCCCTACTTTCTTCAATTTCAGTCTGAATTTGGCAATAAGGAGTTCATGGTCTGAGCCACAGTCAGCTCCTGGTCTTGTTTTTGCTGATTGTATAGAGCTTCTCCACCTTTGGCTGCAAAGAATAGAATCGATCTGATTTCGGTGTTGACCATCTGGTGATGTCCATGTATAGAGTCTTCTCTTGTGTTGTTGGAAGAGGGTATTTGCTATGACCAGTGCATTTTCTTGGCAAAACTCTGTTAGTCTTTGCCCTGCTTCATTCCGTATTCCAAGGCCAAATTTGCCTGTTACTCCAGGTGTTTCTTGACTTCCTACTTTTGCATTCCAGTCCCCTATAATGAAAAGGACATCTTTTTTGGGTGTTAGTTCTAAAAGGTCTTGTAGGTCTTCATAGAACCGTTCAACTTCAGCTTCTTCAGCGTTACTGGTTGGGGCATATACTTGGATTACTGTGATATTGAATGGTTTGCCTTGGAAACGAACAGAGATCATTCTGTCGTTTTTGAGATTGCATCCAAGTACTGCATTTCAGACTCTTTTGTTGACCATGATGGCCACTCCGTTTCTTCTGAGGGATTCCTGCCCACAGTAGTAGATATAATGGTCCTCTGAGTTAAATTCACCCATTCCAGTCCATTTTAGTTCGCTAATTCCTAGAATGTCAACATTCACTCTTGCCATCTCTTGTTTGACCACTTCCAATTTGCCTTGATTCATGGACCTGACATTCCAGGTTCCTATGCAATATTGTTCTTTACAGCATTGGACTTTACTTATATCACCAGACACATCTACAGCTGGGTATTCTTTCTGCTTTGGTTCCATCCCTTCATTCTTTCTGGAGTTATTTCTCCACTGACCTCCAGTAGCATATTGGGCCCCTACTGACCTGGGGAGTTTCTCTTTCAGTATCCTATCATTTTGCCTTTTCATACTGTTCATGGGGTTCTCAAGGCAAGAATACTGAAGTGGTTTGCCATTCCCTTCTCCAGCGGACCACACCCTGTCAGATCTCTCCACCATGACCCGCCCATCCTGGGTTGCCCCACCGGCGTGGCTTAATTTCATTGAGTTAGACAATGCTGTGGTCCTGGTGTGATTAGATTGACTAGTTTTCTGTGAGTATGGTTTCAGTGTATTTGCCCTCTGATGCCCTCTTGCAAGACCTACCGTCTTACTTGGGATTCTCTTACCTTGGGTTGGGGTATCTCTTCCCGGCTGCTCCAGCAAAGCACAGCCATCACACCTTACCTTGGATGAGGGGTCTCTCCTCACCGCCGCCCTTCCTGACCTTGGGGGAGGGGTATCTCCTCACCGCCACCCTTCCTGACCTCGGTCGTGGGGTAGCTCCTCTCGGCCGTGCTTAGAGTGCCAGTCCTCACCGCCGTCCTTCCTCGGTCGTTGGGTAGCTCCTCTCGGGCGTGCTCTCAGTGGTGCGCTGCGCAGCCGGCGAGGGGCTCTCCGTGCGCCGCGCAGCCGGCGAGGGGCTCCAAGTGGGCAGCTTACAGTTGTCTAAATATCCAGTAAGTTCGTAGTAAGAGGAACAAAGCAATTATCAGAATTACAATTTAACATAAGGATGAATCTAAATCATCAGTGTGACATATACAGAATAACCCAGTGTTAAGCTGGTGACATCAGACCAGTCTTTTGCAGTCTGTTTGTCTATTAATCAGATGCTCCTCTTTCCCACAGTATCTTTCTAATTGTCTAAAAAAATTGTTAACATTTTTTGTGTGTGTGTCAAATTTAGAGCTTGAGCACCTGGGTACATACTACTTATTTTCACTTTGTTATCATCAAAACCTCTAGTGAAGATGGTCCTAATTGTATTCTGCTAATAACTGGGTTGCTGGACTAAAGTCCAGCCCATATCCATCCTGAGAGCACAATATAGAGCCGCCAAGAAATATTTGATTGTGGGGCCCATTACTGGGAGTACAGAAAGAGAGAGTAGGATGACAAGTAATATTGTTTGTTTTCTCATAAATGTGATTTTCAAAGTAAGTGGAATAATCATGGCTGTGAATAGGACAGCTAGGCAGCCTGGGAGAGTAGTAACACATTTTCCAGAATATTTCTTTACCGTTGAGGTCAATGCCAGTTGCTTCCTCTGGAAAAGTTAAGTGTTAGGTCCTTTGAAGGACCCACAATCCAGTCTCCCATGGTACTGGCTTCACATGGGAAGCATGTCCTTCACTTTGGTGGCATATGGCTGGACAGCAGCAGCAAGCATCCCTCCCTACTCAGTGAGAGCCATCTTTCTTCTATAGACGTAGATGAAGTCTCCCAGTTGACGGGGTGGTCAACTTCCTCTGGCAGATCCTTCCAGATGTTTGTGACTTTAACTCTCAAGGTTTCTGGAAAAAGACAAGTCTTGAACACAGTTTTAAGTATTGAACATATGCTGCTGCTGCTAAGTTGCTTTAGTTGTGTCCGACTCTGTGCGACCCTATGGACAGCAGCCCACTAGGCTTCTCTGTCCACAGGATTCTCTAGACAAGAATACTGGAGTGGTTTGCCATTTCCTTCTCCATTGAACATATGAGTAGATTCCATTAAATTGGACACAGGACATGGCCTCAGACCCCCCAGTTCATAGGCCTGACAAACATAAGTTCAAAAGAAGACAATCCATGCCTGCTTGTAGGGGCCATTCTAATTTCTAACAAGACTAGTGATAAAGCTCTAGGCCATTGTTGACCTGCAAGATGCTGAACCTTATTCAAGGCATGGTGGCACCAATGGTAAAGAACCCGCCTGCCAATGCTAGAAGACATAAGAGACGTGGGTTCGATCCCTGGGTTGGAAAGATCCCCTGGAGGAGGGCGTGGCAACCCACTCCAGTATTCTTGCCTGGAGAATCCCATGGACAGAGGAGCCTGGTGGGTTACAGTCCATAAGGTCCCAAAGAGTCAGACACGACTGAAGTGACTTAGCACTCACACGAAGTTTGATTCACTTGTTCTCTTTGCCCAGAGGACTGGGGCGTATGCGAATCTGTAAACATCTGTGTAATTTCTGGAGAACAGTAGAACTAAAGTGACTTTCTCTGATTCAGTATAGTAAGAGAGCCTCTACCACTGCCTGGGCATCAGCTTTCGAAAAAGAGATGACTTCAGGCCCCCCAAACATGGTACACAATGTAAGTAGATACCAGGCCCCCCAAACATGGTACACAATGTAAGTAGATACAATCTACCCACCCTTCCTCACATTACTTCTATGAAATCCAATGGCTTCCGGGTACCTGGTAAAGCTGGTCAGGGAGAACTTTCTGAACTTGCTTTCAGAATGGCCTGTAAAGAATTCTGTTGACAAATAACACATCTCTTCTTTACACATTTTGAATTTATTTTACCTTTTTGCTAAGTGTAGTGTGAGCTTAGTGTATTTAAATTCTTCTTTTACTCAGGTGACTTTGTTGATGACACAACATAAACCCAGCAAAAAGGCACTAGTTTGTGTTAGGTAATTACTGTGGTCCATTTTCTTTTGCAAAGCATGGCATTACTGTTGGTAGGAATGTAAGTTGATACAGCCACTATGGAGACTAGTCTGGAGGTTCCTTAAAAAACTAAAAACAGAATTACACTATGACCTATCAATCTTACTCCTAAACATATATCCAGAGAAAAGCATGGCCCAAAAGGATAAATGCACCCCAGTATTAATCGCAGCACTGTTTACAACAGCCAAGACATGGAAGCAACCCAAACGTCCACCAACAGAGGAATGGAGAAAGAAGATGTGGTACATATATACAATGGAATATAACTCAGCCATAGATAAGATCAAAATTGTGCCATTTGCAGAGATATGGATGGACCTAGAGACTGCCATACAGAGAGAAGTAAGTCAGAAAGAGAAAAACATATATTGTCTATTAATGCATTTATGTGGAATCTAGAAAAATGGTACAGATGAACCTATTTACATAGAGAACAAATATATGAATACCTGGGGTGGGGAGAGGGTGGTGGGATAAACTGGGAGATTGGGACTGACATATATATACTTCTATGTATAAAATAAATAACTAATGTATAGTATAGGGGAAAAAAAGAAGGTATAATCTGTTTATGGGACATATATTAAGTTAACCTTAAAAATGCATTCTAGTATACATTAGGTGCAGACAAATAATGTTTGATTCCACTTATGTGAGGTACTTAGAATAGTCAAATTCAGGGTCAGAAAGCACACTGGTAGTTACCAAAGGCCCTGGGGCCGGGGCAGGGGGCTGGTAGGGAGGGGTGATGGAGAGTGAGTATTTAGTGGGGACAGAGTTTCTGTTCAGGAAGGTGAAAGATTTGGGAGACGGATGATGGTGAGAATTGCACAACGATGTGAATGTCCTTAGTGCCACTGAACTGTACAGTTAGATATGGTTAAATAGTATGTTTTATATTATGTGACTTTTATCACAATAAAGTTTTTTTAAAAAACGAACAAACATTTCTTGTTGTCTTGAAAGTAGAGCTCTGCCATGTTTTGACAGCAGCTTTTGCAGTTCTGTCAGCAAAGTGGATTGCTGACATGTGAGCTGGCAGTCATAAGGCACTTAACAGATCAGCTTTCAATTTGACACGAGATTTTTTTCATTCTCGTTGAAGTCAAAAGTCCTCTATTTTTTAAAAATTTTGCATGACAGACACAAAACACATATTTACTGCAAATACATATTTTTCATTGTAAGTCCAGAACAAAAAATTGCAGCTTTAGTAACCATTAACTCAGCAGCTTGTGCCAATTTAATTTTAGATACACATAAACCTCCAATATCTCATGAGAAGTAATGACAGCATCAGATCAGATCAGTCGCTCAGTCGTGTCTGACTCTTTGCAACCCCATGAATTGCAGCACGCCAGGCCTCCCTGTCCATCACCAACTCCCAGAGTTCACTCAGACTCACGTCCATCGAGTCAGTGATGCCATCCAGCTATCTCATCCTCTGCTGTCCCCTTCTCCTCTTGCCCCCAATCCCTCCCAGCATCAGAGTCTTTTCCAATGAGTAAACTCTTTGCATGAGGTGGCCAAAGTACTGGAGTTTCAGCTTTAGCATCATTCCTTCCAAAGAAATCCCAGGGCTCATCTTCAGAATGGACTGGTTGGATCTCCTTGCAGTCCAAGGGACTCTCAAGAGTCTTCTCCAACACCACACTTCAAAAGCATCAATTCTTCGGCGCTCAGCCTTCTTCACAGTCCAACTCTCACATCCATACATGACCACAGGAAAAACCATAGCCTTAACTAGATGAACCTTTGTTGGCAAAGTAATGTCTCTGCTTTTGAATATACTATCTAGGTTGGTCATAACTTTCCTTCCAAGGAGTAAGCGTCTTTTAATTTCATGATGCAGTCACCATCTGTAGTGATTTTGGAGCCCAGAAAAATAAAGTCTGACACTGTTTCCACTGTTTCTGTATCTATTTCCCATGAAGTGATGGGACCAGATGCCATGATCTTTGTTTTCTGAATGTTGGGCTTTAAGCCAACTTTTTCACTCTCCACTTTCACCTTCATCAAGAGGCTTTTTAGTTCCTCTTCACTTTCTGCCATAAGGGTCGTGTCATCCGCATATCTGAGGGTATTGATATTTCTCCTGGCGATCTTGATTCCAGCTTGTGTTTCTTCCAGTCTAGTTTCTCATGATGTATTCTGCATATAAGTTAAATAAACAGGGTGACAATATACAACGTTGACATACTCCTTTTCCTATTTGGAACCAGTCTGTTGTTCCATGTCCAGTTCTAACTGTTGCTTCCTGACCTGCATACAGATTTCTCAACAGGCAGATCAGGTGGTCTGATATTCCCATCTCTTGAAGAATGTTCCACAGTTTATTGTGATCCACACAGTCAAAGGCTTTGGCATAGTCAATAAAGCAGAAATAGATGTTTTTCTGGAACTCTTGCTTTTTCCATGATCCAGCAGATGTTGGCAATTTGATCTCTGGTTCCTCTGCCTTTTCTAAAACCAGCTTGAACATCAGGAAGTTCACGGTTCACATATTGCTGAAGCCTGGCTTGGAGAATTTTGAGCATTACTTTACTGGCGTGTGAGATGAGTGCAATTGTGCGGTAGTTTGAGCACTCTTTGGCATTGCCTTTCTTTGGGATTGGAATGAAAACTGACCTTTTCCAGTCCTGTGGCCACTGCTGAGTTTTCCAAATTTGCTGGCATATTGAGTGCAGCACTTTCACAGCATCATCTTTCAGGATTTGAAATAGCTCAACTGGAATTCCATCACCTCCACTAGCTTTGTTAGTAGTGATGCTGTCTAAGGCCCACTTGACTTCACATTCCAGGATGTCTGGCTCTAGGTCAGTGATCACACCATCGTGATTATCTGGGTCATGAAGATCTTTTTTGTACAGTTCTTCTGTGTATTCTTGCCATCTCTTCTTAATATCTTCTGCTTCTGTTAGGTCCATACCATTTCTGTCCTTTATCGAGCCCATGTTTGCATGAAATGTTCCTTTGGTATCTCTGATTTTCTTGAAGAGATCCCTAGTCTTTCCCATTCTGTTGTTTTCCTCTATTTCTTTGCATTGATCGCTGAAGAAGGCTTTCTTATCTCTTCTTGCTATTCTTTGGAACTCTGCATTCAGATGTTTATATCTTTCCTTTTCTCCTTTGCTTTTCACTTCTCTTCTTTTCACAGCTATTTGTAAGGTCTCCCCAGACAGCCATTTTGCTTTTTTGCATTTCTTTTCCATGGGGATGGTCTTGATCCCTGTCTCCTGTACAATGTCACGAACCTCATTCCATAGTTCATCAGGCACCCTATCTATCAGAATGACAGCATAGGAAACCTTAAAGTTGGCCATTCTTACTCTGGGTATACGACCCATCAGCAAACATTATCAAATCTGCTTTTTGATCTGAGACATCTGATAAATCACATCGAGGCCTAGTATCTTCTTTTATTACTATTGAATAATCACAATCATCTACTTGATCAGGCTCTTAGAAGAGGGTAGCAGTTTAGGAGACTGGACTGTGAAGAAGGCTGAGCGCCGAAGAATTGATGCTTTTGAACTGTGGTGTTGGAGAAGACTCTTGAGAGTCCCTTGGACTGCAAGAAGATCCAACCAGTCCATTCTGAAGGAGATCAATCCTGGAATTTCTTTAGAAGGAATGATGCTAAAGCTGAAACTCCAGTATTTTGGCCACCTCATGTGAAGAGTTGACTCATTGGAGAAGACTCTGATGCTGGGAGGGATTGAGGACAGGAGGAGAAGGGGACGATAGAGGATGAGATGGCTGGATGGCATCACTGACTCGATGGGTATGAGTCTGGGTGACCTCCGGGAGCTGGTGATGGACAGGGAAGCCTGGCGTGCTGCGGTTCATGGGGTCGCAAAGAGTCGGACACGACTGAGCGACTGATCTGATCTGATCTGATCTGACCTCCCAAGCACAGTATGAGGACTGGATACCAATGCCTGCTCATAGATGGCTTGAAGGCACGCTGACACTTGCTGGGCTTATGCACTTGTAAGATTGCTGCCATAGCAGATGGGCGTGCACATAAGTCAAATGACCCAAGGATAAGAGATGGAGCCTTTTCAATAACAGTGGCTGCGACCCCTGCCCCTGCTCTGAGGCACCCAGGCATTACCAGAAAATCTGAGAAATAAGCTATTAGTCTACAGCCTAGTCCCAGTTTGGGGTTAATACTTTCCTAAGTAGTAGTTCATCATCAAACAAGTGGGAAGGTTTTTATGATGTTTTTTTTTTTTTCAAAATCTGGAATCCTCAAAGCTGAGGGAGCTGCTATAGCCCATTTCAGTACTGCAAAACCTCTTAGATTCTAAGGAGCAGACGAGGGGGTCTGGAGAGTTATGGAATTGCTCTGCCAGAGGTTATGCACATTTGGCAAAAGCTGGGATCCATTATTGATAGCACCTAGTCAATGGCAACCTACTCCAGTAATCTTGCCTGGAAAATCCCATGGATGGAGGAGCCTGGAAGGCTGCAGTCCATGGGGTCGCTAAGAGTCAGACACAACTGAGCAACTTCACTTTCACTTTTCACTTTCATACATTGGAGGAGGAAATGGCAACCCACTCCAGTGTTCTTGCCTGAAGAATCCCAGAGATGGGAGAGCCTGGTGGGCTGCCGTCTCTGGGGTCGCACAGAGTCAGACACGACTGAAGCGACTTAGCAGCAGCAGCAGCAGTCCCCCATACTGTCTATGTTTCTTTGTAGCAGGCTGCTTTACATGCAAATTTGGCTGCCTCTCAGACTGTGACACTTTGGCTTCGGCTGACAACCCCGAGGTTGTTGTTCAGTCACTACGTCGTGCCTGACTTGATCTTGAGTTAAATTAATTCCTTCGGCCCAAAGCGATGCCTCAATTTGTTCCGGGGTGCTTTTCCAGCATGGTGTGAGATTGCCACTCTGCCACCCCCTTTTTCTTCTGGAGGGCACATAGCAAACAATTCAAGTGTTTTTTTTTTTTTTTCTATTTTAGGGAGCTCTAAGAACACTCCGTCCAGGGTACAGAATATAGTGGCCTTCAATTGGTAGAGCAGGTCTCTACCAAACAGGTTTACAGGAGAATTAGGGGAAAGTAAAGCACACATGCACCTCAGTGAGGGCAACTGCCTGTATGGGAATCACAGAGGAAAAGGAACAAGAAGGCTGACCCCAAACACCAACAGCTTGTACTACCTTTTGTCACATGGAGAGCAAGACATTTCTGAGGAAAGTGCATGATAAGTAGCACCCCTCTCTACCAGAAAAGGTAAGAACAAATTAGCCTGAATAAAATTTATCAACATATTTGGTTCCCCACATTCCACTTCTGAGAGTCCCTCAATCTATTCATTCTGAGCCATTTGCCAAATATTTCCTATGCTATGCTAAGTTGCTTCAGTCATGTCCGACTCTGTGCGACCCCATAGATGGCAGCCCACCAGGCTCCCCTGTCCCTGGGATTTTCCAGGCAAGAACACTAGAGTGGGCTGCCATTTCCTTCTCCAATGCATGAAAGTGAAAAGTGAAAGTGAAGTCGCTCAGTCGTGTCTGACTCTTAGCGACCCCATGGACTGCAGCCTAACAGGCTCCTCCATCCATGGGATTTTCCAGGCAAGAGTGCTGGAGTGGGGTGCCATTGCCTTCTCCCAAATATTTCCTAGCAAAGGTTTTTTCCTGTAGACCTTCCTGATTCTCCCGCCTCTGCAACCTCCTCATGTTCCCATCTCTTCACGGTCCTTCCATGGCTTGGTGTTTTGCAGTGATGATGTATAGTTTTCTCTCTCCTCTTCCTTTGCTGTCTTCATAGGTTGGCCAGAGTTGGCATTATTCCCTTTAGTGAAGAGTTCTAAGTAGCCAACACAGCAGTCTTTAATCTCTCCTTTTCTTTGTCCTCTGGATTATCCCCAAACTGAGGAGCAGCTGCTAAGGTTTGAACACTAGTCTGTGCTTGCCATCCTGCCACCTTCTCCTTAATCTGGGTTTGGAGAATTGGCAAGAGAGCTGAGAGAAAGGTTGCTAGGACTGGAGTGTGGATTTGATCTGCCCGAGTCCATTCCTATAACGTTAGAGAAAGCCTCAACAAACAGCACAGAAATCAGCAGTGAACTCCCTGTCTTCTGCATACACTGCCCACGACTTCTCCCAGCTCACCTTTATTGGAAAGGCGTCCAGTCCTGCCATCAACAACCCCTCTCCCTGGGTCTTTAAGGCCATCAATTCTTCTGTGGTTGTAGGGAGTGGTGGAGTATCGCCCTCTCTCAGCACAATGTCCTCCTGTAGGCGATCGTTCCCTGGTCCACAGTGAGCTTGCTCCATCAAATACTTGAAATCTGCTGGTCCCCAAAGTCCCTGCAGCATCTAGTGTACAGCCGAGGCTGTAAACTGAAAATATGCTGAGAAGCATTGCTGCCAACTTTTGTGGATCTTCCTGAAATGTGTGTGTGGGGGAGAGTTTAGATGAATGACACTCGCGGGGGAGAAGGGCATGGTCAACTCAGTATTTCCTTTGTGCCTGAGGGGCTTGGGTGGCTTTTCGGCTGTACCAGCTTTGCTAGAGATCCGAATAGGAGGGCTGATTTTCCTCACATGGAAATAGGAAACAGGATTATACGGCACATTGGTTTCTTTTCCCATATTTGTATTTATCAGTGTAACTCCTTTCTTTTTCATCTTTCTAAGCATCTAGTCCAAATATTGTCCACCTTGCAGCTTTCATATAAGGACTCAATTCTCAGTCACCCTAGGATCCTGATCATTTCTCATGTCAGCCTGTCTAGCTACATTGTGTGTATATGAAAAGGGACTCTAGGAGGTGGAGTCTGGTCTAGGACAGAAGACTCAGGGCTAGTCCAGCAGGCACACCATTCTGCATCCTCCATCAGCAGGTAACACATTACCAGCTAGCAAAGTCACATCTTTCTCAGGGAAACCCCCTTCCTGAGGGAATCACTGGCTACAGAGTCATCAGCTACTCATCCCCAGGAGTCAGTGTAAGATAGGGAGGGGAAAGTGAGACAGCAGGAGCAGAGAGGGTGAGACAGCAGACGAAGGTGGAGGAGAAAGAGAAAGCACCTCTGACTCCCACGTTCCTGAGTTGTGAGACTGGGGATTTCCCTGGTGGTCCAGTGGTGAAGAATCTGCCTTCCGGCCACTGATCCCAAGAGCTCTGGAGCCTGTTCATGACTACGAGAGATGCCTTTCTGCCAAGATGAAGGCTGCTGCTGCTGCGTCGCTTCAGTCGTGTCTGACTCTGTGCGACCCCATAGACGGCAGCCAACCAGGCTCCCCTGTCCCTGGGATTCTCCAGGCAAGAACACTGGAGTGGGTTGCCATTTCCTTCTCCAGTGCATGAAAGTGAAAAGTGAAAGTGAAGTCGCTCGGTCGTGTCCGACTCTAGCGACCCCATGGACTGCAGCCTACCAGGCTCCTCCGTCCGTGGGATTTTCTAGGCAAAAGTACTGGAGTGGGGTGCCATTGCCTTCTCCAGAGATGAAGGCTAAGCACAGCCAAAACAATCAAACAAAAACAAAACAAAAAATATCACTTCCCTGACCTGTGAGGCTGGTAAGAGGCTTATTTAGCCATGATGAAGATTTATTTGTTGTATTTGAAAAGGAAAGAAGTTCTGAAAGAAAAAGGAAAGGAAGTCTTTCCCCTTAATTTCAACAGGAAGAATTAAGCCTCTTCTTTTTAATTTGTAGTTGCCCCTGCAGTAGGCAGATAAGTATTCCACCCTGCTTTCCTCGCCCTCTGCATCAATGAATTAGGATCATATCTTCAATTTGAAACAGGTCTAAAAGGATGATTCCAAAGGATGATTCCAGGCCTCTGCCTTCTGGCTGCTGAGGGGCTGAATCATTTAGGACCAATAGTTGTGATCACCTCTGATGGATAGGTCACCCACTAATGTTGCTAGAGGCTTTTGGTATTTCAGCAATCTGATAGGTACAGAGTTTTATTTTGTCTATTTGAAGTCCTTTCTGCTACACATAAATGATCAGATGAACATCACTAGATGATTAATTTATCATCAAACTAGAAGATTCCTCACGATCTTGACAGTCATGTGTACCTGTCCTCACGTTCGAAGATAACTCTCACCCATGGCATTTGGCAGGTCTTTGGTCAGCAGAAGTAAACTGGACATATGACTCAATATTTTTAGAATGTTACTGAAATTCTATATCCTCTATGGTTGGTTTAGTCCCTAAGTCGTATCCGATTCTTTGTGACCCCATAGACTGTAGCCCACCGGGCTCCTCTGTCCACAGATTTCCCAGGCAAGAATACTGGAGTGGGTTGCCATTTCCTTCTCCAGGGGATCTTCCTAACCCGGGGATAGAACCTGGGTCTCCTGCACTGCTGGCAGATTCTTTCCAACTGAGCTACCAGGGAAGCTATACACTCTATACAATCCGTTTTAACATTCTAATCTGCCCTTTTAACTATCTGTCCACTATAATACATGCACTAAATAATTTAACCCTTCTGAATATGCTTTAAAAATAATGCTGACTTCACAGGATTACTGTTACATAGAAATTATTTTCACATGTGTGTATCTTATCTGCCTAGGGCTCTGTGAAGGGGTCACACCCTGTACTACTGAGTATCTTCCAGCATGCCCGGCAGTAAGATCCAGGCCTAGTGGGGTGGGTAAGGGGTATTCCACAGAGATAGAATTCAGCTCAATCTAGGAAAAAACCCACCTAGCAATTAGAACCATCCAGGCAGGATGTTTCAGCAAACACCGAGCTTAGCTGTACTTCAGTAGACACTGCTGCTGCTGCTGCTAAGTCGCTTCAGTTGTGTCTGACTCTGTGCGACCCCATGGACTGCAGCCTACCAGGCTTCTCCATCCATGGGATTCTCCAGGCACTACAAGACTATTAATTACAGTGCCCTATGAAGAATTCCAACACTGAGTAGGGTGTTCAATTCACTGGTTGCTTTGGAGAGAGGACTGGCTTTTTGACCCTGAGAGCAAAAAAGAAGGGATTCCTTAATGAAATGTACTGAGATTATATGGTCAGAAGGGCTGGATTTCTGCTCAAATGGCCTTCCCTCCCCATCCCTCAGCTCAGGAAGGTGAAAACGAATGTCAAGGTTCTCTGCAGATTCCCAGATACTGTAGAAACAAGAATAAATAGTTAAAAATACTTGGCGTCACTAGACTGCTTACCCTCATATACCAGGGAGAGGTGAGGAGAGGGAGAGACAGAGACATTCCTCTCCTGTCCTAAAGATTTGTTATGACCAGAAAGGGTGGCTAGGTGCCAGGAAGTAAGAACACTTCCCAGGGAAAGAAACCTTGGGAAATGTCTTTGGCCTCCACTTGCGGCACCATGGATGTCACTCTTTTCCACGATAACCATTCTCTTCTCTTGCCTGTGGTCATAATTCCCCCTCCGTCCCTCCCTCTGGTTGCCTGTGCAGAGCAACAAGACCCCAGCAAAGGTGGTCCAGGTTTGTAGCCTGGGTCACCTAAATCCTACTCTAAATCTTCTCTAAGGAGAGAATGCACTGGGCATGTAGTAGGAAAAGGGACATTTCAGAAATTTCACTGTGGGCATTTTCCTAACTTTTCATGGCAGCTATGACGGTGGACTTTTGGCAGGTCATCTCAGAAGTAGATGTCATGTTCAGAGAGTACAGGGATAAAGCCATTATATAGACATACTGAAACTTCCAGAACAGCTAAACTTTTGCTCTTCCATTCTTCTGTGTCTGATGGCAATTTTGATAATTTATACTTCATTATTCTTCATAATGGAAAGAAACTGAAAAGTAACTACAATTTTAATATGCATATGCTAATACTACCCTGTATTCAAGGAATGCTTTTTAATTTCCAAAAGTGCCAGAGGCCTTTCCAGAGAAGATATGTTATTGAAACTGCAAAGCTTTGCAATTCAGAAACATAGGAATACCACATCCTAGTTCTAAGAATAGCAGAATGCCCTTCCCAAGAGAACCACAGAGCTCATGAGAAGTTTCTCCTGGGACTGGTCAAAGAGAATTCGAAAAGTGGAAATGAGGACTCTTGCTTATAGTACAACAGTGGTCAGAGTTTGGTTTTTAAACATGTAAAATATTGAAAAAGTATAAAGTGCTTGCTAACTGGGCTGGCATTTAACAGTGGTTAATTTGCTTAATTTAGGAAAAAAAGTCATTTTGTTGCATTTTTCAAAATTTAACCTTTGAAACTGAATGCTTCTAAGAGACTCAGTCATTCCAAGAAAATACCTGTCAGGTTCCATTTCTCCATGAAAGTGCTATGAGCTGGAAAAGCTTTTATATTCAGAAAAGAAATTTCAATAGCACAGGAATGAAAGCCCTAGAAAGGAAAGGAAAGGGGTGGGGGAGCCAGCTTTGCAAAATACCCTTGGCTTTCACACAGAAAACAGGCTGCCTTCTGCAAAAATCTTTCAGAATATTCAGTGAAAATAATCTCAACCCTAGGTCTCTCAGCCCTCTCTGTTCAAGGCATGCTGCTGCTGCTAAGTCGCTCCAGTCGTGTCCGACCCTGTGCGACTCCATCATCGGCAGCCCACCAGGCTCCCCTGTCCCTGGGATTCTCCAGGCAAGAATACTGGAGTGGGTTGCCATTTCCTTCTCCAATGTGTCTGTTCAGTTCAGTTGTGTCTGACTCTTAGCGACCCCATGGACTGCAGCCCACCAGGCTCCTCCATCCATGGGATTTTCCAGGCAAGAGTACTGGAGTGGGTTGCCATTGCCTTCTTCGAGTTCAAGGCATAGTTCAAGGCATAGAGATCTTCATATTCCATTCCAACAGTAAATGTCTCAAGTGTCTGTTTATTGAGCTTTGACGGAAAAGAGTGTCCCTTGGTTCTGTGCAAATGCAATACCAAGGTGCATCCACACTGCTTGTGTGCACTCCTGTGGAACTGCCATCAATACAGCAACAAAAAAGCTTTAGTCATGTCGTGTGCCCTCCAAAACCGTGTCCTGGGTTCCTGTGCTAGAGACACACCATTATGGCAAGAGAACCCCATTACTGTAGAAATACTTTTATCCTCTTGAATGCAAGCTCCAGATTGGATTTTTCATGGTTTTCCCTTTTCTCTGTCACTGCTGATGGTGAGCACTTTAGAACACAGGTCATCAAATCTGGGCCTGCAAGCCAAATTCAGTTGGTGGAATTTTGGATGGCTCATGAACAATGCATGGTTACTACATTTCAAAATGCTTGGAAAATAATTTTGAAAAATATTGTTGACACTTGATAATTAAATGAAATTCAGGGACTTCCCTGGTGGTCCAATGGCTAAGAGTCCATGCTCCCAATGCAGGGGGCCTGGGTTCGATCCTTGGTCAGGGAACTAGATCCCACATGCCACAACTAAGAGTATGCACGCTGCAATTAAAGATCCCGCATGCTGCATCGAAGACACCATGTTCCTCAAGGAAGACAGATCCTGGATGCCACAAACAATACCTACCCGGTGCAGCCAAGAGTCACATCTGTGTCCATGCATAAGGTTTCATTAAAGCCCAGGCACACTCATTTGTTTACACTTTGTCTAAGGCTGCCTTCACATGCTAAAACGGCAGAGTGAAGTCATGACAGAGACAATATGGCCCACAAAGCTTAAATTATTTATAATCTGACCCTTTACAGAAAAAAATTCTGCTCACCCCTAGCATGGAAGAGACTACCTCATAAAAGGGACTTCAATTTTTGTTGAATGAATAGAGTGGCCATTGGACCTTACACATCTCTTTTGAGCAACAGCCCATATCCATTACGGACCACTAGCTGAGGATACCAAACACAGGAGTAAACTGAGTTACTGCTTATGTGCTCAGCCTTGTCTGACTCTTTTGTGACCCCAGAGACTGTAGGCTCTCTTTTCATGGAGTTTTTCAGGCAAGAATACTGGAGTGGATTGACATTTCCTCTTCCAGAGGATCTTGCCCACCCAAGGATTGAACCCACGTTTCCTGCATTGCAGGTGGATTCTTTACCACTGGGCCACCAGGGAAGTCCAAACTGAGTTGCTATTAGGTTGCAATTTCACTGAAGCTCACTTACAAAAAGATTCTGGAATAGATTCTTTCAGGCGTATAAAACTAAAGGTAAATCTTTATACAAGTAATTACTTGTGTTTGCCTTGGTTCTTCCTCTGGAAAATCCTGAATACTATTTTTATATGTTTTTCTCCAAAAGGCTCCTAAACCTCTGGTCATAGATTACTACTGAGAGTAGGGCAAAAGCAGTACAGGTAGGAAAATCCATAAAATCACCTTCAAAGAGATTGGAAAATATACTATACAATAATTAACCCAGACTACTATCATTGTCTGGAATTTTAACGTAGAATTCATGAGCATTCCTACCCAGTTCCAATGCAAGATCTCCTTCAGAATTTGGGCACTGCTGCTGCTGCTGCTGCTAAGTCGCTTCAGTCGTGTCCGACTCTGTGCGACCCCGTAGACGGCAGCCCACCAGGCTCCCCGTCCCTGGGATTCTCCAGGCAAGAACACTGGAGCAGGTTGCCATTTCCTTCTCCGAACTTGGGCACTAGGGAGTTTGATTTGAAAACTGGCCAAAGACAAATGACTCACAGAGAAACAGGAAGACATTAAAACCACAAACAAATGGGAAGACTTCTTCATTCTCCTATTGAGAAGCTGCAGTGATCTCAGATGAAAAGAAGAAACAAAGGACTGTAGGCACTCAGTTATCTAAGTGACTAAGTCACAAGAATAACAATGGACTTTCCATAGTATAATCTAATCTATTATCAGAGATGAGTGTGTTACTCTCAGGAAGTAGAATCTAGAGATAAATATGGTGTAGAGGTTTACTTTTGCAAAACTCTACAGTTGTTAGTGATGAAGTTGAGACTTCACTTAAATCTCCTCTAAACGCCACGTTTGCCACCATTTTTGTTTTCATTAAAGCGGTGTATCATGTACTCTTCCAGCTTTAAATCACACTACTGTCTTGCACTTCATTTTGAAACTATCCTCATACCTTTTGACAAACTTACCTTAGAACAGTATTTTTAGATTTACAGAAAAATTGTGAAGAGTTCTTCATATAGCCTATACTCAATTTCCCTATGATTAACATCTTACATAAGCATGATACATTTTTTACAATTAATGAATTGATATCAACTAAAGCCCATACTTTGTTTAGATTTCCTTAGCTTTTATGTAACATCCTTTTCTGTTTCAGGATCCCGTTCAGGACATCACATTACATTCAGTCACGTCTCCTTAGGCTGTGAGCTTCTCATTTTCCTTGTTTTGATGACCTTGACAGTTTTGAGGAATACTGATAGTTTAGTAGAATGTCATTCAATAGGGATTAATATATTTTTATCATGCAGACTGGATTTATGAATTTGGAGGAAGATCACAGAGTTAAAGTGTCATTTTTATTATGTCATATCCAGGATACATAGTATGAACAAGACATAACTTTTGATGTTGACCCAGATCACTTGGCTAAGTTATTTGTCAGGTTTCTCCACTGTAATCTTTTTTTTTCTCTCTTTCAATGTTGGACTCTTTGGAAGGAAGTCACTATGCACAGCCCATACTTAAGGAGTAGGGAAGTATGTTTCATCTCCTTGAGGGTTGAATAGCTATATAATGTGGAATTCTGCATGGGAAACTTTTTCATTTATTCAATTATTTATATAAGCATGGACTCAAAGATACTTAAATTTTGAGTTATAACCTATATTCCAACACTAATTTATTTTGTTGCTCAAATTGTTCCAATTTTGGCTACTAGAAGCTAGTCGAGCTGTTTTCTTTGCTTCCCTTGGTCTTGAATGTTTAGTCTTCAGCTGAGATGAAAAATATTCCTGATATAACCCCTACCCTGATCCTTAATTCCTAAATGTATTTCCCAGTACATCTAAAATTTACGGCTACTAGGGTACTTACATATTTTTACTTATCTGTTTCTCCCAGTGGATGATAAACTTTTTGAGGTAGGGATTACATTTTTTAAAAATTGTATTTACTTATTTATGGTTGTGCTGGGACTTTGTTGCTGCCCAAAGGCTTTTCTCTAGTTGTGGTGAGCGGGGCCTACTCTCTAGCAGTGGTGCTCTGGCTTCTCTCTTTGGTGGCTCCCCTTGTTATGGAGCACAAGCTCCAGAGTGTGCAGGTTTCAGCAGTTGTGGCATACGGGCTGTTAGTCCTCAGCAAGTGGGACTAAGGAGAGAACCCATGTCCCCTGCATTAGCAGGTGGATTCTTTTTCTCTTATTTGCGGCTTTGCTGCTGGGTACAGATGATCTCTAGCTGTGGTGAGCAGGGGCTACTCTTTGTTGAGGGCTGCTCCTTGTGGTGGCTTCTCATACTTGGGAGCACAGGCTGTAAAGAGGCTGGGCTTCAGTAGTTATGGCACACGGGCATAGATGCTCTGCGGTATGTAGGATCTTCCTGAACCAGGGATTGAACCGATGCCCCTTGCATTGCAAGGGGGTCTCATAACCACTGGACCACCAGGGAAGTCTCAGGGATTACATCTTATTTATTTAACACATCTAGTATACAGTATCAATACATAATGCCTCGCTCATACAAAGAAGGAACTCAACAAATATTTCTAGAATGATCACTAATGGTTTTCTCTTTAGTCCAAGAATCCAAGGTACCTAATATGTTAACCAGAAGCCATATAGGAGTTGGTTATTAACTGTTCTGGTTGGAGCTACAAAGTGCTACTATTACAAGTGTCAAAGTCAGTCATGTAACGCAATAAGCTCAGGATCTAAGTTAGCACTTCCTCATGTCTCATTTCTAAGTAAGGAGACTTTTCCTGACTATTAATTTCAGTTATACGTGCACAATTACGTTAAGGGTAATGACCAATTACCTTTCTACTTAGAACCAAAGCTAGGCAGCTTCTAGTTCTGCTTAGCTTAGACAAGTGGTGTTCCCAAAACAGGACACAGCAATTTCAGTCATGAGGTTCCCAAGAGACTGACTGATGGGTGAGGACTGCATATTCACTGAAGGAAAAAAAATGTGCTGAGCTGCACTCATTGTCAATACTTATATGAGAAAATGACTTTAAAATTAATCAAGAATCTTCCAAGATATAGGAATAAGATGAATTCTTATAAGATGAAACAGATTTTTAGGTTGGATCATGCTACCACTCTAGTCCAAGCCACCATTAACTCTTGACAGATCACCTTTCCTAAATGCACTCTTGCCTCCATCTATCCATTTACCATAAATGAGATCATGTCATTCCATTTAACACAACCACTTAACTGCTTTTAAAACAAAATTCAAAATTTTACGCATGCCCTAGAAGATTCCACACTTTTCGGGCTCCTTTATCTCTGCAGACATTCCACACTCATTTCTTCCTTAACTAGTAATGGTCTAGCCACGCTTATTTTTCTAATGTCATGGCATGGGCCTGTAAATTTTTTGATGTCTAGTAGCTCAATCTTCTTATAAGAACTTTTCAGAGTTTTTCAATCCTTAATGTTTCTTGTGCATGAGCTGTGTACCTAAGAACAAAGGCAACTTGTCTAAGAAACCCTCACAAACACAATGAAATAAAGACTAGATTAAAACATAAAAACTCATATTCTTCTTGAATTAGAAGCTTTTCTGGTGTTAAAAATGTACATCATCTTTGAGCTTTAATTAACTGATGTTATTTTTCTGAGAAATAGTAATATTTGTTTGATTTTGACATCCTGCAGAGACTAATTCAAATTTTAAAATGTTTTCTATTTACAAGAAAGAGTTAAACACAAATTTAAAGAAAACACCACCTTCTTAATAAGTTATTAAAAAATTGAGTCCCTTTGATAACTAGTATCCTACTGCAATTTTCCAAATGTATGGAAATTAACATAATCTTATAATGCTGACAGCTTGAGATAAAACAACAAAAAATAGACCAAACAAAGATCTTAATAACCTGCTTCTATTTAAATGCATTCAAAGAGGCATTAACTCTCTACTTCCTACTATGATGACTTTCTGGACATATGTGCCTGAGGAAAGTTCTTTAAGTGAAGAATCTACATGTGAATCTTCTTTCTCTATTTTTGCAAAAGGTCATTCATTAATCTCAGAAAAGAATCCCAACCGACATTGTTCTGGTTGATAACAGGTGTAACTTTTGAACGACAGTGATCCTTCCTCTCAGAATTGCGTCTAAAAATTTATCAGGTTCTTAACTTCCAGAAGTTATTAGCTAAGATAAAACTGTCTTGAAGCTTTAAAAACTGAAAAATTTCACTTAGGTTTCAGGCTTACTCATTTGGCAGTAAAAACTGACCTGAACCGATCAAGACTATTTTCAGTCTTTATTAATCTCACATAACATGAACATTGATACATTTTGCTGCAGAAATATTAATGTGTTTAAAAACCTGCAGACTCTGTCAGAGGGTTTATATAATACGTAGTATATGTACTCTAGGGCTTCCCTGGTGGCTCAGCAGTAACGAATCCGCCTAGATGCAGGAGACTCGAGTTCAATCCCTGGGTCAGGAAGATCCCCAGGAGAAGGAAATGGCAACCCACTCCAGTATTTTTGCCTGGGAAATCCCATGGACAGAGGAGCCTGGTGGGCTACAGTTCATGGGGTTTCAAGAGTCGGACACAACTTAGTGACTAAGCAATAGAGTGGTGGTGGTGGTTAGTGACTAAACCACCACCACCACTCTATTGCTTGCCTTAAAGTCAAAAAGTTCTAAATTCCAAAACACATTTGGCCCAAGGGTTTCAGATAATAAAATGTGGACCTGTAGTAGGTTTCAATAATTTTAAATAGAGGGATACATGGGATAGTCTGATAACCTTTATCAACTACTTATTTATACTAAACTATTCCAGGTGTCTATTTCTATAAAATACACGTGGTATATAATTCTGATTATCTTTATTGAAAACGTGTTCAGACTTAAAGTAGCTCAAATATAAATCTTCTGTTTTTTTTTTTTTTAACTTTTGCTTAACCTGCTACTCTTAAGTTTTTTCCTTTTACAAACTGAAAATCAATGTGCAAAATTAACCAGTCTAAGAAATTATATGGCTTGAACATTTGGGAAATAGGGCTTCAATTTCTTTTCCTCTAAGTGAGAGGCTGGCAAATGATGGTCTGTGGGCTCCTGCCTATTTCACAGCTATGCCCACTTATTTATATATAGTCTGTGGCTGCTTTTCAGCCACAATGGCAGAGCTGTGTAGCTGTGGCAGAGACCATATGACCTTCAAAGCCTAAAATATTTACTATTTGGCCCTTTATTGAAAAAAGGTTTGCTGAGCTTTGATCCAAGTCGATCACCCCAGAAGGGTATTAATACCTATGACTACTTTATAGCCATGACTTTATAAAATAGGTTGGTTTGTCTGCATTTGGGGCTTATTTAGGGCTTCCCTGGTAGCTCAGCTGGTAAAGAATCTGCCTGCAATGCAGGAGATCCTGATTCATTTGCTTCCTGGGTTGGGAAGATCCGCTGGAGAAGGAATAGGCTATCCCCACCAGTATTCTTGGGCTTCCCTGGTGGCTCAGCTTGTAAAGAATCTGCCTGAAATGTGGGAGACCTGGGTTCGATCCCTGAGTTGAGAAGATCCCCTGGACAAGGGAATGGCTACCCACTCCAGTATTCTGGCCTGGAGAATTCCATTGACTGTATAGTCCATGGGGTTGCAAAGAGTCAGACATGACTGAGTGACTTTCACTTTCACTTTAAGGCCTTATGGGTGACATTTCAAAGGCAAAGACAGAGACAGCTGTCACAGACTGATATTCCCTTTCTGTCTGAATGTGGCCTCAAAAGGTCAACATGTTAGACCCTTGGCCAGATCCAGAGGGGCTGAGGAATATACTACTTGGTGATGATATAACTCTGGTCAGAGGATGAAGACAGAACTTCATAAGGTGAAGTTAATAATGTTCCCATTGATTGTAAACATTAAATTCACTGAAAAGAATTCATATGCTTTACATTTATGATGATATGCATAATTCCAAAGAGGTAGGGAAATATGGATCTTACAAATTATTCATCAGTATATTGTAATTCAGGTGTGCTATGCTTCTTGAAAAGACAAAATTATCTTTTGCCACATTTGACAAAAAAGTTTCCCAGCTCAGCTGTGGCTCAATAAACTTTTATTATTTTTTTGTTATTTATTTTTATTCAAAAGAATTTGTTTCTCTATCACAAAAATTAGATAAGCATACCACCAACAGCAGCAAAGTCCATAGAGTTACATTGATGGTGGAGAGTTCACTGGGTATTCCCAATGTCCCGAAGGTCAAAAGGAGGAAAAATAGGGGAAAAAAAAATACTCAAAACAAATCCAAAACCCATGGTGACTTTGGGGAGAGACATTGCAGGATCTGTCTTCTCTTATTGTCAGCTGCAGATGTATTTCAGCAGGATCTAGTACAATTTAACTTGAGCAAACCCTTCATACCAACTCTAGCACCTAATAGGGAGAAAAAAGAATCAGTCAATAAAGAACCAAACCCAGTAATCATTTCCCAAAAAATGCCAAAGAATTTGAAGGGTTTAGACATTAATTCATTCTTACTTTCAATCTGATAGCTGCATGAGCTCTTTCAGGTTAGTTATCTCTACAGTTAGTTAGGGTACCTTCAAGATAAACTACATAAAAAATAGACATAAATGACTGACTGATGCACAGTGTGAATATGATGTTTTTGGAATATTATGTTGGTATCTTTCCACAATCATAATAAAAATTTTAACTATTACTATTTAGAATTTTAATCTCTTTCTTGCATTAACAAGCATCTCATAGTGATCAAGGTATTCAAGACCTAAAATCTAATCTTTCCTTATTGCTTCTTTCATTTTCTAGTCAACTGTCTGGGTGTCAAGATATTTTGTTAGCTATTAGAGTAGCACCTTATCATACAAAAAAAATTGTGATATTGCTAAAACTAAAAATCAGAAAAAGCAATGATCAGTTATAAAAAGAGTAGAAGAAATGGCTATGAAAGGACACTGAATGTGAGGACAATTATGAGTACTGTCAAAAAGGATCATGTTAGATGGAGACTGTAATTCTAGGTGGCTAAGAATTAAAGGAGCAACTTATAGCCTGCTGTGCTAAGGCTTGAGTTATACCTGTGCTTCCCTAACGCTTTTTGTCTTTGCATTTGGCAAGCACGTTACTTTACATAAGTGGTCAGGGCTGCTGAACAGAAATCTTAGATTTATCACTGAAATTCTGTAAGTATGTATGTAGCTTTGAGCTGTCTAGATACATTAGTGATCCCAATTGCCTCAAAGGCCAAACATGTAGAAGAATAAAGTACAGCTTTTTCAATACAAGCCTTGCCATGAGAATAAAGAGAAACTGAGAGACTATAGAATCACTTAAAATGCAGAGTCTAAGATCTTCTACCATCTTGTATGAGGCTTCCGTAACATAGCACTGGCTTTTGTCCATGACTCTCTAATAAGGCTTCCCAAATAAAAGAAACCAGTTATATAAAAAGAAGTACACCCTGTAAATTAATTTGACCAGCTAATAGTGCTGTTCTGCTTTGCATTTGCTCCTTTCATCTCTGTAGGACAGTGTGTGAGGCTTGGATTTACTCTCTTGATTACTGGGTCATTCTCCACTCAGGATGAGTGGAAGGAAGCCATGGCAAAATTAATGTTAAGTGGTAGGGAAATAGATACATCTTATTAAAAAAATGCATTCTGATACTTCTATATCAGCAGAGAATAAATGGAAAGAACTGGTACCCACAGACTAAGTGCTAATCAAACCCATGTAGTAAAAACCCTTCTCCAAGACGATATTTTATTTAAAAGCTCACTGCTTAGCTCAGGATTTATTTATCCAATGTACTGTGCCTACGTGTAACTAGATAATTTTTTTTATTCCTTGAACCCCTAACTACCAAGAAAAGTATGTGGAATACTATATCTGAATATGGGAATGAGACTGTGAGTGAAGAGACTAAATCAAAGTTTTCAGATTATACCAATGGCATGATCACATGATTGATCAACTTTCAACAGAAAAGTAGAATTCCTTTTCTTCCCCTAGCAACTAAGGAAAAATCTACATGTCAAGATAGAAAAGGAATAAAAACATGAGAAAGAGAAGAATACAATAAGAGTTAAAGACATTTTAAAATTTGCTAAGTGTCTAAGCATCTGTTGCTGTAACCTGGATCCTGTCCCCTGAATATCCAGTGGGATAGCTGCACTGGCGTAACAGAAGCTGAACAGTGAATGGCCCATGGTGAGTGTTATAGTCTTCATCTGGTTGTCATTCTGACTGTCTTTCAGACCCTTCAGCATTTGTATAACCTCTAACAAGTACTATCATCTTCTCCAAAGTTGCAAGCTACCTATTCTTTTCCCCTTCAATCAAAGCCATTTCCAAGCAGAGACTTTTGATTTCGCATGCTCTCTAGGGCTTAGTACAACTCTATATTTCCATGTTATAGTCTGCTATTGCCTAAAAATGGAGATGTATAAAATAGCTTACCTTAATTGTACCCTGACTGTTAGCAGCAATCAGCACATTGGACTCCTGGAAAAGAACAAGAACTTTTAGAGTACAGAGAAGGATTTCCTGCAGGGCAGCCCAGGAGAATAATTTCCTCTTCATCCTTCTTTCTTTCACTTTACCCAAAGACACCAATACAATCTAAACTGGAGAACCAATTTTAACGTGTTTTTAACTATGAATTATAAATTTAAAATCCCATATTTTGAGGATTAGATTGAATTAAAAAAAATACAGTTGGAAGCAGCATAGGAAACTTTCAAATGTAAAGAAAAATAAAAGAGAAACAGACTGCCACTAGGAGGAAAGCCAAGAGAAACAAAGACTGAAACAAAGCACAAATAATAACTTGAGAAAAACAAAGCGCATGGTTCTTTCCATAGACAACTTCCCCTTCACTCATTTTACCCCTTAAGAAACCATAATTGGTATACATCTCTAGGTACAGCTATTTGCTATTAGGAAAATAAAAAAAAACAGAATGTGAATATTCATTTGGAGACAGATGGCTATCTTTCTTTTCAACTATTCTATCACTCACTATATGCATTTTAAAAACCTTGGTGATTACTTCAAATAGAATGCATGTGGCAATATATTGTCTAAATATTCTAAGCCTTAAGAAAAAACTATTTCTCTGGAAAGTAGAAAGGATGGAAAAGAAAATAGACAAGACTGGGTTTACCAGAGAGAATCTCATGGAGTAGGAAGAGCTGATTAGGAAGAGACTTCTGTTGTAAAGAGTCTAATAGGCTTTGAGCTTTGGAGTATATACATGTCTTTTTGTTTTTCAGAGCAGGCAGTCGGAAGGAAGTAAACAGATTCAAAACTGCCATAGAGGCCATTTGACTGATGTGAAGTCCAAGTCCAAATAATAGCTCTCAGAAATGGATAAAGTGGTCAAACTTCATTGAGGGATGGGATCTGCCTGAATATCCTACAGGTTTCATCAGAAAGTGATGAAAAGAAAGAACACTTTTGATTTGTATTCTGGGAAAGTTATTGCAACGAATCTTGAGTTAAACCTTGGTTTCTTTGATGCAAAGCATCTGTACTCTAGAAACATCTATATTTCTATCATTTAACTTTCTCCTGGATTGCAAGTAAAGTTACCTTTGAAAACTGTTCACCTTGTTGTTATTGGTGTAGGAAGAAAAAAATAATCTCTTCCGCTAATCCCAAATTTGGGGGATCAGACTATTTCTTGGATGCAGTCAGTGGTGACAGCATCAATGGTCTGTAGTATCAAGAAGGAATAAAGAGGACTTCCCTTGGCTAGGAATCCGCCTGCCAAGGCAGGAGACGTGGGTTCAATGCCCAGTCCAGGAAGATTTCACATACCTCGGAGCAACTAAGCCCATGAGCCACAACTACTGAGCCCACATGCTGCCACTATTGAACCCTGTGCACCTAGAGCCTGGGTTCCACAACAAGAGAAGCCACAGCAACGAGAAGCCAACGCCCGACCACTAGAGCGCAGTCCCCACTTGGCATAACTAGAGAAAGCCCAAGCAGCAATGAAGACCCAGCACAGCCAAAAATAAACAAATAAGACATAAAAAGGAAGAACTAAAGCCATGCTTTTTCTGGAAGTGGGCATGGGAATTGCTGATGATAGGGTTTGGAACACAGAACCCTCAAATATGGCACAGTGGCATATTGGATATTTCAAGCTAAAGGATTTCAAGAAAATGGCAGAAGCAGGAAGGTTACTCTGCCCTTCCACACCTCCTTTCCTTCTCCCCTAAAACAAAATACTCATGTGGGAAGTGTCCTCCCTATACCAAGGAAAGGAACATCCTTACCTCCAACAACAAAGAAATGCTAAGAACAATACAAGTTTCCTGCGGCTTACTACTCCTGAGTACAATTACCTCATACTCCCTAACCTATCACATTGCTTCATGACCCCTCACTCTTTAAAACACAGCAGAGAATACACAGGTCTACTTCCCTAGGTCTTCATTTCCTTATGGAGGCTTTCATGTCATGTAAAACATATTAAATAAATCTATATGCTTCCCCCCTGTTAACGTGTCTGTCAGCATTTACAGACCCAGTCAAGGACCCTAAGAGAGTAATGGAAAACCCTTCCTTCCCCCGTTGTTCAGTTGCTAAGTCGTGTCTGACTCTTTATGACCCCATGGACTGTAGCACGCCAGGCTTCCCTGTCCTTCATTATCTCCTGGAGTTTGCTCAAATTCATGTCCATTGAGTCGGTGAAGCTATCTAACCATCTCATCCTCTGTCACCCTCTTCTCCTCCTGCCCTCAATCTTTCTCAGCATCAGGGTCTTTTCCAGTGAATTGGCTCTTCTCATCAGGTGGCCAAAGGACTGGAGCTTGGGCTTATTTCCTAGCTGAGCTTTTCCCTTAAATCAGCACATGAGAGTTGAACTATAAAGAAAGCTGAATGCTGAAGAACTGACGCTTTTGAACTGTGGTGTTGGAGAAGACTCTTAAGAGTCCTCTGGACTGCAAGGAGATCCAACCAGTCAATCCTAAAGGAAATCAGTCCTGAATATCTATTGGAAGGACTGATGCTGAAGCTCCAATCATTTGGTCACCTGATGTGAAGAACTGACTCATTGGAAAAGACCCTGAGGCTGGGAAAGATTGAAAGCAGGAAGAGAAGAGAACAACAGAGGATGAGGTGGTTGAATGGCATCGCTGAATCAATGGACATGAGTTTGAGCAAGCTCTGGGAGTTGGTGATGGACAGGGAAGCCTGGAGTGCTGCAGTCCATGGGGGCAAAGAGTCGGACATGACTGACTGACTGAACTGAACAGCAAATATATTCTTGAAAACAGTAACATAGGAAAATAGCATTCACTATCAGAATTAGTTTCAATATCCACTTTGGGGAATTATGGGCTATCACTGGGACTGAATGTGCATAGAGTTAATACATCCATATGGGGGGTGGTTGCAATAGGGGGTATTCCCAAATCCCTCTTATTTATCTACTCTTTTAGTAAACTAAGTTCAGAAATTGGTTGGAGTGAGTTTTAGGCATCTTTAGGGAATACACTAAGTCACTGTGAGCTTCTCAAGAGGCGGAATTTCTGTATGTGCAGCAGAAAACAACAAAAAGAGGCACTGTAGTATAATGCGATTTCTTCCTAGCAAGAACTTCAAATAAGCTGTTTAAAGCTAGATGTGGCAGTCACCAAGAACTGCTCCCTCTGCTATGGGAACACATAACATCAGGATAATGAAAAATTTATGGCCCAAAGCTACCTCTCTTTCTGCCATTTTGGTTCGAGTCATCTTTCAATACAGAAGAAAGTAGAAAAACCTGCTAGAGATGAAGACTCATTCTGAGGGGAATCCACCTCCGCCAATTACAGAGTATTAGTTACACAACATAAATTTGTAATTCTTCAAAGGTTGGAAGAATCTCTGAAAAAACATGGTATATTACCATACAGTATGAAATTGTATGCTCAATATAAGAAAGTTAACTTGAAACACTTTTTCCTGTGGAGACAGATGAAATATCTCATTTACAAATAAGCTAATACAGAGAGTGATTGCCCAGTTGGAACTGTCTTTCAGGACTAATATATAGGTAACTGAGTCCTAAGAACTTTTAGAAACACTCAAAACTATTAAACAGGACAAAAAATAAAAGAAAAATAAGGTTCACTTCTCAGTATGCCCCTCCCTCCAAAGCAAACAAATGTATTAAAAAGAGATTTAGGATTAAACTGTCTTTTAGAAAGGCAGATATTAGCTTAAGATAAATGAATTTTTACATGCAAAAGAAAACTAAAACCAAGTATTTTACTTCAGCATAGAGGTACAGAGGTGATAAGTACAAGGTTATTACTATAGCTTTTGAGTAATCCTCGTTTGCATTTTGAATGACTAGTAATTCTTGGCTGTAGCCTACCAGCGCGCTAATGTAAATAAATAAGTTCTTGCTCAATGTGTTGTTTTTACTTGCTAAATAAAATACAAATGCCAGTCAGTAGTTCTCATTATTTTCTCCCTCTTAAAAACTGGCAGTTTTCCTACAAAGACTTCCTCAAGGTTAAGACAATAATGCTCCTACTATTTTCTTCTTAAGATAAAGAGATTAAAAAAGACAATGGAAAAATCAGCAGCAAGTCTTTTACAAAAGTAGAATACAAATACATAAGCACATACCAACTTACTGAGAAAGCTGGAGATAGATACCACAGTAACTTACACTGAAACAAAACTAGCGTCCACTGGACTGTTTCTTCTTTGCCAGCTTGCCTATGAAAGAGCTACTAGCAACTACATTAAAATCCTGAGCAAGTTGAGAATTGACAATTATTCATTTAGCTTGGAACTGGAGGATATAGTCCTAGAGATAGTCATAATTGATTTTAAATGTGAAGTTGCTTCACCAGATATATAAATACGTGATTAAGAAACTTCTATTTCTGGCTGGTAACAGAATAAATGGAATGGATTTGCCTCCTACCTTAAACAGGTAGAAAACTGAACAAAATATAAAAGACAGCACTGGACAACAGGCAGAACAGGACTGATTACAAGAGAAACGAAAAAGGTCATCTTCCAGTCACCTCAGCTTTCTGCCTGGAGGCCACTTCTGGACCACAGAGCAAGGGAGGGGGATCCAAATAGAACAGAGAGGAATCTGAGAAGACCACAGCAGAGTAAGGTGAGGAGACAGAGGTGTAAGCACAGGGTATCTATGGAACAGCTGGAATTTGTAGGGCACAGTACGACAGAGGGGAAAGCTACTAAAAAGTCCAGTTCCAGGAATCTGTATCGGGTGCCCTTGATCGTACATCAGAAGAACACACTGTGTGCTCACAGGGTGAAACTACACAAAGCCAGAAAAATAACACTGAAAAGGGAAAGTACAACTACTGAGAATGTAAAACATTATCAAATCTAGAATTCACACAGGGTTAGGAGATGTCGGAGTTTAGACAAACCAGAGTGAAGACAACATTCAATGCCCCCATTTAATAGAGTCCTCAGAGGGTCAGGCCTTATCAGTAGGGCTAACCTAGCCTTAAAACAAATGTTCCTCTAGACCAGGGATTAGCAAACTGACTCTATGGACTAAAACCAACCCAAACTGCCTGCATTTTAAGCTTCACTTTTGGTAGAACCCAGCCATAGGCATCAGTTTACAGTTGACTCCGGTTCCACATCTGTGGATTTCACCAACAGTGGATCAGAAATATTTTGGGGAAAAAAAATCTAGATAGTTCCAAAATGCTAAACTGAATTTGCTATTAGTGGCATCATTTGATTTACAACTATTTACAAAGCATTTACACTGTATTAGATACTACATTAGATATTACAGAGATGACAAAGTATACAGGAGGATGTACTAGATTACATGTAAATACTGTGCCATTTTAGACAAAGACTTGAGTGTCTACGGATTTTGGTATCTGTTGGAGGTCTTGGAAGCAGTCCCCTGTGAATACCAAGGACTGTAGGTAAGCACTGTCTATAGCTGTTCCGGCACTACAGGAGCAGAATTGAGGAACTGCAACAGAGACCATATGGCCTGTAAAGGCTAGAATATTTGCGATGTGGTCCTTTAAGAAAGAGTTTTGCTAACTGCTACTTTAGTTGTCCTGCTGCTGCTGCTAAGTCGCTTCAGTCGTGTCCGACTCTGTGCGACCCCAGAGACGGCAGCCCACCAGGCTCCCCTGTCCCTGGGATTCTCCAGGCAAGAATACTGGAGTGGTTGCCATTTCCTTCTCCAATGCATGAAAGTGAAAAGTGAAAGTGAAGTTGCTCAGTCGTGTCCGACTCTTAGCAACCCCATGGACTGCAGCCCACCAGGCTCCTCCATCCATGGGATTTTCCAGGCAAGAGTACTGGAGTGGGGTGCCATTGCCTTCTCCGTTATCCTAATAAAGTTTAAAAACCAAGTGTCAAAAGAATCAACTTTGTCTTCAAAAACTCAACTTTCTGTCAAAACAAACTTCAATACTCTTAAAAGAATTAAACAAAATCTAGACACTCAACAATAAAGCATTCATAATATATAAGTATTTTAGAGGCTAAAATAGTCAGGAAAAAATTTCAGTGAGTAGGACCAGATGTAGAAATGAAAATATAATAGAAGTAACAAATGAAGAGTTTAAAGTAAGTATGCTATGCTATGCTATGCTAAGTCACTTCAGTCGTGTCTGACTCTGTGTGACCCCATAGACGGTAGCCCACCAGGCTTCCCCATCCCTGGGATTCTCCAGGCAAGAACACTGGAGTGGGTTGCCATTTCCTTCTCCAATGCATGAAAGTGAAAAGAGAAAGTGAAGTCGCTCAGTTGTGTCCGACCCTCAGCGACCCCATGGACTGCAGCCTTCCAGGCTCCTCCGTCCATGGATTTTCCAGGCAAGAGTACTGGAGTGGGGTGCCATTGCCTTCTCCCAAAGTAAGTATAATTATATTCAAATATTTAAAGGAAACAAACAATGTTCTTAATGAGAAAAGAAATGGAAGATATAATGTAAAAGTCAAATGGAATTTCTTCACTTGAAAATGATAGTATCTGAAATGAAAAATTAACTGGATGGGCATAACAATAGATAAGACAGTGAATGATAAAGTAACAGTAAATGTGGCAACACAGGAAAAAAAGAATCAAAACTGACACAAAGGCTGGAAAGAAAGAAAGAAAAAAATATTAGTATTTACGTAAACCATAGGACAATATTCCATCTAATGTGTAATTGGAATTTCAAACAAAGGAGAAGGGACTGAATAGGTATATGATGATATAAAACTAAAATTTTTCCAAATGTGAAAAACCCATAATCTTAGAAGCTCAATATTCAAGTAGAAAAAGGCACAACACTAATATACTAAGATACATCATAAACTACTAAAAATGAGTAAGGAAGAGAAAATCTTGAAAACTGCCAGAAGGAAAAAAGGACACGTTGTACAAAATAAACAGAGTAGGAGAAGGCAATGGTACCCTGGAAAATCCCATGGACGGAGGGGCCTGGTGGGCTGCAGTCAATGGGGTCGCTAAGAGTCGGACACGACTGAGCGACTTAGCAGCAGTAGCAGCAGAAGAGAGATCAGAGGCGGGAGTGTCCACATCCTATCAAGATTCACAAAGATCCCTCGGAGCCTCTTCCTCAAATTAAAATGATGACAGCATTCTGACTGGTGTGAGGTGTGATATCTCATGGTAGTTTTGATTTGCATTTCTCTAATAATGAGCAATGTTGAGCATCTTCTCGTGTTTGTTAGCCATCTGTATGTCTTCTTTGGAGAAATGTCTGTTTAGGTCTTTTTCCCACTTTTTGATTGGGTTGTTTCTTTTTCTGGCATTGAGTTGTATGAGCTGCTTGTATATACTGGAAACTAATCCTTTGTCAGTTGTTTTATTTGCTGTTATTTTCTCCCATTCTGAGGGCTGTATTTTCACCTTGCTTATAGTTTCCTTTGCTGTGAAAAAGCATTTAAGTTTAATCAGGTCCCACTTGTTTACTTTGTTTTTATTCCCATTACTCTAGGAGGTGGGTCATAGAGGATTTTGCTTTGATTTATGTCATCAAGTGTTCTGCTTATGTTTTCCTCAAAGAGTTTTATAGTTTCTGGTCTTACATTCAGGTCTTAAATCCATTTCTAGTTTATCTTTGTGTATGGTGTTAGGAAGCGGTCTAATTTCACTCTTATATGTAGCTGTCCAGTTTTCCCAGCACCATTTATTGAAGAGGCTGTCTTTGCTCCATTGTATATTCTTGCCTCCTTTGTCAAAAATAAGGTACCCATGGTGCGTGGGTTTATTTCTGGGCTTTCTATCTTGTTCCGCTGCTCTACATTTCTGTTTTTGTGCCAGTACCATGTCTTGATGACTGTAGCTTTGTAGTAAAATCTGAAGTCAGGAAGGTTGATTCGTCCAGCTCCGTTCTTCTTTTTCAAGACTGCTTTGGCTATTCAGGGTCTTTTGTGTTTCCATAAGAAGGGACACTGGTCAGAATGGCCATTAACAAAAAGTTTACAAACAATAAATGCTGGAGATGGTGTGGAGAAAAGGGAACACTCTTGCACTGTTGGCAGGAATGTAAATTGATACAGCTACTAGGGAAGATGGTATGGCGATTCCTCCCCAAGGAAACCAAAATTGAAAAAGATACATGTATCCCATTGTTCACTGCAGCACTATTTACAAAAGCTAGGGGAAGCAACCTAGATGTCCATCGACAGATGAATGGATAAAGAAGTTTTGGTACATATACACAATGGAATATTACTTAGCCATAAAAGGGAATGCATTTGAGTCAGTTCTGATGAGGTGGATGAACCTAGAACCTATTATACAGAGTGAAGTGAGTCAGAATGAGAAAGATAAATACTGTATTCTAATGAATATATACAGACTCTAGAAAAATGGTACTGAAGAATTTATTTACAGGAGAACAATGAAGAAACTGTGTGGGTCACAATAAACTGTGGAAAATTCTGGAAAGAGATGGGAATACCATACCACCTGACCTGCCTCTTGAGAAACGTGTATGCAGGTCAAGAAGCAACAGTTAGAACTGGACATGGAACAACAGACTGGTTCCAAATAGGAAAAGGAGTATGTCAAGGCTGTATATTGTCAACCCTGCTTATTTAACTTATATGCAGAATACATCATGAGAAACGCTGGTCTGGAAGAAGCACAAGCTGGAATCAAGATTGCTGGGAGAAATATCAATAACCTCAGATATGCAGATGATACCACCCTTATGGCAGAAAGTGAAGAGGAACTAAAAAGCCTCTTGATGAAAGTGAAAGTGGAGAGTGAAAAGGTTGGCTTAAAGCTCAACATTCAGAAAACGAAGATCATGGCATCTGGTCCCATCACTTCATGGGAAACAGATGGGGAAACAGTGAAAATAAATAAACAGACTTTATTTTGGGGGCTCCAAAATCACTGCAGATGGTGACTGCAGCCATGAAATTAAAAGACACTCCTTGGAAGGAAAATTATGACCAACCTAGATAGCATATTCAAAAGCAGAGACATTACTTTGCCAACAAAGGTCCGTCTAGTAAAGGCTATGGTTTTTCCTATGGTCATGTATGGATGTGAGAGTTGGACTGTGAAGAAGGCTGAGCACCGAAGAATTGATGTTTTTGAACTGTGGTGTTGGAGGAGACTCTTGAGAATCCCTTGGACTGCGAGGAGATCCAACCAGTCCATTCTGAAGGAGATCAGCCCTGGGATTTCTTTGGAAGGACTGATGCTGAGGCTGAAACTCCAGTACTTTGGCCACCTCATGCAAAGAGCTGACTCACTGGAATAGACTGATGCTGGGAGGGATTGGGGACAGGAGGAGAAAGGGACGACAGAGGATGAGATGGCTGGATGGCACCAGTGACTCGATGGACGTATTTGAGTGAACTCCGGGAGTTAGTGATGGACAGGGAGGCCTGGTGTGCTGCAATTTATGGGGTCTCAAAGAGTAAGACACGACTGAGCGACTGAACTGAACTGAATGAAGAAACAGACATAGAGAACAGACTTATGGACATCAGGAGAGGGGAGGAGAGGGTTAGATGTATGAAAAGAGTAACATCAAAACTTACATCACCATATGTAAAATAGACAGCCAACGGGAATCTGCTGTATGGCTCAGGAAACTCAAACAGGGGCTCTGTATCATCCAGAGGGGTGGGATGGGGTGGGAGATGGGAGGGAGGTTCAAAAGGAGGGGACATATGTATACCTATGGCTGATTCATGTTGAGGTTTGGCAGAAAACAACAAAATTCTGTACAGCAATTATCCTTCAATAAAAAAATAAATTAAAAAAAAAAAAAAGAATGATGACAGCAAAGCCACAGGAAGACACCCTCTTCTTGCCTGGCAAGAGCTCAGCCAACGAGAGACAGGCTCTTTTCAGCTAAGAAAAGGTCACGGACTCTTGGTCTACTGTAGCTCTCCCAACTTCCTTTCCCGCTCTACAAGAGTTCTCCTCTCCATTTTGCTGGAGACTTGCACATGACTCAACATAGCTGCAGACTCTGAACTGCAATTCTTTGATGATCCTGAAAAACTCTTTTGCTGGAGAAATAGCTGTTTTATGTTAACATTACATATAGAAGAACAAGGTCACCAACTGTCATCAGAGGTAATTTAAGCCAATAAGACTTAGCCTTTTTAAGAGGATGAGGAAAAAACCTATCAACCTAGAAATATTATATAAACAGAAAAACATTTTGATAACAACTAAAGCTAAGAGAGCAGCATAGATGCACTGTAAGAACTGTTTCAGGAAGTTCTTATAAAACATGAAGCCTTACATCTAAACAAAATGATGGAGAGTGCTAGAAATGATCGATATGTGGTAAACATAAAAGATGTTTGCTTTCTTGTTTTTTTAATTTTCTTAACAGATAATCACCAATTAAAGCATAAATAATAACAATATATTATGCTATTAAAAATAGAAGCAACATGTCAGCAAAAGTACACAGGATAAAAGGGGTAAAAAATACAAGTACATTGGAATGGTCTTCTGTAATATAAGTGGTATAGCTGATGACAGATTGCGATAAGTTAAACATGAATACTGTTAACCTTAGAGAAATCACTAGAAAAGGAAAAGAAACAGTACAGCTAATAAACTACTAAAAGAGATAAAATGAATTATAAAATATTCAATTAAAAAATGAGAAACATGGGCACAAAGAACAGATAGGCTAAACAGACAAGAGGCAAGTAGCAAAATGGTAGACAATACCTAACTAGACTGACAAGTAAATGTAGATGGTTTAAATACTACAATTAAAAGGCAGAGATGATAAGACTTGATAAAAGAGCAAGTTTATGTTTCCCACAAGAAACACACTTTAAAGAAAAACAGATATTTTTAAAAACAGAAAAAATATACCATGTAGACATTAATCATAAGAAAGTTGGGATGGTTCTACTAATATCAGAAGTAGACCTCTGGGAAGTTCCTGGTGGTTCAGCGGCCAGAGTTCAGGGCTTTCATTGCCATGGCCCAGGTTCAACCTCAGTCAGAGAATTAAGATTCTGCAAGTCACAAGGCACAGCCAAGAGAAAAAGAAAAAACAAGCAAAAAATCCATAGAAAGTAGACTTCAGGACATGAATATGACCAGGAATTAGAGAAACATTCTATAATTAAATAAGAGTCCATTAAAAAAACCCCTAAATGTGACATATAAATAAAATGCAGCTTTAAGACATATGGAGCGAAAACGGATAGAACCGAATTGAAACAGGTAGCTCCACACTTGAGTGTGCAGATTTCAACACTCATCTGTCAATAATTCAAAGAACAAGGTGATGGAAAATAAAAAAGATATATAAAAGACTTGAATAATACTATCAGAAACAAATTGAACAAATTAATATTTACATAAAATCTTAAATGGTAAAAATACACATTCTTAAGCTACCTAAAAAGTATATACCAAGACAGACCATGAGCCCAGACTATTAAACATATCTCAGCTCATTTAAAAGAATGAAACCATATAAGTGTGGACTCTGACCAAACAGACCTAAAGTAGATATCAGTAACAAGAGACATCTGGAATATTTGGAGATTTTAAACACTATAGGGATCAAAAAAGAAATCACAAGGAAATAAGAAGCAATATACTGAAAGATACTAAGAAAACAGTATATTAAAATTTGTGTAATACACCTAAGGGCTTCGCTGGTGGCTCCGTGGTCAAGAGCCTGCCCACAGTGCAGGAGACGCAGGTTCAGTCCCTGGATCAGGAAGATCCCCTGGAGGAGCAAACAGCAACGTGCTCCAGCATTCTTGACTCAGCGACCAAACAACAACAAATACACCTAAAACAGTGCTTCCTTACAATTATATCTCTTAGTCCTTATATTGGTAAAGCAGAAGGTTAATATAAATGATGTAACAGCTTTCAGCTTAAGAAGCTAGGAAAAAAGCAAATTACATACAACAGAAGTATAAATATGGTAGTAATAAAAAGCAGAAACCAAATAAAAAGACAAAAATGGGCAAAAATTATTAAAAACAAAAGTTCTGGAAATAAAATTGAAAAATCTCTCCAAAAGGAGAGAAAGGGTAAGGTAATAATATCGGGAATGAGGGGATATCACTGGACATCCTATAGATATTTAAAGAAAAAGACAGTATGAGTAGAAAAACTTAATGCCAATAAAGTTGACACACAATGAAATAAATGAATTATATGAAAGACAATTCAATTCCAAAATATAACAGAAGACCAAGTCAGAAAACAGAGGAGGAAGGAGCACTTCCAAATTCAGTTTGAGTCAAACAAAGCAAAAGATATTATTAAAAAATTACAGACCGATTATGTTTATAAACAGATGTAAAAACTCTTTAAAAATTCCAGTAAAGAGACTTCAGCCATGTATAAAAAGAATAATACATCATGCCCAAGTGGTTTTACCAGATATTCTAGTAGGCTTAAATATTTTTTAAGACAATGAATGTAATTAACATTTTTAACAGAAGAGAAAAATCATATAATTACAATAGACATGGAAAATGCATTCAACAGAATTCAATACATATTCATAATAAAAACTCTCAGAAAATTAAGAATAGAAAAGAATTCCTCAAGGTAATAAGGAATACCTATGAAAATCTTTCAGCTAATGTCATTCTTAATGGTGAAATGTTGAACTAATTCTCAGACTGGGAGCAAAAGCAGGATGCTTGCTATCACCACTTGCATCCAACCCTGTATCACAGGTCCTACCCAATGGGCAATAGTCAAAGAAAAGAAAGGAAAAGCATACAGATCAGAAATAAAGAAGTAAATCTGTCTTTATTTGTAAATGACATGGCTGCCTATGTAGAAAGTCTTTAAAAATCTTTAAAACAGCTGCTAGAACAATATTTTGACCTAGTAGGGCTATCAGATCCAAGGTCATTATATTAAAATTTATTACTATAAACCAGCAATGAATACTTAGCAAAGGGATTTTTCTAAAAACATCACTTATAATAACTGCTTAGAGACAACCAAAATGTATGTAAGATCTACATGTTGAAAATTATAAACTAAAACTGAGAGATATTAAGGAACACCTAAATAAACTGACAGAGATACCATGTTCATGGAGAGATACTCCCATAAAGTAAGGATGGACTTATGTGCAAGTCTTCGTACACAGGATGACAAAAAATTTCTTTTTAACCCCAAGACATAGGTCCCTGTTAAACAAAATCAGAGTATATCCCTTTCCTTATTTAGTCTCCAAATGTTAAGCATGTTAAATTGATTTCTCCTTCTCTCAGAATAATAATTTTGCAGAAAAGATAGAAGATTTTGTATTAACAAATCAAATATTTAAACCAAGTGGAAAAGTTCCTATTAAAACTTGACCAAGAAGAAATCGAAAACATGAATCACCCTGTAATGTAAAACAGGTATTACATTAAAAAAAAAAAAGAAATTGAATCAACTGTCAAAAATTGTTTCTACCTCAGGCTCATATGATTTCACCTACAAGTTCAATCAAATATTCAAGAAAGGAGCAATTTCAATTTTACACATTTTTTTTTCCCACAGGAAAGGAACACTCCTTAACTTGTATTATGAAGCTAATGTAACTATGAAATCAAAATTTGACAAGGACTATGCAAGAAAGAAAAACTATAAGCCTATGTTTTCATGAAAATAGATGGAAAAATGCTAAACAAAATAGCAGAAGTCAATTTTAACAATATATTGATATAAGGATACTATATCTTGAACAAGTTGGGCTTATTCCAACAACAAAAGATTGGCTTAACAGTTGGAAAAAAAAATGTTACCTGTTACATCAATATTTCAAAAAGAAACATTACATCAACAGGTACAAAAGAAAGCAATAATACACTTTAGCACTCATGAGTGACAAGCAAGCCACTCCAGTACTCTTGCCTAGAAAATCCCATGGATGGAGGAGCCTTGTAGGCTGCAGTCCATGGGGTTGCTAAAGAGTCGGCTACAACTGAGCGACTTCACTTTCACTTTTCACTTTCACACAATGGAGAAGGAAATGGCAACCCACTCCAGTGTTCTTGCCTGGAGAATCCCAGGGATGGCAGAGCCTGATGGGCTGCTATCTATGGGGTCGCACGGAGTCGGACACGACTGAAGCGACTTAGCAGCAGTAGCAGCAGCAGTGACAAGAAAACTTGACAACTGAAAATGTAACTTCTTAATAAGGGTATCTACAAAAATCCTAAAGTAGAAATAATATATAATAGTGACATAATCAAGTTTTCCTCCTGGCAAGTAACAGGATAAGAATGCCAGATATCAAAACCTCTATTTAATATTCTACTAAAGTACCTGGCCATTGGAATAAGTCTAAATGAACAAAATGTACCAAGGTACCAAAACTGGGAAGGTAGATTAAACTTTCTTTACTTGTGGATCATATTGTTGTATACATAAAAAAATCCGTAACATGTAGAAGTGCATAATTAAAATTGATAAGAGAGTCCAGCGAGTCTGCTGGATTGAGAAATGGGGACAATAATGTGCTATTCTTTAGGCACTGTTGATTCTTTCTCTCTTAAAATAAGAAATTTGTTTACTTGAATAGATAGAATGTGTGGTAAGAATCAAGAGGAAAAGTAAGTGTCTCCCACCTCTCTGTTCTGAGTTCCTGGAGCAATTACTATGATTAGAAATGATTAGATGTGAAATCTTTCCAGATAAATTAGCACCATTACTGTGAATTTCCATTGTATGGCAAAGCTTTCTCAAGATGTAAGGAAATGTGAGTTTTCTATCAGCTGATTCTTTTCTTGTTTGATTTCAGGATATCAAACAACTCTACCCCCCATTTGGGATCTCACGTTTGTAAAAGTGGCAAACTGTATTTTATACTCAATTTTAAGTCCCCTGATCACCTCAGAGAGGTCTTTCAGCTTCTCTTACAAAATAAAGCACCTCCACAGAATTCACTTCTGAGTTCTGGGACATGTTAGTAATTGGCCTTCTGAGTGAAATGGACCTAAATCTCTATCTCTAAAATCAAATTAACAAAATATGCAGGCAAATTATGCTATATAGAGTGAAAGTGGCAGAGTGGAATAAACATGGTCATTGTGATTGGAAACATTTCAATTCAAAGCTCTAACATTTCCAAACTATGTCATCCTGGACAAGTTACCAAACCTCTCTGACTCTCAGTCTCTTCAAATATCAAATAAAACTAAGCTAATGAAAACTGAACTCACAGAGCTAATGGAAGGAAAAAGGAAGGGGAGGGATGGGGTGGGAAAAAAACTGAGCTAAGTGAGTCATTTTTATGACCAAATGAGACACTTATTGTATATGGCATATAGTTCCCTGGTGGCTCAGACGGTAAAGTGTCTGTCTACGATGCGGGAGACCTGGGTTCGATCCCTGGGTTGGGAAGATCCCTTGGAGAAGGAAATGGCAATCCACTCCAGTACTATTGCCTGGAAAATCCCATGGACAGAGGAGCCTGGTAGGCTACAGTCCATGGGGTCGCAAAGAGTCGGACACGACTGAGCGACTTCACATTCATACATCCTATAAGGAACTGTTTCTAAGTGAGTGAGAGTTTTTTGTTTTTTTTTTTTTCCAAAAAGAAAAGATAGTCAGAAGTGTCCAAAATCATGAGAAAATGAAGAAATTGTTTAATAGTATGTTATTAGATTTGGGCATTAGATGGTATTGGTGAATTCTTGCTTCTCAGGTGGCTCAGTGGTAACGAATCCGCCTGCCAAAGCAGAAGACTTGGGCTTGATCTCTGGGTCAGGAAGATTCCGTAGAAGAGGAAATGGCAATCTACTCCAGTATTCTTGCCTGGAAAATCCCATGGACAGGGGAGCCTGGTGGGCTATAGTCCATGGGGTCCCAAAGATTGAGAAAGGAGTACAATAAGGCTGTATGTTGTCACCCTGCTTATTTAACTTATATGCAGAGTACATCATACAAAACGCCATACTGGATGAATCACAAGCTGGAATCAAGATGGCTGGGAGAAATACCAACAACCTTAGATATGCAGATGATATCACTCTAAAGGCAGAGAGTGAAGAGGAACTAACAGCCTCTTGATGAGGGAAGAGCAGAGTGAAAAGGCTGGCTTGAAGCTTAATATTCAGAAAACTAAGATCATGGCATCAGGTCCCATCACTTGATGGCAAACAGAAGTGGAAAAGTGCAAGCAGTCAAAGATTTTATTTTCTTGGGCTCCAAAAATCACCACAGACAGTGACTGCAGTCATGAAATGAAAAGACACCTGCTCCTTGGAAAGACAGCTATGACAAAACTAGACAGTGTATTTAAAAGCAGAGACATCACTTTGCCCACAAAGGTCTGTATACTCAAAGCTATGGTTTTATCAGTTGTCATGTAAGGATGCGAGACTTAGACTACAAAGAAGGCTGAGCACCAAAGAATTGATGCTTTCGAACTGTGGTACTGGAGTAGACTCTTGAGAGTCCCTTGGGCTTGAAAGGAGATCAAAACAGACAATCCTAAAGGAAATCAATCCTGAATATTCACTGGAAGGACTGTTGCTGAAGTTCCAATAGTTTGACCACTTGATGTGAAGAGCTGATTCACTGGAACAGACCCTGAGGCTGGGGAAGTTTGAAGGCAAAAGGAGAAGAGGGGAGCAGAGGATGAGATGGTTAGATAGCATCACCCACTTAATGGACACGAAAATGAGCAAACATGTCTGTTGAGTTGGTGAGGCTATCCAACCATCTCATCCTTTGTCACCCCCTTCTCCTGTCCTGGGGTTACACAGTGTTGGACATAACTTAGTGAATGAATAACAACGGTACTGGTGACCTCAGAAACAGCTCTACCTAATGTTCAAAACCTTTGCAAAAGTCCCTGGAGCTAACTCAGCTTCTAGAGCTTCATTTTGACAGAAGCTTCTGGAAAAAGTTTTCCCTCATCTCCTAGGTGACCAGGGACCTCACCAAATTGCTTCCACAGAGAGAATAAATGTCCATTATTCCACTTTCAGAATATGATAGTGGCTTCACCATAATGTTTATTATTTTCATGCCATTTATAGTCATCTATCACTATCCATTTATCATCTTTAGGTAGGAGATAATAACTGTATCTTCAAAACAGCCCAAAAGATTTTTTTGAAGTGAATTATATTGAAATACCTTTAAATAAACAAGCTTATAATATGTGAGGGCAACTTTATCATTTTTAAAAGGAAATTAAATATAGAAAAATACTGATTAAATTATTTAATAACCTAACTGAACTCTTTACTTCTAATCTCCTCTCATTATAATGCATTCTATACAATGCTACAAAAATATTCTAATGGGATAAGCTCATCTCCTGGTACACTGGGCTTTCAGTTCAGTTCAGTTGCTCAGTCATGACCGACTCTTTGCAACCCCATGAATCGCAGCACGCCAGGCCTCCCTGACCATCACCAACTCCCGGAGTTCACTCAGACTCATGTCCATTGAGTCAGTGATGCCATCTAGCCATCTCATCCTCTGTTGTCCCCTTCTCCTCCTGCCCTCAATCCCTCCCAGCATCAGTCTTTTCCAATGAGTCAACTCTTTGCATAAGGTGGCCAAAGTACTGGAGTTTCAGCTTTAGCATCATTCCTTCCAAAGAAATCCCAGGGCTCATCTCCTTCAGAATGGACTGGTTGGATCTCCTTGCAGTCCAAGGGACTCTCAAGAGTCTTCTCCAACACCACAGTTCAAAAGCACCAATTCTTCGGCACTCAGCCTTCTTCACAGTCCAACTCTCACATCCATACATGACCACTGGAAAAACCACAGCCTTGACTAGATGGACCTTTGTTGGCAATGTCTCTGCTTTTGAATATGCTATCTAGGTTGGTCATAACTTTCCTTCCAAGGAGTAAGCGTCTTTTAATTTCATGGCTGCAGTCACCATCTGCAGTGATTTTGGAGCCCAGAAAAATAAAGTCTGACACTGTTTCCCCATCTATTTCCCATGAAGTGATGGGACTGGATGCCATGATCTTTGTTTTCTGAAAGTTGAGCTTTAAGCCAACATTTTCACTCTCCTCTTTCACTTTCATCAAGAGTCTTTTAGTTCTTCTTCACTTTCTGCCATAAGGGTGGTGTCATCTGCATATCTGAGGTTATTGATATTTCTCCCGGCAATCTTGATTCCAGCTTGTGTTTCTTTCAGTCTAGCGTTTCTCATGATGTACTCTGCATAGAAGTTAAATAAACAGGGTGACAATATACAGCCTTGACGTACTCCTTTTCCTATTTGGAACCATTCTGTTGTTCAATGTCCAGTTCTAATTGTTGTTTCCTGACGTGCATACAAATTTCTCAAGAGGCAGATCAGATGGTCTGGTATTCCCATCTCTTGAAGAATGTTCCACAGTTTATTGTGATCCATACTGTCAAAGGCTTTGCTTTAGGAGCTTACTAATCCCTACAGAAGAGAGCCCAAACTTCTTTTCCTTGTGTTATTCTAGACTGTATACTCTGGTACCTCTCTGGCCTCACTCCCTAATAGAGTTTTTAATCCCATGGACAGAGGAGACTGAAGGGTTACAGTCCATGGAGTCGCAACAGTCAGATACGATTTAGAGACTAAACCACAACCACCACTCATCTTTTTACGTGTACTACTCTATTAAAAGTGTTCCATACTTGCATTACAGTTTCCCTCATCAACATCTTTGTTCACACTTCCCTCTAATTACACGAAAGGCAGTGTAGCAGAAAGAATATGCATTTTGGAGTCAGGTAGACTTGGGTTCAATTTCCAACTCTATTACTCCTTATTTGGTTGTGTTGTCTTGGGTAAATCAGTTAACCTCTCTGAACCTCAATTTCACTTTAAACAGACATCAGACAGACCTCAAAAGTATGTAACGTAAGATTTCTAGTGATGATTTTGAATTCAGATAAAACTTCCTGTATAATGCCTGGGTGGTGGTAACCAGATGCTGGTTTACAGTCTTCTGTCCAGGTATGGTCTTTCCACTGTCTCAAGCTTTCTGAAACTCTTTTAGTATTTATGAAGACCAGCACAGAAGCCAATATCTTCATAAAGTCTTTTAAAATTCTCCCTATTAGAAGTAATCTCTCCCCTCCAGGGCCAATATTTTCTGGGATAATTCTTTTTTAAGGATTTCTTTCATTCAAGCTTATACCACAGTTATTTGTTTATAAATATTTTGTGTTTACTAGGTTATAAATCACTTAAATGCAGAGAATATGTTTTGCATATTGCAAAATTAATATCTGATCAATGAAAACAAATAGTTGTCTAGCTATGTTAATTAATGTATATAATATTGAAGATGACAGAACATTTATTATTTATTGATTAATCATTTACCTTGAGTTTCCCACTTATCTCAATACTTTCTATGTATTTTCTAATTTTATTCCTTAATATTATATAGAGGATACCATATTCTGATTTCATAGAAGAGGAAACTGAGGCATAAAAAGTTAGTAACCCCCCGCCCCCCAAAGCTTTGGGGCTTCCTTCACAGCTCAGTTGGTAAAGAATATGCCTACAATGCAGGAGACTCTGGTTCAATTCCTGGGTTGGGAAGATCCCCTGGAGAAGGAAATGGCAACTCACTCCAGTATTCTTGCCTAGAGAATCCCATGGACAGAGGAGCCTGGCAGGCAGTCTGTGAGGTCACAAGAGTTGGACACAACTTAGTGACTAAACCAATCAACCAACAAATCTTTGGAGCTAATATTTACAGTCTTGAGGAAGGAAACCTAGTAACCTAATTCCAGTAATCTTAATCACAACACTACCCTGAGACAGAAGTTAGAAATGACACACACTGCCACCCACCCTTTAGATGTTTAAATTAAAAGCACAACCTTGCCAAATTAAGGATCTAAAAATTTCAGAAACATTTTCTCCCCACAAACAACTTTATGGTCTGTGTTATAAAACTAAGGAAAGAAAGTTCCTCAAAGATCTTTTCTAGGGGCAAAAAATGCCCAGACATAGGATCTTTAAAATTGAGTCTCAATAGAACACTATTAGTGACACAATAGTGACACTATTAGTGACACTGCAAATGTGAAGTGCACTGAAATACTAATCACATCTGTCCTCCAAAACAAGAGCTGCCACTGAGATCACCAGCAAAAATTAATGTAAGTGGTCTGTCCTACATGCACTGAATTTTCTTATTGAAGTGTTCACTAAGTTAAAACTGAACATTCATCTCAGTCCTTCAGATAAGTACCTGACATAATGACAAAGATAAATCACTATGGACACGTACAGTGCCTGCAAATCCAGTTCCCTAGGGGACACAGGACAGTGGGGACGATGGCTGAATTTAATAGCCTACCTTAAAGATATAGATATATATACAAATATATATCTTTAAAGACAAATATTAACTATATATACAAAGAAAGAAGTATATAAAAATTTGAGATAGCTAGGCTTTAAACAATAACAACCACAAAACAATAAAAACAATCTGGTACATTACAATCTTCATTGTATCTGTCAATTCCTTAATATTCTTTCCACAGAGGCTCGTGTCTTACTTGGTGTTTTCTTTTTTATAAACAGAGATATCTTTTTTCAGTTCAGTTCAGTGGCTTGGTCATGTCTGACTCTTTGCTACCCCTTGGACTGCAGCACACCAGGCTTCCCTGTCCATCACCAACTCCCAGAGCTTACTCAAACTCATGTCCATCGAGTCAGTGATGCCAAACAACCATCTCATCCTCTGTCATCCCCTTCTCCCCCCGCCTTCAATCTTTCCCAGCATCAGGGTCTTTTCCAGTGAGTCAGTTCTTCGCATCAGGTGGCCAAAATACTGGAGTTTCAGCTTCAGCATCAGTCCTTCCAATGAATATTTAGAACTGATTTCCTTAGGACAGACTGGTTGGATCTCCTTGCTGTTCAAGGGACTCTCAAGAGTCTTCTCCAACACCACAGTTCAAAAACATCAATTCTTTGGCGCTCAGCTTTCTTTATAGTCCAACTCTTACATCCATCCACGACTACTGGAAAAACCATAGTTTTGACAAGATGGACCTTTGTTGGCAAAGTAATGCCTCTGCTTTTTATCTTGTTTGCTTATTGCTCAAAGAGTGTTAATTTTGAGTATGACTGCAGTGTCACGGCAAATAAAAGACCACTCAGGCTTTAGGCTCTTTTCATACCAAGCTTATAAACACAGAAATAAAAGTTAGGGGCTTTTGCCTCATTTTTTTTTTTTCTTTCTTTGAGGTGGGGTGAGAGGGTGGTTAACATCTGTATTCAAAATGCATCTTGAAAATTAAAATGGCTTTCCCTGGTCAGGGAACCAAGAACCCACATGCTGCAGGTGCAGCCAAAATAAATTAAAAAAAAAAAAAAAAATTAAAATGGCTTTTGTCCTCATGTAGGAGTTCATGGACTCTGTGTGTAGCTGAATTTGGTTTTCATTCAGGATCCTACAGCCCATGTGCAGTATGGACGAATATCTCACGTTAAGGTAAATGATCACTCTGCGTAAACTGCAAGACTCTCGATGAATCAGATCCAAACAAAAGTGAAATGGATATAACTCTGAGATCCAAAAACAATAGAAACTTGATAAAAGAGAACCTCTATAAGTGGGTTTAATAGAAAAACACTTTCAAATGAATTTGCCCTTTCAGTTTTTCTGTTTAAGCATGACCCACAGTTGCCTTATGAACATCCCCTTCCTTTCCCATGAGATGAAATGCAAATATGATGATATGCAGAGATTCTGAGAAGGCTCTCTCCCATCAATGTGCTGTTAAATGGTATTATTCAATTCTCCAATTTTTGCACTCTTTTATATTTCCTTCACATCATCCCAAAGCAGTTATATACTTTCCTATGGTAGCCTCTGATTTATATACAAAGAGAGAAAATACTCAAAGTGCTAACATTTCATTGCTTCGTCTTATTGAGCTGTAGTGGATTTCCTGACAGGCACAATCATTCTTCCATTAAAACCCACTTACAGAGGTTCTCTTTTATCAAGTTTCTATTGCTTTTGGATTTTGGAGTTATACCCATTTCACTTTTGTTTGGATCTGATTCATTAAGACAGTCTCCCAATTTGCCCAGAGTGATCACTTACCTTAATACAGACATTTGTCTATGCTGCATGTGGGTAGCATGTGAGAGCCCACACAAATAGAGGCAAACACTGGCTCCAAGATGATCTCCAGTGGTTTTTAAATAAGTGCCATTGGTAAACCAAACAGTTTCTTTTGACCCTGACCTTTCTTCCAGCATGTGGTTTTTCAGAAATGACTTAGTAAAAAATATGTAAATATGTCTAAGAAAGAATGAATACAAAAACACAATCTATCAATAAGAGGTCCTGCTCTTCAAATGAAAATGTTAACAGTTAGCCTTCCCTGCATCCCATGAAGGATCTAAAACTGAGTGAACTGTTTGAACTGTATTTTCAAGACAGACAATTAATAAAATCTGTTTTCTTAGACTCTAAAGTTCTCATTTTACAACTGTCTCACTGTCTCATTTTACTATCTTATAGAGACAATGAAAAAACAATTCTATCATCATCACATAACTAATTGTTGAGAACTACAGGCCAGTTACTGTGCTAAGGACTATATATTTCACTTAATCCACATACCAATCCACAGAGGAAGATAAGAGATAATACTTTTATCTTCAATTTAAAAAGAATAAAACATGGTCTTAAAGATACTTAATAACTTGATCAAAGCCATACACACAATTATGAAATAGCGAAGCCATGAATCAATATGTGGAGACTGATAAAATATGTTAATTTTTGGTTTTAGGCATATTGATTTGTTAAGTTTATCACATGACTGGCCGTGACTTGAATCTACTAACTTAGAAGGAGAAAGGGGTCTTAGGTGAGCATTAAATATGTATGGGAGAACCTCAGCTCTCAGACATTATATATGGATATTACACCTCAAAGCTCATATGCCTTGATTCCTAACCATAAGTATGATTTCAAGTATAATAATATATAAAATTATTATATATTTTATATTTATATATTTTTTAATAATACACAAAATTTCACATAAAATACCATCTGAGAGAAGGACTTGGTCACAGAAATAAGGTGGAAGGAAGTATACCATAGTCAGTATATGCAGTGGCTGTGCCAGGCTAATAGCCACCCCACCAACCCAATTTAAGATCTTGGAGATTAGAGTTTATCTATCATAGGGAATGCTTTCAAGACTACTCAGTTAAACACAAATCCTCTCTTTCCCCTGCACTGGTATCCTTGGGTAGGATGATACTGGGTCCCTTTTTAATCCCAAACTATAAGGACTATTGTGAACAGAAAAATATAGTCATAATGTATGATTAACAGAATAAAGGGTTATTGTTTTAATAAAATGTTACCTTCATCACACTTTAACTTTTTTTGATTCAGTCAAACAAATATCTACTCTTACAACTAGTTTACCTAATAGGAGAAAATGAATTACACTGCTAATTGAAAGAACTCTACATTGGTTGGCTTATTACATTTTCAAATCTAAAATTCTTAAGCTTTATAAATGAGTTTCCTAAATAAATAATGAAAATATCCATTAATGTTGAAAATTCTTTACTATCATTCTAAAACAAGGTGTACCAGATAGTTTTAGGGGAAAGAAATGATATTCTAGGTGCTAGATATCTCCTATACTTCATGATTAGATTTAAGAAAAAGTAGCATTAATCACAGTGAGAGCAGCATCAGACATAAGTGTGTATGAAATTCAAATTTTATCTAATGATAAAAGAGCCTAAGGTCATCATGAATATAAATACGAAATAGTAGCTCACTAAATTTTTATCACTGGAATCTGTCTCTACCAAACAAATATGAAAATTAGCATTCTTTAAACATAATTTGGTATAACATGCTTCTCTCTCTGGGAATATGGCCATGCACACATATATATATTGGTCTAGTGTTCTTGCCTGGAGAATCCCAGGGATGGGGGAGCCTGGTGAGCTTCCGTCTATGGGAAGCACAGAGTCGCACAGAGTCGCACAGAGTCGGACACGACTGAAGTGACTTAGCAGTAGCAGTAGTATAATTTCTTTGTAGGGCTTCTTTTAAGATGTTTTGCCATTTTGAAAGTCTAACTTAATACATTAAGAAATTACTCAAATTTCAAAGTAGTAAAAAGTCACGTCTCAAATCTGTTTGGAAAAATATGTGTGTATAGACAGAAACACACACACACATACACACACACGGAAGGAATCACCTACCTACCTATACCAGAGTCACCACATTATCGTATATCCTCCCTACCTTCAACTTACTTGCTTTCTGTTAAGATCTAATCTTTATATTATATAACTCAACATTGAAAAAAATACCAAACAACCTGATTAAGAAATGGGCAGCATACTTGAATTTACATTTTTCCAAAGATGGCATAAAAATGGCAAACAGACACATAAAAAGATATAAACACTAGTCATAAAGAAACTAAAAATAAAAATCACAGTGAAATATCACCCCATACCTATCAGAATAACTATTAATAAAAAGAGAGCAAATAATAGGACTTCCCTGGTGGTCCAATGGCTAAGACTCTGCTCTTCCAATACAGGGGACCTATGTTCAATCCTGGTCAGGGAACTAGATCCCACATGCCACAAGTAAGACCCAGTGCAGAACAAATTGTTGGCAAGGATGTGAAGGGTGCCAACTGTGTAGATGGCAATTCTACACAGTTGATGGGAATGTAAATTGGTCCAGCTACTATGGAAAACAGTACAGAGGTTCCTCAAAAAAAAATTAACAATTTAATTAGATTTAGCAATTCCAAATCTAAGTATATTCCTAAAGGACAAAAAAACACATATGACCCCCCCCCCATGTTCACTGCAGCATTACTGACAATAGTCAAGATATGGAAGCAACCTAAGTGTCCATCAAGAGATGAATGAATAAAGATGTGACATACATATACACACTCACACACATACACAATGGCCTTGGTTGAGATATCCTACAAAGTAAATAAAGAGTGGTGGGGATACCTCTCAAACATGTGAAAACATATGTTTAGACAGGTTCAGTCATAAGGCATTCTTTTCCCTTTTGAATTAGATCTGAATAACATTTGTGCTCATGATTCTTAAAGATTATTTTAGTGAAGGGTCTTGAATCTAGATTTGAATTTATCATGCAAAGAAACAGATCAAAAGTAAGTGAGTAAAAAACCATGAAATGGTTCATTAAACTGTAGACTAAGGATTTCTAAAAAGCCGAGAAAAATAAGACTACTTATTCAATGATGGCCTGATACAATAATCAATCAGAATAACAGATTTGGGATTTCAGAACCACAAACAAGGATTCTCACACAATTAGTTACAAATAAACCCAGCATTGGCTTGCATACGCTGGTGCTATATACCACACCTCAATGTATTAGAAATGTCACCACAGTTCTTTCCCCTGTTCCCATACCCCTTCCCACAACTTACTGCAGAACACACACAATGAAAAATTTAGTACTAAAAATTTAGATTTCAAATTTAGTACTAAGCTAATACTCAACAGCAAGCTTTTCCATGAAACAGTCATTCCTGAAATTTAGTTATAGACTTACAAGATTACACAAACTGTATTTTGGAAAAATTACTTTCTTAATGACAAATCAATTCTTAATGATGCATGGAAGCTAACTCTGAATAGCTTCTTCATATTCAAAATATTGACTGACCTTTACTGATAACCCTGGATTAGTTAAGCCGATGTGGTCCCTCAGAAAAATCACATTTCTGTGTTCATTCTACTTCCTGGTTGTAGTTTCCTTCAGATCAGATCAGATCAGATCAGATCAGTCCCTCAGTCGTGTCCGACTCTTTGCGATCCCATGAACTGCAGCACGCCAGGCCTCCCTATCCATCACCAGCTCTCGGAGGTCACCCAGACTCACATTCATCGAGTCAGTGATGCCATCCAGCCATCTCATCCTCTGTCGTCCCCTTCTCCTCCTGCCCTCAATCCCTCCCAGCATCAGAGTCTTCTCCAATGAGTCAACTCTTCGCATGAGGTGGCCAAAATACTGGAGTTTCAGCTTGAGCATCATTCCTTCCAATCAAACAAAAAAGAATCTATTTTTAAAAACTGTAATATACCTCAATCACTGGTTAAGACGGATGCAGAAGTAATCTCACTGGTAGTCTATTAATAATCTAGTACACTTAATTATCAGAGATAGCAAACAAAATGGCCAGGAAACCAGTACTCAGGAGTGCTGGTTTTAAAGGCTGTATGGAGGGGAACGATCAGACTTAGCCAGCTGTCCTAAGCCAGACAGAGACCTCCATGTTAATGTAGGATCACTGCAATTTGTAGACAAAAGGCATTTTTTCATTTGTCCACATGGTTGATTGCTGCAGGTTCCATTTTTACTGTGTTTCATTATTAAGAAGCCTTTTGTTACCCAGTCTTTTATATACCAATTTCCAACTGCATCAAATCCTCATTTAAATACACTTCAATACATTCAAATGAGTTATAGAACAACAAACAACCATGATTCAAAGAACAGAAAAAGAACAATTAAGAAGGTACACTTAGCACACAAGCTCAAAATGACCCTTACTCAGCAAGAAAAGGTATAAAAAACATGTACAAGGGAGAGAGAATTGAGATACACAAAAATATCACATCATTTTCACCACCCTTCCTTCATTCCAAATGCTTGCCAAAGTCTTCTCCCTTCTTGCCAAGCAAGCCACACCAGACAACTTCTCTCACGTATCAATACCTCTTGACAGCTCTTCTGAATAAAGTCTGAGAACAACGTGCTTACAGTGGCATAATAAAGGAGGGCTTCCAAGTATGGAACTGTTCATTTCTAAGGGTGCTATTAGATAAATTCCTCCAGGGTACTCTGGCAAAGCTGTTTCAAGAGTTCTGTATTATTTTAGGGATACCATGTAACGAAGTAGAAACAGCAGTTAATTTAAGACAAGGAGAACTAGATCTGCATTTTGGTTCTGCCATAGTACTGGTCAATCCTCCTAGAAACTCAATTTCTTCAACTATAAAACATAATCTTAAGAATTTCAGAGAATTTTTATGATGATTCAAAGAAAACACAGCAACGTATCTAACCAAAAAAGAACCTGCATATTTCAGGCACCAAAAAAATAAGTGGTAGTTATTCTCATTGAAACACTATAACTGGGACTTCTCAGATGGTCCAGTGGTTGACTCTGAACTTCAAATGCAGGGGCCAAGGGTTCAATCCCTGGTCAGGGAACTAAGATCCCATATGCTGTGTGCAGTGTGGCCAAGAAAATAGAAAAAGACACTGTAATCTAAATTTCTTTACAATTAAAGGGCAGTTTTCTAAAACATGAGTATCAGATCAGATCAGATCAGTCGCTCAGTCGTGTCCGACTCTTTGCGACTCCATGAACTGCAGCACGCCAGGCCTCCCTGTCCATCACCAACTCCCGGAGGTCACTCAGACTCACATTCATTGAGTCAGTGATGCCATCCAGCCATCTCATCCTCTGTCGTCCCCTTTTCCTCTTGCCCCCAATCTCCCCCAGCATCAGAGTCTTCTCCAATGAGTCAACTCTTCGCATGAGGTGGCCAAAATACTGGAGTTTCAGCTTTAGCATCATTCCTTCCAAAGAAATCCCAGGGTTGATCTCCTTCAGAATGGACTGGTTGGATCTACTACTATATTATTTTCAGCATCAGACTTATGATCTTATAAAACTGATTAAAAACATAATGCAGGCTTTTCAGATTAAGACTAAATTTTACCTTAACTATAACTTTCCTAGAAAATGAAGTAGCTTTTATCATGGCAGTTGCTGGTGTTGAAACTTTTTGCTCTCAAACTAGAAGCAAGAAATATAACTAAGGCAACACTAACGAAATACAACCTTGGAGAAAAATACACTTTTTCACTGGTACAGTGACACTACCCTTATGGCAGAAAGTGAAGAACTAAAGAGCCTCTTGATGAAAGTGAAAGAGGAGAGTGAAAAAGTTGGCTTAAAGCTCAACATTCAGAAAACGAAGATCATGGCATCTGGTCCCATCACTTCATGGCAGATAGATGGGGAAATGATGGAAACAGTGGCTGACTTTATTTTTGGAACTCCAAAATCACTGCAGATGGTGACTGCAGCCATGAAATTAAAAGACGCTTACTCCTTGGAAGTAAAGTTATGACCAACCTGGACAGCATTTAAAAAGCAGAGACATTACTTTGCCAACAAAGGTCTGTCTAGTCAAGGCTATGGTTTTTCCAGTGGTCATGTATGGATGTGAGAGTTGGACTGTAAAGAAAGCTGAGCGCTGAAGAATTGATGCTTTTGAACTGTGGTGTTGGAGAAGACTCTTGAGAGTCCCTTGGACTGCAAGGAGACCCAACCAGTCCATCCTAAAGGAGACCAGTCCTGGGTGTTCATTGGAAGGACTGATGTTGACGCTGAAACTCCAATACTTTGGCCACCTCGTTTGAAGAGCTGACTCATTGGAAAAGACCCTGATGTTGGGAAAGATTGAGGGCAGGAGGAGAAGGGGATGACAGAGGATGAGATGGTTGGATGGCATCACCAACTCAATGGACATCGAGTAGGTTTGAGTAGACTCCGGGAGTTATTGATGGACAGGGAGGCCTGGCGTGCTGCCGTTCATGGGGTCACAAAAAGTCAGACACGACTGAGTGACTGAACTGAACTGAACTGAACTGAACAGTCCATTCAGTATGGACCATCACCAGAAACCAGGGAGATGAAATGGGTAGGAGAGGGAAAGAAAAACAAGGGTTGGCCCTGGGACAGGATGAAAGGATTTAGATAAATGGCAGAGGCAATATAGACGACAGGGCAATAGAGGCACATATGGAAGAACATCAGCACAAGTCTAGAGGTAAAAACGGGAATAGTCTGGGACAATGAAGAAACCTTCCCAATAGATACTTTGTGCTAAAAAACAAGCAAACAAACAAACACAACAACAGAAATAAGGTTGGACACACAGAATTATTCTAGATTCTTGAAAACCTTGAACACAAGCGACAGTTTAGATAGGATGCCTAAGATCAAACACTTGAGGAAATAAGAGTCACTAAAGGAGCAGAAAGAGGAGCAACAACTAAAAACCATGTCTGCCATTCCTCTGTACTACTTTAAAGGCTGACTTCCTAACTAATTACTACTAAATCTGGATTTGAGCTACCTTTGAATCAGTTCCTCTACTATATTTTTTCTATAATTAGAATCAGATTTTTTTTTAAGGATCATATTTAATAGTGAGGGTAAAATATAATCTTTAAATTAGATAAAGGTATTTGAAGCGAAAAAGATAAAAAAACCGAACATGTTCAGATAATACATTTATCAAATTTTCCTCTAATTTTTAATGATGGCCAAATATACAAGCTGAGTTACACACAAATACTGAGTTTGAAAGAAACTTTTCTGGGTTAATTAAAGGTAACAAGCAATGTTTAACTCCATCTGAATTAAAATAGAGAAATGATTATAAAGATATAATGGGATCAGAAGTAATCTATGGTGGGGGTGGTGGGGGGCAGTGAGAAGAAACAGGAACGAGGAGACTAAACACATAAATGAATGAGACAAATATATGACACCGAAAGATAGCTTTTCTTGGATGAATAATTGGAACAAAAAAGATTAGACACAATTTAATATGTGAAATTCAACAAATACTTACAAGGAAAACAAACAAAGAGAAACAAAGCTCAAAACTTGGTATCTCCCAGCACTCGGACGCTTGCCCAGAGAAGGTATGGAGGAAGCCCCACCTCACCTCTCCTGCCTGTGCCTTTCCCCATGCCTTTTTCCCATTTGGCCGTTTCTGAGTTGTATCCTTCATAATAAATTGGTAAACACCGAGTCAAACCAGGCTGATTAAACATAAGGATGCCTTAGGGAGTCAGATCTGTGACTCCAGCTTCAAGATCCTGATTTACCACAAGCAATCTAAGAATGTTCTAGCCTTTATTTTTGCAGTGAGATCAACTAGAATACCAAATGTTTCCCTCACAGTTGTTATAGCTTATACAGAAGTTATAGCTTCTGAAGTAACCAACTTCCAAAGGAACCTCAGAAGGCCTCCTAATATGGCTCTTGGAAGAGTGTGAGATGTACCTACTTAATCCTGGGAGATGAAGAAGAGGTCTCTGGTGGCCACTGTCAGAAATACTTTAAAAACACTTTTCCCCCTTTCCCAGATGAGAACACTGTTGGAGCTCTATAAATTTCCACAGGTGAGAGCAAGACTGATTAAAAGAGGGAATGAAAAACTTTCTTCCTATAATTCTAGGATTTTTAATAAAAATGAAGGAGAATTATGCATCCCATAAGAAAAAACAGCAAGTAATGGAGGTTCCTGGATGTCTCCCTCAAATTCTGGCTTAATAAGTCTGGGGTTTAGACATTTGCATGTTAAATACATACACCAGGTTATTAGTAATTCTGAAGTAGATGATCAGTAGACCATACCTTGAAAAACACTAGTACAGATACTAGAAACTGTCTATACATGTTGAACTCAAGAGAAAGGAGAAATCTGCATCTTTCTACTTTTGGTCAGGGGGCTGGGGAGAGGGGAGTAGACAGGAAAGATTTATTTGTTTGTCTGTCTCTTTTCATTTACTGAGTGCAAGGCCAGTGTAATACCAAGATAAACAGGACAAGACTTTTTTAACCTATGAAAGCTTTTGAGTTCAATAAGAATGATTATACATGTAAAGGTTATTGGTAATATTTTTTACCCATATTATATACATTTATTTGGTTAAAAGACATTATATTCCATACTGGTATTTGAATTATACTAGTGGCTCACAGAAATTTAGTTAGTTCTAAGTTAACTTCACAAGTGGAAATCTATAAGAATTTAAAATAAGTAAAATGTAATGGGAAACTGAATATGTAAAATACTAGTGTAGTTTACATATACTAGTAATTGCCTTATTCTTCTCTTTTCTTTCAGTCTCCTATTCCCATATTTTAAACTAGTTCATAGAAGTGTAAGTAGTACATGAAATCAGCAGTTTTGAACTGTCTACATATTCAAGTAACATTATACCCCCAGAGGATTCAAGTAAGTCAGAAGTAAAGAGCAAGTTAGCACAATGAAAATTAATACAGAAAATGTTGATCTTTGCTATAAGCAGAGCCACAAGTTCTTGAACATTACACATTTAGAGATATTTACTGTTTATGAGGTGATGGGGGAAAAAAGCTGTTCTTTTACCAAAGTTATTCTTTTACCAAGTTTTACCAAAGTCAACTTGGTAAGATTCTGAGTTAAAAATATAATAGACTTCCTTGTGAATCACAAGCTCTCTGTCTTCAAGTGTTCAAAAAGCCTGAAGGATATTAAATATGATATACATCATTTCACCAATGGGCAGGAGGTAGGGCTAGGCAGTTATCAATCAAATGGCTGTTATCCACTCAGTGAACACTCTACTACCTTTGTGATTACAAAACCCAGCACTTTAGTAAAAGGACTTCCAGTCTAATGACATTATAATACGGAATAAAAAGAGGTATATGAGAGAATAACTGGGCTCAGTGAACTGCAAGGTCAAAGGCACAAAGGTTAAATGCAGAGAAATAAATGTAAAAACCCATCAGAACTGTTGGAGGATTTATAAGCAATTCAGTGTTGCTGAAGTATAACATATGCCTATGCAAGTGGTAGGTGACCATACTGGAAAGGTAGGTGGGAAGTCTGAAGAAGGAGGGTGTTGTTAGACATCACATCAAGCTTAGATTTTATTTTATAACCACTGGGACACTACTGAAGGATTTCAAGCAGCACAGGTGCCACTGAGAACTAACTGCAGGGAATGGTAAAAACTTGAACTAGTGATAAGCGGAAGAGCAGTAGGAGCAGAAACGGATGATGGATTCAAGATGCACTGGAAAGAAAATGAGATCACATTTGTGTTGAGATTACACACCGAAACTTATTTTACATTTGTAAGACTCCAGTTTTAATGGTTAAAACTTTATATGTGAATAAATTTGATTTTAAATATACAAAATGCCAAAGAATAGAACTGTGCTTAATAAAACTTAAAAATTAATCCAACATTTTCTATGATATAGTAAATCACAGCAATAGCCTATATTATTGGAATTTATACAGAAATTCCTAAGTAGAATGCCAAATTGGCATGTCTTCATACCCGTCAGCTACATATAAGAAATCTGGCAAAATTTTAGAAAAACTCAATATTTGAGATTAAATAATTAGAAAGTCCCTAACTGTTAAGATCAGGTCATGTCACAATTTCTGGATAGCCTAAATATTTTACTCACACTTTTAAAATTCCTGCCCTTGGCTAAATTTATATTGAGACTTTTATTAGAAAACTAATTTCAAACAGATGATTCCATTGCCACTACCGATTCAGATACTAAATTATCTTTTTTAATTGAGATACTTAAAGTCAGATTGACTTTCTATACAAAATCTATCCCTAAAGCTTCCTACTTTCATTAGAGTCAAAGATCTTAAAGACAAATACAAACATAACTACCTATTTAATTCTCAACAATATGTACATACTCTGTCATTAAAAGCAAATGATTTAGATTTATTTTCTGCCTCGTCTTCATTTTTGGCTTGGCTATCACAGTTCAAACAAAAAATCTATTTTCATTGAAGATGATCTTCTTATATACAGTAAAAAAAAAAAAAAAGACTAATATAAACAGGCACAAAATTACACAGCTTCTTTACAGCAATTATAATGAATGACTTTTCTACATAATCAAATTATTCCTATGTTCAGCAGTTAATTATTTTTCTACCATCCTGGGACTAGCCAATGTCAACTTGATAGCTTTACTTGGAAGAAATGCCGCATAAAATGGGATTTAAGATATAACAGAGTAAGAGATATGGTAGGCACAAACCTCCACAAGGATCACATCAGTATGGAAGACTGTTGTCACAAGAACAACAGAAATTAACGTGGGACTGCGGAAGTAAGATACAAAATCACATTTCTTTTCCTCGGATAAATTGCAGGAAACACTTTCTCTCAAACAGTTGCTGTCTTTGGTTAATGCTGCTTTAAGTAATTGTTAAATATATTTTTATTCAGTTAGAAAAGAAAAATCTTTTTTTTTATACTGTCTACACTTCAGCATATGAAACCAATTCAAGCAGTATTTGTTAAAAATGTTTAAGTCAAGTCAAATGATATCCAACATTCACTCTCTTTCCTTCTACTGGTGTTATAAAAATTTATAGGAAATAAAAGATAAACATTCAGAAACCCAAGTTAAATTTTTTCCCATCTCAAAATATTTTTGACACTTTAAAACATGGTGGGACAATAATGAAAATTATTAATAGGCTAACAGCATCATTCAGAATGCACTCTCAAATTAATATCAATAAATTTCTTTTTAAAAAGCAAAACAAAACCCATAATCAAGTCACTTAAAAATCTGTGTGATTCTACTCTTTAAAACTGGTGTATTTTAGAAGGAAAACCACTATTTTTTAAAGAAGCATTTAATGAGAGAAATTTTAAGAATCATTCTAATATAGGTCAAATTCCATTATAGTACATATAAAAAGGAAAATAAAATATTTAAAATGTCACCATACAGACCCACCAAATTATTTTGTTGATTTCATTACATTTTCACCATGAAATATCTAATGCAACAAATGTTTTCACAGAAACTGTCCATACAGTAGTGGACATTAAGGTTAAGGGATACTGACACTTAATGTAATTTAGAGAAGAAATAAACTACAGGTTTGCTTCCACTTTCCACAGCCTCTGGTCTCTATTTTCTACTTTCCCACCCAAATCTGGTCTGGACACTAAGGGATGAGTGGGGCACTTAGGAGAGATGGAAGCCACAGTCTTCCTGGAAGGCAGGGTCCATGCTCAGAAGCTCCTTTCCTTCCATGCCCAAGACAGACAACAGATCATTCAGATTGGCCCTCTTCCAGTCAGGAAAAGTGTTATAAACCATCCGGCTAGAGGGAAGAAGAAAGGAAAGATAAAGGGGAAGGAAAGAAACAGAGAAGAAGAAAGGAAAGAAGAAAGAAAAAAAAAGATCCTATGTTGTCTTCTCAGTGTTCATTGAAGAATTTAGGGTGAGAAATAATTTGTAAAGGTGGGAAATCAATATATATTAAAGGTAGCTTTTTAAAATTGAATAAAAGAAAAAAGACCACATCTTATTCTTTTGTGTGTTTCTTCCTGAGAAGCATAAGAAGTAGCAAAATCTAACAGACATTAGGTATTCATAATTATAATTATTCCCTCTTTAACAGATGCTTGAGAACCATTAATGCCTCCTGGTTACCATGCATACAAATCTCCAGTGGTAACATACATCATCTGTTTCCAAACCTGATTGTTCATTTAATTTTCTATAGAGACCTGCGGAACCTTCCAAAATACGAATCTTTACTCTCTTTCCCACCTCCCCCAAGGTACAGACTCAGGGGTCTATGAAGAGAGCTGTTCTGTTATATACATACATTTTTTGAAAAGATTCCAAGGTGATTCTGATGATCAGTCAAGTCTGAGAATCACTGTGATAAATAAATTTTTATCATAGATGCCTTCTGCATTTTAATGGACATAGACTGGCTTTTCATACATGCTTTAGCTTCCCAAGTTTAGTGGAATTTGGTGCTCTATACATAGTTTACTAAATCAGAGAGGGAATGCCTATCTCTTGGATAAAAGCATATATAAACTGGAAAATAGATATATTATGTAAGGCTTTTTTAGAGAAGACTGAATTGTGAAACACTACAAATGCAGTGGAGAAAGGGAAGGACAAATAATAAATACCAATTCCTCCATAGCTGCATGCACTCTAATGTTTTCATTGTTTTTGAAAATGTGCAAGAGCCTGGAGATTATATCCCAAGGAAAACATGGTAACTATGAAATAATTATATAGGTATCCAAAATGTTAATATAGAGAAAATGATTTTTCTTAAATTGATATAGTCTTCATACTACCATTGACTTTTAAGTATTAGAAATATCTCTCTCCTTTACTCCAGTATCTCCCTGGTTTCAAAAAACAGTATTTAATTAATTATGCAACAAACAAGTGAAAGGACAAGGCTGAAGAACTATATCATTCATTACAAAAATTATATATTAATTATACATTATGTGCACACCATCTGTGCAGTGCTAGTGGTTTTTTAAAAAAAATTTAATTGGAGGATAACTGCTTTACAATGTTGTGCTGGTTTCTGCTATACATCAACATGAATCAGCCATAAGTATACATATGTCCTCTTCCTCTTAAGCCTCCCTTTCACTCTGCCCCCCATCCCATCCCTCCCCTCTAGGTTATCACAGAACACTCTCAAGCTGAGCTTGTGTGCTATACAGCAACTTTCTACTAGCTAGCTACTTTACACATGCTAGTGAACATGAGTCAATGCTACCCTCTCAGTTGCCGCTACCCTCTCAGTTGCCTCCACCCTCTCCCTCCCCTCCTGTGTCCACAAGTCCATTCTCTCGTCTATTCCAGCCCTGTGAATAGGTTCATCAGTACCATTTTTCTAGACTCCATATATATGCATTAATAAATGATATTTGTTTTTTTGACTCACTTCACTTTGTATAACAGGCTCTAGATTCATCCACCTCACTAGAACTGAATCAGATAAATTCCTTTTTATGGCTAAGTAATATTTCATTGCACATATGTACCACAACTTCATTCATTCATCGGTCAATGGACATGTTAGTGATATTTTATAAAATGAAAGTAACTACTAGCAAACACTCATATAATTTGCACTATTTTAAACGCTTTATATACATTAACTTATTTTAACATTATAATAACCCTAGTTGAGTTCAGTTCAGTCATTCAGTCATGTCCGACTCTTTGCGATCTCATCAACCACAGCAAGCCAGGCCTCCCTGTCCATCATCAACTCCCAGAGCTTACCCAAACTCACGTCCATCGAGTCAGTGATACCATTTAATCATCTCATTCTCTGTGTCCCCTTTTCCTCCTGCCCTCAATCTTTCCCAGCATCAGGGTCTTTTCCAATGAGTCAGCTCTTTGCATCAGGTGGCCAAAGTATTAAGAGTTTCAGCTTTAACATCAGTCCTTCCAATGAACACCCAGGACTGGTCTCCTTTAGGATGGACTGGTTGGGTCTCCTTGCAGTCGAAGAGACTCTCAAGAGTCTTCTTCAACATCACAGTTCAAAAGCATCAATTCTTCGGTGCTCAGCCCTCTTTACACTCCAATTCTCACATCCATACATGACCACCGGAAAAACCATAGCCTTGACTAGACAGACCTTTGTTGACAAAGTAATGTCTCTGCTTTTTAAATGCTGTCCAGGTTGGTCATAACTTTCCTTCCAAGGAGTAAGCGTCTTTTAATTTCATGGCTGCAGTCACCATCTGCAGTGATTTTGGAGTTCCAAAAATAAAGTCAGCCACTGTTCTACTGCTTCCCCATCTATCTGCCATGAAGTGATGGGACCAGATGCCATGATCTTCGTTTTCTGAATGTTGAGCTTTAAGCCAACCTTTTCACTCTCCTCTTTCACTTTCATCAAGAGGCTTTTTAGTTCCTCTTCACTTTCTGCCATAAGGGTGGTATCATCTGCATATCTGAGGTTATTGAAATTTCTCCTGGCAAACTTGATTCCAGCTTGTGCTTCTTCCAGACCAGCATTTCACATGATGTACTCTGCATATAAGTTAAATAAGTAGGGTGACAATATACAGCCTTGACATATTCCTTTTCCTATTTGAAACCAGTCTGCTGTTCCACATCCAGTTCTAACTGTTGCTTCCTGACCTGCATATAGCTTTCTCAAGAGGCAGGTCAGGTGGTCTGGTATTCCCATCTCTTGAAGAATGTTCCACAGTTTATTGTGATCCCCACAGTCAAAGGCTTTGGCATAGTCAATAAAGCAGAAATAGATGTTTTTCTGGAACTCTCTTGCTTTTTCCATGATCCAGCAGATGTTGGCAATTTGATCTCTGGTTCCTCTGCCTTTTCTAAAACCAGCTTGAACATCTGAAAGTTCATGGTTCACATATTGCTGAAGCCTGGCTTGGAGAATTTTGAGCATTACTTTACTAGCGTGCGAGATGAGTGTGATTGTGTGGTAGTTTGAACATTCTTTGGCATTGTCTTTCTTTGGGATTGGAATGGAAACTGATCTTTACTGGTCCTGTGGCCACTGCTGAGTTTTCCAAATTTGCTGACATATTGAGTGCAGCACTTTCACAGCATCATCTTTTAGGATTTGAAATAGCTCAACTGGAATTCCATCACCTCAACCAGCTTTGTTCGTAGTGATGTTTCCTAAGGCCCACTTGACTTCACATTCCAGGATGTCTGGCGCTAGGTGAGTGATCACATCATCATGATTATCTGGGTCGTGAAGATCTGTTTTGTACAGTTCTGTGTATTCTTGCCATCTCTTCTTAATATCTTCTGCTTCCGTTAGGTCCATATCACTTCTGTCCTTTAGTGAGCTCATCTTTGCACGAAATGTTCCCTTTGGGTCTCTAATTTTCTTGAAGAGATCTCTAGTCTTTCCCATTCTGCTGTTTTCCTCTATTTCTTTGCATTGATCGCTGAGGAAGGCTTTCTTATCTCTCCTTGCTATTCTTTGGAACTCTGCATTCAAATGGGTATATCCTTCCTTTTCTCCTTTGCTTTTTGCTTCTCTTCTTTTTCACAGCTATTTGTAAGCCCTCCTCAGACAGCAATTTTGCCTTTTTGCATTTCTTTTTCTTGGGGATGGTCTTGATCCCTGTCTCCTGTACAATGTCATGAACCTCCGTCCATAGTTCATCAGGCACTCTATCAGATCTAGGCCCTTAAATCTATTTCTCACTTCCACTATATAATCATAAGGGATTTGATTTAAGTCATACCTGAATGGTCTAGTGGTTTTCCTCACTTTCTTCAATTTAAGTGTAAAGGTAGTCATTATTATCATTAGCACTTTAAAGATGAAGAAATTGAAGCACAATGAAGTTAAGACACTTGAGCAAGGTCAAAGATCTAGTAAGTGGAAAATCTGATTTGAACCTTAGTGGTTGACTCCACAGTCTTTGCCCTTGTTCTGTACACTATGTTTGTTTCCAAGGAGGTTACAGACTAGCAGGGGACAGGAGACATCAACACAAATAACAGTACAAAGCAGTGTATTTATTCATTCAGGAAATATTTTAATGGAGAGGAATTATGACAGATTTAGGTAAAGAAAAGATTTCCATAATAACACAAATGTTAAAATGTTAAAAACATTTTATAATAAATGTTTCATTATATAAAGTTTTATTTGTAACAAGAACATATTTTATTATATGACTAAAAAAAGATGCCCCTTCCTAATATAGTTATAACTTTGCACAGTATGGGTGATTAACACTGTTAACAAATATCCATGCCAAGTCTTGCTCGACTTGGTTTCAGGAAGGGAAATTAGAGATATCATTAGTCTGCCAATCTTTACTACTGAATTATACAAACTTTAAATATGAGTCCTGGTGTTTCAAGCTGCAAGAGGAAAATCCACCCTTAATAACCCTTCAATAACTAACTAAAGCTTTTTCTGAGGATATGGTATATATATACATTTGTTACTTTTGAAGACCTGTGAGAGTCTTTAAGTACCCTTTACAAGCTTTGTCTTTCATTAATAGATATCTATTTATGACTCAAGAGTAGATAATTATGTACGATGTACAGCCTCAGCAGGAGTCACCATGGACTTGAGGTTTGCCAAGGTGAACAAAAATATAGTGTCCCTTTACACAGATACGATTATTTAACAGAAAATAATTTACCTTCTGTTAAATTATATTCAATATAAATTTGAAACAATTTATATTTCATACCAATAGTTTCAGATAAGAGATATGCCACAAAATTGATCCATAGATATAGAACATATATAGTCTCCTTAACTTTCAGTGTCTGAATAAAGCAGTGATGATAAAAAAAGATACAACAGAAATAAAGAATAAGAATATCATTCCAAATTTACTTTCACTCTATAGCATTACTTTTAAGGTAGATGTGGGATGTAGAGGATAATGGAATAGATATAAATTACTAACATCAAATTGCCAAAGGACTATAATTATAAAATATCTCAGTTGTATGAATTTCCTGTTCAAGCAAGAATTTCTTAAAAAAAAAAAAAAAACCTTTTCAGTACATAAACATGAGATTTGTAAAAAATCAAAAGTTAATGTTTTAGAAAACTGTTTATGGAAACAACTAATAAAGATTCTTTTACTAAGAAGATTATTTTCTAATTGGCAAAGATACTGGCATTATAGTCCATGTTTTATGGGTATGGTCAAACTGGAACACCTGGAATTTCTCTGTGCAAGACCAAATGAAATCGACGGTACTATAAGGCAATCTACTAATTTTAATCAAAAGCCTTAAAGCTATTAATTTCCTTCAAATTAATAAATCTCTAAAGTTCTCTCCTAAAGAATTAGTTAGAAATTTAAAGATTTACTAAAAAATATTCAGAAGCATTATTCACAGTAGTAAAAAGTAAAGTATCTTCAGCAAAACAATAGTATACCAGTTATGGTAAATCCTTAGATTAGAATAATATAGAATCACTGAAAACTCTCTTTTCAAAATATATTTATATCTGGGAAATGTTCATGACAAAGGCAAAAGGTAAAGAATACACGATAATTTACAAAATATTCACTGCTATTGGGAGAACAAGTTCCTATGAATGGAAAAAATTACATGTTAATTATATTAAAATGCCCGTATTAGTTATTTCTGGGAAAAGTGGTAACAGATATTTACTTGTTTTTGTTGTTGTTGTTATTCTAAATTCTCTAAAATATACATATATTCATTACTAACAGTTTCTTTCAATAATAAGCTACTATAACTATTTGGGGAAGAAAACAAAAATCAAAACCTATGCAATGTTTCAAGATGATGACAGTATTCTCTACTGATGCGCTTGCCAAGGAAATTCACTCTGACTCCACACTCTCCTAATATACAGCTGCAAAGGAACTTTCTTTGGAATCAACTCTAAATTAGTTTAAGGATAATTATTTAAACTAATCATATCACTACTGCCTTTTAGGAGGAAGGAAGGGAACAAAGAAATAAATTTTATGTTAGTCTGTATGAATACTTACTAGAAATTGTGAGTAAATAGAATATTTTAGAAGAAAACGCTGAAACTAGAACTAACATGAACAGATCCAGATAATGGTTTGTCCAGTAAGTATCAGACAGCAAACATTACTACACCAGGATACAAGAGGTTAAAATAAATTATGCGATACTTTTCAAGGAAGAAGAGTCACAAAATGAATTGAAACTATAGTCCGCTAGCCCACCATTCTCTATAATCAAAAGTACATAGCTGACTGCTATACATGGAAATAAACCACACTATTTCATAGATTGTGTAATTATTCAATGGAATGTATTCGGATGTTCAATCATATATGGATATACTACATTCAAGTACACAGTTTTAGACTTTACAATTGTTTTTTCAAATAAATGGATAGTAATTTTTTTATTACAGCAAGTTAAACACATGATCAAGCTCACTTCATTTATATTTAAAAACCAACCAATGGGGAAATTAAATTTCAAAGTCTAAATAAAAGTAGAGTGGTAAGTGGTATTCCAAGCAGTTATTTCATACAAATTCCCCCTTTTTAAAAAAATCATGACATTAATACCAAAATAGGTAATACAAATAAGATTAACTCTTGGGGGTTAAAATCCTAAGAATCTGGCACTAACAGAATATTCATGTCAATAATTATAAATTACTAAAGTTTAATTAAAATATCTTCAAATGAATTAAAATAAAGTAAAAACAAAATATAAAATGAAGAATTCTGCATTCTTTATTAGTATAGAATAAATATTACCATTTCTAAGTATCCTAGAGAGGACCTATGTTGTATAATAAAAAACTCTTCTTCCAAAAAAAAGAAAAAAGTATTTTTGATACAGTTCAAACTTATCTTAAAACTCTTTTGAATATTTAATGTGGTACAAGAGGTTGTGGCACTCAAACAATAGAAATGCTAAAGCCGCTAACAGAAGAACAAAGGACAGAAGACTCTGATGTGCTTTTAGACATAGGGAAGGTATTAGGAAGATAGAAAAAGAGAAAGGACAAAGTACTGTCCCTCAGATTAAAACAAACAATTTTAGACATTTTCTGACTTTAAATGGAAGGAATTAAAAGCAAATATTATAAGCCTAGAAGAAAAAGTAGACTTTAAGAACCTACTTTGGAGGTTATCCTATGAACTATAATATGCACCCTTTCTGTCTAATATTAATTAGTTCTTTGGCACCTTTCTTGACAAAGCAAGGGCTTGAGACACTTTTCACACTTATTCTTCTGACTTATTATTGTCAAGTGCTTAATTCTATGTGTGTATTATGTCCAACAGACATCATTGCTTTATACAGTCAACATGCATTTAGATTTACTGCATATTTACCATTTCTATTGCTTACCATTCCTTTCTGTAACTATGACCTTTCATCTTCTGCATTTTTTTCCCTTCTGCCTTAAGAATATCCTTTAAGATTTTCTTCAGTGCAGAAAATTTTCTACTGGTGGTAAATGCTTCATCTTATTTATCTAAAAAAGTCTTCATTTACTGGATATAGAATGCTAGATTGGCAGGTATTTTTCCTTCACACACTGAAGATCTTGCTCCACTATCTTTTGATTTCTATTGTTTCATTGAGATTTTGTCAGTCCAATTACCCTTTCTTTGAAGACAGCTTTTCTCTGCTTTCTTTTAAGAATCTCCCATTGTATTTTTTCAGCAGTTTTAATGATATGTCTCACCACCAGCAAGGGTCACAGGAGCAGACACAGTTTTAAATCTAGCACTTCGTTAGCTTTATAAAAGGATATAAGATAGGATATTCAGTGTGCACAGCATCTTCAAAACCATGCATTGCTTCTTGGATCTCTCCCCAAACCACAGAAAGTGAGCACAGTTGCCAAGGACAGCTGAGACGCAGGTGGTTCACTTCAACACAGAGAGGTACCTTGGTTTCCTGCCAGTCTTATATTGTTCACACTGCACAGATGTAAGGCCAGTATGTCAACTCACAGTTCTCTCAGTTCAGAAGCAATGTGATAGATGAGGTTTCAGAGTAAAATTAAGAGATAACTAGCTCCTAACACATAACATTCCCTATTTGTCTCAATACAGCTTATTTCCACAGCAAAGTGCTATGAGAAGGCGGACCCAAGGTCAGATTTTTATGCAGGTCTATGTATGTTCAGGGTCCAGATCTGATATTAAATCTCTACTCACAATGTAGGTTTCAAGTCATTTATTCTCTGGAGTATGAAAGTTTACTGAATCTCTGCCTTAATGTCTGTCATCAATGATGTAAAGCTTTATCAACAATAATCCTTTCTAATATTTGCTTTGGGGCTTCCCACATAGCACAGTGGTAAATAATCCACCTGTCAGTGTAGGAGGTGCAAGAGATGTGGGTTTGAATTCTGGGTGGGGAAGATCCCCTGGAGGAGGAAATGGCAACCCACTCCAGTATTCTTGTCTGGAAAATTCCATGGGCAGGAGCTTAGCGGGCTGCAGTCAATGAGGTCACAGAGTCCGACATGATTGAGCATCAACTTTCTTACTTCAACTTCTACCTCCTTTTTTTTTTTTCATCATTTTTTGTCTCTCCATGCTTACTTTTGTATATTTTCTTCTAACTAGACTACAAGTTCATTACTTTTCTTTTCAACTGTGTCTCATCTTCCACTCAACCCATCCACTAAGTTCCTAATTCTGGTAATTATACTTTCTTAGTTCTAGAATTTTCATTTTAAAACTACTTTTTATTTCCCAATTGAAATTTTCAACCTTGTCTTTCATTTTGTCAGTATGGTTATTTCCAGGCTATGTCTGATAATACCCAGAGTTGCTGTGATTTTGTTTCTATTGTCCAATTCTTACGCTAAATTTATTCATGTCATCTTGCCTTTCCTATGTCTGTTTACATTTTATTGTGCCTAGTTATTATATTTGCAATTTTGAAAAAGAATAAAATTCTTAGGTGGTCTTCTTTTGAAGGCCTTCTTGCAGAAAGGATTTAATTTTACATCCTGTGAACCCCAGAAATCCATGATAACCTCAATTTACTCAGGATTGATGTGACCTGAAATTGAGTTGCAAAATCACTGGGGGCTTATCTTCAACTGGTTTACTCTAGACTAGAGCCCTTTGGGTACTGAGACCAAAGTGAGTTCACCCATATGGTGGTGAGCACTAGACTGCATTCCCTGTGATCCCATGAAGCTACCATAAGTGTTCTCAGACATTCCACCAAAACTGGCAAATGAGTCCAGCGGAGAAGAATATTCAAAAGCCAGGCTCACATTCCTAGACTGCTAATTCTTTTCTATCTTGTTTATTTTCCAGTGACTTAAAACAGGTTTTGGTTTTAAAATACATAGACTTCATCTAACTTTCTAGTTGTACTTAGAGGAAGGGTTGGTCCAAATCATCTTGTCTGCCACTACCAAAACTGAAGCTGAGTAACAGAACTTTAAACAAGATAGCTTGAATACATCTACTTAAACTGTACAAGAACTCAGAAGTCTTTAAGTACCTATCAAGTAAAATATTTTGTGTCAAAAGTAAAACTAAGTAAATACCTAAAAAGTTATTTTAAAAAAAGAGAGACATTAACAGATGACTAACATTTACAAAATCAAGACAATAAAAATTACTTCTTCATAACTTACGAGAAAGCTTGTACTTTAAAATGCATAACTGAATGATAAGTTTGAGGCAACTTTTTTGGGCAACCTGGAAATTCAACTGTCTTGTTAAGAAATCAAATGTGTTTAAATATTCTCATATAAATGTATTTTGTACAGAGAAATTCGGCCCTGAAACAGTACTTAACTAGGTATGCATATCGGAGAAGGCAATGGCACCCCACTCCAGTACTTCTGCCTGGAAAATTCCATGAACGAAGGAGCCTGGTAGGCTGCAGTCCATGGGGTCGCTGAGGGTCGGACATGACTGAGTGACTTCACTTTCACTTTTCACTTTCATGCATTGGAGAAGGCAATGGCAACCCACTCCAGTGTTCTTGCCTGGAGAATCCCAGGGACGGGGAAGCCTGGTGGGCTGCCGTCTATGGGGTCACAAAGAGTTGGACACGACTGAAGTGACTTAGCAGTAGCAGCAGCAGGTATGCACATAGGCCACTCTCCTTTATCCACATCAAACTTTTTCCTCCTAATATAATACCAGGTTCAGGTCAATGTTTATTTAGTCTATACTGCAAGGATTAAAAGGGAAATGAGACACAGTATGTTTCCTGGATAAATTTCCAGTCCTGTAGGAGAGATACAGAGGTAATCTGATAATGATGTAACAGAGGTGTGCATATGATGCTATGGGTACATGAGAGACATCATGTCAGCAGGACGGAACATTTCAACTACTGTTCCTTTAATGACAATTCAATTACTACTTTCTAAAATGTCTATTTCCTTTGGTAATGTAATACTAAGCAAAAAAGAAAATATATGCAACAATTTATATTTTAAACTTAAAAGGCTCACCTGTATATATATATATATATAAACACAATGCATCATATAAGACACCAAGTTGGAAAAACTGATACAAACACTCACCCCATCTGGAAGTGCCCTCCAGCACACAGCACTAACAAATTCATTTGTGTCATCTTCTTTTCGGTCTTTGTCCAGAACACTTTTGACTGTGTCGAACTTAAAAGTTAGCAAAGTCTTAGAAAGTCCTTTATAGTACAGGTAAAGAGAGTTGTTCTCGCTTCCTAAAAAAAAAAAAAAAAAATTAATAATTATTTTAAAATATCTTTTTTTATTTAGAATGGAAGAACTTAGTATTAGACTTCATATTCATAAGTTAACTATTACTCAACATTTAAGTTCAGAGACTAATAATCTTTTATGGTAAAATATGAAAGACCAGAGAACAGGACTTCTTGGGAATCATGTGAAAAAAGGATTCCTAGAAAAAAATGTATATTTTCCTAACCTAAAGACATTATCATTGTCAAATGATTTAACAATATTGATATAAAAATCATTTTTAGCAGAGGACACGACTGAAGCGACTTAGCAGCAGCAGCAGCAGCAGCAGCAGCAGCAGCAAAGAACCAGAAATTTGTTATACAGTATAATCTTAAAGTACATTTAAAAAGATTTCTGTCTAGAGGGGAAAAAAAAGTTGTAGCACTTATAAACACAGATTTTAATAATCTACAAAACTCATTTCCCATTTCCTAACAAAAGCTGAGTGTTCTACAAACCTATAGTTTGAACAATCTGTCAAAGTAAGAGATTTGCTTTGACAAGGTTTAGGTTCATATATATGTTCAGTTCGGTTCAGTTGCTCAGTCGTGTCCGACTCTTCACGACTCCATGAATCGCAGCATGCCAGGCCTCCGTGTCCATCACCATCTCCTGGAGTTTACTCAAACTCATGTCCATTGAGTCGGTGATGCCATCCAGCCATCTCATCCTCTGTCGTTCCCTTCTACTCCTGCCCCCAATCCCTCCCAGCATCAGACTCTTTTCCAATGACTCAACTCTTGGCATGAGGTAGCCAAAGTATTGGAGTTTCAGCTTTAGCATCAGTCCTTTCCAATGAACACCCAGTGCTGATCTCCTTTAGGATGGACTGGTTGGATCTCCTTGCAGTCCAAGGGACTCTCAAGAGTCTTCTCCAATACCACAGTTCAAAAGCATCAATTCTTCAGCGCTCAGCTTTCTTCACAGTCCAACTCTCACATCCATACATGACCACTGGAAAAACCATAGCCTGGACTAGACGGACTTTTGTTGGTAAAGTAATGTCTCTGCTTTTCAGTATGCTATCTAGGTTGGTCATAATTTTCCTCCCAAGGAGTAAGCATCTTTTAATTTCATGGCTGCAATCACCATCTGTAGTGATTTTGGAGGCCAGAAAAATAAAGTCAGCCACTGTTTCCACTGTTTCCCCATCTATTTCCCATGAAGTGATGGGACCGGATGCCATGATCTTTGTTTTCTGAATGTTGAGCTTTAAGCCAACTTTTTCATTCTCCTCTTTCACTTTCATCAAGAGGTTTTTTAGTCCCTCTTCACTTTCTGCCATAAGGGTGGTGTCATCTGCATATCTGAGGTTACTGACATTTCTCCCAGCAATCTTGATTTCAGCTTGTGCTTCTTCCAGACCAGCGTTTCTCATGATGTACTCTGCATAGAAGTTAAATAAGCAGGGTGACAATATATAGCCTTGATGTACTCCTTTTCGTATTTGGAACCAGTCTGTTGTTCCATGTCCAGTTCTAACTGTTGCTTCCTGACCTGCATATAGTTTTCTCAAGAGGCAGGTCAGGTGGTCTGGTATTCCCATCTCTTTCAGAATTTTCTACAGTTTATTGTGATCCACACAGTCAAAAACTTTGGCATAGTCAATAAAGCAGAAATAGATGTTTTTCTGGAACTCTCTTGCTTTTTCCATGATCCAGCGGATATTGGCAATTTGATGTCTGGTTCCTCTGCCTTTTCTAAAACCAGCTTGAACATCTGGAAGTTCATAGTTCACGTATATACATATAGAGATAGTTAATTTTTCTGAATAAAGGCCAAGTCATTTAAAAATACTAATGGAAGTTCATATACTCAGGATTCAAATGTATTAAAGCATTTCAACAGTACCAAATTTGATTTTCATATTTATAATTTAAATTTGTACAAATTATCAACAATGAGAGTCCTAGAATAACAGATCGAGACTACCCAAACAGACTGTTTATTGAAGGGAACATTATATAGGGGAAAATGAACATCAGACTTAAGAACACAACTGTCTCCAAATTAAGATATCAGCAGAAATGTCTTCTCATAATACAGTTAACAATCTTATGCTATTTTACATGGTTGGGGCTTTTGCTCAGTGAAGGAGAGAAGGACTAATGCTTTTTCTAATCCAAAGAAAATTCAGCATGCTACCTTCTGAATGTACAGATCATTTCCTGAGTTGGTATGTCGTTTATTCCAATGAATGCAGTTTTGATGAAAGATACCTATTTAAAAGTTTCAGGAGAAAGTAGTTTCACTTACCACAAGCTATATAATCTCCATTGGAAGCAAGGCCTACAAAGTTTTTTTCATTGATATGACCCTTGAAGGAACGTAGGCAGTATGGTTTCCCTACATTCCACAGCTTTAGCTGGCTGTCTGTTGAACTGAGAGAAACACAAAAAGTTAGAACACCTCTAAGATTTCATGACATGAAACTCATCACTACTACTAATCAGAAGCAATCCAGTTTGGCGGTAGGGAGTGCAAACTCTGGAGCCAGACTGTCTGAGTCAGAATGCTCAGTATGTTATTATTTGCTTTTGACCTTAGGAAAGTTAATACAAACTCTTATGCCTCAATTTTTTCATCAGTTAAATATGAAATATAGTGATTTCTATTTTACATGATTAGACGAATCCTACTAGAGATTGAAAAAAAATTAAATTTATTTATTTAAATGCTTTCAATAGTCCCTGGGCACATAGGAAGTATAACCCTTAGCCATCAATACCACCATATGACCACCATCAAACAATAAGAAAGCTCTATTGGGAGTTGTGTTCCCAATTTCAGTTGATTTATTTTTTTAACTGTTCAATTATATTAATACATTAAATATAAACTATCTTCACAGCTGAGTTGTACCTACAGGCAAGGGATACTATGAATGTTTGGTCGATACAGTTTACCTTACTAATATGCAAATGCAGCTGTTAATCAAAAAATAATTGAATATAAAAATCAATGCTAATCCTATCATGTAAAGACAGTCTGAGGATTTGAATAAAATACTCAATACTTCTGACTTTTTATTATAAAAATTGAATCATACAGCACATTATTTTGCAAAGTGCTTCTTCCTCATCCAACAATTTGTTTTACATTTTATGTGAAATAAACACATTTCTCTATTAATGACTATATAATAAATCATCTTTTCTCTAACAGTCACAGAATAGGGCACCATGCTAAATGTTTGACATACAATGTTTTATTCAAAGAATCACAACATATAAGTAGTATTCTCAGTTCCATTTCAGAGGTGAGGAAACAGATATAGAAGGTTAAGAATATTTTTAAGGTAACACTGCTAGTAAATAGCAGAGCCAAGATTGAAACTCTTATTTCACAGGCCACATTCCAAACTTCCAAAACTCTACTGCTTCTCATTATCTTTCAACGTAGCATTTATTCTCAGACATTTATGCTGTTTTTCGGTTTTGGGGTGTTTTTGGCCATGCCATGCAGCTTGCGATAATCTTAGTGCCCCAACCAGCATTTGAACCTGGGCCCTGGCAGTGGAAGTGCAGAGCTATAACCACTGGACTGTCAGGGAATTTCTGACATTCATGTTGTTTTAAAATTTTTTTTTCTGCTCAACAATATTGATAATTCCTTTATGTGTGTGTGTGTGCATACAGTCAAAGAATTCAGAGGCTGCAGCAACATGTATGCGTAGGATTGCTTTAATATTACTTTTTTCATATTTCCAAATATACTTGTGGGTAAACTCATCTCACCTACTTCTAAACACCAAATATGTTCAAGAGGAAAATTATCATGATTTATAAACACCAAAAAGGAAAAAAGACTGGTGAATATATATCTATATACCACAAATCTGCATTAAAAAAGGTGGACTAAGATTTTGAATTTATACAGATAAGCATACATACACTTCAACTTCCTGGCTTCCCTGGTGGCTCAGACAGTAAAGAATCTGCCAATCTGTCTGCAATGAAGAGACCTGGGTTCAATCCCTGGGTGAGGAAGATCCTCTGGAGAAGGAAATGGCTACACACTCCAGTATTCTCTCTTGCCTGGAATATCTGATGGACAGAGCCTGGTGGGCTATAGCCCATTGGGTCGCAAAGAGTTACAGACAACTGAGCAACTAACACTTCACTTCTTACTTCAACTAGCTGAAATCAAACTAACTGATTCAACACTTATAAGTCCGAAATTTAAGAAAAAATATTTTTGCCATGTATCATTCATATTTGAATCTGAATCAAGTTTTCATTAATTACTGCCCATTATTACTCCTAAAGAAGGGAGACTTTTTGACTGGTCATCACTTTTAATATACATTTGTGAACTAATTTTCTGTTAAATCCCCTTAGAAATTCACCTCTCATTTTCTTTTTTCCCTTTTTTCTTTTTTTTAAATAACAATCAAATTACCTTGTTAAATCAACTCAAATTACCAAGTTCTTATCTAGAGCAACCAGTATGGAGACAGATGTGGTGGGAGATCCCAAGTATAAGGCCCTGGTGTTAATAATCTCCTAGGATATATTAGAAACTATGTGAAAGAAAGAAAACAATGTATGATTAAAAACGCTTACTCCTTGGAAGGAAAGTTATGACCAACCTAGAGAGCATATTCAAAAGCAGAGACATCACTTTGCCAACAAAGGTCCGTCTAGTAAAGGCTATGGTTTTTCCAGTGGTCATGTATGGATGTGAGAGTTGGACTGTGAAGAAGGCTGAGAGCCAAAGAATTGATGCTTTTGAACTGTGGTGTTGGAGAAGACTCTTTGAGAGTCCCTTGGATTGCAAGGAGATCCAACCAGTCCATTCTGAAGGAGATCAGCCCTGGGATTTCTTTGGAAGGAATGATGCTAAAGCTGAAACTCCAGTATTTTGGCCACCTCATGCTAAGAGTTGAGTCACTGGAAAAGAGTCTGATGCTGGGAGGGATTGGGGGCAAGAGGAGAAGGGGACGAGAGAGGATGAGATGGCTGGATGGCATCACTGACTCGATGGACGTGAGTCTCAGTGAACTCCAGGAGTTGGTGATGGACAGGGAGGCCTGGCATGCTGCGATTCATGGGGTCTCAAAGAGTCAGACACGATTGAGCGACTGATCTGATGATTAAGCTTGAGAAGAAATAATATATATGAAAAAAGGAGACCGAGAATGGGCTTTTACTAGGGTAATATAAAATAAAGAGAACAATAAAATGGATAACAGAAGGGACTGTCCCTGTTAGTAGAAAAGCTTAATCAACAGTATTTTAGCAACCGAGATGTACTTTTCTGGTTGATGCCTTTTTTACCTTCAACAAAATAAAAGATAACTAAAAGCTTATTTATGGCTCTCTAGTTCAGAAGGTGTCTTAAAGAATATTTGTCAGGTATAAACAGTCATATTTAGAAAGTTTTCTTCAAAATATAGTTAAAACTCGCCAAGAAATCATAGGGAGATCAAGTAACATGGAATCATAAAATATTGATTCCATGTTTAAAGCAATATTCTATCAAATATTGCTTTAAACACCAAATTATATTACTGTACCATAATACAGATAATATATAAAAACATATCAGTGCTCTGTAGTAAATGAAACTCTTCTCATTATTATATTGTATCAGCTGTTTCTCTGTTTTTAAGGAGCAGGGGCTGAAATTCAATCTGAAGTTCAAATGTTTAAGGGGGCAACTTTAAAAAATATAGCATCATCTGGATTTTCTTCACAAATAACATATAAAGAGAGCAATACATATGAAAATACACATGTATTTTAATTAAACAAGTTATAAAATTCTACTAATTTAAGAAAAAGTGCATATACCACAGTGTTACTCTTCACAAAACCCATGGTGACATTACAAACCAGTACATGATGACATGTTAAACTCAATTTCTGAAAAGAGTAATACTCACGCAGAGACGATTTCCTCACCACTCACAAACTTTGCATAAGAGACGGCTTTTCGGTGTCCTTTGAATACCATGATTGGCTGCTTAGTGTTACGGAGATCATAGTAGTGAACACAGTGATCTAAAAGAAAAACAAACAGAAAAGAAGAAAAAAATGCAGTAAATGAAGAAATGGAAAGCAAAGCTAATTTTAACTGGTTTGAGGGTTTTTCATCGAATGTTTCAGAAACAATATCCAACCTATATTACTCAGAAAACTAAGGGTAATGACTCATTTTCAAAGATAAGCAAATACAGTAAGTTTTGTTTCACAGCTAGGAGAATATGGTTAGTACTAAACAGTGTATACACATATGCCAATGTGAGTCTGAAAGGGAGTCCCACTGATATTTCTTGAGATCCTGGCCCCAGAAATAGTATTAAGAGTTCCAAAACATTGGAAGATTTTAATGTATCCTTACATTCTGATGGCTTTAGAAAAGTAATGTAAACATTTCAGGCTTCAAGTTAAACAAAATGCAATACAATTTTGCTTCCCACATTTGCTTTTTAAAATATACTTTCTTGAGACACATTTTCCATATGGTAAAAATCTACTCACTGCAAGTATATGATTCAATGATTTTTACTAACTTTACCCAGTGGTGCAAGCATCATCATAAATCAGTTTTAGAACATTTTCTTAATTCCAATAAGACCCCTCACGCATATTTACCACCCATTACCCTAGGCAACTGCTATATTTTACCTCTATAAATTTGTCTTTTCTGAAAACTTTTATACAAATGGAATCATACTATATGTAACTTTTATGTATGGATGGCATCTTTACCTAATGTTTCTATAGTCCATCCACATGTTTAACTGTGTTAGCAGTTCATTCTTTTCTGTTGCTAAATAGTATCCTGGGTGGATATACCACATCTTGTCACCCACTCACCAGTTTATGGATATTTGTTCCAATTTTTTGGTTACTGTGAATAATGTTGTTATTAAACATTCACATTCAAATCTTTGTATGGACATTTATTTAGGTCTTAGGCAAATACCTGAGAAGTGCAAATTCTGTATCACATTACAATCTCATGTTTAACTCTGAGACACTGATAAACGGTGCAGGACACCATTCCACACTCCCACCAACAATACACGATGGTTCCAATCCCATTATTGAGTTCTTTGAAACTTTTGAATACACATCGGAAATGTGTTTTGCAAATATATTCAACCATTCTGTTGCTCATCTTTTCAGATAAGTACAGAAGCTTTTGTATTTTGATAAATTTTTAACTTTATAAAGCTCATTTTAACTTTTTTTATAGAACACTTGGTATTGTAAATATAAAAACTGACTAATCTAAGTTCTTAAAGATTTTTCTATTTTTTTCCCCTAAGTTTTATTGTTTTGGTTCTTACATTTAAGTCTGTGATCAATTTTAAGTTAATTTCTGTGTATGGTGTGAAGCAAAGGCCTTAGTAAATCTTTTTGCATGTGGATGGATATGAATCCAGTTGTCCCAGCATCATTTGAGACAGACTACTTTTTCCCCAATGAACTGCTTGGCACCTTTACTGAAAATGAATGGACTATAAATAAAGATTTGTTCCTGGATTCTTAATTCTTAATCCATTGATCCATACATTTCTACTCTTCTGCTAGTACAACAATGTCTTAATAACTAGAGCTTTATAATTCTGAAATAGGGAAGAAAAAGTCCTCAAACTTTATTCCTTCTCAAAATTGTTTTGGTAGTTCCTGGTCTTTTCCATTTTGAGTTTATCTGACTTTGAGTTCATTGAGCTTCCTGGATGTGTAAAGTGATGTTTATTAAGCAACTGGGCAAGATCTAGGCTATTCTTTCCTCAAATTTTTCCTGGCTCTTTCTCTCTCACCTTACCTTCTCTGTGTCTGCACTGTATGTATCGGTATGTTTGATAGTGTCTCATAGGTTTCTGAAGCTTTATTCATTTTTCTTTTCATTCTTTTTTTCTCCCTATTACTTAGGGAGAATAACCACTCTCCCTAATAATCAACAGTGAATAATCATTATTGATCTGCCTTTTGAGTTCACTGATTCTTTTGCCAGCTCAAATTTGCTCATGAGTCCCTCCAGTTATTTTTTTCTTTTCAGTTACTACACTTTTCAACTACAGAGTCCTGATTTGTTTTTTATTTCTATTTTTATTTTATTTTTTAATACTATTTGAAAAGATATATTTGTCATATTTCCCCTTAACTCCTTAATTATGGTTTAATTCATTGAATATTATCTATAAAAGCTGACTAGTCTCTATCTAGTAAGCCCAACATATGGGATCGTTTTTATTGACTGAATTTTTCCTGCTTCTTGGTGTATATCATAAACTTTTTTGTCAAAAACTAGACATTTCAGAGAAATGGATAAGGAAGATGTGGTACAAATATACAATGGAATATTACTCAAGCCATTAACAGGAATGAAATAATGCCAGTTGCAGCAACATGGATGGACCTAGAGACTGCCATACTGAGTGAATAAGTCAGACAGAGAAGGAGAAAAATTGTATGACATCCTTTATATGTGGAATCTAAAAAGAAATGATACAAATGAACTTATTTATAAAACAGACTCACAGACTTAGAGACTTGTAATTGCTGGAGGGAATAATGCAGAGATGGGATAGTTAGGGAGTTTGGGATGGACATGGATACACTGGTATATTTAAAATGAGTAACAAGGACCTACTGAATAGCACAGGGAACTCTGTTCAATGTTATGTGGCAGCCTGGATGGGAGGGGACCTGCGGGGACTATGGCTTCACTGTGAATGATGACTGCAGTCATGAAATTAAAAGGCACTTGCTCATTGGAAGGAAAGCTATGACAAAACAGGACAGTATATTAAAAAGTAGAGACATCACTTTGCTGACAGAGGTCCACATAGTCAAAGCTATGGTTTTCCCAGTAGTCAGATATGCATGTGAGAGTTAGACCATAAAGAAGACTGAGCACTAAAGATCTGATGTTTTCTAACAGTGGTGCTGGAGAAGACTCTTGAGAGACCCTTAGACTGCAAGGAGATCAAATCAATCAATCCTAATGGAAATCAACCCAGAATATTCATTGGAAGGGCTGACGCTGAAGCTCCAATACCTTAGCCACCTGATGTGAAAAGTCGACTCACTGGAAAAGAATCTGAAGCTAGGAAAGATTGAAGGCAAAAAGGAGAAGCGTGTGGCAGAGGATGAGATGGTTAGATAGCATCACCGACTCACTGGATATGAATTTGAGCAAACTCCAGGAGATAGTGGACAGGGAAGCCTGACGTGCTGCTGTCCATGGGGTCACAAAGAGTTAAACACGACTTAGCAACTGAACAACAACAACGTTGTTGGCTGAGTGCCTTTGCTTTTCACTTGACACTATCACAGCATTGTTAATCAGCTATGCTGCTGCTGCTGCTAAGTTGCTTCAGTCGTGTCCGACTCTGTGCGACCCCATAGATGGAAGCTCACCAGGCTCCCCCGTCCCTGGGATTCTCCAGGCAAGAATACTGGAGTGGGTTGCCATTTCCTTCTCCAGTGCATGAAAGTGAAAAGTGTATACCTCAATACAAAATTAAAAACTAAAAAAACAAAAAAACCCTAAACATTTCAGATAGCAAAATGTGACAATTCCAGAATCAGTTCCTACCTTCCCTCTCCCAGGTTTATTGTGGCTGGGCTTTTGTGGATGGTGCTATTTATGTGTTCATTGACTTTTCCAGAACTAAATTCTATAGTCTGTAATTCCTGCTGTATAGAACCACTGAAGTCTTTGATCAGTTCTGTTGTCTTTTTTTAAACCTAGCAGACTAAAGGCTGCTACTGGGTCACTTAGAAGTCACAAGATTTCCTTAAATGGTTTGGGTCAGTGTCTTCTACCCTTTGCCAAGGGGATCTCTGTGTGTAGTAGGACATACTTTCAAAACTCTGGCAACTTACACATCTGTCTTACCTTTGACTTCTAGCTTATATAGAGCCTTACGGTCAGCCAGAGGTAAGAGACTAGATCTCTCTGCAGTTTTTCTGAGAGAGGACACTGGCCTGGACATGCAAAACACATTCTCATCCCAGGAACATGTGAGAGATTTTTCAAAAAGTTGTGGCCCTTTGCCCAGATCTTCCTTTCAAATTTTTGACAGGGCTCCTGTTTGTCCCACCTCACATCATAGCCTTCAATAGTTGTGGTACTACATTTGATTGTTTTCAACAACACCCTGGGATCCAGGTCTTTTCCCAAGGAGACTGAATGAGGTCAAACAGAAACAACATCTTGCCAATGGAGCTTTCTCTAATGAGTTGTACATCAGGTCAAATAGTGACAATGACCTGGAAATGAGGATTTTTGAGAAGTTCCCGAAACTAGTTTTGGCCCCAGTGTTGACAACAACATTGCTGGTTTTCAAAGCTTCCATAACCATAATGTTAGTTTATTTTTATAAATTTGCCAGTATTTCTGTTGCTTATATGGAAGAGTATTTCCACATTCCACTTTATGTTTATCATTGTAATTACATTAAGTGATCACCTCAAATGACAGCATTCAGCTTATACTATGGACGTACAAATGTATGGCTTTAGTTTGTTTGGCATGTGCTAGAGTAAAAATAGAAGAAAAATTCTGGCTTCATTTGCTGTGTTTATGTTAAAATTTATTGGTAAAAAAGATTAAACTTTTCTTTTGCAGTAATAATTCAAAACCGAAAAAACATTTTAGTAAAATAAGTCTTTAATTTCTCAAGTTATTTTATGAACTGAAAATAAGATACTATAAAACAGCATACTACAGTACAGTGAAATAATACTTCATTCTCAGGCTAATAAGCAAAATGGGGTGTAATATGTAAAGGATATTGGGGTATAAGTAAAGGTTATGTCATTGTGTACTGCAAAAAGATTTTTCCGTAGTGGGAATGAGAAAAGTAGTGCATAGTAGTGTTTAGTATGAAATGGCAGATATTTCTGTAGACACGGCAGCCTCAAAAGAAATCGCACCGTGTGGACAAGACTGAGAGTCAAAAATTTCAGAAGGATACAGTCACAGGAGTTCTCCATAATTTTGTCAGAAGCTCCATCAGGTTGTTCCAGGTAGAGCACAAAGGATTTTTAGAGCAGAGAAAACACTCTGCATGATACTATCATGATGAAAGGCATGCAAGCATGCCAAGTCACTTCAGTAGTGTCCGGCTCTCTGTGACCCCATGGATTATAGCCCACCAGGCTCCTCCGTCCACTGGATTTTCTAGGCAAGAATACCAGAGTGAGTTGCCATGTCTTCCTCCAGGGGACCTTCCAGACCCACCCACGGATTGAACCTGCGTCTCTAATGTCTCCTGTGCTGGCAGGTGGGTTGTTTAGCACTAGGGCCACCTGAGAAGCCCATTAGGATGAATGCATTTTTCCAAATCCATAGAATATTAACACCACAAGTGAACGTGTGATTATCATGCGTCAATATATATGTTCATCAATTGTAACAGATATATCACTCTGGAGAGAGATGTTGATAATGGGAGATTATACATGAGTAGGGACAGAAGGTACAGGGGAATTCTCTGTATCTCCCTCTCAATACTGCTGTGAACCTAAAACCACACACACACCAAAAAAAGTCTAAAAAGACTCAGAAATCTCAGCATCTCAGTTATGTATACTTTCCCAAATTAAAAATAAAAACAAAAATCTCTGTTAAGAAAAAGTACCAGAAACATTTATCATAAAGTCTTCCCCAACCTAACTTGCTTAAAACCCCAGAATATAAAACAGATTGAATTAAGAGCTGCTTTGGCCAGAGCCCAAGGAGGAGCAAGGAGCCCTTTTCTCAGCCTCTTCTCTCCCTACATTTGGCTTTCTTCCTACCTGCCAACTCTTCAGAAATCTAAAGGATAGAATTTGAAAACTATCAACTGTATTCTGATTACTATGAATGAAGTCATTTTCCCTCCAAATTTATCTCTTTCTATGCTACAGAGAAAGTATATTAATGAATTTTATATATTAATTCCAAAATTTATGGGCAAATAAAAACTTTTATGAATCCTTACTATGACTATGACTTGGGCTTCAAAATCACTGTGGACAGTGACTGTAACCATGAAATTAAAAGATGCTTGCTCCTTGGAAGGAAAGCTATGACAAACCTAGACACTGTATTAAAAAAAACAGACATTCTGCAACTTTACTATATTCATTGATTAGTTCTAGTAATTTTCTGGTGGAGTCTTTAGGGTTTTCTATGTAGAGGATCATGTCATCTGCAAACAGTGAGAGTTTTACTTCTTCTTTTCCAATTTGGATTCCTTTTATTTCTTTTTCTGCTCTGATTGCTGTGGCCAAAACTTCTAAAACTATGTTGAATAGTAATGGTGAAAGTGGGCATTCTTGTCTTGTTCCTGACTTTAGAGGAAATGCTTTCAATTTTTCACCATTGAGGATAATGTTTGCTGTGGGTTTGTCATATATAGCTTTTATTATGTTGAGGCAATGCCCCCACCCCATTTTTTGTTTTGGGGGGGGCGGCGGGGGTGCTCTTTTTTCTTTTTTTCTTTTTGGAGGCAACCCCCCTTCGCCGCGCCCACCCCGCCCACGCGCACCACACCGGCCACTATGTTCCTTCTATTTCTGCTTTCTGGAGAGTTTTTATCATAAATGGATGTTGAACTTTATCAAAGGCTTTCTCTGCATCTATTGATATAATCATATGGTTTTTTATTTTTCAATTTGTTAACGTGGTGTATTACGTTGATTGATTTGCGGATATTGAAGAATCCTTGCATTCCTGGGATAAAGCCCACTTGGTCATGGTGTATGATCTTTTTAATGTGTTGTTGGATTCTGATTGCTAGAATTTTGTTAAGGATTTTTGCATCTATGTTCATCAGTGATATTGGCCTGTAGTTTTCTTTTTTTGTGGCATCTTTGTCAGGTTTTGGTATTAGGGTGATGGTGGCCTCATAGAATGAGTTTGGAAGTTTACCTTCCTCTGAAATTTTCTGGAACAGTTTGAGTAGGATAGGTGTTAGCTCTTCTCTAAATTTTTGGTAGAATTCAGCCGTGAAACCGTCTGGACCTGGGCTTTTGTTTGCTGGAAGATTTCTAATTACAATTTCAATTTGCGTGCTTGTGATGGGTCTGTTAAGATTTTCTATTTCTTTCTGATCCAGTTTTGGAAAGTTGTACTTTTCTAAGAATTTGTCCATTTCTTCCATGTTGTCCATTTTATTGTCATATAATTGCTGAGAGTAGTCTCTTATGATCCTTTGTATTTCTGTGTTGTCTGTTGTGATCTCTCCATTTTCAATTCTAATTTTATTGATTTGATTATTCTCCCTTTGTTTCTTGATGAGTCTGGCTAATGGTTTGTCAATTTTATTTACCCTTTCAAAGAACCAGCTTTTGGCTTTGTTGATTTTTGCTATGGTCTCTTTTGTTTCTTTTGCATTTATTTCTGCCCTAATTTTTAAGATGTCTTTCCTTCTACTAACCTTGGGGTTCTTCATTTCTTCCTTTTCCAGTTGCTTTAGGTGTAGAATTAGGTTATTTATTTGACTTTTTTCTTGTTTCTTGAGGTATGCCTGTATTGCTAAGAACTTTAATCAATGAATATAGTAAAGGTGCAGGATATAAAATCAACACACAGAAATCCCTTGCATTCCTGTATACTAATAATGAGAAAATAGAAAGAGAAATTAAGGAAACAATTCCATTCACCATTGCAATGAAAAGAATAAAATACTTAGGAATATATCTACCATAATAAACTAAAGACCTATATATAGAAAACTATAAAACACTGGTGAAATAAATCAAAGAGGACACTAATAGATGGAGAAATATACCATGTTCATGGATTGGCAGAATCAATATAATGAAAATGAGTATACTACCCAAAGCAATTTATAGATTCAATGCAATCCCCATCAAGCTACCAATGGTATTCTTCACAGAGCTAGAACAAATAATTTCTCAATTTGTATGGAAATACAAAGAAACCTTGAATAGCCAAAGCTATCTTGAGAAAGAAGAATGGAACTGGAGGAATCAACCTGCCTGACTTCAGGCTCTACTACAAGGCCACAATCATCAAGACAGTATGGTGCTGGCACAAAGACAGAAATTTAGATCAATGGAACAAAATAGAAAGCCCAGAGATAAATCCCCACACATATGGACACCTTATCTTTGACAAAGGAGGCAAGAATATACAATGGATTAAAGATAATCTCTTTAACAAGTGGTGCTGGGAAAACTGGTCAAACACTTGTAAAAGAATGAAACTAGAGCACATTCTAACACCATACACAAAAATAAACTCAAAATGGATTAAAGATCTAAATGTAAGACCAGAAACCATACACAAAAAAAACTCTGTTTACAAGGAAGAAAACATAGGCGGGAAGGCAAACACTCTCTGACATCACAAATAACTCAAAATGGATTAAGATCTCTCTAAGACCAGACAAAACTCCTAGAGGAAAACATAGGCAAAACACTCTCTGACATACATCCAACAGGATCCTCTCCCTCCCCCTCCTAGAATATTGGAAATAAAATCAAAAATAAAGTCAACAGACAACAACACACAAACAACTAATCTCAAAAATATACAAGCAACTCCTACAGCTCAATTCCAGAAAAATAAATGACCCAATCAAAAAATGGGCCAAAGAACTAAATAGACATTTCTCCAAAGAAGACATACAGATGGCTAACAAACACATGAAAAGATGCTCAACATCACTCATTATCAGAGAAATGCAAATCAAAACCACTATGAGGTACCATTTCACACCAGTCAGAATGGCTGCGATCCAAAAGTCTACAAGCAATAAATGCTGGAGAGGGTGTGGAGAAAAGGGAACCCTCTTACATTGTTGGTGGGAATGCAAACTAGTACAGCCACTATGGAGAACAGTATGGAGATTCCTCAAAAAACTGGGAATAGAACTGCCTTATGACCCAGCAATCCCACTGCTGGGCATACACACTGAGAAAATCAGAATTGAAAGAGACACGTGTACCCCAATGTTCATAGCAGCACTGTTTATAATAGCCAGGACTTGGAAGCAACCTAGATGTCCATCCACAGATGAATGGATAAGAAAGCTGTGGTACATATACACAATGGAGTATTACTCAGCCATTAAAAAGAATACATTTGAATCAGTTCTAATGAGGTGGATGGAACTGGAGCCTATTATACAGAGTGAAGTAAGCCAGAAAGAAAAACACAAATACAGTATACTAACGCATATACATGGAATTTAGAAAGATGGTAACAATAACCCTGTATACGAGATAGCAGAGGAGACACTGATGTATAGAACAGTCTTTTGGACTCTGGGAGAGGGAGAGGGTGGGACGATTTGGGAGAATGGCATTGAAATATGTATAATATCATGTTTGAAATGAGCCACCAGTCCAGGTTCCATGCTTGATACCGGATGCCTGGGGCTGGTGCACTGGAAAGACCCAGAGGGATGGTATGGGGAGGGAGGAGGGAGGAGGGTTCAGGATGGGGAACACATGTATACCTGTGGCGGATTGATTTTGATGTATGGCAAAAACAATATAATACTGTAAAGTTAAGTAAAATAAAAAAAAAACAAATATGCTAATAGGTACAAACTATTGAACAATAAAGATTTAATACTTTCAAAAAAAAAACAGACATCACTTTGCTGACAAAGGTCTGTATAGTCAAAACTACAGTTTTTCCAGTACTCATGTACAGATGTGAGAGTTGGACCATAAAGAAGGCTGAGAACCAAAGAATTGATGCTTTCAAATTGTGGTGCTGGAGAAGACTCTTGAGAGTCCCTTGACTGCAAGGAGATCAAACGAGTTAATCCTAAAGGAAATCAATCCTAAATATTCATTGGAAGGACTGGTACTGAAGCTGAAGCTCCAGTATTTTGGCCACCTGATGTGAAGAGCTGACTCATTGCTGGGAAAGACTGAGGGTAAGAGGAGAAGCGGGTGACAGAGGAAGAGATGGTTGGATGGCATCACTGAATCAGTGGATGTGAGTCTGAGCAAATTCCAGGAGATAGTGTAGGGCAGGAACCTGGCACCCTGGAGTCCATGGGGCTGCAAAGAGTCGGACAGGACCAAGCAGCTGAACAACAACCACATGATTTGTTGGTTTTAATTACCTCTGGTGGAAGAAATGTGTTTTCCTTAAACTCTTTCCCTTAAAAGTGTTTCTCAGACTCGAAACAGGGAAAATAGTGTTTAAATTTTCATACTCACTAATAGGACCTAGTACATGTTCTACACATAGATATTAGTGGCTAAACAATGATAACACTGTTTAAGTTTTATCATTGGAAAACAAAAAAATTTGTATCAAATATAGAAAAATTTTAAAATTTGTTCCTGTTATTTGAGTTCATTTGAAAGTATACACAACAAATTACTTGTGGAATATATAGTTTTATTATTATATTACTGTAATATGGCACAACACACAATCTAGAATATTCAGTGGCTTACAAGATACTAAATAAGCACAAAATGCTAGCAAAATTTCCTGGTTCCACAGTTTCCCTGCTTTGGAATCAATTTCTGTGCAATAAACTGTGTGTTAATCACCAGGGAAATTCAAGGATCCATTTTCCTCTTCAACTTAGTAGGTGACCTTTTTTTACATTAAACTTTTATAAAATTATTCAATCATAAATCTAAATTCAGAGGCAATGCCCTGCAAATCTTAATGGCTTTAGAAATACAAAATCAGCATTGCCACAAGAGGAATAAAATGGAGTAGCAATCTATTTCCTAGATTGTTAAGTTTACACATAGCCAAATAAAAACCTGCAAAAATATGTGTTTATTCTATGAGAATGAATTTGCTTCAGTCTTCACTGATCTGGTTTACTTCAATCTCTTTTCAAAAACTTTTGCTTTAAGGAATCAATGTAAACAATGCTTCAGATCAGATCAGATCAGATCTGATCAGTTGCTCAGTCCTGTCCGATTGTTTGTGATCCCATGAATCGCAGCACACCAGGCCTCCCTGTCCATCACCAACTCCTGGAGTTCACTGACACTCAAGTCCATCGTATCAGTGACGCCATCCAGCCATGTCATACTCTGTGGTCCCCTTCTCCTCTTGCCCCCAATCCCTCCCAGCATCAGAGTCTTTTCCAATGAGTCAACTCTTTGCATGAGGTGGCCAAAATACTGGAGTTTCAGCTTTAGCATCATTCCTTCCAAAGAAATCCCAGGGCTGATCTCCTTCAGAATGGACTGGTTGGACCTCCTTGGAGTCCAAAGGACTCTCAAGAGTCTTCTCCAACACCACAGTTCAAAAGCATCGATTCTTTGGCACTCAGCCTTCTTCACAGTCCAACTCTCAAATCCATGCATGACCACTGGAAAAACCATAGCCTGGACTAGACGGACCTTTGTTGGCAAAGTAATGTCTCTGCTTTTGAATATGCTATCTAGGTTGGTCATAACTTTCCTTCCAAGGAGTAAGTGTCTTTTAATTTCATGGCTGCAGTCACCGTCTGCAGTGATTTTGGAGCCCAGAAAAATAAAGTCTGACACTGTTTCCCCATCTATTTCCCATGAAATGATGGGACCAGATGCCATGATCTTCGTTTTCTGAATGTTGAGCTTTAAGCCAACTTTTTCACTCTCCACTTTCTCCTTCATCAAGAGCCTCTTTAGTTCCTCTTCACTTTCTGCCATAAGGGTGGTGTCATCTGCATATCTGAGGTTATTGATATTTCTCCCGGCAATCTTGATTCTAGCTTGTGTTTCTTCCAGTCCAGCATTTCTCATGATGTACTCTGCATATAAGTTAAATAAACAGGGTGACAATATATAGCCTTGATGTACTCCTTGTCCTATTTGGAATTCCAACAACATGGAACTGTTGTTCCATGTCCAGTTCTAACTGTTGCTTCCTGACCTGCATACACATTTCTCAAGAGGCAGATCAGGTGGTCTGGTATTCCCATCTCTTTCAGAATTTTCCACAGTTTATTGTGATCTACACAGTCAAAGGCTTTGGCATAGTCAATAAAGCAGAAATAGATGTTTTTCTGGAACTCTCTTGCTTTTTCCATGATCCAGCGGATATTGGCAATTTGATCTCTGGTTCCTCTGCCTTTTCTAAAACCAGCTTGAACATCAGGAAGTTCACGGTTCACATATTGCTGAAGCCTGCCTTGGAAAATTTTAAGCCTTATTTTACTAGCGTGTGAGATGAGTGCAATTGTACGGTAGTTTGAGCATTCTTTGACATTGCCTTTCTTTGGGATTGGAATGAAAACTGACCTATTCCAGTCCTGTGGCCACTGCTGAGTTTTCCAAGTGTGCTGGCATATTGAGTGCAGCACTTTCACAGCATCATCTTTCAGGATTTGGAATAGCTGAACTGGAATTCTATCACCTCCACTAGCTTTGTTCATAGTGACGCGTTCATAGTGACGCTTTCTAAGGCCCACTTGACTTCACATTCCAGGATGTCTGGTTCTAGGTCAGTGATCACACCATCATGATTATCTGGGTAGTGAAGATCTTTTTTGTACAGTCCTTCTGTGTATTCTTGCCATCTCTTCTTAATATCTTCTGTTTCTGTTAGGTCCATACCATTTCTGTCCTTTATTGAGCCCCTCTTTGCATGAAATGTTCCTTTGGTATCTCTGTTTTCTTGAAGAGATCTCTAGTCTTTCCCATTCTGTTGTTTTCCTCTATTTCTTTGCACTGATCGCTGAAGAAGGCTTTCTTATCTCTTCTTGCTATTCTTTGGAACTCTGCATTCAGATGTTTATATCTTTCCTTTTCTCCTTTGCTTTTCGCTTCTCTTCTTTTCACAGCTATTTGTAAGGCCTCCCCAGACAGCCATTTTCTTTTTTTGCATTTCTTTTCCATGGGATGGTCTTGATCCCTGTCTCCTGTACAATGTCACAAACCTCATTCCATAGTTCATCAGGCACTCTATCTATCAGATCTAGGCCTTTAAATCTATTTCTCACTTCCACTGTATAATCATAAGGGATTTGATTTAGGTCATACCTGAATGGTCTAGTGGTTTTCCCTACTTTCTTCAATTTCAGTCTGAATTTGGCAATAAGGAGTTCATGGTCTGGGCCACAGTCAGCTCCTGGTCTTGTTTTTGCCGACTGTATAGAGCTCCTCCATCTTTGGCTGCAAAGAATATAATCGATCTGATTTTGGTGTTGACCATCTGGTGATGTCCATGTATAGAGTCTTCTCTTGTGTTGTTGGAAGACGGTGTTTGTTATGACCAGTGCATTTTTTTGGCAAAACTCTATAAGTCTTTGCCTTGCTTCATTCCATATTCCAAGGCCAAATTTGCCTGTTACTCCAGGTGTTTCTTGACTTCCTACTTCTGCATTCCAGTCCCCTATAATGAAAAGGACATCTTTTTTGGGTGTTAGTTCCAAAAGGTCTTGTAGGTCTTCATAGAACCGTTCAACTTCAGCTTCTTCAACATTACTGGTTGGGGTATAGATCTTGGATTACTGTGACATTGAATGGTTTGCCTTGGAAACGAACAGAGATCATTCTGTCGTTTTTGAGATTGCATCCAAGTACTGCATTTCGGACTCTTTTGTTGACCGTGATGGCTACTCCATTTCTTCTGAGGGATTCCTGCCGGCAGTAGTAGATGTAATGGTCATCTGAGTTAAATTCACCCAGTCCAGTCCATTTCAGTTAACTAATAAACACTGGGCATACTTTAAACTATTTTCATTACTAGAAAGGCAATAAAGCCAAAGTAAAAATAAACCATATGGACAAGATGGGAAATAAATCTACTGATTTATTTCAAATATCTAGAAAATAGTTGTCTAAATTAGTGATAATAGGAAAGAACCAAAAAAGCTTAAACAGAGTTTTTATACATACAGCATTTAGCTGATCATTTTTAAATTTTTAATAAAATAACCCAATCAGGGGATTTGGTTTCTTAAATGGTAAATTCAATCTGTTTAAATTTACTGTGATCAGATTAGTCAAATGTTTGGATTAACTCTCATCATTATTTAGTTTTTTACTTTTTTTTATCCTGGCTTTTTCTGTGGTTCTTCATTTCCTGCCTTCTAGCTGCTGCTGCTGCTGCTAAATCGCTTCAGTTGTGTCCGACTCTGAGTGACCCCATAGACGGCAGCCCACTAGGCTCCTCTGTCCCTGGGATTCTCCAGGCAAGAATACTGGAGTGGACTGCCACTACAAACTGAGTTTTCTCTCTTACTCTAGGTTTGAAAGTAGAGTTTCTACTTCTATTCTTTAATAATTGAAAATTTGAGAATGCACGCATGACTTTAAGGACAAAGTTAATTAATACTGTTACACAGATTATATAAAAGCCTTACACTGTTTCCATTTTATGAATACTCCTCCAAAACCTAGCTTACATTTTAATTGTCCAAATTTTTACTTCCACCTTTAAAAAAACCCCAAACTAGTCTTATTTTTCTATTATTGTTGTTTTATAGACAAAACTAGCTAAGATTTACCCACATTTATGAATCTCTTTGCTCATAGGATTTCATTCTTTACATTTTATTCAATTCTTGATTTAATTCTCTTCTTTTGTTTATTTCTCTGTGATGGGGTAGGAAGAAGAAGCATCCCATACCATGAAGGCAGTGGTTAGAATTCTCAGGGAGTCAATTCCTCTCCACCACTCAGAGCCCAGGCTAAGATGAAGTTTCTAGAACTGTCACCTTGCAAATAGGCAATTACAACACTCTAGGTACACAGTTCCCAGGCCCACACCATCTGTTCCCTCCCAATAACTCTTCAACATCCAGAGCCCTGGATTACTGAGTACAGTGACTTCCCATCACCAGTAGGGAACAGAACTTCAGCTCACATGTCTAATTCTCTGGTTTTTATATTCTGCTTTGTTTGTAACCCTTCACTATTTCAATACTCTGTAAGCTATGTATCTAAAAGAGTATTTTATATATATTTACCTAAAGCAGTGTTTAGCTAAAATATAAACGTTCATTGACAGAGGATTTTCAGTTTATCTAGTCTACCACACTGTTAGAACCGGAACTCTCTCTTGAGAACCTTATTACTTTTATTGGTATAACTATGAAGGAAGTTTTAAAATAAAAGACTGCATGTGTGAGGGCTCAGCTGTGTCCTACTCTTTGCGACCCTTGGGACTGTAGCTCCTCTGTCCATGTGATTTATTAGGCAAGAATACTGGAGCAGGGGCTTTTCCTTGGCCAGGTGATCTTCCTGACCCATGGGATCACTGAGCCATTGCAAAGCCCCAAAGACCGAGTAACCCTCATGTTATGCATGTCAAGTAACTACTTTTCTGGTATATTTCACACTGTGCCTTCACTTCCAGAGGCACTTTCATCCAACCTAGAGTATTTTTATTAATATAAAGTATATTTCTATATTAAGTATCTTTCTATATTAGTAATATGGTAAATTCCATGCAAGAAAAAGATTGAAAAACTAATCCAAAATGGAGAATTTAAGTACAAAAGAGAATGTAGATTTGGATCACACTGTCCCTCTACTTCCAGAGGCACTTTCATTCAATCCAGAGTATTTTTATTAATAAGGAATATTTCTATATTAAGTATCTTTCTATATTAGTAATACGGTAAATTCCATACAAGAAAAAGATTGAAAAACTAATCCAAAATGGAGAATTTAAGTACAAAAGAGAATGTAGATTTGGAGTTCAATCTATTTAATGACCTTTAGAGATGAGAATACCAGACCACCTGACCTGCCTCTTGAGAAACCTATATGCAGGTCAGGAAGCAACAGTTAGAACTGGACATGGAACAACAGACTGGTTCCAAATAGGAAAAGGAGTACATCAAGGCTGTATACTGTCACCCTGCTTATTTAAATTACATGCAGAGTACATCATGAGAAACGCTGGGTTGGAAGAAACACAAGCTGGAATCAAGATTGCCAGGAAAAATATCAATAACCTCAGATATGCAGATGACAACACCCTTATGGCAGAAAGTGAAGAGGAACTAAAAAGCCTCTTGATGAAAGTGAAAGAGGAGAGTGAAAAAGTTGGCTTAAAGCTCAATATTCAGAAAACTAAGATCATGGCATCTGGTCCCATCATTTCATGGGAAATAGATGGGGAAACAGTGTCAGACTTTATTTTTCTGGGCTCCAAAAATCACTGCAGATGGTGACTGCAGCCATGCAATTAAAAGACGCTTACTCCTTGGAAGGAAAGTTATGACCAACCTAGATAGCATATTCAAAAGCAGAGACATTACTTTTCCAACAAAGGTCCACCTAGTCCAGGCTATGGTTTTTCCAGTGGTCATGCATGGATGTGAGAGTTGGACTGTGAAGAAGGCTGAGTGCTGACGAATCGATGCTTTTGAACTGTGGTGTTGGTGAAGACTCTTGAGAATCCCTTGGACTGCAAGGAGATCCAACCAGTCCATTCTAAAGGAGATCAGCCCTGGGTGTTCTTTGGAAGGACTGATGCTGAAGCTGAAATCCAGTACTTTGGCCACCTCATGCAAAGAGTTGAGTCATTGGAAAAGACTCTGATGCTGGGAGGGATTGGAGGCAGGAGGAAAAGGGGACGACAGAGGATGAGACGGCTGGATGGCATCACCGACTCGATAAATGTTGAGTTTGAGTGAACTCCAGGAGTTGGTGATGGACAGGGAGGCCTGGCGTGCTGCAATTCATGGGGTCGCAAAGAGCCAGACATGACTCAGCAACTGAACTGAACTGATGCTGTTTTTAAAGAGTTATAATGAATCATATTATCTCAATAATAATAGTTCATAAAAATAATAATAGTTCATAAGAAAAAACAATTTGGCTTTTTCTTTTACTAGACAGATTTGGTCCTTATGTTTTGCTAAATGATATTAAAACAAAGACAATATTTTAATGCAATGAGGTTCATCAAACAAAGCTTTATATGACATATAAAATATTTTCATTATTTAGCCTTTATCTGCATTTCCATATTCTTGTTTCACCAATTCAGGGACCTGTAAATACTTTTAGCAAGAATAGTTATCCCTGTCCCAGGAGAAGTCAGAGGGGTACACATGAAAATGATCTGAGGAGCAATTCTGAAATGCAAATGCTTGGTCTCCTCTCTTAAGAGTCTAATTCAGTAGGTCTATAATAGGGCCCAGACATGAATAATGCTTCAGCTTTTTAAAAAAGACTGATACAGATTTTTAAAAACACTATTTTAATGCTATTTTTTTACAACATATTATATTTAACTTATATGCAGAGTACATCATGAGAAATGCTGGACTGGAAGAAACACAAGCTGGAATCAAGATTGCTGGGAGAAATATCAATAACCTCAGATATGCAGATGATACCACCATTATGGCAGAAAGTGAAGAGGAACTAAAAAGCCTCTTGATGAAAGTGAAAGTGGAGAGTGAAAAGGTTGGCTTAAAGCTCAACATTCAGAAAATGAAGATCATGGCATCTGGTCCCATCACTACATGGGAAATAGATGGAGAAACAGTGGAAACAGTGTCAGACTTTATTTTTCTGGGCTCCAAAATCACTGCAGATGGTGATTGCAGCCATGAAATTAAAAGACGCTTACTCCTTGGAAGGAAAGTTATGACCAACCTAGATAGCATATTCAAAAGCAGAGACATCACTTTGCCAACAAAGGTTCACCTAGTCAAGGCTATGGTCTTTCCTGTGGTCATGTATGGATGTGAGAGCTGGACTGTGAAGAAGGCTGAGAGCCGAAGAATCGATGCTTTTGAACTGTGATGTTGGAGAAGACTCTTGAGAGTCCCTTGGACTGCAAGGAGATCCAGCTGGTCCATTCTGAAGGAGATCAGCCCTGGGATTTCTTTGGAAGGAATGATGCTAAAGCTGAAACTCCAGTACTTTGGCCACCTCATGCGAAGAGTTGACTCATTGGGGAAGACTCTGATGCTGGGAGGGATTGGGGGCAGGAGGAGAAGGGGACGACAGAGGATGAGATGGCTGGATGGCATCACTGACTCGATGGACATGAGTCTGAGTGACCTCCGAGAGCTGTTGATGGATAGGGAGGCCTGGCGTGCTGCAGTTCATGGGGTCGCAAAGAGTCAGACAGGACTGAGCGACTGATCTGATCTGATCTGATCTAACTTATTTACATGTCTACCTTTTTGTGATTTCCTGAATTTTAGGATTATTTTTTATTTTACTTAATTTTTTATTTTATAGATGATAACAAATACAAAGTTATTTTAAAAATAAGTGTTCCCTTGCCTTGTGACCTCAGCTCTCTGAGGGGATCAGGAAAAGTTATAATTTTGTTTCTCATACAGTGTTTTTGCTTTTAAGATGAAGGTAGCATTTTTCTGGTAACTTTCTATACACTAAGCCAAAGTGCTGTGTTTTGACAATATTTCCTCCCCACATCTATAGAGCACACAGTCTTGCATACTTGTAAGGAAACTACACTGACCTGGTCTGGGGTAGTGTTTCCTCTCATTCACACCAGCCTACCAGAGTGACAGCTCAGTCTTTCCTTATTCACTTTGCAGTACCATCTATTAAGTATCTTGGCTAGAAAATTTTAATATGTAGAAAATTTTAATATATTTAATAAATATTTAATATAATTTAATATATTGGCAATCTTGGTCTCACAATCAGTTGTCTCTGTGACATCAGTATCACTATATACCCAGTTAGAAATAAGTCTGACAAAATGACTCATAAAAAGAATAAATATAGGGAAGTCAATTCTAAGCTGATAGAAGACAAATAATTTATTATTTTGTCAGCAAAATGTCAGATTTTTGCTTGATTAGTAGTCTGAAAAAGGCATTTACTCAATTTTTCTGGCATGGCAGAAGAACTGTAAAACAAAGCGATAACAAGAATTGAAGAATGAACTGGTGGCAATGAAAAGAAATCAGGAGATGTATATGTAAGAGACTCAAGCACGGGCTTGAGAGCCACTGGTAAAGGGGGCATAACACATAAGGCCAGAGCAAACAGGAGAAGGAAGAGGAACAGGACACAGGGGAGAAGGAGAAGGGCACTGAAGAAACGAAGGAGGCTGGTAAGGGAGGAAAGAGGAAAGGAGAATCACAAGAGTGAAAGATCAGGGAAGAGGGCAGAACGGAAAAGGGAAAGATGGAGGGGAAGAAGATGAGGAAGGAGAGAAGGAAGCCAAAGAGAGGGAGAGAAAAGGAAGGAAAAGAAGGAAGGGGAGCTGCGAGAGAGCACTAGAGAACATGAACAAGCAAGAGGTAACACATTTATAGACAAGAAAAAATTTTCTCCGATTCTGAACTACAACCACAGACAGTTCTATAATGGCAGAGCGTTCTTTTCACACTCATGTGTGCACACTCATGTGTGAACTTATGAAAAAACTCACATCTTGCTAAAACTCCTTCATTTATATCATAAAAATATATATTTCTTAACAACTACAAATGTGTTTTTCATTTAACATTGTGTGATAACTCATTTAAAGACTAACCGAACAGTTAGTTAGATTCCCTGGTGGCTCAGAGAGGAAAGAATCTGCCTGCAATGCAGGAGACCTGGGTTTGATCCCTGGGTTGGGAAGATTCTTGCCAGGAGAATTCCATGGAGCGAGGAGCCTGGTGGGCTACAGTGCATGGGGTCACAAAGAGTTGGACACAACTGAGTGACTTTCATTCACTTTTTAATCTAACAATTTTAAAGCATTTAGCACCTGTTTTTTGACAGGTAATAGCTCTGAATTGGAGAAGGCAATGGCACCCCACTCCAGTACTCTTGCCTGGAAAATCCCACAGACAGAGGAGCCTGGTGGGCTGCACTCCATGGGGTTGCTAAGAGCCGGACACGACTGAGCGACTTCACTTTCACTTTTCACTTTCATGCATTGGAGAAGGACATGGCAACCCACTCCAGTGTTCTTGCCTGGAGAATCCCAGAGATGGGAGCCTGGTGGGCTGCCATCTATGGGGTCGCACAGAGTGGGACATGACTGAGAAGTGACTTAGCAGCAGTAGCAGCTATGAGTAACAGCTACTCATTGATTCTCTGCGACTACAACTATCTACCTACATCTGTCCCCTAATTAACTAACCAAGTAGACTTCTATTTGTTTCCTAAATGAATACTGAAAAACTATAGCCTCATAAATTTAAAATCAATGTCTAAAATTTTTCATCATTAATTTTCAAGAGCTGCTGTTTACAACATATTTAAATAATAACATTTTAAAATATGAATTAAGTATACCTAATGAAATCTAAACATCACAATAGTTTGATGTTGAACATCACCCATTAAAAATATACATATTGATTTGATTTTTCTCCCTTTGTTTTCTGATGCGTCTGGCTAATGGTTTGTCAATTTTATTTACTCTTTCAAAGAACCAGCTTTTGGCTTTGTTGATTTTTGCTATGGTCTCTTTTGTTTCTTTTGCATTTATTTCTGCCCTAATTTTTAAGATTTCTTTCCTTCTACTAACCTTGGGGTTCTTCATTTCTTCCTTTTCTAGTTGCTTTAGGTATAGAGTTAGGTTATTTATTTGACTTTTTTCTTGTTTCTTGAGGTATGCCTATATTGCTATGAACTTTCCCCTTAGGACTGCTTTTACAGTGTCCCACAGGTTTTGGGTTGTTGTGTTTTCATTTTCATTCATTTCTATGCAGATTTTGATTTCTTTTTTGATTTCTTCTGTGATTTGTTGGTTATTCAGCAGCATGTTGTTCAGCCTCCATATGTTGTAATTTTTAAGTTTTTCTCCTGTTATTGAGATCTAATCTTACGAGTCGCCAGTCCAGGTACAATGCCTGATAACGGATGCCTGGGGCTGGTGCACTGGGATGACCCAGAGGGATGGTATGAGGAGGGAGGAGGGAGGAGGGTTCAGGATGGGGAACACATGTATACTTGTGGCGGATTCATTTTGATGAATGGAAAAAGCAATACAATACTGTAAAGTTAAGCAAAATAAAATAAAAAAAATAAAATAGAAAAAAATAAATAAAAATATACATAAACAAATTATTATTTAATAATGGAAAACTTTATGTATGTAATCTTTTCTTTGAATTTTGTTTCATTTCCCTTGCAAAATAAAATGTATCCAGTTGATTTTATAGTCTTTTTAGACTGTCTTACTTAGCATTCTCTCCTTTGAAAAAGAAAAATGTACACAATACAAACATTAATTTTCTGTGACCAAAATGCTCTAATTGTAAGACTTTTTTTCCACTTGAGTTACTAATAAGTTATTAGTAAACAATTGATAAAAAATAATCGATTTTGATAATTATTAAACAAAAGTAGTATTTTATCAAGGCTTCCCAGGTGGCACAGTGGTAAGAAACCACCTGCTAATGCAGGTGATACAAGACATGTGGATTTGATCCCTGGTTTGGAAAGATCCCCAGGAGTGGGATCTGCTCCAGTTTTCTTGCCTGGAAAATTCCATGGGCTGAGGAGCCTCGTGGGCTACAGTCCATGGGTTCACAAAAGAATTCCCCATGACCGAGTAACTAAGCACACAGCACACAATACTGTATTAGAGATACATGTCTTCATGAGACAGTTGTCGCACAGACTCCCCCTCTGCTTTCTGTCCTGGTAACTACAAATGAGTTTACCTGCTTTTAGAATTCCATTCTTATTGCTGGTATTAATTTTATTCCTATTGTTTCATTTATATATTTATACAGATACAGTCATAAAAAATGGAAAATGTCATAGTAATGTCATTCAATTTTTTAAATCCCACGTCTGTGCCCCAAATCATGTAGTCATCTATTATTAAAAATATTTTTAATGATTTCACATCTTGATTGGACTGTGCCTTAATTTTTTATTTAACATGAGGAGCTAGAATCATCTACCTTGTTACCTAGTAATTGAGAGTATTTTACAAATCACAATTTTTGCAAAGTAATAAAATGGTTTTAACAACATCAAACCAATGTGCAAAAACAAAATACCTTATCCCAAGCACTTGGGACAGATAAGCTTCACAATTCTAAAGTTCTCACTTTTTGAAAGGGAATGCGAAACACTCCAAATAAGGGTTGTGTCTACACTCTGTAACCAAATACATTCATATTTCTACTGGAAAACTTGTGAACAATTACACGAAGTGGGATATATAAAGATAAGCAGATATCTAATCATGCCATCAAATGAAATGAATTTTTGGTATTCAGAACTTTCAAGATTTTCAAATTGCCGATAATGGACCATTGACCAGTATTAACTGTATCTGTTTATTATCCAACTGAAGTAAGAAGATCTATATCAATATTTGGTGCTAATGGCTTCTTTGATTTGCTCCCATGGAACTTGAAAAAAAGGAACAATGTATACACTTTTTGACAAAACTCAAGAAAGAAGCCCTTTAAAGAAAAAAAAAAAAAACACTTCACACACTTTCATTGTTTCAAGAAATATCTAAAGTAAAAGAACTAAAACAAAGTACAAAATATACTTTTTCTAACACAATGTTTCACTCTTAACAGAAATATTTTTAAGGCAAAGGATGACAGCATGTTACTCAGTAACAACATTTAGAAGAAAGAGTCCTTTGTTAGATAATCCTGAAGTTTTTACAACCTGGCAAAATGTATCATCTTAAGACTCATAATAATGAGTATGCTTTTCTTCTGTAAAACAGAAAAAACCTATTATAAAAGCTGAAGAAGACAAGGAGGCACTCGCACAGTATCCCAGGCTTCACTGTCAGGCATGTCAACTTATATATGAACTTTGAGGATCTACGTACATCCTGAATACCTTCTACATAAACCCTGAATACGTCCAGTGTTCCATCAGGGTTTTCTTACTTTAGTTTGGAGAACTTTGCTTCAGATTACATGTCACATATTTAAGTACGCAGTTTTACATGTGAAGATTATAAAGCATACACACAAAGGTAGAATATTTTTATGTAAAATTTTCCCTGTGATTTCACACAAGGGGAAGCCAGTGAAGGTAATAGAATTAGCTAACGTACATTGACACTCAATAAATAACAATTCTTTCATAAACAGAAGATGATTAGAGCCTTGATAATTATGTAGCCTTTATTCACTCAGTATCATAAAATTTCTAAGAACAGGGCATTAATTAGTCATTACCACAAAATTGCGGTATAACAAACTATTCTAAAATTTAATAGCTTAGAGCCATCATTTATTTTCACAGATCTGAGAGACAGCTTAGTGTTGGCTAATTTCAGTAGCACTTCTTTATGAGGCTGAAGGTTGAATGATTTGGCTGGGGCAAATCAGCGCCACTCCAAGTGGCTTTCCTCCTCTCACTGGGACCAGCAGCGGGCTTGAATGTTCTCTTCCTGGTGATGGCAAAGGGGCAAAAGTAAGCAGGCCCAACTGGGAAAGTGCATTTCAAACTTATCGTCAATTTTATATCTAACATAACTGGAGCCAAAGCAAGTCTCATGGCCAAGTTCAAGGTCAGGGTGGGGTTGATTCTGACAGTAGGAAAAAACTGTTTCATATCAAAGCACATAAGTACACAGAAGAGTAAAGAGCTAAAACCAATAATGCAATTTAATATAAATATTAAAATCTGAAAGAAATCTTTCAGCATTAACAATAGCTTAATATTTAAAGAGGCCAATTAAATTGGCTCTGTTGTTAACGTAAAATTTGTAGAGTTTAAAACACAGTTTATACAGCTTAAGAGTAATTCAGAACCACTAGAGGAAGAAATAACACTTGAAATATTAAGAGGTACAAGCACTACACATTCATATGTTGAATGGTCACAAAAAGATGAAATAATAATCACTAAACAGAAAGAAAGCTAGCTTAGTGAAACATCTGAGCTCACGGCTTGTAATATTGACATGGCAATCTATATATATTTTAAACTAAGATCTCTAGGGGGAAAAAAGAACAATCACATTTTATGTAATTCAATTACGTCTTTTAAGATAATATGGTAACCATGGTCTCTGTCTAATGATACCTGGAACTCAGATACTACTAGCTAAATTTTAGATGGTCTAGAGCAGTCTTTTATAATATAGGCTCTTTTCCAATACTTATCAAAATTTTCCCACTAAAGAAATAATATGTAAATTACATGATTCATCACTCTACTGTATTTAGTATATCTAAAAAAACTAACCTTACAAACAAAATATGAAAACACCATATAAATGTTCAAATTCAGAAAAATGATTTCAATTTTTAATGTAAATATTTTAAAAATATTTAAAGTATTTCATCTGACAGATTTACAATAATCTGCAACAGTAAGCCCTATTCAGAAATAACTTAAAAAAAAAAATTCAGGAAAACACACTTTCTGGAATCCATTAAGTAAATCACAACAGGATGCAAAAATATTTTTTTATTGAGTGAATATTTGAATAAACAATGATACTCATATTTAATCTGGAATTGTTGCTGCTTAGTCACTAAATTGTGTCTGACCCTTTGCAACCCCATGAACTGTAGCCCACCAGGCTCCTTTGTGCATGGGATTTCCCAGGCAAGATTACTAAAGTGAGTTGTTACTTCCTTCTCCAGGGGATCTACCCACCCCAGGGATGAAACCTGTGTCTCCTTCTTGGCAGACAGATTGTTTACCATTGAGCCACCTGGGAAGCCCCGTTCTTGCATTAAGCTTATTCTAACAATTCCCTTAAACATAAATGATCATGTCTTTGATGGCAGTTTAGTCACTAAGTCATGTCCGACTCTTGTGACTCCATGGACTATAGTCTGCAAGGCTCCTCTATCCATGGGATTCTCCAGGTAAGAATACTGAACTGGGCTGCCATTCCTTTATCCAGGGGATTTTTCAGACCCAGGGATTGAACCAGGTCTTTCTAATCAAGAGAGTAACAGGTAAATTTGGCCTTGAAGTACAAAATGAAGCAGGTCAAAGGCTAACAGAGTTTTACCAAGAGAACGCACTGCTCATGACAGCAAACATCCTCTTCCAACAATACAAGAGAAGATTCTATACATGGACATCACCAGATGGTCAATATTGAAATCAGATTGATTACATTCTTGGCAGCCAAAGGTGGAGAGGATCTATACAGCTAGCAAAAACAAGACTGGGAGCTGACTGTGGCTCAGATCATGAACTCCTTATTGCCAAATTCAGACTGAATTTGAAGAAAGTAGAGAAAACCACTAGACCATTCAGGTATGACCTAAATCAAATCCCTTACGATTATACAGTGTAAGTGACAAATAGATTCAAGGGATTAGATCTAATAGACAGAGTGCCTGAAGAACTATGGATGGAGGTTCGTGACATTGTACAGGAGGCAGTGATTAAGACAATCCCCAAGAAAAAGAAATGCAAAAAGGGAAAATAGTTGTCTGACAAGGCCTTACAAATAGCTGAGAAAAGAGGAGAAGCTAAAGGCAAAGGAGAAAAGAAAAGATATATCTATTTGAATGCAGAATTTCAAATAGCAAGGAGAGATAAGAAAGCCTTCCTATGCGATCAATGCAAAGAAATAGATGAAAACAATAGAATGGGAAAGACTAGAGATCTCTTCAAGAAAATTAGAGATACTAAGGGAACATTTCATGCAAAGATGGGCACAATTAATGACAGAAATGGTATGGACCTAAGAGAAGCAGAAGATATTAAGAGGTGGTAAAAATACATAGAAGAACTATACAAAAAAGATCTTCATGACCCAGATAATTCATGATGGTGTGATCACTGACCTAGAGCCAGACATCTCAGAATGTGAAGTCAAGTGGGCCTTAGGAAGCATCACTACCAACAAAGCTAGTGGAGGTGATGGAATTCCAGGTGAGCTATTTCAAATTCTGAAAGATGATGCTGTGAAAGTGCTGCACTCAATATGCCAACAAATTTGGGAAACTCAGCAGTGGCCACAGGACTGGAAAAGGTCAGTTTTCATTCCAACTCCAAAGAATGGCAATGCCAAAGAATGTTCAAACTATCGCACAATTGCACTCATCTCACATGCTAGCAAACTAATGCTCAAAATTCTCCAAGCCAGGCTTCAACAGTACCTGAACCGTGAAGTTCCAGATGTTCAAGCTAGGTTTAGAAAAGGCAGAGGAACCAGAGATCAAATTGCCAACATCTGCTGGATCACTGAAAAAGCAAGAGAGTTCCAGAAAAACATCTATTTCTGCTTTATGGACTATGCCAAAGCCTTTGACTGTGTGGATCACAACAAACTATGGAAAATTCTGAAAGAGATGGGAATACCAGACCACCTGACCTGCCTCCTGAGAAATCTGGTCAAGAAGCAGATTTTTCAGAAATATGCCGTTCAAGAAGCAACAGTTAGAACTGGACATGGAACAACAGACTGGTTCCAAATCGGGAAAGGAGTATGTCAAGGCTGTATACTGTCACCCTGCTTATTTAACTTGTATGCAGAGTACATCATGTGATATGCCAGGCTGGATGAAGCACAAGCTGGAATCAAGACTGCCGGGAGAAATATCAATAACCTCAGATATGCAGATGATACCACCCTTATGGCAGAATTAAAGAGCCTTTTAATGAAAGTGAAAGAGAAGAGTGAAAAGGTTGGCTTAAAACTCAAGATTCAGAAAACTAAGATCATGGCATCTGGTCCCATCACTTCACAGATGGGGAAATAATGGAAACAGAAACTTCATTTTGGGGGGCTCCAAAATCACTGCAGATGGTGACTGCAGCCATGAAATTAAAAGACCCCCCCCCAAAAAAAAAAGACCTTTGCTCCTTAGAAGAAAAGCTATGATAAACCTAGAAAGCATTTTAAAAAGCAGAGATATTACTTTGTCAACAAAAGTCCGTCTAGTCAAAGCTATGGTTTTTCCAGTAGTCATGGATGAATGTGAGAAGTGAACTGTAAAGAAAGCTGAGCGCTGAAGAACTGATGCTTTTGAACTGTGTTGTTGGAGAAAACTCTTGAGAGTCCCTAGGACAGCAAGGAGATCCAACCAGTCCATCCTAAAGGAAGTCAGTCCTTAATATTCATTGGAAGGACTGATGCTGAAGTTGAAACTCCAATACTTTGGCCACCTGATGTGAAGAACTAACTCATGTGAAAAGACCCTGATGCTGGGGAAAATTGAAGGCAGGAGGAAAAGGGAATAACAGAGGATGCGATGGCTGGAATGGCATCACCGATTCAATGCACATGAGTTTGAGTAAGCTCTGGGAGTTGGTGATGGACAGAGGAGCCTGGAGTGCTGCAGTTCATGGGGTGGCAGAGTGAGACACGACTGAGCAACTGAACTGAAGCTCCATTTTTAATGGTCTGCTCACATATTCCTATGGTCAATGTACATATTCCTAAACAGTGTAGTCTGTTTTGCTCATAAATAGAATTACACTGTGTTTTTCTAACACTCTTTCATTCAACATTTATGCTTGTTATTCATCCGCATCATTTCATGGAGATGCAATTCCTTCATTTTCACTGCTGAAAATGTTCTACAATGTGAATATGCAAACAATACAATTATGTACATTAATTAAATACATGTTTCCCTAGGGTGAGGTTTCTCAAAATTCAGCGTGCGTAAGAATTATATGGGGAGCCTGTTAAAAAAAAAAAGCTGTTTCCTGTGTCTACCTCCGGAAACTCTGATTCAGTAGGTGTAGGTCAGGGTGTTAGAATTTGCATTTCTTACAAGCTCCTTGGTGATGCTAATGTTTATGCTTTGAGGAGCAAAGCTGTAGGATATATTTATTCCTTATTTATTTGTAAGAGTTTTTCATGTAATATAGACATGAAGATTTTTCACTTACATGTGTTCTAAATATCTTCTCCCAATTAATAACTTTTAAAGAAATTATGTTTTAGGTATTATTTGGTAAATACAAGTTTTTAATTTTGCTGCAGCCAACTTTATCCACCAAACATTTCATACTTCTCAGTGTTTGCAGTGACTGCTCAATTAGTTTCAAAAAATGAATGATCATGTGCATTATATTAGTAACAGCTGAATAATAGATGCCTGACTTTAAAATATTTCTGCATTTAATGTGAATATAAAATTTCTTGTGAAGTCTATTTGTAATAAAAACCTAGCTAAATGCCACTTATAGGCTGGAAGGCAAGACAGATATAAATAGGTGAAAGATTTACTAGGTGCCTCAAAGTTGCTCTTAAATTCTAGACTATCAAAGGTAGATTTTATGACAAAATAACAGTTTGCTTCTTGAACATTGGTGTTAATACATGCTACTTCCATTTGCATTCACAGAAATCACTGAGAAACTTGAAAACAAAATGTCCTTGACACAGTATAAATAACTGAAACACATGTTTATGAATGCTGTGATGCTAATTAAGATTCGTTAAGTAAATACTCAGACAATTTATTTAAATGTGAAGGAAAAGACATTCTCACTGGCAACCACTATATAAAATAAAACATAGACTCTTAGTCTTCAAAAGAAAAAATAACCTTTTTGTTATTTTGTCCAAATCACAAAAATTAGAGAATACTGAAAATGGGGAAACAAATGGTGCATGTTTATATGTATGAAGTGTTTAGTTTGCTGACAGTAACAAATTGTTTACAGCAACCAAAACTGAAAAGTCTGTTGAAAACGCAGTTTAACTAGAATATTTCAGAACTGCTATTTGTTCTAGAAACATTACTCTTTCCCAGTGAATATGTTTATGAGTATAAATATCACTCTTGAATCAGAATAATATGAATTTTATCTTTGACTTACATTAATACCAATAATTTCTTGGGGTGGGGGACGACACAACTTTCAAGAGTATTACTCAGGAGTACCCAAATTTCCTACCTGTTACCATAATTACAGCTTTAAAATTTGCAAAATGCTTCAAGTTAGTAGTAAGCAAGCAAGTCTACCATTCTATTAAAAGTACAGACTGTTAGGAGTTCTATTTACTTTAGTGTAGCAGTGCTCTCTCAAACTGGCTTTAAAGAGGATGAATCAGAGAAAAAATAGTTTTCCTTTTTCTACTCAATAAGAAAACACCATGTAGTAATCTAGTAAAAAGACAACTAATAAATGCCTTTACCCTTATGTCAAAAATTTTGTTCTCTCCTCTGGCAAATGCTTCAGAAAATCTCAGGGCTTAATAACAGATTTTAAGTGGTTTAAAATAAAATCTAAAGCCTTTTTCTCAATATTTAATACAAAAGATAGTTTAAAACTCTGTAGTCTACTTTTTTCAAGGGGACCATGACCAAGAATTAAATATTTTAAAAGAAGTACTTCCAAACATTTAGTCCACTTTAAGAAATTTTTCATGCTCTAAGTTCTAGTAAAAAAAAAAAAAGAAAAAAAAAAATCTACCAACCAATCAATGCCCCCCAAAGCCATCTTTTTATCTTATGTTAAAAGGTGAAAGAGCAAGATAAGGAGCACAAAGAAAGAGATGTACTCATTGTTATCAAATGAAATACAAGATCTAAAAAGCTTAGAATTAGCATTAGGCATCATTACCCAAGTAAGATCCACAGTGCCCTTTCAACCAGGAGTCAATCCGTAATTGGTGGGGAGTTCACATACTAATTATGTATTATCATAACTCCAAAAGCAATGTTTAAAAATGTACAGCCCATTCCCAACATCAAATTCATCATCACAAATGATATTTAATAAGCAACCTCATGATTATGATTCTGTAAGTCTCTCAGTGTCAAAATAAATGGTACAGCTAAAGAGAGGCTGATGTTTTATAGTTTAAGGAGCAACATCTAGATAATAGCCTACATTCTAAGAAATATTTCAATTCTAAATGAAGATGATTTAATATCAGTCACTGTCTTCCAGTAATAAAGCTTTTGGTTTTTTTTTACTATGATTAAAGGCATTGATTCTAACCCCTATTTCAAAGCCAGGAAAAATAAGTCCTTAACTCACATCAAGTATTCAGCATGGTGAAGGATAGGGCAGATGACATTTAGTATCCGTTCCCAGCACCTTATAGAATTTACAGCCAACAGAAGATGGAAAGTAAAAACTATATTGCCCAGACTCTCATGTAGCTATGCTTCTAGATGTGAATCAGATTTCACAATGGGATGCACTTATGTATGATTTGAAAGGTTGGAATTTTGTGGTGATTCTGTGTTGGAAATATCTGTTGCAAGCATCACTGTAAAGATGTGGATGTTCTCTGGAACAGATGCAGTACTGTGGCAATTATAGTGCCTGTTACAGAGTCTGCAGCTCCGTGGCAATTACAGTGAATTTGTGATCCTTTGGTTACAGCCATGGCATCACATTCTCGATCTCAACAAACATTGATCACAACAGTTCCAATGGCCGAGAAAGAAATAACAGTTCTCCTGGCTTACCTATACTGGCAGTGAGTTAAGAGTCATTTTAGAAGGTTCAGTTTACATATCTCCAACTCTTCTAATAATCAAACTTGCATAAGAACATTAAAAACAGTGGGAATGTGTGGTGTTCTAGCCGCAGAAGCACCACCCACCACACACACCCCAATATAAACACATACACATACATGCACTTTGAAGAAGGTAACAAATATTTAGCTAGAACAATGAAAAAGTAAAAAGACAGAAGACAGAAATGACCAATCAAGCATGAAAGAAGGAATATTACAACTGAAACTACAGAACACTAAAGGAAGAGGAAAGTTAAAGGAATTAAATCACAAGAGAATGTTATAAACAACTTTATGCCCAGTAATTAGAAAAATTAAATTTACAAATTCCTAGAAAGACAATGACTACCAAAAAGAACTTCAGGAAGAAATAGAAAATCTGAATAGACTTATAAAAAGTAAAGAAACTGAACTAGGTAATATAAAATTTTTCCACAAAGAAAAGTCCAAGTCCAGATGGTTTCACTGATACACTCTGCCAAATATTTAAAGAAGAAATAATAATAATCCTTTACAAACTCATTCAGTAAGCAAATGAGGAAACAATTTCCAAGTCATTCTATGAGGCCAATATTACTTTAGCAAACTAAATCCAGCAAAGCAAAAAGAAGTTCACAATGTGGTCAAGACGGATTTTTCCCAGGAATGGAAAGTTGCTTTAACACTAAAACAACAACCCTCTCACCATGAAACACCTCATATTATTATAATAAATAACATAAATCACAAGATCATCTAAATATAGGTACAAAAACCTTAGACAGCATCTAATAATATAATAATACATACTTTTCACAACTAGGAATAGAAGGAAACTTAACCTGATAAAGGGTATCTACAAAAACTCACAGCTAACATCACACTTCATTGTGAATGAATACTTTCCCCCTAAGATAAAGAAATCCTTTCTGCCAGTTTCATTCAGTATTATATAAGAGCTTTTAATTCATGTAATAAAGCAAAAAGGCATTAACATAGTAAAAGAAGAATTTATTCACAGATGATACAATCCTAAATGTAGAAAATCTCAAGAAATTCACCTTAAAACTATGAGAAAAAAACAAAACAAAACATGAGTACCAAGATTACAGGATGCAAAATCAATATGCAAAAAATTGATTGTATTTCTGAAGCCTAGCAACAAACAGGGGGAAGGCAATGGCACCCCACCCCAGTACTCTTGCCTGGAAAATCCCATGGATGGAGGAGCCTGGTAGGCTGCAGTCCATGGGGTCGCTAGGAGTCGGACACGACTGAGCGACTTCCCTTTCACTTTTCACTTTCATGCATTGGAGAAGGAAATGGCAATCTACTCCAGTATTCTTGCCTGGAGAATCCCAGGGACGGAGGAGCCTGGTGGGCTGCCGTCTATAGGATCGCACAGAGTCGGACACAACTGAAACGACTTAGCAGCAGCAGCAGCAACAAACAATCCAAAAATAAAATTAAGACAACAATTCCATTCAGTAATAAAACACTTAGGAATAAATTTAACAAAAGAAGTTCAAGACTTACATACTGAAAGTTATAAAACACAGATGTTAAAAATGGTTAAAAAGGAGACAGAGGATTATAGACCAATTTATGTTTACAGGTATTAAAAATATAAGCCAAAAAGTCTAGCAATTTTCCAAAGAATTCCACATTAATGCTAAACCTAAATTCTAGGTTTACTCTAGAAACACAAATAAGGTATCAGAAAATGTATAAGCATATCTCAACAAATTAAACCATATGATTATAAAACGTGATACTGAACTGGCACCTGATAAAACACTGAATTTGCTCTTAACTAAGAAACAGTTAAATAAATGATCTGAATTTAATGAACGCTATTCTTCAGAGAATTCCCTGGCAGTCCAGTGGTTAGGACTCTGCACTTCTACTGTCAAAGGCCTGGGTTCAATTCCTGCTCAGGGAAGTAAGATCCTGCAAGGCATGTAGCAAGGCCAAATATCTTTTAAAAACCCACAAAACTATTCTTCAAAAGGGGATATCATAAACAGCAAACCACTAAAGCTGATTATCAACTAAAGGAAATACATGGGAAAAGTACCTATAATTAGTATCATATAACATGCCTTTTAACAAAAGAGAATGTAAAAAATCATTAGAAAAGAAAAAAATACAACCATCATTTTTGGCTACTATAAGAACAATGCCTAGATATAATACAAATATTCAAATATCAACAGTTTTTTGTTTTTTACTCTCGGCAAACAGTAGTTAAAGGAATGGAAAAAAATAACAACAAAATTATAGAAACATAGAAAAAAATAAACCAGAAAGACCTAAAACCTAAGTGAAAAAAACTAAAACTAAAAATCTCTTTGAAAGATAGAAAATAATCCAAACAAGCAAAAAGATATCCCGTGTAACTGTAGTAAGACGAACTATCTTAATATCACTGGTTCCAAAATTAACTAATAAATATAGGGTAATTCAGATGAGAATCCCAAAAGAATTTTTCTAGAACTGGAAAAATATAAATCTTAAAGCTTACATGGAAACGTAAAAATTAACTAAGAAATCCATGAAAATTTAACACAGTGAGGACAAAACTGCCTGCCAGATAGTTGAGGTATTTTTAAAATAGATCCTTTCCAGGAAGGAGAAACTTTAAAGATGCTCATGTCTGGCATTTGTACATATTTCATATTGATTGTAAATATGATCATCATTTTTCTATTAAAAATGATGACTAATAGTGTTTATAACATTAAAAAACTCAAAAAACTACTTTATCTAAATGACTGATAAGTATTAATTAATAAAAATACCTTAGCAATTATTGAGCATCATATTCTAAGAGCTTTACAAATAGCATCTTCCTTTCATAATCCTCTTAAGAGCCCCAAGAGATGTATCTCTATTTTAAGGATAAGGAACTTGAGGAGAGAATTTAATCAACTTGCCCAAAGTAACATTTCTAGTCAGTGAAAAAGAAGGATTTAAATAAGAGAATACTAGTTCCCAATGGAAAAGAGCAGCATACTGGGGGGAAAAGGTATCTGCTAATGAAAAGGAATTCTACCCACATATACATGTTCTCCTGGAATTTAACTATGAAAGCATGTTAGTATCCAAGTGAAATGCACAGTAAGTTGGAATAAGGAAAAGATGTAATGACAAATTAAGATTTAAATTTACCTTTTAACAAAGTAATTATTGTGTTCATGATATTGTGCTGCTGCTAAGTCGCTTTAGTCGTGTCCGACTCTGTGCGACCCCATAGACGGCAGTCCACCAGGATTCCCTGTCCCTGGGACTCTCCAGGCAAGAACACTGGAGTGGGTTGCCATTTCCTTCTCCAATGCATGAAAGTGAAAAGTGAAAGTGAGCGACCCCATGGACTGCAGCCATCAGGCTCCTCTGTCCATGGGATTTCCCAGGCAAGAGTACTGGAGTGGGGTGCCATTGCCTTCCCTGTGATATTGTGCTAGATTATGTTTATTTTTTTAACCAAGCTTATCAATAAAAAAAAAAATGAATCAAGAATCAAGGAGATTTAGTAATGCAAAAGTTAAAATACAAGTGTTCACTGCTTCAGTAAACACTCAAGGTAGGAAATCAGATAAGAAGACAAAGGAATTAAGAGTAGAGTGATCACATAATTAACCATTCAACCCAGAACACTTTTGAGAATGAAAGAAGGGCCTAACAGTTATTATAATGGTAAGACAAATATAAACTAGGACTGCCCCAGGCAAACGCAGACATTCAGTCATCCTAGTTAAGAAAAATACTTTAACAAAAAATTCTTTTGTATGATTATTTTTTTTTTAGTACTTACTATGTTAGCATGTGCTCCACAATAGAAGATTTAATCTATCTTATTCACTGTCCCTAGATGGGTGCTTTGTACACAGTAGGCACTCAATAACTGTTTAAGGTTTTATAGTAGGTTTCCTTTAATTTAAAAACAAAAGGTTTCCTGTGTCTATACAATATTTAAGCATCATTATGACCTAAATTTGTAAACAAGCATAAATCCAGGTATGCAAAGACTTAGAGGAACAAAAACAAAAATAATCAACAAACACATCTTTATGTATTAAACATGGGAGATGCAATGCTAAAATTAAAGGACAGCAATTAATGAGTAAAAATGGAATACTACATACTTCTGATTTAGAGTGCAATAATGAAAACAAAGTTTAAACCTACAAAGAAAGTTATTCTTCTTAAAATGTTTTTTTAAACTTAGTCATGAAAACTGACACCAAAAGAAGACAAATCTTTCATTTCTTACCTGCACAGCCGAAAGCCAAATGGTATCTAGAAGAGGGGCTGAATTTAACACAGCACACGTTAGCCTTCGCCTCAATGCTTGCCACTGAGTTATCCAGGTTGGTAGACCATAGCTTCACTAAGAATAAGTAACAATGAAAACGAACATAAACAATACATTAGCCAATACTTCTACAAACTTCCTGCTAAAGCTGTCTTTTCATGGTAATCTAAGTATTTTGATTTAGTAGGATCAAAAATATTCAAACTGAATGAATAATGTTCAATAAAACAGTATATTTAAACCAACAGAGCTTAGTTTCAAAGTCAGAAAACAACATAGATAATATATAATGAGAGAAAATATGATCTCTTAACTAAGGCATACAAGATAGGTTAAAAAAAAAAACAGTCTGGAAACACGTGTATATTTGTTTTAGCATTCTTTAGGTTTGTGTGTATGTGTATGAGCAGGGAAACTAGATGGCTTATCTTCCAACCTATCAAACTTTTGAGAACTTCACACACACACACATTTTCACATGTATTTTATATATATATCACATTGTATATGTGATATATATACAAATGTCACTTAAAGTACCTAGAAGCAGTTCTTATTTTATCTTTCACTTAAGAATTCCATGATTTTAAAATTGTATGTGGGAAACAGAAAGAGACTCACAGACTTAGAGAATGCACTTATGGTTGCTGGGAGGAAGGGAAACTTAGGGAGTTTGGGATGGACATGTACATACTGCTATATTTGAAATGGATAGCCAATAAGGGCCTACAGTATAGCATATGGAACTCTGCTCAATGTTACGTGACAGCCTGAATGGAGAGGAGTTTGGGTAAGAATGGATACATGTATATGTATGACGGAGTCCCTTTGCTGTACACCTGAAACTATCACAACATTGTTAATTGGTTATGTGTGTGTGCTCAGGTGCTCAGTCATGTCCGACTCTTTACAATCTCATGGACTGTAGCCTGTCAGTCTCCTCTGTCCATGGGATTCTCCAGGCAAGAATAAGGTAGTGGGTTGCCATTTCCTCTTCCAGGGAATCTTCTCAATCCAAGGATTGATGCTGTGTCTCCTGCATTGTCTGGTGGATTCTTTACCACTGAGCCATCTGAGAAGCTTTTAAAGTCAATACTACCTCAATCAAAATCCCAGAATTTTCTATAGATACTAGTAACTTGATCCTAAAATGTTTGTAGAAAAACATAGAAACTGAAGAGCTAAAATAATTTTCAAGAATAGAGATGAAGGGCTCACAATAAATGATTCCAAGACTTAAGCTACAAAGCAAGACAATGCGGTACAATAAAAGAAGAAATACAAAGATCAATGTAGAATCAACAAAGTGTCACACTCCTGTATCAGAAATGGACAGATCCAGGAAGCAGAAAATCAGTAAGAATGTAGTTGAACTCAATAATAAATCAAACGATATAAACGACATCTACATATTACTGTATCTAACAACAGTAGGATACACATTCTTCCCAAACTCACATGGATAATTCATTAAGACAGATCACACTCTGGGCCATAAAACACCTTAACAAATTAAAAAAAAAAAAAGAAACCATACAATGTATTGCTCAGACTACAACGGATTATATTTGGAGATCAAACAATATACTTCTAAGTAATATATAAGTCAAATAAGAAACCTAAAGCAAAACTTAAGAATATTTTGAACTAAATGAGAATGAAAATATAATTTAAAAAAGAAATCTGTGGGATGCATCACTCACAGGAAAATTTATAGCACTGAATGCATATATTAGCAAGAAAAATGATCTAAAATCAATAATCTTCCAATTAAGGAAACTAGAAAGAGACGAGCAAATTAAATCCAAAGTAAGCAGAAGAGAAGTAACACAAATCTGAAGAAAAATCAGTAAGTTAAAATCAGAAAGTCAATAGAGAAAATCAATGAAACCGAAAGCTCATTTAAAAAGACTAAATTAACAAGCCTCAAGGCAATCCTTAACAAAATCTCAATGAAGTTTTTTGCAGAAATAGAATAAAACGCATTCTAAAATTTATATGAAATCTCAGTAGGCCTAAAATAGCCAAAACAATCTTGAAAAAGAAGAAAAAATAATGGAAGACTCACTTCCCAACTTCAACACAAAGCTACAGTAATCAAAACAGTGTGGCAGTGGCATAAAGACAAACAATGGAAGAGAAGAGACCAATGGAAGAGAAGAAAGTTCAAAAATAAACCTCACAGATATGATCAAATTATTTTTAACAAAGGTGCTAAGGTCTTTCAATGGGGAAAGGATAATCTTTTCAACAAGCGGTGTTGGGAAGACTGGATATTAGCACGTAAAAAATGAAATCAGACCATTACTTTATACCTTACACAAAAGTTAACCCCAAGTGGATCAAGGCCACAAATGTCAGAGCTAAAACTATAAAACCATTAAAGAAAAAGCTTTATTACATTGGATTCAGCAGTGCCTTTTGAACGTGCTGTGAAAAGCATAGGCAATAAAAGAAAAAAATAGGTAATCTGTATTTCATCAATATGAAAAAGCTGTGTGGATCAAAGCACACTATCAACAAATAATATATCTGATAAGGAATTAATATCTAAGATACTGCGAGTATGCCTGAAATTCAATAGCAGTGAGAAAAAAGTACAATCAAAATGGGCACAGGGCTTCAATAAACTTTTCTTCCCTAGTGGCTCAGACGGTAAAAGCATCTGCCTACAACGTGGGAGACCCAGGTTCGATCCCTGGGTTGGGAAGATCCCCTGGAGAAGGAAATGGCAGCCCACTCCAGTATTGATGCCTGGAAAATCCCACAGACAGAGAAGCCTGGCAGGCTGCAGTCCATGGGGTCGCAAAGAGTCAGACACGACTTCACTTTCACTTTCTTTCACTTTCTCAGAAGATATACAAATAGCCAATAAGCACGTGAAAAAATGCTTGACATCACTATCATTGAAGAAATGAAAGCAAAACAAGACCACAATAAAGTACCATTTCACATCCATTAAAATCATTATTTTTAAAAAAGAGGGGGAAGAAAGGTATTGGCAAGGATGTAGAGAAACAGAAATAGTTGGGTGCTATTGGTGGGGATATAAAATGGTGTAGCCATTTTGGGAAACAGAATGGCAGTTTCTAAAAAAATTAAGTATATATCATATGACCCAGTAATTTCATTTCTGAGAATATGCCCAAAATAACTTAATACAGGGATATGAAGAGATATTTTGCCATTCATGTTGATAGCAACATTATTTATAATACCTCAAAAGTGGAAGCAACCCAAGATCCATCCACCAATCAACAAATGAAACAAAATGTGATATATCTATACAACAGATTCTTTTTCAGTCTTATTAAAGATGGAAATTCTAACATAAGCTACAACATGGAAAATTCTAGAAGACATTATGCTGAGTGAAATACAACAGTCACAAAGGACAAATACTCATATATGATGCTGAAGAGTGCTAGTAAATTTCATAGAGAAGGAAAGGAGAAGGGAGACTGCCAGGAGCTGATGAAGGGGGAATGAGGAGTTACTGTTTCAGTAAAACAGAAACAGTTTCTGAAATAGAGTTTCAGGTTTGCAATATGAAAAAAGTTCTACAGATTGACAATGATGAAGACAAATTGAAGATAATTAATGTCACTAAATAGTATACTTAAAATGGTTAATTATATGTGTATTTTAAAACAACTTAAAATCAATAAGTAAAAAAAAATCTCTTCCTAATTAAAATTGTTCTACTAAAATTACTTATATTTTCCTGAGGAAACTAGCCAGTCACCACCTTTGAACAAATATTAATCTTCAGTACAAAAACACAAGTACTCTCAATAAAGGCTACCCCATTACATTATTTTTAAAAAGTATTTAACATTGATTAGTGAAGCTCTGTATTACAACATTAAAAAAAATCAATTACAACACAATGCTCTATTTTAGAAATTCAAAGATAATTTCTTACAGCAATCATGAAGGAAAATGTTACAATCCATATATACTGTGGATAAACAACTTGCTACTTCTCTTTGATCCAAAACTTTCTGGAGGGCAGTCCAGTCATGTCATTTCTCTTTTACAGAATACGACAGCTCTATCATTCAAACTACTGCACAACTGCACTCATTTCACATGCTAGCAAACGTAATGCTCAAAATTCTCCATGCTAGGCTTCAATGGTACCTGAACTGAGAACTCCCAAATGTTCAAGCTGGATTTAGAAAAGGCAGAGGAACCAGAGACCAAACTGCCAACACTGCTAGATTATAGAAAAAGCAAGAGAATTGCAGAAAAACATCTACTTCTGCTTCGCTGTCTACGCTAAAGCCTTTGACTGTGTAGGTCAGAGCAAACCATGGAAAATTCTTAAACAGATGGGAATACCAGACCATCTCATCTGCCTTCTGAGAAACCTGTATGCAGGTCAAGAAGCAACAGTTAAAATGGGACACAGAACAAAGGACTGGTTCCAAACTGGGAAAGGAGTACATCAAGGCTGTAGACTGTCACCCTGCTTATTTAACTTACATGCAGAGTACATCATGTGAAATGCTGGGTTTGATGAAGCACAAGCTGGAATCAAGATTGTGGGGAGAAATACCAATAACCTCAGATATGCAGATGACACCATCCTTATAGCAGAAAGTGAAGAAGAGGAACTAAAGAGTCTCTTAATGAAGGTGAAACAAGAGAGTGAAAAAGCTGACTTAAAACTCAAAACTCCTAAAACAAAGATCATGGCATCCAGTCATAGATGGGTAAACAATGCAAACAGTGACAGATTTTTATTTTCTTGGACCCCAAAATCACTGCAGATGGTGACTGTAGCCATGAAATTAAAAGACCCTTGCTCCCTAGAAGAAAAGCTATGATAAACTTAGACAGCATATTAAAAAGCAGAGATATTATTACTTTGCCAACAAAGGTCTGTCTAGTAAAAGCTATGGTTTTTCCAGTAGTAGTGTATGGATTTGACAGTTGGACCCTAAAGAAAGCACAGCTGAAGAATTGATGCTTTTGAACTGTGGTGTTGGAAAAGACTCCTGAGAGTCTCTTGGGCTGCAAGATCAAACCAGTCAATCCTAAAGGAAATGAGTCCTGAATGTTCAATGGAAGGACTCATGCTGAAGCTGAAGTTCCAACACTTGAGCCACATGATGTGAAGAACAGACTCATTAGAAAAGACCCTGATACTGGGAAAGATTGAAGGCAGGAGGAGAAGGGGACAACTGTGAATGAGATGGTTGGATGGCATCACCAACCCAATGGACATGAGTCTGGGCAAGCTCCAGGAGATGGTGAAGCACAGGGAAGCCTGGTGTGCTGCAGTCCACGGGGTCACAAAGAGTCAGACACAACTGACAGACTAAACAACAACAATAATCACTGTGAAATAGTTTTCAACGCTAGAACTACCCCTGCCTATGTATTCACTAGTCCGCAAGTTACATACTGAAAAGAAGGAAAGGGCCAAGATAAAAGAAACCTGTTCACAGGGCTTTATAAATCTAATCTTGAGAAGAAACAGGCCAAAACAAGACAATAACAGAAAAGAATGAACAGTAAAGACAGATATACACACACATACATACACAAAAATAGAAAGATCAATTAAATTGGCAGAAAGAAATATAGAATTTCTGCCTTGAAACATGATGAACCTCATTAAAACATTTTGGTATACACTCAGAATTTAATATAATTCAGAATATAGCGATGTCTAAATATTTCAACAAAAAAGTTCATTTCACAGTACATATAAAGGAACTGGTTATAAATACATCACAGTGTGGCATGAATTCAGAAAAAAATATTATAATGAAGATGCAGAATATTCATTTTTCTTTCACGCCAAGAAATACAGATTTTTGTGCTTATTAGACTATTTTTAGAATAATCAGTAATTGTAAAGGACCACTATGGGTTTCAATAAATATCTGTATTTGTTAGGTTTTAAAAGGAATTAAGTCAGGGGAGGAGACCCAAATAGTACCTTTTGCATCATCAGAACCTGAAGCCAAGAGTTTAGGATCCATCAAATTAAAGTCAACACTCCAACATCTCTTTTCATGCTCCTAGATGTAGAAGGAAGACAAAGTAGTCTCAGAATATAGATCTTAAATAAAGCAAAACAAATAAACAAAGTTGATACCAATTTACTACTATGGTGAGAGGGACAAAGAACTGGCTATGAAAATAAAGGAGATGCAAAGTAGCTCATAAACTTTTTAAATATACATTTATAAAATTACCACTTTTAGAAATTCATTTGATATATCCTACAAATGCAAAGAGTCTGAAGAGATGTGTCGGAAAAGCATTACTGGAATTACATAGGTAGACGGTTGGATGGCATTCCTGACTAGATGGACACGAGTTTGAGCAAGCTCTGGGAGCTGGTGATGGACAGGGAAGCCTGGTGTGCTGCAGTCCATGGGGTCACAAAGCGTCACATACGACTGAGCAGCTGAACTGAGGAACTGAGGAAATGCTAAATAATGATTTTAAATTTGTAATTATAAAATGCATGAAGCTCTATAATTATTAAAAAGTACAAATGTGACTCTTGCAACAAGCTCCAATATTTTGGCCACCTGATGCAAAGAGTTGACTCATTGGAAAAGACCCTGATGCTGGGAAAGATTGAGGGCAAAAGGAAAACAGGATGACAGAGGATAAGACTGTTGGATGTCATCATCAACTCAATGGACATGAGTTTGAACAAACTCTGGAGATAGTGATGGACAGGGAACCTGGTGTGCTGCAGTCCATGGGATCGCAAAGAGTTGGACACGACTGAGCGACTGAACAGTGACAACAGCAACAGGTAGCTAGTGTTCTTATTTACCTGATAGACCTTTGACCTCTGTCCTGTGAATCCATCCCATAAGATGACGGTGCCTTCATAATCACTGCTGGCTAATAGGTTCTTATGATAACTACTCCAACTGATACAGCTGAAAGAAAGGGATATTAAGTTAAGCCTTATTTTACATAAAAATAAACAGCAATGGATACAAAGAATTTGGATGTGTTCAGAAAGATTAGAACCCTTTCAAAATGGTCTGCATGAGTTCACAATAATTATTCTGCCCACAATCCATCAAGGAAGAAGGCATCAAATAATTCCCAGATTTTTCAATTGAAACTACCAAGTTACAAAACATAACCACTCTTCACTCTCATCACCAGCTAGAAGACAGATATGGTGTGCCTAAAGTTACTACTGACCATCCCTGACACATGAGGAATACATGTGTCGATACTGTAGGTGGAGATAACAGAGGCCGGGGGCACACATAGGTCATGGCAGAGACCAAATCAGACCCTTCAGGCCCCTACATCCAGTTGTGTCAGATCATATAAGCCAGTAAACTAGTCTGAATTGAGTCTCTGTGTTTACAGGCAAATGTTGACTAATGTAAGTGTATGACTCAAATTTCAGTAAAATGCATTTAACAGAATTAAACTTCTAACATTTACGGTTTCGACTATTCTCAAATGTTCCAACATTGAGAATGCAACATCTAAAAACATATGCTTTTGGTTAGACATATATGTGCATCACACATACAGTAAAGCTAATGTATATTAAAGAAAAAAGTCACTTAGAAAGCAAAGCAGCTGACCTAGTGATTTCCAAACATTTGAACACAAAGCCTTTTTGCTGTCTTCTAGCTGTACTTGTGCTACATTTTAGGGTTTGAAGAGTTTATTTGCAACTTTAGATGTACTTATTAGAACTTCTGGGAGAAATTACATGAAACAGTCAAGAGCCTTGGATTTAGCCAGACCTGAGCTTAAATTCCAGATCTGCAACTTACTAGTTGTAGCTTTGGGTAATTCAGTTCACTTTCACAACTGGTGTGCTCCAAATGGGTTTCAGGGAAGCTTACATATTGACCCTCTCAGCCCCAAGTCCATTGTTTCCAGATTTGAACAGTTTCCTTCTCTTTATTCCAAGGTGCATAAAATACTACCATATTGCTTTATATCTGTCAAGACAGACAAGGTAAACCCTCTAATCCATATTGTCATTATGGTAACATTTATTATGAATTCTTGATATGGGTCAAGTATTGTGCTGAGTGCATCATGCGGATTTATTTAAAGTATATCCTATGAAATACGTATTACTATTAGAGCCTCTATTTTACAAATTAGTAGCATGAAACAGTTAAGAGCAAGATTCTGTTTGAATCTTGGCTACTCCAGAGACTAGCTGTATAACCATCAACAAGTTAATGAACCCTTTCTGTGCTTCAGCTTCCTTGTATATAAAACAGGGTAATGATGGTCTGCTTAAGACACAGAACTTATAATGCCTGCCACTGAAAAATTCAATAAAATTATGTCTCACTCATGCTGCGTTCTTTTCACTTAGGAATAAAGTATATAAACTAAGTAGATAACACATTCTCAATGATGAGCACCAGTTAGATCAGTCTACCATTTTTATACGAATTAGGAAACAGAAAGTTATACAAATAAAGACTACAGTACTTGCTATATTATTAACATTATTTAAGTGACCACATATATGTGTCATTCTTCCAAATAAAAAGGGGTAAGAATGACTAGAAAACGTTCAAGGTTTTAAACAAATTTACTCTCAGTTTCTCGATATCACTCCCTTTGAAGCCAGTGCCTATGAAAATAGCTTGGGAAGTTTGTTTTAAACATGAAGATTCGAGCATTCCTTGTAGATTTTGTGGGGGCAAATCAGATGCTGGGTCTAGTTTCTGCAGTTTGAACAGTATTCCAGGTGATTTAAAAAGCACTTGTTATAAACTCTAACCCTTAATACATGAAACTTAAACACTATGCCCTCACAAAAAGACACATACCATTCTTGTGAAAAAAATTCTTAAAATTATAAACAATTATAATAGTTAGAGATATGTGCATGCTAGAGGAAAAATCCCAGACTTTGAGATACTATTCACTGGGTTACAGTAATCCTTCATTCAATACCCCATGAAAGGTCATCTACAGTAAAGACATTTATTTGATTAAATGAAAGAAGATTTTCATTTGGCAAATAGAAAAATAGAAAAACTACTAACCCCCACAGGGAAAAAGTGATCAATATCTATAAAAAAAGATATTCTTATGTATCTTCTATATATAATTAACGTTCATCATGAACGAGTAAGATGTCACACGAAAACGTAAAAATAACAAACATATTAATCACAGATACTGTTACATACACATTGCATTATGCCAAGTAAATAATGTAAATACCTGATTTTGGAATTGCAGGTCATTTCATTTTCAGGGTAATGAATATCCACCGCATCCTGAATGACTGTGCCATATTCATAGACTTTAATCTTCTTTGTAACCCCAGCAATTGCAAAGTAGTCACAATCCCGGTCAAACTCAATACTAAGGAACGAAGTACACGCTTGAGTCAGTAAGACTATTTACCTATCCCTGTGATGTTATGATGACAACATTTCAGAATTTGGTTTTTTTCCTCCCCAATTTCTAAGGTGATTCTATCTACATTGATACCAGATCTACTTGAAATGCCTTCAAATGGTATTAGGCCTTATAGAGATTAAGTCATTATTAAGACATGTAAAATTAAGAGTGGCAGAGAACTGCATAGCTATACAATTCTGAACCACAGGTGGTTTTTTGGTTCCTAGAAACTTGACGTGATTTTCAATTTACCTTTAGTAACCATATTACAACATACCAAACTGTCAAGGCTAACAAGCTACACTGTAAAAGGAGTGAGGGAAGATTTAATGGTTTGGTATATTAAAAATACATCAAAAGAGAAGAGTCAATAAAAGCCTTTTCCTTAATTTTAGCTTTTTCTCTACCTACCATTCTGTGTAGATGACAGAATTTCACAATATTTAATGTTATTTTAATAAGTTAATGAGTACACAAGCTGAATTATGACACAACTCAGGAAGGTATAACAATAAAGGATAAAATATACATATGAATGGAATCATTAAATAATCATTATGTTTCCTCCAATCATTTCTTTCCAATCTAATATGATCTCTCTGACTTATGAACCACAAACAGAGGAAAACCTAAGTAAAAATTTTTCCTTCTTTTCAAGTTACTTAAGAGAATTCACCTCTCTCTTACTGACTTTTTATACAAGTTTCAAATAAGTAACTCCAAAGCACAACACAAGGTTTTATTCATCTTTAAGGACCATAACTTGGAGTCCTAAAAAAGTTGTTATATAATCAACAAGAATGTTAAGTAACCTAATGGAATTAAGAGTAAAATGAATCATCACACACATTATTTCTCAATGAGTTAAATATCCTTTCTAGAAGCTCAGTCATAAAGTTAGAGAATACATAAGAATTATTGATCTTTAATTACATAACAATACCAATAATAGATAATATTCATTGATTACTCATTCACTATAACCACTACACAAACTAACTCATTAAATTTTCATAATAAGCCTATGAGATAGGTATTAATCTATCCACATTTTATATATGAGAAAACTAAGGACTGGAGTTGAGTAACTTGCCCAAAGCATCTTATAAGTGGCTAAAATGATATGGTAGTGTTCTGCATATTTTAAGCATTCACCAAGGGCATACAAATAACTACATGACATATAGATTAACTTTATAGATTAACTGTGACATCTTTTTACCAAAAAGTATATGGTTAATTAATAATATGGTAAGAAGCTTTGCTAAGCTGACAATGAATAAGGAAAATAAGTACACATCAAGAATATTTCCTATAAAAATACATGCTGAGATGCTCACTTTTCATTACAACTTTAAATCCTTGCTCAATTTTATGCAAATTTTAAAGAAATTTCATGCAATGTCATTGACTATTGCAAAATTCAGCAAGTGTTCCCTTCAATATTATATGACTATGCAGCAATGCAACAGACTGACTTGCACAACAATTTCAACCCAACTGCTGTCTCAGCCAATGTTATCTGCCCTGTGGACCCTAAGGCAATACAACTGTGTTGATGGCAACTATTCATCTATCCCAACTCAATTTATACTCACAACCTCACACCACTGAAGGAGAAATATTACTGTGTCTGGTAAAGGACAGAGTTATCAGAACTGAAATTCTATCCTTAACTTAGGAAACTTTGTTATGGCTGAGATGTCAAGGGAAAACCAGTTACATTATCTCTAAATATTTTTTCTTCACCTACAAAAACACATGGCTAATAAATAAAAAATATTCCAAAGGTTGTACTAGTAAAAGTTAACACGCTATTTCCAAGCTATTTGTTTTTAATATAAAAAAGTTTAAACACTAACTTATTAAAGACACTACAGGAAGAAAACTGGCATATAAACTAAAATACTGTCAAAAGAATGGATTTGATGATATAAACAAGTAATTAAATCTAGTTCCTCTGTTGCTACCCTGTTATTCAACACAGCTCTCTTTTTTCAACAAAAGTTATTATTTAGCTATATCAGATCATTATTAACTTCTTATACATTTTGTTTTATATAAAAGTTGTTAACTTTTTGTTAATAAAAGTTTCATCTCATTATTAACTTTTTGTTTTGCCTTTACTGCTATTGTTTCTTACATTCTGGTTATGTTTTCTTCTTAATACATTAGTATAACAAGGACCTAGATAGTATCTTTATTTTAATATTCTAAGATATACAGGCTCTAGTTTAAAAATAAGATTTTAATAGAAATACTGATCAAGAAGTATAAAGAACAGCATTATTTCTGATTAAAAGGTAAAGGAAGAAAAACAGCTACCTTAAAAAAGCAATGCAAGTACTTTCACATAATTAAGACTCAGAATTTAAGTAGTTCCAAACATGAGTCATTTGTTCCCAATTTCAAACAGATTTAATCATATCTGTTCCCAAAGACAAACAAAGTCAGACTCTAGAAACCAATCATGGAATAACTCAAAAGAATAATGTAGTTTTCAGACAGCTTTTCAGAGCTAATTCAAAATAGATGGTCTCTCATTTCACAATACAATATTTCAGCTGCTTTAATTTCTGAAATCTGATAAAACAAACAAAAGTAATAAACAATGACTAGTTAGGCTGAAATAAAAAGAAAATAAAAGGTAAACAAATTAAAACACACTTGATGGTGCAATTAAATTCAAAAAAGAACTGCAAGAAGTCTTGTGATACAAAATTCATTTCTGCTATCCACTATCACCAGCAATAAAACAAGCAGTTTATGAAAGTTAATTGCAATAAAACAAATTCAGTTTCACAGAATTTTTTAAATTTAAAAAATAAACATTGAAAAATTATCTGAATGGGGACTTAGATGAAAATAAACTTCATTTTTCTTTCACAGGTCGAACATTTCAATTGTTTTTAAAAGTGATTTATTTAAGCAGCTGTAAAATGAAACTCAGCTGTTTGAAATTGGCTATATTCTTTGTCAAAAGGGCCATCAGTCAAGTGATGAAGCATCAAGGCAGCAGACCACACAGGACGCCTGATTAATGCACACATCCAGCGCAGAGTCGCACAGAGCAACGTAAACACATCAGTATCTCAAGAGGGGAATTCTGTCAGGGTTCCCACTGTCTGTCATATTTTTTTTGTAATTATAAAATGTATTGGTGAACAAGGTGGATTAACATCCCTGAACAACAGAATCCAATTTATCAAAAGAAAATGTAAAGTAAACAAAATTGTTAAAGGTTCAATTCATTACCATGTTAGTTTGCCCCAGGAGACAGGGGCTGCTATAATTTCAAGGAAACAAAGAAAGGCTCAGAAATGGCCTTTTTTAAAATGAAAACAAAAGAGTAGAGCTTTACATAATACAAAGAGGATAAGTAAATAATAACTGTGGATATTCAACTGTGACTTTCTTTCAACTTGATCAATAGTATTGGTAAAAAATTCCATAACATACTAAACATTATGTGTCAAGCATTGTTTTAAGCACTTTACATTAAATATATTTAATCCTCAAATCTCCACTGCATAGATAAAGAAACTGAGGTATACTAATGTTAAGTAATTTGCTCAAGGTTTACTAGAAAATTCCAAGTCATCAAGTTTCAGAGTCTATGCTCTCAATCACTTATGCAGAAGTCTTATTTTAATGAGAACAGAAGGGTTAGTGTATAAGAAACACATACAAAGGCAAAATAAACAATAATCATAACATAAAAATGGTATCTACTCATGGCATACATATGACAGTAGTAGTAACAACATCATAATTCATCTTGTACAACAATTTAAACAGACAGAGGAAAAGTAGCCTGGTAGGGTTTATAATTAGTGGGCAAGGTCATTTATTACTAAAATAAGCAAATGCCAAAAAATAGGAACAAAACATGACACAGGAATTCAAGAGTCAATGATTACTAAGACACAGTGGAGGAAAACGTATGATGCTTGGATATTCTCATCCATATGAGAATATTCGTATGAGTGTGCCTGCTATCTGCCGAACATTGACCAAGCTGATTGAAAACCAGGATGTTAAACCAAAACACATTTGAGAATGTGCAGAAATATGCATTAATACAAACCTGGGCTACTGCAACAGCTTCCTTACAAGTCTGCCGGTTCTGACTTTTATCTTTTCTAATCCATTTGAAGGATGGCTATTAGGGAAAATTTCCAAAAACACAGCTCTGTTCACATAATTATCATCACTTTGTTGTTGATGTTGTTGTTCAGAGGCTAAGTCATTTCTGACTCTTTGTGCTGCCGTGAACTGTAGCACGCCAACACTTACTACCATGTACAATTCAAACTTCAACCATTAAGAAAGGTTTGTCACAACCTGGCTTGAAGCTTTTCTTAAAACTTATTTTATTTTTTAAAACTACATATATAGACAGTGGTTCAAAAAGTGTACAGACAAAAGCAAGTCTCCCTCCCAATTTTACCAAATAAGTACCTGACTGGCCTCCCTAGAGACAATCAATAGTTACAGGTCGTGCATCCTACTAGACATGAACAAACATATGGGTATTCACAGTTTTTTTTTTTTTTTAAACACATGGGATGATATAATAGTATCTTGTCAATCACGCTGTATCAGTACATATTAGGGATACCTCATTTTTTTCTCAGTGGTTGCACAGAATTCCAACATATGGGTATATCATAAATTATTTAATAAGTCTAATGAGGAACATGTACTTTCTAGTTTTTTTTTTTTTTTTTTTACTGTTAACAACAATACTACAATGAAATAAATACCTTTCTATGCATGTCATTTTTCACATATGCCAGAATATCCCTAAATATACCTGGATTATGAAGGGCTATGTCAAAAATCATACCTTGTTAATATAGTTAAATAAAGCTAAACCTCTCTCCATCCAGATCAACACCACTAATAATTTTGTCTCCAAATGTTTCATTATCTTCTAAATCTAACTAAAACCCAGCTCTTCCCTGAAAATGCTGATTCGTCTGAGGTCCTCTCATGTTCCACATTAAAACACACTTAGATAGAAAGTTAGAGTCCTCCTTGCTATGCACAGCTTCCCCAGGTATTCTTCCTCCTCCCTAAAGCCTCCCAGGTCAGAACATCCTCTTAACTTGCATCACATAATACTGCTCCTTATCACTCCTACCAATCCATGAATTCTTGGAAATTTTAACTTTTAGCTCAATATCACTCTCTCCAAATCTACTCTGTCATAATTCTTAATAATTTCAACAATCCCACCGATTCTAATATCCTGGTCTATCAGTTGGACTTTCCTTTCTCCAGAGATCTTTTATTGTGCTCACCTCCACCTCACACAACCATGATTAGGCTTTTTCATTACCAATAATGTCATTTCTTCATAATTGCATTTTCACTTTGTGACATATTGCTTTCTGACAACCACTTCCATTAACTCCAGCTAACTCATTGTTAGCAACAATCCGTCAGGTCTTCAGGCCCATGAGGAATCTAAAAATTCACTACTGCCCCTCCCCTCGGGGAAGGCAATGACACCCCACCCCAGTACTTTTGCCTGGAAAATTCCATGGACAGAGGATCCTGGTGGGCTCCAGTCCACGGGATCACTGAGAGTCGGACACAACTGAGTGACTTCACTTTCACTTTTCACTTTCATGCATTGGAGAAGGAAATGGCAACCCACTCCAGTGTTCTTGCCTGGAGAATCCCAGGGACGGGGGAGCCTGGTGAGCTTCCGTCTATGGGGTTGCACAGAGTTGGACACGACTGAAGCGACTTAGCAGCAGCAGCAGCAGCAGCCCCTCCCCTGCCTTGTATATTCACTTTTCCTTTACCCATCATAGGTTACACAGTGAATAATTAAGATGCCCTCACATATAACGCTACTCCTTTAACATTTTTACATCTCTTTTTCCTTACACCTAACTTCCTTGGTAAAACTCTAGTTAATCTAACTCTCTACTCACTCTACACTTGAAATGGCATGGCTGAACATGGCTAGAGAAAAAAAAAATGTTCTGATTATGACCATCATCCTCAAGTGGAGCTCTCACATTGCTCAGGTTTATGATAAATATTCCCGGTCCCGTAAAATTTGCTAAAAATTTGTCCCACACTATTTGCTTTAAAAAAAAAAAAAAGGTACATAATTTCTCTATTCTTTTCAAATTTCCCATATCTCTTTCCTCTTAATAACTCTCAGCAGATTATTTTGCTCTCTACAGTTTATCATACACACACACAAAGAAGAAGCAGGTAACGTACAATGGCTACCACCACCACACCCTCCACTACCAGCACACACCCACATACTTTGATACACTGTGCCACCTCTGCGGTCACTGCGTGAAGGAGCCACACCCCTAGATGGACCCAACAGGTCTCTGTGTACACGAGACCCCAGCTTTGCTTGCCTGCTCTAGGACTGCTTCCTAGACTGGCCTCCACTGCTCTCCTATCATTCATTTCTTCCATTCTCCTGGGTCTTTTCCATGAGCCTTTCAATTTCAACATTTTCTTCCTTTAAGTGAAACACAAACAAAACACCTCTTAGAACCCTAATTCTGTTCTAGCTATCATGCTATTCCTTTCCATCCTGATCACAGAACTTCACCAAAAGAGTGATCCAAACACATCAATTCCTAATTCCTCTCCTCCCTTTCTCTTTAACCCAATGGAAGCAAGCTTCACCTTCACCACTGAAAATGCTGTACTAAGGTCAACAATGACCTGCTGTCTGCTAAATTTAAGAGTCAAATCTGAATTTTTATCTTACCCAAATATCAGCAAGAGCTGGCTTAAAATCATATAGCTCAATATCAGCTAAACAAACAACCCAATCAAAAAATGGGTGGAAGACCGAAACAAACATTTTTTTTTTCAAAGAAGACATACAGATGGCCAACAAACACATGAAAAGATGCTCAACATTGCTTATTATTGGAGAAATGCAAATCAAAACTACAATGAGGTATCACCTTACACCAGTCAGAATGGACATCATCAAAAAATCTATACAATAAATGCTGGAGGGGATGTGGAGAAAAGGGAACTCTCTTGCACTGTTGGTGGGACTGTAAACTGATACAGCCTCTATGGAGAACAGTATGGAGATTCCTTAAAAAACTAGGAATAAAACTACCATATCATGCAGCAATCCCACTACTCGGCATATACCCTAAGAGAACCATAATGCAAAAAGACACATGTACACCACTGCAGCTCCATTTACAATAGTCAGGACATGGAAGTAACCTGGATGTCTATTAATAGATGAATGGATAAAGAAGTTGTGGCACATATATACAATGGAATATTGCTCAGCCATTAAAAGGAACAAATTTGAGTTAGTTGAACTGAGATAGATAAACCTAGAGCTTGATATACACAGTGAACTAAGTCAGAAAGAGAAAAACAAATATTATATATTAACATGCACATATGGAATCTGGGTTTCCCAGGTGCACTATGCAGCACACCCAAGAGACTTGGGTTTAATCCCTGGGTTGGCAAGATGCCCTAGAGAAGAGAATTGCAACCCAATCCAGCATTCTTGCCTGGAAAACACCATGGACAGAGGAGCATGGTGGGCCACAGTCCATGGGGGTTGCAAAGAACTGGACACAATTAAGTACTTACGTGCTTGTGCATGTACACACACACACACACACACACACACACACACGGAATCTAGAAAAATGGTATTGATGAACCTATTTCCAGGGCAGGAATAGAGATGCAGACATAGAGAACACACTTACGGACACAGTGAGGCAAGGGCGGAGGGTACAAATTGGGATAACAGCATTGACATATGTATACACAGCTGCTGCTGCTGCTGCTGCTAAGTCACTTCAGTCGTGTTCAACTCTGTGCGACCCCAGAGACGGCAGCCCGCCAGGCTCCCCCGTCCCTGGGATTCTCCAGGCAAGAACACTGGAGTGGGTTACCATTACCTTCTCCAATGCGAGTGTGAAGTCGCTCAGTCGTGTCTGACTCTTCGTGACCGCATGGACTGCAGCCTAACAGGCTCCTCCATCCATGGGATTTTCCATGTGAGAGTACTGGAGTAGGGTGCCATTGCCTTCTCCGTATGTATACAATACTATGTGTAAAACAGACAGCTAGCAGGAAGCAGTTGTATAGCACAGGGAACACAGCTCAGTGCTCTGCGATGACCTACAGATGTGGGATAGTGGGGTGGGAGGAAGGCTCATGAGGGAGGCTCACAAGGAAGTGGACATATGTATACTTAGAGCTGATCCATGCTGCTGTACAGTAGAAACCAACACAGCATTGTAAAGCAATTATCTTCTGATTAAAAATAAATTAAAAAAAAAAAAAAACAAGAGCTGACTTAAATGATCACTCCCTCCTCCTCAACACTTTATTTTTCTCCCGCCTCACTAGCAGCTCCATCATAACATACATTGGTCATCCCTCCTCCTGTGTCCACTTTCATACTCAAGTATCCCCTAGTTCAGTTCTGGCCCCTCATCTCCTTTGAATCTCCATGGACTTCTTTGGGAATATCATCTAATCTTTAGGTTTTAATCTATACACTAGTGACTCCCAAATGTGATCTCACATATAAGACCTCTCTGTACTACTGGCTCATGCCTATCTGACAGCTCCATTTTAACCTAACAGGCATCTTAATTCCTACTAAACTGAGTTTCTGAATCCCCTATCAAACACTTCCCTCATCTTATTTACTAACCTCATTTCTCTTTTAATTAACTTTAACATCAACTCCTTCAGCTCAACCTTCAAAATACAGATAGACTGTAACCACTTTTCACTAGCTCACTGCCACCACTCTCATCCAAGCTACCATTATCCCATATCTATATTATCAAACAGGCTCCTTACTGGCTTCCTGCTTCCATATTGGACCCTCACAGTCTGTTTGCAAATAGGTCAAATCACCATTCCTTTGGTTCAAAATTCTTTAATGGCTTCTGACTTGGTCTCATGAAAAAGGCAAAGTGATTATAAAACAATGTAAGTGATTTCCTCTCCCTCTCCCTTGTTTTGGTTACTGGACTCACGGTAAAACTAGGAAATTCCAAACCTAATCCCACTTCAGAGGCAGTGCACCTGACAAGTCCCTGATCCTGAAGTGGCCTAATATTTTTCAAATGGAAGCTTTCTAATCTCTATCCCTTACTTCCCTGAACTGTCTCCCTCTCCTCTATTTTTCTTTCATAGGATTTAAAGAACTTATATGCTATACTTTCTTCTAATATGTTATCAGTTTCTTTTCCTTTTATTTAAATATTCATCCCACCTGGAATTTATTTAAAACTATGACAAGAAATGTAAATTTGTATTTTTCTACATCATTACTGAGAAAACCCATTTATTTAATAATCTCTTTCCCACATTTATTACAAGTGCAGAAAATGAAGAGGAATTTAAAGAGCCTCTTGATGAAGTCTGTCATGAACTGAGATCTGATCTGATTTAAAGTCTCTATAACTTGTATTTTTGTCTTACAGCTAACAAAGGAATTTTCCAATGTATAATGATATTGATAACTACTTAAACTTCATGGACTGAACCCTAATCATTTTGAAGTGCCAGGCCAGGAGGAAATATGAAGACAAAAATGAAATTTAATGCGTCTAGCCTGATTTAAACCTTACTTTCAACATTTACAGCTCCAAGTTTTTAGAACTCTTATATACAGAACAAATCTATGCTTCATAGTGTGATCTAATGTGAAAATATCTCCCTTTTGATGGGAGGTTTAGCCTATTTAAGAGTTCCAGAAAAACATCTATTTCTGCTTTATTGACTATGCCAAAGCCTTTGACTGTGTAGATCACAATAAACTGTGGAAAATTCTGAAAGAAATTGGGAATACCATACCACCTGATCTGCCTCTTGAGAAATTTGTATGCAGGCCAGGAAGCAACAGTTAGAACTGGACATGGACCAACAGACTGGTTCCAAATAGGAAAAGGAGTACGTCAAGGCTGTATATTGTCACCATGTTCATTTAACTTATATGCAGAGTATATCATGAGAAACACTGGACTGGAAGAAACACAAGTTGGAATCAAGATTGCTGGGAGAAATATCAATAACCTCAGATATGCAGATGACACCACTCTTATGGCAGAAAGTGAAGAGGAACTCAAAAGCCTCTTGATGAAAGTGAAAGTGGAGTGAAAAGGTTGGCTTAAAGCTCAACATTCAGAAAATGAAGATCATGGCATCTGGTCCCATCACTACATGGGAAATAGATGGGGAAACAGTGGAAACAGTGTCAGACTTTATTTTTCTAGGCTCCAAAATCACTGCAGATGGTGACTGCAGCCATGAAATTAAAAGACGCTTACTCCTTGGCAGGAAAGTTATGTCCAACCTAGATAGCATATTCAAAAGCAGAGACATTACTTTGCCAACAAAGGTTCACCTAGTCAAGGCTATGGTCTTTCCTGTGGTCATGTATGGATGTGAGAGGTGGACTGTGAAGAAGGCTGAGCGCTGAAGAATTGATGCTTTTGAACTGTGGTGTTGGAGAAGACTCTTGAGAGTCCCTTGGACTGCAAGGAGATCCAACCAGTCCCTTCTGAAGGAGATCAGCCCTGGGATTTCTTTGGAAGGAATGATGCTAAAGCTGAAACTCCAGTGTTTTGGCCACCTCATGCGAAGAGTTGACTCATTGGAGAAGACTCTGATGCTGGGAGGGATTGAGGGCAGGAGGAGAAGGGGACGACAGAGGATGAGATGGCTGGATGGCATCACTGACTCGATGAATATGAGTCTGAGTGACCTCCGAGAGCTGGTGATGGATAGGGAGGCCTGGCGTGCTGCGGTTCATGGGGTCGCAAAGAGTCGGACACGACTGAGCGACTGATCTGATCTGATCTGATGCAGATGACACGACTCTTATGGCAGAAAGTGAAGAGGAACGAAAAAGCCTCTTGATGAAGGTGAAAGAGGACAATGAAAAAGTTGGCCTAAAGCTCAACATTCAGAAAACTAAGATGATGGCATCTGGTCTCATCACTTCATGGGAAATAGATGGGGAAACAGTGGAAACAGTGTCAGACTTTATTTTCTTGGGCTCCAAAATCACTGAAGATGGTGATTGCAGCCATGAAATTAAAAAATGCTTACTCCTTGGAAGGAAAGTTATGACCAACCTAGACAGCGTATTAAAAAGCAGAGACATTACTTTGCCAACAAAGGATCGCCTAGTCAAGGCTATGGTTTTTCCTGTGGTCATGTATGGATGTGAGAGTTGGACTGTGAAGAAAGCTGAGCATTGAAGAATTGATGCTTTTGAACTGTGGTGTTGGAGAAGACTTTTGAGAGTCTCTTGGACTGCAAGGAGATCCAACCAGTCCATTCTAAAGGAGATCAGTCCTGGGTGTTCTTTGGAAGGACTTATGTTAAAGATGAAACTCCAATACTTCAGCCACCTCATGTGAAGAGTTAACTCATTGCAAAAGACTTTGATGCTGGGAGGGATTGCGGGCCGGAGGAGAAGGAGACGACAGAGGATGAGAGGGCTGGATGGCATCACCAACTTGATGGGCCTGAGTTTGTGTGAACTCCGGGAGTTGGTAATGGACAGGGAGGCCTGGCGTGCTACAATTCATGGGGTCACAAAGAGTTAGACACGACTGAGCAACTGAACTGAACTGATAAAGTCTCTAATCTGAGCAAAGAACAAAATTACTCTTGCCTTTCTTCTTCCTAGTCTATTGATTACACTGAATATCTAAAATTTACTTTATACATTCAAAGATATTTCTACCACTCATTTCTATGCAAGTAAAAAACCTACAAATAATTATCTGAGCATAGAAATGAATCTCATTATACATATATAGACAAACTAGCCATGGAATTTCTGTCTGCTCTACTTATTCATTATAAGTAGCTTCAAGTATCTGACTACTGCATTATATCGTCTAATGCAGCCACATCAAATAATTTGCATACTAAAAGATACATTACATTTAAAATTATTTTCCTTTTATTTCTCTCATAATACAGCTAGGGCACTATAATTTTTTAATATGTATATAGGTTGTAATATCTATTACTTTACTTCAGAATAGCATCAATGTTCAGTTGAAGTTTATTTGTGGATGTTGAACTTCGAATTTCATATAATTTTCATGTCATAAAATGTTATCCTTTATATTTTTTCAATATTATTTATTTATATTTTTTATATTTTCTTTTTAAAAATATAAAGACTATTCTTAGCTTTTTGGTGTACAAAATTAGACAATGAGTCAGAACTGGCTTGCAGGTCTTAGTTTACTGACCCTTGTCTTGAATGAATGGATAAACTTGATTTTATTCTACAGGTACTAAAGTGAAGCCACATTTAAATTCTGTGTGTATATTTGTATGACTATTTATATTAACTGGCTTTTTGGGGTTTTAATTCCACAAAGCTATAAGATGTTGCTTTAAAACAACTACTTTAAAAAATTTTCTTTTTCTGTTCCCTCTGGCTATCACAGAATTGCTAGGACAAATATGTATACTGTCTGACTAATGTATAATATGTATACTCCTGCTAATGCAGGAGATGCAAGTTTGATTCCTGGGTCATTCCCTAGAGTAGGAAATGGCAACTCACTACAGTATTCCTGCCTAGAAAATTCCATGGACAGAGATGCCTGGCAGGTTATAGTCCATGGGGCTGCAAAGAGTCTGACATGAATGAACACAAAAATACCTTTCTATTCAAAGGATTTAAAATTAAAGATACAACCGGAGGCCCTTTAAGATCAATGTACTGATTATCAAATTTTTCTCATTTAAGTCTATGCTGCTAAGTCGCTTCAGTCGTGTCCGACTCTGTGCCACCCCACAGACAGAAGCCCACCAGGCTCCCCTGTCCCTGGGATTCTCCAGGCAAGAATACTGGAGTGGGTTGCCATTTCCTTCTCCAACGTATGAAAGTGGAAAGCCAAAGTGAAGTCGCTCAGTCGTGTCCGACTCTTAGCGACCCCATGGACTGGAGCCTACCAGGCTCCTCCGTCCATGGGATTTTCCAGGCAAAACTACTGGGGTGGGGTGCCATTGCCTTCCCCGATTTAAGTCTATAGCAAGTTATAATTTATAGTCACTTCTAGGAATTAGCGAACTAAAATGGACTGGAATGGGTGAATTTAACTCAGAGGACCATTATATCTACTACTGTGGGCAGGAATCCCTCAGAAGAAACGGTGTGGCCATCATGGTCAACAGAAGAGTCTGAAATGCAGTACTTGGATGCAATCTCAAAAACGACAGAATGATCTCTGTTCGTTTCCAAGGCAAACCATTCAATGTCACAGTAATCCAAGTCTATGCCCCAACCAGTAATGCTGAAGAAGCTGAAGTTGAACGGTTCTATGAAGACCTACAAGACCTTTTAGAACTAAAACCCAAAAAAGATGTCCTTTTCATTATAGGGGACTGGAATGCAAAAGTAGGAAGTCAAGAAACACCTGGAGTAACAGGCAAATTTGGCCTTGGAACACGGAATGAAGCAGGGCAAAGACTAACAGAGTTTTGCCAAGAAAATGCCCTGGTCATAGCAAATACCCTCTTCCAACAACACAAGAGAAGACTCTATACATGGACATCACCAGATGGTCAACACCAAAATCAGATTGATTATATTCTTTGCAGCCAAAGATGGAGAAGCTCTATACAATCAGCAAAAACAAGACCAGGAGCTGACTGTGGCTCAGACCATGAACTCCTTATTGCCAAATTCAGACTGAAATTGAAGAAAGTAGGGAAAACCACTAGACCATTCAGGTATGACCTAAATCAAATCCCTTATGATTATACAGTGGAAGTGAGAAATAGATTTAAGGGCCTAGATCTGATAGATAGAGTGCCTGATGAACTATGGAATGAGGTTCGTGACACTGTACAGGAGACAGGGATCAAGACCATCCCCATGGAAAAGAAATGCAAAAAAGCAAAATGGCTGTCTGGGGAGGCCTTGCAAATAGCTGCAAAAAGAAGAGAAGCGAAAAGCAAAGGAGAAAAGGAAAGATATAAACATCTGAATGCAGAGTTCCAAAGAATAGCAAGAAGAGATAAGAAAGCCTTCTTCAGCGATCAGTGCAAAGAAATAGAGGAAAAAAACAGAATGGGAAAGACTAGGGATCTCTTCAAGAAAATCAGAGATACCAAAGGAACATTTCATGCAAAGATAGGCTCGATAAAGGACAGAAATGGTGTGGACCTAACGGAGGCAGAAGATATTAAGAAGAGGTGGCAAGAATACACAGAAGAACTGTACAAAAAAGAGTTTCACGACCCAGATAATCATGATGGTGTGATCACTGACCTAGAGCCAGACATCCTGGAATGTGAAGTCAAGTGGGCCTTAGAAAGCATCACTAGGAACAAAGCTAGTGGAGGTGACGGAATTCCAGTGGAGCTGTTCCAAATCCTGAAAGATGATGCTGTGAAAGTGCTGCACTCAATATGCCAGCAAATTTGGAAAACTCAGCAGTGGCCACAAGATTGGAAAAGGTCAGTTTTCATCCCAATCCCAAAGAAAGGCAATGCCAAAGAGTGCTCAAACTACCGCACAATTGCACTCATCTCGCACGCTAGTAAAGTAATGCTCAAAATTCTCCAAGCCAGGCTTCAGCAATATGTGAACCGTGAACTTCCTGATGTTCAAGCTGGATTTAGAAAAGGCAGAGGAACCAGAGATCAAATTGCCAACATCTGCTGGATCATCGAAAAAGCAAGAGAGTTCCAGAAAAACATCTATTTCTGCTTTATTGACTATGCCAAAGCCTTTGACTGTGTAGATCACAATAAACTGTGGAAAATTCTGAGAGAGATGGGAATACCAGACCACCTGATCTGCCTCTTGAGAAATCTGTATGCAGGTCAGGAAGCAACAGTTAGAACTGGTCATGGAACAACAGACTGGTTCCAAATAGGAAAAGGAGTACGTCAAGGCTGTATATTGTCACCATGTTTATTTAACTTCTATGCAGAGTACATCATGAGAAATGCTGGACTGGAGGAAACACAAGCTGGAATCAAGATTGCTGGGAGAAATATCAAGAACCTCAGATATGCAGATGATACCACCCTTATGGCAGAAAGTGAAGAGGAACTCAAAAGCCTCTTGATGAAAGTGAAAGTGGAGAGTGAAAAGGTTGGCTTAAAGCTCAACATTCAGAAAACGAAGATCATGGCATCTGGTCCCATCACTACATGGGAAATAGATGGAGAAACAGTGGAAACAGTGTCAGACTTTGTTTTTCTGGGCTCCAAAATCACTGCAGATGGTGACTGCAGCCATGAAATTAAAAGACGCTTACTCCTTGGAAGGAAGGTTATGGTCAACCTAGATAGCATATTCAAAAGCAGAGACATCACTTTGCCAACAAAGGTTCGCCTAGTCAAGGCTATGGTCTTTCCTGTGGTCATGTATGGATGTGAGAGCTGGACTGTGAAGAAGGCTGAGCGCCGAAGAATTGATGCTTTTGAACTGTGCTGTTGGAGAAGACTCTTGAGAGTCCCTTGGACTGCAAGGAGATCCAACCAGTCCATTCTGAAGGAGATCAGCCCTAGGATTTCTTTGGAAGGAATGATGCTCAAGCTGAAACTCCAGTATTTTGGCCACCTCATGCGAAGAGTTGACTCATTGGAGAAGACTCTGATGCTGGGAGGGATTGAGGGCAGGAGGAGAAGCGGACGACAGAGGATGAGATGGCTGGATGACATCACTGACTCGATGAATGTGAGTCTGGGTGACCTCCGAGAGCTGGTGATGGATAGGGAGGCCTGGCGTGATGCAGTTCATGGGGTTGCAAAGAGTCGGACACGACTGAGCGACTGATCTGATCTGATCTGATCTAAATTAACTTAGTTGTAGATTCTTCATCTATCTTAAAACACCTTTCTATGTCAATATAACAATATCTTATAATAGATGGTGTTTATTATAGAACTTTGGAAAACTAAGAATAACTTCTGAAGCAAAGATTAACAGAAAGATAGTATAAAAACATCTAGTAGAGGAAAAAAAAAAAACAAGAGTTAAAAAGCAACATATCTTTTTGTTCCAAAAGTTACTATGACACTGTGTCCTCTTTGGAAATTGTCTGTATTTAGGAAAGTGGAGGGAACCATAGGCAAAGAAAAAGTTTCAATTCTTTACTTCTGAAATTGAAGTAGAAGATACATCTGTCTAACTGTTTAGTATCCTTGGGTAGCATTTACAAGCAACTGATAAGAATACAATATTAAATCATTAATGTTATTAATGCTGTGATGCTTCATCAGAAAACAACACAAGTATGATACAAAGAAACTATTCAACACTGCTGCTGCTACTGCTAAGTCACTTCAGTCGTGTCCGACTCTGTGCAACCCCATATACGGCAGCCCACCAGGCTCCTCCGTCCCTGGGATTCTCCAGGCAAGAACACTGGAGTGGGTTCCCATTTCCTTCTCCAATGCATGAAAGTGAAAAGTGAAAGCGAAGTCACTTCAGTCGTGTCCGACTCTGTGCGACCCCATAGACAGCCTCCTACCAGGCTCCTCTGTCCCTGGGATTATCCAGGCAAGAACACTGGAGTGGGTTGCCATTTCCTTCTCCAATCCGTGAAAGTGAAGTCGCTCAGTCGTTTCCGACTCTTAGCGACCTCATGGACTGCAGCCTACCAGGCTCCTCTGTCCATGGGATTTTCCAGGTCTTCCAGAGGAGAGCTATGGCTATGATAGTGTATTAGCCTACTGCTTATGGCTAGCTAGCTGCAGGCAGGGGATTTGGGGACATTCCTAGCAGCTGCCAAAACCATTTGAGGATCCTTCCTGTTCCTCCCCTGCTCAGCACTGGCTGCCAACTTATGCTTTTCCTTGGCGGGATGGAAACTTGCATTTGGGACAAACCGATGAGCTCCAAGACTGTTAAGTCCACCAGTGTGCATACAGGCAACTTTCCCATTTGTGAGTGGCTAGTGCTATTTGGGCATTTTGCCAATGGGTTCTGACTGCCGCTGAGGACTGTTTGTGAGTGCTCATGCTATTTGGGTATTTTTGCCAGTTGGTCCTGATGTGTGTCTAATGTTGAGAACTGTTTGGGAAATGGGGTGCTTCCCCTGGTGGCTCAGATGGTAAAGAATCTGCCTGCAATGTGGGAGACCTGGGTTCAATCCCTGGGTTAGGAAGATCCCCTGGAGAAAGAAATGGCTACCCACTGCAGTATTCCTGCCTGGAAAATTATATGGACAGAGGAGCCACGGAATGTTAGGGGGTAGGGGGAGGGAAGAAACAGAGAGAGAGTTCTTGTTCTAAAGTTTTTACAGAAATGCAAAGAATTTAGAATAACAAACAACTATGAAAAAGCATACCAAAGTTGTTGGATTTACATTACCTGATTTGAAGGCTTATTATGAAACTACAAAAAATAATCAAGAGAGTGTAGTACCAGTCAAAAAGCAGACATACAGATTAATGCAACAGAATAGAGTGTCAAGAAGCACATTTATACATACTTGTTCAATTGGTTCTAAAGACAGAAGCCAATGGGAAAGGTTCACCTTTTAAACAAATATTGATTGGAATAAGTGGATATCCATACTGGGGGGAAAACTGATTTTAACTTTTACTTCAAAATCTAAACAAAAATTAACTTGAAATGGATTATAGATTTATACATAAAAGCTAAAACTATTAAAATTATAGAAGAAAACAGGGGATAAAAATCTTCATACTTTGGGACAGGCAAACATTTCTAAAGGAAAGAGCCTAAATCATTTAAAAAAACTAAGTGGAATTCATGAAAATACTACCAATACATATTTCTAGTACATAAAAAAATCTCACTACTCAATGATTGCAAAGGCTGATTTTTAAAAAAATGGGCAAAAAATTTGAATAGGTGCTTCATAAAAGATACACAAAATGGCCAATATGCACATTAAAAAGCATTAGTCACAAGGGAAACACATAATAAAACAAGCAAATATCTATATATCCATAAATAAAAAGACTGACAATGCCAAGAGTTATTGAGGGTTTGAGACAAATGGAACTCTCTTACACTGCTGACTGGAATGTTAAAATAACTCAATCACTTTGGAAAACAGTTTGGTGGTTTCTTAAAATGTTACGCACAAACTAATCATACAACCCAGCAATTTCAATCCCAGGTATTTACCCCAGAGAAATAAATATGAAAATGATATCCAAATAACTAGTATGTGAATATTCATAGGAGCTTTATTCATAATAGTCAAAAATTAGAAAGAACTCAGATGTCCATCAACACATGAAGGATAAACCAACTGTGGAATATTCATTAAATGGAATACTGCTAAATAATTAGCTAACAACTGATGCAGGAAACATGGATGAATCTCAAAACATGCTGAGCTAAACAAGCTAGACACAAAGGAGTGCATTCTGCATGGTTCTGTTTATAATAAACTCCAGAATGACTAAACTACTCTATGATGACATAAAGCAGTAGCCAGTGGCCTGGGACAGGAGTCTGGAGAATTAAAAGCAAAGTGGCAGTAAATAAAATTTTTGGAAATGTTCTCTATTTAGATTGTGGTTTATACAATTGCCAAAATTAAACACTTTATTGTAAATTGTACTTCAACAAAGGTGATGTTTAAAACTACCCAGTTTGTGATCCTACATATATTAAACTTAAAATATGTAAATAATAGAACAACAAATTTAGTCCTCTCAAGGATAGATCAAAGAACAATGTTTTATAACTTTAAGTGCTATCAACAAAAATTACCAATGCATGTGGGAGAGGAAAGGGGGAGAGAAAGACAACTACCAGCAGCAGGAAAGCAGCCATGTGTAAAGACAAGTGTGATATAGCTAGTCAGAGAACAAGCTTGTGTCTTATTTCAGGGCATTTTCCAGCTCCACTCAATAAATAGTTTTTAAAAGACGCAAACAGGAAACCTTCTGCTGAACAAATTAGAATTGGTTATTACAAGAGTACTAAAAACCGGTGAGGAAGCAACAGTTAGAACTATGGAACAACAGACTGGTTCCAAATAGGAAAAGGAGTACGTCAAGGCTGTATATTGTCACCCTGCTTATTTAACTTATATGCAGAGTACATCATGAGAAACGCTGGGCTGCATGAAGCATAAGCTGGAATCAAGACTGCCAGGAGAAATAACAATAACCTCAGATATGCAGTTGACACCACCCTTATGGAAGAAAGTGAAGAGGAACTAAAGAGCCTCTTGAAACTGAATGAGGAGAGTGAAAAGTTGGCTTAACGCTCAACATTCAGAAAATGAAGATCATGGCATCTGGTCCCATCATTTCATGGTAGATAGATGGGGAAACAGTGGAAACAGTAGCTGACTTTATTTTTCTGGGCTCCAAAATCACCGCAGATGGAGACTGCAGCAATGAAATTAAAAGATGCTTACTCCTTGGAAAGAAAGTTATGACTAACCTAGATAGCATACTCAAAAGCAGAGACATTACTTTGCCAACAAAAGTCCGTCTAGTCAAGGCTATGGTTTTTCCAGTGGTCATGTATGGATGTGAGAGTTGGACTATAAACAAAACTGAGCACCGAAGAATTGATGTTTTTGAACTGTGGTGTTGGAGAAGACTCTTGAGAGTTCCTTGGACTGCAGGGAGATCCAACCAGTCCATTCTAAAGGAGATCAGTCCTAGGTGTTCATTGGAAGGGCTGATGTTGAAGCTGAAACTCCAATACTTTGGCCACCTGATGTGAAGAGCTGACTGATTTGAAAAGACCCTGATGCTGGGAAAGACTAAGGGCAGGAGGAGAAAGGGACGATAGAGGATGAGATGGTTGGATGGCATCACCGACTCAATGGACGTGGGTTTGGGTTGACTCCGGGAGCTGGTGATGGACAGGGAGGCCTGGTGTATTGTGGTTCATGGGGTCACAAAGAGTTGGACACGACTGAGTGACTGAACTGAACTGAACTGAAAAACTATAGTTATCACTCAACCAATGATGGAGCCCTTACAGGCTGAGTGATAGGTCATTTAGGTTAAGTAACGATGAAGCATATAAAATAGTCAGCCAGTCACAACTAGGAGATCAGAAAATCTGACACAAACCCCCTTTTCTTTCATAGACACTAAGGCCCCCAAAATATGACAGAGCTTTAATCAAGTGTAGTAGTACATCTTTAGAGCCTAAGCAAACCCACTTGTTCAAGAGTCAGCAAAACTGTTCTATAAAAGGGTCAGAGAACCTGTGTGGGTCTCTCTTCAAACTACTCAACTCTGCTGCTGCAGTTCAAAATCAGCCAGAAACAATATGGAAAGGAATGAGCAAGACTGTGTTCCAATAAAACCTACTTATGGACACTGAAATTTAAATGTTATATAATTTTCATGTCATTATTCTATGTCATGTTACTGTACATCACTACGTTTTTTTCAACCAATTAAAAATATAAACACCATGCTTAGTTCCTGGGTCATTCAAAAATAGATGATAGCCACTGCTATATCTAAAATGGATAACCAAAAAGGACCTACCTACAAGGACCTTTGCCTTGCCATGGGAAGTTTCTACAGGAACTCTGAAAGGAAACTCTGCCCAAAGTTATGAGGCAGAATGGGTGGAAGGGGTGTTTGCAGGAGAATGGACAAATGAGGAAAGGTGAGATAATTTAGTTTGCATGACAATAAACTCTCCTAGTTTTTGTTTTCACCTAAAAACCTCCTTGATCTGCGTTACTGGTTCCTGTTCATCTACCTGAGCTTTAAATGTCAGAGCTCTACGAGTTTACAACCACAAAGTCAATTACCAACTGTACAAATCCCCATATTCACGGATCTCGTCTCTGTATAATAGAGCCTAAGCATAAGACCCCCATGTGCCTCATTACCTTTAAACCTACCCTTCTTCCAGGATCCCTGTCTCTGTAAATGACACCCAAATTTTTCTGCCCAGCTACTGAAGCCTAAAACCTGGAAGTTATTGTCCTCTGCTTCAAAGACAACATCATCCATCAATCATCAAGTTCTGTCTACCTTAGTGCCCACATATTTTTAAAATACTTCTTCACCCAAGCCTCATTGACCTCACCCACATAAGCAAGCATCATGTACTATGCCTGGCCAATTTCAACAACTATCTACATATTAGATCTCCCTACTTCCTGCTCTTGCTTCTTTCAAATCCATTCTCCATATTGTACCCAGTAAAGCTTTCCTAGCATTTACTACACTTTATTCTATATATTTGCTTATAAGTTTGCCACTATGTTGTATATCACTCTTATCTGTACTCTCAACATGATCAGATCAGATCAGATCAGTCGCTCAGTCGTGTCCGATTCTTTGCGACCCCATGAGCCGCAGCACGCCAGGCCTCCCTGTCCATCACCAGCTCCCGGAGGCCACTCAGACTCGCATCCATCGAGTCAGTGATGCCATCCAGCCATCTCATCCTCTGTCGTCCCCTTCTGTCTAACTCAATGAGATTAAGCCATGCCCGAGGGGCAACCTGGGATGGGCGGGTCATGGTGGAGAGATATGACAGGGTGTGGTCCGCTGGAGAAGGGAATGGCAAACCACTTCAGTATTCTTGCCTTGAGAACCCCATGAACAGTATGAAAAGACAAAATGATAGGATACTGAAAGAGAAACTTCCCAGGTCAGTAAGGGCCCAATATGCTACTGGAGATCAGTGGAGAAATAACTCCAGAAATAATGAAAGGATGGAGCCAAAACAAAAAGAATACCCAGCTGTGGATGTGTCTGGTGATAGAAGCAAAGTCCGATGCTGTAAAGAGCAATATTGCATAGGAACCTGGAATGTCAGGTCCATGAATCAAGGCAAATTAGAAGTGGTCAAACAAGAGATGGCAAGAGTGAATATTGACATTCTAGGAATTAGCGAACTAAAATGGACTGGAATGGGTGAATTTAACTCGGATGACCATTATATCTACTACTGCGGGCAGGAATCCCTCAGAAGAAATGGAGTGGCCATCATGGTCAACCAAAGAGTCCGAAATGCAGTACTTGGATGCAATCTCAAAAATGACAGAATGATTTCTGTTCGTTTCCAAGGCAAACCATTCAATGTCACAGTAATCCAAATCTATGCCCCAACCAGTAACGCCGAAGAAGCTGAAGTGGAAAGGTTCTATGAAGACCTACAAGACCTTTTAGAACTAACACCCAAAAAAGATGTCCTTTTCATTATAGGGGACTGGAATGCAAAAGTAGGAAGTCAAGAAACACCTGGAGTAACAGGCAAATTTGGCCTTGGAATACGGAATGAAGCAGGGCAAAGACTAATAGAGTTTTGCCAAGAAAATGCACTGGTCATAGCAAATACCCTCAACATGATAGTATCTGTTATAAGTATGTACAATTAAAATTAAAACAATACTGAAAAAATACAGATAAATATGTATGACTGATCTAAAGATTGTAGAAAAATTTTCTAGATTAAAAAAAAAAACAAACCTAGAGCTTAGTTTTAAAAAAATTCAGAAGAGCAACTCTTTCCTGTATTAAAATGTGGCTTCCAGTGGGTTACAGTGCACTGGGTCACAAAGAGTCAGACAAGGACCGAATGACTAACACTTTCACTTTTACTTTCCAGCCATTAGTCCTACTTTTGTCTCTTGGTACCAAACAGAATCATTTAAATTCCTTATCTACTTTGATTATTTGAAAAGAGTCATTAGTTTAACAAACTCTAGTCTTTTCCAGGCAAGTAATTTTATCATGAATAGAAGGTAGCATTCTAATTCTAAGTCTTTGTCATTGGCTTTTTGTTCTGATTAGTGACCAAGTTTCACTAGCCTATTAAAATCTCAAATGCTAGCCTAATCAATACTTTATGGTAATAAGCATAAAATGATTTGAGTTTACTGTTTCACTGTACTACTGACAAGCCTCAGCCTAAGCAAGGGCAAAAGAAAATAAACAGGAAAACTAAGAGGAATTGAGATGAAGAGGAAAAGTTAGGACAGAGGCTTATGGGGTAGGGAGGGTATGTAGCAATTTCTAAAGCTTAAATGTAGACTGCTCCTTATTTCGTCTTTAGACTGTGTCTTGAATTGTCACAGAAGTAGGAAACTCATTAACACTTGCTGACAAGCTTGGATGTCTCTATTTTAAGTTGTTAACATTAACTTATTTTTCTGTCATGTGTCATTGGTGATTTAAAGACTTCTTTTTTAGTCTAGGGATACTTTATTCAAAGGAATACTTATCAGCAAGCAAATATGTAAAAGCAGGTGAAGGTTAACAACTGCTAGATCCTTGCCTGCTCTGGGCCCTTCCAGGGCCTGCAGACAGTTTTCCATTCATGCATGTATTCACTCAACAACTATTTACTAATGAGTACCTACCATGTGCCAGACATGGAGACGCAGCAGGGAATAAGGCAGATAAGATCTCTTCCCTGATGAAGCTTCTAGCCTAGAACACAATGTTTTAAATTACTGCTTCAAAAAACTGGCCCCAGGCCAAATTCTGAAGGAAAAAAAAAAAAATATCCTTTGCTCTGCATTTCCACTCCTCTCATTTCTCACCAACCCCAGATGGCCCACTAACTCTTAAGACAGTAACAGAAATATGGTCTGAAAAACAGAGGAATGCATAAGCAGCCCTAAAAATCATACTTCTTCCCCAGGAAACAAGTCACTAATTACCTGGAGACAACCTATTTTTAAGCACAAATTTAAATCTCACAGTATTCTGCAAAAAGGATATATTAAGAGGTATCTTAAATCTGGATCAGCACTGACTGTCATTAAAAATGGAAGTTAGAGCAATCCTTATAACTGGCTACTACAAAAAAAAATAAGTAATTTGAATATTTTCAAATTATGGCAAAAGTGACATTGGAACGTCATATCTACATTAAATTAAAAATAAATTTTCATTATTAAAGCCAAGTTAGACGTAATTGGGATACAAAGTATCAGAAGCTCACAAGAACTACTACTTCTTTTGGCTGTCTCAAAAGTAAAGTGCTTTCAGAAACTTTCCCAAGGTTTCAGCAGATCTTGAAGGGACACTAAACAGCAGAACCCAGGGCCCAGAACATCTTAGTTCAAATCTTAGTTGTCATTTCGTAGCACTGTGTTGACCTTGGACAAGCTAGAAAATTTCTATCTCAATTCCTACAGTGTAGAATGAGATTAATGGCAATGCCTTACTCCAGAGGGCTGATATAAAAATTAAAAGAATTAGTAAAACACTTACAATGTCATGTAAAATATTTATAATGGTGTCTGAAGAAAAGTAATCAAACTTTACATTGCCAGCAGCAAAAAAATGCCACAATATATAACCATTTTCTTATGAATTTACTAATGTCTGATGTAATTCTATTTCAAGAATTTGAGAAAATATAAACAAAAATGTTAAAATAATCTCTAAACTACTAGATGGAGGATACAACAATTTTAACCCAACTAATCTAGGTATGCATAATTCAAACTGAGAATTCAACAAAGAGCCACTGCCACTAAGTATTCAGTATGTTTAAACAATGCAGCATCAAAGCATTTCTCTCTCATGGCCACTGAAAACTTAATTTAAGAAAAAATGCAAAATGTACCATTATTGCTATGTGTCAGAAAAGTTCTCTATCCTTTCTATTAATTGTTGATGTTAACTGAGGACTATCTAGTATTCATGAGAATGAACTTCAGTTCAGTTCAGTAGCTCAGTCGTGTCTGACTCTTTGTGACCCCATGAATCGCAGCACGCCAGGCCTCCCTGTCCATCACCAATTCCCGGAGTTCACCTAGACTCATGTCCATCAAGTCAGTGATGCCATCCAGCCATCTCATCCTCTGTCGTCCCCTTCTCCTCCTGCCCCCAATCCCTCCCAGCAGCAGAGTCATTTCCAATGAGTCAACTCTTTGCATGAGGTGGCGAAAGTACTGGAGTTTTAGCTTCAGCATCGCTCCCTCCAAAGAAATCCCAGGGCTGATCTCCTTCAGAATGGACTGTTTGGATCTCCTTGCAGTCCAAGGGACTCTCAAGAGTCTTCTCCAGCACCACAGTTCAAGAACTTCACTTATAAGTCACTAATTTCCATAGCTTGTCTATTGTCTAATAGTTGAGATATTGTCAAAGTAAACAAATGCTGCCACCTTGTGGACTTATGAACATGGTGTTACTTTAAATAATCCAATGTGATCTGTAAGCAAAGGATGACAAATTTTAAAAGCAAAAGTTTATGGTTCAGTTTTTATTCTGAGATTCTCAATTCAATAAATGACCAAACACTGGACACATTTCATGTAATTTTACAGAAAGAATAATTTCTTCTATAATGCAATGAATTAATGTACCAAATTAACATTATCCGTCATCTCTAACATGTCTCACCTCTCTTTCCCAAAGAAATCCATTGAATGTCCTAATTAACAAGGAACTGAAAGCTTTTAAAATGTATCTGTTATCAAAATGAATCTGTTATCAATGATATGTTTGAATGTGAGAAACTAGAAAAAAACAAAAACCACCAGTGTTGTGAAAGTTTCAAAATCCCTTGAGTACTATGGATTGTATGTTTGTTTGTATGGATTATAGGTTTCTTGTATGGACTGTATGTATAGTCTTCATCAGTTCTGCCTTATGCACTTTTGAAATTGGAAATTTTTCCTTCAGAAACATTAATTCAATGTAAATAAGAGAAAAAAATGGACGTTTACATGCAAGATGAAACGATTAAAGGCAGCTTTAAGCTTTTTGCTTGAAATATTTTGATTGAAATATTCTGATACAACTAATCTCACTTTTAGTGAGATATTTCCAAACTGAAATCTCAAATTTTCCTATGTAAATGTCTGCTTCAGAAAACACAGCGTTCTGATATAAGTGCCTTTCTATGATCAAGATTTACTTATTTTTTAAAAACAGAATTACACTAAATCAAGCTAAAATGGCTTTCCAGAATTATGAAAAAAGATCAGCTCTTATTCTTTTTTGAGTACCTACGCAGGTTCAATCTCTGGGTCGGGAAGATGCCCAAGATGCCCTGGAAGAAGGTATGGCAACCCACTCCGGCATTCTTGCCTGGAGAATCCCGTGGACAGAGAACCCTGGCAGGCTAAATAATCCATAAGGTCGCAAAGAGTTGGACACAACCGAAGCAATTTAGCATGCATGCACGCAGAAGTGAATAACCAACCCTACATTTTCTAACTAGAAATGCTGCTTTTGTAATATGAAGTTAAGAAGGAAATTTTTATTTTGTTTTGGTTTTTTGCTCATTTTTAAATGGAGAAGAAGATATAATTCAGGATGAATTCACGATGGTCTGGGACACTAATCAATATTACAACAGATTTCTAACCTGCATTACATTTCAGTTGGGTAGAGCCATATAATTATAGGTAAATGTATACGTAGCAGGTCAATATGATTTATTGTATAAAAGCACTGAAATAAAACTGAGAGTTCTCCTGAATCCAAGCATCAAAGCTAACCTGTTCATGGGTATATGCCTAGCCTCGCCTATACTAGGTGGTCAATGAATTTTTGTTAAATAGGTTAATTACTACTTTAATTAATTAGTTAAGCAAAACCCACAAACTTTTGCATTTTTAAACTTTAATCATTCCAGGGCATGAATAGGAATGCTTCTATTTTCAACCTATAGAAAAATAAATAAATGTATGATTTTTGTCTTATTTGTTACCAAGTTAAACAAGCTTGAATACAGTAAGATTTAATGTAATTGTCTTTTTAGCTATTCGCTTGAATTTCAAGATGAGTATTCATTACATAAACAAAAATCTTAGTCATTTAAATGAAAAAGCACGTGTAGATTTACTAATTTCTAAAAAGTTAAGACTTGTCAAATTCCTGAACTGAATCAAAAATATCTTTTTTAAGGCTTCTCTATTCTATCAAGGAATCCCTCTATCAGGAATCCCTCTATCAGGAATCCCTCAAAAGAAATGGAGTGGCCATCATGGTCAACAGAAGAGTCCGAAATGCAGTACTTGGATGCAATCTCAAAAATGACAGAATGATCTCTGTTTGTTTCCAAGGCAAACCATTCAATGTCACAGTAATCCAAATCTATGCCCCAACCAGTAACGCCGAAGAAGCTGAAGTGGAAAGGTTCTATGAAGACCTACAAGATCTTTTAGAACTAACACCCAAAAAAGATGTCCTTTTCATTATAGGGGACTGGAATGCAAAAGTAGGAAGTCAAGAAACACCTGGAGTAACAGGCAAATTTGGCCTTGGAATACGGAATGAAGCAGGGCAAAGACTAATAGAGTTTTGCCAAGAAAATGCACTGGTCATAGCAAATACCCTCTTCCAACAACACAAGAGAAGACTCTATACATGGACATCACCAGATGGTCAACACCGAAATCAGATCGATTATATTCTTTGCAGCCAAAGATGGAGAAGCTCTATCCAATCAGCAAAAACAAGACCAGGAGCTGACTGTGGCTCAGACCATGAACTCCTTATTGCCAAATTCAGACTGAAATTGAAGAAAGTAGGGAGAACCACTAGACCATTCAGGTATGACCTAAATCAAATCCCTTATGATTATACAGTGGAAGTGAGAAATAGATTTAAGGGACTAGATCTGATAGATAGAGTGCCTGATGAACTATGGAATGAGGTTCGTGACATTGTACAGGAGACAGGGATCAAGACCATCCCCATGGAAAAGAAATGCAAAAAAGCAAAATGGCTGTCTGGGGAGGCCTTACAAATAGCTGTGAAAAGAAGAGAAGCGAAAAGCAAAGGAGAAAAGGAAAGATATAAACATCTGAATGCAGAGTTCCAAAGAATAGCAAGAAGAGATAAGAAAGCCTTCTTCAGCGATCAATGCAAAGAAATAGAGGAAAACAACAGAATGGGAAAGACTAGGGATCTCTTCAAGAAAATCAGAGATACCAAAGGAACATTTGATGCAAAGATGGGCACGATAAAGGACAGAGATGGTGTGGACCTAACGGAGGCAGAAGATATTAAGAAGAGGTGGCAAGAATACACAGAAGAACTGTACAAAAAAGAGCTTCAAGACCTAGATAATCATGATGATGTGATCACTGACCTAGAGCCAGACATCCTGGAATGTGAAGTCAAATGGGCCTTAGAAATCATCACTACGAACAAAGCTAGTGGAGGTGATGGAATCCCAGTGGAGCTATTCCAAGTCCTGAATGATGATGCTGTGAAAGTGCTACACTCAATATGCCAGCAAATTTGGAAAACTCAGCAGTGGCCACAAGATTGGAAAAGGTCAGTTTTCATCCCAATCCCAAAGAAAGGCAATGCCAAGGAGTGCTCAAACTACCGAACAATTGCACTCATCTCACACGCTAGTAAAGTAATGCTCAAAATTCTCCAAGCCAGGCTTCAGCAATATGTGAACCGTGAACTTCCTGATGTTCAAGCTGGTTCTAGAAAAGGCAGAGGAACCAGAGATCAAATTGCCAACATCCGCTGGATCATGGAAAAAGCAAGAGAGTTCCAGAAAAACATCTATTTCTGCTTTATTGACTATGCCAAAGCCTTTGACTGTGTGGATCACAATAAACTATGGAAAATTCTGAAAGAGATGGGAATACCAGACCACCTGATCTGCCTCTTAAGAAATCTGTATGCAGGTCAGGAAGCAACAGTTAGAACTGGTCATGGAACAACAGACTGGTTCCAAATAGGAAAAGGAGTACGTCAAGGCTGCATATTGTCACCATGTTTATTTAACTTACATGCAGAGTACATCATGAGAAATGCTGGACTGGAAGAAACACAAGTTGGAATCAAGATTGCCGGGAGAAATATCAATAACCTCAGATATGCAGATGACACCACTCTTATGGCAGAAAGTGAAGAGGGGCTAAAAGCCTCTTGATGAAAGTGAAAGTGGAGAGTGAAAAGGCTGGCTTAAAGCTCAACATTCAGAAAACGAAGATCATGGCATCTGGTCCCATCACTGCATGGGAAATAGATGGGGAAACAGTGGAAACAGTGTCAGACTTTGTTTTTCTGGGCTCCAAAATCACTGCAGATGGTGACTGCAGCCATGAAATTAAAAGACGCTTACCCCTTGGAAGGAAAGTTATGACCAACCTAGATAGCATATTCAAAAGCAGAGACATTACTTTACCAACAAAGGTTCGCCTAGTCAAGGCTATGGTCTTTCCTGTGGTCATGTATGGATGCGCGAGTTGGACTGCAGAAAAAGCTGAGCGCCGAAGAATTGATGCTTTTGAACTGTGGTGTTGGAGAAGATCCAACCAGTCCATTCTAAAGGAGATCAGTCTTGGGTGTTCTTTGGAAGGAAGGATGCTAAAGCTGAAACTCCAGTACTTTGGCCACTTCATGCGAAGAGTTGACTCACTGGATAAGACTCTGATGCTGGGAGGAATTGGGGGCAAGAGGGAAAGGGGACGACAGAGGATGAGATGGCTGGATGGCATCACCGACTGAGTCTGAGTGAACTCCGGGAGTTGGTGATGGACATGGAGGCCTGGCCTGCTGCGATTCATGTGGTTGCAGAGAGTCAGACACGACTGAGCGACTGAACTGAACTGAACTGAACTAAGTCTCAATAATCCATGAGTCAAAATAAAATCAAGTTTGAAATTAAAATGTGTTTTGAACTGAGTAAAAATTTAAAATATCGTATCTTTGATACCATTACAATGAACAATCTAATAAGAAAAACATCAGCATCAAAAAAATATTTAGCAATTAACAAAGATGATAACTTGTACAACAGAACTACTAAACACTGCTGAAAGAAACAAAATAAGACATAAATGAAAACACATCCCATGTTCATGGATAGGAAGGTCGAATATTGTTATGATGTCAATACTACCCAAAGTGATGTTCAGATTTAATGCAATTCCTATCAAAATCCATATAGCATTTTTTACAGATATATAAAAACCCATCCTAAAATTCACATGGATTTCCAAAGCAGCTGGAAAACTCACACTTCCTGATTTCAAAACTTACTGCAAGTCTATAGGAGTCAAAAAACATAGATCAAAACAGACATATACACTAGTGGAATAGAAGAGAGAATATAGAAATAAACCTTCGCATATATGATCAAAGGATTTTTGACAAGAGTACCAAGCCCATTCAATGGAGAAAGGACAATTTTTTCAACATATGATCCTGAGAAAACTAGATATTCACATGCAAAAGAATGAATTTAGATCCTTCCTTAAAACTATATATAAAAATTAACTCAAAATGGGTCAAAAACTGAAATCTAAAACCATAAAACTCTTTATGATTTATAAAACTTTAGATTGGCAGTGATTTCTTGTATGCCGCCACAGGCAAAAGCAACACAAAAGAAAAAATATGACAAATAAGACTGTAAAATTTTTAAAATTATGTGTATCAACAGACAATATCAACAGAGTAAAATGGCAACTCATAGAATGAGAGAAAATATTCACAAATCTGATAAAGGATTAATATTCAGATTAGACTGATTTGTGCTGCTATACAGCAGAAACCAATACAACACTGGAAAGCAATTATCCTTTAATTAAAAAAAAATTCAGAATGTATCGGAAATTCCTGACACTCAACAACAAAAAAACAAATTCAATTCAAAAATGGAAGAAGCACTTGAACAGACATTTCCTCGAAGAAGATATACAAATGACCAGTGAAAGTGAAGTTGCTCAGTTGTATCTGACTTTTTGCGGCCCCATGGACTGTTGCCTACCAGGCTCCTCTGTCTGCGGGATTTTCCGGGCAAGAGTGACTAGTAGGCATATGAAAAGACCATCACTAATCATTAGGGAATTCAAATCAAATCTAACCTCATACCCAATAAATAGCTATGATCAAAAAAAGAGAAAACAAGTCCTAGCAAGGATGTGGAGAAATTGGGAACCCTTATGCACTGCTGGTGAAAATTCTAAGTGGTACAGCCCCAGGAGAAAATAGTGTGGCAGTTCTTCGAAAAATTAAAAATAAAACTGCCATGTGATCCAGCAATTCCATTTCTGAGTATACACACAAAAGAACTGCATGCAAGGTCTCAAAGAGATATTTTTACACCCATGTTCATAGTAGCATCTTCACAGTAGCTAAAACATGGAAGCAACACAAGCATTCATTGACAGACAGATAACCAAAATGTGGTATGTATGTATATATACATACATACACAATGGAATGATACTCATCTGTAAAAAGGAAATTCTGTAAGATGGATGTACACTGATGACATTACGCTAAATGAAATAAGCCAGTCACAAAAAGAAACGTATCGTACCATTCCACTTGTATGAGATACTTAAAGTAATCAAAATCATAGACAAAGAAAGCAGAGTGGTGCTTGCCAGGACTCGGGGGGTAAGAAAAAACAATGAATTATTGTTTAATGGGTACTGAGTTTCAGTTTTACAAGATGTCAAGTGTTAAGGAGATAGACAGTGATGACAGATGCACAGTATTATGAATGTATTTAATACCAGTGAACAGTTCACTAGTTAAGATGGTAAATTTTATGTCCTGTGTATTTTCCCAGAATAAAAGAATTTGGGGAAAAAAGAAAAGATATCACACAAAATATTGTGGGATGTACTTAATACAATCCTTAGAGGGAAATTTACAACACAAATTGTATTAGAAAAGAAGAAATGTTTCAACTCAGTCACTTTAGTTTCTACCTTAAGAGACTAGAAAGATAAGAGCAAAGTACACATAAAGAAAGATGAAAATAGGAAATAATAAACTTAAGAGCAGAAAATCAATGAAACAGAGAACAGAAAAATAGAGAGTATCAATAAACCAGAAGCTGGCTCTTTGAGAAGATGAAAATTGCTAAGCCAGACTATTAGGTTGGAAAAAAAGAAGAAACATATTTCTAAAACCAAGGATGAAAAAGAGAAAATCACTACGGAATATAAAGGTATTAAAAGCATAATAAAAGAATACTATGAATACTAGTATGTCAATAAATTAAACAACCTAGATGAAATGGACAAATTTCTTGAAAGGCACAAACTAATGTTCAATCAAAAAGAAATGGATAACTTGATTAGTCTTAAATCACTTTTAAAAATTAGATTTGTATTTAAAAATCTTCCCTCATAGAAAACTCAAGACCAAGACAGCTTCAGTGGAGAACTGCACCAAATATGTAAAGAAGAAATAATACTAATTCTTTACAAATTTTTCTAAAAACTGAAAAGGAGAAATATATGTGTGTATATATATATATATATATACACACATATATGTATATTCTTATATATTCTTATAAGTATATAAGCTTATATAAGAATTATAAAATAAATTATAATATTATAAGACTATAAGAACTATATTCTTATAAGAATTTAGAGTTCTTATATTGTTATATTTATCTTAATTCTTATATCTTAAGAATATAAGAAATCTTATATAATAATTATAAGCTTATAATATATAAGAATATACCTTGTTATCAAAACCAGACAAAAGAATTATAACAAACTGCAGCCCTCTGAGGTGGATACTAACAATCATTCCATTTTACAGATAAATCAAGGACTAAAGAGATTCAGAAATTGCCAAAGACCACAGAGATAAATATTGGCAGGCAACCTGGATTTCAGAACACTGGCTCTTAACCATAACACTACTGCTTCTCAAATTCAATTAAATTCTAGATACTTCTGCAAAAGAAAATAGTAAAGAGTGCTGCCCAATACTTACCTAGAAACTATGCTGGAACCATTATAGAGATCACTAGCATATGACAATGTAGCCAAAGGTCGTACTGAATTATACCGAGTAAACTTGGACAAGCATTCCTGAAATTCATCCAACTGGCTTGCAGTTCGACTGTCATCTATATGAAGAAAACAAAATAAAGTAAACAAATCAAACTGCAACATAAGTCAAAGAGCAATAACCTCAGATTTAACAATTATATTCTAAATATAAACAACAACTCTTATTTAGAGAGTACTAATGTATTAAAAAGCAGAGACATTACTTTGCCAACAAAGGTCCATCTAGTCAAGGGTATGGTTTTTCCTGTGGTCATGTATGGATGTGAGAGTTGGACTGTGAAGAAGGCTGAGCACCGAAGAACTGATGCTTTTGAACTGTGGTGTTGGACAAGACTCTCGACAGTCCCTTGGACTGCAAGGAGATCCAACCAGTCCGTCCTAAAGGAGATCAGTCCTGGGTGTTCATTGGAAGGACTGATGCTGAAGCTGAAACTCCAATACTCTGGCCACCTCATTTGAAAAGTTGACTCACTGGAAAATAATCTGATGCTGGGAGGGACTGGGGAAGAAGGGGAAGGGGATAACAGAGGATAAGATGGCTGGATGGCATCATCGACTCGATGGACATGAGTTTGGGTAAACTCCGGGAGTTGGTGATAGACAGGGAGGCCTGGCATGCTGCGGTTCATGGGGTCGCAAAGAGTCGGACACGACTGAGCAACTGAACTGAACTGAATGTACACAAATTAATTAGCTAATATTTCAGCTTTCATAAAAATTTCTTAGTGGTTCTTGAAAAGACACTGTCTCTTGGAACACCAATAAGACCATACTATGAATTCTCTTTCTTTTTTAAGCAATCATTTTTTGCAAAACAAAGGGAAAAAAGTACCTATGATCAAGAAAGGTTAAATCATTTATTAAAATAAAATCCCTTATCAATGGAGAAAGTGAGAGTTTTGTTAGTTTGAAGGAACATATTTACAGGGATACATTATCATGCTCCAATTTAGATTAAAAAATGAATTTTTAAATAAAAAGCAAATGAAATATTTGTTCACATAATACTTTGAAGTGTTTCAAAACCAATTATGGGATGGGAGTAAAAAACTGCAATGTATTAATCATTAATTTTCAAAGTCAAATTTAAAATAGGTTCGTGCAAATATCTTGGTGGAACACGGAAAACAGTAATTCCATGCAACAGAACTCTTCACAAATATTTTGAGTAAAATCCAGTTCAGTAAACTATTCATAATTAAATGACATAGAATTTAAATCACAAAGTCAAGTTATGAAAGATCTAATCTACTCTTCTAATGAAGAGAGCTAATCTACTCTCCAATGTAGAAACAGGCCTACAACGAAAAAGCATAAATAAAAAACATTGTTTTCTAAAAGTGCTTGAAGTTTGAACTTGCATTTCCCTTCCCAAAGAAAGAAAAGTAAAGCACACCATTACATTAGTTACCCTCCTATATTGAAACCTGAAATAATCCTGTTACAACGTCTTTTTTCATAACTTTCTCCTTATCCTTAGCTCATATACATACATAAAAACACACATACAACTTTTTAAAGTTTTGTAATTTTCCTTCTCAAATGTTCTCTGAAAATAACAGTAAGCTAAAAGAAATTACACTATCAGAATCATTAAGTCAAAAGAATTATTTTACTTTTACTATGCTATGCTATGCTAAGTCACTTCAGTCGTGTCCGACTCTGTGTGATCCCATCGACGGCAGCCCACCAGGCTCCCCGTCCCTGGGATTCTCCAGGCAAGAACACTGGAGTGGGTTGCCATTTCCTTCTCCAATGCATGAAAGTGAAAAGAGAAAGTGAAGTCGCTCAGTCATGTCTGACTCTTAGCGACCCCATGGACTGCAGCCTACCAGGCTCCTCCATCCATGGGATTTTCCAGGCAAGAGTACTGGAGTGGGGTGCCATTGCCTTCTCCGACTGTGATATATAATTAAGAATTTATTAATCTGGAGATTTCCAGTTATCTTAAATTGTTGACATGAAGAAATTTATCTAACAATTATAAAGGAAAACAATTGAGGAAACTTAAGTAAGCTTCTGTCTGCAATATTTTAAATTTTAAAGATTTAAAAGCTAACTTAACACAGTCATCTAATGACCTACATTAAAAGGGTTCAATTCTGTAGTGTTTCCATTCTGGGAAAAGCAAAAGGAACAAACCTACTTAGCATGCAACATCAAAATGTTATTGGGCTAAAGCTCTTAGTTGACAAAAATTATTCTCAGGAAGTTCAACAAATTATAAATAAAGCATAGGTTATTACAGGGTAAAAAAAAAAAAGGCACAGGGGGGAAGATATCAGTTGTACTACAAAGTAGTTTGGATACAATAGCTAACTGGTTCTTTTATAAATTAAGACAACCCTATTACTGTGAGCTACTTAATATAACAAATACTGAAAAGACAATTACTTTGCTATGCTATGCTATGCTAAGTCACTTCAGTCGTGTCTGACTCTGTGTGACCCCAAAGACAGCAGCCCACCAGGCTTCCCCGTCCCTGGGATTCTCCAGGCAAGAACACTGGAGTGGGTTGCCATTTCCTTCTCCAATGCACGAAAGTGAAAAGAGAAAGTGAAGTCGCTCAGTCATGTCCAACTCTTAGCGACCCCGTGGACTGCAGCCTACCAGGCTCCTCCATCTGTGGGATTTTCCAGGCAAGAGTACTGGAGTGGGGTGCCATTGCCTTCTCCGGACAATTACTTTAGATATCCATTTAAAATTCGGTTTAATGTTAATCTATTCTTTCAACATTTTGACATCAATCTCTAAGTACATAAAATTCACAAGCATTCAAAAATGTAAATTCTGTAGATTATAATCTTTTTCTAAGGTAGCTGAACTTCTGGCCATCATACCCAATAGTTTAACACCAACTTTGAACAGAAGTTACTAAAAAAAAAAAATTTTAAAGCAATTATTTTCATATCTGAAAGCACAGGGATTAGATTTCACTTATCTGATTGTGAAAAGGTAGGATTCTGTTTGCTTGGTTGGTTTTTGATCAACATCCATACATATCTTCTAGCAAATCAGCTCTCCTATTCTAATTATAGATTATTCTGTAAAAGTGTATTTGGTGTCTCTTTTCTGTCTTCTAATGCTTTATAATTTAGCTTCTTTTTCAATTACAATTAAGAATTCAAGATATTAATTTCTTAGTTATCTCTCATTTTCATAGATGAAAATAAAAGCGGGGATGGTGAGTGGGTTCTCATTTGAAAATGGACAAAAGGACAATCAAACTCTTAGGTACCCATTACAAAGACGTTTCAAGGTCCTTATTTACAGCCAAGAAAACTAGGAGGAACTTCATATTCACCAATATGTGTAGTCAGTGTACATATCTGATAAGTTAAATTCAAGATTCCTAAAAACTAAGACGACCATGTGTTGAGTACAATACAACCATATCTATTAAGTATACAACTAAATTAATCTTCCTCTGGGTTTTAACTTACTAGTCTATCTTCCTATAAAGCTATATTGCCAAAATAAATTGGTTTGTGCTTACCTTTACTATCCCATAGCATGCCTATGTTATAGTTACTTAAAAATTATGAATCACTAGCCTTTTCCAGGAGAAAGCAATGGCACCCCACTCCGGTACTCATGCCTGGAAAATCCCATGTACGGAGGAGCCTGGTAGGCTGCAGTCCGTGGGGTCGCTAGGAGTCGGACACGACTGAGCGACTTCACTTTCACTTTTCACTTTCATGCATTGGAGAAGGAAATGGCAACCCACTCCAGTGTTCTTGCCTGGAGAATCCCAGGGACGGGGGAGCCTGGTGGGCTGCCGTCTGTAGGGTCGCACAGAGTCGGACACGACTGAAGCGACTTAGCAGCAGCAGCTGCCTTTTCCAATCTCTCTTCACTATCTCTCTCTTTTTAATGTCTGTAATTTACCTGTGGTTGTATTTCAACATCATACCAACATAATAAAATCTGAAAGCCTTAACATGCACGTTCTGCCAGTCAGAATGTAGGTCTCAGACTCCTTTCAAAGTTATAGCGTCATACTATAGTTTATAGATTATTACAGAAGTTTAATATGGGGCTTAATTCTCAGACAATACAAAGAAAACTTCATCTGAATGAAAACTATTGACTGTTGACTATTAATTTCAAACACACTTATAAACAAAGCTTTCTTCTAGTCTTCACAGGAAAAATACCATGTCAATGTATATATTTTGCTTTTGTCCACCTCTAAACCTGAGGCAAATGTGTCCAAAGGTTCTCTCTCTATAATGCTTATTCAAGAGAAATTCAAGGCCAAATTTTTAATATTAACTAATAAAATATCATACATTTCTTTCCTTGGTAATGCTCATTTTGAGCATGCATATTAAAAATAACATCAACTAACTGAGAATCTTATACAAAGCACTGTATTTTATATGCATCATCTACAAACCATAAAAAAAAAAAAAAGACAAAAACCGTGCAGGGTTAGTATAAATGTTCCCTCCTCAATGGTGAGCAGAGACACCAAGAAAGGCTGAAGATCAGAGAACTAACAAGAAGGGCACAGAACTATCCTACAGCAGTAAAACTATTCTATCCTACTGTATACAAATCTGCGCATAAGTTATTTCCTCTACTTGAATATGTTTTTATTATCCTTTTTTAGTTAATTAATACTAGCTTTGACGAAATGCAACTTCTCTGAAATCCCTACAGGAATCTTTCTCTTACATTTCCCCATTTTCAACTTGGCAGGGCTTTTTCACCTCCAGTTAATATTAGTCAATATTCTCTATTCCCTTAATGCCCTTGGCATATTTATACAAGACCATGCAGCGTTACTTACCATGCAGCCACAGGTAAATAGCGTTTAGTGAATGCTTCCCTTCACTAAATTTATAATACTCCTTGACAGTAAAACAGGTTCTTTGATTTTTTTATTCTTAGCACAGATGATAGTGCTTAGAACTTAACAAACATTGAAAAATAGAAGGCAACTGAGTGGAATTTATTTTTGCTAGCTACATATTCATGGCTGATTTGTTTTTAACTTTATACAGCTCAGTATATACAGATTAAAAATTCCCAAATATAGAAAGAGAACAAAAATAGTTACAGAAAAGCAAAGTAATCCAAGATGTCTAAGAACCTCCAAAATGCTGTGCTAGACTATGTTGAAAATAGACAATTTTGCTTTATGAATAGGACTTTTCATAAATCCAGCATAAGAAGCTAGACATGGACATGAAACATGAACTTGAGATATTTTAAGAATTCTTGAATATGTACCTGAGATACGAGACATCCTTGTAGAAAAGTAACATTGCTCTAAGTCTTCAAAATGAGCAGTGAGTCGTTTTCGTCTTGATGCTAACGTGCTGTTATACCAGGGCTGTTTCTTTGTCTAAGGTGATAACAAGAAAAAGACACTTGTAATTCTGAACAAAGCATACTATTTTTTCCACAGAGAATATCCAGATGCTTGAGTATTTAATTTCAAAAGTTCACATTAAAATAATGGCAAAATTATTTGGCATTATTATTATTTGCATTACAAATGGCAAAATCCTGTAGTTCTTAAGACCATATTTTCCAATTCTTATTTTAAAAGGAAAATAGGCCAATTTTATAAGAATAAAATGAGAAGCATCTTTTAACTCTCCAAATTAAATGATGATAGAATCCATTATAAATGCCAAACTCAGAATTTTAAGAATTTGAATATGCATCAATTGTTAGGAAACAATTACCAAAAGGAAACTAATTACTTTTCAGAATTATAGTGCAGCCCTATACATTTTGAGTAATAGGAATAATGCTTAATTATATAGAATAGATATTTAAATTAGTATTTATTATTAGGTTAAGGGATAGTCAACATGTATATACTAAATAGCTTGATATATACATTAGAAAACCAAAATAACTAAATCATGTATATATATTTAGACAACAAAAGCAAATCTGAAATATACTAGCATATGAACTCTATTAAAGTCTATAATCCTAAATATATATCACCAACACTATGTTAACTAAAAGGGTATGAAAACCCTTCTACAAATGGTTTCTATCAATTATGCTTGCAGCACATTAAGAGACACAGAAATAAGCTACATACTGAGATCTTTAGATGTCACAAGTTGACCAATAAGAATAAAACACTGCTAATGTATTAAGAAATACTAAGTTACTACCATGAACAAGATCCTTATCTAGAGTGAACTCCTGCTACAAGTAGATGGTTTTTGTCCTCCAACTAAAAATAAATAATTTTTTTTAAAAGAAGAAGTATATTTTAAAGCAATGTTTGGATCACAAGAAAAAAAGGCTATTTTACTAAAAGATTAACAACCAAACAGGAAGCTGAACTCAGAGAAGTAAAGGTAAACAACATACAACAATGTAGAAAGGGGGAAAGAAGAGGACAATCTGAGGACAAATATGAATGAAAGGGCAAGTACTAGATCTGGAAAATAAAAAGAGAATTTGAAAACTGGAAGACAAATCTAAAATAATTACCCAAAATGAAGAATAAGTCAGGAAGACAGAAAAACCTGAAAGAAAAGAAACATGAAAGACAGAATAATAAGGTTTAAATATGGGCACCCAGAGACCCAGAAGAGAGTAACAGATGCAAGAAGACATATTTGAAGAGCTAATGTTGACAATTTTCCAAAACTGAAAACATACATGAATACAGACAGAGAAATTATTCCTATCAAGGAAGAATAAAAAGAAATCCACAATTACATATACTAAAGCAAAACTGTTTCTGTCCAAGAGAGAAAGATTTTAAAATCACACAAACAGAAAAGATAATTCACTTAATAGGAACAATTAAAGACGCAAAACACTTCTTAAAAGCAATAACAGCAGCTAGAACATCGTAAGCTTTGGTTATACTTAAAAAGTTGAAAGAAAATAACCTCAACCTAAAATTCAGATCCAACAAAACTATCCTACAACAACAGAATGCTAAGCAAAATGCTTTTTCATGTGAATGAAAGCAAGGATTATCATCAATAAGCCATTTCTTTTAAAATTTCTGAAATTTTATAATTGAAAAGTTCAATAAAACAAACTAGAAGATTGGAGACACAGAATGAAAGATAAGCAAGGATATAGTAACCAAGCAAATGATTTCAAATACTCTTTGTATACATTAGCTATAATATCTCATTTAGGGGGTTTAAGAATAAGTACACCAAAACCCAGCATATAACTCTAAAGAGAGGGCCCAGATACTTTTATTTGAAAATCCTGCCAAATATTCATGGAAGATATAACATCAATCTTGCACAAACCTTTCAGAAAACACCTCCCCATTTGTTTCATGAGGCCCAGCATAACTGTAATACCCACACCCAATGAGGATACTGGAGGAAGGGAAGGAAAAAAGAAGGGGAATGAGAACCTTCGTGAAAACAAGCATCCACAGCAAAATAGCAAATTGATTCCAAAAACATGTAAAAAGAATAACTCATCATGGCTAAATGGAGTTTTGTCCAAGAATGCAGGGTTGTTTTCATATTTGAAAATCAATCAATGCAATTCACCAAGTGGGCAAAATAAAGGAAAATAACCATATAATAATTCCAAGAGATGCAGAAAACACAAAATTCAACACCTGTACATGTTAAAATTTCTCAAAAAATTAGGAATAGAAGGATACTTCCTCAACTTTATCAAGGGCAACTACCAAAATGTAGAGCTAACATATAAGATGAAGTATTGGAAAAGGGAGGGTAAAAGGAAAAAGAGAGGAGAGATGGGAAGGAAAGGATAAGAAGGGAGAAGGAGAGGAGGGGAGAAGTGAGGGAAGGAAAAGAGAAGAGAACACAAAAAGATTAGAAAAGGCAAAAATATTTTTGCTGATCACATGATTTTACACAGAATTTCATGAGAATCTACAAAGCAACTAGAATTAATAAGTTTAGCAAGGACTTCCCTGGTGGTCCAGTGGTTAAGAATCTACCTGTCAATGCAGGGGACATGATTTGATTCCTGATCCAGGAAGGTTCCGCATGCCATGGAGCAACTAAGCCAGGGCACTCTAGAGCCCAGGCTCTGCAACAAGAGAAGCCATCACAATAAGAAACACGTGCGTCGCAACTAAAGAGTGGCCCCCACTTGCCTCAACAAGAGAAAGCCCAGTGGGAGAGCCCAGAAGACCTAGTGCAGCCAAAAATAAATAAATGAAAATGTTTTCAAAAATTTAGCAAGATAATAAGAAATAAGGTTAACAAACAAAAATCAATTGTATATTTATATATTCACAACAAAGTAGAAAAATTTAAAACTGGATCAATAATAGCATCAAAAAAGAATTAGAAATTAATTTAACAGAAGCATGGAAGACCTCCACATTACAAACACAAACACTGCCAAGAGAAATTTTTAAAAGACCAAAATAAATGGAAAGATATTCATGGACTAGAAAGTTCAATATTATTAAGGTGTTGTCATTAGGGTAACTGGGCAAATAGGCTCTCTGTTTTTGTTTGTTTATGCTTGTTTTGTTCTGACTTTACCACATAGCTTTTCAGATCTTAGTTCCCTGACCAGGAATTGAACCCAAGCCCCCATCAATGCGAGCACAGAGTCCTAACCACTGTACCACCAGGGTATTCTCATGGGCTATCTCTGAATTATTTTTTAAAACTGCATATGAATCTACAATTATCTCAAAATTTAAAAATCTTTACAACTGTAAAAAAAAAGCTTAGGAATAAACTTACACAGAAATAAATAAAACCTAGACTCAACTCAATATCATAAATATATCAGTTCTCCATAAGGTAATTTATGAGTTAAAGGCAGTTTGAATAAAGATACCAAGAAGCTTTTTTATGCAGCTAGAAAAATTGATACTCAAGTTCATGTGAAGAAACAAAATAGGAAAGAATTTCTGTAAAACACTGAAAAAGAGAAGCTAGGGGTTGGGGGAATTAATTTCTATCAGACATTAAAACATAAAGAGGTGACAGTGAAAGATGAAGAGAGAAATATGTCAGTAGATAGAAGAGAAAGACTAGAAATAAATCCATATACACACAGAATTTTTGATATAAGAAAGGCTACATCTCAAACACTTGATCAAAGAAAGACTTTTTAAAAGAGGACAGGAGACTTCCCTTGTGGTACAGTGGATAAGAATCTACCTGCCAATGCTGGGGCACAGGTTCAGTCTCTTGTGCAGGAAGATTCCACATGCCTAGAGCAACTAAGCCTGTGCGCCACAACTGTTGAGCCCACGCTCCAGAGCCCACAGGCCACAAATACTGGGCCCACGTGCTGCAACAAAGAGCAGCCCCCGGCTGCCCCAACTAGAGAAGCCTATGAGCAGCAACAGAGACCCAATGCAGCCGAAAATAAAAATAAACCAATAAATAAAAAGTGAGCTAGGACAACTAACTAGACATTTGGATAAACATAAAATTAGGTCCACCCCTCAAAACATATACCAGAATAAACTCCAAAGAGAACAGGAGTCCAAATGTAATAAATGAAATGAGACAAGAAAACGTGGATAAATTTCTCTACATCCTAGTTACAGGTAGATGTTTAGAAATATGACTCAAAACCCAGAGGCAACAAAAGATTGCTAACTTTAAATAATGATTTAGAAATTTTGAACAGTTTAAACAAAAACAGAAGAAAATATAGGCAACATTTATCACAGATAAAGTGCTAATTTTTCTAATATACCGACTGCCAAGTCTTAAATATTGAACAAAACAAATAAAAAACTTTATAGAAAAAAATAGGCCAGAAATATGAATACATAATCCACTAACAAGTATATTAATATACCAGCAGTCATACGATATTTGTTCAATCTAACTCATAATTACAGAAACACAAAACTATTCTGATATATTTCTCTCTTAACAGATAAGCAAAAAATTTAAAACTCATTCTACTAGAGAAGCTCTGAGAAAGATTCTAGGAGGGCAGACACATTCATATACTGCTGGTGAAAGTGCAAACTGGTACAATCGTTTGGGGGAGGGAAATGATTTGGCAATATCAATCTCTCTGTCTGTCCATCTATCTATCCATTCACCTATCCATTCATCCATCTCTGACCCAGAAATCCCACATCTAGGAATTTACACTGAAGATACAACATCCAATGACATGAAAATATATATGTACAAATTAATCACTGCAGCACTACTTTGTAATTACAAAATAATGTAAACTACCTCTCTCTTTAAGTAACAAACTGATTAAATAATCCTATGCAGCTATAAAAACAATAAGGAAGAATTCTATACACTTCTATAGATTTGTTTTCATGATGAACTATTAAATAAAAGAGCAAAGCACAGAAGAGAATCACTATGAAACTCACTCTTTGTGTAAAAAAGAAGAAATAAGAATATGCATATGCATCATGAAAACTTGACTACTACAACTAGTTACCAACAAACGGTAAGAAACAACATAGTGGGAAAAGATAAAGGATATGGAAATTGGTAGAGAGGCTAGAGGGGTGGTATTTATTGAGTATGACTTTCCGTATAGCTCTGACCTTCAAAACCAGGTCAATATTTCATATTTTCAGAAAAAGTTTCTATGTAATAAAGTTAAGGGTTGGTGATGGAACACAAACAGAAGCAAATGAACTCAACTGTATTTCAAAGAAATATTGCAGCTAATACTGATGAAAAATTAATAATCAAATCCAAGTAATTTTTGAACACACTATATTTTTGTAACTGCATTCTCAGACTAAAGATATAAAGGAATTTAAATAAATATTCACCACTAGTTAGATTTGCTTTCTTAGATATTTTCATGCTAGTTTATGTGCATATATATACATATATATACACACACACTAATAAGACTATGACTATAAGTAAAATGTATATTTTGATAATAAGAACTAGGTTTCTGTCAGAATAGGGAATTAAAGATATGGAAAGGTTCACTAAAGCTACAATGAAACTTGTGATAGTGAACTGTAATGCGAGGTCATCAGCATGAATCCATAGCTTTTATGACAGATACAGAAACAGATATGTTACATACATCAGATCAGATCAGATCAGATCAGTCGCTCAGTCATGTCCAGCTCTTTGCGACCCCATGAATTGCAGCACGCCAGGCCTCCCTGTCTATCACCAACTCCCAGAGGTCACTCAGACTCACATCCATCGAGTCAGTGATGCCATCCAGCCATCTCATCCTCTGTCGTCCCCTTCTCCTCCTGCCCCCAATCCGTCCCAGCATCAGAGTCTTCTCCAATGAGCCAACTCTTCGCATGAGGTGGCCAAAATACTGGAGTTTCAGCTTTAGCATCATTCCTTCCAAAGAAATCCCAGGGCTCATCTCCTTCAGAATGGACTGGATGGATCTCCCTGCAGTCCAGGGGACTCTCAAGAGTCTTCTCCAACACCACAGTTCAAAAGCATCAATTCTTCGGCACTCAGCCTTCTTCACAGTCCAGCTCTCACATCCATACATGACCACAGGAAAGACCATAGCCTTGACTAGGCGAACCTTTGTTGGCAAAGTAATGTCTCTGCTTTTGAATATGCTATCTAGGTTGGTCATAAATATAAATGATGTTCATCAACTGAATAGTAGAGAGTAATTTCAGCTGATCTGGGTTGCCCACATGGTTATTTACAGAGCTACTGACTCTTAACCTACACTGCAAAATGTACTGAAATAAAGATAAATGGTATTCCATAACCACAGGCCTGAGAGTTGTTTGGAAACAGATTGCATCTCTCTGTCAATATTGTTTAGTAATAATAATTGGAAAACTCAGCAAATTTGGAAAACTCAAATTTGGAAAACTCAAATTTGGAAAACTCAGCAGTGGCCACAAGATTGGAAAAGGTCAGTTTTCATCCCAATCACAAAGAAAGGCAATGCCAAGGAGTGCTCAAACTACCGAACAATTGCACTCATCTCACACGCTAGTAAAGTAATGCTCAAAATTCTCCAAGCCAGGCTTCAGCAATATGTGAACCGTGAACTTCCTGACGTTCAAGCTGGTTTTAGAAAAGGCAGAGGAACCAGAGATCAAATTGCCAACATCCGCTGGATCATGGAAAAAGCAAGAGAGTTCCAGAAAAACATCTATTTCTGCTTTATTGACTATGCCAAAGCCTTTGACTGTGTGGATCACAATAAACTATGGAAAATTCTGAAAGAGATGGGAATACCAGACCACCTGATCTGCCTCTTAAGAAATCTGTATGCAGGTCAGGAAGCAACAGTTAGAACTGGACATGGAACAACAGACTGGTTCCAAATAGGAAAAGGAGTACGTCAAGGCTGTATATTGTCACCATGTTTATTTAACTTATATGCAGAGTACATCATGAGAAATGCTGGACTGGAAGAAACACAAGTTGGAATCAAGATTGCCGGGAGAAATATCAATAACCTCAGATATGCAGATGACACCACCCTTATGGGAAGTGAAGAGGGGCTAAAAAGCCTCTTGATGAAAGTGAAAGTGGAGAGTGAAAAGGTTGGCTTAAAGCTCAACATTCAGAAAACGAAGATCATGGCATCTGGTCCCATCACTGCATGGGAAATAGATGGGGAAACAGTGGAAACAGTGTCAGACTTTGTTTTTCTGGGCTCCAAGATCACTGCAGATGGTGACTGCAGCCATGAAATTAAAAGACGCTTACTCCTTGGAAGGAAAGTTATGACCAACCTAGATAGCATATTCAAAAGCAGAGACATTACTTTACCAACAAAGGTTCGCCTAGTCAAGGCTATGGTCTTTCCTGTGGTCATGTATGGATGTGAGAGCTGGACTGTGAAGAAGGCTGAGCGCCGAAGAATTGATGCTTTTGAACTGTGGTGTTGGAGAAGACTCTTGAGAGTCCCTTGGACTGCAAGAAGATCCAACCAGTCCATTCTGAAGGAGATCAATCCTGGAATTTCTTTAGAAGGAATGATGCTAAAGCTGAAACTCCAGTATTTTGGCCACCTCATGCGAAGAGTTGACTCATTGGAGAAGACTCTGATGCTGGGAGGGATTGAGGGCAGGAGGAGAAGGGGACGACAGAGGATGAGATGGCTGGATGGCATCACTGACTCGATGGATGCGAGTCTGAGTGACCTCTGGGAGCTGGTGATGGACAGGGAGGCCTGGCGTGCTGCGGTTCATGGGGTCGCAAAGAGTCGGACACGACTGAGCGACTGATCTGAATAATAATTGAATTTATGATTCACCTATTTCAGTGAAGTCTGTGAGTTAATAATTGGTCACATAAGTAGAATGCACTGCCTATGGGACTAGTTTAAAATAAGAGATTTGACTACAAGCCGAATTTGCACTTCCCATTACTAAGGTGCTTGAGAATGTAAGCAAGTAGTCATTCTGAACCTGGAGACAAAGCAGTTCCTCTGTGACTCAGTGGTACCAGGACAAAGAAGACTGAAATCTCCACATCCTTTTCAGTGAGTACCCTTCTTCTGCTTGGTTGTACTGTATCCACTGCCTACAATCAGGTTCCACAAGTATAAACTCCTTGATTCCTGTGAGTCCTTTCATCAAACACTTAAGGTGATTAACATGTAATTAATAAATATATAATATGTTATATATACAGATAAGCACGTTTCCTAGCTCTGTCGACCGAGAAGGCCTACAAGCAATGATACTCTACGAGCAATGGGCATACTTAAAACCCAGGTCTTTGTTTTGAAGTATCATTCTCCATTAAAAGAAAACAGGACTTCTTGGATACAGGGCTGATTACAGAACTGGAGCAAGATAAATACAGGATGATACTGGTACATCTTATTATCTAAGAATGTAAGAAGGTACTTAAAAAATGACAAGAACTTGAAGATCAGCTTGGGGGAATTCCAACTAGCCAAACAGGGAACAGACTGAGCTTCAAAATGATTAACAGAAAAACTTTTAAATCCATGATTCCATAACCATATAAACAAAGAGATGGAAGCAAAGATCTCTCTTAGAATGGAAATCCTAACTAATAAATGAGGAATTATTACTCAGGCATTAAAAAAAATGAAATAATGCAATTTGAAGCAACATGGATGGATCAAGAGATTATATTAAGTAAATTAGAGAAAGAAAAATATCATATGACATCACTTACATATGGAATTTAAAAAATGGCACAAATGAACATATTTACAAAACAGAAACAGACTCCCAGACTAGAAAGCAAACTTAGAGTTACCAAAGAGGACAGCATAGGTGTGTGTGTGTGTGGGGGGGGGGGGAGAAATTAGAAGTTCAGGATTAACATATACACATTACTGTACATAAAAAAGGCAAACAACAAGGACATACTATATAGCACAAGCAACTATGCTCAAAATATTCAGAATAACCTATAATACAGATATATATATATACACACACACATATATGAATCATTTCACTATACACTTGAAACAAAAACACTGTAAATTAACTATACTTCAATAAAAAATTTAAAAATTAATGTAAAAAAGAAATGAAAAATTATCATTTGGGCAAAAAAATTTATTATTATTTCAAGTAAGATTCATTAATAAATGCTCAAATGGGAGAAAAATGATAAATTTATAGCGAGCAAATCTGGCAGGCACCACCTTAATCAAATGATCAGAGGCAACATCACCAAAATTGAGCAGATACACCATATCCAGGTGTGACAGATGTGACAGACTAGCAAAGGACACCACACTGGAGGCTGCAGCATTTGTGATAAAAATGGGTAGTCAGAATCCAGTTATAAGGAAATATCAGACAAAAGCATACTGAGGAATGGTCTACAAAATTAATAACTGACACTTCAAAAATGTCAACCTCATGTACAACTGAGCAACTAAAACAATTTAAAGGAGATTAAAGAAACATGACAACTAAATATAACCTGTGATTCTGGATTCACTCTGGACAAAGAAAATTTTCCTTTTGTTATAAAAGAATATCGGTGGCAAACCCGCTGAAATTTAAATACATTGTCTCAGATAATGATATGATATTAACATGAACTTCCTGATTTTACTAATTGTACTAAAGTAATATAAAAACTCTAAGGCAAAAACAGGCAATTATAAAAATTCAGGGGTATAAAATAATTACTTCTGGCTTCACCTACATTATATTAACTTTTTATCAATTCCATTTCAACTATAAACATCATTTTTAAGAGTAGCAAAATAGTATACTCAACAGCTGTACCAGTCTCTGAAGCTATTCTACTACGACTGGGCATATTTTTTTTTCCAGAATTTTTGCTTGTATAAATAATATTGGTAAATAACTTTTAGATAGTACTTTGAATCATTTCTTAGAATAAATTTCTATGTTTGTCACTACCAAATCACACAGTTAAGTATTATTTTACATGTGAGTGGGCCATTTGGATTTATCTTTTTCCCCATGTTCTTCATCTGCTTTTTGCCTGTTGGTGCTTTCATCAAACACATGGAATTGATATAAGAGACTTTTTTTATTTTGAAGCAATTAAACCATTTGCCTATCACATTGATAATACCTTTCCCAGTTTGGGTATAAAATTTTGTTTGTGGTACTTTCTTATACCCTGTCCTCTTTCTTAATTTCAACAGTTCTATCATTATCTAAATCATTATTTATTAAGAGATAAAATAGAAAGCCAATTGTCAGCAAATGGTTTCCTGGGTATAGCAACATTTACTTAATCTTCCCTTTTACCACTGATCTGCATAACCACCTTCACCATAGGGTAAATTCTTAATTACGTTTCAGTTAGATTTAAAATTTTTATTGTGCCCCATTTGTTAGAGCAGTCTTACAATACATTAAAATGATCTCTTGGGTAAATGCCCTTGTAATATACTTCTGAAGCATTCATTCTACAAATAATCATTTAAAGTCAGTTGGTCACACACTCTACAAACCCTTAAAAAATATTCTTGAGGTTTGTTTGTTTGTTTTAATTGGAATCACATCCAATTATGGTTATTGGTCTATTCAAATTGTTCAATTTATTAAGAGTTCTATTTTTATTAGTATGCACCAGCACCAAGTTTTTTTAATCTACTCAATACTATAATAGTCAATTTCAATTATATATTGAAACATCTTTTATATAATCTTTCCTTTTTAATCTCTCTACACTTACCATCTAAAGCTTTTCCCAGTTCTTGAGTTCATTTAGTCTGGTTCATTTAGTTTTATTCTCATCTAAAAATGAATCCATTTAATGATATAATTTTTAGGATCAGATCAGATCAGATCAGTCGCTCAGTCGTGTCCGACTCTTTGCAACCCCATGAACCGCAGCACGCCAGGCCTCCCTGTCCATCACCAGCTCCCGGAGGTCACTCAGACTCGCATCCATCGAGTCAGTGATGCCATCCAGCCATCTCATCCTCTGTCGTCCCCTTCTCCTCCTGCCCTCAATCCCTCCCAGCATCAGAGTCTTCTCCAATGAGTCAACTCTTCGCATGAGGTGGCCAAAATACTGGAGTTTCAGCTTCAGCATCATTCCTTCTAAAGAAATTCCAGGATTGATCTCCTTCAGAATGGACTGGTTGGATCTTCTCGCAGTCCAAGGGACTCTCAAGAGTCTTCTCCAACACCACAGTTCAAAAGCATCAATTCTTCGGCGCTCAGCCTTTTTCACAGTCCAGCTCTCACATCCACACATGACCACAGGAAAGACCATAGCCTTGACTAGGCGAACCTTTGTTGGCAAAGTGATGTCTCTGCTTTTGAATATGCTATCTAGGTTGGTCATAACTTTCCTTCCAAGGAGCAAGCGTCCTTTAATTTCATGGCTGCAGTCACCATCTGCAGTGATTTTGGAGCCCAGAAAAACAAAGTCTGACACTGTTTCCACTGTTTGTCCATCTATTTCCCATGCAGTGATGGGACCAGATGCCATGATCTTCGTTTTCTGAATGTTGAGCTTTAAGCCAACCTTTTCACTCTCCACTTTCACTTTCATCAAGAGGCTTTTTAGCCCCTCTTCACTTTCTGCCATAAGAGTCGTGTCATCCGCATATCTGAGGTTATTGATATTTCTCCCAGCAATCTTGATTCCAACTTGTGTTTCTTCCAGTCCAGCATTTCTCATGATGTACTCTGCATATAAGTTAAATAAACATGGTGACAATATGCAGCCTTGACGTACTCCTTTTCCTATTTGGAACCAGTCTGTTGTTCCATGACCAGTTCTAACTGTTGCTTCCTGACCTGCATACAGATTTCTTAAGAGGCAGATCAGGTGGTCTGGTATTCCCATCTCTTTCAGAATTTTCCATAGTTTATTGTGATCCACACAGTCAAAGGCTTTGGCATAGTCAATAAAGCAGAAATAGATGTTTTTCTGGAACTCTCTTGCTTTTTCCATGATCCAGCGGATGTTGGCAATTTGATCTCTGGTTCCTCTGCCTTTTCTAAAACCAGCTTGAACATCAGGAAGTTCACGGTTCACATATTGCTGAAGCCTGGCTTGGAGAATTTTGAGCATTACTTTACTAGCGTGTGAGATGAGTGCAATTGTTCGGTAGTTTGAGCACTCCTTGGCATTGCCTTTCTTTGGGATTGGGATGAAAACTGACCTTTTCCAATCTTGTGGCCACTGCTGAGTTTTCCAAATTTGCTGGCATATTGAGTGTAGTACTTTCACAGCATCATCATTCAGGACTTGGAATAGCTCCACTGGAATTCCATCACCTCCACTAGCTTTGTTCGTAGTGATGCTTTCTAAGGCCCATTTGACTTCACATTCCAAGATGTCTGGCTCTAGGTCAGTGATCACATCATCATGATTATCTGGGTCTTGAAGCTCTTTTTTGTACAGTTCTAATTTTTAGGATACTTTTGACCAAAATTTCATAAATTTTGATATATAACATTTTCAACACAGGAGATTTTTAAGTTGTTTGTAGCAACATTTGTATACTCTTTGACACAAAGGTATTCAGAGGAGTCTGGTTTACTCTCTTCTAGATTGTCGAAGTAGCTGTTTACTCAAGATTCTGATTCTGAGAATGTAGATAGTACAATTTATCTTGTTTTAGAATCAATCCAGTTTTCTCAATGCTCCAAGATTACTAACAATATGTATATACCTTGATACAAAGTATGCTGCTGCTGCTGCTAAGTTGCTTCAGTCCTGTCCAACTCTGTGCGATCCCAGAGACAGCAGCCCACCAGGCTTCCCCGTCCCTGGGATTCTCCAGGCAAGAACACTGGAGTGGGCTGCCATTTCCTTCCCCAATGCATGAAAGTGAAAAGTGAAAGTGAAGTCGCTCAGTCGTGTCCAACTCTAGCGACCCCACGAACTGCAGCCTACCAGGCTCCTCCGTACATGGGATTTTCTAGGCAAAAGTACTGGAGCAGGGTGCCATTGCCTTCTCCAGATACAAAGTACAAAGTGACTCATTCAACCAAAGAAAAAAATTATAATGACTAAGAAAGTTACACACTAAGTGGCCTCTGTTATTTACATTTCTTACCTCATTTCTATTTTTCTCCCCCTTGCTCATTCCTCTCCAGTCACAACAGATATCTGGGCTATGTCAGGCAAACTGCTAGCACACGGCTTATGTACTTCCTTTCTTTCACTCAGCTTAGATCTGCCCAGAGATATTCACATAGCTTGCTCCCTTACCTCCTCTTTGTCAAAGATAATCTATCTTTATTACTATTAGTATATCTCCAACTAGACTGAAAGCTGGAGAAGGCAATGGCACCCCACTCCAGTACTCTTGCCTGGAAAATCCCATGGACGGAGAAGCCTGGTAGGCTGCAGTCCATGGGGTCGCTAAGAGTTGGACACGACTGAGCGACTTCACTTTCACTTTTTACTTTCATGCATTGGAGAAGGAAATGGCAACCCACTCCAGTGTTCTTGCCTGGAAAATCCCCAGGGACGGTGGAGCCTGGTGGGCTGCCGTTTATGGGGTTGCACAGAGTTGGACACGACTGAAGTGACTTAGCAGCAGCAGACTGAAAGCTGGGTTACAGCAGGAATTTTTGTCTGCCTTGTTTTTGTTCAAAAACCCGTGCCAATCATAGTGTCTGGTAAATAGAAAGTACTGGAAAAACACACACACACACACACACAAAAACTGCTGGCTTTGTAAGTTAATATTTAAAAGCACAGGTCCTGAAGCCATAATGCCTGGGTTAACTTCTCCTTAAGTTCTTTGCCCTAGTTTCCTCCTTAGTAAAATAGAAAATAATAATAATAGTACATATCTCAAGTTCTAAGAATTAAAGTAGTTAACGCTTGTAAAGCATACTGAGCTATGTACATGCAATGCATAGTAGGTGGAAAATAAATGTTACCTAAATACTAATATTACTACTTTAATTATTTCTTGAGCTATACAGTAGGTCTTCCATATCCACAGGTTCTATAAATACAAATTTAATCAAACACAGACAGAAAATATTCCCCCCACCAAAGGAAATTCTGGAAAATTCCAAAATGCAAAATGAATTTGCAGCTGCACTAGCAACTATTTACATAGTATTCACATTGTATTAAAAATTTTTTACATAGAATTTATGTTATACTAGTTATTATAAGTAATCATAGAGATGACAAAGTATACAGGAGGATGTGCTGCAGAGGTTGCATGCAAATATACCACAATTCATGTAAGGAACCTGAGCATCTTTGGACCCTGGCATCTGCCACAGCTCCTGGAACCAATCCCTCATAGATACTGAGGGATGAGTATACTTTAAAATCTCCTACCATGTTTAAGTTTTAATCAATTTTTTAAAAATTTCTAATAAAGTTTTGCTTTATACAAATACCAATCCTTTATATTATGTCACACAAATTGCTACTAGCTTGTGGGATTATACGTTTTATTGTGTGAAAACACGTATCTGTCTTCTAATGATTTCTTCCTTGAGTTCTATTTTGATTTGTACTTTACTTTGCCGTTGTTTTTGTCATCTTCCTTACCATTCTTACATTTGCCAGGCTTATCCTCATCTACTCCTTTGTTTTCAATTATTTTTATGTCAATTTGTTTTAAGTCTGTGTTTTATAAAGAGTATTCCTAGAAATGAAGGGTAAGGACTTCGGCACAATATGTCATATTAGTCCTGTCCCAGAAGCCCTAGCAGGTTTTCCTCAACAACTTCCCCCTCCTCCAGCAGATGCTAAGGTTGGAGTCTCCTGGGAGACCCAGACGACTTCACCAAAAGCACTCTTTTACTCTGCACAAGGTGACTCATGTTAGGCAGACTTCTTAAGTATTCTTTTTATCGTCTGTAAATTCTTTTTCAGTTTTCCATATGAGGACAGCTTTATGTCAATGGGATTTCTAGTGGGTGGAGGTTGGAGAGACCACAGGCTTATTGCACCATCTCAAACTAAGTTTCCTTTATTACATGCAAAGAGTAAAAATTAAAAAATGAGGGAAAAAAACCCACACACAAACAAAAACACTATTCTGAATATTTTTTTCCCCCACCTAGATTCAGTTTCTATAATTTCTAACTCATGGAATTTGCTAGAAATTCCAAATCAACGTCCTATAAATGGCAATAGAAAAAAGCTTTCCTTGTTCCTCTATGTAGAATTTGTCAAAGCCCTGCAACCAAAGACCAATAGGAATACACTTGTAGCTGAACAAGTTTTATTACTGCTCATTGCAATGAAGAATACAGCATACTATGGGTTAAGGTAGGAAGATGTTACATACTACTTATAGGATACAGGCTCATGTTAAGTGATTTGAGGGAGGGTTCAAGGAAGTAAGGCTTTGCTCTGGATTGGATACTGTCAGGAAGGGGGAAGTCCTGTGACCAGGTATCTTAATGAATCGTACCGGGCAAACAGAAAACTACAGTGAGATTAAAGCCATAATTAGTAGAGATGCAGCAACTGCTTGTATTAGGATACAGGTGTGTTTGGTGTTTTACATATTTTGCATAGTGATTTTTTTTTTTTTTACTTTATTTTTATTTATTTATTTATTTTTTGCAGGGGAAAATGGACAAAGGAGAGGATCAATGAGGGTGGGAAGGAAATGGGAAGGAAAAGGGGGAGTGATGGTGTGGAGGAGTATATGTAACTTCTTAACTAATGGCTTTCTGTTTTTAATCACAAAGAACATTTTTAAAAATCATATTAAATTCATCTTATATTAGGAGGTTTGATCTGGAAATGAAAAGTTCAGGAAACTAAAAGTCCAGTTTGGGTGTCCTCATCTTAGGCACATCTTGGTATTTTGTATTGGTAGGTCTATCTTTACAACAATATATTATTTAGGACAGGATCACATTTGTAACTTCTTCCTCCCTAATACCCAAAGTGGTACCAGACCCATAAAATAGTCAATAAACATTTATAGAATGAACAAATAAGTCTTATCTTTTTAAAAAAAAATTTTTTTAACCCTCCTGAGTGAATTGAATTTTTTGAGGCTCATAAGTGAATATGTTTTCCTCTTTACTTTGTCTATTATAGCCAGATTGTATGAGTGGGGTATTAAAGTCTCCCACTATTATTGTGTTGTTGTATATTTTTTCTATCATACTAATTAGTGTTTGTCTTAGATATATCAATGCTCCAATGTTGGGTGCATATGTATTTATAATTGTTATAACTTCATTTTGGATTGTTCCTTTAAGTCGTTATGTGTAACCTTCATTGTCTCCTTTTCAGGACCTTTATTTTAAAGTCAATTTTATCTGATATGAGTATTGTTACTCCTGTTTTCTTTTGGTCTGTATTTACATAGAAATTTTTTTTTCCAGTCCTTCATTTTCAGTCAGTATATATCCCCTATTTTAAGGTGGTTCTCTTGTAGACAACATATATAAGGGTCTAGTTTTTGTATCCATTAGACCCGTTTTAATCTTTTGGTTATCTCTTGTAGACAATGTATGTAGGGGTCTTGTTTTTGTTTCGATTCAGCCAGTCTTTGTCTGTTGGTTAGGGTATTCAGCCCATTAATGTTTAAAGTAATTATTGATAAGTAAGATTTACTTTATTGTTTTGGGTTCGAATTTATACACCCTTTTAGTGATTCCTATCTAGAGAATGTCCTTTAATTTTTGTTGGAGAAATGGTTTAGTGGTGCAAAATTCTCTCAACTTTTGCTTATCTGTGAAGCTTTTGATTTCTCCTTCATATTTGAATGAGATCCTTGCTGGATACAATAATCTGGGCTGTAAGTTATTTCCTTTCATCACTTTAATTATGTCTTGCCATTCCCTCCTGGCTTGCAGAGTTTTTATTGAAAGATCAGCTGTTATCCTTACGGGAATTCCCTTGTGAGTTATTTGATGTTTTTCCCTTGCTGCTTTTAATATTTGTTCTTTATATTTAATCTTTGTTAATTTGATTAATATGTGTCTTGGGGTGTTTCGCCTTGGGTTTACCCTGTTAGGGACTCTCTGGATTTCTTGAACTTGAATGATTATTTCCTTCTCCATTTTAGGGAAGTTTTCAACTATTATCTCCTCAAGTATTTTCTCATGGTCTTCCTTTTTATCTTCTTCTGGAACTCCTATGATTCGAATGTTGTAGCGTTTAATGTTATCCTGGAGGTCTCTGAGATTGTCCTCATTTCTTTTGATTCGTTTTTCTTTTTTTCTCCTCTGATTCATTTATTTCTAGGATTCTATCTTCTAATTTACTAATCCTATCTTCTGCCTCTGTTATTCTACTCTTTGTTGCCTCCAGAGTGTTTTGGATCTCATTTATTGCATTATTCATTATGTGTTGACTCTTTTTTATTTCTTCTAGGTCCTTGTTAAACCTTTCTTGCATCTTCTCAATCCTTGTCTCCAGACTATTTAACTGTGATTCCATTTTGATTTCGAGATTTTGGATTAATTTCACTATCATTATTCGGAATTCTTTATCAGGTAGATTCCATATCTCTTCCTCTTTGGTTTGGTTTGGTGGGCATTTATCCTGTTCCTTTAGTTGCTGGGTATTCCTCTGTCTCCTCATCTTGTTAAAATTGCCAGGTTTAGAGTGTCCTTACTATATTCTGGTAGTTTGTTGAATTCTCTTTATGGAGGCAGTTTACTGGTCTTTTCAATATCTGATCTCTGCCCTGTTACAGAGGGAGTGGAGATGAACACCCAAATCTAAGCCAGCCAGGTTCAGACACTCGGGAAGTCCTCAGAAGCACAGACTCGGTTGAGTCTGCATTTTGTGCCCTTCCCAGGTCCGAGTAGCGCAGGTGATGAAGTGTTTAGCGAGCGCAGCTGCTGTGACTTATCACTTCCCCACCCCTCAGTTTTCTGGGTATACAACTGGTGCACCTTCTCAGGTTGATGTTGACTGTCCAGAGCCCCAAGAAGTGTTAGTTAACACAGAAACCTGCTTACAGTTTTGCAGATAATGTCTCTCTAAGGCTGTGATTGCCCGCTTCGGCTCTGGCTGCCTGTCACCGGAGTGGGACAGTCTACAGCTGGCTATTTCTGTGCAGTCCTTAGTTCTGTTCGTAGTCCTGGTGGTGTCTTAGGTTAGGGCTGGCTTTTGACATAGTAGATATCCGACAGTCTGGTTATTTCGCTCAGGTAGCGCTCGGGATAGCCAGGCCAAATCCTTACTCAAAGCGATGCAGGCCACGCTGCTCCTCCTAGCCCAGCCCCCGCTTGCTAATAGCAAATGGTGGTGTCCGCACTGCTTCTCTGCAAAGGAGTTACCGCAGGGCTCCTAATCTCCTTTCAAAGACAATGAATTGTCTTTCTAAGTGCCTGATGTCCTCTGCCGGCATTCAGAAGTTGTTTTGTAGAATTTACTCAGTGTTCAAATGTTCTTTTAACGAATTTGTGGAGAAGAAAGTATTCTCCCCGTCCTACTCGGCTGCCATCTTAGCTCCTCCTCCATAGTGATTTTTTTTAAATGTGCTCAGGTAAGTTTATGAACTGATCTTGATTTTTGTTTCATTTCTTCCTAGTCCTAGAGTGACTATGTCTGATGCAGATGTTCTGTGAGATTATGTCTGAAAGGAGAACATCAAGGCCCAGCTATGAGTGCCAAGCCTGTTTCCAGATTCTGCTTTCCCTCTCCAAGTTCTTAAAGATGTTTCCATTCAATTCTTAAATATTTCTTCTGAGGGACTTCCCTGGTGGTCCAGTGCTTAAGAATTCTCCTTGCAATGCAGGGGACATGGGTTCCATCCTTGGTTGGGGAACTAAGAGCCCACAGGCCACAGGGCAACTAAGTCCATGCGCTGCAACTAGAGAAACTTGTGCACCACAGGAGACATGAGTTCGCTCCCTGGTCGGGGAACTAAGAACCCACAGGCCAGCTGGCAACTAAGTCTGTGTGCTACAGCTAGAAAATCCATGCACCACAACAGAAGACTCCACACGACACAAAGAAGACCCGACACAGCCAAATAAATAAATATTAAAATAAGAGAGAGAGAATGAGAAGCCCACACACCGCAATGAAGAGTGGCCCCTGCTCACCACAACTAGAGAAAGCCTGTGTGCAGCAACAAAGACCACCACAGTCAAAATATAAACAAAACTTACAAAAAATTTTCTCCTGATATATCTCATTATGTCTTACAAAAACACCTAGATCTAGTGCATTTGTGCCTCTTCAGGAAGAGATAAAAACAAATCTATGAACTTGCCAAATCCAAGCATGCAAATGAAGATAACACAGGATATGTAGGGGAGTTATGCAATCTAATCATAACAGTCACAGAGGCAGTCACCTAAGCAGTCGGAAAAGAAAACACAAATAAAAGCTGTATGATATGAAAGATTTTCTTTCCACTTTGATAAAAATAACTGCACTATCACATAAACGAATATATAAAAAGACATGCCTTACTTAAATGCCTTATTTTTTCCTGTTATGAAAAAAAGGAGGTAAAGGATAATTGTAAGAACAATTTGTAAAATCTAATAAGATATAGGAATTATATAAAGCTTACCAACATTAACTTCTTGAATTTTAAAATTATCTTGTGATTACACAGGACAATATTTTTGTTTTTAAGGAAACACAAATTGAAGTACATAAGGAATATTATGTCTGTACCTTACTTAAACAATCCAAAGAAAAAATTTTATGTGCATATATGTAAAAGAGAGACAGAATGAGAATGATAAAGCAAATAAGATCAAATGTGAACACCTGGATTACCTGCATATAGAATATAAAGGAATTATTTTTAACATTCTTAGAACTTTTCTCTAAGTCTGAAGTTATTTCAATGCAAAAAGTTAAAAAAAACACAGTCTGGCCTCAAAAATTAGACTAGACAAATACCAGCATTCCCAAGTCAGAGATGAAGACAGTAAAAATCAAAATAATCATACAATTAATTAAAGAAAAGGAGAAGCCAGAGTCGATTTTAATAAAGCCTGTAGTTTACCTTTCAGAAAAAAGCTTCATGTTTCAACAATTCATCAATAAATTATAACTTTCTTTTCTCCGAGAGAAACAATGTCCTGATTACTCATAATTTGCTCTTACAGTATTTCCTTCCTCTCAAGGCCTAATGTTACTAGCATGTTAAATAAATTTTTTTAACTCAATCAGTAATGAGCAGATATACAGCTGATTATTCACCAAAGAGAGCTATTCAAGCCCTAATCAATGTTACAGCACACCAACAGCTGTCTCCAGGATAGGACTCATCTGTGATTTTACAACTCAGGTGATTAGATTTATGGCACCACTAGAACAGATTGTTAGATACATCATTTACCTGAGAACTGCCACTGAAACCTGGAGGCTGGCTGTATTCTGTGGAATCAATAATACTACTGCAAAATGAAGAAAAAAATGTGGTTTCAGATTTTACATTCTCTTTAGCAACAGAAAAAGTAAATGCAAAATATATCATATATAAATCCAATATTTGTCAATAATTTATAAGTCAAATAAATACATATTCCATAAATAAAAAAATTAGGAAATAAACAATCTACCCCTTCATCCCACCACCTTAAATATACCCATCTTGAAAAACTGTCAATAGGGAATAATCACAAGACAGGCATACACAATCCAAGTATTTGCTACAATTTCATTTTCAGATAGTTGTTTCATTTTCAGTTAAGTTGTGTGAACTCTAAGGAAAAGAGTACTTAGAATACTGTAAAAAGAGCACAAGTATGCAATCAAAAGCTATGATGAACAGGTCGTGTCATGATCCTAGAGCTATGTGCCCTTGGACAAACAGCTTATAATCACTCAGTTCCTTATCTGCAAAATGAGATGAGTAGCTCTATCTATAGTCACTTCAAGCTCTAAAATGTTATGATAATCATCTCATGTGAAAGAAAACTATCAAAGGAATGGAATAAAAATGTTAGAATACCAATAATCTTTCTTTTATAACCCAAAATCTATATTCTAATGTCCTCTGCTCTAGTCAAACATAATTTGATTTCTCTATTGGTTGTTTCTATTTGATTATATTCTGTGCATTCTCCTACTTACCTTAGTAAACCCTTTTTAAGTACAGACTACCTTTTCCTCCTAAGAGTTCTACCTTACCATATCTATCTTTTCACTTCACTCTTCTCCCCCTCCCATCTTTAAATAAATTAGCCTGAGGACTACTAACATCTGAAAATGGTATTAACATATACATCAACAATGATAGATCAATAGCTACTACATTTTTAAAAATTCTTCCCTATTTCTACTATAGAAATGTCTATGTTTGTCCACCTTAATGAAATTTAAGGAATTGAGAGCACTAATTTCAGTGTATCTCTTTACATAAATACACAAAGTCATTATTCACTTTAGTCCAAAAATCACAAAGGTTATATTATAAGAGGCACTCTTAAAGAGTACAGAGAGGGTATGAATTTCACCTGCTAGCAGCTAAATGACTCTGGGCAGCTATTGATATTATCTGGCCTCTACCTTCTCCATCTATTAAGTGAGCAAGATATTTCAGAGGTGTAAAATTTATTGTGTTAATATTCTTCAGTACAATGCCAACAAATCATAGGTATTCAATAAATTTTATTCTATTAATAAAATTTGTCAATAACATACAAATTTACGTTTTCAAAAATTTAATGAATCAGAAGGAACTGTTCTCACAGTACTCCAACACATAATAATAGACACTAATTCGTTATGTCCTAACCATTCCTATAAGACTCACTTATAAGACCCTCAAAACATCTCAAAAATTAAAGAATAGGATCTGGTAATTCATTTCTTCTGATGAAACATAACCAATGCCTACTTTCCTTGAACAGGGTCATGAACTGATATGACAAGATCACATGCTATTTTCAGAATACTCTACACAGGGACTAATATGGCTAAAAATGAGGAGATGTCAGGTATTTAAAATCTGTGCTCCTTCCACTAATGAAACCCAATCCCCTATTTGTATAAACATTAATGAAATTATAAAGCTTCACATTAAGAGGTTGATAGAACAGAACTTTTTCTAGATAATATTTTATGGGAATGTAATTCAGACTTCTTTGATTGCAAGCTGGAACATGATACTGATATCTTAGTGTACATAGTGAAATAATACTACATTTCAAATACATGTCTAAAACTAGTATTGATCAAGGTTTCCCTGGTGTCTCAGAGATAAAGAATCTGCCTGCCAATGCAGGAGACACGGGTTCAATCCCTGATCCAGGAGGAAAGAAGTAACTAGGTCCATGTGCCACAGCTCTGAGCCTGTGCTCTGGAGACCAGGAACCACAACGACTGAGCCCATGTGCCACAACTACTGAAATCCATGTGCCCCAGAGCCCATGCTTAATGAGAAGCCCACGCACCACAACTAGAGAGGAGCCCCTACTCACTGCAAGTACAGGAAAGCCCACAGAGCAATGAAGAGCTAACACAGGCAAAAATAAATAAATAAAGTGAAAAAAAAAATAGTACTGATCAGAAAGCATTGAAATTACAGGTTTTAAGTGAAAAGTTGGTAATAATCATTGCAGAATTTGAAATTTAGTTTATATTAGATCTTAACTTTATTCACTAAGAAAAATTTATTAATGCATACACAACTGCAACAGAAGCAATCTGAAGAAATAAATCCCTTTAATTTTGATTTTTAAATGTGCCTGTGTATACGTGTGTATAAAGTAAAAACGATTAGATGACAATATTAGAAAGCATTGACTGGGCTGCCTCCTCCTGATTCTGGAGCTATTCTACTTCTTATCTCTGAGTTAGCCACAATCTACAGATGGTGATAAAAACAACAATATTTCAAATCCCTTATGATTATACAGTGGAAGTGAGAAATAGATTTAAGGGCCTAGATCTGATAGATAGAGTGCCTGATGAACTATGGATGGAGGTTCGTGACACTGTACAGGAGACAGGGATCAAGACCATCCCCATGGAAAAGAAATGCAAAAAAGCAAAATGGCTGCCTGAGGAGGCCTTACAAATAGATATGAAAAGAGAAGTGAAATGCAAAGGAGAAAAGAAAAGATATTCCCATGTGAATGTAGAGTTCCAAAGAATAGAAAGGAGAGATAAGAAAGCCTTCCTCAGCGATCAGTGCAAAGAAATAGAGGAAAACAACAGAATGGGAAAGACTAGAGATCACTTCAAGAAAATTAGAGATACCAAGGGAATATTTCATGCAAAGATGGGCTCAATAAAGGACAGAAATGGTATGGGCCAAACAGAAGCACAAGATATTAAGAAGAGATGGCAAAAATACACGGAAGAACTGTACAACAAAGATCTTCATGACCAAGATAATCATGATGGTGTGATCACTCACCTAGAGCCAGACATCCTGGAATGTGAAGTCAGGTGGGCCTTAGAAAGAATCACTATGAACAAACTTAGTGGAGGTGATGGAATTCCAGTTGAGCTATTTCAAATCCTGGAAGATGATGCTGTGAAAGTGCTGCACTCAATATGTCAGACAATTTGGAAAACTCAGCAGTGCCCACAGGATTGGAAAAAGGTCAGTTTTCATTCTAATCCCAAAGAAAAGCAATGCCAAAGAATGCTCAAACTACCGCATAATTGCACTCATCTCACACGCTAGTAAAGTAATGCTTAAAATTCTCCAAGCCAGGCTTCAGCAATATGTGAACCATGAACTTCCTGATGTTCAAGCTGGTTTTAGAAAAGGCAGAAGAACCAGAGATCAAATTGCCAACATCCGCTGGATCATCGAAAAAGCAAGAGAGTTCCAGAAAAACATCTATTTCTGCTTTATTGACTATGCCAAAGCCTTTGACTGTGTGGATTACAATAAACTGTGGAAAATTCTTCAAGAGATGGGAATACCAGACCACCTGACCTGCTTCTTGAGAAACCTATATGCAGGTCAAGAAGCAATAGTTAGAACTGGAAATGGAACAACAGAGTGGTTCCAAATAGGAAAAGGAGTACGTCAAGGCTGTACATTGTCACCCTGCTTATTTAACTTATATGCAGAGTACATCATGAGAAACGCTGGGCTGGAAGAAGCACCAGCTGGAATCAAGATTGCCGGGAGAAATATCAATAACCTCAGATATGCAGATAACACCACCCTTATGGCAGAAAGTGAAGAGGAACTAAAAAGCCTCTTGATGAAAGTGAAAGAGGAGAGTGAAAGAGCTGGCTTACAGCTCAACATTAGGAAAACTAAGATCATGGCATTTGGTCCCATCACTTCATGGCAAATAGATGGGAAACAGTAGAACAGTGGCTGACTTTACTTTTCTGGACTGCAAAATCACTGAAGCCATGATTTTAAAAGACAGATGGTGATTGCAGCCATGAAATTAAAAGACATTTACTCCTTGGAAGGAGTTATGACCAATCTAAACAGCATATTAAAAAGTAGAGACGTTACTTTGCCAACAAAGGCCAGTCTAGTCAAGGCTATGGTTTTTCCAGTGGTCATGTATGTACGTGAGAGTCGGACTATAATGAAAGCTGAGTGTCGAAGAACGGATGCTTTTGAACTGTGGTGTTGGAGAAGGCTCTTGAGAGTCCCTTGGACTGCAAGGAGACCCAACCAGTCCATCCTAAAGGGGATCAGTCCTGGGTGTTCACTGGAAGGACTGATGCTGAAGCTGAAACTCCAATACTTTGGCAACCTGATGTGAAGAGCTGACTCATTTGAAAAGACCCTGATGCTGGGAAAGATTGAGGACGGAGGAGAAGGGGACGACAGAGGATGAGATGGCTGGGTGGCATCACTGACTCAATGAACATTCATCACTAACTCAATGAACATGGGTTTGAGGGAACTCTGGGAGTTGGTGATGGACAGGGAGGCCTGGCGTGCTGCGGTTCATGGGGTCGCAAAAAGTCAGACATGACTGAGCACTGAACTGAACTGAACACATGCTAGCAAAGTAATGCTCAAAATTCTCCAAGGTAGGCTACAACAGTACCTGAATCAAGAACTTCCAGATGTTCAAGCTGGATTTAGAAAAGGTAGAGAAATCAGAGATCAATTTGCCACCATCCACTGGAACATAGAAAAAGCAAAAGAATTCCAGTAAAACATCTACTTCTGCTTTATTGACTACACTAAAGCCTTTGACTGTGATTATCATGACAAACTGTGGAAAATTCTTAAAGAGATGGGAACACCAGACCACCTTATCTAAATCCTGGATTTAGATAGTAGCAACAGAACCAGAACAGGTCTAGAAGCAACAGTTAGAACCAGAAATGGAACAACAGACTGGTTTCAAATTGAGAAAGTAGTATGTCAAGGCTGTATAATGTCACCCTGCTTATTTAATTTATATGCAGAGTACATCATGAGAAACGCTGGCCTGGATGAAGCACAAGCTGTAATCAAGATTGCCGGGAGAAATATCAATAACCTCAGACATGCAGATGACACCACCCTTACAGCAGAAAGCAAAGAACTAAAGAGCCTCTTAGTGAAGTGAAAGAGGAGAGTGAAAAACCTGGCTTTAAACACAACATTCAAAAAACAAAGATCATGGCATCCGGTCCATCACTTCATGGCAAATACATGGGGAAACAATGGAAACAGTGACAGATGTTATTTTCTTGATCTCCAAACTCACTGCAGATGGTGACTGCAGCCATGAAATTAAAAGATGCTAAACTATGGAAAATTCTGAAAGAGATGGGAATACCAGACCACCTGATCTGCCTCTTAAGAAATGTGTATGCAGGTCAGGAAGCAACAGTTAGAACTGGTCATGGATCAACAGACTGGTTCCAAATAGGAAAAGGAGTACGTCAAGGCTGCATATTGTCACCATGTTTATTTAACTTATATGCAGAGTACATCATGAGAAATGCTGGACTGGAAGAAACACAAGTTGGAATCAAGATTGCCAGGAGAAATATCAATAACCTCAGATATGCAGATGACACCACTCTTATGGCAGAAAGTGAAGAGGGGCTAAAAAGCGTCTTGATGAAAGTGAAAGTGGAGAGTGAAAAGGTTGGCTTAAAGCTCAACATTCAGAAAACAAAGATCATGGCATCTGGTCCCATCACTACATGGGAAATAGATGGGGAAACAGTGGAAACAGTGTCAGACTTTGTTTTTCTGGGCTCCAAAATCACTGCAGATGGTGACTGCAGTCATGAAATTAAAAGACGCTTACTCCTTGGAAGGAAAGTTATGACCAACCTAGATAGCATATTCAAAAGCAGAGACATTACTTTACCAACAAAGGTTCACCTAGTCAAGGCGTGGTCTTTCCTGTGGTCATGTATGGATGTGAGAGTTGGACTGTGAAGAAGGCTGAGCGCCAAAGAATTGATGCTTTTGAACTGTGGTGTTGGAGAAGACACTTGAGAGTCCCTTGGACTGCAAGAAGATCCAACCAGTCCATTCTGAAGGAGATCAATCCTGGAATTTCTTTAGAAGGAATGATGCTAAAGCTGAAACTCCAATATTTCGGCCACCTCATGCGAAGAGTTGACTCATTGGAGAAGACTCTGATGCTGGGAGGGATTGAGGGCAGGAGGAGAAGGGGACGACAGAGGATGAGATGGCTGGATGGCATCACTGACTCGATGGGTATGAGTCTGGGTGACCTCCGGGAGCTGGTGATGGACAGGGAGGCCTGGCGTGCTGCGGTTCATGGGGTCGCAAAGAGTCGGACACGACTGAGCGACTGATCTGATCTGATCTGTCCCTTGGAAGAAAAGCTACGACAAACCTAGACAGCATATTAAAAAGCAGAGACATTATTTTGCCAACAAATGTCCGTAAAGTCAGTTACGGTTTTTTCAGTAGTCTTGTATGGATGTGAGAGTTGGGCCATAAAGAAAGCTGAATACTAAAGAACTGATGCTTTTGAACTGTAGTGTTGGAGAAGACTCTTGAGAGTCCCTTGGACTGCAAAGAGATCAAACCAGTCAAGAACTAAAAGGAATCAGTTCTTAATATTCATTAGAAGGACTGACACTGAAGCTGAAGCTCCAATACTTGGACCACCTGATGCAAAGAAATGACTCACTGGAAAAGACCTTGATGCTGGAAAAGACTAACGTCAGGAGGAAAAGGGGACAACAGAGGATGAGATGGTCGGATAGCATCACTGATTCAATGGACATGAATTTGAGCAAGCTCCGGGAGCTGGTGATAGACAGCAAAGCCTGGCATGCTGCAGTGTATGGCGTCACTAAGAGTCGGACACAGCTGAGGACTGAACTGAACTAAAACTAGGTTAGAAATAATACTAATGATGGGGAAAATAAGATAATAAAAAAAATTTTATTTAATGTTTTTGCTGATGACAAGGAGGAGCTCGGCTAAAAACATATGAAAACTAAACTGCTGTTAATTAAAAGGTACAAAGGAAATTCAGTTATGCAAGCAGATGTTACAAAACTACTCTCCTAAAATTATTTGCTTCTAAAAGCAAGGATATACTTTGTAATTAAAAGATACACTGTTACAAATGAACTTATATACAAAACAGAAACAGGCTCACAGACATAGAAAACAAATTTATGGTGCCAAAGGGTAAATGGGGCAGAGGGATAAATTACAAGTTTGGAAATTAACATATACACACTACTATATATAAAACAGATAAGCACCAAGGACCTACTATATAAGTACAGGGTACTATACTCTGTATTTTGTAATAACCTGTAAGGAAAAAGAATCTGGAAAAGAGCATATGTATATGCATTTATGTATGTATTTATGTATATATGTATATGTATGGATGATGTTTATATATGTGTGTGTATATAGAAAACCAAATCACGGTGCTGTACACCTGAAATTAACATAGCATTGCAAATCAATTGTCCTTCAATTTAAATGAGAAATTTTTAAAAATCTAAATAATAAAAAATGATAGACTGCTAAGTCAATTTCACATGTAAGATACACCTATAATAAATAGGAAGCTAGGAGAAACCAGTGATTCACTCTTGGCAAAAATAATAAGTAATTAGTTTTAGACTGAACTTTTTTTGAAAAAGGAGGATTCACATTTAAATTACAAATAGGTACAAAATCAACTAATTAAATTATAGAGAATTTTAATATGCAAACAAAATAAAGTATATTAAGCTCATTTAAGTGTGAACATACAGAAAATAAACTAAATAAATGTTTAAATAAGTAAACTGAATGAATAAAAAAACAATGCTGCATGCACATATGAAATTAGACTAAGTGCTGTCACTAATTTGTTTTTTCATTAGTATAAACTTAAGACAGAAGAAAATAAACTCTACACTTAATAAACAATATGGGCCTACAGCCAAACCCTGTTCCTTTTCCAGTATAGTATTCCTGGTAAAATTATTGAATCTGTTTTCTCAAAACAAACACAAACTGACCAACATGTAACATGAACATAATCTGACTTATTTTAATAACGATTAATTAAAACAGAATATGTTTTTAATGTTTTTCAATAGCAAAGTCTGTTACTATTTTATTTCCTTCCTACCAATGCAGTAATTATTCCTTCCTACCAATTATTTCCTTCCTACCAATGCACCTAGTAATTTCCCCAACAGAGGCTGTTGTAATTACCAATTATTTCCTTCCTACCAATGCGCCTAGTCAAGGCTATGGTCTTTCCTGTGGTCATGTATGGATGTGAGAGCTGGACTGTGAAGAAGGCTGAGCGCCAAAGAATCGATGCTTTTGAACTGTGGTGTTGGAAAAGACTCTTAAGAGTCCCTTGGACTGCAAGAAGATCCAACCAGTCCATTCTTTAGGAGATCAGCCCTGGGATTTCTTTGGAAGGAATGAGGCTAAAGCTGAAACTCCAGTGTTTTGGCCACCTCATGCAAAGAGTTGACTCATTGGAGAAGACTCTGATGCTGGGAGGGACTGGGGGCAGGAGGAGAAGGGGATGACAGAGGATGAGATGGCTGGATGGCATCACTGACTCGATGGATGTGAGTCTGAGTGACCTCCGGGAGTTGGTGATGGACAGGGAGGCCTGGCATGCTACGATTCATGGGGTCGCAAAGAGTCGGACACGACTGAGCGACTGATCTGATCTGATCTGAATGCAGTAATCCCTAGTATTATAAACAGATCAAAAGCTAAATAACTTGCTTTCTTCAAAATAATGGTCTTCTGTCAGTTGCAGATGACAGATGCACTGAATTTCAAATTAAGGGTAAATCCCATTTACTAACAACCCAAATTTTCACAGCCCTAATTTTTCAGGCACCTTAGGAGATATTAGAAATCGCTCTTCATTTTTGAGTTTTCCTTTCTAATTTCACATACTCCTACATTTGATACAACTATTCAGACAAATCACATAAAATCAACATGACTAATCTACTGAGTGCCATCATCTACTGAGTGCTTAGTATGTGTCAGACGTTATTCTCTCATTTCTTTAAAAGTACTATTACATTGTATTAGTCAAGATAGGTATTATTATCCTTATTTTACTAATGAGAAAACTGCAGTGTACAGAAGTTAACAATAAACTTGCCTAAGGTCAAACTGCTAATAAGGTGTGGAGCTGAAATTTGAACCGAGGCAGTATAATTACAGAATCCTCACCAAAGACTGCCAAAGTAACATGTTTTCTCTTCTTGAAAACTCACTACCCTGTCATTTTTGAACTGTAAGTTACTACTGATTTTCTTTTTTGATCTTTATTATCAACTCGACGATCTCTAAAACCCTTTTACCTCCCAAGGCTTTATAGGCTCTAGAGTAAGGATGCCTGCTTTAGAATACTGATTACGCTACTATAACCGTGTGATGCAGCACAAATGTTTCATCTCTATGATTCGATTTCCTCCTTTGTCAAAGGAAAAGGATATATGGCATCTATTTCGAGGGCTGTATGAGATAATACATAAAATTATAAAACAGTACCTAATACACATATGCTCTACTACTCTGACAGTTACAACTTTTGCAAGTACAAGTCTCCTCTAGGGCAGAAATAATTTCCTGATTTTGCTGCAAATTCAACTGAAAATTAACATGAAATATTTTCTTCTACAGTGTCTTGGATTATTAGAACAGGCAGTACTACTACTACTCACTCATGGCATTTATAAGAATTTCAACAAGGTATTTTACAACAGTTTTATATAAACAAACACTGGTGATTACAATGGCCTTTTGAGCAATATACAGTCTGGATTTTTTAAAATATTGGGCTTAAAAAGATTATATAAAACTTCAATTCCTAAAACCCAGAACTATGAAAATCAAATACTCTGTGTTACTTTTTTGAAGTGAAAACCTGATCAGAATACATTTCATACCATTTACCTCACTGTTAACGTCTATGTTTCAATGGGGAAATTTTAATTTGCTTAAGGAGCTGCCTATTCCTCCTCCATCATTATATGTGATATATGGTATACATACTGTGTTACCTTTCTAAAACTGGTGAGGGTATAGGGGCACAGATACAACATTATATACTGAAAGACATCTGACTTCAAAGGGCTCCCCAAAACTTATGAAAACCTATATATCATAAAGCTTTGGATTTACTTGAGGAACACAAGGGTAGTTCGATAATAACAAAAACATTGGGCTCCAGAATGCACATCTATAATCTTTAGGGAACAGAAATTCAACTTACTCTTCAAACAGCAGAAGTTATCAGAGTATTTCAGATATACAGGAAAAACTTTCCCCAACACTCTGTTTCCTTTTAATTGTAGATCGTTAGAAACAGTTGTAGTTATACAGTACATAGGAGGACTGCATGAATCTAATATTACGTTGCCTCTTAAAAGGTCTGTAATTCCACAATATCGCTAAAGTTTAAAAGGAAAAGCTAAGGGGAAATTCACTTTAAAGTTTTTCTTACAAGAGCTTTCTCAGAGAGAAACTTATTGCTGTGGATGTAAAAAGCAAATGTGAAGGAAAATTTCTGAAAGATGGAATAGGTCTGAATCTACTGCATTACTGCCTTTGAAAGTAAATAACTTCTTTGGAAAATTTTCAAAAACAGTATAATAAGCTCAAAAGAAAAAGACTGACAAGACCGATCTGCCTCCAATGAAACTAGCAGAAGTCCCAGTTCGTTAGGCTAAGTGCTGCATTTGATTTCTTTATATTCTATTACCACTTATCAAAGAGTGGGAATAGATTACAATTTAGTTGTAATTCATAGGGGAGAGATTTGTAATTATCAGATGATATAGTTGCCACAAATCTCAGTGTTACAAAAACCCAGTTCTCTGAAATAATCTCAGGAAAAAGTTTTAAAAGCAAAGTAGAGGAAGCGTTCCAGAAACAGTAAGAAAAGATTCACGGGTAGAGGATGTGGAGAATGGGGAGAATACGCTGGAACTTGGGGACGGGAGAGACAGGAATGCAGAAACAGAGCATGGGGACAGCACACGAAATTCTCCCCTTGCTTTCAGCGATGCTTACATCTAAGACACTGTTACAACATACACTTTGGTTTTCCCAGCCTCTCCCATCCGTGACCTCCCAAAATCAAGGAAAACCCATAATAAGCAAAGGGGTGCAAAGTTCCCTATATGACTCTAACCTGAAAGGGCAAAAGGCCATCAGCAAGAAGCTCTAATCAGAGTAATATGAATAGAATCAATAGGGAATGCCAATAGAACAATTTGCTTCCAATTTTTTAACTTTTCTGGTTCACTCAAGCCAGGAACATAACTTGAGGCATTTTTGAGACATTATAGAAAGATATGTAACCTAACAAAGTAGACACTAAAATAAACAGAAATCTTTACTCTTTCTCAAGGATGAAATAAGCTAAAGATAATTAAAAAAAGAAAAAAATCCAGGACAGCAGAGCTTTCTTTTATGTAAAAGGAAATAAGCATATCTTACTTAGAGATTTTTAAAACATATCAGTAATACAGACATATTCACTGCCCACTAACCATACCTTTTTAAGCATGATCCTCCAGCCTAGCATTTGCAATTCTGGAACTCACCTCAGACCTAATGATCAGATTTTAAGGGCATGGTTCAAAAAACTACATGTCAAACAGGAGTCTTGGTTGATACTCAACCACATGGAAATCTGTCCTATTCACACCTCAGCTTTCAGAATTAGAAAGAACTGCTAGTATCTTCACCAAGCAGTGGCAATTAGTTTATAACAAGAAGCCAAAGATTTTTTTTAAAAGTCCTGACATACCCTACTCTACTAGTGGGCCTTAGGAAGCATCACTACAGACAAAGCTAGTGGAGATGATGGAATTCCAGCTGAGCTATTCCAAATCCTAAAAGATGATGCTGTGAAAGTGCTGCACTCAATGCCAGCAAATTTGGAAAACTCACCAGTGGCCACAGGACTAGAAAAGGTCAGTTTCATTCCAATACCAAAGAAAGGCAATTCCTAAGAATGTTCAAACTACCACACAATTGCACTCATCTCACATGCTAGCAAAGGAATGCTCAAAATCCTCCAAGCCAGTCTTCAACAGTATGTGAACCATGAACTTTCAGATGTTCAAGCTGGATTTAGAAAAGGCAAAGGAACTAGAGATCAAATTGCCAACATGTGCTGGATCACAGAAAAAGCAAGAGAGTTCCAGAGAAACATCTACTTCTGCTTTGTTGACAACACTACAGCCTTTGACTGTGTGAATCACAACAAACTGGAAAATTCTTAAAAGAGATGGGAATACCAGACCACAGATTTTTACCTGCAAAATCTGTATGCAGATCAAGACAGAAGAGTCAGAACTAGACATGGAACAACAGACTGATTCCAAATCAGGAAAGGAGTACATCAAGGCTGTACATTGTCACCCTGCTTATTTAACTTATATGCAGAGTACATCAAGTGAAACACTGGTGATTACAACAATAAATGCCAAGTGTAGCAGAGATTTCTTAAGATCTGTTCATAACCATCTAACTTTGGAGATATGGAGAATAGTGTCAGGCTGTGTATGGAGAATTTTCTATATTGTAGAATTCTCCTCCTGGATAAACAGAAATGTTACGTTAAAAACTCTTTAGATGCAGCTTGAAAAGCTGCTGCCCCCTCACTTGTCACGCACCGCATGTTCATGGGGAACCTGGTGCTAAACCATCCACAGACGACCTGCTTCGGGTCAGGCTTTTGTATATAGTACAGCAGCTCCCTAGCTGTAATCTGCTAAAAGTCAGCCTTCAACACAAGGGTTCGTAAAAGAAAAAAAAAATTTTTTTTAAGAAAAAAAGGAAAAATAAGAAATATAAAAAATTAAAACAAAAGAAACCTCTAGGTTTACGTAGAATAGTTGTTTAAAATATATAATAAATTAGCGACCAATCTGTAAGGCATAGAGTTAGATTTGACCATAAAAACATTTTAACTCCTACATTTTAAAAAAAGTTTTCTTGGGGAATTCTCTGGCAATTTAGTGGTTAGGAATCCATGTGTTCAATGCCAAGGGCCCAGGTTTGAACCTATTTGGGGAACTACTTATATCTCACAAGCTGTGTGGCACAGCCAAAATAAATAAATAAAAATTAAAGTAAATAAAATTTTTAAAAGTTACCATCCCAAGTAAAATAAAGCAGTTGAACCAATAATAATTGCCAAAAAGTACCAAAAATGTAAGCATTATTATGTGAAGAAATCATTGATACTACTCTGGTTGTGGGTCATCATCCAGTCAAAGACCCAATATGCAGTAATATAGAAGATGAGATCATTTTCATTCATTACACCAAAGAGCCATTATAACCACCATCCACCCTTTCCCCACCACACATATTTTTTTTTTAACGACCCTGGAGAAGGCAGGATGTCACTGGGGTAAGCATAATTGCATAGAGTTCTGTGTGAGTTAAAGAGTAATTTCTTATCCTAGTCCAGGAGCCATTACATAATACCAAATTCCTTGAACTTTATCAGTTTATTCAATCAAATTATAAAATTTACAAATTCACAAGGTACTGACCCACTAGTGTGTGTGTGTGTGTATATCTATCTATCTATATATACACATATAAGAATATTCTTAATAATAGTTCAATAATTCTAGCATCTCTAAAGTGACCCCTTGCTTTTCCATTCATTTTGATTTATCTGGACCTTTGTCAAAAATGACAGACAAATGAAAGTTTAAGTCTCAAAAACATCTAATTAGAGTAGTTAAATAAAAGCAAAAATGTCTTATATAAAAGTCTTACCTATAAATTTCATTTATAAATATCCCTGTTCTATACCACAGACAGCTTAAATAAGCAATTCACAATTTAAACTTACAAATGTGTCTTTAAAAAATGAATTAAATATGATCAATAGCAAGCCTATTACTGGCAAAAGCATTTCAAAGATCAGAGATTCTAGATGAATCTTATTTACTATTTGTTTTGTATTTATTTACTATTTTACCACAAGAAATCAAGAGTCATCCTGCAAATTTAACTCTAGTAACTATCTGGATCATATTAAAGCATAGTCACCTCCAAGCAAACAGAGAAGCTTCAACTAATACATTATCTTTAAACCAGGTTCTTTGGAGTTCTAAAACCAGAGGTTAACGAATAGTAAATAACAGTTCTGAAATACTTGCTTGATTTAAAGACAAAGAATGAAGCAATTATGAGACAATTATTTCTAAGACAGAAATCACGTCAATGAGATGCCTTTTAAAAATTACAAGCAAAACCACTGGCAATAAATGGCTTTGAAGAAGACTAAAATCTAAACTTTAGACTTTAGGTGTTTTCGGTCTAAGAATATTTTAATCTAAACCAAATTATCACTGTCATTGTTAAGAAGATTTGACTAAAATATTTCATACTCTCGGATTTAAAAAAAAAAGTCATTTGGCAAAAGCTAAACAGGACTGTGCTTGTCTATCACTCTCTAATTTACTCATAATTTAATACAAAGAGCCTTGTAACAAAGAAGTATAAGCTATAGTTTATCCTCTGAGTTGTGAAGACTTCCTTCCTCAGAATCTAAAGAACTAAAAATGCCCTAAAAGCAGCAATCTTCAGGCTTGAACTAATTCGAATAAGAAAAATTTGCAATGAATGAAGGCTTAAAAGTTTTACTAAATTTAAACTGATTTTATTAAGGAAATAATCACATACTCACCTCCAACTTCACTCACCCCAATGAAGCCTGAGTTTTTTTTTTTTAAAGATTAATTAGTTTACTTATTAAGTATACTAAAGGTCATGCTTCAATCAAGTTTTCACAAGCTATGAAAATTAAACTACATTCTAGGTGACACAGACATTTACTCAAAAACCTATTTTAAGTTCTATTCTGTATAAATGCTCATATGAAAATGTGGGAGTGTAAGAAAATCCCAGTATTAACAGGATTATAGTACAGCATGGGAAATCTACCCCAACTAGCACACACAGTATAGGACAGGAACAAAGGAAACAGAAAATGTTTTTAAAAACTGGTAGTTAATTCTATCTTGCACTTCCTTCCTCCACTTCATTTTCTAAGGGAACTGGTATATCAAAAAAGAATAAAGCTCATGCTTGGCTGGATTGTTGGGGATGGTTAGAGGGTGGGTAGCTACTTAAGAGAGGAACAGAGGAGTTTCTCAGTAAAAAAATAATATATAAGTAAAGTTACCCTAATACCCCATTTGGGGAGTTAAATTCAATTCTAAAGCACAAAAATAGTAGGCAAGGTAAAGGGGATTATGGAAGGCCATACAAAAGGGATCTAAGCTAATTTAAATACAATGGAAAGTCACTGAATGATTTTAAGGAAAGTAACATGAGATTCCTCACAAGGAGTATAGTTAAAAGACTATTGCATGACTCTATGAGATACTTGGGGTGTAAACAAGGCAGCTGGGAGAGAATAGACAGGATATGACAATTACAGCCAATTACGGTATACAGAAGACAAATTCCTGGGGAGAGAGGTGTAACATCAATAGTTATACGTCTTCTGTTTCTCTTTACATTAAGTACATAACCCTCACCATAAACCCAAAACCAATGTAAGGGATTTACCCTGAATCCACAAAAAATGAATGAATCCACAAAAACTCTTTTTTAAAGTAAACCTCTTAAAAAGAGACCAAAACATTACAATGAGGAATAAGAACAAAATCTGGCATTTATATAATGATGATAATAATTATGGGGGGGTATTATATTTTAACTATATACTATTTCTTAAAAATAAAACAAACTTCAATATTGATAGCATAACATTTTTCCCATGTTTAATTCCACATCTTAATCTTAAGGGTCATTTCCCAAGAATATTCAAAGCTACCATCATTTTCCCAAGTGTCTCTCTCAAATTTTAAGTGATAAAGAATGTATTTTAAGAAAAAATCAAAACACTCTTTTGAAGAAAATATCATGTCTGCCTGTTTTTCCATCTTCAACTGTGAACCAGTCTAACTGATCACATCATCTGACAATAGTGTTCCAGACGATTTTAGTAATTCAACAAAGTTTTCATAGACATCATGAATTCCTACATCTCTCATGAGACCGGCCACTTTATAATACAACCACTTCTCTTCTCTTCCACCAATAAAATCCTATAAAATCCAATAAAAAGTCCACCATTTTCTCTTTACAGATTCTTGCAATATTCCTAACATTACTCCTAGCTTCCAATGCAGGGGATTGGGAGAGACAGAAAGTCTCATCTCTATCCTCTCCATGTGAACGCCTGTAAGTATTTTATAATCTAAAATAGACCCTACTCAAAACTACCCCGTAACTTTTAAATATCTCTTCTCTTCACTTCATTCATGTGTCAGCTTTCTTACGTCTAACTTCCTTCCTAGGATACTACTTATATGTCATGTACAAATATTATATTTTATTTTTTCTTATTTAGCATCTCCCTCAACCTACACACACACACACACACACACACACACACACACACACCCAAAGGGAAATTCCATAAAGGGAGGGACTTTCCAGCTACATTCAACACTTAAAACACTGCCCAGTGCATCAGAGGTATTAAATTTTAAAAAGCCAGTTAAATGAACATAATACTAATTGTTAATATGTTATTAAAAGTCACCAGTTAGAGATTAACAAAGACCAGGGGCTTCCCTGGTAGCTCAGATGGTAACAAAGACCTGGCCACAATAGATAGAAAGAAAGTGATATGACAGAGAGTGATATGATAATGAGAATTATCAGTTTATTAGAGAAGACACTGTGATGTGACAACTTTTATTTGCCTGGATGCACTCACATAATAAATATTCCATTGACACAGATCCCACATATGTCAGGAAGTGAATGGTAAGCTAAAGATAATATCCCACAGACTGAATCATTCCCAAGTGTTTTAAAGAAAATAAAATATGGACAAAAACAAGCTGAATTACACAGGTAAAGTGACCCCAGAATCACTCAGCACTCATGCGGATTCTCTATAAAACGCATACCAGGAATGTTACTGCACTAGAATATTCCTGTGTCCCTTCCCCACATATCATCCCAAACTAGATGTAAAATGGCTCTCCTGATCTGGCACTGGCCGTGAACTTAGTGTAATCTCCTGTACTGTCACTGGACTGCTTTAAAATCCGTGTGTTATCCTAAAACTATCTGTCTAAAAAGCTTCTGTTGGACCACAATTGTGAATGGATTAGCAATGGATTAAAACTATGTAAAATTTCTCTTGCTCTGAACACAACAAAAAAGTTCAAATTCAAATGTTAGGCAGTAGATATTTCATCAATAGAACTTTAAATTTACATAGGGACCATAGACATTCACCATATTTCACAAAAACATACTGAAGGAGGCCAGTCATTACCACTACTTAAAATCTAGGCAAACAGTCATGAGCAAGATATATGTAATTCCTGCTCTACAGAGAATACAGAAGGGAAGACGTAATTAAATTAATAATGGGGAGTTATAAAGAAACTAGCAGAGATGTCTAAACAAACAGATCTACCTAATTCAACAGGATAGTGGCCAAGTCAAAGGTATTAGTTTAACTTTTCCCTAAAATTACCATTTCATTTTCTCGAATTATAGATTTTTAATGTCATCTGATTTTAATTCACAATATATTCAAAGCTACCATTATTTTGAGAAATCCACCAAACTTTTAATTCATTACTCAATTCACAGTATTATAATATTCTACTAACTGTCCCTGGTATGAAATTTAAAGCATAAAAGAAACATATGGGCCACCTGAATCTCATTTCTACATCATGACCAAAAGTAATTTCTCAGGAGTTGTGTTCATTACATGGAAAAGGCTACCAAGGACTAATACCATATCTGCACTTTGTAACATAAATCCAAAGCAATTACAGGTTTTAAGCTTTGTACCTGTGTGATGGAGAAGGAGCTTCAAATTGAGGCACTGTGCTATCCTCACTGACAGGAGAATATAAGCCGCTCATTTCCTGGAAGCACAATTATTAGAGTTATAGCCACTCCAAAGAGAAGATGTATAAGTCAAAAGGCACTATTTATTTCTTTCCAATCCCAGGTTTTATCAGTTCCTTTTTGTCTCAACATCCAAATTTCTCAAGGTTTCCTCTCCATAGAGTACAAAAGCAAGTATATCTGAAACTTACGAGGCAAGGCTTTTTTATGATATACATATTTAAAGAACTAGAAATTCTTTAACAAATATTATTCATTACTAATGAAGTCATCAAATGCAGAAAAAGCAAACGTAAATATTTTTAATGAGACATACTGTACATTATGTGAACAGTGGACTAGCTAATCATTTTTAATCTAGGTGAGAACCTATTGATAAATATTAAGATAAGTATGGCAACTGACTAAACGGACCTTTGTCAGAAAAGGAATGACTCTGCTTTTTAATACACTGTCTAGGTGTGTGTTAGCATTAGTCAATCAGTCGTGTCCAGCTGTCTGCAACCCCACAAACTGTAGCCCTCTAAGCAAGAATAGTGGAGGGGATTGCCATTCCCTTCTGCAGAGGATCTTCCCGACCCAGGGATTGAACCTGGGTTAGTCATAACTTTTCTTCCAGGAGCAAGCATCTTTTAATTTCATGGCTGCAATCACCATCTACAGAGAGTTTGGAGCCCAAGTAAATAAAATCTGTCACTGTTTCCATTTTTTCTCCATTTATTTGCCATGAAGTGATAGGACTAGAGAGCATGATCTTCGTTTTTTGAGCTGAGTTTTAAACCAATTTTTTCACTCTCCTATTTCACCTTCATCAAGAGGTTCTTTAGTTCCTCTTTGCTTTCTGCCATAAAGGTGGTGTCATCTGCATATCTGAGGTCATTGATATTTCTCCTGGCAATCTTGATTCCAGCTTGTGCTTCATCCAGCCCGGCATTTTGCATGAGGTACTCTACATATAAGTTAAACAAGCAGGGTGACAATATGCAGTCTTGATGTACTCCTGTCCCAATTTTAAACAAGTCCATTGTTCCATGTCCAATTCTAACTGTTCTGTCTTGACCTGCATAGAGGTTTCGCAGGAGGCAGGTAAGGTGGTCTGGCATTTCCATCTCGAAGAATTTTCCAGTTTTTCATGATCCACACAAAGGCTTTAGAGTAGTCAATGAAACAGAAGGAGATGTTTTTCTATAATTCTCTTGCTTTTTCTATGATTCAACGCATGTTGGCAATTTGATCTCTGGTTCTTCTGCCTTTTCTAAATCCAGCTTGAACATCTGGAAGTTCTTGGTTCATATACTGTTGTAGCCTAGCTTGGAGAATTTTGAGCATTCCTTTGCTAGCATGTGAAATGAAGGCAACTGTGTAGTAGTCTGAACATTCATTGGTATTGCTCTTCCTGGGGACTGGAATGTAAACTGAACTTTTCCAGTCCTGTGGCCCCTGCTGAGTTTTCCAAATTTGCTGGCATACTGAGTGTAGCACTTTCACAGCATCATCTTTCAGGATTTAAAATAGCTCAGCTGGAATTCCATCACCTCCACTAGCTTTGTTTGTAGTGATACTTCCTAAGGCCCACTTGACTTCACACTCTGAGATGTCTGTGTCTAGGTGAGTGATCCGTCATGGTTATCTGGGTCATTAAGATCTTTTTTGTATAGTTCTTCTGTGTATTCTTGCCACCTTTTCTTAATAGCTTCTGCTTCTGTTAGGTCCATACTGTTTCTGTCCTTTATTGAGCCCATCTTTGCATGAAATGTTCCCTCGGTGTCTCTAATTTTCTTGAAGAGATCTCTAGTCTTTCCCATTCTACTGTTTGCCTCTATTTCTTTGCACTGATCACTTAGGAAGGGTTTCTTATCTCTCCATGCAATTATTTGGAACTCTGCATGCAGATGGGAGTATCTTTCCTTTTCTCCCTTGCCTTTCGCTTCTCTTCTCAGCTATTTGTAAGGCCTCACCAGAAAACCATTTTGCCTTTCTGCAATTTTTTTACTTGAGGATGGTTTTGATCACCACCTCATGTACAATATTATGAAACTCCATCCATAGTTCTTCAGGCACTGAGAGATCAGATCTCTCAGATCTAATGCATTGAATCTATTCATTACTTCCACTGTATAATCATAAGAGATTTGATTTAGGTCATACCTTAATAGTCTAGTGGTTTTTACCTGCTTTCTTCAGTTTAAGAATGAATTTTGCAATAAGGAGTTTGTGATCTGAGCCACAGTCAGTACCCAGTCTTGTTTTTGCTGACTGTATAGAGCTTCTCCATCTTTGGCTACAAAGAATATAATCAATCTGGTGATGTCCATGTGTAGAGTCTTCTCTTGTGTTGTTGGAAGAGGCTGTTTGCTATGACAAGTGCATTCTTTTGGCAAAACTCTGTTAGCCTTTGCCTTGCTTCATTTTGTACTACAAGGTGAAACTTGCCTGTTACTCCAGGTATCTCTTGATTTCCTACTTTTCATTCCAGTCCCCTATGATGAAAAGGACATTTTTGGGGGTTCTATAAAGTTCTATAAAGTCTTATAGGTCTTCACAGAATTATTCTACTTCACCTTCTTTGGCATTAGTCAAAGTTATGCTTTTTCTAGCAGTCATGTACTAATGTGAGAGTTGGACCATAAAGAAGGCTAAGCACTGAAGAATAGATGCTTTTGAACTGTGGTGTTGGAGAAGACTCTTGAGAGTTCCTTGGACTACAAGGAGATCAAATCACTCAATCCTAAGGAAATCAATCTTGAATACTCATTGGAGGGACTGATGCTGAAGCTGAAACTCCAATACTTTGGCCACCTAATACAAAGAGCCGATTCATTGGAAAAGACCCTGGTGCTGGGAAAGATTGAAAGCAGGAAGAGAAGCAGAAGACAGAGGACGAGATGGTTGGATGGTATCACCAACTCAATAGATATGAGTCTGGGCAAGCTTTGGGAGATGGTGAAGGACAGGGAAACCTGGTGTGCTGCAGTCCATGGGGCCACAAAGAGCCAGACACGACTGAGCAACTGAATGGCAATTGGATCATTACTGTTCAACTCACCAAACTATAGAAAAACAGGATATATCAGTCTCTACTTTGAAAATATTCTTTGCAAACATTAAGAAAAGTAACATCCCTCTTGATGCAAATATTAGCTTTGTTTACTAACTGCTTAAACTCTAACTTTTGATCATTAACTCAGAGGAAAAGGGCTCCTAATAAATTATTGCAGAAATTATGCCTGTTACTTTCTATATAATGGAGACTAATCCCATTAATTTAATGCAGCAATTTAAAGGAAAAGCAAAATTTTCATGAAACTGAAAAGCTACTCGAGATGTAAGAAATTCTTGATCTTACTTCCACTCTTTTGATATCCTCTTCCAAAACACTTAACTCCTTCTGAATCTGCTCCAGTTGCTGTAGATTAGAGAGGGGAAAAAAAAAAAAAAAGCCTAAACCAAACCACACTGGCATCACAATCATAAAGTAATTTTACATTTGGAATATGATTTTTAGGAAATTGTGCACTAATGGTAAACTGTAGGGGTGAAAAACTGCAGATAAAAAGCACTGCAAGTTCCTATGTTAAAAAGTAAATGTAAAGACTTAATATTTAAGAAAATAGTACTTTAATACAATAATTGACTTTATAATAAAAATATTAAAGATGAACAATAACAATATGATTTAATAAAAAAGAAGATATCCAAAGAACTTTCAGATCACCTCATTTAACTGTCAGCAATTAATATCAGCATGTCAGCTGCTAAACTCATTTTAAAAATAAAAATAAGTCTTGAAGATTAAATTCTACCACCCAAAAGCAATCACAAGTTACCCTCTTACGCATTTTTTAAAACATATTTAAGATTATGCCTCATTTTGACATTTTGCCTATTGCACCATAACTTTTCTCCATGCCTTTAAAATGCAAAACTTTTAATTATCATATTTAATGATATATTTGACAATCATAAGTAATTCTGAACCATGAGTCTGCATTTTAGATTTTATGAGTCTGCATTCTAAATTTTATTGAGATTATTAAAATGAAATTATTTGATCAAGAGAAACAGCAACTCTTCACTACATGAAATAAAACTGCTTTCCAGAAACACTATCAAGTTTAAATTTCTATAATTATTATATATAAGAGGCTGTCTTAATCTAGGCCAAATATATTGAAGCCAATTTTATTTTTTGGCCATGTTGTGCAGCATGCAGGATCTCAGTCTAAGTCTTAACCACTGAACTTTCAGGGAAAACCCCTGAGCCAGTTTTTAGAATAAAATAATGATAATGAATATATTTATGTAATACTTATTGCCAGATGTGCAATAGGAAGGACTACATAGGAAAATAAATCACAGAAAAATTAAGTGACTTGCCCAAGATCACAGTAAGTACACAGCAGAACTGGAGTTGAAATCAAGGCAGCTCCAGAATTCATGTGGTTACCTACTATGTTATAACACTACTACTTAAAAACAGTACCTTATTATTTAACTTTATTTTACCTAATAACTAGTAGGGGTAAACAGATTTTTAAGCATGTTTTCTTCTGAGGCAATATATAGACAGTTGATAATGTATTAACTCAAATATTAACCTATCTTAAACATTTTGCTAAGTACTGTGAAGAACAGGATTTAGAAAACTCTAGCCCTTTGCCTCATGGAATTCAGTCTAGGGAAGAACTTCTGGGTTGGTGAACATGTAGGTTGGGGAGTACATGAGGAAGCTGGGAGAACGGCACACCTGGAGAGGGTATGGACGCTCCACGCCCCTTCACACATATCTCAGTTCTATCCTTTTACAATAAACTGGAGAACGGCACACCTGGAGAGGGTATGGATGCTCCATGCCCGTTCCCACATATCTCAGTTCTATCCTTTTACAATAAACTGATAATCCAGTAAGTAAACTATTTTCCTGTTATGTGATCCATTTTAGCAAATTATCAAATCCTTGGAGGGGGACATGGGAATTGCCAATTTATAGCCAGTAGGTTAAATATACAAGTGACTTCCTGGACATGCAGTTATGATCTGAAGGGGCAGCTCAGTCTTGTGGGACTGAGTCCTCAACCAGTGGAATATGGGGCCAACTCTAAGTAGATACTGCTAGATAGAATTGACCTGAATTGAGTTCCAGGACACTCTGCTTGTATCTACAGAGAACTGGAGAACTAGTTGGTGTAAGAAATCACTTACACATTTGGTAGCCAGAAATATGGAGAGAGGTAACGAATAAAGGAAACAAGTGTTCTCCTTTCAGGCATCAATATAAGACATTATAGTATGAGGAAATAGAAGACAGACAAAAGATAACTGTTTTAAAAAGAAAAAAGAACAACTAGGCTAAATTCACTCTGCAAATGTGTTTCATAACCAGAGAGGCAGAATCTAGAATAAAAGCATAAAGCAGAGACCAAGAATGTTTTAGAAACACATGAAGAAAGTTCATAAAGCTGAACTGTCATTATCTAAATGAAAACAGACCAAAAATTGGGATGAAAAATGACAAATTTCTGGATCAAATCTGCCAAAACACTATCGTGTTTTGATAGTGGATCAAAACACACTATTGTGAGTTTTGGGGGTACTAAAAATAATAAATACCTAAGATGGAGAAATGCTACTTGAGAGCACAGCCCAAAGTCATCAATACCAAGCATCTCAACACAGTATACTGTATTACAACCCAAAGAAATTATTTAAAAATTTAAAAAGTGAAGAACAGAAGTCTCTGAATCCCTTAAGACTAAAACATAAAAGAATTCAAAAATAGAACCCCCTTTAATTGACATTAGCTTTGGTGCAGTTAGATATCATTGGCACTCATTTATTTGACCTTCACTATGATTTGCACCCCCACCCCAGTACTTTTGCCTGGAAAATCCCATGGACGGAGGATCCTGGTAGGCTTCAGTCCATGGGGTCGCTAAGAGTCGGACACGACTGAGCGACTTCACTTTCACTTTTCACTTTCATTCATTGGGGAAGGAAATGGCAACCCACTCCAGTGTTCTTGCCTGGAGAATCCCAGGGACAGGGGAGCCTGGTGGGCTTCCGTCTGTGGGGTCGCACAGAGTTGGACACGACTGAAGCGACTTAGCAGCAGCAGCAGCAGCATGATTGAGTAAGTACTCTTGCCTGGAAAATCCCATGGATGGAGGAGCCTGGTGGGCTGCAGTCCATGGGGTCGCTAAGAGTCGGACACAACTGAGCGACTTCACTTTCACTTTTCACTTTTGTGCATTGGAGAAGGAAATGGCAACCCACTCCAGTGTTCTTGCCTGGAGAATCCCAGGGACGGCGGAGCCTGGTGGGTTGCCATCTATGGGGTCACATAGAGTTGGACATGACTGAAGCGACTTAGCAGCAGCAGCATGATTGAATAAAAATATACTGAAATATTAAATTCAGTGTCTTAATTTTGTTTTTTAGAGCTAATATAATTACAATAAAGTTGCCAAGACCTCATCAATTACCTGAAATATTCAAAACTGAACAAAAGAATACTGATAAACTTCCAGGAAAAAGCCGGTTTAAGAAAAAAGTAGCAAAATTAATAATACTATATATATATAAACAAAAAAGCACTAAAAAAAAAAAAAAAACCACTATATACTGATTAGAATATCCAACATCCAGAACACTGATAACACCAAAAGCTGAAAAAGATGTGTCGCAACAAGAACTCTCATTTATTCTTGGTAGGAATGAAAAATTGTACAGCCACTCTCAAAGGCAGTTTGGCAGTTTCTTTAAAAATTATACATATTCTTATCATAGAAGCCAGTAATCACACTCCTTGGTATATACCCAAGCGAGCTGAAAACTTCGATTCCAAAAAACACATTAATAGCAGCTTTAGTCATAATTAACAATACTTGAAACAACCAAGATGCCCTTCAGATGAATGGATAAACAGTGGTTGATAAAGACAATGGAATAATATTCAGTCCTAAGGAGAAATGAGCTTTCAAGTCATAAAAAAAAATGAGGAAATTTAAATGTGTATTACTATGGGGTATACAGAAAATCTCTGTACCATCTTTTCAATTCTTCTGTGAACTTAAAACCGCTCTAAAAAATGTCTTTAAAAAATATAAATACAGTGAAGTAACTCTTAAAGAAAAAACATAATAACAAAAAATCAAAAGAGAAAAGAAACAAAAAACATAATAAAATGGCAGGCTTAAACTCTTTTACATTAAATGTAAATGGTTTAAATACAAAATTGTAAGACTGAGTCCGGCAGAGTGAATGAAAAACCTCTGCTGTACAAAAGAAATTCACCTCAAATAAGTGATACAACAAAGAAGCAAAGATTCAACAGGATGCAAAACAGTCTTACCACACTGTGCAACTGCAGGAAACACATTATTTACAAGCACGAATATTTCAAAATTTAATGAACTAACATGTGACAGTGCAAATATCATACTATAAAAACCAAATTATTTTCTGATAACAATGCAATTATAACAGAAATCCATAATTTTTTTTTAAAAAAAGGTCTCCATTGGTAGTACAGTAGATAAGAATCCACCTCCAAATGCAGGGGACGTGGGTTTGATCCCTGGTCCAGGAAGATTCCACATGCCACCGGGCAATTAAGTCCATGTACCACAACTATAGAGCCTGCTCTCTAGAGCCCATGAGCCACAATTACTGAAGCCTGTGTGCCTAGAACCTGTGCTCAGCAACAAGAGCAGCCACCACAATAAGAAGCCTGTGCACAGCAACGAAGAGTAGCCCCAACTTGACACAACTAGAGAAAGCCCACAGGCAGCAACGAAGACCCAACACAATCAAAAATAAAATAAGTAACTTCTTTTTAAATGAAAGAATCCCAATATCCAAGTAACAAGTTTATCTATAAATAACCCACATGCCTATGAAAAATAACGAAAATTAGAGACTACTTTGAACTAAGGAATAACAAACAAAATGCCATATCAAAATTACTAGGTGCAACTAAAAGAACTATGGCCTGAAATGTGTCTATTATTAAAAATTTATTTATTAAAAATAAATATTAGTATACATATTTGCCTACTAATATGTATATCCAAGTTAACAAATTAGAAGAGAAACAACAAAATAAAACCAAAAAAAGTAGAAGGATGGACAATGTAATTATAAGGAGGGTAATTAAGAAAATGGAAAACAAAAATAAAATAGAGAACATAAAGCCAAAAAGCTGGTTCCTGGATAAAACTCATAAAACTGATACATCTCTGAATCCCTGACATGACCTGATCAAAACAAACAAACAAACAGAAAAATGTACAGCACCAATAAGCAGAGTCAGGAATGAAAGACATCACTAAAAACTCTAGTGTATTAAAAGCTTAGTATTAAGACCAATCTAATACTAAAAAATTTGCAAACTTAGAAGAAACAGAAAACTCTTAGAAAAAATATAACATGTCAAAAATGATATCTAAAACAAAAATATGAATAAGCAATAAATGAATCAACAAAGTTTCTGCAAACAACAGGTCCATACAGCTTTTCCAGCAAAATCTTTAAACATTCAGCATAGATATTCATCCTAGATTATACAAATTCTTCCAGAAAACAGAAAAAGAGGAAACATTCTCCAACCAATTTGATAAAGCCAACTTTATAACAAAACCGGACAAGATCAGTGTATAAAAAGTTAAAGAACAATCTTATTAATGAATATAGATGCAATAAGGGAGCCAAAGAAGGCAAACAACTGTCCTACTTATCTAGAATACAGAAAATTCAGTGATAAAAATAGAACACTCCTGGGCAAATCAGGACAGTTGGTCACCCTAGCTGCAAAGTTGATTGAGTTTTTAATGTTAAACAAATAATGATCCATTTTAATATAATGAAAAAAAATTATATCATCTCAACTGCACAAAAATTTTGGAGAATACTCAACCCCCACGTACAATTATAAAAAAAATTCTCTTAGGAAACTGGGAATAGAAACGTAGCTCCTTGAATGATTAAAAAAAAATACCTACCAAAAGCCTACAGAAAACATCATACCTAATGGTGACACGTCGAAAGCTTTCACTTTGAGATCAGCACCAAGACTAGGATGCCCCGCTATCACCACTTCTATTCATCACTGTACCGGATATCCTAGCCAGCAGAGTAAGACAAGAAAAATAAATAAAGGATATAAGGATCATAAAGAAAGAAACTAAACTGTTATTATTTGCAGATGATGATGTGTGCCAAGAAAATACAAAATAATCTACAAATAAATTATTAGAATCAATGTTTTTAACAAAGTTGCTGGATATAAAAAAAAAAGTATGTGTCAAAATCAGTTGCATTTCTATATGCCAGCAATAAATAGTAAGAAACTGAAATTAAAGACACAGACATCACTTAGAATAGGATAAAAATGATAAGACCTAAGGACAACTCTAAAATAGATATGTAAGAATAATATCCTGAAAAATATCAAAATTTTGGAGGCCATTTTTAAGGAACTATATATACAGAGAGAAATACCATGCTCAACGGCTAGAGGGCTCAATACTGTAAAGAGAGCCTCCCAAATTGATCTATGGAGTCAAAGTAATCCCAATAAAAATCACAGCAGGTATACCATGGAAATGTATCAGCTGGTTTTAAAATTTATAGAGAAATACAAAGAGCCATGAATAGCTGCAACTTTCCTAAAAAAGAATAGTAACTTACTTCAAAGTTCTAGTATTTAATACAATGTGGTATTGTCAGAAAGACAGACAAACAGACCAGTGGAGCAAAAGAGAGCCTGGAAATAGACCCCTGTATGTATGGACACACGATGTATGAGAGACGTAGTATTTCAAAGCAATGGGAAAAGGATGAACTTTTTAATCAAGGATGCTTAGACATCTGGATATTCATATGAAAAATTCCCAAGTAGATTATAGATATATGCATGGAAAAAAAAGAAAAAAAGATTCAAGCAGATAATATAGCAAAATGTCTTCATGACTTCAGGTGGAGAAGAATTCTTTACCTAATAGAAAAGGCACTAATTATAACAGGCAAGACTAACAAATTTGACTCCACTATAGAAAGAAACTTTTCTTCATCAAATAACATCATTAAGACAATGAAAAAAGCAGCCCAATTAGAGGGGGAGAAAGATCTGCTATAGATAAATAGGTAGATAGATAGAACAAAGAATTTTTATCTAGAATATATATAAGCAAATCAGAAGGAAAATCAATGAAATAGAAAAGATGCACAAAGCTTAAACCAAGTACTTCATACATACACAAAAATCCAAATGGCTAATTTATAGTACTGAGTACTCAACCTCATTATCCATCAGGGAAATGCAACTTAAAACCACAAAGAGATACCAATACATATCCCAAGATGAGCCAAACTAAAAAAAGTCTACTGATATCAAGTACTGACAAGAATATAGTACAACAGGAACATTCCTACAATTCCTGCAGGAAGAGTAACCAATTCAACCACTCAGGCATTGTTTGGCATTATCTACTAAATTTGAAGATGTACATACCCTATGACTTAATAATTTCATTTCTACATATGAAGCATTGAGATATATATTCTAATATGTACCTTGATAAGATATATATATAAGATAGTAACATTGTTTGCAATAACAAAAATGGTGTGTATTCAATTAATAGAATACTATACAACAACAACGGAGAAGGCAATGGCACCCCACTCCAGTACTCTTGCCTGGAGAATTCCAGGGACGGTGGAGCCTGGTGGGCTGCCATCTATGGGGTCGCACAGGGTCAGGCACGACTGAAGTGACTTAGCATAGCATACAACAACAAAAGGGAATCAGTTATAGCCATATACAACACTAGGGATGAATCTTAACACTGAGCCAAAGAGAAGAACAAAACATTACATATGGCAGAAGTGCATTTATATGAATTCAAAAGAAGAGACTTACAAATTAAAAATACTTAGACTTTAAAACAATAAAGAAAAACAGAGACGTCAGAATACTGACTACCTAAAGGCAAGGGAAAAGACTATAATCTGGAAAGGGTAGGCAGAGTTTTACGAGTCCTAGCAAAAATCTATCATTGGATCGGGATGGTGGTTACATGGATGATCACGCTATGAATCTTTGAACTGTAATTTGTTTTACAAACTTTTCTATGTTTTATTTCATATAAAAATATTAAAATGCAATATATTTATATTCAAAATGAAACTTTAAACAAAACCGAAAGGAAACCAAGGTCCCTCAAAACTGTCCTATTACAAGGAATTAAAAAGGTATTACAAATGACCAAAAGTATTTTTTAAAATTAAATTGAATGAAATGTAAGGCAAACTGTTCAAATGCTGGTACAAATTTGCACCAAGGAGACTGGCTTTTACATAGAAACTGGAGCCCTCTTCTTCAATCTAACTTTGAAGAAAGAATAGCATGTTCATTTAAAAACATATTTGTTAAGTGCTGTGGTAAGCTGGCTCTAAGACAGCCTCCAAAGAGTCCTACCTCAAAATCCATAACCTGTGTAATTCCCTATGTGTGGGCTGGACCCAAAAATTTGCTTCTAATAGAAAAAAACAAAACATATGTTGAGATGTAACTTTCAAGCTTAAGATACAGAAAGCATGTGACTGCCGTTTATAAAACTCTCTCATTTTCTGACTTTCTCACTCTGAGGAAGTCAGCTGCAAGGGAGTAAGTTATCCTATGGAGAAGCCCATGTGGTAGGAATTTGGTATCTCTTCCCAACAGCCAATGAGTTAATTTGGATGCATTCCTATCCCCGTAGAACCTTAAGATAACTGCTGCCCTGGCCAACACCTGGATTGCTTCGCTTGGTGAGAAATCCTGAGCCAAGGCACTCAGTTATTCTACACCAGGATTCCTGACACTAGATAGTAAATGTTTGCTGTTTTTAAGCCATTCATTTTGAGGGTAACTTGTTACACAGAAATAAATAATTAATGAAAACGCCTACTCTGTGCCTTGCATATTCCCTTCTCTTAATACTCAAAAAGAGAGTCAATAGAAAAAAAATTTAAAAAATTAAATCTACAATTCTAAAAGTAAGATGTGACACTTGACCAAGTAAGTATGTTAACTCTGAAAAGCAGATTCAACTGTCCTATTAGAAGCACTGCATAAAATCACAAAGCTAATTTCCAGAGTCTGCAAGCTAATCTTGAGGGAAAAAAAAAATCAAAAGCAGTAAATGACCTCCTGGTCAATCTGTATTATTTTATAGTTGTATGCTATATCCTTCTTGCCTGAAACGATTTCAAATCATTTAGATTTAGATTTCAAGTCTAAATATGTTGCAAGCTTAAGACACTCTAGAGAAGTGTGAAAAATCTCAGAGAGAAAAGAAAACCTTAATAATTCAAATCATAGATAATAATCAGCCACTTCATTTAATCCCCAGTTATCCTTATGCAATGGCACCCCACTCCAGTACTCTTGCCTGGAGTACTCCATGGATGGAGGAGCCTGGTAGGCTACAGTCCATGGGGTCGCTAAGAGTCAGACACGACTGTGTGAATTCACTTTCACTTTATCCTTATGTTTGGACTGTTCACTTAATTGATTCATTATCAAGTAATTTCCTATGTCTTAATTTCATTCAATGAGTTCAAAGTCTAATATAAAAAGAACCACATAAAACTACTGCAAAACAATCTGATGTTGTTTTAGGAGGGGAGAAAATATATATGAAATAGAAAAAACTATCACTTTTCCAAAGAATTTGCTATAGCAATGATGGTTGGGTACTGAATTAATAATTTTGCTTCCATATGTCATAAAATGTTCAGCTTTATTACTTAAACTATGGTTCAAGGACCAAGAGCATCATCATCTGGAGCTTGCTAGAAATGCAGATTTTTAGGCTCCAACACACACCCTGTTCATCAGAACTTGGATTCTAAGAAGATCCTCAGGTGATTCTTAAACAAACTGAAGTTGAAGATAAAGTACCCACCAAAAAAATAAATTAAAAGTCATTTAAATATATATAAACCTTGAATTCATATAATGAAAATAATTTTAATAGATATTAAAACATATTAAAATCACAACTGCTACCTCAGCAAAAGTTAAAGGAAAATACAATCATAAACCATGTGAACAACATTTAGCTATAAACAGAAGCATAACATGGAAAAATCCAATCTGAACAAAGTAAAAAAAAAGCTAAAAATAGACATCATGAATAGTCAAAAAAAAGTGGAAATATCGAACTAAGATAATATAAAGTTCTGGCAATGCACAGTTATCAAAATAAGTTCTCAGCTTTTTATTTTCAAAAAATAATAAAGACTGCCTGAAGCCTAAAATACATGGTTATATTTTTTTGAGTGAAAATGACCTAATTAGACAACTGAAAGTAAGAATGTAAGATTTGAGTCAGTTAGGAATTTAAATATAAAACAGTTTTCAGTTATTTTAGCATGCTACTGAGAATATAGGATTTTGTCTTTGGTTTTCCCATATTTTGTACTATTGTGAAATGACTTTAACATGTTAAAATGCTTAGTTAGCACACTATGGTTATAAAATTGCTAATAAAAAGTTATTTTTTAGTTATCCTGCATGGCTTACACTTTCCAAGTTCTAAATAGGTAGCTATATTTTTACTTGTTTTTCCTCTCCAGCATGCATTTTAATCATAGGAAAACTGTAACTCCTATGTTTTCTTTTAAGGATGAAAGTTTGAGCCTAACGTCATTTGAGCCTAACTTTCATTCTTTGTAGCCATTCTTTATAGCTTTGAGGTAATGTCACTATTTTCAAATCTACAGAAAACGTTTTAACTCATCTCTAAAAAGGGATTTTTAACATATCAAGATGCAAAGGTAAAAGAAGTTAAATAACAAAGCTTAAAAAAAAGACAAACACAACTCCTGAAAACTCAAATGCTTTCAAATATTTAAATAAAATTTTAAGCCTGATGTGCTTTCACAAAAATGGGGACAAAAATGTCAAGAATCAACAACAGTAAAGAAACATTATGTAAAACACACAAAATAATATACCTCTCTCTTATTTCTTCTTGCAACCTTGAGGAATTCCATAAGGATCTGTAGTTGGGCTGCATGTGATTCCTATAATAGAAAATTATAATTGTTCTTTTAAAATACAACTTTGAATTCAAAGTCTTCTTTAACACCACAGCATAATCAGTATGAAGCAACTTTATACATCCATTTAAGTTATTCTCATTTCTATTTTGTCAGTTTCCTACTTGCTAATTGGTATTTTTAAAAGCAAGCCATTACGGACTTCCCTAGTCACTCAGTGGTAAAGAATCCTCCTGCCAATGCAGGAGACATGGGTTCAATCCCTGGTCCAGGAAGATCCCAAATGCCATGGAGCCACTAAGCCTGAGCGTCACAGCTACTGAGCCACAACCACTGAGCGCACACACCACAGAGCCCATCACTCTGACAAGAGAAGTCACCATAATGAGAAGCCCTCAGCCCACAACTAGAGAGTAGCCCTTACTAGCCAGTCAGAATTTGAAGCACTGAGGTGTCATACATACTACACAACAGCGTGGCCAGTTTGGCTTGCAGGATCTTGTAGTGCCCAGACCAGGGACTACTCAGCCCCGTGGCAGTGAAAGCAGAGTCCTAACCACTGGACAGGCAGGAACTCCCCACTTCACTCTGAATGAACTGAAACTAGCTCAAGCAATAAGTGAGCTCCAACTCAGCTAAATTCCTGATCAGACCAAAGAGTCAACCTCTTATCCTTGCTTCCTGACAAAGGAAAAGACAAGACCATTCAGGAAGAAAGTATTAACCACTTTAGTCTATACTGCTCTTGAATATAGAACATCTAAGACATAATTTTAAAATTACAAGATGTGAAAAGAAGTAGGAAAGTCAAGGGAAATAAACAGGCTAAAAGAATATATTATTCTTTAATATTATTTAATATTTTTATATTATTTAATATATTATTAAAGAATTAAAAGAAAAAATGGACATGAGTGACAAAACAGACAATTAGAAAAGAACTGAAAAATCAAAGTGCAAATCCTAGATATGAAGAATAGTCTAAAATAAAAAAAATTAAAACAAAATAACTTCAGATAAAGTTAGGAACAGATGGACAGAGCAGAGGAAAGAAATAACAAATTCAAACACAGGTCAAAAAAAAAAAAAAAAAAGCACCAGAAAAATGTGGGATAATATGAAAAATAAAACAGATGATTGAAACCCTAAGGAAAAGCAGAGAGCACAGGGCTGAATAATGTTCACATGTTCAACAAACAGATCCTCTTGTTCTATGAAACACAAACAGAATAAATATTTTTTAAATGAAACCTAGGAATACCATAGTCAAACTATTGAAAACCAATGTCAAAAAGAACATCTTAAGAGCAGCTAAAAAGGATACACTATCTTAAGGGGAAGAACAGTAAGAATGATTGAAAACTTCATCAGAATCAAAGAAGCAAACAGAAAATGAAAATATATCAATAAGGTGCTAAAAGAAAAACAAGAAACTAGACTTCTATGAACATCAAACCTATCAGCTCTACAAGAAACAGAAAAGAAATCATACAGACAAAAGGGAAATGACTCAGATGGAACCTCAGGTTTACAAGAGAAAATAAAGACATCTCAAAGGGTAAATATATTGGTTCAAAAGGGTCCTTTTCTATCCTTTTTTGCAACATATCTTCAAAAGACTAGTGACTTTTCAAAGCAAACACAGGTGGAGTTTATAACGTTTATAATTTGAATCACAAAAGGCAGGAGCTTGGTAAATTGAAATACTATAAGATCTTACATTATCCAGAAAATGGTATATGTTGACCCTTAAACAACACAGGTTAGAACTGCACAGGTCCACTTATGCACAGCATTTTTTCAGTAAATACAAACTATAGTACCACATGATCCACAGTTGGCTGAATACACAGATGGAGAACTGTGGATGTGGTGGGCAGATTATAAAGTTAGATTCAGATTTTCAAATTCACAGGGGTCAGCATGTCTACTTACAGCATTCCTTAAATATCAACCGTGTATTTAATGTTGATTTGAATAACAATGTTCTGGAACTGTTATACTATAAACTCAAGGTTGATTGTGAAAAGTAAAAGAGGAATTCTGTAATCTTTAGAGAAACCACTAGAAATGTAATAATTATAAGCAACATGCAAAAAGCAGAGAGGATAATATGCTAAAATGAAATCTGGAATCACAATGCTCTCTAAACAAAGCAAGAAAGAAGAAACAGGAAAGAAGGAAAATATGGAAAATCAGAAAAATACAAAATGTGGTGAGCATAAACCCAACCACACCAATGATCGTATCACATTTAAATGAACTTAAACACTTGAATTAATGAGCTTATTCAGTTCAGTCGCTCAGTTGTGTCCGACTCTCTGCGACCCCATGAATCACAGCACGCCAGGCCTCCCTGTCTATCACCAACCCCCGGAGATCACTCAAACTCACGTCCATCGAGTTGGTGATGCTATACAGCCATCGCATCCTCTGCTGTCCCCTTTTCCTCCTGCCCCCAATCCCTCCCAGCATCAGGGTCTTTTCCAATGAGTCTACTTTTCACATGAGGTGGCCAAAGTATTAGAGTTTCAGCTTTGGCATCAGTCCTTCCAAAGAACACCCAGGGCTGATCTCCTTTAGAACGGACTGGTTGGATCTCCTTGCAGTCCAAGGGACTCTCAAGAGTCTTCTCCAACACCACAGTTCAAAAGCATCAATTCTTTGGTGCTCAGCTTTCTTCACAGTCCAACTCTCACATCCATACACGACCACTGGAAAAACCATAGCCGTGACTAGACAGACCTTTGTTAGCAAAGTAATGTCTCTGCTTTTCAATATGCTATCTAGGTTGGTCATAACTTTTCTTTCAAGGAGTAAGCGTCTTTTAATTTCATGGCTGCAGTCACCATCTGCAGTGATTTTGGAGCCCAGAAAAAGAAAGTCTGACACTGTTTCCACTGTTTCCCCATCTATTTCCCATGAAGTGATGGAGCCAGATGCCATGATCTTCGTTTTCTGAATGTTGAGCTTTAAGCCAACTTTTTCACTCTCCTCTTTCACTTTCATCAAGAGGCTTTTTAGTTCCTCTTCACTTTCTGCCATAAGGGTGGTGTCATCTGCATATCTGAGGTTATTGATATTTCTCCTGGCACTCTTGATTCCAGGTTGTGCTTCCTCCAGCCCAGCGCTTCTCATGATGTACTCTGCATATAAGTTAAATAATTCAACTACATACAGTTAAGAGACACACTTTTATTTTTATATTTTTTTTACTATACAAAAAGCTTTTTTTTAATATAAATTTATTTTAATTGGAGGCTAATTACTTTACAACATTGTATTGGATTCGCATACATTGACATGAATCTGCCACAGGTGTACCTATGTTCCCCATCCTGAACCCCGCTCCCACCTCCCCCCATCCCATCCATCTAGTTCATCCCAGGGCACCAGCCCCGAGCACCCTGTATCATGCATCGAACCTGGACTGGTGATTAGTTTCACATATGATAATATACATGTTTCAATGCCATTCTCCCAAATCATGCCACCCTCATCCTCTCCCAAGAGTTCAAAAGACTGTTCTATACATCTGAAGAGACACATTTTTAAAATATTAAGGCAACAATAAAACAGAAATACAAAGATACAGAAGAATATACCACAGAAATGCTAATCATAACTAAACTACTTAAGCTATATTATCAATAACATAAGAAAATATAAAAACAGACTTCAGAACAAGGTATATTTCTAGCATTAAATGTATACAATTCATAGTAACAAAGGGGATGATACATCCAGAAAACATCATCATCCTAAACATGTATGTACCTAATAATGAGCTTCAAAATACATGATGCAAGAATCATAGAAACCAATGAAAAATAAATAATCAAAAATACTTCTAACAAATCCCTGGCAGCCCACTCCAATATTATTGCCTGGAGAATCCCACTGACAGAGGAGCCTAGTGGGCTACAGTCCACAGGGTTGCAGAGTTGGACACGACTGAAATGACTTAGCACAATAACTGATGCAGCAAGGAAAAAATAAATATCTGAATAAGAGTTCCAAAGAATAGCAAGGAGAGATAAGAAAGCCTTCTTCAGCGATCAGTGCAAAAAAATAGAAGAAAATAATAGAACACGAAAGACTAGAGATCTCTTCAAGAAAATCAGAGATACCAAGGGTACATTTCATGCAAAGATGGGCTCGATAAAGGACAGAAATGGTATGGACCTAACAGAAGCAGAAGATATTAAGAAGAGGTGGCAAGAATACACAAAAGAACTATACAAAAAAGATCTTCACAACCCAGATAATCACGATGGTGTGATCACTGACCTAGAGCCAGACATCCTGGAATGTGAAGTCAAGTGGGCCTTAAGAAGCATCACTAGGAACAAAGCTAGTGGAGGTGATGGAATTCCAGGTGAGCTATTTCAAATCCTAAAAGATGATGCTGTCCAAGTTCTGCACTCAATATGCCAGCAAATTTGGAAAACTCAGCAGTGGCCACAGGACTGGAAAAGGTCTGTTTTCATTCCAATCCCAAAGAAAGGCAATGCCAAAGAATGTTCAAACTACTGCACAGTTGCACTCCTCTCACACACTAGTAAAGTAATGCTCAAAATTCTCCAAGCCAGGCTTCAGCAGTACGTGAACCATGAACTTCCAGATGTTCAAGATGGTTTTAGAAAAGGCAGAGGAACCAGAGATCAAATTGCCAACATCTGCTGGATCATCAAAACAGCAAGAGAGTTCCAGAAAAACATCTATTTCTGCTTTATTAACTATACCAAAGCCTTCAACTGTGTGGATCACAATAAACTGTGGAAAATTCTGAAAGAGATGGGAATACCAGACCACCTGACCTGCCTCTTGAGAAACATGTATGCAGGTCAGGAAGCAATAGTTAGAACTGGACATGGAACAACAGACTGGCTCCAAATAGGAAAACGAGTATGTCAAGGCTGTATACTGTCACCCTGTTTATTTAACTTATATGCAGAGTACATCCAGGGAAGGCAATGGCACCCCACCCCAGTACTTTTGCCTGGAAAATCCCATGGACAGAGGAGCCTGGTAGGCTCCAGTCCATGGGGTCGCTAAGAGACGGACATGACTGAGCGACTTCACTTTCACTTTTCACTTTCATGCATTGGAGAAGGAAATGGCAACCCACTCCAGTAATCTTGCCTGGAGAATCCCAGGGACGGGGGAGCCTGGTGAGCTTCCGTCTATGGGGTCCCACAGAGTCAGACACGACTGAAGCGACTCAGCAGCAGCAGCAGCAGCAGAGTACATCACGAGAAACGCTGGGCTCGAGGAAGCACAAGCTGGAATCAAGATTGCCAGGAGAAATATCAAAAGCCTGAGATGTGCAGATGATACCACCCTTATAGCATAAAGTGACGAACTAAAGAGCCTCTTGGTGAAAGTGAAAGAGGAGAGTGAAAAAGTTGGCTTAAAGCTCAACATTCAGAAAACTAAGATCATGGCATCCAGCTCCATCACTTCATGGGAAATAGATGGGGAAACAGTGGAAACAGTGGCTGACTTTATTTTTGGAGCTCCAAAATCACTGCAGATGGTGACTGCAGCCATGAAATTAAAAGACGCTTACTCCTTGGAAGGAAAGTTATGACCAACCTAGACAGCATATTAAAAAGCAGAGACATTACTTTGTCAACAAAGGTCTGTCTAGTCAAGGCTATGGTTTTTCCAGTAGTCATGTATGGATGTGAGAGTTGAACTATAAAGAAAGCTGAGTACAGAATTGACGCTTTCGAACTGTGGTGTTGGAAAAGAGTCTTGAGAGTGCCTTGGACTGCAAAGAGATCCAACCAGTTCATCCTAAAGGAAATCAGTCCTGGGTGTTCATTGGAGGGACTGATGTTGAAGCTGAAACTCCAATATTTTGGCCACCTGATGCGAAGAGCTGACTCATTTGAAAAGACCCTGATGTTGGGAAAGACTGAAGGCAGAAGGGGATGACAGAGGATGAGATGGCTAGATGGCATCACCAACTCAGTGGACATGAGTTTGGGTGAACTCCGGGAGTTGGTGATGGACACTGAGGCCTGGCGTGCTGCAGTTCATGGGGTTGCAAAGAGTTGGAAACGACTGAGCGACTGAACTGAGCTGAACTGAATATTAATAAATGCTACATTCACAAAGCACAACAGGTAACACACTGTTTTTAAATGAAGATGAACATTTAACAAAACACAGACCTTATACTGAACTATAATAAAATCACAATAAATTTCAATGGACCAAAAGCAAACGAATTGAACTTACAGGCTAAAATGCAGTGAAAAAGATAAGAATTCCTATTTCAAACAACAAAACATCAGCCTAGTTATATGAATGGATGCATTTCAGACAAAGGACCAGAAATAATACATTATCCCAGGGTCTAGGTGGAAAAAAACCTCGAAATACACAGGCATCAGGAGGAATACTCTCAAAAAGACTGCCTCAGCAGTGAGGCAAAATTATCTAGACAAAAATCCATTATAGTTCTCCCTAAAAGAATTTAAAACACAAGCTTCAAGAGAATCAAGCTATTTTGAAAATACTTAACTACGTGCCAGAACAAAGCTTAGGAATCTGTAAAGGAATACAAAATTAACAATATTAAACATGATAAAATGTATAATTTCTGGCATCCAATCACAAAATTAGTAAGTATGCAAATAAGGAAATGCTGCCCAAAATAAAGGGGGAGGGGGCGGGGGTGGGTGGTGGAATCCATCACTTAAAACAGAAACAACAATGACACAAATAACAGAATAAGGAAACAGAGTCATAAAAAAAGTCCTACAAGTTAGTACAAAGCATAAAGAGAGACAATGGAATATAGAAAAAAGCAGTGAACTTGACAACAGAAATAGAAACTACACAAGATGAACTAGATGGGGTAAAAGATAAAACGTAAGTAAGCAGAGCTCTTTATCCATGAGCTGTGATACAACTTCAGTCAGCCTAAGAGATGTGTAACAGGAGTTCCCAAAGTAGCAAAGGTGACAGAAAAATATTTGAAGAAATAATAACTGAAATTTTTCCAAATCTGGTGGAAACTGTAATATCACTATCCAAGAATCTCAAAGAACCTCAAGAAGAAGAAAGATGAAGGTAAAAAAAAAAAACTATACCAAGGTATATCAAAGTCAAAATACTTAAAACCATAAAAAGAACATACACTGAGAGAAATACAGTTCATTTCGAGGATCAAGACTTCTCATCTGAAACAATGCAAGACACTGGATGATGGAGCAACATCCTTAAAATACTGAAAGAAAAATATCAAATCTATAATTCTATACTTATTTGGAAGTCCCTTTCAGATACAAAGGATAAAGAAAGACATTCTCAGATATAAATGGTGAAAGAATTTATCACCAGCATATCTACACTAAAGAAAGAATAAAGGCTGTCTTTCAGGCAGAGGGAAAGCTACTGATGGAATTCAAAAGAAGGAATGAAAGAGTGAAGTGAATGGAAAACAAAAGAATGAAGTACACCAGAAATGATCAATATATGGGCATATACAGAACTTTTAAAATATATCCATAGAGTATAATTTACTATTCAAAATTAATAAATTTATTAGGGAGTTATACATAGAAGTAAAACAATTGACAAAAACAGTACAAAGGCTGAGAGAGAAGAAATATAAGTATACTGGTGTAAGGTTCTTATACTACCAATGAAGTCAGATAGTATTACTTAAAGGTACAATGTAATGTAATGTAATATAATGTATAGTTATCTTAAAAACCCCAAAGCAATCACTAAGAAATCAAACAAAATGTTATATCTGACAAATAAAAGTCAACAAGGCAAAATAAAATCATGAAAATACTAAATCTAAAATCATATAAACCATTGTCTGACCATGATACAATTCAGATGGAATTCAATTATCAAAATACCATTTGACAAAGTAGCAATATTCAAAACGCACACACACATTTCTTACAAATCAATAAAAAAAAGACAGTCTATTAGAAAAACTGGTATAGGCTATGAATAAGCAATTCAAATAAGAAACCAAGACAGTCAAACAAATGAAGAAATTGTCCTCACTAGTAATTAAAGAAATACAAAAAATACAAAACAACAGAACACACACAAGCATTTGGCAACTATCAAACCAGCAGAAACTAAAAAACAGTATCAAAGGTTGATTTGGTACAAACTCACAGAAGAGCAATTCGGCAACATTTAATACGGTTAAAATGTACATGTAAACCCTATGAATAGCAATTACACTTCTTAAATCACTTTAGTATTTATATATGAGCACAAGAAGACATGAATAACAACACTAAATGCATTGCTGACAATCATGAATACAGAGTAACTTAAATGTCCATCATCAGGAGAATAGAAATGTTCATGCAATGGATAACTATAGAGAAGTTAAACAAACTAGATCTATATTCATCAGTTGAAACCTCAAACAGTAAACAAAAAAGGCATATGTCAAAGGATAAACACAGTTTGAAACTTCTAAATCATACAAACAACACTATATATGATTGTAGATACAAGTATATATTTTATTAAAAAAGGGTTATACACACTTTAGAAGGATCCTTGCAAACTTCAAATGGTGATTACTCTGGGAGAACAGAATGAGAAGAGAGGGTGTTAAGTATAAAAAAACAAAAACGTAATTCTCAAAAGGCAGATCTAATAATAAGTGTTGCTGCTGCTGCTGCTAAGTCGCTTCAGTCGTGTCCGACTCTGTGCGACCCCATAGACGGCAGCCCACCAGGCTCTGCCGTCCCTGGGATTCTCCAGGCAAGAACACTGGAGTGGGTTGCCATTGCCTTCTCCATTGAGTGAAAGTGAAAAGTGAAAGTGAAGTCGCTCAGTCATGTCCGACCTGCAGCGACCCCATGGACTGCAGCCCACCAGGCTCCTCCATCCATGGGATTTTCTAGGCAAGAGTACTGGAGTGGCTTGCCATTGCCTTCTCTGAATAAAAAGTGTTACTATTTATTAAAACTAAAAGAGGGTAAGTTAAAAGTTGCATTATTTACTGCATTTTTCTGTATGTTGGAAACGTTCATCAAGTTTCAGTTCAGGTGCTGAGTTGTGTCCGATTCTCTGTGACCCCATGGACTACAGCATGCCAGGCTTTCCTGCCCATCACCAACTCCCGGAGCTTGCTTAAACTCATGTCCATTGAGTCAGTGATGCCATCCAACCATCTCATCCTCTGTCATCCCCTTCTCCTCCTGCCTTCAGTCTTTCCTAGCAACAGGGTCTTTCTTAAGGAGGCACTTCTTCGCATCAGGTGGCCAAAGTATGGGAAATTTACTATCAGCATCAGTCCTTTCAATGAATATTCAGGATTGATTTCCTTTAGGATTGACTGGTTTGATCTCCTTGCTGTCCAAGGGACTCTCAAAAGTCTTCTCCAACACCACAATTCAAAAGCATCAATTCTCTGGCACTCAGCTTTCTTTATGGCCCAACTCTCACATTCATACATCACTACTGGAAAAACCATAGCTTTGACTACACAGACCTTTGTCGATAAAGCAATGTCTATACTTTTTAATATGCTCTCGAGGCTGGTCATAGCTTTTCTTCTCTCTTAAATGAGCAAGTGTCTTTTAATTTTATACCTGCAGACACCGTTTGCAGTGATTTTGGAGCCCAAGAAAATAAAATCTCACTGTTTTCATTATTTCCCCATCTATCTACCAGGACGTGATGGGACTGGATGCCATGATCTTAGTTCTCTGAATGCTGAGTTTTAAGCCAGCTTTTTCACTCTCCTCTTTCACTGTCATCAAGAGGCTCCTTCAGTTCCTCTTTACTTTCTACAATAACAGTGGTATCATCTGCATATCTGAGGTTATTGATATTTCTCCCAGCAATCTTGATTCCAGCTTGTGCTTCATCCAGCCCAGCATTTCGCATGATGTACTCTGCATGTAAGTTAAATAAGCAGGGTGACGAAACATAGCCTTGACGTACTCCTTTCCCAATTTGGAAACAGTTTGTTGTTCCATGTCCGGTTCTACTGTTGCTTCTTGACCTGCATACAGATTTCTCAGGAGGTAGGTAAGGTGGTCTGGTATTCCCATCTTTTTAAGAGTGTTCCACAGATTGTCATGATCCACACAGTCAAAGGCTTTGGCGTAGACAGTAAAGAAGTAGATGTTTTTCTGGAATTCTCTTGCTTTTCTATGATCCAACGGATGTTGGCAATTTGATCTCTGGTTTCTTTGCCTTTTCTAAATCCAGCTTGAACATCTGCAAATTCCCAGTTCATGTACTGTTGAAGACCAGCTTGGAGAATTTTGAGCATTAATTTGCTGGTATGTGGAGATTAGTGCAATTGTGAAGTAGTTCGAACATTCTTTGGCACTGCCTTGGGATTGAAATGAAAACTGACCTTTTCTAGTCCTGGAGCCACTGTTGAGCTTTTCAAACTTGCTGGCATATTGGGTGCAGCACTTTCACAGCATCATCTTTTAGGATTTGAAATAGCTCACCTGGAATTCCATCACCTCCACTAGCTTTGTTCGTAGTGATGCTTCCTAAGGCCCATTTGACTTCACACTCCAGGATATCTGGCTCTAGTGAGTGATCACACCATCATAGTTATATGGGTCATTAAGATCCTTTTTGTGTGACGGTACACAAGCACAGTGGCTGCATTTGTATAGTTCTTCTATATATTTTTGCCACCTCTGCTTAATATCTTCTGCTTCTGTTAGGTCCCTACCTAACAGCCCATCTTTGCATGAAATGTTATTTCACTGAGCCCATCTTTGCATGAAATGTTCCCTTGGTATCTGGAATTTTCTTGAAGAGATCTCTAGTCTTTCGTGTTCTATTGTTTTCCTCTATTTCTTTGCACTGATCACTGAGGAAGGCTTTCTTATCTCTCCATGCCATTCTTTGGAACTCTGCATTCAGATAAGCATAGCTTTCCTTTTCTCCTTTGCCTTTTGCTTCTCTTCTTTTCTCAGCTATTTGTAAGGCCTCCTCAGACAAGTCTGCCTTTCTGTGTTTATTTTTCATGGAGATGGTTTTGATCACCACCTCCTGTACAGTGTCACAAAACTCCATCCATAGTCCTTCAGGCACTCCATGAGATCTACCCTTGAATTTATTCGCCACTTCCATTGTATAATCATAAGGCATCTGATTTAGTCATACCTGAATGGCCTAGTGGTTTTCCCACTTTCTTCAATTTAAGTCTGAATTGGCAACAAGGAGTTCATGATCTGAGCCACAGTCAGCTCCTAGTCTTGTTTTCTCTGACTGTATAGAGCTTCTCTAATTTTGGCTGCAAGGAATATAATCAATCTGATTTTGGTATTGACCATATGGTGATGTCTGTGTGTAGAGTCGTTTCTTGTGTTATTGGAAGAGGGTGTTTGCTATGACCAGTGCATTCTCTTGGCAAAACTGTATTAGCCTTTGCCCTGCTTCATCTTGTATACCGAGGCCAAACTTGCCTGTTACTCTTGGTATCTCTTGATTCCTACTTTTGCATTCCAATCCCCTATAATGAAAAGGACATGTTTTTTTGGTGTTAGTTCTAGAAGGTCATGTAGGTCTTCATAGAACCGTTCAACCTCAGATTCTTCAGCATTAGTGGTTGGGGCAAAGACTTGGTTACTGTGCTATTGAATAGTTTGCCTTGGAAACAAATAGAGATCATTCTGTCGTTTTTGAGATTGCACCCAAGTACTACATTTTGGACTCTTTTTGTTGACTATGAGGGCTACTCCATTTCTTCTAAGGAATTCTTGCCCACAGTAGTAGATATAAAGGTCATTTGAATTAAATTCCCCCTTCACAGATTCCCAAAATGTTGATGTTTACTCTTGCCATCTCCTGTTTGACCACTTTGGTTTTACCTTGATTCATGGACCTAACATTCTAGGTTCCTATGCAAATATTATTCTTTATAGCAATGGACTTTACTTCTATGAAGTAAAGTCACATCTACAGGTGGGAGTTGTTTTTGCTTTGGCTTCATCCCTTCATTCCGTCTGGAACTATTTCTCCACTCTTCTCCAGTAGCATATGGAGCACCTACCGACCTGGGATGTTCATCTTTCAGTATCATCTCTTTTCGCCTTTTCCTACTGTTCATGGGGTTCTCAAGGCAAGAATACTGAAGTAGTTTGTCATTCCCTCCTCCAGGGGACCACATTTTGTCAGACCTCTCCACCATGACCTGTCCATCTTGGGTGGCCCTACACGGCAGGGCTCATAGTTTTACTGAGTTGGACAAGACTGTGATCCATGTGATCAGTTTGGTTAGTTTTCTGTGATTGTTAGAATGTAAAGTAAAACAAGAAAACAATAATGTAAAAATGCTATAATACCTATGATACCTTTATTTCTGAACTGCCTCCCTCTTCAAAAAGATCTGAGTTCTAAAACTAAGATACCTGTATCTCTTCAATTCTAAGAGATGAAAGCACACAAAGATTAATACTGACAAGTCAAACAGGGAATAAGGTTAATAGCTCTCACATTCAGTATGAAACTTGTCTATCTTCAGTACAGAAGCCCCCACATACCCTTAAATATGCCTGTAACTTCTAGTGTTCTCTTAAGGTCAACGGCTATAGTTGTACACGAAGGGATCAGAGATTCCATCTGCTTCTTAGTCAGATTCTGAACATATTATCCTGCTTCCCACCTTTACTCTATGAGGTATTTCATGCTCCCAAATCCAAGAAAGGCCTTTTTTCCATAATCTAAATAGGGTTGGTTCCTACCAATTCCCTACCGCTGGCTCAATTTTCTCAGATCTAATCTATCACTTTTCATCCATCTACTTTATAGCTTAAAAAAGTATACTGTCTATTCTCCCATTCTTTTGCCTTTTAAAAATCACTTTACTGTCATTTTAATGACATTAAGGGAGCAAGATAACTATATATATTCAGTCTATCATTAAAAGTATTTTTATATCATTTACCACTATGTGAAAATATTTATTAATTTAGTTTAGCTCCTCAGCTTTTGTGCCCTGTTCCCCACATCTTTTCCACTACCTTTAACACAGCATCTAGCACACAGTAGGTGCTAATAGAAAACTATGTTAAAAAGCACAGAAGAGTTTTGGCAACAATTTCGGGGATATGACACCTAAAGCAAAAGCAACAAAACAAAAAACAAGTACAACTATATCAAATTTACAAGCTTCTGCAAACCAAAGACATGATCAACAAAATGAAAAGGCAACCAACAGAATGGGTGAAAATACTTACAGATCATATATCTGATAAGAGGTTAATATAAAAAATACTGTATATAAAGAATTAATATAATTCAATAGCAATTAAAAAAAAAAAAACAAATAATTAAAATTTTAAATGGGCAAGGGATTTTCCAAAGAAGATATCCAAATAATCAACAGGTATATGAAAAGGCGTTCAAGCACAAATCATTAGGGAAATACAGGTCAAAACCACAAGAAGACGTCACTTCACACTAGTCAGAATGGTCACCGTCAGAAGGACAAGAAAGAACACATGCGGGTGAGGATGTGGAGAAAAAGGAACCCTTGTGCCCTGCTGGTAGGAAAGTAAACTGGTATAGCCACTGTGGAAAACAGAATGGAGGTTCCTCAAAAAAATTAAGAATAAAATTACCATGTGATCCAACAATCCCACTTCTGGATATATATCCAAAGGAAATTAAACCACTATGTCAGAGAAACACCTGCACTGTCACGTCCAATGCAACATTACTTATAACTGCCAGGATATGTTGATAACCTAAGTGTCCATCAGCACATGACTGGATAAAGATGTGGTGTGAAAGTGAAAGTCGCTCAGTCATGTTGGACTCTCTGAGACCCCATGAACTATACAGTTCATGGAATTCTCCAGGCCAGAATACTGGAGTGGGTAGCCTTTCCCTTTTCCAGGGGATCTTCCCAATCCAGGGATCAACACCAGATCTCCTGCATTGCAGGCAGACTCTTCATCAGCTGAGCCACTAGGGTGGTATATGTACATATAATGAAATGCTATTCAGCCACAAAAAGGAAGGAAATTCTGCCATTTGTGACAACATGGATGGACCTCATGAGCAGTATAATGAAATAAGTCAGAGAGAGAGACAAGCACCATATGATCTCACATACATATGAATCTTTAAAGAACACACAAAAAACACCAAGCTTACAGAAAAAGATCAGATGTGTGGTTACCAAAAGCAGGGAACAGGGGAAATTGAATAAAGGTCAAAAAGTACAATTTCCACAAGCTAAATGTCCACTAACAGAGCAATGGATAAAGAAGACGTGATAAATACACACAATGGAATATTATCCAGCCACAAAAAGGAACAAAATGGAGTAATTTGTGGAGACATGGATGGACCTAGGATGTCATACAAAGTAAAGTTTAAGTCAGAAGAGAAAAACAAATATCGAATATTAAAACATATACATGGAATCTGGAAAAACAGTATAGATAATCTTATTTGCAAAGCAGAAATAAAGACACAGATGTAGGGAACAAATATATGGATACCAAGGGTGAAGGGAGAGGGGGAGAAATTGGGAGAATGGAATTGACACATATACACTATTGATACTACGTTTAAAACAGATAACTAGAACTTCCTTAATGGCTTAGAGATAAAGAATCCACCAACCAATGCAGGAGACACGGGTTTGATCCCTGATCCAGGAGGATCCCACATGCTGCAGAGCAACTTGGCCACAACTATTGAGCCTGTGCTCTGGAGTCCAGATACCGTGACTTCTAAAGTCTGTGTTCCCTACAGTCGGTGCTCCACGAGAGAAGCCACCACAATGAGAAGCCCTCTCACTGCAAGGCCCCACTCACCACAACTAGAGAAAAGCCTGGGCAGCAATGAAGACCCAGCACAGCCAAAAGCAGATAAATGAAATTATATTAAAAACGTTTAAATAAATAAAACAGATAACTGTGAGAATGTACTGTATAGTACAGGCAACTCTACTTAATGCGCTATGGTGACCGGAATGGGAATGAAGTCCAAAAGGGAGGGGTTATATGAATATGTGTAGCTGATTCATTTTGCTATACATCAGAAACGAATACAATATTATAAAGCAACTATACTCCAATAGTTTAAAAAAATAAAAAGGGAAAAAACAAACAAAAAAGTACAAACTTACAATTTTAAGATAAGTAATGAGGATACAATGTATAACAAGATAACTATAGTTAACACTGCTGCTGCTAAGTCACTTCAGTCATGTCCAACTCTGTGCGACCCCATAGACGGCAGCCCACCAGGTTTCCCCGTCCCTAGGATTCTCCAGGCAAGAACACTGAAGTGGGTTGCCATTTCCTTCTCCAATGCATGAAAGTGAAAAGTGAAAGGGAAGTCGCTCAGTCATGTCCAACTCTTAGCAACCCCATGGACTGCAGCCTACCAGGCTCCTCTGTCCATGGGATTTTCCAGGCAGAAGTACTGGAGTGGGGTGCCACTGCCTTCTCCAATAGTTAACAGTAGTGGATGGTATATCTGAAAGTTGCTAAGCAAGTAAATCCTAAAAAAGCTCTCATCATGAAAAAAAAAAAAAAAACCTTTTCTTTTATCTATATGAGATGATGTTAACTAAACTTATTGTGATAATCATTTTACAATATATGTGTGCCGAGTCATTATGCTATACACCTTAAACTTATGCAGTGCTATACATCAATTTTGGCTTCCCAGGTGGCACCAGTGGTAAAGAATCCTCCTGCCAATGCAGGAGACACAAGAGACACGGGTTCAACCTCTGGGTAGGGAAGATCCCCTGAAGACAGGAATGGCAACCCACTCTGATATTTCTCACCTATAAAATCCCATGGACAAAGCCTGACAGGCTACAGTCCATGGGGTCCCAAAGAATCAGACATGACTGAACGACTAAGCAATGAGCAATGATATATCAGTTACATCTCAACAAATCTGAAAGAAAGAAAAGCAAATAAAAGATAAAGCCATCTCACTCTCCCCGTCCCCCACAAAAAAAAAAACACCGGAGAAATTCCCACCATGAAAAAAGACACAACAGGGAGCCTTGTTTTAGTCGGCTCAACCTCAACTACTCCTTCCTTCCACTAAGAGATTCCCATTCTACTCAGTTTCATCCAGATCTAAGCTATGTTAATCAGAATCAATCCACAGAATTTCTTAAAAAATCAAGTTGAGAGGCTCTTTTCCTTTTATCAAAAAACATAAATTCACAAGTACAGGTGACCACATTATCTGCCATGGGATAAAAATCCAAATAAAAGAAAATCAAACCTGTCCCAAAGAAACAGTCATGAGAAGTAAAACAGAAACTCTCCTGACAACATTCAAATGCCTGATTTCATTTCCTTATAGTCACCAAAGAAGTGATGATTCCAATGTTCCTAACACTTGCTTGTTAAGTTCTTCCTTTTTATGTGTGTGAGCTTCTCACTCCCTTATTCTGTCAATTTATATCCCCTTTGTGTTCAAGGTAGTTAAGGGTGGGTATCTGCTTGTATTAACGTATACAGTCTTTATTCAAATGGAGCATACTCAATTCCTAACTAATACATGCAAATTCTCATTTTATATGTTTTACATTTATTTACCTGAAATAAGTGTAACTTTTCACTTATTTAGATTCCATTACATGAAAACAGGACATAATTTTGTTTCAGTTCCCATCTTTCTAAATGTCCTTAGTTAAGCCATCGACTACTGTTACTGCTAACCCACACCTGCTAGAAGGATTTTATGTAAATTAAAATAATCCCTATTTTCTCCTCCAAATCCCACATGTGAAGAGGTGAAGATTCATTAGAAGAAAAAAGATCAATAATAACTGTTCCCTGTTAAAATGAAGCTGTACTTTCTCATGATCTGAACACTCAGCTTTTGTTAATAAAAACTGGACACTGCAAGTAAGTTGTATTATAAGGAATTTGTTCTTTCTTTCAATTGAAAAAGGGATACAAGTGATAGTTTACAGATAACTCCTGCTGAATAAAACTGGACTAACACTTCCGTATTATTTTAAATATTTCTATCTCTTTTTAAAATAAAAATTTTACAGTTCAGGGGCCACTTACTGCTTCCAGTTGTTTCTTCTTCTGCACTAGTAACTCCAGCATGAGGTTGACATTGGCCAAATCAAGGTTATCTTGGTCAGTTCCCAACAAATCCTGAAATATTTGCCATCTGTGGCCATTCTAAAAGCAAAGAAGAAACCCAACTTAACAAAACTGTTTTAGAGAGTCAAAAACAAATGCTTGCTATTTTCTAATATGTTTGTTACATATCAAAAATAAACTATAATATTCCAACCTATTCCTTCCCAGCTAGTGGCTCCCCAATGCCTTCTAATTATAATTTAATCACTATTTCTCCCTTAAATACATTTAAATAATATGAAAAGTACATTCAAGGTATGTCAAGTCATCTTCTCCAAAGGTGTAATTCCCTTCAAAACAAGTGCCCAGATTTTAATTACCTGTCTAACCATATTTTCCACTTTGTATTTGGTAAGGTAATAATTTAAGTTCACTTGCTTCAGTAATTTGGGGTTAATCCTCTTAAATTGAGAGTCTTTTAAGTTTTTTTTTTTTCTCAAATGACCACCCATAGTTTCATCCTGCCATATAATTCTTTAAATGCAATGTGTTACAAGCCAACTGACTCAGTATTACCCCACCAGACCTTTCAAAAGGGTAAATTCTAGACAATTCAGACAAAAGAAAGCTGTTTATTGAATAGGATAATCCTAGATCTCCTTTAAGAAAAACCAGTAATATGCTAAGCTTGCATACCCAATTAGTATTAAACCAATGAACAAAGCAAAATGAGATTTATTAAAAATAGTAATAAAAGAGTTGAAACATACGGTGCTACTCACTGAGTGGTCCAATTTGAACCTCTTTTCGTCAAACCTTTGCTTCTGTTTGAGAATGAGCTCATTCACTGAAAACAAAAACACAACAAAAAGCACATATAATCTGTATTTTTATTAAATGATCCATCTAACTGTTCTATTTAAATGGATTCTATTTAACTTTAAAAAAGTCTCAAATCTCAGAAAAGAAAAATGCTAAGCAGAATATGCTTTTTTTTTTTTTTTCAAATTAGAAACAGTTTTGCCACAGCTACTACTACAACTACCACTATTATTACCATTACTATTACTGCAGAAGGAAAATTCTTCAGAATATGTACTTTCTCTTACATGTGTCAGTGATGACACTGTAGCATTTGGAAACAGCTCTTGACTATAAGAGACCATTCCACACTCTACAGGGTAACTGGCAGATTCTATGAGGGAGGCACTAAAAGTTTTCATTTGTTGTTCTTTTTGCTTGTGACTTGTCTATAAATATCATGGTAAACACAGTCACCTATCTAAAAGCCATTCTAACCCTTTAAAAAAAAAAAAGAACACGAGGGGCCTCCCTGGCCCTCCAGTGGTTAAAACTCCGCACTTCCACTGCAGGGGGCGCCAGCTTGATCCCCGATTGGGGAACTAAGATTCCACACAGAGCTCAGTGTGGTCAAAAATTAAAACAAATAAAGAAAAATAATAAATAAAAAGTATTATTTTTTCCCAAATGTCAGAATGCCAACTGATATATACTTTCAGAGAGGCTAGATCCCTCCCTGGCCCTACGGAATGATGCTTGACTTAACCTAAATCCATCCGAAGTCATATCCTCTTTACAGTGAATGACAAAATGGTTAACTACTGAGACCTCGTTTTGCCCAATAAAGGGTATGCTGTCTTTCAGAAGAGAAGGCTTGAGCGAGTTCTTTGTCTGCCTTCATCTAGGGATGGTACCTGGAATCGCTTTGAGCCACCCTGCATTTCTCTTGAGGGGAGCTAGCCAAACGACCAACACGTCTGCAAGGGAAGGCCAGAAAGACGGAAAGAACTTGATCATATCACTGAGATAGCAAATTAACTCAATCTAGAAATTCTTTCTGTGTAAATCAATACATTTCCTTTGATGTTCCAGCCACTTTTAATAGATTTTTCATCAAAAAAAAAACTGATACAAGAAAAGAGCAACTAGCACTAAGCTAGTTTAAAGTACTAGTCTTTAATTTATAGACATTATCCTATGGGTTATTCTTTGCATTCTAGAGATGAGGAAATACAAGAAAGAGCACAAGAAAGTTACTCATGGTGACATATAATACAAGACAAAGGTAGGATATAGACCTATCTAATACTTCCCACCATACCACAATTTACTAAAAATATTTTCTAAAGAATCAGAGAGATACCAGGCCCACGCTAGAAACAAAGGTTTAAAGATAAGACTCAACCTAAGTAAGACTTCAAGACACAAGCAACTAAGAACAAGTAGACAAACACACACAATGCATCAGTTACAATATGACAACCAGGACCATCACTGATATGGATTTAAAAAGAACACAGGACAAGGAGTTATTAAAATGTTAACGAGTAGACTTTCACAAAGAAGGTGACATCAGAACTCAGCAATAATAAGCACACAGAGACTCACTAAACAGGAAAAGAAGTGGAAAAGAATTCAAATAAGGGTGTGTAGAAACTCCCTGGTGATTCAGTGGTTAGGACCCACTGCCATGGGTCTGCACTCAATCCCTAGTCAGGGAACCAGCGTCCACCAAGCCACATGGTGTGCCCCCAAAATGGGGTATGGTGGGGGTGGGAGGGAGTAGAAGGGTAAAAATCTCAAGAAATCTCATTTAACACTGGCCATGAATGTTCCAAACCCTTAATTGTAATTCTCTGCTGCTGCTGCTAAGTCGCTTCAGTCGTGTCCAACTCTGTGCGACCCCAGAGACGGAAGCCCACCAGGCTCCCCCGTCCCTGGGATTCTCCAGGCAAGAACACTGGAGTGGGTTGCCATTTCCTTCTCCAATGCTGGATCCTTATAATAACCATAGTACTAAGAACAAATAATGCCTTTCTCAGACGTCCTTGGTAGTCCAGTAGTTAAGAGTCCACCGTGCAATGCAGAGGACACAGGTTTGATCCTTGGTCAGGGAGCTAAGTTCCCACATGCCATGGGGCAATTGAGCCCGCATGCCATAACCGGCAAAGACTACATGTTGCAATGAAGAGCCCACACTTCATCACAAGGACAGCACAGCCAAAAAAACCCAAACAAACAAAACGCCTTTCTACTGCTAAAGATTTCATTCTAGCAACTGTCATTTTAGAGGCAAGATAGCAAAGTAAAAGCACATACTCAAGTCAGGACCAAATCCCGTACTTAGGACCAAATGCCAATTCCACCATTTACTGGGGCTGTTGAACTTTACACAAGTTACCTGCCTTCTCTGTGCCTTAGTTGCCCCACGGAAGGAATGCAGATGACAACAACTACCTGTGTCATAGGACTGAGAATGTATAAAGTGCCTGGAAAAGTACTTGGCAGTAGTAAAGACATTATATGTGTTGGTGACTTTTTTTAAAGCAGAGATTTTAAATTTTTCATGTATGTTGTCTTTTACATTAAAGAGTAAGAAGGTCATTCATTAGGGAGGTAAGACCATTCAATTTACAAATTTTATCCACAGAGAACACTAGAAAACAGATGGCTGGGGGAGGGGGCGGTGGTAGGGGCAGGGGGGGTGACTGGAGGTGGATCATGCATCACGTAAGGACAGGGAGAGCTGGAGTAAGCCCTCGTAGGAGTGCAGGAGAGCAACTGTAGAGGTTGGAGGAGACACACCCCCTGGCCCTGCATGAGCCTCCAAGCAACAGGAGCGAAAGACAGCCCAGTTCCCCGCAATCCCCAGACTCACTTGCCCAGAGGCCCACTCTGTAATTTCACGTTCTCAGTCACAAGCTTCAACACTGCTTCCCAGTCCTCGCTGGTGGCCTGTAACAGCTTCAGGCTAAACAGGGGACCTAACAGGTCCCTATTCCTGAACATACTGGGACAAAGAGCAGCCTGGTAAGGGGAAGGGTCCCCAGAACTCCCTACATGTGAGAGGAAGAAGCCTCTTGATGAATGTGAAAGAGGACAGTGAAAAAGCTGGCTTAAAACTCAACATTCAAAAATGAAGACCATGGCATCTGGCCCTATCACCTCATGGCAAATAGATGGGGAAACAATGGAAACAGTGACAGACTGTATTTTCCTGGGCCCCAAAATCACTGCAGATGATGAGGGCAGCCATGAAATTAAAAGACACTTGCTCCTTGGAAGAAAAGCTATGACAAACCTACACAGAATATTAAAAAGCAGAGACATTACTTTGCCAACAAAGGTCCATCTAGTCAAAGGTATGGTTTTTCCAGTAGTTGTGGATGGATGTGAGAGTTGGACCATAAAGAAGGCTGGGCGCCAAAGAATTGATGCTTTTGAACTGTGGTGCTAGAGAAGACTCTTGAGAGTCCCTTGGACTACAAGGAGATCAAACCAGTCCATCCTAAAGGAAATCGGTCCTGAATATTCATTAGAAGGACTAATGCTGAAGCTGAAGCTCTAATACTTTGGCCACCTGATGCGAAGAATTGACTCACTGGAAAAGCCCCTGATGCTGGGAAAGATTGAAGGCAGGAGGAGAAGGGGATGACAGAGGATGAGATGGTTGGATGGCATCACCAACTCGATGGACATGAGTTTGAGCAAACTCCAGGAGCTGGTGATAGACAGGGAAACCTGGCATGCTACAGTCCATGGGGTCACAAAGAACCAGGACATGACTGAGCGATTGAACTAAATTAAAGAGCAAAGAGGATAGAAAGGCAAAAAGTGAGAGTTATGCCCCTTTTGGGGGAAGGGGGAAGGAAAGAAGAAAGAGGAAGAAGAAAAAGGAGGAACTGTAGTGTAGGGCTTAGGGCATGCAAGGAAAAAATCAAAATATCTGTCTTGACAAAAAAATGCATGAGTCTAAAGACCAGAAAACCAAATCCACTTGTGTTTGGAGTGTATGACTTCCAATTCTTTGCTCTCATTAAAACTGAAGAAAGAAGTGGATTTGTTCATGATTACAGCAGGTAAAAAAAATTTTTTTTTTTTTTTACTAAATGAGTGCTTTTTTTTTGAAGCATGTAATTCAGAAGGAGGTCAAAGAACTAAGTGACAGCACTGGAACAAAGTTCCTTCCATCCCCATCAGAGTATTTACATAAGCCAAGTTTCTCATGACTTACCCTTTTCAAAATAAAAAGGAAAAGTCTTAAACTTACACAATGTTATATTTAAATTATATCCCAATTTTTCTAAAGAACTGTGATGATCCTAAATAAATTAAGAAAATAAAAATGAAACTGAATCCCTGTCCTAGTAATAACCATCAGTGGCAATGGAACTAATTGAGAAGAACATCATCACACATTAAGCAGCCGCTTTCAATAAATTTTTATGTCTAATATTTTACAAAATTTGTACATATTTATTTGATCAAATGCATGTCGAATAATTACAAATCAGAAAAACCACATTCAAAAGTTCAAAAGAAACTTCAAAGTCTGTAATTTCTATTTTCTGTTACAGAAAAGTATGACAGATAAATCAGTAAGAATGTCAAGCATGTGTGTGTGTGTATATATATATTTTTGGCCACACTGCGCAGCATGTGGGATCCTAACTTCCCAATGATTGAACCTGTGCCCCCTGCACTGGACACGTGGAGTCTTAACCAGGGAACTGCCAGGGAAGTCCAAAAAATACATAATGACAAAATTATGTGGACAATTTTCAATTTGTGCCCATAATTGCCCACTTCTCTTAAGCAGAAGTTCAAAGGGACAAAATACAAAATTTCTCATTGTTAACGAAAAGTCTTTATTTTTGAAACAATGATAAGTATCAAATCACTATACTACTCAGTTTCCACTAGATACATTTTAAAAAGAGATAAAAGCTTATTTTTAAATAACCATATTTATAATACTTTTAAAACTATATTCTTTACAAGCACTAAAACTTACAAAGAAAAATTTGGATGCTAATTTAAATATGGCATCAATGTGGGAAGTACATCATTTTTCAGAATTTTTATGTGTCATCCAAGCAAAAAGGTTTGAAGATCTTTTTGAAAATGTGTAGCCCAGCCCTCTAGCCATGACTCAAGTAAATGTAAAGCATTAAAAGTGAAGGATCCTAATCTATCAATAAAAATATTAGAATACTTCAGAATCATATAACTTACACTTATTTTACGATGCTCAAGAGGAAATCTGATATTACTTTTAGAAGGCTCAACATTTTTCTAGTCCAGCGAAGAACTACAGGCTTATACAAATCATGTAATCTCAAACTAAATCAATGGGAATAAATTTTTTTTTTTTTCAGTACAGAAAAAACAAGTGATATATCACTTTCAGAAACAGATCTCAGTAGCTTCCTGAGAGCACAGAAACCTAAGAGTTTGACTGTCACTGTACAAAGGTAAAGGCTGGAAAGGGTGACAGGCAGTGAACAGAATAAACGTATCAGGATGACATGTTATTTCTACGGCTGACAGAAATACTCATATGGAAGCTGCATTATAACTAAGACTTCAAATCTGAGCATAAAATACTTAACGCTTAAATTACCTAAAACCAAAATTCTTTACCCATATAAAGAGAAGATTAAAAACTAGATCATAATGAAGATAATGTCTAGCTAAGGAAATTAGTAATTATGATTTCACTATTCACTGAATGTATACATTTGAGAATATATAAACTATGAAATTACATCTTAGTGTTAATATTTTCACATTCCTTCCGTATGGTATTCTCACTCTATTTAGAAATTTACGTAAGAGAATTTCTAACTTATGGTCTCATTAAGGAATACTGCCTGAAATTTTTGGTAAATACCAAAATCTGAAGATTACTGATTTCCTTGCTGAATTTAACCATTCCAAAAGAAGTAGTTTTCTGAAGTTATAAGAATTCAAAGAGAAGTGATTCTAAAACTCATAAACTAGCATCAATCCATGTTTGTAAGTTCAAGGACAAAGGCGTCTGCTTTGCAGGACTTCAGTTTCCCTAACTCAGCTCATGAAGTCCAGTCCCACAGAGCATCATATCAATTAGTATTTCTTCTTTTCCTAAGTTCATTCTCCTAGTTTGTCATAAGACTTTATCTATCTAGAAGAACTTGGTATTTCAACAGAAAATCATCAAAATATTTTCTTCAGGGTTCCTTTCTGCTATGCAGTCATCCAATGATTTATTTTCCTTTATGAAAAGATATTGGAGTGCAGTGAAGAATGAAAGAGAAGAAAGGACTGAAGTCAATGGAATTTTAGAACAGAAATAAAAAAAGGAAAGCCATGGCTAAACAGGTTCCATGTCATGGTTTAATATTATAAAACACCAAACAAATCAAACTGCAATTGAAGCACAGGGAGGTCAGAATCTATATATCCTTACCTCCAAGTATGTTACGCTTTAGAAAGAAGAATTATCCTTTCTGATATACACAACCAACAGTGCCCTACTTCCTGCCAATCCACACCTGAAAATTAATCTTCATTCACAAAAACTCAAACTGAAGACTTTCCACACTACCTAAGTGTAGTGTTTTCAACAAGTAGAATTTCTAGATTTTTCATAACTGGTCTCTGACTAGGTATTATTCCCAACTACTTACCATTTACCTTAAGGGTTCCCTATTTGTATCTGTCTTCTCCAGTCACCATTCCTCCCTTAAATGTTCCATATTCATGTCTTCCTTTTCCCAGCTTTACTTTTCAGTTGTCTCCCCAGGCCATAGATTCTTGTTCCCTCATCCAGGAGTGCTCATACCCCACTTTTCCCCCACTTCCCATTCTCCATTAACTTTTCCCTCCACTGCTGCTGCCCCAAAACAGAAACAAGAATGCACAAGATCCAGAGACAGGGATCTGGAACTCTGGTATTCTACAGCTTCACATCCTACCTAGCTATCAGTGTAAGAACCTAAGAATTACACCAATGTTTTTTAATGAAACAGATATGATATGATATACAGTACATATAGTACAGAATCAATATCACAACCCAAGGAAGACAGGGGAAAGCACTCTGGTGACTAGGACAGAGAGACATGCTTACCTCTAAGTTACGTTCTCTAAATAAATTAGTGCTAGCACAACCTTTTGGGGACTGAATATTTTTAAAAATTAAAAATCATTCCAAAGACTCACCCAAGAAATTAGGATACAGATGGTCAATATTATCCACAACATAGTTACACTTGGGACATCTATTATTATCCTCCAAACTCTGATGAATACACTTGTAGCTATTAACAAAGAAAAAATAAAATAGGCTTCATTAAATCAGTGACTAATTAGCAAACTGTCACAAAATAATGCCTATTAGTTTTCTATTCCTCATTTTCAACATATGTAATCTAGCAGTTATCAAGTTTATTTCAGCTTATACTTCTATATCATAAAAAAAGTACATAGGACATTTATTAGATAATAGTATATGAAAGTTATTTAAAAATAAACTTAAGTAACAAGCCTACAGGATATAAAATTTAAAATGTAAGTTTATGCAATTTATATGGTACATAACAATAGGAATAAAAACAAAAGCCTACAATTTAGTTAAGCAAACAAACTGTGTTCCTGGAGTGCTGATATCCTTAATATAACAAGAGCTCATTCAAATAAAAAGAAAATCAGAGAAGAACAGAAAAATCAACAAACCAAAAATCAGTCAATAAGCATGGGAAATACCATCTTCACTAGGATGATAAAGTGATTTAAAATTATATACTTCCTTTTACCAATCAGAATAGAAGAATAAACAAAAGGCTATCAGAGTTAGGAGTACATGTACAAATGAATAATTTCATATGCTGTTGCAGGAAATTTAACTACCATAACTTTCTAGAAGACAAATTGTATGGAAAATTCTTAAGACTGTGAAACCTCTTTGATGCAGTGATATTACTTCCTGGAATTTATCTTTAGGAAATAACCAAATGTATATAAGTAGAAAAATGTTCAATTCAAAGTTATTTGTAAACAGCAAAATAAATGAGAAGCAACCAAAACATTAGGAAATTGACTACATAAATTTGTAAACATCAATCTAATGTATAGAGCCAATAAAAATCATATCATAATATGTAACTATAAGCCATGAAAAATAATAACTATTACAGGCCTAGCTAGAGAAATAAGATTATGATAAATTTTTCCCTTCTCAGATTATTTCTATAATGCTTGGCTTTTGACAATTGTATATTGCCTTATAATAAAAACTTTGAAAATGTCATTCAGCTAAATAGAAAAGAAATATCAAATTGATATTACGAAAATAATCACCACATTATTAGGGCTTCCCTGATAGCTCAGTTGGTAAAGAATCCACCTGCAATGCAGGAGACCCCAGATCGACTCCTGGGTCAGGAAGATCCACTGGAAAAGGGTAGGCTACTCACTTCAGTATTCTTGGGAGTCCCTTGTGGCTCAGCTGGTAAAGAATCCACCTGCAATGCAGCAGACCTGGGTTCGATTCCTGGGTTGGAAAGAACCCCTGGAGAAGGGAACGCTATCCACTCTAGTATTCTGGCCTGGAGAATTCCACGGACTATATAGTCCATGGGGTTGCAAAGAGTCTAACATGACTGAGCGGCTTTCACTATGTTATTGAATAAAAATAATCTTTAACATAGTGGATACAATTCCACTGTTTTAAAAAATTATGTATGTGTACATTTTAAAAAATTTTTTAATTTCATTAAATTGTAGTTGATTTACAATATTTTGTTAGTTTCACATGAGCAACTTCAGATTCTTTTCCATTACAGGTTATTACAAGGTACTGAATATAGTTCTGTAAACTAAACAATGGTAAATCCTTGTTGTCTATTTCATATACAATGCTGTGTATCTATTAATCCCACACTCAATTTATCCCTCCCATCCCTTTTCCCTTTTGGTAACTGTGAGTTGTTTTCTAGGTCTGTCAGTCTGTTTCTGTCTTATAAATAAGTTGTGTTATTTTTCTAGATTCCGCTTGTAAGTGGTATTTGTCTTTCTCTGCCTGACTTACTTCACTTAGTATGATGATCTCTAGGTCCACCCATGTTGCTAAAATGCCAATGCTTTACTTTTTAATGGCTGAGTAATATTCCACTGAATATATACCACATCTTCTTTATCCACTTATCATTGGTTGATGGATATTTCGGGTGCTTCCCTGTCTTAGCTACTGTAAATAGTGCTGCTGTGCACATTTGAGTGAATGTATCTTTTTGAAGTAGCATTTTCTCAGGATATGTGCCTAGGAGTATGATTGTAGGATCATATGGTAACTCTGTTTTTAGTGTTTTCAGCAATCTCCAGACTGCTCTCCACAAGAGCTGTACCCATTTACCTTTCTACCAATAGTGTAGGAGGGTTCCTTTTTCTCCACACCCTCTCCAGCAATTACTTATTTGTAGACTTTTTGATGATGGCCATTCTGACCAATGTGAAATGACACTTACTGTAGTTCTGATTTGTATTTCTCTACTAATTAGTAATGTGGAGCATTTTATCACCAATTGATGGCCCTCTATATGTCTTCTTTGGAGAAATGTTTGTTCCGGTATTCTGCCCATTTTTTAACTGGGCTGTTTTTTGTTTTGGCACTGAGATTCATGACCTGCCTGTTTATTTTGGAAGTTAAGCCCTTGTTGGTCACATCATTTGCAAATATTTTCTCCCAGTCTGTACATTGTTTTTTCATTTTGTTTATGGTTTTCTTTACTGTGCAAAAGCATATAAGTTTGATTAGGTCCCATCTATTTATGTTTGCTTTTTTTATCTTTTGCCTTGGTAGACTGAACTAAGATAACATTAGTGTAACTTATGTCAAAGAATATTTGCCTATGCTCTCCTCTACAACTTTTATGGTACCATCTCTTATATTTAAGTCTGTAAGTCATTCTGAGTTTATTTTTGTGTATGGTATAAGGGAGTGTTCTAATTTCATAGATTTGTATGCAGCTGTCCAGCTTTCCCAACACCACCTGCTGAAGAGAGTATCTTTTCTCCATTGTATATTCTTGCTTCCTTTGTTGGGATTAATTGACCATATGCATGTGAGTTTATTTCTGGGCTCTCTATGCTGTTCCATTGATCCATAAATCTGTTTTTATGCCAACACCATGCTGTTTTGATTACTGTAACTTTATAGTACTGTCCAAAGCCTGGAAGGGTCATGCTTCCAGCTTTGCTATTTTTCCTCAGAATTGCTTTGGCAAGTCTAGGTCATTTATGGTACCCTATAAATTTTAGGATTAATCTGTCCTAGCTCTGTGAAAAATGCCATGGATAATTCGATAGGGATCACATTAAATAAATATGTAGATTGCTTTGGGCAATGTGGCCATTTTAACAGTATTAATTCTTCTAATCCAAAAGCAGGGAATATCGTTCCACTTCTTTGTACCATCTTTCCTTTATCAACGTTTTGTCATCCTCAGCATGCACATCTTTCTGTACCTCTGTTGTTGTTGTTCAGTCGTGTCTGACTCCTTATGACCCCATGGACTGCAGTTGGGTTAAGTTTATTCCTAGGTATTTTAAATTCTTTAATGCAATTTTAAATGGGATTGTGTTGTTTTTACTTTCTCTTTCTGACATTTCATTGTTAGTGTAAAGAAACACAACAGATTCCTGTGTACTGATCTTCTACCCTGTTACTTTGCTGAATTCATTCATTAGTTCTAGTAGTTTTAGTCATAGCAATCAAACAAGAAAAAGAAATAAAAGGTAAAAGTAAAGGAAGGGGTAAAACTATATGCAGATGACATGATACGCTGTAAAAAAAAAAAAAAATCCTGTAGACTCCACACCAAAACTGTGTGCATTTAAATGTGTACATTTAAAATAAATCAAAAAAGACATTCACCATAATGTTAACAGTATGTGCCTCTGGGTCATATAATTATGGGAAACTTTTTCTTTGGCAGTATCTACAAGTTTCTATAGTAAACATGTACTGCTCCTAATAATCAGGAAAAAAAGTTACTTCTAAATTTTTATTAGAGTGATTTATGTATAAAGATGATTCCTAAAAAAAGACAATATCTCTTTTTTTAAGATTTTATTTTACGTTGGAGTATAGTTGATTAACACTATTGTGTTAGTTTCGGGTAACAACAAAGTAATTCAATTACATGGTAGGTCCCTGTTGGCTATCCACTGACAGTACCTATTTTATTCTGGGTCCAAGTTGCTATAAATATACTTCACCTTCATAAACTGAAGGAGATTTTTGTATCTGCCTACTTTCTTCCACCTTATCAAAACAAAAACCTATAACTATCAGGTTGCTCTGTTCTCATTACTATCTACTTTCTCATCTCACATGTGTTCCTGGAAGACAAGCAAAACAGGAGAATATGACAGAGAATCACTGTAACGGTGGTCTCTGGCACAGCACAGGGACCTAGAGAATAAACATCTGGCATCTAACAGCTACTCACACACTGAACAAATGACTTGCACAGTGTTCCAGAAACAATATCATCACCCTCCCTGCAACTATGACCAGGATAGGAATACCATATTACCACAAGACAGATTCCATATAGGAGAAAAAATTTCCTACATGGAAATTTCAATGAAAGAAATAGTATTTTTTTCATTTTAATGTTTTTATTTTTATTGCAAGGGAAAAGCATAAAGAACATATGCAAATACAATAGATTAAAAGTTCCAACATGGAAACATTTATAGTCTGCTTAGGTGAAAAGGAAATGAATTAATGTTACCAGAATACTTGCCCACATGACAAGACTTAATCCTTACCAAAAAAAATAACAAAACTGCAGGGAATTTCCTGGAGGTCCAGTGATAAGAACTCTGCACTTTACTGCTGTGTCCCAGGTTAGATCCCTGGTTGGGGAACTAAGATCCCACAGGCCACTCTGTGTGACCATGAGGAAATAAAAGACATCTGCATGTTCAAATAAAGCAAGTCAAGAAGGAGAAAATCTGAGAAGGTTATTAAAGGTGTGAGACAGGGGCTAACAGATAAGCAGAAGAAGGACATTAGGGGTTATAGCAAATAGCTTTTGAAAAGAAATGCCAGTTCGAAAATAAGCACATAAAATGATGAGAATAAACTAAATTGTTAAGACAGAGAGTATGTCAATATACAAATTGTTCCTGAATCCAGTAGAATATTCTCTTCTCCTTTCTTCAACCCCCAAATCATATCTCTTGTTATTAAGCTTATTATCATACCATCCTCTCCCAGAAGGAAAAAAAGTCTAGGACACAACCAGAAACAGAAGCTCAAATGACTTATGTGCCCTGTACTTGATAATACCCATCTAAACTATAAAATTTAAATGTCTCAAATTACATCCCACTATACAAAAGTGGCGGGGAAGGCAATGGCACCCCATCCCAGTACTTTTGCCTGGAAAATCCCATGGACGGAGGATCCTGGTAGGCTCCAGTCCATGGGGTCGCTGGGAGTCGGACACGACTGAGCGACTTCACTTTCACTTTTCACTTTCATGCATTGGAGAAGGAAATGGCAACCCACTCCAGTGTTCTTGCCTGGAGAATCCCAGGGATGGGGGAGCCTGGTGAGCTTCCGTCTATGGGGTCGCACAGAGTTGGACACGACTGAAGCGACTTAGCAGCAGCAGCAGCATACAAAAGTGGAGTGATAACAAGATGAATCAAATTTATTTTATAACATCTACTACCTCACTACCACCTCAGGTAGTTCCTCTCTACTTTGAGAAATACTAACTGTCTTATTCTGTACTTAATCTGTGTATATGTCTCAGAGCAGCTCTATTTGCTAATTAAAAGCAGAGATTCGTTTCATTTATCTCTCTACCCTCAATATCTAGCCTAATATCCCACTGAAGAGTTGGAACTCAATAAATGCTGAATACATGAAAAAACAGATATAAACAAAAAAGAGACATACTTCTGCTGCCTTCCGGGTCATATAAAATACTTCAAGAAAATTTCAGTATTTCTTATCACGTGCATTCATGCTAAGTCGCTTCAGTCGTGTTCAACTCTTTGCAACCCTATGGACTGTACGCACTGGGCTTCTCTGACCACGGGGATTCTCCAGGCAAGAGTACTGGAGTGGGTAGCCATGCCCTCCTCCTGGGAAGCTTCCCAACCCAGAGACTGAACCTGCGACTGGCATCTACGCACTGGCAGGCAGGTTCTTTACCACTAGCATTGCCTAAGAAGCCCTATCACAGTAACTCTAATTCATTCTCATTCATCTATCTACCTAGCCAACAGAAGTCCAAATGCAGTGTTGTGGATTCCAAAAGAAGAGAAAGTACCTAAACTAGCAATCAAATTAGGTGAGCATAAAGAGGTAAGAAGGATATATATATTTGGGGTCCACCTGAGAAGTTTTCAATAGCTACTCACACTGCAACTCTTAAAAAAACTTAGTACCACAGTGTGCTGACATAAATGGGCACCTGTGTTCCCTAATAAGTGTAGATCTGATCACAAAGAATGACTATTTCTCCACAGATGTATACAGTTGTTCTGTTTCTCCTATTAAGTACTTACCTACCTACAAAATATAAGAGATTTTCCTGTCTGAGTCAACAGGAATGAACAGATAAAGAAAACTGAGTAATTAGAAAATTCTCAAAAAAGAAGGGGGTACAGAAAGAACAGATTAGTACCAGCGCTTGTATATAACAACCTGGTACTAGTAAAGTACAAGATGGTCGATTAGTCAAAAGTCCCAACAGACAAACTGACCCTCAGGCTTGATTACAGGTATGCTGTGATGACAACACTGAGGGACCCTATTAATTATCACTAATTTGTAATAAAGCAAAATAGTAAATCAGCCACTGGTATACATGAGGTCAGAGAAGCAGGGAACAGGGGACAACCTGGAGACCGCAAAGGGGAAAGAGAAAGAACAAGCCTTATCTCTATACCATACAGAAGCCAGTTTTTTAAAATGATATCACTGAGTTTAAATTAGACTGCAGCTAATATTAATAGCAGATTCACTGTGAAGTGGGAATGAATACAGAGAAAGAACTTTCTGCTTTATGGTCTCCAATGTGTTACTAGGAAAGACTTATCATTTATAAGTGGGACCAGGGATAAACAGTTAATGTGACTCAATTTGATTTAGTGTTAATAATCTGGATTGAGACTTCAAGTGGCATACAGCTTGACTCCAGGTTACCAGCCCCAGGGTTCAAGTTAGCGAAGAGTTGGTACAATAGGCTACTGTTCATGACTAAAGTTCCATAGGCCTCACATAATAGATAAGGTAAATAATTATGAGCTTTTGCTTTAAACAAAAGTGCAAAATATTTAGGGGCTTTCCTTGTAGCTCAGTTGGTAAAGAATCTGCCTACAATGCAGGATACCCAGGTTCAATTTCTGAGTTGGGAAGATCCCCAGAGAAGAAAATGGCAACCCACTCTAGTATTCTTGCCTGGAGAATCCCATGGACTGTAGCCTGCTAGGCTCCTCTGTCCATGGCGTTGCAAGAGGTGGACATGACTTAGCAACTAAACCACCACCATCACAAAATATTTCATAGTTTATCAAGCCCGGGACTGGGAAAGTCAGACTCCAGGTTTTTTGGTTCCTGCCAATGTTATTATCTCTGTCCTACCAAAAACTGCTCTCTGGTAGGTATTTTAAAACATAATCACATCAGAGTGTAACACAGTAACTTGAACTGTAACAAGGATCTAAACTTTATTTTTATTTGAAAGAAAAAAAGGGTATTTAAGAAACCAATGGGGCTTCCCAACAATGACCTAAAGACATATCATGAAGATTACAGGACTCACTGAAAAGGCTAGGACTGTTTAGTTATAAAGTCAATCAGTAATTTATTATATATTTCACAACTTAATGAAACAAGATCTCTGAACTGATTTATCAGACTCTTAAGCTTTTTTTAAATGCCACAATAAATTATGTTAGAGGAGGGCAGTTAGGAAAAATGAAAACCTCACCTTACAACCTGTTTTCACACTTCCCTTTCAAAGCTGTGAAAGAAGAAGAGGTGACGAGACACGAAGACAATGGGGGTTGAGGGTTGGAGACCAGCAGCAGAAGATAGGCTGAATGACTTGACAAAGGTAAATTTTAGACCCAGAACCCAGAACTAGATTCCTGGTCCATCAACTTCAACACTGTGCTCTTTCAGCTTTACATCAGGATGCTGAACTAAGGGCAATTTTGTCTCCTAAGGGATATCTGGCAATGGCTGCAGACATTTTTGCTTGCTACAACTGGGAGCAAAACGATTGCTACTGGGTTGTTAAAGAAGCAGGTGTACCTGTTGGGTATATTAGAACAAAACAGAAATATTAAATAAACAGTGTAAATAATTTAGGGAGATGATTGCAAGTAGAATATATCGTTTCGAATCAAAGAGGTAAATAAATAAACTAAAGGAATTAAACATACAGAAATTACATACTCATTAGGATGACCACTATTAAAAAAAAAAAAAAGAACCAAACCAGAAAATAACAAGTACTGGAGAGGATGCGGACAAACTGGAACCCTTGTGCACTGTTGAGGGGATGTAAAACTGTACTGCAGGCAGGAAAAACAGTATGGCGGTTCCACAGAAGATTAAACACAGATTCACCACATGATCTAGTAATTCTGCTTCCAAGTAAACACTTGAAAGAACTGAAAGCAGGATTTCAAAAAGCTAGTTACATCAGTGTTCAAAGCAGCATTATTAACCATAGTTTCAACAGATGAGAGCAACGCCAGTGGCCACAGAGAGATGAACACACAAAGTATGATACATGCAGCCATCCCTCGGTATCCACAGGGAATTGCTTCCAGGACCTCCAAGGATCCAAAATCCAAGGATGCTCAAGTCCCTTATACAAAAGAGCACAGTATTAGCATATAGCTTACTGCACATCCTCCTGTATACTTTAAATCATCTCTAGATCACTTATAATATTTAGTATGATGTAAATACTATGGAAATAGTTGCCAGTGAGCTACAAATTAAAGTTTCTCTTTTTAGAATTTTCGGGAATTTTTTTTTTCAAATACTTCTGAACCCTAGTTGGTTGAACCCACAGATGCTGAACCTGCAGATATGCAGGGCCAACTGTACATGAAATTAAATGTCATTCAGCCTCAAAAAGGAAGGAAACTGTGACACATACTACAACATGGATGAAACCGGAGCACACTATGCTGAGTGAAATGAGCCAGTCACAAAAAACATATACTGGTTGATTTCACTTATATGAGGTATCCAGGGTAGTCAAAAATCACAGAAAGTAGAATGGTGACTGGCAGAGGTTGGGGGAAGAGGGATATGGGGACTTGTTTAATAAGGATAGTTTCTGTTTTGCAAGATGAAAACATTCTGAAGACTGCACAACAATGTGAACAATATTCAACATGAGTCACTTAAAAATGACTAAGATGGTAAATTTTATGATATGCACATTTCATCACAACTGAAATTCTTTCAAAATACACAAATTTATGTGACATAACCTAAAGACAGAACTGAGCACAGTGTTAAAGGACCAGAAATTTTTTATCCTCTAATATCCTTTTTCAATGACCTGCTAGCCTGCTTTAATGACCCTCACATTTGACCCCCAGGAGTGAGTTAAAGGTGTTTCATGCTTCATTCTGATAACCAGCACCCTCCAGTTTCCTAAAACAGCAGTCAAAGCTCTTTAAACAATAAACCCAGAAGTTTATTAATTATAATTTCATATATGATTTCATGGTAAATCAAAATATTTCACAGAAACTACACCATTAACCACATTTGCCTTGAGACGTCAAACCTATAAAGGCGTATCAGTCAAGGAAATACGATTCAAAATAACCAACAGTAACTATAAAAATGCAACTTCTCACTGGCTACATTTACACACAAGTTAAAAACTGCCAGAAGACAATTTCACTAAATAAAATCATCTTACCAAAAGCTGTGACCACACTTCGTCATATATGCTTCCTCGATCATATCAAAGCAGATGGGGCTAAAAACAAATAGAAAAATAATTAACATATTTTTTTAAGTAGAGTAATTACAAATTGGAAAAAAGTCATAACAGTATCAACAAAATCATATTTTAGTACACAGATAAGTCTTCAAACTTCTTACTGATGAGAGATGAAATTTCTATTGGGCTGAATGAACTTCAGTGGATTGCTGGTAAAATAATACTTTGTGGGCCATCAAGTTCTAAGATGAATGAAATGAATAATTTAACTGACCCTAATATTTTAACTTGCCTGTAACTTTTTTCAGTGTGGTGCAATCACAAAAGTAATTAAGTTCTACCATCTTTTCTATCATCCCTGGTACCAGACACAACACCTACTCATCTAAATGCTCTTTTATTTTCTACCTCAAAGAAAACTAATTTCCTGAGTGATAAATTTACAGTTACAATTTCAATAACTCTTCCAGGCAGTGAAGATGCTAATGATAACTAATACTTAACACAAGCTATGCATGTCCACTTAAATAATGACATATATTAACTCAATCTTTTATAGATAAGGAAATCAACACAAGTGATGTTAAAAGTCACAGAGCTAGGAAGTAACGCAACCAAATTTTCAAACTCAAGGGCATGTTCTCAACCACTTTTCTATACTACTTTCACATACGGTAAGTTAAATATCAAGTCACACACCAACTATGCCCCATGTTCTGGCCAAGGAAAGGTGGTTATCAATCTCTTGAGAGGATACAGTCTACCAAAAATATGCAAAGCCTTACAAAAAGCAATTTCCCTTTATCCTTCCCTGTTTTTCCTTCCAAAAACTCCATGAAGTCTCCAGAGATACAACAGCCATCTTGTGATCATAAAGACAACAACTATAGGCTAAGAACACAGGATGAGTTCCTTGGTAACATTCTTCAGCAGTTGCATCAGCCATGAATTGTCTCTCTCTTTACACGAGAAAAGCAAATCCTCACTTGCTTAAGACAATATTTATTGAGTTTTCTGTCACTGGTATACAAATCCAGTCCTTATTGATGATACATGACAATTAAACTGCAAATGAAAATTTATCCACTCCCTTCAAGAAAAGTTTCCTGGGCATAAGTACCATCTTAGAATGTGAGATTTTAAGTAAGTTATAAAGTCTCAATGTCGCAAAAGCTCAGCATTTCATCACCTATAGTATCCTGGCAAAGACTGCACTGGATTTGTCAAGTCTTTACTGTTCCAGACTCAGAAGAAGGAGAAATCTCTTATATGTGGACATTCGGTAGTTCTTCTTTTGGAATGAAGTCCATCTTGCTCCGTCTGATGAAAAAGGAAGAGGAGTGGGAGTACCTCCCAAGGACACATGGATGAGCTGCCCAGGGTGCTCTGTGATCCCAGTCTGTGACTGAAGGATGCTGAAGAGCAGATCTGGGATAGACAAATTTTATTTTACACTGGTACAGCTGATCACTGGGTGCTCAAGCAGGTATCTTAAGGCCAATGTTTGTTTTTGTTTTTATTTACAAATAGAAATATTTACTCAACTATATCAGACACGACCGAGCGACTTCACTTTCACTTTTCACTTTCAGGCATTGGAGAAGGAAATGGCAACCCACTCCAGTGTTCTTGCCTGGAGAATCCCTGGGACTGGGGAGCCTGGTGGGCTGCCGTCTCTGGGGTCACACAGAGTCCGACACAACTGAAGTGACTTAGCATTAGCATATGAACAGTACATAGCTTTCAAAATTTTAACATTTTTTAATTAATTAATTTGAGTCTTCATGGCTGCACACAGACTTCTCATTGTGGTAGATTCTCTTCTTGCAGAGCACAGGCTCTGGAGTGTGGGCTCGGTAATTGTGGCAGGCAGGCCCACTAGCTCCACAGTATGTGGAGTCTTTCTGGACTAGGGATCAAACCCATGTCTCCTGCATTGGTAGGCTGACACTTATCCACTGTACCACAAGGAAAGTCCTAAAATTTTAAAATTTTGAATACTTCAAACCTCATGATTATTAAAATTACATATTATGAATCATATTCTACTTTTTAATCTTCTAGTTTTCGAAACCCATCTATCTCTTAGCATTCAAACTCCAAAAAGAGTGAAAATTATCTTTCTTGAGTGGACTATATATATAGTTTTATTAGTAAGAAAAAGGAAGAGTTGCGAGTAATTCTCTTAATCTTAGAAAAGGCTGAGTCAAAGAATTATAGAATGATTTTGAAGAACAGATCTTCCTTTTGTTTATAAAGATCTCTTCAGGTCTACTTCAGCCCCTAAGCCTGGAATCTTCAAATCACTTGTGTTCTACCCTTTTTCACAATTACCACTTACTCCTTGATTTCTCTGGTCACTAAGTCATACCTTTTCTTTTCTCCTTTTTTCTTTCTTTGATTTTTCTTTTTGTTTCTTTTCCCCAATTTTTTTTTTCTTTTCTCTTGGTCATGCTATGCGGCAAGCAGGATCTTAGTTCCCTGACCAGAGAGCAAAGCTGTGGCTCCTGCAATGCAAGCATAGAGTCTTAGCCACTGGACTGCCAGGGAAGTCCCAACTCTCAGCTCTTCCCAATTTCAATGGGCAAAAGCATACTAAGGGTAGGTTTGGGGAAAACTGTAAACAAACAGCTTAGAACTCCTTCTACCCTGCCTATCAATAGCCTGCAAAGAGAATGAGCTGGAAGACCTAAGCCTAAGTACAAACATATCAAGTATATGAACTGGCAGACAAGCTAAACTATATCGATATCTGAAATTTTATGCAGCCCCCAAATCTTTATACAGAACCCCACAAAATGTTTAGGGATCCTCTCAAACTTTTTATGGACATCTGACACAGTGGCAACATCAAACACTAGGAAGAAATCACATATGGATTAAAGCCCCTGCTGCGACCATTCATGCCTCCTGTCCCACCATAAATCAGCAATTCTTGTAAATCAGGACAGAAATTCCAACAGAAAAAATGGAAAAGGATATCAATTCCTAATTCACAGAAAAGGAAGACACATTACTTTTCAAGTATATAGAAAGATGTTCTGACTCAATAGTAATCAAAATATGCAAATTAAGATGATAAAATAACATGTTACCTCCATTAAATTATTATAAAATTAGAATACCAAGTATATTAGGGAGGATATGGAAAAACAAGAATTTTCATGAAGAAACATCTTGCAAAGCAAACTACATTGAATTTTCATATATTTATTACCCAGTAATCACACTCCTGTAATTTGTACGTAGGTAAAATGCAGCACTTGGATGCAATCTGAAAAACAACAGAATGATCTCTGTTCGTTTCCAAGGCAAACCATTCAATATCACAGTAATCCAAGCCTATGCTCCAACCAGTAATGCTGAAGAAGCTGAAGTTGAACAGTTGTATGAAGACCTAAAAGACCTTTTAGAATGAACACCCAAAAAAGATGTCCTTTTCATTATAGGGGACTAGAATGCAAAAGTAGGAAATCAAGAAACACCTGGGGTAACAGGCAAATTTGGCCTTGGAATACGGAATGAAGCAGGGCAAGGATAATAGAGTTTTGCCAAGAGACACACTGGTCATAGCAAACACACTCTTCCAACAATACAAGAGAAGAATCTACATGTGGACGTCACCAGATGGTCAACACCAAAATCAGATTGATTATATTCTTTGCAGCCAAAGATGGAGAAGCTCTATACAGTCAGCAAAAACAAGATGGGGAGATGACTATGGCTCAGATCATGAACTCCTTATTGCCAAATTCATACTTAAACTGAAGAAAGTAGGGAAAATCATTAGACCATTCAGGTATAACCTAAATCAAATCCCTTGTGATTATTCAGTGGAAGTGAGAAATAGATTTAAGGGACTAGATCTGATAGAGTGCCTGATGAACTATGGACAGAGGTTTGTGACATTGTACAGGAGACAGGGATCGAGACCATCCCCATGGAAAAGAAATGCAAAAAAGCAAAATGGCTGTCTGGGGATGCCTTACAAATAGCTGTGAAAAGAAGAGAAGCGAAAAGCAAAGGAGAAAAGGAAAGATATAAACATCTGAATGCAGAGTTCCAAAGAATAGCAAGAAGAGATAAGAAAGCCTTCCTCAGCGATCAATGCAAAGAAATAGAAGAAAACAGCAGAATGGGAAAGACTAGAGATCTCTTCAAGAAAATTAGAGATACCAAGGGAACATTTCATGCAAAGATGGGCTCGATAAAGGACAGAAATGGTATGGACCTAACAGAAGCAGAAGATATTAAGAAGAGGTGGCAAGAATACACAGAAGAACTGTACAAAAAAGATCTTCACAACCCAGATAATCACGATGGTGTGATCACTGACCTAGAGCCAGACATCCTGGAATGTGAAGTCAAGTGGGCCTTAGAAAGCATCACTACGAACAAAGCTAGTGGAGGTGATGGAATTCCAGGTGAGCTATTTCAAATCCTGAAAGATGATGCTGTGAAAGTGCTACACTCAATATGCCAGCACATTTGGAAAACTCAGCAGTGGCCACAGGATTGGAAAAGGTCAGTTTTCATTACAATCCCAAAGAAAGGCAATGCCAAAGAAGGCTCAAACTACTGCACAGTTGCACTCATCTCACATGCTAGTGAAGTAATGCTCAAAATTCTCCAAGCCAGGCCTCAGCAATATGTGAACCGTGAACTTCCAAATGTTCAAGCCGGTTTTAGAAAAGGCAGAGGAACCAGAGATCAAATTGCCAACATTCACTGGATCATCGAAAAAGCAAGAGAGTTCCAGAAAAACATCTATTTCTGCTTTGTTGACTATGCCAAAGCCTTTGACTGTGTAGATCACAATAAACTGTGGAAAATTCTGAAATAGATGGGAATACCAGACCACCTGACCTGCCTCTTGAGAAACCTCTATGCAGGTCAGGAAGCAACAGTTAGAACTGGACATGGAACAACAGACTGGTTCCAAATAGGAAAAGGAGTATGTCAAGGCTGTATATTGTCACCCTGCTTATTTAACTTATATGCAGAGTACAGCATGAGAAACCCTGGGCTGGAAGAAGCACAAGCTGGAATCAAGACTGCCAGGAGAAATATCAATAACCTCAGATATGCAGATGACACCACCCTTAATGCAGGAAGTGAATAGCAACTAAAGAGCCTCTTGATGAAACTGAAAGAAGTGAGTGAAAAAGTTGGCTTAAAGCTCAACATTCAGAAAACAAAGATCATGGCATCTGGTCCCATCACTTCATGGGAAATAGATGGAGAAACAGTGGAAACAGTGTCAGACTTTAATTTTTTGGGCTCCAAAATCACTGCAGATGGTGATTGCGGCCATGAAATTAAAAGATGCTTACAATGGCACCCCACCCCAGTACTTTTGCCTGGAAAATCCCATGGACGGAGGAGCCTGGTAGGCTCCAGTCCATGGGGTCGCTAAAAGTCGGACACGACTGAGCGGCTTCACTTTCACTTTTCACTTTCATGCATTGGAGAAGGAAATGGCAGCCCACTCCAGTGTTCTTGCCTGGAGAATCCCAGGGACAGGGGAGCCTGGTGAGCTTCCGTCTGTGGGGTTGCACAGAGTTGGACACGACTGAAGCGACTTAGCAGTGTACACAAATCTTTTTGGTGAGTTTACTTAGATGAAAGGGGACAGCATAATTTGAGATACATTATAGATTTTATGGAGAAAGCAATGGCACCCAACTCCAGTACTCTTGCCTGGAAAATCCCACGGACTGAGGGGCCTGGTGGGCTGCAGTCCATGGGGTCGCTAAGAGTCGGACATGACTGAGCGACTTCACTTTCTCTTTTCACTTTCATGCATTGGAGAAGGAAATGGCAACCCACTCCAGTGTTCTTGCCTGGAGAATCCCAGGGACGGGGAAGCCTGGTGGGCTACCGTCTATGGGATCACACAGAGTCGGACACGACTGAAGTGACTTAGCATAGCATAGCATACTCCTTGGAAGGAAAGTTATGACCAACTTAGATAGCATATTCAAAAGCAGAGACATTACTGTGCCAGCAAAGGTCCGTCTAGTCAAGGCTATGGTCTTTCCTGTGGTCATGTATGGATGTGAGAGTTGGACTGTGAAGAAAGCTGAGTGCCGAAGAATTGATGCTTTTCAACTGTGGTGTTGGAGAAGACTCTTGAGAGTCCCTTGGACTGCAAGGATCCAACCAGTCCATTCTAAAGGAGATCAGTCCTGGGTGCTCATTGGAAGGACTGATGGTGAAGCTGAAACTCCAATACTTTGGCCACCTCATGCAAAGAGCTGACTCATTGGAAAAGACTCTGATGCTGGGAGGGATTGGAGGCAGGAGAAGAAGGGGACGACAGAGGATGAGATGGCTGGATGGCCTCACTGACTCGATGGACATGAATTTGCGTAATCTCCGGGAGTTGGTGATGGACAGGGAGGCCTGGCGTGCTGCGATTCATGGAGTCGCAAAGAGTCAGATACGACTGAGCGACTGAACTGAACTGAACACAACATAAAAATATACACATTCAGCATGTGTGTACATATATGTAAATACATATATACATGTTTACATTTGTGTGTGTGCGTATATGTGTGTACAGAGCTAAGAGAAAAACACCCACATCTGTCAATAGGGAATACCTTTGAGGATACTGGCAACAAACTGGATACTTCTTACAGTAGGGAACTAGAGGCAGCCTTAACAATCAAAATTACTAGAATGGGGAAATAAAAATGTGCTTAGATATATACTGGAAAACATCTTGAAACAGTTAGGGAGCACCATGACTGGATATTTTGTCAAGTGAAAACAGAAATGAAAATAAGAATGTGACACAATAGGATTCACATAAAATTAAAACACAAAAAATATGTTTCACAGTTATCAGTTCACTGGTATACATATATTCAAAAACACATATAAATCACAATAGAAAACCAAGAGAAGAGGTTAGGAAAATAAGAAATTAAGTAGGGAGAGGAATATAATACCTTATTCAACAGAATCTAAAAAGGACATCAATAGTAAGACTTACCATTATATGCAATTAAAAAAGAAACAACTCTGCTAATTAAACTAAACACTTCTTTATCAGTTAGGAATTTTACCTTTTCTAAAAAAGCTCTTTTAGATTTAAGTTTTATCATACATCACTCTTGTGGAAAACACACACACTTATAATTATGTTTTCCAACAAATTCTCATTCTTCAGGGTTTAACTTTTCTGAATCACTTGTTGACTAAGTCACTGATTTCCAGATTTTTCCACATAATACTTTCCATTTCTGTGGTGAAGTATCATTTACTAGGAGAATTCATAATGGAACTAAAAGCTGTTGTTCCTGGGACTGTAAGCCAAGTTTACATTCGGTCAGATCATCTGCATCTGACTCCAGCTTTAGCAATGTTGCTAAACATGTCTAATCCACCAAATTCTAATCTGTTGAGGCAGGCATTTTCTCTATTGACATATCCGTGTGAAATGACAGCTACCTCCAATAATTTTTTTTTAATGCCATCATCTACAACCCAATTTTCAAATTTGCCAAAGAATAAATGAAGGAAAAACTAGAATCAAAGAACATGACAAAGTGAAACAAAGCAAAAGAGGAGCCCTGGGCTGGTTAATCAACAAGGTGAACATGATTAGTTCACTCTGGACTTGAGGTCAAAATTTAAAGGAAGCAGACTTACCCTCTTACTAAGCACACTTAGGAACTGGCTGGCGGGCGGCAGCGGGGCTTGGGCAGCAGGGAGAATAAATAAACCAACTGCTTTTAGACACTGGACACTAAGCAACACAGTACTGAGATCTCTGAGGAAAGCAGACAAATGAAACGAAGCTATCATAGATTCAGCTTGTTGCCTTCAAGAGAAAACTTCCCAGGCCCAAGGAGGGAAAAGACAAGCAGAGCACCACAATCTTGCTGGAATGAGAAAGAGGAAAGAATTTACGGCAGGACACCCAAGAAGGAGCTACAAGAAGAAAATCTGAAAAAAAATCTACATAGCATTCTTATCAGATTCAGTGTTGAATACTAGTCACATGTGCCGAAGGTGAAAACTCCACAAGATCATAACATTAGAGACAAAGGATACTTTCCATGGGCTGATTAATACGTGAAATACAAGTTGAGAAAAGCAGCAGCAAATCAGATGTCAACAGACATTACCCAAGTTAAAACACAAAGAGAAAAAGAAAATATAGCATCTATGGGCTGTGGATCAGTATCAAATCAATCAAAATAAATATATGAAGACACTGGCTGAAGTTCATTTTAAAATAACAATTAACAAAAAACAAACAAAAAAAGACACCACACCACATATCCAAGAAGTTCAGAAAACTCCAAGTAGAATTAAAAAAAAAAAAACACCCTGACACATACACTGCATTTAAACCGATAAAAGCAAAAATGAAGAGAAAATCTTGAAGGCCATCATAGAAAAAAGACACACCACATATAGAGGAACAAAACTAAGAGTACAGCAGAGCTCTCATCAGAAACTATAGCAGCCAAGAGAGTCTGGAGAGCTCCTGGACTGATGGCGACCTGGGGAGAATGGCACACGTGGAGAGGGCACGGAAGCTCTGCGCCCTTTGCCTGTACCTTTTTCTATGCATCTTTCCCATCTGGCTGTTTCTGAGTTATATCCTTTAATATTAAACCAATAATATGGTCATTATTCCAACTTCTAGAGGTGATGGATCATCTACATAGTGGGAACTGGTTGGTTGCTGCAGTACTCCATACAGGAAGCATCTGTTCAAGTCTTTCGCCCATTTAAAAAACTGGGTTGGGGAAAATGGCCAAGATGGTGGAGTAGAAAGATATAGAGCTCACCTCATTACACATGCACACCAAAATAACAACAATATGCAGAACAATTATCACTGAAAAGGAGTGAAATCTACCAGAAAAAAAAAACAAAACATCTACAACTAAAGACATAAAGAAGTAACCACATTGAGACCATTAAGAGGGACAGACTTGTAATATAATCAAATCCCATACCTCCCAAGTGCTGCTGCTGCTGCTAAGTCGCTTCAGTCGTGTCCAACTCTGTGCGACCCCATAGACGGAAGCTCACCAGGCTCCCCCGTCCCTGGGATTCTCCAGGCAAGAACACTGGAGTGGGTTGCCATTTCCTTCTCCAATGCATGAAAGTGAAAAGTGAAAGTGAAGTTGCTCAGTCGTGTCCAACTCTCAGCGACCCCATGGACTGGAGCCTACCAGGATCCTCCGTCCATGGGATTTTCCAGGCAAAAGTACTGGGGTGGGGTGCCATTGCCTTCCCCGACCTCCGAAGTGGGTGACCCACAAACTGGAGACTAATTATATAACAGAGGTTCTCCCACAGGAGGAGTAAGAGATCTGAGCCCCATGTCACCCCCTGCAGCTCAGGGGTCCAGCACCAGGAAAAAGAGCCCCCACAGGATCTGGCTTTGAAGGCCAGCAGGGCTTGACTGCAGGAACTCCACACGACTGGGGAAAATAGAGACATCACTCTTAGAGTGAAGTGTAGTGAAGTCGCTCAGTCATGTCCAACTCTTTGAGATCCCATGGACTGTAGCCTGCAAGGCTCCTCTGTCCATGGGATTTTCCAGGCAAGAATACTGGAGTGGGTTGCCATTTCCTTCTCCAGGGGAACTCTTAAAGGGTGTACACAAAATCATACACCCAACAGGACCAAGGGTAAAAGCAATAATCTGACAGAAGCCTGGGCCAGACCAACTTGCTGATCCCAGATGGTCTTCAGGAGAAACAGGGGGCCATGGCTGTCCACCCTGGGGGCTCTGGAGACATTCTGGCATCAAGATCTTGCCCTGTTTAACATCTGTAGGCTCCAGTGCTGGGATTCCTCAGGCCAAACAGCAAACTGGGTAGGGACACAGGCCCACCAATCAGCAGACAAGCCACCTAAGACTTTCTGCCTCGACATACCCCTAGACACTGCACTGCTAACAGAGGGCCAAGTCCCAGTTCTACCCATGAGAGGTCAGGCATTGGACCCTCCCACCATAATGGGGCACAAGCCTTCAGATCAGCCTCAGCCTTCAGGAGCAGACACCATAAACAAGAAAACTATAGTTCCACAGACCAAGTCTGCAAAGGCAGGTCAGACACTACCTGGGACTCAGTGACAAAAAGGGAGGGCATAAGACATTTCCGACAAAGAGCCACTTCTCCAAGATGGAGAATATGGTTAAAATGACCATACTACTCAAGATAATCTAGATTCAATGCAAACTCCTATTAAATTATCAATGATATTTTTCATAGAAAAAAATTTACATTTGTATGGAAACACAAAAGATCCTAAATAGCCAAAACAATCTTGAGAAAGAAGAACAGAGCTGGAGGACTCATGCCCTCTGACTTCAGGCTGTACTATATAGCGACAGTAATCAAAACAGTATGGTATGGGCACTAAAACAGACAGACAGATCAATGAAACAGGACAGAAGGCCCAGAAATAAACCCACTACCTTATGATCATTCAATCCATGACAAAGGAGGGAAGAACATGCAATGAAAAAATACAGTCTCTGCAATAACTGTTGCTAGGTAAATTGTACATGTGAAAGAATGAAAGCAGAACATTCCCTAACACTATAAACAATAACCCCACTCCAGTACTCTTGCCTGGAAAATCCCATGGATGGAGGAGCCTGGTGGGCTACAATCCATGGGGTCGCTAAGAGTCGGACACGACTGAGCCACTTCACTTTCACTTTTCACTTTCATGCACTGGAGAAGGAAATGGCAACCCACTCCAGTGTTCTTGCCTACAGAATCCCAGGGACGGGGGAGCCTGGTGGGCTGCCATCTATGGGGTCGCACAGAGTCGGACACGACTAAAGTGACTTAGCATAGCATAAACAAAAATAAACTCAAAATGGATTAAAGACCTAAATATGAGACAGAATACTAAAAAACTCTTAAAGGAAAACACTCTTTAAGCAAAACACTCTTTGACATAAACTGTAGCAAGATTTTTTTTGGATCTGTCTCTGAGGAAAATTGAAAATCAAAACAAGAATAAAGAAATTGGACTTAAGTCAAACTTATATGGTTTTGCACAACAAAGAAAACCATACAAAACGAAAAGACAACCTACAAACTGGAAGAAAATATTTGCAAAGGATGCTATTGGCAGGGGATTAATTTCCAAAACAGACAACTCATGAAATTCAATATTTTTTAAAAAATTTAAAAATAGGCAGAAGACCTAAATAAACATTTCTCCAAAGAAGACATACAGGTGGCCAAGAGGCACATGAAAAGATGAAAAGATGCTCCATACTGCTAATTATTAAGAGAAATGCAAATCAGAACTACTATGTGGTATCACACCAGTCAGAATGGCCATCATTAAACAGTCTACAAATAACAAATGCTGCAGAGAAAAAGGAACCCTCCTACACTGTAGGTGGGAATGTAAATTGTACAGCCACTATGGTAAACACTCTGAAAGTTCCTTAAAAACTAAAAATAGTTACCACATGATCCTGCAATCCCACTCCTGGGCATATATTCAGATAAAACTCTAATTCAAAAAGACACATATACCCCAATTTTTACAGTAGTACTATTTACAATAGCCAAGTCATGGAAACAACCCAAATGTCCATCAACAGATGAATAGATAAAGACGTGGTGTATATATATATGCTGCTGCTGCTAAGTCCCTTCAGTCGTGTCCGACTCTGTGCGACCCCACAGACAGAAGCCCACCAGGCTCCCCTGTCCCTGGGATTCTCCAGGCAAGAACACTGGAGTGGGTTGCCATTTCCTTCTCCAACGTATGAAAGTGAAAAGCGAAAGTGAAGTGGCTCAGTTGTGTCCGACTCTTAGCGACCCCATGGACTGGAGCCTACCAGGCTCCTCCGTCCGTGGGATTTTCCAGGCAAAAGTACTGGGGTGGGGTGCCATTGCCTTCCCCGATATATATAATATATATACACACACACACACACACACACACACACACACACACACACACACACACACACACACAATGGAATATTACTCAGCCATAAAAAAGAATGAAATAATGCCATTTGCAGCAACATGGACATACCCAAATATCCTATGATAATACTTACATGTGGAATCTAAAAAAAAAAAATGCTATAAATAAATTTATTTACAAAGCATAAAACAGACTCACAGACATAGAAAACAAACATAATTATTAAAGGGGATAGCAGGGAAGGGTCCGGGGCAAACCAGGGTGAGATAAGCCAGGAGTCTGGAATTAGCAGATACAAACTACTATATATAAAATAGGTAAACAACAAGAACACTCAGTTTGGCACAGGGAACTATAATCCATACCTTATAATAACCTAATATGGGACAAAATCTGAAAAAGGATATATATATGTATAAGCGAATCACTTTGCTGTACACCTGATACTAAAACATTATAAATTAACTATACTTCAACTTTTTAATGATTTAAAAAAAAAAAAACTATATAGCAAAAGACAATGGACTGATATCTTCAAAATATTAAAAAAAAAAACTTTAAACTTAGAATTTTATATCCAGCAAAAAAAAAAATTCAAATATAAAGACAAAACAAGTAATTTCCAAAATAAACAAATAAATAACTTAGAGAATTCATTGCATACAGACTTCACTACCTGATATATTCACGTAAGTTCTATGAGGCACAAGCTGGAATCTAGATTGCTGGGAGAAATATCAATAACCTCAGATATGCAGATGATGCCACACTTATGGCAGAAAGTGAAGAGGAACTAAAGAGCCTCTTAATGAAAGTGAAAGCGGAGAGTGAAAAAGCTGGCTTAAAACTCAACATTCAAAAAACTAAAATCATGCATCCGATCCCATTGCTTCATGGCAAAACAATGAAAACAGTGACAGACTTTATTTTTCTGGGCTCCAAAATCACTGCAGATGGTGACTGCAACCATGAAATTAAAAGATGTTTGCTCCTTGGAAGAAAAGCTATGACAAACCTAGACAGCATATTAAAAAGCAGAGACATTACTTTGTCGACAAAGATCTATATAGTCAAAGCTGTGGCTTTTCCAGTAGTCATGAATGGATGTGAGAGTGAGACCATAAAGAAAGCTGAGCACTGAAGAATTGATGCTTTTGAACTGTGGTCTTGGAGAAGATTCTTGAGCGTCTGTAAGGAGATCAAATCAATCAATCCTAAAGGAAATCAGTCCTGAATATTCACTGGAAGGACTGATGCTGAAGATAAAGCTCCAGTACTTTGGCTTCCTGATGTGAAGAACTGACGCAATGGAAAATATCCTGATGCTGGGAAAGATTGAAGGCAGGAGGAGATGGGGACGACAGAGGACGAAAGATTGGATGGCATCACCAAAGCAATGGACATGAGTTTGGGCAAGCTCCAGGAGTTAGTGATGGACAGGGAAGCCTAGCATGCTGCAGTCCATGGGATCGCAAAGAGTCCGACACAACTAAGCAACTGAACTGAACTGGAATAAGGAATACAAAGACAGCAAATATACACAAAGACAGAAAGAGCTCTAAAAGGGGTAACAATGAATATAAATATGAAATATATTTTATGTTTAATCATTCTAAAATATAAGCAGCAGGAAGAGTTCACAATGGAATATAGAGCATAATACCATCCCTAGAAACAAGGCAAGGACAAGAGGAAAACAGTAAGACAAATGGAAATTATAACCTAGTATTTTAAGATGGATTAAAAGAAATAAAGAAAATTACAAAGCATTGAAAGATAAAGAAAATTCTCAATTAGGCAACCTCAGAAATCAATTATTAGGAAGAAAAACTTACTTTAAAAGAAGTTAAAGAACTTAGGAAAACTTAGAAATAAAGAAAAACAGATAAGAGCAAAGAAGCATAATGGATACTGATTTAAGAGAAAACCAGATGGCTGTTTTAGGTATCTGATTTTGCAACCTTACCACAAAACTTTTGATAGACCATGGAGTGAACCACACTAGTAGTGATTATCTGATCTTTTCATCTTACCAATGTTTATTAAAATAATGATCTTCAGTCGAATCTCGTGAAGAAGATAAATTCATAGCAGCTGCCAAAACTAAAGGTAGATATTATACTGCACAATCCTTAAGTTTGCCAAAAGGTTATGTGCATCATTTAACTACATTAAGAACCAACAGAGCAGAACAGATATAGAGACAGAAAATTATTTTTTAGTTTACTACTTTGTATTTCAATTAATACATCATCTTAGTTAAGCAAGGGTTTCATAACAACTGGCTTGACACTCAAGTTAAATTTTCAATCAGTGCCTTATTTATACTCTTCCTTTTATATGTATTATCTGCTTAAAAACCAGCATCCAAACTTACCAAATGACAATAAATGGTACAATAATAAGGCCATTGCTCAATCCATACATATTTTGATAGCAACACTAATTCTATTATGCTTCCACAAAATGTGTCAACTGATTCTAGTAGCACTGATTCTAACGAAGTATTCCATTTTTCAAATGTTAAGTATTATACAAAAAAACATTATCAAAATAATCAGAACCAGGCACAATTAAGAGTCATTTAGGAAAATAAAGAGTGGTTATAGCTTATCTTCGGAGAAGGCAATGGCACCCCACTCCAGTACTGTTGTCCGGAAAATCCCATGGATGGAGGAGCCTGGTAGGCTGCAGTCCATAGGGTCACTAAGAGCCAGACACAACTGAGCGACTTCACTTTCACTTTCCACTTTCATGCTTTGGAGAAGGAAATGGCAACCCACTCCAGTGTTCTTGCCTGGAGAATCCCAAGGATGGGGAAGCCTGGTGGGCTTCCGTCTCTGGGGTCGCACAGATTCGGACACGACTGAAGCGACTTATCAGCATAGCTTATCTTACCTAACAGGATCAAAGAACCACTTTCATATTTTGGTACCAAATGTGAAATCCTGGCAAATACCACCTGATTCCTTTCGGTGATTTTATAAGTTAGTGTCTTCATACATGTATTATATAATCTAAACCTCACAATCCTATAATGGGATACCATTACATCTCAATTTATAAATGAAAAAAAAAACAAAAACTCAAACATTCATTTGCCCAAAGTTAAATCTCAGGGCTTTTAATTCCAAGTCCAGTGCCCTTTGCATCAGAAGATAAAGGCAACAAATACAGGTATCACTGTGACCATGAAATTTCAAATCACTATCAGCATTTTGAAAACCTTGGGAAAAATTATTTTGAATATGTTGAAATTTATATACATCCTTCAAGAGTGAAAGACACCCAACAAAAGTCAGACACAGAAATGTTTCTTCCTTCCCCTCAAAATGTCTAAAACTTGACACTTCCCTAGCTTCCTCCTTCCCCTTAAACCAGCTGCTTTGTGACCATCCTCAAGCTACCCTTCATTCTCAATTGGCCCTAAATGGATTCAGGACTGAAAGACAAGGAAATAAAGGAAAAGGAAAATAATAATAACTTCAAATCATTTTTTAACACCTATTCAGATAACACTAGATCCCAAGCACCAATCTTCACAGAGAGCAGTTAAGTCCCAGCCTCTGTCCATTCATTTCACTTCTTCCTAACTTCATTTGATATGATAAAAGCCCTAGAAAACTTAAATGTCTCTTTTAATAGAGATTAAATTTATCCTGTATTTTATAAAAAAGATTCCTTTCCTATCTCCACATTTAACTTTGTCTTATATCACAGGATTCTCTGAATAAGGACAGGAAAGGTAAAGAAGAAAAGAAAGACAAGGCAAAATTTTTAGACTGTAATTTAACAATGAAATCTTAAAAAAAAAAAAAAAAAATAGAGGCGGGTAAGGCATTCAAAATAGCTCTGGTAGAGTCTCAGGAGCAGAGTTTTTGGTTTTTTTGCCTTTTTTTTTTTTTAAATGAGACCATGTAGGCTAGGGGGGAAAAAGGACACCGTGATTAACACAACAAGTGATAGGCATGAAAAGATAAGCAAGGGAGCCAAGCTCGGGTGTTCCGCAATCCCCTAAAAAAGTAGACGGATCAGGAAAGCAAATATGGCCAAAGAGTGTCACTCTTGATTCCTCCCAGTATGAAATCACCCCAATACACTCTCAATTTCCTCCAGGATCTTATTTTATTCACACATTCCCAAGATTCCACTTGTCAGAGTAGCAGTTCTAACCAGGAAAGGCTTACAGTTAGAGAAGAATTTCAATTAGGCTTGTGAGTTATAAGTAGAACAATTAAGAGAATTGTCTCATAGCAAACAGCATCTCCAGGGCTCACAGGATCTGGTGTTAGATTCAAGGTGGATCTAGGGACTTCAGTGCACTTACATGGAATACAGATCTTCACCAGAGCTCTGCTATTAATGTGACTAATGCTTCTTTTTCTGCGTCTCGAAGAATATCTCAGCTTGCAATATACAACTGACCCTTGAACAACACAGGTTTGAATTATGTGGGTCCACTTACATACAGATTTTTTTCAATAATAAATACTACAGTACAATACAATCTCCATTTGGTTGAATGCACAGATGTGGAGGGACTGTGGATATGAAGGGTTGACTTAAGTCAAAGTGGATTTTCAACTGGGCAGAGGGTGGGCATCTCAACTCCTGTGCTGTTCAAAGGTCAACTGTATAGCCTTTCAAGCATTAGCACTACTTTAAGAACTTCAATATTTTTTAAAAAATAGGCCAATTCAAGTGTTTTTCTTTTTAAATTTCAAATTCCTGAGACAGAAAATATGATTCATACAAAATAAATACTGTTTCATGCCAATACCAACAAAATGCAACTATTATACTTTAGTCATTAATTCAGAAAAGCAACCATCACAGACCAATGAGCTAGGAAAGATAGCAAGTTCACACATTAGAAAAACACGGATGCATATGCAGGAGGGGCTACAAAAGTATGGACCGGGGAGATACCATACCTAATATGTTTCATTAGACAATGAAAGAAAGTGAAAATGATTCAGTCCTGTCCCACTCTTTGCAACCCCATGGACTATATAATCCATGGAACTCTCCAGGCCAGAATACTGGAGTGGGTAGCCTTTCCCTCCTCCAGGGCATCTTCCCAACCCAGGGATTGAACCCACGTCTCCCATATTGCAGGTGGATTCTTTACCAGCTGAGCCACAAGGGAAGCCCAAGAATACTGAAGTGAGTAGCCTATCCCTTCTCCAGCGGATCTTCCCAGCCCAGGGATTGAACCCACATCCCCTGCATCACAGGCAGATTCTATACCAGCTGAGCCACCAGAGAAGCCCTGATACTGTCAGTCCCATCATCGGGAGAAAGAAACACCCATCCACGTGGAAGATGTATTCCTTATAGCCATGTAGAAGATGTGCTCCTTATATTTCCACCTGGAGTTTTTAAAATAACTTTTGAAAAAATATTGCTTTGGGGACTTCCCTGGTGGTCCAGTGGGGTTGAAAATCTGCCTTCCAATGCAGGGAACACGGGTTAGATCTCTGGTCAGGGAACTAAAACCCCACGTGCTGCAGGGCAACTACCAGTGGTGATGGCTGCACAGCACTGTAAATGCACTGAGCTGTACACTTTAAATGGTGAATCTCATATGGTATGCATTTTACTTCATTTTTTTTTTTTTTTTTTTTTTTTAGAAAAAGAAAACAGAACTTATGACTTCCCAGGTGGTGCAGTGGTAAAGAATCTGCCTGCCAATGCAGGAGACACAAGAGATGCAAGTTCTATCCCTGGGTTGGGAAGATGCCCTGGGGAATGAAACGGCAACCCACTCCAGTGTTCTTGCCTGAAAAAATCCCACAGAGGAGCTTAGTGATCTACAGTCCATGGAATCACAAAGAGTCGGACACAGCTGAGTGTGCATGCATGCACACACACAGGTAGAACTTACATTTCTGGCCATGAGGGAGTAACTGGGGTGGATCCTACAGAATGGAGGCATACTATTACAAAATTCTTACACTGTTCATGAAGTGACATAACATTATTTGAAGGCAGACTATAAAAAATTAAAAATGAGCATTATAAACCCTAGGGCAAGCACTTCCCCCCCGGCACACACACACATCCCATACAAGTATTACTAATAAGTCAACAGTAGAAACAAAAGAGAAATCTTAAAAATACACAATTAATCCAAAAGAAGGCAGGGAAAGAAGGGGAAAAAAGAGAGAAAAGGAATAGAAGAATAGAAAGGACATATGGAAAACAAAGAGCAAGAAAGATGTATACATAAGAGCAAGCAAGATGTATACATAAAACCAAGCATATAATTATGTTAAAATGCAAAAAATCTAACCAAGCCAATTAAAAGGCAAATTGTCAGAGTAAGTAAAAAAGACTCAACAATAAGCCATCTACAAGAACCCTACTTTGAAACAGACATAGAAGTAGTGAAGGAGAAAAACACATACCATGTAAACATTTAAGAAAATAAAGTTGGAGAAGCTATGTTAACAGACTAAATGGATTTCAGATCCACAAACATTCCCAGTAATAAGCAAGGACATTTCAAAATAAGGGGATCAACCTACCAACTCTAAATGTGTGTGCCCTACTACTAAAGTTTCAAAATACGTGAAACACAAATTGACAGAATTGCAAGGAAACATAGTAAAACTCACAATTACACCTGGCATGGTTGAAGATTTTAACACTTCTTTCAGTAACTGACAGAACAAGTATACAGAAAATCAGTATGGGTGTACAGAGCTTAACACATCAACAAACTTGACATTTATAGAATATACCAGTCTACACACAGGAGAATACTCATTTTTTTTTCAAATGCATATGGAACATTAACCAAGATAAAGCCTATGGGAGAAAATGAAAGAAGTCAGTAAATTTAAAAGGACTGAATTCATACAAATCCTATTCTCTGAACAAACCTACATTGTATTAGGAGTCAATAACAAAATGCTATCCAGAGAATTCTGATTTAGAAATTAAAATACATCTAAGTAACCCATTCTTCCAATCACAATGGAAAGGATAAAAAAAGGATATGGAACTGAATGAAAATTAGTGCAAGATTAGTAAGGGAAACTACTAGAATTAAATTTTTCTCAGAAAAAAATGTAAGCTTCTGTATTCAAAGCTAGAAAAAGAAGATAAAACTCAAAGTAGAATTTAAAAAACAAAGCCTAATATTACTGAAATAGAGTTATTGGAAAAGATTAATAAAACTGACAATCCTCTGGCTAAACAGTTCAAGGCAAAAAAAAAAAAAAAAAAAAGAGAGAAAGAAAACAAATTATCAGCATTAGGAATGAAAGAAAGAAGGGACATCCTTCCAAATCCTACAAACATTTAAAACATAAAGAAGTGCTAATATTTATGAACCTTATGCCAACAAACTCAATAGCTTGGGTGAAATGGAGAAATCCCTTAGCAGACAAATTAACAAAACTCACTTGCTCATTTAAATAAAAAACCTGAACAGTCCTTTATCAGTTACAGAAACTGGTAGTAAATAAAACCTTTCCACAAAAACTATAGCTTCACTGATGAATTCTACCAGACACCTAAGAAGAAATATACTAATTTCATAAACTCTTTCAGAAAATAGACAACATTTCTCAGCCCCTTTTAGAAATCCAGTTTTACTCTATGTGATGGGCTAGACTGTGTCCTCTCCCAAATCCATACATTGAAATCCTGACCCTGGGTACCTCAGAAGACTGAATTTGGAGACTGGACATTAAAGAGGTAATTATGGTAAAGGTCATATATGCAGGACCTAAACCCAATATGACTGGTGTTCTTACATGAGATTAGGATACAGACAACACACAGACCAAAGCACAACTATGTGAAGACACAACAAGAGGCGGCCATCAGCAAGCCAAGGGGGGAAGAACCCAAATCTGACAACACCTTGATCTTGAACTTCTAGCCTCTAAAACTGTGAGAAAACAACTTTCTGCTTTTAAGCTACCCAGTCTGTAATTATGTTTCAACAGCCCTAGAAACTAATAACCCTGATACCAAAACTTATATATAAATACATAAAGTAAAAATATGTGTGCATTATATGAAAACAATAGATCAATGTCACTCATAAATACAAATGAAAAATATACCTTTAAAAAATTAGTGTATGAAAGTTGCTCTGTCATGTCCAACTCTTTGTGAGGCCATGGACTGCCAGGCTCCTCTGTCCATGGAACTCTCCAGGCTAGAACACTGGAGTGGGTAGACGTTTCCTTTTCCAGGGGCTCTTTCCAACACAGGGATCAAACTCAGGTCTCCCACATTGCAGGTGGATTCTTTACTATCTGATCTACCAGGAAAGCCAAAGAACACTGCAGTGGGCAGCCTAACCCTTCTCCAGCAGATCTTCCTAACCCAGGAATCGAACCAGGGTCTCCTGCATTGTGGGTGGATTCTTCACCCTCTGAGCCACCAGGGAAGATCCCAAATAAGACATAAAATTCAAAAAAAAAAAGAAGTAAAACTATATTGATTTTCAGATGACATGATTGTTATCTAAGAAAATCATATGGTTCTACCAAAAAACTGGTACAAGTAATAAGTGAACTTAACAATTTAAAGAACAAAGTCAATATACAAAAGTAATTTGTATTTCTACATATTAGCAACATTAGGAAACTGAAATTAACACAAGAGCATCAAAAACATGAACCACGTAGGAGTAAGTTTAACAAAATACGTGCAAGATCCAAACATGGACAACTATAAACTCTGCTAAGAGATGTTCAGGACCTAAATAACTGCAGAAACACATTATGTTTATGGCTCAAAGATTCAATATTGTTAAGGTGTCAAATCTCCCCAAATTGAGTCATAGATTCAAAGTAACCCAAATTAAAATCCTAGAAATCTTTTTTTTAAGAATTGGTAAGCTAAAATCTATGTGGAAATGCAAGCTTCCTAAATAACTGAAAATGGAGGAACAAAACTATACTATCTGATTTCAAGATTTACAACAATGATACAGAAATTAAGACTGCAGTACAGGCATAAAGATAAACACTTAGATCAATGGAACAGAATAAAGATTTTGGAAATAAACATATTAATTTTTGAGAAACACTCCAAGAAAATTTAATGAAAAAAGATGGTCCTTTCAACAAATGGGTGCTTCAATAACTGGGGAAAAATCTTCAAATCTTACCACAAATAGTATGTAAAAACTAACACGAAATGATTGTACCTAAGTACAAAAAAGCTATAAAGTTTCTAGAATATACAAGAAGATTTAGACAACAATTTCAATAGAACATAAAAGTCACAGACCATAAAAGAAAAAAGTCCAATAAACTGGACTTAAATTTTACACTTCTGTACTTCAAAAGACTGCTTAGAAAACTAAACTATAGGCTGAGAGAAAACATCACAATATAGAGACTGACAGAAGACTTGCAGCCATAAGCCTTACAATTTAACACAAACATGAGAAATATACGCAAGTGATTAGAAGACACACTTTATAAAAGATTTCCAAGTGGAAATAAGGACATGGAAGTATGCTCAACATCATCAGTCATTAAGAAAACGCAAATTATGACAATAAGATACTACTAAACATACCACTAGAATGATTGAAATTTGAAAGACTGAAAGCAAGCCCTGGCAAGAATGTGGAACTGAAACTCAAACATTGCTGGTAGAAATGCAAAGTGATAGTCACTTTAGAAAACCATTGTGCAGTTTTTTTATCATGTTAAACATACAGTTGGCCACACAACCCAAGAATACACTCCTATATATTTACCCAAGAGACGTGAAGATGGGTCTACACAGAAACCTGAATATGAATGGTTACAACAGCTTTCTTTACAATCACTGAAAACTTCAGAAACAAAGAAACTCAGTATCTCTCAACTGATATAAAGAAGTCATGTTATATACGTGGTGGTTCAGACGGTAAAGCGTCTGCCTGTAGTGCAGGAGACCCGGGTTCGATCCCTGGGTTGGGAAGATCCCCTGGAGAAGGAAATGGCAACCCACTCCAGTACTCTTGCCTGGAAAATTCCATGGACAGAGGAGCCTGGTGGGCTGCAGTCCATAGAGGTCCCAAAGAGTCGGACATGACTGAACAACTTCACTTTCACTTTCATGTTATATCCATGTAATGGAATACTATGCAGAAGTTAAAAGAAGAAAATTAGTGAAACATTCACAATTATTAAGGGCTTCCCTGGTAGCTCAGCTGGTAAAAGATCTGCCTGCAATGCAGGAGACCCCAGTTCAATCCCTGCATCGGTAAGATCCCCTGGAGAAGGGCATGGCAACAATCCACTCCAGTATTCTCACCTGTAGAATCCCCATGGACAGAGGAGCCTGGCGGGCTACAGTCCATGCGGTCGCAGACGTCGGATACGACTGAGTGACTAAGCACACACAGCACAGCACTTACCATTACCGAATCTCACAAACATTACTCCAAGGGAAAGAAGTCGGGCACAAAAGACTACAGACTGAATGACTCCATTTACATAAAATCCTAGAAAAGGCAAAGCTATATTGAAGGAAAACAGACTACCAGGTTATCAGAAGTGACAGAAGACTGAGTACAAAGCTGTGGCACAGTAAACTCATGAGCGTGATGGAAATGTTGTGTACCTTAAACAGGGTGGTAACATAGATACATTCATTTGTCAGGCTCACTGAACTATACGCTTAAAACTAGTGACCTCTATTGCATGCAAATTATATCTTAATAAGGCTGATTGTAAACACAATCACTGATCTCTGAAAGGCAAGGTAATATAGTGGTTAAGAACTAGAGTTTTGAGCCAAAACATCTGGATATAAACACTGATACCACCATTATTAACTATATGAATTGAGACAAGTTACATAACCTCTCTGACCTTCACTTCCTCATCTATAAAACGGGAATTAGGGACTTTCTGCTGGTACAGTGGATAAGAATCTGCCTGACAATGAAGGGGACATGGGTTCAATTTCTGGTCTGAAGATTCTACATGCAGTGGAGAAACTAAAGCCCATGCACTACAATTACTGAACCTGTGTGCTACAATTACTGAAGCCTGTGCACCTAGAGTCTATGCTCTAAAACAAGCGAACTGCAATTAATTTTTTCAATGGGAATTATCTGCATCAAATAGTTGTTGTAAAGATTAAGTCATGTCAAACCCTTAGAATAGTGCCTGGCAAATAATAATAATTTATATTGGAACTCAGTCGGTAAAGGATCTGCCTGCAATGCAGGAGACCCGGGTTCGATCCCTGGGTCGGGAAGGTCCCCTGGAGAAGGAAATGGCAACCCACTCCAGTATCCTTGCCTGGAAAATCTCATGGACAGAGGAGCCTGGTGGGCTGCAGTCCATGGGGTCACAAAGAGTCAGGCACGACTGAGCGACTAACACTTACTTATATTGGAACACATACTATTATTATGTGGGCACCCCTGATAGCTCAGTTGGTAAAGAATCCACCTGCAATGCAGGAGACTCCAGTTCAATTCCTGGGTCAGGAAGATCTGCTGGAGAAGGGATAGGCTACCCACTCCAGTATTCCTGGGCTTCCCCTGTGGCTCAGCTAGTAAAGAATCATCCTGCAATGTGGGAGACTTGGGTTGGGAAGATCCCCTGGAGAAGGGAACAGCTACCAACTCCAGTATTCCGGCCTGGAGAATTCCATGGACTGTATAGTAGTCCATGGGGTCGCAAAGAGTGAGACACAACTGAGCAACTTTCACATTATTATTATGCATACTGAACCAACTGTTAGTACTTTTTAGTGAACTTGGCATTTATGAACTTTGAGTTTCAAGCATCTACATAAGCCTCTAACATATCTGAGCCAAAAGCCCATCCTTAAACTAAACTGAGGTCTCATACTCAGTAAGAAATTGGCAATAGGTCTCATCTTTAGGGCTGCTGCTGTTGCTATTGCTGTTAAGTCACTTCAGTCGTGTCCAACTCTGTGTGACCCCAGAGATGGCAGCCCACCAGGCTCCTCCATCCCTGGGATTCTCCAGGCAAGAACACTGGAGTGGGTTGCCATTTCCTTCTACAAGGCATGAAAGTGAAAAGTGAAGGTGAAGTCACTCAGTCGTGTCTGACCCTCAGCGACCCCATGGACTGCAGCCTTCCAGGCTCCTCCGTCCATGGGATTTTCCAGGCAAGAGTACTGGAGTGGGGTGCCATTGTGATTAATAGGTAGTGGCCGCCTAGACTGCTATGTTGAGGACTGTGAGACATTTGAATTCCAAAAGAGTGCTTAACATCTGCCATGACACTAAGAGAAGCAGTGATGCTAAGGTGTGATATTATAATTATGTGATTGAAAGTTTTTCTTCACATAATTGTGAACTCCTTCAGGACAGTCTGTTATTAACAGTTTGACATAAGAGGCTGTCTTTCACATTTATTAAACAGTAGACGGACTTAACACAGATTCTACCTACATTTGATCAGGCAGAGTAAATTTTCCCATTAGGGCTTGCTACTGCTGCTGCTGCTAAGTCGCTTCAGTCGTGTCCGACTCTGTGTGACCCCACAGACGGCAGCCCACCAGGCTCCCCCGTCCCTGGGATTCTCTAGGCAAGAACACTGGAGTGGGTTACCATTGCCTTCTCCATTGTGTGAAAGTGAAAAGTCAAAGTGAAGTCGCTCAGTCGTGTCTGACTCAGAGACTCCATGGACTGCAGCCTACCAGGCTGCTCCATCCATGGGATTTTCTAGGCACGAGTACTGGAGTGGCTTGCCATTGCCTTCTCGTCCCATTAGGGCTTACTATCGACTTAAAAATACTTATTTCTGCTACAACTTAGAGAATATCTGGGACTTAAAGAGGTAGAAAAGGTCATTTCAGGGAGCTGGAAAGGCTAACACTGAGACAGTCATAATGTGACAGTGTAAAAGAAAGATACTGTCTTCCAAACAGAGGACAGACTCATAATTTAACAGACCATGTCAGAAAATTTTGAAAAGTAAGGCAACACAGACTTCCTTTAAATGTCAGAGACTTATCCAACTTCAAGCTATATATACCACTCTCTACTGTACTACAGACTCTTCATCTATAAAATCAGAATTTACAACTTGATGGTATTTTCAATCCTTTGAAAGAATTTATTAAAGTCAAAACTATAAATCCCTAAAATGTTCATCAATTCTACAATAAGATATAAGCTTACTTTCAAATATAAGTAAGGAGAGACCAATACGTGTTACTGGTAATTCAGCATTTGACTTTGAATCAACTGTTCTCAAACAGGGTGAAAGGGCAAGTCGTTACCACCAAGGGAGCTTTTGCAAACTACACTGCCCACTCCAGCCCCCAATTCTGTTAAGTCCTCTTAGGATGTGGGCAGACAGACAGGCAAGGGGAGGGAGTAAGAATAAAAACACGTGTGTGGTCAAAAAAAAAAAAAAGTTATCTCCTGTGATTACGAAACAGCTGTTTTCCTCCAATTCGCCACATTTAAGAACTACGAGGCTAAATGCATATAATTGATCTTACAGATCTGAAATTTTTAAATTCCATAAAAGAAAGCACTAAATTGAGAATGGGGAGATGTGAGCTGTAACTTTGTTCCTGAACAGTCCAATCTGAAACACTTAACTCTCTCTACCTCTATGAGAATACAATTATATTAGCATTACATTAAAATTCGAAGTTCTATACAACTTAACAGAGTTGTTCTAGGATAAAATGAAACATGAAGCATAAACATCTTTAAAATGTGAATGAGAAATTGTTATCATTATTCAAATGTAAGCCTCATTAAGATGTAATAGCTTAGAATAATTTGGACGGATTCACAGTTTAACCTTGAAGCGACAAGACCAACCAACCACCCAGGGTCAATTAGAAATGAAAAGGATTCCTTGGGCTTTGCCTAGTCCTTTATCTTCCTACCCTAAACACTTGGCCAAATCAAATCTAGCTTGAGAATTAGGAAAACTGATTCCCATTAATGAATTCTTCTGAAAAGTCAACCTCACCAGCAAGAGACCAAGGACTATGACATTCTTAGAAAGTGAAATATTCAGAATTTTTAACTAAAGACTCTCACTGGACACTTCCAGAATATAAAAGAAAACAAACAAAAAAACCTAAGCAACATGGTTAAGATTCAGAGACTGGATTTAAAAATTTTTTTTAAGTTAGGTGACAGACTAACAAAAATTTTAATAATTTTACCCCCTAAAAAATAAAAATTAGTGCCAGTGGCTTATATTCCCCTATCCCTCTCCAATTCTCTATAAAATGGCTTACAGTAAGTATAATAAGAAAGTGTAAGTGCATACGCTGCCTGGCAGACAGTGTCAAATAAATATCTATTGGATGAATGATGAATTCCCTTCTTTCACTTTGTATTTTAGTGCACCTACATGGATGCTAGCATGTTTGTTTCCTTTAATCTACTTATAAGTGAAATGGAAATGGTAGCCAAAAAGACAAATTCTAAAGATCCTCACTTTGTTTCATTAGTTTCTACTTTTATCACATGGCATTCTCTACCAAGTACAAACATAAACACTTAGACCTAAACATAAGCTGCTTAAGTTATTTATTAAAAAAAATTACAATTCTAGTCCAGCTTCAGTGAAAAATGAATCAATTCTCAATCCAGAATAATGTATGACAAAAGCAAAAATAAAAAGCTATTTTCACTGCAAGAACTAGAAACTGTAATCAATAACTTTCTTATATTCCCAACTTCTAGCCCTACTGTATTTAATGACAACTTACTATCTGCAACCCTGAAGTGTATCAACTTACCCTCTAATTACAGTGTAAGCCAATTTCCCGTATCACTAATACACTAAGTCTATCAACAATTTCCTCCAGAAGAAAAGCACAAGATCCTACCAGTCCTCACTCAGCTAACAGCAATCTGAATTGGACAAAACCCAGTGAAAACTCAAAACACTCTCAAGCAAGACAATCAACTCCATCTTTCACTTAATATGAATAAGCCCCTTATGCTAAATGTCATAACTGAGTACTACTGTATATTAACCACGATGACAAGTCTAACTCCAAGCGTTTCTCAAATCAGAAGTTCTAAAAAACTCTGATGTGTTAACACAAGTGCCAAGTGCAGAGCAATTACATCTGACCCACGGATGGTATTTAAAAATGTGCCCCCCACCCCTTTTCAAGACATTCAACTGAGAGGTGCAATTTTTTTTTTTTTTTTTGTGAACAGACTTTCTTGACTACAGGAGCCTCAACAGCAGATTTAAAAGTAAATGACCTAGCCTTTGAAGTAGGAGGCGATATTTACACGTACACACAACGGATATTTACATCAGAGCACACACGACGGATATTTACAGCAAATACTACTTCTCTTTAAAACAGCCATACCCGTGTTTAGAGTACCATCTACCACACTTGCAATAAACAGTGACCAACAACTCCCTCCCTCAGCATACCAGGAAGCGTAATTCTCTCCTTTCACAAGTTTAATTCACCTCCACGAGCAATCCAGACTGACAGGGTACCTAATTCACCAGACGGCCAGAAAATTCAAGGCCCAACCTCCGTGCCCACCTTTTCCCTTTTATGAACAGCCACTTATTTGACCTTCCATCTCGCCCTCTTATTTATTATTGCCTAAACTCCCTTCACATCTCACCCCCAAACACTGCCCTCTCTAGTACCCTCACTCTGCGTCGGGATGCCAACATTTCCCCATCCCACCCCACCAACCCCTGCAAATGCTCGAATCCCTCTGCAGACACCTCTACAGCGCCCCAGAGACCGCCCTCACCCCGGAGCCCAACAGCCCCAACAGCAGAAACTCCTAATACAGAGATTGGGGGTGGGGGTGGGGGGGTGCTGGAGGCTGCTCGTCCAACCCACCAGACGAAGTCGTTGCTTTTGTCCTCGTAGGAGTTGATGAGCCCGTTGCACAGGGGGGCGAGCAGAGGTCGCTTCCTGCTGCCGCCGCTTAGGCTGGAACTGCTCCCTCCTACGCCGACGCTGGGCCTGGCCGCGCAGCTGAGCCGGGACAGGCCAGCGGACACCGCCCCGCCGCCGCTCCCGCCGCCGCTGCCGGACACCGCGGCCGCCACCAGCACAGGCCGCGCCGGGCCCCCGAGACCGCCGGAGCCCGCGGCCTGGGCCGCTCCGCCGGACCCCAGCGCCGCCGCCGAAGCCGCTACGGAAGGGGGCGACGGGGAAGAGGATAAGGACGAGGAGGCGGAAGTCACCGAGGAGGCCGCCGAGGAGCCCGGGCTGGTGCCGGCGGAGCCCGATCCGGCCTGGCGGCTCCCAGACATCGTGACTCCCTCCCCTCCGGCTGGGAGCTCGGAGGAGAGGGACCGCGACCCGCCGCCGCCGCCGCCGCCGCCGCCGCCACCGCCTCCCCTCCCCTCCGCCTTCAGTGCATCCTGAGGACGCGCGCCGCGTCGGGAGGTGGGGCTGAGGAACAATAAAGTTGATTTTTGTAAAGGCAAAACCACACAGCAGCGTCCGACGGGAGGGGGCGGAGGGAACTATTAAAGCAGACCAGGAACCACTGCCGCTCTCGGGACCGCCGCCGCCGCGATCGCCGCCGCAGCCAACCCGAGCGCGCCGTTGGCCGGCCGTGCGCGCGCGCGAGCGGCGGAAGGGGCGGGAGCGGCGGGGGATACAACTTCAGACACGGCCCGGGCGGCGCTCAGACGCGCCGATCGCGCCCTGGGAGACGGCGGCGGCCTAGCAACGACGCCGCCCTACTGGAGAGCCGGTTTTCTTTCGTAACGTGCCCGAGGGTAGGGCCGTCTGAGGGAACGAAAGGGCAGCGGAGAGAGAAATGGATGGTCTGGGTGGCGGAGGGCTTGGGGCAGGGGGACGGGGGGAGAAAAAGTGCTCTGAAAGCAACTGCGCACGCGCGCCCGGGGCAAAGACCCTTCTGCTTTACCCAGGGTCCCGGCTCCTGGTGGAGGGGAGCGGCGCCGACTCGGGGGCGGTGGGGGGGGGGGGGGGGGGGCGCACCGCGCATGCGTGAGTTGAGCCGCATTCCTGAACATGAACTGGGAGCGGCGGCTGGTGGCTTGGGAGGCAGGCAGTTTGACCCGGTGGCCGGGGTACGACAGGTACTTCGATTCGGATATTGAAGCCTGGAACACAGGGAAAGAACCTGGAAGCCCCGAGCCGCTGCGAAGAGTTCTGGACTGACAAGACTCCAGGCGCTGCTGCTGTTAGCCATTCCACAGTACTGAAGTCAATGAACAGTGCTTTGTACATTGCAAGCGTGGTAGCAGGTGTTTCCAATTGTACGTGCTGGACCGTGATCTCACTCGTTTGAAAAGTTATTTACCAAGTTAAGCATCATAATAATGAGAAAACGAGTTATATTTAATCGGAACATAGCTCAGTTAAAACCTCCGTCTTATGTGTGTCTGATACGATTTTTAGCACAAAGCAAGGAAAATCTGGCAGTTAATGCTACCAGAAGTTGCAGTTTCTGGTAGGCTTTTTGAAATACGGAAATTTGTTTACAGATTTTCATTTGCCATTTTGAGACCCCCCAGATTCTGGGTGATGTAAATTAGAAACAACTAACTCTGATTGTCAGTATACTTTCCAATACTCATGCTATGATTCTTAGAGGGAAGGATCTCAGTTAATTCTCTTAGGTGCAATTAGAGGGCCTTTCCCTAAGAATACCTGTCCATGCTGAGGGGACAGGGCCAGGCGAAGGCCTCTATGCAAGCCCAGCAGCAATACCTAGCCATTCACCACCCTCTCCGTTAGCTGCTCACCCTCATATTCCCAGCTCAGGTTTCTGCTCAGAATAATGATACAGGGATGGGCATATCAGATTTCTAACAACCCTCTTCTTTTCCTGATTATTCTGTTATACAACTCTTTGTTTAAATTTATTTTCCTGACCCAATTAAAATATCAAACCTTACTGACTTCTCAGCAGAAAGAGTTGCACCCTCATTTGTGTCCCTAGAATATTTTGTTTGCACTTACAACATTGTATTTTATACTTCCTAATTCTCCTCCATTAACCTATCAGCGGGGAAGGCAATGGCACTCCACTCCAGTACTCTTGCCTGGAAAATCCCATGGACAGAGGAGCCTGGTAGGCTGCAGTCCATGGGGTCACTAAGAGTCGGACACGACTGAGCAACTTCACTTTCACTTTTCACTTTCATTCATTGGAGAAGAAAATGGCAACCCACTCCAGTGTTCTTGCCTGGAGAATCCCAGGGACGGCGGAGCCTGGTGGGCTGCTGTCTATGGGGTCGCACAGAGTCGGACACAACTGAAGTGACTTAGCAGCAGCAGCAGCAACAGCAACCTATCAGCTTCAGCTTTATATTCCCAGCCAATCCATATAATCCAATACTTGGCCTATGATTGGTGTTTATTAAGTATTTCTGGGCAAACAAAGCAATTGATCTCATTTTTATTTTAATTATTTGCTTAAAGTCTGTCTTTCCAACTAAAATTTAAGCTCCATGAAAGAAAGGACCATATTTGAAAGTGGGCATTCAAATAATTTTTTATGAAGGAATCCATAGATCAGATCAGATCAGTTGCTCAGTCGTGTCCGACTCTTTGCAACCCCATGAACTGCAGCACGCCAGGCCTCCCTATCCATCACATCCATAAATAAATGAATGTAAATAATTTGATGAATATCCCCCCTTTATTTAATTGCTTGACAATATTATGTTGGTTTCTGCCACACATCAGCGTGAATCAGCCATAGGTATAGGTATGTCCCCTCCCTCTCAAACCTCCCTCCCACCTCCCTCCCCATCCCACCTCTCTAGGTTGTCACAGAGCCCCAGTTTGAGTTCCCTGAGTCATACGCAAATTCCCACTGGCTATCTATTTTACACATGGTAGTATATATGTTTCCGTGCTACTTTCTCCACTCATCCCACCCTCTCCTTCCCACCCTACCCATCTTGTCCATAAGTCTGTTCTGTCTGCATCTCCATTGTTGTTCAGTCTCCCAGTTGTGTCTAACTCTTTTTGATCCAATGGACTGCAGCATGCTGTGCCTCCCTACCCCTCACCATCTGCCAGAGTTTGCCCAAGTTCATGTCCATTGAAATCCATGCTGCCCTGTAAATAGGATCATCAGTACCACCTTTCTGGATTCCATATATATGCGTTAATGTACGACATCTGTTTTTGTCTTTCTGACTTATTTCATTCTGTATAATAGACTCTAGGTTCATCTACCTCTTTAGCACTGACTCAGATGTGTTCCTTTTTATGGATAAGTAATATTACATTGTATATATGTATCACAGCTTTATCCATTCAGCCATCAAGGGACATCTAAGCTACTTCCATTTCCTAGCTAAAGTTAATAGTGCTGCAATGAACATTGAAGTACATGTGTGTTTTTGAATTATGGTTTTCTCAGGGTATATGCCGGGAAAGGCAATGGCACCCCACCCCAATACTTTTGCCTGGAGAATCCCATGGACGGAGGAGCCTGGTGGGCTCCAGTCCATGGGGTCGCTGAGAGTTGGACATGACTGGGCGACTTCACTTTCACTTTTCACTTTCATGCATTGGAGAAGGAAATGGCAACCCACTCCAGTGTTCTTGCCTGGAGAATCCCAGGGACAGGAGAGCCTGATGAGCTTCCATCTATGGGGTCGCACAGAGTTGGACACAACTGAAGCGACTTAGCAGCAGCAGCAGCAGCAGCAGGGTATATGCCCAGTAGTGGGATTGTTGGTTCATAGGGTAGTTTTAATCCTAGTTCTCTTAAGGAATCTCCATACTGTCTTCTATAGTGGCTGTATCAATTTACATTCCCACTAACAGTGCAAGAGGGTTCGCTTTTCTCTACACCCTCTCTAGCATTTATTGTTTGTAGATTTTTTGATGATGGCCATTCTCACTTGTACGAAGTGATATCTCATTGTAGTTTTGAGTTGCAGTTCTCTAATAATGAGTGATGTAGAGCATCTTTTCATGTGTTTATTAGCCAAGGAATCCGATGAATATTTATTGAACATTTATTACACATAGCCCTTGACTAGGCAAGGAAGAGATAAATATATGTTCATGGAATAATTGAAGAGTTAGAAAAATATGTAAAAATAAGTAATGTTACCCAGGTGTACATTCAGTTCAGTTCAGTCACTCAGTCATGTCCAGCTCTTTGTGACCCCATGGACTGCAGCACGCCAGGCCTACCTGTCCATCACCAACTCCCTCAGCTTGCTCAAACTCATGTCTATTGAGTCAGTAATGCCGTCCAACCATCTCATCCTCTGTCCTCCCCTTCTCCTCCTGCCTTCAATCTTTCCCAGCATAAGAGTCTTTTCCAATGAGTCAGTTCTTCACATCAGGCGGCCAAGGTATTGGAGCTTCAGCATCAGTCCTTCCAATGAACACTCAGGACTGATTTCCTTTAGGATGGACTGGTTGATCTCCTTGCAGTCCAAGGGACTCTCAAGAGCCTTCTCCAACACCACAGTTCAAAAGCATCAATTCTTCAGACTCAGCTTTCTTTATAGTCCAACTCTCACATCCATACATGACTACTGATGTATGTGCTAAATGCTTAATCAGTAAAGCAGAGAATCAACATAGGAACTGGAGCAAGTGCTTAGGGCCAGCCATGCTGATTGTGGTGGGGGTGGGGTTGGGGGTGGGGGGCAGGGGTAGGGAGTTGTTAGGCCTGAAGAGAAAAGTATGTCTTGGTCAGTTAAAGTATAATTAAAGTCATGAGCCCAGAAAATAAATAACAAAAAATGCTTGCATCAATTTCAGATATCTATTTGATAGAGTTCAAAGAGTTCATCTGACAAAAATTCATTTGCGGGCCATATTGTAAAGAGCCTTGATTCTACTTTGAAAAATAGGCTACAAGCAGTTGGAAATAATGAAGAGATTAAGTAGGGGTAAAATAAATTTGAAGTGGTGTTTTGAAGATTACATTTTCAGCACATTACTCTTTGAGGAGAGGTGGGAGATTAGGAGCAAAGAGACTAATTGGACAAACATTAGAGCAGTCCAAGCATAAGTGATAAGAGGTTAGGATGTGTGTGTGTGTGTGTGTGTGTGTGTGTGTGTGTGCGCACGCGCGCGCTCAGTCGTATCTGACTCTTTGTGACCCTGTAGACCAGACACCAGGCTCCTCTGTCCGTGGGATTCTCTAGCCAAGAATACTGGAGTGGGTTGCCGTTTCCTAGTCCAGGGGATCTTCCTGAATGAGGGATCAAACCTGCGTCTCCTGCATTGGCAGGCAGATTCTTTATCACATAGCCACCAGGGTAGCCCTCTAGGTTAGTATACTGATAAGGAAAGTAAAAGGGTATTCTGAAACACACGCACGTGCGCACGCGCGCACACACACACACACACACACACAAGAATCTACAGGATTTAGTTACTCTCGGTAAAAGAATCTTCACTGGACTTCCCTGGTGGCACAGTGGATTGGAATCTGCCTTGTAACAAGGGCCAAGAGTTTGATCCCTGATCTGGGAAGATTCCCCATGCTGCAGAGCAGCTAAGACCGTGTACCACAACTATGGAGCCAGAGCTCTAGAGCTCATGAGCTGCTACTAATGAACCTGAGCCCTACAACTCCTGAAGCCGGCTCATCTAGAGCCCATGCTCCACAGCAAGAGAAGCCACCACAATGAGAAGCCCGGGTACTGCAATGAAGAGTAGCCCCCATCACCGCAACTAGAGAAAGTACGCTTGCATCAACAAAGACTTGGCACAACCAAAGAACAGAATCGTCAAGATCCTTGAGGCATGACCTATGTCTGTCTTAAGGTCATCACTGTCTTTCCCTGTGCTTGGCACAAAGGCCAATTAGACGATTAAGTAAAAATTAGGAAACACAAGGATGAAGGACTCTAATGATGACTTCAGGTATACCAGCATGACAGGATTAGATAGTGAATGATTTGATTGTGGATATGTTAAGTGTTCATGAGGTGAAAATACATTCAAGTAAGCATATCTAGCCAGTGACTGAAAATTCAGGCAAGACACAGGAGAAGATTCAGCACATAACGAAAATAAAACTGCTAATTTCCTGAGCTCTCTCTCCAGAGATTCGGAACGTATGGTTCTAGGCTAGGACCTATGAATATGCATTCTTATCCTCACCCAGCTGAACTTGATGCAGGTAACCTTTTAAGAAATACTGTGATTAATATTATAGGCGGTTCAGGAGAAATATGTAAAACAGTCTCTTCCTTTCAGGTATCTTACTCAAAGGACAGAAAGTGCTATGACCCTGGCTGAGAAATCTCCTGGGGGAAAAAAAAATCATCAGCTCTTAGTGTTATCTCTTTGAAACCTATCTTCAGTATAATCTGAACTCACAAAAGGAAGCTGAGGCAATGTGACGCAATAGAATTTCCCTTTAATACCAGATAAATGTATAAGGACTATTCTGAAAGTACACAGTCCTTTCTAGTTTCTGGTAGCAACATCTTCTGGGAAAGCAGAAGAGAAAAGAGGAAGAATGGCAAACACACACAGACAGGAAGTCAGCCGATTCAGAAGTAGCCAATAGGAAAAGAGAACATTAATGAAAGATAAAAGTAAACATGAAATAAAAATTAAGCCCTGGTAATTAAAAATAATTTTATCATGTTTGAAAATATTAGTCCTGACAAAAGTGGATGACAGAAGTGACAAAATGAAACCCAAAGTCTTCTACAAAAACACTTCTGAAGTAAAATCGCATGTGCATGCACATGCTAAGTCAGACATGTCTGGCTCTTTGTAATCCCATGAACTACAGCCCTCCAAGGCTCCTCTGTCCGTGGGATTCTCCAGGCACGAAAACAGGAATGGGTTGCCATGCTCTCCTCTAGGGGCTCTTCCCCCACGGGATCTTCCCAACCCAGAGGTCTAACCTGTGTCTTTTGTGGTCCTGCATTGCAGGCAGATTCTTTACTGCTGACTCACCAGGGAAGCCCAAAATCTCACATAGTTAAAATGGAATGGAATTATCAACAGGGCTGAACTTCCCAAATATATTTCTAAGGTGTCTTAGCTAAATATGACATTTTAGGGGAAATAAGGCCAGTGGCTTCCATCTTCCACTAACCCTGCCCTTTGGTAACCAATCTCCCCAAAAGATCCTCCCTGAAAAACTTTTCTGCCTGACTCATCTGGTGGGTTTGCTTCCCTTTAGCCCTGTTTGCTGTCTCAATCAAACCTGTGAGTGAATGGCCATTTTCTGTTAATTTTCTTTTTTTTAATGTGGTTGCCCTGTTATAACAACATAAGGAATGTGAAATAAACATACTACTGAAAAGCTAAATTGAGAACGAAAAGGTGCCGGGGTCCAGCCGCAGTGGAGCCAGGGAATTCGAAGGGGAGATGGCTTCAGCGATCAGGATACGATAGAATTAAAGATATAAAGAGTGATCAAATAAGGATAGCTCAGTGAGAAAATTCAGTGGAGAAAAGAGGCTGAATAACTTGGTTTACGTAGAAAGCTAATAAAATTCCAAGACAGGGAATTTATGTCACCTATGTAGTCCGAAGGCATCCTCCCGTTCTCCCGAACGAGAGGATACACTAAGGCCTCCCTGGTCAGATCTTAGAAGCCCAGGCATAGTTAGTAGGCTTGACGAGCCTCCACTCTCCAGATGGGAATTCAGCCAGAAGATGAGAGAAAGAATGACATGGGGAGACCAAGTTTCGGTGAACAAGGCCGGCACTTTATTTTCCAAAGTAGTTTTTAATACCTTAAGTTGTGCATAGAGGATAATGGGGGAAGGGGTAGAGTCAGCAGTAAGCCAGGCTTTCTTCCTTCAAACTTATCATATGCAAAAGTTTAGATGAATTACATCATCTTCTGGCCAAGAGGCCGGTTAACATTTTATGATCCTTTATTCAGAAAACTTATTTTTCTCTAAAGGTTAGGCACCACCCTCTGAAAGCATAGATAAAGTTACATTCCTATAGGGCAAAGGTGTGATGGGCTATAACAAGAAAAAGAATTAACTCAAGGGTCCAAGGTTACAAACATTAAAGCTATTACTTACATTCCAATACACCAATTATATTAATCAGTACACTCCCAGGGACACAGTAGGTAAGGGATATGGAAACTTAGCAGCAAACATTGGCCCAATAAGTGAAAAACCCTTCACCAATACAATTTCTAATCAATCTTTTAACTGCTCAAAGGAATCTGTATTTAGACAGTTTAGAACATCTCATGCCTCTCACGGTTGGGAGGCTGTGAACAATCACATGTGGCCAGAAGAACCTATTCAGGCAGGCTAGAGAACTTCCAAGCAGTGGCACCCCACTCCAGTACTCTTGCCTGGAAAATCCCATGGATGAAGGAGCCTGGTAGGCTGCAGTCCATGGGGTCGCTAAGAGTCGGACAGGACTGAGCGACTTCACTTTCACTTTTCACTTTCATGCATTGGAGAAGGAAATGGCAACCCACTCCAGTGTTCTTGCCTGGAGAATCCCAGGGACGGGGAAGCCTGGTGGGCTGCCGTCTATGGGGTTGCACAGAGTCGGACACGACTGAAGTGACTTAGCAGAGAACTTCCAAAGGAGTTTGTAGGTTGAAACACTCTTGTCACGCCCAAGAACTTTATTAACTGGAGCTGTAAGTTAACTCTTTTTCAGAGAGAGGTGGTGGGGGACAGCCCCCGTAAAGTCAGAGGTGTAGGTGAGAGCATAAAGCAGTAAAGTAGGCAGACTCTGGTTTTGGGGGTAGATGCTCGAGAATTTCCAGGGGGACTCCTGAGGCTCGATCCCCGCTTTGTGTATGCCGAGCCTCCTTCCTCATGACCTTTGCCAGGGGCGGAGTTCCTCATGCTGGCTCCCGGCAAAAAGGAGTCAAATATTTTCTGTCCGAATGGACAGGAAAAAGTAGAAAAATTTTTGAAACTCAATAGCATCGTAATACATCTAGCAGAAAATAATCCACAATCTACTGGTAAAATTAAAAGCTCCGATTTATACGTTAAAACCAGAGGTAGTTACCTGTGGAACACTGTAATTTCTTATAATTTGAGGGCAACTCTTTTCTGAAAATGTCTACCACGCTGTTTTCATTGTTAGAATTGCATCATTAGCTTTTATTCCCTTCTAGTCTTTCTATATGAAACTACAAGAATTTTTTAGAGAAGGTAAACTAATAGTATTAATACCTTAGTAAGTCACTCATCCTATTAAGAGGAGTTAATTTCCTTTTCAACCTACTGCTAGCAATATTAGTCAAAGTCCTTGTTAAATATCACCCAAGCCAATAGAAGCATTGTTAACAATGAAGAATTATAGGTGTGGCTGTATGAATGTGAATGCAAGTTACCGAATAGGGTTAGTCAGCTTAATAAAAAGAAACCCAAGTGGTTCAGTGGTTAAGAATTTGCTTTGCAATACAAGAAACACCGACTTGACCCCTGGTTCCGGAAGATCCCACGTGCCTTGGAGCAACTAAGCACATATGTCACAACTACTGAGCCCATGCTCTAGGGCCCACAAGCCGCACCTACTGAAACCAGCATGCTCCAGAGCCTGTGCTCTGCACCAAGAGAAGCTGCCACAGTGAGAAACCCACACACCACAACTAGAGAGTAGCCCTGACTCGCTGCAACTAGAGAAAGCTCAGGCTCAGCAATGAAAACCCAGCACAGCCAAAAATAAATAAATAAAATTTAAAAGATCCAATGCAGACAAATAAACAAATAGTAAAAAAAAAAAAAGAAAAGAAACCAAACATTAGGAAAAGCTGACATTGAGTAGAGAAACATATACTTGTTTTATATGTGGTGAATGTGTACAGATTTTATGTATATACAGGTGGATTTAGAGACTTCCCTGGTGGCTCAGATGGTAAAGCATCTGTCTACGATACGGGAGACCTGGGTTCAATCCCTGGGTTGGGAAGATCCCTTGGAGAAGGAAATGGCAATCCACCCCAGTACTATTGCCTGGAAAATCCCATGGACAGAGGAGCCTGGTAGGCTACAGTCCATGGGGTTGCAAAGAGTCAGACATGACTGAGCAACTTCACACTCAAAGACCATAAACCAAAATAAAGTGAGGTATAAAGCGTTCTACAAAAACAGAACAATTGAGGTCATCAAGAGGTGGAGACCAGGTAATATTAAAGATCCAGCAAAAAACACTTCACCCTGAAATGGAAGCAGGTAGCACTGCAAGTCATTTGCCCCTTGGAATTTGACCAGCCATGCATGTGGCATTGCATACCTAAGTGATCTGGGAAAGTGTGTACAGCTAGAATCAAGAAACGTTTAAAACAGTACATTGTCCACTGTAATTTGCATCAAGTCTCTTCCTAGATCATGAGTGATATTTCTTTCTGCCTGGTACCCTGAGTGTACTAGGATGTAATTGCTGGCAAATCATGCTACCGTATTGTCTCCAATACCTATTCCTGTCACCCATTGAATTCTGTTACAGAATTCAATGGATGACAGGAATGGGACTGCTAAAGTAGCACTAAATTATGAATTTGTTTAACAACCTAGAATGAAGGAGGAAGAGCATTTGGATATAATCATTATAGTTAGACTTACATCAGGTTGGAAGAGAAGTTAGTTTGGGAGCCTATTCTTAACATTTGAAGAGGATATCAAGTAAAACAAATATTCCATCTGCCAATATGTTTCCTCTTTTTCCTGAGTTTGTATGGTAATTTTTATATTCTAAATGTGAATACTCTGCTCAGATAGAGTGGGTTTTTCCTTTCTCACCCCACACTGAATCCTCCCACATAGAGCCCTGGGCATCTCCATTAAAACCAATTCTTCAACTGCATTTGCACTTATCAATTTATTGTAAAATAGTAGAAACTGATACTATCTCACCTTCTGTTTAGAAAAATTAGGTCAAAGCAATAAAGCTGCTGGCCAAAATCTCAGGACTCCACCCTATGTTCAACAGCTAAGGTTTGCTAAATCTGGATTATCTCTGTCTGACAATAGTTGACCCAATACAAGAGCATATAATGGTTTTGAGTTAGTTAAATCCAAGTCGTAAAGTAAAATTAAGTGTCACGTGCTATTCTTCCTTCTTCCTTTGCTGTGTACTAATACTTAACCCTCAAACTCTTGCTTGGTACCAAGATGAACCAGTGTTAATAATTTGTTGTTCATTTGCTCAGTTGCATCCGCTTCTTTGCGACCCCATGGACTGCAGCACCCATCCAGTACTCTTGCCTAGAAAATCCCATGGGCAGAGGAGCCTGGTGGGCTGCAGTCCATGGGGTCACAAAGACTCGGACACGACTGAGTGACTTCACTTTCACTTTTCACTTTCATGCATTGGAGAAGGAAATGGCAACCCACTCCAGTGTTCTTGCCTGGAGAATCCCAAGGACGGGGCAGCCTGGTGGGCTGACGTCTATGGGGTCGCACAGAGTCGGCCACGACTGAAGCAACTTAGCAGCAGGACTGCAGCAAGCCAGGCTCCCCCTTCTCCTCCTGCCTTCAATCTGTCCCAGCATCAGGGTCTTTTCCAATGAGTCAGTTCTTCTCATCAGGTGGTCAAAGTATTGAAGCTTCAGTTTCAGCAGCAGTCCTTCCAGTGAATATTCAGTTTTGATTTCCTTTAGGATTGACTAGTTTGATCTCCTCACTGTCCAAGGGACTCTCAAGAGTCTTTACCAACACCACAGTTCGAAAGCATCAAGTCTTCAGTGCTCAGCCTTCTTTATGGTCCAACTCACATCTGTACATGACTGCTGGGAAAACCATAGCTTTGACTAGACAGACCATTGTCAGCAAAGCGATGTCTCTGTCTTTTAATACACTTCTAGGTTTGTGGTAGTTTTTCTTCCAAGGAGCAATCATCTTTTAATATGGAGTAACATGAAGCAAGTTTGTCCTTCCACATGAAACAACTGAAAAAATGGGCACACTAAATGAAACAACACTTTTAGATATTGGATGTCAGGTAGCACAGAACAGTGATCCCTGAGAAAGGGGAAAGAAATGAGGCAAGCCCTACAACTGCCCCAGCTTAATGCCTGAAGAACATCTGCCAGCCACACTACAGGGAGGAGGACCTAGGTCTCAGATAAGGAAACATATGTGAGAGGCTGAGAAGTGGCTGAGAATCCAGTGGCTACGGGGAAGGCAATGGCACCCCACCCCAGTACTCTTGCCTGGAAAATCCCATGGATGGAGGAGCCTGGTAGGCTCCAGTCCATGGGGTCGCTAAGAGTCGGACACGACTGAGCGACTTCACTTTGACTTTTCACTTTCATGCATTGGAGAAGGAAATGGCACCCCACTCCAGTATTCTTGCCTGGAGAATTCCAGGGACAAAGGAGCCTGGTGGGATCCCTGTCTATGGGATCGCACAGAGTCGGACACGACTGAAGTGACTTAGCAGTAGCAGAGTTTTCAGGGTAGAGTTGCAGAGAGGAAAGAGGTCTACAAAGAGAGAACTCCATAGATCTCAAGAGCTTTTTCCTCAAGTCCTCAGCTCAACACTGAACAGGGCATGATGAGTGTGAAGAAACTGCCTGAGGATCGTCTGCCTGAAATGCAAGAGACTGGGTTTGATTCCTGGGTCAGGAAGATCCCCTGGAGAAGGAAATGGCAACCCATTCCAGTATTCTTGCCTGGAGAATTCCATGGACAGAGGAGCCTGGCAGGTTACAGTCCGTGAGGTCGCAAGAGTTGGACACAATTTAATGATGAAACCACCACCACATAGTTAGGGAGAGAACCACCTAAAGTTGCAGGTGTGCGGAGGTGAGGGTAACCACTCCTAAAGCTCACGCAAAACTAGAAGAGTTATTGATATGTGAAAATTTGTTTGTTGCAGCAGCTAGTGCATATTACTCTAGCTAATAATTCTCAAGAATTTCAACATCCTTTTCAAATTCTTAGAAAGCACTGAAAAAAAAGATATATAAATATTAGAAACAATACTAATATTATTCAATAAATCATACTGGGAAAATTGTCCATTTAGAAAGATTATAAATCAAATCCTTACTTGACACCATGCAAAAAATTTTCCACATAAGTTTGTTTAAATATAATTATCAAAAATATCAATTATATTTTTGATATATCACATTGAGTGTACTATAGCCTTTTTCATAACCTTATGGTATCAGTATACATTTAGGTCATAATGAATGGGATTCAGACTTTTTAAAATAAAACTGCCTACATTTGCATCATTCTTACCTTCCTCTCAGGGAATCTTAGTTCCCTAACCAGGGATTGAACGTGGGCCCTGGCAGTGAAAAGTGCCAAGTCCTAAACACTGGACCACCAGGGAATTTCCTCTCACCCTATTTTAGTATTTAAATCTGAGATCATATCCTTTTTTTTCTTATCTCTTTGTCTGCCACTCTACGGACCTTATCAGTGTGAGTTATTTTATTTTTCCTTAATTCTGGGAAATTAATCATTGCATATTTCATCATATTATTTCACCATGTAATTTCCTCCTTTTCGCTCCTGAGATTTCATTTAGTTGAAATTTCAGTTAAATACTTTAATTTCTATCCTTTCTACATCTATATCTTATATATATATATATAATTTTATATTTATATTCTCTTACTTCATCTTGTACCTTCTAGTAGAGTTTCTCTAATTCATCTCATTAATATGTCTTATGGCTTCATCCATCTGCTACTATCCCGTCAATTATTGTACCTTTCCTACCAAATATTTTCTTGGTTCTCTCTTTTTTTTATATATAACTTTTGGTCCCTGAGATGGATATAATTAGAAGATAACATCTGATCATAAATTAATTACTCATTTGTAGGAGGTCAGTGGATCAGTCTCTTGATACTGATATTCTTCAGTAGTTACATACATTCATTCAATAGACATTCACTGGACACTTGCTATGTATCAACAACTGTTCTGAAGAAACAGTACATACACAAGCTTCTTTCCTCATTTGTTTTATGTGCTAACAGGAAAAGAATGTTCAAGTCAGTAGGTAAGTTCTTAGGGCTTCCCAGATCATTCAAGATTCAAACCAGCATCTCCTGCCTGTCAAGCAGGAGATGCTGGTTTGATCCCTGGTTCAGGAAGATCCCCTGGAGAAGGAAATGGCAACCCACTCCAGTATTCTTGCCTGGGAAATCCCATGGACAGAGGAGCCTGGAGGGCTGCAGTCCCTGGGATTACAAAAGAGTCAGATGCTCCGACATGAATTAGCGACTAAACAACAGCAAGTTCTATGAAAAAGGTTGACTAATAGAGGTTGCTATTTTGATTGAGTTGGTCAAATCGTTTCTGAGACTATTGTTAGAGCAGAGACCTGAATGAAAGGAGAAGTGGGCCAGAGCCGGAGGATCATTCTAGGCAGAATATCAGAGCATGTGCAAAGGCTCTGATCAGGGAAAATGCTTAGTATTTGAAGCTCAAAAGTCAGTATGCTGGAGCAGCATGTTAGGGTGGAAAAAGAGAGTGTGTGTGAGAGAAAGACAGGGAAGAAAGGAGGTCAGAAAGGAAACATAGGCTACATTGTATTCCTCCCCAGTCAAATTCATATGATGAAGCCCTAATCTATCAAAATATGACATTCGGAGACAGGGTCTTCAAAGAGGTAATTAAGTTAAAATGAGGCCTTGAGGGTGTACCCCAATCCAATTTGACTAGTGTTCTCATGATGTGGTGAGAATTATGAAGAATCTGGCTGAAGGTCCTAGATCCTCTGTAATCTCTATTGATTATGTTTTAAATACCACCATTGATTTGCCCTGGTGGCTCAGTCAGTAAAGAATCTGCCTTCAATGTAAGAGACTGGGTTTGATCCCTGGGTTGGGAAGATCCCCTGGAAGAGGGCATGGCAACCCACTCCAGTAGAATTGCCTGGAGAATCCCCATGGACAGAGGAGCCTGGTGGGCTACAGTGCATGGGATCGCAGAGTCCGACATGACTGAGAGACTTAAGCACATACATCCCTTTGCCCTACCTCTGGTGACCTGTGGGGATCTGTGCCCTTTCTCCTCTTCAGTCCATAAGAGGCTCCATGGGGGAGAACCAAACCTCAAAACTTCAGCAAATTTAGCATATAACCCAGACTTAAATCAGTGAATCACTTTCTCAGTGCCTCCCCCACCCTTCCCACCAGAGTTATTGGTTCAGGAATGGACGGATTACTTTAAAAAAGGAGCTTTTCTTGGGACGTTTAGGAAGGAGAGCTTGTTTGTTTGTTTTCCCCACTTTGGATCTGAAAGCAAAGAAGTCATAGCTATTACCACCATGTTGGTACCATCTTGCTGCCATGTAGAATCCAAGAATGAGACCAACTTAGAGGAAAGCAGAATTAATGCATAGAAATAAAATTCTAACCACATCATTTCAGCCCTAAATCTTGTCATTTTTCATATCAGCACTAACCCAAAATATTTAGTTACACAGGCAGTAAGTTTCTTACTGCTCTTATTGCACTTAACATTGTAATCATCAGTATCTTTGGACTAGACTGTCACATTGATTGCAATGACTGTATCTTCTCTGGTCTATTCCCAGCATCTGGCAAAATGCTTGGTATACAGAGTATGAGGTTCATATATTTTTATTAAATAGATATTGAATTAAGATGCTCCCATATTTTAAAGATCCCTTAAAGATTAATCCAACTTCCTTTGTGATGTTGAGTTTTTACAAAATCATAAAGATATTTTCTAGTCTAGGGTGAGTGCATGACTCACAGAGAACTCACTAATATCTTCTTAGTACTGTCACTCCATATTTTTGGTGGGTGATGTATTTGATATACTTCCAAACACCCCCATAGCAACTGAAGTTTCAAAAATATGCTCAGAGGTAATATTTTCATCCTTGTCAGTTCATATACCGTATATCATCTCAGACCAGAAGCCCCAGTTGCAATCTGTTTGGGAAGTCCTTGTTTGCCTTCTGCCTACTTGGGAAGAAAATCAATCTCCAGAATGACATTATTCATTTGTTTGTTCATTCTTTCTTTCATTCATGTGTTCAGCCAACCTATCATCAATATACTACTGCATAACAAATGCCTACAAACTTAGAGGCTTAAAGCAATACCACTGATAGTCACTTGAGTCCATGACTCTTCAGGTTGGCGATTTCTACTGAGCTCCACTGGGAAGCTCTTTGGATCTCACTCAGACTCTCTGTGGCTGCTGGATTAGCTGGAGGCTGGATGGTCTATGATGCCCTTAGCTGGGACAGCTACAGTCTGCTCTACCCCATAAGGTATGTCATTATTTTATACCAAGTATTAACTCAAAGTTAACCCTAAAACATAAAGCCATATGTTTAGGATGTCATAGGGTAGGCAATACCAAGAGAAATCACTGACCAGACTAGAATAAAAATCAGATCTGGATTTAGTGAAGTTGAGACTGTATTCAAAAGGATTATTGCAAGAGAGGGAAATGAACTATTGCAAGTTAGGGAGGAAGGTTATTGCTACAGGAAGAATGCTTTGACCACAAGGTCTGTAGCAGCAACTCCAGAGTTAGGCGAAAAGAGTAAACAAAGCTAGAAAGAATTAGGTGTGGGGGAGAGGATGTGTGTGAATGGGTGGTGCATTCAAATAGTAGACCAGAGAATATTTTATTTTACACTGTGGCCTGTTTACTCTCAGAAGGGGGTCTATGCTGGCTTATACTCAGGGTGAGCCAAAGTTTGGGGCAGGGGCTGGAGTAAGGTGATAGATTAACAGGAGGAAAAATAATGATCTTAATAATGTACTTATGGGACTCCCTCAGAAATATGAGACTCAAAAGTCAGCCAGAAGATGGAGGTTTATATACCATCATAAGCTCAGGAAAGGTGTTGGGAGGGATCTGGGGCTTCAACTATGGGGCTTGATCAGTTCCAGAGATTTTTATCCTGTGACCCTGGTACACAGCTCCACACCTGTGACCTTGGTGTAGGGCTCCACAATAATCAGTTCAAAATAATCCTTATACCAAAGAGGTATATTTTGGGATGGCATATTCTGCTACCCTTCAAAATATTAACTTGCTTTTATTGTAATAAATATCAGAAAGTCCTATTATAGTCAAACACAAGTTCGTAAGTCCAACACACAGTGAGGCCAAACAAATGGAAACACAATAGTTTGGATTATTGTAAAAGCCAAACAAGGAGAATGAATGGCATGTGTGCAAAGACCTGAACTCCCAAATAGATTTCACAGAAGAGTTTTTAAAGGCAAAATGTGGGGTGAGGGTTACTGAATGTCTGGCTTTCTTCTGATTGGTTGATGATGAAGTAACAGGGTGGTGTTCCAGAAATGTTGTCCTTGGCCTGAAGTTAACAACCTTCGTTTGGGTGGAGGCCTCAGTTCTTATAGAACTCAAAGATCCATTGTTGTGTATATTGCTTGAGGAGGAACTAGCGTTCTCTTTCATTGCCGCACTATTTTTTCTTGACTGCTTTTCCTTTGTTTCTGCATTCTCTCACTTACCTAATGAGTAACTGTTTGAATCTGCCCTTCAGAACTCAGGGAAGGTCTAGGAGGCTGAAGCCTATAAGCAAGAAACCTGGGGACATGGAAAAGCTTTTGTATCCAGGAGGGCCCCACAGGGTCCTGCTCAGTTTCACCATCTTTTAACAATGGGTAAGTATAATAGAGTCTGGGGAGAAAGTGATCCGTCATTCTGGTAAGAAGTCTTTCATGTCAGGGAAGATTATTTCATACTTTCTGATGGAAATGTTGGGGCAGTGTGCAATTTCCTCAATTCTGTCTCGCCGCAGTAAAAATTTGAAGTGACGGATGGACCAGTGTTACAGCTCCATGTGACAGCTCAGTTTTATTAGAAAGCAAAGGAAAATACATCCTTGAGGCATGAGGGTGGGTTGACCCAAAAGATGCAAAGAGAAGAGAAGCCCCAGTCCTCTAGGCTTCCTCCTTTTATATATTTGTCTCCTCCCCCTGAGCCTACCCTATGTAAACTGGGCTAGCCAGGAGGGCTCTTTGTTTTACCTGAGGTCCTCACTTGGGTCCTTGGGCCTTCCTTTGTTCTATTTTCATGGGCTTTCCCTTTCTTTGTCTTTTTAGCCACCACCATTCTGGACTCCTTTCCCTATTCTAACTACCTAACAGAAAGTAGCAGGAAAGACAACTTCCCACAATTTACACTAACTTAACTGAAGAATTTTTGGTTGTTAGGAGGGAAAAAAATTTATAAATGTGGACATCCTGATGGCAGTAGGCAGAAAGAGAATGATCTGAGACATTCTATTAATATCAAAGGAACATGTGTAGGTGTCTATGGTATGCTTGCCAATGACGTATTAATGACTTAAATGACTGCTGACTTAGGAAGTAGGGGCTATTGTGTGAGTTAAGAGCAATCCAGGACCTTGGTCACAGCATGCTGAGAAGACGGGGGACCAATTGTCCTTGCCACAGCTTGGGAGCAATGGTTCCATGCCAAGCGAGGCAAACTGAGAGAACCAGGCTGCTGCCTTTTCCACCCCCCCACCCCCACTTCACTGAGTATTCAGCTTTTACAGCTGGGGTGTCACTCAGAGAGAAACTTGCCATTGTTCCTGAGGCCAAAGACAGATGGGCCCCCTGAGCAAATAGTTGGAGCTCATTCTCTGTGGACCTGTAGACAAGACAAAAATAGCAGGACAATGGAGGGAGGAGGCTGAGTCCTGCAAAGACAGAAGATAAGAGACTACCTTTTTTCATTCTCAAAGTCGGGACACCTCCTCACTACATGTGCACAGTGTAGAGAGGATCCTTAGAGGTCAAAAGGTAAGTGATGCTAACTATCCATAGGCCTCTTAGGTAAAACCTGTGTTCACTAAGATACGTGTGCACATATGGGAGGATCCTGAGATATACCAAATGTGGAATCAGAGCCAGGTAAATAAAAATGATTGGCCAAAGGAAACCTGGAAGAAATGTTCCATAAAAGTCATTCAAACTACTGCGATTCTGAAACACTCTCTCTCTCTGAGTCTGCCCTTGTGTTTTATACTCTTTTTTCCTCCTAATAAATACTTTACTTGTTTTACTACTTTCTGTCTTTGTGAAAATTCTTCTTCTGCAAAGTCAAGGAGCCAGGGCTTGTCATCCACCACTAGTCTAGCAGTCACAGTGGCACCCCACCCCAGTACTTTTGCCTAGAAAATCCCATGGACGGAGGAGCCTGGTGGGCTCCAGTCTGTGGGGTCGCTAAGAGTCGGATACGACTGAGCGACTTCACTTTCACTTTTCACTTTCATGCATTGGAGAAGGAAATGGCAACCCACTCCAGTGTTCTTGCCTGGAGAATCCCAGGGACAGGGGAGCCTGGTGAGCTTCCGTCTATGGGGTCGCACAGAGTCGGACACGACTGAAGCGACTTAACAACAACAACAACAACAACTCTCACCCCTGGGACCCAACCTCAATCTCTGGCTGAGAACCAAAGCCCTGCTTCAAGCCACCATAGGCAGAGGCCACCCAAGATCATTCCCAACCCCAGCTCCAGAGCTTGGACTCAGAAACTTTTCTTGGAGAGAGAAGTGGGCTATACAAAAGATAATTTCTAATCTTTTCCCAAAGGACTGACCTGATGGGTAAGAGTTTGGAGAAGTTCAAGCCAAAGGGCCTGAACAGTACACATTGTGGTGAGAGGCAACCAGAAAGAGTTTTGTGGATTTAATAAAGATATGGACTAGACTGCAGGCTGGATAGTTTGTGAAAGAGGACTGAGGAATAGGATAGCTGGGAGGATTCTTTATGGAGTCAGAAATACACAGAACACTAAGTTCAGAAACTATTCTTTAAGGGAGGTGTAGTTTGACTGGATTAGTTTATAGAGCAATTAGACACCAGGACACTGATAAAAAAAAAAGCAACTGACCAGCAGTTAGTGAAGTTGAACATCTGGGTGTGGTTAGGGAAGAAGGAGGAGAGCACTGTCATCTCAGGGTGATTGTGGACATACCCCAAACTGTCACTTCTTACGGAGCAATATGAGTGTGAGTGTGTCTGTGTATGTGTGTATGTGCGTGTGCACACATGCATGTCTGTTCACGTGTGAGCTGGCAAGGACACTGCTGCTGCTAAGTCGCTTCAGTTGTGTCTGACTCTGTGCGAACCCAGAGATGGCAGCCCACCAGGCTCCCCTGTCCCTGGGATTCTCCAGGCAAGAACACTGGAGTGGGTTTCCATTTCCTTCTCCAATGCATGAAAGTGAAAAGTGAAAGTGAAGTAGCTCAGTCGTGTCCAACTCCTAGTGATCCCATGGACTGCAGCCCACCAGGCTCCTCCGTCCATGGGGTTTGCCAGGCAAGAGTACTGGAGTGGGTTGCCATTGCCTTCTCCAGGCAAGGAGACTAGACTTCACTAAAATAATCCAACCAATCACGAACAAATTGAGGGGGAGGCACTTACGAGACTACTGTTGCTGCTAGCAATCTGGACCGGCACAGTGACTGAACTTAACGTCCCTTCCAAATGTGGAAAAGTTCAGGTAAAAATAAATGACAGATGAGAGGAGAAATAATAGAGGAGTATAAAGGAGTGTATAGGTGGATTATGTGACGAAAGAAATCCAACCTTAGGAGAGGTTTAGAGCAAGGGAATAATATTATCTCTTAGTATAGTTATACCAGGTGGCCAGAAGGGGCAAAACTACGTTTGCCAAGACCACTCCTGCTTTTGTTACCCTAAATGCTACCAGTTTGTTTGGGCAAACTTCAGCATTGGCTACAATGTTTATGCCTTCCTTCTGAAGACTCCTCTCTCAGTTTCCTTATCTGTAACACGAGGTTAATAATAATGCGTACCTTCAGAAGTTGTATGAGGAGTTAATATATGTGAAGCTCTTAGAAGAACGCAAAATTGCCTCACTCTTAACGATAACCCCCAGCCATAACGATTGGTCTAAGGATGGTCAGTGGACCCAAGCATGGCCAATTACAGTCCTTCCCTGGACATTTTGGAATTTGAATTGAGAGGGACCAGCCTTTCTTTGAGAACTTGGACTGTGAGACGTAACATGCAAGTTGTTTCAGCAGCCATATTTCGCCTCATTTGGAGCAGAGAGGAACAGGGAATTGATATGCAGGGAGAAAAGCAAGCATTTATATTTATAGTCCATTTTTTGCTTAAACTAGTTTGAGTTGTTTTCTGAGAACTGCTTCCTACTGGGATTTAGGCCAGTGGTGGGTGGCTCCCAGCAGACTGATTACCACGTAGCTATAAACCTTGACAAGCAAATGCTTAGAAAGGTTGCTGGTTATAGTGGACAGAGTACAATGGCAGCATGCCCAACATGCCACAGTGTGCTATGTGCAGACACAATCACCCTGGTCTTTGTGGATGGAAAGCTGTAAGCAGAATGGGAAAAGACAGTGGCTTCCTGTTGGGATTAAAGCAGTAGGCATCATGTGATGGATTTGAGAGTCCCTGGGGAATAGCCCCATCCTTAGAGAGGAAGGCTGTGAGAGGTCTTATGAAATACTTAACCTAAATTACAGCTGACTTTGACCAACCAACCCTAGTAGAAGGTACCTAACATTTTTGGGTACAAATTATGTACCCTAACTGCACTCAGGCTGTTAGTCCATGATGGCAACAACATGTATAGTGGATTAAACAACAATGACTCACAAGACAGAAAAGAGCCTTAGGGGAAATAGATGCCCGTAGGTATTCTGGGAAGAGTGATGTTTGCTTTTAATGAGGAGCAGCATTCAGAGGAAGAAGACATATTCACTAGAACAAACAGATTAGAGAGAGTTCTCTTCCTAGATGAAGGTGAAGCATAAGAGGCAGCTTGGCGAGATAAAGAAGCACTAGCAAACTGGAGCAGGCAGATTCAACAAATACTGCTCCACAATGCTAGAACCCAGAGTTGGGAAAAATCTGCACCCTGACCTGAGAGGTTCTCTGGAAATTTTAATGCACATGGAGGCTAAAGTGGATGGGAAACAATGACCCTCTACCCTATTCCAGAGGCTTAAGAGAACACACCTATGGAAATCTTAAGGCCTCCAAGCTTATGGAAGTTCTCTATGGGTACTTGTAATTTACACCAAGATCATGAACTCCTTATTGCCAAATTCAGACTTAAATTGAAGAAAGTAGGGAAAACCACTAGACCATTCAGGTATGACCTAAATCAAATCCCTTATGATTATACAGTGGAAGTGAGAAATAGATTTAAGGGACTAGATCTGATAGAGTACCTGATGAACTATGGACGGAGGTTCGTGACATTGTACAGGAGACAGGGATCAAGACCATACCCAAGAAAAAGAAATGCAAAAAAAGCAAAATGGCTGTCTGAGGAGGCCTTACAAATAGCTGTGAAAAGAAGCAAAAAGCAAAGGAAAAAAGGAAAGATATAAGCATCTGAATACAGAGTTCCAAAGAATAGCAAGGAGAGATAAGAAAGCCTTCCTCAGCAATGAATGCAAAGAAATAGAGGAAAACAGCAGAATGGGAAAGACTAGAGATTGCTTCAAGAAAATTGGAGATACCAAGGGAACATTTCATACAAAGATGGGCTCGATAAAGGACAGAAATGGTATGGACCTAACAGAAGCAGAAGATATTAAGAAGAGGTGGCAAGAATACACAGAAGAACTGTACAAAAAAGATCTTCACAGCCCAGATAATTACGATGGTGATCACTCACCTAGAGCCAGATAACCTGGAATGTGGACTCAAGTGGGCCTTAGGAAGCATCACTACGAACAAAGCTAGTGGAGGTGATGGAATTCCAGTTGAGCTATTTCAAATCCTGAAAGATGATGCTGTGAAAGTGCTACACTCAATATGCCAGCAAATTTGGAAAACTCAGCAGTGGCCACAGGACTGGAAAAGGTGAGTTTTCATTCCAATCCCAAAGAAAGGCAATGTCAAAGAATGCTCAAACTACTGCACAATTGCACTCATCTCACAACTAGTAAAGTAATGCTTAAAATTCTCCAAGCCAGGCTTCAGCAATACGTGAACCATGAACTTCTGATGTTCAAGCTAGTTTTAGAAAAGGCAGAGGAACCAGAGATCAAATTGCCAACATCCTCTGGATCATGGAAAAAGCAAGAGAGTTCCAGAAAAACATCTATTTCTGCTTTATTGACTATGCCAAAGCCTTTGACTGTGTGGATCACAATAAACTGTGGAAGATTCTGAAAGAGATGGGAATTCCAAACCACCTGACCTGCCTCTTGAGAAACCTATATGCAGGTCAGGAAGCAACAGTTAGAACTGGACATGGAACAACAGACTGGTTCCAAATAGGAAAAGGAGTACGTCAGGGCTGTATATTGTCACCCTGCTTATTTAACTTTTATGCAGAATACATCATGAGAAACGCTGGGCTGGAAGAAGCACAAGCTGGAATCAAGATTGCCGGGAGAAATATCAATAACCTCAGATATGCAAATGACACCACCCTTATGGCAGAAAGTGAAGAACTAAAGAGCTTCTTGAAAGTGAAAGAGAAGAGTGAAAAAGTTGGCTTAAAGCTGAACATTCAGAAAACAAAGATCATGGCATCTGGTCCCATCACTTCATGGGAAATAGATGAGGAAACAGTGGAAACATTGTCAGACTTTATTTTTGGGGGCTCCAAAATCACTGCAGATGGTGACTGCAGCCATGAAATTAAAAGACACCCACTTCTTGGAAGGAAAGTTATGACCAACCTAGATAGCATATTCAAAAGCATAGACATTACTTTGCCAACAAAGGTCCGTCTAGTCATGGCTATGGTTTTTCCAGTGGTCATGTATGGATGTGAGAGTTGGACTGTGAAGAAAGCTGAGCGCCGAAGAATTGATGCTTTTGAACTGTGGTGTTGGAGAAGACTCTTGAGAGTCCCTTGGACTGCAAGGAAATCCAACCAATCCATTCTACAGATCAGGCCTGGGTGTTCATTGGAAGGACTGATGGTGAAGCTGAAACTCCAATACTTTGGCCACCTCTGCAAAGAGTTGATTCATTGGAAAAGACCCTGGTGCTGTGAGGGATTGGGGGCAGGAGAAGAAGGGGACGACAGAGGATGAGATGGCTGGATAGCATCACCAACTCGATGGACATGGGTTTAAATAAACCCCGGGAGTTGGTGAGGGACAGGGAGGCCTGGCATGCTGCGATTCATGGAGTCACAAAGAGTTGGACATGACTGAGAGACTGAACTGAACTGAACAGTGACTAAAAGCTGAAATGAAACATATTCTGCAGTATATTTTGTAGGAATAGGAAGTGTGCCAAATACTGCTCAAATCCTCTCTTTGGAGGAAGATGGGCTCTGCTATATTTTTACACAACAAAATGCATTGTCAGTACAAGCCTACAAAGTGGGGATGGTGAATAACTATTGCCTCCAATTAACTTGAATTAACCCAAAGAAAATTAAGCCAAGGCCAGTTGTAATGACACCTGTCTTTTAATTAATACCTGTTATAGGGGCAAGATGACACCACCCTTATGGCAGAAAGTGAAGAGGGGCTAAAAAGCCTCTTAATAAAAGTGAAAGTGGAGAATGAAAAGGTTGGCTTAAAGCTCAACATTCAGAAAACGAAGATCATGGCATCTGGTCCCATCACTACATGGGAAATAGATGGGGAAACAGTGGAAACAGTGTCAGACTTTCTTTTTCTGGGCTCCAAAATCACTGCAGATGGTGACTGCAGCCATGAAATTAAAAGACGCTTACTCCTTGGAAGGAAAGTTATGACCAATCTAGATAGCATATTCAAAAGCAGAGACATTACTTTGCCAACAAAGGTTCGCCTAGTCAAGGCTATGGTCTTTCCTGTGGTCATGTATGGATGTGAGAGCTGGACTGTGAAGAAGGCTGAGCGCCGAAGAATTGATGCTTTTGAACTGTGGTGTTGGAGAAGACCCTTGAGAGTCCCTTGGACTACAAGGAGATCCAACCAGTCCATTCTGAAGGAGATCAGCCCTGGGATTTCTTTGGAAGGAATGATGCTCAAGCTGAAACTCCAGTATTTTGGCCACCTCATGCGAAGAGTTGACTCATTGGAGAAGACTCTGATGCTGGGAGGGATTGGGGGCAGGAGGAGAAGGGGACAACAGAGGATGAGATGGCTGGATGGCATCACTGACTCGATGAATGTGAGTCTGAGTGACCTCCGGGAGTTGGTGATGGACAGGGAGGCCTGGCGTGCTGCAGTTCATGGGGTCGCAAAGAGTCGGACACGACTGAGCGACTGATCTGATCTGATCTGATAGGGGCAAGAGTAGAACACAGATCCGGAGAAGGCAATGGCAACCCACTCCAGTACTCTTGCCTGGAAACTCCCATGGACAGGGGAACCTGGTAGACTACAGTCCATGGGGTGGCTAAGAGTTGGACACCACTGAGCGACTTCACTTTCACTTTTCACTTTCATGCATTAGAGAAGGAAATGGAAACCCACTCCAGTGTTCTTGCCTGGAGAATCCCAGGGACGGGGGAGCCTGGTGGCCTGCCGTCTATAGGGTCGCACAGAATTGGACACAACTGAAGCAAGTTAGCAGCAACAGCAGCAGAACACAGATCATATATGTGTGCTTGTAGTTGCTCAGTTGTGTTTGACTCTTTGAGACCCCATGGACGGTAGCTTGCCAGGCGCTTCTGTTCATGGAATTCTCCAGGCAAGAATAGTGGAATAGGTTGCCATTTCCTATTTCAGGGGATCTTCCTGACCCAGAGATTGTCTCTTGGGTCTCTTGCATCGGCAGGCAGATTCTTTACTATTGTGCCACCTAGGAAGCCTTTATATATATATATATATATATATATATATATATATATATATATATATATATACACTCCAGTACTCTTGCCTGGAAAATCCCACGGATGGAGGAGCCTGGTAGGCTGCAGTCCATGGGGACGCTAAGAGTCGGACATGACTGAACGACTTCACTTTCTCTTTTCACTTTCATGCATTGGAGAAGGAAATGGCAACCCACTCCAGTGTTCTTGCCTGGAGAATCCCAGGGATGGTGGAGCCTGGTGGGCTGCCGTCTATGGGGTCGCACAGAGTCGGACATGACTGAAGTGACTTAGCATAGCATATATATATATGAGTCCATCATTCAAAAATTAAAAATACCATGGTGAAAGACTTCTGATAGACCATTCCAGAGGGATCTTGAGAGCACATCTGGGAGGTTTCAATCTCAGTCCTGCCTTCAACCAGCAAGTGACTGATTTGTCCTATAAAGAAGCTGAATCGCACTCACAATGACGATGTGGTATTGCTGGAAAGATTCTACTGCTTCATGTCAAGGAGTCTTATAATACTATAATACACTGATGATCAAGTGTATTGGGAGATTGAGTTTTAGCCTCCTCAGGTTGTAATATCTAAGGAAAATGACTGGCCTGAGGAGATCAGGATCTAGCTAACCATCAGTTGATTTCTGAGCTCAGTAGTTATCATAAGGTATAAATAGTAGTAGATCAAGGGGGGAAAAGAATAATCAAACTAGTGCCAGAATATGAAAATATCTGTAATGGCTTTATAGGACAAATTAATTGTTTTTTTAAATCTGTCCCTACCCCACACTGGCTTCTTCCAATGTTGGGCATATTTGTGTTGGTTCTGTTCCAAAATGGAGTCACTTGTGTTAGGCCCCACATCAGCAAACCAAGACTTAATACCTAACCTAATTGCAACTACAGCCTACCCCAGGAATGTAACCTTTCATGAGTCAACCAGGAATTACCTGCTTAGGACTGAAATACTTGGCTGATAGGCTCCTTCTGTTCCCATGAGGAGAGCGGCCTTACCTAAAACCATGCAATTCTTCACTAATAATTTTATTTCTCCTGCTTACTCTCTGCTTTAAAAATACTAAAATCCAAGACTTCCCTGGTGGTCCAGTGGCCAAGACTCCATGCTCCCAATGCAGGGGGCCTGGGTTCAATCCCTGGTCAGGGAGCTAAAATCCCATATGCTGCAACTAAGACCTGGCACAGCCAAATAAATTCATTAAATGAATGAAAAGATTTTCTAAAAATACAAAAATCTTTTCCTTTTTTGCAGCTAGAAAGTGAAGTTGCTCAGTTGTGTCTGACTCTTTGCAACCCAATGGACTGTAGCCCACCAGGCTCCTCTGTCCATGAGATTTTCCAGGCAAGAGTACTGGAGTGGGTTGCCATTTCTTTCTCCAGAGAATCTTCCCAACCCAGGGATCGAACCCAGGTCTCCCGCATTGCAGGCAGATGCTTTACCATCTGAGTCACCAGAGAAGCACTAGACAAAGCTCTTTTCATTCACTAGGTTGGATACTGCTCATTTCATGGGTCACTTAATGAAGCCAACTGGATCTTCACATTTCCTCATTTGAATTTTGGTTATTTTACAGTATTATTTCTAGATCTGTACCATAAATGCTACACAAAATGTACGTACTTTGATAGGTATTATCATTTTGCTGTAAGGGTTCTATGTTCAAAAAACAGGGGGTGGCCTGTGATAGAATACAAAATTTGGTCTCATTTGTCGGTTCCTGCTTCTTGGCTCTCAAAACCCTTTTCATTTCCTATGTGATTAGAGTAGTAGGGGCATCTTTTATGTTTGCCTTTTTTTTTTTTTTTGATTCCTGCAATAGTTTTAGAGTGATAAAGGCAAATTGGATGCATTTGGTTATTTACAGCAAACTCTTTCAATCACATCTGAGTTCATATTAGTGAGGAAATTTTTGGAAAACCTCTAGATAGGAGTCCCTAACCTCCAGGATCTAATGCCTACTGAGTATGTGTTTGTAGTCTCTCAGTCATGTCTGACTCTTTAAGACCCTATGGACTATAGCCCACCAGGTTTCTCCATCCATGGGATTTTCCAGGCAAGAATACTGGAGTGGGTTGCCATTCCCTTCTCCAGGGGATCTTCCAGACCCAGGGATTGAACCTGGGTCTCCTGCATGGCAGGCACACTCTTTATCCTCTGAGTCACCAATAATAGAAATGAAGTGCACACAAGAAATGTAATGAACTTGAATCGTCCTGAAACCATTCACCCAACCTTGGTCTGTAGAAAAACTGTCTTCCATGAAATCAATCCCTTGGGCCAAAAAGGTTAGAGACTACTCCTCTAAATAAGTAGAGCCTTACCTAAGGATGGGGGCTGGTTGCCAGGGGAACCAACTAGGGTGATTAGAGGGCTGGAAAGCAGGTTGATGAATAAGAACCCATCCATGTGTCACACATTCTGTGAGTAGTGAGTAAAGGAAAGAAGACTTCTCTTTATGTCTTCACTCATTTATTCACTTGACTGCACAGGGTCTTATTTGCAGCATCCAGGCCTTCAATCTTCCTTGTCACCTGTCAGATCTTTAGTCCTGGCTTTGGGATCTAGTTCCCTGACCAGGGATTGAATATAGGACCCCTGCATTTGGACCCCCAAGTCTTGGCCACTGGAAGTCCCCAAAAGACTTTTCTTTGCATAAATTAAAAAAACAAATTACAGTCTTCCCTGGACAGGCACCTCGATTTCCTACTTCAACAGTGCTTAGAGGGAACCTACCTCCTCAAATTTGCTCCAGCACCGGGCGGCCCCAGGTCTCAACTCATCCTGAGGATAGTGGCCATCTCGCTAGTGTGCCAGAACTAACACAGGTACTCGGAGACTGCCATCAACCACCAGCCTGGAGGTCTTCATCTTCTATGGCTACCTGTCAATGTCATACAACTTTGACCTTGATGATGCAGCTTTGAAGAACTTTGCCAAATACGTTCCTCTCCAATTTTGTGATGCGAGGGCACTTACTGAGATGCTGGAGAAGCTTGATATCCTTCAGGATATCAAGAAACCCAGTCACGAAGAGTGGGCTAAATGCAATGGAATGTGTGCTACTCTTGGGAAAAATTGTAGATCCGTCTCAACTGGAACAGGCACAAAATGCCCACTGAAAATAATGACACCCCCCCCCACATGTGACTTCTCTGATGGCACAAATGGTAAAGAATCTGCCTGCAATGCAGGAGAACCAAGTTTGATCCTTGGATTGGGAAGATCCCATGGAGAAGGCATGGCAATCCACCCCAGTATTCTTGCCTGGAGAATTCCAGAGACAAAGGAGCTTGGCAGGCTGCAGTCCATGGGGTCACAAAGAGTCAGACATGACTGAGTGACTAACATGTTTCTGTGACTTACCTGAATGAGTAGATGAAATCCATCAAAGATTTGAGTAACTATGTAACCAACTTGTGCCAAGATAGGGGCCCCATGAATCGAGCATGACTGACGAAGTATCTCTTTGACAAGCACATCCTGGGGAGCAGTGACAACAAGCTAGCCTTAGGCTGGCTTCCTGTAGCCATGAGGATGACTTCCTTGGTGACCAAGGCAGGCTGCGCATGTTTGGCTTATCTCTGCCTTTTCTATGCTGCTGCTGCTGCTGCTAAGTCGCTTCAGTTGTGTCCGACTCTGTGCAACACCATAGACGGTAGCCCACCAGGCTCCCCCATCCCTGGGATTCTCCAGGCAAGAACACTGGAGTGGGTTGCCATTTCCTTCTCCAGTGCATGAAAGTGGAAAGTGAAAAGTGAAAGTGAAGTCACTCAGTCATGTCCGACTCTTTGTGACCCCATGGACTGCAGCCTACCAGGCTCTTCCATCCATGGGATTCTCCAGGCAAGAGTAATAAAGTGGGGTGCCATTATCTACTTAAGTTCTTTCTTGGTACCATTCATTCAAATAAAGTAATTTGATACCCCCTCCCCACCTCAAAAAAAGCCAAACAACAAATAGCAAAAACATCCTTGGAAAGCAGGTGGGAGGATCAGTATACCAGTTGCTGCAATATATAGGAAAAATGTCTATTTTCTAACAAAAAACTGAGGCTTGCACTGAAACAGGAAGTTGTGACCTATACCTATGACTGAAACTGTGAAAGTAAGTAAGTAGATGTCAGATTTAAGAGAAAAGTAGCCATTATAAATATGCTCACAGGACTAAAGGAAAGCCTGATTAAAGATGTAAAGGAGATAGTATGACAGTGTGGCATCAGATAGAATATCACCGAAGAGATAGAAACACAAAGAAAAGTCAATATGCAAATTCTGTGGAAGTTGAAAGTGTTGATGGAAAAACACACACGCAAAATCTAAGTTTAGAATTATGTTTTATTTGGCTGACTTGCTGAGGACTTAACTCCTCTGAGGGACTATTCCAAAGAGATAAGGGAGGAGCCAGGATGTATAGGATTTCAAACAAACCTGGTAGTCTGACATCAGAAGATTACTGCTAATTAAAGAAAAGCAGACACCCGAAGTGAATGAATTTTGTACTTTTCTGTGTATGGGAAGGTACAAAAGTCTGGGTTCATTGAAATCATCCCTTTGATATGTACCTTAATTATTAGGGCCAGTATCCTGTTTTTCTCCATCCTGTATCCCCTCAAGAGTGCACAGAGCAGGGCAGCTGCCTTGGCTGAGAGCAACAACATCCTTTGTTTACTGATGTGGCAAGTTCAGTTCAGTCGCTCAGTCATGTCCGACTCTTTGCGACCCCGTGGACTGCAGCACACCAGGCTTCCCTGTCCATCACCAACTCCCGGAGCTTGCTCAAACTCATGTCCATCAAGTCTGAGATGCCATCCAACCATCTTACCTTCTGATGTGGCGAGTGATGGCCATAATAAGTATAATAACTAGAATTTAAAAATTCACTGGAGTGACTTGATAGTAGATTTGAATGGCAGAGTATAAAGAATTAGCAGACCTTGAAGGCAGATTGATAAACTTCCTGTAAGTACACATTACCTCCCTCCAAAATATTTTGATGTATTTTTATGTAGTGTTAAATATTTATTAATTTTTAATGGTTTCTTTGGTTATTAGAAGTTTAATTGTTTGAGGCTTTTCTAAATATCTAATTGTTATTGATTTCTGATTTAATTTTGTTGTGTTTAGAAAACATATTCTGTAGAATTTAAGATTTTAGGTAGAGATTTGTTTTATGCCCCAGCATAAGATCTGTCTTTGTTAATGCTCTGTATGAACATGGAAAGAGTGTGAATGCTATGCTACAGTTTATGGGATAAATTGTTCTATAAAGGTCAGGTTAGGTTAAAGTGGTTAATATTTTTAGATCTTCCACATCCTTCTAGATTTTTATCTAGGTATTAAAGAGGAAATTGATATTTCTACTTGTAAATTTGTCTATTTGTCTCTTTATTTCAGTCAGCCTTTGCTTCATCTATTTTTAAAATCAGTTATTAACCACCTACATTTTAGGTTTGCTATGTCTGCTTCATGGATTGACCCATCTATCATTATAAATGTCTCATTCTATCTGTGATAATTCTTCTTGTCTTGAGGTTCATTAAGTCTAATATTAATAAAACTCTTTTCAGCTTTCTTTTGCATTTACATGGTGTATGTTTTTCATTCTTTTCATGTCAACCAATTTTTTGAAATTTAAAGAAATTAGTGATACGGTTGAATTTAGCTCTGTCCTTTCTGTTAGTTGCTTTTCTTAGATTGAAGTATAGTAGATTCACAGTATTGTGTAAGTTGTGGTGTACAACAAAGTGATTGATATATGTGTACATATGTATATCGATATTATTTTTTAATGATTTTTTCAACTACCTTAAAGTCTTCTTTAATTTATTGTTGGCTGCACTGGGTCTTTGTTGTGTGTCTCGAGTTGTGGTGCTCGGGCTTCTCACTGGAGTGGCTTCTCTTGTTGTGGAGCATGGGCTTGAGGGCGTGCAGCCTTCAGTAGCTGTGGCACAAGGATTTAGTCGCCCCAAGGCATGTGGAATCATCCTGGACCAGGAACTGAACCTGTGTGCCCTGCGTTAGGTGGGTTAGACCACCCACAAAGTCCTTGTATATATTATTTTTCATTATAGGTTATACAAGATATTGAATATAGCTCCTGGTGCTATACAAGAGAACTTTATCTATCTTATATATAGTAGTTTGTATTTGCTAATCTCAAACTCCTAATTCATCCCTTCCCCTCTTCCCCCTTTGGTAACCGTAGGTCTGTTTTCTGTATTGGTCAGTGTGTTTCTGTTTTGTAAATAAGTTTATTTGTATTATAGTTTCAGTTCAGTTCAGTCACTCAGTCATGTCCAACTCTTTGCCACCCCATGAACTGCAGCACACCAGGCCTCCCTGACCATCACCAACTCCCGGAGGTCACTCAGACTCACATCCATCGAGTCAGTGATGTCATCCAGCCATCTCATCCTCTGTTGTCCCCTTCTCCTCCTGCCCCCAATCCCTCCCAGCATCAGAGTCTTCTCCAATGAGTCAACTCTTCACATGAGGTGGCCAAAGTACTGGAGTTTAAGCTTTAGCATCATTCCTTCCAAAGAAATCCCAAAGCTGATCTCCTTTAGGATGGACTGGTTGGATCTTCTTGCAGTCCAAGGGACTCTCAAGAGTCTTCTCCAACACCAGAGTTCAAAAGCATCAATTCTTCGGCGCTCAGCCTTCTTCACAGTCCAACTCTCACATCCATACATGACCACAGGAAAAACCATAGCCTTGACTAGACAGACCTTTGTTGGCAAAGTAATGTCTCTGCTTTTGAATATGCTATCTAGGTTGGTCATAACTTTCCTTCCAAGGAGCAAGCGTCTTTTAATTTCTTGGCTGCAATCACCATCTGCAGTGATTTTGGAGCCCCCCAAAATAAAGTCTGACACTGTTTAGGTGATAACAAACTATAGGTGATATCACCTATGTGTAGGTGATATCACATGATACTAGATTTTCTCTGATTTAGTTCCCTTAGTACAGTAATCTCTAGGCCCATCCACGTTTCTGTAAATGGCATTATTCATTCTTTTTTATGGCTTTGTGGTATTCTATTGTGTGTGTGTGAATGTGTGGGCTTCCCTGATGGCTCAGACAGCAAAGAATCTGCCTGCAATGAAAGAGACCGAGGTTCGATCCCTCTGTCAGGAAGATTCCCCAGGGGAAGGGAAATGACTACCTCCTCCAGTATTTTTGCCTGGAGAATTCCATTGACAGAGGAGCCTGGCAGGCTAAGTCCATGGGGTCACAAAGAGTTGAACACAACTGAGTGACAATACACACACACAAACGATATATATATATATATATATATATATATATATATATATATATGTATATACATATATGAATGGACATTTAGGTTGCTGGGCTATTGTAAATAGAGCTACTATGAACATGGGGGTGCATGTATATTTTTAAATTAGAGTTTTCTTAGGACAAATGCCCAGGAGTGGGATTGTAGGGTTGCATGATAACTCTAGTTTTTTAAGGACCTCCCTACTGTTTTCCACAGCTGCTGCACCAGTTTACATTCTTACCAACAGTGTAGGTAGGAAGGAAGATTCCTTTTCGCCCACACCCTCTCCAGCACTATTGCTTGTGGACTTTTTAATGATGGCCGTTCTGACTGGTGTGAGGTGGTACTTCCAAGTAGTTTTGATCTGCATTTATCTCACAATTAGTGATGCTGAGCATCTTTTCATGTGTCTATTAGCCATCTGCCTATCTTCTTTGGAAAAATGCCTATTTAGGTCTTCTGTCCATTTTTTATTTGGGTTGTTTGATTTTTCTGATGAACTGTTTGTATATTTTAGAAATTAAGCCTTGTCAGTTCTAGTGCTTGCAATTTTTTTCTCTCAGTCCATAGACTGTGTTTTGTTTATGGATTCCTTTGCTGTGCAAAAGCTTGTAAGTTTGATTAGATCCCGTGTGTTTATTTTTGCTTTTATTTCTTTTACCTTGGGAGACTGATCTAAGAAAATATTACTAGGATTTATGTCAGAAAATGTTTTGCCCATGATCTCTTCTGGGGTTTTTATGATATCATGTCTTACATTAAGTCTTTAAACCATTTTGAGTTTATTTTTGTTTACACGTGAGGAAGTATTCTAACTAGTTGATTTATATGTAGCTGTCCAGCTTTCACAAAACCACTTGCTGAAGAGAAAACATACTCTCTTGACTTTTACAGCTTTATACTAAGTTTTGAAACTGGGTAATGGGCAATACCAGACCACCTGATCTGCCTCTTGAGAAATCTGTATGCAGGTCAGGAAGCAACAGTTAGAAGTGGTCATGGAACAACAGACTGGTTCCAAATAGGAAAAGGAGTACGTCAAGGCTGTATATTGTCACCATGTTTATTTAACTTATATGCAGAGTACATCATGAGAAATGCTGGACTGGAAGAAACACAAGTTGGAATCAAGATTGCTGGGAGAAATATCAATAACCTCAGATATGCAGATGACACCACCCTTATGGCAGAAAGTGAAGAGGGGCTAAAAAGCCTCTTGATGAAAGTGAAAGTGGAGAGTGAAAAGGTTGGCTTAAAGCTCAACATTCAGAAAACGAAGATCATGGCATCTGGTGCCATCACTACATGGGAAATAGATGGAGAAACAGTGGAAACAGTGTCAGACTTTATTTTCTGGGCTCCAAAATCACTGCAGATGGTGACTGCAGCCATGAAATTAAAAGACGCTTACTCCTTGGAAGGAAAGTTATGACCAACCTAGATAGCATATTCAAAAGCAGAGACATCAGTTTACCAACAAAGGTTGGCCTAGTCAAGGCTATGGTCTTTCCTGTGGTCATGTATGGATGTGAGAGCTGGACTGTGAAGAAGGCTGAGTGCCGAAGAATTGATGCCTTTGAACTGTGGTGTTGGAGAAGACTCTTGAGAGTCCCTTGGACTGCAAGGAGATCCAACCAGTCCATTCTGAAGGAGATCAACCCTGGGATTTCTTTGGAAGGAATGATGCTAAAGCTGAGACTCCAGTATTTGGCCACCTCATGCGAAGAGTTGACTCAGTGGAGAAGACTCTGATGCTGGGAGGGATTGGGGGCAGGAGGAGAAGGGGACGACAGAGGATGAGATGCCTGGATGGCATCACTGACTCAATGGATGTGAGTCTGAGTGACCTCCGAGAGTTGGTGATGGACAGGGAGGCCTGGCGTGCTGCAGTTCATGGGGTCGCAAAGAGTCGGACACGACTGAGCGACTGATCTGATCTGATCTGATCTGAATGGAAGTCTTCCAACTTTGTTTCACAGAATTATGTTGGCTCTTCTAGGTACTTTGTCTTTCTTTGTGTATTTTATAATCATTTTGTCAGTATCTACAAAATAATTTGGGGCTTCCCAGGTGGTGCTATGGTAAAGAACCTCCCTGCTAAAGCAGGAGATATATAAGGAGTGAGTTTGATCCCTGGATCAGAAAGATCCCCTGGAGGAGAGCATGGCAACCCACTCCAGTATTCTTGCCTGGAGAATCCCATGGACAAAGGAGCCTGGTATGCTACAGTCCATAGGGTTGCAGGATCAGATACAACTGAAGCCACTTAGCATGCACACATGAAATAGCTTACAGGGATTTTAATTGGGATTGCATTGAATCTATAGATCATGATGGGGAGAGCTGACATCTTAATATAATAATATTGAGTCTTATAATACATAGACATGGAATATCTCTCTGTTTGTTTAGAGCCTCTTTTAATTTTTTTAAAGTAAGATTACTTTTAATTAATTAATTTTTGGCTAAGCACGGGCTTTGTCTAGTTGTGGTGAGCAGGGTCTACCCTCCAGTTGTGGCGCATGGACTTCTCATTGTGGTGGCTTCTCTTGTTGCAGAGCATGGACTCTAGGTCCACAAACTTCAGTAGTTGCAGCATGCAGGTTCAGTAGTTGTGGCTCTGGGGCTCTAGAGCACAGGCACAGTAGTTGTGGCACATGGGCTTCATTGCCCTGTGGCATGTGGAATCTTCCCAGACCAGGAATTGAACCATGTCACCTGCATTGGCAGGCTGATTCTTACCCACTGAATCACCAGGGAAGGCCAAGCCTCTGTGATTTTTTCATTAGAATTTTGTTTCTATGTATAGATTTTGAGCATATTTTGTTAGATTTATATCCAAGAATTTTATTTTGGGGTGGGTTTTATATGTGGTTTAATTTTTTTAAAAAAATTCCAGTTGTTGATTGCTGATGTAATGGCACCCCACCCCAGTACTTTTGCCTGGAAAATCCCATGGATGAAGGAGCCTGGTAGGCTGCAGTCCATGGGGTCGCTAAGAGTCGGACACGACTGAGCGACTTCCCTTTCACTTTTCACTATCATGCATTGGAGAAGGAAATGGCAACCCACTCCAGTGTCCTTGCCTGGAGAATCCCAGGGGCGGGGGAGCCTGGTGAGCTTCCGTCTATGGGGTTACACAGAGTCGGACACAACTGAAGTGACCTAGCAGCAGTAGCAGCAGCAAGAAAACTATTGACTTCTGTATATTAGCAGGTTATTATATATCCTGCAACTTTGCTATGATTGCTTTCTAATTCCAGAAATATTTTTTGTCAGGTTATTTTTTTTAATTTTCTATATAAGCAATCATGTCATTTGCAAACAAAAATGATTCTATTTCTTTCTTTCCAATCTTGTGCCTTTTGTTCCTTCTCTGGTCTTATCATAGTAGCTAGAACCTCCAATATAATATTGCTAATAGGAAAAGGAGTATGTCAAGGCTGTATATTGTCACCCTGCTTATTTAACTTATATGCAGAGTACATCATGAGAAACGCTGGACTGGAAGAAACACAAGCTGGAATCAAGACTGCCAGGAGAAATATCAATAACCTCAGATATGCAGATGACACCACCCTTATGGCAGAAAGTGAAGAGGGGCTAAAAAGCCTCTTGATGAAAGTGAAAGTGGAGAGTGAAAAGGTTGGCTTAAAGCTCAACATTCAGAAAACTAAGATCATGGCATCCGGTCCCATCACTACATGGGAAATAGATGGGGAAACAGTGTCAGACTTTCTTTTTCTGGGCTCCAAAATCACTGCAGATGGTGACTGCAGCCATGAAATTAAAAGACGCTTACTCCTTGGAAGGAAAGTTATGACCAATCTAGATAGCATATTCAAAAGCAGAGACATTACTTTGCCAACAAAGGTTCGCCTAGTCAAGGCTATGGTCTTTCCTGTGGTCATGTATGGATGTGAGAGCTGGACTGTGAAGAAGGCTGAGCGCCGAAGAATTGATGCTTTTGAACTGTGGTGTTGGAGAAGACTCTTGAGAGTCCCTTGGACTGCAAGGAGATCCAACCGGTCCATTCTGAAGGAGATCAGCCCTGGGATTTCTTTGGAAGGAATGATGCTAAAGCTGAAACTCCAGTATTTTGGCCACCTCATGCAAAGAGTTGACTCATTGGAGAAGACTCTGATGCTGGGAGGGATTGGGGGCAGGAGGAGAAGGGGACGACAGAGGATGAGATGGCTGGATGGCATCACTGACTCGATGGATGTGAGTCTGAGTGACCTCCGGGAGTTGGTGATGGACAGGGAGGCCTGGCGCCCTTCAATTCATGGGGTCGCAAAGAGTCAGACATGACTGAGCGACTGATCTGATCTGATCTGAAGGAATGAATATTTGTGCTACTCCCAGATTTGTATGTTGAGACCCTAATCCTCAATGTAATGGTATTTGGAGGTAAGGGCTTTGAGAAATAATAAGGTTATATGAGATTATGAGAATGGAGCCTTCATGATAGGATTAATGTTCTTATAATGAGGAAAAGACAAAAGATGTCTCTTTCTGCCTGCTTACACCAAGGAAATTAAAATAAATCAGATTAATATTGAATTCTGATGTTGGAAAAATAATTAAGTAAACCTAACAAAAACAGAAGGAACAAATACAAGTACTAATTGCTAAATTAGAAACAACAGAGTAAATATAGAATCCAAGAACTATTTTCTTGAAAACAAACTATTAACTGGAAAGCTCGCTAGTTTAGCTTATCAAGTTATGAGAATGAAAATGCAAATGATAAAACTCAAGATGAAGGTGGAGAAATGATAGCTATGGGATAAAATGAAATTATAGGCAAATACTTTGTAACTTAATACATTTGAAAAATGTGGAATGATATTATAATTTATATACTGTGCTTCAAGTTTTATAAAACTTGGAAATTATAGTTTCTTTATTTTCTGTAAGTGGTCTGAGCATTTTCATGAACTCAGATACCAGTGAGTGATGGAAAAATAAAATGTGTATTTGCATTTAGAAATATCTTAGTAGCTTCAAGATAAGAGTCTCTTTTCTTTAAAACTGTCCATTTCGGATAAAGACTGAGTCTTCCCGAGTTTCTTACCTCTCTTCTTCCCAAAGGCAGTGCCTACATACAGCGGACTGCAGAACTGTGCTTTGTGACGATGGAGCAGGGAGGGCCCTGCCCTGGCTCTTCAAGGGACTCTGCTGTTGAGCTCTGCTTCTGGTCAGTCAGTATGAGGATTATTTGTGGGGATTTCTTCAGGCCTTTTTTCAGCCTTTACCGGTGCTGCTGGCCCTCTGAGATCTGGCTAGGACTTTCAAGTGATTCCTCTTGGAATTTGCCTGCAGGTTCTCAACCACATTTGTTGCTCATCTTTTCCGTTAGCAATCCCTTGTCAACTTCACTATCAGCTACATTTTATAACTTTCTACAGGGCACATAGGCATCTCTGGATTCTTTAGGATATTAGCACTATCTCTGGCTTTCTATCGATATGGTGAATTCACTCTGCAGATTTCACTCTGAACTAGCTGTCCCATTTTGATGTGGAAACATCTGGAAACATTTCCCTTCTGCTACTGAACTTCTTGAGGATAATTCAGCTTTCCACTAAATCCAGAGCTGATGTTTTGGGAGGAGGAGCAGAAAAAGGTAAATGACGTGTTTAAGCTGAAAGAAAAAGTGTTAAGGGAGTTCTCTGGTGGCTTAGTGGTTAGGACTCTGGGCTTTCCTTGCCATGGCCTGGGTTCAATCCCTGATTGGGGAACTGAGATCCCACAGGCATGCAGTGCAGCCAAAAAAATTTTTTGTGTGTGTGTGTGTGTGTAATAAAGTTTTATTAAAGTATAAAGGAGATAGAGAAAGCTTCTGACATAGGCATCAGAAGGGGGTAGAAAGAGTACCCCCAAAAAAATTTTTAAAGAGAATGAGCTACTCTAAACTGGCTAGTTTATCTTCTCTCTGTGTTCCTGCACCGCTCAGCAGAATGGGTACCCAAGAGCAACATTGGATTAGTTACAGAAAATAAAAGAAACCTGCATGTTTTGCACATCTCAGTGGTAATTATTCCATTTTTTGAGCTTACTACATTTGAGGTATTTTCAGATGTAATCTTACTGATTGTAAACCTTGTTGCTCAGAAACTGTTTGTATTCAGAAACAGGGAAGTTCCATCTAAAACGAAGAAGTCAATCGGCTTGAAGATTCAAAGCTGGGTTGTTTCTTTTTTTTTTTTTAGTCTCTGGCAAAACACTAATCTGATGGCAAGAATTTATTGTGTCGAAAGAGATTTCTAAACAAACAAGCGAACACTTCTCTTTTTATATCAAAAGGAAAGCTTGGAGCACTGGGTAGGAAGTCTTATCAATAGGGTAAGATGGAAAAAAGGATTTAAGGTTAGAAGCATACAACAGTCAGAAAGAGGAGGAATGTTTCCACTTAAGAGATTTGGAGAGGAAAAAAAGGCTGAGTGAGGCCAGAAGTTAGCATCGTCATATATCCTTTCAGGTCAAATCTTGGGAATCAGAAAATGGGGTGGTACATCTAGGTCGGCATAGGGAAATCAGAAGACATCAGAGCTAGTGACTAGCTTTCCTAGTCATATGCAGTAGATGAGGGATACCTCTTCAATTTGACCCACAGTCAGATAGGGCCACACCTGAATCGATTCAGGAGCAAGAGAGCACACTGGAAAAGACAGGGGCTCCATGACTTGTGTGTAGTACAGAAGTGTGAGAAAGCCCAGTGTACTTCATGTAGGAAATACAGAAGATAGCTAAGTAGGGAACAGGTGGCCCTGCTATGTGGCCGTCTTGACAAGGAACAGGGTAATGTTACAGCAGAGGCTCCTGGTGTAGCGATCGAGTCTGAGGGCAAGACGGAGGATGCAGCTGAGAACCAAGAGCATCTGCAGCCCCCAAAAGAGCTAAGGTGGGGCCATCAGACCCCAACTGTGTCTAGAAAAGACACTAACTGATTCATTACCCAGGGATTTCAGTAAGTTTTGGAATCTAACCGAAAAGTCACACATGTCGACTTAAGGCCCTTCGCTCATTTCTTTCATAAGGATTCATAATCTTCCAAACATACATGACTACATCTTGGGTAGAAAGGGTGATGAGAAATCTTAAAGCATTCAATATTTATCCCTCAAGACAAATTTTCTTTCTAAAAGAGACTGATTTTACTGTTTTAAAGCCAGAAACTAAGATGCCTTTAGCTAGAAAGTTTAAATTACTTCCCCTCACTACATAGTATGACAGAGACTCAAAATCAAGATGAGTTTAATCATAGACAAGAAAGGCCAATAATGCTAGACTAGATAATTTGGACAAACCCTCACATTGAAGACAACTAAAATATATATAGGATATATGCATATATGAATAAAAGCATCATCTAAAAATGTAAAACTAGCAACTATGAAAAGTGACATTTTGTAACTTCTCTATGAAATGTCTAGATGTGTATTTCTTTATTAGCTAGCATGGGATTCATTGAATTTCTGTGTATTCACATCTTTCTAGATTCAGTTCTAAGAAATCTCAGCCATTATCTTTTCAAATATTTGCATCAAACAGAAAATCTTCTAAGGCAGCTAGAGAAAAGAGAGATTAACTGAAGGCATAACAGAATTGTAGCTAATTTCTCAAAAGCAAAAATAGAGATCAGAAAATAGTGGGAGGATATCTTCAAGGTGATGAAAAATATGACACCCAACCTAGAAGACTCTACAGAGTGAAAGAATTCTTCGGATCTGAGGGAAAAATATAGCAAATTTTGAATAAACAGAACTGAGTTAATAATGCACAAAGGAAATTCTAATGGGTATTCCTCAGATTGAAGGAAAATGACCATGGATGAAAGGTCAGAGGTTTAGAAAGAAAGAAAGAAAGAATGTGTTAGTCGCTCGGTCATGTCCAACTCTTTGCGACCTCATGGACTGTAGCCCACCAGGCTCCTCTGTCCATGGAATTCTCCAGGCAAGAATACTGGAGTGGGTTGCCAGTTCCTCCTCTAGGGGATCTTCCCAATCCAGTGATCAAACCCACTTTTCTTATATCTGCTGCATTGGCAGGGGAGTTCTTTACCACTAGTGCCACCTGAAATGAAGAGCAATAACATGTTCATTAAATGAATATTGCATAAAATAATAATAAAGCTATCTTGTTTTTTGGTTTGAGTGAGCTATCTAGAGAAATGAAGTGTATGCAGAAATAAGCTGATACATTGAAATGAAGATAAATATAGTTAAAGTGTTCTCAGGTCTCTGCTTTGTCCTGGAAGAGGTTAAAATGATGAATTAAGGAGGCATGTGGTAACGTCTGCTGTAACTATTAAATATTAACAAATACAGAAGCAATATATAATTTCCAAACTAATTGGGAGGATGGAATGATAAAAAATACTGAATAATGTTCAAAAGAAGGAATACCTTTTGAAGTTTGCGTTATCCTTAGATACAAACTTTTATTATTAACATATACCTACATTCCTTGATTACACCAGCGGAAGGGTGTGTTACATGAGCACAAAGGAAAAAGGTCTTTAAAAACATTGAGAAGTAAGGAGAACATGAATTCTACATATGATTTAGGGGATTGTGGGGTGTTACAAGCACCCATTTGGGAAAGATTCAAGAGAAGAAATGTCCATGAGGAACATTCACTGTTGATAATGTAAAAAAGGTTGTTTTCCATGGAGTGGAGATTTCAGAGGGCACCATTGAAAGAAGAGCAACGGGCATTGGATTAGCGGAGAGCAGTGTAGTAGGACGGCATAGATGAGCAGAGCAGCTTCAAGACAGAGTAAGACTAAGCATAACAATAGAAGAAGGCATGCTGAATTTAGCTGACTGAGAGATTTTCTAGTTAATTAGTCTCATAAACCTTCTGGCATATCTAAGGCCTGTCAGAGGCATCAGCCATGGGTAGGGTGATCGAGTTTCTGAAAGATCCCTTATCTTGAAAAAATGACCTTCAGACGGTTTAGGGTTTAGTTGGTTCCCATGACTCACACTGAGAAAAGGACAGCGACTGTTTGATGTTCAGGTGACTTCAACAATATCCGCCTCGAAAGTTTGCAAAATTGTAATTATTTTCTAAAACTATGTCTGTTAAATTGAATTTACCCTTTCTCAAAAGCTATCTATTTTGGGGCCATGTAAATTCAAAAACTCAAGGTCATCTTTTCAAAAAGAACAGAAGAGTTCAGTAACCAACCAGCTGAATTATGTGGCTCAGGACAGCCATATAAATCAGTACAGAATCCTGAAAGTAGGCATGCAGAGTACTAAGTATCTTATCATCTCTTTCTTCCTCTTGAAATTCTGGTTTGTGCTCCGTGTTCAGTAATGATGGACTTACCCTGACTTCCCACAAGTCATCTAATAATGCAGTATTTTAATAAATCCATCAGCATGGTTCATTTTAGAACATACATATTCAATTCTGCATATATTCTATCTTCTATCAGTGGCAAAAGTAGACTGTGAACTTTATTCCTTTCGAGTCTGACTCTCTATTGGAATAAACGGTAAGACTCTAAGGTAGTAAGGGAAACAAGAAACTTACTCCTCTGGTCATTAAATGGATTGGATGTGGTGGGAGTGTTGCCTTGGGAGTAATGGCTCTTACTTCAATGATCAGTCATTATCACCAGCTCTGCAGTGAAAACCTCTGAAGAATTTTAATGGTTTAAAATCATTATTCTATGATAGAAAATCTAATTTGAATTCTAGAATCAGAAATTGCTTTGGAAATACTTGATAAAATATTAAGGGTCTGATTTATCCTGGCGTATTATATCTACTAAGTAGAAATGGAGCCAAGAGGTGATGCATGGGAAAATCATTGATCATACTGCTCCTTTTGGAGAAGGCAATGGTACCCCACTCCAGTACTCTTGCCTGGACAATACCATGGATGGAGGAGCCTGGTGGGCTGCAGTCCATGGGGTCGCTAAGGGTTGGACACGACAGAACGACTTCACTTTCACTTTTCACTTTTCATTTTCACGCATTGGAGAAGGAAACGGCAACCCACTCCAGTGTCTTGCCTGGAGAATCCCAGGGACGGGGGAGCCTGGTGGGCTGCCATCTATGGGGTCGCACAGAGTCAGACATGACTGAAACAACTTAGCAGCAGCAGCAGCAACTGCTCCTTTAATGCAGTTTTTATTTTCTGACTTTTGTGAATCCTAAAATAGGGGCTTTCCAAAGGCAAAAAATTGTGGGTTAGTGAAAGGATTTATCTCAAATTAGGAAAAAGGTTATGTATGCATAAAAGAAACATACACTTGTTCTGTCTATCTCTATACTTACATCTATGACCCCATGGACTGCAGCCCTCCAGGCTCCTCCATCCATGGGATTTTCCAGGCAAGAGTACTGGAGTGGGGTGCCATTGCCTTCTCCGATGTATTTATCTATTGATCTGTAATTTTTGGATCAGATAAATCCAAAAATTATGGCTCAGTAAATTAATCTAATTCCATTGTCTGGATCAGTGGAAGAGAAAACACACAAGCAGGTATCTGTTAATCCGTAAACCAGAGCATGGTAAAGAGATGTTTCTATTTGAAGGCAAAGATTTACTCTCTCAGGTAACTTGTTTCACTCTGAGCTGCTTTTCTGGCTCTATTGGTCTAATGAACTTGAATTATTTCCTCATCCTCCTTTAATATTAAAAATTATTTTGTAGAGTATTAAAAATAATACATCATAGAAAATTGCAAAAGTACATAAAAATATATAATGCATTGAAATGGATATAACTATCTTAACATTTAATTATAGCTTTCTTAACATTTTAGTGTTCTTATATGTTAAAACACAAACACACACACACACTCACACACAGACACACACACACCCCTATGCAGTATACTGATAATTCTCAGTCCTGGCTTCACATTAAACATTATCATCAATATCACTATATATGTAATGATAATAATGAAAGTTCAAAAAATTAGCAGTTTTTTCTATGAAAGAGGAATTGAAGCTCCAGTCATTTGAACCATGCTTAAAGAAGGGTCTTTACCCCTACCTCAAAAGATTGATTAATAATATACATTTATTTTTAAGTTAAATTTTAAAGGTTGTATATATGTGAATATATGTTTCTAATTTTGGTTATTTCACTTAATATTATAATTATTTCCATGCCATCAAAATTCTTAGTAGTTGTCATCCTTAATGACCAGAAAAATTCCATCTTGAGAAAACATCAAAATTGTTTATTATTTTTATTTATTATCCAGTAATTAAACATTAAGATTATTTCCAAAAAAATATACAACGATGAACAACATGAGCTAAATCTTTATATATACATATGATTATTTTCTTAGGATAGACTCCCTAGATATGGACTCACTAGATTGAAGAAAGGAAAGTGACACCGCTTAGACTAAGAAAACAATTCCTTGGAATCCCACAACAGATTTCCACTAGCTAGAACAGTGTCAAATGGCCACTCCCAACTAGAAGTCAGGAAGAGAGAAAAAGTCTGCTGAGCCAACAAATGGAGTCCATTCCTATGGTTTTACAATTTTTGTACACACCTTTTATTCTTTTCCATGGAACGTAGTCATCTTTTCTCCAAGTTCAACAACCCCAAAGTCTTATGCAATTATTACTTCCAGCCTGAAAACATTAATCTCTGGGTGATAAATAGTTTTTTTCTATCTGGATTATGGTTCTCAGGAGTTCAGCAACATATAAACAAAAGCAGTGGCTATTAATCTTTCACATTCATCTGAATCAGCTAAGAGCTTATTAAAACAACTTGGTTGCTCCCACACCAGTGTTTTTGATTCAGTAGCTCTAGCTGCTGCTGCTGCTAAGTCGCTTCAGAGTTGAGCCCAGAATTTTTGTTTTTGACAAGTTCTTAATAATGCTACTAGTCCAAGGGTCACATGTATTACCTACAGTATGATATCACAACCAGAAAGCTGACTTTAATATAATCTATCTTATTCAGATTTCACTAATTTAATATGCAGTCATTTGTATGCATATGTGTGTTATGAGTTATGCAGTTTTATTACATGTGTAGACTTGTGTGATTACTACCCATAGTCAAGATACAAAATAGTTCCATCCATGAATCCCTTGTATATCGTTTATAGTCATCAACACCTCTCTCCTTCACTTGATCATTCAAAATCTGGCAACTGCTAATCTGTTCTCCATCTCTGTAATTTTGTCATTTCAAAGTGATTTGTAAATGATAGCCTTTTGAGACTGGCTTCTTTCACTCAGAAAAATTCCCTTGAGATCCATCAAAATCATTGTGTGTATATCAATAGTTAACTCTTTTTTATTGCTCAAAAATATTCCTTAGCATAGATATACCAGGATTTGTCTAACTGCACGTGTTATAGAACAGTTGGGTTTTTTTCAGCTTTGGACTTTTACAAGTAAAACTACTATAAACATCCATGTACAATATGTGTCTGTGAATATAATTTTATGTTTACTTAGGATCCATTCCTGAGAGTGAAATTGCTGGAGTGTACAATAATCATGTATTTAGTTTTATAAGAAACCTATAAAAGTTTTTCCAGAGTGGCTTTACCATCTTATAGTCTCACCAGCTATGTATGAGTGACCCAGGTTTTTCACATCCCTACTATCATTTGGTGTTGTGACTCTTTAATCTTTTCATTTTCTGATAGATAATATAAGATATCTCATTGTGCCTTTAATTTTCATTTCCTTTATACCTAAGGTGTTATCAAACATAAGATTTATAAATATTTTCTCCCATTCTCTGGATTGCTTTTTCGCTGTCTTGATAGAATCCTTTAATACACATAAGTATTAAATTTTTGATTTATTTAAATAAATTTTTATGTGATCATTTTTATAAGTTTTTATTCAATTTGTTACAGTATTGTTTCTGTATTGTTTTGGTTTTTTGGCTGTGAGGCATGTAGGATTTTAGTTCCCTGATCAGGGATCAAACCTGCACCCCCCTGGCAGGTTTTAACCACTGAACTGCAAGAGAAATCCCCAGAAGTTTAAATTCCGACAAAGTTCATTTATCTATTTTTTTCTTTTGTTGTTTATTTTTTTGGTGTCATATCTAAGAAATCATTGCCATTCAAGCTCATGAAGATTTATCTCCATGGTTTCTTCTAAGAGTTTTATAATTTTGACTTTTACGTCTAAATTTTTAGTCTATCATTTGGTATGTTTGAACCTAGTTTTTGTGTGTTCAAAAATTGTTTTCATTATCTTAAAATACAGATAACATAAAATTTCCCATCTTAATCTTTTTAAAGAGTAAAGGTCAATAGTGTTAAATATATCTGCATTGTTGTGCAACCAATTCCTGGAATTCTCTTCATCTTGTAAAACCAACATTTATATGCTTATTAAACAACTCTTCATTTCCCCCTTCTCCCAACCCCTGGTATCTGCCACTATAATTCTTGTTTCTGTGAATTTGACTATAAATATTTCATATAAATGGCATCATATTTGCCATTTTGTAATCAGTTTAGTTCTCTTAGCATGATGTCCTTTCATTTCGCCTACATTGTAGTATCAATATGTGTCAGAATTTCTTTCCTTTTTAAAGTTGAATAACATTCCACTGTATTATATACCACATTTTGTTTGTCTCTCTGTATGTCAACAATTTAGTTCCTCCACATCTTGGCTATTGTGAATAATGCTGCTGTGAACATGTGTGTTAGTAGCTCAGTCATGTCCGACTCTTTGCGAACCCATGGACAGTAGCCTACCAGGCTCCTTGGTCCAAGGGATTTTCCAGGCAAGAATACTGGAGTGGGTTGCCATTTCCTTCTCCAGGGGATCTTTCTGACCTAGGGATTGAATCTGGGTTTCCCACATTGTAAGCAGACGCTTTACCATCTGAACTGTAGGTGTACAAATAATCTCTTTGAGACTCTGGTTTCATAGCTTTGGGGACATACATGCAGAAGTTGAATTGTCAGGTCATATGGTAATTCTACTTTTAATTTTTTGAGGAAACACCATAGTGGCTGCATCATTCATTCCCACTAACTGTGAACAGAGTTCCAGTTTCTGCATATCCTCATCAATACTTGATAGTTTCTGGGGTTGTTGTTATTGCTTTGTCTTTTGAAAGTAGCCATTCTAATAGGTATGAGATCATATCTCACTATAGTTTTGATTTAGATTTTCCTAATAATTAGCATATTAAAAAGCAGAGCTATTACTTTGCCAACAAAGGTCCATCTAGTCAAGGCTATGGTTTTTCCTATGGTCATGTATGGATGTGAGAGTTGGACTGTGAAGAAAGCTGAGCACCAAAGAATTGATGCTTTTGAACTGTGGTGTTGGAGAAGACTCTTGCGAGTCCCTTGGACTGCAAGGAGATCCAACCAGTCTATCCTAAAGGAGACCAGTCCTGGGTGTTCATTGGAAGGACTGATGCTGAGGCTGAAACTCCAATACTTTGGCCACCTCATGCAAAGAGTTGACTCATTGGAAAAGACCCTGATGCTGGGAGGGATTGGGGGCAGGAGGAGAAGGGGATGACAGAGGATGAGATGGCTGGATGGCATCACTGACTTGATGGACGTAAGTCTGAGTGAGCTCCGGGAGTTGGTGATGGACAGGGAGGCCTGGTGTGCTGCAATTCATGGGGTTGCAAAGAGTCAGACATGACTGAGTGACTGAACTGAACGGAACTGAATAATTAGTGATGTTCACATTTTTTTAATGTGCTCATTAGCTATTTATATATCTTCTTTGGAGAAATGTTTATTCAAGTCCTTCGACAATTTTAAAATCAGATTGATTTTTTTGTTGTTGAGTTGTACGAGTTCTTGATATATTCGGGATCTTAATCCTTTATGAGATAGATAATCTGCAAATATTCTCTCACATTTCATAGGTTGCCTTTTCATAGGTCACATTTCATAGATTGTATCTTTCACTGCACAGCAATTTTTAATTTTTATGCGGTCCAATTTATTTTTACTTTTGTTGTCTGTGTTTCTGCTATCCTATCTAAGAAATCATTGCCAAATTTAATATTATGAAGATTTCCCCCTATGATTCTTTCTAAGAGTGTTATTGTTTTAGCTCTTATAGTTAGGTTCTTTGATCCTTCATATGTGAATGTATCACCTCTAAAAAAGTCAAGCAAGGAAACTAATAAATTAATAACTTTATGGCTTTTATTGGGTTAGAATTAAACTCATACAGTTATTTGGGGAAAATTGACAGCTTTGTAATTTCCAACTTCAAATATAGGACATTATTTTGTAAAGTCATTTATTTACAGAATTTTTAATGTCTGATTTAATATTGGACGTTTTCTTTAGTAGGCTTTTCAGGTTTCATGTATTATTTCTGGGTACATTATATTTTAATGCTTACTCTAAATAGCATCACATCAGATCAGATCAGTCGCTCAGTCGTGTCCGACTCTTTGCGACCCCATGAACTGCAGCACGCCAGGCCTCCCTATCCATCACCAGCTCTCAGAGGTCACTCAGACTCACATTCATCGAGTCAGTGATGCCATCCAGCCATCTCAACCTCTGTCATCCCCTTTTCCTCCTGCCCCCAATCCCTCCCAGCATCAGAGTCTTCTCCAATGAGTCAACTCTTCGCATGAGGTGGCCAAAATACTGGAGTTTCAGCTTTAGCATCATTCCTTCCATGTTCCTACTATTATTTTTTCACTGTTTATTATTGACTTTGAAGAAAACTGGATTAATTGTATATTTCACTTTGTTCTTTTGTATGGCTTGTTGCCTTTCCATAAGAAAGGGAGAAATAAGAATATATATTTGTATTTTCTTTAGAAAACAATGGAAGATTTTCACTTAAACAATGGACGATTTCACTTAAATTTCCTTTTCATTATACTAGTTCTAATGCATTTTCTAGTTGTTTCTCTAGAACTGTCTGTGTGGGAAAAAAATGTATGCATTCATCTCTATTTCTAGATGTTTTTATCTATCATTATAATCCTAGAACATCAGCTTAAAATTATTGGAGACATCAGTAAGATGGTTATCTCTAGATTAAAAATACATTGTTTTCCTTTATGTCTAGAAAATACATTAGAGAAACTCCCTTCAAGTTGCTAAAAAAAAGTGTAATAACCAAAAATAAAATATTGTCCCTCTAATGGAAGGAATGTAATGCAAGAAAGATTAATGATTTTATTCACTTATCTTACCTGCATTAAAAGTATAAAGAAAATGTATTTTAACACAGACCTGACATTTACTAGCCATGCAACTTTGGGCAGTTAACAATCACTGTAAGCTTCAGTTTCTACATGTGAAGAGTATTATTATAGTCCCTACTTCGTGAGCTTGTTACAATAATCCAGATGAAATGCTTGGAACAATCCTGATGAAATGCTTAGTGTCATGCATGATACATAGTAAATGTTTAATTACTGACATTATTGTTACTTTTTGGATAAGACATCTAGGGCAAAGTTATTGTGCCCGTTTTTACCTAATTGAGCACTAAAGATTTTAGTTTTTGAATAGATACAGACAAAGAGGAAATAATAAAGTAGAAAAATAAAAAAACATGGTTATTTGTGATTTTGGCTTTGGCTGATATCACTGACGAATGATTATTTGTTTTGCCACTTATCATATTCACTGTGTCTCAGAATTGGAGATAAATAGAAGGGAGAGGTGAAGGTTTGTCTCCCTTTTGGCGGGGAAGGGGTGGTTTCTATGCCATTTTATTTTGGTTGGAGAAATGTGATTTGTAGTCTAAAAATGTTTCTTAATCCATTTTGATTGACAATGCAGGTGTTGGAAATCTTCCTTGGATTTGTCATACGGCCTTCTCATTTGACAAAGTTATAACTAGTTTTTGTCATTTTGTATATTGTCATAGATTTTTAATGGTGAGTTGGGTGTGAGTTGAGTTGTATTAGGCAATTCTGTTATGTTGCTATGCAGAGAAGCATCCTGAGGTTTGTAGAGCAATTCATATAAAGTCACAGGGAGTGAACATTTGTATTTAAATTTAGATTTGTTAACTTCAATTCAGTGTGTAAGTTTCAAGATTCATAATGAAGTTTAAGAAAGGAGTCAGTAAAAGTGAGGGAATAGAAGCCATATAGAGGAAACTAGATTGTATGAACTTGGAGGTGGAGCATTGCTGTATGATAAAATCCAAAATGTGCCTCTATCATCTTGTAACTCAAGTTAAGTGTTAGTAGATGTCATTGGAATTGAGGAATTCTAGACCATTCAGGTATGACCTAAATCAAATCCCTTATGATTATACAGTGGAAGTGAGAAATAGATTTAAGGGCCTAGATCTGATAGATAGAGTGCTTGATGAACTATGGAATGAGGTTCGTGACATTGTACAGGAGACAGGGATCAAGACCATCCCCATGGAAAAGAAATGCAAAAAAGCAAAATGGCTGTCTGGGGAGGCTTTACAAATAGCTATGAAAAGAAAAGTGAAAAGCAAAGGAGAAAAGGAAAGATATAAACATCTGAATGCAGAGTTTCAAAGAACAGCAAGAAGAGATAAGAAAGCCTTCTTCAGCGATCAGTGCGAAGAAATAGAGGAAAACAGCAGAATGGGAAAGACTAGAGATCTCTTTAAGAAAATCAGAGATACCAAAGGAACATTTCATGCAAAGATAGGCTCGATAAAAAACAGAAATGGTATGGACCTAACAGAAGCATAAGATATTAAGAAGAGATGGCAAGAATACACACAAGAGCTGTACAAAAAAGATCTTCACGACCCAGATAATGATGATGGTGTGATCACTGACCTAGAGCCAGACATCCTGGAATGTGAAGTCAAGTGGGCCTTAGAAAGCATCACTAGGAACAAAGCTAGTGGAGGTGATGGAATTCCAGTTGAGCTATTCCAAATCCTGAAAGATGATGCTGTGAAAGTGCTGCACTCATTATGCCAGCAAATTTGGAAAACTCAGCAGTGGCCACAGGACTGGAAAAGGTCAGTTTTCATCCCAATCCCAAAGAAAGGCAATGCCAAAGAATGCTCAAACTACTGCACAATTGCACTCATCTCACACACTAGTAAAGTAATGCTTAAAATTCTCCGAGCCAGGCTTCAGCAATATGTGAACCATGAACTTCCTGATGTTCAAGCTGGTTTTAGAAAAGGCAGAGGAACCAGAGATCAAATTGCCAACATCCACTGGATCATGGAAAAAGCAAGAGAGTTCCAGAAAAACATCTATTTCTGCTTTATTGACTATGCCAAAGCCTTTGACTGTGTGGACCACAATAAACTGTGGAACATTCTTCAAGAGATGGGAATACCAAACCACCTGATCTGCCTCTTGAGAAATCTGTATGCAAGTTAGGAAGCAACAGTTAGAACTGGACATGAACAACTGACTGGTTCCAAATAGGAAAAGGAGTACGTCAAGGCTGTATATTGTCACCCTGCTTATTTAACTTATATGCAGAGTACATCATGAGAAACGCTGGGCTGGAAGAAACACAAGCTGGAATCAAGATTGCCAGGAGAAGTATCAATAACCTCAGATATGCAGATGACACCACCCTTATGGCAGAAAGTGAAGAGGAACTCAAAAGCCTCTTGATGAAAGTGAAAGTGGAGAGTGAAAAAGTTGGCTTAAAGCTCAACATTCAGAAAATGAAGATCATGGCATCTGGTCCCATCACTTCATGGCAAATAGATGGGGAAACAGTGGAAACAGTGTCAGACTTTGTTTTTTGAGCTCCAAAATCACTGCAGATGGTAACTGCAGCCATGAAATTAAAAGACGCTTACTCCTTGGAAGGAAAGTTATGACCAACCTAGATAGCATATTGAAAAGCAGAGACATTACTTTGCCAACAAAGGTTCATCTAGTCAAGGCTATGGTTTTTCCAGTGGTCATGTATGGATGTGAGAGTTGGACTGTGAAGAAAGCTGAGCGCCGAAGAATTGATGCTTTTGAACTGTCGTGTTGGAGAAGACTCTTGAGAGTCCCTTGGACTGCAAGGAGATCCAACCAGTCCATTTTAAAGGAGATCAGCCCTGGGTGTTCATTCGAAGGAATGATGCTGAAGCTGAAACTCCAGTACTTGGGCCACCTGATGCGAAGAGTTGACTCACTGGACAAGACCCTGATGCTGGGAGGGATTGGGGGCAAGAGGAGAAGGGGACGACAGAGGATGAGATGGCTGGATGGCATCACTGACTCGATGGACTTGAGTCTGAGTGAACTCCGGGGTTGGTGATGGAGAGGGAGGCCTGGTGTGCTGCAATACCTGGGGTCGCAAAGAGTCAGACACGATTGAGCGACTGATCTCATCTGATCTGATCTGATGGCCAGGGTACTAGGTGTTAAGTCAATAAGCATGTAAACGGGATTGGTTAGGGGATTGGATGAATAGGAAGATTCGCTCATTGATTGAAGTCATCAAGAATGGTGGCATGATCTGCAAGTGTAATGACCTGTAGTAGAGTGGTAAAGAGCTGCCTTGAATTGATAGAGGAGTTTGGAGCAAGGAGTATTAAGAACCCTATAACTCCTTATGCCCAATTAATGAGAGGGACTTCCATTGGTCAAAAAGATTCATGAGGTAGTTGTATTATCACAGCAAAGCCATGTTTCAGTTGAGGCAACAGCTGTGGAAAATTCTGTGATGATATAGACTAGTTTGTCTCACAGTTTGAGTATTCTCTTGTGGTGTCTTGGGGCCTTGTGGGAGTGTACCCCCTTGGCTTCAGATTAAAGCTGTCTCTGTGTCAATGGAATTCAGCACTCATTTCCTGTCCTCACATGATTCTGTCAACACAGATTAAATTTCTTTCCATTTCCTTGATATGAAAAAGCTTAGATCCCAAGAATTCCTCTATTTTTGTTCACTCTACTTTTGATTTTTCCCCTGCTAGCTTTCTTTTTCTGAATTATCTTGAAATTCTCTCATTTTATCTTGGGAGCAACTTTCCCTAGCCTTTGATTCTTTTTAGATTAATGTAGCATAAAATATATCCATCTGCAAAGTCAATTACAGATAGATATTACAGACTTTGAATACTGTGAATTTACAGTCTTCATTCTGTAAGAGGAGAAAGTGCATTTTCTCTCTTTCCAGAATGAATGATACTCTCCCAATTTACAAAAAGTTGGTGGAGGGCTTTTTTAAAAAATTCTTATATATTTAATTAAAACTTAAGCATACCTCTTGTCTTCTCTCCAGGAAAGAAAAGAGGAGAAGAAAAATCCATCTGTTCTGCCTTCTAATTAGTTGAGAATTCACATAGTGATATACTTTGAAAATATTTTTCCGGCTTTATTTATGAGTATGTCCTTTAATACCAGGATTAAAGTCTTTTTTTCTTCCCTTTCTAGCAATAATGCTTGGCATTCTGTCATGGAATGATATTACATAGGTCAAACTGATTTATCCTTCCCAAAGTCCTGCTTACGATTCTCTGGTATCTTGTGATCTTTTAGTATTTTATAAATGGATTGATTGATTAATTTGGTCTATTCAGGTATTGAAGTGACCAGGTTATAATTTTTAGGGCTATCACTTTATTTTCTACTTTAGAAGTAGGCCCTACCCATGTTCTTTCTGTGTTTTTAAGCTTCATAGTTGTCCACCATGTGTTCAGAAAGATTGTTTATATGATAAATTCAGGACATGCCTTAAATATTCCTGGATCTATCTACCAGGGCATGCTGATCTGAAAACATCCACTATATTTAATCTCTGACTCATTTATCTCCTATTGTGAATGAACTTTGTATCCCATTGTAAAGGTAGTAGAAACTTGTTTATCTGACCACACTTGAACCTTTTTACAAGCTTCCTACTCAAGTTTAGTTTTAGAAATGAAAACAATTATCCACACAGGATCTCTATAGTTCACAGGTCACAATCTTCCTGTCCTGAGATTAAATGATAGAAAAAAATTAGTGGTATATGGAAAAACTTAGGAAGATGCCCAATAGTGGAGTACATATTATTACTTTGCTATGAATCTCTAATCTTTTGTTGCTGTAGAGTATTTGGAAATTGGCCACGGAGGCTTTGTTTAGCTTCACTTTTCATATCAAAAGAGTTCACAGTTATGTTACTTTGTTCTCCCAGTAAGTCTAACTCAGAAGTTTTCCTAACTGGGATTTCTTCCTAATATGACAAGTTATACTTATTTAATGGAGAAGGCAATGGCAACCCACTCCAGTACTCTTGCCTGGAAAATCCCATGGATGGAGGAGCCTGGAGGGCTGCAGTCCTTGGGGTCGCTGAGGGTCGGATACGACTGAGCGACTTCACTTTCACTTTTCACTTTCATGCATTGGAGAAGGAAATGGCAACCCACTCCAGTGTTCTTGCCTGGAGAATCCCAGGGACGGTGGAGCCTGGCGGGCTGCCATCTATGGGGTCGCACAGAGTTGGACACGACTGAAGCGACTTAGCAGCACCAGCAGAAGCATGTGTACTATTTTATTTTTTTAAAGGAATAATAACAAATTATTCCTTTCATTAAATTTTACTTATTTATTTATGGGTGTGCTGGGTCTTCATTGCTGTGCACAGGATTTTCTCTAGTTGTGGTGAGTGGGGTGGGTGCTTCTTTCTAGTTGCGGTGCGTGGGCTTCTCCAAGTCACCACTTGGCTCAGACAGCAATGAATCTGCTTGCAATGCAGGGAACCAGGGTTTGATTCCTGGGTTGGGGAGATCCCCTGGAGAAAGGAATGGCTGCCCACTCCGGTATTCTTGCCTGGGAAATCCCATAGAGGAGCTTGGTGGACTACAGTCTATGGGCTTGCATAGAGTCGGAGATAGGACTGAGTGACTTTCACTTTCATCCTACCCTAGAATTACTTACACAGAGGAGATTATTTGGAGGGAAGTCATAGCCTAGAGTTTGGAGTTGAAAATCCCAGGCACACTCTTTGTTCATTTTGTGGCTTTAGGTGGGGTAGGGACCAGCTAGAACTCGTATCTCCTTGAAGCCCAATGGTATCTACACCTAGGAGGGTAGGGTTGATTCACAGATGTGAAGCCAAATAATCTCTATCAAGGCGCTTTTACCTCAGTAGGGGGCTAGGAATGGACAGGAAGCATTACTGGAGCTAGGTGGAGTTATTGCAAATGGAGGAGTTACTAGCAGGTTTCAGAGAAATGAGAGGAATTAGCCTTCTTGCCATCTGCAGAGGCAGTAGAGCTTACTCTGTCCTTGCTATCCCGAAGGAAAGGTGGAGTAGCCCTCACAGCCTACTGTGGGGTTGGGCAACCAGGAGATGATTTTGGACAGGTTCCCTTTTTTAACCAGGCCAAGGATGGAAATGATCAGGTAAAGTTCACCGCTGTGAGGATTCAGAAGAGAGCATTCCAGGGCTAGTTGATGAACTGCATCTTAGAAAGAAACAAGGACCTTCTCAACTTGCATCAACAGGAAGAAGTACCCTGGGTACTGACTGTGCCATAGCACTGAAGCAGACGAGAATGGCCAGTCACAGTATAATCTCAGCAAAAAGGAGCATTCCTTTTTCGATGTGCAAGACTTTGGTGCAGAGAGGCTCTGCAAATTCATCTTAGTCCTAGGAATGTGAGGCATCCGCTGGCTTGCTTAAGGTTCAAAGTCTTGCCAGTCTGGCAGCAGTGCTCACATTCTGGCCAGGATGTCTGTGTCTCTATCTCTGTTCACATCTGCCTCTATGCTTTTTGTCTTTCTTATCTGTCTATCAGTCTGACTGTCTATCTGTCTGTCATAATTTGGGCCATTGTTCATGTACACATAACTAACTATCATGGGTGCTTGCACTCAGTGGTGTCTGACTCTTTGCGACCCCATGGACTGTAGGCCAGCCAGGCTTCTCTGGCCATGGGATTTTCCAGGCAAGAACACTGGGAGAGGTTGCCATTCCCTTCTCTAGGGGATCTTCTCAACCCAGGGATCAAACCCGTGTCTTCTATGTCTCCTGCATGGCAGGTGGATTGTTTACCACTGAGTTACGTGGGAAGCAATCAACTATATTGGGATGTAAAATGCTTAGAACATCTTCCCAATTACCAAATAACTAATGTTGTTATTAAAAAAATTGCTTTGTTTACATGCTCTACCATAAACTTTATAGTCACAACAAATACTACACAGCTATCAGATCAGATCAGTCGCTCAGTCGTGTCTGACTCCTTGCGACCCCATGAACTGCAGCACGCCAGGCCTCCCTATCCATCACCAGCTCTCGGAGGTCACTCAGACTCACATTCATCGAGTCAGTGATGCCATCCAGCCATCTCATCCTCTGTCGTCCCCTTCTCCTCCTGCCCTCAATCCCTCCCAGCATCAGAGTCTTCTCCAATGAGTCAACTCTTCGCATGAGGTGGCCAAAATACTGGAGTTTCAGCTTGAGCATCATTCCTTCCAAAGCAATCCCAGGTCTGATCTCCTTCAGAATGGACTGGTTGGATCTCCTTGCAGTCCAAGGGACTCTCAAGAGTCTTCTCCAACACCACAGTTCAAAAGCATCTATTCTTCGGTGCTCAGCCTTCTTCACAGTCCAGCTCTCACATCCATACATGACCACAGGAAAGACCATAGCCTTGACTAGGCGAACCTTTGTTGGCAAAGTGATGTCTCTGCTTTTGAATATGCTATCTAGGTTGGTCATAACCTTTCTTCCAAGGAGTAAGCGTCTTTTAATTTCATGGCTGCAGTCACCATCTGCAGTGATTTTGGAGCCCAGAAAAATAAAGTCTGACACTGTTTCCACTGTTTCTCCATCCATTTCCCATGTAGTGATGGGACCAGATGCCATGATCTTCGTTTTCTGAATGTTGAGCTTTAAGCCAACCTTTTCACTCTCCACTTTCACTTTCATCAAGAGGCTTTTGAGTTCCTCTTCACTTTCTGCCATAAGGGTGGTATCATCTGCATATCTGAGGTTATTGATATTTCTCCTGGCAATCTTGATTCCAACTTGTGTTTCCTCCAGTCCAGCATTTCTCATGATGTACTCTGCATATAAGTTAAATAAACATGGTGACAATATACAGCCTTGACGTACTCCTTTTCCTATTTGGAACCAGTCTGTTGTTCCATGTCCAGTTCTAACTGTTGCTTCCTGACCTGCATACAGATTTCTTAAGAGGCAGATCAGGTGGTCTGGTATTCCCATCTCTCTCAGAATTTTCCACAGTTTATTGTGATCTACACAGTCAAAGGCTTTGGCATAGTCAATAAAGCAGAAATAGATGTTTTTCTGGAACTCTCTTGCTTTTCGATAATCCAGCGGATGTTGGCAATTTGATCTCTGGTTCCTCTGCCTTTTCTAAAACCAGCTTGAACATCAGGAAGTTCACGGTTCACATATTGCTGAAGCCTGGCTTGGAGAATTTTGAGCATTACTTTACTAGCGTGTGAGATGAGTGCAATTGTGCGGTAGTTTGAGCACTCTTTGGCATTGCCTTTCTTTGGGATCGGGATGAAAACTGACCTTTTCCAATCTTGTGGCCACTGCTGAGTTTTCCAAATTTGCTGGCATATTGAGTACAGCACTTTCACAGTATCATCTTTCAGGATTTGGAATAGCTCCACTGGAATTCCATCACCTCCACTAGCTTTGTTCCTAGTGATGCTTTCTAAGGCCCACTTGACTTCACATTCCAGGATGTCTGGCTCTAGGTCAGTGATCACACCATCATGATTATCTGGGTCGTGAAGCTCTTTTTTGTACAGTTCTTCTGTGTATTCTTGCCACCTCTTCTTAATATCTTCTGCTTCCGTTAGGTCCACACCATTTCTGTCCTTTATCGAGCTCATCTTTGCATGAAATGTTCCTTTGGTATCTCTGATTTTCTTGAAGAGATCCTTAGTCTTTCCCATTCTGTTGTTTTCCTCTATTTCTTTCATTGATCGCTAAAGAAGGCTTTCTTATCTCTTCTTGCTATTCTTTGGAACTCTGCATTCAGATGTTTATATCTTTCCTTTTCTCCTTTGCTTTTCACTTCTCTTCTTTTTGCAGCTATTTGCAAGGCCTCCCCAGGCAGCCATTTTGCTTTTTTGCATTTCTTTTTCTTGGGGATGGTCTTGATCCCTGTCTCCTGTACAATGTCACGAACCTCATTCCATAGTTCATCAGGCACTCTATCTATCAGATCTAGGCCCTTAAATCTATTTCTCACTTCCACTGTATAATCATAAGGGATTTGATTTAGGTCATACCTGAATGGTCTAGTGGTTTTCCCTACTTTCTTCAATTTCAGTCTGAATTTGGCAATAAGGAGTTCATGGTCTGAGCCACAGTCAGCTCCTGGTCTTGTTTTTGCTGATTGTATAGAGCTTCTCCATCTTTGGCTGCAAAGAATATAATCGATCTGATTTGTTATAAAATGCAGACACAGTGAAAAACAAGGCAGTTTTTTATAATGAACTGTTACATTTCAAGTAGATATCTGATTGTAAAAAGTGAGAAGATGAAATGGAAGAAGAGTTGAAATAGTCATTATTTGTCCCTGGTCACAGAAGGTGATGATGTGAATGTACTTAGTGACAAAGGGCCAATTGCAAGCAAATTACACTGATGCGCTAAAGTCAGTCTATTCTTGGAGGCATTATTTTTTCCTCCTCCTGCTGGATAAACATTCAGGATCATACGTACTTCCAAAATAACCCAGTCTCATCTCACTTCTTTGAAAATTGTTTTAGTGAAATAGCTTCCTTAACCCACAATTTTATGGATGAGATGGATGAGTTGACAGATTCAAGATTGTATGCCTTTAAAATAACCGGGGAGAATGCATACACGTCTATGTGAAGCTGATTCCCTTGGCTGTGCACCTGGAACTATCACAACATTGTTAATCGTCCATGTATGCGTGCTACGTCACTTTAGTTGTGTCTGCCTCTGTGCAGCCCTGTGGACTGTAGCCCCCCAGAATCTTCTGTCCATGGGGATTCTCCAGGCAAGAATACTGGAGTGGGTTACATGCCCTCTGTCTCCTGCATTGGCGGGTGGCGTTGGCAGGTGGGTTCTTTACCACTAGCACCACCTGGGAAGCCCATTAATTGGCCATACTTCAATAGAAAATAAAAAGTTTAATAAAAAAGAGAAAAATAACAGGGAAAATAGCACATTAATGGAAAACCCACAACTTCTTTTTAAAAATGTAGCTAAGGTATTTTATTGCACTGTCTAGGACTTCCAATACAGTGTTGAATAGAAGAGATGACAGATGTCTTTGTCTTATTCCTGAGCTTATGAGGAAAGCATTTAACATATCCTTATTGGATTTTAGCCAATGTCCTTTTTTCAGACTGAGACAATTATTTTTGATTCCTAGTTTCTGCAATTTTTATCAAGGATGAGTATTGAATTTGTCAAATGCTGGTCTGCTTTTTTATTGAGAATATTATGCTTTTTTCCTTTCTTATTGTGTCAATGTGGTAAATTACATTGATTGATTTTCTCATGTTGACCTAACTTGCATTCCTAAGACAAAACCCCACTTGGTCACGGTTATGTTGTCCTTGTTCTATGTTTTTGGATTCCATTGGCCAGTACCTTGAGGATTTTTGAATCTGGGTTCATGAAAAATATTGGCCTATAATTTTCTTGTTTTTAAAGTTTGATTTCAGGTTTTGGTATCAGAGTTACGCTGGCCTCATAAAGCAAGAGGGTAAGTGTTTCTTCCTCCCATGAAAGAGTTTATGCAAGATTGGTATTCCTTTTTCCTTGAATATTTGGTAGAATTCAAGAGAATTCAGCCATCTGAGTCTAGAGTATGTGTATTTTTGTGTGTGGGGGGACAGTTTTAAATTACATATTTAATTTCTTTCCAAGAGTTCTGCCTCTACTTCTTACTCTCTGTTCTACATGGATCTTATTTGTTTACTCAGCATTTATCTTTTCTGGAGGAATCATCCTTTCTTATTCTATGAGGTCATAGAAGAACTGTCAATCACTGTGTTTTAGACCTCTACTTTCTTGGAGGTTGTCAATATGTTAGCCAGATTGACATAGCAAATTGAGAGCTTTCTGCTAGAAAAAGTAGGCAAAGACTCTTTCCTTTCCTATAAAGGTGCTAGGATACTGTGAGTTTAGGGCTGCCAGTGGCCATTTTCCCCAGTCACAGGGAGGAAGAGTGTCTGTGGTTAGAAGAGAGGACCAATTCATGGAAGGAAGCAGAGTTAAAGATGGAAAGAAGACTGATTGCATCACTTAGATGCCCAGGGCAAATCATGTCTAAAACTAGATCTGTTTTTAGACTTTTCAGAAACATAAGCAAATAGATTCTTAAATTTCTTAAATTATAAATTAAGTTAATTTGAATTGGGTGTCTACATTTGTAATGAAAAGAAACTAGACTAATACATTCATAAGAATCTGAACTCTTGGGCTTTCAATCTTAATCTGTGGTCTGGTGTTAAGGCACTTCCTTCTGTCTTTGCTCATTAGGTAGGAGGTGAAGAAAGGAGGAGCAAGTGTACGGATGGTTAAGAAATATTCCTTAAAATAAAGTGCATTGAAAGACTGATCTTATTTTGGAGGTCAGTGGGGAAACATGTGACCTCAAAATACTAAATGATTGCTAAGAATATATTTTACATGAAATAGGCCACTTTCACCTTCTGAGTTTGCCCACCCTCTGTGGAGTATGTTACTCTGTAAATAAATTCACTTCCTACCTGTCACTGCCTGTCACTGAATTTTTTCTGCAGTGAGACATCAAGAACCAGAGCTTCATTAAGTCTTTAAATTAGGTGTGTGATTTCAGTTAAAAAACTAGGGGTTCAAGTTCTGATCTGGGTTTTGGCTGGGTTCAAGTCCCAGTTTCAGTATCTTTTCACACCAGTGGACAACACTCTAGCCACTCTGATCTACCTGGGTTATGTAGGGCTTAAGGATCTTTCCTCCCAGGGGTCTTGGGATTCTTGAATAAACTGGTCAGCTTCTCTTGAGTGCTACATACAAAGGGGTCTAACCTGGAAGGGCCTTTATAAAGCTTTACCAGTTTCCCCCAGGACTTGGCTGCCTGCCTGCTTTTTACTTGCATACATAAAAAAAGCTACCATTCAAATGATGCCCCCTTAACAAGAGTATGCTCCTAGATAAGTTATGCCTTAATCTTGGATGAGGAGGCAGCTGTCATGATTTAAATTTTTCCTCATCTGAGGCACCAAACCCCTTGGCCATGTGCTACCACTAATAGGAGATTTGAGGGCATACAAAAGGAGGTATGAACTTTTGTTTGTGATTCTGTGTGTTCATGTTGAATAGGATTTTCTCCCAGTTCACCCCAAAGCGAATTGGACCTCTGTCCTCTGCCCTCTCCTGTTTAGTTCTGAAGATGTTCAAATCAAACTGACAAGCAACACATTAGCAAAATAAAAAAAAAAAAAAAAAAAAAAGCATACTCACTCATGGGAGTGCTCAGAATGAATAACAGAAACAGATAGAAATTGAGGCTTATATACCATGTTGATAGGGGAAGGGAAAAAAAAAGAAAAAATATTGTAGTAGAGCAACTAGATTTACTAGAAGCACTTGCTCTTGGCTTCAGGAATGTTATATATTTCCCAGGTAGCATTTGTGGACTGACTTGTCCTGTTATGGATCTCATTCTTATGTAAAAGAGCGTTTCAGATTCCAAAATACTGACTTGGCTGTGACTTTTTTTTTTTAAGGTTACTTTAAGAGAGAACTTAAAGCTAAGTTGGTACATTGGACATCTAAGCCTGAGAGTGGATGATAGCACTGAGAAAGGATGGAGAGTGAGGAGAAAAAAGGGCCTCATTCAGATTCGTGAGGAACATAAATATTTGAAAGATGAAGAAAGGAGGAGTCTGCAAAGGTGGCTGATACAGAGCAGCTAAAAATGTAAAAAGAAAACAAAATTTCTGGGAAAGAGAAGAGTTATCTTTATCAAATGATTGAGTGAACCAATCACGTAAAAACTGCAAAGTGTCTATTGCTATGCTATGCTATGCTAAGTCGCTTCAGTCGTGTCCGACTCTGTGCGACCCCATAGACGGAAGCCCACCAGACTCCCCATCCCTGGGATTATCCAGACAAGAACACTGGAGTGGGTTGCCATTTCCTTCTCCAATGTGTGAAAGTGAAAAGTGAAAGGCAAGTCGCTCAGTCGTGTCTGACTCTTAGCAACCCCATGGATTACAGCCTAACAGGCTCCTCTGTCCATGGGATTTTCCAAGCAAGAGTACTGGAGTGGGGTGCCATTGCTTTCTCCGAAAGTGTCTATTAGGTCAAATCAAAAGAAGGTTTCTGGTGTCTATTAGGTCAAATCAAAAGACGGTTTCTGGTGGTTTTAACGAGAAACTTTTTTTTAAAAAATATAAATTTATTTATTTTAATTGGAGGGTAATTACTTTACAATATTGTATTGGTTTTGCCATACATCAACATAAATCCTCCACGGGTGTACACGTGTTCCCCATCCTGAACCCCACTCCCACCTCCCTCCCCTTACCATCCCTCTGGGTTATTCCAGTGCACCAGCCCCAAGCATCCTGTATCATGCATCAAACCTGGACTGGCAATTTGTTTCATATATGATATTATACATGTTTCAATGCCATTCTCCCAAATCATTCCATGCTCTCTCTCTCCCACAGAGTCCAAAAGACTGTTCTATATATCTGTTTGATTATGCTCACATAGCTAGTTAGTCTCAGACCTGAGATCTGAAGCCAGGTCTCTGTCTGTCTTTAAAACTGACATTTGTAGTGCCTGGGAGGGAACATCTCATTGTACTTGACTTTCAAATTCAATCAGCAAATGTCATCAGACCTTCAAGAGATTTTTTAACAAAAGTAATATTCTTTAATATTAAGATGAAAATAGTTTTCAAACCAGTAAATGTCACTATGTCTGAAAACAGAATCTTTATTCATGTATAAGGATGAGTAATGCTGTAATTTGTTTCAGGATCCATGTCATGGAGCCATCTTAATGCTGAGTCTATTACACATGAATTTCTTTTTGTTATTTGAAGCACAGAGGTCCAAAGCGGATTCAAGTAACAGTCTACTGCAGCTGGTAAAAGGATGGAGAGTGATGGAGGAAGGTACTGCCAGAGGAGATGATGTTTGAGCCAGGACCTGAGTGCAGTGAGGAACAAAGCCATGGACATAATCAGGGATTTCTAGCTGTGGGAATGCAAGCACAAAGGCCCCGAAGTGGAAAAGGATTTATCAAGTGGAAGGCAGACCAAGAAGCTTAGAGCCTCAAGACTTGATACTATAATAAAATTACTTCAAGGTCTCAAAAAATACAATCTCTAGCCTGTCTTTTATCCTTTATCCATATTTTTAAAAAATCTATTTTGCAAAAGATATCTCACAGAGAAAAGTTCAAGTATAGAATGGTAATTTTTTCCTTTGAAACACTGGGGAGCAAGGAAATTGATGTGGCCCATGGCCCTGAATTTTTTTTCCTCACACTCTGTGGCTTGCAGTTCCCCAATAAAGGATCAAACCTGGATGGTTGGCAGTGAAAGCAGTCTTAACCACTGGACCATCAGGGAATTCCTACCTCAAATTTTTTAAGGTGTATTTTTACAAAGAAAAATTGCTCCCAGAGATATTTGAGAAAACTATATGGAATTTTTTCAGAGTTTCATAATTGAATTTATTAAATATATCTAAGAAAAACAATGTTGATCATACTTACAGTAGACTATATGCATAAAAATACAATAAATCAACATTAATATTCATAAAAAGTTGATAGTATAACATATTTTATTTTATAGGTATGAACAAAGTGGAGGTGATGGAATTCCAGTTGAGCTATTCCAAATCCTGGAAGATGATGCTGTGAAAGTGCTGCACTCAATATGCCAGCACACTTAGAAAACTCAGCTGTAGCCACAGGACTGGAAAAGGTCAGTTTTCATTCCAATTCCAAAGAAAGGCAATGCCAAAGAATGCTCAAACTACCGCACAATTGCACTCATCTCACACGCTAGTAAAGTAATGCTAAAATTCTCCTAGCCAGGCTTCAGCAATATGTGAACCGTGAACTTCCTGATGTTCAAGCTGGATTTAGAAAAGGCAGAGGAACCAGAGATCTAATTGCCAACATCCTCTGGATCATGGAAGAAGCAAGAGAGTTCCAGAAAAACATCTATTTCTACTTTATTGACTATGCCAAAGCCTTTGACTGTGTGGATCACAATAAACTGTGGGAAATTCTGAGAGAGATGGGAATACCAGACCACCTGACCTGCCTCTTGAGAAATCTGTATGCAGGTCAGGAAGCAACAGTTAGAACTGGACATGGAACAACAGACTGGTTCCAAATAGGAAAAGGAGTACGTCAGGGCTGTATATTGTCACCCTGTTTATTTAACTTATATGCAGAGTATATCATGAGAAACGCTGGGCTGGAAGAAGCACAAGTTGGAATCAAGATTGCCAGGAGAAATATCAATAACCTCAGATATGCAGATGACATCACCCTTATGGCAGAAAGTGAAGAGGAACTCAAAAGCCTCTTGATGAAAGTGAAAGTGGAGAGTGAAAAAGTTGGCTTAAAGCTCAACATTCAGAAAATGAAGATCATGGCATCTGGTCCGATCACTTCATGGGAAATAGATGGGAAAAGCGTGGAAACAGTGTCAGACTTTATTTTGGGGGTCTCCAAAATCATTGCAGATGGTGACTGCAGCCATGAAATTAAAAGACACTTACTCCTTGGAAGGAAAGTTATGTCCAACCTAAATAGCATATTGAAAAGCAGAGACATTACTTTGCCAACAAAGGTTCATCTAGTCAAGGCTATGGTTTTTCCTATAGTCATGTATGGATGTGAGAGCTGGACTGTGAAGAAGGCTGAGCGCTGAAGAATTGATGCTTTTGAACTGTGGTGTTGGAGAAGACTCTTGAGAGTCCCTTGGACTGCAAGGAGATCCAACCAGTCCATTCTAAAGGAGATCAGCCTTGGGATTTCTTTGGAAGGAATGATGCTAAAGCTTAAACTCTAGTACTTTGGCCACCTCATGTGAAGAGTTGACTCCTTGGAAAAGACTCTGATGCTAGGAGGGATTGAGGGCAGGAGGAGAAGGGGACGACAGAGGATGAAATGGCTGGATGGCATCACTGTCTTGATGAATGCGAGTCTGAGTGAACTCTGGGAGTTGGTGATGGACAGGGAGGCCTGGTGTGCTGCGATTCATGGGGTCGCAAAGAGTCAGACACGACTGAGTGACTGAACTGAACGGATTTTAAATATTTGTAGAGTAGGGCTTCTCTGGTGATCAGACAGTAAATATTTGTTGAATGAATGAAATGCATTTATTTCCTCAGAAAGATTTTATAACATTTTAGTGCAGGCAGTTTAATCTAGATGCACTGTTCCTCCTATCCTAATTGTAATATCCTATAATTCAGCATTATTATTACCTCTAAATTATTTTTGGAAAGAACTATATGTCAGAATAATGGCATATAATCTTAATGAATTATAAAAATAAAATATTATTTTTTAATACTTTCGTTAGTTTATATAATCACTGACATGAGCAACTTATAAATGCAGCACACTACAGCTGAAGCTTTATTAAAAATAATAAAGAAATGTAATTAAAATATTTTTATTGAAGTATAGTTGATTTATAATGTGTTAATGTCTGCTATACGTGAAAGTAACTTAGTTTTACATATATCCTTTTTCATATTTCTTTCCATTAGGGTTTATCATGGAATATTAAATATAGTTCCCTGTGATATATAATTCAAAAGCATCAATTCTTTGGCACTCAGCCTTCTTCACAGTCCAACTCTCACATCCATACATGATTACTGGAAAAACCATAGCCTTGACTAGAGGGACCTTTGTTGGCAAAATAACATCTCTGCTTTTCAATATACTATTTAGGTTGGTCACAACTTTCCTTCCAAGGAGCAAGCGTCTTTTAATTTCATGGCTGCAGTCACCATCTGCAATGATTTTGGAGCCCAGAAAAATAAAGTCTGATACTGTTTCCACTGTTTCCCCATCTATTTCCCATGAAGTGATGGGACCAGATGCCATGATCTTCGTTTTCTGAATGTTCAGCTTTAAGCCAACTTTTTCACTCTCCACTTTCACTTTCATCAAGAGGCTTTTTAGTTCCTCTTCACTTTCTGCCATAAGGGTGATGTCATCTGCATATCTGAGGTTATTGATATTTCTCCCGGCAATCTTGATTCCAACTTGTGCTTCTTCCAGCCCAGTGTTTCTCATGATGTACTCTGCATATAAGTTAAATAAGCAGGGTGACAATATACAGCCTTGACATACTCCTTTTCCTATTTGGAACCAGTCTGTTGTTCCATGTCCAGTTCTAACTGTTGCTTCCTGACCTGCATACAGATTTCTCAAGAGGCAGGTCAGGTGGTCTGGTATTCCCATCTCTTTCAGAATTTCCCACAGTTTATTGTGATCCACACAGTCAAAGGCTTTGGCATAGTCAATAAAGCAGAAATAGATGTTTTTCTGGAACTCTCTTGCTTCTTCCATGATCCAGCGGATGTTGGCAATTTGATCTCTGGTTCCTCTGCCCTTTCTAAAACCAGCTTGAACATCAGGAAGTTCACGGTTCACATATTGCTGAAGCCTGGCTAGGAGAATTTTAGCGTTACTTTACTAGCGTGTGAGATGAGTGCAATTGTGTGGTAGTTTGAGCATTCTTTGGCATTGCCTTTCTTTGGGATTGTAATGAAAACTGACCTTTTCCAGTCCTGTGGCTACAGCTGAGTTTTCCAAGTGTGCTGGCATATTGAGTGCAGCACTTTCACAGCATCATCTTCCAGGATTTGAAATAACTCAACTGGAATTCCATCACCTCCACTAGCTTTGTTTGTAGTGATGCTTTCTAAGGCCAACTTGACTTCACATTCCTGGATGTCTGGCTCTAGGTCAGTGATCACACCATCGTGATTATCTGGGTCGTGAAGCTCTTTTTTGTACAGTTCTTCTGTGTATTCTTGCCACCTCTTCTTAATATCTTCTGCTTCTGTTAGGTCCATACCATTTTTGTCCTTTATTGAGCCCATTTTTGCATGAAATGTTCCCTTGGTATCTCTAATTTTCTTGAAGAGATCTCTAGTCTTTCCCATTCTGTTGTTTTCCTCTATTTCTTTGCATTGATCACTGAGGAAGGCTTTCTTATCTCTTCTTGCTATTCTTTGGAACTCTGCATTCAGATGCCTGTATCTTTCATCATAGGGAAGTGGAATGCAAAAGTAGGAAGCCAAAAGATACCAGGAGTAACAGGCAAGTTTGGCCTTGGAATACAAAATGAAGCAGGGCAAAGGCTAACAGAGTTTTGCCAAGAGAATGAAGTGGTCATAGCAAACATCCTTTTCCAAAAACATAAGAGATAACTATCAGATCAGATCAGATCAGATCAGTCGCTCAGTCGTGTCCGACTCTTTGCAACCCCATGAACCGCAGCACGCCAGGCCTCCCTGTCCATCACCAGCTCCCGGAGGTCACCCAGACTCACGCCCATCGAGTCAGTGATGCCATCCAGCCATCTCATCCTCTGTCATCCCCTTCTCCTCCTGCCCTCAATCCCTCCCAGCATCAGAGTCTTCTCCAATGAGTCAACTCTTTGCATGAGGTGGCCAAAATACTGGAGTTTCAGCTTTAGCATCATTCCTTCTAAAGAAATTCCAGGATTGATCTCCTTCAGAATGGACTGGTTGGATCTTCTTGCAGTCCAAGGGACTCTCAAGAGTCTTCTCCAACACCACAGTTCAAAAGCGATAACTATACACATGGATATAACCAAATGGTCAATACCGAAATCAAATTGATTATATTCTTTGCAGCTAAAGATGGAGAAGCTCTATACAGTCAACAAAAACAAGACCAGGAGCTGACTGTGGCTCAGATCATAAACTCTTTATTGCAAAATTCATACTTAAACTGAAGAAAGTAGGGAAAAGCACTAGACCATTCAGGTATGACCTAAATCAAATCCCTTATGATTATACAGTGGAAGTGACAAATAGATTCAAGAGATTAGATCTGATGGATAGAGTGACTGAAGAACTATGGATGGAGGTTTGTAACATTGTACAGGAGAATGTGATCAAAACCATCCCCAAGGAAAAAAAAATGCAAAAAAGCAAACTGGCTGCCTGGGGAGACTTTACAAATAGCTGTGAAAAGAAGAGAAGCAAAAGGAAAAGGAGAAAAGGAAAGATATACCAATTTGATTGCAGAGTTCCAAAGAGTAGCAAGGAAAGAGAAAATCCTAAGTAGTCAATGCAAAGAAATAGAGGAAAACAATAGAATGGGAAAGACTAGAGATCGCTTCAAGAAAATTAGAGACACCAAGGGAACATCTCATGCAAAGATGGGCTTGATAAAGGACAGAAACGAATAAGCCTAACAAAAGCAGAAGATAATAAAAAGAGATGGCAAGAAGACACAGAACTGTACAAAAAAAATCTTAATGATCCAGATTAACACTATGGTGTGATCACTCACCTAGAACCAGATATCCTGGAATACAAAGTCAAGTGGGCCTTAGGAGACATCACTATGAACAAAGCTAGTGGATTTGATGGAATTCCAGTCAGCTATTTCAAATCCTAAAAGGTGATGCTGTTAAAGTGCTGCACTCAACACACTAGCAAATTTGGAAAACTCAGCAGTGGCCACAGGACTGGAAAAGGTCCATTTTCATTCCAATCCCAAAGAAAGGCAATGCCAAAGAATTCTCTGACAATTGCAGTCATTTCACACGCTAGCAAAGTAATGTTCTAAATTCTCCAAGCTAGACTTCAACAGTATGTGAACCGAGAACTTTCAGATGTTCAAGCTGGATTTAGAAAAGGCATAGGAACCAGAGTTCAAATTGCCAACACTCATTGGATTGTTGAAAAAGCAAGAGAGTTCCAGAAAAACATCTACTTCTGCTTCATTGACTATATTAAAGCCTTTGACTGTGTAGATCACAACAACCTGTGGACCATTCTTAAAGTGATGGGAATACTAGACCACCTGACCTGCCTCCTGCAAAATCTGTATGCCAGTCAAGAAGCAACAGTTAGAACTGGACATGGAACATTGGACTGGTACAAAATTGGAAAGAAGGACATCAAGTCTGTATATTGTCACCCTGCTTATTTGCAGAATACATCATGTGAAACACCAGGCTGGATGAAGCACAAGCTGGAATCAAGATTGCCAGGAGAATTATCAATAACCTCAGATATGCAGATGACACCACCCTTATGGCAGAAAGTGAAGAGGATCTAAAAAGCCTCTTGATAAAGTGAAAGAGGAGAGTGAAAAAGTTGGCTTAAAACTCAACATTCAAAAACTAAGATCATGGCATCTGGTCCCATCAGATCAGATCAGATCAGTCGCTCAGTCATGTCTGACTCTTTGCGACCCCATGAACTGCAGCACGCCAGCCCTCCCTGTCCATCACCAACTCCCGGAGGTCACTCAGACTCACGTCCATCGAGTCAGTGATGCCATCCAGCCATCTCATCCTCTGTCGTCCCCTTCTCCTCCTGCCCCCAATCCCTCCCAGCATCAGAGTCTTCTCCAATGAGTCAACTCTTCACATGAGGTGGCCAAAATACTGGAGTCTCAGCTTTAGCATCATTCCTTCCAAAGAAATCCCAGGGCTGATCTCCTTCAGAATGGACTGGTTGGATCTTCTTGCAGTCCAAGGGACTCTCAAGAGTCTTCTCCAACACCACAGTTCAAAAGCATCAATTCTTCGGCACTCAGCCTTCTTCACAGTCCAGTTCTCACATCCATACATGACCATAGGAAAGACCATAGCCTTGACCATCACTTCATGGCAAATAGATGGGAAAACAGTGGAAACAGTTAGAGACTATTTTCTTGGGCTCCAAAATCACTGCAGATGGTGACTGCAGCCATGAAATTAAAAGACACTTGCTCCTTTGAAGAAAAGCTATAACAATCCTAGGCAGTGTATTAAAAAGCAGAGATATTACTTTTCCGAGAAACATCCATATAGTCAAAGCTATTGTTTCTCCAGTAGTCATGCATGGATGTGAGAGTTGGACCATAAAGAAGGCTGAGCGTGGAAAAATTGGCACTTTTGAACTGTGATGTTGGACAACACTTTTGAGAGTCCCTTGGTTTTCAAGAGGATCAAACCAGTCAATCCTAAAGGATATCAGTCCTGAATATTCATTGGAAAGACTGATGCCGAAGCTGAAGCTCCAATACTTTGGCCACGTGATGCGAAGTGCCGACTCATTCGGAAATGTCCTGATGCTGAAATGATTGAAGATAGGAGTAGAAGGGGACAACAGAGGACAAGATGTTTAAATGGCATCACCGTCTCAATGGATATGAGTTTGAGCAAATTCCAGGAGATGGCGAAGGACAGGGAAGTCTGATGTACTGTAGTCCATGGGTTCACAAAGAGTCAGACATGACTGTGTGGCTGAACAGTAGCGACAATATAATATGTAGGATGGACAACCCACTCCAGTATTCTTGCCTGGAAAATTCCATGGATAGAGGAGCTTGGCAGTCTACAGTCTATGGGATCACAAACAGTTGGATATAACTGGGGGACTGAGCACACACGTGCACACATACACACACACACATATATATGTATGTATATGGCTATCGTCCATGAGGTTGCAAAAGAGTTGGACATGACTTAGCAGCTAAGCAACTACATATATATATATACATATACATACACACATCTTTATCCATTCATATTTTGATGAAAAATTTTTGAAATGTAATTTTTATTTGCAACTCATGGGGCATGGGCAAGGAAGTTATTTGAAATTATTACTAAATGTTCTCTATATCTCCAGATGTCATAATACTGCTTCTAGATGAATAAATGTTTATATCATTTATTTTCTCATTTGCAGGTTTACTTTAATTTTTACTTTTGTGTTTTTTTAATAAAAATAAATCAATATTAATATTTGTAGTTGTTAGCTGCCAGAATTTTAATTAAGGCTATGTAATTGTCCAAGTGATCTGCTAAGTAATTGAATAGATTAGAAATGGTCCCTTTTATATGATCTTTTCATTGACCACAATATCCAATCTGTATCTCATCAGGCAAGCATTTCATTTCATTCATTTTACTTGACACAGTACAAAAACAAAGAATCTAATTAACTAGTAACAGAGCTTTACTCTTCCTTATAGCCTCTCACATTGACTTATGGAGGTTTTGTGGTGGACTTGTGGTAGGACTTTATTCTTAAGAAATAAATGACTTTCAAGGAGTAATGAAGATACTTCGAAAGACCTCTGTTGCCTTCATGATCATTGTGACATTTGTTCAGTGATACCTAATGGTAATACTTGACATTTGTTCTTTTTCTTTCTAGCATACTTGTTTGCAGCTGACATGCTGAGAAGGGTGTATCTAACTCCCCCTTAAATATAACTGAGGAAAATCCATCATTATAGTATTTACCGAGTTTCTTGGTAATTTGATTTGTCCACAACAAATGCATGTTTTTTTCTGCGTGGTTTTATATGGCTTCTTATTTTGGTAATTGTGGAATGTCTTCCTTCAGTGATGATGCAGATATTGTATTCGTACTTTTCTTGCTAACATTAGTTTGGTTTAGATTAGTCTCCTGCATCTTTGAGGCTGTTAGCAAAAATGCAACCTTTCATGTATAGGGGCAAGTTACTTATTCTTTTTGTGTCTGTTTCTTTATTTGTAAAATGTTGAAAGCAATGGCAACCCACTCCAGTGTTCTTGCCTGGAGAATCCCAGGGACAGGGGAGCTGGTGGGCTGCCGCTTCTGGGGTCGCACAGAGTCGGACACGACTGAAGTGACTCAGCAGCAGCAGCAGCAGCCCCTACTATCTGCTGGGAGACTTAAAGGATTAACATGTTAAATGACTTTAACAATTTCTGGCACATGCTAAGTACTGAATAAATACCAAGTAATAAGTTCTAAATATCATTAATCTCAGATATGATACCACTCTAATGACAGAAAGTGAAGAGGAACTAAAGAGCCGCTTGATGAGGGTGAAAGAGGAGGGTGGAAAAGCTGGCTTAAAACTCAGCATTTAAAAACTAAGATCATGGCATCTGGTCCTATAGCTTCATGGCAAATAGAAGGGTAAAAATGGAAGCAGTGACAGATTTTTTTTTTCCTTGGGCTCCAAAATCTTTGCAAATGGTAACTGCAGCCATGAAATTAAAAGATGTTTGCTCCTTGGAAGAAAAGCTATGACAAACCTAGACAGCATATTAAAAAGCAGAGATATCACTTTGCTGACAAAGGTCCGTATAGTCAAAGCTATAGTTTTTCCAGTAGTCATGTATGGATGGATGTGAGAGTTGGACCATAAAGAAGGCTTGAGTGCCAAAGAATTGATGCTTTCAAACTTGGTGCTGGAGAAGACTCTTGAGATTTCCTTGGACAGCAAGGAGATCTAACCAGTCAATCTTAAAGGAAATCAACCCTGAATATTCATTGGAAGGACTGATGCTAAAGCTTCATTACTTTTTCCACCTGATGTGAAAAGCTGATTCATTGGAAAAGATCCTGATGCTGGGAAGGATTGAGGGCAGGAGGAGAAAGGGGTGATTGACGATGAGATGGTTAGGTAGCATCACTGACTCAATAGATGTGAATGTGAGCAAACTCCGGGACATAGTGAAGGATGGGAGCCTGGAGTGCCTAAAGTTCATGGGGTCACAAAGAGTCAGATATTACTTAGCAACTGAATAACAACAGCAAGTGTTATTTATGTTGAGTGAACTGGTACCAAGCAAAATACTTCCCAACTCTATGCATGTGCATTTGGGACTGAGGCTGTGCAAATAACCTTTCCCTATCTCCTCTTGTTTCTAATTCATGTCCCAATTTGTATAGGATGTTTTCAACCATGTTTAAAGTCTTGTGCGTAAGCCATAGTCATGTCTCACTCTCACCAGCATGAGTAAAATTGATTGGTTTCAATAAATATGTATCTCTCTATCTTGACTACAAGGTAATTCTTGTACTCTTTTTAAATGTTAGAAAGCCAGCTTAAAGCCTGGGAGTAACTTGGTGCAACTCCTAATCATTGTCCATGTAGCCTTCCCACACATCAGGTTTCTAATTCCAAAGTCTTAAAGAGGAGTAAATATTTTGACATAAAAAGACTTTGAATGCAACAAACATGAATTCAGTAGTTATCATCAGGACACATTTAAACTTTGTGCTCAGTAACCAATATTCATGAAATGAACTGAATCTGTCTCTGAGAACAATAAATAGTTCTTAATCAGTTTGGAGATAGAACGACTTTGTTATGTTTTGTGTCAGGAAATGCTATTGTTCCATATTTACTTTAGAAATTTAATGGTAAATCCAAATTAATTTAGTTTTGAGAATTTTATGATACCTTTTGGGATATTGCTGCTGCTGCTGCTAAGTCGCTTCAGTCGTGTCCGACTCTGTGCGACCCCATAGACGGAAGCTCACCAGGCTCCCCCGTCCCTGGGATTCTCCAGGCAAGAATACTGGAGTGGGTTGCCATTTCCTTCTCCAATGCATGAAAGTGAAAAATGAAAGTGAAGTTGCTCAGTCGTGTCCGACTCTTAGTGACCCCATGGACTGGAGCCCACCAGGATCCTCCGTCCATGGGATTTTCCAGGCAACAGCACTGGGGTGGGGTGCCATACAACTGGGATATCACAAAATGAATCTTGGGAATCATTGGCACTTTGTAACACACACATCAGAAACCAAAATATACTATGTTATCATCTGCAGATTACATTTACCTCTATACCCAGCCAGAGATCATACACAGCAAATAAATAAAAAGAACATATTTCTGTGTTATAAGGCAAATAATGAGCATAGAGGTAAGAGAAAAAGATGAGATTAAACATTGACTTTCTCATAGTCAGAGTACTCACTGTCGTAAGTCCTGATAGTTCTTAGAGTATAGTTGAAAAAACTTATTATTGAATAGGCTGTTAGAGTGTGTGTGAAGAAAGAGGAATGAGGAAAGAGAATCTGGTGGTTGGAAAAATGAGTGGGACTAGCATGGCTGACCTGGTAAAATCCTTCAGTCCAAGAGATGAACACATGTGTTTCTCTTTCTGCCTTCGTAAATCACGACTGACCCATTCAAGCTGGATTCTCTAAGCAGGGCAAAACAGAGGTCATCCTGACATAAACCCATGACAGTAGACCCCTGAAGATTTATGTAGGTTTGGGAAGATTCTGGTTTTTCTTCTTTCCAAACTCACATGCAATGCCATGGGAAATCCTGGATACGTCCCACGAGCTGGGCAAGGGACAACTGAGCAAAGGTTTATTAACTGACGATCTAAATTTATGTCAGAATTTTGCCAGCCGTGCTATTTCTGTGTGGATCAAACATATATAATTGATATATTTCTCCTGCCATGCCACAGCACTAACCAAATGATGGGTTCACTTTTCTTGTTCTATTTCTAGCTAAGATAAAATCACGTTCAGAATTTGAATGTTACATTAGTCCCATTAATGCAATAAATGCTTCCTAAGCTGAGTGCCAAAGAATTGATGCTTTTGAACTGTGGTGTTGGAGAAGACTCTTGCGAGTTCCTTGGACTGGAAGGAGATCCAACCAGTCCATTCTAAAGGAGATCAGCCCTGGGTGTTCTTTGGAAGGAATGATACTAAAGCTGAAACTCCAGTACTTTGGCCACCTCATGTCTAAATGTCTAGGAGGTTAATTTTGACAAGTGTATCTGAGAGAGCTGTAAGAAATTTTCTTAGTTGCTCATAAAATATTTCCAAATCACATTTAACTTCAGCTTATTATTTTTCCTGTTTTTCATTAAAATTATCTCACACTGAAGTCTATCCACACAGAAATCAGTAAAGTTCCACCACTTTTGTAAAAATGACCAAATACAATTTTGAAAACATAGATGTTATTTCTTTACTTCCTCACCTAAGGAATAAAAAATGTCTAATTGGATTTTTCTCAAATATTCCAGTAATACAAATTTTTATTCAGTACAAATACAAAGTATTTTAACTTATAGAGATAATTTAAAAAATTTTTTTTCTTTATTTAGTTTTGGCTTTGCTCAGTCTTGATTGCTGCTTGGACTTTCCTCTAGTTGTGAGTGGGGGCTATTCTCTAGTTGCAATGTACAGGCTTCTCGTTGTGGTGGCTTCTCTTGTTGCAGAGCACAGGCTCTAGTGTGCTCAGGCTTCAGTAATTGCAGTTCCATGGTTCTAGAGCACAGGTTCAGTAGGTGTGGCACTTGGGCTTAATTGCCTTGAGGCCTGTGGGATCTTCCTGGATCAGGGATTGAACCCATATTTCCTACGTTGGAGGCGGATTCTTTACCGCTGAGCCAACAGGGAAGCCCTAAGGAGAATTTTCAAAGAAAGTTTTAAGCATGTGAGCTGTAGTGGAAACTTGTTATCTTAATGATTTTATTTTTTTGACACAAAAACTATTAGTTGAATACTATTAGCCTTGCTATGCTCTAAACATGTGTACTTCCCTTAGAAGAGATTGCAGTTCGTAAGGCTTACAGGCTGTATGGAGTATGTCTTAGGAGAAGAAAACAGTTTTCACAGATTAAGTTGAATGTTATCAAAGATACAGGCAATGCTGAGATCATTTGCTGACTTTGTTAGGAGGGAAAATCTTGAGAATAGTGGAGTGGGGCTAGGTGATGGATCATATTAAAAATCAGAAAAAAAAAAAAGCACAGGAAAACATGAAAAGAAAATAGGATAGGAGTAACACACCATCCCATGAGATCAAGCCATAGTATCATACTTGTCAATTTTGCTAGTTTTACAGAAACATTACTCATAAAACTGGACACTATAAAAAAATTAATATTGCTTTTTGCAAAGTTATAGAAGGACTCTAGAAAAATAATAAACAAGGTTTATTTTAAGTTTGCGAGTATGGTTTGTGGGTAGATCCCAAATTACTGTGCTGAGTTACTATCGTTCTTAATTTCATTCAGTTTGTGAAATATTTTTTTTTTCGAAGTTTTCATGACTGGTAGATGGATGATGGGAGATGCAGCCCAGCAGTTTATGGTGACCAGGAATGAGAGACAGGGTTCCAGATAAACAGTGAGAGTCAGATAAAAAGAGAATCAGTTCAGTTCAGTCGCTCAGTTGTGTCTGACTCTTTGCGATCCCATGAATCGCAGCACTCCAGGGCTCCCTGTCCATCACCAACTCCTGGAGTTCACTCAGACTCACGTCCATCAAGTCAGTGATGCCATCCAGCCATCTCATCCTCTGGCGTCCCCTTCTCCTCCTGCCCCCAATCCCTCCCAGTATCAGAGTCTTTTCCAGTGTGTCAACTCTTTGCATGAGGTGGCCAAAGTAATGGAGTTTCAGCTTGAGCATCATTCCTTCCAAAGAAATCCCAAGGGCTGATCTCCTTCAGAATGGACTGGTTGGATCTCCTTGCAGTCCAAGGGACTCTCAAGAGTCTTCTCCAACACCACAGTTTAAAAGCATCAATTCCTCTGCGCTCAGCTTTCTTCACAGTCCAACTCTCACATCCATACATGACCACTGGAAAAACCATAGCCTTGACTAGACGGAACTTTGCTGGCAAAGTAATGTCTCTGCTTTTGTATATGCTATCTAGGTTGGTCATAACTTTTCTTCCAAGGACTAAGCGTCTTTTAATTTCATGGCTGCAGTTACCATACAGGCATGATATACATAATAGTCATCTTGAGCATACTGTAGACTGGGTGGCTTAATCAACAGAAATTAATTTTCTTATGGTTCTAGAGGCTGGAAGTCCATGATCAGGGTTCTAGCTCATTTGGTTTCTGGTGAGAGTTCTCTTTCTGGCTGGCTTTTTGCAGTGTTCTCATATAGCTTTTTCTTGGTGTGTGTGCAGAGAGAGTTAGAGAGGGAAGGAGAATAGCCATCTCCCTAGTGTCTCTTCTTGTAAGGACACTGATCCTATAGGATCAGGGCCCCACCCTTATAATCTCAGATCAGATCAGTCACTCAGTAGTGTCCAACTCTTTGCCACCCCATGAATCGCAGCACGCCAGGTCTCCCTGTCCATCACCAACTCCCAGAGTTCACTGAGACTCACATCCATCGAGTCAGTGATGCCAGCCAGCCATCTCATCCTCTGTCATCCCCTTGTCCTCTTGCCCCCAATCCCTCCCAGCATCAGAATCTTCTCCAATGAGTCAACTCTTTGCATGAGGTGGCCAAAGTACTGGAGTTTCAGCTTTAGCATCATTCCTTCCGAAGAGATCCCAGGGCTGATCTCCTTTAGAATGGACTGGTTGGATCTCCTTGCAGTCCAAGGGACTCTCAAGAGTCTTCTCCAACACCACAGTTCAAAAGCATCAATTCTTCGGCGCTCAGCCTTCTTCACAGTCCAGCTCTCACATCCATACATGACCACAGGAAAAACCATAGCCTTGACTAGACGAAACTTTGTTGGCAAAGTAATGTCTCTGCTTTTGAATATGCTATCTAGGTTAGTCATAACTTTCCTTCCAAGGAGTAAGTGTCTTTTACTTTCATGGCTGCAGTCACCATCTGCAGTGATTTTGGAGCCCAGAAAAATAAAGTCTGATACTGTTTCCACTGTTTCTCCATCTATTTCCCATGAAGTGATGGGACCAGATGCCATGATCTTCATTTTCTGAATGTTGAGCTTTAAGCCAACTTTTCACTCTCCACTTTTACTTTCATCAAGAGGCTTTTTAGTTCCTCTTCCCTTTCTGCCATAAGGGTGATGTCATCTGCATATCTGAGGTTATTGATATTTCTCCCAGCAATCTTGATTCCAGCTTGTGTTTCTTCCAGTCCAGTGTTTCTCATGATGTACTCTGCATATAAGTTAAATAACCAGGGTGACAATATACAGCCTTAACATACTCCTTTTCCTATTTGAAACCAGTCTGTTGTTCCATGTCCAGTTCTAACTGTTGCTTCCTGACCTGCACAGAGGTTTCTCAAGAGGCAGGTCAGGTGGTCTGGTATTCCCATCTCTTTCAGAATTTTCCACAGTTTATTGTGATCCACACAGTCAAAGGCTTTGGCATAGTCAATAAAGCAGAAATAGATGTTTTTCTGGAACTCTCTTGCTTTTTCCATGATCCAGCGGATGTTGGCAATTTGATCTCTGTTTCCTCTGCCTTTTCTAAAACCAGCTTAAACATCAGTAAGTTCACGGTTCACATATTGCTGAAGCCTGGCTTGGAGAATTTTGAGCATTACTTTACTAGCGTGTGAGATGAGTGCAATTGTATGTAACCTTAATTACAACAAGGGACATGCATCCAGGCCCATCACTTCATGGCAATAGATGGGGAAACAATAGAAACAGTGACAGACTTTATTTTCTTGGGATCCAAAAATCACTGCAGATGATGACTGCAGCCATGAAATTAAAAGACACTTGGTCCTTGGAAGAAAAGCTATGACTAACCTAGACAGCAAATTAAAAAGCGAGATATTACTTTGCTGACAAAAGTCTACTAGTCAAAACTATGGTTTTTCCAGTAGTCATGTATGGATGTGAGAATTGGACCATAAAGAAGGCTGAGTGCTGAAGAATTGATGCTTTTGAACTGTGGTGTTGGAGAAGACTCAAGAATCCCTTGGACTTCAGAGAGTTCAAACCAATCCATCCTAAAGAAAATCAGTCCTGAGTATTCATTGGATGGACTGATGCTAAAACTTAAGCTCCAATACTTTGGCCACCTGATGTGAAGAACCAACTCATTAGAAAAGACCCTGATACTTGGAAGATTGAAGGCAGGAGGAGAGGGGGATGATAGAGAATGAGATGGTTGGATGGCATCACTGATTCGATGGACATGAGTTTGAGGAAGCTCTGGGAACTGGTGATGGACAGGGAAGCCTGGCATGCTGCAGTCCATGGGGTTGCAGAGTTGGACATGACTGAGTGGCTGAACTTAACTGAACTGAACCTTAATTACATCCTTAGAGTACCATATTTCCAAATATAGACACACTGGGGGATTAGGACTTTAACAATGTGACTTTGGGGGGGCCACATATTGTCCTTAAAATTTTGAAAAAGGGATGAGCCTTCTAACTGAAGCAGGAAGTAGAAAAGTCTTCAGTTCAGTTCAGTTGCTCAGTTGTGTCCGACTTTGCAACCCCATGAACCGCAGCACGCCAGGTCTCCCTGTCCATCACCAACTCCTGGTGTTCACCCAAACTCATGTCCATTGAGTCGGTAATGCCATCCAAGCATCTCATCCTCTGCCGTCCCCTTCTCCTCCTGCCCTCAATCCCTCTCAGCATCAGAGTCTTTTCCAATGAGTCAACTCTTTGCATGAGGTGGCCAAAGTACTGGAGTTTCAGCTTTAGCATCAGTCCTTCCGATGAACACCCAGGACTGATACTACTACAAGTGAATAATAAATTTGATTCTGAGCTTCCTGGCAAATAAGGCAGAAAGGGAAACATAATAGGCAGAATGAATTTAAATCAATGAATAATTCCCTTTGACATCTTAAGACTATTCTCTCATGTTACGTGTTTCTGTTTGATATAGCAGTTTCAGATATTTACTGACAAGGGCAGCGAGTGGGAAGGAAAGCATTTTGGAGGTTAGAGATTCTGTTGCACTTCATATCACACTATAGACTTTCTTCTACATACAAGGCTAAATTTCAAGCACTGTTTTTATCTCTTGGAGACTGGATGGAAGATATCAGGAAGTACAAATTCAGACTAAAGTTGAATTTATTGCCACTGGAATTAAAGACTGGGCTTTTGAACCATCAATATACATGCAGGAATGAAGGAAAACAAATGGGAAAGTCACAAATCCTGCAAACAGATTGTTTCAAATCTGAGGAGGATTTGTAAACCCTCTTGCTAGTTCAAGTTAATAAAATACTGTTTACCAAAAATTCTAAAGAAAATCACTTATGTTAATTGTTTTGTATTGAAGTGAATTTAAAATAATTTTATCCTGAAAGTTTATGGAATAATTAAAGGTTCTTTACTGGTTACAAACTAAAGTTGGCATCTTTATTTTAGATGCTTGGGGTTGGTCAATATAATATACACACTGAAAAGGGTCACAAAATCATTTGAATGATGATTGTATTAATAATTAGTCACGCCACATTATCTTTTTTTGAAGTCCCAACTTTTTATTTTGTATTGGAGTAGAGTTTATTAACAATGCTCTGTTAGTTTCAGCTGTACAACAAAGTGATTCAGTTATACATATGCATGTATCTATTTTCTTTCAAATTCTTTCCCCATTTAGGTTGTTACATAATACTGAACAGAATTCCCCTTGCCACACAGCACATCCCTGCTGGTTCTCCATTTTATTTTATTTTTTTAATTGTGAAAATGTGGTAACACATTTATAGGAGACTTGGAAAATACAGGACAAGGTTACATATAGTTCCACTATATAGTACAATTATTTTTTAAGTAGATAAATTTTTAGTTTTTGTTTCAATATCAAACTCAAAAATTAATAGAATAAATATACAGAGAAGTAGAAGGATATGGTAGACCTGAAAAGAACCAATTCAACATAACTAAGATTTATTCAACTTTCACACAACAGCAGGATACAAATTCTACTCAAGTTTCCATAGACTGTAAGCTGGGAGACATATCCAGAGATATAAAACAAGGTGCAAAAATTTCATGGTCTAAAGGGATTGTAGTCATATAGAGTCTGTTCTCTTTCCACTGTGGAGTTATGTTAGAAATCAATTATCCAAAGACACTTGAAAATAACCCACATATTTTCAAATCATGCCATATTACCTTCAATTAAGTATAAAGATCTTTCCAATCACATAACCTAGAGATCAGTTCACCCTGTTGACTGCCAGTCTTTTATTTCTCTCATCCAGCAATGGTGGGATGGATCCCTTTTCCTTGGGGAAGAGATGTCTGTGGCTTGTTGCCTTTGCCAATAACAAAAATGTTAGTGAACCAGATGGCAAAGCTGTTGCCTTTGGCATCTTTCACATGAACCATATCAAAAGAGGTCTCTTTCTGTTGGTGATCACACCAGTTCTTCCCAGGTTAGGACCTCTGGTCACCATATACAGGTTACCAGTGTTCAACTGGTGGAATGGGTAAATCTTGTTTGTCTCCAGATCAATCTGAACGGTGTCATTCAGTTTGATGAGGGATCAAGGAGGTAGGTGGTATGAGCATCATGAGTTACCAGATGAGGGATTCCTTTTGTGTCCACAAAGGTCTTTCTCACTTGGCACAACTTGTACTTAGCTTCCTCAGGTGGACTACAGTGAACAGCAAAGTGACCCTTGGTGTCGTAGAAGAGAGGGGAATTCTCTCTGGTCTTGTTAAGGCTGATGATATCTATTAATCCAGCAGGGTAGGTTAGGTTACATCAGTTTGGATCTCTGCCATCAATCTTTTTTTTTTTTTTTTTTTTTCTCTCTTGTATTTATTTATTTATTTGGTTGCACTGGGTTTTAGTTGTAGCATGTGGGATCTAGTTCCCTGACCAGGGATGGAACCAGGGCCCCATGTGTTGGGAGCATGGAGTCTTAGCCACTGGACCACCAGGGGAGTCCCTGCCATCAATCTTAATAAACTCTTGCACATGCAGATCTTCATCTCCTGTCAGAGCATACTTAAAGCGGTTCCTTAGAAAATGATGAGGGGGAGACTTTCCCTCAGGCATGTGGGGACTGGTAGATGGACAAGGAACAAGCACATTGATCACTTGTTCAGCATCCAGTGCTTTGGAGTTGCTACATGCTTCAGATGCTTCCTGAGACATTGAGTCCTGGAGGTGCTAACCATGAAAAGAGCATTCTTTAACCCTTTTTAGCTCACCTAAACTTTCTTTGAAGTCAACTTGGTTCTTGAATTTACTTTGTTTTCTCAAAGTGTAAAAACAGAAAAAATAATTTCTGATAATTGAGATCCATTCAAAATTGCAAATTCAAGATTTCAGGGTCTCCAAGTATAACCAGAAAAACAAGTGTAATGTAAACCCCTAAATTTTATTCCTTCATTCATCCTTTTTCTCATAGTATGATCAGTTTTCATTGACTACCATCTACCTGCCGGGATATGTGTTAAACTCGGGATAAACTGTGGTCTCTTGGGACTTTCATGTCATTAAAATGCAATGCTGTGTGATAGCTGTCATCCTGAAGATATGCACAAGTGTTACTGAAACACATGTGGAGGTCACCCTCGCTAGATGAGAAAATTTGTGTTGGTTTTTGGAGAAAGTGGTCTATGAGCTGTAAGCTGAACAGGACCAAGCCATGGAAAGAGCAGGGAGTTACTGTAGTGACATTATATGTTTGGAAGCAGCTGGTTCAATGGTAGAGGGGCACAGCTGAGTGAAAATTCAAGTGAGTAACATGTATATAGTGGAATATTGAGTAAGAATAGTGTGCGGCAAATGGAAGACTAGGAAAGAGCTTTGTATGCCACACTAATTTGGCATTCTCTCCTAAAAGTACTCCTAAAACCTTTGAAGGGTTTTAACCATTGGATTGCAGTGATCAGATCTGTTTTTTGAATGACAGTGCCAGTAGGAGTGTGGCAAATAGATTGAGAATAGGGTATAAGAACTATGGTGTGGAATCAAGTTAGAATTGTTACAGTAATCCAGGCAAGAAGTAATGAGGTCCTGAGCTATATACTGTTAACTATTTCCCAAAGACATAAAAATAATTTTTTTTTACTCGATTCTGGGCCAGATATTTTAAACAGTTACTTAGAGGAAAGCAGAACAGGCAAGGGTAGTTCTTTTTATTTTCTTTCTCATTAAGAAAAAAAAAATTGGCCCACCAATGCAATTTCAAAGCCATACAGTATTTTAGAACTTCCTAAGGGGGAAAAAAAAAAAAAGACAAGTCGATAGTAAATCATCCATGCTTACAAATGGACTATTCTCTTTTCAGGCAACCTTCTGTAGATTAGAGTGAAATGGCTTCCCTGTAGCTCAGCTGGTACAGAATCCGTCTGCAATGCAGGAGACCCTGGTTTGATTCCTGGCTCGGGAAGATCCAGGAAGGGATAGGCTACCCACTCTAGTATTCTGGCCTGGAGAATCCTATGGACACTGGCAGACTACAGTCCATAGGGTCACAAAGGATCGGACATGACTGAAGGGACTTAGTAGAGCCATCTGTAGATTAATTAGAACCAAACCTATACATTTCAATAGTAACATATGTTCTGTTATCTGCCAATCTATTTTCAAGTCTATATGAGTATGACTGTATGCCACCATGAACAAATGAACTGGAAAGATCAAAGTCATTTGATCTGGTTCTGTGGTTTACAAAATTCAAATCAATATGAAGAGAAAATAGCAGGCATCAGACATCCATCTCTACCAGGTCATACAGTATAATTCTATCCAAGTACAAGTTTCCATGGTAAACAGGGCAAGACTTGCCAACACTTCACAGGCTTCCAAAAGAAGCTATGTCCTCTTGGGAGAACTTTGTAACTGGAAAAGAAAATCCTCACAGATGAAATCTTTAGCAAAATCAAGTCAAAGACTACGTTTCTGCAACAGGCCTTTTGCCAAATGTCTCATCAACAAATATGCCACTGGCAGTGACCCGTCCTAGGGTAAAGGTGGTTTATAAAATGCTCCTGCCAAATCTTGTTTTTATTTGCGCACAGCTTCCTGGGGGGAAAAAAAAACAAATATCTGACTTTGAGTTGAAATTTTCCACGTTTCATCCCAATCCAAAGGTTACTTAAAAAAAGTTTTTTTTTTTTTTTTTTTTTGGAAAGTTGAACTAAAGTCAAGTGAAATTTGTAAAGTTTAGTCATCTGAGGAGGTATGTGCACACAAAGATCTCAGTGAGTAACACAAAAAATTACATTTTCCTTTTGCTTGTGACTTTTGCAAGACTAAATCCTTTTGGCTCTTTCTTTTGAAGCCCTGTCTCAGTTACAAGGACAGGAAACCAATCATTTTTCTTTTTCAATTTATTCAAACAGTTTTTCGCCTAGGAAGAACTAATAAAATTTGTGGTTGTTTGTCGTTCTCAGGCCCTCAGTCATGTCTAACTCTTTGTGACCCCATTGACTGTAGCTGCCAGGCTCCTCTGTCTATGGGGTTACCCAGGCAAGAATACTGGAGTTGGGTATCATTTCCTCCTCCAGGGATCTTCCTGACCCAGGGATCGAACTCTCATGTCTCTAACATCTTACATCTCTTATGTCTCCTGCATTGGCAAGCAGATTCTTTACCACTAGGGACACCTGGGAAACCCCATTAAAATAAGACTTTACATATTAAATCCACTAGTAGCAAAAGAAAATTTAGAATGTCCTCACATACACATACATTTGATAGAAAAATATATTTACAAATCATGAGCATAATTCAAATAAATTTGACAAATCTACTAAGTACCAGGCACTGAGAGTTCAGTGTTCCAGGTATATAAAGCTGAAAAAGGCAAGTCCTGCCCTCCAGAAATATATTATTTGGTAGTGGAGATAAAAGTAATACCAATGGCAATAATGCAAGGCAGAATACAGTAAGTGTAGAGGTATAAGCAAAGTGATGTAGGACCACAAAAATGGAGAAATTAATGTGGATTGGAGGATGGGGATAGTTTATTCTGAGTTTTGGAGGACTGAGAATGGCAAAGATCAGTGAATCAGGAAGGACATTTCAGACTAGAGACCAGGGTGAGCACATGAATGGAGGTTAGAGATGGGACTAGTCAAGGTGCCTGCCAAGTTGGATATGACAGAGGACGGAGTAGAAAATCAAGTTATGAAAAGTTGAAACGTTAGGCTCAGAGTTTCTCAGTGGGTGTGCTACTGGTTTTGGGGGGTGAATGGGTCTTTGCTTTCTTAGGGAGTGTGTGTCTTTTAAAAGTCACCAGTGCTTCATGGAATTTTGACCAATAAAAAGAATTCTCAAACATTTTCAAACCCATCCTGGGGACAGGCAGTATCAACCCTGCAGAAAATGACTGAAGGTGGCTTAGATTCCAAATGTGGGGCAGTCCTTCGTTCTGTAGGTGGTGAGTATCTACTAAAACAGTTCTGACTAGAGCAAGGGCCTGAGCAGGCTTGGGATTCAGGACAGTGATCTCTGGAGATTGAATCAAAGAAGGGAAAGAATGGGATAATCAAGTCAGTCTATTGCAAAAATCTAGAGAAGAGTCAATGTGGACTTGAAGTTAAGACTCTCATCAGTTTCATGCTTGAAAACATTAATATACATTATCATTATTATTATTAAAATCTTCATTGAATTTGTTACAACATTGCTCCTGTTTTATGTTTTGGTTTTTAGCCACAAGGCACGTGGGATCTTAGCTTCCTGACCAGGGATGGAACCCACATTCTCTGGATTGGAAGGTGAAGTCTTAACCACTGGGCAACCAGGGAAGTCCCTATTATTATTTTTGCCTCTGCTACTCCATAACACTGCCTGGGAGAATTCTTGGTGCTGTAGCTGCTTTCCTGTTATTTCTCTTTCCTCAAATTAATATCATATGGTAAAGTCAGTATAACAAAAACAAGATTTTTAGAGGGTGATCAAAACACCCTCTCTACAACACACTTTCTAATTATAGCATAAACATGTGGGGGTGTGGAAAGCTCTATTTAAAAAACAAGACCGAAAGAATGCTGTTTCTCTGTTTTGTTTTAGATAGTGTTTGGATTCTTTCACTTCTTGAGAGTTTTTTTTTTTTTTTTTTTTAATTTTTCTTTCCCTCTCTCTTTTTAAAAGACAGGCTCTGTTGACAGGAGACTGAAAAGTTTTGACTCCCAGATGTCAGTTCAATGGAAACTCAAAGTGGACAGGCAGATGGAGTCTTTCAGAAGCACCACCAGTTGCCAGAACAGGAGAGGGAGGCAAATAGATCGTGTTGCTGCTCGGATGTGTGCAGGTGATGGCGAGGGGTAGAGAGCGCGGCTGCCCCCACGGAAGCCCAGTCTGCACATCTCTTAAGGGCGTCCTGAGTCAGCAAAGCAGCTGAAATCACATCCTCTAACGGGTCCTCTCTCATCTACATTGCTGCCTTCTTGTTTCCCCAAGGGACTTTGGAAGGGACCCACTCCAGTATTCTTGCCTAGGAAGTCCCATGGACAGAGGAGCCTGGCGGGCTATACAGTCCATGGGGTTGCAAAGAGTTGGACACAACTTATGGACTAAACAACAACAACAACAAATATTGACAGAAGATCACCCACAAATATGTTATGCTTAACTTTTTTTTTTTTGGTAAAAAACCCTCTTCAGGAAACTTTCAGGTGTTTTTTTCGTGAGAAACAAAATGGGATTTCAGGCCTCACTAAGCAACTGCAAACTTGTACCACATCTACGGAGAGGCTCGAGGACTTGAAATCACAAATTCGAATCTGATCCAAGTCATTAGTGAGGCTCTCATTCTCCAAACCTCATCTGAACTTTCAACTAGGTTCCTGTTAAGGGTCTCTGAAATGGGCTTGGGCCCCCACTCATGTTTTCCAGGGCTCAATTCCCTTCAGTTTTTTCTTGGGCAAAATTGTTAATTTTTCTTTTCATTGAAGAACATACTGAAAAAAAAATTATTAGAACGTTTTTTAAATTTTCCTGATACTTTCTATGTTATAAAGCATTTATATATATATTAACCAAGGAATGATGCTAAAGCTGAAACTGCAGTACTTCGGCCACCTCATGTGAAGAGTTGACTCCTTGGAAAAGACTCTGATGCTGGGAGGGATTGAGGGCAAGAGGAGAAGGGGATGACAGAGGATGAGATGGCTGGATGGCATCACTGACTCGATGGACGTGAGTCTTAGTGAACTCTGGGAGTTGGTGATGGACAGGGAGGCCTGGTGTGCTGCGATTCAGAGAGTCGTGAAGAGTCAGACACGACTGACTGAGTGAATGAATTGAACTGAACTGAACTGAACTGAACCCATTAAATACTATGAAGCTCAGAGGATTAAGGGACTTACCCAAGGTCACAGAATGGAAATCCCAAAACTCACATCCAGGTCTTTTTGACTCTGAGCTCATGTGTTCCCTCAACAGTTCGCTACTCAGTTACCAGCACTTTGATCCCTGAACTGATCCTAAGGAGGGCCACAATTTCTGACCAGTATGATCTCCCAGTTCTGACCCAGGAATCAGTTGCTTCAAATAATGAGAATCGGTTCCATTGGCAGTTTCCAAAACTGTCTTTTAGAAATTGCTACTATGGCAACAGCTTTTGTGGTTCATGACCCTCAGTGGCAGAAGAGGCCAGTGGCCTGGCTCCAGGTGCCCTTTCCTCCCTACATGGTGGCATTCAGTGACTCCCAGCAGCATGTTCTCTTGGCTGTGGTAAACTCCCAGTTGCTCCTGTCAGCAGCTTTTGAAAGGTCCTCTGGGTCATTCCAGAGTTTCTTGCTTCCTGGCATAGCTCATTAAGGGCAGACCTCAGTTCTGGTGTTCGACAGCAACTTGTGTCTTCAAATAAGCCCCCAAAGTGACTTAGGGGAAGCAAGGCTCCAGATGGGTCCACAATGTCATGCTGGGATTTGCTGGACTCTGAGACAGATTTAGGTCTCCTGAGTCTCCACTGGTTCGGAGTAAGTGCCTTGACATTCTTCTTTCAGAAGTCACGTGTGTTGCCTGTAGAATTTTTCCCTACATGATCAGTCCTCCCTTATTGTGTGGTGAAATGAGCCCTGGAAACCACCCTCCAAATGCTTTAGCCCTCATAATTTCCTAACAGTGACCCTGGGTTATGTAGAAACTCAAAATTTCTCTTCATAACCACTTAGCAATAAGAGTAGGGTGAAGTTTATTTAGGGCTTGCACCGTGCCAAACCCTAAAGAAAGTTAGTTTAGTTTAGTCACTCAGTCGTGTCCGACTCTTTGCAACCTCATGGACTGTAGCCTACCAGGCTCCTCCATCCATGGGATTTTCCAGGCAAGAGTACTGAAGTGTGTAGCCATTTCCTTCTCCAGAGGATCTTCCCGATCCAGGGATCGAACCCAGGTCTCCCATACTGTAGGCAGACGCTTTACCGTCTGAGCCCCCAGGGATGTCCCTAAAGAACTGGACCACAAAGAAGGCTGAGTGCTGAAGAATTGATACTTTCAAATTGTGGTGTTGGAGAAGACTCTTGAGAGTCCCTTGGACTGCAAGGAGATCAACCCAGTCCATCCTAAAGGAAATCAGCCCTGAATGTTCATTGGAAGGACCGATGCTGAAGCTGAAGCTACAGTACTTTGGCCACCTGATGCAAAAAGCCAACTCTTTAGAAAAAGACCCTAATACTGGGAAAGACTGAAGGCAATAGGAGAAGGGGGCTGCAGAAGATGAGATGGTTAGATAGCATCACCGATTCAATGGACATGAATCTGAGCAAACTCTGGGAGATAGTGGAGGACAGAGGAGCCTGGCAGCCTACAGTCTATGGGGTTGTAAAGAGTGGACACAACTTAACAAATGAACAACAACAAATCCATGCCAAGCACTTAAGTGCTTTCTATTAACTTTTAAAATCCTCATAGCACATTCCTGATGAAAGTCTTGTTTTAAGCCCCATTCATTTACTATTTTTTTAATTTATTAAAAAGACTTATTTTTGTATTTGGCTGAATGGGGCCTTGCTTGTGGCATGTAGGATCTATGATCTTTGCTGTGGTATGCGGGGTCTCTTGGCTGCAGAATGTGACTTCTTAGTTGCAGCAAGTGGGATCTAGTTCCCTGACCAGGGATGGAACCTGGGCCTTCTGCTTTGGGAGTGTGCGGTCTTAGCCACTGGACCACCAGGGAAGTCCCACCCCTTTTAAAAACAGGGAAAAGGAGACTTACAAAGTTAAAAATATCTGCTCAGGAGGTAATGGATGGGAGATCTGCCTTCTGGTTCTTTCTGAATTCCAGAAATTTTTTGTGGATAAAGAAGAGTATATCACATTAAAGAATTTGAGTGCCTCCTTTATCCTTGCAGAATGTCACATTTTCCCCAAGGACAGATATCTTTAAGCCTCACGTGGTCTGAGTAGAAGACTTCTGTGGCAGATACATCTTTTCTCAACTAACAATCCTTCTTGGTTCTTCCTTGTCAAAATGAAAAGTTAGTTGCTCAGTCATGTCTGGCTCTTTGTGTTTCCACGGGCAGTAGCCCACCAGCCCCCTCTGTCCATGGGATTCTCTAGGCAAGAATACTGGAATAGGTATTCCAGTATTCCCAGATTTCCCTTCTCCAGGGGATCTTCTCAACCCCGGGATTGAACCTGGGTCTCCTGCATTGTAGGCAGATTCCTTACCACCTGAGGCACCAGGGAAACCTCCTCCTTGCCAGTCTCTGGTTTTGTTCAAATGGCAATGTGCTGTGGAGCTTCAAGGGATTGGATCCTTGTTGGCCTCATTCAACCACTGAGCTCCCATTCTTCTTTGCATGTTGGGTATAAGAGCAGGTCTGGATGAGTTGGGGGATCTTTGGGGCTCTTGTAGACAAGATATTCCTGTTTGAGTGAACACAAAACCATGTGAGGACAAAGCACCTTTGTCCTCGTTCTTCCTTTCCTGCTTTGGATAATGTTGAGCGAGGAGGTGATGGAGGTGATGCCTGGGGCTCAGAGAGCTTGTGGCCATTAGATTACAAGCCTGAGGATAGAGACCAATGACCTGTGGCTGGCAAAAATGGGATAATAATAATAATAAAAGCCTGGTTCTTTTTAAATGATATGGAGCCTTCAAATTGATCCTGGAATCACTTCTGATTTTCTCATGAAGTTGACAGTAAATGTCCTTTTATTTGTGCCGAGGCTTCACAAAATGTGAGAAGTATGTGCCAGTCTGCAAACTGTTTCTTACTGCTCTGTAAAGAGATAAGAACAGAAAATTGAGAATAAGGGCTTCAATGCTACTATAGTACATTGTTGTTACATTGGTGACAGTAGACTTGTTGAACAAGGTATTGACCAGTCCAAGATGGATTGGAAATTAAAACAACAGCAATGCCACAGGTCACTTCAGTTCAGTTCATTCACTCAGTCATGTCCGGACTCTGCGACCCCATGAATCGCAGCACGCCAGGCCTCCCTGTTCATCACCAACTCCCGGAGTTCACTCAGACTCACATCCATCGAGTCAGTGATGCCACCCAGCCATCTCATCCTCTGTCGTCCCCTTCTCCTCCTGCCCCCAATCCCTCCCAGCATCAGAGTCTTTTCCAATGAGTCAACTCTTTGCATGAGGTGGCCAAAGTACCGGAGTTTCAGCTTTAGCATCATTCCCTCCAAAGAAATCCCAGGGCTGATCTCCTTCAGAATGGACTGGTTGGATCTCCTTGCAGTCCAAGGGACTCTCAAGAGTCTTCTCCAACACCACAGTTCAAAGCCATCAATTCTTCGGTGCTCAGCTTTCTTCACAGTCCAACTGATAATTCAGTGGACTTTTTTTTTTTCTTACTGTTAGCTAAGAGTATTCTTAACTCTTAAGAAAAGAAGTTTGTGCTCACATGACTGATACACTCTCAAATTTAAACAGATTTATGTCACATGGTAGAGACCTAGATACAACTGAACCTTTTGCTTCAGTTCAGTTCAATTCAGTTCAGTCGCTTGGTTGTGTCCGACTCTGCCACCCCATCAATTGCAGCACGCCAGGCCTCCCTGTCCATCGCCTTCTCCCGGAATTAACTCAGACTCACGTCCATGGAGCTGGTGATGGCATCCAGCCATCTCATCCTCTGTGGTCCCCTCTTCCTCCTGCCCCCAATCCCTCCCAGCATCAGAGTCTTCTCCAATGAGTCAACTCTTCGCATGAGGTGGCCAAAGTACTGGAGTTTCAGCTGTAGCATTATTCCTTCCAAAGAACACCCAGAGCTGATCTCAATCAGAATGGACTGGTTGGATCTCCCTGCAGTCCAAGGGACTCTCAAGAGTCTTCTCCAACACCACAGTTCAAAAGCATCAGTTCTTCGGCTCTCAGCTTTCTTCACAGTCCAACTCTCATATCCATACATGACCACAGGAAAAACCATAGTTTAGGGGCTGTCTTAACAAATGTGTTGTTCTGTTTGATATGATTCTTCTGTGGTCATCATGCTTTGAGAGAAAACCAAGCCACTTCAGGTAAAGCAGGGTGGTGTAGACTGGTCACTTATTAAGTATAGCAAAAGTATAATGTTGACAACATTTAGTTTGGGACTCTGTCATGCGGTCCTTCAGGGGTCCCTCCCAACCAGCCAGTCTGTCATTCCTCCTCTTCTCTCTCCTATTCTTGTTTTTACTCTCAGCTTGACATGAAGTCATCTTTAAGAAGTTTTTGAAATATTTTTAATTTTTCCTGAAGTATAATTGATTTATAATATTGCATTATTTTTAGGTAATCACTACAGCATACTAATCCAGTATTTTTATAGATTATACTCCATTAAAAGTTATTATACCTAAGGTCATATCCATGAACTATAGTCTAAAATCAATTATACGGCTGCTAAATCAACTCTAAGATTTAATGCTCAACCATTGTATAAAAGAAGTTAACATTATTACAAGATAATGCCTATAACTCCCCATGCTATACCATGTTTTCTCATTGCTTATGTGTTTTATACATAATAGTTTGTGTCTCTTAATCCCTTACCCCTAATTTGTTCCTCCCTCATCCTTCTCCCCTTTGGTAACCACTAGTTTGTTTTCTTTGTGTGGGAATCTATTTCTGTTTTGCATTTATATTCATTTGTATTTTTTATTTTAGAAGTGTACTTATTTTATTTATTTCTTTGACTGCTTTGGGTCTTAGTTGCAGCATGCAGGATCTTTCATTGCGGCAATCAGGCTGTCTAGTTATGGCTCACAGGCTTAGTTGTCTTGCTGTATGTGGGATCTTAGTTCCTCAACCAGGGATTGAACCCACATCTCTTGCATTGCAAAGTGGATTCTTAACTACTGGACCATCAGAGAAGTCTCTATATTGTTCTTATTTTTTAATTCTTATTTTAAAATCTTTATTTGTATAATTTAAACAAAATTTTATGCAATTTTAAAGGTAACTTTCCATTTAGTTCTTAGAAAATATCGGTTATATTCCCTGCATTGTACAATACATCCTTGAATCTATCTTATATCCAATAGTTTGAACCTCCCATTCTATATCCCCTCTGTTCCCCACTGCCCTGCAGCGGGTAGCCACTATTTTTTTTCTATATCTGTGAGTCTGCTTTGTTTTTGTTTTATTCATTAGTTTGTTGTATTTTTTGGATTTCACATATAAGTGACACCATGATATTGTACAGTATTCGTCATTCTCTGTCTGACATTTCATTAAGCATGATATTCTTTAGGCCCATCCATGTTGCTACAAATGGCAGCAGCTCATTTTTCATGGCTGCACAATATTCCACCACACATGTATGTTAGTCACTCAGTCATGTCTGACTCTTTAAGACTCCACGGACTGTAGCCTGCCAGGTTCCTCAACCCATGGAATTCTCCAGGTAAGAATACTGGAGTGGTTGCCATTCCCTTCTCCAGGGGATTGTCCCGATCCAGGAATTGAACCTGGGTCTCCTGCATTGCAAGCAGATACTTTACCGTCTGAGCCATCAGGGGAGCCCCTTATGCATATATACCACAATCTTTATCCATTTGTCTGTTCATGGGCCCTTGGGTTGCTTCCTTATCTTGGCTATTGTAAATAGTGCTGCAATGAACATTGGGGTGCCTGTATCTTTTCAAATTAGACTTTAATGAGATTTTAGCAAATAAATTTCCATGAAGCCACTTAAAACTTTGCAACTTTAGGAAAACCGCTGACCTCTTTGAATCTGTTTGTAAAATGAGAATAATATGACACCCCTACTATATAAATAATAATAATAATAATACCTAGCACTTATTGTGTGCTTGGTACAATTTCAAGCCCCATATAGGTATTACCACGTTTAGTTCTCTTAATAACTTTACGATGTATGTGCTACAACTTTATCCCACTACACGAAGGAGAACTGATGAGGTGACAGGGTGAATTTGAATCCTGATGTGCCCACGAGAGCCCTTCTGCATGACCACTATGCCCTAGCTCCTTATTGTAAGAAATTGTTAATATTATCTGATGAAAATATTTGGATCAAAAAATAGCTTATCTAGTGATTTTGTCTGTGTGAACCACCCATTCATGTAGTTGCATATTAATATGATTGAATGTTTAGAAATGAACCATTTCAGAGAATCAAAAAAGGAAAAAAAAAAGAAAAAAAAGAATCAGGTAGAATATCTGGTTTCTGATTGATTTCCTGTTCAGAAGTTTCCTAAAAGTAAACTTAATTATAGTGTTGATCTTGGTAGATTAGAACATGTGAATAGCTTGGTGTATTTTGCCAACTGGACCAACCTTTTTAGGTTGATCCCTCAGCTGCCAGAGGCAGTGGAAAGATCTACTTCATTCCTTGGTAATCAGCCTGTTTGATGGAAGGCAGGCCTAAGTCCAGGAAACATATAAGACCTGGATCAGAAGAGTTGGTCTCCAAGGCTGACTCTTTCACTCCCTGGCTAAGTGACATTGAGCAAATCACTTAACCCTTTCAAGTCTTTCTTTGCAGTGAGGTTCAAATTGAAATAATAGAGGTGTAAGTTGCTTGTCAACCATAAAGCCTTGAGAACGTATTTTGATATTTTCTATTTATATCAGTGCCTAATCCCTCATATTGACACTGTGGTATATTTGGAAGCAGTAGTATTCTTCAGTGAAAATTCCACTCTCTCCAAGACAAGTGATCTGGGTTCCAGTCTTACTCTATACCCAACCTTCTGCAGCAATATTTTCTTACCTGGAAAATGAGGGATGTGTGTGGATGGAGGGTTTCTAAATGATCTCGGGGACTTTGTGCTATTTCATCATCAAAAGTACTGAGATATTTTCTCTTACTTATTCTTTTTTTTTTTTTTTAATAATTTTATTTATCTTTTGGCTGCACTGGGTCTTTGTTGCTGTGCATAGGCTTTCTGTAGTTGTGGAGAGCAGTGGCTTCTCTTCCTTGCGGTGCCTGGTTATCTCACTGTGGTGGCTTCTCTTGTTACAGTGCATGGAGCTCTAGGCGCATGGGCTCAGTAATTGTGGATGCCTGCCTCTAAAGCACAGGCTCAGTAGTTGTGCTGCCAAGGCTTAGCTGCTCCTGGGCATTTGGGATCTTCCTAGACCAGGGGTCAAACCTGTAACTCTTGCATTGACAGGTGGATTCTTTAGCACTGAGCCACCAGGGAAGCCCTGAGATATTTTCTTCAGTTATTTATTAACAGAGGTTGCTACTGTTGCATTTCCACATAGCTGAAGCACATCTACGAAAGACACCAGAAACTGTTCTTGTGACTTATAGGAACAGATGGCACAGCTATGGATCAAAAGGGTATCACACAGAGACCCTTCAGATGTAGTCTGCCAAGGGAAGCAGCTTGTGTGTGTGTGTGTGTGTGTGTGTGTGTGTGTGTGCTGGGAGAACACCCCAAGTGCCTCACTGGGGTGGACACTGCATGAACACAGAGCTGTGAAGAGATGTTCAAATCCCAGGATGCAACTAAGGCTGGCAAAATCTGCCCTGCTTAGACTATCAGAGCTAGTCTAAAGCATGGACAAGGTCATGTCCAAAGGTCAGCATGGACAAGGAGGAAACTGACTTCAGAAGGAACACATCAATTGCCTGAGCCTCCAGAGAAGATCAGCAGTTAGCAGGCTGGAACCCACCTCACCTAATTCCCAGGCCAGGAGTCTTTCTATTGTCCCATGCAGCTTTATTTACAAAGATGACATTGACAAAATTATCCTAAGGAATCACTCAAAGAAATCATCGCAAAACACCAAAAAAAAAAAAAGACAAAACCCTTGACACCCTCAGATTTCTGTTTTCACTCATCTGAGACATGTGGATATTTTAACAACACCTTTTTATAACTGACTTAAAATATGCACACATAATCAATAACATTCCCTGCATCATTGCTGAGAGTTACACATTATCGTAAAGAAAATATTGTGCTATCAAGCTGATGAAACTTTATATTTGAAAGATTTCCCTTTTTGATGTTCTGATTCATAGATATCTGCATCAGTTCTCTAAAAGAAGTCTTCTATTTTGTGTGAAACATAATGTAGACATTTACTCCAGATCAGCCAGAAGGAAAGGCATAGTGGTGAAAAAAATAATTGAAGGGTAATGGCATGTTTAGACCCAGTGAGACCTGAGGGTCACGGTGAGCTACTAGCCAAATATGAGTCTACAATAGTTTATTATAAAAGTGAGTATTATAGATATTTCCAATGGAATAAGCTGTATTATAGCCAGAATTATAGTATTATACTCAGGAGTATAATAGGACTGTTATAATACTGCTATTATACTCCTATTGTATCCAGTGTTTGTCAGTCCTTTAATTTAGCATTGAGTCTACTTTTGTACTTCTATTCAAGTAAATTCAATAAATGGCAGAGGAACAGTAGAAAAGAAGAAGCTCAGTGATTAAAGCATTGAGAATAAAACCTTTGAATTATGTGATAGATTATTAGGGAAGATGTTATTAGCTGCAAGAAGAAGAGAGACAGTCATAGGAGATATCAGAAAGAATACCTAATAAAAGATTCAGTGAGAATTAGATGGTAAACCAATAGCTAACATTTATTGGGTACTTATGTTTCAGGCACCGTGCTAAGTACTACTCATGAACAATCCCATTTAATCCTCATAAAAACGTAAATGGGAGTATTGCCCAGAAGTATGATGGGTTTTAATTATAGAATTTGTCTTTATGACCAGTCATAGAGATAAAAGGATTAGAAACTTCAGGATTTTGTTTTAGCTATTTAAATAAAGTGAAAATCTGGTTGTATTTTAACTTATTAGGAGCTTGCCAATGGCTTGGATGCTGTAGGTATAATTTCTTCCTATACCAAGTGGCCAAACTGGACTTCTTTACAAAGAACCTTTCAGCTGAAGGACTTTTATTCTTTATTGTAATGTTTTCAAAGGAAGGATTCCTTACTTTTGAATGCTAGATGCACAAAAACTTTGTAAAAATGAATGGTTGACTAGGAACTCAAGTTTATTAATATTATTGCTATTTTTAAACTTTTTATTTTATACTGTAGTATAGCCAATTAAGAATGTATGACAGTTTCAGGTGCACAGTAGAGGGACTCAGCCATACATATAATGTATCCACTCTACCCTAAACTCCCTTCCCATCTAGGCTGCTGCTGCTAAGTCACTTCAGTCGTGTCTGACTCTGTGCGACCCCATAGATGGCAGCCCACCAGGCTCCCCCGTCCCTGGGATTCTCCAGGCAAGAACACTGGAGTGGGTTGCCATTTCCTTCTCCAATGCATGAAAGTGAAAGGAGAAAGTGAAGTCTCTCAGTCGTGTCCGACTCTTAGCGACCCCATGGACTGCAGCTCACCAGGCTCCTCTGTCCATGGAATTTTCCAGGCAAGAGTACTGGAGTGGGGTGTCATTGCCTTCTCTGCCCATCTAGACTTTTTTGCTAAGTCACTTCAGTCGTGTCCGACTCTGTGCGACCCCATAGATGGCAGCCCACCAGGCTCCCCCATCCCTGGGATTCTCCAGGCAAGAACACTGGAGTGGGCCGCCATTTCCTTCTCCAATGCATGAAAGCGAAAAGGGAAAGTGAAGTTGCTTAGTCATGTCCGACTGTTAGCGACCCCATGGACTGCAGCCTACCAGTCTCCTTGGTCCATGGCATTTTCCAGACAAGAGTACTGGAGTGGGGTGCCACTAGGCAGTCCTAAATCGAGAGAACAGGATATAAATTATTTAGGGCCTCACAGCTGGCAGAAGAAAATGCAAAACCTCTCTGGAGATACACTTCTTCAACGTAGGGTACACAAGATTTCCATAGATGAATCCACAATGAAGACAAGTTCACAACCCAAAATTATAAAATACTAGAAATCCTTATGAGTGACAGGGCATCAATTAATAGAGCTATCCGGTGGAGACTATCAAATCTGTACGCTTAAAGTGACACAAAAGAAGGGGTAATATCATAAAGCATAAGATTGTGAAAAAGAATAGACATAGCTTAAAATAAAACTATTAGAGATGGAAGCGTATAGACACTGAAGTTAGTTGATAGGTTAACAATGCTGGCTTATAACTAAAAAGAGAATTAGTATACCAAAAGATAAATCTGAGGAAATTAAAAAGAAAATGTTGGAACTGGATGGAACTGGAGCCTATTATACAGAGTGAAGTAAGCCAGAAAGAAAAACACAAATACAGTATACTAATGCATATATATGAAATTTAGAAAGATGGTAACAATATCGCTGTTTATGAGACAGCAAAAGAGACAGTGATGTATAGAACAAACTTTTGGACTCTGGAAACGGGAGAAGGTGGGATGATTTGGGAGAATAGCATTGAAATATGTATAATATCATATCCGAAACGAGTCGCCAGTCTAGGTACAATGCCTGATAACGGATGCCTGGGGCTGGTGCACTGGGACAACCCAGAGGGATGGTATGGGGAGGGAGAAGGGAGGAGGGTTCAGGATGGGGAACACATGTATACTTGTGGCGGATCCATCTTGATGTACAGCAAAAGCAATACAATATTGTAAAGTTAAGCAAAATAAAATTTAATTAAAAAAAAAAAAAAGAAAAGAAAATGTTGAAAAATATGAGACATCAAGAGACCTTGACGATATAAGAAGTTGAAACATATATCTACTAGGGGTTTCAATAATAAAGAATAAAGAGAATGGTGTAGAGGTAGTATTCAAAGATAGAGAAACTAAGAATTTTTTCATTGATGTTTTTTGTTGTTGTTGTGGTTGATTAAAAACATTAGTCCTAAGACTCAAGAAGCTTAACAAAATTCTTGACAAAATAAGTAAAATAAATCCACATCGAGACCCATGTTAATGAAATTACAGAATATCAAAGACAGAAAAATATAAAGGCAAATTTACGAAACAAACACAAGTTAACAACAAAGGAAAGATAGTTTAACTAGCTGGAGATTTCTCAACAGGCAATGATGGAAGTCAAAGGACAGTGGAAACATATCCTCAAAGTCTTAAGAGAAAATAAATATTAACCTAAATTCCATAGCAAATTAAACTTTAAGAATAAAATCTCCTCTCCCTCTAAAACAATATTTTCAGACAAAATAAAGCTGAAAGAATTTAGCACCAAAGAACCTCGCCGAAGGAACTACTGAAAGGTGTAATTTAGAAGAAATAAAATTGAACTAAAAAGTATAAGGGACAGTAAGCAAATGATTCTGTTTCCTCTAACTGCTGCTGGACATCCAGTGGCTTCCACAGGGTTATTGACAGCACCTGAGTGTGAAGATAAGATAAGGAGATAGGTTGCTATTGCTGCGTGTATATTTTTGTGTATGTGTAACACATTTTCCTGTAGGCACAGTATTATAGATAGTGATGAGGTTTCCATGCAGGCCTTTCAAAGCCTATTGAACTCAAATGCTACCAACACGGAACACTATCTGAAGAAATATTCAAGTGCAGAAGGAATGAAGCAAAGAGCTTAAGATCCCTAAATTACCAAGTCTAAATCCCTAGAGTGATGGCAGCCAGTCATGGGGATAGGAGCAGTGAGTTCATGAATATCAGATTCCTAATGGAAATTCTAGATTCTTTCCATGAGGAAACATGCATTCTTCCCTGGACTCTAATTAGAATTTGCTTTTTCTTTAGTGTTTATGGACAATAAAAATGGAGGAACAAGAACTTTGAGAAAAAAAACATCAAGGGTGACATGATGGCTAATAAGCCTTTGGATTTCACACGCTGCTGCTGCTGCTGTTAAGTCGCTTCAGTTGTGTCCGACTCTATGAGACCCCAGAGACGGCAGCTCACCAGGCTCCCCCGTCCCTGGGATTCTCCAGGCAAGAACACTGGAGTGGGTTGCCATTTCCTTCTCCAATTCATGAAAGTGAAAAGTGAAAGTGAAGTTGCTCAGTTGTGTCCGACTCTTAGTGACCCCATGGACTGCAGCCTACCAGGCTCCTCTGTCCATGGGATTTTCCAGGCAAGAGTACTGGAGTGGGGTGCCATTGCCTTCTCCATGGATTTCACATAAAGGGTCCTTTTAGGCAAATACTTCTTTAAAGGCCTAGCTGAGTTGCCTGAAACACACTTTAGTGCCCAATTGTTTTTCTGGAAAGAAACTCACCCTTGGACTAATGATGGACCAATTATGCAAATACGCAAAGCCCAGAAACCCTCTGGATGGAAGGAATGCCTGAGCCCAGCAGGAGATGGGCACGGTCTCGAGAAAGGCAAGGAAACAACAGGTGTTCTTGGTTGGCACCAAGGGTCGCTGCTGACAGTCTCATAAAACATTTACAAGGTTGGCCAATGCTGGGGTAGAGCCCAGAGCCAGGGCAGGTGCAGTGAAAAGGCAAATTCCAGGGCAGCTGAAAATGGAGAGATTGTAGCAAAGAGACAGCCAAGTAGGAAAATTAAAGTTATCCTGTACCTGCCTCCACATAGACATGAAATATGGGACTCAGTGTTCTGCAGGGCAAAATGGAAGTCGGAGAGCAGTAAGTTAACTTGTTTGGTGTGAAGACCAGAAAACAGCAAAGGAACACAGAACCAAGAGCTATAATGTCAGTGTAGTTCTAACAGAAGCTTTTAACAGAAATGCAGTTACTTGACCGTAGAAAAATTAAATTTTGATCAGATTAAAGCTATTGTTTAGCATGGTGTCATCAAATGGAATGAGAGATCAAGAAATAGAGGGAATTCCCAGTGGTTAGGAGTCCACATTACGGGCTCCATCCCTGGTCGAGGATCTAAGATTCCACAAGCTGCATGACCGGGCAGAAAAAGAAAATCATTACAGCATGCTTTTCCATAAAGGACTTCAATTTTAAAAAGCCTAGCTTTCTAAAGAATAAAACAGTTGATATTCTAGAAGGATGTCGACAAACCTAATGAGCCTTTAATTGAGAAATAGAACAAGGATATTATAACTAAGGAGCATAGCAGAATGAAAGCTGAAATTCTGGCTAGAAGGGTTATGTTAACTTGAAAAGTAATTTATGCCACATGATAATCTCACCTACTGAACTCCTTATTTTCTTTTTGTTTCTTTTTGATTCAGAAAATATGGACAATAGACTACTATCCCCTTTTTTCCTCCTTCCCATCTTTATCATCACAACTATCACATGAAGATAGTTTAATTATTTTCCCTGCTCTGAGTCCTTCATTCCAGCAGAAGTGTTTGCCTGAAAATCCAGGGAGCTACATCAATTCAGTTTGACAAATATTTACTGAATGTCTGTCATGCCTAGTGAGGTCCCAGAGATTGCAGCTATAAAGACAGGATGATATAAAGGTGAGTGACAGAGGCAGGCAGGTAATTCTTATGAGCTGGATGATAGACGTGGGTGAAGGGAATACTGTGTGCAGCCTGGGATTTATTATTAACAGGGGCCTAGTGCTTAGGACTTGGAGAAGGCAATGGCAACCCACTCCAGTAGTCTTGCCTGGCAAATCCCATGGACAGAGGAGCCTGGTAGGCTGCGGTCCATGGGGTCGATAGGAGTCGGATACGACTGAGTGACTTCACTTTCACTTTTCACTTTCTTGCACTGGAGAAGGAAATGGCAACTCATTCCAGTGTTTTTGCATAGAGAATCCCAGGGATGCAGAAGCCTGGTGGGCTGCCGTCTCTGAGGTCGCACAGAGTCAGACACGACTGAAGCGACTTAGCAGCAGCAGCACCAACAGTGCTTAGGATGGGAGTTTTCAATATTGACTGCTTTCTAATATTTCTAATATTCAAACCACCTGAAGAGATTAAAAAAAAATGTGTTCTCCAGTTCTTACTACCTGAATAATGGGCTAATTATCTGGGTGAGGCTCAGGCCCAGTCCTTTCCAAAGGTTTCTCAGCTTAATAGCTAGTGATTTAACAATGGGCAGTCTTGGGAATTCCCTGGAGGTTCAGTGGTTAGGACTTTGCACTTCCACTGCAGGGGCTGTGGGCTCGATCCTTGGACAGGGAACTGAGATCCCACATTTCAAGGGGCAGGGCCAACCCCCTCCCCACTGTTCCCCCTCACCCGAACCAAAACAAAACAACAAAAAGGGCAGTCTTACTCCCAAAGCCTGGTATCAGATTCAACCAGCCAAGGCCTCAATTTTCTCATTGCCAAATAGGGATAATGTTAGTTTTTACCAGTGGTGGACATGTGCCGGGCAGCTTGCTTTCCACTGGGAATGGCCCTCCCTGACTCATGAGGTGCCCGTGGGCTGCCAATCCCATTACCTGCTGACCTCTGATGGAAAGGGATGTCTACAGGACTCAAGGCCCTTGGAGCATTTGGTCTGCGTGTTGTGCACGTGATCCACTGGGGCCATCCAAAGCCTTCCGTGATGGAAAGGAAGAGAGGGAGAGGCAGGGAGAGCAAGAGAGGAGCAAGCAAGCCAGGAAGATCTGTTCCTTTGGACCTCTGAGTATACACATGGAGGCAGTTAGTTCCCCCAGGTATACCAAGAGTGTCCGGCTGCAAACGAAGCCTACCGTCAGCGTGAAACAGAGCTGAGAAACGAGAACAGGGACAGAATCCTGATAACATCACCTGGTCCTCTGGATTCACCTATTTCTGAAGCCAGGAATATCTGTCCCTGGGCTTTCCAGTTGTGCCAGACAATCAATTCTCTAATGCTCAGCTATTTGGTCTCAGTTTTACATTATTTGTTACCAAAAAAAAAAAAAAAAAAAATATCATGAGGCTTCTGTGAGGATAAAGTGAAATAATGTAGGGAAAACACAAATCCTAAGACATTATAAACACTCCTCATCCTCATCACCATGGCAACATTGTCCTCGTTGCTCCAGCACCTGTTTTTCGTCCTAAGTGGACTGTAGAATGGGCTGCAGTTAGGATATTTTCTGACTTCCGTACTGTTTATTAGAAAGAACTCAGAAATTTTTGACATGCTCTATAATTTTTTTTTTTTAGGTTATCCTAGCCATTGCTCTCTGGGGAAGGCAATGGCACCCCACCCCAGTACTTTTGCCTGGAAAATCCCATGGATGGAAGATCCTGGTAGGCTCCAGTCCATGGGGTCGCTAAGAGTCGGACACGACTGAGCGACTTCACTTTCACTTTTCACTTTCATGCATTGGAGAAGGAAATGGCAACCCACTCCAGTGTTCTTGCCTGGAGAATCCCAGGGACAGGGGAGCCTGGTGAGCTTCCGTCTCTGGGGTCGCACAGAGTCGGACACGACTGAAGCGACTTAGCAGCAGCAGCAGCAGCAGCCATTGCTCTCAGTTCCATGAAGGAATGACCATACGTCAAGCTTTGGGGTCTTTGAATATTCCCAACCTTCAGCGTTTCATGCTGTAATAGGCAGAGGAATAGATGCTACTTGGAAGACATCTGTTCTTTATTTTTTAATATTTATTTTCTTCTTTGGCTGTGCCAGGTCTCAATTGTGGCACTCGGGGGAGTTTTGATCTTTGTTTCAATCTTTTTTTTTTTTTTAATATGCTATCTTTTAATTGAGGCATGCAAACTCTTACTTTCAGCATGTGGGATCGAACCCAAGTTCCCTGCACTGGGGGTGTGGAGTCTTAGCCACTGGGCTACCAGGGAAGTTCCCAACTGTTTTTCACATTTTCACCATTAGGAAAATAAGTGTCCACTCTGAGGTTTACTTAATGCTCCTCATGTGCCCACGGCATGTTCCACTTCTGCACGTTTTGCGCTTCCACTTCTGTGCCAATTTGATTCAAAGTCCTTTTTCACCTTTGCTTTGTCCATCTAATCCAGTTGCCCCACAAGACCCAGATCACGTTCCTTGGAGCTTACCTTGAACACTGTCTCTGAATTCACTCCCCTTTCCTTAAACTTTTAATGTCATATTTTGGTTTGCTTAAATGTATATAGCGTTATCTCCTCAACAAGATGGTGTTTTCATTGAAAACAAGGGAATTCTCTGTACTTTTCTGAGTTTCCCTGCACATACCAGATTCCTTATGACTGCTGGTTCAGAGAGCATACTTTAAATTAGGCAATTCTTTCAGAGGCAGATGACGAATTGCATTGGTTGGTTGGAATGCTGCTTAGTGTGACTGAGATGCGAAAAAAGTCATAGCAGTCTTTATAAGCCATAGTTCCAACTGTAGGGAATTCTAGGTACCAATTCCTAACTGCCTTTGCAGTTTGAAGTCAAGTCAAGAATTTCTTTCCCTATTGTCTTCTCTTCTACTTCTGGCACAATTCTGCCTTGGAGACTGGCATGGAAATTTAAGCTCCTTTGAGTTAAACATGAAATCTCGCTATTTATACTATAATCTGGTCATATTCTAAGAATCTCTGTCAATTTAAGGAAAAAAAAAGTTTTCTCCTGGCCTTTTCCTTTACTGTTATGCTGAGCAGCTACATGCGCTGTTCAGTGAGGTCATCACACCCTTCTTGTGTGTGATGAGATTCCTCTTGCTTTAGACTAATATTGATGATTCTTTAATAAATAAATGAGCGTATCTGGCTCTTCTCCCCAGCATAATTAGACTTGCTTTGTTAAAGCCATGGTTGAAATGGATAACCAGTCCCACTCTTTCCTTCCATTTTGAATTCTTAGTGTTGGCTTTTGTGTTCTTCTGGCAGCTCTCCTACTAACATGCTGGAATATGCTACTACAGGCTGCTGCACCTTGGATTCAAGATTATACATTGGCTAGTGTCCACCAGAAGATGCAATGCATTTAAAAGCCCTTCGAAAACTGTAAAACCCGGTAAAAGCAAGGGCTGCTGTTATAATGAGAAGGTTCTTGATTCTGGTAGCTGCAGAAGAGATGTGTTTAACTTTAGTTCATCAGCTTAGCTTTCTCAGGAATTTGGTTAACAACATCACAGCATGCCAACATGGAAATGGCTTACTGCACATTCAGATCTGGATTCTTTACTGATTAAAGAAAAAAGCAAGAGAAACCCTAACACACACACACACACGCATGTACCCCTATATGTACAATTCAAGGAAAATACTGAACGTATGAAGAAAAATTGCAAAAAAGCAACTCTACCAGGAAACTAACTACATATTACCACATTACATCAAAAACTATGAAATGAGTGATTATTATTCAATAATCTTAGCCACCTACAAAGAAAGGGCTGTTTACTTTGAGGACCATTAAAACGAGCACAAGTGGATATGTTTTCAGTTATATCCATTGAATCGAACCTTAAGCATGGGGAATCAAGAATATTTTGTCATGTAGCATTAACACATATTATAAAATACATGGTATTAATAAATAATTAATAAAATTCATAAGGAATGGACCCACCAACCTTTCCAGAATAGCTTTATCGACTAGACAGTAAAGCCCTCTCTCTCTATCATTACATACATGAGTGTCAATTATGAAATCAGAATAGAAGTTGTATCTTTTTTTAATTAAGATTTTCCAGCACAGCAGCATACCACTGAGATCCAATCATAAGTGAGTGTCAACAAATCACAACTTTCTGATGTTTCTCATAATTATTGGTACTATTTAAAGTGGTAGATATCTCTGCTGGGTGTTTGAAAAATTGTGCAGATACTTTAATAATAAAACAAAGCTCTTCTCACCCAGAGATTGCATCCAAAGGGGCACAGGCCGATGTTGTCACCAAGTCATGTCCGACTCTTTGCGACCCCATGGATGGCAGCACGCCAGGCTTCCCTGTCCTTCACTATCTCCCAGAGTTTGCTCAAGTTCATGTCCATTGAGTCGGTGATGCTATATAACCATTTTATCTTCTGCTACCTTCTTCTCCTTTTGCCTTTCATCTCTCCCAGTGTCAGGGTCAGATGCACACAAAATAATCTCAGTAGATATGGTGTTTCATAAACCTCAGTTCAGTTCAGTCGCTCAGTCGTGTCCGACTCTTTGTGACCCCTTGGACTGCAGCACGCCAGGCTTCCCTGTCCATCACCAACTCCCGGAGCTTGCTCAAACTCATGTCCATTGAGTCAGTGATGCCATCCAACCATCTCATCCTCTGTTGTCCCCTTCTCCTCCTGCCTTCAATCTTTCCCAGCATCAGGGTCTTTTCCAATGAGTCAGTTATTTGCATCAGGTGGCCAAATTATTGGAGCTTCAGCATCAGTCCTTCCAATGAATATTCAGGGTTGATTTCCTTTAGGATTGACTGGTTGGATCTCCTTGCAGTCCAAGGGACTATCAAGAGTCTTCTCCAACACCTCAGTCCAAAAGCATCAATTCTTTGGTGCTTAGTTTTCTTTATTATCCAAACCTGTGTCTCTTACGTCTCCTGCACTGGCAGGCAGGTTCTTTACCACTAGTGTCATCTGGGAAGCCCCAGTGAATGCTAAAACTAGTGGAGTGAAAAGTCAGATTTTACAGTGTCTCAACTTATTTTCTCATCTGTCAAAGCTAAAAAGTAACTTTCCTATAAACTTGGAAAGCACCATCTCCATTGGTTGATCAAAATTAGCACCACCATCTGTTTGCATTTTGACTTGAACATCTGGGTGGATGCAGGGGCCATGTACTGAAATCAGAAAGTTTGAGACAAAAGTCAGTTGGGAGTAGAGACTGGAAATGGAGAGTTCTGTTTAGACCACACTGACTTTAAGATCTATATGTAGTAAAATTTATTGAAGCTATCTAATAGGCATTTGGATATATGAGCATAGAGTTGCTGGGAAAGGTAAGAGCTGGAGACACACAGGCAAGTGGTCACCAACATATTGGTGGAATAAAATAGGTCACCTGGGGAAAGCATGAATTCAGAAAAGAATGGGGGCTCAAGGCAAAGTACTGGATTCTCCAGCATATGGGATTCCAGTAGAGGAGTCTGAGCAGGGAGAAAACCAGAAGGATTTGGTATCATAAAATTCAAGAGAAGAAGTAGGGTAGTCAGCCAGTGCTGTTGCAAGAACGAGTAAGATTAGAACAAAGAATTGGAGATAAAACCAATCAGTATTAAAGGAACTCAACCCTGAATATTCACTGGGGTTTGAATTGGAGATAAAACCAGTCAGTCTTAAAGGAACTCAACCCTGAATATTCATTGGAATGACTGATGCTGATGCTGAAGCTCCAATACTTTGGCCACCTGATTGGAAAAGACCCTCATGCTGGGAAAGTTTGAGGGCAAGAGGAGGAGATAGCAGAGGATGAGATGATTAGATTGTATCACTGACTCAATGGACATGAGTTTGAGCAAACTTTGGGAGATAGTGAAGGACAGGGAAGCCTGCTATGCAACAGTTCATGGGGTTGCAAAGAAGTGAAATGAAGTGAAAGTCGTTCAGTTGTGTCCGACTCTTTGCGACCCCATGGGCTGCATAGTCCATGGAATTCTCCAGGCCAGAATACTGGAGTGGGTAGCCTTTCCCTTCTCCAGGGGTTCTTCCCAACCCAGGGATTGAACCTGGTCTCCCGCGTTGCAGGCGGATTCTTTACCAGCTGAGCCACAAGGGAAGCCTGGGATTGCAAAGAATCAGACATGATTTAGCGATTGAACAAGAACATTCACCAAATTTTACCGAGTTTCTATTGAATGCCAAGCACTATGCTTGGCCAAAGGAGAAGAGACACAGTAAGAGACAATTAGTATATGGTGTGATGAGTACTATGATGGTAGCAACCACAGGGACCCATAGGGGAGATGGAGGTAAGGAGTGAATGGAGGCCTTTAGGAGGAATACATGCTGGTGTTAAGCACTGATGTGTGGGTAAGGATTAACCAGAAGTGTGATGAATTTGCTTAGGCAAAGGAAACCCATGTACAAAGTTATGGAAGCAATCAGAGAACTACAGGTAAATTGATTTGAATGGACTGAATGTATATATACATACATATGTTGTTTAGTTGCTAAGTCATGTCCAACTCTTTGCGACGCTATGGACTGTAGCCCACCAGGCTCCTCTGTTCATGGGATTTCCCAGACAAGAATACTGGAGTGGATTGTCATTTCTTTCTCCAGGGAATCTTCCCAACCCAGGGATCAAACTCTTATCTCCTGCATTAGCAAACGGATTCTTTACCACTGGGCTGCCATAGGGCTTCCACACACACACACACACACACACACACACACACACACACACACACACACACACACAAACACATACATACACAAATACGAAGGAGCAAAGTCAGATGTGGCAGGAGAGGTAGCCAAGGGCCAGATGATGAAAGCCCCGGGTCCTTTACCAGGAACTACCGGGTAGCCTACAGAAAAGGACAGGAAGTATCCTGTCATGTCAGAGACGCCAGCGAGATGCCAGGCTGATTCCGGCCATGTCGTGGAAGTTCTGTTTGTTCGAGTGCTTCAGGCTCTTGCAGATCCCTGCTAGAGGCCATGGGAAATTGTCCTTGGTTCCAAAGTTGGGAAGTGACCTGATGAACATAGCTGTTGGGATTAACAGGAGAGCAGGTGGCAAACATAAGAATGTACTATTGAGAACTTTTTATCTGGGTATAAGATCTGCATATATCTGGTAAACCGTAACGGCTTCTCTTAATTATATAGTACTTTACTGAGTTCCCTGGTAGCTCAGCTAGTAAAGAGTCCACCTGCAATGCAGGAGACTCCGATTCGATTTCCGGGTCAGGAAGATCTCCTGAAGAAGGGATAGACTACCCATTCCAGTATTCTTGGGCTTCCCTGGTGGCTCAGATGGTAAAGAATCTGCCTGCAATGTGGGAGACCTGGCTTCGATCCCTGGGTTGGGAAGATGCCCTGGAGGAGGGCATGGGAACCCACTCCAATATTCTTGCCTGGAGAATCCCCATAGACAGAGGAGCCTGGTGGGGTGCAGTCTATGGGGTCACAAAGAGTCAGACATGACTGAGCAACTATGCACAGCACAAGCATTTTCATCTGATCCTCCTGTTGGCATCGTTTTCCTACTTTTAGTAGTGGAAATGAGAGTGATAGGTGACTAGGCCAGAATCACACACTAGGAATAATAGTGTAAGGCCCTGGACCAAGACCTTATAGCTATGATAACTTGGGTTGTTATGCTGTCAAGAGAGATCTTGGGACACCTTCCATCTGGAAGAATTTATGGTTGGGCCCCGTTAGGAGATAGTGTACCTCCAGAGATCAGAGTGGCTAGGCCACAATACAGATATTTACCACCAGAGGGTGCTCTTGCCCAAGAGAAAATTGGCAGTTCTTGCAGTTTAAGGACCTTTGCTAATGTGTTCCTTTTCTCAGCTTTTTCAGAAAGGGCAGTATGAAGACTCTGACAGTAGTAGCCTGTGAACTGAAGGGTTGACCTGCAGCCTTCCATAGCTTGTGTCAAGAGAGATTGGTAGAAAAATGCGTAATTCTCTCTAAGAGAATCTATACCTTATCTGTGTGGAAGGGAGGAACAGATAGTTCATAAATAAAGCTGTTACGGTGACTGAAGATGGATGGAGTACTTACTTCCTGCTGTTCTAAAGCAGGATTTAGTTCCTCAAGCTGTACTGTGTTTCCCAGGGATGATTCCTAGTTAAGGGGTTGTAAGTACTTTGATATGATGAAGCTATACAGATGACCCATCATTTTCCTTTCTGTGCCCAGGAAGGCTTGGGGCATGTTATGGGTTGAATTGTTCCCTCCTCCTCCACAAAAAAAAAGATAGGTTGATGTCCAAACTCCTCATACCTGTGAATGTGACCTTATTTGGAAATAAGTTGTTTTCAGATGTAATCAAATTATGATGAGGTCTTACGGAATTAGAACGGGCCCTAATCTAAAGGCCGGTGTCCATATAAGAGAGGGAATTTGGACACGGAGACACACAAGAACAACATGTGATGACAAAAGCAGAGATTAGAGCGATGCATCTTCAAGCCAAGGAATGCCAAGAATTACTGTCAGGCACCAGAAGCTAAGAGCAAGGCATGGAACAGACTCTCCCTCAGACGGAGCCTTTCCGACACCTTGATTTTGGAATGTTGACCTCCGCACTGTGAGAGAATAAATTTCTGTTGTACTAAGGCACCCAGTTTGTGGCAGTTTCTTATGGCAAGCCTAAGACACTGGTACAGAGGTCAAGGGTCTGTCCTTGCAAAATAGTGAAAAATGTTGGAGCTCCGGCTTCAGCATCAGTCTTTCCGATGAGTATTCAGGGTTGACTTCCTTTATACTAAAATCCAAATCCTCCAGTGGCGTGCCATAGTTTGTCCACAATAGAAGCAGACCTACAAAGCACTGCCAGACATGGACACTGTCCAGCTTTATAGCCCTTTCTTGTCTCACTCATTGTACTCGTGTGTGTGTGTGTGTGTGTGTCTGTGTGTGTGTGGTGTTAAGATGCTAAGTCATGTCTGAGTCTTTGTGACCCTGTGGACTGTAGTCTGACAGGCTGTTCTGTCTATAGGATTCTGTAGGCAAGAAAATTGGAGTGGGTTGCCATGCCCTCCTCCAGGGAATCTTCCCAACCCAGGGATCGAACCCTCATCTCTTATGTCATTAGCAGACAGGTTCTTTACCACTAGTGCCAGCTGGGATGCCACAGTGTACTGACAGTTTCTTACAACTGCACTTCTTTTTTACCCCTTGATGATTTCATGCAGATGTGTCTTTGCCAATGTAAAGATTCAACTCAAATATCACTTCTTTAGGAAGCCTTCCTTCACCTGGGTAAGTGAAGAATTTGTCTGATTTCAGCACAGAGCCTCAAAGACTCTTGGACTTAACTGAGTGACAGAAGCGTCTTTGTTATGCTAATATTGTGACTCTAGGTAGGTCCCCGGATAGCTCCAGGTCACCAGAGGGTTGGAACTTTTAGTCACCAGATCTTCAGAGAGTGAAGCAGGACTGGAGATTGAGTTCAGTCATGTGGCCAATGACTTAATCGTGCCTATGTAACCCCAATAAAAATGCTGGGTACAGGACTTCCTCGTTGGCCCAGTGGTTAAGAATCTGCCATCCAATGAAGGGTATGTGGGTTGGATTCCTGCGTGGGGAACTAAGATCTCACATGCCACAGGGCAACTGGAGAGCCCTTGAGATTTAGAGCCCATGCTCTGCCACAACAGAAGCTGGTGCACCCAAACAAGAGGCCTTTACACCATAACAAATGCCCATGCACCACAACTAGAGAATCTCCCACACACTGAAAATATAGAAAGTCCACCACCACAACAAAGACCCAGCGCAGCCAAAAAATAAACAAAAACCAAAACCTTGGATCCTAAGTTCAGGGAGCTCCCTGGTTGGTGAAGACACTGATGTGCTGGAAGGAGATGTACCCTGCCTCCTCCAGAGGGTGTGCAACCTCTGTACCACCTCCTAGAACCCATCTCCTGTGTGTATTGTGTGTGTGTGTGTGTGTGTGTGTGTAATAAAACTACAATCAGTATAGCACTGTGATGAGTTCTTCTACGAAATTATCATACCTGACGGGATAATGGAGACCCGTGAATTTATAGCCAGTCAAAAGATCAGGTGAGCTGCTGCTGCTAAGTCACTTCAGTCGTGTCTGACTCTATGCGACCCCACAGACAGCAGCCCAACAGGTTCCCCCATCTCTGGGATTCTCCAGGCAGGAACACTGGAGTGGGTTGCCATTTCCTTCTCCAATGCATGAAAGTAAAAAGTGAAAGTGAAGCCGCTCAGTCATGTCCGACTCTTAGCGACCCCATGGATTGCAGCTTACGAAGCGCCTCCCATGGGATTTTCCAAGCAAGAGTACTGAAGTGGGTTGCCATTGCCTTCTCCCTCAGGTGAGCTGGAACTCCTCAAAATGCAGCTTGCATGTGAAGTAAAGGCAGTCTTTTAGAGGACTGACCCTTTAACTTGTAGAGTCTGACACTGTTTCTTAGTGGTTGGTTTGAGAATTGCATTGTAGTCACAGGACTGGAAAAGGTCAGTTTTCATTCCAATCCCAAAGAAAGGCAATGCCAAAGAATGCTCAAACTACCGCACAATTGCACTCATCTCACATGCTAGTAAAGTAATGCTCAAAATTCTCCAAGCCAGGCTTCAGCAATATGTGAACCGTGAACCTCCTGATGTTCAAGCTGGTTTTAGAAAAGGCAGAGGAACCAGAGATCAAATTGCCAACATCTGCTGGATCATAGAAAAAGCAAGAGAGTTCCAGAAAAACATCTATTTCTGCTTTATTGACTATGCCAAAGCCTTTGACTGTGTGGATCACAATAAACTGTGGAAAATTCTGAGAGAGATGGGAATACCAGACCACCTGATCTGCCTCTTGAGAAATCTGTATGCAGGTCAGGAAGCAACAGTTAGAACTGGACATGGAACAACAGACTGGTTCCAAATAGGAAAAGGAGTACGTCAAGGCTGTATATTGTCACCCTGCTTATTTAACTTATATGCAGAGTACATCATGAGAAACGCTGGTCTGGAAGAAGCACAAGCTGGAATCACGATTGCTGGGAGAAATATCAATAACCTCAGATATGCAGATGACACCACCCTTATGGCAGAAAGTGAAGAGGAACTAAAAAGCCTCTTGATGAAAGTGAAAGTGGAGAGTGAAAGGGTTGGCTTAAAGCTCAACATTCAGAAAACGAAGATCCTGGCATCCAGTCCCATCACTTCATGGGAAATAGATGGGGAAACAGTGGAAACAGTGTCAGACTTTATTTTTTTGGGTTCCCAGATCACTGCAGATGGTGATTGCAGCTATGAAATTAAAAGACGCTTACTCCTTGGAAGAAAAGTTATAACCAACCTAGATAGCATATTGAAAAGCAGACATTACTTTGCCAACAAAGGTCCATATACTCAAGGGTATGGTTTTTCCTGTGGTCATGTATGGATGTGAGAGCTGGACTGTGAAGAAGGCTGAGTGCCGAAGAATTGATGCTTTTGAACTGTGGAATTGGAGAAGACGCTTGAGAGTCCCTTGGACTGCAAGGAGATCCAACCAGTCCATTCTGAAGGAGATCAGCCCTGGGATTTCTTTGGAGGGAATGATGCTGAAGCTGAAACTCCAGTATTTTGGCCACCTCATGCAAAGATTTGACTCATTGGAAAAGACTCTGATGCTGGGAGGGATTGGGGGCAGGAAGAGAAGGGGACGACAGAGGATGAGATGGCTGGATGGCATCACTGACTTGATGGACGTGAGTCTCAGTGAAGTCCGGGAGTTGGTGATGGACAGGGAGGCCTGGTGTGCTGCGATTCATGGGGTCACAAAGAGTTGGACATGACTGAGCAACTGAACTGAACTGATGCCTGGTCAGTCAGTTCAGTGGCTCAGTCCTGTCCGACTCTTTGTGATACCATGGATTGCAGCACACCAGGCTTCCCTGTCCATCACCAATTCTTGGAGCTTGCTCAAACTCATGTACATGAAGTTGGTGATGCCATCCAGCCATCTCACCCTCTGTAGTCCCCTTTTCCTCCTGCCTTCAGTCTTTTCCAGCGTCAGAGTATTTTCCAGTGAGTTATTTCTTTGCATCAGGTGGCCAAAGTATTGAAGTTTCAGCTTCAGCATCAGCCCTTCCAATGAATATTCAGGACTGATTTCCTTTAGGATGGACTGGTTGGATCTCCTTGCAGTCCAAGGGACTCTTGGAGAGTCTTCTCCAACACCTCAGTTCAAAAGCATCAATTTTTTTGGCGCTCAGCTTTCTTTATAGTCCAACTCTCACATCCACCCATGACTACTGGAAAAACCATAGCTTTGACTAGATGGACTTTTGTTGGTAAAGTAATGTCTCTGCTTTTTAATACACTGTGTAGGTTGGTCATAGCTTTTTTCCCAAGGAGAAAACATCTGTTAATTTCATGGCTACAGTTAACCATCGACAGTGATTTAGAATCTCCTCAAAATAAAGTCTCTGTTTCCAATGTTTCCCCATCTATTTGCTATGAAGTGATGGGGCTGGATGTCATGATCTTAGTTTTTTGAATGTTGAGTTTTAAGCCAACTTTTTCACGCTCCTCTTTCATTTTCATCAACAGGCTCTTTAGTTCTTCACTTTCTGCCATAAGGGTGATGTCATCTGCATATCTGAGGTTATTGATATTTCTCCTGGCAATCTTGATTCCAGCTTGTGCTTCATCCATCCTGGCATTTCGTATGATGTACTCTGCATATAAGTTAAATAAGCAGAGTGACAGTATCCAGCCTTGATGTTCTCCTTTCTTGATTTGGAAACTGTCTGTTGTTCCATGTCCAGTTCTGATTGTTGCTTCCTAACCTGCATACAGATGTCTCAAGAGGCAGGTCAGGTGGTCTGGTATTCCCATCTCTTTCAGAATTTTCCACAGTTTGTTGTGAGCCACATAGTCAAAGGCTTTGGTGTAGTCAGTAAAGCAAAAGTAGATGCTTTTCTGGAACTCTCTTGCTTTTTCTATGATCCAGTGGATATTGGCAATTTGATCTCTGGTTCGTCTGTCTTTTCTAAATCCAACTTGAACACCTGGAAGTTTATGGTTCACATACTGTTGAAGCCTGGCTTGGAGAATTTTGAGCATTACTTTACTAGCATGTGAGATGAGTGAAATTGTGCAGTAGTTTGAACATTCATTGGCATTGCCTTTCCTTGGAATTGGAATGAAAACTGACCTTTTCCAGCCCTGTGGCCACTGCTGAGTTTTCTAAAGTTGCTGGCATATTGAGTGCAGCACTTTCACAGCATCATCTTTCAGGATTTGAAATAGCTCACCTGGAATTCCATCACCTCCACTAACTTTGTTCATAATGATGCTTCCTAAGGCCCACTTGACTTTGCATTCCAGGATGTCTTGCTCTAGGTGAGTGATCACACCATCGTGGTTACCTGGGTTATAAAGATCTTTTTGGTATAGTTCTTCTTTGTATTCTTGCCACCTCTTCTTAATACCTTCTGCTTCTGTTAGGTCCATACCATTTCTTCCTTTATTGTGACCATCTTTCCATGAAATGTTCGCTTGGTATCTCTAATTTTCTTGAAGAGATCTCTAGTCATTCCCATTCTATTATTTTCCTCTATTTCTTTGCATTGATTGCTGAGAAAGGCTTTCTTATCTCTCCTTGCTATTCTTTGGAACTCTGCATTCAAATGCGTATATCTTTCCTTTTCTCCTTTGCCTTTCGCTTCTCTTCTTTTCTCAGCTATTTGTAAGGCCTCATGAGACAACCATTTTGCCTTTTTGCCTTTTGTTTTCTTCAGATCAGATCAGATCAGATCAGTCGCTCAGTCGTGTCCGACTCTTTGCGACCCCATGAACCGCAGCACGCCAGGCCTCCCTGTCCATCACCAGCTCCCGGAGGTCACTCAGACTCACACCCATCAAGTCAGTGATGCCATCCAGCCATCTCATCCTCTGTCGTCCCCTTCTCCTCCTGCCCTCAATCCCTCCCAGCATCAGAGTCTTCTCCAATGAGTCAAATCTTTGCATGAGGTGGCCAAAATACTGGAGTTTCAGCTTTAGTATCATTCCTTCCAAAGAAATTCCAGGACTGATCTCCTTCAGAATGGGCTAGTTGGATCTCCTTGCAGTCCAAGGGACTCTCAAGAGTCTTCTCCAACACCACAGTTCAAAAGCATCAATTCTTCGGCGCTTTGTTTTCTTGGGATGGTCTTAATCACTGCCTTCCTGTACAATGTCATGAACCTCCGCCCATAGTTCTTCAGGCACTCTATCAGATCTAATCCCTTGAATCGCTTTGTCACTTACACTGTATAATTGTAAGGGATTTGATTTATGTCATACCAGACTTCACTTTCACTTTTCACTTTCATGCATTGGAGAAGGAAATGGCAACCCACTCCAGTGTTCTTGCCTGGAGAATCCCAGGGACGGGTGAGCCTGGTGGGCTGCCGTCTATGGGGTCGCACATAGTCGGACACGACTGAAGTGACTTAGCAGCAGCAGAATGGTCTAGTGGTTTTGCCTACTTTCTTCAATTTAAGGCAATTAAATTCTTCAATTTTAGGCAATAAGGAGTTCATGATCTGAGCTACAGTCAGCTCCCAGTCTTGTTTTTGCTGACTGTATAAAGCTTCTCCATCTTTGGCTGCAAAGAATATAATCAATCTGATTTCGGTGTTGACCATCTGGTGATGTCCATTGTAGAGTCTTCTCTTGTGGGTTTTAAAGACAGTCTCGTAGAGATCTTTCCTGGTGGCTCAGTTGGTGAAGAATCCGCCTGCAATGAGGGAGACCTGGGTTTCATCCCTGGGTTGGGAAGATCCCCTGGAGAAGGCAAAGGCTACCCTCTCCAGTATTCTGGCCTGGAGAATTCCATGGACTGTATAGGCCATGGAGTTGCAAAGAGTCAGACCAACTGAGTAACTTTCACTTTTGTAGTGGACTGACAACTTAACTTGTAGAGTCCGACAGGCAATGGCACCCCACTCCAGTACTCTTGCCCAGCAAATCCCATGGACAGAGGAGCCTGGTAGGCTACAGTCCATGGGGCCTCTAAGAGTTAGACACGACTGAGCGACTTCACTTTCCCTTTTCACTTTCATGCATTGGAGAATGAAATGGTAACCCACTCCAGTGTTCTTGCCTGGAGAATCCCAGGGACAGAGGAGCCTGGTGGGCTTCCGTCTATGGGGTCTCACAGAGTCGGACACAACTGACGCGACTTAGCAGCAGCAGAGGCAGACCACTTAACTTGTAGAGTCCGACACTGTCACCTAGTGGTAGGTGTCAGAATTGCATGGTAGTATGCCCAGTTGGGTTTTGACAGCACAACCTCCTAGTCCTCCTCTCCACCTCTTCTCCAGTTGATGTTAGAACCTGTTGGTGTTGTTCTTGCCTGTCCGCAAGAAACCCTTCTCCACAATTAATCTATGTTGCCTGAGTGGAGCTAATCTCATTTCTTCGGCTCTAGAATAAGCATTTGATCCAGATCTCGCTGATAAGGGTACTCCATTTCACCTCATTGCTTTAGAATAGGCATGGAACCCAAGTCAACCCTATAAAATCAGTTTGACAGAGGAAAATCCTCTTTCCATAAGGGTTGTTAAGCTGATAATAAGCAAGACCAGAGCTTCTTAATCCATCCTTGGCACCATTTGTAGAGAATCTGCCTGAGAATGATGTCAACACACATGAAAAAGAAAAGCTAAGAGACGATTGTCCTAATAGACTTTTTGAAACCCTGAAATGCGGCTGCTTTTGAAACCAGAAGTAACCTTCTGAGCCTCCTAGTTATGTTAATCAGTAAATTCTCTCCCTCTTATTTTTTTTTAAATAATAATAAAGCTATGGGATTTTAAGACTTTTATTTATTTATATTTGGCTGCATCATGTCTTAGTTGTGGCACGTGGGACCTTTGTTGCATCATGCAGGAACTCTTGCTGTGGTGCACAGACTCTCTAGTTGTGGTACACAGGCTTCGTTGCTCCAGGGCATGGGGGATCTTGGTTCTCTGACCAGGGGTTGAACTCAAGTTCCGTGCATTGCAAGGCAGATTGTTAACCAGTGGACCACCAAGGAAGGCCATAGTAAATTCTTTTATTCAAGCTGTTTTCAGGTAAGCTTTGTGTCACTTGCAACCAAAGAACTGATGATAGACCGTCCTTCCAGAGCCACCTATGACTCTCATTTCTGCCATCACACTCGTAATTGTTTGTCTGCCTAGATCAAGAGAAGAGTGATGTTTTGTTTGTCTTCAAAGTCTACAGTACCTACCTCAATGTCTAGAATTTGTGCAATCACTCTGTTGTGTCTGACTCTTTGCCTGCCAGACTCCTGTCCACAGGATTTCCCAGGCAAGAATACTGGAGTGGGTTGCCATTTGTTTCTCCAGGGAATCTTCCTTACCCAGGAGTCAAATCTGTGTCTTCTGCACTGGCAAGAGGATTCTTTACCACTGAGCCACCTGGGAAGCTCAATGCCTAGAATGGTAATGTCCAACACATATTTTTTAAATGAAAGTTGGGTAACTAACCACCTCTTTCACAAGTGCTCATTTCCTCCCTACTGGCCTTCCTCTCTCCCTCTCACTTTCACCCCAAGTGTAGTCTCCTTCACAAAATAACAGAGGGGAAAAAAGGCACCAGTCTAGACATGGAAAGAATTGAATCATAGCACTAGTTCTTTTTTTTCAAGACAAGTAACCTTAGCTGATAATAGATAACTAGTGGGAACCTACTGTGTAGCACAAGGGGCTCAGATTGGTCCTCTCTGATAACAAAGAGGGGTGGGAAATGGGTAAGTGTGAGGGAGGTCTAAGAGGGAGGGTAGATATGTGCACGTATAGATGATTCACTTCACTGCACAGCAGAAACTAACACAGCATTGTAAAGAAGCTATACTCCAATAAAAAAGTAAATTAAAAAAAATGATTCTCGTTTCTCTGTCTAGCCTCAACAAAGTGAGTGATATATGAAGATTCTCTGAAAGGAAACTTGCATGACTCCAAATATCTGCTAAACTATTAGTAAGAAGTCAGGCAAAACCTGGCTTCCATGGTGGCTCAGATGGTAAAGAATCTGCCTGCAATGTGGGAGACCTAGGTTCAATCCCTGGGTCAGAAAGAGCCCCTGGAGAAGGGAATGGCAACCCACTCCAGTATTCTTGCTTGGAGAATCCCATGGACACAGGAGCCAGGTGGGCTACAGTCATTGGAATCACCAAGAGTCAGACAGGGCTGAGCAACTAACACAAGACAAAACCTGTTAAGGACTAAGCTATGAGCTTTTGCTGGGATTGCTTATTTTAACAGGCGATTCCTGAAGACTGAGAAATTTTAAAGGATTTAAGAGGTGAAACTGCCAAGGTGGAATGGTTAAGTTACAGATAAAATGATCTGATAGGTGTGCCCAGCTTAATGGCCCCATACATCACATCTTTCTTGGATTTTGCTATTGAAACCACTATTGGAAAGACACAGGACAGGACTAACTGCAAAAGATGGAACCTGGCCAAATCTCTTCAGTATATGCACTACCTCACTTGCAACTCAAATCATCAGAACCAGATCATAATCCAGAACTTGCCCCAAACCCACCTACAGGTTAAATGTCTCATTCCATGACATTGACACCGTGTCCCCAATCTCAAAAGGAAAACATCTGCTATGAGAAAAAGATAGAAGGACTCAATGAAGAAAACAGGCTAAACTAAATCTCTCAACTCTTACTAAACAAGAATAAGAGAGAATGGGAGACTGTCCTAGCCTCTGGGTTTTTATGGACAGATCAGATCAGATCAGATCAGTCACTCAGTCATGTCCAACTCTGCGAAACCATGAATCGCAGCACACCAGGCCTCCCTGTCCATTACCAACCCCCGGAGTTCACTGAGACTCACATCCATCGAGTCAGTGATGCCATCCAGCCATCTCATCCTCTGTCATCCCCTTCTTCTCCTGCCCTCAGTCCCTCCCAGCATCAGAGTCTTTTCCAATGAGTCAACTCTTCGCATGAGGTGGCCAAAGTACTGGAGTTTCAGCTTTAGCATCATTCCTTCCAAAGAAATCCCAGGGCTGATCTCCTTCAGAATGGACTGGTTGACTCTCCTTGCAGTCCAAGGGACTCTCAAGAGTCTTCTCCAACACCACAGTTCAAAAGCGTCAATTCTTCGGCGCTAAGCCTTCTTCACAGTCCAGCTCTCACATCCATACATAACCACAGGAAAAACCATAGCCTTGACTAGACAGACCTTTGTTGGCAAAGTAATGTCTCTGCTTTTGAATATGCTATCTAGGTTAGTCATAACTTTCCTTCCAAGGAGTAAGAGTCTTTTAATTTCAGCAATGTCTTTTTCTCCTGTGGGTATGAACTTATATGTCTTTATTTGGAGCCCAATTCCCCTCAAGGGGAAAGTGAGAAAAATTTCAAGAGAAGAACCATTGAAAAGGACATATGCAATGAATCTGGTGTTCCCCACCTCCACCTGCCCACAGACTGTCTTGACAAGGCATTAAGAAAGAGAGCTTTGACTGGATGGAGTCCACTTTTGTTCCCACCAAGCCCGAGGCCATGCCTGGAAGAACAGAAGCAAGTGGAGGCAAAAAGGATCATCTCAATTATTCAGAAAGGCCCTAGATTACTCCCAATGCCTTCCTCAGGGTTGAAAGAGAATAGCTATTGTAAATGTCTTCTCTGGTATCTCAGCTGGTAAAGAATCTGCCTGCAGTACAGAAGACCGCAGTTCAATTCCTGGGTCGGGAAGATCCCCTGAAAGAGGGCATGGAGACCCACTCCAGTATTCTTGCCTGGAGAATCCCCATGGACAGAAGAGCCTGGTGGGCTACTTTCCATGGGGTAGAAAAGTCAGCTGAGCAACCGAGCACAGCACAGCTATTGTACAGGAAGGGGAGGGTGATGGGGGGCAGACACAAAGGAAAGAAGATGTTATCAAATTATCCAGACCAGATTATTACACACTTTTTACTCTCCTCCTGAACAGACAACAAATGACTCTCTAGGAGATATCCAGGGATAACTGTAAGGTATGGGGTTATATATCCTGAACAACCAGGAACTGAAGATCCTGAAGATCCCCTGGAGAAGGGATAGGCTACCCACTCCAGTATTCATGGGCTTCCTTGGTGGCTCAGATCAGATCAGATCAGATCAGTCACTCAGTCGTGGCCGACTCTTTGCGACCCCATGAATCACAGCATGCCAGGTCTCCCGGTCCATCACCAACTCCTGGACTTCACTGAGACTCACATCCATCGAGTCAGTGATGCCATCCAGCCATCTCATCTTCTGTCATCCCCTTCTCCTCTTGCCCCCTATCCCTCCCAGCATCAGAGTATTCTCCAATGAGTCAACTCTTCACATGAGGTGGCCAAAGTACTGGAGTTTCAGCTTCAGCATCATTCCTTCCAAAGAAATCCCAGGGCTGATCTCCTTCAGAATGGACTGGTTGGATCTCCTTGCAGTCCAAGGGACTCTCAAGAGTCTTCTCCAACACCACAGTTCAAAAACATCAATTCTTCGGCGCTCAGCCTTCTTCATAGTCCAGCTCTCACATCCATACATGACCACAGGAAAAACCATAGCCTTGACTAGATGAACCTTTGTTGGCAAAGTAATGTCTCTGCTTTTGAATATGCTATCTAGGTTGGTCATAACTTTCCTTCCAAGGAGTAAGCGTCTTTTAATTTCATGGCTGCAGTCACCATCTGCAGTGATTTTGGAGCCCAGAAAAATAAAGTCTGACACTGTTTCCACTGTTTCCTCATCTATTTCCCATGAAGTGATGGGACCGGATGCCATGATCTTTGTTTTCTGAATGTTGAGCTTTAAGCCAACTTTTTCACTCTCCACTTTCACTTTCATCAAGAGGCTTTTTAGTTCCTCTTCACTTTCTGCCATAAGGGTGGTGTCATCTGCATATCTGAGGTTATTGATATTTCTCCCAGCAATCGTAATTCCAGCCTGTGCTTCTTCCAGTCCAGCGTTTCTCATGATGTACTCTGCATAGAAGTTAAATAAGCAGGGTGACAATATACAGCCTTGACGTACTCCTTTTCCTATTTGGAACCAGTCTGTTGTTCCATGTCCAGTTTTAACTGTTGCTTCGATAGTGACTGCAGCCATGAAATTAAAAGCTTACTCCTTGGAAGGAAAGTTATGACCAATCTAGATAGCATATTCAAAAGCAGAGACATTACTTTGCCAACAAAGGTTCGCCTAATCAAGGCTATGGTCCTTCCTGTGGTCATGTATGGATGTGAGAGCTGGACTGTGAAGAAGGCTGAGCGCCGAAGAATTGATGCTTTTGAACTGTGGTGTTGGAGAAGACTCTTGAGAGTCCCTTGGACTGCAAGGAGATCCATCCAGTCCATTCTGAAGGAGATCAGCCCTGGGATTTCTTTGGAAGGAATGATGCTAAAGCTGAAACTCCAGTATTTTGGCCACCTCATGCGAAGAGTTGACTCATTGGAGAAGACTCTGATGCTGGGAGGGATTGGGGGCAGGAGGAGAAGGGGACGACAGAGGATGAGATGGCTGGATGGCATCACTGACTTGATGGGTGTGAGTCTGGTTGACCTCCGGGAGTTGGTGATGGACAGGGAGGCCTGGCGTGCTGCAGTTCATGGGGTCGCAAAGAGTTGGACATGACTGAGCGACTGATCTGATCTGATCTGATCCTGACCTGCATACAAATTTCTCAAGAGGCAGATCAGGTGGTCTGGTATTCCCATCTCTTTCAGAGTTTTCCACAGTTTATTGTGATCCACACAGTCAAAGGCTTTGGCATAGTCAATAAAGCAGAAATAGATGTTTTTCTGGAACTCTCTTGTTTTTTCCATGATCCAGCGGATATTGGCAATTTGATCTCTGGTTCCTCTGCCTTTTCTAAAACCAGCTTGAACATCAGGAAGTTCACGATCACATATTGCTGACGCCTGGCTTGGTGGCTCAGATGGTAAAAAACCTGCCTGCCATGAGGGAGACCTGGGTTCGATTCCTGGGTTGGGAAGATCCCCTGGAGGAGGGCATGGCAACCCGCTCCAGTATTCTTGCCTGGAGAATCCCCATGGACAGAGGAGCCAGACAGGCTACAGTCCACTGGGTTGCAAAGAATCAGACATGGCGGAGTGACTAAGCACAGCACAGCACATGGGCCAAATACAAGACTGATCATGAGAAAAAACGACTTTTAAAACTCCAGGGAAACATTACTATCTACTTATTACACTTCTGCAAAAAAACAAAAAACCTTCCCAACCTGCTCCATGTATCTTTAAAGCTTCAATTCCCTTGGATTAAGGCCTTAATCTCTGTTATAATGCATGTTCTCCTAGGAAAATAACATTTTCAGTCAGTCAGTTCAGTTCATTTGCTCAGTCATGTCCAATTCTTTGCAACCCCAAGGACTTCAGCATGCCAGTCTTCCTTGTCCATCACCAACTCCTGGAACTTGCTCATATTCAAGTCCATCAGGTCTGTGATACCATCCAACCAGCTCATCCTCTGTTGTCCCCTTTTCCTCCTGCCTTCAATCTTTCTCAGCATCAACTTTTCCAATGAGTCAGTTCTTTGCATCAGGTGGCCAGAGTACTGGAGCTTCATCTTCAGCACCAGTCCTTCTAATGAATATTCAGTACTGATTTTCCTTTAGTATTGACAGGTTTGATCTCCTTGCAGTCCAAGGGACTCTCAAGAGTCTTCTCCCAACACCACAGTTTAAAAGCATCAATTTTTCAGTGTTTAGATTTCTTTATGGTCCAACTCTCACATCCATCCATGACTATTGGAAAAACCATAGCTTTGACTAGATGGACCTTTGTCGGCAAATTAATGTCTCTGCTTTTTAATATGCTACCTAGGTTTGTCATAGTTTATCTTCCAAGGAACAAACATCTTTTAATTTCGTGGCTGCAGTCACCATCTGCAGCCCAAGAAAATAAAATCTGTCACTGTTTCCATTATTTCTCCATCTATTTGCCATGAAGTGATGGGACCGGATGCCACGACCTTAGTTTTTTGAATGCTGAGTTTTAAGCCAGCTTTTTCACTCTCCTCTCACTTTTATCAAGAGGCTCTTTAGTTCCTCTTTGCTTTCTGCCATAAGGATGGTGTCATCTACTTTGGTGAGTTTGTCGATATTTCTGCTGGCAATCTTGATTCCAGCTTGTGCTTCATCCAGCCCAGCATTTTACATAATGTATACTGGATATAAGTTAAGTAACTGGGGTGACAATATACCAACTACCTTAGCCTTAAGTTGAATGAGTTCCTGGTTGCTCAATTTGTTAAAATAGATTCTTTCAGTGTGTAAGCTATTATATATCCTGGAATTACTAGACACCTTCAGGGAGTCAATTTGTTAAATGGTACCCTATTGCCTCCAAGAAGCCAGGTGTACCACAGGGAGAAACTAAGTTTTTAGGTCATGAACACTGATGTGTTTTGCCAATGCTCAGAGAGACATCTCTCTGTATTCTTTTTGAAAGATTTAATGCATTTCCCCCCTCCTATTGGATATGGATTACTGTGAATTAAAGCAAAGAAGTTAAAATTATTTTTAGAGTTGGTAGAAATGAGTTCTATGTAGATGAAGTGAATTTCCCAGACTCACTGCATATAGTGGCTAACTCCTCCTGGTTTGCTCTGGGTTTTCCTGATTATAAAAGTCAAGGTCTTAAACTAAAAATCCTGAACTAAACCTGAATCCTTTCAGTCATCCTACCTTTTAAACAAGACCACAAATTCCTCAATGGTAGAGATTGGTTTACCTGTCCTATGTATCCACCGTCTTCCCCCTTCTTTTCCCACATCACAATATCCAGTATAAACTTTACCAAATATCTGCAGTCCAAAGGAATGTCATCTAAGAAGCCAGAACTAAAAGCAGCAAAGGAAGGTCACCCAGTTTTCTAGTATTTGGCTTTATTCTCTTAACGTTCTAAATACTGGAGGGATTGAGAAGACCAGGAGAGGGAGAATAAGGAAGATGGAGGATGCAAAGTTAGAATGTTATTTATGGTCTAGGAAGAAGCTTTGGTTAAGTTATTGGCTTTTCTCCAAAGGTCAAACAGCTCCAAATTTCCAGAGGAAGCCTCTGGAAGGAACTTTTCCAGGAGAAATCACCATGTAAGTTTCCTCAATGAGATCAAAGCAAGTGTCCATCTGGTGATTTCCTGTTCCATCTCCCTTCACCCCTGGGGATCATCTCTATGATGCAATTTACGGACTGTGATCAACCAAATACTTGTCACAGTTTCAAAGCTAAAGTATATTCACATGCTTATTGTTATAGTAACCATCAACAATATTAATAAAATCCTGTCTGGTTGAACCAGATGAATGGGACATGTAAACACAGACAAGAATAGCCATATCAGATGTCAACACAGAACAACATAAGCATAACTGTCTGTATGTTGGTTATCATATTCCACCCCACCCCAGCAGCTACATCTGTCTTGCTTGTGCTCGAAACACCAATTGACTCCTGTGTAAGGGCTATATAAATAGGTATACAGCAGAAAAAAGTCTTCTTTGACCTCTAAAATAAGACAAAGAAAGAATTTAACACGAGTTTAGTATTCCATGAAACTAGGAGTTCCCCGTGCAATATTAGTACATTGTTCACCAATTATTGTCATCATAAAACACATTGTCCATGAAGCTTGTTCTTATTAAATATTCACTTTGCACATGTAAGTTACTGAAATAGTGGTTGATTTTAGCTGGAGGGTCAATAGACAATAGCTTGATGATTAGTGCATTCTTGTTTTGCAAAATGGCATTAATATAATCAAACTTTATTGGCTGTTGTGATAATCTAATGAGATAAGGTAAGCAAAGCTTGTAGCACAGTGATAGTATATAAGTACTTGGCAAATGAAATATCATGGGGGGCTATCTAACATAGTGGTCATGGGCTTTGAAGTTTGTTCAAATTCCAGGCTTTTCACTTTCCAGCTGTGCATCTTTCAACAAGTTTCATAAATCTCCTTCAGCCTTAGATGACTTTCTTCATTTACTGAATGGAGAACTTAATAGTACCTACATTATAGGTTGTTCTGAGAATTAGGTGATGTTATGTACCAAAGGTACTTCATTGGTTAAGACTTGGCCAGTACTCAATAAATAGTAGCAATTGCTGACATTACTAGTAATGGTGGTATTATAACTGAGTTGCTTAATAATGTGACAGAACAGTGTTGCAACAAAGACTTGGGGGAAAAAAAATTCTTGGTTGTGGTTGGAGAGGCAGGATGGAGCTAATCACATATAGCTATATCATATATAATGTAATCATTATGCAGCTAACGATTACAATCTTTTGCTGTCCCTGTTTACCTTGGTACATACTGGAAATGCTATTCTTTGAACTTCTATTTCTAACTTTTAAATTTCACTTTCAAAATCCTAGGTATAAATTAGTGCTATAAATATGCTCTCTATTGTTTCTCTATTATGTTCTCTATTGGTTCTAGACTCAAAGCCCATTTCTGACCTGTTTCTAGGTTTATTTTCTCCCACCTTTCTGTACTGTCATTCCTCATCTTTGCTAGTTCCCCTATGAGACCAGAATTTTGGTAATATATAGTCTTTATCAGTTGGAAGACTTTGGAATCAGGAATAAGAATGAGAAGTTCATTTCCTGACATCATCCAACCATGGTGTTTCTGGTCTCAGAGAGATATTTAGCCCTTAATAATCCTCTTTCCAACATCTTTTTTTTTCCTTCTGTTTTTTTAGTTCAGTCATAACAAGACATCTATTTTTAAGAAGATTCATTGGAGCAGTCATGCCGTGTAGAGCAGTAACATTTTAGAGATTTTCTTTCAATCAAAGAGGAGCATTTGTTTGCTAGTATGATGCTTAGTTTCCTCCTTTTCATGTCAGCAAACAATACAATAAATTGATTGTTCTCTCAGCATTCTGCTCAACAACTAGCTTAATGGATTAAAAAAAAAACAAAACTAACAAACAAAATAATTCTAGTAACAGAACTTCCTTGTCTTAGAGTCACATTAGGCGAAGCCCTAGACTTATTGTTTGAGGCGACAGAGACTTGAGGCCTGTAGTTAATCTTTTATTGTCCTCTGTAGTCTTTGTTTACTGCAACTATTTCATGTTCCCAACTCGATGTGGATTTCCTTTACAGAGAAACTTTTTCCTAGTTTGCTTTCTTTTCTCTAAGAACTGATCTCTACTCATAGTACCAAAACTCTGTGGCTATAATTGTACCAAACAACTTTATTTTCTCCATGGCCATAGCAGTTTGTACCAATGGTAGGTAGCCAAACTAGTCTCTGCCAATCAGAATCTTTCTCTTGGGAATTTGGAAACCAGATTCTGGGTGGGGCAGTGTATTAGTTATTTATTTCTGTATAACAAATCACCCCAAAGTTAACATTTTTAAGCAAGAAACACTGATTATCTCACAGTTTCTGTGGGTCAGACAACTAATGGCTTAGATATCCACCTCTACTGTATTATCTCTCACAAGCCTGCAATCCAAGTTCTGTAATTGATATGTTGATTGACCAGGGCTGTGGTCTTATCTGAAGGATTGACTGTGGTACAATCTGTTTCCATTATTAATCATATGGTTGTTGGTAGGATTCAGTTCCTCATGGACTGTTGGGCAGGTAGTCTCAGTTCCTTCCTGGATCTTGATTAGGGGCTTCCTTAAGTTCCTTGCTTGACGGGGCTCTCCATAGGGAAGCTGGCTTTCACCAGAGGACAAGAGAATGAAAGAGACAGAAGCACAAAATGGAAGTCACAATCTCCTTGTAACCTAATGTTGGAACATTTCATAACTTTTGTCATATTCTACCCATTAGAAGGAGGAAACTAGCTCTGTTCCAGATCAAAGGGTAGATGATTACACAAGGATGTACATATTAGGAGGCAGACATTGCCGATCATCTTGGATGTTGCCTACCTCTAAGATGTAGGGTCATCCATGTCAGAGCATAGCCTGATGTAGGGTCAGTCTATGCTCTGACCCCCAATGACTCCTGTTTCTCCTATGTGCAAAATAGACTTATGCCTACCCAGAAGTATGGCAGTACAGCATCAGTTCAAAGTCTAGAACCTCACTGTCTAAGTCAGTTCCAGGCTTGGATGAGGCACCTTAAGAATTGTTCCTTAAATACTTCTCTTTGAATATGTTTTCTCTCAATCAGTATACATGTAAGGCTAAAAAGAAATTATCTGCCCTCAGTATGTATAATACATAATTATGATACAGGCATGGATTAACTAGCCCATTCCTATTCAAAAAGACATGAGAAGCCACAAAAGATTTACTAGTTAATAGCGACTCTGAAACTTGGACAATCAAATTTTGGAAATTCCTTGATTGTGTCTCGAGGCCTGAGAATAATACTTCATGGCTCTTGGTTCTGCCCTCTGGGTATCTTGGATGTAACCTGTGAATCATCATTTTTTTTTTTTTTTTTTTTTGTATGAAAAGTAACAAGTTTCAGCTGAGTAGTTTTCTCAGTCTAATTCCTACTTGTTAAAATTTGGGGTCAAACTCCCTCTTTTCATTTGTACTGCCTCTACTCCATTTAGATGGCAGTGTTTCTGCTGATTTAATTCACTCAGAAATATTGCACACTTCTTATGAATGTCATTGGAGTTAGGAGTGCCATTAGATAAAGTCCGTACTCATAAATCTCTTTGGGAAAAGCCCTTCTTCACATTGAGCTGGTGCTTAAATAAATGAGGGATGATGCAGTTAAGCTTTTTAGAGCACCTGCTGTTTGAGAGACTCCTTAATCTCTGTGAAAGGACTTTTGTGTGACTGAATAATACTATTAGGCATCACCTATTTCTTTTTCCTGAGGTCTGAACAAAAAGGTTTACAGTCATACCCTGAACTTTATCTTTCAACCAAGTTCTCCCAGCCAACCTCTTTATTTGCTCCTTACTTGAAAACCATTTTTTAAATTTTAGAATTGTTTGCCATTTGAAGTGGCTATGAATTTTTAAAAAAGCTGTTGATTCCTGGTTTCTTTTTGTTAAACAGTCCTATTTATTTCTCTTCTTTCACATTTGTAAGAAGAAAACTAGGAAGCACCTTCTGCATTCTACTTGGAAATATTCTTAACCAGATCATGCATTTTATTAGGAACATTTTCTGCTTTCCACACCACTATAGATGACAGTGTTGCTAAGCTTTCTGCCCCTACATAATAAAGATCCTCCTTTTTTCAGTTTTTGATAACTTGCACCTAAATTCTTTTTTTTGAGCCCTCACTGGCAGCATCCCCAAAGTCTGGATTTTGACTAAAAATGTGCTCAAGGCAATTTAGGCTTTCTCTAAGTATTGCTCCTTATAACCCTGTAACCTTCATCCACCTTCTGGCCCTAAAGACATTCCTATATTTTTAGGTATTTGTTATGGTACCAAAATCTGTATTACTTATCTCTATGCAAACATATCCCACCACCCCTGCCATTTAATGGCTTTAACAATAAACATTTATTATTTCCATTTTTGTGGGTCAGGAATCTCTGAGTTATTTAGATGTCTCTGCCTTGTGATCACTCACAAGGTTTCCACTGGAGTTTTGGCTGTGGCTGCAATCTCATCTGAAAGCTTGCCTGAGGTCAAATCCATTTCCAGTCACTGTCACTCATGTGGTCCTTGACAGGCTTCTCTTCCTCATGAGCTGTTGGACAGAAGTTCTCATGTTCTTAGTGGTTGTTATTTGGAGGCCTCCCTCAATTCCTTTCTCTGTGGGACCCTTCATGAGTCAAATCATAAAACAGCAGCTGGTGCCACTCAATAATGAACAAAGAGTGAAAGTTTGCAGGTTAGATCTCTTTAACCTAATCTTGGAAGGGACATGCTATTGTTTTTGTTATATTCTATACTGGAAATGAGTTACAGGGTCCAATCCACACTCAGGTATAATAGATTACACAAGAGTGTCAAGGTGAAGATGTGATCACTGAGGGTCATTTTGGAGGTCACCTATCACAAGCTGCCATCTTATGCTATAAGCAGGGACAGAGAAGAAACAAAACTTATAAGAAAGGTGGAGATAAGGACCACATTCTGCCTTGACTCTGTTTCCAGTTCCTATCTATAGCCTTCACAAGGACCAATTGCAGTACTTGCTCTTGGCTTCCATACTATGTCCCTATAATCAGTGTAGCAAATTCTCATTTTTCTCTTCCCCTTAAGATAGTTTAAATGACTTCTGTTACTTGACACTGAAAAAGCCTTTAGTAAGGCAGGATTGTACTTCATCAGTATAGGTCTAGACCCTTATTAGGTTTTCAAACCACATTTGCACTCATTAAGCAAAATGTTGATCTTTTCTAGAATGGTTCCTGTGGGACTCTGGTGTCATCTTAAACATAAACCATCACCAGCAAGAATAACTCCTATTTCAGTGTTTGGTGTCAAGCATAACTTCTAAGGGATAGAATTTCACACAGACTAAGGGGTTAGACCAGGGCCTGGTGGGGTGAGTTGTTTGTCATAGCTGTTTTTATTCAGTTTTACAATATTTATGTGAGGATCAAACTTCTTGTCATAGGCCCTTGCATTCCACGCATAGACAATAGTGCTGAGGGGAGATGCCAAGACTGTAAAAACTGGGAAAGGAGAATCGAAAGTTGCCCACAATACATTCCTTGCTCCAAATAGTCTGAGGCAGGGACCTTTATCATTAGTCTTCGCGTGGTCCAATGTGTTTGAGAGTTTCATTCTTTCAGCTTTTCACCACTAACCCCATGCAAAGGGCTTGGCTCTGTGGTAACGTGGACTGACTGTGAAGTGTTCAAAATGTCATGTTTTGGCAAAACGTGGAAATTCCTTTGAGGACGACTGTGGCTCGTTGTCAGAGATAATCCTTTTAGGAATTCCATGTCTGGCAAATGTGGCCTTCAATTTGTGGACTCGCGTGGTAAATTGGTATTGTTCAAGCTTTCCAGTCCCGAGATTTTTATTGTCGTTATGCTCTTTAATGATATATTCTCTGTTACTTTTTCTTCCAGATAAACATATTGGTGCCAATGTTCTGCTGTGGTCTGGTTGAAACTGGGATATCATTAATTAAAAAAAGAAAAAAAAATATATGCATATATACTATACACCTTTCAAGTGAGATTGGACTTTGCTCATGAGTCAGTTTATTTACTATTGAAACTACTGGACTGAAAGAATAGGCTCTTGATGGCATTTCGTATTTTTGCTGGGCCCATGACAGAATGTGAAAACTTCAAGAGACCAAAGGGATTGTCTGCTTCACAACTCTCGGTTCAGAATCCATCTTAACTGATCCTGGGCTTGAAACCAGAGTTCTTGACTCTTTCCTTTCACTGTGCTATTTTTAACTTGATCAAGTCCCTTACTGTTCAGCAGCGTTACACAGCCAAGAGAAATGGAGCTTAACTTTTTAATGAACATCTTACGTCGTTATCTCTTTCTTTCTATGGTTATTCTACTTTTAGAAAACTTCCAAAGATAGTAAACTCACATTTACCTAGAAGCCAAATGTAATTTAACATTCCTAAGTTTTCTAGACTCTGCAATCTTTGGATTTCTTTGACACTGAATGACAATAATTGGATAGCCTGAGTTATGTGGCTGTAGGAAGTCCAATGCTCTCTCTAAGTATTCTGAGAATGCTCGGTTTGCAGCAGGAATGATAGAATATCGTATGGTTACTCATTTGCTTTATCCCACAATACACACACACAACAGTCTTGGATAATAATACCAGTCCTTTCACCAACAATGTGATTTGGAGTCTGTTTTTAAAGTTCCTTTGGTCTTTCTCTCTATGTGGTTATGTGACCAGCTGGATACACATTTAGGTTCTTTAGTTTCATTTTAACTTTTTTTGGAATGAATTTTTTAATTTAACTTTTTATAGCCATGTAAAATATGTACACAAGTTCAAAGTTAAATTTACAAAACAAAATATAGAGAAGTCTTGAATTTTTCTGTGAATTCCACAATAGTCTTGACTTACAGTTAACTATTTTTTAAAATTATGATTTATTTTTTCATTTTATGTTTGCTATACAAATCTTTCATATAAATAATATTTCACTATGTAGTCTTTTATTTTTAATCTCTCTTTTTTCTTATAGTGTACATATATGTTAATATTTGATCTTTAGAAATGTTTCATTGTAATCATGAATAAATGCATTTCATATTTCCCTTTCCAATATAAATATTGTTTCTTATCTAATTACAGTGGCCAGAACTTTCAATACAATATTGAATAAAAGTGAGAATATACATGATGTTCTTATTCCTAATCTTAAGGAGAGCTTATTTAGGTTTTCCATAGATGTCCTGTTTCAGGTTGAGGGAATTCCTTTCTATCCTAGTTTGTTGAATTTTTGTGTTTTTTTTTTTGGTCAGAAAAGAACTTTGGTGTTTATTATGTATTTTTATGCTTTCATTGAGCTAATATATGGTTTTAAAATTTTAGAATGTTAATGTGATATCAATAATATGCTACTGATTTTAAAATGCTAAAAACATTACATTCTGGGTTATGCTATAATATCATTTTTATATATTGTAAGATTCAATTTGCTAATGTTTTGTTTAGTCTTTAGGCATCCATGTTCATAACAGATATTTGTTTGCAATTTACTTTTCTTTTAATATCTCAGTCTAGGCATTTGGAATCGGGAAAATCTTGGCTTTTATAGAGTATGTTGGGAAGTATTCTCTTCTCTTCAGCTTTCTGTAATGGTTTGTGTAAAATTGGTGTTATTTCTTTCTTAAATATTTGGTAGAATTCACCAGTGAAGCTATGTGGATTGAAGTTTTCTTCATGAAAGGCTATAAATTCAATTTAAAAAGAGCTACAGGGATATTCAGTTTGCCTACATCTTCTCTTTTAAATTTTATTTATTTTTAATTGGAGAAGAATTGCTTTATAATATTGTGTTGGTTTCTGACATATATCAACATGAATCAGCCATAAGCATTCATATGTCCCCTCCCTTTTGAAGTTCTCTCACACTTCCCACCCCCACCCATCCCTCGAGGTTGTCAATTTGCAGGGCAGCAGTGGAGACGCCGGCAGCTGAGATGGTAAAGAATCAGCATGCGATGCGGAGACCTGGGTTCAATCCCCTGATTGGGAAGATCTCCTCGAGAAGGAAACGGTTACCCACTCCAGTGTTCTCACCTGGAGAATTTCATGGACAGAGGAGCCTGGCAGGCTATAGTCCATGGGGTTACAAAGAGTCGGACATGACTGAGCAACTTCACAATGGAGATACAGACACAGAGAAGGCTTGTGGACACAGTGGGGAAAGAAGCATATGGGACAAATAGAGAGAGTGACATTGAAACATGTACATTACCATATGTAAAATAGATAGCTGGTGAGAAGGCTATCTACATCTTTTGTAGTGAACTTCGAGTTTGTGTCTTTCACAAAATTAGCCCATTTCATCTAACTTGTCAAATTACTGGCAGAAAGTTATTTGTGCATGTGTGTGCTCAGTTGTGTCAGACTCTTTGCAAACCTATGGGCTGTAGCCCACCAGGGTCCTCTGTTCACTGGATTCTCCAGGCAAGAAAACTGGAGTGGGTTGCCATGCCCTCCTCCAGGGAATCCTTCCAACCCAGGGATCAAACCTGTGTCTCCTGTGGCTTCTGCATTGCAGGCAGATTATTTACTGCTGAGGCATCCAGGAAGACCAAAAGTTGTTTGTAATATTTCTTTATTATTCTTTTAATATTTATCAATTTTGGAATGATGTTACCTCTCTCATTCCTGATACTAATAATATTTTCCTTTTCTCCTTTTCTCTTTAATCAGTTTGGCTAGAAGGTTATCAGTTTTATTTATTTTCTCAAATAAATTGCTTTTCATTTAATTGAATTTGTGTTGTTTTTCTTCTATTTCACTGGTTTTCATTCTAATCTCTATTTTTATTTTATTTTGTATACAATGGGTTTAGTTAATTCCTTGTTTTCCAGTTCCTTCAGGTGGAAAAGTGAAAGTCGCTCAGTTGTGTCTGACTCTTTGTGACCCCATGGACTATATAGTCCATGGAATTCTCTGGGTCAGAATACTGGAGTGGGTAGACATTCCCTTTTCCAGGGGATCTTCCCAACCCAGGGATTGAGCCCAGCTCTCCCACATTGCAGGCAGATTCTTTACCAAATGAACCACCAGGGAACCACCAAGGAAGCCCAAGAATACTGAGTGGTAGCCTAACCCTTCTCTGGCAGATCTTCCTGACCCAGTAATCTAACCCAGGTCTCCCTCATTGCAGGTGGATTCTTTACCAGCTGAGCCACCTGCTGAGACAGTGGGAGGTGTCATTTAATTGAAACTTTTATTACTTTCTAGTAAAGGAATTTTATTAAAGAGCAGAGACATTGCTTTGCCAACAAAGGTCTGTCTAGTCAAGGCTATGATTTTTCCATGCTCATGTACTGATGTGAGAGTTGGACTGTGAAGAAAACTGAGCGCCGAAGAATTGATGCTTTTGAACTGTGGTATTGGAGAAGACTCTTGAGAGTCCCTTGGACTGCAAGGAGATCCAACCAATCCATTCTAAAGGAGATCAGTCCTGGGTGTTCATTGGAGGGACTGATGCTAAAGCTGAAGCTCCAGTACTTTGGCCACCTCATGTGAAGAGTTGACTCATTGGAAAAGACCCTGATGCTGGGAGGGATTGGGGGCAGGAGGAGAAGGGGACGATAGAGGATGAGATGGCTGGATGGCATCACTGACTCCATGGACATGAGTTTAAGTAAACTCTGGGAGTTGGTGATGGACAGGGAGGCCTGGCGTGCTGCAATTCATGGGGTCTCAAAGAGTTGGACACAAGTGAGCAACTGAACTGAAAAGAATTTATTACTATAAATTTCCCTCTAATCCCTGTTTGGCTGCAACTCACAAATTTTGAGATATTTTTTCATTGTTATACAGTTTAAATACTTCTTAACCTCCCTTTTGATTTCTTCTTTTACCCATAGTTTATTTAGTTTCTGTTATATATTTTCTGTGTTTTATTTCTAATATAGCTCCATTGTTGTTTGAAAAAATACTTTGAGTAGTTTTAAATTTATTGAGATTAGTTTAGTAGCTTAGAATATGATTTATACAATTTGTTTTTTTCCCTTTCTCTGCCACCTTTTGCACTGATTATTTTTTATAATTCTGTTTAATCTTTTTTTGTTGTTGACTTCTTATCCATAGTTCTTTGTTTTCTTTTTTTTTCTTTTTTCATTTTGGAGATTAATTTAGAGTTTGTAGTACTTATTTTTAAATTATAGCTGTTTACCTTCAAGTCATTTTATACATTTTAAGTATACTATAAGAAACTTATATAGAGCTCCATTTCTTTAGAGTCAGTCATTAGTTTCCTATGGTGGTGTCATGTTTCCTTGACTTTTCCTGATTTTTATGGTCTTGGACTTGTTTCTGTGCATTTGGAGAAGTCGGTACCTCTTCGAGGCTTTGCAGACTCCTGTGGAAGGCAAAGTCCTTCACTGGTCAGCCCCTCCAGAGATTCTGGGTGGGCTGGCTGGTGGTGTCTGTGGGCCAGCGGTGCCTAGGCACTGCTGGAGTCCACAGGTGGGCAGGTCTAGTGCTTTGGTCAACAGTTGAGCCAGCCAGGTGCTTGGGTCCACGGGGACCCGCCTTGTGCTCAGGTCCTCAGAGGTAGTCCTGGAGCCTGGGTTCCCTAAAGTGGGCCTGGGACTTGAATTTGAGGGAATGGGCCTGGGACCTGGGTCTTTGTGAGTACAGCTGGCTCCTGGCTCCACATGGGCCATTCAGGTGCTGGGGACCACTAGGGTGGGCCCCAGTGTCTTAGTCTGTGGGAGTTGGTCTGGTACTAGCACAGTCTTGGGAACCTGGTTTCTCTGGGGTTGACCTGGAAGCTGGTGCCGTGTGAGGTGACCTGGCACTAGGACAAGCCTGGAGTTTGGAGTCAGCCTGTAACCTGGGGTTTGCGCATAGCAGGATATTAGCCTGGAGGTTGAGTCTGGGGGGCTGGCCTGCTAGGGTTGGTTTGAAATTTGGGTCTATGGGACCCTGTCTGGAGTCAGGGGCCAGCTTGGCACTGGGATGGGCTGGGGACTTGTGCTCCTGGGAATCCACTGGGAGCTATCTAGGGCTGCAGGTGGGGGCCTGCTGCTCTGGTAGCCGTGGTGAAGGGTGTTTATTTCACTGTTTTTCCCACGGGGACAGTGCCTCTCTTTGTGCAGACTCGCTGGGAAAGGGACAGTGGGAGTAATGTGAATCTCCTACTCTCCAATGCTTCTTTCCTTCTTTCTGTGCTTCATCCACGTTCCCTGACCCCTCACCTGAAATCCTTAGCTCTTGGGAAGGTATTTTCACATGTGAATAGTTGTTCAAGCTGATATTTTATTTTGGGAAGGAGAGCAAGAAATTCCTATGGCACCATTTTCTGATGTCACTCCAAAAGCCTGTCACCTCTTCCTTTGAAAGATATTTCTACTCATTAATAGAATTCTAGGTTTAAAGGTTTCTTCTCTCAGTTACATTGCTCCATTGTCATTTGAACTGCGTTATTTCTGACAAGACTGTCTTCCTCGGTCTATAATGTGCCAATTCTCTTTGACCACTTTTAAGATTTTCCTGTTATCATGAGATTTAAGCATTGATCATGATGTCCTTTGCTGCATTTTTCTTTATGTTTTATGTACTCAATGGTTCTATGAGTTTCTCTGGCCTCTGAGTTTCAGTTTATATCAAATGTGGACAGTACTTTGGCCACTATTTCTTTTTTTTTTTTTTTTTTCATTTTACTTTTTTATTTTTATTTATTTATTTTTTTGCTTAACTTTACAATATTGTATTACTTTTACTATACATCGAGGTGGATCCGCCACCAGAATACACATGTTCCCCATCGTGAACCCTCCTCCCTCCCCCCTTCCCACACCATCCCTCCAGGTCATCCCAGTGCTCCAGTCCCAGGCATCTGTTATAGGGCATCGTACCTGGACTGACTCATTTCAGATATGATATTATACATATTTCAATGCTATTCTCCCCAATCATCCCACCCTCTCCCGGTCCCAGAGTCCAAAAGTCTGTTCTATACATCAGTGTCTCTTTTGCTGTCTCATAAGCAGGGTGATTGTTACCATCTTTCTAAATTCCATATATATGCGTTAGTATACTGTATTTGTGTTTTTCTTTCTGGCTTACTTCACTCTGTATAATAGGCTCCAGTTCCATCCACCTCATTAGAACTGATTCAAATGTATTCTTTTTAATGGCTGAGTAATACTCCATTATGTATATGTACCACAGCTTGCTTATCCATTCATCTGTGGATGGGCATCTAGGTTGCTTCCACGTCCTGGCTATTGTAAACAGTGCTGCTATGAACATTGGGGTACACGTGCCTCTTTCAATTCTGGATTTCTCAGTGTGTATGCCCAGCAGTGGGATTGCTGGGTCATAAGGCAGTTCTATTCCCAGTTTTTTGAGGAATCTCCATACTGTTCTCCATAGTGGTTGTACTAGTTTGCATTCCCACCAACAGTGTAAGAGGGTTCCCTTCTCTCCGCACCCTCTCCAGCATTTATTGCTTGTGGACTTTTGGATCGCAGCCATTCTGACTGGCGTGTAATGGTACCTCATAGTGGTTTTGATTTGCATTTCTCTGATAATGAGTGATGTTGAGCATCTTTTCATGTGTTTGTTAGCCATCTGTATGTCTTCTTTGGAGAAATGTCTATTAAGTTCTTTGGCCCATTTTTTGATTGGGTCGTTTATTTTTCTGGAATTGAGCTGTAGAAGTTGCTTGTATATTTTTGAGATTAGTTGTTTGTCTGTTGCTTCATTTGCTATTATTTTCTCCCATTCTGAAGGCTGTCTTTTCAGCTTGCCTATAGTTTCCTTTGTTGTGCAGAAGCTTTTTAAGTTTGATTAGGTCCCATTTGTTTATTTTTTATTTTATTTCCGATATTGTGGGAGGTGGGTCATAGAGGATCCTGCTGTGATGTAAGTCAGAGAGTGTTTTGCCTATGTTTTCCTCTAGGAGTTTTATGGTTTCTGGTCTTACATTTAGCTCTTTAATCCATTTTGAGTTTATTTTTGTGTATGGTGTTAGAAAGTGTTCTAGTTTCATTCTTTTACAAGTGTTCAACCAGTTTTCCCAGCACCACTTGTTAAAAAGATTGTCTTTAATCCATTGTATATTCTTGCCGCCTTTGTCAAAGATTAGGTGACCATATGTGCGTGGATTTATCTCTGGGCTTTCTATTTTGTTCCATTGATCTAAATTTCTGTCTTTGTGCCAGTACCATACTGTCTTGATGACTGTGGCTTTATAGTAGAGCCTGAAGTCAGGCAGGTTGATTCCTCCAGTTCCGTTCTTCTTTCTCAAGATAGCTTTGGCTATTCGAGGTTTTTTGTATTTCCATACAAATTGAGAAATTATTTGTTCTAGCTCTGTGAAGAATACCGTTGGTAGCTTGATGGGGATTGCATTGAATCTATAAATTGCTTTGGGTAGTATACTCATTTTCACTATATTGATTCTACCAATCCACGAACATGGTATATTTCTCCATCTATTAGTGTCCTCTTTGATTTCTTTCAGCAGTGTTTTATAGTTTTCTATATATAGGTCTTCAGATTCTTTAGGAAGATATATTCCTAAGTATTTTATTGTTTTCATTGCAATGGTGAATGGAATTGTTTCCTTAATTTCTCTTTCTATTTTCTCGTTATTAGTGTACAGGAATGCAAGGGATTTCTGTGTGTTAATTTTATATCCTGCAACTTTACTGTATTCATTGATTAGTTCTAGTAATTTTCTGGTGGAATCTTTAGGGTTTTCTATGTAGAGGATCATGTCATCTGCAAACAGTGAGAGTTTTACTTCTTCTTTTCCAATTTGGATTCCTTTTATTTCTTTTTCTGCTCTGATTGCTGTGGCCAAAACTTCCAGAACAATGTTGAATAGTAATGGTGAAAGTGGGCATCCTTGTCTTGTTCCTGACTTTAGAGGAAATGCTTTCAGTTTTTCACCATTGAGGATAATGTTTGCTGTGGGTTTGTCGTATATAGCTTTTATTATGTTGAGGTATGTTCCTTCTATTCCTGCTTTCTGGAGAGTTTTTATCATAAATGGATGTTGAACTTTGTCAAAGGCTTTCTCTGCATCTATTGATATAATCATATGGTTTTTATTCTTCAGTTTGTTAATGTGGTGTATTACTTAGATTGATTTGTGGATATTGAAGAATCCTTGCATCCCTGGGATAAAGCCCACTTGGTCATGGTGTATGATCTTTTTAATGTATTGATGGATTCTGATTGCTAGAATTTTGTTAAGGATTTTTGCGTTTATGTTCATCAGTGATATTGGTCTGTAGTTTTCTTTTTTTATGGGATCTTTGTCAGGTTTTGGTATTAGGGTGATGGTGGCCTCATAGAATGAGTTTGGAAGTTTGCCTTCCTCTGCAATTTTCTGGAACAGTTTGAGTAGGATAGGTGTTAGCTCTTCTCTAAATTTTTGGTAGAATTCAGCTGTGAAGCCGTCTGGGCCTGGGCTTTTGTTTGCTGGAAGATTTCTGATTACAGTTTCAATTTCTGTGCTTGTGATGGGTCTGTTAAGATTTTCTATTTCTTCCTGATCCAGTTTTGGAAAGTTGTACTTTTTTAAGAATTTGTCCATTTCTTCCATATTGTCCATTTTATTGCCATATAATTGCTGATAGTAGTCTCTTATGATCCTTTGTATTTCTGTGCTGTCTGTTGTGATCTCTCCATTTTCTTTTCTAATTTTATTGATTTGATTTTTCTCCCTTTGTTTCTTGATGAGTCTGGCTAGTGGTTTGTCAATTTTATTTACCCTTTCAAAGAACCAGCTTTTGGCTTTGTTGATTTTTGCTATGGTCTCTTTTGTTTCTTTTGCATTTATTTCTGCCCTAATTTTTAAGATTTCTTTCCTTCTACTAACCTTGGGGTGCTTCATTTCTTCCTTTTCCAGTTGCTTTAGGTGTAGAGTTAGGTTATTTATTTGGCTTTTTTCTTGTTTCTTAAGGTATGCCTGAATTGCTATGAACTTTCCCCTTAGGACTGCTTTTACAGTGTCCCACAGGTTTTGGGTTGTTGTGTTTTCATTTTCATTCGTTTCTATGCAGAATTTGATTTCTTTTTTGATTTCTTCTGTGATTTGTTGGTTATTCAGGAGTGTGTTGTTCAGCCTCCATATGTTGGACTTTTTAATAGTTTTTCTCCTGTTATTGAGATTTACTCTTACTGCATTGTGGTCAGAAAAAATGCTTGGAATGATTTCAATTTTTCTGAACTTACCAAGGCTAGATTTATGGCCCAGGATGTGGTCTATCCTGGAGAAGGTTCTGTGTGCACTTGAGAAAAAGGTGAAATTCATTGTTTTGGGATGAAATGTCCTATAGATATCAATTAGTTCTAACTGGTCTATTGTATCATTTAAAGTTTGTGTTTCCTTGTTAATTTTCTGTTTAGTTGATCTATCCATTGGTGTGAGTGGGGTATTAAAGTCTCCCACTATTATTGTGTTATTGTTTATTTCTCCTTTCATACTTGTTAGTATTTGTCTTACATATTGCGGTGCTCCTATGTTGGGTGCATATATATTTATAATTGTTATATCTTCTTCTTGGATTGATCCTTTGATCATTATGTAGTGACCTTCTTTGTCTCTTTTCACAGCTTTTGTTTTAAAGTCTATTTTATCTGATATGAGTATTGCTACTCCTGCTTTCTTTTGGTCCCTATTTGCATGGAAAATCTTTTTCCAGCCCTTCACTTTCAGTCTGTATGTGTCCCCTGTTTTGAGGTGGGTCTCTTGTAGACAACATATGTATGGGTCTTGTTTTTGTATCCATTCAGCCAGTCTCTGCCTTTTGGTTGGGGCATTCAACCCATTTACATTTAAGGTAATTATGGATAAATATGATCCCGTTGCCATTTACTTTGTTGTTTTGGGTTTGAATTTATATATCCTTTTTGTGTTTCCTGTCTAGAGAAGGTCCTTTAGTATTTGTTGGAGAGCTGGTTTGTTGTTGCTGAATTCTCTCAGCTTTTGCTTGTCTGTAAAGGTTTTAATTTCTCCTTCATATTTGAATGAGATTCTTGCTGGGTACAATAATCTGGGCTGTAGGTTCTTTTCTTTCATCACTTTAAGTATGTCTTGCCATTCCCTCCTGGCTTGAAGAGTTTCTATTGAAAGATCAGCTGTTAGCCTTATGGGAATTCCCTTGTGTGTTATTTGTTGTTTTTCCCTTGCTGCTTTTAATATTTGTTCTTTGTGTTTGATCTTTGTTAATTTGATTAATATGTGTCTTGGGGTGTTTCACCTTGGGTTTATCCTATTTGGGACTCTCTGGGTTTCTTGGACTTGAGTGATTATTTCCTTCCGCATTTTAGGGAAGTTTTCAACTATTATCTCCTCTAGTATCTTCTCATGGTCTTTCTTTTTGTCTTCTTCTTCTGGAACTCCTATGATTCGAATATTGTAACGTTTAAAATTGTCCTGGAGGTCTCTGAGATTGTCCTCATTCCTTTTAATTCGTTTTTCTTTTTTCTCTTCTGATTCATTTAATTCTGCCATTCTATCTTCTAATTCACTAATTCTATCTTCTGCCTCTGTAATTCTACTATTTGTTGCCTCCAGAGTGTTTTGGATCTCATTTATTGCATTATTCATTATATATTGACTCTTTTTTATTTCTTCTAGGTCCTTGTTAAATCTTTCTTGCATCTTCTCGATGCTTTTCTCCAGGCTATTTATCCATGATTCCATTTTGATTTCGAGATTTTGGATTAATTTCACTATCATTATTCGGAATTCTTTATCAGGTAGGTTCGCTATTTCTTCCTCTTTTGTTTGGTTTGGTGGGCATTTATCCTGTTCCTTTACCTGCTGGGAATTCTTCTGTCTCTTCATCTTGTTTAAAATGCTGAGTTTGGGGTGTCCTTACTGTATTCTGGCAGTCTGTGGAGTTCTCTTTATTGTGGCGTTTCTGCACTATATGTGGGTTTGTACCAGTGGCAAGTCGAGGTTTCTTGTTTATGGAAGCTTGTATCGATGTTCTGGTGGGTGGGGCTGGATTTCTTTTCTCTGTGGTGCGGTGGAGTGTCTAGTGGTGAGTTATGAGATGTCTATGATTTTGAGGTCGCTTTGTGTAGCCTGTGACTTGGAGCTCAGGGCTGTGTTCTTGTTTTTCTAGAGAATTTGCTTGGTATGTCTTGCCGTGGAACTTGCTGGTCTTTGTGTGATGCTTGGTTTCAGTGTAGGTATGGAGGCATTTGATGAGCTCCTGTCAATTAATGTTTCGTGGGATCAGGGTTTGGACTTAAGCCTCCTGCTTCCTGTTATCTGTCTTATTTTTGCAGTAGTCTCAAAAAGTTCGTCTTCTATATTGCATTCCACAGCTAGACTGCTCAGAGATGTTCACGGAGTTATACAGAGAAGGAGAAAGGGAGGAGGGAGATAGAGTTGGTCAGGAGGCTAAAGGGAGGGAGTGTAAAGGAGAGAGACAGATCCAGTCAGTAATCAGTAAAGAAAAGAACAAAGGAAAGAAAAAAGCAAAGGACAAAAAGAAAAAAGAAAAAGAAAAAAACACAAAAAACAAAAAACAAAACAGGGTCGCAAAAGTTATATCTAACAGTGGAGATTAAAGAAGTACTAGAGGATAAAAACATAAAAATAAAAGAAACAAAAAAAAAATTAAAAGGAAAAAAAATTTTTTTCCTTTTTTTTAATAAAAAAATAATAAAATTTTAAAAAAACATATATTAAAAAAAAAAAAAAAAAAGGAAATAATGATGGTAAAATTAGTAACAATGTGTATAAGAGTTTCTCTTTTATTGCTGTGGGTTCAGTTCATTTTCGGCTAGTTCCTTGTTCCGGCTTAAGTTTCTCAAGATCTATAGGCCCCTTTCTCTGTAGTTGGTCTTTATAGTCCTTTGTTCTGTGCGCGGGCCCCGCAGTGTCTTGGGCCAGGGCCGGCCTCTCCTGTGGTCGGCGCTGCAGTCTGGTCTGCCAGCCCAAACTACTCCCGGCGGAAATGGCCCGTGCGGCAACGGCTGGCGGGGGGAGCAGCGGAGAGGGGGATGGTTCGCGCAGGGGGCGGGTGCGCGCCCGCGCGGGAGCGGCTGGCGGCGGGGGGGAGGGGAGCGCTCCTCGGGGGAGCCTCCCGCGGGGGAGCAGCCGGCGGCCTGGGAGCAGCCCGCAGCGTCTCCCCGCCCAGCCCCGGCTTGCTACTGGCGGAAGCGGGTGTTTGCGATGATGCCTTCCTGCTGCGGAAGCTACCGCAGGGCTCGTAGTCTGTGGGTCTTAATTGTTCAATTGTTTTCCTCCCTGTTATGATATTCTCCGTGCTTCCTAGGTTGGCACAGACTCTACAGGGAGAGTGTTTCCTGGTGTTTGGAAACTTCTCTTCTCCTTTCAAGGCTCCCTTCCCCAGACAGAGGTCCGCCCCTCCCTCTTTGTCCCTCTCTGGCTTCTATATTCTTTCCTACCTCCTTTAGAGGGGAGTGAGTTGCTTTTCTGGGTGTCCGATGTTCTCCGCCGGCATTCCGAAGCTGTTCGAGGAATTTACTCGGCGTTTAGATGTCCCCTTGATGAATTTGTGGAGGAGAAAGTGTATTCCCCGTCCTAATCCTCTGCCATCTTAACCGGAACCCCTGGCCACTATTTCTTAAAAAATTGTTTCTTTCCTTTATGCCACTTTAAGAGTTGAATTACATGTACATTAGGTCACTTGAAGTTGTTCTTTAGCTTACTGATGACATACTTTTTTATTTATTTAAAACTCTCTTTTTCTCTATGCATTCTATTTTCGATAGTTTATATTGTTTTCCAGATCACGAATCTTTTCTTCTTCAAAATCTAATCTACTTCTATTTTTATCCAGTATGCTTTTTATCTCTAAAATATCTGTATTTTATCTATCTGTCTTATCTTTACATCTTCTGTGCCTCTACTGAACATATTCCTATTTTCTCTAGCCTCTTTAACATAGGGTATACAGTTAAAATTTATATGTGGTGGCAAATATTTAACAACTGGCTTTTTGGCCAAAACAAAAAACCAAAACCTCACAACATCTCAGCCTTTATTTGTCAATTTGAAAACTTTTGTGCTTTAAATTATCCCACTCTGGCTAATTTCAACTACCAACATGTAATTATTGAATGTAGAGTTGAGAAGAGATGCAAAATAAGAACACACTACTTCATAATATCTTTACCCCATGAATATAATAATCTTAACCTCAGAAGGATAGATCATACTAAAATGTAAGAAAATAATTAGCAAGATGAGTTTTGGCATTTGTTACCTTTGCTTTAACTATAAATTATTTAGTTGTGAGTCTATATAGTTTGACAATGGTCATTCTTAACAACGGCCTTGTAAAATTCCCAGTAATTGAGAATAATTGAAAAATTGGCTCTCCTGAGCCAGTATGACCTGATTTTAGTACACCATCGGATAATAATTCTCTTAATATCTTTATCTATTAATCCTATCTGTGTCATTGCTGGGTCAGTTTGTTTGAGTTTTCCCCTCTCTATGGGTCATACTTTCTTTTTTTGTTTGATGTCTGGTAATTTTTAATCGCAAATTTTACCTTGTTGGATACTGGATATTTTTGTACTATTACAATTATTATTGCCTTTTTTGGTGACACCATTTGATTTCTTGGAAACAGTTTCATACTATATGCTTGATTTTAAGTTTTTGTTTGTTTGTTTTTGGTGGGACATAGCAGTGTTTAGCATAGGGTTACTTTTTCTACAATACTGTGGCAAAAACTCTTTTAAAGAATACTGTACCCAATGCCCTATGTTGAATTCTGCACTCTGACTGGTGGGAATAGAAACCATCCCCCAAGAGCCCCCAAGAACTGTTTCTTCTAATCATTTCAGGCGTCTCTTTCCCTGCTTATGTAGTTTTCTTACATGGAGGAATTGATCAATATTCAGATGAAGACTCAAGGAGGATACTTTGCTAATCTCTCTTTCTCTTCCTCTTTCCTTCTTCATCCTCTTTCTCTCTCCGTCTCTTCCCCCTGCCACTTGCTCCACCTCTCTCCCTCTCTCTTTCCCTCCCTCCTGTCTAATATTTTCCCCTGTGAACTCTGGCTGCCTTGACCTCCCTAGGATTCCAGCTCTTGTCTACCCAACCCTATGAGAAGAACTCTGAGATCTTCCTGAGTCCTCCCCACCTGCCCTGTGGTCTGGATACAGCCACTGGGCGGTACACTGGGCAATAGTAGGGCTACTGTTGATTCTCTCTTTTTCAGAGAAAAGAAGATGCTAGATGTCTTTCATCACTAGATGTCAATGCCCTTCATTGCTAAATGTTTAATGTCTTGATAATCATTGTTTTATGTATTTTGTCTTTTTCTTTTACTTGTTCATATGAAATGGTACATTTGGCCTCTGTTAATCCATCTAGGCTGGCACTGAAGTTTCTAAACTTATTTTTTAGTTTAAAAAGTTCACTCTTTTAATTTTCTATTTATCTTAAGGCATTATCTATTTTATCTATTCATTTGCCCCTTCTCATTTAGTTGTAATTACTGATATTATATATTATTTTATTTATATTCTTTTCTGAGTTCTATTTTTTCCTAAGGATTCTACTTACAATGTATGTGTTCTTTCAATACTTTGATCATTTTCTAATTGATTTTTAGCTCATTTTGAAACATTAGGCTACAGTTTTTATATTTTGTACCCATAACCTTTTGGAGCACTTTATTGTTTAAAAGGATGGTATTCTGCTCTTTATTTCTTTTAAAAATGATCTTATATGGGTTTTGATTATGATCCTTGCTTGGGCCTTACTTTAAGTAAAATGAATATTTCTCTGTTTTCAAGATCGTGGGATGGGCCAAGATAACTTCTCAAATTTCATGACTCCAGCTTCCACATCTGTTTTTTCACAAAGAAATTGACAAATAGACTCATGTTTTCTGTTATTGTCTTTCCCTAACCCCTCTCCCCTTTCACTTTTGTTTCTCCTTCATTCTGTATTTGAACAGTCTTAGGAATTTCTCCTTTCTGTTGAGATTTATCTTGGGTGAGTATTTTAGAGTGTTAATTTTAAGATTTCACGCAGCTTAGATGGATCCAGGTTCTTCATACTTTACTGTGTACTCCCTGTACTCTGAACAGTGAACCTCTCCCAGTTCAGCTACTGACCTTAAGTTGGCTCATCGCCCTTTCCAGTGAGCATCTACTGGGGATTTGGGAATTCTCATATTCTCAAGTGCACTAGACACTCTGCTATTTTCCTATGTAGATCCTGATGCCATGCAGACTTTGTAGTTGTTGTTAGTTCTCTCTCTCTCTCTCGTTTCTTATTCAGTGATTTGTGGTGTTCCCTGTCTTCTAGTTTTGTGATGGATTTATCCAGGGTCACATTTGTAGCTATGGGCACTAGGTAGAATAATAGTCCCACTCTCCCCACCCCTAAGATATCTCCACCCTAATCCTGGAACCTGTGAATCTGTTACTTTACATGGTAAAAGGTGCTTCACAGATGAAGTTAAGGATCCTGAGATAGGGAGGTTATACTTTATTATCTGGATGGGCCCAGTGAAATCATACAAGTACTTGAAAGTGAAAGAGGGAGGTAGAAGAGTCAGAAAAGAAAATATTGATGGAAGCTGGGGTTTAGAGCAATGTGATATAAAAAAGACTTGACTGCTGGTTCTGATGATGGAGGAAGGGGATTGTCCTGGGTAGAAAGGAAAGGAAGACTTGAATCTTTGAAACTCGCCTAATCCAATGCTAAACTGATATATTAGCTTCAATTGGCTACTGCAAAAAATTATCGCAAACCTAGTGGTTTAAAACAATAGAAATTGGTTCTCTAACATTTTTGCAGCCGAGATGTCTGAAATCCAGGTGTTGGGAGGGTTGTGCCCCTTCCAAAGCTCTAGGGAAGAATCCTTCCTGACCTCTCCCAGTTTCTGATCACTCCAGATGTTCCTTGGTTTGTGGCTGCATAATTCCAACCTCTGCCTCTGTCTTCACCTGGCATTTTCATCTGTGTCTTCTCTTCTTCTGTCTCTTATAAGGATACCTGTCATTGGATTTAGGGCTCATCTGGATAATCTAGGGTGAACTCCACTTGAGATCATTAACTTAGTTTTATCTGCAAAAATCCTTTCCCTAAATAAATTTACATTTAAAAGTTCCATAGTTTAGAATGTGGAAATTTAATATATATATTATATATATGATATATATAATTTTATTTATTTTAAAAATAGACTTTATTTTTTAGAGTAGTTTTGGGTTCACAGCAAAACTAAACAGATACAGACATTTCCCATGTATCTCCTGCTTCACATACACATAGCCTCCCCTATTATCAACAGTCCTCATGATACAGACATTTGTTACAACTGATGAACCTATGTTGGCACATCTTTATCACCTAAAGTCCATGGTTTACGTTAGAGTTCATCCTTGGTGTTATATATTATATGGGTTTGGATCAATTTATAGTAATGTAGCCACCATTATAGTGATACAGAGTGGTTTCATTGCCCTAAAAATCCTCTGTGTTCCACCTATTCATCCTTCTTTTCCCCCTAATGATTGGGAACTACATATCTTTTTATGGTCTCCATAGGTCTGCCTTTTCCAGAATGTCATGAAGTTAGAGTCCTATAGTAGCCTTTTCTGATTGGCATCTCTCACTTAGTAATATACATTTCTGTTTCTTCCATGTCCTTTCATGGCTTGATAGTTCATTTCTTTTATATATGATCTATTTATTTATTTATTTTTGGTTGCCCTGGCTCTTCACTGTTGTATATTGGCTTTCTCTAGTTGTGGCCAGTGAGGGCTAGTCTTCGTTGCAGCGCGCAGGCCTCTCATTTCAGTGACTTCTCCTGTTGCAGGCCACAGGCTCTAGAGCACACGGGCCTCAGTAGTTGTGGCAAGGCCCCAGCAGTTGTGGCTTGTGGGCTCTAGAGTGAGGGCTCTGTAGTTGGGGTGCATGGGCTTAGATGCTCCACAACACTTGGAATCTTCTTGGACCAGCGTTTGAAGCCACATCCTCTACATTGTCAGGTGAACTCACATCCACTGCACCACAAGGGAAGTCCTCATTTGTTTTTCTTTTGGTACTAAATAATATCTCACTGTGTGATATACCACAATTTACTTATCCATTCACCTACCAAGGGACATCTTGATTGCTTCCAAGTTTTGGCAGTTATGAGTAAAGTGCTATAAACATCTGTATACAGGCTTTTTTTTTTTTTTTTGTGGACATGAGTTTTCAATTCCTTTAGACAAATATCAAGGAGTGTGACTGCTGGACTCTATGGTAAGAGTATGTTTAGTTTTATAAGAAACCACGGAATGACCAAACTGTCTTCCAAAGTGACTGTGCCAATTAGTATTCTTTCCAGCAATGAATGAGAGTTTTTGTCACTGTATATTCTTCTCACTATTTAGTGCTACTTGGTTACAATAATTTATTAGTTCCAGGAGTCCATTATTATTTTTTTTTTTTTTTTGGTTGATTCTTCTGGACTTTTTACATATATAAATGTTCTCATTATCTGTGTGAAAAAAGATAGTTTTCTTTCTTTCTTCCTAAAGTGTTACTTTTATTTCCCTCCTAATTTATGTTCTATTTTTGGTCTTATTTCTTAGCCAGGACTCCACTATGATGTTGAGAAGCACTGGTGAGGGAGGGCATTCTTGCTTTGTTCTTGGTATCAGTGGGAAAACTTCAACTTTTGCACCATTAAATATGATGCTAGCTGTAAGATTTTTGTAGATATTCTTTATCAAGTTGAGGAAGTTCCTCTTGATTCCTGTTAGTGGTATAGCCTTTGAAGGTCCACAAAAACTGAGCACAATTGTATAAAATAGTTTTGTGGAAGAAGAAAATCCCTTTTGTCAGATTGTAGTTCTTCTACTCTATAAGAAGATAATTTATTAGAAATCCAGGTTCCTCTTTTATGGTTATTGCTAAAGATGATGAACTTGGGCCTTTATTTGTATATTTTTTGTAGGTTGCTTGTATAACACATGGGTTTTGATTAATTAATTAACAAAACTATTTACCCCACTTTGGGAACAGTGTAGGAAAAATCAGTATCAGTTCAGTTCAGTTCAGTTCAGTCGCTCAGTCGTGTCTGATTCCTTGCGACCCCTCAGCAGTGGCCCCAGGACTGGAAAAGGTCAGTTTCCATTCCAATCCCAAAGAAAGACAATGCCAAAGAATGCTCAAACTACTGCACAATTGCACTCATCTCACACACTAGTAAAGTAATGCTCAAAATTCTCCAAGCCAGGCTTCAGCAATATGTGAACCGTGAACTACCTGATGTTCAAGCTGGTTTTAGAAAAGGCAGAGGAACCAGAGATCAAATTGCCAACATCTGCTGGATCATCAAAAGGAAGAGGGTTCTAGAAAAACATCTATTTCTGCTTTACTGACTATGCCAGAGCCTTTGACTGTGTGGATCACAATAAACTGTGGAAAAATCAGTATAAACTAGCAACATTGGCGGCAGCCTGGGTGGGAGGGGAGTTTGGGGGAGAATGGATACACGTATATGTATGGCTGAGTCCCTTTGCTTTTCATCTAAAACTATCACAGCATTGCTTATTAATTGGCTATACTCCAACACAAAAAGATAAAAAAAATAACCTAGCTATATTGTTCCTCTTGGGTTGAGGGAAAAAATTTAAAATTTGGAGGTCTTTGAATAAAATATTATAGCTCTTCACTTTCTATACAGCTAAATGGTCCAGAAAAATAATGAGTCACCTTAAAAGTAAACAAATCTGGCATCAGGCTGAAACTCTCTATTGTGTTGCGTTGTTTAGTTGTGTCTGACTCTTGTGACCCCATGGACTGCCGAACGCCAGGCTTCTCTGTCCTTCACCATCTCCTGGAGTTGCTCAAATTCATATCCATTGAGTTGGTTGATGCCATCCAACCATCTTGTCCTTTGTCGTCCCCTTCTCCTCCTGCCTTCAATATTCCCCAGCATCAGGGTCTTTTTCAATGAGTTGGCTCTTCATATCAGGTGGCCAAAGTATTGGAGCTTCAGCCTCAGCATCAGTCCCTCCAATGAATATTCAGGATTGATTTCCTTTATGATGGACTGGTTTGATCTCCTTTCAGTCCAAGGGACTCTCAAGAATCTTCTCCAACACCACAGTTCAAAAACATCAATTCTTCGACATTCAGCATTCTCTCTAATCACAGGCATCTAGGATCAGAATGAAAAAATATACCCTGTAGATGACTGCAATTATTTCCCAGGTGTCGCTAGTATTAAAGAAGTCGCCTGCCAATGCAGAAGACTTAAAAGAAGCAGGTTCAATCCTTGGGTCAGGAGGATCCCTGGAGGAGGACGTGGCAACCCACTTCAGTATTCTTGCCTGGCGAATCCCATGGACAGAGGAGCCTAGCAGGCGAAAATCCATAGGGTTACAAAGAGTCGGACATGACTGAAGTGACTTAGCATGGCACAGTATAACTGCAATTATGGTGCTTCAAGAAGAAGAAGACAGTAAGAAAATACAACCAAAATCTATTTAGGTTTTTGTCTCTTCTTTGGGTTCGTTGCTGTCTAATCTTTTGGTTACCAAATAGGAATCTCACAGTCTTCATAGTTAACTTCTTTGTGACAGTGAACTCTTTAGACAATGAACTTCTCCTGAGAATTATGCTTGCTTTTTGCACTGTTACAATAGATTATTTATTTTCAAAAATGATTTATTTATTTACTTTTGGTTGCACTGGGTCTTTGTTGCTGCGCTCGGTCTTTCTCTAGTTGCAGCTATGGGGGGCCTCTCTTCCTCGCAGTGCATGGGCTTTGCACTGTGGTGACTTCTCTTGCTGTGGAGCACAGGCTCTAGGTACATGGGCTTCAGTAGTTGCAGCGTATGGGCTCTGGGACATGTGGGCTTCAGTACTTGTGGTGGGCAGGCTCAGTAATTGTGACCCATGGGCTTTAGTTGCTCTGCAACATGTGGGATCTTCCCAGAACGGGGATCAAGCCCATGCCCCCCTGCATTGGCAGGCAGATTCTTAGCCACTGTACCACTGGGGAAGTCCTAGATTATTAATGGAGCTTGTTGAAAGTAGGCTAGACTCTGCGCAGATATTTAGAAATGAGTAATAGAGAGCCAGGCGTATAACACTAGATTGTATCATCCTGTGGTTTTTCTTTTATATTAAGATATCTTTGTTAAATAAATGACACATAATTTGATTTTATTTGCCCTTATAAATTAAAAAAAAATCTCAGAGCAAAGATGAAATGAAACATGAATCTGGTTGTTTTTCAGAAGAAAGGACTAAATTGCTTTTTAAATGCCTGCCCATCTGTGAGAACTTAAGTGGATTTAATTTGTGGTAGCCACATGTCTTTATTGGTCTGCCCTCTGAAGCTCAGCGCCTCTGTGTGGTTTAATCTCCTGGGAGCTTCTCTGAGGACTCGGAAATGGCCTTCTCAAACAGCTGCTGGTCCTAATGCTTAGAGTTCCTCCTTTCTGCCTGATGGCTCCTCTGCTTTTCAACTTGGCATCTGCAAAGTTAGTCTTTTTCTCACACACATCACCAAACAAAAGATCATCCTATCACAAAGGACCTGAAAGGGTAGCATTAAGATTGAAAAAATGGAATTTGGGAGCAAGAAATATATTAAAAGATTATTCGATTGTTTAAAAGTAGGTGAGGCAATGTTAATACAGGATATTAACAGAAGATAATACAGACCTGCCTAACTCTTATTTTCCTCATTTTTCTCTTTTAAAGAAAATGATTAACAAATTGAAAGATAGAATGAAGAATTAAAGAATGAGATGAATCCAAAAGGGCATCTGACTACTTTAGGCCAAGAGGAGATAAATCATGAACTTGGAAATGTGTGCAGGTAACTGCTCCTAATGATCTTTGAGAAAAAGACATGGTAAAGCAGAGCATTGCCAGACACTTGAGGGAGGCAAACATTTTAACTTTTATAATGGAACATACAGACATCAGAAATTACAAATGGGAGGCTTTGATGTTGATTCATATAATTACCTATGCTGAGATCTGTCCATGCTCATATTCAGGGCTTGGCAGGTAAGTGGCCCCATCCCTATGCCAACTCCCAGAATTCTTGAACTTCAGTCCAATATCAGAGTCTCTTGATTTCCATTTGCCACTGAGAGGAGATAGGACTGCAAGCAAATAGCTTTCGGAACTTAGGAAAGTATGGTGTTTTCACTGGAAACCAGTAGAAGTGTGTTGGCAACAAGTAATGCCAAAGCAGTATCTTTTACTTTCTGAGGGTTTACTAGTGTTGAAAGCAGTATATTTTACCGAGATACCAGGAATTGTTGAGTTGTAGAGCTAGTAGGGATCTTAGAGATCACTTAGTTCAAATTCCTCATTTGTTTGAGTGAATAAAGACCAGAAAGAAAGACTGTATTGCCTAATTTCACACAGTAAGTTCAAGACAGCTAGAACTTGGAACAAACTCAAATTTCCCAGGCTGAGTTCTTTCTAGAACATCAGGTTCTTCTCGTTGTATCTTGTTGACAAGAAGTAAGGACTGAATGAAACAGTTACGTGGATTTATAATTGGTACAATAGCCATAACTCAAAAACAATGTTGAAGAGCTTTGTGTCATTTGAAGAGAAGTTTCTAATGACATACTTCAGGTTTCTGGCTCTGTCACTGTTATTTTCAATATTTTATTTATTAAATTGGAGATGAAGACACAGAAAAATCTCTTACTAAATTTTCAGATGACAAAGATGGGAGGAATAGCTAATACACTGGATGATAGAATCAAGATTCATAAGGCTTTTGACAGACTGGAGCAATGAGCTGAAAATAATAAGATGAAGTTTAATACTAGTAGGAGAAAAGTACTACAATTCATTTAAAAAATCAACTGCTTCTGTTCAAGGCAGGGTGATTTGTAGACGTTTTAGTTGAATGTAAGTGCTGCTGCTACTGCTGCTAAGTCACTTCAGTCGTGTCTGACTCTGCGTGACCCCATAGACGTCAGCCCACCAGGCTCTCCTGCCCCTGGGATTCTCCAGGCAAGAAAACTGGAGTGGGTTGCCATTTCCTTCTCCAATGCATGAAAGCGAAAAAGTGAAAGTGAAGTCGCTCAGTCGTGTCCGACTCTTAGCGACCCCATGGACTGCAGCCCACCAGGCTCCTCCATCCATGGGATTTTCCAGGCAAGAGTACTGGAGTGGGGTGCCATTGCCTTCTCCGAATGTAAGTGCAATGTAGGCCAACCCGTGACTGTCTTTGAAGCATTCTCATAGTCTACTCGAGGGAGGTAGCTGTTCCCTGCACCGACCACACGTGGAAGATGAACTGGACTTCAGAGACCATGTTAAAAATTTATTTATTTATTTTTGGCCATGTTGGGTCTTCATTGCTGTATGCAGGCTTTCTTTCTAGTTGTGGTGCACAGCCTTCTCAATGCAGTGGCTCGTCTTGTTGTAGAGCAGGGCTCTAGACAAAAATACTGACAACTGTAGTGCATTAGAGGAGACAGGATTATGAAGGGTCTGTTGTAAAGAAAACTAGAGCATTGATTCTGAAAAGGGAAAGACTGACAGATAAGTTGTCAATGATAGCTATCTTTAAAATTCTTCATTCACTTTTTTTTCATGTTCAGTTTTTTCATTCATTCAATAAAGGTTTATTCAGAACCCTCTACTAAGTGCTAGAGACGCACAAGCAAATATGAAAAGATATCTAGTCTTAAGAGCCTCATAGTCTAAATCTGTGTTTCTAGAAGTAGGTTCTTTGGACACCTGGATATCTGTCAAATAGAGTCCTAGACTTCACATCAGATCTACTGAATCAACCCATGGAGTGAGGTCTAGAAAACAACGTTTTTAGAACCACACACATTAGCAACATAATCAGATAGATATTGTCATGGAGATTCATCCAATGTGCTTAGGCAGTGTGTGGGAAGGAGAATCAGAGTCTGTTTGATAGAGACTGCTAGATAGTAGAGGGAACACAGATAGTCTCAGATATCCTAGAGAGCAGAATTAGCGTAAGTGAGAAGTAGAAACTAAATGGGACCAATTTTCAACTCAGAATGATGAAGAACTTTCTAACAATAAGGGATGTCAGTGACAGAATAGGTTTCTTACTGAACAGTGCACCTCTCATTCTGGAGATAATTAAAAAGTGGCTTGACAAGCAACTGTCCTGGCATTTGGGGAAGTCCATGCCTCCCATCTATGACCCATGTTAGCATAAAGAGGGACATTTCTACCAATACTTCTATCCCCTTTCTCTTAATTTGCTTACCTCTCCTCATGGAAGAGACCAGTCTGCTTTGTTAGAGTCTAGGGTATTTTTGAGGCCTTGCTTTACCAGGGGCAGGTCATCATGTAAAACTTTTTGAAAGAGGCTGGTGATTACCATATGTGTCAGACATGCAGGCTCTTTGTCCAGATGGGTGTGGGACTCCAGGGTCTGCTCTGTGGGATCCCATGGCACACGTGAGTGTGTAGATTCTAAGGTATATATTGAAGATAGAAAATACAGGCCCCAGTTAGCCTCAGGAATAAGCTATCTTCTCTGGCACAGTTATCAAGACCCCTGCTTTGCAAATCATTGAAATGCTTTCCAGGCCACTAAGAAGCTGATATTTGGATCTCTGTTGGGTTAAAAGTTCCATTATCAAACAGAGTTTTGAGATGGAGAGCAGGTGAGTCATAGGCCCATGAATCCATACTTTTTTTTTCCCCACGGAATGATGTAAGAAAACTAGCAGTTGGGCTCTCTGGCACTCAGACATCTGGTCTCTAGAGGTGGAAGTTTGGACTAAATGACTCTTTTAACCTTTCAGAGTCTTAATGGAGCCTGGATGCTTTAAGTCCCCATTTGTTTATAGACTCTAGCTGATATTACTTGAACAATTTGTGCCACTAGTGCCAGCTGGGAAGCCCATAAAGGCCCACTCCTTGCCCCAATTTGGGATCACTCAGTGGGCCATCCTAGTTCCAAAGCTCCCCATGCGATCAGCTGAGGATTTTGTTGTGACTTCCCACAAGCTCATTTTTCTCTCTGTTCAATGTTGCTATCATCATCTGCTCCTGTAGATATCTGCTATCCCAAGAGGGCTCCGCAGTAAAGATCCCACACACAACTTGCTGTCGCAGGAGTCTTCTTCCTCCTAGAGAACCCAACCTGCAACGTTAACACTTGCTGTCTTATTTTAAATATCAAGCAAGTGCCAAGTGTGTGGAATACGGCAGCGAGAATGCTGGCAATTAAGTAGTGTATCTGCTCCAGTTACTGTTGTTCCCTGATCTGGGCTATGACTTGGTTAAAACCTCTTGCTGCTCTCACAGGTCAGCCTTGGTGCTAATACGGACAAGTGCTGCTGCTGCCCATCTCTTAATCCCTGTAGTTTGGGTGTGTCTAATCACCGCCTCTGACTGTGCCACTAGCCACCTTGTTGCTATCGGCTTGGCTCTGCAATGCCAGCCATGCTAGATGCTAGATGACTTCGCACAGTTATGTCCTGTTCTCGACCTCCACTTCCCTCGAAATGTCTGTTCTTTTTACTGCTGTCTGATGGAAGCTTCTCTCCATCTCTGCTCATGTTTGTTCTCTGAGTCTTTTGCTGGTGAGGAAACCTGTTCCCCTTCTTGTGTCTTTCCCCTTTAGAGGGGTCTTTCCCTCGTGGTAAAATCTTGTATTTTCATCATCCAGCCCTCCGGGGAGGTCATTTTCTTGTCAGAAACGCAGATGCCTTTGAGTGATTGATTTCTTTTGTGTATTTGTTTTCATGTAGTTCTCTCCTGCCTTGGATATATAGACATCCCAGGGGGCTGGTTGGGGTTAGATGGAGAGTGTTTTAAGGATAGTCTCATATTGTACCCAGAATAACAGCTCCCTTTTCTACACTCAGGCCTCGATACTAAGTCTGTCCCTCCCGAGACTCCTCCTCACTTATGGTAACTTTTCCTTCAGTGGCCTGGTTGTCTCTGTTTGGAGCATAGCTTCCCTTGGGACCTCCCCAATCTATCAGAAATGTCTGTATTTGTCTAGACCTCAATTATGAACACAGTTCAAGTTCTTTCCCATGGGGGTCCTAGGCCCATACCAGTAAAAGGATGCAGCAAGATTCTTATCTAAGTGTCCACAAACATTCCATGACAGTTACCCTTAATAGCCTGGTGCACATAGATGACCTCTGGACAGGAGGGCGCCTAGTTCCACATGCTAGCATATCTGAAACTTGGCCAGAATGCATTGCTATGTACAGCTCTGGGATCCCATGAAGTGATAATGTGGGATAGGAAGAGAACTAAGCCTGGAGCCAGGAGATCTGAAGTCTTGTTAGTGCTACCGATCCAGGGCTTTTTTGTCTTTCTCTTTTTAGCTCTTTCAGTCTCAGTTTCCACCATTAAAAATGAAGGCATTAGACTAGATCATGTCTAATCACTCTTTCAGTTCTAACACTTTGTGATTTTTTTTTTTTTCTGACCATTTGTGTCATCTTTCCACTCTTCATTATGATGACTTTAATTGGCTCTGGCATGAACTCCTCTGAGGGATGACATTTCCAAAACAGTTTGCTGCTGGAATGCAGATGATACTTCTGCAGGGTTGACACATATGCATTTCTTTGCATGACCTCCAAAACTCGGCACAGAATTTTCCATCACAGTCTGCCTGGGATTAATCAAAGGCTTCAGGATAGGCCCATCCAGGATAACTCCTTTGTAACAGATTTTTGGATAAAAATCATTAGGTTCACTTTGTGACCAGATAATATTGAAGGCTGGAAGGAAAAATCAATTGGTTGGAAGTTTCTTAAACATGTATTTACTCCCCTAATATGAAATCCCCGAGTTTGGTATGCAATAAAAAGTAAGGAGTAATAAGGAGAAAGTCAATGATGAGAATGTCCATAAAGCAGTTCTACAGGATCAAATGCTGTCAGTACATAATATGAATGTTGTAATGTAGGGTGTAAATCCCAAAGAGAGTCACAAGACTAGAAAGAACTATGTGAAGTTACGTACATTTCCTTTTCTGAAGGGTAAGTGGGCCCCAATTAAGCCAACTTCAGTGAAAGATGATCAGTGTTGCACCTAATCCAAAGCCAACAGAGAATCTACAACCCTCAGGAAGAAACAATATTTCTTCTTCTTCATAGTAATTCAGTGTCTGGAAAGCCTTCCTGTCACCACTGTTTCCATTTAATGCAGGTATTAGGCAGGTGGCTTCCCAGGTGGTGCAGTGGTAAAGAATCTGCCTCCTAATGCAGGAGATGCAAGAGATGTGGGTTTGATCCCTGGCTCAGGAAGATCCCCTGGAGGAAGGCATGGCAACCTACTCCAGTATTCTTACCTGGAGAATCCCATGGAAGGGGGAGCCTGGCGGGCTATAGTCCATAGCATCACACAGAGTCAGACATGACTGAGCAGCCATGCCCTGCTGATCCATTAGGCAGGTGGTATCTGCAAAGTCAGCCTTCCTCTTCAGTTTCTGTTACCCACAAGTTTTGCCAATTCTTTCCTTAAAATGCCACTTTAATCTGTCTTTGTCACACCTAATCTGCCTTGATTTAGGCCCTTGTTGTCTCTAATCTGGATTCCTGTAATTGTCTCTTCATTCAGTAAACTCCAGATCCACGATGAAAGTCGAAAAATGGGATCCAGCGCAAGACTGATGTTCTTGCAACTACACAATTTCACATTCTCTTGTAAGCGTAGGAGGTAAGATTGACCAGCAATGATCTAGCAGATACGTACAAGGGAATTGAGAGTGGGGGTGGGAATGTATAGTGCTGGGCATATCAGTACCAAAGACTTGAAGGAAGATACCTTGGTACTGTGAATCATATAGTTTCTGTGTTCCTGGGTACTTGTATGGACTTAGCGGAATGTGTGAAGCTAACTGGGTTCTGATCAGAGGCTGTGACTCATCTTGCTGGCTCCTACACTGGCCAGGTGCTGCTGCTTCTTTTTCCTGTCTATTTTTCAGGATTTTTCCTTGGCTTTGGGCTTGACCTCACATAGTCCTGCCATACTTCTCTACATCAGATGCATTAGAAGCTTAGTTTTTCTACTACTACGGTCTCATACTCCTTTAGATCAGCCTTTATGCTATTGTTGAAGTCATTTCTTTTTTTTCTGACATGCAAACATTTTCAAGTATTCTTCCACTCAGCATCCTTCAGTGGCTCCCCACTGTCTTCACAGTACCATCCAATCTTGTTGGAAGGGACATGGCCTTTTATTATCTAATTCTTGCATACTTCTCCTGTTCTTCCTTCCTTATGCCTTCTTGCCCTTGTGCTTGGTGGCATCTCTGCCTTGTATACCTGTTAACCTCCTAGGATTGGCTCAGTTTCTCCCAAGAGTCTCCTGTACTGGGAATCCATTTCTAATCTCACTTCTTACTCGTAAGTATGCTGATCTCAGTGAGGTTCCATTCTTTACTGCTATGAGTTCCCACAGAGTCCTGCACTTATTTCTATCACAACATTCATCACACAGTGTTATAATTATTTGTCTCATGTATCCCTGGCCTGATTGGAAGCTTCTTGAGGCCTAGATCTTTGCTTCATTTTTATAGTTCTTGCTATAGCACTACACCTTGCCCATAGTGGATGATCAATAAGTGTGGGTTGGATAAATGAGGTTGAAGAGCTTCCTAAAGAAGGATGATCTACAGATTTCTTCTTCTTCTTCTTCTTCTTTTTTTTTTTTTTTACTGAGTATGGGTTTAACTAGACAACCCCTGAAATTCTTCTGAGCTCTTATATACATGATTTTATGTTATATTGAGACATCGAGATTAAAATGCTCAGAACATAGCTGCTTCTACATAACACACATTTTCCATGTTTGGGTGTTAAATTTGGTGGTTTTGACCTTTTATGTGGTTCAGTTCACAGCATGGATCCTTTTTTCAAAAGAGGATCCTCAGTCATTTAACTGACAGAAATAATTTAATTATCTCTGCTCAAACAACTTGATTAGATTTATTGCTCAGTGATTTATTCTGTACCACCAAGATCCTACCAACGTACCCAAAGTGTCAAAGAGTTTGACAGGGGGCAGGAATTAGGTGTGGGTTGAAAAGACATAAGCAGATGTAAGTGTAAACCAGCTCTAAGGATCAAGTGTCAAGGGCCAGAATCCAGATAAGCATGTTATCATATGTCACAGACATGTTATCATATGTCATAACCTGGCAATGGAATAAACCTGAGCAGAGGAACAGAAATCAAGAGGTCATAGAACTAAGAGTGTAGAGTGAAGCAGGACCAATAGCCTAAAGTCTCGGCAGGTAGAGAGAAAGAGAAGAGGGCCTGGGAAAGGGCCAGAGGCAAGGAGGAGGATGGGGAACAGGCTCAAAGAAGAGAACCTTGATTCTGAGGTAGAATCTGACCTAGTCAGAAGATTCTTGATGCTCCTTTTTATAGTAGAAATTAACATCAACTTTTTTGGAGATAATCTGAGGGTGGAAAATAGGAGCAGAAATTGACTGTTGGAGTCCTGTGACATTTATTGCGGTACTTTTATTTGTTTTATAGTCTCTTAGAAGCATATCTGCTGTCTCTTGTTACACAGTGAACTCCTTGAGAGCAGGGACCGTGGTTTTCTCTCTATTACACTTAGTGTAGCACTTTGCATATATCTGGTGCTCAGTAGTATGTAATGAATTAAATTACAGCAGTTAGGAATTGTGTTATTAATGCCCTCTGGAGTGTATTGAGTGGCTCTAGCAATTCCCAGAATGCTCATTTAAGCCATCTGTAGATTCAGTGTTTCTAATGCCAGTCGCTGTGTTGTTTTTTTTTCTGGGTAATTGAATATTTAAGGTCTGTGTGACCCTGAAAAATAAGTAATGCTCTTAGGAGAGGTATTGAGATCTCTAATGAGTCAAAAAAAAAAAAAAAAATATATATATATATATATATATAAAGAGCAAGTTTTCTTGGGACAAGATTCCTGTCAGAGTGCCTCCCTTTTGAGTGAGAATATCAGATTGTTTGTTCATAAATGGATCAACAGCTGACACCAATGGAGAAAGTTTAAGATTCAAATTTATCTCAATGTCTCACAATTGAAAAAGAGTCAAGTGTTGAAAACTTTGTAAAATCCAGGAATTCAATATGGTGCATTGGTTTCTGCTTTCTTGTAAAGTATCCTTCTGCTTTTAGGACTGTATACCTCTGTAGCCAGAAAGATATTCTAGAAGGAACCGCCATCTTGGAAACTCTGAGTTTTCAGAATCTTATGTAATACACACTTAGGATCCGATATCAAATTTAACCCTGACAAATGAATACTGAAGCCTCACAAGGGAGGGCTCACATCTTCTGATTTTTTTATGCATCTATTTCTACACCAGCTGGAGTCAAAACATCCTTCTACTTCCTTGACCTCTTTATTGTTTTTAGTTTTTTTTCCTTCTTGCTAAGTGATGAAAATGATCCAGCTCTACAGTTTTCCAAGGTCAATATGGTAGCCCTATATGGAGAGTGAATTTGAGATTAAGAATTCAGTTTTAACTCTGGGAGCTTGACACAAAAATGATTTAGCTATCTATTTGATTCTAGTTCCTTAGTTTCCTCCTAAAGGAAATTTAATTTTCACCTGCTGGATTTTTCTGATTATCCTTTGCCCTTTCTTGTGCCAGACAAGATTCCAAATAGAGTTACAGCCCAAAGTGTTGGATTGGAGTCTCAGTTCCACCATTCACTAGCTGTGCGAGTGTGAGTATCATCAGAGGCTTAGTATTCTTACTTGTAAAATAAGAATTAAAAACTTCTTGCCTTAGGTGGATTAGATGAAAGACTGTATGTCAAGATATTTTGACAGTTCTATTATCATTACCTAACTTTTTGCTTTATTTCTTTATAAATGAAAACTCTCAAAAAGTTAGTTCCTCTACTGTCTTAACATTTAACCTGCAATCCTTAAGGTAAAATTCAATATTAACTAAAGACAAATGGAAAATAAAAATCAGCAGCAGCATCATCACCATCAGTATCATAGTACAAGGTATACAGGGATGGAAACAATATCAGGCCAAGAGAAAGGCCCTCTACTGCTTGAAAGAACAAGTAAGATGCAGTGTTTTTTGCTATGCAGAATTGATTCTGTAGAAAACCACCTACTTTTCTAGGGGTGAAAAATACTTTTGAGGGGCAGTGAAAAACATTTCTGTCCTAAAATAGAATCCTGTTGGTGATCCACAGTGGAAAGTGGAAAAAACATGGAAACTGGGCTAGTTTCACATACTTTGTAGGACTTCCAATTGTCAGGGATCTATGGGGTCTGGGGACAATGTCAGAGGTGAGTTTCAATGATCAGCAACATTTTGAAAATGAGATTTAAAATTTCTGGTTTTTCTTTTTTGTTTTTGCATTTACTTGGAGGTGGTGAAAGATGTGGGAGAAAGCTACAGGAAGAAAACAGAACTTTAGAAACTGTGTGATGAAAACACTCTTTTCTACATGTTCCATTGATTAAGGATTGACTGTAGATGAGTAATATGATAAGACAGAGAGTAACTTGGCCTGGGGTCAAGAGATCTGGGTTCCAAGCTTGTGTTTATCATGGAAAAATTTTGTTTTGTCTTTTAGTCCTTCATAACTCTGAGGCTCAGTTTCCATGTTTTAGAATAAAGGGTTTGAATAAATAGCTTCTTAGTTTCTTCCTTCAGAAAACGTATTGAGCTCTTGTTTCTTGCTTAGTAGTATAAGTGAGTAAGTGAAGTAAGTAAGTGAAGTTGCTCAGTCATGTCTGACTCTTTGCGACCCCGTGGACTGTAGCCCACCAGGCTCCTCCATCCATAGGGTTCTTCAGGCAAGAATACTGGAATGGGTTGCTATTTCCTTCTCCAGGGGATCTTCCCGACCCAGGGATGGAACCCAGGTCTCCTGCATTGCGGGCAGATGTTTTAACCTCTGAGCTACCAGGGAAGTGCTTAGTACTATTCAAAATAAATAAGACACAGGCCCTAATTGCAAAGAGCTTACAGACTAATAGAGAAGATAGAGGGGTAGACAAACATGCATAGTAAAGGAATGCTAATATTAAGTTAGATGTCTGTCTTGTCATTGTTAAGTCACTCAGTCGTGTCCAGTTCTTTTGTGACCCCTTGGACTATAGCTTGCTTGTCTCCTCTGTCCATGGATTCTCCAGGCAAAAATACTGCAGTGGGTTGCCATTTCCTTTCTCCAGGGGATCTTCCTGACCCAGAAATCGAACATATGTCTCCCATGTTGCAGGTGGATTCTTTACCACTGAGCCACCAGGGAAGCCCAGATGTGGGTCTATGTCCCTTCTAATTCTAATGTTTTAATTGTTTTAAACTCTCTTATAAAATATCACACACACTCCCTGAAAGAGTCAATTATTCACAATTACCAGCACAGTTTGACTTTCTTGTAATTTTTTTTCAGGAATTCTGTTGTCAGGTGATCTTCCTGTTCACTGAAAATCATTTTTGACAATTCTTTACTGCCTGTTTTAGATATTTTTACATAATTCAATGAATTTTCTAACCTAAAAAAGGAAAATTTTAATGTATTTGACCCATATTATTCATACCATTATGTGTCAACCCAGATTCACCAGGGTACAACATAACAATAATGATTATTGCTAATGTCGTATTAATTATTCATGTTAGTGTCATCCACTAAAGTCACTCCAGAATTCCCCAAGTAGATTTAGGCAATTTCTTTTCCACTACCATTTCCTTATTTATCTTCCTCTTCCGCCTTTCCTTCCTTCCTTCTGTCTTTGAAATTTTATTACATTTCTTTATTATCTTATCTCCTCCACTTAAATATAAGCTCCTCCAGGGTTCAGGCTTCTAACCTATGTGAATATCCTGGCCTTTAGCACAGTCTCTGGGCACAGAGTAGATATTCAATGCAGGTCAGTTGAATGAAAGAATGAATTTTATTATCTTAACTATAGCTCAATAACAATGCAATGGCCTTAAGAAGCATCACTACAAGCAAAGCTAGTGGAGGTGATGGAATTCCAGTTGAGCTATTTCAAATCCTAAAAGATGATGCTGTGAAAGTGCTGCACTCAATATGCCAGCTCATTTGGAAAACTCAACAGTGGCCACAGGACTGGAAAAGATCAGTTTTCATTCCAGTCCCAAAGAAAGGCAATGCCAAAGAATGTTCAAACTACCGCACAATTGCACTCATCCCACATGCTAGTAAAGTAATGCTAAAAATTCTCCAAGCCAGGCTTCAGCAATATGTGAACCGTGAACTTCCAGATGTTCAAGTTGGTTTTAGAAAAAGCAGAGGAACCAGAGACCAAATTGCCAATATCCACTGGATCATCAAAAAAGCAAGAGAGTTCCATAAAAACATCTATTTCTGCTTTATTGACTATGCCAAAGCCTTTGACTGTGTGGATCACAATAAACTGTGGATAATTCTTCAAGAGATGGGAATACCAGACCACCTGACCTGCCTCTTGAGAAATCTGTATACAGGTCAGGAAGCAACAGTTAGAACTGGACATAGAACAACAGACTGGTTCCAAAAGAGTATGTCAAGGAAAAGGAGTATGTTAAGGCTGTATATTGTCACCCTGTTTATTTAACTTATATGCAGAGTATATCATGAGAAACACTGGGCTGGAGGAAGCACAAGCTGGAATAAGGATTGCTGGGAGAAATATCAATAACCTCAGATATGCAGATGACACCTCCCTTATGGCAGAGAGTGAAGAAGAACTAAAGAGCCTCTTGATGAAAGTGAAAGAGGAGAGTGAAAACGTTGGCTTAAAGCTCAACATTCAGAAAACTAAGATCATGGCATCCAGTCCCATCACTTCATGGCAAATAGATGGGAAAACAGTGGAAACAATGGCTGACTTTATTTTTTTGGGCTCCAAAATCACTGCAGATGATGACTGCAGCCATGAAATTAAAAGACGCTTACTCCTTGGAAGGAAAGTTATGACCAACCTAGACAGCATATTCAAATGCAGAGACATTACTTTGCCAACAAAGGTCCATCTAGTCAAGGCTATGGTTTTTCCCATGGTCGTGTATGGATGTGAGAGTTGGACTGTGAAGAAAGCTGTATGCCAAAGAATTGATGCTTTTGAACTGTGGTGTTGGAGAAGACTCTTGAGAGTCCCTTGGACTGCAAGGAGATCCAACCAGTCCATCCTAAAGGAGATCAGTACTGGGTGTTCTTTGTAGGGACTGATGTTGAAGCTGAAACTCCAGTACTTTGACTACCTGATGCGAAGAGTTGACTCATTGGAAAAGACCCTGATGCTGGGAAAGATTGAGGGCCAGAGGAGAAGGGGACGACAGAGGATGAGATGGTTGGATGGCATCACTGACACAAGGGACATGGGTTTGGGTGGACTCGGGAGTTGGTGATGGACAGGGAGGCCTGGCGTGTTGCGGTTCATGGGATCGTAAAGAGTTGGACACGACTGAGTGACTGAACTGAACTGAATGTTTAAAATCATAATTTCTCATTGAATATCCAGCTACATTCTGCCTTTAGGTACTTAGGCATTATTCCATTGGAGGATTTGTGGACATTATGCATCTGTTTATGTTTAAAGAAAGGGAATTCAGTTGAATGTTACTTAACAGAGCTGGCTTTTTTTTTTTTTTTAAGCATTTCTTTCTCTTTTTGAAAGAACCCATTGTTTTCATAACCTGAACCATCCACCCTGAACTCTCCTCTTTCCCACCCTCACCCTCCTTCACCAGCACACATGTGATGTAGCACCATTTTACGGCAGAATTTTGTAAAGAGGAGGGATACTGGATCTATTTGGGTGGTAGAAAGGTGACAGAAGAGCTCATGTATTCCTTTATTTTCTGTCATTTCCCCGTTAAGGACTGTAAAGACAGCTCTTATGAAAGAATCTGAAGGCTAAATATGACACTATGGCATACCCAAGTAGTAATGCAGTGGTAGGGAAAGGGTTGGATGTGAAAATGTGAGGAAACAATTTGGATCCAGAACCAGCTTCCGCTTAGTTGCCAACTGATCAAATGTCCCTTTGGTTCCCTGAACTTATCCATGAAATTCGTATCTTGGAAAAACTGCATTTGAATTTGGCAGGACACGAGTTTTACATTTACCAAAGTTGAGTTTTAAGTGTTTTGTGTTCTCTTTCCCCTAGTGCTCCATGTGTTCTGAATAATCCTACCTTCTCCCCAATCCACAGTAGTGAAGAAATGCTCCTCGGAGTATGAAAAGATCAAAAAACATTCGCTTTCAGAACTTGTCTAATTTTTTCTCTGTTAGCCAGGGGCAGTGCCAGACTTCCCATCCATTCTGGACACTGACGAGCTAGTAACATCCACATTAATCTAGATTATGTTGATTTCGTCCTGTTCTGACAACATGTAATATGATGTGTCTTGTTTAATCACACAATAGAAGGACACTTCTCACTGAGTTATTCACTCACCATATTCCAACTGCGGAACATTTGATCACGCTCTTAATATTTATTTGGTGCTATGAATGTACATGGCAGGGAAATCACACTTGGAGGGAAAATAAAAAAAGGTTGTGCTCTCAGGAGACTAGTGTGAAGGAAGGAACTCTTTCAAGCAAGTAGAAAAGTTTGAGATCAACTCAGAAGAGTGAATAGGCAAATTTAAAATTCACCCTGGGGCAAAGTGTAGTTGAGATTCATTTAACCATGCAAAACATATTTATTAACTGTCCATCTTTGTGGGCACTGTGCTATGGTCTGGGGCATAAATTCTATGTCCTTATAGAACTTAAGAGAAACAGTGAACAAGTGCCTATGAGTGTGAAAAGGGTCATAAAATACATGATATATAGGGAACATATGGGATATACAGAAGTATAGATTAGGAAGAGCTAACCTCCACCATGAGGTTGGTATCTTTCTGGAAGTGATATTTAAACTGAACCCTGAAGGGCAAATAGGACTTATCCAAGGTTTGAGGGCACGATGTATGCGTGTGTGTGTATGTGTGCTTGCCTACCTGCGTGTGTGTTAATGCAGGGGAGAGGTTCTGGAGAGGGGTTTTTAGGCAACAAGTTTAGAGGTTGCAAATGACTTGAAGCAATGAGAATGGCTCATTTGAGGAATTAGAGTCCAATTTAGCTGAAGTACAGCAAGTGAGAAGAGACAGGTAAAATGATGGGCAGTGCTTCCTTTTTTTTTTTTTTTTTTTGATAGAAAGTGGTTTTCCACTGACTAAGAAACTGTTTCCAGTGGCAAGAAAGAAATGTTATGCCTGAGAGCAAGGTCATGGTAGTAATAAATAGGGTGGGCAGAGCGGGTAGAAAGGAAATGAACTCATATGGTTGGAAAACTTCAATGAGCATTTTCATTGCTTTAGGTATCAGGACAAGGTTTTGAGAAGCCATCAAGAAGTACCTTAGAAAGTATGTGATTGGGGTAAGTTATTTCCCATATTCATGGAAACTAGACAATAAAGCTCCCTGAAGGAAGAATCAGGTCTTTCTGCTAACCCATGAAGCCCCCAAGCTTACTGAGTACGTACCTCATACTTGACTTTTAATAAGAGAATGAATGATTATCCTGAAAATTATCTTGGCTGTGCCTTGGCCAGATTTGCTTTGCCATTCCCCCAAAAGTTGCTTGGAGACCCTTGGAAGCTGTAAGTAGCCCTGCTTGGCTCAGCTTGGTCCTAGAACTGATCTGAAGCAGTTCTGAACTTCCTGGGTCTGTTTCCATTTTGACCCAAGTCTTTGGAACACACTGAGTGCAGATGTCTAATCATGGAATAGCAAAAAGTTCTGTTTAGGGCTTAATGTAATAGCAGTGAAGAGGCTTGCCGTCATGATTGGTCCCTTGTGAATTCTCTAAATTGTATTTCCAGGGGTGTTTAAATCCTATAGATCTTCTTAGATTATAAAGACTCATTATTTCAAGGGGATCATGATGGTGTAACTCATTATGATGGTGAGAACTAACATTTTTGTGGTAACTTTCAGTTTTCAGAGTGTACTACTAATATACAGTTTCAATACTTTGTTTCATTTTGGTATTGTTACTTTGTCTCTTGGACTGGTAAGGAAACTGATGTTCAAAGGTAATTTGCCCAAGATCCTGCGTGCATGCTAAGTCACTTCAGTCCTGTCTGACTCTTTGGGACCCTAGGAACTATAGAACTGCCAGGCTCCTTTGTACATGGGATTCTCCAGGCAAGAATACTGGAGTGGGTTGCCATGCCCTCCTCCAGGGGATCTTCCCAAACCAGGGATCGAACCCATGTCTTTTATGTCTCCTGCATTGGCAGGCAGGTTCTTTACCACTAGTCCACCTGGGAAGCCCTTGTCCAAGATCTGCTGCTGCTGCTGCTGCTGCTAGGTCGCTTCAGTCGTGTCCGACTCTGTGCGACCCCATAGACAGCAGCCCACCAGGCTCCCCGTCCCTGGGATTCTCCAGGCAAGAACACTGGAATGGGTTGCCACTGCCTTCTCCTTGCCCAGGATCACAAAGTAGCAAGTCATGAAGACAGGACATACACTTCGTTCTTCAAGGACCTTTTCTTCCCCTCCACTAGTGTTTAAACAAACTTCTACTTTGGGACCTCAGGTGATTTACATCTGAAGCTTAAGCTTTTTGTTTGTAGCTACTCAAAGATAATAGTCAGCCATGTTAGAAGTATTTCTGATGATTATGTCTTTATGTTTTATTTCTGGTGACATAATACTTAAATTTAAAGAAATGGATAATTCTACCATAGCATAATTTCAGGTGTTACAGTACAGTTCTTAAAGGAATGTCCTTGTGCAAGAGGGTTTTTCATGCTCCTCAAGTTTTATGAGAACATAATACAGTGGAAAAAACCAACTAGAAACCCAGAACAATCCACTGAACTTTTTGAGTGTTTTCCTTCATAAAGTAAACTCACTATTGTCCGATTTTGTCACAGGGTGGTTGTAAGGATTAAGTGCAGAAGTTTTTCTGAAAGTAAATGTTTTATAATACAATGTATATTACAATGCCATACTATCATACCCTGCTGCTGCTGCTGATACTTCTGCTAAGTCACTTCAGTCATGTCCAATTCTGTGTGACCCCATAGACGTAAGCCCATGAGGCTCCTCCGTCCCTGGGATTCTCCAGGCAAGAACACTGGAGTGGGTTGCCATTTCCTTCTCCAATGCAGGAAAGTGAGAAGTGAGAGTGAAGTCTCTCGATCGTGTCTGACTCCAGCGACCCCATGGACTGCAGCCCACCAGGCTCCTCCGTCCATGGGATTTTCCAGACAAGAGAACTGGAGTGGGTTGCCATTGCCTCCTCCATCATACCCTATGGTTGTTTAAGTAGTATAAAAATGCATTAAAATGTGTCAACCTACTTAGTAAACATTTATTGAGAATAAAGAGTTTAATTCAGAAGTATTGACAACATGATTTCTCATTTTCCTGCTGGCTAACTGGTCATGTTATCCAAACTGTTCTTCTCTCTGTCTACATACATGGTTAACAAGAAATGATCCCTGTAACTTCCATGCACAATGTATGGACAAATGGGAACACAAGCTGGGAAAGGCTTTGAGGAAGTCTGTGCTGTGGGATTATGACTGGTCTTTGCAGGTTCCTTTTGGCGTACACAACATAATTCTGCAACATTTAAGGAAACTTTTCTACCTTCTTTCCAAGGACAAGGGGCAATGAATCTAGTCCCTTTTCTTCTAGGGATCAGAAAAGTAAATAGGATATATATTCTAGAAGATGACATTCTTAAGGAGGGACAGAAAGTACGTCGATATAGGGAGGTGGCCTTTAGAGAACAGACAGTTTGGTCTTCCTACAGGCCAGGATGGTAGAATATAAGGGGTAAAGCGGAAAGGAGAATGAAAACACAGTTACATAGGAGAGGAAGTTGGGACAAGAAAGAAAATGCTGTTACAAACTAAGTGGTGTAGGGCCTTCACAGGGAGGGTAAGTAGTTTAAATTGTTTCTGGACAACACCGAGGAGCCAGGGAAGGGGCTGATTCAATTAGCATAATAGAATAAGAGTATAATAAGCATAATACAATGTCCCTATGGTAAAGGGTGGGGAGCAGCAAGTGTTAAGTGTAACACAGTCTTATAAAGCTTCAATTTGGTGTCTTTGTTTTATAAAGAACTTATTTTTCTTCTCCCCTCTCTCTTTGACTAAACCTCCTTGAAGAACAAAACTCACAAATACACCACCAAGATGGAATTTAGAAAAACTGGACATGAGGGACCAGATGTTATTAATAAGTCCTGTCATAGGTACTTTTTTGTTTTGTTTTTAAAATCAGATTAATGTCAAAGGAAATGATATCCTTATAACTGCAACTTTGATCCGTCAGAGTGTTTTCTCAGTGCCTGCCCACCACACATCCAGTTGAAAACCAACCCAGAGCTGAAACAGAGTCTGTTTGGGAGGCAGGGGCTGCATGTAAAGTTCGGTTCCTGTGACCTCGGACCTCCAGGAGGTGTTGAGAACTACTTGTCTACACGCCCGCGGAAGCCTTTCCTGTTAGGTCCTGTGTTTCAATGCTGGCCACCAACTCTGGGCCCCCGTCCTCCTTCCTGGGAAGCAGATCCAGGCGGGGGGGCACCTTGCTGAGGCCATGGGCGAGCTGCGTCGCACCCGCCCCACCCCTCCCGGCTGCGGTGGGAAGCCCTTTAGAAGAATGCTGAGGTCTGGGGCCTCCACCCCGAGGTACCCAACAGTAACTTCAAGGAGCTAATGAGTAATATACGGTAACAAGAATAAATCCCAATGAGCTTATTAAAAAATAAAAACAAAACAAAAACAAAACGAACCACAGCTTTGGCAAGGGCAGGGACTATTGTTGGTTGATTTGGAGAGTGTTGCATGCCTTCATATACCCCTCCCCCAACCCTTTCAGAAAGGAGAGATTAGCAACAAAAGATAGATCTTCAAAGCGCCACACAGCTTTGATTTATGCTCCACTTTGGAGACCTTAGGAAGGCTTCTCATTGGGATTGAAAAGGGTTCCAACCAATCTCTGTTCCAGTGGTCCTCCCGGGACTTCTGCTGTGGTGTATGTGGAAAGCGGAAGCGCTCTGATCCAACCCCCGTCTCTTTTGCAAAAGCTTCTTTGTAATTGCTTTGGAGTTTATGAAACTCTCCCCTCACCAAAAGCAACAAAACACAAACAAAACGGTTTCAAGGGCTGTAATTCTTGTATCGTGGGAATATCTATCACAAACAACATGGGATTACCTTCAAATTGCCTTTTTCCCTCCCTGGGGGAAAACGGTGTTTTCAGAGCTCTCCAGCGGTTAAGGTAACTTTGAGAATGCGGAAGTATTCATGCTCTTCAGAGCCTACCCTCAGGAGGGGTAGTTGTACAGTCCTTTTAATTGGCGGGTTCTGGTCAAGTGCCCTGTTAATGAGGCCAGTGTTGGAGGGTGAAAAATCACAGGCGAAAAACACATAGAAGAAAATCACAGATGAAATACCCTCTTGGAGAAATGTTTGGTGGTATCTCCTGAAGCTGGATACATGCCCACAATGTGATCCAGCAGCTGCGCTTTCAGGCAGTACCCAACAGAAAAGCACCAAAAGCCTTTTGAGAATATTCATAGCAGCATTGGTCATAACAGCCAAATCCTGGAAACTACACAAATGCCCGTTGACAGTAGAAAGGGTAAATAAATTATGGCATTTTTTACACAGTGGAATAATATACAGCAATTAGAATAAATGATCTACAACTAAATGCAATAACATGGATGAATATCAACTAATAATGTTGAGTAAAAGAAACAGCACAAAAGAATACACACTGTAGGATTCCAGTTATGTAAAGTATAAAACAGGCTAAACTGATCAATGGTTTTAGAAGGTAGGAAAGTTTTTACACACTCCCCCACCCCAGGTGTAAATTTATTATAATTCCACAAAAGGTAAAATAAATTACTGGGCTGGTTAGTTTCACTCTGTTACAGGATCACTTGGTTAAACTCCAACCTTGAAAGTAAACTAGGTAAGGCAGTGGTGTTGATTGCAAGAGAGAATGGAATTGGGCACTATCTCATGGCAAACCTATGAGCACAGGTCAAGATGAACAAACAAACCAAAAACTAAAACAGAAGGTTTTGAAGTCCTTATTGATTGGTATCTGTATCTGCCTCACCCCACCCATCTGGTCTCCAGACCTTTTACCTGTGTGTAATCAGAGGGCTTCAAGTGTATTCCAGTGACCCAGGAGAAAGATTATTTGTGGTGTTTGCTCAATATGGCATCACAGGTGCATCAATGAAACCAAATGAGGATATCTGTACTTTTGTAGAAAAAGGCTTGTCGGCTGAATTTGGTGATCTTCATGTATCCTCTCCATCATCACCTTTGATAAAATCTAATTCTCATCTTCTCTTGAAACCCAAAGTACTTTCCCTGAAATTGTCTCTACAAATTCACTTGAGTTCTACTGAAAGGAGAAATAAGCCTAAAAGCTTTTGGTTTGGGTTTTTTCCACACTTCTGTGGAACAATAAGCAGATATTCCATCATGGAAAGCATTTTATTGGACCACTCCAGAGCAGACATCAAATCTCTTTTATTCCTATCTTTTCAGCATCTTGGGACTTAGATTTGTTTGCACCCAATCTATAAATCCCCATTATGGATCATAGCCTTCTTGTGGTGAAAGGGCTTGCATAACTCAGTAAAGCTATGAGCCATGCTGTGAACCATGTTGGGATAACCATGATATCAAACATCAGATACCTAGATTCTATTCACCTAGAACCAGACAACCTGGAGTGTGAAGTTAAGTGGGCCTTAGGAAACATTACTACAAACAAAACTAGTGGAGATGATGGAATGCCAGTTGAGCTATTTAAAATCATAAAAGGTGATGCTGTTAAAGTCCTGCACTTAATATGTCAGCGAATTTGAAAAACTCAGCAGTGTCCACAGGACTGGAAAAAGTCACTTTTCATTCCAATCTCAAAGAAGGGCAGTGCCAAAGAATATTCAAACTAACAAACAATTGCACTAATTTTGCCTGTTAGTAAGGTTATGCTCAAAATCCTTCATGTTAGGCTTCAGCAGTTCGTGAACTGAGAGCTTTCAGATGTACAAGCTGGGTATAGAAAAGGCAGAGGAACCGGAGATCAAATTTACTGGATCATAGAGAATGCAAGGGAATTCCAGAAAAATATGTACTTCTGCTTCACTGACTATGTGAAAGCCTTTGACTGTGTGGATCACAACAAACTGTGGAAAATTCTTAAAGAGATGGGAATATGAGACCACCTTACCTGTCTCTTGAGAAACCTGTATGCAGGTTAAGAAGGAACAGTAAGAACATTACTTGGAACAACGGGCTGGTTCAAGATTTGGAAAGGAGTATGACAAGCCTGTATATTGTCATCCTATTTATTTAACTTCTGTGCAGAGCACATCATGCAAAATACCAGGCTGGATGAATCACAAGCTGGAATCAAGATTGTCAGAAGAAATGTCAACAATCTCAGATATGCAGATGATACTACGTAATGGCAGAAAGTGAAGAGGAACTAAAGAGCCTCTTGATGAAGGTAAAAGAGGAGAGTGAAAAAGCTGGCTTAAAACTCAACATTCAGAAAACCAAGATCATGACATCTGGTCCCATCACTTCATGTCAAATAGAAGGAGAAGAAGTGGAAGCAGTGACAGATTTTATTTTCTTGGGCTCAAAGATCATGCAGATGGAGACTGCAGCCATGAAATTAAGGAACCCTTGCTCCCTGGAAGGAAAACTATGACAAACCTAGATAGCATATAAAAAAGCAGAGACATCACTCTGCCAACAGATGTCCATATAAGCAAAGTTATGGTTTTTCCAGTAATCATGTATGGATGTGAGAGTTGAACCATAAGAACGTGCCAGAGAACAGATGCTTTTGAATTGTGGTGCTGGAGAAGACTCTTGAGAGTCCCTTGGACAGCAAGGAGATCAAACCAGTCTACCCTAAAGGAAAGAAATCAACCCTGAATATTCACTGGAAGGACTGATGCTGAACATGAAGCTCCAACACTTTGGCCACCTAATGTGAAGAGCTGACCCATTGGAAAAGATCCTGATGCTGGGAAAGATGAAAGCAAAAGAAGAGGGCAGCAGAGGCTGAGATGGTTAGAGAGGATCACTGACTCAATGGACATGAGTTTGAGCAAATTCTGGGAGATGGTAAAGGATAAGGAAGCCTGGCATGCTGCAGTCTGTGGGGCTGCAAATAGTCGGACATGACTTAGTGACTGAACAACAACAACAAATCTATAAATATCTTAAGACTGCTGTATGGAGAAGGCCCCTGCATTATAGTCACTTCTTCACTTATTAAATGGATATTTACTGAGTATCTACAATGCTAGAGGCACTAAGGGGATGAGTACACTTGGGCAATCAATTCCCTTTCTATCAATGTCTAACTATTTAGCCTAGTCTCTTCTCCATCATGCTAGTAAAATTAAAAGAATAAATACGTATTAAATTCTAGAATAGCATTCAGAAGCCTGGACTCTGAGAAAGATAAACCAGAGTTTGAATCCTGGCTCACACACTTAAAAGCTGTATGCTCTTGGGCAAGTCCCATAATTTCTTTAAGCTTTGGTTAAGATCAGAATAATAGTAGCAACTACCTCACATGTTTTTTGGGCAAGGATTAAATGTGATCAGATGACAGTTTCATCTCATCCTAAATTAGAGGCATGGCTGGATTTGAAGGAGCCAGAGGCTTTTTTAAATTTTATTTTTGAAAATAATTATTTATTTCCTCATTTTGCCACGCTGGATCTTACTTGCAGCACATGGGATCTTGAATTGCAGCATGTGGGATTTTTTAAGCTGCAGCATAGGCACTTATAGTTGTGGCATGTGGGATCTAGTTCCCCCACCAGTAATCAAATCCCAGGCTCCCTGCATTGGGAGCACACAGTCTTAGCCACTGGACCACCAAGGAAGTCCCTACATTAAAAAAAAATTTACTTATCTTTAATTGGAGTATAATGGCTTTACAATGTTGGGCTGGTTTTTGCCGTACAATGTGATCAGCCATAGGAATACATGGGTCCCCTCCCTCTTGAACCTCCTTCCCACTTCCTACCTCATCCAGCCCCTCTAGATTGTCACAGAGGAGAGTTGAGCTCCCTGCATCTTACAACAAATTCCCACTGGCTCTCCATATGGTGATGTATATGTTTCAGTGCTACTGTCTCAGTTCGTCCCACTCTCTCTTCCCCCACTGGCATCACAAATATGTGATGGTATTGCTGCAGAGGCTTGTTTCTTAACTGTACATGCAATGAAACCAGCATTTCTTCAGAATCTCAGGTCTTCCTACTGATTCTTTGTGGCCTGTGTGCCACAAAGAATGACTAATGACTCACAGATCCACCTCCTTCAGAGGACTGTCCTTGGCTTTCTAGAGCTTCTTGGTCTGTATACCAGTTAGCCAATGGCTGACTTCATGGAGTATGAAAGCCGAGATTTCTGGTCTTGAGAAAGGACAAACTTTGAAGTTGTAATTCATGCTTCTAATTTCCCTTTGGGTTTAGATTGAGGCTGGGACTTTTTCTGGTTACACTCTTGCTTAACTACTGTTGATTCTCTTTACATACAGAAAAGAAATTTGCAATGATTCTCAAGAAGGATTAGTTAATATTTGTATAACTTTCACAATTATAATGACATATTATTAATGTCCATTAACTAACTCCTATTATGCTTTATAGGGTAACCCTCTTTCCTCTCAAGAAAACCTTTATTGGTATTTCCACAAACATATAGTCCTTGATTTCCAAACTGTCAGTGTGTTTTGTTTGGTCTTAGAGGATTCATCAAGGACCTGGCATAGTCAAACAATGCTGTGGTCTAGATCTGGAGAGAATTTGAAAGAAATAACTGATGTTAACTATAAATTCAGATCAAAGGAATTGGAAAAATAATGAAGAGGTCTATGAATAGAGTTAAGCATCTTGCCTGAACAGCCAGCTCATTGGAAAAGACCCTAATGGGAACAATTGAAGGCAGAAGGAGAAGAGGGTGGCAGAGGATGAGATGGTTGGATAGCATCATGAATTCAATGGACATGAACTCTGGCAAACTCCAGGAGATAGTAAGGAACAGGGAGGCCTGGAATGCTTCAACCCACGGGGTCATAAAACGTCAGACCCGACTTGGCGACTGAACAACAACAACCCTGCTGCTGCCGCTAAGTCACTTCAGTCGTGTCCGACTCTGTGTGACCCCATAGACGGCAGCCCACCAGGCTCACCCGTCCCTGGGATTCTCCAGGCAAGAACACTGGAGTGGGTTGCCATTTCCTTCTCCAATGCATGAAAGTGAAAAGTGAAAGTGAAGTCGCTCAGTCGTGTCCGACCCTCAATGACCCCATGGACTGCAGCCTTCCAGGCTCCTCCACCCATGGGATTTTCCAGGCAGAAGTACTGGAGTGGGGTGCCATTGCCTTCTCCGAAACAACAACCCTGCCTGACACTTAATAGGTGATTGAAAAGTCTGTTGCAGCTGTGTTGGAGGAGGTCATTGAAAGGAGATAACCTCTGGTAGGCCTGTGAGCTGGACCTGGGCAAGCAGAGGCTCCTCATCCCTTTGTCCTTAAAATATATGTCCACTTACTGTTCCCACACTAGCATTGTCTCAAGGACAGCCTTAAGAGAGTAAGATGTTGTTGAAACCATCTGGACAGAATATGTAACTGACTCCAGTGAAGCCCTCTGTATAAACTTTTGAGATTCTGGCAGGTGGGGGCCAAGATCTGCTTATCTTGCAGCCACCCAAGATAAGCTTCATATGTACGTCCCCTTGGTCATTAAAACTTCCATGTACCAATCTGGAGTGGTTTAGCTCTTTGGTCTCTCTTTTCCCTCAGTGTATGGGGAGCAGTTTTGAATTTTGCCCAGGGAACTTCCAAGGTTGCACACCAGAAGGTAAAGATTTTCTTATAGCCCACTGCAAACACTGGTTGAGGTCCTTACATAATTGTCTTTGAAAATATTATAACAACTCTCCAAAGTACCTATTAGTCCCAATGTGCAGAAAAAGAAATTGTGGCCCCAAATGGCTAAATGAATCAAGTTTTAATAAGTCACAGAATTAGGATGGGAGTCAGGACTGTCAGTCTCTAATTGAAACTTTGAACCACTGCCTTAGACTTCCTTTTACAGGATGTATCAGGTCAGTGGGAAAGTTGGTGGAATTAACTGTTAGATTTTATATCTATGTGACAAGAGGAGCCATGACCCCATTTCTGAAGTTGGCATCTTGGCTTTTAAAATCCTAATTTAAAGGGTTTGATGCAGTCACTGTTGTTTCTTCTCTCTGCTTAAGATGCAACCTAGCCCTAACTGCTGTTCCTGGCATCCTTTCATTCATTCACTTTCTCAAATTCCACAGATGTTTGTCGAGGGCCCACTATATGAAGACACTTGACTAGGTACTCAGGCCTCTCAGATGAAGAGACACACGACATGCCCTCAAGGAGCTTATGTTCTGGCAGGAGGAGTCAGGTAGGAAAAAAAATACGCGCAGTGGATTGTCACAGTGGATGGTTAACCTTCATAGGTGTTACCAGCCCTTGTGGGGAGCATTTCAGTTTTTGTTCATGGAAATACTCCTTCCCTTCTAGTTCACTCATGTAATATGGGGCTGATCCAGTGCTTGGCAGGCAAAAGACACGGGCCTGGCCAAACGGAACCTTCTAAAGTCTGGTTACATCAGTTATTTGAGGATGGAGCATGTTTCAGGACAGGGAAGGATGGGGCCTGAGAACCCCTTCCAAAACTCTGATGAAACCCTCAGGGAGGAACGATTTTCTTTCTGCTTGGGTGGCTAGCAAAGTAAGATGTAGCTAGGGACCTACTCAACAGAGAAGGCAATTGCACCCCACTCCAGTACTCTTGCTTGGAAAATCCCATGGACAGATGAGCCTGGTAGGCTCCAGTCCATGGGGCCGCTAAGAGTCGGACACGACTGAGCGACTTCACTTTCACTTTTCACTTTCATGCATTGGAGAAGGAAATGGCAACCCACTCCAGTATTCTTGCCTGGAAAATCCCATGGATGGAGGATCCTGGTAGGCTCCAGTCCATGGGGCCGCTAAGAGTCGGACACGACTGAGCGACTTCACTTTCACTTTTCACTTTCATGCATTGGAGAAGGAAATGGCAACCCACTCCAGTATTCTTGCCTGGAGAATCCCAGGGACGGGGGAGCCTGGTGGGCTTCAGTCTATGGGGTCACACAGAGTTGGACACGACTGAAGTGACTTAGCAGCAGCAGCAGCAGGGACCTACTCCTGGAGAAATTTTGTCCTTGGTGGAAGCCAACTAAGAAGAAAGTAGAGTCAAGAGGCAGAAGAAAAGACAAAGTCCTGATGATATTGTTTGAACACTTACTGCATTATTATTATTGACTTCAATTGCTTTCAGTTGGGTTTTTATTAACTGCAGTATAAAGAGGCATGACATAGAGGGCTAGAGTGGAGGTCTTTCAAAATAACAGAAATGACTTGGAGCTTATTGTACAGTTTGTATAGATTAACAAATGTCCATGGGATGCAAAGTCAAATTTGAAAAGAAGAGCAAAGAAGATTTATTCCACCAGATATGAAAACATATTAAGCCATAGTAGTAAAATCAATAAGTAGTAAAAGCAAGAAAAAGCAAAAATTGTGTGAGGAAAAGAATAGGACAATAAATCCATGTTAAAGGAAACAAGAATTAAAAGTAGACTCATGTTTCCAAATCATTTGACATACAAAAGATAGGGCCCTACAAATGTGTAATATACATCATTGGATTGTTAAATATATGATACTAAGGAAATAAAGTCATTATATGGAAACCATTAAGACAGATTCCTATATAATACTAAAAATTAATCTTCTAGAAGGATTAAAGACCTAAATGTTAATGGAATTATAAAACTAGTGGAAAAATATGTCTTTGTGAATTTGGAGTGAGGGAGGCCTTTAAAAATAAGACCAGCAAAACACAATTCATAAGGCAAATAGTTGATGTATTTGACTACAAAACATGAGAGGAGTTCTTTTCAATGAATGTACGTGGATCAAGTTAATAGACTGATAATGACTGGGAGAAGATATTTTCATTCACCAATATGATAGTAAGGGCTAGATATCTAGGGTAGAACAGGAATTCTTACAATTCAGTAAGACAGATTGGGGAACTCAATGAACAGGAATAGGTAATTTACCCAAAGGGTGATTTGAATAGTTAATAAGTACATGACAATTTGCTCAAACTCTGAAATCAGAGATATAATAAATAAATATGATTTTACACTCAACTAGAATAGCAAAAAGTAGAAGTTATTGGTGAGGACCTGGGGACACTAGAACTCTTGTGCTGGTGAAATGTACATTGGTATAGTCATTCTAGAGAATAACCTGGAAGCCACCAGCTAAAGTGATGTTTATGGGTATACCTTATGACCCAGGAATCCCAGGCCTGAGCATACACCCCAGAGAAGTTTTCACACATTACTAGGAAGGGGAATATACAAAGATAGTCGTAGAGGATCTTTGTTTGTGAAGGCAGAGAGCCATAGATATGAAAGAGGAGAATGAAAGAAAATAAGCACAATGAAATTTCCAGCAAATACCACCTAAGTCAATTTAAAATATGTATACACACCTCATACTGTACATTTTTCAAAGATAACCCTGCACATATGTATACATTCAGAAAAAAATATATATATATACACTCACATAAATGCATGTGCATATGTACATGTATCTCCATCTCTGCCTATCTAGATCAAACACATCAATATGGTTGCCTTTGGTGAGGGGAGGGGCTAAGAAGTAAGAAAGAGAGGGAAATGTGACTGAAATCGGGTATAAAAGAAGAATAATAAAATATGACAGAAGCTCTGCACGTGCTGATAACGATAGTGTGCTATGAACTGGAGAGTATAATCAACTCACCTGTCTAAGTATATCAAGTTGAAAATAAAATTATTATTAAAATTAAAAAGTTAAAATGCCTTAGGTTAGGAGAGAGTCAAGAATATTTCATATGAGCTCTAGTCTCATCCTACCTTGGAGTATCATGTGACCTTAACTGTTCTTAAAGGGACATGGAGTAGATATTGTACTCTTCCACCTATCTCTCTGTATAGCAAGAGTGAAATTAGATCTCAGTTACAAATCATTTTCCATGCTTTAAAAAGTAACATAATATGAACTTGGGTTTTTTGCTACTAAGATTAGATAGAAAGCAATTTCTGTTAGAGAAATGTAAATTAAAACCACAATGAAGTATCATCTCTCACTGGTCAGAATAGCTATCATCAAAAATCTACAAACAATAAATGCTGGAGAGGGTGTGGAGAAAAGGCAATCCTCTTACACTGTTGGTGGGAATGCAAACCGGTACAGCCACTATAGAGAACAGTGTGGAGATTCCTTAAAAAACTGGGAATAGAACTGCCGTACGACCCAGCAATCCCACTGTGGGGCATGCATCCTGAGGAAACCAGAATTGAAAGAGAAACATGAACCCCAATGTTTGTTGCAGCACTATTTATAATAGCTAGAACATGAAAGCAACCTAGATGTCCATCTGCAGATGAATGAATAAGGAAGCTGTGGTACATATACACAATGGAATATTACTCAGCTACAAAAAAGAACACATTTGAGTCAATTCTAATGAGGTCGATGAACCTGGAGCCCATTATACAGAGTGAAGCAAGTCAGAAAGAGAAAGACAAATACCATATATTAACTTATTTATATGGAATTTAGAAAGATGATACTGGTGATCCTATATGCAGGGCAGCAAAGGAGACACAGATGTAAGAAAGATGTAAAGAATAGACTTTTGGGCTCATTGGGGGAAGGTGAGGGTGGGATAATTTAAGAGAACAGCACTGAAATATGTACATTACCATATGTAAAATAGATGGCCAGTGCAAGCTTGATGCATGAGACAGGGCACCCAAAGCCAGTGCTCTCGGACAATCCAGAGGGATGGGGTGGGGAGGGAGGTGGGAGGGGCATTCAGGATGGGGGGGTGTCACATGTATACCTGTGGCCAATTCATGTTGATGTATGGCAAAACCATTACAATACTGTCAAGTAATTATCCCCCAATTAAAATAAATAAATTAATTTTAAAAAGAAAGGGATATATGTTCACCTATGGCTAAATCTTATTGATGTATTTAAAGCAATCATCAATCAATTATAAATAAATATAATTTAAAAAAAATTAAAAAGCAAACAACTTGTTGGAAATCATTATGTTTATTGTCTAAAATCTTTGGCCTGAAAGCAATACTTCTGATTTAGTAGTAACCAGCAATTTCGGGTTTCCTAAAATATTCAGTTCAGTTCAGTCACTCAGTTGTGTCCGACTCTTTGCAACCCCATGTATTGCAGCACGCCAGGCCTCCCTGTCCATCACCAGCTCCCGGAGGTCACCCAGACTCATACCCATCGAGTCAGTGATGCCATCCAGCCATCTCATCCTCTGTCGTCCCCTTCTCCTCCTGCCCTCAATCCCTCCCACCATCAGAGTCTTCTCCAATGAGTCAACTCTTCGCATGAGGTGGCCAAAATACTGGAGTTTCAGCTTGAGCATCATTCCCTCCAAAGAAATCCCAGGTCTGATCGCCTTCAGAATGGACTGGTTGGATCTTCTTGCAGTCCAAGGGACTCTCAAGAGTCTTCTCCAACACCACAGTTCAAAAGCATCAATTCTTCGGCACTCAGCTTTCTTCACAGTCCAGCTCTCACATCCATACATGACCACAGGAAAGACCATAGCCTTGACTAGGCGAAACTTTGTTGGTAAAGTAATGTCTCTGCTTTTGAATATGCTATCTAGGTTGGTCATAACTTTCCTTCCAAGGAGTAAGCGTCTTTTAATTTCATGGCTGCAGGCACCATCTGCCGTGATTTTGGAGCCCAGAAAAACAAAGTCTGACACTGTTTCCACTGTTTCCCCATCTATTTCCCATGAAGTGATGGGACCAGATGCCATGATCTTCGTTTTCTGACTGTTGAGCTTTAAGCCAACCTTTTCACTCTCCAACTTTCACAATATTCAGTGGTATGCAAGTTTTGACTGTCCTCATTAGCATATGTAAATTGCACTGTTTTCCTCCAGGTTTGAGGTAAAAGTCACACATCAGGAAGGAAAGTATTGGGTTCTAAATTATATCTAACATTCTTTTCTGGTTTTTGTAACTTGAATCTAAACCAAACTTATTCTCATAGGACACATACACCTTTTCTTTACATGAAACAAAACCAAACACACCATCCCTTTTGAGCCACGAAATAAACTTTACAAACACACAAACAGTGTGAGGCTCAAGGACCTGGCAAACTATATTGAATGAAGTCCTTGGACTTCCCTGGTGTACCAGTGGTTGAGTCCACCTGCCAGTGCAGGGGACATGGGTTCTATCCCTGGTCTGAGAAGATTCCACATGCTAAGGGACAACTGAACCTGTGCGCCACAACTACTGAGTCCATATGCCGCAGCTACTGAAGCCCAAGCGACTAGAGCCTGTGCTCTGCAAAAAGAGAAGCCACTGCAATGCGAAGCCCACACATCACAACTAGACAGCAGCCCACACACAGCAGCAAAGACCCAGCAGAGCTAAAAATAAAATAATGTAAAGAAGTCCCAAGGAAGTGTTGTTCTGGGAGCTCAAGGACTTTTATTTTTCTTGTTCTTTGCTGTATCCCTATGCCTATCACAACACCTGGAACATAGTAGGTGTTCAACAGATACTTATGGAATGAGTGAATATACAAATGAACTCACACCCATATGCAAACATACACCTCTTTGTCTTTGTTCTATCACAGTTCACTTTTTCTTTTGTTTCCCCCTTTGAAAAAATTATCCAGTCAACCAGCTCTTTACAAAAACATCTTAATGTACTGACATCTGTGAGTGTTGATGGGGAGAATAAAAAGGAATTACAGAATATAGTTCTTATGGCTGAGAAATTTATGATCTAATAGGGCGAATACATACGAGAAACACATGAGAATAAGAACAGGAAGTGTTTTAGCACTATGGAACCCTGTTGGAAATTTATGAGAAAGAGACAGAGCTAGTGGAGGGCTGGGAATTGGGGGAAACCACCTCCCAGCTGGCCTGTACAAAGCGCTGGCCTCCCAGCACAGTCTGGGGTTTTTCTAGGCGGGTGGGTGGAGAAGGTTGTTGGGAGAGCTGGCCTGGGGCAGAATCTTCACAGAGGTTTCTCGGAGAACCAGAGTTTGAGCAAGTCACTGGTGGAGGCCTTGCTGTTCTAACCAGCTGCTAATGAGAAACTGACTCTATGATGCCAGGAGAGGCTGCTGAGGAGGCATAAGTACTTAATGGGTTTCAAGAGCTTCTGCAGATACATCCTCTAAGGAGTGGAAAACTCCATTCCAGACCTGAGGGAGGCCAACATGGTGCCCATATATGTGAACAGGAAAATTGTGGCAGAAAAAGCCAATAACTCAAGGATGGAAATCCTCAGCTTTGCGTCCAGGGAAAGCTTGGTTTAGCAATCATTGTGAGCGAGTGGAACCAGCTCAACCAACGTCAGCAATTTGAAGACATCTGGTCTTTATTTTTGGACTTTTGTACATGGAGGAGGATTATGGTTATATGATATAGAGGCCATTTAGTTTTGTCAATCTACAGAATTTCTTAGAATAGGAATCCCTCATACTTAGAATAGAAACTTGATGTTCTCCAAAGTCTCCTTGAGATTTTCAAATATTAACTCTTCATCCCCCAGAAGGATGTTCTGAGGGACATTATTTTAAAGAGATGCTTTTTAATCAGGAAATTGAATCATGGAGTAGACATGTATTTTGCCAAAGGGTAACTCATAGTCAGTGGATCCCCCAGTAACTTCAGCATCCCATGACTGCCAAAAATAATGCTTCTATCTCATTGGCCTTCATTTCTTCTGTCTCTGCTTTGCCTTCTCTTCTGACTCTTGTGTATCTTTAATCATCCCCTAGCTGGACCTGGTCTAGAAAAAGTTATTAAGGTGAAAAGTTGATGGTCCAGTATTCACTTTCCACCCATTGTCCTTCATATCTTTTGGCCAAGGACCTTGTGTCTCCCCCAAGCCCAATGAGATCTCTCTTCCTCCTCCACTTCTTGCACCCTCCTGCCCCCAATATTCCTGACCTTCCTTACTTCTGAGATTAGTACCTGTGTTGAGTTCCATTGCCCATGGCTATAATAGGTGATTGGCTATTTTAGACAATTTGCAGCGAAGCTGCTAATGGCCTAAAAAAGGCTCAGAGGCTTCCTCTACCAGATAACATTTATATTTTCATTGGGGATTTCAATGTCAAAGAAGTCAGTGGAGCATTTCTGCACCTTGGCAGTCTTCTCTCCTGATTTTCTCCCTTCTGGCTTCCCCCTGAACCTAACTGCCACACGCTGGTACCTGTTCTCAGGTGGCTCCTGCAAGCTGGTTGGGCTTCTCTTTTACTCATTCCAGTGTTTTCAGTTTAAGGGGTGTTTTTCAATATCCTAGGAGCAAAGGACACAAGAAAGCCAGGTAGCCTCAAGCAGGAGAAGGAATGTCCCACTTTGAATAAAGGGCCAGGCCCTTGGGCTGAGGTATTTTGTCTCTGGAAAGGCCCATTGGCTTCCAATGATATTGTTGTCCATTAAAAAAAATCCATAGGCCTTTTAAAATGCATTTTCAACTTAATATAGCAGGAGCAGCCACTCTGCCGTGCAATTCCTGAGGATTTATGGCTGGTTGGGGTTAATGGTTTGAGGTGTTATTCCTCTCTGTGCCTCATTAATCCGCAGGAAGTGCCTGTGCTGAGGTAGCTGTTTGGCTCAGGCTGGCCGCAGAGGCGCCCCAGTGCCCTCTCCAGCTCTGCGATGGTAGCCAGCTCTCAGCCCCTGCTCAGCTTGTTGTCCTTTCTCGCCTGGACTATTGACTAGAATACTTCTGGGACAGACGGCAGACATCCTTCTTAGATACTGGCTTCCCTGGTATGATTCAACCTTGGCCGCCCCCCCCCCCCCCCCCCCCCCGCCCATCCTCCTACACTGCAGAAAGTTTGAAAAAGACAAATTATCCCCGTCTGAAAAAAAGGAGGGTGAACACAGCCTTCCTCATGTTGTCAGTGACAGAGGGTCAATGGTCAATGGAGGGGACAGAACTGGGAACCGGGCAGAGTCTCTCAGCAACACAACATGCTTTCTGATGACCAGAACTTATTATACTTCGGGGGAAAAAACATCATATCTTTTCAGTCAAAGGTCATGTGTTGTGTATGAAGTATTGTGTATACTTCAGTCTCGGGCTTCCCTGGTGGCTCAGTGGTAAAGAATCTGCCTGCCAATGTAGGAGACCCAGGTTCGATCCCTGGGTCGGGAAGATCCCCTGGAGAAAGGAATAGCAACCCACTCCAGTATTCTTGCCTGGAGAATCCCATGGACAGGGAAGCCTGGCAGGCTACAGTCCTTGGGGTCATAAGAAGTCAGACATGACTTGGCAATTAGCAACAACACCAACAATCCTCTGTCCCATCTCTCTTCCTTCTACCAGTGTTAACTGGGCACTTCCTTACTGAGCTACTAATGTAGATATTGGGGATGCACCAGGAACAAGAGTGACTGGGCTCCTGTCTGCGGGTTTTCTACATTTTAGTGTGTGTTTAGGAGTTGTGTAAGAGGGCCTGACAATGAAACAAACATTTGGTCATTGTACAACCTTGTGATTCAGTCAGGACAGGTGTGCCTACACCTATTTTCACAAATGGGACAGCTGAACCTTGGAAGAGGTCATGTGACCTGTTTCAGGGGAACTGGTTTATGCATTAATTTGCTCATCTATCAGATAGATTTATTGAGGGGCTTCTATGTTCCAGATCATCTCCTAGATTTTTGAGATGTAAAGTTGACTAGGCAATGAGCCTTACTTTCTGGGAGTGAAAATGTAATGGGGAAAGAGCCCAGAAATGGCTTGGAATCTAGTGACTGCTCTGATGAAGCTTGCATTTGTAAAGCTGGGGGCTTTGCATGAAGAAGCCCCAGGTCTGCCTGAGGAAGTCAGGGAAGCAAGAGACAGAACTGGGCTCAGAGACAGTCAAGGGCCCCTTCCTGGTGGCAGCCTGCAGAGAATATATGCAGTAACACTTGGGGCACTGAATTGAGCCAGCTCCTCAAGGTCTAGTTTCACTCCTTGGTTTAAAGAGTCCCAGGCCAGTGGACACAGAGGGGGAAGGGGAGGGCGGAATGAATCGAGAGAGTAGCATTGAAATATATATACAGTCAGATCAGATCAGATCAGTCGCTCAGTCGTGTCCGACTCTTTGCAACCCCATGAACTGCAGCACGCCAGGCCTCCCTGTCCATCACCAACTCCCGGAGGTCACCCAGGCTCACATCCATCGAGTCAGTGATGCCATCCAGCCATCTCATCCTCTGTCGTCCCCTTCTCCTCCTGCCCCCAATCCCTCCCAGCATCAGAGTCTTCTCCACTGAGTCAACTCTTCGCATGAAGTGGCCAAAATACTGGAGTTTCAGCTTTAGCATCATTCCTTCCAAAGAAATCCCAGGGCTGATCTGTAGCTAGTGGGAAGCTGCTGTGTAGCACAGGGAGCTCAGCCTGATGTTCTGTGATGACCTAGAGGATGGGAGGTAGAGGGTCGGGGGGAGATGGGAGGGGGTGTATGTATACATATAGCTGATTCACTTTGTTGTACAGCAGAAAAGAATACAACATGGTAAAGCAATTCTACTCCAATTAAAATTAAAAGGGCCCCAGGCCATTGGAAATCCTATATTCACATTTAGCAAAATGCCCTCTTCTCATTCTAAACTGAAACAGAAATTCCTCATTCTACTTTTGATCAGGCTTCCTGCTTTTATGAGATTAATTAAAAGCCGAGTAGCTGCTAAGTTGCCAGACAAATGGCACAGTATTTCTATCTTATTTGTCAAGGCAGAATGTTCAGAAATTCCGGTGAGTGCTGCACCCTCCCTCATCTTCCCTGTGTCCCGCCCCTGTCTCTGCTAGACTGGTCTCTGTTAAAAGGACGTCTACTCCACCCCCACCATAGCAGTCCAGAAGGAACTAGAGAGCAAACACCGGAAACCTGGGCTTGAGGCCTGGCCCCACCATTAGCTAAAATTCTGAGCATGGGTAGATCATTTAATCTCTTGGCGACTCAGTTTCCTAAGCCAAAAGTGGTCATATAATACCTGTCCTACCTCATACATGAGTACTTCTGAGGATCAAAATGATTTCCAACACGTGGCAGTGATTAAGAAGGGACAAGAACACTTAGGACATTTAAAGGGACAGCAATACTATTACTGCAGCATGTCTGTTGATGGAGGAGACGCTAGACATTTGCAAACTCGGCTTGTTTTCTGATGTGAGCGAAGGGGTGTTAGACGTCTAGTATTTCTTTAATATTCAAGGGCTGGAATGGGGCCCCGGCAACTGAGGCCAGGCATCCTTCTTTAGCACTGTCCCTGCGCAAAGGTCAGGTTCCCACTCAAACAGCTCAGTTTCCCCAGTCTAATCAGCTGTAACAAATTGTCTCATTTCTCCTTGATAAGTGACAACCCCTGGCTGCCGTGACTCCTTTTAGGCTGCAGCGGCTTCCACGAGCTGGCAGCTCCAGTTCTCCTGGGCTTGGGCCAGGCCTGGGCAGGAAGACCGTGGAGGAGATTAGGAGCGGGTTATCCACACCCTCTGCAGACACCCTCTCAGGCTCACTGTCTGCTTGGATGGCATTAAAGGCAGAGGGAGCGCTGAGGATCGGTGTGTAGGGGGTGCAGGAAGGAAAAGATGGGTCGGGAGAGTTCTGTTGCCAAGCTTAAAGGGTTATAAGAGGAAAAGTGGGTTGAGGGGAAAAACAGTGAGGGAAGTTTTAATAGCCAGAGTCAAACATCTTATTTGAACAGATAAAAGAGAGACTATTCATTTCTTTTGTAGACAGAGTGATTATGTCATCCAAATACAAAATTTTGACTACAAATTACCATCAAATAGTTATATTTACAACAAGAGGAAGCGTAGTTCAAATATAGGCTGTCTGGGAAAATTCTGAAAGACTGCTTCCTTCTATGACTTCATACCCTCCTATAACTTCAAAATCTTATTGTTTGTAGTTTTGCCATGAGGCACCTTCGAGAAGTTTGTATTTGGGATCCTCCTAGCTTTACTTTCAACAAATATTTATTGAGTACCTATAGACTCTTGAGAATCCCTTGGACTGCAAGAAGATCCAACCAGTCCATTCTGAAGGAGATCAATCCTGGAATTTCTTTAGAAGCAATGATGCTAAAGCTGAAACTCCAGTATTTTGGCCACCTCATGCGAAGAGTTGACTCACTGGAGAAGACTCTGATGCTGGGAGGGATTGGGGGCAGGAGGAGAAGGGGACGACGGAGGATGGGATGGCTGGATGGCATCACTGACTCGATGGATGCGAGTCTGAGTGACCTCCGGGAGCTGGTGGTGGACAGGGAGGCCTGGCGTGCTGCGGTTCATGGGGTCGAGGGGAGTCGGACACGACTGAGCGACTGATCTGATCTGATAGTGCCTGGTGTGGGACCAGCTTCATGAATTTTGAGATTTAGTTGCACAGGGCCTCCACTTAGGAAGCTTCTGTGCTTGGTTTAATGTACCACTGATGTTGTTTTGAAATTTGTAGTATTTCTTGAACAAGTGATCCTTGTGCAAGGAATTTTCTTTTTGCACTGTTCCCATAGAGTGCCATATTATGTGCTGGAGAAGCAAAGATGAAAAGATACAGGCTTTCCCCCAAATTTCTCCCTGGCTGTGACCAGCTCTCTGCCTAAGCAACATCTCAGGTGTTAGAGATGGCTTTTCATATGGTCATCAGCTAAATACTGTCTTAGCTAACTGTGACTTTGAAAAGTTCCTTCATAACTAATTCACTATAAAACATTATTAATAACATAAACATTTTTCTTGATATAAGAGTGGTTGAAATCACTGTATAGAATTTGAACTCTGCAGAAAGATAAAAGGAAAAAAACATAAAATAATCCACAGCTTATCACCCACTAAGCAAAGGTCATCTCTGGGTGGTGGGTATTAGATACTTTCAATTTTAATTATTCCTATTTATTCTTGCCTGGAGAATCCCAGGGATGGGGGAACCTGGTGGGCTGCTGTCTATGGGGTCGCACAGAGTCGGACATGACTGAAGCGACTTAGCAGCAGCAGCAGCAGCAGGAGCCTACTGCACTTGCATTTTTATAATCCTCTTATTTCCACTTGAAATTTCATTTTTGCCATTTCCCATGTCATTAAATAATTTAATTTCCAAAAATTATTAAATTTAAATAATTTCCCAAAATTATTTATGTGTTATGGGCTTCCCTGGTGGCTCAGTGGTAAAGAATCATTTGTCAATTTAAGAGATGTGGGTTCGATCCCTGGGTCAGGAAGATGCCCTGGAGAAGGGAAATAGCAACCTACTCCAATATTCTTGCCTGGGACATCCCACGGACAGAGGAGTTTGGTGGGCTACAGTCCATAGGGTTGAAAAGAGTCAGACACAAATTAGTGACTACACAATAACAATAACAATTGTTTTTTTATGTTGGTAGCATTCTCTCACACGGATGTGTCATGACATATTTTCTTGCTTTTGGGGGATACGTAGGTTGTTTCCAGTTTTTTGCCAAGGTGAAATATCACATGGATGAACATCCTTGCATGTAAATCTTTGTCTGCTTCTTTGGTTATTTTCTCGGGATAAATTTCAAAAAGCAGAATTACTGGTTAAAGGGTATGGAGAGTCACATATACAAATTATTGGCAATTTCCACTCTCACCAGTAAGTGACTGAGAGAACTTATTTCACAAATATCCCTATATTGGATGTTTTTATTTTCTAAAACTTTATTTGTCCAAGTTTGCAGGTAAATGCATTTCTTTGATTACTCATTAGACTGAATATATTTTTCATATATTTTTTGGACACATATATATCTTTTATAAATTATCTAATCACATCTTTATTTGCTGTTTTATCAAAGTGCTTTTTTCCCCCCTGGTATCTGTAAGTTAGTTATCTATTAACTATCTTAGTTTTTTTAAAAAATATATTAGAGAACATGCAGAATTAGATATGAGTGGCTGATGAATGCACATTTAACATGTTATCTCTGCTAAAGTTACCTTTAATAATCCTTTGAACTTTATTGTTTTCTCTCTAAAAACTTCAGTAATGTTCATAATGAGAATGAGTTACTCCAAAGGAAAATGAAATTCTTATAACTTACAATTGCAAGAATTTCTTCAAAGGCTGAATGAACATCCAGCAAGAGTGATGTGGAGGGGATTTCTATACTAAGGTGAGAGGTTGGACTGATTAGGTGATGACCAAAATTTTTATTTTTTTCCTCTAATTTTACTGGTAAAATTTTAAGGATCACTGCCTGTCAGGTTAGAGCCCTTCTAATTCTAATCTATGTGTAGTTGCCTCTAGGTAACTTCAGGCTTTCCTGGATCAAATAAGTTATCTCAGTAAATAACAGTGTACTATCTGAGATAAAGTGAGATTAAGTTCCCAATAGTATGGTCAAGAGGACCACACTTTACTATTATGAGGTGTCAAAAAGGACTCTTTATTGCACTATAGAAATCAGGGAAGTCCCCATGGAGGGAGGCAGTCTCGAATTAACCAGTCTGCAGCAGTAGAGAGGGATGTGATGGTTTTTCCAGGTGCAGAAAAAAGCAATGTGGTTTAAAGGTTATGAACCTGGCCTAGGAGTGGCCCTGTATGTTTATCACCGGTCAAGCCATGGCAAAAGGGGATTGGTCACCTTGGGAACATGAACTGAGAATATATTTTTCCCCAGAGCTAAGGGCAACTCTAGTTGGGGATTCCACCATAAAATTCTGGTGTTAGGTTCATTGTTTTGCTTAGAAATTCTAGGTTAAATCTTGTAGCTCTGAGGCCTTGGAGGTCTCATCATTCTGGAATAAATCCAAGAGGGCTGAGAGTTTTTCTATTCTTTTCCTTTCCCAGTTGTTTCCTCCTAGTCTTCTATTCACATTTTTAAAACTGCTGGCTGGTTCGAGACTGCAAATGGAGAGTAGCAGTTGCCTTGTAGGAGATGATCTTCAGCTTCTCCATCTGAACTTTGAGAAGCTGCTTTTACAGTTGGAGAACGATCTCACTAGCACAAAGATGGGTGCTGTTGCAAAAGGAGGGAGGCTTGGCATGTGGGCTACCTGGTGAATCAGGGGCAGCCTGTACTTTGCTAACTCAACTGAGTTAACAATGAGCAAGGTGCTGGGTTCAATTCTCACTCAAGCTGGTTGACTTCAGTCTGTTCCACAAGTGGTCCTAATTATCCTCCCTGATCAGATCTGTCAGTCTACAAAGTCACTAGTTCATGGGGAGAGGTGTAGGTGCTTCAACACACAGCACTTTCTCAGTTGTGCTTCATGTAGTTGACGTGCCATGAGTCCATCAGGTGAGTATTTATGGAGCCACTGCAATGTACCAGGAACTGTGCTAAATGCTGAAAAGGCAAGCTTGATTGAGGTGCTCTCTATCTAGTTGTCATTTAGTCACTAAGTCATGTCTGACTCTTTGGTGACCCAATGGACTGTAGTCCACCAGGCTCCACTGACTATGGGATTTCCCAAGCAAGAATTCTGGAGTGGGTTGCCATTTCCTGCTAGAGGGGATCTTCCCCACCTAGGGACTGCACCCATGTCTCCTGCACTGGCAGGCATTGGCAGGCAGATTCTTTACCACTGAGCCACCAGTGAGGCCCTTGCTGTCCAGTGGAATTGACAAATATGTGAAAGACAGCATTATACATGAATGGCGGCTGGGAAGGATAAGCAGCAGAAAAGGGTGTGAGATCAAAGATAGCCATTTTAAAGTGGACAAAAAGCAATAGATCGGGATGATCTGAAAGGTCCAAACTCCATTTATCTCAAGGTTTGTTGAATTCAGGTGACTTCCGAATTAGTTTCTCTGACTTAACTTATGCTATGCTATGCTATGCTAAGTCACTTCAGTCGTGTCCAACTCTGTGTGACCCCATAGACGGCAGCCCACCAGGCCTCCCCGTCCCTGGGATTCTCCAGGCAAGAACACTGGAGTGGGTTGCCATTTCCTTCTCCAATGCATGAAAGTGAAAAGAGAAAGTGAAGTCGCTCAGTCATGTCCGACTCTCAGCGACCCCATGGACTGCAGCCTACCAGGCTCCTCCATCCGTGGGATTCTCCAGGTAAGAGTACTGGAGTGGGGTGCCATTGACTTAACTTAAAGTGATGTTTAACATAAGCCTCTGAGATTTTCCCACCCTGAAAATCTCTGGGCCATCACATTCCTCCCTTAAAATACCCTGTATGCAGACCTTCAGGCTAAGTTTTTCCATTGCACTCAGAGTTGTTTTTTTTTTTTTAATTTTATTAAATAACTTTTATTTTTTTTAATTGAAGTATCGTTGATTTACAATGTTATGTTAGTTTCTAGTGCACACCAAAGTGATTCAGTTTATGCATGTATATATATTCTTTTTCATATTACTTTCCATTATAGTTTATTATAATATATTGAATATAAGTGCATGGATTATACAGTAGATCCTTGTCAATTATCTATTTTATATATAGTAGTTTGTACCTGCTAATCCCAAACTTTTCATTTATCCCTATCCTGCTTTCCTCTTTGGTAACCATAAATTTGTCTTCTATGTCTGTGAGTCTGTTTCTATTTTATAAATAAGTTCTCTTGTATTATATTTTAGATTCTACATATAAGTGATATCATGATATTTGCCTTTCTCTGGCTTACTTTACTTAGTATCATAATCTCTAGGTACATCCATATTGCTGCAAATGTCATTTCATTCTTTTTTACGGTCGAGTAGTATTCCACTCTGTGGGTGTGCCACATCTTCTTTATCCACTCATCTGTCAGTGGACATTTAGATTGCTTCCATGTCTTGGCTATTGTAAATAGTGCTTCTATGAACATTGGAGTCGTTTATCTTTCTGAGTTAGAGTTTTGGCTTCCCTGGTTGCTTTACCAGTAAATAGTCCATCTGCCCATGCAGGAGATGTGGGTTCAGTCCCTGGCTGGGGAAGATCTCCTGGAGAAGGGAATGGCCACCCACTCCTGGAAAATCTCATGGACAGAAGAGTTTGGCAGTCTACAGTCCATGGGGTTGCAAAGACTCAGATATGACTTAGTGACTAAACAACAAACCAGATATATACCCAGGAGCAGGACTGCTGGATCACATGCTAACTCAGTTTTTAAAGGAAACTCTGTACTGTTTTTTCATAGTGACTGCGCCACTTTACATTCCTCAGGGGCTTTGTTGATGCAGGAAGGACATTTGAGTGTTTCACCAGCACCAAAAAAAGCAAATCTCCTTATTAGTCCCTATGGTTTCTAGGTCTGGCTTAAAACTCAACATTCAAAAAACTAAGATCATGGCATCTTGTCCCATCACTTCATGCCGAATAGATGGGGGAGAAATGACAGATTTTATCTTCTTGGGCTCCAGAATCACTGTGGACAGTGACTGCAGCTGTGAAATTAAAAGATGCTTGGTCCTTGGAAGAAAAGCTATGACAAACCTAGACGATGTATTAAAAAAACAGAGACATCACTTTACTGACAAAGGTCCATATAGTCAAAGCTATGGTTTTTCTATTAGTAATGGATCGGAGAAGGCGATGGCACCCCACTCCAGTACTCTTGCCTAGAAAATCCCATGGATGGAGAATCCTGGTGGGCTGCCGTCTATGGGGTCACACAGAATCGGACACAACTGAAGCGACTTAGCAGCAGCAGCAGTAGTAATGGATAAATGTGAGAATTGAACCATAAAGAGAGCTGAGCGCTGAAGGATTGATGCTTTCAAACTGTGGTCCTGGAGAAGACTCTTGAGAGTCCCTTGAAGATCAAACCAGTCAATCCTAAAAGAAATCAACCCTGAATATTCATTGGAAGGACTCATGATGAAGGTGAAACTCCAATACTTTGGTCACCTGATGCAAAGAGCCGACTCATTGGAAGATTCTGATGCTGGAAAAGATTGAAGGCAGGAGGAGAAGGGGGAGACAGAGGATGAGATGGTTGGATGGCATCACTGACTCAATGGACATGAGTTTGATCAAACTCTTGAAGGACAGAGAAGCCTGGCGTGCTGCATGGGGTGCCATGGGGTTGCAAGGAGTCAGACACAATTTCGCGTCTGTGTAGGTTAAGTGAGATTAGAAAGAATTAGGAGTTTCAGCAGCAATATCTTCTGCATAGGGCCCTTTCCATGTTCTATTGTTCCTTCTCATCCTTTATGTCTCATATAAAAAGGCAAACTGATTTTAAAATCTGTTACCCATCATATTCATTGAGTCGATGGAATCACCAACTCAATGGACACGAGTTTGACCAAACTCTTGGAGATAATAAAGGGAAGCTTGGTGTGCTGCAGTCTGTGCAGTTGCAAGGAGTCAGACATGGCTGAGCAACCGAACAACAATAAGACCCATTCATTACAAGGGTTTAGTTGACCACTTTCATGCCTGTTTCTCTTTTTCTCTCCTGCTTTCAGGTATGACCTGGAAGGAAAAGTTTCCCTGATGGTGGGATATATGAAGAATGTGGATCTCCAGCTAATGCTTCTCTTTATCACTCGTGGGGACATATGTTCTTTAAAAAGCTTTACTCCAGTAAATAATAATAATGATAACATTGTATTTATGGAACATAAACCACCTATTAGGTACTCTGCTTGGTAATTTAAGCACATCATCTCATTAAAACACACCAGTCCCACAAAGTAGTAACAGTTATTAATATTATCCTGTTTGTCTCTGTGCTTAGAGCTCAGTCATGTCTGACTCTTTGCAACCCCTTGGACGGTAGCCCACCAGGATCCTCTGTCCAGGGGATTTTCCTGGCAAGAATACTAGAGTGAGTTGCCGTTTCCTCCTCTAGGGGATCGTCCCGACCAGGAATCAAACCCATGTCTCCTGTGTCCCCTGCATTGCAGGCAGATTTTTTACCGCTGAGCCTTTGGGGAGGTGAGTAAAGTGAATTCTAAAGAAATTAATAACTTTTAGTACCTGGTAAGTGAAACAATACAGATTTAAGTCTAGATTTTTCGCTTCAAACTCTGTTTCTAACCACTATACCATCCCACCTGCAAATACTTTCAAACGTTATATGTACTCAGCAGCTTTCTGGGCAGCACATCCTGGAAAGAACAGTGTTGGTCTCAAGGGCAAATATTTCTGCTTTAATTTCCGTGATAAATCCAGATCCTTCTGACCAGAAAATGCTTCTCTTTCCTCAACTCCCTGTGACTTTTTAAAGAAACAGCCCAACTACTGAAAGAGTTATTTTCTATTAGAAAAGTAGTTTGTTACTTCCTTCTGACGTCCAGAAAATGTGCTAGTTTCCTCTTCTTTTTCTCTCTCTTCTCTTTTATTTCTCTGAGTGTGAGTGTTAAGCCCTTGGGGCATCCAAACACACACTGTAACTCCCACATACCTCTAGCACCCCCATGAACACATCTCTGATAATAAGTGGAGGATGGGAAGACCCAAGATTAATTGCCTAGTGGGAAGAAGTGGATAGAGCAGCTATCCACTTCTGGACTGGGCTCTTACTGTGGGTGGCACCTTGGGGAGTGCTGTCTTTTCAGGATTACGTTAGCAGTTGCGTACTTCCTGCTGAGTCTGGGAGAACAGCTCCCACTAGAAGAGGAAATGAAAAGCTGACTATTGAAATTTCTTGGGAACTGGTTCCAGCGTGACTGCTGGTGACAACAGGCATTGGGCCAAAGATCCTGAACTGTTTCATGGCGAGAGTCTGCTCTGTCCCCTCCCCAGCTCTGGAGGGCCCCCAGACACTTCAGGCACCCCCAGAGCCTGAAATCCCAGGATGCGTCAGAGGCCTCGCCACCGCAGCCCGCAGTATACATTCCCTCGCCACAGACACGCGCTCTGGGCACTCCCTGCTGTTCTCTCCTGGTTTGAGTCCATACACTTTACATACCTTTGCAGGGGAAGCTGCCAACTACTTGAAAGAGTTTTATGTGCTGGAGAAAGAAGGGACTTTGCCCTCCAAAATGCCTTCCAGAAAACACGATGGAATTTCTCTAAGGAGAAGCACAGCTTTCAGATTAAATTCCCAGATACAAGTGCTAAGTGAAATTCACAATAACCGTGTCATTGAGAACCACCCCACTCCAATACCACCCAAGAAGGTTCTGGATTTCAGAGGTTGAGGTGCAAGTGTAGGGGGCTGCTGAGTGGGGCTGGCTCACATCACCACAACTTGAAGGGAGAGACCCAGCACACAGAATTAACTTGCACTGACTTCTCTTCTGGTACCACGGTGGACATCTGTTTCCATCTCTTTCCTCTGCTTACCAAGTGGCTCCAGTGAATTTGTTGTTGTTCTGTCGCTCAGTCATGTCCGACTCTTTGCAACCCCATGGACTGCAGCACTCCAGGCTTCCCTGTCCTTCACCATCCCCTGGAGTTTGCTCAAACTTGTGTCCATTGAGTTGGTGATGCCAGCCAATGATCTCGTCCCCTTCTCCTCCTGCCTTCAATCTTTCCCAGCATCAGGATATTTTCTAATGAGTCAGCTCTTCACATCAGGTGACCAAAGTGTTGGGAGTTTCAGCTTCAGCATCAGTCCTTCCAATGAATATTCAGGATTATTTCCTTTAGGATTGACTGGTTTGATCTCCTTGCATTCCAAGGACTCTCAAGAGTCTTCTCCAACACCAGAGTTCAAAAGCGTCAGTTCTTCGGTACTCAGTGAATTAGGGATAAGAATCCTCACTTAGGTCCTCCATTCAATGGACATCTGTATAGAAGTCACCTTTTATAGTTTCCTGATGAAGATATCTAGACATCTATGCTTTTCACCTGGCCTTTTCTAGACCTGAAAGCAGGAGAGACAAACCAGAGCAAACACTTCTAGATCCAGAAGGGTGATCAGGTTGAAGACAGTCAACAGAAATGAGACTGGCTCAGGCTACATGGAACACTTGGAAAGAAGGAAAAGATAATTGAATTGAGGAACGAACGCTTTCCTGAAAGAAGACTTGATGTCCCTGACAAAACAGAAAATCCAGAGAAATATTCAACCCCTAATGAAAATGGCCCAGAAGCAACAAAAAATGTGAAATGAAAACACAATCATTTTAAAAAAGCACAACAATTCCAAGAATACTTTATGCTTATCAGCTTAGCGCCAGCCTTCCTCATGTGGCGTCTCCCCTAATCTTGGCTGGATCTGATTTCTAATCTGGAGACCACTACTTTGGGTCAGTGAATTAAAAAAAAAAAAAAGTTAAAGATTTTTTTTTTCCAGCTTTAGGTTGAAAGAAAGAAGAGCTGCTCCCCTGGTTTCTCTCTGGTCAGATGGCACACTCTCAGAATGTGAGGGAGCTGTTGATTCTAGCATCCCAAGTTTGTCTTCTCTAGCTTTTACAGATAGTTGGCTATAGCTGATGAATGTGCCTATTTGGGTGGAGTTTATGCCTAAGCCAAGAAGAACATAGGAAGTGAGGTGTTTTTTTCCTTGGCACAATAAGAACCATGTGGGGCAGTGAAAATACGCAACACTTAGGAAGGAGGATTATGCCTGGTTCCAAGCTTGCTTGGTTTGGGTTTGAGGGATTTGAGGTGTTCCCCTCAAAGGGATGAGGAGCTCAAGCAGTATTCTGGGAGACTTATTTTCTTCTAAGCCAATTAGATTTTCTTTTTTTTCTTTTTTTTTTTAATTTTATTTTTTAACTTTACAATATTGTATTGGTTTTGCCATATATCAACATAAATCTGCCACAGGTATACACTTGTTCCCCATCCTGAACCCTCTTCCCTCCTCCCTCCCCATACCATCCCTCTGGGTCGTCCCAGTGCACCAACCCCAAGCATCCAGTATTGTGCATCAAACCTGGACTGGCGACTCGTTTCATATATGATATTATACATGTTTCAATGCCATTCTCCCAAATCATCCCACCCTTTCCCTCTCCCACAGAGTCCAAAAGACTGTTCTATACATCAGTGTCTCTTGTGCTGTCTCGTATACAGGGTGATTGTTACCATCTTTCTAAACTCCATATATATGCGTTAGTATACTGTATTGGTGTTTTTCTTTCTGGCTTACTTCACTCTGTATAATAGGCTCCAGTTTCATCCACCTCATTAGAACTGATTCAAATGTATTCTTTTTTTTTTTTTGATTTTTTTTAATCAAGAATCTCTTTTATTGATTATCAGAAACATTACAAACATCTAATATGAACAAATTGTAACATGACAGTGTTTAGTTTGAACGATTAATACAAATGTATTCTTTTTAATGGCTGAGTAATACTCCATTGTGTATATATACCACAGCTTTCTTATGCATTCATCTGCTGATGGACATCTAGGTTGCTTCCATGTCCTGGCTATTATAAACAGTGCTGCGATGAACATTGGGGTACATGTGTCTCTTTCAATTCTGGTTTCTTTGGTGTGTATGCCTAGCAGTGGGATTGCTGGGTCATAAGACAGTTCTATTTCCAGTTTTTTAAGGAATCTCCACACTGTTCTCCATAGTGGCTGTACTAGTTTGCATTCCCACCAACAGTGTAAGAGGGTTCCCTTTTCTCCACACCCTCTCCAGCATTTATTGCTTGTAGACTTTTGGATAGCAGCCATTCTGATTGGCGTGAAATGGTACCTCATAGTGGTTTTGATTTGCATTTCTCTGATAATGAGTGATGTTGAGCATCTTTTCATGTGTTTGTTAGCCATCTGTATGCCTTCTTTGGAGAAATGTCTATTTAGTTCTTTGGCCCATTTTTTGATTGGGTCATTTATTTTTCTGGGATTGAGCTGCAGGAGTTGCTTGTATATTTTTGAGATTAGTTGTTTGTCTGTTGCTTCATTTGCTATTATTTTCTCCCATTCTGAAGGCTGTTTTTTCACCTTGCTTATAGTTTCCTTTGTTGTGCAAAAACTTTTAAGTTTAATTAGGTCCCATTTGTTTATTTTTGCTTTTATTTCCAATATTCTGAGAGGTGGTCATAGAGGATCCTGCTGTGATGTATATCGGAGAGTGTTTTGCCTATGTTCTCTTCTTGGAATGTTATAGTTTCTGGTCTTACATTTAGATCTTTAATCCATTTTGAGTTTATTTTCCTAACTTTCATTTGCCTTATCTTCTAAGACTTAGTTCAAGATATCTTACCTCTGGAATGCCTTCTCTAGATACCTCAGCTCATTGTGTGTGTGTGTGTGTTTGTGTATGTGTGTTAAAGTCTTTTTAAAATTATAAAATAAAACACAAATGCAAAAAATCAAACCAAACAAATTCAAGGCTTAGTGGATTGTTAAGACAAGTACCTATTTACTTGTCACCCAGATAAAGAAAGAGCACGTTGTCAGTCATGTCAGAAGCCCTCCAAGGGCTCTGTCCTGGGTCTCCCTGCCCCTGAAAGTAACTACTGTACTGTCTTCTATAGGAATCACTTTCTTCTGTTGTTTTTTTTTTTTGGCGGGGGGATGTGGTGGTTACCAACAAAGTAGATCTTTAAACACTATAGTTTTGTCCATGAAGAAAAATGTTGATATGTGTTTTAAATCTCTTTAGTTCTCTAGGTCAAAATTTCCTCTTTTATACCATTGATCTGTTGAAGAACCCAAGTCATTTCACCCACAAAAATTCCTGGGGTCCATTTTAATTGCATACTCCTGATGCAGTTCAACAGGTTTCTCTGTCCTCTGTATTTCCTGCAGCTGGATTTGGAGGCTTGAAACTCAAGCTCAGTCTCTTAGGCAAGATGATGGGTGATTCATCAGGAAGCATATACTGTAATGACTAGTTGACTCTCTCAATGTATCAGATCAGATCAGATCAGATCAGTCGCTCAGTCGTGTCCGACTCTTTGCGACCCCATGAACCGCAGCACGCCAGGCCTCCCTGTCCATCACCAGCTCCCGGAGGTCACTCAGACTCGCATCCATAGATTCATGTTTATTGTGAACTACAGAGTATTAGAATTCTATTATTTTATTAATATTCATTAGTTAGAATATTTCTATAACAGACATTTTCCCTCATCTATTATTTGTATCATTGGTGGTATAATTCAGATAGAAAAGGCAAAGTAAATGCTTAATTCTTTTATCAGTTGTCAAAATAATGAATGTTTTCTATTATCCTCCAAAGATTATTTTTCATTTTAATTATCATGAACTGGTGTATCCATGTGTTCAGACATGTATTCAACTCCTGGATAGGTTTCAAGTAACTATTGCTGCTGCTGCTGCTGCTGCTAAGTCGCTTTAGTCGTGTCCGACTTTGTGCGACCCCAGAGACAGCAGCCCACTAGGCTCCCCCGTCCCTGGGATTCTCCAGGCAAGAACACTGGAGTGGGTTGCCATTTCCTTCTCCAATGCATGAAAGTGAAAAGTGAAAGTGAAGTCACTTAGTTGTGTCCAACTCTTAGTGACCCCATGGACTGCAGCCTACCAGGCTCCTCCATCCATGGGATTTTCCAGGCAAGAGTACTGGAGTGGGGTGCCATTGCCTTCTCTGCAAGCAACTATTATAATTACCTTAATTTTAATTCATCCAATCTTTGGTCAGTGAGAGCCTCTTCCATTGGCGCTAGAAGATATGACCGTGGTAGTCTTTGATGACTTACTTACTGTTTGATATAACAAAATATTCTAGGTTCGTCTTGTACATTTCCTGCCCTAGATCTGGAATCTGCCATTTCTTCAAGAATCCCTGGTTTCTTTTAGTCGTTGTTGTTTAGTTGCTAAGTTGTGCCCTACTCTTTTGCAACCCCATGAACTACAGCCTGCCAGACTCCTCTGTCCATGGGATTTCCCAGGCAAGAATACTGGAGTGGATTGCCATTTCCTTCTCCAGGGGTTTTCCCAGCACAGATATTGAACCCTCGTCTCCTGCACTGGCAGATGAATTCTTTCCACTGAACCACCTGGGAAACCCAGTTTCTTTTAGAAGGCAATGGTATTTTGAAGTGACAACCCAGGCACAAAGTATGTTCATTACTATTGTGTTGGTTATTGTTTTTAGGCTTTTTCAGCAGATGGAACTAGGAAATATCCATATATTTTTAAAGATAAAATGCCTCATAGGTTCATTTTTATATTTTCAGTTCAAATTTAGTGCTGTAGGTTTTTTTTTCTGTTTGTTTTTAAACACAATAGTCTCAGAACAATTATACTATTACTAAAGCCACCAATATGATAATTAAGAGACGTTTTAAAATTTGTTCTCTGCTTTTACCTCTATTTTTATATGTGTGTGCTTTATTTTTTAATTTTCTAAATAAATTTTATTTTCTAGAGCAGTTTTAGGCTCACAGCAAAATTAAGCAGAAGGTAACAGAGATTTCCCCTTAATCTTCTGCTCCAACTTACACACACTTTCCTGCTATCAACATTCTCTCCCAGAGTGCCACAGTTATGACGATTTGGTGAATATTATTGACATACCATTATCACCTGAAGTCCATAGATTACATTAGAATTTATTTCTGATGATATATATTATATGGATGTGGACAAATGCATAATGACATATATTCCTCATTATGTCATACTGAATAGTTCCATAGCTCTAAAAAACCCTCTCTGTTCTGCCTCTTCACCCCTCCCTTTTCCTCCCCTTGATCTTTTTACTGTCTTATTTTTCCTTTCCCAGAATTTATATGGTTGAAATCATGTATTATGTAGCCTTTTTAGGTTGGCTTCTTTAACTTAGTAATGTGCATTTGTTTCCTCCATGCCTTTTTGTGGGTTGGTAGCTCATTTACGCATCTACCTGTTACTGTAACTCTAAGAATGTTAGCTCATTCTTTTTACCCTGAATAATATTCCATTGTCTAGATGTAACACAATTTATTTATCCATTCTCTTTCTGCAGAACATCTTAATTACTTCCAAGTTCTGTCAGTTATGAATAAAGCTGCTATAAACATCTGTACATAGATTTTTCTGTATGTGGACGTAAGTTTTGAACTCCTTTTGGTAAATACCAAGACTCATGATTGCTGGGTCATCTAGTAAGAGTATGATTAATTTTATAAGGAGCTGCTGACTTGTCTTTCAAAATGGCTACACCATTTTTCATTCCTATCAGCCGTGAATGAGAGTTCCTGTTGCTCCATATCCTTATCAGCATTTGATGTTTTCAGTGTTTTGGAGTTTGGCCATTCTAATAGGTGTGTATCTCATTGTTCTTTTAATTTCCAGTTTCCTAATGACATACAACGTTGGGCATCTTTTCATATGCTTATTTGCCATTTGCTTATCTGTTTTTGGTTAGGCATCTGTTCAGGTCTTAGGCCCCTTTTCTAACTTGGTTGCATTCTACCCACTTTTGAGTGTGCCATACTTAGAATTAGAGTAACAAGTAGATGAGTTATTCAGCATGAGCCTAAGATGTATCCACTATGAGTTTCTGATGTTTGATGAATTGGAAGAACAGATAGGTAGAAGGCTATTTGCATGTAGAGTTTCTTGGAGATGAATCCATTAGGAGCAATTCTGATGGCAGTACAATGTATATTACTCCTACTTACCTCATGTCTGATTACTGTAGATGTGGTTGGCTATAGATAAAAACTAAAAGAGTGATTTCACTAAAAACTATGTCCGGTAGTACGAATAGGCTAGCTAATGATGCAGGAACAACCAAGTGTGGACTCCCAGTGGCTTGATAGTGCAATAATTAATTTATTTCTCACTCTACATGGTCAGTGCAGATTGGTGGGGGCTTCATTACCCCGGTCACTGGGAACCCAGATTGATAAAGGCTCTATCATTTTAAGTTTGTACTGTGTAGAACACATGACCTTGTTGGTTAGAGGGACAGACTCAGGGAAGGTTCTATATTGGTTTTTCTACATTGAGGCCTGAAAATGACACACATCCTTTCTATTCATAGTCCATTGACCAGCACTACTCATGTGGATGCCTAACTGCAAGAGGGCTGGAAAATGTGGGAAATCAGCTGGAATGTTTGGTGAATTCCACTGTTTCTGCCATACTCCATTAGCCATTGTGTGGACTCAATGACGGTGATGGAAATGCCCACTTGGAGACTTGGAGACAGAGTCCACAGGAAATAGTGGTACTCAGTGAGAATTAGAAGTGATGCTTATCAGGGGACTTCAGGAAATAGAGGGAAATGAGGATATCTGGTTCTGATCCAAAGCTTACACACTTATTACAAGCTCCATAATTGTATTATTGCTTCGTATAAAACCTGAAATTACCAACCCTCTTAATTTGCATAGTACAAAAATGAGAGGAAGTTGCTACAAGAAAATATGATAGTTTTCAAACCTGAGCTGTGAAGCAAGTCATAGGAAGAGGAAACACTTGTAACTCACCATGGTTCTTAAAGTACTGTGACTTCAAGTTCCAGGATTTTTTTTTTCCATTTTTTAAATGTTCTAAAATACACATAGTATAAAATGTATCATTGTAACTATTTTTAGGTTTATAGGTAAGTGATATAAAATACATTCATAATGTGCAACCTTAATCACCATCTAACTCCCTAAGCCTTTTATCTTGTAAAACTGAAACTCCATACCCATTAAACAATACCCGCCCATTCTGCTCTCACCCCAAGTCCCTGGCAACCACCATTCTACTTCCTAATCTCTATGATTTTGACTATGCTAAGTACCTCATATAAATGGAATCATAAAGTATTTGTCTTTTTTGTTACTGACTTCTTTCACAATAATGTCCTCAAGGTTCATTCATGTTGTAGGATACATAGATTTTTCTTTCCTTTTAAAGTTGAACAATTTTCCATTGTATATTTATATCACATTTTGCTTATCCATTCATTTGTCAATAGATTCTTGGGTTGCTTCCATATTTTAGCTATTATGAATAATGCTGCTAAGAATATGGGTATACAAATATCTCTTGGGTATACACAATAATGCTGCTAAGAACATGGGTATACATATATGAGATCCTGTTTTCGATAACTCGGGGTATATACACAAAAATGGCATTGATAGATCATGTAGTAATTTCATTTTTAAGTTTTTGAGGAAATACCATACTGATTTCTACAGAGATTGTATTATTTTACATTACCAACAGTGCACAAGAGTTCTAATTTCTCTACACCCTCACTAACACTTATCTTCTGTTTTTATCTTATTTTTAAATAGTAGCCATCCTAATGGGTGTGAGGTGGTATCTCATTTTAGTTTTGATTTGCATTTCCCCAAATGTTAGTGGTGTTGAGCATCTTTTTGTGTGTTTATTGTCCATTTATTTATTTTCTCTAGAGAAATAAAGTTCTTTGCTCATTTTAAAATCAGGTTGTTTCATGTTGTTGATTTTAGGAGTTTTTTTTTTAAATATATTCTGGGTATTAATCCCTTATCAGATGTGTGATTTATAAATATTTTCTTTCATTCTGTGGATTGCCTTTTTACTCTGTTGATATCATCTACTGATGCACAAAAATTAAAAAATTTTGCAAAGTCTGATTTTTTCTTTGGGTACTTGTGTCTTTCAAGTCATGTTCTAAAAATCATTGTCAAATACAGTGTCATGAAGTTTTGTTGTATTTTTCCCTAAGGGTTTTATGGTTTTAGCTCTTAAAATATGTTCTTGATCCATTTTGGGTTAATTTTTGTGTATGGTGTTAAGTTAGGGTCCACTTTCATTTTTTTGCATGTGAATATCTAGTTTTCCCAAGACCATTTATTGAAAAAACTGTCCTTTCCTCATTGAATGATGTTGGTTGCCTTGTCAAAATCATTTGGCCATATTTTCAAGGGTTTATTATGGGCTCTCTTCTATTTGTTGGTGTATCTGTCTATTTTTATGCCAATACCACATTGTTTTGATTACTGTAGCTTTTTAGTAAGTTTTAAAATTAGGAAATGTGAGTCTTCCAGTTTTGTTTTTTCTTTTGAAGATTGTTCTGGTATTCTGGGTCCCTTGCTATTTCGTGTGAATTTTAGGATGAGTTTTTTTCTCTCTCTCTCTCTCTTTTTTTTTTAAATGTCATTGGGATTTTGATAGGGATTGCATGGAACCTGTAGCTTGCTTTGTGGAGAACTGACATTTGAACAATATGAAGTCTTCCAATCTATAGACATGGGATATGTTTCCATTTATTTATGCTGTTTAAAATTTCTTTCAACAATGTTCTGCCATTGTACAATTCTTCTACCCCCTTGGTTTAGGCAATTTCTAAACGTTTTATCATTTCTGATGCTATTGTGAATGGAGTTGTTTTTGTAATTTCTTTTTTCAGATTGTTAATTCTTCATGTATAGATATACAACTGATTTTTGTGTGTTGACTTTGCCCCTGGTACTTTACTAAATTAATTAATTCTAACTATATATATATATATTTGTGGCCTGTGAAAGCTTTAGAACTTTCTACATGTAAGATCATATTATCTGCAACTGGAGATAATTTTACTTCCTTTCTGGTTTGGATGCTTTTTATTTCTTTTTCTTGCCTAATTGTTCTGGCTAGATCAATTCTATGTTGAATAGAAGTGGTGAAAGCAAGCATCTTTGCCCTGTTCTTGAACTTAGAGGAAATGCTTTCAGTGCTTTACCATTGAGTTTGATGTTTACTATAGATTTTTTGTATGTGGCTTTTATTATGATCAGATCAGATCAGATCAGATCAGTCGCTCAGTCGTGTCCGACTCTTTGCGACCCCATGAACTGCAGCACGCCAGGCCTCCCTATCCATCACCAGCTCTCGGAGGTCACTCAGACTCACATTCATTGAGTCAGTGATGCCATCCAGCCATCTCATCCTCTGTCGTCCCCTTCTCCTCCTGCCCTCAATACCTCCCAGCATCAGAGTCTTCTCCAATGAGTCAACTCTTCGCATGAGGTGGCCAAAATACTGGAGTTTCAGCTTGAGCATCATTCCCTCCAAAGAAATCCCAGGTCTGATCGCCTTCAGAATGGACTGGTTGGATCTTCTTGCAGTCCAAGGGACTCTCAAGAGTCTTCTCCAACACCACAGTTCAAAAGCATCAATTCTTCGGCGCTCAGCCTTCTTCACAGTCCAGCTCTCACATCTATACATGACCACAGGAAAGACCATAGCCTTGACTAGGCGAACCTTTGTTGGCAAAGTGATGTCTCTGCTTTTGAATATGCTATCTAGGTTGGTCATAACCTTCCTTCCAAGGAGTAAGCGTCTTTTAATTTCATGGCTGCAGTCACCATCTGCAGTGATTTTGGAGCCCAGAAAAATAAAGTCTGACACTGTTTCCACTGTTTCTCCATCTATTTCCCATGTAGTGATGGGACCAGATGCCATGATCTTCGTTTTCTGAATGTTGAGTTTTAAGCCAATCTTTTCACTCTCCACTTTCACTTTCATCAAGAGGCTTTTGAGTTCCTCTTCACTTTCTGCCATAAGGGTGGTATCATCTGCATATCTGAGGTTATTGATATTTCTCCCGGTAATCTTGATTCCAGCTTGTGTTTCCTCCAGACCAGCATTTCTCATGATGTACTCTGCATATAAGTTAAATAAACATGGTGGCAATATACAGCCTTGACGTACTCCTTTTCCTATTTGGAACCAGTCTGTTGTTCCATGACCAGTTCTAACTGTTGCTTCCTGATCTGCATACAGATTTCTCAAGAGGCAGATCAGGTGGTCTGGTATTCCCATCTCTCTCAGAATTGTCCACAGTTTATTGTGATCTACACAGTCAAAGGCTTTGGCATAGTCAATAAAGCAGAAATAGATGTTTTTCTGGAACTCTCTTGCTTTTTCGATAATCCAGCGGATGTTGGCAATTTGATCTCTGGTTCCTCTGCCTTTTCTAAATCCAGCTTGAACATCAGGAAGTTCACGGTTCACATATTGCTGAAGCCTGGCTTGGAGAATTTTGAGCATTACTTTACTAGCGTGCGAGATGAGTGCAATTGTGCGGTAGTTTGAGCACTCTTTGGCATTGCCTTTCTTTGGGATTGGGATGAAAACTGACCTTTTCCAATCTTGTGGCCACTGCTGAGTTTTCCAAATTTGCTGGCATATTGAGTGAAGCACTTTCACAGCATCATCTTTCAGGATTTGGAATAGCTCCACTGGAATTCCATCACCTCCACTAGCTTTGTTCCTAGTGATGCTTTCTAAGGCCCACTTGACTTCACATTCCAGGATGTCTGGCTCTAGGTCAGTGATCACACCATCATGATTATCTGGGTCGTGAAGCTCTTTTTTGTACAGTTCTTCTGTGTATTCTTGCCACCTCTTCTTAATATCTTCTGCTTCCGTTAGGTCCACACCATTTCTGTCCTTTATCTAGCCCATCTTTGCATGAAATGTTCCTTTGGTATCTCTGATTTTCTTGAATAGATCCTTAGTCTTTCCCATTCTGTTGTTTTCCTCTATTTCTTTATTATGATAAGGTAGCTTTTGTGAAGTCCTATTTTTTGTATTTTTATTATGAGTTTTGTCAAATACTTTTGCTGCATCAACTAAGATGATCATGTGATTTTTTTCTGCCCTTTGCATTCTGTTGATGTAGGTTTATTACATTAATTAGTTTATGTATGTTGAATCATTCCTGCATTCTAGGAACAAATCCCACTTGGTCATGGTGTATAATCCTTTTAATATGCCACTGAATTCAGTTGCTAGTATATTTTGTGGAGGATTTTTGCATCAATGTTGATAAGAGATATTTGTCTGTAGTTTTCTTATAGTGTTTTTGTCTGGCTTTGCTATCAGGGTTGGAGAAGACAATGGCAACCCACTCCAGTACTCTTGCCTGGCAAATCCCGTGGATGGAGGAGCCTGGTGGGCTGCAGTCCATGGGGTCGCTGGGAGTCGGACACGACTGAGAAGACTTCCCTTTCACTTTTCACTTTAATGCATTGGAGAAGGCAATGGCAGCCCACTCCAGTGTTCTTGCCTGGAGAATCCCAGGGACAGGGGAGCCTGGTGGGCTGCTGTCTATGGGGTCGCACAGAGTCAGACACGACTGAAGCGACTTAGCAGCAGCAGCAGTTATCAGGGTAATGCTGGCCTCATGCTATGCTATGCATGAGTGTTCAATTTTCTTTATTTTTTTTTGGAAAAGCTTGAGAGAGATTGGTGTTAGTTCTTTAAATATTTGGCAGAATTCATCAGTGAAGACATTATCAGGTCCACAAATTTATTTTGGGGGGAGATTTTCTGATTACTGATTCAAAATCCTTTTAGGAATAGGATTATTAAGATTTTCTGTTTCTTCCTGATATAGTCTCTATAGGTTTTATGTTTCTAGAAGTTCATCCACTTCCACAACTTACCCAATTCGTCACTGAACTTGATCATAGTATTCTTCAATCTTTTATATTTCTATAGATTTGGTAGTAGTGTCCCCACTTTAATTTATGATTTTAGTAAGTTGAATCTTCTCTCTTTTTTTCTTAGTCCATCTAGGTAAAGTTTTGTGAATTGTGCTGACCTTTTCAAAGAACCAACCTTTGGTTTTATTGTTTATTTTCTATTATTTTTCTGTTTTCTGCTTTGTTGATCTCTAGTCTAGTTTCTATTATTTCCTTCCTTCTGCTAGTTTTGTGTTGTTGCTTTTATTAGCACTTTAGGCTGTAAAGTTCAGTTGTTGATTTGAGATTTTTTCTTTTTAATGTAAGCATTTAAAACTATAAATTTCTCCTTAGTACTGCTTTTACTGTGTCACATAAATTTTGGTGTGTTGTATTTTTATTTTCATTCATTGCTAAGATTTTCTAAGTTCTTCGTGATTTTTTTCTTTAATTAACTGGTTGTTTAAGAGTGTGCTATTTAGTTTCCTAATATTTATGGATTTTCTAGTTTTACTTCTATTATTGATTTCTAAGTTCATCCTGTTGTGGTCAAAGAAGATACTTTGTTTGGTACATTTCTTTACAAATCTATTAATACTTAATTTTTGACCTAAAATATGGACTGTCCTAGTAAATGTCCCATATGCATTTGAGAAAAATGTGTATAGTATTGTTCTGAGTATAATGTTCTGTTTACATCTATTAGATTTAGTTGGCTAATTGTGTTAAGTCCTCTATTTCGTTACTTATGTTCTGTCTGATTGTTCTATTCATTATTGAGAATGGGATATTGAAATCTCCAGCTATGATTGTAAAACTATGCATTTTTCTTTTCAGTTCTGTCAGTTTTGCTTTCTATATTTTTTATGATCATTAGGTGCATACATGTTTATAATTATTTTATCTTCTTGCTTTGTTGAAACTTTTATTAATGTACAATGCACTACTTTGTATCTTGTGACTGTAAAAGCAACTTAAAGTTTATTTTGTCTGATATTCGTATAGCCACCTCTGTTCTCTTTTGGTTATTATTTTCATGGAATATTTTTTTCCTTCCTTTCACTTTCAATCTTTAAAGTGAGCCTCTTATAGACAGCAGACAGTTGGATCATGTTTTTAAAATCAATTCTGCCAACCTCTGTATTTCGGTTAGAGTTTAATTTATTTACATCCAAGCAATCCCTGAGGATTTGTCGTTTTGGTATCTGTTCTATATGTGCCCTGTAGTTTTTTTGTCCCTCATTTCCTGCATTATTGTCTTATTTTGTGTTTAGTTGATTTTTATAGTGAGACATATAAGTATCTTCCTAATTTTCTTTTGTATATATTCTATTGCTGTTTTCTTTGTGATTGTCAAAACAGATAACATTTAATATCTTAAAATCATAGCAATGTAATTTGAATTTATACTCACTTAACTTCAATAACATACAAAATTTCTACCTCTTTAACATCTCAGTTAAAGATGACCCTCTCGGTTTTTGATGTCACAAAATTACATCTTAATATATTGTTCCAAAATATAAACTAACACTTCTTTTAAATGCATTAATATATTAAATTATATAAAAACCAAAATGTGTAGTTACAAACTAATGCTTACAATCATACTAGCTTTTAGACTAATGATTGTTTTTAAAACATGAATTAGTCTCTTAAGTCATATTTAAAAGAAGAAGTGAAGTTACAAATTATTGTTATAACAATATTAACTTTTATAATTGTCCATCTGTTTTCCTTTATTAAGATATTTATTTCTTTATATGCCTTTTTCTAGTGACCTTTCATTTCAGCTTGCAATAGTCCCTTTGTTGAAGCCACGCATACTGGGAAACAAACTCACTCAGAAGGACAATGCAGAGAGTGGAGTGCAGTTTATTACACTGGCGGGCCCAAGGCAGAGTCTCCTCTTAGCCAAGGACCCGACCAGTTTTTCTGAACACCTTATATACCCTAAGTGTACGTGCCCAAACCCACCTCCCCAAATTCCCTGAAACTAGGCTGAAGAAAGGAAAAGAAAGGTACAATCAAAGTTAACTCATGATTGATATACCTTAAGCCTACATAGTTAACAGTGACAATTATCAATAGGCCTGTGGTCATACCCCAATAAGCATAATAGAGTTTATGATTCTATTAGGTTACACAGATAATTAGGGTATTCTTTTAGGTAACAGAGAGTCTAGGTATGAGCACTGGGGCTCTTCCATCTAGGGGGTCTGGTTTACCAGTTGGTATGTCATTTCCATAGACACTGGGCACATAGCTCAAAGTCCACAGTCCGGCCCAAGATGGAGTCCTGCTTTCAAGATGGAGCCTGTTCTATTCGTTTCCTCCTTCATCCCCTCCTCTTGATGGTCTTAACTCATAGTATGAGCATCATTCATAGGGATATATTGCACCCTGACCTCCAATTCGGGAGAACGACATCAACACTTGGGTTACAAAGATTATAACAGATTGTAAAATAAAGAGTCCACAAAGCTGAACTATCAAGGCAACTATAACAATTATAAATATAGTTTTCCACCAATCACCCTTCACCCAAGATAGGACCTAAGTCCAAAAAGGAAGATATCATCAGATATAACTTTAACCTGACTTTTCATGTCATCTAGGGTGGCTGATAGCCAGATAAATCAGGAATATATGCACAACATTCAACTTTGATTATAGCACAGGTCCCTTTTTATACTGAAACTCTGGTTAGTCTCAAGATGATACCAGCAAGTCCTTGTAGTAGCAGTTGATTGTAGAGCTTCACCTCTTGTTCTTCTTTTAGATGATCTTGATTTCTCGGGGATCAGAAGGGTCCTTTTGTGGAGTCCACTCGGTGTCCTCCAGGTCTGCGTGGTATGCTCTCTTCAGTCTCATGTGGTGGATCCAAGGAGTGACACCTGCAAATTTAACTGGATTAGGGGTGGTTAGAACAAGAGCATATGGACCCTTCCAATGTGGGGCCAAAGAGTCATGTTTCCAGCCCTTGACCACACCTGATCCCTGGGCACAAATTCGTGTATCTGTTCCCCAAGGGGGAACGGCACCCTTTCTTGTACAAACTTAGTCACCTGATTTATTATCTTGCCCAGTTGTTCCATCTGGTGTGAAATCTCATCTCCCCTTACCTGAGGCAAATTTGTTGACAGCTGTTTTATTATGGGAGGGGGCCTCCCATACACAATCTTGTACGGAGAAGAGCCATGGGACTGTGGGGTCATCTTGAGTCTGAGCAGAGCCGTGGGAAACAAGTCTACCCAGGAACCGTCAGTCTCTAAGATCCACTTGGAGAGTGTCTCTTTAAGTGTCCGGCTGGTTCCTTCCACCATCCCAGAGCTCTCGGGTCTATATGCTGTATGTAATTTCCACCTGATGTTTAAAGTTTTGCTTCCTTGTAATACTAAATCAGCTACGAAAGCTGGGCTACTGTCCGATCCAATGCTGGTAGGAAATCCACATCTGGGAACCATCTCCCTGAGCAGGCACTGGGCTACTTTTGATGCTCTTTCAGTGCGGGTAGGAAAAGCTTCCACCCATCCCGAGAACGTACGTACTGTGACCAGCAGGTAATGGTAGTGTTAGGAAAAGCTTCCACCCATCCCGAGAATGTACATACTGTGAGGAGCAGGTAATGGTAGTGTCTGTGAGGTTTCATTTCAGGGAAGTCCACTTCCAGGTGTTCAAAGGGCAGCGTGCCTTTTACCTGAATCCCTGGAGGTTTCTGTCTGTGCCGAGAGGCAGCATTGACCTGTGAGCAGGCAGTGCAATTCTGAGACTTTGTCCTGCTTAAGAAAAAGAGTTGGTTTTTTCCCTTTTAGGGGATAGAGTTTAGGGCAAATTGGGGATCTGTTCTTGGGTCTTAGTGGCCCCTCATTATGGTGTTTATTGATATAAATGAATCAGTGAATGCATGAATGAATAAATATATGTGTAAGTAAATGAAGACAAATGGGTCACACGTGGGTATCCATGTTGGCATTCAAAGTTGGTGGGAGGATGATATAGTCATATATTTAGAAGCCTGGTGGCAATTGTTAGCAGTTTTGGTATTCAAGTATACAGTGTGTAGATTCTCAGGTAATTGAGATAATGTGATTTATCTTGAATGATTATTTTAAAAAGGTAAACTATGAACAAAGATGGAGTATGTGTTCTGAAGTAAGGTTTATAGTTAATACTGATCTATCCTACTGATGTTCATATGAAGAAAATAGGACCTAGTTTCTTCCTTCTAATTCACATAGAGACTTATGCATGTGAAAATAGTGTTTCAGTTCTGGGTTTCAGTTAGAGAGTTTAAAACTACATATATATATATATACATATAATTTTATTATAGTTTATATTGACAGTACATATTTGATATTTATACAATTTTATATCTTACTATAAGTTATATATTTTTTAGGAGAATACATCAATGGTCAGATTATTCTATCACAAATTAAATACATAAATGAAAGGCTCTGTAAAGTCATAGAGTAAGATAAAGCTAGGATTATTTGTGAGAATGTGCCATGACATTCAGAGAAGGCAATGGCACCTCACTCCAGTACTCTTGCCTGGAAAATCCCATGGACAGAGGAGCCTGGAAGGCTGCAGTCCATGGGGTTGCTGAGGGTTGGAAACAACTGAGTGACTTCACTTCACTTAGGGAAGAGAAGCGGGGAACCAAGAAATATTTTCAAATTAGTTCTTCCAGTTTATCATGGCCTACATGGGTCGCTTGGTGTGTTTGGCTACAAGAGTGGGTGCCAGCTCCTCTGGTACCAATAATTTGCCACTTGGCAATTCCCACCATCCCTTTTCAGTCTTGATAGGCCCTTCTGCTTTGGCTAGTTGGATTTGCACTTCAGTGTATTTTGGAGAGTCTAGTGTTAGCTCAGGTAGCTCCGCCAATATGAGAGCTTTAATAGGGGCTTCACTTGTCACCCCCAAGCCTTCAGCTGCTTGTTTAGTGGTCTAATCTGCCAATCTGTTCCCTGAGCCTGGCGGGTATCCTCTTTTTGACGTCCTCAGAAGTGTATGACTGCACCTTTCTGGTTTCCAGGCAGCATCTAAAAGGGTCTTAATTTCTTCCTTATTTTTAATATCTTTTTTACTAGCTTTCAAAGGCCTCTCTCCTTATACAGAGCCCTGTAGTGTGGCAAAAGCATACTGAGTCTGTGTAAATGTTTGTCTTCTTACTTTTGACAGCTAGAGAGCCTGGATTAGAGCATATAGTTTAGCCTGTTGAGTGGACCAGTTCTGCCGAGACAGAGCCTCAACTATGGTTTCTTCCATTACTATTTCATGCCAAAGCCTTTGACTGTGTGGATCACAATAAACTGTGGAAAATTCTGAAAGAGATGGGAATACCAGACCACCTGATCTGCCTCTTGAGAAATTTGTATGCAGGTCAGGAAGCAACAGTTAGAACTGGACATGGAACAAAAGACTGGTCCCAAATAGGAAAAGGAGTACGTCAAGGCTGTATAATGTCACCCTGTTTATTTAACTTATATGCAGAGTACATCATGAGAAATGCTGGACTGGAAGAAACACAAGCTGGAATCAAGATTGCTGGGAGAAATATCAATAACCTCAGATATGCAGATGACACCACCCTTATGGCAGAAAGTGAAGAGGAACTAAAAAGCCTCTTGATGAAAGTGAAAGTGGAGAGTGAAAAGGTTGGCTTAAAGCTCAACATTCAGAAAACAAAGATCATGGCATCCGGTCCCATCACTTCATGGGAAATAGATGGGGAAACAGTGGAAACAGTGTCAGACTTTATTTTTCTGGGCTCCAAAATCACTGCAGATGGTGACTGCAGCCATGAAATTAAAAGACGCTTACTCCTTGGAAGGAAAGTTATGACCAACCTAGATAGCATATTCAAAAGCAGAGACATCACTTTGCCAACAAAGGTTCGCCTAGTCAAGGCTATGGTCTTTCCTGTGGTCATGTATGGATGTGAGAGCTGGACTGTGAAGAAGACTGAGTGCCAAAGAATTGATGCTTTTGAACTGTGGTGTTGGAGAAGACTCTTGAGAGTCCCTTGGACTGCAAGGAGATCCAAGCAGTCCATTCTGAAGGAGATCAGCCCTGGGATTTCTTTGGAAGGAATGATGCTAAAGCTGAAACTCCAGTACTTTGGCCACCACATGCGAAGAGTTGACTCATTGGAGAAGACTCTGATGCTGGGAGGGATTGGGGGCAAGAGGAGAAGGGGATGACAGAGGATGAGATGGCTGGATGGCATCACTGACTCGATGAATGTGAGTCTGAGTGAACTCCGGGAGTTGGTGATGGACAGGGAGGACTGGCGTGCTGCGATTCATGGGGTCGCAAAGAGTCGGACACGACTGAGTGACTGATCTAATCTGATCTGATTACTATTTCATATCCCGACAGTCATTGTCCTTGTTTCACCAGGCTGGTGCCATTGGTGTACAGGACCGAATCTGGGTCCAGGATTGGCTGGTCTCTCAAGTCAGATCTGCTGGCATATTTCCTTGCAATCATGTGAGGGCTCACCTTCTCCCACAAGAAAGAGAGTGGCCAGATTCAGGGCCTGACAAAGCTCAGTAGTAACATGGGGGTTCTCATATAACAGTCCCTGGTATTGCGTAATCCGGGATGTTGACAGCCATTTATGGGGGTCCCCTCACAGGAGAGTGTTGACCTCATGCGGGACATTTACGAACAAATCTTGGACCAAATCAGCTTGGTTGCGTCCTGGACCAGTAAGGCAACTGCAGCAACTGCCCATAAGCATCCCAGCCACCCAGTGGCAACACTGTCCAGCTGATTAGAGATAAGTCACAGGTCTGTCCCATGTCCCTAGAGTCTGGGACAACACTCCCATAGCCACCTTTTCCTTTTCAGTCACGTAAAGAGTAAACTGCTAAGCAAGGTCTGGCAGGCCCAAGGCGGGTGCTGAAATAATTGTACTGTGTTTGAGTACAGTGGGACTTGTTTTGCAAGCCTGGGGTGGGTGGTCTTCCACGCAGACCTCAGGGAATTGTTGAGTTAACTCTGTCTCTTGACTGTTTAGCCTGTCTAGTTTCCCTTCCAGGAGATTGTGCAACCTCCCTTCATCTTGAGAGGTTACCAAGAGGAAGAGTAAATAGGTGGTTGAGCCCACTCGAACAGTGGGTCTTTTGTGGGGAGAAATGTCACTTGTGCCCCCAATTTAGACAGGAAGTCTCTTCCTAACAAAGGTACTGGGCATTCAGGGATGTATACAAATTCATGAGTCACTTGGTGTCTCCCCATCTGACATTTTCAGGGTAGGCTAGAGACACAAGGCTGCATTTATCACCATCTGAGACCCAGCAGCCTCTGGCTGGGTCTATTGGCATATAAAGTCTATAGACCTTGCACAGTCTTTCGCAGAACTCAGAGGGTGATTCGCTTTCCCTTTGAATCACTTTGGAGGGTTTTGCTCCCAAAACTCATAACTTTTCAGGCCCCCCTCTTGAGACCTTGTAAAATAGTCACCCGATAACTCTCCAGGTGGCCCCTCCCTTCCTCTGTGTTACAGTCCCAGCTGGGTCTCTCATCAGGGATGGCTAGTTCTGCCCACCACTGTGGGTTTGCAGTACCCTCAGGTGCCATTTTTCTTAACCATTTTCTGGCCTCAGTTAGGATCCTGTGTCTGTCCTCAGTGCTGAAAAGGGAGACTAGTAGTTGGATTATGTCATCCTATGTAGGGTGGTGGGTTCAAAAAGTAGTCTCCAATAGCCTAATCATGGCTTGTGGCTCCCCCGAGTATGGTGGAGCATGTTTCTGCCAGTTTAATATATCCGTAGAGGAAAATGGCTGGAATAATAGGCTACAGGGGCTGATGGTAGTGCCCCAGGCATCCTGAACTGGAGGCTGTTGTAGCTCTCTGAGGGGACTCTGTAGTGGGGTTCTTCCCTCTGTTCCTTGGCGGAGCACAGGCTCTAATTGCTGTGTTTTCTTTCCCCTTCCATCAGTACTCACCGGGAGAGGTGGATACAATCTAGGAGGTCCAGCTGAGGTGGAATTCTGGGGGCATTGACCAGAGGTCTCCGTTGCTGGGATTGGAGCCTGATGAAATGGCGGCTCTACGAACTCCAGGAGAGCTGGTGGAAGACCAGTGGCTGCTGCAGAAACTTCACCTGGCCATGGATTGGGCAGTAAGGCGGCCTCCGGTCCTGGTGGAGCACCGGGAAGCAGGCGTGTCATTATCCAGTATGGGGGAGGGGTCAGATCATCCCCATCCAAATCCTGTAGAATTTCCTTTTTTATCATCAGTCAAGTTTTGTGCCATTAACATTTTTCCCTTTCCCTTCTGGATACAGAACCTTGTCCAAGTAGGAGGGTCTTGAGCTAACCTTAGCCATGAGTCAATATATGGATATTGATCCAGGTGTCCTGGCCCTTCTGTGACTACTGTATAGACTGCTTCCACTATTTTTAAGTTCATGGTGTTCTCTGGTGGCCATCCTACTCCCATAGAGGGCCATTTGACCTCACAGAGTATGTGGAGGTGGTTAGGCTTCATCTTCACCCCACAGTCTCCTCCAAATCCCTTCTTTAAATTTTTAATCATGCACTCCAATACAGTTGCCTTAGATTCATTTCCCCCATCTTGCTTACCTTCTTGGACCTTCTACTCTTTGTTTTCGTTCTGTCTATGAAGTTCTCAGTACCCTATGAACTTCTGATATTTCCACTCAATGACACTTAAATTGCCACTCTGCCTCCTTCCTAATTGGGGTGAGAAGAGACTTACCTGCCAGATCCCAGAGGGAGAAGGGGGATCAGCGTGTCTTCACCTGCCAGTCAGCACAGCTGAACCAGAACACCACATGATCCAAGACTGTTTCTCCCTTAACTTTTGAAGTCCATTCTGCCTTGGTGGGCTTGATCAGGTGCGGATGAAAATACAGATGGGTTAAATATCCCATGTCCCAGGCCATCTCTGGAAAAGCCAATTCATACTGACTTATGTATCCCCCTCCTTCTATCCTGAGAATTCCAAGGGGATCAAGAATTTCATAGCAGATGGGACTCCTTCTTGGGGAGGGCAGAATACGAGCACATAAAAACCAAGTTTCTTCTAAAAATCCCCTGGCAATTGCTTTGTAATAATTTTCCCAAGACGGTGTGGACACCACCTCTTAAATGCCCTTCACAAATTTCCTTCCTAAGCCCTAACATGCTCGTCAACCTGTGTACCAAGCAATTGTTGCCACCTGCCGATTCCAGGCTCCTGTGGGCCTGTGCCCCTTCTAGTCCCTCCCAGGGGGATGATCAGGCCCCTTCCTCCACCTGCCGGGTGGGTTCCTCCTCACCTGAGCTCTCAGTTCCCCTGCTGCCATCCACTACCTGCTAACATGAAAGGTATGGGCATTGAGAAGCAGAGTCCTTCCAGAAGGGCGAGGCACCTTCCCCCCTCTAGAAGATTCGAGCCGCAAGGCCTCGGAGTAGTCCCCAATGGGACCTGTCTCCTCAAAGTGAGGAGTTTCCTGGCCCATGCACCAAATGTTGGGGCCACGCATTCTGAGAAACACACTCACTCAGAAGGACAATGCAGAGAGTGGAGTACAGTTTATTACACCGGCGGGCCCAAGGCAGAGTCTCCTCTTAGCCAAGGACCCCGACCAGTTTTTCTGAAAACCTTATATACCGTAAGTGTACGTGCCCAAACCCACCTCCCCAAATTCCCTGAAACTAGGCTAAAGAAAGGAAAAGAAAGGTACAATCAAAGTTAACCCGTGATTCATATACCTTAAGCCTACATAGTTAACAGTGACAATTATCAATAGGCCTGTGGTCATACCCCAATAAGCATAATAGAGTTTATGATTCTATTTGGTTACACAGATAATTAGGGTATTCTTTTAGGTAACAGAGAGTCTAGGTATGAGCCCTGGGGCTCTTCCATCCAGGGGGCCTGGCTTTCCAGTTGGTTTGTCATTTCCATAGATACTGGGCACATAGCTCAAAGTCCACAGTCGGGCCCAAGATGGAGTCCTGCTTTCAAGATGGAGACTGTTCTGTCTGTTTCCTCCTTCATCCCCCCCACCCCCCATGCTCTTAACTCATAGTGTGAGCATCATTCATAGGGATTTATTGCACCCTGACTCTCTGACCTCCAATTTGGGAGAATGACATCAACCTTTGGGTTACAAAGTTTATAATAGATTGTAAAATCAAGGGTCCACAAAGCTGAACTATCAAGGCAACTATAACAATTATAAATATAGTTTTCCACCAATCATCCTTCACCCAGGATAGGACTGAAGTCCAAAAAGGAAGATTATCATCAGACACATCTTTTACCTGAACCTCATGCAATGGCACCCCACCCCAGTACTTTTGCCAGGAAAATCCCATGGACGGAGGAGCCTGGTAGGCTCCAGTCCATGGGGTCGCTAAGAGTCGGACACGACTGAACGACTTCACTTTCACTTTTCACTTTCCTGCATTGGAGAAGGAAATGGCAACCCACTCCAGTGTTCTTGCCTGGAGAATCCCAGGGGCAAGGAAGCCTGGTGAGCTTCCGTCTATGGGGTCGCACAGAGTTGGACACGACTGAAGCGACTTAGCAGCAGCAGCATGTCATCTAGATGGCTGATATATAGCCAGATAAATCTGGAATATATGCACAACATTCAACTTTGATTATAGCACAGGTCCCTCTTTGTACTGAAACTCTGGTTGGTCTCAAGATGATACCAACAAGTCCTTGTAGCAGCAGTTGATTGTAGAGCTTCACCTCTTGTTCTTCTTTAAGATGATCTTTGTTTCACAGGGATCAGTGGGATCCTTTTGTATAGTCCACTTGGGCTACACAAAGGACTTTAATTTCTTTCTTCCACATGCTCAAATATGTTTTTGAATCTCTCTTTTGAATTTTAAATTTCAGGTACTGTACTTTTTAAATCCAGAATTGCTTTCTGATTTCTTTTTTAGGTTTTCTATCTCTTTATTGATATTTCCATTTTGTTGGTACACCATTTCTTGACTTTACACATTCCTTTAGTTCTTTGGTTTTCTCTAAGACAGTTTTTTAAAGTCTTTGTCTAGTAGATCTGCCATCAAATCTTTTTCAGGGACAATTTCTGTTGATTTGTTAATTTCCCTTTGAATAGGCCATACTTTCCTAGTTTTTTTGTATGCTTTGTGTTTTGTGTGTATGTGTTGAAAACTAAACATTTAAATCTAATGTGGTTATTTTGGAGATCAGATTTTCTTCCCTGAGAAAGAGTTTGACATTTTTGCTATTGTTTTGTTATTTTTTTTTTATTTTTAAGTTGTTGTATACTGTCTTTCTGCCAAGGATAATCCTGAGGTGTATATTTAAGGTCTTCTCAGGCTTTTTCCTGAGCCTGCATCTTTTCCTGGGTTTTCATGTTCATTTTCTAATTTTTCTATATATGCAGTTGTTTTTGAATATCTTAGTCTTTAGTGTCTGACTCCCAAAAGGGGAAAAAGAGAGACATGAAGAGAAGAAACAAAGAGCACTATCTCTTTAAACCTCCTGGAAGTCACTTCAGCCAGTGGGGAGAGGCTTGACACAAAGAGGGGAAGTACAACAAAGGTAGCCCATTTCTTTGTCTACATCTCAGTGATTAGACACAGAATGCAGAGATGGAAGCACAGACCCCTGATATTTTGAGGAGATGGTTCTTAATTCCTATCCTGACTTGTGCAAACTGTGTGCACAGGAACACATATATTGCTGCCTGTCATCGGGCTAGGAGTGAGGGATAGACAGCTTCAACTGTTTGAAAAGCTGGAATTGCACAAAAATTAACCACAATTTACCATCCAAACCTTCTCCTGGAAGTTGCAAGCCTCAATAGACTCTGAAGTTCCAAAATGGTTACATCAGACAGAGTCTGTCAGTGCAATTATTGTCTAGGTCAGGAGACAGGTTCCTGGTGCTTCCTACTCCATCTTCTTAGAATTTTTTTCCAAGCCACAGGATTTTGCACTTGGAAAAACCATGTGTTATATCAATAGGAGGGCAAAACAAGCAAGATAGAAAATTATATGTGCAGTACACACACATCTAGGTTAAACAACTACAACAGAAGCTCAACACAGAAAAAAATGGACAGAAAATAAATCAAATGTGTAAATGTAGTACTCATCTTCGGTAGGTGGTCTTAAGCAAAATATCTTTTTATTTTCCATTTCTGTAGTTTCCATACTTTCTATGTTGAAAACAAAAACAGAATGAATTTACATCATAAATAAGTACCTAAGTTCTATGCTATGAAACTGTTCCTGGGGCACGTGACTCATTTGAAACATGTGCAATAGAAAGCCACACTGTCATTAACTCTGGGCTGGCACAGAGTAGGTGCTCAATAAATATTTGTTGACTGAATGACTACGTGTGTACGTGTATGTGTGTGTCTGTGTGTATGACTTGGCTCACAAATAGCCAAACACCTAGTATAGGTGAGGAGTTTTTAATGGAGTGTTACTGAAAATGAAAATCCCGGATTCTCCATTCCTGGCCCAGCATCAGTTGTTACTGGCCTCGGTGCTTCCTTACAGGAGGAAAGTCTACACTGGGAAGAGATGGTTGCCTCTTTTAGTAAGCAGCAAGAACCGTGTGTGCTGCCATTTTGTCCTCCTGATACCAGGAATAGCCCTGGCAAGAGAAGTTCCTGTCATTATGGACCTTCCAGGATGGAAACTGGGGAAAAAAAAAAAAGCCAGACAATCTTACTTTCTAAAAATCTCACCAGACAGGTTAAATAAAAGAGGTCATTTGGCAATATCTTGGGTGAGGCAAGAAAATAACTCAACATCTTACATTCCTTTTAATAGAGATTAGCAACTTTAGTGTGTTCTTTTACTTTGTTTTTTTGGAGGATGGGAGAGGGAAGTTGTTTGAGAAGGTGGGAAAGAGTGATAGCCATCTGTCACTTAATAAGGAAATTATGAAAAATTGGGATGGTAAAATGTTAAAAGAGAAGTCACCTATCTTGAGACATCTAAGTGGTACCTATAATGGAAATGGGAAAGAGAAACCTAAAGTAATTGCTAGACTTGCAGAGGGTGCAATTTTGCAATGTTAGTAAGGTATTGGATTTTCTGAGTTACTGTAGTTATTTGCTGCTGTGACTTTAAAAGACTTCTGTAAAATTTCAGAGCAAAGACTGTGTTTCATAAAGTTTTGATCATTTCTCATCTGCCCTAATATCTTTCCTGATGACCAGGCTAGTATCCTTTTAAAACAGAAAAGGGAAAATATTGAAAACACATTGTCAAGAAGGCTTTCATCTCAGTCTTGCCAATCTGAATCTCTTAATGATATAAAAATGTGGCTCAAACAATACCAACAAACACTTGTGTGTCATGTCTATAACATATGTTCCTTGAGAGCAAGGAACTTGCCCATCTTATTCCCTGTGACCCAACACCTAGAACAGCGCCAGCACACAGGCGATTCCCAATGTTTATTTGTTGACTGAATGTCATGTGTTCTTTGTCATACTCATGGTTCTGAGAATCTAGGAGTAGATGCTCAAGTCCCCATAATAAGGAAGATGGATGATGACTGTCATTGTTTTCTAAAATCAGTGACCTGGTCTCCAAGTGGCATGCTTTCTTGTGACGGGATGTGACAGAGATGAAGTCCGAGTGGGCCAGGTCATTAGCAAGAGAGTATGGAGGCCATTGGCTTTGTCTAAGGAGACCCCCAAAGTGGCATTTGGAGTGGGTATCAGGGTGGTAATGAGTAGTCTCTTACAGCTATGGCAAGGAAGTATCAGACATTCTCATTCTACCAGCAGCAACAATTAGAAACCAAAATAGCCAGTTGGGTATGGGAGACAAGAACTGAAAATCAGAAATTTGGTGGTTCAGATGAATTTCAATGACTGTTTTTAATGGAATAGCCCTGTGTGTTCTGGATGCCATTGTGGGGACCATTTACTGGCACCATGTGGCTTCTGTGCCCAGGCTAGCCAGAATGAGCATCTGTGTTATTATTCAGGGCAGAATAGCCCTCCTGTCCTTCCTGGTTTCAGACTTTTCAGGCATATAGAACTTAATGCATGAGAAAAAGAAATATTTTTCTACCTCAGGGAGGATAGACTCCCAGCAGGAAATTTTATTCCTCATCCACACCTTAGACTCAGACTATTCAGAATTATCTGAACACTAGCCTTTGGAAGGAATTCACCGCACTCTTGACTTTGGAGATCTTATTTAGAGGAAAGATAAGAAGTGTTCTGCTGCCCTGAAGCCTTAATCCCAGGTCCAATTCCTTGTACTGACTTCTTCCAGTAACTCTTGTTAGACAAAATATGGTGCCTGGAACAAAGAACTCCTGGAAACCAAAGCATCCTTAAGGCTTGCCAAGACTAATGTGTGGGATTCAGGGACTCTTGAGTGGTTCAAAACATGCCTGGGTTCTTGGGTACCTTCAGACCACCTGGAAGCAGAGCCATAAACAGGGTGCTAGCTTAGGCACCCAGAATCAGTGAGCTAGTGCTCCCGCATGTGTGGCCTTAAGTGGGGCTCCAAGAGGAAGACTGACCTGTCACTCACTGATACTTAGACTCAAGAACTCCCTCCCAACAATGTGATTGCTCAAGATTTGTTTTTGTGGGTACACCACAAAGCCAACAAGGCCCCTGAACTCTCACTTTAATGGCATTTTTTATTTCAGTTGATCTGTTTGCCCAGTTGTCACTTTGGGAACCATGGCTGAGCTAACTGTATCAGCATCATTTGGAAAGACTTTAACAATGACAGATTCCTGAGTTCTTCCTTGGAGGTTATAATTCTATAAGATGGAAGCCCTGGAATGTGTATTTTTAGAAAAGATTCTGATGTGAAGTCAGTCTGTAACCAAGTGGTCTATTGCCCCTCCTTTGGCTCTGGCTTCCCTTGTGGCTCAGCTGATACAATTCAGGAGACCTGGGTTTGGTCTCTGGGTTGGGAAGAACCTCTGGAGAAGGGAAAGGCTGCTCACTCCAGTATTCTGGCCTGGAGAATTCTGTGGACTCTACAGCCCATAGGGTTGCAAAGAGTTGGACACGATTGAACGACTTTCACTTTCAGCTCATGGGTATTTGTTGAGGAAAGCTCTCAGGCCTGTTGCCATGTTGATGAGGCACTGGGAACCTCAAAATTCTCCAAATGGTTTGATTAGAACTTTAAGTTGCTCAAAGTCATCATCCTTAAGAAATCTCAACACCCCCCTCCAATGTCATAACTATCCTCTTCCTCTTTAGCTTTGAAGAGCAGCTCCAAAGAAACACCCTCTCAACCCCATCTAACAGCTCTCAAGAAGAGAAATTAGATCTGTATGAGAGACCATTTTTGATTCCTTTATTCTTCCTAACAGAGTCTCCACTCCCCCCTCCCCTTATCCTATCCTTTTTCTTAGCATCTTGGCCCTGTTACTCCTCCTTCCTGTGACTTTGGGGCATGTCCGCATTCCCTTTGACAGACTTGGGGAATGTGTCTAGAATTTTAAAATCATGGCTTTCTCCATTAGAAATGCATTTTATATTGTGACTCATTATAAACATTTGTTGTTGTTTAGTTGCTAAGTCGTGTCCAACTTTTTGTGACTCTGTGGACTATAGCTCAACAGGTTCCTCTGTCCATGAGATTTCCCAAGAAAGAGTATAGAAGTGGGTTGCCATTTCCTTCTCCCGAGGATCTTCCCAGACCAAGGACCAAACCCATGTCTCCTGCATTGGTAGGCGAATTCTCTACCACTGATCCACCAGGGAAGCCCCATTACAAGTATATGTACCTAAAGAAAGGTTACAGGCAGCACTACATGACCTCTTTACATGTAATGCCTCATTACAGGCAGCACTACAAGACCTCTTGCTATATGTGATATACTCCAGTCTCTAACGTATATACTATTCTGTTTAATTTTAAAAAGTAAAGTGGCTTAGATCTACAAAATTATTTTTATGATCCACTAAGGAGATTACAAGACACTTACTCCTTGGAAGGAAAGTTATGACCAACCTAGATAGCATATTGAAAAGCAGAGACATTACTTTGCCAACAAAGGTCCGTCTAGTCAAGGCTATGGTTTTTCCAGTGGTCATGTATGGATGTGAGAGCTGGACTGTGAAGAAGGTTGAGCGCCAAAGAATTGATGCTTTTGAACTGTGGTGTTGGAGAAGACTCTTGAGAGTCCCTTGGACTGCAAGGAGATCCAACCAGTCCATTCTGAAGGAGATCAGCCCTGGAATTTCTTTGGAAGGAATGGTGCTAAAGCTGAAACTCCAGTACTTTGGCCACATGATGCAAAGAGTTGACTCACTGGAAAAGACTCTGATGCTGGTAGGGATTGAGGGCAAGAGGAGAAGGGGACAATAAACAGAGGATGAGATGGCTGGATGGCATCACCGACTCAATGGATGTGAGTCTGAGTAAACTCCGGGAGTTGGTGACAGACAGGAAGGCCTGGCGTGCTGCGATTCATGGGGTCGCAAAGAGTCAGACATGACTGAGCGACTGAACTGAACTGACTGAACTGAAAGGGGTTCAACCCATTTTTGAAAAACACTACTGTCAGGATTCCCAGACTGACCTATATCTTAAATATGGGTGTGAAAAGAGTGAACAACAGAGAATTCAAGTTATCAACAGATTATCGGCCTAGTTATTTGCTCTTTAAGACATGGGTCAATTATCTGGATTCAACATGCAATAGTTAGAGCTTATAGGTAATACCTAATGCAATATTACCTGGAAACTGCTGGCATGCTAGCCTTGGCTAGGGTCTATAGCTGAATATTCTGAGTGGGATCTGCTCCTGAAAAGACTGTAAAGGAAGAAGCACATGCCAGACTGTGGAGCACAAGCCATCAAAGGCACTTCATTTCAGCAACAGGAGACTGAAGAATCTTTGCTAAGAATCTATATGGATTTCAAACAGCAATCCAGTGGACTATAGTCCTATATGGTGGTGGTGGTGGTTGTTCAGTTGCCAAGTCATGTTAGACTCTGTGACCCTATAGACTGCAGCATGCCAGGCTTCCCATCCTTCACTATCTCCCAGAGTTTCCTCAAACTCACATCCATTGATTCGGTGATGCCATCCAACTCTATGATCAGATCAGATCAGATCAGATCACTCAGTTGTGTCCGACTCTTTGTGACCCCATGAATCGCAGCACACCAGGCCTCCCTGTCCATCAACAACTCCCGGAGCTCACTGAGACTCACATCCATCGAGTCAGTGATGCCATCCAGCCATCTCATCCTCTGTCGTCCCCTTCTCCTCCTGCCCCCAATCCCTCCCAGCATCAGAGTCTTCTCCAATGAGTCAACTCTTCGCATGAGGTGGCCAAAGTACTGGAGTTTCAGCTTTAGCATCATTCCTTCCAAAGAAATCCCAGGGCTGATCTCCTTCAGAATGGACTGCTTGGATCTCCTTGCCGTCCAAGGGACTCTCAAGAGTCTTCTCCAACACCACAGTTCAAAAGCATCAATTCTTTGGCGCTCAGTCTTCTTCACAGTCCAGCTCTCACATCCATACATGACCACAGGAAAAAACATAGCCTTGACTAGACGAACCTTTGATAGATTCCTTTTAAAAACACTTTGAATGTACTAAGAGTACAGGATCATGGTTAAGATCGCAGGCTCAGGAATCAGATAAACTCTGATTTGGTTTCTAGCTCTTCAACTTATTAGCTGTGTGCTCTGGGGTAAATTATCTAACCTCTCTGAGTTTCAGTAAAATGGGGAGGTAAGTAGAATCAACTTACCAATAGGGATATTATGAGGATCAAATGAACGAACATCAAGTGTTAGGTAGGGTGCTTTACACAGCAATAAGCACAGCCTGTCAGTAATGATCTGCATCACATCAAATGCTAAAGTAGGTTCAGATAGTGGATTTATTTTTACCTCGGAATATGTGGACCTGAGCTTGAGAATGTGTGGACAGAGACCTTATCTAAGCTAGGAGTATTGTGCTGCAGTATTCTTGAGCAACTGGTTAGGTGGAACAGAGAATGGCCAGCAAGATTGGTCAGGCTTCTCTGTGATCTATCAATCCTGGGCTCAGAGATACCATGCAGTCTTGCTGAGTTCCTTGTGAAGCCTCTCCAGCCAGGTCCTTATCCTATTTATATTTATAAATATAAATATTTGTATTTATCCTATTTATATTACAGTCACCTATTTATATTATTGCAAAGAGTTGGACCCAACTTAGTGACTGAAAAACAACAGATTCATATTATAGGAATTAAACTCTGCTCTCCCTTTGGTGGAGGTGAATCAAGCTGTATTGAGATGAGATTTAAGTTATGTAAGACCTTAAGGGCTGACTGGCTGTTTAGTATTTCTACGTTAATTAACAAATGAGGACATTTCCTCCATGAGAACTTGACAAGAATCCTACTCAATGAATATTTTGGGGGCACTGATAATAATTATTAAAGTAATCATATGGGCTAACACATCTATAAGCACTTACTAAGTGTTCTAGAAATCTTTACATATATTATCTCACTTATTTATCACAGCAACCCATGGGATAGGTACTATTATTATCTCCATTTTGAAGATGAGGAAACTAAGGCACAGAGAGGTGAAATGATTTTCCCCAGGTCACACAGCAAGTAAACTAAAGCAAATAAGGTGGTGACATGTGGACCCAGCCGGTTTTGGCTTTTTGCTTTCTCCTGTGAAGGTTGTGGTGGGTGGATGGTGAGGAGTAGCATCTCTGAAGTACTGAGGAGTGTCACTCAAAAATAGGAAGCAGTGATTCTTTGGCCTTTGCAATTGCAGGATAATTGTACAACAGAATTTGAACAATAAGAATGTCTCCCTAAGAAACAGCACCCCTTAACTTAGATATGGGTTAAGGGCTTCCCTGGTGGCTTAGATATAGCTGGAGAGGGACAAGTGTTAGACGGTAGGTGATGTGATTTGGGGTGAGCAGTCTGTGAGGACCCTCGGGAATTCCCGTAGGTGTTTGCTGAGTAATCGTAGAGGGAGCCGACTCAGCGAAACGTCATGAATCAGGAGTGTCCTCTCACGGCCTCTTCATTCCTGGCACTTTTCTCTTTACTGTTCGTCAATCTGTGCTACTTAGTACTTAGTAAGTTTCAAGCTTCTCTAGAGAAAACCCAAATATGTTGCTTTGACTCGAGGCATTTCCCTTTTTCCAAATTCTGCGTCAAGAAGCCTCAGCATGTGAGATGAAAACAGTGAGTTGATTTGTAAAATTGACTGTCATTGCTTTATTCCCTGAGTTTACAGCACATCAGCACAGAAAGTTAAAAAAAAAAAAAAAAGTTATTTTCTCAAGCCTGGATTTGAAGATTTATCTTTTGGAAGAGCAATATACAGGAAAGTGCCCATGGCCCGGGGCCCCTCTCCACCTCCTCTTGGCCCCAGGGTAGGGTGTCCAGCTGACTGACAACCTCTGAGGCCGTGCACTGAACACTGCTGCTCACTAACTCCTGCTGGAGAGAAGCCAGCTGGTGGAAGAGGGGGTGTGTGTGGAGAGCAGCCTTCTCTCCCCAGGCTTGCTGTCCACACCTACCTCCCTTGACTAGGCCTGTAACTGGGCTTCCTCAGTTCCCAGCTTGGCTTGGCAGTACTGCTCTGAGCATCAGTCTCCAAGAAGTCTCTCTGCCTCCCTGGCTCCTGGGGCACCCGCAAGGGCAGTGCTGGATAAGTCTCAGGAACACAGAGCAGCCCCGGGGACCAGCCTGCTCCATGGTTTCTGGGCGGGCAGACCTGAAATGAGCTGGCAGGCTTTATTCCAGTCCTGAGGGACAGGTACCCACATCAGGAAACCAGCATCCGAACTGGCCCCCTTCTTGGCAGTCTGAACTGAGAGGCCGAGAAGGGAAAAGGCGAAGGTAGAATTCCACCCTACCTTAAGGGCAGGCATGTGGTTGGTGGGGAGTGGAGATGGGCAGGCCTGAAGGACCAGGTGGGGTCAGGGACAGGCAGGGGTCACAGGGTAGCACACGAGTCGTCTGCTGGGCAAGGTCTGTCTTTGTAGACGTCCATCCTGTACATCTTTCTGTGCTCATGGGGGCACCCAGATGCGACAGAGAATGGATGAAGGAAAATATTTTCTTTTTCCAGCAGTAATTTCCTTCCATGACACTGGTTAGGACCTCCTTCTCTCCCTCTCCTCACCCCTCCCTTTGGCCCTTGCCAGGAAGGAAAATCCTACGTACACACCTGGAATCGTAGACTAGACGAAAACACTGAAGCCAGTCACCCGACTGTGCACACTTTCTACAGCTTCCCGGGGTGTCCGCACTAAACGTCCACCCTGGACATACCTGTGACTGCGTGTGGGAGGGAAGCCCCTCCTATGCCCCGGCCCCCTACCCACACCCCCTGTCGTCTTGCTCTGCCCTCAGCCCATCCGCCACCACCCATCCTGTTAATGCAGCAGGATTGTGAAAGGCTGGAGGGTTTCTGAAAATAAGTCTGACCCCAAAGTGATGAAGGAGGGAAGAGAAGCTTTCTGAATATTGGATTAAGACTGGCTCCAAGAATATTGATATTCCCATAAGAAGGCCGTTAGCTTGCCCACTACTTTAGATCCCCATGAATATTTCATGGGTTGATTTAAGCTCTGAGATTTTTAAAACACACAGACATAGACACAGACAAAGCACCTTTTCAGCAACAGGGCCATCATGCCCTCCTCCTGTGCTGGGGCTCAGACACACACTGGGGTGATGCCATGTGGCAGCTTTGAGACAGAGCTGTCTGTCCACCTCACAGGGATCTAAATTTATATCTTACCGGGGACATCTTCTAGTGTGGCCGGGGCAAGGCTTCCAGAAGGCAAACAGTGGTTTAACACACACGTGTGACTCATCGAGGAAGCTGATGTCCCTAGCGACCCATTGCCGAGGGGGACCGGTTGTCAAATTAGCTCATTGTGTCTACAACTGAGTTAATAAAGGGGGCAAATCAGCTTTACTATAGCATCTGGGGGTAAAAGAAAAACTGAGACTATGATTTATATTGCCCTAGCCCCAGACAAGAATGGATGTTCTTAAAAGGATTTTAACATATTTCCAATTAATTTCAAAATAGCTTTTTACTAGTTCCCTCAGTCACGTTCCCCTCTGATACTTTGACATTCTCCACTCTTCACTATGATACATTCTCATACCATAGAGGGGAAAAGAGAAAGGCCATTCAACACAATCCAGAAAAATCTTCAGTCATACCAAAAGGTGTTGGTCTCCTTTCTTCCCTAAGCCGATTGCTGGCAGTCATGATGAATGTTGCTGCTTTCCTTCGCAGAGAGTTTGGTTTAGTGGAAAGAACTGTTAGAGATGGAAGACTTGGAAAGCACTGTTAGAAATAGAAGGCCTGGTGTTTATAAAGTCAGCTTGACCACAGAGACTTTAGGCAAGTCAATTCTCTCATCAGGTGTTCTCCATTCTACAAGCACTAATTAAACATCAGTATTTTGCTCATGACTCTCTCAGTTGTAAGTGAAGAAAACTAAAACACCATTGTCAGCAATAGAAAAGAAGGAGTTTATAATCTCATGTAACTGAAAAACCCGAAGTGGCTTCAGGCTAACTGAGAGCTCACACACATGTCATTGGGATTTGTTTTTTCTTAGCTATGGTTGTTTTTGCATTGGCTCCATTTTCAGTCAGACTCTCCTGTTTGGGTGGCAGTGACTACCAGCATCTCTGGGCTTATAACCTGTCTTCTCAGTTTCATGTCCAGTGGGAAAAGGATTCTTATTTCCTGGATGCCCTAGTCTTGCTGTCTGGGATGTCAGTCTCAGTGAAGCAATTTGGGTTATGTGCTCATCTCTGAACCAGTCATTGTAACAAATGGGTGCCTTGCTCTGGCCAGGCTTATCACATGCCCAGCCGTGAAGTCAGGCCTACTCAGACCAGAGGTAATGAGAGAGGACAGTGGATGGCTTCCCAACAAAAATCAGGACCTGATACCGTGAGGTGTGTGTGTTGGGAGGAGTTGATGGACAGGTTAAATTGGTCTACGCTCTTTTCAAGGTTACCGAAAGTCCTCTGCATTGCTGTATCCCAGTATCAGTTCTCCATCCTCCTCTTAAATTATAATCATCACCATTTGACTCGCTGGGTGGCTCTCACTTTCCAGAATGTTTCCTTCCCTGGGATTCCAGGCCCCGCCCCCTTCTACCTGTCTTTGTTCTTCATTGACTGCTCCTTTTCCAGGTCCTTTCCTCTCCTTGACTGTATCAGTTAGGAGGCAATCAGAAAACACACAAGTGATTCAAACAGAAAAACTATGATATGAAGAATTGTTTCATACTAGTGTATCATTTTCGGAGAAGGCAATGGCAACCCACTCCAGTGTTCTTGCCTGGAGAATTCCAGGGATGAGGGAGCCTGGTGGGCTGCCGTCTATGGGGTCGCACAGAGTTGGACACGACTGAAGCGACTTAGCAGCAGCAGCAGCAGTGTATCATTTTTGGAGAAGGCAATGGCACCCCACTCCAGTACTCTTGCCTGGAAAATCCCATGGACAGAGGAGCCTGGTAGGCTGCAGTTCTTGGGGTCTCGAAGAGTCAGACACGACTGAGTGACTTCACTTTCACTTTTCAGTTTCATGCATCGGAGAAGGAAATGGCAACCCACTCCACTGTTCTTGCCTGGAGAATCCCAGGGACGGGGGAGCCTGGTGGGCTGCCGTCTATGGGGTTGCACAGAGTCGGACACGACTGAAGTGACTTAGCAGCAGCAGCAGCAGCAGCAGCAGCAGTGTATCATTTACACACTAGAAAGAATGGCTAAAAGAAGGAGTAAAAGAGGACTGTAAGGGAAAAAGCAATAGCAAATGCAGAAATCCACCCCCAGCTGAGATTCAGAGCTTTTTGAGGGTAGCATGTCACTCCAAGAACACGAAGCCTGACAGTGGTGAAGAAATGTGCCAGAGGCCGTGGGCAGAAGCTGTTGGGTGTGGGCTGCAGCTGATCCATGCAGACTACTGAGGGGGTGGCTTCCAGAGCTTGGAACCCAGTCCTCACTCAGTAAATTGCACAGAACCCAAACCTATCTCTCAGTAAATGGCAACTCTGCATGTAGCTGCTCAGGCTAAAACATTAGAGTCAACGTCTCTTTTTTCACATTCTGCGCTTAATTTTTCAGCATATCCTGTTGGGCCTGCACATAGAATGTATCCAGACTTAGACCACCTCCACTGCTACCTCCCAGGTCCACATCAAGGTTCTCTCTCACCTGGATAATTACATTATCTCCTAATTGGCTTCCTTGTGTTAGCCCTTTCTCAGCTGCCACAATTGCAGTTCAACACAGCAGCTAGAGAGACTTTGTAAAAAATTAAGATATAGTACATCATTCTTCTGCTCAAAAGCCTTGAGCAGAATTGTTTACATCATACTCAGAGTAAAAGCCCAAAGTCCTCATAATGGTTTGGTGGTTTAGTCGCTAAGTCATGTCCGATTCTTCTGCGACCCCATGGACTGTAGCCCGCCAGGCTTCTCTGTCCATTGAATTTTCTAGACAAGAATACTGGAGTGGGTTACCATTTCCTTTTCCAGGGGATCTTCCCAACCCAGGGATCGAACCCAGGTCTCCTACATTGCAGGTGGTCTCTCACATTGAAGACAGATTCTGTACTAACTGAGCCACTAGGAAAGTTCATAATGGTTTACACGGTCTTAAATGATGTTTCTCCCCATTGCCTCTTAGACCTCATATCTTTCTTTCTGTCTCATTCCAGCCACGCTGACCTCCTTTCTATTCCTGACTCTTCAGACATATATTTTTCAGACCTTTGCAGTTGTTTGTCCTTGTGTCTAGAAGCTACATGATTCACTTTCCTATCTCCTTCAGTTCTTTGCTTCTATGTCAACGTCTTAGGGAAGTATTTTCTTATAATTTTCTTTGGATGTTTTAAAAGAATTTTTTACTACACTTTATTTTGCTTCATATAACTCATTATGCTGACATCTGAATTTATATAGTATCTATAATGAGAGAATGCATGCGTACTCTGATAATATGTATGAGAGTCTGTGCAAGGGTCTGGAATGTTCAGTTCAGTCACCCAGTCGTGTCCGACTCTTTGTGACCCCATGAACCACAGCACGCCAGGCCTCCCTGTCCATCACCAACTCTTGAAGTTCACCCAAACCCATGTCTGTTGAGTCGGTGATGCCATCCAACCATCTCATCCTCTGTCCCCTTCTCCTCCTGCCCTCAATGTTTCCCAGCATTGGGGTCTTTTCAAATGAGTCAGCTCTTTGCATCAGGGGGCCAAAGTATTGGCGTTTCACCTTCAGCATCAGTCCTTCCAATGAATATTAAGGACTGATCTCCTTTAGGATGGACTGGTTGGATCTCCTTGCTGTCCAAGGAACTCTCAAGAGTCTTCTCCAACACCACAGTTCAAAAGCGTCAGTTCTTCAGCACTCAGCTTTCTTTATCGTCCAGGTCTCACATCCATACATGACCACTGGAAAAACATAGCCTTGACTAGATGGACCTTTGTTGACAAAGTAATGGCTCTGCTTTTGAATATGCTGTCTAGGTTGCTCATAACTTTCCTTCCAAAGAGTAAGCGTCTTTTAATTTCATAGCTGCAGTCACCATCTGCAGTAATTTTGGAGCCCAGAAAAATAAAGTCAGCCACTGTTTCCACTGTTTCACCCTCTGTTTTCCATGTCTGGAATGTTACAGACATATAATAACATATATTCCTCACCCTCAAGGAACGTACAGTCTAGTAGGAATACTCAGACAGGTATGGACATATTTATAGTGCAAGGTAGAATATCAATTCATACTACAAGAGAAGTTCTTATGTATCAAGTGCTATTGGGATTGGAACTTAGAGAGATCATACAGAATTTAGGGAATCAGGAAAGACTTCATGAAGGAGGTACTGTTTGAGCAGTATCTTATTTCTAGATGAAGAACACATGGAAGACTTCCAAATGGAGGGACCATCACAAGCAAAGGTCTAGAAGTGGGAAAGCACAGAGCGTGTTTTGAAACCGGTGAAGGTTCCATTTGGGGTATCTCTGTAGATAGGGATGGCAGCAGATCAGAATGGAAAGACACACTGGGACTAGATTATACTTGGCCTTGCATGTCAGATAAGGACAGTGTACTCAGAATTTAGGAGGCATTGGAGAGCCACTGAGGGATTTTGAAGAAAGAGACTCTATAGACATCTTGATCAGGTTTATGGGTAGAAAGAAAAAGAAATGTTGCCATATGGAGGGGCAGAAAGGCTGAAGAATAAGAAATACTTGAAGTGGAACCAAGTCTAGAGAAAGTGAAAGGGGATGAGATCAAGAACCAGGAGAAAACAGCCAAAAGAGCTTATACACATCTTAAAGGAGAGCAATCTAACAAATTAAACAAGATAATCAAACATTTAAAAACATGCCTTGGAAAATATGAATGTAGGTTATCGTTTTTTGTGTGTGGGTGTTAGTTACTCAGTTGTGTCCAACTCTTTGTGATCCCGTGGACTCAAGCCCGCCGGGCTTCTCTGTCCATGGAATTCTCCAGGCAAGAATACTGGAGTGGGTTGCCATTCCCTTCTCCAGGGGATTGTCCTGACCCAGGGATCAAACCCAGGTCTCCTGAATTGTTGGCAGATTCTTTTTATTAAGAAGAAGCAATGAAACATGAAAACATGGCTGTCAGTGTTATCAGTGGCTGGGTTTCTGGTCAAGACCATCTTGACTAAAAGCCACCCTGTAGTCATTACCTAACTGGCATCCCTTTGAAAACATGCTCTAACTCCAGCAGTATTCAGAAAGCCTGCAGCTGCCAAACCTCCATATCTTCCCCTGAAGCTACTGCATTAAAGTCTTCACTCCTGGAGTTGTTGATGACCAGCTACTATTCTCTGCTAGGTCTTCACATCTACCTTGGCTACTATGGCCAGGTAGTCAGAATGTAGCTGGGAAGCAAGTTGGTGAGATTTCAGAGAAAAAGTTCTGAACCATGACGGGTAATTCAGTTATAAGAAATCCCAGGGAGATGAAGTATGCTAGAAGCTTTTATTATTCTTTTAAATTTTCATTATTTTTCTAGTTCTTCTGACTTTAGTTTGGGGCAAAAGCCTAGCAGGCTACAGTCTATGGGATTGTCAAGGGTCAGACACGACTGAACAACTGCCACTTTCACTTTCACACCAAGACATAAAGGAGTGGGCATGCTATGTAGGTGGACAGGTCTGGGGTCAGTATTCGCAGAAGAAACATGACAAGTTCCACACACTGACGGTCAGACTCTTTGGGCTGGGTGGTTCCCCAGGAGTCATTGTAACTCTTTGCAACCCCATGGACTGTGGGCTGCCAGGCTCCTCTGTCCATGGGGTTCTCCAGGCAAAAGTACTGGTGTAAGTTGTCATTTCTTCCTCCAGTGGGGTCCCAAAGAGTTGAATATGACTGAATGACTCATTTTTTTTTATATATTGCTACATATTTTCTTCCATATATTTTCATATGTGTTCATCTTCTCTACTCGGGGATGCAGAAAGACTCCATCAGTCCATGCAGATGGCTGTGGGTTCATGTTTGTCTGAAGTATCCAGAGCTCAAAGTAGCCAGTACAGGCACCAGGAATCAGTTGCTCCATCGTGGTTCAGTACTCCTTAGTAAGAGCCATGCACTATGATGGATAGTGGGAAGGTTCAAAGGACCCAGGCCACTTGACCGCCCCTCCTGACAGTCATTCAGTAACTGTAGCAGGAGTCCTGCATCCTACGTGGACCCCAAGATTTTCAACATCCTCTAAATAAGATTTTTTTTTTTAAATTACTGCACATCTTAGTCCAAACTACAGACTATCATTACTTACTGCAGAATGTCTGGTGACCATATGCTGATCTTCTCAGTCTGAAAATTGATTTATAACATGATCACAAGGGCTTGTGACTCACAAGGGCTGGGTCTCTAACTGGCTTTGGTGCCTGATGGAGAAGAATGAGAATTTCTTTCATAACCTTGTCCAAGGCTATAAATATTGAAGAGTCATGATAACCTTGTTCTTTGATCAAGGTTACTACATATTTCTTTGTTAAGTGCCACACACTGTGGAAAGGCTGGGATGTCAAACATGGAGGGAAGAGTCTCTGCCCTCAAGGGGCTGACGGTTTAGTGGGGAACAAATAGAAGTGCAATGATATCCTGTGATACCTCCTACACTATCCATATGGATTACATGCTATGGGATTCCTGAAGTGGGAAAAATTAGTTTTGTTTAGGGAAGATCCCCTGGAAAAGGGAATGTCAACCCACTCCAGTATTTTTGCCTCCAGAATTCCATGGCAGATGAGTCTGGTGGGCTACAGTCCATGGGGTCACAGAGAGTTGGACACAACTGAGCAGCTAACACTTTCCCCCTTTTTTTCAGGGAGAAGTTGGGAGCTGCCTTTGCAGATAAAGTGACATTTGGACTGGGCTTGAAGGCAAGTGTGTTGTTAGGGGAGGGAACAAGACCTTTGCATGAACAAAAACATGGGATTATGAAAATGGTGGGCGTGTTTGGGAAATGCTGAGGCTGAGTGTGGGTACTGCATGGGGTGAGCAGAGTCGGGGAACACTGGAAAATGAAATAAAAACTGTAAGTAGAACCAGACTGTGACAGGGAATGAATATCAAAGGAAGTTGCTTTTTGTATAAATAATAATGCCATACTTAGTTGCTCAATCATGTCCGACCCTTTGCGCCCCCATTGACTGTAGCCCACCAGGCTTCTTTGTCCATGGAATTTCCCAGGACAAGAATACTGGAGTGGGTTGCCATTTCCTTTTCCAGGGGATCTTCCTGACCCAAGGATCGAACCCGTGTCTCCTGTCTTCTGCATTGCAGGCAGATCGTTTAACTGGGGGAAGCCCCAATAAATAGTAAATGCCAACCTGAAAAAAAAGAACAATATTTATTACTATTTTTGTTTACTTAAAAGCATTTCTAAAATATATGTTACAGTATAATATATTGTTTTGCTCTCATTAATATCACTCTGGGGAAGTTGAAATATTTCCAAATGTTCATTTACTGCATTTTGACTCTTGATTTTCTATTTGGTCTTTGTCTGACCTCATTGGAGGAAGCAAGTATGATCAGAGAGATGTAATAATTTAGCAAAGGTCACGAGAGAAAGTGGCAGAACTGAAATATGTGCTGAGGTTTCCCTTCCCTAAGACCTGCACTTGTCCAGTGTAGCTGGGGCCCAAGCTCTTCTGTTATTGGCAAGCGTGTGGCTGGGTGCACGGTGGATACTTTGGAACACTGAGTCTTGAACCCTGAGTCAAAATGCCAGTGGGTCAAACGTGTGCAACTGGCTAGAGCAGGATGTTAGACATAGGTATGCAAAATGTTATACCTATGGCTGATTCATGTTGATGTTTGACAGAACCAACACAATTCTGTAAAGCAATTATCCTTCAGTTAAAAGAATAAACGAATTTAAAATTAAAAAAAGAAAAGCTAGAGGGTAGAGTCAGTGGTGTTCAGAGGGCCCTGGGCGATCAAGAGCCCAGTGCAGCGTGTCTCACGAGTGCCTGGCACAGGTCATGGTAGATGAAGCAGAGCCCTCTCTCCCCCTTCCCTGGCTCTCCCTCAGCTCAGGCAACATCTCTGTATCATCAGGGGCCCTGCAGCTTCTCCAGTAAAAACAAGGAATATTTTTTCTTCATGTTTTCAGACTATAAAACAAAAATAGTTGATTTGATGATGGCGATGATAATATTGGTGATATCCTAAGACTTGGGAAAGTTAAATAATTTGGCTCAAGTTGTATAGTGAGTCAGTGGCACAGCTAAATTTGGATCCCAGTCTGTGTAACTCCAGAGTCTGCCATGGCCATTATCCTACCCTGCAGCCTAAGGATCAGTCTGACTGACCTGGAGCTTGGGCCCACACCCCACCTAGTGTTGCAAGCTTCTTAGAAGAGTGTAGGTGTGGGGCTGGGCTTGGTACTATGACTGCTTTCATATTGAAGAGCTGCACAAAATTGAAGATCTGACATTTTCCCCATCATCATCATCATCATTGAGAAATCAAAACAACACCTTAAATGTGGTTTGAGCTTTATGGTTTTCAAAGTATTTTCATATGCATACTCTCATTTAGACTACTTGGCTTCGTAGATAGAGTGGGTCCATAGTTAAGGAAAGTGGTTGAGGGTTAAGTGGAAAGTTGGAAAAACTGAATAGATTTCAAACATTTTAATCATAATCCATGATAAAAATATGTATTTTATATTACGATCCAGATTATCATGCCCTCTGACCTATTCTGTTTATTTCATTTCATTTCAAAGTCTTGGTCACCATCCAATAAATTGATTTCATGGCATGCTAATACCAATTTTGAATTTCAATTTGAAAAACACTGGAGATCTATCAGAGTTTCTCCACTCTGATGTGTTATAGTTCCATCATATATCGATAGTAAATGTTAAATCAGAATTATTCACCAAGTGTCAAAACCAAATTGAGCTTTGAAAGAGAGTGAGGACAGTGGCTTCTTGCCACATCAACCCTCCTCTCCCAATCTGATTTTCAAAGGCTGCCACTTTTAAGATGTGTTTTCTCTTTGATATTTGCTCCCCTATTTCTAAGTGATGTTCTTAGAAATTAATTGATCAGTTTTAGACATTAGCTGATAATTTATTGCTTGTCTGCCAATGCCCCTTCATTAAAATGTCAAGCTGGCAGATATCAAGATGGCAGCTCTGTTGCTCCTGAAGCTGTTGGAGAAAGTGGTTGACATAAGATGGGTTTGTGAATACCAGTCTCTGAAATATAAAAGACTTCATCCTCAGTCACAGGCAGAATCTTCACAGTGACAAAATCTGTGGCACGGGTGCAAAGCAAAAAGACATGTTCTCTGTAGGCAGGAAGATCCCAAAGACAGAGCAGCTGAGATACATTTGTTCTTGCTCCCAGCTTTCCCATTCATGTAATCTATCTCTCCCTTAAAGAGGAGGGAGCAAGAAGTGACAAGTGGCCAAAAATGCTTTGCTAGGTCAGGTCACCCATAAGGAAACTCACAGCTCAAGAGACACACTCAGGCACCCATCCTAGTTCTAAATAATTCAAGAGAAAGCCTGCTTCTCTGGACCCAAAGCAGGAAACAGATTTTGAGTAGCTGGATAAAGGAATCATAAGGATCTCCACTCTCAGTTAAAGGATTTTTTTTGGTCCATTGGCCTGGCTTAATATTTCTGTTGAATCGTGTTTTACCACTTAGAAACTTACTACCAGATGCTCAGGTCTGGGAGATCCAATTGTTAACATCATGGCATAAAATTAAATTAAAATTTTTACAAAACCACACAAATATTAAGACAAAGCTATGGATATGCCTGAAAATAAATTAGACTGAAATTTAGTTTGAAAACTCCAAGAATGCTAAGCCCCTAAATTTCATTACATAATTCCCCAGACATCTAAGGTGGGGAGTCTGATCGGCACCACCATTTGATTTCAGCATGGTTGTTAAGCCCAGATGAGACATGGAATTCTGTAACTGACAATGAATTAGGGCTACGTGTTAGAGTTTTATCTGGAGCCACAGACAAAATCTTGGAATTGTACTTAAAGTTCTTACTGCAGCGGGCAGCCTCACACAACTCATCAGCACCATACAATCAGGCGCTTCCAAGTCAGACTTGAGAAATTCAGGACTCACTTAATGACATGGCCTGTGCAAAAGAAGAGATTGCCAACAGAACAAAATTCTGTTGCATTTTCCTGACCCTCTGGGGTTTAAATTTGCAACCTGCATCAGCAAAACATTTTGGCATTTAATTCTATTAAAATCAAAGAGCCAAACTTCTGCCTCCTGTTACATGAGCACCGTTCTTACTGACGTCAATGAAAGCTGTGCATGCATAACTGAGGGCAGATTTTGGCCTGGGCTGTAGACATATGAGAACTGGCACAACGTGCTCACATCAAAACTCTGTCCCACCCGGCCTTCTGATAACGCAGCCTCCTCCTTCGTAACTCTCTCTCCACACACTGGGAGCTGGGCCTTTACCCAAAACACAAATTAGAAGCATCATCTCCTACAGAAATCTAAGCCAGATGCAAATTTAATTTAGATGTGGCAAAAGTCACCTGAGTGGGTAACTAACTGCAAATTTCACAAACATTATTGGTGACCTCCTCTTGAAGCATAGTCAGTGAAGTTTCTGATCTATGTATTCAATCAGTTAGGAGAAGGGGGCTTGCCCTATTCCACCCCACTATTTAGTTTTTGTACTTGAGAAAGCACTACCTACAGCACTCAGACTTCTGTTGCTGGTTTAGGAAATACTACAAATATCCCTGTGCCTGGTGTATTGCCTGGGACAGAGGACACGCAGCCTAGTGAATGACTATGGGACAAATGGATTTTATAAAGCAAGAGATAGTCATAATAGCTTACAGTCACACAGTGCTATGTGTCAGGCACTGTCTTGCTTATATTGAATTATTTAATCCTCACCACACCCTATCATGTAAGTTTACTATTTTATAAATGAGCGAACTACAGAAGTTAAGCAACTTAACAGCTAGTAAGTGGTGGAGTTGGGATTTTAATCCAGGCAATCTGGCTTCAGAGGTCAGGCCATTATTCACTCTGCTAAACTGCCTCTCAGTAAAGTGCAGGAATTGTTTATTATTAATTAGTTACCAGTCAAATAATGTTTATTAATGGCTGGGTAATTCTACTGAGAAAGATAGAAACATTTTATTAGCAACAGCTTGTCAAGAACTATTTGTGTGATCTTAATTGTCTGAGTTTGGTTTTCAACCAGTTTTTCTAAATACTAAGAGCCATAGTGTAACTTCACAGCCTAGTGAAACATATTGGTCTCATGGCATCCTTGACAATTTTCAGCAAATAGGGAAATGAATTTTGCAGTGAATTTTGAGACAAACTGCATGTGCATCACATTTAAACAACATTTAATATTACACTGACCATTATCTCCTTCCACTAATGTTTCTGCAGTCACTTTTAAAAAATTAAATATGTTAGGATTCACATGACTGTTTTTTAACATTGGCCATCTTTTCTCTCATGAGAGTGTATCTGAAGTTATAGCTGAGTTTGATACATATGATTTGACATATATTTCTCTTTACATGGAGGTTTCAGGGATACTGCTACAACCAGAGGATGCAACCTTCTTCTTCGGCCCAAATTCTACTGGCAAAAAAATGGGAAGAGGATGGCCCTATCTAGAACTTATCAGGCCCCTGTGCAGGTAATTTCTGAGCTTTGGTTTGGTTTTTATATTGCCCACGGTATACCTTTATGAAACCCCCGGCTCAGCAATAGACCTGCTTTCTTATTCCGAGCACATCATTGTCTTTGGTTTCAAGTGGAAATTCTCTGTGATGTCTTCCTACACGAGGACGCCTAGTTTCCTTTCTTTGATGTCATCTTAGAATGTTCCTTGCCGCTGGAGTCCAGAAAAAGTCAAATTTTGGAACTTTCCTTGACATAAGGACATCAAGAAAGGAACATATTCTTCTTATGAGAAGAAAAGAAAGTGAGGGGAACTGTTCTGGCAATCTTGAATTTGAAACCATGCTAGATTGTTAAGCTGTTTGGAGAGTGAGGAATGTGACTTGTTCACGGTCATGTGACTCATGAGTAACAGAACAAGGACAAGAATCCAGAACACTTAACCCCCAAAACCACACTCCCCTCATTCCAAACATGCTAAAACATGTCATAGGGGCCAGGAAGACGTTTTTTTGCAACTAGACAGAAAGAGATTTGGATTTATGTCCATTAAAATCCTATCCCATTGCCAGCACATGTGACATATGTATCTTCAGTGTGGTCTTGCCTGCATTTAGAAATATCATGCCATGTTGGCTCTCTCTGTTGTCTCTTTCAGTGATGTGTTAAACTCCAAGAGGATTATAGAATTCTTAAATATTGTTTTCTACTTCTGCAGAATCTGTCTTGGAGAACACTTTCTGATCTCATTTCCAAAATTTCAATCTGTAGATCTTTAGTGTGGACCAGTCAGGATCCCCTAATACAATATTCATTTCCATAATATTCCTTAATGATAATCATTGGCTTCCACTTACCTATATCCAGGGACAGTACACTAATTCACAAAACATCTACCACATGATTGAAGAGTTCTAGCTATTAAACTACATATAAACGATAAAAACTAAAACCCTAACTCTTTCAGAATTTTGAGTGATGAGTTTTAGTTTTGCCTTCTTGAGCAGGTATTTCAATCTGGCACCCCATGGGGGACCCCTTTCAACATAGTATTTTGTTTGGCCTGCTTGTTGCTTTTTAAAAAGAATAAGCCAACATTGAAGAAATTGAGACATTTCATGTAAAAATAAGATTTTATAGCTTTTCTTCAAAAAAGAAAGATCTTGTAATATTGCAGCCACATTCTTAACAGTAACAGGTGTTTGTGTTAGTCGTTAGTTAAGTCTAACTCTTTGTGACTCTGTGGACAGTAGCTTGCCAGGCTCCCCTGTGCACATTCTTAAGGTCTTATGGACCTTAGTGGGAACTGCCTTTTTCAGAAGGGGCAAAAGTTCTCCAGGTCTCCAGAGACATCTACTTCCTGTAGATTTCCACATCTTATGGCTGAGTGTCACTTACATTAATTAATTATCATGCATATACTATTACTTTTCTAACATCTGGCCAGCTCTATTCCTTATGTTACCTTTCTGAGTCCTGTAGGCACTTTTGTGACCCCAAGAATTAGGCAGCACAGAGCAAATATGCCCCTTCACGTACATGTAAAAGTTATCTTTTTTTCCTGTATGTGTCTTTCATCTTCTTTAAGTTTCCGTTCTTTTAACTGTACTTGTATAGCTTCTAACACCATCCTTCCTCTGGACATTTCTTCAGTTTGTCTCAGCCTCTTTTAAAACATGGAACCCAGAACTTAGCACAGAGGTGGAAAGCTGGAACCATAGACTTTTATTATCCTTTCTAGTTCTTATGTCATGAGAATCTGGCAAGCAGTACAGGTTGAGTGAGTTCTATTCTGTTTGCATGGCAGCCTCTTTCTTTCTAGACATAACCCGCTCCTCTTCTTTGGGATTTGTTTCTTGTCATGCTCTACTCTGGGAGCTGCTAGCTCGATAAGACCTTGGCCACAGAGATTCATCCCAGGATGGCACCTGTCACAGACCAAGACAATGAGGAATTTTCCTGATTTTTTTTCTAACCAGAGCTTGAAATTTTGCTTTCTGAAATTATAACAAGAAAATCTGAAGCTACAGGTGACCAGCCTCCATGCCTGTTGAAAATGCTGGTCAGAGAGAAACCACCACACAGAATCACAAGAAAAAAGCACCAGTTAGTGTCACTGAAGTCCCTGGGGCCAGTCATCCCCAAGCCTGCCCTTTGCACATTGTTATTTTGTAAGTCAGTGTATTCTTTTTCCTTCTTACCATCCTTCCTTTCCTCCTCTTCCCACCTCCTTCCATCTTTTCTTCATTCCTACTTTAGAAAAAAAAATTAGTTATCTATTTATTAAAAATATCCCACAAGACTTTATTATTCCTATCACAAAGAGTAGGTTCTTGCAGGACTGGGGAGTGGTATAAGAGGGCAGGAAGGAGACCCTTCCTTGACAGCCATGAGTGGGTTCTACAGGGCTGTGATAACCAATTTCCAGTGCAGGAACACCTTGGAGATGTAGCGGTGCTTGGACAGCTTACCTTGCCACTCTTGGGAACGCGGTCCCCATGTCCTTCACATTGTCCAGCCACCCTGTAGTGCCTGTCAAAGGCCTTCACGTGGCACAGGAACTTCTTGTTGCAACAGCCTTGAGCACTTGAGTGGTGGCGTTGACCAACTGCACGAGCAGAGAGAGTGGACTCACTCCTCCCTTCTGCCCTGAAGGCGTCAGGAGCGGGCTTGCTGAGAGGCTCTCAGTGGTGGTGACTGCCCTCTCAGGTCTAGCCTATGCCTATCTTCTTTATGTTGCTTCTGCCTCTGAGAAGAGTCTTGTGCTAATTTAAATTGCCTTGGTCTAGCTGGCAACCAAGTAAGAAAATCTTCCCTAGCAAATATGTGATGTTACTGCGGGGAAGAACAAATGACTCCCTGGCTGAATGAGAAACTGCTTTCACTCTAGGTTGGGCTGTGAATGGCCTATGATTTCTAGTCCACAGCCATCAGTTCTGGACCACATATTTGGGGGGATAATTATTTACTAATTTGACTTCAATAATGTCTGGTTAATCCTTGCATTTAAGGAATAGTAAATTAATAATAAATAATGATTCAATTTAATGGATTAGAATTTTAGAATATGTGGCTTGTCCTGCCATGGTCCCAGAATAGATCATAATTTAATCTTTATGTATACAAGATTCTCCTCATTCTGAAAACTACAAAACTCTACAGGGCAGTTTATCACACTCATTTTGAACTAGTGGTTTGAATTTATCTGGACCAGGAAATGTACAATTAAAATAGATCTTACTGTGGAAATGGGCAGCATTGTTGCAGTTGCTGGGATCTCTGCCTCTGTAGAGCATTTGTGTCCCCAAATTTGACATTTAGCTCAGATCTGGCTTCCAGCTGGGGAGGGGAGACAGTGATGGACAGCTCCCTTCATTAGCTCTGTTCCATTGTGATCCTCTCTACAATTCTCAGAAAGGGATTCTGAGGCGGAAAAGAACCACTGCACAAAGGAGAACTTGCCTAACATTGGCCTTATCACAGCCCATCCTTTATGGACAATTGACTAACTCATGCTTTAATTTATTTTGTTGATAATAACCTTTTGAGTCTGTGAGTAGGTTACTGTCTCTCTCCTAGCTCATTGCAACTGAACAAATGCTTGCAACATCTCCCTGGGTCTCTCTGTGTGTATGTATGGATGGATTCGGAGATCACTGTGTTCTTTCAATAATTAATGAGAACACCTTGCTCTAAGCTTGAAATGTTCATACCCCTTTGCAATTTAATTATAAACAGGAATCCTACAATAAATAAGTGTGTGTGTTTAGATGAACATGGACAAATGTACTTAAATCAAAAAAAGGTGATACTTTTTAAACTTTTTATTTATAAGTATCTGTATGTGTGGAGAAAGTTGTGAGATTTTGTTAACTTGATAAAAATAGAGTAATTTTCCAGTTATTTTGTCCTTCCTCTAACTGCTTCTCCCCCACCAAAAAAAAGTTGGAAAATTTTTCTATGTATTTTATATTTTCCAGGTATTTATATTTAAAAGATAAAAAAACAACAACTTCAAGGACAAGCCAAATTAAAAAGTGTATTTATATATTCCTAAACAAAAGAAAAATGTGACCCATTAAAAAGAACATTAAAAGAAAAAAAAATTCACTTTGTGATATATTTTATTTCCAAAAATATTTTGTTCTAAGTTAAATTTTAAATAAAGTTTATCTCTACATATGTGTCCATCTATGCATAGCCAATTGACTTAATTTACACCTGATCTGTGAGTTTTATACAGTCTTACAATAATAATTGCCATTTATACCTCTTTATTCCAAATATCTTTGACCAGCAATATGAATTTGGAAATGTACCTCATGGAGAGATACATTCTATAGTCATTCAATAAATCAAATATAAACAGTTCTTACTGGAATTAACCTTTGATAATGACTCAATACCAATTTCCCCTAACCTATGTACTCAATGACATAAATCTAAACCATGGTTACTGTTGACGTCAGCAGTTTTAATTTGCTAATGCCTAAAATGTCCTTGAAAAATCATCCTGGGGCAGCTCATTTGAAATATTGACTAATATGTGCTTTACTTTGCTAACAGTCTGAACAAATTGGTTTTCTTTTATAGCATGTTAGTACTTGGAAGACTAGGTTAGCATTAGCTGACTATTGTCAGCCTTACCGTTTCCAAATGTTAATCATAAAATATATTTTAAAATATGTGTATGCATGCATATATACATATGTTACAAAATATATAAGAAAGAAAGAGATACCTACTTAATAAGACTGAATCCAAAAATCCAAAAGTTAAAAGCATAGAAATAGTAGCAGTAAAGCAAATTCCCACAGTTGATGGAAAAGTCTTTTCTTACAGTTTTATTATCCCTTACAAGTTAGTTTTAATGTGGCTTCTAATAAATACCTTTCTATTGGTTTAGTTACTCCTTGTAACACTGTTTCTATTATTTTGAATGGTAATTGAAAACAAACAATGAGTGACAGGTTTCTGTTTAAGAGAACCTAATATTACTGCAAAATTCTTCTATGTGAAGTTGTCCCGTTTCCCTTTTCCCCCCTCTTTATCCCTCAGGCCACTCTTCTCCGAACCGCTGAATAACATCCTAATCTCTGTTCAAGCAGATGAAACACAAAACTACAGAAATTGAAAATGGTGTAAATGAGACCAACAAACTCGTAATGAACTACTGTACCCCTTGGCATTTGTGAAACCTTTTCTCTCTCGCTAATGTAATTTTCCAGTCAGAGATGGGGAACCCTTTCTCGAGGTTATGTCTGTACAAATGGTTGAGGAAGAGCCCAGAGACTCCATTTCATTCTTTGTAATAGTCACAGAAGAGTGATTGCTTCCTTGACTTTGTGGCCCTGATCATTCCTTAAGTGGTTGAGTAAAAAACAATATGTCCCTGGAGGAGAGCTTTCTAATGGTTTTTCTGTGGTTGATTACTCCAGGGATGCTCACCATCACAGTAGGTCACCATGGTGGTGCCCCATTCTCTAGCCTCCCTCAGAACCTTTTGCGATAGGGACGCCAACATCTCATTTATAAAGTGAATGCATTGTAGTCCAGCTTCACAGTTGCTAATAACAATCTTTTGTGGACTAAATAAGTGAAATAGTGATGAACACAGACTGGCATAAAGAATAACTTCTGCTCTAAGTTCTCTGTTATGTCTGGATTTAGAAAGTAAGCTGTTTTAAAAAGTAAGCAGGACTAACACTTATTGTTGAACATAGGGATGACCTATCAAGCAATGTTAAAAAAAATGCAAATTTTTAAATATATTTTTCTCCAAATATCTGATTTAACAGATTCTAGTTGTTTGCACCATCCTTTCAGAAGTCTAACCATTTGTTTGAGAGCGTTAGAACAAAGTGGTGATGCCCAGACAAGGTTCTGGCCTTTTTTTTTTTTCAGTGTAAATGATATTAGTGACAGAGACATATGTCATTATGTCTGACATATGATGTTGTACTAGCAACTATCCCATAGCTATAAAGCTTGAGATGAATTTCATTGTATTGTTGGTCATTCTTATGTACTGTTTCTCTGAAGTGGTTAATAAAATCTACATGAGAAAGTTTCAATCAGTTTTGTCTTGGAAAAAATTTGTTGTTGAGTTATGCTAAGTAGGCTTATGTATATTATTCTTAATAGTCTCCTATTAGGGAAGTTGGGTCTTTCTCACACTGTATCACTCCAACACAGATATTCCTTCTGCCTCCCACCTCCATTCAGCCAACCTTAATTCCATTTGCAGTCTTACTATAGTTTAACATAATTTGTTTCCAGTTTGTCACGTAACATATTTATACATCCTAGAACTAGGACATAGGTATCTTTGGGTGGCCATTCTGTCTCCCACATTAATATAGAAAGAAGAAGTTCAAGAGAGGTTTAGTTAGTATCTAAACTACTTAGTATCTAAACATTAAAAATTTCAAAACACAGCCACAGAGATAACTATGAAATTTACTCTCAGAATAACAGCAATAGTTTCTTAGTCATTGTTCTGGTGCAAAGTTGACCATGTTCTTGATAAAGAGGTCACTATTCCAATACTGTGAAGTAAGAGGTTTTGGGGAAAAGTTGTGTCTGTTCTTTGCAAAGTTTAAGCATAAGCATTCTGGAAATTTATGTACTTGTTCATATGCTCAGAAGGCAGGGGCTATAAAAAGAGCTTGAATAGTTAGTTTATAATGGCAGATGTGAAGAAGGAAAATACGGCAGGAAAGGAATTGTATAATTAAGCAGTGAACTCTGATCTCAGGGATCAGCATACATGAACTAAATATTTCATCAGCATAAGATGAAAAATGTCAGCATCAATGTCAGGACCTAAGGAGGTAACTTAAAAGTTTCATTTCATAGTTATATTTTTTCATTAAGTTGATCTCCAGAATCTATGAAAGACTTCCTAAAATGGGTTTGAGAGTTCATTTTCAGTTGATTCTTTGCTTTCTCTTATGATCATTCTGCTGTGTGGTACTATATCTTTACTTTTATGATCCTCTAGAACATTGCTGGGGGAAATTGGTTGACTGATATCAAACTCTTGTATACACACACACACACACACACACACACACACACACACACACACTCTTTATAAAATTCTTTTCCATTATGGTTTATCCAGGATATTAGTATGGCTAAATATATCTGTATCACTTTGCAGTAAAACAGAAATTAACACAACATTGTAAAGCAACTATACATCAATAAAAAAAGAAAATAATAAATACCCTTGAAAAAATTTAAGTAGTGCGAAAGGGCATACTATAAGAACATCTCTCTCAATTGAGAAAGTAGTACTGACATATATACACTATCATATGTAAAATAAATAGTTAGTGGGAAGTTGCTTTGTAACACAGGGAGCCCAGCCTGGCACTCTGTGATGACCTAGAGGGATGGAATAAGGGGAAAGGCAGGAGTCTCAAGAGGGAGGTGATATATGTATATACCTATGGCAGTGGCCATAGGACTAGAAAAGGTCCGTTTTCATTCCAATCCCAAAGAAAGACAATGCCAAAGAATGCTCAAACTACCGCACAATTGCACTCATCTCACATTCTAGTAAAGTAATGCGCAAAATTCTCCAAGCCAGGCTTCAGCAGTATGTGAACCATGAACTTCCAGATGTTCAAGCTGGTTTTAGAAAAGGCAAAGGAACCAGAGATCAAATTGCCAACATCCCCAGGATCATCAAAAAGTGAGAGAGTTACAGAAGAACATCTATTTCTGCTTTATTGACTCTGCCAAAGCCTTTGACTGTGTGGATCACAATAAACTGTGGAAAATTCTTCAAGAGATTAGAATACCAGACCACCTGACCTGCCTTTTGAGAAATCTGTATGCAGGTCAGGAAGCAACAGTTGGAACTGGACATGAAACTACAGACTGGTTCCAAATAGGAAAAGGAGTATGTCAAGGCTGTATATTGTCACCCTGCTTATTTAACTTATATGCAGAGTACATCATGAGAAACGCTGGACTGGAAGAAGCACAAGCTGGAATCAAGATTGCCGGGAGAAATATCAATAACCTCAGATATGCAGATGATACCACCCTTATGGCAGACAGTGAAGAAGAACTAAAGAGCCTCTTGATGAAAGTGAAAGTGGAGAGTGAAAAAGTTGGCTTAAAGCTCAACATTCAGAAAACGAAGATCATGGCATCCGGTCCCATCACTTCCTGGGTAATGGATGGGGAAACAGTGGAAACAGTGGCAGACTTTATTTTTGGGGGGCTCCAAAATCACTGCAGATGGTGACTGCAGCCATAAAATTAAAAGACGCTTACTCCTTGGAAGGAAAATTATAACCAACCTAGGCAGTACATTAAAAAGCAGAGACATTACTTTGCCAACCAAGGTCCTCCTAGTCAAGGCTATGGTTTTTCCAGTTGTCATGTATGGATGTGAGAGCTGGACTATAAAGAAAGCTGAGTGCTGAAGAATTGATGCTTTTGAACTGTGGTGTTGGAGAAGATTTTTGAGAGCCCCTTGGACTGCAGGGAAATCCAACCAGTCCATTCTAAAGGAGACCAGTCCTGGGTGTTTGTTCGAAGGACTGATGTTGAAGATGAAACTCCAATACTTTGGTCACCTGATGGGTAGAGCTCACTAGCTTGAAAAGCCCCTGATGCTGGGAAAAATTGAAGGCAGGAGGAGAAGGGTCAACAGAGGATGAGATGGTTGGATGGCATCCCGACTCAATGGACATGAATTTGGGTAAACTCTGGGAGTTGGTGATGGACAAGGAGGCCTGGCATACTGCAGTCCATGCGGTCGTAAAGAGTCGGACATGACTGAGCAACTGAACTGAACTGAACTGATGGCTGATTCATGTTGATGTATGGCAGAAACCAGCACAATATTGTAAAATAATTATCTATCAATGAAAATTAAATACATTAAAAAATTAAAAAAAGATGAACACAGAAAGAAATAAAAAAAGAGGGAGGGGATATATACATATATAGATATATTTATAATTATAACTGATTTGTATTGTTGTATGGAAGAAACCAACACAACATTCTAAAGTAATTTTCCTCCAATAAAAAAAAAGAGTAAATCCTAAGACTTCTCATCACAAGAAAAAAAAATTAAAAATAAAAATAAGTAAATAAAAGACAAAAGGAAAAAGAAGAGTAGGAGAGGACACACAGAGACACAGAAAGCGGGAAAAGGCCATGTGAAGTCTGAGGCCGAGGGTGAAGTGATGCTGCCTTAGCCAAGTAATGTCTAGGGCCATCATAAGCTAGCAAAGGTAATGAAGGGTTCTCCTTTAGAGCTTTCAGAGGAAGTACAGCCCTGCTAACACCTTGTTTTCAGACTTCTGGTATGGGACGTGAGAATAAATTTCTATTGTTTAAAGCCAAAAAAAAAAAAAAATCTCTCCCAGCTTAGACCCTTATGTTCTACTCTAAGGAAACATTTCCTGGATATTTAGAAACATTTATTTCTTGTGCTTTCTTTTAGAATATTTTATGCATACGCATGCAGATATATGCATATATATTACTTTTTACACAAATGAAAGTATATCATAAACTCTAGTCTGTATCTTACTTTTGTTCACTTAATATATTTTGGTAGTGTCCACATATCAGTGGATGTAGAATCCGTTTACCCTTTTGAAGGCTCGCAGTAGTCATTTAAGTGCAGACTGTGTGCAGTTTCAGGATGAAAGCTACCTTCAAATATTTGGCTACATTTCTTGATGCTGTTTAGCTTTATGTTAGGAACTAATCCAAGACAGAAGATGATAGGTATAGAGACACAGTAGGCTGTATTAACATTTATAAAGTATTTTTTCCCATATAGAAAGATTTTATATCCTCAGCTTGTTGGAATAATGCATGGCCATGTGACTTGAGCCAAAGCAATGTTGAAAATGTGTCATCTTCAAGGTAGAAGTTAACAGCTTATTAAGTTGAAAATGTGTTATCTTCAAGGTAGAACTTAACAGCTTATGGCGCAGACAGACACTACTTCTTCTGCTGGGTTAAAGAATGAATATGACATGGAACTTAGCTGTAACTTGTAACTCACCCATAATGGATGGGTAGCATGAGTGAAAAATAAAATTTCATCATCTTAAGTAACTGATTTCAGGAAATTGCTTGGAATCACAAAATGATTTAGTTTATCCTGTCTAATACAGGGAGCAACCTAAGAAACAATAAAAGTGTGAACATTTTTAATAAAATAGCTTTTCTTGTCATGAAATGCTTTTCCAGTGACTTTTTTTCCTAATTCCTTCTTTCTCAATTCATTAAATCAAGTGACAAAAAAAAACCTCACTAATAATATTTTCATCCTATGTATTCATTTTTAGACTATTTTCATTCTATTTCAAATTTTTCTAGGCTATTTTGTCCACAGATCAAAGTAATCGATATTCTTTTACTTTAAAAACAAATAATTTTGAGGGAGGGGTGCAAATTTCTGCTCCTGGCCACGTGTTTTATTTTAGTTTTAGGTTTGAGGGATTCCTTAACAAAAGAACCCACTCACTACACACAAATAATAACTTCAATATTGAACAGAGAATTATTTAACTTGATTTCAACACTAAAAGAAAAGAAAAAAATAGAAACGATAGAAAAAGGTAATAGTACATACATTACAAAATTGAGCTGACCAATATCCAAAGCAGAATGAAACAGCACTGGGAAGTCCCTTGTTAACAATAATCTGGAGTCCCAATGGGAAAAAGATCCTGCGTGGTGCATGCACACCATGGGTGAGACCTCACAGTGCAGTTTTGAAGGCTCCTGCTTATAATCCCAGGCCATGACTGGTATCATCATCAGTTTGCACACAAAAATGTGGCCCTGGTGTTACTTTCATCTTTTTGCAGTGCTGTTTGTTTCACCTGTGTGTCATAGAATTTCATTAGACCCCAAGGAATGGCCAGACACTCAGGGGCTCAAAAACTCCAAGACCCATTTCCTTTCTTATCTAAAGTGCTGCCTGACTTGCTGTGCTTGCAGGCAGGCATGGAACCCGGTCAATGTTCAGGCAGAGACCTGCTCTCCTGCTTCTGCAACCTGAACAAGACTTCCTCTATTTTAATTTTCCTAACAGCCTGATGAAATAACTGGGTCCAGAACGTCCCACTCTAAACAACTAGAAAACTGGACAAAATACATGAAGCAACTGTTTTGGATGTTGGAAAACAGGCGGCAAAGGACTGTGATTCTTGAAAGTAGAGAAGTAGAGAAACAAGTGAGGGAAGCTTAAGATTGTCCAACTTTATGCCGGAAGGCACTTTCCTCACCCTGATTCAAAGAGGGGGATCCTAAGCAGAACACTGAAAATTTCTGAGTTTCTGAATCAATACTGGAGGTCAGGATGGCTGAGGTGATTGGAATTATCAGGACATAGTATTGGCAAATAGATGGGGAAAAAGTGGAAACAGTGACAGATTTTATTTTCTTGTGCTCCAAAATCACTGCAGATGGTGACTGCAGCCATGAAATTAAAAAAAAAAAAAAACGTTTGCTCTTTGGAAGCAAAGTATGACAAACCTTGTCAATGTATTTAAAAGTAGAGACATCACTTTGCCAACAAAAGTCCATATAATTAAGGCTATGGTTTTTCCAGTAGTCATGTATGGATATGAAAGTTGGACCATAAAGAAGATTGAGCACCAAAGAACTGATGCTTCAAACTGGAACTGGAAAAGACTCTTGAGTCCCTTGGAGAGCAAGGAGATCAAACTGGTCAATCCTAAAGGAAATCAACTCTGAATATTCATTGGAAGGACTAATATTGAAGCAGATACTCCAATACTTTGGCCAACTGATGTGAAGAGCTGACTCATTGGAAAAGACCCTGATGTTGGGAAAGATTGAGGGCAGGAGGAGAAGGCGGCAACAGAGGATGGGATGGTTGAATGGCATCATCAACTCAATGGACATGAGTTTGAGCAAACTCCAAGTTATAGTGAAGAATAGGGAAGCCTGGTGTGCTGCAGTTCACGGGGTTGCAAAGAGTTGGACACAACTTGGCAACTGAAAAACGACAAGTAACATTAGAGAAAAGGGAATTAGAGGGGGAAAAAGATTCAGAAATATCCTAGGGATTCCCTGGAGTTTGTTGTTGAATTCTCTACTGTGTATAGGGAGAAACACCCCGAAATTGGGCTGTGAATGATGAAGCAGCTATATTTCACAAGGTCTGGAAGATATTCAGGTTCTGAGCAACGAGGGTTTTTGTTGAAAACTTGGGACAATTGACGACAATCTCAGAGTGGTCATGCCTAAATGGTGGGGCTGAACTAGATATTTAGTTTGTTTAGCTATTTAGTTTGTTTAGCTAAACTAAACAAGGGAACATTTCATGAAAAGATGGGCAAAATAAGGGACAGAAATGGTATGGACCTAACAGAAGCCAATGATATGAAGAAGAGGTGGCAAGAATACACAGAAGAACTATACAAAAAGGATCTTCATGACCCAGATAATCACGATGGTGTGATCACACACTTAGAGACAGACATCCTGGAATGTGAAGCCAAGTGGGCCTTAGGAAGCATTACTACAAACAAAGCTGGTGGAGGTGATGGAATTTCAGGTGAGCCATTTCAAATCCTAAAAGATGATGCTGTGAAAGTGCTGCACTCAATATGCGAGCAAATTTGGAAAACTCAGCAGTGGCCACAGGACTAGAAAAGGTCAGTTTTCATTCCAACCCCAAAGAAGGGCAATGCCAAAGAATGTTCAAACTGTTGCATAATTTCACTCATCTCACATGCTGGTAAAGTAATGCTCAAAATTCTCCAAGCCAGGCTTCAACAGTACATAAACCGTGAACTTGCAGATGTTCAAGCTGGATTTAGAAAATGCAGAGGAACCAGAGATCAAATTGCCAACATCTGTTGGATCATCAAAAAAGCAAGAAAGTTCCAGAAAAACATCTACTTCTGCTTTATTGACTACACCAAAGCCTTTGACTGTGTGGATCACAATAAACTGGAAAATTCTGAAAGAGATTGGAATACCAGACCACCTGACCTGCCTCTTGAGAAATCTGTATGCAGGTCAGGAAGCAATAGTTAGAACTGGACGTGGAAAAACAGACTGGTTCCAAATCAGGAAAACAATATGTCAAGGCTGTATATTGTCACCCTGCTTATTTAACTTACATGCAGAGTACATCCTGAGAAATGTTGAGCTGGATGAAGCACAAGCTGGAATCAAGATTGCCAGGAGAAATATCAATAACCTCAGATATGCAGATGATACCACCCTTATGGCAGAAAGTGAAGAAGAACTAAAGAATCTCTTGATAAAAGTGAAAGAGGAGAATGTAAAAGTAGGCTTAAAACTCAACATTCAGAAAACTAAGATCATGGCATCCAGTCCCATCACTTCATGCAAATAGATGGGGAAACAATGGAAACACAGAAATACATTATTTTTGGGGGCTCCAAGGTCACTGCAGATGGTGACTGTAGCCATGAAATTAAAAGATGCTTTATCCTTGGAAGAAAAGCTATGAACAACCTAGACAGCATATTAAAAAGCAGAGATATTACTTTTCCAACTAATCTGTCTACTCAGAGCTATAATTTTCCCACTAGTCATGTATGGATGTGAGAGTTGGACCATAAAGAAAGCTGAGCACTGAAGAATTGATGCTTTTGAACTGTGGTGTTTGAGAAGACTCTTGCAAGTCCCTTGGATTGCAAGGAGATCAAACCAGTGAATCCTAAAGGAAATCAGTCCTGAATATTCATTGGAAAGACTGATGCGGAAGCTGAAACTCCAATACTTTGACCACCTGACGTGAAGAACTGACTCACTGGAAAAGAAGCTGATGCTGGGAAAGATTGAAGGGAGCAGGAGAAGGGGACAACAGAGGATGAGAAGGTTGGATGGCATCACTGACTCGATGGACATGAGTTTGAACAGGCTACGGGAGTTGGTGATGGACAGGGAACCCTGGCATGCTGCAGTCCATGGCGTTGCAAAGAGTCGGACACGACTGACTGAACTGAACTGAAACTAGCTCTAGAGTAAAAATCACTTAAGATCCACTTTCCAAAGCTTAAAAACAAATTGAAAATGATCAAGATGATCTTTATGTAATGTAACTTTCTGTCCAAACAAAGTGCACCACTCTTTCAAGGAAGACCACAAAATCCAGAATACAACAACATAAGACTAACCAAGTTCAGCATTCAATTAAAAAATTGACCATGTGATCTTGTGAAAATAGGAAAATATGATCCACATTTAATAGAAAATAAGTCAAAAGAAACCTGTAAGAAGTAACAGAGATGATGGAATTAACAAACATAATTTTTTAAACAGCTGTTATGTGTGTGTGTATGTTAATTGCTCAGTTGTGTCCAACTCTATGACCCTATGGACTGCAGTCTACCAGTCTCCTCTGTCCATGGGATTCTCCAGGCAAGAATACTGGAGTGGGTTGTCATTTCCTTCTTCATGCATAAGTACTTAAAGAAAAATATGAACATAAAGAGGAGCAAAGTGAAATAGTATATAGAGCAAAGCAGAAACTCTAGTTTTGGAAAGTAGACTATCCAAAATGAAAGAGCACTGGGTGAGATTCATAGCAGATTAGATATTGCAGAAGAAAATCAGTGGACTTGAAATCATAAAAGTAAAAATAAAATAAAGCAATAAACAAAAAATAATAACAAGAAAAATAAACAAATATCATCTAAAATGAAGTGCATATAGAAAAAAACCCGAAACAAACAAATGAACAGAGGATCAGGAACTTTGGGAAACTTTTCCAGCAGTCTAGCATTTATGTAAATGATATTCCAGAGGGATGGGAGAGGACAGAAAGATATTTAAAGAAATAATGACTGAAATGTTCTAAATTTGCTGAAAACTGTAAGCCCACAGATCTGAAAAGTTCAAGGAATTTCAAATATGATAAACACAAAGAAAACCACGTTAAGACACATCATAAACAAATTGGTAAAAACCAGTGATAAAGAGAAAATCTTAAAAAGCAGCCAGAGAGGAAAAAATCACATGTTATGGATGGAAGAATGAAGATAATTACCGTAGTGCTCTCATCCTAAATGGTGCAGGCCAGAAGACAATGGAACAGCGTGTTTAAAGTGCTGAAACTAAAAACAAAACCAAAACAGAACAAGAAAAGCCAGCAACCAAAAGTACCCTGTCAAACTAGATTGCTGTATCAAGTGAGTATTTCTTTTTTTTTTTTTTTTGTGGGCCAAATTTATGTTCATTAAGCTATTAATAGCCCCTGTGATTCTGATGAAAAATACATAGTCATCATAATCATAGATGTTGCATCATTTTTTCAAAATTTGTGCTGTTTCATTTTGAGAAGTTTGATTATGAATTTGCTTTGGCGTGGATTTGCAGGGCTGGGTATTATGTTCAGATTCATACAACTTGAGTCTTTGGTTTTGTCTTTTCTCAAACTTGGAACATTTCCTGCCATTATTACTGCACTGATTCTCTTCCCCTTTCCATGACTCTAATAACACAAATATTAGAGCTTTAGATGTTGTCCCAGCTGGTCCTTATAGAGGTGAAATAGTGACTTTTCAGTAAACAAAAGTTGAAAGAAGTTATATCCAGGAGACTTAAACTATGAGGAATGCTAAAAGACATTGTAGAGGCAGAAATTTAGAGCTATATAAAGAAATAAAACCTCTACAAATTGCAAATTGTGGGTAACGTTAAAAGAATTTTTTTTTCATTTTAAAATTTCATCGAAAGGCAACTATTTGAAGCAAAATTAAGATTACATTTTGAAGTTTATAATGTTTGAAGAAATAAAATATTTAACCACACAAAAGTTGGGAAAGAAGAAATGGAAGCATTCTAGTGTAATTGGTGTAATAACATTTTAAGGTAGACTTTGATAAGTTAAAAATGTATATTTTAAATCCTAGAACAAACACACACGCACAAGCCATAACCTAAAAATACGGAGACAGAGGTAATAAACCAATAGTAAAGATAAAATCCAATCATAAAAGATTTTTAATTTAAACTAGGAAAAGGCAGAACAAGACTGGAAAAAAGAAAGAATCTAAGGAACAAACAGCAAACACTATCAATCTAGTCAATTCAAGCCTAACCTTATCAATAATATTAAATGTAAACTCTAAACAATTCAACTAAAAGGCTGACATTGTCAGAATGGATAAAAATGTAGGAACCAATTGTTCTTGTTATTACATGTTGTCTTTAAAAAGCCTACATTAAATATAAGGTCCAATATAGCTAAAATGTAAAAGATATATGATATAAACACTAATTAAATGAAAGTTGGAATGGTGGTATTAACATTAGAAAAAGTGGATTTTAGAACAAGGTATGTATGTTATCCGGAGAAGGCAATGGCACCCCATTCCAGTAATCTTGCCTGGAAAATCCATGGACAGAGGAGCCTGGTGGGCTGCAGTCCGTGGGGTCGCTAAGAGTTGGACATGACTGAGCGACTTCACTTTCACTTTTCTCTTTCATGCATTGGAGAAGGAATTGGCAACCCACTCCAGTATTCTTGCCTGGAAAATCCATGGACAGAGGAGCCTGGTGGGCTGCAGTCCGTGGGGTCGCTAAGAGTCGGACATGACTGAGTGACTTCACTTTCACTTTTCTCTTTCATGCATTGGAGAAGGAATTGGCAACCCTCCAGTATTCTTGCCTGGAGAATCCCAGGGACAGGGTCGCACAGAGTCGGATACGACTGAAACGACTTAGCATTAGCATGTATGTTATCAAGAAATATAATACAGAAAAAGCGATTGCAAAAATGCAAACCCCATTCATGATCAAAACTAGGAATAGAAGTAAGTTTTCTTAACCTAATTTACAGGGCATCTATAAAAATCTACAGTGAACACTCATAGTTCATGGGGAACAATTGAATACTTTTCCACCTAAGATTATAAATAGATCAAGGATATTTGTTCTCACCACTTCTATTCAACAGTTGACTAATGGTTCTAGCTGATACAATAGGACAGGAAAAGTAAATAAAAGGCGTATCATTAGAAAAGAAGAAGAAAATAGTTTTATTTATGGATAACCTGATGATTGTTAAGGGCTGAACTGTGTTCCTCCAGGTTCACATGATCAAGCTCTCAACCCCAACACCCTAGAATATGACTATATTTGGAGATAGGCCTTTGAGGGGTGATTAAATTAAAATGAGGCCTTTAAGGGAACCCTGAATCCCATCTGACTGGTGTACTTATAAGAGGAAATTTGGACGCACAGACACAAGGAGCATGCACAGGGGAACGCTAATGTGAAGAGAGAGCAGGAAGTGTGATCTGCAAGTCAATGAAAGAGTCCTCAGAAGAAAGCAGATCTGCTGACTCCTTGATCTTGGGCTTGCAGGCCCCAGAATTGTGAGAAATAAATTTCTGTTAAGTCACCCATTCTTTGGCATTTTGTTATGGTAGCCCTAACAAATTAATATGATGGCATTATAGAAAGCCCTAAGTAATCTTCAGCAAAAGGGTATTAGAAATAACAAGTAAATTTAGGAAGATGATAGGATACAAAATCAGTATACAAAAATCAACTGTGTTTCTACATAGTTACAACCAACTGGAATGGTGAAATCAACATGCAGTGCCACTAGCCCAATAACAAAAACAGGAAATTATAAAATGCTGAGGGATAATTTAGCAAAATATTTTCAATACTTGTGCAGTAAAAACTACAAAGCATTAAATGGAAAAATTAAAGAATACTTAAATAAATGGAGCAGTATATCATGGAAATCAAAAGACTCAATATTGCAAGTCAAATATTCCTTAAGTTCATCTACAGATTCAATGTAATCTCAATCATAATTTCAGAGACGGTTTTATACAAACTTTATTCTAAAGTTTATATGGAAATGTGAGACTTAGAAGAGCTAAAGCAATTTTGAAAAAGTAAAACAAAGTATGAAGATTTACATTATGGAGTTTAAGTATTTCCACAGAGCTACAGGATTCAAGACAGGGTGGTATTCATGTAAGCACAGTTTATGAAACACAACAGAATCCAGATATAGACCCCCATGCTGCTGCTGCTGCTGCTGCTGCTGCTTCTGCTGCTGCTGCTGCTGCATCGCTTCAGTCATGTCCGACTCTGTGCAACCCCATAGACGGCAGCCCACCAGGCTCCCCCATCCCTGGGATTCTCCAGGCAAGAACACTGGAGTGGGTTGCCATTTCCTTCTCCAATGCAGGAAAGTAAAAAGTGAAAGTGAAGTCGCTCAGTTGTGTCCGACGCTTAGCGACCCCATGGACTGCAGCCTACCAGGCCCCTCCCATGGGATTTTCCAGGCAAGAGTACTGGAGTGGGTTGTCATTGCCTTCTCTGAGACCCCCATATACATGGCCAATTGATTTGAACAAAGGAATTAAGGAAATTTAATGCAAAAGATAGTCTTTAAACAAATGGTGCTGAAACTAATGAATATCCACACACAAAAAAATTAACATTTACCATTATTTTATTTCATACACATTAATTTACTTGAAATGGATCATAGAACTTAACATAAAGGCTAAAACTATAAATCTTCTAGGGGAAAAAAATGGGAGAAAGATCTTAGCAACCTTGAAATAAAGATTTTTTGACATATAAAGCATAAAAAGAAATTATAAATTACAAATTATCAAAATTAAAATCTTTTCTTTAAAGTGCTAAGAAAATTAAAATTCAAGCCGCAGATTGGGAGAAAAATACAATATCTATGTCAAACAGAGGACTTGTATCAAACATATATAAAGAGCACTTACAACTTAGAATTTTAAAATAGCAAAATATTTTATTATCATTGCACACAAGGAAATATATCAATGGCCAATAAACACTTAAAATATGTTCAATATTAACACTCACCAATCTCTAAAACCCAAAATAAAACTTCACAAGAGAAAAAAATATATATATTAACACTCATCAAGAAAAGTAATTAAAACCACAATGAGGTACCACTACATCTCTTCTAGGAAAACATTTTAAAAAAACAATCCCAACTAAGGGTGAGAATGTGAAACAACCAGATCTTTTCTACATTATTGGTGGGAATGTGAAAGTTGTACAACCAACTTTGAAAACAGTTTGGCAGCTTAGCATACTTTTGTCCTATGAGTCAATAATCACATTTCAAGAGAAATGAAAACTTGTCCACTTGAGGAGTACTACATGAACATGTTCCAGTTCATAGCAACTTCAATCATTACAGTCCCAAACTGGGAATAACCCAAATAGCCATCGTTATGTGGCAAACTTATATGTTCATACACTGGAACACCACTCAGAAATAAAAAGGAATGTAAGACTTTCCTGGTGGTGTACTGACTTAGAATCCACCCACCAGTGCAGGGACAGGGGTTAGATCTCTGGTCTGGGAAGATTCCATGTGCTGCCAAGCAACAAAGCCTGTGTGCTGTAACTACTGAGCCCACACTCTAGAGCCCACAAGCTGCGACTACTAAAGCCCGTGTGTCTAGAGACTGTGCTCTGCACAAAGAGAAGCCACTGCAGTGAGTAGCCCCTGAGAGAACCAGGAGAGTAGTCCCCATTTGCTGCTACTAGGGAAAACCCATGCGTAGCAATGAAGACTCCGCGCAGCCAAAAATAAATAAACAATACGTATAAGTACAGTAGTGTATGCACATCAAAATAAGTACATAAAAAATAAAAGGGAATGTACTACTTCTAACAAATGCAACAACAGGATGAGATTTAGTTGCTCAGTCGTGTCCAACTCTTTGGCTCCTCTGTCCATGGGATTCTCTAGGCAAGAACACTGGAGTGGATTGTCATTTCCTTCACCAGAGGATCTTCTCCACCCAGGGATCAAACCCAGGTCTCCTGCATCACAGGCAGATTCTTTACAGTCTGAGCTAAAGGGAAATCCTCAACAACATGAATGAATCTCAAAAGAATTATGCTAAGTAAAAGAAGTCAGACACAAGTACATATGCTGTCATTCCATTTGTAAGGATGGAAAAAATCCTGATGGAAAAGATAACATTAATCCAAAGGAATAGAAAGTAGGTCATTCATTATATGGAACAAAGGGTGGAGGAACTGACTATAAAGGAGCATGATGGAGGTTTTTTAGGGTGATGGAAATATTCCATATTTTTTTATAGTACTAGTTATACTGATTGACATGTATGTATGTGTGTGCCAAAACTCACTGAACTATTGCTTAAAATGGGCCTTTTCATTTATAGAATTCTTCAATAAGCTTGATCAAAATAATTTTTAAAACTTTAATAAAACATAATGGACCAATGACATTTCAGTCTCTGTTCAAGTAAACAAAAGCAACATAAAAAGTGCCAGTGGGTCATGAGGACAATATTTCTGGGTAACAGTTTGAGCACCAGTCTCACCGGATGTTTGTGGGATGCTGATGAATTGTGACAATTTCAAATTTTAGGGATGACCTGGTTTTTCTAAAAATTGTGAATGGCTATGACCTATTCATTTTTCTCTCTTATATTCTGTAGCTTGTTGGATAAACCCCTACCTGCTTATATTTTTCAAAATTTTCAAATGAAAATTTTAATATTTCTTTCATTTTCTTCCTTCCTTCACTCCCTCTCTTTCCTTTTTCCTCTCTCTTGTCCCTCTCCTCCCCTTCCCTTGTTCTTTCTTCATATGTTTTAAAGGGAAGATCTACCTCTTCTCTCTTACCCTCACTGGTTCACCCTTTCTACTTTTCAACTAAAGAAACATTTATCAAAATGGGAAATACAACTTAACGTTCTGAGAAGAGAAATCATAGCATGGTATCAATAAAACTTGGAAGATCTGGCTTCCCATCTTAGCTGTTCTGTGAATCGGCCATGTTATCTTGATCCAGTTGGCCATTCTCTCATCCCACAAACTCTCTGATTTTGGCCTCAAGTTCCTCATTTGTAAAAGGAGAGAGCTAAATTCTATGATCTCGTCTGTTTCTCACAGTTCTTCCCTGAAAGTCTGACTGACAGAAGCCTCACAATTACTCCCTTGTCATTTACAAACTGCATCCTCTGTTATAGAGCAGTCCACGTTGTCTTGCTGGCAACTCAGGAGGAAGAAGAGGAAAAAGTGTCTTACTAGGGCTTGGTTTAAAGATAACTCACCATGGGGAAAGCATGATCATACAATTTTTCCCAAAGAATACGACACACTCACACTCAGGGCTCTCACACACGGGCTCTCAACATGAGTGGGTGGGCAGGATTTAACACCACAATGTTATGGAAAACTATCTTAGATGGTAGGATATGCCTTGATTCCCCAGACCTTAATCAGGTCAGCTTCTGGAGTCTTTCCCTTTACCATATGGGTTTGGCGTGACAAAATCAAAACCCAAGTCCCTTCAAATCATTTGGACTCAACCTCTGCTTCACTGCACCTAGGCCCATCAAAAACAACATTTTGACAAAACATAAAACTTTCAAAGTGAGGTGTAAATTTGTTCTTCCACAGTCTTATACATGGATTGAATCTGTTTCAAGGAAATTTGAGGCTTTGCATTAAGTCTTGGGCGTGACTAAGACCAAAAAGGAGGCTCTGCGGGAATATGTTGACAAGGATGGTGGGCCGGAGATAGCCTCTCCCTGCAGTGCATCTCTGCAGGAGGTTTGCCTACCTCAGACTGGCCCCATTGAACAGGCCTGTGCCTCCAACATCCAACAGTCCTTTCTTGCTGTAGAAATCATTCTTGAGCTCTCAGAATTGTTGAAGAGACAATGACGAGTCAGAATGAGGCAGCACCCTGGAGTTCGACTGCCATTGCCCTAACCTTGTTGTATCAGGTGTGTGACCATGGGCAAGATATTCACCACATTTACTAAACTTTAGTTTCATCATCAACAAAATGGGAAGGATAAAAAATATATACTCCCTAGGATTAAGTGAGGTAGAGTCCATAAAACAATGGGCATAGTACTTGGTAGTTGGAAAGCCTTTTGATAACTGTTAGCAAATGTCACCATCATTATTATTGAGGGAGAGAGAATTACAAATGTCAACAGAGCACAAGTATCCTTCAGGTATCCAAAGTGAGGAACGACTAGTCCTGGCCAGGTTAATGGGGCTGACTTCCCTGAGTAAGGGGCAACTGTGCTGCCTGCCCTGAAGTGAGAGTGGGAGTTTGATAGCTGAAAACTGGCAAAGGGCATTCCGGTTGGATGGATCAGCAATACAGGCCCTACGTGACCTCACCCAGGAGGATGTGACTGCTCAGTCATTGAAAAAAATAAAGAGCCCTAAGCTCACAATGGGAGCAGACGCGATGGAAGGACAATTAAGCTGCAGCCTGTTCATGGACTTCCTGCTGAACCTAAACAGATTTCTCAGACCAGTGACTCATCAACAGGGCAGAGTATGTGTACCTGTTGCATAAACCCAGTGCTTTGGGTTTATTTTTATCTTGCTTCTGTCACCTCTCTTTGTTCCATTATTAATACTCAGTGCATTCGGCGATGCGATCAACTCCTTTTTGGCTTTTTGCATTCATTTTGTATTTTGTGGCCAAGAGAGTGACTTCCTCTCCACCCATTTTCTTTCCTTTTTCTGGAAAAAATGTTCTTCTCTCTGATGTGTTACCTATATGACATAAAGTAGCTGTCATTTCTAGACTTTGGTGCATAGTGTGATTGCCATGGATATTCAATTGGAATTAATATTTACGGTCTATTGTGCTAGGCACTTTGAAGGCTTTTTCCCATTTAGTTCTCATGACAGTTCTCTGGCGTAGGTATGGTTTTAGCATTTTGTGGATGGGACTCAAAGAGGTGAAGTAACTGGACCAATGTCAGCAGTCCTGAATATGAGGTGTGCTGCTTGCTGACTTTCTTTTGTGGCCCTTGCTCTCACGACTGGACAAATGTCCACAAGACACCCAGGCCTGGGAAGAGCAGCTGTGTGGGGAAGGCAGAGACCATTTCTTCCTTCTCTGTCATTTAGAGCTCCCTCAAGCTCAGATCTGTGGCTGTTGGGTGTCTCATTGCAAATGCTGCCAAGATGTCCATTTCTATCCATTCAGGTCAAATTTGCTCCATTGCTTTCACATATCTGAGGGTAGTTTAGTTACAAATACCCTTGTTCTCATTGCTTACCAAGATGTCTTTTTTTTTTTGTTCAGGCAAAACAGTGTCCATTTTTAAGTCTTGGTGTTAAAGCATGGCAGAGACAGAGAAAAGGAAGTGGCCACACTTTCACTTGTGGATGGTTTCCTCATCTACTGAATAGTGGGAACTATCTATTGCTGTACTTTTCATTTTTATATTATTTTTAAAAATTAAAAAATATATATATTAAGTGTTTCTCCAATTCTCTGTTCTGTGATTTCTGATATGAACAAAACTTGTGAAGATTCTTAAGGAGTAATAAACTGAACTCACTTCAGTGTGAGCAATTAATCCACAATCCCCAATCAACAGTTCCACTCTTATCAATTCCCATATTCATAGAAATCCTTCCACAACTTTCCTAATAAGCCAGGAGAAGATTTCCTTTATTTAATATGCTCTTTTCTCATTAGGAAGCCAACACTACAATGGCATTTCTTCCTTTCTTCCCCGCCTGTCTGGCTTTGACTGGTGGTGGGATTAATTGGGCCATGATCAATCTCCTAAAAGATGGCAAATTGGGAATGTCAGGTGGAAGGAGGAAAGCATGAATATTAATTAGCTAAGATTCCAAACAGAAGCCTTTTAATTATATTAAAATGCACAGGCCTGCAGGCAGTGAGATGATTCCTGCTATAAATCTGTCGACAGGCCATTAGCTCAGCCACGTCAATGCCTTTTAATGAATGAATATATACATTTCAAGTGGGGGAGAGAGAAATACTTTCCTGTTTATAAATATTAAAAGGAAAACTATCAACGTGAGGTGATATCTATGACAGCTCCTTTCAGGCTGGAGGTGTTTGGGGAAGGCAGGAAGGTAGTCTCCATGAACTGCTCATCCAGGCTGAGAAATTGAAGCCTGTGGCTGATATGGGGACTGATACAGTTAATAACAGATGACTGCAGCCAGGGTAACCCAGCAGCTCAGATTCACTGTTGGTCTATGCGTGAGGTGTTTGAGGAAGTTACATTAACTTTTTAGGTCACTTTCAAACCATTTGCTACAGGAAACAAGGAAGTCAGTTCTTTGCTTCTTGTTAACGTGAAGAAAAGCATTTAAAGATTGAAAAGTGGCCAGTCACCATGGGGAAAGGGCCATGAACTGAGAAGCGTTAGAAATCCATGGCGGTAAAGAAATGGTAGAGAATAAATATAAGGACACCAAAGGGGAAAGGGGTGAAGTGGGAGAAATTGGGAGATTAAGATTGACACATATACAATACTTATACTCTTTATAAAATAGGTAACTAATAAGAACATACTGTTATAGCACAGGGAACTCTGCTTAATGCACTGTGGTGACCTGAATGGGAAGGAAGGCCAAAGATAGGAGATAATATGGATATGTATGGCTGATTCATTTTGCTGTACTGTGGAAACTAGCACAACATTGTAAAGCAACTATACACCAATAAAAATAATTAAAAATAAAAATCACATCCATTTAACACTTTTCCTACACCACCCAATACAAGGTGAATTTAACCCTTTTCTCTTAATAATGTCAAACTGAACACACACATGCCAAGTGGATCAGGTATATATGACATTAATTGAGTTCTAGAGAATGGAGACTTAAGAACCAATGGTCAAAACCTCAAAGGGTGCATTTGTTTATGGTGTTTTGTAGGGGGAAAAAAACAGTGCTGAAAAGTTACTGAATAAACATTCAATTTGCTAAAAATAAATAAATAAATAAATAAAACCCCCAAAACAGAAATGAAATTTAAGCAGGCAGATCTAGTCACCTTGAGAAGATCTGTGGAAGAGAATGGCAGGGAATATGGAAACACACCATGAGGATGGGAAAGTGGGATGAAGGAAAGCTGGTCACAGATGACTTCATAGATTCAAAAGGCTTGAACAGAGCTAAGTGACCCACTAGTGCAACCTCCTCATTTTAGAGAATTAGAAACTGAGGCCCAGAGGGGAGGAATGCCTTGTACAGAGTGCTTAGTTGGTAGGGGAATCCTCTTTACTTCCCTACCTACCTACTTGACTTATGTATCCATCTCCTCAACTATCTACCTACTTACCTATTTACCTACTCATGTACCACTTTCTTCTGTAAAATATTTGAGGATTCTCTTGACCCTCAGTCTGGAGGATTTTTAAAGACCTCTTGCTGCCTTCCTATTAATAACTTTAAATAAGAACACATTTGAGAGAACAAACTTATGGTTTGTTGGGTAACCAAAAGTACCTACTGTATAGCATGTGGAAATCTGCCCAATGTTATGTGGCAGCCTGGATGTGAGGGAGTTTGGGGGAGAATAGATACATGTATATATACGGCTGAGTCTCTTTGCCATCCATCCGAAACTATCACAACGTTAATCAACTATACTCTGATACAAAATAAAAATTAAAAAAAGAACACATCCGAGGAAACTGCATATGATGCACACTTTAATCTGAGAATATCCATTGATAGAGCCATAATAGTTCAACCCAACTGCAGAGACTCTGCACGATTCATCCCAGTCTACTGGAATGCCACCAAAAGAATGCAATGACTTTGTGGAGCTACCCTTGAATTACCCTTGATTTTGAAAGCCTTTCAGGAGAAAAAAAGAAGCTCACCAGAAGATACCTGAGACCACTCAGGCCTGGAAGTTCAGTACTGGTGACTATGAAAATAATTCTTTTGAGCACAATTTTAAAAAATGCTATATTGTTGAAATCCAATCAAGAGTCCTTATGATTGTGAAAAGCTTTATATGGACTTTTTAAGGATAAGTTCAGAAACCAGTTGCAGATGGGCACTCTCCTGTACATGTACCTACATATGTGTGGGAGTGTGTATGTATAGGTTTTGGGAAGAGCAAGTCGTAAGTTGGTTCTATCAGTCAATGGAACAGCATTCCCAGGCTGGATACACAGCTCCCAAACATCCGGCTTTAGCACAATAGGAACTCAGCAGAGAGAATGTGGATGACTTAACAAAGGACACTTCTTATTGGAAAAGCAGCTTAAAGAGTACGTCAAGAAAGTAGTATGAAAATATTGCTGCTGTGGGCTTCTCTGGTGGCTCAGATGGTAAAGAATCTTCCTGCAATGCTGGAGATGCATGTTTGATCCTGGGGTTGGGAAGATCCCCTGGGGAAGATAATGGTACTCATTACCTGGTACCCATTCCAGTGTTCTTACCTGGAAAATTCCATGGACAGTTGCTGCTGTTATGTGTTCTCACACATTTTTCTAGCCACAGGGATCAGGCATGCTCAAAACTTCTTTGAGATGCACTTAATCTAGCCTCAAGACTATGAAACATAGTAATGTACTTTATTTGGTAATATCAAAGAGAAGGTAGAGGATGATAAAAGTCACACAGCAGTATGTTAGATGTCCATTCAGCTCAGTTCAATGTGGACTCAATATTTCTTATGTGCCAGAGAGGGGATTAGGGGCAACTCTTTGTGGTATAGTGGTGAGCATAGCTGCCTTCCGGAGAGGGGATTAGGATCTAATGATGCAAAGAAGAATAAGACACAATGCTGCTCATTTTCAGCCTACTCTTCTGGAAAGACATGACCAAATAATTGTAACACACTTGGGCAAATGCAGTAGTGGGGGTGTGCACAGGAAACAAAGGGGTGCAGAAGAACAGCACTGGCCTCGCTTGTGGGGTCAGGGTAGTTCTCGGAGAAGACAGAGTCTGAGAATGAACTTTGGTGGACAAGAGAAGGTTGGAGGGAGAGAGGGAGACAGGGAAGGGAAAAGACATGACCTTCAGACTTAACATCAGCAGCAAAGGTAGATAATATGTGTGCTTCTTGACCCTATGTTTCTTGTTAAAGAAAAACTTATTTTGCTGTTCCTGCTTTCAGATGAAGATCAAGGTTCAGATGAATTAGAAATTTGCCTCTCCATGAGATGATGATAAGAAAAACTAATAAAACAGTGCATTCAACAACCCACTATTTGCTGTCCCGAGTTGTTCCTCTTTTCTACCTAGCTATTTGGAAGATTTGAGCGCTGCTTATCTCCAGGAAGTGGAAACAACATGAATGGCCATCATCTGTTTGGATACTGAATCGCAGTTAATCAATATAAGCCAGGACAGTAATTTATCACAAACTCCTTGTATTTGCTGCTGGCACTCTTTCTTTTTTAATATTCATAGTAAGACTGTGAAGCCGAAAGGCAGTAGTTGGCTAGAAGCTCCAATGGGAAGAAACTCATTGTCCCTTTGGTTGTTATTAAGTACTTTTTTTTTTTTTTTAATATTTATTTATTTGTTTGGCCGTGTTGGTTCTTAGTTGCAGCATGCAGCAAACACTTCTTTCTCTTTGTGGCTTGCAGACTTACTTGCTCTGTGGCATGTGGGATCTTAGTTTCCTGGCCAGGAAACAAACCCCTGTCCCCTGCATTGGGAGACAGGCTTTCAACCACTGGACCACTGGGGAAGTTCCAAGGGCTCTACTTCTTGATGCATTTCTTCTGTAAGGTGAGGGTGAAGCACAGGCGTGTGAATCTGGAAGAGTGGATTGGGGGAAGACTGTACCTTATCTCTGGTTTAATTTGGTAATTAAGTTGGTAATTGGTAATCTAGTTGGTAATTGTCCTTGGGGCAAGATTTTAGCAGTTGATCAGGTCAGAATCTTGGTTGCCTAGAGAAGGGACAGTAGGAAAGTCATTCTTCTACAGAGTTAGCAGCTCTGTCTTCTGTGGGATAAGATGGGAATTAGAAATGTTACGCTTCTCTTTTTCTGCTTGTCCAAATCTGTCTTCTGCATTTATCCCCTAGGATTTTTGCTCGCCTCGGATCCAGACCTAAGGTTGATCAGGGGCCGTACTGAGCTGGAGATTTGTTGGGGGTGAATGGGCCTGTGTGGTTTTTCACCCTCTTAGCTTCCCAGAACTACCAAAAAATTCTGGAACTGCATCTATTCAGTTAAGTTCAGGAACTTGACTCACTGGGAGTCTTTTTAAAGTAGTTCAGGTTCAGGAAGTTCAGGCACACTTTCAGAGAGCTGAATTGCTGTGCTGGGTTAGATTTAGGGAACTTTCAGTGATATATGACTATCATGAACACTTTGAAGAGCCTGTCATCTCTGTGCCAATACCAGATACGTAGCAGAGACCTCATTCCATAGTTAGCCCCTTATCAAAGATGGCACATACCTATCTTTCTGATTAAGGTGAACTCATGCTCTTTTGAGTAAACCAATGAAAGAAAAACTTCCACATGATACACAGACCCTGTGATAAATGGACTAGTCAAAGGAGGAAGTGTGGTTGACTAAAAAGGGAGTTCAGGCAGAAAGAGACTGTTTGGCAGGGAAGAATTGATTCACTAGACTGGTCCTGCTACCAGACTCCCCTGTTCTGATGTCTAAGGCTTAGGGTGATGCCAATAGAAATAGAGTGGTTCTCATATAGACTCTGCAAGAAGTTGGAACTAGAGGGATACTCAGAAAGTCAACAAGACAAAGTACAGCAGTAGTGTGTGTGTGGGGGTGTAGGGGGCATGTAGGGGGCGGGGGGCAGAGTAGGTGGTATAGAAGATTAAAGATGACTTCCAGTTTTCTTTCTTCCTTTTCTTCTCCCCCACAACTATTCCCCGCATCAAGAAGTAGAATATATTTCCCCTCCCTTTAGGTTTTACCCATAGGATGCTGCAGAAGTGATGGTGTATAACTTTGGAGATCAGGCCTTGAGAGATCTACAGTTTTCCTTTCACTTTTCTTGGAACTCACTGACCACGTTGTGAGTAAGCCCAAGAAACCACAGAGTAAGACCTGCTGGAGGGGAACCAAAGCCTCCAGCCTCCAACCCAGCTGAGCTGCAGCCTGCACAGCCAGCGCTAACCACCAGCCATAGTGAACGAGGTCATTTTTTATCTTCTAGCATCCTCGTGTCCCACATGAAGCAAAAAAGATGCTCAGTCAGTCCACAAAGGAACATGAGAAATAATAAGTCCTTGTTCAAAAACCACCAAGTTTTGGGGTGGTTTGTTACATAGTCATATATAACTAAAACGTGGAATCTCCGTGCTTTAGAAAGGATGGCTTTACTGGGGTGCAGCTTTGGTCAGGAGAGAAGAGGACAGACACTGGAAGCCACATCTGTGGTAAGAGGTAGTGCCAGAAGTGGGAAGGCATTCCCATAAGGCAAGCAGACAAGGAGGGAAAATGATGATGACCAAGTGGTGGCAGATCGTCTTAGTCTGGCATACATGGGCAATGTATCTGAAGAACACCTAGAAAGATTTGAGGGAGATTTTGTTGAGAGTGAAAGTGAGATCTATAAGTTCTACAAAAGCATGAACCCTAGAATGCCAACATACATGGATTTTTGTTATTAATCTATAATCTTGATGTTAGCTGGGCCTATCTTTCTCCTTGAGATCTGGATAAGATTTGGTTGATGCACCAATTCCACATCATGAAAGACTAAAAGACCCCCCAGGATTACTATGGATTTCTACGGAAATTATTTTTATTCTTTAGCCTTAACTCTAAACTCTGGCTTCTTTTATGGGTGGTCTCACTGTCCTCTTTATGCTTTTCCTGTTTCACATAATATCAATCTAAACATTAAAATTTCTCCTAATTTTCACAATTTCTATGCATAGAAGCATTTTTGTGATTAGTAGATCTTAATAAAAAATGTTGGAGTCTATGAAGAGTATTTTAAAGTGTAGCAATATGAACTTCAAATTGAAGCCAAGACCATCCTCATATTTTTTTGTTGTTGTTGAACACTCACCAAGAGCTGTGTTTTTGTTTTGTTTTGGGCCATGCAGAGTGGAATGCGGGATCTTTGATCCCTGACAGGGGATCAAGTCTATGTTCTCTGCAATGAAAGTGCGGTCTTAACCACTGGACTGCCAGGGAAGTCTCCTGTCCTTATTCTTAAAAATACGTTTGCCCCAGCACTGGAGAATTTTCACAAACAGTATCACTCCAAGTGCTGGCCAAACCTTATTCTATGTCATGATTCCTCTTTTCCTTACATGTTTCAGTAACGAAACAAACTTCTCTCATCTTCTCATATAGAATAGCTATCTATCTGTTTATTACACTCAGTGACTCACTCTCTAACCTGAGCTGCTTATCAAGATATTTACTCAGTAGATACGCTTGTCCTCTGAGGAACAATTATGATGTCAGTTGTTATAGTGATAACATTTCACTCTCTCATTTTCTATCCTACTAAAATGACTGGAGTTTCCTGCAAAGGTACGCCAGTGTTGTTCTTTCTCTGTCTCTCTTGAGTGTTGACTGAAGGAAAATCAAACCTAATAAACCTGGGCTATATCCAACTCACTGCCTTGCCTCTCTTTCCTTCCTCTTAGATGGTAGAGATTAGGTTCTCTTTAAGGTGTTGCTTTTTTGTATAAACTCTTCTTCATTGCCTAGGTGAGGAAGGAAGAATTTCTGAATCTACTCTCTGGTGGGTGCCATTTTCAGTTTTGGGGAGATTTTGATGGGAGTGAAAGTGAGATCTAGAGATTGCACAGTAATGAATAGGCATAAACCAGAGAACTCCAGCCTATGCAGGATTTCTGTTGTTAGCCAGTTGGAGACCCTCTTACACATGACAGTGGCATGTCAGAGATGGTGAGTGGTTTGTTTCGATTAGAAATCCATTCATTCATTCATTAAATTTTTTTGGCCATGACTTATAGGAGACTTCTAAGGAAGTCAAACATGACTGAGACAGAATCTCTTGTTGAAAGAGCTTCTGATTCAGTAGGAGAAATAAAATAACAAAATACCTACCCAGTTTGGCAGTATTGATGTCCCCTTGGAAAAGGGAGCTCTAACTGAGTCAGTGCAATAAGAGTTATTTGTGGTACAGTTCCTGTGGAATTACATTCCCTTCTTTGTACACTGGGCAAATGGCTCTTCTCTCCCCTCCAGCTTGTCTGACTCTATGACCTGCTGTGTTCCTTCAGCCCCATTCATACAATTGTCTGATAGTCCTCTAAGGGGATGGTGATGGTTTAGGCCCCTCAAAATGTCAAAGGACTCCCATCAGTCTCTTGCCTGCTGACTTTTACCCTCTCTTTTCTTATCTATGATCATTTTCTTGAAGAATTTTCGAGCTCCTACAAAACTTACCTTTTAACATTCACCATATGACTCTCATGTTTTTCTTTCTAGTACTATCATTTGCAGACATTTTCTCAGTTATTATGGGCCAAAGTGGATGCTCTATAAATGTAAAACAAATGGAGGAATTCCCTGGCAGTTCAGCAGTTAGGACTCAGCGGTTTCACAGCTGTGGCCCAGGTTCAATCCCTGGATGGGGAACTATTATCCCACAAGCTGCATGGCAAAAAAGAAAAACAAAAAGACAAATGGCAGACATAGAGTAAATGATGGATAAGCCACACCCACTGCAGAACACACTCAAATCTGATTAGCACTGGTAGGAAATGGCAACCCACTTCAGTACTCTTGCTTGGAAAATTCCATGGATGGAGGAGTCTGGAGGGCTACAGTCCATGGGGTCACAAAGAGTTGGACATGACTGAGCGACTTCACTTCACTTCTTCACTTCACAGTATCCTTTTTGGTGGGGAGCATTTGCAACATGGTGCACTAACACCCAATGGCCAGGAGTGCGGGCGTCAGGCTGCCACGCTAGTTCTCATCAGCTGGTACTCAGGTCATAGGAAAGAGAGCTATAAGACTAGCACACTTAAACAGACTTTTTAAGCAGAGTTGATGCTAAAGCTGAAACTCTAGTACTTTGGCCACCTCATGTGAAGAGTTGACTGATTGGAGAAGACCCTGATGCTGGGAGGGATTGGGGGAAAGAGGAGAAGGGGACGACAGGGGATGAGATGGCTGGATGGCATCACTGACTCAATGGACGTGAGTCTCAGTGAACTCCAGGAGTTGGTGATGGACAGGGAGGCCTGGCATGCTGCAATTCATGGGGTTGCAAAGAGTCGGACACGACTGAGCGACTGAACTGAACTGAACATTTTATTAAGAGCCAGTGCAGCTCCATGAGACCATACTTCTGCTCTCTTTACTGGAAGTAACTTGTTCAGATCAGATTAGATCAGTCGCTCAGTCGTGTCCAACTCTTTGCGACCCCATGAATTGCAGCTCTCCAGGCCTCCCTGTCCATCACCAACTCCTGGAGTTCACTGAGACTCACGTCCATTGAGTCAGTGATGCCATCCAGCCATCTCATCCTCTGTCGTCCCCTTCTCCTCTTGCCCCCAATCCCTCCCAGCATCAGGGTCTTTTCCAATGAGTCAACTCTTAGCATGAGGTGGCCAAAGTATTGGAGTTTCAGCTTCAGCATCAGTCCTTCCAAAGAACACCCAGGACTGATATCCTTTAGAATGGACTAATTGGACCTCCTTGCAGTCCAAGGGACTCTCAAGAGTCTTCTCCAACACCGCAGTTCAAAAGCATCAATTCTTTAGTGCTCAGCCTTCTTCACAGTCCAACTCTCACATCCATACATGACCACTGGAAAAACCATAGCCTTGACTAGATGGACCTTTGTTGGCAAAGTAATGTCTCTGCTTTTCAATATGCTGTCTAGGTTGGTCATAACTTTCCTTTCAAGGAGTAAGCATCTTTTAATTTCATGGCTGCAGTTACCATCTACACTGATTTTGGAGCCCCAAAAATAAAGTCTGCCATGGTTTCCACTGTTCCCCCATCTATTTCCCATGAAGTGATGGGGCCAGATGCCATAATCTTAGTTTTCTGAATGTTGAGCTTTAAGCCAACGTTTTCACTCTCCACTTTCACTTTCATCAAGAGGCTTTTTAGTTCCTCTTCACTTTCTGCCATAAGGGTGGTGTCATCTGCATATCTGAGGTTATTGATATTTCTCCCTGCAATCTTGATTCCAGCTTGTGCTTCTTCCAGCCCAGCATTTCTCATGATGTACTCTGCATAGAAGTTAAATAAGCAGGGTGACAATATACAGCCTTGACATTAAGACATGTTACAGGCTTCAAATTTCAGAAGCATTTTGCAAGCTTGATTGTAGCTTTTCTTTCCTTGTCTTCTGGAAATATGCTGCTGCTGTTAAGTCACTTCAGTTGTGTCCAACTCTGTGTGACCCCATAGACGGCAGCCCACCAGGCTCCCCCATCCCCGGGATTCTCCAGGCAAGAACACTGGAGTGGATTGCCATTTCCCTCTCCAATGGGTGAAAGTGAAGTTGCTCAGTCGTGTTCGACCCTCAGCGACCCCATGAACTGCAGCCTTCCAGACTCCTCCATCCATGAGATTTTCCAGGCAGGAGTACTGGAGTGGGGTGCCATTGCCTTCTCTGCTTCTGGAAATATAGGAAATATTTATTTTTATATTCTTAGAGTCAAGCACAGTACCTGGCAAATGGCTCAGTAATAATTTGCTAACTGATTGGTTGAATGAGTGAATGAATCAATCACTCAATCAAATAAAACTTTTTTGCTTTCTGATCCACTCCATGTCTTCATTTACGCATTTGTCTGTCAAGTTTAAAGTGTTTATATTCATATTATGGTGCATTTGCTTGTGTTGTTCAACACTCTAAAAGCTATAACATGTTAGAGTGGAATTCTACTTTATTTAATAAATTATAAGGTAGATAAATAGGTATGTCAAAAAGATGTTTAGGATTTCTTTTAATAAATTAGAATAGAGGTTCTTAATGAGGTTAATAGAACAGTGCTGATCTGGCTATCTCATTATTAGCTGGAAAACTTGAAGCAGTTCAGATTTCTGGTTCTTCTGTATTTTTGAAAATTTCCTCAGATGATCCTGATACACAGTCAGATATGAGAACCACTGCCATATTCTTTAAAGTAAGATCAAAACTTTGAATATCCTAGCTGTTGGCAGTTTTCCAGAAATAGATCATGTAGTACAGGCCCACTGAGAGTTACCAAGGTAGCTTTTGGGAGGGAGGTACTGGTCTTTCTAAAAGTTATACTTCTTAATGCAAGCATTCTCCAAGTGCTTCTCTGGTCTTTTACCAACAATGTGTTTATTGTGTGTTCACAGGCTCTTTCTCTGAATGCAAGTTGGCACCCATTATCTAGGGCTTTTGAGATAGTTCTTATTTCAAATAATCTTCCCTCTTATTCTCACGAGTATACATGTGCTTCTAGGATCCACACTTTTGAGATGGAGTTCCATGCTCACAGAGATTATAAACCTGCCCAGTGACTTCAAGCTGGTGAGGGGAACTCAAGGTCACGTTTGCCTCATTATACCCTCTGCCTCTCCTCTGTGACTGTTGACTGAGGGCTTATACTGACTCTGGAGCTCTGTATACATTCCTACAGTCCTTGCAATAACCTTGCAAAAAAAATACCTCTGGAGTCCTCCATTTTGTGGATGGAGTTTTTCAAGAGTTGATTATCTCCAGTACATTGTTGTCATTCAAATACTCTTTCCCACTCCGGCAAAGATTGCTCTGTGTTCACTAAACCCCACCGCCTTTTCCTCATGTATGCACACCCACACTACATTTCCCAGCACTTGTGTCATTAGATGTGACCATGTGATCAAGTTCTGGCCAATAGAATATGGGCAAAATTGATCACTCCACTTCCAAGGTTAGGCCATTAATTAAGAAGTCCCAGTATTATCCTTTGGGCTTTTTCTCTTTTCCCATTGGCAAGCTGAATGCAGCAGATGAAAACAAAACAAAACAAAAAAATACCCTAGAAGATTTAGAAAAAAACTTGATTGTGTGGCTCCTTGTCAGAATTCTGTGGTGAGAAATAATTCTCACTGTGTTAACATGGCCATGAGCCTCCCCTGATTAATACACCTGCCCTGCCTTTGGTCCATAGCCTCTGCAGCTATAACACCAATCTCTGACCTGAGAGCCCCAGAGCAGTGGGAAAAGGTGAGCAGTCTCTCACAGGAGCTGCCAGGAGGCAATGTGACATAAGAAAAGCACTGGCTTGGAGCTGGAAGAAATGGGTTCACATTCTCACTCTTGATCTAAGTGTGTGAACTCAACTGATTGCTATTACAGCCAGAGAGTGTTCCCCTGTGAAATGGGAATAATGACATATATAAAAGAATATGGTCATGATGCCTAATAAATCTAAGAACTCTTCAGAAATGTAGCAAGAGTTTGGCAGAAGCTGGGACTTCCCTGGTAGTCCAGTGTTTAAGAACCTGCACATGCAACTGCTGAAGCCTGCAAGCCATGACTAAAGGGTCTGTGCTCGGCAACAGAAGATCCTGCATGATGCAATGAAGATCTTGTGTGTCGCAACTAAGACCCAATGAAGCCAAATAAATAAATAAGTAAAGTTGGTGGAAACTGAAGGAAGTGTCAAAGAGGAACAGTTTGTAGCAAGTCCAGAGAGTCAGAGGCACCCCCATGATTATACTGGGCAGCGTCCTGCATGACAACTCTGTAGTGAGGATTCTGTGTATTATGACACATTTGACCCTATGATGGCTCTAGTAGGCTTGTCTAAGTCACTTGCATCTGAATAATTTTTTGAGTCTTTTTTCCCCCTGCTTCTTTCTTCTTTCAGGGTAATGATAGAATGTCATTGCAATGAGGAGAGGCCGGCCAGCTTTTCCCCCGATGTGCATGGAGCACCTCCCCCAGGGCCTGGTACATTGCATGTGCTATATTTGTACAGGACATATTGTATTTGGCTCAATGACTGACTCATCTCAGAGGAACAAAAGGATGATTTGTTCTTTTCCTTTCATCCCTATATCTTCTTCCTCTCTCCTACAGGTTTGAATGGTCAAGCCTGTATATTTAGACTTCTGGACAACTTTGCTTCTGGGGTTGTTTGATGAGTTATTGGTTCACCTCAAAAGAAAAAAAAAAAGGAAGAAGAAATTGCCAGGTATTCAGAAGAAATTCCTCACTCAGTTTAGGACTTCAGTTTAAAGAAGTAGAACTGGCTTTGAGACATAGATGGGAAGCTAGTAGCAAGTTCTTCCACATCTGTTGGCCCTGTCCTACTCCCTGATAGAGCTCTGGTCAGACCAGAGTCTCTGATGGGGTTTGGGTGAATGCCACTGATCTGGACATAGAGTGCCAGACAGGGTGGCCAGTCCATCCTAATTTGCCCTGGTCTTTCCAGGTTTGAAAACTGAAAGCCTTGCATCCTGGAAACCCCTTCAGTCTTGGGAAAACGAGGACAGTTGGTCCCTACTGCCATGTTTCAGGATCTATCATCAGAGATCAACATGCCAAGCTCTTAGGGAAATTAAAATAGAGGAAGTCTTGTTCAGGCTTCAGAATCAGGGGAGCAGTCCTCTGATTGGATTCCATGCCTACCTGCAAGCAGGCAAGTCAGACAGCACTTTAGATAGGAAAGGGAGTGGGTTTTGGAATTCTTGAGCCCCTGGAGGTCTGGCCAACCCCAGGGTCTAACAAAATCCTATGACTAACAAGGTGAAACAAATGGAATTACAAAACGTTTAAAGTAAAGCCAGAGGTACATTTTTACACACAAACTGATGATACCAGTTTGCAGCCTGGGATTTTAAGTGGGAGCCCTCAGAACTGCAATTTGAAGTTTCACCCATGAGGTGGATGCACTGCCCAAGACCCCTTCCCAACTGGGACCCCAGAAGGGACTTCCCAGGGCTGTTTAATTCTGCATTGGATGTTGGTTGGCCCAATTTTGTGATGTACGTGCTGTTACTTCTACCTATTGTTTCTATTTCTTTTCTTTTAATGACTGTATATTGAAATTAAGTCAAATAATCTATAAAAAGTTGAAATTGTTTGTGTAATGAGTGATTTCGTTTGTTAACAAATCCTTCAAACCTAAAATGAAAGTAAAACTTTAAGCAAAACACAAGCACGGCTGGGGGAAATGGAATCTTCCACATTCAATGGATCCTGAGGGCTCAGATGTTAAGAAGTCAATACGCTGAGATGAACTAAAGAATAGCAATCTTTCCCCTTTCCTCTGGATGCACCGGTCTTCTGAGATTCTGAATGTTCCTATGAAAGGGCAGCTCTTCCACTGATCTTTGTCTACCCCCACCAATGACAGAGAATTCATTTCTTGTTTGCTAGCAAACATACAGGAGGAGATTTAATTTGACTTGGAAAAGGAGGGCAATGTGATGTTTCTTCTATCTTAGGAGATGAGCAAATTCATAGTAGTTACCCAAGACTTGCCCAAAGGCCCAGAGCTAAATGGTGTAGAATCACTACTTGAATGGAGCTCTATCTGGCCCAAATGTGGGTTTTCTTTCCATTCTACAGCACCTTAGGAGGTATTGAATGAAACACTGAATGAAAAGAAAAGCAACGATTTGTCCCTTCAAGTGGACTTTTAGACATGCTCTCGTTCATAACTATCTTTTTCTTTGTTTCATTGGATTGATTTGATTTAGCCTCTAAAGCACCAGTTTCCCCTTCTTTCCCAGTACAAATTTCTCAGTCTGACATTCAAGACTGCTGGCTTTAGCTCTAGCCTACCTTTTTGGAGGTACTGCCCTGACATCTTCCATGTATCCTGTGCTTCATCCAGGCAGGGCTCTTCATACTTTCGCCCTCTAAGTGTCTTCTGCTGTGCCTATGCCATGGAATGCTCTTTCCCCAACCTCCCTTATCAAGATCCTACTATCCTTCAAATTCCCATGAAGACTTCTTTGATCCTTCCTTTCTGATATCCTGAGTTAAACATACCCTCATTCACTTAGTGCCATAATAACTCATTCTGCTTACTAGAGGGTTCCTTGAAGGTAGATTACTTTTTAATAATCTCCAAGATACCTTAGAACAGCAATCTGTACATAGTAGGCACTCTATAAATACTTGTTGAAATGCAGTCCAGAGAATTAAAGGGAATTTAGATTTTCCCTGGTGTATGACTTAGAATTGGGACAAAAGTGACTTTGCTGGAGTATGTTTGAGAAAAATCAGGTGTGGAAAAAAACAGATAATAGAAACTGAAGTGAGAGAGTGAGGCCAGCAGCCCATTTAATTCTAAGAGTGTCCCCGAAAGTCTCAGAAGGAGCCAGAGATTGATCTCTCTGAGCTTCCTCCAAGTGTCAGGACACACCTCCCTGTGGGTAGAAGCCTATCCAAGGCTCTGCTTCCAGCCTGCAGTTAACCAGGGAAAGCAGTCAATCAGAGAACGGGCTGGATCTGACCTCCTGGTGGCTGCTGAACTCACCAAGGTCTGAGCTTCAAAGTGCTGGGGATGTCAGTTATATAAAGTTGTATGGCATGTTCTTCTCTCCTGGGGTGAGGGGCGGGTACTGGGGGGAGGATGAGGGAAGGAGAACAGCTATCAGCCCAAGAGAACTGCTGCAAGAGCTAAGGTTCTGCCTTCCCTCACCACACACATCTCCTCCAAATGTGCCCTTGATGTTGCATTCTCCAACCCAAACAAAAAACCTGGAGAAAAAATGATTTTGTGGCTAGCTCTGTTTTCAATACCGTGGAACATTTGCCGGCATGGTGATCCATCACCAGACTTTTTTTTTTAACCTTGCAAGATGGCCACTTGTCTTTTTAATCGGCATGTTTGCATCCATGTTGCTACTTACTTTCTCTCAAGGCCAAGTTTTCTTTCTTTTCCTTTTCCCCCGATTTTTGCCATCTGTACTGTATTTCTTTAGAATTTTTCTTCTCTAATCCCCTCTTTAGTGCCAGGAGAAGTCATACCAATAGGCTGGAGAGATTCCGAAGCTTGATGCACAGAACTGGCTGAAAAATCTCAACAACGTCACACACATTCTGGAAATTTTGCTCTTTCATATTTGTAAGTGGGCACGTAGCATGTGCTGTGTGAAAAGGTGAGGCTCACGATTCATCAGAGACTCGTGAGCTACCTGCTCTTAGAACTGGATCAGTATAGTCCCTGCTGCCATCCAAAGTCTTGGAGACGAGATATACCTGGGGATGTGAGGTGGCCAGGCCTAGGAATCACAACTCCATTCAAGAGAAATAAAATCTTCACTCTTTTCTCGGGTGTTGAACTCTGTCTTAAGTCAGTAGCTGTGAAATTTGTGAAGCTTAAGGCTCATCGCCATCTTAAGAGAGCTACAGAGACTTCGCTTTTCCCCCTTAAACTGTCCTGTGTTAGGTAGAAAGAGGCTGAGACTGTGATACAGACCAAGCAGTTCTGTTATCTTGGACAAGTCACTTAAAATCTCTGGATCTTAATTTCTTTATTCATAAACCATTAGAGTTGGAAAAGTACATGATTCTATATTGGGGGGGTCTATGTTTCGTGGAGTTCTCTCAGCTATTGGGATTGCATTGGTATGGAAAACAGGGTCTAAGAACCGGAATCCAAAGTTTTACAGAGCTTAAAGGAGTTTGTACATATTTTTTTCCCCTTTTCCTTTTCTCTACACTTTCATGAGTTTCTACTTCTTGCTTCCAACTGGGAGAATCAATTCTACGACCACATAAAAGTCTCCTTAGGCCCAATATCTGAGGCTACTTTGGTAGTTCATAAAAGACGACTGAAGTTTTAGCTCTGTCTACATGAGGCTCCCAGGCCAGACTGGAACTGAATGTTCTAATTTGTATTGAATTATTTGCCAAGCAAATATGAAGCTCTTTTGATGTAAACAGGAATATTCACACCAACATGGTCCTAGCAGCAGGCAGGCAGACAGGATCCAACTTGGATTCCGCCTGCTTCCAATAGCTCTGCATTACTATTGATGTAAGTTAGTCCAGCTTGATCCGTGGCATGTTCGAGGTTCGCCATTGTCGGTTTTCAGTGTATGGTGTCAAAGGCCAGGGCTGTAAGATGCCTGACTTTCTGAAAAAGGATGAAATCTGAAAAAGGCTCTGTCTGGGCATTAGAATGCTTAGCATGTTTTTAAGCATGATGTAAAGATGAGTGGAAGCCTGGAATTATAGTCAGAAAATCAATCAGTGTTTATTGAGAAACTTTTGTAGATGCTGGGGATATCGCATGGATCATGTTTCTTGAAGTACTATTTTTGCCCTTTTCAAGTTTTCTCAACGAGTCTAGATTTTCAGTGAATTTCCTCAAGCACACTGGTTACTGTTCTACCTTTATTAAGGTAGAGGAAAGGAAGCAGCTTTCCTTTCTAGAATTTCCAGGAGTTCTTTACAAGGATTTGCTAAGGTTGCTGTTTAACAAACAGCTGATATCTGAGTTTGCTTAGGGGTTCCAGGTGTCTGTGTTTCTCTTTACATAATTCCCAGGACCTTCTTTCCAACTGAAGCATGGGAAGTACACAAGTCAGTTTTAAAAAATCTCCAAATGTAAAATGAAGTAAGTAGTCTTTGGTATATTATAGAACACCTAATAAACACAAGTTGGCCCTCTGGGGCATTTGGGAACAGATAGATGTTGATGCTAATGGTAGCATATCTATATCCTGGGAACTGGGCTTCCTAGAGACCTCCTAAGTAAGGGCTGCCTGGGCTCAGAATCTGCCCTGACATTCTGGCAGAGGTGCTAAAGAGAAGCTGTCTCTCACTCTGAGGTTTTTCAGTCCATAAAGCAGCAGCAATTTTGTTGTGGAAGACCCCGGCAGAAACAACATGAGAAAATTGAAAACACATAAGCACATTTGCCGGGTTTAATAGCCCTGCTCAGGCTCTCCATCTCCGGTACCTTAGGCATAAATTGCTGACCTCTATTTAATTTTCTGAACTGCAAGAATTATGGGCCCAAAGTTCAGTGAATTGGAAGAGGTAAGCTTTTATGCCTCTGAGCCAGCTTCCCCATAAGCATTAAGTCTACAAATAAAAGCAACATTTCTATTTATACTTCCTGGGGTTTGTGTATCAGAGAAGCCAAGCACATCCCTGCAGCTAGGCGAAGGTGACTGCATGGTCAAATCTCTGTCCAGGTAGTGCGATGGAGCCTTCCAATTTGGGCCAGAGGAAACAACCAGAGCAGATGGACAAGAGATATTAAAAATAACACACGCAATTTCATTCGGAAAAGGGCACCTGCTCAAACAGTGACTGATTTACTCGCAGCCGTGTTTGTTTGATTCTCCTTCTGGCCACTGGTGACAAATGTGTACTAGGGGAAGTCTTACGTCCAGACCCTTCCTGGGCACTCACCTTTAATGGTGGCCAAGGGCCAAAGGGCAACCAGCTTCCTGTGCCCACATGGCCGTGGGTGAACAGTGTCACCCTCTCATTCCGGACACGCAAGACGTCATTCTGGCCACCACCACGCATGCAGGTGATCCAAACACCCATGTCATATTTTCTTCGTGGCCTCGCCTGACTCTTTCTGCTCTGTGCTCCCTGGACCCATCTTAGCCTCTGTTTTTTTCTCCATCTCTGGTGCCCAGCATCAGCATTATCACTTGACTCCACACACATGTATTGAACACTGCCCACCAGCCAGGGCTGGGGGCTCCCCCTGACAGACTAGAAGCTTCTCTGCTCACCGCAGTATCCTCTCAACTCAGGGGATTAACTCAGATTTGTCCCTGGCAATAATATAGGTGATTCACAGTGAAGTAAAGCTCAGCTTTGAGAAATTTGTGTTTGATTCCCCACTAGTGCTTCTTTACATGCCCGCTGTCTTTACTCGGGGTCATTCATTACTTGCTTCTTTCCTCAAACCATTTCCTCCTATTCCTGTCAAGGCATCGACTTTCTGCTCCTTTCTTCCTGCAAGTGTGCTATAAGCATATTCTCAGTCTGGTTGCAAGTAAACCTATATGGGGAACCCCTTTCTAGGGATGAGCTTTGTATGTCATGTTGCCTAGGGCTTTCTGAAAATCACACCTTAATTCTAAAGTGTAATTCAAATGGTAAAAATTATAGCCACCTTGGCAGGCTGCTAGGGAGTTATTTTGGGGGAAGTGGTGATTCTGCTTGCAATATTCCCTGGGTCTATCCATAGATTCCGGGGAAGGCAATGGCACCCCACCCCAGTACTTTTGCCTGGAAAATCCCATGGATGGAGGAGGAGCCTGGTAGGCTCCAGTCCATGGGGTCGCTAAGAGTTGGACACGACTGAATGACTTCGCTTTCACTTTTCAGTTTCATGCATTGGAGAAGGAAATGGCAACCCACTCCAGTGTTCTTGCCTGGAGAATCCCAGGGACGGGGAGCCTGGTGAGCTTCCGTCTATGGGGTCGTACAGAGTCGGACACGACTGAAGCGACTTAGCAGCAGCAGCAGCATCGATAGGTTCTGCCTTGGCAAGGAGGGTCAGGGACACCATCATCTTAAGCCATTTTATTCAGGCTGAGTGCAGGGTCCTGCAGCTGAGGAAAGTATAATGTGGTCAGTCTTTTGTTTCTTTAAACCACTCGAGTTGGAGCTATTTGTTATTCAACTGTAGTGATAGTTTCCTTGTTTTCCTCTGAGCAGCCTGCCAAAGTTGAGTAAGCCTGTTTTGCACTGCCTCCCTGCCCCCTTCTCTGGTGATGCTCAGACCTTCCTAAACATTTGTCACAAAGCACTTTCTTCTAAAGACTTCTGCTTGTGTCCGTGGCAGCACTTTTCAAACTCATATGTGCCTATCTCCTGGAGATCTGGTTAAAATGCAGGTTCCTGGATTCACCAGTTTTCACCAAACTCCCAAGTGTCTGTTGATGGTGCTGGTTCCTAGAGCCGGCTTTCAGCAGAGTAGGTCTAGACCTTTGCTGTCCAACGTAGCACTCATTGGCTGTATGCGGCTACTGAGCTTTGGATGAGACTGGTTCAAAGACGTGCCATAGGTGTAAAATACACACCAGATGTTGAAGACATAGTATATAAAACAAGAATGTAAAGAAGTCTCAGAGATAATTTTTAAAAATAATATTGCTTTAGATTTTGAAATTATAGTATTTTGAATATATTTGATTCCATAAAACATATTCTTATTTATTTCACCTTTTCATTTTTACGTTGTAAAAAGAAACATGACTACAGGACAATTTTAAATGACATCCAGGATTTGTGTTACATTTTTGTTGGACAGTGTCTGTCCAGAGAACCATGCAACAGAAGAGAAATGAATTGCCAGTTTGAGCTCTGGTCATCTCCCTGCATTTCTGTCCTGCAGCCCCAGCATATTTAATTGCTATTAGCTCCCTGTCTAGCTTGACTTGCTTCTAACATTAGGATCTAGGTTGATTTCTTATTTCTGGGTGTTCTCTGGGCCCAACCTAATTACTCACTATTCTCACAGTTCTGACTTCTCTCTCAGTCTCCATGATTCGTCACTTCCCAAAGCCTCAGCAAGATGGTGGCTCAATCCTGTCCAGGTTGGAAGAATCATTCCTGCTGAGAACAAGGGAAGAACATGTTGTAAGTATAAAATTGCCTTTAGATAAGAGAAAAATAATAAAAGAAGAAACACTTTTGAACGTCCTTGATGACTTCAACAGATAGAATGGATTCACAATTAGAAGGAGGTTATTTTATTTAGGATTGTTGACTGAGAAAAGCCTGTTTCAATGCATGCTGTGGCTTAACTGAATCTGCATTTATAGTGGGTGTGTGCATAGGAGAAGCAGTCCCCACACTGGGGCTAATCTCTGGGAGTAGCAAGTGTTCTCTAACTTCTAAACTGAGACTCCTGAAGCAGACATGTAGTGATATGGCTTTGAGGAGGTTTATAAAGAAGAATGAAGGAGAAGAGGGAGAATTAACAAACAGTTGGGATGAAAATGATTTGCTCTGGGCATCCTGCTTGAAATTACAGTGAAATCGTTTGTAAACGGCTAACTTTCTTGCTTTTGGGGTGCAAAGGATCCGAGATTGCTCTTTACCATGTTCCTCACACTCCTGTTACCATTCTCAAGATCAGAGGGAGATTGTATAAGGCTGTGATAAAAAGTGGAGAGTGGAGAGGAATGGACCAGCTTGCCACAGGGTAGAGAAAAACAGGAAGAGTGAAATGATAAAGAGGTAAAGGGTCAATGAATAAAATATGAGAAAAGATGTTAGGAGAAAGAAGCACCCCCTCTTCCAATTTCCTCCACATTGCTGGCTGGAATGTAGATGTGATGTCTGGAGCTCATGTAGCCGTATTGGACTTTGAGGCAGAACATGTTGATACTGTGGAGCAACAAGAGAGAAGGGACCCTGTTCTTGATGACTGGGGAGCCAATACTATGCTATTTTGCTGACCTCCAGATTTCACTTTCATAAGAGCTGAATTAAAAATCTTCCATTTGGCTGAATCTACTATTCTTCAGAATTGCTCTTTCTCACAATTAAGCTAATTCTTCTGAGCACTGAGGCATGAAATGCATATAACTTGGGGAAACAAGCATAGTGACCTACAGGCACATGAGAAAACTAGGGGTTAGTGTTGGGGTTCCTTATGAGAGCAAAGCATGTTAGGGGGCACAGAAGAGAAGAGCACTAGGCTGGAGAGAGAGGGTGTAATTTGGGCCAGGGAAACAGCACCTACAGCAGTAACAAGAATGGGATCAGACAGACCAGGATTTTAGTGCCAGCTATGTCACTTACTAGCTTTGTGACCTCAGAAACATTTGTTATGTCTCTGAGTCTCAGTTTTCTCATATATACTTTGGGGGTAAGAATTGTCCTTGCTTTTTAGATTTTTGTGAGGAATCAATGAGAAAATGAACATAAAGTGCTTGCATAGTGCCTGGCACAGAGTGAACGCTATCTGTTATTATTTGAAAGAGAAGGCAGGAAGCCCTGAGGACACATTCCATCTAGTGCTTTTGATTTTTAAGGTCTCCTACAATCGCTTTCTTAGGACCTAGGACTGTAAAGTCCCGGTGGGAACATACAAGGCTAGAGTCTAAGTTGATGGAAGAAGGGCTCGTAACTAATTAAACTAATTAACCATTCATCAGAGCAGCCTGTGGGGTAATACTGTCATGGGTATCTCCACTCACAAGAAAAATAATAGCATCATTAGCAGCAACCTGTCAGGGAAACAAGGCAAAAGGTTCTGAAGCAGCAGCCACCTGCTCGGTTTGTCTAATACTTTTCTTTCTCTGGAAAGAACAGCAGGTTGTGAGAAAGATGTTTTGCCTGTGACAGTTACAGAGGGCATGGGCAGGCGGGGAGGTGTGGAGGGTGGGGGACCTTCTTGTGCTCCTCTAAAGAGTAATGGTTATAATAGTAACAATAACATTAATAATAATGGTGTATCTGTTATCTATTGCCACAATGATGCTATGTAAGAAACAATATTTTAACAAACAAAACCTCAGTGGCACACAATGATACAGATTTACTTATCTCAGGAGTTGGTGGAATTTAGTTGATTTGACCTGGCTGATGTCTGCTAGACTAGTACATGCTTCTGAGGTTAGCTGCAGTTTGGGTGCGTGCTCTGTGGCTCTAGATTAGATTTGCCTATGTATGCAGAGTTGGCTAGTACTGCCTGGTCTAGAATTGGCTCAGTCAGGATAATTGAGAGCACTCTCGCTGGTTCCTCGTTCTCATCCTCCAGCAGCTCAACCTCTGTTTTCAAGGATACAGCAGAGCAGCAAGGTCAAGTACATCCAAACAGGCAAATCATCCTCTACTTGGTCTTGTTCACTAATGTCCCACCAGCCAAGCCTGGAGCCAGTGTGGGAGGGTTCCACTGAGACAAAAATAGGAAAGAATAAGGAACTGAGGGTGTTGGCCAATTGCAGCAAGTGTTATTAATAGTAAGTGATGTTGCAAATATGCAGCCTACATTGACATTGCTAAGCTCTGTGCATTATTATCTCATATAATCTGCCTCTACCCCTATGAAGGAGGTACAAGTATCATCCTGATTTTGTAGATGAGCAACAGAGGCATAGAGAAGTCATAGATTTAGTATTTAGTAGAGCTAGGCTTCGGAGCAGACAATGGCACCCCACTCCAGTACTCATGCCTGGAAAATCCCATGGACAGAGGAGCCTGGTAGGCTGCAGTCCATGGGGTTGCAAAGAGTCGAACATGACTGAGCAACTTCACTTTCCCTTTTCACTTTCATGCATTGGAGAAGGAAATGGCAACCCACTCCAGTGTTCTTGCCTGGAGAATCCCAGGGACAGGGGATCCTGGTGGGCTTCCGTCTATGGGGGTTGCACAGAGTCGGACACGACTGAAGCGACTTAGCAGCAGCAGCAGCAGAGCTAGGCTTTGGGGCTTCCCTGGTGGCTCATAGTAAAGAATCTGCCTGCAGTGCAGGAGACCTGAGTTTGATCCCTGGGTCTGGAAGATCCTCTGGAGAAGGGCATGGCAACCCACCCCAGTATTCTTGTCTGGAGTATCCTCATGGACAGAGGAGTCATGTACAGGCCATGGTGTTGCAAAGAGACGGACACGACTGCGTGCACACACACACACTAGAGCTAGTCTTGGACCTCACTTACCTAACTCTGAAGCCCATGCATTTAACTTCAGTACCACACTGCTTCCATTCATGACCATGTTAAGATATAGCTCATTTTCTGGGAGTTTCTTTTTAAAGGGATCTTTATAGATTCCTCTAGATCTGGTTGGAAATGAGGGGAAAGCATGTTGTAGAAATAATTTATAGTCTGATAGCTCCTTTGCTTTGAGTTCACTTTGTACAGATTCAATTCTGCTCCCCAGTGGTGACTCAGTGGATTTCCACTGCCCACTTCCTCCAAGGCAGTGGGCAAGACTTAGACGTTAGAAAGTGCAGAAGTCTGAAAGTTGTCATCCATGCTGTACCACCTTACAGCCTTGGTCCACCACTTGGTGATTATTATCTTGGGACTTAAGTTATTCTCATGCCATTTCATCTAGCATATACTTTAAGTGGTTCTATAAATACAAGAGGTGCTCAATTAATTCTATACTTTGACATTTTAAAGTTCTGCATATCTGCCTAGTGATCAGATATTGGCATATAAAACTGGAAAATACCTTGCACCTTGTTCATGCGCCAAGTTCTGTGTCTTATTCTCCTTCTTTGCTCAGTACTTAAGGAGCCACACCTATTTTTCCACTGAAAAAAGAGAGAAGATGATCATTTAAAAGCAGAGGAGATATGTTATTGTGTGTATGTGTGTATGATGCTGTAATTTCTTGATATGGCTAATCAATGAATAAAAGTAATTTGGGGAAGACTTAAGTTCAACATATCTGCAAATGTAAGAGAGATAACTCTTCAATTTCTCTGTGAAATTACCTCCTGAGACACCTTGATAAGGGACTCTGGTTCTGTTCACCTCAAGCATCTGAAAGCCTGGTCAACACAAACAGGGTAAGCAGCCATGTCCTAAGGCCATTCATCTTTGGCTATTAATGCTGTGACCTCTGAGATCCTGACCCTGCTGCTTAGACCTGTAGTGTGACCCTGATCGCCCTGCCTTTTCACCTCCTGGCTGCCTGGACCTCTGCTGATTCTTTCACCTCTTCCCCTCCTCATGTTTCACGGATCCCTTCTTCCTACTTGAGTCCCACGTCCTGAATCCAACCGTTCAGCCCAGGCCTACTTCTTTCTTTCCTCTGAGGAAGGCTCTTGACTCAGCTCTGTTTATTCTTCATCTCAACACATTGACTCAAAGCACCGTGGTCTTGCTTGGGTCTCATTATTTCTTATCCTCCCATCCTAACACTTCACTCTACTCACACAGACTCCCAAGTGACAGGAAGTGAGAGTTCCAGAAAAACATCTATTTCTGCTTTATTGACTATGCCAAAGCCTTTGACTGTGTGGATCACAATAAACTGTGGAAAATTCTTCAAGAGATGGGAATACCAGACCACCTGATCTGCCTCTTGAGAAATCTGTATGCAGGTCAGGAAACAACAGTTAGAACTGGACATGGAACAACAGACTGGTACCAAATAGGAAAAGGAGTACGTCAAGGCTGTATATTGTCACCATGTTTATTTAACTTATATGCAGAGTACATCATGAGAAACACTGGACTAGGAGAAACACTGGACTGGAATAAACACAAGTTGGAATCAAGATTGCTGGGAGAAATATCAAGAACCTCAGATATGCAGATGACACCACCCTTATGGCAGAAAGTGAAGAGGAACTAAAAAGCCTCTTGATGAAAGTGAAAGAGGAGATTGAAAAAGTTGGCTTAAAGCTCAACATTCAGAAAACGAAGATCATGGCATCTGGTCCCATCACTTCATGGGAAATAGATGGGGAAACAGTGGAAACAGTGTCAGACTTTATTTTTCTGGGCTCCAAAATCACTACAGATGGTGACTGCAGCCATGAAATTAAAAGACGCTTACTCCTTGGAAGGAAAGTTATGACCAACCTAGATAGCATATTCAAAAGCAGAGACATTACTTTGCCAACAAAGGTTCGCCTAGTCAAGGCTATGGTTTTTCCAGTGGTCATGTATGGATGTGAGAGCTGGACTGTGAAGAAGGCTGAGCACCGAAGAATTGATGCTTTTGAACTGTGGTGTTGGAGAAGACTCTTGAGAGTCCCTTGGACTGCAAGGAGATCCAACCAGTCCATTCTGAAGGAGATGAGCCCTGGGATTTCTTTGGAAGGACTGATGCTAAAGCTGAAACTCCAGTATTTTGGCCACATCATGCGAAGAGTTGACTCATTGGAGAAGACTCTGATGCTGGGATGGATTGAGGGCAAGAGGAGAAGGGGACGACAGAGGATGAGGTGGCTGGATGGCATCAGTGACCCGATGGATGTGTCTGGGGAGTTGGTGATGGACAGGGAGGCCTGGCGTGCTGTGATTCATGGGGTCGCAAAGAGTCGGACACGACTGAGCGACTGATCTGATCTGATCTGATCTAACTCCTGCTTCCAGCTCTTCAATCACGAGTCTTTGAAAGAGATAAAAGAGGCCAGCAGAGATTCTGGTCCTGAAAGTCTTACAGTCTGTTTTTGCTTGGCCTCACAGGTTTAAAAAGTTTTGGTTAAAATTATGGCTGTTTACATAACCTTTACAGATTATCCTTCAGATTCTTGAAGAGACTTCAGTCATCTCTGAATCCTTTTTCTTTCACCTACATCCTAATGGCTTGGTGGGTCCTGAGGCTTGCATGGTGATGAATGAAATTGGGATTTGAGTTTAATAGGTGCTAAATAAAGGCCTTTTATTTCCCTGCTGGATAAGCCCCCTATCCCACCCTCTCAGTTCAAATGCCTGTGTGCTGGTCTAACCAGGCAGAGAAGAGCCATTCTGATGGCAGAGCTAGAGGGCTCATAACTGGCTAGTTATGCCAGTTTTCTCATCTGGCTTTCTGGGTTGGTATGAGTGCAGGGCATGCACTGAGGTTGGCTGGACTGCTCTGGGCCTAGCCAAGGAGGAGGTGGCCAGAGAAGGTGGAAGGCAGTTGGAGGGGACTAGAGGCTCAGGTTGTGGTGGCCTGACTGTGGGAGCCACAGATGCCACCACGCTCAGCAGGGCAGATCCCTCACACATGGCCTCTATTTCTGCTCAGTTTTGCGAATGTTTACCCTGGCTCCTATTTTATTGTCTAGGCTCTGTCCTAGGTTACAAAGACACAGGGCTGAATGAGAAAAGGTCCATGAGCTTAAGCAGCTAATAGTCTGGGACAGAAGGAAGACACAGCAAGAGAGAAATGTCTGGGCTGCTGCTTATGACTCTAGCCGAGTACTATGTGGGTTTTTCCTCATAAGATATATGGCATGTGTTGAGCTGGTGGAGCAGAGATTTGGGCACTTGGAAGTGAGTGCTGCTGCTCCAATAAATCTCTCTTCCTTTACTGAACAGAGATTTCTTTAGACACCTGATCTCCTACCCTTCATTCCACTGGGACTCCATGTGGGTCCTGCTCCATTCTCAGGAGACCTCATGTCAGGCAGGAAGTTAGAGAACATTCTGGTTTTGGCCATGCTTTAAAAAAGTTTTTTTCCAGCTTCATTGAAATTTAATTGACAAATAAAAATTGTATATATTTAGGGTATAAAATGTGATAATTTACTGTACATACACATTGCAAAATGATTTAAAAATCAAGTTAATTAACACATCTATCACCTCACATGTAGTATTTTTTAGGGAAAGGGAGATGAGAATGCTTACCATCTACTCTCTCAGTAACTTCCAGTCTACAATATAGTATTATTAATTATAGTCAGCATGCTGTACATTAGATCCTGGAAAATACCCATCTGTTTTGGTACCCTTTGACCAACATCTTCCCACTTCCCCTACCCCCAACCCCTGGCAACTACAGTTCCTCTCTCTGGTTCTACAAGTTGAACTTTTTCAGATTTTGTATATAAGTTGAGATCAGACAGTATTTATTTTTCTCTGTCTGACTTCTTTCACTTAGCACAGTGTCTTCCAGGTTTATCCATCCATGTTGTTGTGAATGGGAGAGTTTCCTTCTTTCTCATAGCTGAGTTATATATATATATGTGTGTGTGTGTGTGTGTGTATGTATATAACAATATATATGTATGTGTATTGTTGTTTTGTTACGCAGTCATGTACAATTCTTGGCAATCCCATGGACTGTAGCCTGCCAGGCTCCTCTGTCCATGGGAGTCTCCTGGCAAGAGTACTGCAGTGAGTTGCTATTTCCTTCTTCAAGGGTTCTTCCTGATCCAGGGATTGAATCTGCGTTTCCTGCACTGGCAGGCAGATTCTTTACCACTGAGCCAGGAGGGAAGCCCATATATGTATATACATACATAATATATATAATATACACAATATTATATAATACATAATCAGTTCAGTTCAGTGGCTCAGTTGTGTCCGACTCTTTGAGATCCCATGAATCACAGCACGCCAGGCCTCCCTGTCCATCACCAACTCCCGGAGTTCACCCAGACTCACGTCCATCGAGTCAGTGATGCCATCCAGCCATCTCATCCTCTGTCGTCCCCTTCTCCTCCTGCCCCCAATCCCTCCCAGCATCAGAGTCTTTTCCAATGAGTCAACTCTTCGTATGAGGTGGCCAAAGTACTGGAGTTTCAGCTTTAGCATCATTCCTTCCAAAGAAATCCCAGGGCTCATCTCCTTCAGAATGGACTGGTTGGATCTCCTTGCAGTCCAAGGGACTCTCAAGAGTCTTCTCCAACACCACAGTTCAAAAGCGTCAATTCTTCGGCGCTCAGCCTTCTTCACAGTCCAACTCTCGCATCCATATGTGACCACAGGAAAAACCATAGCCTTGACTAGATGAACTTTTGTTGGCAAAGTAATGTCTCTGCTTTTGAATATGCTATCTAGGTTGGTCAAAGCTTTCCTTCCAAGGAAAAGCTTGGAAAAAAAGCTTGTTTTAATTTCATGGCTGCAGTCACCATTTGCAGTGATTTTGGAGCCCCCAAAAATAAAGTCAACCACTGTTTCCAGTGTTTCCCCATCTATTTCCCATGAAGTGATGGGACCAGATGCCATGATCTTCGTTTTCTGAATGTTGAGCTTTAAGCCAACTTTTCACTCTCCACTTTCACTTTCACTTTCACCAAGAGGCTTTTTAGTTCCTCTTCACTTTCTGTCATAAGGGTGGTGTCATCTGCATATCTGAGGTTATTGCTATTTCTCCCAGCAATCTTGATTCCAGCTTGTGTTTCTTCCAGTCCAGCGTTTCTCACAATGTACTCTGCATATAAATTAAATAAGCAGGGTGACAATATACAGCCTTGACGTGCTCCTTTTCCTATTTGGAACCAGTCTGTTGTTCCATGTCCAGTTCTAACTGTTGCTTCCTGACCTGCATACAAATAATACATATATATATATATTATATATATACACACACATACATATATAATATATATATATATATAGGCTTCCCAGGTAGCGCTAGTGGTAAAGAACCCAAGAACCCATCTGCCAATGCAAAAGATGTAAGACATGAAGGTTCAATCCCAGGGTTGGACAGATACCCTGGAGGAGGGCATGGCAACTAGCCCCAGGATTCTTGACTGGAGAATTCCATGGACAGAGGAGCCTGGTGGCTACAGTCCATAGGGTCACAAAGAGTCATACACAGATGAAGTGATTTACCGTGTGTGTGTGTGTGTTTGTGTGTGTGTGTCTATATATATATTTATCAAAGATTGATCTGTGTGAGTTACTTCATTTGCAATAATTTTCTCCCATTCTAAGGGTTGTCTTTTCATTTGCTGTGCTTTTTTTTTAAAAGCTCTTATTTTCAATTAAATATCTTTTGTTTATTTTTGTTTTTATTTCCATTACTCTAGGCGGTGGGTCAAAGAAGATCTTGGTGTGATTTATGTCAGAGTGTTCTGTGAATGTTTTCCCTTAAGAGATTTATAGTTTCTGGTCTTACATTTAAGTCTTTAATCCATTTTGAGTTAATTTATGTATGTGGTGTTAGGAAGTGTTATAATTTCATTCTTTTGCATGTAACTATTCAGTTTTCTCAGCACCACTTATTGAAGAGGCTGTCTTTTCTCCAGTGTATAGTATTGCCTTCTTTGTCAAAAATAAGGTGTCCATAGATACATGAGTTTGTCTCTGGGCTTTCTATCTTGTTCCATTGAGCTATATTTCTGTTTTTGTGGCAGTACCATATTGTCTTGATTACTGTAGCTTTGTAGGATAATCTGAAGCAAGGCAAGTTGATTCCTCCAGCTGGTTTTCTTCCTCAAGATTGCTTTGGCTATTCAGGATCTTTTGTGTTTCTATACACATTGTAAAATTTTTTGCTCTAGTTCTATAACAAATGCCATAGGTAATTTGGTAGAGATAGTACTGGATCTGTAGATTGCCTTGGGTGGTATAGTCATTCTCACAGTATTGATTCTTCCAATCTAAGAACATGGTATCTGTCTCCATCTGTCTGTGTCATCTTTGATTTCTTTCATCAGTGTCTTATAGTTTTTTGCATACAGGTCTTTTGTCTCCTCAGGTAGGTTTATACCTAGGTATTTTATTCTTTTTATTGCAATGATGAATGGGATTATTGCCTTAGTTTCTCTTTCTGATTTTTTTATTGTTAGTGTATAGGAATGCAAGGGATTTCTGTGTATTGATTTTGTATCCTGTGACTTTCTTAATTTCCTAATTTCAGCTCTAGCAATTTTCTAGTGGTACCTTTAGGATTTTCTATGTACAGTATTATGTAATTTGCAAACAGTGAGAGTTTTACTTCTTTTTTTCCAATCTGAATTCCTTTTATTTCTTTTTCTTCTCTGACTGCCATGGCTAGGACTTCCAAAACGATGTTGAATAATAGTGCTGGGAGTGGGCACCATTGTCTTATTCATGATATTAAAGGAAATACTTTCAGTTTTTCAGTCCTGAGAATGTTGCTGTGGGTTTGCCATATATGGTGTTTGTTATGTTGAGGTAGATTCCTTCTATGTCTATTTTCTGAAGAGTTGTTTTTTTTTTTTTTTAAATCATAAGTTGATGTTGAATTTTATCAAAAGCTTTTTCTATATCTGTTGAGATTATCATATGATTTTTATCTTTCAGTCTAATATGGTATATCACATTGATCAATTTGCATATATTGAGGAATCTTTGCATACCTGGGATAAACTCCATTTGATCATGGTATATGATCCTTTTAATGTGTTGTTGGATTCTGTTTGCTAGTGTTTTGTTGAGGATTTTTGCATCTATGTTCATCAGTGATATTGGCCTGTAATTTTCTCTTTTTTTGTGATATTTTTGGTTTTGGTATCAGTGTGATGATGGTCTTATAAAGGAGTTTGGGAGTGTTCCTCCATCTGTAGTTTTTTAGGAAAGTCTGAGAAGCAGAAGCATAAGCTCTGCTCTAGACATTTGATAGAATTTGCTTGTGAAGCCATCTGGTTCTTTGCTTTTGATTTTGGGGAGATTTTTGGTCACAGTTTCAATTTCTGTGGTCTGGTCATAATTTCTATTCCTTTCTGGTTCAGTCTTGGAAGGTTATACTTTTCTAAGAATTTGCCCATTTCTTCAAGGTTGTCCATTTTATTGGCATATAGTTACTCATAGTAGTCTTTTATGATACTTGGTATTTCTAGATTGTCTATTGTAACCTCTCCTTTTTCATTTCTAATTTTATTGATTTGAGACTTTGTTTGTTTTTTGATCAGTCTGGCTAATGGTTTGTCAATTTTGGTTATCTTCTCAAGGAACTGCTTTTAGTTTTATTAATCTTTGCTATTGTTTTCTTCATTTCTTTTTCACTTATTTCTGCTCTGAACTTCATGATTTCTTTCCTTCTACTAACTTTGGGAAGTTTTTTGTTCCTCTTTTTCTAGTTGCTCTAAGTGTAAAGTGATGTTGTCTATTTGATGTTTTTCTTGCTTCTTGGGGTAGGATTGTATTGCTGTAAACTTCCCTTTTAGAACTGCTTTTTCTGCATCCCACAAGCTTTGGGTTGTCATGCTTTCATTATCATTTGTATCTGGGTAGTTTTTGTATTTCCTCTTTGATTTCTTCAGTGACAACTTTGTTATTTGCAAGTGTGTTGTTTAACCTCCATGTGTTTGTGTTTTTTACAGTTTTTCTCCTATAATTGATATCTAATCTCATAGTATTGTGGTCAGAAAAGATGCTCGATATAATTTCAGTTTTCTTAAATATATCAAGGCTTGATTTGTGACTTAAGATAGGATTTATCCTGGAGAATGTTCAGTGTGCACTTGAGAAAAAGTGTATTCTGATGCTTTTGGATGGAATGCTTTGTAGATATAATCTAGGTCTACTGGGCATAATGTGTCATTTAAGGCTTGTGTTTCCTTATTACTTTTCTGTCTGGATGATCTCTGGTGTAAGTTGTTTGTTAAAGTCCCCTACAATTATATGTTGCTGTCAATTTCCCCTTTTATGTTTGTTATCATTTGTCTTATGTATTGAGTTGCTCCTATGCTGGGTACATAAATATTTACAATTGTTATGTCTTCTTGGTTGATCCCTTGATCATTTTATAGTGTTTTTCATTGTCTCTTGTTTTGTTCTTTATTTTAAAGTCCATTTCATCTATGAGAATTGCTACACTGCCTTTCTTTTGATTTCCATTTGCATGGGATATCTTTTTCCATCCCCTTACTTTCAGTCTGTATGTGTCTCTAGGTCTGAAGTGGATCTCCTGTAAATAGCATATATATTTTGTATCTATTCAGTCAGTCTGTGTCTTTTGGTTGGAGTGTTTAGTCCATTTACATTTAAAGTAATTATTGACATTTATGTTCCTATTAGCATTTTCTTAATTGTTTTGGGTTTGTTTTTGTAGGTCTTTTCCTTCTTTTGTATTTCTGGCCTACAGAAGTTCTTTTAGCATTTGCTGTAAAGATACTTTGGGGGTGCTGAGTTCTCTTTAACTTTTGCTTGTTTGTAAAGCTTTTTGTTTTTCCATCAATTTTGAATGAAATGATTGCTAGATAGAGTAATCTTGATTGTAGGTTTTTCCTTTCATTACTTTAATTGTACCCTGGCACTCTTTTCTGGCCTGCAGAGTTTTTGCTAAAAGATCAGCTATTAACTTTATGGAGATTCCCTTGTATGTCACTTGTTGCTTTTCCTTTGCTGCTTTTAATATTTTTCTTTGTGTTTAATTTTTGTTAGTTTTATTAATACATGACTCAGCATGTTTCACCTTGAATTTATCCTGTATTGTACTCTCAGTGCTTCCTGGACTTGACTTACTATTTCCTTTCCCATGTTAGAGAAGTTTTCAACTATAATCTCTTAAAAACTTTTCTCAGACCCTATCTCTTCTTTTCTTCTTCAGATCATATCAGATCAGATCAGTCGCTCAGTTGTGTCTGACTCTTTGCGACCCCATGAACCGCAGCACGCCAGGCCTCCCTGTCCATCACCAGCTCCCGGAGGTCACTCAAACTCACGTCCATCAAGTCAGTGATGCCATCCAGCCATCTCATCCTCTGTCGTCCCCTTCTCCTCTTGCCCCCAATCCCTCCCAGCATCAGAGTCTTCTCCAATGAGTCAACTTTTTGCATGAGGTGGCCAAAGTACTGGAGTTTCAGCTTTAGCATCATTCCTTCCAAAGAAATCCCAGGGCTGATCTCCTTCAGAATGGACTGGTTGGCTCTCTTGCAGTCCAAGGGACTCTCAAGAGTCTTCTCCAACACCACAGTTCAAAAGCATCAATTCTTCGGTGCTCAGCCGTCTTCACAGTCCAACTCTCATGTCCATTTTCTTCTTCTGGGTCTCCTATAATTTGAATGTTGGCGCATTCAATTTAATATTGTTCCAGAGTCTCTAAGACTACCTGTAATTCTCTTCCTTCTTTGTCTTTATTCTGCTCTTCAGTAGTTATTTCTACCATTCTATCTTCCAGCTTATTTATCCATTCTTCTGCCTCAGTTATTCTGCTATTGATTCCTTCTAGAGTACTTTTAATTTCAGTAATTGTGTTGTTTGTCACTGTTTGCTTATTCTTTATTTCTTCCAGGCCCTTGTTAAATATGTTGAAAGATTCTTGTATTTTTTCCATTCTGTTTTTGAGATTTTTGGATCATCTTTATTATCATTACTCCAAATTCTTTTTTCAGGTAGTTTGTCTATTTCCTCTTCATTTATTTGGTGTTGTGGGGTTTTACCTTGTTCCTTCATCTGAACAATATTTTTCTGTCTTTTCATTTCTTCTAACTTATTGTGTTTAAGATCTTCTTTTCCCAGGCTATAGGGTCATAGTTCTTCTTGCTTTTGATCTCTGCTCTCAGTGGGAGAGGATGGTCCAGGGGCTTATGTAGGCTTTGTGTTGGGAGTGACTTGTGCCTGCATTCTTGTGGGAGGAGATAGATTTTTTTCCCTCTGATGGGCAGGAGCTTGTGAGGTTGTGTGTTTTGGGGTGTCTATGGGCCACCTGTCTGCTTATGGTTGGGTTTGTTTTCCTATCTTGCTGGTTGTTTGGGTGAGGCATCCAGCACTAGGTGCTGCAGGCAGTTGGGCGATGCCAGGTCTTGGATTCAAGTGGAGGCCTTCATGGGCACTCCCCCTGATTAATACACCTGCGACTCAGGAGTTTGCTGGTGGTCTAGAATTCTGGACTCTCACTCCCACCCCAGAGACTCAGACCCAGCCTCTGATTGGGGAGTCAAGATCCCACAGCTGTTTGTCATGGAAATAAAGTGGATTAAAACAAACAAAAGAAACAAAAATGAAACCAAGACGAATCGCAAAAGAAAAATCAGGCAAATAGAAACAAAAACAAAGGAACACACACACAATAAAACCAAAAGAGGCCAATGAAAACACAGTACAAGAGAGCGACCCAGTGAGCACAGGAAACCAAAAAATCGTACCAACCCATTAAAAACAAAATTAACTAAAACAAAAAGCAGGAAACAAACCAAAGCAGAGTGCCAACTGAGAAATAAAGCAAAGAAAACAAGACAAACAAACAGAAATGGTGAAAAAATAGATAAGCAAAATTAAAGAGAAGTATAGAAAAGATGTATGTCTATTGACGAAAAGCTACAAGAACCAAAATAAATAAATAAAAAACCACCAACAAAACAAACAAAAAACCTCAAAGAACTGCAGAAAGCCAAAGTAGAAGTAGAAATATGTAAAAGAAATTAAAAGTGTGATTTAAAAATATTCCCCAAAGCCGAAATAGAATTAGTAATAATAAAAACAACAACAGAGAAAAAAAAAGAGGGAAAAAAAGCCAGAATCAACCACAGAGCAAATCAAAACATGAGAATAATAATAAATGTTTTCTTTGTGTCTCAGCTATCAGCATCCTTTCCCCTAGCTAGAAGACACAGCCCACCTCTGCCTCCCTAGGAGGCCCTCCAGTGCTGGGGAGGGATGATCTCTGGACCTGTTGTGGGGACAGCTCAGACTTTAATCTGGTCCTATTCCTGTGTGTGTTTGCCTCCAGTGTCCACAGCTTGCAGAGCTCTAGAGTGTTTTCTCTTTTGGGTACACTCACTGTCCTTTTATATATTCCAAAGACACAGAATCTACCTAGTTGATCTTGTGAATTTAATCTGCAGCTTATTTAGCTGATGGAAAGTTTTTTGATTCTCTTCCTTAGTTGCTCCACACCTGGAGCTCAATTGTGATTTTATGCCCACGTCTGCATGTGGGTCATCCATAGGAGTTTGCTCCTGAGGCTGCCCTGGAGGACATGGGTCTGCCCCAGAGAGGACCAGATGTGGAGGTGGCATGGCTGCTTGGATTGCAGGGACCCTGGCAGCACCAGGAAAGCCAGAGGCCACCAGCACAGGACATATGGCTCTATTAGGATTCTTTTCTAGCCTCTGGGAGCTTAACATTCAAAGGGCTTCCTGGCTGACCCTTCTCTATTGCTCAGTGCATCAGGCATTCAAAGGGCCACTCTTACTGGGGTCTTTCTTTACTGCTCATCTGCTGGTGTCAGCATGTTTGGGGGAGCGAGGTTACAGCGATGGCTCCAGCCCCTGCCCAAGACTCAGTAGCAGCACCCTGTTTCCACACCCACTTTCCTACAAAGGCATTCTCCACAATGGATCTCCACCCTCCCATCTCCTCAGGCCACCTCCCCATAGTCAAAACCCCCCTGGGATTGCTCTCCCATCCCTGCCTCCAGCTCCCAGCCACTGTGCACACTGGTGGACTTGCATCCCTGTCTTGAGGTATGTAGGGCCATGGCACAAATGGTCTGTGTGGTTCTCACTCCATTCAGATTGTCACAGATCAGCTGCCTCACTCCCTGATAGCCTCAAATGTTTCCCCTCTGTCCCAACCGATTGCCCCGGATGCAGGGGTATCCCCCCTGCTTCAGCTTCCCAACCCTCAGCTGCAGGTCTTGTCCCGCTTTCTCTCCTTCTTCCTTCTTTACTTCATCCTACAGAGTTGTGTGTGGATACACATATTTCTGTCCAGTTGTCATGGACTTCTGCTGGTATCAGCTGGTGTTTTATGAGAACTACTGCATCTGTAGATGTATTCTTGATGCATCCATGGAAGGAGATTTGCTCCATGTCCACCTACTCCTCCACCATCTTGTCAACCCTCTGTTTCTAATTATTATGTATTTAACCACTAACATTCTAATCCAAGTGAGTTATGTCTTGCAATAATACTTTATTTATTTAAAAATTGAAAAATAATGAAGCAACATTGATTTATAACAGTATGTAAGTTCCATGTTCACAACATTATTTTTCTACTTCTCTATGGCCGACAGCATGCTTACCACCAAAAGGTATTTTTCACCCATCATCATACAGTGTTCCTCTTTACTCATTTCACCCTCCTCCCAGCCCCTTACCTTCTGCGAACCACTACTCTCCTTTTCGTACTCCCATGCTTATTTTTGTTTGGTTTGGTTTGTTGTTTCATTTTGTTTGTGTTTGTTTATTAGTTTTTATATTCCACATGTGAGTGAAATCATATCTTTCTCTGACTTATTTCACTTAGCATAATATCCTGAAGGTCTCTATTTATTTTTAAGTAGAGGGAGCTTAATGGAATGGAGTAAACTGCTACTTGAGCAAGGAGAAGTTCCCTGGAAGATATTTAGAAAGGTGATCATTTGACAGAATGTGTTCTATACATCTTTGTGTGTTATGACATACACAGAGTTCAAACCACTATTAAGGCATATACACTTCAGCTTTATCACCGAATACCATAAAAACTGCAGTTAGAAGCCTCCACATGATTTCCTTCCTTATGGATGTTGGCAATATGTCAAGACAAATATACATATAAGGTTCTATTAGATTTGTCTGCATAGTATTTTGGCCTCGAATTAGTCGAGTGGTTCTCAGTGGGGGAAGTGCTGCCCCCTAGGGACATTTTGGGAAACAGCGAGGGTGGTTTTGGTGTCACAATGATTGGAGGTTACCGCTGGCATTCAGTGAGTAGGCACCAGGGACATTAGGCATCCCTGTTGTGCATGAATAGTGCCACTAGGTGAACCATCCTGCATCCTGTTTGATTCTTGAGTGCCTGGGCAAACATTCATGTAGACAAAAAACTCATTTATCATGATCTGAGTCTAGGGGCTAATTCTACGTTCAATATAAATGCTGAATCACAAAAGTATTGTTTCGTATACTTCAAATGTACTCCCCAGGAATGCAACCATTATGTTTCTGAAGGAAGATTGCTTTTGATTTGTTTGCAAATTTTACCAAGAGTTGTTTCCCCTTTTGGAAAGTCATGCTGTTGATGACCGTGCTGCTTATAGTATTGAGTCACCCATATATACACCTCCACTGGTCTGCATTTGGAGCTACTACAGTTATGCTGACTCTATGAATATACCACTTTACTTTGAATTCAAAATAAAATATCAGTATAAAGAAAAACACCTGTAATGTTTGGTGAATATTTTCTTCTGTCTCTTACATCTGAATCTATTCATAAGTAGGTTCAAGCATTTGATTGCTTCATTTTACTTTACCCTTTGAATGCAGTTGTGTCAGAAACATTTATATATTGAAATTCATTTTGATTCAATGTAAAATATTTTCTTTTTAATATAAATAGGACATTAAGTTTTTTTAGATTATGTAAGGTAGGTCATACATATGTTTGGATTTTTAATACGGAATGTTTGCTATAAAAATGAGACTTGTGGGACTGTCAGGAATGGGGATGATAGATTTAGATGGACAAAAGAGCAATTGGGGCATATGAAAGGCTTATCTTTTGAGTACAGTGAGAAGCGGCATCAAGATGGGTCATTGGGAGTGATGGAAAGTGTAAGCCTTGTAAGGTAGAACATTTGAAGGCATTGACTTCTTCAATAGTACTCATGTTTATCTAATATTTACTCTGTGTCAGATACATTGCTGAGAAATGCTCCTTATTACAGCCTCTTGCCAATGGCACAGGCATGCTCTTATCCTTAGTGGTGGCCCTGAAACCTAAGCCAGATCACACAGGCCATGCTTGTCATCCACAGTGCCTCCCTTCTTAACTGTATGCACCACATTAGCTGGAGTTTAGTCTGAAAAAGAGAAACCTGAACTTTTCCTGGAACCTACTGGAAAGGGTCTCTGTTGAATGAGTTGAAGGGCATCTGACAGCTTAGGGGCTCAGCCCACCTTGGTTTGTGTTCCTGCCTCCAGCTCTGACTGTGATCTATGCAAAAGCTGGGCTGGGCTGTAAGAAGGGTACATTTCCTTTCTCATACACAGACCTGCTCTCTTTGCTGAAGACATCTGAGGGACATATCCATTTTGAAATATTTATACATGGACCACATTTTGGCAATTAAATGACATGAATACTGCTCAATATTTAGAATCTGGGCTAAAACCTGGAGTTCTGTATCAGAGCTGACCTTAACATAGGAAGTACATATTTTATGATAGTTAATAGACCATCAACTAATAGGTTATTAGTATTAAAAGTTTGTATCGGTTATAATAAATAGACAACCCAACATTTATCCATCTTGCATGATACCTCCCAGATGGAGTTAATGAGTTGGAGAAGTGACTGGTTTTCCATTTATGGCTGGTTGGTTAAAAGTCCCCTAGATTTTCAGTGTGAATATGGTGGATAGGGTTAGGGGGATGGCAAGGGCAGTGAGCAGAGACGCTCACAGGGATGTGTGAAGGGTACCTGAACACCGGCAGAGGTGCAGGCTGTACCTGGCTGCTGCTATCAGCAGGGTCATGTTTCTTGGAGGCTTTAGACCCTCAACAATGAGAGACTTAAGGGAGAGATCTAAGAAAAGTCTTCCCTTTACTCCAGAGAAACCACTGGGATGTCCTCAGCAGGAAAGTCTGGTTCTGATGTGCTGAGAGCCACAGCATCATCAGTATGTACTCAAGTCCTCCATGGAGAGGCAACACAGGATAGTGATGGAGAGCAAGGACTTTGGAGACAGGTAGGTCTTTTCCAGGTGGATAAGTTCAAATAAGTTGCTTGAACTCTATTATCTTAGTTTTTTCACCTAAAAATGGGGATCATAATGGAGCTATCTCATAGATTAGTTGTTTGATTAAATGAGATAATTTATGTACATTGCTTAGTACATGCTACTTTGAGCACATAGTAGGTACTCAATAGGTGTTAGCTGCTACTTCTTTTCATGCGAGCTTGAGAATAATAAAAGTACCTACTCAGAGAACTGTTGTAATATATATAAACTGGCCAGAACTCTGCCTGCCATATTGTAAGTAATACATATTCGTTATCGCCATTACTATCATTAATACTTTTATTATTACCACTGTGGGAAATTAGCAGACTTTAAGAATCTAGCACAGTATCAAATTTAAAACTTGTTCCTCATAAGTGTTTTCATACTAAAACAATGTGTTCTAATATTTGATTTGCCAAATACATGGTATTGGCTTATATGGAGAGGACACCTATATGTATTAGAGTTTGAAAACTTCCCACACACTATCCCTGTTTTTGCCTATTGGCATTCCAGCAGAGTTATTAATACATTTGAATATATGGTTTTCTTTAAGGACTAAAATAAGTGTCGTGTATCCATTGTTACTGTACACTTGAGTCTCTGGGATATTCAGGGAGGTGGGCAATGGTTTTATTATTATTATTTTTTTTAATAACTGAGCAAACAAAATCTCAGGAAAGTGTGGGGTTGAAAAATTAGAGAATGTCAAGTGTGACCTGGAAGGGAACTCAGAGTCTCATGTTTCAAGCTCTCATTTTACATTTTAGATGGCTCAGAGAAGTTTAACAACTTGCCCAAGGACAGGGAGCTACTGAATGGCAGAGCAGGCCATTGACCAGTGCTCATTTGGGGATTGCTTATTTGATGTGTCAGAATCCTTTGGGTTGATGAAGCTGGGACCAGAAGCCAGCTGTGCCCTGTTCAGTTTGGTTCCTTAGGGTCCCCTCAGCTGGTAGGCAAAAGGATCAGCAGAGAGTTTAGGCCCAGAGTGGCCCCAACCCACCAGCAAGCAGTGTCATGCTCTCCTTTGGACACTTGCAGGATATAGACAGAAGAATCCTGTATTCAGAATAAAAAAACCCTGGCCTTACCTCGGGCTCCATTTCTCTGTCCCGGGTTTACTGAGGTATAATTTATATAACAGTAATCTTTTTTTCTTTTGGTTTACAGTTCTTTGAGTTTTGAAAAATGCATAGAGTTGTGCATTGTCACATAATCAAGATAGTGAACAGCCCAGTCACCCCAAGTCCCTTTGTATACCGTGTATTCAGCTTCCCCCCACCAGACCTGACACCCAGCTCCTGGCAACCACTAATCTAGTCTATCTCTATTGATTTGCTTCTTCTAGAATGTCACATAAATGAAATTATACCAGATGTGGCCTTTGAGTCTTTTTTTTTTCCATGTAGCACAACACATTTAAGATTTGTCCTGGCTGCATTCTTAGAGTCTGCAGGTCCTTGAGTAAGTTGCTTAACTTTCAGCTTCAGTGTTCTTATCAGTAAAATGGGCATAGTACTTGCCTTGCATTTTTGTTGTTGTGGTTATGAAGAAAGAATGCACACCAATGTGCACCAGTTCAAAGGAAAAGCAAGTATATACAAGTGTACTTGTTGTTCTTGTTATGAGGTTGCCTCTTGAAGAGGTTCCAAGTACAAAGCAAACTCTAATTGAAGCAGAAACCCTGCAGAGCCTTTGTTTTTCTGATGATCAGGGCAAGGTCTAGCATCTCTGCTAAACGTTTCCCCTGCCAAAGGGCTGTGCAAACTGGCTCCAAGATTTAAAATGTGGCCGGCCACACTTCCCAACAGGGACTATCACTAGGGGAACTAGATCTCTGGCTTGTTACCTCCATCAGGCAGTTCTCATGGGGTTGGGAAGCCTAACCTGTGGATGAACTTGTCTGATCTCTTTGGATGAAGCCACTTTGCAAGGCATTACAACTCACATCGATAATAAAATGGCAATAGCATTGTGGAAAAAAGATATGATTATCTAGCATACGGAGCAACAAACAGTTAGACAAAAAGATAGAGGCCTCTCTTGGCTTAAAATGCACAGGGGGGAGGTTGAAATTCAGATCTGTACTTTCTTCTGCATGTGATTCTGAGTTACAGAACACATGTGACCAACATACATTCCTTGGGCATTGCTGCCTGAGTGTGGAATGGGAGGGCCCGCCTTCGATATTATCCTTCCATCCAATGAGCATGTGGGTGGCAGACAGCAAGACAGGTGTATACCAGAGGAGGGAAAGCCTGGACAGGGATTCAGGAGCTCTGGTACCCTATCTGGTCCTGCCCATTAATTGTGTGCCTTCACTCCTGTTCCTCACCCAGGGAAGAGGGGGCCATGATAGGTCACCCTGAAGGGATCTCAAGTGACCCCCGTGAGTGATAGAGTAGCTGACCCCCAGCTCTGTGTATGGAAAAGGGTGTGCACGTATGCACGCATGCTCAGTCATGTCTGATTCTTTGCAGCGCTTTGGATTGTAGCCCACTAGATTCCTCCGTCTATAGAATTTTCCAGGCAAAGAATACTGGAGTGGGTTGCTATTTCCTCCTCCAGAGGATCTTCCTGACCAAGGGATTGAACCCACATCTCCTGTCTCCTGCATTGGCAGGCAGATGCTTTACCACTGAAGCCACCTGGGAAGCCCGTATGGAAGGGGGTGGGTGCAGAAAGCAACAACCCTGAGCCTTTAAGTGAAATCCTTCAGAAAAGCTCACTCTTTCCAGCACTAGCTGAATAAGATCCCAATAAACATATTGCTGAAATGTTTGTTTCCGGGTGTCATTTCAGACTTCAAGTAGCTAAAACAGATCCGGTTCCTATATATAGATACTGCATTTGGTTGTGTTCTGGGAGGTTTTTATTACTACACTCCCTGGCCGGCTCCCAGCTGAGCTTTTCCCTCAAGGGATCAGATTTTGGAATCAGAAAGTCAGAAAGGATCAGTGACCATATTAAAGGGTCTTTCTCCCTCCTTCTCTCTCTCCCCACTGTGGCTCTATACTGCAGGTGGACGCCAGCGTGGACTGGCTCCTCCCTTTTGCTCAAAGACTCTTAATAATAATGATGACAATGCTGATGGAAACTGACCAGCCCCACTATGGCAGCAAATACAAGCAAAACAGCCCTGACGCTCCTGGGCTTAAAGGAAACATAGTATAATTTGGGTTGAAATGAAGTGCAGATTGTCATAAACAGCTCAGTCTTTAGATAACAGGAGCTAGGACTCTCTGAGGATAGAAGCAAAGACAGGAGATAGTAAGGGTGGGTTTTTTTGGGGGGTGGGTGAATGGGTGGGTGGGTTGGTGAGTTCTGAATTTTACTCCTGAATTCTCCAGGGGAGGAATACTGGGAATAAAAAGGTTCATGAAGGAAGGTGGAGGTGGGGATTGGAGCAAGAGATGTAGGCAGGGAAGGAGGAAGGGGTAAGGGGTTTACTTAAAGAAATAAGGTTGAAGCCTGGGAGTCTGACTTTTTTCCGTGTGTCCGATCACTAACAGCGAAGCCCTCCACTGTATGCCCTTTGTTTTCTGTTCAGAAAACCGAACCTCTGCCCCACTTTATCTGTCTGCCTTCACCTGCCTCTCTGACTCCTTTATGTTTAACTGTCATGGGTCTGACTGCCTTCCTGGTCTCCATATTTTATGTACCTCACCACTCCTTCTCTTTTTTTCTTCCTCTCTGTCCCTTTCTTCCCTCCCCTCTTCGCTGCTTTTCTGTTTCAGTCCTTTCTCCTCCCAGACTCTGGTCTTTGCCCTTCGCTCCCCCCTCCCCGCCCCCTTCCATTTCTCCCTTTCCCTCTTCCATCCCTCCCCTCCCCCTCCTTTCCCCTTTTCCTTCTTCCCTCCCTCTTCATCCCTCTCTTCCTCCTCTTTACCCCTCGCCCCCTTCTGCCCTTCTCCCCTTCCCTCCTCTCTCCTCGTCCCCATGTCCCCATCCCCTCTCCCTCTCCCCTCTCTCCCCTGCTTCCCCTTTCCCTCCCTCTCCCTCTCGGTCCTTGTTTATCTGTAAGCTCCAATTTCTTGCCTTATAGATTTACCTGCAGAACAAGACACCGCTCCTCTTGCAAAAACTGTTTAAGAAATCCATATCCTCTCCCCTTCATTCCTTGGGCATTTCAGAAATGATATTCCTCCCCAACTACCCCCGTCAAAACAAAATAAATTCAGCCAGCTCCTGCTGTGTGTCCTTAGATCCATTCCTTCTAGCTTCGCTGGTTTGAAAGCCTGTACCCTAGAAGGGGCCTCCTGCATTTGCTGGCAACCCTGCTCCAGTCTGATCGCCACAGATAGTGCTTTGGAGTGAAAAAAGGGGGAAAAACCCTCTCGTTGGAGATTTCAAAACAGATCCTACCAGCTTTCAAATCTGTGCACTTGTGGAGTGGCAGGGCTTGGGGAAGAGGCGTAGGAGACTTGGGGTGCGGGTGTTTGTCATAAACAAATAAGCCACAGGATTTATACATATATATAAATGTGCGTTTCCCTTGGCGTGTTTGGTGTCTCTCTCCCTGGCATCCAGGGTGGGTGGTGTGCAAGTCTGACTTCTCTCACACTTTGACTGGGGTCTGGCGAGTGAGCGTGTGTGATGGAATTGAGGAGGGGGTTGCTGGGTTTTTGATCTGATTCACTTGACAGATTATTTGATTCCAGCCCACCTTTCCGCACATGTCAAACAGATGGGATCATTGTTAAAGCCTTGGGAGAGCCGTGGCTGAGCGGTGGGTAAGGCAGGGAGGGGAAGAGAGGAGGGGGCCGGTGCAGAAGGGGTGCCTTCCAGTAGCTTTGTGTTTTCACACGTTGGAACTGACAGGAGCCCTTCTTCTCTGTGGGGGGTGTTTTGGGGGCAAGGGGCTGATGAGGGGTGGGATGGAAAGGAGAGAGAGAGGTGGGGTGTTGGTGGGCAGGGTTATGATGTCACAGCAAAAGTTACAACAGGAGGAAAACACAGAAATGGTTCAACATTTTTTTTTTAAACTTTGGACTGCCAAGAGCTGAAGGAGAGTGGTGAGCAAAGGAATGAAGGGGAGAGAGAGAGAAACTAAACTGGAAGCTTGAGTTTTGTGTAGCTTCTTGAAACCTTATGAATGGATTACTAGCAGCTGAGAACCAGGAGAGACCTATAGGGGATGCAAGATCATTCACACACTAGAAGGGGGAGAAACAGTCGCACGGCGGAATTCTTCCTTGCTGTGTATCCCTCCTCCCTGAAATGAATGGTATGAATCCTTTTTCTGGGGGTCCTGGGGGTGGCATAAGGGAGGGGCAAGTTTACTTCTCCTTTTCTTACCTGGGTATCTTCCCTTCATTTAAACTGAGGCTCCTCTCCTTCCTTCCCTCCTTTCTGCCCTGGTTTCTCTCTCTCTGTCTCCTCTGCTTTCTGTCTTTCTCTGCAACCCCCTTACCCCTTTCCAAAGCCCCAATCTCTGTTGAGCTGCTTTGGTGGGAGGCGGGGAGGTGGAGGAAAGGACTGAGACAGAAAAGTGAAGGAAGACAGGGAGACGCTAAGAGGAAAAGGCACAGTCTAGGACTGAGGGATTTCTGTTTAGTGATATCCACGTGCCTGAATTGATATCTTCTTTAGGGACTTGCCTTGAAGCTTCAGTGGATGCTGTATAGGGAGACAGGGCACACCAGCGATGGGGGCTTTGGGATACAGCATTTGTAAAGCACATCAATCAGTGATTAGCTAGGGTAGAGGAATTTAGAAGATGATGAGGGGATCCAAGGCAGAAGAGGCAGGGTGATCTTACTCCAAAGTAATGTGGGCTGCATGTTTTATATGTGGGCAACACAGGCAGTGATTTTAGAACTGTAAATAATTTTTCTTATTATTGAATGAAGGACCCAATATATTTCTCTCCCTGTTTTGTACTCACCCGTGGTCAAACACCCTTACCTGTATTGAGAATTCAGACCCGATCAGTGTGTATGCACGTGTGTGTGTGTGTGTGTGTATGTGTGTGTGTACACACATGTTTTTAGGGGGTAGGACTCCTTGAGATAGCTTATATCTAGGCAAACAGAATTTTGGAGGTTAAATACACATTTATTTCCCCATTTTATCCATTCATTTCAAATCAATGAAAAAAACTAGTTGTTTGGATCTAGCTGCTGATATTTGTAATTTACTTATTTTGAGCATCTCATTTGTTTATTTGCTCACTCAGCATATGGTGACTTTTAGTAACTTCAGAGTGAGAAACTTGAGCGAGAATAAGAAGACCTATATCGTGCAAATCCATGGCATTTCCTCTGAATGCTTCCTACAGCAGGATAATTGATTTCTCCTTTCTCCCAATGGCTAACATGAAGTGAATTTGGGGTATTGTCCTTTCAAATCCCAAATGATTGAAATAAGAAAAGAATACAGTATGTATGTGGCAAAACAAACAAACAAACAAAGCCAGGCAAGTGGTCCCTAAAAGAGTGGTGTGGGTTTATTAGGCAGTAAGCAAGTCTGCTCACAACACATGTGTGAGTATGTGTATGTGAGTGTGTGTGTGTGTGAGAGAGAGAGAATACATACAGAAGAGAGTGCTCCAAAACAGTATTGATTGTTGGCTATTGATTGTGTAGGCTGCGGCTGCTGGAAGAGAAAGCAGGAGATGTTTACGGGGGAAACCAAGAGTAGTATCTGTCCCCTGTGCCTCAGTGAGGTGGGGAGGTTTTCAGGAGGGAGGAGGGGACAGGCAGTAGGTGGAGAGATGCACCAAACTTATTAGCTTTGACATCATCATTGTCTTTAAATGAAACAAACAAGAAGATAATTACAGGCAGAGAGGAAGGGAGAGAAGGGGAGCAGGAGGGACTGGAGAGCACAGGTCCCCTGAAGGATATGCTCTTCTTCTCATTCTCTTTTCCATCTTCCCAGGGACCCACAAGACTCCCAGAAGGTGAAGTCAAGGGCTCTCAGACTCATAAGGTTATTAGGGCACCAGACTGGCAGCCCAGAGGAGAACTTTACGGAGACTTGCAACACATCAACAAGTTGGAAGGGGATTAAAAACAACCTTCAGCACTCACCAACCCCAGAGCTGAGGGAAACATTCTGACCTGCACAGGCAGACTGGAGGCTGGATGGGGAGCTGGCTGAGGAGGACATCTGGAAGTGAAGGCTAAGTACCAGCTGGCATTTTTTGTGCCCCCTAGATTCTTTTTTTTTTTTTTTTTTGCCTTTTTAGATAGTAAGCGTCAAATTCTGTGTCTCTGTATACCAGTTTTTCTAGCAATTTGTTGGAAGGTGAGTGTATTTGAGGTTAAAGACGACAAAGAAAAGGTAACTCCTAGGGAAGGAGGGGGGATAAAGAAAAGAACATTGGAGGCTAAGATTCTTTTTAATAACTTCAGGTAGTGAGTGGTATGTGTGTGCACAAACGTGTATTTGAGAAGATTTGGCTCCTGCCCACGTGTCCCCCTCCTAGTATCAACTAGGGGAGGAGCTATTGAAGAAGGGGAAAAAAAAAAAGAAAAAGAAAGAAACCTAAGCTCTCTGGAAGAAGTTCAAAGGAACCCAGAGAAATGGACTTTATTCTTCAAGGACTGAACTAGAGCAAGGAGAGAGAGAGAGAAGGTCGAGGGAGAGATTGAGGGACAGAGGTTATGCGGTCACAGCACCCAGCAGGCAGCCAGGAGAGGTGCTCTTTGGGGGCTGCTTGAAAAGTCTGGTCCCTGAGCAAAACAATTTGCCAGGGGACAGCGAATCCACAGCTAGCTGTCTCCTCCTCTTAACCCCATCACCCCGGTTTGGTACCCAGAAGCTGACTTCTGGTTCTGTATAAAGAGCCGGGGGGAGGTATGATGTGCTTCAAGATTCTGAGGGTAAGCCTGGTAGTTCTGGCTGGGTGGGCGCTCAGTTCTGTCAGCTCAGAGCTGGGCTGGACGCGCAAGAGATCCTCGGCCCAAAGAGGACACCTGAGCCAGGTGCTGTCGGAAGGAGAGCATTGCTGGCTGGGGGCCAAGGTTCAAAGACCCAGAGTTGCTCCTCAGCATCACCTCTTTGGGGTCTATCCCAGCCTGCCTGGGGACTACCTGAGGCCCTACCCTGCAGGAGATAAGGGAAGGGACCATGCAGAATGCAATGAGCCAGATGCCGAGGGAATGGCTGTGAGCTCTGTGCCCCCAGACCCAACTGCAAGTGCAAGAATGAGGAGTGAGGCTGAGCGGCCAGCTGCTCCGTGGGGAGGGGACAGTCCTATTGGGCAGTCGGAGCTACTGGGAGATGATGACACTTATCTTGGCGATGGAGGATCCAAGGAGCCTCTAGGTGAGGCTGGGACTCTAGAAGGCACAGCCTCGCCTGCCACCGTGATCACCACCTTTCCATGCCCAAGGGAATCCAGACCAGAGACCCAAAGGAAGGGCCGGACCAAGACCAGGCGTCGGCGCCAGGTGGTGAAGGGACAGGAAGGAGGCCTGTGGAGAGACCCCAAGTCTGCGCCCCAGCACTTCCAGCCGTGGCCTAAGCATCCCCTCACGCCTAGGGTCCGAACTGGCCCATCAGAGAGTGGCATCCGGAATGGTGGAGGGGACCCCTCCTGGGAAGCAGAGACCGTGAGCCCCCAAGGAAGACTGCCTGTCTTGTACTTCTCTGGGAGGCGGGAGCCGCTGCTGCTGCGTCCAGAAGTGCTGGCTGACATTCCCCGGGAGGCGTTCACAGTGGAAGCCTGGGTGAAACCGGAGGGAGGACAGAACAGCCCAGCCATCATTGCAGGTAATCACCCACTCCTGGGCTTTCCGTAGTCCGCGGGGTCGGGCTGGCTTCTGGTTTTGGTGAGGTTAGACATCGGGGGCAAGGAGGGGAAAGGGGCAGAGCAGAAGAGCCAGGGAGGGCTAGCGGGGCAGAGGAGGGGAAGGGCCTCTATTCATCTGTGCAGCAGAATCCCAGGCATCATCTGCATTAATGACTCTATAACCACAAGAGCATTTGTCCCTTGTATTGATCTCGTGTGCTTCTATACATTGTGCTGGCACTTAGGAGACCTCCAGCTCACTCTCTCATCCCTCTTTAAAGGGGAAGATCTCTGGTTCTTTGTCAGTGGGGAAGAGGTGTCACACTCCATTTCTTATAGTCCAGTGTGAGAAACACAGGCAACTTTGAAACGACATGAAAGTGTACAGACCTGGGCAGTGAGTCATGCCTGGGCTGGACTAGGTAGTGAGGAAACAAGGCTGCCGGGTACATAGCCAATGGGTCCTGGTTGGTCTCCTTTTCTTTGAGTAGCCCTGGAATGTAGCAGAATGCTACTACCTTGACCAGGTCCTGGAGTCCCCTTTGTTTTGTCCTAAAAATCATGTGTCCAGCCTGGGACTAGCAAGGTCTACTGGCAAAGGTGGGCATTCACAAGCCAGGACCCTGGTTTCTAACCCAGGCTGTTGTAAAAGGGACCAGAAATGCACCTTGTATAATTCTATGGTCTTAATCAGGAACAGTGTTTGGGAACACTCTTCACATTTATTTTACAGTATACCCAGATCTTGGCTTTCATGGAAAGTCACCCAGAAGGACAAAGAAAAGAGTAGGATTAGGAATAACTGTCTCCCTTGCCTTAATGGGGGTGCGGGGCGGTTGGGGGATATTGGTTTCAAGCAGGGAGTGGGTAAGGTATTAGAAGTGATACATGATCATTCAGTGTATTTTTATCCCTTCAGAGCCCCCACCCCAGGACAGAACCTCACACAAACCTAGGTACATAGTAGTACCATTTCCATTTTATTGTGGATTGTGCACAACACCCTTTGATGCTTGCCAGTCCCATGACACGGATGGGGAAACCAAAGTCATGAGAGGTGTGCCTGGGGCAGACGGGGAGCGGAACTCCAGAACCCCTGAAGGGCTTGACAGCTCCCCATATTAAAGACTTCTCAGGCTGGTGGGTGCCTGCAAATAAGTTTTAGACCAGAGAAAGAAATCTGGAAGGAGGGAGCCTCTTGCGATGGTGTGTTGCTGGAACATCCCTTCCGGACATGCTGTCTTCCCCACTCTTTGGCTGTAATTTCTCTTTTGGAAGCTGGGATTCCCAGACACTGAGCACTCTAGACTCTTGTGGTTTTGCTTGATTTTATTTTGGGGTGGGAAAGGGGGTGAGGGGAGAGGATAGAGAAGGGGCTGGGCTGGATGATAGGTTGGGGCAGAGAAAGAGTAGAAGGAAATCCTTATTCTGGGGCCAAATGGAAGAAATAATGAGATGATTATCTGATCGGAGTTGGCAGCATCACAGTTTTTCCCAGATGACATCTTCTTGCTGCCTAATCTCGCTTCCTAGTACCCATCTGCCAGGGAAACTGTGTGCTTGCCGTCTAGACCACGACTCCACTTACCCCTCCTCTGGCAGTAGCAGCACAGGGACCTGGGATCAGTTCCCTGGCTCTGAAGAATCAGAGAAAGATCCAGCAGGAATATAGGAGGGAGGCTCTAAGAAACCAGTGGTCTGAGTTGTTAAAATTCAGACCTGAGGGAACAGTTTCTGGACAGTGGGTACCTGACCCCTGTTGCTGACTTTCTGCATCCTTCTGTTCTCATTCTCTGAAGAGAGGAGAACAGGGTCAGGATTTGGTTCCAGTTATAGGGCTCCTGTCTATGGGGTGGCACAGAATCAGACACGACTGAAGTGACTTAGCAGTAGCAGTAGCAGCATAGGGCTTCCTAAGTGGCTCAGTGGGTAAAAGAATCTGCCTGCAATGTTGGAGACTCAGGATGAGCGTGTTCAATCCCTGGGTTGGGAAGATCCCCTGGAGGAGGGCATGGCAACCCACTCCAGTATTCTTGCCTGGAGAATCCCATGAACAGAGGAGCCTGGCAGGCTACAGTCCATAGGGTCACAAAGAGTCAGGCAAGACTGAAGCGACTGAGCATGAATGTACATAGCTTTCTTTAATGTACCACCCCTCCCCTGCCAGCCCATACATCTCTCTCCCATGCCCACCTCCACTGCCGTCCCTTGCCCCCAACCTTGCCACAGAGCATACTCAACTCCTTCTCCAAGGTGCCTATCTGAGCCCTTGCCACCTCCCTAAGCATGTAAAATTAGGCAGGAAATCTTTCGCAGACAGTCTAGCCTCTGAGGTTTCTTTCTCTTCAAATCAAAGCGTTCCTGGAGCTGTGCTGGCATGTCCCCTGTAGGTCCACACTGGAAAGACGGAGAGCAGAGAATACTTGGGTCTGTCTCTTTTCCACCTCCCACCCTGTATCTTTGTTCAGATTTGTGCCCCTCAGAAAACATTCAGAAAAGATTTAGGGTAAAAATCTGGGAGAGATAGGGGCTGAGAACCCAGCCTTCGTTCTTCAGGATTCTAGCAACTGGGTTCCCAGGACATAGGCATCCTTGTTGACTCACTGTGGTCAGCTCCGTATGCTTTCCCTGGCCCCCCTGGGCTGAGAACCACGAAGGGCCAAGGGTGGTCACCCCCAGGAATAAAAGTCTCTGATTTGCTCATCTATTCACTCTTACCAACAGATCAGCCCATCTTCCCTCTCTGACCCTAGCCCTGGTCCTTTTAGCCCGTACCTGCCTGTTTCTGGGATGGTTGGCCTTCAGCTGTTGCAGAATGACCACAGCTGAACTGTGCTCCTGCTGCTGCTGCTGCTGCTAAGTCGCTTCAGTCGTGTGCGACTCTGTGCGACCCCAGAGACAGCAGCCCACCCGTCCCTGGGGTTCTTCAGGCGAGAACACTGGAGTGGGTTGCCATTTCCTTCTCCAATGCATGAAAGTGAAAAGTGAAAGTGAAGTTGCTCAGTCGTGTCGGACTCTTAGTGACCCCATGGACTGCAGCCTACCAGGCTCCTCCGTCCATGGGATTTTCCAGGCAGGAATACTGGAGTGGGGTGCCATTGCCTTCTCCGAACTGTGCTCCTCCTGCTGCTAAGTCGCTTCAGTCGTGTCCGACTCTGTGCGATCCCATAGACAGCAGCCTACCAGGCTCCTCCGTCCCTGGGATTCTCCAGGCAAGAATACTGGAGTGGGTTGCCATTTCCTTCTCGAATGCATGAAAGTGAAAAGTAAAAGTGAAGTCGCTCAGTCGTGTCCGACTCTTAGCGACCCCATGGACTGGAGCCTACCAGGCTCCTCCATCCATGGGATTTTCCAGGCAAGAGTACTGGAGTGGGGTGCCATTGCCTTCCCCGTGTGCTCCTGAGGTAAATACAATTCAACCACGGGAGTTCTGCTGCCCCACTGAGGATAACCAAAGATGATACAACACTTGGCTCCCACACTCATCTAACAGCTCTCAAACCTCAGGTTCTACCTACTTAATCTAGGCCCAGTTTTCTGCACCTACCAAACTCGGGGCATTTTCTCCTCGGCAGAGATATCAAAGGATTCAGTGGCCCTAGCCATGGTAGTGGAGAAGGAAATGGCAACCCACTCCAGTGTTCTTGCCTGGAGAATCCCAGGGACGGGGGAGCCTGGTGGGCTGCCGTCTATGGGGTCGCACAGAGTCGGATACGACTGAAGCGACTTAGCAGCAGCAGCAGCAGCAGCAGCCGTGGTAGAGGAACCATCCCCCACCCTTACCCCCCGCTACCCTTACACCCCCCCCCCCGGCCCCCCCCACTCCTAGAGACAGGAGGCCTCGGAGAATACTTCCTACACAGAGCACTAGGTGGCAGTGTTGCTTCGCGCACAGAAGAGTAGGCGGTGCCTTGGAAGCCAAGCAGTGGGGAATGCAGTCTGGTTTCTTGGAGGACTGTCCCTTCCCGGGCCTCTGGGAGGTATTTGATCATCCCCTCCCAGAGCGTGTTGGTAGGCTTCCCTGAGGGTCGGCTTCATACAAGTCTCTTTGCAGGGCCCATGTGAAAGGGCTCAAGTGGCATTCTTTGCGTTATGACTAACCGGCACTTGTAACAACTGTAAAGAAAACAAAATCAACTCGAGTTACCTCCCCTCTCCCCCACACCCAACCCCCCCCCCCCACCCCCCACCAACTCCCACATGCTTCCAAAATAGGAAGTTTTTGGATTCCGGGTGGATTGCTGGAATACTTTCATTTAGGGCTGAGAGGACAATGTGGGCCTCACAGGCTGTAGGTGTTTAGCTTCTCTCTGGCCCCTGGAGGGGGAGCGATGGTGCTGGGCCGCCCGCAGCTTAGATCTTCTGACGTTGCCAGTCTCCTGTAGCTCTGACACCCGGCAAGCAGGAAAGGACTGTGTGTGGCTGCTCCAGTGTCAGGGCCTCCATAAAGGTCACTGCTCAGGGGCCTGGCAATTCAGGGATTTGTGGCCACCGAGGAGTAGCCTGGGGTCAGCAGCCCATTTGGATGGGCTTTTGGAACTCAGCTGTGGACATAAGTCAAATGCTGTCCTATCCTGGTGTGAAATCTTTAAGCTCCAGCACCCAGCCCTGAAACCATCCTGTTACCCTCCTCAACTTCCTTTCCTCTCCTTCCACCCCAACACACACAGAAGAGGAACTTCTAACGGGTTCCTCCTCACCCGTAATTGCTTTCAAATGTACCCTGAAGTTGCCCAGCTGACTAACCACCTGTAACTCCAAGTGGCCGGAGACTGAGTCAGTAAGTCCACGGCAGGACTGGAGCCCAAGCCCACGCTTCTTCATTCAACAAATATTTATTGAGTGCTTTGCCATGCAAAGCAGGGCAAGGCTCTGTGGGGGAATACAAAGATGTCTAAGAAACTGTCCCTGACTTGAAGATGAGTTTTCCTTCTCTGAGGATCCAGGCTGAGGAAGAGATCCCAGGGCAGAATTTGAGAGTCAGACCTGGAATCAGATTCCATCAGACACTTATCAGTGCTGGGATCTGTGGCAATCCATTCAACTTTTCTGAGCTTTGGTTTCCTCGCATGGAGAAATGAGAAAATGTCTCCAAGAGTTGTTACAGTGTTTAAAGAAGTCATGTATATAAAGTGCCCAACACAGACTTGACTGTAAGATTCATTTATGAAGTGGTATTAACAGCAGGAGGTGATCATTGCTAACAGCAGTGTATTAGCCTACTCATCTTTGGTGCTAACCTGTCAACCTGTAATCTTTTCTTAGGTAGGGTATTAATTTCTTAAGAATTTAACTTGCTCATTTGTCCAGCAGGAATGGTGGTAAATAGGGTTTGGTTTTTTTTTTGCAAGATGGTCTCAAGATGATTGAGAACACTATTGAGTCAGTGGCTTGAAAAGACCATTTTTTTTTTTTTTTTGATCCTTTTTTTTTTTTTTTAGCCTGGGCTATACTATTTAATACATTGGACAGTGGTCCAAGGCTTTTTTGGGGTCATGCACCCTTTTGGGAATATGATGGAAGCTCTGCTCACTTTTTAGCAATATGCCCATGTCACATATTTCATGTAAGTTTCAAAGGTCTCTGGATTTCCTGGTAGGAAAGTCAGCATTTGCTGACCTTGTTTAAGGCATATGGATAGCTTTTATGTTTTGAACAACCCCAGAGAAATGAGATTTCACAGGACACTGTAACATCCCCTTCTCTCAGTAAGGGAGTAGCAGCCCTGGGGTGAGGAGTTTTGTTGATGTGGGGTGTGGAGCTTTGCAGAAGGCAGATTGACACATGGAAGTGTCCACAGAGATGTAAAGAGAATTTAAAAGGAAGGCCACGTGCGCTGCCTCCCCTAGTATCCAGCAGGGCTCAGTGACTTGTGAAGCACCACGTCCATACCTTTCCCAGGGCTCCTGTGAAGATAAGGTTTCCATTACCCTCCTCCTCAGCTACCTCTTCCTATATTGCATTGGTGGTCAAGGTCAGAGTGTTTGCCCTCGTGGGACCCTGAGGAATTGCCCATTTTATTCTCACTTAGTTCTGCTCCTTGATCTTGCCCCAGACATGCAGTGAAGTCATAGTAACCCTGTGTGAAAGAACTGTGGACGCGAGGTTGTTGGTCTCTGGGGGTGGGTATGCCCACTGTGATGGGAATGAGATCCATGAGTCTGCTTGTGTGGGCAAGCCATGTGCCCTGATGGTTGTAAGTTAGCATCTGTGTACAAAAGAGTCTATCCTGGGGAGGTGTGGTCCTCCAGAAGAGAGGCATTGTCTGGTTTTAGAAGGAAAACAGATGGTCAGTCTGCCCCCTCCTTTCACAGCTCCCTGACCCTTGTCCACAGAATCTTCCGGATTCCCTGTGTGGAAATTATCTCCTCCACTGCTCAGTCTCCACATTCCTTGACCTGTGACTCCCTGGGGTGCACGTTGCTCCCTGCTGCCGTGGTTCTATACAGGTCTTGTTTTTATTTACTGAAAGTTCCCCAGGAGCCAAATGCGTGTCTGATTCACTTTTGTCGTCCCTAAGTACCTAGCACAGTGTTAGACTGTCAACTATGTTTGTGGAATGGATAAAGTAGAAAGTTAGGTTGTCGATGCCCACTGGGAATGAGAAAAGGGTGAGAGAAACTTTCTGTAACTCGAGGCTTTTTGTGGGGAACCAAGGCTGTGACTTTCAGATCCTGCTTCTGTTGCCTGCAGAGGTGTCTCAGTGGTTTTTGAGGGGAACTGTTGGACATGGGGCTTCCTGCCCACCATCAAGAGGGGCAGGCCCTCTCTTACCTGTTTCATATGAAAAAAGAGTTTCTGCTGTGCTTAGCCACTCAATCGTGTCTGACTTTTGGGGCTGGTGTGGGCCACAGGCCTGGCGTAGCCTGCCAGGCTCCTCTGTCCATGGGGATTCTCCAGGCAAGAACACTGGAGTGGGTTGCCATGCCCTCCTCCAGGGGATCTTCCCAATCCAGGGATCGAACCTAGGTCTCTCTCATTGCAGGCAGATTCTTTACCATCTGAGCCACCAGGGAAGCCTGCCCTCCCACCCCCAACCCCCAAAAGTGTTCAGTTGCTTCTAAAAAGTTTAAACCCTGTAACTCTAGAGCTGAGGTTGGTGTACTCTGGCCCATGGGCCACATCTTGTCCAATGCAAAAGTCTGTTTTTATAAAGAAAGTTTTATTAGAACCCAGCCACACCCAGTTGGTTATGTGTTCTCTGTGGCTGCTCCTACTTTGAATGGCAGAGTTGAGTAGTTGCAACAGAGAAGATATTGCCCACAAAGCCTAAAATATGTACTGTGTGGCCCTTTGTAGAAAGTTTGCTAACTCCTGCCCTCGAGTTTGCTTCTCAAACTTAAATGTGCATAGAGATCCCCTGCAATTCTTCTCAAAATGATCTCACTGCTATGGGAATACACCTTGCCGCAGATGCAATGAGAATGCCAAGTACAGCACATTTCCTTTCTGAAGGACCAGAGGTGCTGCACTATGAATTTGTCACTGCATGTACACTAAGGCCGGATGCTTTGGTGCAGCAGGGATAAATGAAAACCAGTTTCTGAGAGATTCAGGACTCCTCTGACAGCTGACTCTGCCTTGAAGATTCATGAGGGCCTTGCAGATCATGCTTTAGACCGTATAGCAGTTTACAATGCTTTCACCCGATCTTTCTCCTCTCTTTTCTTCCCTTGAGGTCAGACCTGCATCATGGACTGATGGCTCTCTTGGCCTTTTCGGGCTTCCTCCCTGTTTTCTGTCCTAGTCATCTCTCCTAATAAAGTCCATGTATATTGAACTCCATCTTGACATCTGCTTCTTTCACTAATGCAACTAACTAACACAAGGTCTGGGGGAACCTGAGATTCTGCATTTCTAACAGGCTCCTCAGTACTGCTGCTGCTAGCATGTGGACCATGACTTAAGACTTAAGTGGACACGTGAGTCTTGAGAAGTGTCAGCAAAAAAGTGCCTTTTTCTTTAAAGGCACAAAAATTTAGTAAATAATTTAGACTTTGCAGGTTGCACAGTCTCCATTGAAACTATTCTGTTCCTAGAGTGTGCAAGCCCCTATAAACAATATGTAAATGAATGAGCAGAGCTGTGTTTCAATAAAACTTTATGAAGACAAGTAGCAGATCTGATTTTGGCTGTGGGCCATAGTTTGCCAGCCCCTGGTATCCAGGACTCTTCCTGCATGCTGTGCATCTCCCACAATCTTCTTTTGCTTTGCTTCCTAGTTCTGCACTATCCAGGGTAAGGCCTAGAGAGAGACTGACAGTATTAGGGGTAGGGAAACTCCTTTTATTCAAGTAAACACAAAACTTCCCAGAAATTTCCTGCAAAAAAACAAATCCTGATGGTTTCTTGATATAAACATTCCAGATGGAGTTTGTATTTATTTAGAGCTGACCCTTGAACAACGTGAGTTTGAGCTGTTGAATCTGAGGATGTGGACCCAGATATGGAGGAGATGGGAATACAGAGGGCTGACTATAAGTTGCACATGGATTTTTGAATGCATGGAGTATTGGTGACCCTAACCCTTACATTGTGCAACATCAACTGTATTTTCTTTTTTTTTTCTTTTAATGGCATTTTGAGATAAAACTTTTATACTGTAAAGTTCACCTGTTCAAACTCTACAATTTATGTTTTTTAGAATATTTACAGAGTTGTGCCACTGTCACTACAATCTAATTTTAGAACATTTTCATTCTACCCAAAAGAAACACCTTACTCATTAGTAGTCACTCCCCATTTCCTTCCCCTTCTTCCCAAATACACAATAACTAGTCAGTTCAGTCGCTCAGTTGTGTCTGACTCTTTGCGACCCCATGAATTGCAGAACGCCAGGCCTCCCTGTCCATCACCAACTCCGGGAGTTCACTCAAACTCACGTCCATCAAGTCGGTGATGCCATCCAGCCATCTCATCCTCTGTCGTCCCCTTTTCCTCCTGCCCCCAATCCCTCCCAGTATCAGAGTATTTTCCAATGAGTCAACTCTTCGCATGAGGTGGCCAAAGTACTGGAGTTTCAGCTTCAGCATCAGTTCTTCCAATGAATATTCAGAACTGATTTCCTTTAGAATGGACTGGTTGGATCTCCTTGCAGTCCAAGGGACTCTCAAGAGACTTCTCCAACACCACAGTTCAAAAGCATCAATTCTTTGGCACTCAGTTTTCTTCACAGTCCGACTCTCACATCCATATATGACTACTGGAAAAACCATAGCTTTGACTAGATGGACCTTTGTTGGCAAAGTAATGTCTCTGCTTTTCAATATGCTATCTAGGTTCCAAGGAGTATATATGCTATATAACTTCCAAGGAGTAAGCGTCTTTTAATTTCATGGCTGCAGTCACCATCTGCAGTGATTTTGGAGCCCCCCAAAATAAAGTCTGACACTGTTTCCACTGTTTCCCCATCTATTTCCCATGAAGTGATGGGACCAGATGCCACGATCTTAGTTTTCTGAATGTTGAAACCACTATTTTCTGTCTCTGTGGATTTGGCTACTCTGGTCATTCCATGTAATACAGTAAGTACCCTACATATGAACCTTTAACTTGAGAACTTCAAAGATGTGAACTTGTGTTTGCATGTCTAATCATGTAAGTTAGTTCACATGCCTGGCATATTTTTCAAGGTATTATGCTGTGAGATTAAATATGTTCTATTTTTTTGTGTTTGTTTTTTATGTGTTATTTGTGTGAAAAGTATTCCATATCTATACAGTACAGTACTATACAGCTGATTATATCTGGTACCTAGGCTAACTTTGTTGGACTTATATGAACAAATCGAATTTGTGAACTCTCAGAAGGGAACTCACTCATATGTGGTCTTTGGAATCTGATTTCTTTCATTTGAGGTTTGCTTTGTTTTAGTATGTATCGGATGGAGAAGGCAATGGCACCCCACTCCAGTACTCTTGCCTGGAAAATCCCATGGACGGAGGAGCCTGGTAGGCTGCAGTCAGTGGGGTCACTAAGAGTCGGACACGACTGAGTGACTTCACTTTCTCTTTTCACTTTCATGCATTGGAGAAGGAAATGGCAGCCCACTCCAGTGTTCTTGCCTGGAGAATCCCAGGGACGGGGGAGCCTGGTGGGCTGCCGTCTATGGGGTCACACAGAGTCGGACACGACTAAAGTGACTTAGCATAGCATAGCATAGTATGTATCGGAGCTTCATTCCTTTTTATTGCTGAATACTATTCCTTATATATGTCCTGTTTTGTTTATTCATTCTGCAATTGATGGACATTTTAGTGGCTTCCACTTTTGGGCTATTACAAATAGTGCTGCTATGGACCCTGCACAAGCAGACTTATATTTTTATTTCTGCTGGGTAGGCACCTAAGAGTGGGATTGTATATGGTAACTCTGTGTTAAACATTTAGAAGCACTGACAGACTGTTTTCCAAAGCGGCTACACCATTTTGCACTCCTCAACAATGCATGAGAGTTCAGTTTTATATTTTTGACCCACTGAAATGAAAAGGGCTTCTCTGGGCTCGTTGAAGGCTAGGGCTTGGCCACTGCTTACATCTGGTAGCACCTGGGCAGTCTTTGAGGAATGTGCTGATGTTTTGTACAATGAATAGACACATGGACCTCTGCACTGAGACCTCTGCAATCACAAGAAGGTCTTACTGGTTGAGAAGGAAATTATCATCAAGCTCCTTCCTTCAGCCACTTAAGGGCATCCTAAGAGGGCCCTTTCTTCCCTGAACCTAACTCTGCCTGATGGGAGTTTCCCTTCAGCCTGAACTGCATTACTTTCTATGGCTTTCCACCCACATGAGCCCAGAATTGTCCATGCTCATGGGGAACACTCAGGCCCTCAAAAGTCACAGTGCCTCAGATTCTGATGCAGCAGCACCTTCAGGAAGCAAAAAAGAGAAACAGAAAGGAGGAGGGAAAATAAAGGCCATAGAATACTGCTAACATGACCTGAACTTTTCCCTGGATTCCAGCTCTGGGTGCTCAGGCATCGCCATCTCCCTGTGGCCCACACTGTTCAGGGCCTGCATCTGACTCCCAAGGGGCTGGGATGCTGAAGTCACCCAGGTGTCTGGGGCACAAGTCAGGGAAGGAGACTCACTTCCGGGTGATAGCACAGAGGGGCTTTCTCTGAGCATGACTGTGTGCTTGTCCTCATCACATTGCAGGTGTGTTGCTTGACACTGCTCCCTGCCCTTCCTGTCTTCATCCCCTTCTTTAGTTACTGCCTTCCTTCGTGGCATCCACAATCTCAGGGTGACAGTGTAGTCAGGAGGAGCCTTGGCCAATCCACGTGCCACCATCTGCTTCTCTCTTCTCATCGTCTGTTGGTTGTATATTCTCTCCATCCTCAGAGGTGAGATGGAAACCCACAGGCACTCTCAGTGTAGTTCTTGGGTGGAGTACAGGTTGTCAGGTGGAAATATTCACGAGTAATAGGGGTGCAGCTGGAAAGTAGGCATCACCTTTGGCAGCCCAAGTAAATTCACCCATTTGCCCTTCACTGGCAACGCTTTGTCCTTCCTCACCTTCTGCTCCCTCCTCCGTGCTCTGCTTTATTGTTCCTCTGGACCTGCCCGTCTGAGTCATTTGGGATGTGTGTGCCAGGTGGCTTGGCTTCTTCCTGTTCCCATCCTAGCCCATGCCTTGAGGAGGCAAAATAAATAGGAGTGGAAGGCGGCATGTTGGTTTGGATTCTGAGCCTGGATACCCTGACTGTCCCTCAGCTTTGATTCCTGCTGCCATAAACAAGTGCATCAATTCCATGCTTCTGTGTTCTGAGGGTTCGTTACTCTGGGTGCTCATCAGATTCCTTCCTGCTCACATCATACACCCCATGACCCTGGCACCTTCTAGAAAACACATCTCTATGTTAAGTTTGTGTCCCAAAAATAACATCCCCTCCTTCTCATGTTCATTACCTGCCTTAAAATAATCCCATGCTTTGAATTTTTTAAAAAAAGAGAACATCCAGGAAATAAAGCTCAGTGGGCAAACAAAAACATCCCAATTCTCTTTACGAGTCAGAAGTGAGTCGTGGAGAAAAGTGGTCCTGCCCAAATATACAATACAGTTATTGGAACTCCACATTTCAGAGCATTTTGAAGTTGAAAAGTTGCCATGTCAATGCTTGGGATATCAAGACCAGTAATCGTGACTCATTTCTGGATTAGAAGTCCAGTGGCTGATCAGAGGGGAAGAAACAGAGCTTAAAAGTTAATCAATCAGTTAGTGAGTCATCATTCAAGCAGTGACTCAGCATTTGCTGACTTTCATACAACTTGTTGCCCTGCATTTTGGACAGGTTAGAAAATAAATATACTTTTTTTGGGTTCTATTTATTATTTTATCCATTCATCCAACATTTATTGAGTTCCTCTTAGGTGAAGTATTAGACATTTAGTCATGTGTTGGGGGAATCAAGAGAGCAAGGCATAAGCCATACCTAGAAGATTCTCTCTGTCTGGTGGGAGCTGACCTGTAATTAGACCATTGCAGCTTGGCCTCTGGGAGATGCCAGTCCTATCTCGATGAGACAGAGAATTCCTCGAGGCTAGAAAGGGAGAGCCAGTAACTGGAGAGACTGAAGGAGGCCTGAGGGCAGCAGAATTGGGGAAAAGAGAAAAGGATGGATTTACCAAAGTGTCAGATGGTACAGAGCCATCCAATACGAGATCAGGCCTGAACTGGGCTCATTGGATGTAACTGTTAGAAAATCATCAGGGACTTTAGAGAGAGCAGTTTCACTCTGGAGTTGGGGGTTCAGAGGGGACTCCACATTACAGCAGGTGGAGATATGAGTGAGATGTGAGACTATAAAGACCCAGAACAGGGTCCAGCACAATCTGCTCAGAAGCTGGCCATGAGGGGAAGGGACAGAAGTAGACACAGGGGTGTAGAGGGAATTTTTGAAGGTAAGAGAGAACCAACGTCCTGTAATAAAGCACTAGTCATATAAAACAGAAGACAGCATAACATACAGGCAGGTGATACTAGATGGATACCAGAAATGGAGAGCATGCCCATGCAAGCTCCAGTGTTTCAAGAAATTATTGAAAGGATTTTTATTTGACAAATACTTATGTAGTATTTACTCAACAGCATATGTAACTGTGGTCACTTTGAAAATATTAACTCATGAACTCAGAACAACTCAAGTAAGTGGATGGAGAAGCTGTAGCGCAGAGAGGAATAGGATGACACACAGCTGCGCATGCAGCATCGGGATTTGAACCTGAGCGCTCTGTCCCTAGGATGAAAGTGACGGTGAAAGGGTTAGTTGCTCAGTCATGTCCAACTCTTTGCAACTTATAGACTGTAGATCATCAGGTTCCTCTGCCCATGAGATTCTCTGGGCAAAAATAGTGGAGTGGGTTGCCATGCCCTTCTCCAGGGGATCTTCCTGACTCAAGGATCAGGCCCAGGTCTCCCAAATTGCAGGCTGATTCTTTACCATCTGGGCTACCAGGGAAGCCCAAGAAACTATTCCCCAAACCCACACTCACCAAAATTACTTCAGGTCACTCCCTGGGATTTTAGTTAATATGACACCTTTTCTAGAAAACCTTCCTTGGCCTCACTGATATAGATTTGTTCTCCAATGAATACTGATATCCTGTTGTTACTGTTGTTTAATTGCTAAGTCGTGTCTGACTCTTTTGCGACCCCGTGAACCCTGCCAGGTTCCTGTCTGTAGGATTCTCCAGGCCAGAATCCTGGAGTGGGTTATCATCTCCTTCTCCAGGGGATCTTCCTGATCCAGGGACTGAACACATGTCTCCTACATTGCAGGTGGATTCTTTACTATTGAGTCACCTGGGAAGCCCCTGATATCTTGTACTAAGCCTTATCAAAACACTTAGGTCAACTTACTGTAATTTCCGTCTTATGTTTTAATCATTCAACAGATACTCTTTGAGCTCTTACTGTGTGCCAGGCCCTGTGCTGGGGACTGTTAGACAGACATGGCCCTACTGCCATATTTCTCTTTTAGGCTAGCTCTGCTCCTGGGCTACTGGAGGTCAGGGCTGTGCTTTGTTCATTGCACCTAGTGCAGCGATAGCAAATTAAACTCATCCGATAAATATTTGATAAGAGGATGAATGAATGAGTGAACAAACAGAAGGCACGATTTAGTCTTACAAACTGTGAAGTGAATTTTTCTACTTGGAAGTAGGCACAGGTAACCTTTGCATCCTATTGATTTGGAAAGTGACTAATATGTCTGAAATTCACTCAGAAATAACTAGAAGGGATGATTACCCTTATCTTCCACCTCAAATTCCTTTTCCTCAAACCCCCTCAATACATCTTTATTTGATAAATATTGACTGGAAACTAGTCTCCTAGAAGAATTGGATATAGTTAAAACTTGATTTAACTATGATCATTTTTGACCTTTCAGATATTATCTGTTCTATTTATTTGCTTCTTCCGGTTTGTACGCATTATCTCTTTTATGCTCACATTATTCCTTGTGGAAGAGGGAGAAGGCAGTGTTTGTAGAAAAAAATCTTGCCAATCCAGAAAAGAGGTCCACAGTGGTCCAGAAACTTTCCTTAGTTTCCAAGTCTTTCCTGCCTTTGCTTCTGGGTTCTTCTCAAAATCTGGAGTTATTACAAAGTTTGGGGGGTGGGGGTGGGGAGGTGAAATTCTTTTAACATGACACTTACAGGTCTGAACACACCTGATCTTGTCTGATAAAACACTTAGAGGAAGTACATAGCTCGATTTGCTTTTTAATCCATTCACTCACCTACTAATTTATTTATCCAACAGGACTCTACTGAGCACAGAGTGTATGACAGGACTACCTCCTCTTAAGGAGTTTATAATACAGCTGAAGACATAAGCCCTATACCTGTTTAAATGATAATATTAACTATAAGGGACTTCCCTGGTGGTCCAGGAGCTAAGGCACCTTGCTCTCAATGCAGGGGGCCCGGGTTTGATCCCTGGTCAGGGAGCTAGATCCTACATGCCACAACTAAAAGATCCTGCAGGCTGCAATAAAGATCAAAGATCCTGCATGACCCAGCTAAGACCTAGCACAGTCAAATAAATAAATAAATAGTATTTAACAAATTAATAGATAATAATATTGAGTGCTTATTGTATGTTAAGCACTGTTTTCATTATTTTACATGTGTGAATTAATTTAATCCTCCCTCAAACCCTGTAAATTAATCACTATTATCTCCATTTTGTGGATGAGGAAAATGGGAGAGGATTGCTCTAGGCTGTAGAGTTATTAAGTTTGGCTGGTCTGGTGGATCTCACTCCACAATCTGCTCTATTAACTTTAATTGAATTCAATTACTCAGTCATGTCCAACTCTTTGTGAACCTATGGACTGCAGCACGCCAGGCTTCCCTGTCCATCACCAACACCAGGAGCTTGCTCAAACTCACGTCCATCAAGTTGGTGATGCCATCCAACTATCTCATCCTCCGCCATCCCCTTCTCCTCCTGCCTTCAATCTTTCCCAGCATCAGGATCTTATCCAATGAGTCAGTTCTTTGCAACAGGTAGCCAAAGTATTGGAGTTTCAGCTTCAGCATCAGTCGTTCCAATGAGTATTCAGGACTAATTTCCTTTAGGATGGACTGGTTGGATCTCCTTGCAGTCCAAGGGACTCTTAAGAGTCTTCTCCAACACCACAGTTCAAAAACATCAGTTCTTCAGTGCTCAGCTTTCCTTATGCTCCAACTCTCACAACCATACACAACTACTGGACAAACTATAGCTTTGACTAGACGGACTTTTGTCAGTAAAGTAATGTCTCTGCTTTTTAATATGCTGTCTAGGTTGGTCATAGCTTTTCTTCCAAGGAGCAAGAGTCTTTTAATTTCATGGCTGCAGTCACCACCTGCAGTGATTTTGGAACCCAAGAAACTAAAATCTGTCACTGTTTCCACTTTTCCCCCATCTATTTGCCATGAAACAATGGGACCAGATATCATGATTTTCATTTTCTTGAATGTTGAGTTTTAAGTCAGCTTTTTCACTCTCCTCTTTCTCAAGAGACTCTTTAATCCCTCTTCGTTGTCTGCCATAAGGGCAGTGTCCTCTGCATATCTGAGATTATTTATATTTCTCCTGGCAATCTTGATTTCAGCTTGTGCTTCTTCCAGCCCAGCATTTCACATGATGTACTCTGCATATCAATTAAATAAGCAGGCTGACAATATACAGCCATGACATTCAGTTCAGTCTCTGTTGTGTCCAACTCTTTGCGAACCCATGGACTGCAGCACGCCAGGCTTCCCTGTCCATCACCAACTCCTGGAGTTTACCCAAACTCATGTCATTGAGTCAGTGATGCCATCCAACCATCTCATCCTCTGTCGTCCCCTTCTCCCCCTACCTTCAATCTTTCCCAGCATCAAGGTCTTTTCAAATGAGTCAGTTCTTCACATCAGGTGGCCCAGTTTTGAAACAGTCCATTGTTCCATGTCTGATTCTAACTGCTGCTTCTTGACCTGCACACAAGTTTCTCAGGAGGCAGATAAGGTGGTCTGGCATTCCCATCTCTTGAAGAATTTTCCACAGTTTGCTGTGATCCACACCGTCAAAGACTTAAGCGTAGTTAATGAAGCAGAAGTAGTTGATTTTCTGGAACTCTCTTGCCTTTTCTATGATCCAATGATGTTGGCAATTTGAGCTGTAGTTCCTCTGCCTTTTCTAAATCCAGTTTGAACATCTGGAAGTTCATGGTTCACATACTATTGAAGGCAGCTTGGAGAATTTTGAGCATTACTTTGCTAGCATGTGAGATGAGTGCCATTGTGCAGTAGTTTGAACATTCTTTGGCATTGCCTTTCTTTGGGATTGGAATGAAACCTGACCTTTTGCAGTCCTGTGGCAAGTGCTGAGTTTTACAAATTTGCTCACGTATTATGTGCAGCACTTTGACAGCATCATCTTTTAGGATTTGAAATAGCTCGGCTGGAATTCCCACACCTCCACTAGCTTTGTTTGTAGTGATGCTTCCTAAGGCCCACTTGACTTCCCACTCCAGGATGTCTGGCTCTATGTGAGTGATCACACCATAGTGGTTATCTGGGTCATGAAGATCTTTTTTGTCTAGTTCTTCTGTATATTCTTGCCACTTCTTCTTAGTATCTTCTGCTTCTGTTAGATCCATACCATTTCTGTCCTTTATTGAGCCCATCTTTATGTGAAATGTTCCCTGGTGTCCTTAATTTTCTTGAAGAGATCTCTAGTCTTTCTCATTCTATTGTTTTCCTTTATTTCTTTGCGTTGATCACTTAGCAAGGCTTTCTTATCTCTCCTTGCTATTCTTTGGAACTCTGCATTCAGATGGTTATATCTTTCCTTTTCTACTTTGCCTTTTGTGACTCTTCTTTTCTTAGCTATTTTTAAGGCCTCCTCAGACAACGATTTTGCCTTTTTGCATTTCTTTTTCTTGGGGATGGTTTTGATCACTACCTCCTGTACAACGTCATGAACCTCCATCCATAGTTCTTCAGGTAGTCTGTCTATAAAATCTGATCCCTTGAATATATTTTTCACTTTCACTGCATAGTTGTAAGGGATTTGACTTAGGTCATACTTGAATGGTCTAGCAGTTTTCCCTACTTTCTTCAATTTCAGTCTGAATTTGGCAATAAGGAGTTCATGATCTGAGCCAGAGTCAACTCTAGTCTTGTTTTTGCTGACTGTATAGAGCTTCTCCATCTTCAACTGCAAAGAATACAATCAATCTGATTTCAATATTGACCCTCTGGTGATGTCCACCTCTTGATGTAGAGCCATCTCTTGTGTTTTTGGAAGAGGTTGTTTGCTATGACTAGTGTGTTCTCATGGCAAAACTCTGTTAGTCTTACTCTGCTTCATTTTGTACTCCAAGGCCAAATGTGCCTGTTACACCAGGTATCTCTTGACTTCCTACTTTTACATTCTAGTCCCCTATGATGATAAGGACATCTTTTTCTGGTGTTAGTTCTAGAAAGTCTTCTAGGTCATCATAGAACTGTTCAGCTTCTTTGGCATTAGTGGTTGGGGCATAGATTTGGATTACTGTGATATTGAATGATTTGCCTTGGAAATGAACAAAGATCATTCTGTCATTTCTGAGACTGCACCTAAATACTGCATTTCAGACTCTTTTGTTGATTATGAGGGCTACTCTATTTCTTCTAAGGGATTCTTGCCCACAGGAGTAAATATAATGGTCAGCTGAATTAAACTCGCCCATTCCAGTCCATTTTAGATCACTGATTCCTAAAATGTTGAAGTTCACTGTTGCCATCTCCTGTTTGACCACTTCCAATTTACCTTGATTCATGGACCTAACATTCCAGGTTTCCATGCAATATTGTTCTTTACAGCACTGGACTTTACTTCCATCACCAGTCATATCCACAACTGGGCATTGGTTTTGATTTGGCTCAGCCTCTTCATTCTGTAGCTATTTCTCCACTCTTCTCCAGTAGCATGTTGTGCACCTACCGACCTGAGGTGTTCATCTTTCAGTGTCATATCTTTTTGCCTTTAGATTAACCCACTACCCTTACTATGTATTTACCTTCCCAGTGAGATTTATTCTTTCATATGTGTTCTTGTTATTAATTAACATCATTTCTTTTCAGCCTGAAGAAGTCCTTTTAACATTTCTTGTAAGCCTTGTTTAGTGGTGATGAACTCTTGTATCATTTGCTTTTCTGAAAAGCAATTTATTCTTTCCTTCTTAATATTAATTTTGCTGATAATATTAACTTTGGATGTTCTTCATATACACACTAAGATCTGAGCAGCTCTGGTCTAGAGCTGGCCTTGCTGAAGGTCTTTGTGGACTTTCAGCCTGGTTCAGAAAGTAGAAAATAGTACCTCTTTTAAAGGTAGAAATTAGTAGTGCTTTTCATTTAATTCCTCATGTACACTCTCACCCTCATCCATAACAATAATAATAACTTTGAAATTAGCTAACATTTAGTGATGATTTGAAGGCGGGAGGAGAAGGGGACAACAGAGGATGAGATGGTTGGATGGTATCACCAACTCAATGGACATGAGTTTGGGTAAACTCCAGGAGTTGGTGATGGACAGGGAGGCCTGGTCCATGGGGCTGTAATCCATGGGGTCGCAAAGAGTCGGACACGACTGAGTGACTGAACTGAATTGAGTGACGCTTTGTGTCAGGCAACTTGTTAACTACTTTCCATGGATGCTATGTATGGGTCACCTCTTCTGAGGATGTGCATGCCTTTGGATTTTTGTCCTTCATCTCATCATTCTGTGGTTTTCTGCTGTCCTCTCCCTGCCAATCTGCCTCATTCACTCGCCCTATGCATGCATGGCCTACAGAAAGCCTGGGACATTCTCATTCTGGTTGCTATCATCATAAGGCATGACTAAAATAAAGAGTGGACTGTAAAGAGGTTTAAATTTTTGGGGGGAAGATGCTAGTGAAATATTCTCAGGAGGTTCCTCCCCGCACTCTGTAAAAACTTGAACTCATAGTTAAAAAGTGAGCCTAATCCTGTCTTGAAGGAAAGTCATCTAGAACAGCTGAAAAATACCTCCCTGGGCTTTTTTTCACTTTCTCCTGCTGACACAATCCTGCTCTCTGCCAGGTTGCACAGCTTTTGATGGATGGCCTCTCTCCTCGTCCCCTTTGTTCCTTTTTGTTCCCTGCATGCTCTCCCTGGGGGGTGAGGGGGTAAGGTATTGGGTAAGTAGTTCTGCAGAAGGCAGCAGATGGTTGTGCAGAGAGGCCATAGGCATAGCTTCCTGAGAAAGAACCTTGCCTTGTACCAGGTTGATTTATAATCATGACCTAACCCGGCCCTATTTTTTGCTCATTTTCCTCCTGAAATCAAACTTGCACCACACAGCACGTTTTTCCAGTTACCAGAACTGATGACACTGTGCGTGACTTCTTTCTTTTACTGAACCTCACCTTCCTGGAAGCCAATGGGCTTTCCAAGAGAAGCGAAACTCCCACTCCTGACTTTAACCCTCCCAGAAGTACAGAGGAGAACTTGGCTGTGGTAATTACTGGAACTGAGATTCTGCAGCAATTTCTGTGCCAAGGACAGCATTTTTACCTGGACTTTTTCTTCTTCCACCTTGACCTGTAGTTAACTGATCTCCTCTATGAGACTCTGTCATAGGTAAGTGACCGAGTTGGACTTTGCCCTAGAAAATCTTCCCATAGCTTTTGCCACATGAGCTGTAATCCAACTTTGTAGGACTTGGAAGAGGGAAAGCATATCTAACATCAGGAGAAAGTCTGAGTACCTATACCTTCACAGTGGAAGGAAGAGTTGGTTCCCCTTGCATCATTCCTCTAGGTCAGATGCAATTGCAGGGTGCGTGGGCAGCCCTATCCCTTACCCAACCATTGTTCCCTCTCCCCAAGAATGGCGGGATATCTTCCTTCCCCAAGTTAAGATTCTAATGACTTATTTTGACTTTCAGAGAAGGTAGAAGGTAGGAACTAAAATTTGTTCCTCTCTTGACCCTTTGCAAATTCACAGGTGCCTAAGACAGGATCTTCTTCTCAAGGAACATTCAAATTGCTTGGTTGAATAAAGCAAATGTAATAGCTGCAGTACTATGAGGGTCAGCAAGCTGCAACAGAAAACTGCTTTGATTAAAGTATGGCCAAGCAAGGATTGGAGAAGGCGATGGCAACCCACTCCAGTACTCTTGCCTGGAAAATCCCATGGATGGAGGAGCCTGGAAGGCTGCAGTCCATGGGGTTGCTAAGAGTTGGACAAGACTGAGCGACTTCACTTTCACTTTCATGCATTGGAGAAGGAAATGGCAACCCACTCCAGTGTTCTTGCCTGGAGAATCCCAGGGATGGGGGAGCCTGGTGGGCTGCTGTCTATGGGGTCGCACAGAATCGGACACAACTGAAGCGACTTAGCAGCAAGCAAGGATTCATGTACAAAGTGAAGTTTAGGTTAATTTTGAAGGGCACATCTGTAGATGGGACCCACTTCAGACAAAGGGAGCTCTCTGTCATTATTTAGGGAGTTGAGACTGTATTTGATGTTGGTTTTAGGAAAGTGGCATGTTGACTGGAGAGCAGGATTTTAATTGGGGAGTGTACAAGAATGAAGTCTCAATGCGTCTTTCTCAGCATTGCGCCTACATAGCCTCTCACACAGGGACATATTTTTGGCTTTGCTTTTATTTCAACACTCTGAAACTGAAGTTCACATAATGTTCCTGAAACGCAGACACTTTTCTGCTTTGAGGAAGAAAAGGGTATGAACTGCTCCTTTCCCCCTTTTGTTATTATCGTAAAATCAGAATGCCAAGGACAGGTTGATTCCTGACAGTTCTCACTTCATATTGACTTTTATAAGTCCTGGGGTGGATACAGTCCTCATTGTGATGCCAAGAGCACTGTTGGAGCGTAACTCCCTCTTATCTGGTCTTATGTTCAGGGGAGTCTATTCTGGCAAAACTGCCTGACAGCAGCTTCTAGTTAGGGGAGCAGGGAGAGATTTCTGATGGAGAGGTAGGTGAGCAGTCAGAACAGTGTGATTGCATTGTTTGAAAGCAACTCTTACCTGGACCATCTCGTTTCCCGTCTCCGACGCGCTCTCTTCCTCCACCAGTTACATACCTAGTGGGGAAACCAAGAAGAAGGAGGAAATGCAGATAGAAGCCATAGGTTTGCAGGAGAGCTTTCAGTTGAGTATTCATATTAGCTCCCTTCCCACTTTCTCCAGCCTTTAGTCACTGTCCTGGCTTTGGGATATGAAGCTCTCCCTTTCTCTCAGCGTCCTCTAGAATTCATTACTGAGTGTCATGTATTACAGAAAACCCTGAAGGAAGGGCCACCCAGATATTTTATCAAATGTCAGCAAGGCAGCCTGTCAGTTTAGATACTGGCCAACCTGGAGATATTAACTGCTATGCTAACCAGACTGTTCTCACCTTCAAACTATTTCCAGGTGTAAATGTCAGCCTATACATTTTTTTTTTTTTTTTTTTTGAGAATCAGATCCCAGACAGTTTTAAAGAAATGGTCTGAAAATTTGTTAATGTTATACTCACCAGCTCTTTTGCTCTTCATGCTCCCAAAGAGCAACTAACCACTTATTATTATTATTTAGTATTTGAAATGTTTTAGTGCAGTGGAAAGAGCATGGGCTTTTGGGTCAAAGAGATCTGGTTTTGATCCCTGCCTCTGGTTCTTCCAAATGTAAGACTGCAGAAAACTTAACTTCTATGATCTTCAGTTTTTTGGTTTCTAAGTGAAGATAATAAAATTTAGTTCATACATTTGTGGTAGAGTTTAAAAGGGCTGGCACATGTCCAATGTCTGGAGTATAGTAGATATTTAATAAAAGATAGTGTGTCTTTTTACTTCTTCTTGGCATGAGCAGATCTCCTGAGTGTAGAGAAAGAAACCCAGGATGGAAAGAAGCAGGCTTACTCCTCTACAAGGGTTACATTTAAAAATTTCCACATTAAACAATTGTCTGTATCTCTCTGGCTTTGATGTTCACTACTATTAGACTTTTATCACCAGGGAGAGTAATTGATTCTATTAACTCTAAATTCTGGCAATTAATAATAGTAGAGAACTGAATGTAAATGATTTTTCCTGAAGACCCACATGAGTGTATATGCATCTCTGTTAAAGTAACCATTGTCTCTAAATACAACTTTTGGAGTTGAGAGCAGGAATAAAATGAAAAAGGTATGCTCTCGCAATTTACTTCCCTTTCAAAACTTAAGTACAGGGTGAAGTATCTGAATAATTTTAAATTTAATAAACATTAAATTTAGTAAACATGGATAAATAATGGAAGCCAGTTCCAAGGAAGAGCTGAAAGATTTTTTTTTTAATTGCAGTATAACTGATATAACATTAGTTTCAGGTATATAACGTAATGTTGTGATATTTGTATATACTACAAAATGATCACCACGATGTTAGTTATCATCCATCACCATACAAAATTTATATATATATATATATATATATATATATATATATATATATATATATATATATTTTATGATGAGAACTTGTAAGATTTACTTTTTTGGCAACTTTCAAGTATGTACTGTAATATTATTGATTATAGTCAGTATCTTCTACATTATATACCCATGATTTATTTTATTACTGGAAGTTTGTACGTCTTGAACCGCTTTACCCATTATACCTACCCCCTCAATCTCCTACTCTTTTGGTGACCACCATTCTGTTCTCTGTATCTATGAGTTTTATTTGTTGTTTTGTTTTGGTTTTTAGATTCCATGCGTAAGTGAAATCATATAGTATTTGTTTCTCTCTAGATGACTTAAAAAATGTTTTTATGAGAATGTGATTGATTTACAATGTTATGTTAGTTTCTGGTATATAGCAAAATGATTCAGAGAACATATATATACATATATAAAACTTTTCCATTATGATTTATTATACTATTGACTTATTTGACTTAGTATAGTACCCTCAAGATCCATCTATGTTGTCACAAATGGCAAGATTTCATTCTGCTTTACGGATGAATAGTATTCTATTGAGTATATTTACCGCATCTTTTTATCCATTCATCCACTGATGAACACTTAGGTTGTTTACATATCTTGGCTATTATAAATAATGCTGCAGTGAACATAAAGGTGCACATATCTTGCCAAATTACTGTTTTCATTTTCTTCAGATAAACACCCAGAAGTAGAATTGTTGGTTCATATGTTAGTTCTAGTTCTAATATTTTGAAGAAACTCCCTACTGTTTTTCATAGTGGCTACAACAATTTCTGTGCACACTAACAGTGCAGAGGGATTCCCTTTTCTCCACATCCTCACCAACATTTGTTATCTTGTTAATAGCCATTCTGACAGATGGAAGGTGATATCTCTTTGCAGTTTTGGTTTGCATTTCCCTGATGATGATTGATGTAGAACATTTTTAAAAATACCTGTTGATCATCAGTATGTCTTCATTGGAAATATGTGTGTTCACATCTTCTACCACTTTTGAAACCAGATTTTTTTTTTTTGGCTTTTGTTTTGCTATTGAATTGTTCAAGTTCTTTATACATTGTGGATATTAGACCCTTATCACATATAAGATTAACATGTATTTTCACTATTTGGTAGGTTGCCTTTTCACTTTATTGATGGTTTCCTTTGCTGTGCAGAAGGTTTTTGTTTGTTTGTTTGATATAGTCCCATTTATTTTTGCTTGGATTGCCTTTACTTTTGGAGTCAGAGCCAAAAAATCACTGCCAGGAGTAAGGCTGAGGAGCTTATGTTCTGTTTTTCTTTTAGGCGTTTTATGGTTGTAGGTCTTACATTCTAGTCTTTAATCCATTTTGAGGTAATTTTTGTGTGTAAGACAGTTGTTCAGTTTCATCCTTTACAAGTGGCTATCCAGATTTCCCAAGAGCATTTTTTGAAAAGAAGACTTATGGCTCAGCGATAATTAATCTGCCTGACAATGCAAGAAATGTGGGTTTGATCCCTGGGTCAGAAAGATCCTCTGGAGAAGGAAATGGCAACCCATTCCAGTATTCTTGCCTGGGAAACCCTATGGACAGAGAGCCTGGCAGACTGTAATCCATGGGGTGTGCAAAGGAATCAGACACAACTTACTGACTAAACAACAGCAATTTTTTTTTTAAGAGACAGTCCTTTTCCCATTGTGTTCTTGATTCTTGTGTCATAAATGAATTGATTGTATACAAGCAGATTTATTTCTGGACTCTCTAGTCTGTTTCACTAATCCATATGTCTACTTTTATAGCAATTCTCTTTTGATTACTATAGCTTTGTAGAATAGTTTGAAATCGGGGCGCAGGAAGCCTCCAGTTTTTTGGTTTTTTTCTCATGATTACTTTGGCTATATGGAGTCTTTTGTGGCTTAGGACTCCTAAACCATACAAATTTTAGGGTTGTTTTGTTCTATTTCTGTGAAAAATGCCCAACAATTTTGATAGGCGTCACACTGAATCTGTAGATTGTTTTAGCTAATACATACATTTTAGCAATATTAATTCTTCCAACCCATAAGCATGAACTATACTGTTATTTATATGTGTCCTATTCAATTTCTTTCATCAATTAATCTCTCACCTCTTTGGCTAAATTTATTTCTAGGTATTTTATTTTTCTTGATACTATTCTAAATGCATTGTTGTCTTAATTTCTCTTCTGATAATGTGTATAAACACAAGAGATTTTTGCATATTGGTATTGTATCCTGCAACTTTACTGAATTTGTTTACTAGTCCTAACAGTTTTTTGGTGTAATCTTTAGGATTTTTCTGTATATAAAATCATGTCATTCACAAATACTGACAGTTTACTTCTTCCTTTCCAGTTTGGATGCCACTTATTTCATTTTCCTTCCTAATTGTTCTGGCTAGAACTTCCAATACTACGTTAAATAAAAGTGAAATAGTGAACAACCTCGAATTGTTTCTGATATTTAAGGAAAAGCTGTTAGCCTTTCACCCTTGAATATGATTGGTGAAAAGTATGGACTTGTTATATATGACCTTTATTATGTTGAAGTATATTTCCTCAATATTGACTTTATTGAATGTTTTTATTGTAAATGGAGGTCGAATTTGTCAAATGCTTTTTTGCATTTGTTGAGATGATCACATGATTTTCAGCCTCCATTTTGTTAATGTGGTGTATCACATTGATTTGCAGATGTTGAACCATTCTTGCATCTCTGGAATAAATCCCACTTGATCATGGTTTATGATTTTTTAAAATGTATTGTTAAATTTGTTTTGTTAATATTTTGTTGAGAATTGTTGCCTCTATTTACATCAGGGGTTATTGTCCTATAATCTTTTTTGTGGTATTCTTGTCTAAGGTATCATGGTAATGTTGGCTTTATTAAATGAGTTTGGAAGTATCTCCTCCTCTTCAATTTTGTGGAAGAGTTTCAGAAAATTTGTATTAAATCTTTTTTTAATATGTGGTGTAATTAACCAGAGAAGCCATCTGGTCCTGGGCTTTTGTTTATCGGGAAGTTTTTGATTATGATTCAATATCCTTGCTAGTAGCTTGTCTACTCAAAACTACTATTTCTTCATGAAATTTCTTCTACTTGGAAGATCATTTGTTTCTGGGAGTTTATCCATTTCTTCTAGGTTGTCCAGTGTGTTGGTATATAATTAATTGTTCATAATAATCTCTTACCACCCTTTGTATTTCTGTGGTATCAGTTGTAACTTCTTATTTTTTAATTTCTGATTTTAACTGAACCTTCTCTCTCTCTCTCTCTTTGCTGAGTGTAGATAAAGGTTTGTCATATTTGTTTATCTTTTCAAAGAAACTGCCCTTAGTTTCATTGATATTTTCTGTTGTCTTTTAGCTTCTATTTCACTTGCTTCCACTCTGATCTCTGTTATTTCCTTCCTCTTACTAACTCTGGACTTACTTTATTATATTTTTAATTTGTTAAACAATTCCTTTAGGTGTCAGGATATGTTGTTTATTTGGGATTTTTTCTTGTTTCTTAAGGCATTTATTACTATGAACATCTTTCTTTTATCTAGTATTTCTTTTGCTCGTGTTTTAGATTTTGGTGTGTTGTATTTCCATTCTCATTTGTCATAAGGCATTTTTAAAATTTCTCCCTTGATTTATTTGTTTACCCATTGATTATTCAGTGGAATGTTGTTCAATCTCCACATATTTGTGAAGAAAAAAAATTTTTTTCTTCTTGTAATTGATACCTAGTTTTATATCATTGTGGTCAGAAAAGATGCATAATATGATTTCAGTATTATATTTATTGAGACTTATTTCATAGCCATATGATTCACCCTGAAGAATGTTTCATGAGCACTTAAGAATGTGTATTCTGCTGCATTTGAATGGAATGTTTTATATATAATGATTAAGTATATCTGGCTTAATGTGTCATTTAAAGGTAATGTTTCCCCATTGATTTTCTGTCTGGGTGATCTATCCATTGATGTAAGTAGGGTATTAAGTCTTCTACTATTATTGTATTACTGTCTATTTCTCCCTCTAGATCTACTATTATTTGCTTTATATATTTAGGTGCTCCTATGTTGATTGCATAAATATTTACAAATACAATATCCTTCTGTTGAATTGACGCCTTTATTATTATATAATACTCTTCTTTGTCTTTTATTACAGTGTTTGTTTTAAAGTCTCTTTTGTTTGATAACAGTATATCTGCTTCAATTTTCTTTTGGTTTCCATTTGAATGGAATATCTTTTTTCATCCCTTCGCTTTTAGGCTGTGTGTATCCTTATATCTGAAGTTATTCTTTGTTGGCAGTGTATAGAGGACTCTTCTCTTTTTTAAAAATTTCATTCAGCTCCTCTATTAAAGAATAATTCTTAAAGTTTTAAGACGACATGACCCACATGTTTGGCTTCAGTACCACCATCATTTTTTGAGTTACGTCACTTGATCTGATTTTTCTAACTCATGTGCTTTTGTAGTTCAGTTTGGTGCTGAGTGATTTTATAAATTATGTTGATGATCTGGTCCCTCTGTTCCTCCCAAGAATGTGGGTTTGATGAGTAAACAACAGTTATAACATATTTGCTTCTGTCACATGTACATCCAAATTTATAAAATCTCAATATTGCATAAGTTCAGTTTCCTCAAGTATATCGTGTTGGCTTAGCCTGTGTTGGCTTTGTAAGCCTTTACTCTGCTAGACTGAGAAATCTCCTAAATGTGGAGATTGGTGATTTTTCTTTTTTTATCAGAGTCCATCTTGCTTCTACTTGGCAGAGTTAAGGAAGCAGAGCTGAGGATCACTCCTGAGGGCGTGTGGATGAGCTGTGCAGGTTTTTCTGTGATTCTAGTTTGTGGTTGAAGGATATGGAGAGCAGCCCTGGTATGGGCAGATTTTATTTTATAGGTGCAGTTGGTTGCTGTGTGCTCTGGTAATTTTAAGGCTCAAAACCCAGAGTAGAAGTAATATTTACCTTTCCCCCCACCCAGTGTCTTTTAAAAATACTTACACTTTTTTAAAATAGCAGTTTTAGATATGCAATAAAATTGGAAGGAAGATGTATAGATTTCCCATGTATTCCTTGCCCATACACATGCTTTGCCTCCTCCATTATCAACATCACTTACTAAAATAATCTTTTTTTTTTTTTTAATTTCCAAGGATGAATCTATACTGATGCATCATAATCACCCAAAGACCATAGTTTAGAGTTTAATCTTGGTTCTGTACATTCTATGGGTTTGGACAAAAGTATAATGATGTATATCTGTTATTATAATATCATACAGATTATTTTCACTGTCTGAAAGATTTCTTTGCTCTGCCTATTCATATCTCTCCCCTCAGCCCTGGCAACCACTAATCTTTTAATTGTCTTCATAGTTTTGCCCTTTCTAGAATACCATATAGTTGGTATCATGTAGTATTTAGCTCTTTTAGATTGGCTTCTTTCCCTTAATTAAATGCATTGACATTTCCTTCATGCTTTTCATGGGTTGGTAGCTCATTTATTTTTAGCACTGAATAATATTGTATTGTCGGGATGGATCATAGTTAATGTATCCATTCAATTACTGTAGAATGTCTTGGTTACTTTTGAGATTTAGCAATTATAATAAAGTTCCTATAAATATCCATGTGCAGGTTTTTGTGTGGATAGAATTTCAATTTTTTTCTGGGTGAATCCCAAGAAGAATGATTGCTGGATCATATAGTAAAAGTATGTTTGGTTTCTTAAGAAAATACCAAATGGTTTTCCAAAGAGGGTATATTGTTTTGTATTCCACCAGCAATGTATGAGAGTTTCCTGTTGCCCCACATCTTCAGAAGCATTCGATGTTGTCAGTGTTCTGTATTTTGACCATCCTACTAGGTATATGAAAGTGACAGTGTTGGTCGCTCAGTTGTGTCCTACTCTTTGCAACCCGATTGACTGTAGCCTGCCAGGTCCTCTGTCCATGGAATTTTCCTGGCAAGAATATTGGAGTGGGTAGCCATTCTGATCTCCAGGGGATCTTCTTAACCCAGGGATTGAACCCGAGTCTCCTGCATTGCAGACAGATTCTTTACCATTAGTGGTTTCTTATTGTTGTTTTCTCTATTTATTTACATTGATCGCTGAGGAAGGTTTTCTTATCTCTCCTTGCTATTCTTTGGATCTCTGCATTTAAATGGGAATATCTTTCCTTTTCTCCTTTGCTTTTCACTTCTCTTCTTTTCACAGCTATTTGTAAGGCCTCCTCAGACAGCCATTTTGCTTTTTGGCATTTCTTATTCTTGGGGATGGTCTTGATTCCTGTCTCATGACAATGTCATGAACCTCTGTCCATAGTTCATCAGGCACTCTGTCTATCAGATCTAGTCCCTTAAATCTATTTCTCATTTCCACTGTATAATCATAAGGATTTGATTTAGGTCATACCTGAATGGTCTAGTGGTTTTCCCTACTTTCTTCAATTTAAGTCTGAATTTGGCAATAAGGAGTTCATGATCTGAGCCACAGTCAGCTCCCAAGGATTTGATTTAGGTCATACCTGAATGGTCTAGTGGTTTTCCCTACTTTCTTCAATTTAAGTCTGAATTTGGCAATAAGGAGTTCATGATCTGAGCCACAGTCAGCTCCCAGTCTTGTTTTTGCTGACTATATATAGCTTCTTCATGTTTGGCTGCAAAGAATATAATCAATCTGGTTTCGGTGTTGACCATCTGGTGATGTCCATGTGTAGAGTCTTCTCTTGTGTTATTGGAAGAGGGTGTTTGCTATGACCAGTATGGTCTGTTGGCAAAACTCTATTAGCCTTTGCCTTGCTTCATTCTGTATTTCAAGGCCAAATTTTCCCGTTACTCTAGGTGTTTCTTGACTTCCTATTTTTGCATTTCAGTCCCCTATAATGAAAAGGACATCTTTTTTGGGTGTTAGTTCTAAAAGGTCTTGTAGGTCTTCATAGAATCATTCAACTTCAGCTTCTTCAGCAGTACTGGTTGGGGCATAGGCTGGTTCAAGATTGCCAGGAGAAATATCAATAGCCTCAGATATGCAGATGATACCACCCTTATGGCAGAAAGTGAAGAGGAACTAAAAAGCCTCTTGATGAGAGTGAAAGTGGAGAGTGAACAAGTTGGCTTAAAGCTCAGCATTCAGAAAATGAAGATCATGGCATCTGGTCCCATCACTTCATGGGAAATAGATGGGGAAACAGTGGAAACCATGGCAGACTTTATTTTTTTGGGCTCCAAAATCACTGCAGATGGTGATGGCAGCCATGAAATTAAAAGACGCTTACTCCTTGGAAGGAAAGTTATAATCAACCTAGATAGCATATTGAAAAGCATAGACATTACTTTGCCAACAAAGGTCCCTCTTAGTCAAGGCTGTGGTTTTTCCTGTGGTCATGGATGGATGTGAGAGTTGGACTGTGAAGAAAGCTGAGCGCCGAAGAATTGATGCTTCTGAACTGTGGTGCTGGAGAAGACTCTTGAGAATCCCTTGGACTGCAAGGAGATCCAACCAGTCCATTCTGAAGGAGATCAGCCCTGGGTGTTCTTTGGAAGGACTGATGCTGAAGCTGAAACTCCAGTACTTTGGCCACCTGATGCGAAGAGTTGACTCATTGGAAAAAACCCTGATGCTGGGAAGGATTGGGGGCAGGAGGAGAAGGGGACAACAGAGGATGAGATGGCTGGATGGCATCATCGACTTGATGCACATGAGTTTCAGTGAACTCCAGTAGTTGGTGATGGACAGGGAGGCCTGGCCTGCTCTGATTCATGGTGTTGCAAGGAGTTGGACATGACTGAGCGACCGAACTGAACTGATTGTTGTTTTAATTTGGATTTCTCTGATGACATGTGACTTGGCACATTTTTTCATATGCCTTTTTGCCATCTGTGTACCTTATTTAGTGAGGTATCTGTTACAGTCTTGCACTCATTTTAAAAATGGACCATTTCTTTCTTATTGTTAAGTTTCAAGGGTTCTTTGTATATTTTGGATAACAATCCTTTGTTAGGCGTATCTCTTTGCAAATGTTTTCTCCCAGTGTGTAGCTTGTTTTCTAGTTCTCTGTGAGACAATACCATGTCTTTAGAAGAAAAAATAGTATTTAATTTTAATGACGTCCAGGTTATAAACTATTTCTTTTATGGATCATGTTTTGGTGTTGTATTTTAAAAGGCATAATCATACTGAAGGTCAGTTAGGTTTTCTTTCATATGTTATCTTCTACAAGTTTTGCTGTTTTACATTATACACAAGGTCAATGACCCATTTTGAGTTAATTTTGGTGAAGAATATAAGGTCTGTTTCTAGATTCTTTTTTGTTGTTGTTGTTGTTATAGGAATATCTAGTTGTTCCAACACCATTTGTCAAAGAGAGTATCTTTGCTCCATTGTACTTATTTTGCTCCTAGTCAAAGATAAATTGGTTATATTTATGGGCTCTCTATTCTGTTCCACTGATCTATTTGTCTGCTCTTTCACCAATACCACAGTATCTTGATTATTGTAGCTTTATAGTAAATCTCAAATTCAAATTTACCCCTTTTTAATTATAAAAAATCAGATGGCCCACAAAGCAGCTACATCTACTTTAATAGTCATGGGGTGAAGGGGACACATGGTGGCTTACATCTGCTTTCCTTTTGAGTCTTTCTAGTGGTGGGACTGACTTAGCCTAGCTCATCAGAGCCAACTGTACACATTTCTTCCCAACTCCATGTCCAGTGATGTCAGTAAATTAGGATTTTACACCATAGAAACTAGAAAGTGTTACAAATCAGTATTCACTTGGTTTTCTTCAGGGAGCCAGTTGTTAAACATGTATCTGCAAAACACTAATTTTATATCTCATTTGTTCTTCCCTTTGCTAGTTCATCATCCAACTCCTTTTAGTTATCACAGATGTGGTTTATTAATCACTTTGTATGTGTTAGGCACTGTGCCAAGATCTTTCACATGTGTTATTTAATTCTCACAACAATGTCTTGAAGTAGGTCTGTGATCTCAACTTGTAGTTGAAGAATGCTGAAGAGAAGGGCAGTGGCAGACAGATGTTCATTTTACAGGTATAATTTGCAAATGAGTAAACTGAGGTTCAGCAAGAAGATGTAATTTTTCTGAGATCATATAGCATAAGCTGGAGACAGACTCCATATTCAGACTGGAGACCTAACCTTCTGACTGACTCATGCATGTAATCACCATGCTCTATGGTCTTCCCCAGGATTGAAAACTGTTCTGGGCTCTGAATTATGACACCTTGCTTCTAGAGAACACTCTACACCCAGCCTGATAACCTGACCTCTCAGAACCTCAGTGTCCTCATCTATATAATAAGACTGGTGATGATAATATTCCTGATATTGTCACCATGTTTATTTAACTTATATGCAGAGTACATCATGAGAAATGCTGGACTGGAAGAAACACAAGTTGAAATCAAGATTGCTGGGAGAAATATCAAGAACCTCAGATATGCAAATGACACGACTCTTACGGCAGAAAGTGAAGAGGGGCTAAAAAGCCTCTTGATGAAAGTGAAAGTGGAGAGTGAAAAGGTTGGCTTAAAGCTCAACATTCAGAAAATGAAGATCATGGCATCTGGCCCCATCACTACATGGGAAATAGATGGGGAAACAGTGGAAACAGTGTCAGACTTTGTTTTTCTGGGCTCCAAAATCACTGCAGATGGTGACTGCAGCCATGAAATTAAAAGACGCTTCCTCCTTGGAAGGAAAGTTATGACCAACCTAGATAGCATATTCAAAAGCAGAGACATTACTTTGCCAACAAAGGTTCGCCTAGTCAAGGCTATGGTCTTTCCTGTGGTCATGTATGGATGTGAGAGCTGGACTGTGAAGAAGGCTGAGCGCCGAAGAATTGATGCTTTTGAACTGTGGTGTTGGAGAAGACTCTTGAGAGTCCCTTGGACTGCAAGAAGATCCAACCAGTCCATTCTGAAGGAGATCAATCCTGGAATTTCTTTGGAAGGAATGATGCTAAAGCTGAAACTCCAGTATTTTCGCCACCTCATGCGAAGAGTTGACTCATTGGAGAAGACTCTGATGCTGGGAGGGATTGAGGGCAGGCGGAGAAGGGGACGACAGAGGATGAGATGGCTGGATGGCATCACTGACTTGATGGGTGTGAGTCTGGGTGACCTCCGGGAGCTGGTGATGGACAGGGAGGCCTGGCGTGCTGCGGTTCATGGGGTCGCAAAGAGTCGGACACGACTGAGCGACTGATCTGATCTGATCTGAACTCACAGGAGGCTTTACAATTTAAATGATTCTTGTACAAGATTGCTTTGGAAAGCTCAGGTACTGTATAAATGGGTGATATCATTACATGATAATGAGTGAAGGGAAAAAAATATTTACCAAAAGAACGCCACATCACAGTTTAGAAGATTCGGCTAAAGTGGATATTCAATATAAATGTAGTTTCTATGGAATTTTACAGTGAATGTTTCTAAGTGAATTGGAAGGATATTTGATCTAGGAATGCCTGAGCTTGTATCTTGGAATTCTTTGGTTTTGGGTCTCCCTAACCTTCCTCGACAGTCTGATTGGTAATCAAGGTAACCTTAGTTTCATGGCAGATTTGATTGAAATTAAGTTATTAAGTGAAATTGCTCAGTTGTGTTCCACTCTTTGTGACCCCATAGACTGTAGCCTACCAGGCTCCTCTGTCCATGGGATTTTCCAGGCAATAGTACTGGAGTGGATTGCCAATTACTTCTCCAGGGGATCTTCCCAACCCAACACTCAAACCCGGGTCTCCCACATTCTAGACAGATGCTTTACCATCTGAGCCACCAGGGAAGTCTTAAAAATAGCTGTGAAAAGAAGAGAAGTGAAAAGCAAAAGAGAAAAGGAAAGATATAAGCATCTGAATGCAGAGTTCCAAAGAACAGCAAGGAGAGATATAAAAAAGCCTTCCTCAGTGATCAATGCAAAGAAATATAGGAAAACAACAGAATGGGAAAGACTAGAGATCTCTTCAAGAAAATTAGAGATACCAAGGGAACATTTCATGCAAAGATGGGCTCGATAAAGCACAGACATGGTATGGACCTAACAGAAGCAGAAGATGTTAAGAAGAGGTGGCAAGAATACACTGAAGAACTGTACAAAAAAGATCTTCACAACCAAGATAATCACGATGGTGTGATCACTGACCTAGAGCCAGACATCCTGGAATGTGAAGTCAAGTGGGCCTTAGAAAGCATCACTACAAACAAAGCTAGTGGAGGTGATGGAATTCCAGTTGAGCTATTTCAAATCCTGAAAGATGATGCTGTGAAAGTGTTGCACTCAATATGCCAGCACATTTGGAAAACTCAGCAGTGGCCAAAGGACTGGAAAAGGTCAGTTTTCATTCCAATCCCAAAGAAAGGCAATGCCAAAGAATGCTCAAACTACTGCACAATTGCACTCATCTCACATGCTAGTAAAGTAATGCTCAAAATTCTCCAAGCCAGGCTTCAGCAATACGTGAACTTCCTGATGTTCAAGCTGATTTTAGAAAAGGCAGAGGAACCAGAGATCAAACATAAACTTCCTGATGTTCAAGCTGGTTTTAGAAAAGGCAGAGGAACCAGAGATCAAAATGCCAACATCTGCTGGATCATTGAAAAAGCAAGAGAATTCCAGAAAAACATCTATTTCAGCTTTATTGACTATGCCAAAGCCTTTGACTGTGTGGATCACAATCACAGTTTTTCACTGTGTGGAAAATTCTGAAAGAGATGAGAATGCCAGACCACCTGACCTGCCTCTTGAGAAACCTATATGCACGTCAGGAAGCAACAGTTAGAACTGGACATGCAACAACAGACTGGTTCCAAATAGGAAAAGGAGTACATCAAGACTGTATATCATCACCCTGCTTATTTAACTTATATGCAGAGTATATCATCATGAGAAATGCTGGACTGGAAGAAACACAAGCTGGAATCAAGATTTCCAGGAGAAATATCAATAGCCTCAGATATGCAGATGATACCACCCTTATGGCAGAAAGTGAAGAGGAACTAAAAAGCCTCTTGAAGAAAGTGAAAGAGGAGAGTGAAAAAGTTGGCTTAAAGCTCAACACTCAGAAAACGAAGATCATGTTATCTGGTCCCATCACTTCATGGGAAATAGAGGGGGAAACAGTGGAAACCGTGGCAGACTTTATTTTTCTGGCCTCCAAAATCACTGCAGATGGTGACTGCAGCCATGAAATTAAAAGATGCTTACTCCTTGGAAGGAAAGTTATGACCAATCTAGATAGCATATTGAAAAGCATAGACATTACTTTGCCAACAAAGGTCCATCTAGTCAAGGCTATGGTTTTTCCAGTGGTCATATATGGATGCGAGAGTTGGACTGTGAAAAAAGCTGAGTGCCGAAGAATTGATGCTTTTGAACTGTGGTGTTGGAGAAGACTCTTGAGAGTCCCTTGGACTGCAAGGAGATCCAATCAGTCAATTCTAAAGGAGATCAATCCTGGGTGTTCTTTGGAAGGACTGATGCTGAAGCTGAAAGTCCAGTACTTTGGCCACCTCATACGAAGAGTTGACTCATTGGAAGAGTCTCTGATGCTGGGAGGGTTTGGGGGCAGGAGGAGAAGGGATGACAGAGGATGAGATGGCTGGATGGCATCACCGACTCAGTGGACATGAGTTTGAGTGGACTCCTGGAGATGGTGATGGACAGGGAGGCCTGGAGTGCTGTAATTCATGGGATTGCAAAGAGTTGGACATGACTGAGTGACTGATCTGATCTGATCTGAAGTTATTAACACAATAGGCCAGTGATGGAAGTTGACATTTAGTAACTTTAGGGAGAATTTTGCCATATTATGTCTATGTTTTAGTGAAGAATTTTCTTTATTTGCTGTTCACATAGCTATTTATACTTCCAACTGTCAGCATTTTTCATTTTAGCTATTTATTTAAGGTTTATATTCTTCCCTATACCCAAGTCCTTTTGATGTCAAGTAACCATTTGATTACTATAGATAGCCCCAGCACTACTGACATAAGCAGCTAGTGTTGCTTCATAAGTATTTATTCAACATGTGCATTGGTGAGTTAACTACATGCAACTCTTGTTGTGTTCATGTTTTCCTTGGGCTGCAATTGTCCATCCGCAGGCTTTGGAAATTTTTCTTAAGTTGGAGGAGTAGTGTGCAAGGCAAGGTCAATCATGTGGTGTTTCAGGCTAGAGTTTATCTGTGTGCTCTTAGCATATCAGAGACAGTTGACAGCAATAGGAAAACCCCTAGGTGTTCCCTAACTCATACAGTCCAAGCCCCTTGTTTGCAAGGTAGTTTGCAAGAACTACCTTGACATATTTCACATCTGGTGCTCTCCATCCTGCCACTGTGTGAAATGATCTGTCATTCTTTCTCCGGACCAGTTCTTACACACTTTTCAAGAGTAGGTTTGGGTCTCATTCCCTCAGGAAATCATCTCTGAACTATGGGTTGAAATTAGGTTCTGTTTTAACTCACTGATGTATTTATTTATTTTTAAAAATTTTGTTATTTTTTGCTATACAACAATGTGAATCAGCTCTATAAATGTGTATACCCCCCTCCCCCACTGCTGGAGCCTCCTTCCCACCCCCACCCCCACCCCATCCCTCTGGGTCATCACAGAGCCCCAGCCTGGGCTCCCAGTGTGAGGCAGCAGCTTCCCAGGGGCTGTCTGTCTCACACATGGCAGTGTACATATGCCAATGCCAGTCTCTCAATTTGTTCCACCCTCTCCTTCTCCCACTGTGTCTACAAGTCTGTCCTCTACATCTGCATCTCTTTTCCTTCTTGCAAATAGATTCATCAGTATCATTTTTCTAGATTCTCTATATATATATTTCTAGAATACACACATACACACACACACATGTATATTTGTTGTTCTCTTTCTGACTTACTTCACTCTGTATGACAGACTCTAGGTTCACCAACATCACTACAAATGACCCATTTTGTTCCTTTTTATGACTGAGTAATATTCCATTGTATGTATGCACCACATCTTCTTTATCCATTCATCTGTCAATGAGCATTTAGGTTGCTTCCATGTCCTGGCTATTGTAAATAGTGCTGCAATAAGCATCAGGGTACACGTGTCTTTGTGAATTATGGGTTTCTCAGGAAACTTCCCTGGTGGCTCAGAGAGTAAAGCGTCTGTCTATAATGTGGGAAACCAATGTTTGATCCCTGGGTCGGGAAGATTCCCCAGAGAAAGAAATGGCAACCCACTCCAGTACTCTTGCCTGGAAAATCCCATGGACAGAGGATCCTGGTAGGCTACAGTCCATGGGGTCACAAAGGGTTGGACAGGACTGAGCGACTTCACTTTCACTTTACTTTCAGGGTATATGCCCAGAAGTAGGATTGCTGGGTCATATGACTTCCCTGGTGGCTCAGACAATAAAGAATCTGCCTGTGATGTGGGACACCTGGGTTTGATCTCTGAGTAGAGATGATCCCCTGGAGAATGGAATGGCTACCCACTCCAATATTCTTGCCTGGAGAATTCCACAGAGGAGCCTGGCAAGCTACAGTCCACAGGCTTGCAAAGAGTTGGACGTAACTGAGTGACTAACACTTTCAATACCTGTGGTAGTTTTATTCCTAGTTTCTTAAGGAACTTCCATACTAGTTTCCACTGTGGTTGTATCAGTTTATATCCCCACTAACAGTGCATGAAGATTCCCTTTTTTCCACACCCTCTCCAGCAGTATTTGTTTGTAGATTTTTTGATGATGGCCATTCTGACCGGTGTGAGGAGATACCTCATTATAGTTTTGATTTGCATTTCTCTAATAATGGGTGATGTTGAACATCTTTTCATGTTTGTTGACCATCTGTTGCTTAGGTCTTCTGCCCAATTTTTGATTGGGCTGTTCATTTTTCTGATATTGAGCTGCATGAATTGTTGTATAATTTGGAAATTAATCTTACGTCAGTTGCTTCATTTGCAATTATATTCTCCCATTCTGAGGGTTGTCTTTTCATCTTATTTCATCAGAGGGTTTTATGTATTTCTTGTGCTTAGTTCTGATATTATATTAAAATTATCTCTCCTATGTTGCTCATTCTCCCATGAGAATGTAACTCCTGAAGGGCAAAATCTACCTTTATTTCCAAACTAAGAAGAATGTATATGGCTGGCATGCATAATATGCTCAGTAAATGTTTGAGGAGCCAAAAGGACTAATTCCAAGTGGAATTTCTTTCTCCAGAAGGAGTAAGATAGTGAGGTGAAATGCAAATCCTTTGAGGCTTCATGGGGTGACAGCCCCAAGCAACAAAGCAGGATCCTTTCCCACCAGCTACAGGGGGTGAAACAGAGCACTTCCAGGTCAGAGGTTCACCGCTGGGTAAATCTGTGTTGTTCTGAGCACAGACTGCAATTCTGGTCTAACTGTAGTCTGGCTTACTCAGTCTCAAGGGAGAAGTGAACCAGATAATTTTCCATTCAATATCATACAGATTGGAGGAGTAGATTTTCACCCCACAGACTATGAGAATATGGAAAATGCAGGGGCTAGAAGCATTTATCTACTTTGTCCTTGGAAATTTTGAAAATCCCCAGGACACACTCATGATCTCATGAAAAGAGTTTGGTGTGGCTGGCAGTGATTCTCAGAGAGATGTCAGCATACTGTTCCTCAGTGCCACAGTTTCTTCTCTGGGAATAATAGATTTTTTAGTGAGAACAGGGGGCATTTATTTCCATTTCAGAAGTCTTAAATATGAGTTGAATTATAGATAATAAAAACTCCAGTTAATTACCAGTCCTAGACAACCAATTAACCATCTTCTCTAACAGCATTATATCAGTAGACTTCATAACAGGCACCTGTTTCTTTTAACTGCCTTTCATTCCACTAGTTTACTGAATTAATGAGCAAGAATGTACTATGGTTATATAGAGACCTCAGACAAACCTAAAATACTTGATCTGATATTATTCTTTAAATAAATGGTTTAAAAGAATCTCAGATGCTATTTCCACTTTCATGTCTGACTTAACTTATTAATAACAAATTTTCTAATACTTTTCCACTGGTGGAAATTCTAAGACCCCCAGCTTCTGTCTTCTGCATTTCCACCTACTGAGCTGCAGTGAAAAGCTTGACTAGTTTTGTAAATATAGACTATCAGCAGCTCTCAACATGGTTTCACAAGAATCTGTATTTGTGAAAGTACCACATGTGATTCTGATCCACAGCTAGTGTTGAGGATAGTGATGTCTTCATTTAGGCTGCTATAACAAAAATACCATAAACTGGGTGTCTTCTTTTTTTTTTTTTTTTTAAATCAGAGGGTAATTGTTTTACAAGGGCTTCCCAGGTGGCACTAGTAGTAAAGAATGTGCCTGCCAGTGCAGGAGACATAGGGACACAGGTTCAATCCCTGGGTCAGGAAGATCTCCTGGAGGAGGAAATGGCTGGAGATTCCCCATGGACAGAGGAGCTTGGCAGCCTACAGTTCACAGGGTCACACAGAGTCGGACATGCCTGAAGCAATTTAGCATGCATGCACATACTTTACAATGTTGTCTTGGTTCCTGCCAAACAGCAAGGTGAATCAGTCATAATTTATATATATATATATATATATACCCCCTCCCTTTTAAGCCTCCCTTCTTCCTCCCATCCTACCCCTCTAGGTGAATGGGTGTCTTAAACAAAAGAAATTAATTTCTCACTGTTCTAGAGGCAAGGAAATCTAAGATGAAGGCACCAGCAGATCTGGTGTCCAGTGAGAATCCTCTTATTGGTTGGCAGATGTTTGTCTGTCTTCTTGTATCCTCAGATAGTGGAGAACAGAGAGAGGGGCTAGCTCTGTCCTTCTTAAAAGGACACTAATCCCATCATGAGGGCACCACCCTTATGACCTAATAACCTCCCAAAAGGCCCTGTCTCCAGATATCATTACATGAGACAGTAGGGTTCCTATAAATGAATTTGGGAGGTGGTGGGGAGTACACATGTTCAGTTCACAGTAATTGGATTAGAAAATTCAATTTGTTAAATATGCTTCTTTTTTTCCTGGAATGAGTGCAGGGCAATGCTTCACCAATTATTTACCCTCTGCCTATAGATGAAGTATGAAAAGTGGTAATACAGCAAGTAAAATGCAGTTATCCAGGTACCTAATGAGGTTTCACATATACTGCTTGGACATCTTATTAAATGAAAGTAAAGAATCATTACTTTCATAATCATTTAAAAAGTAATACTTCTATATACTTCCTACAACTCCCAACTAGAACTATTTTAATACCCTTGGCCAATAAATCCTTTCTATTAATAATATAACTACTAAAATTTAGATTAATCAGAACTAATAAGAAAATTCCATCTTCGGTGTAGTGTGTCAAGAAGTTAGAGATAAAATTTTAGACACACTACAATTTTAATAATTTTAATAGCTTCCTTTGGGTTAAATAGACTTTCCAGGTGGCACAGTGGTAAAGAATCCGCCTGCGAATGCAGGAGATGTTGTTTAATTTCTGGATCAGGAAGATCCTCTGGAGAAGGAAATGGCAACCCACTCCAGTATTCTTGCCTGGGAAATCCCATGGACAAAGGAACCTGGTGGGGGTATGTCCTACGGGGTTGCAAAAGAGTCAGATACAACTCAGTGACTAAAAAATGAGATAACAAAGTAGAAACAATTTCATTGTTGCTACTAGAATATAGGTTCTAAGGATAATAAGTTAAAATGTTCAGAATTGCAATTAAAAGATTTTGCCAAGTGACAAGCTTCAGTTCAGTTCAGTCTCTCAGTCATGTCCGATTCTGTGGCCCCATGAATTGCAGCACGCCAGGCCTCTCTGTCTATCACCAACTCCCAAAGTTCACTCAGACTCACATCCATCGAGTCAGTGATGCCATCCAGCCATCTCATCCTCTGTTGTCCCATCTCCTCCTGCCTCCAATACCTCCCAGCATCAGAGTCTTTTCCAGTGAGTCAACTCTTCGTATGAGGTGGCCAAAGTACTGGAGTTTCAGCTTTAGCATCACTCCTTCCAAAGAACACCCAGGACTGATCTCCTTTAGAATGGACTGGTTGGATCTCCTTGCAGTCCAAGGGACTCTCAAGAGTCTTCTCCAACACCACAGTTCAAAAGCATCAATTTGGCGCTCAGCTTTCTTCACAGTCCAACTCTCACATCCATACATGACCACTAGAAAAACCATAGCCTTGACTAGACAGACCTTTGTGGGAAAAGTAATGTCTCTGCTTTTCAATACACTATCTAGGTTGGTCATAACTTTCCTCCCAAGGAGTAAACGTCTTTTAATTTCATGGCTGCAATCACCATCTGCAGTGATTTTGGAGCCCAGAAAAATAAAGTCTGCCATGGTTTCCACTATTTCCCCCTCTATTTCCCATGAAGTGATGGGACCAGATGCCATGATCTTCGTTGTCTAAATGTTGAGCTTTAAGCCAACTTTTTCACTCTCCTCTTTCACTTTCTTCATGAGGCTTTTTAGTTCCACTTCACTTTCTGCCATAGATCAGATCAGATCAGATCAGTCTCTCAGTCCTTTCTGACTCTTTGCAACCCCATGAATCGCAGCACGCCAGGCCTCCCTGTCCATCACCAACTCCTGGAAGTCACTCAGACTAACATCCATCGAGTCAGTGATGCCATCCAACCATCTCATCCTCCGTCATCCCCTTCTCCTCCTGCCCCCAATCCCTCCCAGCATCAGAGTCTTCCCCAGTGGGTCAACTCTTCGCATGAGGTGGCCAAAATACTGGAGTTTCAGCTTTAGCATCATTCCTTCCAAAGAAATCCCAGGGCTGATCTCCTTCAGAATGGACCAGTTGGATCTCCTTGCAGTCCAAGGGACTCTCAAGAGTCTTCTCCAACACCACAGTTCAAAAGCATCAATTCTTCGGCGCTCAGCCTTCTTCACAGTCCAGCTCTCACATCCATACATGACCACAGGAAAGACCATAGCCTTGACTAGGCGAACCTTTGTTGGCAAAGTAATGTCTCTGCTTTTGAATATGCTGTCTAGGTTGGTCATAACTTTCCTTCCAAGGAGGAAGCGTCTTTTAATTTCATGGCTGTAGTCACCATCTGCAGTGATTTTGGAGCCCAGAAAAATAAAGTCTGACACTGTTTCCACTGTTTCCCCATCTATTTCCCATGTAGTGATGGGGCCAGATGCCATGATCTTCGTTTTCTGAATGTTGAACTTTAAGCTAACCTTTTCACTCTCCACTTTCACTTTCATCAAGAGGCTTTTTAGTTCCTCTTCACTTTCTGCCTTAAGGGTGGTGTCATCTGCATATCTGAGGTTATTGATATTTCTCCCAGCAATCTTGATTCCAACTTGTGTTTCTTCCAGTCCAGCGTTTCTCATGATGTACGCTGCATATAAGTTAAATAAACAGGGTGACAATATACAGCCTTGACGTACTCCTTTTCCTATATGGGACCAGTCTGTTGTTGCATGTCCAGTTCTAACTATTGCTTCCTGATCTGCATACAAATTTCTCAAGAGGCAAATCAGGTGGTCTGGTATTCCCATCTCTTTCAGAATTTTCCACAGTTGATTGTGATCCACACAGTCAACAGCTTTGGCATAGCCAATAGCAGAAATCGATGCTCTTCTGGAACTCTCTTGCTTTATCAATGATCCAGTGAATGTTGGCAATTTGATCTCGGATTCTTCTGCCTTTTCTAAAATCAGCTTGAACATCAGGAAGTTCACAGTTCACATATTGCTGAAGCCTGGATTGGAGAATTTTGAGCATTACTTTACTAGTGTGTGTTGCTGCTGCTGCTGCTGCTGCTAAGTTGCTTCAGTCGTGTCCGACTCTGTGCGACCCCAAAGACGGCAGCACACCAGGCTTCCTCGTCCCTGGGATTCTCCAGGCAAAAACACTGGAGTGCATTGCCATTTCCTTCTCGAATGCATGAAAGCGAAAAGTGAAAGTGAAGTTGCTCAGTCGTGTCTGACTTTTAGCGACCCCATGGACTGCAGCCTACCAGGCTCCTCTGTCCATGGGATTTTCCTAGGCAAATGTACTGGAGTCGGGTGCCATTGCTTTCTCCATACTAGCATGTGAGATGAGTGCAATTGTGAAATAGTTTGAGCATTCTTTGGCATTGCCTTTCCTTGGGATTGGAATGAAAACTGACCTTTTCCAATCCTGTGGCCACTGCTGAGTTTTCCAAATTTGCTGGCATATTGTGTGCAGCACTTTCACAGCATCATCTTTCAGGATTTGAAATAGCTCAACTGGAATTCCATCACCTCCACTGGCTTTGTTTGTAGTGATGCTTTCTAAGGCCCACTTAATTTCACTTTCCAGGATGTCTGGCTCTAGGTGAGTGATCATACCATCGTGATTATCTTGGTTGTGAAGATCTTTTTTGTACAGTTCTTCTGTGTATTCTTGCCACCTCTTCTTAATATCTTCTGTTTCTGTTAGGTCCATACCATTTCTGTGCTTTATCGAGCCCATCTTTGCATGAAATGTTCCCTTGGTATCTCTAATTTTCTTGAAGAGATCTCTAGTCTTTCCCATTATATTGTTTTCCTCTATCTTTGCATTGATCACTGAGGAAGGCTTTCTTATCTCTCCTTGCTGTTCTTTGGAACTCTGCATTCAGATGCTTATATCTTTCCTTTTCTCCTTTTCTTTTTGCTTCTCTTCTTTTCACAGCTATTTGTAAGGCCTCCTCATACAGCCATTTTGCTTTTTTTGCATTTTTTTTTTCCCATGGGGATGGTTTTGATCACTGTCTCCTGTACAATGTCACAAACCTCCATCCATAGTTTATCAGGCACTCTGTCTATCAGATCTAGTCTGTTAATTCTATTTCTCACTTCCATTGTATAATCATAAGGGATTTGATTTAGGTCATACCTGAATGGTCTAGTGGTCTTTCCTACTTTTTTCAATGTAAGTCTGAATTTGGCAACAAGAAGTTCATGATCTGAGCCACAGTCAGCTCCCGGTCTTGTTTTTGCTGACAGTATAGACCTTCTCCATGTTTGGCTGCAAAGAATATAATCAATCTGATTTCGGTGTTGACCATCCAGTGATGTCCGTGTGTAGAGTCTTCTCTTGTGTTGTTGAAAGAGGGTGTTTGCTATCACCAGTGTGTTCTCTTGGCAAAACTATTAGCCTTTGCCCTGTTTCATTCCGTACTCCAAGGCCAAATTTGCCTGTTACTCCAGGTGTTTCCTGATTTCCTACTTTTGCATTCTAGTCCCTTATAATGAAAAGGACATCTTTTTTGGGTGTTAGTTCTAAAAGCTCTTGTAGGTCTTCATAGAACCGTTCAACTTCAGCTTCTTCAATGTTACTGGTTGGGGAATAGGCTTGGATCACCATGATATTGAATGGTTTGCCTTGGAAATGAACAGAGATCATTCTTCATTCTTGAGATTGCCTCCAAGTACTGCATTTCGGACTCTTCTTGACCTTGATGGCTACTCCATTTCTTCTAAGGAATTCCTGCCCGCAATAGTAGATATAATGGTCATCTGAGTTAAATTCACCCATTCTGGTCCATCTTAGTTCGCTGATTCCTAGAATGTCGACGGTCACTCTTGCCATCTCCTGTTTGACCACTTCCAATTTGCCTTGATTCATGGACCTGACATTCCAGGTTCCTATGCAATAATGCTCTTTACAGCATCGGACCTTGCTTCTATCACCACTCACATCCACAACTGGGTATTGTTTTTGCTTTGTCTCCATCCCTTCATTCTTTTTGCAGTTATTTCTCCACTAATCTCCAGTAGCATACTGGGCACTTACTGACCTAGGGAGTTCCTCTTTCAGTATCCTATTATTTTGCCTTTTCGTACTGTTCATGGGGTTCTCAAGGCAAGAATACTGAAGTGGTTTGCCATTCCCTTCTCCAGTGGACCACATTCTGTCAGGCCTCTCCACCATGACCCTTAGTTAGACAAGGCCGTGGTCCATGTGATTAGGTTGGCTAGCTTTCTGTGATCATGGTTTCAGTGTGTCTGCCCTCTGATGCCCTCTCACAATAATACTGTCTTACTTGGGTTTCTCTTACCTTGGATGTGGGGTGTCTCTTTACAGCTGCTCTAGCAAAGCACAGACGCTGCTCCTTATCTTGGACGAGTCGCCCCTTCTGACCTTGAACATGGAGTAGCTCCTTTCGGCTTTCCTGCTTGCAGCCGCCGCTCCTTGGAGGTGGGGTTGCTCCTCTCGGCCACTGCCCCTGACCTTGGCCATGGAGTAGCTCCTCTCGGCCGCCACCCTTGGCCTCCAACGTGGGGTAGCTCCTCTTGGCCGCTCCTGCGCCGTCGCAGCCTGGTGCAGGAATGGAAAAGGGACAGAAAAATCTTCTGACATAGACATCAGAAGAGGGACAGAGAATGCCCCCTCACTAGAGTTAGCTATGGAGTTATATACTTTTTAATTAATTATTACAATAGCCAAAAGAATGTCTAAAGTTTGTGAAAATTTTACCAGATCCACTCCCACAATTTACATTTTAGGATAACAGGCTTAGAACTTAGTAATATAAAGATCCTACCAGACCCACTCCCATAATATACATTCTAAGATATCAGCTTTCTCAAGAAGGTCAGGAAGCAACAGTTAGAACTGTACATGGAAAAACAGACTGGCTCCAAATAGGAAAAGGAGTACGTCAAGGCTGTATATTGTCACCCTGCTTATTTAACCTATATGCAGAGTAAATCATGAGAAATGCTGGGCTGGAAGAAGCACAAGCTGGAATCAAGATTGCCAGGAAAAATATCAATAACCTCAGATATGCAGATGACACCACCATTATGGCAGAAAGTGAAGAGGAACTAAAAAGCCTCTTGATGAAAGTGAAAGAGGAGAGTGAAAAAGTTGGCTTAACGCTCAACACTCAAAAAATGAAGATCATGGCATCTGGTCTCATCACTTCATGGGAAATAGATGGGGAAACAATGGAAACAGTGTCAGACTTTATTTTTTTGGGCTCCAAAATCACTGCAGATGGTGACTACAGCCATGAAATTAAAAGACGCTTACTCCTTGGAAGGAAAGTTATGACCAACCTAGACAGCATATTCAAAAGCAGAGACATTACTTTGCCAACAAAGGTCCATCTAGTCAAGGCTATGGTTTTTCCAGTGGCCATGTATGGATGTGAGAGTTGGACTGTGAAGAAAGCTGAGCACCGAAGAATTGATGCTTTTGAACTGTGGTGTTGGAGAGGACTCTTGAGAGTGCCTTAGACTTCAAGGAGATCCAACCAGTCCATTCTGAAGGAGATGAGCCCTGGGATTTCTTTGGAAGGACTGATGTTGAAGCTGAAACTCCAACACATTGGCCACCTGTTGTGAAGAGTTGACTCATTGAAAAAGACTTTGATGCTGGGAGGGATTGAGGGCAGGAGGAGAAGGGGACGACAGAGGATGAGATGGCTGAATGGCATCACCGACTCGATGGATGGGAGTTTGCATGAACTCCAGGAGTTGGTGATGGACAGGGAGGCCTGGCGTGTTGTGATTCATGGGGTTGCAAAAAGTTGGACATGACTGAGTGACTGAACTGAACTGAAGATATCAGAGTTAGTCAGAAAGTTTTCAGGAATGAGAAACTGTCCTCAAGCAGGATACATTGTTGTTATATAGCCCCTAGTACAGAGTTTAAACTGAGTTGCTTGTTGTGTAATCGTCAGTTTGAGGCTTAAAAAAAAAATTTATGTGACTAAGACAAAGGACTATAGAAGGAAAAAAAAAAGTTTATCTTTTCCTCCTCCTCAAGAACCCCAGACCTCTCTCTCCTCAGGGACCTCTAGACTTCTTATCAACCTGCCTAGGAATTGACTTTCTCAATACAAAACCAGAATATCACTATTTTATTACTCCTAGTCTTCCCTTGTAAATATAATTGGTAAAATTACTAGATTGTGGAGGAGTTGCCTTTGTTAAAAAGAACATTTTATTTTTTAAAACACAAGTTATTGATTTACACTAGAGACAGAAGAGAAGATAATCTATCCTTTTATGAAAGCATAGCTACTTTTGATACTTGCCTGCAATTAGAATGGGGCGATTCATGGCTTTAAAATTCAGACTCTCCATAGGATAGTACCATTTGAGTGCATTACGTAGGAGTTCAGAGGAATAAGTAAAATTCTTGCCTGGGGGGTGGGTCAGGGGCTGGGGAAGAATGACTCTTGATGTTAGCCTCCTGTGTCTATCTAAAGGCTAGTCAATTTTTCCATCATCCATTCATTCTTAAAGCAGTATTTACTAAGCATTTCCTGTGTGAATGTACTACCTCTATGTAAATTACAAGACTGTAAATTACATAGACTCTGCCTATGTACTGGAAAAAGTACTAGGAGGAGGTGGTGGGCTCATAACTGCAGATGGCTTTGCCAGGAACATTCGAGGCCTCCAAACTGTCTGAGGCTTCCTCTTTCATCTGTCACATATGACTACTCCTTCCTGCTGCCAAATTCTTAGTGATATCATTATCTACAGGAATTCTCTGCCTTGTTTATGAGACTTAACAGTCCTGGGCCTGCAATGAACATGATGCTAAGGCAGCATGTGGTAAGGAGCTTCATTTATGTGGAAAGGTTCCACTTCTGCACTGTGGTAGGCATTATGGGTCATAAGAATGATCATTCTTATAGTTTGACTAGGTTTTTATAGTCTAGGGCCATGGGGCAATGCTACTTGGTTTACTTTGGGGAACACATGTTCACTTCAGATGGGTGTCCTTGCCCTTAGGCATCAGAGGGAATAAAATGTCTAGGATGTTACAGTCTTCTCCTTATTTCCCCCACAGGATTCGTCATTTCAATATTCAATAGGAAAAAAAAAAAGATCTTTTGAGGGGGGTAGATTACTATATTTTGTAACAACTACAAAGGCCCTTGTGAATTCTAAGGAAGTGGAAAGAGAAGAAGGCATGGATATGAAGTCAGCATGAGAAATGTTTGTGACAAAGTAGTGAGGATATTTGTCACTTGCACTGTGACAAATCCCCTTCCAGCTTCCATTTTGGTTATTTAAAAATACTGGAATGCGTTAAATTGGATGGAATCTCAAATTAAATTCCTTTGGGGAAAGATGTTGCCAGAACATCTAATATGGGATACTGGACAAGCATCTTAGGTGGGGACTCTGTATCAATTTTTTTTTTTTTTTTTTCCCATTAAAAACCTACATTCTTGCTATTTATACGGGTTTTCTTCTCCCTTTCTCCATCCCTTTTGTATCTGGTATTTCTCCCTCGACTCTTCCTTCTTTCCCAGGTGTGTTTGATAACTGCTCCCACACTATCAGTGACAAGGGCTGGGCCCTGGGGATCCGCTCAGGGAAGGATGTGGGAAGGCGAGATGCTCGCTTCTTCTTCTCTCTTCGCACCGATCGAGTGAAGAAAGCCACCACTGTGATGGGCCACAGTCGCTACCAACCGGGCAAGTGGACACACGTGGCAGCCACATACGATGGACGGCGCATGGCCTTGTATGTGGATGGCACTCAGGTGGCTAGTAGTCCAGATCAATCTGGTCCCCTGAACAGCCCCTTCATGGCATCTTGTCGCTCTCTCCTCCTTGGTGGGGACAGCTCAGAGGACGGACACTCTTTCCGTGGACACCTGGGCATCCTGGTCTTCTGGTCGACAGCCCGCTCACAAAGCCACCTTCAGCACAGTCCTCAGCAGCCAATGGAGGTGGAGGATTTGACCACCCTGCTACTGACTGCCAGTTTTGAGCCCCTGGAAGAACAGTGGGTCCCCTTTAGAGACGGGAAGTACCCACGGCTTGAGGTTCTCCAGGGCTTTGAGTCAGAGCCTGAGATTCTGTCCCCCCTGCAGCCCCCTCTCTGTGGGAAGACAGCATGTGACAATGTGGAATTGATCTCTCAGTACAATGGGCACTGGCCCCTCCGGGGAGAGAAGGTGATCCGCTACCGGGTGGTGAACATCTATGACGACGAGGGTCTGAACCCCACGGTGAGTGAGGAGCAGATCCGTCGGCAGCACGAGGTGCTCAATGAAGCCTTCAGCCGCTACAACATCAGCTGGCAGCTGAGCGTCCACCGCGTCCACAACTCCACCCTGCGCCACCGCGCTGTGCTGCTGAACTGTGAGCCCAGCAAAATCGGCAACGACCACTGTGACCCCGAGTGCGAACACCCACTCACGGGCTACGACGGGGGTGACTGCCGCCTGCGGGGCCGGTGCTACCCCTGGAATCGCAAGGACGGGCGCTGCCACATGGGGTGCAACAACATGCTGAACGACTTCGACGAGGGCGACTGCTGTGACCCAGACGTGGCCGAGGTGCGCAAGACCTGCTTTGACCCTGACTCACCCAGGAGGTAAGGGACCGGGGCCAGGGGGGATCCTGCTTGGAGGGTGCATTCCTGACGTCGTTTTATCTTTTTGGCTTCTGGACACAAAAGAGTGTTCACGCAACCTCCAAATAAAACAATTATCTACTCCACCAGATATCGGTGAGCTTTCATCCAGTCCTAGATGCTGTGCTGGGTAATTAGGGACACACGGATGACTAAGATGAAAACAAGACCCTTACCAAGCTCAGTTTCTTTGAAGCCCACAACTGTGGATGTGGTGTGAACCACACATGCACCAGGTGCTTGAGATGCAGGGAAGCTGAACGACTTTATCTGTCCAAGGAAGCCAGGGCATCTTTGCAGAGAACAAACGAGGTATCCATTGATAGACACCACTTATACAGGAGTCAGGAGACCCAGGTTTGATCCCTGGGTTGGGAAGACTCGCTGGAGGAGGAAATGGCAACCCACTCCAGTGCTCTTGCCTGGAGAATTGCATGGACAGGCTACAGTCCACAGTACTGCAAAAAGTCGGACAGGACTGAGCGACTAACACTTTCACTTCCGTTCTTTTCACAGTCTTCGGGTTCCAGCAAAGTAGCACAAATTCATGAGGAGGCCTCATGTGTGCTTAGTCTCTGATGTGGACTGAGCAGTTCAGCAGCTTTATGAACCTAAGATGTTTCACATCTAAGCACAAGTGCAGTCTTCCTTTTGCGCTCCATTAAATTTCATTCTCCGCACAGTATTTGGAACAATCCCACTGGCAAGGTACATCAGGTCCAGTCACTTCCCTCCTTACATGTTTTCCTACTACATTTAGAATGAAATCCTGGGCCCTACTCCTGTCTCCTGGATCACAGCCTGACCCCTGTCTACCTCTCCAGCCTCTCTCCCACCCCAGCCTGGCTCTCTACAGCCACACTACACAGCCTCACAGACTCTAGTCTGTTCCACTGAGCATATTAAGCTTGTCCCTGCCCCAGAGATTTGCACTACCTGTTTCACCTTGAAATCTTTTCCTTAATCTTCCCTTGGTGAATTTTCTCTTGTCATTCCAAAATCTGTTTAAATGTCACCTCCTGGTGAGACCTTTCCTGATCGCGCCCAATCTAAGTTGATTAGTCAATCTCTATTACGTCAACTAATTTAAATTATCTCCATAACACTTATCACCTCTGGTGTTTTTCTTGTTTACTTGTTTATTTGTCTTTCCCTGGCCTGGAATATCAGTTCTTGTTACATCCCCAGTGCCTAGAGCAGTAGCTGAAACATAGTTGTCTATTTTATGTTTATTTTAATGAATAAATGAATCTGATGTGTCATCTGTTGTGAGACAGAAGTCAATAGGAGGATTTCTGCTTGATGGTTGATGCCGGGGTTGAGGACTGTTAGAGGGAGTTAAGAAAGGATAGAGGTGGTGGTAAACTTGTTAATTTGTGCATATGGACAAGGGTTTCCTACTTATAACTTGTACCTTTGTATGAAATATAAAATGCCTCACCCCTGAGCTAGTGTGTTGTGTTGGTGGGAGGTGGGAGGATTGGATCTCAGTTTCCACCCAATACCTGAAATGGCTGCCTTTGAATTTTTTGGACATGATTCGTGTGGTAATTTGTGGTCTTGTGTGTGGGCAGTCCTCTTGATGCCCCTATGTGTGGGTGGTTAGAACCAATTAATAGATTCTCCTATATCTCAGACATTTGATATCAAAAATAGTAAGATTTGCAAAGAGGGAACAGAGTTGAATTCCAGAGCCCTTGCTACTTAACCAGCTATGTAAATTGTACAAGTCACTTTTGGAAACCCAGATGTCTTGTCTGTAAAACAAGGGTTGCAGTAATACTTGGCGTTACCTATACCTTTGGGTTATTTTGTGAAGCAAATGAAATAAGGTGCAGGAAGTGTGTTAGTCACTCAGTCATGTCTGACTCTTTACAACCCCACGGACTGTAGCCCATTCATGGAATTCTCCAGGCAAGAATATTGGAGTGGGTAGCCATTCCCTTCTCCAGGGGATCTCCCTGACCCAAAGATTGAACTCAGATCTCCTGCATTGCAGGCAAATTCTTTACTGTCTGAGCCACCAGGGAAGCAAGGTACAGGAAAGTGCTTGGTAACTCTAAAGTTTTCCTAGTACAAAAATAGTTCTAAACTAACATTAGTTATTATCATTATTAGAACTGACAGATGGGAAGCCTTTGTTTACATAATAATACCCAGGGAACTGATCATATTACCAGAAATATTTGCATAAGAAAGATTCTGTTTGGGTTTGGTTTTTAGATTTTGATAACCTTAAACAGAAGCTAAACCTCACTAGCAACAGTGTTTGCCAACTCAGGATCTCCAGAGAGCTCTCCAGGCAAATCTGGCTTGTTCTCATTTGTCTACTAGCTCACTACAACAACACACTGCCTTGACTGAGAGAGATGTCTTTCATGGTACCTATGCATCTTTCTCCTTAGAGTGGCCCCTTATCTCTGAATCCTTACTGCCACTGCTCGTACCCAGGGGTTTATAACTTATTCACCTTACTGCTTCAGAGTTGCCATGGTAACTTATCTTTTTCTATCTGTGGACCCAGATGGGTTTAAACCTTTCTTACCCTTACATGCAAAACTTGCTTTGTGGAATAAAAGGAACTACTCATACTTTTTTGGTTATTGTTGTTGTTTAGTTGTTAAGTTGTATCTGACTCTTTTGTGACCCCATGGACTGTAGCCCACCTGGTTCCACTGTCCATGGGGTTTCCTAGCAAGAATACTGGAATGGGTTGCCATTTCCATCTCCAGGGGATGTTCCTGACCCAAGCATCAAACCTGAGTCTCCTGCATTGGCAGTCAGATTCTTTATCACTGAGCCACAGAGAAGCCCAAATAAATGCCCCTGGTTAAAATATCAAATGTACTGAAGACAATTGTACCAAAAAATAAGGAATGGCAATCCTCTGCCTAACTCTTCCTTGTCCTTCTCTACTCTCTAGCCTTACTCCCATCTTTAATTGTTTTACTTGCCTTTTTGGTAATATCCAAACATTATATTTGTATTACTTGATTCATCTATTTTATTTAAAAAAAAATTTGGACAGGGAACATGCACATGGCTTGCATTAGTTCCCTGACCAGGGATCAAACCGACGCCTTTGGCAGTGAAAATGCAGAGTCCAAACCACTGGATCAACTTATTTTCATCAATTTTAAACATTATGTTTAAACATTAGTTTTAAATATTATGACTTGCTTTTATTATAATGATGAGAGTTTTACTTTTCTCCCACATGGCATCTACATTTTAAAATATATTTTTAAATTAATGTTTTAATTTTACTGTTTTTAGTTGACTCAGTTATATATATTTATAATATTGTGACTATAAAATATTTTTCTTTTGGTTGCAGAACAAGGTTCTGTTCTATTACTATGTTTTCTTTCTGGCACAGCTCTTCTCCTTCCCCATGGACCCTATACCTTGAGTCTATATTTCCTCCTTCCTTTCTATCTTCCTTCCTTTTTGATGTCTTCATTTTCAAATGCTTTATTATATCTATAGAATAGATAAATAGATCTATAGAAAGTGTTTTTTATTTTTTTAACACTCCTCTGGAGCTCTCCCTTCGAGCTAATTCCACTTTTCTCTCCTCTCCCAACTTCACCAGTTATATTTAGTTCTGCTGCACAGTTGTTAACCTGAAATTTCTCATCACTGATTTTTTGGGAGGATTGGAGTCACTGTGTCCTGAATTGCATGAATATCTCTTAATTTAAAGATTAATTTTTTCCTGGAAAACCTCCTTAAGTAACTTTCTAAGAAAGGATGTTTTAGGTAACTTTTCCAGAAAAGCATTTCTCAAAATGCTTTTATTTTGCCTTTACCCAAAATGGATAGTTTGTCCTGATGTAAAATTTGAATTGGGAAATATTTTCTCTTAAATTTTTGAAGAAATTCATTAATTGTCTCTAGCTTCTATTCTGATAATTACGTGTTTTAGAGGTGAATTTTTTTCCTATTAAAAATCATTTTGAATTTTTAGCCATGTTACTTTAGGGATTTTATGATAAGTTTTTTAAGGGTTGGCCTTTTATTCTTCTTTTGTTGATATTCAATGATTCTTTCCGTTTGGACGCATGCCCCCTGTTGTCCTTGTTCAGTTGTTCAGTACTCAGTCATGTCCAACTCTTTGAGACCCCACGGACTGCAGCATGCCAGGCTTCCCTGTCCTTCACCATCTCCCATTGAGGGCTTGCTCAATCTCATGTCCATTGAGTCGGTGATGCCATCCTTATCTCTGGCAAATTTTCTGAAATTATTAGGTTCAGATTAGATCAGATCAGATCAGTCGCTCAGTCGTGTCCGACTCTTTGCGACCCCATGAATCACAATACGCCAGGCCTCCCTGTCCATCACCAACTCCCGGAGGTCACTCAGACTCACATCCATTGAGTCAGTGATGCCATCCAGCCATCTCATCCTCTGTCATCCCCTTCTCCTCCTGCCCCCAATCCCTCCCAGCATCAGAGTCTTCTCCAATAAGTCAACTCTTGACATGAGGTGGCCAAAATATTGGAGTTTCAGCTTTAGCATCATTCCTTCCAAAGAAATCCCAGGGCTGATCTCCTTCAGAATGGACAGGTTGGATCTCCTTGCAGTCCAAGGGACTCTCAGGAGTCTTCTCCAACACCACAGTTCAAAAGCATCAATTCTTCAGCTCTCAGCCTTCTTCACAGTCCAGCTCTCACATCCATACATGACCACAGGAAAAACCATAGCCTTGACTAGATGGACCTGTCTTGGCAAAGTAATGTCTCTGCTTTTGAATATGCTATCTAGGTTGGTCATAACTTTCCTTCCAAGGAGTAAGTGTCTTTTAATTTCATGGCTGCAGTCACCATCTGCAGTGATTTTGGAGCCCAGAAAAATAAAGTCTGACACTGTTTCCACTCTTTTCCCATCTATTTCCCATGAAGTGATGGGACCAGATGCCATGATCTTCGTTTTCTGAATGTTGAGCTTTAAGCCAACTTTTTCAATCTCCTCTTTCACCTTCATCAAGAGGCTTTTTAGTTCCTCTTCACTTTCTGCCTTAAGGGTGGTGTCATCTGCATATCTGAGGTTATTGATATTTCTCCCAGCAATTGTGATTCCAACTTGTGTTTCTTCCAGTCCAGCGTTTCTCATGATGTACTCTGCATATAAGTTAAATAAGCAGGGTGACAATATACAGCCTTGACGTACTCCTTTCCCAATTTGGAACCAGTCTGTTGTTCCATGTCCATTTCTAACTGCTGCTTCCTGACCTGCATACAAATTTCTCAAGAGGCAGATCAGGTGGTCTGGTATTCCCATCTCTTTCAGAATTTTCCATAGTTTATTGTGATCTACACAGTCAAAGGCTTTGCTATAGTCAATAAAGCAGAAATAGATGTTTTTCTGGAGCTGTCTTGCTTTTTCGATGATCCAGTGGATGTTGGCAATTTGATCTCTGTTTCCTCTGCCTTTTCTAAAACCAGCTTGAACATCAGGAAGTTCACGGTTCACATATTGCTGAAACCTGGCTTGGAGAATTTTGAGCATTACTTTACTAGCATGTGAGATGAGTGCAATTGTGTGGTAGTTTGAGCATTCTTTGGCATTGCCTTTCTTTGGGATTGGGATGAAAACTGACCTTTTCCAATCCTGTGGCCACTGCTGAGTTTTCCAAATTTGCTGGCATATTGAGTGCAACACTTTCACAGCATCATCTTTCAGGATTTGGAATAGCTCCACTGGAATTTCATCACCTCCACTAGCTTTGTTCGTAGTGATGCTTTCTAAGGCCCACTTGACTTCACATTCCAGGATGTCTGGCTCTAGGTCAGTGATCACACCATCATGATTATCTGGGTTGTGAAGATCTTTTTTGTACAGAACTTCTGTGTATTCTTGCCACCTCTTCTTAATATCTTCTGCTTCTGTTAGGTCCATACCATTTCTGTCCTTTATCGAGCCCATCTTTGCATGAAATGTTCCTTTGGTATCTCTGATTTTCTTGAAGAGATCCCTAGTCTTTCCCATTCTGTTGTTTTCCTCTATTTCTTTGCATTGATCACTGAAGAAGGCTTTCTTATCTCTTCTTGCTATTCTTTGGAACTCTGCATTCAGATGTTTATATCTTTCCTTTTCTCCTTTGCTTTTTGCTTCTCTTCTTTTCACAGCTATTTGTAAGGCCTCCCCAGACAGCCATTATTAGGTTGATATTTCTTAATTCTCTGATCTCTTTTTCCCCTCTGAACCTTCTGAGGATTGATCTGAATTTATTCTGTCCTTTTTCTCTCATATGTTCTATCTCATTGTTATTTAGTTCTATTTTTTGGAGATTTCCTTGAGTTTATCTTCTAAATCTTCTGCTGATTTTTTTTTAATCTTAGCAATCATATATTTAAGACTTTACTCTGATTTTTCTATATTAGTCTGTTTTTAAGGATTCAGCCATTTTCTCAGGCTAAAAGTAAGATGAATTCTGAACTTTTTTCCTGGTGCAGAATATCTGATTCATCTGTAGTCAACTTTTATTTTTCCTTTTTTTCTCCCCCTCTTAATTCTGATCTGTCTTTCATGCTGGTGGATTTTCTCAAGTGTATAGTGCTTATTCACAATAAGAAACACACTTTTATAGCCCTATTATTATGACTTAAAAAAAGATGCTTATTTGTGAATTTCTTCTTTTAGGGGGAGAAACCTGAAGACAGTGGTTTCTTTTTTCTCAGTTCCCTTATACTTATTTCATGTACAGACCTTTTATTCTACTCCATTTTTTCTGCTTTGTATTTCTTGTGCTGAATTTTTATTATTAAAAACATTGAATGTTTTTCATAACTCTTATTGGCAGGAACCATATTTTCAAAAACAATTATTTATCAAGTTTCTCTGATGTGCCAGACAGAGTAAGACAGACAAAGGGACAAATATAAGGAATACATAGAGTAAGTGTTCATATCTTAGTGGAGGGGTTTAATAATTTTATCTAAGTACCCGGGTTTAAATTCAGTCTGAGCCACTAAAAGCAGAACATAGAGTGTAGACTGCTTTTCTGTGCCACAGCTTAGATTGTTTGAAAGGACTTTGGTTTCACAGAGATGTAGATCTCTGGATTTCTATGAGGGCCTATGACTTAGTGGAGTTAGTGGTTGTCTCTGAACTAAATTACCAGTATCTACCAGTATCTAGCATCTCTATCTGAGAAGGCAATGGCACCCCACTCCAGTACTCTTGCCTGGAAAATCCTATGGACAGAGGAGCCTGGTAGGCTGCAGTCCTTGGGGTCGCTAAGAGTTGGACACAACTGAGAGACTTCACTTTGACTTTTCACTTTCATTCATTGGAGAAGGAAATGGCAACCCACTCCAGTGTTCTTGCCTGGAGAATCCCAAGGACAGAGGAACCTGGTAGGAGGCCGTCTATGGGGCTGCACAGAGTCAGACACGACTGAAGCAACTTAGCAGCAGCATCTCTATTGGGTTTCCCTGATGGCTCAGCAAGTAAAAATTCACCTTCAGTGCAGGAGACAAGGGAGACATGGGTTTGATTCCTGGGTCGGGAAGATTCTCTGGAGAAGGAAATGGCAACCTGCTCCAGTATTCTTGCCTGGAAAAACCCCATGGACAGAGGAACCTGGTGGACTATAGTCTAAAGGGTCGCAGAGAGTCAGACATGACTAAGCATTCAGGTACCACATGGCAAGGCATGGCATAGCATCTGTATTGTTACAATTAAATCACAGTGCTCAAGTTCACAGTCCCTTTATTCTGTGACTCTGAAGAATCCAACTTCAACAAATGTTTTATCAGACATTTTTTGAGGAGCAGAATGTGCCAGGCACAGAGTCCCTCTGTTCAGGAACTCACAGTTTAGTAGGCGTTGGTTGGAAAGTGGGGGACACATCTACAGACAGATCACTAACACGCAAGCACAGTGATGGCTCTATGAACAATCCTCTTCATTTTTCCAATCCTACTTGGTGTTCCCTCTTCCCCCACCCACAGCAAGAAACCAGAAATGTAGCCCAAAGGAGTTCCTCTCCCAAAGGCTCTGAGAGGAGGAAAGAGTCTGAGGAGTCCCACACTAAACATCTGTAACCCAGATGTGCCTATCAAAGGGAGAGTATTTATCAGGCTTGGGACTGGTCAGAAGGAGATATGAATTATAGATAACATTACCCAGCCAGTTGAACAGAATTACCAAGATAGAGAAACTTGGCTTGTGGAAAGTGAAGGCTACATAGGCCAGATGTCTATTTCTACATTTTAGCTACCCTAAGAGAGGGTCTACAATTGCTGTGGAGAAGAGGGCTCAAAAGTCCTCTTTAGTAGAATCCCAAATGTCGTTGGCTACTCCCTATGATGCATCTTAGAAAGACAAGCCAAGGGAATGTCTCTGCCCTAAGGGAAACCCAGCTTCCCTGACCTTTGCAGTCTGCAGCTTCTTTTTTGGTCATGACTTATTTTTGTTGTTTTTCTCTCTAAAATTATGTCCCAGAGATGAAGGGTGCTTTGCTGCTGAATCTACTTTCCATCCCTCGTTCTACCTCCCCTTTTCACATGAGTTTAGTATCCAACCAAATCTAGAACATCGTGTTTACCTCTTTGCTTTGGTTTCTGTCACATTTCATCACTCTATTATCATGTGGAGGAGGACAATCACCAAGTAAAAATAAATGACTGAGCATAGTTTAAGCGAGTCGTTAGCCACCTAGTGTCACCATGCTCTGAAGCAGACAATGGGATGACGATGGCATGCGTTTGTTTTCTGATGCCCGTGGTGGGCTGAGGTCTCTGTGTCTTGGTGCCTTATTGTCTCTTCTCTGCTTCATTGCCTGAGTTTTGATGGTGAGGAGTTTGAGGGCAGAAAGACTATTGTATATAGAAATGCTAGAGCATGGTCCAGGCTTGCGTTTGTGTTCAGTTGCTTTAATCATGTCTTATTCTTTTGCAACTCCATAACCTGTAGCCCACCCATCTCCTCTGTCCATGGGGATTCTCCAGGCAAAAATACTGGAGTGGGTTGCCATGCCCTCCTCCAGGGTACCTTCCTGACGAGCCCACATCTCTTGTGTCTCCTGCATTTACAGTTTCTTTCCCACTAGTTCCATGTGGGAAGCCCCAGAGCATGGTCCACTTCCCTCTAAACAGGTCCTCAAGAGGGTGGACTGGGAGGTGCCCTAAAGGAGCATGCCAGAGAGTGGTGCCTGCAATTGTATGCTCTTGGATGTGTATCTCAGGACAGGAGGGCAGATGCACATGACATCCAAGGGAACAGGTGGAGAAATCGGTGCTGCATAGAGCTGGGTGCTCTGGTTTAGCTGTGCTTTGCTCACTCACCCTCTGTGGCTGTTGAGCCAAAGGAACGGTTGGACTGGGCCCCTGCAGCGGCAGATCTGTTAAACATCAGCCAGGCTTCATTATAGGTTTCTTTTGAAGTTGGGATTCAAAGTTCCCTGCAGCCAAAAAAAACATGGATGGGGAAAATAAGTGTAAGGGGGTAGAAGAGGGCAGAGAGAAAATAAATGAAGGAGAACTTTAAAACCAAACAGCAAGAAAACCTCTGAACCCCTCCACTGCAATATGCACAAGCCACACAAACTCTAAAGAAACAAATCTTACCTTCTCATACACACCTTACCTGGCAAAGGGAATAGAAGGGAAGGAATAGGAGAATAACTTACAGGTAAGCTCAGAAAGTATACTAACAAATAGAAATGTCTCTCATGTCTGCTTTCCTACAGACCAATTTCTCCATAGTTTCAATAGGTACTATTTTATGGAGTAAATCATATCCACAATTTTTCTGTTTTAGCTGGCTCAGTGAATCTTTCTCCCCAGGTGAGTGGGGAGAGGTTGTTTTTCTCCTTTTCAGAGCTATGTTCTAGCCAAATAGGCCGACTTGTGAGAGAGCCTTGTGGTATGTCTGGGTTAAAAATATTTCCTCTTAGAAAAATTTTAGGAGAGACCCTGGTCTCCAAACACATTCAGTTGTTCAAGATACTTGGGTATTTTCCTAGGATCTGGGGTGCTGGCCCTAGTACCCTGGCTGGATGCCAGTCTGTCTCAGAGGATTTCACTTAGGGATCTTTTCTTAGAATTTAAGCCTAGGAATCTGAAAGACAGCTGCACACTTAGACATGTTTTCCTTTTTTTTTTCCCCCTCTAGGAACTCTGTTTGCATTTTACTTTAGTGACTGAATGGAAGTCACAGAGAAGTAGGTTGGGGAGTGGATGGAATATGTAGTTTGGCCATCATTGGTTTTTCTGAAGATTTGTTTCACTCTCAGAAGGAAGATGCTGACTCACTTATTTTCTGAACCCTCATGCATCTCTCACTTCTCATCAGGAGCTCTATCTGCATCAGTAGACTTGATTCTCTTGATTCTCTTCTCTTGATGCTTGGCTAATTCCTACTTTCAAGTCCAGTTCCCATGTCATTCCCTCTTTCCTAGTAATAGTCCTTTGTCCTCAAATAGAGATTGGTTTATTTGCTAAGTTGTGTTCGACTCTTGTGAGCCCATGTACTATGGCCTTCCAGGTTCCTCTGTCCATGGGATTCTCCAAGCAAGGAATACTGGAGTGGGTTGCCATTTTATCTCATTTGATCCCTCGTTCAGATGGGCTTCTCCGATGGCTCAGTGGGTAAAGAATTTGCCTGCAATGCAGGATACACAGGAGACGTGGGTTGGATAGCTGGGTCGGGAAGATCCCCTGGAAAAGGAAATGGCAACCTGCTCCAATATTCTTGCCTGGGAAACCCCATGGACAGAGGAGCCCGATGGATTACAGTCCATAGGGTCTCAAAGAGTTGGACACGACTGAGTGACTAACACACACACACACACACACAACATTTCATTCGTATCACTTTTCATCCCCTATTGCCATCACTCTGCTCTAATCCCATTGTCTCTCACCTGTGTTATTACAATAGCCTCCTAAGAGGTCTCCCCACTTTTGCTCTTAAACACCACCCCTGCCCTGCCTGGGTCTGTTTTTAACATGGCAGCCAGAGTAACCCTAGTAGACTACACTTCCGATCAAGTCATTCTTCTGCCCGGATTCTGCAGCAGCTTCCCAGCTCACTCAGAGTCAAGGCCAACAGCAGTGCAATGATCGACGGGGCCCTCACTGGTCTGGTATCAGTTACTCTGTGGCCTCATCTCCCACCAGGCCTCCCTTGTTTCTCCATTCCTGCCACAGTGGCCTTCTCACTATCCCTTGGCTTAACAGACACACTCCTGCTGCATAAACTTTTCAGTAACTTTTCATTCTACTGGAATGTTCATCCTCCAGATTCCTACATGGCTAGTCTTCCCACTTCCTTCCAGGCTTTTTTCAAAGTCACCTTCTAGTGAAGCCTTTCCTGGTGACCTCACTTAAAATCCCAATTCCTCTAACTCTTCGTGATTTCTTCTCTGTTTTATTTTTCTTTTTAGAATCTGACACTAACAGGCTACATATTTTAAATTTTTGCTTAATGTCCATATTCTCCATTAGAATGCAAGTTCCATTAGAGAGGGAGTTTTTGTATATTTGAGTTATTATTTACCCTAGCACTTAGAAAAACAAATGCTATGAATGTTCAACAAATGACTGTTGAATAAATGAGTATTCTTACCCTCATATTGTGGTTGGCAAACTATGTCCTGTGGACTAAATTTATCTAAGCACCTGTTTTTGTAAATTAATTTTTATCAGAATGAAGTCGCATGCATTTATTCACATGTTGTCTATCACTGCTTTCATGTGGCAGAGATGTGCAGTTACAGTAGAAACTGTGTGGCCCACAAAACCTGAAATACTTACTATTTGGCCTTTTACAGAGAAAGTTTGCCAACTCCTTGAGTACGTACTTACCACACAGTGTTATAATTACATAAGCTTCCCAGGTGGCACTAGTGGTAAAAACCCACCTGCCAATACAGGAGACTTAAGAGACTCAGGCTCAGTCCTTGGTCAGAAAGATCCTGGAGAAGGAAATGGCAACCCACTGCCATATTCTTGCCTGGAGAACCCCATGGACAGAGGAGCCCAGCAAAATATGGTCCATAGGATGGCAAAGATGGGACACGTCTGAAGGGACTTAGTGTGCACACATTCCTGCATTATCATTGTCCATTGTTATTTGTCTCTTGTACAAAACTTTAGGCTATTTATTCATAGTTCTTGCAACATAGGAAGTACTCAATTGATATTTTTTAAATGAATTGGCATATATATGAATGCAAAATCAGTGACATGGGGGAAATGACAGTGTTGGGCAAGGGTTTGGGAAGGGTAGAGGATGCTACTCTGTACTGAAGGAAGACAGGTATTCAGAATCTATATTCTAGCCATCCTTCCTACTGGCTCCCTTACTGTGGCAGGGTTGCCATATTCAGATGTAAGATAACTAAAGATACACATGAAAGGTGAATGTATTAGCTGAGGGAAAGGCTGTAAGCTATTTTAAAAACAATTTTGCTTATTTATTTTATTTTTGGTTGCACCATGTCTTTGCTGGTGTTCATCGGCTTTTGCCTGGTTGCAATGCACAGACTTCTCATTGCAGTGGCTTCTCTTGTTGCAGAGCACAGTCTCTAGGCATGTGGATTCAGTAGTTGTAGCTTACGGGCCCTAGAATGTGTGGGCTTCAGTAGTTATGGCTCTCAGGCTCTAGAGCACAGGCTCAGCAGTTGTGGGGCACAGGCTTGGTTGCCCTACAGCATATGCAATCTTCCCAGACCAGATATTGAACCCATGTCTCCTGCATTGGCAGGCGGATTCTTTACAACTGAGCCACCAGGAAAGACCCCTGGGTAAGCCATTTTACTTTTGAGTGACTGAACTCCCAGATGGCTCTGAAACTATGAAACATGGAGTAAAGTTTATAATCAGAGAAAGAGTCAATTAAAGTAGCCAGGAAGTAAGATGCATCCTTATTAGTTGGAGAGACAGTGATTGAGAGAAAGAGCAGACTCCACAAAGGGGTGTAGGGCCCTTCAATGAGTAATGGCCTCTTTGAGGTGATGTCAGAGATTAGCCAAGTTCCTACCAAATATTTAGCTTTTGTGCTTGTAAAAAACGAAATTCACTCAAGTTAACTAAAAAAAAAAAAAAAAGGATTTATTGTAGAATTACAAATGGACTGGAGCTGCAAGATTGCTAGGGCCTAAGGCAGGTTTTGCACTTCGTTTCTCTGCAAGGTTCTCTACATCTTAGTGCATCTGCACCATTCACACCTTGTTCCTAGTTTGCTAGATTACTCATAGTTCCTATTCTCTTACGGCTTTGGTTTAAAACTAGACTCAACTTTCTGTGGCTCCTGCTTTATCTCATTGAGTCTTAAGATTCATATCCAATTGCTAATTGCCTCAGCCTCTTGCAGAATTGTTGCTCAAATTCTGCAGATAATCAACAGTGACTTGGCCTAACTCATCTCTACACATCAGCCTAGAAATCATAGGTTTCTGGCCAGCTTTGAACTTAAGCAACTGTGGCCAAAAGACAGGATAACAGGGAGGGATCCTCAGGGTTTCAAGGCAATATCACTCAACTGGTGCCAACACTCTGGGTAGAGCAAGCTGGTTTTTCATCTTTACTTCTTGGAGACTCCTGACATACATAATTTCTTAAAGAGCTTCATGACCCAGATAATCACGATGGTGTGATCACTCACCTAGAGCCAGACATCCTGGAAAGTGAAGTCAAGTGGGCCTTAGAAAGCATCACTACGAACAAAGCTAGTGGAGGTGATGGAATTCCAGTTGACCTATTTCAAATCCTGAAAGATGATGCTGTTAAAGTGCTGCACTCAATATGCCAGCACATTTGGAAAACTCAGCAGTGGCCAAAGGACTGGAAAAGGTCAGTTTTCATTCTAATCCCAAAGAAAGGCAATGCCAAAGAATGCTCAAACTATTGCACAATTGCACTCATCTTACACGTTAGTAAGGTAATGCTCAAAATTCTCCAAGCCAGGCTTCAGCAATATGTGAACTGTGAACTTCCTGATGTTCAAGCTGGTTTTAGAAAAGGCAGAGGAATCAGAGATGAAATGGCCAACATCCACTGAATCATTGATAATTTATGCTTTATTGACTATGCCAAAGCCTTTGACTGTGTGGATCATAATCAACTGTGGAAAATTCTGAAAGAGATGGGAATACCAGACCACCTGATCTGCCTCTTGAGAAACCTATATGCAAGTCAGGAAGCAACAGTTAGAACTGGACATGGAACAACAGACTGGTTCCAAATAGGAAAAGGAGTACCTCAAGGCTGTATATTGTCACCCTACTTATTTAACTTATATGCAGAGTACATCATGAGAAATGCTGGGCTGGAAGAAGCACAAGCTGGAATCAAGATTGCTGGGAGAAATATCAATAACCTCAGATATGCAGATGACACCACCGTTATGGCAAAAAGTGAAGAGGAACTAAAAAGCCTCTTGATAAAAGTGAAAGAGGAGAGTGAAAAAGTTGGCTTAAAGCACAACATTCAGAAAACGAAGATCATGGCATCTGGTCCCATCACTTAAATAGATGGGGAAACAGTGGAAACTGTGGCAGACTTTATTTTTGGACTCCAAAATCACTGCAGATGATTGCAGCCATGAAATTAAAAGATGCTTATTCCTTGGAAGGAAAGTTGTGACCAATCTAGATAGCATATTGAAAAGCAGAGACATTACTTTGCCAACAAAGGTCCATCTAGTCAAGGCTATGGTTTTTCCAGTGGTCATGTATGGGTGTGAGAGTTGGACTGAAGAAAGCTGAGTGATGAAGAATTGATGCTTTTGAACTGTGGTGTTGGAGAGGACTCTTGAGAGTTCCTTGGACTGCAAGGAGATCCAACCAGTGGTCCATCCTAAAGGAGATCAGTCCTGAGTGTTCATTGGAAGGACTGATGCTGAGACTGAAACTCCAATACTTTGGCCACCTGATGCGAAGAATTGACTCATTGGAAAAGACCCTGATGCTGGGAGGGATTAGGGGCAGGAGGAGAAGGGGACGACAGAGGATGAGATGACTGGATGGCATCACTGACTTGATGGACATGAGCTTGAGTGAACTCCGGGAGTTGGTGATGGACAGGCAGGCCTGGCATGCTGTGATTCATGGGGTCGCAAAGAGTCGGACACGACTGAGCGACTGAACTGAACTGACATTCCTAGTAATGTAATTCCCACATCATTTTAATGCCAATTTTTTTCTTAGGATTTTGTGATTTTCAATTCAAATCTCAAATATGTCATAATACAGGTAAATTACCTATTCATAGTAATACACACACACACACACACACACACACACACATACATATGTATATATGGTACTATGAAAGCTTTATATTTATGTACCATGTATCTATCATCTATCTATTTTACCAATAAAACAAAACATTTGGTATAATTTATTTTATGTAATGTTCACTATAGCTAAGCAGCAGATATTTTGATTATCTCCATTTTATGTAAGAAAACTGAGATTGAGACAGTTAACAGTTATCACACAGTAACAGTACAGTGAGTGAACTCTGACTCCAGAGCCTGTGTTACTACCATTCTACACTGTGTGTCAGGTATAATAATTCTTACCTGCCTAGCAAAGTACTTAGCTCATAGTGAATGCATAATAAATATTAGCTTGCTTTAATTATAGAATGATTGTTCCAGAGGATGTGTATCTCAATGGACGAGGGAGAGAAAACGGAAGTAAATGTGTGCTTAATACTTAAGAAGGATGTTATATAAAAATATGGACTCTTAAAATGGGAATAGTAAAGATCCAGAGAAAGAGCATATTAAGCAAGGACAAAGATATGACCCCAATACACATAGTCATATGCAAACATATTCAGACAACTATGAGTACAATAATTTGAAAGGAAAGGAAATTTCTTAGAGAAAAATAAGAAAGAGAGAATATTGGAAAAATGATATTTTAAAGGCCTTAGATGCTGGGCTAAGGGGGTTTGAACAGTAAGGAACTGGTAGCCTTGAGCTGTATATAGAGATATCTACTAATTGTCTGATTGATCAATAAACAGACAATTTTAAAATATGTATCTGTTTTAATATCTCTCATCCCTCTTAAATTTTATATCTTTCTTCTGGAATCATTTTGCTTATCTCTGAAATACCTTTTTTTTTTTAAAGAATTTCTTTTATTAAATGTTTGTCATATGCTTTCTTAATTTTAATTTTTACAAAAATGTTTTTATATTTTGTCAAGCATTTTTTGAGGGGCTTCCCTGGTGGCTCAGTTGGTGAAGAATCTGCCTGCAATGCAGGAGACCATTTGCAATAAGGAGACCTGGGTTCAATCCTTGGATCGGGAAGATTCCTGGAGAAAGAAATAGTGACCCACTCCAGTATTCTTGCCTGGGAAATCCTGTGGAAAAAGGAGCCTGGTGGACTATAGTCCATGAGGTCACAAGAGTTGGACATGACCTAGAAACACAACCACCAGCACCACCAAACTTTCTTTGGGGAAGTGTTTTTAATTTTTATTAGAATATAGTTGATTTACAATGTTGTGTTAGTTTCAAGTGTACAGCAAAGTGAACCAGTTTTACATTTACATATATCTGCTCTTTTTAGATTGTTTTCCCATATAGGTCCTTACAGAGTATTTAATAGCGTCACCCTGTATTATTAGTTATAAACATTTATCAGTTACCTTATTAGTTATATATTTTTTTATATAATAGTGTGTATATGTCACTCCCAATCTCTCAGTTTATGCCTACCTGCCTTCCCTCCCTTGGAGAAGGCAATGGCACCCCACTGCAGTACTCTTGCCTGGCAAATCCCATGGATGGAGGAGCCTGGAAGCCTGCAGTCCATGGGGTCACGAAGAGTGGGACACGACTGAGCGACTTCACTTTCACTTTTCCCTTTCATGCATTGGAGAAGGAAATGGCAACCCACTCCAGTGTTCTTGCCTGGAGAATCCCAGGGACAGGGGAGCCTGGTGGGCTTCCGTCTATGGGGTCGCACAGAGTCAGACACGACTGAAGCAACTTAGCAGCAGCAGCAGCAGGCAGACTATTTTAGATTGGCCATTTGTTTCTCTTATCAAGACATTATACTACAGTCTCCTGGTTTCCATTAATACTACAGAAAGGTTAGCTATCTAATTGTCTTTCATTTGTACTTTGTCATTTCTCTTCAATATATCTTTTTTCTAATTTTTCTATTATCTCCTTCTGAATTTCCTATGAAATGTCTATTACTCTTCCCATGCTGTTTTTCATGTCTCTTAATAGTGCTTCAACTTTTTAATCTTTGCCTCTCTATGTTGCACTTTGAGGAACAATTTTTGGATTTATTTCCCAGTTGACTCTCTTTCAGGTTTGGCTAACTTGCTTTTAGAACCCACCAATAAATTTTTAATTATTATTAGTATACTTTTCATCTACATAAGTTCTATTTAGCTCTTTATTATAACTGTCTAGTCATCTAAACAATCAATTTATGCTACTTATTTACATTTTGGATATGCTTTTTTAGTTTTAAAAACAATTTAAGGTGATGGATACATGAATTTACACACATGATAAAATTTCATAGAACTAAAACCATACAAATTACTATGAGTAAAATGGGAAATCTGAACAAAATTGGTGTATTATATCAATTGTCAGTATCCTAGTTGTGATACTGTATTGTATTTTTACAAGATGTTGTCGTGGAGAGAAGCCACATAAAGGATATTCACTATTACTCTGTAATAGTTCTTATATGTGAATCAGCAGTTATCTCAAAATAAAAGTTTAATTGAGGGAGGTTCAAAAGGGAGGGAATATATGTATACCTATGGCTGATTCATGTTGAAGTTTGACAGAAAACAACAAAATTCTGTAAAGCAATTATCCTTCAAAAAATAAATTAATAAAAAAACTTGAATAAAAAGAACATATTAAGCTAGATAACAAATAATAACCACTGTATAGCACAGGGAACAACACTGTAATGATCTGTTACAGTATTACAGTGAAAAGTATCTAAAAAAGAGTAGATATATGTATATGTATGACTGATTCACTTGGCTGTATAGCAGAAACTAACAAAACCTTGTAAATCCAATAAAAATTGATTTATAAAAATATAAGCATACTTCTTCTATACCATCTAGTCTGATTCTATTGTTATTTCTTCTGGTTATTGCTTAGGGTGCCTTGCTCCCTCACGTGTGCTTTATGTAGTTGCATTGTAAGCCCATATTCCTTGCAATTTTACTATCAAGTGTCTTTCAGGACTAGATTGAAGATATGCTTTTACTTAAGCCAGTTGACTGGGGCACTATGAGCATGAAACCACTTTATGTCTATAACTGGCATAAGGTTTTTTAGACCATAGGGTATTATGAACTTGGGGGCAAACTTGTGAAGGATGACTTGTGGCTATTTCCCAGAGGTAATATTCACCTTACTTATTGGGCTGAGACTGGGAAATGTAAGTTTCCTTGCTGTCCCCCTTGATGAAATGAGTTTTTAATTTTTTCTTTTGATGATTTGTTTTATTGGTGGTATAGTCCTCCAGAGTCCTGGCTTTATGTGGAACTCTTCCATAAAACTGCTTATCTTGGCTAAGCTCCATAATTTTTTCCTATCTAAGATACTCACGATGGCCATCAAACTGAAAGTCAAGTGCATCAGAAATGAGAAGAGCCTTCAAGGTATCCAGTTGATTCAAAGAATGTTAACTTTTCTGGATTTCTATTTTTATTTTGTTTGTGGGCTCTGGAGGTAACCTTTAACTTCCTTTCATCTTTGTAACTATTTAATATTTATATATTAAAAGTAAATATTTAAATTTATTTTCATGTTTTATCAAGAAGGTATAGTTGTTTTGACTGGAGGGGATGATCAGGGTTCTCAACTCCTTATACCAGATATAAAAATAATTCTCCAGAAAACTAATCTGGAGACAGCATGCAGAATCAGTATTATGAACCAAGGAAATTAGAGGCAGGAAGATTATAAACTCTTCTAGTAGTCTAAGCAGGAAAAGGTAACAGACTGAAAATGATTAGGGACATTATTGTGGCGTGGTGAAAAGAACTAGGAAAATAAAAATAAGAAAAACTGGATTCTAGTCCTAGCTCCAGCCTCAGTTCAGTTCAATTCAGTCACTCAGTCGTGTTTGACTCTTTGTGACCCCATGAATTGCAGCACGCCAGGCCTTCCTGTCTGTCATCAACTCCCAGAGTTCACTCAAACTCATGTCCATCGAGTCAGTGATGCCATCCAGCCATCTCATCCTCTGTCGTCCCCTTCTCCTCCTGTCCCCAATCCCTCCCAGCATCAAGGTCTTTTCCAATGAGTCAACTCTTCGCATGAGGTGGCCAAAGTACTGGAGTTTCAGCCTCAGCATCAGTCCTTCCAAAGAACACCCAGGACTGGTCTCCTTTAGAATGGACTGGTTGGATCTCCTTGCAGTCCAAGGAACTCTCAAGAGTCTTCTCCAACACCACAGTTCAAAAGCATCAATTCTTTAGCACTCACCTTTCTTCACAGTCCACCTCTCACATCCATACATGACCACGGGAAAAACCATAGCCTTGACTAGATGGACCGTTGTTGGCTAAGTAATGTCTCTGCTTTTCAATATGCTATCTAGGTTGGTCATAACTTTCCTTCCAAGGAGTAAGCTTCTTTTAATTTCGTGGCTGCAGTCACCAGCTACACTGATTTTGGAGCCCAAAAAATAAAGTCTGCCACAGTTTCCACTGTTTCCCCATCTATTTCCCATGAAGTGATGGGACCAGATGCCATGATCTTCATTTTCTGAATGTTGAGCTTTAAGCCAACCTTTTCACTCTCCTCTTTCACTTTCATCAAGAGGCTTTTTAGTTCATCTTCACTTTCTGCCATAAGGGTGGTGTCATCTGCATATCTGAGTTTATTGATATTTCTCCCTGCAATCTTAATTCCAGCTTGTGCTTCTTCCAGCCCAGCATTTCTTATGATGTACTCTGCATATAACTTCGGGGAAGGCAATGGCACCCCACCCCATGGACAGAGGACCCTGGTGGGCCACAGTCCATGGGGTCGCTAAGAGTCTGACACGACTGAGCGACTTCACTTTCACTTTTCTCTTTCATGCATTGGAGAAGGAAATGGCAACCCACTCCAGTGTTCTTGCCTAGAGAATCCCAGGGACGGGGGAGCCTGGTGGGCTGCCATCTAGGGGATCGCACAGAGTCGGACACGACTGAAGCGACTTGAGCAGCAGCAGCAGCAGCATATAACTTAAATAAGCAGGGTGACAATATACAGCCTTGAGGTACTCCTTTTCCTATTTGGAACCAGTCTGTTGTTCCATGTCCAGTTCTAACTGTTGCTTCCTGACCTGCATATAGGTTTCTCAAGAGGCAGATCAGGTTGTTTGGTATTCCCATCTCTTTCAGAATTTTCCACATTTTATTGTGATCCACGCAGTCAAAGGCTTTGGCGTAGTTAATAAAGCTGAAATAGATGTTCTTCTGGAACTCTCTTGCTTTATCGATGATCCAGCAGATGTTGGCCATTTGATCTCTGATTCCTTTGCCTTTTCTAAAACCAGCTTGAACATCTGGAAGTTCACGGTTCACGTATTGCTGAAGCCTGGCTTGGAGAATTTTGAGCATTACCTTACTAGCGTGTGAGATGAGTGCAATTGTGCAGTAGTTTGAGCATTCTTTGGCATTGCCTTTCTTTGGGATTGGAATGAAAACTGACCTTTTCCAGTCCTGTGGCCACTGCTGAGTTTTCCAAATGTGCTGGCATATTGAGTGCAGCACTTTCACAGCATCATCTTTCAGGATTTGAAATAGCTCAACTGGAATTCCATCACCTGCACTAGCTTTGTTTGTAGTGATGCTTTCTAAGGCCCACTTGACTTCACATTCCAGGATGTCTGGCTCTAGGTCAGTGATCATACCATTGTGATTATCTGGGTCATGAAGATCTTTTTTGTATAGTTCTTCAGTGTATTTTTGCCACCTCTTCTTAATATCTTCTGTTTCTGTTAGTCCATACCATTTCTGTCCTTTATCAAGCCCATCTTTGCATGAAATATTCCCTTGGTATCTCTAATGTTCTTGAAGAGATCTCTAATTTTCCCCGTTCTGTTGTTTTCCTCTATTTCTTTGCATTGATTGCTGAGGAAGGCTTTCTTATCTCTCTTTGCTATTCTTTGGATCTCTGCATTCAGATGCTCATATCTTTCCTTTTCTCCTTTGCTTTTCACTTATCTTCTTTCCACAGCTATTTGTAAGGCTTCCCCAGACAGCCATTTTGCTTTTTTGCATTTCTTTTCCATGGGGATGGCCTTGATCCCTGCCTCCTGTACAATGTCTAACCTCATTCCATAGTTCATCAGGCACTCTATCTATCAGATCTAGTCCCTTAAATCTGTTTCTTCCACTGTATAATCATAAAGGATTTGATTTAGGTCATACCTGAATGGTCTAATGGTTTTCCCTACTTTCTTCTATTTAAGTCTGAATTTGGCAAAAAGGAGTTCATGATCTGAGCCACAGTCAGCTCCTGGTCTTGTTTTTGGTGACTGTATAGAGCTTCTCCATCTTTGGCTGCAAAGAATATAATCAGTCTGATTTTGGTATTGACCATCTGGTGATAATAATTTGACCATATGTTCATTCATATTCATTGATATTCAACAAATGTTATTTGAGTGTGTAATCTAGACCAGGCACTCTTTTAGACACTGCAGGTGGTAAAGAAAAAAGTTCCTTCCCTCGTGGAGCTTATAGTCTAGCATGAGAAGATAGACAATCAACAAATAACAAGTGATTACATGCTATGCCAGATGGTGATAAGTGCTGTGGAAAGAAATTCAGAATAATGATGGAGACAAGGAGTCATGCTTGCTGGGTAGGGTGTCCAGGGAATGTCTTACTGAAAAGATGACCTTTGAGCAGATATCTGAAGGAAGTATGGGAATTAGCCACATGGAAACCACCAGAAGAGCAGCATAAGCTGGAGAATGAGCTAAACATATATTAGTTGGACAGGACAGGCCACACAGCCTATTAGGCCATGGTGTGGATTTTAGCTTTTAGGTTTGATGAGTTGGCTTCAGTAGGCTAGTAGAATGACTTAATCAGTGAAATGATGCAAAGAAGAAGCAAAGAAGCACCTATTTTCTCTGACTACCACAGAGGAATATTGTGCTTTTCCAATGAGGTGATACTTGTTAAAGATGCCTTTTCAGTTGAAAATAGTTTATAACTGAAAGCGTTTGGTGAGACATGGCATGGGTTTCAGCAGTAAATTTGAAGAAATGGTGGACATCCTCAAGGAGATGTTGAGCATGTGATTAAAAAAGAGATGTGAAGGAGATATTCATTTCAGTGTGGCATTTACAGGGGCAAGATCGTGCCTTATATAGTAAGGAGCCATCTTGAAATATGAGACATCATTGACCCACAGAGAATGTATATCTCCCCTCCTAAGCCTCTTTCATATGTGAGTATAAAAAGGCAAAGCTAAGTACAATGAGCATTTCCTCACTAATAAGTTCTCAAAAAAGATTTATTGTTCAGGAAGGCCTATGTCTACCATCTGTGTTCAGTATCCAACAAGGACTCATAATTGCCTACTGGATGAATGCTGCAAAGTTGGGGGGATGGTCATAGCACTGAACACTATGACAGAGTTAGGGATTCAAACTTATTGCAGGTAAGAATTGAAAGGATTGAATGGTGGTTCCAACACAACACCGTGAAAATTTACAGGGATGAACTTAAACTTTAGGATATAAAAGCTGTGTAAACCAAGCTGATGGATACTTATATTTACAGTAATCAATGTGAACATAATTGTAAGCATAAGCTTTGTATGAATCAAAAGCGTGATGTGGCTATTAAAAGTGTGCCAACAATTTGGGGCTCTCTTAAAAAAGGATAAAGTGTTCAGATGACTGGAAGAGATGCTCTGAGTCCTAATCAGGCTCTATCTGGAGCCTAGGCTCAGTTCTGGGCAGCAGGTTTTATGAGGAACACTAGCAACCTGGAGGACATCCAAAGTTTGGGGAAGAGAGTGATGATGAGCAAGATGGTAAAATGGCCCTGTTTCCCTTCAGATGTGGATTTTAAACTTTTCCCTACTTGACTAAGGAATGGGCCTAAATAGTCATGTGTTTTTTTAAGAAGTCACAATGGCCTCTTTTATATCTTATTCATTCTGTTCATTCATCTACTCACTCATTAATTCATTGTTTCTAACAAATGTTTATTAGGTGGCTACTGTGTTTTAGTGGAGAAGGAAATGGCAAACCTACTCCAGTATTCTTGATGAGAGAACTCCATGGACAGAGGGGCCTGGCAGGCTACAGTCCATGGGGTCGCAAACAGTCAGAGGCAACTTAGTGACTGAATACCAACAACTATGTTTTAGACACAGTACCAGGCTCTAGGGATATGATTCTTGTCTGCAAATGAGTTCAGGTGGGAGAAACAAACATATATGAATATAATTGTAATGCTGCCACTGCTGCTGCTAAATCACTTTAGTCGTGTCCAACTCTGTGCGACTCCATAGACGGAAGCCCACCAGGCTCCCCCGTCCCTGGGATTCTCCAGGCAAGAACACTGGAGTGGGTTGCCATTGCCTTCTCCAATGCATGAAAGTGAAAAGTGAAAGTGAAGTCGCTCAGCTAAGTGCTATATCTAGTCATCTTTGGTCCCCCTAAAGCCGAACTTCTGCATCAACTAACTGACTTGTCTATTTTTAGTCTTTCTCCATCCTAACCTAAAAATTAACTCAGTTAACTCTTGCATCAGAGTAATCATTCTAAAATCATTTATGTGGAAGCACTCAATTGGGTAATAGAGATCAGAGGGGGGAGTATGCTAAGCAGAGGCTCAAGGTAAACAGAGAATCAGCAACTATCACATAGTATAAGGGGATTTCCTGGTGATTCAGTGGGAAAGAATCTTCCTGCAATGCAGGAGACACAGAAGATGCAGGTTCTATCCCTGGGTCAGGAAGATCCCCTGGAGGAGGGCATGGCAACCTACTCCAATATTCTTGCCAGGAACATCCCATGGACAGAGGAGCCTGGTAGGCTACAGTCCACAGGGTCACAATGAGTCAGACATGACTGAGCTTGCATGAACATGTATAAGATTTAGGGTAACAACTGTAATAATAGTTGCCATTTATTCAATGACCTAACCATTAATTATGAAATGGGACATCATCAATTGGTATTCACAGTATAATACTGGGAGAACAGTTTTTCAGACTGACTCCATGTGGAGCATAATATTTTCAGTTAAATACATTTATAATTACATCTAAATCTAACTCTTTAGTTCAATAGTTTGGTCTACTTCTTTTCGATAGATTTTAATATAATAGAAAAAAATCCATCACATGTAGCTTTGGAAAGAACACAGAGTGAAAATGGCCTATGGAGTCGTGGTCTGTCCTGTGTTTAGAGTTCTTAGGGAACTAGCGCAGCATCTTTATGCAATTAATTTGAGTGGATCAAATGTTTTATTTTAAATTTAATTATTTTATTTTATTTTTAATTTAATAATTTTAATTATTTTCCCAACTGTATCTAACTACTCAAGCTGCCAGGTAGCAGATGAAGGTGAGTCTGTCTCAGTGTCTTCATTTCATTCTATGGTCTACTTCACCCCATAGTCTCAAAACTATCTGGGGGCTGAGAAGGAAAGATTTGAAGCCACAGATTCCTTACTGGATTCCCTTATCTATGTGGCCATGTGCTTTCTGGTCTAATAGTTTCATATAATACTATCATTGGTGAAATACATGATGACTGGGAAAGATAAAAATAGGGAGATTGTGAAAAAGAAGACGTGAAGTAAAGTAAAGAATAAGAATAAAGCCCAGAACTGCCGTGACTTTGGGTAACATGACTCCCATGAAATTAGAATGGAGTGAGTCTGTGGTGTCCATGGCTGGAAGCCCTGGCAGGCGGCTGGCTTGGTGACCAAGTAGCTCTTCTCTTTGTAGTTGACATGGAGAACAGCATGCAAATCCCAATTTAAAAGGACAAAGAGCAGTGTACCCATGCTTCACTGCAGTGCCACAACAGAGGTTGGGAAATAAGGAAAAATTCCAATGATGCATGGGCTGAGAAAGCCATATCATTTTTCCCGAGAAGGCAGTATTCTTCTGCCTTGAAGAATGAGTAAATCATTAACCCAAGCCAGGGTGGAGTGCAGGGAGAAACGGCAAGGGAGATAAAGAGGGTTGGATGGTGAAGGGAAAGAGGGGGATGAGTGGAGGAAAGAAAGAACGGAGTATAGAGACCATTTTTGTTTTTCCTTTAATTGTGAATTTGCATCTTAATTTTTTTTAAATGTTATACTTCATTTATAGTTATTATAAAACATTGGCTATATCCCATGTGCTATACAATATGTCCTTGTGACTTGCTCCTTAATTTACCAGGATTTAATAAGAGCTAAATGGAGATCAGTTAGTCCATTCATTGCCACATGAGGGGTCAACCATAGCCATTTCCCTAGAGATATGGAAGCTCCATTAATTGGGCCACATGCTATACTGTAGCAGGATCTGGTATTAGGTTAGGCTCACCTGAAGTTTGCTGAATAACCTCTGTTCTTACATATGAAAATGTGAAATGTTGGCCAGAAACAAATATTTTAAGTTTATATTTCCTTCTTAAGTCATTCCCTGCCAAATGTATGTAAGGGCCTTCTCAGGCATCTAGAACCCTTACATTATGTCTAAGCAGGGTTTTAAGACAATAATTAGTCCTACTTCTGAGTAAACTGTGGTGTGTGGAGAAGCCCCCTAGTCAAAGTAAACTCCATAGGAGATTGAACAGGCTCTCTTTCTTAGGGAATCAGGACATCTTATTGGTTATAATGATCTGTCTGAAAAATCTGACAAGTGCTAAAGATCTAAAAAGTACTCATAATTCTTCCTTTCATAGAATGTTAAGACCTATAAGTAATGGCTTTGGAGCTGTGAAAACAATAGTTGGATCATAAGCTAGAATTTAAGAAACATAATTAAGTTGTGTCATGAGAGACAATCCCTAGCATATTTCTAGTCCCAGTAAGTACTGATTTTTGTAGTCTTTTAGCTCTAGTCTAGCTCCTCCATTTGGAAATTTGAGATATTTTAATATCAAATTAGGCCTTGAACTTGTGGCCACTGTAGTATCAAGTTGATGACCTCCGTTCATGGATCATATTCTGAGAACCCTCTTGTCCAAGCTAACTTTTCCAAATGGGCCACCTGGATCATCAGATGTCATCAGATCCATGCCCTCTCTTCAGAAATGGGCAAATATTTACTACTAGCCATACGAAAATACCTAGGCAAGGAGATGTTGTCATATTTCTATCAACCACTCAAATGCACCAGGAAATTAAAAAGGAATTCTGCCCTATGGCAACATGTTGCTTTTGATTTGTTGTTGCTGTTCAGTCACCAAGTCATGCCCAACTCTTTGTGACCCCATGGCTATAGCACTCCAGGCTTCCCTGTCCTTCCCTGTCTCCCAGAATGTGCTCAAATTCATGTCCCTTGAGTCAGTGATTCTATCTCATCCTTGGCTTCACTCTTCTCCTCTTGCCTTCAACCTTTCCCAGCATCAAGGTCTTTTCCAATGAGTTGACTCTCTGCATTAGGTGGCCAAAGTATTGAAGGTTCAGCATCAGTATTAGTCTTTCCAGTGAATATTCAGGGCTGATTTTCTTTAAGATTGACTGGTTTGATCTCCTTGCAGTCCAAGGGACTCCCTAGAGTCTTATTAAGCATCACAATTTGAAAGCATCAATTCTTCAGCACTCAGCCTTCTTTATGGTCCAATTCTCACATTCATACATGACTACTGGAAAACCCATAGCTAATATCTCAGTTAACGAATTTGGTTAGTATAATCTTCTATAGTGTTGTAAAAAACATAATGAGGAAGATTGAATAATGTGGCCAAGAAAGTTTCCTATGAGAATTCATTGGTTTATTCATTTACACAAACAACTTTTATGGGGCATACATGATGTTCAAAGTACTATTTCTCTGTGAAGTTTACTCTAAGGGGTAACTTTAACTACTAGAATTCTTATGATCTTAAGAATTTGTTAATTCAACAAATGATTCTTTGTGTCTAGTATGTGTGAGTCAGTAGGGATTAAAGATTAATTGAAATTTTGTTTGCTACATGTCTATTTTAGTACTCTTGTATAGTGAAACACAGTAGCCCTCATAGTTCATGATCTAGACTTGGAAGTGGATTATGAAAGCATAAATAAAAACTAAAATAATCATTATATGTAAAATAATTTGTCAGCTATTAATTACTGAAAGAATGTTAAGGAAAGGAGAGAGGCCTCTTCCAAATTGGATGATCAATCAGATCAGATCGGATCAGATCAGTTGCTCAGTTGTGTCCGACTCTTTGCGACCCCATGAACTGCAGCACGCCAGGCCTCCCTATCCATCACCAGCTCTCGGATCAATCAGATGACTATATAATTGCTCATACAGATTGGGACACCATTGAAAAAGAAAAGGTATGGTTAATAATAATGGTAGGATAAGAGAAACACATTTTTCTGTAAGTCTAGGTGTCAGAAAACTTTTTTGTATAAAGGACAGATAATAAGTAGTTTAGACTACAGTCTCTGGCTCAACAACTCCACACTGTTGTAGTGTAGACACAGTCCTAGACTATATGAATGTATGGTTGTATTCCAGTAAAACTTTATTTACAAAAAGAGGCACTGACCTGTCTTGTACAAGGAGATGTTGCCATCCAGTATCTATTGCTGAATAACATGTTGGTAGCTTGAAATGAGGAGAAGGTAATGACACCCCCACTCTAGTACTCTTGCCTGGAAAATCCCATGGACGGAGGAGCCTGGTAGGCTGCGGTCCATGGGGTCGCTAAGAGTGGGGCATGACTGAATGACTTCACTTTCACTTTTTACTTTCATGCATTGGAGAAGGAAATGGCAACCCACTCCAGTGTTTTTGCCTGGAGAATCCCAGGGATGGGGGAGCCTGGTGGGCTGCCGTCTATGGAGTCACACAGAGTCGGACACGACTGAAGCGACTTAGCAGCAGCAGCAGGAGCTTGAAATGATAAACCTTTGTGGTCTCACAGTTTCTGAGGACTGGGAGTTGGGAATGACTTAGGTAGGTATTTCTGGTGCTTGGTCTCTCAGGAGGCTGTAGTCAAGGTATCACATTGGGTTGTAATCACTGATGCTCGACTGAGTCAGTTTCTAAGCTCACTCATGTGGCTGTTGTGAAGAGATGTTCATTCTTCATCATGTGGTGCTTTCCATAAGGCTGCTCCACTACGTGGCTTTCATCAGAGCATGTGAGTAAAAACAACAACAATAAAAACAAAACAAACAAACAAAAAGCCAAGATGGAATCTGCAGTCTTATATAGCCTAGTCTTGGAAGCACACCCTATTCCTTCTGCCCCTATTCTGTTCTTTAGAAGTGAGTTATGAAGGCCAGTGCATACTCAAGCAGAGGGGATTATACAAGGTTATGAATACCAGGAGACAAAAATCACTGATACATGATGTCTATCACACTCCATTATGGTGATTCTCATTAGACAATTTTTTTAGAACTTTATGAGAAATGAATTAATCATAAGGACTATTTGAGTTTAGTTCTATCTCATGTTCTGGTGACCTCAAGTAATGAGAATGAGTGTGAATATATAACTGTTGTTCCAGAAGTGGTACAGAAAATAGTACTAGAAGTGGCTCCAGAAATTGTTTCATGCTCTGCATTCTCCTCCTCCCCATACCTTCACCTTCCCCAAGCAGAGACGATCCGACTGGGTCAGTGAGTCACAAACCATTATAGAACATTGTTATTCGGTAGCTCTCAACTCACATAATTCCTGATCTAATCTGTTATGGCCAATAAAATAAAGCCTATTCAGTCTAAGTAGATGACTTTGCAATGCATAAAAAAATGGTGCACTTTCTCAGACAAGAGAGATAAAACTAGCATACATTTAAGACTTCACTACCTTTCCCAGAAACGGGCTATGTATATACAGCAATGTGTATAGAAGGCCAGTTCACTCAATGAAAATGCTTTCTGACAGCCATTTCAAAGTCACATGCTAGACATATGTTCTGGAAGATGTTTATTGACCTGTTTCTGTTAATATATCTTTTGGTAAAGAAGTGGCTCATGAAAACATATTTACCCAATTAATTCTCAAGATGACAGGTTACTGCCTGACACAGTCATATTTCTTTAGACAATGAAAGAAAAGGGGGCAACATTGCAAGGGAGACTTGATTTATAGAAATTTATTCTAGAAGCAAATACGGTCAGAAGGGATTGAATACAAAGAGTAAAAAAAGTTCAATTTGCATTATGTACACTGTCTCAAGATAGTCATTACTTAATATCTCTTTTCCCATAGTATAATAAAAGTATAATAATGTCCCTATGCATGCTAATTAAAGGCACACTCTGCCTTTAATTATGGAAATATAAACAAAGAGGCAAAGATTCCACATGGGTGATTGAGAGAGAGGAAGTGGGGTGGGGCAATGAAGTGGCTCCTAAGTGAGAGAAGACAATAGCAACAGAAAACCCCAGGCCAAGAGGATTGTTGAAAGACAATCCTAACCTTTTTTCTAAAGGCACGACCCCCCTTTTTGTAAAAAATATATTTATAAGAGGGGAAAGATGTTGCCTCATGAGTATGGTAATAACTCAATCTTCTTTGGAGGTTAAGGACATCCGGTAAGTCATTGATCTGAAAGCTGCTTGGGGTCTTCTGGGATGTCCTCAGATTGTCTTATTTTTTAAACTCAACAAACATTCATTGCAATGGAGAAATACAAGCCTAATACTAGGAAGAATATAATGGGTTCACCTAAAACACAAATGCTTTGGCTGCAGTCATGGACAAAGCAGGGGACCTCCTACCTGGTGGACAAAGCTGCTCTTCTTATGGTCATCACCCTGGCTCCCTGACACAATGTCTGGGATGACCAGTTCCCTTGGTTTTTTTTATTCATGTTTCCCAGTCAGACTTCACTTTTCTAAGTAATTTAGCACATGAAATCTTAATGTTAAAGAAAATGTAAAAGACAAAAAAGTTACTTTTGACAAAGCCAACTTCTCAGGAGTAAAGATTAAAATTCCACTCAACACACCAGGAAAGACAAGTTGATGGCAGTGGTTTTTCTCTGGCATAAGCGGCTCCCATGAGGCACCTGCTCTGTCAGTAAAGACTCAGTGTTGGGATCAACGGCCTGTCTGTTGTAGTAACTGCATCTAGTGGACATAAGACCTCTTCATGCCGGAAAACATTGCTCTCTCTTTCTTTTCCTCCTCCTTTTTTTTTTTTTTTTAAATAGTAGTTATGAACACTTTCAACAAGTTATAAAGTATCTTGGACAAGAGCTATTATTCAAGTCCATTGCTATTTGACAACACTCTGGTGGTGATGTTCTCACTAATCACTTATATTTAAACTTAAAAATATTCCATAGCTTTTTTAGTACCTAAAGGGGATGTAGAGTTAGGGTCTATAAGGCATGCAGGAAGAAGCTCCATGAGGCTCTCAGCCCAGAAGACTCAGCATTAAGTTTGACCCAGCATGGCTGCTCACAGAGCCCAGGGAAGATCAGGTGGTACTTCCAGGATGCAGGGTTGGTTTCAGGCTTGATTTATACTGAGTTCCTTGAAGGAAGAGAAGTGTGCCTATTTATCTTTGTACTGCCACAGTTGAAAGAAATGACTATTAAGCCTTGATTTTGTGTGGGCACTGCTGCTGCTGCTGCTAAGTACTACATGTATGCTAAGGCACTTCAGTAGTTTTCAACTCTGCGATCCCATGGACAGTAGCCAGCCAGGCTCCTCTGTCCATGGGATTCTCCAGGCCAGAATACTGAAGAGGGTTGCCATTTCCTTCTCCAGGGCATCTTTCTGACCCAGGAATCAAACCCAAGTCTCCTATGTCTCCTACATTGGCAGGCGGATTCTTTACCACTAGGCCACCTGGGAAGCCCCAGGTGCTGAGCTATTTTATGGTTATTGCATCATTTAATTACCATTCTGAGAGATGAATACTATCCTCATTTTATAGATGAAACAATCAATCTCTCACAGTTTGCTTTATATAATCTCACAGAGAGAATATGATCGGTTCTTAATTGTGCTAAATAAATTTGCTGAAGTATACACAAACTATGATATAAGGAGATCAAGGACAATCTTTGAAGATCAAATGAGCCCTACAATAACAACTTTAGACCAAGAACTATCCTTGGAGGCCATTTATCCATGAGTTTTCCTTTTGTTTGCTATCAAGCTGTCAAAATACTTTACTAGCAAACTTGATCATAGTAAACTCTAATAAGACTGCGAGGCTTCTTCTGAGGTGGGATTTTGAGTTTGAGCACACTTGAGATACAGAGAGTTGGTAAATCATGAAGGCAGGCTCTGATATAATGGAACTTCCAAAATCATCTGCTCTCATCCACTCCAGTTATGCCCGCCTAAGTCTGTGAGGAATAAAAATAGGGTAAAACAATAAGGAAAGTCATTGACCAGATAGATAGCTTGAGATATTTAGTTCCTTTTATTCTTATTAGAACCATTTTACATCTGTTTCAAGAACTTCCATTTTGATTCCCACTTTCAGGCCTAATAAGTTTTCCCGTTCTCATTCTGTTGTGAACAAAGTCCTCTTGGCTGGTTGAGTCACTGTGTCTCTAATTCAGAGAGGTGAACAGGTCTGTGTATGTCTGATGATTCACTATTGGCAGTGTAAACCACTGGGCAGTGAAGAGGCCCTGGCAGCCTGAAATGAATAGTGTAAACTCCAGGAGTGCCAGCAAGAGTTAGAGCCAGTCTTCATTTTGGTTGGGCCCAGAAAACAGCCAGTCCTCATTTCACCTGGGACTGTCCTTGTTGAAGACCTCCCTTCCTGAGCAACTACCCTTTCTACATGGATCAGGAGAGAGAGCTGTGATGACATTCAAAAGAATAAAATTAAGTGTATGGAACTCTGGGGAGATTTCCCAAAGGCTCAGGGTTTAATTTGCTTCAGTTTAAATGTATTCACTACCAGTTGGCTGAACACCTCTTGCTCTCCTTCTATCACCTTAAATAAGTTCATTAAAATCACTGTGCCTCTGAGCAGGTGCTGTGCTTACAGCTTCTTTTACTATCTCCTTTCCAAGAAAATGGTGTGGATGTTTGAGGTTGTATTAAAAAAGCTCAGAGTTCCTTGAATGCTAAGCCTTATAAATTACGAGTGTGAGTAAGCCCACACTAATCTCCAAGTAACAGAATGCATTACTTTGGTTCAGGTCAGGTCACTTCATCGTTTGTGACAGGAATGTATTAAATGCATACCAAATAGGGCACATGTTTTATTAGCTAGGCACTGCAGAGCTTTCTTCATTTTCTTATCTACTGCTCTGTTCTCATATCTCATCATTCCTTGAACGCACAAAACTTCTCATCATTTTCCAAATGTGTCAGACTTCTCCCAATATTTATGCCTTTGAATAAGTTGTTCCTTTTTGCTGGAATACTCTTTGCTCCCTCATCTGGTACACTTCTTCTTGTGACTCAGCTCAGTTGTCTCCTCCAATCCTGTTCCCTTTCTCTGAGCTTTTGTATCACTCTGTAGGCACCTCTATTGTTTTATTTATTACATTGGCATTGTAGTTTCAAGGGGTTGCAAGCTATGCCTTCTGAGACTGCTCAGGGGAAAGGCAGAGAGAACAAGAACTTGGCAAGTCTAGGACTGGGAGACTTAACTGGGTTGTGTGATGGACCCCCAAGAGGGTCAGAAGGCAGGCAGAAAGGGTGCTTGGTGGATATGAGTGTGTGGATACCAACAAGAGGCAGCCCAGTCGTGAAGAACACTGCAGCCAACGACGTTGAGCCTTTCAGGATACTACACGAGGGAGGTGTCTGGAGGCCACATGCTGTTAGATCACTCAGATCAGTGGTCAGTGGCAACCCAGCCGACTGGAGGAGTTCAAAGACTGTGCTAGGAGGAGAAACTAGACAGTGGACCTGATCAATGTCACAGGGGTAAGAAGCCTAAGACTGACTGTGCCCTGATGGATACTGAGTCTGACAACATGATCAGTTCCCATACTTCAGCAAGAAATGGCTCCTGAGACTGCGGTGGAACTCTTGTCCAGATAGTTGGCTTGGAAAATAGAGAATGAGACAACAGAAGAGCATGAAAACCTCCAGCTGGAAAGAGTGCAAGGGTTAGGGGATGATCATCACTTTGAGAAACTGGAAAGGTGCTAATCTTCTAGCAGTAGATCATATGCTCTTGAGAATAGAGTTCACACCTTATTCATTTTTTATCTCTACTGCCTAACACTGTGCCTGACATGTATCAGGTTCTCAGTAGGTGTTGATTAAAGTACTGAATTAATGGATAAATGAACAGTCCTCAGCTCCTATAAAATGCACACACATACACACAATCTATTATCAGGTGTATGAGAATACTAAACCAATACATAGTTATATAATCCATAATTATTTGAGTATGAGTGTCCTTTCCATGTTGTAATCCCACTGTTTTCCCAAACTAAAAAGTTCAAGAAGTCAAATTTACTTTAAAAAAATGTTGGTGCTAATTTGTTCTTTTTTATAAAAATGTTATAATTAAAGAAGGGTTTGTAAGACATATGTACATGATTTTTAAAATAATTACAAAGTTAGCATCCACCACTCAAGTTGAGACATAGATCACTAATGCCTTAGAAAAGCTGTTTACCCTTCTGTCTCTGACTTCAGCCCTCCATTCCCCGATATCCTAATGTTTGTGATAATAATTTATTTACTTTTAGTTAGGGGCTTCCCAGGTGGTGCTAGTGGTGAAGAACCTGCCTGCCAATGCAGAAGATGTAGGAGGCACGGGTTCGATCCCTAGGTCAGGAAGATCCCCTGGAGGAGGGCATGGCAATCCACTCTAGTATTCTTGCCTGGAGAATCCCATGGACAGAGAAGCCTGGCGATCTGCAGTCCATGGGGTCAGAAAGAGTCAGACATGATTGAAGTTACTTAGCATGAACACATCGTTTTATCACATGCTTGTATTCCTAAAATATATATTTAATTTGCCTGGTTTTGAATTTTATTTAAAGAGAAGCTTCCTGCATACAGTTGTGTCTGGCTTCTTCTGCTAAACCTTATTACTACATTCATTAATCTGTGTTAATTTGTGTTGAGATTTTATTTTTAACCTTTTTGTTGCTGAGATGGCTGGAGAATTTGAGTAAATGTTTGAATGAGCTATAATGTACACCCATGACCTCTTTCAGGAAAGCCAAACTGACAAATATTGAGGGTTGTTTGTTTTCTTTTCTTTCCTAAATGATTTACCATACCAGCCATTTAAAATTTAAAATATTATTGGATTAAAATGAAAGCTTAGATAGTGTTTTAGAAATATCTATCAATACAGTTATACCTGAATTGATTTCACATGGAGAACAAAAGTAAATGCACTTGAGGGTTGGAGAAAAGAAGAGTGTACAATTATAATAAGTATTAGGGAGGATGCTGGAAGCTTTATGTCCAGACAATAGAAGGTGATAAGAAATCTCACTACATTTCTGGGCCAGGTATGTGTCTTATTCTGCCTCGGAGAATATTTTTTTTAGTGAGGTTAGATGTATAGGTGGCCTGCAGATCACACATTTTTTCCTGTTTTGTCTGAAGAGCTTCCTGTATTTCTTCCTGTTTCTTTAATTATTCGGGCCAATACATCCAGACCCATGCTACTGGGAACCAAGAGAAAAAAATTTGGCACTGCTTTCTGAAGGATTTAGATACAAGGAAGGTGAATTTTCCTGTTAATTATTCAGCTAACTTCAGCTGCATGGATTTGCTATGACTTCGTCTATATGTGTTCTCTGGTTTGACATCAAACCAAATTTGTACCAAATACCCAGTTGTTCTGATTACAGTTATTTGGATTAAGTCAGCAATTTGCTTTCCATATATTGCACTGAAAAAAATGCAAGAGCTAGATGAGATACTAGCACTTGGATGGGACAGCAAAGATCTTTAAGTCTAATCCTCTGAGACAGAAAAGCTTAGTGAACTGCCCAAAGGACAGGGACTAGATCCTGGTCCAGAGTTCTTTCTCCAATCTCCAGTTTTGATTTAATTTGGTTAGGGTGTATAAACTGAACTTTATTTTGATGTTATTCTTTTCAAGAGAAACTAGACACAGATGACATTTTCATTACTATAAATAGCCAGTTTCATCCTTCCTTGTAGGGAAAACTTATGAGGAAGATACTCTTGGAAGCTAGAGCATGTCATTTTGAAATTTAAATCATCTTGGGGGGAACTTCTGAGAGATATCCTAGAGATGGTGAAGGGGGATTAATATCTAGGCCACAATAGGAGGACTAGCTTTAGGCCAGAGCCTGACTGATTCACTCACCTAACAGAAGAGGAGACGTAGTGTCCAGTGGACAGGTATGTTAAATGGCAGGAGCTAGTATAAATGGCCTTCTCCATGCAGCGTCCCCGTGAAGGAAGCATTAAGGTAATCAATTGAGAGTGAAGATTTGAAGAGGAAGGTACTGAAGGTTTGAGGGAGAAAATGAGTTGTGAAATACTTACCAGGTGAATAGGACATTGAATGGACCAGGGAAATGTGTTAAGATCTGGAGAGCATAGGGGCCCAAGTGAGGTTAAAGGCCATGCATTTAAATTGAAACCAGATATTACTCAGCCATTAAAAAGAATACATTTGAATCAGTTCTAATGAGGTGGATGGAACTGGAGCCTATTATACAGAGTGAAGTAAGCCAGAAAGAAAAACACAAATACAGTATACTAACGCATATATATGGAATTTAGAAAGATGGTAACAATCACCCTGCTTTTGAGACAGCAAAAGAGACACTGATGTATAGACCAGACTTTTGGACTCTGGGACTGGGAGAGGGTGGGACGATTGGGGAGAATAGCATTGAAATATGTATAATATCATATCTGAAACGAGTCAGTCCAGGTACGATGCCCTATAACAGATGCCTGGGACTGGAGCACTGGGATGACCTGGAGGGAGGGTGTGGGAAGGGGGGAGGGAGGAGGGTTCAGGATGGGGAACACGTGTATTCTGGTGGCGGATCCATCTCGATGTATAGTAAAAGTAATACAATATTGTAAAGATAAGAAAAATTTAAAAAATAATAATTAAAAAAAAAAAAATTGAAACCAGAAGCGTATTTGTGTGTTTTTCTTTGATGATCTTAAGCTATGCTATGCTAAGTCACTTCAGTCATGTCCGACTCTGTGTGACCCCATAGACGGCAGCCCACCAGGCCTCCCCGTCCCTGGGATTCTCCAGGCAAGAACACTGGAGTGGGTTGCCATTTCCTTCTCCAATGCATGAAAGTGAAAAGAGAAAGTGAAGTCGTTCAGTCGTGTCCGACTCTTAGCGATCCCATGGACTGTAGCCTACCAGGCTCCTCTGTCCGTGGGATTTTCCAGGCAGAGTACTGGAGTGGGGTGCCATTGCCTTCTCCGGATCTGAAGCTACATGAATGCAAATAGCACCTGCAACAAGATAGATTTCACTAGTTTTTGGTGTTTTGCCAAGGACATGCACTGAAATAAGAGAAAGTCAAGGCAGAGGAGTTGAGAAGGTATGCAGGGGAGCAGTCTAATGATGAAAAATGGTGATGTATGTGTCTCAGAAGTCTTTGTTTCCTATGGAAACATTTGCCAAATTCAGAACTATCTTCAGACTGGGACATAGTGGGCACTTTGTATGTATTTGCTGGAGTATGAATTTCAATTAATGAAATCATTATTAATCATAAGTTTGTATTACCATGCTAAGTGCTATGGGGACTACATGGAGAAATATGCCATGATTTCCACCCTAAAGGGATTTATACCCTAATCAAAAAATAGAACATAATGTACAAAATGTAATAAAATATGGAATGAAACCTTTTAGAAATGTTTATATGGTTTATAACATTATTACTTGATCACTACTGGATATTTTTTTGAATAAATGCTATCTCTTGAATGTATCAAGCACAGACTTATCTTTAGTTGATAAATGCAAGGAACATAGAAGGAGATACAATGAGTCTGTGTAGGCTGATTTTTCAAATTTCTTTTAAAAACATAATCTTGTATTTGCCTTTTCATTTAGTGTATCGTATGGAATTGAAACTCTCAGTGTTGAATAAGGATTTTCAGGCTCCTATTTTTAAATAACTTGCATGCAGATAAAATTTAATTTTTCTTTCTGGTTCTGCTCTTCGCAAGATGTATTACATTTGACATATCTTTTATGTTAAAAGCTGGATATGAAATCTTAGGCTGCAGTTGCGATTTATGCTTCCCATAAAACTTAAAACCTTCACCAACAATGGAAAAGCAATCAAGAAATGGTATAAACAGGCCAACTTGACCCCTATCTGTTGTGGTTTATAGTATATTCCCAGCGAGAGACATTTACTCCAATAACTCCCTCTGATATTAATGGAAGGTTATACACAGTCAGGGTTAGCTTCCTTTTGAGTAGATGAATATAGGTAGACACACAACTGGAATGAATTCAGAGTTTCTAGCAGGCCATTGGTCCATTTGAGAGTGGTTCCTCCCACCCGCTGATAATGCCCCAAATTCCATAAATAGAACATTATTTACAAGATTTCAATCAAATAAGAATTTGTTCCCTGTTAAAAGGAAATGTAACCTTATTTATCATTTAAGGATGGATCAACATGTTAAACAATGGAGTATCCAAGTGCCTAACCACAGGGATGATGGATAATATGTATACCTCCTTGAAAGTCCAGACATGCAGGTAGACAGTTGGGCAACTGGTCCCAAATGAGACTGTTAGAACCTCAGATATCAAGATGGAATTTAGAATTTCAGTCCCTAAAAGAGATCTGTGTAGGAATTAGGCTCAGGTTGGAATCTAATTCTGTGTGAGCTTAAGCTACTCAGCAAGTAATAAGGAAATGAGCCCAGGGAGAGTGACATGAGTACAAGTTCAGTTATTAGAAGTGGCAGACACTGGGTTCTATGATGAAGACTTTCATTCACCTACTCATTTTCATTCACGTATTCCTTAATTGAGCAAGTACTTATTGAACATCTACTGTGTGCCAAGCACTGGTGACAACGCTGGGGTATGTAAAGACAATAATTATCATGCACTATGATAGATATTGTGACAGAGTGTATCAGTTAATGTTCTAGAAGTACTTGGGTGAATCATGCAGAGAAGACTGGGGAGAAAGGGAAAGAAAGCTTCATGGAAAATGTAAGATACATTTTTGAACATTATTGAAGGCCAAATACATGCCAACCAAGGTACTAGGCACTCAAAGGACACAAAGTTAAATGGTAGGTCAGTTCTGCTTTCAAACACTTACAGTGTAATGTGATCAGTACTTAATTAGCACAAATGAGAGTATTTACATCAGCCAGGAATGTGTCTTAGAGGAAACTTCCCTATGTGGTGAACTCTGAGTGATAAGAAAGAGTTATTTAGGTAAAGGTTATTAATACATGCATTAATATATTTATATCTATTGATCTTTACTTAGCTAAATATATTTCATGTATTTATGTAAAATAAATGTTTGTTTTTATAACTAAATATATTCTAGGTAAAATGAGAAGTTTGTCAAAAGCACATGAATGTGAAATTGCAATCAAGGAATTTCAAGCTGGAGCAAAAAATATATTGGGGGAAAAAGCTCTTGATGCTAGAGAATTAGGCAAGAAGCAGATAATGAAGAACCATGTGTGCTAAACTTTGGGGGAACCATTGAAGACTATTTAAGTAGATTATGTGACAAAATTAGCATTTTGTAGAAATAAGGAGAATGGATTGGGGGGCAGATATTGTAAAGGTTATTTTGGCAATACTCATAGGAAATGACAAAGGCTAAGCCTAAAAGAAGGCAGTGACAGTAAAAGCTGAGAAAACAATAAATGTATGAAGGGAATTAGGGCTTCCCTGGTAGCTCAGCAGTAAAGAATCCACCTGCACTGTAGAAGGTGTGGGTTCCTATCCCTGGGTTGGGAAGATTCCCTGGAAAAGAAATGTCAATCCATTCTAGTATTCTTGCCTGGGAAATCCCATGGACAGAGGAGCCTGTCAGGATATAGTCCATGGGGTTGCAAAAGAGTCGGGCACAACTCGGACTAAACAACAACAGTGAGGGGCATCGATGTCTAGATAGGCTTTGGAAAGGATAAAAGATGAAGAGGAGCTTAGGGATGGGATGACTCATGTGTTTATGGCAGAGATAAATAAGTGGTGGGCAATTTCAGCATAGTGAAGAATTGATGAGAAATAGCTGGTTAGGGATTAAGGAGTGGAGGTAAGAGATAAATTCAACTTGGACTAACTGAATTTGAAACATTCAGAGAAATATACCCAGGTGAAAATGTCCAGTAGAAAATTGGCTATGCAGTTTGAAACTTAGAGAAATAGCCTGTGAGTCATAGGTATTGCTTTAATAGTCATCAACAAATTGGTGACAGCTGATGTTATAGATTTTGATGAATTCATCCATGGAAAGTCTGTAGAATGTAAACACCAGACAGTTAAATTATGAGAAGTTGGAAGAAAAAGCCTTTGATGAAACTGGGGGCAGGGGGAATGGGTAAAGGAAATCCAGGAGGGTATGTTGTCACAGAAATTAAGGAGGAGATAATTTCTTAAAGGATTGAAAAGTTGATAATAAAAATGGTATGTCCACGCAATGGAATATTATCCAATCACAAAAAGGAATGAAGTATTGGTATACATGCCACAGCATAAATAAAACTTGGAGTATTATATTAAGTGAAAGAAGCCAGTCACGAAAGATCACATATTCTATGATTCCATCTATACAAAAGGTCAAGAATAGACCAGTCTATAGAGACAGAAAGTAGATTAGTGGTTGCTTAGAGTTGGAGAAGGAAATGGCAACCCACTCCAGTGTTCTTGCCTGGAGAATCCCAGGGACGGGGGAGCCTGGCGGGCTGCTGCCTCAGGGGATGCACAGAGTTGGACACGACTGAAGCGATTTAACAGCAGCAGAGCTGGGGAAGATGGGGGAAATAGGGATATGGTAGCTAAGCAATATAAGGTTTCTATTTATGATAATGAAAATATTCTAAAACTGTACCTATTTGTGAATATACTCAAAACATTGAATTTCCCCTTCAAATGGATAAATTGTATATTATGTAAATTTTATTGCAGTAAATCTGTTTAAAAGAAAAAGAATATGGAGTAAAATCATCAAGTGTAGCATAGAGGTCCAACAAAATAAGCATAGAAAAATCTCGATTGAATTTGAGAGTACAGAGAGATTGGCAAATTTAACGCTATGGGGGTGTCAAGTACAGATGACAGTTGTAGAAGAGTGAATAGGGGGTGAAAATGATGATCTTTTTGAAGAACCTTGACTGAGATAGGAAAAGAGAGTTGAATACTAAGAGTAATGAGAATATTTCTCTAAAAATGGAGGAGAGCTAGGAGAACATGAATGTTTCTATATACAGGAGTGAGGAGGGGTGATTAATGAAAAGAATTATGAACAGATAGAAGGTGATAGGATCTGTTGCCCAAATAGAGGAGAAGTTGTGTGTAACTGAGAAGGAGGAAATTCAATCAAGTGTTGTCATGCAAGTTCTATATTTCCATTAAGTTGAGAGGCAAATCTTTTATGGTTGAGTGGCATTTAGCCTGGTTGATGGTTTAGGTGGGCAATAAGGATTTTCAGTCGTGAAGGAAATGGAGGAAGGAGCTTACTGAGACATGTTGGATTGCTAGGCAGCAGTGAACGTTCCACTGAGGCTGAAGACCAGAATTAGTAGTATATGTATGTTTTATTATCATCAGCTCTCAAGAACCTGGAGAGAAGAACAAGTGCTGGAATTGATTCAACTTTGAACATTTATAGAGCACTGCATGCAAGGAGAAGCAGAGAATCGAATTTTAAGATAAATGACTGATTAATATGATGGGTAGGGAGAAAGAAAGTGAAGTCAGTGGATACTGATAGTGGTCCAGTGGTCTAAAAGTGTTGTTCAAGTCTTATTTTAGCAATGGAACTATTCTGTTTAGTGAAATCAATTAAAAAATTTAAACAATCAATTTTTTAGTGAAATCAATTGAAAAAAAAAAAAAAAAAACAGCCCCCCAAAGTACACACAGAGTTTTCTTATTAGTGACCTGGAGATACACCTCTCAGCATGTTCTTCCCTTCTTCAGCAGTCCCTGAGTAGCTTCTTGGGGGCCTATGGCTCTTAGAACAGAGTTTGAAAACCTCTGGTCTATGGAGGACTTAATGAAGTGGAACATGGAAAGCAAGATACATGAGATTCATGACATTAACAGTAACAACAAAAACCACTAACAAGAGGCAGATGGAAGAGGTGGAGAAGGAGGAAGTAGAAGAGAAGAAGAAGAAAAAACACTCAATGAGCAGTTACTTTTCACCAGGCACTAGTCTAAGTGCTTTATATCTAATCTTCACAAGAACTAAATGAGTGAAGAAAAAACTATTATCTCTGTTTTCACAAATGAGGACATTGAAGTATACGGAGGTAATCACTTGCTGAGGGGTAATTGGCTTAGCAGTAGCTGGAGCACTTCATGAGAGTGGCTTAATGCTTACCTCTGAGATGAATGATTTGCTGGTAAATTCTTCTCCCTTGACTCTAGATGGGACTCAGTCTAAGAATCAAGTGACACCAGAAAGAAAGTGAAGTCAGTGGGATGTAGAAGATTGGAAGTAAATTAGACCTGATAGGATCAATCAGATCAGATCAGATCAGTCGCTCAGTCGTGTCCAACTCTTTGTGACCCCATGAATCACAGCACGCCAGGCCTCCCTGTCCATCACCAACTCCCGGAGGTCACTCAGACTCATATCCATCAAGTCAGTGATGCCATCCAGCCATCTCATCCTCTGTCGTCCCCTTCTCCTCCTGCCCTCAATCCCTCCCAGCATCAGAGTCTTCTCCAATGAGTCAACTCTTCCCATGAGGTGGCCAAAATACTGGAGTTTCAGCTTTAGCATCATTCCTTCCAAAGAAATCCCAGGGCTGATCTCCTTCAGAATGGACTGGTTGGATCTCCTTGCAGTCCAAGGCACTCTCAAGAGTCTTCTCCAACACCACAGTTCAAAAGCATCAATTCTTTGGCGCTCAGCCTTCTTCACAGTCCAGCTCTCATATCCATACATGACCACAGGAAAGACCATAGCCTTGACTAGATGAACCTTTGTTGGCAAAGTAATGTCTCTGCTTTTGAATATGCTATCTAGGTTGGTCATAACTTTCCTTCCAAGGAGTAAGCGTCTTTTAATTTCATGGCTACAGTCACCATCTGCAGTGATTTTGGAGCCCAGAAAAAGAAAGTCTGACACTGTTTCCACTGTTTCCCCATCTATTTCCCATGAAGTGATGGGACCAGATGCCATGATCTTCGTTTTCTGAATGTTGAGCTTTAAGCTAACCTTTTCACTCTCCACTTTCACTTTCATCAAGAAGCTTTTTAGCCCCTCTTCACTTTCTGCCATAAGGGTGATGTCATCTGCATATCTGAGGTTATTGATATTTCTCCCAGCAATCTTGATTCCAACTTGTGTTTCTTCCAGTCCAGCGTTTCTCATGATGTACTCTGTATATAAGTTAAATAAACAGGGTGATAGGACTTAGTAAATGATGTGGGATGAAGGGAGGACAAGAAATTAAGAATTATTTCAATAATTCAAGTTCTGGATAAATGTTGCATTTTGTAAAAATTTGGAAACTGATGAAGAATTTGGTTTGAGGGGGCAGGGAAATCTTAGGTATTATGAAGCACATAATGTATCCAAAAAGCCATTATACTTAATATACATTTTATTTTTAATATAAGAAAATATTATTATCCATATTTGATAGATGAAGAAGTTGAAGCTTTCAGAGACTTATTGTCCCAAAGTGACCCAGTCGGTAGATGATGGTATCAGACTTTGGATCCAGGTGATTTTACTTCTAGGTACATTCATTTTGGGGATTGACAGGGGAGTGATATTCAGTAGGTACCTGAGGCCAGATGATTGTAATCTGGAAAGAGATACATTTGGGAGACAGAAATTTCTTATAGATCCTCTTGGAATTGGTAGGTGTAGTTAAAATTTCCATGGGCACAGCATATACATAACAGAGCAAAGAACTGGGGACTAAATTTTGGGGACTGCTCATGTGTCAGAAGAGAGGAGGGAAAATATGAGCTCTCTAAGAAAACAGAAAATGATTCTAGAAGTAGAACAATAACTCCTATAATATTATCTTTCATGTCTTTACCCTGACTCCCAGTTAGAAAAAGCATTTTGTCTGGCAACCCAATATGTGTATATGTGTATATTTATGTATATGTGTAAACTCAAAGTTTCCAAATGCAATACTTACTGTTAACAGTAAGTTATTAACATTTGGAAATACTTACTCCTTGGAAGGAAGTAAGGGAGTAAGCTTACTCCTGAGAAGGAAAGTTATGACCAAGCTAGATAGCATATTCAAAAGCAGAGACATTACTTTGCCAACAAAGGTCCGTCTAGTCAAGGCTATGGTTTTTCCTGTGATCATGTATGGTTGTGAGAGTTGGACTGTGAAGAAGGCTGAGCGCCAAAGAATTGATGTTTTTGAAGTGTGGTGTTGGAGAAGACTCTTGAGAGTCCCTTGGACTGCAAGGAGATCCAACCAGTCCATTCTGAAGGAGATCAGTCCTGGGATTTCTTTGGAAGGAATGATGCTAAAGCTGAAACTCCAATACTTTGGCCACCTGATGTGAAGAGTTGACTCATTGGAAAAGACTGATGCTGGGAGGGATTGGGAGCAGGAGGAGAAGGGGACGACAGAGGATGAGATGACTGGATGGCATCACTGACTCAATGGATGTGAGTCTGAGTGAACTCCAGGAGTTGGTGATGGGCAGGAAGGCCTGGCGTGCAGCGATTCATGGGGTTGCAAAGAGTCGGACACGACTGAGCGACTGAACTAAACTGAACTGAACTGTTAACAGTAATGATATTTCCCCTTCTATTCTTTTTTTATATTAAAAAAACCCTGTTGATTAGCAACCCACTAAATTTGTTTCATAACAATAATGGTCCACAATCCAGTGTTTGAAAATACTATAGCCACCCTCAAACATTCAGGGTACCACAATGACATGTGGGCATTGGGAATTCTCAAGTTTGGCTAGTCATCTTGGAATAATAGCAAATATTAATGACTCTCAATGACCACTTTGTGTAATTTATCGTGGGGAATTGTGACACTTGCCTCATCTCTAAGGCCCGTTCTCTTTCTGTTTCCCTGTCCCAGGGTTTGTTTTCCCCTTCTTTAATTTCCTGTTTTCCACTCAACTTTCCTTGGTCCCTTCAGTTTGGAAATTAATTCTTCCTGGGTTTGTTCTTCTTTTTATTGTTGTTTTTTTCTAAATGAATTAAAATAATTTTAAGGCTGACCTTTCCATGTCATTTCCAATCGTCCCTTGTGGCTGTTTTATGCTTAAGTATACTGTACCACAGTAGGAGAATGAACATTTTATTGTGTGGTACATAGTTTTCATTATATAATAATTTAATTATATGACAAATGAGGTTGCAAAACTAATGTTACTCACAGCACCTCGTACACTGCTGCCAAATGCCCTGAGTTAACCTGACGTTACCAGGAATGAATCTTGGAGACCCAGAATTCACAGATCCAGGAATGCCAAGTGAAGTTTGTCATCAATTCTGAAACCAGGGAATCAGAGTAAATAACATGAAACAACTTTGCCTCAATATCTTTCTTCCTCTGTGGTATCCATATAAAAAGGTTTCTTGTTGATGCACTCTGCTATTGAGACTATGAAAGGGACTCTGACAACAAGCACAATTGTAAAGTGACAGGTGTATAAATTAATGGAGAATTTCTTTGGGGGCTATCACATTTCGGAGAGGTAACTGTAGAATTTTTAAGAGGTACTGATTTTGCTTATTTCTTTGTTTTCATATTTTGTCAGGGAAACTAAGACTTGGGGTCTTAAGCAGCTTAAACTAAGGAATCCCCAGCTACGAGTTTAGACAATCTGAATTTAGAATTTAAGACTGGCAACTGGTTAAGCTCTAAATTTAAATAGCTAGCAAATATCTCCAAACAAAAACTTTCTCAGAAAGGTTGGCTCTCTACTTGTTAGTTACTTGGAGTAATCAATTAGATGAAAGGTCAAATGGGGAATATTGGGCAAACAAATTAGATTTTGTTAGCATGGACTGCAGATGGGAAAGTTGGTAGAATCTGTAGGCTAATTTCAACTTCTGACTTGAACTTAAATCTTTGGGATCACTAACAAATTTTTTCATCATTAAAATTTTATAGATTATGGCCTTGCAAGTTTTGTAGTACACCAGAATCATCAGTTTTTTAAAAAATTCTCATGTCTACACTCCAACCAAATATATTTTTAAATAAATCTTAGAGGTGATTGATAGTAGTGCATAGAAAAGTTTGAAAATTCTCAGTGACTCATTTTGGGTGCATAAAGATCTAGATTCACTTATTTGTAAAATAAGTCAGTGCTGAGTGTATTCAATGAGAACCTCAGTTCTTAATGGGAGAAAATAGAAGTAAGACACATAGTCGATGATCTGACAATGTGGTGGGGGGGTAAGTACAAATATAAACATGCTATGTGCTATGCTATGCTAAGTCACCTCAGTCGTGTCCGACTCTGTGTGACCCCATAGACGGCAGCCCACCAGGCTTCCCCGTCCCTGAGATTCTCCAGGCAAGAACACTGGAGTGGGTTGCCATTTCCTTCTCCAATGCATGAAACTGAAAAGAGAAAGTGAAGTCGCTCCGTCATGTCTGACTCTTAGCGACCCCATGGACTGCAGCCTACCAGGCTCCTCCATCCATGGGATTTTCCAGGCAAGAGTACTGGAGTGGGGTGCCATTGCCTTCTCCGACAAATATAAACATGAAGGAAGGTAAAATGTGGTTACAGGTTAAAATAAGGTAAGGATAGTACAATAGGAGTGAATACGTGGGGATTAGGCTCTGGTGGTTCAGTGGTAGAAAACCCAACTGCCAATGTAGGAGATACAGTTTCAATCTCTGGGTCAGGAAGATCCCCTGAAGAGGGAAATGGCAACCCACTCCAGTATTCTTGCCCGGGAAATCCCATGGACAGAGGAGCCTGACTGGCTATAGTCCATGGGGTCACAGAGTCAGGCACGACTTAGCAACTTGGGAAAAAAGCAACAAAGCAGTGAGGTTTCATTGTAGATATAGTAGAACAGGAGTGAAGAGGAGGGAATTAGGTCATACTGCTGCTGCTGATGCTGCTAAGTCGCTTCAGTCGTGTCCAACTCTGTGTGACCCCATAGACGGCAGCCCACCAGGCTCCCCCATCCCTGGGATTCTCCAGGCAAGAACACTGGAGTGGGTTGCCATTTCCTTCTCCAATGCATGAAAGTGAAAAGTGAAAGTGAAGATGCTCAGTCATGTCCGACCCTCAGCGACCCCATGGACTGCAGCCCACCAGACCCCTCCGTCCATGGGATTTTCCAGGCAACAGTACTGGAGTGGGTTGCCATTGCCTTCTCCAAGGTCATACTTCTAAAGGAGGGCAAAAATTCATCTGAGTGTTGATGTATTGATAAGACTTGGTAGGTGAAGGTTTGGGATTTCTGGCAATGGACGCAGCACGAATGAAATTTTGTAGGTACTTTCCAGGTATATTTAGGGAGTAGAGAGCAATGTCATTCAACTGTATCAGGGTACTTACAGAAAGAGAAAGAAGAGGCCAAAAGCAAGAGCATAAAAGATCTTCAACACAAAACTAAGGATTTTGAAACTAGTTACTGGAAAATGAAGAGCCACATTTGGTTTTTTGAGCAGAGACTGATATGATAGGAGCAGCAGGGTGTAGGATGGCTTGGTAGGGAGACAACCTGTATCTAAACAGATAGGTTGCAAGACTCATATATTGCTTCAGGCCAAAGCTTCCCCATGGCTTGCTCAAAATCTCTCCTCTATAAACATGTACATAACACCATTTTTTACTTGCTCCTTCCATGATTTTTGAATTGCTGAATCAATGACAGATTCCTCCACGTCTTAGTACCTGGATCCGAACCAGTGGAAAGTGGTATGATAGTTTGTTTATATGTCACATGAATTATAATAAAAATAAGAGATTCTTGGGGTGTTAACAGAAACTGTATTGGATGAGAAAACCTGAAGACATGTTCCAAATCGTAGTGACAGCATTGCATTCTTTTGAAAGAATTTCATGACTTTCTTTTGATACTTTGGAGGTGAGAGAGCATGAGATCTAATTCCAACTGGTTTTAATTGCTTTTCTTATACAAGGTTAGAAAAGATTGGTCTAATGTACAACAGCAATTTATTGGCAGGTGGCCTTCCCTATTATGAACATCTTTATTTTCTCTTTCTTTGCCTACACTTTTGCTTCTTTTCTCATTTTATATTCTGACCCTAACTTCTTTTACTCTTTCTCATTTTTCTTTCTTTCATGATGACCAGCAACCTCTTCTTTTGGTCTGCCCCAAAGGGTCATCGTGACCCTTTTCCTTGGGAGAAGAGGGGATGAGAGTTATTTGTTAATCATTGTCTAGGGTGGAGACCTTTTTTCTTAGTTAAATTATCTCAGTGTCATCCCGAGTGCCTTGCACAGTGCTAGGAAATGTTAAGTTCACAAAAAATGATTTTTGAAAGAAAATGCAAGATATAACCTCAGACATATTTTTGTCCTTAATAGTGAAGGTTGACTCTACTTGAGTTTTTCAGGACATTTGTGATTTCAACTATCCTATTCTATTGTTTATAGTATAAGTATACTTATACTATAAAACCACATCTTAATTTTTGGTTTGAAAATATGCTCACCCTACCCATGAAAAGTAAACACTAATCTGTACCCCAAATATAATCCATATTAAAAAAGAACATTCTTTGGGTATTTTATATGCGCCTCTTGGAAAAGGCAAAAATGAAAAAAATATAAATAAATGAAAGAAAGAAAAAAAAATTGAGCGGCAAGAAGGAGGAGGTGGTGGGTAGAGATTTGGCGGGATTTGTTTAGCTCCAGTAGAAGGCTCTCTGGAACAATTTAGCCAGCATTTTCATTGGCAGGCCTTAGTAGAGCCATTAGAGCTATTAAACGAATGTATTGTTTTGAGTTTTCTTTGGCCCAAACTCCCCTATTATTTAGGGAAATGGAATTGCACATTTGCAGAGAAGAGAGGAGACTGAATGCCAGTTAACTCGAACCTTCCTTCATGGTGCACTGTGGATGAACAGCCTGTAGAGCTGAGGATTGCTGAGAATTCCTAGCCCTTACAGATTCCCATGTGCCAAGTGCAATACTGAAACTGATCAGGATTCTTGGATATTTTTTTCACTTTCTGGTTAAAAAGTAATCAGAGCTTTGTGAAAGTTCCTCTAATAAATTATACAGGGGCCTTTTTATATCTGGCAAGGAAGCCCTTTTAGAATGTCTGTTCAGGAGCAAAGGGCCCTGATCTGGAACACCCAATCTCTCTCGCCTAAAAATAAACTTGGGTTTTAAGAAATTGCATGTATGTGTGTGTGCATGTGCTTGCGCCTGGTGTGTGTGTGTGTGTGTGTGAGGGGAGACAAATGGAGAATGCTGAATGTAGAAAATAGTTTGTTAATAGATTAATAGATCTTGGAGTTGGAAATGCTGACTTTTTTCTTTTTAAATAAAGGATGAGGCTTAACAGAGGACCCATCCATCCTTCTTCTCAGCTTGTCAAGAGTGTCTTCAGGATGTAGCCAAGTGAAAAAAACTAGGATGAACCCAGTTGGTCCTTACTCTCTTATGTTTTTCTTTTCTCTGTTAGTCTGTTAGTTATTGTTGGTCGACCCTTTTTCTGGTTCCAAACACTGGACCAGAGTTGGAATAATAGAGATTAAGTAACCCATACTCTGCCTAGGAAAGCTTTTACATAGGCAAGTGTTGCCTTACCTTATCTTCATTTGCAGAGCTTGATGCACTAGCCTCTGGGTGCTGGCCTTTTAACTGTGAAGCAGCTTTTTTTTCCTAGCATATAAAATGGTGGTATAGTACAGGGTAAATAGTCTAACAAGGTCTAATTTGTCCTTCTTCTTCTTTAGAAATTGTTTCTCCTCTAGAATAATATACTCTCCTTGTAAATTTTCAAACAGTAAAGAAATAGTTCTAAGTTCTGTCTTTGTTCTACTTTCCCCATCTATTTCTTTCCATCTTTCCACAACTTTTGAAAGCACGCCTAATTCTGACTCTAGGTTAGTTTGTGAAAGTGTGTTCCATTGGTTTTTAAATAAGCATTATTTGAAAAACAATAAAAAGTGTGCCATTTTCACATATGATTGAGGAAGGCTGAGTTAAATCAATTGCTCTTCTGCATCCTCTATGTCTTGCCTTGTACTTTACATACATTATTTCTTTTAACCTGTGTAGTCAGTCTTAAGAGTCAATCTTGTTTGTATCTTCAGGCTATTATTATTATAGCTTTCTAGGTTATTTTTAAGTTCATTTTTTAAATAATCACAATCATTTTTTCAAATTATGAAACCAAGTCTTAGTAAGATTATATAATACTCCAAAACATTTGATAAGAAGATGGCAAAGCCCAAATTAACCCAGGTCATCTTAATTCAGAGCTGCGATCTGTATTTACTTATGCCATCTCCTAGCAATTTAAACAGATTTTAGTTTTATTAGGTACAGAGTTCTCAGAAAATTTAATAATTTGCATTTAGAATAAAGAGGACAGTCTACTCCTTTCCTTTTTTTTTTTTTTTTTTTGACTGTGGTATTCCTTTTGTGGAACACATTTAAGGAGCCATTATTCCTCACAGAACAGAATCTAGTCTGAATCAATTTCATTGATGATTAAATGTGACCATTGATCTTAAGAGCTTCTTGGTGACAATGATGTTACTGAGAGTCACGCCAGTCTTTTCATGAACACTGAGATAAGTCAAGGAGATTTAAGTTAGTGTGTACAATTTTATAGGCTTCCCAGATAGTGCTAATGGTTAAGAACCTGCATGCCAAAGCAGGAGACATAAAAGATGTGGGTTTGATCCCTGGGTTGAGAAGATCCCCTGGAAGGAGGATGGCAACCCGCTCTGGAGAATCCCATGGACAGAGGAGTCTGGCAGGCTGCAGTCCATAGGGTCACAAAGAGTTGGACTTTACTGAAGTGACTTAGCACTCACGCATGTACAATTTTACAGCAAAGTCAGTTCAAATATCCACATTACTCCCAGAATTGCCACTTAACTTTAACCAAATTGCAACTTGTCTCTGTAACTAAACTTATTGTGAGGAGGAAAGATTTGATGTTCCCAGAATTTTCTTTTCATTCCATGCCCCAGTGAAAGATAATTGCTCCACTTTTCTGGGCAGTGCCCAAGGCATGCTTACTTTTACAGAAATTCCTCTGAATGAAACGAAAAAATCTGTTGCCCAAAAGAGTAAATGGCTGAGAAAACCATGACTGTCAATTTTCTATGGTTTATTACAGTTTAAATGACAATAATTGCAAAGGATAGCTTATTGCATATTTGATTGAACAAGATAAATTTGTGTTGATCAAAAAAATAATAACAGTGAAATACCAAGAGCTTAAGATGCATGCCCCAAATTCTATAAATTATTGTGTGTATATGCATAAAAACAGAAACAAATACATCAAAATATTAATAGCAATTATCTCTTAGGGATTAGAATTTGGGTACTATATAACTTTCTTTTAATTCTTTTTGCATTCTTAATTGTCAATTATAACCATGTAGTAGTTTTATTATTAAAAAAGAAGGGGTTAGGTAGAAGGAATAACACAAGCAAAGGATGATGGCAATGAACAATATAGTTGAGTGTGGATGGGGAGCTGTAAGTAGTTTGATGATGTTGTGAGTAGACCAATGAGCTGGACAGTGACAAGAGATGAGGTGGTTGTAAGGAAGGTCACAGGTTGGTGAGAATGGTGGCTTGGGTTTATAACTCCAGCAGCAATGTGAGTAACAGTTTGGGGAAGGTAGGCAAGAAGATAGGCTTCCCTGGTGGCTCAGATGGTAAAGAATCCACCTGCAGTGTGGGAGACCTGGGATCAATCCCTGAGTTGGGAAGATCCTCTGGAGGAGGGCATGGCAACCCACTCCAGTATTCTTGCCTGGAAAATCCCATGGATGGAAGAGCCTGGCAAGCTACAGCCTATGGGGTCACAAAGAGTTGGACATGACTGAGCAACTAAGCACAGCACAGCACAGGCAAGAAGGTAGAAGACCACTGTTTGGGCAAGAGATAATGAGAGCCCATGGTAGTGACATTAGAGTGAAGGGGATAGATTTGAAAATAATTCATAGGTAAATTAGGTAAGGCTTCAGTGCTTGAGTGGATATTAAGGTTGAGGATAAATATGGAGGAGAAAAGATTGCTCTCAGGTGTCTGCCTAGGGTGAAAAGAAGTGGAAAATATAACTCTGAGATCTTCTTCCATCGAAACAGTTTGGAGACATATATGGAAATATTTGTTTTTCTTTTTGAGAGTGAAGATATAGATCCAATCACAGGAGAGTTAGGAGATTTGGTGGTGGTATAGGGGTGAGCATAGCTGCCTTCCAAGCAGTTGACCTGGATTTTCATTCCCAGCCAACTCAGTGGGCCAACCTTAGGCTTCCCTTGTGGCTCAGCTGGTAGAGAATCTGCCTACAATGTGGGAGATCTGGGTTTGCTCTCTGAGTTGGGAAGATCCCCTGGAAAAGGGAAAGGCTATTCACTCCAGTGTTCTGGCCTAGTTCCATGGACTGTATAGTCCATGGGGTTGCAAAGAGTCAGACACCACTGAGTGACTTTCACATTTCACATTGGTCTGAAAGTGCATGGCCTTTCCTGTGTGTCACCTTTTCCTGTGTAAGCATACAAGGTGAATTAGACTTCTCCCACCAATCAAAAATAACAATAACAAAAATAGCTACTATTTATTCTATTCTTCTTACTCATAGACACTATGATAAATACTTTATACAGCATGTCATTTTTGCCTTCCCATCAGTCATTGGAGTTAAATATTAATTTATGTTAGACGAGAAAACTGAGGTTCAGCAAGGTTAAATACTGTGTCCAGGGTCACATAGCTAGTAAGTGACAGAGCTTGACTATAAATTCATGTCTGTCTGATTGACTCATGGACTTCCCTGGTGGCTCAGATGGTAAAGAATCTGCCTGCAGTGTGGGAGACCTGGGTTCGATCCCTGAGTTGGGAAGATCCCCTGGAGAAGGGCATGGCTACCCACTCCATTATTCTTACCTGGAGAATCCCATGGACAGAGGAGCCTGGTAGGCTACAGTCCATGAGGTCGCAAAGAATTGGACACAACTGAGCGACTTTCACTCCAACTTAGAACCATACTTTAATATAGAATAGAAGTTCAGTTCAGTTCATTTCAGTCACTCAGTCATGTCTGACTCTGCAACCCCATGGACTGCAGCACACCAGGCCTCCCTGTCCATCACCAGCTCCCAGAGTTTACTCAAACTCATGTCCATTGAGTTGGTGATACCATTCAACCATCTCATCCTCTGTCATCCCCTTCTTCTCCCACCTTCAATTTTCCCCAGCATCAGGGTCTTTTCCAATGAGTCAGTTCTTTGCATCAAGTGGTCAAAGTATTGGAGTTTCAGCTACAGCATCAATCCTTCCAATGAATATTTGGGACTGATTTCCTTTAGGATGGACTGATTTGATCTCTATGCAGTCCAAGGGACCCTCAAGACTCTTCTCCAACACCACAGTTCAAAAGCATCAATTCTTCAGTGCTCTGCTTTCTTTATAGTCCACATCCATAAATGACTACTGGAAAAACCATAACTTTGACTAGACAGAACTTTGTCAGAGAAGTAATGTCTCTGCTTTTCAATATGCTGTCTAGGTTGGTTATAATGTTTCTTCCAAGGAGCAAGCATCTTTTAATTTCATGGCTGCAGTCACCATCTGCAAGATAAATCTGTCACTGTTTCCATTGTCTCCCCACCTATTTGCCATGAAGTGATGGGACCAGATACCATGATCTTAGCTTTCTGAATATTGAGTTTTAAGAATAGAAGTTGGCAAACATTTTTTTTTTCTGTAAATGGCCAGATAGTAAATATCTTTTATCTTTCAGGTCACATATGATTTCTCTTGCATCCCCTTCTTCTGTTTTTGTTTTTTTTTTAAAAACAACTTTTAAACATATAAACTTGATTCTTAGTTTGTAAGCCATACAAAAACTAGCCACAGGCTGAATTTGCATATCCCTGGTTTACAACACACAAACACTTGCATACATGCATACACCTTTTAGAGAGAATATTGGTGATGAAAGGGTCATATGAAGCATGCTGGGGGAGAAGGAGAAAAATGGAGAAATCACTTAGCTCTACGTTTCCTGGGGAAAGGGAAATCCAGCTGGAATAGAATATCCATGGTAAACACAGGGAGACCACAAGAGTGTGAGTCATCACTCAGCCATAGTCTGAACGCGATCACTCGGCCAACAAATGATCCTCAGATGGCTTCACAGCATTAATGTCAAGGGCGGGTGAGGAAGAGAGATTGAGGAAAAGAAATATGTCCCTTAGATAGAACACTGGCCCTGACCTTCTGGAAAAAGAAGCCTAGTACAGGGGCTGAAGAAGCATGCCTTTCTGGGTCCCAACTCTCAGAGGAAAAGAGAGGGTGAGAGAAAAGCCAGGGGATAGGAGTGAAGAAGGGAAGGTGAGGAGGTTGCCTCAATATATATATACACAACACCCACAACACTCGCAAATTTCAGATGGACAGGAATGGTCTGGCATCTTTCTGGAATCAAAGTCTACAAATGATAATTTTGGTTTGCAAAAGGCAAACTGAAATTCTCCCATCAAAAGAGGATACACATGTACTGAATATCCATATGGAGTCTGTGTGAGCTTTCAAGAACTTCTTAGGTGAAAGGATGGAATTAGAAGCAGAAGCTTCTCCGTCCCTTGAGAGATAATGACAAGTGAGCCTTGGCTACAGGTTCATGAGACTTATGGAGAGGTTGTGATCACCATCAGAAGGGCCCAGAAAGCTTTGGTGAATTGGATCTTCCCATGCTGTGTGTCCTTACAACCAGTAATACTTGTTCTGGAGTCTATGAGTGACAGAATATTTTTTAAACATCTATTTTATTATCTAGTTATCCTTTGTACTTCATTGTTTCATCAAAAGGAGTTATATGTGATTTGGGAGTATAGCATTGAAATGTGTATAATATCATATCTGAAACGAGTCACCAGACCAGGTACGATGCCTGATAATGGATGCCTGGGGCTGGTGCACTGGGACAACCAAGAGGGATGGTATAGGCAGGGAGCGGGGAGGAGGGTTCAGGATGGGGAGCACATGTATACTTGGGGTGGATCCATCTTGATGTATGGCAAAAGCAATACAATATTGTAAAGTTAAGCAAAAAATAAATAAATAAATAAATAAATTAGTGATAATGAAAAAAAAAAAAAAAAGGAGTTATATGGATATAGAAATGGCTTTTTTGTGCATTGCAATGTGTATGTCCTGTAGTGGGATTTGCTTTAATTCCTTTTAGGAATATTTCTCAATATTGACTGGAAAAGTCAGGTGGCCAAAGTATTGGAGTTTCAGCTTTAGCATCAGTCCTTCGAAAGAACACCCAGGACTATTCTCCTTTAGGATGGACTGGTTGGATCTCCTTGCAGTCCAAGGGACTCTCAAGAGTCTTCTCCAACACCACAGTTCAAAAGCATCAATTCTTCTGCTCTCAGCTTTCTTCACAGTCCAACTTCAAAAAGTGAAAATTGAATGGAAGGATGAGTTGAGTTTTAGACTTGCTGAGTTTGAGATCTCTAAGGCTTTCCCAGTGACTCAGTGGTAAAGAATTTGCCTGCAATGCAGGAGACCCAGGTTCGATCCCTGGGTCAAGAAGATCCCCTGGAGTAGACAGTGGCAACCCATTCATTCTTGCCTGGAGAATCCCATGAACAGAGGAGCCTGGTGGGTAATAGTCCACAGGATTGCAAAGAGTCAAACATGACAAAAGTGACTGAGCATGCACATAAGGCATGTTTAGGCGATGATTCATTTTATATATATATATATATATATATATATATATATATATATATATATGTATGAGCTCAGGAGACAAATCTAAGCTAGAGATATACATTTTAGAGTGATCATTGCAAAAAATGCGGCCAAAGTGAATGATTTCACCCTAGGAGAGAATAGAGAGTGATAAGTCAGAAAGTGGAGGATGGGCCCTGGGGGAGTACTGCTGAAGAGACGGGGAGAAAAAGGAAAAGTGGTGTATGCATGAGAGTGTATATGAAGAAATATCCTTAGACATAGGAGGCAAAATAGGAATATGATGACACACTGAAGCCAAGGGAAGAAGAAGTTTCAAGAAGAAAATGATCAACAATGTCAAATGTCCCAGAAAGGTCAAGAAGATAAGGACAGAAGGTGTCCACTGCATAGACAACCTGGGACATTATTGATGACCTGCAGAGGGAAATTTTACTGTGAATGTTGAAGATGAAAGGAGAAAAATTTTTAATTCAATTTATAATTAATAATTTTTCATTGTATCAGATCAGATCAGTCGCTCAGTCGTGTCCGACTCTTTGCGACCCCATGAATTGCAGCACGCCAGGCCTCCCTGTCCATCACCAACTTCCGGAGTTCACTCAGACTCATGTCCATTGAGTCAGTGATGCCATCCAGCCATCTCATCCTCTGTCGTCCTCTTCTCCTCCTGCCCTCAATCCCTCCCAGCATCAGAGTCTTCTCCGATGAGTCAACTCTTCGCATGAGGTGGCCAAAGTACTGGAGTTTCAGCTTTAGCATCATTCCTTCCAAAGAAATTCCAGGGCTCATCTCCTTCAGAATGGACTGGTTGGATCTCCTTGCAGTCCAAGGCACTCTCAAGAGTCTTCTCCAACACCACAGTTCAAAAGCATCAATTCTTCGGCGCTCAGCCTTCTTCATAGTCCAGCTCTCACATCCATACGTGACCACAGGAAAGACCATAGCCTTGACTAGACAGACCTTTGTTGGCAAAGTAATGTCTCTGCTTTTGAATATGCTATCTAGGTTGGTCATAACTTTCCTTCCAAGGAGTAAGCGTCTTTTAATTTCATGGCTGCAGTCACCATCTGTAGTGATTTTGGAGCCCAGAAAAATAAAGTCTGACACTGTTTCCACTGTTTCCCCATCTATTTCCCATGAAGTGATGGGACCAGATGCCATGATCTTCCTTTTCTGAATGTTGAGCTTTAAGCCAACCTTTTCACTCTCCACTTTCACTTTCATCAAGAGGCCCTTTAGTTCCTCTTCACTTTCTGCCATAAGGGTGGTGTCATCTGCATATCTGAGGTTATTGATATTTCTCCTGGCAATCTTGATTCCATTTCATTGTATAGTTTTTATAAATTCAAAATCTGAAAGTGTTAATTGCTCAGGTATGTCCGACCCTTTTGCGACCCCATGGATTGTTGCCCTCCGGTCTCCTCTGTCCATGGAATCCTCCAGGCAAGAATACTGGAGTGGGTTGCCATTTCCTTTTCTAGGGGATCTTCCTAATATGGACTGAACCTGGGTTTCCTGCATTGAAGACAGATCCTTTATCATCTGAGCTACCAGGGAAGCTAAGAACGATCATATACTGTGAAATCATTAATAATAGCAGAATTTCCTCTTTGTCCTGCTCTTTAGTTTTTTTCAAAATAGGCATTTAACTAAATTTGGGAGAAGGTGGCATCAAAGTATTTGTTACTGAACCTCATCTAATTAATCCCCCTACATCTCTCTAGTAAGTGGTTGGTGTCCTTTTCTGTCTCCTCCCACAATTAGTATCTCACACCTTCTAAGTCTTCTCAAGTTCCTATCCCCATCACCTCACGCCATGCTCATAGGAGATACCCCCACCTTCTCCTTTATTTCTGCTGCTGCTGCTAAGTCGCTTCAGTCGTGTCTGACTCTGTGCGACCCCATAGACGGCAGCCCACCAGGCTCCCCTGTCCCTGGGATTCTCCAGGCAAGAACACTGGAGTGGGTTGCCATTTCCTTCTCCAATGCATGAAAGTGAAAAGTGAAAGTGAAGTCGCTCAGTCGTGTCCGACTCTTAGCGACCCCATGGACTGCAGCCTACCAGGCTCCTCCGCCCATGGGATTTTCCAGGCAAAAGTACTGGGGTGGGGTGCCATTGCCTTCCCGGCCTTTATTTCTAGAGCAGCATTAATTAGAGAAGCATTCCTCAATGTAATGCCTGCCATCTACCCTAGAAACCTTTTGCATTCTTTCCTCCCTTCCCTCGTCCCTTTCTAATGCTTGAGCAATTTTCTCTTGATATTCAAGGAGATTCCCAGGAAGTGATGCCGGGGACAGGAATTTTTGTAATTTACTGAGGGTTTCTTTTAGCAGAAATGGATGAGGAAAACAGGAAAACAGGCAGAATGAGAGGCTAAGCAAGCATGTGGTCTCACAGTCCAATCCCATAGGGAGCTCTGGAGCCTAAATTTCATCATGGATTTGGTCCTATCTTGGGGCAAAGGCTGGCTTTTTGTAACTTTCTGTCAACTGGTCATTGTCTGCCAGCCACCCTGGGAAGAGGCAGACATACCATTTTTTGAGGCAGCTCCTATTTGGAGAAAAGAGATTTTTCCAAAGAAAAACATCAGCAGTAAGCTGTTAGCAGCCAGTACTCACAGTAGCTAGGGGTTGGTGGTATCTACTTGGGAGGAGCACCAACAATATCCACCACTTCTGTGCATGATGTATCTTTTCTGATGGGTTCTGCATTTAATTACACTAATTAAATCTTTCCCTTTTATATTATCTCCCCTTACTGGTGTTTTACTACCAAACTATTTTGCTGCTGCTGCTGCTGCTAAGTCACTTCAGTCATGTCTGACTCTGTGCGACCCCATAGACAGAAGCCCACCAGCCTCTCCCGTCCCTGGAATTCTCCAGGCAAGAACACTGGAGTGGGCTGCCATTTCCTTCTCCAGTGCATGAAAGTGAAAAGTGAAAGTGAAGTCGCTCAGTTGTGTCTGACTTTTCGCCACCCATGGACTGCAGCCCACCAGGCTCCTCCGCCCATGGGATTTTCCAGGCAAGAGTACTGGAGTTGACTATTTTAGTGACGCTTAAATCTCCTACCATAAACATTTTCCATCCTCCTCTACATTCTCACATTTTTTTCTTCACTGCCAAGATCCTTGTCTTTGCCCATTATCTTCTCTTCCTTAAGAGCCACTCATTCTCCAACCCAGTGCAGTCTGGTTTCTGCCTCCACTGTTTTTCTGAAATTGCTTTTGTCAAAGTTACTGACCTTCTTGTTTCTAGTTCTGGTGGAGACTTTTCTGTTCTTCTGCTATTTTAATCGCCAGGAACATTTGGATTGATCTTCACCCTAGACTTTGGAGATGCCAACTCGCCTGGATTTCTTCCTACCTCTTCATCACTGCTTCTCAGACCTCTTTGCCAATTTCCTTTCTTCTGCCTATTCCTTAAAGTTACTGTTCCTCAGTGTTTGATTTGGTGCCTTCTCTTCTCACTCTTTATACCTTTTCCTGGACCAGTCTGAGCTTCTGAGACCATCAGAAAAGCTCACCCTCTGCTGTTGCATGATATGTAATTCAAAAGTAAACACATATTTTTAAATAAAGGGGAAACAATATGGTCTCTAGTCTTTTAAATCGTACAGCTCTGGATATATTTTGGAAAATGAACTACCTAGCACACATGCTTTCTTTCTCTCTCTCTCCCTCTGCTAGATCCCTAAGCATGTATTTGTTGAGTAAACCTATTAGGGGGTCAGGAATGCATTATCTCATTCCTTCTACAGTTTTTATTATTACCAATTTCTGAATTTATATACTGCTCAGATCTAAAGAACCATATATACAAGCATCTAATAAGCATCTATTATTTGATTATCACAATGACTTCAAACTGTCACCGAGATCTGTTCCTCCTTCTATTTCCCGCTCCAGTGAATTGTGTTAAGCAGTTACTTAATTTAAAACCCTAGGAGTCATTTTGGACTCTTCCTCTTGCTCACCCTTACCTCATCCAGTTCACCACCAATTGCTATTGGTCCTTTCCCTAAATATCTCTCATATATATCCACAGCCTCCAAATAGGCTTCTCTGCCTCCAGTTTTGTGCTCCTCAAGTCCATAGATACTTTCTGAATTGAGGAGTGTGTTATTCCACCTTATAAACTCCAAGTATAAAGGATTTTCAATCATTAACGTTCTTATAGAATTCATTCACCTGCCCTATGTCAATAGAATAGGAAGTTGAGAGTTCCGTTTGGTGAACTGACTAAACTGTCAGTTCAGTTTGAATCATCAAAATGAACTGACTTCTGTGGTATATGTGTGTGTGTGTGTGTGCACATGTATGACATAATATGCAAAGAATGTTTTGCTTGAAAACAGGGTTTGAAATAAACCTTTTAAAATAGTCTAAAGCAGTGAAAAAGAGAACTAAAAGAGAAAAGAAGAGAAACACATTAAAAAATGACTAAAATATGGGATGACTTCATGGGTCTTTACCCGTGAAGTTGAAACACATCATGTCTGCTCCAGTCACCCACAAGGACCACTTCTCTTGGGAAAAGCTTCCTATTTTTAAACCTAGTGTAATGCCTGTGGAATTACATTGCCTATTTGCACCCAGGCCCCCAGAGTTTATCATTATACACTGTTTTTGCCAAGAACCTGTTCTATCTCTAGTTATCAACAAAGAGATGTCAAAGAGCATACACTTGGGGCTTTGGGTGTATTTTTGTCTCTTGTTCTCTACCAGAGGCAGCAGATCCTATGTGCTACCCTTTGAAATCTAGTTCTTTTAGATGTAAACAGGCCCTGTGGTTTAAGATGGTTCTGCAGCTGCGTAGTATTGGCAAACTTGGGAGGTGGGAAGAGTGGGATATTCTCTGCCTCATCTTCAAGTTACAGCCCATCTGCACCATTCATATATTCAGCTAATATTAAATGAGCACTTAATAATATGCAAGATTATGTGCTAAGTTGTTCTCACACTGATGTGGTGCTTGACTTCTGGGAACTTTGTCCAGCTAATGAGATTAGGAGTGCTCTATAATATTAAAATAAAGAATGCTTGGTATTATATATACATAAATATGTGCCCACATGTATATGTATCTGTATGTAAAGACCTATGCATACCTATATGTGTAGGTTACATATATGCACACATATAAATAAATGTGTGTGTGTATATATATACATAGTATTAAATGAACACTTTAATAATATGCAAGATGATGTGCTAAGCTGTTCTCACACTGATGTTGTGCTTGACTTCTGGGAACTTTGTCCACCTAATGAGATTAGGAATGCTCTATAATATTAAAATAAAGAATGCTTGGTATTATATATACATAAATATATGTACACATGTATATGTATCTGTATGTAAAGACCTATGCATACCTATATGTGTAGGTTACACATATGCAAGAGAGTTCCAGAAAAACATCTATTTCTGCTTTATTGACTATGCCAAAGCCTTTGACTGTGTAGATCACAATAAACTGTGGAAAATTCTGAGAGAGATGGGAATACCAGACCACCTGATCTGCCTCTTGAGAAATCTGTATGCAGGTCAGGAAGCAACAGTTAGAACTGGTCATGGAACAACAGACTGGTTCCAAATAGGAAAAGGAGTACCTCAAGGCTGTATATTGTCACCATGTTTGTTTAACTTATATGCAGAGTACATCATGAGAAATGCTGGACTGGAAGAAACACAAGCTGGAATCAAGATTGCCAGGAGAAATATCAATAACCTCAGATATGCAGATGATACCACCCTTATGGCAGAAAGTGAAGAGGAACTCAAAAGCCTCTTGGTGAAAGTGAAAGTGGAGAGTGAAAAGGTTGGCTTAAAGCTCAACATTCAGAAAAGGAAGATCATGGCATCTGGTCCCATCACTACATGGGAAATAGATGGACAAACAGTGGAAACAGTGTCAGACTTTCTTTTTCTGGGCTCCAAAATCACTGCGGATGTGACTGTAGCCATGAAATTAAAAGACGCTTACTCCTTGGAAGGAAAGTTATGACCAACCTAGATAACATATTCAAAAGCAGAGACATCACTTTGCCAACAAAGGTTCACCTAGTCAAGGCTATGGTCTTTCCTGTGGTCATGTATGGATGTGAGAGCTGGACTGTGAAGAAGGCTGAGCGCTGAAGAATTGATGCTTTTGAACTGTGGTGTTGGAGAAGACTCTTGAGAGTCCCTTGGACTGCAAGGAGATCCAACCAGTCCATTCTGAAGGAGATGAGCCCTGGGATTTCTTCGGAAGGAATGATGCTAAAGCTGAAACTCCAGTATTTTGGCCACCTCATGCGAAGAGTTGACTCATTGGAGAAGACTCTGATGCTGGGAGGGATTGAGGGCAAGAGGAGAAGGGGACGACAGAGGATGAGATGGCTGGATGGCATCACTGACTCGATGAATGTGAGTCTGAGTGACCTCCGAGAGCTGGTGATGGATAGGGAGGCCTGGCGTGTTGCAGTTCATGGGGTCACAAAGAGTCAGACACGACTGAGCGACTGATCTGATCTGATATATAATATATATATGTAAAGACCAATACAGAAGAATACAAATGTGAAAAGAGAATTGCTTCAAATCCCATGACCTGTTTCATCCCCTTCTAAATATCTAGATTGATATTTGATATGGTTTAAAATAAATAGAATTATACTTACTGTTGTACAGCCAGCTTTTTCACTCAATAATATGTTGGGGACATTTTTCCATTTTAATAAAAAATCTAAGTTATTGTTAATGATTTCATGTGAATATTATATATTCTTAATTTATCTTGCCAGATCCGTGCTAATGGAAGTTTGCACTATATTTTTTGCGATTGTACTTGTGCTTCCTATTATACTATTCTATATTATTACACTATATTTTTTGCTATTATTCCATTATTTTTGGTGCATATATGAAATTCATACAAATATCTTTTTAAGTTAAATATACTAAAGGTAAGATTTCTACTGTTGGCAAATATTACCAAAGTAGGCTTACATATTGTAATTACCTATTCTAATCTATGGAGAAGGCAATGGCACCCCACTCCAGAACTCTTGCCTGGAAAATCCCATGGATGGAGGAGCCTGGTAGGCGGCAGTCCATGGGGTCGCTAAGAGTCGGACACGGCTGAGCGACTTCACTTTCTCTTTTCACCTTCATGCATTGGAGAAGGAAATGGCAACCCACTCCAGTGTTCTTGCCTGGAGAATTCCAGGGACAGGGGAGCCTGGTGGGCTGCCGTCTATGGGGTCGCACAGAGTCGGACACGACTGAAGCAACTTAGCAGCAGCAGCAACAGCATTCTAATCTATCTATTATAGACTAGACTAAATGACTTAAAGATTCAGATTTAGGGGTTCCTTTTAGTCTGGGATGATCATTGTGGGATTCATGGGAAAGGTGAGATAGAAAATGGGCCTTGAATATCAGATACATTTTTGATAATTATATATGTAAGGAAAGTACATAAGCAGTGAGGGAAAAAATTAATTAATTAATTAAAAACCCAAAGGAATAAAAATGACTCAAAACAAAAAATCTCAGGAGCATGTTTGACATCAGTGAGTAAATCAGTTTTGCTCGATTGATGGCATAGTGGAGTTCGGGTGATACTGGAGGGTAGGTTGAGTGTCAGATGAAGGGCAACTTTGAGTGGCAACTTATAGGACACCTTCAGGACTATCATGTAGGGCTCAGGGAACCAAGAGTGAACAGAACTCCAGTTTGAATATCATATGGCGTGGGCTGGAGTACGTATATTATTAGAGCGAGAAAAATAAGACATCTTAGTACATGACAAAGTAAAAATGCTCTATTCCAGATAGTGACAGTGGGAAAGGGAATATAAGAATGTATTCTAGAGACTTTGTGAAAGAAGATTCTATAGAAGCTGGGACTAAACATCCCATTAATCACCAACTTCTATAGAATCTTCTTTGACAAAGTCTCTAAACCCCAGCTGCCATTGCCGAGTCATGCCAAGCCTGCTAGATCCACACCAGCAACACGGGTTTGCCTCACAGCCTGCTTCTCCACACCCTCACTGCCAGCAGCTGGGCTGGGCACTGTAACAGAATGGTCCAGCCCTGCTTGGAGGCAAAGAGAGAAGCAGCAGTCAAAAGTGAGGTCTACATGTTGGCATCACCTGCCAACTAGATTGGTAGACTCTAAATGACATCCAGATCCCTAGGTGCAAGGGAGCTGGACCAATGTAGAGCTCAACTTTTCTGTCCTCCAGAACAGGAAGACACCTAGAATGAGGAAAGAATTGATGTGCACAAACCAGCTGACAGTATCCACCACAAACTTCACAAAACCTTACTCATGTCTGCTTCTCTAAGCTGATTTTTCCCTCTGTCTCCCATTCTTGCATACAGTTCTGGGCACCCTGCTATTATAATGCCTTGCACCTTGCATTATAATCATTTGTTTCCATGGTTGTTTTCTTCACTAGACTGAACTTCTTGAAAACAAGAGTCATGCCTTATGTATCTTTTCATTGCCAAGGCCCAACACAGTGACTCACAGATCCTAGGGAAACCAACTGAAGAACAGGGGAAAGAATGTGGGCTTTGGAGTTAAAGGAACTCAAGTTTAAAACTTGCCTCCAAAACTTAACAAGCTGTGTGGTTTGGGACAAGTGACTTTATCTCTGTAAGTTTTAGTTTCTAATCTGTAAAATGAAATAATACTGACTTTATAGACTTGAGAGCTTACATGAGAAAATATATATGAAGCATCTGGCATGTATTTGGGATTCAGTTCATTGTGATCACTATTATTATTTGGGATACATAAACTATTGCCAAGTTAATGACTTATTAAGTGGGTTTCTTCATGATTATTTGTCTTGGCAACAAGGCAGAGTTTGAAGAGTTCAGTTTTTTCCCTTCTGCATCATTATACTCTATCTTGCTTACTATTCTCAACGTAGATTTTGTAAATTTTAAAATTTATCATTCTTTGCATTTTTATGTTTATGCTGGCTTTATATTTATTTTTGACCTAATTTTTTAAACTGGTTTGTGCTATTCCTCTTTCCAAAATCTACATATGTTCTGTTAAAATTTTAGCTCAGCAAGGAGTTCTTTTACAGAACCTGGTTCTTCCTATTACTTTCTGTCTCCTTTCTGCCTTATTGGGATAACCTAGAATTATGATGATTTTCAAGGTTTATACCCTTTCACCTACAAAGGGCCATTTTCCCCTTGAGACTATACCATATTCCCTTTTAGAAATCTGTTTTCTTGAACTCTAATCCCTGATGTTACCAGTCCTGGCCATTGCAAGAACTAAAATAGAATTTCTTTCATTAAAAGAACTCTCCTGTTCCATGTCACCATCTAGTTCTTTCTTATTAATATGAATTAAAATAAATTATCATAACTGATTTTTTCTTGAATGTTTTTGAGAGATATTACTAGCAAGTCATAAAAAGTATTTATCAGAAGTTCTTCCATTGCTATTAGCAGCACCTGTCTTCGTGCAGAAACTTTCTCACCTGAAGTTCTGGATGATCACTGTATTTTTATTCTGTGTCAGTTTTAGAAACTGCCTTTGGGAAGTATCAAAACTATCCTTTGCCTGACCATGCCCAGCAGTAGTTTATGCCTAGAAAATTTTCATTGCTATTTTATTTTCACTAAATGTTTTCCATTGTGGATTTACTTCAGGTGTCTTATTTCAGTTGCATTTCCTTCCTTTTTGCACTGTGGTATTACTTCTATTTCACTTAACTTCATTTCTGTCACACCAAGTATGCCTGTCCTCAGACATAGTTGTCTGCAACAAGTGACTAGCTACCCAGAGTCTTTAAGCTGATACTTGCTTTCCTGTATTATGATTTTTGAACTTTGTTGCTGACTATGTAGACATTTGAGACCTTAGATATTGTTATTAATAATATAATGTTTATTGATGATGTCTTATTTGTGATTTTTATATATGTTACCTGATTTTTATTTCCAATAAAATCACAAATTATACTTTCATTATTTTCATTTTACAGATAAAGAAACTGAGAAGGAATGATGGCAGGCAGCTTGTCAGTGCCCCATGGCCAGTGAGTGGTAGAGGTGGGACCTGAGACCAAGTCATTCTGGCTTAAGCACCTGTCCTCGGGGTGCTGACATGCTACCTCTGACTTTTGGTTCGACCATTTTCTTTTAAGTTCTACTGGGTACTTCTTCCCTCATGCTTTTCTTTTTTCTTATCCTGACCCAATAAGCTATATGGGTATTTTTTATGCTACCCTTCCAAATAAATTTCAGGGCGTGACTCCCTTGGTCAGGTAAATAAACTACTGCCAAGAACTGGAAAGGTGGAATTTACTCTCTCCTGCCTTTTGAGCCAGTTATCTAGGCAATCACACCTTCTTTTAAAACAGGTTCTTTCCTTTGAAACCATCTTTTGAAGCCAGAGGTTCATTCTCTGTGTGCTCTTTTATTTTCCAAAGATATTATATTTAAGTGAAAGAAGATATATTCATTTTCTATTCCTGCTGCAACAAGTGATCACGAGCTTAATGGCTGAAAATGACACATATTGATCACCTTACAACCCTGTAGGTCAGAAGTTTGACATGGGTCTCACCAAGCTAATATCAAGGTGTTAGGGCTGTGTATCTTTCTGGAGGATCTGCAGGAGAAACCACTTCTTTGCCTTTTCCAGCTTCTAAAGGCTGCCCACATTCTTTGGCTTGCAATCTCCTTCCCTTCAGCTTCAAAGCCAGCAATGTAATATTTCTCTGACTCTGCTTCCATGGCCACCTCTTTCTGTGATCACAGATGGGAAATGTTCTCATCTAATTGGATTGGACACACTTAGAAAATCCTGAATAGTCTCCCCATCTCAAAGTGTACTCCTAAGCATCACTGCAAAGTCCCCTTTTCCATGTAAAGTAACATAGTGCCAGATTGCAGGGATTAGAACATGGACAACTTTGGGAACATTATTCTGCCTAGCACAGAAGACATTAGACTTCAAATCCTTTAAATTTCCAGTTAACTCTTATATTTCAACCTCAAGTTCTTACAACACATAAACATTTCAGGAGAATAATTCCATTTTATTTCCAGTAGTACTACTCACTCCCATATGCATTAGCAGAAGTGAGTTAGTATTTTGGGTGTAAAAAGTTTTGTCAAGTTCTCCATATTTGAATTTCAAGAGAAAAAAAATGTTGTTCCCAGTTGATTATGTCTGAGAGGTGATAATATCTTGGCTCTTTTGTGGCATTCAGAAGAGAAACAGTCATCATTTTGAGGTCTTTTCTTCCGGGGGTCATTAGTAGGTGGTTACTGAGAGAACTCAGAGAAGGCAATGGCACCCCATTCCAGTACTTTTGCCTGGAAAATCCCATGGATGGAGGAGCCTGGAAGGCTGCAGTCCATGAGGTCGCTGAGGGTCGGACAAGACTGAGCATCTTCACTTTCACTTTTCACTTTCATGCATTGGAGAAGGAAATGGCAACCCACTCCAGTGTTCTTGCCTGGAGAATCCCAGGGACGGGGGAGCCTGGTAAGCTGCCGCCTATGGGATCGCACAGAGTTGGACACGACTGAAGCGACTTGAGCAGCAGCAACATTGAGAGAACTGAAGTCGAGGTTGAGGGAAGGGAGTATTGAGGAGGAATCCTGGCTTTTCTACTTGTGTCATAGAGGGGGTAATAGAGGTGGCAGCAATTCAGAGAGAGGCACTGGGGGAGAAGATAGTGTGGGGAAGACTATGAGTTCAGTGTTAGAGACAAACTAAATATCCTCCAGTCCACATGTCCCCCGGGAATGAATGATGTCACACTGCTATTAACAATCAAATTACACAAGTAGAATGTATAACTATAAAATCTTATCTTCATACATTGCCCCTTTCTTTAGTATTTCTGGGAGTCTTCAGACTGGTTTGGCATAAAAACCCATGCCCACTGGCATCTATGGTTCTGTTGCTGTTTGCTGTTGCCTGCTGGCAATGGTATTTACCTTGTCTGCTGACACTCAACATTTCCAGCTGATGCTCTGCCCTCACTGTTTCTCTAGGGAAAAGCTGGCCTTATTAGTGAGCTGGCTTCTAATACAACCCAAGGCTGTAAAACTCTCAAGTGTTAGAATGGTGCTGACAGCCCTTAATTCTTTCCAGAAATGGAGAAAGTATCCCTTATCCTCAATTGGTGCTTCATTTTGTTATTAGACCTTAAAGTATTGCTTATGTATCCTGGGTTGTACCAGTTTTCCTATGAAAAGAGTTCTTTTTGTTTCTTACTAAAGAACTCGAAATCCTGTCTCTAAAATCAAGTAATGGACAGAATGTCATTGTGGTTCTTCCCTTGTTCTTGCCTTTTTGTTTTTCTGTGGACACCGTCACATACTGCTTCTGCCTTTGGCCAAAATTCAAACTCTTCTTGCAAATATATCCATGGAAAAATATCCACAGATTCATCAATTAGACTACTATTTCAGATAGGAATTAAAATTCAGTGTCTGAAATTTGTTTCTGCTCAGGTAGAACACCCATAACATTGACATGTTGACTTTAAGATGTCTGTGGAGGATCCAGATAACACACACACACACACACACACACACACACACACACACAGGCACTTCATAGTTCAAGAGTAGAAAATTTCCCAGTGGTGAACAACGTGAATGACAAAAGAATGGATTGCAATCATGACCCAGGAGAATAACTTATAAGAATCAGAAAGGGAAAGAAAAACCCACAATGGAGACTGAGAATCTGTGATCACAAAAGCAAGGAAAGAATTGGGAAAGAACACTGCAATAAAAGCAGAGAACTTTAAGAATCAGGAAGTAACTAACAATATAAACATGAAAGAGGTTCTCATGAAAACCAGGTTACAGTGGGATTGGGGTGTGTGATGAAAACAGAAACAAATGGGAGATGAAGAAATTGTCCTTTCAAGAGATTTGAATTAGAAAGGAAGAACCCTATTTTCTTCCTAGCTATGATTTTCTCAGAAGCCTCATCCTATAGGACAAGAAGAAAGGTAATAAAAATAAGTAAAGAAATAAATGTTAGAGTGTGTTTGTGTGTGAGGGAGTGATCAGTTCAGTTCAGTCACTCAGTTGTGTCTGACTCTTTGCAGCCCCATGCACTGCAGCAAGCCAGGCTTCCCTGTTCTTCACCAACTCCTGGAGCTTGCTCAAACTCATGTTCATTGAGTCGGTGATGCCATCCAACCATCTCATCCTCTGTCATCCCCTTCTCCTCCTGCCTTCAATCTTTCCCAGCATCAGGATCTTTTTCTTAGAGTCTATTCTATACATCAGGTGGCCAAAGTATTGGAGCTTCAGCTTCAGCATCAGTCCTTCCAATGATTGTTCAGGACTGAGTTCCTTTAGGATTGACTGATTTGATCTCCTTGAAGTCTAAGGGACTCTCAGGAGTCTTCTCCAACACCACAGTTCAAAAGCATAAATGGTTTGGTGCTAAGCTTTCTTTATAGTCCAACTCTCACATCCATACATGACTAGTGGAAAAATAATAGCTTTGATTAGACGGACCTTTGAGGGCAGAGTGATGTCTCTGCTTTTTAATATGCTGTCCAGGTTGGTCATAGATTTTCTTCCAAGGAGCAAGTGTGTTTTAACTGCATGGTTGCAGTCACCATCTGGAGGAATTTGGAGCCCCCCAAAATAAAGTCTATCATTGTTTCCATTGTTTCTCCATCTGTTTGCCATGAAGTGATGGGATTGGATGCCATGATCTTAGTTTTCTGAATGTTGAGCTTTAAGCCAACTTTTTCACTCTCCTCTTTCACGTTCATCAAGAGGCTCTTTAGTTCTTTGCTGCCATAAGGGTGGTGTCATCTGCAAATCTAAGGTTATTGGTATTTCTATATCAATAGAAATCTTGATTCCAGCTTGTGCTTCCTCCAGCCTGACATTTCACATGATGTACTCTGCATATAAGTTAAATAAGCAGGGTAACAATATACAGCCTTGGCATACTCCTTTTCCTCTTTGGAACCAGTCTGTTGTTTCATGTCCAGTTTTTACTGTTGCTTCTTGACCTGCATATAGATTTCTCAGGAGGCAGGAAAGGTAGTCTGGTATTCCCATCTCTTTCAGAATTTTCCAGTTTGTTGTGATCCACACAGTCAAAGGCTTTGGCATAGTCAATAAAGCAAAAGTAGATGTTTGTCTGGAACTCTCTTGCTTTTTTGATGATCCAGTGGATGTTGGCAGTTTGATCTCTGGTTCCTCTGCCTTTCGTAAGTCCAGCTTGAACATCTGGAAGTTCACAGTTCACGTACTGTTGAAGACTGGCTTGGAGAATTTTGAACATTACTTTGATAGTGTGTGAAATGAGTACAATTATATGGTAGTTTGAACATTCTTTGGCAATGCCTTCTTTGGGATTGGAATGAAAACTGACCTTTTCCAGTCCTGTGGCCACTGCTGAGTTTTCCAGATTTGCTGGCATATTGAGTGCAGCACTTTAACAGCATCATCTTTTAGAAATTGAAATAGCTCAGTTGGAATTCCATCACCTCCACTAGCTTTGTTCAAGGGAGTGATAGAGCTCATGGTAAGTGGCCTCCATTTTATCATCAAAGAAAGAGGCATACTTGTCTAAGAGTCAGAGGAGATTGAGGTTGGTGAGCGAGAAGGGGCAAGAAAAATGACGCAGATTTTGAATAATTCCTGAAGAGGAGATGACCATAAACAATTTAGACAAGTGCCACTAAAGATACACATTAGATCAGAAATAAAAAAACAATCTGAGTACGGGTGACATTGAGAATGGTGTGCAAAGGTCATTGGAAGTAAGGGAGTGTGTTGACATTTCTTCAAGTGACTCTAGGAGCTGGGCAAAGGGAAAGACTGTGAGTCAGACTGTGAAGCCCTTGGTGTGTATGGGACAGACGGAGGATGGGAAAATGAAAGAAAATAGAAAGATACAGTGACATATTAGAGTTCCACGTGCACAGTAGCAGCAGCACTTTGACAGAGGTAGAAAACACTAAGTTTTTGAAGTTGCCCTAAGCAGCTAGGAGAATACTAGTTAGTACTCTGGGGACCTGTAAGCCTTATGGTGCGAGAACAGCCCAGGGATTGGGGGAGCAGGTCAAAGGGGATAGTCGCACAGAGGAAGAAGCAGAACTGGCAAAGTGGCTAGCAGATGCAGGTGGCAGAGGGAAATCATTCTGCATATTTTGCGTTGAGAACCAACCGATGGACAACAGTGACAGAAAGATTTAGATTTAACCAAACCCGGATATCCAAGATTTGGCCCAGGTGGTTTCTGTGAGGGGAGTTGGCTGAGGATCCTTGGGGGCATCTAGTTTTGTTCTCCTGGAGGCTGCCTGACCACCTGTGGCGTGCAGGCAGCATCTTCCTCTGGAGGGGGCTTGCTCTGCCTGTGGGGAACAATGCCCTGGGTCCCAGTCTTAGGGCACACATGTATGCATCTTTTTATGTCTCATTTTTTAACATGAGAATTTTTGATGCTCATTCAACTTCCTTCAGACAGCTCAGGATCTTTTTCTTCTTTCTGGCCTGAATTACTTCTCTCGGTTTATTAGGGAGCTGTTTGACTGACTATTAAACTAGAACACGAGAGGCATTATTGTTATATTCTTTTACTTTTACCTAGTCGGAAACTAAGCAAGAGTTGGGACTTGCATGGAAAGTTAGATATTAGAGTGTGGCTGCTGCTGCTACTGCTGCTAAGTGGCTTCAGTCGTGTTCGACTCTGCGACCGCATAGATGGCAGTCCACCAGGCTCCCCCATCCCTGGGATTCTCCAGGCAAGAACACTGGAGTGGGTTGCCACTTCCTTCTCCAATGCATGAAAGTGAAGATGCTCAGTTGTGTCCAACTCTTAGCGACCCCATGGACTGCAGTCTTCCAGGCTCCTCTGTCCATGGGATTTTCCAGGCAAGAGTACTGGAGTGGGGCGCCATTGCCTTCTCTGAGAGTGTGGCTAGGGGTCAGCAGTTGTGGAGCTCAACAAAGGAATGTGGTAGGCTGGACACTGGACAATAGTTAATCTCAAATCAGTAGGTGACAGTGATAAAATAGTGAAACAAGTGTGTATTCCTCCAGGAGGCATGCCAGAAATAATAGACTTAAGCTATGGCAGAACAACTTGCTATGTCAGCCTCAAGGAAAGCTTGATTTTGAGACAGTGTTTATGAAGATCAAGGTGAAGTTTCACTTTGCTCTGTCTGAGCTCTCAGAGAGAAGTTCATGGCGAGTATTTCCATCTAGGGTGTGGAGAGGATGAGTAAAGGGAGATCTTGGCAGAAATTAAGTAGATTAATACAGCTCGTGCTCTCTTTTCAGGTTCCTAGTCTCTTTATTTGGGGGGGGGGGGGGGGGGGGGGGGGGCCCTAGGTGGCATGGTGGTAAAGAATCTGCCTGCCAATGCAGGAGATGCAAGAGATGCAGGGTCGATTCCTGGGCTAGGAAGATCCCTTGGAGGAGGAAATGGCAACCCACTCTGGTATTCTTGCCTGGGAAATCCCATGGACACAGGAGCCTGGTGGCTATAATCCATGGGGTAGCAAAGAGTCGAACACGACTTAGCGACTGAACACATCTCTCTTGTCATACGTAGTTCTAGTCAGTTCATGAACCTATGCTTTTTATGACATTTATGTATATTGGTCCTGGTCAGTTCATGATCCTATGCATTTTATGACACTTATGTATGTCATCTCTTCTTTGAATATAAAGATATTTTGGATAACAAGTATATCTCTTAATAACTTATTTCTAAAGCAAGATGTTATGGTTTGAATTTTTGAATAATGTCCATTCTCTTCACTGTAGGTCTGAGCCAGGCTCTGGTCATATTAGTGGACAAACTAAGACATTTATGTTATTAGCTCAGATTAAATACTGAAATGACATACATGTATTATAATAGGTGAGGCAGTCTGCGTGCAAAGTGAACACCCTTTGGATAGCTACCCTTTTACCCTTTTTTGGCTTAGGGAAAAATCTGGACAAAAATGTTTGTCTCCAACAAAATAAGACTCCCCTCTATAGTTTTCATTAATGACCATTTCCTACTGTCTCTAGCTTTTAAAAACGTATTTTTCCCTTATACTTGCCGACTTCTACCTATGTCTTTTTGGAGTGCAGAAGTTAGAGCGACTGCACCCAGTTTGCCACCAGCATAACATAAACACTCTCATCTGGAAGAGTTATTTATGGCTGGGAGAGGGATGGGCAAGAAAGGAAAGGGAAATGAGTGGACCCAACTGATGAGTTGGTGGTGGAGGAGGAGGCCTCTTGGAGAATGGCTCAAAGGAAATTATTGGAACTGCTTGGTTGAGGGAAAACCGAAGGATGGTGGCCAAGGTTGGTAAGTGGCAGACAGGGAAGCCAGGAACACACAGGTAGCCCAAGTAAACCATGCCAGGAACAGGGGGACTTGGGGAAAGTGAGGGAGGAGAAAAGAGAGAAAACTGTCAAGTTCCCAATTCCTAATTTTAGTGGGCTCTCTGAAAAGGAACAGAGGGTGTAGTTTTTCTTCCTTGGTACCCTGCCTCTGTGAAGGCTCAGTCACTGGTCCCTCTTCTTTCTTTTCTAATCGTTTCTTTTTTCCTTTCCTTTTCTTTCTTCTCTCTTTCCTCCTATCCACCCTGCCTCTTCTTTGATCTGTCCGATTAGAAAATCTCCATGTTGAAGAGTTACTTGATGTCATCATGGCTCCAAACCATTGATTTGTCAATGCAGGAAATTGTAATTGTTTTTAATAAAGGAGAAAAGGAAAGGGAATGTGACTAATGTCTGTGGAAAACCAGGCGACAATTCAAAAACCACTGAGTCTCCAGGAAAGAAGAAGAAGGAATATCCCTCTGATCACATCTGACATCACTTCATGGAATCTGGATGGTTTCTTGGGAGAGGAGAACTATTTTTCCAAGATATTATAAGTCAATAAGAAAGGATATTTTAAAACCCCCTTTCTCCCAAGTACTTTTGGTTTTAAAGCAAAGCCTTTTTGTGCTTCTTTATTCCTCTTTTTGATTCTGTGCCAAAGAAAACAAATACAGTCTTCTTTGGGATCTCTATTTCTTGGATACTCCTTGCCAATGTATCTTACATGTGGTTTAAATAGATGGCACCAACAGTGTAGTTGGGAGGCAAAGCAAGCAAGAGAAGAGGGTCATGCTGTTCTCACATGAGCTTCAGGGTTGAGTGATTTCAGTGTCTGCAGCTTGTCTACCAGAGTAGTAAGCATAAAGCAGCAATCTATAAAGGATATATTCAACTATGTTGAGAGAGCTGTCTGCATAGTTGAAGCTGTGATCAGATCATTGCTGTTTTTGGAGCAGCATTTCCAGTGAATCCAAGGGGCGACTCAGTTTTGGTTTAGTTGTTCTTTCTTAAAATAGCTCTCCATTGAGAATGATGAGGCTCTGTTTGCTCATGGTGAAGTTTTAAGTTTCACTCATCAGGAAAACGAAGGTCTTTGACTAGATATGGGCTCTAAAAGAGATTGAATGTTTGTTTCCTACGCTTTTTTTTTTTATGGACCATGGGGCATGTGTTTTTAATAGACCTTTAAGTCTGCAAATAAGTACAAACATAATATTACCTAGTGCTTTGAAGGCCACCAATAGAGATACTCAGTGATATGAAGTAGTCAGAGTAGGTTTAGAGAGTTTATGGATTAAGGTTCTAGAAAGAGAAAAAATATATATATATATAAAAAACTAATATTTTCTGCAGTAGCTTTATGTTATCCTTTCCTTCCTATAACTCATCTCTTTTTCCTCTTTAACTTTGTGTTTCCTGGTTACTATTTACCTTTTTAAAAAATGCCCAAAGCAAGCATTTGCTGAAATAGAGATTCAATCAATCTTCTTATAGTAACTATCGTGCAGTGTGATAGAACCAGAGATTGAGAGTTGGAAGGCCTCATTCACCATGGACTGGAGAGTAATTCTCAGGGTATAGAATTAAGAGTATCATTGGGTTTATCTTGAAGAAATAATCTAGGCGTTAAGTGGGGAACTGAGTATGATGTCAAATACTGAGTATTCATATAAATATTATGGTGCCAAAAAGGTAGGATATTATTTATCTTGGAATAGGGGGGGCCTTTAATATTCTAAATGAGTATTAGTGTCTTTTTCGAGAGCACCATGATACCTGGTCTCAGCCTCTTTGCCCTTCTCCTCCAAAAGGCCATGATGGTTGGGAAGCCAGAGTCTGATTAGATCTGGCTCTGTTCCTTTTTATGTACTGATCCTTTGGTGTGACACTTCCTCTCTTATGTGCTCCCCAGGGCATACATGAGTGTGAAGGAGCTGAAGGAGGCACTACAGCTCAACAGCACCCACTTCCTCAACGTCTACTTTGGCAACTCAGTACGAGAAGACCTTGCAGGTGCCGCCACCTGGCCTTGGGACAAGGAAGCCATCAGTCACCTGGGTAAGTCAAGTTGAAGAGCAACTACAGTTGGAGAAATGAGGAGGTTGGAAGGGAATCTGTGAAAGTTAGTTTGGGGGGAAATGGAGAGAAAAATAAATCTACTTATTAAATTAGCTTCTTTGGGCTGGTAATAGCTTTGAAGAGAATTTTTCAAAATGTTTTAATAAAAGCAGGTAAGATGTATTAGGGCAACAGTGGCAAATACTCAGAATGCTCTAGACCAAATATTCAGAAGGTTCTAGACCAAATAATCTAGATGCAAATAAATTGCTGACATTGGATAAGATCCATCTTGTGTCTTGATTAATCTCAAGAGGGAACCAAGCAAAAAGGTGGCTAGACTGTGAAATCTGGTTTGCAGTAATCACTGTGCCAGAAGATTGCTGGTCATCTTGCATGGATGTGTCCAAAAGATTGGGGAAGGAATAAGAAGCAATAGGTTAACAATAGATGAAAAGATATTGTTCATGTTCAAGAGGAAACCAGAACATAAAAACCCCTGTAGTGAATTAGGTCAGCATCCAGAAGGGCTATATATCTCAAGAAAGGAATAGATAATAAAAAGTTAAACCTGTGGTGATCCAAACGGAATGCTTTGTTTATCCTGGGTTTCATTGGCTCTATAGTCATCTGATACAGTTTTAGGGCTCTCCTTTTATCATTAAATTTTGTATTTTCAGTTGTCAGTATAGGATAAGTCAGAAATTTGTGAGGTGAGTGGTGCTTTCCAAATCAAAACTAATGTGAGTCATTCTAGTCTTCATGGTTGTAAGAGGCAAGCTGGAAGGTTGTATGCCAATAAATCATTTAGTAGTGAGTTTGAGTATTTTGAATTATCCTCATGATAAATAGTGGTAACAGAGGAGCATATAAAACTTTAAGAAAATACCTCCAAATTGGCTCACATCTGATTCACCAAATGTTACCTTTCAGTACATATGACAGCAAGGTTTATCAATAATGGTTTCTAAGAATCCTAGATCAGTCATTGGGAATTGAATCTACTTGTTCAAAAAACCTTCAAAAAAAAAAAAAAAAAAAAGATCTGCCTAGCCATTATGGAGACAAATCTTGGCCCCTTAATAAGAATTGTTGTGCTGGGAGCAGAGCCTTGAGTATTTTCTAACTTTTCTGGTACTAGGCCATTGACAAAATTCATTTAAATAAAAAAAATGGACAAAATATCAAAAAATTACCTACTTGAAGTCATCAGACATCAGCCAAGACAATGAGGATTTTAGAGACCCAATCCTCAATTAGAAGAAAGCTGCATTGATGTGGGATCTACGTATAGCTCAGTTTTGGGTTTTTGTTTTTTTCTCCTTGAAGGAAATTGCCAATTCTCAGTAAAAGTAATAGAAGCGGATCAGAGAGCAGCAGTCCAGAGCATGTTTCAGTCTCACTACTGGGGAGACAGAAACTATAAGTCAGAACTTCTAAGGTATCCAGACTAGAGGGATCAAGTTCCCAGAGAAATAGAAACCATGGAAAAAATAAATGTGATATTCTACTCATAATTTTAAGATATTTTCTGATTTCTGAACTATGCATTCTCTAAGTCAGTGACCAAGAAAACAAGTATTGCTAGAAAATAGCTGCTATTGGATAAAAAAGCTGAAAAGTAATATCAGGAGTCTTATAGGGGAAGGGACAAAAACTTGGAATTGAGATCCTGTCAAGGAGGGGCATTGAGACACTATGAAACACTCTTCATAGACATTCTGTGAAGGAAAACATAAATAGTCTAGCTTACACAAAGCATAAAATTCAGCCTGAAACACTCTTAAATACCTGTTTTTAGGAAGGTCATCTTGCCTGGAGGATTCCATGGAAAGAGGAGCCTGGCAGAATACAGTCTATAGAGTCTCAGAGTCAGACATGACTGAAGTGACCTAGCAGCCGCAGTAGCAGTATCTGCCTATATTTAACTGCCTAACAAAAGACAGTTAAATATTCTCTGGAGGAAGACAATATCATCAAAAACCTCTACAAATTTTTCATGCACAATGTCCTGAAATCAGTAAAAAAAAAAAATTTCCAGTTATGCCAAGAGACAGGATCAAATGATGGTAAACAAAACTAAACAAAGAAATAAGCAATCACTCCATAAATGCAGATCCACAGATTATCCAGATATTGGAGTTATGAAATAGTGGCTTAAGATAATTATGATTAATATGTTCGAGATAGATAAAAAGTTGTAGAGTGTCCTCAGAGAATTAGAATCTATATTAGTGAATCAAAGGGAAATTTTAGGACAAAAACACAGTAACTGAAATTAAGACATTAATAGATTAGTTTGGGAGCAGGAGAAAAGATTTAGAAAACTGTAGAACACATACATATTGAAGCTCAAAGAAGAAAAGTGATGTAAAAATATAGAAAACAGCATGAAGCATTTGAGACCTGATGAAAAATTCCTACTGTAAATTGGAGTTCTAGAAGCAGAAGAGAACGATTTTGAGGCAGAAACAATATCAAAGAGATAGCAGCTGAGAATTTTGCAAGGTGACAAAAAATATCAAACTACAGATTCAAAATGTTTCTCAAACCCTAAGAAGGATAAATAGAAAGAACATCACAACTTGATTCATTATAGCAAACACTCTGAAAATCAAAGGCAAAGAGAAAATACTCAAAAGTAACGAGAGAAAAAATGTTACTTTAAAAGAAGCAACAGTAAGATTGGCATGCTGATTTTTCAACAGAAACTATGGAAGTCAGAAAACAACAGATTGATAGATTTTTTAAAACACTAAAAGAATAATTGCCAATTTATAATTCTATATTCAGCAAAAAATCTTTTAAAGAAAAATTAAACATATTTTCATAAAAAATAGATAATTTAATACCAGCGGTAAAGTAAATATTGAAGAAAGCTATCCAAATAGAAAGAAAATGACTCCAAATGAAAACAGAGACATACAAAAAGAAATGAACCACACAAGAAAGGATAAAAATATAAAATAAAAATATTAAGAGTAATAAAAATGTTTTTTTGGTTTAAAATATATGTGGTTAAAACATGACAACAATGGCATGAAAGACAAAAAGAAAGTAAATTAAATTAAATGATTTAAGCCCCTTCTATACCAATATCTAGAAAAATTACTGATTTATTCATTTTAGGACAGCTTATACATACCTTATATAAGAATTAGCTCAAAATAGATCATAGGTTTAAATATAAAATGTAAAACTGTATAACTTCCAAAAGAAAACATAGGAGAAAATCTTCAGGGCAAGGTTAGGTGAAGAGCGCTTATATATGACACACAAAGCATAGTCCATAGAAATGAAAATGGATAAATTGAACCTAATCAAAATTAAAACTTTTTCTCTGAGAAACACTCTATTAAGATGAACAAAGCAATGGCAGACTTGGCAGAAGTATTTGCAAACCGTCCATCTCACAAAGGAGTTGTGTCTAGAATATATAAAGAACTTTGAAAACAAGAGTAAACAAAAATTCCAGTTAGAAAATGGGCCAAAGCAGACATTTTGTCAAAGAAGATATACAGATGGAAAGTAAGCACATGAAAAGATATTTAATATCATTAGGGAAAAACAAATTAAAGCCACAGTGAGGCTGCTACTGCTAAGTCACTTCAGTCGTGTCCGACTCTGTGTGACCCCATAGACGGCAGTCCACCAGGCTCCCCCGTCCACTTATTAAAAGACCTGAAAAGTAATAGTAACAATACTAAATGCTAGTGAGAATGCATAGAACTGGATGTTGCATATATTGCTGATGAAAAAGTAAAATGGCACAGCCAGTTTGGAGAATACTTTGGCAGTTTCTTGTAAAATTAAATGTACACTTACCATAAGACCCAGTAACTGGACTACTGAATATTTATCCCAGAAAAGTGAAAATATATGTCCACTCCAAAACCTGTGTATTGATCTTCATAGTAGCTCTATTTATAGAGCAAAACTGGAAATGACAGAAGTATTTTTAGTGATGACTGTAAGCAAACGGTGATGCACCCATACAGTGGGATGCGCACGTGTGCCTGCTGCGCTAGGTCGCTCAGTCGTGTCCGACTCTGCAGCCCCATGGACCGTAGCCCACCAGGCTCCTCTGTCCATGGGATTTTCCGGGCAAGAATACTGGAGTGGGGTGCCGTTTCCTACTCCAGAGGATCTTCCTGACCCAGGGATGGAACCTGCACCTCCTGCTTGGCAGGTGGGCTCTCTACCGCTGAGCCACCTGAGAAGCCAACGATACTACTCCGTAATAAAAAAAAAGAACAGAGTATTGATACACGCAACAATTTACATGGATCTCAAGGGTGTTATGGGGAGTGAAAGAAATCTCACAAGTTTCATGCTTGAGAATATTATATAGTATTCTCAAAAATCCATGTGGTATTCTCAAAGTTAAAAAAGAAGACTAGAGAGAGAGAACAAGCTAGTGGTTGTCAGGGGTTAGGAATAGTAGAGGATTGAGGAGAGAGGTATGCATGAGGGGGGACGTGAAGGATAATAGAGGATCAATCTTAATGGTGATTGAATGTTTCAGTGTCTTGATTGTGGTGGTAGTACACCAAGGCACACAAACATGTGATAAAATTTCATAGAACTACACACATACACACCAGACTGCATGCAGAAACTGGTGAAATCTAAATAAGGTCAATAGTCTCTATGCATAAACAGAACATATCACATATAGCTCTTTCAAAGCTCACTGAATGAAGGGATGAATGAATAAATGAATGAAGATATTAAATTTAAATGGTTTCAAGAAATATTTGTTCAAACTAGGGTTCTGTAACAAGCTAAGGGGTGGGATGGGGTGGGAAGTAGGAGGGAGTATCAAGAGGGAGGGGACATAGGTGTACCTATGACTGATTCATGTTGATGTATAGCAGAAACCAACACAATATCGTAAAGCAATTATCCTTCAATTAAAAATAAATTTTTTTAAAAGAGAAAAAAATATTTAAATTATGTCATTGGTCACTGACTCATAATGAATTGCAAAAGAAGCTAGGAATTTTAAATTTTATTCTTAAACTTTTTAAGAATAACTAGTTCTCCACCACATGTTTCCTAATTTGTTTTTAAGAAGTAGAAGACTAGACTGAACAGCTGAAATGCCTGACTCAATATGAAATTTCTCATGTTCTTATTTACTTTTTCTTGTTCAATTATAACTGTGATTGAATAAAGGAACTATATTGACCTAAATCAGGTGTAGAGTAGTACAGACAGCTGAAATAACATGATAGAGGAAGACATTTATGATTTTCTAAACAGAGTCTTTACAAAATTCAAGATAAGATTATCTGTGTCAACATTCAAGACTCTGTATTTTGAGGGTCACTTGAGTGACCTGGCAGATAAGTACACTAGTTTGAAAGTTGGAAGATTGAGGCCAATTTCTGACTACAAATGGCTTAAGTCACTATGTGGAAGAACCAAGGTAATCTGTGGTCAACCCATTTCTGACCTTAGCATGATTTTGTACTTTCAATGCTGTGGTAATGCAGGGAAGAATTTTTTTTAATAAGTAGATGAATAAGTGAGATCCCCTTGAGCTCAGTGGTTTGACTATCTCTACCTTTAGTGTACAACACTTAAACTGAAAACATGTCTTCAAAGGCAGAAGTCTTAAGTAAGTGCTATTCAGTCACTAAGCCCAACTCTTCATGACCCCATGAACTGCAGCATGCTAGGCTTCCCTGTCCTTCACTATTTCCTGAAGTTTGCTCAAATTCATGTCCACTGAGTCACTGATGCCATTCAACCATCTCATCCTCTGCCGCCCCTTCTCCTCCTGTCTTCAATCTTTCCCAGCTTCAGGGTCTTTTCCAGTGAGTTTGCTCTTTGCATCAGGTGGCCAAAGTATTGGGGCTTCAGCTTCAGCGTCAGTCCTTCCAACAAATATTCAGGATTGATTTCTTTTAGAATTGACTGGTTTGATCTCCTTACTGTCCAAGGGACTCTCAGGAGTCTTCTGCAGCACTACAGTTTCAAAGCATCAATTCTTCAATGCTCAGCCTTCTTTAGAGTCCAACTCTCACATCCACACATGACTACTGGAAAATCGAATTGAATTCATTTCATGGCAGTGTCAAAGATAGAATAATTAGAAGAAGTGCACCGTAGAGATATGCACAGCAAAATTGGGAGACAGACAGGCAAATACAAACTTATAGTAATACTATATGATGCTGCCACGCATGAGGGCAAGTAGGAACATGACAATAAAGTGCTTGGTTATGCCAAAATTATCAGAGAAGAAGGGGAGAGCGGGCTGAGGGGCCGAGGCTTGAGGAGAGAGTTAAAAGATAAGCAGAAGTTTGCATGGCAGACAATGGCAGGGTATTCCAGAGTGAAACAAAAGGTAGATGCCAATGTTTAGACTGTTAGAAACCTAGGCTTGCTTAGAAATGGAATGTCCTTGGAATCGCTAGAACAGAGCTCTTCAAACTTATTTTTGCTTTCTTGTAACTCCTAAAAGACTTTTGAAAAACCCCTTTACCACTTTATAGATTTTAAAAGTAACAACTAAAAATTTAGCCATAAGTTTAAATTATAGAAAAGAATATTACCTCTGGTATATTATCTAAATTATTGACATTTAAAAATGCTTTTTAAATCTCCTCTCCTAAATGTATCCTCACTAACATAACAATTTGATAATTGTTGTCATTCATTTAAAAATGTATGGCCATGCACTTTTTTAACATTGAGAAATTGCTCATTGCTCCTTTTTTCTCTTTGGATTTGTGTTTCCATTTTATTTCTCCTATAGAAGTTTGTGGGCTTCCCCCGTGTCTCAACAGTAAAGAATCTGCCTGCAGTGCAGGAGACATAAGAGATGCGGGTTCGATCCCTGGGTTGGGAAGATCCCTGGAGGAGGGAATGGCAACCCACTCCAGTATTCTTGCCTGGAGAATCCTAGGGACAGAGGAACCTGGAGAGTGACAGTCCATAAGGTTGCAAAGAGTTGGACATGACTGAAGTGACTGAGTGTGATGCCCGTGTGTACACACACCACACACACATATAGAACTTTGCACTTAATGTAACAATGAAAGAAAGTGAGAGTGAAGTCACTCAATCATGTCTGACTCTTTGTGACCCCATGGACTGTAGCCCACTAGGCTCCTCCATCCATGGGATTGTCCAGGCAAGAATACTGGAGTGGGTTTAGTAAGTCACCTATTTATCTTCTAAAAACAGATTTTGAGTAAAACAACTCTTTTGTGATATCTTTTAATTAAAGTTTTTATTTTGAGATAATTGTATATTCACATGTGGTTGTAAGAAATAGTACAAAGAGATTTCCACATATCCTTTACCCATTTTCCTTCAAGGGAAGCATCTTGCAAAACTATAATACAATATCACAAACAGGATATTAATGTTGATACTGATCATAAGTTATAATGAGTTAAAAATTTCTTCTCAATTGAGTTAGCTTTTGAAATGTTTCCTTGTCCAAAATTGATCAAAACAATACTTTAAAATGTTGATTGATGACTAGTAAGCAAAGTGGAAAATGCACATTTAATGAGTTGAGAATGGCTTTTCTCTCCCAGATTAGTCCTTGTGTCAGTGGATGAAAAGTAATTACTGCTATAATAAGACAGGATTTAGCATCAGTTATATTGCTTCTTTTTTTCTTTTTTAGCTCTAAGTGCTGAGAAACTTTTTTTCACATAAATAAGTAGATGAGGGAAATAGAGTTGTGTTTGACTGAGTAGATGGTGGTGCCAAGGTAGAAAATATAGAAAAAAAAAAAAGAGGAGCAAAGAGCGAGGCAGTTTGATTTTGGAGGTGTTAAATTTGGGGTCTCTACCAATTTGATCATGCAAAGGATTTCCACAAAAGCAGAGGAGGAGCAGGATTCAGAAGTGTACCAGACACCAAAGAAAGAGGGGTTTGAGAGAGTCCCTTGTGGCCCACAAATATGCCTGCTTCAGAAAGATGAAGTAAGTACAGGTCATCTTGGCCAGGTTAGAAAGGACAGTCGGTCACTCTCTGGCATGGAAGTTGAACACTTCAGAGTGTTCTGGGCCAACCGTCTTTCTAATTGTCCTAGGGAATGTTGTACTGCCAAGAACATTCAGAGATACTGATCAGATCTCAAGCAACATGCCCCAGTGCGTGGGACCTAAGAGCTGTGTGGGAGGGAACTTGAGCCTGGCTTACAATGGACCTTTAGACATACAGGATCTTCTAAGGAGTCCAGGTAATACGACTCTTGTAGGAAAAAATGTCTTTGAGTGATAGAGTGGGCTATGGCTTCCAAAAGATAGAAAGAAATGTATGTTGAGCAAGTCACCTAATATATAAAATGGGAATAAAGGAAGAGTGCCTGACACATGGACTTGCCTGGTGGTCCGGTGGCTAAGACTCTGCACTCCCAATGCGGGGGGCCCAGGTTCAATCCCTGGTCAGGGAACTAGACCCCACATGGTGCAACTAAGACACAGCACAGCCAAATGAATGAATGAATGCATTTTAAAAGTACCTGGTGCATAGTAGGGCTTCAGTAAATATTAGCTCCACTGGTACTAGTAGTAGTAGCAACAGCAGTAGAAGTTCCACATATCGTGTGTCTGTGGCTGACATTCTTGGTTGTGCCCTTAGCCTCTCACCTACCTCATCTCCCTCCTAGAGAATTTTAGTGCCCTAGAAAGATGTTTGTTCCTTTGTAAAAGAGTAAACAATGTGTTTTAAGGGTCAAACTGTTTGCAGAGGCAAAGCAACTTATAGGAAGCAGAGATTCCATATATATGTGTAATATGCAATATTTATTTTTCTCTGTCTCACTTTACTCTGTATAACAGGCTCTAGGTTAATTCACCTTAGTTCAACTGACTCCCATTCTTTCTTTTTTATGGCTGACCAATATTCCTTTGTATATATGTACCACAATTTCTTTATCCATTCATCTGTCAATGGACATCTAGTTTGCTTAGGGGAAGGAGAAGGATGGGCCTAATTGAGGGGCCTAATTGAGAAGGTAGCCTGAACATATACACAGTACCTAATGTTTAAAGTGGATAGCTAATATATATAACACAGGGAGCCCAAGAAAGGTGCTCTATAACACAAGGAGCCCAGCCTGGCACTCTGTGACCACCCAGAAGGGAGTGATAGGGGGTGGAGTGGGAGGGAGGCTTAAGAGGGAGGGAATTATATATATATAATTATATATATATATGTAATATATATATATATACATACATACATATATACATATACACTAGGGAGGCATAATATATATTATATATTTTATATATATATAAATATATATGATGCCTCCCTAGTAGCTCAGTGGTAAAGGATCTGCTTGTAATACAGGAGCCACAGGAGACATGGGTTCAACCCCTGGGTCCAGAAGATCTCTGGAGGAGGGCATGGCAACCCACTCCCATATTCTTGCCTGAGAATCCCATGGACAGAGGAGCCTGGTGGACTATAGTCCATAGGGTTGCAAAGAGTTGGACATGGTGACTGAAGTGACTCACTCCAGTACTCTTGCTTGGAAAATCCCATGGACAGAGGAGCCTGTTAGGCTGAAATCCATGGGGTCGCTAAGAGTTGGACAAGACTGAATGACTTCACTTTCACTTTTCACTTTCATGCATTGGAGAAGGAAATGGCAACACACTCCAGTGTTCTTGCCTGGAGAATCCCAGGGACGGGGGAGCCTGGTGGGCTGCCATCTATGGGGTCGCACAGAGTTGGACATGACTGAAGTGACTTAGCATAGCATAGCATATATATATATTTAGTTTTAGCTTATTCATGTTGTTATACAGCAGAAATCAACACAACATTGTAAAGCAATTGTTGTTCTTCAGTTGCTAATTCATGTCTGATTATTTACAACCCTATGGACTGCAGCATGCCAGGCTTCAGTGTCCTTCACTGTCTCCTGGAGTTTGTTCAGATTCATGTCCACTGAGTTGGTAAAGCCATTATTCTACAATAGCAAAAAAAAAAAAAAAAAAAAAAGGGCAAAAAAATTAAAAGAAGCAAAAGTAATCTCCTTGTGCATCACAGAAGGAAAGAATAAGTGACTGTTGGCAGTTTGGGGGTGGTGGCGCAGGTGTGGCATATATCTGGTGGAAGGCAAAGCAGGAGTTGCACGGCCCGGTAGGGAAAGACAGAAGCAGCAGATGTGAGCTCACAGGGGATACAAACTTCCCTCACCTAGAATTTTCATAGGGGATCCCCATCCCCCCTGAAGACTAAGCTTGACTTCCTCCTATCCAAACAGTTGACATTGAGATTGGACTCTGACTTCCTCCTATCCAAACAGTTGACATTGAGATTGGACTCTGACATCAGTTGTGACACATTCATGCACAATGTGAGTGAGAAACAGCCATGGATTTGGCAAGTGGGAAGTCGTTCGTAATCTCAGCCCGATTGTCTCTGTAGAGTGTGGATGGAGGAACCAGAGTGGGAAGGGTCGAAGAGTCTGCAGGAGGTGAAGAAGGGCACCCTGGTGCAACAAACCCCTAAATGATGGGGCTAGAGCAAAGCAATTTCATTCTTCTCCACTTCTCTTCACCATGCCAAAGTGGAGTGATTCTTACGTGAGATGAGGAGTAAACAAGACATATAAACTGGAGCACACCATGTTCCTATGAGGACTTAAAGAATCATTAATGAGAAAAGCTACAGGGCATGAACAGGATAAGGGCTTTTACTGGCCATTACCCGCTGGCTGCTTCTGCAGATAATTTAATTATCAGAAGATGACATTTTGTAAATGGTATTATTTTAGGTTGCTTGGGGTTTCAAACATAGTGGGCACTCTTAGACATTGAAACCCTGAAAAAAGTATCCTCTTGTATGAATTACATGTCCTGAAATTGGGGTGGCCCAAATATAGGTTTGAAGAAGTGGCAGGACTATACAAAAACATCATAATGTTCCAGATAACCACGATGGTGTGATTGCTTACCTAAAGCTAGACATCCTGAGCTTAAAGTCAAAGGGGCCTTAAGAAGCATCACTACAAACAAAGCTAGTGGAGGTGATGGAATTCCAGCTGAGATATTTCAAATCCTAAAAGATGATGCTGTTAAAGTGCTGCACTCAATATGCCAGCAAATCTGGAAAACTCAGCAGTGGCCACAGAATTGGAAAAGGTGTTTTCATTCCAATCCCAAAGAAAGACAATGCCAAAGAATGTTCAAACTACCACACAATTGTACTCATTTCATGCACTAGCAAAGTAATGCCCAAAATTCTCCAAGCTAGGCTTCAACAGTATGTGAACTAAGAACTTCCAGAAGTTCAAACTGGATTTAGAAAAGGCAAAGGAACCAGAGGTCAAATTGCCAACATCTATTGGATCTTAGGAAAAACAAGAGAATTCTAGAGAAACATTTACTTCTGCTTCATTGACTACACTAAAGCCTTTTGACTGTGTGGATCACAACAAAGTGTGGAAAATTCTTAAAGAAATGGAAATGCCAAACCACCTTACCTTTCTCCTGAGAAACCTGTATGCAGGTCAAGAAGCAGCAGTTAGAACTGGACATGAAACAACTGACTGGTTCAAAATTGGGACAGGAGTGCATCAAGGCTATATATTGTCAACCTGCTTATTTAACTTATATGCAGAGTACATCATGAGAAATGCCGAGCTGAATAAAGCACAAGCTGGAATCAAGATTGCCGGGAGAAATATCAATAACCTCAGGCATGCAGAAGACACCACTCCTATGGCAGAAAGGGAAGAGGAACTAAAGAGCCTCTTGATGAAGGTGAAAGAGGAGAGTGAAAAAGCTGGCTTAAAACTCAACATTCAAAGAACTAAGATCTTGGCATCCAGTCCCATAACTTCATGGCAAATAGATGGGGAAATGATGGAAACAGTGACAAACTTTTTTTTTCTTGGGCTCCAAAATCGCTACAGATGGTGACTGGAGCCATGAAATTAAAAGACACTTTCCCTTGGGAGAAAAGCTATGACAAACCTAGACAGTGTACTGAAAAGCAGAGCTATTACTTTGCTGACAAAGGTCTGTATAGTCAAAGCTATGGTTTTTCCAGTAGTCATGTATGGATGTGAGAGTTGGACTATAAAAAAGCTGAGTGCTGAAGAATTGATGCTTTTGAACTGTGGTGTTGGAGAAGATTCTTGAGAGTCTCTTGGACTGCAAGGAGATCAAACCAGCCAATCCTAAAAGAAATAAATCCTGAATATTCATTGGAAGGGCTGAAGCTGAAGCTCCAATAGTTTGGCCACCTGATACAAAGAGCCAACTCCTTGAAAAAGAATCGGAGACTGGAAAAGACTGAAGGCAGGAGGAGAAAGGGATGGAGTACAAGATGGTTGAATGGCATCACCGACTTAATGGACATGAATTTGAATAAGCTCTGGGAGTTGGTGAAGAACAGGGAAACCTGGTGTGCTGCAGTCCATGAGGTCACATCACAAAAAATCTGACACGACCGAGCAACTGAATAACAAAAGACAGGTTTGAGGAGGGCATGACAACCCACTCCAGTATTCTTGCCTGGAAAATCCCATGGAAAGAGGAGCCTGGCAGGCTGCAGTCCATAGAGTCGCACGGAGTTGGACACGACTGAAGTGACTTACGGGGAAGGCAATGGCACCCCACCCCAGTACTCTTGCCTGGAGAATCCCATGGACGGAGAAGCTTGGTAGGCTCGAGTCCATGGGGTCGCTAAGAGTCGGACATGACTGAGCAACTTCACTTTCACTTTTCACTTTCATGCATTGGAGAAGGAAATGGCAACCCACTCGAGTATTCTTGCCTGGAGAATCCCAGGGACAGAGGAGCCTAGTGGGCTGCCGTCTGTGGGGTTGCACAGAGTCGGACACGACTGAAGCGACTTAGCAGCAGCAGCAGCAGAAGTGACTTAACATGCATGCATGCAAAGATAGTTTTATGCATTCGTGAGTAGGTGGAGTATTAATAAGCAATCACCTTTATATGTGATACCTTGAAAGATCTCCTCTGCTAGAATAAATCCTAGTAATCGCTGAATCCTTTGTTTCCAGAACAGTGTTGTTGGTCACTGAGTCATGCCCCATTCTTTTGCAGTCCCATGCAATATAGCCCACAAGGCTCCTTTGTCTATGGGATTTCCCAAGCAAGAATACTGGAGTGTGTTGCCATTTCCTCCTCCAGGGAATCTTCCCTACTCAGGGACTGAACCTGTGTTTCCTACATTGGTAGGCAGATTCTTTACTGTTGAGTCACCAGGGAAGCCCTAGAACAGGACCTGACACTGTATAGATGCACAATAAAGGCTGAATTTATAAATCAATTATAGAAAATATCTTTCCCATTCATACTCTGTAGCGCCTAAGATTTTGGCATGAGTTTGTGTGTGTGTGTGTGTGTGTGTGTGTGTGTGTGTGTGTGTGAAGCAATACCTCCATCCAATAGCAAAGAAATGATTACATCATAGGTCTCCAAAGCCTCAATAATAACATCTTCAGTTTTCATTAATCGAATTACTTTTCTCCCATGGTATGAGAGTGGTTAAAAAGCCTGGAGTGCTTGAGAGTTCGGGGGTAGAAATGGCTGAAAGAGTGTAAAAGGAGACAAGAAACAACATCAAGCTTTGCAAAATCTTTACACTCTACTCTTAGTTCAGTCTTGTCCAGAACAAGGACTTCTTTCTCATGAGACCACAGGCTGTAAAACCAAGAAGCCAACACAGGGCTTGGAGATGAATGATGCCTGGATTGGTCCTGTTAAAAATTTGCTTCATTTTCTAAGTGCTAGTGGCTTTTTAAAATATTTTCCATTTCTTTCTCTCCCTTTGTCTGTCTGTCCACCTCTGCCACTTTCCTTCCTTGCCCTGCCCACAAGTGCTCCTTCCTCGGACCCACACGCATCCTGATAGCTTTGTTCCTTACTTGCAGAGAGTGTGTTTGGAGGAGTGTGTTTCAGCCAGTAACTGGTAGTGATCACAAGGCACCTGCAGACCAGCTCTCAACTTCCTTGTTTTATGGGCATATAACATTCAGCCCTAAAAGTTTTACAGAACAGTTTTAAAGTCATTTCAACTCAGGTCCTTTTCCTCAAGCCGCCAGAGGTTTTGTTTTCTTTTTAGACAGAAGTGACTTTGGGAATCATTTCCTTCCCACATGCCACTCTGGCGATCTTGTGCTGAAGTGGGGAAAAGTTGGAACTTGGGAATACAGCACCACTTTGGGAGCTTGGCTGTCTGCTACTGAGATTTCATCTTTTAATCAGCAACTTCTCTCACTTTTCTCCCTCTCCACCGTCCTCCAGACCACACAACAACCCTGTCTTTTGTTTTAGTTCATCTCTTATAATCAAAGCTGAAAGGTCTTCTAAGAAGGCATTTGTGCTCCCCGCCAGTCCAATAAGCAACAGCTGTGCCACACATGGCCACCAGTTGCTAAATCCAGGGAGCCTCATTCATATTGTGTTCTGTGTATAAGTCAGTGGTACTGGTATGTATTGAGTTCAAGTTCCAGTACAACATTCAGATATGCAAGAAATGTAATCTTTGTTTATTCTTCTATAATTGAATTTTATTTCTATTTTGAGCCTCTCTGTTGCTGGGTAGTAGAAATTTACTCTCAACATAATTTCCTTTGTTTGAGACTGTATCTAAGTGCAGATCTGGCTTATAAATGCCAAGGTCATAGAGGGAAGGTTCATTTTATCCTTAGTCATCAGGTGATGATGATCATCTGAAATGACCCTTGTTCCCATCACAGAGTCCTCCACCTTCAGGGATTCCCTGGAAGGCCCTCTGTTACCCTTCCCTCTTAGCGTCACTGGGCAGCTAGTCTTTTTAGAACCAGGTGCTTTAATCAGGAACCCATCACTAGAATGAGGCAAGACCCCTCCTGTTGTCAGATCATATGCACATATTTTGAATCTTTATCCCTTTATTGGGATCTCAAAAGATGGACTACAGTCCATTTTATCTGAACCCCCATCATCTATACATTCCCATTATGTCCTTTTTATCTCTTCTTTCTTCCTCCAGCTTAAGAGAATCTTTCTGAGGCTAAGAGGATGGTGGTGGTGTTGGTAATGTGAGGCAAGGATTACTTTCCTGCATTTATCCAACATGCTAACCAAACCATAGAGTCCTCTCAGTGTCTCAGTGGCATAGGCTTTGGAAATCTCACAGCCAGAAAAGGACTGCTTCTTTCCTTGCTTTTCACTCTTTCATATACCTCCTAGTAAGGTAATAAATGAATGCAAGAGAGTTTGCCAATAGGGTAAGAGGAAGGGAGGCAAGGAACCACTTGGGTGAACTGTTAGTATTTACAAAATGTTGCTGAAAGTCTCCCCTGCATAGGTACTCCTGTTCTGGTCATCAGTTCCTAGAAGCCCTTTGTGGGACAGGTATTGGAAGGTGAATGAGAGTAGAGAAAGTCCGATAGTGTCTTAAAGTGAAGACTGAGGGGCCAAGGTATGGTTAAAATGAATATTGGTATGTCTTTCTCCTTCCTGTTTCAATGTGGCAGGTGACATCAGAGAACACAAAAGAAGGAGTTCTATTGTAGAGGAAATCCCATCTCTCCCATTCTACCACCAGATTTATCTATCAGCTGTGTTTTATTTTTATCCTCCCAGATGAGGAAAGACAAACATGAACAGTGGTTTCGATATAGGAAATGATAATTAAATTTTTTGAAATTAGAGACGTGATAAGGAAAAGGATTGACACCACAGAAAAAAAGGTGTCTTGTACAAATCTGACCTACCAGAAAGGTCTAGGAAGCATTCAGCTTACTTTCCCAATCCCTTACAATCACTAATTTTAGGCCAAATTAGTTTTGAATGCCAGTATATTGTTTCTGACGAGATTGGGCACTTGTCTATTTGCAACTCTGTTCAATTCATTTCTGTCCTCTGGGTGCCCATGGTCTCAAGATTAGAACAATGTGGAAGCAAAGTATGAGCATCTTAGAAGCAAACCAGAGCTCCTCATGTGAGAGTGTTTGTCTGCCTTGCTTGGTGATGTCTGCTATCACTCTGGGAGGTTTGCCCTGTTTGTCGCCAGACCTTAGCTTTCATTTTCTAATTGAATGAAGATGATTAGGTGAGAGCCAGTGAGGGGTGGGGGCAAATGAGTGCATGTGGCCAGGATGCATTATGTAATTATAATAATACTGACAAATAGTCTAATACACCTTTTCAGTTACTTTGTTCTGGAAAATAAGTGAAATGTCTATTAATCTACATTGCTACTTCAATCTTCATGACAACCCTTTAAAGTAGGAACTCTTGTTGTGACCACTGAACAGATCTGCAAAGAGCCTAGCACTTTTAAGCAATGTCCCCCTAAATAAAGACCAATACATTCCCAGTGAATGTCCACAGCCAGAGAAGGAGCCCTGGTCACTCCAAAGTGCAATGCTGTAAGGCCCCACTTATAACCACTCAGAGTCAGACCCACACATGGTGCTGGTAAATAAATGAAAATGGAGGAGACTGTGGGGCATAGGTATCCGCTTCAGAAAATGGTGCTGATTTGTTTGAATATTAGTGCAAAATAGTCCTGGAAAGTAGCATTTTGCACCATCTTTTCTTTGTTTCTACTAAGTTTCTCCTGGAAAAGCATTGCCCATTTCCTTGAGAGAGTGAGAATTTACAGCTCCTTGGATCCTCCCTGGTCAGACCCAAATGGCAGAGAAGGCGGGAAGGAGTTGCCATTCTGGCAGCTGGACTTAGTTTTTACTTATTATATTTCATGTCTTGTTCCTTCTTTTTAAAAAATTGAAGCATAGTGATTCACAATGTTGTGTTAGTTTCAGGTATATATGTGGGGTGTGTGTGTGTGTGTGTGTGTGCGTGCGCACACACGCACATGTGTTTGCTAAGTCACTTAAGTCACATCTGACGGATTCTCCAGGCAAGAATACTGGAGTGGTTTGCTGTGTCCTTCTCCAGAGAATCTTCCCCACCCAGGGATCGAAGCTGCGCCTCCTGAAGCTCCTGCATTGCAGGTGGATTCTTTACCGCCGAGCAACTGGGGAAGTCCATACGGTGTGTGTGTGTGTGTACACACTTTTTCAGATTCTTTTCTGTTATAGGTTATTATAAGATACTGAATACAGTTCCCTGTGCTATCCAGTAGGCCCCTGTTGTTCATCTGGTTTGTATATAGCAGTATGTATCTGTCAATCACCAACTCCTATTTTATCCCTCCCCTACCTTTCCCCTTTGGTAACCATAAGTTTGTTTTCTATGTTTGTGAATCTATTTCTGTCTTGTAAATAAGCTCATTTGTATCTTTTTAAAAGTTATATTCCACATATAAGTAATATCATATGATATTTGGTTTTCTTTGTCTGACTTACTTCACTCAGCATGACAATCTCTAGGTCCATCCATGTTGCTATAAATGGCAATATTTTGCTCTTTTTGTGGCTGAGTAACTGTATATACATATATATACACACACGCCACATTTTCTTTATCGACTCCACTGTCAATGGACATTTAGGTTGCCTCCATGTCTTGGCTATTATAAATAGTGCTGTTATGAACATTGGGATGCATATATCTTTTTGACTGAGTTTTTGTTTCTTCTGGATATATGCCCAGGGGTGGGATTGCTGGATCACACAGTAACTCTATTTTTAGTTTTTTAAGGAACCTCCATACTGTTCTCTATAGGGGCTTCACCAATTTCATTCCCACCATTCCCAGTGTAAGAGGGTTCCCTTTTTTCATACCCTCTTCTGTTTCCTTCTTAATGAAAAAAAGTTGTCACCTTTTTTTTTTCAGGTTTTGGATTATATTTCTCTTTAGATTCTGAATTTTTATGCCTCCCTCAGGCTTTGGCATGAGCCTGTGTGTGTGTGTAATTATTATGAAAATGTGGAAGAACTTTTATAAACTAAACAATGACATAAATTAATGTCTTTCATCCCCATATGGGTGTATCAATGTGTGTGTGTCTGAGTGACTAAAATGTACTCCTCTAATAACTTAACCAGTTTGTCTTGGCTGGGATAAAGAGGGGCTGAGACTAGCGTGGGGCCCCCAGAGCACAGGAGGGAGGAAAGAGAGCATTCAGGGGCGGAAAGGGTGTGAGGATGAACAGGCAGTGGTTGGACCACTTGAATGTCTGCAGCAGAGCAAGATGCATTGTCTGTGGCTGCTCATTCCCAGCCTTTCCCCTTCCCCTCAGGCTGCTTAGAGATGGAAACACAGCTTACCAAGCTGAGGCGGTGACAGTCCATAACATGAATTATCCACATGGTGTCTATGATTGTCTCACTCAGTCCTGCATGTGAGCTCTCAAAGGCCCAGGAGGAGAACAGGAAGGACTCTCAACCATAAGCCCTTGGAGGCTCCTCACTTTAGAGATGAGGAGGCCTAGGGAAAAATGAAAGAGCAGGGCCAGCATCACATAGCTAGTCAGAGTCACATTTCAAGGTCCTTAAGTTCTGATGTATAACCTTGAAGTCTAGCGGGCAGAATTACCATAAGAGGTCCAGGGTCTTTTTCCTTAACAGGTATTGGTGTGCACAGTACTCACTTCTCAATGAGAATATGCACTATGCTATTTAAGCTACATATAGTAAATAAGGGGCTTCCCTGTTGGCTCAGACAGTAAAGAATCTGTGTGCAATGCAGGAGACCCGGATTCTATCCCTGTGTTGGGAAGATAGAAGAGAATGGCTACCCACTTCAGTTTTCTTGCCTGAAGAATTCCATGGACAGAGGAGCCTGGCAGGCTGCAGTCCATGGAGTTGTAAAGAATCAGAAATGACTGAGTGACTGGTAATTAAACTCATTACAAGGCATTCCATACAGATAATTTGGGGCTGGAAGTCTTTGGAATCAAAAACGTAACTCTGAGTAAATATGTTCAAAGGCTTTTGCTTTGCATTAAAATTTAAATGCTGTCAGGTTAAATCTATATTCTCCTTCTTTGATAATATATCTTAAAAGTATAGTGGAGGAGAACTCTGGCTAGTTGTCCTGAGCATGGAGGAGACTTTCTGGCAAGGTTGAGGATTTGCATTTTTACACTTTTTCTTCCTCTTATAAATAACCAAGTTGACTGAAAGGAGACTGAATATTTTTGGACTTGGAGAAATCTTATCTAGACTTGAGGCACAGACTTCTAGAGGTTGAGAGGTTGCTAAGAAGCCCACTGTTATCATGACCACACTCATATCCACTCTGAGTGCCCTGGGGCCTCACTGCCTGCCAGCCCTATGTCACTGACACATGCTACTTTTGCCAGCCCTTCTTTCTGGAATCTTACTTCTTTCTTTCAGCTCTAGTTCCTTTCTCTACTGCTGGAGGAGATCCCAAGAGGACTTGGGCTAGACTGACCATAGGATGAGGAGCTATTTGATATTTGCTCAAGGGCAAGAATATGGATAGAAATTAACTACTGATTGGGAAGCTTTTTGGTCCTTGGATTAGTATTTCATGAATTATGCTCCAAGTAATTCAGTACTCCAGATGACAAAAAGTATTCTGTCCCAAACAAGTTCTATGTCCAAACAAGTATGGGGACAAAGGATTAAAGAACATTGTTGTAGGACTTCTTAGAACTCTTAATGTGACAGTTCTCAGGTACAATGTGAATCTTCAGAAGGTTGGTATGGCACATTTTTCTCAAGCACATTTAACCACTGATACTACTTTTTTTTTGCAAAGTATCACCAAGGACCAGAGTTTATAAATACAATTTGGGAAAGGGTACTCAGCATAGACACTCAAAACTTTTGGCAAGTTACAGTCTTTCAAAGTTTGATATCTGGCAAATTGATGTAGGTATTTTTCAGAGAACAGAAATGTGTTCTCTTACAATCTTCATTGATGCGAAGGTTGATATTGCTGTTGGAGAACTGAGAGCATAATGGAGTATGAACTTCAGTGATGATTATTACTAAAACTGGATATGTAAACATGAGAGGGGAAGGCATCTTGAGAAAAGAACATATTTCAATTCATCAGGTTTATTCAAATTCTAGGCACCCTGGATTTTTTTAAAATAGATCTGTTTTCAAACTTCTTTTTAAATTTATATTGACATAATAATGATGTACAAATGAATAAAATTATACAAAATACATTTTTATAAAAGACTAATGTTGATTTTTTTTTTTTTTACTGGAAGTAATAGAAATGATAAACAAGGGACTAGTTTTCTTTTAGATGTGAAAGTAGACAGTATATCTGAGGACAAGTCTAAACATGCCTTGGTTGATGTCAGCATGACTGACTAGACTGGAAGAAAGTAGAACTTGGATTTAAAAACTGTCCTGCACAGCAAAAGAGACACAGATGTATAGAACAGTCTTTTGGACTCTGTGGGAGAGGGAGAGGGTGGGATGATTTGGGAGAATGACATTGAAATATGTACAATATCATATAAGAAACAAATCGCCAGTCCAGGTTCGATGAAGGATACAGGATGCTTGGGGCTGGTGCACTGGGATGACCCAGAGGGATGGTACAGGGAGGGAGGTGGGAGGGGGGATCAGGATGGGGAGCCCATGTACAGATTCATGTTGATGTATGGCAAAACCAATACAATATTGTAAAGTAATTAGCCTCCAATTAAAATAAATAAATTTAAATTAAAAAAAATAAAAACTGTCCTGCAAATAAAGTAGCCACTAAAAAGGCACACTGAGCTGCCCATTACAGAAACCAATGGATGTGATACTGGATACCCTGGTGATTGTGTTCTGCCCGTAAAACCATGTAAAGTAGTCTCTCGGGTATTGCATAGAGTTTAGGGTGGATCATATGGAATATCATCTGGCAAAAGAAAGGCAAAGGGATTCTTCTGGGGGCTCCTGCTCTACTCAGCAGACTACTGATATACAAAGGGCTTAGGTATGAGGAATAAAGCAAGTCCTGGAAACTAGGATCAGATCTAGGACACAAGGGGGGCCAGCCTGCAAACACAGCTAAGGTGACTTTGAAGCCTAGGGTTGGTTGGTCCAGATCTGTTGACATACGCTGTTTCAGGTCCTAGAGATGAGAATTGGTCTGATCCTGATAAAGTTTAGGGGTGAGAAAGGAAAGTCTTCCATGGGGAGAGGAGAAAAGCAGGGACTAGACAGAAGTTATTAGGACATTCAGAGATTCTAAGCCTTTTCTTTTGTAACAACATTGATCACTGGGTGTTTCATCCAAGTCCATATTAGCTGTAATGAGCTCTTGGTGTTCTTGAGGAGACTGGGAGAAATGAGGGGGGAGCATATACCCTGTAGTGCCTGTGACATTTGGAATTTCATGATAGTTCAGTTGGATGTCTCTTTTGTCTCAGAGGTTGTTAGTTCCTTGAGAGCATGGGTCATAAAATCAGAAGCAACATGTACAACTGTCACTTACTGAACTCTTTCAATATGCCAAATGCTTTAAAAAAAAAAAAAAAAAAAAGAGGAGTGTTATTATCTCTACTTTACAGACAACAGAACTGATCTTCTAGAACGTCAGAGTCCTCAGAGAATTGCATGTGCTTTCATTTAAGACCAATGGCTCTCAATCTGGGAAGTTTTAAAATATATTGAGTCATGTGCCCTATCCTCAGCTATTTGGATTCATTTCACTGGGGCTGGCATTTGGACATCTGTATTTTTCAACGCCATGAGGTGATTTTAATGTGCAACCAGGGCTCAGAATCTTGGCCTTCTATCCTGTCGCCTTGTCGTGTTGTTATCCCTGGTGTCCAGTACAACACTCACCCAAGACAAAGGTTAGAGACATGTTTATTGATTAGTTCAGAAGGTATTTGTGGCCAAAGGGAAGAGCAGGGGCTGAATGCCACTAGAAGTTAGAAACTGTTCCCCTCAGAGGTTGGAAATGAACACTGTTTCCAGAAGGCAGAGGCTGGCTATTCATTATATGCTTAGAGATATTTTGCAAACCTTCCATTGCAGGTGGTGTTGTCCTCAACCCAGCCTATTATGGCATCCCTGGCCACACCAACATCATGATCCATGAGGTGGGGCATGTCCTGGGACTCTACCATGTCTTCAAAGGGGTCAGTGAGAGAGAATCCTGCGATGACCCCTGCAGGGAGACTGTGCCGTCCATGGAGACAGGAGACCTCTGCGCTGACACTGCCCCCACTCCCAAGAGTAAGCTGTGCCAGAACCCAGAGCCTGCCAATGACACCTGTGGCTTCACCCACTTCCCAGGGGCTCCATTCAACAACTACATGAGTTATACAGGTATCACCACTGTCCTGATGGATTTCTTTTCTGTTAAGATTATGTGGAGGCCTTTGCAGGCTGGGAGGGTGGAGGTAAGAGAATTAGAGAGAATCATCAGGAGTCATTCATGCCAGAGAATTGAAGCGTATTTGTCATGGCATTTATTTTTCATGTCCTTGAAGAACTTACAGAAATATTGAAGTTTGGAGCAATCTCATTGACTACATTCTCCTCCACTAAAAATTAAAGATACCTCTGATACAGATAGTTAAAGAGGGAGACAAAGTCAAATGCTCTCTTGAGAGCCCCTTGACCTCTAGAGCTTGGTTATCCTGCTTCTTTGCCACATTCTTAGGGATTTACTCTGAAGGAGAGTCCAAAAGTGATGGAGAAAGAGGTTTTTGGATCAAGGTGGCTGTTTTTACTGGTTTTGAAGTTGATCAGAAAGATGACTCTGGTTAATGTTAGGCTCAGAGTTCCTTTTTCTTTTATGTTATTTTTAAAAGTATCAGATTCTCCTCTTCCAACACTAGCCAAGGGCTGATTCTTAGTCTTCCTATAAAAAATGGTGCTGTCTCACTTAAAAATGGTACTTTCCTGGTCCTGGGGACAACTTTAGTGTCTGGTTTTGTTGTCTCGGATTATGCTTCTCCTTTATCCTTCCACATCTTTTCTGTTTCTGTCAAAAAGCAATACTGGTCATCATCTCCTGATAATGGACTTACATTTATCTCTAAAATTGAGGAACGATGTGATTTGATAACTTATCCTGGTAGTGAAGGAAAGAAGTAATTTTTCTATAAGGTTCAGGGACTTGGTGATAAGTTCCAGAACCACCCCCTACCCCAAAAAAGGTAAATTATAAGAAGCTGGCCATGCCTTTGAAGGGAAGAAAGAGTGCTGAACTAGTCCTGTCCATGACCCATCAATATATTCCTATCTAAGTCTAATCTAGGCATATGATTCAGGTACATAAAATTCATAAGGACCAGCCCTCCAGCAGTGTCCCTTTCCAGGGCAGAGGGACCAGACAATGGGGTGCGAAGGGCAGAGCTCTTTAGACACCACCTTTGAAGTGGAGAGAGAAAACACCTAAGAAGTAAGGAGAGTGTTGTGTGCGCTTTCATGGAAAAAGACCTGGAAACTAAGATAATTCCCTTTCTAACCTTAGGAAAAGTGTCCCTAATGGGGAATTTTGCCAGCTACAAAAGGAAGTTGGGGATCATCACACCCAGGTGTGATGCCTCCTTGACGTTTTGGCCCTCTTTCCTCGAACATTTCCACTAAATGCTCACTAACCTTGGCCAAAGTCCCCAGGCATATAGCAGGTGTCTAACTCCACACATGGTCATGGATAAAGGGTCATACGCTGAAACACTGCCATCTTGTGGTTTCCTGAATAAACAGTGTCAGCTCAGAGCAACCTGTACCGCATGGCTTGAGTCTCTCACTGGCCCAGCCCGAGGTAAACGTCAAGCCCAATTTGCTTTAGAGATAAGCCACTGCTCTTCTCTGCCTTCTCTTTCCCATCTCCAGCCTAGATACTTTCTGGCAAAATCTATCCCCACTTTGGTGGACTTCTCAGGGTAAAGCCTCCATCTCTCTTGTTCCCTTTTTTGTCTCCGCAGACGATGACTGCACTGACAGCTTCACCCCCAACCAAGTGGCCCGAATGCACTGCTATCTGGACCTTGTGTATCAGCAGTGGAGCCAGAGCCAGAAGCCCACCCCCATCCCCATCCCCCCCATGGTCATCGGGCAGACTCAAAAGTCCCTCACTATCCACTGGCTGCCTCCGCTTAGTGGAGTTATGTATGACAGGTGAGAGGGCGCTGGCTGCGGGTGAGCGTTTCTTATGAATGAGGGAAAGAGTGTGAAGTCGGGGGAACCCCAGTTTGTAACAATAAGTGTGCGCCATTGCTCAGGGCTGCCTCCGCCTCCCTGCTCCGTCCTTGTCTCCTGAGCAGGGTTCCTGGGGCTCGCACGTAAGCCAACGGTGCATCGCGTGTGCCTGCTCCTTGGCTAGGGGCATCTCTGATGTTTCCTTATATCACATCTGGCATGATCCCAGGAGCTGGGAAGAGGTTGACAAATGTGGTAACGATGATCTGACAAAACTGAGACGGCACTTGCTTCCTGTGCAGGTCAGCTGTTCTGCTTGGAGTCAGGATGGAGAACAGTAGTAAGGGGCTTGCTACTTGCACAGTAGTGTCTGGATGAAGGGAAGTGCAGCGTCTTCCTCCAGGCAGTTCTGGGGGTGGCTGGGTAACTGGCTATTCAAGCTGTGTATCAGGGGCTTAACTGGTTCAGGTGGGCGTTTCTAATGCCTCTTTTCTATCTTGTGATACCCTGTTCCTGCCTCAGTTATGGCTATTATATCTTGTGTGATTGTCATTATCTGTTCATTTTCCTGTCTGTTCCACTGCTCAATGGGCAGTTCCGAGGGGGCAGAACTGCTTTCTGTTATCTTGGTCTCTTGGCCTGCCACAATAAACACCTAAGTCATATTTAGTGAAGAGAATCATTCTAGCTAAAGTTGGTTTTTATTCATCCTCGGCATACTGCTGTAATGATTACCAGGAACATTTCTGTGGCAAAGAGAGATGGAAGGAAAAGGGTGACCTCTGAAAATTGGTGGGAAGATGGAGGATGTGGTTTAATGGGAAAGGGTCGGAACCCCATCCACGACCTGCTATCCATTTTCCCAAAACCTGCCACTGTCTTCTAAATAACCAGTGGTTGTGGTCTACTGGGGTCTTCTGTGTGAGAGGCATTCACTATGTGAGATATTTTACCTGAAATTATTTTCTTTAGTCCTCGCAGTGAGCCCAATCCCTGCTGTATCAGTGAGGAATCCAAGGCAGGGTAGAGGTGAACTGGGTACATCCCCGGGAAGTTCAGAAGTGGAGGATGTGGATAGATTGTATCTTTGAATTTGGGGCTTTCTCATTGAGCAGGTGGATAGCCCCTCGTCTGTGTGACACCTTTCTGGGTGTCAGATCCCTGCTGAGGAGACAAGTGTCCCTGAAGCATGTTCCCGTGTATTCCAGCTTTTCCGAAAACCTAGGACAGAGGACAGGCAGAGACAGGGATGGGAAGAAGCAGGTGAATCATTTTGCAAAGTGGCTTTCCCAGCCCTCTGGGATCTTGGTACTTTGCTAGCCCAATATGCACTTACTGCATGATGGGACTTAGACCCACAAGCCTATAAAGCAGTTTCGATTTTCATCACCCCCCAAGCTCTCACAGACCCCTTTTGTGAATTGACCTATATCTTTGTGATGCGTGGAAGAAACCTCTTCTTGCAAGTGTGACCTTGGGTGGCTCTGGCTGAACAGTAGGTCCTCCGTGGGTATGTGCAAACCCACGTTTTTACATCAGTTTATGTAACATGTGTAAACAATTTAATCTTTCAATTCTCTCTCTGGTACAAACGTTACGATAAAGCAGACATCACTGCTGGCTGGCTGCGAGGCTGTTGGCAGAAAAGGCTGCAGTTGGCTTCCTCTTCTCAGCGAGGTGGGCCACAGTGCCGAGGCCTCACGACACGTGTGTCGGGGAGACTCACGTCACGTTCCCAGGGATTTGTGTCATGCTTGGAGTTGTGTTTACTCCTCCCCAGTAGGTATTCAGAATCCTTATGTCAGAGAGGAGCCCAACCACGCACTCCGCGGTGGCCCCGGAAGAGCCAAGTGCATCAGGAACTGTGGTTTGGAATTGTGTCCGCAGCAGCCTGAGTGCTGACTGCAGTCACGGGTTGCAGTTAATGACACCTTTTCGTTGCCAAAGTCCTGGACACTTGATGGTGTTTGGGAATTTTCTCAGAGGAATTAAGAAATTTCTGACTGTAGGCAGTTCATCTCTCTGAGCCTAAGTATCCTCACTCGTAAACAGGGATGAGAAATAATTTATGAAAAGCACTCGTGGGACAATGCCAGGTATTAAGCACACAATAGTAAGGAAATGGCAACCCACTCAGTGTTCTTGCCTGGAGAATCCCAGGGACAGGGGAGCCTGGTGGGCTACCATCTATGGGGTCTCACAGAGTTGGACACGGCTGAAGCGACTTAGCAGCAGTAGCAGTAGCAGTGTGCTTAATACACAGCAGCTGGTAGTGAGAGGGTAACAGGTAGGAAGGCCAGAGGTCCCCAAGTGGCAGGAGGAAATAGACAGCAAGTGTATTTCCTCTACACAAAATTGAAAGAGGCTTGTTTTAATTCTGTGTTGAAGACACCTGGTTCTCCCTTGAGCTAACCAATGTGTTTTTCTTATGGAAATGTTTTTCTTAAGCTATGTTAATAAAACTATGTTATCTGCTTTGGAACTACCTGTCTTCAAAATGGTTCCACCTAAGACTAACTTTTTCACTTTTCTCAAACCTTGGGTCGATAGATCAGATCAGATCAGATCAGTCGCTCAGTCGGGTCGATAATGGCTCAACAAACCAGTATTCATGTCAATTGTTTTACGGCCAGGGGATGACACACCTCCTGCCCTCCTATCTCAAAAATACATATTGTGGAAGAGCAGCCTGGCGAAACTCCCTCAGGCTTTAGTTCAGTTCAGTCACTCAGTCGTGTCTGACTCTTAGCAACCCCATGAATCGCAGCACGCCAGGCCTCCCTGTCCATCACCAACTCTCGGAGGTCACTCAGACTCACATCCATCGAGTCAGTGATGCCATCCAGCCATCTCATCCTCTGTTGTCCCCTTCTTCTCCTGCCCCCAATCCCTCCCAGCATCAGAGTCTTTTCCAATGAGTCAGCTCTTCACATGAGGTGGCCAAAATACTGGAGTTTCAGCTTTAGCTTCATTCCTTCCAAAGAAATCCTGGGCTGATTTCCTACAGATCCTACAATGGATCTCCCTGTAGTCTAAGGGACTCTCAAGAGTCTTCTCCAACACCACAGTTCAAAAGCATCAATTCTTCGGTGCTCAGCCTTCTTCACAGTCCAACTCTCACATCCATACATGACCACAGGAAAACCATAGCCTTGACTAGATGGACCATTGTTGGCAAAGTAATGTCTCTGCTTTTGAATATGCTATCTAGGTTGGTCATAACTTTCCTTCCAAGGAGTAAGTGTCTTTTAATTTCATGGCTGCAGTCACCATCTGCAGTGATTTTGGAGCCCAAAAAAATAAAGTCTGACACTGTTTCCACTGTTTCCCCATCTATTTCCCATAAAGTGATGGAACCGGATGCCATGATCTTTGTTTTCTGAATGTTGAGCTTTAAGTCAACTTTTTCACTCTCCACTTTTACTTTCATCAAGAGGCTTTTTAGTTCCTCTTCACTTTCTGCCATAAGGGTGATGTCATCTGCATATCTGAGGTTATTAATATTTCTCCCGGCAATCTTGATTCCAGCTTGCGTTTCTTCCAGTCCAGTGTTTCTCATGATGTATTCTGCATGTAAGTTAAATAAGCAGGGTGATAATATATAGCCTTGATGTAGTCCTTTTCCTATTTGGAACCAGTTTGTTGTTCCATGTCCAGTTCTAACTGTTGCTTCCCGACTTGCATACAGATTTCTCAAGAGGCAGGTCAGGTGGTCTGATATTCCCATCTCTTTCAGAATTTTCCACAGTTTATTGTGATCCACACAGTCAAAGGCTTTGGCATAGTCAATAAAGCAGAAATAGATGTTTTTCTGGAACTCTCTTGCTTTTTCAATGATCCAGTGGATGTTGGCAATTTGATCTCTGGTTCCTCTGCCTTTTCGAAAACCAGCTTGAACATCAGGAAGCTCAGGGTTCACGTATTGCTGAAGCCTGACTTGGAGAATTTTGAGCATTACCCTCAGGCTTAAGGTGTTTCTTTTATCTTATTAGAAGCTAACAGACAATGGCTCAGCTAGTAAAGAATCTGCCTGCAATGTAGGAGACCTGGGTTTGATCCCTGGGTTGGGAAGATCTCCTGGAGGAGGGAAAGGCTACCTACTCCAATATTCTGGCCTGGAGAATTCCATGAACTGTGTAGTCCATGGGGTCACAAAGAGTTGGACACGACTGAGTGACTTTCACTTTCAACAAGCATAAAACACCTTGTTAAAAACTAGCAAGCAGGCACTCTTTCTGTCCCCTTCTGATGTTTATGTCAGAAGCTTTTCCGATCTCTGTTATACTTTAAGAAAACTTTGTTACAGAAAAGGGTCCAAGTAGTCAAGCCTCGTCTCTGACCCCAAATCAAAATCCTCTCTTCCGGAGGTCACAAATCCCGGTGTAACACACAGCTCACAGCAGCAACCTTTCAGTAGCACAATCATTACCCGTATTTGACGATACTGTTTTTCTACCATATTATTGGATTTTACTTTTCTCTTGCTGCTTCTTGAGAGACCTTGATTCGGTACTTCTGTTTGCAGATGGATCATTCACAATGGGGTTTCCACAAACTATTACGTGTAAAATAAGCTACAAGGATATGCTGTACATCATGGAGAATATGGCCAATAACTCATAATCACTGTAAATGGAATATACCCTTTAAAATTGAATCACTGTATTATATATCTAGAACTATATAATATTATATAACAACTGGCCTGGTGTGCTGCAATTCATGGGGTCACAAAGAGTCGGACACGACTGCGTGACTGAACTGAACTGAGACTTCAATAAATTAAAAAAAATTCTAAGTATCAGAAACAGCCTTCATCAAGTGATTTACCTTTGCTATTTAGCTATTGACATTATTCTTCAAGATAATGGTGCTTGAAGAGCTCTTCATAGTCTTATTAATAATCTCAAGGATGCCCACAGAACAAGCTCTCACTGAGGGACCACTTAGACCAGTCTCTGTCCTAACTGCTAGGCACAGAAAGAATAGAGCTCAGCCTGGAACCCCTCCAGGAGAAGGAATGGAAATGGGGATTGTCAACACCAAATATCAGTGTTCCAAGATGGGAGCTAGAAGATGCAGTGGGTGCCCAGAGGGTAGAGTGCTGGTCATCCAGAGGAGTCAGACTAAATACCATTGCAGAGGATACACTTGCATGGGTTTTGAGGGATGAATAGGAGCTTGCTAAATAAAGAAGCTTGGAAAGTCGACTTAGCAGGAGAGAGTACATCATGTTTCATGGAACTGTGTGATGGGCAGGATGTTTTTGTGAAGTGGTGATTTGTCATTGTGATGGGAACATAAAATTCATGAAGAAACTGAAGGAGGTAAGGCTAGAGCTCTTCTCTGAAGGATCTTGGGTCATGATCAGGAATTTAGGTGTATCCCCGTAGGTGTTGGAGAACCAATAGGCATTACATTTCATATGACCCTTACATGTATGATTAAAAAGTAGAGTGTTAAAACATAAGACCATATATAGCTAGTAAGTTTACTGTGAAAACTGCTGTTCGTTTTACTCAGGGGAATGCAAGGAGCCTCTGGCTGACTTACTGAGAATCAGCATAGAAGCTGTTTTATGCTGAAAGACTCAGATTGTAATTATTTTGTGTTGACCATTGCTGGGATAGAAGTCCTCTTTCATCTCCACAGGCCTCCTTTATGACTTAGTTAAATTCTTCTGCTTCATAACCTTGAGATTTTCATGTCACTCTGAATTTTGCAAAGGTGAGGTCTATACAAGAAGGGGGTGAGTTGCGAAAGAGCTGTGTTCCCAGTTACCCCCCAGGGCCTCCATACCCACTGTCCCTTCCCTGCCCCCAAAAGTCATCTGAATTTTGTTGTCCCAGTTCATCTGACCTATTCTTCCCTTCCCCACCCCCCGCATTGTTTTCGCAGGGTCCCAGGCAGTGTGTGTGGCGCCTGCACTGAAGATGGCACGTTCCGTCAGTACGTGCACACAGCTTCCTCCCAGCGTGTGTGTGACTCCTCAGGTTACTGGACTCCAGACGAGGCCGTGGGTAAAGGACCATGGCTTTTTCATTTACACCTCGGTGGCCACTGAGAATGGGGGTGGAGGTAAAGGGTGAAGTGGTGGCAGTGAGAGTAAGGCAGTGTGTGTGTGTGTGTCTGTGTGTATGGTTTGCTGGAAACCTCCAGGGGTCTGCAAGTGACTCTGGCTGGGATCTTTGTGCGGATGGCCCACGTGTGCTTAAGGTGGTGGTGGCTGTGCTGAGTCAGAGGACAGATGGGGGACAGAGGGAGGAGAACGCTGGGGACGACTTCAGGATGAGCTGGCTCAGGCACGTCATGTTATTTGTGCCCGCCAGCCCATGGAACAGCCTTGCCACAGGATGACATAAGCTGAACTTGTCCCTGCCTCTATCAGGAAACACTCATGCACACTTACTGAGCCAGCCGGGGTGGGGGTGGGGTGGACTAGGTGTTCCAAACTCATCCTTCTCATCTATGCTATTTTATGAGTCTATTAACCTGTGGTGCTGGTTGTGCTTTGGATGTGATCTAAGCTAGGCTCTGGGAGGGGAAAATGTTTTTAGCTGTTGTCCCCTTTCCCGTCCCTCCCCACAACTTCTCAGTTACATATTCACTCACATACGTGTATCAGTGCCTTACAGCAAATTAGAGTATGAATGCTATCCCAATTCAAGTCCCAAATACGCTGTTGACATGAGTTTCAGCATCTTCTGATGAATGGCTTGACTTCTTCCATCATCACTGTCCTGTTTGGTCCATCAAACCATCAGTGCTTACCTAGTCATCATCTTCTCTTTTTTCTTTTATTAATATTGTAAAAACAACTCAATCAGGTGTGTTGGGCATGGTCCTATTTGAGTTAGTTTGCAGTCTTGACTCTGATAAGAAAAAAGGGGAATGTTGGTCTAAGAATCTACCATGTCCCCTTGGGCTCCCAGTTACTCAAACAACAGGAGCCTGAAGGAGAAATCTGGGGGGAGACAATTGACCTGACTGATCATATATGACTTTTTTCAAATGAGTTTTCAGGGAAGAATGGAAAGTGACTATAAAATTTACATTGGCACTGCACAGTACTTATTTAAAGACTGGCATTTCATAAAAGGCCATTCTTGTGGCAAACAGTTTGTCCTGTGCTAGTGTTTTAATGCCTATTTGACTGTCTGGCCCTGTACTTTTTCCTTTTTAATTCTTGGAAAAATTTAAAGTTATCTGGTAGAGGTGAAAAGAATTAGAAATTCTGGGTTCTAACTCTTGTATTGTGTCTCCAAGCAAATCAAATTAGCTTTTAGGGCCTCCACTCCATCTTTTCACATGAGATCATAATAAAAACTTTCTGACAGACAGTGCTACTGTTGAGGAGTTGGCTTCCAAGGGCCTGTAGTCTGCTAGTATTTGGGGATGACTATTGGAAAATACTTGCCAAAGAGTGCTCAAACTACCGAACAATTGCACTCATCTCACACGCTAGTAAAGTAATGCTCAAAATTCTCCAAGTCAGGCTTCAGCAATATGTGAACCGTGAACTTCCTGATGTTCAAGCTGGTTTTAGAAAAGGCAGAGGAACCAGAGATCAAATTGCCAACATCCGCTGGATCATGGAGAAAGCAAGAGAGTTCCAGAAAAACATCTATTTCTGCTTTATTGACTATGCCAAAGCCTTTGACTGTGTAGATCACAATAAACTATGAAAAATTCTGAAAGAGATGGGAATACAAGACCACCTGATCTGCCTCTTAAGAAATCTGTATGCAGGTCAGGAAGCAACAGTTAGAACTGGTCATGGAACAACAGACTGGTTCCAAATAGGAAAAGGAGTACGTCAAGGCTGCATATTGTTACCATGTTTATTTAACTTATATGCAGAGTACATCATGAGAAATGCTGGACTGGAAGAAACACAAGTTGGAATCAAGATTGCCGGGAGAAATATCAATAACCTCAGATATGCAGATGACACCACTCTTATGGCAGAAAGTGAAGAGGGGCTAAAAAGCCTCTTGATGAAAGTGAAAGTGGAGAGTGAAAAGGTTGGCTTAAAGCTCAACATTCAGAAAACGAAGATCATGGCATCTGGTCCCATCACTGCATGGGAAATAGATGGGGAAACAGTGGAAACAGTGTCAGACTTTGTTTTTCTGGGCTCCAAAATCACTGCAGATGGTGACTGCAGCCATGAAATTAAAAGACGCTTCCTCCTTGGAAGGAAAGTTATGACCAACCTAGATAGCATATTCAAAAGCAGAGACATTACTTTACCAACAAAGGTTGGCCTAGTCAAGGCTATGGTCTTTCCTGTGGTCATGTATGGATGTGAGAGCTGGACTGTGAAGAAGGCTGAGCGCCAAAGAATTGATGCTTTTGAACTGTGGTGTTGGAGAAGACTCTTGAGAATCCCTTGGACTGCAAGAAGATCCAACCAGTCCATTCTGAAGGAGATCAATCCTGGAATTTCTTTAGAAGGAATGATGCTAAAGCTGAAACTCCAGTATTTTGGCCACCTCATGCGAAGAGTTGACTCATTGGAGAAGACTCTGATGCTGGGAGGGATTGAGGGCAGGAGGAGAAGGGGACGACAGAGGATGAGATGGCTGGATGGCATCACTGACTCGATGGATGCGAGTCTGAGTGACCTCCGGGAGCTGGTGATGGACAGGGAGGCCTGGCGTGCTGCGGTTCATGGGGTCGCAAAGAGTCGGACACGACTGAGAGACTGATCTGATCTGATTGGAAAATACTGCTAGGAAATACTGGTATTCCTTTGTTTTGAACAGGTGAAGAATCAAGTCATATTTTAAATCTATAAAATGAAAAGAATTGACTCCCAAGCAGAACACGCACAAACACATATAATTACAGATATGATCAAAATGTATTTAGTGACACTTATTGGACATTTATTGATCACCAACTACATTCTGAGTGCTGTGAAGACTAGAAAATTGAACCAGATAAATTCCCTGCTTAAGTATCATCTTCTTGGAGAGAACTTCCCTGGCTACATGATCTGAAATAGCCCCCAGTCTTACCCCATCATTCTCTAGTCCTTTTTCCTCCTTTATTTTTCTTCAGAGATGACATTACCACTTGAAACTACACCTCTTTATTTACTGTTGCACCTATCACCCTATGATAAGATACATGTGGTCAGTATCTTTATCTTGTTCATTACTCAATCTCAGATACCTAGATTAGTGCTAGATGTAAAAGAGGTATACAGTCAATTTTATTGAGTTAACAAATGAATGGATTCACAATATAGGGAAGAAACAATAGGGACTGAAAGATGTAACACACACATACATACACACACACACACACATTTGAACTTATTTCCTCTGGGATATGGAACATTGTTTTCCAAATCCTGAAGGGCTAAGTCATTCTATTTTTGCACATATAGTTTGCAAATATTCCTGTGGAACATCATACAGATCTTCTATATTAAGTAAGTGAAAATGAAAGTCACTCAGTCCTGTCTGACTCTTTTCAACCCCATGGACTATACAGTCCACGGAATTCTCCAGGCCAGAATACTGGAGTGGGTAGCCTTTCCCTTCTCCAGGGGATCTTTTCAACCCAGGCATCAAACCCATGTCTCATGCACTGTAGGTGGATTCTTTACCAGCTGAACCACCAGGGAATACTAAGTAAGGCAGGGGTTAAATAGGCCTTATTTTATAAATGAGGACACTAAGGCTTAGACAGTTCTACTGGCCACAGTCACACAGCTCATGCACAGCACCAAGCAGAGCCTAACTACGGTTTTCTAATTTAGCAGTTTTCTTTTAATTCCCTTTGTGGGATTTAAAGGAAACCACCTTGTATATAGATTATTTCCACAAAGATGACCTTAACATGTTAGCAATCTTTGATTTTTCACCATTACATTTTTGGCTACCTGGCTACTGAATCTCCCTTTTCTTCTACTCAAGAAAAATGTTTCTATTTCCTGCGGGCAGTTTCTGATCTCCTGCCTTACACATATCTGAACTAAAGGGGAAATTTCAGTGTATGGTTTTAAAGTTTGACTTACAGTCCTTTGGAAGGCTTTCTAAGGTATGATCTTAGGGAATCAAAGTTTTGTGAAGAGCCTAATTAAACAGTGTAGCAACAGCCTGAAAAAAACATTGGCCTTATTAATAAAACAGGGTTTCAGAAGCATTACTTTATCATAAATTATTAATAAACTAAGTACAAATAATTCTCCTTGGCTCAAGGATTTGTTTTTTATTTTTAAAAATGTTTTGAATTTATTTATTTTTGGCTGTGCTTGGTCTTCACTGTTGCATGTGGGATTTCTCTATTTTGAGCGAGCAGGGGCTAGTCTTCATTGTGGTGCTCAGGCTTCTCATTCTCATTGTGGTGGCTTCTCTTGTTGCAGAGCTTGGGTCTAGAGTGCGGGCTGAGTAGTTGTGGTGCATGGGTTTAGTTGTGCCAAGCATATAGGATCTTTCCCAACCAGGGATTGAACCTGTGTCCCTGCATTGGCAGGCAGACTCTTAAGTCCTAGACCACCAGGGAAGTTCTGCTCAAGGATTCTTTAAGGCTTACCTTATCTCCATCAGCCTTATGTTTCCACTTAGAACAGGGTCACTCCATTCTCAGAGCCATGCTGGCTTTCTCTTGTTAAAGGGCACCAGACAGAGGTGATTTGGAGCAGAGTGCTTTAGAATCATTAGAGCTTTATCTTCAGTAAGGGCTTCCTAGGTGGCTCAAGGGATAAAGAATCCACCTGTCCAATAAGGAGCTGCTGGAGACACAGGTTTGATCCCTGGATCAGGAAGATACCCTGGAGGAGGAAATGGCAACCCACTCCAGTATTATTGCTAGGAAAATCCCCCAACCTACTAAGCTGACCAGTTCCTATAAGAATATGCTCACAATTCTCTTCTTCTTCATTTTCTTTCCTGACTATTGATAGGGGTGACTCATTTTCAGATTTTTACTGGTGGTTCCTGATGCATCTGTCTTTTGGCTCATCTCCCTCAGGGCCTCCGGACGTGGATCAGCCTTGTGAGCCGAGCTTGCAGGCCTGGAGTCCCGAGCTCCACCTGTACCACATGAACATGACGGTCCCCTGCCCTGCGGAAGGCTGCAGCCTGGAGCTGCTCTTTCAGCACCCGGTCCAAGCTGACACTCTTACCCTATGGGTCACCTACCTCTCCATGGGCTCTTCCCCGGTGCTCTTTGACATGGAGATCTTGCTGGAACACCAGAAGTCTGTGCACCTGGGCCCCTTGGACACTTTCTGTGACACACCGCTCACTATCAAACTGCAGGTTGATGGGAAGGTCGTGGGGGTGAAAGTCTACACCTTTGATGAGCGGATGGAGATTGACGCAGCTCTCCTGACTTCTCAGCCCCACAGTCCCCTGTGTTCTGGCTGCAGGCCTGTGAAGTACCAGGTCCTCCGCGAGCCCCCATTTGCCAGCGGCTTGCCTGTGGTGGTGATGCATCCTCATCGGAAGTTCACAGACATGTGAGTTGGGCAGCAGGGCTTTCTAAACCATGCAGCCTCCTGAGGCTTTGGAAGTGGGTTTTGCTTCCTTTTTCTTTGTTTTTTGTTTGTTTGTTTGTTTGTTTTACATTCCAACATGCCCTTATTTGGAGAAACATTCAGACCCTCGGAGGGGGTTTTATTCTAAAGTGGCATCTCTGAGATGAACAAAAATATTTCCCAGAAAAGGGAAAGTGGATGTCCTGAGTGATGATGCCATCGTTATGATTATGGACAAAAGAGGTCCATGAATGATATGTTGGTGTCCCCTGGTGGCTCAGATGGTAAAGAATCCACCCGCAGTGCAGGAGACCTGGGTTCAATCCCTGGGTCAGGAAGATCTCCTGGAGAGGGACATGGCAACCCACTTCAGTATTCTTGCCTACAGAACCCCTTGGACAGAAGAGCCTTGCAACTCTTGGCAGGGTTGCAAAGAGTCAGATGCAACATGCATGTATGTTTCTGTTGGGCTGAAAGTAATTGCCAGAAATAAGTTGATTAGAATCAGACACTCCTATTTGGTGACACCATCTGATTTTTTATCTTTGCTGCAACTTTTAAATAATCTGCCACAGCTCCTATATCATTCAAAGGTTATAGTCACCTCTTCCGCAGGTAAGCAGAGAAGCCAAGGGTTCCTGAAACACTATACTTTCATGACTTTCATTTTTCATTCCTCCTTTATTTCCTCCCTCCCTCCTTCTCTCTTTCCTTCTCTTACAACCCTTCTCTTTCTTTCTTCTGTTCTTCCTACATTTAGTGAGTTCTTCAGTGCTCCTGGCACTGTGTACTCAGTGGAGGGGACACAGACTAAGATAAGATCATTGGCTTAAAGAGTTCAAAAGTAGGAGGCTGGTATCTCCAAAGGCAAATTTTCCTCACCTCATAATTTTTTCAAAGTCTGCCCTGAGGGCAGAACTCTGGGTAAAACAAAAGTTTTATCAGAGGTGCTGATAAATCATGAGAAATCATCACAAAACATAGCGGTTTAAAACAACACATTTCTCATGGTTCTGTGTGTTGGCTGGGTGCACTCATCTGGACCAGCTTGACGGAGGCTACATGGCCCCAGATGACCTCATGCACACATGAGGCTAAGATGCTGGCCTGGCTGGGAGGATGAAGTTCCCTTTCCACATGTCTCCTTCACTGGGAGGCTTTGCCTGGGCTTGTCCTCATGGTGCTTGGCCATGCTCAGCTGCTTCAGTCATATCTGACTCTCTGCAACCCTATGGACTGTAGACCACCAGGCTCCTCTGTCCATGGGATTCTCCAAGCAAGATAACTGGAGTGGGTTGCCATTTCCTCCTCCAGGGGATCTTCCCCATCCAGGGATGGAACCTGCATCTCTTATGTCTCCTGCATTGGTGGGCGGGTTTTTACCACTCATGCCACCTGGGAAGTCCTCATGGTGGTAGAAGGCTTTTCAGAAGCAGGAAGGGCAAGTCCCCAAATTCTTGTACGTTTCAGGCCTCTGCTTGTATCACTCATGATGCCATTTCACTAGCCAAAACAAGTCACAAAGAATTTCAGATTCTGCTGGTGACAAAATTGATTCTATTTCTTAATGAGAGAAACAGTAAAGTGACATCACAGAGGGCATACATCTGAGATGGGAAGAATTTGTGGCCACTTTTCAGTCTGCCATAGTTACAAATGAGTCAAGAAAAGCATTCACCTTGAATTTTACAACAATTTTCTTTCCATACTTGCCCTCCGAATTATAACTAGAGGATAGTGAAATGGTCAAAAAGCTCATGCAAATGGGAGGATAGATCATGGGACAGGTCTGAAAAGAAAAAAAAAAAAGTTATTTAGGGGGACTTTCTTTAGTAAGCCAATTAAAATGTTATTTGTTATCTTTTAAAATAATTTATTATTGTTATTTTTGTTACATTTAGTAAGTCAAGTTTTGTGTTGCCTCATCATGATTTTCAAAATATAAGCTATTTAATGATATTTTTTTATCTTCATGATTTTCAAAGCATGAGCTATTTAATGATATTTTTTATCTAACTTGATATACACACATTCTCACACATACACTTACACACAAAAAACATTTAAGGATAATCATATTCTATTTTATAGATGAGAGAACTAAGGCTTAACTTTAATTTTGTTGAACAGAGCTAGTAAATGGCAAACTCGAGATTAAAATCCAATTTTCTGACTGAATCTCATTTTGGTTCCTTAGTAATACATTACTTTTACAAACTCAGCTCATTGAAGATTGGGGCTACCAGCTGCTGAGTTTTCTCCCCAAGAAGCGTAAACATGTCCTGATGCTTCTTTCCAATCCTTTCCCAGCTAGAGATCAGCATAAGACTTTTATGCATGGCTGGATGAGAAGTCAGACAGAAACCTCCCTGTGAAAGGGAAGCCATCAGAATTGATTAGGATATAAAACTTGTTTTGCTTTTGAAATACCTGGCACTCTTATGAAAAGAGTGCTTCCCTACAGACAACTAATTTGGAAATTTAAAAGTCTTTAATATTTAGGTGTCTTTCTTATTAAAATAACTAAAAACCAGTACAGAGATGTTTAAAGGTGTTTTTGAAACCCCATGACATTTCCTGTTTGCTGCTTGCAGCATCAAGCAAAAGAGTGGAAGCTTTGTGGTTGAGTTGAAGAGTGTGTTAAAGCAGAGAGGGCTTTGGCAGGATATCTGTGGGTACCTCTTGTGGGAGAACCAATAGCCCTTTGAGATCCTATTCTCCTGTCACTCCCATTCTCGCTTGACTCTAGTGGTACTTTTCCAATTAGAGCAAGCGTTAGATAAAATTAAGTTGAAGGCAGAATTCATCTTTGGAATCAGCAGGTCCCCTCTAACCCTCACACCACTGGCCCTTAGCCCTTTCCCCCTTGCAGACGTTCAGTCTCTCACATTCTCCACTTGATCAGTGCTCTTGGGCTCCAGATAGTCCGATAAACTCCTTCCACCTCTGATGTCAATTGATAAAACTCTATTCCTGGTTTTTATCTATTTTGGAGCTGGGGAGTCATTTAATGCATTTCCAGTTGTGGAATTTCTTGCATCCCTAAAATAAGGATGGAAGATTTTCTCATCTCCTTCTAGGAGAAGGTTGCTTTTCCTCATAAGCATTCAGTCTCCTCAAGACAAGAATTCTCTTGAGAGACAAGAAAACTATGATTCACGGACCCAAGAAGGGCCTTGCTGAGCCCAAACTCTGAAGCTTTCATCTTTAGCTTTACAATCATTTCAATGATACAGAGGAGTTTCCCAGGTGGGGCTAGTGGTAAAGAACCCACCTGCCAATGTAGGAGACATGAGACGCAGGTTCGATCCCTGGATCAAGACGATCCCCTGAAGGAGGGCACAGCAACCCACTCCAGTATTCTTGCCTGGAGAATTCCATGGAAAGAGGAGCCTGGCCGGCTATGGTCCATAGGCACAAAGAGGTGGATATGACTGAAGCAACTTAGCGTGTACGCACACATGCAGTGATATAGAAGACTAGGTTTCCAAAGTGGGTGGTTTTGTGTGTGTATGTTTATGTAACATGGTAAAGATATGCTCGAAATACCATCCTCCTAGATTGTGTAGGACTGTTAGTTGGTTCAGCGTTCACTAAGCAACCACTTGTTGTACATTCACTATATAAAAGGTACTGGGAATACAGAGATGAATACAGTTTCAAATGCTCTGTCAGACTATATGCCCTGCTCTTTGTTTCAAACAACATGGCACATGTTTAACATTTATATTCCCTGTAATATTTATTTAAAATTCCTTCACACCATCTGAAAAAGACCCAGAGCCTGCACCACTTCCTGGATGTATGGTTATGGCCCGTTGGTTTCCACAGGGAGGTCACGCCTGGGCAGATGTATCAGTACCAAGTTCAAGCTGCAGCTGGAGCAGAACTGGGAGAGGCTTCGCCTCCTCTGAGCCACATCCATGGAGCTCCTTACTGTGGAGATGGGAAGGTTGCAAGGTGAGGAGATACTGTGTGCCTTGGACTGGGAGAGGATGTCCCGTCTTGCTCGGACTACGAGGGTTCGCCCTGAGACTGGTTTGGGAAGTGAAAGGGGCAAGGCACTGTGTGGTTCTGGTATTGAACAAGATCTGGGACCTGGTAGTGATCTTGAGGGGTCATTCACATCTCTACATAGTTAGGGATGGACCCACTTTAATTTAGTACCAAGATATTGGGGCTGATTCTGTGCGGGTTTTCTTCAGGTTTCAGAGAACATGAGCTAGGCAGTGATTCAGGGAAGGAATTCATAGTGGAGAAGGTTATTGCCAAATGATGCTAAAAGAGGATGTGAGGGTATCTTTTGGATCAATTGCCTGTCTTATGGCCCAAGGAAAGTCACTATAGCTTTATGAGCTTCAGTTGCTCATTTGATCCCTGGAAGGCCTCATTGCAATGCAATTTATGCCATTCTATAAAAGCACCAAGGTAAAAGTGGAATCACTCTTTGGTTTCTTAACATACCACCTTCCTTTTCCTGTTGCCCTTTAGTTAGTTAGTTATTTCAGTCTCTCAGTCGTATCTGACTCTTTGCGACCCCATGGACTGTAGCATGCCAGGCTTCCCTGTCCATCACCAACTCCCCGAGCTTGCTTAGACTCATTCCATAAAGTCAGTGATGCCATCCAACCATCTCATCCTCTGTCGTCCTCTTCTCCTCCTGCCTTCAATCTTTCCCAACATCAGGGTCTTTTTCCAATGAGTCAGTTCTTCACATCAGGTGGTCAAAGTATTGGAGCTTCAGCTTTGGCATCAGTCCTTCCATAGAATATTCAGGATTGATTTCCTTTAGGATTGACTAGTTTGATCTCCTTGCAGTCCAGAAGACTCCCAAGAGTCTTCTCCAACACCACAGTTCAAAAGCATCAATTCTTCAGTGCTCAGTTTTCTTTATGGCTTTTCTGTATGCCCTTTAGTGATATCAACTTAATTCATTCTTATTTGCCAGGCACTTGCCAAAATTTTTAACTGAATACTCCCATGTCCCATTGACCACCCTATGTTAATCTATTCTAAATGCTCAGCTCAGCTAATAAGTTGTTTATATAAAGCTGCTGGGAGTAAAGACTGGAATCTCAGGTGCTGTAATTGGTCTCAGAGTCTGTATCCTAATAAGATGGCTTGTTTTTAGCTTTCCAGATCAAGTAAAAATATCTTGTATCTTGAAGGCCTAATTGAAAGCAATCTATAGCCTTTCTTGGGGTTTTATCCCGTTGTTTAGTATTTACTAAATATTGTTTGTCTTCTCAGTCTTCTAAGATTCTTAAGCTTTAGTGTAAGTCTACTCCTTTTCATAGTAGTATAAATACCAAATGTTCCCAGACTTCAGAAATACATCCAAGAGACTGAGATCACTTTAATACCCAAACCTTGCTAGTTTGCTGAGGCCACCTTCTGCCTCAGTCTCAGCTTACCCTTTCTCCCCCTCCATCTCAATTAAATATCTCCCTGTGAAACCATTAGGTGACATTTCAGGGGCTCGGAAATGCTCCAGTACCACAGTCCTTTATGTCTCAGCAAAGAAAAGAATTCAGCAATAGGCAAAGTGATAGATAAGAACTGATTTATTAGATTAGGATTCTTGTGAGACTTATAAACTGGCAAGGATTGGCAGGAGGCAGTAGCGGTGAAGGTTCTCAACCAGAGAACTTACTGGGCTACAGTTTTATAATCAAAGGAAAAGTAGGGAAGGGGAGAAGAACTTCTTTGTCTTTCTTGAGTAGATGCCATGCTTCCGTCATCAGCTCTTCCTCCTGATTGAGCAGGGGAATTTTCTTGTCCCTACTTGATCAAGCTTGGTCTGCAAATTATTGGTTTTTTTATGTGTGCAGAGAGCATGTTCTAGGGATAATTAGCTTACTGAGCTTACTGGGCAGGATGTGGGTCTCATGACAACACTTATTTGATCATTTGGGGGCAGTGTCTCGTGCTTCTGTCGCATGATTTTGTTGCTAAGCAAGCCAGCTTGGTTTTGTGGTTAAGTAAACCTGCAAGGAGATCCAACCAGCCCATTCTAAAGGAGATCGGTACTGGGTGTTCTTTGGAAGGAATGATGCTAAAGCTGAAACTCCAATACTTTGGCCACCTCATGCAAAGAGTTGACTCATTGGAAAAGACTCTGATGCTGGGAGGGATTGAGGGCAGGAGGAGAAGGGGACGACAGAGGATGAGATGGCTGGATGGCATCACTGACTCAATGGACATGAGTTTGAGTGAACTCCAGGAGTTGGTGATGGACAGGGAGGCCTGGCGCGCTGCGGTTCATGGGTCGCAAAGAGTCAGACAGGACTGAGTGACTGAACTGAACTGAAACCTGCTCTATTGAGTAATCAGTAACTTACAGGGGTCACTCATATTTTTATACATAAAATTCCCTAGTGGAATTAACTACTTAATCACCAACTTTGTCCCTATTTTGAGCTTCCCTGGTGGCTCAGATGGTAAAGTGTCTGCCTGCAATGCAGGAGACCTGGGTTTGATCCCTGGGTCAGGAAGATCTTCTGGAGAAGGAAATGGCAACCCACCCCAGTAGTCTTGCATGGAAAATTCCGTGGACGGAGGGGCCTGGAGGGCTACAGTCCATGGGGTCGCAAAAAGTTGGATGCGACTGAGTGACTTCACTTTCACTTTTGTCCCTGTCACCTAGGGATAACTCAATGTGTGCACAGAACAAATCTGGTTGTTGTTGATGTTTTCCATGGCTACCTCATTTTAAACCTGCTGCCCACTAATTAAGGTGTCTGCAGGACTAGGTGACCATTACTACCCAGACAGAGCCCTGCTTGAACAAAACAGTTGACCTTATGTTGTAGCATCTCCTACAGCAGTCCTCCGATGAAGGTTCTGATGTCCCAGGATGCCACATCTGTCTGGGGTTCTGGGGCAGAACGAGATAAGGGCCCTCTTCCTAATCTGACATTATACATTCTAGACTGGGCCTTGAAACAGCTTCATCTGTAGTGATACCTGCTTGGCTACTGGGCTTCACAAAGCTCCTTATCAAAATGTTCCTTTGAACTCTGCCTATATCACCTCTCTATAGTGTCATACTTTGTTCTTGCGACATTGGAAGGTCCTGCCTGCCAATGCAGGAGACATGGTTCATGGGAGATCATGGGTTCCCTGATCCAGGAAGATCCCATTATGCCTCAGAGCAACTAAGCCCACACGCCACAACTACTGAGCCCGTGCTCTAGATCCTGGGAGCTGCAACTACAGAAGCCCTCGCACCCTAGACCCTGTGCTCTACAAGGAGAGAAGCCACTGCAATGAGAAACCCACACACCACAACGAGAGAATAGCCCCTGCTCCCTGAAACTAGAGAAAAGCCGGCACAACAACCAAAACCAACTAACTAAATATTTTTTAAAATGATGTTAACTAAAAGAGAAAAATCATTTTATGTATACAAGTGTGTATGTTTGTATATCAGAATGTGTACTTTAACCTTGTAGGAACCTGGGAGAAGAGTGTGATGATGGAGACCTTTTGAATGGAGACGGCTGCTCAAGGGCATGTGAGTTAGAGGAAGGTTTCAACTGTGTAGGTGAGTTTAGGAGCACCTGCCCAGGCTTATGTCCTATGTTTGGAGGTGTCTCCAATTCTTACTCTTGTGAGCTCTTGATATCTGGCAATGTGTAATTTAGTGGTAATAACGATAACATTTGCTGTGTCTATTGTGTGCCTGGCACTAACTGTTTCATGTATATTATCCTGTTTAATCCCTACAATAAATATAAGGAGACTAACCAGAGGCACAGAGAGCTTAAATAACTTGCTTTCTCTTACACAGCTGGCAGTGATGAAGTCAGGATTTGAACCAAATCCACATGTTAAACTACTAAGTTACCTGTTCTCCTAGATTAACATTACCAAAGATTGCTCTTGGGTCCTCATGTCTAACATCAGTCTGTCAGCCAAGTAGCACAATCACAGATTCAACATAAAAATTATGGTGGGACATGTTTTAAGCCAAAGAGAGTGCAAGATATCTCCTGGTGTCTGTGTTTAGTAGATAAGATTATGAAGAGTGACACACAGAATTTCTTAATCCAGGAATATCACTGGTAATGTTATTGCTAGGTGCCATTGACTCTAGACTCTGGCCACACAGGAAGGCCCTCCAAAACACTTTCCCTGATTTTGATTAAAGCCATCAACAGGCTTCTTTGTAGATTATTTTTTCCTTCCTATGAGCATGCACTTAGCTCACTTGCTCAGTCAGGTCCAACTCTGTGACCCCATGGGCTGTTGCCTGCCAGGCTCCTCTGTCCATGGAACTCTCCAGGCAAGAACACTGGAGTGGGTAGCCTTTTCCCTTCTCCAGGGGATCTTTCCCACCCAGGTATCGAATCTGGTGGATTCTTTACCATCTGAGCCATCAGGGAAGCCCTCCTATGTGCATACATTGAAGTAATTCTGTGGAACATATTTGCTCAGCAAAGTTATTTTTAAAAGCAGTGTATTTAACAATATTTTAATGTTTCTAAATTTCAAGACAAAGTTGGATATGATTATAATTATGTATAATTTATTAAGGTATTAAATACTACAAAGAACATACAAATGCTCCTGCTTTCCTGAGCAGAATAATAAAATTATAAAATCTTAGTGGTCTTACATCTATCCATATAACAAAATATGTTCAGTGCCCTCTGTACACAAGTCTAATAGAGACCCTGATCCCTTCATATGTCCACCCTTTTTGCCTTATAGAAATTGTTATATCAGTTCTTGAGCTTTTCTTACATGCATCTAGCAATAAAGATTGTACCTTGAAAGACCATTCTGTTTAAAAGTGGCTTTATCTATTATAAAATTCTTATCCCCCTTTCTGGTTTGGAAACTGATGTTCAGAGCATTTTAGTGACTTGTCCATGGGCATATAATGAAGTGTCTACAAAGCCAGCATTGGAACTCAGCTTTCCTGATTCTTAATCAAGTGCTTTTTCCTTGCTATGAAACTACAGAGGATACATTTTTTTTCCCTGTTTTATTTGACTACCATTCAGATATTTGAAATGCCTCCCCATTATTCTCCTTTCCAGTCCAAACATCCCCTCATGTGATTAGGTTTCCAGGCCCTTTCCTATTTACCCTAACTTGGCATGCTTCCTGTGGTCAATGCCCAGAAAGGAATTCAATACTCCAGATGTGGTCTGGCTGTGTAAAATACACTGAACCGATTACCTCCCCTCTTCTGTACACAAGTACTTGTTAATGGCATCTCTGTTTGCATCATTCCTTTTTTCACATAATGGGCTCATGATACATGCATGCACGCACACACACACACACACACACACACACACACACACACACACACACATCCTTTGCCACTGCAGTTCATCTCATCTGTCTTAAAAGCAGACCCTACTTTGTTTCCATCACATTTAATTCCATTAAATTTGGTTATATTCCTTTACCCTCCAACTCCAGGAATATCATAGTTAAATTATTTTAACTTTACATGGCAAAGTTAAAATGGTCTATTCCACAGCTAGATATTTATTTCAGTTAGTGATATGCTCATAGTATTTAGTTCTATAGCATATAGCTCTAAAGCTCATAGCATATGCTAAGCATATAGTTCTGTTCCATCATTTCTCAAGAGACTAAGTTTGAAGGAACCATTGTGAAATGTGTTATAAAAGTGGTCTGCTATTTTTACATTGATTTGAAGAAACAGAAGCAAAATTTTTAAGTTGATGGTAAACAAAAAACAGAGAAGCAAGGAGAGATTGTCACTGGATTATACAGAAAAACAAGACATGTATACATATGTATATTATTAAAAGTCATATAATATATATTATAAAGCAAACACATTCATATGTACATATGTGTATATTCAAAATATGCACAAACATACATATAAAACTCTACATACATGCATATATATGTATATATGTAAGTGTGTATATAAACTATACAAACATATAAACTATACATGCATATATATGTATATGTGTGTATATGTGTTCCATATATATATATATATATATATATATATATATATATGGAACAATCATGGAAAAGTCATTCCAAATACACATATATTGGCTTTGAGGAGTAACTTAGAAAGGCCTTGGATTTAATGGTATACAGGAGTTGAAAACCCAAAATAGGCTCAGAACCAAGTCCTCGGAACAGGAGCATACTCCTGGCAAATAGAGATAGATTTAGTAGAGAAGGGTCTTTGACTTGAAGAAATTATTAAGGAAAATGGTTAGTAACTACATGTCGATGAACAGATTAAAAATTACTGAAACAGTCCTGTAGTATTTCTGTAAAGAATTTCTGTAAAGATGTTACTAAATGTGTACCTATGCAGTTGCTTTAGTTGTGTCTGACTCTTTGTGACCATATGTACTATAGCCTGCCAGGCTCCTTTGTCCATGGGATTCTCTAGGGAAGAATACTGGAGTGGGTTGCCATGTCCTTCTCCAGGGGATCTTCCCAACCCAGGGATCACGTTGGTGCCTGTTACGTCTCCTGCATTGGCAGGTGGGTTCTTTACCACTAGTGCCACGTGGAAAGCCCATGTACCTATGGGTTGATCTATTTTAAATCTTGATCTTATTTTCATGTGCTATTCTTTTAGGTAGAAATGAAGAATTAGAATTGTGTTACTAATAGGGGTAGACAGGGCAATACTACTTAATAAATAAATGGCTTTATGACTGCATCTCAGTTTTTTACATTTGAAGAAAGCTAAGTTACATATCAAGTGGCTCAGGGGTAAAGAATCTGCCTGCAATGCAGGAGACACGGGAGACATGGGTTTGACTCCTGGGCCATGACAATCCCCTGGAGGAGGGCATGGCAACACACTCCATATTCCTGCCTGGAGAATCCCACAGACAGAGGAGCTTACATGGACAGAGCAGGCTACAGTCCATAGGGTCCCCAAGAGATTTTGGCCACCTCATGCGAAGAGTTGACTCATTGGAGAAGACTCTGATGCTGGGAGGGATTGGGGGCAGGAGGAGAAGGGGACGACAGAGGATGAGATGGCTGGATGGCATCACTGACTTGATGGGTGTGAGTCTGGGTGACCTCCGGGAGCTGGTGATGGACAGGGAGGCCTGGCGTGCTGCGGTTCATGGGGTCGCGAAGAGTCGGACACGACTGAGGACGACTGATCTGATCTGATCTGAAGTTTACTGAAGTTACCGAAGATATGTAAACCCATGTAGTTTACATATCTATAGTTAGTACGGACTATCCACTTAGTAGAAGTTATCCTACAAGCAAGTAAGGACCTTGTCCAAGGAATTATAGCTTGCTTTACAGGCCCAGTGATTCTTCTCATATATTCATTACTCACACATTTGCTCTTGAAGACAGTCTCTCTGCCTTGGTTGAGGTACTGTGGAGTAAGAGAAAGCCTCTGAACCTGCTTTCTGTAAGCCTGGCTCAAAGTCAAGCAATATTGCTTCTGCATCAAGGGAACTTTGACAAGTCACTTATAATCATGGAGTCTCAGATTGTCTATTGATGAAACAAAAAATACATACCTCACATGGTTATTGTAAGACAATAATAGATGTGTAACCCTTATAAACCTGGAGCCCATATTGTCCATTTCAGAGCAAATTGCATGGGTAACTGAAGAAATACAGCAACAAAAATGTAATTGAAAACAAATCCCTCAAATGTTTTATTTTAAAATTTCAAAGACTATGATGAGGTTCCAAGTACCTATCACATCCTACCATCTATTTAAATTTCCTTTATTCTTTTACCTACTTCTCTTATATCCCTAGCTTTCCCTAGTACTTTGCTCAATGATTCCTTAACATTTCTTTCTATATCCTCCCCACAGCTCCTTTTTCCCTTCCTGTTCCTTCTCCCCTGACCCCACCCACTTTGTAGACTTTTTATTATCTCAATGGATTTTACCATTCTCCCCATGAAAAAGTATCCTTCTTTAGGGGTGTGATATCTATATGTTTGAGGTGGGCATTAGACTAGTTAGTAATTACAGGATTCTCTCTAGCAGCTGGAATAAAAATGTAGTTATTTTTACTTGACACATATGAAAATACCTCTTCAAATGTCAAACAATGTTTCTTGACAGGGGAACCAAGCCTGTGCTATATACATGAGGGAGATGGAATATGTGAGCCTTTTGAGAAGGAAACCAGCATTGTAGACTGTGGCCTCTATACTCCCAAAGGATACCTGGATCAGTGGGCTACCCAAGCTTTTTCTTCTCATGACAACAAAAAGAAATGTCCCGCTTCCTTGCTAACTGGAGCACCTCATTCCATGGTAAGCTAAGACTAGTCAAGGGTAAACAAAATTGTTAAATGATTCTCCCAGATACTGACCTTGAGCTTACATTTTTTTCTCCTAACTTTGACACCAAATTTAGTTAATGAACTCAGAATAAAATAATGTTAAATGAAAAGCTTCTGCTGCTACTGCTGCTAAGTAGCTTCAATCGTTTCCGACTCTGTGCAACCCCATAGATGGCGGCAGCCCACCAGGCTCTCTCGCCCCTGGGATTCTCCAGGCAAGAACACTGGAGTGGGTTGCCATTTCCTTCTCCAATGCATGAAAGTGAAAAGTGAAAGTGAAGTCGCTCAGTCGTGTCCGACTCTTAGCGAACCCATGGACTGCAGTTCACCAGGCTCCTCCGTCCATGGGATTTTCCAGGCAAGAGTACTGGATCTAGGCTATGAATTAAGTCTCATCCCCCTCCCTCACCCCACTTACCTTCACTAGTTTTCATCTAGGAACCTTTGACTATGCAATAACTGGCTGAAAGGTACACAAAAGCATCTCAAAATTAGCCTTATAATATACATGTCAGAAATTACACTTGGGCTTTGAATTTGGAAAAATTTATCTTGAAAGAAGATAAACGAGCAGTTAAGTCAGAATACTTGGATGACACTGTTGGATCTATCGGTATCATTATGATTATTACTAAGTGACATTTGACAAGTCACTTAACTTCTCTGGGCCCCAATTTTCTCATATGTAAATCTTGCATTTAACTCGAGGTTTATTGCAAGGATCAAATGAAATTTAAAATATATATTAAAAAGATCAAAATATAATTTGATTTAAAAATTATTATTATTAAAGACTTTCTAGAATTAGTACTAAAATCAAATCCATAGGCACACAATTTTCCATGAATATCTACCTAAGTAAATAGAAGATCTTCTGAGAGCTTTGAGGACTGACTTCTGTGAATTATAAATACCTAAAAGAAGGTTAAGTGAAAAAAGTGAAAGTGTTAATTGTTCTGTTGTGTCCGATTGTTTGCGACCCCATGGACTATAGCCCACTGGGCTCCTCTGTCCGTGGGATTCTCCAGACAAGAACACTGGAGTGGGTTGTCATTCCCTCCTCCAGGGGATCTTCCCAACCCAGGGATAGAGCATGGTTCTCCTGCCATGCAGGTGGATTCTTTACTGTCTGAGCCATCAGGGAAGCCCAAAGATTAAGGGCTTTGGTATTTGAATGCTATTCTAGATGTTTCCATTGCCAAATATACTCTTCCATGTTTTATAATAAGTAACACAGTCATTTTTGACAGAAGTAAGATTTGTTAATAGCTCTCTAGGTATTTTAGGCCAGAGGCAAATCATTGGTTTTTGGTCTTGAGGAGACAGCCCAGGAGACTGAGGAATTAGCCAAGGCTGGTGGTCCAGGTCAAGAAACTCATCAAGGACCCAAGTGTCTCTGAGATTTCGGCTCTTTCCATACTTGACTCACAGTTTTCTTCCTCAAGCTCATGAGATGACAACTGCCTTCCAGCTGTGAAGTCATTATTTCAAGCAGGAGGAAGGGGGAAGGTCAAAGGGAAATAAACGCATACGAGCTGAATCTATTTTTAGTGGGAAAACTGGAGCTGTTCCAGGAATATAGGCATCTACCAACATCCCATTGTTCAGATCCAGGTCACTTCACCAGCCTTATTTGTAAGGGACCCTGAGGAGATGAGCATTTAGAGCTGGATACACTGTCACCTTGACCAACATTAGAGTTTGTTAATAAGAAAGAGGGAGGTATGGATATGGGCAGCCAATTAGCCATGCCTGTCTCACTCCTTTAGCTAATTCTGAAGGCATCTTTCTTAAGAATTCTGATGCCCAATGGTAGGAAGTTAGGAAAATTGGGTGATTCTGAGTTAGTAACAGCTCTCTAAAGCGACTTTTAGTCTAGCTTGTCTGTCTTCCCCAAGTGAAGTGGGAAAATTTTTCTGGAATTTCTCTCTCCTGCTTCCTTTTCCCATCTTAGTGTTTCCTTGACTCGGTTGTCTCACTCCTGGGCCAGTAGATTGTTCCTGGTAAGGACAGAATCATCATCTTGGACAGATTTCCCTAACTAATCCTAGGAGCAGTTGTCTGAAATGTGCCAGGAGAATTCGTTGAGCAAGGTCCCTGGACCACTGATGGGCTGTGAGTTGTCACGTGTGTTCTTCCTCCCTGGTAAGTTGGATATTGAGGCTGAGAGAGAGCACTGAGACATTCTACCTTGAGAAAAGTTTTCTGCCAATAATGTCATCGTGAGGCATTCAGAAAGAGAAAAACATTGGTTTTGAGCTGGGAGTTTCGTTATCTTTACTTATTTCTCACCCTTCATGTTTAATTTTTGGTTGAAATTGCATTTCAGGTTTGCACATCATACCGTCCAGACTTACCAGAGCACCGACCACTAATTGGCTGGTTTCCTTGTGTCCCCAGTGGAAATGGACCTCAAGATGAAGGGAGTAAGCAGCCAAAAGGTAGCCTTCAGACAGAGGATGAGGTTTGGCTCAAAGTAAGTGACACAAATGTGTTTTTTGTGAAAACTGGATAGATTGTGCATGTGTGTGTATGTGTGTGTGTGTGTAAATGATACATTGGAATGTCAGGAAATTTCCTTTTGTCATCTAAAAGTTTTTATGTTTTGAATTTATTTTCATTTCTTTTTGAATGTTGGACTTTTCTTTATAAGCAATCACTCTATCAAAGTGTAATACACATATAGAAAAGTACAAAAATCAGAAAGGATTGATAAATTTTTACAAAGTAAACATCCTCTCTAACCACCACAGAGGTCAAAAAACAGAAAATTAACATCACCCCCAAAAGGCTCTGTCATTCCCCCTCACATTATACTACAGAAGGTATCTACTATTTTTCCTTTTATCACCAAAGATTAGTTTTGCCTGTTTGTATTTTATGTGAAAAATTTGACAGTCTGTAGTATTTGTGTCTGATTCTTTCTTACACAGCATTCTATCTCTGGGATTCATTCAGGCTGCTATACTCAGCAGTAGTGTTCATGTCCACTGCGGTGCAGAATTCCAGTGCATCAATGGGCCATACTTTAATTAATCATAGTAATGAACCTTTCTTTTATTTCTAATTTTCTCTATTGTATATTACAAATAGTTCTGCTATAAACACTTCTGTACATTTCTTTTGGTGGATGTATACAGACAGTTGGGTATATTTGGAACTGCTGCTAAGTCATTTCAGTCGTGTTCAACTCTGTGCGACCCCATAGACAGCAGCCCAGTAGGTTCCCCCGTCCCTGGGATTCTCCAGGCAAGAACACTGGAGTGGGTTGCCATTTCCTTCTCCAATGCATGAAAGTGAAAAGTGAAAGTGAAGTCGCTCAGTCATGTCTGACTCTTCGCCACCCCATGGACTGCAGCCTACTAGGCTCCTCCCTCCATGGGATTTTCCAGGCAAGAGTACTGGAGTGGGGTGCCATTGCCTTCTCCAATATTTGAAACTGCTAGATAGTAAATAGGCAGATGATCAGCTTTAGTACATAATACCAAATGGTGTTCCACTTGGTTATACTAGTTTATACTTCTGCTGCTGCTGCTGCTCCTAAGTCGCTTCAGTTGTGTCCGACTCTGTGTGACCCCATAGACAGAAGCTCACCAGGCTCCCCCGTCCCTGGGATCCTCCAGGCAAGAACACTGGAGTGGGTTGCCATTTCCTTCTCGAATGCATGAAAGTGAGAAGTGAAAGTGAAGTCGCTCAGTCTTGTCTGACTCTTTGCGACCCCATGGACTGCAGCCTACGAGGCTCCTCTATCCATGGGATTTTCCAGGCAAGAGTATTGGAGTGAGGTGCCATTGCCTTCTCAGAGTTTATACTCCCAACAGAGGCTTATGAGGCAATTGATTTATATTTTTACTTATTACTTGGTATTTTAAGTCTTAATTTTGACCATTAAGTATGTAAATGTACCTCCCTATGGTTTCAATTTACACTTACATTTTGACTAATGAAGTTGTAATGTTTATATGTATATCGGCCATCTGTATTGATATATTCTTTTTCCCTCTTTTTTTCTGAAGGTTTTATTCAAGTCTTTTGCTCAATTTTCTATTGGACTGTCATTTTCTTCTTAATTTATATGATTTCTTTACAATTTTTGGAATATATAAATCATATTTCAGTTGTATATTATTTAATATTTTCCAGCATTCCATGGCTTACTTTTTTTTTTTTACTCTTAATGGTATATATAATGAAGAGTTCTAAATATTACCACAATCCAATTTATTTTTCTTTTTATGGTTAGTGCTAATCATGTACTATATTCAGAAGTCTTTGCTTACCACAAAGACATACTTTCCATGTTATCTTCTAGAAATATTATTGTTTCACCTTTTATATATGATCTACAATCCTCTGGAATTTTTGCATATTGTGTGAGGTAGGGATCAAGATTCCCCACCCCCCCCACCCCCCACCCCCGCCCTAGAACTAGAATCACCATTGAAAGTGAAAGTGTTAGTTGCTCAGTCATGTCTGATTCTTTGTGACCCCATGGACTGTAGCCCACCAGGCTCTTCTGTCCATGGAATTCTCCAGACAGGAATACTGGAGTGGGTAGCCATTTTCTTCTCTAGGGATCTTCCTGACCCAGGGATCAAACCTGGATCTCCTGCATTGCAAGCAGATTCTTTATCATCTGAGCCACCAAAATAACAACTTGAAGGCAATGTATAATCCTTTGCCAATAGTTTTGGATCCTTTTTGTGAATATGTTAAATGTTTTCTCATTTATATTCATTAGAGCTTGGTCCCTATATTAAAAAAGAAAAATTTTACTATCTTGTCAGGTTTATGATGAAGGCCAGGTTTGACTGCTAGAGTAAATTTCCTTTATTCCCCAGTTTTCTGGAATATTTTGTGAAAGGTTGGTGTTAAATTTTCGTGGACTTCATCAGTAAAGCTATCTGAGTCTGGTATTTTCTTTGAGGAAAATATTTAAATATATGTTAAAATCTTAAACCAAATATTGCAGAATTGGGGCTTTCTATTTCTTCTTAGGTTAACTTTGGAAGTTTTTTTTTTTTTTCTCCAAATAATTTGTCCGTTTTTTCCCTAAAATTTTGAATTTGTTGGCATGGAGTTTTTCATAATGCTCTCTTATTTTGTATATTTCTATAATCCCTAGGACTTTTTTTAGTTATTCTATTGCTAATTTTTGGCTTCTCTTTTTAATTTTTTTGCTTAGTATTGCTAGACTCAACAGTTATATTAATCTTTCATTAATGTTTTTATAGAACCAAAGATTATACATGTGTGTATATATGTATGGTTATATATATATATATATACATAAATATACATATGTAAACATAAAAGGAAGGAAATAATTAAAGTAGCATACATGTGTGCTCTTATTTTCATTATTGCCTCTTTTTATGTTTACATTTTAATTTGCTCTTGAGATGATGCTTAGATCATTAATTTTTAGCTTCTTTCTTTTTAAAATATAAACATTAAGGTGGCAAGTTTGTTTCTAAATGTGACTTTTGCAACATATTACATTTCATATGTCTTGTTTCTATTATCATTCAGTTCAAACATATTTTCTAATTTTTATTTGACTACTTTTTTGATCCCTGAGTTATATATAAATATGTTGAGGGATGCCCAAACATTTGTTTGGAAATTATTTATTTTTTGTTTTTGATTTATAGCTAGAGTCTTCTGTGCTCAAAGATTATATTTGGTAAGATGTCAAGCCTTTTTAATTTGTTGACCTTTGAATTATGGAAAAACATATGGTTAATTGGGCTTCCCTGGTGGTTCAGTGGTAAAGAATCCGCCTGCCAAATAGGAGATGCAGGTTCGATTCCAGGTTTGGGAAGATCCCCGAAGAAGGAAATGGCCACCCTCTCCAGTATTCTTGCCTGGAAAATCCCATGGATAGAGGAGCCTGGCAGGTTACAGTCCATGGGGTAACAAAAGAGTTGGATACAATTTACTAACTAAATAACAACAATATGGTTAATATTGATAAATATTACATGTACTTTGAAAGAAATATGCAGTCTGAAATAGTTGGATATAGCATTCTATATATTTAACATAGATCAAGTTCATCCATCATGTTGTTAAAATTTCCCATATTGTATATTTTCCTTGAAAGAAATATGTAGTCTGAAATACTCAGATATAGCATTCTATATATTTAACATAGATCAAGTTCACCCATCATGTTGTTAAAATTTCCCATATTGTATATTTTCCTTTATACTCTTTCCACCAGTTACTGAGATACATGTGTTAGACTTTCTTACCATAATCTTAAATTTGCCTGTTTCTCTTTTATTTTTGCCAGTTGCTGATGCGCATTGATTTATTTACATTTTGAGACTATTATTAAATATTCAGGCAATTCTCACTTTGTAGCGTGGAAACACAAAATGACCATGTATCCTAAAACTGTACAAAGCAAGCTAAATAATCAATGGTGAAAATTACAATTGTTACATGATATTTTTGTCACAACATTAAAAACTTTTATTTTTAGAAGTATATGTGAAATAAAAGGAAAAAATAGTAAAATTTAGCTCATTATAATTTAAAACATTACAGAGAACTAAAGTGTTTCATTTCTTTGTAAAAAAATTTACTAGCATAGTTTTAACAGTTCTTGCCTTTTTTTTTGCATCATATGACTTATATTACAAGGCAAGCAATTTTTCTATGCCATTGTGAATTGTAATATTCCTTTCCAAGTTTGATTTAAGTACTTTATGGTACTTTACACTTTCAATGTTATGAAACATCTCTGAGAGTTCTTTTAATATGAATTTTTCCTTGGCATCATTTCCTCTGGGACATCTTTATCCTTTTTGTCACAATCACTTTACTCCTTTTTGCTTATAATTTCATTTTCACTAAGTTCCTCTGGCTGCAAGTAAAGAGTCTCTCAAATGGCAGCAGCAGCAGTGTTCCCATACCCAATTATTTCATCTATAATTCTATTTACTTTTAATTCAAATTTAACCTCCAGCATTATAATTTTTTATTTCTTTGCTGCACTTTCATCTTTCCTAGAGGATCCCTTATTTTGATTATCCATTTTTGTAAAATCTCATGTGGGTAATATGTCAGTGGGAGATGAGACAATGCAACTGCACATTTCTCTGTCTCTGTGTGAACAGAATAACAGGTACACAGGGACCAATCAATGACAATTTGAAGGAAGAGATGTAATTGGTCACTTTATCATGATTCTCATTGGTTATTTATATGGCGATTTATATGGTGATACTGAAGGACTATTCATGGAGTTTATACTTTCTGCAGTTACAATTAATACTTTTTGCTAATTGAAATTTGAGTCACATTATTTGGTATTATATAACTAAATTGTGATAACTGGTATTTGTGTACATGGAAACTACATACAATGAAACTACTGTCAGCAGATGATTCTAGAACTTACTATATCTTTCCCATTCTGTTGTTTTCCTCTATTTCTTTGCATTGATCACTGAGGAAGGCTTTCTTATCTCTCTTTGCTATTCTTTGGAACTCTGCATTCAGATGCTCATATCTTTCCTTTTCTCCTTCGCTTTTCGCTTCTCTTCCCAGACAGCCATTTTGTTTTTTTGCATTTCTTTTCCGTGGGAATGGTCTTGATCCCTGTCTCCTGTACAATGTCATGAACTTCCATCCATAGTTCATCAGGCACTCTATCTATCACATCTAGTCCCTTAAATCTGTTTCTCACTTCCACTGTATAATCATAAGGGATTTGATTTAGGTCATACCTGAATGGTCTAGTGGTTTTCCCTACTTTCTTCAATTTCAGTCTGAATTTGGCAATAAGGAGTTCATGGTCCGAGCCACAGTCAGCTCCTGGTCTTGTTTTTGCTGACTGTATAGAGCTTCTTCATCTTTGGCTGCAAAGAATATAATCAGTCTGATTTCGGTGTTGCCCATCTGGTGATGTCCATGTGTAGAGTCTTCTCTTGTGTTGTTGGAAGAGAGTATTTGCTATGACCAGTGCATTCTCTTGGCAAAAGTCTATTAGCCTTTGCCTTGCTTCATGCCATACTCAAAGGCCAAATTTGCCTGTTACTCCAGGTGTTTCTTGACTTCTTACTTTTGCATTCCAGTCCCCTATAATGAAAAGGACATCTTTTTTGGGTGTTCTAGAAGGTCTTGTAGGTCTTCATAGGACCGTTCAACTTCAGCTTCTTCAGCATTACTGGTTGGGGCATAGGCTTAGATTACCGTGGTATTGAATGGTTTGCCTTCAAAACAAACAGAGATCATTTTGTCATTTTTGAGATTGCCTTCAAGTACTGCATTTTGGACTCTTTTGTTGACCATGATGGCTATTGCATTTCTTCTTAGGGATTCCTGACCACAGTAGTAGATATAATAGTCATCTGAGTTAAATACACCCATTCCAGTCCATTTTAGTTCGCTGATTCCTAGAATGTTGACCTTCACTCTTGCCATCTCCTGTTTGACCACTTCCAGTTTGCCTTGATTCATGGACCTGACATTCCAGGTTTCTATGCAATATTGCTCTTTACAGCATAGGACCTTGCTTCTATCACCAGTCACATCCTCAACTGGGTATTGTTTTTGCTTTGGCTCCATCCCTTCATTCTTTCTGGAGTTATTTCTCCACTGATCTCCAATAGCATATTGGGCACCTACTGACCTGGGGAGTTCCTCTTTCAGTATCCTATCATTTTGCCCTTTCATACTGTTCATGGGGTTCTCAAGGCAAGAATACTGAAGTGGTTTGCTATTCCCTTCTCCAGTGGACCACATTCTGTGAGACCTCTCCACCATGACTCACCCATCTTGGGTGGCCCCACATGGCATGGCTTAGTTTCATTGAGTTAGACAAGGCTGTGGTCCATATGATCAGATTGGCTAGTTTTCTGTGATTATGGTTTCAGTGTGTCTGCACTTTGATGCGTCACACAAACCTACCATCTTACTTGGGTTTCTCTTGCCTTGGACGAGAGGTATCTCCTCACTGCTGCCCCTTCTGATCTTGAACGTGGAGTAGCTCCTTTCAGCCCTCCTGGCCTATGCAGCCACAGCTCCTTGGACATGGGGTTGCTCCTATGGTATGGACCTAACAGAAGCAGAAGATATTAAGAAGAGGTGGCAAGAATACACAGAAGAACTGTAGAAAAATGATCTTCATGACCAAGATAATCATGATGGTGTGATCACTCACCTAGAGGCAGACATCCTGGAATGTGAAGTCAAGTGGGCCTTAGAAAGCATCACTATGAAAAAAGCTAGTGGAAGTGATGGAATTCCAGTTGAGCTATTTCAAATCCTGAAAGATGATGCTGTGAACATGCTGCACTCAATATGCCAGCAAATTTGGAAAACTCAGCAGTGGCTACAGGACTGGAAAAGATCAGTTTTCATTCCAATCCCAAAGAAGGGCATTGCCAAAGAATGCTCAAACTACCACAAAATTGCACTCATCTCACATGCTAGTAAAGTAATGCTCAAAATTCTCCAAGCCAGGCTTCAGCAATATGTGAACTATGAACTTACAGATGTTCAAGCTGGTTTTAGAAAAGGCAGAGGAACCAGAGATCAAATTGCCAACATCTGCTGGATCATTGAAAAAGCAAGAGAGTTCCAGAAAAACATCTATTTCTGCTTTATTGACTATGCCAAAACCTTTGGCATTGTGGATCACAATAAACTATGGAAAATTCTGAAAGAGATGGGAATACCAGTCTACCTGACCTGCCTCTTGAGAAACCTGTATGCAGATCAGGAAGCAACAGTTAGAACTGGACATGGAACAACAGACTGGTTCCAAATAGGAAAAGGAGTACGTCAAGACTGTATATTGTCACCCTGCTTATTTAACTTATATGCAGAGTACATCATGAGAAACGCTGGACTGGAAGAAACACAAGCTGGAATCAAGACTGCCATGAGAAATCTCAATAACCTCAGATATGCAGATGACACCACCCTTATGGCAGAAAGTGAAGAGGAACTAAAAAGCCTCTTGATGAAAGTGAAAGAGGAGAGTGAAAAAGTTGACTTAAAACTCAACATTCAGAAAATGAAGATCATGGCATCCTGTCCCCTCACTTCTTGGGAAATAGATGGGGAAACAGTGGAAACTGTATCAGACTTTATTTTTCTGGGCTCCAAAATCACTGCAGATGGTGATTGCAGCCATGAAATTAAAAGACGTTTACTCCTTAGAAGGAAAGTTATGACCAACATAGATAGCATATTGAAAAACAGAGACATTACTTTGCCAACAAAGGTCCATTTAGTCAAGGCTACAGCTTTTCCAGTGGTCATGTATGGATGTGAGAGTTGGACTGTGAAGAAAGCTGAGTGCCGAAGAATTGATGCTTTTGAAGTGTGGTGTTGGAGAAGACTCTTGAGAGTCCCTTGGACTGCAAGGAGAGACATCCAGTCCATTCTAAAGGAGATCAATCCTGGGTGTTCATTGGGAGGACTGATGTTGAAGCTGAAACTCCAATACTTTGGCCACCTCATGTGAAGAGTTGACTCATTGGAAAAGACTCTGATGCTGGGAGGGACTGGGGGCAGGAGGAGAATGGGACGACAGAGGATGAGATGGCTGGATGGCATCACCAACTTGATGGATGTGAGTCTGAGTGAACTCCAGGAGTTGGTGATGGACAGGGAGGCCTGGCATGCTGTGATTCATGGGGTCACAAAGAGTTGGACATGACTGAGCAACTGAACTGAACTGAACTATATTTTCCTTGTGGATTATCTGTTTTAACACTAAGAAATGTCTATCTCTAAGAATATTTCTTGCTGCACTATAAACTTTGTATAATATTAATATAGATATATCTTTTTGTTTGTTTGCATATTGTTTCCTCTTCTATTACTTTTAATCCTTCTGTGCAATTATATTTAGTATGCTTTGTTTGAAATCAACATATCTTTCAGTTCAGTTCAGTTCAGTCACTCCGTCGTGTCCGACTCTTTGCAACCTCATGAATCGCAGCACGCCAGGCCTCCCTGTCCATCACCAGCTCCTGGCATTCACCCAGACTCACGTCCATCTAGTCAGTGATGGCATCCAGCCATCTCATCCTCTGTTGTCCCCTTCTCCTCCTGCCCCCAATCCCTCCCAGCGTCAGAGTCTTCTCCAATCAGTCAACTCTTCGCATGAGGTGGCCGAGGTACTGGAGTTTCAGCTTTAGCATCATTCATTCCAAAGAAATCTAAGAAACCGCTATATATATAAATCTAAAATTCTTTATTTTCCAATTGTAGTATTTAGTCCAATTACATTTAATGTAATTAATGATGCTTCCCTGGTGACTCAGTGGTAAAGAATCTGCCTGCCAGTGCAGGAATGCAGGAGATGTGGATTTGATCCCAGGATCAGGAAGGTCCCCTGGAAGGAAATGGCAGCCCACTCTAATATTCTTGCCTGGGAAACCCCAAGGACAGAGGAGCTTGGCAAGCTACAGTGCGTGGGGTCACAAAAGAGTCAAAAACAATTTAGCAACTAAGCAGTTTTAAATTTACCAGGGAATCATTTGTTTCTCACTTTTTCCTCCTACTCTGTTTTTTTCTATTTCTTGCCCTTTTTAGATTACATCATTTCAGTTCAGTCACTGCTGAACTGAAATGGCCAAAGTATTGGAGTTTCAGCTTCAACATCAGTCCTTCCAATGAACACCCAGCTTTCTTTATAGTCCAACTCTCACATCCATACATGATTACTGGAAAAACCATAGCTTTGACTAGGTGGAACTTTGTCAGCGAATAATGTCTCTGCTTTTGAATATGCTGTCTAGGTTGGTTGTGGCTTTTCTTCCAAGAAACAAGCATCTTTTAATTTCATGGCTATAATCACCATCTGCAATGCTTTTGGAGCCCAAGAAAATACAGTGTGTCATTTTTCCATTGTTTCCCCATCTATTTCCTATGAAGCGATGGGACCAGATGCCATGATACTTGTTTTTTGAATGTTGAGTTTTAAGCCAGCTTTTTCATTCTCCTCTTTCACTTTCAACAAGTGGCTCTTTAGTTCTTTGCTTTCTGCCATGAGGGTGGTGTTATCTGCGTATCTGAGATTATTGATATTTCTCCCAGCAATCTTGATTCCAGCTTGTGCTTCATCCAGCCTGGCATTCTGCATGATGTACTCTGCATATAAATTAAATAAGCAGGGTGACAATATACAGCCTTAACATACTCCTTTCCCAATTCCCTCCTTTTTGAGCCACTAGGGAAGCCCTTAGATTAAATCAGTGGTTTTATTATTTTATTTTCCATTCTATCAATTTGTTGGCTATACTTTTATTCTCTATCTTTGTTATCCTATAGATCGCAAGCTGTGTACTTAACTGGTAAGAGTCTACTGTGAATTAGTATTCTCACAATTTCATAATCAATAAGTAACTTAGAATGCTTTGTCTCTATTTTCTGTTTCCTGGCTTTTTAAAGATAAAATGATTTAATGTTACCTAATCTTGACCTTCTCCAGTGCTCTTTGGTCCTTTCTATATTTCTATGCTTTTCATTTTTATTTAGCTTGAAGAAATTCATTTATTATTATTTTTAATGTGAATCTGCTGGCAGTGAATTCTTCCGGTTTTTGTATAGCTGAAAATATCCTTGACATTTATTTTCAAAGGATATCTTTGCCTGGTATAGAATTCTAGGTGGCCAGTTGTAGTTTTCACTGGTTTAAAGATGTTATTTCATTGCCTTTTTACCTACATACTTTCTCTGGAAAGTTAGCTGAACATTTGATATATATTACCTTGAAGGCAATGTCTTTTATTCTCTGGTGCTTTTAACATAATCTTCTTATATTTTGTCTTCAACAGTTTTACTGTAATGTTCCTAAATCTGTTTTTCTTTGCATATATCTGGCTAAGAGTTTATCAAGCTTCTTGAATCTATAGCTCTATAGCTTAATGTCCTTGCTTGCTCTTTTTTTTTTTTTTCTGAACACCGAATTACTTTCTGCTGTATATCGTTTGTTCCTTTTTCCTTTGTTCTATTTTCCATTCCTTTTGTTCCCCATGCTGCAGCCTGGTTTTATGCTGACATATCTTCTGTTTCATTAAACCCAACTTGCACTCCATACAATCAGTTGTTAAACTATTATTAATTTCAGTCATTTAATTCTAGAACACCTATTTAATTTTTCCTACAGTTTCTCATTTTGTTTGAAATTCTCCATCCTGTTGTCTATTTTCAAAATATACTAATCACAATCATTTTAAAGCCCGTGTTTGATAATAGTAATGTATGGTGACTGGAGGTCTGTGCATGTTTTTTTTTTTTTCTTAATTTTTATTCATTTAGGCATATTTACTATCATACTGAATAGTGTCTTAATTGAATATCAGACACTGAAAAAATACATAGACTCTAGCTAATAATATCTTCCCTTCAAGATGATTTTATTTAAGAAAATGTATAATAAGGTTTGGGAAACAGCACCTTAATTTAATCAGTACTTATGTTGACTCAATCTGTGCTTCTGTATTAACGAGCCCTGATACATTTCATATTACCGTTTCTGCTAAGGCCCATCCCTTCAAGGGTCTCAACTAAAAGTTTGGATTGAGCCTTCCATTTTGATAGTCTCTGAAGCACAATTTCTATTTCCTCAGCACTATGTGACTGTTTTTTGGCCTTTAATCTGCCTGCTTCTTATATTCTTAATCTTCATAGCGTAGAATTTGAAAAATACCTCAGTGGCAATAGTGGCACTGAATGTTAGGTTACCTTCAATGTGATTTCTTTTTGAGTCTCTTCAGTCCTGACTGCCTTAGTTGCTCTCAAATGCTTTCCAACTTTCTTTTTTACTTTATTCATATTTTAAAACTGTTCTTACCAAGAGTATGTGTTTTGCTATACATCATTGTAATTGGAAGCAAAAATCTACAACTGGAATTTTATTAATGTATAATAGTTAGCTACCATATGTATTTTAGGTTTGCACTCTGTTCTTATTACAAGTGATATAAGAGTAATAATATTTGTATAAGGAAAAAGTAACTAATATCATTGAAAATTAATATATAAAAGCTATTTAAAAAATTTAGTTTTCACAAATTCACATAATACCAAATAAATGAGAAAATGATTTTTAAAAATAATCTGATTAAGTTTTTTTCAAAGTTCTTTTGAGGACTGAATGATTTTTGATTCTTCATTATTTCTTTAATCTCACTTTAATCTTTATTTGATATACAAATATGATTTGTATCTGTGGATCAGAGACAGATTTATTACAGTGAGAAACAACTGTACTGGAAAATATTAGCCTTGAAAATGCCTTTCCAAAATCTTTCCTTGCTACTTGCCCAACAAAATTTCTTTCATTTTAGTCCATATTTACTAAGGTAACTTGTCTCTTTTAGTTTTCCTTATCATTATTTCCTTACATCTTGGGTCAATAGACAAAATTATGAGATCTCTTACATAGCATAAAATATAGATTATTTTTATTCTTTACAATAATAAGTACACTTTAAAGCCACTCATAGTTTACAGTGTACATTCTCACACACTCTTTTATTTGAACCCCTTAATAGTCCTATGAGTTTGGCAAAGTAGTTGTTTTCCTGTTTTATAGATGGGGAAAATCAGAATCAAATACTCAGAGTGCTTTTTCCTACATCACCCAAGAATAAAAGGGTAAATCTGAAGTTCAGTCTCATGCCTCTTGATCTAATCCCATGTTTATTTCTTTACACTATGTTGCATCATTCAATCAACATTCATTATGTACCTGTGATATGCCAAACCCATAAATAATCACTGCGAATAAACAGGGAAATATGACATGAGCAAGAAAACAAGTTAAAACATATGTGGACTTGGAAGAAAAGTCTCCCTTTTTTCTTTTGTTGGATTTCTTCTAAATTCTTCAAAGACAGTATCTGTGGGTCTAGTTCCCAGGATTTATTAAGTGCATATTGTAAACTCTAGGTGCCATTAGGGAATAGAGAGGGAAACAGAAGTCATGATCCTTCTCAGAAAGCCCTTTGACACTAAGCAGTATAGACAACCAATGAAGCAATCTGAAAAGCAAATATCCAGTGAATTACTTGTTGTTTGGCTTTACATGGAGCCCATCATCATATGCAAAACTCACATGTTCATGTTTATTTTCATTGCTGTTCTAAAATGAAAAGTTAAGAATGGCCTCACTCAGGCTAGATTGGTTAGCATTCCTAACAGAAGCCATCAGGTGGTTGGTCATAGTATCTGAAATACTAGAGCTCTCCACATTGGTTATAAATTACGGACCACTGCCTGGAAACCCTTGCTACATACAGCCTAAAGCCTGTTACCATGATTTCCTTCTTTTCTTTGAGTTTAACTAGCCAGACTCTGCATATGAATCCTCAACAGAAATGTAAATGTATATTTAATTGATTGGTTTTCAAAGATGAGAATCCGTAAAACTAGGCATTAAGAGCATAAAAAGTGACACATTTATTGTGATTTAATCTGTTCCAGATACCTTATTATCAATTCTTATACAAATTTTTATCAGAGATATGAGTTTTCTGATTCTAAAAATGATTATCTGAAAACTCAGAGATGCTAAGCATTTCAGATAACACAGCAGAGGTACAGATAGAATTCAAATTCAAATCCAGTTTATTCCAAAGTCCATGATTTTTCCTCTGTACCAGGAGTTGGGAAATATTTTCTTTGAAGAGCCAGGTAACAAATATTTTAGGGTTTGTGGGCCCTTTGGTCTCTGTCACAGTTATAGCTTCCCAGGTGACACTAGCAGTAAAGAACCCACCTGCCAACGCAGAAGATGTAAGAGATGCAGGTTTGATTTCTGGGTCGGGGAGATCCCCTGGAGGAGGGCATGGCAGTCAACTCCAATATTCTTGCCTGGAGAAGCCCATGGACAGGAGAGCCTGGCCGGCTGTTGTCCATAGGGTCGCATAGAGTCAGACATGACTGGAGTGACTTAACACACAGTTACTTAACACTGCTATTACAGAGTGAAAGTAGCATAGACAATACAGAAATGAATGAGCATGGTTGTGCTATAATAAAATTATATTTATGAACACAAACAGTTCAATTTCATATAATTTTCACATTATTCACATTATTTTTCTTTGAATTTTTTTCAACCATTTCAAAATGCAAAAGTCATTCTTAGCTCACAGACCATAAAAAACAGGCAGCGGATCAGTTTTGGCCCATGGGCTATAGAGTCTGATCTCTGCTGTATTTCTAGTTTCCAGTCCACTACCTAAAATGAACAGAATATTGTATTGTAGAGGGATTCGATGATGAATGAATCTTCACCCTTAAGGTACATACTCCTCAGTGATCATGTTTATGCAACTACTGCAGAAGACAAAATGCTATACTACAAATACAGTTAAGTATAAAATAGACTCAAAAGGACCTGGTGATTGATTGGACATAGAGAGACAGAGATAGCTTTATCTCACATGGGATTTCCCCATTCATCTAATCTTCCACACCCCTCTATACCCCTGCCCCCCGCCACACACACACATACACATTCTACGATTTAGAAATTTTAGTCATAACACATTGCTTTCATTGCTGGAAAACACCAAAGTTTTTATATTTCCATAGCCTTTCAGGTAAGGAGTTCATGTTTTTCCTTCTTGGTAAGTGCTTTCTCCACTTGGACTTTCCAAAAAACACATACTAATCTTCTAAGATTTAGCTCAAGGATTACTTCTATTATAAGGCTTAGACTTTTCTGAATTTCTCTCCCAAACCCTATTTAGTATGGGTAATTAATCTCTTCCTCCTCTGTGCTTCCTCAATAAACATTTCTGTCACAGGTCCTATACACTTGCAAATAATCCATAGTTCAAAGAAGACTTTATAGGGAAATTAGAAAATATTTTGAGTTGAGTGAAAATAAAATAATATGTCAAATTTTATGGGTTGCAATTAAAGCAATGTTACAGGGAAATTTATAGCTTTAAATGTCTGTGTTTGGCAGGAGTTGTGGGGTGGGGAGGTAGTTAGGGTTGGGGAAAACATTCATTATAAAGGGCTTCCCTGGTGGTTCAGATGGTAAAGAATCTACCTGGAATGCAGAAGACTCAGGTTCGATCCATGGTTCCATCCCTGGGGCGGGAAGATCCCGTGGAGAAGAGAATGGCTACCCAATCTACTATTTTTGCCTGGAGAATTCCGTGGACAGAAGAGTCTGGCAGAGCAAGGTCCATGGAGTCACAAAGAGTCAGACACAACTGAGTGACTAAGACTTCTTTTTTCAAGCATTATAAAATCAATTTTCACCTGAAGTAATTGGGAAAAAAGCAAATAAAAACCAAAGTAAAAATAAAAAGGAAATAACAGAGCAAAATTCAGTCAAGTAGAAAAAAAAAATTCCCATACCATCACTGTTATTTTATTTTCTCTAGAAATAGCAGCAATGCAATAAGACTTTTAGTTTTATACTTTATGAGATATAAAATAAATGAAATACAAAACATGAAAAAAAGATTTAAAATGTAAATCATTTTCTCCTAAACTGAATTAACATCTAAAGAGAAAAACAACCTGAAACTTATTTCACTTATCTATTTTTTTATAGTTTTGCCTCTTAAAATTTAGTTTTTAACATATTTAAAATTCATTTTCATATGTAGAGTATGATAGAGTCCCATTTTGTTTTCTAAATACAATAAGCCAGTTTTTCTAACTCTATCCATTAAAACTTTAATCCTTACCCTGATAATTTGTGGCACTACATTAACTATATACTAGTTTCTGGAATATTCAAGAGCCAGTTTTTAAACACTCTGTTCTATTTCATTGATCTATTTTTCTACTCCTTACACCAGCAATACAATACACTGTTTCTATTACTAGAACTTTTTACTATGTAAAACATTTCTGGTGGAGCATATCCTCCCCCCTTTCCACTTTTTTGTACATCTTTTTCAAAATTGAATTAGCTATTCATTATTCACTTATTTCATAGTATTCACTTATTTTCCAATTTTAGAATAAACTTTGGATAGTTTCTTCCACTTCTTGAAAAGCATACTGGTACATATGAGCTGAATTTAATCAAACACTTGATTTTCACTGTTTAATATGATCTTGTGATTTCTCTTCTTTGATCTATCATTATGTTGAATCACATTGATGGTTTTCTTTTTTAAGATATCAAATCATGTTTGCCTTTGTGGAGTGAACCTGCTTGTTTATTATACATAATATTTAAGCATACTCTTGGATTTTATTGATTTTTAATCTTGGATTCTTACTTTTACATTTATATGTGAAATTAGTTTATACATTTCTTTTTTGAATATTCAGAATATACAACTCTCATAAAATTGTTTGGGCAATATTTCCTCTTTTCTATTTTTTGAAACCACTTGCATAAAATAAGAATTATCTGTTCCTTCAAAATTTGTCAGAACCCACTTGTAAAACCAATTGAGCCTGGGGCTTTTTTGAGGAAACTTTTATAATTTCTACTTAAATGTTTTTGATTGTTATTAATATATTCAATTTTTCTTTTCCAATTTTGGATTACTAGATATTTCCAGAATTTTATTTGACTATGTAAAAGTTCTTCTACATATTCAAATTTTAATACCGATAGTTGTTCTTAATATATTTACGAACAACTCTGTTTTAGGAATAGTTAGGTTTAGGTATAGTTATCACTCCCTTTATATTGGAATTTTTTGAACCTGCCTTTTCTCTTGTTTTCTTAATTACACATGCTTGGTACTTCTTCAAAGAACAAATTTTAGTTTTATTCATTTCTGTTTTTATTCTAGTTGCTATTCTCCAAGTCACTGATTTCTGTCCTTCTCTTTATTATTTCCTCCCTTCCTGTTTCTCTGGATTTACACTAATGTTCTTTTTTAGATTCTTGTGTTGGACACTTGGATAATTTGTTTTCACTGTTTCATAAATTTTCCCTCTCCATGTTATTTTAACTGTAGTCCATAAATACTGATATATAGTTCTTTTATTGTCAATGAGTCCTAAGTATTTTTACACCTCATAATTTCTTTTTGAAGTTGTGAAAGTTTAATAGCATTTTGTTTCTAGCCCTGATTTTTCAGAGCATAACAACTTTAACTGTGCCAGTTATGTCAATATTAGAGTTTTACTCCTCTTCCACTTGGCCCAACAGTTTATTAGGAAGTACTTAAATAGTGAGCCTTTATTCATTCAGAAATTAAGGACCAGTCTGTACTAGAGATGTATTAGAGATTATTCTAGCTGGTCAAAAGTGTTTACCAGTACTCTTAGCATTTTTCTCTATTTTTTTTTTTTAATATACAGAAATATTTACAAAATCCTTTTTCCTTTCCTCTTTTCTTACTTTAAAAAACTTGTGTTCTTTGCTCTTCTTTCTTTTATTCTTTATTTTCAAATTATTTATTGTTTAATTGAGGCATAACTGATATACAAGATTATTTTAGTTTTAGGTGTAAAACATAATGATTCAATATTTGTATATATTGGGAAATGATCACCAGAGTGAGTCCAGTTAACATCCATCATCATACTTCGTTACAGTTTTTTTTTCTTGTGATGGGAGCTTTTAAGATTGACTCTTTTAGCAACTTTCAAGTATGTAGTACATTATTAATCATAGTTGCCATGCTGTACAGTACATCCCCTTGACTGTGTTTTATAACTGAAAGTTTGTACATTTTGACTCTCTTCATCTATTTTGTCCACTCCCTAATCCCCACCTCTGGCAAACACTAATCTGTTCTCTGTATCTATGAGCTTGCTTTTTTCCCCTTTAAAAAAAAATCCCATATCTAAGGGAGATTAAAGAGTATTTGTCTGTCTCTGTTATTTTACTTAGCATAAAACCCTCAAGTTCTGTCCATGTTGTCACAAATGGTAAGATCTCCTTTTTGTATGACTGAATATATGTGTATACAGACACACACCACATTTTATTTATATATTCATCCATTGTTAGACACTTAGGTTGTCTCCCTATATTGGCTATTGTAAGTAACATTACAGTGAACATGAGGGTACATATATATTTTTGAGTTAGTCTTCATTTTCTTTGGCTAAATACCCAGAAGTGGAATTGCTGGATCACATGGTGGCTCTATTTTTTCAAAATGTTTTGAGGAAACTCCATACTATTTTCCTTAGTGCTGCTGCTAAGTCGCTTCAGTCGTGTCCAACTCTGTGCGACCCCATAGATGGATGCCCACCAGGCTTCCCCGTCCCTGGAATTCTCCAGGCAAGAACACTGGAGTGGGTTGCCATTTCCTTCTCCAATGCATGAAAGTGAACAGTGAAAGTGAAGTCACTCAGTCGTGTCCAACTCCTAGCGACTCCATGGACTGCAGCTTACCAGGCTCCTCCGTCCATGGGATTTTCCAAGCAAAAGAGTACTGGAGTGGGATGCCATTGCCTTCTCCATTCCTTAGTGGCTGCACCAATATACATTCCCATCAACAGTGCACAGAGTTACCCTTTCTCCACGTCTTTGTCAATACTAGCTGCTTCTTACCTTTTTGATTGTAGTCATTCTAGCATTTTTTCAGACTTTAGGTCTTTCACCACCTTGGTTAAATTTATTTCTAGGTATTTTATTCTTTTTATGCAATTGGAAATGGAACAGTTTTCTCAATTTTTCTTTCCGATAGTTTCTTAGTGTTTAGGAATGCAACCAATTCTATGTATTGATTTTGTATCCTGCAACTTCACTGAATTCACATTAGTTCTAATAGTTTTTTGGTGGTGTCTTTAGGTTCTATATATAAAATCATATCATCTGCAAATAGTGACAGTTTTACTTCTCCCTTTCCAATTAAGATGCCTATTATTTATTTTTCTTACCTAATGTTCTAGCTAGAATAACCAATACTATGTTGAATAGAAGTGGCAAAATTGGGCATCCTTGTCTTTTTCCTGATCTTGGAGGAAAAGTTTTCAGCTTTGCACTACTGATATGATGTTAGCTGTATACTTGTCATATACGGCCTTTATGATGTTGAGGTTTATTCCCTGGATACCCACTTTGAGGGTTTTTATCATAAATATATGTTGAATTTTGTCAAATGTTTTTTCCTGCATCATATTGTTTGTATTCTTCATTTTCTTAATGTGGTGTATCATATTGGTTGATTTGCAAATGCTGAACTATCCTTTCATCTCTGGAATATGTTCCACTCTGTCATGGTGTATAATACTCGTAATGTAATGTTGAATTTGGTTTGCTAATATTTTGTTAAGGATTTTTCCATTTATATTCATCAGGGATATTAACCTGTAATTTTCTTTTCTTGTGGTATCCTTGTCTGGTTTTGGTACCAGGCTAATGTTGGCCTCATGAAATGAGTTTGAAAGTATTCCCTCCTCTTCTGTGTTCTGAAGAGTTCAGGAAGAATTGGCTTTAATTCTTGGAAAGCTTGGTAGAATTCACCAGTATAGATGTCTCATCCTGGACATTTTTGTAGAGAGTTTTTAAATTAATGATTCAGTCTCCATACTAGTCATTGGTCTGTTCAGATTTTCTATTTCTTTATTACTTGTCTTTGGAGAGTTGTATGTTTCTAGTAATTTATCCATTTCTCCTGGGTTGTTTATAATTGTTTATAGTAATCTCTTCTGATCCTTTATATTTCTGTGGTACCTGTTGTAACGTTTCCTGTTTTATTTATGATTTTATTTGAACCCTCTCTCTTTTTTTCTTGGTAAGTCTGACTAAAGGTTTATCAGTTTTTCTGATCTTTTAGAAAAATCAGACCTTGGTTTTATTGATTTTTTTCTATTTTCTTTCTATTTTTTATATTATTTATTTCTGTACTGACTTTAATCCCTTCTTTCTACTGTCTTTGGGCTTTGTTCTTTCTTCTTTTTCTAGTTCCTTTAGGTGTAAAGTTAGGTTGTTTATCTGAAATTTTTGTTACATTTTGAGGCAGCCATTTATTTCTATGAACTTGTCTCTTATAACTGCTTTAGAATTGAACTTATTTACTTTTAAAATAATTGATAAGTATGTACTTTCTGACATTTTGTTAACTGTTTTCTTGCTGTTTTATAGTTTCTCTTTTTACTAGTTCTTCTCTTGCTTCCTTTGTGGCTTGATGACTTTTAAGAATGATATGCTTAGTTTCCTTTTTTGATTATCTTTTTTGTATCTAGTACAGGTTTTCTGTATCTATTACAGTCCGAGGCTATATTCAAGACATACTTATACTAAATATTTTTTCTCTGACATTTAAGTTTACATGGTGTGCTGTTTTTATTTTGCTAGATCTGACAATTCTTTTTTTTATTTCATAAATTGGAAGGTAAGCCTCTATTCAAAGATTCATCCAGAAAACTACAACCATCCACAAAACTGTCCAGATATCATAATTTAGCAAAAAAAAAAAGAAAAAATTCATGTGTAGAAGTTACCTAGTCTAGCCACAACTTCTTTGACTTTATTTGTAGAAAAGTTGGCGAGGTCTTTTGTCAGAATCTATTAACTTAATATAAATTTCTAAGAATATTAGTTATCTGAAATTCAATCTTTTATGGGAAGGGTGAAACAAATTAGTCAGGGATTTAGAAACTGACAAAAATGGATGCTCAGAGGAATATCGTAAGCTCTGTTTTTACCATTTATCAGTCATGACCTTATATAATCATATATCCTTCTTTGGCATCATTTTTCTTTGAATTAAAATGAGGTGTTTGGGCTAGGTGATTCCTTTCAGCTCTGGTTGTATTTCAAGCTTGATGGTGAACTTTAGAAAAGATAATATAATAAATAAGTATGATCAATCAAGTAATTGTAGTCTTAGGCTATTAAATGATAAGGACAAAGATAATCATATCTATTGATTCTTTTTGAGTTTTGCTACTTAAAACCTGATTGGCTTCCAAAAGCATCAGTGTCACCTGCGAGCTAGATAGAAATACAAATCTCAGCTCTATTAAATCAGAATCTTTATTTTAACATAATTCTCAGGTGATTTGTAAGGTTAAAGGAGCTCTACAGGGTTATTATCTCATCAGTAAAATAACTGATGTTCAAAATGATGCCTCCAATTATGAAAATTCACTTAAGTACAGGATCCTGTTTTTAAGAGGGAAGAAAATTTTCTAATATGTATATTGGGATTATTTCTATGCACATGATTTAACTTCTGAAAAGTTCTTGCTTTCCAAAATAAAATTTTTTCCTTGGAAAATTAACCTAGGTGAATTCCCACAGTTCCTGGGAATCCTAAAAAAACAAATATGACTATGCATATATAATTTTTACTTCCATCAAAAATTAGCCTAATGCATTGAAAGAAGAATTTCATCCCTCCTTGGCTAAGCAGTTTAGCCCCAGAGATAAAGGATTCATTTTCCATTTTCCTATCTGATTGCTACTAACACAACTTGATTGATTTTACATGGAATCTTTTGCAGGCCCTAGATATGACAACTTGGCAAACTCTAAGTTTCATAAATACTTGGAAGAGCAATTTTCTTTTAATCAGAAGAAAAGATTTCTTGGCTCCACAGTGAATCCCTCATCCCCTCACTTACGCAGTCTAGTTCCCAAGAGACCCTTCATTATCAATATTTCTTAATATGTTTTCACATTCTCAGATTTTGTCTTAAGTGGAGTTTCTCTAGGATTCAGACTATGAGATAAAGATTTGTACACAGAAAGTTTATTAAGAACTTTCTTTGGGATCAATACCCAGGGGAGAATGAAAGATCCAGGAGTTGGCAGAGAGAGGAGTAGGACTGTGAAACATTCACACAAAGGTTTCAACATCCCACAGGGAACTAGGATGGCCCTTCAGAGTTGTCCCGCTTTGTATACCACACAATCCTATCAAAAGGTCATTAGACATGGGGTTCTCCTCTCCCCCTACTCCAGGGAAGTGGCATGACCTTGTGGAGGCTTTCTTTCTCTGAAGGCAGAGACTTGATGTGAGCTGAATACTCAGTCATGAAGCAGGAATTTGGGTGGCACACCACAGTATTCACTACAGATTTGATTTTTGCCTTTATGATCCCCCTCTGAGTCTCACAAGTTCTTCTAACACAAAGTTTCTGAAGTCTTAGTTCTGGTATCTAAAATCACAGCTGAGGAGATGCTATTAGAAGGAACTAAGCAATAAATTGATTTTGATCTGAGCCCTTCCACTGACCTGCCAAATCACACCCTGTCATATGCCTCCTCCTGGATAATTGAGGTCATAATGGAGATTTCTTCTTCATTTCATAAAATTTGCACGGTGACCTAACTTTTCTGAAAAAAGAACTACATAAGCTCATGATATTTATAACCTTACTTGTATGATGATGGGATAATGCTAGAAATCAACTGGACTTTAAGCAATATCCAGAGAGACAGGGGTCTGGGCACCAGAAGGAAGTCAAACTCTGTTGAAAACTCCTCCGACATTTTGATCCACACCCTCAAGTAGAGAGGCCACCAAGAGATCTCAAGGTCAGAGGCAAGACTCTAGTTGCCTCTCACCTTCCCTTCATCTGTTCGATTTGGACTTCAGGTTAGATACCTTGAAAGTTTCAGAGTTAGTCTCTCCATTCTCAAATTTCTGAAGTCTATGTAGACAGTAATATTATTAGAGTAAACCATATAAAATTTCCAGTATTTGATAATTTTTCACCTGTAAAAAAAAAAGGCATATGGTTCCACCAACAGTGTAAGCATTCCTAATTTAATTTCTACTGACCCTACTTGAACTGTGAATGGCTTTTAAAGGGCTCTCTTAGCTCCCTGAAATAGTATCATGTTTTTACACCTAAGTATTTATGTGACTTCACTTTTTGTGGAGAGAGAGGGCACACGTGTCAACAAATTTTCTAAGAACTTTGTGATTTTCTGCTCACCAAAATTAGGAACACTTAGGCAGTCAAAATAATACAGAAAACCCAAATTCCTAACTGTCTAACAGTCACATTGGAGAAAGTCACTTAAGCTCTCAGAATCCTACCTTCCACTTCTATAATATAACCTTTGTATCCTAGGGATATTGTAGTTAAAAACAAAACAAAAAAAACCCAAAAAACTAGTGTCTCAAATAGTAACAAAAACCTAATGAGCTTAATGGAAGCGCCAGTAAAGCATGGTTGGGGAACTGTAAAGTACTTACAAACTGAAAGTAGTATGTGCCCACTTTCTCCTGTTCAAGGGCCTTCCCTTTCTCTCTGAAATCAGGAAGTGCCATAGATGAATGAAAATGGAAAGGCACACAGAAAAAAATAACATCTCAGTAACTAACCAAAAACATTTTAAAACCTCAGAGGAGATTCTTTTCAAGTTTGTGGTATAGTTTCAGGGTTTGCTGTCCAGGGACCACCGCAAAGGATGACCTGAACGTCAAGATGCTTGGTTTAGGAGTCAATTAAGTGGGTTTGTACCCAGCAGGCAGACTGAAGAGGGATTTCTTAAGCCAAAAAAGTTCTACACCAGGGAAGCATTCTTTCAGTCTTTCCCTTTAGCGGTGGCCAGAAGTCAGATCCCACAGTTAATGTGCAGACTTTGGATGGAAAGCAACTGAGTGCATGGGACTGGTTTTCCATTTCTTTCTGTCAGTCGGTTTCTATCTATCTATTTGCCTATTATCTATGTAATCCATACTGTCTCTGTTTCAAAGTATTTTGCTAGAGAGTCACTGAGCTAATTTTACTGGCTATCATTCTATCTTTAAACCATTCCTCAGTTCTTTCTGAGAATCCATTGCTTTTCTAAAAGATCTTGCCTTCTTTTGATATCTAACTATAGTTTGTCTTCTTCCTAAAAGCCATATTCAAATTAATTTTATATTGCCCTGTAATACATAAATGCAATTTTCTTGTTAAGACAAGCAATAAAATATTACAAATAAAGCCAACAATTCCTTGACCTCTTAGCATCTTGGACTTTTCTCTTGGGGTGTGCCTGGTGCTCATTTCAGATTTGCGTAGTCCCCAATTAGTTGCCTCTAGTGTATTTTGTCTAGGAGAGGGCAGCTATTCGCATTGTGCATTTGGTGTGGTGATTAGAGGAGTGTCTTACTTATGTAATGACAATGGTGGCATGAGGTGAGAATAAGCAGGATTTTGTGTTGCTAGATTTCCTCTTTAGCCACCACCTACTTTCGTTTAAGAACACGAAATTCATTGTTTATTTCATATAAAGTAAAAATAGCCTAGACTGTTATATAAATTAAAATAGATGTGACTTGGCTGTAGAAAGAGCAGCTTTGAAAAATATAATGTTTGTTCAAATAAAGAATGCATTTTAGTATTCTAATTATACTGTCAATTCTAGAAATGTCCTTATTTATACATACAGCAAAAGTAGATTTTTAATAAACACATATTGACCTGAATTTTTAAAAATCTCTATTAAAAGTTATGTATACAGAATGTATTTTTCGTAGATTCTGTATATAAAGTAGCTGCTGCTGTTGCTAAGTCGCTTCAGTCGTGTTTGACTCTGTGTGACCCCATGGACTGCAGCCCACCAGGCTCCTCTGTCCATGGGATTTTCCAGGCGAGAGTACTGGAGTAGGGTGCCATTGCCTTCTCTGATATAAAGCAGAGATGCATTCTATACCAAGAGCCTCAAATATTACCAGTTTCTATGGAAGCAGAACCTGCAGTACCAATTCACATCTACAAGTACCATTTTAAAACAGCATATGTGAGATTCTTTAGCCTATAAATTTCAGAAAAGCATAATTCTCTATATACAAAAATACATAGTTGTGTGTTTATTTAAATGTTTCTTCTTTATCCTGATCTTCCTGAAGTGTAAACAGAATTTTTAAAAAATATTCCTTTTTGGAAATAAAAATTCTTGAGCATTGAGTCTTTCGTAGATCATAGGCATTATCTTTGTGCTTTCACATGATTTCATTTCATCCTCATAGCAGCCAAGTGAGATGGGTAGTATGTCGGCTCCGCAGGTGTGGAAAAGAAGAACCCTAGGCTCAGAGAGGAGAAATGGATTGTCAAATTTAGTTTACTCAGCTAGTAAAGATAGGGCTAGGACTATTCCAGGTGGCACAGTGGGAAAGAATCTACCTGCCAATGCAGGAGACTCGGGTTCGATCCCTAGGTCGGGAAGATCCCCCTAAGAAGGAAATGGCAATGCAGTCCAGTGTCCTTGCCTGGGAAATCCCATGGACAGAGGAGTCTGGCAGGCTATATATAGTCCATGGGGTCCCCAAAGAGTCAGACATGACTGAGCGACTAAACAACAATAATAAAGACGGGCTAAGAGTTAAACCCAGGGTTCGGCCTGGCCATCCCTCCCTTCAGAATGGTGCACTTGCTGGATTCCCTTTATCGTGGTTAGCATTCATTGTGCAGACTTGAACCGGTCTCTGGTTTGAGGTTCCAATAGTTATACGACAGAGTTCTACTTCTTTGCATTGAGTTCCTCCTGTGGGGGCATATTCGGTATTCAGATGAGAATGAAGTGTGGCTACCTCTCTTGTGTTACTGTGAGAGGAAATGCCCAAGACTCGGCATCCTGTATCGTGATCAGACTTTCCTCTGCCAGTGTCTCACTTGTGGTTTTCCTACTAAAGCCATGGCCGGGAAATCCTGGCATAACCACTTCCCACAAATCACAAATCAAGGCACAGCGACACTGCCACCGCCACAGGAACAGGCTTTAAGGTTCAAAGTGATTTGGGATTCAAAGACCCTTAGAACAAGGCGATGCAAAATGAGTCAGAGGTTTTGGGCATGGGCCCTCAAGACAGAGAAATCCACAGCATAAGGCCTACTAATTAGTTTCAGGTGGGTGGTGTCTATTTGGGGACCCGACAGAAAGTGGGAAAACTGAGCCCTCCTGTTCCTCACTGAACCCACCCCACTCTTACTGAGACCTATTCGGGTAAAGCCACCAGGTACTTCTTTGGGCTCTGTTTGTTCCTGGCTCAGGAAATAACCCAGAGCTTTCTTCCAGTACTTGGGTCTCTTTTGTGGTGTATGAAAAGGAAGAGGTTGTGGGCATTCCCGGGGACTTTGATGTCGTCTGGGGGCTGGAGTTGAGGGCTTTGCATTAGGCTCCTGGTTAACTTATGGTGTGTTTCATGTCTAGCCCTCATCTAGCAAGGAACAAAGGACCTCATATTGCAAGCCATAACCTATGGGTCTGGAAGTTTTTTAAGTTATAAAGAAATATTTACTACTTCAAAGAGGGGAAATGAAAAGGTGGGGGGGGTGGAAATGACACTGTAAAAAAATAGAGTGTGGCTGGTCTTTCCCTCAAAGATGGAGAGCAAGAAGGGAGAGTTGTGCTACATTGACCGCTGAAAATCATAAAATCACCCTAATTAAGCCAGCAGTGCAAATGGACACTCTATAAACATACCACCAGGGCTCAGGGAGAGTACGTCTGTGGACAACGAAAAATTCTCATTAAAATAGAAAACATGTTTGACTCTCACGCTTCTCCTTTTAAGAAAAGCCCTCTGCCTTTAGGTGTCGTACCCTGCTCTGACACTGAGGACAGTGTGTGGGGGGCTCTATCCCTTTCAGAAGGCTTCCCTGGTATCTCAGCTGGTAAAGAATCTGCCTGCAATGCAGGAGACCCCAGTTCAATTCCTGGATCCACAAGATCCCCTGGAGAAGGACGAGGCTACCCACTCCAGTATTCTTGGGCTTCCTTCCTTCATGGCTCAGACAGTAAATAATCCACCTGCAATGTGGGACACCTGGGTTTGATCCTTGGGTTGGAAAGATCCCCTGGAGGAGGGCATGGCAACCCACACCAGTATTCTTGCCTGGAGAATCCCCGTGGACAGAGGAGCCTGGTGGGCTAGGGTCCATAGGGTTGCAAAGAGTCAGATATAAGTGAGAGACTAAGCATAGCACAGCACACCCCTTTCAGAACCTATACAAAGCTATAGAAATACATACAGACTGATGTACATTCTAGATTCTAATAAAGCAGCAACCATGCAACACTGGGGAAGATGGGAGATGACTCTCAATATCGCAGTGTTAGAAGAATAACATTGAGCTCTAGGAAATAAGACAAAAGTAGAATTGCAACATCAGATAATGGAAGATAAGTTCTTCAGGTCATTCCCCAATCTCCAGAATGTTTATTTTAAAGGATTTTTAGAGACAAGACTGCTTCATTTTTAATTACTCTAGCCATCTAGAATATTTCTTACAGATAACTGAATTTTTCTGTGAATTTTCTGCACTGGCTTATTTTCCAGCTGCGGATAGGGTAAATGTTGTGCTTGGGGAACCAGAAGAATAAGAATAAGCAGTTTGATAGCATCTAGTTTCTGAAGCAACAGACTCTGCAGTGACCTTTTTCCTGTGTCATAGTTGAAATGCTAAGTGAGAGGTTCTGGTAACAATTTTAAGGGGGAGTCAAGGAGACAGGGAGGGTTTCCCTGGTGGCTCAGTGGTAAAGAATCCGCCTGCCAATGCAGGAGACACAAGTTCGATCCCTGGGTCAGGAAGATTCCCCTGGAGAAGAAAATGGCTGCTGACTCGAGTATTCTTGCCTGGGAGATCCCATGGATAGAGGAGCTGGTGGGCAACAGTCCATGGGGTTGCAAAAGAGTCAGATGTGACTTAGGGACTAAACAACAGCAACAAAGGAGATAGGGAAGGATAATTAGCCATGTCAGTTGAGAACAAAGCGCTAGCTTGGTGATGATCTTGTCCACGTCTCTCACATTGGAGATAGGGAGGTATTGCCTGGCTCTGCAGTGGTTTACTGTCTCCAGCAATGGTCTCCTTGAGTGATCTTTTAGAGAAGTGTAAAGAAAGATTCAAGTAAAAAAGAACTAGTTGAAGTAAAAAGTCTCAGAAAAAGATGGGACTCTCAGAAGCTGAAAGTTAGCTACTTTCCAGCTAATTTTTACTTTTGATAAGACCATGGCTATCTTTCTGTGCCTACTCCATGTTTTTTTTTTTCCCATTTGTAAAGGAGGGAGTTCTTATCTTCTAAGTGGCAAGCTATTTGACAAGGATAAAAGTAGTGTGATATGTGCCTTGAGAGCCCACTGGAAGTAATGGCTCGTACATATATGTGCTTGTGCCTAGGTTTGTTTCAATAGACCAGGAGTGGCCACAGCAATTTTCATTTTCTTGACATCTGATGGCCTGGTACCTGGGAAACGTCAGCGGCCAACAGTGACCCTTTACCTGACCGATGTCAGTGGAAACAACCACTCTCTTGGTGAGTCTGACAGTTATCCCTTTAGGACCACCAGAGGACAATCCAGTAGACCCAGGATTCAACTTGACGTCTGTCTCTGATATTCTTTGAGACCTTGTTACATCATATAGCTATTGAGAAGATAAAATGAACACTAGGTATGGAAACTTGATGCTACATGAATGGCTTAAAATATTATTCAATCCCCTTGTTTCTCTTCAGGAACCTATGAACTGTCATGTCAGCATAACCCGCTTGTTATCAACATAACTCATCACTCAAACGTCCTCTTCCACCATGCCACATCAGTGCTGCTGAATTTCTCAACCCCGTTGGTGGGCATCTCGGCAGTGGCTCTAAGGACACCCTCCGACATAAGTCCTTCAGCTCCCAACAGCTGCATCATCCCAGAGCACAAGGGGCAAAATCATCAGGGACAAAGGTATAAAGTCCCCTTACTTCCTTTTCCCTTTCTTTTTCAACAACTGCTATCATTTTCATACATACTATTGTATATAAAGTAGGTGTTTGTTTGCTAACTAAAAATGGGTCTCAGTTCAGTTCAGTTGCTCAGTCGTGTCTGACTCTTTGCGACCCCATGAATAGCAGCGCACCAGGCCTCCCTGTCCATCACCAACTCCCGGAGGTCACTCAAATTCATGTCCATCAAATTGGTAATGCCATCCAACCATCTCATCCTCTGTCGTCCCCTTCTCTGCCTGCCCGCAATCCCCCCCAGCATCAGAGTCTTTTCCAATGAGTCAGCTCTTCGCATCCAGTGGCCAAAGTACTGGAGTTTCAGCTTTAGCATCAGTCCTTCCAATGAACGCCCAGGACTGATCTTTAGAATAGACTAGTTGGATCTCCTTGCAGTCCAAGGGACTCTCAAAAGTCTTCTCCAACACCACAGTTCGAAAGCATCAATTATTCTGTGCTCAGCTTTCTTCACAGTCCAACTCTCACATACATACATGACCACACGGACAAAAAATAGCCTTGACTAGATGAAACTTTGATGGCAAAGTAATGTCTCTGCTTTTGAATATGCTATCTAGGTTGGTCATAACTTTCCTTCCAAGGAGTAAGCGTCTTTTAATTTCATGGCTACAGTCACCATCTGCAGTGATTTTGGAGCCCAGAAAAATAAAGTCTGACACAGTTTCCACTGTTTCCCCATCTATTTCCCATGAAGTGATGGGACCAGATGCCATGATCTTCATTTTCTGAATGTTGAGCTTTAAGCCAACCTTTTCACTCTCCTCTTTCACTTTCATCAAGAGGCTTTTTAGTTCCTCTTCACTTTCTGCCATAAGGGTGGTGTCATCTGCATATCTGAGGTAATTGATATTTCTCCCAGCAATCTTGATTCCAGCTTGTGCTTCTTCCAGTCCAGCGTTTCTCATGATGTACTCTGCATGTAAGTTAAATAAGCAGGGTGACAATATACAGCCTTGACGTACTCCTTTTCCTATTTGGAACCAGTCTGTTGTTCCAAGTACAGTTCTAACTGTTGCTTCCTGACCTGCATATAGGTTTCTCAGAGGCAGGTCAGGTCGTCTGGTATTCCCATCTCTTTCAGAATTTTCCATAGTTTATTGTGATCCACACATTCAAAGGCCTTGGCATAGTCAATAAAGCAGAAATAGATGTTTTTCTAGAACTCTCTTGCTTTTTCCATGATCCAGCGGATGTTGGCAATTCGATCTCTGGTTCCTCTGCCTTTTCTAAAACCAGCTTGAATATCTGGAAGTTCATGGTTCACGTATTGCTGAAGCCTGGCTTGGAGAATTTTGAGCATTACTTTACTAGCGTGTGAGATGAGTGCAATTGTACAGTAGCTTGAGCATTCTTTGGCATTGCCTTTCTTTGGGATTGGAATGAAAACTGACCTTTTCCAGTCCTGTGGCCATTGCTGAATTTTCCAAATGTGCTGGCATATTGAGTGCAGCACTTTCACAGCATCATCTTTCAGGATTTGAAATAGCTCCACTGGAATTCCATCACCTCCAGTAGCTTTGTTCGTAGTGATGGTTTCTAAGGCCCACTTGACTTCACATTCCAGGATGTCTGGCTCTAGGTCAGTGATCACACCATCGTGATTATGTTGGTGATGAAGATTTTTTTTGTATAGTTCTTCTGTGTTTTCTTGCCACTTCTTCTTAATATCTTCTGTTTCTGTTAGGTCCATACCATTTCTGTCCTTTATTGACCGGATCTTTGCATGAAATGTTCCCTTTGTATCTCTAAATTTTTTGAAGAGATCCCTAGTCTTTCCCATTCTGTTGTTTTCCTCTCTTTGCATTGATCACTGAGGAAGGCTTTCTTATCTCTCCTTGCTATTCTTTGGAACTCTGTATTCAGATGCTTGTATCTTTCCTTTTCTCCTTTGCTTTTCGCTTCTCTTCTTTTCACAGCTATTTTTAAGGCCTCCGCACACAGCCATTTTGATTTTTTGCATTTCTTTTCCATGGGGATGGTCTTGATCCCTGTCTCGTGTACAATGTCACAAACCTCTGTCCATAGACATCAGGAACTCTATCTATCAGATCTAGTCACTTAAATCTGTTTCTTACTTCCAGTGTAAAATCATAAGGGATTTGATTTAGGTCATATCTGAATGGTCTAGTGGTTTCCCCTACTTTCTTCAATTTAATTCTGAGTTTGGCAATAAGGAGTACATGATCTGAGCCACAGTCAGCTCCCAGTCTTGTTTTTGCTGACTGTATAGAACCTCTCCATTTTTGGCTGCAAATAATATAATCAATCTGGTTTCGGTGTTGACCATCTGGTGATGTCCATATGTAGAGTCTTCTCTTATGTTGTTGGAAGAGGGTATTTGCTATGCCCAGTGTGTTCTCTTGGCAAAACTCTATTAGCCTCTGCCCTGCTACATTCCAATCTAAGAACTACTAAAAAAGACATAAGAACCAACCAAAGAACAATTCATAGAAGGCACACTTGCGTTTTATATTTTGCTCTTCTTTCCTTAGCTGAGAATAATTTTTATGTAAATATTTATCATCTTTACTAGGTCTTAAAATGTCTTGTACATATAAAACCACTGCCTTCAAATCAACGTTGCTATGTAAACTGCCAAATTTCCCTGCCAAAAGCTCAATGTTCCCTAGGTGATGTATATTTTTCCACTTGTTCCCACCTGGACAGTGTATATAGTGAGTTTAACAATTAGTCTCTAAGGCGTGCTATGTAATCAATTAGACTTACATATGGTAGTCAGGTGGAGAAGGCAGTGGCACCCCACTCTAGTACTCTTGCCTGGAAAATCCCATGGACGGAAGAGCCTGGTAAGCTGAAGTCCATGGGGTGGCTAAGAGTTGGACACCACTGAGTGACTTCACTTTCACTTTTCACTTTCATGCATTGGAGAAGGAAATGGCAATCCACTCCAGTGTTCTTGCCTGGAGAATCCCAGGGATGGGGGAGCCTGATGGGCTGCCGTCTATGGGGTCGCACAGAGTCGGACACAACTGAAGCGACTTAGCAGCAGCAGCAGCATGAAAGTCAGGACTATATGAGCTACATGTGCCATTCTGTAGACATCTGTGACTGTCACCATGTAGACAGTGTTTCCTGGACTCTCAGCCACAGCTAGTAAGGAATGTTGGTGTGGCCAAGGTTGGCCCTGATGAGGTAAGGAGCAAGTCAGACATAGCACTCTGTGCTGCACTTGTGCTGAATTCATTCTCTGAAAGGTCTAATCAGTTAAGTAGGACTACAGGTAACAGAGTTTGTTTCCTCAAGGAGTGAAGTGTCAGGCAATTGGGATCCTAATTACAGAAGCTGGGGTTGCATACAGTGCTCTGTCCTCATGGAGGGACTCTGATACCACCATGCCCAACCTAGGTATCCCAGAAACCCAATCTTGATTAGGAGGTAGACGACACTAATATAGTATTTTAGTTATCTTTTGCTCTGTAGCAAATTATATTAATACCAACATTTAGTGGCTTATCACAGTTTCTGTTGGTAAGAAATCTGGATGCAACTCAGCTAGGTGCCTCTGGCTTAGTGTCCCTTATGAGGTTACCATTAGCTCTTGGCCAAGGCTGCAGTAACCTAGGCTCAAGTGAAGCCTTGCAGAATTCACTTTCAAGCTCACTCACGTGGCTATTGGCAAGCCTCGGGAGATCTGTGGCCAAATTCATTCGCATAAGTGCTAGTGTGGGCACAGTCACATAAGCATTGCTCAGTTCCTTGCCCATGTTCAGTTCAGTTCAGTTGCTCAGTCGTGTCTAACTCTTTGCGACCTCATGAATTGCAGCACGCCAGGCCTCCCTGTCCATCACCAACTTCCAGAGTTCACCCAGACTCACGTCCATTGAGTCATTGATGCTATCCAGGCATCTCATCCTCTGTCGTCCCCTTCTCCGCCTGCCCCCAATCCCTCCCAGCATCAGAGTCTTTTCCAATGAGTCAAATCTTCGCATGAGGTGGCCAAAGTACAGGAGTTTCAGCTTTAGCATCATTCCTTCCAAAGAAATCCCAGGGCTGATCTCCTTCAGAATGGACTGGTTGGACCTCCTTGCAGTCCAAGAGATTCTCAAGAGTCTTCTCCAACATCGCAGTTCAAAAGCATCAATTCTTCGGTACTCAGCCTTCTTCACAGTCCAGCTCTCACATCCATACATGACCACAGGAAAGACCATAGCCTTGACTAGATGAAACTTTGTTGGCAAAGTAATGTCTCTGCTTTTGAATATGCTATCTAGGTTGGTCATAACTTTCCTTCCAAGGAGTAAGCGTCTTTTAATTTCATGGCTGCAGTCACCATCTGCAGTGATTTTGGAGCCCAAAAAAATAAAGTCTGACACTGTTTCCACTGTTTCCCCATCTATTTCCCATGAAGTGATGGGACCAGATGCCATGATCTTCGTTTTCTGAATGTTGAGCTTTAAGCCAACTTTTTCAATCTCCTCTTTTACTTTCATCAAGAGGCTTTTTAGTTCCTCTTCACTTTCTGCCATAAGGGTGGTGTCATCTGCATATCTGAGGTTATTGAGATTTCTCCTGGCAATCTTGATTCCAGCTTGTGCTTCTTCCAGTCCAGCGTTTCTCATGATGTACTCTGCATATAAGTTAAATAAGCAGGGTGACGATATACAGCCTTGACGTACTCCTTTTCCTATTTGGAACCAGTCTTTTGTTCCATGTCCAGTTCTAACTGTTGCTTCCTGACCTGCATACAAATTTCTCAAGAGGCAGATCAGGTGGTCTGGTATTCCCATCCTTGCCACATGAGCATCTCCATAAGCTGCCTGAATGTCTTTATGACATGACGGCTAATAATCCAAAAACATAAAGAGAGCCAGAAAGGGTGAGTACATGAGAATCTGCCCCAAAGGGAAGCCAGTCTTTTTATAACATAATGTTGGAATTGACAACCCATTACTTCTGGCATATTCTATTCATCAGAAATGAGTCAATTAGTCCTGCCCATACTCAAGAGGAAGGACGAGCATCAGGGCACAAATTATTCGTGGTCATTTACTACATGAATGATAGTAGTTTATGTTAATTGAATATTAACTATGTGCCAGATATTGTTGTAAGTGCTAGGAAGGAATAGGGTCTTGGTAATGGACATTGCAACATTAGCTAGTTCATCTGTGAGTTTTAAGTCTCCTGAGTGAGCAAACATCTTCAAATATTAATGCAAGAATGTAGACTGTTAAAATAACATTGTTTACTAGAATGATTGCTTCTCTCTCATGTGTTTTCCAATTATTTTCTCTACTGGCTCTACCTCTGGCCTCAAGCCATACAGAATTTCTTTCAGGTCCCCAAAACATGTGTTCTTGATAAGCTCCATGTCTTTGCACATAATGTCCCTACTTTCTTGAATGCTGTCCAGTACTTCTTCATTTCAACTCACACTTGACCATCAGGATTCACCTTCTTCTATGAAGTTTTGGCAAGCCCCCTCCTTGTTTCCATAGGACATTGCACACAACCCACACTCTACAAAATCAGCTCTCTCATTGGGTGGTAGCTTATTTATTTTCTTGTTCTTTCCCACTCTGAACTCCCTACAGTGGGCATTCTGCTCAGTATCTCTCGATATCTAGCAGAGGCCCTGACGTATCAGAGATGTCAGAAACTGTACATCGCATGACGGTTACAGACCTTACCTCTGAATCCTCCACGGGACAGAATTGAACAAGCAAACCAAAAGAGAAGTCACAACCTCTCTAGGCCCAAGGGACAAGAATTCCCTTACACCATCACAGCTGTGAAATTTTGACAAAGAAGTTGATCAATTATGATCACTGCTGCTAATTCTTTGCTTATTTTCATTTGGCACTGTGGGAAAACAAGTTTTCTTACATGCATGCGTGCAAACCAGTAGAAATAGGATATTATTCTCCAGTTTACACAGAATGTATCTGGAATGCATAAGCATTTCCAAACCACATCTGACTGACAGGAGCCATGCAAATTGGCTTTTCCTTCTCAGCCAGCAAATCAGTGCAATATAGTAAATTTTGATACATAGGGGACCTAATAGATCCCACGTATTTTCTTTGTGGACAGACTTAAAATCTGAACCCCTATATATTCTCAAAGAATGGAAGTCTTTTAGCATCTTTGTATCAATCACAGTTGTAAATGTAGAGAGGCCATAATATGAAAGCCTCAAATTCTGGGCGTAGTAAGAAGGATTCCTGGCTACCTCCTTCTTACCCCTTATGACCTGAATTCCATTAATACTAAAATGGGCAAGGGAGAGCTGACAGATGCCTGGCAGTAGAAGATGTGTTATCCGTTTTGTATTTAACCATTAGTAACCAATGGCCTGACTTCCTACATCAATGCACCTCTATTTATTTTTTGAAATAGACTCTATTTCTTAGAGCAGTTTTGGATTCACAGCAAAACTGACTGGAAAGTATAGATTTCCCATAAATCCCACCCCCCACACACCCACTGTCACAGTCTCCGCCACTGTCACACCTTCATCAGACGCACAATCAATGAACCTACAAGGACACATGATCATCACCCAGAGTCCACAGTTTACATTAGGTTCATTACTGGTTTTGCATATTCTATAGGTTTGAACAAATATTTAATGACATGTATCTGTTACAGTGTCATAGACTAGTTTCACTGCCCTGAAAATCCTCTGTGCTCTGCCTTACAATACTGCATCTTTAAACCAGTGTGACTGGCCCACAGAATCTCAGCTGAGGTTCCAATAAACCTAAGCCTGGCTTTCTGGTGACATTCATGATGCTTACTTTGGATTCTTTGGCTTTGATCTCTCTCTTCATCTTGTTTCCCATTTTGCCATGATGGCTACCCAGTTTGTGACCCTTTGGGCTTAGTCTTTTGATAACGGATCCTTAGTCTTGAGAACCAAGTTTAGTGTTCCTGGATTCGGTCTCCTCATGCCTGCATGTGGTCAGTCGTGTCTGACTCTTTGCAATCCCATGGATGGTAGCTCACCAGGCTCCTCTTTCCATGGAATTTTCCAGGCAAGAATATGGGAGTGGGTTGACATTTCCTCCTCCCGGGAATCTTCCCAACCCGGGGAAAGAACCCACGTCTCCTGTGTCTCCTGCATTGGCAGGTGGTTTGTTTACCACTGCGCCACCTGGGAAGCCCCACCAGTGCTCAAGAACAGTTTACTGCATTTTTTACTCTCTATTTCTTGCTCTAGCCACCTTTGGGAAAGGCCTTGCATAACCTTCCACAGTATCCCAGGAGTTGGAGTCTCAGGCAGATTCCCAACCATCCCAGGGTTGTGTTGATAGCTTTGGAAAGTGAGAACCATCTTTTTGATTAATACAGTGGGGTTTTGAATGTTTCCAAAATAGAATCCATGCACTAACAGGTTAATTTTCCTAAATGAGTAGATTAGCTCACAGATAATCAAGACTTGTATAATCTACCTTGGAAATTCACAAGGTCAAGTCTAGCAGAATTTGCTAATAGACAAGAATTTATCATGGGTGTGTGTTTCTCCTGCAACAAGATTCTGTTCTTTCAGTCATATGAACACAATTAAAATATTAGCCACAACTTCTCTGACCCTGCCTGATGGTATAGCCATTAAGTGCCCCAGTGTTGAGTCTTCTGAAGTTGAAGAACAGTATCTCCTTTTCCAGGGCCTGGGCTGATGGCAATGGTTGAAACTTCTGATCACCCGTTTCTTTTCAGCATTTATACTTTCCTTTTATTGATTCTTTTTCCTACCTACCTGCCTTATAAAAGGTTGAGAATATAACCTCCCAAACAATTGTGCTTCTTTCAATTTATCCTTATATTTCAAACAGTTCTGGCTTTTTATAATTTGTGTTACATAATTAGGTGTAGCAGTACTTGTGACTGTTTTATCTTTATTGGGATCATACCTCTTTCCAACCCTTTTGCCCCTTTAAAAGGATTTGGCTTTGTATTACACTTTGTCTGGAATTAAAATTTCCATCCCTGCTTTCTCTTTGTTTGTATTTGTTTGATAAATATTTGCCTTTCTTTTATTTTTAACCTTTCTCTATCTTCACTGCCAATGAGCCCAGAGCTTATTGCTCCATTGCACTGTTTACAAAGACAGTAGGATTTCATTGTGTAAAACTACTCCAAACTTTTATTCTGAGATTCCATCTCGTGATCCCTAAGCCCATAATATTCTTTAGGATTCTGTAGCATCTTTACCTTTGGGATGTTTATCTCCCAGAGCTTAGTGGCCTTTGTCAATGGTTCTCCCTTCCCCTCACTCACTCCCACCTCACTCCACCAAGACCTTTATATTTTCTGACTGGAAATCGTGAAATGAGTAAAGAAAGAGTACTGCTGAAGACTGATGGATAGAGGACAGATCTGTGACCCCTGAAAAGTAGTGCCCAGTTTCCTGGTCTTTACAGGGGCCAGGGAATGAAGAAAGACTGATTCGTTTCTTTTCTTTTAGTATAGCTCTATTCTTTATTTGCTTTGTGTTTTTTTTTTTTTTTTTCCAGAAAATAAACAACAACAACAGATATCACATTTTGGCTTCCAGTGATGTTTCTCAATTTAATTCCAATACATTTTTAAATCGGGTGGGGGGCGGGAATCCTCCGAGTCCAGCTATCCACCTTGGATTTTGGTGTTAATCAGAGTTTTCCTGTTTCTGTATTGTTGATATTTAAGTGGGAAGCAGGGAGAAACTTCCTCTGAGGATTCTTGTGAGACTGCTTGAGAATGATCCATGTGGAGTTTGTAACCCATTCAAGCACCAGGTGGGACAAGTTCCATACCATTTCCCATCCTTATCTTTTTTTACCACCCTCCTTTTACAAAATGTGACAGTCATCCATCAGTTAATTGCTTCTCATCTCTAAAGTCACTCTCATCACCCTAACCTGTAGTACTAAGAATAGGAAACGCTGTTTGCTGACTGGCACAGCGTTAACTCTTGTCAACAGAGTTCTGGAGACACGCTGCAGGAGGAAGGGGCTTCTCTTCCTGTTTTGCATATACCATCTTCTCTCTGGCTGCTGTGACATGCTCACCAGTGATGTGCAGGACACCTGTGGTCAAGGATGGCAGCCTTTGTGTTAGGTGGCTCTTCACCACAGTAGTTAGAGGTGGTAGCTTAGTAATTGTGATCCCACAGCGTGTCATTGATTATCAGCATCCCATTTCCCACCAAGTAGTAGCTGAGCACTGTACTCAAGCACACAGGCACAACCAAACTGATTTCCTCCATCTATGTGACTCTATCTTCTACCATCATTTCCAGTTCCATTCTGTGTCAGTCGGTCAAGCAGGACACCATAATTAGAATGGGAAAGATTAATATAAGTAACTAGTATCAGAAAAAGAACTCTTAAGGGGTAAGGAGAACACCTTGGTAGTTAATTTTAGAGAAGAATGGTAGATCAAGGGGGCAACCATTACTTTTAGGGATGGTGGGAGAGTATCTTGAGGAAGAGCACTCCACTCCCTCCAAGGCTGTAATTTTTATCTCATTGGACAGGGTGGAACAGTGACACACTGGGTGACAGAGAAGGGTGCTAAGACTGGCACTCAAGCAACCACCCACTGGGGTGCTGATAAAGGCTCATTAGGAAGCTGTCTGTTGAGGTCCTATTGGGACTTTCTGAAAAGCTGTCATAGCAAATGCTACTGAAACTGTCCGGGAGGTCATCTGCTGGGCACTGATGAACTTGATGGAAAGTCACCCATTTGGATACCAATGAGACTTTCTGGGAAGTCATTCAGTGGGGTACCTTTGCTGGCAAGCCAGCTAGGGTGCTGGTAGGACTTCTGGGACATGCAGAGTGTCACTGAAACTCTGATGCTGTGTCAGACATCAAATGCTGCTGAAGCAAGGAGAGGAAAGCACATGGAAATCAAGAAGAGACACCCCTTTCTCCTACAATGTCTCCCCAGTTATATCTACATTTATATCTACATGACGTTATACCAACTAGGAAAAGAACAATATTTGCATGGTCCCTCTTTAGTATCTCAAAGCAGGGTAATTAAGAGTGGGCATTTGGAAATGACAGGCTATAAGTTGATTGCTGGCAGAAAATATTTTGTCAAATAACCATGAAGAAACCCATTTTCTCTCTGTCTTTGATGTTCCAGATTAAGATTTTCCTGGCTTGAATTCTAAGAGCAATTTTCTTCTTTCTTGCCTTTTTTAATTGAAGGATAATTGCTTTACAGAATTTTGTTGTTTTCTGCCAAACGTCAACATGGATCAGCCACAGGTATACATATGTCCCCTCCCTCTTGAATCTCCCTCGCCATCCCACCCCTCTAGGTTGTTACAGAGCCCCACTTTGAATTCCCTGAGTCATACAGCAAATTCCCATTGACTATCTATCTGACTGACTACTTACCTGGTAATGTAAGTTTTCATGTTACTCTCTCCATACATCTCACCCTCTCCTTCCTCCCCCGACATCCCATGTCCATAAGTCTGTTCTCTATGTCTGTATCTCCACTGCTGCCCTACAAACAATTTCATCAGTACCATCCTTCTAGATTCCATATATATGTGTTAGTATACGATACTAGTTTTTCTCTTTCTGACTTCACTCTATAATAGGCTCTAGGTTCATCCACCACATTAGAACTGACTCAAATGCATTCTTTTTTATGGCTGAGTAATATTCCATTTGGAGAAGGCAATGGCACCCCACTCCAGTGCTCTTGCCTGGAAAATCCCATGGATGGAGGATCCTGGTAGGCTGCAGTCCATGGGGTCGCCAAGAATCAGACACGACTGAGCAACTTCACTTTCACTTTTCATTTTCATGCATTGGAGAAGGAAATGGCAACCCACTCCAGTGTTCTTGTCTAGAGAATCCCAGGGACGAGGGAGCCTGGTGGGCTGCCATCTCTGGGATCGCACAGAGTTGGACACAACTGAAGCGACTTAGCAGCAGCAGCAATATTCCATTGTGGGCTTCCCCAGTAACTCACCTGGTAAAGAATCCTACTGCAAAGCAGGAGACTCCGGTTCAATTTCTGGGTCGAACAGATCCCCTGGAGATGGGATAGGCTACCCTCATGTGCTTCCCTGGTGGGGAAGAATCAGACAGTAAAGAATCCACCTGCAGTGTGGTAAACCTGGGCTGTATCCCTGGGTTGAGAAGATCCCCTGGAGGAGGGCATGGCAACCCACTCCAGTATTCTTGCTTAGAGAATCTCTATCGACAAAGGAGCCTGGTGGGCTACATTTCATGGGGTCACAAACAGACACAACTGAGTGAGTGACTAAGACCATCACAGCACACAACATTCCATTGTATACATGTAACACAATTTCTTTATCCACTCATCTGTCGGTGGACATCTAGTTTCCTTCCTGTTCTCAGTTCTAGCTATTGTAAATAGTGCTGCAATGAACATGGGGGTACATGTGTATTTTTCAATTTTGGTTTCTTCAGAGTATATGGCTAGTAGTGGGGTTTCTGGGTCACATGGTGGTTTTCTTCCTGATTTTTTAAGGAGTCTCCATATTGTCTTCTATAGTGGATGTATCAATTTACAGTCCCACCAACAGTGCAAGAGGGTTCCCTTTTCTCTACACCCTCTCTAGCACTTATTGTTTGTAGACTTTGTGATAATGACCATTCTGACTGGTATGATATGGTATCTCATTGTAGTTTTGATTTGCTTTTCTCTAATAATGAGCAATGTTGAGCATCTTTGCATTTGTTTGTTAGCCATCATTATGCTAAGACCAGTTTTCAATATAACTTCTAAGTAGACTGAACTAACTGGACATTCTATTTTCTCTTTTTAATGTTTTGAACTTATTTTAAGTCCAAGGCAAACATAAGGTAAAAATATCACTTTAACTTATTCGGTATAAGTGCACATTCTGACTGAGATGGAAAACAAATAATAGATACTCATAAATATAAAACTGTAGTGGGTTCTGAGGTTTACCTTAAACTGTAGCTTATTAAAACCAAGTATTCTACTATAAAACTGAATAAGGCATTTATCTTTTAAAACGAATATCCATGTGGAAACCAGAGTTATTTCTTCTCTTTCTCTTTTATTCTCATTCTCATTCTTTTTCACTCACTATATATAATCATGTTTGATCCTTTTTATCATTATGGATAATTGAGAGCAGAATTGTGTAACAATTTAGGTATAAAACAGTGAATGCGTGTGTGTCTGTGTATGTGTGTGTACACATTGTATTTATATTGCTGTGTTTTATTTCACATAGAAGAAAGACTTCTGAAAATTTTAATGTAGAGTGATTTGTAAAATTATTCTATATGGTGTGTGTGTGTATAGAGAAAAGGGGCAGACTATATTTTAATATATAATAGTCAAAAAATATTTATTAAGTGCCTACAATATGCCAGGAATCATTTTTCAGTTGAGGAAACTGAGACTCAGTGTGTACAAATTCACCTTATTTGAAATTAGCAAAACTAAGACTAGAATCAAATTAATTTCTTTTTCTGTAAAGAAAGTTTCCATTTTACGAATGAAAAACTATTTTATAAATATCAGATCAGATCAGATCAGTCGCTCAGTCGTGTCCGACTCTTCGCAACCCCATGAACCGCAGCACGCCAGGCCTCCCTGTCCATCACCAGCTCCCGGAGGTCACTCAGACTCACATCCATCGAGTCAGTGATGCCATCCAGCCATCTCATCCTCTGTCGTCCCCTTCTCCTCCTGCCCTCAATCCCTCCCAGCATCAGAGTCTTCTCCAATGAGTCAACTCTTCGCATGAGGTGGCCAAAATACTGGAGTTTCAGCTTTAGCATCATTCCTTCCAAAGAAATTCCAGGATTGATCTCCTTCAGAATGGACTGGTTGGATCTTCTTGCAGTCCAAGGGACTCTCAAGAGTCTTCTCCAACACCACAGTTCAAAAGCATCAATTCTTCAGCGCTCAGCCTTCTTCACAGTCCACCTCTCACATCCATACATGACCACAGGAAAGACCATAGCCTTGACTAGGCGAACCTTAGTTGGTAAAGTAATGTCTCTGCTTTTGAATATGCTATCTAGGTTGGTCATAACTTTCCTTCCAAGGAGTAAGCGTCTTTTAATTTCATGGCTGCAGTCACTATCTGCAGTGATTTTGGAGCCCAGAAAAATAAATTCTGACACTGTTTCCACTGTTTCTCCATCTATTTCCCATGTAGTGATGGGACCAGATGCCATGATCTTCGTTTTCTGAATGTTGAGCTTTAAGCCAACCTTTTCACTCTCCACTTTCACTTTCATCAAGAGGCTTTTTAGCCCCTCTTCACTTTCTGCCATAAGAGTGGTGTCATCTGCGTATCTGAGGTTATTGATATTTTTCACAGCATTCTTGATTCCAACTTGTCTTTCTTCCAGTCCAGCATTTCTCATGATGTACTCTGCATATAAGTTAAATAAACATAGTGACAATATGCAGCCTTGACGTACTCCTTTTCCTATTTGGAACCAGTCTGTTTTATAAATATACTCATGTCTATTACTACCCAGAAAATCCTACCCTCTCCCTCAAACCATATTCAGATTGGGATAACAAGAGGTTAACTGGCATAATTGAAGAACACGTGTATTTTAGATATATTTATGCAAATGGCATATTTCTTTTGTGGAATCCATGAAATTAAGAAATATAGATGTGGGCTCCAAGTAATGCAGGTGAGCTTGTGACATTTGATGGAGTAGGTGATAAGAGATGGAACTGTAAAGATACTTTGGAGGCTTCCCTGGTGGTCCAGTGGTTAAGAATTCACCTGCCAGTATAGGGGATACTGGTCAGATCCCTGCTCTGAGAAGATCCCACATGCCTCAGGGCAACTAAGCCCATGAGCCACAACTACTGAGTCCATGCTCCAGAGCCCAAGAGCTGCAGCTGCAGAAGCCTGAGTGCCCTGGAGCTTGTGCTCTGCAACCCAAGAAGCCATTGCAATGGGAAGCCTGGTCACCAAGACTAGAGAGTAACCCCCTCTCGCCGCAACTAGAGAAAAGACCAAGTTGAAGCAGTCAAAACCCACCACAGCCAAAGATAAACAGAGCAAACAAATCTTTTAAAAAAATACTTTGAACTTCGGGAAAATTCAGGAAATGAATTATCTGGAGTGGAGCAATTTTATGGGTAGAATTCAGAGGATTTGGGGTCATTAGAAAAAGAGGTTTTGACCCAGCTCCTATGGGGTCCTTCTTTTTGTTCAGTCCCTCAGTAGTGTCCAACTCTTTGCAACCCCATGGACTGCAGCACAGGCTTCCCTGACCTTCACCATCTCCCAGAGCTTGCTCAAATTCATGTCCATCAAGTCAGTGATGCCATCCAAGCATCTCATCCTCTGCCATCCCCTTCTCCTCCTGCCTTCAATCTTTCCCAGCGTCGGGGTCTTTTCTAATGAATCAGTTCTTTGCATCAGGTGGCCAAAGTATTAGAGCTTCAGCTTCAGCATGGGGTCCTAGCCTGGGCAAAAAGAATCTCAGTTCCCAGAGGAGAGAAAATCAGAGAAAAAACTATTCCCTTCTCTTGGAGATTAGAAGTACAGATAAGCCAGAAAGAAGAACTACATTTAAAGCCAGGTTTATGTGTGTATTTGTTTTCTATTGCCATGCAGCAATACTGCTGTGTCCTGAGCAGCTTAAACCAACACACATTTACACTTTCACAGGTTCTGAGACTCAAGATTCTAGGCCAGATTTGCAGCAACATGGGTGACTTAAGGAGTGTCATACTGAGTGAAGTTGGTCAGACAGAGAAGGAGAAATATCGTATGACATCCCTTATATGTAGCATTGGAAAAGAAATGATACACGTGAACTTACTTACAAAACAGAAAGAGATTGATAGACTTAGAGAATGAATTTATAGTTACTGAGGGGAAGGGATAGTTAGGGAGTTTGGAACATATGTGTACACACTGCTATATTTAAAATGGATAGCCAGCAAGGACCTACTGTGTAGCACATGGAACTCTACTCCGTGTTATGTGGCAGCTTGGCTGGGAGAGAAGTTTGGGGGAGAATGGGTACGTGTATATGTATGACTGAGTCCCTTCCCTGTTCATCTGAAACCATTCAGATCAGATCAGATCAGTCGCTCAGTCGTGTCCGACTCTTTGCGACCCCATGAACTGCAGCACGCCAGGCCTCCCTATCCATCACCAGCTCTCGGAGGTCACTCAGACTCACATTCATCGAGTCAGTGATGCCATCCAGCCATCGCATCCTCTGTCGTCCCCTTCTCCTCCTGCCCTCAATCCCTCCCAGCATCAGAGTCTTCTCCAAGAAACCATTACAACATTGTTAATCAGCTGTAGCCAAATATAAAATAAGAAGTTTAAAATAATAATAATTTTAAAAAGATTTTAGGCCAGGCCCAGTTGGATCCTCTATAAGGCTATAATGAGGTGTCAGCCAGGTCGGATCATTTGAAAGCTCCTGTGGAGAAAGTCAGTTTCTAAGCTCACACAGTTGTTGACATTTGGTCCCAGAAGACTGCCCGACTGAGGGCTCCGTTTCCTGCTGGCTGTTGCACAGGTCCTGCCCTTACTTCCTTGCCCTATAGCCCTCTCCACTGGGCAGCTCACTGGGCTCACTGGGCAGCTCACTGGGCAGCTGCATGGCAGCTTGTTGTTTTTTTTTTTTTTTATTTAACTTTACAATATTGTATTGGTTTTGCTATATATCAAAATGAATAAAGCCGGCAAAGGGAGAGTTTCGCAGCAAGAGTACCTTTCAGTCTTAGGTTATGTATAATGATCAGAAGGGACATTTTCACCTTGGCCATATTGAGTTGGTTAGACTTAAGTCATTGGTCCCACCTGCACTCAGGTTGAGGGAATTACACAAGACTGTGGATTCCAATAAGCTGGAATCACGTGCGCCAAATGTGTTAGCCTGGACTAGCTGGCTGTGTGCTTAGACCTTGGAGTTACAAGGACCTCACTCCTGATAAAGCCACACGCAGTATTGACATAGTTTTAACTTATAGAACAGCTTGGCTCACAGGGACATGCAAGGAATTCACATGCAGAAATAAATCAGAAGGGAAGAACAACGATTCTGAAAGGATGGTCTTTCTTTTTTTTTTTTTTTTATCAAGAATCTCTTTTATCGATTATCAGAAACATTACAAACATCTAATATGAACAAATTGTAACATGACAGTATTTAGTTTGAACAATTAATACATTTCAGATATAATATTATACATATTTCAATGTTATTCTCCCCAATCATCCCACCCTCTCCTGGTCCCAGAGTCCAAAAGTCTGGTCTATACATCAGTGTCTCTTTTGCTGTCTCGTAAATAGGGTTATTTTTACCATCTTTCTAAATTCCATATATATGCGCCAGTATACTGTATTTGTGTTTTTGTTTCTGGCTTACTTCACTCTGTATAATAGGTTCCAGTTCCATCCACCACCTTAGAACTGATTCAAATGTATTCTTTTTAATTGCTGAGTAATACTCCATTGTGTATATGTACCACAGCTTGCTTATCCATTCATCTGTGAATGGACATCTAGGTTGCTTCCACGTTCTGGCTATTGCAAACAGTGCTGCTATGAACATTGGGGTACACGTGTCTCTTTCATTTCTGGTTTTCTCAGTATGTATGCCCAGCAGTGGGATTGCTGGATCATAAGGCAGTTCTATTCGCAGTTTTTTGAGGAATCTCCATACTGTTCTCCGTAGTGGCTGTACCAGTTTGCATTCCCACCAACAGTGCAAGAGGGTTCCCTTCTCTCCGCACCCTCTCCAGCATTTATTGCTTGTGGACTTTTGGATAGCAGCCATTCTGATTGGTGTGAAATGGTATTTCATAGTGGTTTTGATTTGCATTTCTCTGATAATGAGTGATGTTGAACATCTTTTCATGTGTTTGTTAGCCATCTGTATGTCTTCTTTGGAGAAATGTCTATTTAGTTCTTTGGCCCATTTTTTGATTGGGTCATTTATTTTTCTGGAATTGAGCTGTAGAAGTTGCTTGTATATTTTTGAGATTAGTTGTTTGTCTGTTGCTTCATTTGCTATTATTTTCTCCCATTCTGAAGGCTGTCTTTTCACCTTGCTTATAGTTTCCTTTGTTGTGCAGAAGCTTTTTAAGTTTGATTAGGTCCCATTTGTTCATTTTAGATTTTATTTCCAATATTCTGGGAGGTGGGTCATGGAGGATCCTGCTGTGATGTAAGTCAGAGAGTGTTTTGCCTATGTTTTCCTCTAGGAGTTTTATGGTTTCTGGTCTTACATTTAGCTCTTTAATCCATTTTGAGTTTATTTTTGTGTATGGTGTTAGAAAGTGTTCTAGTTTCATTCTTTTACAAGTGGTTGACCAGTTTTCCCAGCACCACTTGTTAAAGAGATTGTCTTTAATCCATTGTATATTCTTGCCTCCTTTGTCAAAGATAAGGTGTCCATAGGTGCGTGGATTTATCTCTGGGCTTTCTATTTTGTTCCATTGATCTATATTTCTGTCCTTGTGCCAGTACCATACTGTCTTGATGACTGTGACTTTGTAGTAGAGCCTGAAGTCAGGCAGGTTGATTCCTCCAGTTCCGTTCTTCTTTCTCAAGATAGCTTTGGATATTCGAGGTTTTTTGTATTTCCATACAAATTGAGAAATTATTTGTTCTAGCTCTGTGAAGAATACCGTTGGTAGCTTGATGGGGATTGCATTGAATCTATAAATTGCTTTGGGTAGTATACTCATTTTCACTATATTGATTCTACCAATCCATGAACATGGTATATTTCTCCATCTATTAGTGTCCTCTTTGATTTCTTTCACCAGTGTTTTATAGTTTTCTATATATAGGTCTTTAGATTCTTTAGGAAGATATATTCCTAAGTATTTTATTGTTTTCATTGCAATGGTGAATGGAATTGTTTCCTTAATTTCTCTTTCTATTTTCTCGTTATTAGTGTACAGGAATGCAAGGGATTTCTGTGTGTTAATTTTATATCCTGCAACTTTACTATATTCATTGATCAGTTCTAGTAATCTTCTGGTGGAATCTTTAGGGTTTTCTACGTAGAGGATCATGTCATCTGCAAACAGTGAGAGTTTTACTTCTTCTTTTCCAATTTGGATTCCTTTTATTTCTTTTTCTGCTCTGATTGCTGTGGCCAAAACTTCCAAAACTATGTTGAATAGTAATGGTGAAAGTGGGCATCCTTGTCTTGTTCCTGACTTTAGAGGAAATGCTTTCAGTTTTTCACCATTGAGGATAATGTTTGCTGTGGGTTTGTCATATATAGCTTTTATTATGTTGAGGTATGTTCCTTCTATTCCTGCTTTCTGGAGAGTTTTTATCATAAATGGATGTTGAACTTTGTCAAAGGCTTTCTCTGCATCTATTGAGATAATCATATGGTTTTTATTCTTCAGTTTGTTAATGTGGTGTATTACGTTGATTGATTTGCGGATATTGAAGAATCCTTGCATTCCTGGGATAAAGCCCACTTGGTCATGGTGTATGATCTTTTTAATGTGTTGTTGGATTCTGATTGCTAGAATTTTGTTAAGGATTTTTGCATCTATGTTCATCAGTGATATTGGCCTGTAGTTTTCTTTTTTTGTGGGATCTTTGTCAGGTTTTGGTATTAGGGTGATGGTGGCCTCATAGAATGAGTTTGGAAGTTTACCTTCCTCTGCAATTTTCTGGAACAGTTTGAGTAGGATAGGTGTTAGCTCTTCTCTAAATTTTTGGTAGAATTCAGCTGTGAAGCCGTCTGGACCTGGGCTTTTGTTTGCTGGAAGATTTCTGATTACAGTTTCAATTTTCGTGCTTGTGATGGGTCTGTTAAGAGTTTCTATTTCTTCCTGATCCAGTTTTGGGAAGTTGTACTTTTCTAAGAATTTGTCCATTTCTTCCAGATTGTCCATTTTATTGCCATATAATTGCTGATAGTAGTCTCTTATGATCCTTTGTATTTCTGTGCTGTCTGTTGTGATCTCTCCATTTTCATTTCTAATTTTATTGATTTGATTTTTCTCCCTTTGTTTCTTGATGAGTCTGGCTAGTGGTTTGTCAATTTTATTTACCCTTTCAAAGAACCAGCTTTTGGCTTTGTTGATTTTTGCTATGGTTTCTTTTGTTTCTTTTGCATTTATTTCTGCCCTAATTTTTAGGATTTCTTTCCTTCTACTAACCTTGGGGTGCTTTATTTCTTCCTTTTCCAGTTGCTTTAGGTGTAGAGTTAGGTTATTTATTTGGCTTTTTTCTTGTTTCTTGAGGTATGCCTGTATTGCTATGAACTTTCCCCTTAGGACTGCTTTTACAGTGTCCCACAGGTTTTGGGTTGTTGTGTTTTCATTTTCATTCGTTTCTATGCAGAATTTGATTTCTTTTTTGATTTCTTCTGTGATTTGTTGGTTATTCAGGAGTGTGTTGTTCAGCCTCCATATGTTGGACTTTTTAATAGTTTTTCTCCTGTTATTGAGAGTTACTCTTACTGCATTGTGGTCAGAGGATGGTCTTTCTTTATAGGAATTCCCCAGTTCTTGGTAGGTGGATTATCTAGGCAGCCTTTTACCAGAGGATGTCCTCTTTATGCTCCAGTATCTATTCACATCCATTTTATGACTGATCCATTTTTACCTTTTATTCCCGAGTTCATTTTCCCTTTTGTCTAAGCCTGAGCCACCTTCTCGATAGCTCAGCTGAAATTGTTAATAGTATTCATTAAAGTGAAAAATAATCAGGAATATCAATTGGGTTTCCTAGAAAGTCACAAAATTATTAAAAATCTTTAAAAATAGCATGATTATTAAAATAATCTGCATTCTGACTCCTCATAATATAGGACAATTGAGAGTTAATTGTTTTTAGTAATTTGGGTCCAGTAAAATGTAGTTATATGTGTGTAAATGTGTGTGTGTATATTTTACTATACACGAAACAGTCTTTTGGAAAACATTAATGTTCACTGAATTATATAGCTAAATTTTGAAGTGACTTAACTTTTTAAATGATAGTGCCTTTCAAAAGGGTATCATTTTTTAAGTAAAAAAACAAATATTTTTGTAAGAGCAGTGTCATCCTCAGATTTTCTCCTCTTTCTCTCCTTTTTTTCTTATCTGCATATATCTTCATTTTCCTATTTGCTTAAAGCAAACTGAACATGAACACATAAAGTTTAAGTCAAGAGAAAATAATGAACACACATAGTACTCTTGTACCATTCTATATTCAAGGCAACAACTTTTAAGCAGATTTTATCTTCTGCATTAAAATCATTTCCAATTAGTCTGTTCTTGTGCAAATCAGTTGGAGTTCAGCCCCAACTTCTGTGTACTTGACATAAAAATGCCTTAACATACTTAGCATAGTTTGTTAATCATGCTTCTGTAAAGAAAAGAATCAGATAATTAAAAAGTGAGTCATCAAAGAATTGTGTATAGCTGGTTTGGTTTCAAATGCCTCAGGATGCACAGAGACTTGCCAATTAGTGTGCATATACACTAGTGTGGTCAGCAGCAGTCCTTCCAGTGAATATTCAGGGTTGACTTCCTTTAGAATTGACTGGTTTGAACTTCTTGAAGTCCAAGGGACTCTCAAGAGTCTTTTCCAGCACCACAATTAAAAAACATTAATTCTTCAGCACTCAGCCTTCTTTACAGTCCAACTCTCCATCCATACATTACTACTGAAAAAATTATAACTTTGACTATATGGACCTTTGTTGGCAAAGTGATGTCTCTGCTTTTTAATACATTGCCTAGATTTATCAAAACTTTTCTTCCAAGGATCAAGCATCTTTTAATTTCATGACTGCAGTCATCATCCACAGTGATTTTGGAGCCCAGGAAAATAAAATCTGTCTTTGCTTCTACTTTTTTCCTTCTATTTGCCATAAAATGATTGGACTGGATGCCATGATCTTAGTTTTTAATGGTGAGTTTCAAACCAGCTTTTCACTTTCCTCCTCAAGATGCTTTTAAGTTCCTCTTCACTTTCTGCCTTTAGAGTGGTATCATATGCATATCTGAGGTTGTTCATATTTCTCCCAGAAATCTTGATTCCAGCTTGTGATTCATCCAGCCTGACATTTTGCATGATGTACTCTGCATATAAGTTAAATAAGCAGGTGAAAATATACAGGCTTGTACTCCTTTCCCAATTTTGAACCAGTCAGTTGTTTCATGTCTGGTTCTAATTATTGCTTCTTGATCTGCATACAGGTTTCTCAGGAGACACATAAGGTAGTCTGGTGCAAAGAGCCAATTCATTGGAAAAGACTCTGATGCTGGGAAAGATTGAAGACAAAAGGAGAAGGGGGCAGCAGAGGATGAGAGAGTTAGATAGCATCATCCACTCAATGCACATGAATTTGAGCAAACTCTGGGAGCTAGTGGAAGACAGAGGAGCCCGGCATGCCGCAGCCCCTGGGGTTGCAAAACATCAGATATGACTTAGTGACTGAACAGCAACAACAAATACTAGTTCAGTCACCTTTGTTGTCTCTGTGAAGCTTCTATTCCTCAGATCCTGTCTCCTGAAGCAGAGACTGCAACAATAAATAATCGAACGAGAAAAATCAACAATCAACTACCACCAAATCACTTACAACATTCCACTTGCAATTTGTGAACCTTGGTAGCATGCAGGGTTAAAGCTGCCTCAGGCTATCTCCCTCAGCTGCATCATGTCTTCAGATCCCTTTCCATGACATCACTGTACTGTGACACAAAAGATGTCTTTAGCCTTAGAAAGCAAATCCTGAAAGTGTGGATCTGCTGACAGTGAAGATAGGGCCTTCATCAGTAAGTCAAGTATAGAAGATTTCTGGGTCACCCTCCATTGTTCCTGGAGAATTTTCTGTAGATGTGGGATTTTGATTGGGGATGGGGGGAGGTTAGAGGGATGTGGTAGAAAGGAAAGCACTTTTTCCATAGAATTCACTTGACTTGAATAATCCCCAGATAATTTCTTGGAGGAAGTGACTATGTTTTTCCATTTGGAAGATGTTGGGACTCGGGTATGAAAAGGTGTCTTCTTGGCTGCACTGTAGATTGCAGGTAGAGCTAGGGCTACATTATAAGGGTCCTGAGCCCTCAAAACCCTAAGGGTTCTGAGTCCAGGGACATGCATCCAGAGCACAGCTCAGTACCTTGCATTGCATCCCTGCTATAACCAGTTTGTGATCCTGGTCTTGGTAATAGGATCATTACATCTCTATTGTCCGTCATTCTGCTTTATGCTTCATTATTCCCTGGAACCTTCATTGCTGCTGCTTTACCAGTTCCTATTGTACTTCAGTTATTTTTAAGCTCAAATTTAAAATGCTGACCCTTTCCCTTCCTTCTCTGCCTGGATTGGGTTCCTATACCTTGCCAGGCCTTTTCTTCCCCTACTCAGTCCTATGTAAACCATACCAATCACTTCCCTTCTGATAGCCTCACAAAGTAAAGGACTTCTTCCTTTTTTGTGTGCTAGGGGCTGCAGGTTAAAACATCAATTTATCCTTTGGCTCTTTATCTTTTCTATTTAGCAGAGAGTTTCCTTCTAATGTTCCAGGATGACGGGAAGTGTCATCTCTTGCTGCTGGGAAAGGCACTATAGAAAATGAAATATGTATTATATTTCTATTCATTTGATTATATTCTTCCCCAAAGCAGCTTAGCAAATTAACATTGAATCTATTGTCTCTTCTTAAGCAGGAAAAGAATTATAACTGCTCAATTGTTCCCTAGATTTCTTTCTCAACTTCCTCTTCCCAGAATGACTTGTCCATAAAATAAGAGGGAAGCAGGAGAATACACTGGCGAGGATTCTGTTTCTCCTGGCTGATGACAGAAGGCCTGGTGAACCACAGATCTGCTTTGGGAGCTGTAGCATCTTTTCAACTGTTTGCTGTCGTGGGGTTATAGAGGAAAAATGGAAAGGTCACGGACATGGTCTCACTTAGGGGTTTATTGGGATTCACTGGTGGCTCAGAGGTTAAAGTGTCTGCCTCCAATGCAAGGAGCATGGCTATACTATTCTAGAAAAAATCCTTTATTAAAATATTAATATTTTATATTAATTTATAATATAATAAATATCTGAGATATTTAATAATTTAATAATATCTGAGATGGTTCTTAGTGGGGTACATTCTTAGAACCATTAAGGTGGCAGCTTTCAGGTTTTGAGCTTCAGTGCTAGGGACAGGCTCAGGCAACTTAGGACGACCTGAGGCTGGAATCTACTGCTAAAGATGGTTTCAAAACGACTTCAGGACACTAACTCCGAATGTCTTATCATAGTGTCTAAAAACTCCACAGTTATGAATTATTTTGTTCAAGTCTTGATAGTCTCCAGCAGTCTCTTTAAAATAGTCAATAACCACTTAATAGACATAGAAATGTTTTAAGTCATTATCAGCTATTTATGTCAAAGATATTCTTTTACAGATCTTGCCAGTTGGAAATCAGACCAGAGCCCTGCTGAAATGCAACCTAGTGTAGGCATCTGGAAGTTTGGGGCAGTATGAGAAGCAGGAAAAGTGGTGCCAAAATGAGAAATTAGTTTAAAATATCACCTGCTTCCCAATTTTGCTCAGGGCTAGCCCTGTGCTAATGGTCTGTATTATTGGCAGCTGATGGAGAAAGCACAGAAAATAAAACAAACCAGTATTTCCGGGGTTCTGTTGTTTTGCCAGCCTGCCAAACAGGCTGTTGATAGATATGACCCTGCATTCTGGTTGGAATGACTCTCAGGCCGTGTCTGGTTCTATGTAGGCATAACCGCAAGAGCAGCAGAAGCCCGGTGATTTGAATGGCAGCAAGCCTATTGTCCAGACCCCTGCCTCTCACATCTGGCCACATCATCTAGTCTCGCCACACAACTTCAGGAAGTCTCTTTGCTCCTTTGGGCCTTCCTATCTCCATAAGCAAATGAGCCATTGATGTTGCAAGGCTTGGGAGTGCTAAGAAGAGCAACAGGACAGAAGGGAGTAATATTCCAAATCTGATGTCAGCCCAGGACTGATAAATTCCTGAATTACAAGAGGATAGGAACAATGCGAGGCTCCTGTTAGGGAGCAGAGAAACTTTATAGGCAAAAGAAGCCAAGGGGAAGAGTCCTGGGCTGACATGTTTTATGTTCTACTTCTATATTTGAATTTGGGACCCATTCAAGGTTGTAGCTTGTGACTCCTTATGACCTCAGTCAACACAAAGCTTGTATATTATAGCATGCAGAAGCCATGCTACCCTTTCTTGTGCCTTTTAGATACTGTTCTAGGATTGCCATATGTGAAAGCTCCTGCACATTACACTTTATTCACAGTACTACATTGCTCCCTCACCTACCTCCACCTGTTTCACAATTCCTCAGCATTGGCTTATGAATATGCCTGGGAAAGTGTCACTCCTGAATTAATAGTTTAATTGAGGCCCAAGGATACTTTTATTATTTATTTTTTAACTGGAGGAATGCCCAAGGAGAAGTGGTGGTGCAGTGGAAGTCAGCAGTGCGCTCATTTGGGGGTTCCACTGATCATTCTTCATTACGAAATGCACCACGTGGAGATCGTTCCTGCCTTTGCAAGTGAGAAAAAATGTTTCTATTTATTTATTATATATATATCAGATCAGATCAGATCAGTTGCTCAGTCGTGTCCAACTCTTTGCGACCTCATGAATCACAGCATGCCAAGCCTCCCTGTCCATCACCAACTCCCGGAGTTCACTCAGACTCACATCCATCGAGTCAGTGATGCCATCCAGCCATCTCATCCTCTGTCGTCCCCTTCTCCTCCTGCCCCCAATCCCTCCCAGCATCAGAGTCTTTTCCAATGAGTCAACTCTTCACATGAGGTGGCCAAAGTACTGGAGTTTCAGCTTTAGCGTCATTCCTTCCAAAGAAATCCCAGGGCTGATCTCCTTTAGAATGGACTGGTTGCATCTCCTTGCAGTCCAAGGGACTCTCAAGAGTCTTCTCCAACACCAGTTCAAAAGCATCAATTCTTCAGTGCTCCGCCTTCTTCACAGTCCAACTCTCACATCCATACATGACCACAGGATATAGATATGTATTATATATATTATGTTTGTTGTTATTATTATCATTATTTCTGATGAGCGATTATGCTTCCCTGGTGCTGTTCTAGGGTGCACATTCTTTGATGCTTAGCCAGAAATTGCTTTGACTCTTTTTTTGGTTTTACATATTTTATAACTACATTAAAATTGTCAGTTCTGAAACTTGGTGAGACGGCTTTGGAAAGGCAGTACATATTGGCTGTGTGATGGAAATCTGTTTTACTTTAGAAGAAAGTGAAAATGAAATTTGCTCAGTCATGTCTGACTCTGTGACCCCCATGAACTGTAGCCTGCCAGGTTCCTCTGTCCATGGAATTCTCCAGGCCAGATGACTGGAGTGGGTAGCCATTCCCTTCTCCAGAGGATCTTCCCAACCCAGGGATTGCAACCAGGTCCCCCACATTGCAGGCAGATTCTTTACCATCTGAACCACCAGGGAAGATGAGGGGGCCTTTGGACAGGATTTCTAGCATTACAGTCAGGTATGGCAAAAGTTGTGCCCAGAACTAAAAATGAACAAAGCAAATTACCCAGTACTGGGGCTACTGGAGTCCAGTCCTGAACTTATGAATAGGTCACATTCTAGGAAGAGATGGATGTCTCCTGACAGAGGTCTTTTCAAGGGCCAACTTTGGGTCAGAGACTTCAAATGAAGGGCAGAGAACACCTCTACTTTCCCAGGATACAGGAAGGAAGGAGAAGTCTACTTAGTCCAATATTAATTTTTTTGTCACGTGATGGAAGAATCAGAATTATTACTGAGACTCCCCTGTTTACTGAGATTCTTTAGAGGAGAAAAATTTGAATTAATTTTCTCTTCTTGGTTTATATATTCTTTTAGTAAAACCCTCAAAGTACTGTCTTTGTTCTGTTCAAGAAGGCCAATGGAAATGTACTTGACGTTTAGTCTGGTTCTTGTCCTACAGAGCGAAGATGGAACCAGTAGAGAGGAAGAGGTAGAATATGCTATGCTATGCCATGCTGAGTCACTTCAGTCGTGTCCGACTCTGTGTGACCCCATAGACGGCAGCCCACCAGGCTCCTCCGTCCCTGGGATTCTCCAGGCAGGAACACTGGAGTGGGTTGCCATTCCCTTCTCCAATGCATGAAAGTGAAAAGAGAAAGTGAAGTCGCTCAGTCGTGTCTGACTCTTAGCGACCCCATGGACTGCAGCCTACCAGGCTCCTCCGTCCATGGGATTTTCCAGGCAAGAGTACTGGAGTGGGGTGCCATTGCCTTCTCCAGAGGTAGAATGGGGAGCCAAAAAGGAGGCCATATCTTTTTGTATTTGTTTGGAGAAACAGCAGAGCTCTCTAAGAATGGATATTATTATTATTTGCTTTTCCTGTTGGTGGTGAGATGATTAATGAGGACTCCATCTCTTCCGGTCCATTCTACATTCTGTACATTCTTCTTCCATCTGCTGCCAAATCCAGAGCATACATTCCTTCTTAGCCTATAGCCTCTTATTTCAATAAGAATCAGTAAAACAGTGAAGGAATGCAGAGACATCTAATCCTCTTTTACTATTTAACCTTCAAAGAGTTGTTTCTACAGAAACCACTGGGATTGCTATTTGGGCAATGGTGACACTTCTTAGATAAATGAATTGCAATATTTTGTTTAACTTCACAACTTAAAGGTTGGGACATTAAGCAAAAAAGTTACACTGGGCAAGGAAGATTGTGCGTAACTCTTTTCTTGGTTCTCTACCACATCCTCCCCATTCATGGATTTTCTGTACTCCCACCCCAATACCACCGTCATGTCATCTAGGATATTAAATACCATGTTAAAGCTGGAAGAGACCTTTAAGAGAACATAGTTCAACTTCATCATTTTATAAATTTGCAGACAAAAGGCCAGAGTGATTAAGAGACTTACCCAATGTGACAGAGCTAAGCAGGGACATGCCCACACCTGAACCCAAGTCATGTGGGCCTTGATCTACTACTTTCTCCATCATATTATACTATTTCTCAAAAACTGTGGTACAGAAACCAGAATGTTTCTCCTAAACTAACCTGGATTCCAGGTATCAAATTGGATGCCTGAGAGAAGGTGGGACATTGACTTTAGAAAAGTTCACAAGCTGATGTCATCCTGATTTTGAGTTTGAGCTAAAGCTTAATTGGATGTTTGTTGGCTCAGAGGTTAAAGCGTCTGCCCGCAATGCGGGAGACCTGGGTTCGATCCCTGGGTCTGGAAGATCCCCTGGAGAAGGAAATGGCAACCCACTCCAGTATATCTTGCCTGGAGAATCCTGTGGGCGGAGGAGCCTGATGGGCTACGGTCCACGGGGTCGCAAAGAGTCGGACACAACTGAGCGACTTCACTTTGTTATTATATTGTAGTCTGAGTATGGTAGAAGTTCTGAAATATCCCATCATTTCTGTTAGGGTGTTTCCTCATCTCTAAAATGGGAAATTAAGGTTGAATTATCTTTAAGGTCGCTTAAATTAAGGTCATTTGAATTATCCTCTAAGATCACTTTTAAAGGTCTTCTCCACTCTCCAGGAGTAACATGCAAGAAATGGGGTCTTTGGTACATAATTTCTCATTAGCTCCTACATGGAAGAAATAAAGTTTCACTATTGATTCTGACTGACTCTGAAATAGTGTCACAACCTCCTGAAATTCCTCATGGGTAGCTCAGACCCTCAGGGGAACCTTACACCAAAGCTGTGAGGAAGCTGTGGACAAGACAGCCAGGACTTTGCCCATTCCTAAGGAACTACCCAGCTTTCCAAGTATGGCCCTTGGCTGGAAGTGAGGCCAGCTTCCCTCTAGTGGCCTCATGCAATGGAAAAATTTTTAATGTGCCTTATTTGGCATACCTTGGGAGACAGCTCATGGCAGATTTGTTAGTGAGTCTGTCTGCTCTTTGCTGAGAATGATGTCTGCTTTCTGGTGTTAGCCATTCTCTTTCCTTACCAACCTTTGGAAGGTTAGGAGAAGATTTGGGAAACTTGCTTCTAAGCCTATCATCAAATATTGACGTTGATGCTTTTCCATATCAGTTTAGTTCAGTTCAGTTGCTCAGTTGTGTCTGACTGTTTGCAACCCCATGGACTGCAGCACACCAGGCTTCCCTATCCATCAGCACACCCCAGAGCTTGCTCAAACTCATGTCCATCAAGTTGGTGATGCCATCCGACCATCTCATCTTCTGTAATCCCCTTCTCCTCCTGCTCTCAATCCTTTCCAGCATCAGGGTCTTTTCCAATGAGTCAGTTCTTTGAATCAGGCAGCCAAAGTATTGGAATTTCAGCTTCAACATCAGTCCTTCCAATGAATATTCAGGACTTCCATATAGGCTCTCTAAATTTGTTAGTCAGAATTTAAGAGACCCACACCTACTGAATTTTCTTCAGTTCTCAGTGGATCAAATATTGATGATGACTCTTCTTCTTATAGGTTCTCTAAATTTGTTAGTCCCACACCTACTGAATTAGAGACCCACACCTACTGAATTTTCTTTAGCTCTCAGTGGAAAGGAAATGGTGATTTTTGTCTAGGTTTTTAGAGTGTTACTTTGTGCTGTGTTCTATCTGGTCTGGAAAGTACTGGTGATAACTTACTGGCATATCTCTTTTGCCTTTCCAAATCCCATTAATTTATTGAGGTCAAATCATATTCAATGATAAAATTTCTCTGGAACAGCCATGGATTTATAATTGGTACCACATGATTTAATTATTTTCTCTGACTATATTGAAAGCTTCTTCAGAATTAGGGAAATGTTTTATACTTTTGATCTGTCTTATGGCTCCCATGTGATAATTTGTGCTGAAAACATTAAAGCATAATGATGAAACAGAGGGACCAGTTTCTCCTTCTGGAATCAGTATTATTGTTTTATAGTCTTGGGTTATGAAATTTGTTGACTTATCTTTCAGGTTACACATATCCGAACCTTTGTGGTACTGAGTTTCACTCCTGATGAGCATCGAGAACTTTGAAATGTAAAATAAAATCACCACTGTGAGGATCCCACCACAGGCCTACAGAATCAAACCTTCCAGGGGGAAAAGCCTGAGTATCTATATTTTTTAAATGCTGCCTAAGTGAGTCAAAAACCACAATGATGGTTGACAATGTCTGCCTTGTGACAGATGAGGGCCATTCTTTTATGGAACTCTGCCAACAGAGATTTCCCAAGGCATCATTTGGAGGCCCAAACGTAAAAGGAAACACACACATCATTTTGGTAGGATGGTGCTAGAAGTGTGCCTGGATACCCACGAGCAGATTTTATGCAAGAGGATAGTTCAGGGATAACATACATTTTGCAACAGAATTTCTCTATTGAAAGCATTTTCTAAAACTCTCAAATGCAGTGACTTTGGTGAGTGAGAACCAGAAGAGAGAGAGAGAGAATAGAGGCATATTGGGGAAGTGGAGAGACAGAGAGCAAAGCTGGAAGGATGGGTAAGGGAACCATCTACATAGTGTAATCTCTAAGGACTTATTGACTTAAAATTCCACCATGAAAAACTCATTCTTCAGTCTGCAAATGTTGTCTCCCATTAAAATGGAAATAGCTGTGAATCATGTCTGACTGGGTGTATCATATCCTTACCTGAGAACACATTGTGATGGGGTGTCAGGAAAGGTCTGGAAAAAGTGGGTGAAAGGGCAAGGTTGCACAAGGAGGAAGCAGGCTTAACAGGACATCTTGCAGATAAAGGCAGCTGGACAGAGATCGTTAATTTGACTTGCTATCATTTAAAAGTAAACTGCTCAAAACTAAGAACGACTATGAAATATATCCATCATTTCCCCACAACCACCCTGATAAGGAATATCTTGGCTCACCCTGGCCAATGATGTTAGCTCCTGAATGGAGAAAAAAGCAACAGGAGACCCACCTCATCTCCAGGGAGATGGCCTTGGTGGTCTAAGCTGGCCTGGAGAGTGAGAGCTCTGCATTCCAGTTTGAGGGTTTTCCTGACTCTCTGTGTGGCCTTTAGCCAGACTCCAAACAGCTTTAGTTTCTTTGTATGTTCAAACCAAGATAAATACCTAACTTCCCATCTCTCTGGTAAGGCTTTGTTGCTGCCACTTTCATTGACATGTGTCCAAAGACCATAAGAAGAAAGCTTTTGAAAAGTTTGAAGGCTAATTATGTTTACTAGCAACATTATCATTATGACATTGGGGCTTAATGTAGTAGTAGCCAGAAAGAAGAATGTATCAGGAGCATGGGAAAACAGAGAATACAGTACTTCACCCAGAGAAGCAGTGTATTTGTAGTGGAAGAGAAACGCAAAAGGGGTTTTGGGGATAGGGTGCAAGGCAGAGAAGTCTACAATTGGTACCAGATGCCATCAGAAGCTAACGACCTGACAAACACCGTCCTCATAAAACAAATTCCTTAAAAAGGAAGCAAATGGAAATATAAGCTAGTGAAAGAATTTGCAGCAGCTGCCCTAAAACCATTTCTCACTTCATAAACAGGTCTGTGTTTGATGCTTTTTCTTTTTTTTTTTATCTTGGTCTTATTTCATGCCACTTTCCCCCTCTTCTGTGATCCCCTGTCCTGTTCTGCCTCCCTTGCTGCCAGTGCTGATGGACTTCGCACACAGGTAGTCATAGCAACCATAGTTAATGGAACACCATCTTGATGGAAGGAGGCTCATTCAGAGTATTTGTTTTGTGTCTTATCTCAGCACGTATTTGTCCTCAGTGATGACACTGAGGATGAATTGGATGGGGTCACTGGAAAGTAGCACCTACTATTTCACATTAATTTCCTGGCAGTGAGCTGACATGAACCAGAACTGTTAATGACTCTCTGTTTTCCAGTCCTCTCTGCTTAACACACTGAAGAAATATCACATCTTGTGCATATCAAGGGCATGTAGTATCTATGGAACTTGGAGTTGTTTAGCATCACTAATGAGAGGTTCTCATCTCATTCCATGAAGGATGGTCAGGTTTTAGATTCCTTATGCCACTAGGCTGAATGAAGGCTCAGAGACAAAGCTTTATTTCCTGTATTGCAGACCTAATTAGCAATATTGAGTTTGAAGAATCCATCACCCCCAACTCATATATTCCTCCCTTCATCAGGCTCTGTGTAGTGTGTCTGAGGAAATACTACATGATCCCAGAGAATAATCAGAGTTTACAGGAGAAAAAATGTTTACTGCATACCACTCAACTGCAATTCCTCCATCCTATGCCTGATAAGCATGGGTAAAAAAAATGAGAATGTCACTGACATAGTTTAAATCTCATGGGTACAAGATCAGAGGCAGCAACTTTAGCATATTCAAATCAAATCCATACTTCTTGGACTAGTGCTTTTTAAATAAATTCTCAATTATTTCAAGCACAATTCAATGACATTTTGTTTTCCACTTTCTTATACTATTGCCGAGTTTCTTGATAAAAGTCTTTGGCCTCTAACAAAATTCAAGAGCAAATAAAACAAACGATGAGGATATTCACAGAGGTCATTTTGATTAAGATTTACCACCACTGGCAAAAACATCATGAGCAAGGAAGTATAAAAAGTATCATGCTGTTTTCCCTCACTAGACTATGAGTTCTTTAAGGGCATACTTATTTTATCCCAATACTGAGACCAATGCGCTAAGTGCTTGGGAAATGTTTATGAATGAATGAAGCAGTAGGGCAAGATGATTGAATCGTTGTTTGATAATGATGTTTTTTAACTTTGTATCCCCATCTATCATTATAAAATTTAACAAATTTACCATTTTGATAGCCATTGACTTACTTTGACATCTATGACACGAAAATATTTAATTCAGCAAACATTTGTTGCATCTCCCACAATGAGGTGTGTGGTAAATACAAAAGTGGGTAGAAGTCAATATTTGTCTTCAAGGACATCATAGTTTAGTTGGGAAATTCAGCAGCATTTAGGAGACACTAGACCCATTGCCTTGTGAATCAAAGAATGGATGAATTAACTAAAAATTGTGTCAATAATGCAGATAGAGTAAAAGAAATGTTAGAAAAGTTATTTTTTAAATTTTCCTTCAAGATTCAGTGAAGGAAGATATCTGGAGGGGCTTCTTGGAGTGGGAAGGCCTTTTAAAAGGTTCAATAAATTGAGCAAAGGTACAGACATAGGAAAACCAAGACATGTGGGTGACTCATAGAAAACAGGCCATTGAATGTGGGATGCGGGCCATTTGCAGTGGAGCAGTAGAGAGAATGAACCTAGGAACAATAGCTGCGTATGGATACACACCGTTATCGTCCTCATCTAATGGGGGAAGGACTTGAAACCCTGGGGAATAAATAGCTCAACCATATCACACAGGTAGTAAATGGTGAAGCCAGGATTCAAATTCACACAGCCTGGAGGCAGTGCTCTAAATTTTAATCTCTGTGGCTCTGCCTTGATAAAAGAGTAATCCTCTTTGAAATCTGTTACATCCTTGATGCTATCATGGTCCTGACAAGGTCCCCTCGAACCCCCGGGGAGTTTAACTGTCTCTCCTATTCCCTCGTGACTAGCTTTAGAGACCCAGACAGCAGTTCTCTGATGAGGTAATGTCCCGGAAGCATCTAGCACATTAGGCATGTGGCAGGGGCTTGATATGTGTGAGTTTTTTCTTCTTTCTGCCATGGGCTAAATTGCTGATTTGTTGTTCAGTTGCTCAGTCATGTCCAACTCTTTGTGATCCCATGGATTGCAGCAGGCCCAGTTTCCCTGTCCTCCACTATCTCCTGGAGTTTGCTCAAACTCATGTCCATTGAGTCGGTGATGCCATCCAACCATCCAATCCTCTGTCACCCCCTTCTCCTGCCCTCAATCTTTCCCAGCATCATCTTTTCCAATGAGTCAGCTCTTTGCATCAAGCGGCCAAAATATTGGAGCTTCAGCTTTAGCATCCGTCCTTCCAATGAGTATTCAGAGTTGATTTCCTTTAGGATTGATTGGTTTGATCTCCTTGCTGTCCAAGAGACTCTCAAGACTCTTCTCCAGCACCACAGTTTGAATGCACCAATTCTTCGGAATCAGACTTCTCTATGGTCCAACTCTCACATCTGTATGTGACTACTGGAAAAACCATAGCTTTGACTATATGGACCTTTGTTGGCAAAGTGATAACTTTGTAATATGTTGTCTAGATTTGTCATAGCTTTTCTTCCAAGCCAGTGTTGATATTCAGTGGTATATGTGTGCATGTGTGCTAAGTAACTTCAATCATGTCCGACTCTTTGTGACTCTATGGACTGTAGCCTACCAGGCTCCTCTCTCCATGGAATTCTCCAGGCAAGAATACTAGAGTGGGTTGTCATGCCCTTCTCCAGGGAGTCTTCCTAACCCAGGGATTGAACCCATGTCTCTTAAAAACTCCTGTACTGGCAGGCAGCTTCTTTACCACTAGTGCCACATGACTGCTATATTCAAAGTGTATAACCATCAAGGTCCTACTGTATAGCATATAGAACTCTGCTCAGCGTTATTTGGCAGCCTGGATGGGAGGGGATTTTGGGGAGACTGGATACATGTATATGTATGGCTGAGTCCTTTCACTGTTCACCTGAAGTATCGCAATGTTAGTTGTTAGTTGTTGTTAAATGTTGGTTGTTAATACTCCAAAACAAAATAAGAAGTTTAAAAAAATACTCCATGCCAATCAGTAAATAAATGTTGCCTTTTCTGCCAGCTCAAACACCTGTTCTACAGGGCCCCCTGACCAACCCATGGTGGAAAAACAAAAAGGTTTCTGCCTGACACAACTAGGGGCCTCCAGAATTCACTCCTGATCTTTGCCCTGCATCTGTTCTGATTGTTTGGGTCTCAGAAGTACTGGCTGTGAAATATTTTGAGGATTAGCCCTCTGATCTATTCACTTCTATGCCATCAAGAGCTGTGGGGACACTCTCCCCACCTGTCTCATCATCATTTTCTCTTCCTGGAAGATCCATAGAAAGCTGGTTCATAAACGCTTGGTAGATGATATTGTTTCTGTTTACTTTATGTTGCTGGGTTCCAGGTCGCAAGAAGGAAATGATGAGTTTAATGTAGGTTTTCAAGAAAGTGTTCTCTTTGGTTTAGAGACCCTTCTCAAAGGGAGAGGCAAAGCCTTTGCTGCTGCCTAGCAAGTCAATGTAAGATATTTCTGCTTCTGTCATCTCCAGCTGTGTCCATCGGCCCTGTGGGGAGCAAGGCAGCTGCGTGCCATTGCTATTTGATCACGCGGATGTGGTGAACTGTACCTCTGGTGGCCCAGGTCACATGAAGTGCTCTATCACCTGTCAGAGGGGGTTTGCCCTTCAGGCCAGCAATGGGCAGTACCTCAGGCCCATACAGGTGAGTTGGAAATATGTGGTCATCAGGTCCAAGCCCCTGGGGAGGGACAGTATGAATGCTCCTCCTCCTGGCTGGATGGGGAAAAGGCCTGTGTTTTTAAATCACCTGAAAGGAAAAATGAGGACTCTAACAATCAAGGAGAAGCATGGATTTATAGAAATGCAAGGTATAAGTAGAAATATATAAGAAGTGTAAGAAATTATGATCCCGACTTTTGGCTTCAAGATGAGAAAGTTACAGTTTAGACCTGTCCAAAATTTGCAGGCAAGATAGGATGCAATCAGCTTTTTTGTGGTCCATCTTCTGCCTGTTCCCCCAAGTCTGACCCTCCTTATAAGAATACTGGAGGAAAAATTATGATTTTCTTTCTTCTGCTACTGAAGTAGGACTTATATCAAGATTCTAGTTTTGACTGAATTTTTCAAATTTCTGTAAGCTACCATGGCACCACTTCCAGGATTTTAAGGTGGTCTGAAGGTAGTAGAATATATTAGTGAAGAGCATGGCTTGGGAGACAGACTTGGAATAAAGTTTGACTCCTCTGTTTATTGTGTAATTTTAGGTAAAGACAAGCAAAACATGCCAACCTCTTCAAGGTTTTTTCCACATTTGTAAAATAGTTAGATCAGAGGTATTTATGTCCTTGGGCTGTTTTGATGACTGAGTAGAAATAATTCATAAGCTTCTATCAAAATGATAGGCGTCTAGCTCTCTGCAAAGCTGCCATTATGATGACCATGATGATGTATTGTCGACTAAGAATTTTGTTTTCCCTCTTTCCTTTAGAAAGCTTTCCATATTCTACAGAGGAATTTGAAATTTGAGAACACATGAGCACAATATGATAGAGAGACAGGATGCATTAGGCAAAAGGTAAATGGTGCTTGAGAAGAATATGAGGGAGATGAGGTATGATGGAGGACGAGTGGAAGCATGATTGGTAGTCAGGTGTCAATGGCTTGGAAGATTGGAATTGTTTTTCATATTGTACCAGTTGTCTACTTAGCAGATTGTGGATCCGTGGAGGAATTTCACTTGCTTAGACACAGAATTTAAAGATACAATCTTTGGTTTCAGATGGCTTAAAGAGACTTCTGTGTAGAGAGACCGTTTTGACATACCTTGAAGCATCAGCTCCTTGGTTTGTGATGCTCTGGTCAGAAAAGCAAAACTCTTATCATCTACCTGTCCTTAACTCAGCTTGCCTCACACTAGAAAAGAGATGGAAAGAAAGAAAAAGAACAAAAACAATGTAGGAACTGAATACATTTGTGTGCTAGGTAAAGAAGGAGAGAGAAGAAAAGATGGTGTTTGCAATTCAGTAAAATTAGGAGCAAATTCAAAACAGAACAGTCAATACTTATTGGAGCCAAGAGAAAACCCAGACAATATAGACAGTGTTTGAGGGACATTCTTTAAGGGATCGCTGTGATTGGAGCCAGTCTTCTAGGCTGTGAGCATTGTGGTTGGGGCCAAGTTGGGAGAAGAAAGGTGGGAGCTCTCCCTTTGCCAGTCATATGATGGAATCATCAAGCACAACTCTCCAGTTGACTGCTCCCATCACCCGAGCCTGGCCCCACTAAAGAAATGATATGGTCCCAGCTCGTGATCACAAGACAGCAGGGATATCTGCTTTTTGTTGACATAAGAACTGAAACTAACCAGAAAAATGTGTCTGGCTTTGAACTGGGGCCTTTTGGCAGGCAACCTGGGAACATTGAAGGACGGAGGGGCAGCCAGGCAGGAGTGGGTGTCAGGGTGACAGGTGCTTCCACCAGTCATTCTACCTTCAGCTTTGGTGCCACTGTGGTCTCCTGGTGGGATGCTGGCTGAGCCCCAGAATCTCCCTTCTCTCCCTTTGACTTTTGGTAACCTACTATGGTGACACTTTTCACCCAACAAGCCATGAGTGTCCAGGTCTCTGAGTGCCTGCCAATCCTGTTCCTCTCATTCTGAAACTTCCTTCTCCTTGCTTCTCCTCTGCTGCTGGGAAGTCTTGCTCATCTTTCAAAGACCAGTTCCTGAGTTATCTACTATGTGAATCTCCCTGCAAACACTCTGCACTCTGCCTCTTACCCAAGATGGGCAATCCCTTCTCCAGCCTCTGTAGTGCTATCTCACCACCACAAAACAAGCATGCATATATGATGTTGCTGTTATTTAGCAGAACAGTTTGTATTCTCCTTCTTCTTGGTCCATGTTTTCTACTTTATGATTTGCATTCTTTGTATTGCTGCTGCTACTGCTGCTAAGTCGCTTCAGTCATGTCCGACTCTGTGCGACCCCATAGATGGCAGCCCAACAGGCTCCCCCGTCCCTGGGATTCTCCAGGCAATAATACTGGAGGGGGTTGCCAGTTCCTTCTCCAATGCATGAAAGTGAAAAGTGAAAGTGAAGTCACTCAGTCGTGTCCGACTCTTAGCAACCTCATGGACTGCAGTCTACCAGGCTCCTCCGTCCATGGGATTTTCCAGGCAAGAGTACTGGAGTAGGGTGCCATTGCCTTCTCACAAATCATCATAGAAGGGAGTAAGATATAACCAAAATGCATCTCCCACATTTTTCTTTTTAACTTCTCCTTCCTTCTTCTCTCTCTTTCTTCTTCTTTCCATTCTCCCCACTTCAGATGTTTTCTGATTCACTGCTTCAACCTGTGATGAGCTCTGCTGGTAGCTCCTTAAGGGTCTTGTTTATCCAAACTTGAAAGTACCTGGCCCTTCTAAGTGCTCAAAAAAAAGTCTCCTCATTTATTTCATGGTGATGAATTCTAGGACCCCCTACATAAGTCATAGCCCCAAGGAAATGGCTGGAATCTCTTAAATTTAACTACAAGAGTTTGGAAGATGCCTCATGTACATTAATTCTCAGATGTTCTTAAAGACTAGGCACCATTCTCAGAGAATATGATTATGTTTATTATGTACCGTTATCAGTCAGCTTATCAGTAAAGATCCCAGCAGGAAACAGATGAATGCTCAAAGTGGGGAAATTTGAGGAACTTCAATAAAGGGACTGCTGATAAAAGTGGGGGCAGGATATAGGAAATGGCAAAGAGATGGTCCAGAATCCCAGGGTGAAAGGATAATATCCCCTCTAGACCTAAAGAGTTGACTGTAAGGGGAAGTTAGCTGAACCCATGAGAAAGAGTGCAGCAGGTGTGTGAAGAGCTCTGCCAAAGGGGGAGCCACCCTATAGCGACCTGGGGGAGGGAGTAGCAAGAATCAGCACCCCAACCTCCTTTGCTTCTCTGCCTCTTCAGTCTCCTAGCAGTGTTACCCTGGGTGCTACAGCAGACACAAGTCAAAAGCATGAAGTTCACAAGGGCCAGGGTCCCAGAGCACACAGTAGGGTAGAGTAGGGTGGAGAGCCATCTGGAGAAGCATGTGAGAAGAGCCAAGAGTTGGCCTGGAGGAGCGTCTTCATTTCATGACTCCCGTATGCTCACATGCACATTTCATCAGCAGTGTACCTGGGTATTGTGAAATTGCACATTAAGGCAAGGCGTAAAGAGGGAGGGAGGCAAAATCACTTTGCCCATTGTGAATATTTGCACAAATAATCATCAGGACTCTGCCAAATCCTGGGAACTATTTTGATAAGCCTTTTTGTGTGACTTTGATAACAGAAAACTTTCTGTTTCTAGAAGGAAATTCTGCTCACATGTTCCTCTGGGCACTGGGACCGGGTTGTGAGCTGCCAGCCCCTTGACTGTGGTGTCCCCGACGCATCTTTGGTGAACCATGCAAAATTCTCCTGCTCAGAGGGAACCAACTTTCTGAAACGCTGCTCTATCTCCTGTGTCCCACCAGCCAAGCTTCAAGGTATTTTCTGGCCAAACAGGAGTTATATGCAAGTTCTCTTCAGGTTCTCTCTCTTTGTGGGGGAAGGGGGCACGTACTTTGGGGATATTTTCTTTACTCCAGTGACCTTCCCACCTGACTCTGCTGAAACACCCTCTTTTGACAAGCAAGAGGCAACACATTCCTTGTCTCAAACACTTGGAAGGATGCCCCTAACTCAAGATCTCATTGATGAAAGAAACTGAGACTTTCCTGTTTTTATTTGAGTTTATGTTCTCTGGAGTCAAGCCAACTAACAGTTTTCTGAGAGTATTAATAATTCAGATACCCTTTATCATGCACATTTTAAAATGTAATATTTACAACCCTTCTATGAGTTAGGTGCCTTTAGTCCTATTTTAGCAATGAGAGCACAGTTGTATGAGCTGTACTGCTAGGGAGAGATGAGGATGTGGTAGAACTTCTTCTGACCCCACATCTTTTTGTTGTTGTTGTTTAAGACAGTATGGGAATAGGCTATTTTATTTTACTTGTTTTTTAATTTATTTTGACCACACCCTGAAGCATGTAGGATCTAGTTTCCCAACCAGGGATCGAACCCATGCCCCCTGCCTTGGAAACACAGATTCTTAACCACTGAATTGCCAGGGAGGTCCCTCTGACCCCACATCTTGCTCTTCCTCGTGAACTTAGGTGTGCCCAACAGTGATCCAGCAGACTTGTTACAAATGCAGATTCTTGGGCTCATGCTGACAGAGTCTGCTTTAGTAAGCCTGAAGTGGGTTGGTGATACTACTCTATGGGGTGTCCATAGATTGAACTCGGAGAAACCGCTGAGGCATATGGCATATGGTATTGAAGTACAGAAGTTTGCATCAAACTGCAAGTTCAAACACTGCCTCTGCGCTTACTAGCTTGGACAAATTACTTAAACTCAATTTCCTCATCTGCAAAATAGGGGATAATGATGGTATCTATTTCACAGGCTTGTTTGAGGTTTGAAGTTTACACAAGTGATACATGTAAAATGCTTACAGCAGTGCCTGGCATGTAATGAGCCCTATAAAAGTGTCATCTAGTATTATTATAATCCTTTCCACAATACCGTCACTACTTTATTTTTATTATTTGTAGTGAGGAGTGAGGTAAGGATTTGGTTGGTAGCCCTTCTTTCATTCAGGTCAAGAACTAGCTTTCTGACCTCTATGCTATACAAGGGAGCACATAGATGCTCTGTGGGTAGAAAGATATAGGATAAAGATTTGACCTGACGTTTTAGAGAAGCTGCTCCATGAAAAATACTGTGACTTTCCAAGAATGACTGTTGACAGGTCTTCGTTCTTTCTGTTTATTATTATTATTTTTTTTTTTTGGATTCTCTGTTCTGAGCATTCTGTGCTTCTCTTTCTTGGAGTCAGGACTGAGCCCATGGCTGACCTGTCTTGAAGACGGGCTCTGGTCTCTCCCTGAAGCTTACTGCAAGTTGGAGTGCGATGCTCCTCCTGTTATCCCGAATGCCAACCTGCTCCAGCCTCGCTGCCTCAAGGGCAACCATGACGTGGGCTCTACCTGCAGATACGAATGCAAACCGGGCTACTACGTGCTGGGAAGCACAGAGAATAATGTCAGGAAGTAAGTTGGAACGTTCCTGGTCTTTGCAGTTCTCTCTACCCTTGTACCTTGCTCCTGTTCTTTCACTGGCAAATCCAAGATCCTTGTTTTGGAAATAACATTAAGACCTTGGGTTGTCCACAATTTGTTGTGTTCATTTTTCTATATAATCTCTCTTCGACTGCACAAGTGTGGTCCCCAGTCATGACAGGCAGACTGGCCAGATATGCTTCCTGTAAAGATATGCTTTCCTATAGCAGATTCCAGAGTATCATCTTGGTGTGTTTTAAAAGAATCTCTGCCCAAATTATTATTTTCTTTGAAAGTAAGTGTTAGGAGCATCTTAAGTGGTACACACATCACCGGAATCCAACTCCGTCCTAGAACATCATCATCGGGACCATTGGAAGTTTAAAATTGTGGCTGTGGCAGAAATTGCCAGTTGCGGCTGTGGCAGAAATTAACTAGGGTGGTCTCCAACTCAGATTCTTATTAGGTATGTGATGCTGGGAAGTTTCTCTGTCTCAGTCTCTCATCTGTAAAATGAGGATGATGATAATAATAATGTAGGAACTAAGTAAATTAATATGTATAAAACATGAGTCAGTGAATTAATTTTTTTAATTTTATTTTTGGCTGTGCTGGATCTTCAGTGCTGTGCTCAGGCTTTCTCTAGTTGCACCAAGTGGGGGCTACTCCCTATTGCAGTGACTTCTGTTGCAGAGCATGGGCTCAGTAGTTGAGGCTCATGGACTTTGTTGCTCTGAAGCATATGGAATCTTCCTGGACCAGGAATCGAACTCATGTTCCTTTGATTGGCAGGCAGATTCTTAACCACAGGACCACCAGGGAAATCTAGTAAATCTAATTTTAATACATAAAATTCAATACATATTATCGATTACTATTGTAATCACAGTGTTTCTGCTTTATCCTTCCTGGACTTTGAGTGTATACTTTCCTAGACCCAGAAATCAAGAGGACCTTTCTTCAAAATGCATGGCGGGCCAGAAAGAATAAAAGCTTTGCTGCATAATTTAAGAGAAACTGTTTTGAAGACACTTGTGCTGGGGTTCAAATCCCAGTTATCACCCATTTTATTAGCTGAGTAACCTCAGGCAAGTTACTGAACTCTTTGGGTCTCATCTCCTTTGTAAGCTGGGGATAATGCCCGCATCAAAGTGCTCAGTTGAGGATTAAACAAGATAATACATATTCAGCCCCAATAGCTCAGCAGGCAAAGACTTTGCCTGCAATACAGGAGGTGTAGGTTCAGTCCCTGGGTTGGGAAGATCCAATGGAGGAAGGCATGGCAACCCACTCCAGTATTCTTGCCTGGGAAATCCCATGGACAGAGGAACCTGAGGGGCTACATTCTATGGAGTTGGATACGACAGAGCTCACACGCAATACAATAATGTACAGCTCAGTGCCTGACTTGTGCTAAATGCTCAATAAATTGTTTCAAAAAAAAAAAAGAAAGAAAGAAACATTTTCTGAACAAACAAAACAAGCAAAAAACTTTCAGAAGAAACTCCTTGTACTCAGTAAATTGTAACTATTATTTTCCTACCATAGATTATGTCTTATTACTTATCTAGGACTTAGTTCAAAATCTGACCATAGTAGGTATTCTTTCTAAAAGATTTTTTTTGAACTGACAAAATCCTAGCCATGGCATTACCAGTGATTCCAGAAGATATCAACTTCGACTATAAACTAGAATTTTCTAAGGGAGCAGAAGAAAATTAGGAAGCTTACTTTCTGACTTGAATTTGCCCTTCTCAGTATGGGATGGATTGAGCCTGGCTTCACCCAGAGCCTTTCACTCCTGAGAAAACCCAAGATAATATTTGGGGTGGGGGGAGCCTCCTCCTCATCATCTCAGCCCAAGGCAAGAGCCAGACTAATTAGAACATGAATAATACTGATGAAAAATTCATAGGAAGCAGCATTCTGGTTCAGTGACTCTAGCAGGTACAGTCTACAGTTTTTGACAACCAAAAACACATTTGCATGTTCTGGTCATAGGGTCTAGATCAATTTGCATCAACATACATTGATGGGCAGGGAGGGCCCAGGTCATCTTCCAGTGAGAGTGTCATTACAACCAGCCCCGAAGGCTGTTGTTTTCTTGCTTTTTTTTTTCTTTTCTTCTTGCCTCCCTTCTCTCACACCTGCAGCCAACTCAGGGGTCTGCAGAACAGCGCAATAAAGACTAGAGGGAGAGAGAACAGTCTTAGGATCAGGAGGAATTCAGGGCAGAGGGATTTTTCCTAGCTCTCCAGGCCCATGGCTGAGCTTTGCATTGGGAAGAGTGAGGCTTCCCCCACAGAGGATGGGCTTCTCCTGCATCCACGTCTCCACCAGCTTCCCCACCCCAGCAGGGGCAAACAGGGGCCATTTGCTGGCATGACTTTCTTTTCTGGTTGAGAAACTGGAAGCTTACGTCACAACGTCAGCATGGGTTTGAGCTTAAACATTTACATTTGCAAGCACTATCCTGAGGAGAGATTAAATTATTTACCGCACTGTGTAAACTGATTTCAGTCTTAGTTTACACCTGTTTACATACAGCAGTAGACTGGTAATCAGAAGTTTGCAAGTCAGGAGTAAATCACTGTCACTTGCTGCTTGTGTTTACCCAACAAACTATGTCAGCCTTGTCCCTTGCTTGGAGCCCAGCATTGTACAAATGGAGCCCTGAAATTCTTTCTAGGGCATGCAGGCAGGGGGAGAAGAGGTTGAGAGAAATTGGCAGGGAAATCAGCTCAGACAGAGTGGACATGCGCTAGTCTTCTGCACCTCTTTGAGAAGTGGAAAAAGCCCCTTGATGGTCAAGTTTGCCCCTTGTTCTTTGCATGACCCTGAATAAGGTACTCCACAATCATAGCCATGTGTCTCAGACTGCATTCTTAATGTGAGGGGCAGTAATGACTTCTACCGAACAGTATTGTCTTGATGCCCAAAGTAGGTAATGTCCTGAAAGTGTTTTATAAACTATGAGTTCAATACATGTGCTAGATATAACTTTTTGTTCATTTCTTTTTGGAAGAAGGAAACAACTACCAAAATATCAGCCAAGTACATTGCCTTCCTGCTTCTTCTCAAGTCTGTTGAATATTGTTTCAAGAGAGAAAAAGAGAAGTGCTGCGTCTGACTTTTCTCTTCCATCCAGCTTGTTTAAGTTTTGTGCCATTGCACTTGGAGGTTAGCGTGGAAGGCACAGCTGCAGCTGCCACTTTCTCACATGCACGCTGTGTGTCAGCCTCGGGGTTAGGAGCAAAGACCCCTGCAAGGCTCTGGCCTCCAGGAGCACACAGCCTCCATGCTCCCTGTTTCATGGGCATCATTTCTTCTTGCAAGAGAGCATAGGAGTGGACACGGCCCACAGTAAGCCCTTTCTCTTGGCCCTTGGATCCCTTGCCCCTTCTTTCTGGGATTTGAAGATGGCACTGTTCACACTGAATCTAGTCCCTGAGGACAGAGAAATGCAATGGTTTGGCCTGGGTAGTGCACTCTGACCTTGAAGTCCTGAGTAGAGTCAGCATTACCCAAACTGTATAGATTCTATAGAGGGAAAAACTTAGAAGGAGCTTAAGTGGATGTGGGGTGAAAAAAATTCAGTGAAACAAATGCCCATTATACGGTACAATCATAGACTGGTACAGGCATATTGTGAAGTATCCTTCTAAACAATAAAGATGTTTAGAAGAATATTACAGACATGGGAAAACATTCACAATATGGCAAATGGACAAAAGCAAGAACATAATTATTATAAATAACACAATCCCTAGTTTCCACATTAAATGTATATTTTTAGCATTCTTTTTCAGTAGCTAGAAGTGATGATGATATTAACAGCCATAATCTTTATATAGTAGGTTTATAGGGAATATAGCTTTTATTTTTCTGCTGTTTATATATATGCTAGATTTTCTAGACTTTAGAATGAGATAAATAGTTTTATTTTTTTTTGTAATGACTATAGATAATTTTTTTTCCTTTTTTTTAATTAGGTATCAAGAATCTCTTTTATTGATTATCAGAAACATTACAAACATCTAATATGAACAAATTGTAACATGACAGTGATTAGTTTGAACAATTAATACATTTCAGATATATTATTATACATATTTCAATGCTATTCTCCCCAATCATCCCACCCTCTCCCAGTCCCAGAGTCCAAAAGTCTGTTCTATACATCAGTGTCTCTTTTGCTGTCTCGTAAATAGGGTTATTTTTACCATCTTTCTAAATTCCATATATATGCGTTAGTATACTGTATTTGTGTTTTTGTTTCTGGCTTACTTCACTCTGTATAATAGGCTCCATGTTCATGGATTGGTAGAATCAATATAGTGAAAATGAGTATACTACCCAAAGCAATTTATAGATTCAATGCAATCCCCATCAAGCTACCAACGGTATTCTTCACAGAGCTAGAACAAATAATTTCTCAATTTGTTTGGAAATACAAAAAACCTCGAATAGCCAAAGCTATCTTGAGAAAGAAGAACGGAACTGGAGGAATCAACCTGCCTGACTTCAGGCTCTACTACAAAGCCACAGTCATCAAGACAGTATGGTACTGGCACAAGGACAGAAATATAGATCAATGGAACAAAATAGAAAGCCCAGAGATAAATCCACGTACATATGGTCACCTTATCTTTGACAAAGGAGGCAAGAATATACAATGGATTAAAGACAATCTCTTTAACAAGTGGTGCTGGGAAAACTGGTCAAACACTTGTAAAAGAATGAAACTAGAATACTTTCTAACACCATACACAAAAAAAAACTTAGAATGAGATAAATAGTTTTAAAATGAAGTAATGAAGTGGAGATCATAGCCATTTGTGGAGGTGGAGAGTGATAAAAGGAGAACTAGCCACATCTTTCTAAACAGGCAAACCAAACAGAGACCAGCAGTCCAAGATGGCATTAAGACAGGGACTCGCCACTGGCATCCTGCTCCTAGACTCATCTGTATTTTTTAAGTTGGAGTATAATTGCTTTCCTCTGTTGTGTTAGCTTCTGCTGTGCAATGATATGCTCTAAGTATGCATTTATCGCCTCGCTCTTGGGCCTCCCTCCCACCCCCTCTCCATCCCACCCCTCTAGATCATCACAGAGCAATGAGCAGAGCCTCCTGTGCTACCCAGCAGCTTCCCGCTGGCTGTCTGTCTTACAAGTGGCAGTGTGCATACGCCAGTACCACTCTCCCGATTCGTCTCACCCCCCATCCCCTCCATGTCGCATGTCTGTCCTCTGCATCTGCATCTCTATTCCTGCCCTGCAGACAGGTTCATCTGTACCATTTTTCTCGATTGCACATATATACTTTAATATACAAGCACCATCTCTCTTCTTGAAGGCTGTCTCAGACCTCATCTCCCCCAGTCCTAACGCCTCTTCCCTGACTTCCAGCAGATCATCCTACTCCCAAAGCGCAAAGGTCTGCCCACCGACGTGCCAGCCAAATGACACCTCCAAACAGGATTTCCCCCTTCTTACTGTCTAAAATGAATTAAGACCAACAAGGACCTACTGTACAGCACAGGGAACTTACTCTGTTTTGTAATAACCTATAAGGGAAACAAATCTGAAAAAGAATATATATATATTATATATATATACACTTTATGTATTATATGTGTATATATATATATATATATATATATAACTGAATCACTATTCTGTACACCCAAAACTAACACAGCATTGTAAATCTACTATAGTTCAAAAAAAACCCCAATATATATATATATTTGAGGAAAAAAAAAACAAAACAGCAAAATGTCAAGACCATGGGCAAGTGGCAGGACTTAGGGAGATTATTTTTGTCTTCTGATTTGAGGTTCTTTTAATAAATAATTATATTTTATAATAAATAAAATAAAAGGAACTCCTCCACCTTTACCCTGGATCCCATAACCTTTCTCAAACATTTCCCTCAGCCTCTTCACCTTCCTCTTTCCTGCAGCTGAAGCCTCTCTCTTCCTCACACCAGGTTACTTCTCTTTAATTGTGCTCAGATCTCTCCTACATTAAAACTCAAACAAGCAGAGCCTTTTCTTGATCCATGTTCCTCTCCAGCTATCACAGCTTCCCCCTCCCTTATGAAATGTGTTAAAAGAGTCATTTGTATTCACTGTCCCCGTCTTATAGTTTTTTCTCTCCTTCACACTTTGACACTCAGATTTCCATTCCCATCTCTCCACTAAAGCTGAGGGTGCCATGAACATCGCTGCTAAATGCAAGGAATCTTCTTGGACCTAATGTGGTGTTAATTTCTCCAACTAACACCTGTCCAACTCTTTGTGACCCAATGGACTGTAGCCCATCAGGCTTCTCTGTCCATGCAATTCTCTAGGCAAGAACACTGGAGTGGGTTGCCTTTCCCTTCTCTAGGGGATCTTCCTGACCCAGAGATTGAAACCGAGTCTCTTGTATTACTGGTAGATTCTTTACCATCTGAGACACCAGGAACCTAACGTTATGTGGGAATATTTGGCTTATGTTGTAATCACCCTGTGAGATAAAATGGATCCTCCCACCCAAATTTGGTTTGGCTATGGAAAGTAATGATGCCACACATAGAAGACCAAGAGAACATTAAGAAGGTTGTTAGTCACATAATTAGATTTTGGCGGAGAGAAGGGGAAAATCCCAAGTTGGTCTTCAAATGGCTTGAGTAATCAGGGAAAAGAGGCTGGATGGTAGTTAGGGTGTGGGGCTTGAGTGAGGGTTTGGGCATGTGAGGGCTTCCCTAATAGCTCAGTTGGTAAAGAATCTGCCTGCAATGCAGGAGACCCTGGTTTGATTCTTGGGTCAGGAAAATCCCCTGGAGGAGGGATAGGCTACCCACTCTAGTATTCTTGGACTTCCCTTGTAGCTCAGCTGGTAAAGAACCTGCCTGCGATGTGGGAGACCTGGGTTCGATCCCTGAGTTGGGAGGATCCCCTGGATAAGGGAAAGGCTACCCACTCCAGTATGCTGACATGGAGAATTCCATGGACTGTATAGTTCATGGGGTCACAGAGTTGCGCATGACTGAGTGACTTTCACTTTCACTTGTGCTTGTGAACAGGACCTGGTATGGTTTGAACTTTATGCTGAGGCCAAAAAGGAGGCACCCAGGCTTTCTCATAGGCTTGCTCAGAGGTGGAAGATGATAGGGCTCGGATGCTGTCAAGAGTCAAACATCAAAGATGAAGTCTGGCTCTTCAGTAAAACACACTTGTCTGAGCCCTCCTTGAGTCTTCTTCCTTGATTCTGCTCTATGTCACTCCCTTGATTTTCCTTTTCTCTGCCTCTTCTCAATTTCCTTTTCTGGCTTTTCCTCCACTGCCCATGGCTTCAATGTTGGTGTTTCTCTGAACTCACTCTTCTTTTGTGTTCTGCACACTTGTTGGGCCTGAAGCTCATTTACCCCAATGGCCTCCACTACCTTCCACATGCTGATAGACCCTTAAACCCACACCTCCTATCTAATCTCTTCCCATAAGGGCTATAAGACTCAAGAGGACAATTGCCTGCAGATAAAGCCACTTGGATATCTGAAATGCATTTCAAACTCTCCCTATATAAAACAGAGCCTATTATAAACTCTTTCAAATCTGTATATCTTTCTGTGTTCCATGTGGTTGGACAGGTCAGGTGAGAGATCTGCATATAACCTGAGACACATTTTTTTTAATCCATATATGGGTTTATTTTTTATTTTATAAAGTGTTATGGAAAAAACTTCCAGTTGTTCAAGCTGGTTTCAGGAAAGGCAGAGGAACCAGAAAACAAATTGCCAACATCCACTGGATCATCGAAAAAGCAAGAGAATTCCAGAGAAACATCTATTTCTGCTTTATTGACTATGCCAAAGCCTTTGACTGTGTGGATCACAATAAACTGTGGAACATTCTGAAAGAGATGGGAATACCAGATCACCTGACCTGCCTCTTGAGAAATCTGTATGCAGGTCAGGAAGCAACAGTTAGAACTGGTCATGGAACCACAGACTGGTTCCAAATAGGAAAAGGAGTACATCAAGGCTGTATATTGTCACCCTGCTTATTTAACTTATATACAGAGTACATCATGAGAAATGCTGGACTGGAAGAAGCACAAGCTGGAATCAAGATTGCCGGGAGAAATATCAATAATCTCAGATATGCAGATGATACCACCCTTATGGCAGAAAGTGAAGAGGAAGTAAAAAGCCTCTTGAAGGTGAAAGAAGAGAGTGAAAAGTTGGCTTAAAACTCAACATTCAGAAAACGAAGATCATGGCATCCGGTCCCATCACTTCATGGGAAATAGATGGGGAAACAATGGAAACAGTGTCAGACTTTACTTTTCTGGGCTCCAAAATCACTGCAGATGGTGACTGCAGCCATGAAATTAAAAGACGTTTGTTTACTCCTTGGAAGGAAAGTTATAACCAACCTAGATAGCATATTCAAAAGCAGAGACATCACTTTGCCAACAAAGGTCTGTCTAGTCAAGGCTATGGTCTTTCTTGTGGTCATGTATGGATGTGAGAGTTGGACTGTGAAGAAAGCTGAGTACTGAAGAATTGATGCTTTTGAACTGTGGTGTTGGAGAAGACTCTTGAGAGTCCCTTGGACTGAAAGGAGATCCAACCAGTCCATTCTGAAGGAGATCAGCCCTGGGATTTCTTTGGAAGGAATGATGCTAAAGCTGAAACTCCAGTACTTTGGCTACCTCAGGCGAAGAGTTGACTCATTGGAAAAGACTCTGATGCTGGGAGGGATTGGCAAGAGGAGAAGGGGACGACAGAGGATGAGATGGCTGGATGGCATCACTGACTCGATGGATGTGAGTCTGAGTGAACTCTGGGATTTGGTGATGGACAGGGAGGCCTGGTGTGCTGTAATTCATGGGGTGGCAAAGAGTCGGACACGACTGAGTGACTGAAGTGAACTGAACTGATGGAAAGAACACATCTGACTATTATTCTATTGGTGATGACAATTGAACAATACTCACAAAACATAACTGTTCTTGAGTAACTAATAATGATCCGAGACTATAATTGTACACTATTGAGAAACATCGAACAACTAGAGGACAATTGCTCTACAATATTGTGTTGGCCTCTGCCACATGGCAACACAGATTGGCCTGAGACTCTTAAACATCCTTCTCCCTCAGTCAAATCAGTCATCAGCTTCCATCAAATGTCATTATCTCATTGACTCTTGGCCATTTCTCCTCACCCTGTTGCCACTGCTCTGTGACAAATCACTATCCTTTGTCATGTATGAACTGACATTTCTGACTCTAGTCTTGCCTCTTCAATACATTCACTACTTTGCAGTGATAGCAATCTTCAACAAATTTCAACCCAGTTATAGTATTTTCCTTATATAAAACTAAATGACCAGCCTTTCTGCTATTTCATCTAATACACTAAAAAAGCTTAAAATTAAAAATATTTTCAAGGTCTTGCATCATCTTGCTGGGCCTGGCTTACCTCTCCAGGATCATCACTATCTTCCCTGGGAGATCACTTCCCTCCAACTATTACACACAAAACCTTCTGTAGTGTAGGTTCTAATGCTCTGGGTTTCTTTTACTTCTTTATATACACCATAGCTAGCATGCCCCTGGGCTTTCAAACATGCTATTCCTTCTGGTCTGAGCTCTCCCCAACAGTGGCCTTTTGCTTGACCAACTCTTGCATGCGTGTGTACATGGTAAGTCACTTCAGTTGTGTTCAGCTCTTTGCAACTCTAGGGACCATAGCCCGCCAGGCTCCTCTGTCCATGGGATTCTCCAGCAAGAATACTGGAGTGGGTTGCCATGCCCTTCCCCAGGGGATCTTCCTGTCCCAGGGATTTAACTTGTGTCTCTATGTCTCCTGCATTGGCAGGCAGATTCTTCACCACTAGCCTTACTGTCTTATTTTTAAGATAGGTGCGATTTTTATTTCCAAAGCCTTCCAGAGCTCCCCAGTCTGTAGGAAGTGTCCCTCCCATGGTTTCCCACTGCACAGAAGACTTCACTGACAACATCATTTATTTCACTGAGTAGAAGTGGTTTGATTACCTATTCAGTAGACCATGGATTCCTGTTTAGCATCATGTGGCCAGTGGCTTCTACATTTATTGATAGGTACTCAATAAACACTTTCTAAATGGATGAAAAGACTGCCTTATTAGAAAAGTCATGGTAGAATTTTAATGTTAAATTTGATGCTAAAATGGTGAAGGGAAGTTTTGTTTTATTTTCTTATGAGGGGTGGAAATTTCTATTTCAAGTGCTTTAGAGTGAAAGAAACCCTTAAAACTATTGTCTTTTTTTTTTTTTTTTTCTAGCAATTTGTCTCAGCAACATAGAAGGAATAATCATTCTTCAGAGATAGTTTTAATTTCATTCATTGAACTGACATTTAAACTTGATTGGCAAACTCTGCAGAAGTTGGTGGTAACAGAAAAGGGGTCAGATCTCTCAACAAGCTCACCAGAATAGTGGTTCTCATACCTGGCTGTACATAAGCATCAGCTGGGACAAGTTCAAATACCTCAGTGCTTTGCATTAATCTTCTGCAAAGCTGCCTAAGTCACTCCAATGTGCAGCCAAAATGATGAAGCACAGTCTAGAAGCAAGAACCTTTCTGCATGTAAGAACGATATCAGTCATGGGACTTATACTTTCCTAAAAATATCCATAGTAACACTTTCTTTTCTCAAAATTAATTATAGCAGCACTTTGCATGCTAGATTTCACATATCTCTTTGGGTTTATTTATTTATGGAGTTAATAGAGAAAATACAAACAATGGTAACTCCAAAGAAATGGTCAAGTTAGATAGTTTGGGGAGTTCTTTCTTGTTCATATTTTGTAACATACACACACACACACACACACACCCTTCTTATCATCCCATGTGATTTACTTTCACATACATATTATCATTAATTACATTTATCAGGTTAATGTTTCATTAACCCAACTTCCCAGGAAGCTAAAATAAATGTGCTTGACTTATATTTTATAAAAAAGACCATATTCTATTCTCCCTAATCTTTCACTCCAATGGCTACCTTTTTCTCATTAGTTGCTATCTTTATGTGTGAAGTTTAGATTAACCCCATTAGGGCCCACAATTAATTGAAATTAGAAATTATCCCAGCATTCTAACTTAGATAGCCTCCCCCTCTATAAGTTAGTCATTCATCAAGATGGCATCTGAAAGGTAGTGTCATAGTAAGATCTTTTTAAGAGTAATTGTAAATAACCATCTTTCTGAGGGTCACTTTTCCAGTGAACATAAATCTATTGAAAGTCTGTAAACACAAACATAGGTTCAGACTCAATACTGTAAAAAGGCCTCACGTTGTGCTTATGCATTGTTTGACAGTGTTTGGTTGTTAACACCTTCAGTGAAGTTTGTCTGATCTGATTTGGGAGAAGAGTGGGAGAGAGCTTTATGGTTACATGTGTGTACTTGACCCATCTCTACACATATAGGGAGATTGTTTAGTGTGGCAGAGAGTTAAAAAGCATAAGGTCTTGACTCTGTTCTATGGGGTTAATGATGATATGATAATTCATCACTATATGCTATATGAAGCACTTTACATATATTACCTCATTTATTTCTTATGACACTGATAAATCTTATTATATAATAAAATAATAGTATAATGTATATTATCATACTATGATATGATAATATACAACTTGAAATAATAATAGTAATACATTTAATTTAATAATTTATATTAATACTTAATATAATACTTAATACAGTATTATAATACTACAATTTAATAATAAATACATTATTATCACCTCTTTCAGAGACTCAGAGTATTGTTAAGCAGACATCCCATGGTCACTCAACCAATATATGATGTTAATTAAGCTCACTCTAACACCAAAGCCCATGCTCTTGGCTAACAACACTTTTGATCTTGAGTAAATTACTACATTTCTCTGAGGTTCTTTTTTCCACCTCTGCAAAATAATGGAAAATCTTGAGTGACTTAAGTCTATCTCAACAGAATCAATGAGGAGAGTTAAAACTTTGGTACAATACCAGTGAGAGAAGTGGTACATGAAATGTGTTACCACCAGAAAAAAAAGAAGCAAGGTTATATATAAACACAAACACTACACAGACATGATCTTAGTAGGCAATACTTAAGGTACTACTTGGAGAGATTCTGATCTAGATGAATAGCCAAGGTTTTATTCTCTTCCTTTTGATGGGTTTTGGTGAATTGTTCTCCATTCATACCCAAGAGGATGAGTTCTAGATCTTTCTTGAAGGCAGAATATTGCATACATTTATTAAGATTTCTAGAATTGAGTTTAAAGATTAAGCAAGTCTCTAAAACTTCTAAAGAAGAAAATTTAGTCAAATTCTTAGGAAGATTTTCCTTTGTGCAAGGTTTCTCTCTTGGCTTAGTGTATGCGTGCGTGCCAGGTCACTTCAGTTGTATCTGACTCTTTGCAACGCTATGGACTGTAGCGCTCCAGGCTCCTCTGTCCATGGGGATTCCCCAGGAGAGAGTGTATTAGAGTGGGTTACCATGCCCTCCTGCAGGGGTTCTTCCCAACCCAGGGCTTGAACCTGCATCTCTTATGTCTCCTGCATTGGCCGGCATGTTCTTTACCACTAGCACCACTTGGGAAGTCCCTTGGCTTAGTATTAATAGTTAATTACACAGGTTCTGAGGTTAGTGAGATCTAAATTTGTATCCCCACTCTTCTATTTATTAGCTGTTTGATCTTTTGAAAGTCATTGATCTCTATCAAAGAAAGAGGGATACTTACAAATTTTTACAAGGATTGAATGAGACAATAGATAGATGAACTGAGCACAGTCCTTAGTCTTGTTCAGCTTCAAGTCAGCAATAGATGCTGTTTATCAGCATCATCATCTCCAACAGGTTACTGCTCCTTGTAAAATGACCATTGCTTTTGGTGTGTTTAATGGGTAATCTTCTTTAGCCAGGAATCTACTCAGCTACATTTTTTATCAAGGGCTATCATCTCCCATTCTGTGGTTGGTTTCTATGCCCCAGAAAAACAACATAGAGACCAGAAAGACTGAAAGTGGCATTCCAAATGGGAAGTACAAGTCTTCAGTTACAGGGTGGTAAGGGAGTACATTTCCCCCGCATGAAGGAAAAAACACACTTCAAAACAGAATGTTCATTAAATTAAGAAAAATGCTTGTACTTCCCTCCACCAGTCAGAACCCCCCTGAATGTTTCATCTCATCCCACTATGAGTTATCCAAACACTACAGTGGCTTCAAGTGGACCATGAAAAGGGAAAAGGGGGATGTGGCGAAAAGGAAATGGAAATTAAATCATCAACAAAATACAGGTGGACATACTTCAAAAATTAGGGTGGGCAAATACAGTCAAGCTGGTCTCAGAGGAGACGGGAAGGGCATGTCCTTTGACATATTGCCTAAATTTTTAGGCTCTTTTCATCTTTTTGAACCATAGCTTGATTTTCTGAGGTTCAATTGATTTCATTCTACCATTGGAAGGGAGAGAAAGTCTTAGCAAATGAAATGAAATGCCTAGTTGAGGCAAATGCTAAAAATCTTAAGTACCCTGGATTTGTAATTTAAAAACTTCAGTAAAATAATGTACTTAATTTTTAAGCTCTTTGTCATAACATCATGCATATACATACATGACTAGATACTGAAGTGAATAAACCTATGTATATAGAGACACATGTCCTAGCCATGATTTGCCAATTCATGGGTCACACTGTAATCTTTGTGAACACCCATGCATCTGTGAGAAACAGAAATTTGTTTTCTTTCCATTAAGACATTGTCTGGCTTTCTAATTAGTGTTTATAGTAAATACATTCAAAGTTTATCCTTGGAATGCTCAATTCTTTTGCCATTGTAGGATACTGTGAGCTTTAGACTAATTTATTACAGCCTCTTTTGGCACGAAAGTGACTGAACCTCTGCTCCAAGCCTTGGACACTCGCATACACACCTGGGTACAGGCCAGCTCGCTGCTGTAGGCTTCACAGGCTCAGGCGATTGGCATGCAGCCTTCACTTTGAACACAGCATTTGTTGAACTTAAAAATTTCCCTGTGACCTTCAATCCCAGACTAGGGAGAGTCTATTGTAAAAACTGCCCTTTCTCTTCTGATATTATATTGACCACTGATTTCTCTATTCATCAGGAAAAACAACTTAAAAAATCTAGTAAGAATAAGTGCTGGGTTGTTAAATAGAAGCCAATAGGTTCTTCAACCCAGAATTTCTCTCCCTGATGCCCTTTCTACACTTCCCTTTTGCTTCTCCATCCAGTCTCGGCCTCCTGCCAAGTCCTTCTTCAGCGTAGTGGGTGAGCATTTTGATTGTGAGCTTGGCTTTGTTCTTAAGGGTCAGGTCAGGCCCAGCTAATTTATGAACTGTCTCCTGAAGGATTCTGGGTGGGACAAAAATCTGAAGAATTAAGCAGGGTGGAAAGACTGAGTAGAATGTTAACATTCCACATTTTAATCACATACACACAGGGAAAGGGTGGAGGGCTTGGTCATCCGAGCTAATAATTTCCCTGGCTTGTTGAGCCTTGTATGTGCCAGTCATTGGACTACAGGCTATCTATACACTAACTTATAAAATCTTCTAGTGACCCTGTAAGGAAGCTCTTATCCCCATTTTTCAGATAGGAAAACTGAGAGAAGAAAATGTCAGGGAGTCAGGAAGGGCCACAGCTGGGCTTTGAGCACTGGTTTCCTGACTTTGTTGTCTGCTCTTAACCGCACTGCACACCATCTTTCTGATGGGAATTACTCAGTGTGGTCAGTAACAGCCTGCTGAAGGCCACTAGGACGTCTGACTCCTTCTCTTCAGTCAGGAAAAGCTGGCCAATATTAATCAGCCTTTCCATTCCAGCCCACATCAGACGGATGAGGCAAATTCAGGGTCTACCTGTGTGAATTCTGAAGTCATGATGTAGGACACAACTTGCCACTCATTCTCATAACTCACTGGTAGACTCAGGTTTCATCACTGCTGTGGCTTCTGGGCAAGAGCCATGTCAGGAACTTTGCTTTCTGGAGACCAACAGTGACGGGCAGAGATGGGGTCATGAACTCCCAGGTGAGGCTGTGGATGTGTGTACATTCTGTGAGCACTTTTCATCAGGCCTGTCTTTGGGTTGGACTGACCAGGAATAGGACTAGAACAACACCGAGAAGAATTCTTCAACGAGAAGCATTATGAAGATAGCTGAAGGATTCCTTATGGATGCGAGAACCCACCCTCTGAAATGGAATCCATGCAATTTGCAGCTCTTTTCTGCCAGACTTTTATCCCACCCAGGCTCTCTTCTTCCTGCCCTGCCTCTTCCCCACAGAGGCTACCTATATGCCTTTTTTTCCATTTACACATTAGACCAACGCTTGAAACACAAACTGCCTTTCACATCACTGGCTCTTGCATGCACTGCTCCTTTCTGTGTGGAGGGCCTTTCTCCTTCTCTAACAAACCCATCTTTAAGTGATTCCTTCCTGATAGCCCTCCTTCTGTTCCTCTTTGGGGCCCCACAGTTTAGTCTTCTGGCCTAATTATAGTATTAATATTTGTTTCTACAATAGCAGGACCTAATGCAATACACAGCACATACTAGTCCTTAATGAATATTTGTAGACTGAACATCAGTTCAGTTCAGTGCAGTCACTCAGTCGTGTCCAACTCTTTGCAACCTCATGAATCGCAGCACGCCAGGCCTCCCTGTCCATCACCAACTCCCGGAGTTCACTCAGACTCATGTCCATTGAGTCAGTGATGCCATCTAGACATCTCATCCTCTGTCGTCCCCTTCTCCTCCTGCCCCCAATCCCTCCCAGCATCAGGGTCTTTTCCAATGAGTCAACTCTTGGTATGAGGTGGCCAAAGTACTGGAGTTTCAGCCTCAGCCTCAGTCCTTCCAATGAACACCCAGGACTAATCTCCTTTAGGATGGACTGGTTGGATCTCCTTGCAGTCCAAGGGACTTGCAAGAATCTTCTCCAACACCATAGTTCAAAAGCATCAATTCTTCAGCGCTCAGCTTTCTTCACAGACTGAACATATGAATGGACAAATACAGGCATACCTCATTGTATTGCTCTTTGCTTTATTATGCTTTGTAGATAATTGTGTTTGTTTTACAAATTTAATGTTTGTGATAACCCTTTATAGAGCATTGAGCAAGTTTATTGGCACAATTTTATAACAGCATTTCCTCATTTCATGTCTCTACATCACATTTTGGTAATTCTTGCAATGTTTCAAATCTTCCGCCAGCAAAAGATTATGACTCACTAAAGGTCCTGATGATGGTTAGCATTTTTTAGCAATAAAGTATTTTTAAATTAACATATGTACATTTTTAAATATAAAGCTATTGTACACTTAATAGATTATAGTATAGTGTAAGCATAACTTTTATATGCACTGGGAAAACAACAAATGCCTACGACTTATTTTATTGTGATATTCACTTTATTGCAGTGGTCTGGAACTAAACCCATAATATCTTCAAGGTATGCCTGTGACTGAATGATAAAAAAAAAAAAATGAAATCAAGAGATTGCTATTTAATGTTCCTGTGGTTTAGACTCAGTTCATCACTGCATTTCAGTGTAATCACTAACTCTTCAAACACACGCTGAAGGGAATAGATACAGAATTCTGAGGAATAATTTTAATAGTTATCCATATTTGGCTTTAAACTGCATGCATTGGAGAAACCTCAGGATGTTTTTAGATCTGGAGGTAACCTGAGGAGATTTAGTAGGAAGATAGCTGTCAGCTGTGTGAAGAATGCATGAGAGGCGCCAAGAAACTCGTAGAAAAGAGGTTAAGTGGGGGCTATTGAACTCGATCCCTGGGTCAGGAAGATCCCCTGGAGTAGCAAATGGCAAAACATTCCCGTATTGTTGCCTGGAAAACCTTATGGACAGAGAAGCCTGGCAGGCTACAGTCCATGGGGTCACAAAGAGTCAGACATGACTGATTACACACGTGTGTGTGCGTGCGCACACTGAACTTGAAGTGAGAGAGGCTAAAGGTTGGACAGTTTAGGCAGTGGTAGTGAGGGATGAAGAAGGGGCCCCAAACTTGAGGGAGGGGATCAGACTTAGGGGCAGGACATTATTGCATCTGCTAATTTGGAGACCTGAGAGTTCACAGCAGGAAATCCAAAGATAGAAGTGAGGTGTGGGACTTCAAAGGAGACTGGTGACCACATGATTGTAGAGGTCAGCAGATTGCTCATTCTCACAGATAGGCTCTATTTTACATGGAAGAGGAGCTTTGTAAGTTACAGGCACTTTTATGAGTCAGGGAAGATTGAAAGGTCAAAGCTCATGTGTCCAATGTGCTGGCCCTGCTGAACTGTTTCTCATCTAGTCGAGTGGACTGGGGCTGGATTTCAGGCGGCCTGGTGTGAGAGAGGACAGGATAACTGCGATCGGCTGTGGACTAGCTTTGCCTGGAGTCTGCTGCTTTCCATTTAGGATGTTGGCTTGAGAAATCAGGTCTGCAGTTTGTTAATAAGCTGGCCTGGTGTTTGGAAGCACTGATGGTTCTGTCTGGGGTGGGGTAGAGACCTAGAGGACCCTGTCTTTTAAAATGGTCTAGAAGGCTAATTATTAAACTTTAATGAGAATAGGAATTACTTGGAGACTTTGTTAAAATGCAGATTCTAAGTGAGTCTGAGTGGAGCCGGAGAGTCTGCATTTGCAACAAGCTCCCTGGCGATTTCAGTGCTGCTGTTCTGCAGCCACACTCAGACGAGCGGGTGAGGATATTCTCAGTGAAGAGTCTTTCTAATTTTAATCCCCAAACGGACCATGTGCCATGTAAAACATTGGGCTAATTAACACTTTGGTTTCCTAAACTATGTAATGGAAAGAGTGACCCGGTTACTCCTCACTCTTACATTTCCTTTTTCAGTATATTCTGCATGGGGGGACTTTGAGATAGTACAAAGGCACAAAGTAAAGGCAGGTAATTTATGTGCACCTCCACTTCTAGTAACACTAGTGCTTCCATATTATGACTTACGGATTGGCATCAGACAGACCCTGGTATGGGCATACCTCAGAAATAGTTGGGATTTGGTTCTAGACCACTGCAATAAATCAAATATTGTAATAAAGCAAGTCACACAAATTTTTTTGGTTTCCCAACGCACATAAAAGTTGTGTTTACTGTAGTCTCTTAAGTGTGCCATAGCATTATGTCTTAAAAACCAATGTACATAATTTAAAAATACTTTATTGCCAAAAAAAAAAGCTAACCATCATTTGCCAACACAGAGTTGCCAAAAACCTTCAGTTTGTAAAAATTGCAATATCTTTGAAGTGCAGTAAACGAAGCACAACAAAATGAGATATGCCTGTACTGATCCCTGCTCTGCCTTTAACCAGCTAGGTGACCTCAAGCTGGTTATTTTACTTTTCTAAACCTGCTTACTTAATCTATAAAATAAACATCTATACATTCATTGAACCTGTGTTTATTGGCATCTGTTCCATACCAGACATTTTGCTGAGAGCTGAGGATATAACACTAAATGAGATTTTGCCCTCACCAAGCTCACAACCCAAAGGGGGAGATAGGGAAAAAAAAAATAATTACACAGTATGCATTCTATGTAAAAATGTACAGGTGTTTTGATGAAAGCCCAAAACATTAGAGGTATAAAATAAGGATGCTCTTGGGTGGCAAACATTCTCCTTAAATAGGAAGATGAGCCCTCCATGGGAAGAAAAAAAAAAAAGAAAAGCATCAGAAGCAGAGAGAATGGTACTAACTTCATTTGGCAGGAAAGAGCTTGAGTTGTGCTTGGGATTCCAAGTCCAGTGTGGACAAAATAATTGACATGATTGGTGCATAGGATCAGCTCAGTTCAGCTGCTCAGTCGTGTCCAACTCTTTGCAATCCCATAGACTGCAGCATGCCAGGCTTCCCTGTCCATCACCAACTCCTGGAGCTTGCTCAAATGCATGTCCATTGAGTCAGTGATGCCATCCAACCATCTCATCCTCTGTCATCCACTACTCTTCCTGCCTTTACTCTTTTCCAGCATCATGGTCTTTTCTAGTGAGTCAGTTCTTCACATCAGGTGGCCAAAGTATTGGAGCTTCAGCTTCAGCATCAGTCCTTCCAACGAATAGTTCAGGACCAATTTCCTTTAGGATTGACTGGGTTGATCTCCTTGCAGTCCAAGGGACTCTCAAGAGTCTACCCCAGCACCACAGTTCAAAAGCATCAATTCTCCCTCCCCATACCAGGGAGGAGGGTTCAGGATGGGGAACACATGTGTACCAGTGGCGGATTCATTTTGATGTATGGCAAAACCAATACAATACTGTAAAGTTAAGTAAAATAAAATTTAAAAAAATAAAACAACAAAAGCATCAATTCTTTGGTGCTCAGCTTTCTTTATGGTCCAACTCTCACATCCATACATGACTACTGGAAAAACCATAGCTTTGACTATAAGAACCTTTGTTGGTAATGTCTCTGCTTTTTAATATACTGTCTAGGTTTGTCATAGCTTTTCTTAGAAGGACATAGGATGAGGTCAGAAAAAGTGGGGCTAGATCATGTGGGACTACACGAGCAAAAAAGTTTGGATTTTATTTTTCATGTAACAGGAGGCAATTGGAATGTCCTAAGCAGGAAAATTACATATTCTGATTTATCTATTTGTTTTTACAAAGTATCCCTCTGACTGGTGTTTCTGGACCAGGCAGGAAGGGGTCCAAAGGAGAAGTGAAGTCTCTAGTTGGGAGATGAGTGCTAAGAATGTGGGCTAGTGCTCACGGCAGTAGAGACGCAAGAGATGTGGGGACAGATGGAGTTATTTGGGAGGTAAAACTAAGAGGCCCTACTGATGGAACATGAGCAAATGGGAGCTTGGGGAAAATATAAGATTGAGATGAAGAGTGAAATCAAGGATGCCTCCTACATATCAAGTTTGGGCAACAGCATAGATGGTGGTATCATTTGTTGAGCTAGGAATGATTGGAGAAGAGCATGTGTGGAGAGAAGGGATTCAAGAACTCATGTAATGATAGATTTTATCACACAGAATGGGTTTGAGGGGAAATGCTATAGATATGTATCCTTCAGTACAATGCCTAGCACTTCAATACTCAGTATTTTATTGTTTTTCTGTTAATATTATTATTACTCATGAAGGACTACTCATTGGAGACACCAGATGCCCTTAATCAGTAAAGACATGATAATTCCCTTGGACTCAATAATCATACTTTTATTTTCTCCAATGGAAAATAAATATTACTTTTGAAAACCCTGCAGTGGTGATAGAAGGATGGGATAGACTCACGTGTGCCTCGAGCAACATCAATCAAACTTTCAGCCAAGTTTTGATTACAAGATCTTTATTTCTGGCAATGATGTAAGAAGCAGAAAGAGCACAGCTGGATTTTCAGAACTAGGTGGATACCACATGTTCTGAAAATTGGAAAAAAGCATCTTCTAACTTGGAAATTGTGGTGATTTGTCTGGAGTAGTTAGAGGGAAAATAAATATAAACCTTCCCCTACCCCCAACCCCTCATGGTACCATTTACAGAGTAAGTTGTCTGGCTGTAACTGTCCTGTTTGGTCTTTGCTAAACATCCAGCCTTTTGGCCGGTGGTGTTAGGTGGGTGATTTTGCGCTCTGATTTCTATACCTGTGGTGTATTTTTACTAGCATAGGAAAGTAGCATAGATTTTAGTAGTTTGCCAACCTAACTACATATTAGACCGCTGACAAATTAAAAAATAGAGTGTGAGGCCAATTCCATGAAACTTAGACAATCTAGTTTTTATACAGTTCCTCCATGAGTTTGATGGGCTGGTCTACAAATGTCATTTGGAAACCATTGTTCTAATGGTTGGGGTGTTACGTTATGATTGCAAAACTCTGAATTCTATCCTTGCTTTTGCCAGTGACTAGCTTGCTGTGTGGCATTGAGCAAGTCAGCTCATAGTTATTAATGTGCAGTTTCCTGCCTGTAAAATGAGATGTTTTAGCCTGTCTTACTCCATCAGGATAAAGAAAATACAGAAAGCTTTGAGTCAGTAGAATATCTCAATTGAAAGGCACTTGCATTAGATTATCAAAAAAGTCTTGGAATCTGTCCTGGTGAGGACCTGCCTGTGTGCTTTGTCTAATATCCAATACCATCCTTCTTTGAAATGCAAACTGATTCACTTCATGACATAAGAAATCTTTTTTTTTTTAAATTCATACACATTATACAAAGAAGGTGGACCATTCTGAAAAAAACAATGTTTTCATAATGATTTTTTAAGTGCCAGAGATTACTCCTCAAGATCACCAAACTAGAAGAAACACGGAGGCAGTTTGGGTATCACTCGGGATTAAAGTTCTGCCTTTGCTGTATAGGCTTTAGTCCTCTTCAGGGACCTACGTGGAAATAAAATTTTCTGAAGCTGGGAGAAATACAAGATGCCCTGAATTCCTCCTGCAATCACAGTACCTTTTTGAACAAAAATGAAAAGAACCAGCCCATGGCACTCAACTGTCAACCACTATACCAGGGGCTCTTATTTCATAAGCCTGTATAAGATACGTACCGTGGAGCTGTGAGACCGCAGGAGCTATGAAGAACGGACCAATCAAATGCTTTGTGAGAAGTCTGTGGGCGGAGCCTGAGTTGTGTCATCTGCTTGGGTGACATGCAGAAGCCAGCCCTGTACAAGGAAGATGAAACTGCGAGGAGAACCCTTGAGGTGGAGGGGGCATCAGATCAGATCAGTCGCTCAGTCGTGTCCGACTCTTTGCGACCCCATGAACCGCAGCACGCCAGGCCTCCCTGTCCATCACCAACTCCCGGAGGTCACTCAGACTCACATTCATCGAGTCAGTGATGCCATCCAGCCATCTCATCCTCTGTCGTCCCCTTTTCCTCTTGCCCCCAATCCCTCCCAGCATCAGAGTCTTCTCCAATGAGTCAACTCTTCGCATGAGGTAGCCAAAATACTGGAGTTTCAGCTTTAGCATCATTCCTTCCAAAGAAATCCCAGGGCTCATCTCCTTCAGAATGGACTGGTTGGATCTCCTTGCAGTCCAAGGGACTCTCAAGAGTCTTCTCCAACACCACAGTTCAAAAGCATCAGTTCTTCCGCGCTCAGCCTTTTTCACAGTCCAGCTCTCACATCCATACATGACCACAGGAAAGACCATAGCCTTGACTAGGCGAACCTTTGTTGGCAAAGTGATGTCTCTGCTTTTGAATATGCTATCTAGGTTGGTCATAACTTTCCTTCCAAGGAGTAAGCGTCTTTTAATTTCATGGCTGCAGTCACCATCTGCAGTGATTTTGGAGCCCAGGAACTCTTATAAGAAGGAAAATATTTCCTAGGGAATCAGGACTCTTCCAGTCTGTCCCTTGTCCTGCCTGTAGTGCCTCTTCTGGGCACCAGTGTGAACTGCGCTGTTTCCCGCCACCTCACAGCCTTCTTCCTCCCTCATCACCGATATGACAGGTGGTTTGCAGCACCGGGCCTGTCATGTTGCCTGGGTACCACCCACAACATCCAACTCACTCTTCCCCAGCCAAGTGTGATCTGTCTACCCTCACCTCTGAGGTTAATAAACTGGCAAAGAGATATATGAAATCGACATTCTTGAATGGCTCTTCACTCTGGGCAAGGAAGGACAGGACTGTTTCCATGGTTTAAGCATTCCAACCAATTCAGAGAAAAATACCACATGAAGTCAAAATATTGTCGTCCTAGCCAAGCAAGGGTTTTCCTTTATAACCATGCTGACATGCAAGGTTTACAGCCTTGCCTCTCTCCTGGTGTCAGTGGTATTGCCTGCTCTCTGCAGCTGGGGGATGTCAGTTCAGCCAAGGTGGGGGGCAGATTTCATCTGTGGGACCTGGTAGAAAGGAGAGTCTCTGGGAGGATATAAACTCTGCAGTGTGAAAAAGGAGTAGAATATCCAGTCTTGGAGAGAGACAAACAAGAGCTTCATTATAGAAAAAGAACTGCCTACACTTCCCTGGAGATAGATTTGAGAAGACATTTTGAAAATGTCATCTTCCTTTGGGGAAAGAAGCCGTGTAGCACATAGTGCATGATTTCATTTATATCAAGTTCAAGAACAGGCAAAATAAACCCACACTGATGAAAGTCAGAAAAGTATGGATTGCAGGGATATTCAGTTGTGAAGGGAGATTTTTAGGGGGCCTGGAAATTCTCTGTGTCTTGATCTGAGTGATGAGGACCCAGGTTATTCACATGTAAAAATTCTTGAGCTGTATATCGAGTTATGCAGTTTTCTATATGTAATTTATTGCTCAATGCAAAAATTTCAAATGAATCTTCTTTTCTTTCTTTCTTTTTGGTCACACTTACAAATGTGGCATCTGAATAAAGGACTGTTCAGTAGAGAAGAGATGTTATGGATATTCAAAGTGGAGAAGAGATGTTATGGATACTCAAAGTGGAGAAGAGATGTTATGGATACTCAGAGTGCAGAAGAGATGTTATGGATACTCAGAGTGGATTGTAGAGTGTAACATGCAGAAGAACCTGACCCAGGACGACCATAGGATTCAATGGCAGGCTGATGTGGGTCCAAATCCTGTCTGCAGCTTTACCTATGGATCTTTGAGCTAGCTTTAAATCTCTCAGGCTCAGTTTTCTTCTCTCAAATGTGGATAATAATATTTACCTTTAACTGCTATTTGGGGGATTCGATGAAATAATGTGTGTAGGTATTTTTGCCAAACACCTGAAATATAGCTCAAAAATAATATTTATTATTGACAGATACTAGATATATGTCCACATAAACTATGATGCTAAAGAATTCCAGTCATAAAATCAGACTTCTTTCCTAGAATACTACTGGGGATGAAGGTATGAATATGAATCTAAATAACTGTTTAACCATAAATTAAGTACTCCTTCATGAATATCTAAATGGATATTGTTAAAATATGTTAAACTATTGTGGTGGTTTAGTAGCTAAGTCGTGTTCGACTCTTGCAACCCCATGGACTGTAGCACGATAGGCTCCTCTGTCCATGGGATTTTCTAGGCAAGAATACTGGAGGGCTGCCATTTCCTTCTGCAGGGGATCTTCCAGACCCAGGAATCAAACCCGGGTCTCCTGCATTACAGGTGGATTCTTTACTGACTGAGATATGAGAAAAGCCCTTTAAACTATTAAAATGTATAATGTTAAACTATTAAAATTTATAATGTTAAACTATTAAAATTTATAATGTTTAACTATTAAAATTTATTTAAATTACTCAAAATAACTACATTCTGGGCTGTAGGATCTTGGTAAAATTGCTGAATATCTTGGAGTAGTTTCTTTATCTATGAAATGGGAATGATAATACTATTTCAGTAGAGCTATCCTGGTGATTTGGTTTACTAAAATATTTAGTGTGCGCTGCAGTGTGCTTAATGCATTGTGAGTTTTGGTTAAAATAATTCAGTTTGGTAAATATTTCATTAATGCCTAATATAAGACAGATTTTGTTGTTGTTGTTCTTGGGAATTGAAATTAAGAATAAAACACAATCCTTGCCTTCAGGCAGCTTCCAGCCTAGTGGGAAAGACAAACATATACACATTTATAAAATAATTTGATAAATGTTATACTAGTATAATATTAGAATTCTGGCAAAGCATGCAGGAGGCATTGTACAGAAGTCCATTAAAAGTGTGTGGGTGAGGGCCATATTTAAATTTTCAAAGGGCATCATGATACTGGAAAATAACAATTCAAGGCCATCATGTGATTGAATCAGTGGTTGTTGTTTAGTCGCTAAGGCGTGTCTGACTCTGTAACCTCGTGGACTGTAGCCGGCCAGGCTCCTCTGTCCATGCGATTTGCCAGGCAAGAATACTGGAGTGGGTTGCCATTTCCTCCTCCATGGGATCTTCCTGACCCAGGGATTGAACCTGCTTCCCCTGTATTGGCAGGCAGGTTCTTTACCACTGAGCCACCAGGGAAGCCCTTGAATCAATGGACAAAGATTTCTATTTCTATTTTAGAATCACAAGATTATCTGACTGGGAATGTTCTGAATCAGAACTGGATGTGTTAAAACAGCAAATGGAAAGCACTTTCAGTTTGGCAAGGAGTTAGGAAGGAAATGGGATGGAGTTTGAAGTGGTAAGACCTAATCCTACTGACTATCGACTACCTCAAATGCAGTTCCTCTGGGTGGAGGCCGCATTTCTGCATGGGAAGGAAGGGCAGTTATTCCAGGACAGTATTGAGTCATGTCTACTTTGAGTCTGATGAAAGCTATGAATACTTTCCAAGAAAAAAAAAATGGACTTGTCAGCAAACAAAATGGCCATAGTCATTTCCAGCAATACTCTTGCCCTTATGAAATTCAGGGTAAGAGCTTCTGTTTTAAGAAGATCCCCCCACTGCTGTATCTTTTCTCCTCTCTGGAGAACCAATAAATATTGGCAGCTTCATTGATTCCATTACCGTATTAATACTGATGATCCTCAGATGATTTCTGGGTAGTCCTTGAGTGTGTGATAACCTTTGCTGTACGCCATCCTACCTGGTATTTCCCAGTGCACTTAAGTGTGAGACTGCTCCAAGATGACAACCTTAGAGAAAACCCAATTGCAAAATCTAGACACTGCACAGATAGTTAACAAGGTCTCTGGAGAGGAATACACCAATATTAGTACATAACAATGCAATCACTGCCGTAAAGTGCATTATTACTGTTTTTCCTTCCATGGCTTAGAAATTAGGATGAAGAGGTAAGACACAGGGCTAACAAGAACCAATTGCCCCTGTCTGTTGGCTGATCCCTGTCCCATGTTGCTGAGGGTCCAGACTTCTCCCCTAACCTCCCTGAGGATTCTGATGGACTCTTTTGTTTTGCCTTGTCAGGAAGTCCCTGAAGATCCAGTGTCTGGAGAGTGGAATCTGGGAGCAAGGCAGCTGTGTCCCAGTGGTGTGCAAGCCCCCCTCCCCTGTCTTTGAAGGCATGTATGAATGCACCAATGGCTTTGAGCTCGACAGCCAGTGTTTGGTCAAATGTAATCAGGAAAGTAAAAGGGTAAGGATGACTTGAACTTTATTTTGGAGCAGGTTGTGCTCCAATCTTGGTGACCAATCCGAGAATGTTGAATAAAATAATCTAAATGAATGGCAACAGGCAGGGCCTAAGTTGGGATTCTAACCAGAGATGTCGATATCATTTAGTAGGAAATTCAGAAGATACTATGGTCTTGGAATATTCTCTCCTCTTGGATAAGAAGAACAACCTGATAGGTTAGATACCTGAGTAAACTGCAAAAAGGCTCAGATTCTGATTTGGCAATGTGATTTCCCCCAAACTAACTTGGCCAGAAATGCTGGTATCATAGTTTTTAATAGAAAACAGTCTTGAACAGAAACACAAATTCCTCAGCAAAGGCAAAGCTGAAAGCACTGTTGGACTGTTGTTCTCCCTAGGATTTTGGCGCAAGAGGTCTCAAACAAAAACCACAGTCTTATCGTGGTTAGGTGACTAAAATCAATTTTATTTTAGAAGCTTTTCAAGTACCCTACACAAATCAGAGACAGGAAGTTAAGCAGACTTCCTAAGCAGAGATCAATGACCTTACCTTCTCTCCTGGCACGTGCCTTTATCTCAGTGTTCAGTACTCCAAGGTAAAGACCACAGGACACATGTGAAAAGAATACCCCATGAAATGAGTCCCCTGGGAAATCAAGCACACCTGCTTGCACTAATTGTTTAAGAGCTCAAGGAGTTGGCCGGATGAAGGGAGAGTTTATCTGTAATTCTAAAATCTTATTTTCTTGGGCTTTGTGAGTTCGCTATTCTCTGTGTTCTGCATATAAGATACTTGGTGATTACTGGGGACATGAAGCCAAGAGTTACACAAACAAGCACACACGTAGAGAAAGGGAATAGAACTTTGATGAGACGAAAAGCAACTAGGATGTGTCCATTCAACCGGACAGAAAAGCAAAAAGCACCTTCAGAAAAATTATGAATTAGTCCCACTGGCTCAAACTCATCTTGCAAAAAATCTGACATCTGCCACAAGCAGCATTTGTGGGAGAGTATGAATGGATCAATGCAAAAATGACACCATGTGGGAAAAAAATTTCCCAAGGCTATCTCAGAATACGTGGGTCACATTTGGTAGCTTACTGTATCCTTATATCCAAAGGAAAACACACTGTTAATGATTTTCTAATGACAAAATTATTCATGATTCCTTTACATCAAAACAGTAAAAAACTTGTCTTGACTTTTTTTGGGAAAAGTCAATAGCAACATAGTTTATTATTTTAATAGTGTCTTTTAGGCCAGGTTCTACAATTGGAGAACACTACCATTTAAGCAGACCACTTTTGCCCACACCCTAAAAGAAGTTAGCAAAACTATAATGTCCATGTTTTCAACTTTTGGTATTCTAGCTTCCCATCCGCTGCACGAAGGAGGGAGTGTGGAGTGAGGAGTTCAAGTTATGTGAGAACCTGCAAGGGGAATGCCCACCACCCACCTCGGAGCTGAAACTCGTGGAGTACAAGTGTGAACAAGGATACGGGATAGGTATGTTTGGGAAGAGATGTTGACTTCTGCTCCCAAGTAATCCTTCTATCAGGCCTGGCTGGGTCTTAGATCAGCTCCATCATTCTGTCTGAAGAGTGGACAGAAATCCAAGTTGACTTTGAGCTGCTTCAGTTAAAATGAAATTTATGACACTTTTTTTTTCCCCACTCCTCCACATACATGTAATGTTGGTGGTGCTGCTGAGTGATTTGTGTAGTATTTGGTCATCTTACCCAGTATAGCCTGAAAATGGATTGATTTTTGGTAGGAGTTGTAGTTCAAAGAGGAAAGGTAGAAATGTGTAGCCACATACCACACATGCATTGGACACCTGCTTCATACTCTCTGCTGCTGTACCTTGAGCAGAGAGTTCCCAAAGGAGCAATTTGAGATTGTCTTTGATTGCCTGGATCAGCAACCATTCTTTCTCTATGATGATCCTGGCTCCAGAACCTAGGGACAACTTTTTCTTTTTTAATTGGGGGATAGTTGTTTTACAATATGTTACTTTCTGCTGCACAGTGAAGTGAATAAGCTGCTGCTGCTGCTAAGTCACTTCAGTCGTGTCTGACTCTATGTGAACCCATAGATGGCAGCCCACCAGGCTCCCCCGTCCCTGGGATTCTCCAGGCAAGAACACTGGAGTGGGTTGCCATTTCCTTCTCCTATAAGCTGTATGTATGCATATATTCGCCCCCTCTTGGACCTCCTCCCACCCCCCACCCCACCTATCTAGGTCATCACAGAGCACTAAGCTGAACTCCCTGTGTTACACAGCAGGTTCCCACTAGCTATCTATTTTACACATGGCAGTGTATAAATGTCAGTGCTCCTCTCTCAATTCGTCCCACCCTTCATTTGCCCCTTGTGTCCACGTGTTTATTCTCTATGTCTGTGTCTCTATTCCTGCCCGGCAAATAGGTTCGTCTGTACCATTTTTCTAGATTCCATATATAAGTATTCAGTTCAGTTCAGTTCAGTAGCTCAGTTGTGTCCAACTCTTCACAACCCCATGAGCTGCAGCACGCCAGGCCTCCCTGTCCACCAACTCCCGGAGTCCACCCAAACCCATGTCCATTGAGTCGGTAGTACCATCCAACCATCTCATCCTCTGTCATCCCCTTCTCCTCCTGCCCTCAATCTTTCCCAGCATCAGGGTCTTTTCCAATGATATATGTATTAATATACAATATTTGTTTTTCTCTTTCGGATTTACTACACTCTGTATGACAGTCTCTAGGTAGATCCATGTCTCTACAAATGACTCAATTTCTTTCCTTTCTATGGCTAAATAATATTCCATTGTATATATGTGCTACATCTTCTTTATCCATTCATCTGTTGATAGATATTTAGGTTGCTTCCATGTCCTGGATATTATAAATAGTGCTATATTGAACATCGGGGCACATATGTCTTTTCGAATTATGAAGCAAGTGAAGATAAAAGTCTTTGTGGCCAGGGATCATTTAAAGTGAAATTAACTCAAATTGGCTCTGTGTGAACTTAAGCATCATAGAAAAGAGATACTGTTTGTGAAAAAAATATGTTGAGACTAACCCTAAGTTTTTAATTGCATGAGCAAGAAGTAATTTTCCAAGTCACTCTAACATGTGTAACGCCAGTAGATAAAACTTGAGTTAATGAGAAAGCTTGTTAGTTTCTGAGACTGTTTTTTACCATCTTCAATTTACTGTTTGCACTGGAAAATCTTGTGGCCAGACAAGGAGTAGTAAGATGCTGAGACTGTGCTTCTCGCGTGGTGCCTCATGAGAAAATTCTTATATCCCCACCCTCTAATTTCTACATTAATGTGTCATATACTCACATGTGTAGAGTCCTTAAGATTCATGTAATTCTTTGAGTTATACAAGTCAGTGTAAAACAGGAATAGAGATAACACTGAAAAGAAACTTGGAGATCATAAAATCTTTAGATGAGGAAATAGAGAACCTTGAGAGTCTGCCTTCTTTGAATAGAATTTTAGAAGATACTCAGGCTTCATGTACAAAGAAATAGAGTGGGATTTTCCTTTGAAAGGCCACCACAGGATCAAAATCTCTGCTTTTGATTTCTCCTCATTTCCTCTTTTAATCAGTAGGTTTCTTGGCCACCAGAGTAATGATCTTCAGTGTTGGCAGGCACTACAAATCCACCTTCATGATTTCTGGGCCATTTTCTCCCCAGTTAGTAAAGTTTTTAGATAATAGATCCTGCAATTATCAGCTTCAGAAATCATATAAGCAGAAATGCTATTAAAAGTACTTAAAAGGCATCAACAAATCAGTATAGACCTTAGCTGGCCAGAGTCCTGGAGTGGGGTCTCAGAGGTCTGCAGAGCAGGAATTAAATCTTTTATTGCTGGGTCATGCAGAGATTTCAGGGATTCTAGAGGAAGGGGTATATGTGACCAGAAAGGGGAAGAGCACTTGGAGCCAGGGAGTTAAGTTGGTGCAGTGGTTCTTTCCTTGTGAGTGTAGGAGCATCCCTACAGGTGTATAGTCAATGAGTATCAGCCTCTCCTGTGACCATGTTAATGAGGTGATCTACAATGTAGAATGATGGACCCTATGGACATGAATTTGAGCAGACTTCCAGGAGACACTGGAGGACAGGGAAGCGTGGTGTGCTGCAGTCCATGATGTTGCAGAGTCAGACACGACTTAGCGACTGAACAACAACAACACAATGTAGAAAGCAATTGTTTTTGTAAAACAAAGCTAATGATTCCAGGAAGTGAAACACTGAGATGCATGGAGTCTATCATAAATTTCTGTCCCTCCAGGCGCTGTGTGTTCCCCATTGTGTACCGTCCTCCCTAATGATCCTGTAATCCTTCCTGAGAATGTCACTACTGACACTCTGGAGCACTGGATGGAACCCGTCAGAGTACAGGTGAGAAAAAGAGTCATTTTTATATGCTAAGGAGGTAAGACACAAAGCAATTCTCAACGGGCAGCATATTTCCAGGTGTAATTTCAGAGGCTTTCAAAGCATTCTTAGAACGAACAACCACATGGATCATTCCTAGAGAGAAGAACTGATAAATAAGAAAAGAGAAAAGCTTGAGAAAAGATGACCTATATCCAAAAGAAAGTTTAAAAGAATATAGAAGGATGACCAAGAGGCATAAAATATGATAATACAGGAAGGAAATTTAAAGAGAAAATCACCACTAATAAAAAAATAAGATCGTAAATCAATTCTATTCCAATAAAAAACTTTTTAAAAAATAGAACAGCAAAATGTAGGATAAACCAAAGTTATGAATAAAGATAAGAGAAGGTTAGAGAGGAAAAGATAAAACAATGAAAAAAAACTGAAAACAGGGAAAGCATGATGAAAGGAAGTAAGAGAAGTTGACTTTATTTATTTAATTCATTTTACTTTTTAATGGCTGTGCTGGGTCTTCAGTGCTGTGCATGGGCTTTCTCTAGTTGTGGTTTGTGGACTCCAAGCTGCACAGGATTAAGCAGTGGCGCACAAGATTAGTTGACTTGAGGCATGTGGGATCATCCCATACCAGGGATTGAACCCATGTCCTCTAATTGGCAGACAGATTCTTAACCACTGGACCACCAGGAATGTCCGCCCCCCCCCACCCCACCCCCGGGTTCCTTAACCACTTTAGCTCCTGACTTGTAGTTACCTTACCTAATACTACTGGCATAACTCTTACTGAATTCAACATCCACACATCTGGTCCTTCTGAAACCTTGGTTCTCAGTTCCATGGCCTCCTCTGATCACCTTTACCTCCCTGACTTCCTCTCCCACACGCCTTCCTTGGCTCACTCTAATCTTGCCACAGTAGCTCTTGGCTGATTCTTGAACATGCCAGACACATCCCACCTCAGGACCTTTGCCCCATGTTTTGCCCCATGTTTCCCTCTGCCTGGAATGCTCTTCTCCTGGGTATCTTCATGTCCTGCTCCTCAGCTTCCTTCCCCAATTTACTCAATGTCAGGAAGGCCTCCTTTGACTACACTATCTAAAATGTTAACTCCCCTACACTTTTGTGTCTCTTCCCTCTTTTATCTTTTTCTCCTTACGACTTATCGTGACCATGCATAGTATATATTTAACTCATTTATCTTATATTAATCAGTCCCTTTCTGCCACTAGAATAAAAAGATCAAAAGATCACTGAAGAATTATTCTTCACTACCATATCCCAGATCCTAGAATACTACCTACTATGTAGTAAGTGTTCAATAAATACTTGTGTGAAATGAACAAATGAAAAAGAGAAAGATGGAGAAGATGGTGATACATTATTTCCTCTTAGAATGGGAGGGTGGGGATATCAGAAAGACTGGAAGATGGCTTGTTTTATTAAATTGTCTAATAAGCAAAAACCTTAGAAGTTTGGTCTTGCAGAGTCACCAAGACATAGACTCTAGAGAGGTACCACATTTCATTTGGAATTCATTCTCAGATTGCTCCCTTTTCCTCACAGGCTAATTGTGCTGTGTTATTGGCGAGGATGTATGTTAAAGCAGGAGGATAAGGAACAAATGCTATGCTATGCTAAGTCACTTCAGTTGTGTCCGACTCTGTGTGACCCCATAGACAGTAGCCTACCAGGCTCCCCCGTCCCTGGGATTCTCCAGGCAAGAACACTGGAGTGGGTTGCCATTTCCTTCTCCAATGCATGAAAGTGGAAAGTGAAATTGAAGTCGCGTGTCTGACTCTTAGGGACCCCATGGACTGCAGCCTACCAGGCTCCTCCGTCCATGGGATTTTCCAAGCAAGAGTACTGGAGTAGGGTGTCATTCAGGGGTGGGGGATGGGAGGAGTGTGACCCTATCAATTCAGTCACTCAGCAAACACTGGGGCTTACTGTGTGACCTAGAACTATGCTAAGTGCTGTAAATATAAAGAGGGGAAAATGAGAGTCCCTCTATTTACAAGAGTTACAATCTGGCCCTAAAAATGACCATTTATAATAATGCAACATGAGAAGTGCCTTGTTTGTGGTAGAGAACTATAGGAACACCCAAGAGGAAGCAACTAATTCTTCTGCTGGGGAACTCTGAGGAGGTTGTGCATTAGTCATTCAGTCATGTCAGATTCTTTGGGACCCCATGAACTGTCATCTGTCAAATTCTTCTGTCCATGGCGTTCTCCAGGCAAGAATACCAGGGTTGCCATTCCCTTCTCCAGGGGATCTTTCCAACCCTGGTCTCCTGCATTGCAGACAGATTCTTTATCATTTGAGCCACCAGGGAAGACCTTGGAGTTGGGGAAGTTGCAATAGACCAGGAAGCTCTTCCTTTGGGTCATAAACTATGATCAAAGGGAACATTCTAGTGGGTAAGAAGTTCTGTGTGTCTGAAACCAGAGTATGTGCTGTGGTGAGGGAGAGGGGAGATGGGAGCTAGAAAGACGGGATAGCACAGAGGCAGGCGGACGAGACCCTGTAGTGCACGGTGCACTCCTCTGAGGACATTGAACCCAAAGAGAAAACTGGGCCAGTGGGAGGGACTCTGGGAAGTCCAGCTGGAAGTGGAAGGGAGAAAGCCAGAAAAACACCTGGCCTGGATCTCCCATCCCCTGGCCTTTCCGGACTTTCTGTACCATTTCCCACAATCTGTTGTGAAGGTTTAGCTGGACTTAGAATACCTGAAGAAAGGACTTCTGCCTCGTGTTCCTGGAGTGCCAGGGAGAGTAGCCCCTGTCAGTCCCTCTAACTCATCTTCTTATGTGAAAGACTTCTCTTCCTCTATAAGCAGCTAAAGGGGGAAAGGCTTGGAACTTTTACAATCCATTTTCTCCACCTGAGAGATGAATTGCTTCAGGAACCCTTCTACACTTACTTTAGCTTCTGCCCAACAAGGTATCCAATGAGCATAGTCAGTGGATTCAGGGTTTGTGAGACCAGAGTGCAGGCCTTCCAGTGATAGGGGTTCTTCCACTTCCACTTTCTGAATGGGACATTCAGAAAGAGCAGTTCACTTTTCTTCATGAAGACAGCAGAGACTTGACTATTTCCAAACTGGAAAACAGTATCTTCTGTTTTATTTAAACCTCTCCTTTCTCCACTGTCCTTCAGGGGAGTCACTATTATTTATTTACCTCTATTCCATAGCATTTTGTTCATGTTTATATTCCTACTTCCTTTTTCAGCACAGGGCAAATTGTAGGTGTCTTATAAATGTTAGTCGAGTAAGCAAAGAAATTGCTATGGCATCATTTTCTACTTTGGAAGTAAATACATATCTTCTCCTCAAACTGGGTATGTTGCTGCAGCTTCCTACAGTTATATATAATTATATCCTTGTCAATTGCACGTTGCAAATGCCAGAGAGAAAATGCAGAATTTATTTTCTTCTTTAGCCAAACATCAAACGTTATCATTTGTATCACTGCATTTATCATGACTATGGTCTAGTAAGTAAATTCCTGGTTTTGGAAAATAGGTTATCCAAGCACAATTTTGAGGATGATAACATCTAAGGAACACTGTAGATCTTGGGATAAAAAAACTGTGTTTAAAAAAAAAAGTTGAGTTTTGGTTCATAATCTCTGTTCTTCACGAGCTACATAATTTTAGGCTGCTTTACTGTTCTGTGACTCCATTTCCTTGTGTGTAAAATAGGTATAATACTTAACTCATAAGGTTAGTATGAGTATCAGATGAGAAGCGTATGACTAGAATTTAATTTTGTGATTGATGCATAATAATCTTTCTTGGTTGGCTGTCATTCCTACTGGAGACAAGCTGCTTCCCCTCACTTCTGCCTGCCTCTTCTCATCTGTGGTGGCACACCATGCTTTTTATAATTTGGAGATGCAACTAAATAATGTAGTGGTGGGTCACATGCTCGTTAGCAGCACTATTACTTTAGTGGCACCCTTGAGACTTGTGTCATATTTCTGTGTGAAAATGAAGTGAAATAATTAAATTAGCTGCTTCCAACACTGTAGTGGGAGAATTGAAGTAACTCACAAAATGAACTTCATTCTTACCTTGAAAGAGTAATTTGTTCCTAAAAAAACCCCCCAAAGTCAGAAGTTCAAAGGTTAAAAGCATAATTGACACTTCCTGAATCCCCAAATCAGTATTTTTTATGCCAAAAGGAAACCAAGGGTTAATCCAATGTTAATATTCATTATCATACAGTCGCTAACCACCATGCTGTTACCTGTACTCTCTCAGCTCTTTTATAGATATAATGAAATTTAGAAGGATTACTTACAAATGAAGCTTACATGGGATGCTTCACCTTTAGGGAACTGAAACTTTATTAAGACAGAAGAACAAGACAAAGTCAATGGAAGCACAGGAGACAATGATGGGGTTATTACACTTATGTTCCCAGATCCTCAGAAATGAGATTATGCACTAACCATAGATGACCCATAATGTCTGCCATTTCATGGCATTCAATGGCTCTTGAGGGGTGGGAGATCTAAGCCTGTCCTCATGTCATGCGAGTATATGTTCCTCGGTTCTTGGTCTCATCACAACAAAGATTTGGAGTGACGGACATTAAAGCCCCCTCGGCGTGCCACAACTCTCAGGTCTTGGATAAACCATGTTAAATCTCTTAGACAAATCAGTGTTACAGCTCTATTTTATTTAGAAGATAGCAGGAAAATCCATCTCTGAGGCATGAGGGCATGTCAATCCAAAGATGAGAAGTGGGAGAGAGAGAGAGCGAGCTAGCTTTGGCTCCTCTTTTTGTATGTTTCTCTCTCCCTGGGCCTGTCCTATGTAAATTGGGCCAGCCAGGAGTGTTGTTTGTTTTACCTGAGGTCCTCACTCCGGTCCTCGGACCTTCTTTTGTTCTATTTTCTGGGCTTTTCCTTTCTTTGTCTTTTAGCCACCGCCATTTTGGACTCCTTTCCCTAGTCTACCTACCTAACACTCACAAAGAAGTGCCTATTACACCAACTGCTGCTGCTGCTAAGTCGCTTCAGTCGTGTCCAACTCTGTTTGACCCCATAGACAGCAGCCCACCAGGCTCCCCTGTCCCTGGGATTCTCCAGGCAAGAACACTGGAGTGGGTTGCCATTTCCTTCTCCAATGCATGGAAGTGAAAAGTGAAAGTGAAGTCGCTCAGTCATGTCCGACTCTTAGCGACCCCATGGACTGCGGCCCACCAGGGTCCTCCATCCATGGGATTTTCCAGGCAAGAGTACTGGGGTGGGGTGCCATTGCCTTCCCCGTATTACACCAAAGCAGTTGTACTAAATGAAAATCTTCCTCAAGTAAAAGCTTCATAGCTTACATCGATTTATCTTGAAGGATGTTCCATATTATACTCAATCTTAAGCTTTGGTGTCCTTTAGAATCACTTGGGCAGTTTGTAAAGGGAGCAGACCTGTCTTCCCCTCTTCAGAGAGGCTAGCAATGCCTTGGGGTATGTATTTTTTAACAGGCACCCGAAGTAATTCCATTGTAAAACTTTGCAAAACACTGCTATTATAAAATTCTGGCAACATAAATGTTTTAAGTAAAAGCACACCTATTTGGAGCCTGGCTCATTTGTTTAGTAAATGATGATCTCCTATTACATGTAAACCCCTGCTATCTCCCATGCTTTAAATACCTGGTATCTGGCAAGACAACAGAGCAGTGGATTAAATTGCATCATTTTCTCTAGTCTGCTTCCAATGATTTCATTCTTTGTAATAAAAATGATGTCTTACATTTGGATAACACTTTATTGCCTGCAAAGTTGTATATATAAAATATATATTTTAGATATTTATAATTTCATTTGAATCTTCTCATAAACCAATAAACTAGGGGGAAAAGATTTTATTATCCTTATTTCACAGACAAATTAGATATTGTCAGATGATCTGTCCAAGGTTGCACGGCTTTCAAGAATTGGAGAGAGCAGTGCAACCAACTTTTCTGACCTCAAGTTCAGTGATTTCCCCTGAATCACCATGTTTTCTGTAGTCTGGTGTACATTTGGGTTACTTTGCTCATCAGATAGAAAAGAAGTCCCTTGTCACATCCGTGAGAGCCTCCTTGTTCCCACACTTTCCTTCCCTCCCTGTGAAGTCTAACAAAATAATTTAGAGATATTTCCCTATAGTACTGCTTTTCCTTATTGTGAATTTGTTTTTAAAGAACAATCAAGTAAACTTTTCAGGTTCCAATACAATTTGTTTGCCTGTCTTTGGGGATTCTGCTGGATTTTACTCCTGAAAATGATACCTGAGTCCTAGAATAATATACTTTTCATTAAAGGAAGAATTTCCAAGAACTTGGGTAGTAAGGAATTTTGATGAAAAACCACTCCAAGTGGCAACTGTCATAAAAGGAAGAGTGAGGCTCTCCTGGGTTCAAATACTACTTGACTTACCCCTTGGAGCCTCTTCCTGCTCAGCGGCAAAAATGGGGATAGTATTCTGTCTTGAAGGTGAAAGGGTGCTGCTGAGAGCCATGTGTTATGCTGGGATTCGTGACCTCTGGAGGAGAGGATTTCGATCCGGGGTCAGAGACAAGGCTTGACTACTTAGAGCTTTTTGTGTAGCAAAGTTTTATTAAAGTATAATAGAGATTGGGAAAGCTTCTGACGTAGACATCATAAGGGGACAGAAAGAGTGCTCCCTTGCTAGTTTTTAGAGAGGTGTTTTGTGTCTGTTGGTGCTGCTAAGAAGAGAGATACCTCAAGGCTGAGGGAGTTTCCCCAGGCCCCTCTCCTATCATATGCACTTTTGAGATAGGATAGCACAAGGTGTGTCATCCCCTCCCCCCACAACTAAGATTGACCCGAACACTGGTTTATGTAGCCATTATCAGCCCAAGGTTTGAAAAAAGAAAAAAAGCTAGCTTTAAGCAGAACCATTTTGAAGAAAGGGCAGATTCCCAAGCAAATACATAGTTTCATCAACATAGCTTAAGCAAAATATTTCCATAAGAAAAACGCATTGGTTAGCTCCAGGCAGAACCAGGTATCATCAACACAGAATTAAAAGAAGACTCTTAATTTTGTGTAGAGAAGGGAAAACAAAAACAAAATCTTCTGCCACTTGCAGTTCATTTCCCTCTGCAACTTGGGGACCTCTGACCTTCCTGCCTGTTACCCTCTCAAAGGGTTGCTGATGTATGGCAAAAGCAATACAATATTGTAAAGTTAAGCAAAATAAAATTTAATTAAAATAAATAAATTAATTAAAATTCAAAATAACACTTTTGCAATGTTTTTCAGTTTCTTGCACATAGTTTTGAATTATGTAAAAATGGAATTTTTTTGTGTTCACTTAGTACAAATCTCACCTTTGGAAATTTCCTACATTTATGAAAAGATATCACCAGCTATCTATACGAAAGAGAAATATTATTCTATAAGTTCTATGCTCTGCTTGTTAGTGTGTGTGTGTATGTACAGATTGATGTGTGTTGGCCTTTTTTTTTTTTTTTTTGGCCATTTACAAATGGGGCTGGGAAGACAATGTCAATTCAGTGCTTCCTATTGGAATACCTCTGACTAAAGAAACAATGTCTAATGGCTTGGTTATGAGTTTGAGAAGAAAGTAAGGATGAACATATACTATTATGTTATGTCTAAATGTTTCAAGAGCATTCTGGCTTAGGAAATGTGAAGTAAGGATTTGAAATTCCCAAATGGGCTGTCTGAGCCTTTGCTGTGGTAATAACGTCTTCCTCCTTCACCTACTACATCCGCGGACATAGACTTTTCTATAATGATGGCGTCAGCAGAGACCTTGCAGAAAGAGAGGACATAAAATAAAAAGGCTTCTTGGCTGTCAAATAAAGTCCTGCCAGTCAAAGTGACTGAGCAGTGGAATCTGGCAGCTGGGACAGACAGGAGCAGCCAACTGTGCAGTCAGAGTTGCCCCTCCTATGTAGGGGGCCTGAGCTGAGACTATGGGAAGAGCTCCACGTGGACTTCCACTGAGACCACTTTGTGCTTTTCTCATCCCTGCTTTTCATCTTCTTCCTTTCCCCTTCTTCCTCCTCTTTTCTGTCACTCTAATACCAAACTGTAAGAGTCTTAGAGATAAGAATGATGTCTTACCTTCATCCCCATGCATGCAAGTTGTTTCAGTCACGAAAGATCCTTTGTGACCCTATAGACCAATAGCCCACCAACTTCCCCTATCCACAGGATTCTCCAGACAAGAATACTGGAGTGGGTTACCATGTCCTCCTCCAGGGGATCTTCCTGACCCAGCGATGGAACCACCGTCTCTTACCTATCCTGCATTGGCGGGTGGGTTCTCTACCACTCGTGCCACCTGAGAAGCCCCACTTTCATCTCTAGACCTCCTCCTCAATGCAAGATTCATTTCACTTGCTGCTCAGAAGGCGGTTGCTGTGCGAAACCAAAGAGCTGGAAAAAGAATGGCTCCCACCCCTCCAGAGCCATTTCTCATGGCAAAGCTTTGGGGTTTTCCAAAAAGATACCCACTCCAGTATTCTTGGGCTTCCCTTGTGGTAAAGAATCTGCCTGCAATGCAGGAGACCTGGGTTCAGTCCCTGAGTTGGGTAGATCCCCTGGAGGAGGGAAAGGCTACCCACTCCAGTATTCTGGCCTGGAGAATTCCATGGACTGTATAGTCCATGGGGTCACGAAGAGGCAGACATGACTGACTGAGTTTCATTGAGCAACAAAAAAATAATGAGATTAATTTTTTTTATTATTGTCCTTAACCACTGTGTCTAGAAAATGTTTAATTATATCTTGTGACTTTCCTTTGTAAAATAGGAAGATTGGCATTTTGACTTACCTTATAAAGAAGTGGTCTTTTGAGAACCAGATTTCATGGAGAGATTTTTTTAAACAGCACATAGTATGGCAATTGTTTGCATGTAAATGAATTTTTTAAACAAATGTTTCTTTCTGAAATACAAAAGAATCCATCACAACAGCTCATTTTCACTCTTGGTTTGTATCATAAACTCAGTTCTCCCAGATTGGATAATACTTTTTTCCAGTATATCATAATTAGGAATTATTTGATATATCATAATTTAGTATATCATAATTAGGAAGTCCAAGTTAATGAGATTTTCCTGGGGCTACACTCATTAGGTTTGCAAAAATTCTCAACACTGTGTGGAATTCCTCTCTCAACTCCTCAGCTCATCAACAGAATTGCTCAGTCAAAACAAATCTTATAATTTCTGACTTTGTTTTCCCAAGTTGGTCCCAGAAGGATTAGTAACATCTTAAATAAAACCAAACTGTTTTAAGAGAAAGAAAAAAGCAGGAAGAAAAAAAGATAGTACCCTTCAGTGGCATAGCTCCCTACTATTTGGTATCACCCTCCCGGTGTCCCCTTGTCTCCTAATCCTTGCCCTCCCCCCACCCCGAGGGTCCTCTTGAGAGGTGCAGTTATGAGTAACAGCCCTAGTGACACTTGCCACACACCATGAGAGAACAAATCCTTCAGATGTGAGTCATGCAATGATCTTTGTTCGTCTGTTTTAAGCATGGAATTGTTCCCTCTCTGCTTGAGTAAGTCTCAAGCATCAATTTCCTCTTCTCTAGAGAAGAACAGACAGGGGGTCTTGGAAGATGAGGGAAGAGGAACCAAAAGCCTACTGCAGGGTAATGTGCTATGGTCCAAATAGATATTCAGAATAACACTGTATTTTATTTAGGGCTGCATACATATATAGTATTGATGATAAGGAAATCATCACAAACCTGGGCAGGAGTAGAACTTTGTGGCCTGATGTGATTAGTTGCCCATTTAGTTAATTAACTTATTCCTGATTAAAAAAAAAAAAAAACAATTGAGCAATTTTTTGTTAGACCTTAATGTTGGCTAACCATCAGTCTTGTGACTTTCAGCAACATATTTAAACATGCAACAGCCTTCATGCAGCTTTATGACCTTCCGAATAACCCTAACTAGCTTCCCTTCCCCTCCTCCCTCCCTCCCTCTCCTCTCTCTCTCTGTCTCCTTCTCTCTCTCCCCCTCCCTCTCTCTTCCCCCTTTTCTTCTCTCCCATCTGCTCTCCCTTTGTTCTTCCTTCTTCTCTTCTCTTCTTTTCCCTGGATTTTTTAAAAAATTAAAGTAGCTCAATCAAAAGAAAATCTTTAAACTGGTTTTCTCATGAATCTTTTCCTTTTGAAAAGTTCAAAACAAATACTTGGCACTCAGTTGTTCACAATTGACTCATCTGAGAAGTGGCTTGCTAATAGTGTAACAGCTATATAATCATATACTAATGTGTAGAAATAATCATTTAAAATGTCAGAATAGTTGTTACCAGAAGGGATAAAGGAAGGAAAATGATGTTAGAGGGACACACACAGGGGACTTTAATTGAACCTCTAATGACTTAAACTCCAGAAGTACATAAAGTGAAATGTTATAATTTGATAAAGCTGGGCAGAGGGCATAAGGTTATTTTTTCAATTATTCTCTATAACTTTTCAAATATATAATATATAGAATTATAATTTGTCAAAAAAAAATATTCCAGGAAGTAAGAAAATCATATTGAACTGTTAAAAGATAAATTAAGGCATATTATTAAAGGTTTTAAGAGTTTACAGGAACAAATCTCAATTTGAATTAGACAATGCCAAACTGGAACTGGTTAGGAGTACTCCACCAGGAGGTGCTGGGGAGAGATTTGATTATAGAGAACAGGCAAAAGAAAGTAAGGAAATCATTGTTTGGTTATTGCTTAAAGCTAACTGGTTGTCCTTTGTTTTCCATTTCGTAGCCTTGAAGCATTGATGGGCTTAGATTCCGCTTTGCTTCCACAGGCCATGGCATTTAGAGCCATCTCAGCATAATGGGCCTTCTTGTTTAGTTAGTTTAACATGCCTCACCAGGAGCTGGCCCTTCTCTGCCAGCTTCTCCCTAATTTCCCTCCTGTTTCACATCTATCTTTCAGCTCACGACCACAAGTGTGCACATAAAAATGTAGGACCTGGAAAACATTTGAAATTTTCCACCAATTTTAATTAGTAAGTAGTTATTCAATTGATTCTGTATGCAGATCTTTTCTTATGAGATGAATGATTTTCATAGGCCAGAAGATAAAGATAAATCCTAAAAATACAGCATCCTATTTAGTGGTTGACAAATACTTAATAAACGTTGTCTCTCTCTAAGTCACTGAGATAAGATTATGAGTTGGATACAGTCTCTGTTCACAAGGGTTTGCAGTCTACAAAGCCTGTGACACAAGTACCAGAAACTGATGTGGTTTTACAGAGATTAAAGAGGTTGCCAGTCTTAAGAAGGTTCAGTCTTAAGACTGAATCATAGAATATTTTAAATCATTAAATATTTTAAAAATCATTGAAATGGTTATTGTCAATTCCACTATCATGAGTTTATTCTACAGATGTTGTTACACGTGTATGAAATGATTTATACATAAGCCTTGTTTGTTAGAGCTAAAGACTGAAAATAACTTAAATATCCATTAATATGAGTGTGATTAAACTAGGTTACATCCATGAAATGGAATAATATACAAGCAATAAAATGCAGGATCCCGTATACCATAAAATGAACAGAACACCAAGAAACATTATGAAGTGAAATCAAGTAAGACAATCAGACAAACAATAATAAAATAAAGCACTAAATAAAATTGCAGTATTTTATAATCTGTGTGAGGAAATAATTTAATATGCATATGTATATTCATAGACTACCTCTGCAATCATATAAAAAAGAACTAAAAATAGGATGGAAGAAATTGGGTAGTTGAGGAACAGATGTAGGAGGGAGATGTGTATCCTTTAATGCCTTGTATATTTTATACAGTGAACATGTATCAAATAGTAATAAAATTAAGTTATGTAAAATGCAAAGATGTAGGGCAGTTCTGTGGTTAGGATTCCAGGCTTTCAGTGCCATAGCCTGGGTTCAATCCCTGATCAGGGAACTGAGATCCCACAAGCCACAGGGCACAGCCAAAACAAAATACAAAAAGGTAAAAAATAAATTGGAAGTAATAAGAGAAAAGAGCACTGGGGAAAAAGAATTAAAAGTAAAGACAGACTCTTTTCTTTCCTTTTTTTTTTTTCCTTGGCAAAATATGTTTAGAATTTTTCAGTTTAGAAGATCAGTGCTCCAGCCTTTATGAAGGTGATGGATGGAGTAGAAGGTATGAAGGGCATAAGAGAAACTGATCCAGTCACAGGGTTCTGGCAAGTTCTAGCTATAGTCATCATGCAAGGATGCTAAAGCTGAGTCTCCCTTCATGTAGAGAAACTGATGGACTTCCAGCTGCCTCCTCCCCCATAGACTCTGAGCTCTCTGAGGCAGCAAGGGGACCAATGGATTTTCAGAGCTCTCGTGTTCCCTGGGGAATCTGGCCCCTAGCTACTAATACATTTGATATGAATGACTGACTGACTGGGGTGTGACCTGGGGGTCTTTAGTGAATTCAGTGAACAAGAAGGAATAGAGTTGCCATGTATTTGCTGTTCAAATTTTTTTTTTCATTTTTAATATTTGTTTATTAAAGAAAAGTTATTATCTTTAAAAGTAATATTTCTAAACCTTCATTTTAGTCAAAACATATGGTTTGCAAAAATTAATGTCTATATAAAATTGGGTCAGCAATTTTCTTGAAAAAATTGAAATAGACCATTACACTGTGTGTGGTTTTCCCACAGCATTAGAATAGATTACTATTTATTTATTTGCTGGACAATAATTTGAGAGTTATTTTTTTCATAGGGACATATTTAACAACAAATGCATATATAATAAATCCCCTACGTATAAATTTGTTCTGTTCAGAAAGCGAGTTCCACAGTCCAATTTGCTCATAAGTTCAATAAAGGTAGCCTAGTTACCCAACTAACACAATCAGCTACATAGTACTGTACTATAACAGATGTATAATACTTTTCATAATATTAATATGCAAAAAACAAACACAAAAAATAGAACATTTTTAATCTTCCAGTGCAGTACCTTGTAAAGTGTAGCAGTATCAGCTCCATCAGCACTGCTTTTAGACCTGCTTCTGATACTGTTCTTCTCTATTCTATAGAGTCCTGTCCAGTACAGAAAAGTACAACCACTTGTAGGAGATGCACACCTGTGACAATATACATCAGACATGTGAACTAACTGTTTTGCCTGGACATGAGAATGCATGTTTATATTTTGAAAGTTTAAAATGTGAAGATTTGTATGCAGGGGACTAACTGTATCTGACGATAAAACATTGGGGAAAAATTTAGAAAGTTAAAAAAAAAACTTGAATTTGCTGCTTTCAGGCAACTATTTTCATAAAATCTACATTGTTTCAGGTATTATAAGTAATCCAGAGATGATTTAAAGTATTCATAGGATGTTATATGCAAATAGTATGTCATTTTATATAAGGGAGTTGAGCATCCTTGGGTTTTGGTATCTGTGGAGGTCCTAGAACCAATCCCCTGTGGATATCAGTTTTGACTGTATACATTTAATAATCCTTTTTTTTTTTTAGCACAATGATAAGTTAAGCAAAGTCATCCTCTATATTATTACAGTATAGAGTTTTGAATATCAAGGTTTTTTTAAGATTTGTAGTATTTATTTCCTCTCTTGGGAAACTGTGAAGCAGGACTTTTAGTTTATAATAACATAACTCCAGAAAAATACTGCAGATTCCCATTTTCATAACTGACTGGGAGGTATATATTCATATACCTGCAGGTTAATATGTGAAAATGTCTTCAATCTGATTACTGTACAGTCTTAGCATTCTAGAATGTATAATTTTCAATTACTAAAGGTGCTATTTAATGTAAAACTCATGTCTCACTGTGCATTTTTTTTTCGTATGGTTTCCCTGAATTTCTGTTGTACTGAATTTAAATTGTGCATATGAAGGTCTGCAAATGGGTGGATCGGTAGCCAGTTATAGAGAGAATCTCTTTTTCTCTTTAAAACTTCTCATGGGACTTTCTCTTTTCCTAAAGTGTATCTTTTGACAGTGTAAAATGCAAAAATTAGAAGGAAAAAAAAAACCCCGTGAACATGAGTTGTTATTATTCACAAAGAGCAGATAAGTCTTTGTTAAAAGTCACATTAGCAAATGGCCATTGGGATTTAGAGGGAGTCACCAGTGTTTTAACAGGAACACATTTTTACACTCTCACCAGTTAATGCTGGTGCCATTTTGAATCCCAGTGTTGGGGTGTTGTGTTGTTCAATCACTAAGTCACGTCTGATTCTGTGAGCCCATGGACTGCAGCACCCCAGGGTTCCCTGTCCTTCACTATCTCCCGAAGTTTGCCCACGCTGCTGGTTTCACATTAAACCTCTATGCACAGTGTGTAGAAGCCCTTTCATTTCTCACAGGGAGGGGATAAATGGTGCTAAAGAGTTGCAGAGTGCTGTTTGGCCTCCACTCCTCTCTTGGGCACTCACATCTAGTGATTGAGGATTCCCAAAATCCACTTTTAGGTCAAGGCTCTTCTTATGAAGCTCTATTTCTCAGCCTTTAAAACTCCATGGTGCTTCCTGATCAACACAGCCATCTCACAATTTCTTGCAACATTAAAATTTCAAAACAAGTGGGACCAATATTGTGCCTAGAGCCAAAATAAAGTCATTTTAGTATTGAGGAAGCTTTTTTAAAATTTTTATATATCTTTTAATTGAAAGGTAATTGCTTTACAGAATTTTGTTGTTTTCTGTCAAACCTCAACATGAGGATGCTTTTTTTAACCACACTGACACCACTCTGGAAATTTTAATAGCTCTGGGAGGGTGAAGACAATGAAGAGAATGAAAACTTCCCTTTGCTAAGAGTTTCTACCTTGGCTCCATCCAGCTGGATTAGCAGTTCCAAGGGAAGGACTGGACAGCTGCCTTTGACCTCTTCATGCAGCCCAACTGGGACTCGTTCCTCAGGGAGGGGGTTGGGCTGATGGAGTAAGCTCAGAATTTGCCCCTCCTCTCACTGACCAGGTATCTCAGCTTTGGTTTTCTGTTCTTTCCCTCTTCTCTTTCAGAGCATCATGTGTACTGGGCGGCGTCAGTGGCACCCAGACCCCCTCCTCGTCCACTGCATCCAGTCCTGCGAGGTAAGGTACTCCCCCTCCCTCAAACCCAGACCAGCACTCTCTGCTCTGCTCAACTCACAGACATTTGAGTCCTTCTGGTTCAGTATCTTGCCCCTTCTCCACTCCTATGTCCTCTATTCAATCTCTTACATGTAGCTCCATAATCCCCAAATTACAGATATTAGGATTTCTGATTTTGCCTTTTTTTTTAAATAAAAATCTCCAGGGTTCCATTTTAAATGACTTAATAAAAAATAAAGTTACACACAAGTCAGAATGATTTATGGTTTGGGGATTCTCTAACTGGGCCTCACTGGAACTTAGATCAGAGTTTTGCAGCTCGATGGCCCACAGACAGGGGTTTGGCGAGGGAAGTGTCTTAAAAACAATTTTATTTTGGTTGCTAATGCTTCAAAATTGGGATTTCCACATAAAATTCATATGTGTATAGGTAAAATTTTACATACACCAAATAAACATAAATATAAAATCTGTGCAAAGATTTTTCTCTTGAAAAACAAGAATATCTGGCAACTATGACAATAATTAACTGGATCTGAGTGGCAGCTAGAATGCCAGAAGGACCGCTGCCCTCCAGTTCAGCACTGTCCTTAGCAGTCCCTGTAGCTTCTCACCTCCTGGGCTTCTCTCATTGACATCAACTGCTGGGGTCATGCAGGCATCTCAGTTTGCAACCTCTGAGGAGGAACTGTAGTCCACTGGTGATTAACCCAAACTAGATTTTTACCAATTCAAGAAATCCTGTTTACTTCTTCACTCGGGGCATCCCCCTACCAGTGGGTAAGTTAGGGGTGTGTGAATTCCTTCACTAGATTAAGAGAAGTTATTACAAGGAAGAGTCAAGAATGAGGCAGAGCCTTGCTTACAGAGCATGACAAAGGAATCCTGACATGGAACACACACACACACACACACACACACATATACGCACATGTCCTCTCACCCAGGGAATAGCCAGTAACAAATACAAGTACTCTAGTCTCAGTCACAACAGCCTTTGTTATCCAGACCTCTCACTGGAAGTAATTCTGGCTGCACCTTAAGCGCCAGAGGGAGCTGTTTAACTGCCCTTGACTTCAGCACCCTCCCGTCATACACACTCAACTCTCCATTCTTCTGCATCTCTGTTTCTCTTGATCTAATTCTGGGAAACTGGGATCTATGTGAGGCCAAAGAGGGGAAAAGGGTGGGGTTTGAGACAAAGAGAAAACTGGGTGGGGAAATGATACCAGAAAACTGGCGTGGGGAGAGTGCATCAGGAGAAACGCTAGCTTGGAGTGTGCTTTGTTACGGCGTCGGCCAGCAAAACAGCTCATCTTCTGCCATCATTAGAAAAACAGATGGCGGTGGGGAGGGGAGGAGGGGGAGTGACTCATCCCCCAAGCAGGGGGTAAGAAGGGGGAAGAAGAGGCCAGGGAAGGAGGGAGATAAACAGACAGAAGACTCGAGAACTGGGACGAGATCAAAGGTATCCTGAGAATTCCCTTCTGGTGCTTCCACGCATGATCGCAAGAGGGAGGGTAGACAGCAGGCCCTGGAGCTGGCTTCGGTGTTTCCCAGAAGGTTACAACACAGAGCTTTCCCCATTTGTCCTCCCTCCACACTGAACCCAGCACATGCTCTGGTATCCAGAGCATCCCAGGCTGCTCTCAGCTCCTTTTCTGATACGATGAACAAAACTGTGTTCCCTCTTATGACCCCCCACCACCCAACTGCTATCAGGCACAGATGAGGATTGACCACCACACACCTGTTGGTACCACCACTCCAGGGGTTCTCAAAAGTGTGACCATGGACAAGCACAATTGGCATAATCTAGGAACCTTCACTTTCACTTTTCACTTTCATGCATTGGAGAAGGCAATGGCAACCCACTCCAGTGTTCTTGCCTGGAGAATCCTAGGGACGGGGGGAGCCTGGTGGGCTGCCATCTATCAGGTGGCACAGAGTCGGACACGACTGAAGTGACAGCAGCAGCAGCAGGAACCTGTTAAAAGTGTCTATTCTCAGGCCCCATCAGAATAAGAGGCTCTGGGGGTGGGGCCCATCAATCTGTGCTTTTTATTCTTTATTTTAATTACTTTTTAATTTTTTTTTAATTGGAGGAAAATTGCTTTTCAATGTTGTCTTGGTTTTTGCTGTGCAATAATGTAAATAAATTATAATTATGTGTGGGTTTATATAAAATATGCTTAGACCTTCAATCATGTCCAACTCTTTGTAACCCCATGAACTGTAACCTGCCAGGTTTCTCTGTCCATGGGAATTGTCCAGGCAAGAATACTGGAGTGGGTTGCCTATCCCTTTTCCAGGGGACCTTCCTGACCTATTGTAGTGGGGAGGGTTTTCCTCATTTTGTGGGGGTGATAATTGAAGTGAGTGGTCACTGCATCCATGAACACATAATACTGTCAGATCATATAAGTGTTATCTTCTGTCTTTTTTTCCCTTCCTCCCTTCCCTTCCTCCCTCCCTCCTTTCCTTCCTTCCTTTTCTTCTTTCCTTCCCAAAAGTCATATTTATGAATTCTAACAAAATGTACAGTCCTAGGTTCCACTTAAATTAAGAACATCTTGTTCTCTAGGGAATGCAAAGGAAATAAAGGCCACACTTCCAGCCTCCTTTTGGATAGAAATGACTAACTTACTTCCTGTAGGATAATTAACAGAGTGCCCATTGACCTACATTTTGGCTATACTTTTTCTTTGAGCATGTTTCTCTTGCAAGTTCATTGTGCATCCCAGCAGCACCCATTTTGGCTTACAATTTCTGATAGTCTCTCTTCAAACTTTTGCAGGTTCTTGTAGAGTTGTGCTCTTTCTTTTTGGACAAAAAGGGAGCCATGCAGGAGGACAGAAGCAGAATGATGTCAGAATTAGGTTCAAATTCTGAGTCTACCTTTGTTAACTGCATACAATATCTGTCTGGCTATGTCTCAAAACTTCTGTGAGAATCAAGTGAAATGACTGATTTTAAGGTGCTGTGTAAGTTGCATGTAATGTAACATATTTGTTGCAGTATTGGCTGAAGAACAATATACATCCACGTGTAAGGATGGGATCTTATTGAAACAATATATAAATATTAAGACTCAAGAAATAGTTCACACACCCGTAAGTCTTATGAGTATTATTATATACTGAAGATGGATATGGTTAATTGATGTTCTAGAGGCTTCCGATAAACTTTTTAAAGCAGAAAAAGTAGAAAATTTTTAAAGAGTTTTGGGGATATTTCAAGTAAGTTTCTCTGGGCATGCTACTGTTTCTCCTATAAATTCTTATCCATACCCTTGTAAATGACTGTCATCTCACTTATCACATTATTTCAAGATTATATGACAGGTCCGTCCTTCCAACAATCTGTGAGCTCCTAGTGATAGGATGTGTTATTCCCTTGAAAAGCACAGGCCTAATTCTTCAGTGACTCCTGCTTCTTCCCCTTCACAGGCAAGCAGAGAGAGTTGAAGGTAGACTTTGAGAGTCTCAAATTGAGAAAGATAGCATCAGTTTCCTGAAGAGTAGCACAGTGGAGAGAAAGGTAGGGAAGGAGTAGAAGGAGAAGGAGAGAATACAACTCTGTGATGCTTGGAATCAGAGAGCCTTGCAACGAGGGTGGCCTGGAGGAGCCGAAGGAGGCTGTCAGGGGTCTGGAGGCAGGCTCCAACCTCAGTTTCATCCCTTGATACATGCTTCTTGGACAAGTCCATTAACTTTTCTGAATTGTTTCCTCAGCTTTACAGTTAGATGGATACAATTTATCTTTTAAACTTGTTGGTCAGATACCAGGTTCAGTAAACGATGGAGATGGACCTGGGGCCAGGTGTCATTTGGGGCTTTCAAAGTGGCCCCAGAAGAATGTAGATCATGATGATTTTTCAGAAATAACTGCAAATCTGCCTTGTTACTAGGGACTTTTCCCTTCTGTATACATTTTGAACTTGATTATACCTATGAGTCTTTCTCTTAAAGAACTCCACTTCAGATCTGTGGCCTTCTTGGTTAGCCCTGATTTCTTATTCACTGGCTGCATTTACTTAAATGTAAGTAGGCAGTTGTATTGTTTTTACACATTTGGTAGCTGATATCAACAATGCTTCCATCACTAATTCATTCCATCTGCTCCACCATTCCTTAGATTCTTTCTTCTGTGTTGTCTTGGCCGTCTCCCTTCCTTTCTTTTGTTATTCGTATTCCAGATTGTAGCCCTGTTAGCTGTGTCAATGTGCTTCAGGATCACTCATTGGCACTGTCTGGGTTTCCTGCTGTACCTCTAGGATGTGGGGGCCCATATATAATACATGGGGTAGAAATAATGGCATGAAAATCAAGTTTTTATTGCACATTTTCTTCTTTCCCAAACTTTAAGCCCAGAAGGTTAGAGAGGAACTGGAGAAGGCAATGGCACCCCACTCCAGTACTCTTGCCTGGAAAATCCCATGGATGGAGGAGCCTGGTGGGCTGCAGTCCATGGGGTCGCTAAGAGTCGGACACGACTGAGCGACTTCACTTTCACTTTTTCGCTTTCATGCATTGGAGAAGGAAATGGCAACCCACTCCAGTTTTCTTGCCTGGAGAATCCCAGGGGCAGGAGAGCCTGGTGGGCTGACATCTATGGGGTCACGCGGAGTCAGACACGACTGAAGTGACTTAGCAGCAGTAGCAGCAGCAGAGTCAGACTAAATGCCCCTTTAAGGAGATGTGCTTTATACTTGGGCGCAGAATGCCTGCCTGCATCTCTGATCATTCTGCATCTCTGATCATGGGGTGGGGGGAGATGGGGGTGGGAGAGGCTCACAGGTTAGCCTGCATGTGATAAATACCCAAGAAATAAGTGATTGTTATGGGCTTCTACCTGATGTGCGGTCCTTTTGGACTAAGGTTTAAAAATATAAGCCTTCACTCGGTCCCATAGTAACCCCTATTCAGCCATTTTTTTCTTGAACTTTTATCCTTTCTATCTGTATGGTTTATCTCTATTACTGTGCTTTAGTAATGCCTTTTTCATCACTAGATAGTCTCAACATTTTTTTTAATACATGCCCAGAACTTGATCTTTGAAGTGTGAACTCATGGAATTGCTACTGATCTTTCTGAGAAAAAAGAAAGAAAGAAAAACAGTCACCTGAGGATGTCTTTATAAATTCCTTATTAAAAAGAGAAAAGTGAGTCTTTTTGAGGATACCTGTATTCAGAAAACCAAATGTTCCAACCCAAATTTTATCACTCTAGTCACTGTGTGATTGCAAAGTTGTTTAACTTCTCTTTATTTCCTTTTCATTGATATTTTGTCATTTAAATAACAGCCAACAATTAAACTTCTCTTTGCCACATTTTAGCTGTTTACAAATCAGACATAATAATCAACCCCTCCCTTGCTTCTCAGAAGACAAATCATATGAGCTTACTTTTCTTTTACATCCTTGCCAAGTTCTTCAGTATCTGAGTGGAAAGGAGTTAATTAGGGTGGAAATAATAATGACCTAACAGCCAATAATGAGGATAGCTACTCCACTTCTGGTAGGAATTGTGTGGGTTCACACAAATCTAAATCTAAATATGTGTTAGACGTGCTAAAATCCAGAGAAAAAATGAAAATTAGCTTACATTGGAACTGTCTTCCAGGCTTGTTGGCTGCCAAACTCCAGTCCCCTTGAGATTTATTTGTGAATGTCTCTGCCAGTTTTGTGCAATCTCTGCACCAGGCTGGAGATCTGGGCATGGCTTTAGGTTTGTCCAGAGTCCCCTTTGGGTCCAGGGCTTGACTAGATCCTCCAGCTGAAATCTCTGAAAATTGGACACCAAATGTTAATTAGGACTAGGTTTTCATATTGAAAACTAAAACCATTGTGTTTTTCCCCCTCTGCTTTCCAAAAACAAAAAAAGAAAGAAACATTAAAAGCACAACCATGCAAATTGTAAAACCTCCTCTAGATTAGCAAAATTCATGAGAATTTATGTTTGTCTAAGTCTCCTGCAGAACCAGGCTGTGACAGCCTGATGGGCTTTCTACATTTTGGTCCTTTTGTCTTCTCCAGCTTACTGGGTGGGCCACTTTCTCACTCTGTTAATTTCTTTGTGACATAGGCTTTCCCTTTTTCTCCTCCAACCACACCCGTTTTCTGATTTACTTTGTACTTTTCCTTATTGTACTACTCTTTTGAGTCTTCATTTGTAGTCCAGGTTTGCAGACAATTGAAATATTACTTGCTTATAAAAATAACATTATGGAAATGCTACAGGTTCTTTCATCTGTCCAGGTGCTTTCTAATCATTATGCTGAGATTATAAGAATTCATTTCAGTTCAGTCGCTCAGTCGTGTCCGACTCTTTGTGACCCCATGAATCGCAGCACGCCAGGCCTCCCTGTCCATCACCAACTCCCGGAGTTCACTCAAACTCATGTCCATTGAGTCAGTGATGCCATCCGGCCATCTCATCCTCTGTCGTCCCTTTCTCCTCCTGCCCCCAATCCCTCCCAGCATCAGAGTCTTTTCCAATGAGTCAATTCTTCACGTGAGGTGGCCAAAGTATTGAAATTTCAGCTTTAACATCAGTCCTTCCAATGAACACCTAGGACTGATCTCCTTTAGAATGGACTGGTTGGATCTCCTTGCAGTCCAAGGAACTCTCAAGAGTCTTCTCCAACACCAACAGTTCAAAAGCATCAATTCTTTGGTGCTCAACTTTCTTCACAGTCCAACTCTCACATCCATACATGACCACTGGAAAAACCATAGCCTTGACTAGACGGACCTTTCTTGGCAAAGTAATGTCTCTGTTTTTTAATCTGCTATCTAGGCTGGTCATAACTTTCCTTCCAAGGAGTAAGTGTCTTTTAATTTCATGGCTGCAGTCACCGTCTGCAGTGATTTTGGAGCCCCAAAAAATAAAGTCTGACACTATTATAAGAATTAGCAGTGAGCAAATAAAATCTGATTCTATCCATAAATAACTCTATCCCTTTCCTCTTTTTATAAGGCCTTTCTCCACTAAGATTTCTAATGGTTATCGACTGAAAATACACATACAACCTAAAAATTCAAAGTTATGTTTTATTATGTGGAAATTTTTAGAACTTTAAGCCTTGGAGGCAGATCTCAAATAACCCTGATAGAACTGCTCCAAGGAGGCAAAGGGAGGAACCAGGTTATGTAGAAGCTCTGCAACAAAAGACAGGTAGCTTAAATGTCAGAAGTTTTTAAAAAAAAATTTTTGTACATTAAAGAGAACCAGATATCCCAAGCCAAGGAACTTAGAGCTATTCTCTGTATGGGGAGATGCAAGAGTCTGGGGTCACTGAAGTCATTCCTTTGATATGCACCGCATGGATCTGGAACCAGTGTCCCTGTGTTTTCCCTTAGTCGTGTCCGATTCTTTGTGACCCCATGGACTACAGCACGTCAGGCTTCCCTGTCCATCAACAACTCCCGGAGCTTACCCAAACTCATGTCCATCAAGTCGGTGATGCCATACAGTCATCTCATCCTCTGTCATCTCCATCTCCTTCTCCTTCTCTCTTCAATCTATCCCAACATCAGGGTTTTTTCCAATGAGTCAGTTCTTCACATCAGATGGCCAAAGTATTGAAGTTTCAGCTTCAGCGTCAATCCTTCCAATGAACATTCAGGACTGATTTCCTTCAGGATCGACTGGTTTGATCTACTTGCAGTCCAAGGGACTCTCAAGAGTCTTCTCCAACACCATAGTTCAAAAGCATCAGTTGTTCAGCGCTCAGCTTTATTTATTGTCCAACTCTCACATCCATACATGACCACTGGAAAAACCATAGCTTTGACTGGACCTTTGTTGGCAAAGTAATGTTTCTGATTTTTAATATGCTGTCTAGGTTTGTCATAGTTTTTCTTCCAGGGAGCAAGCGTCTTTTGGATTCATAGCTGCAGTCACCATCTGCAGTGATTTTGGAGCCCAAGAAAATGAAGTCTGTTACTAATTCCATTGTTTCCCCATTTTTTGCCATGAAGTGATTGGAATGGGTGTCATGATTTTAGTTTTTTGAATGTTGAGTTTTAAGCCAGCTTTTTCACTCTCCTCTTTCACTTTCATCAAGAGGCTCATTAGTTCTTCTTCACTTTCTGCCCTAAGGGTAGTGTCATCTGTGTATCTGAGATTATTGATATTTTTCCTGATAATCTTGATTCCAGCTTGTGCTTCATCCAGCCTGGCATTTCACATGATGTACTCTGCATATAAGTTAAATAATTAGGGTGACAATATACAGCCTTGACATACTCCTTTCCCAATTTGGAACCAGTCCATTGCTCCATGTCTGGTTCTAACTGTTGCTTCTTGACCTGCATACAGATTTCTCAGGAGGCAGGTAAGGTGGTCTGGTATTCCTGTCTCTTGAAGAATTTTCCACAGCTTGTTGTGATCCACACACTAAAGGCTTTAGTGTAGTCAAAGATGGCAGGTATTCTCCTTTCTGAATTCCCTCAGGCTCACAGTGGGGGGCTGCAATCACTTCTAACTGTGATTCTGATAACTGGTAACTGGTTACTGATGCTTTTGAACTGTGATGTTGGGGAAAACTCTTGGGAGTTCCTTGGACTGCAAGGAGATCAAACCAGTCAATCCTGAAGGAAATCAGTCCTGAATATTTATTGGAAGTATTGATGCTGAAGCTGAAACTCCAATACTTTGGCCACCTAATGTGAAGAACTGACTCACTGGAAAAGACCCTGATGCTGGGAAAGACTGAAGGCAGGAGAAGGGGATGACAGAGGATGAGATGGTTGGATGGCATCACTGACTCGATGGACATGAGTTTGAGCAAGCTCCAGGAGTTGGTGATGCATAGGGGAAGCCTGGCATGCTGCAGTCCATGGGATTACAAAGAGTCAGACATGACTGAGCAACTGAACTGAACTGTGACGTTCTTGTTTACTGATATGACAGGAAAGATTCCATTTCTCACTGTGACTGATATGACAGGAAAGATTCCATTTCTCACTGTGCTCCTAAAATATATTTTAAATGCAACCTAAGCATGACTCAAATATGTTCACTGAGACTGTTCTTAAAATTCATAAAATGTTGATTAGTTTACCATTTATCTTCATGGTCATTTGCATATCCTTTATCAAATAGTCATATTGACAAGCTCTTTCAGAAAATTCATATAATTTGAGTCATTTTTAATTTATCCTACTAAAATAGATATTCCTTTACGTGAAATTATTTTATTCAGTTCAGTTCAGTTGCTCAGTCACCTCTGACTCTTTGCGACCCCATGAATCACAGCACGCCAGGTCTCCCTGTCCATCACCAACTCCCGGAGTTCACTCAAACTCATGTCCATCGAGTCAGTGATGCCATCCAGCCATCTCATCTTCTCTCATCCCCTTCTCCTCCTGCCCCCAATCCCTGCCAGTAGCAGAGTCTTCTCCAATGAGTCAACTCTTAGCATGAGGTGGCCAAAGTATTGGAGTTTCAGCTTCAGCATCAGGTGTTCCTTCCAGTAAACACCCAGGACTGATCTCCTTTAGGATGGGCTGGTTGGATCTCCTTGCAGTCCAAGGAACTCTCAAGAGTCTTCTCCAACACCACAATTCAAAAGCATCAATTCTTCAGCACTCAGATTTCTTCACAGTCCAACTCTCATATCCATACATGACCACTGGAAAAGTCATAGCCTTGACTAGATGGACCTTTGTTGGCAAGGTAATATCTCTGTTTTTCAATACTTGCTTTTGGTAGCGACTGAATGATAAAAGGTTTTTTTAAGTCTCCTACTTAATTTTTTTTTAATTTTATTTTATTTAACTTTACAATATTGTATTGGTTTTGCCATATATCAAAATGAATCTGCCACAAGTATACATGTGTTCCCCATTCTGAACCCTCCTCCCTCCTCCCTCCCTATACCATCCCTCTGGGTCATCCCAGTGCACCAGCCCCAAGCATCCAGTATCGTGCATCGAACCTGGACTGGCGACTCGTTTAATATATGATATTACACATATTTCAATGCCATTCTCCCAAATCATCCCACCCTCTCCCTCTCCCACAGAGTCCAAAAGACTGTTCTATGTATCAGTGTCTCTTTTGCTGTCTCGTATACAGGGTTATTGTTACCATCTTTCTTAATTCCATATATATGTGTTAGTATACTGTATTGGTGTTTTTCTTTCTGGCTTACTTCACTCTGTATAATAGGCTCCAGTTCCATCCACCTCATTAGAACTGATTCAAATGTATCCTTTTTAATGGCTAAGTAATGTTCCATTGTGTATATGTACCACAGCTTTCTTATCCATTCATCTGCTGATGGACATCTAGGTTGCTTCCATGTCCTAGCTATTGTAAACAGTGCTGCGATGAACATTGGGGTACATGTGTCTCTTTAAATTCTGATTTCCTCAGTGTGTTTGCCTAGCAGTAGGATTGCTGGATCATAAGGCAGTTCTATTCCCAGTTTTTTAAGGAATCTCCGCACTGTTCTCCATAGTGGCTGTACTAGTTTGCTTTCCTACGAACAGTATAAGAGGGTTCCCTTTTCTCCACACCCTCTCCAGCATTTATTGCTTGTAGACTTTTGGATCGCAGCCATTCTGACTGGCATGAAATGGTACTTCATAGTGGTTTTGATTTGCATTTCTCTGATAATGAGTGATGTTGAGCATCTTTTCATGTGCTTGTTAGCCATCTGTATGTCTTCTTTGGAGAAATGTCTATTTAGTTCTTTGGCCCATTTTTTGATTGGGTCATTTATTTTTCTGCAATTGAGTTGTAGGAATTGCTTGTATATTTTTGAGATTAGTTGTTTGTCTGTTGCTTCATTTGCTATTATTTTCTCCCATTCTGAAGGCTGTCTTTTCACCTTGCTTATAGTTTCCTTTGTTGTGCAGAAGCTTTTAAGTTTAATTAGGTCCCATTTGTTTATTTTTGATTTTATTTCCAATATTCTGCGAGGTGGGTCATAGAGGATCCTGCTGTGATGAATGTCGGAGAGTGTTTTGCCTATGTTCTCCTGTAGGAGTTTTATAGTTTCTGGCCTTAAGTTTAGATCTTTAATCCATTTTGAGTTTGTTTTTGTGTATGGTGTTAGAAAGTGCTCTAGTTTCATTCTTTTACAAGTGGTTGACCAGTTTTCCCAGCACTGCTTGGTAAAGAGATTGTCTTTAATCCATTGTATATTCTTGCCTCCTTTGTCAAAGATAAAGTGTCCATATGTGCATGGATTTATCTCTAGGCTTTCTATTTTGTTCCATTGATCTAAATTTCTGTCTTTGTGCCAGTACCATACTGTCTTGATGACTGTGGCTTTGTAGTAGAGCCTGAAGTCAGGCAGGTTGATTCCTCCAGTTCCATTCTTCTTTCTCAAGATAGCTTTGGATATTCAAGGTTTTTTGTATTTCCATACAAATTGAGAAATTATTTGTTCTAGCTCTGTGAAGAATACCGTTGGTAGCTTGATAGGGATTGCATTGAATCTATAAATTGCTTTGGGTAGTATACTCATTTTCACTATAATGATTCTTCCAATCCATGAACATGGTATATTTCTCCATCTATTAGTGTCCTCTTTGATTTCTTTCACCAGTGTTTTATAGTTTTCTATATATAGGTCTTTAGTTTCTTTAGGTAGATATATTCCTAAGTATTTTATTCTTTTTCGTTACAATGGTGAATGGAATTGTTTCCTTAATTTCTCTTTCTATTTTCTCATTATTAGTGTACAGGAATGCAAGGGATTTCTGTCTGTTGATTTTATATCCTGCAACTTTACTATATTCATTGATTAGTTTTAGTAATTTTCTGGTGGAGTCTTTAGGGTTTTCTATGTACAGGATCATGTCATCTGCAAGCAGTGAGAGTTTTACTTCTTCATTTCCCATTTGGACTCCTTTTATTTCTTTTTCTGCTCTGATTGCTGTGGCCAAAACTTCCAAAACTATGTTGAATAGTAATGGTGAAAGTGGGCACCCTTGTCTTGTTCCTGACTTTAGAGGAAATGTTTTCAATATTTCGCCATTGAGGATAATGTTTGCTGTGGGTTTGTCATATATAGCTTTTATTATGTTCAGGTATGTTCCTTCTATTCCTGCTTTCTGGAGAGTTTCATAATCATATGGTTTTTATTTTTCAATTTGTTAATGTGGTGTATTACATTGATTGATTTGCGGATATTGAAGAATCCTTGCATCCCTGGGATAAAGCCCACTTGGTCATGGTGTATGATCTTTCTAATATGTTGTTGGATTCTGATTGCTAGAATTTTGTTGAGGATTTTTGCATCTATGTTCATCAGTGATATTGGCCTGTAGTTTTCTTTTTTTGTGGCATCTTTGCCAGGTTTTGGTATTAGGGTGATGGTGGCCTCATAGAATGTGTTTGGAAGTTTACCTTACTCTGCAATTTTCTGGAAGAGTTTGAGTAGGATAGGTGTTAGCTCTTCTCTAAATTTTTGGTAGAATTCAGCTGTGAAGCCGTCTGGACCTGGGCTTTTGTTTGCTGGAAGATTTCTGATTACAGTTTCAATTTCTGTGCTTGTGATGGGTCTGTTAAGATTTTCTTTTTCATCCTGGTCCAGTTTTGGAAAGTTGTACTTTTCTAAGAATTTGTCCATTTCTTCCACGTTGTCCATTTTATTGCCATATAATTGCTGATAGTAGTCTCTTATGATCATTTGTATTTCTGTGTTGTCTGTTGTGTGATCTCTCCATTTTCATTTCTAATTTTATTGATTTGATTTTTCTCCCTTTGTTTCTTGATGAGTCTGGTTAGTGGTTTGTCAATTTTATTTATCCTTTCAAAGAACCAGCTTTTGGCTTTGTTGATTTTGCTATGGTCTCTTTTGTTTCTTTCGCATTTATTTCTGCCCTAATTTTTAAGATTTCTTTCCTTCTACTAACCCTGGGGTGCTTCATTTCTTCCTTTTCTAGTTGCTTTAGGAGTAGAGTTAGATTATTTATTTGATTTTTTTCTTGTTTCTTGAGGTATGCCTGTATTGCTATGAACTTTCCCATTGCTGCTGCTGCTGCTAAGTCACTTCAGTTGTGTCCGACTCTGTGCGACCCCATAGACAGCAGCCCACCAGGCTCCCCCGTCCCTGGGATTCTCCAGACAAGAACACTGGAGTGGGTTGCCATTTCCTTCTCCAATGCATGAAAGAGAAAAGTGAAAGGGAAGTCGCTCAGTTGTGTCCGACCCTCAGCGACCCCATGGACTGCAGCCTTCCAGGTTCCTCTGTCCATGGGATTTTCCAGGCAAGAGTACTGGAGTGGGGTGCCACTGCCTTCCCTTAGGACTGCTTTTACAGTGTCCCACAGGTTTTGGGTTGTTGTGTTTTCATTTTCATTCGTTTCTATGCAAATTTTGATTTCTTTTTTGATCTTCTGTGATTTGTTGGTTATTCAGCAGCGTGTTGTTCAGCCTCCATATGTTGGAATTTTTAATAGTTTTCCTCCTATAATTGAGATGTAATCTTACTTCATTGTGGTCAGAAAAGATGCTTGGAATGATTTCAATTTTTCTGAATTTACCAAGGCTAGATTTATGGCCCAGGATGTGATCTATCTTGGAGAAGGTTCCATGTGTGCTTGAGGAAAAGGTGAAATTTATTGTTTTGCGATGAAATGTCCTATAGATATCAATTAGGTCTAACTGGTCTATTGTATCATTTTAAGTTTGTGTTTCCTTGTTAATTTTCTTTTTAGTTGATTTATCCATAGGTGTGAGTGGGGTATTAAAGTCTCCCACTATTATTGTGTTATTGTTAATTTCTCCTTTCATACTTTTTAGTATTTGTCTTACATATTGCGGTGCTCCTATGTTGGGTGCATATATATTTATAATTGTTATAACTTCTTCTTGGATTGATCCTTTGATCATTATGTAGTGACCTTCTTTGTCTCTTTTCAAAGCCTTTGTTTTAAAGTCTATTTTATCTGATATGAGTATTGCTACTCCTGCTTTCTTTTGGTGCCTATTTGCATGGAAAATATTTTTCCAGCCCTTCACTTTCAGTCTGTATGTGTCCCCTGTTTTGAGGTGGGTCTCTTGTAGACAACATATGTAGGGGTCTTGTTTTTGTATCCATTCAGCCAGTCTTTGTCTTTTGGTTGGGGCATTCAACCCATTTACATTTAAGGTAATTATTAATAAGTATGATCCCATTGCCATTTACTTTATTGTTTTGGGTTTGAATTTATACACCCTTTTTGTGTTTCCTGTCTAGAGAATATCCTTTAGTATTTGTTTGAGAGCTGATTTGGTGGTGCTGAATTCTCTCAGCTTTTGCTTGTCTGTAAAGCTTTTGATTTCTCCTTCATATTTGAATGAAACCCTTGCTGGGTACAATAATGTGGGCTGTAGGTTATTTTCTTTCATCACTTTAAGTATGTCTTGCCATTCCCTCCTGGCTTGGAGAGTTTCTATTGAAAGATCAGCTGTTATTCTTATGGGAATTCCCTTGTGTGTTATTTTTCCCTTGCTGCTTTTAATATTTGTTCTTTGTGTTTGATCTTTGTTAATTTGATTAATATGTGTCTTGGGGTGTTTTGCCTTGGGTTTATCCTGTTTGGGACTCTCTAGGTTTCTTGGACTTGAGTGATTATTTCCTTCCCCATTTTAGGGAAGTTTTCAACTATTATCTCCTCAAGTATTTTCTCATGGTCTTTCCTTTTGTCTTCTTCTTCTGGGACCCCTATGATTCGAATGTTGTAGGGTTTAATATTGTCCTGGAGGTCTCTGAGATTGTCCTTATTTCTTTTAATTCGTTTTTCTTTTTTTCCTCTCTGATTCATTTATTTCTACCATTCTATCTTCTAATTCAGACTGAAATTGAAGAAAGTAGGGAAAACTACTAGACCATTCAGGTATGACCTAAATCAAATCTCTTATGATTATACAGTGAAAGTGAGAAATAGATTTAAGGGCCTAGATCTGATAGATAGAGTGCCTGATGAACTATGGAATGAGGTTCATGACATTGTACAGGAGACAGGGATCAAGACCATACCCATGGAAAAGAAATGCAAAAAAAAGCAAAATGGCTGTCTGGGGAGGCCTTGCAAATAGCTGTGAAAAGAAGAGAAGCAAAAAGCAAAGGAGAAAAGGAAGGATATAAACATCTAAATGCAGAGTTCCAAAGAATAGCAAGAAGAGATAAGAAAGCCTTCTTCAGTGATCAATGCAACAGAATGGGAAAGACTAGGGATCTCTTCAAGAAAATCAGAGATACCAAAGGAACATTTCATGCAAAGATGGGCTCGATAAAGGACAGAAATAGTATGGACCTAACAGAAGCAGAAGATATTAAGAAGAGGTGGCAAGAATACACAGAAGAACTGTACAAAAAGGAGCTTCACGACCCAGATAATCATGATGATGTGATCACTGACCTAGAGCCAGACATCTTGGAATGTGAAGTCAAATGGGCCTTAGAAAGCATCACTACGAACAAAGCTAGTGGAGGTGATGGAATTCCAGTGGAGCTATTCCAAATCCTGAAAGATGATGCTGTGAAAGTGCTGCACTCAATATGCCAGCAAATTTGGAAAACTCAGCAGTGGCCACAAGATTGGAAAAGGTCAGTTTTCATCCCAATCCCAAAGAAAGGCAATGCCAAAGAGTGCTCAAACTACTGCACAATTGCACTCATCTCACACGCTAGTAAAGTAATGCTCAAAATTCTCCAAGCCAGGCTTCAGCAATATGTGAACCGTGAACTTCCTGATGTTCAAGCTGGTTTTAGAAAAGGCAGAGGAACCAGAGATCAAATTGCCAACATCCGCTGGATCATGGAAAAAGCAAGAGAGTTCCAGAAAAACATCTATTTCTGCTTTATTGACTATGCCAAGGCCTTTGACTGTGTAGATCACAATAAACTGTGGAAAATTCTGAAAGAGATGGGAATACCAGACCACCTGATCTGCCTCTTGAGAAATCTGTATGCAGGTCAGGAAGTGGCAGTTAGAACTGGTCATGGAACAACAGACTGGTTCCAAATAGGAAAAGGAGTACGTCAAGGCTCCTTAGTATTGTCACTCCATAGTATTGTCACTATGTTTATTTAACTTATATGCAGAGTACTTCATGAGAAATGCTGGACTGGAAGAGACAGAAGTTGGAATCAAGATTGCTGGGAGAAATATCAATAACCTCAGATATGCAGATGACACCACTCTTATGGCAGAAAGTGAAGAGGGGCTAAAAAGCCTCTTGATGAAAGTGAAAGTGGAGAGTGAAAAGGTTGGCTTAAAGCTCAACATTCAGAAAACGAAGATCATGGTATCTGGTCCCATCACTACATGGGAAATAGATGGAGAAACAGTGGAAACAGTGTCAGAATTTATTTTTCTGGGCTCCAAAATCACTGCAGATGGTGACTGTAGCCATGAAATTAAAAGACGCTTACTCCTTGGAAGGAAAGTTATGACCAACCTAGATAGCATATTCAAAAGCAGAGACATTACTTTGCCAACAAAGGTTCGCCTAGTCAAGGCTATGGTCTTTCCTGTGGTCATTTATGGATGTGAGAGTTGGACTGTGAAGAAGGCTGAGCGCCGAAGAATTGATGCTTTTGAACTGTGGTGTTGGAGAAGACTTTTGAGAGTCCCTTGGACTGCAAGAAGATCCAACCAGTCCATTCTGAAGGAGATCAATCCTGGAATTTCTTTGGAAGGAATGATGCTAAAGCTGAAACTCCAGTATTTTGGCCACCTCATGCGAAGAGTTGACTCATTGGAGAAGACTCTGATGCTGGGAGGGATTGGGGGCAGGAGGAGAAGGGGACGACAGAGGATGAGATGGCTGGATGGCATCACTGACTCGATGGATGTGAGTCTGAGTGACCTCCGGGAGCTGGTGATGGACAAGGAGGCCTGGCGTGCTGCAGTTCATGGGGTCGCAAAGAGTCGGACACGACTGAGCGACTGATCTGATCTGATCTGGATGAGATGAGGTGGAATCAACAGAGGAGAGAGCGGGCTAACCAGTAATCACTTCCTTATGTACACTTCAGAACTGGACCACTTAGAGATATTCACGGAGTTATAGAGAGAAGAGAAGAGGGAGGAAGGAGACAGAGGTGGCCAGGAGGATAAAAGGAGGAAATGAAAAGGAGAGAGACAGATCCAGCCAGTAATCAGTTCCCTAAGTCTTCTCCACTGTCTGGAACACACAGAAATTCAGAGTTGGGTAGAGTAGAGAGAGGTTAGGGAGGAGACACAGGCAACCTGGTGGAGAAAAAGGAGAGTCCGAAGGGGGAGAGAGCAGTCAAGCCAGTAATCTCGCTCCCTAGTGAAAAATGGATACTGAAGATTGGGTTCTTAAAGGTACAAAATTGGTAACAAATACCTAAAAGCAAAAATTAAAAATCTAGAGTAGAGTTTGGAATTTCAAAAATACAATGTTAAAGAAAAGAAGAAGGAAAAGAAAGAGAGAAAAAGAAAAAAAAAGTCACAAAAATTATAAAGAAAATATAGGTACAAAATTGATAATACCAAAAAGCAAAAGTTAAAAATCTAGAGTAGAGTTTGGAATTTCAAAAATACAATGTTAAAGAAAAGAAGAAGGAAAAGAAAGAGAAAACAAAAAACAAAAACAAAGTCACAAAAATTATAAAGAAGATATAGGTACAAAATTGATAACAAATACCAAAAAGCATAAATTAAAAATCTAGAGTAGAGTTTGGAATTTCAGGAATACAATGTTAAAGAAAAGATGAAGAGAAAGAAAGAGAAAGAGAAAAAGAAAAAAGAAAAAACAAGGTCACAAAAGTTATAAAAAATATATATATGAAGTTTGCTTTTTTTAAAAAAAAGGGTCTTTTTTTTTTTTTTACAAAGTAATAGTAGGTTATAAAAGTGAAAATTAAAGGAGTAATAGAGGACTTATAAATTTTTTAAAAAAAGAAAGAAAGAATGATTGTAAAAATAGTAAAAATATATATAGGACTTTCTCTGATGTTGTTGTGGGTATTGTGGGTTCAGTTCATTTTCGGCTAGTTCCTTGTTCCAGCTTATATTTCTCAAGATCTATAGGCCCCTTCCTATGTAGTCAGTACTAACCACGGGGTTTTAATCTATTGCCTGTCGCTTCCAAGGCAGTTCCCTCTGTTATAGATTCTTCTGTTTGCTGGTCTCTTCAGTCTGATTTCCGCCGCTGATACAAAGAGGGCGGTGGTGGACACCTTTTTTTTTTTTTTTTTTTTTTTTAAGGCTCACTTGTTCAGTCGTGCTGTGGGGAGGGAGGGACGCTGCAAATAAATAACACTGGCGTGTGCTCGCAGTGCCTCAGCCACACTGGGCCTGGCCCTGCTCATGGCGTGTGTAGCCTCCCTGCCCACACTGCTCAGGCTCTAGGTTGTTCTGCTGGGAACCATCCACGGCTGGCCCTTGGGCTGCTTGCACCTCCCAGGTCTAAGTCGCTCAGGTTCAGGCACTTGGGTAGTCCTCAGAGACACAGACTCGGTTGGGCCTGCGTTTTGTGCCCTTCCCAGGTCCAAGCAGCGCAGGTGATGAGGTGTTTGGCGAGCACGGTTGCTGTGACTTATCGCCGCCCCGCCGCTTGGTTATCTAGGTGTACAACCGGCGCACCTTCTCAGGCGAATGTTGACTGTCCAGAACCCCAAGAAGTTTTAGTTAGCAAAGAAGCCTGCTTACAGTTTTGTAGATAATGTCTCTCTGGGGCTGCGATTGCCCCCTTCCGGCTCTGGCTGCCTGTCACTGGAGGGGGACGGTCTGCAGCCGGCTATCTCTGTACAGTCCTTTGTTCCGTGCACAGGCCTGGCTGTGTCTTAGGTTAGGGCTGGCTTTTCGCGTGGTAGATATCCCACAGTCTGGTTTGCTAGCCCAAATTATTTCGCTCAGGTAGCGCTTGGGATATTCAGCCCAGATCCTTACTCTAAGCGATGCAGCCCATGCCACGCCTCCCTGCCCAGACCCCGCTTGCTAATGGCGGATGCAGGTGTCTGCGCTGCTTCTCCGCTGGGGGAGTTACTGTAGGGCTCATAATCTGTGGGTTTTAATTGTTTATTTATTTTTCCTCCCTGTTATGTTGCCCTCTGTGCTTCCAAGGCTCGGCACAGACTCGGCAGTGAGAATGTTTCCTGGTGTTTGGAAACTTCTCTCTTTTTAAGACTCCCTTCCCAGGATGGAGTTCTGTCCCTCCCTCTTTTGTCTCTTTTTTTGTGTTTTATATTTTTTCTTACCTCCTTTCGAAGACATGGGTTGCTTTTCTGGGTGCCTGATGTCCTCTGCCGGCATTCAGAAGTTGTTTTGTGGAATTTACTCCGCGTTTAAATGTTCTTTTGATGAATTTGTGGAGGAGAAAGTGTTCTCCCTGGCCTATTCCTCTGCCATCTTAGCTCCTCCCCCTCATACTTAATTTTTTAAAACATATGAAGTACATGTATGTGTGTATGCTAAGTCACTCCAGTTGTGTCCAGCTCATTGTGACCTATGAACTGTAGCCCGCCAAGCTCTTCTCTCCATGAGATTTTTCAGGCAAGAATTCTGAGTGAGTTGCCATGCTCTCCTCTAGGAGATCTTCCAGACCCAGGGATCAAATCTACATCTCTTATGTCTCCTGCATTGCCAGACAGGTTCTTTACTGCTAGCACCATCTAGGAAGCCCTTATATGAAGTACATATGTATACCTATATACATGTATGTGTATGTGGTTGTATATATTTGCAAGTTTGTTGTGATTAACCCTATAGTGACATAGTGAACAATAAAAGGCTAACAGTCCCAATCTGATTGTAATTATTGGCAAATTGGAGCAAATAGTGTGCATAGCAGAAAGGATACACATTTTAGAAAATGAAAGTGAAAGTCATGTCCCACTCTTTGTGACCCATGGACTATATAGTCCATGGAATTCTCCAGCCCTATGGAATACTCCATACTGGAGTAGGTAGCCTTTACCTTCTCCAGGGGATCTCCCCAACCCAGGGATCGAACCCAGGTCTCCTGCATTGCAGGCAGATTCTTTACCAGCTGAGCCATAAGAGAAACCCAAGAATACTGGAATGGGTAACCTATCCCTTCTCCAGGAGATCTTCCCAACCACTAATGGGTTTAAATCTCAGCTCTGCCCTTATTAGCCATATTTTCATGTAATATTTTTTAATTTCATTTTAATTCTATAAAAGTAATACATGTACCTAGTATAAAAAGCCAGTTAGCTCCTCTGGTTTTTTTGGAAAACCGGCAGTGTCTGCCCCTCTCTGGCTAACCTCTCCTCTCAAGGTAGAGACAACTCTTTCATGTCTTTTTTGCTTCTCCTCTATAATTCTTTAATTTCATAATTTCATCAGGAAATTATGTCTATAAATATCTATATCTATGCGTGCATACATGCGTACTCAGTCACTTCAGTTATGTCCAATTTTTTTGTGACTCTATAGATTGTAACTTGTCAGGTTTCTGTCCATGGGATTTTCCAGGCAAGAATACTGGAGTGGGTTGCCATTTGCTTCTCCACGGTATCGTCCCTGACCCAGGAATAGAATGCTCATCTCCTGTGTCTCATGCATTGCAGGCGGATTCTTTACCACTGAGTCACCAATGGGAAGCCCATATTTATGTGTTATATATATATATATATATATAGGGGAAGGCAATGGCACCCCACCCCAGTACTTTTGCCTGGAGAATCCCATGGATGGAGGAGCCTGGTGGGCTCCAGTCCATGGGGTCGCTGAGAGTTGGACACGACTGAGCGACTTCACTTTCACTTTTCACTTTCATACACTGGAGAAGGAAATGGCAACCCACTCCAGTGTTCTTGCCTGGAGAATCCCAGGGACGGGGGAGCCTGGTGGGCTTCCGTCTATGGGGTCGCACAGAGTCGGACATGACTGAAGCGACTTAGCAGTAGCACAGAGTCGTATCCGACTCTGTATTTATATATATATATATATATACACACATACATACACACTGTGCTATGCTAAGTCGCTTCAGTCGTGTCCGACTCTGTGAGACCCCATAGACAGCAGCCCACCAGGCTCCCCCGTCCCTTGGATTCTCCAGGCAAGAACACTGGAGTGGGTTGCCATTTCCTTCTCCAGTGCATGAAAGTGAAAAGTGAAAGTGAAGTCGCTCAGTCGTGTCCGACTCTCAGCGACCCCATGGATTGCAGCCTAACAGGCTCCTCTGTCCATGGGATTTTCCAGGCAAGAGTACTGGAGTGGGGTGCCATTGCCTTCTTTGATATAAGCATTATTAAACAGATATATGTGTGTGCTATATCTGTTTAATAATGCTAGTACTGCCAATCTTGATTTTTCTTTTCGTTTGTGGCATTATGTACGGACTTCTTAATATAAGAAGTGGGGTTTGAGCTCTCTGACATGCTCTCTTGCTCTCTCTCTTTCTCTCACAGACACACACACACAAACACTCACCTATATAGCTGCCTGAAGAGGTACTTGACAATCCTAATTCTTGAGTTTTTCTGGTGTTCTGTGCATTTCAGGCATTTAGGTTTCTGTTTTCTCAGATCTGCTCTGTCAGCTCCTACTCCTTCATGCACTTCCCACTTTCTTAAACTTTGTTGGATTCTTCATTGGCTGTCATGGTCTTGCCTGTCCTCTTTGCTCTTGTGATTTCACACCTTCTTTACTCCTTTATTCCCATATTAGGGGACTTCCAGAAGGAGCAGATATAAAAACAAATTCAGCTCATATGTTTTACCAGCACTAAGCCTGAAATGCAGTAGATATGCAGTGATCAATATACTGTCACTCCTCAATATTCCCATCAACAGGGTTTATGCTGATACAGAGGAAAACAGAGGCACTTGATAGAGACAATGTTTCTTATTTTGGTATTTGTCCCTCTACTCTCTCTTCTAATTTCTTATTTTAACCTAGAGCCAGGAAGAAATGTCTTCAAGGCACTCAACTCTTGAATGTGTAGGTTTTAGATAAAGAAGCACTCATTCACAGAACATACATTTATTGTCCATGTATAGTCTATGACTCTTGGGATGTTAAAAGAATCAAGATGAAATCTTGTCCCTGGTAATCCACTCTGACTTGAGGGATACACGTTTTCAAAGTTCTTTGGGAATAAAGGAAGGATACTGTATTTACTTACTGAACAGGCAGAGGATGGGTGTGGGACATACGATTTGGGGAAGATTTCAGAGCAAAGTGGCACTCTTGTAGGATTTGATGGGTTTATTAGTTGGTGTTAAAGTTGAAAGCCCTGTGGGCAGAGAGGATGGTATATGTACAAGGAACAGGGATTTGAAACACAGGGAAAGTTTGGAACCCTTTGGAGACTACAGATGAGGCTGATGGGGCTCAGGCTTAGCCATGAAGACATGGCTTGAATGTTGCCCTACTCAGACGATCAACTTTATTCCAGTGGTATTGAAGAGCATCTCCAGGAAGCTGCGAGATCAGATAAAGTAGAAAAATTGTTGAAAATTAAGCCCTTGCAGAAGAGACAGATGATAAGTAGAATGATTAGGAGACAATACTTGCATCTCAAGAGAAGATGTTGAGAACCCAGACTCAGCCTCACTCGGTAAAGATGGAAAGAAGTCATGACTGAGGGCTTTCCTTTCAAGATATGAAATCGATTCTAAAATCCCAGCCAATGGGGAAGAAGATCTATATCTGACTCCTTGGTGCTTGGATGGATAGTGGATGCCATTTACCTCTGTAAAAAAAAAAAAAAAAAAAAGAAGAAGAAGAAGCAGGCTTGTAGGAGAAAATAATGAGCTTGGCTTTAGATAGAGTGAGTTTAGTAGAGTTGGAAATAAAAAGTCTAGAGTTCAGTCACACAGTCTCAGTTGATGACCTGTTAAGGGAAATATGGATGATAATTAAAGGTAGGTGAGGGGATAGGATCATGCCAGAAATGTGAATGGGAAGAGGTGGAGAAAAAAGACATGGGAGGAGGGAAGTAATACAGGAAAGAACAGAGGAAGTAAAGCTAGTCAAGGGAATAGAGAATGATTAGAAAAGTAGAAAGAAATACAGGAGAGAATGGTTGTATTAATAGGAAAACCATGGAAGAGGAGAGAGATGGCAAATGATGTGAAATGCTAAAGAGTGGATAGATGAATTGAGTATTGACAAGAGACAATTAGGCTTATGATTTCAACACTCGCTGTAATCCCAGACACAGTGGTAACAGTGGAACCGGAGAGAGGGAAGTAGATTGAGAAATAGATAAGAACATGGATGCAGCAAATAAAAATATTGTTTCCAAAAGTTGGCCAGTACAAGGAGTGAGATGAACAATAACTTAAGTGGAAAACAGTGTTTATGGAAAGACTTTTGATATGAATGAAACTTTAATATATTTATTATCTGTGGATAATAAACTGATTAAAAGTCTGGACAACCAAGGTAAAGAGGAGATAGAAGGGATTACAAACACTGTTGGCTCTGAGTCAGATGGGAAGGAAGGAACAATGACTGAAGACAAAGTTTGTAGTGCTGACTTAAAAAACATTCACAGCCTAAAAGTTGAGAGTTATGTTTATTCTGTGGAGACTTTTAGCACTTCAAGCCCAAGAGACAGCACCTCAAGTAACCTTGAGAGAACTGCTCCTAGACTGGGGGAGGAGCCTGGTTATATAGAAATTTTGAAAAAAATAAATAAATAAAGGGTAGGTAGTCTGAACATCAAAAGATTATTATTGATAACTAAAGAAAACCAGATAACCCCAGACAAGGAATTTAACGCTTTTCTATGTATTGGAAGATGCAAGAGTCTGGGCTCATTGAAGTCATTCCTTTGATAGGCACCTCAGCTATCTGGGGCCAGTATCCTGTGTTTTTACAACATCCTAAGTTCCTTGGGCGGAGAAGGCAATGGCAACCCACTCCAGTACTCTTGCCTGGAAAATACCATGGGTGGAGGAGCCTGGTAGGCTGCAGTCCATGGGGTCCTGAAGAGTCAGACACGACTGAGCGACTGGACTTGCACTTTTCACTTTCATGCATTGGAGAAGGAAAGGGCGACCCACTCCAGTGTTCTTCCCTGGAGAATCCCAGGGACAGGGGAGCCTAGTGGGCTGCTGTCTATGGGATCATACAGAGTCAGATATGACCAAAGCGACTTAGCAGCAGCAGCAAGTTCTTAGGGACTCACCACCCTAGGGAGTGTCTGTAGTCTAAGGGTTGCTAGATGGCAGGTATTCTTCCCTTTCCTGAGTTCTTCACTGGCTCACATTGGTAGGCTGCCATAGACTCTGACACCCTTGTTTATTGATATGGAAGTAAATATGTAAATGTGGTAGTATTTTTCCATTTCTTAGTAGAGTAGCAAACAGAACTTAAGAATTCAAGGAGTTCATATGCAATAATTTATCATTTCTCTGTGCAGACTTTCCCTTCTTAGTTGATGGCAACTTCATCCTTCCTGTTGCTCAGGACAAAGTCCTGGGTGTCATCTTAATCCCCCTCTCTCATTCTGCACATCCAATTCATCAGTTCAATCCACTAGTTCTGCCTTGAAAATCCATCCACAGTTCAATCGCTTTTCACCATCTCATCTGCTGCCACCCTGGTTTGAGCTATCATCCTCTACTACCTGGATTCCTGCAACAGCCTTCAGACTGGTCTCACTCCTACCCCTGTTTTAGCACTTTTTATTCTCAACACAGCAGCCAAAGGGGCCTGTTAAAATGTATGCAACGTAAAGGACTCTTCTGCCAAAACCCTCCTAGGATTCCTCAGTTCATTCAGGGTAAAATTCAGAGGCCTTGCTATGGTGTACATAGCCTTCCAAACTTCCCTTCTCTGATCATTTGACTGTAAATGACAACTGTCCTTCTCTCATTCTCTGCCCATCCCTCAACCTAGAGCACTGCCTTGCTGTGCTGTGCTTAGTCGCTCAGTCACGTCCGATCCTGCAGCCCCATGGACTGTAGCCCTCCAGGATCCTCTGTCCGCCTTTTCCTCTGTCCGTGGAGATTCACCAAGCAAGAATACTGAAGTGGGTGGCCATGCCCTTCTCCAGGGGTTTTTCCCAACCCATGGTCTCCCGCTTTGCAGGAAGATTCTTTACCTTCTGAGCCACCAGGGAAGCCAATAAATTCTGGAGTGAATAGCCTTTTCCTTCTCCAGGGGATCTTCCTGACCCAGGAATCGAATTGGGGTCTCCTGCATTGCAGGCAGATTCTTTATCAGCTGAGCTACCAGGGAAGCCCCAGAGCACTCCCTTGTCAAGTCACTCAGTCATGTTCAACTCTTTGCAACTCCATGGACTATAGCCTGCCAGGCTGCTTTGTCCTTGGGATTTTCCAGGCAAGTATACTGGAGTGGGTTGCCATTTCCTTCACGGGATCTTCCTAACCCAGGACTAGAACCCAGGTCTCCCGTACTGCAGGCAGACTCTTTACCATCTTAGCCATTAGGAAAGCCCAGGAAGCACTCCCTCACATTGTCCTATTTTTTTTTTTTAATAAGGCTGTTAATTTCTAATTCCCTAAATAATTATTTGTTATGTTGTTCATTCACTAAGTCATGCCTGACTCTTTTCAACCCCATGGACTGTAGCACGCCAGGCTTCCCTGCCCTTCACTATCTCTTGGAGTTTCCTCAAACTTATGTCCTTTGAGTCAGTGATACTATCTGACCATCTTGTTCTCTGTCATCCCTTTCTCCTGCCTTCAGTCTTTCCCAGCGTTAGGGTCTTTTCCAATAAGTCAGCTCTATGCATCAGGTGGCCAAAGTATTGGCGCTTCAACATCAGTCTTTCCAATGAATCTTCAGGGTTGATTTCCTTTAGAGTTGATTGGTTTGATTTCCTTGCTGTCCGAGGGACTCTCAGGAGTTTTCTCAAGCACCACAGTTTGAAAGCCTCAATTCTTCAACACTCAGCCTTCTTTATTTGTTACACTTAATATCAATATTCCTCACTGGGATATAAGCTCTACAGGGAAGGGTTTTCTGTTTATTTTATTCACTGATAAACCTCAAGTGCTTAGTACAGGGGGGCAGTGATTGGCACAGGGTAAATGTTCAATAAATACGTCTTGAGTGGATGAATGAGGTAGGAATTAAGGGCAGCCACAGATTGGGAAGAAGATTGGCAGTCGGGTAAAGATCTGGAGAAGAAATTTGATTACTATGGGGAAAAGGAAAATTTTGTTAACTTGTGAAGAATAAAAAGGTTGCCAAGAGACCCTGAGTTTAATGACTCCTTTAAGACTCTTTTTTACTGGATACTCTTTTTTTGTTGAGAGAAGCCTGTAGTTAGCATGGCCCTGTCTTGGGACTTGAGGGGTGAGTGATGACATTTAGATTCCCTTCAACTCTTTGAAGGCTGTTTGTGCAATGGGTAGAGAAAGCTTGGTTCCATGGATTGCTTCTCTTCTTAGCTGTGTGATCTCAAACAAAGTCATTTCCCTCCTATGGGAAAATAATGTCTCCCTTGGTTGACTTCGAATTTTTTTTTTTTTTTTTTTTTTTGGCTCTCTGATGTTTATGAAAGCATTGACTGACACTCAGGTGCTACACACGTGTACAGGATTATCATCATTGTTATCATCCCTGTGTGAGAAGTCACCTAAAGCAAGACCAGGTTGAAGCATGGCAACAGGGACAGGTGACATGTGCTACATGCTGCACACTGGAGGTCCTGGCTGAGGAAGCCAAACGTTCTCCATGAGGTGAACACAGAAAGCTTCAGCAGGAATCAAGTAGAAGCAGAACCTCCACTTTCCTCCTTTCAACTCAGTCTGATTTTTTTTTTCCAGGCCTGCAGCTTTGAGCTAAGTTTTTGTCTCTTTCCATCTACTCTTCCAGGTGTAGGCACCCCACTTGGGCACCATAACCTTATTTAAAGGGCTAAAAACATTTCAGATCTGAGTCTTGCTAGCAGCATACCAGCTCCAGCCTATCAGTTGGGGGTAAATTTCCTTAGACACTTGCCTTGAGAGGGTGCTTATTATCCATAGAGGATATAAGGCCTCCACCTTATTTTACCTCTATTTCATTGCCCAGAGTAACAAGAATAAGAGAGAAAACGAGACTTTGAATGTCAAACAACAATAATGAAGCAAAACAACAAAAGAAAAAAACCACCTCAAACTATGCACTAATTTGAAAACAGACTCATTGCCTCTTTCCTGTCTGACACCTCTAGCCCAGCGATCCTAAGTAAGCCTTTTTTCCCCAGTGGATTCTCCATAGCCTCTTCAGCCTTATACATTGTTTTCCTTCCTATTTGAGATCAGTAATGAGGACTTGGCAGGAGAAAGATTCAAATGGGTCAGGAGGCCCTTGTGGCTTTTCTCAGGCTTGTTTTCCACAGCCCATTCTAGCCTGCAACATACTTCGCAAGAATAAGTTGGCTGCCATCTAGCTCACGGTGAAAGGCCTCCACGGAGGGTAGCATTTCAGACTAGTGAGCCTGGAGCCACGAGCAGGCTTCCTGAAGCCCAGAGCCTGGGTGTTTCCTTACACGTGCACATGCACACACACGTGTACACTCAGCAGCACACACTGGGGGTCCTTATCTAGACCAGATGTTGCTGCCCACTGTGCCAGCCATGTGTCGTGCGTGGCATTTTCTTCTGTTAAGCTCCTGGCAACTGTTTTTCCTTTCTTCTTTCCTCCCTCCACCTCCCGCCCCTTACATCCACTGCATGTCCAGATTGTCTCCTGATTCATACTGGGCCAGCCTCATATTTTTGTTGTTGTTATTGCAAACATTAGATGCTTCCAAAGCTGGAAAAAAATAAAAAGGAAAGAAAAGAGAAAAAAGAAAGAAACCACAACAACCCCCAAAGAAAACATGTTCTAACCAGGAATGTATAATACTTCATGCATGGGAAGCATCTTCCCACCTCTCCAAGCTCAGCTACAGAATCTAGGGCTCCAAATTCCAACACATGAAAAAACAAATTCATCTAGCTTTTTTTTTTTTTTTTAATATGAGCTTCATACCATTTCTCAATCTAAAAGCTTGCTGCTCCCCCCAATGGCTAGGATTTACACAAGTTGCATAGCCTCTTCTCCCAACTTACACCATGGTTACTAAACTATGATCACTCTTTCAGTTTCCTTTATTCATTTCTTCACTTAAAATAGTATTTTCTGAGTGCCAAGTATGTGTCAAGATTACAAAAATGAATAAGAAATTTCCAACATAGCATATGCAACAGAGGTAAAAAGATCAAATTGCTACTCAATGAGTAATAATACAAAGATTTGGGCAAAGTCACATAGGGGCACAGAGAATAAAGCAAATAACTTGCCTCAATTATGTTAAGAAGATCTTACAGAGGGGTAACCATCTGAGGTGAATTTTGAAGGAAAAATAGAAACATATGGGAAGGCAAAAATGTGAAAGGAAATTGTATGATGCCGTGATCCAGTTTTTTCTACGATGTGTATGTGTGTGTGTGAGTCACTCAGTCATGTCCGACTCTTTGTGACCCTATGGACTGTAACCCACCGGGCTCCATTGTCCATGGGATTCTCCAGGCAAAAATACTGGAGTGGGTAGCCATTCCTTTCTCCAGGGGATCATCTTCAGGGCCCAGGGATCGAACCCGGGTCTCCTGTATGGCAGGCAGATTCTTTACCGTCTGAACCACCAGGGAAGCCCCTTTTGCATAACAAATCATCCTCAAATATCAATGTCCTGTATCAAGAACATTTATTTCTCACTCATTCATCTGCTGGTTGGCTAAAGTGGTTCTGCCTTAGGTTTGCGGTTGGATTACTCCACCTGACTCTCACTCAAGGACCCAGGCTTCAAAGTTTCAGGGTCAGTAGATACTTAGTATATGTTCTTCACATGGTGGGTTGCATGAGTAGGAAAAAACTAGAAAAGGCATACCAAGACATTCAAAACCTCTTGTCAAATGTAGTACTTGTTATGCATATTCATCTTCCATTGGCCAAGGCAAATTACATGGCTCCATTTAAAATTTGTAGGAAGGGAAATTATACTCTACTGATAATGAATTCCTGACAAAGGAAGAGAGATCAGAAGGAGCTATGGGCATGTAACAGTATCTTCCAGTCAGTCTCTTTGGTCACAGACATTTGTTATATTCAAATTTATTTCACCCTACCCCAAGATACTCTAAACGTCTTATCCAGTCTAGTATCAGGCTTAAAAATCTCAAATAACATGGTTTACATCAGGTACAAGATAGCTTCTCTTAATCTCAAGTCTGATGTGATAAAATCACAGATTCTCTTCCTTCCTCAGACTTGATGGCAAAGTAGAGTAGAAACAAGAAAACCACAGTAACTGTCCCCTTTCAAGGAGAAAAAGGAAAAATCACATAACACAACAATTCTGAAATCCCTGCAAGAAAAGTGGCAAAAATTATACTCTATGAATAGGGAGTGCTACTTGTTCAATGGCTATTAATGACCCCCTAGGTAAAACTCCCAGGTTCGTTTTGATTCATGGCTCTTGGTTCGGCTCTCTAGGACACCCTTCCTTTTCTGTTATCCTCTTGGGTCACAAGAAGAGAGCAGTAAGGAACATCCTTCTATTGGAAACTAAGTAGTTTTCTCAGTCTTCTTTCTTCTGGTATAGAATATGGGGAATCCAAAAATCTATCCAAATTCTCCAGCAGCAGGTCTCTTTTGACACAAGCTGATGTTACTTTTGGAAATTGAATTCTCACAGGCTTTTTTGGCTTTGCATGCAATGGCACCCCACCCCAGTACTTTTGCCTGGAAAATCCCATGGACGGAGGAGCCTGGTAGGCTCCAGTCCGTGGGGTCGCTAAGAGTCGGACACGACTGAGCGACTTCACTTTCACTTTTCACTTTCATGCATTGGAGAAGGAAATGGCAACCCACTCCAGTGTTCTTGCCTGGAGAATCCCAGGGACAGGGGAGCCTGGTGAGCTTCCGTCTATGGGGTCGCACAGAGTCGGACACGACTGAAGCGACTTAGCAGCAGCAGCAGCATATTTAATTTCAGTCAAATCCATATTATAAGAGCTAGCCTCAGTCTTTTCAAGATGTGACTCTTTATATCGATTTGATTATAGATATTCTGAGCTTATGAGGCTTGTCTTTGATAAAGTCTATGGTCTCTTTTCTAGAAGTCACTTTGTTCAGCTACAAGAATCTTCTAGGTACCACTGAAATCCAACTAAAAGTGTGAACAAATGATGAAATAGCCCTTGATTTGGTTTTTGCCTGAGACTAGTCCTTAACTTCACTCTTAGAAGGCATTTCTAATACAAAGTATTACTCAGTTTCATCTTTTGCTCGTTGGAAATGGGAAATAAGTTTGTTTTTCACTACAAATCCTGGAATTTTTAGTACTTTATGTTACCTATCAATTCTGCTGGCAAAGCAGCAACCTTTTCTGATCTCTTCTTGCAGCACCTTATCAGATGAAGGTAGCCAACACTAACTAACTCTGGTAATCAGATCAGATCAGTCGCTCAGTCGTGTCCGACTCTTTGCGACCCCATGAACCGCAGCACGCCAGGCCTCCCTGTCCATCACCAGCTCCCGGAGGTCACTCAGACTCGCATCCATCGAGTCAGTGATGCCATCCAGCCATCTCATCCTCTGTCGTCCCCTTCTCCTCCTGCCCTCAATCCCTCCCAGCATCAGAGTCTTCTCCAATGAGTCAACTCTTCGCATGAGGTGGCCAAAATACTGGAGTTTCAGCTTTAGCATCATTCCTTCCAAAGAAATTCCAGGATTGATCTCCTTCAGAATGGACTGGTTGGATCTTCTTGCAGTCCAAGGGACTCTCAAGAGTCTTCTCCAACACCACAGTTCAAAAGCATCAATTCTTCGGCGCTCAGCCTTCTTCACAGTCCAGCTCTCACATCCATACATGACCACAGGAATACTCGTCTTTAAATCCTCCTTTCCCAAAGCCAATAGGCTATTAAGTAAATTTCCTGACGTATGAGTTATAACAGTTAACTTTTCTCACAACTACAGGAAACATTTAATATTTTTTTCCCACTACATGGGTGAAGTAACTGATTTTTCCAGCTTCTTAAAACAGCTCCTTTGCTTCCTGACTCACCATTCTGGAACCAGTGCCACACATTTTAGATTTTGTTATGGCAGCACCCCACTTCTAATGCCAATCTCCATAGTATTTAAATGTTGCCACAGTCATATCCTACAACAGACAACCCCCAAATACCAGTGGCATATCACAGAAAATATTATTCATCTGCTCTGTGAAGCTGATCTTGGGGAACATGAAGGAATGTGGAATGATTGGGGGTTAAAGAGCTCAGTTAGGGCTAGATCACTCAAGTTTTTGTGTGCTGAGCTAATGAGTTTGGATTTTATCCTGGAGCCAGTGTCGAGGTTTATAAATAGAATATGAATTAATTGGGATAGGCTGTGGTCCCCAGTGAACCTAGAAATCTCAAGTGACTGAACGTGACGAAGGATTTGTTTCTTACTCCCATGAAGTTTGGTGTAACTCTCTGGAACACACATTTATTTCTTCCATCTCACACCTCTGTCTTCTCAAAATGTGGTCTCCATGATTTCTTCCAAAAGGGCAGAGAAGAAATATAGAGAGAGGCCAATAACTCTTGAGTCCCTTGGGTGAAAAGTAGTGCATTACATCTGCTTGCCTTCCCATTTGCCAGAACATGGTCTCATGGCCTCAACTGAGTTCAGGGAAACACACGGATATTAGGTGAGCATTAAACATCTCAGTCACAGAGCAAAGATGATAAGATTTCTATTTAAGGAAGAAAATCATGGTGGTGAATTTGAAGCACAGAAGTCAGAACCTTATCCTCTCTCACCTAAAATAATGTAACAGCCACCTCACTGAACTGGGGAAGCAGAAAGAGAAGAGTGAAAAGAGGCTGCATACAAAATTATTTCTTCAGTAGAAGGGCGTGATGGATTATGAGAGAGAGATTGAAGATGAAATAACTGAATGAGAGGAGGGGAGGTATATGATGATACTATGAGCTTGCCTCTCACACTAGTAATATCTCAGTTTGATCTGGAATAAGCTCAGCCAATAGTTTATCAACACATGGTGCTTAAACATCTACTTTGGGGAACAAAGAAAAGAGCTGGTTCCTGTCTACATGGCTAGTGGTGGTGATTTAGTTGCTAAATTATGTCCGACTCTTGCAACCCCATGGACTGTAGCCTACCAGGCTTCTCTGTCCAAGGGATTCTCCAGGCAAGAATACTGGAGTAGGTTGTCATTTCCTTCTCCAGGGAATCTTCCCGACCCAGGAATCAAACCCAGGTCTCCTGCATTGCAGGCAGATTCTTTAATGATTGAGCTATGTAGCTAGAGGTATGTACTATTTGTATTGGTTAATATTTTGAATGTTCAGTTAGATCAATTAGACAAGCTTCTAGTGGACAGAAATCATGTTTTAGTCTTCTGTGTTTATATCCACCCCCTACAATATAGGATAATATTGAAAATTCCATAAATAGTCAGTGTTGTTATTGTTTAGGCATTAAGTCATATCCGACTCTTTGCAACCTCCATGGACAGTAGCCTGCCATGGAAATCCCAAATCATGGGATTTCCCAGGCAAGAATACTTTAGTGGGTTGCCATTTCCTTATCCAGAGGCCCTTACTGACCAGAGATAGGACACACGTCGCCTGCATTGGGTAAATAGTCAATATATATTAACATTTGTCTAAGTAATACTCATTTTATTACCTTTCTTTGGGGATGCCCCTGGCATAGAATACTTGGTAAATTCCTTATGCATTGAAAATTGAATATTGGAGTTCAGAAGTAGAATGAGTCTTTTATTTTTTAATTAGGGAAACCAAGTAGTAAATTGAATATGCATTATCCAGATGTGAAAGATTCTGAACAAAAGGAGATGAAATCAACTCCCCACTGTCCTCTCCCTTGTGTGTTAGTTGGGAAATTTAAAATGCTTAATTTTCACCTCTATTGCTCATTCCCTAAGTGACCTTGAGGCATGGCCCTTTGTTTCATTTTCCCCATCAGTGGAATATGGATAATCATATTAATCTGCCTCACCAGGCGATGTGAGGACTAATTAAAAACGAGATTAGACTCAATTGAAGTCTTTCTAATGTGGGAAATATTAAACTTGGTGATGCATGTCTTCAGTGCTGTTAGGTCTCTGGGAATGGTATCTGGCCTTGGAACCACTTAAGACCCTGAGGACACTAGAGCTGAGTTGGAGTGGCTACAGTTGCCCAACTTATTGGCTGTGCTCACCTGTCCTGGTTTCATGCCCTGCGTGCCTAGCTCATGGGTCAAACCCATTCAAAACTGCCTTGTTACTGCATAGCAGAAACGAACGGTCTTTTTAACTTCTTTAGGTTCCCTCTGAGAGCTGCTTCCTGCCTGTTTGTCCTCTTCTTACCTCTTTTTCATGCTCCCTTTTTTCAGACAAAATCTCTAGGAATTCTTTAGGTTGACAAATCAGCAAAGGGAAAAAAAGCTAAAGTAATAAATTCACTAAATAAACCTTGAGTGTTTGTCTGCTTGGTCTGCTATTCACAAAATGCATTGGCTAGCTGGCTTAAACAATAGGCACTTATTTCTCACAGTTCTGGAGGCCAGGAAATCGCAAATCAAGGTGCTGGCTGTTCCAATTTCCTAGTGAGGGCTCTCCTCCTGGTGTGCAGACGGTCACCTTCTCACTGTGTCTTCAGCTGGCAGAGAGAGATAGAAAGTTCTGGTGTCTCTTCTAGTAAGGGTAATAATTCCATTATGAGAGCCCTCTGCGCTATGTGCTAAAACTCTTCAGTCATATCCAACTCTGCGACCCTGTGGGCTGAAGCCCATCAGGTTCCGCTGTACATGGGATTCTCCAGGCCAGAATACTGGAGTGGGTAGCCATTCCTTTCTCCAGGGGTCCTCCTGGCCCAGGGATTGGACCTGGGTCTCTTACATTGCTGGCAAATTCATTACCATCTGAGCCACCAGGGAAGCTATCCAACAGAACCTAAGAGAGATGACTTGTATTTCAGATAGCTTCACTTAATTTGCCTGCCTTAAGGCTGTGTTGCAGTGGTAAAGAATCTGCCTTCCAATGCAGGAGACACAGAAGATGCAGGTTTGATCCCTGGGTTGGGAAGATCCCCTGGAGAAAGAAATGGCAACCCACCCAGTATTCTTGCCTGGAGAGTCCCTTAGACAGAGGAGCCTGGTGAGCTGCAATCCATGGTGTCACAAAGAGTTGGACATGATGAGCAACTGAGCACAGAGCGAAAGCTGTGTTATATATGTAGAGTCATTCTGTCCCTATAGTTGGGCAAGTTTAATGGTAAGATCCCTGGTATTACTGGTCACAGTTACAAGAGAAGAATAACCAGGCTTTCTGATAGCCACCTCTGGGAGAACTACTTTCCACCTTTACCAATAGGGAAGCATGGATACCCAGAGTATGCAGGCTTGCTGCACTCAGGAAACAGAAAAATAACTCCTGGTTCCATGCTATAATTAATAACATTATTGGATGTTTATTGAATGCCAGGTGCATTCTATGAGAAATTACTGCCATTCGTATCCTTGTTTTCATGATGAGGAAACTAGGAGGCTAAGGATTCAATTACATTTCCAAATCCCCACAGCTAGAGCAGTGTGAGGCTGTAAATGAACCCAGGCAGGCCATTCCATCCCATCCCTGCCCTGTTCTTAAACTGGTAGGAAGATTAAGAACAAATAAACAAATAGAGAACACACAAACTAGCAATGCAGCATTTGTAGGGAACTCGAGTGAGAGATGAACGTGGGGTGCTGGTCACCTGTTAAGACCTCTCCCTGGGCTTTGCAGGCTTGCCCCCAGAAGAAGAGGAGGCCTGCTTAGCAAGGATCAGAGATCAGCGAAGTGAGCCTGGAGAACATGTTGTGAAACAGATGCAGCTGATCAGCGGATGAGTGAATAAGATACACAGACAAGCATCCCGTAGATAAAGGGAATGTAAACAAGAAACTTGCACAGAGAATAGGTTCCATATGGGTGAAAGTGAGACTGGATGGATGGACCAATTAACGGAGAACAGTACAGCCAGGCTGACAACCCAGGATGGCGTGACAGGTTGAGGATGGGAACCACAGTAATTAGCCACACAAACTGAGCTCCTTGCAGACACAGGAACTAAAAATTAGATCGGGGCTAAAAGAAATGACTCTTGGCAAGAAAGTATTCCAGAATAAACATGCCACCTCCCTCCTGCCATTCCTCAACTCAGCTGGACCCGAATATTACTCGGGGTGATAAAATAGTCACGGCCAAGTTGTGGGGAAAGCCTAGCAGAAATTGGGCAGGAGAGACCCTCTGGGCCTTTGTTTAAATGGACAAAGGTGTGCAGAGCCTCTCACTGTGAGGTAGTATAGAGTTTGCTGATATGTTCTGTTTCGACTCAATCCTTAGATTTAGTGAGGAGTCTTTCTAGCTGTTTTCTCAATGAGCTAATTTTTTGAGAAAAGCTTATCATGATTTGAGTAAAATGTCACAGACAGACCTTCATTACCGTGGTCTTCTAACCAAATGTGGCCATCTGCCGAGTTCTGACAATTTTCCTTTATAAGACCCCTCCCTTCTTTTTCCTGTCGCGTATTATGACCAGACAATTCTGTTCTTCTCAGTTCCTATCTGCTTGAGATCAATTTCTACCTACTGTGGAGTCCTCCAGTTCTCTCCTAAACATTCCCCACGCTGTCCCCAGATCCAATGTTTCAAAGACAACTTTTACCGTATTCTTATTTTACACACACACACACACACTCTCTCTCCCAGATTTCATTGCTCCCTACTTTTTTCAGGGATAAGGACTAGCTTCCTCTAGATGGAGATTTTGACCTAGTTCCAAACTTAGGCCATTAATAATCCAGACAGAAAACCACAGATATATCTTTTCTTTTTCCATTTGAAATCTTGGCATATATTTGCCCTCCTGCTGGGATTTTTCTCCCCGTTTCTCTGCCCAAATCCTCCACCCTCAAAGATTAAGTCTAATCCCATTTACTCCATTAAGTCTTTCTGAAATGCCCCAGCTCCTTTCCTATTCTGAACTTCTATAGATCTTATTGTTGTCATTAATTCCTTCAGCAATTAATCCTCCATTGGCTTGTGATTTTTTTTTCCCCCCTATCGTCTCAGATTCTGCCTTATTCAATGCTGATGCCGCCAAAGCTTCTTTAAGGCAGATACTTAGTCATAGCTTGTATATAGGAGACATACTAAGTATCTATCAAATAGACATTCCAGAATTCCATCAAATAGCTCCATGCCTGGCTCGTCATGTGTTTTGAAGATGATAACACTTCTCAGGAACCTCTGTGACACTGACTTTCCATCCAGAAAGTGGCTACTTCACACCCATAATTATGGTAGAGATTGAACCAGGTATGCAGTTCTGAGAAGTGAAGTGAGGGGTATCATTATTTTATGGTGAATGATGTTGGAGGCAGAGGAAGCCTCTCAAGATGTTTATAGCACAGACCTGGGTGTCAGATGGCAGCTCTGCATCTTTTCTAGAGACAGATTTCTTAACAGCTCTGATCCCTGGTTTTTCTCATATATAAAATGGGTTGCTGTGAGGGTTCAATGCAATCATGAATACAAATCTTATAGCACAGCTCCTAATACACAGAAAATGTCAAAAATAAAATAAAAATAGTATCTTGTTTCTATATGTTGATTTCTAGTTGATAAAAATATTTTTACCTTTAGAGTCACTGTTTATGCCTGGAACTTCCAGAGAAATTGAATGTGTGTGTGTGTGTGTGTGTGTGTGTGTGTAAATAAAATGTAGCATATATTTTTAAATTTATTTGTTTTTAAATTCGAGAGTAATTGCTTTATGACACTGTGTTGGTTTCTGCCATACATCAACACAAATCAGTCAGAGGTATACGTATGTCCCCTCCCTCTTGAAACCCCCTCCCACCTCCTACACCATCCCAACACTCTAAGTTGTGACAGAGCACCAGGTTTGAGCTCCCTTGTCATACAGCAAATGCGCACTGGCTATCTGTTTTACATATGGTAATGTCTATCTTTCCATGCTCGGGGAAGGCAATGGCACCCCCACCCCAGTACTTTTGCCTGGAAAATCCCGTGGACGGAGGAGCCTGGTAGGCTACAGTCCATGGGGTCACTAAGAGTCAGGCACAACTGAGTGACTTCACTTACACTTTTCACTTTCATGCATTGGAGAAGGAAATGGCAACCCACTCCAGTGTTCTTGCCTGGAGAATCCCAGGGACAGGGGAGCCTGGTGGGCTTCCATCTATGGGGTCGCACAGAGTCGGACACGACTGAAGCGACTTAGCAGCAGCAGCAGCATCTTTCCATGCTACTCTCTCAATTCTTCCCACCCTCCCCTTCCCTCATGGTGTCCATACATCTCTGTGTCTGCATATCCATTGCTGCCCTGAAAATAGGTTCCTCAGTACCATCTTTCTAGATTTCATACATATGTGTCAGTGTACGATATTTATTCTTCTTTCTGACTTACTTCACTCTGTATAATAGGCTCTAGGTTCATCCACCTCATTAAAACTGAGTCAAATGCATTCCTTTTTACGGCTGAGTAATATTCCATTGTATATATGTACCACAGCTTCTTTATCCACTCGTCTGTTAGCGGACATCTAGGCTGCTTCCATGTCCTAGCTATTGTAAATAGTGCTACAGTGAACACTGGGGTACATGTGTCTTCAATTATGGTTTTCTCAGTCTTGTAACATATATTTTACGGTTATATATCTGTCTTATTAACATTATATATTAGTGATTATTATATACACATTTATCTTATATATGAACAATATATGTCATTTATGCATTATATTTTTGCCTACATATGTGCATATTCAGTCACTCAGTCGTGTCCAACTCTTTGTGACCCTGTGGACTGTAGCCCACCAGGCTCCTCTGTCCATGGGATTTCCCAGGCAAGAATAATGGAGTGGGTTGTCTTTTCCTACTCCAGGGGATCTTCCCAACCCAGGGATTGAACCCTCATCTCCTTCATTGGAAGGTGGATGAAGGTGGGTTCTTTACCACTGAACCATATGGAAAGCCCTATGTATATATGTGTATACATATAGCAGATCAGATCAGATCAGTCGCTCAGTCGTGTCCGACTCTTTGTGACCCCATGAACTGCAGCACACCAGGCCTCCCTGTCCATCACCAGCTCCCGGAGGTCACTCAGACTCGCATCCATCGAGTCAGTGATGCCATCCAGCCATCTCATCCTCTGTCGTCCCCTTCTCCTCCTGCCCTCAATCCCTCCCAGCATCAGAGTCTTCTCCAATGAGTCAACTCTTCGCATGAGGTGGCCAAAATACTGGAGTTTCAGCTTTAGCATCATTCCTTCCAAAGAAATTCCAGGATTGATCTCCTTCAGAATGGACTGGTTGGATCTTCTTGCAGTCCAAGGGACTCTCAAGAGTCTTCCCCAACACCACAGTTCAAAAGCATCAATTCTTCAGCGCTCAGCCTTCTTCACAGTCCAGCTCTCACATCCGTACATGACCACAGGAAAGACCATAGCCTTGACTAGGAGAAACTTTGTTGGTAAAGTAATGTCTCTGCTTTTGAATATGCTATCTAGGTTGGTCATAACTTTCTTTCCAAGGAGTAAGCGTCTTTTAATTTCATGGCTGCAGTCACCATCTGCAGTGATTTTGGAGCCCAGAAAAATAAATTCTGACACTGTTTCCACACATATTGCATATATATGAAAGAAGGAGCAAATAAGAGAGAAAACAAGTCCTATGGGTTATATCCCAAGAAGACTTATGAAAACTTGCTGGGGTCCAGCCCCTTTGGATCCAGGGATTTTGAAGGGGAGACGGCATAGGCGATCAGGAAACAATTGCTTGTTAACATATTAATTACAGATATAAAGAGTGATGAAAATGAAGATAGCTCAGTGAGGAGGAAATTCAGTGAGAACATTTTGTGGAGAGAGGAGGCTGAATAATTCAGCCAGAAGGTAAGAGAAAGAACGAAATGGGGAGACCAAACTTCAGTGAACAAGGCCCCGCACTTTATTATTCAAAGTAGTTTTTATACCTTAAGTTATGCATAGAGGATAATCGGGGAAGGGGTGGAGTCATGCAGGGACCGCAGTCCCTGAGCGCCAGGCTTTCAAACCTATCATACGCAAAAGTTTAGGTGAGTTACATCATCTTCTGGCCCGGAGGCCTATTAACATTTTAAGGAACTTATTTTCTCTAAAGGTGATTATTCTATAGTCAGGCACCACCCCCCAAAGGCTTTGGAGTTACATTTCTATAGGGCAAAGGTGTGGTGGGTTGTAACAAGAAAAAGAATTAACGCAAGGGTCCAAGGTTACAAACATTAAAGCTACTACTTACATTTCTATAAACCAATTATATCAATCAATACACTGCCAAGGACACAATAGGTAAGGGATATGGAGACTTAGCAGCAAACATTGGCCCAACAAGTGAAAAACCCTTCACCAATACAATTTCTAATCAATCTTTTAACTGCTCAAAGGAATCTGTGTTTAGACAGTTTAGAACATCTCATGCCTCTCACAGTTGGGAGGCTCTGAACAATCACATGTGGCCGGAAAACCTATTCAGGCAGGCTAGAGGATTTCCAAAAGGAGTTTGTAGGCTGAAACACTGTCACACCCAGGAATTATTAACTGGAGCTGTAAGTTAGCTCTTTTTTCAGAGAAAGGTAGTGGGGAACAGCCCCCTGTAAAGTCAGAGGTGTAGGCGAGAGCACAAAACAGAAAGTAGGCAGACTCCGGCTTTTTGGGGGGTAGATGCTCGAGAACCTCCAAGGGGCTCCTGAGGCTCGATCTACCCCTTGCGTGTGCCGAACCTCCTTCCTCATGACCTTTGTCATGGGTGGAGTGCTAATCCAAACCGGCTCCCGACAAAAACTCAAAGCAATGTAGGTTTAGATTTATCCCAAAGTGAAACATCCTTGTGGAGAGCTGGTTATGGTACCAGAATGGCAAAAGCCTTTGTCAACTACTTTAATTTCCTTCAACAGCTCTTCCCACCCTAGGAGTTTCAGCTTTCTCCTTGAAGTTTCTCTCAGTGTGCTCGATTACTGAGGAAGAGAGAGAGAGAGAGAGAGAGAGAGGAAGGGAGAGGGGGAGAGAGAGAAGTAGAAGGAGGGAGGGAGGGAAGGAAAGAGAGAATGGGAAGGGGGTGGGGAAAGACGCTCAGCAAACAACAGGAGGGCCAAAAAAAATATTTAATCCAAACAATGAATATTGTCATTTCCTCCCACAGTCTGCATTCCCAGTCATCTTCCACAGGCAGGCTTGGGGAGCCAAGAAATGCCGAGCTGCCTGGCATGAGAATGTGTGTGGCGGGGGCGCCTGTGGGCGAGCACGCGTGTCGGGGGCTGTGGTGGAACATTCCCGTCGTCAGCTCGGGCTGCTTCAACCTCCCATGAACTGCAGGCTGGCTGAAAAACCAGGAGACAGGGACAGGGGGAGGTGAAGGCTGGAAGTCAGAACAGGACCCCACCATCAGCCCTGGGCCTTCTTCCGGGTTTCACGTGTTCTGTCCCTGTCTCTGGTGGCAGGTCCTCCACCTCTGACTTCTGCCTGTTTCCTCTGGCTTTCACCTCCTTGTCCTCCAAGAGCTTGAACAGAGCCTGTAGGGCTCCATGTCTTGATCATGTGGGCTGGGGTACTGGCACCGCAGATGGCAGATGCCCAGGGAGGAAGTGGGGATGAAGGACCACCATGGAAGCCAGGCAGAGGGTCTCACCTGCTGGGCAAAGTGTCTGTAGCAGCCTGATGTTGTGCTCTCAGCTTTCTTCTTCTGAGTCTTTCAGTTTGGTTTCATGAGAATCTGTTGGTGAACCTCTCCTGGAAGGTCATCAGATCAGATCAGTCTCTCAGTCGTGTCCGACTCTTTGCGACCCCATGAACTGCAGCACGCCAGGCCTCCCTGTCCATCACCAGCTCCCGGAGGTCACTCAGACTCGCATCCATTGAGTCAGTGATGCCATCCAGCCATCTCATCCTCTGTCGTCCCCTTCTCCTCCTGCCCTCAATCCCTCCCAGCATCAGAGTCTTCTCCAATGAGTCAACTCTTCGCATGAGGTGGCCAAAATACTGGAGTTTCAGCTTTAGCATCATTCCTTCCAAAGAAATTCCAGGATTGATCTCCTTCAGAATGGACTGGTTGGATCTCCTTGCAGTCCAAGGGACTCTCAAGAGTCTTCTCCAACACCACAGTTCAAAAGCATCAATTCTTTGGCGCTCAGCCTTCTTCACAGTCCAGCTCTCACATCCATACATGACCACAGGAAAGACCATAGCCTTGACTAGGCGAACCTTTGTTGGTAAAGTAATGTCTCTGCTTTTGAATATGCTATCTAGGTTGGTCATAACTTTCCTTCCAAGGAGCAAGCGTCTTTTAATTTCATGGCTGCAGTCACCATCTGCAGTGATTTTGGAGCCCAGAAAAACAAAGTCTGACACTGTTTCCACTGTTTCCCCATCTATTTCCCATGCAGTGATGGGACCAGATGCCATAATCTTCGTTTTCTGAATGTTGAGCTTTAAGCCAACCTTTTCACTCTCCACTTTCACTTTCATCAAGAGGCTTTTTAGCCCCTCTTCACTTTCATGCCAAGCTCATATTTAAAGTGATGTTTTAGAGAGTCCTTGATAGTGAGAACAGATATCCAGGGAGGGTAGAGAACCAGAGGAAAATACCTTATCTTGGAGGCAAGTCCAGAGGAGTAGAAAGCAAACACTATTCTGCTTTCTGAGCTTATAAAGTCAGTTCTCACAGTTCTCATCCACTGGATATTCAGGAAGTACCTACTGCGGTGTGTTAGGCCTTGTGCTAATGCAGGGGCCTCATTGCATGGGGACAAACTGTAAGTGCCCCTATCCCCATGGCCCTTGTAGACTTCAAACTTCTTGTGTTCAACATTTCTACCTGTGGCCTTGAACCACAGTAGGTTGCCTCCAGTTAGCTGGAGCCAAGGCAGGAAATTCCCATGAACAAACAATTGTTAACTTATTCCTCTTTTAAAGAAGAAAGCCAAATGCCCTGTAGCAAGACTATCAGGAGAGCTTGTGGGCCACCTGAAAGGTCCCTCCTACCATGAAAACAAGACAGGCAAAATCATGAGAATTAATGGGTCCACCAGCCTCGTGATGGAGATATGAGTGGGGTCTGAGGGTGTGTTGTCATCATCTCCCACTGGGAACCTCAGCACAGACATCAGGCCACCCAAAGGACTGCTGCTGGGTCACCTGGCAGTATCTTAAGAAGCACTACTGTGTGGTTCAATTTGGAGATGAGACAGGTGACGCTGCCACGAAATCCTGGTTTGCCAGTGAAGGACTGGGGACCACTGGCATCAAAACTGGACAAGCTGATTGTGCAGGATCAACTGCTCTGGAGGAAAGGAAAGCATGAGAGAGAGGAGTGAGACCAAAGGCAAAGGAGAGGAAAGCTTTAGGGGCCTCGTGTTTAGGACACAGAGTTGGGGTTTGAGGCCGAGGGCAGGCAGTGACCTTGTGAGTAACTATGGGGATTTGAGAAAGGAGTTAAGGATTTGAGAAAGGTGTCTGATGGCTCAACGGGTAAAGAATCCGCCTGCAGTGCAGGAGACACAAGAAACACAAGTTCAGTCCCTGGGTTGGGAAGATTCCCTGGAGAAGGAAATGGCAACCCACTCCAGTATTCTTGCCTGGAGAATCCCATGGATGGAGGAGCCTGGTGGGCTACAGTCCAGAAGGGCACAAAGAGTCATACACGACTGAGCGACTAAGCACACACACACTGGGAGTGGAGTACCGGTTCTGTCACAGCCTCATACAGTTTTGGTAAAAGGTGGAGGGAGGTAAAGTCCTGAGGCACAGAGTGTCTTACCATCCGTGAGGCCTCTCCGGGCACTTGAGGGCTAGGACACAGTCCCACCAGCAGCAGTGGTTCAATTTGGTAAACATTTCTCAACAGAGGGACAGATCACAAATTTGCAGGAGGATTTTGTTGTTTTATTAAGCTCCTAGGCAATGGCACCCCACTCCAGTACTCTTGCCTGGAAAATCCCAGGGACGGAGGAGCCTGGTAGACTGTAGTCCATGGAGTCGCTAAGAGTCAGACATGACTGAGTGACTTCACTTTCACTTTTCACTTACATGCATTGGAGAAGGAAATGGCAATCCACTCCAGTGTTCTTGCCTGGAGAATCCCAGGGACGGGGGAGCCTGGTAGGCTGCCGTCTATGGGGTCGCACAGAGTCGGACACGACTGAAGCAACTTAAGCAGCAGCAGCAGCAGCAGCAAGAGAGAATGACAAGGACCCTGGAGACATATCCTCTTCTCCTCTCTCCTGTAAGAAACAGAGTTCTGACTTGGAGCCCATGATTTTCTGGCACAGGGAAGTGCAGCCTCTACCTGAACACCCTGCTGCCCCCGGTTCCCCATCAGGACCTTAACATCCCCTGCCCACCCCAGGTGTGGGTGAGAAGCACCAGGGCTGTGCTGAGCCAAGAGAAGGGCCACATGGGGAAGCAGGCAGTGTATGTTTGTAAATGAAGTGGGGAGTCTGAGCTTCTGGGTCTTTTTTTTGCAGCTAAATGGAAGGAACTGCTAGGAGGTTTTTTTTGGCTGAAAACTAAGTCACAGAGTCTTCTCACCTTCCTGTTTTCCTCCAGTGCCCGTCAGGGAAGAGGTGTCTGTGATGGTTTGGGGTTTTTCAGAGGCTAAGACACCCGAGTTACCACTATGGTTTTTAGGGTAGCCCTGCTTTCCAGAAGCCAGGAAGACTTTCCCCAGTCTGTTTTAATAAGTCCCAGACCCATTTCCCTTGTCATCCGACTCTCCTCCGTGACTCAGATAGGTACATTTATGGTTGAGAGTAGTGGGAGGAGAGATGAGAGCATCCATAGCTTTGATCCTAAAGTGTTGGTGGCAGAATCTTGATGTCTTTTTGACCAGAGTCTCTATGGAGGGAGCTCAGACACCAACCCACACCCTGGTAAAAGCAATGGTACATTCCTGGCACCTTTATAAAACTAAGATTGATTGAGTACTTACTGTGGGCCAGGTACTGGGCTAAGCATTCCATCCCCGTTCACTCATTTTTTATTGACAGCGACCCTGTAAATAGGTGTTATTCCTATTTACAAAGGAGAATACTGCAGCTTAAAGTGCAGTAACTCGCTCAGGCTCAAACAGTTGCTGAGGAGCAGAGCTGGAACCTGGGTGTAGGTTTATCTCACAGTATACCTCATGTTCTGAATCACCATACTGTACAGCCTTGAGCATCTTACTGGGCAGGAGCTTTGAAGCTCTGGGTACCTCACTGCAGATAAACGTGTTATAGCTGAAAGAAGTAATTTGACCTTATTTTGTTTGCTTTTCTTTTCCTATCTCATTGTATCCTGTTTCTCGCAGAAGGGATTCATTTTAGCACTACTTGGTTATTCCTGTTCTAAGACTGTATTTGGTTTTGGTGTCAAATAGAGGTAACCTGGTGATAATCAGGCTTCTCTTTCTGACCTTGTCAAGGTCCCCCTTTGTTTTCTCCTGAGGGTCTAGTGACCTCACATGGACCAGTAAAGCACAATAGACCACAGGAATGGACCTGCGTACTGACCCGTCTCTGAAAGCCACCAAATGGGACTGCTCCCCTCTGCTCATCCAGTAGAATGTGTATCTTTATTGCCTTCCTCTCCATTTTGTCTTGCTTATCTATTGTTTCAAGAGTAGACTGTTGGTCTTCAAGAAGGTACTCTTCATAGTTTCAGTTGTTAGCTGGCAACCTAGGAGGTCTTTAATATCTTAGTGATTAGTGACTTAGCCACTCCTTGGATTAAATAATGAAGATTTCAGGTCAGGTAGGTAGGCACAGGAAAGTCTCTTAGTTCCAGATGAGTTAAGCTACCTGTGCAGCATTGCTGTATATATGTTATTCCATGGGCTTCCTACGTGCTGCTAGAGGTAAAGAACCCACATACATGCATGCATAGCATGCATACAAAATACTGACAGATCCACTTAAAAGATCCCCATTTTGCAAAGATCCAAAACCTGGGTCCCTGCTCCTGACCAACTCAGGAGTGGTTAAAACTCAACCGCTTGATTACAGATACTATTTGCAAACATTCCGAGGGCAGTCACAGTTTCACTGCCTTCTTTCTGCTCTAGATTTTGGCCCCTGGAAATTTTGAGTCTTCACTTATTATCCCACCTATAGAACTAAGATGATGTTGATAAATCTGTTCAATATTTCTAGATTGTTTAGAGAGGGAGAATTTTCAGACAGTGCATCCTACTATCTCTTCCCACTCATAAATAAGTGTGTATCAATACAGTGCACCTTGTAGGAGAAAACTAATGAAAAGGACAATCGGCTCATAAAGTATGCTAAGAAAATGTGGTTAGCCACCATTATGGTTATTTATTTGTTGGGAACCTGCAGTGCATCAGGCACTGAGCTAGTACCTGGCACTACAGAAATGATTAGACTCTGAGCTCTTGACAGTACATGCTGACTGTTAAGTCCTATAAAGCATATATGGATAAAATATACCATAGTTCACAGGCATGGAGAGTTCTTTGGGTCTAGGACACCAGATGAGATTTTCCAGAGGACATTGTATCTAAGAAATTCTTCCTGCACGATCCATCTCAGGATATCTGTCAATTTGAATTTTGCACTTTCCAAGAAGATTGTTGCAAACCCACAAATGTGAGATCACTGGCACCCTCCCACCCCAAAGGATGAACACACAGGAAGAGTGGAATGACTCCATTCCCTCTTTTCCTCAGATGACTGCAGTGAGCAGAAAATGCCTGGATTTATCATCTTTCTTGTTGTTGTTCAGTTGCTAAATCATGACCAACTCTCTGTGACCCCATGAACTGCAGCATGGCCAGCATCCCTGTCCTTCACTATCTCCTGGAGTTTGCTCAAACTCATGTCCATTGAGTTAGTGATGCCATCCAACCATCTCATCCTCTGTTGCCCCCTTTTCCTCCTGCTCTCAATCTTTTCCAGTATCAGAGTCTTTTCCAATGAGTCAGCTCTTCACCCAGGTGGCCAAAGTATTGGAGCTTCAGCTTCAGCATCAGTTCTTCCAATAAATATTCAGGGTTGATTTCCTTTAGGATTGACTTGGTTTGATATCCTTGCTGTCCAAGGGACTTTCAAGAGTCTTCTCTAGCACCACAATTCAAAAACATCAATTCTTCAGTGTTCAGTCTTCTTTATGGTCCAACTCTCATATCCATACATGACTAATGGAAAAGCCATATCTTTGACTATACAGACCTTCATCACCTAAGTGATGTCTCTGCTTTTTAATACACTATCTAGGTTTGTCATAGCTTTCCTTCCAAGAAGCAAGCATCCTTTAATTTTGTGGCTGCAGTTACTGTCTGCAATGATTTTGAAGCCCAAGAAAATAGAATCTATCACTGTTTCCATTTTTTCCCTATCCCAACTTTTCCATGAAATTATGGGCCAGATATCATGATTTTACTCTTTTGAATATTGAGTTTTAAACCAACTTTTTCACTCCCCTCTTTCACCCTCATCAAGAGGCTCTTTAGTTCCTCTTTCACCATTAGAGTGGTATCATCTGCATATCTGAGGTTATTGATATTGCTTCTAGCAGTTTTAATTCCAGCTTGTGATTCATCCAGCATTTTATTTGATGTCCTCTGCACATATATAGAGTATATATGCATATATTCAGCCTTGATGTACTCCTTTCCCAATTTTGAACCAGTCCATTGTTCCATGTCCAATTCTAACTGTTGCTTTTCCACCTGTGTACAAGTTTCTCAGGAGGCAAGTAAGGTGGTCTAGTATTTCCATTGAAGAGTTTTCCACAGTTTATTGTGATCCACACAAAGGCTTTAAGCATAGTCAATGAAGCAGAAGTAGCTGTTTTTCTGGAATTCCCTTGCTTTTTATATGATCCAATAGATGTTGGCAATTTGATCTCTGGTTCCTCTGCCTTTTCTAAATCCAGCTTGTACATCTGGAAATTCTTGGTTCACATACTACTGAAACAAAGCTTGAAGTTGCTAGGTGGGTAACCCACAAACTGGAGAATAATAATACCAAAGAAGTTCTCACACTGTTGTGAAGGTTCTAGGTCCCACATCAGAGTTCACAACCTGAGGATCCAACAAAAGGACTGGGAATCCCCAGGGAATCTGATTTTGAAGAACAGAGAGATTTGATTACAATTCTAGGGCCCAGAAATCAATGTTTCTGGGTGGCAGGTATCTGCTGATGAGATGAAAGCTCAGCATTACTTCCTCCTGGCAGAATCAGCTCTAGGGAAACATGGACCAATTGAGCCCCAAGATCAGAAGGAGCTATAGTACCATGTTGCTTATTGGCACAAACCTTTAACCTGCAACTGAGAAAAACAGAAGTGAGGTTGTGGGGACCCAGGAGAATTGAGAGTATAGGTATGACTCTTTCCTGGTTTCTGTATTAGATCGCTGAGTTCACTTCATTATTAATGTTCCTACAACTAAGCCCTTCTTATAGAGGTGCCAAAGGAATTTAAGTTACTCTGTATTCCCCCAAAATGAAAAGGTTTATGAAATAATCAGATGGTGGTAGCATGGTTTAGTAGAAAGAACATCAAGAATCAAGAAATGTGGGCCCTCTACCCAGGATTGCCATATCTAGTCTTACAAACAAGACATTTCACCTTATTAAAGGGCCATTTCATCATTTGTAAAGTAAGAGTTTTGTACCAAATAGTCCTCAGGGATTTATCAGCCTTAGAATTTTATGTATCGGTGGTCTTTTTTAAGAAAAAAGCAAGTAGTGTTGTGGTCATTAAGAGTCCCTGAGGGGGCTCAAAAATCTCTCAGATTTTGCCCCTGAGATTCTGAGAGGCCTTGCAGTGAAACCCAGGTAGTATGGACACATGGGCAGATCCAAGGGCTGAAAGAATGAGGCTGGAGATCACCATTCATTGGAGAATCAGAGAGCTTCCATCTGATGCATGGACTTCACTGGGTGTGGTACCACAGCTGCCTTGGAAGAAGGCTTCTTTTGGCCTGATGCAGCCTTATCAATATGGAGAAATGGGTATGGGTCTGATTTGTCATTCACATAACGAGAAAGTTTTGATGGCAAATGATGTAGGAGAAAGAAAATAGTGTTAGGCATGCAAAAATATGAAATATGATTAGCATCTTCTCCTATTGTAAAACACCTCTTAAGATACAAATACAAAGGCTTTTGTCCCAAACTTTACCTTTGGGGATATAATCATTTTTGGCTAAGATCTCAGTCTTCTGGTTAGCAGAGCAGAAGGTATGAAGTCCAAACCTAACCTTTCTAAAACATCAGTGAGGCCATGTGTTCCATCGCATGCTGTAGAGGAAAAGTGTTCTTAATCTAATTCACAGAATAGGGGTATTATCAGCAAATCAGTCAAAGTTTAAGTTTATGGCACTCTTCCTGACACAGGGCTCTGTGAGAAGCCATCTGGGACCACCTACCTGTCTATTTTCACCCTTTCCTTCCACTTGTACAGTTTTCTCAGGTCCTTCTGCATCATCCAGTGCTAAGCTCTTTTTCACAAGGGTTAGATGGAGTAGCACCAACCCCTGAAAGCTCATGCAATCCTTCCCCTGCTCTCATCCATCCCAAATCTGAATTCAGTACTTCTCTTCTGTCTGTATCTCTATGCTAGCTCAGCAGCAGCAGCTGTGATTGCTAATGGGGATCTTCTTGAGGACTGGAGCCCTGTTTTATTTTCCTCTGTATCCCCATAGCAATGCCTGGCACAAAGAGGTGTGGAATAAATGTTGAGTGATTGAATGAACGACTATATCCGTAGGCAACAGATAGAGCTACCATTCCCATACCTAACTCCCCAGAGCAGTTTAAACAGAAAATATCAGCAGATTAATATAACATAAAGAAGAAATTATCTTTACTCTTGAGAAGCCAAGTCATAGGGACAGGACAGACTGACAGCCTTTCCTCTTTGTATTGCATCACTTACGCATAGTCATTTATATGGCCACTTCATCTGACTGGAACACAGCCAACTGCAACAAAACCTTTCCTGTAGGTATCATCAAACTCATATATCATAAGAGAAACTCAGCCTCTCTCTCAGATTTACGTATTTACTTTAGGTTTATTCTACAAAACTAGATCCATGAGGATGTCTGTGTGTGTGTGTGTGTGTGTGTGTGTGTGTGTGTGTGGTGGTGTGTATGTTGAAGGAGGCTCGTTTAGTAAAGAAGTAACTATCCCAGTGCAAAGAGCTTCCTTGTGAGTAAAAATGAAAAATATTCAAGTTATTGACTTTGTATTTATCAAAAGACAGAGAAACTGGAATTTTATCGAAGTTTTTTTTTTTTTTATTCTGTGAAAATAGTTAAAATAAAAATTAAAAGTGACTCTTAAAGAAATAAGCTTTAGGTATTTGAAAAACTCACTTGTGTGGAACACTGTGATGATACAGGAAAGTGAAGTGCGCGAGTGGATAATGAAGATTTCACCTACGGATGCGATGTGCAGAGAAACCGATCCTGTACCCTCCCTTGGAGAAGCTTCCTGTAGGGAAGAGTGACGTCCCAAATCAGACAGCTTTCAGTTATTGTGATTAACGTCTCCCAGTCTACATCCAGTCTTCAGACACTTTAGAAACTTTGGATCAATTAGGCACTTTTCTCTTCCTATTTTTTCCATTGTAATTTTGGACTCAAGCTGTCAAGCTTCCCAGGCACATGTTGCCATAGGAGACTCTGTTTGTTTAGGGTGGAGTAGTTGTTTTTTGGCAGGTTAGGGGAGGAACAATTAATTCTAATAGGTATACAGTAAATTAAATACTTGGGTCTTTCCAACCTTTTCTTTGTATTTATGCTCCTTTTTATAAATTCCTTTCTCTTCCCAGATGACCTTTAAGAATATAAAAGAAGCAGTTTTTAGAAATCATGTCCAGGCTATAGCCATTGTTATCCAGTGGGATCTGCAGAACCTAGACCTAGACCATTTCTGCTCTTTTCAACACATCTTCCCTAATGCTCTTGAGATGAGAGAGGCCATCCTTGGGGAAGATATTGGAAAGCAAGACTCCAAAGGATCTCTTATTAATCCATTCAAATGTCTAAGTGGTTCTTATGAAAAGGAAGATCTTCTTTAGATCTCCCTTTAGTCCTCCATATTGAAGCCCATGCTTTTATAATGTGGGGATAGTATTTTGGGTGCTCTTTGGATTTTTATAGACAATTACATGAAAGAGAAAGAAGGAACAGATTAAGTTTTGCCAGTGAGTCAGTCGGGATTGGAGGGAAAATAACAGATGCAGTGTTAGATGAGGAAAATATACTCCAAACACACGAAAAAGAAAAAGAAAAAAATCCGGGGGAATCTCAGTGGGATGCACTTGGTCCTCCCAGGAGAACCCAGGGCATCTATAGGTGTTAAGGATGTGGCTAGTTGCATTTTGACTTCTCTTATTTGGCTCTAATTGTAGATTCAAGTGCTTATTGTATAGTTATTCCAAGTTCTCCAGCGTCAGAGCAATGGGCTCCAGCACTAAAGACAAATGCTCATCTCAGAATCTTTGTCTTTTATCCCAGCGAGGCCTGTGTTGAGAACAGAATTCATTTTCACTTCCCACTCTCAACTGACATTGCTGTGCAGCTGTATGACAGCTGTTGAGTTCCACCCCACAGGTAGCAGCTTCTCAGGGGTTGGCAAACTGGTATACATCTGGAATGGTGTTCCAGTGACCTCTGGACCCCATAGAATAAATCAAAACATTGAAGTAATAACTTGGATGAACTTGTTCTGATGTAATGCAATTGCTGAAAATTATTTAATGGCCTTTTCTTTTTTAGTTTAGTGATCTATCTCATCAAAGCACAGTGAAATAGGGAACAGTCATTCTATTTGACCTTTAAGGAGGGTGGGGAAAGAGAAAGTGATTTGAATGTGGGAACTGAAAGGTGGTCTCAGGATTCAAGAGTCTACTGACCGTCTGTGGCCCCAAGAGTTTGATCAAGAGATGTCTCTTGAGCTTCATAATTAGGCATCCACTCAGCATGGGGAGCAGCTGATGTGATTGAGTAGGTGGGCTGGGTTGGCTGGTGTGCCTCCCAGGATGCTGCGGGGCACTGTTTCCTTCCAGGAGTGGTTCTAGAGAAACGACCCATTGGGCTGCTGAGCTATTTTGTAACCGCTGGTTGCTGTTCTTATCATACATTCCCTTTGGGGGTGAAACACTCCATTAACTCTGGTTTGGCCTGGGCCCCTTTCCCATTTTGGTTTCTCTTAACTTGTAGCAGTAACAGGAATAGATGGAAACTGTTTGGCTTTCTCTGCTCTAACCCTGTGTCTAGCTGCTATGCGTGAAGTAGCTGTACAAGTGGGATGACTTGTGTGCCAGCATGGTATACCAAACCCTAGGACCATTGCACTCTGGACAGACATCATTTGAGTCAATATAGTAACCCAGAACTGGGTCTCTAAGTACAAATACCAGAAGAAGTGGAGGTTACGGTCCTTAATCTGTGTTGTTCAGTCACTCAGTTGTGTCCAACTCTTTGTGACCCCATGGACTGGAGCACACCAGGCTTCCCTGTCCATCACCATCTCCCAGAGTTTACTCAGACTCATGTGCACTGAGTCAGTGATGCCATCCAACCATCTCATCCTCTGTCACCCCCTTCTCCTCCTGCCTTCTGTCTTTCCCAGCATCAGGGTCTTTTCCAATCAGTCAGCTCTTTGCATCAGGTGGTCAAAATATTGGAGCTTCAGCATCAGTCCGTCCAGTGAATATTCAGGGTTGATTTCCTTTAGGATTGACTGGTTTGATCTCCTTGCTGTCCAAGAGACTCACAGTTTGAAAGCATCAATTCTTCAGTGCTCAGCCTTCTTTATGGTCCAACTCAGCCTTCTTTATGGTTCAACAAGCAGCAAAAAGTCAAGATACATGACTTTTAATCCCAAATTCTACCTGACCCTAGCTGTGTGACCTGGGGAGATTTTTGTCATCTCTATTTATCTCCATTTCCTAACTGATGAAATGGGACTTTTAAAGCCAAATTTGCCTGATGCACAGCTTTTCTTGATGACCAACAGAGTTAACACATGTGAAAATATATATATTTTTTATTTTCTTGTATGTAAAAATATTCTGTAACCCACATATTATAAAGACCTACTATTACAAGAAGGTGAAAAAGTTGATCAAGGAATACAGTGAATCATTCTGGACCCTAGAATAGGCCAGGAACAGATGCTAGGTATGAAATTTGACAATTCCTCAGATCCAAGGGTCTTATCTTGAGACTTTTCAACTTCTTGAGTATGTTGGGTCAGTTTTCACCCTGCCCTTTGGGTGTTCTCCTGTAATAATGTATCTTGAGTTCTGTGGATTATTTTTAGGTGGGGTAAGTGGGAGAAAAGGGTGAAGCAGAGTGAATTTGTACTTAGACACTGACCTGCCGCCTCCTTACCAGCCTTTCCAAGGGGACGGTTGGTGTGACACCATCAATAACCGGGCCTACTGCAACTATGATGGGGGAGACTGCTGCCCTTCTACACTCTCCTCCAAGAAGGTAAGTGAGGACACCTGGGAGTGGGGGCAGAGGGTAGTAGCCCCAGAAAAAGACAGGGGCTTCGGCTAGCTCTGCTTCGTGGTGCATCATGGCTTTTCTTCAACAGTCAAGAGGACAGAATGACAATGAGCAGACATGGGAGCCTCTATGGTGGCAGGATGAAGGACTGTAATTTTAGGATGCGTTGTTAGAAAACACTACTTCTCTCATTTTCAGTCCTGCAACTGACTCAGAAAAGCCATGCTGCTGCTCCTCAAAGATTCACACCTGCTTCTCATTGTCCAGGAAATGTTTCTGTGAGCAGAGAATAATGGCTTCCACTCCTTGGGGAGGCAGGGTTACCCATGAAGTGGTGTGCATGTGTGCTCAGTCTCTCAGTCCTATCTGACTCTTTGCAACTCTGTGGACTGTAGCCTGCCAGGCTCGTCTGTCCATGGGAGTATTGAGGCAAGGATACTGGAGTGGGTTTCCATTTCCTACTTCAGGGCTTCCTACCTAGTGCTTTAAATGTCTCCAGCTATTATTAAATCTTCATAGCTAAATTAAAAATCCTATAAAGTGTGTAGCAAGCATATTGCAGGTATTTGTTGAGCAACCATCACAAGCTCCCTGGAACATTCCCCAGACTGTATCCTGAGCAATAGTTCTTTCCCCTTTTATCCTGTTGTTCTGGGCTCTATAAAATTGGAAGATGTTCAAGCTAAACACATAAAATCGAGTGGGCTGAAAACTTGGAATAATATGAATGAAAACCCAAGAACTCCAAAGATATTTGATGCTAGTTGGCTGATTTGATGAATCAGAAATACACAAGAGATAATGTTTTCTTCCTTGTATGCATCTCCACAATAAAATCATACCTATGATTACCTGTACACAGACCTGAACACTCCTTCTAAGACACAATATTTAACTGATGACTCACTCTGTGCTAGGCATTCTTCTCACTGCTGACATGAATTAGCTTATTTAGTGCAGAAAACTCAAGGGCTCATTGTGTCACTGTTGAGTTTGCTCTAAAAACCATTAAATCCCAAACTATGAGAAAGAGATCAAGAGCTTGGATTGCAGGTAAGAAATCATGCCAACTAGTTCCTGGTCTCACTTGAAGAAAGTAACTGGTCATGGGTCCCTTTTCTACCCAGGAAGGCATAACCGCTTGAGAAGAAAGCAGTCAATTCTCTCCTCGTCTCCATCTCCCATTCTGCATTTCTAGGGTTTGCCTTTAATGGATTTCAGTGGCTGTGGCTAGTATACACATAAGGGATTGAAAAATCATTTGACCCTTGTTGACTCCTAAATTAGTTAATTCATATGTGAAAATACGCTGGGAAATTTCCTCAAACCCTTCCACCCATTCTCCACCACTTGCCCAATCACCAAGACTGTCTCTTCAGCACTTGAACTATTAAATGATACCCTGATCTATTTTTGTTTCATTTGACCATCCATGCCCAAAGAGCAGAATCTTTGTCACTTTTATATCATGTCTCCTAAATGCCTACTTGTCTCTGAAGCTAATTATGGATACTCAAACTGTATGGTTATCTGTTGGTAGCAGTGCAAACAGAAAGAGAGAAAATGTTGCTGGGCCATCTCTGGTCTGGAGGAGGGATAATCACATAGCAGGAAGGCAATCTAGCCACAAACAATGAGTAGAGAGATGCATTGTTTCACCAAGCCTAAGTATAGTCTGGGTTCAAGAAGGATAAAACCTCAAGCTTACGAAAATAGCAGAGATGACCCTATGGCCCCAAGTACACCAAGGAAGTAGAAAACATAGAGCTAGGTTATAGAGTCTTGGTTTTCTAGGTAGTAGTGTCATGACCTTGAATTAAGGCACCCTACCTCTCTTGACCTTCCCTCTAAGAAGAAAACACTAACATTCGTCTTACCTGCTTTACAGGGATTTTGTGAAAACATTAGTGGTAATATTAGAAGTAGTAGTAACAGGTGTTAAAGGTACCTAGAAATATGTTTTTCATATCCATCATCTTATTGAAACCAAACACCCTCTGAAGTAGATGCTGTTGTTCTCCCACCTTATATGTAAAGAAAATGAAACAAGGTTTACCTTGCCTAAGGAGACATGGTGTGTAAGTGAAAGAACTGAGTGTTAATTTAAGTTCTGTGATACTGACATGCTATCCCACACTTCCTTGGGGACCAAGTGAGAAAAGCAAAGGCTGGTTGAAAGTGTGAAGCTTGGTGCAAAAATGGGTGATTTCAACTTCTCTTTGCTTTCCCTTAGGTCATTCCATTTGCTGCTGACTGTGATCAGGATGAATGCACCTGCCGAGACCCCAGGGCTGAAGAAAACCAGTAACTGTAGGATCAAGCCCCTCCTTCCACTGCCCTGGAGGCAGTGAGAAAGAGGGGCCTCCACAAAAGGAAAGAAAAGCTGAGTGAAAAAGAAAGGGCATAAAGTGAAGGAAGAAGAACATGAAGGATCTTAAAGCAAGAGGATGTTTATAGGTGCCAACTATTGTATCAAGTAGCCCAAGTAAGGAAGAATCACAGGCAAAAGTTTCTTCAAAGAGGCAGTTAATTTAAAATGGAAAGAGAAATATGATAGATATACAAGCACCCTCCTCCCCCATTTATATTCTATCCAGTCCCATCCTCAACTCTTGCCCGGCTCCCTACTCTGCACCCTGCCAACTATTCAGCCCCACCCAACTTGTAAAACAATACCAAAACACTAGAAGAGCAGTTGCCAGGGACACTCTGTTAATAGCCATTTTGAATGGATTGCCATCTTTCAGGGCTCATCTAATCTAAACTGGCTCTCTCTCTTTCTTTGTGTAGTCTCCCTTAGTAATAATGAGGTTAGTTATTAATTCTTTATAAGTATTTAAACATAATGATATAAATATATTATATATATTATATTTTTTGCTGTGTACTAAGCTAAAAATTATCCATTGTTCCACACATGCTGCTGTGAAGTTCACATCCAAAATGAATGCTGAGGGTTTGAGGACTGAGTTCTTCTACCATCTTTCTATTCATGGGGATTAGCAAGTTGAGAGAGAACTGGGGAAGCAAAGAGAGAGATTGGATGGAGTTTTTGATGATCACATGTCAGCTAATCATCTTTTTATGAGCTGAGAGCTGGGCCCAGTTTGAGGAGATGGGGACTTGGAATAATAATACTAAGGGGCATGGAAAGGTGGGTGGGGGTATCCATTGGTGAGGGGTCCAGGAAAACTAGACTTGAGTATCCATCCAAAAAAGTACTTCTCTTCACTTCTCAGAACTCATAATTGCAGTCGGTGTGGCCCAGGGTTTTCCGCCCTTCCACAGGTGCCTGTTCCAGAGGTGGCTCTTGGCCAGTCAACAAGTCTACATGCAGGCTCACTTTCCTGCCACCAGGATTATAGGAACTCGTGCATTCCTCATACTTGGTCTGTGGTTTCCCTTCTTCTAAGTCCCTGAGCCTGGCCATCACTCATAGCCACATGACCTATTGTTGACTTACTGGGGGAGAAAATGTCAAGGAAGTGACATGGGGGAAAGGTGAGAGTAGATGGAAGAACAGGCAGGGATGAAGGAGCTGACAGAGGCCATTCACAGGATAGACACTGGGGTCAATCAGAACCCAGGACTGGAGGACAAAATGAGTCAAGGAGACTCAATTTTGTTTCAGGTCTCCACAGCACACCACAGGGGATCCTCTGAACAATGTAGAATGGGAGATAAAGTCTATTCAAGTGCTTTGTGTCAAATCTGTGTCCCAGAGAGCTCCCTTTGAGTGAGTTCTGAAAATACATGGAGCAAGGGTGACACTCTGTGGGGAGAGAGAAGAATTTCAACTATTTAGAGTCCATTTTGTCACTGTGATCCTTTCTTGCTCAATAGATGGACAGTGTGTGAAGTGACCATGTTAACCTGCCTCTGTCTACAGCCTGGGCTGACTCTTTCTGCAGCTGTTTTTGTTTTTTTGTTTGTTTGTTTTTTGGTTTTTTGGTAATGGTTTATGCAGTAGGCCTTGGAGAAAGAGAGTAAGGAGCTAGTTTCTTTTTCAACATCCCAGCTTATCATCTCAGGAAAGGATGAACAGGCAAAAGTTCAAGGGCAGTCTCGATCTCTCTGGATCACCTGCTCTTTGCCTCTAACCACAGTTTTCTACTCTTCCGATCAACACTGAAGCCTTGGCTATGCAAATAGGAAAAAGGAAATATTACCTTCCCCCCTCCAACTTGGGCCAGGCTTCGTGTAGGAAAGAACAACATTCTGGAATGGAATCAAAAGGAGAAGCGTATATGCACAGATTTATCTATGGGGATCTAAAAGGAGGGTAGCAGAGTCATGGGGGAAGGTAAAGAGCCAGAGGTTGCGCGTCCAAAATACTCTTGTCCTCTGTATTCCCAGCCTTAACAGAAACAACAGTCTAGATACCTATTCTTCCTTATCTGGCTTCACATTTAGTGCTCTCAAGAAGAGAATATTTATTTCTGGGATTCTGATAGGCTTCAGTATGGAAAAGGAGAGTAGACAAGTTTCAATTTTTCATTTTAAAACAGCTGTAAAATCATTATCCAAAGTTCCTGAAGCATGTCAAACTCCATACAGAGGAATCATGCTACGTCTGAGGCTGAGGTAGCAGAAGAGTTATCCTAGGCATTGCCCAGCTCAAGAAGGTTACAGCCCCCGTTGCTACCCACCCCCACCGTGGGAATGTGGAACCTGTGGTTCATGATGGTGTGGGTCTGGCCTCAATATCCCTACAGGAGTAACCATGAGAACATTTCGCTTTTGTACTTCATTTTTTTAAAAAAAGATTTAGTCTCTGTTGGCAACATCTGCCGTCCATCACTTCTAGGAAGGTGACAGGAGGGATCTGGGTGTGTGTGGAAAGCCTCAGACTACAGATTGCCCGGCCTGAGTCAGCCCGGGCCATTCAGAAACAGCAGGTTCTTCCAGCCTTTTCCCCTGGAGCCTAGTGTTTTGAGCTCCTCCAGTCACTAAAGTTGAAGGTCTGAGATGCCACAATCACAGATCCCCCGCGGAGGTCACCTCACACTCAGTCCACATGGTGGTTGCATTCTGCTGCTCCTCCCCATTCATGGGGTCACAGAGAGCCTCTCCCAGAGGCTCTTCCCTCCGTTTCCTTGTTCCAAAATCACTTCTCTGCTTCCTCTTTTTCCTAGTGACTAGGAGCTCTGGGGTCCAGGTTGCCCAGGGCTGGATGATTCTGGCAATTAGTATGACAGCCTCCAAGCAGACAGATGAGAGGACAGAGTGAGAACTGTCAGCTGGCAAACCTGTACATGAAAGCAAAGAGCTATTCTTGATTCTCTCCTCTTCTTCCCTCCATTACAAGGCATCAGGTTTGGCACGTCGTCTCCTCTGTGAGACCACTATTGAGTGCATCAGTTAGCACTCCAAGGGGATGGTTTGATTGGGAACACAGTGAAAGGAGCTGATCTACTGTATTGTAACGTAAAACAGCTACAGCCAGTTATTTTGTAAGATTATAAGATGTTCATTAAAAAAAATCAGCACACAAAATGGGATGTGTCTTTGGTGTCTTATTCTTTGTTTAAATCATTCCATCACTTCCAAATTGTTTTTCATTCACTCATACCAGGTCCGGACATCCATCATTGATCAGTTGATTGATGAGTTCTTTCAGTCACTTAAAAACTATTTATTAAGTAAATGGTATGTGTAAGGAAGATAAACATGAACATTTACAAGAAGAGATGACGTACACAAAAGCAGAGTACACAGTAGTCATGTTAAGTGCCTCATGATTTGTAGGAATAAAATGCAAGAATCATTTACAGTTCAGGGCAAGTAGCGTCACTCCTGGATGCCAAAGGGAGAGAGTATTTGAAAGATGGTCCATGAGGGATGCACATGAGCATGATAGGCAGAAATGGGACAGGGAAAGAAAAGAGTCCAGGCAAAGTAAAGAACAGGGATAACACTATGGAGGTAGGAAAAGGAAATGCTGGGAGACAGTGAACATCTCTGGGGCATCTAACTTAGCTAGAAGGCAGAATTCAGCTCACATGTGCCCCACATGTGGCAAACCCAAGCTGATTTAATCATCACAGACAGATCTATAACTTCCATTGTTTCATTTCACAGATGTGGACATCAAGGGTCGGTGTAAAGAAAATTGTTTATGGTCATATGCCAAGAGTCAAGCTTGGTTCTGTGAGACACCAAGACATAAGAAAGAAAAGAAAAAATGATGGTTCATAGGATGGGAAAGGGTGGAAGTGGAGAGAAATGTCAAAGATGATGTTTCTGCCTTCTCTTTTTATCCATAAAGATTATCTTCACTGGCAGAAAAGGGAAGCTGGGAGCAGGAAGCTTTTGAAGAAAGAGAATATATTTGCTTTTTGATAAAATCATTTTAAAAGCCAGATAGATAATTAGTTGGAATTTTCACATAAAGCAGTGTTTAGCAAGCTGGAGGAGGCTTCTGCACCTGGGGGCAGCTCACCAAAGTCTCTGGCCCTGCCGCATACCACCTGGCTACCAGAAGGGCTGGGCGGTTATCTCAGTACATCTATGAGCTGTTTGGGAGGGTCTGCAGAAGACATAGTTAGATATGTGAGCTTGGAACTTGAGAGTGGGGTGTACGACTAGAAGCAGACATTTGAAAGTGAAAATTATGTTACCTAATATTTTCTTCATGGGCTGCAAAATACCTTCATAGGCTTTATTCTACCCACGGGTTAAGCAGAACAACTTCTTCTAAATTTCCATTTTACAAATAAACTGTGTATTAGAGAGGCCATTGAAGAATCTAAGTTCATATAACTAAGTGGAGGTTGGGATAGGAATCCAAGTTTTCTTTCCCAAATGTGATGTGCTTTCCACTACGTGAAGTTCAGCCCACTAGACCCAGAGTGAACCCAGGCTTGACCAAATGGAATGGGAAAGTTAAATGTCTTTTTGCTTGTTTGTGTTTCAAGGTGCTCGTTGGCTTCCCAGTGGCTTTCTTGGTAGCTGGTGGTAGGAAAACTGAGAGGAAACCTTCTAGAGCATCATTCCAGGGCCCTTTGTATAAGCAGATGCCCTGCACATGCCAGTTAGGCCAGCTGAACTGAGACGTCTAGCAAAGCTGCCTTATCCCTAATAGCTTCCCCTGGGAGAGTCCTGGAGAAAGACATTGGACCTCTGGTTCCCACTGACCGACAAATGACATGATGAGTCGCCCATCAGCTGCAAGACTCACTACTCTTTGATTCCTGCCAACCAGATAATGAGGGGCTCGGAATGGGAAAGAGGACAATGTGGGTTTTTAAAAAAATTTTTATTTTGTATTGGGGTGTGGCCAATTAACAATGTTGTGATAGTTTCAGGTGTACAACAGAGACTTAGTCATACATACCCTTGTACACAGTCTCCCCCAAACTCCCTGCCCATCCAGGTTGCCACATAACATTGAGCTGAGTTCCCTGTGCTATATATAGTAGATCCTTGTTGGTTATCCATTTTAAATATAGCAGTGTGATATGGTTTTTCACTTACAACTAACTCCAGGGCATCACTAGAGCTGTCTTTGGGTCATCTCTTTTCATGTCATCCCAAGAAGACCACTGGTTCTTTACCACTAACCTTTCAGTTTGCCCAGTGGTTGGCACAGAAAAAAGGGTGGTGATGAAAACCTTATATCTATAATATATGTCCCCACCTACAAAACCTACACATGCCCTGGGTATGTGAGTTGAGAACAAAGTAAGACTCATTCAAGAATAATGATTATTTTCAAGTGTGTGAGTGATTTGTTGATGACTTCAATTTTTATTTGTTTTTCCCTTGATTCTGCCACTAGATCCTCGGTTACATTGCCAAGTGTTAGGAAGAACTGCTGGGACAATGCCAAAGTTCATTCTTAAAAGGATCTACAGGTCAAATCTAGTTAACATTCCAAATCAGTATAATAAAAACATCCCCAAGCCTTGAAAGGTAGTCCAGACAGACTACAGTTTGCTAATGTTCTTTAAATCAAATTTTCTTCTCAGGATAACTTAATACAGACAAGCTTCCTTCACTTTGTCTTTGTCCACCTAAAAGTCACTTATTCAAATGCAGAAAATAAATAAGAGTGTTGGCTTTTAGTGACTACCTGTCATGGACAGAGTAGCCTGATGGGCCACAGTCCACAGGGTCGCAAAAGTTGGACATGACTGAGTAGGCACACACACATACACATCATGTTACATCATTTTGCCTTTCCTTTCCCTATGAGAACTGCTCTGTGAAGACAGCTGCTTTGTAAAAAAAAAAAAAAACGTACACACAGAAGTCACAATATTTCAATCTCACAAAAGGTTATCAAAGTTCAAGAAAGTTCCCATACCACAACTCAACATGTGCCATTCAGAGTGCTTTCTGAATAGTAGAGTCAAGTTGTATTAGGACACAATTTCCAAGGAATGATTTTGTTGGGAGCAAATCAGTAAACTTTAGAATAATCTGGAAGAGAGTTCTTGCAGCTTCTTCAAATGTCCTGGGACGTACTCATGAACTCAACACTGCTCTTGATGTCTGCTCCACCACCTGCTACAGAGACCCTGAGAAATCAGTGACTGAGGAGCAGAAAAACACTTAACGAAAATAAGACAGGAGAGGTATTGAGAGAAGTACAAAGAAGCGGCACAGCAAGCGGCCGGGATTTGGACCCTGGTTCCAGGGTCTATGCGTTGACCCTCTGTGCTCTAACAGAACACTCCCTTTCTGGGAGTACTTGTATCTGTAGATTTGCAGGCTTGAAAGGGTCTCCAAAAGGCTGAATTATTCACACAATGTTTCCTACGATGGGTTATCCTGCCTAACTGTGAATCAGTCTACTATTAAGAAGCTCACTGTCTGTCAGGGTTGCAAGTTTTATATTTGGACTGTTCTGCCTTTGAAAGTGAAAGTCACTCAGTCAACGTGTCCAACTCTTTGGGAACCCATGGACTGTACAGTCCATCGAATTCTCCAGGCCAGAATACTGGAGTGGGTAACCTTTCCCTTCTCCAGGGTATCTTCCCAACCTAGGGATCGAATCCAGGTCTCTGACATTGCAGGTAGATTCTTCACCAGCTAGTGTGTGATATCAATATTTATTGAGCAACTATTCTGTGCCAAGTGCAAGGGATGCAGCAGTGAGCAAACAAAGCTCCTTATTTGGAAAGTTGGTGGAGACAGACAATACATAATGTGTGTGTGTGTATGTGTGTGTGTCGCCAGCGACGAGTGTTACAAAGAAAGCTAAGATGAAGTGAAGTAAGGAGTAGCTGGGGTAGGGAGGTGCTTGTGTCTATAGGGAAGGTCCGTGAATGCTTCTCAACAGAAAGAAGTGAGAGTGAGGCCTGTGGATACCTAGGGAACAATCAGCACAGGGAGCACCAGGGGTGAGATGGGAGAGAACTTGGTGTGTCTGCAGAAGAATAGAACAAGGGAGGTACGTGAAAGCAGAGAGGTATGGGAGATCGGGAGTGGTCAGAGGGTCTCCTTAGCCATGGTAGTGACTCTGGCTTTTACTCAGAGAGAAATTGTTTTCCACACCAGTTTCTCTGTGTCTGCACATAATCCATCATGTCTCTTTCCTAAATCTCACATTCATCCTCCTCCTTTCTGCTTCCCATCCTCTCATCCCATCTCAGGCTGCCATCAACTTCTCAACAGCCATGGTAATGTTACCAAGCCAAGTCCCTTCTCCTGCTTCTTCCCCCACAGTCCATTGGCACTCGGCTTCCACGTCATTCTTCCTAAAGCACAGTTCTCATCCCATCACCCAGGACTCAGGGAAATGAGTTCATGGTATCTGCCTGTTTTGAAGGGTCAGACCAGTCTGAGCAGAGCCAACCTGTGACACTGGCTTCCCGCTGCTTCTGAACTAGCGGTCCTCCACTCACATCTGCCCCCACCCCATCAAAGAGGATGTACCCACAGCCCCTGAAGATCCTGCTTCTGCTGGTGCTAATCCCTAACCTGGATGCCTCTCTCCATCTCCACATGCCCTAAACCTGCTCATTTCCCCAGTTCCTTCTCAGGTTCTCCAGTTTCATGAAGTTGTTCTTCCTCCCCCATCTGATGAGATACACTGTGTATGGCACCTTATTGTCCCCTCCCAGGGCTGCCATCTATGGGGTCGCACAGAGTCAGACATGACTGAAGTGACTTAGCAGCAGTAGGATAATCAACCTGATTGACTGATGTTTTGATAGTTCTGTTCTGATCTTTCCCTCCTATTCAATGAAAACTCTTCAAAGCCAGGTGAACTCAGGGCTCTACTAGCCATTCAATACCATTTCTGAGAAGTAAAAAACAAAAAAGTACTCCTTCATCTGAATCAAAGAAAACCAGCGTCAGAAACCATGACTTGAAAAGTGTAGCCCAGGCTGGATTTCTGGCCATATTCACTCCTTGGACCAGGCAGGCTAGGGCAAGACACAACTTCACATGTCTACACGGTAACCCTAGAAATACTATCTTACTTGATTTTGGACCTCTGTCACTGCCTTACACAGTGCCCTTCCTGAATAGAACCGTGGAATTTGCTGAATTGAATCCCAATCCTGATTTTTATGAATGTGAGAGACAAAAGGAAAGATGTTGTGTTTGGGGCTGGAGATGGGCAGGTGGGTCTGTGTACACTCGGGTGGTATGCTTGCTTTGACTTGTTCTTTAACAACAGTCTAAGCAGTGATTGCAACACACAACACTGTGGTTGTGAGTCTATGGTATCAAAATGACTCATCTTGAAGTTGACCACTGAATTCAGGGTTCATCAGTCAATTTTCCATTGAGGTGTGCTCAGCTCAGACGCTCACATTTTGGTTTTAGATGTGCTGTCTGCATGGATTAGGAAGAGGTAGCAACTGTTGATAGGTGTGATAAGAGAATTGAGATGAAGTTAAGTGACATTGAGCAAGTTACTTCATGACTTAAGATTCAACTTTCCCATCTGTAAAGTAGAATAATAATTCCTAACTTAAGGAATTTTAATGTGTATTTACTACAACAAGCACAAAGTGCCTTCCATGGAGGCACTTCTAAAAATGGTGGTTGTAAGTATTATTACCCAAGATCAATAGAAGTATCCCTGTTATAGAAGGAACCAGGAAGAAACAGAGTAGTGAAGATGGTGATTGGCTGGAGTTTGAGTTTCCATGCACTTTCTGGCCTAGGATATGAACTATTCTAATGGGTATTCCACCCCCCACTCTCACAAACACACACACATACACACAACCCATATACTCACTGCTACTGCTAAGTCACTTTAGTCATGTCCGACTCTGTGCGACCCCATAGATGGCAGCCCACCAGGCTCCCCCATCCCTGGGATTCTTCAAGCAACAACACTGGAGTGGGTTGCCATTTCCTTCTCCAATGCATGAAAGTGAAAAGTGAAAGTGAGGTCGCTCAGTCATGTCTGACCTTCAGCAACCCCGTGGACTGCAGCCTTCCAAGCTCCTCCATCCATGGGATTTTCCAGGCAAGAGTACTGGAGTGGGGTGCCATTGCCTTCTCTGCCATATGCTCACATAGGTTGCATATTCACATGCAATTAAGTGTCCTGTGAACCTCTGGTGATGTTTTAAATATAATTTCATTTAAAACCATGTCATGTGCCAGTTTGAGGCCCCAGACTAGTTAGAATGTGACCCTGATTCCAAGTATTAAGGGGAGGAAAAAAATTGTTTAAATTATGTTAGCAAGACAACATCATTTATTCTCAATTTTAGAGGGTCCTGTTGATGCCAGAGCATGTCCTAGGGCTCTGCCTGGGCAGTATAATCACAAATAAGCGATGTATATCCACTCATACTAATTGTAGTCTTAGACAATTCACCTTCATGAAGTAAAAGAGAGCTCCAGGCAAGGGTGGTGGCTTGAGGAGAATAACAAGGTTTCTTCTAGATGTAAATGAAGTTCCTGGAGGTATGAAGGCATCAAGACTTTACTGTCTCAAAGACAACATTGGTAGGAATTATAGGCATTTATGTATTCATCTTGCTCATTCAGAGATAGTAGATTTCAGACTGAAAACCTAGTGTGGACTCTCAATTCAAGATGTTGGGCAATGAGTCTTTTAGGACCCATTTATAATGTGGGGATGAACTTTGCAGGGCCATTATGAGCACTCAATGGGGTAACCTTAGAAACCCTTGAAAATACTTGGCATGTGAAGTGCTCCATGCGTTTCTTTCCCATAGCACAGCTGGAGCTCAATAAATACTTATTAATAATAAATATTTATTAGAGAACGGATTTCCTTCTTTCTTTTCCATTGACGTGCCCAATATCTATTAGCATTTTAGTTGCACTTAAAAATCTCACCACTTGCTTCCAGTTTCCATTCATGCAATAGCTTAGACCAGAGTTTCTGCTAAGCTAGTTAAGGCTTCGGGGAAGAGGAAATGGGACAGAAAAAAGTTGCACCTGGAGAAGGGTTGAGTCTGGCAAGACCTGGAGGTGAAGGCAAAGTCAGATTCCTGCAACACCTTTTACGGGCTCTAGGGAGAGCTCCAGACCTCCTTTGTCATAAATACCTTGGCCCCTACCTCATTCTTAATCAGGTTTCTTACGAATCTCTTGGTTAGTGAAGCTGCATTGACTCACTGGGTTTCCAACACAGACCCTGCCTTGACCTCAGACTTTCGTGAGCTCCCTAACTCCAGCTTTTCAAGTCATGCCAGCCCCAGGCCTTCACTGTCCTTGTGGTCTTGTCTGTCAGGTATCCAGCATCTTTGCAGACTTGCCTCTTCAACCCACTGCCACCCACATTACTGTCGCTCACATATACCACGGATCTGTCTTCTGCTTGACCCAACTGTGAGGGTTTTGGGATCCCAAGGCCATCCCCACAGTGAGAATACCACCCTGGGGAAGGGCAGGCAACAAAGAGAACAGACATAAGTGCACTTTTGCAGGGAAGAACTTTCAAAGTGCCTGCTCATACCTTAAAGAATGTCCGGCTCAGAGTTTTTTGGGGAAAAAAAAATAATTTGTAGATCAAGTCTCTTTTGGCTCTTTGTGGAGATTTCCAAATTTCTTCTGGGAGGCCCCAGGTCTGTGGCCGGGGGAAAGGAAAACCCACACCTGGGAGGTCAGCTTGTCTATTCCAGGCTGTCTTCACCCTGAGGAGTCCTGAGAGGGAGGGCAGTCTTTGGTTGTGGCCCCGGCCCAGGCTCTGTGGGGAGGAATGAGGCTCCGCTCAGACATTCCAGCGGCTGCTCAAACCCAGTGGCACTTCGTTAAGTCTCGGGCCACACCCTTTCCTCTGAGTGTTTGCTGGGATTGCTATGGCAACCAATACACCCTCTCTTTATGCTCGCCTCTCCTTGCCCCCACCAGTCAGCTCCATCACCAACACCTCTACGGTGGGCCTTTTCAGATTCCTTCCTAGTTTCCAAGGGACATGGAGGCTACAGGGTGAGGATCAAAACATCTTACCCTGTCAGATACCCGAGAGTGAATCCGTAAGGTCCAGAGATCCAAAGGGCACTAGACTGACCTTCTTGTTCTGGGGTTACCATGGTGTAGACATAACAGATTCGTGGGTGTGGTTGAAAGCTTCTATTCTAGAACTGTAGAGACATCTGCATAGCTGGAACTGTCTTCCTGAGAATACAACCAGGCTGGAGGGTGGGAATGGCTCTTAACGTCAGTATAGATCAAAAAGTCAGTGAGCTCAGACGTGGGAGGAATTCCATGTCCATGCACAGCAGTAAACTCATGTCATGAAGAATCCTTGAAAATGCATAGGCCCAGCTCCCTAGTCATGCCTTCTCCACAGCAGGGACTGACGCTGTGCTGATGACCGGAATGAAGCAGCAACACACGGACATGTAAAGATCATCGGGTCTCCTTTGTCAGTTTTGCTGCATCCAAGGAAACCCCTCTCCGCTTCATCAGCAAAACAAAACATAGCGAAATAACAGGCAAAATAAGCGTTTTCAGTCAAATTGTGCTCTTGGTTAAGCCCAGTCACCATGTTGACCGTAGGCTCCAAGCATCCCAGGGTGAAGCGGGGTGGTCTGAGTGGTACACGTGCAGCAATGGAGGCCAGTAAAGAGTACACTTTTAGAGTTGCTACACAGCAGAAATTAACACAACATTGTAAAGCAATGTTGTTGCTCTTGTTTTTTAATACTCCAGGTAAAGTTTTTTAAAAAATGGTCCTGTAAAAAAATGTTTTGTTAAATAAAAATTTAAAAAAAATACACTCTGGCTCCCATACTTACCTGCCTTATGGCCTTGGGAAAGTTACTGAAAGTTTCTGAGTTTCCTCATCTTTAAAATGTAGATACTAACAATATCTGTCCACAGGCTTGTTGGGAGAAGTAGACAGAAGAAGCCATGTCAAAGTGATGGTACCTAGCACATAATAAGCAATCAATATCACTTGCTATTAAAAACAACATCTTCAGTGACAAATCTCCCATAAAATGGTGAAACCTCTTAGAATTCAGTTTCAAAGATAGCACGTTGTAGCCTATATAGAAGTTGAACTATAATGTCACATGAAACATATATTATAAATCAATGTTTCCTCAAAAACAAAATCCAGAGGAAAAAAATAAAGGAATGCATAATATGAACTTGAAACATGTTTTCTTGCTACACTATAATGTGGTCAAGAGAAATGAAAGTGTCAGTAGCTCAGTCATGTCTGACTCTTTGCTTCCTGGACTGTAGCCCGCCAGGCTCCTCTGTCCATGGGATTCTCCAGCAAGAATACTGGAGTGGGTTGCCATGCTCTCCTCCACATCAAGAGAAAGCAATTGGGAAAGGATAATATTAGTGGCACGTGTGGCTCTATTTCAGTGTGTAAGAAGAGTAAAGACAGCCCAGCCAGGGAGCACCAACGCTGTGGGACATTTACTAGGTGTATTCCAACCACTGTGCTAACGAGCTTCCAAAAGCTTCCATCATCTCATCTTCAGGCTGCTGTGTCAGTTCCTAAGCTACTGTCTCCCAGCTCAATCCCACCCTCCTGGCCTCTGCTTTGTGATGCTGCTTTTAGAATACTACAAACTTCAGTTCCTTTTGGTCAGTTTCATGCTAGGTTTTGTCAATAGGGGCCACGAGAGAGAGACCGGAGGAAAGAAGGGAGAAAGGGGTGGTCCCTTCTGGTTTGCTTGTGGTTCATGTCGGCATCATCCTGCCAATGCCTCTTCACTGTGGCAGCATCAGTTGGTTCTAGTCTCTGTTGTCTTGGTGCCCTTGAAGGACCCGCAAAGAAGCCCCATCACCAGGCAAATGACCTCTCCCTGAGAAAACTCTTTTTCCTCCCTTTGTCCTCTAAGTCCAAGAGGAGTGGCTGCTTCCTAAAGGTATTCATACCTCTGTGCTATTTCAGTGCTTCAAATAGTTTTTTTTTTTATCCTCTACTATCTTTGAACCAATTCCCTCTATTAAATTATTTCTGTAGAAATCCTCACTAGATCTTAACTAACACACTGTTCACGAGGCAGAAACCAATGGAGACTTTGGGACTCCTTTGTTTCATGCCACTTAAGATCCCAAATGAACACCATGAAGACTATCTTAAAAGACAGATTCAGAAATGGAAAATGATGGTTCAGAAAATATAAATAAAATGCTGTGAAAGTGATCATGTAGTAACAGGGCCAGAAATCTCAGAAATGTGTTTTTTATTCTCACTCTATTTCCATTATCAGTGCACAATGAATGTGCATTCACTTCTGCATCAGATCAGATCAGATCAGTCGCTCAGTTGTGTCCGACTCTTTGTGACCCCATGAACAGCAGCACGCCAGGCCTCCCTGTCCATGAGTTATGTGATATTATTATATATAATATTATAGTGCATACATACAGGATTTTCCTGGGGGACTTCCCCTGTGGTCTAGTGATTAAGAATGCCCCTGCTAAAGCAAGGGACATGGGTTTGATGCCTGGTCCAGGACATAAGGTCCCACGCCATGGGGCAACCAAGCCAAAGTACCATAACTACTGAGCCCAGGCACCTCAACTAGAAAGCCTGTGCGATGCAAACTACAGAGTCCGCGTGCTCTGGAGCCTGTGTGCCACAACAAGCAGCTCACAGCTGCAACCAAGACCAGATGGAGCTAAATATAAATAAATACTTTTTTTTTAATGATTTTTTTGGAGAGTCCTGATTTTTGGTGTTCTGCGCCTATTCTTTTTCTGTAAATTAGGGAAGGCAAATGCATGGCACATAACTTATCATTCACCATTTCCATATCCATACTAGGCATTCATCACACCTCTCACCACTCCTTCTGGCCAGATCCAGATCCAGCCTCAGCCTCAGATGCCTTCTCAAATCACAGGCAGCCACTACGCTCGATCAAATTTAGCACTCGAGTGAAAACCCATTTGCCAACCTAGCAATCAATCTTTGAGTTTATGGAAATTTCTTTACTTTTGGCATCAGAATTCATCTTCCAGATTGTCACTCAGACCCCTAAAGAGTTACAAAATTACTATGCCAGATGATACATAATAATTTTGAGTTTAAAGTATCTATTAGTTAAGACCCAGTAAGGAAAGCAGAATGCATTTTAAATAATTCAATAGAAAAAAAAAATGGGAAACAAATTAGAAAGGTTTAGAAGTAACAGAAAGGGCATGTGAAAAATCATGGACCAACCTTAAAGATTGGGGACAGCAGAAAACTTCTGCCTTGAGGAGATAAGATAGTGTTACTGAAACCCAGGACTTGGAGCCACCTAACGGGAGCTGAAAGCATGGCAGGAATGTGCTGGAGGAGTTCTGAAGCCAGAGTGGCAGCTGGAATCACAGAGGAGATACTAAGGACACCATCCGGTCAGAGAGAGGAAGAAATACCCTGGCTTCTTCCCTCTGCCTGTCCTCCAATCTTCCCCAAGTGCCTGCCATTGCCCGCCCCGACCCCTGGGACTGAAAGCCTGTTGGCAAAGATGTGTGGGAAGTGGAACTTGAAAGAACCAGCTCTCTGTGACACAGAGCAGAGCAGCAGAAGGCTGGGGAATGGATCTCAGGACAAACAGGCAGTAGGCTGTTGAGCAGTACTTGCATCACCAAGATACGCTCAACAGTCCCTGGGGCAAAATGGCCGTGAAGGCGTGTCCCACCTGGTCTCATCCACAGGCTCTTAGGTGCCAGGACATCGCAAAGACACAGCAGGAGACAGCTTCATCTTTAAGCCAGTCCATCACAGAACACTGACTCACTGAACAGCAAAGGCCTCAGAGTCATCTGACATTTGAATCCTTCTGAATAAAGTTGCTCTTAATTATTAAGAGCAGAATACAGCTGGGGTTTTCCTCCTGGGACAGGTAGCAAGAAATCAATTAGACTAATACGTAGCCCTGTGTGAACAGACATAAATTCATAAACTCTAAGAAAAGGCAGTTTGGGTGATGAAATAAGATATCAAAACCTGTCCATCAGTTTAATTACAGCACACCCTGCAAAGTCCTGGCACAAAGAGGGGTTTCTCCCTCTCACTTTGGAATAGTGAAAACACAGTCAAATTCTGGAGTCTCACAAAGAGAAACTGTCAGCTGTTCCACATAACCCTGAGGTTGCATTTGACACTAAGCTGCTCATTCACTGGTTCAGTTGAAATGACAATGAAATGGAAATTGCCGATGGAAATGGATAGGAGCCTGTAGGTTATCAAAATCAGGCTGGAGTCCTGCATCAACGCATCAAGCTCTACAGGAGGCTTTTGTTTCCCAAGTTCTCACTCAGGTGTTAACCATGGATGCATGCAGAACACCAACAACAGAGGAAAAGAACCGTTAAAGACCAACACAAGGCTACATTCAACAGACAGAGCTGGAGTCCCAGTCTTTCTTGGCTCTCTGTTTTCCTCCTGTGACAGACAAAAACAAGCCAAACAAATCCCAGACCAAGCCAAAGAGACAAGCAAACCAGCTTGCAAACAAGCTATGAACCCTGAGTTCTTTTCCTGATCATGGTAGGTTTGCGTGGGTCCAGCCACATTCTCTTTTATGATCTGACATAGGGTACCAGCAAGTGATTTGTAAAAATCTCCATGGGAGTTTTTCCCTTTCTAGGAAACTCAATGAGAAGCCAACTCAAGAATGGTGGAAGCCAGACGGTGTAATGGTTAGAGTCAGACAGCCCTTGATGGAGATGCCTATATGTCTATGCCACTGAGAGCTAGGGCAAGTTACATAAAATCTCTGTGGTTTTGCTTACTCTTCTCTAGGAGTATCCAGTTCACAGAACCGCCATGAAGACTGAGGACGAGCATGTTGTTTAAGTGTTCAGTGCAGTGCCTAGCACACTTTACGTGTGGAATGGACACACACTTATGTCCAGGAAGTTCCAAATGCAAAGAGACAGAATAACAAAATAATTAGAAGGGACCCTTCCCTTCTAATATTCTTTTGCCCCCAATTGTCTTCTCCTTTCCTTTTTTTTTTCTCTTTTGCTGGCTCTAGAAGAACCATCCCCCCTCCTAGAGTTTCTACTAAGTTCCCGAGGTTGATGGCTCAGTTGGTAAAGAATCTGCCTGCAATGTGGGAGACTCCAGTTCAACTCCTGGGTCAGGAAGATCCGCTAGAGAAGGGATAGCCTACCCACTCCAGTATTCTTGGGCTTCCCTTGTGGCTCAGCTGGTAAAGAAGCTGCCTGCAATGTGGGAGACCTGGGTTTGATCCTTAGGTTGGGAAGACCTCCTGGAGAAGGGAAAGGCTACCCACTCCAGTATTCTGGCCTGGAGAATTCCATGGTATAGTCCATGGGGTTGCAAAGAGTTGGACATGACTGAGCGACTTTCACTTTCCTGAGGTTCACCCTCTCCGAGGTACTGGGATGAAGCGTCACCCTTCTTTTTTATCCTCCTCTGTTAGAGCAGAGACTCACCCTATTGGTGAGTAGGACATTGTGCTTATGCAGCCCAGCCTGGGTAAACTCACCTCTCTTTCTCACGGTGAGTTCACACCCGGGACAGGAACTACTTTAATGATGGATCCCTGAATGAGTGGACTAGACGCCACTGACCCCTCATCAGATTTCCTTAGTTTAGCAGGCTTGAAACAATACCATTTTGTTGCGTTGCATAATTTTCCGGGCTGGGAATTCAGGTGGGGCTTGGTGGGGAATTCTTTTCTTCCATGTGATGTTGATAAGAGGTTGCTGGGTGGTGTGCTGCTGGCAGAAGGGCCAAGACAGCTTCATTCATGTGTCTGGGGCCTTTGCTGGAATGTCTGGGAGGCCGGGCTCCACTAGCCTGGAGTGCTTACCTGTGACCTCTCCAGCATGGTGGCCCCAGCCCGGTGGCCTTCGATTTCCGCTCCAAGAGCAAGAGTTCCAGAGAAAAAGGCAGAAGCCTCAAGGCTTTTTATGACTCAGACTTGGAAGTCAGAGCGTTCCATGTCCATCATCATCTATTGGTCAAAACACTCATAAACCTGCCCAGATTCCAGAGGAGAGGCAGCAGAATACCCTTCTAGACAGGAGGGGTGTTGAAGAATTTATGGCTATCTTTTAAAACTGCCAGTCTTCATCTTCTTTTAATAATTCCTGCTTGTGCACACAGACCAGAGCACTCACGGTCACTTTTCAAGAGGGCTGACAAGTGCCCAGGCACTAAATATCCAGCTCTTAAAGAACTGAATCATGTGTGTTGGTGGCAGCACAAAGAACATCTATATAAAGTTACATCGTAGGGAGAGATCGAAAAAGATTGAAGGTTTTGCGCTAGAGTTCATTACAGCCAGCCTCTCCCAAGTGCCTATAGTTAAGAACGTGTCAGGCAGGGCCTCCTGCAATATTATTCTTAGATGCCCAATGTATAAATATCACAACTCCCACAGTGTCCTGTCCATCTCTGTCATAGTTCTTGTCACCCTTGTAAGGATGGGTTCAGTGTCTAACTTTTCCTATAAATGCCATACTCAGTGAGGTGGAATTAGCTTGTCTAATCAGCAGTGTATTCCCTATACTGCACAGTGTCTGAAATACAGCGGATGAGCAACAAATACATTTTATTGGCTAATTATTTGGAGATGGTGGTAGAAAGAAGATGAAAACCTCTAGTATCTAACAATAAGCTTATAATTTGCTATGAAGGTGTAACTTTTTTCCTATTTAGGCTGATGGGCTATAAGGCCTATGTATATAGAATCTGAAGGCTTCCCAGGTGGCTCTGGTGGTAAAGAACCCACTCACCAATGCAGGAGAGGTTAGAGATACAGGTTCAATCCCTGAGTTGGAAAGATCCCCTGGAGGAGGGCATAGCAACCCACTCAGTATTCTTGCTGGGAGAATCCCATGGACAGAAGAGCCTGGCAGGCTGCAGTCCATGGGGTCCCAAAGAGTTGGACATGACTGAGCGACTTAGCACGCACACATGTAGAATCTAAAGTATGACATTTAAAGCTTTAATATTAATAATTCCTCAGTTGGTCCAATCAGATTACCCTGATTAGTGAAAGACACAGGTAACATCCACACATCCAACACTTACTAACAGCTTAGTTTATTATTTAGTTGATTATTTCATTTGTATAATCGAACAATGATTCTCTTTTAAACAATACTGCTAAACCTGAAGTTGGTCACACTATATCTCCCTTCCTTCTATAGTAGTAAAGTGGTTTTTTTCCACACTCAGTTTTTTTAACAGAACATTTTCAAATATCAAGAAGTACGATGAACTAAAAATAATGAATGGACCAAGCTCCATGGAAAACGATTGCACACTCAGTTAAAGGTCTAATGCCATTACCGTGGGCCATGTCCATTCAGGAGGAACCCCCGGGGGGGGTCTCGTGGGAGCTGGGGCTGGCAGCGTGTTGCTGGGTATAAGTGACTCCCTAAAGACCTGTTTGGCAGCTTGGAAAGTTGAGGTTTAATACTGGCCCCATCCATTACCTTTCTAGTCAGAATGGGTTCCTCCCACTGGGCAGTGTTTCAGACTGTGTTTGAGCAGGCCTTCCTAGGGCAAAATCCTCCAGTGAAATCCTCGGGGGAACCTCACGCTCTCTCCTGCTCCATTCGTACTGACCTTATCTTAACTTGAAAGTAAATGGGACTCAGGCGTAGGGGCTGTGTGTACAGTGTGTATGTGTGTATGTGTGTGTACAGTGTATATAGTTTGTGTGTATGATGTGTGTTTCTGTAGTGCGTGAATAGTGTGTGTATACCGTATGCATATATAGTATGTCTGTAGAAAGTATGTACGGTGTGTGTATTCTCTGTGTAGTGTGTGTTGTGCATGTACAGTGGGTATGTAGTGTGTGTGTATATAGTGTGAGTGCCTATGTGCAGTGTGTATAATATATATAGAGTGTGTGTGCACAGAGGCTGTGTGTACCTATTGTTTGTATTTGTGTAGTGTGTAAATAATGTGTGTAATCTATAGTGTGTGTGTAGACTGTACATATGTACAGTGTATACAGTGTGTGGATAGTGTGTGTACAGGTATAGAGTGTGTACACTGTATATGTAGTGTGCATTGTGCTGTGAATGTAGCGTGTGTATACTGTGAAGAGCTTATAATGTACGCATGTGTGTAAATACTGTGTGTTGTGTGTGGTATGTGCATGTGTATGTGTGTATATACTGTGTAGAGTTTGTCTGTAGTATGTACACACTGTGTGTGTGTGTGTGTAGTGTGTGCAGTGTGTATGTGTGTAAACACTCTCTGTTGAGAGTGTGTGGTGTGTGTACACTGTGTGTGCAGTGTGTGTATATAATGTGTGTAGTGTGTGTTATGTGTGCATGTGTGTTGTATATATATATACTGTGTCGTGTGTGTGTGTGTGTGTGTGTGTGTGTGTGTGTGTAGGGCACAGGGGACACTGAAGGAGGAAGAGGCTCCCAGAGGCAGAGGAAGGGGTTGAGGAGGGTCGTAGGCAGGAGAAGCAGACAAAGATAAGGAGGGACCCTGTGGCGGGAGACAGGAAGAGGGAGGGAAGTGTGAGCCTGCTTCATTTCAGTAACACACAAGGAGGGGCAGGATCAAGGAATGGTGGTCCTGATGCCACTCCCTGGCCCTGCCCTGGCCCAAGAAAGCAGCAGCCTGGACGTCCTCTCGTTGGCTGTGCGGAACCCCTGTGTTTTCTGTGCAGACTTGAATAAAGGACCAAGACATGGCAGCAGGGGCAAAACCAGGCCTTCCTAGGCCCCACCCCATTGGCTGGGGTCCCCCCTCTGCTGCCTGTACCCCTTCCTGTCTGGTCAAGGTGAGACACTGATCCTTGAGGCGTTTCGCTTGAGGGGTGTCTCGGGGTTTTCTGCCAACCCTTGCTCTGGAGGTGCATTCCAGAGCTTGATATAAAACCTTTCCATCTTTCTGTGGAAAGAGAGGGGCATGAGGTCACAGGCTCACTCCCAGGCACCAGCGAGGAAGACTTGTGACCTGCCCTGAGGTCCCAAAGGGCACCCAGCTGCAGGGTGAGGGTGCCATGTCCCCTCCCACTGCACCACATTCCAGGCACGTCTGTGCCAAGGAGGCAGGGGCCAAGGAGGGTGGGGCCCGGGCAATACTGAAGGCGGAGCTGAGGAGGGTGAGGGCTTACAATCCTGTGCTCTGGAGTCCAGAGCCTGAATCCATATGGTACCTCAGACAGGTAAGAAAGAGCAGCTGTGAGAATCCGCTGTCAGTAAAGTGCTTAGAGCAGTGTCTGGCACACAGTAAGCACTCAATAAACGAGCTCTGTCATTCTAACCGGGCTTCCCAGGTGGCGCTAGACCCACCTGCCAATGCAGGAGACATAAGAGATGCCAATTCCATCCCTAGGTCAGGATGATCCCTTGGAGGAGGGCATGACAATCCACTCCAGTATTCTTGCCTGGAAAATCCCATGGACAGAGGAGTCTGGGAGGCTACAGTCCATGGGATCACAAACAGTAAGACACTACTGAACCAACTCAGCACACGTGTCATTCTAACCATTTAGAAAAAACATCAATAGGGTTCAACAATGGGCTTTAAAGATTCTTGTCTCCTTCCTGACTCTTCCCTTGTGTTTCTAAGAGCAGAGTCCTGGTCAAAGGCAGGTTGGCTGAAAGTGTGTGTTCAGGCCTCTGAGGTGTGTGTGGCGGGGGACAGTTAAGGCTGTTGCTGGTCCACAGGACCCTGCAGAGCTCTTTCTGAGGGGCTAGGTTTCCCTCTGGTTGGGCACCTATTCATGCCAGTGCTAACGCTCAGGGAACTGGGCAGAAACAATGACCCGATCTTTACCTGCAGTCAGGGGAGCTCACCTACACAGCACTGCTAATGCTTCTGCAACTCTAGGGGGTTAAGATGGTGGAATTCTCATCCAGAGAAATGACTTGCAAAACTAGCAACATAATTAAGGAAATCTGGCAAAAGGGGTATCGGGGAGTGGATGGAAGGGTTTTCTGAGGGGTAATAACTTCAGTTCATTACAACACTGCCATGGAGGTCTGGAGCCAGCCTGACCAAAGCAGGCATCAGCCAGGACTGGTCTGTGCAGGATAAAGACTGTGGAGACCACAGATTCCAGGTGTGTGATGTGTACTGCTGGTCTGGAGACGCTCACCCTGGAGGTGCTGGAGTTTTTAAAAGAAGAAACTATACTTTTTTCCGGAATGTGGACTGTTAACTAGACTCCCAGGTAGACTGCTCCACAGGTACATTATGTTGCCTCTTAAAGACCATACAGTTTGGAGGAGGAGAGGGCAGAGTTCTTCTGGAAGGAGATTTAATTCCAGTCCTGTCTTAAAAGGTTGTTATTGTTCAGTAGCTCAGTCCTGTCCGACTCTTTGCAACCCCATGGACTGCAGCATACCAGGCTTCCCTGTCCTTTACCATCTCCCAAAATCTGATCAAACTCATGTCCATTGAGTTGGTGATACCATCCAACCATTGCATCCTCTGTTGTCTCCTTCCCCTCCTGTCTTCAATCTTTTCTACCACCAGGGTCTTTTCCAATGAGTTGGCTCTTTGCATTAGGTGCCCAAAGTACTGGAGCTTCAGCTTCAGCATCAGTCCTTCCAATGAATATTCAGGATTGATGTCCTTTAGGATTGGCTGGTTTGATCTCCTTAAAATAAGGGAGGACCCAAAAAGCCAGGAGGCCCATGGGAGCCCATACTGGAGGCTGAGCTCGCCTCTGAGGTGTGAAGAAAGCAATCAGAACGCCTGGGGGAAAAATCACAAGACCCACAGAGAAGCCACCTTCCCAGGTTTCCTGTCGTTCTCTGTGAGCAGAGCTTGGGTTCCCAGCATGAGAGCTTCCGGAAGACACTTGAGAGTAGGGCCTGAGGCTGTTCTGACAACTTTCTGGCCTCATCTCTGTCCCTAGATGCATGGGACTTAGGAACTCAGCACAGGTGCACCAACCAAGTGGCCCTTTCTCGAGAAGCATGGCAGAACTCAAGCATTCTGATGAACCTCTTGGACAAAAAAATGAACAAAACAATCTAACTGCAAAACAAGCCCCAAAGTAACCCTCTAAAGAGAAATTTATGAAGCCCTGGCTAGCAGGCTTACTGACAACGCAGATGGAAAACATGATACCAAAGAAGTTCCACAGGGAGCAAGGGTCACCTCCTCCCCATTTTAGATGTTGCTTGTGGAGGTTTGAATGTTCCATTAAAAAATATTAAAAATCCGCACGCCAACCCAGACATTCCCCTCCTCTCTCCTGCTTCCTTTCGGCAGCCACGCTCTGGCATCACGGCACTAGATGTCTTTGCTGTCCCCGTAATCGTTGTAGGGAATACTCAGGGTCTGTTCCTCGCATGTCTTCCTGAGGTCCCGGCTGAGCTCTGACCAGTCAAGTCCATAGGGCTTGATCTCGCTGTAGCGGCAGCCCAGGTACTTGAGGGAGCTGCGTCGCAAGCCTATCTTGGGTTCCTGGAGGAGTCCATTGCACCAACCGCTGAGATCTCCAAGCTGAGAAAGGATGAGGCCAGCTTTCCTATGGGGCAAGCACAGAGGATGCTTGAGTTAGAAAGGTGAGAAGGCAGCAAGGACAAATAGTGTGAGATTGTAAGCTTCAAGAGGGCAGACCTCAGTTTGTTTTGCTTACTGTTCCATGTTTAGCACTTAGAAACGGGGGTGGATGGGTGGGGGGAACTTCCATAACTGCTTGTCAAGAGTGAGTAAATGTTTGCAGCAGCAGCACCTTTTACAATAGCTAGGACATAGACACAACCTAAATGTCCATTGACAGATGAATGGATACAGAAGTTGCGGTACTTATACACAATTGAATATTACTCGGCTATAAAAAAAGAATGCATTCCAGTCAGTCCTAATGAGGAGGATGAACCTAGAGCCTATAATACAGGGTGAAGCAAGTCAGAAAGAGAAAGGCAAATATTGTATATTAATGCATGCTTACTTATGGAATCTGGAAAGATGACACTGATAAACCAATTTGCAAGGCAGCAATGCAGACACAGACCTAGAAAACACATTTATAGACATGGGAGTGAGGGAGGAAGGAGAGGGTGGGACGAGTGGAGAGGGTAGCATGGAGACATACATTACCACATGGAAAATAGATAGTAAGTGGGAATTCGCTGTGTGACACAGGGACCTCAACCCAGTGCTCTGTGAAATGATGCCCTAGAGGGGTGGGATGGGTGGGACATGGGAGGGCGGGTTCAGGAGGGAGGGGACATACGTATACCTGTGGCTGACTCATGTTGATGTATGGCAGACGCCAACACGATATTGTAAAGCAATTATCCTCCAATAAAAAAACATAAGGAAAAAACGAATGAGTGAAAGAATTAGTTAATACAGCTGGGTGAGCAAAGTAGGGCACCGAGATGAAACAAAGAAACAAAACGCAATGAGGACAAATGAGAAAAAATGACTAATATTTTAGAAATTTATGCCCTCTTAAAATCATAGAGTTGTCAGTTTCGAAAGACAAGTCAGATCAATTTACTTTAAAGCCAGTAATTTATCATCATTAAATGACAAACATAATATGTTTGACTGGATATTTCCCTTTTCAAGGCTATTTCCGAACTGAGTAGAAGCAGCCAATATATTGCACTCGGGGGATATCAAGTGTAACTAATTATGCCTGTCTGAAGGTAATTATAGTGTGATAAGCGTGCCAACAATAAAGTCCTCAGTGCATACTGACACAGGGTCATTCTTTGGGAAAATGCAGACTCTCAGTAGCACACATCACCTAATTAATCCCCAGGTGAGCTCCTGCTCTGTTTTGTAATCCCCCTCCAAAGTCAGGAGGCCCCCATCCAAAGAGCAGGAAGAAAAGGAGGTGACGAGATAGCACCTGAGCTGTTGCAGATCCAGAGAACCAGAACCAGAACCAGAGAACCAGACAGAGGAGGGCAAGGTCTCCCCAGGTTCACACACACTAGAAAGGAGTGATCCCACCAGGCTAAGAATAGAGTATGGGATCCTGCATGTAGCCTGGGGAAGCTGGCTGCCACCACGATCTTGTTAATCGGTGTATACTGGCCTCCCACTTCTGATGTTAGAGACAGGACCCCCTGATAACCAGTTTTCAGCCCACACTGCTTTGACTCTGAACATTTAGGAATAAATGAAAGAATGGGGTCCCCCTCATTTAGCTCTGTTCTTTCCCTTCTTCCAAAAACCATGGGTGACCAGAGACCCATGAAGGAATAGTCTCTTATTCCAACAAGCCCATGCAAAGCTGTAAAATCTGTTCTGGAAAGCTCAGGGAGCAGGACCCCTTGCAGTATTTACATGGGAGGAATCATCTCTTTTCTAATTCAGTCCACAACTCTTTCCAGAAACTGGAAGTTTACATGCCGAGTTTAGAATGAGCTCTCAAGAACTAGAAGCATGTTCATTTCAAGCCTCTTCTTCCGTCCTGGCTCCAAGCACAACAGGGGTGAGCTCACCGCATTCCTAGGAGGGCAAGTGAGGGACGGCGGGGGGATAATGTTGGAGGCAAGGTATTGAGTTGCGGCAGCAAAGTCAAGGGGCCTTCGGAGTGTGAGGTCATCGGGGACCAGTTGCGTTTTCTCCCACTTCAATGGTGGGTCAGAGAAAATCAAACAAACACTCTGCCCACTAAGTCACATCTTATTCAGATTGTCTCTCCTCTGCCCATCAGCCTCTGCCGTTTGGCCAAGCAGCCTTTCCAAAGCCGTCAGCAACAGGGTCTTTGGTGGCCTTCCTCTTAATCTGTCCTGCTGCATGTCATTAACTGCTGACACATTCTTGGGAGGTGGATGGAGGGCGAGGGAAGGAAGACCGAAGGGCAGACTCTGCATCTGCATCATCTTGAAGAGATGGATAAAGGAGCACATCCTAGCCATTCTTTCAAACAAATGGATTCAATTAGCCCATGGAGTTTTGTGGCTATTATCATCGCTCGCTTAAAAAAAAGAAAATAATTACTTTGGGTCTGCCCTTGACTATCTCAGAGCCTGCAGCTTTCTTCTTTCTTAAGAGCAAGGCAACCAATGCTGTCCTCAGCATAGTTCAACTCTCAACTCAATCTGGAGGCCTCCATGAATTTGGATGCAACTGGATTGAACTGAACCAATCCTTTCTCCTTGCTTGCAGGATGCACGTACCCACCGACCCTTTTCTATTCATTCTCACAGCTAACTCCAAAGTGAGTTGACACACCTCAAGGCAAGAGACTTGTTTCCTGTGGTTCTCCCTCGGATCCATGACACTGAAAAGTAAAACTTTATTTTCCATGGGATAATGAAACTACAATTTCCCCCTAATATATAGCCTGGAAAACCCAACATTATACGTGAGAGAATCTTCTGGGAAGAGAGTTTTGAGAAGAGTGTCAAGTCAGCAGCAGGCCTTACTTTACAGTGAGTTCCATGTTTTTTTTTCCCCTGCTCACTTTCATTGACCAATTTTCCTTCTGACTCTTGAGTTACAAGAGAGAAATTTTAAAAGCAATCCATACTTCCTTCCATTGAGATGATGCATGCAAGGTTAGTGCTATTCAAATTGTGACATTTACGTTTCCTGACAAAGAACTGCATATATGCACACTCCATAAATGTCAAAGGGAAGGAGGCAGGGAGCAGGAAACCGAAAGGAAAGCAGCAAGCACGGAGGGAAAGGGGGACAGAGCTGGAGAGAAGAGATGATACTCGTTATGAGTAGTAATGAGGGCAGGAGTAAGGGTAAGGTATGGAACAAGGAAGACATTTCTTAATATGTATCTACTTTCTAACCCAGGGTTTGCTTTTTACCAAAACTGAGACAAAACAAATTAAAAGGTCCTTATATAGTCCTGTCTGCATCCCATCCATAGCCATGGCATCTGTTTGCCCAAGGACTATCAACCTTCATAAATTTCAGGAAATAATTTATGGAATGCCAAAAGATTCTTCCTGATCTTACACATAAAATCATTTTATTTTAGGAAGATAATCCTAAATTCTCTCCTTCCTTCAAAAGTAAGAGAATAGGTGGTGGAGGACAGATGTCCTACATGAGGGTCTCCTAAGAGAGTTTATAATTTCAGATCACAAGAGGCACCCTGAGGCCGAGTCACCCTTCAGTCTGATGAGAGGCCAGATGGTTGGGATGACTTCTAGGTGATACCTTTGTTCATTTCATTGGCAGGACAGCAAGAATTCTGAGTGCCAGAGGATACTACTATGTTGATTTTCTTCACTTATTTTCTCCTCTTTTTCTTTCTCTTCCTTCCTCTCTCCCCTCCTTCTTTCCTTCCTTGCCTTATTTTTGTTCGTTTATGAACTCCTACATAGTTTGGGAACATATAAGTACCAACATTCTACACGAAAAGCCTCTTCATTGTGTCTATCTGAAAATTCCATTATTGTGAGGGAAATCTCTTCTCAGAGCAGCAGTACACAGCCATGATGAGTGGAACAGATGAAAGGGGACTCTCTACACATTCCTCCCATTCCTCTTTTTCCAAGAACTCTATCTGCATTGTTGTTTTTGTTCAGTCGCTAAATTCTGTCTAACTCTTTGTGACCCCATGGACTGTAGCATGCCAGGCTTCCCTGTCCATCACTATTTCCCGGAGTTTGCTCAAATCAATGTCCATTGAGTTGGTGATGTCATCCAACCATCTCATCCTCTGTCACCCTCTTCTCCTGCCCTCAATCCCAGCATCAAGGTCTTTTCCAATAAGCCAAGATCAGGTGGCCAAAATATTGGAGCTTCAGCATCAGCCCTTCAATAAATATCCAGGGTCGATTTCCTTTAGGATTGACTGGTTTGATCTCCTTGCTGTCCAAGGGTCTCTCGAGGGTCTTCTCCAACACCACAATTCAGAAGCATTAATTCTTCAGCACTCAGTCTTCGTCACAGTTCAACTCTCACATCCATACATGACTATGGTCCAACTCTCACATACATACATGACTACTGGAAAAACCATAGCTTTGACTATATGGAACTTGGCTAGCAAAGTGGTATCTCTGCTTTTCAATATGCCATCTGGATTTGTCATAGCTTTCCTTTCAAGGACCAAGCATCTTTTAATTTCATGGCTGCAGTCATCATCCACAGTGATTTTGGAGCCCAAGAAAATAAAATCTGTCACTGTTTCCACAATCCCCATCCATTTGCATGAAATAATGGGACTGGATGTCATGATCTTAGTTTTTTGAATGTTGAGTTTTAAGCTGGCTTTTCACTCTCCTCTTTCATCCTCATCAAGAGGTTCTTTAGTTCCTCTTTGCTTTCTGATATTAGAGTGGTATCATCTATATATCTAAGGTTGTTGATATTTCTTCCAGCAATCTTGGTTTCAGCTTGTGAGTCATTCAGCTTGGCATTTCACATGATGTACTCTGCATAGAAGTTAAATAAACAAGGTGACAATATACAGCCTTGACGTAATCCTTTCCCAATTTGGAACCAGTTCGTTGTTCAGTTCTAACTGTTGTTTCTGCATAAAGTTTTCACAGCAGACAGGTAAGGTGCTCTGGCATTCCCATTTCTTTAAGAATTTTCCAGTTTATTGTGATCCATACAGTCAAAGGCTTTAGCATAGTCAATGAAGCAAAAGTAGATATGCTTTCCTGGAATTCCTTTGCTTTTTTCTATGATCCAACAGATGTTGGCAATTTGATCTCTGGTTCCTCTGCCTTTTTAAAATCCAGCTTATACATCTGGAAGTTCTCAGTTCATGTGCTATTGAAGCCTCACTTGGAGAATTTTGAGAATTACCTTCCCAGCATGTGTGAGGAGTACAATTGTGCAGTAGTTTGAACATTCTTTGGCATTGCCTTTCTTTGGGATTGGAATGAAAACTGACCTTTACCAGTCCTGTGGCCACTGTTGAGTCTCCAAATTTGCTGACATATTGAGTGCGGCACTTTAAGAGCATTACCTTTTAGGATTTTAAATAACTTAGCTGGAATTCCATCACCTCCACTAGCTTTGTTTGTAGTAATGCTTCCTAAGGCCCACTTGACTTCACATTCCAGGATGTTGGGCTCTAGGTGAGGGACCACACTATCTTGGTTATCCAAGACCTTTTTTTTAATAGTTCTTCTGTGTACTTATGCCACCTCTTCTTAATCTCTTTTGCTTCTGTTAGATCCTTTCTGTTTCTCTCCTATATTGTGTCCATCCTTGCATGAAATGTTCCCTTGGTATTTCCAATTTTCTTGAAGAGCTCTCTAGCTTTTCCCTTTCTATTTTATCCCTCCATTTCTTTGCACTGTTCACATAAGAAGGCTTTCTTATCTCCACTTGCTATTCTGTGGAACTCTGCATTCAGTGAGTATATCTTTCTCTTTCTCCTTTCCCTTTTCTTCTTTTTCTCAGCTATCTGTATGCCCACCTCAGACACCACTTTGCCTTCTTGCATTTCTTTTTCTTTGAAATGGGTTTGGTCACCGCCTCCTATACAATATTGTGAATCTCCATCCACAGTTCTTCAGGCACTCCATCTACCAGATCTAATTCCTTGAATTTATGTGTCACCTCTACTGTAAAATCACAAAGGATCTGACTTAGGTCATGCCTGAATGGCCTAATGGTTTTCCCTATTTTTTTCAATTTATGCCTAAATTTTGCAATGAGGAGCTGATGAGCTGAGCTACAGTCAGCTTCAGGTCTTGTTTTGCTGACTGTATAGAGCTTCTCCATCTCTGGCTGCAAAGAATATAATCAATCTGATTTGGTATATATAACCTATCTCTGAGTTTTATAACCTAAAAGCAGAAGCATTGAGTATTAGGAAGTTGTAGCCTCAGGGCCATGATAAGTTGGCAAACACTACATTATCCTAACTTTGGCCAAGTTAGATGCCAGGGTGAGTCACTGGCTATCCCTACTCTGCCTTTCAAGAGAACACAGAATTTAGCTCAAAATATATCTGACTGGACTACCCTGGTGGTCCAGTGGTTAAGAATCCACCTGCCAGTGCAGGGGGCACCAGCTGGATCCCTGGTCCAGGAAGATCCCACGTGTCACGGGGCAACTAAGTCCTCGTGCCACAACTACTGAAGCCCGTGCGCCTAGGGCCTGTGCTCCACCACAAAAGAAACCACTGCAATGAGAAGCTCGCGCACTGCAAGGAAGAGTAGTCCCTGCTCTCTGCAACGTGAGAAAGCCCTCACAAAGCAACGAAGATCCAGAGCAGCCAAAAATAAAAATTAACTGATCAATTAATTTAAAAAATAATCTGTTTATGCATATAACACATGCAAAGTTCATATACAATAAATTTTTTGGATAACCCCTTCAATAAAATTTCTAATTTTCTTTCAAAAGACTATGCTTTTGGGGCCTACAGTTTAGCCTTTGGAATGCTGCATCAGCATGATAAAGAAGGAATAAAACAGCTCAAGGGCAAAGGTTTTTTTCAGAGTTCAGGAAATGCATTCATGACTTGACTCCTTAAAACAGCTGATCCAAAATGAATCTGTATGAACTGAGCTGCCTAAAAGCACGAGACCTACTTCTCCAGGCACCTAAGCTCATCCAGGATATCTGCAAATTCGTGAAGGCAGTATTATAGTGGAAGAGGTACAACGTTTCCAAGAGCTGAGGTCTATAAAAGAGACAATGAAGTTTGTTGATTACCTGGGGCCCAATTCATCCTCACACCGCCAGGTGAATTCTCCAAAGCTCTCATAGTGCTGGTTATAGTGGTAGAGGACTCGATGGAGAGTTGGGGAGCCCAGATCCAGAAGCGTGTTGTAGGCCGTCTGCTGCTCCTTCCCACTGGTATAGCCATTGAAGAGATTGTAGATCTTGTCTGCTATTTCTGACAAGGAGAGAAAAGGCACATAAATAAGATTTTATATATGTGTCTGTGTGTGTGTGCACGCACTTTAAGTTGCTTCAGTTGTGTCTGACTCTTTGTGACCCTATGTACTGTAGCCCACCAGGCTCCTCTGTCCATGGGGCTTCTCCAGGCAAGAAAACTGGAGTGGGTTGCCATACCCTTCTCCAGGGGAGTCTTCCTGAATGAGGGATTGAACCAGCAGCTCTTATGCCTCCTGCATGGCTAGATGAGTTCTTTACCATTAGCACCACCTAGGAAGCCCATATATATATATATATAAGTGATTTATATATATATGCTATGCTATGCTAAGTCACTTCAGTCGTGTCCGACTCTGTGTGACCCCACAGACGGCAGCCCACCAGGCTTCCCCGTCCCTGGGATTCTTCAGGCAAGAACACTGGAGCGGGTTGCCATTTCCTTCTCCAATGCATGAAAGTGAAAAGAGAAAGTGAAGTCGCTCAGTCATGTCCGACTCTTAGTGACCCCATGGACTGCAGCCTACCAGGCTCCTCTGTCCGTGGGATTTTCCAGGCAAAAGTACTGGAGTAGGGTGCCATCGCCTTCTCCTTATATATATATAAATGATTATAAATACAAGCATGTATGTGTATATATGCATGTAAATGTGCATTTGGATATATAAGCAAGTGTGTATGTGTGTGTGTATGATACTTAAAGAATACTGAACCTAAAGCCTGGAGAAAAGTGGCTTGAGTAATTTACTTTATTTCTGGCCCATCAAGTTTCAGTTTTCTCATCTATAAAATGAAAGGCTTCAAACAGAATCACTCTGAGGTGAACTGCAGTGATAATTTTCTTTGTCTTCACCCATGTTTCCTAAAAATACAGAGCCAGAGGCAAAAGCTCATAGATTGATACTTTATTGACAAATGCAGTCCCAGGGAAGCAGAAGGGAGGATAGAGAGAAATGAGGCAAGAAAGGAGGCAGAGTCAAATATTAGAAATTGCTCTAAGGAACTGATGGTGGTTTTGCAGGAGAGGAGGTATGAAGCTACCTGGTTCCCACCAGTCCCTCCACAGGGAGAAAGGAAGAAGACTTTATATCCAGCTCCCATCCAGGATCAGTCCACGGGACTTTTACACTTGCCCCTGTGGGGCATTAACTCCCCCTGTACCTCTAGGCCGCATAGCTTGGGTACAGATGAGATTCTGCAAAAGCAGTGCGGAAGCCCTGAGCAGTGGGGAGCAGCATGTGGCTCACGGACGAAGTGAGGCACGGCCAGGTCATGCCTCCAGCAACATGAAGACCTGGAGTGGCTGTGGTACCCAAGGGAACCTGACCCTGTGACCACAGGAATGCAGGTCTTTTGCTAGGGCCACCCAGACAGCTGGGAAGGCAAGCTGGTGGTGCCGGATCTGTGCTGACACGTACATTGAATCTGCTGTGTTCTGCAGTTTCAAACAAGTGATCTTTTGCTTTAATTTATACCCCTTAGATTTCTGCCTCCAAGGTATGCATTGATAAGCCCAAAGTTGGTGATGTGGCAAAGTGGCAGTGAATTTGTGTAGCCTTGGCATTCCTTCTTGTGGAGCTCAAAGCACTTTATCATTAACTATTTTCTCATTAAATCTGTCAGAAAGGACATTTGTTCACACTTCCTTCCTAAACAGCTGGGAACTGAGATCTGGAAAGCAATGCTTTGTCTTGGACCCAGAATTAAATCTGGGGATGGAGAAACTAAGTTCTACAGGTTTCTGAGTCAGACTTTGCCCACTTGATCCCCTGTTGGCCAAAAGCCTTGATTCCTTGTCAAAATTTCAAATGAATTCAAGGCTGCTGGTAACGACAGAACCATCATTGTTCAAGTTTCCTGGGTTGGAAAGCCTAAAATTTTTATCTCTGCCCAAACACTGCAGTGATTTCATTTTTTATTCTATCCTGCTCATTGTCCAGGAGCCAGATATTACTTCTTTAGTGTCCTGAGTGGCCAGAATAAGGCTAAGTAAGTAAGGGAGGTCGCTTGGTCATGTCCGACTCTTTGCAACCCCATGGACTGTAGCCTATAAGGCTCCTCTGTCCATGGGATTTTCCAGGCAATAGTTCTGGAGTGGATTGTCATTTCCTTCTCCAGCGGATCTTCCCTACCCAGGGATCAAAACTTGGTCTCCTGCATTGTAGACAGACACTTTACCATCTGAGCCACCAAGGAAGTCCAGAATAAGGCTAGACACTGTAATAGATTCAAAAATGTTAGCTCAATGGGTGAAATTCATGACTTTGGGAGTCATTTGAATCTACTTTGGGGGAGGGTTTCTGGTGCTGTATCTCCAGACCAGGTTATACCAACCCATTAGCAGTTAAACTCTTGTAACCATAATCTTTAGTTGCAATAAAAATAATTTTAGTCCAGAAATTCATTTGGATTTTCAGGACTTTAAAATTATCAGGTTGTTAAAATAAGATCAACAAATAAAGTGGACAGTGATTTAGACTATAAAGATCTCTGTTATTTATTATATATTAATAGAATATAAAGAATATAAATAAAATTATATAGATTATAAAGAGCTCTGGTATTTATTTGTTAACAGCCTACTGACTGCCAAGGACGTTACATCTGTGAATTCTAATCCTCACACCAGCACTGCACAATGATTTTGAATGTTCTTGTCCTACAAATGAGGACAGTCACAGAGGCCAGGTTATCTGCCCAAGGTCACATAGCTGGTGTGGGCTGGAGTCAGGGTTGAAAACATTATCTATCTCCCATTGCTCTTTTTGCATCAATGCTCAGGGGATGATAGTGTTTAACCAACTTAACATGCAGGAGGCAGGGTCTTGGGGGATGTTTTCTGGAGTGAGTACTTCTGGCAGAGGACATTTCCCTGGCTGACCCATACATGCTACACGAGAAAGAGTCGAGTCAACATGCAGGGAGTCTGTCATTTCTGCAGTAGAGATGGAAAGAAGCAGAGGGACTATCCTAGGAGCTGTGCTGTGTTCAATGGGAGACAGGAAGAGCGCACTTAGAGAAGAATGACCAATAGAGGAAAACGCGCGTGATGAGATCAGGGCCCAGACAGGGAGGGCTGGGGTTCCTTCTCCCACCCTTTTACTGAGGTCAGTCTGTTCTTATTTCTGGTGATGGGACATAGCATCCCAGGCTCTGGCCCTGGTGGTGACATTCTGCTGAGGCACAGTGATGACGAGAAGGTGTTTTCTCGCATATTTACTATTCTCTTAACACAACAGTAACATCCAACTAGAGAAGGCCGTTAGCATCAGCATTTGTGTCTGCGACCAGGTGAGATAGGCCCAGGTTCCATGATAAATCTCCTAAAACCAAGGTAACCTAACTCCAGGGTGTGCTTAAAAGCCTACATCAGTAAATGGGATGCTATATTCAGAAAGATCTACATGCTAGGCTTCTAGAGACTGAGTATTTCTGGCTCTTCCTAGCTCCACTGAGGGAATTTATGGATATTATTTCATTAGTTTTCATAACATCTGAGGAATTCACTAACTCAAAGAATGTTAAAGACTCTAAAGTATTTTTGATTATCATTTATCCAGCTTTCAGCTTCCCAGAAGTCTTGAGCTATCCAAAATACATATGGGTCTTTCCTCTCTTGACATGCAGGGTGTTCAATAGTTAAAATGCCACTGAAGAGATGGCAATGTGTCAACATATGCAGCCTCATCACAAAAAGGGAAAAAAAGAAAGAGAAGGGAGTTAAGAACTCTTGGGCAGCAGAATAAATCAACAGGGCTGGGACTAAAGGCCTCAGACCCAAAGGTATGGTTTTAGAACAGGCACCACGGCACCGAATGGAGTTGGGCTCCATTGGCTGTGTGACCTTGGACAAGTTACTTACCCTCTCTGGGTTTTAGTTTCCTTGTTTGTTCAATGATGATCAATAACACATATCTTCCAAGAGTACTGTGAGGCTAAAAGTGATGATGAATGTAAAGCCTTTCTTTCACATGATGTCTGGAAGGAGCACGTACACATTTACTGACTCACTGATTCATTCTAAAACATCTTTAACTGAGTGCTTCCCACATGCTTGACATTTTTTTAGGTACTTGGGCTACATCAGGGAGAAACTTTGATAAAAGTTCTCATTTTATGACACAGTCTGGTGATAGGACACATTCAGTGAAGCAATAGACATAATATATAAGTAAAATATGGTGTGTTAAAAAATAAAACAGGAGAAGGAAGACTGGGAGTGCTGGATGGGGCACTGCAATTTTAAATATGAGGGACTCACTGGAAAGATGACAGTCAAGCTGAGGCTTGGAGAAGGGGAGAGAATGAGTTGGGGACATCCGGGGCAGAGCAGACCTGGGAGAGGAAACACAAGCACAGAAGCTCCCCAGATATGGTGGGCAGCAGATCTGAAACATGCGGATCACCCATGGTGTTTGGAAGTGAGGGAGGGAGAGAGCTGGACAATACTAGATATTATTTTTAAAAATCACTGTTACTGGTTCTCTACTTGATCATATTTTTCCCAGTGCCATGAGACAGAGATTGAAACACAGGACAAAAGCAGGGCAGGGGAAAATAGTCTTATTTAAGTGAAAAGGAGTGACTCCAAGGGCAGGAAGGAGCTTTCTTATCCCCCAGCAGTGGTTGCTCTTTTTACTAAGAAATAAGCATCCTGGGAAGCATCTATCCCTTCTGCAATGGCTTCCTTGGCTGCTGTGATGAAAGTCTCCTGAATGGAGGTCCTAAGTCATCAGTTTCATTGTTTTGGTGGGGAACTACCTAAAACTCCAGTCTATCCCCGCACTGATGTAACTGACCATAGAATTCCACATGAAAACTTGAGGACCATGAATCCCAACTGGCTTTTCATCTTTGTCATTCTTGCGTGCTGTGTTTAGTCACTCAGTCGTGTCCGACTCTTTGTGACCCCATGGACTAGCCCACCAGGCTCCTCTGGCCATGGGGATTCTCTAGGCGAGAATATTGAAGTGGGTTGCCATGCCCTTCCCCAGGGGATCTTCCCAACCCAGGGATCAAACCCAGATCTCCTGCTTTGAATTCTTGCTGCTGCTGCTGCTGCTGCTAAGTCGCTTCAGTCGTGTCCGACTCTGTGAGAGCCCATAGATGGCAGCCAATCAGGCTCCCCTGTCCCCGGGATTCTCCAGGCAAGAACACTGGAGTGGGTTGTAATTTCCTTCTCCAATGCATGAAAGTGAAAAGTGAAAGTCAAGTCGCTCAGAGTCGCTCAGTCGTGTCCGACTCTTCACGATCCCATGGACTGCATGCAGCCTACCAGGCTCCTCCGTCCGTGGGATTTTCCAGGCAAGAGTACTGGAGTGGGGTGCCATTGCCTTCTCCGTTTGCATTCTTAGCACTGTCCAAACTGCAAAGTCCCTTCCCCCGCATCCTCCAAGTCTGAGTGTCCTCTCCCCCACCTTTCTCTCTCTATGCTGCTCTGTGCTTCCTTCACACGAGAGATTCTCAAACTTGAGAATTAAACTTGATTCACAGCCAGGAAGGCCTGTGAAAGCCCAGGTTTCTGGTTCCCACTGGAGTTCCTGATCCAGTAGGTCTCAGACAGAATCTGAGTGTCTGCATTTCCAGTGAGCTCCCAGGTGATGCTGCTGTTGCTGGAATGGACCACTCTTTGACCACCACTGTTCTATACTAATTCATTCCCTCAAAACATTCTTACTTCCTCTGGGACCAGCAAGGTTACATGGCAACCAACTCTCCCTTCGCCCTTGACCTTGGCACACTCTTCCTTCCCTCCATATCCTTATGATGGCTGAAACCTGCAGAAGGCCCCTCCTCCAGACATCTGTGTGTCTTCCTTCCTCATTTGCTTCCCAGTCCACTCTAGTTGAAATTCTACTCTCTGCAGCTCTTAAACCATTCCCCTGCTTGCATATCTCCATAACATATATCACTATCTGACACAGTATTTATTTTCCGAACTTTTTTTTGGTTTTTTTGCTTTGTCATCCCTGCTTAAATATAGTCTCCATGAGGCAAGGGATTTTTTTCCCCTCCTAAAGCCTAAGTCAGATATTTAGGAAGGGCTTGAAATAAGCTGTTTTATTTGATAAATTCAGAAATCTGATTACAGAATTCTTGAAAATAGATTCTGGGCCCTGTTCTTTTTGTTTCTTTAGCATCTAATACCAGGGTGTGTTATTAATGAATAAATGGCTGTGGAAGTAGCAATGAAGAAATGGATAGGATTGATGTTTGCCATCAGGAGAGGAGGATGGATGCTGGAGGAAAGATGGATCAGAACCAGCCTTTGCTTAGTGAAGCCACATGACAAACTCTTATAAGGCCACACCCCAAACCTGCTGCTGCTGCTGCTAAGTCGCTTCAGTTGTGTCCGACTCTATGCGACCCCATAGATGGCAGCCCACCAGACTCCCCCATCCCTGGGATTCTCCAGGCGAGAACACTGGAGTGGGTTGCCATTTCTTTCTCCAATGCATGAAAGTGAAAAGTAAAAGTCAAGTCACTCAGAGACGCTCAGTCGTGTCCGACTCTTAGCAACCCCATGGACTGCAGCCTACCAGGGTCCTCCGTCCATGGGCTTTTCCAGGCAAGAGTACTGGAGTGGGGTGCCATTGCCTTCTCCGACCCCAAACCTAGAGACTAAGTTGATCTTATTACTGAACATAGCCTTTCCTGCTAGGAGAAGGGTGGTTTTACTGGTAGAAACTTATTTGGTCAAAGGCTTTACAGTCATGGGTTCTAAAATTCTTCATAGAAGAATTCCTAATTTAGGAAAATGATCATATAAGAAATAGAGTCTGGGTTTCTGTTAGATAATTAGGAGCTGAGGTCATGCTCCGGGTCACTTAAAAGGTAATTCCCATTTGTTACTAGTTGTAAACTCCACTCAAGTGAGTTATATTTATGATCACCATCTGGGTTTGAAGAAGGCAAAGCATGTTTTTTTTTTTTTTTTTTTTTTTTTGGATAACTGCTAGGCCAGTAGTAATTTGCAAGGATGCCCTTAATTAGTCTAATTCATTAATCTCCACACCTGCCCTGTACAGGACTCCTTCCTGGCTGAAGGATAACGGGGCCTGGGAACATTATTTCATTCTCTCAGTATTAAATTGCCTCTTGTGCTCTCAGCTGGACTGCTGGGGTTTCAGAAAGTCTTCTTTGCCAGGGAGCACAAATGATCAGAAGCATATTTTGATATGCTTTGGGTACTAGAATTAACACAAAGAGGCCCCACAGAGAAATAGTATAGTGGTTTCTCCCTGGCTGATTACTCTACCTCATGTACATGCTAAATTGTTTCAGTCGTGCCCAGGTCTTTGTGACTCCATGGACTGTAGCCCACCAGGCTCCTCTGTCCATGGGATTCTCCAGGCAAGAATACTGGAGTGGGTTGCCATGCCCTCCTCCAGGGGATCTTCCTGACCCAGGGATCAAACCTGTGTCTTTAATGACTCCTGCATTGGCAGGTGGGTTCTTGACTGCTACTGCCACCTGGGAAGTCCTACTCTTTATTCCAGAGTTGCTCTATCCATCTCTTCCTGCAGGTGGCATTATGAGGCATCTCGCCTACCTGCTGATCACCCACTGACGCCAACCAGCCCACTGCCTACTCAGCAAGGAAGTCCAGGGTGCCTGCCGCTGCCAGCAAGGACATTGGCAAAGTCTACAAAACAGAAAGAACTGGGCACCTTCTCACCACCTGTCCCTGCTCTGGCTTGGAGTAAGAAATCAAGAGATGATAAAGTAAGGGTGCCATGGGTCCTCCCCAGTCTCTCATCTAAGGATGTTCCACCTCAGATTATGCTTTCATCATGGAGGGATTTCTCAGATGTTCAAAATTCATTCTGTCCACACCCTACAAGCCAGGCAGAATTCACTCCAGAGAGAAGCACATTGGTCTTATACTTAAAGGTCTCCAGTCAGCTGCAACATCTCAGTGAAGACCAACAGTCCTGACAGGGGGAATTGTTTTGATATATAGCTTGAAAATTATTTTCTAATAGAGGTCTTCTCTTCATTAGCATTGAGAGACAAAGGAAGGTTTTCTTTTACATAATAACCCTCTAAATATATAATTTAACATTATAAGTAAAATGGGAATTACCACAGGATAAGAGGGAGGAGGGATAAATTGGAAGATTGGGGTTGACACATACTAGTATATATAAAATAGATAATGAATAAAGACCTACTGTGTAGCACAGGGAGCTCTACTCCATAGTCTGCAATAGCCTATATGGGAAAAGAACCTAAAGGATGGATCTATGTATATGTGGAACTCATTCACTTTGCTGTACACCTGAAACTAACACAACAGTGTAAATCAACTATACTCCAATAATTTTTTTAAAAGTTACATAAATTTACTTATTGAACTCTCAGTTCAGTTCAGTTGCTCAGTCGTGTCCAACTCTTTGTGACCCCATGGACTGCAGCATGCCAGGCCTCCCCATGCATCACCAACACCCGGAGCTTGCTCAAATTCATGTCCGTTGAGTCGGTGACGCCATTCAACCATCTCATCCTCTGTTGTCCCCTTCTCCTCCTGCCTTCAATCTTTCCCAGCATTAGGGTCTTTCAAATGAGTCAGTTCTTTGAATGAGGTGGCCAAAGTATTGGAGTTTCAGCTTCAACATCAGTCCTTCCAGTGAACACCCAGGACTGATCTCATTTAGGATGGACTGGTTGGATCTCTTTGCAGTCCAAGGGACTCTCAAGAGTCTTCTCCAACACCACAGTTCAAAAGCATCAATTCTTCAGGGCTCAGCTTTCTTTATAGTCCAACTCTCACATCCATACAGTTTATTGTGATCCACACAGTCAAAGGCTTATTGAACACTCACTGGAAACTAATTACCTAGAGTATCATAATCCCCACTCCATTTTACAGAGTAATAAGCTGAGGCATGGAGTGAAATAACCTGCTCAGGGTCAAGTAGTTAGATGGCAGAGCAGAACTTGACCCTGCGTGGTCCGACTCCACAGTCTAAGTTTTCTGGAACCAGTCGGTCAGCATGCTGCTTTCTGAGTGTTAGGGACACCATTGTGAGCAAAGAGAGACCAGAACTCTGCTCTCAGGGAACTCACTGACTAATGAGGCAGACAGGCATTGAATAAGGCATTATAATAACAAACTGAGATAAGTGTTCTGAAGGAAAGAAACATGGTAAAATGAGGGTATCGAGAAGTGGCCCTAGACCACTGCTCGGAGCAGGGATGCTTGCTCTGAGAACTGTAGACTGAGAGGAGTTGATGAGTGGAAGGGGTGGGGCTGGAGCACACTTGAGGTCAAAGGCCAACGTAAGCAGAGCCTCCGTGTTGGAAATGATGTGCCGAGGTACTGAGAGAGGCAGGGAGGCTTCAGAAAATACAGAGATTGATGGGGAGCAGGGGCAAGAAGAAGCCGGAGGAGTGGGCGAGGGCTCCTCTATTTAGGTCCTAATATGCCTGAAGGAGATCAACCCTGGGATTTCTTTGGAAGGAATGATGCTTAAGCTGAAACTCCAGTATTTTGGCCACCTCATGTGAAGAGTTGACTCATTGGAGAAGACTCTGATGCTGGGAGGGATTGGGGGCAAGAGGAGAAGGGGATGACAGAGGATGAGATGGCTGGATGGCATCACTGACTCGATGAATGTGAGTCTGAGTGACCTTCGGGAGTTGGTGATGGACAGGGAGGCCTTGCGTGCTGTGGTTCATGGGGTCGCAAAGAGTCGGACACGACTGAGCGACTGATCTAATCTGATGCCTGATACATATTTTTGTCTTCATCAGGAAAAGAATGGAAACCCATTAAAGGGTTGTAAGATGAGGCATTAAAATGATCAGATTTCTGTGTTGAAAATGCTTTTAGTATGCAATGCATGTTTAATGAGGTAGTAAATGAAGGTCTTCCCCTTTCAGAAGTTGTAAAGTGCTACAGCATCAGGGATCCTAATTAAGTAGATCTAGGTTTTCCCTCGGAGAAGGCAGTGGCACCGCACTCCAGTACTCTTGCCTGGAAAATCCCATGGACGGAGGAGCCTGGTTGGCTGCAGTCCATGGGGTCGCTAAGAGTCAGACACGACTGAGCGACTTCCCTTTCACTTTTCACTTTCATGCATTGGAGGAGGAAATGGCAACCCACTCCAGTGTTCTTGCCTGGAAGATCCCAGGGACGGGGGAGCCTGGTGGGCTGCTGTCTATGGGGTCACACAGAGTCGGACACGACTGAAGCGACTTAGAGAGAGAGAGAGAGGGTTTTCCTAGAAGGCAGAAGAAGAAGAGGGCAACAAAAGATGAGATAGTTGGATGGCATCACCAATTCAATGGACATGAAACTTGGGCAGACTCTGAGAGATACTGAGGGACGGGGGGGCCTGGTGAGCTGCTGTCCATGGGGTTGCAAAGAGTCAGACATGATTTGGGGACTGAACAACAACAGGCCTTCTCTGGTGATCCAGGGGTGAAGAATCCACCCTGCAACAGGAGACACAGGTTCAATCCCTAGTCCAGGAAGATCCCACATGACTCAGAGCAGCTAAGCCCACAACTGCTGAGCCCAAGCTTTAGAGCCTGAGAGCAGCAACTACTGAGCCCATGTGCTGCAACTACCGAAGCCTGCAAGCCCTAGAGTCTTCTCCACAACAGAGAAGCCCACGCACCGCAGCTGAAGAGCAGCCACTGTTCTTTTCAACTAGAAGACTCAGCGTACCCTAAATAAATAGATAAAGTATTTTTAAAAATAAATAAAGTAGGTCTAGGTCTCTCTTCCCAGTGTGACTTTGCATCACCATAGCATCAACCCTTGCACATTGTGGGATTATGTCAACTCATAACCAACTTGAGGCAGCTGGAGTCATGTGTCACAGTTAAGGTGATTTGAGGGGTACTACACTTAGCGCGGCCGACAGGAGCTACCCCATGTCCGAGGTCAGGGGCAGAAGCCGGGAGGACCCCATGCCCGAGGGGAGGCGGCCAAGAGGAGTTACCCCACGTCCGAGGTCAGGGGCAGAGGCTGAGAGTGCCAGGCTGTGACAGCGCAGGAATGGCCAAGAGGAGCTACCCTGAGTCCGGGTTAGGGGCGGTGGCCGGGAGGAGCTACCCCACCTCCAAGGAGCGGTGGCTTCATGGGTGCAGGAGGGCCTAGAGGAGCTATTCCACATTCAAGGTCAGAAGGGGCGGCAGTGAGGAGATACCCCTCGTCCAAGGTAAGGAGCAGTGGCTGTGCTTTGCTGGAGCAGCCATAAAGAGATACCCCATGCCCAAGGTAAGATAAACCCAAGTGAGATGGTAGGTGTTGCAAGAGGGCATCAGAGGGCAGACATAGTGAAACTGTACTCACAGAAAACTGCTGCTGCTACTGCTGCTAAGTCACTTTAGTCGTGTCCGACTCCGCGTGACCCCATAGACGTCAGCCCACCAGGCTCTCCTGCCCCTGGGATTCTCCAGGCAAGAAAACTAGAGTGGGTTGCCATTTCCTTCTCCAATGCATGAAAGCGAAAAGTGAAAGTGAAGTCGCTCAGTTGTGTCCGACTCTTAGCGACCCCATGGACTGCAGCCCACCAGGCTCCTCCATCCATGGGATTTTCCAGGCAAGAGTATTGGAGTGGGGTGCCATTGCCTTCTCTAGTTCTCACAGAAAACTAGTCAGTCTAATCACACTAGGACCACAGCCTTGTCTAAATCAATGAAACTAAGCCATGCCTGTGGGGCCACCCAAGATGGGTGGGTCATGGTGGAGAGGTCTGACAGAATGTGGTCCACTGGAGGAGGGAATGGCAAACCACTTCAGTATTCTTGCCTTGAGAACCCCATGAACAGTATGAAAAGGCAAAATGATAGGATACTGAAAGAGGAACTCCCCAGGACAGTAGGTACCCAATATGCTACTGGAGATCAGTGGAGAAATAACTCCAGAAAGAATGAAGGGATAGAGCCAAAGCAAAAACAATACCCAGTTGTGGATGTGACTGGTGATAGAAGCAAGGTCCGATGCTGTAAAGAGCAATATTGCATAGGAACCTGGAATGTCAGGTCCATGAATCAAGGCAAATTGGAAGTGGTCAAACAAGAGATGGCCAGAGTGAATGTCAACATTCTAGGAATCAGCGAACTAAAATGGACTGGAATGGGTGAATTTAACTCAGATGACTATTATATCTACTACTGCGGGCAGGAATCCCTCAGAAGAAATGGAGTGGCCATCATGGTCAACAACAGAGTTCAAAATGCAGTACTTGGATGCAATCTCAAAAACGACAGAATGATCTCTGTTTGTTTCCAAGGCAAACCATTCAATATCACAGTAATCCAAGTCTATGCCCCAATCAGTAATGCTGAAGAAGCTGAAGTTGAACGGTTCTATGAAGACCTACATGACCTTTTAGAACTAACACCCAAAAAAGATGTTCTTTTCATTATAAGGGGGGTCTAGAATGCAAAAGTAGGAAGTCAAACACCTGGAGTAACAGGCAAATTTGGCCTTGGAATATGGACTGAAGCAGGGCAAAGAGTTTTGCCAAGAAAATGCACTGGTCATAGCAAACACTCTTCCAACAACACAAGAGAAGACTCTATACGTGGACATCACAAGATGGTCAACACCAAAATCAGATTGATTATATTATTTGCAGCCAAAGATGGAGAAGCTATATAGTCAACAAAAATAAGACTAGGAGCTGACTGTGGCTCAGATCATGAACTCCTTAATGCCAAATTCAGACTTAAATTGAAGAAAGTAGGGAAAACCACTAGACCATTCAGGTATGACCTAAATCAAATCCCTTATGATTATACAGTGGAAGTGAGAAATAGATTTAAGGGACTAGATCTGATAGAGTGTCTGATGACCTATGGACTGAAGTTCGTGACATTGTACAGGAGACAGGGATCAAGACCATCCCCATGAAAAAGAAATGCAAAAAAGCAAAATGGCTGTCTGGGGAGGCCTTGCAAATAGCTGTGGAAAGAAGAGAAGCAAAAAGCAAAGGAGAAAAGGAAAGATATAAGCATCTGAATGCAGAGTTCCAAAGAATAGCAAGAAGAGATTAAAAGGCCTTCCTCAGCAATCAATACAAAGAAATAGAGGAAAACAACAAAATGGGAAAGACTAGAGATCTCTTCAAGAGAATTAGAGATACCAAGGGAACATTTCATGCAAAGATGGGCTCGATAAAGGACAGAAATGGTATGGACCTAACAAAAGCAGAAGATATTAAGAAGAGGTGGCAAGAATACACAGAAGAACTGTACAAAAAAAGATCTTCATGACCCAGATAATCACAATGGTGTGATCACTGACCTAGAGCCAGACATCCTGAAATGTGAAGTCAAGTAGGCCTTAGAAAGCATCACTATGAACAAAGCTAGTGGAGGTGATGGAATTCCAGTTGAGCTATTTCAAATCCTGAAAGATGATGCTGTGAAAGTGCTGCACTCAATATGCCAGCAAATTTGGAAAACTCAGAAGTGACCACAGGACTGGAAAAGGTCAGTTTTCATTCCAATCCCAAAGAAAGGCAATGCCAAAGAATGCTCAAACTACCGCACAATTGCACTCATCTCACATGCTAGTAAAGTAATGCTCAAAATTCTACAAGCCAGACTTCAGCAATACATGAACCATGAACTTCCAGATGTTCAAGCTGGTTTTAGAAAAGGCAGAGGAACCAGAGACCAAATGGCCAACATCTGCTAGATCATTCAAAACGCGAGAGAGTTCCAGATAAACATCTATTTCTGCTTTATTAACTATGTCAAAGCCTTTGACTGTGTGGATCACAATAAACTGTGGAAAATTCTGAAAGAGATGGGAATACCAGACCACCTGACCTGCCTCTTGAGAAATCTGTATGCAGGTCAGGAAGCAAGAGTTAGAACTGGACATGGAACAACAGACTGGTTCCAAATAGGAAAAGAAGTACGTCAAGGCTGTATATTGTCACCCTGCTTATTTAACTTATATGCAGAGTACATCATGAGAAACGCTGGGCTGGAAGAAGCACAAGCTGGAATCAAGATTGCCAGGAGAAATATCAATAACCTCAGATATGCAGATGACACCACCCTTATGGCAGAAAGGGAAGAGGAACTAAAAAGACTCTTGATGAAGGTGAAAGAGGAGAGTGAAAAAGTTGGCTTAAAACTCAACATTCAGAATTCAGAAAACAAAGATCATGGCATCTGGTCCCATCACTTCATGGCAAATATATGGGGAAACAGTGGAAACAGTGTCAGACTTTATTTTGGGGGGCTCCAAAATTACTGCAGATGGTGACTGCAGCCATGAAATTAAAAGACGCTTACTCCTTGGAAGGAAAGTTATGACCAACCTAGATAGCATATTCAAAAGCAGAGACATTTCTTTGCCAACTAAGGTCTGTCTAGTCAAGGCTATGGTTTTTTCTGTGGTCATGTGTGGATGTGAGAGTTGGACCATGAAGAAGGCCGAGCGCCGAAGAATTGATGCTTTTGAACAGTGGTATTGGAGAAGACTCTTGAGAGTCCCTTGGACTGCAAGGAGATCCAGCCAGTCCATTCTGAAGGAGATTAGCCCTGGGATTTCTTTGGAAGGAATGGTGCTAAAGCTGAAACTCCAGTGCTTTGGCCACCTCATGTGAAGAATTGACTCATTGGAAAAGACTCTGATGCGGGGAGGTATTGGGGTCAGGAGGAGAAGCGGACAACAGAGGATGAGATGGCTGGATGGCATCACTGACATGATGGATGTGAGTCTGAGTGAACTCCGGGAGTTGGTGATGGACAGAGAGGCCTGGCGTGCTGCAATTCATGGGATCACAAAGAGTGGGACACAGCTGAGCGACTGAACTGAACTGAACTGAACAGGCCAGCTTGACAAGAAAACTTCTCTTATCAAAATCTGTGCAACCTAAACTTCTAACATCAGTCACCATTTCTGTTAATATGCACATGCTATTGTTAACCCTTATGGCAGAAAGTGAAGAAAAACTAAAAAGCCTCTTGATGAAAGTGAAAGAGGAGAGTGAAAAAGTTGGCTTAAGCTCAACATTCAGAAAATGAAGATCATGACATCTGGTCCCATCACTTCATGGGAAATAGATGGGGAAACTGTGGAAACAGTGTCAGGCTTTATTTTTGGGGGCTCCAAAATCACTGCAGATGGTGACTGCAGCCATGAAATTAAAAGATACTCCTTGGAATGAAAGTTATGACCTAGATAGCAGATTAAAAAGCAGAGACATTACTTTGCCAACAAAGGTCTGTCTAGTCAAGGCTATGGTTTTTCCAGTGGTCATGTATGGATGTGAAAGTTGGACTGTGAAGAAAGCTGAGTGCTGAAGAATTGATGCTTTTGAAGTGTGGTATTGGAGAAGACTCTTGAGAGTCCCTTGGACTGCAAGGAGATCCAACCAGTCCATTCTAAAGGAGATCGGTCCTGGGTGTTCTTTGGAAGGACTGATGCTTAAGCTGAAACTCCAATACTTAGGCCACCTCAAGTGAAGAGTTGAGTCATTGGAAAAGACTGATGCTGGGAGGGATTGGGGGCAGGAGGAGAAGGGAACAACAGAGGATGAGATGACTGGACAGCATCACCAGCTCAATGGATATGAGTTTGGGTGAACTCTGGGAGTTGATGATGGACAGGGAGGCCTGGCATGCTGCAATTTATGGGGTCGCCAAGAGTTGGACATGACTAAGTGACTGAACTGAACTGCACTGATTTCTCCATTAGCGGGCCGAGTGCTAGTACATACTGGCAGTTGATCAGATCACTACTAGTGCCAGGGCCCTGCAGAAGTGGTGCCCAGCAGGGTAAAACCCTGGTTGTGGAGGGAATGTAATAAACCTTAGAGCAAGGGATGCTATCCAGACACCAGGAAGCTTCATGAGAAGCAGCAGTCAGAAATGTGCTATTTATATAACGGATGCTGACTGAAAACCAACTCTTCCTAACTGACAAGAGCTCATTCTGGTGCATTGAAAAAGGACAATTCTTTATCAAAGAACTGATCCATAACAATTCCAAAATACAGAATGAAGATTTCAACACATCTTTTGTAGGAGGGAGTCATACAGCAATGCATTCTAAATCTGTAGTCTTCCTTTACTGTAATTCAAAATAACCTTTCAGATGTACCAAAAAAAAAAAAAAAAAAACCCAGGAAGAGGGTAAGTGAGCTGATGAGCATCCTGAGGGCAGACGTCACAGGTATTGAAGCTCCTGGCGTCACGTCCCTAAGCACATGGTGTACTGCCATGTGTGGCTGGGGCCTTCACCAGTGTCTGCTGCGTTCCCTGACTCCCAGGCCATGTGGAATACCGGGGCGTAATGCAGATTTCCACACCAGCGGCAGAGGTTGAGGAGTTCCTGCAAAGGAGTTGCTCCACTCCTGAGCCTTGAATTCTCCCCCTTCTCCACTGAACTCCAGACTGTTTTGTTTGACTCCCCTGCTCCCTCTTTCCCCATGGCGAGGGGAGGTCCCCGGAGCATCTCTCAGCAGACTCTGCTGGCCTCCGTGTCTCTTACCTTGAGCTTTGACATCATCCACCACGGGGCAAGGGGTCTTCACAATCACATCACTTGGCCTGGAGCGTCGTCCTGTGTTGTCCACGCCCCACAGGGTGAACCTGGCGGGGAGAGGAGGGCATCAACAGAGAGAACTCACCGGGTTCTGGCTGACAACCCAGCCTTGCCTGGATGGACGGGTTTCCCCTGCTGCTCTCGCCACCCAGTCATGCACTTAGTACCATCACCCAGGTCACAGAGTTCGCGGTGCAGAGTCTTCTACTACTTCCTGGTGGGTCCTGGGCTGTCATTTGCTCTCTTGAGGATATTGCATGACAGCAACCATCATGGCACAGGGCAGTGTTTATCCAAGTAGGGTCCCCAGACCAGTAGTATTGCCAGGGAAGTGGATAGCAGTGAAATTCCTCATACCCCATGCCAGACCTACTGAGTCAGAAACTCTAGGCATGAGGACAAAATCTGTGCTATGACAAGCTTTCCAGGCAACTCTGATGCCTGTTACATCCTGACAACTACTGAGCTGAGGAAAAGAGCATACATCTAGGGAAACAGATGGTCTGATGTGGGTCTGAAACCTCTACTTCCTGCCATGTGGAGTTGTAGTTAACACCTCTGAGCTTTATTTTCCCTCTCTGTGAAATGGGGACGATAATAAAATTGCTTGCAGATTACTGTGAAGATGAAACGGGATAATAAAGCTCAGAAACACCTAACGTGGTACCTGGCACCCAATGACACGACTATCAATTCTGTTCTGTCCAGCTTGTGCTCAGTTGAGGCTTTTGTGCTGAGCACTGGAGGACAGTTTTCCTCTTTAAAGTCAGAAGTGAAACAGCGAGAGTCAAGGGGTCCTGACTTTCCTGTGACTGAACCCTCTATTTCCTACATGCGACTCCTTTTGACCCATGGAGATGCTACCAGCCATGGACCAGGAGGCCAGAGTGGAAACCATATGCTACCCCTGGCAATGGGAAGATGTGGCTCTAAGAGCCCCCTCCACCCTTCAACACACACACACACCACACACACACACATGCATGCACACACATACACACACACACACACCCCAGAAAGAGGATAAAGACCCCGCCATCAAAGGCTGAATGTAAAATTTCCCCCTGGGGTGACGGAGCTGGATGCAGAGGAAAAAGCAACACCAGGCTCTGCTACACAGAGAGGAATTTGAATATAACCATGAAGATAACCCCTGGTGTCAGTGCCCAGGGCCTCTAACAACTAATCTAGTGAGTCTAAAGCAAATCATTAACACTGCTTTTCTTGTCTCTTCCTCTTTTGCTGTGTCTCCCTGGGAGGTTGCATTTATTGGCAAGTCTGGATCTTCTTTCCTCTGGGCAGAGCTGCAGGGAGGAAGAGAGGTGAAAAGAAGAAAGAGGCCCTGAGACAGAGGGGTCTGGGTACCTGTTCAGGTAAATGAGCCTCAGACAGCTGAAACTGGTGAGGCAGAAAAGAAATGGAAATTGCCTAAAGACTCTGCCAGGAAATACACGAGTCTCTTGGCAGAGAAAAGACAGTCTTGCATCTACCCGCCGGGAAACCTAGGGAAATGGTCAGTGTTAAGAACCTATGTGTTTTCCCTCCCTCTGCCCTCTTCAGTCTCATGCTGGAATCCCACCCCACCGCCTGTGCAGGACCGCCCCGCCTCTTTGCTGTCAATCAAACAAGGACCAGGTACTTGGCTTTCCCATCATAGGTGTACAAATGACTCTGTCAATTCTACTGCCCTCTGCTTCTTGCCTTGCTCCTTAGTTCAGATCTACCACCTTGCCTGGTATTAAACCCCTCTGCCACCCTCATCCAAAACCCAGAGGCTGGCTGCCCTTCTCCCCAACCATTCCTCCCCTCCTAGATCTGAGCCCTTGGCATCCAGGCCCACACTCTGGGCTGCCTGGATCCCTAGCAATGGCAGCCCCCAGAATTTTTCATCATTCCTTCTAGACCCTGCAACACACAAACACAAACCTCTTGCCACTATTTCTAGAATTGCGACTGAGGCCACCAAACCTGAATCTGGCACATTTGATCTGCCCTTCTGGTACCTGCTCTGTTTTCCAGTCTTATCCCCACAACCTGGTCTCAGGCCAGGTCTCACCTTCCTTCTCTGCCCTTCTGCTCTAGATCATCTTGAGCTGTTTGTCAGGGATGGGCCCAGAGGTACGCAGGGCAGACTGCAAACCTGCACCCCACTTTCAGGGACTCCCACATGGATGCATTCCCCCTCACCCTCACATGCAGACTCTACCCTGACCCCACTTCCAGTGTCCCTTCTCACCAGAGTCAGCAAAGAGGAAGTCCTGTTCTCCATGAGGTCAATGCCCAGCTGCCAGCAAAGTCAGGACTGCTGGCGTGAGCCTGGCCCTGTGCCCCGCTCTCACCACCAGGCTCTCTTCCTTCACCGGCCCCTCCCCAGCTATGTGTCTGAGCCCACCTCCTGAACCCCCTCCCTGAGATCCAGCTTGCCTGATGTCCCATCCTCTGTAAGATCACTCTGCTTCATCTTTTCCCATCCACCTCCCAGGGTCCTGAGAATCGCGTTAGGACTCCAGGTCAGGGCTGGCACCTTGCTACCTGCTGATGGGCCATGTGATGCTGTCTGCCTGAATATTTACAGGTTTAGGGGTCACCTGCCCTGGATTGTCGATAGTGGGTTCCAGCCACCTCTTGTAGCACACTTTATTTAATCTTGGACGCTTAATTTCTAGCAGTTTCCCTGGTGTGGAACGTCCTACGTTTCAGGTAGCACACTGGCTGTCAGATGGATGCTCTCTCTCAATGCCTGGGATGCAGTTAATCCCCACCCCACCCTACTTGGCCCATTCCTCTGAGTTTCGCTTTGTGCTTTATCCTGCTCTGAGTTCTCACTAAGTCTACTGGATTCTGGGCTGGGATGAAATTGTGTGTGCTGTATTTAATTCTCATTACTCTGACTGGGCAATTAGTATACAATTTAGGGTCCTAAGCCCTTATCATTTTTAATAGCAAAGCAAGGTATTAGGAAAGGCAATGCTTCCCCACATGCTTCTAAATAGAGAAGACTCTTGGCCTAAGAGACCGTCCTCAGGGGTCCTGGCTCTCTCAGTCCTGGAGGGACCCTGTTGAAGCAAGCTTGGGGAACACTTGATGCATTTCAAGTGGAAATGTCACGTGCATTTACTTCAGGAAGTCTTCTCTATTCATTGTCAGCATCATCGTTTCTACTTTGGGACACTTGTGGGACAGTAAGTAGCTGGAATCAGTGGGCAGAAGAGATAAGCTCTGCTCCCAATCCAGAGGGCTGATGTGTAGGTGCGTCAACTGCCTTGTTCAGAGCTGCTGGTCCCTTTCCACCGCTGCCTGCCTGCTGGGATTGCTCAGCCTGTTGTTAGAGCGTGTGTGATGACATGTGTATCGTGAGTGTGTGTGTTTGTGAACCAATGAAACCCTGCTCTGGCTCCAGGGCTGACGTTTTAAAGGACTGAAACTTGATGTACAAGGAGCATCCTTGGGCTTCCTGCCTAGGGCTGACTGCCTCTATCTGCAACTTTCACCCTTGCCCGCTCCAGGCGTGGTAGTTTCTGCAGATGGCTCCAAATCCACTCCTCTTTCTGAATTATCTGTTCACTGTCTCATCCCCCAGCCTCCAAAGGCAGCAGTTCTCTTGTGGGCACACACTGTGTTGTGGATGGTGGGCTACAAGGCTCAGGAGTCATCTCCCCACTCTGGCTTCAGTTTCCTTGTGTGTAAAATGAAGATGTTGGACCAGACACTCCCTGTTAACCAGGGATTCTTAGCTGTTTTTGCACTGTAGGCCTTTCTCAGAATAATGCTTTTCCAATGCATCAAATAAAGTGGGTAGGATGACAAAGTGAGCCAGTTATACTGAAAGGATGTTCTGCCTCTGTGGACCTCAGGTGAAGAGCCAGCTCTGTGCTGTAATGTGAGTAATAAGATCATGCTTTATCCTTCCAGTAGCCTGGGCTGGCTGGGAGTGAGAAGCAGTGAAGAAAGTGCAAACCTTGATTCAGTTCTTAACCACCCACCACTGCCAGACGACAAGCTGTGTGATTCAGAGGAAGTTACTTAGTGCTGCTGAAGTCAGTTTCCTCAACTATAAAATGGGAACAGTAACCCTAATCTCGCAAGGTTGGAGGGTTCCTAGAAACACCTACATGCAGTGAATGTGCCATAGAGGAAGGCTGCCTTCCTCTATATTACAGATAAGGAAACAGCTGCAGAAACGCTGTGTCCCACTTCATCACTCATCGCCTAGGAACAAAGCCAGGTGTGGGGCCCGTGTGTTCTCAGCTCTTAATGCAGGGATCACCTTCTTAGGCCAGGGACTGATGCTCTGGTTCACTTGATAGCTCTGCAGAGAGGAGCCTCTCCCAGGCCTGCCCATGTGCCCTCTGCATGTGATCTGCAGCGCCACCTAGTGGACGTTGGCTGTTTCTTTTTCCCTCTGGCTCCTGCAGTCTCATCATCCCTTCTGCAATTAACCTTGACAGAACGTTTGTGTTTTACAAGACTTAAGAGGGAGACGCTGAAAACTCACCTGGGATAGCAGAGTTGGAGAAGCCATCAGACTCAGGTCTTTGATCAGGAAATGTAGCCAGACCAAGGCCAACATGAGGAGGGTCCCAGGGTGGGTAAGGACTGGCGCTCCTGACACCCACGCCAGCCTCCCACTCATAGGAGCCTTGAAATTCCTAATTAACAGTTGTAACTTAGTGACAGGAATTACTGAGCCCTCATTATATATGGGAATTCCAGTTGCACCAAGTTTGAGGCATTTCCAGTGGGTTAGGTGTTCCATATTTCCAAACCTTTGTTCCTTGTGTGGGTTCCTCTACTTATGAAGGACGTGCATACTCACTCATTCAGTCATGTCTGGCTCTTTGCAATCCCATAGACTGTAGCCCGCCAGGCTCCTCTGTCCATGAGATTCTCCAGGCAAGAATACTGGAGTGGGTTGCCATGCCCTCCTCCAGGGGACCTTCCCAACCCAGATATCAAACCCTTGACTTCTGCATCTCCTGCATTAGCAGGAGGAGCGTTTAACACTGAACCAAGGCTGCCCAAACTGCAGGCCAGCTAATAAGAATCCTGAGTAGACTTGCCTTTGTCCTACTATTACCATTTATGTCTCTCTGTATTTTCCAGAATATTCTCTCCTCCAGAATATTGCTTGTCTTTACGTATTTTGCTTTAATCAGCCCGGTCCCTTGGTTACATCTCTCTTTCCTGTACTGAAGATATTCAGCCTGAGCATGGAAGTTCATTTTGCAATCCATGTCACTCACATATCCTGTGCTTTTCATCTTTGAACTCTTTCACTGTGGAAATAGAAACGATTTATTCTGGAAACCTTGACTCTATTCTCATGACCTCATCTGTAAACTGCTAAATGTTTTTCATACTGATGGGGTCAAAGGGTCCCAGAACTACATCACTATGAATTCTGCCTTCGTCCCCCAGTGTTCCCATCATGACTTAGATTCCATCACTATCTCTCCTCTTTTGGTGTCTTTTATGTCTGCTTCGAAAATACTTCACAGTTGTTCCCAGAGCACAGAGGGAAACAAGGAAGTGCTACCAGCCAGAATAGAGCTGGTCCAAGTGCCCCAAGATAGGAGCTCGCTGTATTTTCTTTGAAGAAAGACCATCTCTCACCTCTATAAAACTATGTCAGTGTGGCTGAGGCTAGATTTTTTAAAGCAGACCTCTTAGTATTCTACTCCTTTCCTCCAGGAAAAAAAAAAAAAAGTAATAATATCCTCCGACTTTCAGCATTCACTTTATTCTCCTGAGTTCACTTTCATCTAGCCCCTTTCTTCACCATCTGTTTCCACCCCACGGCCTCCTGGCCACTCGCCATCGCCCCTCTTCACCTCTGCCCTTGCTGTTTGCTCTGCCTGGTGTGCCTTTTCTAACATGGTGCTACCTACTGCAAATCTGCGCAACTCAGTTCAGATGACTTCCACTCTACTTAGAATGAATCACAGCTTTCTTTTCTCTTCTACAACATGTTCCTTGCTCTTTTATATCTAGCTTTTATTTCATTCTGCTTGATGTTAAAGCTAGCTGTTTATATGTTTCCCCTCTGTGTTGCAAATTATGATGGGATTATATTATCTTTTTTGATCCTCCCCATCCAGTGTTTACAAAGTCCCCTCTAATGCTAGGGCTTCCCTGGTGGCTCAGACAGTAAAGAATCTGCCTGCCATGTGGGAGACCTACCTGGGTCAGGAAGATTCCCTGAAGAAGGATATGGCAACCCACTCCAATCTTCTTGCCTGGAAAACCCCATGGTGGTCTACAGTCCACGGGGTCACGAAGAGTCAGACACGACTAAGTGACTAACACAGAGACACACTATAATGATGATTGAGACAAGATTTGGAACACATATTTTTCCAAGTCTGTAAAGGAGCTCAAGTAGTAAAAAGGAATGAGCTAAAAGTCTAGGGGTGTTCAAGACAAGGAATAACGAGGTGGGTGTGTGTCACTCACATGTAGATGGTGTCGGGTTCCAGGCATCGGATGATCAGAGAGATTGTGGTGAGCTGTTTGTCTGGGACCTGAGAGGGCATCGCACAAGGAGACTTCGCTCCGGAGATGATGTCGTCTACGAAGCTTAGCACCGTTTCTGCCCAGAACAGCAAGGAATAGAAAAAGCATGAGAAACAGTGATGGCCAAGCAATGTCTGGTAATGATCAACTCCATGAAAACTTAATATGCAAATCATTTGGTCCCCCATCTTTTTTTTTTCGTAATTAATTAATTTATAGATTCCCTTGGACTGCAAGGAGATCAAACCAGTCATTCCTGAAGGAAATCAGGACTGCAAGGAGATCAAACCAGTCAATCCTAAAGGAAATCAGTCCTGAATATTCATTGGAAGGACTGGTGCTGAAGCTGAAGCTCCAATACTTTGGCTACCTGATGCGAAGAACTGACTCATTGGAAAAGACCCTGATGCTGGGAAAGATTGAGGGCAGGAGGAGAAGGGGATGACAGAGGATGAGATGCTTGGATGGCATCACCGAGTTGATGGACATAAGTTTGAGCAGGCTCCAGGAGTTGGTGATGGACAGGGAGGTCTGGCGTGCTGCAGTCCATGGGGTCGGAAAAAGTTGGACATGACTGTTTGACTGAACTGAGCTGAATTTATTATTTTTTAAAATTTTGACTGCACCCAGGGGCATGTGGGATCTTAGTTCCCCAATCAGGGATAGAACTTCACATCTCTGGCATTGGAAAGTGGAGTCTTAACCCCTGGGCCACCAAGGAAGTCTTGGTCCCTGATCTTCTTAAATTCCCAGTAGGGAAAGGAGACCTAGAAGGAATGGTCTTTTCTGAGTGATTCACACCTAACTAATCAGTTTTGAGCCATTTGTCCAGAGTTAGTTCAGAAATAACCAAGGCACGATGGACCCAGCACACCGACAAGCCCTTTTATGACACGTTCTTGGCTCGGGCAGAGAACATCTGTTCTGGTCAGTGGTCACTGCCAGACCTTCACAATACCTGTGCACAAGAGGAAAGGCCCAGAAGAAGCAGGAGCCAGCTCTCCATGCCCGAAGGCAGTGCATATGTTCCCAAGCCTCCCTGGTAGCTTCACCAGAAGTTATTTGCCCTGAATGAGACCACCCTGCTGGTGCCCATGTTCATGCGTCAGTTTTAGCAATGATTTATGTTGACTTTTCTCTATGTGTAGACAGTAAATACTGAGGCATGAAACATTTTTCACGGGGTACTTCCACTCCTTTAAGACTTCCCTCTTCCAGCAGGCCTTGGCAAAAGCAGGTCCTTGCTTTAGAACACGGGGAAGGCAATGGCACCCCACCCCAGTACTTTTGCCTGGAAAATCCCATGGACGGAGGAGCCTGGTAGGCTCCAGTCCATGGGGTCGCTAGAGTCGGACACGACTATGCGACTTCACTTTCGCTTTTCACTTTCATACGTTGGAGAAGGAAATGGCAACCCACTCCAGTATTCTTGCCTGGAGAATCCCAGGGACAGGGGAGCCTGGTGGGCTTCTGTCTGTGGGGTCGCACAGAGTCGGACATGACTGAAGCGACTTAGCAGCAGCAGCAGCAGCTTTAGAACAAGCAAAAGGATCTTTTGCTTGCTTGCTTTAGGACCTGGCAAAAGCCTGTCCTTGCTTTAGGACAAGACACAGGGTAATAAGCACATCTGTTTCTACATGCTTTTGCCTGGCTGGGGTGGGGAGTGGGGGTTATAGCAAAGGGATTTTTTTTTTCCTCTAATCATGGCAGTGGTTAACACAGAATTGTTTCCTAATTGTGGCCTAGGATAACTAGTGTATTGTATTGTTGTTTCTTTGTAAGTGTGCCTAGAGGCAATGAAACGGACACCTCTTTCATAAACAAAGAGGAAAACAAAATCAAAACAAGACTTCATCAGCTACTCACAATGCAAAAACTCTTAAACGGGAAAGACGGCTGCTGCTGCTTCTCCCTGCTCTTCCCACGTGACCCGGGGATCCTGGGGACCAGGGGCAAAAGCAGGAGGCAGGACATTTTCCTTTTCTCTTTGCTACCTTGGATCAAGATGAGCCTGTCCAGTGGGAGGCGCTCACCTGTCTCCACTTTGGAGTGGTCCATCCTGTCAGTGACCTTCTCTTGACGGATGAGGTAATCTACAATCTGCACCCCGATCGGAGGCTCTGAGTGTTCCCACTCCAGGACCACAAGGGTGCTGCTGGGCTCGTGAACCGTGGACAGTCTCAGCCTGAGTGCAGACGGGAAGAAACGTGAGACAAGGACCCGGCCCAGACCTGGGATGTCTCCTGATACCACCGCTGGCCACCTTCCCAACTGTTACATGGTAAACTCTCTTTTTTCTAACTTTTCTTGACCAGCCACTAAAATGATGTATTTGAGAGCCTGTCTCCTTGACTAAAAAGTAAAGATTCTTGAAGGTCCTTAAAGTCTATATTTTGTTCATCTAAGAGCCCATTACAAATTGGGAACTCAACATTTATTGGTAAATAAATAAGCAGGTAAGTCAAAGATGAAACAAATACTTATACTGCACAGGGTGAGTGGAGAGGGCCTTTGGAGTAACACATTATAGGCTTGCAAATATAATTTCTGGATTTGCTCTTGAAAAATAAGAAAACGTGCCTATAAGACTCATACCAAAGCCCACTGAAGGTAATGTCAGGGAGAACCCTCTATTAAGAAGGACAGTCGGCTCAGCTTCAAGAACATTATAGGGTCTGCCCTGCTGAGGGAACCCTGGCTTCTCCTCTTGTTACAGGGACCGACATCTGCTCAGTTTGGAGGTCATGTTCACCGGGGACTTTACTGGGCCAGATAGAGCTGGACATATGTCCAGTTCTCCTTAGGGCGATGGCCTGCGTCTGCAAACTCAGGTTCTGATTTCAGTTTCTATCTTTGCTCTTGGGTTCCTATGAAGATCCCGATTCCTGATTCCAGTCTTTCATCGCTTTTCCCAGTTCACTGTCTCCTCATGTCCTGTCGGTTGTCCGTTTTGACCACTCTTTGCCACCTCATCCCTGTTTGTGCATGGTAGAGATTCAAGAAATACTACTGACATGCACTGGAATGGATTTTATAATGATCCAAGAGGTTTCCATTCTCTGTCTTTGTTCTGACTTCATGTGTGTGCTGTAGGCTTCTCATTTGCTTCTTGTCTTTGTTCCCTCCTAGACCACTGGCTTCGGGGAGTTTTCCCAGTTCTTGATCACGCCAGCCTCCTTCCCTTACATGTGTCTCTGCCATTAATTCCCAACCTTGACTCCTCTATCTTATGACCACCCACAAGCAAGGCCATCTAGTCTCTGCGGAGCTCAAAGAGATATCACTGGTCTCAAGGATTCCCAGGCAAGGTAGTGTGGACGGACCACACCAAAGCAATGTTCAATTTCAATTCAACAAATGTTTATTAAGCACCCATTACTTGTAAGAATATGCTTGGTGCTGAGGATGCCCAGGCCAGCTCCAATCCCTTCTATGGAGTGGTCACCAGACCAACATACAATTAAACATGTGATTGTAATCACGTGTGATAAGAACTCTAACAAGAAATCATTGGGAGACTCTGGGAGCGACAGCAAGGAATTCAACTGGTGGGAAAATAATACAAACCACATGCTCTTCAGTGCCTTACTAGGAAGGAGTGCATAGTTTGCATATGACGGTAAAGATGGAGCAGACCCAAAACAGTGCAAATACTGACAAATTCATTAATTAGAATCATATGCACAGGGCTATTTTGAAGAAAAAGAAAACATTAGGAAGCTTAAGTAACTAAGGCTTACTAAGGATTCAGATTCTGTGAAAATAGGGACTAAGGCTGTGGCCTCTACCAAAAAAATAGGACTGTGTATGATTTACACAGGCTTGTGTAGAACTAGAGTGCATCTCTATACCCAACTACTGATAAAAATTCAAGAAATTAAGGTCTGGTGATGGAAGAAGTGATTAGAGTTGACAAGGAAAGCAAAATCCTTAATAGACTTTCCTGTTTACGGAAATTTAGCCCAATTTGATTTTTTGCTGTGACATTTAGTCAATGCAGCTTTAGAAATGAAATCAGCTCACACTAATAACTGGATTTTGTGTCCGCCTGATGATAATAATTTGGTGGCTTCAGTATTTGAAAGGTAGCTGTTTTAGTTGGTGAATCAGTCTAGCAGCACCATGTTTTAGGGTCTCCCTTTCTACCAAAAGAAAGAGCTTTTACTCATGATGAGCTTAATTCCCTTTTGAGTTAAGAGGTTCATGTCATGGCTGTAAAGAGCAAGAAGCCAGTGGCTGGTGTGTCTAAAGTTGCCTAAATAGAAAAGACCTAAGGAGACGCGGGACTCGTAATGACCCTCCAGCACTGTGTTCTCCTCGGTCTCCGTGTCCTTCCTGCTCAGTCCTGGCCCTCTAATGCCCACCCGCCCCTGCATGAGCAGACCAGAGGGCAGTGTGCACCCAGGCCAGCCTCTCCCTCACTCGTTTCCTCCTACCCTCTTGCTCCCACTTACTCAGCCCTCCAGTTACCAGGCCCTGATACTCCCTTTGGGCTCTCTTTGCCTGACAGTTCATGGGGCCAGGCTTCTCTAGCTCGTCCAACTAGCCCTCTCTAGTAGACACAGTATTTCTGTACCTCACTCAGTGGTTGAAGCCCCACTGGAGACTCACAGGGGCTCCTGCCCTTTACATGAGTCCAGCCGATTCTGTTCAGCCTTCCTCGGAGGGGATGGAATCCAGGGATGGAAACTGGACATGTTCATTCTCAGCTACCTTTGAGCCCTTTGCATTTGTTCACCCCTCAAATGCAGATACCCCTTAACACGCGTCCTTGACCTGCCACTCTTCTTGGTTGATAGTCAGTCTGGAGCACCCTTTCTCCTAGCTCTGGTTCCATTTCTCATTTCTCTGGAGCTGAGTTCAACCTTCTTATCTCTAGTGGTTACTTTGTTACAGAGCTCAGATCATCTTTCCTGCTGACCAGTGACCATCTCTGTAAGACTGTCCCACTGTAACTCTAAGGCAGGTCCAGAGGGAGTCAACCTCCTCCTCAAACCTGCTTCTCCTGGGATGCTTCTTTTCTCAGTTGTAGCCTATTCATCTTCCCAGCCACTCCAGTCATAAGGCTTAAGTCCATTCTCAACTCCTCCTTCCTTCTCACTCTCATACTCATCCAGTCACCAAACTCTACTGGTTTGACCCAAAGTCATCTCTCAGAGGTATCCTCTCTGTACTATGTTGGCTAAGACCACGGTCTCTCAGCTATGGCTCTGCTTCCTGTTCTATGACTTTAGAAAAAACTATTCAGTCCACCTGAGTCCATTTCCTTGTCTATTAAAGGGGAAGGGTGATAACTACTTTACCGCTCTACATGCTGCCTGCCACCCAGTCAGTATGCTTTTGGCCCGGGCCTTATCATTGATGTCTAACTTCATCCACTTCTTGCAAATTTTCCTCTCTTAGCTTTAAGCCATGTTGTCCTGCTTTCTCCACCTTCAGGGGGAAATTCCAGCGCCATCTCCTTCATGAAGGCTTCATTATTCTTCAGATTCATACTTGACCATTTCCTTTTCACATTGTCTTTAAATGTCTCATATAATCCCCCCTTTTTTTTTGGCTGCACCACATGGAAAGTGGTATCTTAGTTCCCCAGACCAGGGATCGAACCCCTGCCTCCTGCCCCCTGCCCCTTGCAGTGGAAGCACAGTCTTAACCCCTCGACTACCAGACAAGTACTTGTCTCCTGTAACTCTTATCAAACCCTTCCCCCTACTCTTAAATTTGTGAACCTGCCTCCCATGAAAGACTGAAAGTGCCCCGAAGGCAAGCACTGCACCATCTTTTTTCTTTCTGTTCCCCAGTACCCAGCCCATTGCTTGGAAAATAGTGAACAATCTTTAATATACATTTGCAGGATAATGTTAAGGCGTGCCAGCAAGAGAAAGCCCAGAAAGGAGGGACTCATACACGGGCTGAGGGAGAGGCGCACAGGTGGGGAGCCCGTCAGCTCCGAAAGCGGTGGAGTCACATCGACACCAGTCCTCGATGACGTCTCCGGTTCCCGAGCACCAGAGGGAGCTCATGGTGGCCTCCAGCAAGAGCTGCAAGGGAGGGCAGAGACAAGAGTGAGCGTCAGGGAGCCAGGGCGGGGTCATCAGACTCTAGAGATGGAGTTATCAGGTCTTTGCTTGGCCCTAAATAAGTCCACCCAGCCAGCTGCAGCACCACCTGTCCGTGTATTTCTTCCCCAGGGATGTGTTTCTGGGAAAGCTGGACCTCGGAGGACCTGTAGGGTGTCCCTGTTTCATTAGCATCCCTGTGGTTGAGGGCTGGCACCTTGGGAGCCAGTCTTATTCCACCTTGCCTCTCCCTCCCATTCTGCACCAGCATTCTATACTCTAGCTCTGGCGACACAACCTCGTCTCCATCCACTCAGCGGGGTTACCCTTGGCCCAGAGGCACTCAGCCTTTTCTCAAATGCCTCTCAGGGCATCCTCCTCTGCCCTCTTCACCCCACCCCAGTATTTCCTCTGTACTCCTTCAGCTGATGCCTTGTATCTCACTTACAATATGTATGCAATTCTGCCTTGGGCTGTGATTACGCATCATGCCTGTCTTTCTAATGGAAGGCAGAAGCCATGGACACACAGGCTGAGACCGGGGCTCTGGAGAAGTCCCTCTGGGTGAGAACTTCAGCTCTGCCAACCCCTGACCTGTGACCTTGGGCAAATGACATAAACTCAGGTTCCTCAAAGGTAAAATGGGATAAAAACAGCACTTTCCCTATAAGGATGTTATGACAATTAAATGAAACAAATTTATGCCAAGGAGCATGGCGGAGTGCCTATGCTAATGCACACACTGAATTGAAGGAAGCGAAAGTCGCTCAGTTGTGCCAGACTCTTTGCGACCCCAGGGACTGTCCTCTGTCCATGGAATTCTCCAGGCAAGAATACTGGAGTGGGTAGCCATTCCCTTCTCCAGAGGATCTTCCCAACCTGGGGATCAAACCCAGGTCTCCTGCTTTGCAGGCAGATTCTTTACCATCTGAGCCACCAGGGAAGTACAAGAATACTGGAGTGGGTAGCCTATCCCTTTTCCAGGGGATCTTTCTGACCCAGGAATTGAGCCAGGGTCCCTTGTACTGCAGGCAGAGTCTTTACCAGCTGAGCTACCAGGGAACCCCAATGCACACACTAGTCATGTATAAATAGTACATGCTAGTCATCAATAAATACCAGCGATTGTTATTGTCTTTAAAAGACAGGGTCAGGTCTTATGAGGAAGCTTGTAAATACCACAGAAGCTAGAACAATTCTTTACATACAGTGGTTTCACAGCAAATGTTCACTGTTCAAGGAAAGGACAATAAGATAACATTAGATCCGTGAGGGAACAGAACTCGTGAGAGGGGCAGAAGAAGTGGGTCCTGAAGGGTACTGACCCAGTGGCCCCCCTCAATATCCCAACCCCAGCCCAGAGTGGGGGAGAGCCTGAGATGGCCGCAGGGCGAGCCCAGAGCTTTCTCTCAGGGCAACTCAACCTCTGCAGCCTCCGCTTCCCCTGCGGTTCTCTTCCCTCAGTCTCACCCTCACCACACCCACAAATAATTGGTAAGTTAGAGTTATGACGCAGCTATCCTAGAAAATGTTAGGCCAAACAATTAAAGAAAGAAAGAAAAAAAAAAACAAAACAGGAGAGAAGAAGTAAAAGAAGAGATAATCCTGAAAAACCAACATGTCCAAGCCCAAAGCCAGTATCCTATGTTCCATCCACTGCAGGTTAGAATACACAAAGTCCATGCTGACACTCCCTCCCACACCACTCACCTTGGAAAGGGAGCCTCTAGGGAGCAGGGGCCAGGCCATTCTCTCCATTATCAGTACTATCTGTGTAGAGTTTTCAAGCTTACAAAGCCCTTTTAGACGCTAACTCCTTTGTAACAGAGTGGAGCCCTGTAGGGCCTTCCCCTTCATCCTTTGCTCTGGCTTCTCTCTGAAGTACCTAGATAATAGTATCTGATTTGTTTTACAGATGTCAATCCCCCACCAAATGGAAGATGTGTCTACTTGATGACCAGGCTTCCTGGAACCTAAGGACTGCATTGTAATGTTAACCCCCGAGACACTATCCTGTTCCCTCACCATTAGCCATTCAGAGAATTGCCCACCACGAACTGACCACATACCTTCCTCCTTCACCTGGCCTTTAAAACGGTTTTGCTGAAACCTTTCCAGGAGTTAAGGGTTTTGGGGCACAAGCCACTGTCCTGTGTTGGCGCCCTTCACAACACAAGCTGCGTTTTCCTTCCTCATGACCGGGTGTCAGTAGATTGGCTTTATTTACCACGTGCAGGTGAGTAGACCTGGGTTTGGATCAGTGACACTTTAATTTGAGCTCCATGATAAACCATTAACATGACTCACAGTGGAAGACACTTACAGAGTCCAAAGGTTAGGTCACCATGAACTTGCTCATGGTCACAGGTTAGTAAATGGGCAACAGAATGGATCTGGTATCTCAGGCTAGATGGACACATCAAGCTGTCTTGATTAATACCGTATCCACTAGCTCCCAAGATGAAGCCTGGTCCATACTAAGTGCTCACCTCATGTTTTCCTGGACTGAACTATATTAAAGTATACATATATATACATATATATAAATATGTATATAAAGATATATATATATATATTCTTAACTAGGAAAACAGAAAACCTTTGAGATGAGCAGAATGAAGAGGATTTCATGGCTGCTGCCTTAGAGTCTTTAATCAACTATTATTGATTAAGCACCTATAAAAGACCATTTCCTGTGCTAAGCACTAAGGATACAATGCAAAGGTAAATATGGCCCCTGTTTGCATTAAGTCTTACAGTTAATAAACAAATAATAAACAAAAGTTCCATAAATAACCACAGCTGTGACAAGGACTCCAGAAAAGGGTGAGATGGTGGTAGGAGGCACAAGGAGGGGGCCCGTATCGCAGAAGAGTGCGGGAATGCCTTCGAGAGACTGGAGGGATAGGTCAAGAGTAATGGAGTCACAAAAGTTGGAGAAGTGTTCCAGGTAGAAAAAAGACCAACATTAAGACTTTAGCCTGTATGAGACTTTACTTCTAACATCAACTGGGAAAAAGTTCATCTGGCTGTGAGAGAGAGCAGGGGCAAAGAGATGCTGAGGAAGTGGGAGGGCGGCAGGGTTGATCACAGAGCGTCCTTGGACACTGCGTGGGAGGGTGTCCTGTTCTAAGAGCAACAGGCAGTCATCAGAATGTTTCACACAAGGGAGCAACATGACCAGATTGTCCTCCCAAAGGCGTGACAACCGTCACTTACGGTGACAAACATTCTGAATGCCATTTCAGACCATTCCCTGCAAGTTCCTCCTCTTTAAATCCTGTGTGAGAGGTAACTGCGAAGGTAGGTTGAAGGTACCAGAGAGGAATTGAGAGGGACAGAGGAAAGGGGCAAAGTAAGTGATTAAATAGTTAATCCCACTAGGGGATTGTAAGTAAAGAAAAAGTATGGGAGATCCTGTAAGTTAATAATCACTCAAGAAAGCAGCTTTGCTTAACCAAAACCAAGCAGGCTTGCTTAGCGACAGAGCCATGCTCCGGAAGCATGCGACATGCCCCCAAGCAGCCAACCAGTGGTGGCATGAGACCCGCATCCTGCCCAGTGAGCCCAGCGAGTTAATGACTCCTAGGACATGCTCTCTGCACATACACAACCAACAATTTATGGGAAAGTGACATCTCAAAGGGAAAGGCCCTCATTGTGCGTGCAACGCTTAGTTGCTTCAGTCGTGTCCGACTCTTTGCGACCCCATGGACCGTAGCGCGCCAGGCTCCTCTGTCCACGGGATTCTCCAGGCAAGAATACTGGAGTGGGTTGCCAGGGGATCTTCCTGACCCAGGGATCGAACCCTCATCTTTTACATCTCCTGCATGGGCAGGTGGGTACTTTACCATTAACGCCACCTGGGAAGCCCACCCTCGTTGTAATGAGGCCTAAAATAATTTTTCCATAGTGCCATGACAGTCCTAGCCTGCTCATATAGGAAAACTCCCCTGCTCAACCCAGAGGAGGAGCTGATAGAAGCGTGATGTCTATTCAAGAATGAGGAAAAAAGTGGTTTTTTCCCTCCTCACTCTTCCTTTGATTATAAAACTGTAGCCTACTAAGTTCTCAGTGCCCAGCCCCCTCTAACCTGCCCATTTTTAAATCTCGCAAGCATCTTGTTCTAATAAGTCACTTCTTATCTATCACTTTGCCTCTCACTGAATTCTTTCTGTGCGAAGGCATAAAGGACTGGATCTCCTTGGAGCACACCCTGAAATGTCTGAAGTGATTTCAGAATCAAGAAGGTATGGTTTGGGAAAGAAAGAGAAGGGAAAATTACATTTCTCTTTGTATCTCCAATGTGCCAGGCATTGCATAGGAGTCCTGGTTTGTCATTAGACTTAATTCTGATTCTAAAAAAGAAATCTAATCTCCAATTTTTATTATTTTTTTCTAAGGAGAGCAGCTGAACTTTCAAATTCATCTATCAATTCATTTCTTTTTATTGATCCTTTTGCTTATTCATTCTGCAGAATGACATCTGTGTGTGACTATTGTCAGGCACTGGGATTTTTCATTTTTTTAATGTAGATTTATTTATTTTAATTGGAGGCTAATTACTTTATGATATTGTATTGGTTTTGCCATGCATCAACATGAATCTGCCACGGGCGTACACATGTTCCCCATCCTGAACCCCCCTCCCATCTCCTTCCCCATCCCATCCCTCTGGGTCATCCCAGTGCACCACCCCCGAGCATCCTGTATCATGCATCAAACCTGGACTGGCGATTCGTTTCACAAATGATAATATATATGTTTCAAAGGCACTGGGATTTCATAGATGAGAAAGATTCTCACAGTCTAGGGGAGAGTGAACATGTATATAAACGGGAGAGTAATAGGTGAGGCATGCTTTAAAAGATGCACACACCTATACCATGGGGGCTACATGAAGGAACACTGGGTTGGCCTGGGAGAGTGAGGGAGGGTCATGTTTGAGCTGGAACTTGGAAGTAACAATAGGAGTCTGCCAGTGGCAGTAATGTGGGAGAAAGCACTTCTGGGAGAGAGAGCTGCAAATCTGAAGGACCAGAAGCATGGGAGAAAACATTTTGTGTTTAAGGAGATACAAGGAGTTAAATTTTAGAGGATAAAGCATAGCGTGGGTGCAGCCTAACCATGTAAGTGAAGACAAAATTAGATAGTGAACTGCCCTTGTTAATGATGTGCTAAAGACTTTAGATTGTGTCAATAGATTCTACCGAGCCACTGAATTACTTTGCTGCTATATGATCAGAAGTGCATATCAGACTAATTAGTTAGATGACTCTGACTGGTCTAACAGGGAAACCAGCAGGAAGGCGACTATAGTAAGATGGTGGCCTGATACTAGGGTGGATGATTGAAATACAATCCAGGCATGCTCAGTCGCTCAGTCGTGTCCAACTCTTTGCGACCCTTTGTACTGTAGCCCACCAGGCTCCTCTGTCCATGGGATTTCCTAGGCAAGAATACTGGAGTGGGTTGCCATTTCCTCCTCCAAACAATTGTCCTGACCCAGGGATTGAATCCCTGTTTCCTATGTCTCCTGTATTGCAGGCTGATTCATTACCCACTGAGCTGCCTTCCAGGCGGCCCTAGTGGCATAGAACCCACCTGCTAATGCAGGAGATGTAAGAGTTATGGGTTCAATCAATGGGATGGGAGGATCTCCTGGAGAAGGGCATGGCAACCCACTCCAGTATTCTCGCCTCGAGAATCCCATGGACAGAGGAGCCTAGTGGGCTACAGTTCATTGGGTCACAGAGAGTTGAATACAACTGAAGCAACTTAACATGACTGAAATATAATAGTTAGGCTGTGACGGGGGTTTGATAAAAAGAGGATGGACTTGAGATATTTGTGGCCCTTGGTGATGGAATAGATGTCAGGGACAAGAAAAGTATAGGAAGCATCCTTGGTCTCCAGTTTGGGCAACTTGGTAGAAAATAATGTCTTTTGCTGAGACGGAAGCATGGCAGGTATGGCTTAGGTTGGAAGATGGTGAGTTTGTTGGATTTGAGACACCTAGTTGGTTATATGGCTTGACTTAAAAAGTGAAGTTGCTCAATTGTGTCCAACTCTTTGTGACCCCAGGGACTGCAGCCTGCCAGGCTCCTCTGTCCATAGGATGTTCAGGCAAGAATACTGGTTTGACTTACATGTTTTTAAACTGCAATCACAGACTACACTGAAATATGGCATTAGGGAGTATTTAGTCCAACAGAAGGAAGATAATAAGGCCAAGATGTTGGAAAATTGGCTCAAAGATCCATCAAAGAGGTGGGGATAGGAACACACTGAGTTACTAATGCCAGGACTCAGCTCCCCTCCCCTGGTCCTTGGCTCCGTCACTCCTCATCTCTGTCCTTTGGGAGAAAGGGTACAATTAGAAAGAAAAGCAGAGGAGCAGAGAGAATGGTGGAGACAGAATGCATCTAAGGAAGATGAGTGAGGAGAAACGGGGTGCAGTGACTGAATTCCAGTTCAAGCCACCTTTCTATGTGCTTAGAAATTCAGGGTTCAAAATATGGCCAGACAGGAGAGAGGTTGAGAGATGCCTCCTAAGACCAGTGTAGGAAGACAAGAAGGGGCTAAGTTCAGGCTAGCAGGGGATCCAGAAAAGGGGGCTGTTAAAGACGGAACTTCCTCCAGCTTCCTCATTCTGCTGGTGTAGGCCATACAGGAAGCAGGGGCTCTATGCACCCTCCACTCTCCCACAGCTCATCCCTGTCTGCAGCTTCGCACACCCTGCCCATCTCATAGGATGGTTCTGTGCCTGAGCGCCATGACTCTGTTGTTTCCAGCCAAGTGTACAGGAGCTCCTGGGTACCAGCTGAAGCAGTCTGGGGTGGGAAAGGTTAGGGGAGGGCTGGGCATTGGATTAAAAGCACTGCAGCTTTGGGTTTCCATGGTGACACAAGCCCCACCTTCTCTTCATCCTTTCAAGCCCACCTCCCGTGGTCTCTCTTCTCCCACTTCTCTTCTCATAGTCACTTCTATCAGATTGAAGAGAAATTTGTAGGCCATAGGAACAATTTATCTTTTTGTTCCTGTGAAAAACCTTATTTTCAAACACCCAGTGAAATATCTGTGGTGGAGGCAGAGAGGCGAGAGAAACACACACACATGCAAAATCCTTCCTGTTGGTTTGAGCATCACCTACGAAGCAAACTATGATACACCAGGTGTTCCTCAAAAGAGAAAAGAGAAAGCAATTAACACCCCACCTGGATAGACACACGTCTCAGGCCTGCAGGCAACTCACTGCTGTGACTACTGTACCTTGTCCCCAAGGTGGGCTTTGCCTGGAGTCTCAGAAGTCCCCCACCTTGAGCTTCTGTGTTTATTTTGTGATTGTCATTGTTGTTGTTGCCTGTGTTTTGACTCACCCTGTTCTTCACATACTTGAGGAGATCAGAGAGCTAGGGAGTGAGGTAAGCCTGCCTTTACTGCACTTATTCAGCTTATCCACAGGGGTCCATTTATTTCCTCCTAGCACCTTGGGAGAGGGATCAGCAGAAGAAAAGGAGAAGTGGTTGGGGGAAACATCATGACCCAGCTGCATAAGAGAAGGCAGAAAGATCTGCATTGGTTTGGCGTTTTGCTCTTTGAGCCAGAGTGATCACCAGGAAAGCAGCCCCTCCAGGATAAGGTGGGCAGACCTTTCCCCTGGGGACCTGTATCCCTAAGGTGCTCCTTCTAGTCTGGCTGCAGCTGGTCCTAGGTTTGGATCAGTTAGGAAAGCTGGCCCACCTGCCCTACCAACAAGGAGGGGCGGTGTTGCTGAGCCCACTCCCATGGCCATCCCCTCCTGAGGCTTTCTGAACAGTTTCGGTGGCTATGATTGCTTATGCCTCCCGATCCCTTTCTTTCCTACCAGCCCTTGTTGCTCAAAGACTTGTACAAATGCCGAACAGGGACTCCTGAGTCATCACCATGCGTGACGCGAAGGCACCGACTGGATTTAACATGCAAATATGCAAATCTAAGCAAATTAGATGCCTGATGTAGTTAAAAAAAATTCCAGCTCTCCATGTCGTAGCCTGGAGCTCAGCTGACCCCGTGACCTCCTCAGGCCATTTGCAAAGCCCTCTGTTGTTGATGCCACCCCGAGCCACGAGTCCCAGGCCTCTTACCCTCTGGGTCTGGTTATTGGTCACCAGCTCATAGATGGGGGCGGCTCTGGTCACCTCCAGCAGAACGGGCTCGGCAGGGGTGTCAGGGCTGGATGTCACGTGACACAGGGGGCAAGACGAGGGGCATCGGCCCTTGCTCTGGCACTCCATGCGGACTCCGGCTGCCACACGCTTGGTGCCAGACTCTGAGAGGCTCGCGATGTACTCTGGGAACGTCAGCACCTTGGGGTCTCTTTCCCGCTCCTCTGACTCGTCGGATGGGGAGTTGCCTGCCACACACAGAATGAAAGGGAACAGAGAGGTGAGACAGCAGGGACTCGCACGGCCTCCTGGCCCCTGAGTGCTGCAGTCAGGTTCTTGAGAAGTCAGAAATGTCTGTGAGGGGTAAGAATGTGACGCCGTCATCCCACTCAGTTTGGGGAACCCATACTCTCAGAAAACTAGAGTTGGAAATAGTCCTTCCAAACGTGAGACAGTTTTTTTTCTTCCTTTCTTTCTGAGTGTCGTGAGCCCCACGAATCATTTCAGAGGGATGCTTCTGCAGTATCTGTGCGGGTTTTATGGCTATCATCAATAACATAAACAATAATAGCAGTGATTATTCTATAAATCACTCTCTTCATCCCAAAATGAAGATATCAATAATACCTGCCCCTAGCATTGTGTAATAAATAAACAGCCAACCATTTTTCAAGCATAAAACACAATGACTAGTGCGTGTCAAATCACCGTCGTTATAGTTTTAATCATAACTAGCAGTAAGATTCATCAAGTCTGAACTATGAAAGTGAGAGCTGTTTAAGACCTCCCTGAACCCCTACCACAGTTCTCTGTGTGAATTCTATCGTCACACCCATTTTACAGATGAGGAGAGTGTATCCAAGAGCCTCAAGAAGACACAGCTGTCGTGAGATCTGAATCCTAAAGCCTTTAAGTCATAGGGAAGAACAGGACTTCTCTGCTTCATTATCAATTGATGTATGGAAGATGGGGAGGGGATTTTGACTTTTTCAAAAAGAGTTGTACTCCAGAGCCTGAGAGATGGATCCATATTGCTCTTGACTGATGAGTAAAAGGTAGTTGGGGAGGCTCTTGATTTATATTTGGTGACAAACAGTGGAAATGCCTGCCAGAAAAGAAGTGTTTCCTCCCTACAGAAGAAAGCACTGCTTGGCATTTCTTTTGCAAGCCTTCGTGACTTTTAAGTTATTAAGTCTAAAGGAAGATGGAAGTAGAATCTGCTGACAGAAAAACTCTGGGTCCCTTAGGTGACCCCTGGTCCTTTGTGCACAGTTGTATGCCTGAACATGAAAAAATTTCAGGGGGACACCTGGGCTTTTGGAAACGAAGGGCAGATATAATAGAACATTCCTTCTGCTCCTCAAGCTCACTCAGGGTGCCATCCTTAATGAACCGGATCTTTGGGGGAACTGTTTGGAATGATCTACAAAGTGGTTCCAGAAGGTGATCATGAGATATGACTTACAGCTTTACAGCAGAGTCTCCTCTTACAGGGTTCAGGGAGCTCTGCTATTCCCCTTGTTTGCGATGTAATGTAAGACCATTTGGAAGAGTCCAGAGGTATTTCAGCACTGTAATTCCCCACATGAGCATCATCACTCTGCAGACAAGGCATTATTTTATCAGCGGCTCCATTGACACCAGACTCCTTCTTTGTGCAAAGGCAAAGACTCAGAGACTATAAATATGGAATATCATTTATTTCACACTCACATTTTGTTTAATAACAGATCCAAGATTGAGCTCAAGCCCTTGCTAGGTTATAAGAGAACTAAGTAACTGCACACACCAAAACCAAGAATGATGGCCTCCAATGGAAGACCCAGGAGCCCACAGCAGTTAACCTCAAAGTCACTCCAAGCCATGTGCAAATCTTGATTGATACTCAGGCTCACGCAACTCAGTCCACCTCACGGATGGGAGTGTACATAAAGTGGCCATGACCTGGCAGGACTCCCCACCCACCCCTTTGGCCAGGCTTCCATTCTTCTTCAACAGGCGGCGTGGACTGGGCTGCAATAAGGGGGGTGGGGTGAGAGCTTTGAATCTATGATGTGACTTCTAGAAAAGCAGGCCCTCATTCATTGAGAGAGTAAAAGAATTAAAAAAAAAAAAATCAGTAAAGAGATCATGCTTCTTTTCAAGATAAGATTTAAAACATTTCATTGTGCAAGCTTCACTGGAGAGCCTGAGGGTCTCCTGCTGGCCCTCTGCCCTTCCCTCACAAGCATTTCATCATCCATCCAGCCAGGAGGTTGAGAAAGTAATTCAAGAGGCTTGGAAAAGCACTTCTATGAAATGACCACTAGATGGTGATATAAAGTCTAAAATGACTTCTGTGAGAGGAAAGAAAAGGTGTGATAAACTCATCATGGCCACTTTGGACAGAAGAGATACTTATGGAAAAGTAATGCCTCGCTACTTAAAAAAAAAAATGTGATGGTACAATTTCCATTCAATCAAATAACAAAAAGTTGAGTAAAACAAATTCCATAAAACTTATGCAGAGAAAAATAGAGTGAGAGACATAAGAGAAATATAAGATAAAGAAAAGAAAAGAAAATTCAGAGGGAAAATTAAAATCCCCTCAATATCCTTCACGTGAAGTATAACTACTTCAAGGGGAAAATAACATGGCATCAAATTTCTTTTCTCTCACCTTTAATTCCCAAATACCCAGATCCTACACACACATCCGTATACATATGGTGGTAGTTTAGTCACTAAGTCGTGTCCAACTCTTGCGACCCCATGGGCTGTAGCCTGCCAAGCTCCTCTGTCCATGGGATTCTCCAGGCAAGAATACTGGAGTGGGTTGCCATTTCCTTCTCCAAGGGATCTTCCCCACACCCAGGAATTAAACCCGGGTCTCCTGCATTTGCAGACAAATTCTTGACTGAATGAACTATGAGGGAAGCTACAATACATGACATATAAGCCCTGCCCATTCACCACTTAGGGTGCAGCAGCTAGCGGACAAATTTGGCCACTAGAGGGCACTGCACCCCAAACACAGTGGAGCTGAGTGACAGCCTCCCTGCCCTCCAGCGCACCATCATTAAAGCCTGTAATTGCTGTAAACATTTGAGGGGTTGTTCCTCTTGCTGCTGTCTTCTGGCTTTCCCAATTAAAGCCAAGATGCAACTAATCCCCTTCGATATCCTTCAGCCCTGGATTGGTGCAAGGTTAGGACACACAGAAACACAGGAAGTGGTTTACAGAAGAAGATGGTGGGACGCCACCAAACTCTTGGTTTCATCAGAACTGTATTTTCCTTCTGAAAATATTCAGGCCCATATAGAGCAGGTCCTGCTAGAGGCCAAGACGAACTGCCCCTCTGGTCCCCTTGTCACGCAGGATGGAGCTGTCAGGAGAAGAGCAAGATTTACACAGAAGCAACGAGCAGCTAACTCCCCAAAGCCATCTATTCAGGCTCCAGCGAAGAATAGAGATGTGTGTATGAGAGAGATTTTTCAAAAAGGAAATGCATTTTCCATGCACTGTTAAAGATACAATTGGGAAATACTCCTTAAAATGATGGAGTCTGGTGGTGAAAGCCCAGATAAATCTCCCTTGGCCCAAAGACAGCACCAATAACCATCATGTCTGTGGTGAGTGGAAGAAGAGTTTCGAATCCTAAATGCTGCAGGACAGTCTGATCTTTGACATCTGCTTTTAACCCCATCCTGGGTGCTGGAGTGGGTGGTGGTGAGATCTAGAAACGGCAGGAGGAGACACTACTGCATTTCCTCATGGCTCAATGCCTGCCTTCGTCCACTGCCCACTCCAGTTACAGTCTTTTCTTACTTTGTCCCTCTTCTACCTTCTAGGTCCTGGGTAGAAGGGTAAAAATGCTCTAGTAATTCAAGACATGATATTGTCTCTTAATAAAATGAATATTTTATTTCAACAAACACACAGTTTCTGGACATAAATAAGTTACAGTTAAGGTCTTGGTCAGATGGCATCATCGACTCCATGGACATGAGTTTGAGCAAACTCTGGGAGATAGTGAAGGACCGGGAAGCCTGGCATGCTGCAGTCCATGCGGTCGCACAGAGTCAGATGCAACTGAGTAACTGAACAACAGTGACAAAGGTCTTAAAAGATGGTAACTGACAAAAGTGCCTCCTGACTAAAAATACTCATGTGCCCCCACCTCCACTCACCCCAATTTGCAAAATTTACCCCTCTGCTCTCAGGGGAGGCTTTGGGGTCCTCATCCTCATCACACTTAGCTTTCTTAGAAGCAGAAGAACAGCCAACCCGGAAAGTCGTTAACAACCCCAAAACTGCAAAGCATTTTGCAAATACAGTTTGCTATAAATAAATGCCATTTGCTTTAGGCTAAATCTGTATCCTACAGCACACAGCGGATAACTTTCCCCAATAGAATATCATGGTATGAGATTATTGGCATCCTTTGTGTTCAAAATCTCTTTGAGGATGTGCCTGTGGCCTTAGGCCTGTGCGTATGGACCCACCTAGACTTAGGAGCATAGGAGGATGATAATAAAAGTGACTGACCATCCTCATGCAGGGTCTGCTCTGCTGCTGGAAACTGACAGGTCACGAGGGTGAATTAGTTGTTATGAAGTAAATTGGTACAATTCCTGTAGGATTCTGGGGTTGCCTAAGTATCTCTCTCCTGAGTTGCTGCCCAAGGCAATGAGATGCTAATGACATCACAGCTAGAACTACAGAGGCAGTTCATTAGGCAGCAAAAAAAACTCAAATGCAAACTCATCAGATCCCAGGTTTTGGAGACAGCTTAGGACCCACAGGAAAGAAGGCTTGACATGGGGTAAATGAAGCACAGCCACAGGGACCTGTACCCTGAAGCTGAGACCCCAATGCCCACGTACCCGCCCCACACTGGTCCACTCCTGTTCACATCAGAAGTCTTGAAATTACCAGAATTCACATTTCTGCCCACATACCCAGGTTCAAATCAGCCTCTCACGGCATTTGGTTATGTCTGTAGACAGAGAGGGTCAAGGTGCTCTGGATGGCCTTAAAGTGAACTCCTAGACCTGCCATGCCAAAGCTATGGTTTTTTTCCCAGTAATAATGTGCAGATGCGAGAACTGGGCCATAAAGAAGGCTGAGCACTGAAGAACTGATGCTTTTGAACTGTGGTGCTGGAGAAGACTCTTGAGAGTCCCTTGGACAGTGAGAAGATCAAACCAGTCAATCCTAAAAGTAATCAACCCTAAATATTCATTGGAAGGATTGATGCTGAAGCTGAAACTCCAAAATTTTACCACTTGATACGAAGAGCCAACTCACTTGAAAAGACTCTGATGCCAGGAAAGATTGAGGGCAGGAGGAGAAGAAGGCAAAAGAGGACGAGATGGTTGCATCGCATCACCGATTCAAAGGGTATAGGACAAGGGAGCCTGGCATGCTGCAGTTCATGGGGTCACAAAGAGTCAGATACAACTGAGCAACTGAACTGAACTGAGAGCTGGACAGCATACCAGCTGGATGGATTCATAATCAGGGACAAGTGGGTAGGGCATAACCCGGCCACTTCTCTCTACACCTGAGCAGCAGGGAGTGAGTGCTTTGGGCAGAAGGATTGTGTCTTCATATTTGAAACTCTTTTCCCTAGTTTAGGTGTATATATCCACTTCCATGTCCATATTTTTCTATCTATGTCTATCCATATATCCATGGAGATACATATACATATATGGAGGGAAAGGACGAGTAAACATGGCAAGTCATGAACCGTGAATTTAAATTTTGAAAACAAGCCAAACATAAAGAATAAAGTCACAGCATCTGTACATGTCTCCAGCCCCTTATTAAAGCTTCAAGCAGTCAAGCAGAAAGAACAAAGTATTTGGTAACAGCCAAAGCTACATCTCTAGCCACTATTGCTTCCCCTAGTGTAACAGAAACTTAAGATATTTGCTTGAAAATCCATGTGAATGGTCAACATGCAAACTCAATGTGTCCCAGACTACCATCCTCACGCCTCCACACCTTCCCCAGAACCTCCTCCTCCTTTGGTCCTTCCCTCAGCAAAAGGCATCAGCTTCTCTGTCACTGAAGCCAGAAATCCTGGGTTCTTTGTGGGTTCTTCCTTGCTCGCCCAATCCGTCTCGAGTCTACGTCATTTAGGTCCCCCAAGCCATCCACTTCTCTGTGAGGTCTGAGTCAGACTGCCTGGGTTTGATTTCTGACCTTACCGCTTGTTAGCTGTGTAACTTCAGGGTGGCTTCTTAACCTTTCTGTGCCTGGGCCTTCTCATACATAAAATAGAGATGATAATAGCCAATTTTGTAAGCCATGGTAATGATCAACTGATAAAATCCACGAAGAGAATTTAGCAGATACGGGACACAGCGAGGACTCTAAAATGAAGGATACTCACAGTGCCTGTCTACTTACCTGCACTGCCGCCAGCCACACCATCAAATGGGGGCTCCTTGGAGGGCGAAATTAAGTCTTCTTTGCCACTGTAATATCCCACAGTGCCTAACAGGTAATGTAACTAATGCATTCAACAATTCATTAAACAAATATTTATGGGATGCATACAAATGTCTGTTCAATTAATAAATCATTTAAATGGCTTATACAGAAGTGCCTGCCCTCTGCGTTCTGCAGGTACTAACTAGACAGTTTAATGTTACCTTTCTCCATACCTTCCTAGGTTCTTTTGAGATTTTCTAGTTTCCTTCAAGGAAGAGAGACATCAGTTCTGAATAAGTTCCGCTACATTCATGTGAAAAAAGAAATTGGCCAGAGATGATCTAGTTGCAAAGATTTGACATAATATTGCAAAAATACATTCTGTAAACTTTAAAGCATACACATGTAGCTCAAAGGTTACTAACGTGCGTTGGGTAAATCACCTTGGGATTTAAGGATTTACACGTAGGAAAGGAAGTAGCCAAGGGTGGGGCTGAAGAGGAGACAGTGGTTCTTTCGTGACTTGAAAATGTGAGAAAGTTGTGGCCACTGATGTCACATCGCTTGTGCGGGTTCTGGGCAGCTCTGAGAGCTTAGCAATAGCATTGCACCGGGATTCATCACCTGGACCACTTCACCAGCAAACAAGGCACAGAGAGAGGCATTCTGGACCCCAAAGATGGTCACAGAGATGAAGCATGAAAACCACGTCTTCTTCACTTTTTCTGCTCTGCCCAACCTCAGCCTGCACACAGGAGCCCATCCACCTCTCCTGCCAATCATCCATCCCTACCCATTAGCTCAGAGGAAGCACAACTTTGTTTTGGGATTAAATACTAGACAACTATCCAACTATCAGAAACAGACAGTCCCAGTTCCAGAGAATGTATACTCTTGTCCTTTCTTACAAATCAATCCATGATTAAAAAACAAGTATCCTTTGTCAGGATATATCCCTTGTATTCTAAAGTTAAAGTTACATGAAGAGGTGCCAACTACTAAATAGAAAATAAATGATATGCAAGGATGTGATGTAGAACAACAATGACAATAAAACCAAAGTCACTGTACATATCAGTTCTAGTTCTTTGTTATTCCTTCGGAAAGCTTCTGGAAAGAGCAGATGGTCTTTGTTTTAAGCATGAGCAGCATGTCTGGGTATGGTAAAATCCAGAGTAACAGTCAGGTGTCATCAAATACCCACTGGGCACCTCAGCAAAGCCCCATTAATGGGGATGTTGAAGAAAAGATGTCTTCTGGACAAGTGATTTTTTTTTTTTTTTTTTTTTTTGCTTAACTGGTACTTAGCCAGGAAATGCTCAGTTTTCCTCCAATCCTTGTTGACATTATTTCTTCTCTAAAAATGCAGTTTTCCAATTCCCTCATGAAGAATTGCCTACGAAACAGAATTAAACCTTTCCCCAAGGCGCCTCCAGGTGCTGATTTTGTTCATCAATTATGACCATGCAGATTTGGAAGCTGTAGGAGACAGAAAGAAAATGGTATCTAGTCCCCAAAAGGCTCTTAAAAAGCTGATCAATAACATAAGGTTACATTTCCTGAAGACTGCCCCCGTCCTAATAAGAATGTCATCAAACAAATAATTTCCTGGTTGAGGCTCCTGGTTCACGTGAAACTGAAGTTTGGGGGTAGCTGCAATGCTTTATCTTTGCCGAAAGTGGTTAAGTCACCTTTGACGTGGGAACAGGTTTAATTTCATAATAAACTGACAAGCTGGCCAAAGCCTCTATCAGCCTCTTTTCTGGTCAGTCATAGTGATGTTCCATTTGGAATGAGAGGCTGAGTCCAAGAAAGAGCAGGATAGCAGCATCTACCAAGGAATCAGTAAAAACCCAAAACTAACCTGTGTCTAGCAGTGACTCCGAGTGCTTAAAAAAAAAAAAAGTGACCTCTTTTTAATCTTCAACTTAGTGTGAAAAGGGAAATGTGAATGCAGCACACTGACGCAACCAACACTTTAAAGATGCCTGAAGATGCACCTCTAAACAGCCCATGTATCTCAAGAGGAACAAAAACAAAATCCAAAAATTTCTGGGAAGCCCTAAAGCTCTGACCACAGAAATGAGCCCTTCTAATCACTAGATTGCTAGTCCCCAGTGGGCAAGAAGATGCTTTCTCACCCAATGCCCCGCCCTTGATGAGCATTCAACAAACACACAGGGATGGAAAGAAGCTAAGGCATTTAAGCTCTCTGACTGCCTGCAATTCCTCAAGGCTGCCACCCAAAGCCTCATTAGGATTCATCCTGAAGGCCAGACCAGGCAGCCTGAGGTGGCTCACAGAGACTGTCCAGAAGTACCTACTCGGTGCCCATGTCTATGGGCCATGGGAGACCAGCTGAGACTGTGGTTGTCCCCACACTCTCTAAAAATGTCTTTCCCTTTTATCTTCTTTTTCTTCCTTCCTTCCTTGTTCCCTCCCTCCCTTCCTCTCACTCTTCCATCTTTCCCCACATATATACTGATGCCACTCTGCTCCCATCACCTCTAATAGAAGTCATTCCGCTGAAACTTTGTGCCAGGGTCCAGAGAGGGTACCTACCACCCTGAATCAGACTGTTTGGTGTTACGTCTTGTCCATCCTACTCGCTTCCAGGGTGGGACCTGCTCCTTCCTGCAACCCTAGAGGCCAGCACCAGTACTCTGTAGGTTTTCCCTATCTCGCTGACACTCAGACTTGTAATGTTTATAGGATTCTGGTTTTTTCATTTGCCTGTTACAGTCTCATTTCTTTATTCACTAAATGCCTCTCATGTGACTAAGTGGATCACCAAGCTTTTTGGTCATGTCAAATCTTTCCCTTTCTGTTTCCTAAAGCTGCCATAATAAATGACATCACATGACTGACTAAAACAATACAAATTTATTTCTCCAGTTCTGGGGGTTGCAAGTCCCAAGTCAAGGTGTTGGCAGGGCTGCATGCCCTCTGAAGGCTCGAGAGGAGGATGCTTCCCGCCTCTTCTTGTTTCCAGTGGCTCCCTGCAATCCTTGGCGTTTCTGGGCTTAAAGCTGCATCATTCCAGTTTCATTCTTGGGTGTTAACGAGGCCATCTTCTCTGTATGTCTTTCCCAAATCTCCCTCTCCCACCTCTTACAAAGACACCAGGCCCACCCTAAATCTAGGACAACTTCATCTTAACGAATTAAATCAGCAAAGATCCTATTTCCAAATAAGGTCGTATTCTGAGCTTCTAGAAGAGCATGGCTTTGGGGGGGGACAGTATTCAACCCACTGGAGCATCCTGTGCTCCAATGTGACACTGACAGTCAGCCCTCCCCTGATCGGTGGCCAGGGACGATCCATTAGCTGGCCACTTGGGAGCTGGCCGTCCACCTTCTGGACTTCCGCCCAGGACAACGGGCCCCGGGAAGAGGGGAGAAGTTTCTGGGTCCTCAGCATCCCCGGCCCAGCCTCAGCTGCGTTCATCTTCTTGTCAACATCAAAATAAACCTGTCATACAGATTCAGAGTCACAGCCTTCTGGATGCACAGAGCTGTGCTGGATTATCCCTGCTGATTCGCTGCAGACAGAGCAGCGTGGAGGGAGGGCGGGGCAGAGAAGACGAGTCTGGGAGAGGTGAAAATGAGGAACACCTGCGGGATTACTTATTTTCAAATCTCCATTAGCAGGAAGATCACGTGAGTGAGTGGGCATGCTCAGCGGGCCTCCAGGAGTCTCCCGTGCTCTTGCCTGGAGACTAAGGTTTTATTTTATATTCCTAGTCTTGTTTTTCTGTCTGGGAGGCTGAGCTGAGAAGCCAAGTGTGCACCCCCAGACCACTCTGAAGCAGGAGCCGTTCCTCTTTCCTGGTCCTCCCGAAGGAGGAGCCAGGAAAACACAGGGGAATAGCCCTAGGCCAGGTAGAGGGAGGCAACTAATAGAAACAGAGAGTGTAAAGGAAAGGGCGCTCCCGGAACTAGCTTCGGCCTCTGCTAACGTGGAGGGCTCGCCAGGAGCCTCTCTCAACTTCGGCTGTATCCACAGAGTGAAATTAAATGATGCTTCTGCCCTCTGTCAGCCACACGGCATTATTTCTCAGCTAGGGGGCGTCCATGAGTCCCCTTTGCTTTGCCTGAACCATCAGCCCAACCACACTGTCTGTGTAACTCTATTCCCATTTCCTCTTATCAGCTCCAGCTTTTGCCTCCATTACCTCTTTTATTTTTGGCTTCAAACCTGGACAAGACGAGCACAGTCTGGGACACCCCGTGACAATTCTGAAATGGGTAAAACTGACACATGACCATTTCTTGCCTTATCTCCAGATTACAAAGACTCAGCAATACATTGTGTACAGCGGTGTGTGTGTGTGTGTGTGTGTGTGTACATGTGTCCAGGATGCTAACCTGAGTTCCATGCAGGTGGAAGTCCTTGGGGCTTGTGTGGTTCCACAGTGGGAGATTCAGTGCCTAGCTGAGATGCTGCAAGGACTTGCTTATAAATATCTTTAACTACCAAATGGTCTAGAAATGTTTAATAAAAATATTATTCAATAATAATACTACTCCATCCGGCGAGGGAATGTTGTAACGGTCTCCATTTTCCTCTTGATACTCATCTAGCTTCTGTTTTGCAAATGAATTTGGATGTTAAATCCTTTTGCTGCCCTGACCAATTTATTCTGCAAATTAACTATATATGACAGAACTTAAAGTCCGTTACCACTTAGCTTTGCCTCACTGAAATTTATGCTGCTTTCCTGTCCATTGGAGTCACCAGCTCAAATAGATTGTGGCTCCTGGTGGTGATTTTGGATTCCACACAAGTCCCTCACCTCTTGGTCCTCTTGAGTTTCAAATGCGCTGGGTGGACCGGGTTCTTTTCACCTCTCAGTGACCCGTGCCCTCTCTTCTCAGACTCTCAGGTCTCTGCAGCTGCCCATCCAAACTCAATGAAAGTCTCTTTATAAGACTCGGTTTCACCCAGAGCTGCAACCCACACTGGTTTGTGGGGCACACTCAGAGACTCAGCCTGGTTGCAAAACAGTTTCTAAATTGTGGAAAATCATGGGAAAGCAAAGGTTACAAGATAAAGAGGCTGGCAATGAGTGGAGCATGACTGCTCAGCCCATGAATATAATCTTACATTTTATTAAGACAGTGTGGTGACCAAGATGATAGAGAGAAACAGTGTCTTGTCAAGCCACATGCCATGAGTTGGTTCAGGACTGAGTGACCCAAGTGAGACTAGGACAAACGCTGGGCAATCAGGATTTCAGGGAACCTGGAGACAGCATCTTAAGGGCAATGGCTGAAGGAATTGAGGGAGTTAGAACAGATACAGGGAGACTCAGAAGCAGGCTTAGCAGTGCTCTCTGTAAATATGTGAAGCGTTGTCATGTGGAAGAGGGATCACATGAATTCTGTACATCTCAGAGGGCAAAATGAAGATCCAGGGTGGGTATTCTTATTAAATGAGAGGGAGATGAGTTGACTGAACCACACATTTTCATTGAGTGCTTCTGTGTGTCAGGTGGTGGCTCAGTAGTAAAGAATCCACCTGCCAATGCAGGAGACTCGGGTTCGATCCCTGGGTGGGGAAGTTCTTCTGCAGAAGGAAATGGCAACCCACTCCAGTATTTCTGCCTGGAGAATTCCATGGACAGAGGAGCCTGGCATGCTACAGTCCATGGAGTTGATAAGAGTCAGAAATGGCTTCACAGCTGAACAACAATAATGTGTCAGGTAGAGTACTCAGTGCTAATGTACACAGATAAATAAGAAAAAAAGGAAAAAGAAGGTCATATTCCAGGTGCATGGTGAGAGGAGTGGATAGGAAAGGAGACAATGACAAGACAGGGGTTGGGGGGGTGATATTAGAGGCAGCAAAGACAGGCTCTGAGCATGCTTGGAAGGATGCTCAGAGGAGGAAGCTCTGAAACTCACTCTTAGGGGTGGGGGAGGTGAAAGGAAGCCTCTTGATTCCTTCAGGGACAATTTTTATATTAATTTATAACTGATTCCGGAGAAGGCAATGGCACCCCACTCCAGTACTCTTGCCTGGAAAATCCCATGGATGGAGGAGCCTGGTAGGCTGTAGTCCATGGGGTTGCTAAGAGTCGGACACGACTGAGCGACTTCACTTTCACTTTTTACTTTCATGCATTGGAGAAGGAAATGGCAACCCACTCCAGTGTTCTTGTCTGGAGAATCCCAGGGACAGGGGAGCCTGGTAGGCTACTACCGTCTATGGGGTCACACAGAGTCGGATACGACTGAAGTGACTTAGCATAGCATAGCATAGCATAACTGATTCAAATCAGGATGGGCAGCCTTGGAGATGACAAGCACTGGCCGATAGCAGGGTTCTTGTAGAAGCTAGAATAGCCACTTGTCAGGGATTTCACAGCAGGGGAGGGGCATTTCAGAAGAACAAGTTCCACGTTCCTTTTAACAGCCAAATGTCAAATGTCTGTTATTCTGTGACCTGATCTTCTCAGTGTTTCCTTACATCAGTGGGGTGGAGTGGGGAAAATGCATGGTATCAGGCACACCAAAAGATTCTGACTTCAGATAACACTTCCCTGGTGGACTTCCCTGGTGGCTCAGACAGTAAAGCATCTGCCTACAATGCAGGAGAGCTGGGTTCGATCCCTGGGTCAGGAAGATCCTCTAGAGAAGGAAATGGCAACCCACTCTAGTATTCTTGCCTGGAAAATCCCATGGATGGAGGAGCCTGGTAGGATACAGTCCATGGGGTCGCAAAGAGTTGGACATGATTGAGCAACTTCACTTCAGATAACACAGCAGTCTTCAGATTACATGTTGAAGATCACCAAGAGTAATTTATTTTATAAATATTGTCAGACACTTTTTAAAATTCTATAACTAATCCAAATATGTAAAAGAGATAAAAGTCAAGAATAAGATTGCTTAGGCATTTAACATCATGACTGTTTGGTAAAAATAAACAACTCCATTGTTTATGGAGTCATTCAAGCATTTACTCAGAGCCCCAGGGTACAAGCAGCCTAATTTGAAAACTACTGATTCAGACTCTGATGACATTGGCCTGAACTTTTCCAGAAGTATCCAAGCGCGCTCCCCAGCCAATAGGACCCCGTGCTGGCCCTAGGAAGACTATTGCCACAAAGAGTAGATTCCAACTAGACATCTATAGTCACTTTGCATCCTGGGTTTTGCTAGACAAAAAGCACCATGTGGTCAGTCTTATTTTAGATGTATAATAGTGAAGGTTAGAAAACTTTTAGACTCTTGACAAAAAAAATAGATCTACTCAAGCACGCATGTTCATCTCAAAAAGAAAGGGTGTCAAGGAAAGTGAAAAGGAGGCAACATCTATGCAGACAGTTCCATTCAAGGGGGTGACAAATTGAGGGGCAATTGTAGAAGCCAAATCTAATACTCTCCTTCAGATAGTAGTTAGGAGGGGCATGCTGCTGCTAAGTCACTTCAGTTGTATCCGACTCTGTGCGACCCCATAGTCGGAAGCCCACCAGGCTCCCCCATCCCTGGGATTCTCCAGGCAAGAACACTGGAGTGGGTCGCCATTTCCTTCTCCAATGCATGAAAGTGAAAAGTGAAAGTGAAGTCGCTCAGTCATGTCTGACTCTTAGCGACCCCATGGACTGCAGCCTACCAGGCTCCTCCGTCCATGGGAGTTTCCAGGCAAGAGTACTGGAGTGGGGTGCCAATGCCTTCTCTGTAACATCCAATAGGTACTCAATAAACACATAATGATTTCTTAAAAATTGATGCTCAAAAAACCCCTGCAAACAACCAAGAATCTTCATGGGCTAGTGATGGCATAAGAATACTCAAGCATACCCAGAAATAGGGACTAAACCATCAGGGTTCAAGGGCTTCCCAGGTGGCACTAGTGGTAAAAAAAAAAAAAAAAAAAACCCACCTGACAATGCAGGTAGATGTAAGAGACACGGGTTCCATCCCTGGGTCAGGAAAATCCTCTAGAGCAGAGCATGGCAACCCACTCCAGTAGTCTCACCTAGAGAATCCCATGGACAGAGGATCTTGGCAGGTTGCAGTCCATAGGGTTGCAAAGCGTCCAACACAATTGAAGTGACTTAGCACGCACGCACACACAGCGGGCTTCAAGTCTGCAGGAACTTAACTCACCAAGGTGGCTATAAGGCCAGTTCCCAGACAGTAAAGGAATCAGAAGTCCCCCACATTGTGGGGAAATAATACTAGGATCAAGGAAGGGCTCCAGTACCTGCATCCCAAAATGAGGCTGAGAGAGCCGTGACTTAGTCCAGACCTCTGACATTACTGAGCTGGCAGAAGGGAGCAGAGAATGAATAAATCTGAGTTCCTGCTTCAGGACTGGAGTCACAAAGTGCCCAAGAGCCCAGTGGGATGGGAAAGAGGGAAGAGATAGATGCCATTAAATTTATTATTAGTTTATGACCCAATGTGCTTCCACATACAGCTCTGATGCATGACATTGATCAAAAGATGTGGCTTGTCATCTCTCAGGCATCCTTGCTGTTGATAGCAAGCTTGTTCAGAGTGACATGCTCTCTATGGTCCCAAGGGGACCGTTAAGGCTGCAGCCAACTTCTCTGGGAGTTGAGTGAGTCTTTAATTAGTATTAGGGGAAATGGGTAGAAAAGATGCTGTTGACCATTGTTGTTGTACAGTCGCTAAGTCATGTCTGACTCTTTGTAACCCATAGACTGTGGCACACCAGGCTCTCCTGTCCTTCACTATCTCCTGGAGTTTGCTCAAACTCATGTCCATTGAGTCGGTGATGCTATCTAACCATGCATACTCTGCCACCCCCTTCTCCTTTGGCCTTCAATCTTTCCCAGCCTCAGTGTCTTTTCCAACCAGTTGGCTCTTCACATCAGCTGTTGAACAGATTGAGCTTTAACTACTTCAAATAAAGAGGAAACACTAGTGAAATAAGATGATTTGATCTCCCAAACCAGCCTTTCTAGTTACAAAATATTTCTCCCTGAAATACAATGCTATTCAAATGGTGCTTACATGGAGTGGATGCTTTATAAATGGCAATAATGAAGGACCTCCATTCCATGTGTATAGATAACTATTTATAACTATATGTGTATAGATAACTATTTACAATACTTAGGTGTTAGTACTAAAAGAGCACTAGGATTTTTAGGTTCTTTTTTATTTTCATGGAAAAGAGAAAAAGCAAATCCCTCTTAGGTATCAGCAACATCCCAGGGGTATCTTTCCCTTGTATCAATCTGGAATCAAAAACCCACGGTGAAATACAGAAAATAAGCCACTTCACATATATTAAGTCATGAATTCTGTCTGTTTCTAAAGCTTGCAACTATAGGATCTTGTATTTAATTTTCATTCCTACGGTGGAAGATAATTCAGATATTTGTCTTTATTCTAGTCCAGTGCCAAACAAAAAAAGGAACAAAATGGAACAAACATCTGCCCTTAAGAATGTACATGCACACGTGCGCGCGTGCACACACACACACACACACACACACACACAATAAAACCTTTCTCCCAATGCCAGGAACTTATAGGGTGTCAAGAAAGCTGAGAGAATAGTACCCTTTTAAAATGGTAGGTAGCAAAATTCATCTCTAATTTCTCAGAGCCTCTGAGGCACATCTAATTGTGCACTTTCAGAAATAGTAGGAAATGGATACTGTCAACAAGTAACTGGTGCTGAAAGTCTGTGTGTGCAGTGCTATGTACTCATTTCAAGGTTGTTACAATTAAAAGACATTTACTCCTTGGAAGGAAAGTTGTGACCAACCTAGATAGTATATTGAAAAGCAGAGATATTACTTTGCCAACAAAGGTCCGTCTAGTCAAGGCCATGGTTTTTCCAGTGGTCATGTGTGGATGTGAGAGTTGGACTGTGAAGAAAGCTGAGCACTGAAGAATTGATGCTTTTGAACTGTGGTGTTGGAGAAGACTCTTGAGAGTCCCTTGGACTGACTGCAAGGAGATCCAACCAGTCCATTCTGAAAGAGATCAGCCTTGGGATTTCTTTGGAAGGAATGATGCTAAAGCTGAAACTCCAGTACTTTGGCCACCTCATGTGAAGAGTTGACTCATTGGAAAAGACCCTGATGCTGGGAGGGATTGGGGGCAGGAGGAGAAGGGGACGACAGAGGATGAGATGGCTGGATGGCATCACTGACTCAATGGATGTGAGTCTGAGTGACCTCCGGGTGTTGGTGATGGACAGGGAGGCCCGGTGTGCTGTGATTCATGGGGTCGCAAAGAGTCAGACATGACTGAGTGACTGAACTGAACTGAACTGAACCATTACTCAATTTTTTTGAGTGCAAATCTTTTTAGCCCCTTCTTATGCTTCTGTTTTTAGCCTCCCAGGACTTTCCTTCCATCAAAAAGTTGGCTGACATCAGGCAAAAGTCAGAAGACCCAGGTTGGAACTCAATTCAATAGAGCAAATACTAAGTTATTGAATGTCTATTTACAAGGCACTGTGCAGGTCTTCTGAATATACCAAAATGAATTATGTGTAATCCCTACATTCAAAGGATGTACTACGTTATAGAGGAGATAAGATAGACATACAGAATTTAAGTGCTGTTTTTCTAGAGGATCAAACAAGGACCAGATGGTATCAGGACAGTTAGTTCAGAAGAGGCTTCACTGAGGAGGAGGCTGTTGGGCTTGGCCTTGAGGGATGCTCTTACTGTTTAGTTCTCAGTTGTGGCCGATTTTTTTGGGACCCCATGGATTGTAACCCACCTGGCTTCTCTGTCCATGGGCTTCCCCAGGCAAGAACACTGAAGTGAGTTGCCAGTTCCTTCTCCAGGGGATCTTCCCAACGCAGGGACAGAACATGCATCTCCTGCATTGGCAGGTGGGTTCTTTACCACTTGAGCTACCAGGGAAGCCCCTTGAGGAATGACAGCATCCTTAATAACAAGAGCTACCATTTATGGCAGGAATTGGCAATTTTTTTTTTTCCTGCAAAGGGCCAGATAGTAAATATTATAGGCTTTGCAGACTACATAACTACGCCTTTGAGTGTGAAAGCAGCTACAGAAATACGTAAATGAATGTTCATGGCTCTGTGCCAATAAAACATTATTTATGGATACTGAGATTTAAATTTTATTGAATGTTCATATCATAAAATATTATTTTGCTTTTTATTATTATTTCCCACTCATTTAAAGAGGCAGAAACCATTCTCAGTTTGTGGGTCATCTAGTCACAGGGAGCAGGTCATATTTGTTGACCTCTGATAAAACTTAACATTCAGAAAACTAAGATCATGGCATCTGGTCCCAACACTTCATGGCAAATAGATGGGGAAACAGTGGAAACAGTGGCAGACTTTATTTTTCTGGGCTCCAAAATCACTGAGGATGGTGATTGCAGCCATGAAATTAAAAGACACTTGCTCTTTGGAAGGAAAGTTATGACCAACCTAAGACAGCATATTAAAAAATCAGAGATATTAGTTTGCCAATAAAGGTCCGTCTAGTCAAGGCTATGGTCATGTATGTGAGAGTTGGACTATAAAGAAAGCTGAGTGCCGAAGAATTGATGCTTTTGAACTGTGGTGTTGGAGAAGACTCTTGAGAGTCCCTTGGACTGCAAGGAGATCCAGTCCATCCTAAAGGAGATCAGTCCCGGGTGTTCATTGGAGGGACTGATTTTGAAGCTGAAACTCCAACACTTTGGCCACCTGATGCAAAGAGCTGACTCATTTGAAAAGACTCTGATGCTGGGAAAGATTGAGGGCAGGAGGAGAAGGGGACAACAGAAGATGAGATGGTTGGATGGCATCACCAACTCAATGGACATGGGTTTGGGTGGACTCCAGGAGCTGGTGATGGACAGGGAGGCCTGGCGTGCTGTGGTTCACGGGGTCACAAAGAGTCAGACACAACTGAGCTTCTGAACTTAACTGATCTACGGAGTCCTCACTATAAACATAATGCTTTGTTATACTTGATCTCATTGAATCCTTACACCTTGCTCTATGAGGGGTAAGGATATTTTTCTAGCTATCCAAAGTGAAGCTTAGAGAACTGAGGTTATACAGGTTTCAAAGATCTTGCTTTTAACCACCAGGCCATACTATCTTCCAGTAATGGTAAGGAAATCATGGGAAAGGTGAAATAAACAGGTTTCCTTTGGTTAGGGGCATTTAGTTCATCTAAAAATACTTTAAACAACAAATATCAGGTTTGCTATCATGGCTTACTCAGAGTAAACTCATTTTAAACCTCTGTTATCATACCTTCTCTCTTTCCACAAGTCATGCAGGACACAGGTATAATATTTAATAACTTCTACTGCCCAGAATATAATATCCTCCCATACATGAAGCAAGAAGAACAGCCTTCTAGCATTTGTTCCAACCTTCCCACTCCCACTCCTCCCCATGGTTACCCAGAGCCACACACAGAAGGTGTCACTTGATTCTCCAGGTGATGGTAAGCTTAGAGACACAGTTCTCTCTGAGGTGCTAACTTATTTCTTTCTCTCCTCACCATTGTCAGCAATGATTCTTTCTTACAGAGCTTCTTTACTGTCTACTGTTTTAAAGCAATTTTATGAGCTAGAGAAGATAGAAGGGAAACAAGAGTTGCCACGGTTTCTTATCACCTGTTAAGATGACTACTGCTGCTGCTGCTAAGTCACTTCAGTTGTGTCCGACTCTGTACGACCCCATAGATGGCAGCCCACTAGGCTCCCCCGTCCCTGGGATTCTCCAGGCAAGAACTCTGGAGTGGGTTGCCATTTCCTTCTCCAATGCATGAAAGTGAAAAGTGAAAATGAAGTCATTCAGTGATGTCCAACCCTCAGTGACCCCATGGACTGCAGCCTACCAGGCTCCTCCATCCATGGGATTTTCCAGGCAAGAGTACTGGAGTGGGGTGCCATTGCCTTCTCCATAAGATGACTGCAGGTGGTGTCAATCCTTCTGTGGTCACCTTCTTTTCTGAACAAAGGTCAAGTATCCTTTACACTGTAGAGTTGTTCACAAATGTAGGATCACACTGGGTTCCACATATGACAATGGCAAATTCATCAGTCACTCAGTCTATGTCTACTGGGGCTTCCCCAGTGGCTCACCAATAAAAAATAGGCCTGCAATGGACACAGGAGATGTTGGTTCGATCCTTGGATTGGGAAGATCCCCTGGAGGAGGAAATAGAAACCCACTTCATTAGTCTTGCCTGGGAAATCCCAGGGACAGAGGAGCCTGGTGGGCTACAGTCTGGCCATAGCGTCACAAAGAGTTGGACACAACGGAGTACTTGCACTACAGCTATTAAAGATGTGATGTGCCCAGGACTCTGTTAGGTCCTGTGGGGAGCTCTAAAGTATGAGACTGACCTCAAGGAATTTGCAATTCTACCTGGGCTAGCAAGATAAGAAAACATAAGGGTGATAACAGAGCTACTCTCTATTACACATCATGGCACTCTGTAGAACACTCTGTGTGTATTCTGTCAAGCAAAAAGCAAATCTAGACTAAGTAGGGTGTGCCTTATTAAAAGACTATTGCCAGACATGTCTACGCTAAAGCCTTTGACTATGTGTAGTGTGTGTACATGCTCAGCCATGTCCAGCTCTTTATAACCCCAGAGACTGTAGCCTGCCAGGCTCCTCTGTCCATGGGACTTTCCAGGGAAGAATACTAGAATAGGTTGCCATTTCATACTTAAAAAAGTGGAAGTGTTAGTCGCTCAGTTGTGTTCAAATCTTTGTGAATCCATTGACTATAGCCTGCCAGGTTCCTCTGTCTATGAAATGCTCCAGGGAAGAAACTGGAGTGGGTAGCCATTCCCTTCTCTGGGGGATCTTCCCAACCCAGGGATAGAACCCAGGTCTCCTGTACTGCAGGCAGATGCTGGGATGGATTAAGCACAAGCTGGAATCAAGATTGTTGGGAGAAATATCAACCATCTCAAATATGCAGATGATACCACTCTAATGGTAGAAAGTCAGAGAAACTAAAGAGCCTCTTGATGAAAGTGAAAGAGGAGAGTGAAAAAACTTGCTTAAAACTCAATATTCAAAAAACTAAGATCATGGCATCTGGTCCTATCACTTCATGGCAAATAGATGGGGGAAAAGTGAAAACAGTGACAGACTTTATTTTCTTGGGCTCCAAAATCACTGCAGATGGTGACTGCAGCCATGAAATTAAAATGTGCTTGCTCCTTGGAAGATAAGCTATGACAAACCTGGACAGTGTATTAAAAAGCAGAGACATCACTTTGCCAACAAAGGTCCACCTAGTCAAGGCTGTGGTTTTTCCATAGTCATGTACAGATATAAGAGTTGGATCATAAAGAAGGCTGAGGGCTAAAGAATTGATGCTTTTGAACTGTGGTGGTGGAGAAGACTCTTTCAAGTCCTTTGAACTGCAAGGTCAATCCTAAAGGAAATCAACCCTGAATATTCATTGGAAGGACTGATGCTAAAGCTGAAGTTTCAATACTTTGGCCACCTGATGCAAAGAGTGGACTCATTGGAAAAGACCCTGATGCTGGGAAGGATTGCAGGCAGGAGGAGAAGGGGGTGACAGAGGATGAGATGGTTGGATGGCTCAGTGACTCAATGGACATGAGTTTGAGCAAATTCCAGGAGATAGTGAAGGACAGGGAAGCCTGGAGTGCTGCAGTCTGTGGGGTAACAAAGTATTGTTGGACATGACTGAGCGACTGAACAAGAAGAAGACCTATCTGGGGGAGATATGCAAGACATGACTGTCATAATAGAGGGGGATGATTACAATTGGCAGGCTCTGATAAGATTTGCCAGCATCTTGAAGTTAGGGGGGAAAAAAAGAGTTTTTCTTTTATAGAGAAAAGTAAACAAAGCTAGAAAGAACCACATGTAGGGAAGTGGTGTGAGACTAGTCCATTCTCAGGAGGGGCTGTATACTGGCTCAGGCTGAAGGTGGGCCAAAGTGTAGGAGCCTGAAGAAAGGAGAGAAGCTTAACCAAAATCCAATAAACAAGCATTTGGTTCTGATTGATCAGTGATGACAGAAGTTGAGCTAATCATTTATATGGCAAAGAATGGGAATTTCGAGGGTCTGTGTCTGGACTTGTCATTGATAAACAAGGAGAGCATCTGTGACTCTCCTAAGTCTAAGTGTGAAGGATGGTTCTCTGCAGCAAGACATCTTGCAGAACATAAAAGGATGACTGGATTTCTTAAATATCCAGGTAAGGGTTAATGCTGAGATCAGTCCTCCATATTGACTTTTGTGGCTGGTGCTGAAATTGTCCCTCTTTTAAAGGTGATAAAATTGAGCAACAGAGAGGTTAATTACTCTGCCCATGCTCACAAAGTTCTCAGAAGAAGCAGAATTTATACCCAGGTCTGTCTGACTCCAGGGTATCCAATCAGTCCTTTATCACGTGGCTGAGATTAGTACTTGTTACAGGAGTTTGAAGAAGAGGGGTTATCAGTGAGGCCAGAGAAATCTCAGGAAGCTTCATGTTCAGTTGCTCAGTTGTATCCAACTCTTTGTGACCCCATGGGCTGTAGCCCACCAGGCTCCTCTGTCCATGGGGGTTCTCCAGGCAAAAATACTGGAGTGGGTTGCCATGCTATGCTTGAAAGAATGGGAGGAGCTGAACAAGTAGTTAGGACAATGTGGAGTATCATGGTGGGGGCAGAAAGGGCAAAAGTAGAGGTAATGGGAGCCAAGGAGGCTATTAAAGAGTTTAACACTGTGACACAAGGTGTTGACTGGAAAAATAATAAGCATTAAAGTTATATAAGCAAAGTAGGGCCATATTGAATGGGCTCCTGAAGAAGCAGGTTGTTTAGGCTTGAAGCAACAGTTAGCAATCAATCTTTGCTAAAACTGGGCAGGAAATGGCATAGAGGATGAAAACAGCTGAGGAAGATGAGTCAGGTGGTGAAATGTAGACTGACTTCAAATGAATGAGAAACTAGAGGCAAAAAAGACTAGCCAGGGGGCTGTAGTAACGATAGAAACTTGGAGGTCTGGGGATTGGACTGGTGTGGCCCAGAATGAGGGGCAAACCGAGGGAGTATTTCAGAAGAAATGAGGATTTGATGCTGGGTCTGGAGAAAGGAGTTTAAAAGGAAAGCTTCTACCTTATTAAAAACAGCATACCTATAAACTCAGGGCTTCCCTGGTGGCTCAGTGGTAATGAATCTGCCTGGCAATGCAGTAGACCTGGGTTCAGTTCCTGGGAGGAGAAGATCCCCTGGAGAAGGAAATGGCAACCCACTCCAGTACTCTTGCCTGGGAAATCCCATGGACAGAGGAGCCTGGTGGGCTACAGTCCCTGGGGCCGCAAAGAGTCGGACACGACTGAGAAACTGAACAACGAGCTACAAACTCAGAATTTTTCTACGTAGTTCTCATTGAACCTCTCTCTTTTTAGGATCTGTTAATATCGTTACTCAGAATAACAGACAGACAAAAAGATATTCAATCCCTCATGTGAGGGAGCAACCTGAGTGAAAGTTAAGTGGGTTTTTGGTAAATCTTCAAAAAGCCTTTAAAATTCTCATCTGTATTGCAAATCTCTGAGAAGGAAATAAAGCAGCCAGTGTTGTCAAAAATAACTTGAACATGAAATTCATGTCGTGCATAAAATATTGTAGGACTTGTGTGCTACACAGCCTATCTTAGAAAATCACCTAATGGTTACATTCTTGAGGACCTACTAGGGACTGATGTTGAAGCTGAAGCTTCAATACTTTGGCCTCTTGATGCAAACAGTGGATTCACTGGAAAAGACCCTGATGCTGGGAAAGACTGAGGGCAGGAGAAGAGGGAGGCAGAGAATGAGATGGTTAAATAGCATCACCAACTCAATGGACATGAATTTGAGCAAACTCTGGGAGACAGTGGAGGACAGAGGAGCCTGTCATGCTGGAGGTCCATGGGATCACAAAGAATTGGACATGACTTAGTGACTGAACAACAACTAGGGACCAGGGGCTCTGCCAACCTTAAGACTCTTAGTCCTGACTGCTGCTAAGTCACTACAGTCATGTCCGACTCTGTGTGACCCCATAGACAGAAGCCCACCAGGCTCCCCTGTCCCTGGGATTCTCCAGGCAAGAACACTGGAATGGGTTGCCATTTCCTTCTCCAATGCGTGAAAGTGAAAAGTGAAAGTGAAGTCGCTCAGTCATGTCTGACTCTTAGCGACCCTATGGACTGCAGCCTACCAGGCTCCTCTGTCCATGGGATTTTCCAGGCAAGAGTACTGGAGTTGGGGGGCCATTGCCTTCTCCGTTAGTCCTCCGACAGTACTCTGCAAAATTCTCATTATCCTGCTTTGCAAATGAGGATTTGTTTTAAAATCACTCAGCCACCGAGTCTCTAACTCCCCAATCCTCCTCCCTTTGCATCCGGCTTCCTTCCACATCATAGATACACGAGATCTTCAGAATCAGACTTCCCCAGCTTTCTCGAGAACACCCGATCACTGCATTTTGCTATGGTGCTTTCAACAATTTCTGAAGTCCCTTCCTGGGATGCAGGATTTCATGCATCACAGGACTGCTGATACCAGCCTCCAATCTGTTGGCATTCACCTGCCGTTACACACAGCTTCCAGTGGTATCATTCGGATTTTAGATTACTTCTCTCCCTTTGTTCCCCAGAACCTGACATCTATAAACATGACAACACCGGAGAAAAGGGCAGGAGGAACAGTCTCCAGCTTCCTAATGGGGGCTGGTGTGATGTGGGGAGGAGAGGGAGGGTGCAGATAAGGTCCTGATGTCTCAGGCAGCTCTGGAATTGACACGAACCACGCTAGTGCTCGCCGCCATCACACACTGCTCGGTGTTAAATTTAGAATAAAAACCAATTAAAAGATAACAAGGAAACATATGCTCAGGATGGTAAGAATCTGAGTGTTTATAGAAATATGACCTCCAGCTGCTGCAGGAAAGCACCGGTGTGTTGTGTAAACCTGAATCCTGCCTGCCCTACCCCTTCTCCATCTTTCACCCACGGCCTGAACTCATCTCTGCCCAGATGGCTTGCAGCAGAAAAACTGCAGTGATTTTTACTGTGGTGGATGGACTAACTTGTGTCTGAAAATCAGAGATCATGTAGATCACTGCTGAGTGTTTTCTTCTGTGCTAGGTCAGATGACTGGGTCTGGGCTGGGTTGGAAGAAGTGTTCGCATTGTGCCTTGAGCTGGGTTCAAGGTGTTTCCACTTGGGATTCCAGACAAAGCACAGGCTACTAGAGTAGTTAGGGTTTTCATTCCTCCCTGCCTCTCCATAAGGCATGCCTGCAGTTCACGAGCCCCGAAAAAGGGAGCTATTGCTAGGATGGGCACCCCAGAAAGGTGAGTTTACTACCTTTGGCATCCTCTACCATGTCAGCATTCGTAAGCAAACTGTACTATCATGAAAAGCAAATATTCTGCTACTCTGCAATCCATGTCAGCTCAGTTTAATGTCTGGGTTAAAGAGTTTTCAACTCCTGCCATTCCAAAACTGGGGAAATCACTGCAGGAGACCCAGGTTTTACATTTTTGCCTATCTAGAACACTTCCAGGGCTGGGCCTTGCCATGGCTGACCATGTTCTCACCTTCCATATCCAAAAAGTCACCTATTAGCGATGTTTCCAAAATTACTGTCACGTCTACCCTACACTCGACATTTCTTCCCCCTTAGTCCAGACCTTCAGCAGTTCCCATCTGGTCTTCTCCAAAATTGTCCTGACTGGTCAGCCTATCTCTGGTTTTCATGTCAGTTATCCTCCATGTTGTCCAGGTGTAAGTTTCTAGAGCATGGTGGGAACACATCCTTTCTCTGCTGGAATTCTTTAACAACTCCCAAACCACATTAAGTAGAAGTCATTCCTTCAAACCTCTTTGAGATAGAAGTAGGGGAACAGCGCTTGGCCAGTGGGCCTTTACACCTCCCTACCAACCCACTCTCCCTACCCACCGACCCTGCCTCCAGCTGTCCCGCACGTGCCAGGGGTACTGTGTCATCTCATTCCTTGTGTTTACATGCCCTGCCTTTTCCCACTTAGAATACCTTTCCCCCAGGGGTTGCCTGTCAATGTCCACCCACCCTCCATCTTTTTGTCTAGGCAACACTCCAGGAGGGTTTCACAAATTGGCTCCAGTCTGGGCTAGGAGTTTCTCTTTCCTGCTGACTGTTCTCCAGTCTCTTATAGTCCTTATCACATTATATTGCAATTTCTGGTTTACTGGACACCCTCCCACATAATTTATGAACAGCTTGAGGGCAGGGCCTGGCTCTTATTCATCAGCATATTCTGGATACTTGGCATAGGAACTGGCATTCAGTCTATTTTTAGCAGTAGGTATTCAGTGACTCTTTAAGTTGTGGAAAGGAACTCTCTTCCCAGGACTGGGATGGCAAAGTAAGAAGTGGGCAGAGTAAAGATTTTATTTTGCTTGCTATTATGATAATCATGCCTAGTAATAATAAAACTGTTACGAGTGGAACATCTCAAGTAGAATCGGAGGGGGTGTTTATCCTGAGAGAGCATTGTAGGATGATCCAAAATTCAGAGACACATCCAGTCAATGGTACAAGCATCCCAAGCCCTCCTGATTTTTAATACATTCAGAAAGCAAAGCACAGATCTGCGAGACAAGGACAATGAATGACCACACTTGGGCCCCACTCCTGGTTCTGCCACTCTCTATGTGACCACAGACTTGTGTCTGCTCCTCCCCCGGAACTGGGGGTACAGGACTGTCAGTGGGAGGGGTGGGGGCATCCTTCAAGAGCACAAGGTCTGTAGGCAGACATCCCGTGTGGGGAATGGTTCCACCGCTCAGCGCCCCGAGGAGGATCTCTAACCACACGCTCACTTTGGAGATGCCCTGAAGGACAGAGCTCTGCTTTGCAAAGCACCTTCCATGGCTTCACAATTCAAAGTGAAGCCATTGTGAGTCAGCGCGACTCGCAAAGACCCTTCACCAGACAGGATCATAATAAGAACCTACCTTCTCACTTTATAATTGTGGGGAGGTATGAGCTATGTGAAAAATACTCATCATTGGAAGTTCCTGTGCATATTTCACCAGGGCTTTTGCGATGACAATAATTTATGATTTTCTAAGGCTATGATGTTTGACCTACAGATCTCAGTCAGCAGGACGAGACAGCCGCCCACTGTCTTCCTCACCTCAGCCTTCCTCGGATCCTCCCACCTCCCTGCTGATCCCTCATGGTCTCTTTTGCTGAACTACCCCTCCACTTGCCACCTTCACCTGGCCTCTAACCATGCAAGCAATTCAGAGTTTGGGCCAGGACCCACTTCGCTTCCCTGTCTTCCTCCCCGGGTAAGATCATCCAGGACGCTGGTTGAACTCTGCAGGCTCCCACTTGAAACTCCAGCACTGACCTCTCCTCTGAGCTCCAGGCCTGCACAGCTAATGGCTTACTTGACCTCTCCACCTGGCTGTCTCCATGGCAACTCCAAGTCTGCATGAAGCTCTTCCCTCCCCAACCTGTTCCATCCCATCAGTCCTCAATGTGTCAAAGGTGCTCCAGCATCATCAGTTGCCCAAGCAAATATCTCGGAATTATCTTGACTCCTCTTCCCCAGCTCCTCTCTCTCCCGGACTCACCCTGTCTTCAAGTTTCTCTATGCCATAAACAAACCTCACTCTGTTCTTGCCTCTCCAATGTCCACTGCCCAGGTTCCTGCTTTAGGTCCTTATTGGTGTCCATGTGACCACTCTGACCTCCCTCAAAGCTGTTCTCTACCCAAATGCAGTGCCCTAGATGTGCCTGGGGTACTTGCCTCCATGACTCTGCCCAGCCATCCCCATCCTTTCCAGCGCCAGCCAGGCCAAGGTTTACTCACTCTCCAGACTGTAACCCCGCTAGGCCTCCCCACCTCAGTACTTTGCACTGGCCATTCCCCCTTCCTGGGATGGCTTTCCTCCAGCTCAGCCTCCAGTCTCAACATAAACGCCACTCACATCCTCCCAGATGACCCTTTCTAAAGTGGACACTGCCTTGCCACCCTGTCACTGCACCCACATTACCCTCATAGGTCAAAGTTTCTAGTATTTTGTTTATTATTTACTGACTTATTTATATTCTGTCTCATCCACATCTTCTCATGAGAGCAGGAATCAAGTTCCTTCTACAGTGCCGTTTGCCCAATGCCTACACAAGCAGAACCTCAATCAATATTCACTGAATGATAGGTTTTTTAAAATGACTGATTGAACTATAATTGGTTTAGATTTCCTTTTATGTCCCCTCCCTGTTCAACCTCCCTCCCACCTCCCACCCAGTCCCACCCATGGCTGATTTATGTGGATGTATGGCAGAAATTAACACAATATTGTGGAGCAATTATTCTCCAATTAAAAATAAATAAATTTATTTAAAAATTTTGCTTTTACATTTATCTATAGATCATGAATGATATTTACCAGCCCAATGAATGCAAGATTCATGATCCACACAGGACCCAATACATGGATTACCTTCAAAGGGAGATATAATGGAAATTCTGAAATTCTGAAAAAATAACACTTCCTTCTACCCAGCTCTGTAAAAGAATGCAGAGACTGACCTGTAAAACTTTGGGGCTGCCATCTTTTGATTATCTACTGATTATCTATTACCATGATCAGTACTGAATGTGAATGCGCTGTGATCAGAGTCTGAAGTAACAGCTATGGGGAGACGCAAAGATGTGGGCAGAGTCTCTGCTCTCTTAAGAAGGCAAATCAGACTCGGTGAAAATACATAAAGCCACAAATGCCCCCAAACACATCAATATATATAGAACCAATTACCACAGTAATCGACTGGACTTGTAATAAATTGACAAGAGGGACCACAGCAGTCAGGGCGGGCGACAGAGGCACACACAGAGTGACTTTATAAGCTGCCCCTGTGGAATCTACCTGACCAAAGAAAAACCCCAAGGAAACAAGAAAATGTCAAGGGAGTCTAGGCTATTGGCTGACCCGATTAGGCTGTTTTCCCCTGTCACAGGCACTCCCATTTCACCTACAAATCACATATTTTAACTGGCAGATTTATTGAGAAATTGCACTGGAGAAATGCTTCGACCTTTCTTTTTCTTTCTTTGTTATTTTGTTGATCAGCAAAAGAAAAATATTTTCAAGTCTTTTGAACCTGCTTGCTTTTTGCAGTTGCTCTAAACCAAGGGTTTCTGTGCTGTTAGATTCTAACTCTGTGGAATGAACCCCATCCCCTGCCAGACTTGATCAACTGGACGGGCCTTGTGTGGTTACGTCTTTGCCAAGCTCTCTATCCCTCTCCAGTCACGTTAGGCTTAAAGGGAAGACCGGTGTGACCCCTTCCTGGAGCCCCAGGGCATGAACTCTGTTTAGGTAGGTACCATCCCTCTCTCTGGCCTCAACGGGAGGTTGCCAGACCACAGTTAGTCTGCACACAGCCCTGCACAAAGCAGCCAGCCAGTGCAGTGGCTGTCACACATGACCACGGAATGGTCCAACCTGGCCCAATAGCCCCTCTCCCCAGGAATTGTTGGCACTGCCACGGGTCTTCCATCTAAAGCTCTCCACACATGTCCCTTTGTGTCCCATCTTCAGTGCCTCACAGATTGCTCCTGGGAGCAGCAGCCACCTTGACTATGGGCACTTTGGCAGTAGACAGAATACACACAGGTCGAAGAAACTTTCCAAGGAATGGGATGAACTCTCAGGGTGAGAAGTATGTTTGGGACCTTGCAACAACTTTCTCTGCCTCTTCTGTGGGTCAAAGAAAAGCCCAGAGAGGGCATGCCTGGTGGCTCAGATAGTAAAGAATTCACCTGCAATGCAGGAGACTTGGGTTTGATCCCTGGGTCAGAAAGATTCATTCCCCTGGAGAAGGAAATGGCATTCCAGCATTCTTGCCTGGAGAATCCCATGGAAAGAGGAGCCTGGTGGGCTACAGTCCATGGGATTGCAAGGCGTAGAACACGACTGAACAACTAACCCTTTCTGTCACTTTCTTTTCAAAGAGTTCAATCATGCCATCCCACAGATGCTGACTAGCCAAACAAAAGAAGAGAAGAAGTAAGATGAGGCTGGCAAAAGAAAGAGCTATGCTTGGCCTCAACATCTAGAATCCCACAGTGGGCCAGGAGCCTTCTCTTACTACCCATGTATTCCTGACGCCTAGTGCGGCATTGATTTATAGCAAATGACATACATTTCTGAATGAAGGCATACACATCATTACCTTGCAGAGGAACTCACAGCCTTCCCTCATGGTGCTGTTAATCGAGGTCTATGTGCCCTTGACTCTGCTGTCACCAATATATCAGCCATTGTGTCAAAGTGTACTAGTGAATTTCTTAGAGGGAAGTTGATCAGATTGGAAAACCATCTTCCTCTCATCAGTAACAGAGACAGATATGATGTATACTGGGGCCTTTGACTGTTTTAACATTAATCAGCTTCATTTTGTAGTGTAGCTGGCAGTTGGGGCCACGTTCGAAAATGATGTCAACTACTCTCATTTTTTTCTAAGTTAATTACTTACCTAATCCATTTTTTTCCTGCTGATTTCCTTGACATTAGTTTTTTCTTATGTATTTTTAATTTTTTCGTTTAATTTTCATCTTTTAGTAATTGAACCAACTTCCGAACAGTTCCATGAGATTCAGGGAGACAGTCTCTGATGACAGAGGAATGCAAACTAGTAATAAGTAGTGGCCAAATGGATAAGCTTGGATGAAAGGGGTTTATTGATTTGTTGGTTTAAGTCAATGTAGTTTTATGTCTTGTGTTGCATTCCTACATAAGTTGCATTCCTACTTGCTTTAAAAAAAGCAGTGATAGGAAAGGTGGTAAAAGAAAAACTATTCTTGGCTCCTATGGCACTAACTGGTAGCCAGAAAGTTGAAATAACCATCACATATTCAAGGTCCACACATGGATTTGCCCCAGTTCCTAGTATGTAATTCCAGTCCTACCTTGTGCTGGTCACTCAGTTTTAAAGACTAGCCTATTCTTCCTGTGCCAAATCCTAGGACATGACATAGATCCCGAGACAGGGCAAGTGCATGATGTCCCCCACACGAAACAATCAAACCTGGAGATAAGGAAGAGGGATGATGAGAGAGAGGACTAGCCAGGGGCTGAAGGAAAAGGTGTTTGAGGCGATGCTGTCTTAGACAATGGGCTACTGTTTCCCTTGGAAGGGGAAAACGAGGAGACAAAAGTATGGCACTCACTCACTTATTCATCCAACATTTACTGACTGCCTGCTAGATGCTGTGCTTCGTATTATGTGTTGTAAGAGATGGGGTAGGAGTAGGGAGTAACCTTGGAGATTCGTTAGCTGTAGCCCCCACCTTTCAGAAATTGTTGACCCCCTTGTGCCTCTGAGAATACAAGAGTATTCCTCTAAAGCACGTTATTAAGGGAGAACAGGAAAAGGTAGGAGCCTAACAAAAACACAGAAACTATTAGTCAATTATCTCTCAACTCCAACATCCACTTACCCTGGAACTTGGGTTGCTACCAGAGCTAAGGTCTCCCCTCTGGGGCTCAAGGGGAACCGAAGTCTGCATCTGTATGCAGCCGGTGCAACCAGACAGTTCAGGTTTCGAGTCAAAAGTAAAGGGAAGGCTGCTACAGCTGGACACCTGCATGAATTTCCCCCTTCAGAAGATGCACCTGACGGCTCCTTTGCACTTAAAAAGCAGCAACACCGGCTGCTTATCAAAGCTTCCCAGGGATTCTTTTCCACAGAGAGCACAGTCAGATAGCCTCCCTTCCCCCATCAAAAAAAAAAAAAAAAATCCATCTCATATGGGTGGGGTTTATTTCCTGGTCTTTTCTCAGCAAAAGAGCTACAATAACTGGGACTGAAAATAGCTCCCAAAAGATGTGATTCTGGTCTTGATTTTTGTCATGGAGATTTGACGTCCCTGTTACACTGGGCTAGTTAGTGATTTGTGACTTCTAAAAGACACAGCGGTGTTTCTAGGAAGAACATATTTATCCAGTTTTACTCCCTGACATTTAATCAGCTGCTATTTTGTTCAAAAATTAGTGAACTGAACTGAAAGTTTTATTGAAATAATGCTAGTAATAATAGTGCTAATAATGAGTCAAAATGCATAGAACAGTTATGGGATGCTAGACACTCTGTTTCATAAATAATTATTGTATCTGATCCTTACTTGTAAGCTAAGTATCAATAGCCCTATTTTACAGACAGGGAAAATGAGGCTCACAGCCATTAAGTAAACTTAATAAAAATTCTGACGCCTATCTGTCTGACTTTAAATTCTCACTATAAACAACAGTATTAAGCTCCTTCCATTGCAGTATCAGTTGAGTTAGCCTATTGATCCTTGATCCAGGCCTTATAAAATGCTGCATTCTATTATTATAGTATTCTATTATCTATTCTATTCTATTATTCTATCTATTATCTATTATTCTATTTCTAATATGTAGAAATAATTTGCTGTGTATATAGAGTCACAGAGAACTAAAAGTAAAAGAAGCTCTAAGTATTACCTAATTCAAGTTAGCTATTATACAGATGGTAAGATGATTTTGAAGAGTGTTAAGTAATTTACCCAAGGTCAGCTGGCTGGCTAATGGCTCAATTGAGCACAATAGCCCAGGTCTCCTGACCGCTCCCCACCTCCTCCGTCCGCCACACCCCCCCCCCCGCCCCCATGGTGCTCTTTTCCTCAACACACTGCCTTAGAGTAGGATAGACTAGAATATAGATATACTGCACTTAAGACACAAGGCATCCATCCCCCCAAATGCAGAAAGCCCAAGTGATGTCAAGTTCAAATTTTCACCTTGGTGCAGAATTTCCCATTGCCTCATTACTTGTCTTGCAGTTTCCCCCCCATTTTTTTGTGCAGATATAAACTATTAGTTTTGTTATGGAGACCAGAACTTAAGATCAAGATAAAAGTCTTAGTAAGTATAGGAATTGTACTCTTAAACCTGCTGCTATATGCTTATTTCTCTTGGATCAATAGCACCATGGGCAGCCCACTGAGCACTGATCTACATTTTGGATAAAAGAAGTGGGGGTTACAAAAATGGATCTCAGCCTAGCTTGCAGAATTTAGGACACAACAAGTCTGGCTAGAAGTAGAGTTTCTTCTCTTCATAGTCCACCAGAGAATCCAGGCCTCTTTCTTCTCAGTAATAGTGGTTATGAGTCTGATATTTACTAAGTAAATTCTATATGTGCTACATGATGCTAGAAGCTATGAGAATTCAAAAATTTATGAAGCCTTTGCATTTTCTACATCCCCTGCCTGGATTGTTCAGTTCCTACATCTTTGCATGATTAGCTCTGTCTGCCACATCTCAGCTCAAACTCCCTGCTTCATCACTATCATTGAGGCCTTCTCTGAGCCTGCCATCTTAATCAGCACCCCCTTCCCCATCGTCCAGTCACCCTCTATTACATCCTCTGATTTTTGTTTCTTCATAGTATCTATCACTGTCCAGAATCATTGCTCTCATTTATTTGTCACTTGCCACTTTCTTTCTCTCTTCACTAAGATATAAGCTCTGTAGAAGCAGGGAGTTTTTCTGTGTCATTCGCCATTATATGCAGAGTGCCTAGACCAATATTCAGATATAGGAGGAAATGAATAAATGAATGAATGAGCCCATCCTCAGGAAGCAATCCATCAAGCTGTGAAGGCAAAAGCTTACATATTTTGAGCAGCTATATCCAGAAAGCTATATAATCAACTACTAACTTGTGTATTATGGACAAGATGTCACTATTGTCAGGCTCATCATTATATGAAAGAAGTTCGATATTGCCACCAGAATTGTCATCCCATTAATTAAATACTAGCCAGGTTAAAATATGAAACTCTAATTAATTTTTATTTTGAGAGGAAAACAAGTGGAGGACTCAAACACTATTTTTTAAAAAATAGAATCCTTGAGATAGTAAGATGAGGATAGTGTTGTCTACAGTACAAAGTGATTAAAAAAAAAAGCGTATCACATTTAATCCTAATTGTTGGCATGTTTCCAATTCCTTTCAGTGCCCAAAGGCTTAAGACTGTTCAATTCTGCACACAAGCCTAATAATCAACGGCTTTAAGGAGAAAAGTCCTGGTCCAAAGTGAAAACCATTCAGGCTTGTCCTCTGCAGAGACGACACCAGGACACAGCCCTCGAGTCCACCGTGCCGTGGCTCCCGTGTTGAGGTTCCGGCACCAGGTAGGATAAGCAAGATGATGAAAGAACCCACACCCTGTTGGTCTCTGAGGAGAGAATCTAGCTTTGCTATTTGGTGTCATCCAGGAGCTTGGACATGACTGAGCGACTTCACTTTCATGCATTGGAGAAGGAAATGGCAACCCACTCCAGTGTTCTTGCCTGGAGAATCCCAGGGACAGGGGAGCCTGGTGGGCTTCTGTCTATGGGGTCGCACAGAGTCGGACACGACTGAAGTGACTTAGCAGCAGGAGCTTGTTAGACATGCAGAATCTCAGGCTCCACCCAGACTTACTGACTCAGAATCGCCATTTCAAGAAGATCCCAGGTGATACACAGGCATATTAAATTTTGAGAAGCACTGCTGCATAGGAAAACAAACACTCCTCCAGAAACTGGCTTGTCACCATTGATCGTGGGCCACCACTCCTCCCCCCGCACCCAAAAAATCAACACCAACAACCAAAAATGCAGAAAACTCAAGGTGAAAGGCAGTAGATCCATCATGAAGTCTAACCACAGTTGACATCTGGCCCTGTGCTGGTGACTGTAGACCAGTGACTCGGCTTCAATTCCATCTTGATCTCACTTCCATTTTGTCCACTAACCTTCCCACCTTCATCTCTTCTTGTGCCATTGGCAGGCAAAGTAGCGTGCTGCCATTTGCAATGTATCTTGGTAGGTGAAGGCATTCTTCTTGTCTTCACTCAGTCACTGCCTTGGTGACCACATGCAAGTTACCTAAGCTCTCTGAGGCTTTATTTTCTTATCTATAAATAGGGAAGGTAAGACTTAAGTGATGTGTATGTCTGGAGGGCTTCCCAGGTGGCACAGTGGTAAAGACCCCAAGTACCAATGCAGGAGACTCAGAAGACTTGAATTCAATCCTTGGTTCAGGAAGATCCCTGGAGGAGGAAATGGCAACCTGTTCTAGTACTTTTTTTTTTTCCACTCTAGTATTATTGCTTGGACAATTTCATGGACAGAGGAGCCTGGCAAGCTACAACCCACAAGGTCACAAAAGACTCAGACATGACTGACTGAGTGAGCACACATGTTTGAGGATTAAATGAGAAAAGCTATGTAACAGGCTGTTTGGTAATATTATTTTGATAACTTCTTCCCTCAACCTACAGATCCAGTTTACTCCGGACTTTGCACCAGAGCCTGGGGACTTAAGACTCAAATTAAATCCACACACATATGTTTCAAAAAGCTTAGATCCTCCTGGAAGCTGCTGTTTATGACACCACCCGGCTCAGCATCAGTAGCACCTTCATCAGGCCTGTCTGTCTGGGAATGCCATAGAACAGCTGTTTCCTCTAAACCCCCTCTCTGCTCACTACAGGGTTTTGCATGTAGCAGGCCCTCAGCAAACGTTTGTTGAATGAATTAATTAATCATTGAAAGAAAATAGCTATATGCTATAATCGCTTTGCCAGTTGAGTGCTAACTTTGTCATTGTAAATGTGCATAAAAAGAGCCTTTGCAGCTGGTTTGCAACCCTGGGGTTGTAACACATAAAGTATTACACAGACCTAAGTTATTATTCTTCACTGGCTTTCTATGTTCTTCCTTTAACGTAACAGGGTTTTGTGCCATGTAGCACAGTTACGGCCATTAGCCTATGGACCACACCAGCATCAAATACACCAGACTAGGTCTCTGCTGACCAACTCTCACAGAACTGGATCAGATGCTGATGACTGACTCAGCTATTGCTTTTGCTTTAGCTATGGCTGAAATCCACTGTCTTAGGAAGAGGAACCAATTGAGTCTTTCTTGGCTTCTATCCACCCAAAAACTAATTGATGAAAAGTGGGAAAGGTGGCATTCTGTGTGGTAGAAATATAATGTCATTCAGGTGGTTTACTTCTTTCTTTGACTCTAACCTAAGACCTCTCAGAGCTAGAGAGTCCCCTTAAGGGAAAAACTCTCAGCTTGTGTCTTGGAAGAAGAGGAAGATATTCTTCTTGGCTTTCCCCATGGTAAAGGAAGTAACTGGCTGGAAACCAAACCACTGCCTAACCCCCAGTAGATTATGGACTAGAAGGTACAGCCGAAAGGAAGAGCTTGCTACTGCTGCTGCTAAGTCACTTCAGTCGTGTACAACCCCTCAGATGGCAGCCCACCAGGCTCCCCCGTCCCTGGGATTCTCCAGGCAAGAATACCGGAGTGGGTTGCCAGGAAGAGCTTGCTTATCATCAATTGTCACCCAGATAACCCCACGGATATGCCCCAAAACCAATGGCAAGGAAGAGCTATGCCAAAGGTCAGATCTAACGTACCAATGAAAGTGCTGCTGGAAAAGAAAAGGAAGAGAGACCCAAGGAAATCCACTCCCAAATGGAGTACCAAAAAAGAAAAAGAAAGAAGAAAGAAAGAAAGAAAATATACTGAGCTTAACGTGTCAGGCTAAGGATTAAAATTAAGCCTGTGGAAGTTCTTAGTTGAAGAAGGTTCAACTTTTTTGGTCACTTTTCTGAAATCTACAGATCTATGCCTCTTTTTACTGGTTTCTTCTGAAGTAAGAACAAAATAAAGGATTTACTCATTTGACAATAATGATGCTAATTATATGCCAGGCACTGTGTCAGGGGTGAAGACTCAAAGATTAATAAGAAATGATCTATTGTTTTGCACTTCCTCCCAGATTTCTATCTAGGGTGCAGCTCTTTGTAAATACAACATGTGTTTTGTTCTTTTTCCAGTTAACTTTCTAAATCTTTACTCGAGATAATAGAAAACTTTTCAGAATATTTTTTAATGTGTTAAAAAAGTTTTATTGAAAAGTGGCCCATGCTTATTGTGGGAAAAGCAAAAGAAGCTTTTAGTACAAAAATAAAAGCCCCTACCCTATACCATATTCCTAATCTTGAAATAAATAGATAATTTGTGTGTGTATGTACACACACACACACACACACAAATATACATATGTAGTACGAGAGAGAATGTATGTGTGTGTGTGTTGCTCAGTCACTTCAATCGTGTCCGACTCTTTGCAACCCTAGGGGCTGTAGCCCACCAGGCTCCTCTGTCCACTGGATTCTCCAGGCAAGAACACTGGAGTGTGTTGCCATGCCCTCTTCCAGGGGTCTTCCCTACCCAGGCATCAAACCCACATCTCCTGCACCTCCTACATTGCAGAAGGATTCTTTACTGCTGAGCCACCAGGGAAGGCCCTGAGAGAGAGGTTAAAGATTATATTTATATAGATGGGTATATGCATATTTTTATATACAGCATTTTTTGAAACAGACAAAACCCTAATATATCTACTTTTCTGCAACTTGCTTTGTTCACTTCCAAATGGTTAGGAATAGAGCATCTCTGGACAGATAGATAATAAACTGTAGTAATGGTTTCCTGGTTGCCTCTGGGGAGTGGAACTAGATTACTGGGAAATAAGAGTGAGAAGAAGATTTATTTTTCACTTTATTCTGTTTTATATATTTTGCATTTTTAAAATAAACTTTTTAAATTATAAAAGTCAGGGAAATATGGTACATGCTTTCAAGTCTATTATCACGGGAGACAGTCATACAGGGAAATGACAATACAGGGACATGTGAAGAGCACTGCTAAAGAATATAGATAAGGAGCTCTAAGAGCATAAAACTGGAAGTAAAGATTCTGACTAGAGCATCATGGAAGACTTGGTGAAAGTGGTGATGTTAGAACTGGCTCTTGAAGAGCAGGAAGGAGGTAATAGAATGTAGGTAGATAGAAGACAAGGTTGGGTAGGCTCAACAGTGGGAAACAGCTCAGTGCCCTCTTCAAAACCAGTGGGAATCTTGACCCTGGACCCAGAGTTGGGGCCTGACATTGGGTCAGGGTATCATTTAATTGCAGATGGCAATTTGCGGAGCTGAAGTTTGTGATTAAAAGACACAAGCAAGAAAAAGAAGTCATAACCAGGAAGATAAACCTGTAGATCCTAAGGGCCTAAGCAGAGCATAAGATCCACCCAGAAATGAGACAAAGGAACAGACACTAGAGAAAAGAGTTTCAAGGGAGGGGGCAAGAGAGGGGCCCAAGAAAAAATTTCTGAGTGAGAAAAGTAGTTGTAGAAACTTTAGAGCACACACCTGTGGCCTCAGACTGAGGCAAGAAGGGAGCCTCAAAGCCTAAAACTGTATGGAATCAAATGCAACCATTTTTGGATTGATGCAAGTAATCTTGTGTCATCAGAGGAGGAATGCTCGAGGTAGGGAATGGTCAGTGACACAATAGCTAGAGAGGGCAGAGGGGATGGGAGGCTAAATGTTTGCTCCCAAAGATGCCCTGGTCCTAATTTCTAGAACCTATGAATGTTACCAGTGACTGGCAAAAGAGATTGTGCAGACATGCTTAAATGACAAGTCTTGAGATGGGAAGAGTATCCTGCATTATCTGGTTGGGTCCAATGTAATCAAAAGGCTCCTTATAAGCGAAGGCAGGAGGAGTTAGAGAGAAGACCATGTCACTCAGGGACTGGAGTGATGCCCTTTGAAGATGGAGGAAGTAGACTCAACCAAGGAATACAGGAAGCCACTACAAGCTGGAAAGGGCAAAAAAGGCAAGGGGGTGGTTTTCCCCTAGAGCTTTCAGAAGCTGGCCTCACTGATACCTTGAGCTTAGTCCACTGAAACTGATTTTGGACCTTTGGTCCCAGAACTTTCGGGGATAAAAGTATGATGTTTTAAGCCATCAAGTTCGTGGTAATCTGTTACAGCAGCCATAGGAAACTAAGACAGGGAGTGAAGCCAGGTCCATGCTGTAAGGCATTAGTGAAAGACTTCAGGCTGGAGAGTCAAGCCATTAAGGGGCATTGAAAAAAATATCAGATGGTGAAATGTAGAATGGACTAGACAGGCATGAAACTGAACAAAAAGAGGCACATGAGGATGCTACTTCAATATTTCCTATGGGCTAATACTGTAAAGAGATGCAATTTTGAGAAATGGATAGGAGAAGACACCTGTTAAAGAAATATTTAGGTGCTAAAAAGAATAAAACTTTGTAAATGGTTGAACGTGGAGGGGGGAGGGCTCCTCACTTTATATTTTGGCCCATCAATCTGGTTCACGAATCAATGTGGTTCACAAATACAGAGAAAAGAGATGATCACAGAATATCCAGGTAGAAATGGTAAACACTCACAGACAAATGAGTTTTTTAATTTCAGGGAGAAAGGAAGGACTTGAGATATGGGTTGAGGTAGATACAGGAGAGAATCACCCAGCATCAGTGAAGATGAGATGAACATTAAGGATGAAATCCTGAAAAATGACCAAAACTTAAGTGATTTCTTTAGAGGAGCAAGAGCAAAAAAGAATAAGAAATAAAGGCCCAAGATTAATAAAAAGAATCTGAACTGAATACCATCAGGGATATCAAAGGAGAGAATTTACAAAAAAAGCAGACTTGGTCAACAGGAACAAATTCTCTAGCCGAGATAAGATAAAATGATAGTTCAGTTTAGTTTTCTGTAGAATAGAAAACAGAAACTCTGCTTAGAAAGTCCTTAGTTCCCTTCTCCAGAGTTATTTCTGTAGTGTAACAGGGTTGGAGGAAATTATCTGAAGAGTGAAAAGAAGTTGAGGAAATAGATAAAAGATGTACAAATGACTTGCTTAAGAAATTTGACTGTGATGTGTCGTGGAGCTAGTAGTAAAGAACCCGTCTGCCAATGTAGGAGATGTAAGAGACCCAGGTTCGATCCCTGAGTGGGGAAGATCCCCTGGAGGAAGGCATGGCAACTCACTCCACTATTCCTGCCTGGAGAATCCCGTGGACAGAGGAGCCTGGCGGGCTACAGTCCAGAGTGGCACAGAGTCAGACACGACTGAAGCGACTTGGCACAGCACATGTTGAAAGGAACCAGTGATTAAAAAGTTGCATATTTATAAAAATTTCATTTTTTTGAAAATAGAAACTCAGGCTGAAGAGGCTGTAGAGATTAAAAAGGAGGAGACCAATGAGTGAGGACTAAGAGGAGGCAGAGAGGGAAGGAAGCAAGGGCACAGGGGAGAGACTCAACTGAAAAGGAAGCACTCGCTACAGATCCTGAGGCGCAAGGGCAAAGGATGATAAGGAAGAAGATGGAAGTAAGTCTAGAAGTGGAGAGATGGAGGCTGGAAAATTTCAATTCAGATAGTCTTTATATGTGCTGTAAAAAAGAAGAGAGACTAATCTTAGACAATGAGAAACGGAAAGTATCTTTTCTGACTGGAGTTCCAGTCAGACTTGTCTGAAGACAGTCAAAGTGTGAGTCGTTCAGTCATGTCTGACTCTTTTGAGACCCCATGAACTGTAGCCCACCAGTCTCCTCTATCCATGGGATTCTCCAGGCAAGAATATTGGAGTCGGTTGCCATTGCCTTCTCCAGGGGATCTTCCACGACCCAGGGATCAAACCCGGGTCTCCTGCATTGCAAGCGGATTCTTTATCTCTGAGCCACAGGGAAGCCCTATCTGAAGACACGTGGTCCTAAATATTGGTCTGACCAAACCATATAGTGGTTGTATGACATGTAAGTGTCCACTGAAACAAAGGCTGCCCTTTGAAGATCTGGTCAAAAATATCCATCTCTAAGGATATCCCTCATGGTCCAGTGGTTGAGACTTCACCTTCCAATGGGGGCTCAATCCCTGGTCAGGGAGCTAAGAATCCACATGCCTTGTCACCAAAGTATCAAAACATAAAACATAAGCAATATTGTGATACATTTAATAAAGACTTTAAAACAGGTCCACATCAAAAAGATTTCATATCCACCTTTTATTCTCATCAGGCAGGCATACCTAAACCATTTCATGTGTCTGTGATAAAACCCACATAAGAAGTCATGACATGAGAAGGGCCTTTACCACTACCCCCCACCCCCCACCAACAGCAGCTGCAGCAACAACCAACACTTGTTGAGGGACTGTCCTGTGCCCAGCTCTGTACTGGACCCTGGGATTGTTGAATAAGGCATAGAATCCACCCTTGAGAAGCTGCATAGTGATTTAAAGAAAGAGAGGGAAAGTCTTTAACTCATATGCCTGACCTGAGTAAACCTCTCACATGAAGGGAGACTCCGAGGATCCAGAAAGTGTCAGAGCTGGAACGCACCATGAGAGCTTTGCAGGGAAGGTGCTGATAGTTAATTGAATAAACAAAGTCACCTGGCTGATTCTAGACTCCCAACCCTTAGTCCTATGATCTTTCCACTTCATTTCACCCCTGACAAACCTCCGTTCCTATTCAATCCATAAGCAATTTTAGGTACCTAATCATAGGTACAAAAGCAAAGAACAGAAAACCCCTTTTCGCTGGAAAGTTTTACAAGAGCAGGCAAGAACCTATAATCAAAGGACTTGAGTCTAAAAAGGTGTCACTTTTATGTCATGGTAGGTATAGTCCTCTCAGAACACTTGTCACCACTAGTGTATAAATTCCATTTTGGAACAACAGTCCCCAGAGAGCAGAAAAGCAGAAGAAAATCTTCCTTTGTCTTATGTACTTATAATTCTTAATCAGTAGCAGGCTTCATGCTTTTGGAATAAAAAGAAGTTAGTGCCTAGAGAGAAAAAAATACTTTAGTGTAAGAATCAGACCCAAGGATAAGAGACGCAAAGTGGGTGACACAGAGGTCAGATTTAGGGGTCAGCTGGGGGGTAGGTATTTGTGGACAACTACAACAGATCAAAATAGACATACTAAAGTGGTTGAATATCTTTTAATGTCAATAACAAGCAAGAGCTAATATGCATCACATTTATGGGAAAATAAAGCTAACAGTTGGACTGTGACAAAACTAGCTCCTGTGTGCAAGAATGGCTTGCGATCAAGAAGGATAAGGGCATAATGCCAAGGCCATGGACAAATGTTCCTCTTGGGCTCAGTAAGGATATTACAAAGCTCAGGAGAGACGCAAAGGGCAGAACCAGGAGCTCTGAGGAAGGTCAAACTTGCCTCTCCCAGCAGTCCCAGAGCCTGGCAATCCTTGAACCCCTGGCAAACAGAAATGGAGGAGGGTTTAGCCCTTTGGTTCAATCAGGAGGCTCTGGCGTGGAAACATAAGAAAGTTTTGCCAGCTGGAACTGGTCTTATCGAAATGTGCTTACATTATACTCCTTTCTTGGCAAACTGGAATCAGAATAATTTTAAGATGTTGACATTTGAATGGAGACAAGAAGCCTGTGGTTGTGTCTTTGAGCTTACAGGAAGCAGGACCTGGTGGGGGACGGGAGAGGAAGTCTGCAGCCCAGACACAAGCCTCTTGCCTCTTTTGGAAGAAAGTGTCCAGCGGAAGGAGAGGCTCTCGTGCCTCTACTACCTCTTAAGCAAGACAAAACAGCAATCTGTGTGGAGCTCAGAGAACCAAGAGCATCTAAGCCATGGGAGCACATTTTCCCCGCTGCAGCTCTGCTGACAGCAGAGGGTCCCTAGTCTCAGAGGGAAGCTTGGTCATCAAATCTTAGCTTGACCTACTTCTTGAGTTTTCATTGTGCTCATTTCATCACTTGCCCTTTAACAACTCACACCTCCATAATTTGGCCTCATCAGAATGCTGTGAGGATAAGCTCAGATGAAGAAATTCCATGAATGGCAATTCTAAACCGAGTCTTGCTCAGTCAGAATACAAATTTACCAGCCAGTACTCCTCCTCCACTAGAAGGTGAATTCAAAAGGTTTGAGAAATTCCAGTTCCGTATACATACTTGGACTGAATACTAACTTGCCATCAAACACTGGACATTTGTGAGACTGTTATCCACAGCTAAATAAACACCTGGGGCAATGGAGATTTCCTCATAGCACAGAGCAGCAGGAAAAAATGGTCTTAAACACAGGGCAGGATGGAGTGAGAAGGGGTTTGATATGCAGTTAGTTACTGGAAGGGGTTGCCAGCCAGCGCAGGATGGGATTGCTGGGGGCAGGAAGTGACAGGGAGGCTGCAAGGCCGTTCTTTCCCCCCTACTGCAGAATCTAATATCTTGCCTATGCTGTGGTAGCGGAATGAATGGTGGCTGGTAAAAACCTTTAGATTACTTTCTCTGTGTTAACCAGTTCAGTGACCAGACAGCTTTGACTCTATCCTGTATCTAAAGTTTCCCCAAATACCTCTGTTTTGATATTTAGCTTTAGTAACCAAACCTTGACAAATCAAAGGATGGGAAAGAGCATTGAGGCGAATTAAACCTTCACCTCCAGAATCCCTACATTCGGTCCCATAGTTGCATGCAGGCAGCCAGGGCTTGTACAAAACATAGAACTTGTCAATGAGCATGTCACTCACCTTTGCTGATGTCTTCATATTCCAGCCAGAGTCGCCGCTGGACCTGCTTGTTTGGGTACCAGATAGAGCAGGATTCCTCAAAGCCATAGATAGCTTCCTGGATGTAGTGGTTGCCAAATTGGTCCAACAAGGCTACAAAATCCCCACGAGATGTAGCCCCGTCCAGGGAGTGGAGAGCGTTGCTGAGGGCTATGGAGAAACATCACCCAGGATTAAGAGTGAGGATTCATAATATGGGTATCCTGGATTCTCAGGCCCTCCAGCCTCAAATCTGCAAGTGCCACGTGGCCCAAAGTGATGCTGGAGAGCTGGCTGTAACTATCAGGTGAGTATTTCCAGGTAGCTGATGCAGACATTTCAGTTACTAAAAGAATATTTCTTCAAGCCAATTGGTTGTTAACTTTGTGCAAGTTGAGTAAAACATTATCACATCTCTACCACCCACCTGCTTAAGTCAATTTTTTTAAAATCACAATCATGACATTAAATCAACTTAGTGAGCTCAAATAATAGCATTAAAAATGAAGGAGAATAGCATAGTTTAAAATAGAAACACAAATACCAGCAGAGAACATTTCCCATCAGAAGATGAAATATGGCTTCATGAAACTTCTGTTGTGTGTATGTGGGTGTGTGTGTATGTACAAGGTCATGGTGTAAAATGTATTTTAACTGTATGTAGGGATCAAAAAAGTCTGCAGGATTTTGTTTTTCATGCAGAGACATTGGTAATGCAAAGACAATGGAAGACAAATAATAAGGAAAGTCACTACAATACTGCTTGTATCTATTTAGGAAAAAAGTATGTACGATTGGGAAATGGCAAATGGAAGAAAGAACCTGTTTGCCACCTCACTCGCTTCCCCAGGCAAATCCTGGGTTTGCTTTCCCTGTTTAAGAGAATTATATTTGTCAGCAAGATAATCTATGGCAAATTTTTCAAACCCAGTATCTTCTCTGACCAACTTTGTACAGCCTTCCTTCTGACACACCCGTGTCCTGTCAGGGCAAGGCAGAGCATGGCTCAAGCTTAAGAACCCAAGTGCAGACACCCATATCATCCATGATGCCATGTGTGGCTTCGAAAGGCACGTGGCAGCAGAGATACCCGACTGTTATCCCCTGGTAGGCATATAGCATCTGGGCTGAGTGCAAATGAGTATGTGCTCAGGGTAGGGTCTCTATTGCCATGTTTTTCTAGAATGAAGAGTAGCTTATCTCATTCTAGGCGTTTTCTGCACCAGCAGCTTACACTTCACTAATAATCCCTTCTTGCCAAGAACTCTGGTGATAGAAAAGATCTAAACCCCTGTGTGTACTCTGGAGATGTTCTATATCTTTAATGCCTCTTTTTTCTCTCCACATCAAGCTTTACCTTTAGTGAGTATATGTCTAACTGCTCTTTCTCTCTATCCCTGACCTTCCATCTCTCTCTCATTGGCCCTAAAGCTCAGCCTCCCTGTTGCCGGCCGAGTCCTCTCACCCTGTCTGGTCATCCTGTGTCAACAAAAGCATTCCGCTCTAGTCCCCCTTTCCCTCAACACAGCGAAGCCAGACTCTGGAGCATAAAGCTCAGGTCGGGAACATTCTTGTAGCCACCAAGTCACGTTCTTCTAGTCCATGGGGCTGAGGTGAAATAGGGATGCAAACCCATGTTAAGGCCGTTTTGTTAGATATTTCCTCTTTTGCAAACTTCACAGTGGGATTGCTCAAATGTTAGGAAAAACTTGACTCGAGGCATTTATCATTAAGATTTGAAGAATACTTACACAAGTTGCCTCACTGTTCTGTTTTGGAATAATTTATCCTAAGTAAGTTTAGAATTCACTATTCCTTAACTTACTAGATACAGATATAAAGACATAAGTATGTGTGTGTGTGTATATATATAGTAGAGATATATATATAGTAGATAAATATATATATAGTAGATAAATCTATATCTATTTTGTTTACTCACTGTTTAGAAATTTTTGTTGTGTTGTTTGGTCACTCTGTTGTGTCCAAGTGTTTGTGACCCCGTGGACTGTAGCCCACCAGGCTCCTCTGTCCATGAGATTTCCCAGGCAAGAATACTGGAGTGGGTTGTTTTCTATTTTTCTTCACCACTTCCCCTTTATTGCTCTCTTTCCCGTATTTCTTTCAGTAGAAAGAACCTCTAAAGTATACTCTTTGCATTTGGAAAATTTTATTCTGTCAATTTATAAAAAGTCTGCTTTTGTATGACCCCAGGAAAAAATGATAAAGTAGGTGCTCATCTTCCATGGTTCCCACACTGCCTTTTCCATCTCTTCTATCATCCAAGATAGAACTTGCAATTTAATCTATGCTAAGAAAATGATCCCATTCCAGCCATTTGCCCTGAAGGGTGAATCAAGTGAACAGGTTATAGATCTTGTGAAGAGGCTACATTTTTGGACAGCATCTTCAACATGGATAAAAGGTTTGTGTCCTTGGGAAGGAACTCCACACCCCAGGGGCGGGTGGGAGGGACGGCTCACAGCTGCGCTCACCCTGAGAGACGGCCACTTGGTTGAGCTTGATGTGGTACATCACAGAGCGGACCTTCCAGTGCTGCAGCACGGGGTATCCGGACACCTCACTGAAGTTCACCATCCCTAGGGACAGAGGAGACGAGGGCTCAGAGTGTGCAGTTGATTCCTCAGTCCCTGGTCTTCTGGTTAGGGGGTGTAATTGTGAGAAAATGCGAAAGCGTGCTTGGATGGAGAAACTTTCTGGAGTCATAGTTCAACTTTTTTAGTCATGCTGCTGCTAAGTCGCTTCAGTCGTGTCCGACTCTGTGCGACCCCACAGACGGCAGCCCATAACCACAGCTATAAACCTTTACTTGGTGGCAGGCATTTGGCTGAGCACTTTGTATATAGTCACATGATCCTTGTGAGCTAGGTACTCTTGTTTGCGTCTTATAAATGAGGAAACGGAAGCTTAGAGAGGGTGTTTGCATAAGGGACCTACACAGAGCCAGGCAGAGCTCCAGGTGTGTCTGAGACCAGGCCTGGGTTCTCAACCTTTCTCCTCTTACTCCCTTAATAAACTTATATGAAACTCTAGGCTTACTGGAACACACAGGTTTTTACTCTCTTTAATAGCTGTAGTAATTGACTCAGCTCACGTTCCTGATAACATTGATTTTTGTGTCCTATTTAACTGATTTGTGTTCAGTATTAAGGTTTTAATTACTCTGAAGCTGATAATGCTGTTTTGTCTTTACCAGAGGCGGCTGTATTAGCATAAGCAAGTTAGTAAGGCGCAGGAATGGGCCCTATACCAGGGGTTCCCAACCTCCAGGATCTAATACCTGATGATCTGAGGTGGAGCTGATATAATAACAATAGCATATGATGATTATTTTTATCATTTCAAAATCATAATTTGTTTGATAATATTATGCTGCTGCTAAGTCGCTTCAGTCGTATCCGACTCTGTGCGACCCCATAGACGGCAGCCCACCAGGCTCCCCGTCCCTGGGATTCTCCAAGCAAGAACACTGGAGTGGGTTGCCATTTCCTTCTCCAATGCGTGAAAGTGAAAAGTGAAAGTGAAGTTGCTTAATCGTATCTGACTCCTAGCGACCCCATGGACTGCAGCCTACCAGGCCCCTCCATCCATGGGATTTTCCAGGCAAGAGTACTGGAGTGGGTTGCCATTGCCTTCTCCAATGATAATATTATAATTACTATCAAACTGATATAATAATAATTAAAGTTAATAATAGTAATAACTTTATTGTGAAATAAAGCACACAATAAATGTAATGCATTTGAATCATCCCGAAAACAACCCTCCACCCACCTCCCCTCCTAGCTCTGTAAAAAAAATTGTCTTCCATGGAACCAGTCTCTGGTGCCAAAAAGGCTGGGAACCACTGCCTTATACTGAATGTCATCAATGCGCCAGACATGTGATAGACACTTTATGTGTGGTCCCTCTTTAATAAATGGGAAAACTGAGGCTCTGAGAAGCCAAGTTACTTACCCAAGGTCATTCTCAATTAATACACCCTGTATAGCCTCTTAGTGATGCCATAATGAGCTGTTCTTGCTTGAACACCTTGCAGAAAGAGTGGCATTCTACTGGAATTCTAGTCATTACTATAAATGTAAAATGCTACAGAAACAAAATAATTAGGCCACAGGAAACAAAGAAATCACCTTGCTAACTTTAGAAAGTCAATTTTAGCTTCATTTCTCTGCCTAATGTATGCATATGTGTATGCGTATATATATATGTACATATGCAAATATAATGATCACAGGTATGATAAACTTAGTGAGTGTGTCTGCATAAATATAATGGCAATAATACACACATAGTGAATTATCTTGCCATTTTGACCCATGCTTCCTTCGAGCTAAATCAACTAATTTAGTACCTAAACTGGATGAAGAGTGGGCGGGATTAATTAGCTGCTTGTCAACTCCAATCAAATTAGCTAAGTAATTGCCAAATTTCCATTTCTGTGTGAATCATATGGGAATAATTATAGATAGGAAAAACAGAAAAAAAGGTCAGGAGAGGTGCTTACTGAATCAATTGCTTAAATTTGATCTCAGGTAATCAAAGATAAGTTACTTGAAACTCAGAAAAGGTTTTCAGTATTCTTCCTTTCAGATGCTCTTCTTTTAGGGCATTAAGACTTGTGATGGCAGTTTTACTTCTGCATACTCTGGCTTTTAGCCTTTATGTTAATCATAGAAGTATATAAAGGAAATTCTAACTTTACAAGTATAAGACTGCAGTCACAGGCCTCCAAGGTACGTTTTCTTAGAGTTATAATGTGCATGTTTTGTAAAACTGTTCTATGAAGCACACATTCTCCAGTGATGCTAGCTCATCAGCTTGCTGCTATTTCAGAAACTCTATTAATAAAAAGATAGCAAGCCTGATAAATAAAGATTGTTTTCAATATATCAGAAAACATTCCCTTTAAGGGAATTGCTTCCTAGCAGGAAAAGAAAAGGGCAGGGAATCAGGAGGTGGGACCTGGCCAGGGGACCTAGTGGTTCTCAGCATTGCATCTGTAAAGTGAGCAGCCGAGCTGAGAGGACCCCTGGCTTCCTTTTCAATTCTGTAATTCCAATCAGTGTGACTTGGGGCTCGGCAACTCATTTCTTTCAGTTTTTGTATCTGAAAAATAGGGGATAATAGAATTCATCCAGGCTACTTTATAGGTAGGTTATCCGGACAAAATAAAGTTACAGGTATAAAAGCCCACGGAGAAAATATGAAGCATCATACAGATATTACCCCTAACTGTGTAAACCTGACATTTGTTAACTGATGTTTTTGTTATAAATTCCCAGGCCCTAGTTCAGGTCAACAGAGGGAGGAAAGCAGAAAGTAAGCTTGGATGTTGGGGGTAAGCAGGGGTGACAGTGTCTCACACTCAGCCAGGTTGAGCCAAACATCCAAACTCCTTTACTTCACTGCTGCTGCAGCTGCTGCTGCTAAGTCGCTTCAGTCGTGTCCGACTCTGTACGATCCCAGAGACGGCAGCCCACCAAGGTCCTCCGTCCCTGGGATTCTCCAGGCAAGAACACTGGAGTGGGTTGCCATTTCCTTCTCCGATTCATAAAAGTGAAAAGTGAAAGGGAAGTCGCTCAGTCGTGTCCGACTCTCAGCGACCCCATGGACTGCAGCCCTCCACGCTCCTCCATCCATAGGATTTTCCAGGCAAGAGTACTGGAGTGGGGTGCCATTGCCTTCTCCGATTACTTCACTGCTAAACAGAAATTCTACTGAGTGCATTTACCCTACATCACACTCAGGCAAACAGTTACGTAACTGTGAATGCTCGGAAAATGATGCTCTGTGCTCACTTACAGATAATACTTCCATTAGTTAAAAAGAAAGGGATATTTTAAAGTATGTATTTTCTTGCTGAGTCATAGGGTTCTTTCTCAGTATGCCCTTGCAATGAGGTGAGTTTTAGTTTTTTTCTTTTATTATATTTGGGATACTTTTGTGAATGGCTTTTTTTCTGAAAAACTATTTTCTCAAGAAAGGAGATTATTTTTCTGTTCATATGCTTGAAAAAAGAATGACTGAATAGACCTGTGTGAAAGAAAGAAAGGAGGAAAGGAAGAAAAGAGAAAGGAAAGGAAGAAAAGAGAAAGGAAAGCAAGCGGGCAGGCAAGGAAGATAAGGAGGAAAGAAAACAGAAGGAAGGAGACAAGGGAGGGAGGGAGGAAGAAAGAAAATGAGGAATTTAGTCTACTCCTGTTATTTTATTGAAATGTCAAAGGGACATTTAATCCCCAAAGTGCTGAAGATAAGAGTCTGCTTCTTTTGGATGAACTTGAAGAAATTCCAAAAAAGCCCAGAGCTCTGAATCTTCACATAGGATTTCTTGATTATAGCACCCAATATGCCCATGAATGTGGCCTCCTCTACCTCCTTGGTCCACCTCTACACTCTCTTCTTTTCTCAACTGAAACTGAAAATCAAATGGATAATGGCCAGGCCACATGTAAGACTAGAACTCTTGACAATCTACAGCAACCAGCCCAAGAAGCGAGCCTACCATCTCCAAGTCAGACTTGTAGGAAGTCAGACCACTATCTATTAAAAGTTCAGCAAGCCAAACAATAACTCCTATAACAATCAAGCCAAAATCACCAGGACTTGATTAAGAGTTGATTAATAACTGACAGCTTCCCTAAGTTTTGTTCTTGCTTGCAAGTTAGGTTCCACCAGAGAGAGTCAAATACATCTCCTAAACATGTACCTAAGAATACCTCCCTCCTGGTTAGTTGGGTCACCTACCTGCCAACAGCCTATATGCCAATCAATGCCTATCTGAAGCCCTCCTTTACTCCCACTTTATAGCTTTCCTATTTCTCTGTCTCTTGGTCTCTGCAAAAAAGCAGGTGATGGTGGCCGACTCCCTCGCTGTAAGTAGCCTTCACCTGTTTTCATTTTGTTGGCCTTTATTTATTTCCACACGCTTATAACACCCAAAAAGGCTAGTAAAGCTTCGAGTTCTTAACTGTTTTGATAAGGAGGAAAGAAGTCTGCAAGATAAAACACATACATCAGTAATTTTCCAGTATATTCTTTTATTTTTTTGGCTGCACTGGGTCTTTGTCGCTGTGTGCAGGTTTTCTCTAGTTGTGGAGAGTTTCTCTAGCTGTGGCATGTGAGTCAGTCTAGAATAGGTCCCCACTGTGGTCCAAGAATCCCTGAGGGACCCTGAGATCCTTACATGGAATATTCAAGGTCCTGTCTTTTCCAACTACACAAAGCATGGGTTTTCTTCATATACTTTGAAAATCATATATTCAAATAAATTGAATGCAGAGGTGAGAATTCAGCTGTCTTCTATAAAGTCAGCCCACCAGGGCTTCCCTGGCAGTTCAGATGGTAAAGCGCCTGCCTGCAATGCAGGAGACTCGGGTGTGATCCTGGGTCAGGAAGATCTTCATTGTGGTGTGTGGGCTCCTCATTGCAGTGGCTTTTGTTGTGGAGCACAAGCTCTAGGGTACGTGGGCTCAGTAGTTGGGGCACACAGGCTTAGTTGCCCTGTGTCTTGTGGGATCTTATTTCCTGGACCAGGGATCATACCTGGGTCCCCTGCACTGGTAGACGGACTCTTACCACTGGATCACCAAAGGAAATCCCTCCAGTACTTTCTTTACGCCAATGATTCTGAAAGATGCAAACAGCTGTTATGTGTAAAAGGATTCTCTAGTTAAAAAGATTAGGGAATTGCTGGACTAAGTAAAAAGGTATTTCTTTAGGGCAGGACTTCTTGGAATCTTTTCCATGCTCAGGTGTTACAAATTGCTGAGAGATCTTTCCAAAGGAATATGAAGACAACTTACTTATGAGTGGAGCACTGTTTTTTCATAAAAAAATAAAATAAAATGCTTGAAAATGCTGATATTGAAGAATTTGAAGATCATTTTTTGCTCTAAAACCTTGTAAGCTTAAAGTTTTACGGGGATTTAGACCCATAATAGTGCATAGTGAGGCACGCTATGACATTCTCTGTATGGCTCTCAGGAAAGATATAATTAAAATGCTACCAGAACTAGAGCAGAGAAGGCAATGGCACCCCACTCCAGTACTCCTGCCTGGAAAATCCCATGGACGGAGGAGCCTGGAAGGCTGTAGTGCATGGGGTCGCTGAGGGTCAGACACGACTGAACGACTTCACTTTCACTTTTCACTTTCATGCATTGGAGAAGGAAATGGCAACCCACTCCAGTGTTCTTGCCTGGAGAATCCCAGGGAGGGGGACCCTGGTGGGCTGCCGTCTATGGGGTCGCACAGAGTCGGACAAGACTGAAGTGACTTAGCAGCAGCAGCAGCAGCAGCAGAACTAGAGAATAAACATGGAAGAAATGTGGTCAACAGTCTCATTAACTGATTCTTTTTTTCCCCAAATATTTATTTATTTGGCTGGTCTTAGTTGTGGCACACAGGGACTCTTTTTACTTTTAGTTGTGTGTGTGTGTGTGCTCAGTCCCTCAGTTGTGTCTGACTCTCTGCAGCCGAAAGTACTGAAGGAAAAAACAGAGAGAGCCTGACTGCAGCTTAGGCCAGGCTGTGAACATTAGGCTGCAGGCATGGTCACCCTCCCAGTGGATTCTGAACTTTGTGCTCAGTGTCTATAGAAACGGCATACCCATGGAAAACCAGACCCCCCGATAAAAGAGCCTCAGGACTTGGACTCCCCATTGCCTAAAAGAATATGCTAATATCTCCGTAACAGAACAAAGTGGTAAATTCCATTATCTTTATTGGGATATGACCACAGGCCTATTGATAAATATCCACTGTTTATCTAGTCTTGTGACACATGAGTCATGGGTTAACTTTGATTGTATCTCTCTTTTACCTTGTCCAGGCTAGTTTCAGGGAATTTGGGGAGATGGGTTTGAGCAAGTACACTTAGGGTATATAAGGTTTTCACAAAAACTGGTCGGGGTCCTTGGCCAAGAGGAGACTCTGCTTTGGGCCCACCGGTGTAATAAACTGCACTCCACTATCTGCATTGTCCTTCTGAGTGAGTTTGTTTACCAAAACGTGTGGCTACAAGAGTACTGCAGCCGGCCAGCCAGGCTCCTCTGCCTATGCACTTTTTCAGGCAAGAATCCTGGAGTGGGTTGCCATTTCCTACTTCAGAGGATCTTTCCTACACAGGGATCAAACTTGTGTCTCTTACATTGGCAACTGGAGCATGCAAACTATTAGTTGCAGGATGTGGGGTCTAGTTTCCTTACTAGAGGTAGACCCTGGGTCCCCTGCACTGGGAGCATGGGATCTTAGCCACTGGATCACCAGGGAAGCCCCCTTTTAACTGATTCTTCTAGTTATTCCAGGCTTTGAAAAAGCAAGACTGATTCCTTCTTACATCAAAGGAAATACCTACTCTTGGTTTAACTGGTATCACTTTTTAATCAAAATAGGTTAAAAAATAAAAGGCTGAGAATAAAATTAGCAGGTCACAAAAAATTCTCTCTATACTTTTAGGAATGCCATTGCCTCAAACCCTGAAAAAGGAAGTGTCCCACCAGGACATCCTTGTCCTTTGGCCTCAGATATGCCAAACCAGGAGGGGTCCAAGGACATGGGGAAGAAAGATATTCCCCTTGTGGATGAGAACCAAGTTTGGATCTTTTTCTTATTTCTAAAGATGGAGATTCAGACACATTGTTTTCCTGATGTTTCTCAGACCTGTTCACCTCCCCCCAGCCCCAAAGTTCAAGTAGCATCCAGGACTGCGTCCTCCAGCCTGGCATCTGAAGCCCAGCTCCTCACTTCCGTTTAAGTTCTAACGTGTGAGCAAGTTGTCCTGGTGACTCACTAAACAGAAGCCAGGTGGTTTAGAGGTGGTGTGGAGCCTGTCCAGCTTCTGTGTGCCATCTCACACGTCCTTTACAAGGCATTTTACACATGCTCAGGAAGTTTTTCTCAGCAAATGACATGGAAACAAGAAAATCAGCTTGCCAAACACTAGCAATGTAGGCTGCAATAATACACCCAGAGGTGCACTTTAATTTTTTCAGAGGGGGTGTGTGTGTGTGTGTGTGTGTGTGCATGCATGCGCATATACATGCATGCAATATTTTAGAAGGCAACTGATTTAGATTTATTTCCAGTACAGAAAATATCTAATTGTTTTCTCTCTTGTTCTCTTTCCTTCTGCTATAAGGGAGACACAATTTGGGAGCTTGAGTGTCCATATTTTCTTTCTCTTTTGGTATATTTATTTATTTACTAAACATTCATCTCACTATGCATCAGGAACTGCTCTAAAAACTTTACAAATATTTGTTCTTTATACTAATCCTATCAGAAAGACAAGTTATAACATCCCTTTTTTACAGGTAAAAAAAGTGAGGCACAGAGAAGGTAAGTAACTTGTCCCGGATTGCACAGCCAGTGCAGAGCTGAGAACTGCTGTCAGGCTCCAGAGGCTGAGCTGGTAATCACTGCGCTATGCTTCCTCAGATGGACCTGCTTCTAATCCCATTCCAGTCTAAAGGAATGTTTCAGACATGATATCTGAAAAAGGCTCACGTTCAGTTCAAACTAAGCTTCAGAAAAGGGGGTAATAAAGGGGATAAAGGTCTAGAATAAGGAAGACATAGAATGGAGAAGGAAGAGGAGCATGGAGAAATGACCAAAGCTGATAGCAGACGAGCTCGTGTCCAGCCTTCTACTAAGTGATGCCGAGTTCCCAGCTGGCTGCCTCTTATGGGTCTCTGGAAACCCCTGAAGTGTCTTCTTTGGTCCAGGAAGCACTCACTGGGGTCTTCAGTGGCACAGAATGGAGAGGCATCCCCAGGTATGCCCACCTCTCCCAAGCACCCCATACCTTCACCCATAATGGGCCAAGGAGAGGACTGCTATTGGGCTCAAAACAACATTGAGGAACAGGTGCTAAGATCTCCATCTTACAGTGGGGGCCATGATACCCCAAGAGACTGTGCTGTCTACTGTCACACAGCTGGAATGTAGCAGAGCTAGGACTATCTGACAGTCAGACTCAGGGTCGTTTGACAACAAAGCTCTATCACTTTCTATTCTCTCACACTGCTCTCTAGGCACTTGTCAGGGAAACCCAGCCATCCACATGACAGATATTCAGCCTCGAAGCCATCCACCTTCTTTCTACCTCTACTCTTGACCCAGTCACTTCCTCTAATCCATTGAGAACTCTTAACTCTTACATATCTATTATCTCATTTATTTTCAAAGCATCCCAATAAAGCTAGCAAGGAAAGGTATTATTATGGCCATTTTGCAGATAATTATGTAATAATATTGGCTGTTTTACTGACAAATAATCCTGCTGATGTTCAGTTTTAGGACTGAGCTTTTAAAATGTATCAAGGAAATCACAGGCTTTGAAACCAAGAAAAGCAAGGTCAAGACTCTTGAGCTCCTAAGGTCACAGGGAGCTGTTTGCTTCTGCCAGTTAAGTAAGGTGCATGGTACACTCACCAGTCAGGAAGTCAGGGTCTGGGGTGGGCTCCGAGATTTCCTCCAGGCACTGATTCTCCAGGGGGACAGTGGCCACCACTAGACCATCTGGCAGTTGCTGGTCTAAACCTCGAGCAAAGTTGTTTTGCCTGAAAACAGAGGCAGACTTTCATTCAGGTGAGCCCCAGTCCTCAGTGGGGGAGCTGTATCTCAACCCACGTGGACCAAATGTTCCCCTCATGGTGAATCCCAATCAGTGTACATGTCTCAAGTAAGATTGGAGTGTGAGAAGTAAAGTGAGGGCTGGGGGAGATGAGAAACAAACCTGCTGAAAAGGTCTGCTTACAAGATAGAGAATATTCTTCCCTCCCTTCCAGTTCTTACTCCCTGAGACCCTCTCCACAGAGCAAATGCGGCCACCACAATATTCCCTATGAGACCTCACTGCTTGCCACGGGCAAACGAGGTCCCAGGATAAGAGGAGAAATTTTATAAAGTCTACTCTCTGTAACAGAAAACGCGGCTGACTCCAAGAACTAGCTCGAAAATTGACTCTCGGTTTTTTTCTTGTAAGAATCCAGACCCAGCTTGCTATCAATTGCTGGTCCATATTATAACACTTTCATCAGCAACAGCACCTGAAATGCATAGGTTCTGAGGAAGATGTACTCAAATAACCTAAGCTAGATGAAGGACAGGGCTCAAATGGAGAATCTCCTAGAAATAGTCTAGGTCAGTGATTTGAGACATTTTGTTCTCCGGATCCTTTTACACTCTTAAAAAATAACTGAATACTCCAAGTAGGTTTTTTTTTGTATATCTATCAATACTTACCATTTATAAATTTCATATTATAAAATGAAAGAAAAATTTTAAAATATTTATTGATCCATTTTAAATGAAAGTGATAAATCCATTTAATATTAACTTGTTTTGGATAATGATGACAAGTGGCAATACTTTACATTTTTTGCAAATTTTTTAAATGTCTGACTTTATTGAAAACAGCTGAATTCTCACCTATGCATTCATTTTATTGCAATATATTGTTTGGGTCAAAGTATATGAAGAAAACCCACGCTCTCTGTAGTTGGAAAAGGCAGGACCTTGAATATTACCTGTAAGGATCTCAGGGTCCCTCAGGGATTCTTGGACCAAAATGGGGACTTATTCTAGATTGACTCACATGCCAAGACTCAGAGGGATGACAGAACCTGGGCACTCTGTGGTGGCTTCCATGGAAAATCTTACAGTCCCTGCCTGGACAAGATAAAAATTTACTTAACCCTTTACTGTTCATGGTTCTTGGGTTCTGGAAGAAGGAGTATAAACCTAGAAAAGACCAGGGGGCAGAAAGTAACCTATCCTTTTAGGGTTGCATTTATGTGGATCCAAGATACAAGACTTTATGCTGGCTTTATGGCCCATCAGGGACAAGATTTATCAACAGCCCTGAATAACCAGCTCTATGGATGTGGGGTTCACCTGAACGTTCCTTTCAGCACCTGTCCAGCCGCCACTTCCTTGGAATGGTTATTGTAACCAAAGAACATCTCCCCAAAGAGGGTCTGGTTCATGGGAAGCTCTCTGCTTTCCCCACAGTCACCTCCCTCTGGGCATGTCTCCGCGATGAGTTGGCAAGAGCGTCCGTCCACACCAAGCTTGTAATCCTCGATGCATCTAGCACAGTGGAAAACTCAAGGTAAGAAGTTATTCCATCAATAAGCCATGCAGCCAACTCCTAGGTTGGGGGGGGGGAATGCCTTCAGAAGAGTGTTGGATCGCCAAAGATTGTGAGTATCCTGAATCGATTTTGTCCCCTTTATAACTGTTTCTTAGGTCTATAAATGGAGTCTCCTTGCGTTATGTGATCATACAGAACCTCTCACCTTTCCTTCGCAGGTAAGTGCTTTCCAGAGCTCTGCAGTTCTCTCTCCTCTACATGTGTGATTTCCCAGATATGGTAAGAAACACTGGAGATAAGCTTTTAAATGAATTAACATATTTATCACCCACTCCTTGGAAACCTTTTTTTTTTAAATTGTAGTATAGTTGTTTTACCATGTGAGTAGACACATTTAAATCCAAGATGTTCTAGAGCCTTTCTCCAGAACAATCTATATGGTCAGACCCTGCATTTGTTTGGAGGGTAATTAGGCAGCAAAAAGAATGACATTTAACAAATTAATAACCTTCTAATCTGGTCCTGTGACAAGTCAACTAAGAAATTAAAAAGATTGATCATCTTGCAGCTGTGTTCTGTTTGAATGTGTCCAAACACAAGATCAACCTGTATTAACTCCCCCTTCATTCAGAGTAGCCTTCCTGAACGAAATAGTTACTAGGACGTGCTGTGTGGACACCTGCTGGGTGTCCTCCCCATTAAGCTGTGCAGTTACTCTAATGCAAGAGCAATACTAATGTTGGTAAATATGGGTCAATGACCCATAAGTCATTAATGGGGCTCTATTTGTAGTTCTAGTGAGAAGAACATAATTTGTTCCTTCAAGTAATAAATATTTTGATAAAGCTGTCATTTTAAAAGCATATTGATTTAATTTGGGTCTCTCCTTAGAAGCATTCCAAATTTAGAATTTATAGATATTCATGACATTAAAACACATCATTTATTGCTATCTACAGTAAATGTTGCAATAAGATAAAGACCTCTGTTCTAAAGAGAGGAACAAATAATCATAGTTTTAAGTGCTGAGAAGCAATTTTATCATGGCAATACTGCTGCCCTTTACTGAATGACCTTGAATCAGTTGACTGACCTCTCAAGAGCTCCAGTTTCCACATCTGTAAAAGTGGGAAAAACAGTAGCTGCTTTGTTGGGTTACTGAGAAGTTTGCATAAGATAAAGAAGGTGCCTAGCTTCTAATAGGTGCTCATTAAATGTTGCTATCCTCATTAGCAGAGGTACAAATGGAGCCTATGTTAATGCTGTTGCATCCCCCATTTACCATTTATATATCGTGTGAACAGGTGTAAGCAGAGCTCTTTAATTACAAGCGCATGTGATTTGGTCTTCCTAAAGAACCTCAAATCAAGGACTTCTTTTGGCAGGCTATATATATATAGTGGCTTGGAGAGTGCTAAATATACATGTGTACCAAATTCTGATGAAATAGGAAAGAAAAGTCCAGTTAGGGACCTACTGCATGGTCTAAGCAACAGACTTGACTTGAGACCCACAAAGGAATGAAGGTTCCCTCTCAGTCCACCCTGAGCATCTCAACAACTTGCCCTTCCCCCTGCCCCAACGCCACCATTCTTTGTGCTCATGGCTGCACACTGTTGTTCAGCTGGCCAGTCATGTCTGATTCCATGCAGCCCTGTGGACTGCAGCCTGCCAGGCTTCCCCGTCCTTCACTATGTCCCGGAGTTGGCTCCAACTCACGTCCATTGAGTCAGTGATGCCATCCAACCATCCCGTCCTCTGTTGCCCTGGCTGTGTGTCCCACTGTAAACCCCTCTGAGAGGGAGGAGACCAGACCTCACATCCTGCTCTGTCTCCTACACGTGACACTTAACTAGTTTGTCTGCACAGAGTGGGTGCTCAGACACGTTTGTTAAATAAATGAGTGTGATGGAACTTTGGCTACATTTAGTTCATTAATTGAAGTGGGTCAATCATAATGATACTATTATAGAGGCATTAAAATAGAGATCAAGCTTCCATTTGTGGAATGGGATTTTACACAAAAAAACTAAACAGGAATATTGCTCAATTGCAAAGAAAGAAAATAAAATGAAATACAATAAAATAACATTACCAGTCCACTGAATAATGTTCTCATGATTATTATTCAAGGCAGGCACTGGCTTTTAGCAACAATCCAGCATAGCTTTATTCCTATAAACACTGATTTGCATTGCAAGCCTATTGGATTGTGAGATCCTTGAGGACAAGAACTACATGTCCTTCATCTTTGCAGCCCTGTGGCCAGCAGGGTATGTGGCATAAAATCAGTGCTCTCCCTGACAGGCAGGAGAGGAGAGACAGGGCAGGAGGTGGGGGAGGTGAGCTGGAGGAAGAGGGGGAGGAAACCACGGCTGCAGAAGAACAGGCCAAATCTTTACTTACTTTATAAATATACCATGAAAATATTTTTAAATATAATTCCAGTCAGTGGTATAAATTTAAATTTTGAGGGAACTGCAGAATTTTTGAAGAACCAGAGAAGGCCTGAATTCTAGTGCTCATCTTCCCACTTAGTAGCTCCCCAGTCTTGAGGGTCTCAACCTCACAGGTGCATCACTTAGTTTTGTCAACTGTAAAATGGTGTGGCATCGCCTGCCCTCATGGGGTGAGCCTTAGAACAAATGACGGGACCAAGCTGCTCCACGGGAAATGGCTCTTCACACTGAAGATTGTCTACGTCTGAGGGAGTATGGCTGCACCAAATGCTGGGACTTTGGCGGAAGAATTTAACCATGCCTTTGCTCCCACCTGTTCCCTTCTTTGATATGTGATTAGCTTTACATAATCTTCCCCAGGCTTTTGGACCACAGCATCATATTGTCACAAAGCAATTAAAATAGCACCACAAAACCCAGTTTGGAAATTCTAGTGTAAGCCGGCAATGACTTAGGGGTTTTTCCCTCATTGTCTGTCAGTGCTGACACGAGACTTTCCCTGAGGGTCCTCCCAACTCTGCCTCTAAAAATGCTCCTCTTCCAGTCCTGAAGGCAGTTTCCTCAGACCCTAAGGGGTGGCCTAGGTTGACCAGTTCTCTGTGATCTACTTTTCTGAAAGTCCCACATCCCGGCCAGCAGGTTGGCCTCGAGGGCAGCTCGACTCACCCACAGAACATGAGGATGTTGTACACGGCGGGGTCGTCCGGGAAGGGCGCCATCTGCTGCAGACACAGCTGCTCACAGCCCCCATTGAAGCCATCAGAGCAGTCCACCCCAATGTGGCGGTCGTAGCAGCCAGAGCTGTCCTTCATGGGGCTGAGTCCGGAGGGACACTGGCATGATCAGAAAGCATCACACAGGTGGGTGAGCCAGGGGCCGGGGTTCTCTGGGAACCAGAGTGTGGCCACTGATGCCTATTTTTAGCACTCAGACTTGAAACCGTCCACACTGGTAAGTAATACACGAATTTCCCACTATGCTGGACTCCCTGTCAAAGCAAGGGACCTCTAGCTTCTTCTCTCTGGGCACACATCACACACATCTGCATTAAAGCTGATCCCTCCAAGCAGGTTGGAAGGGAGCATGGTGGCAAGACAGCGCCGAGGTGCCCCGGCCTCCCAGCTGGGCCTTAGGCTGGCAGGAGAGTGGAAGCGATGGGCTGGAACTAAAATGCATTCGCAGGGATTCCTTTGGGCAAGGGGCAGGGAGTGCTGCTGTTTGGACTTTGGATTGATAGGACTTTATTTTTTATATTTCAAAGCACTTTGTCAACTTTGGTGATGGATGGTGGTGTTGGAGAAAGTGGACTGAGTCAAGGCTGTGAGCTGGAAGAAGGAAGTAGATCTTCTCCATGACCTTCAAGGGAGGTTTGACGGCTCTCCTAGAGACAGCGGCTGCACTTGTGATGGTCCTGCCTCAAGGATGCCCTGGGGAAGATGCACAGTCAAGGGCGTGACCTTGAGGACCCACAGGGGCCACATTTGGGTTTGGGCTTTATCCCAGTTCCCTGGACACTCAGGGTAAAACATTTCGTTTTTCTATACTGCCATGTCCTCCATAAACTTCTCAAGAATGACAGCAAAGGAGGTGATCCAGGAAGAGATAACTGGTCAGGTCTCAGGGAGGACAGGGAGGCTTGGGGAGCAGTAGGAAGGCTCACAAGGCACCCATGGTAAGCCAGGCAGTGGCCGACATTCCTACATCTTACTGATATAACCCTCACAGCATCTCATAAGGTGAGCAGGCTGACCATCCTCAATTTACATGTGAAGACACTGGGGCACAGAAAGCTTAACCTTCCTAATGTCACATGGCAGATCACAGGAGGACCATCCTAAAACCCTGGCTGGCTGGCTGTGGAGTCCGTGACTTGGTTGCACCGTTATCACCTCACAGCAACATCAGGCTCTCATGCAACAGTCACTGTAAACTGAACACTTACTAGTAGCTGTTGCTTTGTTACGTGCTAAGTCACTTGAGTTGTGCCTGACTCTGTGACACCATGGACTGTAGCCTGCCAGGCTCCTCTGTCCATGGGATTCTCCAGGCAAGAATACTGGAGTGGGTTGCCATGCCCTCCTCCAGGGGATCTTTCTGACCCAGGGATAGAGCCTGTGTCTTATGTTTGCCTGCACTGGCAGGTAGATTCTTTACCACTAGCATCACCTGGGAAGCCCATATTATTCTCACTTAATAGACTTGGAAACTATTAGCATTGCCAATTAATGCATAAACTTCTCACCTCACTGGACTCCATCTAAAAGCCAATGGATATTTTTTTTGCCAACACGCTTCCTCTGTCTATGCAATAGAGGCTGTATGTCTGCATTACAATGGATTTTTTCCAACAGGATGGAAGGAGACAGAAAACTTGCCCAGGGTCCAGCAGTCTGTATGGGGCAGAGCTGGGCAGGTCTGTCTAGATCTGACCTACTATTAGCTAGCTAACACACTCCTTCAAAACTGGAACCGAACCAAAAAATGCCTTTAAAAACTCAGTGGAACCCTGTTAAACACTGCCCCTCCTGCCCTGCCGCCTGGCTAGCTCCTGCTCTTGGTTGCCTAGCATCCTGGCCTAGTAGCCTGGAGCTGTAGCAGGTATGGCCCTGAAAACCCACCTCCCCGCCCTCCATGCTTCCCATTTGAAGATAACGGCAGGATGTGCACTGTTTGCTGACGCTAATTTTGCAATTTCCCAAACAAATGCCCCTCCCCCACCAGGGGCCTGCCAGGCTTCCAGCCTGGTCCATCCCCTCTCTCCCACAAAGCCAGCTGGAGTGCTGGAAGGTGACAGCATTTAAAGATGTTTCCAAGGGCTACCTCGTGCCATGCAAACCCAGATGTTTCAGATGCTGGTAAACAAGCAAACGAGGCAGCTGAGGATTGCACCCCACATTCTGTTAGCCCCCCAACTCATCCATTTTCTTGGTCACCCAGCTGTTAGGCCAGATGTGGCACCAGAAGGGAGCTGGCTTCACTGCTGTGAGGCTGCCCAGGCATGGATGTGGGTACTGAAACATAGACGTTTGATTGGAATTAAATGGGCTGCACTGGTTGCCATGAGTTCTTTTTTTTTTTTTTTTTTCCTTCTATGACGCTTGAGAAAAGCCATCAGAGAGACAAAGCCGGTGCTCCTGCTATTCCCACCTCATGTGGTTTCAACCCTTGTACCAGCTAGCTGTCTCGGTCATCAGCCAGGACTCCCCATCTTCTCAACCACCGGCTTTGTTTCAGAATGCCCCATCAAGTATGATGTTTGACAAAGATATCACCAAAGAAACCCAAGCAGGCTTTGTTCCAGAATGCCCCAAACCTAGCACATGGGCATCTTGCCAGGCCCTGGTGTCAGATAACCATCGCTGTGCCAAATTGGACCACCTGATGTTTACACTTTCTCAGGAGATTTGGAGAGAAGACAGAGTTAGTTGCTTTGTCCAAGCTGGATATTCTTTTCTCCTAAGCAAAGCTAAAAATAATAAAAACAGCTATTGGGAATTAAGCAATTCTATGCGCAGAACAATCTACATAAATTATCTTCAGTCCTAACTACACAATTAGACTTTTCCCCCCTCATTTCATAAAAGAACAAACTTAGACTCTGAAGGATTAAGTGGTAACTTGTTTAAAGTCACAGAGGTGGAAAATGGCAAAATCAGAATTTGGATCTAGTTCTATCTGACCCCAAAGTTCAGTGTGTCTCTTCCACGCAGCCATGCTGCTTCTCAAGTGTGAAAAAAAACCTGGATCTTGGGATCACTAAAAAATAAGTCAATGTGTCAACAAAATAAAGAAATCCTGCAGATGTGTTATTTATCCGACTGTCTTAAGCAACTCCTAGAGTACATTCTGGAATCAATTATGGATTTGTAGATTCAGTCTGATATTCTCTCTCTCTCTCTCTTCTCTTCACACACACACACACAAACACACTGTATTATGGGTACATATATTTATAGGACAAAACACTGCCAACCATTCAAAGCAATGACCATGAAGGCAAGACAAGATCCTCAATCACTAAAAAAGATGCAATTATCTTTACTGCACTGTAACTTACTTGGGTTGCAGTTCAAAGTAAAAAATTTTTGAAAGATTTCCAGAAAAAAAAAAAAAGCTGAAACCAAAAATAGTTTTCTTCTTAACCCTTGTTGAACTAGAACTCCTATCCCCAAGGAGTCTAATCAATCAAATTTCCCATGGTATAAATTTGCTTCTATTTTAGCCTAAATATTTTTTGTGCTATTGTCATCACATTTTGAGATTCTCAAAATCTGGATGTATATTGTAATTAGCCTCTAATTAAATAATTTTTTAAAAATAAAAAAAAATTGTATGTAAATACAATGCAACTATAGGCTCTAATGCCTGGAGAATCCCAGGGACAGGGGAGCCTGGTGGGTTGCCATCTATGGGGTCACAGAGTCGGATACAACTGAAGCGACTTAGCAGCAGTAGCGTAGGCTCTAAATCATGGCCTTTTCCTAGAAGTCTTTAAAGCCAGAGACAAGTTGTCAGGAGAGAAATCCTGCCTCCAGGAGGAGTTTGTACTTTCCCTTTTCAAGGACTGGCTGCTCTCTTCTCCTGGCTTGTGGACAATCCCTCCACTTCTTCCTTAAAAGAGAACTGCCTGGAGACTTCCTTGGTAGTCCGGTGGTTGAGAATCCATACTTCCAATGCAGGGGATTCAGGTTCAATCCCTGGTCAGGGAACTAACATGCCATATGCAGTACATCACAGAAAGACCCTGTGCTGCAGCTAGAGAAGCCTGCACACCACAAAGAAGACCCCCGTAGTCAAAATAAAAACAAAAACTTTTTTTTAATTTTAAAAAAAGAGAACTTTTTGATCAGGATTGAGCTCCAAGGTCAGATTTTAATCCGTCTTTGTGCATAGGTTACATTTAGCAGTCCCAGGAAGAAAACTCCATTTATTATGGCAACAACCCTCCCCCATCAAGAGGTTCTAATAAATGAGCTCATATTTCAGTGACCCCTAAAATACACAAGGTTAATCATCTTTCACAAGATGCTCATGGCTTCTTGACTTATTACTGGTCTAAAGCACAATGTGCTAATGAGATTAAAATGATTTTCCCCATTCAACTCCTTTTCTTCTCTGTCTTTTCCCTATATTTCTACCAATGCTTTTTGGTTGATTAATTACTTGGGAGTCTAGTCAAATCTCACTCAGCCTGAGACACACACACCTCAGTTCCAGACTATGCGATGAAGGCCCTGTTGGCAGATGAATATGACTGATGGACACGGGGTGTCTTCAGGGTCCCTGAGAGAAGAGGAACCACTTTTCTGCAGCTGAGCGTGCCTTGCTTTACCTGGATGATTCATAAGATACACAACTATAATTCCTACTCAAAATAGGCTCTTTTTTTTTTTTTTTTTTTTTTTACAACACAGCAGTCTTATTCCTCTCATAAATAATGATGTCCCTTGCTGTTTGATGGGGACACGTAAGCCCAAGCCACTCAGTACTTCTCCCAAGGGGGAAAAGTTTGATGATGGAATGAAATTTATATTTCAACATCCTGCCCTTACTTCTCTGAAAGCCTCTGAGGCAGACCCTTCTGCTTACTGTCCTGCAGAGAGATGCTCATCTGTAATGGTCTCTGCACAGCTGCGCTCCAGTAGAGGTGAAATGACACATTTCATGGGAGACCACTGCGGACAGCAAGTGGACAGAAGGGCGGCAGGGTCGCAGGGTAATTCAAAGCTCATTAGAGTATAATGCTCTGGCAAGGAAGGTCATGTGTTCAATACACGAGAAGTGGGACAGCAGACCTCTTCCTTCCAAGGCCACAGTCTGCTCATCTCCGCATGTGCAGACACCTCCCAAAGCAGAAGGCATTTGGGGCAGAGGGGCATTTTCAGGATAAGTGTGAAGATAAGGAAGAAGCATTAGAGCACAGGTTTTCCATTTTATAGTGTTTTTTTTTTCTTTATAGTTTTATAGTGTTGGAAATTATTTTCAAACTTTCAAATAAATTCTTACATTAAACCTCAACAGGTAGGCTTGATAAGAAGGAAGGTACTCTGGTTTAAGCTGGGAGAGAGGAGACTTGTGTTCTACCCACCAAGGCAGCCCCAGTCTCCACTGCCGTCTCCAAGGATATCTGTGATATAAGCCCCAGAACCTGTGACAAAAGGGGCTTTTTAAGGCTCCTGAGATGAAGAGATGACCCTGAATTATCCAAGTGAGCCCAAGGGAATCACAGGAGTCCTTAAAGGGAGGGCAGAAGAGAAGTGCTACAGAAGAACGGTCTGGAAAATGCAATAAAGCTGATTTAAAGATGGTGGAAGGGGACCATGAGTCCCCAAATGCTGGCAACCTCTGGAAGTGGGACACGGCCAGGAATGGAGCCTCCAGAAAGGAACGCAGCCCTGCTCGCACCCTGGTGTTAGCCCACTGACAGAGAACTGCATTCTCACCTACCAAGATAAGAAAACAGCTATTGTTTTAGGCCATCAAACCTGGGGTAATTTGTCATAGCACCCATAGGCCACTAACTCAGGAACTCTGCAGGAGGCCCTGGGGCTCCACCAAACAGAGCACCGCGCCCTTGTGCCGTACAGGTGGTAACCACTGCTCCCACCCACCACGGCACAATAAGGACAACGGGAAGCAGTAAGACCCATTGTCCAGGGTGGCAGAGGGTGGATCTCTGCTCTGGGAACCATTCCTGGGTTTAGCAATCCTGCCCATGGAGTGTGGTTTGTTTTGGAACAGAGAGGACTGAGGTTGGTACAGGGCTGTGCCTTTCACGGGCATTTGTTTCCTGTCCCCAGAGACTACATAAACAACAGGGCAATTAACTGAGTAGCAATTAACCCTGTGGGAGTCCATGCGTAGCAGAGAGACGTGCCCTGCCTTCCTAGAAAGAAGGAAGGTTGAGCATCGAATGTGGACCACCCCACCTGTCTGGCTTGAATTCAGTCAGGAAAATTTGTGGTTGAATATGGTCTCTCCCCACATCTCTGTCCCCTTTCCAGATGCCGTCAGGGCCAGCGGGCTCTGAGCACCTCCTCTCCTTTCATAAGCATAAGCCTTTCTGGGGAAGCCTTTCAGTTCAGCACCCAGAGAACTGAATGCCAGGGTTGCTGTGGATGGAGAGGAGGAAGGCAGCCGATTCTCCCCCGAACTGCAGGTGCTACAGCTGATGCCATGTCCCCGGCCCACCTCCTGATGACATAGGGCCGCTGTGCTAAGACGACGAGGCTTTAGGAGGGTGCTGCTGCTCGGTGGAGTCAGATCAGGCTCAGTGTCCTCAGTAGGGTCACGGGATTACGGTGTGGTCAGCTTTCAAGTCCCAGCCTTCCTGCCTCAGGGATCCTGGGCTTCATCACCAATGAGAAGCAGTCACTTGAATGGGCCTGGCCCCCTCCTCCCTCCAAGAGCCACGTGGACCACTGACTTCAAAGTCTTACACTAATGCCAAGCTCCGGTGTAATTGGGTGACTTAGTGGCTCTGATTCGTAAATGCAGCAGCCCTACAGCAAATGCATATTCATTGTCACTATTCCTGCGAGTTCCGTCTCACAGATCACAGAGTCAAAGGTACAAAAATACATCAGCACGGCAGTATGCCAAGTGGAAGGGCCTAGGATCACCAACAGAAGGCAGCTGGCAGGCAAACCCCGGGGGCTCCGAGAAGGGGCAGAGGAGCGGGAAGAGATGGGGAATAGGTCCATGTGCACGTATGTGTATGCGTGGGCACACTCAGACTCACTTGAGGGGAGGAATGTGTATACAGGTGCACACGCAGGGTTTCAGTACTTAGAACGACCCACCCGAGAGAGCACCAAGGAAGGGAAGGTTAAAATCTGGATGAGGAAATGCAGATTGAATAGTTAAAGCACAAAAAACAACTACAGCTGTCCCAGCTGGGAACTCTATTAGACAGTGAAACTGTCTCCTGAGGGAGCCAGTTGGGAAGCTCATTGCTTAAGACAACTGAGGATGGAATAGGAAGGTAGGGGAACAGCCGGGACATCCACTTACTCCCGACTGCCTCTGGGAGACATGACCTAAAGAGCACTTTTCTTTGTTTCCTGGTAGTGTTCTCTGCCTTCTCTTCTTTTTGATGGACGGGCCAGGTCCTCCACCTCCCTGCCTCTCAGGTCTTTCTCTTTCCTTTTTCTTCATTTTCTGTCTTTCTCAGGAGAATCAGGCTCCTGTCAACTGCTTGCCCAATCTATGAAGATTGGGGAGGTCTCAGGGCTCTGTACCCAAGACATATCCATCTTTGATGGTGAACAGCTCCCTGCACAGAGGAGGTGCTCAGAGACAAGGAAGTCGGGGGTATGAAGGATGGAACTGGCCCAGCATCCTCCCAGCTTGCCCCTGCTCTGGGTCGCACAGCTGTCAGACTGGGAAGCAAGATGAAGCTTACATCCTCCCTAGAGCTGGAAGCTCCCAGCTCCGCCTGGAAACATAGCATAACAACATGTCTCAATTAATCACCTCTTCCACTCCTTCATGCCAACTTTGTGTACAGCATTCCTGTCTCTCTTCTCTGCCCCATTCCCTTTCCTCTCTGTGAGGACTGCATCAGTCCATCCTTAAGAGAAGGGAAGGCTGAAAACTGATACTAGTGTTGATGGGCAAGAAAATGACCAATATAAAGGCACCAGCAGGCTTGCCCACCTGCTCCTGCCTCCATTCACCTACGCGGGTCCACCAGTATTCACATCCATGGCATGGGAGACAGCTTAGTCCACTCCAGCCCAAACAGTCTTTGTATGTCATACCATCACACAGTTTATACATCATCAAAGCCCATAAAGTGAAAGTGAAAGTCACTCAGTCGTGTCTGACTCTTTGTGACCCCATGGACTAGAACCTATAAAGTAGGAAACCACCTTTGGTGAAGCAAGAGTTTATTGCCATAGTTTCAAAGGGGATGTATTTTTATTGTTTATCTGCCATTCCTGGCATAACTTACTTCTTTTATCATTCTGGACTTAGGTAGGTATCTTCTAATATTTCCTATTACAGTCAATGTAATTTGACTCTAAACAAAGGTAGGCATCTTCTAAAATTTCCTATTGTAGTAAATGCAGTCTATTTCCTATTGGAGTCAATATTTTACCATTGAGCAGTTAATTAGTTCTCAAATTGTTTGAGGATATCACTCATCAACTAGAGTGCAAGACTATTAAGAAAGAAAGAACCATGCTAGACAGTTCATGACATTTTCCTTGGATAGTTACAGTACACACAGTAGGTGCTGCATAAATACCTCTAGATTCAATGGCTGGTAATTAGCTCCTTAGCTCTGTCAAAAGAAAATTCGTAACATAGACTAGACAGTAGTTAAAACTAGGGAGGAATCACTCTTGACCCTATGTTTTACTCACACTACGTTTCCACCTCTGTCTTCATTGTGTCTTATTCTGTGGCCCCGCTTTCTGAAATTACAAGCTCAACAGGGCATACATACCACACAGCCAGTGGAATCCAGTTTGCGATCTGAGATGCAACGGAAGTTCTTACTGCAGCCCCCATTGTCCTTGCTGCAATCACGGACTGGTCCAAATGAGTCTAAGAGGACCTCTAGGCTGTCGAAGGAGGACGAGGTCATCAGCTCCTCTCTGTGGGAAGAAGTGGCAGGAGGTGGGAAGAGGTCAGGGGATGCAACAGGTAGCTTCACATCCCACGTTTCTGTCTGCACGGCCAGATCATGTCTCACTCTCTCTTACAAATATTAAAGATCAACCAAACTTGGAGCCTTGAACTAACAAATTATGGACGTTCTCCATCTCTGGGAAATAAGCCAAGGCAGTAACACCTGGTCAAAGAAGGAGGTCTAAACTCAGGCAAAGAAATTAACATTTTATTGCCTGTCAGTCCTGAGGGGCCGAAGGAAGTGCTTACAAACTCTCATTTTATGTCCTCTCTTGGTGCATGAGCCTTGGGGTGTGCAATATTGACCCAGATAGAGTAGACCTTGGCACTGCATCTGGGGAAGCGGAAGGCAGCCTGCCAGCTTCTCCTTCCAGCTTAATTCCTCTCCCAGCACTTGGGACCTTCGGCTATTTCTCACCCAGCCTCTCAAACCCAGTGCGCGCCTCGGGCCCCGAGGCTGGACTCACCGGACCTCCACAGCATCTTCCATCACTGTCATGTCTGTCTTACATTTTGCTGATGGGTTGATGGCCAGTTCAGCTGGTGGAATCACAAAGCTTTTGCTGAGCGGCAGCCACATGCCCTCCCCAAGCGTGTAGGTGAATCTGCAGGGACACCCGACACCACCTGGTTAGGGGTGGAGGATAAACACCACCAGAGGACCTGGCACCCTATCTCCAGCTGCTTCCTTCTCAACCCCTGTAGTCCTCTCCAAAAATGAGAGCATATTCCCATTTTATGGATGAGATTATTGAGTCTGATGGAGGCAGAGAGGCCGACCCCTGCTCACGCATCCAGACCATTGGAGAGCTCAACATGTCCTCCACTCGCCAGCTGTTAAAAGTGTCTCTTCTTCAAACCATAAGACATCAAGTTCCAGTTTCCTTTAGATTTGAAGCTGGGCTTCCCTGATCTTAAGTCAGATATAACTGGAAGCATTTTAATTGAAAAGACACACAGGCCTCCCACCATTCCCATCCCTCAAATTGCACACCCACACTGGTAGCAATGCTTTCTCTCTGTGCCTGGAGGAACCCTACCAAGGAAAGGAAAGAAGAAAACTCCCTTTTTCTGGCTTCTGTGAGATGGGAGCAGAAACAATTGAAGCCAGGAGCCTCCCAGGGGGAGAGAAGAAGACGAACAAGGCAAGCCTAGATGTATTCTCTGCTCTCTCTCTCCCCACACCCCTAGCTAATGGCGCTAACCCTCTGGAGGCAAGGAAGATTTTTTTTTTTTTTTCCTATAACAAGGGCTAAAAGGAATAAAGGAATCAATCAGCATTTCACCGGAGAGCTTAAGGAAACCATGAGAGAGTATTTGTTTATTTATTCATTCATTTGATTTCAAAGGCATTCAAATGCTCTGTGTTCACAGTCAAAAATAGTCCCTGGGATAAAAGCCAGTGTGGGTGGGATATCACGAGGCTGTGGCAGTCTGGCGTCCCCTTCCCACTTAATGCGGAGGGTGAAACAATGGAAGGGTGCGTACAATTAAACAGAACCAGCACCAGCTCCATTAGCATGCTGGTCGCTGAGCACCACTGCAGGTCCCACTCCTTTCTCTCCCCTAACCCACAAGCTCCTCTCCTCACCACTGCCCCCCCCCACTCCCTGCCGCTCCAGGTTGCCTGAGATGCTAGGAAAGCAGACTGATGACTTGAGATCTTTTATGAGACATGTAGACCTGCCCAGGACACGGGCCACAGAGAATCCCCATGGACCAAGGCTCATGAGTTACTTAGTAACTAAGCCCCATGCTTTTTCATCCACTCCCTGAAGGACAGACCTGGGTAGTAGAGGAGCTGAAAGAAGAGAAAGCAGGGGCCCAGGGTGGATGGGTGGGGCAAAACCACTGAGCACGTGGGTTTGGGGCAGGACTGGGGAGGTTTCTCCCTGATTCCCAGCCTGACTCTCAGGGCCCTACTTCTCTGATCTATGGGGGCCCCTCTGCATTAGGCAGCACTGAAATAGCAGAGATGCTTTTGCTCTGAAGGAGGCACTCAGTTCTCCCTACCCATGGGAACCAGAGGCAATAGAGGGGGTGATGTCTGTGTGGGGAGCTGTCTGCACCAGATGAGGGAAGCCCATTATTAGGGGGACAGAAGAGGAGACTCACCACCCCACTCTTCTATGAAATTGTGCCTGGTGAAGGTGAAAGTATGCCAGCTCCTTCTCACACACACACACACACACACCTCCTATATACATACACACATGCTTGGGGAGGGCATTTGGTGGGTGTGTGCGTGTGTGGAGGAGACCTGGGTTCAGTCCCGGGTTGGAAGATCCCCTAGAGGAGGGCATGGCAACACACTCCAGTATTCTTGCCTGGAGAATTCTATGCGCAAAGGAGCCTGTTGGGGTCATAAAGAGCCTGACATGACTCAGTGATTAACCCTTTACTTTAAACCCACAGAACTCAGTCCACATCTCCAATGTCAGTCTCCAGTGGCTTCTTTCCCCAAAATCGCTTGAAATTTTCTGTTCCTACAATGGAATTGGACTATGGCTCCTAAAGTTGTCCTGATTGCTCTTAATCCTCCTTCTTTCTGAATTTTCTTTCCTCTCCTTTGCCAGATTCATTTTAAGACTCAGTTAAGGCCCTACCTCTTCCTGAAAGCTCTCCAGGGCCTTCACACTCTTAGGCTGAATAAGGGACTCTCTTCTGCACATGGCACCTTGTCACCCCGAGATGCTGATCTATACCCACCTTTTCACATGTCCATCACCATTCATGCAAACATCCCCTCTTGGATGGCAGAGGACAGTTCTTTGTCATCTTTGTATTCCCCACTGCCAAACATAATTTCTGACCCAGGAAGGTCACTCCATGCATATTTACTGACTGATCAACAGGAGATTTTAGTTATGTTCTTTAGTTTGAACAGGCTGCTAGTGGATATAGTCCAAATTTCCCAATTTAAAGATAGAGGTGGCGGTGGAAATTCTTGTTCATTTAAAATAGGATATGGGTTAATCGCTCAGTTTGAATACATTTAATGGTTGAGATGGATCTGGATTTGATAGGATAAAGATCTTCCTGAATGCACAGCAGCTTCTGAAATTTGACACTCTACCAAGTTAATAAGAAAACCTCCACTCTCCGGTAGGGTCAAGGTGAAGAAGTCCTATAGGTGAAGCAAAGTCAGGTGTGGGTAGAGACTAACGTTTATTGAGAAATTTTTAAAGCAGGTGCTCTGTAGGACTGTGTGATTTATTCTCACCGCTGCCCTCTGAGATTAGTCATTTTCTCCCATTCTACCAAGGCATCGACTAATGTTTTAAAAAGTTCAGCAACCTCCCAAGGTCACCTCCTCTTAAGTGGGAAAGATGGGCGATAGCCTGATTCTCAAGTGTTGCTCACAGCCGCTTTCCAGCCCCTGTTGGCTCATGCCTATGAAATTCTGAAGTTTTCTTTTATCTGCAAAATCTACTGAGTGACTCCAAAATCCAAATATAGAACATACTGTCAGAGAAAAGCTGCTTTCTAAAATCTCATCTGTCCCTCATCCATGTGGATTTGGCAGGAAGGACTTCAAAAAGCCACCAAATAGAAGTTGGGTGAACATCTGGAATGCTTTCCCAGGTTGAGTCTTCTCGCATGACAGTTGGTGGTGACCAGCACAGTTGATGGCTTAGCTGTGGACTGAGACCTGCACATGGCCCTGTTGAACTGGTGCTTGAAATTTCTGTCCAGAAGCAAATGTTTGCCAGAAAGCACTGGACGGAATAAGCCTGTGCTCTCACTGTGGCTTGGCATGAAACAGAATGTGGGAAAACTGAAAAGTCGCTCTTAGCCTGGCATCTCCATCCTTTCCTAGAGCAGGCCATTCCAGAAAGAGGTCTTATTCCAAGGGAATCAAGTACAGACTTGGGAGGACGGTCTTTGAGAAAGAAATTTGGTCTGTACGCACCCCTGTCACCAGAGGGTCTAGTGGAATGGAGTGATCCTAGCTACCATAGAAAGACCATCTTCAGCACCAGGAAAGTTGGCTGAGGAGACTCATCCTGGAGGTTCAGGGTTCCCCTGGACCCTGTGAGTCTAGCTTGGACTCCTCCCAAGGCATTCTTGGGATTAAAGATTACCAAGGTTAGGTTTCAAGGTCTTTTCTCAATCTGATTAGGAAATACTTGAAATGATCATCTACAGATATTTACTGAAAATGTCCTTGCTCAAAGGGCTTCCCTTGTAGCTCAGTTGGTAAAGAACCTGTCTATATTGCAGAAAACCTGGGTTCGATTCCTGGGTCAGGAAGATCCCCTGGAGAAGGAAATGGCAACCCACTCCAGTATTTTTGACTGGAGAATCCCATGGACAGAGGAGCCTGGTAGGCTACAGTCCATGGGGTCGCAAGAGTCAGACATAACTTAGTGACTCAACCACCACCTATATATTCAAAGGGCTTCCCAGGTGGCTCAGTGGTAAAGAATCCACCTGCCAATACAGGAGATACAAGAAATGTGGCTTCTATTCTTGGCTTGGGAAGATCCCCTGGGGTAGGAAATGGCAATCCACCCCAGTATTCTTGCCTGGAAAATTCCATGGACAGAGCAGCCTGGCAAGCTACAGTCCATGGGGTCACAAAGAATCGGACACGACTGAGTGACTGAGTGCACACATGCTTGTTCAAAACGATGTGCTAGATATTAAATATTTAAAACCATAATGGGTACTTCCCTCCCTTCAGGATGACAATCATTTCATTGGAGAAGCAAATATACAAATTAAAAATAACCATGAAATAAATAATTGACAAATACATATTAAAGTCAGTATATATCCAACTTTGGAGATGGAAAGTCATTGTGGATTGATGCAATGGATTGGAGAAGCTCCAGGCCAGTGCTTCTCAATCCCAGGTACAGACTGGAATTACCGTGGTGCTTTTACAAAACACTCATGCCCCGGTCCCACCGAGACTGTATATCACATATACAGTCTATGTGTGAAGACTCTATATCATAAGTGAACAGAGTGCCAAGTAAATAGTTATTTAGCTCCTTTAAGAAATTGTCGGAGAAGGCGATGGCACCCCACTCCAGTACTCTTGTCTGGAAAATCCCGTGGACAGAGGAGCCTGGTAGGCTGCAGTTCATGGGGTCGCGAAGAGTCGGACACGACTGAGTGACTTCACTTTCACTTTCCACTTTCATGCATTGGAGAAGGAAATGGCAACCCACTCCAGTGTTCTTGCCTGGAGAATCCCAGGGACGGGGGAGCCTGATGGGCTGCCGTCCATGGGGTCACACAGAGTCGTATATGACTGAAGCGACTTAGCAGCAGCAGCAGCAGCAGCAGCAAGAAACTGTACTCACTGACCAGATCACAGAATTTTCCAGAGTGGCCACTGGTCATTGGTTAACTCAGATCACAGAAGGTTCTGATTAAAATTCTAAGTATCTGAAATAAGGAGATCATGACCCAATGTTCTCATCTGAGAGCCTAGTTACTGTCTTGTTAAGGCTCAAAATGATTAATCACTTATGGATTAACCCACCGACTTCTGAGATAGTTGACCGCATGGGTCAAACCACACAACTGACTCCCTTTGTCGTAAGTGGGTATCACATACCTACAAATTTGAATAGATGGTGCCTGTGGGGATAGAAACACAATTTTTGTGCAGTTTCTTCTCTAACAGCAATTTCATGGAGGCCCTAGTTTTTCTGACTTTTAGGGGAGTGGGAACTCATCCATGTTAATCAACCCCTACCAGACTCCCCATCTGCCTTATCTTTATCACCTTTCGAAGGTCCCAACAGACAAGTGGTAGGAAAAAGGGAGGAAAAAAAAGTCTGCCCAATAATAAATCATTGTTGGAAAGTTTAAATGCTTGAGTCATAGTCTAAGGAATACAGCTGACATCTCTTGTAGAACAAATCCTCAAAAGCCGCCTGCGGCCAAGGCCATTAATATAACCCAGCCTGTCCCAAGAGAGAGACTCAGAAAAGAGCAGGGAAGGCTCTGGGAGAAAGCAGTTCTGTGAATCTGGACTCCCAGCTAGGAAGGCGTTTTTGGAGAGTGTGGCGGTGGCCAAGCCCAGTCTATCCCAGACAGAGAGAAGGAGCAGGAGAAGCTGAGGCAGAGGAGCCAGCTTGAGGAGGCAAATACAGGAGAAAGATTAGCATCAAGGCTGGCACTGGCTGATAGTGAGGGCTCGGGCAGGGAAGAGGCAAGACTCTGTACACACCCTCTGACTGCAGTGAACAGGAAGCAAGTTTTCTCTTTGTGCGTCACTCCTCTAACATGCCATGCAGTAGCTTACTGCCTCCTCTGACATCAGACACTTGGGCAGGACTATTTATGCCTCTCCCAGAGGACTTGTTCACGAAGGGAGATGCACTCATGTCCACACGGGCAGCACAAGCACAATCTCTGGCACTTACTGGGTACTCAGCAGATGCATATTAAGTGAAAAATAGACTGACAGAATAAATGGAAAATACAGTCTTAGCCTGGAGATAGACTTGTGTTCCAGCTAAGGTCTGGTGGGAATTAGACTTTATGAAAACCCCGTAGTTCATGGCTGGCACCCAAATTCTTCCTCTGCCTGCTGACTTGTCTAATACTTACCATTCCCAGGTATGTAGGTAAAAATTTGGGAGAGACTGGAAACATCCAATTCAATGAGGAAGGAGGTAGATTAAAGAAAATAATAATGAAGTATGGCTGAGAAAGGACAGAGGTAGAGGTGGGAGGGGTTTGTTCTAAACAACTTAAGGCTTTATGTGGAAGGTGCAAATTAGATGCAAAATGGAGAGGCAAAAACTAACATTAATTGCTTGTTCTTTGCCAGTTTCCTTGCCGGGGGCTTTCCCTGCATTATTTCATGTATTCTTCACAATAATAGAGCCTGGCATGCAACGCAGTTCTGTTTAACAAGTGTGGAATCAGGGGGTTCCAAGAGTGGGGGTTCCAGAGTAGGCAAGGAAGGAAGCCAGGACCTCAACAGGATCCATTCATCCTCCACACACTCCACATTGTCACTGGATAAAGGGGGGCAAGGCTTCCTCTTACTGGGAGGGTAGAATGACTACATGTGTTTCCCATTTTATAAATTACCACTAGGAAAGAAAGTTCAGTGGGAAGTGGGACGTGGGGCTTGCACATCCCTACGTAAGCACATCCCTAGACAACCACTTACCTGAATATTTTATCAGAAGGCTGTTCTCCCAAAACCAGGTCAAAGCCTCGCTGAAATATTGTGTAAGGCCAAGGCCTGAAAGGAGAAACAGCACGCAATTAAAGTCAATCGACAAACATTCCCTGAATGTCCACTCTGTGCCTAGTACCACGCCAAGGTTCTGGAGACCCAAAGACAGAGGGGACCTAGTCTGGGTTCTCAAGAATCCCACTAATGTGAGTTCACAAGACACAGAACGCTGGAACTCAATTAAGAACAGTATCAATCCAAAAATCACTGACCCACCAGGAAAGTGGAATTTAATAAACATGACAATTGGAACTCTGTAGGGAAAAAAAAATTATAATAATGTCATAGCCAGAATTTACGGCCCTTCAGTGATTTAGCAGCAGATATAGATTTAGCAGATCCTTAGCTTTGTCTCACTGAAGAAAGAGGGGGAGTATGATTTCTTGGAAAGACAAAACCTCCAGAATCAGACAGTTCTGGGTTCAAACTGTTCTGCTGTTGAGTCAGCTGTTTGCCTTTGGGTGGTTATTTGCCTTGTTGAGTCTAATTTCATCACTTGTAAAAACAGGATTGTTAATAGTGGCTTCATAGACACCATGAAGATGAAGCAAACCTTTTAGGCCAAAGCCACAGCTCATAGTGGGTTCTCATCATGCTCCCTTTCCCTCAAAATGACTTGAAGGTTCTGGGTTTTTGACAGGTTCCAGATGGTTTCAATCATTACCATGTCACTCATTCAACCAGAAACAACCATGGCATTTTTGATTAAGACTTAACTACCTTCCCTGGTGGCTCAGACAGTAAAGAATCTGCATGTAATATGGCAGACTCAGTCCCTGGGTTGGGACAATCCCCTGGAGAAGGAAATGGCAACCCAGTCCAGTATTCTTGCCTGGGAAATCCCATGGACAGAGGAGCCTGGCAGGCTATAGTCCACAGGGTTGCAAAGAGTTAGACATGACTGAGCGACTAACACTTTCTTTTCACCAGTCTCTCTAGTGAGTGGGCTTCCAAGGTAGAGCTTGTAGTAAAGAACTCACTTGCCAAATGCAGGAGACTAAGAGACAAGGGTTCAAACACTAAGCAGCTAAGCATGCACACGCACCCTAGCATTTGGATGTCGCATATACTTGAAACTACCAAAACTATTTCTTTTCAGTAGCATATATCTCTATGTTAACCCAGATGTCCAACTCCCAAATTATTTACTCCTTCAAGCAAGACTTATAAAGCCCAGCCTTGTGTGGATACTAGGTATGTACTCACAGAGTGAACTGGGCCCTTGCTCTCACGGAATGTACAGTCTCCATGTATAACCAATCATACCAACCAATAACTACTGAGGATTTTACTGCACACATGCCTTTGGCTTTCAAGGACTACAGAAAGTCAGGAGAATAAATCGACATAATTATTTGGGATTAAATCCAACACTAGGAATTAACCCAGTTATTGTCAATGGTGTCAACAATAGAGGGCATTTAGGGAAAATTTAGGGCAGTAGTCATTGAATGATACAATGACAGCAGCATATTACTGGCATTTAGCATGTGAAAGTCGCTCAGTACTGTCTGACTCACTGCAACCCCATGGACTATACAGTCCATGGAATTCTCTAGGCCAGAATACTGGAGCAGGTAGCCTATCCCTTCTCCAGGGGATCTTCCCAACCCAGGGATCAAACCCAGGTCTCCCACATTGCAAACAGATTCTTTACCAGCTGAGGCATAAGAAAAGCCCAAGAATACTGGAGTGGGTAGCCTATCCCTTTTCCAGTGGATTGTCCTGACCCCAGATCTTCCTGAGTTAGTGGATCTCCTGACCCAGGAATCAACCCAGGGTCTCCTGCATTGCAGGCGAATTCTTTAAAAGGCATTTAGTAGGCTAGAATAATGCAGCATTCAGGACAGCCCTGCATGACAAAAAATTCCCCCGGGCCCTGCAAACTTTTGAATGTCTTGGTACACATTTACATAGGTAAAAACCTGCTTATTATTATCTCAGCCTAGGCGCTAACTCCATTTACCTACAAGCACAAAGCAGCTTGTACTGTTTTAATATAAGATGAATTGTCTAGGTATATAACTACCATGTAAATTAAGAGAAGATTATACAAGATTAATTGGAAATTTTACCAAGATTTGTTCATAATTTTGGAAAATCACATCATTGTTTGCAGTGCTGTTCATGGTCTTTGAGTCACCAACAGAGCATGTCTACATCAACCCAATTGCTCTTATATATATTGTGTATTACATATTACATCACATTTTATATTATGGGGACTCTACATTAGATGCAAATGTCTGTCAACTTTATTTCTTCTATTGTAATACTGCAGAGAATTTATACATTAAAATAGCTACATTACTATAAATTATTTATTATCACTTCTCTTTTGATTACTGTTACCACTTCATATTATTTTAAATTTTTATTTATTTAGACTTTATTATATATGATTTCATTTACAGATTATTAAAAAAAGAGTTAAATTTGTCATAAAATTGAGTGTTGGGTCTGATAGGGTTGAGACACCAACTTAAGCCAACCAGCTAACCAATTAACTACTTCAAGGAGTTGGTAGCTGCAAAGTGAGGCCACTGGATCTCTATAAAGGAGTGGCTGGGATGAGTGCATTCCTTTTTTATGCTCACTATTTATAAACACTTTATTCCTGGAATTCAACTTAGAAATACCCTGAGGCAACTAGAATTGGCTCCAAAAGGTATCCAAACACCATACTACGAATAACCCCTGCATCAAATAAATAGCCCACGTGTGTTTTTCATGTTTGTTTTGTTCATTGGAGGTAAAGCCACAGAGTGGGGTTTGAATCTGATTCTTTTTTGCTGAACAATTAGTGTGGCTTAAGAGCAGCTAAAAAATGCATACTAATTCAAGAAAAAGACTAAAATTCAGGAGGAAAAAAAGTCCCATCTGATCCTAAATAGAGAAAAGGGACCTGAAACTTTATCTCTCCTTTGGACAAAATCATATTTTATTCACTATCAGTTGAATAATTTTAAAAAACACATGTTTTGCCTTCAAGTCATCTCCAGTACTCAAAATGGGTATAGTGTGTAATTAGAGTTAATTCTTGGCATAATTCCTTGGTTGTTTGAAAATATATTTTGAGGATCCAAATTTTAGACTAGCATTGATTACAGTGTGGACAATTAACTACATGGAATAATATAAATAAACCTGTATTCAAGCCATAGGTAAAGAATCAGTGAGCCCAGAAACATTGATTAAGTACATGCTGACGTGCTGTCAGATAGTCAGGGCAAAGAGACTTCTTGCTCTCATGAGTCCCGAGTGTCAAGAAAGGCAACTCAGATGTGCCATCTGGACCCCACCCTGTTCACAGGGACAGGCAGCAGGACATAGTGGGTAGGCTGTGGGTTCTGGCCTGCCTATTCCAATTCCAGCTTAGCGATCAATTGCTGTGTGACCTTGACCAAGTCCCTTAATCATTGTGTGTCCCCATTTTCTCATCTGTGAAATGAGGCTGAGAGTAATAACTTTATCAACCTGGCAAGGCTGTCATGAGGTGGAACTAGTTACTATGATTAAAGTGTTCCGAACAGCATCCGGCATTCAGTGAGTGCCACACCAGCATCTGTTACATAAGTGAAATGTACTAGTTACCTGAATCCAATATAAATACTACAAAAAGGAGATTCCCAAGCTTTTAATGAGGAAGCAGTATCTTCCCTTCAGAGCCAAACACAGTACCACACCAGGCTTTAACTCAGCTTGTAAATGTATTTGTGTTGTCTGGAGAGGAGCCAATGATGCGTGTGGGAGACAAATCCCACTCCCACCTCCCACCCGGGCCCCACTTCACGGGGACTCTACAGCACTGACCTGAGATGCAGAGAGGAGAAGGGCACGCTGTGAGAGGGGAAGAGGAATCAGAGAGTCTGCAAATTGCTTCAGCGAGGAAGGAAAAGAGAATTGACTTCTTTCCTTCCCTTGAGTCAGGGATGATCTGTCAGGGAGATGGGGATTCTTATTTGATTTATTTAGCAAATATTTATGGAGGGCCTATTGTGTGTGAACTGTGATACTAGGCAACGGGAGCCGGCATAAAGAGATTCTTGCTCTCAAAGGAATCTATAGTCTTTCTGAAGAAACACCCGCACGCCCAGACAAATAGCAGGGAATGAGTAAAAAGGCGGAGGAATGGGACTGGAGCAGATAAGCTAAGTGGTCCTGGCAGTGGCAGATCACTCACCCTGGGCGCCGGGGGGCTGGGTGTTGGCGGTGCGTGGCAGGATAGCAGAGGGGAGCCTGATGCGTGTGAGTGGAGAGGCCACAAGGGCCACCTAGGAAAAGGCAGGGTGAAGTGATGGAGTGTGTGTGCTCAGTCGTGTCTGACTCTTTGCAACCTCACAGACTGTGGCCCGCCAGGCTCCTCTGTCCACGGGATTTTTCCAGCAATAATACTGGAGTGGGTTGCCATTTCCTCCTCCAGGGGACCTTCTTGACTCAGGGATCAAACCCAAGTCTTCTGACTCTCCTGCATTGGCAGGCAGATTCTTTACCACCGAACCACCTGGAATCCCTAAGTGATGAAGAGCTAGACCTAAAAGTGCTGAAAACACTTAGAGCTGGGTTACCTGAGACCAACTGAAAGAGGAAGAGGCCTTTGCAGTGGGCTTTCTGCATGTGAGCTCAAGATACATACCCATCTCCAAGCTCAGATGGAAGCTGCCACAGGGATGCCCAGCAACAGGTCTAGAGTACCTAATAATTGTCCATCTTCTCTGTTTCTCACTCTATTGGACCATTTTTTCAAAAAGGCTCATGCCCATAGTAGAGACTTGGCCTCTCATAGCTGCAATTCATGTCTTTACAAGCTCAGGCCACAGAGAGACACTGTCCATCCACAGAAACAATAATCCGTGGAAGAACTGCTTGACCCATCTCAGATCAGATGAGGAACCTGGACCAGGCTCTGGGGCCAGGGAAGCAGAGACATCCAAACAGCTTCAATTCTCATTCGGTTTCCAGGGTTAGAGCTGGGAGGACGGGGAGTGTCAAACAAAATGATCATTTCCAGCTCAAGTTCCCTCTGCTCGGGGTGGCAAGAGCTCGGCCTCCCACCAGGAATGGGTGGCATTACAGAACAGACTACACCAACCTTAGTTTTGTGGAAAGAGTACCCACCTCGGAGCCCAAGGATAGCATCAGGCCAGATGCGGGGCAGGAGACTAAACACCACAGTTGGAAGAAAACCTGAGCCTTTGGGCTCCAGCTTAGGTAATGTAGCCTGCAATATTCTCTGTCTTGCACTGGGCAACCCAGTCACATCTTGGTTTAGGAAAATTAGCAGAATTGGAAGTCAGAATAGAGCTTGTTTGTTTGTCAATATCGCCAGTCTGACAAATCAAGACCCTGAAGATGGTCCTCCTGTGTGGGCAGTTACAGATGGCCTAGATTCAGGGGCCTCTCAGGCCAGCACAGGAGCCATCTAGGGTTCACTACCTCGAGCAGAAACTTAATCTGCACCACAGAGGAGCCCCACTGTTACAGGAAGACATCGGCCACTGGGACACACGTGTGAACTGGATAGGCTGAGAGCCATTCGTAACCTCGCCTTTGCCTTTTCTTCTCTGCCCTGTCTCACATAGTTCCAAACAGTTTATGCAGAGGCTTCATTAAGCACTGGAAATTTCTAAGCTTTCAGTTTCTCTCCTCAGTTTGCTCCTCTTTCTCAAGACACATCAGCTATCACAGGGTTTTTCCCATTGTTTTTCCTCCTGGTTAGCCCAGAAGTTGGTCGTGGCCTTGACTTGACTTGACTGGTTGCTTGGGCATTCCTTCCACCATGTAGCCTAGACCCAATTGCATGAGTGGAATCCAGCATGGCCAGACCGATGGGATGATCCCTTCACATCTGTTCTCTTAGGGCAGAAAGGGACCACTCCTGCTCTAGATAAGAGTACTTTAAAATTTGCTTTTTGATTAAATGCTAGTCCCAGCTTTCAGGGCTTCCCTGGTAACTCAGTTAGTAAAGAATCTGCCTGCAGTGTAGGAGACCCAGGTTCAATTCCTGAGTCGGGAAGGTCCCCTGGAGAAGGAAATGGCTATCCACTCCAGTATTCTTGCTGGAAAATCCTATGGACATAGGATCCTGGCAGGCTACAGTCCATAGGGTCGCAAGAGTCAGACCCAACTTAGGGATTAAACTACCACCCACCTTTCCACCTGGGAAGGGAACTTGAAAATTTCTGGTGAGCATTGTCTGGTGATGGGTTTCCTTGTGGAGGAGTTAAGACTTATCACCTGGGAATGAATGAGGGGGAGAGATACAGATGAGAAATAGACAATAAACAGACATGCAACAGGTGAGGGGATAGAGAGTGTGAAAGAGAATACATGTATGTATGTATGTATGCACGTGCATACACAGTTCAGTGTATGGAAAGAATATTTCATCTGGAGGCAATGATGAAAAAGGCATTTCACGATGGACTTTTAAAAACAAGGAGCCTCTTCTGAACTCATATATTCTTCTACCTATCCTTAAAGAGATCATTTTACAAATGAAAATAATGTTCCATAGTTAAATGAAAGCACGTGCTTTTAAGCTTGCTTCTGGCCCACACTAGGCTAGATTTCTGGTGGAAGCATGGTTTCAAGGTTTCCCCCCAGCCAGTCAGAACACTTTGGGGTTCTGGTATAGGTTGTCATATCCACATGCAATGTGAGGGCTTTTGAGAAAAATGTTCCTGTTCTTAACTAGGTAAATGCATTTGCAAGGAAGGAGCAGTAAAACAAAGAGAATAGAAGTTTATTTTTCTTTAAAGTTTCTGAGAAAAGGTAGTTTGAGAGATATCCAGGAGAAAAGGTGAAGAGAAAATTGGTAAAAATGAGTTTTCTAGCTATGCAGTTGGGTGAAACATTCCACACCTCAATTTACCATGATGATGAAATGACATTATTATGTGCCACTATCTTCACATCAGCACCAGTTCTGGGAGGAATAAGGGCTGGAATGGCTGATTTCTTGGATATCTGGTAAAGCTATAGCTTTATCAGAAGTTAAATGATAATTATAATGATGTCTAGTGTTCCTACAGGACACTTGAGGGCCTCGAGGCCTTTGTAGACGTTTCTTTACCTGGAATTGTTTGCCTCTCTCAGTTGTTTGAATAACTTACACTATTCTTTAATTCTAGCCTAAAAATTACTTTCCAAAATAGACCTTCCTCTCCAAGACTAGGTTATGTTCCCTTGTTATATAAAGCACCCTGCACTTTCCTTTATGGAACCTATAAATATAATCAATATGTTATACATTTAGTTAATATGGTCCCCTCATGAGATATAAAAGACTCTATCATCATCTTTGCCACATCCTCACTATCCACTGTAGAACCATCACACAGCAGGTACTTGGTAATGAACCAGACCACACTGCAAATGAGGCTTCAGGTTGGACAGATCCTGCAGTCCATTGTCAGATAAGACTTAATTTTTTCAGCCCTGGTTTCTAAAGCTATAAAATGAGGATAAAATAGCACCTAGAGTTGTTAAGTGAGCGTGTATAGACTTCACACAGTGCTGGCTACACAGAACAAACTCAGGAAATATTATTGTTTATTATAATTAATATTCCCATTTGGTAAATAGAAAATTCATGTCTAACACTACATTTTAAACATAAAGTGTGATGATAGGCTGTCTTTTCAAACTGTGTTATCTTTAAGTATGTAAATCTCAAGTAAAGAAAAATGAAATATTGGTGTGATTTTATTCATTATTTATTACCTATTAATCATCTGGTCCCATCACTTCATGGGAAATAGATGGGGAAACAGTGTCAGACTTTGTTTTTGGGACTCCAAAATCACTGCAGATGGTGATTGCAGCCGTGAAATTAAAAGACGCTTACTCCTTGGAAGGAAAGTTATGACTAACTTAGATAGCATATTAAAAAGTAAAGATATTACTTTGCCAACAAAGGTCCGTCTAGTCAAGGCTATGGTTTTTCTAGTGGTCATGTATAGATGTGAGAGTTGGACTGTGAAGAAAGCTGAGCACCAAAGAATTGATGCTTTTGAACTGTGGTATCGGGGAAGGCAATGGCACCCCACCCCAGTACTTCTGCCTGGAAAATCCCATGGACAGAGGATCCTGGTAGGCTCCAGTCCATGGGGTCGCTAAGAGTCTGACACGACTGAGCGACTTCACTTTCACTTTTCACTTTCATGCATTGGAGAAGGAAATGGCAACCCACTCCAGTATTCTTGCCTGGAGAATCCCAGGGACGGGGGAGCCTGGTGAGCTTCCGTCTATGGGATCGCACAGAGTCGGACACGACTGAAGCGACTTAGCATTGGAGAAGACTCTTGAGAGTCTCTTGGACTGCAAGGAGATCCAACCAGTCCATCTTAAAGGAGATCACTCCTGGGTATTCATTGGAAGGCCTGATGCTACAGGTGAAACTAATACTTTGGCCACCTCATGCAAAGAGTTGACTCATTGGAAAAGACCCTGATGCTGGGAGGGATTGGGGGCAGGAGGAGAAGGGGACAACAGAGGATGAGATGGCTGGATGGCATCACCGACTCGATAGACATGAGTTTGAGTGAACTCGGAGTTGGTCATGGACAGGGAGGCCTGGAGTGCTGCGATTCATGGGGTCGCAAAGAGTCGGACACGACTGAGTGACTTGACTGAACTGAACTGATTAATAGGTAAATGAGTTTACTAAGAGGTTTTTTTTATTCAGAAAAATAACATACTTCTCAGTAACTAGCAAAGCAGCTGGAGTGTGACCATGGAGCCAGACTGAGTAGGGTTAAAACCTGCCACTGCAACTTACTAACCTCATGTCCTTGGTTAAGGTCATTGACTTTTGCCATCAGATGATCCTATCCACTTCCTCCTCTTGCCCTCGTCATGCCAACACCACCCCACCCCCACCTTCCCTCCACAATTCAGAGGCTGGCTCCTTTCATAATTTTTGTTGACTTAAGTAGCCATTAAAACGATCTTTCCAATTCTCAAACCATTCACTGCCTTGACTTTTCTCCTCAAACAATCCTGTCCCCTACTCTCATTCCCATGATCATAGCCTAGATTGCCAATATCTGCAACCTCTCCTTGGTCACAGCTTCAGGAATCCCCGAATCTGACCATCACTTCCTGCCCTCCCAGTTCATTCCTCCTATATCCACAGAATATTTTCTATCCATCTGAGCCTTAAAATCCATTCATCTAACCACCATTTTATTGACCCTCACCCACCTCACGAACCCTCTTTCCTTTTTGCTCAAATTAAATTCTGTGATCCATTATTGTAATCACCCTTTCAAGGAATCTCAACTCTCTCGCCCTCCATTACTTCATCATACTTGTCTGAAACACTCCAACACTGGTTAAACTCAATGACCCTGTGACTTCCATTTCTGTGTCTGCACAAATGAATGTTGCTGGCAACCACGCTGATTGGTCTCCCTTTAAATCCTACACCACTGACCTCAAGTGGTCTCTGCATACTGCCTACTGATCAAACTACATCTTTCCTGTCTGCTCTCCCTCCCACTCTCAAGATCATTATCTCATACCTTCTTTCTCCTCACACCTCCAACACCTCCTCCCCCATCCTCGCCCTCAGCTAATGGTCTGCTTCCTACATAATTGGGAAAACAGAGGCAGTCAGATTAAAAGCTGGCCCCACCACATCCATCCACCCACCCACCCGCTCCTGTGCCCGGTACTTGGCCCTCCTTCCAGTAATTAGGCAGAAACAGCTTGTGCTCCTGTCCAGAATAATCCCTTCTTGACTCACCCTTGGACGCCAAGCAATGAGATCTAAGGAGAGAAGCCCTAGATGGAAGTTATAAGTTCAACCCCCTTCTGCTATTATGACCTCAAGCAAGTGAGACTACCTTAGAGCCTCTGTCTCTTCAGATGCAGAGTGGGAATCCTGAGTTGAGCATACTTAACTTTACACTGCTGACCAAACAGTGTATATATTTCAGATGCTTAACAATCTTCGATTTTTCATTTTTAATCAACTTTATTTTTGCAGGATTTGCTCTTTTGCATACATGTGCTTGAGTTTTGCATACATGAGTTTGAGTAATCTCCGGGAGTTGGTGATAGACAGGGAGGCCTGGTGTGCTGCAGTCCATGGGGTCGCAAAGAGTCGGACACGACTGAACGACTGAACTGAATTGAACTGAACTGATACGTGTGCTTGTGTATGTTTAACCTGTCATCTCATTTAAAGATAGAAGAGTGAAAAACTGACACAGATCCTGCCTCTCTGTGGCTCAGTTTTCTTACTTATAAAATGGGATAACAATGTTGAGTCCTACCCCCAAAGCCACAGGTACAAGGCAGTGCACCAAGGCCGCAGAAGCAGAGTCCAGAACCAAGGTCACCTCTGAAGCTGACTGAGCCTCTTTGTAATCTTGCCAAAACTCTTGCTGATCATCACTAACAATCTTCCTGACTTCCAATTAGGCAAAGATGCCCACTCCAGTAGACACCCTATAGCGCCCCGACCAATCACCTAACACCAACCTTCCAGCAGGAATTTTCTTTGTCTTGAGGCTATAAAAATTGGTTACTAACCCATGAAAACTGTCAACTCTCCCTGGTCTGTCAGGAGGTTGGCCCGCTGTGCTCACAATGCCCACTTCATCTCTGCTTTTTGTTCTTAAAAAACTCACTCCTTTCTGTAATACGCTATGTCTGGAAATTCTTTTCTAACCCACACTCGGACTGCCTCAACAAATAATACTACCCACCTCACCAATTGAACAGGATTAAGCAATCTAATATCTGTAAAAACTTATAATAACCTTGGATATAGTGAGTCCTGAATAATCAATGTAGGCTGTTATTACTCACATCTTGTTTGGAATGTTGGTTCTAAAACTTGAAGAGGCTTTCTGCTCAAGAAATTTTGAAGTATATAAAATGATTTTGAAAATCACAATAATAAACACATGTTGTGACTTTCCCCCCAAATTTTGGAATTCAGGAATACAACCTTGATCCCCAAAAGTGGCAGTGAAGACAAATACACACATCATGATGGTTAATTTTATGAGCCTACTCGACTGGGCCACAGGGTGCCTAGATATTTGGTCACACATTATTCTGTGTATTTTGGTGAGCATGTTTGAATGGGATTAACATTTGAATTGGTAGACTGAGTAAAGCAGATGGCTCCCCACAATCTGGGTGGGCTTCATCCAATCAGCTGAAGGTCTGAATAGGATTAAAAGACTCACCCTCCCCAAAGTAAGAGAGAATTCCTTCTGCTTGATGGCTTCAAACTGAGACATCCAATTTTTCTGCCTTTGAGCTCAAAGTTAAACATTGATTTTTTCTTGGGTCTTGAGCCAACTAGGACTACATCATTCGCTTCTCCTAGATCTCAGGCCTCAACTACCCTATTGGGTCTCCTGGATTTCCTGATTGCTGACTGCAAACCTTGGGATTTGTCAGGCTCCATAATCACATGAGCCAGTGTCTTACATCCTTCTTTATATTCTGCATCCTATTGCATTTGTTTCTCTAAGAATGCTAATGTGACCCCATGGACTGTAGCCTGCCAGGCTCTTCTGTCCATGGCATTCTCCAGGCACGAATACTGGAGTGGGTAGCCATCCCCTTCTCCAGGGGCTCTCCCTGACCCAGGGATAGAACTTGGGTCTCCCGCACGGCAGGCAGATTCTTTATCATCTGAACCACCAGGGAAGCCCACACACCCATATTCACACAGATACCGTACATATAAATACAGAATCCACACTTAACCTTTTTGTCAACACAAAGCATGTCAGAGAATTACAGCAGTGAGGAAACATGGGCATGGGCCCCAGTTTTGCAGAAGACATTGTAACTTGATTCCTGTCACTTGCCTTATGGGGAGAAAGGATAAGCATCTGCTTCAGCAGACTCAGGGAGCATCCTAGAAGGCTGAGTCCATATGTCCTCAGTTGGGGAAAGCTGGCCTAGAGACTTGCAGTTCCCCTGTATATTCTGAGATCAAAGATTATATAAAGCAGAAGGAGAAAATCTTGAGTGGGTCAGAAAAAGTTGGAAATAGTAGCTGTCATTCATTGACCACTGAGCATGTGCCAGGCAGGCACATGTTCAGTGCTGTACACACATCAGCACACGCTTTCACTACTACCTGGGGAGCCACACAGCTATATAGTTATTATGCTCAGGTTTCCAAGATAAACCAAGGTTGAGCATGGCTAAGTCAGTTGCCTAAGGTCACTCAGCCAGCAAGGGCACAGGTGAATGTGCCCATGGATCACAGAGCCCGCACTTTGTCCTACGTGTTGCCTCCTCTTCTCACCACCAAGGGCGGAGAGCTACCGAGAAAATGTACAAAACTCATGCCAGGTCTACAGACAAGGATGTTGTCTGTGTTTTGACCTGGCTTGCCCACCGCTGGCTTCTAAGTGCCGGTGGGGGCCTGGGGGCAAATGTTATCTATAATGTCCAAGAATTACCTGCTCCTTTGCCTGTGTTTTCATTGGACAGTCTGTGATGTACCATGTGGTATTAAAGTCACCTGTCTTCCTCTTTGGGTGTCCTTGGACTGCTTATAGCTACTGAATCTCATTTATCCCTGCATCTCTCATAAGTGCTATCTGGCATAATGGTTCTCAAACTCTGGGGTACATCAGATTCACAGCACACACGGGCACAATGCTTCTTAAACTTTAGTTGCTCCCATCCACCTATCTAGGGTAGGGCCAGGCATCAGTATTTTTTAAAAGTTAGGCAGCTGGTTCTAATGCACACAATAGGTTGAGAATTACAGACCTAACATATGGACACTCACACTCTCTGTCAATCTTTACAAATGAGTTTGGTTTTCTATACAACATGATTGCCATAAAAACAGAAGTTACAATCTAGACTAAGGATTCACTGGAACCTATTTTTTAAATTTCTGAATAATAATGAGGGACAAAGCATATTGAGTTCCTTCCTATTCCCTTTATTAATGAATTAAGATATCCCACATTTCATTATAATTATATAAGGTGTATATTTGGGTTTTTTAAATTGTCATTTTGATTTTAGTGGGCCACTTTTATTAAAACAGTATTATACAAAATTGTGGCTTCCCTGGTAGTTCAGCTGGTAAAGAATCCACCTGCACTGCAGGACACCCCGGTTCTGTTCCTGGGTTGGGAAGATCCCCTGGAGAAGGGAATAGGCTACCCACTCCAGTATTCACGTGTTTCCCTGGTAGCTCAGATAGTAAAGAATCTGCCTTTGATGTGGGAGACCTGGGTTAGACCCCTGGGCTTGGGACATTTGTTCCACTGTCTGGATGTATCACTTTGAATTTTGGATCATCCCACAATGCTGTCACAGGATAAACATCCCCCTCCCATAAGGCTGCCAGATCCTACTTGAGATGGTCCACTCCTAATAGTTTATTACTAGGTATTATTAACATAATGGGCTTCCCAGGTGGCGCTAGTAGTAAAAAACTTGCCTGACAATGCAGGAGACATAAAAGACATAGGTTCAATCCCTGGGTCAGGAAGATCCCCTGGAGGAGGGCATGGCTACCCACTCCAGTATTCTTGCCTGGAGAATCACCATGGATAGAAGGGCCTGGCGGGATACAGTCCGTGGGGTCACAAAGTTGGACATGACTGAGTGACTAAGCACAGCATAGCACACACAGCATTGAGATTTTCATACGTTTATAAATTCACTCACAGATACAGATGCATCCCCACACATACACACACACATGCATACATACAAGTGTCTGTGTACATGACACACACACTCATTCACAAACTCACACACCTTGCCACGCTACTGCAACACTTCCTTTGGGAGCCGAGCGAGGGCTGGTCAGATGGCTGGTAGGATTCACAGTTGCCCTCTGCCGCCTCTCTTAATCCCCTGGCAGCTTCTGTGGGCATTGAAAGCAGACCTGGGAGAGGAGCCCCTGACAGCAGAGTCTCCTGCAGACACATCCGGGCCTTCAGTCGTTCACATAAATTACCCCAAAAGGCTCAGGTTTTGTGGGTGGGCTCTGGAGTCAGATCCCCCTTCAAGTCCGAGGTCTGGACTTGAGCTCCTTGCCAGCGGTGTGAAACTGACCAGATATTTACCCTTTTCAGCCCTCACTTTCTTTCCCTGTGAAATTGTGATAATAGTAACTGCCTGTTGCTTCTAGTGTTGTAGAAGAATAAATGAATAAACACAGTTTCAGGACAATGACTGACATTCAGTTGTCACTTTCTAAATGTAAGTTTCCTTCCTTATTTTTCTCTGGACTCTGCATCTACAGGCTCAGTTGATTTTTCACTCTGGGCTAATGCAGCCAGGGTCTCAAGTTCAATCCTCCTGAAAGCTTGTTAGTCTCTCCTACTTCTGCCTATGGGCAAAGCCTGCACCAGATATCGCTGGACACCCATCTTTGCTCACAAATGCACAGGACAGGAGCTTAGTGATGGATTTGTGCAAATCCATCTCTGCACAAGAAAAACGGCTCAACACTTACTTACTGTGGAGTGTGACCTCCCGGTAAGAGAAGGGTACAAACCTGGGACCCCCTCCTCCTCCACAGATGCACCCCTTCAATTTCAGTGAGGAGGTAGGAGAGTGAACAACACTAACACGAAAGCAGAGTGACAGACGAGAGGCAGAGGATATACAGGAGAAGAGACAGCTTCCTCCATTTCTGTGATTTTATGAGAAGGGAAATTGACAATGTAAATAAGCCAGGGAACCAGGGGAGAATCACAGTCGCCACCAAGGACTTGTCTTTAGTATGAGTACAGCACTTTTACCCTTTCCCCAAAGTCCTTTCATATCTACTAATTTGCTTCCATTCAACGTGTTACTTAGCAAATTTCACTATTAATTCAATCCCTCATTCACTCATTTTTTTATTTATTTACTTGAAAAATATGAATTAACCAATTGCATTGCTAAACACCATCAAGGGACACAGAAATGATTTAATACACATTCTCTATCATCAAGGACTTCATTAATGAAGTGAGTCATTCCTCGAGCAGTGATTCTGTACCTCTGATGAGCCAGATGTAATGGGGAGGGCTGAGATACACAGATGAAAGGCGGGTCCCTGTCTGGGATCATGGTCAAATGGTGTAAGAATGACGGTAAACAATCCATGACATTTGGTTTGTCAATTTTTATGCTAAAGCAAGTAAAAATCATCATTTATTGTACATTTACTGGCAGTCAATAAGCCAAGGGCTTTATATTTATCATTTCACTTAATTCTCATAAAATCTTTTGAGATATAGGCACTAAGCTTTGGTGGTTTAGTCGCTAAGTCGTATCTGACTCTTATGACCCCGTGGACTGTATGTAGCCTGCCAGGTTCCTCTGTGCATGGGGTTTCCCAGGCAAGAATGGGTTGCCATTTCCTTCTCCAGGGGATCTTCCTGACCCAGAGATCAAATCTGGGTCTCCAACATTGGCATGCGGCTTCTTTACCGCTGAACCACCAGGGAAGCCTATAGTATTCCCATTTGATAGATGGGGAAAGTGAGGCTTAGGAAAGATAAATAACATGTGGCAAAGTCCCACAGCTAACACTTGGCAGAGTCCAGGCTCCAACTCAGTGCTCTCAGATGCCAAAGCCCTTGCAACAACCTCCATGAACATCATTCTCCTTGGTGCTATGGGGGATAAAGAGGAGTTGTTGGCCTGCACTGGCTAGAAGTGTTAATGAGATGAGGACACATCTGCACTCCCAAGCAGAGATGAGGAGGTGGGAGGGAAAAGACTGAGTTTTAACTGAGAGCATCTGGTGAGATGTGGAGTAGGCAGCGAGACAAGCAGGGCTGGCATTTAAAAGAGAAGGAAATACAGAAAGAGAATGGGAGTGAAAACAGGGGCCATGGGAGGAGCAGAGTGAGTATTGATAATAACAAGCGACTGATCAATCATTTACTATCCCCATTTACCTCTATTTCATATTAATAGATAAGATCACTGAGGCTCAGCGAGGTTACACTGTCGAAAATAACACAGAAGACTGATGAAGTGGAATCATTCATTCATTCATTTGCTCAGGATATATGTACTCAGCAGTTAGCATGGGCCAAGTTCTGTGTTCTGGGGATACAGAGGTGAACAGAAGTGAAGATGGTGAGGTTTTGCATCATGAGTTTATACTAATGAATATATAATCATCACAGTTGATGTGAGTGCTCTGAAGAAAGGAGTGTGGCCCTTGGGTGTGTATGGTTAAAGAGAGCCTGTCTGAGAAAGTGAAGCTTAAGCCCTGGGGGAGATCTTTCCATACAAATCTGATCCTATCTCACCCTTTAAAGTCCTGATTGGCCCCTCAGGGTGCCCCTGACCCTTCCCTGCCTCACCAGCTTCTTCCACAGCCTCTCCCTGTGTGTTACACCAGAGTTGTGAACCCTGACGGTTCCTTACAGGGGCCAGGCTTTTCTCTCCCCAGGAGACCATCCAGGGAATGCTGGTCCTACAGAGCCTCGTACCGTATCATCAACCGGCTGCTGCTTCCTCATCGCTCAGTTTCAATGGGAACACAGCCACAGAGACCTCTGATTTCAAGTTACCCGTCTCCTCCCCTCACTTCAGTTGTTCTCTGTTAGCCCTTTCTTTTCCCTCATGGTATTTTCACAACCCATAAGTACTCTGCTTTGAGTTTGTTTTCTTGTTTGTTCTAGTGCCTTCCTCATCAGACTGTTTATACCTTGAGGGCAGGAGGAGCCTTACAAGTCTACTCCTCCTGGTATCTGCATTAATTTTTTAAAATTATTTATTTTAATTGGAGGCTAATTAAGTTACAATATTGTGGTGGTTTTTGCCATACATTGACATGAATCAGCCATGGGTGTATATGTGTTCCCCATCCTGGACCCCCCTCCTACCTCCCTCCCCGATGGTATATTCAATTCTTAGCAGAACCCAACACACAGTAAACTCTCAAGAAAAAATAATTAATGAATGATTTTGATGATTATAAATAAGCAAGGGTGTGTGTGTGTGTGTGTGTGGTGTCCATCTGTATTAGAGAGAGGAAAAATAAAATAATCAGCTAGCAGAGTTTCAAGTTTCAAGGTAATAATTACAACACCAGCATCAAGAGTCTTCATGAAGAAATTAACTGACAATAAAAGCAGAGACAAAACATGTAGATATTTTTCTTAAGAAATTTAGGTAGTGAAAGTAAATAAGAAAAATAAAAGGGAGCAATAATAAGGTCAAGGAATCATTTGATGTTTGAATAAAGGACAGAGGTGTCTGGATACAAATGATGCAAGAAATAGTTGATTGGACAGCAAGGGTGTCTAGAAAGTAAGAAGAGTTGGAATGACAGATTAAGGTGGGGAATTTAGCTTTGGCACTGAGAAGAACACAGCCAATCCAAAGACAGGAGTGAGGCAGGGTAAAGATGAGGACAGACTCAAAGTAGAGAGACGGAAGGAAAGGGAGCCTGGACCCATAGCTTTGATTGTGCTAAGTCAAATCTGAGGTTAGGAGCTGAGAGCCAGGGTCTGGGACAGAACTGAGTACTTGAGGAGAGGGAAAGGTTTTTGATCCATGACAGGGGATGAATAAGAAGACTCGATGCTGCTCTGAGTCCCTGGTTGGAATTATAGAAAGAACACCCATTAGCAGGTTTCTCCAGGATTCTCTCTAGCTCTAGGAAGATGTGGAGCAGCAGAGATGCAAATAGAAAGCTCTCATAAAGGCTGGAAGGGGCCAGGGAAGAAAGACAGACTATAAGGACAAGGATGCCTTCGCTTGGGGTCTAGGCTGCCTGGAGCCAGGAAACAGACAATGGATTTGATGGATATTGAAAAAAGAAGTCAAAGAGTCTTTGGGAGGTTGGAGTGGGGCAAGGAGAAGCTGGGAGGCTGTGGAGAACTTCAGAGTTCAAAAACTTAATGATGCGATGCTTTTAAAATATAATGCTATTAAAGAGTGGCCTTGCTGGGAATCACCTAAAGTAGAGGAGAATTAGAAGACCTTGATGAACTGAGTTGTCTGTTAAAAGGAAAATTAACATACATGTTTCTTTGTTCATGCAGTCAGCCAACAATTACTAAGGATTTACTATGTGTCAAACACTATACCCATCATTGGGAAAATAAAGTCAAGTAAGATTTAGCCCTTCTCCAAAAGGACCCACAATCTAATGAAAGAATCTGATAAATCAATGACTTATTATCATACGTTGTGTTATGGGTAGAATTGTGTCCCAACAAAAAGTTATATTAAAGCCCGAATCCTCAGGTGTGCAAGATGTTACTTTATTTGGAAATTAGGTCCTTCCAGATGTGATCGGTTAACATGAGGTCACACAGGAGTAAAGTGGGTCCTTACTCCAATGAGACTGATGCTTTTAGAAGAAAGTGACTAGGTAAAGACATAGATACACACAGACAACACCGTGTACAGAGAGAGAGACTGGAGGAATGTAGCGGCAAGTCAAGGAACATCTAGAGCTAGCGAGAAGCTGGAAGAGGCAAGAAATAATCTTCAGGGGGAGCATGGCCCTGCACACACCTTGATTTCAGGCTTCTGGACTCCAGAACTAGGAGGCCATGTGTTTCTGATGTTTTCAACCACCCAGTCTGGGCACTCAGTATGGCCACCCTAGGAAATACATACACCCCACTGGGTAAAATGTATTCAATGGAGGTACATTTGGGATGTTCTGGAGCCACAGAGGAACACTGTCTATTACTGGGGACCAAAGAATGACTTGCAGAGAAGGTGGAAGAAACCCAATTTGAAGTATCCATATGAACTGATTTGGCAAAGACATGGGAAATGCAGTCCACAGGGAGATGAAGTCTCACCTTTAGTCATGAAGATGAGATGGGTTCCAGGGATCCCAGCAGCCAGGAGACAGGCACTGGAGCTGAGCTCAGGGGTCAGGGCAGAGTAGAGTTGATAGGAAGCTTTGGGTGCCAACATAAGAATCTGGGGGTTTATCCTGAAAGGGAATGGAGAGCTTCTGCTAAGAAATTTACACTGTGGAGACGAGAAGACGGGTTAGCAGGCTCAAGGAGGAATCCCCAAGAGAAATGAGAAGGGCGCGAACGAAAGGAGCCATCAGAGGAGAGGGGACCATTGTGAGATTAAGAAAGAGAAATTAACAGGACATGGAGAGAGATTGGGTTTGAGGGTGCAGAAAAGAGAGGAAGTGAGAATGAAACTCAGATTTCTGGCTTGAGCAGTCAGGTGGTGGCAGCTCCAGCCTCTGTGCTGGGGCATGTAAAGGAAGAAAAAGCTTAAGAGTTCAGTTTGGGGTGCACTGACTTCAAATCGTTCAAGCTGAGTAGGAATGAGGTCATGAGAGCTACAAGGTGAAGATCTATCAAGTTCTGTTGCGTCAAATAGAGTCTTGAGAAGTGGTAAGTGAGGAGATAACTGGAAGGTCAGATCAGCAGAAAGATGGAGGTGGCCTGAGTGTGCAGAATTCAGTTATAGTTGACCTTGAACAACATGGCTAGTAGGTATGTCGACCCTCCCCACCCAAGCCCCACAGTTGAAAATCTGCATGTAATTTAGAGTTGGTCCTCCAGCCCCTCTGTATCCACGGTTCCTCCATATCTGCACTGCATTTTGCATGCATGTTAAGGTCACTTCAGTCGTGTCTGACTCTGTATTACCTCATGGACTATAGCCTGCCTGGCTCCTCTGTCCATGGGATTCTCCAGACAAGAATACTAGAGTGGGTTGCCGTCCCCTCCTCCACGGTATCTTTCCAACCCAGGGATAGAACCTGTGTCTCTTATGTCTCCTGCACTGGCAGGCATGTTGTGCCAACTGGGAAGCCCTACTGCATCATATGGATAACAACTGTTTAAAAAACTTGTATACAAATATACTTGCACAGTTCAGACCTATATCATTCAAGAGGCCACTGTAGTAAAAGAGCTTTTACAACTAAATTTGACCCAAAGAAGTTGGAGGCGAAGTCTGCAAATTTCCCTCTCCAGGGGCTGGCCCACGCCCAGCAAAGTCCCATGAGGTATGTGGGGTTGGTTATTAATTGATTCCCGTAAGGAAGAAATAAAAGGAAGACAGAGAACAAGATGCCAAAACCATGGGTTTATCAATTGCACCTGTTATGGGAAGTAATGCGGGCCATCAAACTGATAGAAGTTACATTAGGGTGACTATTTCAGACGTCTCATTTCAGTGACTGTTGATCTGCTTGTGCCTAGCACAACAGTTGTTCTCAACCTTCATTGTGCATCAGAACACCCTGTGGGGCTCACCAAAGTGTGAACTCCTAGGCCCCACCTTAGAGTTTCTGATTCAGTAGGGCTGGGGTGGGCTGGAGAATGTGCATTTCTAACAAGTTTTTGGGTAATGCTGATGCTGCTGGTCTGGGAACCACACTTTGAGACCTTGTACTAGTGATGTGAACCCTCACTGGGCATTGAATCAACCAGGATCTTCTAACCTATACCAAGGCCAGGGATTCCCCAGTGGCTCAGCGGTAAATAATCCACCTGCAATGCAGGAGACATGGGTTCGATCCCTGGGTTGGGAAGATACCCTAGAGAACAGCATGGCAACCCACTCCAGTATTCTTGCCTGGGAAATCCCATGGACAGAGGAACCTGGCAGGCTACAGCCCGAGGGGTCACAAAAGAATCAGATACAACTTATCGACTAAATAAGAACAACGAGGCCAGGTTCAATCCCAAGAGATGTCAGATTTCATGAGTCTGTTATGGTGCACAGCCCTTGGTGTGTTTTAACAGACTCACCAAGATTCTACTGCTCGGCCTGGGGAGAAAATAGTCCTGATTTGTTCTTGACACCAAGATAGACACCAAGCAGGACACACAGAGTTAGAAGACTGCTGCTGCTGCTAAGTCGCTTCAGTCATGTCCGACCCCATAGACGACAGCCCACCAGGCTCCCCCGTCCCTGGGATTCTCCAGGCAAGAACACTGGAGTGGGTTGCCGTTTCCTTCTCCAATGCATGAAAGTGAAAAGTGAAAGTCGCTGAGTAGTGTCCGACTCTTAGCAACTCCATGGACTGCAGCCTACCAGGCTCCTCCATCCATGGGATTTTCCAGTCAAGAGTACTTGAGTGGGGTGCCATTGCCTTTTCCAAATTAGAAAAATAGCAGAGGTCAAAGGGAGTCTAGATGAAGAAACATGTATATGCACATATTTATATAAGGTAAGAGAATTGAGTAATGGAGGTTTGGAAAACAATGGTGCAAAGCTTTGGGAAAGTAGGGGAAAGCCACAGAGTTGATAACCAAGGTGGGATTTGGAAAGAGAGACTGGAAAAGAGAAGAGGTTTGACCTTCCAGGTTGGTCACTGGGAGGTGGAGGGCAGTGGTGATGCATAGATGGTGAAGCTGGCTGGTGACCGAGGTGGCGTTCCTGTCCAGGAAGGGGAGAGAGCCCAAGAATGTGGTTTGCTTGGATAACACTAGTGGTTCAATGGGGCAGAGGCACCCGGACCACAGAAATTAAAGCCTGGGATGAGGCTGATTGGGCTTGTGGGGGGCAGGTCAGGGAGCAGCATGAAAGCCAGGCTGAGACTCTGGGTCATCTGGGGTCGCAGGGAGCGTGCGAAGAACTTCCTGCAGTGGCCCAGGCTTTCCCACTGGGCTCCCATCCCGGCCTCACGGTTACGGCCTCCCACTGAAAATCATGACAACTCCTCGCATTTTCTTGTTATTTCTCATGTAAAAGACAGATAGGAAAAAGCAATTCAGTGCCTCGGTCTTGTTATACTCACAGTAGATTTCAATCCCCTTTACTTATTTATGGACCTATTTTTCCCAAGTGTGCCTTTTCCCTGGTATATTTGTAAACACCATTTTTATTCCTCTTAATCCTTTTGGCAGCATTAACTCATTCTGTACTCACTGCCCTTACCTCTCCTGTGAAAATGTTCATAGACATGGTTAAAATTCAGATTTTAACTTTTTTTACTGTTCTCTCCCAAAACTTTTTCTGATTTGGGGTTTGGGGCTGTTTTCTCTCATAGATGAGATCTGCTGAAGGCAACTCACTCATCAGCTTGAGATGTGTTCTCTACCTTTTGTAACTCAGTGCCCTTGAGATGCACATATGGGCCTCTTTCTCTCTCTCAAACCTGCAGAGTATTTGCTCTGACCTTGGCCTTGGGCACAGTGGTTGGGCAGCCTCAGGCCTCTGGGCTCACAAAAGATTTCGGATTCCCATGGCTGTCCCTCCTGCAGACCCCACTGGCCTCAAATGCACTCATACAAATGACAGCTGCTGGGCCTGCCACTCTTGGATTGTGCTGTTGTAGAATGTTCCAGCCAGAGTCTAATCCATTCTGTCAAGCCCACTGCAAGTCTGGCGATTGTAAGGGCCCAGTCAGAGGCCAGAGAAAAACACAGCAGCGGAGGCTGTCCTCCTAACTCATTGATTCAGTGCAAGCGATTTTGTGATTTCTTGGGTCTTTTAGCATCCTCCAAGAAGGGGCCTTTATTCTCCTTCCACACTGCTGCTGCTGGCACCAGGAACAAAGGCCAGGCTCCACAATTGTTCTGTGCAGACAGCAAGGAGAAAGGAGTGCTCATCTGTACTGTTTGGCTTTTGATTTCTTCTCCTTCCAATTTAAGTGATGGGGGATGGTCAGCATTGCAGAGGGGAGAAGGAAATGGGGGGACTTTATCTTCATTAGAACCATCCAGAAATGAAAACCACTGCCATGCAGGCAATGAGGTCACCATCACACTGAAGGCTGAGAGGTCAGACACTTTGGGAATGTTGGCGAGATGATTATGGCCTCCAGGGAAGGGCTGGGTTTGAGGAGATCATAAGATCAAAAGACTTCAAGACCATATCCCTTACTGCAAGCCCACCACCATGTGTCCACTGAACTATCATGAGTCTCAGCTCCCAGATTTCAGAGATTTCAGATAATGGGACACACTCGCTGCCTCCTAGGGCAGAACATTCTGTTTTGAGATGCTGTTACACAGTCAGCATTTTCCTTATTGAAATAAAATCTGCTTCCTTCTCGTCTGTACCCATTAGTCTTGGGTCTGCCTTTCTGGAGCAAAACAGCACAAGTCTAACTTTTCCTGCTGCGGCTGTTACCACATCCTCCCTTCAATTTGCCTTCTCTAGACTGAACAACCCCAGGCGCTGTACCCAGCCTGCCAACTGGCTGACCAGCCTCTGGTCACAATCATCTGGACACTGTCCAGATTGTCACTGAGCTGCCCAGACCTAAAGCTTGAAATCTATGATTAGCCAGACCAGGGTACCCTAGAGCAAGATTCGTGCACGCCTCCAGCACCATCCCAACACTTTCCTGCACATCCTGATAACACTGATTCTGTGCAAAGCTGCCTTAGACACGGGGCAGGTAACAGCTCTCACTCCCCAGGGACCGAGGCTGACGAGGACGCCCACATTCTCACAGTTGTGCTGCTGTTGTGAGTGCTCTGGGGAACCTTCCCTCAGGACTCAGGCCTGAAGGTGTGGCTGCAGACAGACCTCAGCTGAGGCCCTCTCTGGGAAGCTGCTTTGCCCAATGTAGCCTGCTCTGGTGATGGGTCCATGTAGGGTCAAGGCCCGATACCCTTACCTCAATTTGAGATACCTCTAAAGGTCTGTCCCAGCTCCAGAGTTCCCTTGGGGCTGGCCGAAGCCTCTGCTATCACTGCCTGGCATGTGATCACCTGCTGCTGCTGCTGCTACGTCACTTCAGTCATGTCCGACTCTGTGTGACCCCATAGATGGCAGCCCACCAGGCTCCCTTGTCCCTGGGATTCTCCAGGCAAGAACACCAGAGTGGGTTGCCATTTCTTTCTCCAATGCATGAAAGTGAAAAGTGCAAATGAAGTCGCTCAGTCGTGTCCGACTCTTCACGGCCCCATGGACTGCAGCCTGCCAGGCTCCTCTATCCATGGGATTCTCCAGGCAAGAGTACTAGAGTGGGCTGCCTACCTCTGTCCAATTGGTTTCTTCTCACTGCTTCCCTCTGAGTTACTGCTCCCAAGGAGAACTCCCCACCACATGCAAGTCCTGCTTGGGGGTCTATATCTGGGGAAAGCTGACCCTCTACACTCAGGCAGCACTAGTGGTAAAGAACACGTCGCCAATGCAGGAGACGTCAGAGATATGGTTTAGATTCCTGGGTTGGGAAGATCCCCTGGAGGAGGGCATGGAAAGCCACTCCAGTATTCTTACCTGGAGAATCCCATGGACAGAGGAACCTGGCAGTCCATTGAGTCCATAGGGTTGCACAGAGTCAGACAAGACTGCAGCACCTTAGCATGACCTGCTGCAGGCATGCACACACCTCCCCTCCACCTAGCTTTCAGGCCTTCGTAAGAAAGAAACTATGACCTTACCTTCTGTTAGTCCAGGTAAGGACTTCAAGTCCAGGGACTTCTGTGCTCTGAACCCCCGTCCAGCCTAGAGAAATCCCCTGTTCTGTGTACACAACAGGCCCTCTCTCACTTTTCCCTTCAAGGGACAAAACAAGGCCTAGATGACATGGAAAATCTTTTCCAGGGGCCAGGATGTCTCAGAGAGGAGGACTCAGAGCCTACCCTGCATCATCTCGCAGAATCCTGCCCTCTTTCCCCACTGTTCCGTGCCCGCTGCCTGCAGCACTGCTCTGCCCTTGGCTACACTCACTTCCTCCTGCTCCTCTCCACACACTCCATCCTCTTTCCCCTGACTCTTAGTTCTCCAGGTCACTGCAGCCTCTTCCTTCTGCTGTGAGCTCCATGCTCTTGACTGTCACCATACCCCTTATACGCCCTGCCAGTTATAAAAGAACTGGAACTGATCCAACAAGGAGTCTGGGCTGGATGGGGAGGATGAGAAACCCTTAGGCCATCAGGAAGGCAGCATCCTGCTTTCATTATTGCCCTTCCCTGCTTGTTGACACCCAGAAGCCCCCTAGCACCAGCTCAAAGCCAAGGAAGCAGCTTGTGAGTGTTAGCTTCTTCTGTTCATTTCATCCCCCTGCCCAAAGTCCCAGATGCCAAGAAACCCTCTACCTGGACAGGGGCTGACCACTCATTCACCTAGCCATCCCCCTGGGGAACAGTATTCAACCCTGTCCTCCATTAGCTGAGTGACTTGGCTCCCACACTTTTACCTTGAGACCTAGCTGTTTTATTGCCACTCTCTCTCCAACACACACACACACACACACACACACACACACACACACACACACGCGCGCGCGGAGTATTTTTCTTTCCATGCAGACCATCTTCCGAATAAAAGTGGATCTACCATGCCTGAGGGAGACAGGCATTTTCTCTTCTCACGACAGAGGTGGATGACCCCAGCATTCACTTGGACTCTCTGATACACTCAGGAGCCTGTAGGCAGAGTATACTGGATGGCAAATTCCATTGCTGGCTCCCAGCACTGCCTCTGAAGCTGATGCTCAGAATTGCTCTTCTGTCCCTAGAAGGACTGTCTCCTTTTATAAATGCCTTCCAGCTTATTTCATTTTCCCAGACTCATCTTCTGCCCATTTGTCTTCCCAGCATTTGCACTCTCCATTGACAGGATAACCAAGAAGGTGACAAGAGTTGCCAGGTACAAACAAGAAATAAAGTTAAAGACAGTGCTGAACCACAGGAAAGGGGTTGTAATCGCTTTATAAGAGTGAATATGAATCCACGACTCTAAAAACACGTGCTCTGTGATGACCTAGAGGGGTGGGATGGAAGGAGGTGGGAGGGAGTCTCAAGAGGGAAGGGATATGTGTATATGTATAAATGATTCACTTTGTTGTGTAACAGAAACTAACACAACATTGTAAGGTAATTATATGCTAATAACAAAAAAATTTAAATAAAAATGTGGTAGAATCACAAAGAATATTCACACCCAAACAAAGGCAACCATGACCATCTTTACAGTTCAAGCCTTGTGGTCTCATGCCTAACTCAGGGACATTTCTACATGTGAAGAAAAAAGGGAGGAAAAGCTGAGGGCAGCACCTTAAAAGTGCAGTGATACCTGAAGAGATTGTCCCACTGCCCATGGTTGGAGTGAAGTAAAAATAGCTTAGAAGTTGGGGGAAGGAAACAGTTCAAATGCCTATTTTCTAACCACTTCCATGCCCATTAAGCTATCAAGATAGATTTATTTTTCGTGTCTCTCACTAGTCTCATGGTTAAGAATGTGAATTCAGGAGCCAGACCACCTGAGTTCAAAACCTGGCTTACCACTTAGTAGCTGGGTGACCTTGAGAAAAGCACTTTCAGATTAGATCAGTCGCTCAGTTGTGTCCGACTCTTTGCGACCCCATGAACTGCAGCACGCCAGGCCTCCCTGTCCATCACCAGCTCCCAGAGGTCACTCAGACTCACATCCATCGAGTCAGTGATGCCATCCAGCCATCTCATCCTCTGTCGTCCCCTTCTCCTCCTGCCCCCAATCCCTCCCAGCATCAGAGTCTTCTCCAATGAGTCAACTCTTCGCATGAGGTGGCCAAAATACTGGAGTTTCAGCTTTAGCATCATTCCTTCCAAAGAAATCCCAGGGCTCATCTCCTTCAGAATGGACTGGTTGGATCTCCTTGCAGTTCAAGGGACTCTCAAGAGTCTTCTCCAACACCACAGTTCAAAAGCATCAATTCTTCGGCGCTCATCCTTCTTCACAGTCCAGCTCTCACATCCATACGTGACCACAGGAAAGACCATAGCCTTGACTAGGTGAACCTTTGTTGGCAAAGTGATGTCTCTGCTTTTGAATATGCTATCTAGGTTGGTCATAACTTTCCTTCTACTCGACCTCATTTCCTTGTAAGTAAAACAATGATAGTAATTATATCACCTTACAAAAGACTAATGACAAAATAGTACCCAATTCATAGGGCTGTTGAAAAGATCAAGTGAATTAATACACACAATGTATCTTTAGTGGCAGGCACACGCTACATACAATGGTAACTGTTTGCTGTCACTATTAAAATCATCCTTATCTGTTGTAACTACCCATTAAGTTGTCTCCTATACTGTTGGCTTCACAATAATCTAATGGGGGGAAGATGTTTACTCCTCTCCTGATTGGGCAATGTTTGGAGACATTTTTGATTTTCATATCTAAGGGGTTGGGGTGCTACCTTTATGTAGTGGGTGGAAGTTAAGGTTAGGGTCAAGACATTTTTAAACCCACAGGACAGCCCCCTGCAACAAGGAATGTAGATAATGTTGAGGTTGAGAAACCCTGATTTACTGCAGGAGACATCAGACTTTTCCCATGGCGGGCCAGAGAATGAATACATTTGGCTTTGCAGCCATATGGTCCAATGGTCCGTACTGCAACTACCCAACTCTGCCTTTGCAGTGAGAAAGCAGCCATGGACAATACACATACAAATGAGTGCCACTGTGTTCCAATAAAACTTTATTTACAAAAACAGATGGCAGATCGGCTTTGGCTTGATGGCAGTGGTTTGCAGGTCCCTGAGCTAATGCCTCCTGTGTCTTCTTTAAACATCATGTTCATCACTTCCGCCCTGGTTCAAAATATACTCTACCAGCTTCCCATTTCCTACAAGTAAAGATCAGACTCCTTGTTGGGAATCTAAAGCCTTTGGGCCAGTGCTTCTCTTTCCCCCTTATCCTTTATGCCTCTCCCATCAGGCCTGCAGCCCCATCATACCCACCATTTCCTGAACAAGCCACAAGCTTTCCCTCCTCCTTCCCTTGACTCTGCTCATAGTCACTTCCCTCCCACGCAAATCCTCTAATTCCTTAGGTCTTTCTTCTCTGTCTCTCTTCTTTTTCAATAGGTGAGCCTAATGGCACTGAAAGCAATGAGCAAGATGTTAGGAAAGTTGAAGGCAATGGATTGTCCTAGAGTAACGTAACAGTAATGAATTGGGAATAGAGAGGAACCACTGGGTTTGAGAGGCATTTCTGAGAAAAGCAAAGAGGATCTGGTGGCTAACCAGGTGTGTGTGAAGAGGAGAGAGGAGAGAGAACTGTGGGGGACTTAGGGGGAGAATGGCCCCCAAGTTTCTCATCTGGGAGACTGAGTGATTAATTCTATTTACACAGACCCAAAAGTGTGGGAGCTGGAACTGGGTATCAGAGTGGGAGTGGGTTTCGCGTTCAATTCTGGACAAGTGAATTTGAGATACTTGTAGGACACCCATAAGAAAATGTCCAGAAAACAGTTGGAAATGGAGATCTGAAACCAAGAAAAGAGATTCAAGCTAGAGAGCCAGATTTGGGAAATAACCACATAGATCATGTTTGAGACGGTGGGAGAAGGGGGATGATCCAGGGGAAAAAACAAGCTAGAAAGAGAAGGGAAACAAAGACCCTGCCAAAACCTCTTCCTGGAGGTTTCAGCTTCCCTTTCAGATGCTTAAATGTTTAATCTCTGTCCAGAACAGTTTCAGTGTGGGGAAAGCTGAAGGCCAAGGCATCCCTTCAGGTTATTCACAAATTAATACATATAAGAAAATGAACTTTCATCTCTAGGTATAGTGAGAAAGCAATTTCCAAATTAATTCCCGACTCCTTCAAAATAACTTGGCTCTGGGTATAAATCTACATTCTATCCAAACCTCAGTGTTTTTCAGAGTCTCCAACTGATGCTAGTTCTTCTCATGGCTATAAAGCTGGGAGGCAGCATTTACTTCTTAAAGGAACCTAAGAGACACAATCCCATTTGCCTCTCTGCACTCTTCAAAGATATTCTGGTTGAAAGATTTTGCAAATTTTTCAGAGTTGCAGTTGATACTGATATGTATGTATATTTATATGCCTGGCACCTAGTACCAGGTCACAGTTCTAAGGGACAAGAGGAATAATCTGATGAAGGAAATCAAGACACAGCATTCGGATGTAGAGCCCAGATGCACCTCAGTGTCTACACAAATATGCACATTTATTTGTTTGTTCAGATGAGGCTAAAATGATTGATTTCATGGATAAGGAATATTGGCTGGGATAGTCACTGTTTTGTTAAAACTGCAAGGCTCTGAACAATGGGATTAGCATCACTTCTAAATATCTGCTGTGCGGACAATTATCTGGGTTGACATTTCACCAACAGAGAGGTCTTCAGCACTTAATATGCTCAAACTCAGGGGTAAGAAGGGGTATTCTCCTGATTTTGACTCTGCCCTGGCCCTTGGCAGAACTGGATTTGGAGAAGTAAAGTAGATTTGCCACTGTTTTATTCACATAGAGTTTTAGGTGTTAATAGGGGGAGAATACTTTGACAAGAAGGCTCATTTTGATCTTTGGGATTCATGTTACCTTCTGATTGACTTCAGGTTTAGGCATTCAATTTATTCTTATTTAGCAACTTTTTATCCAGCTTTCAAAGGCATTAGATCTAATCACTGCCACTTTCTTTAGAGAACAGTAACCTCTGCGAGGAGATATTTTTCCTCTTTTCAATGGTGGGAAAAGAACCAATTAAGCCTCATCCTGCAGAGGTACAGTGGCCTCATACACAAAACATAAACCTAGCAACTCCATTCAACTTTTGCATTCCTATCCCCAGACAAATGAAATAGGGAGAGATGATGTCAGCCACTCTGGGTCTCCATGGTTCACTTTCTTTCTAAATCAAGACTATACAGGTGCCCCCCCACTCCTGTTTATTCCTTCTTCCTTCCTACGGAGCACAGGGAGAGCAGGAAGAAGAGAAAAGGAGAGAAGGAATTAGCCAGGACCATGATTTTTGCCAGTAATGGAGGAATAATGGCTCATTCCAGGAAGACAGAGGAAATGGGCTAAATTAGAAAACATTTCACAATGCCGGGCCTCGGTATCAAGTTGAGCCAAACTCAATCCAGCACAGCAATTTCCCACCTCCCAACTGTGTCTGCATGTGCTCAAAGCTCCAATTATATCAGCCTGAATGCTTCTCCTAAAACTACTACTTCTCTTGTCCGCCTTCTGCTGCCCCCATCCTGAGCTCTCTCTGACTCCAAAAAGGGAGTTTTAACTGTCAGTGGATTTGGGCTTCAGCCCCTCCTTCAGCTTTCTTGAGTTGCCTTTCTCTCTCTTCCAGCTTCTTTATTAAAAATGCTAATACTAACGCTTTCTGCCTGGATTTCCAAAAAAAAAAAAAAAAAGCAGTAAAGTGGGGCTGAGCCTGGTAAGGAACAGAAGCAGAGATGATCTGAACCAAGGAGGGGCTTTTTATCTGGCTGTCCCTCAACTGATGCTCGCAGCCCAGAAAGCGGAGAAGGCGCAGCGTGGGGAGGGAGAAGAGGCTGCAATTTTTTTTTTTCCTTTTAAAATTAAAACTCCCTGAAAAGAGAAAATGCTGTCCTTGTAACTTTGGCAGGGACTTTCAGCTTTTGTTCCCTTTGTCAGAGGGGCAAATTTCATCTCCTCCTTGGGAAGAAGAGAGGGGAAGAGCAATGGCCCAGAAACCTGGCATGTGCCAGGGACCAGAGAACGAGGAGGAGGAAGATGGGCAGGGAGAGGATAACTAGAGGAGAAAAAAAGAACATCAAAAGTGACTCTGAGGATGAGGGGGCAGATAGAAGCAAAAGGGAGAAAAGAAGTATGGAAAGAAGTCCCTAAATTGCTGGGAATGAACAGGAAGGGACAATACAGAAAGGGCAAAGAACACAATAGGAGACACAAGAAAAACTACAGCTGTTAAAGAAGCATAGAAATGGCCAACAGGAGAGACTATCCAGGTGATTCCCAGGAGTTAGTGTGGTCATCCCCTCCGGCATTTTCCACAATGTTTATATAAATCAGGCAACGGAATCTTCCACTCCCCCCGCTCCACACTGGCTAATAAATAACAGCATATCTTCAACCTACATTTTCCTCTCTCTTTCTCACCCATTTCCTAGTTTTCTCCCCTGAATAACTTCTCTGCCTTTTTTTGTGACATTTATATTGCTTAGACATTAATAGATGATGCCACTCCCCACTTAACGTTTGCTTCACCTAAGTTATACATTACATGATCCTTCTATTCCAATTTCCATGTAAACCAAACCCTCTGCTGCCATCATGAATCTCAGGGTTGTTGCCCCAAAGTCCTTCATTTCTCCGTGCTTTAGGTAATAAAGGAACAATAACAGGTCGTTGTCCAAAGCTGGCGAGAGAGGAAATAATGCAGAAGTAAGAGTCAGGAGACTGGATCCCCAGATTAAATTCTATTACTAATTCAGTGTGTGATTGGGCCAGATTGTGAGTTGAGCTGGATTCCTGTCAAAGCCTGTTTTAGCTCTGACAGCCTAAGAGATTTAATCTTTATTAACTCTGTAGTAGACAACTTTGTAAAGGCACTGGGCTTCCCTGATGGCTCAGACGGCAAAGAATCCACCTGCAATGCGTGAGACCTGGGTTCGATACCTGGGTCAGGAAGATCCCTTAGAGAAGGGAATGGCAACCCACTCCAGGATTCTTGCCTGGAGAATTCCGTGGGTAGAGGAGAATCCATGGAGTTGCAGAGACTCAGACACGACTGAGCGACTAACACACACACAGGCTTTAGAATCTTGCTCCACTGTTTACTTGTAAGCCACTTGACTTTGTAGTAATTTACTTGATTCTTCTGACCCTGAGTGTCCTCAGAGGTAAACTTGAGAAAATACTGCCAACCTGATTGGGGGTCTTACTGTATGAAGTAAACAGAAGTTTCCAAACTTTCCCAACCCATAGCACTCAAAGTGACTCCCCTATACCTAAAGAAATTCTACTAGCTTTATTTATTAAGTAGTCTAGTCCAAACAACTTAATAAGGTGTTCACATTCTAACAACTTAGTAGTCATTTGAAAAAAACAATACTTTCAAAAATTGAAAGTACCTTGTGTGGTCTCTGTCAGATATGTTCATGTTTCCCTTGATAATTTAAAATATCTTGCAGTGCCCCTGTAAGACAGCTGTGGTGTCCCAAATCTTTAAGGGTGTAGTCGAGGCAGCAGGAAAGTTAAGTGTAAGTAAGGCTGTGGTAAGTACAGAGCAGGGACCCAACAAATGGCAGTTATTCTGCTACCAACTGGAACATTCCCTTAGCATCTAAACTGGATCTAGAAACATGAATTGAAGTTAATCTCGTTCAGATTCATTGCTTCCCCATGTGTTAAATACAGGGTCCAAAGGACCTGGGAGAAAATGGGAGACGTGAACTCCTGAGTTGAACACAGCATTTAAGAAAAAACACATATTATATTGGATACTTTGAACATTGTGAAAGAGAGTTACAAAGATGACCTCGGAGAGTAAGAATTCTACTTCTAAACTCATTAAGGACACCAAGTTGGACCCAGTGGCTCCTGAAATGAAAAGGCTAGATGAGAAAGGATCTTCCTCAAATGTCTAGAATGAAATAGTGAAAGAAACTATGTCTCCCTTCTCTTTCCAATGAGACCTGACATCACTCCTAAGATGATCTTTGTTGGGTATTACTTTGGGGATGGATACAGGAAGAGAGAGACACTCAGATGGGTAAGAAAAAAATTCCTGCTAGCCTCCCCACCAGAAAGTGACTATAGGTGAACTATTAACCACTTGGAAATATTTGTTCATTGATTCCATTATTGATTTAATGTCTTTTGAGCACCTACTGTATGACTAATAGAGGGCCTGGTGATACAAACACAAAAACAGACTAGAAAAGATAAAAAGGGACAGCCTCTGTCTTTAAGGAGTTTCTCCTTCTTGTACAGTCCAATGGGAAACCAGACCAAGCGTTGTACTGAATTGGGCTCTTATTCAGCTATCTTCATGGGCTTCCCTCATAGCTCAGTTAGTAAAGAATCCACTTGCAATGCAGGAGACCCTGGTTTGATTCCTGGGTGGGGAAGATCCCCTGGAGAAGGGATAGGCTACCCACTCTAGTATTCTTGGGCTTTCCTTGTGGCTCAGCTGGTAAAGAATCTGCCTGCAAGACGGGAGACCTGGGTTCCATCCCTGGGTTGGGAAGATCCCCTTGAGAAGGGAAAGGCTACCCACTCCAGTATTGTGACCTGAAGAATTCAATGGACTGTATAGTCCATGGGGTCGCAAAGAGTCAGACATGACTGACTGACTTTCACACTTTAAGCTATCTGCAGGTGCTATGGAATCTCAAGTAAGAATCTTTTAAATCTACTAAAGCAGGGAGGAGAAGAACACAAACAAGAGTGTTCTGGGAAGGCTTTTGGGGACAGGAATTGGAGGTAAATAGAGGCAGGATAATATGTATTCTTAACCCTCCCATCCTCCCTAAATAAATCAAACTTTAAGGAAAAAAAATCATAAAGAAGCTAGTAACTCTCCCAGGAACACTCTCTTCTGAGAACATCACCTACTATACAATCTGGCTGCACCCATCTCACCAACACACACCAAGGCCTAACCTGGGTCAGTGGGGGCCCTGTTAGCCTGATGGCGGTTGGTGACAGCCACTGTCCCATTTGCGTACTAATGCTCTGGTTATCAGCCAGGGTATTTCAGGATGGCTCTACTTTCTTCGGTTGGAACTATCTAAGTCTTTCATCAGGATGCTTCCTTCTCATGTTTTTATTCATCTCAACTCATTCATTCATTCAACAGACTCTATTTACAGTCAGCCTTCAACTTTCCTATATTTAAATCTCTTGTAGTTTATGCTTCCTACACATTATGCACTGTTCTATGCTGAATGTAAATGTTCATCATAATTTTGATGGAGACTCATTTTCTTCCTTGGGGCTGCCCTCTATCAGAGCCTCACCTGGGTGGTAACAATGTGTGTGTGTGTGTGTGTGTGTGTGTGAGTGTGTGTGTGTGTGTGTGTGTGTGTGTGTGTATGTGTGTAGGCAGTGGTGGCATAGGTTCCGTACATTCTAATATTGTGGATGTTGAAGTTAACATCCCTACCCATAAAGACTAGCAGATTGGAAAGAACCAGTAGACAAATTCTTCTAATTCTTCTCCATTCCTGCCTATTCTCTGCCACTATGGACTGTTTAGAGGTATTTGTGTGCATGCTAAGTCGCTTCAGTCGTGTCTGACTCTGTGTGACCCTATACACTGTAGCTCACCAGGCTCCTCTGTCCATGAGATTCTCCAGACATGAACACTAGAGTGGGTTTGTATGCTCTCCTCTAAGTAATCTTTTCGATCCAAGGATCAAACCCACATCTCTTACGTCTCCTGCACTGGCAGTCAGGGTCTTTACCAATAGCGCCACCTGGGAAGCCAGTTCAGAGTTATAGAGTTCCATAAAAGCTTATCAATGCTACATACTGTGTGTCCAAAAGCTGGCTTCTTCTAAAGCTGTGGCCAGCCTACTTGTGCTCTACATTGCATTTCTTTTTCTCTCTCTGCCTCAATTATCTTTTCCCCTCCCTCTTGCTACCCTGAGGTTCTGCTGTTCTAAGTCACATTCGACTCTTTTACAACCCCATACTCTGTAGCTTGTTGGGCCACTCTGTCCATGACATTTCCCAGGCCAGAATGCTAGAGTAGGTTGCCATTTGTTTTTCTGGGGGAATCTTACCAACCCAGGGATTGAACCAGTGTCTCTTGCACTGGCAAGTGGACTCTTTACCACTGAGTCACCAGGGAAGCCCTGCCTGGCAGTGCCTTCCTGTAAAACTTCCACACACATGCTTGGTTCCTAGGGTGCTCAGGCTAGGGCAGGCTACATTCTTCAATTTCTGCAACTGAAATATATGGGTGTAGAGTAATAGTATATACTTCAAAAGTTGTGAGGATTAAGTGAGTTAACATTAAGTGTTTTGAACAGTGACTAGCATATAATAAGCCCTACATGATTGTTGACTATTATTATTAATCTCTTTTTTTCCCAGTCACTTAACACAATCTCTGAGACATGGAAGGTCACTGCTAAATGTTTTTCAAATGAATAAATGATGGATGTACCCTATTCAAGTGACACTGTGTAGATAGATGAGTTAACTCAGAAATGAACACTATGCTAAACATTAACTATAACTAAACCAATTTCTCTTTTGTTCCTGGAGAGACCAAAGCACCAAGAAACACACTGATGAGAAAATCACGCAGAGATCTGCTTAGGACTTGCATGTATAACTTCACGTGCAACCATTCACTTATTCATTCAACAAACATTTATTCAGTGCTTAATACTGAATGTGGCAGAAAATGTTGGAAGGCTACAAAGATGAATAAAACACAGTCTTGAACTTAGGGCACTTGTGAGTTGGGATAGTAGAGGCAGAGACAGATACATGAACAGATGATTAGGGTTATCAGATCATGATATGGTGTGAAAACAATGGCAGAGATAGTGCCTGGGAGTCACTGAATCACAGAAGAGGGTCCCTTTGTGAAGACCCTCTTCACAACAGATAGGGAGCAACAGATAGATATCTCAGAGGGGGCTTTCTGTTTTTTTTTTTTTTTTTTTAGATTTTATATTGGTATATAGCCAATTATTAAAAAGCACAGCATCACTTTGCCGACAGCATGTGGTATATAGCATGGTGTACACACAAGCTCTACAACAGACTCAATGTCCTTATAATGTAAATTCCTGGGAATGACTGGAGATAATGCAGCTGAAGGGGTTGGCATGAATCAGGTCAGAAAGAGCCTGTAAGCCACCTTAGAAAGGTCCAAATTTGTTCTGTAGGGCCATGGGTTGTGTTGGCAAGCCTTAGGTGGAGTGTAAAGTGAAAACTCATTTGGACAGAGCTTTCTGGTGAGTGAAGGGGAAGGGTTTGAGGCCAAGTCAGAGGACAGGGAGCCTATCATGGTGGTCTAGGTGAGAGATAAAGTGCTGGCCTAAGAGAGCCGAGTGTGTAGGTGAGACTCTGTGTGTGTGTGTGTGTGTGTGTGTGTGTGTGTGTGTGTGTGAGAGAGAGAGAGAGATGGGCCTCTGGATGAATACTGCAGTGGTGCAGCGGAGATGCCAGAGTCCACCAGGGGCATTCTATGGTCCTGGGCAAGGCCCTGCCTTCCAAAGACAGAGCAGGTTAGTTGGCCCTCAGACTTCAGTGCTGAAACCTCAGGCCGGGGTTCATGCAGAAATCTAAGATCTGGGTCTAAGTGAATGGCTCTGTTAAAGAATATTTCTTTCACAATTGTCACTGAATTTCTAGGGGATTGAGAATGAAAAGTTAGAAATAAAGAGGTTGTACAGGTAAATGATGAGTGAGAGGCAAGGCCAGGACACAAATCCAGGTTTCTGTAACCAAAGTCCAGGAGTGCTCTCGCTCTCTGTCTTTCACACACACACACACACACACACACACACATACACACAGAATTTTAACCTCAGCAGATTCCTCACAGTCGTTATCAAGTGTTTGCTGAGGGTCTAGAGCCTCAGAGCTACTCTCAATACCTTCCCAACCCCCTTTCCTTAGGGCCTTAGATTACAGACTGAAACCTTAACTATGTCCAACATATCGTATTCCCAGCCCCAGCAAGTGTAATTGCTAAACTGGCTAAAATTGAAAGAATGGGGAGAGGTTTTGTGATGGCATCACCAGCCCTCTCTCTGGGCTTCAGTTCAAAGGGATCTCAGTTCAGGACCAGAGGACAGAAGAGCAGACTTAATGCACTTGGAGACTCTCCCCTCTCCCAATCTGCAATCCTCTGGTGAGCAAGCGCGCAGCACGGGGTGCTGGGAACCGGAGTCTTTGATGATGAGCTCTTCCTGCTGTGAAGACAAGTGACTTCAAAGAGGGCATCCTGCCATGAGAGGGGCTTGCATGGAAAAGTGGACAGCAGTGTAATTAGGCAAGAGACCCAAATTTAGGCTGGTGTGCCCAACAGCACCGTCCTCTGCCTAGGCGTAAGAACAATATGGGGAAGGGAGAGACAATGTTTTTGAAGAGCAGGAGTGTGTCTTCATGTTGTTTTAATGCTGACAGAGAGAAAGAGAAATTCAAACCCAAACAAAGAGACTCAGCCTGGCCAGTGGTCAAAATGGAAAGATTTTCAATAATGGAAGGAGGACCTCCCTTCTGAAAACCACTCCCCTGGCTGGTATTATGATCCTTGCTACGAGATCCTCCAACTCTTGGAGCAAAGGCCGTCTGATCCCTTGCCACCTGGTATCACCAAAACTCTCCATGAGCTAGACACTCTTCTCTCCACAGTTCTACTCTTTAACTCTCAGATGGACATGTGTTTGAGCAAACTGTGGGAGAAGACTGAAGGACACAGAAGCCTGGCATGCTGCAGCCCATGGGGTCACAAAGAGTCGGTCACAACTAGCAACTGAACAACAACAATGACTCTATGAGGTACTGGATATTATCAGCTTTGGTTCACAGGAGAGGAAGCTGAGGCACAGAGAACTTAAGCAATTTACCCAAGAAAAGGGGGAAAGCCAGTAAGTGGTAAGGCTGGAGTGAGACTCAGGTGGTCCAACTTGTATAGTTATTTTTTTGTTTTGGGCTGCACTGTGCTGCATGTGGGATTTTAGTTCCCTGACCAAGAATCAAACCCACACCCCCTGCATTGGAAGCACAGAGTCTTAACCACTGGACGGCCATGGAAGTCCCCTGCTTGTATAGCTTTGACCATTATGTTCTATGGGCTCAACTCCTAATGTATTTAAGCACTTGATGGATTGGGACTTATAGAACTGCTGTGAGGGTGGAATAGGGTGTCCAGCACAAAGGAAGTCCTCAGGAGAAGTGATGTGAGTCATCTTAAGATGATCCCCTTTCTGCCTCCAACATACATATCTTTTCTATTGGTTCATTTCTCTTAATGCTGGAATCTCACAAGCAACAAGCCAGTTTCTGTACTGTAGTGGTTATCACGCTTGCCTCACAAGCAACAATTAATTTTTATTGACCAACTACTACCTGCAAAACACTGTGTACTTGAGAATAATACTCAAAATTAATCCCTTTTACTACAATTCTTATTGTCTACAAGGAGTCTAGACAAGTCTAGGTGTATAAACAAGGCCCAGTGTGGCAACGACCACAAAAGAAAGTTACAGGGCTGAGGCAGCCCAGAGGAGGAAGGGTTAGCTTTCAACCGGAGAACAGAGAAAGCTTTACAAAGAAGCAAGAGTTTGGACTGGACCTGGGAGAATGGGAATGAGGAGGGGCACTGGAGGGAGAGAACTGCAGGAGAAGAGATGTCCTGAGCAAAAGTAGCCAGAAGATAAAGTAACAGGGTCACGTGATCAAGAGCAAGCAGTTCAGCTGGGCTGGAAACAAATGCTGGAGCCTTGAGAGCTGGGAGGGGTCTACGGCTGAGAGGCTCTATGGCAGGGATCCCCCAGACATTTGGGTACCAGGGACTGGTTTCATGGAAGACAGTTTTTCCAAAGATGGGGGCTGGGGGAGGTGCAGGGGATGGTTTCAGGATGATTCTCATAAGCAGCATACAACCTAGATCCCCTGCATGCACAGTTCACAGGAGGGTTCACACTCCTATGAGAATCTAATGGCCGCACTGATCTCACAGGAGGAGGAGCTCAGGCAGTAACGTGAGTGATGTGGAGTGGCTGTAAATGCACATGAAGCTTCACTTGCTTGCTGGCTGCTCACCTCCTGCTGTGCCGCCAGGTTCCTAACAGGCCACAGATCAGTTAGTTCCAGTCCATAGTCCAGGGGTTGGGGACCCCTGCTCTGAGGTGGCCAAACTCATCCACATGCATCCCACCAAGTGCCTAGACTCGAAGCCAGACTGCTGGGGTCATCCCTCGTCCTCCACTCCTACTGCGTGCTCCAAGCAAGTGACTTTATCCCTCTGTGCGGTGACTTTCCCATCTGCACGGTGTGAGGAAGGGATGCTGTGAACACTCACAAAGCGCCTACAGATGATGCCTTCGTGGAGAGAGCCCCTCAGTAAATATCCCGCCCCCCCCCCTTCCTATTATTATTTAAATGGGGTAATAGATATAAAACACCTGGAAGAGAGCTGGACCCATGGAAGGAGCTCAGGACTCCCTGACTCCCTCCCCTTGTGCAGGTGAACACCCCAGTATCTCTCTCTGCGTACTTCATTGACATGGAAAGCAGCGCATCCCTTGGGCTAAACTCCACATCTCCGTGGGCTTTCAAAGAGCAAGTGCTTCTAGGACTTGGGAGAAACCCAAAAGTGGCTGACAGTGGAGAGAAGATGGCTACATTAGCTCAATCCCCAAGAAGTGGAGAACTGAGAACTAAGGTGGAGGGCAGGCCTGATCACTGTGCCTGCCGTCAGCTTAGCGTCCTGTCTCAGGATACTTCAGAGAATGGAGTGTGGCGGGTGCGACAAGACACAAGTGAAGGGGGCGTTCACTGCCCACAAACCGGCTTGTTCACAAAGTAAATCCTTTCTTTGTCAGGCAGCATCCTAAGAGTTACATGCACGGACTCCAGACAGACTGCCTTGGTTTGAATCCCAATTATGCCACTCTATGGTCTAAGCTTTGGGCAAGCTAGTAAACTTCTCTCTGTCTCAGTCTCCCCATCTGTAAAAAGGGGGTAGCTTCAAATAGTTGTGGTAAGATTCAGATCTATTATAAGCTCTTAGAAATATGTCCGGTTCAGTGTAAACCCTCAGTAAATAATAGCTCTTATAGGATCTTTACCTTCACTCAGTCAGGTGGGAACCCATTGAGGGTCATATCACTAGAACTCCCTGTGAGGCAAGATTCTGAATGAGATAAAACTGCATGGTCTGGCTTAATAGATGTCTAAGAGCCACATGGAGAGTGTGCAGGGAAATTTTCAGCATCTTTGGGCTCTTCAGAGATAGAGGATAGATCATTATAAAAAAAAATCAAGAATGCCAAGATGTCTAAGAGCTAGGCTGGATTCATGAACAAGGGGGAATCCCAAGCTAGGCTCATGACCATTTTTGATGGCACCTCCAGGTCAGCATTTCAAAGGGTGGCACAAAAGTCAGCTACCCTGATTTCAGAAAGGCACTCATTCCCTGGCTTAGAAAATGTACTGAGTACTCATTCTGGGACAGACACTTGACAAAATCTTTTATAAGGACTAGATGCAAATATGAAGGTTGAATGATTATACACTGATGAATTTCTGTGTAATGGAATAAATGTAACCTACAAGTTTTGAGTAAGAGGTCAAGGTCAACCTGCAAGAAAGTCTCTGAAGAGAGCAGGGCTTTGTGGTGTTCTCTTTAACAATTTTGTTGGTTACCTGGAGAAGGTCACCAAAGGCATGTTAATTAAATTCATACATAACATGAAATAGCAGAGATAGCTAATACATAGGATGACAAAGTCAAGATCCAAAGGATTTCAATGGCTACAAGCAAAAATTTAATAGAGTTTTATATAAGACCTGAATTTAGGTTAAGAAAATTGACTTCAGTCTTAAATATACTTTCCCTTTTTGACAGCAGTCCCTGTGAAAAAGATCTTTAGTTGACCATAAACCAAATATAAGCTAACACCACAGCTCTTCTTTTAAAGGGCCTAACACAAACCTGGCTTGAAATTCATTAATAGAAAATACAGGGGAAGAAACAGACATGATACTTTCTATAGAGTGGTTTGATGAGTCCTGGGCAACGTATTCTGAAAGGCATTCTGAAAAACCAGGGGGATGCAGCATGCAGTTGGTAGGGACTTAAAGGGATTCAGGAAAATTGCGATCTAAAGAACAGCTGAAGGAATTAGGTATATTCAGAAGAGAAAACTTGGGGGAGATTATCACAACTATTGGAAACATTAGGGACTTCTCTGGTGGTCTAGTGGCTAAGACTCCATGCTCCCGATGCAGGGGGCCCAGGTTCGATCCTTGGCTGGGGAACTAGATCCCATATGCCACAACAAAAGATCCGGTATACCACAACTAAAATATCCTACATGCTACAATGATGACGGAAGATCCCATGTGCTGCAACTAAGAACTGGTGCCGTCAAATAAATAAATACTAAAAAAAGAAACATTAACATGTAGCCAGCCCATATAAGGTGGCCTATTTGTTCCCAGGCATCCACCTTACACCCTGTAACAAGGGTTCATTTTTATAATGCATGCAAAGGCACCATATAAGCTGGCAGTCCTCAGCATAGAAAAAGGAAATCAATATATTCTGTATTGTTTCCAAAGGACAGAGCTGACCAAACGGGTGGAAGTTACAGGAAAACACATTTTGGCTCAGCCTAAAGGAGCACTGTCTAGGAATCTGCCTTACAACAATGAAATGAGCCACCTTTTCCAAGAACACAGTCACTGATAGTATTCAGGTGGCCATCTGTGAGAAAGGCTGTAGGAGGGATTCCTATCCCAGGTGGCAGGTGAGATGATACGACCTTGAGGTGGGCTCCCGGCTCTGAATGTGTAGAGCTGTGAGTGATTCAGCTGATATTCTTACTTCTACTTCCTGAAATTAGGGAGGCGAAGTCACCACTCTCATGCTGCTAAGTCACATCAGTCGTGTCCAACTCCGTGCAACCCCATAGATGGCAGCCCACCAGGCTCCCCCGTCCCTGGGATTCTCCAGGCAAGAACACTGGAGTGGGTTGCCATTTCCTTCTCCAATGCATGAAAGTGAAAAGTGAAAGGGAAGTCGCTCAGTCTTGTCCGACCCTCAGCGACCCCATGGACTGCAGCCTTCCAGGCTCCTCCATCCATGGGATTTTCCAGGCAAGAGTACTGGAGTGGGGTGCCATTGCCTTCTCCGACCACTCTCATGAGAGAGTCTAAAGATCCAATTAGGTTCAGAAAAGAGGTCTGTGTATGTCTTGCCCAAAGATGAACACATGTCTTTATTTATTTAACAAATATTTATTGAGTATTATCTATGTGCCAAGCAGTGTGTTAGGGTCCGGCAATGCAATGAAGACAAGAGACTGTATTTATACCTTCATGGAATTTACATTCTAGAGGTGGATTATTCTCAACCCCACTTGCCAAATTGATGTTAAGATCGCATCATTTGGAGGCGGTTCAAAGAACATAAATGAGGCAATGACCAATGCAAAACACCATCAGTGGGGTACTTAATGCCATCACTTATTGAGTGCTTACATATTTTATGTAACATTATTGAGTGCAACATTCTTTTTACCAAAAAGGAAATTGAGGCTCAAAAGAGTTATGAAGCTAGCCAAAAATAAAGCGCTCTTAGTAGAATCTCAAGCCTGTCTGACTCCAACTCTGTGCTCCTCCCATTGTGCTCTGCTGCCTCCTACGGAGAAAAAGACACAAGCAGGTGAACAAAACTACTCTTGGAGGTGAGGTGTCCACATCTCCTGGTTACGAGGAGACTGTTTGACCAAGGCTATTATGCAAACTCTGGTTGACAATATTTAAGGCTACATCTGGGAAGAAAGACCTCTGAACATATCCCAGACTACGTTCTTTCTAGAGCAAGTAGCCTGAAGAAAATGGATGGCCCCATCCTTCAAATGTGAGGACCTCGCTTCTGACACACTGTGCAAAGGCGTAGAAACTTCGCCAAGAGTAAGGACTTGCCTTGGTGCTTTTGTCTCCCACATTTGCGCTGGTAAATGGGCAAATGAAATGCTGCAGAGGGTCCATGGTGAAGAGTATGCCATGACCTCTGGTATAATGGACCATCTTGACTTGAATCCACAGTGATAATTTGACATGAGCCATAGCACAGAGCACTTCAGTAACAGGTGCTTGGCCACAGCAGTTATGAGCCCCCAGTTTAGGTCCAGCTAGGTCCCTCGAGGGACTTGTCACTGGGACACTACATCATTCAGGAAGAGATGCTTAACTACAGACTGCATCTTTGTCATCGCTTTAATCAAGGCATCTACTCAAGGGGATGCCCTGCCCCCAGAGCCTCAAGGCTGAATGGTAGTTTCTCTCCTGCTTTCATTTTGAGACTCTCAGAACAGTAGCCCTTGAGAGGTTTTGCAAGAAAAAGTTCTCCTTTGGGACTGAGATTCTCTTTTCTTGCCCATGAGACTTTGAATATTGCTGCAATATTCAATAGATTCACCAGTAAAAGGGGGACAACAAGAGTTTCTATTCAAAATGTTGAAATGAGAAATAAATTTGTTGGTACATGAAGAGAACTTAGAAGGCTGGTAGGTGCATCCCAAGAACTATGTAAGTGTCAGCTGTTATTGTTACCGTATTAGTATCATGACTGTTACTACAACTGCATCTGGAGGGCAGAGTGTGGGAAATGCTATAACATCAGCCATGTAAAGTTCTAAGGCTCACTGGCATTGACCATTTTTGTTTCTTAAATTTATGTATTTATGGTTGTGCTGGGTCTTCACTGCTGCACACAGGCTTTCTCTCGTTGCAGTGAGTAGGGTCTACTCTGTGTTATGGTGCCTGGGCTTCTCTTTTATGCAGAGCACTGGCCCTAGAGTGCTTTATTGACTATGCCAAAACCTTTGACTGTGTGGATCACAATAAACTGTGGAAAATTCTGAAAGAGATGGGAATACCAGACCACCTGATCTGCCTCTTGAGAAATTTGTACGCAGGTCAGGAAGCAACAGTTAGAACTGGACATGGAACAACAGACTGGTTCCAAATCGGGAAAGGAGTACATCAAGGCTGTATATTGTCACCCTGCTTATTTAACTTCTATGCAGAGTACATCATGAGAAACGCTGGACTGGAAGAAGCACAAGCTGGAATCAAGATTGCCGGGAGAAATATCAATAACCTCAGATATGCAGATGACACCACCCTTATGGCAGAAAGTGAAGAGGAACTAAAAAGCCTCTTGATGAAAGTGAAAGTGGAGAGTGAAAAAGTTGGCTTAAAGCTCAACATTCAGAAAACATAGATCATGGCTTCTGGTCCCATCACTTCATGGGAAATAGATGGGGAAACAGTGTCAGACTTTATTTTGGGGGCTTCGAAATCACTGCAGATGGTGACTGCAGCCATGAAATTAAAAGATGCTTACTCCTTGGAAGGAAAGTTATGACCAACCTAGATAGCATATTCAAAAGCAGAGACATTACTTTGCCAACAAAGGTTCGTCCAGTCAAGGCTATGGTTTTTCCTGTGGTCATATATGATGTGAGAGTTGGACTGTGAAGAAGGCTGAACACTGAAGAATTGATGCTTTTGAACTGTGGTGTTGGAGAAGACTCTTGAGAGTCCCTTGGACTACAAGGAGATCCAACCAGTCCATCCTGAAGGAGATCAGCCCTGGGATTTCTTTGGAAGGAATGATGCTAAAGCTGAAGCTCTAGTATTTTGGCCACCTCATGCGAAGAGTTGACTCATTGGAAAAGACTCTGATGCTGGGAGGGATTGGGGGCAGGAGGAGACGGGGACGACAGAGGATGAGATGGCTGGATGGCATCACTGACTTGATGGACGTGGGTCTGGGTGAACTCCAGGAGTTGGTGATGCACAGGGAGGCCTGGCATGCTGTGATTCATGGGGTCGCAAAGAGTCGGACATGACTGAGCGACTGAACTGAACTGAACTGGCCCTAGAGTAAGGGCTCAGTAGTTGTGGTGCACAGGCTTAGTTGCTCCATGGCATGTGAGATCTTCCAGGACAGGGACTGCTGTGTCCCCAGAACTGGCAGGCGGATTCTTAACCATTGGACCACCAGGGAAGTCCAACATTGATGTTAATTTCCCTCCAGATGGCTTCACCCAGTATGAAACATGATCCTATCCCACCCATGGTGAGCATCCTCTCCATTTAAAGTTATCCTTCTCATATGGAAGCAATATAATAAGACAGACTCATGGATACAGAGAACTAGTAGTTACCAGTGGGGATAGGAAAGTGGGGAAGAGTGAGATGAGAGCAGGGGATTAAGAGGTACAAACTACTATACAAATAGGGATGTACGCCAGTGTTCTGTAATAACTCTGAATGGAAGGTAATCTATAAAAATATTGAACCACTATGTTGTGCACCTGAAACTAATATAAATAAACTATACATCAATAAATAATACATACATAAACAAAGCCATCTTTCTCATTTGGTTGTGAGCAAGGGAGACCCTGCTGTACATCAGGATTGGAGGAAGCCCATGCCAACCACTGTGGTCTGGGCAGCCACATGGAAATCCTCCACCTCCAGGGCTAATTGGGTGAGTGTGGCATCAGGGCATTGAACAGCTGTTCATGGCCTCCTTTCACAGTCCTCAGCAACAGAAATCTGGGGACTCTGCTCCATCCAAAGGTCTTAGATCCAAAAGCCAACCTCGGCTGAAAAGCCTGGTTTCCAGCCTATCTCTCCTCAAGCCAACAATAATGCTTTCAGTGTGGAAAACTGTGTAGAAAGGTTAATAAACTTGGTGGGAAGGAGAGCACAAGGGAAGCAAAAGATTATTCCAACCATTGAGCTGTATCATGATTTAGTGAGAAGAGCCTACATGTTGGCATCAGGCAATTCTGTTCACCACTGTGACCCTGGTCACAACACTACTGAGCCCCACATGAAAACAGGTAATTTTCTTATTAAATATACATATATATGTGTGTATGTATATATATGCATATGTGACTATATAAGACCAAGCAAGAGATATGACAATATAATGTGATTTTTGTTAAAAAAGTATTATCCTTAAACAAAAGAGTTGAGAATGTGTTCCTTTTAGGAGATACCACTTCAGGTGGCTTAGATTGCTTCCTTTTTCTGTTCTGTGTTCCCTTTAGGAGATGCCACTTCAGGTGGCTTAGATTGCTTCCTTTTTCTGTTCTGTGGGTTTTTTCCCCTCTCTCTCTTTTTTTTTTTTTTTTTTTTTAGATTTTCCCACTAATTATATGCAGTCCTTTTATAAGCACAACAAAAAAGATCAAGTGAAAACCACAATGTGCAGTGACAAAATGCTTGCTCTCCAATTTCTGAAATTATATAAAGTTAAAACTTAGGGAAAGAATTGCAACATGAATGTTTGAACAAGAATTCATAAATACTTATCTAGGAAGACTAAACCTTAGGATGGCTTTTACCGAAATTGCTTTCACAGAAATTGTAAATGGAATAAACACTACTAACTGCTTACCTCTTAACCAGTTTGGAGGATTTTAATCAAGATTAGTGATGATATTAAAAAAAACACACACACAGCCCACCATTACACACTTAATAAATGGCAGCAATTAATCAGCATTATCTGGGAGCTTGCTGAAAATCTACAGTGACATTAAAGTTGTACTGCATTAAAGACTGTGGTGAATTTGAGGGTCACTCCTTGGTGTTCATCCAGTCCTTTATTATACACAAACTAACAGTGATGTGTACTTTAGAGGACTCTGACCTGAACACTAGACTCTAACCATTTTCTTCTTCCTCCAAAACCAGGGTTTAAACTGAGGGTTGTCAGTTAGACATTAAGAATAACTTCCCCAGAGAAAACATTTTGAGAAAAATAATGTACCCCAATGACACTTTTAAAGCTTCCTTCTTAAATTTCCCCCAACTTTTGTGGTTACAAAAATAATACATGCTCATTATCAAATAATGAAAGTGAACAGAATCCCTTCAAAACTGGGGGCAGGGCAGTGGGAAATAAAACTTTTGATTCATAGAAAAAGAAATGGGGAAGAAAGATGCCAAAAGGCTAACAGTGGTTTTCTCTGAGCATGGGATAACGAGTGGATTTTTTTCTGTTTACTTTAAAGAAAAAAAAAAGATAAATAGCCAAGATCTCCAAAGCCCGGGAAAATGACAGCCCTCTCAAACCCAGTATTCTTGGACCAAAACCCAAAGAAGCCGGAGGTCCGGCGAGCATTCCTAGTAGAAAACATCCATGCATTCAGTAGAATATATAAATTCAGGACACTATCTGGAAAGCCTGGGCCAGACATAAAACATTCATTTCTATAAAATTGAAACAATTTATCTTCCATTCTTGAGCAGATGGGAGGGTAAATTGAGGTTGATTTTTTTTTTCACCCTGGTGGTCATGTCGGAGGAAATATGAGTGTTCCCGCCTCCAGCGCTGTTTAAAATAAGTCTCTTGGTGCTGTGACTGGACTAGTCAGAAAGAGCACTGTGGAGGTTTCACCCTCCTCCAGGGGGTAGGCAGTACTGTAGGGGGTGCTGCAGATGCTTGTCAAGTGGGGGAGGGTGGGATGAAGCTGAGCCCCCTTGGTGCCTTGCAAAGGATGTAGAGAAACAGGAGAGAACCACAGAATGCCCCCCTCTCTTCTACAGCTGATGACTGACTTTCAGAATGTCATGTGCTTATCACACTGAGCCCTCTTTGAAATCAGTATTTACTCAACTGATTTATCTCCAGTACCCACCTGTCACTATAAAGCTTGGCTACTGGCTATGTGACCTTGAACAAGTTTCTTCAACTCTCTGGCCCTCTATTTCCCAATGGGTAAAATGCAAGAATCCTTTAAGATACACTAAACCACTAGTCTACAAGCCCATTATTTTCATCAGTGGGGATGGTGTGCCGTTAAGAGGATGTCTTCCTGGGGCATGGGGGGATGTGGAGACTCCACACCTTACTCAGGAAGAGCTCTAAAGTCTAGCTGGACTGCAGAAGCATATGGGGGAGCTTTTCATATGTACAGAGTCTGGGCCCTTGCTCAGACCCATGAAACTAAAATCTCATGGGGCAGCAATCGAAAGTCAGTATTTTAAATAAGCTCCCCAGATGATTCTTAAGTATCTGCTCTATGAACTGGCACCAAAGAGTCAATTATTAGAGCATATTTTGCTCTTGTATTATCCCAAGTAACTAAGAAGGTTCAAGTTGCCTCTAAGAGAGGAGCAAAGGGCATCACCCAAGACAATCACCACCAAGGGAGTACAAGCTCCTCAAGTGCCTTTGTGCATAGTAGAAAAAGGTGGGCATCAGGGCAGATGTCCCCTCCCGCCCCGCCTCGCCCATCCCTCCCGGCGTCTCAGGGTTTGCTTTGCTTGGGCCCACAGGGACGAGGTTTCAGCCCTTAGCTGCTCTTTCTGCCAGCTGTCTACACGCAACACACAAAGCATATGGCTGTACTCAGCCGACTGACCACACATTTGCCATGAAAATGGGTCAAATTAAACATGCTGCCACTTGAGAAAATCCCTAAGAATGAGATGCAGGGTTCCCTGAGCCAAAAGGGGGACTTGATCCCCTTAAGCCCATCTGAGGTCATCTTGGTAGGTGGAGATCCACTTTACATTCAGTTCCTGCCTGCTTAACCAGCAGGAGTCAGTTCTCCTTCTAAGGGGCAACATTTCAGCTCGAATCAGGCTACATCAGAGCTTATGGTGAGAGAAGGAACTAGGAACATTAGGTTTCATTCAAAGAGCTAAGATGACCTGTTTGTCGTTGAAATAGGTGGGAGAAAGGACAGTCACATTTCTACCGAGTCCTGGAGGAGGAGGAGGCAATGCAAGGGGAAAAAAAAAAAAAAAGGAGGGGGGAAAGAAAAGGAGAATGAGAATAAAAGGCCAAATAAAAACAGTAGAAACCCTCATTAGGAAGAAGGGAATAAGTGAGGGTAATTAGAAGGAGTCACACACACACACACACACACACACACACACAGAAAAAAGGAGAATAAAAGAGAGCTAATGGGAGGGTAATCACATTTGTGCCTGGCATGCCAGTGACAGGAGCTGGGCACAGACAATGAAGCCAGGGCTGGAGGGAAGGGGAGGAGGGCGCCCACAGATAAAAGAGCAGCGGCAGGCTGGCCTGCAAATCTTGTCTGGGGTGGGGGGTGGCTGGAGGAAGGTGAATAGGGCATCTCTGACACAGACAGGCATGGGGGTGGGGACGTAAAAGCCAGATGATGAGCTAGAAATGGACAAAAGAAAGTCAGGAAATGTCATGTGTCACACAGGGCTGTCTGACTCCATCTGAGTCACTTCTGACGAGACCTCGGGCAGGTCAGAGAAGGCCAAACCCTGCCCAAGACCTGGGCTGGGAATCAGAGCTACCCCGCAGCATTCTAGTTGCTGCTCTATACAATGGTTCCACATTTGCTCTTTAATGGTCAGAAAGCTGAGAGAATGTTCCTGCTCAGTTTTAGGGGGTCTCCTGGGGAGAATGGATTTTGGATCCTTTTGAATAATCTGCATAGGTCGGTCTCTGCTAACACCTAGAACCGAGAGGGAAAGGCAGCCTCCCCGCTGGGCTGTGGTCATTTTCCTGTGAGTGGTCTCTAGGGAAATGTTTAGGATGGCATCATTCAGACAGACCTAAATAAAATTGCCTTCTGTCAAGGACGTTTCTGAAAAAGACAGAGGGGCTGAGACCAACCATGACAAACACCGTCCTCCTTCTTGGCTTGAAAAGGAAACCGGATGCTTTGGTGTGGGACACTTGTTTCTTGTACAGATTTAGAATCCCCAAGCAGTCATTCCTGGGAGGGTGAGGAGCAGTGGGGAGTTGTAGAAATAGAACAGTACACACCTGAGACAACAAAGAGGCCTTATTAAGACGGCATGGGCTGTGTGAGGGTACATATGCGTGTGTGTGCACACACATGCGCACACAGGCACTGATCTGAGGGGAGACCGTGGTACATTAGTTGCCTCCTGAGCAGGCAGTGAGAGGAGTGCTCTGATGAACCGGTCTAGTTTTGACAATGGCTTTTAACAACTTGGAGAAACACCTGTTCATTTTACACAGCTGGTCTCTTCCCATCTCATAAATCACCGCTCCATCGCCATCCTTCAGCACTGAAGTCTAGTACTATGTTCTCCAGTGGGGAATCTCCTTGGTGTCACCCTCTGTGTCTCAGATGCCAGAATAAGAAATCAGACTGCTCTTTACTGGGAACACCGTCAAATGCATGAATGTAATCTAATGGTTTAGATTATCTAAATCAATCTAATAGTGGTGTTCTGAAAAACATATCGAGAGGCCATTGGGTCCATTCTTTATCAAAAGACATCATTAGAGCCTTTCTTAATAGCCTCCAAAGTGGTTAAATATGTTTGTTTTTTCTCTTCTCATATTTTCATGTAAATCAATCTCTCTTGCCTCCTCCACCCTCATCTGTTGGTTTCGTTTCTTGTCTTTATTGACATTATTGGTTTCAAGAATCTGCCTGCAATGCAGGAGACCCTGGTTTGATTCTAGTTCAGAAAGATCCACTGGAGACGAGATAGGCTACCCACTCCAGTATTCTTGGGCTTCCCTTGTTGCTCAGCTGGTAAAGAATTTGCCTGCAATGTGGGAGACCTGGGTTCGATCCCTGGGTTAGGAAGATCCCCTGGAGAAGGGAAAGGCTACCCACTCCAGTATTCTGGCCTGGAAAATTCCATGGACTGTATAATCCAGGGGGTCACAAGAGTTGGACAAGACTGAATGACTTTCACTTTCACTTTTCTTATCTGTGAAAATTTTCAATTTGTCCCTGTTGTCCTAGCAGACAAATACCATATAGAGACCCCAAGTGCCGCTGGCTGTGTCTATGCGGCCACAGGGGTCAGAAGGCTGAGCGCTTCTGAATCCACACATGTTAGACAGAGACGTGGTGAAGCCCTGTGTCAGGGGAGGACCCTCCCATCCTGGGTCTTCTGCTGGGCACCCGGTTACCAGGGGTGCTGGGTCAGGCAGGCAGTGATTGATTTTGTTGCCAACCTCAGAGACCAAGGATGTAACCTCAAACATCCCATGTTCTTTTAATAACTCATTAGAAGTCTGTCATCCATGACTTTGTTTAAATCTTTTTGAAGCTATTTCTACTTTTAGTGAATCGGAGCCTCTTGTGTAATGAGTTCATTGATTTTACAACCTGCCACCCTGCCTGGATCCTGTCACTTGGGTGAACCACAGTGATGGACATTATTACCAAGATTCACACATGAATGTCTCAACCTGCCTCACTTCTCCTTGGGCATTTTTGGCAAAACCAGAGTCACCAAGATGGTTGCAATGTCCTCAATTTACATATCATGTACATATATGGTCCCCAGTTTTCTGAAACTCTTTGCTGTGTGCTTTTGAAAACTTTTATCTACAGGATAATTTTAAGACTATGTTTTATTTGCAGAATCCAGAGAAGTAAAACTAGATAGTCTTGAGAGGTTTCTTGTGTGTTTGTTCTGCTTTATTTTTAGGATGTCTTAACTTATTTTGAAGAGTCCAGAAAAATAACACGCAGTGAGAGAACAATCCACCACATATACAGGCACCTCCTGTTTATCATTCAAGGGGTGTACACATGGAGCTTTAAGGTTCAAAGCTTTAGTAAGCAAGAGCTCTTCAGATCTAGTCTAATGTTTAGGCTGTGACAGGACTCAGTTGAGGCACAAAGGATCTTTAGTTGTGGCATGTGGGATCCGGTTCCCTGACCAGGGATCGAACCCAGGCCCCTGCATTGGGAGCACATAGTCTTAAGTCACTGGACCACCAGGGACATCCCCAAGATCTAGTGGTTATCCACCTTACCAGCCTCTTCTCCTGTCTCTGTGAACTGTACCTGTAAGCTACACTGAGCTGCTTGTTTGTCATTCCTGGAAAAATCATGCTTCTTGAGTCTCCATGCCTTGGCATATGCTGTTCTTTCCGTTTAAAATTACCTTTGGTACCTGTTAAACAGGACAGCTTAAGATCTAACTTCTCCATGAAACCGTATTTCAGATTCTGGGATGTCACATAAAGAGCTCTTTAAACGGTAGTCCTATTAAACTTTGCTCAAACCTTTATAATTACTCACCTAGATCCAGACATCCTGGAATGTGAAGTCAAGTGGGCCTTAGGAAGCATCACTATGAACAAAGCTAGTCGAGATGATGAAATTCCACTTGAGCTATTTCAAATCCTAGAAGATGATGCTGTGAAAGTACTGCACTCAATGTGCCAGCAAATTTGGAAAACTCAGCAGTGGCCACAGGACTGGAAAAGGTCAGTTTTCATTCCAATCCCAAAGAAAGGCAATGCCAAAGAATACTCAAACTACTGCACAATTGCACTCATCTCACACGCTAGTAAAGTAATGCTCAAAATTCTCCAAGCCAGGCTTCAACAGTACATGAACCATGAACTTCCCGATGTTCAAGCTGGTTTTAGGAAAGGCAGAGGAACCAGAGATCAAATTGCCAATACCCGCTGGATCATTGAAAAAGCAAGGGAATTCCAGAAAGATATCTATTTCTGCTTTATTGACTATGCCACACCCTTTGAATGTGTGGATCACAACAAACTGTGGAAAATTCTGAAAGAGATGGGAATACCAGACCACCTGACCTGTCTCTTGAGAAATCTGTACACAGGTCAGGAAACAACAGTTAGAACTGGACATGGAACAACAGACCAGTTTCAAATTGGGAAAGGAGTACATCAAGGCTGTATATTGTCACCTTGCTTATTTAACTTATATGCAGAGTACATCATGAGAAACACTGGGCTGGAAGAAGCACAAGCTAGAATCAAGATTGCCAGGAGAAATATCAATAACCTCAGATATGCAGATGACACCTCCCTTATGGCAGAAAGTGAAGAAGAACTAAAGAGCCTCTTGATGAAAGTGAAAGGGGAGAGTGAAAAAGTTGGCTTAAAACTCAACATTCAGAAAACTAAGATCATAGCATCTGGTCCCATCACTTCATGGCAAATAGATGGGGAAACAGTGGAAACAGTGACAGACTTTATTTTCCTGGGCTCCAAAATCACTGCAGATGGTGACTGCTGCCATGAAATTAAAAGACTCTTGCTCCTTGGAAGAAAAGTCATGACCAACTTAGACAGCATATTAAAAAGCAGAGATATTACTTTGCCAACAAAGGTCTGTCTAGTCAAGCTTATGGTGTTTCCAGTAGTCGTGTATGGACGTGAGAGTTGGACTATAAAGAAAGCTGAGGGCCAAAGAATCGATGCTTTTGAACTGTGGTGTTGGAGAAGACTCTTGAGAGTCCCTTGGATAGTAAGGAGATACAACCAGTCCATCCTAAAGCAAATCAGTCCTGAATATTCATTGGAAGGACTGATGTTGAAGCTGAAACTCCAATACTTTGGCCACCTGATGCGAAGAGCTGACTCACTTGAAAAGACCCTGATGCAGGGAAAGATTGAGGGCAGGAGGAGAAGGGGACGACAGAGGATGAGATGGCTGGATGGCATCACTGACTCAATGGACATGAGTTTGAGTGAACTCTGGGAGTTGGTGATGGACAGGGAGGCCTGGCGTGCTGCAGTCCATGGGGTCATAAAGAGTCAGACATGACTGAGCGACTGAACTGAACTGAAACCTTTAACTGGTTTTAGAACTCACTGCAATTTCCTTGTTATGTGCCCACCTATCTAACTAGACTATTAGTTCTTGCAAAGCAGAGACAACATCTTCTTCTTATAATTAGCAACCTAGTCTATCCTGGGCCACAATGGGTAATATAGTGAATATTTGCTGAAAACATGAATGAGTGAGAGAGTAAACGATGGAATGGCATGGTGAGAAAGTGTGTATTAATCGCTTCAGCTGTGTCTGACTCTTTTTGACCCCATGGATTATAGCCCGCCAGTTTCCCCTGTCCATTCTCCAGGCAAGAATATTGGAGTGGGTTGCCATTTCCTTCTCTAGAGGATCTCCCTAAACAAGAGATTGAACCCAGGTCTCCTACACTGCAGGCAGATTATTTACTGTCTGAGCCACCAGAGAATCCTGGAGCAGTGAGGGAGGGGATTTCTATAAACAAACCAGGTCACACACATCACTCACACATACACCACATACCACACTCACATGAACACATATAGATCCAGGTAAACTGAAGCACAATGCAGCAGCTGGATAAAGTTGCAGGTAACTCCTCTGTCTCACAGAATCGTCCACTGGATTTTTTTTTTTTTTTTTTTTTGTATTAACGTCCTTGATCAATGTTCTTCCTTGTCTGAAAGTCATGACTGCTTCATTGCTACTTTTCCTTTGGTACATTAACCTAGATTTTTCACAAGGGAATTCATCTTAGCTTTCAGTGGCCTAGGATTTGGTTGTTTGACTTCAAAAGAATGTTCAGGTATTTTAACGTATGCAATATAGGAATACTAAGTGAAAAATGTAAATTCCCATACATGCAGCTCACCTCCACCTCCTGGAACATTAAATAAATTATTCAGGAAAATCAGGCCTACCATTGATTTTTCCATAATACCCCAATACATGTCATTAGTTAGCAATCCGTCAGGTGCTTTTCAATTCAAGTGACAGTTTTCACGTTGAAATCAATTTCGATTAATTTTGTAAGAATAATTTAAAGAAACATAGCATCAGACCCCTGATTTAGATCAAGATGTACGGCCTCTTCTGCTTTTCATTTATCTTGTCATTTTAGGAGGAAAATGCAGTCCTTTGTCTGGCACTTCTTTATATACATATAAACTCATGCTGCTTATCACTCCTGGCTCCATTATTCTCCAGATAGTCACTTTTCCCCCACCTCCTAACAGTTGCTCCATTATTTTATTAGTGTCCAAAACAAGACCTCATAGACAGTGATGATCAGAGAATAATGGAAATTAGAGATGGAAATGACAGATTAGGTCTACTTGTCTGTTTCCTGGGGCTAATGTTCCTGTCAGTCTGTAACTTGGGGCTTTAGCCTGTCTTATTTTAAATGACACCATCGTGGGGCCTCCACCATTTCCCTGGAGGCTCTTGTCTACATCCTAAGACTGTCTCTACACACAGCCAGAGGGAATGACGAAGCCTTGTGCAATTACCCAGTGAAGTCAGGCCCATCCTCACATGATCTGTCTACAAGACAAGGGGCACGGAGACTTGAGCGATTAGCCCCCAAATCCAATCACTGCAGAGAGCCAGCCCTGATCATTCAGGGCACAAAGTGAAATGATTTTTTGTCATTGTTTACTTCAGCAGCAGGTATGCAGGCTAAGAGATCTCTTTGTCAGTTATTCATCAGATTTCCCAATATTTGACTCAGTAAGAATCATAGTCAACTGAGATTCTCAGCCATCACGTAAGCTAAAATCCTGGTGCCCCAGCAACCATGCAAACATGTCAGGGGTCAGAGAGTAAGAGGGCTGAACTGCCTTTACACATGCACGGTGAATGGCACGCTATTCAAACTCTGCTTGGCATCTATGAGCCAAGCTCTCCCCACCAATCTTTCAACAGCAGGCCACCTCATATGCATTTACCCTTCTCCAAACTCCTTCCTTTACATTTTGCGGCCTGCCTCCCTGATACAATCACCAATTCAGTAGAAACGGAGTCATCCTTCATTTTCACTAACAGAGAAATTTCATGGCATTCTGACTTCCCCCAAGTTTTCTGACCTGTGACTCAGATTTCCTTTCCTTAACTTCATTCTCTCTTGTCCTTATCGCTCAACTTCAACCCGTTCCAGCACATTTGCCCTCGTCGAACGTCTATGGGCATCTATCATGCCTTGACTTAGTCATCAGCTGGCCAAGTTCTCTGAGTGGAGTTCTTCTATCCCTTCATCATAAATCACTCCCTTGGGCTCTTCAATCATTTTTATTACTCTTCTCCAAACTCTCACCCATTTGTCTCCATATTTATTGCTTTGAGAGTCCAGAACTACATTCAATATTCTAGGTTTGGGCTCATCAGAAACATACAGAGGAGGCTAAGCATCGACCTCAGGGCTAAGAGTCCTCAGTGGTGCTATGGGAAGTGATGGTGGTTTCTTTTCTCCACCTTGTCGGGCTGCAAATACATTTCAACTCTGAAGTCTAAGCAATCACTCCAGGAGGGCTTTTGCCCTGATTTCCAGTTTCCCCTGCCCCACTGACTGCTATTATTAGTTAGCATTTATTGACCCTTGTCTCCCCACATTCTCCTACTGAACACAGTCAAGGCAGAAAATGGGTTCTCAGCACCCCAAATAAAGTATTAAAAGATTAAAAAATCAATAGAAGAGAGATAGTGGTGATAGCGGCCCAATACTAGGAGTGTACTTCATGCCATTGAATCGTACACTTAAGAATGGGGAAAATAATCATTTCTATGTTATGTATATTTTATCACCATGAAAAGTTTAAAAACGTAAAATAGATTTAAAAACAAAGCAACGGACATGGTAACTATTAATATTTTACCCCAGTTGTCTGTGCTCGGGGGAAAGCAAAGGTCTCACAGAGAGATGGTAACTGGGGATCAGACAGAACTCCTTTATCTCAATCCTGCATTCCCCAAGTCTTTGTATTTCACCCTGTCTGACAGTGCTGGTGAAAACAAGCTTCTACTCATGTCAGTCTCACAAGGGGAGCTGTGTTAGAGTCTGTGTGTCTTCACGTGTCTCCAACAAAATCATCAGCTAAGTCCTATCTGTGGAATCCTCATGGTTGACGGAGGTAAGAAAAGGGAGCCTGATTCCCAGATCCCAGCTGAAGGCTCTGAACTCATAAGCGGAGAGAAAGACGAGAAGGACGTCACTGGGATGGTGTAGATATGGAAATGCACAGCGACACGTCACTCGTTTGATGTTCAGAATAGAACCACCCTTTAGCTCTGTCCCTCCAGATGCAATTGCTCCACATCCTGTCTGCCTGAGGGAGTGGTAATATCCAGGAACCGGCTAATTTGCCATCCCCTCACTTACCCCTGGTTGGTTCCCCATTCATTCCGAATGCAAAGATGCTTGTGTACTGGATCCTTCATGTAACCTTCGTAGCAGAGGCATTCCCCTTCGAAGCAGGGTGAGGAAGAAGGAAAAGAAACACAAAGAAATTGATTGACATGTCTGTGTTGGAGAAAATACAATGATCAGATCAAACTCTAACAGTGGCATGGATGAGGCCGTAAATCCCATTATGCCATACATTCCCATCTCCACTGTCCATGCAAAGGAACACAGCACCAGTCACCCATTTTCACTACACGATGACTTTCACTAGTGAAGGAAAGTAACATTTACACAGCACCTGTTACATGGGCTCCGCAGACACAAAATCCAAGAAGGACTGAGCAAGGGACTTTTTCATCTTTATTTTCTCAGTGGCCAAATACTGCAAGGTACGTATTAGATGAGCAGTACATGTGTAAAGACCACATAAGTGAGTTATTTTATCAAATATTTCTAAAAAACTTGAAAAGTATCTATTATTAGCAATGTTATGCTGATAATGGAAACTGAGGCTCAGAAAAATTAAGGGATTTGGACAAAGCTTTTAAACGGCAGAGTTAGCATTTGACGCTATGTCAGTCTGACTACAGACCTTTTTCCCCAACCAGGCTGTGTAGCTAGCCCAAGAACAACTGCTGTATTTAGAGGAGGCCACTCACAGCTATTATGATTTTATAAGAACTCTAGGTTTTTAAATGAAAATAGCTATAATTTTTTTGTTTAATTTCTGGCTGTACCCCGAAGCATGTGAGACCCTCGTTCCCCAACCAGGGATCTAGCTCTTATCCCCTGCATTGGAAGGCGGCATCTTAACCACTGGACATCCAGGGAAGTCCAAGGGCAATTATCTTTGTGCTGATAAACAGAAGGATCACCTATGTTTGTTTATGGTATCACTATGTTTCATTACCATTCGTTACTCCGATACAGTACCAAGAGGTCCACAGCCTCTCTGGCTGCTAACTGCTGCTGCTAACTCGCTTCAATAGCGTCTGACTCTGTGACCCCATAGATGGCAGCCCATCAGGCTTCACCATCCCTGGGATTCTCCAGGCAAGAACACTGGAGTGGGTTGCCATTTCCTTCTCCAATGCAGGAAAGTGAAAAGTGAAAGTGAAGTCGCTCAGTCGTGTCCGACTCCTAGTGACCCCATGGACTGGAGCCTACCAGGCTCCTCCATCCATGGGATTTTTCCAGGCAAGAGTACTGGAGTGGGGTGCCATCGCCTTCTCTGGCGTTGTATGCAAAACTGCAGTGTGTTTATGTGCATCTTTCCTCAGCAGCCTTCCATAACATTCATCGGATTTACCAGCCAATCCAAGACCCCTCAAAAGATCAAGAATCATTGCTCTACTTAGAATGACTTTGAAGAAAATTGTAACTGTTTCCTCCTGTTAATAATTCCTTAGGTGATGCTATGCATCCCTTAACTGCTGAGACCAGTTTCACTACAGCACCAGCACTGACTCTTTCACAGGCTGCTTCTTTAACTTGTAGATAGTGAAAGAACAGGGTGTGACTCCCTAAAACTTGGAAATTGCTACAAAGGCACCAGGCCCTACAGAGACAAGGGGTGAGGTTTCTCTCTCTCCTTGGGAAGAGATGCTCTAAAGGACAGAGATGGAATAATAGCTTTGAGAGCTATTTCCTCTTTTCAAAGATGAAAAACAATAAAAATGAAGTGAAGGGGCCTTACAGTTATGAGGGCAGGGATTGTGTAGGCTCTGAGCAAGAAGTTTTTGTTAAACTCTAAGCACAGACATTCTTGCCAAAATTGCCCTATAAGCTACTGCCCATCAGAGTCCCACAACCAGGTAACACTCATCGTCCTCTCCAGCACTGACTCAGTCAAGGTGCTCAGGAGTGGAGTGAAAATGAATAACTTCCTTTGTGAGGGATACAAAGGGAGCGTTGGAGCAATGCTTTGTCTCCTGGATGACAAATTTAGGCTTCTGTGCGGGCCAGATTCACAACAGGCTCCAATTTACTGGCTTCAGAGGTGCTGAGCTGAATCTAGGAATGGTCACGAAGCTGGGAATCAAACATAAGAAAGCACAGCTGATGATAAGGCTCCTGGTGAAGGCTGTTTCACTGATAGAAGGAAAGAAAATGGACAAGGACCAGAGGAGGGCAAGAAGGGAAATACCAAGAGCTGGGCTTCATATCATATCAATTCCAAAGAAAGCATGGACTGTAGACTGAAAGTTACACAAGGGGAGGAAAAAGCTAGTTTTTCCTCTTTTTGAATAGACCTTGTATAAATACTGTGTAATGGAAAATAATAAATTAATTAAAGTGTGCCCTAAATTTATAGATACCACCACCTCTCCCCAAGATGCCAACATCAAGCCAATTAATGGGTCAAGTGTCCAGATATGATTCTCCCTTAAGCAGATCATCTTTTTAATTTCCTTGTGGACATTTAGGCATGGATATGATATTACAAAACAGGAAGTAATCTCAAGAGGTTCTCAAACCCCATCACTCTGACTCTTAGAAAGTTCTTGGCTGGATGCCTTGCCTAGAATTAAAGATCAACAAAAAAGTGAATCCTTCCTCCACACTTGATATCTAGTTACCACAAAATGTGTAGAAATAAATGCAGTAACAACCCAGAGTTCAAGCAGAGCTTGATTTTCCTAATGATGGCAATACCTACCATTTGTAGAGCACGTTTATCTTCCTCAAATTGCCTTCATAGTCATTATCCCCTTATGAGGTTTCCATCATTCATTACTATGTGGGGATACTATTGACAACAAAAGCTTTTCTCTATACAATGGTAAATGCAGCCCCATGTCAGAGCAACAGAGAGATGTTTCTCAGGTTAGAGTTTGAGGATTTCCAAAATTTGCCTCTTAAATCATCCTCATTTCTGGGACTCACCAAACTTTTCTCTTCTGTATTCCTCTTCAAAACCAGTTTGGCCATCTACATTGAAAGGAGTTCAGACTTGATGAGGAAAGTTGCTATGGCAACCAACTGCTAAATCTTGACTTTAAGAGGGGTTTCGTGCAAGCACAGGCTCTGACTGTTAGCTGTGAATTTTAAAGACCCCACAAGGGTGTTGGATGCCCTCCTAAGCTCGAAGTGTTACAGTCTCTGCATCTGCTGTGACAGATGGCAGGGAACACATGACGTGCCGACTCTGTGGTGGTGTTCATAGGAATCCAATGCAGAGACGTGTCTCGGCCACGGACAAGTGCCCAACAGCGATGAAGCGTGCCCTGCAGGAGGCAGTCAAAGGCAGCCACATTGCCAGAGAGCACAACCCCACCCAAGAGATGATCCATGTAGGGCCTGGAGATGCTTCCAGTTGATCTATGCTTGACACCCCGAAGGCAGGCAGATACCTCGAGGTACCTTCCGTGATGTGCAGTGCCTTCGGTCATTTCCCACTCATTCCACAGACAGATGGAGGCACAAACTTCTTTGAAGGGTTAAAGGAAGACCTTGAAGCCAGAGCTCCTCAGATATGACTGGGCTGAACACAAGTTCTTCATGAAGTAAATACAGAGATCAATGCCAAAAAGCCCTGATCATCTCCAACCTTCAGGTAGCTGCTGACTTTTATTTAAATGAATTGGGTATGCTTCATCCAAAAAGAGAAATCTTTGCAAGACATCTGGGAGGGAATAACATCTAATTGCCTGGTCTCCTCTTCTGGGCAGACATCAGGCTCAGAATCAAATAGCCACAGGTGACTCTGGGAGGACACACGGAGGAAAATAAGCCAAAAGTACACCCTGAAGCAAGGTGCTTTAACTGAGCCGCAAAAGGAGTTTGGGGTGAGTGGGCAATCCAGTGGGCAGGAACAAAACGGGAGCTGTGGTACCCCGCCAAATTGGGTTCTGAAAACTAGGGAAGACTAGAGAAAGAGAGAGAGAAAGGTCTTTGTTCAGAGTGAGGAAAGGGGAGGAGGGCTAGAGTGAGTCTGGGAACTAATCAATGCCCCTCACCAGATTTTACACACTTCTTCCAGGATGGGACTGGCCTACACAAAGATCTGGGACAGAAGGAATTTCAGTGACCATCTTGGAGGGTGATTAAAACTTGATTTAGCTTGGAAGCCCATACTCCTTGCAGACTCATAAAAGCTACATAGCCTGAAAAGGGCAATGAAGGTCTGTGGCCAGAAATGATGGGGGCTATGAAATCCAGCAGGTGTGTGAAGCTGCCACAGCTGCCCATATGGCAGAACAAAGGCCAGGCATGGAGCAGAGAGAGAGAGAAGTTGCTAAAGCTAGTTAGTCTGTATTGCCATCAGAAAACCAATCAACTAAAATATACCTGCCACAAAACCCCTTATAAAGTACAGAAAAAGTCAGCACCTGGCTGGATCCAGGCAGGACACAATTTCAGTAGTTTGCTGTTAGCCCCACTTGACCAGAGACACACCCAGGATCACCAACCTGGCAGGATCTGGGAGAGAAAGTCAGCATGTGGTTGCCAGAGGGCTCCCAAGCTAGGAGCTTTAGGTACATAATGTCCCGCCCAAATAGCACAGTGGGAGAATGGCAAGGGGAGGCTGGCATGGAACATGGATTTCAAGTTCCTTTCTAGCTCTAGGCCTTCTAAAGATTCCTGACCCATCTCTAGGTCTGTGTAGCCACCCTCCATAAACCATGCCAGGACGACATACAGAGGGCATAACAATGTTTATTTTTCCTCTGTCCTTTTTCTCCTTCCCCGGTGTGTTATTTTTCTATAGCCACCATAAAAAAATTACCACAAACTTAGTGGTTTAAAACAAGAGAAATTTACTCCCTTGCAGTTCTGCAGGTCAGAAATCTGGTGTCTCATTGGGCTAAAAACAAGGTGTCCATGGGGCCGTGTTCCTTTCTAGAGGCTTGAGGGGAGAATCATTTTCCTTGCCTTTTCCACCTTCTAGAGGATGCCTGCATTCACTGGCTCCTCAGCCTTCAAATCCAGCAATGGTTGGTGGAGTCCTTTTCATGTGGCATCACTCTGGCCTCTTCTCCCTCCCTCTTCCACTGTTAAGCACTCTTGTGATTTCATTGGGCCTACTTGATTAATTCAAGATACTCCCCTTATTTTAAGATCAGAAGTCCAGCAACCTTAATTTCATCTGCAACTTGAATTCATTTTTGCCAGGTAACATAACATTTTAACAGGTTCTTCAGATTAGGAAGTGAACATGGGGGCCCATTACAACACCTGAATTTCCTGGTGGCTCAGACAATAAAGCATCTGTCTATAATGTGGGAGACCCGGGTTCAATCCCTGGGTCAGGAAGATCCCCTGGAGAAGGAAATGGCAACCCACTCCAGTACTATTGCCTGGAAAATCCCATGGATGGAGGAGCCTGGTAGGCTACAGTCCATGGGATCGCAAAGAGCCGGACATGATGAACAACTTCACTTCACTTCACAACACCTGAACCCTGAAGAATTGATGCTTTCAAATTGTGGTGCTGGAGAAGACTCTTTCTTGAGAGTCCTATGGACAACTGGGAGATCAAACCAGTCAATCCTGAAGGAAATCACCCCTGAATATTCATTGGAAAGACTGATGTTGAAGCTGAGGCTCCAATACTTTGTCCACCTGATGCAAAGAGGTGACTCATTGGAAAAGACCCTGATGCTGGGAAAGACCGAGGGTAGGAGGAGAAGGGGATGACAGAGGATGAGATGGTTGGATGGCATCACCGACTCAATGGACATGAGTTTGAGCAATCTCCAGGAGGACAGGGAGGCCTGGTGTGCTGTAGTCCATGGGGTCACAAAGAGTTGGACACAACTGAGTGACTGAACAATCTATAACACCTACCCCACTTGGTGCTCCAAACTTCTGTGCAGGTGATGAGTAAAACACACACTTAAGTTTGGAACACGCTGAAAGGGTGCCTAAGGAGAGCTTCAGGCTCTGGGGGAGGGGGTGCTTCTTGGCAGTGACTGAGCACCAGTGCTTACGTGTGTGTTTGTGTGTGTGAAAAAGTATACATGTGCACTTGCACAGTTCTACCCATCCACATGGGCAGAGCCCTCAGCATGGCTGGGAAAGCACATGTCCCAACACTATGGCATTTCCAAGTGAGTTAGCTGGAGGACTGCAAAAATAACGTGGGCTTGACTTGCAGCCAATTCCCACACCCAGCTCCTTGGAGAAAGGCTCTAGGATAGAGTGTGGGAGGCGATAAAGTTTCTTGCTGATGAGTGTGTGGGATGACCACATCATCCCCTGCTCAGACAGAAGCAGGGCGGGAAGGGGGTAGGGTTTCCAACCCCAGCATTGATGGAAATGGAAGTCTCTGCAGCCATCATTTCCCAGCAGCTACCCTGAAGATATCGCACCTTAGTTCTGTTGGGGGTTCTTGTTTTAACCTCCATCCCTGGCTTTCCAGTTCGAATTTCATTAATTGCCACAAATGCTGGGAAGCCACTGGCAGGGGAAGGGCTTCCCAAAGGCATTTGCAAGTAAGTATTAGCAATGAGACATCAGGAGGGGCTGAAGAGGTGATGGGAGCTTCGCTGCGGACAAGTAGCGTCTTCAGCTTCCAGCTTGGGAAACAGGGGTGTGCAGCAATGGTGACTAGTGAATAGTGTTACAGCGACTTTACAACCCCACTTCTGCTCTGATTTCATGGTGGAAAGAACACCAACTCTGCCTGCAGTAGCCATGGGACTTCAGGCAAGACATGTACTTCTTAGGGAATTTGAGCACTGACCTAAAGTAAGGTGGGGTTTATCTCTAAGACCGACCAAGCTTAAAATATCAATCCCTCTTGTCACATGTTATTCAAAAAGCTTGCTGTTCTTTAAAACCTCAGGTGAAGCTTCCAAGACCCTCTGGATGTCACGCTTCTCTCAGAAGTGACTTTAACAAGTGAGATTGGCCAGGGTCTCCTCATGCAGGTCAGAGGGGGCCGGAGACTACTCAGTTGCCTGGAGAGGCCCCACCACTGAGATAAGCCTGCTTTTCTCTCCTGAGCACGCTGGCTTTTGGGCATGGTGCACAGCCCATCTGTCTGGTTTGGTGTTTGCCTGACAGCGTGGGAGGAGCAGCAAGTAAGCACAGTCTTAGACATCAGATGTTTAAAATGCTGTGCTTTCTCTTCCATATGGGAGCCTAGAATCTCTGCGATGGGCCCACATAACAACAACTTTTAGACCTAAGAAGGTGAACTTTTGATGCTGCGGTTACCTGTTATTCCCCCAGAGAGCTGAAGCAATGGATTATAACAGAAGAGCCAAGTCTCTTGGAGGCAACTTCTACTGATATCCTTACAGCCTGGCACCTGACTGAGATGCATGTGTATGTGTGTGTTTACGTGTGTGTGCGTGTGTCTGTATGTGCATGTGTATAGGAGGAGGAAGAAGAGGAGGTGGTACAAGAGTTACAGAGAGCTGGAGGAGCCGGCCCTAGACTCCAACAATGTTTCACTTGGGGGTCTTAGATGTCAGTATATCCCCTTCCCTGGTTCTAAGGCATCTTACCATGCCTCTGGTAAAGAGAAAAGGAAAGATATAAGCATCTGAATGCAGAGTTCCGAAGAATAGCAAGGAGAGATAAGAAAGTTTTCCTATATGATCAATGCAAAGAAACAGAAGAAAACAATAGAATGGGAAAGACTAGAGATCTCTTCAGAAGAATTAGAGATACCGAGGGAACATTTCATGCAAAGATGGGCTCAATAAAGGACAGAACTGGTATGGACCTAACAGAAGCAGAAGATATTAAGAGATGACAAGAATACACAGAAAAACCATACAAAAAATATCTTAATGACCTGGATAACCACGATGGTGTGATCACTCAACTAGAACCAGACATTCTGGAGAGCAAAATCAAGTGGGCCTTAGGAAGCATCACTATGAACAAAGCTAGTGGTGGTGATGGAATTCCAGTTGAGCTATTTCAAATCCTAAAAGATGATGCTGTGAAAGTGCTGCACTCAATATGCCAGCAAATTTGGAAAACTCAGCAGTGGACACAATTGGGAAAGGTCAGTTTTCATTTCAATCCCAAAGAAAGGCAATGCCAAAGAATGCTCAAAATACCTCACAATTGTACTCATCTCACATGCTAGTAAAGTAATGCTCAAAATTCTCCAAGCAAGGCTTCAACAGTATGTAAACTAAGAACTTCCAGATGTTCAAGCTGGATTTAGGAAACACAGAGGAACCAGAGATCAAATTGCCAACATGCACTGGAAAAGAAAGGGAATTCCAGAAAAACATCTACTTCTGCTTCATTGGCTACGCTGAAGCCTTTGACTGTGTGGATCATAACAAATGAAAATTCTTCAAGAGATGGGAATACCAGACCACCTTACCTGCCTCCTAAAAAATCTGTAAGCAGGTCAAGAGTAACAGTTAGAACCAGACATGGAACAACAGACTGGTTCCAAATTGGGAAAGGAGTATATCAAAGTTGCATATTTTCACTCTGCTTACTTAACTTCTATGTAGAGTACATCATGAAAAATGCCGGGCTGGGTGAAGCACAAGCTGGAATCAAGATTGCTGGGAGAAATATCAAGAACCTCAGATATGAAGATGACACCACGCTTAAGGCAGAAAGCCTGGCTTAAAACTAAACATTCAAAAAATGAAGATCATGGCATCCGGTCCCATCCTGTCATGGCAAAGAGATGGGGAAACAATGGAAACAGTGACAGACTTTATTTTCTTGGGCTCCAAAATCACTGCAGATGGTGACTGCAGCCCTTAAATTAAAAGATGCTTGCTACTTGGAAGAAAAGCTATGACCAACCTAGAAAGCGTATTAAAAAGCAGAGACATTACTTTGCCAATGAAGGTCCATCTAGTCAAAGCTATGGTTTTTCCAGTAGTCATATATGGATGTGAGAATTGGACTATAAAGAAAGTTCAGTGCTGAAGAATTGATGCTTTTGAACTGTGGTGTTGGAGAAGATTCTTAAAAGTCCCTTGGACTGCACAGAGATCAAACCAGTCAATCATAAAGGAAATCAGTCCTGAATATTCATGGGAGGACTGATGCTGAAGCCACCTGATGCGGAGAACTGACTCATTGGAAAAGACCCTGATGCTGGGAAAGATTGAAGCCAGGAGGAAAAGGGGACAGTGAATGAGAAGGTTGGATGGCATTGCAGACTCAATGGATATGAGTTTGAACAAGCTCCAGGAGTTGGTGATGGACAGGGAGGCCTGGTATGCTGTAGTCCATGGGGTTGCAGAACATTGGACACAAGCAACTGAACTGAATTGAACTGAACCATGCCTCTGAGAAGGAGCTATCTGTGTACTGAATCTACTGGAACTAGGTCTTTATAAAGAATATCATAGATGAACTCCTTCTACAATGAAAGTGCAAAGCAACCTGGGATGAAGGCTCCATATTCCTGGTATCTTGGAGCTCAAGAAGCACTGTGAACACCCCAATGCATACTGTGTCTGAATTCAAACCCTCTCTCAGAGCAGTCCCAGCCCCACTGGATAATATAACAACCTGAAAGATGCCTATACCCTTTGGCCCAGTAATCTCTTTTCTAAGATTTATTTGAAGAACATGACTTCAAATGTGTCCTACATTTATGTGGAAAGATATTCATTTTAGTAGTATTTGTAAAAATTAAAAATTTAATGCATCCTAAATGTCAAATAATACAGGACTATTTAAATGAGCTATGATACAGACATACAATAGAATACCAAATGGTCGTTAGAAATTACATTATTGAGGATTATTTAGTGTTTCTAGAAAATTCCCATGATAGAATGTGTGAAAAAAATCAAGAAAACTCAACAGGACTTAGTGTGCTTACAAACTTCTAAGAATCAGTCACTGTAAAAGATCAGAAGGGAGGACATTAAAATTTTTAAATGATTTCTCCAGGAGATAGAATTATAGATGAGAATCATTTTCTTCTATACGCTTTTCTAAATTCTCCAAATTTTCTGCAATAAACATGCATAACGATTTCAGACCCCATAGCTGATATCCCCTGACTGCAGGCAAATGGGCTGTGGAGGTCATCCTGAGATATCTGTGGGGCTTTGGCTGCTGTCAGGATGCTTCCAAGGCTTCTGCCAGAAGATGACCCACATTTCAAGCCAGCACGCTCAGGGGCCCAACCACATGCTGCCAGTCTGCACAGCCTTGTCTCCCAATGATAATGGGTCAATCAGGAGGGGTGGCCTGGATTTTGAGGGGGTGGTTGCAAGAGGCATGAACTCTGACAGTTACCCGCTGCCCGATGCTCCCGCCTACCAGTTTCGGGGTCGCATTGGTGTTCACAGGGGTCCAGGAGCCGCCGGGCACAAAGGTCCATGGCCCAGGGTCCACTGGAGTTCTGCTGAGAGAAGAGAACCACTTGGGCAGGGTTCAGCCAGTCACTGGCATCCAGCTGGCTCCCCTCCAGCAAGATGAAGCGGCTCCCTGCAGGCGGAGAGAGAGAGGAGATGTGCTTGTGTATGCACAAACACCCACCACCCACCCCTCGACACACATACACATACATGCATCACAGAAGACAGAATAAGGGATGCTCTGCAGATTAGCCCCAACCCAAGGTCATTACCTCTACCAATCCTGGCCCACACTGAGTCACAGAGCAAGGAGTCAGCAGACAGACGCTCAGCCACCTCTTGGACCTCCTGCCACATCATCCCTTGCTGACTCGCCCCATCTCATCTCTACTAGGGTGGTCCCAAGGGACAGAGGGCCAGAGCAGCTCTGAGATGGCTGTGGCATGGCTCCATCAGACCCAGCCACAGGCGCTGGCACTCATCCCAGGAACAGGGACCTGCTGCCTGTCTTCAGTTGCCATGGAATAGCAGGCTCTCTAACCCCCTGGACAGTCCCCACCTGTTTTCAGCCTTAACAGCAACTGAGAGAACAGACATTAACAAGTCAATTAGGTGCTCTGGGCTTTACTAATTCAGGGACTCTCCAAACCTATATTATTCCTTCATTATATTGGGGTTCCCCTGGGTGAAAGTAAATTATTGCTTCAGCTTGCTAGGCTCATAGCAAGTTACTGCAATTAGGAATTTCTCACCAGGCATACCAATTGGAAACATGACTGATACTTCAACACTCGACTATTTCACTTAGCTTTTCCCCATTCAAAGGCTAAGAGAATCTTGGTGGCTATGTACCTATAGCCAGTAAGCTCTGTATTTATCCACCAAGTGAAGTGAAGTTGCTCAGTTGCGTCTGACTCTTTTCGATCCCATGGACTATAGCCTACCAGGTTCCTCTGTCCATAGGATTTTCCAGGTGAGAGTACTGGAGTGGGTTGTCATTTTCTTCTCCAGGGTATCTTCCTGATCCAGGGATTGAACCCAGGTCTCCTGCATTGTAGGCAGATGCTTTACCATCTGAGACAGGTGCTTATTGAAAAGCAAACAGAAATGGGCATAGGGAGGAGAGAGTGATCTGCTCATTTTTTTTTTAACCTGTTTTCTGATTCTATCAGAAATGGACATGAACTTGGGCAAACTCCAGGAGATGGTGACAGACAGGGAGGCCTGGCGTGCTGCAGTCCATGAGGTCACAAAGAGTCGGACACAACTGGGCGACTGAACAACACAACAATCTGATTTCATCGGTGGACAATCTAATTTTGTCCTCTGTCTTCCTTATCTGGGTATATTTTTTTCTCACTAATAGTAATAGGTCACAGTGGACCCTGGCTTGTCTGTATCTTTCCTGCCCACTCTGAAGCCTTCCTCTCTGGGCGGGGGCGGAGGAATGGCATCCTCAAAGGTGGGCTTACCATCAGCGATGAGGTGCTCGGGGACGTGCAGGGTGATTCTGACCACGAGGGGGCAGCTGACATGGGAGGAGCACACAAGGCCGATCACGCAGCTGGTGACGCTGATCAATGTCAAGGTCGTCTTGTTCACAGGACTTCTGGGAGAGCCCACTGAAAACAAGACAAGAGCAAAGCATTTGGTGGTAAGAATCTTGGCAGTGAAGGGCCTTTTGCTGCCCGACCTGGCAAATGGGGAGGGAGTGTGCAAACACAGCCCAGGTGGGAGATGTGTCTAGTCCATGAGCTTCAGGGAACGACATGGCATCACCTGGAGTCAGAGGGGACTGGGCCACAGGTGGTCGTCAGCGTGAACAGCGGTCAATTGCATGCAACTTCCTGTGCATGCCTCTTGAGCCAGGTTCACAAGGGAAATCATAAAGGAGGGCACTGCCACCCTCTACTCGGCTGGCTGGTGGGGCTCTAACCTCTTGCTCAAGGGTGGTGGGAAGGCTTTCACCCAGCGCTGGAAGCCCCTGCACTTTTCATGGTTTTCCACAGAGGGTGCTCTCACAAACCAGCTCCTCCACTCCTGGAGCTCAAACCACCTCCCACCCCTAGACAGGCATCCTAGGGCCTGGAAGGAGGAAAGCAAGGAAAGCTGGCCCTTGTCACACCTGAAGGCTCTCCCTAGTCCTGCAGTCCTTGGGGTACAGTTATAAACAGAAGCTTAGAGATAAAATAAGAAAGCAGAGGGATAAGAAACATGTCCAGGTAGGTAGGGACGGGGTTCAGAAGGGAGGTTTTGGGGTGTGTTTTCTGTTTGGAAGTTAACAAGAGGGACCTTTCATAGATGTGGGAACTTAAGAAAGCAAGGCAAGCTGTCAATAAAATGTGTGGATCCTATGAAATTATCTTATAGTCTGTGTAAGTATTTATTACTAGCAATAAAAGGCATCTATTTTGGCCAGCAATGTGCTCAGTGTTTTTACATACATGATGTTAAACATTTGCTTCCTGACGATACGTCTATGAGTCTGAACAGAAACTGTCCACTTTACAGATAAGGGAAATAAGGCTCAAAGGGATCAACTTAACCCTGACAGTTAACACTCATGCAGTGTAATTATGTGTCAGGCACCAGTGCCCAGGGTCCTCCATAGTTCACATCATTCAACAGTGATGCAGCCTAATGAGGCAGCACCCATAGAAATACTGCACAGAGAGGCCACAGGGCAAGTCTAGAGCCAAGCAGCTACGAAGGAGGGGAGCCAGAATCAGCACACAGGTCCAGCACGGCTATGACCCCCAGACAATTCACTATTCACTCGCTGGGCCCAGTGAGGTCTTTGGAACCACTGTTCTCAGGAACACAGGGAAAGATTTGGACTATGGATGCACACATCATTTGTGGGAGCAGGTTCCCTGAGTGGGTGTGTTGGCAATAGCCGGGAAGGAGAGATTCCAGAATCACAGGTGGCCTCTGGATCCCCTGTCCCTTGTTACCTGGAGATATTCTATTCATGTGAGTATCCTTCAACATGGAGCCTGTTTCCCACACTTACACACTCTATCTCCAGCCCACACCAGGCCCAAGCAGCAGATAGATACGCTACCAGAATGGCCCTCAGGCACTCAAATGCAATACCCAGAACTGGGCTCTCCACCTTCCTTCCAGTCCCGCTCTCCTGCCCACTTCCACTGCCCAAGGAATGGCACGGCTGTCTCCTTGGTTTCCAAGTTCAAAACCCCCATCATGTCTAACTTTTCCTTCTCTCATAAGCTGCACCCTCCCTGCCACCAGTGTCATGAGATCGTTTTCATTCTGTGTCTGAAATTTCTCTTACTCTACCCTCTGCCTCCCTACGTATGCCCATCATCTCACCCACAGACTATGGCCATAGCCTTCCACCCAGTCTCCCTGGTCAACACCCCACCCGTCCCCTATTCTCATCTAGCCTCCATGCTGCCCTGGAGGGATGGTTCACGAAGCTGAGCAGACCAGGGACTTGGCCCTTTATAAACCTTCCATGATTCCAACCGAAGTGTCACGTCCAAGTCCTTCGGTCGAGGCAGTGGACTTTCTCCTGATCTTCCAGCCGTGTCTCTGAGCAAACCACAGGCTTGCCCCGGAAGCTTGATTCTAGTAAACCATTCACTGCGCTCTGACTAGACAATTATAGTTTATGTCTCTGTGACTTTGCACATATTATTTCTTCCTCCACAGAATGCCATTTTGTCACCTTGTCAGCCTATGCTTCAGGTCTCAGCTCAAACAATATCTCCCTGTGAACACTTCCCTGAAGGCATCAAGCAGAGCTCCTCACTCATCCTTTGCTCTCTCTCCAGCCCTCCTGCACCCTGCTGTTCCAGCCCTCCTCACACAGTGCTGTCACTGTTCACAGGCGCTTGCCACTGCTCTCCTGCGACAGCAACGACTTGCTACCAGCCTCTTGTCTCTCTGGTCCTTCTGCAGCATCAACCCATCACCCAGCATATCTACCAGACTTCACAATTTCCAGGGGTTCCCTCTGACCTACAGTGGTGGTGGGTGTTTAGTTGCTAAGTCGTGTCCGACTCTTACCACTCCATGGACGGTAGCCTGCCAGGCTCCTCTGTCCATGGTATTGTCCAGGCAAGAATACTGGAGGGGATTGCCATTTCCTTCTCCAGAGGATCTCCCCAACGCAGAAATTGAACTCGGGTCTCTTGAATTATAGGCAGATTCTTTACCAATTGAGCTACAAGGCTTAAATGCATTTGACCTACAGAACCAAGTGCAAACCCAGTAAATGGTTTGCATGGTCCTCTGGCAGCTAGCCTGTTACCCACCCACATCCCTCACCTCCTGGTGTGCCTGTTTATGCCATACTGAACTCGTTTTCCTTACTTGAAAATGCCATGTTCTTCTGTGCTTTCAAGGCTTTGTATTGCTCTTTTCCTCTACTGAAATGCCCTTCTCCTAGATTTTTCTCTTTCAAGAAATTCTATACATGGTATACAAACCAAGTCTAATTATTTTCTCCTTTTTTTGTCTCCTTTTGCTGCCAGGTAGAATTAACTGTTCTCTCTTCTGAGTACTCATTTTACTTTATTTATATTATTAAATTAAGCCTTATCACTGTGCCATGTTTTCATGTTTCTACTACCAATCACAAAGCCTGACCCATGGTGTGTGGGTTATAAAATTTCCTGCTGGCCTGATTGATGTATCCAGTTCAATTCAACAAACACTGGTGAGCATCTATTACAGGCAAAATCCCTCACTAGGCACTTTGGAAAAATAAATTAGACGTGCCCATCCATAAGAAGCTTATAGTCTAGTTAATCGCAACAAACAGTTGATTCACTAGGAGGGCTTGGTATTTTAAAAGGAATAGTTTTATGCTGCAAAGAAACTCATTCTAATTCATTACTATAGATTTTCCTAGGCAGGGTTTTATTAAAGCAGAAACCTACCCTGCTTTGCTGTGGCCTAGGGTTGATGAGCCTAGGTCAACTCTCTGCTGTAGAGAAATATGTAATGAGGGTCAAAGGTTCATATTCTCACCTCAGGGATATTGGGACATCAGAGATTAGGTGGCCCAGAGCCCCATTGATCTCTTGAGGAAAGTGGTGGGAAGAACTTTTGTATTGATAGCAGCAGAGCCTGCAGAAACTGAAAGTAAGGAATTCACAGAGCTTCTTTCAATCTCTGGGAAGAATTTCTCAGTATGTCGCGAACTTGAGTGGAGGTGGGAGAGAGCCAAAAGATAGGTGTCTACTGGGGGCCATTGGTTGATTACTGGTTGGGGGAAAGGTTACTGAGTATAACACAAGGTGATATCAAATACCCTCCAATACATCTTGAGGGCCCCCTGTCTAAAATTACTTAAGATGAAATGCTGTAGAAATCCCAAGGTTCCACTGTGGAGAGTTCTAATAGCAACACAGTAGAAATCTCATAATGCCTTGTCAGTCACCGTAAGAATACATTTTAATATAACTTAGCCCTGTGCATGAGGTATTGCTCACTCATTTAACATGGAAAAAGAGGCTCAGAGAAGTTGTTGTCCTTATCTAATATCACACAGCAAGTAAACGGTGAAGCTGATTGGTGCCTAAACACAGACGTCCCTCAGCGATGATGACAGTGAGACCTCAAGGTCAAAGGCAGTGGCAGCCACAGCTGCAACAGCCACGCCTGAAACCACTGAACATCAGGGTGGAGAGGCGTGGGCTGTGGCTGCATGGTGGACAACTCTATCGATGCTGAGGAGAATGAACGAACTAAGCCAGGTCCTGCCAGGAGAAGGGAGGGGACCTGGACAGTGGGGGTCCTGTGATTCTGCTGGGTGGATGATTAAAGGCCAAAAACCATTACACATGTTTTTTCAGGCCACATGGTTCCTCAACTATCCCGCCCCCTAAGCCCTGTCTGTCGCACTCAATCTCAGGATGGCTGGGTAAGCATGGATACATATGTTGTCTATTTTTCACATAACACACTTTATCAACTTTATTTCCTGTGTCTAAACAGCAAACTATGATTCCTGAAGCTTCTGGAAGGAATTGAGAGTCTTCTGACCAAGAAACAGCCTTTCAAACAACCTGGAAACCTGTTTGAGAGTGCCATTATCTGGGAGAGATGATTCTCTGAAGTATTCCACTCTGGTTATTCCTTCCTCCTTAGGAGGAAACGCCAATCTTCCTGCAGAAACTGGCTTTAGTTGCCAGAGCCCCCACCTAGACCCAGCACCTCTGCAGCTCCTCACCTCCCCTCTCCATTGCCCCTCTCCCGCCACTTTCCCCTCCAGCCTTCCTACCTCTACTGCGCCTTCGGCTCCGTGAGGGGTCAGTGTAAAAGGTCAGTTGGGGGTCATTTTCTGCCTCCGTGCTAGAATCCCCTTCAGGGTTCAGGAAGGCAGAACCAGCTGTAGTAAAAAGATAAGAGCCTTCATTTTTGTCTTCATGACACCAAATCACTGGGCAAGCTCAAGGGAAAAACGAGACCAGGGTGACTGACATTCTGGGAGGAGTAGCCACGGAGACTAGAGCTTCCAGATACACAGATGTATTGGAGAAGTGGATCTTTACGTGATGGCCATCACTGGAGCCCTACCTCCACCCAGCCCATCCTCCTACTGAGGAGGGCCACCTGCCAGAGGACGGTGTGGATGGCAGGTGGACAAGGGGAAAAGGAAAACTGTCTTCATTACACATCATGATTCTGGCGGATAGAGACTGGAATCATGTCTTAAGGGGCAAATGTCTATATGTCTTAATATCTATATTTTTTCTGGTTCTAGGTTCAATATATATTCAATGTGGAAAAGAGAGAAAAAAGTCAAAAGATCCCAAAACACATAAAAGGAACAACCTTGATGTCCTCTAAATCGGAGAAAGACTCTGTGAACATTTGATGAATGTACCCTGTCTTTTTTCTGATACAGAAGCAGATAAAGGTTTTTTAAAAAAATTCCCCTTAAAAATGGCATTCTGCTGTACCTTCTATTTTATAACATCATTTTCTCCCATTGAATAGATGGTGGGCTACTTTCCATATGAATAGATATAGATCTACGGTATCATCTTAAGTTACTGGATGGGAGACAGATGTACAGGTAGTTAAGCAATTCTCCACTGATGGACACTTAAGCTATTTCCAATTTTTCGCTCTTTTAAACAATGTTGTGATGAACAGTCTTTTACACACATCTTTGCACACTTGTCCAATTATTTACTAAGGATAAATTCACACCAATGACATTACTTGGTAAAGAACTGTATGCATTTACATTTTTGGTAAGTAGCACTCATCAGGCCTGCAGAAATACTGCTCAGGGATTTCCCTAGTGGTCCAGTAGTTAAGACTCCACCTTGCTGTGCTGGGGAATGTGGGTTTGGTCCCGGGTTAGGGAGCTGGGACCCCACAAACCATGGGGAGACTAGGTCTGTGCGCCATCAGTGAGGATCCCTCATGTTGCATCTGGGACCTGACACAGCCAAATAAGTATTTTTTTAAAAAAAAGAAATACTGCTCAAATACAGTCATCCTAGCCATGCCTGAGAGGGGGTCAAGGATATTAGTGGCCCTGCCTCCCCTGATATTAAAGAAGCCACCTTTAAGCCCTCATATAAGACATGGATACCTCTTGCTTTGTTGTTGATCCTCTTCCTCTGGCTACTCGAGGTGTGAGACAGCAGAGTGGCCTGCTGGTGGTTGGAGTCCACGGGGCTGGTGGCGATGATATTATCTTTATACTTGTTCATCAGCGACAGCTTGGCATTGTCGCTTCCTGTATAAGGAAAGGTCAAGGCAGAAACTTGAAGGGAAAAAGTGGAAAGAAAGTGAGAGCAAGGAAATCTGCATGAACCAGGTAGATAGGGGTTCACAGAAATTGAAATGGGAAAGCTTTAAAGTGAGAGACTAGAAGAGATTAAAATACTTCTTTTTGATTTCTAGGGGATGACAGAGTTATAAGAGAAGGCATGAAGAAAGGAAATTCAATTCAACCGCTTCTGTATTGACAGGGTCACCATGTGTGGCCATTTGGTGAGAGAGAGACTGCAGATTTCTTTCCTTTGGTAAGAACAAGGTTTGTCAAAAATTTGAATTTCAGTGCTTCAGACAGAACTTGCCCCCTCTCTGTCATCCCAGTCTGCACCATTCCCTATTGTCTGACAGCCGGCTGTCTCACATATTCGTGCTATCTGCCTGTTCCCCAAGTTCTAGTCATATGGCTACTCAGTGGGCTTAGCACTATGGCAGGTGCTATGAAAAATAAGAGGTATTAAAGATATGTCCCCCTACCCTCCAGGAATTTCTGACTTTAAATCTTACTAAGTCATTCCTAGTGTTCTTGCCTGGAGAATCCCAGGGACAAGGGGGCCTGGTGGGCTGCCATCTATGGGGTCACACAGAGTCGGACACGACTGAAGCAACTTAGCAGCAGCAGCAGCAGTCTTAGGGAATCTTCTCTAGATAAACAGAATGGAAACCTCCATGATCCAATTTCACTCTTTTCAAGCCCCATTGAAAGTCCATACATTGTAAGTAAGATTCATTTCAAAAAATGTCTTCTCCAAAGATAATTGGGCAGCTCCTTGAAGGATCGTTGCCTTGGGATTTTATCAACAGATAGTTGTTATTTATAGAAGTATGAGAGAGAGAGGCTATAAATGAAAAGTACAGTCTTTTCCTCTCTGCATTTTATCGACCTTGGTCTTGCTCAGCCACATTAGGTCCAAGACTCTTCTAAACTCAGTGTTTCACAGATATACAAAGTGTCTAAGGTCAAACGGTTTGCTTGCATTCCTTCATTTTCTTTGAAGAAGTACATCTCTTGTAAAGACTACAGAGGTTATAGGCAAGGCAGAAAAACTTTCCCAGGCCAAAGTCTCAGGAGTCACAGAAAAGAACAGATACCTCTGTCCCCTCCATGTCAGTGGAAAATTAAATTGCCCACGCAAACATACTACATGCAAAAATGTCTTACACATCTTTCTTGCTATCTCTTATTTCCCTGAGGATTGCTCATTGCATATGAAAACGCTTCTAACCCACTCTTCTGTTGGATATAAAAGTACCTCTGCTTCCTAACCTAGAGGTCCATCAACAGATGGGTGGATAAAGATGTGGTACAAAGGAATATTACTCAGCCATAAAAAAGAACACATTTGAGTCAGTTCTAGTGAGGTGAATGAACCTAAAACCCAGAGTGAAGTAAGTCAGAAAGAGAAAAACAAACATCATATATTAATGCACATATATGGAATTGCGAAAAATGGTACTGATGACCCTATTTGCAGGGATGTAATGGAGACACAAACATAGAGAACAAACTTGTGGACACAGTAGGGGAAGGAGAGAGTGGGATGAATGGAGAAAGTAGCATTGTCTTATATGTACTACCATGTGTGAAACAGATAGCTGGTGAGAAGTCGTTATATAACACAGGGAGAGCCTGGTGCTCTTTAACTACCTGGAGGGATGGGATGGCGGCAGGGGAGGGAGGCTCAAGAGGGAGGCAAGAAATGTGTAATTATGGCCGATTCGCCTTGTTACATGGAAGAAACCAACACAACATTGAAAGCAATTCTCTTTCGATTAAAAAATACATTTAAAAACCTTTTTTCAAAGTATCTCTGTTTTCAGTGCCAAGTGGAAATGGAGAGGGATCCAATTTATCCTTGTTCTGATTTTCTATATTAGAAGACAGCTCCCATCATCGCAAGAGAAAGCTTATTCTTTTTGCCCACTTGGGAAAGGGCCCTGGCTCATCTCAACATGTATGTATGACAACCAACCATGAAATCAGAGAACAGCTGTTCCCTAGCGCCCCCTAAAGCCACGAGATGAGAACGGAGTCACCCACCTGGCGTGAGGTCCATCCCTGCCTTCTCGTTACAGCCCTGCAGAGAGTCAAGGGTGCGGGTGACCTGGCTGGCGAAGTCCTCCCCTCCGTTCATGCACTCCCGCTGCAGGTGGTGGCGCAGGTCGGTGATGTCGTACTCGTAGCCGTCCAGGATGGGCGTCTCCCGGATGCTCAGGGTGCCGCTGGAGTTGTGGCCCTGCACACGGGCGTTGCGCAGACTCTCCCGCCCGTGCCCGCCAATGAGCACGGAAGGAATGTAGTGAATCTCGTTGGCCGCCTCAGCGCTGGCACTCTTCTGGGGTTGGGGGACCCGGCGGCGCTTGCACCAGCGCCGGCGAGTGTACAGGATCATCACCAGGCACAAGATAGACAGCAGCAGTGCAATCATGCCACCCTGGGAAGGAGGACAGCAGAAGGACACGGAAGACAGGTGAGCTCCACCCACCAAAAGGCCACGACCCCTCCTATTGTCACCATCCATCACTCACCCATTCATTTATTCATTCATTCACTGAGGTGCAGTAAGTGCTTATAGCAAGCTTCACTCAGCAGTACAGGGACAAGTCTGCTGTGATCAGCATTCAAGGTGAAAGAAAAATGGAACTGGGCTAATCACACATCATTTCAAGTGATCCACGGTTGCTTCTGGCTTAGCAAACAATTTAAAGAAGAAAGAAGTCTTTGTGATTGTTTGTATGTGTCTGTGTGTGGGATTTCAGCTGCTGAAATAAGGGAGAAGGTTTGTTAAGGTCGATCTGCTGCATGTAAAGCTGGTTTCAGGCCAATTTTTGGCAGTGGAATGGCAACTAGTTTCTTCCTCTTTCACATCTTAAAATCAATCATGTACAGATTCTAATTCTGGCTCCACCAATGGTCAAGTCCTATAAATCTGAAACCTCAGATTCCTCATTTGTATAGTGGAGAAGGTACCATTTACCCTCACAGGGTGGTTTAAGGAATGTTAGGTAACTATGCAGAGTATCTAATGGAGTGTACCACAGGGCATCAAAGATGCCAGCCCAACCTTAAATGTCTCCCAAGCGCCCAAGCAGGAGAAAACCAGAGACCTAACCAAAGAGAAGTTTACATTCATCAGAAACTCACAACCAAGTGTGCAGAGAAATCTCATCATTCGAACGTGACTTTGGGGGTTACTGCTGCTTTAGGAGACAGCTTTCTCGCACTCCACAGTCTTGAGTGGTGTTTTCATCCTTGCTCTCATTCAAGAGAAGGGACTGAGACCCACCTCCTGGAGTCAGACGGGCAGAGGAGTTTCCTTCTGAACCTTCTGGTGCCCCAAGGCCATCCTCTGAGGCCATCACTTAAAAACCTGAACACCACACAGTTTTCTGTCAGAGATGAGAATGTAGTTTTGGTGAGACTGAACATCTCTCGCCTTGACACGCGCCCGGGGCAGGATTTGGAGGGAAGCTCACAAGCCCATCACTGCACAGCACTCAGTGGGCATAAATCTTCCCGTGCACAATCTGTATTCACTCCCTTTATTTTGGTCAATATCCCTCCGAACCTATTTCATTTGGTGGGGGTGTGCCAAATGGTTCTGCTCTCAACTTTGGGCTTCAATCACTGCCACGCCATCATATAGGCTAGAGATGAAAACCCTCTATTAATTCCCAGGGACCCACCCACACAAGGCTGGGTCAAGATGATTCCCTCGAAGTATTAGAGGGGTCATTTTCCAGTCTCATAATAATTATGTCTTGGATTTATAAAGTTCCTCTCCCTGTAAATATTCCCATTTATCCTCTACTCCCCCCACCATTACCGTGAGCAAAGGAGCATGTGTACACACACACATACACGATGTTGTTGCTTTCACACAGGCAGCTCAGAGGAACTGACAAGAAGCAACCATCAGCTCCCAAATGACAGGTCATGTCAGGTGGGTTTTGGGGGACCATACACTGGCCTCCAGGTTTTCACATTTTTCTTTTATCTGCATAACCCTTTCTCCTGGTGCGATCGCTCAAGCAAACACAGAGAAAGCAGGAATATGAAGCTGCTCAGGATACAGTGGGCTTCCCTTATAGCTCAGTTGGTAAAGAATCCACTTGGAATGCAGGAGACCCCGGTTTGATTCCTGGGTCAGGAAGATCCAGTGGAGAAGGGATAGGCTACCCATTCCAGTATTCTTGGGTTTTCCTTGTGGCTCAGCTGGTAAAGAATACGCCTGCAGTGCAGAAGACCTGGGTTTGATCCCTGGGTTGGGAAGATCCCCTGGAGAAGGGAAAGGCTACCCACTCCAGTATTCTGGCCTGGAGAATTCCATGGACTGTATAGTCCATGGGGTTGCAGAGTTGGACACGCTGAGTGACTTTCACTTTCACTTTCAGGTTACAGTGGGAGTCCAGAGCCACACGTACTAGGTCCTGGCTAAGCACCGAGAGCCTGGTCCCTCCTGGCAGCCCTGCAGACGTGCGCACAGAGTCCCTGGGGCACCTCACTGGGTGTCCTCAGTGGAAGGAAGTTCTGCATCTATCTGCTGAGAATGAGTGTTTGAGTCCAATCCAAAGGTTTTTCGGCAGACCCTTTATCTCAGAGTCAGACCCACTATCCTTTCCTTCACCTCACACTGAAACCGCAACAATAGGTAATTAAGCCACACATAAGGAATAACTACCTGAGCAAGAGAAGTTGTCAGACACTGAATTAAGTTAGCAAAAGCTTGAGGTAATTTTATTCCCCAAAGAGCTGTAAGGGGAGCATAAACATCAGTCTCTCAGGAATGGTCGAGGCACCATCTAATGTCCGCAGTGAGGTCTTCAGGTGCCCCTTCCTCTCTGATTCTCCTTTCAGGTGCTCACAACCGGGCTGTGATAAGATTCAGGACACAGCTTCATGCCCCATATTATGCAGGAATAAAGCAAGTTCAGTGGTCTGTTATGGGGCTTTACTATGTAAAAGACATTTGCTCCCAGTGCTCTACACTTTAAAGGTAGGGTCAACAATTTCCCCATTTTACATTTGAAAAGGCTTGAGCACAGAGGCTGAATAACTTGCCCAAGGTCACAGAGCAAATGAATCATAGGACTGGAATAGAACCAAAACAACTCCCACTCCAGAGCCTACCTTCTTAACCATGAAGCTGCAGTCACTCTGGGTGAGCTCTGCTCACTAGAGACATACACAGCCTGGCATCTATCTCATGAATTGTAAGAGGACAGAGAAAGTATGGGTGATTCCACCTAGATCCACCCTAACTTCTTGAAGAAAAAACAGAAACTACTCTAAGTGCACATCTAGCTGACAAAGAGGCACTACTGCAAACAAAGGGCCTGGCACCAGCACCTACTCAGTGTCCAACTCAAGGTCAGTCTGCAGGGTAAAGACAGCAGGTACATTTCAAAGTCTCTGTGCTAAAATAAGTCTGTGCATCACACACTACTACATGCCTGGAGGATACCATTAGAATCCCAACTTAGCTGCATTTTCAACACAGAAATCTATGTTCTCTCTTAACTATGAGATCCAGTAAAAATCTTTGGACTCAGGTCCTCCTTTTCTGAAGAAATGAAGGCAGAGAAACTACAAAACTTGGCAGTGCAGAACTAGTTCTACACCCAGATCCTCATCCACTGATCTTCTCATGGCCCTATTTTGTTTGGCTCATCTGAAGTCCCCTCAGGGGCTTCTCTTGTGGCTCTGTGGTAAAGAATCTGCCTGCCAGTGCAGGAAACATGGGTTCAATCCCTAGTCTGGGAGGAACCCACATGCCGCAGAGAACTAAGCCTGTGCACCACAACTACTGAGCCAGCAATCTAGAGCCCACGTGCTGAACTACTGAGCCCACGCGCTGCAGCTACTGAGGCTGCGTGCTGCAGCTACTGAGCCCACATGCTACAACTACTGAAGCCCATGTACCCTAGAGCCCACGCTCCTCAACAGGAGAAGCCACCACAATGAGAAGCCTGCACACTGCAACTAGGGAGTAGCCCCTACTTGCTGCAAAAATTAAATAAATAAATAAAATTATTATTTTTTTTTTTTACAAAAAGGATTGCTAAAAAATAAAAAAGTCCCCTCTACCACGTAGGAGCCTAGATACCTCAATTAGCAATATTTTATACTAATTTATTAAAAAATAAGCCACAGGGAGCTAGAACACAAGTCTTCATTTGGCTAAGCCAGTTCATTTAGCATGTCTAGTACTGCTTTAGCAAAACATTCCCTCTGCTTAGAGTCACTGACTTCAGATGACCTCAGCTTTTTAATAATCTGTTACCAGTAATGATCTCCAGCCATCAGGTGAAACTCAGCACAGGCATATGAAAAAATATTCACAGTCACTCAAGCTGTGGAAAGGCCTCTCTGCATCAATAACTCAAATTGACGGCAGGTGTCACAGCACTTTGCTATGACTTGCTAATTGTGGCCTATTACAGAAATAATAATATGCATAAGTTATATGATAATAATTTGTAATATTATTTAATAAGAATATTTTGAAATAATAATTTGTAAAATCACCACACACAAATCCCTTGACTGTTTATCTGCTCTATCCACTGAGGAGGGTAAAGGTAGGTGAACTGTATGGGCAGGGCCTCCTCTATTCTGGGAAAAGGCATGGGTGTAGCCACTTTGATAATGTTCCTTCTATGGTGAGGTCTCAGAAAGCTGATGCTCAAATTCCATCGCTTTTGCATTCTCATGATAAACCATAGTTCTCTGATGTTATCATTAATCCTTCTACTCCCACTGGGGATTTCAAGCAGTTTCAATGTCACAGATACTCTAAGATTTTTCTTTCATATAATCTAATGAAACCAACAGGTGGTAGATGAATGGAAAGAAAGCCCAGGCCAAGAAGGGCTAGGAGCCTAATAACCAAATCAAAAAGAGCAAGGTGAGTTGTACAATCTTCTTGTCTGACAAAAGACAGTTTGTTGGCAAACTTATGGTTACCAAAGGGGAAAGAGGAGAGTGATAAAATAGAAGCTTGGGATTAGCAGATACAAACTACTATATATAAAACAGATGCAGACTTCCCTGGCGGTCAGTTGTTAACTTCGCCTCCCAATGCAGTGGGTGTGTGGGTTTGATTCCTGGTTGGGGAAATTAAGATCCCACAGGCCTAGTGACCAAAAAAACCAAAACAAAGGCAATACTGTAACAACCTCAAGACACTCAAAGACATTAAAAATAGTCCACATCAAAAAAAAAAACACCTTTAAAAAATAAAATATATAAACAAGGTCCTACTGTGTAGCACAGGGAACTATGTTCAGTGTCTTACAATAACCTACAATGTAAAACAAATCTGAAAAAATATATACAACTCACTCATTTTGCTACATCTGAAACTAACATAACATTGTAAATCAACTATACTGTAATTTAAAGAAAGGAAGTTCGTTGAGAGGAACAAACTTCCTCCAAGCATTCAACCCCATTAGAATAGATTTGCCCATGGCTTGTGAACATGAGCACACAAATGATCACTGTGGGCAAGGTCGTCCCTCAGGCTTCACAGAGCGTGCACAGTTCTTCATATACCTACACCTGGCTTTGAGCTTTGGCATCACCCTAGCTGTGCTCAGAGTATGTACTTCATTTATGTGTTAAGTTTGGTTTTTATGGCATTAAAAACAAAACAAACAGAACAAGCATAAAGGTACACGTGGACCCAACTGACAAGTAACAAATGCAAACTTTGAACATTTAAAAAAAAAAATAACACCAATGGCAAGATACAGAATTATTGTGTTCTTTATTCATTTTTTCATGAGATTTCTGATTATTCTATTGATTTCGCTCAAAACTGTTGCAATTTTGTATCTAGAAGTTTGTTTGGGGTCTATGGGATCTCCACATCTATTAATAAGATGCTTACAAAAGATGGCATTAAAATATATTTTTCTTTAAAAAATCAATAAATCATTTCTAGCAGCTGTAATAGAGATCAAACAAATGAAATCAGCTTTTATTTCATCATGAAACTGGCATTTCTGGCACTTAGCTGAGAGAGTAGTATGAGGTTTGTCAGACAATTTGCAGATTTTGGAATATTTATGTAACTGTTTTATATAACATTGCTGGTGACTGCTCAGGAATAGAAAATTCGAGGCAGATTTCCCTTTTATGCTCATCTCAGTCATGCAGGCCAACCACAAGACTGTCTCATTATCTGACCTGACTATCTGTCCTGGGTCTGGGTCATTTCTCTCTCCCTAAGCCAACCCTTACTTGTCCTTCAAAGTCAGTGACGTAACTCAGCCAATTCTTCTCTATGTTACTGAACCACCCATAGCATGCTTCACGTAACTAACCACAAGTACTTTTATCTTTGATTTGCTTGTTGTTCTCATCTGTTAGATTACAGACTTCATGGGAGCAGAGGACACCAAGCTCCATGGTCAATCACAGCACCTTCTGTGAAGTAGGTGTTCAATAGTTGTGGGAGGAAGAGGTGGAAGAAGGGAGGGGGAAGGAAGGAGAGAAGGAGGGAAGGAAGTGAAGGTCAACTCTGAATAACTTTCAATATGGACATCACTTCCATGCCTGCAAACAAAGCTTATATGAGTCAGTTGTTTATGTAACTCACTCATTCAACTCATCACTCAATCATTCAACAAGTATTTACTCCCTTCAGAATTTTTCTGATGGTCACTCTTACGGGGATTCTGCAGTGACTAATACAGGTATAGGTCTTGATGCCACCCGATTTACATTAGAGTTAGAGGAAACAATCTTTATAATTTGGTTTTTAAAGGTAATTGAAAATTTGTAGGCACAAAAGGAAGACAAAAAACAGATCACAAGGCCTATAAATAGACTCCCATGACTTCTCTTATAACAGAAGACACTATGATAGGTAAAGACATCTCAGACTGATGTGATACTCTAGGTATCAGGCCAGGGGCCAGTAGAACCCTTCCATTATCCTAAATCAGTGTCCTGTGATCAGCAAATCCCATCATAAACAATCTGGATTTATCACATTTCACCAAAGTTTAGGGAGTCACCTGGGTTTTGTGGACCCTTGGCAGGGAAATGGAAAAGCTGAGATTAAGTTTCCAGCTACCATCTGTCAAGGGGCTGCAGCCAATCAATCAGTTCACATTTCAAAGCTTTGCTTGGCCCTATGAGTAACCAGAAGTGTGAATCTGAGACATAGTTAATTATCCCTCAAGGCAATTGGGAACACTGAATTCAAATTATATTGCTATAGGAATTAAGTGGTGGTTAAAAAAAAATAAGAATCAAATAGACAAGTTTGGTGGCCTGTGTCACCTACTTTTCCCCAAAAGTAAGCCCAAAGGTCTAGGGCAAAGGCCCTCTTTCATATATAACAGTGATCATTCCTATCTGTCTCTAGCTTTCAAAGAAGACAGACTGAGAGGAGAAAAACTGTATGGCCCATATGGTAATGCTGGTCATTTTCTAATCTAGATCAAAATATCCCAGGGGTAGGGAATGGATAAGGCGAATGTTCAAGGTCCCATCCACTCCTGTGTTTCTCTGAGTCCAGTGAAAAACTACACTGGGTTTCCAGTAGCAGGAAAGTCACCAATAAAACAGCAGAATTAACCAGCAGCACAATTCTGGGCACCTGACAGCCTCTTTGAACCTACCCCGGCCTTCATCTATTAAAGGAGATGATTAAAAGAAATGCACTGATTCTTCCAAATTGGAAATTTCCTTATTATAACACTGACCCCTGTCAAAATGGAAACAGTTCTAAACTGGTAAAGTGGGTGTGTGTGCTAAGTCACTTAGGTCGTGTCCAACTTATTGTGACCCCATGGACTGCAGCCCACCGGGCTCCTCTGTCTGTGGGATTCTCCAGCCAAGAATGCTGGAATGGGTTGCCTTGTCCTCCTTCAGCGGATCTTCCCAACCCAAGGATCAAACCTGTCTCTCTTATGTCTAACCTTCACTGGCAGGCGGGTTCTTTACCACTAGCGTCACCTGGGAAGCCCACACAAACTGGTAAACTAATGGTGGAAAAAAATATTTGAGAGCTCTTCTTGCCCAGCAATGCCAGAAACTACAGATCAAAGAATCGATCCTTCAGAGGTGGGCTATCAACTTCATCCAGCCAGTGAAGCCCTGATAAGCAGACCCACCACCTTCCCCAAAGGCACAATAAGGCCTTGGAAATCAGAAGATGTCATTGAAATTATAGTAACACATTGACCTTCAGGATCCCTTTACTGCCAGGAGTCCCCAAACTAGAATAGAAAGCCCCTTGGTTTGCTTTTCTGGAAGATTCTCTTCTCTGTGGTGGCTGATCAATAGAAATCCATTATCTTCTGTCTAGGCTTCCTTGGTGGCTCAGTGGTAAAGAATCCTCCGGCAATGCAAGACATGCAGGAGATGTGGGTTCAATTGCTGGGTCGGGAAGATCCCTTGGAGCAGGAAATGGCAACCCACTCCAGTATCTTGCTGGGAAAATCCCATGGACAGAGGAGCCTGGTAGGCTACAGTGCATGGGGTCACAAAGAGTCGGATAGGACTGAAGCGACTAAGACGGATCCTCTGCGCGTCTCCTTCCCAAATGGAAGAAAAGAGCGACAAGAGCTACATGTTAAGCATATTTAGTAACGGGCTCAATTTATAAATTATTAGGAACTTTACCTCCTCTTGAGGGTTTGCTGAAGTCTTTAATCATGTCAAAATGCTTGCCAGTTGCCATGGGCCACCACATTAATTAAGAGGCCTCACTATCCCTCTGGGGATTCTGATGAGAATTGCACATCCCACTGGAAGGGACAGACCCACACCACATGGTTAGTCTCTCACTGGGTCCTGCTGCCATGAGATGCTTCAGAACCCCTTCCCCAGCTTTCTAGATCCAAGTATCTAAAATGTAGGGAAGACATAATGATGTCCCCCAAGATTATTCATTAAAATGCCATTTGAGGGTAAAGAAAGGGACTAGACAACCATCCATACATAAACAAGAGACAAACTCTAAGCTCAAGAGCCCCCCAGGTTAGGCAGGTTGATATCTAAGGGCTCTCCCAATGCAAAAAGGCTATGAGTATGAAGTTCTTTTCAAGAGGAAACTCAACTATAGCGCTTTTTTTTTCTTTTCCCAGGCCTAAAAGTTTTTATTCTGTTACATTTGATCACAGTCTTTCTTCTTTAATCTGGTAATTTTGTCTTCAATTTCTTTATGAGGCTTCAGGAGTTTCATCTAATGAGAGCCTGAAGCTCTGCAGGGAAAGTGGCTGGAGGCTAGCGTGCTGGAGTCAGCTTGGGCTATTTCAAGTTGTCCTCTTTCAGGTTCTTTTTATAGAGTTGCTTTTTTCGTTCTTGGGATTTTTCTTACCTCTGAGCCTTGACTTTGCTGTCCCAAAGTGAAAGCAAGGGAGTACATTTGTTCATAAGGACCTCAGAGCTCTCTGATCACTGGTAGCTTGGGGTATCTGCCTGGGTACATAGGTATCTGCTTGGGTACATATTCATCACTATCACTCTCTAAACCAGTGAAGATTTGAAAGGTCTTTCTCATCCCCAGCTAACAAGTGAGATGGGCCATTAAAGGCTGCAGGATTCAGGAGATGCCTCCTAGTGAGGAGACAAGGGACAGTTTGCCTTAATAAGGCTGAGGTCTAGTGGAACTGGATGAAGCAGGCTGACAGAAGCAGCTTGCCACGGACTGGGTTTTCCAGGCCCAAGGCTCCCCTCATGGATCCCCTTATTCCAAAGACTGGCAGAGTGAGAGAGCCGAGTGGAACGACCAGGTGACCGGGTCAAAGCTGAGGTCTTCCACTCCCTCTGGATGTAGACTTAGCAAATTTCTGAGAGATGCTGCTGCTGAGTCAAACATTATGGATGGCCCCCAATCAGTGCTGTGTTGAGAGTCTGGCCCCATGTGTGACCCACTGTGTAGGTATGTGCGTGCATACACGTGCACTAATGTGTACACTGTGCATGATGGGCAGGCTGGGAGATAAAAGGGCCCACACAGAAGCAAAAGCACTCCAGGTCGCTGCCTCAGCAACCCATGTGCAGAGCGGTGTGGGACAGGCTCCCAGCCCATTAGAACTTCACAAGCCGAGCATGAAGCCAATAAATAAATATCTCCAGCTGGATAATGCTCCATGCCTTTTCTTGGCCACGTTCCTTTCCCCCTTTCCTCTTTGTTTTTATGCAGTAGGTGATCTTGGTGAAATAAAATAATAACAATAATCTGTTCCATTAGGGTCAAACATTAAGGGAATTATTGAACAAGTAACAGAAGAGGCAGCTGGCACCTCTATGCTAATGACCACTAGACTTTAACCCTCTTTCTCTCTGACCATAATGGAGTGGTTAAATCCCTCTTCCTCCCATCTCCCCTAAACATCAGGCAGCCCAGCCCAAGGAAAGAAGAGCAGGTCTCAGAGACCTAACAGCTGTGGGCAGCAGCTGGGGCTGAGCAAGTGAAAATCAACATTAACAACTAGTTGCTGAGAACAGACCTTATGCAAGACTCCTATGGGGATTCCAATGGCCTGTGGGAGCTCCATTGACTTTACATGAAAAAAGCTGACATGTCCAGATCTCTCTGACTTGGGTACATATTCATCACTAAGTCCCTAAGTGAAGTCACTCAGTCGTGTCCGACTCTTTGTGACCCTGTGGACTGTAGCCCACCAGGCTCCTCCATCTATGGGATTCTCCAGGCAAGAATACTGGAGTGGGTTGCCATTTCCTTCTCCAGAGGATCTTTCCGACCCAGGGATCAAACCTGGGTCTCCCGCATTGCAGGTAGATGCTTTAACCTCTGAGCCACCAGGGAAGCCCACTATCACTCTCTAAACCAGTGAAGATTTGAAAGGTCTTTTTCCTCCCCAGCTAACAACTGAGATGGGCCATTAAAGGCTGCAGGATTCAGGAGATGCCTCCTAGTGAGGGGACAGGTGGAAGGCCCTTCACATAGGTGTGGGCCTCGATGATGTTTCTGTCCCACACACAGAGGTCCAACTTTATCGTCATGATTGCCACGAGGTCTGGTGTGGCAGGGAGGGTCTAGTCAAGTGTTCAGGAGCCCTGCCAGGGTTCTCTCTCACAGCAGAACATCCACTGGCTCCATGTCTGTACTCAGAGAGGTGGTAATCCTACAGAGCTGATGCTTAGCTTTATAAGGATTTCAGAAGCTACAAACCACTATAAAAGCAGTTCTCAGCTTCCTCTAGCAATCCCATTACATATGTGTAATTCCTTTCCTGAATTCTTGCCTTATTTTGCAATTCTACTTTCACGCTGCCTTATCCTATAATATCGGTATGATAAGGATTAATAACAACTACCATATGTGAAGTATTCACTGTGTGCCAAACACAGTGAATGGCGAACTACATTCATTATTTAACCCTACCAATAAATATATGTAATAGAAATTACCATTTTCACTTTTAGATGAGGAAACAGAAGATCAGAGGGGTTAAATAATTTGCCCAAGTTTACATGGTATTATGAGGCCAAACAGAGACTCAATCACTGACCTTAACCATGCTGTTTTACGACCGTGTTGAGCAGAAAGGGGCCTAGAACTGTAGCCTGGGCCACATTTCCCCAGCTTTACATCTTCTCTAAATTAAACCCCAGGGTTCTTGCTCCTACACCTAACTCTTAGGGGTATTCAGTAAGGATTCCCAAATGTCCACACTCAGTACTATCTTCGCTGCCTACCCCAGATGCCCCTAGTCTTCTTCAGTTAAACTGATCAGTTAATGGGATCACTGGGTTGACCAAATGCATAATTTCAAGCAATAATTTAATTGTGCCAAGGGTGGCCATACTTACCGGGCTGTCATTTTGACGCTGGAAGGGAAAACCTATGGGGACATGTATTCTTGGGTGGGTGTTTTCTAAATGAAATCAAACATCTTCAGGGTCAACAGGTACAGATGTTCAACTATTTCCTTGAGAACAGTCTGCCACACTTGCATATAAGCTCAATTCTCTCTTTACTGTCTGCAAGCCCTTGTTCTGGAGTCAGAGCCCTAAGAGGAACAGTAGACATGTTCCAGAATATAACAACACATGTAGAAGACAGACTGGGGAGAAAATGTGGGACTTTATCACTTTCAGAGAAATTAGAACCCGCATCGGTCAGATCGTCCAAAAGACTACTAGCCAACGGATTTGGAAAAGGGAGGTGAAACCCTGCAGGTCATGTTTTGCATTAAGACCCAAACAGTGATAATGCTTACTCCCAATGCAAATCATTTGTAGTGGTTGTTGTTGTTTAGTTGCTAAGTTGTGTCTGACTCTTTGCAACCCCATGGACTGTAGCTTGCTAGGCTCCTCTGGCCATGGGATGTCCCAAGCAAGAATACTGGAGTGCATCGCCACTTCCTTCTCCAGGGGATCTTCCCAGCCCAGGGATTGAATACACGTCTCCTGCATTGGCAGGAAGGTTCTTTACCACTGAGCCACCAGGGAAGACCCACAACTCATTTCATGCTGATCAAATACAGAGGTTAGCAAAACTCCTATTCATGGCTTTCTGCTCATAAAGCTCTTCTAACCTATAACTTATTTGACCCACAATGCTGAGGAGAATAACAGACATTCATTGTCTTATAACACTCCATGGTCTTGTTACATCTCTTGTAACACTCCAGTTACAACTCAATCTTGGCACCAAGTGATATGCATAATAGAGCTGAAGAACTGTAGCAAAGGAACAGGTGAGGGAATCAAAGACCAGGGGTGATGCTTACATAAACACAACTAGTGTATCATACATTAAAATTCCTCCCAAAGCCCTCACTCCTTGGCAATGAGCTTTGTCTGACAGCAAAGAGGGGAGGGAGAGGGAAGATTGACAGTCAAAAGGGTCTCTTCTTGGGCCATACAAGTGCTGTGGCCCTTGTTTCTCCCTGTTAAAAAAAATTATTATAATTCATTTCTCTGGAACTAATCAAGCACAAAATCTGGAGAAGAGGCCTGGTTTGTGAAGGTAATCTCCGAGCAAGACACTGACGTTCTCATTAGGGCAGGCTTCATTAAACCACCAGTTCCAACATCAGCAGCATATTGTCTTCAGCTAATTAGGTTTTTGCTGGCAAAGCCATTGTACAAGTCTCTAAATCCTTCCCATCATTAATTTAAAAAACACACAACATCGGCCCTGATCAGCCTCCTCCCTCGCTGGCATCCCACCCACCAGAGCCTCTCTGCATGCTGTCAGCTTTGTTCTTCTGGTTTCCCAGGATTTCTCTCTTGTATCAGGCTTTGGGTGGGTGTGTGGAGGGTGATGAGGTGGAGTAGGGAACCTGACACCTGTAAGCTTGATTTCTTCACTAGTTGATCATGTCTCGCTTTGGTCCTGTCTAGACGCCAGGGATGCATACCAGGACGTTGGGTGCAGGCCCAGTGCTCGCCAGCAAAGATGGGCCAGAGTAAAGGGAAGTTGGAAGTGAACCTGTCTCTGTCTTACCCCACCCATGGAAAGTGACAAAAGGCAGAACTCTGCTATTGTTTTGATTTACTGATCAGCAGCCTGATCACGCAGAATGAATCCACTGGTCAGCCTGATCTGGCCAGAGACACTCACATGATACAAAGACAGTCAGGGTTTCGTGCTTCCAAGACAACTGAACAAGGCAGGCATCATCCACTGAGCAAATGCACAATTCTCTACCCTAAGCAGGCATGTTTTCCTGACCCCACGGAGGCCATTCCCAGCCAGGCTGCAACATCATTACGACTGAATCTGAATCATGGCATTCATGAGTTTTCACTTTTCTACTTTTTTAATAGTAGTGATTTATTTATTTTTTGAGATATATATATTTGACTGTTCCAGGTCTTAGTTGAGGCATGAGAACTCTTGGTTTTGTTCTGTGGGATCTAGTTCTCTGACCAGGGATTGAACCTGGGTCCCCCTGCATTGGAAGTGCAGAGTCTCAGCCACTGGACCAGCAAGGAGGCCCCAACAGTAGTAATTCTTTTTTCCCCCTGTTCTTAGCATTCAGTTCAACTGTAAGGGAGGGAAGGGCAGAAAAAGAACAGGACAGGGTGATAGCATTGTCCATGCTCATCTCTGTGCCTCTGTGCCCTCTCCCTTCTCTGATATGCTCTTCCCACTCTCTTCCATCTCAGTCCTTCATACCCTAATAAGTCCCAGCATAAGTTCCTCTCCTCTCTGAAACCTACTTTGATTGCTCTAATTCTCAGACATGCCATTCTCTCCCAACATTGAAAACACATAAGAGCTTTTCTTAATTAATCTCCAATCCCCAATTCTGCTATTTCCCATAACATAGCTCTGACTAGACTTGCAGGCGGAGACTGTGGCTTAAAAACTCAATACAGAGTCAGCCTTCACAGAGGGCCCTGCCCAGAACTGACCCTCCGTCAATAGCGCAGTGCTTGATTCATTACAGGGAGCCACGTTCAGCTGGCTTGGTAAAGCTGATAAAGCACAGATAGCATGACGTCTATACCATTAGCTCAGGATTAAGGTTTCCATCTGGAAGCCCTCTTTTCTCAGCTGGCTTCTTGGCCAACCCTCAGATGCTCCCTTGTCTGGAAAGCCTCCCAGGACGGAGTCAGTTGCAGTAGGGTGTCTGCTGCCTCACTCAGGCGATATTTAAATGGGAGGTCCATGATACATCATCCAGAGGATACTATCTGTGTTTTCGGAAAGCATGATGGCTTCTACCAACCCAGCCTCATTCTAGCTCGGATCTTTCTGTACCATTAGTAAGCCATCAGGAGACGGCAGAGGGCTTGCTGAAGCTGACAGTGATGCTTTTCTAGTAAAAGTGAACTGATCTGTGCTTGATTCTGACTGTTCATGCTGTCCTCCACAGAGCTCTGCATGAATACAGTCTCATCACCAGAGAGGTCAAAGACATCTGTTACCACATTTTAAAACATCTATTTAGTACCTAATCATAGGAAGAGCTATACTATGTGCATACAAAAAGAATAGTGTAAAAAGAAGTTCCTTTTCTAGAAACTAAAGTTTTAATTTTTGTGTTTTTAATAATTATGTATTTTTTTGGTTTTAATAACATATGCATTTTTGTATTACCAGATGGCTTAAGTGATAAAGAATCCACCTACCAATGGAGGAGATGTGGGTTCACTCCTTGGGTCGGGAAGATCCCCTGGAGAAGGAAATAGCAACTCACTCCTGTATTCTTGCCTGGATAATTCTATGGACAAAGAAGCCCCACAGGCTACAGTTCATGGGGCCGCGAAAGAGTCAGACACAATTTAGTGGCGAAATGACAACATTTATATATATATATATATATATATAATATATATTATATACATATGTTTACACTTGTACTTCTAGATTTGCACAGTGACCACAGGTAAGATGGAGAAGTTCTTGCTCACTCTATTCTGCAGTTGGGGAAATTAAATTTGCCTTAGCAAAAGGGCTACACACTGTCAGGACCAACACTTTGTACCAATTCTCTCTGCCACCACACCATGACAAATGTGGGCTGCACCCTGGATAGACCCCACAGGCACACCGAGGGTTTGATGTACTCCCAGCACCAGCCATAACTCCATTTTTTTCCTCTCTGTCAAGAAGCTGCACCAGAATGCAAGTTGAGTGCGAATGACCTTATTACAGGTCATTTATAACGTTGACTCCACTCTAATGGAAAAAAAGGAAACCAGTCACAAATTTCAGCACTTTACCTATTATTAGTATCAAATTCACTTGCCACACTTTACAATTGATGGGGTCATGGCATTGTGGCTGCAAACTGCAGAGGTGTGAACACAGCCTTTGAGGACAGGGGAAAAAAAAAGTTGTTTTTTTTTTTCCCCCAGAAGCCTAGCTTTACCCAGAAGGCTGGATCAGGGACTGTTGTAGCTTCAGGTTCCGGGGGTCCCCCAGGCCTCTTCATAGTACAACACCAGGTGACACCACCTCGGTCCTCATGATATGCCACGTAATGCTCACAACTGAAGTTCTCACTCTGAGAATCTTTCACGGCAATCTTGCCTGGTGTCAGTTAAAACAAACATTTAGTATAAACACATACAGAGAGGAGGCCCTGTGACCTGGCCAGAGCTGGCGTGTGTCAGTCTTCCCTGAGTTCCTTTTCCATGACAATGTGGAGGAAGGAAGAGAGGTGAGGGTTTAGTGGAAGGAAAGGAGCCCCAGCAACCAGAGAGGAGCCCTAAGGAGAACATCCCCCAAAGGTCCTGCAACACAGAGCAAGGGGCACTGACTGAGCGCCGGGGCCCAGTCCTGGCAGTGCCACGTCCCAGGCATTTGGCCCTTTGGCCTCTGTGAGCCCAGCTTGCTCCACCTTCCTCATGGGGTCATCTCTTCATTCCCGGAGTCCCTTTCAGCCAGTCCCATGGCTGGGACACGGTCACGAGGCCATCACATTCTGGGGAGACAAGACTCCTGTAAGGATGGGACCAGGGCAGAATTATGCACCAGGAATTGCCCAGGCAGGGACCCATCATAGAGGGCAGGGGGCTCAGGAGCACCTCCTAGGGGAAGTCATGGGCAAATTTTAAAAACAGTCATTAGAAGTGACCCAGTTTGGAGAAGACGAAAGACATTTTACATCAAAAGTACAGTGAAATCATGTGCTAAGTCACTTCAGTTGTGTTGGACTTTGTGATGCCATAGCCTGTAGTCCGCCAGACTCCTCCGTCCATGGCATTCTCCAGGCAAGAATACTGGAGTGGATTGCTGTGCCCTCCTCCAGGGGATCTTCCCAACCAGGGATTAAACCTGTCTCTTATGTCTTCTGCATTGGCAGGTGGGTTCTTTGCCACTAGTGCCACCTGGGAATAAATGTACTAAATAGCAAGAGAAGTCCAGGAAAGATGAATGAGCTGGTCAGTGTGGCTAGAAGAGAGAGTGGACACAGCAAGAAGCCATGGGAGAGGAGGGTCAGGTCATGAGAGCTGCATCTTTTCAGAATTTACCCTCCAGAGTGGAGGAACAAACCCATACATTTCACTGGTGGACACTGTCGAAGCTGGATTTCACTAGGGACAGCCCAGCGACAGTGAGAGGGGGGTTTTCAGGGGACAGAGTCAGAATGCATTGTGAACAGGTAGAAAAGTCCTGCAGCAGTCAGGTGAGAGGTGATCGGGGACCTGTATCAGCAGTGGTGGTGGGGAGGCAAAGAAGAGAGGGATTCTAGAAATGTTCGGAAAAATCAAATGAGCAGAGCTTGGTGCCAGATGAGGAGGGAAAGGGAGGAAAGGGGATGATACTGGTGGTCCTTGCCCAATAGAGACAGAGAACACAAGAGGTGGGGAGGGAGGTGGGGAAGGAAATCCATGCAGTTTGGAATGCATGTGAGACAACCACATACAGATAGATCTGTAAGTCAGAAGCTTGAGGGATAGAAGCCAGGGCTGGAGAGAGAGATAGATGGCAGGACCAAGGGGAAAACACATGATACAAACAAATAATATTCATTCCACAAACACCAACTGGGGATGTATCTTGTGTGAAGCGTTGTGCTGGTAGCTGTAAGAAATACAAAGATGAATCAGACTCAGATCAGATCCTGCCATTTAGAAGCCTAGTAGAGAAGAAAAGAGTCATCAAAATTCTAACACACTGGAAAGAGATAGATACCAGCCATGAGAGGCACTCAGAGAAAGTTTTCCTGGTGATCCAGCCATAGGAAATCAAGAAGAAGGCACGGTCTCTGGTTGAGAGATCAGGGGAGGTGGCCAGGGGGCGGTGTTTAAGGAAGGACATAAAAGATAGGTACGATTTGCATACATACACGTGGAAGAGAATGGAGGGCACAAGGGGACAATGCCAAGGCCGGGGCGGGTACACTGAACAGGATCGTGCAGAAAGGGGGATCCTGTGCCGGAGAATGAACAGGAAGATTGAGACCCTTCTGTTCCCAGACAATAAAATGCTCTGTTTCTGTGGGAGATTTGCAAGCAAAATGACAATCTTTCTCCTTTATGACCCTGCTGCTGCTGCTGCTGCTGCTAAGTCACTTAGTCGTGTCCAACTCTGTATGACCCCATAGTCAGCAGCCCACCAGGCTCCTCCATCCCTGGGATTCTCCAGGCAAGAATACTGGAGTCGGTTGCCAGTTACTTCTCCAATGCATGCATGCATGCTAAGTCGCTTAGCTAAACTAAGCTAAGTCATTTCAGTCGTGTCTGACTCTGTGCGACCCCATAGATGGCAGCCCACCAGGCTCCCCCGTCCCTGGGATTCTCCAGGCAAGAATACTGGAGTCGGTTGCCAGTTCCTTCTCCAATGCATGCATGCATGCATGCATGCTAAGTCGCTTAGTCATGTCCAACTCTATGAGACCCTATGGACAGCAGCCCATCAGGCTCCTTTGTACACAGTATTCTCAAGGCAAGAATACTGGAGTGGGTTGCCATTTCCTGCAATCCTAGTGATCTGAAATGATGTTACCTGGGTAAGGCAGCATTTAGCACGAATGCTGGTGAACAATGTCTGGATGTAGACACAGCCCTTTGAAAGTGCTCACAGTATCACACAGAAATAGTTACATGGCCCACTTCCCACTCCAACTTTTTTCATTAGATAAAACTACATAAAAATGCACATCGAATCCAAGCTTGAACAAAGAGGTAAAGGAACTCACTGGCGTGTAGGAGAGGGAAGCAGGGAAGAGGAAGACAGCTGAATGCCCAGTGCCTCAGAGAGGACCTTGCGCAACTTCCTGATTCCTGGTAGGAACCCTTGTCCTGGTCCCCATGCTGAGGACCAGGGAACCCACCAGCAAGGGGAGTCGGGCAGGTGCCTTGTAAGTCCCTGTACTATCAGTCGGCAAAGCAAGGTCCTCTATCTTGTCAGGACTTTTCCTCCAAAGCAGATTTCCCCCCCTAACTGCTGTCCTGAGAACAGGGCTCACAGGGCAACTGAGGCCCTCGGGTGAGGAGGAAATATAAAACCACTGCCTCAGCAGTGCTCGCCAGAAAACCCGCTGCCTCTGAACTCATTTTAGATAGGAGGATACAGATCCCCTTCTTAGAACACCCCAAGTCCTCTAGAGGTGATTCCTCATCCTCTGTGGGACACTTCCCCTTACCAAATCCCCCAAGCTGGACACTGGGGGCCCTTCCCATGACCTGATCCCTCACAGGGTCCAAGGACCACTCCATCCTGGAGCACTTTCTGCCAGCCAAGATGGGGCACATCTAGGAAGACTCCCTGGGGATTGTGAGAAGCAGAGGGGGCTAAGCACAGGGGCCCTTGGCCAGCAGTTCAGCAAGACTCCAGGGTGACTGTAGAGTAGTCCCAGTGGGCCACAGGAAAGGGGTCACAGTGACCAAACTCCTTTCAATGGATCAGCACCGTGGGAAGTGACAGCTCCCGCCCAGGGCAGAAGTGCATCCATCAACCCAGCCTATAGGCACAGAAGCCCACCCCTGACCCCATAGATCTTCATCTCACACTCATAAATGGAAAAAAGAAGAGTAGAGTTGCTTCAGGAGATGGAATAAAGTTTCTTTATCTATTACTCTGAAGTCTATTTTAACCAGGGATTGCTACTGTCCCATACATCCTTTACTCTCATTCCTAGAAGGTATGAGCTGGAGACAACTTGAAGGTCATCTAGGCTGGGCTTCCCAAGGCACAGTACCTGCAGCCCATCTAGTGTTCCTGATGGATGGCATGCCAATGGCTGGTAAAAGTGAAATAAAAATTTTTATTTCATAAAAGGTTTTTTTTTTCCTAGCATATTTTGAAATAATGAACTATTACTTCAGACCCATGGCTTTGTTGGCAGTTTCATCTAAGATAAAGCTAAAATAAGTTCAAACTGAAAAAGACAGTCCATTTAAATAAAAATATTCTGAAAACACTAACACAGATTGTATAAAAATTTGGCAAAAAAAAAAACCAACCCTGAATGCCTAAAGTTTTGAAAACATTCATTTACAGATAAGAAAATTGAGGTTCAGGATGGTGAAGGAGCTTGCCTAAGGTTTCACAAACTTTCCAAAGGACTAGAATGGACACCTCCTGACTTCTTATTGAGTGGTCTTATCCAGCATGTGGCTGCTGGTTTACTTGGCTTTTTTTTTTTTTTTTTTTAAGAAGTTTAGATGTGGACTATTTTTATAAAATTTTTTTTATTTTATTTTGCTTAACTTTACAATATTGTATTGCTTTTGCCATACATCAAAATGAATCTGCCACAAGTATATATGTGTTCCCCATCCTGAATCCTCCTCCCTCCTCCCTCCCCATACCATCCCTCTGGGTCGTCCCAGTGCACCAGCCCCAGGCATCCAGTATCAGGCATTGAACCTGGACTGGCGACTCATTTCAAATATGATATTATACATATTTCAATGCTATTCTCCCAAATCATCCCACCCTCTCCCTCTCCCAGAGTCCAAAAGACTGTTCTGTGGGCTATTTTTAAAGTCTCTTCTCCTGCAGCATATTGGGCACCTACCAACTTGGGGAATTCATCTTTCAGTGTCATATCTTTTAGCCTTTTCGTACTGTTTATGGGGTTCTCAAGGCAAGAATACTGGAGTGGTTTGCCATTATCTTCTCCACTGGACCATGTTTTCTCAGAACTCTCCACTATGACCTGTCCATCTTGGATGACCCTACATGGAGGGGCTCATAGTTTCATTGAGTTAGACAAGGCAGTGGTCCATGTAATCAGTTTGATTAGTTTTCTGTGATTATGGTTTTCATTCTGTCTTCCCTCTGATGGATAAGAATAAGAGGCTTATGGAAACTTATTGATGGGAGAGAGTGACTATGGGAGAAACTGAGTCTTGTTTTGATGGGCAGGGCCATGTTCAGTCAGTCAGTTCAGTTCAGTCAGTTCAGTTGCTCAGTCATGTCTGACTCTTTGCAACCCCATGGACTGCAGGTTGCCAGGCTTCCCTGCCCATCACCAACTCCCAGAGCTTACTCAAACTCATGTCCATCAAGTTGGTGATGCCATCCAACCATCTCATTCTTTGTCATCCCCTTCTTCTCCTGCCTTCAATCTTTCCCAGCATCAGGGTCTTTTCCAAGGAGTCAGTTCTTCCCATCCAGTGGCCAAAGTATTATCTTTAATCCAATATTCTGTTGATGGGCAGGACTGTGTTCCCTCCCTGTTGTTTGATCTGAAACAAAGCTATGGTAGGGGTAATGAGGATAATGGTGACCTCCTTCTAAAGGTCTTGTGCACACACTGTTATAATTCAGTACCCCTGACCCTGGAGCAGGCCACTGTTGACCCACGTCTCTGGCCAGAAACTCCTGAACATTCCTAGGCAAGACTGGGTCAGTCTCTTGTGGGGTCACTGCTCCTTTCTCTTGGGTCCTGGTGTGCACAAGGTTTTGTTTGTGCCCTCCAAGAGTCTATTTCCCCAGTCCTGTGAAAGTTCTATAATCAAATCCCACTGGCCTCCAAAGTCAAATTCCCTAGGGGTTCTCAATCCCTTTGTCAGATCCCCAGGTTGGGAAATCTGTTGTGGGTCCTAGAACTTTCTTAACAGTGCAAGAATGTATTTGGTGTAATTGTTCTGCAGTTTGTGGGTTGTCTGCTCGGCAGCCTTATGGTGGGGTTAATGGCGACCTCTCCAAGAGGGCTTACAGAATCAAGACTGCCAGGAGAAACATCAATAACCTCAGATACACAGATGATACCACCGTTATAGCAGAAAGCAAAGAAGAACTAAAGAGCCTCCTGATGAAAGTGAAAGAGGAGAGTGAAAAAGCTGTTTTAAAACTCAACATTCAACACATGAAGATCATGGCATCTGCTCACATCACTTCATGGCAAATAGATGGGGAAACAATGCAAACAATGACAGACTTTCTTTTCTTGGGCTCCAAAATCACTGCAGATGGTGACTGCAGCCATGAAATTAAAAGACTCTTGTTCCTTGTAAGATAAGCTATGACCAGCCTAGACAGCATATTAAAAAGCAGAAACATTACTTTGCCAACAAAGGTCCATCTAGCCAAAGCTATGGTTTTTCCAGTAGTCACATATGGATGTGAGAAGTGAGTGAAGTGAAGTGAAGTCGCTGAGTCGTGTCTGAGTCTTTGTGACCCTGTGGACTGTAGCCCACCAAGCTCCTCCATCCATGGGATTCTCCAGCAAGAATACTGGAGTGGGTTGCCATTTCCTTCTCCAGAGGATCTTCCTGACCCAGGGATCGAACCCAGGTTTCCCGCATTACAGGCAGATGCTTTAACCTCTGAGCCACTGGACTATATAGAAAGCTGAGTACCAAAGAATTCATGCTTTTGAATCGTGGTATTGCAGAAGACTCTTGAGAGTCCCTTGAATAGCAATGAGACCCAACCAGTCCATCCTAAAGGAAATCAGTCCTGAATATTGATTGGAAGGACTGATGCTGAAACTGAAACTCCAATACTTTGGCCACCTGATGCAAAGAACTGACCCCATTGGAAAAGACCCTGATGCTGGGAAAGATTGAAGGCAGGAGGAGAAGGGGATGACAGAGGATGAGATGGTTGGATGGCATAACTGACTCAATGGACATGAGCTTGAGCAAGCTCCAGGAGTTGGTGATGGACAGGGAAGCCTGGTGTCCTGCAGTCCATGGAGTCACAAAAAGTTGGACACAACTGAGCAACTGAATTGAACTGATTTTTAAAGTCTCTATTGAATTTGTTATGATATATAACTTTTGCTTTGTGTCTTGCCTCTTTGGCCATGAGGCATGTGGGATCCTAGCTCCCTGAACAGGGATAGAACCCACACTCTCTGCATTAGAAGGCAAAGTCTCAACCACTGGACCACCAGGGAAGTCCCTTGACCAAGTCCCCAGTCCACTCTTATGGAGTGCAGGTGGGCTCGTGGCCTGTACCACTCTGCCATGGGAGTTCTGAACAGAGCCCCAGCTGGGACATGTGGGCACACCCCCATCCAAACTCCAGGTGGAGTCCAAGGAAGGTGACCATGCCCTGGAGAGGCTGGAGGCTTTAGATGTTGGGGCTGCTTACTCTGATCAGCAAAGCACTGAGGTGAGTGAGGCCAGAGACGGACACAACGAGTGTAAAGCCTAAGAATGGTGACCTGGATGCATACACTCCATGAAATTTGGGGAATAAAGAGAGACTCATGGAGAAGGAAATGGCAATCCACTCCAATATTCTTGCCCGAGAAATCCCACAGACAGAGGAGCCTGGTGGGCTATAGCCCACAGGGTTGCAAAGAGTTGGAAATGATTTAGAGACTAAACAACTACAACAATATATTTTTTTTATTCTTATATGTAATTTGATAACAAAATAGACTAACAATTGTACAAAAAAAAGAGAGAAAGAGAATCAAAGAGAGATGCTTTAACATCACTGTTGGGATGCATAATGCTTCTCTGTTTGTTTTGTGTAGCAACTGACCTCACTCTGTATGTAATACCGTGTTTAAAGTCCATAAAGGTCAAAATATGACATACTCACTCATAAATTCATAACACTTATGCATCTTAATCCCAAAGCCTTCTGCCCTCTCCCTCAGACAAAAAGGAGGGAGAAAACAAAAGGCTGAATCCTTGAACAAATGTTTGGTGTCAGAGCTCCCTTGAGGATCCCACACACCCCTGTCTCCCTCATGGTGTTGGAGCAGCAGAAGTTAAGTTCATACTAAGCCAATTCTGGGATTGGGATCCAGAGCCCAGAAGGTCCCAGATACTGTTCTGTGAAGCCCTGGCTGCTGTCAGCCACAGTCCAATGTATCAAAAAACAGAACAGCTGATTCATCCCAAGTTAGAATGCTCCTTGACTCATCTTTGTCGCTATTCGTGGACGTCAGCAGCAGCAAGAGGTGTCAGGAGAATCATAAATAGCAGGGCAGCATTAAGAGGCTCCTGACCTCCCTGGGTGTACCATGGGGACCCCAAAGCAATACTGGGGAGGGCTACTGACATCAGCGTCTTATGTTGTCAAGACTCTTAATAAACTTCAGCAGATACTTGAAAGACTCACAGCTGATTTTACGGAAGAAAGAAAGTGAAGTTGCTCAGTCGTGTCCAACTCTTTGCAACCCCATGGACCCCCTACCATGCTCCTCGGTCCATGGAACTTTCCAGGCAAGAGTACTGGAGTGGGTAACCATTTCCTTCTCCAGGGGATCTTCCCAACCCAGGGATCGAACCTGGGTCTTCCACATTGTAGGCAGATGCTTTACTGTCTGAGCCACCAGGGAAGCCCCTGCTTTGTCCATCCTCAGACTCCTCAGCAAGGCAGAGAGCCCCCACCAACTTATAAATCCTTTCATATCGCCAACTTGATTATGACATGTCTGAGAGCACAATTCTACTTCTATGTCTGAATGTACATTTATATGAGGTATTTGGCTTTTAAGGTATACTCTAACACATCTAGGGCTCTCATACAACTCTACTACATATGGCAAAGTTGAAGCCAAGCAGGAGACACAGGGAAGAGAAGGTAGCATGTTTGTTAATCGGTGTCCTGTTTATATTTCTTTTGTCAAGTTTTAAGTACATTTTTGTTTTCATCAATGTTTATCTTCACAAAACCCAGCAATACCACTCAGGAAAGACTAATGTGAATGTATTTCACCTTAATTTGTAAACACCACATGCCTGTATTATAGCAAGAGCAATCTTTATCAATGTCTTCCTTAAGTGACAATTATAATCAATCCATGGGAGTCTAACAAAAACTAGCAAACCATTATCTTTCACTCTGCAAATAGGACCTTATCACTTCAACCAAGTTGTTAGAGTCTAGTCTGTTTGGGATCTGCAGGCAAAATGAGGAGAATGTACTAGATCAGGGTCACTAGACTGTGGCCTCCAGGCCAAATATGGCCCACTGCCTCTTTTTATAAATAAAGCTCTATTGGAACACAGCCACCTACACTATCCACACAGTGTGTATGGCTGCTTTGGCACTATAATGGCAAGAGTTGGATAGCTGCAACAAAGCTTAAATGGCCTTCAAAGCTGAACATGTTTACTATTTGGCCCTTTATAGATCCTTGGCCTAATTTTCTGCCTTTAGCCATGCTAGGGGTCTGTCTGTGGGCACAGCTGGCTCTATCTACTACGTTTAAATCTAGTCTTCTCCAACCAAGGCCCATAGGTGTGAATTTGTGGTCATAAATATGGGCAAACTTCAGGTCTGTGAGAGAATCCCAAAGCTTTAGGGAGGGGCAGAAGGTGAGGGAAGACAGCAAGATCTGGAGGAAAGATAACATCATTAGGAACAAGAATCTGAGTTTTTCCACCAGTGCTGACCTGAATATCCCCAACCATTATGTATACGCCTTCTTTTTGCCATTGAGAATGTAATAACAATCTTTATATCTATGGATACCTGGGCAGAAAAGGAATTCCCATAATGACATCATTTGGTTTGATGAAAAAAATAAACAAGTGAAGTTCTTCCAGGTAAGTTTGGAGCTGAGATTATCATGCTAAACTACAGGATAGCTGCTAGGAAACCCTGTAAACAACAAAAATGAAGTTGACTTAACAATGCCCTGGATGTACATGACCACGTCCCAGCTTTGTCACGGGCACCTCCTGTGGCCCTGATGGCCCTAATTGCCTCAGTCTTCTCCCTGAGCCAAACTCCTCGAGGACTCTTCTAAGAGGTTGCTATGATCCCACCTGCTTTCCTGGCTCCCCAAGGCAGAGGGCCCCTGGGTAACACACTGCACACAGAAATTGTTACAGCTAGCTTGCTTGGCATCGCAAGATTTTATCTAGGTGATATTTACTAGGCATCTCCCAGGGGCCAAGCACATAGGAAGTGCTTAATAAGAATCATCTCATTTAATCATCATACCAGCCCTAAGAGGTAGAATCTATTATTATTCCCATTCTATAGATAAAAAAAGTGAGAATAGAGAGATTGAGCAAATTTGCCAAGGTCAATGGAATATCTAGTCAGTGGAGGAATGAGGATTTAATTTTGTGGTCTTTCTGATAGCAAAACCATTGCTATAAACTACCAGAGCTAGACCATAGAACTACACAGTACTACACCATAGGACTTACAGTCTTCACTGCTTTCTTGGCTTCTCAATGACTTTTGCTCATATCCAACCTCAGGCTTCTATAACGCTTGGTCTTGTGGCCCAATCTAGTTCTTCACTCTTTGAAGTGGCTTAGAGACTCCAGCATAAAAATACCTTGCCCAATTCTCTATGTGTCTTCCTAACATCCATTAAGTAAAGGTTTTTTGCTATGCTACCCAAAAGAAGCACCTTCGTTCCACAGCCTGCAAAACTGGAGAAGCCAGCCAACCCTCATGCCACCAAGCTGCAGTCTTAATGGCAGAGTCAAGTCTGAAGTCAGATGTACTTGTCTTGAAACCTGGTTCCACCTGCGTGACCTTGGGTCTGTAATTTACTTTCTGTCTCAGTGTTCATATCCAAAAAAATGGGGAAATTAATATCTATTTCACAAAGCTGCTACAGAAATTGCTATTGTTCCTGAAGATAACCCCATACATTGTCTGGAACAGAATGAGTGAAAGGACAGCTTCATTACTATGAATATTACCAACTCTTAATATTGAGTTAAACCCCACAGAGATCATGATGCTTGCTTTCAAATAGATCTTCAGGGATTTTTGAAACTAAGTATTTAAAAGTAAATTGTTGGCATCTATATCAAAACTAAGCTAAATTGCTGAAGAGAATATTACATCAAGTTGTTAACAGATATTAGTATCCTTAAAAGATATTAGTATCCTAGTGAAAATTTGGCCTCTTAGCTATTTTCCTTGCTGTCTGGAGAAATGAGAGTAACTGAAGGCCTCTGTGAGCTTCAGGAAAAAGAAGAACAGAATTATAAAGAGGGTATAAAGAGTGGGATGGAATGGGAAACCACTTGGCACACAGTTCTGCCGAAGATCATCGTCAAATGTTAAGTGTTAATGATATGATTGAATGTTCCTTGAAAGTACAATCTTGTCTTATGAATTTTCTCTCTCCATAATTAAATAAAAGTACCTGAAGCCTGCCATGAAAGGATCAATAACTAAATGAATGAATGCATTGATGATTTTTTAAAATCAATGACAGGTCAGTAATGCTTTAAAAGTGTTTTTTGGTGTGTGTGTGTGTTTTTTTTAGTTTCTAGAAATTAACTGCAAAAGTGTGAGAACATATGTTTGAAGAAGCCTAAGTTTACTGTTACTTGACTTTCACAATTTTAGAGTTGGAAGTCCCCAATTTCCCTCATTCCTTCTCTGCCAATAAACCTGCTGCCAGCTGTGAGAGACAGTGGCTGAAGCCAAGGTTAGCAGGTGGGGTCAGCAGAGCTGAACAGACTCTGAGCTTTTGGCTTAGCTGCCTCGTAGAGCCACAGAAAGACAGACCTGTAGCCCACCTCAGGTGTGGGTCCTAGTGCTCATAGAGTTACTGGCTTTAGAATAAAAATGGGGACATGTGTCAAATGAGTTCCAGCAGACAGAACAACAAAACTATAAAACCCAGTAAAATTATGGCACATAATTGACATATCTTGGGCACTCACCATGGACCGGGATATGAACTGGGTACTTCTTAGAGTGTATCATGATTGTGCTTAGTCCCTCAGTTGTGTCTGACTCTTTGCAACCCAAGAGACTACAGCCTGCCAAGTTCCTCTGTCCGTGGGATTTCCCAGGGAAGAATACTGGAGTGGGTTGTCATTTCCTCCTCCAGGAGATCTTCCCATCCCAGGGATCAAACCCACGACTTCTGCATTGGCAGGCAGATTCTTTACCACTTGAGCTCCCTCTTAGAGTATATAGACTCTGACAATTGCCTCAGTTCAAATCTTAGCTCTGCAACCTTAGAGTTGTTTCACTTTAGGCAGGATACTTAGCTTGTCTGTTCCTCAATCCCTTCATCTGTAAAATGAGATAATAAACTCTACCTAAGGATGTTGTGACATGAATGACAAATAAAGGGATGCATTTTGAAAGTACTTAGTAGTAAACACATAGTAAGTGCAAAATAAGATCGTGATGGTGGTGGTGGTGGTGGTGGTGGTGGTGGTGGTGGTAAGATCTTCCGATCCTTCTAACATCTCTACAACTTAGACTGTATTGCCTACTATATTAAGTAAGTGAATCAGGGACTCACGGCTTCTCAGCCTCAAATAAAGGAAATGGTTCCAAACTGTATCTGGAGCAGAAGTCCACCATTTTCTGTGTCACCGAATCCAACTTCTTCATAATAACAGCCAACAGAAGGTTTGTTAAGGTTGCATCTACCTATGGGCTATTCGACAGGAAAGTCTCTGAAGATACAGGAACTATGGTAACTAGCGAGGTCCATCCACTTGTTTCTCTGAGCTAGAATAAGAGTGGTGGAAAGTGGGGAAGCTGGCAGCCCAGGAATAAAATGAGAAACCTCGTAAAGTTGAGAAGAGTCAGGCGAGGTCTGAAGTGAGGTGACCTAATGAGTGAACTGATAGTATGAACATTTAATAAAGGCATCAAAAAATGGGGACATTTACAGTGTAGACTGGACAAAGTTTCCCATTCATGGCCACAGGAGCAACAGAAACAGGTGCAAAAAGCCAAACCACAAAATGCTGAGGCTGGGGGCTCACAAGATGACTTGGATCCTGCCCAACCCACCAGTCCCAGGTTTCATGAAATTTTGCTTTTAAGATTTTTTTTTAATATCAGAAGATTCCTGTCTCCCTTACCTCCCTATGAATTTCTACAGTAAAACTGCATTACAGAGATGGTCTGAGTAGATCTCCATTCTTTAAAGCTAAAAAGTTTAATCAATACATTCATGTCACAGATGAGGTCATGAAGCCTCCCCAAAGGACAGCAGGTTACATAAAATGGTAAAGCCAGGATCTGAAGACCACCTTCCAATTAAATGTAGGGTTTCTTTCCACTATACCCCAGTTCCCACTCTACAGGAATGGGGGAGGGTAGCCAGCAAGATGGATAGCTGATTAATTGCAATGGCTAATAGATTCACAAGTTCCCACATCTACTGCATCTTGGCAAGAGATGCAGAGCCAGACCATGGTGCCAGGTGGGGCAGGTTTGCAAGGCAACTCTCCTGCAGCTTTTGGAATAGCCCTCAAATGGACCTGGGAAGCTCCAGGCTCTTGCACATCAGACTGTTGAGACAACCAAAAAGCAAAGTGTTTGTGTTATTTAGGGGTCCTTATATTTTAGGAACTGCCCACCATTTTCCTAATGGGAGGCCAAGAACACAAAGATGGGTTTGGCAGGGGGACAGTGTGGCCAGTAGGTCAGTCTAGCCCCATGATGGATGGCTTGAGTCCCTAGTTAAGCTCCTTGGACTCTATCAGGACCTGTCTTTTTGTACCTTTCCATTTATTACTCGAGTTCTTTTCTTTGTGGTAACACAAAATGTCTTAACTCCTCTATCTGGTTCTTAAAGATCAGAAGGACCAGCCCTGATAAATTAGGGTCTGCTCTCTTCAACTAAACAAATAATATCAATTGAAAAGAAAGATGCAAAAGTGACTCTGAAGATGAGATTTCTAACCAGTTTTTGGTAACAGGTTTGCTGGACATTAAAGGTGCTGAAAGGAAAAGCATCTTGCCCTGTTTCCCTTGCCCACATACACTTAATAAGAACCTGACAGTCTCGGTGGCACATAACAATGACCATGCTTACAACTGCTCTTCTCTGCCCTAGAAATGGTTGCGTTTGAGGAGGGAAATGAAGAGAGCTTCAAGCTAAGTAATATGTGACTCTAGACAGCTGAAGTGAACTTGAGTAAGGATGCTCAGGTAGGAGCAAGAATGTGTCTTCTGGCACAAGTGGCCTGCCGTCCTGGAAACACAGCCGTAGGGCTCCCCATATGTGTGTTCTGTGGGCTTTGTGCTAACTCAGCCTGAAGTGTGACCTCCCCAGAATGGAACTTCCAGAATGTTATTTTCTAAATTGTTTCTCCCAGAAGAAAACTATGTGTCTTGGGCTCACCAGGCTCCAAGGAACAAGAAGCCTGGGGACCCCAGAGGAGCCAGCAGTTGAAGGCCGTAGGGACTGGCTGACGCTGGCCAGTGGGCTCCACACAAGGGCTAGTGGTTATGAGCAGCACCCAGGTTCTCCTCACAAAACTCTCAGGAGGAACAGACAAATGCTCAAAGATTTTTTTCCCCTCAGTTGTGAACTGTGCCTGAGAAGAGTAAACTATAAAAGATACCATCTAACAGTGGGAGTTATCATGTATATATGCATGTAGATGGGAATCCCAGACCACCTGACCCGCCTCTTGAGAAATCTGTATGCAGGTCAGAAGCAACAGTTAGAACTGGACATGGAACAACAGACTGGTTCCAAATAGGAAAAGGAGTTCGTCAAGGTTGTATATTGTCACCCTGTTTATTTAACTTATATGCAGAGTACATCATGAGAAACACTGGACTGGAAGAAACACAAGTTGGAATCAAGATTGCCAGGAGAAATATCAATAACCTCAGATATGCAGATGACAACGCCCTTATGGCAGAAAGTGAAGAGGAACTCAAAAGCCTCTTGATGAAAGTGAAAGTGGAGAGTGAAAAGGTTGGCTTAAAGCTCTGAATGTTGATTCAGAAAATGAAGATCATGGCATCTGGTCCCATCACTTCATGGGAAATAGATGGAGAAACAGTGGAAACAGTGTCAGACTTTATTTTTCTGGGCTCCAAAAATCATTGTAGATGGTGACTGCAGCCATGAAATTAAAAGGCACTTACTCCTTGGAAGGAAAGTTATGACCAACCTAGATAGCATATTCAAAAGCAGACACATTACTTTGCCAACAAAGGTTCGTCTAGTCAAGGCTATGGTTTTTCCTGTGGTCATATATGGATGTGAGAGTTGGATTGTGAAGAAGGCTGAGCGCTGAAGAATTGATGCTTTTGAACTGTGGTGTTGGAGAAGACTCTTGAGAGTCCCTTGGACTGCAAGGAGATCCAACCAGTCCATTCTGAAGGAGATCAGCCCTGGGATTTCTTTGGAAGGAATGATGCTAAAGCTGAAACTCCAGTACTTTGGCCACCTCATGTGAAGAGTTGACTCATTGGAGAAGACTCTGATGCTGGGAGGGGGTGGGGGCAGGAGGAGAAGGGGACGACAGAGGATGAGATGGCTGGGGAGGGGGTGGGGGCAGGAGGAGAAGGGGACGACAGAGTATGAGATGGCTGGATGGCATCACTGACTCGATGGATGTGAGTCTGAGTGACCTCTGGGAGTTGGTGATGGACAGGGAGGCCTGGCGTGCTGTGATTCATGGTGTCGCAAAGAGTTGGACACGACTGAGCGACTGATCTGATCTGATCTGATATATATAAACACAAACACACATATATCAAACTGTAGCATTTTTGAAATGCTACTTGCATGAAACATATACTTAACCAACCCATATGCATATAGGAAGTCTATTAACCCTGTCATCTTTAATTACAAACATGAAATATGTAGATAATACATTACAATTCCATTATGCACTGTTAAATTCTTTTGCACACTTTAAGAAGAAAAATGTAGATCACATGGTAAATTAGCAAAATTACAACATGAAAATTTAAATTCACAGAGTCTGACTATCTAATGTAAACTCGAATTAAAACCTGGTCTTCAATGGAGTAAATGATTTGCTAATAACTGAAGAATTCCTTGACTTTGGTTTAAGCTCACATATCGGTTTACAATTGATGATTTTATTTTCACTTGTTCAAGAGCTTGCAAAATAGTATCCTTGTGCGCTTTTGTAGTTTTAAGTGTCAATTATCTGGCTAAATTCGAAATAAATCTCTTCAGCCAAGTTTGAGTCATGCAAGAGATTAAAATACATCGTGTGACCCTCTAAGCAATAATATAAGATTTCTGGAGGGAAATCCAATTGTTCTATGTAAGGAAAAAATAGTACCTCCTTGGAAAAAATAATTCAAAAGTTTTAGGATATGATTGAAAAATAAGAAAAGCAAAAGGTTTTTCAAAGTTTTAAATTGCCAAGTTCTCAGCTGAGGTATTGGTTTTCTGTAAGCTCAGGATTTTGCTGATGGTATATTTATACTGGGCACAGTGTAAGAAGGAACTTACCAATTCCCATCCATACAGTGTCAAAAGGATACAAAAAAGGGTCTTTCTTGGCATCTCATTCTCTCATTACTTACCTTTTGTGTGTAAAACAAAACACAGCCAACAGTGAATGCAAAACATAAAAATAAACAGTGGTCCCTGCACTGAGGCGATATGGATGAGAAAAGTGTAAACACAAAATGAAAGAAATGTAAACTTGAAGGTGTTCACAGAACCATTAATTCCCTCTGCACATATTGGAAATATTTAAGATTATCAGTTAAGCTTTTATATATACATTTTCTTAACAAGAGAGAAAAGGTTGGGTATATTCATGTTTTGATAATAACCTTAACTTTTCTCTTTTTTGAATTATGCTATTTGGATCCAACTGAAAACCTCATCAGTATTGATCGTTACAGTTAATGAAAAATAGCCCTGCTATTGTTATTTCATAACTAACAGGGTTTGGGTAATAAGATTTCATTTAAGTGCATTTTGCTGCCCAACACTGTTACTAGTCAATGGACTTTGCTACCTTCTAACACTTATACTGCTATCATGCGAGGAGCCTCAAATGGCTGCCTACTTACTTCCAAAGGATACCACATCAAGAGTATCAGATAGTCTACTAGTCCCTGAGTCTCTTAAGAAGAAACCATCAGAGACTCTGGGAACGACATCTTCAAACAGGATACCCTCAGGCTTGATTTCTAAGCTGAGGGCAGATACACAACTTCAAACTTTGAAACTGTTTCTAGAATAGAATGTAAAGGATAGGAGAGGCAGAGTCTGAGGGTGGATGGAATAGGGCTGCAGGAAGGTGGGATGGGAAGAGGGGCTGCAGAAGGCTCCACTGATCACATCATCTCTGCAAGGACGGGAGGCAACACTTAGGTCTTCGGTTTGCCTGGGGAGTCCTGGCTCCTGCAGAAGTCATAGGCTTTCCTGAATTTTCCATGGAGGTGTGGGTCTATCCATATCCGAGGGCAAGTCGGAGACACATACAAGACTTCCTCACCCTCACACTTTGCCCAAGCCCTTCTAAGGGCTGCTCTGCCTGCTCTAGTTTAGTCAAAAATAACACGGCATGAACTAAAGTCAAGCTGAAGGAGTAATCACTCTCATTTTATTTGGAAAGCTGAACGTCACTGTTGGTCTGTCATGGGTAACCAGTAGCATATGAAGGAAAGAGCTCAGAGTCTCAGGTTTAAGGCTGATTTTTGTTCTTTCCAATTCCTTGTCTACTGTCCATTAATTTCTGCCCAGGAAAACTCAACAAAAAGCATTAGCAATACAGGACTTTTCCTAGGGGTTATTACATTTAAAGGACACCATCTATTTCCTCAAATTATTTGGCATCCTTGATCAGCCACCCATCCCCATAAATATGTGCACACATACGCATCTACACACTCACATTTCTCTAGCGAACCTATCGGAGCATCTCATTCTGCGGATGGAAGGCGGGGTCCTTGCTGTGGTGAAGATAGGGTGTGGCAGCCAGGACAGCTTCAGTCTGTCTTCCCACACAAGCTCACAGCACTCCCCCTATCCCCATGAAACACACCTTCTGACACCTCATCCGTCCTAAGCTCATACTTTGGGTCTTTCTTTCAGACACAACCACATCTGACAGGAATTCCTGGGAATCTCTTTACAGTTCTCGTCACCCTAAATATTTTTGTGGTGTTCTCTGAAATGGTCTTGGGCCAAAAGAAACCAAACAAAAACTATCCAAGACAAAGACCACTTCCCACATTGATGGGAGGCTGTGGATGGCTGGTGGGAAGTCCCCCATCATGCCTTTATTCTCAATCAGACCATATGATAAATACAAAAACAATGCAGCTCCTACCTCTGTCTCCCTAGTCAATGCCAGGGATGACACTGATGATCTACTCATTCTCACCACAATCTGGAAACTACAAGCTACACTGAAGAAAAGCTTCCTCGAGAGAGGAAACCCTGATCTTTAATGAAGGATATACAGGTACTCTAGCCCTTACATTGTAAACCTCAATTAGCACAGTAATCTTATTTACCCACTCACTTTCTGACATATCTGAGGTTGACCAGATATGCTATGGAAAGACTCTTTGCTCAACCACATAGTTTCAACAAACTAGAGTAGCTTACACATATACAGGTAATCTATCAAATAAATCATTCCTGGAGACACTGGCTGATGGAGAAACGGAAGACTTGCATTTTGACATTTTATGGGGATATCTTCCAGGCCAAACAGTTAGATAATGGAAATTCCAATATATCTAAAATGTGCTCAGTTTTCCCCAATCTAATACACAAAACTAAATAGCACATAGTGATGGTTCAAGAGTAAGAGATTAATTACAGTTTAGACCAAGACCTCCTTTGGTTTGAAAGAGCCCATCCTCTCCCATACACAGACAATCAGTCAAGTCTCAGCTTGCTTTCAGGCTACCCGCGGAGCAGGTGATGTATTGATTTTACTAATAAAAATATTGAGTGAGTCAGGCATTTTTCGTTTCTACTGGGAAACACATTCATTTATTCCACAAATAATTATTTAGTATTAACTATGTGAATGCATTATTCCAGGTGTTGAAGATATACCAACGAACAAAACAATATCAAACAAAACCCATGCCTGTCACCGCAGCACTTAATGTCTGTCTAGTGAGACTCTGAAATATAGAATGTTAGAGAAAATTCTCTAATTTTCAGAAGGGATGCTGATGGGATGTTTCTGAGCTGGACTAGTGGGAGAGGCAAGGCTCTATTTATTGGCATGTCCTTTACTGTAAGGCAGAAGGAAATGGCAACCTGCTCCAGTATTCTTGCCTGGAGAATCCCAGGGATGGGGGAGCCTGGTGGGCTGCCATCTATTGGGTCGCACAGAGCCAGACACGACTGAAGTGACTTAGCAGCCTTTACTGTAAGAGGATAGAAAGCCAGGACCAATTTTCTCCCAGCTGGGAGAAGATGCATTGGTAGCAGCAAGCAGATTGGGCAATCCAGTCACTCAGCAAACATTCATGGAGAAACTATTAGAAGATATTCTGATCTAACTGAATAATCCCTTTCTAAGACAATCCAATGCCCCCATCTGAGGTTGTCTCTGATTTGTAACAGTTACTCCCTATCTAGGCATGTTTCTAGAGAACCTTAAGGGAGTGGTGCTATGGAAATAACTGCAATTTTTACTTACACCACAGGTGGAGACATTTCTCATAAATGAGAAATCAACTTATGAACAAGATCAATGATGAGATTGTGGAGATGGATCCTCCAGGGCTGTGGCACCCACGTTCTTAAGGTCAAGGTTGTATAGCCTGAGAGGCTATGGCTGCACTGCTCTTACCATGACTGAGATGTGCAGGATTCTCAGCTCCTCTTCTGCTGACTCATGCTGGGGTTCTTCGGTTGGGTCTTGCCCAGGGAGGCTTGGGGCGCCATCCTGGTGGTGGATGTGAAAAAGTAAAGTGCCATTCTCCAGCCACTGCTGCCTCCAGCGCACCAGAGGGATGTCCTCCGTGTTCCCTGAGATCTCTAGAGCACAGACAGCAAAGGCACAGGTCAGAATTCCGAGTGGACCAGTCCACATCTATGGATTCATCTTCTTTTAACACACTACCTCTGATCAGTCAATGTCAGCTGAAGACAACAAAGGGTTTCTAACTACAGTTGAGTCAGGCTTACTGCTGCTTCAAATCTCAAGGAGGGGAAGAGGCCTTGAGAAGAACAGAATTAATCACCCATCAGTCTTTGCACCATAAACTAATGGCCAGGGCTCCCGCCCATTGAGAAAAATACAAAGGTAAGAATTCAAGTTTTTCACCATGTTTCTATGATCAACAGCATCCTTTACTCACCACAGTTTGAATACCCTGATGACCCACTGAGGTAAACATAAGGTTGTTTGCCTCTTGTAAATTTGAAAGTGTGAGTTCCCTAGCAATTCCTCTTAGACACCAGTGAGTCTACCAAGGAGAGAGTTAGTAATTACTGTGCAGAGAACTGGCACTTATGGAAGAGTCCTGGGAGGGTACTGCAGAGCAACTGGAGCTGGCAGGTTATTTCTAAAACCACCATCATTTGCTGCTTAGTCTGCTGGAGATGTCCGATACTGGCTTTTGGCAGGTAATGTTTTAACTCCCTTTAATTTTTCTCTTCATTTTTGCAGAGCAAAGGTGATGTACATGAGAGGATGATGAAGAAGTGGGCCCTTATCACAGTCTTAAGCAGTCATCTGCTTTCTGAGCTCTAGATGCAGGCACTGAATAACATCAACAATGAATACCAATATACGCAAACCTGTTACGCACTCTGCACGATAGGAGCTCAGCTGTGCTGCAAAAGTATTCTGCTATATGTCTCTTCCTCTAATATTCCTAAGCAGTATTGTATCAAAGTTTTGAGACATCCCACTATAGAAAGAACCTGATTAACCCAGCATTCTTGAGCCTCATTTGGCCCTAACACCATTTTTTTCCCCCTTAACAACTACTATCATCCTCGAAAACTAATATTCTGCTGAACATACTTGGCAAAGCATTGCTTTAAAATTTTCATTTTTTTTTGAAAGGCATGGCTTCTTCTTCCAAAATTTATCACCTTTGACCAAAAAATTCAATATACATAAAAAAGATTTAATAAGATCCATTTAAAAGAGTATTCTCATCAAGTACCACAATCATAAAAAGGAAAGCAATTTTAAATATTTATCGAGTTTATAAATATCTTTCACTATTTGTGGGAGTGTACAAATGATGTTCTGCTGTATTTATTTACTTATATATTTATTCTTTAATTTATTTAACCTACACGCACTGGATATGTGCTGCGTATGTACTGGCACTGCTCTAGGCACCCAGAGACTAAACTGAATGAAATCTTCAACAAGTTCTCCAAAGCAACCCACTGTGAGTGAATGTGTCCTGTTACACCACATGTATAAAAGCTTTGTGGAGACAGAAGAAGGAAAGAGTAATCTTGCTTGGATAGAGGGTGGACGATGGAAGGAAAGCAGACTTGCCAAAAGAAGATGTTATGGTACTGGGCCTTGAGGAGTGGACTTTGTTAAGTAGACATTGATGTGGGGAATGGACATTGATGTGGGGAATGGAGAATACGGAGAAGGAAGAGGAGGAATATTGGCTAGTCCTCTCAGGAAAGATAAGTGAGAGGGATTCATGATCCACAGGTCATCAACCTGTCTCTAAAAGACTCTGCGATGATTCTCTGGCTCAGAGGTCCACACCCCTGGGGCGATGGGCCAGTATTGGTCTGCACTGCAGGAGATGAGAGGTGTGCAAGGGAGCAAAGCTTCATCTGCTGCTCCTCATCACTCCCCATCGCTCACATTACACCTGAATCATCCCCTCCCCACCCCTCTATTTGGGCCCCCCACCCTGTCCATGGAAAAACTATCTTCCACAAAACTGGTCTCTGGTGCCAAAGAGGTTGGGGACTGCTGCCCCAGTTCATCCTACCATCCTACAGAGGAGAATAAACTTAGAGGCGTGCAGGAGGGTGAGGGTGTAGCAAAGACAAGAGTCCCCTTCATTCTCAGCCTCTCTCCCTAATTATCTAAGGACCCAGTTGCCCTGTTGGGCTGGTCAGCTGTCTATGCTCTCGAAGTGACTGGCAAAACCACCGACGACACTGCAGTGGGCAGAGGGTGTGAGAATGGAACGTGCCCTGCAGCCCAGCCCTGCCTGCCCCAGGCACAGCTCCATTTGTTAAGTGAGGAAGTGACACGGGCTTCCCAAATCCACCTTTCCTCTAAGGATTTTTTAAGATTACCGGGTAAACAGAAACCCTTGGGCACACCTCCGTGGGTACCTGGGTCGACCTGTGGCTACCACACCATGCTTCATCACCAAGCCCTGCAATCACAAACCCCACTCCCCAGCACTTACACTTTCTAACCACTCAGGCCTCCTCATCAAAGCACTGGAAGATTCCTCCTGGGAGACACTCTTCCCCTTCCCAGGTCTGTTTTCTGCAGCTGCGGTAGAAACCAAACTCTATCTCCTCCTCACCACAGACATAAAAGTCACAGGCAGGGATGGACATGTACACACTGCTGTATTTAAAATGGATAACCAACAAGGTCCTCCTGTATAGCACAGGGAAATCTGTTTAATGTTATGTGGCAGCCTGGATGGGGAGGGAGTTTGCAGGAGAATAGATACATGTATACGTACAGCTGGGTCGCTTTGTGAGGCACCTGAAACTATCACAACATTGTTAATGAGCTCTACTCCAATATGAAATAAAAAGTTTAAATTAAAAAATTACAAGCAGCAACAGCTCCTAATAGAGCACTTAACGGCCTAATTAAATCATCCAGAGCAACACACATTCAGCCTCTTGCCTGCACTTGCTCTAACCCACCTTGGAATTTATTTTGCACATGCTGGGTGCCTCTTTAGCCCTTCCTGTAACTATTCAAGAGGAATCCAGCACATGATACCTCTAAAGCACTCAACAAACTGGCTTTTTATCTCCCAGGAGACCCTCATCAAGGAGGTCAGGCTCATTAGCTTTTTTTTAACTGTGGAAGCAAAGACAAGTAAATACCCAGACCAAAGTCACCAGCCTGACACAGAACAGGGATTAAGACAGATGAAGGAACTTCTATCAGATCCCCTCAACTTCCAACACGCATCAAACATGACCTTCGAACATGCATAAAGGAGGAAGCCATTGAGTTTAAAGTCCATGGGGTCTTTTAGGAGTTTTTGTGCTGTAGTACTTTAATTCTTTGCACAAAGTCTTGGTATTCCATGAGTTATTTTACAATTGAAATATAATTCACAAACCATAAAACTCACCCTCTCAAATATATACAATTCAGTGGGTTTTAGCATATTCACAAAGTTGTGCAACCATCACCACTCTAATCCAGAAACGTTTCATCACCCCCAGAAGACACCCTGCACCCAGAGGCAGCCAAGACTGTTTTTGAGAAGGAAGTTCTGCTTCAAGATTCTAGGGGTGATGGTAACAAGGAAGGAACAGGTGCATTGGGTATATGGGGAAGTGGGCTGAGAACACAGAATCTCTACCCTTGGCTTCCAGTCCAGCCCTCTGAACCTATCTATGAGCTGATGCCAAATTCCTTTAGAAAATTATATTCTGTTTCTGTCCAGACCAGAACCATCATAGAGGGCAAAGGGCAACAGAAGGAAGTTACCATACCTGCCACTGAAGGTGGCTGTCATTTTTTGGATTAAACATAATTACAGAATGATAGATTCCTCCTTGGCTTTTTCCCACCTTTCCTGGCAACATCTGGCATGGGAGAGCTAAAATGCTAAACCAGGAAGTTATTTTCTTATGCTCTATCTGGCCTGGGTTAACCAAAGGAAAAACACACAGGGACAATAAATGTCTTGTGAATTTCATCACAGTGGGGCTGAGATCAGAGGCTTCGAACATCAGTGTAATCGCACTGGTCTGGATGTCAGCAAACTGGCTCAAGAACAATAAATGCTCAGAAATTGCTTGACCGATGCAAACCTGATCTGGGACTCTGAAGGAGCAAATATGGGACGTGATCAAATAGTTCCTTTAGTCCAAGGCCTCCTGAGGGCTGTGGATGAGGCTCCAACAGAGCCCTTGCCAGTGTACTGAATAAAACAAGTGCCAAGAGGAGCCTGCACTGTCATCTCAGGGTACCAGCATGACCATCTATCATACTGTGGGGCTGAGATCTCCAGAGAGGTAGGACCGCCCTCACTTTTAGTGTTCCAGTCCTTCCAAGTTTCCCCTCCATAAACCTTATGGATCTCAGCACCTCCAACATTTTTGAATACCTGAAATACACAGAAACCAGGATGCCATTTATTCTTGTATTCAGCCAGGATCCTTGGAGCACACTCTGTTATTGGTGTTTAGTCGCTCAGCTGTGTCTGATTCTATGACCCCATTGACCGTCACCTGCCAGGCTCCTCTGCCCATGGGACTTCCCAGGCAAGAATAGTGGAGTGGGCTGCCATTTCCTCCTCCAGGGGATCTTCCGACCCAGGAATGAAACGCACATCTCTTTCACTGGCAGGCGGATTCTTTACCACTGAGCCACCTGGAAAGTCCACTCTATTTGCCACATTTAGCAAGCTGTGCTACAGGTTTTCTACTCTCAAGGAGGTGTTGGTCTAGTAAGAAACTGAAGACAGAGCCATTAATAACTATTCTAAACAGTAACAGCAGTGCTGGGTGAGAGGGTGGAACTTGGCTGGGCCTGTTCCCTTGGGAAGGGATAAAATGGGAAGAAGTGTTGGGAGGCAATTCGAGATGAAGAGAACAGTGTGTATAAAGAACAGCAGGTGACGCATGCTTGCAGAGCTGCGGGAGGTCTGGTTATGCTGCAGAGTCAAGACACGCAGAGCAGAGTGAAGACACGCAGAGCAGTAGTGGAGGACTGGGGCTGAAAAGCCAGACTGGGGTCAACTGTACAAGTTGTGAATGCCAGTGTAAGGAGTTGAGCCCCAGTGCAAAGTCACCCATGGCTTTATTAAACAGAAGGATGAATAAAGCCATGATTATAGAGATGAAGAAGAACAGAAAGAACAGCAGACAGATGAGACTCAGTCCCAGTCTCACTGTCATGCTGATCCTCTATTCCACAGAGACCACAATACTAAGACCTCAGTCTGGAGGAACCTTAAATGAGACATCAGGCCTGGGTTTTCTTCTCTGCATATGGAGGAGCTGTGTCAATGAATTTTAAGATCCTTTTTAAGTTGCCACTCCACAATTCTAAATCCAGAGGGTGTGCTTCACATGAGCACCTTAAAAGACAAGGATTTCAATGTCCCAAGCAATGTCAAATCTTCACTCCAGTCTAACCTCATTCTACCTCTCTCCTTTCTCTTGAGCACGCAGTGGACATGTTAAGGATGATGCGATCCGAGACTTTAGGGGCCAGGTCCATCTTCAGACTGGACCTCAGGTTGGTGAGAAAGGTTCTCATCGAGGCTGGTATAGATATGTAGATTCTAAGAAAGTAACCTTGGAGCTTCTGCACACAATAGAGAACCAGGAAGATAAGACCTTAGGCAAGGAAAGTCATACTACAGAATAACCTGGGACGGGCAAAGGCAGAGAGGAGGAGAGTGAGATGAACTCACTCTTAAATAGGCCTTAGTCATTGTTCTAATGTTAGCCTGCGTGCTCTGAGCTTGCCACACTGTCTTTCTGAGGGGTTAGCTTAGGACACCCAAAACTCACTGCAGAAATCCCTGGTCCTTCTTTAGGCATCACTTCACGCTGAGAGTCCCTGAACTGACCTGCTAAGACGACGCATCACATCAGAGTATCCGAATCTGCCCAAAGGACAACTTCATCGAGGACCAGATGCATGATGTCCTCTTTCAAAGAATCTGGCAATTTAAAGTCAAATGTGGATTTGAACTTGGGAAATTCTCAAAGATCCTTTAATTCACTGAATAACTTAAGAGTGGCTTAGAGCAGACCTGGCATTCTGGGTCCCCTTTCCCTCTCCTGGCAAGGCCGAGTTTCACACTAAATCCAGCTGAGTATTAGTGAGGTGCTCAGGTATTGAGGTCAAGCCAGAAGGAAGCATTAACTTGTCCATTCTTAGCCTCTTGTCAAGGGCACCTGATGAACTGACCCCACAGTCTTTCAAGATTGAGGGTGATACCTCCTGATGGCCACGACTATTAGAAGACTTTGCTTAGATCAGGATTTTTAAATTCATTGTTAATCTTAAAAACCTTGCCTCCAAACCAAATCTAATATGGCTTCAGAAGGGGCTCCCCAGAGCAGAGTTAGAAAAGGACTAGATCAATTGGAAGACAAATAAAATGCACAACCATGAAATTCCCTGCCATTAGGGGATTGGAGGGGGAGTGTCTATGGGTTATTAGTTTTGCTTGGTTGTTTTTTCAATTCTATTAAGTGTGGTATTGTGAAGAGCCTCATATTCTTTATGAAAGAATTACAAGTGAAAGGGAACATCTCTAAAAATAGAATCTAGCCACCCGTCCAACCTCTGCTATCTACGCTGCCATTCTGAGTTGTTCTCTGCCACAAGGATTGAGCTCAGAACTTTAGTGGTGATAAGCTAATTATCCCAAACTAAGGATAACAAGTGGGTCTTGTCCATCAGTGACTAACATTAAGGCAACCAAAGGTAGGCCTGTGATAGAATTACATCTTTTTCTTCCATTCTTTTTTTAATCACCCCCCAACCCCCAAAGAGTTTGAAAGGTATTAATGGTAGGTCTATGTTTCCCACATGGTCTCATTATGGTCTTCGGACCAAAATTGTTAACAGTGGCAGTAACTTTCAACACCTCTGTAAGAAAATAACCTGCTAAAGGTCAGGGGTTAATAATAGCAGAGGATCACTAATTATCCTGTAAATCTTCACTCTGGTATCAAACGTGACCCAAGTCTTTATTGCTTCTGGAACAGCAGCCTCTAAAGACCCCAACTTGTTCCATAAACATAATGAGAGCAGCACATTAGTGTCCTGGCCATCTGTGAAGAAGGATAAGGGACAGATGAAAATCAGGCAAAGGAGAGGGATGCAGAGAGAAAGGACAAAGTCAGGAGAAGCGCGGACAGGAGACCAGCCAGAGAAACAATATCCCATGGGTTGAGTTGGCTGGGTCTCCACACCTCTCGCCGCCGGTACCATCTGGTACGGAGTTCTGAAGTGATGCAATCCTACATCCCAGAGAGACAGCCACATACAATAAGGTGTCCTACTAGGTCTAAAAAAATCCACCAGCACGGATGCCAGGAACGCCAATGATTTGCCCAAAGTTTGTGCCTACATAGGCCTGGCTAAGTGAACAATCAAGCGGGAGATAACATGGCCAGGTAATTCTTCTGTAACGATGTCCAGAACACAACTGGAAATGGAACTCTCTTTGTGGTTCTTCTATTCAACTCACAGTCGACCATGGAGCTGCTGCTTATTATCTCATTCTCACTCCTCTGCCCCCACATACAACTATATGAGCAAAAGCTTCACAGCAAAATGGCTTAAAATTTAAGAATCTCTCGCCCAACAGAAGAACAAGATGTTCCTTTTTCAAGTAACTGGAATCTTTTTGACTTTCTGAGATCTGGAATAGAAATTTCCACTTCTGACCAGGAGAGGGATAATTGAATTTCTATTTCCTCTGCTTGGTGACATTTGCTCTCAATGGCAAAAATAAGACAGCCTCAAATCATGAATGATCCTGTGATGAGAAATGGAATGGCAGGTTAAAGAGAGCTTTGCGTTGGGGTAGGGGTGGGGGACGCAGGAGAATCAGGTTGCTGTAATTTCCCCAGAGCCCACTTTTCTCATCTTCAAATGATGAGACTAGGAGGTCTCTGAGGACCAACCCCTCTCAGTTCTAACCATGGTATTCAATGGCACTGGCTCTAGTCACACCCCAAATCAGGTGCAGGCTGAGTAAATTTCTGCATGCCAACGAGATAAACGTCTCTGGAAGTTTTCCTCTTGGGTTTTGGGATGCTTCCAGCTTAGTCCAGCCTATCAGTTTATAGACTGGTCACATTGAAACTCAAGACAGGGACCTATAGGGAACTACAGTGACTTAGAGGGAACTCTAATTAGCGGCTCCCCAGTAAGAAAGAATTATCTAGCATACAGATGTCAACAAAGGGTCTCCAGTGACTTTTTACTTTTCGTGTTTATGTGAACAAGGGTAGTCTAAAGAAGAAAATTGCATCTGATCTCTCAAGGCAGCTTCACCAATAGCCCTTTATAGAGCTATATTCTAAAAATCAGAAATGTCAGCTTCCTTAAAAGCTGCTTACCCATCCACTTCTCTGTTTTCTGGAGAGGTTTACAATGGACTAAAATAAACAGATATGGAAAGAAAGAGTGATGGGAGAGAGAGAAATAAGGACTGATATAGTATGATGTCTCTGGGGGTGGGTGGGAGCAGAAGCTGCAGAAAGCGGAGGGTGATTTTGTAAATCAGACTTGATGGAAAGCAGTGAAGCTTTCTATGGATGCTGCTGGAAGTAGGTCACTCTGTGCTACTGTGTGCTGGCATGAATAGCAATTGAGCAACTCTTCGAACATTCTATTTACCTAGCCATGAAGATGAAAACATTCCTGTGGGGGGAAAATGTGGCCAAAAGGTTCTGACACAACCAGAGAGATGAGGAGACATTCAAATGGCTTATGATTTCATCCAAAATGCTTTGCTTGTTCCTACAACAGTGTTTCTCTGGATCTTTTCAAACCTCTGCAAAGAGTTTATCCACATGATACTCATTAAAGTCTCATTTGAAAAGGGAAAAAAAAAGCCCAAAGCTCTTTGAAAAAGGCAGGGTTATCTGGGCTACAGATGTACGGGTAAAAAGATTTTTAAATATATCTAGTTCTATTCTCCACTGCCATCTGACTGACCTTTGTAAATTGAGATAACAGACACACATTTAACAAAATCTGACATCAAGTAAGATGTGTAATAATATTTAAACTCTGTAATATTAAAATACATATTTATGGATCATTTTGTACATTGTAATGAGAATAAGTCATTTTCAAGCCTGCAGTCTCACAATCGGAATTCTGATTTGAGCTTTGCAAGTCCTTGGGGGCCACTTGGCTGCAGTGTGGCTCTGAAAGCAATATGGACACGTGGGTTTGGGAAACCAGGACACTGGCTAAAGGGAGATTGCAAGGAAACTGCCTGGTAGATCCAGTGAGAGCTATGTTCACTCTTAGTCCTCCCTCTTGTACTCCAGTCTTTTATTGACAAAGAGCTTAGTATTTGCTCTAATTCTCTGATCTCGAACGGTCCCTCAAAGAGCTAGTGACGGTCCCTCACTAACTCTCACCTTATAAAACGGAGGAAAAGAGGACGATAATAACTAAGTATCACCTGCGCATGACTTACATAAGGAGACTAGCCCTCTGCTTCTCCTAAACTGTCTTGACTTATTTCCATTTCTAATTAGTTCTCCTACCCTTGTATTTCTGTTCTTATCATCTGTGATTCAACCCAACAAGCAATGATGTACCTATTACGAGCTGGCTCTGCAAAGAAGCCCTTTCAACATTCATGAGCTAATTTAATCTTTAACTATGCTTTAATGGGGGTATTTATATTCCCATTTTACAAACAAGGAGCTCCAGAAAAGTCAACCTACTTGACCAAGTTCACCCAGTTATAAATACTAAAATTAGGGGGGAAAATTCCTATGTCTTTTGGCTTCAAGGCTACGGTTCTTTTCCACTACTTCAGTCCCTATTCCCTCATTTTACACTTCTCAGTCAGTTCAGTTGCTCAGTTGTGTCCGAGTCTTTGCGACCCCATGGACTGCAGCACGCCAGGCTTCCCTGTCCATCACCAACTCCTGGAGCTTGTTCAAACTCATGTGCATCAAGTCGGTGATGGCATCATCTGCATATCTGAGGTTATTGATATTTCTCCTGGCAATCTTGATTCCAGCTTGTGCTTCATCCAGCCTGGCATTTCTCATGATGTACTCTGCATATAAGTTAAATAAGCAGTGTGAGAATATACAACCTTGATGTACTCCTATCCCAATTTTCAACCAGTCTGTTGTTCCATGGTCTGGTTCTAACTGTTGATTCTTGACCTGCATACAAATTTCTCTGGAGGCAGATAAGGTGGTCTGGTATTCACATCTTTTTAAGAATTTTCCAGAAGAAAACTATAAGCAAGGTGAAAAGACAGCCTTCAAAATGGGAGAAAATAATAGCAAATGAAGCAACTGACAAAGGATTAATCCCCAAAATATACAAGCAACTCCTGCAGCTCAATTCCAGAAAAATAAACGACCCAATCAAAAAATGGGCCAAAGAACTAAATAGACATTTCTCCAAAGAAGACATACAGATGGCCAAAAAACAAATGAAAAGATGCTCAACATCACTCATTATCAGAGAAATGCAAATCAAAACCACAGTGAAGTATCATTTCACGCCAGTCAGAATGGCTGCCATCCAAAAGTCTACAAGCAATAAATGCTGGAGAGGGTGTGGAGAAAAGGGAACCCTCTGACACTGTTGGTGGGAATGCAAACTAGTATAGCCACTATGAGAACAGTGTGGAGATTCCTTTAAAAACTGGAAATAGAACTGCCTTATGATCCAGCAATCCCACTGCTGGGCATACACACTGAGGAAACCAGAATTGAAAGAGACACGTGTACCCCAATGTTCATCGCAGCACTGTTTATAATAGCCAGGACATGGAAGCAACCTAGATGCCCATCAGGAGATGAATGGATAAGAAAGCTGTGGTACATATACACAATGGATTATTACTCAGTCATTAAAAAGAATACATTTGAATCAGTTCTAATGAGGTGGATGAAACTGGAGCCCATTATACAGAGTGAAGTAAGCCAGAAAGAAAAACACCAATACAGTATCCTAACGCATATATATGGAATTTAGAAAGATGGTAACAATAACCCTGTATGCGAGACAGCAAAAGAGACACAGATGTATAGAACAGTCTTTTGGACTCTGGAGAGGGCGAGGGTGGGATGATTTGGGAGAATGGCATTGAAACTTGTATAATATCATATGTGAAATGAATCGCCAGTCCAGGTTCGATGCATGATACAGGATGCTCAGGGCTGGTGCACTGGGATGACCCAGAGGGATGGTATGGGGAGGAAGGTGGGAGGGGGGTTCAGGAGGGGGAACACATGTACACCCTTGGAGGATTCATGTTGATGTATGGCAAAACCAATACAATATTGTAAAGTAACTAGCCTCCAATTAAAATAAATAAATTTATATTTTTAAAAAAAGGAAAAAAAAAGAATTTTCCAGTTTGTTGTGATCCACCAGTCAAAGGCTTTAGCATAGTTAATGAAGCAGACGTAGATGCTTTTCTGGAATTCTCTTGCTTTTTCTTTCTTTTCCAATGGATGTTGGCAATTCGATATCTGGTCCCTCTGCCTTTTCTAAACCCAGCTTGAACATCTTTTTGAAGTTATTTGTTCTGTTGAAGCATAGCTTGGAGAATGAGTGCAGTAGTTTGAGAATTCTTTGGCATTGCCTTTCTTTGGGATTGGAATGAAAACTGACCTTTTCCAGTCCTGTGGCCACTGCTGAATTTTCCAAATTTGCTGGCATATTGAGTGCAGCACTTTCAGAGCATCATCTTTTAGAAATTGAAATAGCTCAGCTGGAATTCTATCACCTCCATGAGCTTTGTTCATAGTGATGCTTCCCAAGGCCCACCGGACCTCGCACTCCAGGATGTCCGGCTCCAGGTGAGTGATCACACCATTGTGGCTAACTGGGTCATGAAGATCTTTTTGTATAATTCTGTGTTTTCTTGCCACCTCTTCTTAATATCTTCTGCTTTTGTTAGGTCTATGATATTTCTGTCCTTTATTGTGCCCATCTTTGCACAAAATGTTCTCTTGGTATCTCTAATTTTCTTGAAGAGATCTAGTCTTTCCTATTCTATTGTTTTCCTCTATTGCTTTTCACTGATCACTTAGGAAGGCTTTCTTATCTCTCTTTACTATTCTTTAGAACGCTGCATTCAGTTGGCTGTATCTTTCCTTTTCTCCTATGCCTTTCACTTCTCTTCTTTTCTCAGTTATTTGCAAGGCTGCCTCAGACAACCAGTTTGCCTTTTTGCATTTCTTTTTCTTGGGGATGGTTCTGATCACTGCCTCCTGTACACTGTTACAAACCTGTGTCCATAGTTCGTCAGGTGCTCTGTCTATCAGATCTAATCCCTTGAATCTGCTTGTCACTTCCACTGTATAATTTTAAGGGATTTGATTTACGTTGTACCTGAACGGTCTAGTGGTTTTCCCTACTTTCTTCAATTTAAGTCTAAATTTGGCAATAAGGAGTTCATGATCTGAGCCACAGTCAGCTCCCTGTCTTGTTTTTGCTGACTGTATAGAGCTTCTCCATCTTTGGCTGCAAAGAATACAATCAATCTGATTTTGTATTGACTATCTGGTCCATGTGTAGAGTTGTCTCTTGTGTTGTTGGAAGATGGTATTTACACATCTCACAACCCAAGATAATAGAAGTAAAGTGCTTAGCAATATGTGGCATACAATGAATACCCATCAACATCAATATTGTCATTATTAATACTGTGTTTTTTGTTTTCACCGTTAGTATCACTCATAGAAATTCCAAAATTGAGTAATAATCATTGGGAGAGTTAAGCCAAGTATAACTTTAACTGTCACAAGCTGCCTAAAAGTCTTCCTAAGCCCAGGAGCCATTAAGAATCAGCTCAGTTCCAGTGAGGAACTTGGCCAAGTCATACTTCTATATCTCTCTAATGCTCCTTAAAAAACTGAACATTCCTTAGATATCTCTGATGAAATCTCACTTACACTGTCTGCTTTAAGATCTGGCCACTGGGGCTTTCACATATGATGTCAAGCTATCCATGCCCATGGATGCCCAAGCTATCCATGGCCCAAGCTCAGCCAAATCTCGAGTTTGCTGTAAGGCAAAACACTCAGTAATTGACCCTGTGGGTTCCTAGACACAAAATCCTTAGTGATACCCATTTTTTTTTGAACAGGAAATAGGCTTCATTCAGCCTCTAAGACATTCCCTAATCAAGATCATCCTCAAGAAAAAGATATGCAAAAAGGCAAAATGGTTGTCTGAGGAGGTCTTAAAAATAGCTGAGAAAAGAAGAGAAGCAAAAGGCAAAGGAGAAAAGGAAAGATGTACCCATTTGAATGCAGAGTTCCAAAGAATAGCAATGAGAGATAAGAAAGGCTTCCTCAGTGATCAATGCAAAGAAATAGAGGAAAACAACAGAATGGGAAAGACTAGAGATCTCTTAAAGGAAATTAGAGATACCAAGGGAACATTTCATGCAAAGATGGGCACATAAAGGACAGAAATGGTATAGACCTAACAGAAGAAGAAGATATTAAGAAGAGGTGGCAAGAATACACAGAAGAATTATACAAAAAAGATCTTCATGGCCCAGATAATCATGATGGTGTGATCACTCAGCTAGAGCCAGACATCCTGGAATGCTAAGTCAAGTGGGTCTTAGGAAGCATCACTATGAACAAAGCTAGTGGAGGTGATGGAATTCCAGTTGAGCTGTTTCAAATCCTAAAAGATGATGCTGTGAAAGTGCTGCACTCAATCTACAAGCAAATTTGGAAAACCCAGCAGTGGCCACAGGACTAGAAAAGGTCAGTGTTCATTCCAATCCCAAAGAATGCTCAAACTACCACACAATTGTTCATCTCACACGCTAGTAAAGTAATGCTCAAAATTTTCCAAGCCAGGCTTCAACAGTAGATGAACCGTGATCTTCCTGATGTTCAAGCTGGATTTAGAAAATGCAGAGGAACCAGATATTAAACTGCCAACATCTGTTGGATCATCAAAAAAGCAAGAGAGTTCCAGAAATACATCTACTTCTGCTTTATTGACATGCCAAAGTCTTTGACTGTCTGGATCTCAACAAACTGTGGAAAAGTCTGCAAGAGATGGGAAAACCAGACCACCTTACCTGCCTCCTGAGAAATCTGTATGCAGTCAAGAAGTAACAGTTAGAACTGTACATGGAACAACAGACTGGTTCCAAATCGGGAAAGGAGTATGTTCAAGGCTGTATATTGTCATCCTGCTTATTTAAGTTATATGCAGAGTACATTATGAGAAACGCTGGGCTGGATGAAACACAATCTGGAATCAAGATTGCCAGGAGAAATATCAATAACCTCAGATATGCAGATGACACCACCCTTATGCCAGAATGCAAAGAAGAACTAAAAAGCCTCTTGATGAAAGTGAAAGAGGAGAGTGAAAAAGTTTGCTTAAAACTCAACATTCAGAAAACTAAGATCATGGCATCTGGTCCCATCACTTCATGACAAATAGATGGGGAAATAATGGAAACAGTGACAGACTTTATTTTTTGGGCTCCAAAATCACTGCAGATGGTGACTGCAGCTATTAAATTAAAAGATGCTTGCTTCTTGGAATAAAAGTTATGACCAGCCTAGACAGCAAATTAAAAAGCAGCGACATTACTTTGCCAACAAAGGTCCATCTAGTCAAAGCGACCGTGTTTCCAGTAGTCATGTATGGATGTGAGAGTTGGACTATAAAGAAAGCTGAGCACCGAAGAATTAATGCTCTTGAACTGTGATGTTGGAGAAGACTCTTGAGAGTCCTTGGACTGCAAGGAGATCCAACCAGTCCATCCTAAAGGAAACCAGTCCTGAATATTCATTGGAAGGACTGATGCTGAAACTGAAACTCTAATACTTTGGCCACCTGATGCGAAGAATTGACTCACTGGAAAAGACCCTGATGCTGGGAAAGACCCTGATGAAGGCAGGAGGAGCAGGAGATGACAGAGGATGAGATGGTTGGATGGTTGGATGGGCATGAGTTTGATATACTTTGAGAGTTGGTGATGGACAGGGAAGCCTGGTGTGCTGCAGTCCATGGGGTCACAAAGAGTTGGACACGGCTGACTGAACTGAATTGAACTGAATTGCACTCAAGGAGAACCTTCTATTCTCATTTTCTCCTTGGGGGACAAAGCTTTATTTAAATTTTTTTTTATTGTGGTAAATGCCACATAATATAAAACATACTATTTTAAGCATGTTTATCTGTACAGTTCAGTGGCACTAAGTACATTCACATTTTGGTGTAACTCTCATCATCATCCATCTCACAAAGTTTTCACGTTCCTAAACTGAAACTTTGTCCCCATTAAACACTAACTTTCCACTCCCCCTGTTCAACCCTTTAAACCCTCCTCTGCCCCTGGGCATCTACCAATGTACTTTCTGACCCTGAATTTGATTATTCTACATGCCTTGTATAAGTGCCATCAAACGGTGTTTGTCTATACCCACTGTATATTGGAATGAACGCATTTTTAAGGTTAACTTAATACATGGGAGACAGAGCTTTCTACCCCATTCCTACAGACCTGTGAGCTCACCTGTCTGACCTTGAGCACACCCTTCTTGCACACATACAGTCAGGGAGCCTTAGACAGTCGGCCAGTCATCTGTCTAAGCTCTTCTCTCTAAACCACTTTCTCCTACAGAAAAGAGGGGTCAGAGTAGCTTCTAAAGCCTCTTCTCACCCTAAGATTCTCTGGTTTTATTTTTTATCTTCCTTCGATCTGCAATCACCATATGAGGGGCTGAATCATCAGTTCCTATGAAGTGAAGCTGAGAAGTGGTAGCAGTCTTCTGCATCTCTGTTGTTTTTCAAGCCGAGAAAGGGGAGTGGGACAGCATTCTATGGCACATGGAAAATTCCTATTATACCACTGTGTTTCAACTTAAAAAGGCCTTTCTTATAAGGCCTCTTATCTGTTCATTTATCAGTCTTCTGCGGTGGTAGGTTTTACAGAATTAGGACTGAAGGCCAAAGAGGGTAACTGATGATCTCAAGGATTAGAGGTAAAGTGACAGAAGAGAAAAAGTCTCAAATCCAGCTTTCTGACTCCCACAGTGCTCTTTCTACCAACCTGTGCTATCTACCAAAGCGATGCTGATTTTACCAAGAAATCATGAACCACTGTGCTTGTATGTCAGCTTAATGAATTAGATACACAGAAGATACACATCAATAATAAATACCGTCAGGAGTTTGAAGAGTTTGGGCTTATAGACCTGGGAATGAAATTGAGTTATTAACCAATTCATACTAGTATACAAATCACATGACAAGCTGGTGTGATTTCCCTGTGACAGACTCCCCTGGGGGATCAGATCTGCTTCTTCCTGGATTCCAGCTACTGGTCTAAAGACACTAGACACTATCTTGGGCCCATTTCTGCAGGCTATTGTGTAAATGTTCCTTACAAAAGAGGTCAAGATGACCTCTAAGTAACCTGACAGATATCTCCAGGGAAATATTAATCTAGCCATCTAGTCTCTGCCGGATGAAAGATAATGATTTAAAGGAAATACAAGGGCACTTGATTGCTAAAATACGTTGCTGCTCAGCTGGGAATAAAGTATTGACAGTACCAGTTGCTGATATCTTTCCACTTTTCTCCTCTTTCTTTCTTATAGCCCTCTTCCTGTGTGTGCATGTGTGAGTGTCGTGTTCAACTCTTTGCGACCCCATGGACTATACCTGGCTAGGTTCTTCTGTCCATGGGATTTCTGAGGCAAGAATACTGGAATGGGTTGCCATTCCCTTCTCCAAGCCCTCTCCCTACTCCACCTTAATTTTACAGCCCTCCATCCTCTACAGTCCCCCAAAAAACATCCATTATGGGACTGACAGTGAAAATTGGGAGCTGTGTATTCCTCAGAAGGGGTGTCTTTTAGAAAACAGGTCTGCCACTTTGCACTGGTCAACAGCACCACCCCTCACATCTCCTGCATTCCTCCAGCTCCTCTCTGTGCCAGGCACTGCTCTGTGGGTGCTGGGTGCGTGTTTGAACCTGTGGGTTCAGATAATCATATGCACATCATGGAGCCAAGGATGGTTTCCTCTTTTTCCCAATCCCTATTACAAGAGTTTACATTCATTTATGCTTTGCACAGGCCAAGTTTAGTGTTCGTGAAGTTCTCAGTGATGTGATGATCAGGCTGAAGCTAAGAAGATAAAGTACAACAATGGATAATTATTACTATTGTTCACAACAGCTACTTACACTGAGCACTAGCTCTGTGGTAGGTAATGGGCTAAACACATACGTTCTTGTTAAGTTATTTGACGAGTGAAAGGCAGGTACTATTATTATCATCATCTCCAGCTTAGGGAAGTGAGACACAAGAGGTCAGGTAACTGGTCATGTCTTTGGCATCGTGACTCTAGGAAGGGAACACACTCTTCCTGAACCCTTACCCTTTCCACTTGCCACTGGGTAAGAGACAGGGCCAGTGCACGATCATCAACATGCAGGCCAACAAATCGACTCCAACTCTTGCCCCCTTGACCACTGCGGTAGAAGAGAAGTGAGGCGGTGTCCTTGTTATTATCTGCATGGTCCTGAAAATGGGGAGGGCTGGCACATGAACAGGACTTGATAATCTGTCTATATATTCCCTTTTTTTGACCTTGATCAAGTCAAGAGTGGGAAAGCATTATCTGGGTACATGAAAAAGCATCAGTCCCCAGATTGTCTATTAACTCAATATACAATATAGCTAATGCCTTTGAAGTAGTATGTCAGGTGCTATCTAAGGTCTTTGGGATATATAAATTCATTTCATCTTCAGAGCAATTATGAGTTGGATACCAATTACAAGTGAGAGGGCTGAGGTACTGAAAAGTAAAGTAACTTGTCTAGCATTATACATTTAGCAAGTGGAAGAGACTAGGTTCAAACAGGCTGTGTAGCTCCAGGGTCTGAGCTCTGAAACAACATACTTCTCTGCCTTTTCCCTATGAAAGACCCTAACATATAGTTTCTGCTATAACACTAATTTCTAATCATCCTACTTGCTCATATGTCTTCCTTGACCCCTTCCTCTTGGTTTTCTGCCCTTGGTTTCCACATCCTAAAGGGCATTAAACAAGAGATGGCAAGGGTGAATGTCGACATTCTAGGAATCAGCAAACTGAAATGGACTGGAATGGGTGAATTTAACTCAGATGACCATTATATCTACTACTGCGGGCAGGAATCCCTCAGAAGAAATGGAGTGGCCATCATGGTCAACAAAAGAGTCTGAAATGCAGTACTTGGATGCAATCTCAAAAATGACAGAATGATCTCTGTTTGTTTCCAAGGCAAACCATTCAATATCACAGTAGTACAAGTCTCTGCCCCAACCAGTAATGCTGAAGAAGCTGAAGTTGAACAGTTCTATGAAGACCTACAAGACCTTTTAGAACTAACACCCAAAAAAGATGTCCTTTTCATTATAGGGGACTGGAATGCAAAAGTAGGAAGTAAAGAAACACCTAGAGTAACAGGCAAATTTGGCCTTGGAATATGGAATGAAGCAGGGCAAAGACGAATAGAGTTTTGCCAAGAAAATGCACTGGTCATGACAAACACCCTCTTCCAACAACACAAGAGAAGACTCTATACATGGACATCACCAGATGGTCAACACCAAAATCAGATCGATTATATTCTTTGCAGCAAAAGATGGAGAAGCTCTATACAATCAGCAAAAACAAGACCAGGAGCTGACTGTGGCTCAGACCATGAACTCCTTATTGCCAAATTCAGACTGAAATTGAAGAAAGTAGGGAAAACCACTAGACCATTCAGGTATGACCTAAATCAAATCCCTTATGATTATACAGTGGAAGTGAGAAAAGATTTAAGGGCCTAGATCTGATAGATAGAGTGCCTGATGAACTATGGACTGAGGTTCGTGACATTGTACAGGAGACAGGGATGAAGACCATACCCATGGAAAAGAAAGGCAAAAAAGCAAAATGGTTGTCAGGGGAGGCCTTACAAATAGCTGTGAAAAGAAGAGAAGTGAAAAGCAAAGGAGAAAAGGAAAGATATAAACATCTGAATGCAGAGTTCCAAAGAATAGCAAGAAGAGATAAGAAAGCCTTCTTCAGAGATCAATGCAAAGAAATAGAGGGAAACAACAGAATGGGAAAGACTAGGGATCTCTTCAAGAAAATCAGAGATACCAAAGGAACATTTCATGCAAAGATGGGCTCAATAAAGGACAGAAATGGTATGGACCTAACAGAAGCAGAAGATATTAAGAAAAGATGGCAAGAATACACAGAAGAACTGTACAAAAGAGATCTTCATGACCCAGATAATCACGATGGTGTGATCACTGACCTAGAGCCAGACATCCTGGAATGTGAAGTCAGGTGGGCCTTAGAAAGTATCACTACGAACAAAGCTAGTGGAGGTGATGGAATTCCAGTGGAGCTATTCCAAATCCTGAAAGATGATGCTGTGAAAGTGTTATACTCAATATGCCAGCAAATTTGGAAAACTCAGCAGTGGCCACAGGACTGGAAAAGGTCAGTTTTAATTCCAATCCCAAAGAAGGGCATTGCCAAAGAATGCTCAAACTACAGCACAACTGCACTCATCTCACACTCTAGTAAAGTAATGCTCAAAATTCTACAAGCCAGGCTTCTGCAATATGTGAACTGTGAACTTCCTGATGTTCAAGCTGGTTTTAGAAAAGGCAGAGGAACCAGAGATCAAATCGCCAACATCTGCTGGATCATGGAAAAAGCAAGAGAGTTCCAGAAAAACATCTACTGCTTTATTGACTATGCCAAAGCCTTTGACTGTGTGGATCACAATAAACTGTGGAAAATTCTAAAAGAGATGGGAATACCAGACCACTTGACCTGCCTCTTGAGAAATCTGTATGCAGGTCAGGAAGCAACAGTTAGAACTGGTCATGGAACAACAGACTGGTTCCAAATAGGAAAAGGAGTATGTCAAGGCTGTATATTGTCACCCTGTTTATTTAACTTACATGCAGAGTACATCATGAGAAATGCTGGACTGGAAGAAACACAAGCTGGAATCAAGATAGCCAGGAGAAATATCAATAACCTCAGATATGCAGATGACACCACCCTTATGGCAGAAAGTGAAGAGGAACTAAAAAGCCTCTTGATGAAAGTGAAAGGGGAGAGTGAAAAGGTTGGCTTAAAGCTCAACATTCAGAAAACATAGATCATGGCTTCTGGTCCCATCACTTCATGGGAAATAGATGGGGAAACAGTGGAAACAGTGTCAGACTTTATTTTTCTGGGCTCCAAAATCACTGCAGATGGTGACTGCAGCCATGAAATTAAGAGATGCTTCCTCCTTGGAAGGAAAGTTATGACCAACCTAGATAGCATATTCAAAAGCAAAGACATTACTTTACCAACAAAGGTTCATCTAGTCAAGGCTATGTTTTTTCCTGTGGTCATGTATGGATGCGAGAGTTGGACTGTGAAGAAGGCTGAGCACTGAAGAATTGATGCTTTTGAACTGTGGTGTTGGAGAAGACTCTTGAGAGTCCCTTGGACTGCAAGGAGTTCCAACCGGTCCATTCTGAAGGAGATCAGCCCTGGGATGTATTTGGAAGGAATGATGCTAAAGCTGAAACTCCAGTACTTTGGCTACCTCATGCGAAGAGTTGACTCATTGGAAAAGACTCTGATGCTGGGAGGGATTGGGAGTAAGAGGAGAAGGGGACGACAGAGGATGAGATGGCTGGATGGCATCACTGACTCGATGGACATGAGTCTGAGTGAACTCCGAGAGTTGGTGATGGACAGGGAGGCCTGGCATGCTGCAATTCATGGGGCTGCAAAAAGTCGGACACGAGTGAGCAGCTGATCTGATCTGAAAGGGCATTACATTTCTTCTAGAGTTTAATTTTTAATTTTCAGTAGCGCTCGACACATATTTCCACTGCAAGGTGACCTCCTATGGTTAGTTCTCCTCCATACCCTACCAGAACCAAAGATCAGCAAATTAACAGGTGGCACTGACATATCTATTCCCTACTTAGTAGCACTAGCCCATTAATTAGAAGATGCAACTAAAAGAACGCCAGTGGAGTTTTGCATAACCAAAAAAAGGTGCTGGGTTTTCAGCTTGTTTCTGCAAGAGCACACTCTGAAGGAATACAGCCGTTTCACAGTCAAGTCATTAAACTGTGAACACAAGTGATGGTAAGTGAAATGAGTGCATGATTAGACTTCAGTCAGGACACAAAGACAAGAACTTCGGGACTGCTGATAGCTTCTAATCTAGCTCTCAAATTGTGGCCAGAAAGGCACAGAGCTGGAAGACAATTCTGTCAGGGGCCTATACCCACTCTGACATCAGCCTTAAAAGCTGATCTCAACTCCTTAGCAACTATGTCTCTTTCATTCACAAAATTTTCAGTATCTTTTTTTTTTGTTTACTGCATCTACATTTTCTGATTGTACCACACACTGGAAAATAAGTTCCCTATGAATCACTGGGTGAAGTGGAACTTTTCATTTGCCCTACACTCATGATGGGGTCACAAAGAGTTGGACATGACTTATACACTGAACAGCACCACCTTTTTGGGGTTTCAAATAGAGCTTTGAGTCTTGGCAGTTGAGTAATTGGTAAACAAGGTCACATATACTTCATGATAAATATGGATCACATTCTTCTCTTAGTCTTTGTATCCACAGACTCATTCATATTTCTTTCATCCTTATTTGGCTGTCGTGTCTAGTACGTGTCAGGCTTTTTATTCTGCTTCACACAACCACACTTACTTCCTGCTGACCATTATGGCTGCCTTTCTGTACACTTCCCTGGGTTCATTAAACACATTCTCTGGAGTGGCTTCATGCAGCATAGTGGAAATATGAAGGATTTTAATATGGGGAAAATCTGAGACAAGGTTCTTGCACCTAATACTTCTGAAATCTGTAGGCCTCAGTTTGTCAGTCTTTCAAAAGATGGGAATAATACAAACACCTACCTCACAGGGCCATAAAAGTGAGAATGCACATGGGGATGTTTTGAAATATGAGAAATAAAAGTTGTAGTTATTACTAATATTATGATCATTAAAGACTGGTGACAAGAATAACTTTTTTATTCCTAGTTTAAAAAAAAATCAATGTGATTCTACTTTAGTGTAGAGGGCTGTTGTGTTTCCCAAGCCCTTCATAATGCTATTTCATTCTTCTTTTTTCAGAGAGGATAGCACATCACATCAATGTTTTCAGAAAATGATTTTAATAAACCCTAGGTTATTTTCCTGAGTCATTAATGGTAGGGAAAAGAATATTTTATTTTATAACTCTAACTAGAGCCTGTATCTGGGAGAGCGTTACCTTGAAGTTGATGACATGAAAATCACCACACTTCTGTCCTCTACATAGATTCTAATGCTCTTGCAGTCTGTCTCCATCAATTTGACTTCTTAGTATATAAAGTTAGTATCCTCTAAACCTTGCATGAAGACTGATTATTTACTGCTTTAATAACTGAGACTCCATGCCCAACAAATAGGATAGTAATTTACCATTTAAAAAGATACATTTCAAAGGTAGCACATGCCAGAGCTTTTTGAAAATCTAAGTAGATGCCCTTGATCAACACGTATGGTACACCCCTCCAGAACAAGGAGCGTTCAGACTTGCCTTGCCTTTCTAGGTTCCCACTGTTAACAGGCGCTTACCTCTTCCATGCCTGCTAGGTTCAACTACTGTAGAAGTGTTTACAGATCTCACCCATTAGCATCAACTTTGATGGCTTGTCCCCAGTAAGTGCTCAGAATCCTTACAAACAGGGAAGGTCTGACAGATCAGGTTACTTTGTTCACTTGCCCTAACTTTATGTCTGAGGTTCTTCGGGATGCATGGGCATGTCTCAGGCAGCACCAGTAATTTAACTGTTCTTGTTACCCAGTTTAGGGTACTCTTTGTCCTCAATATTACTTGTTTAAGTAATTAAAATGTTAGGAAGTCACATGCTTGCTGGAAATTCACAAATTCTTCAATACAAAAAAATAAAAGTCATTCCATCAGTTAATTTTAACATTTTCTCATTTATAATCATGAGAGAATCTAAGGTTTTTCTGACTTTTTTTTTTTCTTTTCAAACATTTTACTTTATTTATTTAAATTTTAAGGCTAGGTTTTATTTATACCAATACATCCAAACTCTTATTATTTCAATGTGTAACTGATGTGGAAAATATACATAATTGACTTTTTTCATTCCAAGTCTTTTTATTTAACTTTTTATTTTGTATTAGAGTATAGTTGATTAACAATGTGAAAATTTTAGGTGAACAGTAAAGGGACTCAGTCATACATATACATGCATCCATTCTCCTTCAAACTCTGCTCCCAGCCAGGCTGCCATACAACACTGAGCAGAGTTCCCTGTGCTCTATGCTGCTGCTGCTGCTAAGTCGCTTCAGTCGTGTCCGACTCTGTGCGACCCCATAGAAGGCAGCCCATCAGGCTCCTCCATCCCTGGGATTCTCCAGGCAAGAACACTGGAATGGGTTGCCATTTCCTTTTCCAATGCGTGAAAGTGAAAAGTGAAAGTGAATTCGCTCAGTCGTGTCCGACTCTTTGAGACCCCATGGACTGCAGCCTACCAGGCTCCTCCATCCGTGGGATTTTCCAGGCAAGAGTACTGGAGTGGGGTGCCATTGCCTTCTCCAGTACTGTATAGTAGTCCTTGTTAGTTATCCATTTTAAATACAGCACTGTGTACTTGTTCATCCCAAACTCCCTAACTATCTGCCCACCTCCCTGCCCCAACCGTACGTTCATTCTCGAAGTATGTTAGTCTGCTTCTGTTTTGTATTTATCTTGACTGTGCTGGGTGCTGGTTCTACACTGCGGAGCACCGGCTTAGGTGTCCCGCAGCACGTGCCTTCGCAAATCAAGGATCAAACTCGCGTTCCCTGCACTGGAAGGCTGATTCTTAACAGGGAAGTACCTGGCATCAGTTCTTTATATCTTATCCTATATCCTTATATCCCACCCCCTGATGGTTATAAAAATATATTTTTGGTCAAAAAATTTCTATTTAGCGTGCATTTTTCCTACGTGATAACCTATCAGAGTTTTCCAAATCCTTGACTTGTTTTCAATTTTGATACTTAAGTTGTCCCTTTACAAAACAGACTGGATAGCTTTGTCCTCTTGTGAGGTTTCTTCTATCGTTTAAGGGATAATTTATATACTATTTTGTGTTACCTTCGGTTTTTCACGAACAGCCAGACCTGGACTTGGGGGGAAAAGGCTTCTGGTATAAAGGCGGCTTTTCTTTTATCTGGGTAGACCTTTCCATCTTAGGTGAGAGATCCCTAAACTGCAATGGAAACCCTTCACCACCTCCATTCTCCTTATGGGAGTGAAGTAGAAAGTCTAGCTGACTGGCTTTTGAAGTGAGACGAATGGAGAGGAAAATATAGTCTTTGCCAAGACGGAGGGCCAATCATTTGGGGAGGGATGGGAGAGGGAAAGATTCTTCCCGTCTAGAGTTTCTAATATTGTGTTATAGATGATAAAACTAAGACGAAGGGGCTTCTAAAAGAAGCCAGCTCGGCCTCTTTAATTACCCTGTCTAGAGAGAAATTCTGTCATCAGGGCTGGAGTCTGGGACTGTTCAAGAGATTGATTGGAGGAAGACACTTTTTCGTCCCATCTAGATTGCTGCGGTTTTACTGGAATTGAGGCCGGCCATAAACCTATCAGTGACTCAAGAAAATTGAAGCAATTAAGCCTGCAGGTGCGCCTATTTGTCATATTAATGATGGATCTGTGTTAATCTAAGTCAGAGAAGGCTTCGCAGGGCGCATTCACGGCTGTGGGGGTGCAAGGACCTGGGGGCGGCGCTGCAGCTCCACCGCTACAGTGGGGGAGCACGGGCTCCTGGCTGCTGGATCCCCCAAGCTCCTCCCCTCCACTCAGGGGCTCCAATGCCAATCAAACTATTTCGTAGATGGTTAATTTGACTCAGGTGAAGAAAACGCTAGTGGAAGAGATGTAGTTTGATGTGAAAAAATATATAATTTGAAGTCCTGATTTTGCAGTCAGACAGACCTGGTTTGAATATCAGCCTTTCTACTCAGTACTGGTTTGTCTTGAACAGGTTATTTAAGCCCAGTGAGGACTGTGATATCCACTTTAGAAAGCTGTTGTGAGCAAGGAATGAAGTCATAAATGCAAAGCTCTTAATATGGTGTCTGGGAGCTATGGCCACTTTAATGATTTCTCCTTTTCTGACCTTGAAAATATTTTAGCTCCTAGGAATTAATTTCCAGTCATTTCTTTACAGGCTGCCAACTCCTCCTGGGTGAGGAATAGTATTAGAAAGGTTGAGAAGGATGAGTAGACCAGTCACTGGGCAGGCCAATCCAGCACCTGCCCAAGGCTCTTCCCACAGGAAGCTGCCCCACCCCCAACCCTGCCCCTTCCTCAGGCCCTTCTTTCCACAACAGCCCGAGGACAGCCTGCAGTGTTTGGGAGATCAGAGGTCTGCAGATCTCTCAAAGGGTGACGGTGATTTCTACTACTGGAAAGGTCAAGAAACATTTCGATTTTGATCCTGAATGTCCAGTCTCACAAGTTGGATTTTGGCCAATTGACATCAAGCATATGCAGTCTTGGTTTTTGCATGGGGATTATTGTAATGCTTACAAATGAAAATGAAACCAACTATCTTGTCATATAAAAATAATAATAATAAAACAAACATACTGGCCTTGGGGGGAAAAAAGGTGGGAACCTCATCAAAGAACAGCCTGTCTATAGACTTAGCTCAGCCCATGAACTTGAGCAAGCCAGATTTCTCTCACTCTTAGCAGTTGGAAATAGTGAATGTGGAAGGGATCAGGTCTAAATCAGTGGAAACAAGCTTGGAGAGATGCATAGGAAAAGCACAGATGGATCATGGCCATAATGGCCACTTCAAGCTGGAGAGAAAAAAAAAAAAAAAACAGAAAAAAACATGAGTAAGCAAGGCTCCAAGGTAGAGGACAGATACTGTGCACAGAGGGAAATGCTAGGCAAGACGGCAGGGGGCAGACAGGAGCCAATGCTTGGCAGGAGCTGAGGCACATTCATGCAGGTATGCCAGTGCCCATCGCAGAGCCCTGAGTGCCATCCTGGATCTGGGTCCACCTGCCTCGAGGCCTGGGAGGAGCATGGCTCATGCACTGTCCTTCCTTCGAAGTCATTGCCTCCTGCTGATGTGAGTGACTCTTAAGAAGGACTCTCCATCACGGAGTGACATCAGTCACTGTACCTTACGATCAAAGGATCCTTACCCACTGAGCTGTGACGTACCCTTCAGAGGATCTCAGAGAATGCTCAGAGAATTCCAGACGCTGGCCTCTCCTCTGAAGGCCTTGATCACAGCACTCAGCCCAGGCCTCCTCTGATTGCCTATCACAGTTTACGGAAGAGTCTCTCCCTCCCCACCCCCGAACAACAGGTAAATACATATAACTCTTTATGAGAGAAGTCATTAAAACAAATGTTTAGACAGTGATAGAGTAATGGGAACCCTGGTTTTTTCGGAAGTGTGCCTTTGCAGTCTACCTATGGCCCTGAAGTCTCTTTATAATTTTGTTTCCATCTGCAAAATGGGAGTCATGGTAGCACAATGGCAAACCACAATATGCTGCATCTGTGAGGTTGTGAAACACGCAGGCAACTAGTGACAACAGAATGGCAATGCATTCTCCTTTATTATAAAAGAAAAGATTTTCCTTTGCCAACCCACGTAACTTTAACAGTCAGCAATAATGAGAAAGGGAACAACAAAAACCCCGTACATGACAGCTAAAATCAGAATTTGATAAAATATTCTACTTTGAAAGGGATACTGTCAAGTAAAAAAAAAAAAAAAAAAATCAATTTGGGTAGAAAAAAAAATCTGGTTTGTTTATTAGTTTTGCTTCTAATGCCACCAAATGGACCTCAATCTGAAATGGCCTTTGAAATCAAATTTGCTGTTCTCCAATTCTGCAACTTACTCTTTATGCTAATTTGTCTGCACCTGCAGGGACAGAGAAACTGGCAGCATTGAACATGAGATCCAGGAAGAAAAAGCAACACAAAGATTCAGGAAATGAAACCAGGACTAAATCATATTAGGTGTATAAAGGTTGGACTTTTTATAAAACAAGGGAAGAGTGGATTGAATAACTGAGAGAGTATTCCGACTGTAAAAACAACAGACCCCTGGTGAAGGACCTGGTGTCTTTCCCAGGTCCCAGAAGAACGGCAGCATGGGGTGTGGAGCAGTTTGTAAGGCCAAGTGCTGGGCCAAGCTGGGTCTCTCCCAGCCTTCATACCCTGATCATGGAGGTTACTGTAAAAATTTCTCTAGGAGTTTTCATCCTTTAGAAAGCCTCTAGAAGTTTGGGTTAATTCTCCCTTCCAACTTAAAAAGCCTCTTTTGTCAGGGTCTATGTTGAAAGAAGTATTGCAATTTTAAGGAAGACATCCGGTCACTATTTTCCCATTGTTTTTCATTATCTGGGCCCCATTTCCCTTCTCTTGCTTCCAGCTGCCACATCACCAGGTATGCTCTAAAGGTGCCTGGGAACCAACTTGAGTATGCCCACCATCATAAAACCTAAAGACACATGTACTACAAAGGAACTCAGAGATGCTGTCCTCATTTTATAGATGCCCAATCCTTCAAGGGCATAAATGCACACACACACCCATTTAAAACATCACAAAAACTTAGTTAAGTATTTTGCCCAAGGTCACACAGAGCATTAGCCCATAAGAAATCCAGAGAAAGAATCTCTTTCTGTTATACTGCCTCTCAAAAAAAATTTGAAAAGATTTTTTAAAATATTCTAAGATGCTTCTATTTCGAATATTCTCTCTATTGCTCTGTCCGGTATATTTAATTTTAGACTCCCTGCACTATATAAAACCACTGTCAAAATTCAAATTCTGTCAACAGCCAGTATCTGTTGAGGTCCAATGAATGCTGTGAATGTTATGTGTTTAATGCTCAAGCAAAAATGTCAATTTCCACCTTGGAGTTATTAAACCTAGGGAAAAAAATCAATTTGGCAGGTAAAACGTTCAACAGCCACACTCCTTGTGTCCTTCCTCTTCTCCTCTTAAGCATCTCTTCTCTTTTCCATTTTCTGCCCTATCACCAGGGGTAAAAGAATATTGGCATCACACATCCCCAAAAAGACTTTTTATAAAATTAAATAAAAAGGGAATCAATTTTTTTTATCCACTGCTTAATTTTCACTAGACCAGCTGTCTTATCTCTTTTAGACCAGTACTAGTTTCTTAGAGAAATAAGGTCACTTTTATGCTTAGTAATTGCAGCAAATGCATTTCTGGAACAAATGATACAAATTCACTTATAAAGAAACTCTTTTTCATTAACTGAGTGATTGATGAGGAAAGTCTGTGTGTCCTGTATTTGTGAATATAAAGAGATGGGAAATGAGAGGTTAATGCAAAACCAATACAATATTGTAAAGTAATTAGCCTCCAATTAAAATAAATAAATAAAAGAAAAAAAAAAGAGGTTAATGGACTTTCTCAATATCATACCATGCAACAGGATAAGAGTTAGCACTCACAGCTCCTGCCTCTTCAGTCCAATTTGTTATTGGAGTCACAGAGGAATGTCTTTTAGTGAAACTTCTTGAGATTTTATGTCCCTAATTCTGTTCTGTCTCCCTAGGGAGGAAGTGTAGTGAAGGGGAAAGAGAATGGACTTTAGAATCAGACAGACGTGGTTAGACTCCCAACTCTGACATTTGCTGGTCATGTGATCTTAGGCAAGTTGCATCACCTCGGAGCTTGTCTTCATCTGTAAAAGGCAGATAATAATACACACTTCGAAGGGTGCCTGAGGCTTAAATGAAACCATATGTGACATGTACGGCAGGCACTTAATACACATGTGCACCTTTCACATCTGTATTTTTCTTGGACAACTATAATTGAGCCACAAGAGAAAGAAAACAAATCTAGAAAGTGAAGATTCGTCTTCACTTACTTCCAATTAGTTTTGTGAGTTCTAACATTTTAACTTGAAAATAAGCTCAATTTTGTAGAGAAAATGCACAGATGGTACCACTTTAAATGCCGGGGTCTTCTCCCTGGGCAGCAGGTTCCATTGATCGCTCTATTCATGTGCCAGTGCCCCATTTCATCACCAAGACTATCATACATATCATCAGGAAAAGAGGAACTAGGAAAAGGAAAGCCAGGGGCTCTCTCGTGACTGAATCACTAGTGGGCTGTGTGTACTTGCATTCACTTGTTTCTTTGGAAAGTATTTTAGTGAATCCTACCTTAATGCCACCTGGAGTACGAAACTGCAACCCACTCCAGCACTCTTGCCTGGAAAATTCCATGGACAGAGAAACCTGGCAGGCTATGGTCCACAGGGTTGCAAAGAGTCGGACACAATTTAGTGATTGAGCACACAAAGAGTGGGCACGCGTGCATGCACACACACACACGCGCGCACACACACACACACACACACACACACACACACACAACTTAATGCCAGAAGCTAAAGGTTACAAATATGAATAAACCTGCCTCAAAGGAGTTTACATCCCAAAATGGACAGGGAAACACCAACAACCAAGAATGCAATAAAGGGGCCATGGGAGACGTATATACAGAATGGTTGTTGTTGTTCAGTTGCCAAGTCATGTCTGACTCTTTCCAACCCCATGGGGTGCAGCATGCCAGGCTTCCTTGTCCTTCACTATCTGCTGGAGTTCAAACTCATGTCCATTGAGTCGGTGATGCCATTCAACTATATCATCCTCTGTTGCCCCCTTCTCCTCCTGCCCTCAATCTTTGCCAGCATCAAGGTCTTTTCTAATGAGTTGGCTCCCAGGATGGAGTGAGGGTATAAGGAAAGAGTAGCCCCATCTTCCTAAAGAGAGGGCATCAGAATGATTTAAAAGAAAAGATGGTACCTACACTAAGCTTAAAGATAATTGTGGCTATCCCAGCAGAGTGTATGTATTGAAGGGAAGGTACTCCATGCTATGTATGTTGGTTGCTCAGTCGTGTCCAACCCTTTGTGACCACATGGACTGTAGCCCACCAGGCTCCTCTGTTCATGGAATTCTCCAGGCAAGAATACTAGAGTGGGTTGTCAGTCTCTTCTCCAGGGGATCTTCCTGACCCAGGGATCGAACCTGGGTCTCCTGCATTATAGACAGATTCTTTACCATCTGAGCCATAGGGAAACCCACTCCACGCTACAGAGCCGTGTAATAATAGCAAGGCAACCTCCTAAAACATCAAGATGGCACTTGGCAGGCTATCGTATGCTGATGAGATCACGGGAGGTCACATTACAGAGTATACTGTGTGGCATGCTTAAGAATTTGAACTTTATCCTCCAGGCAGAAGGGAATGGAAAGACAAGACCTGATTCAGGCTTTTAGAAAGGTGCTTTTGGAATGTAAAAACCAGATGGGCTGAGATCAAAGTCAGGAAGATCAACCACTACAGAGTCTTCAAGCTAAGAGGGGTTAAGGGTTTGCCCGATGGAAAGAAGCCAGAAAAGACAGGAGACTAATGGAACAGGAGGAATTAACAGACTGGATCACTGCTTGGATGTGGGGATGAAGGGAAGGATAACCCTGAGAGGCCAGTGTGAGGTTTATGCCATTCACCCAGAGACGAAACAAGGCCTGGAGAGCAGCTTTGCTGGGGAGTGAAGGTGCAGGCATGCTGACTTTGAATTACACGTTGGACCTCCATATAGGAATGCCCCATAGACGGGTGCATGGAAATAGATCCTCTGGGGTCATGTACAAGTGATGGTAAGGTGAAGCCATGGGAATGGATGAACTCACCTGCAAGTGTGCGGTGTGTAAGCGTCAGGGGCAATGATGAGAACAGGGACAACACCGTCCTCTAAGGGAAAGGCCTCACTGGGCCTCAAGTTCCTCTCCTGTTAAGTGAGAGGGGTGGGCTTCCGGGCTCTCTTGGGTGACTTTCACCGCTACACCGTCTCATTCCATGCCTTTTTATTTGGCTCAGGCTTTTGCTCACAGACGGCCCTTTCTTCCTCCTTTGTTATTTTTGGAAAAAGGCTGTTTGAAGTTTAAGCTCCTCTGAAGTGGCCCCTTGATCTTTCTGTCATAAGGACACACATACAAAGAGGACAGCTGGGAGACTTTGGAGCAGAAGAAAAGGCAAGTGAAAACGAGGGCCAGTCTCAGTGCCAGGACGTGACCCTTCTCGTCCCTTCAAAGGAGCCACAATAGTATGTATTTCCCTCCCACTCATCAGTTGTTCAGGGTAGGTGTTTTTGATACAAACCAGAAGAATAACACCAGTACCTTGTGTTAAATACTCCTGGCTTCCCTTCATTACTCCCTCTCCTGACACTGGAGGCAGCTCAGGCACTACAGCCTGGCCGAAGGTATTGGTACTAGTAGGATTTGAAATATTCCGATCATTACATATTCATGTCCAGAGCCCCTTTTATAATTTTACCCCCTCTTCTTCTTATCAATGTACCATATTTCCTATTTTTCCACATCCCACCTGCTTAAAGCACATGAGGATGTTCTCTACAGAAAAATACACCCAAATTCCTATTAAACTCAAGATAAAGAGGCAGAAATTCAATTTAATTTTTGTATACTGCCCGTTTCTCATTAGCCTTGACTTCTTAAGCCCTGAGGTTATGGGCCAGTGCTTATTTTCATGGTTGCATTACTAGATTTTATTACATTTGTATTGAGAGGCAAGATAGTCTCATTTTATACTTGGAGAAATAGGTTTAGTGACCTGATGACAACAACTGGCCACGGATCAGTATATTTTCTTTATTATTAGTGAGTCCAGAGCCGTGTATTTTTGGCTGTCTGGGCAGAGCATAAAATATATTGCCGATCACACTCAAATTCAACGCTAGTAATAATCTATAGTCCTCTTTCTGGAACCACTCAGTATCAGGAGATGACGACCCTCCAGATTTTCTAAAATTGCTGTAGGAAATCTGTAGGTCCAGAAGCGTCATTCTTTTCTCCATGCCAAATTAGGTGAAATGCCATTGAGAAAAATGTTTCACTTCAAAGTTAAAAATAAAAACATTGTTTTTAGTTATTAGAAATTAAGAATTACAACTGTAGTCAGAAACGAACGAAAATGCAACCACTGGGCTTTCCTTGTACAAAACTGTGATGGGGTATTAGGTTTCTAACCCCTGGAATATAATACTTTCCTCTTGAGACAGTCATTTATACATCAGGAAGGCAATAGAAGAGTTCTTTCTCCCTTGTGTGTGTGTGTGTGTGTGTGTAACTCTCCCCCAAATCCTCTGTTGGGAACATGGTCTCCTTAAACTGGACCATTCTCAGCAATCACCACCTGGGGTCAGGTTATCAAGGTTATTGTGAAGAAGGCTGAGCGCCGAAGAATTGACGCTTTTGAACTGTGGTGTTGGAGAAGACTCTTGAGAGTCCCTTGGACTGCAAGAAGATCCAACCAGTCCATTCTGAAGGAGATCAATCCTGGAATTTCTTTAGAAGGAATGATGCTAAAGCTGAAATTCCAGTATTTTGGCCACCTCATGCGAAGAGTTGACTCATTGGAGAAGACTCTGATGCTGGGAGGGATTGAGGGCAGGAGGAGAAGGGGACGACAGAGGATGAGATGGCTGGATGGCATCACTGACTCGATGGATGCGAGTCTGAGTGACCTCCGGGAGCTGGTGATGGACAGGGAGGCCTGGCATGCTGCGGTTCATGGGGTTGCAAAGAGTCGGACACGACTGAGCGACTGATCTGATCTGATCTGAACCCCACTTGGAGCAAACCCCTGTGGGATGCTCTTCTACATCCCAGGTACCCAGACAAATGAGGCCCTGGAGGTTCCTAGGGCTAGGTGTTCTACATCCTCCAAATCCTCACCACAGCATACTTACTTAACTTACTAAGATGCTTTTCTTCTTTTGTCTGAGAAAATCCCCCTGTTGCTGTCATTTAAACCTGCTCCTTTCAGCTCTGTCTTCTGCGGAGATGGGAAGTAGTTAGGTTGGAGCGTCCTAATAATACCTTCAGAGACGTGACCACTACCTCTGAGGCGCCATATGCCTCTGACTGCAAAGTACAGCGCTTTCTCCATTCCCGGTCACGGAGCGGGGGCAGTGTAGTGAAGGTCTCTCAGTCATCCTTCTAAAACCAGCAGGGAGCAAATGGTTGCAGGGGTCACAGTTTCCACGCAGGAGCAAAGAAAGGCAAATGGACCACAGGGACCAAGGATAAGAGAACCAGCTAATTAAGCTCTACCGCAGTCCCATGGCCTGCACATCTCCCACTAAAGGCAGAGGCTGCTATGTAAGCTCTTACATATTTTCTGTATCTTCCCAATCACAGAGGTGCCAGAGAACATGCTCCCCCCCAGATAAAAATCTCCAGAGTGGGAACATCTGAGCTCAAGTCCTGCTTTCATAACTGAAACCTGTTATCCCCATCTCAATCCATCTTTGGGAGAAGAGAACTTGGTTAACTTCCCTGCCCTTCATTTGAAGACTTTTCCTACCTTCACTTTTCTTTACATACCCCTTCCAGCCTAAAGGGATTCTTTGTTCTTTTTCTTCTCAAAGTTCAACCCCTCTCCCTGGGCCCGTAACTTCTTCCTTACTTGCTACCTCTAAAGATTCTGCTCTGCTCTCCTGACTCTTTTACCCTCAATCTATCTTTCCAGTGTTTCTTCCTCCTTGGTCTAAAACAATGCTAAAAGTCCTTCTCACCTCTGTCTCTGCCAAAAAGGAAAACCTTCTGATCTTAATTCTGACTTTTCTGATTTTCTGCCTTTCATTAACTGCTCAATCTTTCAAAACTTGAGCCTATGAATTCATTTACTCTACTCATTCTCACTTGTACTTCTTAACCCATTAACATCCAGTTTCTTCCCCAAAGATATAGGGTATGAGCAAAAAGCACTGGCATGAGAGTCTTCTAACTGGGCCAAGAACCTCTTGAATTCATGGCCTGGGCATAGCAAGTGATGGCTGAATGAATAAGGGATGGGACAGCAAAGAAGAAACATGAGGGATGAACTTTATTGAATGACTGGTACTAATCCATGCCAGGCACTGTGTTTGGTGTTACTTATACTTGCCTTCTTTGATCACAGAAAACATTGATTCTTAATTCAGCTCTGCTTTTAATCATCCAAATGATACTGAATAAATCAATGACCTTTTTCTGGAGCCTAGTGTCTCATCTATAAAACAAGGTGATGTGACTAAAGGATTTCTCATGCTCCTTGATACCTAAAGAGATATGAAAGAAAAGCATCTGGTTGTATATGTTGGAGGAGAGCTTAGAGATGAAATAGTCCTGTGTTTCTAAAGCTCTCTTTTCTTCACTTTTTAAAAAGAAAATCTGATTTAAAACCTTGATATATTTTTTTTTAAGAGGGGGGGGTTTGTTTTTTTTTTTATGGGAAGAGTCATTCCTGTTTACCAAACATATTTATTGGGGAATTAATTTATTCTTTTTCTATTTTTATTCAAAGACATAGATACCCAGGGTTATGTGGCCCAGTGACAAGATCACAGGTTTTGAAAACGGGCAGTATGAATTTGAATCCCACTTTGTCGCTTACTAGCCCTATGACCTTGGACAGGCTACTTAACTGATATAAGCCTTAGATTCCTTGCCTGTAAAATGCAGCTAAGGCAGTAAAGGGCACCTGCAAAACCCCTGCCTCCAAGGATTTTTATGAGAGGTGGTAGAGATAAAAAGCCTGCCTCACAGAATGGTTGGCAGACAGGAATGGAATATGTGAGTTTCCCTGCTTTCCTCTTTATCTTTTTCTTCAATAGCAGGGGCAAAGTTTCTATCAGGTTCTTAACAAACACTGCAAATATCTTGAAGGCACCCTTTACTCTCTCAGTGGGTTTTAGGTTGTCTGGCATCTTTCTCAGGAAATGTTCTGATTTACTGAAACTCCTTCATTAAATGATAAAATAACAGAGTTTAACCCAAGTTCGTGGCAATGTCAAAATCAGCAAGGTTGTTTCACTCTCCAGGTGATTTTATTCAAAGTCCTCAGGATACTGCTCAGGGGGGTTCTCCATGCCTAATTTTGTGTTCCTCAGAAATGGAATATTTTTTCACTCAATAATTATGATCTGACCCAAAGACTTTTCTGTATTATTGAGGTTGTCAGATGTTATGGTCTTCCATAAGGGCAAAGAAACCCTCCTCTTCCTCCACACGTCTTCTAGTGTTTTTCTTGCCTACTTCTTGTCTCTCTAGTGTTATTTTCTCTACTGTACCATGGATCATTGAATCAACCCCTTTCTCCACCGTTAGCTTTCTTTTCATGTCAACTTGTTTTAAACATAAACACAAATTTCAAGATGGGAAACAGCCATAACCTGAAATATATATATATATAGTGGGAAAAGAATTACTGCAAACATGTTCCTCTTAGAATTTAACTTGCAGATGGTGGAATCCATCTAGATGCTCAGCAATAGAAAAAGAATGGATAAACGATGGCATGGACATATGAACTAGGATGTGACAGTAAATACAATTAACCATCAGGTTTCAATGAACATTTAACCTTACATTGTAAGTGATTTGCCACACAATGTTTTCAGACTTTTTAAAAATTGTATAAAAGATGATCTCGGGTTTTAAAAAGCAATTTTGTATGAATAGGAAGTTGGCAAAACATGTAACTAATGTTTATAGTTCATCTCTGGAGAGTGAGGTTATGGGAGATTCTAAATTTCTTCTTTATTATGTTTTGTGTGTTTCCTCTAATTTTACTATGATCGATAAATAGTTTTTAATGAAAAGAAAATAATAGCTTTTATTTTGACACCACAGATTGTTAGGTGTCTTCTCTGGCAACAGATGTGAATACACTGGGTGTTTTGTTTGTAAAACTGCCAAAGCTATTTGCATGGGCGCAGGCTATTATAGCTGGAGAGAACTACAAAATAGCAACTACTCTCAACATTTTTTCAACAGGAAAACTCTTTCTTCAAAAGAAACCTTTATTGAGATGCTTACTCTGTCAACAAAGATAAAAGCAGAGTGGTTCTCATCCCAGCAGGGAAAATAGGCCCAGCGTCCCATCTTTTCCATCTCCCCGCCCTCCTGAGAGCAGCTGAAGCCCGTTAGTGAACTCCCTAGGACTCTGTGAGACACCATTTGTCAGGATCCTGATTTAGTACAACCTCTCTGTGCCACAAGTGAAGAATCAGGCACCGGGAGGGGCAGTGACTTGCGGGAGATCATCAGGGTTCCGGACCAGGGCAAGACAAAAATTGCCAATTTTCATACCCCAGAGCTGGCTGCATGAGAGACCTGCCCAGAAGAGAAAAGCACCTTTCACTGATGTTCTTGAGATACCAAGACTAGAAATAGGACCTGTGATGCTGACCACGAGGAGTCAGCCATCCTCAGCAATGCACTCAGCAAGCCATATGCAGAATTCTGCCGGTTCAGCAAGAGCCTGGACATCATTTATTATTTGGAGGTGACCATAGCCTCCTTCTCCACCTTCAGACTCTGTGAATCTCCTCTGATCCCCACCTCCACCCTCAAGCTGCCTAGGCTTACAAGAAATACTGGTAAACCATTTCCCCTCGTTGCAATGAATCAATGTCCCTGTGGCCTGCAGCCCTCAACCGTGTTTCACACAGAGCCAGCTTTTGGATGGAAGCATAAAACCCCAAATTTTGCCAAAGCTGTTCAGAGAACCCAAGGTGCTGGTGGAAGCTAGGGAGTGTTAATCTCCACGTGCAAGGCTGGTTCCTACTCTGGTAATTGCATTTTGCTACAAAAAAGTGTCCCTGCTGCTGCTGGGAGATGCGGTCTTCATTTTCACCTCTTCGAGTGACGTTGGGAGTTAAGGTCTCTCTGAAGGTGGCCTGCTGACCCTGGAGGTGGCTTCGTTTAGGGCATGGCTGCATATCAACACTGGCTGAGCGGGGCTCTGGGTCCTGGGGTTTGTTGAGCTGTTTGCAAAGAGTTTTAGATTAAAGAAGTTGTATACCTGTAAGGTATTATTATCACCTAATCTTTTTCAATCTTCAACTCCAGTCCTAGTGATGAGGAACCAACCTGATGTGCCTCAGAGTTTCACTTTAGTACAAGCCTAAAGGCTTGGATTTTGAAAATATATCTGAACCCCTCAGATGTGACAGAATTGAACTAGAAATCTACTTAAGCACCTAAAGAGAATGGAAGGCTTCCTACTGCTACCCACAGAGATGCCGGCCTGCCTGCTGCTGCTGCCACCGCTGAGAAGCCAAGACAAAGTTCCACTGCCAGAGTTGAATAATCCTGACTCCTAAGTGCCCATCCAAGCTTTATGGTGCTCCCTATCTCACAAGGGATGAAATGCACATAGTTTTCTTGAGCTTGAGAATCAGGTCCATAAGCCAAAAACACAGATAAGCTGGCATGGCTGTGCCATGTGCCTGGAGAGATACTTCAATGAGCCTGGCTAGCGTCACCATCAAAAAATCAAGGAGGCAGGCAGGACATACACAGGGGAAAATACATGTATTTTGGAGTTAACAATAAGCCAAAAGGTGATACATTCATCTTTTTTAAAAAAAAAATTCTGTCGATGTTGCTGCTGCTGTTTAGTCACTAAGTTGTGTTCAACTCTTTGTGACGCCATGGACTGTAGCCGGCCAGGCTCCTCTGTCCATGGGCCTTGCCAGGCAAGATTGCAGTGGGTTGCCATTTCCTTCTCCAGGGGATCTTCTTGACCCAGGGATTGAACCTGCTGTTTCCTGTACTGGCAGGCAGATTCTTTACCATTGACCCACCCAGGAAGACACGGTTGATAGTACTTATTTTTAAAATTATTTTAAACATTTCTCTTTTAAAATGTAGCATGCTCAGTCTAAGAAAATAAACATCTATGCCTCTATCTTGCAATTCCACTCCTGGAGAGTAGCTAATAGTAAAGTTAAAAATACATCTTTGCACACCCTCCTCTAAACTTGTAAATATATACAAGCACACATAGTTTTTCTTCTCTCTTGCCTTTTTCCTTCTCTTTATTCCTTTTTCAAAAAATAACAAAAAAACAGTAGTCAAAACATCAAAATTCTTCCATTAAGGTTTAGAAAACTCATTGGATATGAGCTGCCCTGCCTGGCCTAGAGTCAGAACTAGCCAAAAAATTATTGTGTGTCTCTTGTCTCTCTCCCCCCACCACACTCCCTTCTCCTTTATGGGAGGGACAATGGGCATCAGATCCATGGGCAGTGAGCAAGCAAGAGAGGATGTTGGTTTTTCTTGGTTTATGTAACCAACACAGCCAGTCCTTCTGAGCAGTGGAGGTGACCCAGGAGCCCTTGCCTAATCTCATCACTGTGGAGGCATGGAGGCTCCTAGATCATTGTACTCTGTCTGATGCCAAGAGTCTTCCTGCTCAGTGGGGAGCTCACGCCACCAGGTTGTTCTTGATGGCCCCATGAGTGTTTCTGAACTGTTTCTGAATGGGACCAGACTTGACTCTTCCAATAACAAAGGCTTCTATGGCAGTTAAAGCCATTTGTGTTAATGTATTCATCTTTGTTCCATAGCTATGATGGGAAGGAGAGACACAGAACGAGGCAGCATAGGGACACTACAACCTGAAAACATTTAAGGCAAATAAGATCAACAAGTACAAGCACTTCTCAATTTCCCGAGTCCAGAATGCTAGAAACCTTATCTGATGCCCCCCAGGACACACATACCTACCCACACCACCCTCTCTCACACACATTCATAACTCACACAGAGACAGATGAAGAATGAGTTATATCTATTCTTACTCACCCTATGGCCTCTTCCCTGAACTGCCCCAGTTCAAGCCCTGCTCGCTACTTGCACATCACACTCTCCCCAGCTCTAGCTGAGGTTCTTCCACAACCTGACAAACCCCATCAAAACCGACCCTTAGAAAAGGGCTTGAAATCAGACACTGAAATAGAAATTAGAAGTCACTGAAAACAAGTCACTTTTCCCAGGGTGTAAACAGTCAGTAGCTGAACAAAGTTCTGATTTCCTTTAATATAAATAGGGCATCCTCTTCACTTCTACCACCAAAAGCACTAGTTACTCACGTATTAAACTGCTCACATGAGCATAAATGTATACACCTGTGAAACACACCACTCAATCACCACTGAAGCGACTTAGCAGCAGCAGCATCAATGCAATCCAATCAACACAACTCAACACAACACATGACAAAGGTCCCATCAATTTAGAAAGTCATGACCTATACACAGTTAAACTGATAATCTCTGCAATTCATTTTTACTATAAGAGCCAACCATCACCATATGACAAGGTCCTAGATGAAGGACACTCCCTACAATCAGTAACCTACACAATAGCACTTTGTTCATCTACTATATATGTATATATCCACACTCACATTTACTATATATATGCATATATCTATGCATTTACTACAGTTTCTCTGTCTTCCCTTATTTAAAACATCACTAACGTTTAGCTGAGTTTATGCTATGTGCCTGACACAGACCTTCCTTTACTAACATTAAATTGTTTAATCCTCAGAAGAACTCCATGGTGTTGGTATTCATTTTAGACTGTGAGCTTCCTAAAGGACAAAGATTCCTGAGGCAGTCTTGTGTTTGCAGGCTCTTGGTAGTGTGTCTAATACATAAACCAGGAGGGCAGCTTGAGAGATCATTAATGTCACAATGAAATCTTCAAACTGTAAGAGATTACAAAAGTCATCTAGATCTTATATCCATCTGGTCATAAATTCCATTTAAATGGTCATCTGGCTTGTGCCAACAAAGCTCAAGCAACACTCCACCTTTGAATAAAGACCACCCATCCACAGCGAGCTCAGCTGAAATGCTCTCTACTTTGAGTCAAAACATTTCCTTCTCTGAAGCCTCAATCCATCAATCCCTTGTATTCATTAGTCTTTTCCTACATCTACATGAAAGACCTTCAAATATTTGAAGTCTGCTCCAGTGGTTTCCAGATCTTTTTCTGATGAAACGAACTAGTTCATTCAATTGTTCCTCATCCTTTCAACATCTTTTGGGACTCCTTTACTATTCTTTTTACCTGCCTTTGTTTTCAAGAGTGGATGGAAAGAAGACTAAACTCAAATGTTAATAAGGAGCAGGTGGGTAACATAAATGTATGCATGTGGCCCTGCTTATAGTAATGATGGAATCATAGGGCTGGGAGTGAAAGAAGAGGCCCATCTTACCAAAATGCCTTCAACGAGAAACAGGCTTTGTGAAAGCCAACTGTAATATGGATTTGGCCTAGAGTCACACACTAACTAGATATTTCCTGAATCACAGCAACCAGAACTGACCTCAAAAGTCTGGGTGTCATTTGACCAGCTCAAAAGAAATGATGTTAATCTCTCATTGGAGTAACTATACTTTTATTAATGCTGCAAACATTACATTAACCTTTTAGGATGTGACATTCTGTTGACTCACATCAAGCTCTCTGTGAAGTAAAGCCTGGAATTATTTTTATAGGACTGTTATTAGCTGTTTTTCTTGAATGCCGTTTTAAGACTCTATGTTTATTCCTACAAAATTTTACCTTGTCAGATTCATCCCATCTTTCCAACCATGAAGATTTTTCTGAGTACTGACTTTGCCATTTTTGCCATCCAATGCAAATATTCCCCTTGGTAGTTTCAAGTAACCTGTAATTATGATAAGCACACATTTTTATTGAGATATAATTCACATACCATATAATCTACCCTTGTATATTGTACCATCAGTGATTTTTAATATATTTTCAAAGTTATACAACCAGCACTACTATCTAATTCCAGAAAGTTTTCATTATGCCAAAAAGAAACTCTATTCCCATTAGCAGTCCCCATCCCTAATCCCTCCATCCTCTGCTGCTGCTGCTGCTAAGTCGCTTCAGTCATGTCCGACTCTGTGACCCCATAGAGGGCAGCCCACCAGGCTCCCCCATCCCTGGGATTCTCCAGGAAAGAACACTGGAGTGGGTTGAAGGATGGAGTTGCCTATTATGGGCATCCCATATAAATGCAGTCATACATGGTCTTTTGTGTCTGATTTCCTTCATGTAGCATAATGTTTTTAAAGATGCACCCAAGTTGTAGGACTTATCAATACTTCATTTGTATGATCAAATACTAGTATATTGTATGGATATAACACATTTTTGTTTATTCATTCTTCAATTAATGTATACTTGGATTGTTTGCATTTTTGCATCTTATAAATAATGCTTCTATGAACATTTATGTGTAAATTTTCTCACTGATAGATGTTTTCAAATCTCTTGGGTGTATACCTAAAAGTGAAATGGCTGGGTCATATGCTAACTCTATGTTTAACTATTTTGAAAAAATGCCAAGTCATTTCCTGTATCAGCTAAACAATTTTACATTCCCATCAGCAGTGTATGAAGGTTCTGATTTCTCCACATCCTTGTCAACACTTATTACTGTGTTTGATTTTAGCAAGGCGATGGCACCCCACTCCAGTACTCTTACCTGGAAAATCCCATGGATGGAGGAGCCCGGTAGGCTGCAGTCCATGGGGTCGCTCAGAGTCGGACAGGACTGAGTGACTTCACTTTCACTTTTCACCTCCATGCATTGGAGAAGGAAATGGCAACCCACTCCAGTATTCTTGCCTGGAGAATCCCAGGAACAGGGGAGCCCTCTGGTGGGCTGCCGTCTATGGGGTCGCACAGAGTCAGACACGACTGAAGCGACTTAGCAACAGCAGTAGCAGTGGCTATGAAGCGGTATTTCTTTATAGTTTTTATTTGTAGTTCCCTAAAGACTAATACTGTTGAGCATCTTCAGGATGGGGAACACGTGTATACTGGCGGCGGATCCATCTTGATGTATTGTAAAAGCGATACAATATTGTAAAGTTAAGCAAAATAAAAAAAATAATAAAAAAAAAATCTTAGCCCAATTTTTAATTGGATTACTAGTCTTTTTATTGTTGCACTATAGTTCATTATATCTTTTTTGGACACATGATTTTTAAAAGTATTTTGGATTCTTGATCAGATACATGATTTGCAAATATTTACTCTTACCCTGTGGGTTGTATTTTCAATTTCCCCATGTTATTCTTTGAAACACAAGAGTTTTGAATTTTCAAGTCCAATTTATCTGATTTTTTTCCTTTGTTTCTTGTGGTTTCAGTGCCATAGTGAAGATGCCTAACCCCAAATCACAAAGACTTCAACCTGTGTTTTCTTCTAAAGGTTTTGTAGTTTTAGCTCTTACGTTTATATATTAAGTCCACTGTATTTTTTGCACCAGTGTGAGATAAGGGTTCAAATCATTCTTGTGCATGGGATATGCAGTTTAACAGTTTTACTAGCACCATTTCCACTGTGCCTACATTGGATGGTCCAGGCACCCTTATCAGAAAATTGTCTATAAACATAAGGGTTTATCTCTGTCATCTCAATTACATTCCATTTTTATATGTCTATCCTTCTGCCAGTAGTGTGCTGTCTTCCTTACTGTGGCTTTGTAGGACAAACAGGAAAGAGCCTTGTAGCATTAGAATATAAGCTCCATGAAGACAAAATAGGAGCTTTGTCTACTTTGGTGAAGAGTGCATCTTCAGTATTTAGAGAAGTGTCTGACACATGGTAAAGCTCAGAATAAATATCCTTTGACATTGAAAAAATGATTGTATAAAAATATGATTAGAATCCACTATCAAATTTCAACCACATATGAATCTACTTCTTGGGCCAGCATTCTGCTTTCTCCTTCCATCAAGTCTGGGAAGCTTGTGTGGAAGACCTTGCCAAATATTTTGCTGAAGTCTAAAGGACATTTATTTTAATGCTCAGTGTCAGAATACCCTATGTGGCATCTATCAACTTAGAGTTACCAAAAGAACAATGACTTAGACCATTCCTAGCACAGGCAGGACATCACCAGCTGATTTAAGAAGGAAATTCTTTCTTATTTCTGTAAAACCATTATTACCAACTTAGAAGGACTGCAAAATCCTGTGACAACCACACTCATATCATTTCAAAGTTTAAGAACCCATCTGATAAGCTGATACTCTGAGATGCCACATTTGCCCCTTTTGGAGGGGCAAGCCAAGGAAGCAACAGCGAAAAGCAAGCAAATGACGACCCTCAATACTGGCTCTGGCAGAGCTCTCCCCATTTCTGAATGGGACCTAAATGACTGAAAGATTGGGTAGTGGGTAGATTTTGTCAAAGAAAAAAGAAATATCAACAAAGAAAAGGAGACATTTCAAATTTTCCCACAGATAAACAACTACCAGTTTTAATTTTTAAAGTTCTAATTTTTCCTTAATTGTATGTGACAGTGGACTTTTCAGCTGTGTGTCTATATACAGGACTGTTAGGTCTCCAAATTTAACTGAAGGTTTACATTTGGGGGTTTATGTTTTGCATGCAGATCTGCATACAAATACTGATACTGACATCAGCTCCCAAGAGAGCCTGACTTACAGAAATATCCTTGCCTGAAATCTCATGAACTTTCAGGCAACTTCCATAATTCAGTCATTATAGCCGTATGTACTTATGCTGCCTCCTTACTAAAAAACAAAAATCTTCACAATTTTCATTTGAGATTGCTACACAAATTGCCTCATTTAATCTTCTCAATTGAAATAGATATTGTCTTCTGCTGCAAAGATGAGAACAGCAAGGCTGAGAGAAGAAAATTATCAGTTCATAATCAGAGGAGCCAAGTTTCAAACCCAGGTCAGTCTGACACCAAACTGTACATCCTACCTCTCAAAAGAATATAATGCATTATAAATGCACAATGGGTAGTTTCAAACAAAGAGTGGCTGCCTGAGCACATGACGGTCTCCTGAATAAAATCCAATTGCCTCTCTTTCTCTAAATCCTTGCCTTGGACTTTGCCAATTCAAATGCCCATAATCTCAAGCCCACTACCTTTTCATCTTTCTCACATTCTCAACATGTATTTTCATTTTCAATGTATGCTTTTTGCGGGGGGGTGGGGGCAAAAAACACTTTGTGTGCCATCTATCTTTTTAACAAGTTTTTGAGTGTACAGTACAGTGTTGTTAACTTGATAAACAGCTCTGTTGTATAAGAAAGCTCTAAAACTTTTCGATCTTGGATTCCCAAAACTCTATACCCATGGAAAAGCAACTTCCCATGTCTTCCTCCCTCTGGTCTCCAGTATCCACCATTCTACTTTCTGTATCTATGCATTTTACCTCTTTGAATACCTAATGTAACTGGAATTATGTATTATTTGTCCTTCTGTGATGCTATTTTCATTTATTCATAACAGAAATTTAGATTGCCCCATATCTTGGATATTGTTAATAATGGGCAATGAACATGGAAATGCAAATATCTCCATGTTTGCATGAGATGAGATCCTGTTTTCAGTTCTTTTGAATAAGTAGCCAGAAGTGGGATTGCTAGATTATTTAATATAGTAGGTCTACTTTTAATGTTTTCAGGAATCTTCATAACCTTTTCCATAGTGGCTTAACTATTTTACATTCCTACAAACAGTCTATGATGGTTCAAATTTCTCCACAGCCTTATCAACACTCTTCATTTTTATAGCCACTGCAACAGGTATGAAGTGATAGCTTATGATCTGTACTTTTCTGGTGATTACGTATGTTGAGCATCTTTCATAAATCTGTTGACCATTTGTGTGTCTTGGAGAAACATCTCTTCAAGTCCTTGCATGCTACGCTAAGTCGCTTCAGTCATGTCCAACTTTCTGGGACCCCATGGACTGTAGCCTGCCAGGCTCCTCCGTCCATGGGATTCTCCAGGCAAGAATACTGGAGAGGGTTGCCATGCCCTCCTCCAGGGGATCTTCCCAACCTAGGGTTCGAAACCACGTCTCTTATGTCTTCTGCATTGGCAAGAAGGTTCTTTGCCACTAGTGCCACCAAGTCCTTAGCCCATTTTTAAATGAAGTTATTTGGTTTTATCATTGCATTGTTGGAGTTCCTTAATATTTTGGATATTAACCTCCTATCATACTCACAGTTTGCAAATATTTTCCCATTCCACAGGTTGCCTTTTTACTCTGTTGATTGTTTTCTTTGATGTACAGAAGCTTTTCAGTTTGATGTAATCCCACTTGTCCAAATTTGTTTTTGCTATCTATGTTTTTGATGTCATAGCCAAGAAATGATTGCCAACACCAACCTTATACAGATTTTCCTTTCTGTTTTCTTCAAGAAGTTTTATAGTTTCAGGTTTTATGCTTAAGTATTTAATCCATTTTGAGTTGATTTTTCTGTATGCTGTAAAATAAAAGTCCAACTTCATTCTTTAGCAGGTAGATATTCAGGTTTCCCAATGCCATTTATTAAAGAAACTTTTCTTCCCCCATTGTGTAATCTTAGCAATACTGTTAAAGATCATTTGACCACATGTACTTGGGTCTACATACTTTATTCTGTTCTATTGGTCTATACATTTCCTTTTATGCCAATACCATACTGTTTTGATCAGCACAGCTTTGTTTTGAAGTCAAAATGAAAACATATCCCCTGTGCATGGGTTAAAAGACTTACTATTCTTAAAATACCCATATTATTTAAAGTGATTTAAAGATTCAATGCAAGGCCTATTAAAAACTCCAATGGCAAATTTTTAAGAAATAGAAAAAATATCCTAAAATTCATACAGAATCATGAGGATCCTGATAGCCAAAACAATCTTGAGAAATAAGAACAAAACTCAATGAGTGTTTTTTTGTTTGTTTGTTTGTTTTTTACTGTCTTTGCTTCTAGTGAATCAACCCCCTAAAAAGAAAATGGCAGGAATTTTTGCAGGTCTACGACACACTCTTTTTGAATATCAGCTTTGAGAGAGAACTTCATTGTCATTCAGATGCATGAATCCCAGACAACTCAAGACTGCTTGTGCATCTCAAGTCTAATATAGCTAACTTCTAGAAGTAAACCCAATTTAGAACAACTCATGGTGGTGATGGTTTAGTCACTAGGTCATATCTGACTCTTGCGACCCCATAGTCTGTAGTCTGCCTGGTTCTTCTGTCCACGGGATTTCCCAGGCAAGAATACTAGGTTGCCATTTCCTTCTCCAGGAAATCTTCCTAACTGAGGGATCAAACCCTTGCCTCCTGCATTGCAGGCAGATTCTTTCACTGCTGAACCATTAGGAAGCCCCAGAACAATTCATACAGAGATCTTAATGGTTTCTTCTTTCTTTCTCAGCCTTGACAAAACTGCCATCATTTTGTTCATCACTATCATTTCTCCCATCATCACCACCACTAGGAAAATGCTGTGGTATTTTCAAAGAAAATTTACATTATTGTTTTTTCCCCACTGCCCAATACCTTCACCCTATTTCATGGACACATTTCTCCGTACAGGTTCAGCCTTAACCAAGTGCAGCTCTCACTGAACACAGTCTTTAGGGTTAGAACCTGGTTTCAGTCCCAGACTCATCATCTATCAGCTGTATGTCTCTACACAACTCATTTAATAAATCTAATCCTCAATTTTCTCACCTAAAAGTAGCTGTAATAATGATACCTATACCAAAGGTTTATCATAAAAATGAAATAAATAATACAGTGCCTGTCTGGCGCGTAGAGAAGCTTGCATTACAGCTATTCTTTTTTGTGGCTTCCCTGGTGGCTCAGACAGTAAAGAATCTGCCTGCAATGCGATAGACCCAGATTCCGTCCTTGGGTCGAGATGATCCCATGGAGGAAATGGCAAACCACTCCAGTATTCTTGCCTGGAAAATCTCATAGACAGAGGAGCTTAGCGGGCTACAGTCCGTGGGGTCCCAAAGACTTGGACATGACTGAACAACTAACACAGTATTATTATTACCATTATTTTGGTTTCATTTTCCATTAAAAAAAAAAAAAAAAAAGCCCCTAAATTCTCTGGTTTCCAGGAAGCATCAGAGAAACCAAGTGCCATTTCAGAACACGTTGTAAAGCAAGACCTAGATGCACACGCCACAGGGAACGCCTCTGGTTGCTCCGTGTAGCATGCAGGCCGTCGGGAAACTATGGGGACCGCACTAGGGGCGCGACCCACCCCATTCCTACCTGCGGTGTTGCCCGTTTTAAGGCGCTTGTCTCCCACTGCTTGGCCAGTAGTGCAGAACCGACACAAGAAGACCCACGAGGTCACGTGGTGGCCGCCACGCCACGCGTTCTGGGAGCACTCCCGGAGCAGGTGGGCTGCAACCCACCTGCCCCCCGCCCCGGGACACACCCGCCAGCCTGGTCTTGGGAGTAACGTCTGGATTGGGGGCTTCCCTCACCCAGCCTTCCCCTTTGGTCTGGGAAGGCTCACCCCTGGCAGCAACACCTAGCAGACTCCCCTCGAGAAAACGCTCCGTATGGAAGCAGACCAACTGCACTTTATAAAACTAACAGGATGGGCGGCCAAGCAGTCCGCGTCCAGCTGCGGCCAAGTGGCCATGGACAAGTTGGCCCCGAGGGCCCGCAGCAGGACCCTGCAGACCCTGGGGCCATGGCATCAGGGTCGCATGTGTCGCTGCAGCAATTTTCTCGTTCTCTTCTGAAAGAAACAGCAGCATCTTGGTGTCATCAGCCACCTCCACCTCCGCAGGGACTGTGACAGAGACGCTGAAGTGACTGGCACTGGGGTCGTCAGCATTCAGGTGCCTGTTAATGGAGTTCAGTGCCTTGTTTCTGCAGGGCGGCAGGGCTTCGTTGCGAGCTGGAGGCTGCGTGGGCGGGTCAATGGGGACCGTGCTACAGGCATGGGGAGGGGCTACCTGGCCCAGTCATAGCCAACCCCGAGGCGGCTGTGGTCAGAAGTGATAAAGAGCTCGCGCAGGTGGTAGGAGTCCGGCGCTGGGAAGAAGTCCAGGCATCGCATATGGTTCAGGTACAAGGGCGTCTCCTCCAGGAAGCTCTCACGGAGCATCTCGATGAGCGTGGCCCGCTTGGTGTCCGGGATCTTCTGGGAACTTTTCTTCGAGCGCGTGGGCCTTGAACCCCTGGCCCCGCGGGCTGCCACACAGGAATAACAGGAACCCCGGTGGCCCAGGGTCTCCAGATCGTCTTGATGGCTCTGCTCCTGCTCAGGTACGTGTTGATGCTCAAGCAGCACGCCATGCCCATTACCTCTTGTGCTCGCGGTACGGGATGTGATCCTTGGTCTCGATGTCGCTGGACTCCTTGGCCAGGTGCAAGTCGATGATGTGGGTGGTGTGCTGCTGCTTAGTGCCCGGCGGGCCCCCCCCCCCCAACCCCCGCCCACCACCAAGAAAGTTCTCGGGCTTCACATCCGGGTAGATGAGGTTTTGGTGTGCGTGTTCTCACTCCAGGCGGGGGACCAGCAGGATTGCGATTGTGAGCACTGTTTTGAGAATGAATGCGCAGTTGGAGTAGAACAGGTCCTCCACCCCGAGCAACTCCAGCTCTGAGGTGCTGTGCTTCCCCCACTGGTCAAAGGAGTGAGGACACCCTCTGTGTCACTGAGCTGCTCTCAGATGCAGGCCCAGGTATATAAAGCTGCGGCACCAGGACTTGATGGGCTCTAACTTGATATCTACGTATTCATTTGTATAGAGATTCTTTTCTAGCCAAAGATTCTAACTGTTGCTAAGTGGCTGTCTACTCTCCCCAAACCTCTTAAATGACCCAGTCTGTGATTTAGGTTCCAAGAGGTCATGAAGTGAACCCAGATCACCTTCTATTAATGTTAAATGAGCCTGTAAATGCACGTTGGGCAGCAAATCAAAACCACTGTTAGCTGCTACTCTAACTGAAGAAGTTCCTGTCTGTTAAAGGACCAGCTGCCCTTTCATAAAAGACCACTTTTTTTTTCTATGAATAATACATAAAATAGTAGGGAAGAAAACACATTTCCATTAAGCAATATCAATTCTCAACACACTGGATATAATCTCTTATACCTCTATAATTAAAAATTAAACACAAAGTATTATGTTGAAGAAACTCCAAAGCTGATTTTTATGCACTCTCTTTTTTTCTCCGAAAACCTCATTCTTACCAGCCTTTCAGTATAATTATATTCCGGGGAAAAAGTGGCAGGCAGAAAAGAATAAATCAACATATAATCTTTCTTAAAAGTCCTGGCTTATATTTTACGATGCGTACAGGCTGTTTGAAAAAAATCAGGTCTGAAATTTTCCACAATGAACATATGCTATCTTCCATTATTTTGCTATTTTAGGGGAAAATCATGCAACATATCAGATCTGTTGTATTCCTAGACACAAGAGACTTTAGTTTATTGTGCAGACTTTCATTGACTGTGTGAGTTTCTATTAACCTATTTCTAGATTTTTTTTAATATAAATTTATTTATTTTAATTGAACCTATTTTTAGATCTTAAGTCCCTGACAAATAGCTGGTGCTTAATGAATATTTTTCTGAATAAATAACTACTAATATTAAAAATAAAGACTAAGAAGATATTTGAGGATGGGACAATTCAATGTTTTGCCAATATTATTGCCCAGTGAATTTTCCCCTCCTCTGCTCCACTTCCTTCTTTACTAAATAAAGACAGAGCAATTTCAGGGAAACTATCATTAGGAAGTGGGAGGATTCTTCTTACTGTTGTCCTTAATTCACTTGGGACAAGCATTCTCATTTATTTAAGAAAGTCCATTGAGTAGAAGTCCATTAAGCAAAAGTCACTGAACTCAGGAAAGTATGGGCATCTATCTTCTTAAGCTATGAAAGTTAAAAAGTAATAATATATTACAACAAAAAACTAGGTTATATGCATTTCAATCAACATACCCAAATTGATTAAAATTCAAAACACAGGATTTTTAAAGATTCTTACTGTCTTGAAGTCTTTGACTGTGTAGATCACAATAAACTGTGGAAAATTCTGAAAGAGATGGGAATACCAGACCACCTGATCTGCCTCTTGAGAAATCTGTATGCAGGTCAGGAAGCAAAAGTTAGAACTGGTCATGGAACAACAGACTGGTTCCAAATAGGAAAAAGGAGTACGTCAAGGCTGTATATTGTCACCATGTTTATTTAACTTATATGCAGAGTACATCATGAGAAATGCTGGTCTGGAAGAAACACAAGCTGGAATCAAGATTGCCAGGAGAAATATCAATAACCTCAGATATGCAGATGATACCACCCTTATGGCAGAAAGTGAAGAGGAACTAAAAAGCCTCTTGATGAAAGTGAAAGTGGAGAGTGAAAAGGTTGGCTTAAAGCTCAACATTCAGAAAACAAAGATCATGGCATCTGGTCCCATCACTACATGGGAAATAGATGGAGAAACAGTGGAAACAGTGTCAGACTTTATTTTTCTGGGCTCCAAAATCACTGCAGATGGTGACTGCAGCCATGAAATTAAGAGACGCTTACTCCTTGGAAGGAAAGTTATGACCAACCTAGATAGCATATTCAAAAGCAGAGACATCACTTTGCCAACAAAGGTTCGCCTAGTCAAGGCTATGGTCTTTCCTGTGGTCATGTATGGATGTGAGAGCTGGACTGTGAAGAAGGCTGAGCGCTGAAGAATTGATGCTTTTGAACTGTGGTGTTGGAGAAGACTCTTGAGAGTCCCTTGGACTGCAAGGAGATCCAACCGGTCCATTCTGAAGGAGATCAGCCCTGGGATTTCTTTGGAAGGAATGATGCTAAAGCTGAAACTCCAGTATTTTGGCCACCTCATGCGAAGAGTTGACTCATTGGAGAAGACTCTGATGCTGGGAGGGATTGAGGGCAGGAGGAGAAGGGGACGACAGAGGATGAGATGGCTGGATGGCATCACTGACTCGATGAATGTGAGTCTGAGTGACCTCCGAGAGCTGGTGATGGATAGGGAGGCCTGGCGTGCTGCAGTTCATGGGGTCGCAAGAGTCGGACACAACTGAGCAACTGATCTGATCTGACTGTCTTGGAAAATAACCCTTCCTTTTTAAAACTGTGGAAGCTGAGGTAGAAGAAGTTAAGTGATAGTCCCAAAGATACAGAACTAGTAAATGGCAGAAAGACTTGTTCTCAGGTACTAATTCCAATTTCAACACATGTTCTGTTTCACCTCATTCTACTATAAACCCCTTAGTGCTTTATAGACAGACAATAAAAATTAGTTAATGCAGATGATGACGATAATGAAATTTCACTGTGCTGGAAACAGGGAAATGAGGTCAGTTAGCTGGCATTTGGTGATGCTTTTGTTAAGGCAGAACATTTATTATTCTCTCTCTCTGCATATAAAAAAAAAATCTATGTACTTTAAAAAAAAAAAAAAAAGCCTTAGGCAACTAAATATCATTCATTAAAACATTTAAGACAAGTGACAGCTTCTAGTAATACATTTCCAGAACAGAACAAGCAGGATAAAGATAGCTTAGAAACTGCATACATAGAGAATTTTTCTACAGATACCCTAATCCCCTGCTGGCCAATTTTTAAAAGTGGGCTTTTATTGTACCATAAAAATGAACGGGCTGAGGCTTTCACATCCGGAGAAAGGTTGGTACCTGCACGAAAAATGTTTTGCCTTTCAGAGTCCAGGATGAGACAAAATCCTTGTTACTCTTGGGTGAGGAAAACTAACCATTGTGATAGAATTGGGTATTAAAACGCCATTTGTGAGTAGCACATAAACTATAACTTAAGCAAGATAATTCTATTTCTAAGATGATTACTGATACAAGGTTGGTCCCAGGGTCCTTTCCCAGTATTACCACTAATATGACCTTGTCTTTTAAAAACCAAAGACCCAGCTTTGGAGAACTGTTTGACAGTAGCTTTGAAAGCTAAGCACTTTGTATCCAGAAACTCCAGTCATCAGTGTATACCTAACTAATATGCATTTGTATATAAGTCAAAAAACATTCACAAGAATGCTCATAGCACCCCTATTCAAAACTGCCCCAAACTGGAAACTACCCAAATGGCCATCATGAGCAGGATGGGTAAATACATTGTGTTGTAGTCACACAATGGAGTACCATTTTGCAGTGATAATGAGTGAACTAGAACTACTCTCAATAACACAAACAAATTTTCACAAAAACATATTGTAGAGTAAAAGAAGCCACACAAAAAGTTTGAACCCTATGATTCTGTTAAATAAAATTTCAAAGTGATCCAGTCAATCTGTGGTGTTACAAATCCAGTTAATGCTTCCCCTGGTGGAGGGGGTGGTGGTGACTAGAAGGGGCACAAGGAGGATTTGGGGGGGGGATGCTCATTCTGTTTTCTTTCTTGATCAGAGTCCTGGTTATACAAGGTTGTTATCTTTACTTAAATGCACTGACCTTTATGCTTATGATTTGTAAGTTAATATGAGTGTATCTCTATGTCATTTTTAAAATATTGAGCTCTGAACATTTTCCTATAGAAACAAGATAGGGCGAGAGTGACACGTTAGTAGAAGAGATGTCCCATTAGTAAGATAAAGAATGACTGCACCCACAGGCAGCCTTCCCTCCCTTGCCCTGTTTTACCCTCATCATTGCTTATGAAACTGGTCATCAGCCTGCAAATGAGGAACACAAATGTGTAAATGTCACATTCTTATGCAGGAACCAAGGCACTCACTTCTTTTTGCCCCAAGGCAGGACTGGGTCTCAGTTTTCATATACTAAAAATGGACCTATTAGGGTAATGAGTGAGCTCATGGCTGTCATTTCAAGTTGATTGCTGGCAGTCTGTGTTATCTGAGATGTGTCCCGCTAATTAAAGAGAAATCAGATAAATTCAGGGAACATACATCATTTGGGGACATGGATTAATTGGGCATTTGTCCTTTGTGCTCCATCTGTAAGGACTACTGAGGGAACACAGAGGTCTGTCCTCAAGATTTAATAAACGGAGGAAGGAATAAACTTTTAAGTACTTATTATGAGCCAATACAGTGTTAGGCATTTAAATAATCTTCACAGTAGCTTTCCAGGGCAGGTAATACTGGCCTCATTTTACAGAGAAGGAAACAAACTCTGAAAAAAGGATGAAGCCTATGGAAATTGTACTGCTGCTAAGGGAAAAGAGATTCAAATTTGGGACCATTGACTCCTCAGGCTGTTTTCATATAGTATAGTTTCTATGGAGATCAACAGCCCTTTGGCAAAATGTCTGTATTCTTTGGAGAAAGATATGGCAACCCACTTCCGTATTCTTGCCTAGGAAATCCTATGGACAGAAGGGCCTGGCAGGCTACAGTCCACGGGATCATAAAGAGTCAGACACGACTGAGCGACTAAATAACAACAATCAGATTCCTCAGAGAAAAGAACCTAAGGATTCTTTTCAACTCTGCTTCAAATCAATCCAAACACCAGGGAGTATTCCAAGTGCAAGAAAAAACAGAGTTTTGCCTAAAAAAAAAAAAAAAGTCTTAAATAGCTCGGAGTAGTGAAGGTTTAAATTTTTCATAGTTGTAATCACTGGGTCAGACCACTTTCTCAGTCAATCCCAATATTCTTTCAGAAATGATGGTATATAAGGGATAGTCTGTGAAATACCTTCCAAAAGGCAGTCCTCAAAATTTTAGGCATTCACATTCACGCTTAATGCATCTAACTTCCTTTAGACTCAAGAAGGAATTACTCCTAGCACTATAGAACTGGCCAAGATCCAAAGAGGAAGAAGAAACCGGTGGTGCCAACCTAAAAGACTTTAGAGAAACCATAAACCGGATGTATTGCTTTGAGGTATCAGAACTCCAACTGGGAGCAGACCTTGCCTGAAAGCTATTCCCTGAGCATCGTGGCTGTTGCTGTGACCTAGAATAAACATCTGATTCTGCCTACCTTAGCTTTCCCACACTGCAAAAGGATGATAAGAACTCCTGCCTGTCCTCAAGGATGTTAAAAGAACCAGCTAATGTTTGCAGGAAGAAGCACCATGTAAGGGCTAAGTGACCACCAGTTCAGGGAGCCTTGAGCAAGGCAGGTTGGTATTGTTCTTGCAGACATCATACGTGTTCTCACTTCCCAAAAGAGAGGTTTGAGAGAGACATCATACGTGTTCTCACCTCCCAAAAGAGAAGGTTTGAGAGTGACCTCCTACCTCGTCATAAGACACAAAAGCAAATGGATGACGTAGAGATATGTTGGGGGACTGAATGAAGAAGCCAGAAAAAAATTAGAGTGCAATTTGCCAGGCTAAATGAGATCTCTAGTAGCCCTGTCCTTACACTCAAAACCACAGGCAGCCATGTGAGCTCTCCATGCTCTCTGGCAGGGTTAGCAGGACTGGGCATTGGGACAGTTGAATGAAGCTACACTGGAGGGCTGTCAGGAGAAAGCAGCCACAGAGACTCTGAGTTAAAACTGATCTAACATGACAACAGAGAAGAGGATACACTGAGTGACAGAGACAGAGCAGCAGGTACTCAGTGGGTCTGCAGAAACAGCAAAGCAATAGATAGATCAAACTTAGTAGCTGGCTTCTGATCAGGTGACTCTCCTCCAGGGCTTCCATCAGGTGGCAAGCAGAAGTGAATACTAAGAATGAACTCCCAGACGCTGAGTTAGGCCATTTTACATGTTTATCAAACCAGTCAATCCTAAAGGAAATCAAGCCCTGAATATTCATTGGAAGGACTGATGCTAAAGCTGAAGCTACAATACTTGGCTGAAGCTATAATACTTCAGCCACCTCTTGCAAAGAGCCAAACCACTGGAAAAGGCAGGAGGAGATGAGGATGATAGAGGAGAGGATGAGATGGTTGGATGACATCACCGACTCAATGGACGTGAGTTTGAGCAAGTTCTGGGAGATGGTAAAGGACAGGGAAGCCTGGTGGGCTGCAATCCATAGGGTGGCAAAGAGTCGGACATGACTTAGTAACTGAACAACACATGTTTATCACAAAGTCCTCACCAGCCCCTGAGAAGTGAGTACTATCATTTTTCAAGAAATGAGTTCAAAGTGAAAAAGTAACTTGCCTAAGATAATGATATCATTACTAAAATATAGGTCTGGCTGACACAGGAGCCGTTACTCATTAAACTGGGTCCTCCATCTCATCACAGTTATTCACGGTGTCAACTAGCTCTAAGCAGATTCCTAGGCCAGCTCAGTTAAACATCCAAACCATGGTACCTGGCTTTAGAGTTAAAGCATATGGCGTGAACTGCAGTAACTCATCCAACAAGCATTTGAAGAGGGCCCGCTATGGGATAGGCTTGGGCTAGATGTGTATAATGCAGGAAAAAGAAGACAGACTCCTTGACTTTGGTGATGTCCTTCAGCTCCAACAAGCATGGTGGGGTAGCCATTCTGGGCAAGTGCTCCATAGCACAAACCTCAGCCATAGTTGGCAAGATGCATAAGCAACCACCGGAGGCTCTAGCCCCTTGGAAGCCACTCTCAAGGAGCCCCTCAGCAAACAGAGAATATTCTTTAGTCTGAGTTTTGACAGTTCTATATTAATCTCCTGAGGCTTATGCAGCTAAAATCTGCTGCACGTTCCTTTACTTTTAATTACAGTCCTATGAAAGGTTTGATTTTTTTTTTGGAAAAAAAAAAAAAAAAACTAGTAAAGTTACTGCAGAAGAAAAAAGTTCTTAATAATTTATTCATAATGCTATTAAGACAAAGTCATGTTTTATTGGGCTTTATGTGTTTATGTTGTGACGCAGAAGTCAATAAGAGGGAGCTTTAGTAATATATAATATCTATTAATATTCTCCACATATGTTCACCAAACAAACAATGTCTCAGCATCAGTAAAGGATTTCAATAATTAAAAAGTATGATTTTTCCCAGTTTAACTATTTCCTATTAAAAGGATGCCACAAACACTTATACTGACAGCCTCTCATTCCCAGCAAAAACAATTGCACTTTATGGGGAGAGAGAGTGAAATGAACCATAGTCCAGGAAGGGGCTCTTGTCTCCATGCTGACACTAACTGCAAATGACCTTGAGGTCTAGACCCTTCCCTCTTCATCTGTAGGCGGAAAAGATTTAGATGAGGCGATAGCCATGTCTTCCCCTGCTTTCCAATTGTGAAATAGTACTCCCCTGGGCCTTATCTTTATCCCTCCTTGATCACTGCTACCTTTTGTCAAGGATCTTTTTGAAATGAGTTTCTTGTTTTCCCAAATGGGCCTTGCTCTTCGACTGCTTAGCCTGGCTCACAGAGTTAATAGGCAGAATGGAGGCCCACCGGCTACGGAGCCAAGCGATGGCTCCCTCTCTGACTTGCCGTTTGCCCTTGATCAGAGAGTCCCTTAGGAATTCCAGGCCCATCATTTCCTCACTGATGGGGGATTATGTGACGATACTTAGCTACCATGAAGGAGTGAGAGAAGATTAAATAATATGCTTGTATGGGACTTAGCCAATACTTGATGGTACACTGGATACTTGGTAGTAATTACCTTTTGAGTCTCACAGAACTTACCTGAAATACCTTCCTGATTCAAGGACTAAATGGTTCCATAAGAGGGTTTAATTCCTTTTCACTCCTGAAAAAAACTGTGCCACAAACTGAGAGCTTGATATACCATTGCGAGCATGAATTTCCTTCACCTCAGAATCACTGACGAATCACAGTCACTGTTTCACACTCTCAGATCATTGTCCCCATGTTCCTTTATAGATAGATGCTTATTGTGCTATAAACATAAAGGGAACGTATCCTGTGGGTATTTCGACACTGTTAAGACTCCCTCTCCACTATAACGAACTGGGTCATCCCACTGTAATCCAGAGAACACAACCCGGCTTCGTGGAAAGAATTCACATTTAAGCAGGAAACCAAACTCGATGAGATGATGATGATAATTATTGTTAGCGCTGATTGAGAAATTAGTCTATGCCTGCATTGTTCTGAGAAATTTTCACTTATCAAGTCCTTTATTCCTCCAGACAACCCTATGAGCTTGTTACTATTTTCATGTCCATTTCACTGTGTAAAGAACCTGTAGCACAGGGAGGTTAAAAGCTTCAGAACGCCACATTTCCAGGAATCAGTGCACACCAGATTTAAACCCAAGCAATTTAGCATCTGGGCTTTTAATTATGCTACTCTCCAGAGCTGGCAGGATGATCTGAAAGAATATATCAATACGGCCATACCGAAGGCACCCAGAGAACAGCATTTTTATACTGTTTAGGTTAAAATCGCTATTTTCTTAAATGCTGCTGCTTTTCCCAATTGATGACGACAGAAATTCATCCTTTCTAGTCCTCTTCTCCACTTTCACTCCCCACGTCTTTAGTTCCACTGGTCTCGCTGCTATCTCAGTCCACAGGCACAAGGCTGGGCAGCATCCATCAACATGAACCTTCTCTCAGTGTCACCTGGTAACTTCCCCAGGTCCGCCTCTCAGAGTTCCACCTCTTCATCTCTCAGCTTCCTGTCTGAAATAAAACTCAGAGGAACACGTCTCCCCCTTTCCCTATGTCTCCATCACTATCTGTACAGCTTCAGCCTCTGACAAACCAGTCCCTTGTTTTGTAAGATATGTTAAGATACAATAAAATTTTAGGCTGCGATACCTTACCCTGGTAAAAGAAAGCTCACCTTAAGATTACAGACTCCTTATTTTCTGCAATTCACTGATCCAATCACTAAAACATCATCAACTTATTCGGCTCAGGTGAGCATCAGGCTGAATGGTGTTCAAACAAATGGCAGCAGTGGAGAGGCAGATACCAGGTCCTAGAAGACACCATTCCCAGAAGATAATCATAGTAATTTGCTGCCATCATTCCCTCAGAAGTCCAGGAAAAAGAGCAGCATTAAAACTCATGTAGAAGGTAGAAATTTTGAAACTTGGAGAAGTACATGGTACACTTGAATCCTGGGAACTGGTGGCAAAGCCAAGAAATAATGAAGTAGCAGATGGCAGGCCATCAGCAGAAAGGTGGACCCTCCCACTGCCGCACCTAACTAATTTCAGGGCAGCTGGTAGTTTATCTAAAGACCATTTTAAAATCCTGCAGTGCCTTGCTCCTCAAAATGTGGTCCATGGACGAGCTGCATGGACATCACTTGGGAACATGTTTGAAATGAATACTCTCAGGTCCCTCCCCAAACCTCCTGAGTCTGAATCAGCATTAGAGGCTGCTTATTCCTGAGTCTTGAGAAGTTTTGGTGGGGGGCTCATAGCTCAGGTTAAGACTAGCAGGTCTGACCTAGCTATAAAGTAGACTCTATTTTGAAATTTCATTGAATAAGTAAGAACATGCTGCTGCTGCTGCTAAGTCGCTTCAGTCGTGTCTGACTCCGTGCGACCCCATAGATGGCAGCCCACCAGGCCCCGCCATTCATGGGATTCTCCAGGCAAGAACACTGGAGTGGGTTGCCATTTCCTTCTCCAATGAATGAAAGTGAAAATTGAAAGTGAAGTCCAACCCTCAGTGACCCCACGGACTGCAGCCTTCTAGGCTCCCCCATCCATGGGATTTTCCAGGCAAGAGTACTGGAGTGGGGTGCCATTGCCTTCTCTGAAGTAAGAACATATGATAATATAAAAGCAAAATTAAGCAAGAGTGAAAAATGTTTAAATTGTGCTCAGAATAAAGCGGCAGTATTAAGGAAGAGGATGGCAAAAGATCTACATGGAAACCCAATAGGAATATTCCATTTGCTGTTCTGATGCACCATTCACTGTTCATCTCGCTCTGAGACCAGAGAGGCTGACCTCTGTGAGAGCAGAGGGATGAAGAAGGCTGAGATCCTCCAGAGACCCCCTCGTGCCCCCATGAAAGTCACAGCTCTGTCCCAACAGCCCTCACCATCGCGGGGCTCTGGCAACCCCTCCTCCTCCTGCTGTTTTTCAGGCCTGGGACTGGTCACAACACTTTACTGTTTAATAGCCTCTGCATACTGCACTGTTCCCTTTTGCACCTGTCAAATAATCCCTTAGTAAATTCAGTTGGAGTATATAACTTGTTTTCTGCCAGGACCTTGATTGATAGATTTAGACAAAGCTGTTGGTTCAAAGGAAGAAAGGAGAGTGGAGAACATGAACCAATCATAGGGGAGGGAACTTAAAATATAAGAATGGTCCAGGGGAAAGAGAAGAAGGTAGTGGCACCCCACTCCAGTACTCTTGCCTGGAAAATCCCATGGATGGAGGAGCCTCGTAGGTTGCAGTCCATGGGGTCACGAAGAGTCGGACATGACTGAGCGACTTCACTTTCACTTTTCACTTTCATGCATTGGAGAAGGAAATGGCAATCCACTCCAGTGTTCTTGCCTGGAGAATCCCAGGGACAGAGAAGCCTGGTGGGCTGCCATCTATGGGGTCACACAGAGTTGGACACGACTGATGCAACTTAGCAGCAGCAGCAGGGGGCAAAGGTAGCAACGAATTAGTAACTAAGGACCATGTTCCAGCACACAGATGTCCAAACACAGGAAACAGACTCTGAATGTGTTTAATAGCAAGCTTACCCATTATCTGTTAAGAAATCCTAATTCTCAAAATGGGGTTTCCACTGCATTTCAATCCAGAGGCTTTACTAAGTGCATCCTAGTTATGTCTTGTCATCCCTTCAGATGCTCATCTGGCCTGCATCCACAAACAGCCTTTGAAGATAAGTCATCTCTTGAAAGAGTCCCCTCTCCATCCCTTCCCCTAAAGTACAGCATTGATTGGATAAGCTCCCCCTTTCCCTGTAAGACCTATCCTCTCACAATCAACGTGTTCAAGTCCCCTATTCCTTTGTTTAGTATGACCCCTATTTTGCAGGAGCTTCCAGAATTAGATACGATCTAATTTCTTTCTGACTCCTTTACATCACAGACTGTCACACATGTACATGCATTTGCCTATCTACAAAACCACACGCTACTCTCCCCGAGTGGAGTTTGGCCCACACCGCTCCAGAGGGCCCGCCTCTACAATGAGTCAGCATGACCAGACGGGTCAGGTAAGGAGGCTTTCCTGCAGCTGCCCATCCATAACTGCCACTCGGGTGTCAAGCTTACTCCTACCGTATCCTCATTCTGTCCCTCTATCTAGAATCTTATCACCAGCAACCCAGTTCTTAAGTCATCCAGCATTCAAGGGCCTTAGCAGGCTCACCTTCTTTGTAAGTCTTCCCTGCAACTTTAAAACATAAAAATTCCTCCCTTATCAAAACTCTTTTTGGTGCTTGCTTCTAAGTTTGAAACCGGGGGTTTCTGTAAGCAAAGCACATGTGCAAACAGAAATGGATACATGGGGCAAGAAGATTCAGGCATACGACCTGAATCTTGGCTTACGACCCCAAGTAGAAGGTGTTGTTGTTTACTCTTATTTATTTTTATCTCTTAGGCCTCCTTTATTCTATAATCATTCTTCCCTCCCTCTCTCCTCCTTTTTTATGCCTTTGATTTTTTACTAAAACCTGGCCATTTGTCCTAGAGCATGTTCCACATTCTGGCATTGCTTTATGTCATGTCTTTTAACATGTTCCCTTACTTTTTTTGTCTTTTAAAAGTTTGTAGTGAGATACACATAGCATGAAATTTAACATCTTTAACTATTTTTAAGTTGGCATTTACAGGACATTAAAGTACATTCACATTGTTGTACAATCATTACCCCCACCATCCATCTCCAGAATTCTCATCTTCCTAAACTGAATCTCTATACCCGTTAAACAGCAACCCTGTCTTCCCCATAGCCCCTTCCTCTCCACCCATGGCAGTGATCACTGTACTTTCTGTCTGTGAATCTGATCACTCTAAGAATAAGTGGAATCACACAGTATCTGTCCTTTGTGACTGGCTTATTTCACATAGCAAAACGTCTTCAAGGGTTATCCATGCTGTAGCATGTGTCAACACTTCCTTCTTTTTAAGGCTGAATAATATTCCATTGTATGTGTTTAACACATTTTATCTATTCATCTGCTGATGGGAAATTGGGTTCTTTCCACCTTTTGGTATTGTGAATAGTGGGTAGTGCCAATTATTGGGTTGGGAAAAACAGAAGAGGGATGGCAGGTAAAGGGAGAAACAGTAAATCTGGTTTGGAGTATGTTAACATTCTGTGCCTCTGAGATATAAAAATGCTCATATTTGATATACAAATACTATACATACAGCTTTTGAGTTCAGAAGAATATCTGAACTGGAGGACTAGATTTAGCAGTTGTGGGCATTTAGGTAGCAATGAAATCATCAGAGTAAATGAGATCACCTATGGAGAACAAACGGAAGATCTAGGACTGAGTCTTGAAGGTGGTGAGGTAGAGAAGGATGAGGGCTTCCCAGGTGGCTCAGTGGTAGAGAATCCACCTGCCAATGCAGGCGACACAGGTTCCATCCCTGGGTTGGGAAAATCCCAGGAAATGACAAGCCACTCCACTATTCTTGCCTGGAAAATTCCATGGATAGAGGAGCCTGGCAGGCTACAGTCCATGGGGTCACAAAAAGAGTTGGACATGACTTAGCAACTAGACAACAACCACCACCACAAAAGAATGATGAGCAATAAAAGGAGACAGAATAGCATAGAGAAAAATGAGAAGAAATTCAACAAAATGTGGGGCTATTTGATTCTGCACAACATCTAGAATAGACAGAGGATGTCAGGCCTCATCAGTTTGGTAAAAATTAAAATTGAGGATAGACATAAGTGAAATTCTTTAAATTACAAGTATTGACTTTTCAAATATAGTTTGCTACATTTAAAAGTATTTACTTGAAGCTCGCAGAAAATAGGTAGTAAATCTAAGGAATTCATTTGTTCAGGAAATAGTAGAGGAATATAGATACTTACTAGGAAAGTGTGCATGAAATCACTGATGTTACATTTGTGACACACTGTTAGAAGATGTTTGAGACATCATCTGATAAAACTCTCAAAGTGGTTTTAAAGGAGCTAAATTGTGTTTCACACACACACACACATGCACGTACACTATCCCAGGGGACAGACGGCTTCACTGCATTGGATGTGAGAATGCTCTAGGATAGAATTTTTGAACTCCAGTGCTTAGCAGAATACTGTCTATAAAAATCACTGTTGAGGGCTTCCACAGTGGCTCAGTGGTAAAGAATCTGCCTGCCAATGCAGGAGACGTGGGTTCGATCCCTGATCCCGGAAGATTCCACATGCTCCGGAGCAACTAAGTCTGTGTGCCACAACTGTTGAGCCTGTGCTCTGGAGCCCAGGAACTGCAACTGCTGAGCCCAAGTGCCATAGCTACTGAAGCCTGAGCACCCTAGAGCCTGTGCTCTGCACCAGGAGATGCCACCACAGTGAGAAACCCATGCACCACAACAAAGAATAGCCTCTGTTCTCTGCAACCAGAGAAAAGCCAGTGCAGCAGCCAAGACCCAGCACAGCCAAGACAGTTTTGTTTTGTTTTGTTTTTTTAAAATCACTGTTGAACAAGAAACATGAGACCTTGGTTGAAGAAGGAAAATGTTAATCCCTGGGTCACGTCTGACTCTTTGTGACCCCATGGACTGTAGCCACCAGGCTCCTTTGTCCACGGGATCCTCCAGGCAAGAACAATGGAGTGGGTTGCCATTGCCTTCTCCAGGGGATCTTCCCAACCCAGAAGACCTCGGTTAGATTTCAGGAAAAGCAACCTGTGATTGATTGGAACTTGTTTAAAACTTTCAAAATTGTAGAATGCTAACTGAAATCAAGAGGCTATAACATATCTTCCTCTAACATTGTTTGAAAAGCAGAAATGGGTTCTCATCCGTCTGGTACTGTAAGTGCAGGGATGATTCAAGATAAAGAAGACAGACAGAAGATCTCTCATGGTTCCTTCCTTTCATAAGATTATATGATGTTCTCCAGTTTTACCACTTTTGGTGGAAGAGTTTTCATCTTTCCAAACTACTAAAATAGATAGCCTGGCCAGGTTTTTCAGACTTACTGATTTTTCCACTTCCTTGAAAAGCTCAGTTGAAGGCATCTTTCATCTTTAATTCTACTTCTGAATATTTCCCTCTTACACTACTTATTATCATTCACTTGTTACTTGCACTTCCTTCTACATCCTTTCTCTACCTTATTTATCTACCCATAAAACACACTAATATTTGATTTTTTTTCACTGAAGTCTATTGGTTTGAGAACTCAAAGTTGGTGGGTAAATTTAAACCATGTATTGTTATATGTGGAACATTAGTAATAAGAATTTTACTAGGTCAGAATTTTAATTCTTTTGGTCAAAGGCCATCACTAAACTTACAGAGGAAAGAAAATGTATAAAGAAAACTTTAAGTTATAAAGATCAAACAAGGACTAAGTTAGCATGATTTCCTAAGTGCAAAAATAGGTAACATTTCATGGCTAATTTATTAAAACCATAAGACTGATTCATCAGTATACTCCATGGGCTGGAGTGTCTAACCTAACATTAACTCCGATTCCGAAATAGTCAGTGAGTAATAGAGGATCAAAAATTATGCATGTGTCACTGACAGGCAAACCTTCCTTTTTCCAGTGATGTTCCAGAGTAAATATTAGTTTTCATTATTTTGATTATCCTCCCAAAAAGTTTAGAATTATTTCTAGATACAAAGCAGGAGGAAATAAATATGCACTAACACGTACTGTGTGCAAGGTTCTATGCTTTCAGTGTATATAGATTTTGACTTGCTCTTTACAGTGACCCTAGTAGATAAGGACTTTTCAGTTCTGTGTTCTACATAAGTTCACAGATAGTAGATAACTCCTCCAGGTCCTACTTTAGTAAATCACAGAACTAGAATCTGGTTCAATATGCCAACAAATTTGGAAAACTCAGCAGTGGTCACAGGACTGGAAAAGGTCAGTTTTCATTCCAATCCCAAAGAAAGGCAAGGCCAAAGAATATTCAAACTACCACACAATTGCACTCATCTCACAGGCTAGCAAAAAAAAAAATGCTCAAAATTCTCCAAGCAAGGCTTCAACAGTATGTAAACTGAGAACTTCCAGATGTTCAAGCTGGATTTAAAAAAGGCAAAGGAACCAGAGATCAAATTGCTAACATCCATTGGAAAATTAAGAAAAAGAGAATTCCAGAAAAACATCTACTTCTCCTTTATTGACTACACCAAAGCCTTTGACTGTGTGGATCACAACAAACTGTGGAAGATTCTTCAAGAGATGGCAATACTAGACCACCTTACCTGCCTTCTGAGAAATCTGTATGTGGGTTAAGAAGCAACAGTTAGAACCAGACGTGGAACTGGTTCCAAACTGGGAAAGGAGTATGTCAAGGCTGTATATTGTCACCCTGCTTATTTAACTTACAAGCAGAGTACATCATGCGAAATGCCAGGCTGTATGAAGCACAAGCTGGAATCAACATTGCCAGGAGAAATATCAATAACCTCAGATATGCAAATGACACCACCCTTATGGCAGGAAGTGAAGAGGAACTAAAAAGCCTCTTGATGAAAGTGAAAGAGGAGAGTGAAAAAGCTAGCTTAAAACTCAACATTCAAAAAATGAAAATCATGGCATCTGGTCCCATCACTTCATGGCAAATAGATGGCGAAGCAATGGAAACAGTGACAGACTTTATTCTCTCAGGCTCCAAAATCACTGCAGATGGTGACTGCAGCCATTAAATTAAAAGATGCTTGCTCCTTGGAAGAAAAGCTATGACAAACCTAGATTGCATATTAAAAAGCAGAGACATTACTTTACCGACCAAGTTCTGTCTAGTCAAAGCTATGGTTTTTTCCAATAGTCGTGTATGGATATGAGAGTTGGACTATAAAGAAAGCTGAGCGCTGAAGAATTGATGATTTTGAACTGCGGTCTTGGAGAAAACTTTTGAGAGTCCCTTGGACTGCAAGGAGATCCAACCAGTCCATCCTAAAGGAAATCAGTCCTGAATATTCATTGGAAGAATTGACCCTGAAGCTGAAGCTCCAACACTTTGGCCACCTGATGCAAAGAAGTGACCCATTGGAAAAGACCCTGATGGTGGGAAAGATCAAATGCAGAAGGAGAAGGGGACAACAGAGGATGAGATAGTTGGTTGGCATCATCAACTCTACGGACATGAGTTTGAGCAAGCTCTAGGAGTTGGTGATGGACAGGGAAGCCTCTTGTGCTGCAGTCCATAGGGTCACAAAGTTTTTGAACACAACTGAGCAACCAAACTGAACTGAGAATCTGGACTCAAAACTGTCAGAACTCAAGCCCTGAGCAGGTGCACGACTGTCCACTTTAGAGAAAAGGAAATGTGAAAGGTGCCCTGATGCCAGCTTGCTTCGAGTATGGGCTCAACAGACCAGGAAATAAGCCAGCATCTTGCCTTTAATTATGAAGTAGACATAATTTAGAAAAAGATTGCTGTGAAAGCCTGGCTGAGTTTGAGAGAGGGAAGATCGATCAAGCAAAGTGGAATTCTATGTAACCCTCCTATACCACTTGAAAAGACCAGCTTCTATAAAAGCTGGCCTTTTAGAAATGGGGGCGTACTGTATTTCATTCAAAGGTTCTTTAACAAGAAGACTAGGTTAGTGGGGAGACTGTGTGTTCATTCCTTCTCATTGGCAGCCACTTGATATGAATTAGTTCCCTGAGTTCTCACGACCACCCTGGCATTATGACTTTATACTGGAGAGATTGTGTCTCAGAATTAGGTATTTCTTGGTCAGCGTCATGTAGTAATGGAGCTAAGGTGTGGATCTAGGGCTAAGTGCGAAGACCAGGCTTGCTCCATTACAATACCATGGAGAGAAGGCGTGCTGAAGACAGTTGCAGCAGTGCTTCTCAGCCTTCAGAGTGCATATAAACCACCTGGGGTCTTGTTGAAGCACATGTCTAGTTCACCCGGTGTGGGATGGAGCCTTAGACTCTACCTTTCTGAGAGGCTCCCAGGTGATGCTGATGCTGCTGGTCTGCAGCCACTCTTAAGGTTAGAAATGGTGACAATGTATTTACGAAGTGACTCCTGCAAGTATATTCCCAACCTGGGCGTGCTTCGGCCAGATGGCTTCAGTGAAACTTTGTGCTTTCTAGAATATCCAGTTAGTGCTCTAAGTCAACAGTCCCCAACCTTTTTGGTACCAGGGACTGGTTTCGTCCAAGACAGTGTTTCCGTGGACAGAGTGCAGACTGGAGGAACGGTTCAGGCAGTACCGGGACCAATGGGGAGCAGCAGGGGAAGCTTTGCTCCCTCACCTCCTGTGCAGCCCAGTTCCTAACAGGCCGTGTGCATCGGTACTGGGGGTTGGGGAACCCCTGCTCTAAGTGAGAGGATGGTGATTGTCTCTGCTATAGATGCTAAGGTAGAGAGTGGGAACACAGAAAAGATGGGGTTGAGGGATTAAGTGTTCCCCATGTGTATCACCCTTGGCTTCCCTGGTGGCTCAGAGGATAAAGTGTCTGCCTGCAATGCAGGAGACCCGGGTTCGATCCCTGGGTTGGGAAGATCCCATGGAGAAGGAAATGGAAACCCACTTCAGTATTCTTGCCTGGAGAATCCCATGGACAGAGGAGTCCGGCGGGCTACAGTCCACGGGGTCGCAAAGAGTCGAACACGACTAAGCGACTTCACACACACACACACACACACACACACACACACACACACACATGTGTATCACCCTAGGCCCTCACTTCAGTTCTGCAAGCATCTGGCCAGCCGCTCAGCAAAGCAAGGACTCCAGAGCAGCTGTGAGCAGTTCCATTTGTAAAGCAGAATTTCCCTGTCTCCTGAGATCCTGGAGGCTGCAGCAGTTCTCCAATGAGCAGGATCCCATGTGACAGGCCCACATCCACAGAAGGGTGTGGAGGGGCTGGCCACTTGGAAGTGTTTGTTACAAAGTTGTTTTGTGACTGTTTACTGTGGTCCTCTGCTCTGCTTTGCATTTCATGTCTTCCTCCCTGCCCCACCCCATTCCCTCTCTCCCTCCCTTATAGAAGCCCAATGACAAGGGACCCTCCTCCATGTCTATGAATCAGGCATCAAGGCAGCTTCCACAAATGTTCTCTATTTTAATGGAAACCGACTTCATAGCAGATTGCTTTGGATAACACTGCGGTCACTTAGGTGTCTACCTAGTCTGCGATAATTGCTTCATTTCAGCAGTAAAAACAATACTTAGTACCATGTTTTTGCAGCTCACAGTGGCTTTTGTGTAGAGAATCTTTCACATCAAAGGCAGAGGGACTCTGTTGACGACACACATGCCAGCTGCTTCCAGAACTGCTGGCCCCTCCCTGCCACGCCTCCTCTGTGGGCCAGCTGCGGCCCTGCTCACCGGGAGTGAGTTCCTTGAGGACACTGGGCATCCACCTGTGTCTGGCAGGGGTGGGTGCCACCTGGCGACAATCAGCCTGGGAACACGGACTCAAAGGCAGACGCAGGTAATGAGGTCCAATGGGGGAAATGGCTTCAAACTGCTCTTGATCAATATTGCCACAACGAGTAGATTTTGCTCCCTCCCAAACAGGCAGCTCTGCTTTCTCTTCATCTCACATCCCTAATGCCCCTGGGTCTGAGATGTAGCCGGGAAAAAGGGGGTGGAGGAGAAACACATGAGGTGCAGACATCCCCCTATTCTAATAAGATAGCTGTGTTACCTTTTATCTCCACATTTCATGCAGCTTAGACAGTCCCGGGGCAGCCCAGAATCCTTTCCTCGTTTCCCCTTTTCAAGTCAGTCTGTTATCATGCCCAGTGCTCCTCTCATTAATTTTTTTTTTTTTCCTACATCATCTCCTGCTCCTCCCTCTGCTGTGACCTCTCTCCCCTGTGACTGGTTGTGAAGGTTCTCTTTCATTTCTCTTTCCGAGGCAGTCTTTGTAGAGCTAACTTTAACTAGCCGACCAATTCTTTCCCAAGCCTCTACAAAGCATCTCATGAAAAGGGACAGGCAAGCATAAGACAGAGCCAACCCACGTGAAGCCTGCAGCTCTCTCCTATCTCCATCCTTCTCTGCAAATATTTAGCCTTTTCCCAGAGATGGCCTGGAAACAGCCTCTTTATCACAAGGAGTTCAGCCTCCAAGTAGCACCGGGCAGCCAGTTAGCCATAGGAGACAATAAGTCATAACCACTGCACTTGCTCCAAATCAGGCCATCAGCACCGAAGGCTGTTTCTAGTCTCTATGTGGCAGAAAAGAGACCATTTTCTCTCCAGAACTAAAAGGGATCATATATATTAGGGGGCTTCCCAGGTGGCGCTAGTGGTAAACAACCTGTCTGCCAATGCAGGGGATGTAAGAGACACAGGTTCAATCCCTGGGTCAGGAAGATCCCCTGGAGAAGGGCATGGCAACCCACTCCAGTCTTCTTGCCTGCAGAATCCCATGGACAGAGGAGCCTGGTGGGCTACAGTTCACGGGGTCCCAAAGAGCTGGACATGACTGAAGCGACAGCCCACAGCACACGTATGATACTACGACACTCGAGGTTCAGTGAGGAAAGTCTTAAAACACCTTGGAGCCAGGATGAGCTGAGTGACATGTCTACTGTCCCCGATCTGGAACTGTTTCTCATGGGAAGCATACCAGACCATTCCAGCTGGAAAGACATTTTCCAGTGTCACCCTTTTGACCTTGGGTTTGTTCTCGCCACACCATCCTCTGCTGCCATCTTGTTTCCTCTGAATGTGCCAGTTCTGGAGCAAGTCTGGACTTGCGTGGCTTTTTATCTTTTCTGTCTCCCCACTGCCCATGCACCTTCCTGGCTTAAACTCACTTCTTTGCTCTCACTCACATGTGTTCAACCACCACCCTGGTTCCAGAAGCTAATCTCTGCCCTGATAGCATTTTTCAGGCCCTCCCAACCTTGCCACACTCTCCCAATTCCGGCTACAGGATTCATCTGTATTCCATTAATGCCTTGCATTAACTGAGTATGTAGACAAGCCCCACCTAATCTCCATAATTATTCAGTAGGTGGAAAGGGAGTGGGGAGTTTCCCAAAGAAACCTAAGACAGTGAGTTCCAATTTAAAAACACATAACTCTCTGCATAGCAGGGAATAAACTTGATTGATGGTAAATTTGATATAATAAACTGGAGATAGTAAAATTGGTCATATAAAAAACTGTTGTATTTAGATAAACTCTTAGGGGAATAGCCCCAAAAGATTGATGCAAAGAAATGATGGCTGGGAGGTGACAAGACACCCCCTATCTGAGTTAAATATCATTCAAAGCAAACGTGTTACTTGACAGAACACAAAAGGAGTAGAGCTTAGGGATCAAGTATGTTTGCTTTGGAGCCAGACCACCTGGGTTGGTTCATTACTTTGCAATAACTAGCTGGGAGAGTGTGGCAAGTTACTTAATTTTTTTGAGCTCAGTTTCCTTATATATCACATAAGGACAATAATACCCATCATAAGGTGGATGAACTTCTTAAAAGAATACTGCAAAGTGCTTGTTTAGCATTGTGCCTAATGCATAATAATTCCATAATGGATATTTGTTTAAAACCCTTTGTTCTTATTATTAGATCAGACCCTTGAGCCATGTGGACAGCGGCTCTTACATGACATGAATGGCTCACACATACTTTTTATTTTTTAGTTGAACTTTTTATTTTGAGGTAACTGTGGCATGACATGCTGTTGGGAGAAATAGCACATGTCCTTTACTCAGCTTTCCCCAGTGGCAGCACTTTGCAGAGCATTTTACAGTATCAGAGTATGGCAGTCAGGATATCGACAATGATGTAAACAAAGCACTGATCTCACTCAGAATTGCTACTTTACTTACACTCATGTGCGTGTATGTGTGTGCGTGTGTGTGTGTGTGTTTATCCTCTGCAGTTTGGTTGCATGTGTAGTGTTGGGCATCCACCACCACAATCAAGATGTGCAGCAGTACTCCAATTTAAAAAAAAAAGATGCACAGAAGTTTCATTACCACAAACATACATGTTTTTTGGCCTGTAGCTTTATTTTCTTCTTTTTAAATTAATTTTTATTGCGGTGTAGCTGCTGTTCCATGTGGTCTTAGTTGCTACTGTACAGCAGGATGAATCGGCCACACATATACATACATTCCTCCATTTTGGACTTCTGTCCCATTCAGGTTCCCATAGAGCATTAGGTAAGAGTTCCCTGTTATTTTTTAAAAAATCAGGATTTTAAACAGCCTAATTTCGGTGGCCACAGTCAAAATGCTCACTTCTGCCTTTCTTCTTCCTAGTACATTTTACCAGTGATGCTCACGGATTTTCCCTGAGCCAGCTCTTTATCTCCAGTGCAGGCGGTTCAAGCGCAGCAGGGGAGCCCTTGGCCATCAAAGATTCAGAGCCCATGAAAAGAGGAGGAGGAGTGGAGGAGGAGGAGGAAGGGGAGGAGGAGGAAGAGGAAGAGAGGGAGGAATAGGAGTGAGGGCAGAGAAGTGAGAGGAGCAGGCATGGCAGCCCCTGCCCTGCCCAGGTCAGGAGAAGCACCCCCATCTCCCCAGTCTTGATGTCAACCCCCCATTTCGCCCACAGGGAGTATCTGGTGATCAGTCAGTTCTGATTTGCTGATTTGCTCTAGTCCAGAGTATAAAGGGAGCCTGTTCTGACTCATACTGAGGTCTGAATATAAACATAAGACCACAGGGATTATGAATTTAGCCCCCACCCCCAATCCATACCCTATTCTGGTGAAAATGAAATGGAAAGACACATATAGGGGAACACATGTGCAATTATGCTTTTGTGAGACTGAAGTTCAGGTTCAAACAGTTTTTTGTAATTATAAAAATACTTGGCAAGTACCTAAAAATAGAAAAAGCAAAATAATAATCATTCCTAATCCTATCACCACAGATAACTATCATTAGCACTTCTGGAGTATAATGCTCCCTCAGGTCTTTTCTATGCAAATATATCTATATGTGCAACACTGAATTTTATAAAACTTGTATCGACTACATAGCAATGTGTATCCTGGATTTTCCCTTGTTCAGTTTCTAAGTCATGTCCAACTATTTGCGACCGCAGGGACTGCAGTAAGCCAGGCTTCCCTGTCCTTCACTATCTCCCAGAGTTTGCTCAAAATCATGTCCATTGAGTCAATCATGCCATCCAACCATCTCATCCTCTGTTACCCACTTCTGCCCTCAATCCTTCCGAGCATCAGGGTCTTTTTCAATAAGTCAGCTCTTCAAATCAGATGATCAAGGCATTGGAGCTTCAGCTTCAGCATCAGTCCTTCCAATAACTCAAGGCTGATTTCCTTTAGGACTGTCTGGTTTGATCTCCTTGTGGTCCAAGGGACTCAAAAAGACTCTTCTTCAAATTGAATATTATGAGAAGGATTTTCCCTGGAATGTCTTATTGGGTTTCTTCCATGTTTTGAATATGCTAAATACCGTGTAAGATAAATTTATAGAGAGGCATCGTTTATTCAGCTATTCCCCTGATATTGCTTAGATATTTTATCCACTTCTATCTCAGTGCACCTGCATCAATGTTGCTTTCCTCATTTATGTTCAGTTGTCTTTTAGTCTTGTTTTTGAGTGACGATTAAAAAAAAGGCAAAAAACTAAGAATTTTTTGTATTGTCAGTGTGGTTTTCCACTCGGTAACATCCCCACATATACAAGTTGATCTAATCATGGTTGTTGTGAGATTCCAATAAGTAGAGGACCTTGAAATGTGTAGAATTCTTTCTGCCCACATTTCAGCCAACTTAATGTTTCTGTAACACTAATTCTTTCCTAGAACTCTGAAAACACAAGGTAAAATCTTCAACTTTCAGGAAGAGGATAAAAAAAAAATGTGCTTGTTTCTATTTGGCTACATGATTTGCTTAAGAAAATATGGGGGGAAATGTTTTTCCATTTGTTTCTATACTAGTTCTACCCTCTAGCTGGCCAAAACAAAGCAGTCGCATAAAATTGCATGAGATACTTTCCCAAGTAAACTATACCACTACTACTAGGTCCCAGGCACACTAACATGGGTGGAACATTATAATTCTGAGACACTGTTCATGGATGTCTTCTGGAGGGCAAGGTGAACGATCCAATGACCTTCCAAAGTACCTCGACACCCAGAATTCCTAGGAATTCATGAGACCCAAATGTAGGACTATCAAGTCCCCACTCTGTCTAAGCTGACTTTCCTCCTACTTGGGACTCTGCAGCCATCACCAAGCAATGAGGAAACTGGGACAGGCAGATCGTGATGTGAGTACCTCTCCCGCCTCACAGCCATTTACAGAAAGAAGCCCTCTTTCCATAGATTAAATCTGAGACTTTATTAGTAAGACTAAATATCATCTTTATGTATCATGCTTGACATTATTACACTAAAACTGCTCAGATGCTTTACTGAATTTTATGTGTAGATGGAAGCTGTATCTTAAGCTTCTTTTCTCAAAATAAAAATATTTTTCTTATAGAAACAGCTAAGAGTTTATTGTTAAGTTGTGGCATAAAAGCTTGCTTCTCACAAGCTCACAAACTTACTTCTCGTCATAAAAAAAAAATGTCTTTTCTCAACTTTGATTTCCTCTGAAGCCAAACCCTCCTCTCTCTTTTCATTCACCGCCACATTTCTTAAAGCACTCTGTATTCTGCACTTCATTCTGTCATCTGACATTTTCATCTTCCTGTGTTTCCTGCCTCCACCATTCTACTCACCTGACTGGTAGCTCTTGACTGTCTAATCCAGGCAGTTCTTATCAGCCTTTGCTCATCATGGTTTTCCACCAGACTGTTATTTGATCACATTCTCAATCAGAAAACACTCCCCTGACTTCTGTGACTCTCCGTTCTCCTACTTTTAGCCCTAACTTCCCTTTCCAGTTCTCAAGCTTTTGAATTTCCTGCTCATGAGAAGCAAGCCTTCCTCAGACTCCGTCTCCCATCCTTATCAGTCTTCATGCCCTCCCCAGGAAACCCGGGACCCCTGCTCTGTGTGTATTTGTTACTACCTTTATCCTAACAACTCCCACACCCTTCAGTCCAGCCCTTCTCTCCCAAACTGAGCTCTACTCCCCAGCTGTCCCTTTGAGTATGCACATGAATTTCCCAGCTGCACCTCACATTCAACTTTTCCAAAAGCAAAGCTATTGTCTTTCTCTTCTCAGCTGCTCCCCACCCTCAACTTGGAAGCAACTCCTCCCTTGCAGTTCTGAGCCTTGGTGAACAGCAGGCTGGTTATTTTTAAACATACAGAGGACATCTTTGACCCTCACCCTCACATTCACTCAGTGACCAAGTCCTCTTGAGCTTTCCCCAGACCTCCCATTCACAGTTCTTGTCCTTTCTCATATTACTCTCAGCTTCAGTCTCATGGGTGTTCACCTGAACTTAGCTTCCACCTTGCATCTCTTTCCTGAAATCCTTTCCATCTCCCTTTTCATCATGCCCAGAAACAAATTCTTAAATTTGTTTTAAGAATTTAAACGATTGGTAGAACCCCATTCACCAGCTATCTACTGAGGATCTGCTGTGTGCCAGGCCCAGGTTAGCCCTCAGGATATATGAGAGGACAAAGGTGACAAAAAGCCTCCCCTGGTGGAGCCCGTGTCCTGTGGGAGCTCACAGGATAAGCAATAAGCATCCAGCATGGATTCCCTCCTCAAACAGCTTCACTGGCTACTCATTTCTGCCTACCCCACCACCACCGTAAAAATAAAGTACAAACTTTGAGGCATGATGATGTTCAGGATTCTCCAAAGCCGGTGCCTGATTTCCAGGTGTCTCACACTGCATCTCTCGTCACTGCACCATTCACCATTTCGCAGGCACACACACCACAGGCCTCCTCCCAGCCTTTGCCCAGGCTGTTTCCTCAGCCTGGGTTGCCCTTCTCCTCCGTATCTACAAAATAGCCATCATCCTTTGAGATTCGACATAGATGTTACTTTCTCTGTAAAACTTTTCTGTTCTGGAAGCCCTGGGCACCCATCAAAGTGAATCCTTTCTTTTATGCATGTTTACAGCATGTTTATCCTATCAATCACTTTACACTTACAGAATGTGTTATATGTGAAGCCTGGTACTAGATATAGGTCTCACTTTCTATGTATATATATTTATGTATGTATACACACAAATATATATATATATACACACATATACAGCAACTACTTCATTTTCTGTATTTATTTATAATGTCCCACCCTCCATCCCATAAACACAGTAAATTGTAAGAGTCTTCCGAAATGGACTTGTTCTTTTCTATATTTATTTCCCCATCACATTGTGTTAAACATAGCTGTTAGGCGAATGGATAAAAGACCAAATATATATTAGTAATAATACTGAGTGTGATAATGGCAATCTGATTATTTAGTGAATCTAGGTAATAAAATAGTTTTTATATAAAAGTGCGATCAGTTGAGGTGATTTTCTTCTTTAAGGATGATGGGTGTTATTTTTCAATTATCACCAATTAATATGCATGGCGTGTTCACAGGAGGACTGGTGCTGATCCTAGGGGGGCTCTACGGACTATTACTGAGGTGAGCCTCGCTCTCCAGTGCTCTAAGAGAAGTAATTTGTCTTGATATTCTTGGTGTCAGTATGCAAATTAGTATATCCCTAGGAGCATAAAGAAACCAGCTAGTTAGAGTAAAGACCACTAGGTGGTTCAGAACAGGTACATCTTTCTTTAAAAAAGTCATTACGCAGAGTCAAACTAATGGTGGAATGTCTTAGGGAGAAAGTATTCTAATCCCCAAACAAAAGGGTTTTCAAACAGTTCACTACAAGCTGTCTTTAAAAGGCAGTCCAGACCATCCTCTGAGCCTCTCATAGTACTTGCTTTGCTAGTATTATCTTTCCATATAAGGCTAGAAATGTGTTTTCCCCTTAAAACAAGTGTGTAAGTGAGCCCCATAAAGGACTGGGAAATCCTGTCCATCTACAGCCTTTTACGTATTTGTTTATTTATTTTTGGCTGTGCTGGGTGCTCACTGCTGCCATGGGCGTTCTCTAGTTGCAGCAAGGAGGAGGGGCTACTCTCTAGCTGTGGTGCACAGGCTTCTCACTGTGGTGGCTTCTCTTGTTATGGAGCACAGGCTCTAGGCATATGGACTTCAGTAGTTGTGGCTCCTGGGTTTAGTTGCTCTGAGGCATGTGGGTTCTTCCCAGACCAGGGATTGAACTCGTGTCCCTGCGTTGGCAGGTGGATTCTTAACCACTGGACCAGCAGGGAAGTCCCAGTCCACAGATTTAAAATTAACCCAAAGAAGTAATGTTGCAGCCAGAAGCTCATGGGCTGATGGGCAGAAGCTCCAGAGAGGGCAGAACCTAATGGGAGACAGCTTGGGGGTGGATCTCAAAGCCATGTCAAGATACAAAGTCATAATTTGCTTTATTTCCTGCTGTAAAGATATTTTTCCCACAGGAATTCCCTTCTTCTCACATTCTCCACCTGGAAAATTCCTGTTCATTTCTTCTTTGTCAGTTCTTGAATGTTATTATCACTGGAAAACCGTCCCAACCCCTATGAGTTAGCTACACCCTCCTCTGTGCTTGTGCAATGCCCAGCACGTAAATGCCAAATGGCACAGATCCCCTGGGGTGGTAGCCTCATCAATGTCAAAGGCTATTTCTTATTCACCCCAGTATCCTAGAACCTACCCAGTGCATTCATGTTTAAGGTCAAGGAAGAAAAATGGCATTCACTACTGAGTACGCAGATTCCTACATACCTCTCTGTGAATATGTTTAATATTAATAATGCAGGAAACCAAACTTCTCCTATTCCATTTTCTGGTTCAGCAACACTAGATCCAGAGTGGGTTGTCACAGCTTTGCAGGCTGCAAGTGGGTTGCCATGGAAACAAGGTTCTGGTTGGAGGCTCTGGCTAAAGAGCCCTTCTCAACTCAGACAAAGCTGCAGAAATGCAAAGGGTATTTCAGTTCCCCGCCTTCTCTTTTCCCAAACCTTCCTCTCATTTGAGCAACCTGAATGCCGAAGCCAGCTGAGTTCTGGGAGCCAGTTCTCCTAGAACTCCATATACTCCTGGAATGGCCTTGCCCACACGAAACAATACGGAGTTAGCTCTGCACACTTTTTAACGCCTTCTGTGCTTCTCTTACTTTTCCTTCTGCCTTTTGTGGTTATTCTTGCTCCCTTGTCTCATTCTCAAGTATCACAAGGAACTACCCCAAGTATGTCCACTAACAATCTTCTTGTTGTCTATCAGAAGCCACCCGCCTCAGTCCTAAAATAGCAGGCCGGGCCATGGGGAGCTGTTGAAAGAACCCGTTCTCTGGTTCAGAAGCCAGGTGCCTTGTCGCACGATCCACGGTCAAAAACTCATCAAGTCTTCCAGGAAACAGGCTCCTCCTTCTCCTCCTTTTCTATGAAGCACCAGAAAGCAGCCATGTTTTGCTAATATGTGTTTGCTCCCTGCCACACCAAAAGCAGCAGCAGCATGGCCTCAGAGCTGGAACAGGGAGCAGCAGTTTAAAGCTCCTATCTCTGGTCTCATGCTGGAAAGTCTCCTCGACGTATGTTTCTGTGACTCCTTGATATTTAATTGAAGTATTACAATGCTGAGCTGCAACATTGATACTTAATACATCCTCAACTACCCTGGTGAAAGTTAAACACTGGGAAATTTTACATAAAGACAGTATGGAAACCAGGCATTGAGAAGCCTGTCGGTGCCCAGAGCCCCACTGCTTATGAAGTCACATAACCCACTGTCTTTCCACAAAGGGCTTTCTCCTCCCCTTAGGCATCTCAAAGGGGTTTTCTTGATCTGGATTCACACAAAGCTGGAAATCCAAGGCCAAAACCCTGACAGAAACGCATTTCTACAACCAAATTGAAAAGACCTTCCTAAGGCTAGTTCCCAGGAGTTATTTAATTCTCTCAGCTTCTAGGTTTCTTTTTCCTTTTCTTAAATAAGCTTATGCTTTTGATGCAATATTCATGACTCCGAGACACAGGAGGGTCCTCCATTGCAGAAAGACAGCACTTTCTTCTCCAGTGAGTTTCACCCTTCCTATCTCCCTCACACAGGCTCTGCCTCTCAGTTTTTCTAAGTTGGTATCTGCCTTTACCTTGCCTCTTAGCTGCAGGAGTTTGATGGAGAAGCCCATCCATTAGAAATGTCTAGCCATTAGGAAGAGGGCTTCCACCTGACCAGATGATGTGGTCCTGCTGCACTGGGTAAAGACAGATCCTTGGCACAGGCTCCTGCCTCCTGGTGGAGATCCTTAGCCAGGACCCTTCTCTCTCTTCTGAACCGAGCTCAGCAGATCTAATACCAGTCTGTCCTCTGATCATGGTTTTGTTTGTCTTTGGTTTAGTTTATGATTGTCTCTGCTGCTGCTGCCATCTTCACATAAGGAGCAGCCATGCCAGTGTTAAGACATCGGTGTTGACCTTTACACATCATGTAAACCACCTGTGAGCTTTATGAGGATAAAAGGCTTCCAGTTTCAATCAAATGACTCAGAGATAGGGCCACCAGCCATCCTCATAATCCTGCAGCGGTGGAGAGAGTTCTGGGTGGCTTATTGGAAGGACACCAGGTAAAAGCTTGAGATCTGTGCTCCTAAAAAAGGCCAGCAACCTTGAAGAGGTGATACCCACCCTGCTTGCTCAGCGGGGAAATGGAAAGATGAGCCCAGGTGAACTTTAAGTCAGGAGAAGGACATTTGTGGAGAAACAGGGCCCTTGAAGTCAGAAGGACCTGGGTGTACAGCAGGCTGGCCATGTGACAGTGGGCAGGATACTATCCCCTCTGGGTCTCAAGGTTCTCATCCTCTCACTCTGTCACTTTCTCAGATTTGGGGTGAAAATAAAGGGAGACAGCCTTTCCATACGTGTAGCAAAAAAGAAATGATCTGTGAAAGTCAGCACTTCCGCCTCCATCTCCCCTTCCTCCAGCTCCTCCAAAGCCTCTATTAGCTCTCACATCCAAGAGGCCTTGACACCAGGTGAAAAAAACAGGCTATGGGGAATGTTCTGCACATCCCTTTGAAGAGTCTGGGTTTCGTGGTGAGGACCCAGCTGTAACCCGGGAAGGAGGTTAAACATGTCGAATTTGAAGCCGGGGCAGGACGGGAATCGTTCCCAGAACGGCTCAGGGATGCTGTCAACAGGGCTGAAGCAGAGGCAGGCACATGAGAGGACCTCTCGACCCACTTAGCCCAGAGTTGGCAGTTTGATTTCTTGGTTCAAGCAGAGGGATAAATGCTGAGGGAGAGCAGTACTGCTACTACCTGGAGCACTTTGGGGTTGTGGGGTTAAAAAAGAGATCGATAGGCACCCTACTGTTACCTGCCAAGGCCTATTCTCCTTGAGCCCAAGTGGTTTTTAAATGAGTTGTAAGAGATATGAAGAGATAGTGAGGGTAAGCCCTGTGTGACCGAGGGGCTGAGAGAATGTGGACAGCAGAAGGCTTGGAGCAGGAGGAGACAGGGACCAGAAGTGATGGGAGCCAAGTCTTGCCTGTTCTTTGAGAGGCAGAGCCCGATGCCACTCAAAGCAAAATGCAGAGAGTGGAGCTGTCTTTGCTTCCTGTCAACTCCATTAGTCATAATATCTGGAAATGCTAGAGTGGAGCAGTGGCAGCTCAGAAGTACTTGACGGGTGCTAGAATGTGGCAGCAAGGTCAGGCCTCAACTTGCAAGGTCAAGGGTGCTAGAGGGAAGATTTTTATGGAGTTGAGTGGGGACACTCCCATCTCTCTCTGCCCTCTCCCACTCCTCCCTGCTCCCAACCCCATATGCCACTCAGATGCCTGCTGGGAAGGCTGTGACCACACCCCTCATCCTGGTGAGGTGACCACTCATGTCACCCCTTGAGTTTTTTTTGCATTTGGCCACCGCACACTCCTTACTTCACAGGAGCCAGTGTTCTGTCCAGACATTACCTAACTCATCAGATTCACTGCGTTCCCAAGAGAGGTGATGGGAATTATCCTCCTTATTTCAAAGAACTGAAGGCAGAAAGGCCCCAGATCTAAGGTCTTCCCAAGCTGCTTGCAGTAAATTATGGAAAAGGCTGAGAGAGAAGATCCCTTGAGATAGAAAGCAAGAATCAAAATGAACTTAACTGCACTGCCTCACCTGGACCTCTCCCCCTTCTTCCTTCTATGGACGACCCTGGCTGAAGCACTCCCTGGAGCGCAAGCCCCCAGCTTCAAGGTCAGGACACCTCTCAGCATCTCAGGGAACACCCAGTGCGGTAGGCTCGGCCTCACTTAGTTTAAAACCACACATAACCCCATGCAGCTGGACTTGACCACAGGGTCAGTTACCATTCTTTTGCACGGTTTCATAGAGGTGGTCGAGGAAAAGTATGTGCTGAATAGAAAGCATTGTGAGTGGTCCTGAGCAAACCCTCACCGTACACGATATGGCTTCAATAGTCGGTGGGAGATATGGAAGAGCAATACAAACTTCTATCAAAATTTTCAAAGCATTCTTTTCAAACAAAGGAGAAAAACTGACCAAATAATAATCATTATTGGACTTCCATTTCCACTGATGATAATTAACATCCAACAACTGCCCAACATCTTTCGAGTTCTTAGATGTGGGGAGTAGATGTAGGGACATCTACTCCTCATCAGACCCATGGAGAGGAAGTAGGGTAGGTACTGTTTTTTCCCTTTTTACAGATGAAATAGGCAATAGAGGCTCTAAAATGCACAACCTAAGGCAGCATCCCGAAGATGGCAATCGTAGATCATGGAAGGTAGACCTTTACTTCCCTACCCTTCCCCCAACCCAGTGGCACCCGGTGGCCCACGGGCTTCTTCTTCATTTGTGCTAGGAGTTCAGGGTTCTCTACAAGAGCCTTTCTCCACAGACAGCAGCTATTCATTCCAAGCTGCATCTTACCTGCCCTGGCTCTGAGCTGATCTTGGCCACAGGTGCAGAGAGCAGCTGGCATGGCCAAGCCACTGGGAGGCCTCAGGATCCACTTGTAAGCTAATCCCAGGCAGGAAACCAAATCCAGTGGCTGATCAGTGAGGAGACGAGAAGTCAGGGAATTAAGCCCCAGAGTTGCAAGACTGTTTTCATCTTGCCTAGAAAGAGACAGGTCCATTGTGTAAAAGGTTTGATTTAAGGGCATTTAATTTTGTTCTCTCTGATAGAGATGTTTTCAAGGAAGCCTTTCAGCCACACATCTGATTATCTTAGGGCTTTGGGAGCTGCCTCCCACTGTGGGCTTAACTTTTCCTTCCAAGTATACCACAGTCCTCCTTCTAAGAAGCACACAGCACAGTTGAGCTTTTTCTTTTTTTTTTCTGCCAGATGAGCACATGAGTTTAAAGCAGGTAGCCAGAATCCTGGGTAGGAGATTCAACCTACCAGCGGGGCCCCAAAAACTTTCCTCACTTGCCCTGCATTTATTTGTTTTTATCTCACTCCATCCTCACTTGAAGCGTCTGGAAGATGATAGTAAAAGTGGGGCTGACAGACGTTCAGTAGCATGTTCCAGGCCAACCTGCTCAGGCCATTCTCGCTCCAGTCTTTCCTCTGCCTATTACAGATGGATCCACTCCCTCCATATTTACTCCAAAACTAAAAAGATGATGGCTCTTGAGACCCCATCACAGATGTGGTGAGGGTGTGAGGGGAAGCTTGATGTTGCTTTGGCTAACCTCAGTAGTATCGTCTCAGATTTGAGCTTGGAAGGAATTTATTAATAGTAATGAAGGATTTCTGTATCTGATGTATTTTGCCTGAAGCATCTGGCTAACAGCGACCACAGAAGCCACTGCCCAGAGGAACAAGAGGACAAAGGTAGAGAACGCAGATTCCTTTTCTGAAATAGGATAGGAGAATAAATTCTTTTTATTATCAATTAGAAGGTCTTTAGGATTCCCCAGCATGTTTTGATAGAGGAGGGGAGGGAGTGGGGGGGAGTTAACACCATAAAAGGGGGCAGTAACTTTTATTACTCTCGGTGAAAATTAAGGACTGCCTTCATTATCCAAAAGCAATGAGGAAGCATTTTCACCTGGAGCTAGAGCGAGCTGCCTGCAGTCCTGAGTCTGTCTGGATGGCAGCACACACACGCTCTTCTCACCTGCCAAACTGCCACCCCCTGCACATGTTCATCAAGCATCGAGTGCCTGGCATTGTGCGACATGCAGGGGCAACCTGAGAGGGCCAGGTGACCTCACTGCTGCTCTCAAAAGGGCTTAAAATCCAGTTAGAGCAACGTGATTTATGTACAAACAAAGTGATTAGCAGCCAATTCAGGAGAGCATAAAGCTGAGTATTTATGATTACGATAATAAATGTCAAATGATTTAAAGCAGCAAAAGGCTGTGAAGAACGAAGTGGTCAGAGAAGGTTTTATGGAGAAATGGGAATTGGCCTAAGCCTTGCAGTGCATGGATTTGGATAAACAGAGAGAGGAGACAATCCAAGTATAGAGATTAACGCAAGCAAAGGACTAGAGTTCAGAATGAGTGTGAGGAAGCTAATGTACTTTATTGTATTTGTGTTTCAAATGACTATGCAAAGATCAAGTGAATTGATGGCCCATTTAATTCCCCACTGGTTTGTAGAGGAGAATTAAATGCTAAAAGACTGAGTGTTGACAAAGGCAGAGTTATCCTTAAATGTTCCTTAAAGAGAACATTGTCCTTCTGTCAGAAGGCAGGATGGTTTTCTAGATCTAGAGACCACAATGCTAAAGCACCCTCCACTTTCCCCAAGGGTAAAGGTCCCTGAAATTACCATGGATATTAGTGATAAAAATAGATAATGTAAAACGCTCAGACCAATGATCCATTCAGACCAGGATTCAGTCATTGAAAATGATACCAAGGAAGGACATTACTGTCTTCTGTGATCTCAATCTCAAAAGGTTAGGACTTGTACCCTAAACACTCTTAATTTCCTCCTAGTAGCCGATTATGGCGCCATAAAATATAAACTTACCTAAATTATTCTCCAACCAATTTGTATTTTCTGACAGCATCACCTCCGAGGATAATACATTCTATGTGTTTACTGCCCACTATATTAAGTCATAGGAATACCCCCTTTCACTTCTCCCAAATTAAGTCTCTCCTTCAAGCTTCAAGGGATGCCCCTAATTTCTGATATTCCAAGACATTGTGAACAAATCCATATTCACATAATTAGAATTTCTCTTGGCTTTCACCTTTCTAAATGGAAGAGTGTTGAACCTATCCTTACATTAAATATTTCTTCTATTTGTTGATTCTTGTGGATCTCTTTTGATGCTTTCTTGACACCATTTCTTGCTGGCTGCAGTTCTTTATCATCATCATCCTATCAGATTCTTCTTATTATCTGATTCCCTTAGCCTTACCTGCCTCGGAGACCCTCAGCTGCTTGCTCCACCCCCAGCTATCTTTGTGGCAGATGAACTAATCTAAACCAGCATGGAACCAGGCAGTTCCTGCCTAGGAGAGACAGACCTCCACCTTGGCTGGGGACTTACAACCCAGCTAACCAGCTGGATCCCTTGAGTCCTGGCATCTCTTGCAATGTCTGGGTCAGATGGAGCATCGCATTTTAGGGTGTGAGATCTAGCTTGCTGAGTGGCCACTGCAGGGGCCAGCTGATGCAACTCAGCAGCACAGGGAAGGTAACTCCTTGGTACAGACTTTGACCGGTGAGAAAGAGAAGACGGGAAGGAGCCAGGAGATAATCTCCCCTTCCTCCCTTCCACAGATTGGTCCAGGAAATGGTGCAGCCATGCCCCAAAACTCCCCGTGTGGCAGAGCCAAACGTGTGTGCCAGCCAGCTGGCCTTCTGCCTTCTGGCTGCTGTGTCATGGAGCCACGGCCTTTATGGTGATGTGTCCTCTTGCATCTCTTCTCAGCCTTCCCTCTCTCATCCCCCTCCTCCTTACTTTTGAGGTCCTTGCCTTGTAAGGCAATGGCACCCCACTCCAGTACTCTTGCCTAGAAAATCCCACGGATGGAGGAGCCTGGTAGGCTGCAGTCCATGGGGTCGCTAAGAGTCAGACATGACTGAGCGACTTCACTTTCTCTTTTCACTTTCATGCATTGGAGAAGGAAATGGCAACCCACTCCAGTGTTCTTGCCTGGAGAATCCCAGGGACGGGGAAGCCTGGTGGGCTGCTGTCTATGGGGTCACACAGAGTCAGACACGACTGAAGTGACTTAGCATAGCATAGCATTGCCTTGTAAATAAAGCATCAGAACTTGCTTCGTAGGTCCTGCTTTCTTGGAAATTTGAGCTAAGGTAATCATCAAGAATACCATTAAAGGCTGACCAAGGATCTAGTGGCTTCTGGGTTCTGTGACAGGTTGTAGTGATACCACACCACGAGGAAAAGGACAGTGAGACTGGAGATTCAAGATACAGACAAGCAAAGGTAACATTTTAAAGCTACCATATGCCCCATGTCAAAAAAGAGCACACACATCAAAGATCAAAGGCATTAAGAGGGGTAAACAATCGTCGGAACTGTCAGACAACCTTGTGTAGGTAGGTCATTAATTATGTGGGTAGCAAAGAATGAAGCTTCAAGTGTTTACAAAAGTTACCTTTCCATTCCCTCACCTAATTCCATTCCCTCATGAAATTCTACTGGCTTGACACAAACTATTAACATGTTAAATTAAAACTTTTGAAGTGTTAGTTTCTAGAATACCCCATGGTTAATGCTTTTTATTCTAAGAAACACCCATTTATCGTCTCCCTGATATCTAAGCCCATTCTTCATCCATGTCACAGTGAGGAATTTCTGCCATTCTGCCCACACCCAGTGCCTTCTCCACAGCTTCAGCACATCTGACCCACTGCATCTGGGTCTGAAACCCAGGATCCTAACCACCATACTGTCCTTCAATTCTGGATATGACTTTGTATCTATTCACTGACCCTCTATTTATAAGCATGTCACCTCTTTCTTGCAGGAGTAAGAAGGAATAGTGGGGAAGGCAATGGCACCCCACCCTACTACTTTTGCCTGGAAAATCCCATGGATGGAGGAGCCTGGTAGGCTCCAGTCCATGGGGTCGCTAAGAGTCGGGCACGACTGAGCGTCTTCACTTTCACTTTTCGCTTTCATGCATTGGAGAAGGAAATGGCAACCCACTCCAGTGTTCTTGCCTGGAGAATCCCAGGGACAGGGGAGCCTGGTGAGCTTCCGTCTATGGGGTCGCACAGAGTCGGACACAACTGAAGCGACTTAGCAGCAGCAGCAAGAAGGAATAGAGGCCCAGAGGTCCATTCAGCATATCCCTGGGCATCCCTGACAGTTACCCAGGCAATCCAGTGAGTCAGGCTGCTCATACAGGAGCCATCTGACATATTCAACTCCCCGTTTTACAATTCCACTCTCAAGTTCTTTCAAAGCTATTGGATGGATGGCATCCCATTTTGATGATTTATTTAAACAGTTTGTCAGGTCAACCACATCCTGTACGCATATGATTCAAAACATAAATGTTTGCTGTAGATGTAATTTTTCATGTCAACTTCTGCACCAACAGAAAATGACCTTTATTCCAGAGCGATGCAATTTCTTTACAAATAGTAACTTGTAATGCCCTGGTGAAGCAATCATTAAGTTCTAATAAAAAATATAATAACATAAATGTAATGTTTAATTGAACAGCAGAAACGGTTTGGAGGCCTTCAACATTTTTTAATTGCAACTCTATATGAGAATTTAAGGTTATTCACAAAATTACTTGCCATTAGATGAATTTGAACAAATAATGCACTTTTGAAGAAGAGTCATAATTTCAAAGTACAATATAAAAAGAAAACAAAGAAGACGTATCCATCAGATACCTTGTGCCTTTGTACAAGCCTCTCCAGAGAATCTTCTTTGAATCTGTAAGGTATACTGTCCCCAGATTTTCCTATTATGCACAATACGAATTCTATGCCCAGGACTGGCCTTTCCATAGTGAATTCAAAAACTGCAAACACACGTTTAATATTTGCTTAATTGAATCAAAATTCTAAAAGTCAAACGTTATGAGGATAGAGTTAAATTTTTCCCCTCAAATTATCCATATATTGCTTTCAAAAGTCAAGTTACTTTTAAATTTGAAAATATTATTTGTGGAAAATATTATTCCACAAATTTGAAAATATTATTGCCCTTAGTTCAGAGAAGGCACTGGCACCCCACTCCAGTACTCTTGCCTGGAAAATCCCATAGACGGAGGAGCCTGGTAGGCTGTAGTCCATGGGGTGGCAAAGAGTCGAATGCGACTAAGCAACTTCACTTTCACTTTTCCCTTTCATGCACTGGAGAAGGAAATGGCAATCCACTCCAGTGTTCTTGCCTGGAGAATCCCAGGGATGGAGGAGCCTGGTAGGCTATGGGGTCGCACAGAGTCGGACACGACTGAAGTGACTTAGCAGCAGCAGCAGCATTACCCTTAGTTTGAGGAACTCATAGTACCACTGCTATTTTTAAAGTTGACACAAGTCTGATTGTATGCATATTAGCTCAATACAAGATCCTATAAGCAACTCCTAAATTAAAATCTTGAAGAAACATCTGTGATAAAATGATTCTTCTCTTTCCTCTGTGATTTCAACAGTATGTTTATGCTCTTTAGGTATTAGATAAGAACCAAAAGTGCCCTTGCGGGGCACTTGAGAGAAAGAGTTATTTCATTTTCTAGAATGGATTGAAGAGAAACTGGAGAAGTGGACAGAACTAGCAACTCAACCCAGTAAAGTCTGGATCGGCCACTGACCTGAGGACATAGCATTCACTTGTCTCAGCTCTGAATATAATATGAGGGCTGTAATTTCTCATCAGCATGGATTGGGAATATGATAAACAGTCAAAAAAGAAGTGTCAATGTAAGAACAGAGAAAGAACCAGCAGCCTGTTTGTCAGAGGTAGAAAATGAGCTCCAAGGAAGGATGGTGCCACCATTATGCTTTACTAGCAGGTCAGCGAGCCCACCTAGACCAGCAGGTGAAGATGCCTCATTTCACCAGCTGATAGGATTAATCTTACCAGGGAAGGAAATTCATGAATAGCCTTCAGTAAATATAAAAAATGCCAGTAAGCGTGTGTAAGGGATGAAAGTATAACTTCCAGGGATATATAATCACTTCCTTCATAGAACAAATTGATCCATGGGAGAAATTTACATTCAGAATATTGGGAACCTGATATGAATGAAAGAGATAATTATAGTTTCAGCATCAAGTTAAAAATCAGTTTAAAGACACGGAAATAGGTTCGGATGCAGAAGTAAAACCAGACAGCAGCTTTTGTAGGATCTGAGGATCCCAGCAAACAAGGAAGCAGGTTGTTAGAAAGGGTCTACGTTGCTACCAGATCTGGAAGTGCCTGTCAACCCAAATCTCCCTCAGACTGGGAGTCAGGATGTCTGTGTAGAGTATGCACTGAGGAGAGAGCTGAGTGAAGGAAAAAAACAGGGCTTCCCTGGTTGTCCAGTGGTTAAGCATCCACCCGACAGTGCAAGGCACACAAGTGTGATCCCTGTTCCGGGAAGATCCCACATGCCATGGAGCAACGAAGCCCATGCACCACACCTACTGAGCCTGCACACCTAGAGCCTACGCTCCGCAACAAGGGAAGCCACTGCAACAAGAAGCCCTCACATCGAAACAAAGAGTAGTCCCTGCTCTGCACAACTATTCCTAAAGCCCACGTATAGCAGCGAAGACCCACCGTGGCCAAAAAATTAAAAAAAAAAAAAGAATTTAACTCTTAAAGAAAAAACATAGGAAAACAACAACAACAAAAAAGTACCTGCCATTTGCTGTGCCCCAAGAAGGTGTTAAAAAAACATATTTCTTTCTCCTTGTTGTGCTTCTGTCTTTTAATATTAATAAGAATATTGCTATGTGAGTACTATGAGCTCCATTTCACAGATGAAGACACCAGTTAACTAACTGGTCCCAAGGTCACAGAACTTGTGAACAGACAATCTCATTCATGGCTAAACCTTATTTTGCAAACTCAGCTATTTTTTTTTTTTTTCGAATTCATTTAACACTTTCTAATGTTTCTTCCAGAGTCCCTTGGACTGCAAGAAGATCCAACCAGTCCATTCTGAAGGAGACAAATCCTGGAATTTCTTTAGAAGGAATGATGCTAAAGCTGAAACTCCAGTATTTTGGCCACCTCATGCGAAGAGTTGACTCATTGGAGAAGACTCTGATGCTGGGAGGGATTGAGGGCAGGAGGAGAAGGGGACGACAGAGGATGAGATGGCTGGATGGCATCACTGACTCGATGGGTATGAGTCTGGGTGACCTCCGGGAGCTGGTGATGGACAGGGAGGCCTGGCGTGCTGCGGTTCATGGGGTCGCAAAGAGTCGGACACGACTGAGCGACTTATCTGATCTGATCTGAATGTTTCTTCCTATTGAAATTCCTTTTTTAAAACAGTCATCTTGCCATGCTTACCAAAGAAGACCAGGGCTAAGTCTTGTTGGATAGGTTGGTCTATGTAACCCTGGTCAGAAGACCCCTCCAGAGTGGCCAGCAGGCACACCCACCCTCCCACCCAGCCCTATGGTTTGTCAGTAAGGAGACTTTAAATGAGCAACACAGAAGCAATATGGTCCTCATCCTCAGGAAGACAACTGCATGGCAGGAAAAATGGCATAGCACCCACATAATGCCTACATGCTTAAAACTGTTCCTGCGGTACTTACTGGCTAATGATTTAGGGCCTGGAAACGGTGATGTGTCACCTCCTCACTTAGAAGCATCACCCTGCAGGTCAGCAGATGGTGCTTTGTCACCTGCATTGAGGTCCCTGAGCTGGGAACTGGTTTTCTGCACCCACCAGAGTTAGCCTGGGTGAGGACCACCCCCTTCTGGTAATGCTCTAAATCCTCAAGATGCAGCTCATTAGGGACCCTAGCTTGTTAAGGCCCATCACACACTGTCAAGGGTAATTAAATCAGGGATTAGTGTCACCCAGAGAGCTTGGCAGAAGCCTGGTCCATGTTAAAGTGAGTGACTCTGAGTGGTGAGGGCAGACAAGGTTACTGTTGGCTCCCAGCAGGGAGCCTCCTCTGAGGCTGGCGGGGGCTGGTGGTTAGGTCCCTTGAGCAGAAAACTATGTATTTTCATTTTCCTCACACGTTCTCTACTCTGAACCCTGTTTTGCACTTATTGGATTTCTTTTTAATTAAACTACATGACATTTCACTCTCAAGATTCTATTTAAAAACACCTTCTCCTCAGTTCACCAGAAGTTGTTCTTGTCCATCTTCTCAGATGGATAGAGCAGGCTATGTGGTCCTTGGGATCTGTTAACTCACTGTCTGGAGTACAGTGAAATGTGCCTCTCACATACCTCATGTGGAAGTGTAAATTAATGCAACCTTTCTGGAAAGCAACTTGGTATTATCTTCTAAGAACTTTAAAAATGCTCATATCCTTTTTGACCGAGTATATAATTACACTGCTGGGAATGATCTGAAGAAAACCATCAGAAATACAAAAGAGGTTTGTTGTACCAGAGATGTTCACTGCAGCATCATGTATAATAGAAAACAAATTGGAAACATCAGTATTATTTACTAGAATACCAAACATTAATATGGTTAGAATATCATTGTTCATTTTATTCAGCAAATGTTTATTTACTAGGCACTAAGAAACAAGGGATGAGATAGCTGGATGGCATCACTGACTCGATGATGGACGTGAGTCTGAGTGAAATCTGGGAGTTGGTGATAGACAGGGACGCCTGGCGTGCTGTGATTCACGGGGTCGCAAAGAGTCGGACACGACTGAGTAAACTGAACTGAACTGAGAATTTAGTGGTAAACCATCACTGACCTAGAGCCAGACATCCTGGAATGTGAAGTCAAGTGGGCCTTATAAAGCATCTCTACGAACAAAGCTAGTGGAGGTGATGGAATTCCAGTAGAGCTATTCCAAATCCTGAAAGATGATGCTGTGAAAGTGCTGCACTCAATATGCCAGCAAATTTGAAAAACTCAGCAGTGGCCACAAGATTGGAAAAGGTCAGTTTTCATCCCAATCCCAAAGAAAGGCAATGCCAAAGAATGCTCAAACTACCACACAATTGCACTCATCTCACACGCTAGTAAAGTAATGCTCAAAATTCTCCAAGCCAGGCTTCAGCAATATGTGAACCGTGAACTTCCTGATGTTCAAGCTGGTTTTAGAAAAAGCAGAGGAACCAGAGATCAAATTGCCAACATCCGCTGGATCATGGAAAAAGCAAGAGAGTTCCAGAAAAGCATCTATTTCTGCTTTATCGACTAGGCCAAAGCCTTTGACTGTGTAGATCACAATAAACTGTGGAAAATTCTGAAAGAGATGGGAATACCAGACCACTTGATCTGCCTCTTGAGAAATTTGTATGCAGGTCAGGAAGCAACAGTTAGAACTGGTCATGGAACAACAGACTGGTTCCAAATAGGAAAAGGAGTACGTCAAGGCTGTGTATTGTCACCATGTTTATTTAACTTATATGCGGAGTACATCATGAGAAACACTGGACTGGAAGAAACACAAGTTGGAATCAAGATTGCTGGGAGAAATATCAATAACCTCAGATATGCAGATGACAACCCCCTTATGGCAGAAAGTGAAGAGGAACTAAAAAGCCTCTTGATGAAAGTGAAAGTGGAGAGTGAAAAGGTTGGCTTAAAGTTCAACATTCAGAAAACGAAGATCATGGCATCTGGTCCCATCACTACATGGGAAATAGATGGGGAAACAGTGGAAACAGTGTCAGACTTTATTTTTCTGGGCTCCCAAATCACTACAGATGGTGACTGCAGCCATGAAATTAAGAGATGCTTACTCCTTGGAAGGAAAGTTATGACCAACCTAGATAGCATATTCAAAAGCAGAGACATTACTTTGCCAACAAAGGTTCGCCTAGTCAAGGCTATGGTCTTTCCTGTGGTCATGTATGGATGTGAGAGCTGGACTGTGAAGAAGGCTGAGCGCTGAAGAATTGATGCTTTTGAACTGTGGTCTTGGAGAAGACTCTTGAGAGTCCCTTGGACTGCAAGGAGATCCAACCAGTACATTCTGAAGGAGATCGGCCCTGGGATTTCTTTGGAAGGAATGATGCTCAAGCTGAAACTCCAGTATTTTGGCCACCTCATGCGAAGAGTTGACTCATTGGAGAAGACTCTGATGCTGGGAGGGATTGGGGGCAGGAGGAGAAGGGGACGACAGAGGATGAGATGGCTGGATGACATCACTGACTTGATGGATGTGAGTCTGAACTCCGGGAGTTGGTGATGGACAGGGAGGCCTGGCGTGCTGTGATTCATGGGGTCGTGAAGAGTCAGACACGCCTGAGCGACTGATCTGATCTCTACCTCTCCACTGCCTTCTCAGAGTTTATAAAGTTAGTGTTTTTAAATGTTGATAATATGGGAATTTGTTTATATTAAAGTTTCAAATGGAAACCTAAGATTTGGGGACTTCTCTGGCAGTCAAGTGGTCAAGACCTCGCATTTCCAATGCAGGGCTTGAAAGTCCGATCCCTGGTTGGCAAACTAAGAACTCACATGCTATGTGGCATAGCCAAAAAAGAAGGAACTATATCTACATGTCAACAGGGTTACCTGTTTGAAGAAGTTAAGAGCAATTTTTTTCTTTTTTATGCTTTCCTGTTTATTCTGAGACAAATATTATGAACAAAGATTGCTTTTTTTTTGCATGGGTGCTCAGTCATGTCCAGCTCTTTGCAACCCCATGGACTATAGCCCACCAGTCTCCCCTGTCCATGGAACTGTCCAGGCAAGAATACTGGAGTGGGTTGCCATTTCTTATTCCAGGGGATCCTCCCAACCTGGGGATTGAACCCACATGTCCTGCAAGTCTCCTGCATTGCAGGCATATCCTTTACCGCTGAACCACTGGAGAAGCCCATGAATATACATTACTTTTATAATTGAAGGAGGTAGAGAAAATATTACATTTCTAAAAACATGCACACAAACAAAAATATATAAAGATATCCAACTCCTTTCCCTTCTGAGTAGTAAATGTGATTCTTACCTTTGCTAAGAAGACTCACTTCTTTCAAGCTACCAATTACTATCTTCCATTTGGATTTAATCATCACCAAGGAGCAATGACTGGGAGCAAATGAAGTCACCAAAGAGGTATGGTGACAGTTTGCTTTCCCCACCATATCGTTTTATTCACATGGTTTTGTGATTCCCTATGTCTCCTACTGACCCCAACGTCTCCTAATCTCACTCATCAGAAGGAAAGTGTACGTACGCAAGCAACAGGAGTTCAATTCCTCATTAAGATCATAATTCCAACAAAATATTGAAAATAGGAGTCTGGAAGTATTAGTCCAGAATTCTCCCGAGGACCAAGTATAAGCCAGGAGAGAGCTGGCTCCCTGGACTCTAGAGCCCTGATGGAAAAACAGTGCTGATGTCGTTCCTCTCTGAAAACCATTGAGTAGACTGCCTTGGTATCTGTTCTAGTGCTTGCTGAGCAGACTGCCTGTGTTTAACAGGTGTAACTGCTACGCTGCCAACAAAGCTGCTCATTGAAGACCTGGAGTCATGTGTGTTTGCTTCTGCACATTCCAAGTAAGATTATAGGTGCTGCTGGATATTCATACCCAAAATGAGAAGAGGGTAAACAGATGAGCGAGAAGTTCCAAGGTTGGCATACTCCCTCTCTAAGTCACCTGGCTTGGGGCAGATTTCCCCCAGCTGATCACACAATCCACTTTTAAAGACAGCTTTTAGGGTGGCCCTAATATCCTAGAGTCACGAACATTTGTGCTCATCCTATTGGGCCTTGTTTTTAATCACACACATCAATTAGTCATCCAGCTGAGGTACATGCAAGGATACCCAAGTAACTGACCTAGGTAATAATCAGAAGAAGAAGAAGAGCTATTCATCAGCAATTACATGCTAGACAATTTATAGTTTCTAAGCTCCCCACCATCCAAAGAATACTCCATCCCAGGGAAGTTAAGTAAATGGATGGCAATCACCCACAGGACTGAATTCAAAACAGGTTCTGATTGGGTACAAAGCCCAAGCTCTTCTCTTTCCACCAAATTCTGCAACCTCAAAAAAACCCTATTTTTTCTGAGACTGGAACATTTCTCCTCTACCTAACAAAATACACCATACAAAATCCATGTGTTATGTAAGTATACTACCCTATAATCCAAACATCTCATCACTGCCTCTCTCTTCCCTCTAATTGGTGATAGGAAAGCAAGAATAGTATGGTCAGAACTTAACAACAGGGCAGGAATGGGGATTCTTTTGTGATAAATATAACTTGCACGTTGAATACCATCAGAACAAAGGTGAAAGCCATTATTCTTACCTACAGTCCAGCTAACATAAAAACTTAAACATCTAATAGTAATTTACAGGAAAGCATTTCTGCTTATCCAAATGGATGAGTTCACAGGTTAGCCCTGTAAAGGTCAGTTATTTTTTATTTTTGAGGTGGGGAAAGTGAGACATAAGAATGTGACTGATTTTCTACAGACATCACACTTCTGAGGGCTTCCCAAGTGGCTTAGTGGCTTAGTGTTTAAGAGTCCTCCTGCCAATGTAGGAGATGCAAGAGACATGGGTTCAACCCCTGAGATGGGAAGATCCCCTGGAGTAGTACAGGCCATTCCAGTATTGTGGCCTGAAAAATCCCATGGACAGAGGAACCTGGCAGGCTACAGGCCATGGGGTCACAAAGAGCTGGACATGACTGAGCAACTAAGCACACACACATGCACGCACTTCAGAAAGCTGCATGAGGGTAAGGGATAGGTCCAGCTGCTTTAGTTTATATGCAATTTATTCATATATTGAGTTATTCAACAAACTTATTCTGAGTACCTACCACATAAGAGATGCTAGGGGAACAAAATCATATGTGCCTAGGATGGTGCTGTGCTCACAGAAGTCACCCAGGGACTGTGCCTTGAAAGCATTTATTGATTGCAGATAAGAGTGGCAGAAATGAGGGCACCAATGTCTGGATCTACAAATTCCGATCTATTGCTCTAACACCTACAAAATTCATCATTCTGTGTACGTAGGTGGCCTGTGAGCTTCCAAGGAGCGCAGAGATCCACAGATTAGTAATGGATTGCAAACATAAGACTATCATTTCATCAACACTAAACGGGTTACACTTTCATTCCACTGAGTGCCTTCTTGCCTCTGAAACGTGGGCCCGGGAAAGCGGTCACACCTCTCTGACCTCTGCACCACTCATTACCCACTGCTGCTCCATCTCAAAGGTCTAATCAGCTCTTACGGTTCTGATCTTGTTAGAGAACACTGGTCTCCCACCTCCTGGAGTCCTGCCTAATTCACTACTGGGCGCAACCTCGCAAGAGTTGAGAATCACCAGGTGTCTAGATTCCAACTGGATACCCTGGTTCTGTTCCTGATGTGGGTCCCCACCCCACCAGCTCAAGGACTGAATTTAGGTCAACACTAAATTGCTACCTGTGAGTCTTTCTACTATTCAAAACAGAATAATAAGAGCTACCCTCCCTAATACTTTAAAGGAATACAAAGGGGATTTATGGTCTGATGTCTGCAAAAACCCTCACAGAAAAATCCTGTGAAAAACAATGGATTTTAATAGCTTAGAATATTGATTTTTTTTCCCCTCAAATTTTAAAAACGACTCCACTGGATGCTACTATAGAATGCAAAGAGGAAATATCAAGAATGCATAGAGAAGGGAGAGGAAACTTTAGCAATAATAACCACCCTCTGGTAAAGAATCTGCCTGCAATGTAGGAGACATGAGTTCAATCACTGAGTCAGGAAGATGCCCCGGAGAAGGAAATGGGAACCCACTCCAGTATCCTTACCTGGAGAATCCCACGGACAGAGGAGCCTGGCGGGCTACAGAGGATCACATGGGGTCACAAAAGAGTTGGACACGACTGAGCAAATAAACGACAAGAAGAGGTAGAATCATTATTTTCAAACGAGTTTCAAGAAACATCTTAGGAATTCCCATAGGGCTATCCAAAGGTAACCAGAGTGGTTAGTGATAACGATGACTGAAAAGCAGCAAGATGCCAGGGAAGACCTTGAATAAGCAAATGAATAAGGAAGGGGTTCAAGTGAACGAAGGCGCAGGTCTCCTCTCTCCTTCCTCGCCCTCTCTCACCGCCCTCCAGTGCAGTATTAATAGAAGAGTTCCCTGGGGTCCTAAGAGAACTGTTGCTCCATATGGAGGGGCAAAGTTGTGCTTACTGCCACAAGAGACTGGTTTAGCTATGTTGCCTGTGTCTCAGCAGCAAGGAGTGCCAGTTCACATTAAGCTCTGTGCATCTCGTCACATCAGCCGTGGCCCTGAGACAGCAGCATGTGATGGGTGCTGGGACTCAGCATCTGTGACCAAGGTTAGAGCCCATCTCAAGGAGTACGCTCACCAAATGAAAACGGCACCTGCTTCTCCTGCCAGTAGCCCATCACCAGTCTCCTGCCCACCCAGCCCTGCTTCCTGCATCCCCCAGATTTACTGCTGAGAAGGCAGGCGGCATCAGGACAAAGGATGTGAGCAGTGATGACCATCAGCCTCCAAATGACGGAGGCTTGGAGGAAATGACATCTTGGCTACAGCACAGTTCACAGGGACCGCGGCCCACTTGTTTCTAAAAAGAGAAATTCAAGACCCAACAGCTATGAAAGCTGGAGCAGGGCAGCCAGAGTGGGGAAGGTGTGGGCACTGGGTTGGACACAGACATCTGGTCACCACGCTCTTTCCATGACTGCCCTAGAGTCTGCAGGCCTCACTTTTGTCATTTATAAAACATAGGCTTGGATTTAGTGACCTTTAAAATAGTTCCAGCTTTAACATTCTAAAAATTTGTCACTCTGGGTACACCCAGGGCCCAGCAACACCCGTGTGTACAGTGTGTATAATGATAGCTTATTAGACATGGGATGTCCTATGTCTTTAAGTACCCCGGAAGTACTTAAAGAGACCCTCCATTTTAACAGTATCTCCAGGTGATTCATATGCACATTAAAGTTTTACAAGCGTTGTTCTAGAATATTTTATCACAGGTTTATAGAGAATCATCCATCCTAACTTGAGAATTATAAAGCAAAACAAATGCCAGACTAGAGGACCTGTCTTCTTTAAAAAGTATCACTGTAGCTCATTAATAGGACCTGACACTGTGATTTAAAACTTGTCATCGAATTAAACCTTATCCCAGGCTTTGACTCGCTGTTTTACTCAGAGCAAGCGCCCCGTGCCTCAGAAGGCATTGCTATAGTCTCAGTGCTTCTCAGGCAGCGTGTCCTCTTTGGAACATATCTCCGCTGGCTTAAGGGTCTTAGTGCATTCAGTTAAATATCTCAACAGAACAGCCTTCACATACGTGAAAATACAATATTATATGAGGTATCAAATAGCAGTTTTAGGCAAACCTCCCTTTCTGGATGCAACTACGCAATTGTAACATGACCAAATCTGCAGGTGGGGTGGCTCTGTTTACCAACCCAGGGGTTCGTGTGTCTAACAGTAATAAATGATTCTTCTCTTTCTTGTTATATAGCCCTGTGCTGCAAAATATTCACGTGGAAATGGACATATCTGGCCCCTGCACTTACAGAATTAAAAATAGTTATATGAGAATGTCTAAATGGCAGCACTATTGACGTTTCGGACCTGACAATTCTTTGTTGCGGGGGCTGTCCTGTGCGTTGGAGGTTGTTTAGCAGCATCTCTGGCCCGTATCCACCAGATGCTTGAAGCAGTCACCGTTCAGCTGTGGCAGCCAGGATGTCTCCAGACACTGCCAAACGTTCCTTGGGGGAAGGGGGTACAATCACCCCTGGTGGAGAACCACTGGACTAGAAAACACTAGTGAGGATTACCCGGAAAGCATAAGGAAGACGTCTATGAGGATGTGACTGGAAACAACCACAACACACACACTGAGCAATTATATTAATGGTGAAATAAACAATGGGGTATTCATAATACATGCAAGTCAATGGGCCGGGGAAGACAGGAGGAAGAATCAAGTGAGATCCATGACCCAGAAAGGAGAACCCAAGGGGAACAGGCTACCTCTAATTCCAGCAAAAACCTCATATTGAAGAGCAGAGTTCTTGATCACAGGCTGTTTCTCAGCCACAGACATTATTAACAAAGATAGAAGTAATGTCAGAGACAAAGAAGAGTTCAAGGATGTCAGACAAGAAGGGCTGTAACAGTATAAAAATATCACTTTGAAGTATTAGTTCTCAGAGGCAAGTGTGCTGCACAGAGATTCATAAAATCTACAGCTGGAATGGGCCTTAGATTCACCTCCTCCAATGCCATCATCCTGCACATAACCCAGAAAGGCAAATGCACTCGTCCAAGTTACAGCTACCTAGAGGCGGAGCGGGGACACTTAAGGCGCAGGCTTGGTGTGAACCATCTCTGTTGCCCGGCACCCAGAGCAGGGCCTGGAGAATCGTGAGGACCAGGGACGGTTGAGTAGTCAAAATGAACCTGGATCTCTGGCCGCACAGCCTGATACTCTTCCTGCCATGCCCCTCTACCTGCTGGGACTTAGGAGGCTTTTTAGAGTATGGCAAGTCTGTTGGTGAAATGCTAATTAAACTAGCATCTGCTGCTGCTGCTAAGTCACTTCAGTTGTGTCTGACTCTGTGCGACCCCATAGACGGCAGCCCACCAGTGTACTGGAAAACATAAAATGTGCATCTGTAGGCCTTCCAAAAGAAAATGAGAGGAATAGGCTTGAGAGAGGTTAAGATACCTCACCCAGGGGAGAGTGAGTTGTATGCCTACCAGGGTATAGTGGCAGGGAATAGAGGCTAGAAATTAAAAGAAGGTGTTAAGTGTTGGTTACTCAGTTGTGTGTCCAACGCTTCAATCCCATGGACTCTAGCCCGCCAGGCTCCTCTGTCCATGAGATTTCCAGGCAAGAATACTGGAGTGGGTAGCCATTCCCTTCTCCAGGGGATCCTGCCGATCCAGGGATCAAACCTGGGTCTCTTGCATTACAGGCGGATACTTTACCATCTGAGCCACCAGGGAAGCAAGGCTGGAAGATGCCTATCACACCAGTACTCACTTCTCTATTCAGTACCTGCCAGCCACCTGAGCAAGTTCCAGAACCCAGCCCAGGTCAGCTCTCCCTAGGAGAAGAGGGAACAGAGCCATGGAGAAAGAAGAGATGCCCTTTCTGAAACAGTACTATCCTATCACCTTAAAAACGCTAAATTTTGGTTTATGTTCAAGGTCAACCTTGGAACTGGCAGATTGGGATTTCAGAATTTTCCTGCTCCAGAAAATCTCTCTGCTTAGGGGAGCACTCTTATCATGAGACAAAAGTTTCTTATACCACCATAAACCAAAAAGGCTTAAAACATAACTGCTGGTTGGGGTAACACATCAGCTAAAACCCAACCTCATTTAAGTACCATCAGTTAATCCAAAAGCATTAATTGGGACTTCCCTGGTGGCTCAGTGGTAAAGAATCCACCTGCCAACACAGGAGACTCGAGTTTGATCCCTGTCCAGGAAGATCCCACATGCCACAGAGCAGCTAAGCCCATGCACTACAACTGTGCTCGAGAGCCCGGGGGCTGCAATTGCAAAGCCCACGTGCTGCATCTACTGAAGCCCTCATGCCCTAGAGCCCGTGCTCTGCAACAAGAGAGGCCACCACAGTGAGAAGCCCGTGCACCTCAACTAGAGAGTAGCCCCTATTTGCCGCAATTAGAGCAAAGCCCTCAGAGCAGTGAAGCCCCAGCATGGCCAAAATAAATAAATAAAAAGCATTAATTGTGTCAGATCCTTCACAGTTTTTGTGGTGGGATGGAAGCAAAGTCATTGAGGAATCTCTAGTTGCTGAGGAGGGGAAGAAAGAAGGAAAGCACAGAAAGAAAAGTCTGTGGATCCAGATAAATTTAGAACACTTGGTCATTTTGCTGAGCCAACAGGGCTCCCTCTTCAACTGGACTGGGACAAATAGCTGTGTCTCAAGGTGGCTTTGTCATGCTAATGCACCCAGACAGCTCTGCTTCCCAAGATTTAGAGGAGGTTTTGTGAGTTTGTTAGAACCAAGCTGAGCTTCCTTAGAAAGCTTTCATTAATCAGCATATCACTGAACAGAACCACTACTTGGGAACCACCCGATTAAAGGCAGAAGAGAAGGTGCAGCCTGGGTGGCGTCCAAGTGGATCACAACATGAAGCATGGCCTCAGTGCTGGACACTGTGCCAGCTTCCTTACCAAAGTGATTTCTCGCACTCTTACGAGAAAAGCATTATCTGGACAACGCAGATGAGGCAGCCGATGTTTATGGGCTTTGAATAAAACTTGGCTGTGGTCATTAAATGAATAACTGCTGGAGTCTCTGACACCAAAGTTCAGGCTCTTTCTACTCCACCATGGAGAAAAGCTAGAAAGAAAAAGGACAATCCATTGAAAAACCCTTCCCAATGTGAATCACAAAAAGCACTCAGGATTTAGTGCATCTCAGCAAATGAGGACTCCTGCATTTACTCTGTAACTGTTGAGCATCTTTGATGAGCAGAGTATTGTTCTGGGCTCCAACAAAAGGCACATGGGAAATACTGCTTCCTAATACGGGCTTGCCAACTACCCGGGAGGAAAAATGAACACAGAGCAAATACTTAAGTCATATAAAATGATGCACATTAGATAACAAGGACTGCGGGACTTTGGAAATGAGAGATATCTATGTGAGACAGTGTAATTAAGGGAAGCTTTTATCAGAGAGATGCAGGCTGATCTTTTAGAACTAATAAACTTTTAAATAACTTTTAGTATTTCAGGGAATAGAGAAGTAGAAAAGAACATCCCAGACAAAAAAAGAAGTGATATGAACCAAGTCAGGACCAAGGCAGCTGTCCTGAACAGAAGCTCAGAGCTTGAATCCATGAAGGCACTTTGGATGCAGTGATGAACACAGCCTTGCTGGAGAAGAGGTATTGTGGAACTGACAGAATCTTGAATGTCAGAAAGTCTATTGGGAATGAAGGAGAAACCTAGTGAGTTTTTAAGATTTATCTGATACTATTTATTATTCTAACTTGACAAGTAGAGTTTTTCTAGACTTCTCAAAGTGGACAGAGATCCAGTGGCTTCATCTACAGAGAATAGCCAGAGGGTATGACAAAGCCAGGAAAACTCTACTCATCTTTCTTGTGTACCTTCCAAGGGTCCCACTGAGAACCCCAACAAAATGAGTCACAAGTTCTTGGTCTGTTCCACCTAAATATCCCAAGCACTTTCACTACTTTATCAGGGTATTTTTATCACCCCAAAATAAAACTTTTTAGGAGAGTTTTCCATATATAGCTGACCGCATAGAAAGGAGACAGGTGTGCATGCGTGCTCAGTCAAGTCCGACTCTTTGCAACCCCATGGAGGATAGCCCACCGGGCTCCTCTGTCCCTGGGATTTCCCAGACAAGAATACTGGAGTAGGTTGCCATTTGCTTCTCCAAGGGATCTTCCCAAGCCAGGGACTGAACCCGAGTTTTCTGCACTGGCTGCGGATTCTAGATCACTGAGCCACCTGGAAAGTCCCTAGGAAGGAAACTATATACTTGTCAATGAGCTAAAGTTCACTAACCACCAAATGAGTGACAGTGTCTCCAAAACACTGCCATTTTAAGCTCATTTTTTGTCACTCAGTCATTTGACTCTTTGCAATCATTAGGACTGTAGCCCACCAGGCTCCTTTGTCCATGGGATTTCCCAGATAAGAATACTAGAGTGGGTTACCATGCCCTCCCAGGGATCTTCATGACCCAGAAATCAAACATGCAGCTCCTATGTCTTCTGCATTACAAGTGGATTCTTTACCTGCTAAGCCATTGGGGAAGCTCCAATTTTTGTCACAGTTGGCCCCAGTCAGGCAGAATCATGAGAAATAAACATATAACTCCACTGTCACCTTTAAGCATGAAACTGAACAAATGAATGAATGGATTCCATCACTGTAGTGATGCTAGAGGTACTTGTGTCATAATAAGAAATATGTGTTGGTCTCTGCCACTCGTTCCTGAACCAGAGCTCCTAAAATTCTTATGATATCTTGAGTGATGAGGGTAACAGGACTGTCACACTGAACTCCTAAATCCTTTGGAATTTTCTGGGTTTTGGAGCATCTTTTGTTCTAATGAGGTGACTCTTGGTGGTCTCCTGTGTGGGCTCCTGTGTGGGAACTGGTCACTAAAAAGAGGAGGCCATGATTCAATGCTTGGCACTTTCAGCCCTGCTCCTTGTCTTCTGGCAAAGGGAGAAGACCTGAAGATTGAGTTAATTATCAATGATGTCCACGTGGTGAAGCCTCCATTTAAAGAACCCCTGAAGTGGGACTTCTGTGGTGGTTCAATGGGTAAGACTGTGGCTCCCAATGCAAGGGTCCTGGGTTCATTCCCTGGTCAGGGAACTAGATCCCACATGTAACAACTAACAGTTCACATGCTGCAACTAAGACCCAGTTCCGCCAAGTAAATAAATAAAAGATTTTTTTTTTTAATCCCTAAAGTACACCATTGGAGGAGCTCGTGGATGGTGAACATTCATGTATCAGGAGAGAGGTGCACCACACTTTCACAGGAGTAGACACCCCTGTGCTTGGGATCCTCAGGCTCCATCTCGTGTACCTCTTCCTCTGGGTGTTCACCTGTTTCCTCTATTCTGCATAATAAATAGGCAAATTTTAGTGTTTCCCTGAATTCTGTGAGCTATTAGAGTAAATTATTGAAACCGAGGAGGGGGCTTTGGGAACCCCAATCTATAGCTGGTTGTTCAGAAGTACAGGTGACAACCTGGGACTTCTGACTGCATCTGTGGGGGCCAATCTTACAGGGTTGAGCCCTCAACTTATGGAGCTTCCAGTAACTCCAGGTAGTCAGTGTCATAATTAGACTGCAGGGTACCCAGCTGGTGTCCAGGGAGTTGAAAAACTGGTCAATGTGGGGGAAAATACCCACACATTTAGCATTAGTGTTTTGAGTAGTATAAAAGTTGTTTTTTCAGTCTAATGCAATGAGAGTGTTTTTGAGAAGAATGAGAATTAAGCTAGCTGAAAATAGGTCTGTCAAGAATCCACCAGAGCTTGCATATATACAATGGAATATTACTCAGCCATATAAAGGAATGAAATTGGGTCATTTGTAGAGATGTGGATGATCTAGAGAGTGTTGTACAGAGTGAAGTAAATCAGAAAGAGAAAAACATAGTATATTAATGCATATATATGGAATCTAGAAGAAATGGTATGCTGCTGCTGCTAAGTCGCTTCAGACGTGTCCGACTCTGTGCGACCCCATAGACGGCAGCCCACCAGGCCCCGCCGTCCCTGGGATTCTCCAGGCAAAAACACTGGAGTGGATTGCCATTTCCTCCTCCAGTGCATGAAAGTGAAAAGTGAAAGTGAAGTCGCTCAGTCGTGTTCGACTCTTAATGACCCCATGGACTGCAGCCTACCAGGCTCCTCCGTCCATGGGATTTTCCAGGCAAGAGGACTGGAGTGGGGTGCCATTGCCTTCTGGTATAGATGATCTTATTTGCAAAGAAGAAATAAAGACACAGACATAGAGAACAAATATATGGATACCAAGAGGGAAAAGGGAGGGTGAGAGGAATTGGGAGATTGGGATTGATATATATACACTACTGGTGGTGTTGTTTAGTCGCTAAGTCACATCTGACTCTTATAACCCCTTGGGCTATAGCCCACCAAGCTCCCCTGTCCATGGGATTTCCAAGGCAAGAATACTGCAGTGGGTTGCCATTTCCTTCTCCAGGGGATCTTCCTGAACCAGGGATTGAACCCATGTCTCCTTCATTGGCAGACAGATTCTTTACCACTGTGCCACCTGACCTTTTAAACAACCTTTCCTTTTATGGGTATGTCTAGAGCCTCATAATTTTAGGTCATGTGAGCATCCTTTCTCCCATCAAAGCATCCCCCTATCCCCCTAACATAGCCCCAAGCCTCCTGGTACAGAATGTTGTTGGTCTTCAGTCGCTCAGTCCTGTCTGACTCTGTGACCTCATGGACTATAGCATGCCAGGCTGCCCTGTCCTTTACCATCTCCCAGAGCTTGCTTAAATTCACGTCCATTGAGTCAGTGGTACAGAGTGGATACCTTATAAATATTTTATGCACAAGTGCATGAAACAATCTCACAAGCACAAGTGCCCCAGTTTACCACTTTATGGGAAGCAAGGCTAACCTCCTTTACCCAGCATGTGGCAGCTCTCAGATACAGAACATTTTGCAAAAAGCATGGGCACCCTTCATCCCCGCATCTAAAATGTGTGTCCTTCCTCCCTACATGGGGTCCGTGGGCATCCACAGGTGAGCCAGCTAACTATAGTTTACAACCATCCTATAGTCTCTATTCCTTATATGACTTCTTTCATCAAAGACAGGATTGTTTTCCCCATTGAGCAGATAGTGAAACCAAGAAACAGTGCAACTCTGTGTCCAGATATGCTAAGGCGAGAAGTCCTATTAAATGCAAAATGTTTGAGACTTCTCATGTACTTTGGTTATGAGCATAGGCTTGGGGTCAGATAGGCTGAAGAATGCCTCTCTGGTAGCTCAGTGGTACAGAATCTGTCTGCCAATGCAGGAGACACAGGTTCGATCCCTGGGTTGGGAAGATCCCCTGGAGGGGGAAATGGTAACCCAGTCCAGTATTCTTGCCTGGAGAATCTCATTGATATAGGAGTCTAGTGGGCTGCAGTCCATGGGGTCGCAGAGTTGGACACAACTGAGTGACTTCACTTCACTTCTGACATTCAGGAATGAAAGTTTAGCTGGAAAGAATGTCAGGCAAGCCTTTTGACCATCTCTAAGCCATGTCCCCCAGCATAGTTTTATCAGTGATAAAGGTGGTACTTTGGCCACTGATGCAAAGTACTGATTCATTGGAAAAGACCCTGATGCTGAGAAAGATTGAAGGTAGGAGGAGAAGGGGATGACAGAGGATAAGATGGTTGGATGGTATCACCAACTTGATGGACATGAGTTTGAGCAAGCTCCGGGAGTTCATGGACAGGGAAGCCTGGTGTGCTGCAGCCCATGGGGTCGCAAAGGGTCAGACATGACTAAGCGACTGAAATGAAAGGTGGTACTTTCACAGTCAACTGCCCATCTCCTATCTCTGCTTCTCAGTTGGTCCTGAACTTGGGTGGAAAATTGGAGGGTCATTCATTGGGTCCACTCACCCCCAACAATAAGTATTTCATACATGGCACCTGGAGGCATAACCAGAGCCTAGCTGCGTGCAATACATCTCACCTGATGGTAGGAAATGATGCAACACTTTGTGTCCACAGTTACAAGACATTACAGGGCACGTAAGTGTAGTGGCTTACCTGCCAAGTTTGTGTGAATAAATAAGCCAGTTTACTGGATGCCCCTCATGGGTCCCGGGGGCAGTATCAGCGTTTACCAGACTAACAACAGCGATAGGAGACAGTGCACCTCATCATAGCATGGACCCAGGCTCTAATGGTTATGCAGACATGCTCTGCTGACAGCTCCCTTTGGTCGTATTTATTCTGTAGCAATTGTTGTTTGAAGCAATAAAAATAATCATTACACACTGCCAGCAAATTTACAAATTCTGGGCAAGGTAGTCAGCATGTGGCCCAATCGTCAAATTTCCATTGTCTTTTTTTAAAATGACACTTGTAATGCCAGTGGTTGTATGTAATGTGATAAGTTACACATTAAAAAATAAATTCTAAAAAATTTTTAATAAAAGAATTTATTTTTATAATTTAATTTTTTAAATAATTTTTTAAAATTAATAAACAAATAAGAGTCCTAGCTGAAACAGAGAACCAGCAGTACATATGCTTGATGTTTAGAAATCAGAACCCTTCTGTTATTCCTAAACACCTCAGGAGTCAGGGTTACTTTGAAAGATGTGGAATGGTCTGGAAAGCCAGGCAAATATAAACAGAAAAAAAAAAAAAATACAGAAGGCTGCCAAGTGGCAGCTACCAATCAAGTATCCCATCATACATCACTGTCACTCCTCATGTTCAAGATGTTCTATAAAAAATAAAAATGGGGAAAAGCAAGGGCATCTGAAAGTCAGTGAAACTGAGTCTATTTTCCTTTTGGTTACAAAAAATTTCAAAAATACACCATGTAACAAAAAGTACTTTTGTATATCTGGAGGTCATGATTTAATCAAACAGATTCCTGACTTCTCTAAAGACAAGGAAAGTGGGGGACTTATTTAAGCCCTATGTCTCACTAACTTTCACTCACTAGCAATGAGAACATGCCTGGGAAAGCAGGGAGAAAGGAAGAAATACCAAAAGGAAGGCTGAGCTTCAGGACAAATTAGTTAAAGTTAGTTTAACTTCTAAGGGAGAAGAAATGCTGAACTTCAGAAGAGAGATGTGGTCAGCAAATTCCCTTCCAGATTCAACACAAGTCCTCCTAGTCTTCCGCATGGCCTCATGACTGTCTAAACTCCTCAAATAGCTACCCAGCTCCAGAGTTCTTAGTAATCACCTCGGCACAGAACCTGGGAGAACATAAAACTGCCAGGCAGCTACGTGATTTAGATGGTGAGCTGAAGATGAAGGCAGTTTTTGCATTTATATTGGGGAAAACCCATTAACTGGATAATTTACATTTCCCTCTCCAATCTCCCTCTGGTATGAACATTTCCAAGTTTTTGTCAATGTCCAGTCTTAGGAAGAACATTAACTTCCGTCATCACCACCATAATCATCAATCTATATTGTAATGTGAGGATTCTAGGGAAGTCAGCTTTGCTATGGAGATGAACAGGGACATTATTCTAGTCTTGACCATCGTCAGCTTACTGGATAGAGAATGCAAATCACTCAGAGGTGGCACTCAGAAGCCATAAAGCCTGCCCTGGGAAGCCAGCATCCAAGGAGTGACTCCCAAGATAGCAGGAAGACAGAAGTAAATTCTTAAAATGTCTAAGTCATGCAGTTACTTTGACAGAGTCCCAATGTCACTCATTCAAGTAATATCGTCCTGATTTAATTTTGCCATGTCCACCAACCACCTAAAATGGTAGTCACTTTCATATTTTTAAACTAAAATTTACTTTGAATTAATTTTTTGCTTAATCTGAATTTTTGTCACAAAAATCAATGAAATTATGAGTTTGAAATGCATTTTATCTTCTAATATGCATATTTTCTAATATATGCATAAATATTATATTTTTAAACAATAGGCCATGTACCACCTAAAAATATTCTCATACCAATGAATGCTAATTTCTTAATTTTGATCATTCATTACACTTGAGCAACATGTAAATTAGGAGAAGCTGAGTGAAGGGTGTATGAGCATTCTCTGAATTATTAATATTTTTGCAACTATTCTGCATGCCTAACATTTTTCCCAAAAATAAGTTTTCATTTATTGGGCAGTGTTGACATTGAACAAAGTCCCACAGGTAAACAAAATGTCAAGTTTCTTTTCCTTTAGGTTTGGCTAGAACTTTTTTAAGTCCCAATGGAAATTATGGGTTATTACAAGTTTCCACAGAGTATAACTTACTGTTGATGAAGTCTTGAGAAATTCTGGAGCATGGTCTCTAAGCTAGATTACTGGACTAAATATGAACAGTACCTAAAACTGAGACCAAAACAGATCAGGAGCAGGAGAAGAGTCCAGAGGTTTGGTGTTATCTCTGAGCTGGTTTAACCCAATGGATAACAGCCCAGTGGTTTAGGGGCAACTGGTTCAATCTGGAGGGTTGTGTGTGCACGCATTAGTCACTCAGTGGTATTCAACTCTTTGCAACCCTATGGCCTATAGCCCACCAGGCTCCTCTATCCATAGAATTCTCCAGGCAAGAATACTGGAGTGAGTAGCCATTCCCCTCTCCAGAGAATCTTCCCAACCTAGGGATCAAACCCAGGTCTGCATTGCAGGCAAATTTCTTTACCGTCTGAGTCACTAGGGAAGATCTTAGGAAGGTTATTGATCTCTCACTTCACTTAAGGAATCCATACAGGGTATAATGAGATTCTGCTTCCTTCCCACAAAGACATTTTAGATTAGAAAAGAATTTCCCAGTTCAGTCATGTCCAACTCTTTATGATCCTATGGACTGTAGCCCACCAGGCTCCTCTGTCCACGGGATTCTCCAGGCAAAACATACTAGAGTGGATTGCCATGCCCTCCTCCATGGGATCTTCCCAACCCAGGGAAAGAATCTATGTTTCTTACCTGGCAGACAGGTTCTTTACCACTTGCACCACCTGTGAAGCCTTCATATCATATTGGTATGCTACAAATGGATTACAGATGTGCTGTGCTGTTCAGCTGTAACCCTTAGGGTAACTGATGGGGTCAAGTATAAGCCACAGTCCCTAAACCATCACCTGTAGCCATGAGAAGACATGTATCATCATTTTCAGAGATCTCCTGCTATGGAAAAGTTTGTGAAGCTCTGATCTAGAATCTTTCAGAATGTCTTAAATCCCCACCTCTCTGAGACTCCAAGTATCTAATCCCCAGGATTGAGTAGTCCAGGACCAAGATTTAAGAAAGCTGGATTGTTCACTAGCTTGCTTTAGTCTGAAATCAACTTTCAGCTATTTCTCTTGTGGCAAATGAAGTTGAAAACACCTTGGATTTAGAGTCTGTGTATTAGAGTGGCTTGAACTCTTCCATGTGGCTCTAAAACAATAACCATGCCCCTTGCATTTAGTCTCAAGACCCCTGGGAAATAAGCCTAAATTGCTTTAAATGTCATAGTCTCTCAATCAGCCTCCCCTGTGACCTGTAGGTAATGATAAGTGTATCTTCCAGGCTCACTGTACATCCAAAACTCCAAAGAAAGTAGCTAACAAATGCACCTTTGAAAGCAATTGAGGCACCATGATTCAGAGATTCTTCTTTTTTTAATTTATTTTTATTTGGAGGGTAATGTGCAATGTTGTGCTGGTTTCTGCCAGACAACAATGTGAACCAGCCATTAGTATGCATATGTCCCCTGACCACTTTTCCTTCCTGATCTCTAGAAACTCCCTGCATGGCTGCAGGGCACAGGGGCCAAGCATAGCACCTCTAATTGGTAGAAGTTATACTGTGTGTCTGGGGAAAGCAATAGCAACACACTCCAGCAGTGGTCCCTGGATAATGCCATGGACAGAGGATCCTGGTAGGCTACAATCTATAGGACTGCAAAGAGTTGGACACAACTGAGCAGGCATGCATAATGTGTGTACAGCTCTGCCCTCCAAAGGAACCACAGAATACTCTTTGAAATTCAGTAACAAACAGCTGGAGTAGAAGGAGGAGATCAGGAAACTTCTTTCATTCATTCATCAAGCACTAAAGTATCGACACATACCAGCACTAGGCTCGTAGGCTACAAAAAATAGGCATACAAACAATACGTTACTCTATAGGAAGGACGGTAACAGAAATATAACGGAAATTGTAAACCAAGCACTGTCCCACTTACATGAAAGCTAATTAATTCTCCCTAGGATGCCAGGGTCAGTTCCCAGTTGAGGTGACCTGTGAGGTAGATCAATGGTTCTCAAACACCTTGTCTCAGCAACCCTTTTCATTCTTAAAAATTATTGAGAACAACAAAGATCTTTTTGTTTATGTGGGTTAAATCTATCAATGTTTACCGTATTTGAAGCCAGTCTGAGAAATGTCGAGTATTTATTAATTCATTTGAAAATAAGAAACTCACTACATGTTAACATAAACAATATATTTTATGAAAAAAATACTGTTTGTGATAAAAGGAACAGTGAGAGGAGTGACACTGTCATACATTTTTTTTTGCAACTTTTTAAACTATCAAGCTTAATAAAAGAGGCTTCTCATCTATACTTCTGCATTAAATACACCACGGCTTATTATTTTGGCTAAAGTATATGAAGAAAATAGATGGGGAAACAGTGGAAACACTGTCAGACTTTATTTTTGGGGGCTCCAAAATCACTGCAGATGGTGACTGCAGCCATGAAATTAAAAGATGCTTACTCCTTGGAAGGAAAGTTATGACCAACCTAGATAGCATATTCAAAAGCAGAGACATTACTTTGCCAACAAAGGTGTGTCTAGTCAAGGCTATGGTTTTTCCTGTGGTCATGTATGGATGTTAGAGTTGGACTGTGAAGAAAGCTGAGCACCAAAGAATTGATGCTTTTGAACTGTGGTGTTGGAGAAGACTCTTGAGAGTCCCTTGGACTGCAAGAAGATCCAACCAGTCCATTCTGAAGGAGATGAGCCCTGGGATTTCTTTGGAAGGAATGATTCTAAGGCTGAAACTCCAGTACTTTGGCCACCTCATGCGAAGAGTTGACTCATTGGAAAAGACTCTGATGCTGGGAGGGATTGGGGGCAAGAGGAGAAGGGGACGACAGAGGATGAGATGGCTGGATGGCATCACTGACTCGATGGATGTGAGTCTGAGTGACCTCCGGGAGTTGGTGATGGACAGGGAGGCCTGGCGTGCTGTGATTCATGGGGTCGCAAAGAGTCGGACATGACTGAGCGACTGAACTGAACTGATGAAGAAAATATTATCCACGCAGAGACAAAGTTAGAAAAGGGAGGAGTATTTTCATAGCCACTTTAAAAAATTGTGGACAGTCTCTGATACTGTATCAAAACTCAGTAAAATATTACTAAAACTCTATATGCTATCTTAAAGGTGCGCTGCACTTTGGAAATAGAAGCCATACATTGAACATTGTATTCATGCTTCAGCAAAACCCATTCCCATGTTGAAATCAATATACTGTTTTTATTCATTCATGGTTTTGAAACATTAGGCACTGGTCATTTCGAAAATATTGGCTAATGGATTTACACAGATCTTCCAACTGTTGGCACATTTCATTACACAGTTTCAAAAACTCGCATTCATTAATAGCAGTGCTGGTCTCCAGAGAAAAGTCTATAAGTATTGGAAAGCTGTCAAGTTCACTGTGGCATTTACGAGTGTTTTTAAAATATTTTTTCTCTTGAAAGCTTGGACTTCACCATTAGCTACAAATATTGTCAGTCATTTTCCAAGCACACTTTGTTCATTTTCAAGAAAATGGCAGCCAAATATCTATTACAATTTCTATTACAAGTACCCAACTCTGAATAAATATAGTTTTCCTGTTCTTTCAGGCAAAAATTGTGGCACATGACAAAGGGAAATAGTTTAGCTTCCAACTCAAAATAATCATGCTTCAGCCTGGAGCATAAGTGCTGTATGCATACTTGCCATTTTCAAGTTAGAATATTAAGAGGACATGTACTCAAGGGTCACTGTTTCATAAATTGCTCCATCTAGGATACCCCTAGCAAAACCAGATTAAAATAAAATAAAAACTATAGGTGTGGTGACAAGTGCAGTGACAGCTAGCATGGTTTGGTGTTAATGAATCGATTCCTGTTAAGGCATCTGCAGTTTGCAGTTTTTCCCACCACTGCTTATGTAGCATCATCACTCACTGGAAAAGACAAATAAGATCTTTATATTATGAGGGCAGTAGTTTCCACTTCAAAAAGCCTCTGGGAAGGACTTCATCAATCCATGGGAAGATCTGTAGACCACTTTGAGAACCACTGAGCTGGACTTGAAGGCTCCATAGGAATTAGCCCATGAAGTTCAGAGGAACCAAGTTCAACACACATTCACAAAGGACATATTCCATGCCAAAGTAGCACTGTGTTAGAAGCCGAGGATACTGAGCTGAATAAGAAGTTGTCTGCCTTTAAGGAGCTTATCATATCATGGGATAAGCAAACAGGGAAGAAAGTAATTTAGAATAATAGTGCATTATAGGTATGCATGTGAGAATATAGGAAAAGGGCAAAGAATTTAAAAAGAATGAAATAATGTCATTTATAGCAACATGGATGGAACTAGAGATTATCATACTGAGTGAAGTAAGTCAGACAGAGAAGGAGAAATATTATATGGCATCCCTTATATGTAGAATCTAAAAGGAAATGATACAAATGAACTTATTTAAAGAAACAAACTTAGAGAAGGAAGTTATGGTTGCTGGGAGTAAGGATGTGAGGAATTGGAATGTGATGTCCATTCCAAACTCCCTATTGTTAGGGAGTTTGGAATGGACAGGTACACACTGCCGTATTTAAAATGGATTGTCAACAAGGACCTATTGTATAGCACAGGAAATTCTGCTCAATGTTATGTGGCAGGCTTCATGGGAGGGGAGTTTGGGGGAGAATGGATACATGTATATGTATGACTCAGTCTCTTCACTGTTCACCTGAAACTATGACAATGTTGTTAATCAGCTATATCCAAAATAAAAAGTTTGGAAAAAAAAAGAAAAAGGGCAAAGAACCCTCAGAAGAGGAGGTGGTATCTCAGATGTATACAGAATACTGAAAAGAATTAGGGGGAAATTTTAAAGAGATAAAAATAGGTCACTATTCCCAAAGAAGGAAGTAGAGTTGTTGAGGTGACTTTGAGGTGTCCTCCTCAATTTCCTTCTCCCCATCCAGTCTGGAATTTTGATTCCAGCTCCAGGAATGGGCCCTGATTAGCTGTCATTGACTGGTTTATTGCTCCTGTCTTGATACAGGAGATTGGTACAGGGCTGGGCAGGTCTGAGTCAACTCATGCCAAAGAATTGCAAGGAGAGGCTTGCAGGGGGTGTCAGGAGACAACAGCCTTCTCCCTCTTATGAAAGAACGCTCAGGAGCAACCCTGACTCTTCCTCCAGGCATATTTCCATACTTTTCCATATGAATGTGATGCCCAGAACTGCTGCAGTTCTCTAACCACCAGTCTAAGGATGTATCCACCCAAGAGGCCAGGGCAGAACTGCAAAGACACACACCTGGAGCCCTGAAAGTAACCCTGGTGGCCACTTTTACTGACCTAAGTCTATGGATCCTTTTTATCATTTACATCAATTTCAGTTTTCTCTTACTTGCAATGGAAAAGTTCTAAATTAATATGAGGTCAATTTGAGATGGTGCTAGTGATAGAGGAACCAGATCAAGGAGTACTTTGCATGCCTTGTTAAGAATCCTGAGCATCTCCAGCAAATTCTAGGAGTTATTATACTATTGCAAACTGGGAAATGATAAGGCTTTTGAAGTTACCACCAGCTGATTTTGGAAAAACTCTTTCTACTTTTATGCCCAGGTTGCAGTGGCTTTCTTTAAGTTTTACAAGGCACCTTCCTACCTTTAAGGAGATTGTACAGTATCCATGAAAAGGGGGAGACAATTTCATTGAAGATCAGCAGTGGCAAATGCAACAGTGGGCCATTAAGATGATAATAGCAGAGTATTCTTTGGATTAAACATTAGCGGTCAATGGCAACTTCAATGCAATGAAGCAGACAAGAAGCCAAAAGCCACTGTGATCAGGGAGAGACTGATAAGGTACTCACTAAGAGGGTACACAAGTAAATGGATGATTTTTTAAAATAGGAGAGACATAGAATATATTGATAGGCTGGAGGGAAAGCTCGAGGGAAAGGGAGAAAGAAAAAGTAAAACACTGTAAGAGACAAATGAAAAATACAGTGAAGGCACAGAAGAGGCAGAATTCTAGGTTCTATAAGGACAGGATTGTGTCTTTTTCATTTCTCCTTGCATCCTGAGAACTTAATATCATGACTGGTACTTAACAGCTGCTCAGAAAATTCTGGAAGTTGGAGATGAGAAGCTAAGAATGAATATGGAAGTAGGTCTACACAGTTGAGAGTTGAGGTGTACAGAGATTATATCTGATAGCCTGAATTTTTTTAGGTAAAGCATGAGGCAAGGTCTTATGCTAGGTATAAAGATGTATATATTAAGTTGGGAGCTTAACTATGTTATTAAAGGTTTGAAATAGTCACTGAGGGCAATGAAAGAAGTTTATCAAGGATGATAAAAAGTAAGCAATGTTTAGAACCAAACTAGATTAGAACCTAGATATTTATAGTACCACAAATCCATGCAAATGGGAATATTTTATACAGAGATCTCAGCGCTCAGTGCGGGGGCAGAAGTAAAGCATGTAGTTCAGGGGAACTGATCCACATTTGGACATTTAACTGGTAGATGGTATAGAATGACAAGAAGCACTGAAATTGAGGGTTCTGATCAAAAGGTACTTCAGGAAGAGGAAGAGATGCTAGAAACATGCTAATAGATGTGGAGAAAATAAAAAGATCAATGAAATGGTGAATTTCAAAAGAGGAAAGATCAGTCACAGGGAAAAGGAAAGCATGAGAGCTGAAAAGAAGATGTTGTTGTCTGAATAGGGCAGGTTTCAGGGTTGAGTTCTAGGGATAAGGGGTTGTGACCATTGTCATGGGTAAATAAAGTGGGAGTTTTGATGGTCAGTGGAGTTGTAGGAGTCAAGGAATTCAGTTCAGTTCAGTTCAGTTCAGTCACTCAGTCGTGTCCGACTCTTTGCGACCCCATGAATCGCAGCACGCCAGGCCTCCCTGTCCATCACCAATACCCAGAGTTCACTCAGACTCATGTCCATCGAGTCAGCGATGCCATCCAACCATCTCATCCTCTGTCGTCCTCTTCTCCTCCTGCCCCCAATCCCTCCCAGCATCAGAGTCTTTTCCAATGAGTCAACTCTTCGCATGAGGTGGCCAAAGTACTGGAGTTTCAGCTTTAGCATCATTCCTTCCAAAGAAATCCCAGGGCTCATCTCCTTCAGAATGGACTGGTTAGATCTCCTTGCAGTCCAAGAGACTCTCAAGAGTCTTCTCCAACACCACACTTCAAAAGCATCAATTCTTTGGTGCTCAGCTTTCGTCACAGTCCAACTCTAACATCCATACATGACCACTGGAAAAACCATAGCCTTGACTAGACACACCTTTGTTGGCAAAGTAACATCTCTGCTTTTCAATATGCTATCTAGGTTGGTCATAACTTTTCTTTCAAGGAGTAAGCATATTTTAATTTCATGGCTGCAATCACCATCTGCAGTGATTTTGGAGCCCAGAAAAATAAAGTCTGACACTGTTTCCACTGTTTCCCCATCTATTTCCCATGTAGTGATGGGACCAGATGCCATGATCTTCATTTTCTGAATGTTGAGTTTTAAGCCAACTTTTTCACTCTCCACTTTCACTTTCATCAAGAGGCTTTTTAGTTCCTCTTCACTTTCTGCCATAAGGGTGGTGTCATCTGCATATCTGAGGTTATTGATATTTCTCCCGGCAATCTTGATTCCAGCTTGTGCTTCGTCCAGCCCAGCATTTCTCATGATGTACTCTGCATGGAATTTAAATAAGCAGGGTGACAATATACAGCCTTGACATACTCCTTTTCCTATTTGGAACCAGTCTGTTGTTCCATGTCCAGTTCTAACTGTTGCTTCCTGACCTGCATATAGGTTTGAATTATAAAATAGAATATTGGATGTACTGTCCACATCAGGCGTTGACAAACTATGGTCTGGGAGTTACTTGCTTACTTTCAAAAATAAAGTTTTCGTGGAACACAGCCACGTCCACTTATTTACATATTGTCTATGGCTGCTTTTCTCCTACAAAGATATATTTGTGTAGTTGCAATGGAGACTATATGGCCTGAAAAACCCAAAATATTTACTGTCTTGCCCTTTAAGAATAGGTTTGTTGACCTGGGTCTACATGGTTAATGACATGTTCTTGGGTAAGAGAGCAAAACCAGAGGGGCAAAACCAGTGGTGGAAGTCTAGGAAGCTGATAAGTGGAGACAACTAGGAGGGGCAGACGGTGATGAACCTGGAGCTGTGTCCTTCCAAAAAGGAGGTGCTTCCTGAAAGGAGCGTGGAATTGTATGGGTCTAGAAGGATGGTAGTTAACTGTTTTTGAGATCCTTTAGCCAAAGACTGCGTTTTTCCCCACTAAACCTTTGCCTTGTCTTGCCTTCCCTTCCCTCCCTCACCTCTGCTTCTCCTCCTTCCCTTCCCGCCTCCCTCCTTCTTCTCTCTCTCCCTCTGTCTCTCTCTCTCATTTAACTTCTCTCTCGCATTTAACTCAAGCACATAACCACCCACCTAAGACTGCATTTCCCAGCATCATTTCCCAAGATTTGATTCATGTAAACAATGACATGGGAAAAGGCTAGATATGTGCAATTTTTGCTTCATTTGCTTAAATTAAAAAAAAAAAAATACACTATGAAAATTGTTACTCTGACCTCATGCTCTCCTTTGTGTGAGCTAAAACACACAAGCTGGTGAGCCTGCTTTCATATATAGAAAAGATAAAGACCTGGGAATTTAAAGAGCAACAAGAGGAAAGGATTCTAGATTTCTGAACAACTGCAGGGAGGGGAGCTGCCCTTTCAAACTGAACTACTCACCTTGGAACTGTCATCATCTGACAGTAAACTTTTCTTCTTTAAGTAATGTGTATAAGGTCTCTTTGTTCCAGAAGGTTAACTCCTTCCCTACTTACAGTACCCCCTTTAAAATCTGATTTAAGCTATAGACTCACTTTCCAGGGGCTTCCCAGGTGGCACCTGGTAAAGAATCGGTGGTAAAGAATTTGTCTGCCAATGCAGGAGACTCAGGAGATGCAAGTTCAATCCCTGGGTCCAAAAGATCCCTTGGAGAAGGAAATGGCAGTTCACTCCAGTATTCTTACCTGAAAAATCCCATGGACAGAGGAGCCTGGTGGGCTACAGTCCATAAGGTGGCAAAGAATCAGATGCAACTGAGCACATACTCACTTTCCAAGAAACTGCACCTGAGATCTATACACAATAGACTCTGGATCAAAAGTGTTGCTAAGGCTATATAGAGGCATCAGTGAAGAAAATAGGAAATGGCCATTCCTCCCATGTGTTTGTGCAATATTCTGAGACTATCCAGGAAGTATCTACTTTTCAATAAAATTGCCACTGTTTTTCATTGCACCCTTTTAGGTTATATCCCTGATTAGTGCTACTGAAAAGAGTCATCTAGAGGCCACTGGGAAGGAAAGGAGAAGGGGTATGGGAAGGAGAATAAGGTCAAGGCACAGGACAGAGTATGATGGAGGAAAATAAGAGCATTTTAATCTTCAGCATTCATAATTGGGGGAAAGTAGGTATCTAGGGGAGAACAGGACAATCTGTAGTTATCAGTGAAGGCCACTAAAGGTATATAGACTTTGCACAACTCCAGGTGATGCTGCGTGGACATAAATTTCAGTGGGAATGGTGCCTCATGGAGCTATATACGTGGATTTACTGTGAGTAGTCCCTCACTACGTAGAATTATAAAAACTACCTAGGAACTGGCAAGAGTAAAAGAATTCCCTGGCTATTTCTTTGGTTTACATGCTCAGCTTCGTAGCCCTTCGATCAAAGATTGTCACCCACTTTGGTTTTGTTGTTCAGTTGCTCAGTCATGTTCGACTCTTTGCAACCTCATGGACTGTAGCACGCCAGGCTTCCCTGTCCTTCAACATCTCCCAGAGTTTGCTGAAACTCATGTCCATTGAGTCAATGCCATCCAAGCATCTTGTCCTCTGTCGCCCCCTTCTCCTCCTGCCTTCAGTCTTTCCCAGCATCAGGGCCTTTTCCAATGAGTCGGCTCTTCACATCAGATGGCCAAAGGATTGGCACTCTAGCCTTTCTCTTTTCTAGGGCTCGTAATTTCTTTTCCAAACTCAGAATACCCAGTCAGCAGACTAACTCCCACGATTCTCTGATTCTCAACTTAGAGCATTGTCTCTAGAAGGAGTTCCCTATTATTCTGTCTGATATAGTTGTTCATTGTTTACTAACAAAGTAGTCAGTTCTTGATTCATTCATTACACTCACCATTCTTTGTGGTACAGTGATTAAGATCACAAATCCCATAGATAATTTCAATGCTATTTAAATTATTCTAGAGCAAACAAAGAAGGGAAATTAGAAAATTATTTTTATTAAAAGTGTAAATATATCAAATATAAAACTGATGTGCCAATTAGTCGCTCAGTTCAGTTCAGTTCAGTCGCTCAGTCATGTCCGACTCTTTGCGACCTCATGAACCACAGCACGTCAGGCCTCCCTGTCCATCATCAACTCCCAGAGTTCACTCAAACTCATGTCCATCGAGTCGGTGATGCCATCCAGCCATCTCATCCTCTGTTGTTCCCTTCTCCTCCTGCCCCCAATCCCTCCCAGCATCAGGGTCTTTTCCAATGGGTTCAGTTCTTTGCATCAGGTGGCCAAAGTACTGGAGTTTCAGCTTTAGCATCAGTCCTTCCAATCAACACCCAGGGCTGATCTCCTTTAAGATGGACTGGCTGGATCTCCTTGCAGTCCATGGGACTCTCAAGAGTCTTCTCCAAGACCACAGTTCAAAAGCATCAATTATTTGGTGCTCAGCCTTCTTCACAGTCCAACTCTCACATCCATACATGACCACTGGAAAAACCATAGCCTTGACTAGCCGGACCTTTGTTGGCAAAGTAATGTCTCTGCTTTTGAATATGCTGTCTAGGCTCAGTCATGTCCAAATCTTTTTGACCCCGTGGTCACAAAGTATGTATCCACCATCCATCCCAAGTATGGATCCACCTGAATGTATCCCACCAGGCTCCTCCATCCATAGGATTTTCCAGGCAAGAATACTGGAGTGAGTTGCCATTTCTTTCTCCAGGGGATCTCCCAAACTCAGGGATCAAACTCATGTCTCTCACATTTGGGCAGACTCTTTACCATCTGAGCCACCAGAGAAACCCATCATAAAATTGATGACCTATCCTGAAAAAGATTATACACACAAAGACAAGAAAACCTAAGTCTATCTCACTTAGGAATACTGACGCAAAATCAGTTCAGTTCAGTTGCTCAGTTGTGTCCGATTCTTTGTGACCCTATGGACTGCAGCATGCCAGGCTTCCCTGTCCATCACCAATTCCCGGAGCTTACTCAAACTCATGTCCATCGAGTCGGTGATGCCATCCAACCATCTCATCCTCTGTCATCCCCTTTCCTCGCACCTTCAATCTTTCTCAGCATCACGGTCTTTTCCAATGAGTCAGTTCTTCACATCAGGTAGCCAAATACTCATAATAAAATATTAGCAAACAGAATCCAACAGCATGTTAAAGGGATAATGCACCATTTACCAAGGAAGAATTATTACATGAATGCAGATAGGTCAGTATTAGAAAGTTTATTTATATAATGTATCCTTTTAATAAATCTAAGGAGAAAAATCACATGATTATCTCTCTAGATACAGAAAATATAATTTTTAGAAAAAAATTATCAATAGGGAAAAAACACTTAATTCTTCCTTAATATGGTAATTTTTGCTTACCTTAATCCAAAAGCCATTAACATTATTGCAAGACAGCAGTGCTGTTGCCATTAAAGTCAGGAAAAGACAAGAATTCACATTATCACATTCTTTTTTGACCTTATATTGGAGTTACAACCAGTGCAATTAGATAAGAGAATGAAATTACAGGTAAAGAAACTGAAAGAAAGGATATAAAATTATCAGTATTTGCATATGTCTATGAAGCTAAAATATTCAGATGAAGCAACTGAAACACTACTATGGTTAGAGATTTAGTAATGTAATGGGGGTTGAAAATTAACACAAACATTAGTAGCTTACATATACACAGTAAGTCACTTCAGTCGTGTCCGACTCTGTGCGACCCCATAGATGGCAGCCCACCAGGCTCCCCCGTCCCTGGGATTCTCCAGGCAAGAACACTGGAGTGGGTTGCCATTTCATTCTCCAATGCATGAAAGTGAAAAGTGAAAGTGAAGTCGCTCAGTCGTGTCTGACTCTTAGTGATCCCATGGACTGCAGCCCACCAGGCTCCTCCATCCATGGGATTTTCCAGGCAAGAGTACTGAAGTGGGGTGCCATTGCTTTCTCTGAGCTTTCATAGATATACAAACATAATTGTTGAAAAATACACACACACACACACACACACATACATAAATATTCAAAGCTATGGACTTTCCAGTAGTCATGTACAGATTGAGAGTTTGACTATAAAAAAGCAAAACACCAAAAAATTGATGCTTTCGAACTGTAGTGCTGGAGAAGACTTCAGAGTCCCTTGGACACCAAGGAGATCAAACCAGTCAATCCTAAATAAAATCAACCTTGAATACTCATCAGAAAGACTGATGCTGAAGCTGAAGCTCCGATACTTTGACCACTTGATAAACTTCCCCTAAGACTTCAGGTGTAGAAGCCAAAAATAAATAATCATTAAATTGCAAAAAATTCAAAAGCTTCTGGAAAACCAACCAACTAAACAAAAACATAGATGATATCAGAAGACATACATATACATCCACTTGAAAAAGCAATTTCTCTGTAATCCATATTATAATCAAAGAGATAAGTGCCTCAGGATTTTAAAGTGCTGCTAAAAATGCAAAGTGAAGTAACAATGACACATGACTTTATACTTAGTAGACTGACAAAAATTAGAACACTGGACAATGCCAAGTGTTGGCAGGAGTATGGGGATGTAGGAACTCTCAAACACTACTGATGAGAATATACAGTGGGGCAGCCATTCTGAGCACAATCTGACAGTGCTTAGTCAAATTAAGTGGATATAATCTTCACGAGCCAGCAACGCTACTCCTGCTATATATCCCAGAGAAATTTCACAATGATCTCTGAGGAAATGTGCATAAAAATGGCTACTACAGCATTATTTATGGTGACGAGAAGTTGGAGGCAGTCTGGACATACATCATTGAATGGACTGGTAAAATCTGGTGGATGGCCATCATGGATTGCTAGACCTATGCTGTTCAATTAACCTTTCTGCAATGATGGAAATGTTCTATATATGCACTTTCAATATGATGGTCACTAGCCTATCATAAGGTTATTTAAACATTAATTACTTAATTTTTTAAAGAAAAAATTGGTTCCTTAGCAGCACTAGCTAAATTTCAAATGCTAAAAAGCCACACATAGGCTACAGACTACCATACTGAATAAGGCAGGTATAGAACATTATCATTATTGCAGAAATTTAATTACAGAGTAGAGTGTTGGGCTGTATTCACACATAGTAACCATGAGTGGATCTTAAAATATAGTGTTGACTGAAAAGAGTAAGAATCACAATGTCATTCTATCACATCACCATTTAGTTAAATTAAAAATACATGACCACATAAAAACTATCCACATTTCACAAGAACAAATTTAAGAAAAGATACACATTAAAAAAATTAGAATGCTGGCCTGTGAGAAAGAGTAGCTGTAAGTTGGAAGTAGGGATCTGCTGTGTATGTGTGTTCAGTCATGTCCCACTCTTTGTGACCCTGTGGACTGTGGCCTGCCAGAGATAAAGACAGCCAAAAGAACAAGTGAGCCACTGTAGGAGCAGGGCTCTCACAGATCTATGATAAAATGTATTTTGGATTAGGGAGTACAATCAACTCAAACCTCTCCATTGAGATTACAAAAGCAAAACAAACCAAAAATGCGGCAACATTCAAGAAAACCATCTGCTAACATTTATAGCAGTATTATTCTTAATTGTTAAGAACTAGAAGCAACCAAAATGCCTTTTACTAGGTGACCAGATAAACAAACAGTGGCACATCCACACGATGTAATATTATTCAGCACTAAAACAAATGAACTAACAAGCCATAAAAAATATACATATGAATGAATCTTAAATGCATAATGCTAAGTAAAAGGAGCAAGTCTGAAGAGGCCACATACTGTGTAATTTCAATTATAAGACATTCTAGAAGAGGCAAAACAAAGTGAGACTAAAAGATCAGTGGTTGCCAGAGTTTGGGGGGAATGAAGAAAGGGCTGAATAGGTGAAAGGTGAAGGATTTTGTGGGGCAGTACAACTATTTTGTATGATAATGTAATTGTGGATGTTTGACACTGTATATTTGTTAAAACCCCATAGAACTTTGTATAAAAGTCCAGAGAAAAGAAATTACAAATTAAGAGAAAAGAACAAATTAAGAAAAATCATTTAGGAAGTGGGATGATCCTAGAATGGAATGCAGAATGTGACAAAACATGAACTGTTTCATAAATAAATGAAACAACTTCTCTGTAGGAGTAGGGGAGGGTAAAGGTATTGATCTAAGTAACTAAGTGAACAAAGAAATGAGTAGGATCTGTAAGACCAAAGGAACTGTACACAGGAGCTGTACTCTAGCTGGTAAAGTTTTTCCCTATGGGGATATAAGTGAAATTCTGATACTTCCATACGTGTATAGTGGAGTAGAACAATTAAATAAATGGATGGAAGACAGTGGGAATCAGGTTTTCTCACTGTTGGAGTGGAATAAACAAGGGAAGGGGGCTAGAATGACCCACAGATTAGATACACATATTAGATTTGCCAGGAGCTGGCAACAGGACCTCCGCCCATGGCAAAGGTCATGAGGAAGGAGGCTCGACATACGCAAAGGCAGAGTCTAGCCTCAGGAGTCCCCCTGGAAATCCTTGAGCATCTACCCTCATAACCAGAGCCTGCCTACTTTATTACTTTGTGCTCTCACCTACACCTCTGACTTTAAGGGGGCCTGTCCCCCACCACCTCTTTCGGAGAAGGAGTTAACTTACAGCTCCAGTTAATAAAAATTCCTGGGCGTGACAGGAGTGTTTTAACCTACAAACTCCTCTGAAGATACTCTAGCCCACCTGACAGGCTTGTCTGGCCACATGTGATTACTCACAGCCTCCCAACAGTGGGAGGCACGAGATGCTTTTAACCTTCTAAAAACAGGTTCTTTAGAGAAGTTAGAAAACTAATAGTGGGCTGATTAGAAATTGTATTGATGAAGGGTTTTTCATTTGTTGAGCCAATGTTTGCTGCTAAGTCTCCACATCGCCTACCCTTACACACATTAGTGAATATATAGAAGAAATAAGTATTAACCTTTGATATTAATCACGTTAGACCTTAGGCTAAGTAAATTCTTTCCTTGATTAAAACCCACAACACCCTCACCCTATAGGAATGTAACTCTATCTGGTACCTTCAGAAGGTGGAGTCTATTTTAAGAATAATCATCCCTGGAGAAATAAGTGTTCTAGTTGACTGATCGCTGTCAGGCCCCCTGGCCTGAAGATGATGTAACACCCCTAAGACCTCTGTATACATTTGTATGAAGCACCTGACTTTGATAAAAGTCAGGGCTGCTGACCCCGTGTGACTTTTGTATACCATCTCAGTGTATAAAAGTAGACCATGGAAAATAAAGAATTGGGATCAGTTCCTCGAAAGACTGGTCTCCCCATGTCGCTCTCTCTCTCAAATTCTGGTTGAGTCTCCATCTGGAGCACGGAACCCACCATTCTTACTAATTATGCCTGGGCTTCTAAGATCCGACCGGGGAGGCCTCAGTGTCTCCTCTCCTTCCGGAGAATGGAAGGACGCCTGTGGCCTATGTAAATGGTGCAAACTTCTTGTCTTGAAGTTTTATTGGTCTCCCACGTAAACCAAGCTACTCAGCCTCTTTTCTCCACTGAATTTTCCTACTGAGCTATCCTCATTCTATTATTCCTTATATCTTTAATTAATATTTATTTAAGCAATTGTTTCCTGATCCTCACCGACGCCGTCTACACCTTGAACTCCCTGGATCAGCCAGGGCTGGACTTCGGCATTAGATGTTATTAGATAATTAGATAATGGATTATAGCTGGAGACATCAGTATGAAGTTATGCTCAATATACATATAGATGGTTACATATGGAAATATTTATAGGTATGTGTATACATATGACTTAGTAAAGTGAAAGAAAAGTGTAAGTGTTAAGTCGCTCAGTCATGTCTGACTCTTTGCAACCCCATGGACTGCAGCCAGTCAGGCTTCTCTGTCCATAGAATTCTCCAGGCAAGAATAAGTGGAGTGGGTAGCCATTCCCTTCTCCAGGGGATCTTCCCGACCCAGGGATTAAACCTGGGTCTCCTGCATTGCCGGCAGATTCTTTACTGTCTGAGCCCCCAGGGAATCCCTATGACTTAGTAACACATATATTTCTTCATTCTGTTAACTGAGAGGGCCTAGAAGCAACTAACACTCAGTATAAATCAGTATACCTAGTCCCTAGATCTTGGTTTTTAGTATCATTTCTCCAGTGAACAAACTTGGGGCTCATTGGAGAAATAGCTGATTCTAGGAATGGACAGTGGTGGGATGCAGAAGCAATACACAAGATGATCTTGGAGCAGCTTGTAGTGACAAAAATAGCAAAGTGCTTAAAAATCAAAAACAACAAAAATCTATATGTATTAATGGGGTTATGTCAAAGGAACACAGAAGGCAACTGAAAGAGCTCACATTAGCTAAAGCTCAAACAATTTGAGCAATAAAATCAATAAAATAGTATTGGGTTATGATCCAACATATAAAATAAATATTCATGAGTTCATATGATATAAATAAATGATTAAATCAATACATTAATGAGACATAAGGGAAGATTCTCTCCTAGAATAATTCAAAACAATTTATATAGATTCTTGGCCTTCAAAAAGGTAGACCCATAACTTCCCCATTCTTTTTGTATGGGATATGCGTAATGAACTCCCTTCAAAGAGAACAACATGGAAACGGGGAGAGAAAAGTAACTTCTCAGTGTGGAAAACTGACAAAGTCAGCCAGGTGATCGAGATCAACAGGTCATAATGATGAAATGCACCCTGGACATGACGGAATCTAGGCACAAGAAAACATTAGGCAGAGCCAAACATTAGACAATCCAAATAAATTGAGGGACATTCTACAAAATACCTGAGGAATACTCCTCAAAACTGCCAAAATCATCAAAATGAAGTTTGAGAAACTCTCATAGTAAAAAGATGCCTAAGGAGATGTGATGATTCAATGTAAGATTCAGGTAGGATCTTGGGGCAGAAAGAAGATAAAAACTAAGGAAACTTAGTTTTTAAAGATAAAAACTAGGTAAAAATTAAGGAAATCTGAATAAAGTATCAGATCAGATCAGTCGCTCAGTCGTGTCCGACTCTTTGCGACCCCATGAACCGCAGCACGCCAGGCCTCCCTGTCCATCACCAGCTCCCGGAGGTCACTCAGACTCGCATCCATCGAGTCAGTGATGCCATCCAGCCATCTCATCCTCTGTCGTCCCCTTCTCCTCCTGCCCTCAATCCCTCCCAGCATCAGAGTCTTCTCCAATGAGTCAACTCTTCGCATGAGGTGGCCAAAATACTGGAGTTTCAGCTTTAGCATCATTCCTTCCAAAGAAATTCCAGGATTGATCTCCTTCAGAATGGACTGGTTGGATCTTCTTGCAGTCCAAGGGACTCTCAAGAGTCTTCTCCAACACCACAGTTCAAAAGCATCAATTCTTCGGCGTTCAGCCTTCCTCACAGTCCAGCTCTCACATCCATACATGACCACAGGAAAGACCATTTAGTTAATAGTGACATGTCAATATTGGTTCTTTAATTGTTCAATGTATCATACTAATAAAGATATTAATAACAGGAGGAACTGGGTGCTCCTCCTGTTATTAACAGGTCCATATAACAGGACCATATAACAGGTCCATATAACAGGGTATATGGACCTCTGTATGGTCTTTATAATTTTTCTCTAAATCTAAATCTGCTATAAAAATTGTTTACTTCTTTCAAAAAGGAAAAAAAAATTGAGAACTGCCATATATTGGAGAAAAGCTTATTTTGAAAGGATACATGCACCCCAGTGTTCACTGTAGCACTGTTTACAATAGCCACAACATGGAAGAATCTAAATGTCTATTGACAGAGGAATGGATAAAGACAGTGTGGTACACCCGCAACACACACACATACACGCTGCATTAAAAAGAAAGAAATAATGCCACTTGCAAAGCGACATGATGGACCTAGAGACTGTCATGCTGAGTGAAGTAAGTCAAAGAAAGACAAATATATGATATTGCTTATATGTGTAATCTTAGGGTCTTCCTTGTAGCTCAAAGGGTTAAGAGTTCTCCTGCAATGCAGGAGACCAGGGTTCAATTCCTGGGTCAGGAAGATCCTCTGGAGAAGGGAATGGCAATCCACTCCAGTATTCTTGCCTGGATAATCCCATGGACAGAGGAGACTGAAGGGGTCCATGGGGTCGCAAAGAGTCAGATACGACTGAGCAACTACTACTACCACTACACTATATGTGTAATCTAAAGACTGGTACAAATGAACCTATTTACAAAAAAGAAATTGAGTCACAGATGTAGAACAAACTTGTGGTTACCAAGGGGGAAAGGGATGGAGAGGGATAAACTGGGAGACTGGGACTGACATGTACACACTACTAGATATAAAAGAGATAACTAATAAGAACCTACTGTATAGTACAGGGAACTCCTTTCAGTACTCTGTAATGACCTATATGGGCACAGAATATAAAACCAGTAGATATAGGTACAATTGAAAGTAACACAACATTGTAAACAAACAATGTTCCAATAAAAATTAATTACAAAAGAACTGCCAGAATGTCTGTAGCCCCTTTTCCTTCCCTCTTCCTTCACATCATCTACCTTTTCACCAGAAGTAACACCCATCCTTTGTGTTTTTCTGACACCTTGCTTTTCATACAAATTGTACATGTGCATGTATACCTAAACATGTTGTTAGTTTGAATTTTATACAAATGAAATTGTATCATTTGTATTTTTAAGCTAGTTGCCATTTTCACTTAATGATACATTTGTGAGGTTTCCCCATGTTGGTATATGTAGCTGCAACTCATTATTGGTAAATGTGGCTAGATAATACACTATTGAGTGACTGTGGACCTTGTATACGTCTAGCCTTCTATTAACAGAGGTTGGGTTGCTTCCAGGTTTTGCTACTACCAACAATGCCACCACAAATGTTCTTGTATATACATGTAAGAAGTCCTGTGTGTGAGGTTTCCCCATGTTGGTATATGCAGCTGCAACTCATTATTGGTAAATGTGGCTAGATAATACACTATTGAGTGACTGTGGACCTTGTATACGTCTAGCCTTCTATTAACAGAGGTTGGGTTGCTTCCAGGTTTTGCTACTACCAACAATGCCACCACAAATGTTCTTGTATATACATGTAAGAAGTCCTGTGTGTGAGGTTTCCCCATGTTGGTATATGCAGCTGCAACTCATTATTGGTAAATGTGGCTAGATAATACACTATTGAGTGACTGTGGACCTTGTATACGTCTAGCCTTCTATTAACAGAGGTTGGGTTGCTTCCAGGTTTTGCTACTACCAACAATGCCACCACAAATGTTCTTGTATATACATGTAAGAAGTCCTGTGTAATAAAAACTTAGAAGTGGAATTACTGGGTCATGAAGCATGTATATTTTCAACTTTACTATGTAATATATACCAAATTGTTTTACAAAAGTCATCATGTCAATTCAGATTGCCATCAGGAACAATTTAATTTTTCCAAATTTTGTTCTTTGGAAACTTGGAGATCAATAGAGGCATTTTGTTTTTTTCTCTCAGTTTTTAAAGTATATATGATTTTTAAAATATTAATTCTATTTATAATATTTATAGTAATAGTGATGATAAATGGCAAGTTTTGGTATATTAAAATTTACCACAGGCTTTAACTTGTCCTTGGAGATTAACTTGCTCAAAATAGAGCTTTTTCTGCTATCTGTGTACATGTATTTGAACTTGGTATAAAAGTGAAGAAATAAAGACTTGGCATATTCCTGCTGAAAAGGTGCCAAGTTCTGTTCTTGTAAACTGGCCTTACTCTGAGAAACTACTACATTTTGATTACATTCCTTAAAAATAAAGTATAAAATATATGTATATAAAATATATATATATATTCTATAAAACAAGACCTCAATCTTGCCTTCAAAGATATATAAAGAAATTAAGCTTGTATTTTACTTTTCTTTCAAAAACTTGAATTCAGACCAGCTCAGTATATCTAGAAGAGCATTTGAAGCATTGTAAAATTCATCACTCTTGCATTCAACATTCCTTTGATGTAAAATCCACAGTTCTGTAGAGAAACTGTAAATAGTAATCCTCTCAATACCATAAATTAGTGCATTCTGCTGGTATGAGTTACATGAGTGCTGAATTCCCTACCTTAGGATTGCTACCAGTCAGCCTCCCATGTTTTACATGGGGCTGCCACTCTGTATGAATGTGTTTGCTGTTTACCTAGGCAGCTCACTGTAGCAGAGAGCAAAAAGAAGGAAAAGGAACAAATTTCCAAGTTTCTTCTTGAATGGGAAGATGGATGGATATGTGAAAAAACAGTGTGATGCTTCCTATTAGGCAAAGCTCAAAGGTAAGTAGAAAACTATGTCTGATGTTATATTTGAAGCCAATCAAAAAGCTCAATAGTAACTGCTATTCACGGAGAAGGCAATGGCACCCCACTCCAGTACTCTTGCCTGGAAAATCCCACGGACGGAGGAGCCTGGTAGGCTGCAGTCGATGGGGTCGCTAAGAGTCGGACACGACTCGGCGACTTCACTTTCTCTTTTCACGTTCATGCATTGGAGAAGGAAATGGCAACCCACTCCAGTGTTCTTGCCTGAAGAATCCCAGGGACGGGGAAGCCTGGTGGGCTGCCATCTGTGGGGTCACACAGAGTCGGACACGACTGAAGTGACTTAGCATAACTGCTATTCAAGCAGCATCACTGAGCTCTGACGGTGAATTCTAAGGACAAGATCGCCCGCTACAAACTTCAGTGGCCTTGGTCAAGAAGCCAAAAGCACAGTGCCTTCTGGATGGCTCCATTTCACAGCGGAGCCTGCTCTCTGGGCTCCCCAGTTTATATTTCTGTGGGGCCTTTCTCAGAAGAGCACAGAGAGTCTTCCCTTAATCCCTACCTACCCTACCATGTTCATCATGACTGTGGATGCCATTGTATGCCATACAACATGACTACTCAGATCTGGAAACTATGAATGAAGCAAGAATTCCCCGATTCTGCTTAGGTAAGTACACCTACTTAGATAAATACTTCTTGATGAAGTTCACCCTCTTCAGCATTAAGGCTTATGTGAGAAATCACCCAATGGACACAGATATTCAAAAGGTATTTACATAGAAGCCACAAAGGACTCCTTTATACAAACTGAATATATTTTCCTACTCTATCCATTGCCAGGGCTCCTTTTATTAAACCATGAAAAAGAATAGATTTTTAAAACTTTTAAGATATACGAAATAGTAACTAAGAGAAGACTTAAATGTTATATTGACCTGAGTTCAAGTTACAGATCCATCAGTTATTAGCTATGTGACCCTGAGTAAGTTACTTAACCTCTCCATCCTTTCCTTTTTCTCCACTATGGAATAAGTGGCAAGTCCTCCTGAGTTAACACCAGATTTGTCTTCAAAGCCTGTTCTTTTAACCACCACACTGGCCTGCTCCAGACACTTTGAATAGCACCTTGCATGCAGGAACTCACTACATCTCCGCAGGCTGATTGATTTATCTCGAGGCATACCTTCTTCGATCAAAAGCCATGACAGCTAAAGCGAAACTCCCAGGCACAAGAGAAACTGCTTTCTTCACTAAGTTTTACACACACTCAATAGCTGGGTCTGAAACAGAGGAGCATCCCTTTCAAAAAGTAATGAGACTGATAAATATGTTCTGTTCACATCACAAAAAAACACACTTCAGCACAGAAGCCATACTTCAGGTTAACCAGTTGTCTCAAAATCAGATATGCTTCTAAAGCTGGAAAGTCTACTGTTTTGAAAGATGAGGATGCAAGATTTTAGTTAAGATATGAAATTTATGTGTAGCCAAACAAAACACATCTGAAAGTTACATATGGCCCTTTCACCAGAATTTGCAAATCCTATTTGCAAATTCAGAGAACAGGAAATAACGCCACCCCCTTCACTGTCCCTCAGTTATCCTGCAAGCAAAATTGACAGTGGTTTTGATGGCTGAGACAGCCTCTGCAAGTCAGGCTTCAGTGCGTCTTACGTCACGTCAACCCTTCCCTGAATGGCTTTTAAGCCACGGGCCACATCCCACTCTCAGAGCCAGACCTGGTTGTCTATACTGTCAGCTGCTGCTGCTGCTGCTAAGTCGTTTCAGTCATGTCCGACTCTGTGTGACCCCATAGACAGAAGCTCACCAGGCTCCCCCATCCCTGGGATTCTCCAGGCAAGAATACTGGAGTGGGTTGCCATTTCCTTCTCCAATGCATGAAAGTGAAAAGTAAAAGTGAAGTCGCTCAGTCGTGTCCGACTCTTAGCGACCCCATGGACTGAAGCCTACCAGGATCCTCCGTCCATGGGATTTTCCAGGCAAAAGTACTGGGGTGGACCAGGCTAATCTCCGTACTACTCCATATTCATGCTAGTCCCACACTCATTCCTGCCACCATCCTTGGCTCATCCTTTCCATGACCTCAAATGGCTTCACCATTTCTAGGCCAAGCCAAATTTAACCTATCTTTAATTTTGTTCGTGTGTGTGTGTGTGTGCGCGCACGCGTGCACACTTTTTTTTAATTCGTGCAAAGAGTACAGAAAAGGGATGAATGAACCCAAACTACTTTGGTTGGGGTAGGGAAGGCTTCACAGAAAGGTGACATGTGAGCAGGGTATAGAAGGAAGAAGGCCGCCAAGTGGAGGAGAGGGAAGAGCATGTATAGAATCCCGAGAGCCAGAGCAGGCTTGCAGAGATAAAAGGCCAGAGAAGGCTATGGTCAGAAGACCCTTGATGCCTCAATGAAGTGATAGGACTTGATCCTGAAGACAGAAGGATCTGATCAAGGCCCCTAGTCAATCCCATATCTTCCATGGAGTCTGCTCTTGCCATGCAAGTGTCTTCCTCCGAATTCCTACAGCCTTTAAGAACCTTTAAGAACCACACAATCAGGTGTTATTACTCTCAGCTCTCAGGGCAGGAACCTATTTTTTTTTAACTTCTATACCCTAACAGGGGAAGGCAATGGCACCCTACCCCAGTACTCTTGCCTGGAAAATCCCATGGATGGAGGAGCCTGGTAGGCTCGTCCATGGGGTCGCTAAGAGTCGGACACGACTGAGCGACTTCACTTTCACTTTTCACTTTCATGCATTGGAGAAGGAAATGGCAACCCACTCCAGTATTCTTGCCTGGAGAATCCCAGGGACAGAGGAGCCTAGTGGGCTGCTGTCTATGGGGTCGCACAGAGTCGGACACGACTGAAGCGACTTAGCGCAGCAGCAGCATACCCTAACAGCACGTAAAAGTGCTTAGCAAGTAAATGCTCAGTAAATTCCCAGAACTGACTGATTCAAATTCTTCTAGGGGTGGATTAAACAAACCAGGTTCTAGAGATAAGAGTAGGAAAAACTCTATGAATCAAGGTCACTATAGACCTTACTATTGACCACGAGTGACAGGATACAGGACTACAAAAATTAAGTTCAAAAGCAACCACACTTGACTTCTGTGAACTTGGACTCCTCTCCTTTTGTCCCCTACTTTGGCCCACTGCCCCAGCTGAGATTCGCTCCTACTTCCCCTGGGAATTTAGAGCCCCAAGGGGAGGTACCAGCATATCTCTGGCTCTGAACATACCCCCACTGACTGGGAGGGCAGGGGACAATCAATGCATTTAGCAAATGCATCTGCCCCTGAAATAAAAGTGTGTGTCTGCTCCTGTGTGTCAATGCCAAGTTGCAGAAGGTTACCATAGCAACTCCAGCAGGATGCTGCAGTGGGCAGCTTTGCACAGAGATGCAGAAAACCCATTCTTTAACATGTGGGCTTTTGCTGTACACATTGGATCTGAGCAGGTACATCATGGCTTCAGGCCCTGCCTCTGGGATTCTGCAAAAAAGGAAGTGGAACATTGAATATCTGCTCATCCAATCTTCCTTTTTTCATGTACCACACATGTCCCTTCTCATGCACAGTAAACACTGCATGTAGAGCCCCCAAACAGGCTCTTTAGAAACATATCATTCCCTACACTCGTTCTTACACTGGATGATGAACAGACTGTGTACTTACTTGCACATCAGCATGACTTCCAACACAAAATTTACATCCACCAAATAACCCAGCAATTGTACATTTCAATGAACAGCATATCCACAATGTCAGCATTCCCAGGCAGCCCCCAGTTTTTTTATTAGTAGTACATTTCTAATGCAAAAGTAAACACCATCAAGACTATAGGTTGGGCTTAATGAGGTCTACCGAGCTGCACTCCAGGAACTATAAACCAACTTTTCAAAGGACCAGGCAGTTTTTGAAGTTGTTTTTCCATAGACTGGAGAGTGGGGGTTTACTCATCCACTTCTTAATGTTTCATGTCTCATAAGGAAAGAGCATGAAAGGGATGTGAAATACCATTCCATTTGTGGTTCTAACCTACATACAGCCATCAGGAAGCCATGTCCCTACAAAGTGAACTTTAGTTGGTAGGGCAGTCAAATGGATGGAAAGCTTCCTGGACATTTTCACATTTTTTTCCTTGGATCTAGAAACTTACTGGTGGCTGTCTATTAATTCTCTCCTTGGCAAAATAAGAATGGTGGTTTATAGCAGCACTAAAGAAATGGACTGCATGGCTGGCCTGCACAGCAAGGTGAGGTGGATCTGCACAGGGAGAAGTGAAGTAAATTTTGGATAACAAAGTCACATGCACCTGTGGTACTCTGCAAGCTACAGAAGCAGGACTACAGTATCTTCTGCAGCTCAGTAGTGAAAAAAAGAAGAGTGGACTTAGAAGTGATGTAGAAGTTCTAGTACCTGAAGGAGTTTTGTGGCCTAAGAAAATTAAAATAGGATACCAAGAGAGAGATGTAAACAAAGGAAGAGCTTCTTGACCCAGGGAAGCCATTCTTTGTGCAGGAATGCCCGTGTCTATCTCTCTAAGGGAGCTTGAGAACAAAGATGCCAATGTTAACAGACCACAGTCTGGATGATTTCTTTATTCAAGGAGTTGGAGATTTGGAGGTGTCTGTTACACGAAAGCATGGAGCTAGGACTTGCCAGATTGGACACCAGGGCTGTAAGAAACTTGTGTTCCGAAGGAAGGCCAGAGTGTCAGCAGCCTGTGTGTACTTAGTCCTGTCTGACTCTTTGCGACCCGCTGGACTGCAGCCTGCCAGGCTCCTGTGCCCATGGGATTCTCCAGGCAAGAATACTGGAGTGGGTTGCCATGTCCTCCTCCAGGGGATCTTCCCAACCCAGGGATGGAATCCAGGGTCAGCAGCCTAGTGACAGATAAAGAGCTCTCATTGAGAGAATTCTTGAGAATCACCCAATCTGCCCTGCACAGGTCTGGCTAGGTGAGCACTAGATATCTATTTTTAACTGTCCTCAGGAGATGCTGTGGGGGGGTGGGTGGTCCAGGGGGCTTGAAGCCAAGAACTGAGCTTGTGGCCTGGGGAGCAGGAAAGGGGCTTCTGGGAGTTGAGCTGGGAGCAGCCAAGAAGTGCTCCGGTGCGTGTGGTTATGAATGAAAGCCGGGGACGGTTTCAGAGGGACTCAGGCAACCTGTTCCTTGGGGGCCAAGGCAGCGCAGGAGAGGTGGGAGGCCCAGCATCCGGGTCGGATTCGGGGGAGAAGTCAGGTGCACTGAAGCGCCCGCCTGTAGGTCGGCTCGGAGAATGGTCTGGGTACGGGGCGGATCCAGGGAGGTAGGGTGGGGGAGGGGAGGTAGTCGGCGAGTGGGTGTGGAGAGTGAGCCAGAGTGGGGGGGCTGGGGGCGCCGGGCCAGAGCCTCGGGCCGCCTCGACCTCCCCTGGGACTCACCCAACACGAAGTAGGGCAGCTCCGTGTTCTCCAGGTCGTCCACCACGACCATTTCTCCCGGGAAGTCGTTGCGTACGGAGAAGAGGAGCTTGGGTTCGGAGGCCGAGGGGCTGTGCATGATGTTCAGGTCGTTCTCGCGCAGGAAGGGCAGCGCCGACACCGTGATGCTCTTGAGCTTGCACTCCAACTCCTTGGAAGGATCCACGTCGCCGGCGGCCGTGGCCAGCACCGTCGCCGGCCCCCAGCAGCAGGCGAGCAGGGCGCAGAGCCCGGCTAAAGCCATCTTGAGCCCCGGCCGCCTTCCTCCCAGCGCTGCGAAGGTGGGGGAGGCAGCGAGCGGGGAGGGAGCGAGCGAGCGAGCGAGCGAGCGCGGGAGGCGGGGGAGGTTGGGGAGGGGATGCGGAGCCGGGAAAGCCCGGGTCCCCCGGACCGAGATGCCGCTGGCCTGGTGCAGGGCTAAGGAGAGCCCGCGCGCCCTTTGTTTCCCGGAGCTGCTTATCTGGGGAAGGCAAGAGGGGATGTGGAGGGGGAAGTGGGGAGAGAAGAAAGGAGAAGGAAGGATGTCGGAGGAAAGAGGAAGGGAGCTGAAGATTCTGGGGAATCAGGTCAGCCCCCAGCGGGCAGCCTGTGCTGCCGCCTTCCTCCTTTGCCTTCCTCCTTTGCATCCCCCCCAGCAGGAGCACGCTCTTGGCTATTAACTACCTGCACAGCATCTTTTTTTTTTTTTTTTTTCCCCAGCCGTTTTTCCAATGCAAAATCTTCCCTCCCGCATTATCTTCCTGATGGCTTGGGAAGGGCGCGCGCGCACACCCCTTTAAATGTGCTTCCTCAAAGCCAGTGATGGGGGTTCTGTAGAAGCAAATACTCCCCCAGATGTTTTGTAGATATAGGTAGTTCCATTCTTGTCTTTTTTTACCCATTAAAATTGGATTTTTATATTGGATAAGTGTGTGCTGGAATAATGCACGTGTGTGTTATTACTCAGCACTAACGGTGCACAAATATGTTTAGAGGGAATATTTTGTATGTACATGTATATAGATAGATTGTGTGAATGACAAATAACAAAGTCAGTGTATTGCATACAGTTAAGCAGGGAATTAGAACTTTTATTTGCTATTTCTCTCTCCCTTTTCCTTTCCATTTCTGTTACCAATCTTATCTATGGTAAGCAATATAAAGATCATTTACAGCTGGCTATAATTGATAGAAAAAGTAGAGCTAGCTCAAAGAATTGTTGAGCCTTTAGTTACAGAGAATCCAGTAAACAGAACGGAGCTGGAAGAAAATGTGAGAAAAACAAAGTTTCTAGACACCCTTAACAAATGGAAAAGGAATAAAAAAAATACCCTTGGGCATGGGCCAGGTCAAACCCAGTCCAATCAAGAGTAGAACAGGGTAGATAATAAAAACACCACTAACAACAAAAACCCTTGAAAGTTTTGTTTCCATTAGTGCTGAGCAGTAATGCCTTAAGTCTTAACAAAATGATGATAGTATGCAATAAACTGATAGAAAAGTGATTTTTGTATGTGCTAGTATCTGATGATTAACTGAACTTTCTCTTACAGGATAACCTTTAACTCACTTCAAAAGTTTGCCGAAACTAACACAACACTGTAAATGAACTATACTTCAATTAAAAAAAAAAAGTTTGCACTTAAACATTTATTCAGTGCTGACTTAAATACTAAGTGCTGTAAGACTATGTTATAAATAACTTCTAATCTCTGGGAATTTAATGCACCACCATTTTCAAAGAGGATTTCCACTTTAGAACAATTTCATTCTCATTCTACCTAGTGTCAATTTATTGGCATCTCTGAATGTATGTCCTTTTAAAGAAACAACAAAAAAAGCTTTTGCCATATATTTGACTAGGTTACTCTAGTTGATGAATGGAAATACAGAAGATGAGTCATATATTTAAGGTCACATTTAAGGAGTGAAAGTCTTGCTTATAAGAAAAGAGATAAAGACTTTTTAACAGTTTTTTTTTAAACATATCTGAGAACTATTACCATGTAGCATTGCAAATTACTGCAAAAAGCATTTATCAGCTAATGACTTTTTAAAACTCATCTTCATGGGAGATACTGAGATAAAGACCCCATGGTGTCTCTTTTGCCTACTCTCTCTAGCATAAAAACCAGTATTAACTTTGTTACACAAGGTTTCCCATTGAAAAATTAGAGTGATAACAAGAAAATACACTTGATCTTAGAATGTGAGAAATAGCATGAAACCACCAGATCATCTATTAGTCCAGTTCCTCATTTGACAGGTGAGGGTGTTGAGGACAGTGAAACAGTGAAGCAGTTTGCATGTTTGCGTGTGGTCAGTCGCTTCTGCTGCTGCTAAGTCGCTTCAGTTGTGTCTCTACGCGACCCCAAAGATGGCAGCCCACCAGGCTTCTCTGTCCCTGGGATTCTCCAGGCAAGAACACTGGAGTGGGTTGCCATTTCCTTCTCTAATGCATGCATGCATGCTAAATCACTTCAACCGTGTCCAACTCTGTGTGACCCCATGGACTTCAGCCTGCCAGGTTCCTCTGTCCATGGGATTCGCCAGGCAAGAATACTGGAGCGGGTTGCCATGCCCTCCTCCAGGGGATCTTCATGCATTGCCAGCTGACTCTTAACCTCTGAGCCGGGGGGAAGCCCTAGTGAAGCAGTTTACCCAAGATCAATCTGCCAAGAAGGAGTTGGGGAGTGAAGACCACACACAAGGTTTTGCCTAGGGCTCATTCCACTACACAGTTATAGGACATCTAGGTACACCCATGGATAATTTTTGGACTTTAATGGCTCCCAGTATTTCATTCAGTAAACATTTGCATACCTACCATATGCTGTGCATTAGACTAAGCATGGACAGATTCTAGGGAAAATACTCTTCTTGCTTTTGAGTAGCATATAATCTATTATTGTTTTGAAATCTTTCTTCCTCATTTTCTGAAGTGTATTGTCATTTTAGAAAACCCATGTGAACCATTTGATTTTCTGATAAGTCAATATTGACTTTACTTTGCCTATCTATAGTTTTTACATGATTACATTTCTACATACTTTCTCATTCACAGTCACAAGAAAAAGGGTACATGGATTAAATGTCCATTTAGAAGAGGACGGCAGAGGATAAGATGGTTAGATAGCATTACCGACTCAATGGATATGAATTTGAGCAAGTTCCAGGACATAGGGAAGGACAGTGAAGCCTGGCATGCTGCAGTCCATTGGGTCTCAAAGAGTCGGACATGACTGAGTGACTAAACAACAACAAATTGAATTGGAAAGACTTGGAATTTGTGGAAGGGTCGAGCAAGAGGACTATGCACATAAAAAGAGATATTGCCAGGGCACTGGATTCCTGTAAATACGTGACCTTTCCTTAGGGAAGTAAACACCTAGAGATGGGGAGAAGTTGAAGTTCACAGGAACTAGAACATCTCTTCTGTATGATGTTTTACTTTTAAGTGGGACTGGGAGAAATTTGTATACATCTAAATAACTACCTTTGTATACAGGCAACATGATGTAGTGATGCAATAGACTTGAAGTCAAGTCTCAACTCCATAATTTGCTTATTTGGAGGTGAGCCTGGAACATTATTATTTTGCATATTAATAACATTTAGGTTTATTATTACATATCCATCAGTGCAGCTTTTAATATCACTTTAAACATGCATATCATCCTAGAGACAAATCAGTTTGAATCTGGACTATTCTTATCTTCATTGTCCCCTCAATAAAATGGGGCCACTGATCTCTGCGCATCCCACAGGTTATATAAGTACAAATACTTATATTGACTAAGACACTATAAAATAGCAGGTTCTATCATCTCCAACCCTGACTTTCTTCCTGAGGTCCAACTTTCATATTCCAGCTCCAGTGGCCTTGCTCCCTGACTCATAATAGCTTTTGAATGCTTTTAAACTCTTTCTTAGACAGCTACCAGGTTGATCTTCATGAAATCTTACTTTTTCTTTTCCCACAGGATAAAGTTCAAATACCATAGTTTGGAAATTCAAAAACTGTTTCAAATTTCATACTATTTATTATGTTAGATGTTGTGCTTACTACACTGTCCCGTTCCCATTCCCCCACAACACACAAACACATCCGCACCAAATTAAAGTCCGCAATCCATTTTTACTCTTCCCATGCCTTTCTGTCCACCACTCAATGTTCTCCAGATTCTCTCTTATCTGCAGATGAAACTCAGCCCTTAGCTATGAAGTGAGATTTTCCATCACTCCCTTTACCCATAGGTCCCTTCACAGAGCCCTTATGTGCGTGCATACGTGCATACACGCACACACATACACACACACACAAAAAAAAAAAAAAACCTTAGAAGGTCAATGGCCATTTCCCAACATAGTGTCTTACATTTTTATTAGCAAAATAGAACATTTTTATTAGCAAAACAGAAACAATAACGCATGCTTTTTAGAATAGGTGTGAGAAAGAAATGAGACTATGTATATAAAGGATCTAACATTTTAGACAGTTGGTGCTCATGAGTGATAGCCTTTGCCACTCTTCAATTATTTCAGAAAGAAAATAGGCTTCAGAACTTTTTTCATGAGATTTTTTTTCCCAGGTAGTAACCAAAAGCAAATCAAGTAACTAATACTCTTTGGCATATACCCAGGATAAATGATATGTCCACCAAAAGAATGTACAAGAACATTAATTGCATGTTTACTCATGTAAAACAAAAATGGAAACAACTCAACTATGCATCAATAGGAGAATGAATAAATAGCATACAGTTATGTGATGGAATACTACACAGCAATAAAAAATATTGTGCAACAATGTTGATGAATTTTGCAGACATAAGGGAATGAAACCAGACACAGAAGAGGTTATCCTCTAAGATACAATATTTATGAAATTCATGACCAGGTAACATTACTCTTTGATGCTGGAAGTCAGAATAGTGGTTATCTCTGCAGGGAGGGGAGTTTGGACTGAGAATGTCAGGACAAGCTTCCTGGAAATGCTGTGGGTAGTGATCACATGGATGCATGTATAGGCAAAAATATATCAAACTGTACACTCATGGAATTTGTAATGTCTAGTTCAGTTCAGTTGCTCAGTCGTGTCTGACTCTTTGCAACCCCATGGACTGCAGCATTCCAGGCCTCCTTGTCCATCACCAACTTCTGGAGCTTGCTCATACTCATATCCATCAAGTTGGTGATGCCATCCAACCATCTCATCCTCTGTCATCCCCTTCTCCTCCTGCCTTCAATCTTTCCCAGCATCAGGGTCTTTTCCAATAAGTTAGTTCTTCACATCAGGTGGCCAAAGTATTGGAGCTTCAGCTTCAGTATCAATCCTCCCAATGAATATTCAGGACTGATTTCCTTTAGGATGGTCTAGTTTGATATCCTTGCGGTCCAAGGGACTCTCAAGAGTCTTCTCCAACACCATAGTTCAAAAGCATCAATTCTTCAGTGCTCAGCTTTCTTTGTGGTCTAGTAATGTCTAGTATACCTGACTAAGCTGTTTTTTACATGGCTTTGGACACAACTAAAGTGACTTAGCAGCAGCAGCAGCAGCAGTGGACCCTATAGGAGAAGAAAGCAGCTGCAATTTTTTTCTTTCTATAAGTTGTTTTCTTGTCTCCCAACTCTATACCCTCTTTCCTTCTTCTTTAGCGGTTTTGGAAATTTTAACTTTCCTTCACTGAAGATTGGTAGTCATTTGTTCAACTTCCCCTTTCCTTTACCCACTCCTTTCTACTATTTTTTTTTTTTATAAGAGTCTCGAAATTTGGTGTCTTTTCACCAGGGAAAGTTCAGGGGGCCTCTGTCTCTAGGAAGCACAGGAGTAAATAACTCAGCAGTTGGACAGTAACAGATTTAGACTTTCACTGGTCCACTTCCATGTTTTATCCTGGGGACTGCTCTCTGACATGTTTTGTAGCTTAAGGCGAAAAGATACCTACAATCCAGAGAGGGAAGGTCAAAGCTATACAAGATGCAGAGGAGAGAGTAGAGGTGAAAGAGATGAGTGGAGCTAAGGGATATGTATGGGAGGAATATTTCTCATTTTCCCCATTCACTCAGAACAGCTGGCTTCCTGATGCTTTTTAGATAATCCTGGTATATACTACTTCAACATTCGGTAAACCTCTGCCTGCTTTTCTTTTTTCTGCTTCTTTATGAAAATAATCCTTAATGTTGGTTTCCATTTTTAAATGAAACTAAATCAAAAGACTTCTCTCCCTTTCTGACTTCGTATTTTCCTCTCCATATTTTCCCCATCACACAAGTTAGTGTGAACCTTCACATCCCTTTGCCAGCTCCAACCCCCAGCTCTTCTGTTGAATTGGATTCTTTCTTCAACTATTACGCTCCCATGCTCTGCCAAAATTTAGTGCAGTATGCTAGTTATCTGGAAATATTAATTCAGTTTTGCACCCTCATTAGGACATTTAGAACTATATTTCATATTTTTTGATTCAAAGTTAATATTTTTTTCCTTTACTCTTTCCTTCCCACCCCCATCTCTCTCTCTCTCTCTTTCATTCTTCCTTTTTCTCTCTCTTCTCTCAATTCACAGGCTCAGCAACAGCACCTGCTTCACAGAAACACAGAAACAAGGCTGTTCCTGTTCTGACTTCTCTAGTCTTCCTTTAAAAACCAAGTGGAGATTCCCTCTTCCTGACACACTAAAGTGAAAAGAGGCATGCCCAAGGAAAACACCACAGGCAAAACAATTTACTTTGGGGGAGGCAGGACATTTTTTTCCTCTTAATTTTGCCCCAGAAACCTGAAGTTCTTTTCTTTGCCTTTGTCTTCACAGTCCTGGTTTGGAGACATAATGTTTCTTGATTTAGCTGTTCAGAGTCTCTAGATCTCTTTCTCTGTCTGCTCACTGAGTTCCTGCTGTCTTTTGCCTCTCTTTCTCTCCTTGATCTATGATGTGTGTACATGTATGTGAGAGAGCAGAAAATACACTAAGATAAAGATTCTCACCTGGGCAGTGATTTCTAATTAAGTAATTCAGGACCGTGACCAAGAGGCCAAAATGCACAAAACAACCAAATAAAACCTCAAATTAGAAGGAAAATGGCTCAAATGGGTCCTTATCTCTGCAAGTTCCAGTTAAGCAAGCAAACAAAATGGTCTGGGACAAAGGATTATGCAAACTCAGAAGAATAGAAGAAAATGTAATTAGCTTCCAAGCTTCTTCCTGTTCCTCAGCCTTCTTCGACTATCCAACTCCCCAGTCATGAATTTATCCAAGGCTCCCTTATCCATACCACAAAAAAAAAAAAAAAAAAAAAGTCTCTGCTGCAAAGCTGGGAGGGTTAACAGAGCTGGTACCCCAGCCAGCCAGCTAACCAAAGAAGACAGCCGGTGAGGCCCCGAGCCCGCCCCGAGTCCAGCCTCCCAGCCAATGGGCGCCCGTGGGGACTGTGGAGCTGCGTCTCATTGGCTGCCCACCTACGTGCATAAGAAAGAAAGCGAGAGGCAGGCAGGGGAGCATTGTTATCTTAAGACACTCTTCTGGTGTGTGAGTCTGCAGGTGAAACTGCTTAGGTGAAAAGCGCGGAGTCGGAGCGGGGACACGCTGGGCTACAGCCTGGGATGGAATCCGCCCGCCTCGGAAGCTGCTCTGCCCGCGGCTGCTGGGGCAGTGTCTTCGCTGAGCTCAGAGGACACCGTTAGCATTTGCCCGGGGATGTGCACCTGCCGTGCGCGGCGAGCGTCCGGGCAGGTCTGCAGGCAGCTGAGGGAGCAGTGAAGCTGGAGGAACTGTCTCTACCCATGGGCAAGGCATTAATTCCGGGAGAGAGACAGGGCGAGTGAGTCTCTACAGAGTTGGGAGGAAGGCACGAGCTTGGCTTTCTCTTCGGTGCAGGGATAGAGGACTCCCCGGGTCGGGGTTGGTACTTTCCTTCCCTCTCCACCCGCGAGCCCAGCGTCTGAGCCCCACTTCAAACATGCTGTGGATGCCGGGCATCCTGGCTGCTCAGCTGGAAGAAGGCAGCAGGCAAGTGGTCTGACGGCGGCGCGGCGGCGGCAGCGGCCGCAGCAAAGCGGGGAGCAAGATTTGAAAAGAGACATCCGCTCCCTTTCACACGCTGAGGGGGAGGCATTCACGTTTTCCCCAAATGAGAAGGAGCCACGAGACATCATGAAGTAAAAACTTTGGAAAGCTGCCATTGGAGATGTTGCACAGAAACCTGGAACCTTTCAGGAGTCTCCTCCCAGGCGGTGGAGGTTTGGGGAGCAGCTGATAGAGCAAGGAGGGCTCTTGCAGGACTCAAGGTAACAACAGTGCAGGGGGGTTGGTGGTTTTTCTCCACCGCCCTTTTTCTTGTCTTTTTGGTGTGTCTCTTGATAAGGGGATGCTTTTGCTCTCCTACAGCCTTCTTGTCCTGGCGCCTGGCGGTTGCAGGCAGGGAATGATCCCCCTCGCCTCTTAGTTTCTGTCTTGTGGAGCTGAGCAGTAGACTTTGGGGTTTAGCTTGAGACCGTCCTGTTATTGCCTCCTGGTGTTGGTTGCATGGCTCTCACACGACTTGGGCACCCTGCCTGACCTATGTTGCTTTTGCTTGGTTTAAGTCCTCAAAGTTAGTGCAACTGCCATTAGCTTCAGAAAACCTGTCAGGCTGCATAATTGCAGAAGATGACAAGGACTTCTGCCTGCCCAGCAGATGCTGGATTGGACTATACATGGTTCCCTGTGTTTGGGACGGACCCCCGAGAGCTGAGGTTGGCATACACGATCCACACGTTCACAGATATTCACACATTCCTAGAGCTCTATTCACATGTCCATAGAGCTCCCTGGCATGTCTGTAGAGGCCTGTCTCTTGCTCCCACGCACATACAGCCAGGAACAAATAAAGATTGAAGAGTGAACCCTGTGGGTTGCAAATAGTCTCCCCAGGGTGGCAGCAGGAACCCCACTGATTGAGTGGAAACTGGTAGCTTGCTGGGGACACTGGGGAGAGCATTGCTATGCTGAAGGAGAGGCACGCTGAGATTATCTGGCCATCTTTCTGGGTACTCATCTAATGCTGCCTATGGTATGTGTGTGTGTGTTTGTGTGTGCCTCTTGACAGCTATATGAAGGAAGCAGGCTGCCTCTAGAAGCTGCATGCATGTGCAACTCCGTGCCCAGGCCCCAGATGCCTGGAGTGTTCCTGCCTAGTAGGAACATGAACTTGGGAGCCGCTCTTTCAGCCCAGAGGAGTTTTCTGCTCACCAAGCAGTCCCTCTGCATGGTACATATTTATCCAGGGTATATAGACCTAAGCCAAATATTAACTAATAATCAAGCTAATGCACTGTAACATGATTGAACAGACCCCATCCATAAAGAACTGTGTGTGTGCTCTTCCTTGCTCTGGGATTCAGGTGCCCTGAGCAGAAGCAAATGTTTTTGTTCAAAGGAGAGCAATTATAACAGGCCAGGCTTCTAGCTGGGCAATCTGAGCCTCGTCCAGCAGGGACAATGATCTGTCAGCATAGAGCCATCAGGAGAATAAAAGGTATATTGTAAGTCAACTATTTCTGCCTCTGTCTTCTCCAGACATGTGCAGGGTGAAGAGATTCTCTTTCTGACCATGCTTCCTAGAATACGTGCAATTGCCAGTGTTAACCAAGAAGCTAAAGTATTTACAAAATCCCCTGGGGGGCAGTCTGATGACATCAGACAACAGCAAAGTGATTCTGGAGTTCGTGTGTTTTCCCTCTTGGTTTCACACAGTTATGTGTATGTTATTTGTTGATGGCAGGACCCTCTGGAGTTCCCTTCCATCCAAAATAAGTTGCTTTGCAGCACTGTGGGCATGACCAAGCACTGCTGTCACAATGATCCTGAAATTTTCTATCGCAGCTGCTGCTATACATATATATGTGTGTGTATGTGTGTGTGTATATACCTTCTTTTTAGCTTCTGACTACTTGCCTACTGTGGGCGAAAACGCATGCTTTGTTTCTTCGAGGAGGGATATGTTTTGAGTTGGTAGAGAGCCTGGATACTGTGAAATGTTTGAGGAAGAAGCAAATATCAGACCATGGTTTTCCCCTCTGGAGGGAAGCTGGCACCAAAGGGTTTAACAGCTGTTCTGCAGCCATGGAGAAGACAGTAGCATCCCGGACTCTTGCTTCTCAATCCTCCCCCCAAATGGGGCTGGCTTTGTCTCCAAGAATGGAGGGATGTGTGCTGCAGTGTGGCCACAAGAAAGGAGAAAAGGATGGGCTGGGGAGTGAGGAGGGTTCCTGCTCTGTTAGCACTGGGCCAGACTCAGGGATGGGCGATGTCTTCCCCCATTTAGGCCCTTAAGATCATCCTCTGGGTTTTCCCTTCTGGCCTTCTAACAGGTTGTTTACTGAGCAAGACCAGAGGGCAAAGAACATACCTGCGTCATCAACTCCTTCTGATCCCCTTTCCCAAGACACAGGCTGGCCACTGGGGAGCCTGGCACAAAAACCAACACCTCTGAGACGGTGCTCCAAAATCCCTCCCCAGCTCATAAACAAGAAGTAATCTGGAGGGACTGGAGACATCTGTGTGGGCACTTTCTGCTGAGTGGGATGCTTAGTGTTGAGGGTTCCCACTTAGTGTTTTGTTTTCTCCACTGTGCAGACTATTTTTGGTGATTCAACTCTTTCTCTTAAATAATAAGACCTTGTATGTACATTTTACAATGGCATACTTTTCCAAAGGGCTAGAAGTATTTTAGGGAGTTCATCTAATTAATCTTCACATGCCTTATGGTCTCATTTATCTTTGATTACCCTAACAAGTGGAGCTGGAATGAGTTTAGCCTCCTTCTTGGAAAAAGGAGGGCAGAGGACCTTGGAAAGATGAACTAGTTTACTCTGGAACAATTCAGGGAAACTACGGAATGGGGTCTGGGTCTCGTCACTCCTATATCACCCCCAGGTTCTCCAGGTATCTCCTAGGGAATGGTTTAATTGTGGTAGCCATGATTTGACTCAGCTGTTCTATAATTCACAGGAATGGGAGGCGCTGCAGTAACCTAGGACTTTGCCTCTAGCACTGACCTAAGAGCTATGAGGGATACAAAGTCTTATAAGACCTTGTTTTTGCCCTCAATGATCTTACATTCTAGTTAGGAAAATAGGCTTACATCTGGGGGAAAAGGTAAATGACAACATGCATTCTAAACAGCCGTTCAATACAAGAATTTCACAAGGCTGATCTAATTCATCTACAGTCGATTTGTGCAGATAACAAGAGCTCTCAATATTCCAAGGAAGGAAAATTTGAATTGTGCCTTGGGGGATAGAGTGGGATTTGTTTGGAGAGGGAGAGATGGTACAAAGATCCCAGTTGACGGAGAGGCTCACTGCAGCACAGTTGAGGAAGCTGAAAACTTCAAGGCTTCCATGTTTCCATGGGATTTGCTGTAAGCCACTTCTCCACTTGGATCCTGGTAACTGCATACATCTGGGTTAATTACTTGAAGCACAGAGTGGCCTAGGGGAAGCTGCCCTCACATGAGACGGAGGGATTTGAAATGTTGGACATCTCATTAGACACTGAAAATTACCTAAGCCTTCTACCCACCCTCAAGTCTAATCCATATATTATGGGAAAAATAGTGCTCAAGGTCAGAGAGCTTATCAACAGCATATCAAAAATCTTGGAGAAAGATATTGGGGGGGGGGGCAGTAGGCAAATTTCAAGAGAATATGAGAAAATCTTCTCATTTTTTTTTTAGACTGAGAATCTCCTGAGAGCGAGAGCCTTGATTTTCCTTCATTTCCTGTTTCCCCACCCAAATATCCCTATTGGGGTTTACTTGGAGCCGGCAAAATGCCAAAGCCCTCAGGCGTTTAGCATTGAGGAGACTTTCCATCTTAAGATTCTTGAGCATGCCCATGTACATAACCTCGCATCTTCCCTCCTTTTCCTTTTTAATAAAACATATGCTGTAGCAGTCACCGAGGAGGAGACCACAAAAGCAAGAGGGTGGGTGCGGTATTGCCTGCAGCTGTACCACGAGGAACTGTGATTGCTCAGCTGAACAGCAGAGCGGGGGGAGTCAATCTGCCAGCCAAGGAAGGGCCAAGGGCTGCCTGGCACCCAGAGATGGCTCTGACCTGACAGCCACACACACTGGCTCCAGTCATGAGCCTTGTTTTGTAGCGAAGGGGTCAAGGCAAACACAGAACTGGTGGAACCCTATTCCTCAGCCTTCGCTTGGTTTGAGAGCTTCATTCACTCTACTGGTCACTGGTTGCTTGGGTGACCCCATTCTGACATGGACAGAATTCCAGTGGGGCACTGAGAATGGGAATGACTTACCTAAAGTCACTTCATCGTGGCTCTCAGGTCAAAAGGAAGGTCCCCAAGAACCTGGTGGGTGTGTGATTGCTTAGCCCCAGGAGTTCACTCTGAGGACAAGTCCTCAGGGATATGTACTTTCTCCTGAAAATTCTCCCTTAGGCCTTGTTGTCACCTTTGTTTCCTATGTTAAGTGACCCTGAGCTGGTTGATGGGACAGAGGCCCTTTATTTTATTCTCAAGTATTGCCTGCCATGTTTGGGGACTAACCTAGAGGTCCAGGCCCATGGGCATGTGGTTAGTGACTGTGGGCCAAAGCCCCTTCCATTTGGGGGTGAAGAGACGCAGCCCAGTTGTCCTTCAGCCTGGGGGCTGCGAGGGATGGGTCTCATTTCAGTGACTAGGATGCAGGCTGCTGTCTCTGGAAACTATTGCTCTGCCGTGCAGATGGAAGTAAAGTTTAGGAACATCATTAGAGTATGGAATTCTCAACAGCCAAATGCTCCATCATTCCTTTCACTGAAGCTCATGTGAAACATATATACCTGGCATGCTGAATTAGGTGAAGGGTGGGCAATCTGATACCTCCCAGGACCGAGCTCTGCCCCACACTGTAGTACTCATATGGTGGCCACTGGCCACATGTAACTCTTGAGCACTTGCAAGGAGTGTCGAAAGTGTAAAAATGCACACTGAATTTTGAAGATGTGGCTTGAAGGAAAAGAATGTCAAATACCACGGTTTCTTTTAATATTGATTACACATTAAAATTATACTGTATATATTGGGTTAAATAAGATATATTATGATTAGTTTCACCCATTTCCCTTTACTTTCTAATGTGGTTATGTGGCTCACATTCTATTTCTTTTGGGCAGTGCTGGTTTAGTTTTGCAGAGCAGTGACAGCTAATGTGGAGAAAGAACAGAGGCTTAAAACAAGAGGGGCCAGAAACATAGAGAGAGAGAACTTGGATGGAAGGATGGTGAGCAGCCCAGGGAATGTCTGTCATGTATTTCCAAAATTGAAAGTCAAGGAGGGTACAGATAGCTGAAGTTGGCTTGTTTGATGGTGACCTTATCAATTGTGACTAAGCCCAGTCTCAAGCATTTGTAGAGCATTGCTGCTCCCAGTTCACATGGAAACAATTATCAGGTAGGAGGCCTAGGAATTTTTATCCTAATTTTTTTGTGTTTCTGCCTGACAGTAGAAATATCCAAGTTAAATACCTTTAGGGTCTCACTCTGTAGTGTGAGGACACAGTATTTGGGATCAGCTGGGTCTGTTTGACTTTCAAATCCCCTTCTTCCTTCTCATGCCTACCATATCATCATCTTTCCTTGGGAGAATTTTCCTTCAAACAATATATGTTAATGGTTTGGTGGGGAGAAAGAAAAGTTACTGCTATGTGTTAGAGATTCTTTTGTGTACCTATCAGTAAGAAGAATGGGGAGAAGACATAATTGTTGAATTTTATTTAGTAAGTACAGATTTGAACACTAAAGTCCACTCATTGTTATGTTCTTTATTATTATTTGTTGCAATAAGGTTTGGCCACAACTGGTAGTCCTCGTATTTGCTCAGCCTTTTATAGTTTACAAAATGCTTTATATGCTTTCTCTCAACCAATTTTTACAACATCCCTGTGGGGTGGTTAATATCTCAATTCAAATTTTTCCATGATCTGCCCCTAAACTTTATTTTCTGACCCCTCTCTTTATATGCACTTCATTCAATCTTGCTTAATCAAACTGGTTTACTTACTGTTCTTCAGTGTTTACTGTGTAAAGTAGGGATCTTAACTGAATCTCAGTTTTATCATTTATAAAAAATAATAATGCCCCATCTCTCAATTTGTTCTAAATATTAAATGAGATGAAATACATAAGAAGCCAAACACAGTTCCAGGCACATGACAAATGTCAACATTCCTTCCAACCAAACATCTTTCACTTTGATGATTGCCAAGATTAAAATGTTCATAGGTGAACACATTATATACCCATTTCACACACACAATGATTCCTCTCTCCAAATTCCCTGCTTTGGTTAATGGGAGGACCAATCCCCCAGGGGCAAATTTAAGAAGTACAGGTTGTCCTTAGCTCTGCTTTCTCTCACACAGCTCCTCCCTTCACCCCTAGTTCAGTTCATTCACTCAGTCGTGTCCGACTCTTTGTGACTCCATGGACTGAAGCATGCCAGGCTTCCCTGTCCATTACCAGCTCCCGGAACTTGCTAAAATTCATGTCCATCAAGTCGGTGGACCACAGCCTTATCTAACTCAATGAAACTATGAGCCATTCCATGTAGGGCCACCCAAGACGGACGGGTCATGGTGAAGAGTTCTGACAAAACATGGTCCACTGGAGAAGGGAATGGCAAACCATTTCAGTATTCTTGCCTTGAGAACCCCATGAACAGTATGAAAAGGCAAAAAGATAGGACACTGAAAGATGAACTCCCCAGGTAGGTAGGTGCCCAATATGCTACTGGAGAAGAGTGGAGAAATAACTCCAGAAAGAATGAAGAGGCAGAGTCAAAGTGAAAACAACACCCAGTTGTGGATGTGACTGGTGATGGAAGTAAAGTCTGATGCTGTAAAGAGCAATATTACATAGGAACCTGGAATGTTAGGTCCATGAATCAAAGCGAATTGGAAGTGGTCAAACAGGAGAAGGCAAGAGTGAACATTGACATTTTAAGAATCAGTGAACTAAAATGGGCTGGAATGGGCGAATTTAATTCATATGACCATTATATCTACTACTATGGGCAAGAATCCTTTACAAGAAATGGAGTAACCCTAATAGTCAACAAAGAAGAGTCTGAAATGCAGTATGTGTGTTCAGTCTCAAAAATGACAGAATCATCTCTTCGTTTTCAAAGCAAACCATTCAATATCACAGTAATCCAAGTCTATGTCCCAACCAGTAATGCTGAAGAAGCTGAACGGTTGAACGGTTCTATGAAGACCTACAAGACCTTCTAGAACAAACACCCAAAAAAGATGTCATTTTCATCATAGGGGACTGGAATGCAAAAGAAGGAAGTCAAGAGATACTGGAGTAGCAGGCAAATTTGGCTTTGGAGTACAAAATGAAGCAGGGCAAAGACTAACAGAGTTTTGCCAAGAGAACACACTAATCATAGCAAACACCCTCTTCCAACAACACAAAAGAAAACTCGACTACACATAGACATCACCAAATGGTCAATACTGAAATCAAATTGATTATATTCTTTGCAGCCAAAGATGGAGAAGCTATTCCAAATCCTGAAAGATGATGCTGTGAAAGTGCTGCACTCAATATGCCAGCAAATTTGGAAAACTCAGCGGTGGCCACAAGATTGGAAAAGGTCAGTTTTCATCCCAATCCCAAAGAAAGGCAATGCCAAGGAATGCTCAAGCTACCGCACAGTTGCACTCATCTCACACGCTGGTAAAGTAATGCTCAAAATTCTCCAAGCCAGGCTTCAGCAATATGTGAACCGTGAACTTCCTGATGTTCAAGCTGGTTTTAGAAAAGGCAGAGGAACCAGAGATCAAATTGCCAACATCCGCTGGATCATGGAAAAAGCAAGAGAGTTCCAGAAAAACATCTATTTCTGCTTTATTGACTATGCCAAAGCCTTTGACTGTGTAGATCACAATAAACTGTGGAAAATTCTGAAAGAGATGGGAGTACCAGATCACCTGATCTGCCTCTTGAGAAATTTGTATGCAGGTCAGGAAGCAACAGTTAGAACTGGTCATGGAACAACAGACTGGTTCTAAATAGGAAAAGGAGTACGTCAAGGCTGTATATTGTCACCCTGCTTATTTAACTTATATGCAGAGTACATCATGAGAAATGCTGGACTGGAAGAAACACAAGTTGGAATCAAGATTGCTGGGAGAAATATCAATAACCTCAGATATGCAGATGACACCACCCTTATGGCAGAAAGTGAAGAGGAACTCAAAAGCCTCTTGATGAGAGTGAAAGTGGAGAGTGAAAAGGTTGGCTTAAAGCTCAACATTCAGAAAACAAAGATCATGGCATCTGGTCCCATCACTACATGGGAAATAGATGGGGAAACAGTGTCAGACTTTATTTTGGGGGGCTCCAAAATCACTGCAGATGGTGACTGCAGCCATGAAATTAAAATATGCTTACTCCTTGGAAGGAAAGTTATGACCAACCTAGATAGCATATTCAAAAGCAGAGACATCACTTTGCCAACAAAGGTTCGCCTAGTCAAGGCTATGGTCTTTCCTGTGGTCATGTATGGATGTGAGAGCTGGACTGTGAAGAAGGCTGAGTGCCGAAGAATTGATGCTTTTGAACTGTGGCGTTGGAGGACTCTTGAGAGTGCCTTGGACTGCAAGGAGATCCAACCGGTCCATTCTGAAGGAGATCAGCCCTGGGATTTCTTTGGAAGGAATGATGCTCAAGCTGAAACTCCAGTATTTTGGCCACCTCATGCGAAGAGTTGACTCACTGGAGAAGACTCTGATGCTGGGAGGGATTGAGGGCAGGAGGAGAAGGGGATGACAGAGGATGAAATGGCTGGATGGCATCACTGACTCAATGGATGTGAGTCTCAGTGACCTCCGGGAGTTGGTGATGGACAGGGAGGCCTGGCATGCTGCGATTCATGGGGTCGCAAAGAGTCGGACATGACTGAGCGACTGATCTGATCTGATACAAGCAGCAAAAACAAGACTGGGAGCTGACTGTGGCTCAGATCATGAACTCCTTATTGCCAAATTCAGACTTAAATTGAAGAAAGTAGGGAAAACCACTAGACCATTCAGGTACGACCTAACTCAAATCCCTTACAATTATACAGTGAAAGTAACAGACAGATTCAAGGGGTTAGATCTGATAGAGAGTCTGAAGAACTATGGATGGAGGTTCGTGACATTGTACAGGAGGCAGTGATCAAGACCATCCCCAAGAAAAAGAAATTCACAAAGGCAAAATGGTTGTTTGAGGAGGCCTTACAAATAGCTGAGAAAAGAAGTGAAAGGCGAAGGAGAAAAGGAAAGATATACCCATCTGAATCCACCCCCACACCCAATCAGTTCCATCAGTTCAGACTTAAGGAGATCTACCTCCTGCTGATCTCTCAAAGCCGTCCTCCCCTTCCCTCTTCCTCCAGCCCCTATCTGTCTGGCTCTCATCCCTCTCACCTGGACTTGCCCTGTACTTGGTCTCCCTGTCTCCTCTTTTTTTAAGGACTAGACAACCCGGCCTCTGGCTGGAGTGATCTTTCAAACTGGTAAATGCCATTATGCTCTTTCCTTTAGTATGGTTCTCCTATGGCTCCTCACTGCTATCAGGAGAAAAACCCAAGTTTGTTAGCATCACAAAGAGGAGATCCTTCACTATCTGGTCCAGCAGCCTGTCCCTGTCTCTGTTTGCTTCCCCCTTCTCAGTCCAGCTACCTGAACTACAGGCAGTTTCCTCAGTATCCCAAGCTGTTAGATGTGCTGTGTTGCTTTTGTGGAGAACCTTCCCTTGCCCTGTGGTCTGTTTCCTGAGGGTTACTGAGCTTTAACACTCCGTAAGGATACTCTGTTTATGGAAGAGAAGACTTGCCCAAGACAAGGAATTAACTGCCTCCTCTTCTATACCCCTGCACGTCTCACTCAAACTCTGTTTTTGTACTATACCCAGCACGTTATAGTGATCTGTTCCTATGGCCCTCTCCTGCACTCAGAGGCATGATTGGGGTTGGAGTTCTAAGATGCATTTGTCAGGAACTACTTATTCATAATATTATGGATACTGTATGTGTCTCTTCTTAAGCACTGGGAGTTCTGCAGTGAATAACAGGTAAAAACCCTGCCATCAAGATGCTTACACTCTTGGAGGATGATAATCATGATAATGATTACTATTGGCATGGCTGATAACAGTGGTACTTTATGTGTAGAACTTATGTGTCTTATACAGAAATACTTATACTTTAGTAGGACTTATGTGTCAGGCCCTATACTGAAGGTTTTACGTATATTAACTCACTGCCTTCATGTCATGAGTCTCTCATTCTCATTTTAATAAATCTTATATTCCCATTTTACAGATGATGAACTGGAAGCCCAGGGAGGTTAAACAATTTGTCCAAAGTCACACAGCTAGTAAGAGGTGGCTGACATTCTAACCCAGTTTAGATACTGAGTCTATATTGCTTATTACTATATATCCATAAAGAGAAATATGTAGACAAATAGATATTTTCCATGCTGATAATGAAGAAAAGCATCAAAATAGAGTACAGTAGGAGAGAGTGATTGATGAAGGTGTCTTTGAGAAGGGAACATTTAAATTGGAAATGGATCTATCAGTTTACATGTGTGTGTGCTACGTCGCTTCACTCGTGTCTGCTTCTGTGAGACCCCATGGACTGTAGCCCACCAGGCTCCTCTGTCCATGGGATTCTCCAGGCAGGAATACTGGAGTGGGGTGCCATGCCCTCCTCCAAGGGATCTTCCTGATCCAGGAATGGAACCTGTATCTCTTATGCCTCCTGTATTGGCAGGCGAGTTCTTTTACCACTAGCGCCACCTGGAAATTCCAGGTGGGATAGAATCTGGGGTCTAAAGAAAAGAAATTGTGGACTCAGTAACCAAGTTCTGGTGGCTGTAATGTAATGATCATCCGCCACCACTGAAGGTACCCGATTTGGTCCAGGCTGGGGGAGGAGGGGTACAGTGCAAGTGCTAGGAAGCAGCCCAAATGTTTGCAAGCCTCTCTCCCGTCAGTCCACTTGTCCTTCTATTCTTTGGGGTTAAGACATGTCTCACAGTATGTCTGGTTGGTTGCTCTCCACAGAGGTGGGAGGTGTGGACACACACACACGCACACACGTGTCCCTGCTCTGCCGAACCACTTGGTTTCATGCTTCTCCTGTGAATGACGTGTCACTCAGAACCTGAGTCAAATGACAGGCACAGCAAAAAGGCCGGAGACAAGCCGGTGGCATGAGCGAAAGGGGAAAGGAAAATTATTTTTTAGCAAGACAAGAAGTGAATTGGACTGGAGGGAAAAATGGGAATTTGACCAGGGAGGGGTATACAGAGGGCAGTGCTTCTGAGATGCTGACAGTTGACCTAGATGGTAGTCTGTGCTATAATTTTTCATATATATGTATATATACATACACATATATACATATATGTTCACATGCAATACTCCACATAGATACACATACATACATATATATCTTTTCTCTAAATATTTCTGGTAAAAAGATTAAAAAAATAAATTATTTGGAGAGCAGATAAAACCTGGGAGGGGGCAAGTTCATACCTATTTAATATACATCTGAAGTATACTTGATAAACACTGTACTAGGCTTCTTTTGAAACCTATATTTTCCATTTAATTTTTTACTATAACCTTATGAAGTATCATTCCTGTTTACAGACTGAAATTGGGGAAGGAAAAACCCAATTTGCCCCTGTGCCATGCCCTCTGCTTTCCTCATAGGAAAAGTTCTGAGAGTCAGCAAGGTGGGGAGAAAAGGCTCCTGATTTCAGGGTCAGACAAATTGGGCTTTGATCTAGTCCTGGTCACTCGGTAGCTGTGTGACCTTGGATATATTACACAACCTCTCTGAGCTTCAGTTTGACCATATAGTAAGATGGAGAGGATATCCCCTTATATCATGAAGTGCAAACATCATGAAGATTAAAGATGATGTTTGAAAAACATCAGCAATGTGCCTGCCACACAATGGGCATTGAGAAAATGACAGCTGCTGGTTTTGTATCCCTAAGTATTAAATCTCACAAGACGTTGACTTCCTTCGAGAACAGAAATGGCATTTAGCTACGGTCAGTGAGGGTCAGGTACTAGCTTTGGGATTTGCTACTGGATGCCAGAGCATCCAGAACTACCTGGCAGCAGTTACCATGTGAAGTGCTTGCCAGGCATCGCTCATTTAATCATCTAACAACACTTTGAGAAAGGTTGTTATCTTCTGTTTATAGTTGAAGAAATTTAAGTTCAGGGACATAAAATAACCTGAGGTCAGCAGAGTTCACGTTTGAACTAAGATCTGTGAGATCCCAAGGCCCATGCTCTTCGACACTGGACTTTCAATGTGATCATTGTCTTAGGTAGCATGCAGGGGAAAGGGCGCCTTTGTGGTCAAGGTCGGGGTAGCTGCTCTGAGGACAAGGCTAAATCGGTTAGGAGTGGGATGGAAGCATTGTGAAACACTCGGGGTATTTCTGGAGCAGGTCACAGGTTGGTGCTGCAAAGTTTTAAGTGCAATGCTTTACACATACTGGGTACTTAAGACGTGTGGGCTGGATGTAAGTACCTCTGTTTCTGGATACAGGTGCACTCCATGTTCAAATGAAATAAGAGGTGAGTGTCCTTACGCTTGGAGGAAAGGTTTCCCTGAATTACACAAAGGTATATTGCCAGCGGTTTTAACCTTTTTTAAAAGCAGTAGAAGACTAATCAGATAAATCCTTACTCAGAACCCCAATATGTGAAACAGATAAAAGCAGACGTCTTTGACTGGAGCAGGTCTGGGGGCCCAGAGCTTCCCCATCTGTCAGTTCTCTTTCTTCACCTGCAAGTGATCCTTGAAACATCTCCTTGGAACCTAAAGGCTGTTCAAAAATGCATTGAAAATCACCATGCTGCAGAGTTCCTTTAAAACACCAGGCTTATGATTCATTTATTAAAATTGATTTTAAAATATAAGATTATCATTAATGCTGACACACCTGTGGAGGGAGCCTAGGATGAATTCCTCTTGTTCTCGGTCATTGAAGATGTGTGAAATTCAATGCCTATGAACAAGTGCCTGCGGTGTGTCACACACAGTGCTAGGCACCCAATGTACCAGCTGTGCAATCTTTTAGTTATAATTACTTCCTTTGCAATAGATGGGCTTCCCAGGTGGCTCAGTGGTAAAGAATCTGCATGTCAATGGAGTCTGGAAGATCCCCTGGAGGAGGAAATGGCAACCCACTCCAGTCTTCTTGCCTGGAAAATCCCATGTGCAAAAAAGCCTGACAGGCTGCAGTTTATGGGGTGACCAAGAATGAGACATGACTGAGTGACTGAGCCCACACTTGCAATAGATCTCACTATTCCCATTATAAAGATAAAACAAGAAAAGAGTACTTGTAGGTTAAGTCAGTTACCCAAGATCTCACAGCTAGAGTGACTAGTGGCGCTGGGATTCAAACCCAAGACACAAGATGGGTTAGAGAGCCGGAGTCTTGCTGCCAACCCTGTAGCCTGTTCAAGCATGGGTGGGGAAGAATAGTGCCTCTCTCAAAGTTTCTTGCTTTTCCTGATGCTTCTCGGTTGTGAGATTTTCCAAAAAAATCTCTGGATCCTCTGGCCTTCAGTTTCTTTGCTTTCATAGGACACCCAGGTCTCCCAGGAGCCAAGCTGTAGTCCTCGCCCATTATCTGTCCTTTCCCTCCCTCATACCCAACTTCAGAGAGGGTCTGGCCATCAGAGTCCAGCCCCAGCAGCAAGGGGGGCCCCCTGCTCTGACCCTCACTCTGGGGGCAGCAACCGAGTCCAGGCTGAGCATGCAGCGATTCCCGCTCTGGAGTAGCTGAGATGGGGCTTCCGGGAAGAGTGCGGGGTGGGGCTGCAGAGGGAAGTCCTTGGAATCCCCTTGAGGTATAAGAACGCTTAAGCACTCAGTACGGAGTGCGGGGGCAGTTAATTTCTGCCTCCCCCTGACTCTCTGTTCAGCCATTTAGCATATTATAAATGCGCCGACAGGCAGGAGCTGGGGAGGTCGATGAGCACTGTTCCCGGCGGGTGAGGGGGTCCTGGGAGGTGCTCCCAGCACGCGCCGCTTTCCCTTTCCGCAATCTTCGCCCTTTGGGATGTGAGCCCTGCGGGTAACAGAACAAGGGCAGCATCCTTCTGAAGCCTCGGGGCACTGGAGACCCCTAGAGGCAGACGGCTGTGTTACACGCCCTCTGGCCGTGGAGGCGCAGGCAAGAGTCTTGCCTGGAAGATGCTGAGGAGTGGCTGGAACCTTTCTGAAAAGCCTTACCTGTGAGTACAGTCCCGGCAGGCTTCAAAGGGAAAGCAGAGGGTGTGTGTATATGTGTATGTATGTATGTGTGTGGGTATGTGTGGGTGCGTGTGCATGTGTGTGTGGATGTGAGTGAGTGAGTGAGATATGCTCTGGTCCTTTCCTCCTCCCCTCCCTCCCTGCCCCACCCATTCAACTCCCCACCACCTCCATCAAAATGATATCTTTTCCTCAGGGCCCTTCACACCTCTCAGTAACCTGATCAACTAATTTGTGCTGAAGCATTAATGACTAATAACGATTTAATGTGCTGCCCTCTCAATTAACACTTGAGCGTTTTGAAAGAGAAATTCACAGATTTTAACCTAAGTAGGAGACTTGGTGTGTTTTTTCCCCCTTTTGAGAGGAACTGGAGGCCCCTTAAAAGGGACCACACTGACAGCTGCCTATTCAGTACATTTGCCTCACTCTTGACTTTAGCAAGTTTTGGAAATATTATGCAGAGCCTCACACAGAATTTTCCAGAGGCTTGCTCTAATCCACAGTCCTTCAAAACAGTGCCTTGTGCTGCTGGTGGGAGGACAAAGGACACCTCATCTCCTTCTCCCCCTCTTGCCAAGTTAAGTGGGGATTTATTTGACGGAACCTAAGGCAACTGAGCCCGTGACAACACACCTATAACCTTTGTTAAGAGAAAGCTGCAGCATAAGAATTGGCCTAGATGCTTACTGATATCTCAGTATTATCTCTCCAGAAGTTGAATATGCTCTAACTTACAGATAAGATGACCTAGTCATTGAGAGAATAGGCTCAGGGACTACTAACTTGGGTTTAAGTCATTGGTAAGCCTTGCCGTGTGCTAAGTATGTGACCTTGTCAAGTTACCTATGTAAGCCTCAGTTTCCACATCTGTAAAATGGATGTATTGTGTACTCATAGGATAGTTTTGAGTATGAAATGAAATAATGCAGAATTAGTATTTAATGTCTGGGTACACAGAGAATGCTCAATAAGTGACAGTTCTTTTTCTTAATCACCATATTTTTTTTTACCATTTTAATTATTTTTGCCCTATCCCAAACTTTCAGTGCAGGGCAGCATACATATGCAGTATTTATTACTGAAAAGCAGGTGTAACAACCCAGCCTCTTAGGCATGGTTGGCTTGATAATGAACTAGATTTCTCTCCAGGTGACAGCACCGTATGAGTTTTTTTTTTTTTCTTTTTTGCCCCTCTGCTTGGTTTCTTTAAATGTATCTCAAAAATGCAGTGAGCAAAATGGATTTGGCAGTGACTTAAAAAGACTTAATGCATTTTGGAAAGAAAAAAAGGCCACAACAAAAACCGGTTTGTTTCTGTGATATATGGTGCGTGTGATATGACAAAAATCCATTTTTATGCTTAGGAAAATTGGCTAATTTTAAAACAGTTGACACATGCCATATGCATGTAGAGTCGTGATAGATTTTGCTCAGGCAAACAACAGAAGAGCACAGGGCCAGTGATAGCTCACTGGTTAACCAATGACTTAAGCTTCAGACGGTTAAATTCTTATTTAGTGGCAGGCCTGCTCGACAGAGAACAGAGGGAAAAAGGAAAATGGACTCACTGTGGCCTCAGGTGCTGGAGTCAGATATTTGATCTTAAAGATACCTATGTCTGAGCTGGGGACCCAGACGCTGTTGTGACGACAGAAGTAGGAAAAGACTTAGGAACCTACCAATATAGCAAGCTTCATGTGCAAGAGAGTGAACAGCTTATTATAAAGATATCACCTGGATAAACGAGGAGAATAGTGCAAAGGACACTGAATTGTTCAGCTACCCTGATTTGGGGAAACTCCTGAGCTTTGCCTGCTCAGTTCTCCTGTTGTACATGTAGATGATTTTTGGATTTCAAATACTACTTAGGATGTCCTTTAGAATCATCTGATCCTCTGGTTTATAGTTCTGCATAAACCACACTGAAAGGGAAATTCCATATATTTTCATTTATTGCTAGTTAGGGCAAAGAGACTGCATATGAAAATAAAATGCTCTAAAAATTACCCAGGAATTTAGGAGTGATTATGAAAAGTTTAAAACAGAGATAAGCCGTCTATTCACCTGCTCCACATTCATGCCTGTGTAGGTCAGCCAGATACCCAACCCCATTATAGTCTCAGGATATGCATTCTGTTTGACTCGGGGGAAAAAAAAAAAAAAGCCTTTGTATTTTTTTTTCTTTATTTTTAGGCAATATTTAATTAGTGACTATAGAGGGAAAAAGCTGAACAGCTCAGAGAAGGCTTATGGTTTAGGTGTGCTGCTGCTAAGTCGCTTCAATCGTGTCCGACTCTGTGCGACCCCATAGACAGCAGCCCACCAGGCTCCCCCATCCCTGGGATTCTCAAGGCAGGACTCAGCAATTTGACATTCTATTCCTGTTATTTCTCACCTTAAACCGAACAGAGTCAGCAGGGTTTTTTTGTTTGTTTTTTCCTTCCCCGAACTCATCACCCCGTTAGGTTTCCTTGCCCATTACTTCCCACTCTCATCATTTACTTCACTTGCTTTCTTTGTTCTGTTTCCTACTCCATTTTCCCCCAGGATATCCAAAACAGACCCTCCTCCCAATCTTCATTTGTGACTGAGCCATTTAAGAGAGAAATTCTTTTTCTCCCTACTTGAGGCTTCCCAGGTGGTGCAGTGGTAAAGAATCTGCCTGCCAATGCAGGAGATGCAAGAGTTCGATCCCTGGGTCGGGAAGATGCCCTGGAGTAGGAAATGGCAACCCACTGCAGTATTCTTGTCTGGGAAATCCCATGCACAGGGGAGCTTGGCAGGCTACAGTCCGTGGGGTCACAAAGAGTCAGACATGACTGACCACAGGCGCATACTCCCTACTTAATTGCTAGGATGAGTCCCTTGAATCCTATGTGAACTTGACTACTGAGTGACTGCAGCCGAAGCCCTACAGTGATTCCAGGCAGGAGGCTGAGTGTCTCCTTGTGTGCATGCTAAGTTGTTCAGTCATGTTTGACTCTGTGCAACCCAATGAACTATAGCTCGCCATGCTCCTCTGTCCACAGGATTCTCCAGGCAAGAATACTAGAGTAGGTTGCCATGCCCTCCTCCAGAGAATCTTCCCAACCCAGAGAGCAAACCCTTGTCTCTTACATCTCCTGAGTTGGCAGGTGGGTTCTTTACCACTAACACCACTTGGGGGGCCCTAAGCGTCCCCAGTTCCCTTCATAATTATAGACTGTAAACACCTTGAAGGCAGGGTCTGGGCATTGTATCTCCAGCTCCTCGGCACAATACTGAGCACAGGGAAAACCTTTACTGTTTATGCAATTAAACCAAAAGACAAATCTCGCTAGTTATCCCACTATACCTACTTTTTATTAAAATAGGGGCTTCTGGGAAGCTAATGAGTATTCTTCCTAATAAGGAAAATTTAGTATTCAAGATTTCAGATGTATAGAATTCCAAAATTAGGACTGTGTTTTCTTTAAGGTCGTCATTCTCAAAATTTAATGTGCACCTGGGGAGCTTGTTAAAATGCAGAATCTTCAGCCCTTCCTTCAGAGTCTGATTCTGTAGGGCTTGTGTGAAATTCAGAAAACTGCATTTTTAACAAGCAGATGATATAAAAACTACCCTTTGAGGCAAGGGAGGGCATGGCAACCCACTCCGGTACTCTTGCCTGGAGAATCCCATGGACAGAGGAGTCTAGTGGGCTATAGTCCATGGGGTCACAAATAGCTAGACACAACCAAAGTGACTTAGCACACATGGACGAAGTGTTATCCAACTCAGTTTGGTAGAACATTAATGTCCCTTAAGCAGTGAGTGAATGTCATGTAGAAGAAAAGGTTCTGGGCTTGGAAAAGTTGGGGAACCCAGTATTCTTCCCCTCTTATGCCCATCCCCTCCTTCACGATTATAGGTTTACAATATATGTTACATGTTAGATGTTCTGCAAAGTTCAGCAATAAAGAAATAGTTTCAGTTTTGTTTAATCAAATATTTCCAGTATGTTTGGACCTTAAGTTTATTTTATTGCTGAAAGCTTATTGTGATGAATTTGGTATGGAGAACATTGGAGGGGGTGGTGACTGATACCTGCTGGGCAAGGGTGATATTGCAGCCCAGCTCAACTACAAATTAAATTCCTCAAGGAGAGAATGAACAAAGTTGAGTGTGGAATTGAGGGAATCACTAAACGTGGGGGATATCTCATAGTCTGGAGATGTGTTTGGTACAATAGCCATTATTTGTTAAGCATTTACTATTTCCCAGGCATGACTCTACATTTTGTTTTTAATATGCACTAACTCATTTACTTCTCAGAACAAGCCATGAGTCAGATATTTTTATTATCCCCATTCATGGAGGATGAAACTGACATACTGAGAGGCTAATAATTTGCTCAAGATCCCAGAGTTTGAAAGTAGTAGAGTGGGATTTGAACCCAGGCAATCTGAGAGCCTACCCTGTTATTCACTCTATCAGACAGCTTCTCCTCCAGTAATGAGGCTCTGGAAATTTGTTTCTGGGAGGAACAACAGCTCCAGCAGACATAGCCTGTTCAGGAGCCATGCTGCCTCAGTCCCTGAGGATTCTCTCCTATATATGAGGGCCTGTGATCATTGCCCCTATTCATCAGAGGATTTATTATAATGACTGCCTGAACCTCTGAAAGATTTTGCTGTACTTAAACACAAAATATGCTTAGCAAAACAACCTGACAATGATGATTCATGGAGAGCAATTAGGTGTAGAATTTTGTGCCTACAGAATGTCAGACTGAGTTGAAGATCTGACCATCCTGCTGACACTTTGGTATGGAATGCAATAGCTTGGCCCTGTGTCTTTACCCTACTCTCAACTCCCTCATTGTTCTTGAGCATGAGAAGTACCCCTGAAGGGCCAAGGTGGGCTGGCTGGATGACACAGTTCCAACACTGGCTTTTGGCAAGTTACAACACCTCCTTGGCCCTTGGTTCTAATATTAACAGAAAGAAAGAAGAGAGACTAATGATACCTACATTGCTATAAGCAGTATATGTATATATTATCAGATCAGATCAGGTCAGTCACTCAGTCGTGTCCGATTCTTTGCGACCCCATGAATTGCAGCATGCCAGGCCTCCCTGTCCATCACCAGCTCCCGGAGTTCACTCAGACTCATATCCATCGAGTCAGTGATGCCATCCAGCCATCTCATCCTCTGTCGTCCCCTTCTCCTCCTGCCCTCAATCTCTCCCAGCATCAGAGTCTTTTCCAATGAGTCAACTCTTTGCATCAGGTGGCCAAAATACTGGAGGTCCCGCTTTAACATCATTCCTTCCAAAGAAATCCCAGGGCTGATCTCCTTCAGAATGGACTGGTTGGATCTTCTTGCAGTCCAAGGGACTCTCAAGAGTCTTCTCCAACACCACAGTTCAAAAGCATCAATTCTTCGGTGCTCAGCCTTCTTCACAGTCCAGCTCTCACATCCATACATATGTGTATATATAGATAGATAGATATGATATTGGAGAAGGAAATGGCAACCTGCTCCAGTATTCTTGCCTGGAGAATTCCACAGACAGAGGAGCCTGGTGGGCCACAGTCCATGTAATTGCAAAGAGTTGGACACAACTATAGTGACTGAGCACACATATTTATGATATATATACATCAGATCAGATCAGATCAGTCGCTCAGTCGTGTCCGATTCTTCGCGACCCCATGAACCGCAGCATGCCAGGCTTCCCTGTCCATCACCAGCTCCCAGAGGTCACCCAGACTCACACCCATCAAGTCAGTGATGCCATCCAGCCATCTCATCCTCTGTCGTCCCCTTCTCCTCCTGCCCTCAATCCCTCCCAGCATCAGAGTCTTCTCCAATGAGTCAACTCTTCGCATGAGGTGGCCAAAACACTGGAGTTTCAGCTTTAGCATCATTCCTTCTAAAGAAATTCCAGGATTGATCTCCTTCAGAATGGACTGGTTGGATCTTCTTGCAGTCCAAGGGACTCTCAAGAGTCTTCTCCAACACCACAGTTCAAAAGCATCAATTCTTCGGCGCTCAGCCTTCCTCACAGTCCAGCTCTCACATCCATACATGACCACAGGAAAGACCATAGCCTTGACTAGGCGAACCTTTGTTGGTAAAGTAATGTCTCTGCTTTTGAATATGCTATCTAGGTTGCTCATAACTTTCCTTCCAAGGAGTAAGCGTCTTTTAATTTCATGGCTGCAGTCACCATCTGCAGTGATTTTGGAGCCCAGAAAAACAAAGTCTGACACTGTTTCCACTGTTTCCCCATCTATTTCCCATGCAGTGATGGGACCAGATGCCATGATCTTCGTTTTCTGAATGTTGAGCTTTAAGCCAACCCTTTCACTCTCCACTTTCACTTTCATCAAGAGGCTTTTTAGCCCCTCTTCACTTTCTGCCATAAGAGTGGTGTCATCTGCATATCTGAGGTTATTGATATTTCTCCCGGCAATCTTGATTCCAGCTTGTGTTTCTTCCAGTCCAGCATTTCTCATGATGTACTCTGCATATAAGTTAAATAAACATGGTGACAATATGCAGCCTTGACGTACTCCTTTTCCTATTTGGAACCAGTCTGTTGTTCCATGACCAGTTCTAACTGTTGCTTCCTGACCTGCATACAAATTTCTCAAGAGGCAGATCAGGTGGTCTGGTATTCCCATCTCTTTCAGAATTTTCCATAGTTTATTGTGATCCACACAGTCAAAGGCTTTGGCATAGTCAATAAAGCAGAAATAGATGTTTTTCTGGAACTCTCTTGCTTTTTCCATGATCCAGCGGATGTTGGCAATTTGATCTCTAGTTCCTCTGCCTTTTCTAAAACCAGCTTGAACATCAGGAAGTTCACAGTTCACATATTGCTGAAGCCTGGCTTGGAGAATTTTGAGCATTACTTTACTAGCGTGTGAGATGAGTGCAGTTGTTCAGTAGTTTGAGCACTCCTTGGCATTGCCTTTCTTTGGGATTGGGATGAAAACTGAGCTTTTCCAGTCCTGTGGCCACTGCTGAGTTTTCCAAATTTGCTGGCATATTGAGTGCAGCACTTTCACAGCATCATCTTTCAGGACTTGGAATAGTTCCACTGGAATTCCATCACCTCCACTAGCTTTGTTCGTAGTGATGCTTTCTAAGGCCCATTTGACTTCACATTCCAAGATGTCTGGCTCTAGGTCAGTGATCACATCATCATGATTGTCTAGGTCTTGAAGCTCTTTTTTGTACAGTTCTTCTGTGTATTCTTGCCACCTCTTCTTAATATCTTCTGCTTCTGTTAGGTCCACACCATCTCTGTCCTTTATCGTGCCCATCTTAGCATGAAATGTTCCTTTGGTATCTCTGATTTTCTTGAAGAGATCCCTAGTCTTTCCCATTCTGTTGTTTTCCTCTATTTCTTTGCATTGATCACTGAAGAAGGCTTTCTTATCTCTTCTTGCTATTCTTTGGAACTCTGCATTTAGATGTTTATATCTTTCCTTTTCTCCTTTGCTTTTCGCTTCTCTTCTTTTCACAGCTATTTGTAAGGCCTCCCCAGACAGCCATTTTGCTTTTTTGCATTTCTTTTCCATGGGGATGGTCTTGATCCCTGTCTCCTGTACAATGTCATGAACCTCATTCCATAGTTCATCAGGCACTCTATCTATCAGATCTAGGCCCTTAAATCTATTTCTCATTTCCACTGTATAATCATAAGGGATTTGATTTAGGTCATACCTGAATGGTCTAGTAGTTTTCCCTACTTTCTTCAATTTCAGTCTGAATTTGGCAATAAGGAGTTCATGGTCCGAGCCACAGTCAGCTCCTGGTCTTGTTTTTGCTGATTGTATAGAGCTTCTCCATCTTTGGCTGCAAAGAATATAATCGATCTGATTTCGGTGTTGACCATCTGGTGATGTCCATGTATAGAGTCTTCTCTTGTGTTGTTGGAAGAGGGTATTTGCTATGACCAGTGCATTTTCTTGGCAAAACTCTATTAGGACCACACCCTTGTCTAACTCAATGAAATTAAGCCATGCCCGAGGGGCAACCTGGGATGGGCGGGTCATGGTGGAGAGAGATGACAGGGTGTGGTCCGCTGGAGAAGGGAATGGCAAACCACTTCAGTATTCTTGCCTTGAGAACCCCATGAACAGTATGAAAAGGCAAAATGATAGGATACTGAAAGAGAAACTCCCCAGGTCAGTAAGGGCCCAATATGCTACTGGAGATCAGTAGAGAAATAACTCCAGAAAGAATGAAAGGATGGAGCCAAAACAAAAAGAATACCCAGCTGTGGATATGTCTGGTGATAGAAGCAAGGTCCGATGCTGTAAAGAGCAATATTGCATAGGAACCTGGAATGTCAGGTCCATGAATCAAGGCAAATTGGAAGTGGTCAAACAAGAGATGGCAAGAGTGAATGTCGACATTCTAGGAATTAGCGAACTAAAATGGACTGGAATGGGTGAATTTAACTCGGATGACCATTATATCTACTACTGTGGGCAGGAATCCCTCAGAAGAAATGGAGTAGCCATCATGGTCAACAAAAGAGTCCGAAATGCAGTACTTGGATGCAATCTCAAAAATGACAGAATGATCTCTGTTCGTATCCAAGGCAAACCATTCAATGTCACAGTAATCCAAGTCTATGCCCCAACCAGTAATGCCGAAGAAGCTGAAGTTGAAAGGTTCTATGAAGACCTACAAGACCTTTTGGAACTAACACCCAAAAAAGATGTCCTTTTCATTATAGGGGACTGGAATGCAAAAGTAGGAAGTCAAGAAACACCTGGAGTAACAGGCAAATTTGGTCTTGGAATACGGAATGAAGCAGGGCAAAGACTAATAGAGTTTTGCCAAGAAAATGCACTGGTCATAGCAAATACCCTCTTCCAACAACACAAGAGAAGACTCTATACATGGACATCACCAGATGGTCAACACCGAAATCAGATCGATTATATTCTTTGCAGCCAAAGATGGAGAAGCTCTATACAATCAGCAAAAACAAGACCAGGAGCTGACTGTGGCTCGGACCATGAACTCCTTATTGCCAAATTCAGACTGAAATTGAAGAAAGTAGGGAAAACTACTAGACCATTCAGGTATGACCTAAATCAAATCCCTTATGATTATACAGTGAAAGTGAGAAATAGATTTAAGGGCCTAGATCTGATAGATAGAGTGCCTGATGAACTATGGAATATATATACATCTATACATATGTTGTGTGTCTGTGTGTGTACATGTATTTATAGACATAAATACAGTATTTGGGGCTTTCCAGGTGACTCAGTGGTAAAGAATCTGTTTGCCAATGCAGGAGATGTGGGTTCGATCTCTGGGTCGGGAAGATCCCCCGGGAGGAGGAAATGGCAACCCACTACAGTATTCTTGCCTGAGAAATCCCATGGACGGAAGGCCCTGGTAGCCTACAGTCCATGGGATCACAGAGAGTGGGACATTACTTAGCAACTGAGCACTCAGGCTTACAGTGCTTATGGACAGGGAAGATGTTCAGTTTCTTGTTCCTGTACTATTACAGTCTGAGGATGACATGGTACAGTAGGAGAACACTGAGAATGGGTCAGTACCTTCAAAGGTGTTAATGTGGACATAACAGAAAGTCAGAGTTATGACCCTGGAGAGTGAGAAAGAATTGAGAAGTGAGAGGGAATTGGGTTCAGGATCCTGGCTCTCTTTCAAAATTCGGGTGGGATGTGGGTCACTGGGACCTACAATCCAATCAGGATTCCTTGTTACTTCAGTTTCCTTCTTTGTAAAAATATGAATAATATCAGTTATAGGCACATTTCACCAGGGATCTCCACCCTATCTTCATTAATGAATGCTAAAGTGTCATGTGACAGAAAGGGAGACCATTCCAACCCCAATTCCCAGAGAATTAACCTGTTCCAGGCATCACGTTCAGTTCAGTTGCTCAGTTGTGCCTGACTCTGTGACCCCATGGACTGCAGCATGACCTCATGTCCTTCCCCAACTCACAGAGCTTGCTCTAACTCCTGTCCATCAAGTCAGTGATGCCACCCAACCACCTTATCCTCTGTCGTCCCCTTCTCCTCCTGCCTTCAATCTTTCCCATCATCAGGGACTTTTCCAATGAATCAGTTCTTCATGACAGGTGGCCAAAATATTGGAGTTTGGCATCATGTTAGACACCTAAAATATACACTATACAAGCGGCCCCCTTTAGATCAGGAAGCTGAGATTTAGGCAAGTTTTTTTTTTTTTTAATTGGTTTGAGGTCATATAAGTACGAGAGGCAGGGTATGATCCCAAGTTAGGTCTCTCTAACATAAATTCCTGATTCTTCCTCTCAACCACTTGGAGAAGTCAGGGGAAGAAAGACAGCAGCAGGGACCTCTGTGGACTTGCTCTCCCGTTAGAAAGAGCTGCTCAAAACTACATCAGCATCTTTAGGAAGTAAGCCTTCCCAGCACCCCTTTTATACCCAAGTTCTGTGACTTCCTAAGTCTGCTGTGTCCAGCCATAGTATTGTGTACCCAGTACCTCTTAGCCCCAAAATGCTGATGGTCCCTCCAGGCTCACCATCAGCCACCAGCACCCCAAAGGGATACCTGGTCTTAGTCCTTGGGTACTTCAAGGGTCTCCTTTCCTGAATGTGTTCCTCTGGGCTCTTAACCCTGTGTAATGAGGCCTAGTGGAAAGTTCTTTCTTGCCAACCTAAGCATATATACTCGCCCTAATGAGTGCTCACTCAAATTTCCTTTGGATCAGGCCTCACGAATCCTAAGCACAGGGTTAGGGACAGAGAAGAGACACGGTAGTCCATTCCCTGGGGCCTCACATGAAGCCTGGATGATGAGCTGGTGAGAAGGAGTTGAGAAAGGAAAGGAGGGGAGTTTAACCAAAGTGGACTTTCTGGAGGCTTTCCTGACCACTCTCATGTGTAAACTCTGCACATAAGGAGTCAAATTTCTGTTTCACTTGGTTCTTCATATAGTAAGTGGTTAAGATCATGACCTCTGACAACCAGGTTGGCTATGGATTTATGGTTGTTGGTTGAAGATGAGCAGTGAATACAGAGGGTTTCATAACATGATTCTAATTTTATATATGTTTGGAAAAGTTCTATAATTAAAACAATAGAAAAGTCATGGATTCTGAGGTGAAAGAGTCTTGTACTGAAACTCCAATACAATAGCCACTTTCCTGCTATGTTATCTGGGGCCGATGATTTAAATTTTCTGAGCCTTTGTTTTCTTATCAATATAAGGGAGTAAATATATATTTAAAAAGATTATTGTGGAAATTAAATGAAATAATGAGCTTAGCACAGTGACAGGCCCCGAATAAATGCTCTATAAATAACAGCTATCACTGTTGTTGTTATTAGTGTTTATCTTGATTGTTAGTGTCATTCTGAGTTCCATACAGCAGGTACTATTAACTAATCATTTTTCCTTTCTATTTATTTTTTAAATTTTATATTGAATTATAGTTGATTTACAATGTTTTATTAGTTTCAAATGTACAGAAAAGTGATTCATCTATACATATATCTATTCTTTTTCAGATTCTTTTCCCATTTAGGTTATTATGGAATATGTGTAGAGTTCCTTGTGCTATACAGTAGGTCTTTGTTGCTTATCTATTTTGTATATAGTAGTGTATATATGTTAATCCCAAACTCCTAATTTATTCCCCTACTAACACTTCCCCTTTGGTAAACTATAGGTTTGCTTTCAAAATCTGTGAGTCTGTTTCTATTTTGTAAATAAATTCATTTCTATCATGTTTTTTTTAGATTCCACATATAAGTGATATCACATGTATTTGTCTTCCTCTGATTTCACTTAGTATGAAATCTCTAGGTCCATCCATAATGTCATTATTTCATTCTTTTTATGGCTGAATAATATTTCTTTATATATATGTACCACATTTTCTTTATCCTTTCATCCATCAATGGATATTTAGCTGGCTTCCATGTCTTAGCTATTGTAAATAGTGCTGCTTTGAACTTTGGGGTACATGTATCTTTTTGAAGTATGGTTTTCTCTGGATATCTGCCCAGGATTGAGATTGATGGACCATATGGTAATTCTATTTTTAGTTTTTTAAGGAACATCCATCCTGTTCTCCATAATGGCTGTACCAATTTACATTCCCACCAACAGTATAGACGGTTTCCCTTTTCTCCACATCCTCTCCAGCATTTATTGGAGAGGTTTGTAGACTTTTCAGTGATTACCATTCTGACTGGTCTGAGATCACTATAAATTTGATTTGCATTTCTCTGATCAGTAGTGATGTTGAGCATCTTCTCATGTACTTTTTGGCCATTTGTATATCTTCTTTAAAGAAATGTCTATTTAGATCTTCTGCCCACATTTTAAAAAAATAAATGTATTTTTTTTTTGATTGAAGGGTAATTCTACCCACTTTCAACTGTGTTGTTTTTTTAATATTGAGCTGCCTGAGTTGTTTGTATATTTTGGAGATTAATCTCTTGTGGGTCACATTATTTACAAATATTTTCTCCCATTATGTGGATTGTCTTTTCATTTTGTTTATGGTTTTCTTTGCTGTGTAAAAGCTTTTAAAATGTAATTAGGTCCTCCCCCCTTTTTTTTTTTCTTTCTGGCTGTGTTGGATCTTCATTGTGTTGCTTGGGCTTCTCTAGTTGTGGTTCATGGGCTCAGTAGTTGCAACGCCCAGGTATCCCTGGTTGTGGTGCATGGGCTTTTGTTCTTAGCGTATAGAAATGCTGCAGATGTCTTTGTATATTAATTTTGTATCCTGCAATTTTATTGCATTCATTGATGAGCTCTAGTAACTTTCTGGTAGCATCTTTAGGATTATTCTATGTATAGTATCATGTCATCAGCTAACAGTGACAATTTTACTTCTTTCCCAACTTGGATTTTAACATTTATTTTTCTTCTTTGATTACCCATGGGTAGGACTCCCAAAACTATGTTGAATAAAAGTGGTGAGAGTGAACATCCTTGTTTTGTTCCTGATCTTAGAGAAAATGCTTTCAGTTTTTTACTGCTGAGTGTGATGTTCAGATCAGATCAGTCACTCAGTTGTGTCTGACTCTTTGTGACCCCATGAATCGCAGCACGCCAGGCCTCCTTGTCCAACACCAACTGCCGGAGTTCACTCAGACTCACGTCCATCAAGTCAGTGATGCCATCGAGCCATCTCATCCTCTGTCGCACCCTTTTCCTCCTGCCCCCAATCCCTCCCAGCATCAGGGTCTTTTCCAATGAGTCAACTCTTCGCATGAGGTGGCCAAAGTACTGGAGTTTCAGCTTCAGCATCATTCCTTCCAAAGTAATCCCAGGGCTGATCTCCTTCAGAATGGACTGGTTGGATCTCCTTGCAGTCTAAGGGACTCTCAAGAGTCTTCTCCAACACCACAGTTCAAAAGCATCAATTCTTCAGCACTCAGCTTTCTTCACAGTCCAACTCTCACATGATGTTAGATGTGAGTTTGTCATATAGGACTTCTATTATGTTGAGGTATGTTCCCTCTATGCCCACTTTCCATTTTTGATAAATGGATTTTGAATTTTATCAAAAGCTTTTTATGCATCTATTGAGATAACCATATGGTTTTTATTCATCAATTTGTTAATGAGGTATATCATACTGATTTACTTGTGGATATTGAAAAATCCTTGCATCCCTGGGATAAATCCCACTAGATCATGGTGTATGACTCTTTAGTTTTACATTCATCCTATCTAACTCAACTTCAAGGTCATGTAGTACAAATAACACATATTTATTGTTTCTTCAAAGTGCTGTTCACTTTCTAGGAGCCAAAGATATAACAGTGAACTAAAGTGGACAAAAATTAAAATTCCTGCCCCTAATGGAACTTGTATTTTTGTGGGAGAGACAGAAAAGAACCCACATCCTAATAAATTAATTACCTTTTTTTTGTTGTTGTTAGAAGATAGAAAGCACTATGGGAAAACTATAGTAGGGAAGATTGGAACACCAAAAGAGCATTCCAAAATTAAGTGGGATAGTCAGGGTGGGGCTCAATGAAGAGGTGACATTGAGGAAAGACTTCAAGAAGGTGAGGAAGGAGCCTTGTGAATATCTGGAAAATTTTCCACACAATGGGAAATGAATATATTTTGTCCAGTAACTCTTTCATACCTATTTAACTCTTTTATTACCACTTAGCTTCTGGGATATGCATGTCTTATCCCCGGGTAGTCTCCTTGATTGCTTAGAGCATGTATTATACTTTACATCTGTGCTAGTTCAGAGCTGCCTACTCAGTACTATGCGTAGGTTGTTTGTAGAAAATAAACCCACACCTATCTTCCTGAGAATACATTTTTTTTTTTAAGAGCAGAAATTGAAGTGTATAGGTTTACATAAAGCCCTTCTCTTTCCCCTGTATCTTTATAAAACACTCGTTTTTTTCTAAGTTTTATTGGCTTGATGTTTTCAATTAAGCTAACTCAGGACAAAGCACAGGTTAATTGTAGGGAAATCTGTAGCGCAAGAGAATTCTCAGGGAGGTGGAAAAGGTCAGGGTATAGGAGGAGGGAGAAACACAACTGATGTCTTTAATGCAGTTTTAACTATGACAAAACATTTTAACGTCTTGCTGCACGTTGAGAATTGGAGTTATACATTATGTGATCTTAATTGAAAGCAGTAGTTCCAGTTAGATTTAATTCCAAAAAGGCAAAAAAATGACCAAAGGATGCTTTTAAGAAAGCTGAAAAAAAGATACCTGAAAAGATTTTCTTATGATGCAATCAGCAGGATTTTCTTCCAGAGTTATCTGACTGGTGAGACTATTTGTCAACAAAGTCTATTCAGTAATCAGGTTCTTTAGCAACCAAATCTCCCAGAAGAGGGCCCAAGGCAGCCTCACCTCTGGCCAAGCCCCTGGCCACAGTAAATGGTATAGAGAGATGGCAGAATGATTCATTTGGTTGTCCCTGATCTCTTCCAGAGAAGAATCATGGCCAACAAAGGTAAATTACCTTCAGGATGGTAAATTACCTTCAGGCTTGTTGCAGATCCAACCAGTCAGAGGTACTGATCTGTCCTCCTTAACACAGACCTACCCTGTCTGGTGCTGAGGAATCTTTTTTTTTCTCTCCAAGCAGCTATATCAATATAAATGCTTCTCAACTTGGGACCTACGCAACATTGATCATTATTTTAAACAGAGGCCTCTACATTGAGATATTTTGTCCTCATAGAGCCGGATGGAGTAACACATTGTACAGCTGCCACTCTCCAGAGAGACCCTCACAAAAGCAGGTTGTCTATCTCCTGTCTCCCAAGGCGACCTCATGAATAAACCGTCTTAATGTTAAGTCATGTGCATAAATAATTTAAGCTAGCTTGGGAGGGAAAAGGAAAGGCAAGTATGTGGGACACTGATCACACCACCAGTAGTCTGTCAGCCAAGATTTGGGAGGATCCTTGCAGCTTAGTAATAGATGATATATATCCATGAGGTTCGGCTGAACAGAAATTCCATTTTACCTTATTGTCCTCTTTCTGGAACTCAGTTGACAATAGATGGGAACTGATATAATCCTAAGCTTCTTCAGGATGTTTCGAGCTTCTTTTCTTCCATGAGGCTAACTCCAAACTAGAGTGACTAGGACAAGTTTTTCTTTGGATGTAGATTTGGATCCTTAATTCCTTGTAGGGGGAGTCTTTTGTATCTTTCCACTGGGAAACTGCAGAAACACTATGGAGAGAAGCTTGCTTCTCTCATTTCTGACTGTGTGTTCTCCCTCACTTTTCCTCACTAGATTAGAGTTATGTGGCATTTTAAAAAATGTTCTTTCAAGTCTATTTACCCATCTGTCTCCTTGATCAGTCCCCATCCCTCAATCTTCTTCTCTTCCACGTATATTTCAAGTTTAGCTCTTTCTGCTTATGTCACACTTCCCTCCAATCTCTTTCCCTTGTTCTTTGTCAGCCAGCAAAAATCTCTCTCTTCTCATCTCCAAAACAGCCTACACACCATCTGTCGAGGTTGGCAGGCTCCTGTTCTCTCCTCTCTTTCTTCCCCTGGTGGGAGTCAGTCAAGAAAAGCATGTGGATCCCCTGTGAAGCAGCTATAGGCAAACTGGACCCATCTGATGGTTCCTTCTTCACTAATGATGGCAGTTTCACAGGATCGGAAGTGAGCCCTGGGTACCAGTCTGTCTACTTAGACCCAGGTGAAGAGATACACACAGGGTTAGGAGTGGACTCCAGGGTCAGACAGTTTTGGTTTCAGTTCTGGGCTCTACTAGTCCTGTGATCATGGGTGAGTCACTTAACACGTATAAGCATCTTCATATAGAAAATGTATACGTGTCTCCCTTATAGGGCTTATGGTGAGGCGTTAATGAGATAATTCAGAGCTTACTTAGCACAGTCGCCTGGCCAATAAATGTTAGCTCTAATTTTTGTGCTGTGATGCTGTGCTCAGTTGTGTCTGATTCTTTGCAACCCCATGGGCTATAGCCTGCCAGGCTCCTCTCTCCATGGGATTTCCCAGGCAAGAGTACTGGAGTGGGTTACCATTTCCTCCTCCAGGGGTCTGCCCGACCCAGGGATTGAACCTGTGTCTTCTGTATCTCCTGTATTAACAGGTGGGTTCTTTACTACTGTGCCACCTGGGAAGCCTCTGCTCTTATTATTATGTCATCCCAAGCTGATAAGCCAACTATATCTCTCAACAGCTGAGAGAAATATTGAACACTTTCATATTGCAGAGGACACTGGCTGTGTCAGTATCCAGAGAGCGTTGTCCGTCTAGGAAACTATGTCTCTATTGACTTTTTAGCCACAGAGTGGTAATTTACTAACCAAGGATGTCATTACTAAGAAGCCCTATCAAAATACATTCTAATTGAACATTTGCACTTAGAGCATTTCTGGGGCTACATTTTAACGAACAGCCAGGGTTTCAGTCATCAGGAAAGTGTTCTAATGGCGCACTCTTGTTATCCAGAACTTTTCCTCTGGATGATGCACTGCTTAAGACATTCCAAACTAAACTGGCTAAAACTCTGAGGAGGGGGACAAACTACAGTGGTCCTTAGGGACATAGGACTTAATGGCCTGATGGCCCTTTTCTACATCTGGTTCACTTGATTCCTGTGTCTTTCACCTTTAATGTGTATAGAAGAAACCCAAATTGGAAACACCAAAAATTTTCAGTTCTCTAGCTGTATATTTTGAAGCAAACAGATTTATAGTGAATAACCCTTACAAAAATCAGGTCTATTTTCTATGGTATGAAACATAATTAATGCTTCTTATATTTTCTTTAATGCATATCATGGTTTAATCTTACATTAAAAAATAGAAGACTATAATGAAAGACCATATTTCTTTCAAATAGTTTTAGAAGTGGCATCGATCAATTGGAATAATGAAAATAATGGGGAAACAACTTTAAGTGTGGGATTCATGTTCACAGTAGAGCAATTATTCCAATAATTGCTCTGCTATGAGCAGAGATAATAGGGGTCCCCTGCGAACTTCATCTCCTCTCATTACTTCTCATTTTTGATGGAGGTTCTTCAACCAGTCTTGCAAAGTTAAGTGTTCTGATTTGAACCTTCTTTAACATGGAAAGGGTAAACCTTTTGCAGCTGAGGCAAGAGACTTGGCTTCTTTTACTGACAGCCCACTGCATATATCACCATGCCTCTCAGTATACTGATGGATCTCCACTTCAGCTGTGAATGGATGGGCCTGGTAATTATCAAAGGATTAGTCTAAGAGGGAAGTGATTTGCAGAAATAGAGATGAGATTAGAGAGGCCCACTGTGAAAGCCGTCTGGTCCCAAACTCAGTCTAACATTTTCTTTTCTCTTACTGCAATGCCTGGATCTGTGCATATGTGTTGCTTTGTGGAGAGGAAATGAGGCTATCCAAGCTCTACTCTTATTAAGAACATCACTCATGTCCCTGGTCCACCTGACCAGTGGCTGGACCTTATGCTCCACTTTGGATTATTTATAGTGGTGGGTCAGACATGAATGAATGCAATTCACAAAAAATACTTATTTTTCTCAAGCCTTCCTAGAGATATCTCTCTGGAGCCATGAAGATATCAGATCAGGATCAAAAAAGATCAGGTTTTACCCTGCTCAGCCAATAATCAGAAATGAATAAGCAATCAGATAACTGAAACTATAAGGTAAGCAAGTGAAGACTTTGAATAGCTTAAAAGCCAATTAGATTTAGGGATATCCAAGACCGCATAGCCCAGGAATAATGAAGATTTGATGAAATGGTAAGAGCCAGCCTGCAAAGGCTGTCTGCTGAGCCCATTCCAGCGGATGTAACTTCCTAGCAATAGCCAACCACTGCCCATGTGGGATAGAAAAATCTCGGGAGAAGAAACCCACCTAGTCTGTAAAGTATAATCTCTTCCCAAGATCAGTCTTGTGTTCAGATGCAGTACAGTGAGGACTGGGGGCAGGTTCTGGCCACCCTTTTCCTTCCTCCCCGTAGGTTTCAAAGTATGAATCTCAGTACAAGTTGTTCATTTCACCCACCTAGAAGACAAGAGCATGTGATGGGTGAAGCGAAGGGGCCAAACCTCCTCAGTAACTGTCATGTTTCCAAAGCAGTTTTGATCAACAATAACAAATGGCTGGATTTGAACAATTGCAAGTGATTACACGGGCTGTGAGGGGGAAGGATTAGAGAGACAATTAGACAAAATCATCTATGTTATCTTATTGAAAGCAAATATCTGCCTTATGTTAATGGCATTTATAGGATCCACAGAACACTAATGGAATTATAGGGGACGTGGCCAGGAATGCCCAACAGGCGCCTATGGTAATTCAATTAGAAGAACCTTCAGGAACCATATAATTGCATGAAATTCGTAGTTTCCTCTTTGTTGGGCAGTTTAACAAAAGCTTTATCAGTCTCTCTTTGCATGGGGAAGGAGATGAAAATGTGTGCTTTCTTGAACTTGAGCCAGGCCACTAAAACATCTCTCAGGTAGAATATAACAGTGAGAACCTGGCCAGGTCCATCATGTGCCCTCTACAAAGGCAAGGTCTTTTCAGCAGACATTCTTGAGGAAGTTATAGAATGAATTGCATGCATGTCTTTCCTATCACATGGTGAAACTGTGTTTAACAAGTATTAGCCTGACAGTCCTGGAAGGAGAATCAGCTACTATCCACTCCAATCACCCTATTATTCAGGAGGCTACAAAAACTCAGGGGAGTAGCTTGTTCAAGGTCACAGAGCTAATTATGGATAAAAACTGCAACTAGAACCCAGATCCCACCCTTCCCAGGATATGACCCTAGATTTTTCCATACTGCTATTACAATAGAAATGCTGGTGTTTGGCCTAGACAGAGATTGACATGTAAAGAATATAGTGATGCTTATGAGATATTTAGTTGTGTATCTTAATTATTTGGACCATGCATAAAGGAATATCCCGTTGTTATTCAACAGAAGACACATGGGAGGGTTGTTTTTGTTTTTCTGTTTTCTACAATAGCATTTTTGTGGTAACTTGTAGAAAACACATTTTCTACTCTTCTTGATGCCCTAAAAATCTCTTTATCATATGACTTAGTCCTGCTTCTTACCATAAACAGGATATTTTATTTTGCCTCTGTTTTGTCATCCACAATTCAAAGTGGGGTTCTTTCCCCTAATATGTTTTTGAGAATCTAGGTCGAGATTGAGGACACTGTGCTATGTCCAACTCCACCTCACCAGGCTATCCAGGACCTGGATCACAAAGAAGCTGAGAAATAATCATTTGCCTGATATCAGGCAATAGGGATAATATACATTCTCAATTTGCAGGCACAATCTTGCGTCTAACCACTTAGTGTATCAAATCTGCTTCTATCCCCTGTTGATTTTCATAAGCCTTCATTTTTCCTCTCTCCTGAACAGCTACCCATGACTAAGAAGATTTAGCTTTCTTTCCATACATATAGGGATGTCTTTTACATATTTGCATATGGATAGAAAAGGTAAGTTATGTGTATGTGTGAGCACGCCTGGATGTGAATACAGCATATGTCAGTGCATCAAGAACTGTATTCCTCAATCTGATTTGCGCTCAAACAGCCTCTGATTCCCTTGAGAGGCTCATCACTAAATTAGAGCATCTTGTATATCCTTTTAAAAATATCACGTTTGGGCCCCGTACCAAAGTATTTTCTACTAGTTATTTCGTTTATTCACTGTTTCATCAAACACCTTTTGGTCAGTTATTGTATGTCAAGCAATAAGGCAGAACCTGAAGGTATAAAATTTAGAAATGACATTCTCACTGTTGTTGTTTCTGAACATATCCCATTCATCTTCATTGTCATCTTTTTTATTCATCATATTTGGTTCTAAGTGACTTTTTATTTAAATATAAAATATTTCCTCAAAGGACAAATATTTGCCACCAGTAATTATATTTACAGGGATGTGCTTCACGTTTTGGAAGCACTTCCAAAAGTGTTTTGGGTCATTGCCACATCCCTGGAATAAAGCAGTGTACTTAAGGGATTTCTTTGATGAGCTGCTGCTGCTAAGTCACTTCAGTTGTGTCCAACTCTGTGCGACCCCATAGACAGCAGCCTACTAGGCTCCTCTCCCTGGGATTCTCCAGGCAAGAACACTGGAGTGGATTGCCATTTCCTTCTCCAATGCATGAAAATGAAAAGTGAAAGTGAAGTCTCTCAGTCACATCTGACTCTTCGCAACTCAATGGACTGCAGCCTACCAGGCTCCTCCACCCATGGGATTTTCCAGGCAAGAGTACTGGAGTGGGGTGTCATTGCCTTCTCTGTTTGATGAGCTAAATACTCATTTTAGATGGTTAAATTCTAGCATGTTTAGCAAACTATTGTTACTAACAGTAACATCTTATTTTTTAAACTATTTCATATCTTTAAATATTTATGTACATCATTAGTTTTCATGCTTTTTTGACTCTATGAGCTTCAGCTGCTGACACTGCTCACGCACACACAACAGTGCTTCCAACAGGTCATGAAATGACACTCACCTTTACAAGGACGGGTGCTCTCCAATATTTTTCTTTTTTGCTTCTTTTAAGCCCTAACATAACCCACCAACTTAGTTCATGGGCCACTCGAGGCTCTTGACTGCAGTGTAGGATACTCAGTCTGACACTGTCATTATTTTTTATTACATATATTTAAACACTTCCTGGGAAAAGGCAATGGCACCCCACTCCAGCACTCTTGTCTGGAAAATCCCATGGACGGAGGAGCCTGGTAGGCTGCAGTCCATGGGGTCGCTAAGAGTCAGACACAACTGAGCGACTTCACTTTCACTTTTCACTTTCATGCATTGGAGGAGGAAATGGCAACCCACTCCAGTGTTCTTGCCTGGAGAATCCCATGGACGGCAGGGCCTGGTGGGCTGCCATCTATGGGGTCGCACAGAGTCAGACACGACGGAAGCGACTTAGCAGCAGCAGCAAGCACTTCCCTAATACCATAGAGAATTATCACATTTATTCTCCAAACTTACAATCTTCCAAAGTATCCTGCAAGTATTACCTTAAAAAACAGCTTTACTCCACATTTGTAGTACTTCTTTATTTATTATCTATCAATCAGTGGATCGATCTATTGCTACTTTCCCCGTTTTTACCCTATTCTCGATTCCTAGGTGAAGAAAAGTGTTGCCGATGTACCACAACAACTTTTTTCTTTCTGTATTTGCCCCATATCTGTGCTATATTTATTTCCATGCTGATAGTATTTTCTTATTTAAGCGTTTAACAACTATTTCAAAATAAGCATCCACTAGAGTTAGATTTACTGCTTAATAATGAATCCTTAATTATGCTATGTGCTCAATCGCTCAGTTGTGTTTGACTCTTTGCGACCCTATGGACTGTAGCTCGTCAGACTCCTCAGTCCATGGGATTCTCCAGGCAAGAATACTGGAGTGTGTTGCCATTTCCTTCTCCAGGGGATCTTCCCGACCCAGGGATTGAACCGAGGTCTCCTGCATCGCAGGTAGATTCTTTACCAACTGAGCTATGAAGGAAGCTTAATTATGCTGGGTGACAACTAATTGACATCTTTTCTTTTAACCTTTTGACCTCTGTCACCCATTTAAAACTAGTGTTGTTATTCATTTATAGTTTAGTCTTAGGCTCACATACTCAGATGTGGCCCCGGGCAGACTTGCATAGGATAAAGCAGGTGTCCAACCCTTCTCTTCCTTGCCACAGCCTCTCCTCTTTTGTGCCCACTCCTTCCCTCAAAGCACGGAGTCCTCCTCAGTTGTTTCCTACTTGATCTGGGTTTGAATCCTGGTCCTTCCCTCACTGACTTTGTCTAAGCAAGTCATTGAACTGCTCTCAATAGAAATTTATTTAATCATACTATTGGGAAATTGTGAATTGCTGACTATGGGCAGAGTGAAGTCAAACCAACACCTGTAAACAGGGAATGAGGTTAATCCATGAAAAGGAGAGAGCCATGCCGGCTTAGGGTTGCCAAGCGGCAGAGCAGACATCACTGGCCAGCCATGGAACGAAGTATCTCCAACGCCAAGTGGAGAAAAATGTTTGGAATCCAAGTCCTAGATGAGCAGCAAAGATGGCTTATAGGTAGCATTGTTAATAGCAGATTGGCCAAGAAAAAAAAAAAAAAAAAAAAAACTCTGGCAGATGGCATTTTGCTGATTTGTTGATTCTTTTAAAAGGGTTTGGTGTGTACCCCCCTCTCCAGGCTGTGCCTCAAAGCATTTGTAAAGAATAATGATACCTTCCTCACTGGGTTATTTTAAGATTTTGATGACACACTGAGTATGAAAGTGCTTTGAAAACTGTAAAGTGCTCTACAAATGCTAATTTCTCTATTTACCCCTTTTCAAACTGTTCAAAGCTGGCAATTTATATTGGGATAAGAGAAAGAAATTTATGGCCAGGAGTAGAAGACTGATAATGGTGAATGAAATGCACATTTTAGTAGATTGCATTCTCCCAGCTCGTTTGTTTCCAACTCAGGCTATTCATTAGAATCACCTGATGAACTCTGAAGCTTTACCAGTGCCCAGACTCTCTACCCAGAGATTCTGTACTGCTTGGTCTGGGGAGGGGCTCAAGTAGCACCATGGTATAAAAGGTGCTTCTGATATGTTGCCATACTTGAGAATCCCTGTCAAAAGAGGAAGTCTCCTGTGTTAGAATTGAGGGGAAAACCTAAATGATAACCAGACAGCTGTTCTTACGGAGTCCAGGCAACCCTGCATAGATTATCACAGATGCGGGGACTCTGCATCAATTTCTTCAATAAAAATATATTCACTGGGCAGATGCTCTGTGTCATGCATATTCTGGGAAATCAAAGGTAAATAATACAAAATTCCTATCCTTAAGCAGTTCAGTCCGTGGAGGACATAGGCTTTCATGTAAGTTGTAAATAGTTACGATTCCATGCGATAAGTTCTATAATGAGGTCAGGAGGCTACAGGTGTAAGACTACACATTCTACCAGAGAATATCAGGAAAGCTTTTCCGCAAGAGTGAAGCAGAAACTGAGTGATGAGAAACGTGTACAATTTTGCAGGACACAGTAATTATGATAACTAGCATTCATTGGCGGGGAAGGCAATGGCACCCCACCCCAGTACTTTTGCCTGGAGAATCCCATGGACGGAGGAGCCTGGTGGGCTCCAGTCCATGGGGTCGCTAAGAGTCGGACACGACTGAGTGGCTTCACTTTCACTTTTTGCTTTCATGCATTGGAGAAGGAAATGGCAACCCACTCCAGTGTTCTTGCCTGGAGAATCCCAGGGACAGGGGAACCTCGTGAGCTTCTGTCTGTGGGGTCGCACAGAGTTGGACACGACTGAAGCGACTTAGCAGCAGCAGCAGCAGCATTCATTGGGCAATTAGCATAACCAGTCACTGCTCTGAACAACTTATGTTTGGGCTTCTCTGGTACCTCAGAATGCCAGTTCTGCACACATCTCCAAGGCCACATGTGTGCAGGCACTCGATCCCTGCTCTGTGGGGGACCAGCCTTACTGGTTCTCATGGACAGACCTGGAGAACAGTGCAGGAGAGGGGGTCTCCTGGGGAGGACATGCATCCTGACCAAACAGGCCCATATTCAAGGCTTCCTGGCCTTGAGCCATAGACCTGGGCTCCCAGAGCCACCTTCCTGAGAGCCGGGGATCCCTCTGAGTACCCCCTGGCACATCCACCTGCCACCTCCCTTAATAATCTGCCTGCAATGCAGGAGACCTGGGTTCAATCCCTGGGTCAGGAAGATACCCCTTGGAGAAGGGAATGGCTACCCACTCCAGTATTCTTTCCTGGAAAATTCCATGGACAGAGGAGCCTGGCAGGCTATAGTCCATAGGGTTGCAGAGAATTGGACATGACTGAGTGACTTTCACACACACAATCATTCCCATGACAAACTTAGGAGGTAGGTGCTAATAGTCACCCCATTTTATTATAGGGAAGTGGTTTTTCTAGATGCAGTGCCTCCAACAGCAGCAGCAGAGCATCTCTATGGACCTCAAAAGAAATGCAAGCTCTCAGTCCCCTTCCACCCAGATGTATTCACTGGTCTGTTCTCTGGGTGTGCTTCAGTAACTTGTGTTTTAATAAGCCCTCCAGCTGATTCTGATGCACTTACATTCTGGAGAACTGCAGCCATAGGGAAACTAAAATACAGATTAAGTAACCTGCTCAGAGTCACTCAGAGACTAAATGGCAGAAGGGTTCAAAGCCAGGTGGTCTGGCACAGGGTCCCTACTCTTAACTTCTATGCTGAAAGCAAAATCCTCAGTCCTACTGTGGACTGAACTGTGTCCTCCCCAAATTCATGCATTGAGATCTTAACCCCTAATGTGACTATATCTGGAGAGAGCATCTTTCAGTTCAGTTCAGTCGCTCAGTCATGTCTGACTCTTTGGACTGCAGCACGTCAGGCCTCCCTGTCCATCACCAACTCCCGGAGCTTACTCAATCTCATGTCCATTGCGTCGGTGATGCCATCCAACCATCTCATTCTCTGTTGCCCCCTTCTCCTCCTATTTCAATCTTTCCCAGCATCAGGGTCTTTTCCAATGAATTGGCTCTTCACATCTTTTGGAGAGAGCATCTTTAGGAGAAAGTTAAGAGTAAATGAAGTCTTAGGGCAGAGCTCTAATATCATAGGACTGTGGCCTTATAAGAAGAGGCAAAAATCTCCCTTCTCCTTCCTTCCCTCCCTCTCTCCCTTCCCTCCCTCCCCAACCCCTCTCTCTGCCCTGTGTGAGGACACAGAAAGAAGATGGCATCTGCCAGCCAGGAAGGGGCCTCTCAACAGAACCCAGCCATGCTGATACTCTGATCTTAGATTTAAAATTTCTGTTCTTTAAACCACTCAGCTTATGATATTCTGTCATAGCAGCCCACACTGACTAATACATACTTCCACTCAGGAAGAGGGGACATTGTATGGGAAGGAGCAAAAACAAGAGAAAGCCTGAAATTTCCCAAAGCATACACGAATAGGAGGAGAGAGAAGGTGTTGGACAAGGGGCCCAGGATGGACAATGATGTGTGATGAAAACTAAGGCTTGAGGGACTGAGGTCAGATACTGAAGGCCCTTGTATGTAAGGGAAATGTGTTTCCAGTCTTTCATAGGAGCAATGATGAACCACTGAGTTTAACGAATCAGATTTGCATTTTAGGACACTAACTATCAGGAGAGAAATGTATGGATAGGCATATGATGATTTGAGGGGTAGATTGATGGCATTAGGAAAATCCTGCATCATTCCAGGTTCAAAGCAAAGCAAGCATAAAGTCATAGAAATTTGGGTCTAAAGTTTAAATATAAGATGAACTGAGATTAAGATGCCAATAGGAAATGTATATAGAAATGTATATGTGTGTAACATATAAACAGATCTACATACTGATTTATATGAATATGGATGAGAGAAAGTTGCTTAAAGATGCACACAGTAAGTTGTTCATATTTCTTGTTCAGACTAGAGAAATTGAAGAGGGAAGGAAGAAATAATGACTATTTCCTTATATCTCTGCATTATACTTGTTGCAATGAGCACGCAGTCCCTAATTAATTTTTTAACAAACTCAGTAATGATCACACGCAGAGACGTCCACACAGTTATAGAGCTCAGGTGTGAGAGCTTGGCTCGAGGCATAAATTGGGGTAACATGGCTGAAGGGGTATCATTGAAGACTGTGGGAGTTGAACAGCCTTGGAACTGAGGAGAAAAGTCCTCTAAGAATGACAGGCAGGGACCTACCCTGTATAAAGCCTGGTGAGGAACGCGTGGGAGCCCAGAAGGAGTTCCAGAGAAGGGACGGCGGAAGAGTCCATGACCCCAGGGAAGCAGACTCGTCCTCCCCGGGGTTCCCCCAGCCTTCTTGCCAGGTCACATGTGCTCACGCAGCCACTTAAGAGCTGAAGTTTGAAAGAACATGTGTTCACAAGGGGAGCAACATCAGCACAGTTCTGGGAAAGCCAGATGAGCCCTGTGAAACACCCTTGAAATCGGTGAGTTAGAAGGTTTCTGAGTCAAAAGAAAAGTCATGGTTAGTTTTTATTTTCTTCTCTGTCATTTCTCATCTGATATCCCCTTTCTTAATCCTAAAAGAAATGCACACTCATAGGTGTACAAACACATGTCATACACACCTAGATTCACATGAAAGGGGTATCCTAGTTTTGGTCCTGAGGTAATATTTTAGGAAAGAAGAAAAAAAAAAACACCCTTAGATATTTTTCTTATTGTAAGATAGGGATGGGGGGTATAAGTAAGTGTATATAAAGATCTTTCAGGCTTACTGTATTGTTGAAGTCATAAACTTTTAGTCTTGGCAGCACAATCGTTCTCTCAGAGACAGGAGGAAGAAGTGTGAGGAAAATCGATGGCCCATTAACAGCAGGGCAGTGGTTCCTGCTCCCAACTTTGGCCACGTGCATGGGAGCGCATTTTTGTTTGCCTTTTAAAAAGCAGATTTGCACAGCACGAGACCAGGAGAGAGAAGGACTGTCGGACCATTTTGACCGTCAGCTCCTCCAAAGCCCAAGTCAACAGAGGTGAGAGGAGATTGGAGGGCCACCACCCCTTGCCTGGATGTCCCAGACAGACTGGAATGAGGGCTTTTAAGGATTCAGTCCCACAGATCATTGCTCACAGCGTCTTATCTGGTTTCCTTGTATTCATCAGCTCTCCATCACGCTCCAGCTGAAGCCCTTTCCCTCATCTTTCTTTGGGAAGATACAAAAATTACAGCATTTTTAGGGTAAAAAGTGCTTCTTAGCATTCTGATTCTTAAATTTTTGTTGAGATTGAGAAATTTGGGATGCAGGCATGTCCCAAGATTGTTTTGTTGATGTTGTTGCATGAAAGCAGAGTAAGAAAGAGATTTAAGGATACTTTATTTTTTTAATGCACTGAATCCTAGAACATGGCCAGATTCCTCTTTTTTTCCTTATTCTCTCAAACCAATCAATGTATCAGTGCATACCAATGGCTCCACATATGAGATATGGAGAAGATCTGACCGTTTTTCACCATATCCACAGCTGTAATCATCTTTTGCCTGGTCAATTGTCCTGACCTCTGAACAGGTCTCTGCTCCACCCAGGGCATCCTAGAAGTTACTCTCAATAGAGCAGCTGGAACAAGACTGGTAAACAGAATGTTATACTCAGATTTCAGCTCGAGTCCTTACAGAATCTTACACAATCTAGTTGGCTGTTACCTCTCTGACCTTGCGTTCTCCTACTTTCTATCCGCTGTCTGTGCTATAGCCACTCTGGCCTCTTTGCTGTTCCCCTAGCTGCCAAAGAGAGCTCGCTGTTACCTGGGCCTGGCATGCTTTTATCTTCAAATGCCCTCGCTTGCTTTGAGTCTTTGTTCAAATACCCTATTACTCAATTTGTTGTTGTTGTTCAGCCACTCAGTTGTGTCTGACTCTTTGTGACCCCATGGACTGCAGCATAACAGGCTTCCCTGTCCTTCACTATCTCCTGGAGTTTGCTCAAACTCATGTCTATTGAATCGATGATGCCATCCAATCATCTCATCCTCTGATATCCCCTTCTCCTCCTGCCCTCAATCTTTCCCAGCATCAGGGTCTTTTCCATTGAGTTGGCTCTTCGCATCAGGTGGGCCAAAGTATTGGAGCTTCAGCATCAGTCCAATGATTCAGGGTTGATTTCCTTTACAACTGGCTGGTTTGATCTGCTTGCTGTCCAAGGGACTCTCAAGAGTCTTCTCCAGCACCACAGTTCAAAAGCATCAATTCTTCGGTTCTCAGCCTTCCTTACAGTCTAACCCTCACATCCGTACATGACTACTAGAAAAACTATAGCCTTGACTAGATGGACCTTTGTTGGCAATGTGATGTCTCTGCTTTTGAATATACTGTCTAGGTTTTTCATAACTTTTCTTCCAAGGACCAAGCATCTTTTAGTTTCATGGGTGCAGTCACTATCTGCAGTGATTTTTTTGCCATGCCAGGTTAGTACCCTGACCAGGGATCCAATCCATGCCCCCTGCATTGGAAGCATGGATTCCTAACCACTGCACCACTAGGGAAGTCCCTTTCATAACTTTTTCAGGGCAAACTTTGTACAGCATGAGACCAGCAGAGATAAAAAAACTTTCTCTATATAAAACAGCAACCCTCACTGGTGTTCCCTGTCCCCTTGTCCTGCTTTAGTCTGCATATAACTGTTATTACCTGATCCGTGTGTGTGTATTTGCTGATATGCTTGCTGAGTGTACCCTTGCCTATTAGAATGCAAATTAAGGAAGTAGTTGATTAGTACTTTGCATTTAACAATTAGTAGGTATTTTATGGGATAAATATAAGCTACAAAAATTGTTGTGCCTCATAGTGTATAACACAGGTGTTGAATAGACCTTAGATATTCAAGAGTTCTAGAAGCCTAAATTTATGATGATATATCTGTACTTTCAGATTATTTTCTCCTAACTTGTCCCTCATTTAATTAGGATCAGCATAAACAGGAGTCTTTCAGCTTAATCCATCAGATCTAAGGGACTATTTCTTTAATAAAAGAGAAGGTGTAATATGTCTTCAGTTTTCTTCTGAGACCCTAAAACAGTTTTATTCCCTGTTATAGGAAGTCAGAGACTTTGCATTGCATTGTACCTCTTGGCAGCCCCCATGATAACTAACACATTACCTTATGTGCAGTTGGTTGTCATTAAAAATAGTTTGCTTGAAGAGTAAAAATTATTGGCTCTTTGTCTGGTTGTAGTTGGTTTTTCCCAAAGTCTATGGCATGTCTAGAACTCCCACGCTTGAATCTGGAATGAAGGTCGGTCTTATAAACTTTGATCTAATCAGGATGCATTGAGATGAAATTAGAGCCAGTGCTCTAAACAAAAGTCACATCCAATTTATGTCCATTCATTCAGGGAACATTTAAGTGCTTATTATGTATTAGTTAATATGCTAAGTACTGGAGAAAAATGATGAGCCCAAAGGAGTCACACTAGCCTTCATGGAACTTATAGACTAACTGGGGGGACAGACCTTGATGAAACAATGATGCAACAGTTATGTAAAGTCATAGTTGGTGAGTGCTATGAACAAGAAAGACATGATGCTGCAGGTGACTATAATCAGGAATTTGATCCTGATAGGGAGTTTTAAGGAAGGCTTAAAAGGAAGTGAATTGACTAAGAATTAGAACAGAGCCTTTGAGGTAGAGGCAACATGAGGTACAAATGCCCCCTGGTTGAAGGACATTAGACGGGTCTGGGGTCCTTAAGAAGGTCTGCATGGTGGGTGTATGGAGCAGGGTAGAACATATGAGGCTGGAGATGTGGGCGAGACGAGGTCATTCATAGCTTCACAGGTTGTTTTAATAATTTCTTAAACATATATCTAAAGAGTGATGGGAAGCCATGGAATGATTGATATGTTTGGGGGTTGAGAGTAAGGAGCTGCATAACAAATTACCACAAATCTAGTGACTTAAACAAACTCACATTAATAATTCCACAGTTTGCATAGGTTGGGAATCTGAGCATGACTTAGCCAGATTCTCTGCTTAGGGTCTCCCAAGTCTACAGTCAGGGTGTTGTTGATCTGGCTACATTGTTACCTAGAAGCTCAGGTAGGAAAGAATCCACTTCCAAGTGCTTTCAGTGTGATAACAGAATGTATTTCCTGGCAGTTACAGGTCTGAAGACCCTAGTTTCTTACTGGCTGTCAGCTGGAGGCTGCCCTCCAATCCCTGCCCCATGGCCCCGCAGAGGCAGTTCAGGATATGGCTGTTTGCTTCTTCAAGGCTGCAGAAGAATCTTTTCTCTCTGCTAATGTAGAGTCTTACATAATATACTGTAATCATGAGAATGATAGCCTGTTCCCTTTGCTGCTTTCTACTGGTTAGAAATAAATTACAGATCCTCCCTGTACTCAAGGGGACGGAGTGACACGAGAATATGACTCCTCGGGGGCCACCTTAGGGTGCATCCACTGTAGGAAGGAAAAAGAGTGAAAATACTCATATCTGGGTTCCAAAGACTAGCAAGGAAAATTAAGAAAGTCTTCTTCAGTGATCAATGCAAAGAAATAGAGGAAAACAATAGAATGGGAAAGACTAGCGATCTCATCATGGAGAAGGCAATGGCACCCCACTCCAGTACTCTGCCTGGAAAAATCTCATGGATGGAGGAGCTTGGTAGGCTGCAGTCCATGGGGTCGCTAAGAGTCGAACACGACTGAGCGACTTCACTTCCTCTTTTCACTTTCATGCATTGGAGAAGGAAATGGCAACCCACTCCAGTGTTCTTGCCTGGAGAATCCCAGGGATGGGGGAGCCTGGTGGCTGCCATCTGTGGGATCACACAGAGTCGGACACGACTGAAGTGACTTAGTAGCAGCAGCAGAGATCTCATCAAGAAAATTAGAGATACTAAGGGAAGTTTTCATGCAAAGAAGGGCACAATAAAGGACAGAAATGGTATGGACCTACCAGAAGCAGAAGATATTAAGAAGAGATGGCAAGAATACACAGAAGAACTATACAAAAAAGATCTTCATGACCCAGATAATCACGATGCTGTGGTCACTCACCTAGAGCCAGACATCCTGGAATGTGAAGTCAAGTGGGCCTTAGAAAGCATCACTAGAAAGCTAGTGGAGGTGATGGAATTCCAGTTGAGCTATTTCACATCCTGAAAGATGATTCTGTGAAAGTGCTACACTCAATATGCCAGGAAATTTGGAAAACTTAGCAGTGGCCACAGGACTGAAAAAGGTCAGTTTTCATTCCAATCCCAAAGAAAGGCAATGCCAAAGAATGTTCAAACTACGACACAATTGTACTCATCTCACACACTAGTAAAGGAATGCTCAAAATTCTCCAAGCCAGACTTCAACAATACATGAGTCGTAAACTTCCAGATGTTCAAGCTGGTTTAAGAAAAGACAGAGAAACCAGAGATCAAATTGCCAAATTCGTTGGATCATCGAAAAAGCAAGAGAGTTCCAGAAAAGCATATACTTCTGCTTTATTGACTATGCCAAAGCCTTTGACTGTGTGGATCACAACAAACTGGAAAATTCTGAAAGAGATGGGAATACCAGACCACCTGACCTGCCTCCTGAGGAATCTGTATGAAGGTCAAGAAGCAACAGTTAGAACTGGACATGGAACAATAGACTGGTTCCAAATCGGTAAAGGAGTATATCAAGGCTGTATATTGCCACCCTGCTTATTCAACTTATATGCAGAGTACATCTTGAGAAACACTGGGCTGGATGAAGCACAAGCTGGAATCAAGATTGCCAGGAGAAATATCAGTAACCTCAGATATGGAGATGACACTACTCTTATGGCAGAAAGCAAAGAAGACCTAAAGAGCCTTTTGATCAAAGAGGAGAGTGAAAAAGTTGTCTTAAAACTCAACATTCAGAAAACTAAGATCATGGGATCTGGTCCCATCACTTCATGGAAGTGGAATAGGGTGGAAACAGTGACAGACTTTATTTTGGGGGACTCCAAAATCACTGCAGATGGTGACTGCAGCCATGAAATTAAAAGATACTTGCTCCTTGGAAGGAAAGCTATGACCAACCTAGACAGCATATTAAAAAGCAGAGACATTACTTTGCCAACAAAGGTCTGTCTAGTCAAAGCTATGGTTTTTCCAGTAGTCTTGTATGGATGTGAGAGTTGGACTATAAAGAAAGCTGAGCGCTGAAGAATTAATGCTTTTGAACTGTGGTGTTGGAGAAGACCCTTGAGAGTCCCTTGGACTGCAAGGAGATAAACAAGTCTATCCTAAAGGAAATCAGTCCTGAATATTCTTTGGAAGGACTGATTCTGAACTGAAATTCCAATAGTTTGGTCACCTGATGCAAAGAACTGACTCATTTGAAAAGCACCTGATGCTGGGAAAGATTGAAGGCAGGAGGAGAAGGGGACGACAGAGGATGAGATGGTTGGATGGCATCACCAACTTGGTGGAGATGAGTTTGGGTAAACTCCGGGAGTTGGTGATGGACAGGGAAGCCTGGCGTGCTGTAGTCCATGGGGTTGCAAAGAGTTGGACACAACTGAGCAACTAAACTGAACTGATGCGTTATGCAGAGTGCATTGAAAGTATAGATGTGAAATGATTGTTTAGATTAGGGTGGTGGCTAAGAGTACAAAGATGTACATTTGACTTTGAACATTATTTTAGAGGTCAAAAATTGATGGAACTTAGTTCTGGCTTGTGCTTAAGGGGCAAGGAAGAGAAAAATGTCAAAAATGAATGCCAGATTTTAACTGAATATGTAGATCAGTGTCCTAACACTATTCACTCATTAACATTCATTCAGAGGTTTTAAAGAAAAAGTATTTTAGAGCCTGACCCACCCACCCCCAGACTTTTAAAACCAGAATCTCTGAGGGTCCAGGCATTGGTACCTTTTTCTTATGTTTTATTGAAGTATAGTTGGTTTACAATGTTGTGTTTCTCATATACACCAAAGTGATTCATGATGTGTGTGTGTGTGTTTTTTTTCAGATTCTTTTCCATTATAGATTGTTCAGTTCAGTCACTCAGTCGTGTCCAACTCTTTGCGACCCCATGAATCGCAGCACGCCAGGCCTCCCTGTCCATCACCAACTCCCGGAGTTCACACAGACTCACGTCCATCGAGTCAGTGATGCCATCCAGCCATCTCATCCTCTGTCATCCCCTTCTCCTCCTGCCCCCAATCACTCCCAGCATCAGAGTCTTTTCCAATGAGTCAACTCTTTGCACGAGGTGGCTGAAGTACTGGAGTTTCAGCCTTAGCATCATTCCTTCCAAAGAAATCCCAGGGCTGAGCTCCTTCAGAATGGACTGGTTGGATCTCCTTGCAGTCCAAGGGACTCTCAAGAGTCTTCTCCAACACCACAGTTCAAAAGCATCAATTCTTCGGCGCTCAGCCTTCTTCACAGTCCAACTCTCATATCCATACACAACCACAGGAAAAACCATAGCCTTGAGTAGATGAACCTTTGTTGGCAAAGTAATATCTCTGCTTTTGAATATGCTATGTAGGTTGGTCATAACTTTCCTTCCAAGGAGTAAGCATCTTTTAATTTCATGGCTGCAGTCACCATCTGCAGTGATTTTGGAGCCCCCCAAAATAAAGGCTGACATTGTTTCCACTGTTTCCCCATCTGTTTCCCATGAAGTGATGGGGCAGGATGCCATGATCTACGTTTTCTGAATGTTGAGCTTTAAGCCAACTTTTTCACTCTCCACTTTCACTTTCATCAAGAGGCTCTTTAGTTCCTCTTCACTTTCTGCCATAAGGGTGGTGTCATCTGCATATCTGAGGTTATTGAGATTTCTCCTGGCAATCTTGATTCCAACTTGTGTTTCTTCCAGTCCAGCATTTCTCATGATGTACTCTGCATATTCCCTGTGCAATACAGTAGGACCTTGTTTATCTATTTTGTATATATATAGTAATGTAGCATTGGTATTTAAAAAAGACTTTCCTGATGATTTCAGTATGTACCCAGGATCGAAAACCACAGGAGTAGATGTATTATTTTACCTTTTACTCTGATAGGAAAGCACTTAAGATCATGAGGCTACTTTTGAGTATGCTGAGTTTAAGGAAGTTTTGAGACATCCAGTTAAAGTACTCAGGTTCTATACAAATCATTTGAGCTCAAGGAGGCGCCCTGGGCTAGAGGTATGAAATTCACATGATCTATATTGTGTAGCCACGAGTGAGGGTGTGGTCCCCTAGTGGTAGAGTGACTAGTAAGAAGGATAAAGGCCTGGAGTTGAACTTTGAGAAACTCCAAATTTAAGAACTTGGTGTAGGAGTATAAGTCTACAAGGAGTGGTCACAGAGAAAGCAAGCAGAAAAGCAGAGTCTAGTCAAGGAGGTCAAGAGAAGAGAATGTTTACAAAAGAGGCAAAGGTCAATGATGTCAAATGAACTTATAGAACTGGGCTGGGAGACACTCAGATGCCTGACTCTCTCCAAAATAAAAGATGTTAGTTAGAAAGCTTTAATTACTTTTAACTGAATCCCCAAACTAAGCATCTGCAAACTTTTCTTCCAAAATGTAGGAAATTTAGGAAAAACAAATGAGCCCAAATGAAGAAAATTTTACTTACCCATAAATCTACCAATTACTTTGCCAGCAAAGGTCCATCTAGTCAAAGCTATGGTTTTTCCAGTAGTCACGTATGGATGTGAGAGTTGGACTATAAAGAAATCTGAGCGCCGAAGAATTGATGCTTTTGAATTGTGGTGCTGGAGAAGACTCTTGAGAGTCCCTTGAACTACAAGGAGATCAAACCACTCAATCCTAAATGAAATCAGTCCTGAATATTCTTTGGAAGGACTGATGCTGAAGCTCCAATAATTTGGCCACCTGATGCGAAGAACTGATTCATTTGAAAAGATCTTGATGCTGGGAAAGTTTGAAGGCGAAAGGAGAAGGGGATGACAGGAGATGAGATGGTTGGATGGCATCACCGACTCAATGGACAAAGAGTTTGAGTAAGCTCCAGGAATTGGTGATGGACAGGGAAGCCTGGTGTGCTGCAGTCTATGGGGTCGCAAGGAGTCAGACACGACTGAGTGAACTGAACTGAACTGCAGCCTACCAACCAATAACTATATTTGGTATATATCTATCTCTTTGGAGTTCTTTTTTAAACAAGTACACATTATTTTTTTAACAGAATAATAATCTGCATGCTGACTTATAACCTGTGTTTGTCACTTAATATATCCTGTGCAATTTTCCATATCATTAAATATTCCTACAGAGTATACTTTTAAATGGTCACATTTTACTGAATTGTATGGATATGCCATAATTTGTTCAAGCATATCTATTGTTCAACATTTAGGTTGTTTTGAGTTTTCCACTATTATAAAGATGACAGTATAAAATAAAATACAAAATTGTGAATATAAGGGGTCACAAAAATCACTCAAGATTTGGGGTCTAATTTAGGAGTAAGACACAGGTAAAGATCAGCTTTATTTCTGAAAGAGATGTATAGAGAATGTGGCCTAGATCTGGAGCCAAATCAGGAATAGACAACACAAGCCTTCCCATCGCAACCTCTCCAAACTGACCACCATGCCACAGAAGCAGAGCCTGCTCTTGCTAACTTATTGGAAGATGTGCTCAGTCACTTAGTCATGTCCCACTCTTTGCAACCCCATGGACTGTAGCCTATGAGGTTCCTCTGTCCATGGAATTTTCCAGGCACGAATCCTGGAGTGGGTTGCCATTTCCTACTCCAGGGATCCTCCCGACCCAGGAATCGAACCTATGTCTCTGGTATCTTCGGCATTGGCAGGCAGATTCTTTACCACTAGTGCCACCTGGGATGTAACAGGCATAATGCACATCCCCTGCAGGCAAACAAAGTCTAGAACTAACAGGGCCAGAGCAGCTCTGTTCTTCTCTCAGAATTACAGTACAAAGAATCCCTGGAGGGTACTTCTCTTGTTGAAGTCTTCCCCATATGTGATGGCCAGCTTTCAAGATGGCCTTCAGTGATTCTCATTTCTGGTGTCCAGCCCCTCTTTGTGCAGCCCCCTCCCACAGGGTATCAGGCTTGGTCTCCATGAACAATAAACACAGCAGAGATGATGGGGTGTGACTTGCCAGGCTAGCCCATACAAGGCATTACAGCTTGTGCCTTGCTTTCTTTTGGATCACTCACTCTGAGGAGAGCCGGCTTTCACGTTGTGAGGATCCTCAATCTCCCTGTGGAGAGGTCTGTATGAGAAGGAAAAGAGGCCTCCAACCACAGCCAGCATCAACCAAGTTGCCAGTCTTGAAAATGACGCTACTTAGGCACGGAGCCTCTATCCCCAGTCAAGCCTTCAGATGCCTGTAGCCTTAGCTGATATCATGACTACAGTTGCACAAGAGACCCAGAGCCAGAACCACCCAAATTCCTGACCCATGAACATTGCATGAGATAGTAAATTTTTAAAAAATTGTTTTCAGCCACTAAGTTTTTTGATCATTTGCTACACAGTAATAGATCATTAATATACTTTGGAAACATAAATGGCTCTTTCTTTCAATTGCCAACCAATAAATATCTTGGTAGCTGAATCTTTGTGCATATCTCTGAAATAACTGTCAAGATGTAGACTTGCTAGATGAAAGGAAATGCAGAATTCCAGTGTTATATGGTTAAACCTTAAATGTGCTCTTTTAGACGTGGCATTGGCCTTACAGTGTGTGGTCCTGCCGTCACTACTCTGCTCCCCTTCGCACAGCTGCCAGCAGGACTGTGTCTTTGTTTTCTGCATGGAGAGATTGGGATGGGAACAGGAAGAAGGACAGAACAATGACAGGAGTCCCCGAAAGGTTTATAGGAAGCATGAGGGGTCCTAGGGCCTGTGCTGACTTTTGGAGGATTACCTTTGTAAATATATCAGAAAGATATCTGTTTACGTATGCTCAGTGTGGCAACAGTGAAAAACGAGACTTGATGCACTGACAGAAGTATTTGGAGTGTTAGATAGATGGAAATGCAGAATTCCTGGAAAGAAGAAAAAGGACAGATGCAGAGCCCAGGAAAGGGATGCGTGGAGAGAAGAGAGAGGAGGCAAGAATAAAAGAAACAAAGAGCCCCACAGCAATAGATAACACATATGGTGTTCGAGTTAGAGGAAGACATAACTACCGCAGGGAGAGGGAGCTTTCAGCTAATGATCCCACCCATAGCAAGCTGCTCCTGTTTATGGGCAGGAAGCTATAAAGTTCCAACGGTAGCAGCCTCATGCTTTTCAAAGGCCTAATTTTAGAATACTCTTGATAATGCCCCAGGAGTTGCTAGATCTGAATTAAAAACTCCAGGTCCTTCCCTCCCCCTTTTCTAAATAAAGGCTTATTGATTTACTAATGGCCTTTACATCCTGCTGAAAATAACCCTGTAGAAGAAGAAAGATGTTACCTAGAGCCTGGAGTGGCTAACAGCCTGGAAAAACCCAAATTGCAGGTAGACAGAAGATAGGGTCTGAGAAGACTCAGCACCTGAGACAAAAGGAGGGGAAAAATGCAGCGTAGGAAGAGGCTTTGGCAGGGAAGAGTGGGGCTGCTGAGATAAGGCTTATGCTAGGATCCAAATATGTAAGGACAGGCATGTGGAAGTCCCGTGTGGATAATGGGGTCCCTCGGGGGTTTGTTGAAACCACAGGTTTGTCAGAAGGGTGAGGTGCAGTGAAGGGTCCCTGAGCTGAGTGGCAAAGGCCTGTCTTGATTCTAATCTCAAATCTCCCCGCAACAGACCACATAAGCTGACTCCTTGTAACCAACCACACCCTGGACTCTGGTGTTCCTCTGTGAAACAAAGGGCCTTTTGTCAAGTCTAGAATTCCAGTGCTCACTTCAGCAGCACGTATACTAAAATTAGAATTCCAAATATCAGTTGCGAATGTGGTAGCCAGCTTCCTGGGATTTTTCTCTACCTGTATCATTTAGTTTTTTTTTTTTTTTTTTCCTGTCGGTTCCTTTTTGCCACTCCCTAAAGAAAGCTGATTTTCAGGGCTGAGAATTAGAATAGATCCTGGTGGCTCAGATGGTAAAGAATCTGCCTGTAATGCAGAAGACCCCTGTTTCAATCCCTGGGTCAGGAAGATCCCCTGGAGAAGGAGATAGCAACCCATTCCAGTATTCTTGCCTGGAAAATTCAATGGATGGAGGAGCTTGGTGGGCTTTAGTCCATGGGGTCTCAAAGAGTCAGACACGACTGAGTGACTAACACTTTGACTTTTTTTTCACTGTATGGTTGGAGGATGACAGAAAGTGAGGGGATCAGGAAGCTGGATTTGGAGGAAGAGGCGGGAACAACTAGGGGAGGCAGAAATACAGGCACAGGGGGACAGAGAAGTCAGGCGGAGGGGCGGGCAGTGCCCATAGTGGTGGCAAAGGGGCCATGAGGGAGAAATGGGCTGAGGGGTTACAACCTGTCCTCTGGTGCTAGACAGCCCACCCTGGCCATAAGATGCTGACACCTTGAGAAATTACTAAATCTCTTTAGCTCCAAATTTCCTCATCCATAAAAAGGAAATAACGGAACACAATGCTGTTTATTGTCCTGCAGATCAAATGAGACAGTGTCTGTAAAGCAATGAGCACAACATCTGGCACCCAGTTATTACTCAATAAGTAGTTGCCACAGGTACTAAAAAGTCTCTCCAGTTTGGAGATTGCAAAGTTGGGATGGGTTTGTAAAAGTCAAACTTAATGATGTCCGTGGGCTGGAGCACAGGGCTGTTTGTGTGTAGGTTCGAGAACTGTGTGCCGACAATTTAAGGAGTGACAGTTCTGTGTCTCTGAGATAAAATGAACAAACAAAAGTGGGAAGGTGAGTATTTTAAGAAGTGTGCTTGCCATCCTGTCTCCACAATGTGGTAGCAAGTATGACCCATTAACTGCTGATAACTGCCCTCCAGAGAAGTACTGAATCTATAAACCACGTGAGGGACTCTTTGGGCCCTCCTCCACCATGTTCTATATTTGCACCATAGATTCAGGTGTTTTAATCCTGGCAAGCTCAGGGGACTCTGCTCTTGGGGTGTATTGATGATACCCAGCAATGTCCTTCATGATCAGACAAATTTATCTTTCTTTTCCTTTACCCTTTGAGTTTTCTTGTATATGGCCCGTACTTCTGCACAACTGTACCGTGTCACAGAGAGGGAGGCTTAATTGTCATTCTGAAGGCAAAGGGAAAACATAGGATCTGGAAAGGCCTCACCGCATAGGTGTGTTCCTTTGAACAATGCAGGATGCCATTCGCTTAGACCACGACATGCATTGTGTGTCTTGGTGTGCTACAAGGTCAGTCTGAACTATAGTATAGGGTAGTCTCATTGGGGAGAGGAGGCTTCTACATCAGGATGAAAAAAAAAAAAAAAAAAAAAAACCCACCAAAACCCAGGAACTGGGAGCATCTTTCATTGAAACTTCAGGGGACAGTGAGCACAGAAAGCATATGGGTAATTGCTCCCCAGGCCTTCCATGCCAGCTGCAATGTCAGGAGGGCAGTTTCAGCCTTTGGACAGCTCATTAGGGCAGGGCATGAGGATGGATTGGCTGAGATAGAAAGCCCTGAACTGCTGAATCACCAACCCAAGTTCCAGGAGCTGCCAAGGCCATCCCCACAGTCTGTCTGGCCAAGGATTGAACAAGCCCGACGAGGCTAGGGAGTTGGCAAAATGTCAAGGGTGGTGGAGCCAGTTAAGAGCGGAAGGAGCGACATTTGTGAATGAGTGTGATGAATCGTTTCTGTTTGTTTCCACTAAACCCCAGCTTTGCCTCACATTAGTGGAGCAACCGAGTGTGAGGAGCTGAGATGGTTGGAAATGGAAGGTTTGTCGGGCCAGCTGTTCTAATTGGTGGTTGAAGCTCTCAAGTCAGAACAGCTAAGACTTGGGTCTCACTTAGATACGCGATGAGAAAAATGGAGACAGAAGTTCTCTTGATGCCTTGTACTCAATTTTTCTAACTAGAAAAAGTTGTTTTTTTTTTTTTCTTCTGATTATACAACTCATGCATTGTTTTGTAGAAACTTTGGAAAAACAGAAACTCATAACAAAGACAATAAGATGTACCCATAATTGCATTACTTGGCAACAATTATCAATATAAATTCACTTGCAACATTTTTTTTTCCTTTCAGGAGAGCAAGACATTTTGGTAATATGTTCTAATTCATTCTGCAGTGCAGGTGTGTTAGGGTTGGTTGCAAGTGGGTAGTGCTTCCTTTTATTATTCTGGGGAAGTCAAAATAGTAAATTCACTGACTTGTTCAAAGTCTTTGTGATGGCAATGGTATCTGTCCACTGGTTCTGGCTTCTAATAATAAAAATGACCTGAACAATTAGTATTTTTCTAGTGTTTTTCAGTTGGAAAGAACTTTCCCTTGCAGCACCATTCTGCTTTGTATCTTCCATACTTATTCACCTGTATTCTAGCTTTTAGGCAGCTGCAGCCATGATTTAAAGGGCTTCCCTTATGGCTCAGCTGTTAAAGAATCTGCCTTCAATGCAGGAGAGCTGGGTTTGATCCCTGGGTTGGGAAGATCCCCTGGAGAAGGGAAAGGCTACCCACTCCAGTATTCTGGCCTGGAGAGCTCCATAAAGTGTGTAATCCATGGGGTTGCAAAGAATCAGACACAACTGAGCAACTTTTACTCACTCTTTCACTCACTCACTCAAAAGTAGTTGGAGGTAGATAACTTCTGATCCCTTCGCTTGTGTGAAACCATGCTTCACTCAAAATCTTCATGGGAACAGTATAAGCAACATGCATTCACAGGGGTATAATAGAGCAGATGACCTATATACCCCTATGCAGCTGTGTGTTGTCCAATATGGTAGCGCCTAGCTGCATGTGATTCTTGCAAATAAAAAACTGTTTTCAGATTTAATTTTAATTAATTTAAATGTTAAAATTCATACTTCAATTATTAGAAAAAAATTTTAAGTATGCTTGAAATAACTTGTGCATGTGAATTTTTCTCAGTTATAGATTATTCAAAGCTAAATACAGAATCAAGTATTTCTGATGAAAAATTAGTCTCTACTTTGAGATGTGCTTTAGGTGTAAAGTATACCCCAGATTTCAAACTTGGTGTGAAATAATGTAAAATGTCTTGATAATGATTTTCTTATATTAATTACATGATCCAATGAAAATATTTTGGACTCATTAGGTTAAATATACAATTAAAATTAATTGCATCAATTTTATCTTATCTTTTTAATATAGCTGCTAATCCATTGAAAATTTTTATGTGGTTTGCATTATATTTTGATTGGACAACACTGGACACAGCCACCTGTAGCAAGTCCCCAGTTGTATCTTCTAAGCAATGAGCAGTGAAGGTCTTTTTAAACTATGTGTTAAACATCTCTCCTTGAGTTCAGTGGACAAATGTATTTTAGAATCACGGATTGGTAAATGACATAGGTGTCAAAGTAAAACAACGGGAGGTTCAGTGTGGGCTGCATTAACTGTCTAACAACATATGCTTTTATTTTTCATTTTTTCCTTTGTTGTTGTTCACTCACTAAGTTGTGTCTGACTCTTTGCATCCTCATGGACTGCAGCAGGCCAGGCTTCCCTGTCTTTCACTATCACCCAGAGTTTGCCCAAACTCATGTCCATTGAGTTTGTGATGCTATCCAACCATTTAATCCTCTGTTGTCCCCTTTTCCTCCTACCCTCAATCTTTTCCAGCACCAGGGTTTTTCCCAGTGAGTCGGCTCTTTGTATCAGGTGGCCTAAGTATTGGAGCTTCAGCTTCAGCATTAGTACTTCCAATGAATCTTCAGGGTTGATTTCCTTTAGGATTGACTGGTTTGATCTCCTTGCCATCCAAGGGACTCTCAGAGTCTTCTCCAACACCACAGTTCCAAAGCATCAATTCTTTGGTGCTCAGCCTTTATGGTCGAACTTTCACATTTGTACGTGACTACTAGAAAAACCATAGCTTTGATGATATGAAACCTTGACAGCAAAGTGATGTCTCTGATTTTTAGTATGCTGTCTGGGTTTGTCATAGCATTTCTTCCAAGGAGCAAGTATCTGTTAATTGTACATTACAGTGATTTCAATCTTATAGGAAAGGTATGCAGGAGCGCTAGGGACTCTCATATGCCCTTTCTCCATCCACCCCATTCAAATGTTGCAGCTGACCCAATAATGTCTCTTACAACAGAAGATCCAACCCAGACTGTGCATGGCACAGTTACCTTGTTGCTCCAGTGCCCTTCTATCAGAATGACTAGTTCCTCAGATCTCAGACCTTCCTAATCTTAATACTTTTGAAGATTACAGGCTTGTTATTTGTAAAGTGAAAGTAGCTCAGTCATGTCCAAATCTTGCAACTCCATGGACTATACAGTCCATGGAATTCTCCAGGCCACAATACTGGAATGGATAGCCTTTCCCTTCTCCAGGGTATCTACCCAAGCCAGGGATTGAACCCAGGTCTCTGCATTGCAGGCAGATTATTTGCCAACTGAGCCACAGGGGAAGCCATACTTGTAGGATGTCCTTAAATTTAAGTTTGTCTGACGTTGAATTCATGTTATGAATTTTTGGTCAGTATGTCATGGAAGTGATGTCATGATCCCATTGGATCCTATTTAGTGGACGTGATTTGTATTTGTCCAATTTCCAGTGACGTTGACTTTGATCACTTGAATAAGATGGTGGCTGCCAGTTTTGTTCACTGTAATGTTATTTTTCCTCTGAATAAATGATAAACACTTCAAGTAAGATATTTTGAGGCTATGAAATACCCTGTTCTTCACCAAATTTACCTCCTAGTTTATACTGATTTGTATTTCTTGCCAGAGTGGATTATAACCATGACAATTACTAAGTATAATTTTCTAATTCCATAATTTTTCTATCTGTATTAGAAATTATTAATTAATTATTATTGACTATGCCAAAGCCTTTGACTGTGTAGATCACAATAAACTGTGGAAAATTCTGAGAGAGATGGGAATGCCAGACCACCTGATCTGCCTCTTGAGAAATCTGTATGCAGGTCAGGAAGCAACAGTTAGAACTGGTCATGGAACAACAGACTGGTTCCAAATAGGAAAGGGAGTACGTCAAGGCTGTATATTGTCACCATGTTTATTTAACTTATATGCAGAGTACATCATGAGAAATGCTGGACTGGAAGAAACAAAAGCTGGAATCAAGATTGCCGGGAAAAATATCAATAACCTCAGATATGCAGATGACACCACCCTTATGGCAGAAAGTGAAGAGGAACTCAAAAGCCTCTTGATGAAAGTGAAAGTGGAGAGTGAAAAGGTTGGCTTAAAGCTCAACATTCAGAAAACGAAGATCATGGCATCTGGTCCCATCACTACATGGGAAATAGAGGAGAAACAGTGGAAACAGTGTCAGACTTTATTTTTCTGGGCTCCAAAATCACTGCAGATGGTGACTGCAGCCATGAAATTAAAAGGCACTTACTCCTTGGAAGGAAAGTTATGACCACCCTAGATAGCATATTCAAAAGCAGAGACATCACTTTGCCAACAAAGGTTCGCCTAGTCAAGGCTATGGTCTTTCCTGTGGTCATGTATGGATGTGAGAGCTGGACTGTGAAGAAGGCTGAGCGCCGAAGAATTGATGCTTTTGAACTGTGGTGTTGGAGAAGACTCTTGAGAGTCCCTTGGACTGCAAGGAGATCCAACCCGTCCATTCTGAAGGAGATCAGCCCTGGGATTTCTTTGCGGGGAATGATGCTAAAGCTGAAACTCCAGTATTTTGGCCACCTCATGCGAAGAGTTGACTCATTGAAGACTCTGATGCTGGGAGGGATTGGGGGCAGGAGGAGAAGGGGACGACAGAGGATGAGATGGCTGGATGGCATCACTGACTTGATGAATGTGAGTCTGAGTGACCTCCGAGAGCTGGTGATGGATAGGGAGGCCTGGTGTGCTGCAGTTCATGGGGTCGCAGAGAGTCGGACACGACTGAGCGACTGATCTGATCTGATCTGATCTGATACTAAATTATGGGCTTCCCCGATGGGTTCAGTGGGTAAAGAATCTGCCTACAATGCAAGAGACACAGGAGATGCAAGTTTGATTCTTGGGTTGGGAAGAACCCCTGGAGGAGGAAATGGCAGCCCACTCCAGTATTTTTGCCTGAAAAATGCTAGAGGACCCTGGCAGGCTACAGTCCAAAGGGTGGCAAAGAGTTATACACAACTGAGTGACCAAGCACACACATTCTCAGTTATAAATTATGATTATTTTTCTATATTTATTTTTCTCTATATATAATGATGACTTTAAAATTCAGTTATTCTGCATTTATTAGAAATTATACTCTAAATTTTTGCCTAATTGTATAATCATTTAGAAAATATTATTTACTTTTTCCCACATGTATTGTGTAAATATAGTATGGCTTTTTGGATTCCTGCTTTGTTCAAAGGAATATAATCCATTACTATTGTTGTGTCAAATTGTCCCAAGATTCATGAGGGGAAGCCTTTTAAGGCAGGTCTGTGTCCTTTTGACATGCGCTCATCATTCTTTGGGTACTTTTTAATCCAGTGGTTTGCAAGAACTGGCTTAAACTGTTTTGTAAGAGCCCATTTTAAATTTCTCAGGAAATTTGCGAGTGCTAACTAACATCGATGGTGCTTGTGTTATAGAACCTACCTGCCAATGCAGGAGACATAGAGATGTGGGTTCAATCCCTGGGTCAGGAAGATCTCCTGGAGAAGGAAACAGCAACCCACTCCAGTATTCTTGCCTGGAGAATTCCATGGACAGAGGAAACTGGCAGGCTAGAGTCCATGGGGTTGCAAAGAGTCGGACACAGCTGACACCTCAAACCACACAGCTAACATCAAGTTGGTAGCTTAGAATCAAGCACGTAGGGAGTATTCACTGACTTCATAGAAACGGGCAAAATCTGCAACCAGAACTTTTCCCTACAAAGATCTAATTGTTAAAAATTTGCCAGCACACAGAAAGTTTCTGTCACAAAAAAATGTTCCAGACTCATACCTTAACTGCCGCTACTGCTGCTAAGTCGCTTCAGTCGTGTCCGACTCTGTGCAACCCCATAGACAGCAGCCCACCAGACTCCCCCATCCCTGAGATTCTCCAGGCAAGAACACTGGAGTGGATTGCCATCTCCTTCTCCAATGCAGGAAAGTGAAAAGTGAAAGTGAAGTCACTCAGTCGTGTTCGACCCTCAGCGACCCCATGGACTGCATGCAGCTTTCCAGGCTCCTCTGTCCATGGGATTTTCCAGGCAAGAGTGCTAGAGTGATGTGTTGGCTATTATTTGGAAGTTTAGGTATCTCTGGTAAGACTACTGACAAATTTTTCTACCCCATCTCACTCACTGGTGAGCCTGCTGCTGCTAAGTCACTTCAGTTGTGTCCAACTCTGTGCAACCCCATAGACGACAGCCCACCAGGCTCCCCCATCCCTGGGATTCTCCAGGCAAGAACACTGGAGTGGGTTGCCATTTCCTTCTCTAGTGCATGAAAGTGAAAAGTGAAAGTGAAGTCGCTCAGTCATGTCTGACTCCTAGCGACCCCATGCACCACAAGCCCACCAGGCTCCTCCATCCCTGGGATTTTCCAGGCAAGAGTACTGGAGTGGGGTGCCATAGCCTTCTCCACCTTAACTGCTACAGACCTGTAATCATCCATTTCTCCAAGAATCTTTGATTCCTTTCAGTGGAGAACAGGACTTAGAAACCAAGATTCTGAAGCTAGTGAATTCTACAGGATGTACTTGGGTGAACTGAACTGGGAAAGATTGCTTTGTGTGTATTTGTATATGTACATATATGCTATGAAACATATGTATAATTTACCTATATGCATGTATACACTAATTTTAAATAAACATTTTATTTTGGAGTACTTTTAGACTTAGAGAAAAGTTAGAGTGCAGTATTCTGTGTATCCTTTACCTAGCTTCCTCTAATTTTATCTTTTTGATTGAAGTGTAGTTGATTTACAATGCTGTGTTATTTCTGCTGTACAGTAAAGAGATTCAGTTATGTGTACTCTGCTTAATCACTCAGTTGTACCAGACTCTATGACCCCAGGGACTGTAGCCCACCAGGCTCCTCTGTCCATGGGGATTCTCCTGGCAAAAAATACTGGAGTAGGTTTCCAAGCCTTCCTCCAGGGGGTCTTCCCAACCCGGGTCTCCCACACTGTAGGCAGATTCTTTACTGTCTGAGCCACCAGGGAACCCAAGAATACTGGAGTGCGTAGCTTATCTCTTCTCCAGGGGAGCTTCCCAGCCCAAGAATAGAACCAATGTCTCCTGTATTGCAGGTGGATTGTTTACCAGTCGAGCTACCCAGGAAGCCCCAATTTAGTTATACATACACACACACACACACACACACACACACACACACACCATTGTGGTTTATCATAGGATATGAATACAATTCTTTGTGCTATACTGTAGGACAGTAGTTTATCCATTCTAATAGCTTACATCTGCTAACCCCCACTTCCCTCTAATCCCTCCCTGACCCTGGCAACAAGTTTGTTCTGTGACCCTGTTTCTGTTCTGTGACCCTGTTTCTGTTCTGTACATAGGTTCATTTCTGTATATTTTAGATTCCACATATAAGTGATATGTTATTTGTCTTTCTCTCTTTGCCTTAGTTTAATAACTTGTAGTTGCATTCATGTTGCTGCAAATAGCATTATTTTATTCTTTTTATGGCTGAGTAGTATTCCATTGGGTATAGATACCACATCCTTTTTATCCATTCATCTGTTGACAGTCATTAGAGTGTTTCCATATTTTGACTATTGTGAATAGTGCTGCTATGAACATAGGGGCACATGTGTCTTTCTGAATTACAGTTTCATTTGGATGTATGCCAGGAGTGAGATTGCTGGATCACACGGTAATTACATTTTTAGTTTTTTGAGGAACCTCCATAATGTTTTCCATAGTGGCCACACCAAAATATATTCCCATAAATAGTGTAGGAGGGTTTCCTTTCCTCCATATTCACTCTGGTATTTGTTACTTGTGGACTTTTTAATGATGGCTATTCTAACTTGTGTAAGGTGGTACCTCATTGTAGTTTTGATTTGCATTTCTCTAATAATTAGCTATATTGAACATCTTTTTATGTGCCTATTTGCCATGTATATTTCCTTTTTGGAGAAATGTCTATTTAGGTCTTCTACTCATGCTTCAGTTGGGTTTTGTTGTTGTTGTTGTTGAGTTGTATGAGCTGTTTGTATGTTTTGGAAATTAAGCTCTTATAGGTTGCATCATTTGCAAATATTTTCTCCCATTCTGTAGGTTATCTTTTTGTTTTGTTCACGGTTTCCATTGCTTTGTAAAAGCTTACATGTTTGATCAGGTCAAATTTGTTTATTTTTGTTTTTATTTCTATTGCCTTGGGAGACTGACCTAAAACAACGTTGGTGTGATTTATATCTAAAAATGTTTTGCCTATAATCTCTTCTAGGAGTTTTATGGTGTTATGTTTTATGTTTAAGGCTTTAAGCCATTTTGAATTTTTTTGTGTGTATGGTGTGAGAGTATGTTCTGACTTCATTAATTTACTTGTGACTGTCCAACTTTCACAGTACTACTTGCTAAAGAGACTTTCTTTTTTCTATTGTTTATTCTTGTCTCCTTTGTTGAAGATTAATTGACCATAGGTACCTGGGTTTATTTCTAGACTCTTTTCTGTTCCATTTACCCATATGTCTGTTTTTGTGTATCATGCTGTTTTGATTACTGTAGCTTTGTAGTATTGTCTGAAGTCTGTGAGGGTTATTCCTCTTGCTTTGTTCTTTTCTTCAGGGTTGTTTTGGCAATTCTGGGTGTTTTATAATTCCATATAAATTTTAGGAATATCTGTTATCATTTTGCCAGAAATGTCATGGATAATTTGATAGGGATCACACTAAATTCCTAGAATGCTTTTGGGTAGTAAGGCCATTTTAACAATATTAATTCTTCCAATCCAAAAACATGGGATATCTTTTTGTTTCTTTGAATCATCTTCAGTTTTCTTGGTAAAGTCTTATTGTTCTCAGTGTATACGTTTTTCACCTCCTTGATCAGGTTTGTTTTTAAGTATTTTAATTTCGGGGTGATGTGATTTTAAAAGGTATTTCTTTTTACATTCCATTTTTGATGTTTCATTGTCAGTGCAATGAAATACAACTGATTTCTGTCTGTTAATCTTGTATCCTGCTCCCTTGCTGAATTTGTTTATCAGTTCTAGTAGTTTCTGTGTGAAGTCCTTAGGGTTTTCTATATATGGTACCATGTCATGTGCATATAATGACAATTTTTACTCTCTCCTTCCAAATTGGATACTTTTATTTCTTTTTCATGTTTGACTATTGTGGCTGAGACTTCAAGTACTGTGATGAATAGAAGAGGTGAGAGTATCCTTGTTGTGTTCCGGATTTTAGCAGGAAGGTTTTCAGCTTTTCACTGTTGAATATGATATTGGCTGTGGATTTGTCATAAGTAACTTTTATTATATTGAGACATGTTCCCTTTATACCCACTTTGGTAAGAGTTTTTGTCATTAATGGATATTGAATTTTGTCAAATGCTTTTCTGAATCAATTGAGATGATCTGGTGTTTTTCATTGTTTGCTTTATTGATATGGTATATCACACTGATTTTGCATGTGTTGAACAGTCCTGATGAACTTGGGATGCATCCCACCTGGCTGTGGTGCATGATCTTTTCATGTTGGAGTCAGTTTGCTAATATTGTCTTGAGAATTTTTGCATCTATATTCATTGGAGATATTGGCTTGTGATTTCCTGTTTTGGTGGTATCATGTCTGGTTTTGATATCAGGGTGATGGTGGCTTCATAGAATATCTTTGAGAGAGTTCCCTTCAATTTTTTGAAGATTTTAAGAAGGATTGGTATAAGTTCTTCTTGTATATTTGATTGAACTTGTCTGTAAAGCCATCTAGTCCTGGTTTTTTGTTTGTAGGGAAGTTATTTTTTTAATTTAATTTATTTTTTTAATTGAATGATAATTGCCTTACAGAATTTTGTTGTTTTTTGTCAAACCCCACATGAATCAGCCATAGGTATACATATGTCCCCTCCCTTGTGAACTTCCCTCCCATCTCCCTCCCCATCCAACCCCCTAGGTTGGTACAGAGCCCCTGTTTGAGTTCCCTGAGGCATACAGCAAATTTGTAGGGACATTTTTAAATTACAGATTATATTTCACTTTTACTGATTGGTCTGTTCAAATTATTAATTTCTTCTTTGTTTAGTTTTGGTGAACTCTGTGTTTCTAGAAACTTGTCCATTTCTTCTAGGTTGTTGAATTTGTTGGCATATTATTGTTCATAGTATTCTCTTATGTTCTTTTGTATTTCTATATCAGTTGATTTATCTCCTTTTTCATTCCATATATTGTTTATTTAGGTTCTTTCTCTTTTCCTCTTGGTGAGTCCGGCCAGAGATTTATCAATTTTGTCTACCCTTTCAAGGATCCAGCTTTTGGTTTTATTGATTTTTTGTAATTTTTTTGAATCTCTATTTTATTTACTTCCTTCCTTCTGCTGACCTTAAGTTTTATTTTTTCTTCTTTTTCTAATTACTTTAAGTGATAGGCAGGCTGTTTGAGATTTTTCTTGTGTGTGTGTTTTTTTAATAAGGAAGGCTTGAATTGTTATGATGTTCCCTCTAAGAACCACTTATGCTGCATACAATAGATTTTGTATAGTTGTGTTTTCATTGTCATTTGCCTCAACGTATTTGTTAAATTTCCTTTGATCTCATCTTTTACCCATGGTTTTTTAGTGGCGTATTGTTTTGTTGATGTTGTTTAGTTGCTGAGTCATGTGCGATTCTTTATGACCCCATAGACTGTAGACGGCCAGGCTCCTCTGTCCATGGGATTTCTCAGGCAAGAATACTAGAGTGGGTTGTCATTTCCTTCTCCAGGGAATCTTCCCAACCCAGGGATCAAACCTGCATGTCTTGCATTGCCAGGCAGATTCTTTACCACTGAACCACCTGGGAAACGCAGCATGTCCTTTAGTCTCCATATAATTATTTTTTCCCCTTATTTCTCTTTCTGTGATTGATCTCTAGTTCCATGCAGCTTTCTTTGATTTTAATATCTTATGTAACTAAGGAATATATGTCAAAACAAAATTAACATTGGTGGAGTACTATGAAGTAGACTCAAACTACTTAGATTTCATCAGTTTTTCCACTAGTATCATTTTTCTGTTCCAGAATTCAATCCAGAATATATTACATTTAACGTATACACACAAACACATACTTTTATTCTATCCATCTATTTCTTCAAAGAAATCCAAGTCCAAAATCTTTCCATCTCTTTATCTCTATAACCCTCTATTTCTCTACCTATGTTTAGAACTACAAGTTTATACCTCTAATCCCAAGGCCATGCCACAGGGTTTATCCTAGCTTTTGTATTTCCCATATTTATAACTTTCTTAACCATGAGAAACTTAGCTCTTATTATCCTTAATATATTCACTTATTGGCTAGACCCCCTTTGTGTGCATGCTCAGTCTGTCCGTCATGTCTGACTCTTTGTGACCTCATGGACTATAGCCTGACAGGTCCCTCTGTGTATGAAATTTTCCAGGCAAGAATAATGGAGTGGGTTTCCATTTCCTACTCCAGGGGATATTCCTGATCCAGGATTGTACCCACATCTCCTGCATTGACAGTCAGATTCTTTATGACTAAGCCACCTGGACAGCCCCTAGATGCCCCTGTATGTAACCAGTTTTCTTCCTCCACTAGTTGTTGCCCCTTTCAACCACCTATCTCACATGATTTAAGACCCTTACTATGTCACCCCATCATATAGGCCTATTGACTTTTTGACTGAATTAGGAAAGAAAGTAGGAAGGCGAGAAGTTGTAAAAGTTTCTTAATCTCTTAGAATCTCACTTTCCTTCTATTAAGTGCTCAGGGATCAATAATACCCACCTTGTTGCAAGTAAAGTGCTTAGCACAGCATCCTGTAGAAAATAAGCCCTCAGCAAATAGGACTTTGTACCACGATTAACCTAACAATATAAAATAATTACATACAATTTGGGGGGTCAAGCAGAGTGATGTGGCAAGTGGAAGTACATACCATACATGCACACGTTTTCATCTGCTCAGTCTGTCTATGTCTTTTGGTTGGTGCATTTAATCCATTTATCCATTTACATTTAAGGTAATTATCAATATATTTGATCCTATTACTGTTTTCTTAATTGTTTTGGGTTTATTTTCTGTAGGTAGGTCTTTTCCTTCTCTTGTTTCCTGCCTAGAGAAGTTCCTTAAGCATTTGTTGTAAAGTTGGTTTGGTAGTTCCAAATTCTCTTAACTTTTGCTTGTCTGGAAAGCTTTTGATTTCTCCATCAAATCTGAATGAGACTTGCTGGGTAGAATATCCTTGGTTGTAGGTTGTTCCCTTTCATCACTTTAAATATATCATTCCATTCCCTTTTGGCTTGGAGAGTTTCTGTTGAGAAATCAGCTGATAGGCTAATAGGAGTTCCTTTGTGTGTTATTTGTCAATTTTCCCTTGTTGCTTTTAATATTTTAGCTCTGTCTTTAATTTTTGTCAGTTAGATTACTATGTATCTTGGTGTGTTCCTTCTTGGATTTATCCTGCCTGGGACTCTGTGCTTCCTGTACTTGGCTGACTCTTTCCTTTCCTATGTTAGAGAAGTTTTCAGCTATTATCTCTTCAAGTATTTTCTCAAGTCTTTTCTCTTTTATCTTTCTGGTACCCCAGTAATGTAAATGTTGGTGCATTTAAAAGAAGAGAAGCAAAAAAGCAAAGGTGTAAATGAAGATATGCCCCATGCAGAGTTCCAAAGAACAGCAAGGAGAGATAAGAAAGCTTTCCTCAGTCATCAGTGAAAAAAAATAGAGGAAGACAATAGAATAGAAAAGACTAGCGATCTCTTCAAGAAAATTAGACATACCATGAAGACATAATGTCTTCAAGAAATTGACATTTCATGCAAACACGGGCTCAATAAAGGACAGAAATGGTATAGACCTAACAGAAGCAGAAGATATTAAGAAGAAATGACAAGAATATACAGAAGAACTGTACAAAAAAGATCTTCACAGCCTAAATAATCACAATGGTGTGATCATTCACCTAGAGCCAGACATTCTGAAATGTGAAGTGAAGTGAAGTGGGCCTTAGGAACCATCACTAGGAACAAAGCTAGTGTAGGTGATAGAATTCCAGTTGAGCTATTTCAAATCCTGAAAGATGATGCTGTGAAAGTGCTGCATTCAATATGCCAGCAAATTTGGAAAACTCCTGTTGCCACAGGACTGGAAAAGATTAGTTTTCATTTCAAACCCTAAGAAAGGCAATGTCAAAGCATGCTCAAACTACTACACAATTGCACTCATCTCACATGCTAGTAAAGTAATGTTCAAAATTCTCCAAGCCAGGCTTCAACAATATGTGAACTGTGAACTTCCTGATGTTCAAGCTGGTTTTAGAAAAGGCAGAGGAACCAGAGGTCAAATTGCCAACATCTGCTGGATCATCGAAAAAGCAAGAGAGTTCCAGAAAAACATCTATTTCTGCTTTAGTGACTATGACAAAGCCTTTGACTGTGTGGAAAATTCTAAAAGAGATGGGACTACCAGACCACCTGACCTGCCTCTTGAGAAATCTGTATGCAGGCCAGGAAGCAACAGTTAGAACTGGACATGGAACAATAGACTGGTTCCAAATAGGAAAAGGAGTGCTTCAAGGCTATATATGGACACCTTTCTTATTTAACTTATATGTAGAATGCATCATGAGAAACACTGGGCTGGATGAAGCACAAGCTGGAATCAAGATTGCTGGGAGAAATATCAATAACCTCAGATATGCAGATGACACCACCCTTATGGCAGAAAGTGAAGAAGAACTAAAGAGCCGCTTGATGAAAGTGAAAGAGGAGAGTGAAAAAGTTGGTTTAAAGCTCAACATTCAGAAAACAAAGATCATGGTATCAGGTCCCATCAATTCATGGCAAATAGATGGGGAAACAGTGGAAACAGTGACAGACTTTATTTTTTGGCTCCAAAATCACTGCATATTATGAATGCATGAAACTAAAAGATGCTTACTCTTCAGAAGGAAAGTTATGACCAACCTAGACAGCATGTTAAAAAGCAGGTACATTACTTTGCCAACAAAGACCTGTCTAGTCAAGGCTATGATTTTTCCTGTGGTCATGTATGGATGTGAGAGTTGGACTGTGAGGAAGGCTGAGTGCCGAAGAATTGATGCTTTTGAACTGTGGTGTTGGAGAAGACCCTTGAGAGTCCCTTGGACTGCAAGGATATCCAACCAGTCCATCCTAAAGGAAATCAGTCCTGAATATTCATTGAAAGGACTGATGTTGAAGCTGAAACTCCAATACTTTGGCCACCTGATGTGAAGAGCTGACTCATTTGAAAAGACCCTGATGCTGGAAAAGATTGAAGGTGGGAGGAGAAGTGGACAACAGAGGATGAGATGGTTGGATGGCATCACTGATTCAATGGACATGAGTTTGGGTAAACTGTAGGAGTTGGTGATAGAAGAGGAGGCTGGGCTTGCTTCAGTCCTTGGGGCCACAAAGAATTGGACACAACTGAGCAACTGAACTGACTTACTGGTGCATTTAATGTTGTCCCAGAGGTCTCTTAAGTTGTCTTCATTTCTTTTCATTTTTTTTCTATAATCTGTTCTGCAGCAGTGATTTCCACCATTCTGTCCTCCAGGTCATTTATCTATTCTTCTGCCTCAGTTATTCTGCTATTGATTCCTTCTAGTGTATCACTCATCTATTTGTTTGCTCTTTAATTCTTCTAGGTCTTTGGTAAACATTTCTTGCATCTTTTTAATCTTTACCTCCATGCTTTTTCCAAGATCCTGAATCATCTTCACTATCATTATTTTGAATTCTTCTTCTGGAAGGCTGCCTATCTCCACTTTGTTTAGGTGTTTCTCCTGGTGTTTTATCTTGTCCCTTCATCTGGGACATGATTTTCTGCTTTTTCATGCTGATTAATGTTCTATAATATGGTTTTTATTTTAGTCACTGTGGGACTATGATTCTTTTTGCTTCTTCTGTCTGCCCTTTGATGGAGGAGGCTAAGAGGCTTTTTTTTTTTTTTTGGTAGGTCTCAGCATTCTCCTGTTGATGGTTGTTCAACAGCTAGTTGTGATTTTAATGCTCTCACAGTAGTTTTCTAAAGATTTAGACTAACAATCAGATCAGATCAGTCACTCAGTCATGTCCAACTCTTTGTGACCCCATGAATCGCAGCACACCAGGCCTCCCTGTCCATCACCAGCTCTCGGAGGTCACTCAGACTCACATCCATTGAGTCAGTGATGCCATCCAGCCATCTCATCCTCTGTTGTCCCCTTCTCCTCTTGCCCCCAATCCCTCCCAGCATCAGAGTCTTTTCCAATGAGTCAACTCTTTGCATGAGGTGGCCAAAGTACTGGAGTTTCAGCTTTAGCATCATTCCTTCCAAGGAAATCCCAGGGCTGATCTCCTTCAGAATGGACTGGTTGGATCTCCTTGCAGTCCAAGGGACTCTCAAGAGTCTTCTCCAACACCACAGTTCAAAAACATCAATTCTTCGGCACTCAGCCTTCCTCACAGTCCAACTCTCACATCCATACATGACCACAGGGAAGACCATAGCCTTGACTAGGTGAACCTTTGTTGGCAAAGTAATGTCTCTGCTTTTGAATATGCTATCTAGGCTGGTCATAACTTTCCTTCCAAGGAGTAAGCGTCTTTTAATTTCATGGCTGCAGTCACCATCTGCAGTGATTTTGGAGCCCAGAAAAATAAAGTCTGACACTGTTTCCACTGTTTCCCCATATATTTCCCATGCAGTGATGGGACCAGATGCCATGATCTTCGTTTTCTGAATGTTGAGCTTTAAGCCAACTTTTTCACTCTCCACTTTCACTTTCATCAAGAGGCTTTTTAGTTCCTCTTCACTTTCTGCCATAAGGGTGGTGTCATCTGCATATCTGAGGTTATTGATATTTCTCCTGGCAATCTTTATTCCAGCTTTTGTTTCTTCCAGTCCAGCATTTCTCATGATGTACTCTGCATATAAGTTAAATAAACAGGGTGACAATATACAGCCTTGATGTACTCCTTTTCCTATTTGGAACCAGTCTGTTGTTCCACGTCCAGTTCTAACTGTTGCTTCCTGACCTGCATACAGATTTCTCAAGAGGCAGATCAGGTGGTCTGGTATTCCCATCTCTTTCTGAATTTTCCACAGTTTATTGTGATATAGCACAATTCAAAATTGGACTGAAAATAATTTAATCTCAGTTTTGATTTGGAAGTTGCTGATTCAAGCCTCAGTTATCCCTGAGACGTGGACATATGCAAATTCTGTTTAGCGTGAGTCTTCCCAATGTGATTTTGGCTAAGAAGGCTTGTCATAAGAAAGTTGTAACAAAGATTCATACTCACCTTGCTTTCAAAGAAATCCAAGGACTGCCTTCTAGTCTTTTCTCCTGTAGTCCCCGCATGCATTTTACATTCTAGCTAAATGGAATGTTCTTTGTCCAATAAACATTTAGTTGGAATAATGTGCAGATATTTATTAACTTTCCTAAAAGGAAGGAAGTGGGAAACTTGTTACCACATTTTACAAAAGGCTTAATTTGTCAAAAATAGTTTAGGTAGTCAGTAGCAGTGTAAGACAGAATGAATTGTGAATTAAGACTTTAAAAGCTTTGCTCTAATTCTTCCACTGAAATCTCTGAAAGCTTTTTGCACAAGGATCTCCAGATGGTACCATAATTGGTACAGTGTAAGTCTATAGCTTCTTCTTTCAGTGAAGATAGAACTTGCTGTTAAATAGTGGAGTAAAAGTGTCAGTCACTCAGTTGTATCTGAGTCTTTGCTACCCCATGGACTGTAGCCCACCAGGCTCCTCTGTCCATGGAATTCTCCAGGCAGAAATACCAGAGTGGGTTGCCATTCCCTTCTTCAGGGGATCTTCCCAACCCAGGGATCAAACCAGGGTCCTCTTCATTGCAGGCAGATTCTTCACCATCTGAGCCACCAGGGAAGCAAAGGAACATCATAAACAAGCAAGCAAACAAATAAAATCAGCAGTTACATGACATGATCAACACAAGTAAAAACCTTAACTCCTCAGGATAATACTGAAGAGACCCTAGATTCAAAGCAGCCCTCCTTCTGTACCACTTCCTAGAGTGGAGGTTTGGTGATCTGGGTAGGGCGGAGTGAGCTTTGTATCAGCACAAAGGATTGCAAGGCAATAAGCCATGTCAGCTTAAGCCAGATAGAGAGAGAGTGCTCAGTAAACTCTTGCAGAATGCTGATTTTAGTGTGGGAATACCTGCTTCTGTTAACCTGCCATTATTAATACAAGATGTTGGTAATATATGAGCCACCTGTAGTAATCCTAGCAAAAGCAGGTGAATAATGTAGTTTGAGAACTAAAGAGCAGATGTATAGTGATGGGTAAGCATGTTTCCCTTAGACAGTCTTTCCAAACCACCAATGTCCTCACACCATACTTTTAGAAATGGTGACCCTTGGTCATCCGTCCCCAAAAAGTTGACTAGTGATTTCTTTGTCTACCTGGTAACCTCCCAGCTGGCTCCTGCCACCATACCATTCACACTGCTCCCAACACACCCGACTTAGTAATGGCATCCACTTTGTCTCTTCACGTCACCCTCCCCCAGCTGCCTGCAATACCAGTCCAAGGCCCGAGGGAGAAAAAAATTGCCTTCATCAAAAAACAAACAACTGAAAAACCACTTAGAGATGGGTTTCTTGGACCCTGCTACAGAAAGGGATAATGATTCTTTCTCAGTGTACTTATTAACATTCATTGAGCAGCATATAGTTTATTTTAGCTAGAGTTTGTGATGTAGCATCTATATTTAATTCCACAAGCTGTCGGGCAACTCATGTATTTACAAACACAATCCCGGAAACACTGTTGTTTGCTGGTCACAGCTGCATCTGTAACATCTCCGGAGCTCTGTACTGTTTGGCAGAGCTCAGGGCATTATCACTTTACATTCTGGTCTGTGCCAAGGCCCCAGTAGGGCAGAGCTGGGGCTAAAAGTTCAGATTCCGTGACAGGTGTGGCAGAAAGCCAAGAGCGAGAGTCACTGTGAGGACTGTGGATCGCGATGGAGTTCCTCGTCAGCCCACCTCAGTGCTGCGGCCTGCACAGTGGTGGCCAGTCTCCACGTCATTGGCCTCAACTTCTTTCGGCTTCTCAGTCCTGAGAGAAACACTCAAATTCGCCTATGTAGACAGAGTCTGGCTCCTCTGGGAAGTGAGCTGGGGCTTCAACAATGGAAGCCAGACCATGGGGAAGGAGGCAGGAACAGAAGTCTTCCTCTCTGGAGGGTGGAACCAGATGTCTACCGGGGATGTGGTGGGGATGACTAAGTCAGCTTCAGTAGCTGGACCAGGGAGAGTGGCTGGCCATAGCCAGGGGCAGGTGCCAAATGGCACAATTCAGGCAGTCTTGGTAACAGAATATATAAAGAGGGCTATATCAAGAGCTGGTGGGACAATTCCAAATTAGGCAAAGGGACAGGTAATTCTTGGAGATCTGTCTCCTATGGTGGGAAATGGGAAACTGAGAGCAAGGGGTACAGGAGCCAGAAATAACAGAGTATTAAAAAGCAGAGACATCACTTTGCTGACAAAGGTCCATCTAGTCAAAGATATGGTTTTTCCAGTAATCACATACAGATGTGAGAGTTGGACCATAAAGAAGGCTGAGTGCTGAAGAACTGATCCTTTCAAACTGTGGTGTTATAGAAGACTCTTGAGAGTTTGTTGGACAGCAAGGAGATCAAACTAGATGATCCTAAAGGAAATCAGTCCTGAATATTCATTGGAAGGACTAAAGCTGGAGCTCCAATACTTTGTCCACCTGATGAGAAGAGCTGACTCATTGGAAAAGACCCAGATGCTTTCATTGGCAAAAACTGAGGGCAGGAGGAGAAGGGGGCAACAGAGGATGAAGTGATTGGATGACATCACCGACTCAATGGACATGAGTTTGAGTAAATTCCAGGAGATAGTGAAGGACAGGGAAGCCTGGTGTGCTGTAATCCATGGGGTTGCAAAGAGTTGGACAGGATTTAGCAACTGAACATCTACAACAGTTGGGTTTGGGGAGGATCTAAGGAAAGAGCACTGTAACTCAGGGCATGCAGGATACCAGCAGTTGTGGGTTGTCTATCAGGGCCCAGGTTGGGGAAACATACCTGACTTTATGGTTTTTTAAGATAGCGCAAGGGATGTATAGCTACCTTCTTATAAGACCCATGCTGACAGACCATCTGAACAGGAGCCACAAAGCTTCCCCCAAAGCAGAAGGTTTAAACATCCTTTTCCAAGCCAAGAAATGGATTTTAGGTGAATGTTGCTTTTGTTCTCTAAGATTTTTAGGCTTGTCATCAATCTGTAGAGACTTTTAAAATGAGGGTGACCAAGAGGAATTTAGTATAAACTTCTGTGACCACAGTTCACTTATCAGATTAACATCTATGGATCTTAGGTCAATAGGTGGTTCACACTGTTCAAAGAACTTTTTTGGGATACCATCACTGACTTCTCTGTTCTTGAGTTTGTTCCTCTGTAAAAATGGGCATAACAGCAACATCAACCTCATAAAGTGTTTTAAGAATTAAGTGAGCCAATGAATGGAAAGTTTTTAGATCAATGTCTGGTACATAATAATTGGTATCAAAACATAATTGTCAATGATGATGGTAGCTCTGGAATTCATGGATTTCAGCTTCTTAAAATTTCAATTAACTTCTGACACGAGTGAGATAAAGACAAAATGTACCCTACGCTTAGCTCCAAGAAACCCAGGTTCATGTCCTGTTTTTGCCCCAAATCTTGAATAATGCACTATAACTCACTGAACTTCTGTGGCCCTACGTTTGCTTATCAATCAAGCAATGTGAAGGGGGTTCCATCAGGGGCTCACACTGGAGAGTTACATCAAAATCTTCTTGGAGGTTTTCCAAATATTATAAAATATAGAAATATACCCCAACCCAAGGTATCAGGTATTCCTCTCTTCTCCTCCTTCCTTTTCGCCATGCCACTCCTCCTTCCTCCAGCACACATACCACGCACATACTCCAGGCTGCTGAGAACACTGGGGCCAGGCACTCTCTAGGATCTCACTCCTTGCCTCTAGTTACGTGATCTGATCAGATGCAAATTTAGCAGAGACCAAAGACTGTAGGAAGGCAAAGGAAGCAAGTAATCAACACAGAGGCTAGTGTTGACAGACTTTTTGGAGAACATGAGTCTCAAAGATGTGCTAGATATAGACTTACAGAGAAAAAAAGGAAGACAGGAGTGAGTGTGTGGTGAAACGCATGGCTGGACTATCAGAGGTCAAGTGACAGAGGCCGCAGATAAAGGCAGAAGGACTGTCCACCTCTGCTGTCGTTAACTAGACACTGTTGGGAGTAGAGGACCAGTTAGGCCACTGGAGTCACCTGTGGAGACCCTGGAGGGCTGATGAGGACACGTTTTTAGTAGAGATTTTGTCTTCCCAGGCTTCTTACCTGTAAACAATGTGCCCGCATTGAATGAGGTGGTGGCTCATTGAATGCAGTGGTGGCTCTGGACTCTTTGGGGCTTCAGAAACCTATGTTGATGCCTTGGAAGAAACAGCAGTGAACACACACAGCACTCACCAGGGCCCAGGCACTTTTTCAGGGTTTTACAAATATCGCATTTAATGCCCACAGCCCTATGAGGAGGCACTATTATTATTGTTCTTTTTTTCTTTTAAACAGTTGAGGAAGCTGAGCCAAGAGAGGTGGAGCCAACCTGAGAAGCCAGGGTTTCATGCTCTGTGGTCTCTACTCGTTACTCCTCCACTGCGGAGCAGCTGATGGGGGCTCGGTGCCTGGGGGAGGAAGGAAGACAGGTTTGTTTTCAGGCACAAGGAGCTACTGGGGTGTCATGGAAGTGGTTTTGAGGAAGGTTAATCTGCATGGAGATCAGGTTTCAAAGGCTTTGAAATGTGCAGCTTTTCGCTTAGAGATTCTGGTCTGCCTTGCCTTCTCTCTCTCTCCTGGAGAACCCCGTGATCTCAAGGGAAGTTCTGGGCCAGAGGGGCCACCCGGTCTGCACACAGTGACCCAGGCTTTATCACATGAGGCTCTGGGTGAGTCTTTCAGTTAGCTTGTCTCCCCAAGGAAAGTGCCAAGGGCACCTGGCAAGCAAGTCTGAAGCCTCTGCCACTGACAGATGAATCCATCCTTGATGAGTGAAGGGCTGCTTATCACACAGCAAAAACTTGTAAACTGGGGGCCCTGAGGGGATGGAGCCTATGAGGTCTCATGTCAGTAAAGTTCTGTGTGAGTATGTGTGTGTGAGAGAAAGAGGGAGGGAGAGAACATTATTCTTTTAAGCTCATTACAGAATCTTCAAGTTCTATATTTTTTGTTGCTCCCTGAAGGCAAGTATTGGGTCTAGTACCGTCATCCAGTACAGTCCTTGTGCATAGAAACTGCTTATTAACTGATTGTCTATTCCATGGACAGAGGTGAGGGAGGGTGAGGAGAGCTGAGTGATAGGTTTTAGAGTTGAATATGTGAATTTGACTTCTGCTTTCTTGTAGAATGGTCTCTATCAAGTCCCTTCACCTCTCACAGTCTCTCCTCTTAAAGGTCTCCTATGAATACAAGGCCATTTAGTAATTATTGGGTTGGCCAGAAAGTTCGTTTGGGCTTTTCTGTAATCTCTGATGAAAAGCCCCAATGAACTTTTTTAGCCAACCTAATAGTCATCATGATTAGCACTTACCTTTGCACACATCATCATTAACACTGTTAACCTGATTCTATGCAGGGAGGCTATCCCTGTGCTTCTCTTAAGTTTAGCAGTGGGGGAATGCATCAAGTGTACACTGCCAGTTCCATGCCACTTTGAGGGTGGGGTGGGGGACACTGAAATTCACATCCAGAGTCTGGAGGAGACAGTGGCAGTTGGGGTGTGACATCTTCCCCGGGTGCACATGGGGAATGATGGGCACCATTGAAGCTCTCTGATGTGCTACCAGGAGTGTGTTATAAGGGTAAAAACACCATGGTTAGCGTCTGTTGAGGTTGGCAGATCATCCCAACAAGAGAGGAGAATGCAAGTCATTCATCTGAATGACAGTGCTCCCACCATCCTCCTCTTGGGGAACCTCCACTACAGGATGTCCTGTCATTTTTCTGGTCTGCTCCCCCTTTCTAGTCAAAACAGGAGGTTTTAAAAGAGGTTTTACATCAAGATTCCGTGGATGAAAAGAATAACATTTTCTGTGAGTTTGTACCACGGATGCCCTCAGATTTATTCAAGAAAACATCTCTTCAGTAGAGTTGGCCAATTAACCACTCAAATGACTTGAAAACTTATTTAATGTCACTGCCTAATCACTTTATTAAATGTCACTGCTCCAACAGGCAAGAGTCTCTGCTTTATCCCTCACTTCTCTTATGCTTCACTCCCTTTCTAAAACAAAGAGCCTCCTCCCAAAGAAGACTAAAATCTCAGAGCCTCATCCCTTATATTTGTCCTCCTTTTATCTGCTTAGAATTAAGGGATTTCAGCATTGGGCAGGACCATAGGGATTATTTCATGGATGACCAAAGGGAGGCTCTCAGAGCGAAGTGACTTGCTCCCAAGGGAACAAACGTGTAAGTGGAAAAGCCTGTGTATTTTTATAGCTGTAAATCATGTGAGTGGTGCACGAAGTGAAAATCCTAGAGGAACCAGAATAGGTAGACCCAAATCTGCCACCAACATACATGACTTTATGCAATTTGCTTATCTATTCCTAGGCTTAGTGTTCTCATCTGTTAAAAGGAGAGCCTAAAATCCGAGAAACAAAGATCAAGCACCATTTTATTATCATTTGCTTCTTAAGCAATAACTATTGGTATATTCTATTTTCTACACAAATAGAAAATGATGTCTGCTAGTGTTAAGGATAATTGTTAACAAATTAACTCTTTTGTTAATTATAATAAAATAGCAATAGCTTAGCCATACCCTTGACTTGCAATAGCTTGTTGTTGTCTAGTTGCGAAATTGTGTCTATTTTGTGACCCCATGGACTATAGCCAACCAGGCTCCTCTGTCCATGGGATTCTCCAGGCAAGAATACTGGAGTGGGTTGCCATTTCTGTTTGCAAGGAATCTTCCTGACCCAGGGGTAGGACCTGCATGTCCTGCACTGGCAGGCAGATGCTTTACCTCTGAGCCGCCTGGGTTTAGCCATATCCTTACCTCCTCTAACACACAGCCTTTCCCCTGCATGGCATTTATCAGTCAACTCTAGCTCCCTTGCCAAGATTTAGTACTTGAGCAGCTAATGTCCCAGATTCTGATTATTCTGTAGACACACCTAGTGTGCATGAAGATGGAGACCAGCAGGAGGGGAGAAGAGAGTCCCCATAAGTCTTCAGCTGGGTGACATCTTGATGGAGATGTGATTCTTATAAGCTCTCTCCTGGAGACCACACTGCCCACTTGTCATGTGATTTCATCTGCATGTTATTTTCTCAGTTGACAAAACTGGAGCCCATTGAAATCATGGCTTAACGGACAGATCTGAGCTAACATACAAAGGAAAAGTCATGACTAATTCTAGTACCTTTGGGCTAAAACTTTATTAGTTGTATTGGTATAAAACTCTGTCCTGAGTTGTTGCTGTTGTTGTTGTTTAGTCGTTCATTCATGTCTGAATCTGTGACCCCATGGACTGCAGCACACCAGACTTCCCTGTCCTTCACCATCTTCTGGAGCTTGTACAAACTCATGTCCATTGAGTCTGTGGTGCCATTCAACTGTCTCATCTTCTGGCATCCTCTTCTCTGCCTGCCTTCAATCTTTCCCAGCATCAGAATCTTTTCTAATGAGTCAGCACTTTGTATCAGGTGGCAACAGTTTTGGAGCTTCAGTTTCAGCATCAGTGCTTTTAATGAATATTTAGGATTGATTTCCTTTAAGATTGACTGGTTTGATGTCCTTGCAGTCCAAGGGACTCTCAAGTCTTCTCCAACACCACAGTTCAAAAGCATCAGTTCTTCAGTGCTCAGCCTTCTTTATGGTTCAACTCTCACATCCATATCTGACTACTGGAAAAACCATAGCTTTGACTAGAAGGACCTTTGTTGACAAAGTAATCTCTCTGCTTTTTAATATGCTGTCTAGGTTTGACATAGCTTTTCTTCCAAGGAGCAAGTGTCTTTTAATTTCACGGCTGCAGTCACCATCTGCAGTGAGTTTGGAGCCCAAGAAAATAAAGTCTGTCACTGTTTCCATTGTTTCCCTATCTATTTGCCATGAAGTGATGGGACCGGATGCCTTGATCTTCATATTTTGAATATTGAGTTTTAAGTCAGCTTTTTCGCTCTCCTCTTTCACTTTCATCAAGAGGCTCTTTAGTTCCTCTTTACTTTCTGCCATAATGGTTATGTCATCTGCATATCTGAGGTTATTGATGTTTCTCCTGGAAATTTTGATTCCAGCTTGTGCTTCATCCAGCCTGGCATTTTGCATGTTATACTCTGAATATAAGTTAAATAAGCAGGGTGACAATATACAGTCTTGATGTACTTCTTTTCCAATTTTTAACCAGTCCATTGTTCCATGTCCATTTCTAATGGTTGCTTCTTGACCTGCATACAGATTTCTCAGGAGGCAGGTAAGGTGGTGTGGTATTCCTATCTCTTTAAGAATTTTCCAGTTTGTTGTGATTGACACAGTCAAAGGTTTTAGCATAGTGGATGAGATGGAAGTAGATGTTTTTCTGGAATTCTCTTGCTTTTTATATGATTCATCATGTTGGCAATTTGATCTCTGGCTCCTCTGCCTTTTCTAAAGCCAGCTTGAAATCTGGAAATTCTCCATTCACATAGTATTGAAGCCTAGCTTGGGTAATTTTGAGCATTACTTTGCTAGCATGTGAAAGTGAAGTTACTCAGTTGTGTCCAGCTCTTTGCGACCCCATGGACTATAGCCTATAACGCTCCTCTGTCTATGAGATTTTCCAGGCAAGAGTACTGGAGTGGGTTTCCATTTCCTTCTCAGGGGATCTTCCCAACCCAGGGATCGAACCTGGGTCTCTGGCATTGTAGGCAGATGCTTTACCATCTGAGCCACCAGGGAAGTCTAGTATGTGAGATGAGGGCAATTGTGTGGTAGTTTGAGTATTCTTTGGCATTGCCTTTCTTTGGGATTGGCATGAAAACTGACCTTTTCCAGTCCTGTGGCCACTGCTGAGTTTTCCAAATTTGCTGGCATGTTGACTGCATCACTTTTACAGGAGCAGCATCATCTTTTAGGATTTGAAATAGATCAGCTGGAATTCTATCACCTCCACTAACTTGTAATGATGCTTCCTAAGGCCTGCCTGACTTTGCACTCCAAGATATCTGACTCTATGTGAGTGATCACACCATCGTGGTTACTTGGGCCATTAAGGTCTTTTTGGTACAATTCTTCTGTGTATTCTTGCCACCTCTTCCTGATATATTCTGCTCCTGTTAGGTTCATACCATTTCTCCCGTTTATTGTGCCCATCTTTCCATGAAATGTTCCCTTGGTATCTCTAATTTTTTGAAGAGATCTCTAGAATTTCCCATTCTATTACTTTCCTCTATCTCTTTGCGTTGGTCACTTAGGAAGGCTTTCTTATCTCTCCTTGCTGTACTTTGGAACTTTGCATGCTGATGGGTATATCTTTCCTTATCTCTCTTCCCTTTCACTTGTCTTCTTTTCTCAGCTGTTTGCAAGACCTCCTCAGACAACCAATTTGCCTTTTTGCTTTCTTTTTCTTGGGGACAGTTCTGATCACCACCTCCTGTACAGTGTTACGAACCTCCATCTATAGTTCTTTCCGGCACTCTATCAGATCGAATCCTTGAATCTATTTCTCATTTACACTGTATAATCATAAGGAATTTGATTTAGGTCATGCCTAAATGGTCTAGTAGTTTTCCATACTTTCTTCAAGTTAAGTCTGAATTTTGCAATAAGGAGTTCATGATCTGAGCCACAGTCAGCTCCCAGTCTTGTTTTTGCTGACTGTATAGAGCTTCTCCCAAAGAAAGCAATGGCACCCACTCCAGTACTCTTGCCTGGAATATCCCATGGACGGAGGAGCCTGGTAAGCTGCAGTCCATGGGGTCATTAAGAGTTGGACACGACTGAGTGACTTGACTTTCACTTTTCACTTTCATGCATTGGAGAAGGAAATGGCACTCCACTCCAGTGTTCTTACCTGCAGAATCCCAGGGACGGCGGAGCCTGATAGACTGCCATCTATGGGGTCGCACAGAGTTGGACAGGACTGAAGTGACTTAGCAGTAGCAGCATACAGCTTCTCCATCTTTGACTGCAAAGAATATAATCAATCTGATTTCGGTATTGACCATCTGGTGACGTCCATGTGTAGAATCTTCTCTTGTGTTGTTGGAAGAGAGTGTTTGCTATGACCAGTGTGTTCTCTTGGCAAAACTTTGTTAACCTTTGTCCTGCTTCATTTTGTACTCAAAAACCAAACTTGCCTATTACTCCATTTATCTCTTGACTTCCTACTTTTGCATTCTAGTCCCCTATGAGAAAAAAAAGGGGGGCATCTTTTTTCTGTGTGTTAGTTCTAGAAGGTCTTGTAGATCTTCACAGAACCAATCAACTTCAGCTTCTTCAGCATTAGTGGTTGGGGCATAGACTTGGATTACTGATACTGAAAGGTTTGCCTGGGAAATGAACAGAGATCATTCTGTCATTTTTGAAATTGCACCCAAATACTGCATTTCATATTCTTTTGTTGACTATAAAGGCTATTCCATTTCTTCTAAAGAATTCTTGCCCACAGTCATAGATATAATGGCCATGTGAATTAAATTTGCCCATTCCAGTCCATTTTAGTTCACTCTTTCCTAAAATGTCAGTGTTCACTGTTGCCATCTCCCACTTGACCACTTCCAATTTATCTTGATTAATGGACTTAACATTCCAGGTTCCTATGCAATATTTTTCTTTATAGCATTGGACTTTATGTTCACCACCAAACATATCCACAACTGGGCATTGTTTCCACTTTGGCTCAGTCTCTTCATTTCTTCTGGAGCTATTTCTCTGCTCTTTTCCAGTAGCATATTAGGCACCTACTGGCCTGGGGGGTTCATCTTTCTTTTTCTTTCTTTCTTTTTTTTTTTTTGCCTTATCATGCTGTTCATGGAGTTCTCAAGGCAAGAATGCTGAAGTGGTTTGCCATTCCTTCTCCACTGGACTGTGTTTTGTCAGAACTTTCCACCATGACCTGTCCTTCTTGGGTGGCCCTACATAGTTTCATTGAGTTACACAAGGCTGTGGTCCATGAACAGTATGAAAAGGCAAAATGATAGGATACTGAACGAGGAACTCCCCAGGTCAGTAGGGGCCCAATATGCTACTGGAGATCAGTGGAGAAATAACTCCAGAAAGAATGAAGGGGGGGAACCAAAGCAAAAAGAATACCCAGCTGTGGATGTGTCTGGTGATAGAAGCAAGGTCCGATGCTATAAAGAGCAATATTGCATAGGAACCTGGAATGTCAGGTCCATGAATCAAGGCAAATTGGAAGTGGTCAAACAAGAGATGGCTAGAGTGAAAGTCGATATTCTAGGAATCAGCGAACTCAAATGGACTGGAATGGGTGAATTTAACTCAGAGGACCATTATATCTACTACTGCAGGCAGGAATTCCTCAGAAGAAATGGAGTGGCCATCATGGTCAACAAAAGAGTCCAAAATGCAGTACATGGATGCAAAAATGACAGAATGATCTCTGTTTGTTTCCAAGGCAAACCTTTCAATGTCACGGTAATCCAAGTCTATGCCCCAACCAGTAACGCTGAAGAAGATGAAGTTGAATGGTTCTATGAAGACCTACAAGACCTTTTGGAACTAACACCCAAAAACGATGTCCTTTTCATTATAGGGGACTGGAATGCAAAAGTAGGAAGTCAAGAAACACCTGGAGTAACAGGCAAATTTGGCCTTGGAATATGGAATGAAACAGGGCGAAGACTAATAGAGTTTTGCCAAAAAAATGTACTGGGCATAACAAACACCCTCTTCCAACAACACAAGAGAAGACTCTATACAGGGACATCACCAGATGGTCAACACCGAAATCAGATCAATTATATTCTTTGCAGCCAGAGATGGAGAAGCTCTGTACAGTCAGCAAAAACAAGACCAGGAGCTGACTGTGGCTCAGACCATGAACTCCTTGTTGCCAAATTCAGACTGAAATTGACGAAAGTAGGGAAAACCACTAGACCATTCAGGTATGACCTAAATCAAATCCCTTATGATTATACAGTGGAAGTGAGAAATAGATTTAAGGGCCTAGATCTGATAGAAAGAGTGCCTGATGAACTATGGAATGAGGTTTGTGACATTGTACAGGAGACAAGGATCAAGACCATCCCCATGGAAAAGAAATGCAAAAAAGCAAAATGGCTCTCTGGGGTGGCCTTACAAATAGCTGTGAAAAGAAGAGAAGTGAAAAGCAAAGGAGAAAAGGAAAGATATAAACATCTGAATGCAGAGTTCCAAAGAATAGCAAGAAGAGATAAGAAAGCCTTCTTCAGCGATCAATGCAAAGAAATAGAGGAAAACAACAGAGTGGGAAAGACTAGGGATCTCTTCAAGAAAATCAGAGATACCAAAGGAACATTTCCTGCAAAGATGGGATTGATAAAGGATAGAAATGATATGGACCTAACAGAAGCAGAAGATATTAAGAAGAGATGGCAGGAATACACAGAAGAACTGTACAAAAAAGAGCTTCACAACCCAGATAATCACAATGGTGTGATCACTGACCTAGAGCCAGACATTGTGGAATGTGAAGTCAAGTTGGCCTTAGAAAGCATCACTATAAACAAAGCTAGTGGAGGTGATGGAATTCCAGTGGAGCTATTCCAAATCCTGAAAGATGATACTGTGAAAGTGCTGCACTCAATATGCCAGCAAATTTGGAAAACAGCAGTGGCCACAGGATTGGAAAAGGTCAGTTTTCATCCCAATCCCAAAGAAAGGCAATGCCAAAGAGTGCTCAAGCTACCGCACAATTGCACTCATCCACATGATGAGTTTGGTTAGTTTTCTGTGATTGTGGTTTTCATTCTTTCTGGCCTCAGATGTGCAAGGATAAGAGGTTTACAGAGGCTTCCTTATGGGAGGTACTGGCTTTGGGGCAAACTGAGTCTTGCTCTGATGGGTGGGCCATGCTCAGTAAATCATTAATACAACCTTCTGCTGATGTGTGGGGCTGTGTTCCCTCCATGACTGTGGTAGGGGTAATGGTGACCTCCTTCAAAAGGACTTATACCAGCCTGCCATGGCTCCCAGGACTATTGTAATTAGTGCCCCTGACACACTGTGGCAGGCCACTGTCGACTCACACCTCTGTAGGAGACTCCCGGACACTCACAGGAAGTGTGGCTAGTTTGTTGTGGGGTCACTGCTCCTTTCTCCTGGGTCCTGGTGCACACAGGTTCTGTTTGTGCCCTCCAAGAGTCTGTTTCCCCAGTCTTGTGGAAATTCCATAATCAAGTCCCACTGGCCTTCAAAGTCATATTCCCTGGGGGTTCTCAGTCCCTTTGCTGGATCCCTAGGTTGGAGATCCAGCAAATTGTTCTCTAGTTTGTGGGTCATCTGCCCCACGGCTCTGTGGTGCGACTATGGTGACCTCCTCCAAGAGGGCTTATGCCACGTGTAGTGCCTCCCAGATCTGCTGCAGCCAAAGCCCCTGTCCCTGCTGCAGGCAACACTCAGACACACAAAGGCAGGTCTGACTCAGTCTCTTGTGGGGTCCCTGGGTCCTGCTGTGCACAAAGTTTTGTTTGTGCCCTCCGAGTGTCTCTAGTGGGAAGAGATTTAATTCTAAACATAATTTTGCTCCTCCTACCATTTTGTTTGGGCTTCTCCTTTGCCCTTGGATGTGGGGTATCTTTTTTTGGTGGGATCCAACATTCTCCTGTCGATGGTTCTTCAGCAGCTGGTTGCAGTTTTGGAGTTCTCGCAGGAGAAGATGAGCACACGTCCTTCTACTCCACCATCTTGCAACCATAGTACAAGTTTTTTAGTCGCTCAATTGTGTCCAATTGGACAGCAGCACAATAGGCTTCCCTGTCCTTCACTGTCTCCTGGAGTTTGCTCTAAGTCTTGTCCATTGAGTCAGTGATGCCATCCAACCATCTGCCTTCTCCTCCTGCCTTCAATCTTTCCCAGCATCAGGGTCTTTTCCAATGAGTCAGTTCTTTGTATCAGGTGACCAAAGTATTGGAGCTTCAGCTTCAGCATCTGCCCTTCCAGTGAACATTAAGGCCTTATTTCCTTTAGGATTGGCTGGTTTGATCTCCTTGCTGTCCTGAGTAGAGTCTAAGTAAATGAAATTATTTGATTTTCACAAGTAAATTTCTATTTTTTTCGTCAAGAAGCTGGCTTATCTGTGACTTTGATATACTCACATGTAACATGGAGTTTTACTTTCACAGCCAGTTTTAGGACAAAGTGGATACACTGAAGAATAATGAGGAAGGTGCAAATTGTTTTAAGCTGCCGAATATTAGGGGTACCAGCACAAGACGTGAGACTCTAGATATTTAAAATTGGCTTGACAGGTTGCTATTACAAAGTTTCTAGTAATGTTATCTGTGGGCCTAAACAGGAAATGGCCAAAAGCTCTTCTCTTTGACAAGCCCAATTTTTACACACTGTCAATGCAGCAATTATTCTGTCATCTTTTTTTTTTTTTTTTTAAGGTGAAGGGACATGTTCTAGGTATTCTTTTTTTTAGGGAAAATCTTTAAACATGTTTAAAACTTTTCTTTCTTAAAAAAAGGTTTTTTTTTTTTTAGTCTAAATGTCTTCAGATCCTGAGAAAAACCAATGAAATGGAAACCATATGATTCTGAGGCCAGGTTTTTCAGAAGCGCCGTCAGCACTGAATTCAGGCATTCTTGCTGTGCTCAGCAGACCCAGCCCAGCAATCAAAACTGATTCTAAAGCTGATACTCCTATAACCAGGCAGGTTCCAGCACATTGTGAGCCCTGAAAAAGCATAATTACAAACAAAGACTGACAAGAAGCTCACGTTGACTTAATATAGCTCCATTCTTTCAAAGAGCACACAGCTTTTCACACACATGCTCACACCTGTCCTTAGAAACCCTTGATTAGCAGAGGAGGGGATGCCATCCCCCGTGTTATAGCAGAGGCCACCAAGAGGCTTAGTGGCTGGGCCAGGGCCACATGTTTTCACCAGCTCAAATTGCTATGTCTATGAAATGCATGTAATTGATTCACCCTGTATTTTTAAAAACTATATCAGTGCTAGAGGTTTTTTTATAAAAACAAAGACCCAACCCTGACCTTGAGAGGTCTTTAATCTGATGAGGGGTGATGTTGTATGGCTCAGTGGAGATGATCAGATGTAGAGGAAATGATCATCATCACTGCACTCAAGAAACTGCCATGCTACCTTTTTCTCATACTGAGAATAACTTCTAGTCTTCTCCAGAAAGCACCAAGAACCCTAACAGGCATTCAGAATGGGAGAGAGTTATCATTGTCTTTTTTTGGCTGTGGTGGGTCTTAGTTGTGGTATGCAGAATCTTCATTATCACAGGCAAGATCTTTAGTTGTGGCATGTGGGATCTTTTTTCTTTTTTTTCCAGTGGCAGTCTTTTTTTTCAACTCTTAGTTGAAGCATGTAGGATCTAGTTCCTTGACCAGATATTGAACCCTGGCCCCCTGCAGTTGGACTGCGGAGTCTTAGCCACTGAGGGACCCCACTCCAGTACTCTTGCCTGGAAAATCCCATGGACGCAGGAGCCTGGTAGGCTGCAGTCCATGGGGTCACTAAGAGTTGGACACGACTGAGCAACTTCACTCTTCACTTTCATGCATTGGAGAAGGAAATGGCAACCCACTCCAGTGTTCTTGCCTGGAGAATCCCAGGGATGGGGAGCCTGGTGGGCTGCTGTCTATGGGGTCACACAGAGTCGGACACAACTGAAGCGACTGAGCAGCAGCAGCAGCCACTGAGGGACCACCACAGAAGTCCCTCATTGTCTTTTATGTGTCTATTATTTTTCAATTGCTGTGTTAGGAATTACCACAACCTTAGTGACATAAAGCAATACGAATTCACTGTGTCACAGTCTGTGGGTTAGGAGTGCAGGTACAGGTTAACTGGGTTCTCTGCTCAGCAGAGTTCTCTTCTGGGGCACAGAGGTCTCTTCCAGGCTCATGAGGTTGTTGGCCGAACTGGATTTCTTGAGGTGGTTCCACTGTGGTTCCCATATTCTTACTGGCTGGGGATTGTATTCAGTTCCTAGAGGCTACCCACAATCCCTTGCTGCATAAGCCCCATAGACCATACATAGCATAGCTGTTTGCTTTCTTCCAGGCCAGAAGGAGCCATTCTCTCAGACACTTCACTTTCTTTTGGAGGTTCATCTGATTAAGCCAGGCCTACCCAAGATACTTTTCCTTTTGATGAACTCAAAGTCAACTGATTAGTAATCTGATTATGGGAAGAGTGTCTCATCACATTCACAGGGCCTGCCTGTACTCAGTGGGAGGGGATGATATGGGACGTAAGCAGACTCAGGAATGCTGGGGACCATTTCAGAAACAGGCATTCTGCAGTGTCCTTCCCACGTCAGTGCTTGTCCACCCTACTGTGTTTGCTGCTTTGCAGCCCCAGTCCCCAGAATGTGCCTCCACCACGGTGCCTTTAGAAAGAGAACAGCATTTTTTAAGAGGAACTGATCACTGATGGTGGGCAGTGTTTCAGACAATGTAACGAGTACTTGTTTTCATGTTGTCAGGACTCAGCAGAGTGTCTGGCACTTAGGAGTCCTCAATTTCTGTTTCTCATGCAATGAATGCATGGATGATTAAATGAGAAATATTTTGGGCATCCTCATCAGATTACATCCCATAAAAATAAATGCCTACCTCCCCATGTGCAAGGCTGATTCCTTCTCTTGGTTTATAGCTCTTTCTCCACCCCCTGGTTTAAAGAGTAATGCTTGCTTATTATAAAAACATTCTTGGAAATATTACTTCTTTCTATGGTTTTATTTTTTATATTTAACTTTTTTAATCCATCTGAAACTAATTTCCCAATACTATGTATAAAATAATCCATCCCCTACCCATTTAATCTGTGTGTTTTTTTTATATATATATATATATATATATGCATATACACTAAGTTCTTATGTATAAGGTGTATTTCTGAGCTAGCTGTTCTGTTTCATTGATGTGCCCACCCACTTTGTATGTCAGTATCACCTAGTTATTGGAATTTTATTATATGTTTTAATATCTGGTAGGTCAGGTATTGCCCTACTATTCCTCCTTCACCCTCTCTCTCCACCAGTTCATTAAACACAGGTCTATCTTGCTGCCCGCTCTAGTACTTTTGAGAGCAAAGCATTCTTTGGCAAAGTCTGGATGTGGAACCAGATCTAGGTTCATAGTCTACCTTTGCAGCTTCCTAGCTAAATGCCTCTCAATCTCAAGGATATGTAAACTGGCAGTGAAATGTTCAGAGTAGAAACTTATTGTCATAATGAACTGGAGTAACATCTAAGAACCATCCAGTTCATAGTAGATGGTCAATACCTACTATCTGGAGTGGAGGAGTGACTCTGAAGGCCCAGGAACCTTTGCTTCTGTCCCTTCATCCTTATCAGCAGACATGGCAAATCTTTTGAAAACCTCTTGTACAAATGCTGAGGCTTGGATCTCTCAGCCTCAGGCCAGCTTTTAGGCTTAGAGTATCCAGGATTAAGACTTGGCCCAGCCTCTGGGCAGCCTCTTCAGGGTTTGCATTGGTCCAAGGGAAGTCTGGTGGTTGTGCTGAACTGGAGTCATTTCAGAGTGATCTGGGGGCCTGGGGAGTATGTGTGAGTAAAGTGCTGAAATCCGCTTTACCTAACCTTAAAGGAAATGCCAGGGAATTAATACCTTTTGCTTCATTCCCAGGGAGCCCATCTTTAGATTGGCAGCCAGAGAAAGGCTTCAGTCCACAAATTACAGGTGTTGGCGATGGGAAGTCATTCTAGCACAGACAGAGGTGGTACTGGTGATGGGAGACGGGCGAGACTCTGACAGCATGTGCTGGGCTTTGAAGGTGAAAGACACGTATTGGATTGTAAGAGTCCCCACAATACTGAGTTAGTCCTGTGCACTTGCCCAGAGGTTTATAAAGGTGACTAGTTATCCTTAGACAAGTACAAGCACTGGAAAGCAAAGGCCTGGGGTGAGTCATAGGGAGCCAGGAGTTTTGAAAGCCAAAACTTCACTTCTTTCCTGGAACTTTCCCTCCAACTCAGAGAGGCCAGGACAGGAATACACTCTTTTATATCTTCAAGAAGCATCCCTGAAGGCCTACTCTGTGTTCTCAGGAACTAGGATAGGAGGATAGACAGCTGTGACCTCAGAGAACTTCCATACAACACAGTGAGGAGAAAGAGCGTGATGGTCGTCCTCATGTTCCTGGATTTGCTCTCTGATGATGCCAATGAAGCAGTTTGATTTCCCACTCTAGCTATATCCCTGCATGGCCTTCTGTGAAAGAACAGATCAGATGTTCACAGCTAGAAGTCAAAAGCTGGACTATTATCTAGTCAAGCCTTTTTCTCTCCTCCTTTTTTTTTTTAATTTTTTAATAAAAAACATAGTTTAATCCTACATTGTTTTATTTTTTAGTTGAAGTATGGTTGATTTACAATGGTGTGTTAGTTTCAGGTATATGGCACAGGATTCAGTTATCTATATATATGTGTGTGTGTTGTGTGTGTGTATTATATATATATATATATATATATATATAAAGTATTTTATTTATAAAGCGTGTATGTGTGTGTGTTAGTCACTCAGTCATGTCTATCTCTTTGCAACCCCATGGACTATAGCCCACCAGGCTCCTCTGTCCATGGAATTTTCCAGGCAAGAATACTGAAGTGGGTTGCCATTCCCTTCTTCAGAGGATCTTCCTGACTTGGGGATCAAACCCAGGTCTCCTGCATTGCAGACAGATTCTTCACTGTCTGAACCACCAGGGAAGCCATATATATATTTGCTGTTGATTAGTCAGTCACGTCCCTGAGTCCACAACTCTTTGTGACCCCATGGATTGCAGCACACCAGGCTTCCCTGTCCTTCAGTATCTCCTGGGGTTTGCTCAAACTCATGTCCATTGAGCTGATGGTGCCATCCAACCATCTCATCCTTTGTTGCCCTCTTCTCTTCATTCCCTCAATCTTTCCCAGAATCAGTGTCTTTTCCAATGAGTCAGCTGTTCCCATCAGGTGGCCAAAGTATTGGAGCTTCAGCATCAGTCCTTCAGTGAATATTCAGGTTTGATTTCCTTTGTGATTAACTTCTTTGATCTCCTTACTGTCCAAGGGACTCTCAAGAATCTTCTCCAGTACCACAGTTTGAAAGCATCAATTCTTCAGTGCTCAGCCTTCTTTATGGTCCAGCTCTCACATCCATACATGACTACTGGAAAAACCATAGCTTTGACTACAGGGACCTTTGTTGACAAAGTGATGTCTCTGCTTTTTAACATGCTGTCTAGGTTTGTCATAGTTTTTCTTCCAAGGTGCAAAGATCTTTTAATTTCATGGCCACAGTCACCATCCACAGTGATTTTGCAGCCCAAGTAAAAAGTCTGTCACTGTTTCCATTTATTCCCCATCTATTTGCCATGAAGTGTGGGGGCCAGTGTGGTCATGTATGGATGTGAGAGCTGGACTGTGAAGAAGGCTGAGCGCCGCAGAATTGATGCTTTTGAACTGTGGTGTTGGAGAAGACTCTTGAGAGTCCCTTGGACTGCAAGGAGATCCAACCGGTCCATTCTGAAGGAGATCAGACCTGGGATTTCTTTGGAGGGAATGATGCTCAAGCTGAAACTCCAGAATTTTGGCCACCTCATGTGAAGAGTTGACTCATTGGAGAAGACTCTGATGCTGGGAGGGATTGAGGGCAGGAGGAGAAGGGGACGACAGAGGATGAGATGGCTGGATGGCATCACTGACTTGATGAATGTGAGTCTGAGTGACCTCCGAGAGCTGGTGATGGATAGGGAGGCCTGGCGTGCTGCAGTTCATGGGGTCGCAAAGAGTCGGACATGACTGAGCGACTGATCTGATCTGATCTGTGGGGGCCAGATGCCATGATCTTAGTTTTTTGAATGTTGAGTTTTAAGCCAGCTCTCTCACTCTCCTCTTTCATTTTCATCAAGAGGCTCTTTAGTTCCTCTTCACTTTCTGCCATTAAGGTGGTGTCATCTGCATATCTGAGGTTACTGATACTTCTCCTGGCAATTTTATTTCCAGGTCGAGCTTCATCCTTCCTGGCATTTTGGATGATGTACTCTGCATAGAAATTAAATAAGCGGAGTGACAATATACAGCCTTGATGTAGTTCTTTCCCAATTTTGAACCGGTTTGTTGTTTCATGTCTAGTTCTAACTGTTGCTTCCTGACCTGCATACAGGCTTCTCAGGAGGCAGATAAGGTGGTCTGGTATTCCTATCTCTTTAAGAATTTTCCACAGCTTGTTGTGATCCACACAGTCAAAGGCTCTGGTGTAGTCAATGAAGCAGAAGTAGATGTTTTTCTGGAATTCCTTTGCTTTTTCTATGATCCACCAGATGTTGGCAATTTAATCCCTGGTTCCTCTGCCTTTTCTAAATCCATCTGATACATCTGGAAATTCTCGGTTCACATACTGTTGATGCCTCGCCTGAAGGATTTTGAGCATTACCTTGCTAGCGTGTGAAATGAGTGCAATTGTGCAGTAGATTGAACATTCTTTGGCATTGCCTTTCTTTGGGATTGGAAAGAAAACTGACCTTTTCCAGTCCTGTGGCCACTGCTGAGTTTTCCAACTTTGCTGGCATATTGAGTGCACCACTTTCATAGCATCATCTTTTAGGATTTGAAATAGCTCAGCTATTTCATATATACATGTGCGTATATATATATGTATATAATTTTTCAGATTATTTTCTCTTATAAGTTGTTAGAAAATATTGAATACAGTTCCCTGTGCCATACAGGAGGTCCTTGTTGCTCATCTATTTTATATATAGTAGTGTGTATATGTTAATCCCAAACTCCTAATTTATCCCAACACCTCCCCTTTCCCCTTTAGTAACCGTAAGTCTGTTTTCTATGTCTGTGGGTGTATTTCTGTTTTGCAAATAAGTTAATTTGTGTCTTTATTTTTTTAATCCACATGTAAGTGATATATTTGTCTTTCTCTGACTTACTTCACTTTGTATGATAATATCTGCATCCATCTGTATTGCTGCTAATGGCATGACTTCATTCTTTTTTATGATGGAGTAATACTCCACTATGCACATATACCACATCTTCTTTATCCATTTGCCTGTCAGTGGATGTTTAGGTTACTTCCATGCCTTGGTTCTTATAAATAGTGCTTATGTGAACAATGGGGTGACTGTATCTTTTCAAATTATGGTTTTCTCTGGATATATGCCCAGGAATGGGATTGATGGATGATATGGTAACTCTATTTTTTGTTTTATAAGGAACCTCCATACTGTTCTCCATAGTAAGCCTCTTTATTTTCTGTAAGAGATAACTCAGAGAAAGGTGGTGATTTGCCCAAGTTAATCCAGCTTCATAACAGAGATGGGACTTCACTATTCTACCCACAATTCACCATCAGAAAAATGGAGTTTCTCTTTGCTTTACATCAAGCCTCTAGAGGCAGCACATAGTCTATGAGTCTATCACTGGAACACCATGAGCATTTGCATTTTTGAGAGAGGAAGACAAATGTGGATGGTGTCGAGTTTAGTAGAAAACAAGGAAGCAACACTGTAAGAGTTAGAGTTAAGCCTGATGTCAAAATTCTGGTTTCTTCACTTAAAAGCTGCATGAACTTAAGCAGCTTTCTTAACTCTCTATACCTTATCTTCTTATCTGTAAAATGATCATGATGGTGTTGCCCATAGGATTGTTTTAAGAATTACATGAAATGTACATGGACACTTAGCTCAAGGCCTAGAATGAAGGTGTATCACTAGGATGAAGGGTTTCTAGAAGGGTCGCCGCCCAGGGAGGTTTGATGTTCCCAGGCCCACGGGGTCAGACCAGAGTGTGCAACTGACATCTCCGTGTGGTCCTTTTCCAGTTCCAGGAGCCCTGGAGGAGCGGCACAGAGCGGGAGAGTGTGGCGAGAGAATGAAGACACCAACCGCCCGGGAGAAGCATGAGGTGGCAGAGCAGCGCTCGGTTTAGAGGGCTTCGGCCGGTGGCGGCGGCCCCATGGGCAACTCTACTGGCACTGGGCCTCCCCGGTTGGGTGCTGGCTGTCTCGGCCACGGCGGCCGCTGTGGTTCCCGAGCATCATGCCTCCACGGCCGGCCAGCCACCCCTGGACTGGCTTCTCACCGATCGGGGCCCCTTCCACCGCGCGCAGGAGTACACGGACTTTGTGGAGCGCTACCGACAGGGTTTCACCACCAGATACAGGATCTACAGGTGAGTGGGGCTCCCCTCTGAAGCCAGTCTGTCTTTGCACGGGTGCCAACCGCCAAGCCAGCTGGCAGACCGCAGATTGCACTAGGAGAGAGCTGGAGGAGTAGCAGGCAGGGCGAACAAGCTTGCCATGTTTTTTTGTTGTTGTTTTTTTTTTTTTTTAAAGCAAGAAGAAAACACATACAAGCTGGAAAACCTGCTGATGCCTCCTGGGGAACTTAGCAAAAGGGTTTCTATTTATAGGTTGTACTGCTTATAAATTGAGGACAAATCAGGCGGCATGGAGTCAGCATGTGGCCTGCACTGCTGCAGGAGGTCAGAGTCAAATGCTGGGGACGGGTTTTAACTAATGGGTGAGATACGTTTATGAGTTGTAATTACCTCGACTTGCAAATGAAGGCAGGGCAGCTCCAGTTCCTGCCTTAGAAGTGGGGGGAGCCCCACAGGGGCAGGGAGGGGCCTGCCCTCACCCTTGTCAACACCACAGCCTCAGCTGGCCTTGTGCAAGGAAAGGGGCTGTGTCTTCCTGCCCTCTCTCTGCATGTCCCTCAGGAGCATCAGAGCTGAAAGTCAAACAAGTGACCTACCTGGTCCATCTGACCAGGCACAAATTCCTGGCTGCTGGAGCAGCACTGCAAAAGCGCAAGGCTCCTGGAAACCCTCACCTTGGGTGACTCAGTGGGCCTCAGCTCTCTCTGGAGTGTATCCCTGAATTCAACCTTGCCCTTCATCCCTGGGCTCAGTCTCTCCCTTAGTGTCAACCCCTTTTCCTCTTCACATTGACTGTAGTCTTCAGATAACTCTAGGAGCCTTGCTAGAATTTTCTTTTTAATTAAAGACATTTACTTTTTAACTACAGATTAATTCCTAATGAAAGGAGTGGAGATGGAATATGAAAAAACACAAAGAGAAACAGAATCAGAAAATCACCTATTCTTTTGTCAGGTAGAGGTTGCTATCTGTAACCTGAGTGTATGCATTCTTAGTCTTATGAACATGCTAAAGATTTTACCCTCTTTCTGGATCTAGCAGTTTACATGCCTTATGTGTGTGAACTCACTTGATATTTCTAACAATCCTCTGTGGGAAGAACAATTATTCTCCCTGTTATAGAGATGATAAAATTGAGGTCCAGAGAAGTTAAGGAACTTGTCCAGGGCACATAGCTGGTAAATGGTGAAGCCAGGATTAGCTCCCAAGCAGTCAGACTCCAAAGTCTGGGTCCTTAAATTATATTTAAAGAAATTATCTTTTTCTGTTTTTAAGTTTTTTTTTTTTTTTTTTTTTTTTTTTTTAATTTATTATTGTTTTACTTACACAGTAACCTGTTTGGGTTAGTATGGAGTCTTAGAAATGAGGGTTTAACATATTCAGCACTGAGAGATTCATTTATAGGTGCCATTCTCCCAGTACATGATTTCCCACATGGCAGATGACAGACAGACAGGATGAGGTGTTTGAGGGGCTGGTGCTTTATGAGTGCAGAGGTATGTAGAAACAAAAGCCGTTTCTCTCCCAATCTGGTCTTAGAAAGGATTGCAGCTGATGCTCTCTGATTCAGCAGCTCTGGTCCTTGCCATCCCCCACACACTATGGTGGAAATTCTCACAGGGCCACCGAGGCAGAGACCAGCTCAGGCGGAGTGACTGAGCGAAGCCTGCTCCAGGGAGAGAGGTTAACTTGAATCTCAGTAAATATATAAATTAGAACTGCATCCTCCACAAATTTTCTATAAGGTAAATTCAGGGTGATGCTTCATATCAAAGAATTTCCTTTTCCATCCCTCCAAAAAAAAGAAAAAGAAAAATAAAATCTACCCTAGAATGCATTTAGTGGTGAATTCCTCTAGTCCAGGAAAACAAGATTTAATTCATCTCAGACTTTTCAATTTACCCCCAAATCTTTCAAAACACTGTTATCACTATATATATATATATATATATATATTTTTTTTTTTTTTTTTTTTCAAGTAAATGGGAACTGAAATGTCAGACTGGGAATCCCAACACCACCATTCATGTCAAAGGACTCTGGGAACTAGAGGAGTTAAAGTAGCAGTTTCCTTCTCCCATCCACAGATGTTTCTTGTCATCAGGCCCCTGCCTCAAGCCTGGCAACCACTGAATGCCTGGGTGGCAGCTCAGAGCTGGCCCCCCAGGAGTGTCTGGAATCACTTCTGCACCATCAACAGTTCTATCAGTTGGTAATAGTTTTTTGATCATTTAATGTGACAAGCTCATACACTGTGCCACTCTGTTTCTCTGGGGTCAGTTATTACACCTGAACTTGTACTTGGGGAAACAGTAACCAGTCATTCTGACAGGAATGCAGCGTTCTGATTTGGAACCCTGTGAGGGGGCAATGAGAAAAGGGTCCCACATGGCTGCTCCAGGAACATTCTGGGAGTCCTGCTTTTAGTTATTAAGCAAGATGCTGGATCCAGGTACACAAGTGCTGAGGGGTCTGTATTATCCCCATGAGAACTCACTCTTGTCCCTTCCCCTTTTGTCAGTAGTGGTGATTCCCTCAAGCAATTCAAGACCTTTCTTACTGTGACTAGAACAGGTCATGGAGAACTGGTAGAATATATATTGAGGGTCATCTCCAATGACTAGAAGGGCATTTTGTCTAGAAGGCCAGATGGAGAAAGAGTTTACGGAGAATATCAGAAATGCTCTGCAGTAAGATATTGAGCCTTGAACAGAATTAGTCTTTTATTCAATTTTTTTTTTTAAAATTTCTGTATTTGGCTGTGCTGGGGCTCAGTTGTGGCATGCAGGATCTTCATTACGTCATGCGGGTTCTTTCGTGGTGGCACACGGCCTCTGGAGCAGGTGGACTCAGTAGTTGTAGCACAAAAACTTAGTTGCTCTGAGGCATGTGAGATCTCAATTCCCCACCAGGGATTGAACCTGAATCCCCTGCGTTGCAAGGCAGATTACTAACCCCTGGACCACCAGGGAAGTCTCTTATCCAACATTTTAAGAAAGCTTTTGGTGCTTGGAGATCATATGGTATCTGCATGTGCTTTCCATATAAGAAAGGAGGTGAACTGTGATGGGGGAAGAGTAAGACTTTCCAGTGGGGTTAGAGTATTTGGTGTAGAATTTCACGAAGCTCTCTCCCATAGCAGAAGAGAGGCCCTTCTTCTCTTCTATCTGTGTGTGAGCATATCATAACAATTACACAACCAAATTCTAAGATTAAACTCCAAGTCCTACCTCCTCTTTTCATTTTTCCATTCTTATTTGGAAATCAGAGTGTTCTCTCTCTTAGAGGAGATGACTGATTGTTCTAAAATAGCTCTGGCCTCTCTAACCATGGGTCCCCAGAGATTATTGCTCTCTCCATTTAGGTTTGTATTCACGTAGGCACAGGTGCTTCATAGTGAAGGTTCTGGAGCCAAATGACCTGAACTCTAATCCTGGAGCTGCAGCTTACTAGCTTTATAATGTTGGGATAATGAATTTCTTTGTTCCTCACTTTATTTATTTGTAGAATTGGGACAATTATAGTGCCCACCTCTAATGGACTGATGTGAAAATTAAAAGAGTTGATAGATGTAAAACCCTTAGAATAGTGCTTAATAAATATTACCTATTATTAGAATATCCTCAATAAATATTAACCAATGGAAAAGTTATAATGAGATGAGAGCCATGGGTACTCTCTTTGTGATAACATCTGCTGAGGACTTAGCATTTGACAACTTACATTAGAAGGAGAAAAAAAATGTTCTCTCTCTTTTTTTTTTTTAATAGAGAAGTGTTTCATGCTTCTCTATTTTTTTAATTAGTTAATTTATTTGTGGCCCTACCCCACAGCATGCAGAACTTCCCCAACCAGGGATCAAACCTATGTCCCCTCCATCGCAAGCACAGAGACCCAAACAGTGGAATCACCAGGGAAGTCCCTCTTGCTTTGTTTTAAAAAGTGTATTAACCTCAATTCCTTCTCTCTCTCTCAACTGGAGAATGAATGAATCTTCTCTGGGGCACACTCTTACTGGTCTTATGGACTACCATAAAGAGCTAGCTTATTTCCAGCCTGTTTTAGAGTCACCACAGAGAATGACCTTTCTTCTAAAGTCAGGGATAGCCAACTGAGCAGTCCTGCCTTGAGGTGTCCTACAGAAGGGAGTCAGTGGTCCCTGCCAGCTCCCTGGTCCCAGGGCTAACATGAACAGTCTCAGGATGGCACCATTATGAGAAAAGAGAAGATATACATCCTTGTGAAAACTTTCTAAATAGCAGGATGGGGCTTGGCCATCTTACTCAATTTTTGGTCGGCTTTTAGAGTCCATTAGCCGACCTCTCAGCAACTCCTCAAGACCTGTTAGACCAAGATCTGAGCAATCAGCCCACTTCTCAGACACTGTCTCTTAACAGGCTAGTGGTAAGAGCTGTAAGAGCAGAGATCCTGTCTCTAATTCCATTTGTGACCCCTGAATGCCCACATTTGCTCCACTCTTTAGCCCTCAGTACAAAAACATTTAAGTGATCTGCTCTCACACCAGCCCTGTGAGGCAGGTGGGGACTCTTAGAGTTCAAAGTAGTGAGTTGGACTTGTTCAAGGTCAGAGAGGTAGCCAGTCACAGCCAGAAATAACACTCAGGGCTCCTGACTTGAAGTCTCCTGCTCATAACTCTAGACCACGCCACTTCCCTTTGACTGGTAAATGCATCTTCTTCATAATGTGCAACCTAATCAGGCACCTAAATTGAGCTGATGCAAATGTAAATATGGTTTCTCGAAACACTCTAGCGGTAATGTTCCATTCTCTCTTTGCTACAAATCAAAGTAATGAGCAGTCTGGGTTTTTTTTTTTTTTTTAATTTCTTTTTGTATTAAGGCTTTAATAGAGAGATAATCATGGGATTGGAAAAAATCCAAGCCGCTATGATGAAATACTTAAAACTCAGAAAGAATAAATTAAAATGAAGAGAGAAAGTTAGAAATAGTATAGAACAATGAGTGTGATATGGTGGTTGGAAGAAAGAAGCAAGGCCAGGTATAATTCCAAATTATTGATCTTAGTCATTAATGCCTCCATTTCTATCTGTCTCTCTTTTAGAAAATAAGGGTCTGGGGAAGTCTTTTGAGAGGACAACAAATCAAAAATTAATAGATATCTTCATTTTTAAAAAGACCTTTGTATTTTTTATCACATTCTGGGCAGAGTTTGCAAATTTTGAGAACCAAAGTAGAGCAAAGCTTAAAATCAAGAGGTCAGAGTGGCACCCAAAGGTGGTACCCAAAGGTGGCACCCAAAGGTGGGCAGTGTAGAAACAGAAATGTGTCGTAGGAGATGCTTCTGGAAACATCCAACAGGACAAACTGGGGTAGAATCAGATGTTGTGCTGAATGATGTCCGCTAAAAGAACCTTTCCACAGGCACCAGAACAGTTATCTTAAGGAAAGATAATCTGCTTATGATTCATCAGGATGAAAAACCAGGCTTGGCAACAGTACCTGAGACGGAAGTGAGACACAGGCAAAACCCAATATTTTGTCCATACTGCTCCACGTGTCGTCTGTGAACCGGCAGCATTGGCATTACCTGAGAGCTCGTGAAAACTGCAGAGCCTCAAGCCTTGTCCCACCCTACAAAATCAGAACATGCATTTTAGCAAGAGCCCCACACGAACTGTATAGCACTCACGCTTGATTAGATTAAGTGCTTGGGAGATGGAGAGGAGAGAGGAGTGGCCAGGATGGAGAAGGAAAGAAGGCTTCATGGTAAGGCAGCATCCTCCATGATGCACTTGAGGTAGTGAGAATATTTACAGGAGATGCTACAAATAGAGTAGTAGTCATAGGAAGTTGAATTTAGGAATTATTAGTGCCAAGGCACATAAACTCATAAGAATAGATCCAAGCAGCTGGGGGAAAAGATTTTTAAAAGCAGAAAAGGCTGGAGGGCCTAGAACCAGCCTGTGGGTGCCTTGTGGGAGATGGAGAGGTGAGGAAGCAGAGAGCAGCTGTGGAAGCCATCACAGAGGGAGCACCAGAGCTGATTTATCATCCGGACCACGTCTCGTGGACTAACAAACACTGATTTGAATAAACAGCGAACCCTGGGAGAGGCAGCATCTCCAATTAAGAGATCACAATCCACATAAATAAACGGCAACCTCAGTCTGCCTGGGTAAATCCCAGTGATTTCCTATGTGTTCATTACGGCTGCAGAGGTAGAGAAAGTAGAGAAAGGCTGTGTTATCACGCAGCTGCAGGGCACCACAAGGGAAGCCCTGGTTCTCAGGCGGATGGGACAAGCAGGGAAGGAGGTGAGCTCTGCCAGAAACACTACCATCACCTGAGCAAACTGGTCAATCTCTGCCCTTCTCGCTAGGTTTCTATTTTGGCAAGGGAGTTTCTTGAGATGGGAGAAGAGGAAGAAATAATATGAAAACTAGAGCAAAACAAAGCAAAACAAAGGCATTGCAGAGTGATGAGCCCTAGAGACTCATCACAGGTACTCTTTCTTGGTCCATAGAGGTGAGGAGGTGGGAGGGGAACAGAATGAAATGTCCAGAATCTACTTTCCTCAAGAGTTCACTGCTGGCTAAATGTACAGCCCAATATCTGACATAGACTATCTAATCTAGGCTGTAGACCCAGCCCAAGGACTTCACCCAAGGAATTTTATTCCAGAAGTGTCTGGAGGTTGAGCCCCACAAGGGCATACAGGCTCTGGAATCAGGCCTTGCAGACCCTCATCCTTGGACAGCATTTCCTCTCCATCTTAACACGGCAACATCTGGGACCAGTGGAGCCAACCTATGTGAATGAGGAAGTGTGCTGCTCACTTGGAGAAAGGAGAAAGCACAGAAACAGACAAAGGCGATTCAAGAGAGTGAGAAGAGCAGAAACCCTTCAATCCATTTTATTGAAGGCCAACTCTGTGCTTATCCTTCTACGAGATTCTGATAATAATCATTAACGGGGAGGACACGGCCCTTGATCTGGAACTCACAAGACAGTGCATTTGGAGAACGTGCTAGATGGCTCTGCACTGAAAGGCTGAGGAAAGCTGCAATGAAGTAATGCCTTGGCTGGACTCTCATGGCTGAGTGGGAGCTGTCCGGGTGGAGAGCTTGGGGAACTGTGCCGTGGACACAGAAGCGGTATAACCAAAGGTGTGGGAGGCCAGGTGTGTTTTAGAAACTCAGCAGCCAGTTTCAGTTATCCATTGTAAATGCCGAGAAGCATGTGACTGTCCCTCCTCCACCTGTTCTGCCCCACTGCCTTATGTCTGCCGTATCTTGTCCCTCCAACATGCCGAAAGCATCTCCTAGACACTGATTTCTTTCAGGGTGCAGTTTTAAAAAGTCTCTTTCCTGAAGTGGCATGTCATTTTCCTGTATTAGCGATGAGTAAAATGAAGTAATTACACATCTGTAGAAGCAATTCCTTGTGTTTCTACCTGGAGAAAAATGGACTTTGAATCTGCACCCGGTGAGAAAATGATATGCTGTGCTTTGAGATCTTATAAAGCCACTTGTTCAACTAAAAATCCAGTGTCACTCATGCTTTAAAAATTGAATTTAGAGTAAGCTTCCCACACGGTGTGTTTGCTCACTTGGTGCTCTTGCAAGCATTTATGGAACATCTACTTTGTGGAAAGCATTGTTCTGGGCACCATAGCAGGCTGCCAAAAAGAAAACAGGATTCTACTGATTTCCAGGAGTTCAGCTGTCCAGTTTGAGTGACAGCACACTCACGGGAAAAACACATTAGAATGTAGCATCCCAGGCTCTGGGGAGAAGAAGGTGTTTAGCACATTCTCAGTGAGTGATGGATAGATTTGGTCCATGAATGCCGTATCAGAATAAATTCTCAGGATGTCAGTCCCATGCTCCCCAAGGACAAAATGACTCTTGCCCCAAATTTTCTCATGTCTTCTGGGGGTCTATATCCAGGTCATTCATATGGGATTGAAATAGGATTGCACAGGTGGTCTGTGAATAGAAAATGTAAAAAAAAAAAAAAAAAAAAATGCAAAAAAGGCAAGGAAAAAAAGCCAGGAAGGCCAGGGGGAGAAAGCCAGTTCAGTTTTGTTTTCAGATGAGATTTAGTAGAGAGATCTTGAGTCAGTCAGGCAGAGAAAAAGAGGATTAATTTTTGCTTTGAGAAATAATTAATTTTATTCATGAATGAATTGCTACTTAGAGGCGCGTAGATGTAGAAAGGAATGAGGTAGGCTTCATCTAGAAACCGTCGCGACACAGATGCAGACAGGGACACTGGATAGCCACGTGGTCTTTTTTTTTTTTTTTTTTCCCCTCAAGAGAAGAGCTTTTTCTGGGTCAGGGATTCTCCGTTTTTTTCCCCTGCTATTCAGCTTCTGCCACATTTATCCCACCTCAGGGCTTCCCACATCTCCTACAAGAAAATTATGTCAGCCCACGTTGTTTAGCACAGTGAGTGGCATACGGTAGGGCATTTATTCGCTCAGTGCATGTTTATTACCTCTGTGTGCTGGCCGCTTCCCAAGGGCGGGGGGCACAGCTGTGAATGAGATGCAGCCCAGGCCTCAGGGAGCTCTGCCCTCTAGGAAGGCAGACCCACAGGAGCAAATGGTTGGAAGTGGGCTGAGGTCTGTGTGGCCGACCAAAACGCTGGGTGTGAGTTTGGTTCCCAGTGCCAGTTATCCATTTTCTCCTCCGGGATTTGAAACAGGTGAGAGTGCTTGCAAGGTGCTCAAAGCCAGTGGGACAGATTTATCACCATAAAGCAGGGCTGGAGATGAAGGTTTGGACCTGAGTCTGAGACAGTTGTGTGAATTCCTCTTTTCACAATCTGTCCTGACTCAAAGACAGCTTTCTGGTCTTTCAGACTGATTTGCCCAATCCTACGTGAAGCAACCGGAGAAGGCATCATTGGATACTGCAGATGGGTTGGGCAGGTGACCTCAGATGGAGCTCTACCAGCTGAGCAGGAGGAAACCCTGGAAGGGATTGTTGACTGGAGGGTGGGGGTATACAAGAGACAGAAGCTCTCTGTGTACAGGGATCTCAAAGCATTGACTGTTGTTGCTGTTCAGTCACCAAGTCGTGTCCAACTCTGCCACCTCATGGACTGCAGCATGCCAGGCTTCCCTGTTCCTCACCATCTCCTGGAGTTAGAGTCCCTTGGACTGCAAGAAGATCCAACCAGTCCATTCTGAAGGAGATCAATCCTGGAATTTCTTTGGAAGGAATGATGCTAAAGCTGAAACTCCAGTATTTTGGCCACCTCATGCGAAGAGTTGACTCATTGGAGAAGACTCTGATGCTGGGAGGGATTGAGGGCAGGAGGAGAAGGGGACGACAGAGGATGAGATGGCTGGATGGCATCACTGACTAGATGGATGTGAGTCTGAGTGACCTCCAGGAGCTGGTGATGGACAGGGAGGCCTGGCGTGTTGCGGTTCATGGGGTTGCAAAGAGTCGGACACAACTGAGCGACTGATCTGATCTGATGCCCATTGAATCAGTGATGGTATCCAACAATCTCATCATCTATTTCTTTCTTCTCCTGCCTTCAATCTTTCCTAGCATCAGGGTCTTTTCCAATAAGTCAGCTGTTAGCATCAGATGGCCAAAGTATTGGAGCTTCAGCTTCAGTGTCAGTCTTTCACAGAGTATTCAGGGTTGATTTCCTTTAAGATTGACTGGTTTGATCTCCTTGCTGTCCAAGGGACCCTCAAGGGTCTTCTCCAACACCACACAGAAAAGCATCAGTTCTTCAGTACTCTGCCTTCTTTATTGTCCAGTTCTCACATCCGTACATGACTACTGGAAAAACTACAGCTTTGACTATACAGACCTTTGTCAGCAAAGTGATGTCTTTGCTTTTTAACACACTGTCCAGGTTTGTCATAGATTTCCTGCCAAGAAGCAGTCATCTTCTGATTTCATGACTGCAGTCACCGTTCGCAGTGATTTAAGAACCCAAGAAGAGGAACTGCTTCCACATTTTCCCCTTCTATTTGCCATGAAGTGATGGGGCCAGATGCCATGATCTTGGGTTTTTTTTAATATTGAGTTTTAAGCCAATCTTTTACTCTCCTTCTTCACCCTCATCAAGAGGCTCTTTAATTCCTCTTTGCTTTCTGCCATTAGACTGGTATCATCCGCAGAACCAGAGATCAAATTGCCAACATTCACTGGATCATAGAGAAAGCAAGGGAATTCCAGAAAAACATCTACCCCTGTTTCAAAGGTCCATATAGTCAGAGCTATATATAGCCAACAAGCTATATATAGCTGTATAGCTGACAAAGGTCCATCTAGTCAGAGCTATGGTTTTTCCAGTAGTCATGTATGGATATAAGAGTTGTACCATAAAGAAAGCTGAGCACCGAAGAATTGATGCTTCTGAACTGTGGTGCTGGAGAATATTCTTGAGAGTCCCTTGGACTGCAAGGAGATCAAACCAGTCAATCCTAAAGGAAATCCTGAATATTCATTGGAAGGACTGAAGCTGAAGCTGAAGCTCCAGTACTTTGGACACTTGATGAAAAGAGCCGACTCATTGGAAAAGACCCTGATTCTGGGAAAGATTGAAGGCAGGACAAGAAGGGGGTGACAGGATGGTTGGATGGCATCCCCAACTTGATGAATGTGAGTTTGAGCAAGCTTCAAAGACAGTGATGAACAGGGAAGCCTGGTGTGCTGCAGTCCATGTTATCGCAAAGAGTCAGACACAACTCAGCAACTGAACTGTTTCATTGACTACGCCAAAACCTTTGACTGTGTGGATCATAACAAACTGTTGAAAACTCTAAAGAGATGGGAATGCCAGACCTCCTGAGAAAGGTGTAGACTACACAATATTAAAGTGCGGGCCACAGGGCACTAGGCTGTCACCAACCTCCCCAGTTTCTTTATGGGATGAAAGGAGTAAGGGGGCAAAGAAGGAAGATTGTTTTGAAAGGGCAAATGCATAAATTATAAGAAAGTATTCTCTCTATATTGTGACATAGTAATAACAATAATCAATATTGACTATATATATTGAATATTCACAATGTTCCTAACATCTTACTAAGTGCAGTTCAGTTCAGTTCAGTTGCTCAGTTGTGTCCGACTCTTTGCGACCCCATGAATTGCAGCATACCAGGCCTCCCTGTCCATTACCAACACCCAGAGTTCACTCAGACTCACATCCATTGAGTCAGTGATGCCATCCAGCCATCTCATCCTCTGTCATCCCCTTCTCCTCCTGCCCCTAAATACCTCCCAGCATCAGTGTCTTTTCCAATGAGTCAACTCTTTGCATGAGGTGGCCAAAGTACTGGAGTTTCAGCTTTAGCATCATTCCTTCCAAAGAAATCCCAGGGCTGATCTCCTTCAGAATGGACTGGTTGGATCTCCTTGCAGTCCAAGGGACTCTCAAGAGTCTTCTACACCACAGTTCAAAAGCATACTAAATGCATAATAATATGTAATTGTGCATGTGCGTGCTCAGTCATGTCCAACTGTTTGTGACCTTGTGGACTGTAGGCCACCAGGCTCCTCTGTCCATGGAATTTTCCAGGCAAGAATACTGGAGTGTGTTGCCATTTCCCACTCCAGGGGATCTTTCTGACCCCAGAATCGAACCCGGTTCTTGTATCTTGCATTGGCAGGCGGGTTCTTTACCTCTGTGCCACCTAGGAAGCCCTAAAGCATGCACCCAATGTGGGGCTCAAACCCACAACCCTGAGATTAAGAGTCTCATATATGTTAAAATTATCATTATGAGAAATGTACCAGGGAGATACTTTTGGTGTACATATTTACAGATGAAGACACTGGGTTTTAGAGGGTGTTAATGCCACTGGTAAGAGGAAGAGCCAGCAGTCAATACAGTAGAGGATCTGACCATTATATGATTATTATTGAATCAAATCTGAACCTGGGATTCTTAATGCTCCAAGAGAAATGGGGCCTTCTCTTATAACTACCTCTGCTCTCTACCCCTTCTACTCTTCCTTCTGGCATTCTGGCAGATCTTTGGGATGGAGAGATGGGTCTTAGCGGGCTAGAATGTGTCTCATCACACTCAAAGACCCTGTAGTTCTGTTTCCACCTGAGCTCTCCATCTGTATTTGGGCTCTGGGGAACCCTTAGTGGGAGGAAGCCACAGATGAACTTTCCTGGAGCAGCTCACCCACAGAGAATTTTGTATGTGTCGGCTTTGCACTGTGGTGTATTTCTCTAAGGGTGCGGTGTAAATTGAATTTCTGCAAATCAAATCCTCTACTGGAGGAACACTTAATGCCATTTCCAAAATGCAGTGTCTTATTTTTTTTTCCTGGCAATAGCTTATAAAAATCCAGTGCTAAGCCAATCTCTAGCCCCTGACTTTAGGATCCAGTAGCTACTGATTCATAAGCACACACTATCCACTTGGAAATGTCTTATATTTCAAGGAATATTTCCATCCAGCCAGAAGAAACCATGGGTGATGGATATAACCTCTACTTATTGGGCCACTTGATAAATGTGGAGTTTCATGTAATAACAAGATTGGTATATGCTCTGGGTCATTCCCACTTACGCTTTGCATCCACAGTGCATCATGGAATGAGATGAAGCAGTGAAAGAGACCTAGAGGCTGGGACTCCCAAGTCAGCTTTAGAATTTGTAGGAATAGGGTGAGCAGATTAGCCACCTGGATCATGGCTTAGAGAGGATGCCAGAATCTGGCAGAACTCCTCCTCGGTGCTGTGTGATTCCTTCTGCACTTGTTTAATGCTCCCTAGTTCTGCCACCATGCCAGGTTCTCCCTTGAGCCCAGAAATGTGTCCCTTTATCCCTCCCCCTTGCAAAAAAAAAAAAAAAAAGGCTGTGGACGTCAGAATGAACACATAGTCTCACAGGCCAGGCAGGAGGCCCTAGAGGGATTAACATGAGGTAGCCAGAACTAGCTTTGCACCAGATCCTTCATTACCAGCCTTGGTGCCTGGGAGAATTCTCGTCTTCCGTGCATGTTGGCAGTACCTTGCACCTCACTGGGGACACACTAGTGACGGAGGAGGAAGAGGAAGGAAGACTCTTTGGGGAGTGAGCTCTCCTGGAGCCACAGAGGCATGTAAATACCTAATGATCCCTCAACGGGGGTCACATAGTTGGTTTATTAGTAACGGAGGTAAACTTCAGTATGATGAGCCAGGCTTTGCTTAGCTGTGTTCTGTTTACGTTCTAAAGGGTGAGACTAATAAAGACCACATGCAGAGGAAAGGAGGTTGTCAAGTCCTTGAAGGTCAGCCTCGGTCATTTGAAAATTGATGCTCAAATGGGACTCCGTAGAGGAAATGTGGCTTTAGAGCCTGATAATACATTCATCTGCCTTCTGTTTCCATCAAGTAGGGTGATGTCTATTCTTGTGCCTGCAGCCCTGGAGACTAAATCAAAGAACCACAGATTTAGTGGTTGGTCTAGAGTAAGAGCCTAGAGCTGCACAAACAGTGTCTGAGGATGTAGGGCAGCCTGGCAACATGGGATGGCAGAATGGAGCCAAGGTGCCCAGAAAGGCGAATTAGAAGGAAAGTTTATTAAAGTTTAGTTGATTTACAATATTGTGTTAGTTTCAAGTGTACAGCACAGTGATCCAGTTACACACACACACCACACATTGTTGTTGTTCAGTCCCTAAGTTGTGTCCAATTCTTTGTGACCCCATGGACTGCAGTATGCCAGATTCCCCTATCCTTCACTATATCCGAGCTTGCTCAAATTCATGTCCATCGAGTCAGTGATGCTATCTAACCATCTCATTCTCTGCTGCCCCCTTCTCCTTTTGCCTTCAATTTTTCTTAGCATCAGGCTTTTTCCAATGAGTTGGCTCTTCACATCAGGTGGGCGAAGTATTAGAGCTTTAGCATCAGTCATTCCAATGAATATTCAGGTTGATTTCCTTTAGGATTGACTTGTAGTCCAAGAGACTCTGAAGAGTCTTCTCCAGCACCACAATTAGAAAACATCAATTGTTCAGCCCTCAGCCTTCTTTATGGTCCAACTCTGACATCCGTACATGACTACTGGAGTAACCATAGCTTTGACTTTACAGACCTTTGTTTACAAAGTGATGTCTCTGCTTGTTAATATGCTGTCTAGGTTTGTCATAGATTTTCTTCTAAGGAGCAAGTATCTTTTGATTTCATGGTTGCAGTCACTGTCCACAGTGATTTTGGAGCCCCCCAAAATAAAGTCCGTCATTGTTTCCAGTTTTCCCCCATTTATTTACCATGAAGTGATGGGACAAGATGCATGATCTTAGTTTTTGAATCTTGAGTTTTAAGGTAGCTTTTAAACTCTCCTCTTTCACCTTCTCCAAGAGGTTCTTTAGTTCCTCTTCACTTTTTGCCATTAGGGTGGTATCATCTGCATATCTGAGATTATTGATATTTCTCCTGGCAATCTTGATTCCAGCTTGATCCAGCCCAGCATTTTGCTTGATGTATTCTGCATATAAGTTAAATAAGCAGGGTGACAGTATACAGCCTTGATGTACTCCCTTCCCAATTTTCCCAGTTTGTTGCTCCATGTCCAGTTCTAACTGTTGCTTCTTGATCTGCATATAGGTTTCTCAGGAGGAGGTAAGGTGGTCTTGTATTGCCATCTCTTTAAGAATTTTCCACTGTAGTCAATGAAGCAGAAGTAGATGTTTTTATGAAATTCCTTTGCTTTTCCTAGGATCCAACAGATTTGAGCAATTTGATCTCTGGTTCCTCTCCATTTTCTAAGTCCAGCTGTACATCTGGAAGTTCTCAGTTCACATACTGTTGAAGCCGAGTTTGAAGGATTTTGTGCATATAATTTAAATAAGCAGGGTGACATATACAGCCTTGTGTACTCCTTTGGTGACCGTATGTGTGTTTCCTATGTCTGTGTCTGTTTCTATTTTGTAAATAAGTTCCTTTGTATCACTTTTTAAGATTCTACATATAAGTGTTATCGTATGGTTTTGTCTTTCTCTTCTGACTTTACTAAGCATGATAGTTTCTAGGTTAATCCATGTTGCTGCAAATGGCATTATTCTGTTCATTTTTATGGGCCAAGTAATAGTCCACTGTGCATCGGTACCATGTCTTCTCTATCCATTCCTCTGTTGATGGATATTTAGGTTGTTTCCATGCCTTGGCTATTGTAACTAGTGCTGCTGTGAATGTTGGGGTACGTATATCTTTTTGAATTCGAGCTTTTATATTTTTCTGGATATATGCCCAGAGGTGGGATTGTTGAATCATATGGTAATTCTTTTTTTTTTTTCCTTTTTTAAGGAACCTCTATATTGTCATACATAGTGGGTGTACCAATTTACATTCCCACCAACAGTAGAAGAGAGTTCCATAAGCAAACTTTAAAATCATTTATTTCCTACCCAAGGCAGACAACCACTCCACAAATCCCCAAGAAAGTGATCAACCTGCCTTGGCTCAGGCAGGTCCAGTCCTGAGTGTTTTCTGAAGTCAATTTCCATCCATAGCCCCAAACACTCTACAGATCTTTATGAAACTGAATCTCAGTTTTTTGTTTTTCATAATTCTACTCATTGGTTCTGAGTCTGCTTTCTCCTGTTTATCTAGAATAAGTGAAAATGCCTCTTCTTCACAAAAAAAATCTCCAGATACTTGAAAACAGTTATTATTCTCTGTGCTTCTTTGACTTACTAGTATACTGAGACTTCCCTCCAGAAGTTCTTTTCTCTCTCTTTCCCCTTCTTTCATATTATGTCTCTCAAACTTGCTTGTTGTTCTTGTTTCTTTTTTTCCTCCTCACTCTTTTCCATCTTGGACTTTCATGATCTCGTTCAGGACTAAGACTCATATCCCATCACTCTGTCATCACCTAGGGCCTCTGAGTTCTTTTCTGGGTCCTGGGTAAACAAGGAAAGAGATAATAAACAAGAAATTGATGTCAACATAAGGTTTTTTTTTTTTTTTTTCTGGTTCCTGGAGAGCTTGCTTGCTTAGTCACCTTTCAAAGTGCTCAAGACTTTTGTCACAGATCAGTATCAATTCACCATTCAGGAGTTTCTCAGACCAAGCACTTTCCCTCGCCACAGATTTTCTTTAACTTCTTGTATTCTGTGCAGTTCTTGAAAATTGGTGATATAGGTCATGGTGCACCTCATAAAATGTGGTGACTCTATTCAGGACCTGAAGCATCAGTTCTACAAGAAAAGTGGGAAATATGTTGTGGGTTTTTGTTGCTGTTTAGCTGCTAAGTCGTGTCCAATGCTTTGTGACCCCATGGACTACAGCACGCCTGGCTTCCCTGTCCTTCACTATCTCCTGAAGTTTGCTCAAACTCATGTCCATCAAGTCAGTGATGCCATCCAACCATCTCATCCTCTCTCATCCTCTTCTCCTCCCACCCTCAATATTTTCCAGCATCAGAGTCTTTCCCAATGGGTCAGCTCTTTGCATCAGGTGGCCAAAGTATTGGAGTTTCAGCATCAGTCTTTACAATGAATTTCCAAGGGTTAATTTTCTTTAGGATTGACTGGTTGGATCTCCTTGCAGTCCAAGGGACTCTCAAGAGTCTTCTCCAGCACCACAGTTAGAAAGTATGCATCAATTCTTAGGCACTCAGACTTCTTTATGGTCCAACTCTCACATCCATACATCACTACCGGAAAAATCATAGCTCTTACTAGATGGACCTTTGTTGACAAAGTGGTGTCTATACTTTTTAATATGCTGCCTAGGTTTGTCCTAACTTTTCTTTCAAGGGGCAAATGTCTTTTAATTTCATGGCTGCAGTCACCATCCACAGTGATTTTGGAGCCCCCCCCCCCCCCAAATAAAGTCTATCACTGTTTCCATTTTTTATTCATCTATTTGCCATGAAGTGATGGGACTGGATGTCATGATTGTAGTTTTTTGAAACTTGAGTTTTAAGCCAACTTTTTAATTCTCCTCTTTCACCTTCATCAAGAGCCTCTTTATTTCCTCTTTGCTTGCTACCATTAGGGTGGTATCATCTGCATATCTGAGGTTATTGATATTTCTCCCAGCAATCTTGATTCCAGCTTGTGATTCATCCAGCCTGGCATTTCTCTTTCTGGGTTTATGGTGAGAGAATGAATGTAGGTTTTTCATTCAAGTGAAATGTAGAGGGTGGGGGAAGTCCTAACTTTTCCCCTCAGCTTCTCAAAGAATTGCGCCTCCCACTTGATTTGATTTTGTACACCTGGGCTTATTTGTGTTAAAGTCGTCGCCAGAATGGCCCTCATCCTGTTCTCTACTACAATTATTGCATTTCCCATATTATTTGCTGTGCTTCATAGCATGACCTATAACTTCCACCTCTTCCCCATCTTCCATTTGACTTGTGTGGCTTTCATCTCAGCACTGCCTTTCAAAGCCAGGCTCTCCTCTCTTGTCCCAGCTTCATTTACCACTTGGCCTTTTCTCTCTTCTCTAAACCAACCTGCCTAAAATCTTCTGTTGGGCCCTTTGTGCCCAAAGGATAAAACCCAGTGTGCTTTCTAAACATGAAAGTCTCTTCTAAATCCACCCATTCACTGTTCCAATAGTTATTCCTTGAATTCTGACCTTTTGCCACTGATCATACCCACCTGCTTATCCTCCGTTTCAGTCTCAGTGAGCATCTCCAGATTTGCCCAGATGCAGAAGACTTCCTAAGATCCCATGTGTCTTTCTATATCCCATTTCCTCTTCCAGCAAAGCTCTTGCCATTTTCTCTACCAGCTAAGCTCTAACTCACCTTTCAAACCCATATCCAAATATCACCTCCCTATAGCATCTTCTTTGGCTCCCACAGACAAGTTAGTTATTCCTACTTCTGGTTCCATAACAACTGTTCATATTTCTGCTTTAGAACTTATTTTGTACATTTAGTTAATTATTTATTTGACTATCTCTGTTTGCTCTTCACTTAGCCCTGAGCTCCTGAAGACAGAAAACATGTATTTCACCTTTGTAGCTTTAGATCCCTGTACCATGTCTAACACATGTAAGGGTATAATAAGAGAATGAAGTCACTCCCTGAGAGTAGGATGATCTGAGACTGAATTAGATGAAGCAGAAAGCAAGCAGGTGAGGCTTCAGGCTCTGCATTTATACTATGTGGGTTTAAACTGACCTTCTACTTCTAGCTGTGTGAACTTGTACAAGTTGTTTCGTGTCTGAGCTTCGTATTTCTTGTCAATCAAATGGGTAGAATAATAGGACTTTCTTTATAGGCTTATTTGGTGATAACTAAAAAATAAATTTGTTTTATTTAAAGATAAGTACATATTCTTCTTGTGAGGGATCTCCTGACAACAGATATGGAAAACAATAGAGTGGAAAATATTAGGAAGAAAGAGAAAAATGAAGAAAAGATTCATTGAAAAAGATGTAACAAAGAAGGGGAAGAAGCCCTTCAAACTCTTTCTACTGCAATCTTCATGCACTAATCAAATTTATCACTTCAAATCTACATATTGTTCTCCCTAACTGTATCCTGAGTTAATTTATCCAATGATTTTACAGTTTTCAGTTCAGTTCAGTTGCTCAGTCGTGTCCGACTCCTCGCGACCCCATGAATCGCAGCACACCAGGCCTCCCTGTCCATCACCAACTCCTGGAGTTCACTCAAACTCATGTGCATCGAGTCGGTGATGCCATCCAGCCATCTCTTCCTCTGTCGTCCCCTTCTCCTCCTGCCCCCAATCCCTCCCAGCATCAGGGTCTTTTCCAGTGAGTCAGCTCTTTGCATGAGGTGGCCAAAGTATTGGAGTTTCAGCTTTAGCATCAGTCCTTCCAATGAACATCCAGGACTGATCTCCTTTAGGATGGACTGGTTGGACCTCCTTGCAGTCCAAGGGACTCTCAAGAGTCTTCTCCAACACCACAGTTCAAAAGCATCAATTCTTCGGCGCTCAGCTTTCTTCACAGTCCAACTCTCACATCTATACATGACCACAGGAAAAACCATAGCCTTGACTAGACAGACCTTTGTTGGCAAAGTAATGTCTCTGCTTTTCAATATGCTATCTAGATTGGTCATAACTTTCCTTCCAAGAAGTAGATAGTCGCAAATAAATCCTTAGCAGTGGTGGTTTCCCTGTGGAGCACACCACAGGGTGGTTTCCCTGTGGAATACAACTCATGTACCACAATCCCACAGCATTGAAGTCAAGACCTCAAGACCAACATCATTTCCATCTAGACTCACAAAGTAAGGACAAAAGACGTACATATGGGAATGTTACTGAACTGGGGTGATATGAGAGCATGGATGTTTGACCACATAGGCAATAAAATTAGATAATTGAAAGGGACCCTTATCCAGATGCTAGTGGTAAAGAACCTGCCTGCCAATACAGGAGACATAAGAGACACAGGTTTGATCCCGGGATCCGGAAGATCCCCTAGAGGAGGGAATGGCTAGCTACTCCAGTATTTTTGCCTGGAGAATCCCATGGACAGAGAAACCCTGTGCATGGGCTATAGTCCATAGGACTGCAGAAAGTCAGACGTGACTAAAGCGGCTTAACACACACAACACACACACTTACCCAGGTAAGTAATAATATCAAGTGAAGATTACTTGCCAGACTGCAATATGAGATTGCAGCCAAGAATATGATTATAGAAATATCCCGCAAACTCAGTAGCTTAAAACAATCATTTTTCTCATGCAGCGTCTGTAGGTTGGTTGAGTTAACCATGCTACAGGTTGTGCGTGTGCACAAGTTGTGCATCTGCAGGATCAGGGTGAAATTAGAGTTGGCTAACTGCTGGCACAAATGGTCCCCAAATCTCAGTGACTTAAATCATGTTTGTTTATTGTTTTTATTTTTGCTCATGTCTAGTGCAATTTGTGATTGGGTTAAGAGGAGACTGCCCCATGAAATCATTCAGAACCAAGACTCTGTCTGTCTATCCAGTCACTGTCATTACTTTGGGCCTCAGAGTTCCCCTGTGGGTCCTACTAAACAAGGAAAGAGAGAGAACATGAATGATTTCATTGGCAGTCTTGTGGGCTAGATCTTGGTTCATATTCCACTGGCCAAAACTCAGTCATGTGCTTATGCTTAAATGCAGAGGAAGCTGGGAAAGCTCTCTGTGAGTTCAGGAGGAAAATTAAATTACTTACAGAACAACTTTCCAGTCTCTTCCACAAAGGAGAGAAATGCAAGAAAAGGGGGAAATGGAGAGCCCCGAATTTAAGTTCAAAATGTCAACTGCACAAATAGAGTACAGGAATCCTGGCTTAGCTGTGGAAAAAATGTCTGAGGTTGGAAAAAATGTGGAGGTGTCTGGTTCACCATGAGATTACTGTTAGCCCAGAATATTTGTCTCAAAAAAGAAAGGCAATATTCAGGTGCATCAATGAAGGAAATGTGTATAGGAGAAAGATCACAGTCTATCTTCACTTTTAAGAAAATTATATTTATCTATTTTTGCAGGCACCGGGTCTTTGTTACTATGTGTGAGCTATCTCTAGCTGCAGTGAGCAGGAGTTACTCTCTATTTGTGGTGTGTGGGCTTCTCATTGTGGTGGCCTCATGAGCTCAGTGGTTGTGGCACACAGGCTTAGTTGCTACATGGCATGTGGAATCTTCCCAGACCAGGGATCGAACCTGTGTCCTCTGCATTGGCAGACAAATTCTTAACCACTGGACCACTAGGGAAGACCCATCCTCAGTTTTGGTTGGTTATTATCTTTGATGAAGGTACTTTAATTATCTGAGTCTCAGCTAGCTCAACTATAAAATAAGACAAGTTTGTGGTGTGTATCAGTGTATCAGTTAATTATGGCCATGGATATAAAAAGATCCCCCACACTCAGTAGCTCAAAACAATAATCATTTTGTTCACTCAGCACCTGTAGGTTGGCTGAATTATCTATACTACAGCTTGTGCGTCTGCACAAGGGCCATTAAGTCTTTCCTCCAATGGTGCTTATTATGGGTCTCGGGCTAAAAGGCAGTATCTTATAGTTACATTTTTTGTTGTTCAGTGGCTAAGTTGTATCTGACTTTACGGCCCCATGGAGTGCAACACACCAGGCTTCCCTCTCCTTCACTATATCCCCAAATTTGCTCAAACTCATGTCCATTGAGTCGGTGATGCCATCTAACCATCTCATCCTCTGTCATCCCCCTCTCCTTCTGCCTTCAGTCTTTCCTAGCATCAGCTTCTTTTCCAGTGAGTCAGCTCTTTGCATCAGGTGGCCAAAGTATTAGAGCTTCAGCATCAGTCTTTCCAGTGAATATTCAGAGTTAATTTCCTTTAGGATTGACTGGTGTGATTTCCTTGCTGTCCGAGGGACTCTCAAGAGTCTTCTCCAGCACCACTGTTTGAAAGCATCAATTCTTCAGCACTCAGCCTTCTTTATGGTCCAACTCTCACATCCATACATGATTACTGGAAAAGCCATAGCTTTGACTAGACAGCCTAGGGATCTGGAAGCTGTATTGAAGGAACTAAAAATAGTTAATCCAAAGAAGAGTGGCCTGTATAAAAAGCAAATGCACTCAAATACCAGAAGGGCTTTCTCATTGCAACAGGAATAAACTTGTCAAATAACAGAAGGAACTGCCAGTCAGGGGGATTTCTCTTGGGGTTAAATAGATGATTGGAAGCCCGTGGATGTTTGCTGGGGAGAAGCCTGGCGTGGGCTGTCAGCTTGCTGAGCAAAGACAAGCACAACAGGAGGTGAAGAGTAGTGAACAAAGCTATTTTCTCCTCAGTTAAAAAGATGAGCTGTGGGGAGCAGGTTTGGAGGTCAGGGCAGAGCTGGGGTTTCTGTGCCTTGGAAAACACAGGCCTTAGCTCCCTTTTCAGTTCCTTCTAGTCTCCTAGATCCACTGGTCCTTCATTTCAACGTGTCTGCTGTATATCCTGTTGATTCTGCAAGCATAACCACTCTCGGCACCCTCTCCACACCCCTGAGCCCGGACCGTGCAGTGTGAGGTTCACCAGGGATCCCGTCCTCCTCATTTAAGCTTGAGTCTCCCCTCCCCATTTCTCCCAATCAGCCTTAATTAAACTGTTTGAAAGCTACAGCTTGATTTTAATTAGAGCAAAATTGGGAAGATTAGAATGAAATTGGCCAATCATTGTTTACGGACCGTTGTTTGAGAACACAGCAGGCTGCTAAATTACCTCCATGCCAGGCTTCTTGAATTCTTCCAGTGGGTGGACTGGGGGCACTGGAGCATGTGGGGTGGGCTGGCCTTCTTTCTGCTTCTGTGCCTCCTAGAGTTGCAGGGGCCAAGACATTATTTAACCAAATGCTCCTGGACTGGAGTTTTTCTGCCTGGAGATTTCTCCCAGCCGCAGTGGTAAATGGGACAAAAGAATCTCCTGGGAAGTATCAACATGACAAAGATGGACAGTGGTCTTTGAACTTGAACACAGGTCATAGACAAAGGTAGAAAACCACTTGTGCCGTGATGTGGGTTCTCACCAAACTCTACCACTGATCAATGGAGACTTGGTCCTTTTTCTCAATTTCTATCTCTTCATTTGTTAAGCTCTAAAAAGTTCATAAAAAGTCAAGTAGTGATAAATCCATTTCCTCTTTTTTGAAGTCCTTGCATTTCTAAAATTGTTGAGCTTGTGTAAAAATTGTGTACGGTTTTCTTTTTTTTTTTACAAAACTAAGGGAAAGCTCTATACCAATACAAGAGGTTATGGTTTTATTATAATTTCCTTTTATAGCTCAGATTAATCATGTCTTATTCATTATAGCAGTAAAGACTCTAATAGCCAAGTACATTATAGTGAGCTGTTGTTGAGATGGAAATCTCTTGATGATATGATGTATTTAGAAATACGGCCTTCTGTACAGGAGCCAAAGCATGATATATCCCTCAGTCTCTAAAATATCCACCTTAAGAGCATGAAACCACCTTGACTGAGTCACTGAAGTAAATAACGCATCCTGCAATGTATATGTTGGCTTTGGCTGTTCCTTTTCCTGTGAATTTCCTAAGGCAAAGAATATGAGTCCTATGAAAAAGAAAACATGGTGATGCCTTAGCTTGATGGATTGAGTTCTGTGAAGAGAGCAATAGCCTGAAATACAAAGAATATTGGTGGAAAGATGAAGAAAGAGAAGGCTTCTTTCCTAGAATCCTTAGGAAAATCAATAGTCCAACACTCAGTGTTGACTCATGTCATATTGGCTAATATCAAGCTAGTCGGAAAAAGGCAACTCTCCAAGAGATAGGTGGGCTCTGAGAACAAAGAAATTTGCATTCTTCTAGAACTGGGTGGTATGTAAGAAATTTTCCCATAGTCATTGGTTGACGGTTTCCATAGACAATGTCAAGTCACAGGAAAAATGACAGGAAATCTATTTTTGTCCTTGGCTTAAGGCCAATCCATCTTTTTCTCTCCAAAGTTCTTAACTATTTTATTTAATGACCTGTCCTGTGTCTTCCTTCATTTTTTCAAGGAAAATTAGTTGTGTATTTTTTCTTAAAAGTATGATTCATATCAAAACAGCCTTTTAGAGGATGATAGTTCAGTCCCTATTACCACTGCAGTCCCTTTGAGTACTAAAGTTTGGGGGTGGTTACCCCCCAAAGAGAAGTTGTTGGAAATGGATAAGGAGGGATAAGAACTAGAAAAGGGAGACATTGCTGACCACACCAGCCCACTGTTCCTGCCATTGTGTTCAAAGTAGAGCTGGGCTTGGGCATCCTGGACTTACAGGTGAACTTACAGGTGACCTTAAGGCTTCTCCCAGCCTCTTGGGTAGTACCAGAACCTCTTCTAGAACTGCTGCCTGAGTGAGCAGGTGATGATCAATTGGCTCTGCTGGAAACAGCATTGAATCCCTCCCTGGTAAAACCAGGCTGCATTCTAATGTAGGGGGAACAAATGGGCTCTGGGCACTCAGGGGCACACTGACACTGGGACAGGATGGAACAAGCCAGCAGGGGTGCGGAGCTGGACTGGGCTGAGGAGGCGGCTTGGCGGAGCCACTCTCTCGGGATACAGGAAATGTGATTTTCCAAATGGCAGCCGTATTGGTGGCCTTGGAAATGAGCCTAAATGTGCTTTCCGTGCAAAGAGGAAAAGACATGTCTGTGGAAAATTGGTAATAATAATCGGCTCTTAACATGAGGTCTCAGTACCACCACCCATATTGTAGGTTGCAGTGCTCATTACTACTAAGTTTCAGCCTCATTGAGGTATAGTTTTGTTTTGAAACTGTGGATTTAAAAAAATTATTGGAGTATAGTTGGCTTATAGTGTTGTGTTAGTTTCTGCCATACAGCAAAGTAGATCAGTTATGAAAGTGACGGTGAAAGTTGCCCAGTCGCATCCAACTCTTCGTGACCCCATGGATTATACAGTCCATGGAATTCTCCAGGCCAGAATACTGGAGTGAGTAGCCTTTCTCTTCTTCAGGGAATCTTTCCAAACCAAGAATCAAACCCTGCCAGAACTGCAGGTGAATTCTTTACTAGCTGAGCCACAAGGGAAGCTCATATATGCATATATTCATTCTTTTTTGGATTCTTTTCCAATATAGGTCATTACAGAGTATTGAGTAGAGTGTGCTATACAGTAGGTCCTTATTAGTTACCTTTTTAATATATAGTAGTGTGTCTATGTCAATCCCAATCTTCTGATTTATTCCTAGCCCCTGGTATAGTGGGGGTAGAAATAGTTAAGGCTATGGTCTTCCCAGTGGTCACATACAGTGGTGGTCACATACAGTGGTGGTCACATACAGTGGTGAGAGAGCTGATCCATAAAAAAGGCAGAGCACCAAAGAACTGATGCCTTTGAACTGTGGTGCTGGAGAAGACTCCTGAGAGTCCCTTGGATGGCAAGGAGATCAAACCAGTCAATCTTAAGGGAAATTAATACTGAGTATTCATTGGAAGGACTGATGCTGAAGCTGAAGCTCCAGTATTTTGGTCACCTGATACAAACAGCCAGTCAGAAAAATTGGAAAAATCCCCAACGCTGGGAAAGATTGAGGGCAGAGGAGAAGAGGGCATCAGAGGATTAGATGGCGGGATAGCATCACCGATGCAATGGACATGAACTTGGGCAAATTTAGGGAGACGGTGAGGGACAGGGAGGCCTGGCATGCTGCAGTCTATGGGACCACAAAGAGTCAGACATGACTGGGTGACTGAGCAACAGACCCCTGGTAACCATTATTTTATTTTCTACATCTTTAACTCTATTTCTGATTAAACTATGGATTTTTTAAAAAAATACTTTCTCCCTTAAGGTTTCATAGGGAGGGAAGCTCATGGATCATGACTTTTCAAGGGGGGCTGGATTGATATTCTCAATTTATAAAAGATTCTCAGATTCTCAGTTTACAAGCCCAAAAGTGGTTCTTCAGCACATTGCTGCTGGAAATCTCACCTGGATGGAAGCCACCAGCTGTGCTCTTTGCCTCTTTCATGACTAAGAGTGCAGGACTCTGCAGGGTGGGGGACTCTTTCTAGCAGTTCTTGTTGACCTTGTGTGTGACAGAGGAACACAGTACTTTGGGGGAGGGTGACACCACGTGTCAGTAGCTGTGACGGGGGGGGCACCCCTTTTCATTTACAGTTTTCAAACTGGGAACACCTTGTAGCCATTTAGTCTTCTAATTGGAGGCCCTTTTTCTCCAGATCCAGAGCTGGCCTGCTCCCCAAGCCCTGCTGAAGCTCCCATCGCCTGAGGCTTGGTACTCGGCTGCCGGTTTGGCTCTCCTGTCACGGGCCCCTTTGGATCCCAGAAAAATCCCTCAACTCATGTATAACCAGAAGCATCATGTATTGGCAATCTGGACCAGTAGTGTTAAGCAGTTTAAGACAAAGATAACTACAATCACTTCTGCTAGGTCACTTCAGTTGTGTCTGACTGTGCAATCCTATGGACTGTAGCCCTCCAGGCTCCTCTGTCCAAGGTCTCCAGGCAAGAATACTGGAGTGGTTGCCATGCCCTCCTCCAGGGGATCTTCCCAACCGAGGGGTGGAACCCAAGTCTCTTATGTCTCCTTCATTGGCAGGCGGGTTCTTTACCACTTTTGGAGAAGGAAATGGCAACCCACTCCAGTACTCTTGCCTGAAAATTTCCACAGACAGAGGAGCCTGGTGGGCTACAGTCCATAGGGTCACAAAGAGCTGCACACGACTGAGCGACTTTACACTCTCTTTACCACTAGTGCCACCTCGGAAGCCCAGTCTGGATCATATCTTCCCTAAACTTTGTTTTGGTTATTAATGATTGTATGGGTATGCTAAATCCTTTGACAGAAATATGTGTGATTCACTCTAGGCTAATTTAAAATGCAATAGCAAATGGCCTAAACTTCTGTTAATTCCAGCACCTTTTCGAAGTGCTGGATGAACACCTTTGCAGGCAGAGTCCACACTGGAGAGCTCTGGTCACCCTTGATTTCGCCCTTTGGTGCTTTAAGGGTCCTTTCCATATGGGCTTCCCTAGTGCTTAAAATGTTTGCTTTCTCATACTCTTGACTGTGAAACAGACACAGTAGGAGAAGATTTTAGGAGAAATGGCTAAATTGAAATGGAAATTTACTTGATGTCTTAATTGAAACAAAGATGATGACTTAATTGAAGTAGTATGTGTTAATGTAATTGATATATAGAAAACATCCTTTTTCTAGGGAAAAAAAAGAGCCTTGATTATTTTATTATGAAAAAAAAAAAACCCACTACTAAATGAAAAATTGAAAATGAACATTTACTTTTTGAATAGCTCAGGCTGCCTTCCAGTATTGCCTTCTGAGGTTTTCAGATGCTGGAAAGAACCAGGTTAATAAGTTCTGTAAGCACAATTTCTACCACTTTGGCTCAAACCTCATTCACAGATGTTTCCTCCATTATTTTGATTCAGTGAAGGGCCCCAAAGGGCAGGCAGGAAACTTAGTGAAGTAGAAGGGAAAACCGCTGGGTGCCCTCACAGTCCGAGCCTTCCTGCTGCCAGCAGAAGCCTGATGCTTATTTCTGATTCAGCGCCCTACCAGTTTGTGGAAGAGATTTTTGTTTGTTTGGGGAGAGTACTTTTGTCCAGTGAAATGCTCCGACCACTTACACACACACGCGCAAACCTGCCTGCACACGTGTGCTTCCACTCACAAAATCACAACTGCCCCTTTGAGTTTCACAGGGGAGGTGGTATAACATCTTGATGAATACTGTGGATCTTGGGGCCAGGCAGCCTGTGTTTAATTCCTGATCTTGGGTATTACCTACTGGGCAAATTATCTGTGCCTCAGTTTCCTTGTCTGTAAAATGAGGATAATTATATTTTATCACTTATAGGGGTCTTTTGAATATTATATCGAATATTTTCAATATTATATTTCAATATTATATTGAATATTTTGACTATTATGTTGGTTAATACTTGCAAGATACTTGGAATGCTTGGCACATGCTAAGAACTCATTAAATGTTAACCATTATTTTTTATTATTGGCTCATAAAAAGCTTCCTAAGACAGTATCATTCATTTTCCAAGTCGTTTGTTACTCTGTGTTATGATTTCCAGAGCAGTCATAGGCACCAGATTCAGGCCTTTGTCTCTGATTCCTTGCATGGTACCCATGGGGCATGGACTTGATTTTTTTTCTAGGTCTCAATTTTTCCTCCCACAAATGGGTGTATTGAAACTACCTTTGTCCAAAAAGCGTTTTGCTTTGGTGTATACCTCGCACTATGCTTTGGATATATAGTACATTCTGTTTAGTGTAGGTAATAAAAGGAAGTAAGTGTTCTGGGCAATGAAAATATCTTTGTTAAAAGACAGTAAACACTTAAAAAGAATTAGAATAAAGTAAAATACACTTAATTGAAAGTACACAAAGGAAAGCAGTGTTATAGAAACAGCAGTATGGTATTGACCTGGGTTTTGATCTCAGCTCTGCCACTTACTGTGTGACTTTCTGCAAGTTATTAACTTCTCTGGGTCTCATTGTTATGATTGTCATCATAATCATAGTTGCTGTTAATAGCTCTGAGAGAGGGTTAGGACACTAGATTTTGTTCTGGTTCTAATGCCAAATGGTTATATTGCTTTTGGGAAACTAATTCTGTTTCATGGTTTTCTTATGATGTAAGAGGAATGGAAGAGATGGTCTCAGCTTCTGTGTTGGCTGGCATGTGGTGCTGCTACAGATGCATCACGGACAGCTGTGTCCATGTATTGATCCCCTCAGCCCTTGGGGCAGTTGGGCAGGGTCTGGGGTGGCAGGACTACCTGTGCTTGTCTCCTCAGGCCTGAGAAGCCTCTTTCATTGATCCCAGTTCAAAACATACAGAGAATTGTGAGTGTACACAATGACAGGAAAATGATTGGAGAATCGTACTCAAATGCTTCTTCTAACAGCCCCAGTTTCCCTCTTGGTGGTCCTGTGACATCAGGCAACTGACTAAGTTTTCTGAACTTCAATATATTCAACTTATATAAGATACAGTCAGATCTTTGGTTTGGTTTGGATAAAATATGTGATACAATAAAATACGTCAAGTCTCATGTTGGACAAAAGAAGATTAAGACTAAGGAAAAGTACAAAACTTCAAGATCATTGCCTCTTTGGGGATCTTTAACTCTGTGAGTGTGGCAAAAATTGTCGTTAGACACGGTAGAGAGGATTGTAGCTCGTGATCATTAACAGTGTAAAGCACCAGCCAAGTCTGAATGGGCGCTCTGTACTCACTGGACTTGTGTGTGTGGACTGTGGACAGTCATCGGAAGTTGTCCATGTCCACTGACAACAGTGGAAGATGACCCAGACTCATTTACCAAAGCATAAGAAAATATCAGTGCCTTGATTTATATATAAGAAGTCACAGAAGTGTGTCCTTAAGTTACATTTTTATAAATCATATTTAATTTTCCCCTTGATATGCATACACATTTAGAATGCTTTACTTTTGTTTCACGTTAATCACTAATTGCTTTTTGCTTCTGTGTATTCTCATCCCGTAAGTTCTTTTATCAAGTTGTCAATAATTTGCAAACAACTAGAGGATTAGGAGAGCTGTGACATAAAAGAAATGATTGTTTATTTTAAATAAACTAAATCAATGAGAGAATCATTCAACAACATCTATTGAATATCTGCTGTTGTTCTGTTTTGGAACATCTAGCATTATTTTTATTGCTGCTGGATAAGATAGAACCGTTCCTGCCCTCACAGAGTTTATGTTCTAGCGGGAGAGAAAGAGAATTAAAAATATATATTATTTCAGCTAGTGATAAGTGCTAAAAAGATTTATAAAGCATAGAGACAGAGAGTGAGTGATGGGGATGCCCTTTTGAATAGGGTAGTCAGGGCAAGTTTCTTGAAGGAGATACTAGTCAGCAGTCCTGAATGAAGTGCACTGAGTAAGCAATGTGACCACCAGTTTTTATTTACTAGATTTAATTAAAGTGGGAGCCACCTCTTTTTAAAGATAGTTTTACCTTTCAGTGAGGGTATTTTACCATTATAAGAAACTGTGGAAAATAGAAGAGTCCTTGTGTTTTTCACCCTCTAACAATTTAATAGAATAGAAATTCTTTGTTATTTAATAACCTCTAAGTGTGGTCTTTAACAAATCAGGGACAGTTGTTTGGTGCCCGAAACAAACAACATCACCAAGATTCATGTCAAAGAGCTTATTGCCTAGGTTTTCTTCTAAGAGTTTTATAGTATCAAGTTTTAGGTTCAGTTCTGTAATCCACTTTGAATTGATTTTGTGTATGATGTAATTTAGGGGTCCAGTTTAATTTGTTAGCATATAGTTATCCAATTTTCCAATTATCATTCCCCTTATCTCAAAGAAGACTATCTTTTCTCCATTGAATATTTTTGGCTCCTTACATGTGTGGGTTTATTCTAGGCTCTCTGTTTTGTTCCTTCAATCAATGTGTCTATTTTTTAATGTCAATATCATACTGTTTTGATTACTATAGCTTTGTAGTATAATTTGAAACAAGAAGTGTGATACTTCCAGTTTTGTTCCTCTTTCTCAGGGTTGCTGTGGCTGGTCACAGTATTTGGGGTTTCCATACTAATTTTAGGATTGTTTTTTTCTACTTTGGTAGAAAGTAGTAAAAAATGCCATTGGAATTTTCATAGGGATTGCAATGAATCTGTAGGTTGCTTTGGGTCATACGGGTATTTTAACAATACTGATTTTTCCAATGTGTAAACATGGAATATTTTCCTATTTATTTCTGTCTTCTTAATTTCTTTCATCAGTGACTTACAGTTTGCAGTGTTTGAATATTTTACCTCCTTCATTTAATTTATTCCTAGGTATTTTATTCTTTTTAATGCAAATGTAAATGGGGATTGTTTCCTTAATTTCTCTTTCTGATATTTCACCATTAGTTTAGAAATGCAACTGTATTTGTATATTTTTGTATCCTTCATCTTTATTGAATTTATTAGTTCTAACAGTTTTGGGTGAAGTTTTTAGGGTTTTCTATCAACCTAGATAGCATATTCAAAAGCAGAAACATTACTTTGCCAACAAAGGTTCGCCTAGTCAAGGCTATGGTCTTTCCTGTGGTCATGTATGGATGTGAGAGCTGGACTGTGAAGAAGGCTGAGCGCAGAAGAATTGATGCTTTTGAACTGTGGTGTTGGAGAAGACTCTTGAGAGTCCCTTGGAATGCAAGGAGATCCAACCAGTCCATTCTGAAGGAGATCAGCCCTGGGATTTCTTTGGAAGGAATGATGCTGAAGCTGAAACTCCAGTATTTTGGCCACCTCATGTGAAGAGTTGACTCATTGGAGAAGACTCTGATGCTGGGAAGGATTGGGGGCAGGCGGAGAAGGGGACGACAGAGGATGAGATGGCTGGATGGCATCACTGACTCAATGGATGTGAGTTTGAGTGACCTCCAGGAGTTGGTGATGGACAGGGAGGCCTGGCGTGCTGCAGTTCATGGGGTCGCAGAGTCGGACACGACTGAGCGACTGATCTGATCTGATCTGATGTATAATATTATGCCGTCTACCAGTAGAGACAATTTTACTTATTTCTTTCTGATTTGAGTGACTTCTATTTCTTGCCTGTTATTTCTTGATAGTGCTTACAGTACTGTCTTGGATAAAAGTGATGAGAATGGACAATGTTGTGTTATTTCAGCTTTTCACCATTGAATATGATATTGTCTGTGGGCTCGTCATTGATGGCCATTATAATGTTGAGGCTTTCCTGGTGGCTCAGATGGTAAAGAATCTATCTGCAAAGCAGGAGACCCAGATATTATCCCTGGGCTGGGAAAATCCCCCGCAGGAGGAAATGGAGAGCCACTCCAGTATTATTGTCTGGAGAATCCTGTGGACGGAGGAGTTTGGTGGGCTACAGTCTGTGGAGTCATGAAGAGTCAGACACGACTGAGTAAGCATGCAGGCTTGCACTTGTTCCCTCTGTACCCACTTTGTTGAGAATTTTTATCATAAGTGAATGTTGAATTTTGTCACATGCTTTTTCTACATCCATTGAGATAATCATATGATTTTTATTCTTTGTTAATATGGTGTATTGCATTGATCCTTGCATCTTTGGAATAAATCCCATTTGATTAAGGTGTTTTATCCTTTTAATGTACTATTGAATTCAGTTTGCTAACATTTTGTTGAGAATTTTTTGCATCTATGTTTATTGGGGATATTGGCCTGCTATTTTCTTTTCTTATAATGTCCTTGTCTGGTTTTGGTATCAGGATAAAGGTGGCCTAATAAAATGAGTATGAAAGTTTCCCTCCTCTTCCATTTTTTTGAAAGAGTTTGAGAAGGATCAGGTTAATTCTTCTTTAAATGTTTGGTAGAGTTTGGAATTGAAGCCATCTGGCCCTCTACTTTTGTGCACTGGGAATTTTGGTTTTGGTTTTACTAGTAATTTGACTGTTAAGATTTTCTATTTCTTAATGATTCTGTCTTGGTAGATTTATCTATCCCCTCTAGGTTGCCTGATTTGTGTATAATTATTCATAGTAGTCTCTTATCCTTTGTGTGGTATCATTTGTAATATCTCTTCTTTCATTTCTAATTTGAGTCTTTTTTTGGTTCTGCCTTTATTTAGTTAACAATTTGTCTATTTAACCTTTCAAAAAAAGTCTTGGTTTTATTGGTCTTTTCTGTTGTCTTCTTAGTCACTATGTCATTTACTTTCACTCTGATCTTTGTTATTTTCTTCCTTCTACTAACTTTGGGCTTAGTTTGTTCTTTTTTCTGGTGCCTTGTGGTATAAAGTTATGTTGTTTATTCAAGGTCTTTACTTCTTCTTAATGTAGGTATTTATTGCTATAAATTTTCCTCTTAGAACTGCTCTTACTACATCCCACAGATTTTTGTATTTGTGTTTCCATTTTCATTTGTCTCAAGACTGTATTTTTTTGATATATTCTTTGAGTCACTGGTTGTTCAGGAGCCTGCTGTGTAATCTCCATGCATTGGTGAATTTTCTGGTTTTCTTTTGGTAATTGATTTCTAAGTTCATACCATTATGGTCAGAAAGGATGTGTGATATGATTTTAGTCTTCTTCAATTTATGAAGGTTTGTTTAGTGGCTTAATATATGTGCTATCCTGGAGAATGATCCATGTGTGTTTGAGAAATATATTTTGCTGCAGAATGGGATGTTCCATAAATAAATATCTGTTATGTCCATCTAAGTCTAACATGTAGTTTAAGTCCAGTGTTTACTTGCTGATTTCTGTCTGGATGATCTTTCCATTTTTGAAAGTGGGGTACTGAAGTTACCTTCTATTATTGCATTGCTGTCTGTTTTTCCTTTCAGATCTATTAATACTTGCTTTCCATATTTAGATGCTCCTATGCTGGATGCATAAATATTTATAAATGTTATATTGTCTTGATGAATTGATCTCTTTATCATTATGTAATGACTTTGTCTCTTATTATAGTCTGACTTTACATCCATTTTGTTTTAAATAAGCTACCCCAGCTTTCTTTTAGTTTCCATTTGCATGGGATATCTTAGTCCATCCTTTCACTTTCAGTATAGTCCTTGTGTGTGCATAGGCGTGTCTGACTCTCTGCGACCCCATGGACTGCAGCCTGCCAGGCTCCTCCGTCCATAGGATTCTCCAGGCAAGAATACTGGAGTAGGTTGCCATTTCCTCCTTCAGTGGATCTTTACCACGCAGGAATCGAGCCCAGATCTCCTGCATTGCAGGAAGATTCTTTACTGTCTGAGCCACCAGGGAAGCCCCACTTTCAATATATGTGTCCTTAAAGCTGAAGTGAGTCTTGTATGCAGAACATGGTTGGGTCTTGTTTTGTTTTTTGAGTAAGCTCCTCTATGTGTTTGATTGGCTGTCCAGCCAATAAGAAGGGAAATCAAGCAACTGTTCATTATGCTGCAGTGGGATTTGAGATAGAAAATACTTTTCACAAATACCCTACTTTAATTAAAGTTTAGCATTTCCCACACAAAGGAAATAAATGATAATGCATTATTATGAACTTGTCTGCTTAGATAAATAAAACCACACAAAGGGAATTTTAAAAGGTTTTATGGGAACGCATGAATTATTAGTCATCCCTTTTCCTTTATTTCTCTGATAATATTTGGAAATCCCCCTCTCTTAGTTTCTGGAATTAGATAGGATTCTATAGCCTCCAATGGACATGCTCTTTATTTATTTGTTCTGAATTATTTTTTTCTGTGGCCTTGTCATTTTTACTTCATAGATTTGGAGGGAAGGTTAGACCAAGATTTGGCACTATTATAAAGAGCAGAGTTGAGTGAGAATGTTGAGACTTTACACGTTGTTGTTTTCTAAGGCAGTGGAGCTGACCCATTCTACTATAATTTGGGAGGCAATGGAAAAGAACTCCCTCTTTTTCTTTTTTCTTTTTACTAGTGGATATATTCATTGGAGAAGGCAATGGCAAGCCACTCCAGTACTCTTGCCTAGAAAATCCCATGGACAGAGGAGCCTGGTAGGCTGCAGTCCATGGGGTCGCTACGAGTCGGACATGACTGAGCGACTTCACTTTCACTTTTCACTTTCACACAATGGAGAAGGCAATGGCAACCCACTCCAGTGTTCTTGCCTGGAGAATCCCAGGGACGGCAGAGCCTGGTGGGCTGCCGTCTATGGGGTTGCACAGAGTCGGACACAACTGAAGCGACTTAGCAGTAGCATATTCATTTAAATTTCATCCTTTAAAATACAAATATTTCAGTGAGAAGAAAAGCATGAATATTAACGTTCCAGATGGGACTAGAAAGGAACTTTGCCATCATTTACTATAAAGGTTCTTAAAATGCATATCCCCTTAGTTCCTTTCAAGATGTCCATGTTGACATTGCAGTAAATGTGCAAAAGTAATGGTGAATGGAACTGCTGCCATCTTAAATTGAATAAGGGCAGTCTCTCTCAATGATGCTGGTAGTCATATAGTCATCATTACATACTTGAACCAAAATGCACACGCATATACATGCATGTTAGCTTCACGAATGCCCCTGAAGCAGTAAAATCTATTTTAATATTTTGTATGATAAAGTGAAAAGTACACATAAAGACATGTTTGAGGTTACTGAAGAATGGTGGTCTCAGAGAAAAATACTTTTCTGATTAAGTTGAGTTGAACTAGCCATTTTTTTCATGAAACGACTTAAATTTTCTTGAACAGCCAAGAGACAAACTATGTTTATTCAGATTGTAGTATTTGGCAGACATTTTCTCAAAAATAAATAAATAAAAGAACAAAGCAAGGCTGCTTCTTTAAGGGAAACAGCTGACAGTATTTATTACCAGTGATAAAATGTAAGCTTTCACATGAAAATTAGAATTTTGGAAAACTTGTATTTGTCATCATAAGCTTGACAGCTTTCCAATATTTAAGGACTTTTTTGATGAGATTTGTGGTGATATTAACAAATATGATGTTTTGATATTATATAATAAAAAATGTCAAAATATGGAAGATCTGAATAACTCAATGGTCCTATATTTTGCAGATGGATGACCAGTATATGATGTTTCAAAATCACAGAGTAAAAAGATGCATTCAAAGTGCAATATAGAACACTGGATTTTAATGTAACTGAGTATGAAAAGTTTATTGGTATGGTTTCAGAGTCCACACTGTAATTAACCTTTAAGAAAGTATGTTTGTTGAGTGTAGTATGGTACCAAAGAAGAATATTCACAATTATCACAACAGATTGAACACAGAATACAAGAATGCAGCTATCTTCTGCTAAGCCAGAAACTCAAGAGATTTGCCAAAAGGCAAAGAAAATGCCATTCTTCTTACTAAATCTGTTTTGCTTCAGAACATACAGTGATTGTCATATAAATATGTTATTATGTTGCTTGTAATGGCTTTATTTCTGTTATAATGAAAAAATGGATTTACATTTCTCAGTTTAAATTTCTAAAGTCATAATTATCATTAGATATAAGCCACATGAATACAGGGGGCTCTTCATTTTTAAGAGTGTGGTAGTATCTTGAGACCGAAAAGTTTAAGAACAGTTGCTCTGAACCAAACTTTTGACTTTAAAAATGGGTAACAGAGGCCATGAGGTGACTCATCCACTGAGTTGCAATTGTGACTAGGTCTTATTTTTGCTTCTCTGGTGGCTCAGATGGTAAAGAATCTGCCTGCAGTGCAGGAGACCTGGGTTCGATCCCTGGGTTGGGAAGACCCCCTGGAGAAGGGAATGGCAACCCATTCCAGTATATTTGCCTGGAAAACCCCAAGGACAAAGGAGCCTGGTGGGCTACAGTCCATGGGGTTGCAAAGAGTCAGACATGACTGAGCAGCTACACTTTCTTTCATTTTCCTATTTCTGCAAACCACTTCCAATATTTTCATTGTTTGTTTTTCCCCTACTACACACTACTACCATGACTGCCTTCGAGAGAAGGGAAGCCACTCTCCAATGAGAAAGCTGGGTGGGAGCATATTCTGGGAGGTCAACTGGGGTAGGGCTTTCTTACCACCTGGAAACGAGAGGCCAGAGGGCCTCTTTTAGGCACTGGTGCCTCCATCTGCAAAGATGTGTGCGGAGAGGAGGTGAGGCTGGGTGAGTGAAGAAAGAACCACACCTGCTCCCAATTTTATTCCTCTTGTGACAGAATATAATGAAATTTCCCTTGTCTTTCCCTCCAGGGAGTTTGCACGTTGGAAAGTGAACAACCTGGCTCTGGAAAGGAAGGACTTCTTTAGTTTGCCACTGCCTCTTGCCCCAGAGTTTATCCGGAACATACGTCTCCTGGGAAGGAGACCCAACCTGCAACAGGTCACCGAAAACCTGATCAAAAAGTATGGCACTCACTTCCTACTTTCTGCCACCCTCGGAGGTAAGCAGTACCTTGATCCTGCCATCCTACATGCGCTGGTTGCCAGACCATTGGAGATAGCTTTCTAACACGTGTTGACTACAGCTTTGATACTTTTCCTGAATCTTTTATTCTTCCTGTCATTTTTCTTTTTGACTGGGAAATGTTCTCATTCTGGTGCATTTGTCAACAGTGTAATCTCTTGACATCCAATTTCATTGCCAGAACATGGCTCTTTGCTTATAAGCATCCTCCTGGGGAGGAGGTTGTGGGGTAAGGAGGTTGGGGGACAGACGTCTACTAAGCACTTGCCAGCAGGGGGCGCTCCCAGTTTTCTTTTGACTGAGCCTCTAACCCTGAAGTTTCTCCATATCCTAATACTGGCTGTGGCTACAGTAGTCAGTATGTGTGCTCAGTCGTATCCAGTGCTTTGTGACTCCAGGGACTGTACCCTGCCAAGCTCCTCTGTCCATGGGATTCTCCAGTCAAGAATACTGGAATGAGTAGCCATTTCCTCCTCCAAGGAATCTTCCCAACCCAGGAACTGAACCCGCGTCTCCTGCATGGCAGCCCAGGTGGCACTAGTGTTGAAGAACCAGCCTGCCAATGCAGGAGACATAAGAAACCTGCGTTCAGTCCCTGGGTTGGGAAGATCCCCTGGAGGAGGAGATGACAACTCACTCCATTATTCTTGTCCAGGGACAGAGGAGCCTGGCTGGCTACTGTCCACAGGGTCACACAGAGTTGGACACGACTGAAGCGACTTAGCACCCATGCACTCCTGCATTGCAGGCGGACTCTTTACTGTCTGAGCCACCAGGGAAGCCCAGATACATAGGCAAAAAAGTAAATGTTCATTAAGTTCTTGATCTCTCTGTTTCCACTCTGTAGAGGCTGGTAACCAGCCAGATTCCAGTGATTCTGGGCTGGATGGAGGCAAAGGTGGGGTGGTACAACCTCTGGCTAGGACCCAGAGCAGAATTGAGAGCTAGAAAGAGGCAGAGTTCTCTCTGTCCTGGAAAGAAGAAAGCAGGCTTTATTATAACATTTAGCTCGCTGTCTTATGGACTACAAAGGAACACTCCAAGGGTTCAGGCCAGCTGCTGACATGTAGGTGTTGCGCGTTTGGGGGGGAGAAGGGAGGTTGAGCTTCAAGGCTTTTGCCCTTTCTTAGGGAGCAGAAATATCCACGGTGATTCTTTATAAACAACTTGAGAGAGAGAATTTTATCTTTCCCGTAGAGGTAGATTGCCTGAGACAGAGATCAATAGAGGATGTTAAATGGATAAGCTGGAGGGGCGGGGGATGAGCTTTGGGAGATTACAGAAGTGAGGAGGAGGAGGCTGGCCTCTCGGGCAGTGGTGCCCTTTCCTGTGGTGCAGTCTGATGAGAGTGTTCCGAGCATGGAAGGGATGGGAAAAGTCTGTCAGCAGGGGCCACAGGCTCCCTCTTAGCTCAGTCTGAGGGTTTCACGTTCTTATGGGTAGGGGCTCGGGGAGCTGGGGGCCTCACCAGGATGCCCATGTTGTTTGCTGTAGGAGAAGAGTCCCTGACCATCTTTGTGGACAAGCGGAAACTGAGCCGGAAGTCAGAGACAGCAGGAAGTGCCTCTGTGATCGGGGGCAGTGGGAACAGCTCCGCCGTGTCCCTGGAGACCCTGCACCAGCTGGCAGCCTCCTACTTCATCGACAGAGAGAGCACCCTGCGGCGGCTGCACCACATCCAGATAGCCACGGGGGCCATCAAGGTAAGGGCAGAGAGGTCCTGGGGGAGGCTGGCAGAGACACCAGGCGGAGGCCTGGGTCTTCGCCAGTTCCATGTCAGCCAGGCCTGACTGAGGGTAGTGGGAGATCAGCTTTCTGATGTGGGCACAGCCCTAAGCCAGCCCTAAAGCCTGGGCAGGTGCTTCCTTCTGCAGCAAACAGCCACGTGGCATCTTCCCTAAGGCAGGCTCCAGCTGAGGGAACCTCAGTGAAAGGCAGCCAGGGCCACTGCTTTCCAGAGGTCACATTGTAGTGGGGGAATGAACATAATAAACTTGTAAAAATCAGCAAAGTCACTCCAGGTTATGATGTAAGGGGAAAATGGGGTCATAGGTGCAGACTTCTGAGGCGAGAGGTGCAGGGGGAGGGCACTTGGGGTTTAGACTGGCGTCTGAATCCTTAGAAGCCAGCTCTGTGTAGATCTGAGGGAAGGGTGTTCAAGAGGAGGGAATGGTAAGTGCTAAGGCGCTGAGGCAGGAACCAGTGTGGTGCCATGGTGAAACCCAGGACTGCTGTGACTCCAGAGAGGTGAGCAAGAAAGATGCTGGTGCAAGATGATATTCAGAGGTAGGCTGGAGCCGGCTCACATGGCTGGGATAAGACTTTTAATATAAATCGAAGCGCAGTAGAAAACAAGCAGAGGAGTGATGGGATTTCATGTTTGAAAAGCTCAATACTTCCTATGATTTAAATAACTGTAATGTCCATCCCACGTTCTCTAGAAGATTTCTAGGACAGTTCATGTTGTATAAGGGAAGAGAAGAGTAGTGATGATACTTGGGATCACTGGAGATTCTACTTCTAAATATAGAGTGAGGCTGTTCAGAATCAATCTTATACTCTGCTTTTATCCCATCCAAGATTCACAAGGAAGTTTTGTTCATTCATTCATTTATTCAATAAGTATTTAAAATTTTTTTAATTTTATGTTATAGTTGATTCACAACGTTGTGTTAGTTTCAGGTGTACAGCAAAGTGATTTAGTTATACACATTCATATATCTATTCTTTTTCAGATCCATTTCCCATATAAGTTATTACAGAGTATTGAGTAGAGCTCCTTGTGCTATACAGTTGGTCCTCTTTGGCTGTTTTACATACAGCAATGTGCATATGCCAAGTCAACCTTATTGAACACCTATTATGTGTCAGGCACTCTTCTGGGTACACTGAGAATCCAAAAGTGAGTTACAACATATAAGGTCCCTCCCCTCATGAAGCTGAAATTCTAGTTGTGGAGACATAATTAAACACATAGATAATGTCAGGTGGGATTATTGGTAGAAAGACACAAAGTTGGGGAAGAGTATAGAGGGTGATGGGAACGTGGTACTTTAGGGAAGACCAGATTAGAGATATGAGTGAAGCGAGGGTGTGAGTCACGAGGGTATCTTGAGTGAGTACATTCAAGACAGAGCAGGGAGGGAGTGCAACTGCCCTGACATGGGAGTGTGCTTGGCATGATCCAGGAGCACTGGCAGTGTAGCTGGAGTGGAGTCAGAGGAGTGAAGAGGCAGATGAGGCAACAGGGGCCAGATCATGAGGGCATTGCTGATGAGAGAAGGGGGTTCCTGGAGCCCAGTGTACCCATTACTGAACTGGCCAAGATGAACAACAGTGACTTGGATGAAGCTGGTGCAACAGTGCTGATGTGAAGTTCCCAGGTTCATGTTATACTTGATGGTAGAGCCTATCCAGGGTTAGCTAAGAAACTAGAAGAAAGGAGTCAAAATTAACCACACGATTTTTGGCCTGAGTAAAATGATGAACAGTGATTTCGTTAACTGAGATAACACTGGGGCGAGGTGCCAATCTGAAAGAAATGAGAAATCAAGAGTTCAGTTTTAGACATACTGGATTTGACATTCCTATTAGATATCTAACAGGCAATCAGCTATACACACCAGGATTTCAAGAGAAAGGTCGATATTGGAGATGTAAGTTTGGCATGCAAATATATCCACATGTGTAGTTGGTATTTAAAACTATAGGAAAGGATGAAGTGAGATCACTTGAAGACTGAATGCTGCTGATAAACTGGACCTAGGGCTTTGGATTATGAAGTACATCAGTTTTCAGCAATGGGCCAAATGAGGAGGATTCAACAAAGGAAGCTGAGACAGAGCATAAAGGTAAGAGGAGAACCAAAGTTGGATTACAAAGCCATGTGAAGAAAGGGCTTTACAAAAGAAGGAGCAGGCAACTTGAGCAGTCAGATTGCAAATGACCTTCAACTTGGCAATGTGGAGGTAACTAGTAACCTAGATAAGAGTAGTTTCCGTGGCATGAAAGGTATAAAAGGCTGAGTGGAGAAGGTTCAATAGAGAGAGTGGAGTGAGCATTAGAATCGTGGAGACAATCCTTGAAAAGTTTTGCTATAAAGGCAAATAGAAAAATAGGTGATAGCTGGAAAGTGATGTGGGATCAAGGGAGCTTGTGTTTTTGTTTTAAAAATGGGAGATATTCCAAGATATTGGTATGTTAATTACAATGACTCAGTAGAGAAGGGGGAGATCATGGTGCGGGAGAGACAGAAGATGACTGCAGAAGCAATTGAGGAGGTGAAAGAGGTGGTTACTCCAGACAGGAGTGGCATGGCAGGTCTCACGTAGGAGCACAGACACTTCATCCCTTGTAGCACAAGGCAGTACAGAGCACACAGCACACACGCAGTGAGAGGAGAGCTGTGATGGTGGGGGATACAGATATTCTCTTCTGATTTATTCCATTTCCTTGATGAAACAAGCAAAGTCCATGACTACATGGAAGAAGGAATTGCTGAGAAAAGAATGTATGAAATGGTTTTTCAGAGAGTTAAGGTTATCAATTGACTAGATAAATGGAGTCAATTGTTGGGCACAGAAGGCCCATTTGAGGCCCATGGCCATAATTATTACATGAGGCCAGTCAGCAGAGTTGTGAGTTTTATGAGCTATATTCAGCCCTTCATGTTCAGACAAGCATGAGATAGATGGAGAGTTGAATTAAACCAACATATGTGTGCGTGTGTGTGTGTATGTGTACCAGATGAAAGAAAAAATAAGCAAGAGAGTGAGAGTATATAGAAAAGAGTGATTACAGTGATGGATCAAGGGATTTGAAACCATTAGGGGATGACAGAAAGTGAAAAGTTGACTAGGTCAAAAGATTGGAAGTTAAATAGGTTTGATGACTTGTTATAGGGAAGAGAGTAGAGGAGATACAAGTGTGTGATGTTTAATATAGCAGTTACAGAGAGTCAGGTTCTGGGGCATGACCGTAAGCATGGAAGGGCAAGATGGACTTCACTGGAGGACAAGATGAGGAGGTGGGGAGGGCAGGGTATTAAAGAATCACCTACGTGGATGCTGAAGTCATCAGGAATGATTCAGATCTGTTTGTGGTAAGAAAGTTGGTGATAAGCAAGCTAAACTCTGAAAATCCTTAGTGAGGGAGAGGGAGTAACAAGAAAAATAGACCGTGGCATGGAGGGAAAGTGAATGATAGTCCTGAGGGTTCTGACTTCAGAGGGGCCAGAGAAGGTTAGAGAGGAAGGAGGACCACTGGTCCTAGAGAAGACTGCGGGGGAGACATGTCCTCAGAGGCTGCTAAGTTGTGCTTAGGACAAAAAGGTGAGGTGGACTCTTGAGAACAGATTGAGGTTATAGATGCTCTTGCCAGGACTGATCATGAGATTCAGAGGGCATGATGGAGCATAAGTGGAGAGGAGGGGTCAGGTTAGGGGATGTCCAGGGTCTGGGGTGAGAGTCTGAGAGAGAGTCTGAACATCTGAGGAAGACAGATGTTCAGGCAGACTTGGGGTACATTTTGGAGGCTGATGTCTCAGCTTAAACTGATGAAAGAAGGACTGTAATAGCACGGAGTGGGTTTTACTAAGAAGAGAGAACTATGTAGAAGCCCCCTCTCTCTTCAGCCCTCTAGTGGGCTGTGTTACAGTTGAAGAAGAACTGGTGTTAACCATTCATGAAAGGAAGGCCTGGATGAATAACCCCGTAGTCCCATCAATGACCCTTTCTAGCCTTTGACCTGACCAACTCTTCTCTTTCTATCATTCCTCCAGGGCCTCGTTGTCCATCTTAGATCTCTAGATCCATCACTAGAATCACTCCCTTGCACGCAATGTCTTCAGCTCACTCATTGCCTCCTCTCTGTGCTCATGGCCATTCAGAACGTCATCAACTCTTACCTGATTTTCTTGCATAATTAAGTCTTCACATCCTCATTCTCCACTCTGCTCCCTGATTCATCATCTATGCTGCTTGCCTGAGTACAAATCATATCATTCCACTGCTTAAACTCCTTCAGTCGTCTATACATGGGGTATGGCTCAAAACCACCATCTCCCATTCAGGGAGGAAGTGTGATGCACGGGAAAGAACCCAAGAGTCTGAGCTCAGCTCGTGACAAGGCTTTGAACAACTTACGAAACTTCTTTGAGCTCCAGTTAGTTCCTTCTAAAATCATTGAACAATCAGAATAATTTCTATTGTGAAGGATTTCTGGGAAGATCTAGTAAGAAAATATATAGACAGCATGAGCAACTGGACCTTGAAAAGGAATAATTCTTCTGCTTAACAAGATGGGAAGGCAGTTGAACACCTGCTATGCCTGTTGTCTTCTTAGTTTTAGGTCCAAGCAATCCTTTTACACTCTTCTCGACCCTTGCCTCCCCCGTCCCTGCTGCAACCCTTCACTTACCATTTATACCATTCTCTTGTGTCTCTCTTCCCCAGCACTTGCTCTTTTTTGCTTGCAACAGTTGTCTGTTTACCTGAGTGGCTCTTCCTACCCCTTCTTTGTTTGGCTCAAAAAGGTAACTCTTTCATGAAGCCATTCCTGACTCCCAAGGTAGTTAAATGCCTCTCTTCCGTATTTCAAGCATGCCTCCTTTATAGGGGTTGTCATTTGAACTGAGTGCTCATTAACAAGAGGATCTCTGAGACTCTGAGGTCCTTACGGGAGGGACTAGGTCTTAGGCATCTTTGGTTCCCAGTAGGAGTACAGAGCTTGCCACATTATGGGTCATGAGTCAAGGTTTGTTGGGTGAGTGAGTCACGGACCTCACTTTTCATAAAGGTTGGGCTCAGTGTGTGTGCAACTGCATGTTAGCATGTTCAGTTGAAAGAAAAAGGTAGCTTGAATGTCAGGATTGTCTGCTAAGAGGATTCTGGTGAAGGATAACAGAGCTCTTAAGAACAAGACACTGGATCCAGTGTAGACCAATGGGCATGGTAAAAGGACAGTAACACCCCCAAGATGCTGTTTCTTGTTGTAACACATCTCTACATTTTCATCTCTACCTGCTTCATCTTCCTGCTTCTCTAGTTCAAGTTCTTGCCTCTGTTTATTCTAGACTTTCTGTATGCCAGGGACTTCGGCCTGCATTTAGCTTTGTCTTGCTCTGAAGCTGGCCCTAGCTGAACGTTACCTTTCTGTTTTGTCTCAGCCAGTGCCGTTAGGACAAAGACCCCTCTCTTGTTCACTGTAGCAGTCTCAGTTCCTGGTACATAGTAGGTGCTTTGTTACTCTGAATTTCATAAGTCTCCATAACCACCCCTTAAGTTTCCCCTCCCCTGCCCAGTATCATAGTTCTGAATTCCCCAAAGAACATGGTTCAGGATCCGCCTTAGTCCAGCACAAAGACTGGTGGTTATGTAATCCCAGCCATGGCTTCCTGGACTCACCTCTTTAGCAAGGACTGTGGGTGACAGTGAGAGGTGGGCAGGCACTCAAATCCTGTCTGTTACAGCACCTGTAGATGCACATCCTATAACTAGAGTCACTGTCCATCACCTCGGGGTCACCATCCTCAGAAGCCTATTCTTGGAATTCCTTAGTCACAAGTGGGAAGATGACTGTTCAGCTTCCACTGAGCTTCTTGACCTGGAGTTATTTCTGCTTGGGAGCATCATGGGTGCTCCCCATGGGCTATATAGTTCAGAGAACCATGAAAAAAAAAGGCATTTAGTGTCTTAGTCCACCTTTCAGTACAACCCAAAGTCCTTGTTAAAGGGCATACCCTAGACTAGGGAGCATCCCATCCCATGGCTCTGCTCCCTCCATATGGTTGACCTGGCCATTCCATCCTGATAGTAATGATGTTCCACCGGAGACCACCTCTTTGCTTTAGCACAGAGCACTTGCAAATCCAGACAGCAGCCCCGCACCCCACCCCCCACAGTAGCACACCCTTGCGAGCTCAAACTCTGCTGCTGGTGCTGCAGCCCCTTCCACCTGCTTCCTCTACTGAAGGCTCCTTTACTGGGGATGAGCTGGCTTCCAGCACAGTTAGTATTCTGGGTTGAGGTGGGTGGGGGTGAGGAGGTCTGCCCACCTGCTCAATTTCAGTGAAGGAAAAACCCTTAAGTAAATCTGCAGGTTTCTTGTTTCTCTAAGCAAAGGCGCTCTTACTTTCTACCCTTTGTTAGCAACTTCTTTTCACTAATGGCAAGAAAGAGGCACCCTACCCGCTTTTGTTTATCCAACACATGCCCGAGACCCCACTGAACACCCCGCTCTGGTGCAAGGTTTGCCCTGGGCAGTACATATCTCTGTTCCAGGATATGTCACATTAGACTGCAGCTGTTTCTGCTCCTGTCTCCACCTCCCCACACACAACATCGGGCTTAGGCAGCAGGGATTGTCATACACATACAGTTCCAGGTCTCTTCACAGTGCTGGGTGTGTGGTGAGACACTCACTAAAATGCCTGATAAGGGATGGCAGGTTGCTTAGTTTAACGGGAGACGAACTTCCTCAAGTGAGAAGACGAGGGACTGGGTTTCAGCCTTGATATTTACTATTCCTGTGACCTTGAGACGTTAGTTATTAAACTCCATGACCTGGATTTGCCAACTATTTGACTCACCTGTACAGGACTAAGGTTCAGCTGACTTGGCCACCATACAGAGTGGTGAGTCATCTTCATGTAGTCTGCTATGTGCCTCTCTAACCACCTTTATCCCTCCCCTGGGACCCCAGATCAGATCAGATTAGATCAGTCACTCAGTTGTGTCCGACTCTTTGCGACCCCATGAACCGCAGCACGCCAGGCCTCCCTGTCCATCACCAACTCCCGGAGGTCACTCAGACTCACATTCATCGAGTCAGTGATGCCATCCAGCCATCTCATCCTCTGTCGTCCCCTTCTTCTCTTGCCCCCAATCCCTCCCAGCATCAGAGTCTTCTCCAATGAGTCAACTCTTCACATGAGGTGACCAAAATACTGGAGTGTCAGCTTTAGCATCATTCCTTCCAAAGAAATTCCAGGATTGATCTCCTTCAGAATGGACTGGTTGGATCTCCTTGCAGTCCAAGGGACTCTCAAGAGTCTTCTCCAACACCACAGTTCAAAAGCATCAATTCTTCGGCGCTCAGCCTTCTTCACAGTCCAGCTCTCACATCCATACATGACCACAGGAAAGACCATAGCCTTGACTAGGCGAACCTTTGTTGGCAAAGTGATGTCCCTGCTTTTGAATATGCTATCTAGGTTGGTCATAACTTTCCTTCCAAGGAGTAAGCGTCTTTTAATTTCATGGCTGCAGTCACCATCTGCAGTGATTTTGGAGCCCAGAAAAATAAAGTCTGACACTGTTTCCACTGTTTCTCCATCTATTTCCCATGTAGTGATGGGACCCCAGGATCTCCCCAAATAGTAACCAGAGGACTGATGCAGCTTGGGATCATTGCACCTCACTGTGGCCCTATAGCTGACACCTCTTCTGATTAGTGAGCACACCCCTGTCCCCCCTGCTGATACACACTGTGAGTAGCATATTGTGAATATCACCCCTTACTCTACTGTAGGATCGGGTAACACCAAATGATATGGTTTAACTGAAAACACTTTGCAAACTGGAAAGGGCTGAACACAGATTCATCCTATCCATAATTCCTGGGAAGGGATAAAAGCCCAGAAGAGGGCAGGGGCATATTTTGTAGTTGTAGCTCGTGTGTGTGCTAAGTCACTGCAGTTGTGTCCAACTCTTTGCAGACCCTATGGACTGTAACCTTCCAGGCTCCCGTGTCCTAGAGATTCTCCAGGCAAGAATATCGGAGTTGGTTGCCAGGTCCTCCTCCAGAGGATCTTCCCCATCCAGGAGTTGAACCTTATCTCTTCTATCTCCTGCACTGGCAGGCAGGTTCTTTGTCACTAGAGTCCCCTGGGAAACCCCAGCTGTGGCTCAGCCCTCTACTTAATTGAAGACTGAGGAAGGAATTGGTGGGGAGTCTGAGAGGCTCCTGGGCTGCCTGAAAAGAACCCCCAACACAAGTTCACATAGACCTCAGGATGGCAAGAGGGAGCAGTTCTCATAAGTATCCTTAAAGTGACTTGTCCAGATTCCTGCCTGCAGCAGCCTGGGATTCAATTTGCAGCTCTTTGAATCCCACACACTCTCAGCCGTGCTTCTCTGGCCAGCCCTATCGCTCACAATTAGAAGCCCATTTTACTGGAGCTTAGCTGTGCAGCAAGCCAGCCCCGCTCCCCACCAGGTAGGATGGGAGCAGCCAGAGAGTGAAGGGCAAGGGGAGGAGAGCAGGCTCACCCGCATGAGGCTTTGCACAATCCGGCATTTATGGAAAATTGGATGTGCTAATGAACCTGAGATCCATCAGGGTTTTCTGAAGGCAGGACGGTTTCTGTCAACAGACCAATTAGCACACAATTATTTTCTCTTTCTGAAAGCTTATCTGAGGCTCTCTTTGAGCTGCACTTTCCATTACCTCTGCTGGCCCTCTTTATAATCCACCAAAGCTGTCTGCCTCTTCTACAGGGAGAGACACAGGGTTTCCTGGACCAACCTGCCAGGCACTCTGGGACTTTCATCACTCCGCAGGTTCAGGGGTCCTTGGCTCATCCCGCTTGTCAAGTCAGTGCTCAGGCACCATCTGCAAGAGGACCCTCTATAGCTCCCCTCCTGCTTCCCGCCTCTTTGCTTCTCTGGGAGGTCAGAGGTAGCTCAGGGCAGAGGAGCCACCGAAAGGGCAGTGACTCTGGGATCTGGTAAAACCTGAGTAAGCCTTCCTCACTCGTGGAGCTCTGGCTTGAATCATTCCCTCCAACAAGAAATGAACAGGGGGATCGCAGTTTCTGTCTCTTCCTTGTTCCCATCCTTGTGCTGCAATTAACAAAGTAGAGCTACACACACCCTTTCAATGACTCACCTAATTGATTGTTCTCTTTAGAACTGATCTTCGGAACTGGGCAAGTAAAGGTCAGAAAATTGCATGGGAGCTAGCCCTAGAATGTTGAACAAGATGGTGGTGGGGTTGGGGAGGGGGCAGATGAATCAGTGGTAGGGAGGGAGGGACAGGGGTGGAATGAAAGAGCGGAAAGTTGCTGTGCTCTGTTCTCCCCCTTGGGAGTTGTCCTACTTCTGCATAAGGCATGTAGCTTTCTCCCTGCATGGACCTGATGCTGGGAGTGGGTGGACAGAAAAGCCAGTGCAGAACTCAGTGACAATGTGGTGGCCAGCTTACCTGGAGGCGGGGAGAGGCAAACCTCCCAAATCCCACACACCCCCATCCCACTCTGTCTTTCAGCCTACTCCATTCTAAGAGAGACAGGCTTCCCCGAATAGCTGGGCTAGTTCTTGGCCACAGCTCCTATAGGAATTTTTGCACCATATAGATAAAGAAAGCTTTACCTTGAAATAATCCTGGTTCTGCCTTCCCACTGCATTAGACAGTCGCCAACTCACTCAATACAGAGACATTACTCAGCACCAAGTGCCCACCTGTGGAGGGAGGGAGGTTCATGTGTAACACTGGGATTATGTCAGTGTAAACATGTTTCCACTTGTCTGTAAACTCCTTACGGTAGTGACTGGCTCACTGTGAGTTTTAGATTCTCCTAGAATATTTCATAAATGAATAAATGAGTGAAATGAAGAATGAGTGAGTCAAATGAATCGTAGCCCTGCAGCTGACTGTGTGACCTTGAAGAAATCACTTAACCTATCTGGTCTTGATTTCCTCATCTATAATGATAATATCTAAAGTCTTCTGATACAATGCATAAAATAGATGACTCGTGAGAACCTACTATATAGCAGGGAACTCTATCCAATGCTCTGCAGTGACTTAAATAGGAAAAGAAATCCAAAAAGAGGGGATATGGGTATATTTATAGCAGATTCACTTTGCTGTACAGTAGAAATTAACACAACTGTGAAGCAAATATATTCCAATAAAAAATAAAAGAAGTCTATACAATTTGTCTTATGCCTTGTTCACCTTCTGCAGAGAGGGTAGATCACTAAAATGTTGGCTGGTCTGTTGACACTTGTTTTTTAGAGTGATGTCGTCTACATGGGTTTAACTCCATTTTCAGCAGCCCTTTGATATGCCCTCACAGGAGACACTGGGGCCAGGAACTGAAGTCTGAGGATTCAGAAGTCAAAAATCCTATCTCATCTACTCAATAGCTTTGAGTCTTTGGGCCCAGTATCTTCCTAAACCTTGTATCTTTCCCTGAAACATGATAGTAGTGCAATCATGCAATCAGAGTTAGTGTGAAGCTTAAATGGGATGATCTTGGAGGATGAGCTTGGGAACTGTAGAGGGGTTTCCTGCCTCTGTCATGGCCTTGATCCTATTCCCCATCCAGGCTGGGTCTTGCTGCTTCTCATGCACAGGGTCTATTGCTTGCCCTGTAGTCTTTCTCTTCCAATTCTCCTCTTCACTCTTACCCTTTAAGACCAATTTATGGATCACCTCCTCCATGAAGCCTTCTCCTACTACTTTAAGCAACAACGTTTTTTCCCTTCTCTCTCTTCACTCTATTAGTATCACACCATCTCTCATTTACTCTGTTCCAAGTGTAGTTTTCAGGACTATACTAAATTCTCTTTAATGATGTCACTTACACTTTGGAATTCACTGTGATAACTGGCAGAGTGGCAGACACATTACATCTCACACTATCAAGCCCATATGTTGTAGATCATGCCGCCCCTTCTTTTTCTGAGAGTACTTCCCCTCCATTCTCTTCCTGTCCATATTTTACTCATCTTGAAGGAACAACTCAGCTGCTCTCTCTGAAACTCCTTCCCTTGCTTAGAACCGCACTTTCCCCAGGGCTCATTATGACACGTTGCCTCTTCCCCACCTGGAGGTGTATCAATCAGTTGGCTATGTACCTGTCTTCCCATAGGTTGTAACCTCCTGGAGGACACACAGTATAGCCTGTACATCTTTGTGTCCACCTCTCCACCCCTCAAAGCCTGAAACATATTACTCACACACACTCTAATTTATTGAGTACGTATTAGGTGCCAGCCACTGTGTTAATTGCTGTTGACAACCTCATGAGCAAAATAACTATGAGTTGACCTCTGTGGAGCCTTTCATGTGTGGAGGACTCAGGCTTTAAATACTTGCAGGAAAGGATGGAAAACTCTAAGTCATCTGCTTGCTGCAGAGCAGAGGTGCCTGGAGCTAGGCGAGAAGGTCAGAGGTATCAGAGCCGACTTCCTTGAAGAACTCTGAGAAAGGCACTCTATGAATGTTTGATAAATTGCAGGGAATTGAACAGTGGCTGCCCAATAAATACCAGTTGATTGGTTGATTGATTGTTGGCAGAGCCTCCAGAGATCCTGAAAAGAAAGGGCCTCAGGTCCCCATCAGTCTTATTACATAATTATTTCAGTGCATTTAAAGCTCCCCATTTTTCATCTTATACTTTAAACATCAGGGAAAAACTGATAGTCCAACTTTATAATATTTTAACATGACTCTGTGGTGTTTTGGAATATTACATAGCTATAAGAGATTATGTATATTTAATATACTTATTAAAATATGCAGTAAGCCCACGGCTGATTTTCTCTAAGGACGTCTCAGTGCCGAGGTGGAACTTAAATGTTTAATATTAATAATAATACTCATAACTCATATTTCTCTAGTGTGTTTCATCTTCGGGATCCCTAAAGCCTGTGAGCACCACATCAAGTGGCTACAGCTGGGCTGGCCAGTGGGCTGACAGCATCCGCACCTGGCCTCCGGTCTTCCTCTGGGGGAGGAGATGGGGGAACTCCAGTGTGGAGCTCAGCTTCCTCTTCCTACACTGAGTTTCTTTTTTTCAGACACAAAGTCCCCCTGGCTTCTCTGAAAGGCTTGCACTTCTGGACAGCTGCTGCTGCCAGCCCTACACCACTGATACTACCTGTCTCAGAACAAGGGGAAAAGTGGCTTCATGCTCCCAGGGTAGGACGAGCCATGTCCTTCCTTGGGCCAGTCCAGAACAGGACACAGAGCCTGAGAATGGCTGACTGGAAGAGGGCAGGGCAAAGGGAAAGCCTTGGTGTGTTGTCTAAACCCGCCCTTCCTTCTCTAGGTCACGGAGACCAGGACTGGCCCCCTGGGCTGCAGCAACTACGACAACCTGGACTCAGTCAGCTCTGTTCTGGTACAGAGTCCAGAGAACAAGGTGCAGCTACTCGGTAAGGTACCCTGTGGTGATTTTCACACTTTCCGTAGCTGGTTAAAAAAAAAAAAAGAAGTTTAGATCACCCAAAGGAAAAGGTCCCGTCTGCCCCATTTGGCTAAACCCTTCCAAAGACAAGAACTACCCCTAGTTCTGGGACCTATAATTAACAACTTTCCATCACTCTTTGGAGAAAACTTCTGACATGGTTTACTTTACATCTCAATCATTGCTCGACACCTGACCACTCGACACCTGAATCCTCCTACCTCCCAGTTCTGCCCAAGATCTCTGTCACTATACTACTGCAAGAGCACACCCATCCTTCTATGCCTTGATCTAGCTGGGCAATCTGCCTTGTTGTCCAAAGAACCCTCTGCTTTATCCTAAGGACCCAGTGGGGAACATCTGGTCTTTACAGAGTGATCATGGGCCATCGTCTCTAGCTCGACTAAGAGCTACACAAAATGTGGGGCCACTGGTTATCCTGAGACTGGTCCCTACTTTTTGTTACTAGTCTGCATCCTTCCATGGGAGATCAAAGCCAGGAGAAGAGTTTGAAAGGAATGGGAGCCTCAACCGGGGACAGAACAAGGAGAAACAGAAAAGCAAAAGGAACAGGAATGACGCTAGGTCTGGAGGCTGGGAGATAAGGGGGTGCACTCAGGTGGCCCCCAGGCATCCGAGGGGCAGAGCTATGTAGATGGAGTCAGAGCTGTTTGGCAGTGGGGAGCGTTCATTCTTCTTAAGGCCTAAGGGAATTGAACTCTGTTTAAGATATGATTGTCTTGGTATTATAAAATCAATAGCCCTCACCCAGGATCTACGATGACAAATTCCAGCCAACCTAAGTCAGATGCAACTCCTGAATGCTTTAGGCATCAAGAAACATAATAAAAAGGAGGAAAAGCCTCCTTTCTTTAAAGCCTCACAATGCAATTAGCATCCCTCTTCTCCTAGATCCCTGGATGGACTGGGTTTGTGTCTGGAAATTAGCAATGAGTGAAGTTCAGAGTGTCTGGTGGTTCATTTGGAATAGTTTATGCCATTTAATTTTATAGCCCATCACTCACGCAGACATTGCTCAGGGCACTTATTTTATAGCAATAGGAAATGTTATGGGGAGGTGGAGAGAGCTAATGGGGGAGGTGAAAGGAAAGGGCTTGGAGAGGGGTGAGTGTGGGAAGCAAGCACATGTGGACAGGGTACATGGGGAGGGCTGCTCAAGTGCCACTGCAGGGACATCGTCAAGAAAGAAAAACGTAGGAACAGTTCTGAACAGGAGTAGATCTCAAACAAGAGCAACAAACATCTACTGCAGCTGCAATTCTAAGTTTTATTTTAAGGTCTGCTGACACGAGGATACATCCTTTGGACTCTGATTTCCTGCTAAGGTCAAGGGTGTGATGATAAAGAGCCAGCAGATATTTGATGAAAGGGGAGCCCATCCCATCCAGAAGTCCTCTCGTCCCTCACTCTCCTGGCACAGTGTCTCCTAGGGTCCCTATTCAGGGAGCCTCCTGTGGGTCTGACCTCAAACCTGGCCAGCTTGCATCCCAAGGCATGCCTATGATTCATGCACGTCTTCATAAGCTTCCAACAGCCACCCTGTCTGGCTAGAAGCCAACTAGGAGTCCATCCTGCTGCTGATAAACCAATGTCCACCACTCCAGTGGTGCTAGTGGTAAAGAACCCGCCTGCTAATGCTGGAGACACAAGAGACATGGGTTCAATCTCTGGATTGGGAGAAGGGCATGGCAATCCACTCCAGTATTCATGCCTGGGAAATCCTATGAACAGAGGGGCCTGGTGGGCTGCAGTCTATAGCATTGCAAAGAGTCAGACATGACTGAAGTGACTTTGCAAGCAGGCACCACAGATGGGTAGGAAAACTGAATCTTGGAGAAACTGAGTGGATTATATTCAAGACCAGAGGCAGCTAATTAGAAAGGAGCTGAGAGGCATTTATATCTAACTTGGGGCATCTACCACCACCTGACTTTCAAATCTCCTCAAGAGTGAAAGCCTGAGATGGGCAGTCAGTCCCAGTTGTGCAGTAGGACCCAAGGGGACAAGGGCACAGTCTGACACCAGGCTGGCTTTACTAGCACTGTGACTTGGGCAGACCACTGTGCTCATGAGGATTGGACTTCCTCACCTCTAAGAGCCTCGGTAGGACCACAAGTGTTACCTGCAGTCATATATGGGAAGTATTACTTGGTGTTGTACCTGGCCACTACATATCCACAACACCTGTCCCTATCTTCTAAGCAGGGCAGCCTCCTTGGTCTTCAGGGCTAAGGTGGGAGGCCCAGGAGGGTCAGCATTTAGTAATATCCTAGGAGGCCCGCTGCTCATCTCAGAGAAGTTAGAGATAGTATGGCTCTTGGAGGCAGAGCAAAAAAGTCCAACAAGCCTTGATGTTTTTCCCTCATGAGGACTCAAAGCTCTTCCTTTATCTGAAACACCATTGCATTTCCATCCTAGAAATGCTGACGTGTACCCAAGAATCCCGTTCATATGATAGGCACGTTCTCAATTTGGCTGATGTGAGGGTTCAACTAAGCCTTCAGCTTTGACGTACCCCATCTGTCACAGGGGTAGCAGTAACCCTCTGTCCCAACCAGCTTAGCAGGATCAGGCCTGGGGTACCCACCTTTGGACCCAGGATGCACAAGTCCGCAGAACTCCAGCCAGGGACTCTGCAGCCTTGGGTGTGGGAAAGCGAGTACCCACGAGTCCCGCCTGGCAGTTTTCCCTGATACATCTTTTCCTTAGGCCTGCAGGTGCTGCTGCCCGAATACCTGCGTGAGCGCTTTGTGGCCGCTGCACTCAGCTATATCACTTGCAGCTCCGAGGGCGAGCTCATCTGCAAGGGGAATGACTGTTGGTGCAAGTGCAGCCCTTCCTTCCCGGAATGCAACTGTCCTGATGCCGACATCCAGGCCATGGAGGACAGCCTGCTGCAGATCCAGGACTCCTGGGCAACTCACAACCGGCAGTTCGAGGAGTCAGGTGAGCAGTGGGTTGGCCCAGATTTCCTCCCTGTGAATGGGAGGAGGCCATGAGGTACTCCCCGGGACACTCAGCTTGGTTCCTGACTCAGCCTGTGACCTCCAGCAGGTTATATCACCACCCCAAGTCTCAGCTGTTTTCTTTTGTTGTATATGCAAATAGACCTAATACCTACCAAAGAGATGCATTTCAAGGACCTAATAAGCTAAGGTAAATATAATCAAGGCCATAGACCTCATCTATCTCATTTGCCACAGATTCCACAGTCCCTGCACGTTAGGTGCACAGTGAGTATTTGTTGAATGAGTGAGGTGCATAGCATGTTTCTAGAGTCACTAGTTCATGCTGGTGACTGCTTACTTACTGCAAGTATAACTGATATCAGTGTCACCTTGAGACAGACTCAGAGGACTGGGTTTTGAGTTCTTATTCTGTGTTACAGATTGAGTGTTTGTGTCTCCACCCCCCAATTCATATGTTGAAAATCTAATGCCTAAGGTGATGGTATTAGAAGGTGGGGATCTGGGGAGGTGATTAGGTCATGAGAGCAGAATCCTCATGAATGGGACTGGCACTCGCATATAAAAGGGGTCCCAGAGAGATCCCTTACCTCTTCCACCACGTGAGGACCCAGCAGGAATTCTGCTATTTTCAGCCCAGGAGAGGACCTTCACCAGAACCTGGCCGCAGCCTCTTGACCTTGGACTTCCAGCCCCTGGAAATACATTTTGGTTGTTTATAAGCCATCCATTCTGTTCTATTTTGCTGTAACATCTTGGGTCTCTATTACTGACCCTTTGTATGACTGATTTAGCCATGCAGCCACTCAGTGCCTCCATTTCTTCATCTGCAAATGTAGGAAAATGATAGCAATCGGTGGATGGAAGACTCATATGGAACAATGTGGATGAAATTATAAAGAACTCTGCATGATATACATTTCACTACTACATAAATAATAGTAATGTGGTTGTGTGTCAGAAAACAATATTGGATAAAACAAGGGAAATGAAAAAGGCTATGTGTTACATACATATTTGTATTTATGTAATACTTCTATATAATACTATAATAAATTATTAACATAATGCATATTTAGTACTATTTACTTGATGTTTAAAAACATACTAGCCAATACTTAATATTTTCATGGATAAATGTATTCATAGAAAATGTTAAAAAATATATGATAACGATAAAGAAAACATTCAAGAGAGTAGTTACATCTAGATAAAGACAGAGGGGAAGTTTAGGGCCTTCAAGTATATTTGCTTTGCCTATTTCTTCAAAAAAATCTGAATTCAATATAGCAAGATGGCAAGATCTAGGTGGTGGACTTGTGGGCATTTATTTTCATATTCTCTGTGCCGTTTTGTATACTTAAGTGTTTTATAAGAAGAACTATGCACATCCTAGTTGTTAATGTCATTACTAGGTGTGATTTTTCCAGTCATCTGGGTGGGGGATGAAGAACCAGGGGCTGGAGAAATCAGAATCAGAGTGGAGGACCCAGGCACTGCCAGCTCAAGTCTGAGACAAGGTATCCAGTAGCTGAGGAGAGCAGCACCCTGGCTGCATTGGACCGGGGTGGTGGCATTGGGATGGTAGTATGGGTAGATAGTTCAGACGGGGAGTGGGATGCTTGAGTATGGAGGCAAGGACTTTGGGTTCTCAGCACTGAGTTACTGCTAATGGGTGAAGGAGGGCTATTCGGACCGCTATCAGACCTGATGGCTACAGGTCCTAAGTGAAAGCAGATTTGTGGACAGAGATCTGAGCATGACTTCAGAAAACACATTGTTCCCAGGAAGCTCTGAGGAGAACTCAGACATGTAGTAGGGGTTAAGAACCAGAAAGCACTCTGCTTCTGGACTAACTTCAAAAAAGTATGGATATCTAGCCAAGGTGCGTGTGTTCGTCGTTCAGTCACGTCCGACTCTTTGCAACCCCACAGGCTGTAGCCCGACAGGCTCCTCTGTCCATGGGATTCTCCAGGTAGGAATACTGGATGGCTTGCCATTCCCTTCTCCAGAGGATCTTTCTGACCCAGGGATTGAACCCTGGTCTCTTGCATTACACGCAAATTCTTTACTGTTTGAGCTACAGGAAGTCCGTAATCTGGTCAAGGGGTGAATCTCAAAAGAGAGGAAGGATGTGCTAGACTCAGAGAGAAGGATGTTGCAGGGAGAGGCTGGTCTCAGGAACTGAAAGCCTTCTAAGACTTCTGAGGTGGGTGTTCTGTCTTCTGTGACCACATTTGCCAGTCTTGCCCACCCTCACCTTAACCAGCTTCCCTAAGGGGGCTGTGGTGCAATCCAAGAAGGTTGTGCATAATTTATAAGGAGGTATTAATGGCAAAAGAGATGCGTCCCAAGGTCACTGGCCACATGGGTGGTGACAAAGAAGTGTTTTGAAATTCAGGAGCATATTAGAGATAGGATGGAGGGGAAAGAATCCTGGAGCCTTATCTTATGGTATGTCAATCATAAACAGCTTTCTCAGTAAAGCTGTTTAAAAAGAAAGAAATCAAAAGTCCTGGGAGAATGATGTGAAGCCTCCTGCCTTATACAGTGATGGATGGGCAAGCTGGGTCTTGGGGGTAGAGGGGGCTCTTGCCCACCCAGGGTCTGAAGGGCAGCCCCTCAGCTCAGCCCATGTGTCCTTACCCACAGAGGAATTCCAGGCCCTGCTGAAGCGGCTGCCGGATGACAGATTCCTGAACTCCACAGCCATCTCCCAGTTCTGGGCGGTGGACACCAGCCTCCAGCACCGCTACCAGCAGCTGGGAGCCAGCTTGCGAGTGCTGTTCAAGAAGACCCATCGCATTGTCCGCCGGCTCTTCAACCTCTGCAAGCGCTGTCACCGGCAGCCCCGCTTCCGTCTGCCCAAGGAGAGGTGAGCACCCCTGTGTCTGAGCCAGAGCCACGCTGCCCATGACAGTGGCTGAGGCCCTGGAGGGCCCCTGTTCAACACAGCAGAGCTGGGCATGCTGACCCACATGTGGCCTTTCAGAGGCTCCTGTTATCTTGACCTACTTGTGCTTCAGTCTCAATTATGAGATGTGTCTGAAGTGAAAAAAAAAAGAGAAGCTAATTTTACTTTTATATAAATTATAGTCGATTCGAATGTTACTCTAATAATACTCTAATTCTCACTCACTCATTTCCATTTTAATAAGTCTTTGAGGAAAGGAAAGGGTGGAGTTAAAGCTCACACACTGATTATGTATGATGAGAAACACACACAGTACATCATTTCCAACAGCAACTCAGCTCTGTCACAGGAGCGAAGGGAGCTGAGGCCCTGTGTCCTTAGGAACAGAGGGGGCTGGGTCATCGCTGGCCTTCAAGCATCCATCACTCATTCACACATGCATTCAACAAGCCTTTGTTGAGTCTACCTTATATGGCCTAAGATTGAGCAGTGAGAGCATTTGTTAATTGGAAAGATATAATAAATATATAGGAACATCAAAGCTAGAAAATTATTACAATGCAGCAGCTACTTAATTTCATGTTGTGTGCTCAGTCGCTTCAGTTGTATTCAACTCTTGTGACCCCATGGATTGTAGCCCGCCAGACTCCTCTGTCCATGGGGATTCTCCAGACAAGACTACTGGAGTGGGTTGTCATGCCCTCCTCCAGGGGATCTTGCCGACCCAGGTATCAAACCAGCATCTCTTATGTCTCTTGCATTGGCAGGCAGGTTCTTTACCACTAGCGCCACCTGGGAAGCCCAAATTCATGTTGGTAGAACATAAATTGAAGACATGTCCTAATAATAGCAAAGGTCCAAGAGAAAAGCCATCTGGGAGAAGGATGTCTTGACCAGATTGTCCAGGAGGAGATGAAAGTGGGCTGGTGCTTATGAGCCAGAGCCTTCCAGGAGAGGGTGCTCCCCTCACAGGAACCCAGAGGTGCACCTCTAACTGAGGCACAGGTGACAAGGGACACATGAATGGAGAGGACAGACCAGCAAGGGCTTTTGAGAAAGGTTCTTTTTTTTCCCCCCAAGAAATAGTTAAGAAATGTTTACCAGGCACCAGGAACAATCCTAGTTTCTGAAGATGTGTTGGTGAAGAATGCAGTTCCCTTCTCTCATGGCATTTGCAGGGGAGCCGTCTCTGAACAAGTCAATGGTAAACACAATCCATTTTGATACTGATTCTGGCTGTGGATCACATCAAAGCAGCGTGATATGACAGAGAGGGGCTGGGTGGTGCTTTTGAGGGGAGTCACGGAAGACCTCTTTGAGGAAGTATCATGAGAAGTGAAATTTAAATCTTAAGAGAGGGAGCCAACCATAGAGAAGGCCTGTCCTTGACGGGAGAGTTCTAGAAAGGACAGATCTGGATTGTGAAGAGGTAAAGAGGTGGGCACATCATTGAGAGGTTTGGAGAGCCAGTTGTTGGAAGATCTTACATAAGAGGCTGAAAACTAGATTGGCTATGGAAGACATTGAGCTCTTCTGTAGGCTTTTGAATGAGGGAATGAGGTGGTACTTGGGAGGGATGAGTGCAAGTTTGATGTCAGACCTTTCTGATGCTGATCCATCAGACACCCAGCTCCAGGCTGTGCTGGTCATCCCAAAGTGGTACAGTAGGGTTTCCCTCATTCAGAGAACCTGGGGCTCTTATCTTCCTCATCAACTTCCCTATTAGGCAGCCTCCTGGCACCCTCAGGGAAGTAGCAGTGTGTGGCTTCCTATGACTCTTGTTTCATTTCTGTCTCCCCTCCCACAGGTCCTTGCCCTACTGGTGGAACCGTATCCAGTCCCTCCTCTACTGTGGGGAGAGCACCTTCCCTGGCACCTTCCTGGAACAGAGCCACAGCTGCACCTGCCCCTATGACCAGTCTTCCTGCCAGGGCCCCATCCCCTGTGCCTTGGGCGAAGGGCCCGCCTGTGCCCACTGTGCCCCAGACAACAGCACCCGCTGCGGGAGCTGCAACCCGGGCTACGTGCTTGCCCAGGGGTTGTGCCGCCCCGAGGTGGCCGAGTCCCTGGAGAACTTTCTGGGGCTGGAGACAGACCTGCAGGACCTGGAGCTGAAGTACCTGCTGCAGAAGCGGGACAGCCGCATCGAGGTGCACTCCATCTTCATCAGCAATGACATGCGTCTGGGCAGCTGGTTCGACCCCTCCTGGAGGAAGCGCATGCTGCTCACCCTCAAGAGTAACAAGTACAAGCCTGGGCTGGTGCACGTGATGCTGGCCCTGTCCCTGCAGATCTGCCTCACCAAGAACAGCACCCTGGAGCCTGTCATGGCCATCTACGTCAACCCCTTCGGGGGCAGCCACTCTGAAAGCTGGTTCATGCCAGTGAGTGAGGGCAACTTCCCTGACTGGGAGAGGACTAACGTGGACGCAGCTGCCCAGTGCCAAAACTGGACTATCACCTTGGGCAACAGGTGGAAGACCTTTTTTGAGACAGTCCACGTTTACCTACGGAGCCGAATCAAGTCCCTGGACGACAACTCCAACGAGACAATCTACTACGAGCCCCTGGAGATGACCGACCCCTCCAAGAACTTGGGCTACATGAAAATCAACACCTTGCAGGTCTTTGGTTACAGTCTGCCCTTTGACCCGGATGCCATCCGGGACTTAATTCTCCAGTTAGACTACCCATACACGCAAGGTTCCCAGGACTCCGCTCTCTTGCAGCTCATTGAGCTTAGGGACCGGGTCAACCAGCTTTCTCCACCTGGCAAGGTCCGGCTTGACCTTTTCTCCTGCTTGCTCCGGCATCGGCTCAAGCTGGCCAACAATGAGGTGGGCAGGATCCAGTCTTCTCTGAGGGCTTTCAACTCCAAGCTGCCAAACCCTGTGGAATATGAGACTGGCAAACTCTGTAGCTAATGGGGGACCCACTCCAGCACCGGGCAGGGAAGGGACCCATGAATCCAGGGTGCGGAGATCATCCAAGCCCTGACCTTAGTGCCAACAGGGTGCTCCCTGAAGACTGTCAGAACCCAGCAGATGGGACCTCGGGGCTTGGACTGAAGCAGGCAGGAGAGAGAGAAACAACCACTGCACATATGCACAACACACGTGCCCACACTCACACACACTCGCACCAGGAGGCGACCACTCAGCAGCCCTGAAGCTATAAAGTCGGTGCTTTCTCAAACGAATGCAGTTGAAGGAGAGGAGGCAAGGGAGAGATTTAGTAAAAGAACCAGCCAAACCCAGCAACACACAAATCCTTGAAAGTGATTCTTATTTAAGAGAGCAACACAGAACAACGGGAGGGGTAGGAATACCACCTCCCCTTCTGTGGAGTCACTTTTGTATTCTTTTTAACCAGATTTCTTAAAATGGCGCTGTTTCGTGATTCCCCCACGTTGGTTCTTACTCTTTTGTATGCTGCCTCCACTGAACTCTCCAGACATGGACTGCTCCTCAAGCTGGCTCCCTTGGGAAACAAGCGACCCCCCCCCCACAGAGGACCGCTCAGAGAAGGCAGGCAGCCATGTGTCCCACCCACTCCCTTAGCTCCTCTGCTTCCTCAGCCTCCCCAGTTTCAGGGCCTGGCTGCCTCCATGTTCTGCTCATGGTCCAGCCAGAGCGCCTCTTCCAACAGCATCTGTTCTGTCCAAGAAAGCAGCTCTGTCAAGTTAGAGACCATGTATAGGGAAATGTTTTTTGTTTTGTTTTGTTTTTTTTTTTAAGAAAAAAAGAAAAAACAACAAAAATATTTATTTTGTGATTGTTTTTCTTGTCAATCAGCTCCAGCCACATGAACATATGAAGTAAAACTGATCTGGTTTAATACATATATTTTTTAAAAAGACCTTTTTTTAGGGGAAAAATGAGAGCGAAAAGAAGAAAAGGATAGTTTCCTGGGCTGCTTGGATTTTTAAAAATTGCTGTATGTGTGACATGTGGGGTGTCCCATGGATGGAGGATATTGCTGTGTAGGAGGCTGGGTGATTAGTGAACACACAAGTGAAGACATGTCTGGCTTGACTGTGTGTGTGAGAGAGAGAGACAGAGAGGTTGAGATGGACATTTGATAAATGGAGTGAGGCAGAACTCTTCCAGAGAATTATCGGCTCATCCCACACCTTTTATCCCAGGTTCGAGGGCTGACACAGGTCCTAGAACCAAGACCTCCTACTATCCGGAGAAGAGTATGAAAGCTCCTACTCTCTAGGAAAACTGCAGCCATTGGTCTAGGGTGCATGCCTGCTGAGGGTTGGGGGCTCCCCTTTGCCCACCATGCTGCAGACATCAGGAGAATTTTCCATACTCTGCATCTTATGGTCTGGGATCTCCCTTTGCTGAAATGAGGACCCATGCAGCGATGGCCTTGGTTTTCTCCCTTCTGTCTGATGACTACTTCCCCAGCCTAAAAAGCAGGTTTGACATAAGCCACACAGAATAATTCATCGTTCTCCCTTAGTGCCTCCCTCAGGTGGTATGAGAAGCATTTCATAGCAAATCTTTTGGAGAACCAATTCCCTGTCTATTCTCCACATGATCCAAGTACAATGCGTAGGCATGACAACCCCCATTTTATTCAGGCAGAAGTCACCAGGTACATACTAAGTACCTCATTCCCTACCTGTGGTACGTCTCGGTTGGTACAAAATGAACTGGGAGACAGAAAGGATGGTCATGTGTCTCTGCCCAGGGCCGTCTACATTTATTGTTGTATAGAGAGAAGAGTTCAGCATTCTATTACTATACCATCAATCCAAGATGACCTGAAATCCTTGGTAGACATAAGCAGCCTAGGGCATTTCATTCTTCACAATTCCCCTAAAGGCTTTTAGTGTAGAAATCTGGAGTGATGGAATGATGTGGGGACGAACGCAGGTATTGGGTGCCTATTAATGTTTCAATCACTGCTTGCTCCAGGGAGTTTGTATCAAGTTCCTCTTCTGTGGAACACGGAGCCAGCAGATGTCATTTTCATCAGTGGGGGTGTTGACATGCCAGAGCAGTGTGCTTTTGTTGAGAAACGGGTTTCAACTAGTTGTAAGGCTTTGATAGCTTTCCTGGTTGGGGTTTGAGAGGTGTAAGGCAGATAGGAGAGTCTGGTTGTCTGCATGCCATCAGAATGGGTGGGCAGAGGGTTTCACCCACAGATGAAAGGCACATTGTGCACAGCAATATTCAGAGTGTGGAGGACAGCAATCGAGAAAGTGCTGTGCACAAAATTAGCAGTTGGATCCTCAGTACCATGAAGGTCATTGTCCCAGTGGGAACTGAGTCAATACATGAGGGCTCACTTCCCTCCTGAGCCAATGTCCCAGCTGAGGGTGGGGGAGACTTCAGCTGTCAGTCTCTGAATTGGAGAGCAGACCAGGGAAGAGCCCAACTACAGGGTTATTAGGAAGGATGCTACATCTCCGTATCTCAGACTCTGTCTTAGGAAAGCTCTGGGAAGATTCTGGTGTGACGTGGTTTTGAAAATATATGCATTCAGTTACAAAGATTTCCACATCTTGCCTGCTTCAAGGTTTAAACCATGAAGCTGACTGTATCAACTCCATCTAAAAGTAGTATTTGTTTTTGTTGTTTGGTTGCTAAGTTGTGTTTGACTCTTATGCGACCCCATGGACTGTAGCCCACCAGGTCCCACTGTCCATGGGACTTACCAGGCAAGAATACTACAGCAGATTGCTATTTCCTCCTCCAGGAGATCTTCCCAACCCAGAGATTGAACATGCATCTCCTGCATTGGGAGGTGTATTCTTTACCACTGAGCCACCAGGGAAGCGCAAAAGTACTATTACAGTTTGGTAAGTATTTAGGAGTGCCCATCTGAGCCAAGAAGTAAGCACCATATTGACTGAAGGCCTAAAAGACATTACTAATTATAGTGGCAGACAAGTTTATATTTGACCTACTCACCTGTTACCTGTGATGGATGCCTGATGCCTCTGTTCTGAGACAGTGATGGGGTAGCTGGCATAGAAGAGCTTGGATCAAAGCAGCAGACCAAAGACTCAGCTTCTAGAAGGCAGGTGGGAAGAAGAGGGAGAGTAAACAATGTGTATATTTTCTTATGAGGCTTTTAAAGGCTTGAATTCAGTATGTGCTTCTCAGCTAGGCTGAGAAATGCCATAATAAGGAAAGGCCATCCCCAAATGTTTGCCTGAAGAGTCTACAATAATCAGAAGATGTGACTTACCTATTCTCAGACAGTTGCAAATAAAGAATAGTCACTAATTAATCAGTACTAGGTTGTCAGTGTTGGTGAACTCATTGTGGAATTAAAAGCCAAATCACAATTCAGCTAGTGGATATAACAATTGGAAATTCAAGCTTTAATTGTAACCCCTGAAGAACTAATACATCAAATGCTAATCTGCCCTAATACTTAAGACTAATACCACTAATACTAAATTATATATTTAACATCTTCTGTTGATAATATGGAAAAGGCAATGGCACTCCAGTACTCTTGCCTGGAGAATCCCATGGACGGAGGAGCCTGGTGGGCAGCCATCTCTGGGGTCGCACAGAGTCAGATATGACTGAAGCGACTTAGCAGCAGCAGCAGCTGATAATATAATGCATACGTATGCATCCATAGCCAAAAACAGAAATGAAATTGCTTCTAATACTGGGTATCACATATAGTTCAGATCTGGTTCCTGATATGAAATATGAAAATAGTGAAATTTTTCTAAATTTTACTAAATATGAAAATAGTGGTCATGATGGGCAGAACTGCCTTGAGTGGACAGAAGACATTGCCTACATGGTGTCTAGCCCCAAAATAGCACTTCTAGTATCTGTAATTTCATCATGTAAGTTTATTCTCTTGCATACAGAAGAGACCTTTTTGCTATTATATTTTGTTTAAAAATAAAATAACACTGAGGAAGAAATAGTCAAGTTTAGCTCAATGGCAAACTAGAGGATTAGATTTTTGGAACTCAAAGTTTTTTAGAGGTCATCCAGTCTACTGATTTCTGACACAAGGAAGAGGTGACGGAACTTTGCCAAGGTTGTATCTATTAACAGGAATAGCAGTTGGATCTGCTTTCTCTACCTCTCTCTCTGCTAGTAAATGACATCTGCATCTTGGGAGATGACAAGGACCCAGTTCAGGGCTTGGAAGTATGAGGGTGGAGAAGCAAAGACCATTTTCCAGAAAGCAGAAGAGGACTATTAAAGAGGCAAGAATGGGACTTCCCTGGTGGCCCAGTGGTTAAGAATTTGTCTTGTAATGCAGAGAACACAGGTTCGATTCCTGGTCAGGAAATTGAGAAATTGAGGTCCCACATGCCACAGGGCTACTAAGCCCATGCACTACAACTAGAGAAACCCCTGTACACTGCAATGAAGACCCAGCACAGACTAAATAAGTAAATAGGTGAAAGAATCCTTACATCTTTTCCTGAGATTTTTTTCTAGCAAAAATAATCAGTGGCTATAACAAGTGAAAGAGAAAAACTTAAGTTTCTCCCCTGGGAAGCTCTAAACAGAGTAGACATGTTTCCATCTGAGATGGAATGAACTTTCTAGTTTCCTGATGACTCTATCAGCTCACTGGTTTTTAATTATAGCATCCTGTCACTAATTAGACTTTGAATATCTTTACAAATCTGATAGTTTCTGCAAAACATTTTCCATGTGAAGGTTAAAGGCATCTGGGTACCACTAACCTCCAAAGGCCTTAAACTATATAATCACCATGGCAACACTCTGCTGAGCACTAAGAGTCCTTGCTTCTTGCAGAGGAACAGCAAGAGACTATGTACTGAAGAGGCCTCCAAGACACAAAACTAAGGCCTGCACTCCAGGTTTTGGAAAGATAAGATGGGGAAATTCAGGTGGTATGACTAGGCTGAAGACACATACCTTTCTTCTGGTTTCTTATCCTGGTTCTGCCACCAGCCAGTTCTGTAACTGTGGACAAGTCACTCCACCTCTCTGGGAGTTTGCGTCCCTGTGGATGAGGGAGTTGGGTGTGCTCTGCGGGTACTGGGAAAAATTCTAGGGCTATCCTTTTATGACATTCAAAGCAGGGCGATACAGAAGACACGTAAGCCATCCATCAGACAGACCTGAATTCCCATGTTGGCTCCACACTTATATTTAAGTGACCTTAAGTCTTAGTTTATTCTCTTATCTGTAACCCAACAGCTTCATCCCTACCTCCCTAAGGTGTTTTTTTTTTTTTTTTCCTCTTTATGAACACTCACTTCTCAGCATACCTTCATCATACTTTCCAACATCCAGGATATTTGTGTACCTTCAGTTCTCTAAAACTCAAGTCCATTACTTCTCTCCCTCTCTTTCTTCCTTTCCTCCTCCTTTTATGTATTCATCTAGGTCATGAAGAGTTGTACACTATAAAGTGAGGGATGGGGATGCATAAACCAATCACAGTGGTGCATTCTCTAGTAGAGATGTGCAGTCTTGATGGAGCACAGGAAGGGAGCAAATCCCTTTCTGGATGACACATGGGTGACATCTGTTATGAACCTTCTAATAACTATGGAAGCAATACTCCAGGTCTCCAGATGATCTACATAGTTATGAGGCAAAGACTGAGCACCTAAAGTGTATCTCCCCTCTCAGAGGGCAGAGAAGAGCAATGACAGTAGCAGAGCCTCACTGAAGGCTCACACTTCATCTGGCTGGTGCCCTTATTTGCAGCTCCTGAGCCCCATGTCAGCAGCTTGTTATGCACTGCAAGACAGTCACAGCACTGCCCTGGGAGATCTGTTTGGTGGAGGAGATGCCTCCTCCCCTGGAGGGTGAAGAGTTCTAAAATCAAGGCTCCCCGACTTTAATGTGTGTATGATCCACCTGTAATCTGAATTCAGCTTGTCTGCAGGCGCCCATATTCTGTGCTTCTAAGAAGCTCCCAGGTACTGCTGCTGCTGCTGCTAAGCTGAAGATCACACTTGGAGGAGCACTCTTTTAGGATGTCTGTCATCCTTCTGCAGTGCTCAGGACTCAAAAAAAAAAAAAAAAAGAACCTCCAAGAAAGAACAGGGGCTAAGGGAGCAAAGGGTCAATGGTGTGATGACTTGCTTATGAAAATCTTGGAGCCCCCTTAGCCTTTAATCTCTCAACTGGTTAGGGGGCAGATGCCTGACCTATATATACTGGTAGTCTAAGAAAAAAAAAAGAGAGAAAGGAGAAAGGAGGCTTAACTAAATCAAAATCCTATGGGCTGAGAGCTAGCGTGCTTGTGAATGTGTTTACAGGTAAGCAGCCTCACAGACTGGCTGAATCATGCTGGCTGAGTAAAAGGCTTTTCCCCCCAAGCCTATCAGAGTAAATCTGTTCAGAAGTGGGATAGGGAGTACCTGTCACTCTACAGAAACATACATCAGATGAGATGATTAAATCTGCAGCAGCAATGTGCAAGCACCCAGAGGCCCCAGACTTTAGACTGCTAAGGTGCCATGCCAGCTCCAGGCACCTAATCTAAGAAATAAAATGAATTATTTCTGCTTTTCAATTCTGTCCTCCTCTCCTCCAGTCTGTGTGATTACTGCCCTTGCATCATTAATAAAAACAGCCACCAGGATTTATGTAGGGTCATTCTTCCAAGGATCTCAAACTTGGAGGAAGGCATCAGTCAGTGTTATTTATTGAGCATTTTCAGACAGGAGAAGTGGGGAGTTAAAAACACCCATGTATTTAGTATGTACATTCCCTTAATTCAAAAATTTTGCAGGTGAATTATAGAATGAAACCTGGGAGAGGCTATGCAGCTAAGTGAAAGCAGAAGCTGCACTTAGCATGCTTCCGGCAGTCAGGCTGCTTTGGTTCGAATCCCATCCCTGTCCTTTACAATTGTGCAGGGCGGGATACGTCATTTCATCTGTTTTAGCCTCAGTCTGCAGCACATCTGTAAAAGAAGGGGCGATAACTTTGTGTACATCATAGGATGTTGTGATGGTCAAATAAGGTAAATCCTCCAAAGGGCAGAGTAAGCTCACAGCACAGATTGCATTAGATGTGCCTTGTCGTTTAGTTGCTAAGTCGTGTCCTACTCTTTGCAACTCCATGGACCATAGCCCCCTAGGCTCCTCTGTCCATGAGATTTTTCAGGCAAGAATACTGGGGTGGGTTACCATTTCCTCCTCCAGGGTGTCTTCCTAACCCAGGGATTGAACCTATGTCTTCTGTCTGTTCTGCATTGCAGATGGATTCTTGACCTGCTGAGCCGTCAGGGAGGCCCAAGCTCACAGCGCATATTAGATAGTTTCCATGTTTAGAGGAAAGAAAAGGAAAGGGAAGCAAAGGAAAAGGTAAAAGAAATATTTATACTACTCACAGGCAAACTTTGTCCTCGAAACAGAAAAATTTATCATCTGGGGCCCTTATATCAGGGTCACTGGATAATATAATAGAAAGGTCTTCAATGACAGTTTTGTGGCAGACATAGATAAGTCATTCAAACAGATATTTCTTAGATAAATCCTCTAAAAAAGCAGAGAATATAATATTATAACATCACCTATCACCAAAATACCCGTGTCTGACTAGGTTACATGGCCCAGGTACATTGGTTCTGATGATATAAATTATTAGAATGATAGAGCCTGAAGCATCAGAGAGAATGGCTAGTTAACATTCCCATTATACCGTCTCTTTCAAAGATGTGCGTCTCTTTCAAGAGTGCACATCTTAAGTGCACTTCTAGCAAGTACTGGATTGCAGGCAATTCCTAGTTGAATTCCGTGATGGAAAACCAGGATATAGTTCTACCATAATATTTTTAGACACAGACATGAGGGAGGCAGAGTGTCTCCTCCAGTTTCGTCAGAAGTAGAAGACATATGTGAACAGACAGAAAGGTGGGGAAAGTGGTACCTAAGAAGTGGTACCACCATGAGCCTAGGCCCATGTTCCTAGACACAGTGACAAGTCAGCCTGATGTTCACATTCCAGACCCATCCTCCTGCCCTCCATTCTTTCCTTTTTAAAACACCAGCTCTGGGACTTCCCTCGTGGTTCAGTGGCTAAGACTCCATGCTCCCAATGCAGGAGGCCTGGGTTCGTTTCCTGGTTGGGAAACTAGATAGATCCTGCATCATGCAATGAAGATCAAAGGTCCCATATGCTGCAGCTAAGACCTGGCACAGCCCAATAAGTAAATATTGAAACAAAATACTAGCTTTATTGAGATACAATTCACATACTATAAATTTCACCTCTCTAAAGTGTACAATTCAGTAGTTCTTATTCAAAAATTTATACATCAAGCACCACTCTCTAATTCCAGAACATTCACTTGACCCAAGAAAGAAATCTTGTAACTATCAGCAGTCACTCTGCATTCCTCCCCGACCCTCAGCCCTTGACAACGACTAATCTCTTTTCTGTTTCAGTGGATTTGCCTTTTTTGAACATTTCATATAAATGGAATCATATAATATGTATGATTTTCTTTTCACTTGCTTGAGAGAATCCTTTGAAGCACACACTAAAATTTTGATGAAGTCCAATTTGTTTTTTTTTTTTTCTTTTGTTGCTTTGGTGTCGTATCTAAAACTCTACTGCCTAATCTAAGGTCATATAGATTTATACCTGTGTTTTCCTTTAAGAGTCTTATAGCTATTACATTTAGTCTTCTGATCCATTTTGAGTTAATGTTTGTATACAGTTTGAGATGGGAGTCCAACTTTATACTTTTATATGTGTATATCCAGTTGTCTCAAAATTTGTTGAAAAGATTTTTTCCCCCATGGAATTGTCTTAGCACATGTGCTAAAAATTTATTTATTGACCATATATGTATAGCTCAGTTCTATGTGATTGATCTCTCTGTCTATCTTAATGCCAGTACCATACTGCATTCATTACTGTAACTTTGTACTGAGTTTGGAAATCAGGAAATGTGTGACCTCCAACTTTTTCTTTGTCAATATATTATGACTATTCTGGGTTTTTCTGAAGTTCACCTTGTCATTTTCTATAAAAAATACAGCTGAAATTTGATAGGAATTGTGGTGAATCTGTAAATCAATTTGCCCAGTATTGCCATCTTAACAACATTAAATCTTCTGGTCTATAAATATGGAACGTCTTTCCATTTAAATTTTTAATTTAATGATATGTTGTAGTTTTGGTCTTAAATTCTCACACTTCTGCTAAATTTATTCCTAAATATTTTATTCTTTTTGATGCTATTATAAATGGGTTTGCTTCCTTAGTTTTGTTTTTGGATTGTTCAGTGTTTGTACCATACATAGAACTAAAATAGATTTCCATACATTGATCTTACAACCTGAAACCTTGCTGAACTAATAAGTTCTAATTTTTTGTGGATCCTTCAGAATTTTCTATTTACAAAGGCATATCATCTTCAAACACAGTCTTACTGTGCCCCTTATTTTTAATGACTCTTCTTTAGCCAGTGCATTCTTGCTTTTGCTGTCAAGATGCATTCTTGTTCTTGTTGCCTCCTGTGAAGGCAAAAGAATTTTTTTCTTTATGATCCTACTGGGAGCACCTGAGAAAATTGTTTTACTGCAGAGTCAGATTGGTCTATAGAAAAATATATCACTCTTAGCACTATTTGTGAGCACACAAATGCATCCAAAGGGCTGCCCAGGCGGCTCAGTGGAAGGAATCTGCCTGCCAATGCAGGAGATGCGGGTTCAATCCCTGGGTCAGGAAGATCCCTTGGAGGAGGAAATGGCAGCCCACTCCAGTATCCGTGTCTGGAGAATCCCATGGACAGAGGAGCCTGGTGGGCTTCAGTCTCTGGGGTCACAAAGAGGCAGACACAACTGAGCAGTTGAGCACACCTACACAAATGCATCCAAAAGCTAACACGATGAAAGAGTGAGAATAATCAATACTCTTAGCCCATCTCCAAAGTTCTCAGCTGCCTCCAAGAACCATTCAACAGCAGCAGTGACCAGATCAGCATGGGAAACCACACACACAGCCTCCATACTCATTCCCATGACTATTTAGTTCATGTAGCCATTGTGCCAGCACTAGAGTGTCAAATGACAGATATTGGCTTTGACCAGCTGACCAATTCATATGTCTAAATGTATAGTATCCTTCCATTGTAGAAGTTCTCTGCTGAGCATTAATACATAGTTCAAAAACCTTCACACTTCCTGTTCACTTCTACAGATCCATCCACACACCTTTTTTCTAGACTTCTTTGTCTCTGATCTTTCCATCTTTCTCCTTCCAGGACCATGACCAACGAACCATGCCATTCATGACTACCCATGAGTTTCTCTGTATTTTTATTTCAGACCACTTCTCTTTCTACCCAAAGTTGATGACCTACTGACTGCACCTGCCATCAATCTATCACCACCACCCTACAAATTAAGGTTGGCCTTTTAATTTCTCTGTTATCTGGTCATAAAGGCCTCCAATTAGGCCACAGATGTGAGCTATGGGAGGTACACTAGCGCAACACTGATGGATGCCACTTGGCTCTGGACACCTACTCAACTGGTTTACTTGTGCTCTCTTAACTTAGCTTGTTCCCAATCTTGGATATACCACATCCACGTTAGAGTGGACTACTGTGGGACTAGGCAGCTGTGACGGAATCCAGCTCATGATGGATACTCTGGTCACAGTGCCTTTGGTATCTCATAGTGAGAAGCTCTGTATTTACCAAAGTCAATTAGCACATCAGAAACTGCTTCCTACGGCTGACAGTCCTCTGCTATAAATGGTAGGGACTCTCTTCAGAACCCCAGAGGTCCATATTGTGATTCTATTTATTTTTTTTTATTTTTTATTTATTTTTTTTCTTCTATTTAGGTTTTCTATAAACTCTACACACTATCTTCACCCACCATAGATGCCGTTAGTCTTATAGGGTCTCCTGGGTCATACGGCTCAAGTGTTAAGACCAATGTGCACGGCCTGGCCCTTCTGATGAGTTTGCCTGACTGAGACACTATCCTAATGTCACTCGGTAAACAGGGAAACAGTACTGCCAGGGATGGAATATGCTCCCTCTAGAACCTGAAAAGGCTACTAACATTTATGCTCTCTTAGTAGTGGGAGATATAATATCTTGTTGTTTAATTTGGAGATGATGGTCTAGTTTTTTCAGATCCAAATGTTTGGATCCCTAAATAGTTCATTAATGTGCTGGGGTTCTGAAGTTTTAATCTCCACCCTCCAGCGTACATCTGTTTTGCCAAGGCTTCCAACATACCTGCTATTTCATGCTCATCTGGTCTGACTAGCATGGCACTGTCAATATAATGGGCCAACATGATATCCTGTAGAATGCCAGACACTTCATATCCCTACTACCAATATTATAACACAGAGAGTCAAAGTGTTAATATAAACTGACACAAGACCCATAACTATATACGTTTGACCATCTCACATAAATATCTGATCCTCTTACTATAGGGATAGAAAAGAATGCACTCATCAGATCAATGGCCACTTAGTATGTGTTGGAGGCTATATTAATCTGCTTTGGTAAAATCACATCTGGGGCAGCAGCTGTAATTGGAGCCACGACTTGATTTGCATCATTCAGTTGCAATTCATTCTATTTTTGTGTGGGACATTCTATTGAATTAAATGGGGATTTGTCACAGACTGTCACCCTTGCATTCCTTACTTCTTTTAAGATAACACTAATGTTCGCTATTCTCCCCAGGTTGCAATATCATTGTTTTATTTACTCTCTTGGCTTGATTAGAAGTTGCAGAGACTTTCGTCCAGTTTTTACTACTATATTTCATTGTTGTTGTTCACTCACTCAGTTGTGTCCAACTCTTTGCGACCCCATGGACTGCAGCATGCCAGGCTTCCTTGTCCTTCACTATCTCATGGAGCTTGTTCAAACTCAGATCCATTGAGTCAGTGATGCCATCCAGCCATCTCGTGCTCTGTCATCCCCTTCTCCTCCTGCCTTCACTCTTTTCCCTATATTTCTTACTCTATGGATTAAAGAATTAATGCCAAATCCAAATTTCTGCCAAATGACAAGCATGCTAATTTCAATTATACCAGCAGATGACCATCAGGTGTATCTTTAAATCCTGTAGACCCACTGTGAGCCAGACCAAGGATTCCAGAATTTCATTTATTTTCTGGCACATACAGCATCACTGTATGACAATACTCTTCAAATTGACCTCTGAATTCAACTCTAACAGAAAGGCTCTTTTGCCATATTGAAGACTTTGGGTATTGTCTTCTACCAAATGCATGTCAAGAAGTAAAACAGCTATGGTTCCTGGGAGAAGGACTAGAGGATATTGAAGACTTTGGGTATTGTCTTCTACCAAATGCATGTCAAGAAGTAAAACAGCTATGGTTCCTGGGAGAAGGACTAGAGGAGGTTTCAACTGAATGCAATTACATGATTCCTTTTCACAGGGAACCAGAATCCCTTTTGGCCTTTGGTGTCCTGGTTCTGAGAACTGACTCCAGTTTGGAAACTTGAGGACTTCTAAGGTAGTATAGTGGATACAAATCCACCTGCCAGAGCAGTGGACACAGACTTGATCCCTGGACCCAGGAAGATTCCACATCCTGCACAGTAACTAAACCTGTATAACTTAACTACTGAACCCACACTCTAGAGACCACCAGCTGCCACAACCACTGAGCCTGCACACTACAACTACTGAAACCCACATGCCCTAGGACCCACGTGCTCTAGGATCCACAAGCCACAACTACTGAGCCTGTGTGCTGCAACTACTGAAGCTCATGCACCTAAAGCCTGTGCTCTGCAACAAGAGAAGTCACTGCAATAAGAACCGTGCACAGCAGTGAAGAGTAGCCCCCACTTGCCCCAACTAGAGAAAGCCTGCACACGGCAACAAGACCCAGCACAACCCCAAAAGAAGTTTGGAAATGACAAGATAAATAAGAATTTTAATTTGAGAAGTTGCCTTCATCCCTTCCTATTATCCATCCTAGACACCTTTTGTATATGTTAACTAAGAAATATCCGCTTTGCCTAATTATCCCCTAACTTTCTTCTGAAAACATCAAGTTCTCATTAATATTTCCTTAGCTATTTGGAAGTTAAATTCCCTCTCCAGCCCAATCCAAAGGCCTTTGGATTTTGTCACATAATGTGGTATCTGTGGGCATCTTTCTTCATGACAATAATCGTAACTACCTTGCTTCAGAGGGTTTGAGTGTCACCATGTGAACCTTTATTGTTTGGGGGTCTAGTCTCTACAGTAGCCTCTTGTATCATCAGCCTTGATCTATAGAGAACTGTCATCACCAAGCTGATCTGACTTTCACCAGTGTATTCCTTATTGGTATGACACTTGGAATATCATTCAGGCCCTCTCATGGAACATATTCAACAGGTGGGTTTCCAACCTTATATAGTATATGAAGTCTCATGTGTCAACTTCCTTGAAATTTTTGATCTGTTCCTTCAACATACTCCATGGAAATTTTAGCATTTCTACGTCACAATACATGTGCCTACCCTTTTCCCAGAGAAGGCAATGGCATCCCACTCCAGTACTCTTGCCTGGAAAATCCCATGGGCAGAGGAGCCTGGTAGGCTGCAGTCCATGGGGTCACAAAGAGTTAGACATGACTGAGCGACTTTCCTTTCACTTTTCACTTTCATACATTGGAGAAGGAAATGGCAACCCACTCCAGTGTTCTTGCCTGGAGAATCCCAGGGATGGTGGAGCCTGGTGGGCTGCCATCTATGGGGTCACACAGAGTTGAACACGACTGAAGCGACTTAGCAGAAGCAGCAGCAGTCTTTTTCCAGATCCTAAAGTCCTTCTAGCAATAGGTTGGTAACATCTCTTAGGTCTTTGTGAGGGTGTGAAATTATATAAAAAGAAGACTGTTCCTGTACTGATAAGCTTCATCAATCTAGCTAATCAGGCTAGCTTTGCTAGCCTGTATTATCTAATCTTTGTTCATAGTGATGCTTTCTAAGGCCCGTTTGACTTCACATTCCAAGATGTCTGGCTCTAGGTCAGTGATCACATCATCATGATTATCTGGGTCTTGAAGCTCTTTTTTGTACAGTTCTTCTGTGTACTCTTGCCACCTCTTCTTAATATCTTCTGCTTCTGTTAGGTCCACACCATCTCTGTCCTTTATTGTGCCCATCTTTGCATGAAATGTTCCCTTGGTATCTCTGATTTTCTTGAAGAGATCCCTAGTCTTTCCCATTCTGTTGTTTTCCTCTTTGGAAAAGGTCAGTTTTCATCCCAATCCCAAAGAAAGGCAATGCCAAAGAATGCTCAAACTACCGAACAATTGCACTCATCTCACACGCTAGTAAAGTAATGCTCAAAATTCTCCAAGCCAGGCTTCAGCAATATGTGAACTGTGAACTTCCTGATGTTCAAGCTGGTTTTAGAAAAGGCAGAGGAACCAGAGAGCAAATTGCCAACATCCGCTGGATCATGGAAAAAGCAAGAGAGTTCCAGAAAAACATCTATTTCTGCTTTATTGACTATGCCAAAGCCTTTGACTGTGTAGATCACAATAAACTATGGAAAATTCTGAAAGAGATGGGAATACCAGACCACCTGATCTGCCTCTTAAGAAATCTGTATGCAGGTCAGGATGCAACAGTTAGAACTGGTCATGGAACAACAGACTGGTTCCAAATAGGAAAAGGAGTATGTCAAGGCTGCATATTGTCACCATGTTTATTTAACTTATATGCAGAGTACATCATGAGAAATGCTGGACTGGAAGAAACACAAGTTGGAATCAAGATTGCTGGGAGAAATATCAATAACCTCAGATATGCAGATGACACCACTCTTATGGCAGAAAGTGAAGAGGGGCTAAAAAGCCTCTTGATGAAAGTGAAAGTGGAGAGTGAAAAGGTTGGCTTAAAGCTCAACATTCAGAAAACGAAGATCATGGCATCTGGTCCCATCACTGCATGGGAAATAGATGGGGAAACAGTGGAAACAGTGTCAGACTTTGTTTTTCTGGGCTCCAAAATCACTGCAGATGGTGACTGCAGCCATGAAATTAAAAGACACTTGCTCCTTGGAAGGAAAGTTATGACCAACCTAGATAGCATATTCAAAAGCAGAAACATCACTTTACCAACAAAGGTTCGCCTAGTCAAGGCTATGGTCTTTCCTGTGGTCATGTATGGATGTGAGAGCTGGACTGTGAAGAAGGCTGAGCACCGAAGAATTGATGCTTTTGAACTGTGGTGTTGGAGAAGACTCTTGAGAGTCCCTTGGACTGCAAGAAGATCCAACCAGTCCATTCTGAAGGAGATCAATCCTTGAATTTCTTTAGAAGGAATGATGCTAAAGCTGAAACTCCAGTATTTTGGCCACCTCATGCGAAGAGTTGACTCATTGGAGAAGACTCTGATGCTAGGAGGGATTGAGGGCAGGAGGAGAAGGGGACGACAGAGGATGAGATGGCTGGATGGCATCACTGACTTGATGGGTGTGGGTCTGGGTGACCTCCGGGGGCTGGTGATGGACAGGGAGGCCTGGTGTGCTGCGGTTCATGGGGCCACAAGGAGTCGGACACGACTGAGCGACTGATCTGATCTGATCTGATTGTCTAATCTTGTGTTCTGTCCTTCTAGATCCAGGACTCCAGGATTCAGTTCCATGCATTTGGTATCAGCTACTACAAGTACCAATTAGCCATGCCTTACAGATACTTTTGAATATGCCCTCTCTCTTCTATAGCAGGCTTAGCACATCTCTAGTCTGGTTTACTGAGATTCAATCTTCCTTATTGGATTGGTTGCCAAGAGGGGTGCTGGGAGCGATCCTGAGGTAGGCAAGCATTGCCTTATAAAGTGCGTGTCTCATTTGCAGTCTCTGCAACATCTTCAAGAAAAGGCAGGGATACTGTCTTCTAACAAGGCAGATGGAAGGAGGGGACTTCTGAAGGCTTAGCAAGTCAAGGTCTTTATCTACTTAGCCCATTTCAAGTCTCAGCATCCTATTTCTTCCCCACTAGGGCCCTATATTTGGCATAGGGACTTACTGAGGCTGAGAATTCAATCCAATCTGAAGCTCTACTACTTTAATGATTAAGTCCTGAGCCTAGGTTTTTATTCTCTTGCTATGTTCTCTGGTTGTAGGAGACCAGGGTTTCTCTAAGTGCAGCTAAGAAGGCCCTCTAGCTTTCATGTTTTGTCTTAAAATGGTGATTAATCATCCGAGCCTGTCATTATTTATCTTTCAAAAATCAATGGTGCTCAGCAACAGGCACCCAATTCCATGGTCCTTATAATTACATTTCCCTTATCCCTTCAATCATGAGAAACACTGCACCAGGGCATGTATCCCCTCCTATGGATATCCCATATCACTCTACTGCTGGTGATCATCTTAACAATTGCACAGAAATCTCCCTGATTCTAACAACTGTACTGCCACAGCATCTCAGGGGTAAATTCAACTCTATCTACTACCAGCGATGGTTTTTTCCTTGCCAGAGATCCAATGACAGATCTATCTCCAAAACCCATTTTGAAAGTCAGCTTCCTACAACTGCTCTTTGTAACAATGAATTCCTAGATTAGAAGCTTCATGTAGAAGCTTTAATGGGAGCAGTTCTTGAGGGATACATATGTAAGCAAGTGAAGACGGAAAGTTTGAGCAGAAGCAGTGGATGACTTATAATGAGGTTGTCCCTGATGGCTCAGAGAGTAAAGAATCTGCCTGCCGTGGGGGAGACCTGGGCTCGATCCCTGCATTGGGAAGATCCCCTGGAGAAAGGAATGGCTACCCACTCCAGTATTCTTGCCTGGAGAATTCCATGGACAGAGGAGCCTGGCAGGCTATACAGTTCATGGGGTCACAAAGAATTAGATATGACTGAGCAACTAATACTTTCACTTTTCAACTGAGACCTAAGCAGACCCTGTGAGGAGTTTTGGAGCTTGAATGGCCTTTCAGAGTTGTCCCAAATTGAGGAAAGACAGCCAGGCTTTTAAATCTCTAGGTAGACAGTCATTAGCCACAGGTTACCTGGAAGGAGCTATGCATGGGAGGAGGCATAACTTTGGTCAAGGCAATTCTGAGTGAGAGGCATAGCTGTGATCTGTGAGCAGCCAGCAGTTAGTACCCCCAAGAAGCAAGGGGATATGTCATCAACCCAGAAGAGGGAACCTCCGTGGCACATCACAGCATCTGTTACAATGACATCTCTATTATCACCCAACCAGGACCACTGCCTGCATTTCACAGTATGTTACTAGACTGGCATCTCCACACCCTTGCAGCTATAGCTGTTTATTCTAGACATTCAGGGTGCTTTCTTCCCCACCAGGATAGATTTTTTTTAGTAAAAAGAAAATACTCTGCTGCCATAGTACCATCATCAAAGATCCACTTGGCTGGATCCAAAAGATACTTGGCTGGCAATAGGGGTCCTGGGTGTGATCGTATCAGGTATTTTTGCCAAAAGCATTTTTACTGTGAGTGTTTCTGCCACAGATATTTTCACCACAACTAATTGGACATAAAGTGATTTAGTTGTAAAAAATAAAATAATAAAACATAAAAGAAGGCTATAATGAAACATGGAAAATGAGTAACAAAATTAAAAACACTATTAAAAAATACCAAGTATTTGAATATATTTTAAATGGGTAAAGATTCATGGCAAGATTGTGTAAATAACTGATTTTATTTTGTGGGTTGTCTTCCAAGTCTTTTCTTACTAGTTTTTATATATGTGTGTGTGTATTATGTGTGTGTGTGTATATATATATATGTATATATATATAAACATTTATTTTTTGCTCATTGATTTGTCTCCTCATTCAGCATTGCACTTTTTCTTTTTTGCTTAAATTTCTTCCTTCATTAAGAAGAGGTATCAGTTTCCCAATACTAGGATGAATGTTTGTAACCAAGCTTTATATTGTGTTGTGAAAGCCTGTGAACTGTTTTTGTCCTTAACATCTTGTCAATGAAGGGAACTTCATAGACTCTCCAAAGTTCTATGGGAAATGTAGGCTCAACCCTGTGTCTTCGGGGCCCTTGGTTTCTCTCTCCTCCAATGTAGTGAGTTTCAAAATAAGAAACCAGTTTGAACTGTGGTGTTAGAGAAGACTCTTGAGAGTCCCTTGGACTGCAAGGAGATCCAAACAGTCCATCTTAAAGGAGATCAGTCCTGAATATTCATTGGTTGCTGATGCTGAATATTCATTCATTCCTGATGCTGAAGCTGAAACTCCAATACTTTGGCCACCTGATGTGAAAAACTGACTCATTAGAAAAGACCCTGATGCTGGGAAAGATTGAGGACAGGAGGAGAAGGAGATGACAGAGGACGAGATGATTGGATGACATCACTGACTCAATGGACCTGAGTCCAGGAGTTGGTGATGGACAGGGAGGCCTGGTGTGCTGTAGTCCATGGGGTCGCAAAGAGTCGGACAGGACTGAGCGACTGAACTGAACTGAACTTGGGGGTGATTTATTGTCACTTGACAGCTGGATAAAGCCATCAATAAAGCTGCTAACTGGAAGAAATACTAACTCATTTCCATCAGTTGAAACCAAACTGTCAAGCTAAAACCCATCAACCAGTTATCTTATCTTCAGCAAAATTGCCTTATGGCCAATTAATTGTGTGGTGAAAATATTTGTGGCAAAGATGCTTATGGCAAAAGTACCTAGAACTCTAGATGACAACATGGTGCCAATTAGTAATGAAAGACTAGACCAGCCCACCACTCTGTTGGCACACTGGTTACAACACCTTTCCTTTCTTTGGCTCAGAAACTGACAAAATAGGTCTGGAATACAGAGGAAAAAAATGTAAATTGGCATTTCAACTTCTTGCCCATGACATTTTGCTGATTAATAATCACCTTGAAACTACAGAGCATTGCCCTCTAATTAAAGTTGCCCGTCTCCTGCAGTCTTCTGACCCCCAAACCTTCAGGGTCAAGTCAGAGCCCGAAACTGTCCATTTTATTCTCATCAGAGAAAGAGAGAGAAAGAAAGAGTGACAAAGACCGACTAGACGCTAGCAAACCTTTTCCTATTTCTTCTTCACACATGGTCTATATATTTTGCCAGCCTCCTCGAGTTAACTGCACCCATGTTCCTGAATTGTGGACAAAGGAACTGGGCAGAGATGATGCACCTCCTCCCATGTCTGCCCCATGGACACTCCACAAATGCAATTCTCTTTTTTCTTTCCTCTCCTATGAGAAGGCAGGAAGTTGTTCTGAGGGCTGACGGTTAGAGCCATGACATGTAAGGTCTCCTTGGAAGAAAGTTGTCCAGGGAAACTGCTCCTCTAAATCAGACTGTGACACAATCATTTGTTATGCTATATCCCAGTGGAATTTGGAGGTTGTTTGTTACAACAGTTGGCTTACACTGACTAATACAGAGATAAGCAAATTCATGTGAATCAGAGGGAACCCAAGGGAACCTAAGCTGTACTTCTCTGCAGCTCTAGGTGTTTATTACTTGGTCACTTTTAAAAATCCTCAGCACCTACTCAGTGACTTCAGTTGATCAAAATCATCATTTTGGAAATGAACAAAGATTCATCTGAAAGTTACCCTGGTGGAAAGATGAGGTAAGTTGGACTTTCCTGTGATGAGAAGGGTCTTGAGGCAGCTCAGGTTTCTGTGTAGCCCCTGTCTTACTCTTTGGACACCCACATGCAGATGGAGTTCTCATGGAGCACAGAATGACCTCTCTTCTCTCCATCCTACTCCCCACCCCTTTCTTCAATATAATCAGCTCTGTCTTGAGGGCTGTATCTTGCATCTACCTAGAAAGGGTTTTGTTTTGTTTGTTTAAAAATAATTCCAAGAAACATAGATCTGTTCACAGGGTTTTGGGCTGGGGGTATTTCCGAAGAAAATACACGTTTATCAACCTAAGGCAAGGAAAGTGGGCTGCAGGGAAACACTTGCACTTAGCCATGCCAGGCTGACACTCCACAGTGTCTGTACTCTTCCAATTAAGCTGTTCAGTTCTCAATCATCTAGAGCTGCTGCCAACTGCTGGCTGCTGATAGAGTGGCTGCTGCTCAGAATGTCAGCAATTCCACTTTTCTGCCTGTCTTGGACTGGCTTCATGTACTCTTCCAGCCTTCCCTTCACAGTTAGGAACAAACTTCCCTTCACTTGGGTGATATCAAGGGAGACACCTTTGAAGGAGCAGTGGGGTTACTGTGCCATCATTTATTTTAGGGACCACAGTCTATGCATGTTACTGCACCATTCTGGTGCTTTAAAACCCCACCTTATCCAAGTCAGATGTCAATTCTTATTTCTGAGAGAGCATACAGCTTGGGTTGTGGGAAGAATGATGGCTGAACCTACTTTCCCTGTCTGCCTGGGCTGGTGCTTTATATGTGCTCAATTGCTCAGTCATATCTGACTCTTGGTGGCCTCAGAAACTGTAACCCACCAGGTTCCACTGCCCATGGAATTTTCCAGGCCAGAATACTAGAGTGGGTTGCCATTTCCCCCTCCAGGGGATCTTTCCAGCCCTGAGATCAAAATTGCCTGTCTTGCATCTTCTGTATTAGTAGGCAGATTTTTTACCACTAGCTCCACTTGGGAAGTTCAGTGCTTTATATACATCATCTCAAAGATTCTTTGCATCATCCAGGAAGGTAAATGTTGTACCCTGATTTCACAAAAAAAGAAGCTAGGGGAAGTTAAGTCACTGGACAATCTATCACTTTCTCTCCATTTCCATTAGCAACACCCTGGATTAGAAACCTACCATCTTCCCCCAAACCTTGTAAAAGCCTGCTTCAGTATTTTAGCATCTGGAGTCCATCCTTGAGACATGCATAATTCAATATTGTAGCCTTGTAGCCGCTAGCCAGCTACTGAGCACTGGAAACATGGTTCTTCAGAATTGAGATGTGCTATAAGCATGAATTACACACTGGATTTTGAGGTCTTTTACAATAAAAAAAGGCATATAAAATATCTCATTAATAATGTTTAATATTGATTACATGCTGAAATGGTTATAATGATTATATTTGAATATGTCAAGTCAAATAAAATATTCAAAGTAGTTTCTCCTTTTCCTCTCCCTTTTTAAATGTGGCCACGACCAAATTTAAGTTTATACATGTGGCTTGTATTTATGGTGCATAATATCTGTGAATTGGATGGCACAGAAGTTGACCAGAATGTTCTGTTTGAAGCACAGACAGAGCATGTTACTCTCCTGCTTCCACAGCCAGTGGGATAAATCCCAAGGTCATTACCAAGACTGACAAGACCCCACCATTCTCTGTTTCTCACCTGTCTCATGTCTCCTCACCCTCCACCTTTAATTTTATGCTTCTGCTACCTCAACAAGGGGGGTCATTCTTCACTGACATCATATGTTTCTAGCATCTCTGCTTTGTTTATATTCTTCCTTCTGCTTGAAATAACTTTCTCCTAAGATACCCTTGCAAGACTACTTCCTGTTCATTTTTTCAGACTTAATGACTCCTTCCAGAAACCTTCTCTAACCCTTCTCCTTACCTCGGGGCCAGACATAGGGTAAGGGAGGTAGGGCCCCTAGAGCACAAAATGTAAATGGGTTCTTCTACAAATCTAAGAGGAGTGCCTCCTTAACCCTGTTGGCCCAGATACCCAGCTGGCCTCAGCCTAGCCAGCCCTGCACCATCTTGTTGGATATTCTGCCCCTTGGAGTAACGTCCCTATGTAAGTCTATGGCTGCACTGTAACAATGTCTTAAAATCATCTTTCAATGTGACACAGGGTCCTGGAAACAGAATTCTTTCTGTGTCTCCCATCTCTTGTAGCAGGGAATAGACTCCAGCCTCCAAGACCCTTCCTGAGTTCCAAAGGGCAGATTTAAACAGTTGTTAATCAGGCAAAGGAGGCAATGCAGAGACAAGGGGTGAGCAGCAAGAAACAGTAGTGCAGCCTTGGGGCAGGGTCCTGGCTCCACCCCGAGGGATAACAGAACACTGTCTTTGAGCTTTTCTGAAGAACTCGGAGAAATCAGATTGATCATGTTCTTTGCAGCCGAAGATGGAGAAGCACGATACAGTCAGCAAAAGTAAGACTGGGAGCTGACTGTGGCTCAGATCATGAGCTCCCTGTTGCAAAATTCATACTTAAATTGGAGAAAGTAGGGAAAACCACTAGACCACTCAGGTATGACCTAAATCAAATCCCTTACTATTAAACAGTGGAAGTGAGAAACAGATTCAAGGGATTAGATCTGATAGAGTGCCTGAAGAACTATGGATGGAGGTTTGTGACATTGTATAGGAGGCGGTGATCAAAACTATCCCCAAGAAAAAGAAATGCAAAAAGGCAAAATGGTTGTCTGAGGAGGCCTTACAAATAGCTGAGAAAAAAAGAGAAGTGGAAGGCAAAGAAGAAAAGGAAAGAATAACCATCTGAATGCAGAGTTCCAAAGAATAGCAAGGAGAGATAAGAAAGCCTTCCTCAGTGATCAGTGCAAAGAAATAGAGGAAAAGAATAGAATGTGAAAGACTAGGGATCTCTTTAAGAAAATTAGAGATACCAAGGGAACATTTAATGCAAAGATAAACACAATAAAGGACAGAAATGGTATGGACCTAACAGAAACAGAAAATATTAAGAAGAGGTGGCAAGAATACACAGAACTGTACAAAGAAGATCTTCATGACCCAGATAACCACGATGATGTAATCACTTACCTAGAGCCAGACATCCTGGAATGTGAAGTCAAGTGGGCCTTAGGAATCATCACTACAAACAAACCTAGTGAAAGTGATGGAATTCCTGCTGAGCTATTTCAAATCTTCAGAGATGATGCTGTGAAAGTGCTACACTCAATATGCCAGCAAATTTGGAAAACTCAGAAGTGGCCACAGGACCAGAAAAGGTCAGTTTTCATTCCAATACCAAAGAAGGGCAATGCCAAAGAATGTTTAAACTATTGCACAATTGCCCTCATCTCACATGCCAACTAAGTAATGCTCAAAATTCCCCAAGGCAGGCTTCAACACTATGTGAACCAAGAACTTCCAGATGTTCAAGCTGGATTTAGAAAAGGCAGAGGAACCAGACATCAAATTGCCAACATCCATTGGATCATAGAAAAAGCAACAAAATTCCAGAAAAACATCTGCTGCTGCTAAGTCGCTTCAGTCGTGTCCGACTCTGTGCAACCCCATAGATGGCAGCCCACCAGGTTCCCCCATCCCTGGGATTCTCCAGGCAAGAATACTGGAGTGGGTTGCCATTTCTTTCTCCAACATCTATATCTGCTTTATTGACTACATCAAAGCCTTTGACTGTTTGGGTCACAACAAACTGTGGAAAATTCTTCAAGAGATGGGAATACCAGACCATCTTACCTGCCTCCTGAGAAATTTGTATGTGGGTCAGGAAGCAACAGTTAGAACTGGACATGGAAGAACAGACTGGTTCCAAACTGGGAAAGGAATATGTCAAGGCTGTATATTGTCATCCTGCTTATTTAACTTATATGCAGAATACATCATGAGAAATGCCAGGCTGGATGAAGCACAAGCTGGAATCAAGATTGCCAGGAGAAATATTAATAACCTCAGATATGCAGATGACACCACCCTTATGGCAGAAAGTGAAGAGGAACTAAAGAGCCTCTTGATGAAAGTAAAAGAAGAAAGTGAAAAAGTTGTTTTAAAACTCAACGTTCAAAAAATGAAGATTGTGGCATCTGGTCTCATCACTTTAGGCCAAATAGATGGGGAAACAATGGAAACAGTGACAGATTATTTTCTTGGGCTCCAAAATCACTGTGGATGGTGACTGTGGCCATGAAATTAAAATATGTTTATGCCTTGAAAGAAAAGCTATGACAAGCCTATTCAGCATATTAAAAAGCAGGGACATTACTTTGTCAACAAAGGTCCTCTGGTCAAAGCTATGGTTTTTCCAGCCGTTATGTATGGATGTTAGAGTTGGACTATAAGGAAAGCTAAGCACCGGAGAATTTATGCTTTTGAACTGTGGTGTTGGAGAAGACTTTTGAGCATCCCTTGGACTGCAAGGAGATCAAACCAGTCAATCCTAATGGATGTCAGTCCTGAATATTCATTGGAAGGACTGATGCTGAAGCTAAAGCTCCAATATGCTGGCCACCTGATGGAAGAACTGACTCATTGGAAAAGACCCTGATGCTGGGAAAAATTTAAGGCAGGAGTAGAAGCAGATGACAGAAGATGAGATGGTTGTAAGGCATCACCAACTTGATGGACATGAGTTTGAGCACGTTCTGGGAGTTGGTGATGGACAGGAAAGCCTGGCATGCTGCAGTCCAGCAGTTCGCAAAGAGTTTGGCACAACTCAGTGACTGAACTGAACTGACTGAAGAACGAATAACCCCAACCAACAGATGTTAATACTTGATGAAACATTTCATTCCAGAGAGATGGTACAGTGTGATAACCTTGAGAACCACAGAAGTTCATCAGGAGACCACCTGAGGCTAGATAAAAGTGTTCATACCCGGCATCAACCCTGACCTTTATCAGCAATCCTGTCCTGCCCTTGACCCACTGCTATAAAACTCCTCACCAAAACCTCTCAGGCTGGGATGCACAATTTTGAGGCCACAAGCCCACTATGTCCCTCTTGCCTGGCAAAGCAATAGTTATTCTTTTCTGCATCGCCCAAAACTCTTGTTTCCAAAATTCAATTTAGCACTGGTACACAGAGGCTGAGTTTTTTGCATCAATCATTACTGAAACTCCAGAAACCTGCTTTCCACCAAAACATTGTAAAATAAAAATTTGTCCTGAATGTCAATCTGTTGTTTTTCAGGCACTGTGCTGTGTGCTGGGGATTCAACAATGATGTTCCATGCCCTTTAACAGCACTAACAACAAAACCACAAAACCCTGTTATACGTTCTCCACTTTCCCATTTGGAGGGGCAATTTCCCAGGTTTGAAACACTGACTACCCATGCAACCAGTTGAGGTACAGATTCCCAGGTCCCATTTAAGTTCCCAAGTCTAGGTTTTCTGTGAGTTCAGACATTCCATAATCAAATTTAAGGAAACATTTCTCTCCTACATCCCTGCATCCACTTATTTATTTGCTCATTTGACTGTTATTGAGTGCCTACTCTATGTAAGTCTTTGTGCCAGGGCTGTCAGGGAGAAAACAAAGATAAATCAGGGAAGAATAATGTCTTTATAAGACTATCAGTCGTCTCCCTCCCTCCCCTTTCCCCCCCCCCCCCCCCCCCCCCCCCCCCCCCCCCCCCCCCCCCCCCCCCCGGCCCCCCCCCCCCCCCCCCCTCATCCTCTGTCTCCCCCCCCCCCGTCAATTCTTATATAAGACTATAGTTTATGAAATGTCTCTGTATGTGTATTTTGTTTGCTCAGTGGATTAAGGATTATCTCTCTCTTAGAGATAAGGCTTATTTGCTCAAAATCACACATAAGTAGGTAGTGGGAACTAGGTTGAAGGTCACATAGTCAGTAGTGGGGACTGAGACCAAGGTCACAAAATCAGTGGTGGAGACTGGGATCAGGGTAGCAGTGAATAAACTGGGGAATAGGATGAAGGTCACATAATAAGCAGTGGGGACTAGGCTCAAGGTCACAGAGCCATTACACAGTGGGAACTGGAACAGAGCCCAGCTATGTCTTCCCAACTGACACAAGAGTCTGCTCTCTAAAGGTTCACTGGAATTTCAAACCCAGGAATTTGGGTCCAGCAGAAAGAAAGGGAGGAGGAAAAGATAGAGGGATCCTGGAAGCTGGGGTGTGTGGATAAGAAAAGGGAAAGGCCAGCTCATTCTTGTAGTGACTGCTAGGTAACCCGAAGGCTGTTACTCAGTTCTGAGGTGACAGGGGTCAAAGGTGGAGTCCCTGCACCTGTGTGCCTGGAGTGAGCTCTGGAAATCTCTCAACTTCCTCTGCCCCCTTGCCTCCTTCACCTCCACCCTCCCTCGTTCTGAGGCACCTGTCCTATTCCAGCTAAGAGAGGGTGTCCAGAGAGGTCCTGATTCCCCTCCACACAGCTACCTTTATACCATGAGCCCCCTGCTTCCCCTGGTTGACCACAGACCACAGGACACACCCCCACCTCACTGCCCGCTGGTTGGCAGCCAGCCCTGTCCTCTCCCGGGGCCGGGCTCCCAGGGCTCTTGTTGTCAGTTAAACAGCCGTGACAGCTGACAGCTTTCCGGAGCAGCCGGAGCCCAGTTAGCGTTCCTTCTCTCTCTCTCTTTTTTTTTTTTTCCTCCTCTTCCTTTCCTCTGGTGTTGTTGCAAGACTGGAAGCCTGACTGGAATTTAAAGCAAGGGCTTTGGGATAAAAATGCATGCTAGCACCAAGCCATGCTCTCCCAGCCTCCCCCCTCAGATTGACAGCTGCCCATTTTCCGGGTCCGAGAACAGAACAACTGCAGATTATTAGAGGAAAGGTCTGGAGCACGAAGAAGGTGAGCGCTCACTGAGATGCCTGAGTAACCCTCTCTGTCTGGGTGCTAGTTGTCTTTTTATTTGGGGTATAGGAGGGGTGGGAATCCTCCAGGGAAGTGTTTGGAATCTGTCCTCCAGGTCCCCAATCCCCTTCCCTCTCCTGAAGTCTGGGATGCCAGGAGGCACCTGTGCCTGCCACTCATCCATCCTACACATGTTATCTGTCTGTTCCCCTATCGGTCCCTGCTTACGACAGATAGATAAATAGATGGATAGATAAGAAGGAGAGACTCTAAACAGCTTAGATAAACTATCCTATTTACATCTCCAGGTCCAATCCATCAATCCATCCTTCTGTCTATTGTGTTTGTGCTCTCTCTCAATCTGCCACTTCAGCCCCCATTAACCATTCATCTGTCTTCCTTCTGCCCTACACTTTCGCCTTCCACCCCCCCATTTCCCGGCATCAGAATAAATCCAAAGCTGAGACTCCATGAGACATGTCCTTCCACTCCAGTTATCCTAGAAGGGTGGCCATGGCCGCTGACACTGGTGGCTTCCTAGGATGCTTCTCCCTCGGGACATATGCAGCTAGCTCTGTGAACACTCTGGGAGACAAACACCAAGGGACTGGTCTGCTGCTGGGCTGGCCCCAAATTCACAGGTTTACAAATAGAGCCAAAAGTTTCTTAATCTAGGCTCTCTTGGGATCAGGGAGGTGGTGGGAAATGACAGTGGACTGGGGTCAGGGAAGAAAAGGAAGGCTTTGTATATTTGTACACAAAACAGTTTTATCCCCTTTCAAGTGATTTGGACAAACTGGGTGAAGTGAGAGAGTAGGAGAGAGAGAGGGAAAAGATGGGAATTTTATATGTTTCATAAATGATACTATTTGTTGGCATTCAGTTAATTTTTTTAGATTCTCTGAACTTCAGATTTCACTGCTAACAGCATGAAGGGACTATTTTGAATGACTACGTGCATATTAAGTTGCTTCAGTCATGTCCGACTGACTCTTTGCAACCCCATGACAGAGACATGTAAGACAGACAGAGACTGTAACCTTCTCTGTCCATGGGATTCCCCAGGCAAGAATACTGGAGTGGGTTGCCATTTCCTCCTCCAGGAGATCTTCCCAAACCAGGGATCAAATCTGTATCTCCTGTGGCTACTGCATTGCAGGTGGATTCTTAATGATTAGATTTCCAGAAAATGGAATGAAAATTCATGATACTAATGGTATATACAAATATCAGTACTTTAAAAGAAAGATTGAAAGAAAAAGAAAAAAGAATCCACCGTCATCTAATCGAGAGTCTCTTCCATATGCTAGCTAGGTGCTCACACACGCACACAGAGTAGAGTATCTTGCCTTTTCCTGGGGCCAACGGGCATCTAATTATATTTGACTCAGACAATGCAGCAAATCTCCAACTTCTCATTCCCCTTACAAAGACCATTCCCATAATCTATCCCAGGATTTGAGTCCACAGTTGATGGCCCTGAGGCCTTTGGTGCTTACACATCCCTCTGTTGACTTCTGGATGGATGTGAGCAAAGGAGGGCAGCTTACAGAATCTACTCTGTCCAGAAACTCTTTTTAACAAGAACACAATGCGATATGGTAGACTTTGTTTAAACTGAGAAATATCAATTCTCTGATTAGCTCAATCCCCTGACACACAGGTCAGAGATGTGGGTTCACTCTCTTACTCCCCAAAGGATGTGATTTGCCACAGGATGGCAGCACCATTCGACCCTGTGAAGTTCCTATCAAGGACCCAGAGGAACAGGGACAGCAGAGCTCCCAGCTGCTGCAGCCCCATTCCAGCAGAGCCCCTGACAGCTTCTAGAACTGCCTGGAGACCTGCTTCCTCATCAGTGTTGGAGACTGCTGGTGACAGGTGAGCAGAGCATCCTTGGAACAGAGACACAGTAAAGACAGGAGGAGCAGAGCTTAGGGAAGCACTGTCATCCTCTAGGGCTAGAGAGACTCTCTGAAAAACATTCGCAGCCCCATGTAGCCTAGGAAAATAAAGTTCAGCTAACATTTCACTCATCCACCATGTAATAGACATTGGCTGGCTCAGTCTGGGAGAATGTGATATTTATTTATAAGCCAACAGGGAGAATATCAGAAGGTGTCAATAAGCAATTATGAACCCTGAAGAAGAAGGCCCGTTCCCTAAGCCAGCTAGATGAATATATGAAAGGAACTATTTTTTAAATGGGAGAATATTGCTTCCACATACTTTATTTTAGAATAAAAAGTTCTGAATAAACATTATTTTAAGAAATAAAAAGGAGAGATCTAAGCCCTACATTTCTTGATTCTGATGCTGGGAAAATCATTTAGGGCTCCTGACTTCTATTTAGTTTATTTTGTGAATGGGGAAATGAGGCTGATGCTCCCTTACCTTTTTGAGGACTGGGTCTCTTGAGGCCCCTCCCAACTGTCTGATCCATGAATCCGAGGCATTCAAGATTTCACCACTGAAGGGAAGAAAAGCTTCCTTCTTACATTAAAGATAATCCCTGGAAAGTGAAAAGCAAACAGTGAAGCAGAAAGGAAAGTCATCTTACTTCTCTACTTATTCAAGTCAGAAAATAAGAAATCAAAGGCTTTAAATCATGGGCTTCATGTTGACTAAGGAGCTTCTGAAAAGGAATACAGTGGAATAAATTAGCACTGTGCCAGGCACATCATAGGTGCAAAATAAATGTCTGTATGAATGGACAAATGAATGAATACATGAATCATGAAGATGCACTGAGCCGTGGCTGACTCATATGACTACTTGATAAAAAGAGCATCTCTAGTAAAGGAAGTTGCAAAAATTCCATGGAGATCTTTAAAAAGAAATAGACCATTTTGTGTGATGCTTTAGGAGTGGTTCCATATAAAGATAGTGGGAAGGCTTGATTAGTATATGGACAAGCTGTATCACATCTTCCAGGGAACTTAATAAAAGTACAGGTTCCGGGTGCCACCTTGGATCTACTGAATCAGAATGCTCAGAGTGGTGCCTGGCAACTGCATTTAATAGACTTTCAGCTGGTTCTCGTGTAGCCATCCATTAACAGTTCCCAGATCAGCACTGGGGAACTACTGTTCTAGATGACATCTCAAGGGCCTTTCCAACCCAAGGATTCCACAATTGTCTAAAACTGACACTGGGGGTAGAGATCCAGGAAAGGGGAGTTCATTCATGCCATATGAGCATACGCTAGATGCCAAGAATTGGAAATATAACAGTACATAAGAAAGTATAATCAGGTTTATATGGTCTCTCACTGAGTAAAAACAACCTGACCTCCAGAGAAGTCCAGGAGAGATCTACTCCCACCACCATCATTATCATCAACCAAAGGACAAGATTTTTTTTTTCAACTTTGGGTCTCAGAAAATAGAAATAATGAGTTAGATTATATAAACTTTCACATTTAATTAAGTGCTTTTACACACAGCAGTTACATGTTACAACAAGGCAGCTATGGTTATTATCTCAACTTCATATATGAGAAAACCAAGGCTTAGAAAAGTTTAATTACTTCCCCAGCATCATTTAGCTCTTATGTAGGAGGACCAGGAATCCAATCCAGGTTTTGAAACTCCAAATACAATGCTATTTTAACTATTCCCTAGAGACACTTCATCTGTGGAGTTTGGCTTAGATGTCCCTGTGAAATTGCTGATATTTTTTTCATATTTTAACTGTGCAATAATATCATCTCCTAAGGCAAGGAAAGTGCCATCTTCCTCAGTAAAATAAAACCTAGATCTACAAGGAGAAGGGCAGCAAGACGGATTTGCCTTCATTTTCCCCCAAGATTCATCTTCCCTTGGCAAAATTTCTTAAAGTGTGTTCTTCAGAACACTGATCCTACAAAAATTTCCTGAAAGGAGGGTTGTTTTATCATAGAGGTTTAAGAAACATTTCACAACACTTAACTCATCCTAGAGATGCACACTGCTTATAATGTAGTCTGGGCTTTAGTGTGTTAAACAGTGACCCTGTGAAAAGATATATTCACTTCCAAACCCCTGGTGCCTGTGAATATTACTTAATATGGCAAAAGCTGTGATTAAATTAAGGATCTAGAGAGGAGTAGTTTATCCTTAGGTGGGCTCTAAATGCAATCACATGTATCCTCATAAGAGGGAAGCAAAGAGAGGTTAAATACACACACACGGACACACAGAGAAGAAGATGCTGTGAAGATAGAGAAGAGAGAGAGATTTGAAGATGCTATTGAAGATTGGAATGATGTGGAAACAGAAGCCAAAAAATATGGACACCTACCAGGTCTGAAAGAGGCAAGGAAAAGATTCTCTCTTAGAGCTTGTGTGGAGATCCAGCCCTGCCAACACCTGATTTCAGGTCAGTTATACTGACTTTTCTGAATGTTGAGCTTTAAGCCAACCTTTTCACTCTCCACTTTCACTTTCATCAAGAGGCTTTTAGCCCCTCCTCACTTTCTGCCATAAGAGTGGTGTCATCTGCATATCTGAGGTTATTGATATTTCTCCCGCAATCTGATTCCAACTTCTGTTTCTTCCAGTCCAGCATTTCTCATGATGTACCTGCATATAAGTTAAATAAACATGGTGACAATATGCAGCCTTGACGTACTCCTTTCCTATTTGGAACCAGTCTGTTCCATGACCAGTCAACGGCCGACCCAACAGATCTGAGGCAGATCAGGTGGTCGACCCATCCCGACCAGATGTGATCACAGCAAAGGCGAACAGAAGATCTGACTGCCAGATCAGCGGATGTGGCCTGCCCTGCCCAACAGCGAACACAGGAAGTCACGGCACAATGCTGAAGCGGAGAGAGACACTGAGGGAAAAGATGGGGAAAAGTGGAAAGTGAGATGTTTCGCACACTGAAGGAGAGAGAGAGGGGGACACGAGGGAGACACAGCGGAGGGGTAATGATGTGAGAGTTGGATGTGAAGAAGGGAGGGAAGAAGATGTGATGTGTGTGAGGACGAGTGAGAAGAGGAGAAGAGAGGATGCAGCACCATGCCACCCGGGAGTGAATGGGAAGAGAGGGAGGGAGAGGGGGAGGAGAAGGGGACAAGAGGATGAGATGGTGGAGGATCACTGACCGATGGATGCGAGGAGGACCTCCGGGAGCTGGGAGGAAGGGAGGCGGGTGTGGGTTATGGGGTCGCAAAGAGGGACACGACTGAGCGACTGATCTGATTGATCTGATACTGACTTTAGACTTCTGAGCTCCAGAACTGTGAGAATGAAAATCACCAAGTGTAAGCAGTTAGTTACAGGAGCTACAGAAAACTAGTGAAAAAGCCTTGAGGAGTCTTGCTAGGAATCAACTCATTTAACATGCTTTACCCAGCATTCCCCAAACCTGGTTAGCCATGGCACTCTTTTTCCCTACAAGGCTTATTAATATCCAAACGGAACTCACATTATATGCAACCCACTTTGGAAAACATTGCCTAAGGGAAATCTTTTGTTAATTACCAGGGCCACCACTGCTCATCTGGGGACAGAGCTGCTCCTACTTCATTTTCTGACCACACATGAGCCAGGATACTGTCCTGCCAACTCTATAGCACAGCTAAAACCAGGGGGAGTATTTAAACAAGACTTTCTGAAGGCTGGGGACAACAAAAGGAGAATGCCAAGAGGGCTATAAACATAAAACTAGATGATGATGCTGCCAAAGAACTTTGCAGGGAGGGTCCATCAGCGTTCCCTGATGGGATATTGCCTTGCTTAGCTTCTTACCAATGGCATAGAGCCCCAAATATAAACCCAATACCCTAGAGCATATTGAAATGCCTCTAGGCTTTGCTCTAGAGAGAAAAACCCATGTGTAAAGAAAGTGGTGCTCTGTGCTGACCTAGATGGTAGGGTGGGAGGGGAGTGGGAGGGAGGTCCAAGAGGGAGAGGATATATATGGCTGATTCACTTTGTTGTACAGTGAAACTAACACTGTAAAGCAATTATACTGCTGCTACTGCTGCTAAATCGCTTCAGTCGTGTCCAACTCTGTGCGACCCCATAGACGGCAGCCTGCCAGGCTCCCCCGTCCCTGGGATTCTCCAGGCAAGAACACTGGAGTGGGTTGCCATTTCCTTCTCTAATGCATGAAAGTGAAAAGTGAAAGTGAAATCACTCAGTCGTGTCCGACTCTTAGCGACCCCATGGACTGCAGCCTACCAGGCTCCTCCGCCGATGGGATTTTCCAGGCAAGAGTACTGGAATGGGGTGCCATTGCCTTCTACTCCAATAAAAAAAAAAAAAAAAAGGGAGATAGTGTGTAAACAACAAGGTCCTACTCTAAAGCACAGGGAACTATTGATATATTCAGTATCCTGTAATAAATCAAAATGGATGAGATGGGGTGGGAGATGGGAGGGAGGGGACATATGTATACCTATGGTTGATCCATGTTGATGTATGGCAGAAACCAACATAATATTGTAATTACCCTTCAATTAAAAATAAAGAAAAAAACATAATGAAAAGAATATGAAAAAATATATATATACACATATATAACTGAATCATTTTGCTGTACACTATAAACATGACACTGTAAATCAACTATACTTCAAAAAAATGAATTTTTTAAAAAAGAGTCTCAGCAAAAGAGACACAGATGTATAGAACAGTCTTTTGGACTCTGTGGGAGAGGGAGGGGGGATGATTTGGGAGAATGGCATTAAAACATGTATAATATCATATAAGAAATGAATTGCCAGTCCAGGTTTGATGCAGGATACAGGAAGCTTGGGGCTGGTGCAATGGGATGACCCAGAGGGATGGTATGGGGATGGAGGTGGGAGGGGGGTTCAGGATGGGGAACACGTGTACACCCATGGTGGATGCATGTTGATGTATGGTAAAACCAATATTGTAAAGTAAAAAAATAATAATAGTAATAAAAATAAAACAACATTGTGCAGAGGGCTTCTGAAAGACAAAATTTATCAATGACCTAAAAAGAAGTAAGTCTGTTAACATCTTTTGTTTTCCTGTGAAACTTCACTTTGCATAGATGTTGCATAATATTTTAGACATGTGAATAAAGGATTTTTGCACAGCTCCTTAAAAAAAAAAAAAAAAAGAGTCTGTCTGAAATGGCTCTTCTACAATAACAAGACTTGCTCAGTGGTTGTTGGGCCTCACATAATAACTGTGTCCAACCATGGTGGGGTTTCTTTAGTAGTAGTGCAAGAGATAAACATGGTGGAAAGCAATGCAACCCACTTCTTCCTTTCATCTAGTTCCAGATGACACCCTCACCCTCACCATGCATCTGTGCATAATCAAGGACCAAGTCAAAACACAAGGCATAAGGTCAGCGTGGTCGTCCCCAGCCCAGGAAGGAAATGCCTTCCTCTTGTTTGGTAGGAGTTACATACAGAATTGCAATAATGGGAAAGATGTGTTTTATTTTAGCCCCCGTTTCCAGCCTGACTTCCCTAATATCTACTTGTTGTTATGACTATTAGCATTATTTTACACACCTCTTTCACATGAATGTTTGGCTATAAAGCAGCACTCGTTTTGCTTTATGGCCATTTGCCTTATGTAGGCCATTAAGACTTTACCACTCAAGCAAGGAGACCTAACTTTATTTTTAAATAAGAAAGTGTTATGACTTCAAGACATTTGTACACTCCAGCTGGAAGGTATCTGGCCTTTTTGTGAAGGACAAAGGACTTGGTGTCCTGGCCACTGAGTCTTTGAACATGACATTCCAGCAGTCGCTATATGAGTTCTCCTGCCTATGGATTCTTAGGAAAACATTTGGAAAGAAAGCAAGAAACAGAGCAAGATGACTTCAAGATGGAAGAATGTTTACAGAAGAAGGGACCCACAAACGACATGTGACAGACACAGAAGAAAAGTGGCTGCAGGGCTCAAGAGGCCAGGGTTCAGGACAATTACTTAAAGCTAGGCTGCCCATGCTCTTCACTGAGCTGATTCCTCTTGACAAGGAAGGGAAAGGGCCCAGGGAGGGAAACAGACTTATTGTCTCCACCAAGCTGCTGAATATTCTATGAATGCTCCTTTATGATAGGGAGAATGGCTATGTGAACTCGATTGATATTCGTAATGTGCAGAAGCCAGCCTCCTGGTAATAGACTCTAAAAGCATTCACAAAAGCTTTAGCAAGGGGCACTGAGAGGCGTGTGCATCCCTTCTTGAGATCTGAATGGAATCCTTTTTTCAAAGAGTGACCTCAGGCTCCTGGAAGGCCATTTCACCCCCAGAAGCTACAGAATTGCTTTATTAATAAATCTGAACAGGTCAGCCCAAGGGGTACATCTTTAAAGAAGTTTCTATAATTTCCATTCAATGATGGGTAAAGGAGGGCAAACTCCCCAGGCAGCCTCAAGAAGGAAGGAGAGTACATTCTAGGGGCAGGGAGGATGGTGAGGGAAGGAAAAAATATCACTCTGGAGGCCGAGCAGCAGGCAACCCCCTCCTCTCTGGCTGAGCACTTGGCAGCTTTGTGGATGCGCCTCAGAATGGTGACAGCTGGAAACAGGTGGATTGGTGCAGATAAAAGAGCCCACCCTGCCTCTGGAAACAGGGAAACCCTCTCCACTAACCTTTATATGAGGCATTTGTTCTCTCCCCATCATTGTCTCTGCCTTTCTGAAGCCCTGGATGGAGCCAGTGTTGTAAATACCAACATGCCAATTAGAAATGTAAGGATGCAAGTGCAACTGTGCCAAAGTCCGTGGGTCTGCGGTGGGCCAGTAATGGAGGGGAGACAACTGAAATCTAATGGACGCCCCTGGGGCTCACCTGCCTCTCCACACTATTTCCTGCCATCGTCACTGACCCCAAATGGGACCATCTGACAGGGAATGGGCTGTGCAATCCGCAGACAGAGTCCGCGCCATATGGAACAGGCATTCCAGTTGCCCATTGCAATACATAAAAACAATTCAGGATTCTAACTTGATTTCCCTGGCAATCGAGTTTAACTATCACTGGGCTCACTCTAATCGGATTTTGCTGCTGTATTTATTAAATATAAGTTGCTAAACATATGGCTCAAGGGATGGGTAATAGGATGTGGAGTCAGGCTTAGCAGGAGGATCATTTTTCAGATCTGCCCCCCAGGTATTCAAGGCAGGCAGTGCAAAGCAGCTTACCACTGCTCAGAGCCAGCGAAGAATGGATCTTCTCTGTCATGGAAGTGGGTTCTCTTAAGGCTGTATGTAGATGGTTAGAAGTTCCAACTAAGGAGGTCAAGGCTATGGGTTCAATCCTGGTGTCAGATAGCTTTGTCTCCTCTGTATTCAGTCAACATTTTAGTGAACAACTATTATATACCATGCCCAGGGCTAGGACTTGATGATACCAAGCTAAGTAAGTCATGACCGATATGCCTGCCCAGAAGCTGCTCAGTCTAACATAGGAGAAGGACAGAAAAATAGGCATTTTACTCTAGTGTGGTTTGTATTGTAAAACAAATAAATGTGTACAGATTGAAATGTTTGGGAAACAAGAAAGGGGTGCGATGAAAATATAATGTTTCCCATCAATTATATAGAGCTTTACCAGGTGGCTCAGTGGGTAAAGAATCTGCCTGCAATGCAGGAGGTCTGGGTTTGATTTCTGGGTCAGGAAGATCACCTGGAGAAGGGCATGGCAACCCACTCCAGTATTCTTGCCTGGAGAATTTCATGGGCAGAGCACCCTGGCAGCCTACAGTTCATGGGTCACAAAGAATCGGACACAACTAACACTTTCAGTTTCAATTACAGTTTACAATTTCTAAGCCTAACACAAAATATGGAAGCAGAGGTGTGTTTGCTTCACAAGGGAAAGAACTGACATCAGATGTTTTAATTGTCCAAGGTCACACAGACATAAATCACCATCATGGGAAAACAGACTGTTCCCCTGAGCCTTGCTAACCAGTTTACATGTGTGAACTGCTGATCACACACCAAGAGCCTGTCGGCCAATCAGAAAAATTCCCTCTCAGACTCATAGCTCAAATCCCTCACCAATGACTTGCAGCAGCAGCTTCATAGACTAAGGTAATCCATTTATTAATTATCTGGATGGTAGCCATCATTATTTATAGCCCAAAAAGGCAGAACCCAGAAGCATGAGAAGTGCATTGGGAAGTATAACTGTCTGCATCTCCCTGAAAATCCACAAATAGAATGATTTTTTAAAGATGGCATTTGGTCATAAGAGTCAAGAAAAAATAAAGTGGGGGAAAAGGCCAGAAAACTTTAGCTCTAGAGGAAATAGATGAACAAGTGGTAATAAACTTAGCATGTCAGAGGAGGGCAAAAACAGAGCTTGCCATGAGAAAAGTTCAGAAGCAAGCAGGTCTGTACCCCTGAAGCCTAGAAAAGCCCAGGAATAGTAAGCAGTGATACTTTCAGAAGTGGGAGTACAATCAGGGCTAAAAAAAGAAAAAAGCATTTGTTAAATGACTATGTAAGAAGCAGAGAAGTTCCCAGAGCCCCTCTCTTACTCTGCAAAACTAGGCGACTGTCAACTCCAAACCAGCTGTGGTCAGATGTGCAATCTGTGCAGAGATGCTTCTAGCTAAGGAATATGAGGCTCAGCAGAGGCAACAAGCCAATGTGTGGAACACAGTGGGCTGTAGGAAAGCCAGCACAGTGCCCTGGAGCATCTGGGCCCCTTACCCAGCTCAGTGTCAAGAACATTGGCTATCAGGTTTAGACCCCCACAACCCAGGCAAGAGATTAAGCAACCTAAGACCTATACCCCTCAGGGGCTCTACAACGAAACGTCCAGATTACTTACGGTGAAACCCACCTATGCACAAGCCAAGTGTGAACACCGGAGTATCAAACCATCATGTGAATTCCTCACTGTTACAAGATCTTGAAATGTTGGAGGAAAGCCTCATGAAAAAAAAAAAAAGAGATAGAGAAACCAAAACAAACAGAAAAAAAAGGAGAGACAAAGCAGGAAGCATAAAGGAATTTTCAAGGGAAAAAGTCCCTGTAATTAATATTTGCACAAAGATGAAAGAAGAGATAACATACAGCATAATAAGAGCTGACATGTACTGAGAACTCTATATGCTGGGCAAGTCCTCTCAAAGTAACTTACTGAGTCCTCACACTAACCCTGCATGAAGTGGATGCTGTTACTATCCCTATTTTACAGCTGAGAAAACTGAGCCACAGAGGGTGTAAGTATGTTGTCAAATGTTAACACAGCTGGTTAAGCAGTTGAGCTGCAGTTTTCACCCAGGCAATCTGCTTGTTCAGTTTATGAGCTCAACCATCATGCAAACTATGCTGCTCTAAGAGGCCATAAAAAGGAACATTCAGAGAACAAAAAAGAGTTACTAGGAATTAAAACTACAATTGCAGAAATGAAACATTCATTACTGAAAAATAAAGTCAAGGAAATCTTCCGGAAAGCAAAACACAGAGATATAGAATGAGAAACAATAGGAGGGAATATGTAAGAACAAACAAACAAAATAACCCACTTCCCTGCCCCTAAATCTCTAGGGTCAACCCAGCAACCCCATCTGAAAAAAAAAAAAAAGGGGGGGGGGGTGGAAATAACAAACAATTAATGCTCCAAAAAAAGAAAAGAGAATGTGAAAGGAAGAAATTATTAGAGAAGTAATTTGAGAAAATTTTCCAGAACTCAAAGACCTGAGTTTCTAGAATGAAAGTACCTACTAGAATGAAAAAGGACATGCATACACTCTATTATGAAATGCCAGGGTTTCTGGGAAAGTGATAAGATCTTAAATACTTTCAAAAAAGAAAAAAATAGATTAAATGTTAAAAAGTGGGATTAAAAACAGTCTGAGATTTTTTTGATAGTGACATAGGCAACTAGAAGACAATGGATAGATGAGTTCAAGTCCTTGAGGAAAAACTATTTCAAATAGATGGAACTCAATCTATTAGAATAGAGTAATGGTTTTTTTCAGATATAAAAGTTATCTAAAATTTATCTTCAATTCGTGTACCCTTTTTGGAAAACTACTGTGTAGATTTGAGAGTAAACTGAGAAAGAGGGGGAAAAACGGATCTAGGGAATCAGGGACCCCAGCACAGAGGGAAGTGTCATTCCTGTGTGCAACTGTAAGTTAAAGATGCTGTCAGGAGGGCAGCTGGAAGCAGATCCAGAGAGCAACTACCTAATGGCAGGAGAAGATGCAGGCTCCAGGAAGGATGCTTCCACAAACAAGGAGTGACAAGAAGAGATTATACCCCAAGTGTTTTGAAACATTTGAGAGGGGATCTGGTTGGGAGATGAATTAAAAGTGGTTGCATGCATAACTGATTGAAAGGATAACCTAGTCAAAATACTCACTTCAGGGAAAAAACTACAAGAAAAAAAAATCCTAGTGTTCTATATGACTCAACAGTATAAGCATCTTATTTATAACTTCACAGTAAGTAAACAATGTGTATTGATCCCATGAAAAGTCAATCCCACACTCTTCTTCCACTGAGTCCAAAAGTCTGTTCTTTGTGTCTCCTTTGCTGCCCTGCATGTAGGACTGTGACTATGTTTCTAGATTCTATATATATATATATATATATATATATTCACATATATATAGTAACATACAATATTTGTCTTTCTCTTTCTGACTTATTTCATTCTGTATAATAGGCTCTAGGTTCATCCACCTCATTAGAACGGACTCAAAGGCATTCCTTTTTATAGCTGAATAATACTTCATTGTGTGTGTATACCACAACTTCCTTATCCATTCAATGGGAAGAAGGAGAGGGTGGGATGATTTGAGAGAATAGTACTGAAACATAAATACTTCCATATGTAAAATAGACAGCCAGTGGGAGTTTGATATATGATGCAGGGCACCCAAAGCTGGAGCTCTATGACAACCTGGAGGGATGAGGTGAAGAGGGAGGTGGTGGGGGTTGGTTCTGGAGGGAGGGGACAAACGTAAGCCTATGACTGATTCATGTTGATGTATGGCAAAACCCATCACAATATTGTAAAGTAATTACCTGCCAATTAAAAAAAAGTCATAACTGTAGTAGGATAATGAAGGGAAGAGGTGTGTGTGTGTGTGTGTGTGCGCGTGTGCACACGTGCTGCTTGTGAGCATATGTATAGGTATGCATCAGAGAGTTAAATTTCAATGTTTAGTAGTAGTAAAATCAGTAGATTATGTATACCATTGAAAAACTAGCAGTGTAAGCATGTTATTCAAAATTACTGAGGTAACTACCAAAGGAAGGATTAAATAATTGAAAGGAAAAACTGTCTCTGGGGAGTAAGAATTTGGAGCTGGGGCAGGGCAGTGAGGGTTCTATTCTAGACCTCACAGAACTATGCGGGCTTTCTGAATTGTGTACATCTTATCAAAGTTAAAACTTTTTTTTTTTTTAAAAAAAGAACAATAATTGTCTTACTGAGGGCAGTATCCAGTGAACACTAAAGGGTCATTTTGACAGGACTACTACAGTTTCTTTTGTGAGAACACTGCTTCCAACTAGTTACCAGGGAGCTTCTCTGTGCTGAAATTCAACCCTCAGTGGACTGGAGCTTGCTGGGCCTGGGTGATCTCATTTCTGCCAGCCACAAATGCCAAGAAATTCACTGCTAATGGATCCTGGGGGACGCAACAGGAAACACTGGGATAAGCAGGATTTCGTTGCGTGTGAATCAGAGCGAGCCTGGCCTGCTTTCCCAAAGGATAAAGGGCTCTTTTCACTCTAACTAGGATTTTTCCCCTTTCAAGGCAGGTTGTTTCACAGCAACCACACTACTAAGGAAGACGGATTAAGGTTTTGAATGAAATAGGGAAGAGGTTGTTTTTCTCATTGGCCTGAGCCCAATAAGGTGGACAAGCTCTGTTCTTAACCTTATTAATCTGTAGGTCAAACAGCAAAGATGGAATTTCTGTAATGGAATGAGACACTATGCTGCTGCTACTGCTGCTAAGTTGCTCCAGTCGTGTCCGACTCTGTGCGACCCCATAGACAGAAGCTCACCAGGCTCCCCCATCCCTGGGATTCTCCAGGCAAGAACACTGGAGTGGGTTGCCACTGCCTACTCCAAAGCATGAAAGTGAAAAGTGAAAGTGACATCGCTCAGTCGTGTCCTAGCGACCCCATGGACTGGAGCCTACCAGGATCCTCCGTCCATGGGATTTTCCAGGCAAAAGTACTGGGGTGGGGTGCCATTGCCTTCCCCAGTGAGACACTATGGATAGATATAAAAGCAGCCAATGAGGTTTACACACTAATGGAGGGACAGGGAATGCACGTGGGCCAGGCATACACCTGCATGCATATAACCAGTAGGCATAGGAATCATCTAAGACATTTAACTTAAATCCTGATGGACCTTGTTTCCCCTTGCACATCCGGTTTAGCCATAACTGGATTAAAACTGAAACAGAGCTCTCCCTTATCCATCTCTGCCATCATCTCTGATGGGTGCCTTTGGTTGGCACCATCCAAAGGGAAAAATATTGGTGAAGATTGTGAGGGATTTCATCCGTCAAAAGCCACAGTCTTTTCCCATTTCATTGTAGTATCTCATTTCTTCCTTTTTGCCTTCTCTAGACCAAACACACAGTGAGGTACTAATCCAAGGAGCTGTTGTGGAGGAACCACCTTATTTGGTTTCAAGTTTCCAAATGAAGGACCTCATTTGGTAATGCATAAATTACCAAATGCGTAAGCCTCCTGGCCTCTGCTTTCAGGAACAACGATCTCTTTGTCCGGTGGGTTTGGGAGAAGGAACTGAGTTATGTATGTGGTCCAGTCTTCTATTTTCTCTCTTTTGGGGTTAGCAGCCTACTCAGAGGCAAGTCTCATCCTCTGTTTCTCCCTGGAGTAAATTGCAGATCCAGGTCCAGGAGGGCTTCCCAGGTGGCAATAGTGGTAAAGATTGCCACTTGCCTGCCAATGCAGGAGACATAAGAGACATGAGTTTGATCCCTAGGTGGGGAAGATCCCTTGGAGGAGGGCATGGCAACCCTCTCTAGTATTCGTTCCTGGAGAATCCCAAGGACAGAGGAGCCTGGTGGGTTACAGTTCATAGAATCATGAAGAGTCAAACATGATGGAAGTGACTCAGCACGTGCACACATTTCAGTGGGATGCTGGTATCTTTAAACCAGGCTTGGATAGGCAAGTTTAATTCTGAGGTGTATTAGCAAACTCCTTACCCAGAGAGCCAGGCCATACCCTCTAATCTGCCTTTTTTCAGCAATAAAGCTTCCATTTTTATCTCCAACTGCCTACTGTTCCCTCATCCTTCAACAGTATCACATATCTCCCACCAGGCTGCCTGCTGCTAGTTTCTAGAACATACCAAGCTGTCTTACCCTCTGGGCCACTGTGCCTGCTGTCTCCTTTGCCTTCATGGTTTGGAACTCCCTCCTCACAACTCTTTTTATGACTGATTCATTACTTTTCAGTTCTCCCAGGGAGGTCTTCCCAAACCACTCTATCTCATAAACCTATCTCTACTCATTTTTCTTAATCATGGCTCTCTGTGTGTTATCCTTATGGTGCTAATGATAGCATATATTCTTACATATTTATTGATGTATTGTGTTAAATCTGCCCTATATGATGAAAACTCTATGGGGCAGGGGCTTTATCTTATTCTTTACTGTTTCCGGCATCTACCATAATGCCTTGCACATAGCAAGTCCTTTGTAAGTATTTGTTAAATCAATTAATGAAGATACTGTTTTCTATAAAAGAAAAACTTTTGTTACACCTTTAGGTATTAAATCACATAATAGCTCTGTTTGCTAATATTGGTCAATAGCTCAACAAATACTCCCCCTCCAGGGATCTCTTTCCCTCTACTTCATTATATCACCAGTCAGCTTCTGATCAACAGAATGTTGACTGCAGTGGGGCTTCCCAGATGTAGCATGTGAACCTGGTTCTTACCAGGGACATTTTGACTTTTCTGTTGCCTTTCTGCAACCTGTGACACGAGTTCTCACACAGACTGTGTTGAGCTTCTACACAATCCAGGCACTGTTTCAGATATTATTTGCCATGCCATTGTATTCAACCCTATCTTTTGTTTCTTCACTCCTTCCATATTCCAGTTTGCTTTTGTTACTCTCTGTCTCTGTCCAAAAGGAAGCAGTAACACTCCCTTCTCAACTCTTCCTTCAATTTAGAGATCATTTTTCCCTTGAGATTTCTCCTTCAAGGCCTCATGGCATTCTGCATTTAAAAATTAATATCCATATACCTTTAAAACTTTTTATATTTTGATAGAAATAATCCTCATCCACAGTCTAGGTGGATTCTCTGGAATTTTTAACCACAGTTCTAGGAAGAGTCTATGCTATGTCTTACAGAGTTAATGAGTAAAACTGCAGCTAGAGGATACAACTGAGATTAAAGGGCCGCCTCTGGATCTAGAAAGATCTATGACTATCTGTCTTAGATGGCCCTGCCAGGACAAAGACAAGGGACAAAACCAATCATGGGAGGTTTTGTTCTCATGGGATTTTGAGTTTAGCCCAACTATACTTGACCTGTAAGGCTCTTAAGTAGTTCAAAGTCATTCTTAGACTTCCCTAGTTTGAGATGTGAAGTTTATAAAGGTTTTACCCATTGTGACTCATTGCCTTAAAAGCATTCTGCCTGTGAATCATATTTATATATAATCATATATATGTAAATCATAAAATATATATGATCATATATGAGACTTATTTAAGGCAGAGCTGTAAATGGCATTTGAAAATTATATTTCCAGTTGCAAGTGGTGTTCCAAATTAGAGTATTCTGAATTTGGAGTGTTTTCTTTCATCTCTCTTTCCTGAGAGGAGAGGTCTAGGACAGACTGCCATCACAGTAGACATTTTTGAATTTCAGGAAATTCTTATCCTTCTTACCCTGAATTTCCTTGGACCTGAGCAGACCAGAGTCTTAAACAGATGATAATATGGAATATGCTGATTTAATACACAAATGGGCCTAAATGTTATACCTAATGATGTCTAGGTAGCCTAAGAAAACTACTGGCTGGGTTCATGCTCTACACATGAATAAAACATGTAGCAAGATAAATGTATTCAATTAGCTTTTCCTATTTTACCTTAATTTTTATTTTTCCATCCTAATATCTTGAGAACTGAGTCTATTTCTATTTCCCATGCTGTATCTAATATTACAGACAGGCAAAAGCAATATTTACATTGTCTTATGTAATATTATATAAAATCCCATGGACAGAGGAGCCTGGTGGGCTACAGTATATGAGATTGCAAAGAGTCAGATATGACTTAGCTACTGAGCACACACACACATACATATGTGTGTGTGTGTGTGTATATATATATATATATATATATATATAAAACATGTACTTATCTGTGTATGTATATGTATATACACACAAATTGAGAGATAATCCAATAGTAAATATTTGAGTCCAATAACATGTCCCTGTCATGGCAATTTGATCTGACAAAAAAAAAAAAAAAATACTTTGTCTCCCATTTGTTAAGATTCATTGTCTCCTATTTATACATATTGGAAAATGTTCTGTGGTAAGAGATACAAGCTTATGGAAAACAAATCTTGAAAGGAGAAGGTATGCCTGATGATATGCTTAAGTTAAAACTGTTGCTAGAGGCAACCTGAGTCACTGATTGCAAATAAAGTACTGATCAGAAAGACAGAAACTTGAAGGACTTCCCAAGGTGGGGCGGAGAATATATATATCGTTGTCATTTCAGAGGAAGTGGTCTTAAGGCTCTGCTATGCGGCTTTTCTCGCCCTTTCTATGTCAGCCTAGCCTATGGGAGAGAACACACAGGGCTGTCAGGAAGAATATGAGACACAGATTTAAAAGACAAATGAAGTTTGTCCCTCTAATTTAAAAGAAGTCGGGTTGCTGGTAATAGAGCTAGAGACAGAATCAGGACTCAGGGTTCTATCTTTCCTCAACCACTATGCCCTGTGCTATTCCTGAGGAGTGAGATCCAAGAACCCCCAGTGCCTAACACTAGAAGTGGTGTAAGCCACACACTTCAGGCCTTCTCAGAGCAGCCCATGCTCTAACTGACATCCTATGAAAAAGAGGACCACAAAAGAAAGATCCCCAAAGAGATGAGTAGACTCAGACTGCAGCTCTATAAATTCCTTGACTTGGGTTGATTATATCACATCATCCCTTCTTCTCTATGGGATGGGGTAAGTCAGGGGAGAAGCTGGTAGAGAGGACATCTGGTTACTCCTGAGCCGAGCATCTAGCTCTAAACTGCAGACAGAGTGAATAGACCAATAATAAAGGGGACAAAGGAAAAGAAGTCCCTGAATCTCTGGGAGTCCCGGCCCCTGAGGTGTTGCTGTTGCAAAAAGATTCCAAACTAATATGCCAGTTCTGAAGAATGGCACCATGATGGGATTCAGAGTTCATTACAAAGGAAGGAGGCAATTTTAATCAAGGTATGAGGATAAGATGGGAATTAGATTACCATAATTTGTGAGAAATGCTCCCTAAGAGCCTGTTCTTTCTGATTATGTGCATCATCAATAAATTAGAAATTGATAGTATAAAGTTTCTATATTATTGCCATAAGTATATGATTACTTTCATGTCAGGCAAAATTTCTAGGATATAAGTAATTTTGCCTGGCAATGTTCCAGGCACATGGTAGGTTTACTAAATATCCACTGAATTAATGACTTGCTAAATGAATAAGATCTAATCTGTATATTTAGCCTCATGGTTTTATGACCATGAGAAGACTAGAGTCTTAAACAAGTGATCATATGGAATGTTCTGATTCAATACACAAACAGGCCTAAATGATATACCTAATGAGATCCAGGTAGCCTAAGAAACTACTGGCTGCTTCACTAATTGTAAGCAAAAAGCGCCAGATGTGAAGAAATGTAATAACATTGACATATTAGTAAATAATACTGGCAAGGGGTTTGTGGGTTTGCTTTATTTTTGTTTTTGTGTTTAACAAGAAATACACTAACGAAGGCTTCCCCAATGGCTCAGCGGGTAAAGAATCATCTGCAATGCAGGAGACACAGGGGACTAGTGTTTGACCCTTCGGTCAGGAAGATCCCCCGGAGAAGGAAATGGCAACCCACTCCAGTATTCTTGCCTAGGAGATCCCATGGACAGAGGAGCCTGGGAGGCTACAGTCTGTGGGGTCACAAAGAGTCAGAGATGACTGAGTGACTAAGTACATACTAATGATAGATTGTATAAAGGTTTGTATTATTATTCAGAATGATCAGGAGAACCAAAAGAAAAAATTACCTCTGAAGTCCTGCCTTATTTACTTGGAATTTATCTTGGCTTCTGGAGCATTTTCTCATATTTAGAAGTTTGAAACAGTAGAACTCTTTCTTATAATATCCCTTGACTCATAAGTCACAGGAGAGCTAATAACACTGGAAACGTTTCTAAAGAGTTTAAGGCAATATTCATTCCCCAGCATCAGGAGATGAGCATATGGGTCCAGTGGGCTTTTGGAACCACCTCCTCACTGACAAGGATGGACTTTACTTCTAGCCAAGAAGAGAATAGAGGGAGCTGACACAGGCTTTCTATTTTTTACTCTAATGAAAGCTATTTTCATTTGTGTTAGAAAGCAGTCCCCAAGAAGACTAGTGACAAGACGAAGGTTCACTGGTTTCCTTTTTCCCTGACAGGTTCAAAAGTGCTGAGCAGGTGGCAAATTAGACTTGGCTCCCCATTAATTGGTAGGAAGAAACTTTCTCTCCTGCTGTTCAAATTGTCATTGGATCCTTTAGCACACACTGAGGTTTTGTGAAATTATCATTATTATATTTATCACTGCCTCTGCTAGTGCTGTAGGCAATATTTCGGAGAAAATGGTGAAGGGCTGATATCAATTAGAGCCCTCCAAGTAACTAGAAACTGGGGATAACTCTTGGTGGGGTGAGGAGAAAACCAGCTGATTCTGAGCTCTGGCTTTGGGTAAAGAACTTATTCTATGGTTGTCCTTAAAGACTTAAAGAAAATTAAAAAGTATTGAGATGATGATTATGCTGTTCAGTGTAGGCAGCACAGTGTTTTACCTCTATTTTGTCACCTGAGCTACAGAGCAACCCTAGGAAGGGATTATTCTTTGAACCCTGGGGATGTAAGGGATTGGCCCAACTTCATAGCTAGTGGAAAAGCCTTTATTCAAGCCCAGTTCATACCTGGAAGGACTGCAACAAAGCAAACCACAAGGAGAAGAGGATTGGCCCATCCTTTCTAGGACATTCCAGCAAACAGAGTCAAAAACCTACATGGTGAAACCAGACAGGATTCACATCCAAGAAGGACAACTAAAGGAAGAACAGAAGAGAAGAATGTGTCTTTCTAAATGTTAATGGTCCTTTCCATGGAATTCAGGGAAGAATTTCTTCTTGATAGACCAGCCCTACATCTGTGGTGGGATTAAAAACATGAGAGAGCAGAACATATGTAAGTGTTGAACATTATGATGGTTTTCTAACATGTTGAGCTGGCTAAACTAAACTACATGCCCTAGAATTCCTTTTCTAGTATGCTTCTGGCCGTGGTAGGCTACAAGGGAGATTCCTTCAGGAGAACTGGAGTGTCGAAGAGAGACAGTAGCCATGTTATTACATACAAACATCTGCTCCCAGTTATTTAACCAAACATGTCTTAGGTGCTACAGTGAAGGGGTTTTTCAGATGCAATTGAATCCCCAAATCAGTTGATTTTGAACTAATGAAAAGCAAGAATATTTGTGGATGGGCCCGACTGAATTAGGTGGAAGGAAGCCTTTTGAAGACTAAGCCCTCCTTGAATAGCAAAGATTCCAGGCAGTAGAGAAAGTAAACAGCAAAATATCACCACATTCTGAGATTTCTACACTCACATCATTGTTGCAGATCTGCCAACTCACCTCATTGACATGAAGCAGCAGCTGGAGCTACAATTGCTCACTTCCTTCCTGATTGCCTGCCCTGTGGACTTCAGGATTATGAAGCCAGCTCCTATAGTACATAAGCCTGTGTCTTGTAACTAATCATATATATACAATTAATGCACACAAACTTATACATAGACATACACAGCTACATACACATGCTCCTCCGGTGGCACTCTGATACACTGAGAGACAGTGGAACTACAGCACATTTGAAAAACATTCCTGTCCACCAGCTAAATAGGCTTACATAGAGAATTAAGATGACAGGAGAGGAGAGGACTGATTGGAACAGTATTCTAGGTAAAAGAATAAGTGGGGAAAATGAACATAAATCCATATCCAACAGTGACAGAGAACATGTTCTTTAAATGGAACAGCACATTGTATTAGTCTTCTCAGGCTGCCATGACAAAATAACATAGACCTGGTGGTCCAACCAATAGAAACGTCTTCTCTCACAGTTGTCGGGGCTGGAAGTCCAAGGTCAAGTTGCCGCAAGGGCTGGTTTTAGGAAGAGGCTCCTCCTTCTGGCTTGTATACAGCTGCCTTCTCATTTTGTCTTCTCATAGCCTTTCCTTTGTGTGTGCAAAGGACAGAACTTTCTTCTGCTCATAAGGACACCAATCTTATCAGATTAGGGCCCCACTCTTACAACCTCATTGAACTCATTACCTCACCAAAGTCTCTGTCCCCATTTTCTATCACACTGGAGATCAAAGTTTCAACTTATGTATTTTGGAAGGACACAGTTCAATCTATAATGTACATCTTGTGAACAAAAAGAAGAAAAATGTTTCCAAAATTAGGACAGTCATTCCTACTAAGGATTAGCTAATCATTGTTGGAAAGAAGAGTTCTACTGTTCACATTGTCACTGGGTAGCTCAGCTCATTTTTTATTCAACTTCTCTCCTGCCCTGGGTTTCCACCAACTGGGCAGAATGTCTTTGTCTTGTCTTTACCAGATTGTATGTCAATATCAGCTTCTTCATTGTTTTTCAGAAGAAATCCTGTTCATGTTTGTGAATAGATTTTATTGAAGAACCATAGCAAAACAGAAAGCAGAGTTTACATTTCACTCCCTGCCCCATAGCAAAAGCACCTCTTCTTACCAGATATAACTCTCTTATACTTCCACTGTGGGCGTTATACAGAATTCCCACACCTGGAGTCATCTCTTTTTTCCTCTAATGTCCCATGTAATTCTGCCCCTAATTTGAATACTCCACCAGGCTACTGTTATGTAATATAACATAAATGTGAAGTCTCATCTCACCAGCCTCAGTGATTCGTTTCAAACGCACAATGGTCTCCCTTGAAGAAGTTCTGGTAAAACATTGTTTCTCCTTCTGCTTTAAGAAAAATAGAAGTGTTCAAGGAGTTTGAGGCCTGTACAATACAGCTACACTCCATCAAAAGGACACCCCTAAATGGATGACTGTGACACAGCTGGTTAGTCACTGGTGGAGGTGGGATGATTCAGGCAAGGGACAGGGCGGAGGAAGAGGTGGACTTTGAGTGACCAAAGGCAAGCTGATATTGTTTCATGAAGGCCAGATTAAGTTCTTTAAGAAAGAAGAAACAAAGCCTCCTTGGTGGTTCAGTGGCTAGGACTCTGCACTCCCAAAGCAGGGGGCCCAGGTTCAATCCCTGGTCAGAGAACTATATGCCACAAGCCTCAACTCAGAATTCACAAGCTGCAACTAAAGATCCCATGTGCCACAAATAAGACCCGGGGCAGCTAAATAAATATTTTTTAAAAAGAAAGAAAAAATGCAGCAAATCTGGTATTATTGTAGCCATGGCTCCTAACCATCAAAGAGAAACAGGCACTGTCTTGACAGCTTGTTGGGACAGTTGGGCTCATGGCATATCTCATGCAGCTCCCCCTGAAGGAATGCTCTCTGCTGCTCATAAAAATGACCAAATTAACACTATTGTTGTTATAGTAATATTTAGTAAATATAGTAATAATATTTAGTTAAATATAGTAATATTTAACTCCTATTAAAAAGGAGCAAATTAATAATGGAACATAACTTTGCCACAGCACCAAAGGCCTCACATTTGTCTGCTGCCATGTTGGGACACGGCCTGTCCATGCCCTTCCCTCATCTCATTACACAAGTACCTCTTTCCGGATATCACCGAGAATCATAGCTTGTGGAACTCTGATACTTGGGTGTCTGAAAAATGTTTCAGCATTCAGTTTAGGAGATGCAACGTGGTGTAACAGGGAGAGTTTGGGGAATAATATATGTGAGTGTGTTTTGTTAATGAATGAGATAACGCATGCATGTACATTGTATTTTTAATGAGTCAGGAGCCAAGGGTACTAGTACCCACTTAACTAATGCGCCTCAGAAAGTCACTTTACCTCTGGAGAATTGAGTTTCTGTATTTGTAAAAATGGCATTATTTAACTAGATGCTCTGTAAGATTCCTTCTGGATGAATAATGACCATCACCCTAGTGATGACTTGCTATTTATTGCATGCCCAACATACTAGGGCAGTCTTCTAACCCTTGCACATGTACTATCTCATTTATTCCCCAAAATAATTTTATTCAAATATTATTGTCATCATCCCTATTTTTCAAATTGACAGAAGCTGAGGCACAATTGTATCAAGTAGCTTGTCTAAAGACATTCAGCTAAAGAGAAGAGCTACGATTTTAACCCAGCAATGTGGGTTGCCTACACTCAGCCACTATGCTATACTGCTATTATGAGTATGTTTTAATTATGTGCTCTATAGAAACAAAAACAAACAGATTAAAAAAAAAAAGCTTTGAAATTGCCAACACAACATGGGTAAACAGCCAGTGTAAAACTGGATATTTTTACAGTGGTGGCAGATTCTTCACAACTCATTTATGTTCTTCTCTAGACTTCTTATAACTAACATGGAACAGTTGACCTGGTGTTAGAAAGCACACACTTATGTCTGTGAAACAGGCAAAGCTAACTGGCCTACCCAGGATTGAACAGTTGACCTTGGGCACTTGATCATTTGGAAATATTTCACTTTCCATTTGGGGCCGCTATTTGCTCATGCTGTGCCTGGACAATCAGGCTTTGAGATCACCAGCACGGACAGTGTTGCTGGCCTGCTCGTGGGCAAATGGCTTCTTGTCTCACCTTTACCTTGGGAGCCATCTGAAGGTACAAAATACAGTTCAAAAGAGACAGCCTTTCATTCAGTGCTTAGATACAGCTCAGAACATCAGCTTTCGGTTAGCTCTGGTTCCTACTATAGCTGAGCACATTTTCCATACATTGAATGGCTTGCCCCTTCTGCTTGTTAACTGCTAACCCGCTCACCCTCCAGAATAGCCATTCACATTGATTGATCCCACTTTGAACTTGTGTGGTATTGTCAGCTCTGCAACAGAATTTAGTGTCCGATTTTGAGTTTTATCCTACTGCTCTGTGGCCATTTCATGTGTTGTCAGATCTCATCTGCACCAACAGGTGCCTTGAAGAGAACAAGACATACCTCTTTTATTCCTCTGTAGCACCTGGGTCAGTGATGGACCAGAAAACAGTTCTGTTACTACCAGCAACATATTTGCTGGATTAGATTGAAAAGAAGAATTGCATACAGGTATCATCTTTTGAAGAAAGAGCTTTAGAACTCAGAGTCTTTGTAGAAATGAGAACTCCTGATCACCATTTGCACGTAGGCTCCTACAGACCTAACTCTGTTGTCACAGCCACAATTGCCATTTCTTCAGATTGCAAAATCAACAGAAGTTTTAAAGGACAATGGCACCTGGGAATGTCACCTAGCACAAAAACTCGCAACATGAAACAGCCAGCCATGCTCAACTCAATTCCAATTAGGCTGGTAGAAAGCAAGCAGAAAGTTAGATCCCCATGGGAATCACCTCAGGAAGGAACAAAAGGTCAGGTCTAAAGAGGGAGTCATTCTTGGACAACAACACAGAAGGCGGGAAGGCAGGAAAGTAGGAATGCCAAAAAAGGAAGGGAGAAAGCCACCAGAAACTGTGTGTCATTAGGCCAACCTTTGGGGATGCCTCTTGAGTATATTTCTGTGATAACATGTGCATGTGGAGATTCAAGACATTTCCTCCAGCAGGAGACACCAGATAGTATCTCATCAATTCATAATCTAAGGAGTCAAGGAGTTTGCTTGTGTTGTCTTGATCTGATTGGCATTCTAGGCTGCAACAGAATAGTGATGTCTTAATTTGAAGAAACTGCTTTTCATTCATCCATCTCTTTCTGTAAAGCCATTATAACCATGGTTCTCAAAGAAGACTTACTGGGTGGAGGGGATGTTTGTGCATTTTCCCTTCCTGAAGCTTCCTAGGGTGGATAGTGGAACATCCGATCTGCTCAGTTGAGTGTGTATATGCTCAGAGAACAGCAGAAGAGAGACCATTTGATTGCTCCTGTCAGGGTATGTGTGAGGTTGACTGTGAAACAAATGTAGGCAGTCCTGAGCCAAACGTCCATTGCAGTCCAAGGCATCTGCAAGGCACATTTGCTTTTTGGCTGTGATGGAAAGGGGTTGGCTATGTCTGTCGTGTCTTCCTTTCCAGCTCTGATCCCTTGAGCTAGAGGAAGGTGTTGCCATTGATGTATTTTCCAGGTACATTTTCTTTGTTTGTTTGTTTGTTTGTTCTTTTGTAGATTTTATGCATTGACAGCCCAAATCCTTGAGTAAGGAAATGATTCTTTAGGAACAAAAAAGCTCTTTTTTGTCTGTGACATTTAGGACATCAGGCAGAATGGTCTTTCCAGATAAAGTTGGCTGGTGATGGGAAGAGTGGTGTCTATGGGTCATAAAGCACCATGTCTGTACACATTTCCTGCCGACAAGCACTTACTCTGTGTGCGAACTCCATGTGTTAATGTCACCACTTCCTTCTCCATGGGGCTTCCAGGTTTCTCTGCTGAATAATTCTGCCTGTGGAGCTTCTATTGGTAGAACTGGGAAGGAAAACTGTGCTGACATGAACACCTTCTTCAATGAGTTTATTTTTTTAGTTGGATATTTCCAAATATTTAAAAATTTCTAACAAGCACAAGGAAAAGGTATAATAAAAGGAAATAAACAGCAGTTAACTACACATTATTGTAATTTTTTTTTGCTGGATTCAGAACTTAGAATTTGACTGGGTATTGAATCTGGTGCTAATGCATACATTTAATAAACTTTTTAGAATCCAACAAGAGAGACAAGAAAGTCCCAAGCCCCTAGTGGTACCAGAGGTGTCACTGACTAAGTGAACACAACTATTATCCAAGTGCTGGAAGAGAAGTGGGCTTCCCAGGAGGTGCAGGTGGTAAAGAATCCACCTGCCAGTGAAGGAGACGTGGGTTTAATCCCTGGGTAGGGAAGATCCCCTGGAGAAGGAAATGGCAGCCTACTCTAGTATTCTTGCCTGGAGAATCCCATGGCCAGAGGGGCCACAGGCCATGGGGTCATAAAGGAGCTGGACACAACCTAACAACTAAACAAGAGGAGGAACATGTGGTCAAAGTGACTTGATTGTGGATGGAGATCTCTACTCCTTTCTGTTAACCTTGTCGTAGCTCCCAAAGATGTGTCCTCCCCCAACCGAGGGCATTCCTGTGATCTTTTATGACATGAGGAAATATACACAAGAACATTCTTTTTAAGTCCAAACTAGAGTTATCTCCTAGGGATTTGGTAAAATAAATAGTTTGGGTTATTTTGGATGGGGGTAGGGAGAGAGGGTGTTTTCTCACTTTTTACTTGACTCTTTCTTGTAAGAAGGGAAAAAGGTTACAGAAAAGTGAGAAAAGAATATGAGCTTGTCTGACCCACCCTTCCCTCTAGGTATTGGGCAGCTATAAATCTGGATTGAGCAATGGGTAAAAGAAGTCTGGTCACTTTCAGTGATTTTTGTAGTATACCACTGTGATCTGTGATTTTAAAAATTGTTTTCAATTTTATATGCTTTATAACTTTAAGTTAGGTTTTAAAAAATGAAATATAGGGCAACAAAAGGAAATTGAAATGTAAGTTTTCTTAAGTGAAATTAGTGTGAATCTTTAATAATATTAATAAAAATTTATCACATCAAAAAAAAAAAAAAAAAGTATATCTTCGGGATGTCTCTCTGAAGTTCTCCTCAGGGTCCAGAACTCAGAATTGCCTTAGTCTAAAAATACTTCATAACTCTGATGTTACAGGGCAACAATTCAGTCTGAGGTAGAAGATTCTGAAGAAAGAAGAGGTGCTTTCAATTACAGGGACTGCTATTACAAGAAAGATGGCAATCATATGTTCTCTATTCCTAATGATGAGAAAATTAATTTAAAAAAACACTTGAATAAAGAAAAGCTATAGCTAGACATAAGGAAGAATGAGCTAACAGTGATGTTTGTGGAAAATGAGAGCCAACAAGGGGCATTTTCCTGTTTCTGTTCTTGAATAGTCAGTGTATGGATTAAAGACACCAGTGTCTTAGGGGAGGCTTAGGGGTTTCACCTCAGTGCACAGAAGGGGCATGTCTGCTGCTGCTGCTGCTGCTGCTGCGTCCCTTCAGTCATGTCTGACTCTGTGAGTCCCCATAGACAGCAGCCCACCAGGCTCCCTCATCTCTGGGATTCTTCAGGCAAGAACACGGGAGTGGGTTGCCATTTCTTTCTCCAGTGCATGAAAGTGAAAAGTGAAAGTGAAATCACTCAGTCATGTCCAACTCTGCACGACCCCATGGACTGCAGCCTACCAGGCTCCTCTGCCCATGGGATTTTCCAGTCAAGAATACTGGAGTGGGTTGCCATTGCCTCCTCTGGGAACATGTCCAAGTAGCCAAAAAACAAGAAAATAATGCAAATGTTCACAAACTTGGTGCCAGGACAAAGCATCCCCAATCCCAGAAACAGTGATACAATAGATGTGGCGTGGTCTCTGGAAATCTGTACTGCTTTTGAAGAATAACAAAACTTATGGAGCACAGATGCAGTGAAGTCTCTGACTTAGGTGCCAGGAGCCTGGGTTCATCCCCTAGTCTGTCCCTAATTCATTAAATGATCCTGGCAAGTGGCAGTTTCTTTGCCTGGAACATCCATACTTCATTTGGTCCTTCTGTCTTATGAGAAAAGAGCTCAGAAGGTTTTCTAAGGTAGAAAAGCACTTTACAAATCTGATGGCATATTCATTTTATCAAATTTTACATCCCTCATTAATCACTCTCTCAAATTAATCAGAGAAAGCCTTCTCTTCCCCCAGCTAATATGATACACAGGATTTCAAATCCACAGATACTAATTAGGAGCCTGCCCTGTGTGCACACCTGTAGAACCCAGTCTGCTACTTTCCACCTTTGTGATCTCTGGGAAATTATTCAAATTTTCTGAGTTTCTGTAACCTCATTTGTGAAATGGAGATGCTTTTACTCGCCCTCCCCTCCCCGGCTGTCATGAGGATAAAACCTGTAAAGTTCTTGCTATCCTTCAGAGCAGTCTGAGTCTTCTCACCCAGAAATCCTTTCCTTCTCTTTCAATAGTTCCTCTTCTACTTTTGAATGTGACTGTCTTATGGCAAAGACTGAAAGGCAAAATTGGACTGGAAAACAGTTAAGGTGAACAGAAAATGGCCCAGAATTAACAGAAATAAGTGTTTTACTTTCTTCAAAAGCTTATATATATATTTGAGAAGGACATGACAACCCACTCCAGTATTCTTGCCTGGAAAATCCCATGGATGGATAAGCCTGGAGGGCTACAGTCCATGAGGGTCACAAAGAGTTGGACATGACTGAGCAACACACACACACACACACACACATTGAGAAAAGAGTCAGTGGTCCCTGTCCCTGGGTGTGCGGTGAGGGACATAAAATTCCCTCCGAGCCTCTGTAAACTCAACTTCATTGAGAACTCAAGGCTCTTTGGCAAACAGAACACATGGAATTTCTAGAGGCTCCTATGCTGCTGCTAAGTCGCTTCAGTCGTGTCCGACTCTGTGCGACCCCATAGATGGAAGCTCACCAGGCTCCCCAGTCCCTGGGATTCTCCAGGCAAGAACACTGGAGTGGGTTGCCATTTCCTTCTCCAATGCATGAAAGTGAAAAGTGAAAGTGAAGTCGCTCAGTCGTGTCCGACTCTCAGCGACCCCATGGACTGGAGCCTACCAGGATCCTCTGTCCATGGGATTTTCCAGGCAAAAGTACTGGGGTGGGGTGCCACTGCCTTCCCCGAGAGGCTCCTATAATGATGTTTAAAAAGCAAACAGATATATTCAGTGAGGTCTTTTCTGGCCTCAGCTCTGGAATGATTCTTGCCCTTTTTCTGTTAAGAAGGGACTTATGAGAGAGAATAGAAGCTGTAGTGTCAGACAGAAGAACAATGGAGCCATGTTTTAGGTGGGATTTTAAAAATTACAGCTATGGAACACTTCATTCCTAAAAATCTCTGGCATCAACAGAGAATAGATACAGCAGGTGCCTCTGGAAACATAAGTTTTCTTTTTTTTGGCGGTGGGGTGGGTGAGTCCTTGTTTAAAATAGGTTAGTGATATAACTGCAGTCCTCAAAGAGAGTATAATACCCAACTAGAGATCGCCTACTCTTTTCTTTTATTGCAGACAAGCTCAATATGATGGGAGAAATGTCCTTGAAGCATTGACCTGAGAGTGTCTTCATAGGTGGAGGTGGCATTGCCATCTGACAATCAATTGGGCACTTGAGAAGTTGTTTTTGAAGCTACCTTTGTATCCCAAACGCTTAGTTGCAGAAGAGATCCTGTGGCAGAGACTGGCTGGTCACTTCCCTGAGTCTACGGGTGTGACAAGAAGCCCAGACTCTCCAGTGTGACACCTGAGGGCTTTCCTGATATGCCACAGGCTTTCCCCTCTAACTTATCCTTTACTTGCCCCTCTTCCACAACCCACTGTCCTCCTCACCGAATGAATAAATGAATGAATCATTTCCAGTAACTCCTTAAAAGCAAAAATCCAACCCTTCCCTACCTCCATCTCTCACAACTCTACATCTTGAAAGATGGAACTATGGTACTTTGTTCTAGAACCAAGAAGTTTTGAGGGGTAAGGATTTGCTGACAAATGGTCCTTTGCGTTCTTGTGAGATAAAGACTCTAATCCCATTACCCAACCACAGATACAGAACATATCTTATCTATGTGCATACGTGCTTAGTTGCATTCAACTCTTTGTAGTGTGCCAGGCTCCTCTGTCCATGGGATTTTTTAGGCAAGAATACTGGAGTGAGTTACCATTTCCTCCTCCAGGGGATGTTCCTGATCCAGGGATTCAATTTGCATCTCCTGCATTGGTAGATGGATTCTTTACCACTGAGCCACCTGCGAAGCCTTTACCTATGAGTATAGAGTGAATATTTGTGTCTCCTCAAAAATTCATGTATTGAAGCCCTAATCCCCATTGCACTAGCATTCAGAGAAAAGGCCTTTGGGAGAGGCATTAGAGTTACATGAGGTTATGAGAGGATCTCATGATGGGACTACTGCCCTTATAGGGAAAGGAATAGACGTGAGATCTTTGTCTGCCATGTGAGGTGCAACAAGAAGACAGCCATCTGCAAGGGAGCCCTCCCCAAACGGAACCAACTATGATAGCCCCTTGATCTTAGATTTCCCAGCCCCCAGAATGGTGAGAAATAAATTCCTGTTGTATAAGCTGCCCAGCCTGTGGTATTTTGTTATAGCAGCCTCAGCAGACTAAGACAGAAATTGGTATTGATCGTGGGATACTGCTGTAACAAGTACCTAACAATGTGGATGTGGAACTGGGCAGAGAGCAGCAACTGGAAGAGTCTTGAGGTGCTTGCTGGAAAGAGCCCCTATTACCAAGAAAGGAGAGTTAAAGGTATTCTGGTGCGGGCTCAGACAGTGTGGAACGAAGAGCGCAGCCGTGTTCCTCGAAGGCTTTGAGATCCGCTCACATCCACAGCTCCTCTACACGGAGGCCCTTGGGCAACAAGGGCAACAATGGAAAAGCAGAGGGACCGGATCCTCCTTTTGCTGGTGGCAAAGCTTGGCTTCCAGGTGCTAGCTTTGACAGGGGGATAGTGTTCTAGAAAGCTAACTTGGCATTGGTTTAGTCTGGAAAACAGAACATTTTAAATGGAAAGACAATTCCTGGGGAATCCTGCGAGAGATAAAAGTGGGGAAAATTGAGAGAGAGGGCAAGTAAAGGAATGGACTCTAAAGGAGAGCCAGGGACTTACCTAGTAGTCCAGTGGTTAAGAATCTATCTACCAATGTACGGGACATGAGTTCAATTCCTAGTCAGGGATTGCCCCCCACATGCTGTGGGGCAACTAGACCCATGTACCACAACCACTGAAGCCCACGTGCTCTAGAACCCATGCTCAGCAACAAGAGAAGCTACCACGGTGAGAAGCCTGTGCACCACAACTAGAAAAAGATTGTGCACAGCAACGAAGACCCTGCACAGCCAAAAACAAACAAATAAATAAAACAATGAGCCATTTTGTTGTGTGGTGTTTTTAAGAGTTGTCAGATGGCTCAGGTCCATTGCCACCAGGTGAGGAGCGGAGAACTCATTTGCTAATCTTTCCTGCCACCAAACCCCACCCTCCAGCTTGTTATACTACTTGTAGTCATCCAGCAAGTAGTGATGCCTCTTTCTGGCACATTAAGCATTGTGCTAAACCTTATGGGGCACATAGAAAATATAGGAGACATGGGTATGTACCTAAGTTTCTAGCTTCACAGAGGGGACAGGGCTCATTCCTGTGTAAACAAGCACTAGAAAAACAGAAACAATTTGAGATGGTACAGTTCACAAAGTGCTCTAGATGGCAGTTCTTTGTTGCATATTAGAGCTGGTTGGGGGAACTTTTAAAAATCATGAGCCCAGGCCATACCCCATCGAGGTGAAATCAGAATCTCTGGGAGTGGAACCCAGACATCAGTATATTTTAGTTGCCCGAGTGATTCCAGTGTCGTACAACCAAGTTTGAGAAACCATGCTCTAACTGAAAAACTAGCTCTAATGGAGAAAAAAAAAATCCAAGCTGTACATTCATGAGCTCTGTAATCTTGGACTAGCCAATGATAATTCTGAGGCCTGACTATTTCAAAGATTTTTGTAAGTCCCATTAAGAGCACTGTATGTCTCCAATGATTAGCATAATGACTGCCACATAGACGGTACCCAACAAAGATGCATTTATTTGAATGGATGATATTGGAAGAGTTATTTAATAAGCTTGAAAATTAATCAGATCAGATCAGATCAGTCGCTCAGTCGTGTCCGACTCTTTGCGACCCCATGAACCGCAGCACGCCAGGCCTCCCTGCCCATCACCAGCTCCCGGAGGTCACCCAGACTCGCATCCATCGAGTCAGTGATGCCATCCAGCCATCTCATCCTCTGTCGTCCCCTTCTCCTCCTGCCCTCAATCCCTCCCAGCATCAGAGTCTTCTCCAATGAGTCAACTCTTCGCATGAGGTGGCCAAAATACTGGAGTTTCAGCTTTAGCATCATTCCTTCTAAAGAAATTCCAGGATTGATCTCCTTCAGAATGGACTGGTTGGATCTTCTTGCAGTCCAAGGGACTCTCAAGAGTCTTCTCCAACACCACAGTTCAAAAGCATCAATTCTTCGGTGCTCAGCCTTCTTCACAGTCCAGCTCTCTCATCCATACATGACCACAGGAAAGACCATAGCCTTGACTAGGCGAACCTTTGTTGGTAAAGTAATGTCTCTGCTTTTGAATATGCTATCTAGGTTGGTCATAACTTTCCTTCCAAGGAGTAAGCGTCTTTTAATTTCATGGCTGCAGTCACCATCTGCAGTGATCTTGGAGCCCAGAAAAACAAAGTCTGACACTGTTTCCACTGTTTCCCCATCTATTTCCCATGCAGTGATGGGACCAGATGCCATGATCTTCGTTTTCTGAATGTTGAGCTTTAAGCCAACCTTTTCACTCTCCACTTTCACTTTCATCAAGAGGCTTTTTAGCCCCTCTTCACTTTCTGCCATAAGGGTGGTGTCATCTGCATATCTGAGGTTATTGATATTTCTCCCGGCAATCTTGATTCCAACTTGTGTTTCTTCCAGTCCAGCATTTCTCATGATGTACTCTGCATATAAGTTAAATAAACATGGTGACAATATACAGCCTTGACGTACTCCTTTTCCTATTTGGAACCAGTCTGTTGTTCCATGACCAGTTCTAACTGTTGCTTCCTGACCTGCATACAGATTTCTTAAGAGGCAGATCAGGTGGTCTGGTATTCCCATCTCTTTCAGAATTTTCCATAGTTTATTGAAAATTAATAGCAGTACTATTTGCAAAAGGTGGTTTAGTGATAATATCCGTAGTAAAAGTTGTGGTGATTCAGATTCCAAGGTAAACAGTAGAGTTAAGGCCCAGAGTTTAACATGGTGACTGTTCATAATGATGTACCACACATGTTTGCTAAATTGAGAAGTGCCTTGGGTGGATTGAAAGAATCAAGAGTAAAGCCTTTTAGTTCACCTTGGGAAATTATCTGCTTCATTGCTCTGGTCTCTGTCCATCTGTCCATGTACCACTGAGATGCCAAGCCAATAAGCCTATGGCAGATGTCCAGGAAAGTACAGAGGATATGGGAAAGCTAGAAAGATGGGGGGAGGGAGAGGAAAGGAGGGAGAAGACAGGAGTAGGGGGGTGGTGGGTAGTAGGAGGTGAGGATTTTTGGTAAAGGAGGAAGAGGGGGGTACGACAGCATACCAAGAAGGAATTAAAAGAGGTTGGGAGGATGGAGAGTGATGGAAGAGACAGTGAAATGCTGGCTGGGCCGATGGTTCAAGGCAATGAGATGACAATAAAGGTTTGGTTTCATGATGATTTGAAGGTCCCAGGAGATGAGAGCCGAGAAGAGAGGAGGGGACTTGTCAAAGGAGCTGAAAAACCATAAGAATTCAAAGAACATGGCTATATAGCCCACCAAGAGCAGGTCAGGTTTTACTTTCCCAGCATTTTGAAAGCCTGAAGGTTGTTAAATTGCCTCCCATTCCTGAGAAAGCCCAGGCAGGCAGCTCCCTCTGGGACTCACATTAACCCTCGTGCTCCACTGCCAGAAACACGGGCTCACTCCTCTGGTCTGTCTGCAGTCCTAGCCTAGCAACACGATCAAACTTTATGAGGCTTGTTACAAGCAAATTACATGGGAAGCTGCAAAGGGTTGGAGGGAGGAGGATGGCAGTGGGGGGCCAAGTACACTGCTGGGAAAGGGGCGCCAGGGTAGGGGTACTAGGCTCAGCCTTGACTTGGAAGGCATTAGAGCCCATCATGGAGCAGCTGGCGGCTCCCGCCTCCAGGGCCCAATTTTCCAACTGATGACTTGAGTGTTCACACCTGCACTGGCTGGGACCGAGGCCCTCCTTCCGCAGAGTTAATGGAGCAAGCAGAACCGAGGAATGCTTTTGGCCACGACAACCATTTCTCTCCTCCTTGGCTCCACCCTCTCTTCTGGCAGAGCAGGTTTCTCTCCAGCCCCATGTCAGCTTCTTCTTCTTCCAGGCCTCTCTGCTGCTGAGGTGTGCAGTCCCCACGCTGGTCCCCCACTCCACCCACTAGGTAGCCTCAGAGAGACCTGCTCCAAGACACACAAGAATCCCACACCTCTCCCCTGAGATGAACTGCTGGTCTCTCCCTTGCCAAGTGGCTTTCTTTTCCCCTTCCAAATGTGCAGACCCAAAACTATTCACTGGACTTTGTCCTGCATAATACAGCCTTGGACAATTCTGCTTACTTTTATTTGGCTTCCTCAGTATATTCCACTGGAAAAAAGACTGGGGATGGAATAACTACAAATATCCCTGGAGCAGGGATTCCTGTGGTTCAATGTAACTTTTATAGAGAAGCAAAAAAACTCATGCAGATAATTTTGCTTGAACACTTTCCTATAGGAATTGAATCTTTGGAGAGTCTTTACAACCAGAGTTCCTCTCTCTTCAGCACTACACAATGGTGTGTGTGTGTGTGTGTGTGTGTGTGTGTGTGTGTGTGTGGCTTCCCAGGTGGCACAGTGGTAAAGAATATGCCTGCCAATGCAGAAGTCGCTAGAGAAGAGGGTTCAATCCCTGGGTCAAGCAGATTCTCTGGAGTAGGAAATGGCAACCAACTCCAGCATTCTTGCTTGGAGAGAAGAGCCTGGTGGGCTACAGTCTAGGGAGTCACAAAGAGTCGGACATGACTGAGCAACTGAACGTGCACACGTGTTTTGCCAACACACACGCGTATACACACACATGCACACACACACACACACACGTTCAAATGAAAACATGGTCACTCACAATCTTGCTGGAGCAGGACCAAATCAGAGTGTCCAAACAGGACTGATGGTTTTGGACAATTAAGGAGATGGATGCAGGGTAAGGTCAACCCTGGGCAGTTTTGGACAGATGCTTTAGACCAATCTGAGATGCAGGAAACCAGGGAAGCAGAGGAAAGATGCTATGTGAATGATGTTATATAAATTTTCTCTCCCAGCACAGCCCGAGGTGGTTAGATGCTGTTTCTATCCAATGGGAGCTCCTTATGCTCTCCCACTAACGCTGGAAAAACATTCACTTAGCAGGCTTGTCCAAACAATTCCCTTTTTAATTCAGACATGATGAACAGCAGGGGAGAAGCAGACCCCCAGGGCTGTCCACCTCAATACCATCACTCCTGACAGGGCACAGAGCCACGCGTCCACCTCAACGGCCCATTAAAAAGCCTGATGGGGAAACTGTGTTTATGGTCAGGTTACAGAACAGGCGGGAAACAATTAATGCCTTTCCCCACAGCCCCTTTCCTTCTATTTTCTCTCCTACCCAATGCCCACTCAATGCGTGCTCACAAACCCAACTCCATCCCTGGCCTTAAATACTCTGACAAGCTCTTTCTCTGGCACACCCAAGCTCCTTGCACAGTGGTTCTCTCAGAGCACACCTAGCAGGAAAAACCATATTCACATGTGGACCTCTCCGTCTCAGATCACATCTCGACTCACAGACTCTTCCTTCTTCTCCATCCACACTTTCGTCTAAACACGTTCTGGTGCAGCTGTAAACAACTGCCCACCAATGCAGGAGACAGAAGAGACACAGATGCAGATTCAATCCCTGGATTGGGAAGATCCCCTGGAAAAGGAAATGGCAGCCCACTCCAGTGTTCTTGTCTGGAAAATTCCATGGACAGAGGAGCCTAGTGGACTTCAAGCCATGGGTTGCAAGGAGTCGAACACAATTGAGCACACAGCACACATTAATTTGCCATTTCATCTCCCTGACCTTGAATCTGCTCCCATCTTCTTTTCATACACAGTCGTTCAGAAAAACATCCCTGCCTCTCTTCCTTCCCTAACCCAACCCTCCACCATGGCTCTGATTTCCCTCCACCTCTCAGCAGCCCATTCAGCACCTGCCCACTCGCCTCCTGGAGCTCACAAGAAGCTTCTATGCGAGGCAGTCTTATAACTATTTTATTGCTCCCTCTCTCTCTCTCAATATATTCCTGTCCTTCCAACTGAACTAGATTCCCCTGAGTTAAAAAACCTGCCTTTGGATTATGTAACAAGTTCCTCGGGGAATACATGAGGATTCAGCCAGTCAAAAGTAAAGCGAACTGCAAAAAAAAAAAAAAAAAAACTATTAAAAAAAATGGCTAGTTTACATAGGAACCTAATTAGAGAGAGATCTAGTTGGTGGAAACTAGTGGGAATCAAGACAGTTCTAGGTTGGGGAATGTTAGTTTCTTATCCAACAGCCATTTTGCCAGTGTTAACAGGATGAAAAATGCCACTGGGGGGAAGAGGCATCTTTGAATACCTAATATGTGCTTTCCGAGGTACAGCAACTGTTCAAATATAGCAGTATTCACTGCAGCAATACAAAACATATACCACAAGTGTGATTAATTAGCCAGAGACGATCTATACCATATGCTATCAGACAGTCACTATTATGATGAAGTTTAATAACATAACATATCGCACTGTGATTAATATACATTCAATTATTCAAATATGGCTGTGCTGCACTTATAGTTTCTTTGTAAGAAATGGAAATCATTGTAACACGTTTCACACATATTTCCATATATAACTTTATTTTTCTGTGATATTTCAAGAAGTTGGATATTGTCTTCACAGGACTGCTCAAATAAGTCTCGCATACATTGGAATCAGGCTGGCTTCCAAAAAGAGCAGTGTGAGATGTACCTTCGAGGAATGCAGGTGGCTGAGGGGCAGGGCAGAGCCAGAGAGAGAATGGAAGGCCTTTCTGTTTGGGTCTTTGCAGCACTGGCCCCCTCGATTTACCAGAAAAGATATGCAATAACGAAGAACTGCTAAGCACTTTTTGTTGTGGGAAATTGAGACTACTAAATTCAATTGACAGGCCAACGTTTAAGATGCTATCTACTGCAGGGGTCAGCAGACAGCAAATCTGCCAAGAAAGGGGCAGATAGTAAATTTTATTGATTTGGGGGCCATATGGCCTCTGTCACACCTGCTCAACTCTGCTGCCGAGGTGCAAAGGTGGTGGTAGTCAATAATCAATGGGTAGAGCCCCACTCCAAGAGAACTTTATTTATGGACACTGATATTCGGATTTCATATAATTTTCACACGGCACCAAATATTATTCCTCAGTTGATTTTTTTCATTTAAATATGCAGAAACGATTTGTAGCTCATGGGCTGTGGAAAAACAGGTGGTGGGCTGGATTTGGCACATGGGCTGCGGTTGCTGACTGTGATTTCAAGTGTTTTACTGCAGACGTTTACTGACTGTCTAACTCCCTTCCTGCCCTGCCCTCTTCTCTTGCCCCTCTCTACTTCTTCTCTCCCTTTTCTTTCTCCACCTCCAGCTTCTGCCTGTTTCACCTCCAAAAGTTATCAAGGGCATCCTGATATGCCAGATACTGTATCTATGGACTCCTTCTCTGTTTTTTCTCTATTCTATTTCCAAAGAGTGGGGATTTCTGTTATTTCTTCTAGAGGAAAATAACAATGAAGAGATACCTTTCTAGATACCCTTCTCAAAGAAGCTCCTTCTTCTCACCTCCAGAGAATGGGAACTCTTACTCCTGTTCAGGAGTGGGGAGGGAGCAAAAGCCTTCACAGATCTTGTGTCTTAGCATCAGCCATGTTTCTCTACATGTTCCTACCAGACAACCACAGCCAGAGCTTCAGGAAGTGTGTGGAGGAGGATGGGGACCTGGTCAGTCATTTGGGCCCCTGAATAGGGACTCACAAAGCATAGGTACCATCACCCACATATGTGTGTGCTTCATCGCTCAGTTGCGTCCAACCCTTTGCCACCCCATGGACTGTATTCTGGCAGGCTCTCTGTCCATGGAATTTTTTGGGCAAGAATACTGGAGTGGGTTGCCATTTCCTCCTCCAGGGGATCTTCCCAATCCAGAGATTGAAATTTCTTCTCCTGCATTGGCAGGCAGACTCTTACTGCACCACCATATGGGCAGCTGCTCCCCACACCAGTCTTACCAATCCCCAAATCGTATCACCCATGTGCCATGCCAATTCCCTGCTGGGGGAATCCCTGGAATTCAATCTGACATTCATTCTGCACCCGAGAGCTGGAGGTAAAGTGGAGACATTCAGAGGCTCACTGTGTCTTGTCTCTGAGTTCTCATCCGGAAGCACAGAATTGGCATTGGAAGCGTACCTCCAAGCAAAGTGCATGTGAACTTCACGTGGTGTACACTTTTGCCTCAGGCCAACCCTGACCTTTATTGGCTATAATGAGCTAAATGATATGTGAGGAGCCAAGCAAAGTGCTAAATTGCCCCTAATTTATAACGAGGGACACTGAGGTTCAAAGTCAGGAATTAAAATGTCTACAGTCACAACGTGAGCTACAGCTGCTGTAGGAAATCACAAAGACTTCTCGCTATCACCAGTCCTTGGTCTCTATTTTAGGAGTCCTGTATAAATATCTGTTACTTTATTTGTCCACTGTGAGCGCTCTAGCATTTCTATAGCCATGACATTTGCCAAAACGCAATGGCACGAGGTTAAAATGTCATACACGAAGCACCCCCTCTTCCACCCCCAGGTTCTGGGAATGGGAGAAATTCTACTAGATCTAAAACAAGCAAACTCACTGAACTAAAGACAAGTACACGTTGTAAACAAAAAGTCTTCATCCCTGCTTGGGCGCTGTCCTTCCCCTGTGATCTATGTTGTCTGCTTAATGATACTCGCCTATGAGAAGCCAATAAGCAATGGGAGGTTCCTAAGAGCTGGGGGAAGTCTGAACACGTTCACAGCATTTTAAATCTCTCTACATAGTCTGATACCACTGCAAGCCACACTCTCCCTCCAACTAGTTATTTTTAACAACAGCAAAACAACAGCAGCATAGCTGTAGGGATGGGCAGCCGGGAAGCGCTGTACCAACCGCCAAACCTCCCTTCTGCCTGCAAGCAGACAAGCAAAGGGTCCTTCTTTTGAATGAGAACTTATCTCTCCAAGGGTCTAGAATCCATATCAATAATAACCAACTAGTCGTCTACTCAAACTGTTGGAAAAACAAAGGTGCCTTGCTACTCTGCATTGCCATTGCAAGAGGTCAAGGTGGATTTAATCAAAGCTCTCATCATGTGAGCAAAACGCAGGAATCAATATAAGAAACAAAACTGAAATGTAGAAAATGGTAATGATCGGCCAGCGTCTAGTTACTCTGAATCAAAGCACATGATCCTGTGAAGAGCAGCTAGGATTGCCAAGATACATCCGAGAAGACCCCAGCAGGAGTTTGCAATGATACTCCTCTACAGTATGAGTTATATGTTAAGCAAATGTCCTCAAATATTTCATGAAACAAGCTATCAAAAGCCAACTGTTGACTGTGTGTGCTTTCCTTTGAAAGAACCAGAATGTATTATATGATTAGTTCAGAGGCTCATTATTTAGGACATGGAGGAGGAGATATGGGTATACCCAAATCACAACTTAAAAGATAAGACTTGCAAGGCTAGTGGAACAGAATTATGCCTAAGCATCTCTTTAAAGAAATGGTTCTAACATTTAAGACCCAAATGAGAATGCAGTTTACTTTTGAACAACATGGCACCCCATCCCTCCATTTTCCATGCAGTGAAAATCTGAGTTACAGTCTGCTCTAGGCATCTGTGGTTCTGCGTCTACATATTCAGTCAACCTCAGGTTGTGTAGTATGCATTTAGTGGGGGGAAAAAAATCCACTTGTAAGTGAACCCACGCAGTTCAAAGTCATGTGGTTCAAGGGTCAACTATACTTAATAAATTCCTGATGGGAACATTTCAATTGATTACAAAACCAGCAATGAAAAAATGTTGACATGAACAAAAAAACTCTTGTCTCTGCCATCAATTAGCTTACAGTCTAATATGGAAGCTGAAATGAAAATAAACAATTACAGTACAATACAATTAGGTAATATCTACAAAAAAAGGCATGAAACGGAAATAGCTACCATTAGTGTTAAGCTCAGCAAGTGACTTAGGGACAGATTACATAAAATTTAAAAGGTATGAGAGTCTAGGATAAGTGCCTTAATCTTCCTAGGAAGTTCAGGGAAGGCTTCTTAGAGGAGATACTACTTAAGTTTTCCAAAAAGGCATGCAGGCTGCATCCCAGACAGAAGAGACCGCATACACAAAGGCATGGTGACACAAGAGCATGGTGCATAGAGCAATGACTAGTAGATCAGAGGCTTCTGGAGGAACTTAGCAAAGTGAGAATCTCCCCTATATGATTCTTCCCTCTAAGGACATTTGTTGCTGTTTAGTCTCTAAGTTGTGTCTGACTCTTTTTCAACCCCGTGGATTGGGGCCCGCGAGGTTCCTCTGTTCATGAAATTTCCTAAGGAAGAATACTGGGGTGGGTTTCCGTTTCCTCCTCCAGGGGAACTTTGCAGCTCAGGGATCCAACCTGTGTCTCCTGCACTGGCAGGTGGATTCTTTACCATTGAGCCACCTGGGAAGGACATAGTGATTCTTCACACCCTGACAGCTTTTCTCCAGTGAGAGGCATGGTTATCCCGGTTGACCCCTTGCAGAACTTGGAGACATGGTTATCCCAGTTGACCTCTTGTAGAACCATGAGTAAGCGCTCCATACCCCATTTCTTTACCTGTTCTGTAGCCCCAGCTGGTGATGATCTGTCCTGGTAGAAGCAATAGATTGCATGCTGTTTTTCAGCCAGTAGGTAGAGATAATTAAGCTATTTCAAATCCTAAAAGATGATGCTCTGTAAATGCTGCACTCAATATGCCAGCAAATTTGGAAAACTCAGCAGTGGCCACAGGACTGGAAAAGGTCAGTTTTCATTCCAATCCCAAAGAAAGGCAATGCCAAAGAATGTTCAAACTACTGCACAATTGAACTCATCTCACATGCTAGCAATGTAATGCTCAAAATTCTCCAAGCCAGGTTCCAATACTATGTGAACTGTGAATTTCCAGATGTTCAAGCTGGATTTAGAAAAGGCAGAAGAACCAGAGGTCAAATTGCCAACATCCATTGGATCAAAAAAAAAAAAAGCAAAAGTTTCAAAAAAAATACACTTCTGCTTTATTGACTGTCAAAGCCTTTGACTGTGTGGACTACAACAAATTGTGGAAAACTCTTAAAGAGATGGGAATACCAGACCACCTTACCTGCCCCCTGAGAAATCAGTATGCAGGTCAAGAAGCAACAGTTAGAACCAGACATGGAAAAATAGACTGGTTCCAAATTGGAAAGGAGTATGTCAAGGCTGTATACTGCCACCCTGCTTATTTAACTTATATGCACAGTACATCATGTGAAATGCCGGGCTGGATGAAGCACAAGCTGGAATCAAGATTGCCAGGAGAAATATCAATAACCTCAGATATGCAGATGACACCACCCTTAGGGCAGAAAGAGAAGAAAAACTAAAGAGCCTCTTGAAGAAAGTGAAAGTGAAAGAAAGTTAAAAAAAGTTGGCTTAAAGCTCAACATTCAGAAGACTAAGATCATGACATTTGGTCCCATCACTTCATGGCAAATAGATGGAGAAACAACGGAAACAGTGACAGACTTTATTTTTTGGGTCCCCAGATCACTGCATATGGTGATTGCAGCCATGAAATCAAAAGATGCTTGCTCCTCTGAAGAAAAGCTATGGCAAACCTGGATAGCATATTAAAAAGCAGAGATATTACTTTGCTGACAAAGGTCTGTCTAGTTAAGGCTATGGTTTTTCCAGTAGTCATGTATGGACATGGGAGCTGGACCATAAAGAAAGCTGAGCATCACAGAATTGATGCTTTTGAACTGTGGTGTTGGAAAAGACTCTTAAGAGTCCTCTGGACTGCAAGGAGATCAAACCAGCCTATCCTAAAGGAAATCAGTCCTGAATATTCATTGGAAGGACTGACACTAAAGCTCCAATATTTTGGATACCTGATGTGAAGAACTGACTCATTGGAAAAGATGCTGATGCTGGGAAAGATTGAAGGCAGGAGGAGAAGGGGACGACAGAGGATGAGATGGCTGGATGGCATCACCGACTCGACAGACATGAGTTTGAGCAAGTTTTGGGAGTTGGTGATGAACAGGAAAGCCTGGCATGCTGCAGTCCATGGAGTCACAAAGAGTCAGACACAACTGAGCAGCTGAACTGAACTGAGGCAGCGACAGGCCAAGCAGTACTGCCGCAAACTTGCCCCACACTCACATCTTTGACCACAGCCATGGAAAAACATGCTCCGAGGGCCTGCTGCTGCTAAGTCACTTCAGTCATGTCCAACTCTGTGCAACCCCATAGATGGCAGCCCATCAGGCTCCCCCGTCCCTGGGATTCTCCAGGCAAGAACAGTGGAGTGGGTTGCCATTTCTTTCTCCAATGCATAAAAGTGAAAAGTGAAAGTGAAGCCACTCAGTCATGTCCAACTCTTCATGACCCCATGGACTACAGCCTACCAGGCTCCCTCGTCCCTGGGATTCTCCAGGCAAGAGTACTGGAGTGGGGTGCCATCGCCTTCTCCCTGAGGGCCTAGGGTCCAAGCATATTTACCAACTGTTACATCTAACCCTTACCCCTAGAAACCTGATATTTCTGTTGTCTAGGGAAGCAGCATTTTTAGAACAGTCTGATGCATTGGGAAGAGCACTGGATTAGAAGTGAGGAGGTCTATCTGTGGAGGTCCACCCACATCTGTGGGTCTACCATTAATTAGCACCATTTTTCTGCCTTGTCTCTTAACGTCTCTGGACCTTGGTTTCCACATCTGTAGAATGGATAGATTGGCATAGGTCACTCTCATGGTCCTTTCTGGCTCTAAGATTCTGAGTTACTATTACTCAGGGAATCCAATGGGTAGAGGTTGTCACTAAACACACAGTTCATCCAGACTGTGTCATGAAAGATTATTCTAGAACAGGGGCTGACAAACTACAGCCCATGGGTCATACCTGGTCTGCATCCTGTTTTGGCACAGTCCACAGTCTGAAAATGGTTTGAACATTTAAAAAAATTGAAAATAAAACAAAAAAGAAAATGTGACAGAGACTATATGTGGCTTACAAAGCATAATATATTTACTATTTGGCCCTTTACAAAAAAATCTTTGCTGATCTCTGCTCTAGAATACCCAGAAACTGTCCATATTGGAGGCTTTAGCCATTTAATATTCTTGAAAAACAGTTATTTTCTAACTTTTCTTAGGTTATGTGACAGATTAAATATGGTCATAATTTTTTCACATCCTTCCAATTGGTCTGTGTCTCTGCCTGTTGGCTCTGGGTGGGATCTGTGATTCCAATAAGACACTGAGGACATGTACTAAGCCAGTGTTGGGACCAAGGCCTTGAGAAATTGGCAGGTTCCTCTTTCTGTTTCTTGGGACACCCTTTCTGGAAGCCTGAAATTCACAGATAGGAGACATCAGTATGTATGAAGTGAAGCCACCTGGGCCCTCCAGACTGGCTCATCTGCTACCTGACCACCACCAAGGATCCTCGGTCAGCATCACATGGAACAGAAGATCTAGCTAGTCAAGTCTTGCCTAAATTCATGACCCACAAAACCTGTACATGTAATAACATGACTGTTGTATAGACCCTCTATGTTTTTAGGGAGTCTGTCACATAATAAGAGATAACTGGAATAGGATCAGTGTGCAGTACAAATGAAATATACATCAGGAGCTTCCTCTGTCTTGGGTGGTGCCCTGAATCTATATTTTAATAAGGCCCTTCAGGTGATTCATATTCTCAACAAGTTGGAGAATTAATCTTCACAGTGACTTTATGATTTTCTGAAATATGCTTGGGATCATGCATAAAAGCACCTAGATTCTTCTGTTGTATCTTCTGGAGGACTCTAGGTAAGGCCTGGGTGTGGCCATAGGCCACGGCCCAATACTAGTCACTCCAAGACACTGAGTGCCTTCTTTGGACAGAACCCTGCCCCAGGCACTGTGGGAGACTTGATTGATTGTAAATACCTGAAGGCTAGGTCTTGGGGTCATTTGTCACCCTTCCCTAGCACCTAGCATGGATCCTAACTGGGCACAGAGTAATTGCTTAACACATGCTTATGAGTTAAAAGCAAGTAATAATTGCCATATACCTATTGATAATTTATTTCATCCTAGCATTTAGTTTGCTATGATTGTTTCATTTAATCCTTATGGTAATCCTGAGAGGTATAGTTGTTATTCACTTTATCTTAAGAATAACAAACATAAAATTCAGGGGATGAATTTGCCTGAGGTAGTTCATAGAACAGGATCAGCTATTCAGATAAAATTCTTGACTTTAGTGTTCATAACCATCCCACAATCCCTCCTTAGGTGAGACATTCATAGTCCCCAACTTTGAGGGGCTTAAAAGCTATGACAAACCTAGACAGCATATTAAAAAGCAGAGATACCACTTTGTTGACAAAGGTCCACAATGTCAAAGCTACAGGTTTTCCAGTAGTCATGTATGGATGTGAGAGTTGGACCATAAAGAAGGCTGAGTGCCGAAGAATTGATGCTTTTGAACCGTGATGCTGGAGAAAACTCTTGAGAGTCCCTTGGACAGCAAAGAGATCAAGCCAATCAATCCTAAAGGAAATCAACCCTGAATATTCAGTGAAAGGATTGATGCTGACGCTGAAGCTCCAATTCTTTGGCCGCCTGATGTGAAGAGTCAACTCACTGGAAAATACCCTGATGCTGGGAAAGAATGAAGGTGGGAGAAGGGGACAACAGAGAATGAGATGGTTAAATGGCATCACTGACTCAATTGACATGAGTTAGAGCAAACTCTAGAAGATGGTGAAGGACAGGAAAGCTTGGCTTGCTGCAGATCATGAAGTTACAAAGAGACATGACTTAGCAACTAAAAAACAAACCTGTGAGAGCCATGGCACAAGTGCACACCTGGAAATATTGCACAGAGTGGACTGTGTCAGTGGTCTGGTTCTGTTGAGTTGACTGTTGCTTCATAGAAAACAACCACTCTTTGAGACCCTATGGACTTCAGCACACCAGGCTTCCCTGTCTATCACCAACTCCCAGAGCTTGCTCAAACTCATGTCCATTGAGTTGGTGATGACATCCAACCATCTCAAATACAGTCTTAATGGTTTTAAAACTCATTCATTAGCTCACAGTTCTGAATGTCAGAGGTCCTAGCACAGCATGGGTGTGTTCTCTGAACATGGGTCCCTCAAGGCTAAAATCAAGGTATCAGCCAGGCTGCAATCTCATCTGAAGCTCAGGGACCTTTTCTAAGCTCGTGTGGTTGTGGCAGAATTCAGTTTCTTGAGGTCACAGCACTGACTAAGGCCCCTGGGTCCTTATTGACTATCAGCCATGGGCTCCTCACAGCTCTTAAAGGTCATCCATAATTCTCATTTCCTGGCCCCTCCATTTTCAAAGCCAGTGATGGAGAGCCTTCCTGCTGTTAAACCCCTCTCACACTTCAAACTCTTTAGGAACAGCCCAGTGCCTGTTAAGAGTTCCTCTGATTAGGTCAGAATTCCCCAGCATACTCTTTTCTTTAAAGTCAATTGATTTTGGACCTTAATGATGTCTGCAAGATCTCTTCACAATACGCTTCAAACACAATTCCTTTAAACACCTATATCGGTGCTTGCCTGAATATGTGGGAGAGGCTGGGGATCTTGGAGACCATCCTGGAATCCTGCCCAGCAGGAGAGCACAGAAGAGACTGAAGAATAGAAGCTGCTTCATAGGTGTGTCCTCTTACAAAGATGCTTCCTTTCTCTGTACTCAGAGGTCCCAGTGGAGAGGAATCCATTCTGGAACCTTAAGGCATGTGATTATACAGTGACTTCTTAATCTGAGAGTGGGATTTGGGAAGGAGGGAGTGCTGGCCCATAAAACAATGACTCTGCATATTAATGTGCTGTACAGAGGTAGAGAGGCTGTGAAGAGTGGGACCCCATGCTGGTTCCCCGTCTTTCTCCTCTTAATAAGGTCTCTGCGGAGAGCATCTGCCCCAGAGGTGTGAGCCGGGCAGAGTCTGAGTTTGCCTTCCCTCCCCTCCACCACAGCCCTGTGTTCTCTGCAGAATCTGCTGCTTTTGCCAGAGAAGTTGATTACTGAATAATGAATTATCGTTCTTTTTTCATTTTCCAGCCCTCTTCAGAAATGTGCCGCTACTTTTCTACTTATTGAGGCTCAAAATGGAAAGAAAAAGAGAAGATTCTTCTTTCATCCAGAGAGAGGAAGAAAAAAAAAAAAAAAAAAAAACCACAATCTTACCTAATAGCTCCATCTCACTCCCGGGGATGATAGTGATAATTATTTTAATTAATTCAATTTCTAACTTCAGAGTAATTTCATTTCTTCCTTGACCGGATGATAATGTCTCCAATGAAGTGAAGTTTCACTAGATAATACTAGGCAGGGTCACTTGGTCAGATCAGAGAAGTCCTTGCCCTCTTGGCAGGAGATGAGGGTGTGGGGAGGGGCATAGCCCAGAAATGAAAGTTCCACTCTAAGAGAATAGAGCTGTTCCTGCATCAGAGAGCGGAGTCGTGCTCGGAAGTCTTCCCAGGGCAGTGGTGGAGGTTCCCCTATACATCACAGGTGTGGGAGTTCTCCACAACATGAGAGTTATTCTCCTGAGAAAAGGGATGCATACAGGGAACTCAGAGGAGGCAGGTAGCCGTAGGTGAGAAAGGGTAATGTCACAGCCCAGAATTCATGCAGAGCAGAGTGAGCAGAAGGAGCTTCAGGAGCATCATGAAAACTGACCTGTGACCCAAGACCAGTCCTTAAGTTACTGTACCCCCAAATGAGAGCCCAAGGAAGGAAAAGCTGACAGACAGTTGCTTCTGGGACATCACTGCCCTGGGGCCCTTCTTCAAGGGCCCATTATAAGCTGCACAGCATCAGTGAGGTTCTATCATAGGGACCTTGGTATGTGTGAGAGCACGCGTGTGAAGGGGAGTGTGTGTGAGAATAAGTGTGAGAGACTGAGTGTGTGTACATATATGAGAGTGTGTTGTGAGAGTGTGTGTGAGAGAGTGGATGGTAAGTGTGTGTGTGTGTGTGTGTGTGTGTGTGTGTGTGATGCTGGAAGGAATCCTGACATAAGCCAGGTTGCCTGAGTGACCTTTAGACCAGATTAAAATCCCCAAGGAGAAGGAATGGTAGGACCCAGCAGGGCACTGGTGGGAAGCAGCAGGAATGGATTCCGTACTTAGTAAACAGAGGCAACTGAATCAGGTGACTGGGGAAAGAGAGGTGGGGAGTGGACTTCAGGAGGCATCTGAGCTTGTGACTCAAGCAGCTGGGCGAACAGCGGCCCCCGAAGGGGCAGGATGGGAGGGATGGGAGGGAGGCTCAAGAGGGAGCGGATATATATATATGTGTGTGTGTGCGGAGAAGGCCATGGCACCCCACTCCAGTGTTCTTGCCTGGAGAATCCCAGGGACGGGGAAGCCTGGTGGGCTGCCGTCTATGGGATCACACAGAGTCAGACACGACTGAAATGACTTAGCATAGCATAGCATAGGTGTGTGTGTGTGTGTGTGTGTATAAACAGCACATGGCAACTCAAGTATTCTTGCTGGAAAATCCCATGAACAGAGGAACCTGGTGGGCTACAGCCCATGGGGTTACAAAGGGTCAGACACGACTGAGCAACTAAGCATATATATATATATATATATATATATATATAGTTATAAACTGATTTGCAAAGCTGTATGGCAGAAATCAACACAACATTGTAAAGCAATTATCCTCCAATTAAAAATAAAAGAGATAATAGAGAAAAATGAAAGCAAGGTTGATGGGACATCATTTGAAACAAGTGTATGCTTTTCAGGAAACTACATGGGTCTTCAAGAAATACTTTCTGTCTTCAGAGTCTGCAAAAGCCTTATGTCTGCCATCATTCACACATTGAACTACCAATAATATAAAAAAGCATGCTTATAATATGCTTTAATCAGTTTCCTATCTCTTGATTTGTCTTCCTCTGTGTCTACCAGACTTTTCTTTCTATCCTGTCTTTTGAGCACCCCACCTCCATGATCGTGTGTACCCTTCCTGTTAAGTTAGCATCATCTCCATAGTTTGTTAGCTCACACTGAATGCAAGCACAGCCAGGGCATCTGGAGCAGCTGTTTGCTGACTTGAATTTCATACAACTAAGGATCCAAGACAGATCCAAGTTTTTCTGTAGCTTTTATAGTGTTTAAAACTTTGTTAGGCTGATAGCTACTAGGGAAGCTCCAGAATATCAAAAATTAAATAGAAACTAAAATAAAAGCCAAGGTTTCTTTTGAGAGATCTTGCCCCTCTCCATTATTAGCATATTCAGATAACTACCTCAGTAGAACCTGGTCTTCGAAGTGAGCTGGTAGCTCCTGGGAGGTTAAGAATATTGTTGGGGAGGGAGAGGTGAGGACATGGCATCACTGTCCATCTTCAGTTAGAAATATCCTGGGAAAGACAAGGAACATTGAGACTTGGAGACCAGGGGAATGGGAGAAGACATTTCTTGAAAGGTGAGCAGGCAAGCACAGGACAGGACACGTGACATGCTGCTGTGTCACAGGAGGCTCCAACTGAGAAAGAGACTGTCTTTTCAGATGGTCCATTACTAGAGGATTACAATTTTAAAAATTAACTAACCCCCTTATGAGAGGGACCAGATTGAAGGCAATATGCTGCTTTGTTTCCTAGTTCTCTTCCATAGCAAACAAGGCTTTAAAAATGCTCTGCAGAACTAAATCATGAATCATGCAAGAGAGAGCAGTAAAGTCCAGATGAAGGGCAGGCTGCTGTAATAAACTCCCAGAAAAACCTCAGGAAGGCTACCGCCAGCAGGAGTTGAAGGGTAACACATTGTGCAGTGAGAGTTGCGGAAATGTATAAAAAGACAAGGGCAAGAAACCTGAGGACTGAGAAAATTGTGGGTGGTGTGGTGAGAGGATCAGGTTATAAGGAGCAATAACAGAGGCCATGAATCTCATCCTATGAACTGCAAGGTATCCCTGTAACAGGTCTGGATCATGGTGGATTGGTGTGCCTTGAAGGGCATATGAAGAGCTTACTTGCAGACACAGGTCAGATCACCCCTGGCAACTCCAACCTCCTTCTCTGGCATCTAAATCATCAGTGTCATAGAGATGAGCAGCCTCCAACTCAGACATCACAGAAGCAAAACTCTAGGAAGGCCAAGTGAGTGAACCCAGTTAGGCACAAGAAAAACCATTTATCTGGATTTCACAATTGATGGAAATGTGGATGCAGACAAACATTTCTCTACCATCAGGAAATCTGCAGTGTGAGAGAATGGCTGAGGGCCCCTGGCACTCAGCCTCAGTGTTGGAAACCAATAGGATGTGGAGGGAGAAGTGGCAAGCTGGATGGTAATGATGCAGTCACACTCTCTACAACCCGCTGCCAGCAAAGGAGATTGAGTGGCCTATGGCTGCCACATCCAACTGTCAAAAGAAGCTGTACTAATTTTCATATGGTGTCTGCCAATTTTTAAAAAGTTCAGATTTTAAAGGTAGAAATAAAACACCTAGGACGGTTGCATTCAACCTGTGTGCAGTCAGTTTTAAATTTCTTATCTGGTTCAATACTCTCATTTTATAAATAAGAAAACTGAGGGCCCTGGAGAAGTGTCTGATCTTCTGCTACACTGTGAATTGAGGCCAAGGCTACACCTAGAGTTTAAATCTTCCCTTCTGCAGGCCTCCTGCCATCTCCCAGCTTCTCTGGCTGCATTAGGATCCTCTCGTATAATCTGTTTCAGCCTCTTTACTGCCCCCTGGCAGTCAGAAGCATCATTGTACTACTCCACTCCGTGGCCAATAGATGGGGAAACAATGGAAACAGTGACAGAGCTTAATTTGGGGGCTCCAGTATCACTGCAGATGGTGACTGCAGCCATGAAATTAAAAGATGCTTGCTTCTTGAAAGAAAAGCTATGACAAACCTAGACAGCATATTAAAAAGCAGAGACATTACTTTGTCGACAAAGGTCCATCTAATCAATGATTTTCCCAGTAGTCACGTATGGATGTGACAGTTGAACCATAAAGAAGGCTGAGTGCCAAAGAATTGATGCTTTTGAACTGTAGTGTTGGAGAAGACTTGATTGTCCCTTGGACTGCAAGGAGACCCAACCAGTCCATCCTAAAGGAGATCAGTCCTGGGTGTTCATTGCAAGGACTGTTGCTAAAGCTGAAACTCCAATACTTGGCCACCTGATGTGAAGAGCCAACTCATTAGGAAAGACCCTGATGCTGGGGAAGATTGAAGGCAGGAGGAGAAGGGGATTACAGAGGATGAGATAGCTGGATGGCATCACTGACTCAATGAACATGAGTCTGAGCAAGCTCCAGCTGATGGTGATGGATAGGGATGCTTGGCGTCCTACAGTTCGTGGGGGTCACAAAGTGTCAGATATGACTGAGTGACTGAACAACAAAAACCCCACTCAGGAATCTTCTGTGTACCTCACATATTCTACCTGCCAATAGGAAACAAGATAATCTACCCATTCCTCCAGGACCTACAGTGGTTTAAATGATGCCCCCTAAAGATATTCATGACCTAATCCTCAGAACCTATAAATGCCATCTTATGTAGAAGGAGTATCTTTGCACATGTCAAGTTAAAGACATTGAGATGAGATCATTTAGGGTTAGCCATGTGGGCCTGAAACCCATTGATGAGCATTCTTATAAGAGGTAGGCAAAAGAAGATTATGTAGACAACAGAGGAGGAGGTTGGAGTGATGTGGCCCTAAGTTAAGGAATGTTGGCAGCCACCAGCAGAAGAGGCAAAGCATGCATTTCCTCCAGGTCCTCCAGGGGAAGTATGTCCCTGCCAAACCTTGACAAATCTGGCCTCTAGAACTATGAGAGAATGAATTGTGATTTTTTATGGCAGCCACAGAAAACCAACACAGGACGCTTCCTTCTCCAGGGAATAGGAATTTCCTGCGAGACTAAAAACAATTTGTTGACGACTTCATTTATACCGGGCACATGTTTTTTCCAATCCCCGTATCACTCATTCCCTGAAGGAAGGCAGGGCAACCCACTCCAGTATTCTTGCCTGGAGAATCCCATGGACAGAGGAGCCTGGTGGGCTGCAGTCTATGGGGTCACAAAGAGTTGGACACCACTGAGCAACTAAGCACACAGGTAACTCTTTACAATAGGTGTTATCTCTTCTCCCACCCCTAGCGCCAACTCATGACATGAACAGGGAAATGGAGAGGCCCCCAGCTCCTAAGCAGCAGAGCCAAGATTTTGAAACTGTGTACAGCCCCTGTGTCCTTGTCTTTTGAAGGAAAAGACTGACTCCAGAGTTAATGATTGAGTAATGTGAAGATGTAGAAACAAACAACAGCTATTGGGCTGGGGAGCTGGTAGCAATTTAGACCATAATTCTGTCACATAGCAGAATCGGTGAACTCCCAGTTTCCTGAAGATAGAAATAAAGGCCTGACACACATTCCTAAATTGTTTTTGTACGAAGCAGACCCCCTCTAGATGGAAACTGCTGACCACAAGAACATAGAGCCTAGACTAGTTGAAACCAGAAGGTAGATGAAACTTGAAACTTCACTTTGATGCCAACCAATCCGAGCACTGTCCATGAGCTGATCATGCCCTGCTCCTTGAACACTAAAATTTCTCACTATCCTCTCCAGGGTAGGTCAAACAGTCTCGAGAGCATGAGCCCACTGTGACCCCCTTTGCCTGGCAAAGCAATAACAGATATTCTTCTCTACTCTGCCCCAAACCCTGTCTTTGTGTTTCTATTAGGCATCCGTGAACAGAGGCCAGATTTCAGCAACAATTTGAAGCCCACGCTTTTTATTCTTACCACCCTGCTCATATGGAACTTCCTCAAATAAGCTCTTGTAATATAACACTGAGTTTCCTTAGTTCCACAAAGCAGCTCTGAAGGTGGGAATCTCCTATTGTTAGAACAGATCAGTGCAAACATTTTTTTTTTAACAATGGCCAAGTTTTAAAAATTTAATATTTTAGGCAAAATTATGCCAATATTACAGAAAGAGCAGTGCTTGGTGGGGAAATGCACATCACTCTCAGATGCAGGCACTATGGAACTGTATCCTGAATCATCATGAGGAGAGTCTCAATTCATGCCCTGACAACTTGATTTTTTTCAGACTCTGGGAATAACCACCACATGAATGTGTGAAGTAAGGAAAACATAACTTCACATGAATAGAGCAGAGGCAAAGCACAGATTGACCAAAACTGGGATAGGCTTTACTAGAGAAAAGGGAAACACCTAGAATCATCTGATGTTTAAGTAACTAGAAATATTTTGAGAAGTTGACTCTGATCCAGAGAAATAAGACCTAAGTGTGGATGTTAAATAGTAATTGTCAGTGTTTAGATAACTGAATTTAGGCTCTTTGAGACTCAATTTTCAAATCTATAAAATGTGAGAATACAAATAATGTGTACATATCATATGATCAGGTTGTAGCACACATCTGGTTCCTAATAAATAATAGCTATTAAATAATTACTATCACTACTGTTCATTATCCTGACTCTTCCCTATTTTATCATATAAAAATTTAATTCAAATATTCTGTAAGAGGATATAATGAAAATTACCCAATCACCAGTTTAATTTCTCTTTTTATAGTTACACAGAGAATTGTAATTCCACACCAAAAATAAGCACCCTTTCAAATTATCCTTTAAAATAACTTGTTGTGAGCATACATAAATTCACTCCATGTATAATATTCTTTCAATTGACTTAGAGATGTGAAGGCAGACTTGTTAGAGGGGAAAAAAAATCTATAAAGGCTACACTCATTCATCCACTAGATATTTATGGAGGAATGTCTCCAGAATCAAAGCAAAGTACAGTAATTGCCCTAAGAGTTTTGAGTAAAATGCTATGGGATTATAAAGAGAAATAACACAGTCAAGTTTGTTAATTAGAAAAATGTGAATTCAAAAGAGGGAGAATTCCTTTCCAATACTTTATGGGACTGGGGGAGGGGAAATGAATGATGGGGAAGAAAGTACAGCATACAGAGATACTCTGCAAAGGAGGTAGTTTCCAGTTGAACCTTAAAGGAGAAGGCAGATTTCAACATGGGAAGCAAGAGTTTTCTACACGAAAAGATAGAACCAAAAATTCTAGGTGACTGTGGAAAGTAGCAAATAAGTTTGTTTTGATGGGGCAAAGAGTATATAAAAGTGAATATTTGATTTGCTATTGGACAGGTAGGTAATAGAGAACTCACATATGACCTGAGCATTTTGAACCTATTTGTTAGATAATGATGTCCTTAACACCCTTAATAGAGCAGAGATATGACCGGAAATGGGCATTTTGTAATTTGGGGGTGTAGCCTGTGTTGGTGGGAACAGAAGCAGAAGGGTCACGTAGGAGGCTTGGTCATCATCTAAGTGAAAGGAGAATGAATGATCAGCTAGCTAGTAGAGAGTGAGGTGGGAAGGAAGTGAAAGACAAGAAGGAAGAGCCAGGAGATGTGGTGGTCCAAGGAAGGATGCCCAAGAAAGTCTTCTGCTAGTAACAAGAATAAGGAGCACAGAACAAAGAGTAGACTTGTCTGGAAGAATTGCTATGCTTAGTTTGGGATGCAAAGAGATGCCCACCATACAAATGAAAACGAAACAAAACACCCTTAGTTTAGAAGAAAGCTTGACCTTGGAGATAGAAAATAGCATTCTGCAAAAGGTAATGCAGATTACTAAGGAAGACGACAAGGAGAAAGAAAAAGAGGAGACAAGCAGGCTCTAGGTGGCAACGTCTGATTTCATAGAGGTAGTTCATGCCTTGGAGAAGGAAATGGCAACCCACTCCAGTGTTCTTGCCTGAAGAATCCTAGGGATGGGGGAGCCTGGTGGGCTGCTGTCTGTGGGGTTGCAGAGTCGGACACGACTAAAGCGACTTAGCAGCAGCAGCAGCAGCAGCAGGAGTAGACTAACAAGGGTAGTCTGAGATATAGAAGGAAACTGAAACTTGTCCACTGTCTCTAGTCTTTGAAAATGAAGATGGTAGAGATATTTGACAGGCTAAGATCTAAGAGAAAGCTGTTGCTTTTGCCAGTGCTGTTTCTGTCTGGAATGCCTACCTCACCTCCACCTTCCTCCATCTATATGCTATGCTATGCTAAGTTACTTCAGTCGTGTCCAACTCTGTGTGACCCCATAGACGGCAGCCTACCAGGCTCCCCTATCCCTGGGATTCTCCAGGCAAGAACACTGGAGTGGGTTGCCATTTCCTTCTCCAATGCATGAAAGTGAAAAGTGAAAGTGAAATGGCTCAGTCGTGTCCGACTCTTAGCGACCCCATGGACTGCAGCCCACCAGGCTCCTCCGTACATGGGATTTTCCAGGCAAGAGTACTGGAGTGGGGTGCCATCGCCTTCTCCATTCCTCCTCTATCCAAGTCCAATTAAACTATGAGGCTCACTGTGAATGCCACCTCCTCTGTGAAACCATCCTAAGCCAGGTCCTAAGAAAAAGTAGTCTTGTCCTCTCTCTGTTTTAGGAATTTTCAGTCTACATTATCATTGCTTCCAGTCATGTGGTCATATGGTAGACTTTCTCCAAATGCTTGTTGATGGGAGCAGGGCCAGGATTGAAGGTATAAGAGAAGGAGCTAGTCTTGGCGAGCAGGAAAGATACTTTTATTCTAATATAGGAGACAAGGGAAGTCTTCTATGCTTAGTATCTAGGGTTGACAGGCTTTTCAAGGGCTTCCATAATATTTGGGACCAAAAAACAAACCAAAAAAAAAATTCCTCCAAAATATGAAAAAATGAAAAGGAAAAATAATAAATGTTTAAGTATCTACAAATGTTATTATATCAAATAGTCTGAGAAAATTCAAGTCGCCTCTTTGATAATCACACATAAATGTGATTTCATGTGAGGTATGGTGCATTAAATACATACATAATAGACAAACAGGTTTGATATGGTTTGAGGTGGTGCATCCACCTCAAAGAAAAGGCATGCCCAGAAACCAGGAATGCATGGACCCATCCTGAGAGAAGGCCACCAGAGGAATTTTGAAGTGGAGAGGACAGAAGTAACAATGCCTACTTTACAGATCATCTATGCAGGCTTGTATTTCACATACGTCATTAAAATAAAGGTGTGATGTTATGGCAAAGACTGGGAAACGAATGCCAAACAAATATTCTCTTTCTGGAGCCTGGTTACTACCTCCGACTCATCCTTGTTTCATTTGCAGCAAAGCCAGGGAGGCCGGTCTACCAATCAAGCCTTTGACCTTTGGGAGCAAAGATCAGCATCTGTGATGCTGGCAATCTAGTGATCTCAGCCCAAACCTTACAAAGAAGTACTTGATTATGATTAAAATCGCAATTATTAATAAAGAAGAATAGACAAAACAAGCTACATAGAATAGCCACAAAGACTAATTATGATATTTTCAGAAACAAGCTACCACTTGCCAGACAACTCACTAGGCAACTTTCAGCCTGCAGTAAAACTATACACTTAGCTTTGCTGTCTTTATAAAATACATTAACAAAGTAATAGCAATATGGCTGCTGAAAAGATGCAATGTCTAGATGAAGCCCTAAGGGAATTTTATAAAGTAAAGCAATCAGATGAAGATAAACAGTGCCCTTTCCCTAAAAAAAAAAAAAAAAATTGCTATGGAGTTTTTTTTTATTATTATTAATTTCCAATTTAAAAATTATTTAAAATGGGACTACATGCACGAAATATAATCTCATTTATGAAAATGACAGCCTCAAATCCTATTTCAAGCCCAATTTTCAATACATGGAAGTTGTTCATGAACATGAGTCATATTAGGATATTCTTATTAAAATTACCACAGTCTGTGGAGAAAATCAGCTTTCTCAAGTATCCCATAGGTGCAAAAATTTAAGTTTTAAAATTAGCATTCAATTTTATGAAATATATTGTTGGGTTTCCTAAGACTGTGCATTGACATAAAATAGGTACCATATATATTAAATATATATAAATTTAAAGTTTTATGCAGTTCTTCAGTTCAGTCGCTCAGTCATGTCCAACTCCTTGTGACCCCATGGACTGCAGCACTCCAGGCCTCCCTGCCCATTGCCAGCTCCCAGAGTTCACTCAAACTCATGTCCATTGAGTTGGTGATGCCATCCCACTGTCTCATCCTCTGTCGTCCCCTTCTCCTCCCACCTTCAATCTTTCCCAGCATCAGGGTCTTTTCAAATTACTTAGTTCTTCACATCAGGTGGCCAAAGTATTGGAGATTCAGCTTCAACATCAGTCCTTCCAATGGATATTCAGGACTGATTTCCTTCAGGATGGACTGTTTGGATCTCCTTGCTGTCCAAGGGACTCTCAAGAGTCTTCAACACCATAGTTTAAAAGCATCAATTCTTCAGTGCTCAGCTTTCTTTATGGTCCAACTCTCACATCCATACATGACTATGGAAAAACCACAGCTTTGACTAGATAGGCCTTTGTTGGCAAAGTAATATTTCTGCTTTTTAATATGCTGTCTAGGTTTGTCATAACATTTCTTCCAAGGAGTAAGTGTCTTTTAATTTCATGGCTACAGTCACCATCTGCAGTGATTTTGAAGCCCCCAAAATAAAGTCTGTCACTGTTCCCACTGTTTCACCACCTATTTCCCATGAAGTGATGGGACCAGATGCCATGATCTTAGTTTTCTGAATGTTGAGCTTTAAACAAACTTTTTCACTCTCCTCTTTCACTTTCTCATCAAGAGGCTCTTTAGTTCTTTTTCACTTTCTGCCATAAGGGTGATGTCATCTGCATATCTGAGGTTATTGATAGTTCTCTCAGCAATCTTGATTCCAGCTTGCACTTCATCCAGCCCAGCGTTTCTCATGATGTACTCTGCATATAAGTTAAATTAGCAGGGTGACAATATACATAGAATATACATACTCCTTTCCCAATTTGGAAGCAGTCTGTTTTTCCATGTCCAGTTCTATCTATTGCTTCCTGACCTGCATATAGATGCAGTTCTTAATAGAATTATATGATAATTTTATATTCCATATCTGAGATTGATTCAGTTTTTCTACATATGCATCTTTCTCTCTGATTATTTAAAATGAAAAATCTCACTGATGTTTTATTGCTGTCTCTCTAAGAAGAGAAACACAGAAGCAACTGCCTTCCCTGGCTGGCCATCAACCACTGCCACATTCTTTTCACATTTTCCTCAAGAAATTGCATTTATGAAAATCAGCAGCCATGGGGGTAGATATTATAGGAATCTGAAATGAGGAGGCAAAGATAAAATTTGAAACCAATGGTCATTTCAAAGGGCAAATATAAGGCCAGGCTTAATTTTTGTTTTAAAAACCAGGCATTTTCTCAACCTCTTGTGTTTTGTCCTAGATATAAAGCTGTGCCTTGGAATATCTCCCTTCCCTGAAACCACACCAAAGAATCAAGAATATATGTCAACTTCTTCAAACTGCTGTGGAGTTGGCAAAGGGGCGGCAGTCATGCAGAGTGACAGGGAGAGTCAGGCTGGCAGTCTGTAATTGCCCCATTTGCACTTTAATAGTTCTCTCTGCTGACTTCCATTTTGCAGAACTTCTTTTAATGATCAACAGGCTATATACAAGGTACTTACTGTGCTTTTAAAACTTTTAAAACTACTTAGAGCCACTTACACATTTGGGAAGAATTCCATTTGCAGGGACCACGCTACAACATTAGTTGGGTGAATATGCATTTTAAAGATTACACATTAATGAGACCAAGTAAAATTTGGTCATTTGAACAACTGACCAGGCATGCAAATGCTGGGACTCTATGTACAAAAAGAAGTTCTTAATTGGGTCATTGATTTGCATAATTAAAGCAATTCCCTTGGTGTTCTGCTTTAGTCTGACCATAAAATTCACTAGACCATGGAAGAGGGTCTACGTGTCAATCAGAATGATGACAGATTTTAACCCTTTCCCTGCCCAAATTGTACCTGGGGGTTATTTGGTTATCTCCCTGTGATGTACCCAGTATACTAGATCATTGAGGATTTTTCTCTTATGTTTAGTTTGGGGAAACACAGAGTCAGAGTCACAAGTTTTGAGTCTTGATTTCTTGACTACACTCTTTGAACTCAGGAAAAGAGTGTGGAAGGGAGGCCAAAAGAGTGGACCACGTAGAAGTTAAGAGAATACATTTTTGATCTAAAGTTTGTGGCTACTGGGCTGTGTAACTTTCATCAGTCATGTCCCCTTCTCCATTCCTCAGAAGACCATAGGTACCAAAGTGAAGGGCAAGGGCAAGGATCTGGATTAGACAAAATCACTTCCTAAAGCTCGAATGTGGCTGAGCTCATCAGAGTGGGTTTGGAGAACCCTGCTCAAGTATCAGAATGAAGCATATGAAAAGGCCGTTTTCTCTGACAAAACAAGTGGCCATTTTATATGGTTCAATTTAGTTATAAAATGCGTTTTGCTGGAGTTTCCTAACTGAGTCTTAGAGATTCAGATGCTGATCTCCTTCAATACATTTTCTCAATATATGCTGGTTTTAAATAACAACTTTATAAGTAAAAGCTGGTATAGCATTTGATAGCTTATGAATTGCTTCAACACATTTAATCTGATTCAATCCTCATAGCCTTATCAGAAAAAACCCTATTATCATTTCTGGGCTCCCAACACATGGCACTATTCTATTTATTCTCCTTTTCATGGTCCATTCCTTTTCTAACTTCCTAACAGGCTTTTCTGTGTTGGCTGCTTGTTTAAGGGTGAGCATTTCTCAAGGCCTAAGCCTCATTTCTCTTCTCTATCCCAGAAACATCATCCATTTTTACACTAATGACGACATTTTTATCTCCTACCTGGACCTTTTCTCTAAACTCTACTTCCACTATTCAAACTGCCAGATGGACACCTGGTACTTAATTTTGCAGCCTGACCTCAAACTCAACTACTTTATAACTGAATTCATCATTTCTTTCCCCTCCTCCGTTCAACGCTTGTGGTTCTTCCTTCTGACTTTTGTACTCCATTAATAGTATCGTCCTTCTCACAGGAACCAAAATTCAATATGCACATCATCCTGGACTCTTCTTTCTCCCTTGTCTTCTATATTTCATCAGTTGCCAAGGTTTTCTCATCATTTCTTAATAATTTCTCTCCAGCCACAGGGTAAAAAATAGAGACAATCACAAGATAATTTACCCCTTATCATCTGAATGCACTCTTACTTCACTAGCCCAAGGAAGACACTGATGAATTTCCCCATGATCCACAACATTTGTGCCCTTTGAATGGTAAAGTAAAAAAAGCACAAGTGTTAGTCACTCAGTTGTATCCGACTCTTTACAACCCCATGGACTGTAGCCCACCAGGCTCCTCTGTCCATAGTATTTCCCAGGCAAGAAAACTGGAGTAGGTTGCCATTTCCTTCTCCAGGGGATCTTCCTGATCCAGGGATTGAACAGGGTCTCCTGCATTGCAGGCAGATTCTTTACTGTCTGAGACACGAGGGAAGCTCCTTCAAATTCAAGAGCATCAGGTAAAAAAAATAAGCAGACAAATCCTTCCCTGGGGGCTGTTTAGCTTGGGGCTGCTGAGTCAGGGAACTGAGGTAGAGAGGGGCTTTGGACAGTTAACTTGGGGAATCCAGACTTTAAATTCACAACACTAAATAAATGGGAGACCCCAAGGAATTCCAAGGAAGTATACAGAATTACAGAGGAAGATTGGTTTGGCTCTGAGATCCTAATTTCCTGCAATTTCAAACATTATTTTAGCCCTCAAGACAAAGAAAGTGATACATTGCAACCGTCAGAACAACAACAAAGCAACCCCTATTTCATTTTTTTTTCCATTTCTTCTTCCTGAGTAGAAGTAGAGGTACACATTGCTAATTTCAGACTAGGCTGATGAGAAAGATAATATAAAACTTTAAATAAGTAAATTAATTTAATTAGATGATTGGGAACAATGCAAACATGACCATAGAAAAAGACACAGCAGAGAAAGAGTGCTCACCAGGGAGATGCTCCATACCTTTCAGTTCAGTTCAGTCCAGGCACTCAGTTGTGTCCAACTCTTTGCGACCCCATGAATCACAGCACGCCAGGCCTCCCTGTCCATCACCAACTCCCGGAGTTCACTCAAACTCATGTCCATCGAGTCAGTGATGCCATCCAGCCATCTCATCCTCTGTCATCCCCTTCTCCTCCTGCCCCCAATCCCTCCCAGAATCAGGGTCTGGGTCTTAGCAATTTGTTGCAAAATTATTATAATAATCAAGTTATACATATAATGTATGTAAAGATTAAGTCAGGGGACACAAGTCTGATGCATACATTAGGGAGAGCAATGATGTTTCAGATATCAAAACCATCCATGTCCAAGTGATGTTTGTAAGCTCTATACATTGACACTTTATTCCCAAAGGGGTGATAGAGCAGTGAGGTTCAGACAGACTTGGAGTTGTGCTTTTCCATTACCAATTGCCATATTACTTCCTTTTAGGTTTCAGCTTCTTTATCTCTACAACATGGGAATTAATGATGATGTCTACCTCATAAGTTGTAAGGATTTAGTGAAATAATGCATGGAAAGCACTTAGCTTTAGTAGACTTTAGTAAGACTCCAATTACTCCTAACTTTATCATCATAGTGTTATTATCCTGTTTTCATGTAAATGTGCACTGAGAAATAAAGTCAAGCTGAGGAGAGTGCTATTGTTAGGCAAATACTCATACTTCTTAACCTACAGTGAATTGGTAATAGTTTTACAGGTGAGTGCAGAGCTCTTTTGTGTTTAAGCACAATAATTTAGTGTGTTTGAAAAACCCACAATAACTTTCAGCAAATTATTATTCATTATGGTATATTACATGATGGAATACTGTAACAAAAGCATGATGCTTGTCAGTCCTAAGCCTTAGGGTGAGTCTCATTTGATTCAAAGAGCCATGGTTGGTGTCCAGCTAAAGCAGATGTCCCCAATCTCTATGATAGAAACACCAGTGGTTCCCAAGGAGAAGACAAGAAGATTAATGCCTCAAAATACCTACTTGAATTACTATAAAAGTTATTCAAAGGGCATTCCAATAGGATGCTTTTAATCCAGGGAGGGGGAGGGGCCCTTCTGTATATTCCTCTCATGAGATGGAAGGAATGGAGGACTGTCTTTTCAGGGACAGTGTTATAACACCAACATACTGATCATCCAATACATAAGCAAGGTGTGGGAGAGGAGACCATAAGACTTCAATATCTCACAAGGAAAAGGCTTATAAGAGGTTAAAGAACTTTTTTCAAATTATAAATACATTTATATTATTATTGTTTATTCCAGAGATCAGAATTTGTTAAAGCTAAATGAACAGTTAATGGGCTACTTTATGTTTTATCTTTGTATCATCATTAAATTAGAGAGTTTTCTCTTAAGGATGCTGGAAGGCAAGATGGTTTCACTTTTTTGTACTTATTGTTATTGTTCTTTCATTAATATCCAATGAATTATTCCTAAAGAATTAACAAAGGCACTGAGGATACCAGGTTCCTCTTTTTCACTATCTCAAGCGTAGAAAACAGCATTTTTGGAAACTTTTTTTTTTCCCCCCAAACTCATTTCTTTGATCTTCATTTGACCTCAAATTGATCCCTCCCCACCCTCCAATGAACATTAGAAAGAGGAGGAGGCTGGAGAGGAAGTGAGAAGGTTGGGAGAATATCATGGTATTTATTCACAGCCTTTGCCTACTCATGCCCAGCACTAGAGGAAGGAGCTCCAATACATAACCAAGACAACACCACACCTCTCATTCCTTTGTCCTTTTATATACAACTGCTTAAATTAGCTTTATGTTCCCAGAAGATAGAAATAAGTTCTATTTTCAAACTGTGTTCAGGATCTAGCACCTTGCTTAATCAACGTTAAATAGTAACAGTGCATTTTAATTGGCTTACTTTCAGAGCATCAGATTAAATTATTCTGCTAATTAATTGGTTGATCTCATATTTCACTTGTATTGTCAGGTTATTATTTTTCCCTTAAGGACTCAAGATACCACTGACAGTTCAAACACTTCTTCATTAATTACCATGTCTTAGATTTCACATAATCTTATTATAATTATTTTGATATCATATTTATTGAGGACCAGCATGTATTATGAGTGGTTAAGAACAGAGAATTAGTTTCACCTCTTCTCACTAATATGCACATTGGTTCATTGCTCAAAATCCAATGAAAGGTATACTTGGCTTGGCAGAAGACTGCCTTCAATTAGGTTTAATTGGTTAGACATTAAACTAGTTTCATGTAAGTGATCAATAAACATTTTATAACACTGGATCAAGTTTCTGATTCACTAGCCAAATGTTTCCTGTTAATCGGCTCATCCTGTCTTCCCTTGGTAGCTGTGATATATAACTAGACCAATCGCTGCACTTTAAGAGAGAACCAGGCAAATTGGTAGGTTTTAAGGGAAAAAGAAGCAAGTCAGAGAAGGATTTTAAAGTCAACACAGGTCAAATGGCTAAAGAAACTAAGTTTAGCTTGAAAACAGAAAATGTGGTGAGACACAAAAGCTACATGAAGTATTTAGAAGAATTTACATAGATAATAAATGGATTGATTTCATGTAACAGAACAAAGTCCAATGGGTGGCTGTTACAGGGAGAAAACATTTTGAACAATATAAGAAAAAGAGCAAAATGCTAGAATAATATATACATCGGAGGATCGTTATACAGAGTCCCCTGTCACTCCTGGAGGTGCTAAAAAGGATAATTTTTTAAAATTCAATTAGTAATTATTAATGCCTACTATGTGAGAAGCATTTATAATTTGCATGTAAGACAATAAATAAATCAATAAAATGCTCTTTTAAAAAAATAACCACAGGGTCTACCTTCAAAGCAGGCCCTGGTGCTCAGTAAATGTCAGTGGATTCCCAAAGTCTAAGTTCCTTGAGGATGAGAAAAATACACCAAGTATAGTTCTACAGTGTACCCTGAGGAGATACTCAGCTCTGCCTATGAAGCCTCTTCTTCTTATGAGTCTCATAGGACTTTTCCATTACTAATTGCCATATTACTTCCTTTTTAGGTTTCAGCTTCTTTATCTCTACAACATGGGAATTAATGATGATGTCTACCTCATAAGTTGTAAGGATTTAGTGAAATAATGCATGGAAAGCACTTAGCTTTAGTAGACTTGTCATGGTCTCTACGTGTTTGCCTTAACTCACTCTAGATAAATTGCTTCTTGGTGATAATATTTTTGTTAAATGTCTAACTACCCGATAGGTTCCCAAGGACCAACAGCAGTCTTTCTAGAGGCCTCCTGTGCCTGCTTTCCCCCTCCTCCTCATACTCATTGGACTGCTTCTTTTGTTTAGCCTAATCCACAGTTTGTTTGCCCCTCTTGTACTATGAGGCAGAGGGGAAAATAACAATGACCCAACGCTCATCTACACTTGCAACAAACAGAAGCTGTTGCCAAGGCAACCGTACCAGAGAGTCCTGCATCCAGCCAACAGGGTGTGAAGGGAGTTTGAGATGAGCTCACTTGAGGGGCAAGGGGACCCTTCAGGAGAAAAGCTGCCCTGATAAAGGAACCAAGGATTTGTCATTCCAAGGGATAGCTTTATCTCTTTCTCAATAAAGAGAAGAGCTTGTGAAAGCCCTGAGAGCAGGCAGGTTGGGTAAACAAGATGGGATTTCAAAGGATCTCCTTCAATTAATCTGACTGAGGGTAGATCAGAACAGTTGTGCTTGTGGGAACATGCAGAGGGAAGACTTTAGGGCAAGGAGACACAAGAAAAGGTGGCAGGGCATTAAACACACTTCTGAACCACGGTGTACACTCTAATAGGAGTGACTGCCTTTATTTCTACAATGCCTTTTGTCCAGGATCCTGCAAGCACAGCATAGATATTACCTCCCTGAGCTTCCAAACACCCCTGTGAGCCTCAGCAGATCAAGGGTGCAGATTATTTTACAGATGGGAAAACTGGCACTCAAAAGCAGCATATGTGCCAAGGCCCATTCACAAAGCAGTGGCACAGCCAGAAACAGGATGCAGGTAAAAATAACAACAATACATTTCTTTCTTTTTTTTTGTTGCTTCTTAACATCTTCCCTACTGGATCAAGATCTAGTTCACAAAACCAGTTTAAAGAGCCAGATTCTTCCTTTTCCCCCAGCACAGTGACTTTACATTCTCTGAATGTAATTGTTTAAGCCCTGACACTGCGGATGGAGAGGGGGGTCAAGGGTGGGCTTGTGGACTACAGAGATCACTTGAAAATGTCCCTGAATAGTACTGCAGCTGCTCTGGACTTTGCTCTCCTGGTTTACTGGCAGTGATTTTAGGGGATTCATTTTGGCACCTCCCAGCCATGCGGACAGGGAGGCCTGGTGTGCTGCAGTTCATGGGGTTGCAAAGAGTCGGACACGACTGAGCGACTGATCTGATCTGAGCCATGCGGATTCTCAATCTGGGAATCTTAATCAATAAACAAATGTTTATTGATTTCCTACCATGTTCAGACCTAGTGCTATGACTAAATAACAAATGTTAGCTTTGGTACTCTCCTGCCCCAAAATACTATATATCTACCACAGAGCCTTCTACAGAAGAAGTACTGAAAACATGTAGTGAACAGTAAATAAACAAAGAGAAAATGAAAACGAAGACACCATAGACCATATGGCAGAGCGCAGCTGGGTTCTGAAAGAGTGGAGTATTGGGACTTGAAGCCAGGGGAGCCTTGATCAAGGAAGGGTCCTTGAACCAACTGTCAAAGGCTCGTCCTCTGAATGGAATCATATGGCACCAGCCACAGATGAAACAGGTCTGTACACAGACCATTTCACAGTACTTTTCATGTGTGCTTCAGTGAAAACATGATGAATAAATGGATGGGTGAAGCAACATCCCAAGACAGTCATCACCGTCAGCGTCATCAGCATGACCAGCACCATCATCTACTTTCCATTGCATCAGAAACTCATAGCTGATACTCAATTAAAGAGACCTCTAAGTTCTCACACAGTACAGAAGGCCAAGATCTGGGGGGGTCTGAATCTTGCCTCTGCCCCTTTATACCCTTATGTCTTTAGGACAAGGCTCCAAGTCTCTGCCTCTTCCTTTATAAAATATGAATGAAATAATTATATTTACCTCAGTGGTTTTGGTAGGGATGAAATTAAATAATGCATGCAAAGATGCCTTGCAAACTGTAAAACAGTGTACAAATCTCAGTCATTATTGCCATCAATAATGTAACTTAGCATGTCATGAATTGATGTCACATGTTCCATACTTTCCCCACCAAAGTACCGTCATATATCACAGGTCATTTAAGATAAGTCAAAGTTGATATAAAATTATTTTGTTCCAAGGTCTAACAGCCAAAAGTGGAGTCATGCTTCAGACTCCTGGCCTGAACCCCTTCCACAAAGCAGCTCCTAGAAGGCAATTTAGCAGATTAGTGTGGAAGGATAGAAGTTGAATGTTTGCCTTTCTCCCTTCTCTGTTCTCATCTCTCAGTGTCACCACATCAAAGCAGGATTGGAAACATTTTTTCAGTTGTTTTTCTTGTCTCTATCCTCACTCAAGGCCAGATGCTGCTCCTTTTTACTAAAGACTGTGGCAGCCCTCAGTCAGCCTCTGAGCTGGACTCCTTCCCCTATCACACTCCAGTCTGGACTCTGATGTTAAGTTAGCTTTCTCGAGCATCATGTGAACATGTGACTGTCCTTCTCCACCCCTTCAAGAAGCTTCAGATTGCTTCTTTTCCTAAAAGCCCCCTTTATGGAGTTTGAACCTTTTACTGGATGCCCTCCAGCTCTCAGAGCCCAGAGTTTAGGTGGGGTGGGACTATGTCCAGTTATCATTGTATTTACCAGCTCCTTCAGAGTACTAGTCCACACTAATCCTTGATATGAATTTATTCACTTAGAGGAATCAGATTGAACCCTACAAAGCAGCCACTCTTCCAACTCCCCTCTGTGTCCTTACACACAAGCTCACAAATTCCCAGCCACACCTCATATCCACAAATTTCATAGCAGGTGTTCAAAAAACACTTGATACAGGCAGCCCATTGGGGGTGGTAATTCATGATATTTACCCTTCTTCTCCCTTCCTGTATACCAGTAGCTGTCCTCTTATTCATCACCTTCCCTGGCTTGGTGGCAGCAATTCCCTCACCCACCAATCCCATGCAAGCATCAATTATCCTTCACGTTTTGCACAAATACTTGCTGTCACCCCACAGAACCACCTTCCCCAGTCTTCTCCAGCAAGAGATGGGCCCATCTCCCAGTTAGAACTGTGTTTGAGTCCCCTCCAGCAGAAGCCCCTCCAAACACCCTCCCAAATATTCTTCCATGGGGTCTATTTCAAAATGGGACTCTCTTTCACAGCAGCCAGTTGGTACTGAATGCCTGTTATTTACGGGTCCTACTATGAGCTGCCAAGAAAGCTACTTGATGTGTGTTTTAACCCCCCTTTGGGGACCTTAAGATGAAGTTGGTGATACAAGAAGGATACATCAGATAGCTATGGTGGCTTACAAGGTCCTTACATCTGTAGGCATTTCTTTTCGACCTTTACATGTGATCTATTTATGCAGCTGGAGCCAGCTGCCCACTGGTTGTTTTTGTATCTGTATTCCTTCTGCACTCTGCTTGTTTGTAAAGATTTCTGAGTGTCAATTCTACTCAGGGGTCTTTGTATACATTTTTAATTGGAGGATAATTGCTTTACAATATTGTGTTGGTTTCTGCTGTACAAAAAACGTGAATCAGCTATAAGGACACATATGTTCCCTCCCTCTTGAGCCTCCTGCCTACTCCACTGTTTAAACTTTATTTTTTTTTATGAATGCCCAAGGCAATGGCAGCCCACTCCAGTACTCCTGCCTGGAAAATCCCACGGACGGAGGAGCCTGGTAGGCTGCAGTCCATGGGGTCGTGAAGAGTCGGACATGACTGAGCGACTTCACTTTCTCTTTTCACTTTCATGCATTGGAGAAGGAAATGGCAACCCACTCCAGTGTTCTTGCCTGGAGAATCCCACGGATGGGGAAGCCTGGTGGGCTGCCGTCTATGGGGTCACACAGAGTCGGACACGACTGAAGTAACTTAGCATAGCATAGCATAGCAAGCTCTCCTACCAGAACAGAAGTAGAGGGTTGTTAAACTTAGGTACTTTCACTCCACAGACTGCTACATGCAATGGCTTTCAGAAGTGCTAGTGATGGAAGCTGGCTAAAAGAGGTCATCTGACCTTGTTATCATTGTCACACACACACACACAGATCTGGAAGCATTGACCTCCATTAGAATCTCAATGCCACCCTTTTCAGAAGAATGTTAATCTACTCATATCAACTTCCTTGTGATTGAGGGACTCCATAACTGACACCAAATTTTGAGATATGACTATGCCTGCAATCAGGTGCCTAGGATCACAAAAATCTCTACAATTTTACCGTAGTTCAAGAAATTGCTTTCTTCATCCCCTTCTAAATTCTTTCAGAATATGTTGTCTCTCTTATGCTCTTAACAGATGACATACATTACCTCCTAGTTGATTGACTAATTCATTCAAAAATATTTATTATCTCTCTATATTGTATACTGGTGATAAAACAACATGGTCATCTCTGATGAAAATAATTTACTGTCCAAAAAAATAAATAGCTTACTTTATAATGAGAAAAACAGGTAAAAACACAGGAAACTCAAAGTGCAAAGGTGAAGGTAGGAAAAGAGTTCAATTAAAGCCAATAAGTGGGTGACCTAACCCAGGAAGGGCTGATTTCCTTAAAAAGGTAGCCACAAAATTTGATCTGAGGATGAATAAGTCTTTAGTGAGATACAGGAAGAAGGAGAGAAACACCTGAAGATGTAAGGAATTTGTAAGCCATGTAACTATATTATGCATATTTCTTGTATCACCAACTTCATAGTAAGGTCCCTAAAGGCAGGAACTAAAACACATATTATGTCACTTCCTTGGCACCTAATATGAAGACCTGTCTCTAACAGGCAAACTGTATCTGCTGGCTACTGTGAGAATCTCATTTTGATGTGTCTTAGTTGTCAAATTCTGAGGAAAAGTACTAGCCTTCAGGGGAGACAGCCTGCTCATCCACTGCCATAACTGACAAAAAAAGATGGTCATACTATGCAGATGATGGGGAATCCTCCACTCTTTCTTTGTTAGAGAGTCTAAAAGAGAATGGGACAACTCCACCCTCAACTATAATCCTGTACACTGTCAATATCCTGAGACAGGGAAGTCAGGAGATCTGGGAAACCTAGCCACATCGGAAAGTGAGGACAGCCATGTCTGAAGACCCTTTTGCAGGCCTCTGTTGCCTGGTGCGGGGCCTGGAGCTTTGAAAGAAGCACCTAGAAAGGTCGCTATCTACTCCCACTTAGGAACCTATTCATAATCATGTCTGTTCTAAAGAGCTTCTCTTTGTTCTCATGATTAGGAAAAGGAGGTAGAAGGATGATGCCCACATTCAAATGGGCTTGTCCAACGATCCTCCCCAGAGAGAGCAGAGAACCAGCTCAGGGAGGAGCAGAGAGATGGCAGTGTGGTATCTGAGACCCACCCTCATCCCCTCCCCTCAGCCCTACCTGGCTCTTTACCAAGTCACACTAGAAGCACTACTTGCTCCAGTCCCAAGTTACTCAGACGATTTACTCATAAGACAATGGTGTAAATGTTGGAGAACATAGATTTTAAAATGCTTGACTTTTCTGAAAATGCCTGGATAACATGAGCTGTAAATAACTAATACTCAGCAAGTAAAACCTGCTACTTGAACAGTAGGATTTTGGGCTCTTAGGAGACTCTACCCATAAGTCTCCCAAGTCATCTTCAACTAAGCTAGGATATCTATGAAGTGAAATGGAAAAGACATGTATAGGGGCAGCTGGGAGCAAGTGGGAGTGAGAAAGTCAGCACAGGAGCTCTTGATCACCTGCATAGCTTCAGACCGGTATTCTGCCGAGGCACTACAGAATGTGGAAAATGGTAAGAAGGAAGAAAAAGAAAATGTTTATGCGTATAACTGAGTCACTTTGCTGTACAGCAGATTTGGGCATACACAGATCCTACACAACACCAGAGAATGAACTATGAAACAACCAGAAAAACATCATGCATCCCCCACCACCCCCCGCCCAGTAGTCCACGCTGCCGAAACCCCACCAGCGAGAACGCGCACTCACGATAGGCCCAGCCCCACCCCGAACTGACAATGAAATGGCGAGAAACATGTGAAGACCACGCGACCAACGTGGATGGACACAGGGCCCACGCGCAGCAAAAGGCGCAGACAGGGGACAGGTGTCCCAAGCAGGAGCCCAGCAGTGGGATGCTGGATCATAACATTTTAAATTAACTATATTCAATAAAAAATAAACATATCTGAAACCAATAAATCAAGACAAAAATTTTAAAGGGAAAAAACCAAAGATCGTTTAAAAAAACAGATGAGGGTTTCCCTGGTGGTCCAGTGGTTGGGAGTCGCCTGCCAATGCAGGAAATACAGGTTTGGTTCCTATTCTGGCAAGTAAGTGGTGAACCACAACTACAGAGCCCACGTGCTGCAAATACTGAAGCCTGAGGGTCCTGGAACCCGGGCTCCACAACAAGAGAAGTCGCTGCAGTGAGAACCGCCCACAGCAACTGCAGAGTGGCCCCTGCTCTCCACAACTAGAGAAAGCCCAGGCATAGCAATGAAGACTCAGCAGGGCCAAAAAAAAAAAAAAAAGAACCAGATAAAATACAGACTAGAAACAAAAGACCAGAAATGTTAAAAAGAATAACAGATAACAGGAAGCAACAAGACAATAAACTTAAAGTTTAGGCTAAACATCTCAAATGATCAAGGGCTGGAAAATAAGGCGGAGCCAAATAACTGGTGAGAAAACAAAAGCCCTGAGCTATCAAGTCAAGAGATTAAAATGTGGAGTTAAAAGATGTAAGAGTGTGATAAAGCTAAAATCCAAAGATAAACTTAGAGCTTTGGGGAACCAGGCTAAAAATCAATAGAAAGAAAGAACAAGCTCATACTCCAGGAGGTAGGGGGAAGGGCAGAGAAGAAGAGAAAAAAGAGCGGGTGAGAAGAAGATAAGAGAGGGTCTGATGGGAGGGTCTTGAAACTTCAGCTCCTGAACAGGAAGCAGGCTGCTCTGGCCACAGCGTCCTTGTTGCTTATCAGGGACAATGCATCTAGAGTCAAATGAAGCCATTTCTATCTTGACCCTAGGGTGCTTCTGGAGATTTCTGACACAATATCAGGCTTCAGCTTCACTCTGCCTATGAGGAAGAGGAAAGAGTCAAATACGACCGAGTGACTGAACTTAACCAGGCTTCAGTTTCATTCTCCTTATGAGGAACAGGAAAGATGTATAGGTCTTCCAGAGCTGGGCCACAGATAACTAACCTCCTCAGATCCCATAAGCTTCGATGATGCTACCTCTTCCCAGAGGGAAAGCTCTACTCTCAGCCCTAGGTCAGCTCTGCATCAGAGCACTTGGCTTGAGAGTCAGGAATCTGGTACTCAGGACCCCACACTGCCCCCACAGAGACCTGACTGCTGCTGCCAATCTCCTAACCACTCTTGCTTGTCTGATGTTGAAAAACCACTCAGCATGTCTGATGTTGAAAAACGTATCAGTAGCTAAATTATATCCAGGGCATCAAAAACCAAGCTGGGCCAAGGCGATGCTGCCAAGTGGAGCCACTGGGGTCTCCCTAGGTCCTGTCTCCCAGAGTCCCAGCTGTTTTCCCCTTTCTGCTTCCCAGGTCTTTCTCCTGTTACGTCTGGAGACTGATCTGGCTTGTCTCATCATCTCCCAGTGCACTCCTACCCTTTGACCCTGCTTTTTGGATCATGAACTAAGGTCAACATTTTTCTGGTACTCTAGGGCACACCTGAATATCCCATAGTGTTGACCTTATTTCTGTGTAAGCCTGGGCAAGGCAGCTTCTCTTTCTTCCAGTGATAACATACTCTGACTCTAATTCCAACCAGCTGTCTTACAGCATTGGTCACAAGGGAGACCAGGAGAGTATGTTTTTGATTCTGCGTAAAACCATCCTGGCTGCTAGAAAAACAAAGCAGAACACACACTGTATGAAGAATAAGCCCATCACATCACGGTCCTGTGTGAGGGCAGGCCAATTCATTTTTTAAAATCGAGACACTTTATGGGGAAGCAAATCTCTCAGATTTCACTTGTTCTTTGCCCTCAACTAATTCTTCGAAATGGAAAGACAGCACCATGGGAGAAATATGTCCTGGTGTTACTAACACAGAGAGATCCTGGGAAACAAGAGGAGGTTTTGTTACCATTGAGGTGATGTCCATTCAGAGCTGTCATGTCTGACACTGCTTCCCGTCTCTTCGCCTTAATAATGAGTTTCCAGAACTCAGGTGATGAAGGCTCCCTGAGTAATGCAACTGGAGAGGAATTCATCCGCGATGCTGCAAGTGACAACATAGACTGCTTTTCATGTTGCTTAAAGCATGCGATATGCCATTCTTGTAGTACAACAGCTCACAAAACCTGTCCACGGAAATGACGCGGAAGAGCCTATCAGCTCTAGAATACCAAATCTTCCTCCGATAAACTACCTTTGCAGATGGAGCAACTAATTAGGTCCCAAGTGCGGAATGCAGAGGAACTTTAAAATAATATATATATATAAATTTTTTTTCAGGGTAACCTGAGGCTGGAGAAAACAATGGGCAATTTAATGTAGACAACTGTGAAGTGTTGACTTCGGCAGGGGATACATGGAGTGAGCCCAGTGTGAGAGTTTATGGGTCCAGAGTGGGCCAGGCAAATGAGTGAAAGTTTTGCTTGGCTAGTTACACTACCAGAGTTTCCTCCTGACAAAGGCTGACCTCCTTTGGAGATCTGGGTCAAGGTGAGGGAGGAAATATCTTTTGTTTATTAATCCTAGTGCTATTTCCTCTGGGGCTGGATTAGTGTCCTTTCAAAGAAAGAGCCAGAAAAACAGAAATGAGTGTGTCAGCTTATCAACTGAGGGCTCACAGCTTTACCATTCAACAAACAACAGTCACTCAAGGGCGAACTTAGGTAGGGATGTAGTCTCTTTTAAAACGCCATGAATGTAAATTGGTACAGCCACTATGGAGAACAGTATGTTCCCTAAAAAAACCAAAAATAGAGCTACCTCATGATCTGCTGCTACTGCTAAGTCGCTTCAGTTGTGTCCGACTTTGTGCGACCCCATAGACGGCAGCCCACCAGGCTCCCCCGTCCGCGGGATTCTCCAGGCAAGAACACTGGAGTGGGTTGCCATTTCCATCTCCAATGCATGAAAGTGAAAAGTGAAAGTGAAGTCGCTCAGTCGTGTCCGACTCTTAGCGACCCCACGGACTGCAGCCTACCAGGTTCCTCCATCCATGGGATTTTCCAGGCAAGAGTACTGGAGTGGGGTGCCATTGCCCTCTCTGACCTCATGATATACTCCCGGGCATATATCCAGAGAAAACCATGGTTCAAAGGTTACATGCACCTCAAGGTTTATTGCAGCACAAGTTTACTACAGCCAAGACATGGAAGCAACCTAAATGTCCATCTACAGATGAGTGGATAAAGAAGATGCGGTGCATATATACAATGGAATATTACTCAGCCATTAAAAAAGGAAATAATGCCATTTGTGGCAACACAGATGGACCTGGAGATTTTTATACTAAATGAAGTTAAACAGAGAGATAAATATCATAATGATATAATTTATATGAGAAATCTAAAAACAGCGATACAGATGAATTTACTTACAAATAGAAACAGATTCATAGACAGAAAACAAGCTTATGGTCACCAGAGAAAAGGTGAGGGGTAGGGATAGACTAGGAATTTGGGGTTGACATAGTACACTCCTATATTTAAAATAGATAACCAACAAAGATCTACTGTCTGGCACAGGAAACTGCTCAATAATCTGTAATCACTTAAATGGGAAAAGAATAGATATATGGGTGCCTGTGTGCATGCTCAGTCGCTTCAGTTATGTCCAACTCTTTGCCACCCTATGGACTGTAGCCCACCAGTCTCCTCAATCCATGAGATTTTCTAGGCAAGAATACTGGAGTCGGGTGCCATGCCCTCCTCCAGGGAATCTTCCCAACCCTGGGGTTGAACCTGCATCTCCTACATTGAAGGCAGAGTCTTTTCTGCTGAGCCACCAGGGAAGTCCCAGATATATGTGTATGTATAACCAAATCACTTTGCTGTACAACTAAGATAACATTGTAAATCAACTATAGTCCAATATAAAATGAAAATTTAAATAAACAAATTCCACATACAAGAAATATATAGAAAAAAAAATCTATTGATTGATTGCTTGATCTATCTATTGAGAGACAGGAGACAAAATGCAAATGTGTTAAAAAAAATTTAGTATAAAATTCCCAGGTTTTCCCTTTAACCAGAAGCTCCCACTCCCAATTTTTAGGATGCACATGCACATTCAGACACCAGAGGGCACACACCACTGCCCTGGCTGGATCTTATTTGAGATATAACCATATCTGAGCCTATAAGAAGTAATGACTTTTATTATTCAGTTCAGTTTGGCAGCCATGAAGTCCACACACATCAGGTTTTTGACACCTCCATTTTTCCTTCCAGGCTTTTCTATAGGTAGAAATCTAGAGCAATGTCTCAACCTTCTTAGTGACTGAGGAATTCAACTCAATTGTGTCTTAGTTTTGTAGAACCCATACTCAGCTAACTCACCTCCCATTCTCTCAGAACTCAGCCTGGACACATTCCTACCTTCTGTTCACAGAACTTCTCTGAACCTCTATGGATATAAGTGCTGTCAATGACCCATAAGTGTCTGTGTTTTTGGGTGTTTGTGAACATACTCTCAACCTTTTGAATCTTCTTCTGTTACCAATTACTTCACACGTTTTGACTCACAGTCAGAAAGTGACCGCACCTGAATTCATCGGTTTTAAGAATGTTCTCTCTGCTGAACACTAGATGAGGTTTTGCACTTCTCTTAGGTCCAAGCACATGTTCCTTCTATACAGGGATTTTCCACCAGTGGAAACAAACCTCAGCACAAATATTTTAATAACCCTGCTTTTTTTTTTTTTTTCTTATACCTATTGACCCAACAGTAGTGGGGTGAAAAGTGGGAATTCTTTATCCATAAAGAAAATTTAGCTTAGAGAGAATCATTGAAGATTTCAAAACAAAACAAAACAAAACAACAGATACAATTTAAAAAATCTGTTAATATGGAGTAAAATGTTCAGACTGTGTGAGCATTAACCAAACTCTCCTTTTTAAGCCTCAGTATTGTTAATAAGTCACTTGATACAGAGTGGCAGGAAAAGAAAGAGATGGTTTGAACTGAGGATGTAAAGAGTTTAGTTTCCCATGGTGAGTGACAAGCCAAACATGAGATGATCCTTTTAGGAAGCCACACTTGGAATACATCAGCTGGAATATGCTATTGTTTAAAAAAAGAAAAGAGAAGAAAAAGTCAAGCAACTCAATTTCCTTTTACGAGTGGGATTAAGCTAGGGTAGCTGTGCAGGATAGGGACATCTATTTTACCTTCAGATGCACGTATTATGGAAAGAGTCCACATGAGAGCCATGAATGTTACCATAATTCTTGAAGGAGCCATCAAAGAGAAGGGGTTATGGAGCCGGATGACGGATGTGTACGTCCTTCTAGCAGTCCCACTTATGAACAATGTGACAAGGACGGAAGTTCTGCATGCAGATTGCCGATACAACTGTTTGCATATTAAATGTCTCTGTGCTCCTCTATTGCCTGCCTGCCTTAAATCACCATTTCCTAGGTACCTACCCAAAAGGCTTATCTGCTCTGACCCAACATCTAATGGACAATCACATACATGTAATGCATTTGGACTCCTAGAATTGTAGGCTGGAGGAAACCTTAGAGATACTTTTATAACTCAATTCTTATTCAATAACATGTATTTCCCTCAAATTATAAAATTGGCATGGACTCATTTTAAGGAATATGAAAAACAGTGTGAAAGTGAAATAACCTAGAATTCACTTATCCTTTCTGAATTTCTTCTTAGGTTTTTTTGGTGGGAGGATGGTGTATATACATATATAAATATTTGCATATATGGTAAATATATATGTGTGCATATATATATATACAAACATATGCATATGCACATGCTCACACATTTTTAAGTTTACAAAATTGAGATTATACTGTAAGTCCAGCTTTTAACAATATGTACATGATGTGAATTTTCCTATATCAGTAAATATTCTTCAAAAGCCACAATTAAAAAAATAATTTAGTGAAGTGAAATACACATAGTATAAAATTAACCTTTTGAAAATGAACAATTCAGTGGCATCTAGTACATTCACCATGCTATGCAACCGCCACCTCTCTCTAGCTCCATCGCATTTTTGTCACTCCAAGATAAAACCCCATATCCATTAAGCAGTCTTTCTCCATTCTTCCCTCCCCTGCTTCCATAACCTGTACACTACCAATCTACATTCTGTCCCTATGAATTACCTATTCTGAATATTTCATATACATGGAATCATGCAACATGTGACCCTTTTGTGTCTGACTTCCTTCCCTCAGAATAAAATTTTTGAGGTTCATCCACATTGTACAGTGTATCAGTACTTCATACTTTTTTATGCCTGAGAAGCAGTTCACAGCATGTATATATCACAATCCACTCTGCCATTCACCAGTTAATGGTATTTGGACTGTTTCCACCTTTTGGTTATTGTGAACAGTGCTGCTGTGAACACATGCATACATAAACTTCTTTGAGTCCTTGTTTTCAGCTTTTTTGGGTAAATATGAAAGAGAGGTATTACAGGATCATATAATAATTCAATTTAACTCCTTAAGTAACCACGGAATTCTTTTTCATAGCTTTTGGATCATTTAACATTTCTACCAGCAATGCACCAGGGTCTTCCCTGGTGGCTGAAATGGTAAAGAATCTGCCTGCAGTGCAGGAGACCTGCCTGGGCTTGATCCTTGGGTCGGAAAGATCTGGAGGAGGAAATGACAAACCATTCTAGTATTGTTGCCTGGAAAAGCCCATGGACAGAGGAGCCTGGTGGGCCATAGTCCATGGGGTCACAAACAGTTGGACACAACTGAGCAACTAACACTTTCGCTTTCACACTTTCCAGCAATGCACAAGGGTTCTATTTTCTCCACATCCTCACCAATACTTGCTATCTTATGTTTTAAAAAAAAAATCTATAGTAGCCATCTCTTATTGTGGGCATTAAGTGGTACCTCATTATGGTAAAACCACAATTTTTAAATGTCATCTGGTTTTTCCATAATATGTTAACCAGTTCCTATCCTTTCTTGGCATTTGGTTTGTATTGAAATTGTCCCTACTGTAAATAGCTATATGATGAAATCCTTCAGTTCAGTTCAGTTCAGTCACTCTGTCGTATCTTACTCTTTGTGACCCCATGAATCGCAGTACGCCAGGCCTCCCTGTCCATCACCAACTCCCGGAGTTTACCCAAACTCATGTCCATCAAGTCGGTGATGCCATCCAGCCATCTCATCCTCTGTTGTCCCCTTCTCCTCCTGCCCCCAATCCCTCCCAGTATCAGGGTCTTTTCCAATGAGTTAACTAGTCGCATGAGGTGGCCAAAGTATTGGAGTTTCAGCTTTAGCATCATCCCTTCCAATGAACACCCAGGACTGATCTCCTTTAGGATGGACTGGTTGGATCTCCTTGTAGTCCAAGAGACTCTCAAAAGTCTTCTCCAACACCACAGTTCAAAAGCATCAATTCTTCGGTGCTCAGTTTTCTTCACAGTCCAACTCTCATATCTATAGATGACCACTGGAAAAACCATCACCTTGACTAGACGGACCTTTGTTGGCAAAGTAATGTCTCTGCTTTTTAATATGCTATCTAGGGTGGTCATAACTTTCCTTCCAAGGAGTAAGCGTCTTTTAATTTCATGGCTGCAATCACTATCTGCAGTGATGAAATCCTTACACAATACATAAATCTTTAATTAAATCTCATTATTTCTTAGTGAAAGTTCCTGGGGGCAGTCATCTGATTTTGCAGATGAAGAAACTAACATTTGCTGGGACCATAACTTGGGTTGCCTTATACCTCAGCCTGTGCTTTACATTGATTTTTTTTTTTATGAGGCTGGGTCAGTTTTTCACATGTCAGATGTGTCGCAAATTGGTTGAAACTAAGCTAAAAAACAGTGAATTCTTCAGTGTCAGGTCTGATGTTCTGTGGAACTGATGAATCCAAAGCTATTTGTAGCACTATTTTAACTTATTCTGTTTTTGTTCTACATAGAAAAAGGGCTGTAAACACAGCAAAAACCACTGTGTGCTCACACATGGTGTTGTGCACTGGATACCATCAACAAATTAACATGCATCGCCTTAAATAAAGTCTCCCATAACTCCATCAATTCTGAATGTGCTACAGACTCCTAGTGGAGCATGCTCAACTCAATCACACTGGGTCAGGTGCCCTTCTGCGACATTGTTTTGCCACCTTAATGGTGTTCTATGAATGGATAGGAGAATGATATGTAGATGTGTGCTGTCATTGGTAGACCTTTATTTAAATGGCATTTTCAATGAGGTTTGAGGTGGTAAGAGAGGGAGATGCAGTGATACATTTTGAAGTTTTTAGTGAGATCCCAAAAAGAAATATATCCAGCCACATACAGTGCATAAAACTACAGTCTGTTTCCCCTCTAATTGGTAATAAATGTAAATGTTTAGTTATGCCTGACTAGGGAGCTATGAACAACACATCTGTCTGACTGCTTTTGCAGTCTTCACAAGGACTGCAGCATTTATACCATCTGTAGCTTGCGAAGGAAGGAAGAGACAGAGAGAAAGTGAGGCTGAAATATAGAGAATGGATATTACTAGAGGTGCATAGGGAATTGACTCGTTCAACAAATATTTATTGAACATCTATTATGGCCTGGGAACCAGGCAAGAAAAAAGAGGGAGATAATAAATATCTTCCCTTCCAAAATTCTAAATCAATTGATGGAGTGAGGATCAGGCAAATGAAGATATAAATGCCAAATTTGTTACTGAAAACAAATTCTCTAGTATCCATTATTGGGTTAGAGGTAAGAATGCGTTTCCTAATGGTAAACTCTAGGATTAGACAAGTCCATCTGCCCTGACGCAGACAGCACTGGAGGACAGCAAGCTTACCCACAAGGGCAGAGCCCTGACTGTTTATCTCAAGGCCTCTCCAGGAGCAGAGCAGGTCAGCAGGGCAGGGGAGGAGAGAAGGGCTAGGAGTGGCCACAGACCAGTCTTCCTCTTCTACTCAGTCATATGAGTGAGAGAGTAACAGGGAAAGAGCAGAACATACACACGAATACTGACTCTCTGGCCTACCTGTAGGTTAGGATCACCTGGGAGCTTTAGCAAAATGTAGATTCAGTCCCCCAAACCAGAGCTTCTGATACTATCAGACATGGATTGTGCATAGGTATGAATTTTTTAAACTCCCCACATAATTCTATGTGCATTAGGGATTGAGCATCACCTAATAGGGAGTGAGGGGAAAAGAGCCTCCATTCTGCACAGCCTGTCTGCGAGCTTAGTTGTGTCTGACTTTTTGCGAGCCCATGGACTATAGCCTGCCAGGCTCCTCTGTCCATGGGGTTTTCCAGGCAAAAACACTGGAGCCAGTTGCTATTTTCTTCTCCAGGGGATTTTCCTGACCCAGGGATTGAACCCATGTCTCCTGTGTCTCCTGCGTCTCCTGCATTGCAGGTGGATTCTTTACCATCTGAGCCATCAGAGAAGTCCAGATATTATAAAGATACATGAGGGACAGCCCTCTCTTCCAGAATCTCTCACTCTCCTGAGACTAAGTCACGAAAGCAACCACAGTGCCCTTTTCTGAGTGCACTGGCACTCAGAGGGTAGAAAGACAAAAGACCCAGGACTTCAGAGACCTTCCCAGGACCATGAGGGCCCAGGTTCAGAAGGTCACCCTGGCAGTTGTGGAAGAGGTAATAAGAGGAAGGCTGATGACCCAAGAGGTTACCATAGATTGAGAGTGAATAAAGTAAAAAGCAAGCAAGGCAGCTAGGGACACAGAGTGCTCATTAATGAGCATCCTTCCAGTTTCAGACTTGGAATAACAAACCTTCCTTTTTCAAGCAGGCTGTCAGTGGTCTGCTTTAGCCACACTGGGTGCTGCAGTTCTGCACTGAGGAGCTCAAGTTCCTTGGGGTTACACTGAGGATTAGAGGAGAGAATGTCTCTCAAGGGCACAGCGTAGAGCCTGGCAAAGAGGATGTCTTTATTAAATGTTAGGTGCTCCTGTTTGATTTGGGAAGCCACAGAAACTATAGCAACAAAGTCTTACCCTGGCTTGTTTGCTCTGAGCTCTGATTCACCTGTGTGAAAGGGGAGATTTACATGACTTATCACAAACTAACAGTTTTGCAGAAATTCCAGATATTTTATTCCATTAAAAAATATTTATTCTTTTGAATTTATTTGACTGTGCTGGGTCTTACTTGCAGCATGCAGAAACTTTTTTGGGATCTTCAGTGTGGGTGTGGACTCTTAGTTGCAGCATGTGGGATCTAGTTCCCTGACCAGGGGTGGAACCCAGCCTCCCTGTATTGGGGGCACAGAGTCTTAGCCACTGGCCCAAATATCAGTAATTGGCAATAAAGAAAAAAAGTTGTGGATTTCTGAACAATATATCTTAATGAGTTTTATCGGTCACCAGACCCCGAATCAAGATTCAATACCAAACAAATTGTTGTTTTTTCTTTTAATTTTTTTTTGTTTATTTAACCCTCATAGCTACACAGTGAGGTAAATTTATGATTCCATTTTGCAGATGAGAAGTCTGAGGTTTGGAGAAGTTAAATAATATTTCTGTAAGCTTTTAACAAAAGAAGGGTGAAAAGCAAAGGGTTGTTTTGTTTCCATACTCGGCTCTGTTTCAATTATATAACACCAACTTAACAGTGCTCATTGCCTGGCAGAATCAATACAGTGAAAATGAGTATACTACCCAAAGCAATTTATAGATTCAATGCAATCCCCATCAAGCTACCAACGGTATTCTTCATAGAGCTAGAACAAATAATTTCACAATTTGTATGGAAATACAGAAAACCTCGAATAGCCAAAGCAATCTTGAGAAAGAAGAATGGAACTGGAGGAATCAACCTGCCTGACTTCAGGCTCTACTACAAAGCCACAGTCATCAAGACAGTATGGTACTGGCACAAAGACAGAAATATAGATCAATGGAACAAAATAGAAAGCCCAGAGATAAATCCACGCACATATGGACACCTTATCTTTGACAAAGGAGGCAAGAATATACAATGGATTAAAGACAATCTCTTTAACAAGTGGTGCTGGGAAAACTGGTCAACCACTTGTAAAAGAATGAAACTAGAGTACTTTCTAACACCATACACAAAAATAAACTCAAAATGGATTAAAGATCTAAATGTAAGACCAGAAACCATAAAGCTCCTAGAGGAGAACATAGGCAAAACACTCTCTGACATACATCACAGCAGGATCCTCTATGACCCACCTCCCAGATTACTGGAAATAAAATAAAAAATAAACAAATGAGACCTAATTAAACTTAAAAGCTTCTGCACAACAAAGGAAACTATAAGCAAGGTGAAAAGACAGCCTTCAGAATGGGAGAAAATAATAGCAAATGAAGCAACAGACAAACAACTAATCTCAAATATATACAAGCAACTCCTACAGCTCAATTGCAGAAAAATAAATGACCCAATCAAAAAATGGGCCAAAGAACTAAATAGACATTTCTCCAAAGAAGACATACAGATGGCTAACAATCACATGAAAAGATGCTCAACATCACTCATTATCAGAGAAATGCAAATCAAAACCACTATGAGGTACCATTTCACGCCAGTCAGAATGGCTGTGATACAAAAGTCTACAAGCAATAAATGCTGGACAGGGTGTGGAGAAAAGGGGACCCTCTTACACTGTTGGTGGGAATGCAAACTAGTACAGCCACTATGGAGAACAGTATAGAGATTCCTCAAAAACTGGGAATAGAACTGCCTTATGATCCAGCAATCCCACAGCTGGGCATACACTCTGAGAAAACCAGAATTGAAAGAGACACGTGTACCCCAATGTTCATAGCAGCACTGTTTATAATAGCCAGGAGTTGGAAGCAACCTAGATGTCCATCAGCAGATGAATGGATAAGAAAGCTGTGGTACATATACACAATGGAATATTACTCAGCCATTAAAAAGAATACATTGGAATTGGTTCTAATGAGGTGGATGAAACTGGAGCCTATTATACAGAGTGAAGTAAGCCAGAAAGAAAAACACCAATACAGTACACTAACGTATATATATGGAATTTAGAAAGAGGGTAACAATAACCCTGTGTACGAGACAGCAAAAGAGACACTGATGTATAGAATAGTCCTTTGGACTCTGGGAGAAGGAGAGGGTGGGATGATTTGGGAGAATGGCATTGAAATATGTATAATATCATATCTAAAATGAGTCGCCAGTCCAGATTCGATGCCTGATAATGGATGCCTTGGGCTGATGCACTGGGACGACCCAGAGGGATGGTACGGGGAGGGAGGGGGGAGGAGGGTTCAGGATGGGGAACACGTGTATACCTGTGACGGATTCATTTTGATGTATGGCAAAACCAATACAATATTGTAAAGTTAAATAAAATAAAATTCAAAAACAAACAAAAAAAATAAAGTGTAAAATCTTAAAAATAAATAAATGAAATGTAAACATTAAAAAAAAAAAAACAAAAAGCAGTGCTCATTGCCTTTAAGGACAAGGAGGACAAAGGTACGATTCTTAAGTCCTCTGGAAGTGCTGCATACAAATTGCCTTTGTGATGTATGGAGATAGGGCCTTACCAGCTTGAGAATTCTTGCTATGCTCTATTTCCCAGAAAAGTCACTGTTTCACTTCTATCAGTTCATTTCAGTTCAGTTGCTCAGTCGGGTCCAAGACTTTGCAACCCCATGAATCACAGCACGCCAGGCCTCGCTGTCCATCACCAACTCCCGGAGTTCACCCAGACTCACGTCCATCGAGTCAGTGATGCCATCCAGCCATCTCATCCTCTGTCATCCTCTGTCATCCCCTTCTCCTCCTGCCCCCAATCCCTCCCAGCATCAGAGTCTTTTCCAGTGAGTCAACTCTTTGCATCAGGTGGCCAAAGTACTAGAGTTTCAGCTTCAGCATCATTCCTTCCAAAGAAATCCCAGGGCTGATCTCCTTCAGAATGGACTGGTTGGATCTCCTTGCAGTCCAAGGGACTCTCAAGAGTCTTCTCCAACACCACAGTTCAAAAGCATCAATTCTTCAGTGCTCAGCCTTCTTCACAGTCCAACTCGCACATCCATACTTGACCACAAGAAAAACCATAGCCTTGACTAGACGGACCTTTGTTGGCAAAGTAATGTCTCTGCTTTTGAATATGCTATCTAGGTTGGTCATAACTCCTTCCAAGGAGTAAGCGTCTTTTAATTTCATGGCTGCAGTCACCATCTGCAGTGATTTTGGAGCCCCCGGAAATAAAGTCTGACACTGTTTCCACTGTTTCTCCGTCTATTTCCCATGAAGTGATGGGACTGGATGCCATGATCTTCATTTTCTGAATGTTGAGTTTTAAGCCAACTTTTTCACTCTCCTCTTTCGCTTTCATCAAGAGGCTTTTGAGTTCCTCTTCACTTTCTGTCATAAGGGTGGTGTCATCTGCATATCTGAGGTTATTGATATTTCTCCCTGCAATCTTGATTCCAGCTTGTGTTTCTTCCAGTCCAGCGTTTCTCATGATGTACTCTGCATATAAGTTAAATAAGCAGGGTGATAAAATACAGCCTTGATGAACTCCTTTTCCTATTTGGAACCAGTCTGTTGTTCCGTGTCCAGTTCTAACTGTTGCTTCCTGACCTGCATACAGATTTCTCAAGAAGCAGGTCAGGTGGTCTGGTATTCCCATCTCTTTTAGAACTTTCCACAGTTTCTTGTGATCCACACAGTCAAAGGCTTTGGCATAGTCAATAAAGCAGAAATTGATGTTTTTCTGGAACTCTCTTGCTTTGTCCATGATCCAGCGGATGTTGGCAATTTGATCTCTGGTTCCTCTGCCTTTTCTAAAACCAGCTTGAACATCAGAAGTTCACGGTTCACATATTGCTAAGCCTGGCTTGGAGAATTTTGAGCATCACTTAACTAGCGTGTAAAATGAGGGCAATTGTGTGGTAGTTTGAGCATTCTTTGGCATTGCCTTTCTTTGGGATTGGAATAAAAACTGACCTTTTCCAGTCCTGTAGCCACTGCTGAGTTTTCCAAATTTGCTGGCATATTGAGTGCAGCACTTTCACAGCATCATCTTTCAGGATTTGAAATAGCTCCACTGGAATTCCATCACCTCCACTAGCTTTGTTCGTAGTGATGCTTTCTAAGGCCCACTTGACTTCACATTCCAGGATGTCTGGCTCTAGGTCAGTGATCACACCATCGTGATTATCTGGGTCGTGAAGTTCTTTTTTGTACAGTTCTTCTGTGTATTCTTGCCACCTCTTCTTAATATCTTCTGCTTCTGTTAGGTCCATACCATTTCTGTCCTTTATCAAGCCCATCTTTGTATGAAATGTTCCCTTGGTATCTCTAATTTTCTTGAAGAGATCTCTAGTCTTTCCCATTCTGTTGTTTTCCTCTATTTCTTTGCATTGATCGCTGAAGAAGGCTTTCTTATCTCTTCTTGCTATTCTTTGGAACTCTGCATTCAGATGTTTATATCTCTCCTTTTCTCCTTTGCTTTTTACTTCTCTTCTTTTCACAGCTATTTGTGAGGCTTCCCCAGACAGCCATTTTGCTTTTTTGCATTTCTTTTCCATGGGGATGGTCTTGATCCCTGTCTCCTGTACAATGTCACGAACCTCATTCCATAGTTCATCAGGCACTCTATCAGATCTAGGCCCTTAAATCTATTTCTCACTTCCACTGTATAATCATAAGGGATTTGATTTAGGTCATACCTGAATGGTCTAGTGGTTTTCCCTACTTTCTTCAATTTCATTCTGAATTTGGCAATAAGGAGTTCATGGTCTGAGCCACAGTCAGCTCCTGGTCTTGTTTTTGTTGACTGTATAGAGCTTCTCCATCTCTGGCTGCAAAGAATATAATCAATATGATTTTGGTGTTGACCATCTGGATGATATCCATGTGTAGTGCCTTCTCTTGTGTTGTTGGAAGAGGGTGTTTGCTATGACCAGTGCATTTTCTTGGCAAAACTCTATTAGTCTTTGCCCTGCTTCATTCCGTATTCCAAGGCCATATTTGCCTGTTACTCCAAGTGTTTCTTGACCTCTTACTTTTGCGTTCCAGTCCCCTATAATGAAAAGGACATCTTTTTTGGGTGTTAGTTCTAAAAGGTCTTGTAAGTCTTCATAGAACCATTCAACTTCAGCTTCTTCAGTGTTACTGGTTGGGGCATAGACTTGGATTACTGTGATATTGAATGGTTTGCCTTGGAAACGAACAGAGATCATTCTGTCGTTTTTGATATTGCATCCAAGTACTGTATTATGGACTCTTTTGTTGACCATGATGGCTACTCCATTTCTTCTGAGGGATTCCTGCCCACAGCAGTAGATATAGTGGTCATCTAAGTTAAATTCACCCATTCCAGTCCATTTGAGTTCGCTGATTCCTAGAATGTCGACATTCACTCTTGCCATCTCTTGTTTGACCACTTCCAATTTGCCTTTATTCAAATCCCAGGGACGGCGGAGCCTGGTGGGCTGCCGTCTATGGGGTCACACAGAGTCGGATACGACTGAAGCGACTTAGCAGCAGCAGCAGCAGCATGTACCTGACATTCCAGGTTCCTATGCAGTGTTGCTCTTTACAGCATTGGACCTTACTTCTATCACCAGTCACATCCACAACTGGGTATTCTTTTTGCTTTGGCTCCATTCCTTCATTCTTTCTGGAGTTATTTCTCCACTGATCTCCAGTAGCATATTGGGCCCCTACTGACCTGGGGAGTTCCTCTTTCAGTATCCTATCATTTTGCCTTTTCATACTGTTCATGGTGTTCTCAAGGCAAGAATCCTGAAGTGGTTTGCCATTTCCTTCTCCAGTGGACCACATCCTGTCAGATCTGTCCACCATGACCCGCCCGTCTTGGGTTGCCCCACAGGCATGGCTTAGTTTCATTGAGTCAGACAAGGCTGTGGTCCTAGTATGATTAGATTGACCAGTTTTCTGTGAATATGGTTTCAGTGTGTCTGTCCTCTGATTCCCTCTTGCAACACCTACCATCTTACTTGGGTTTGTCTTACCTTGGGCGTGGGGTATCTCTTCACGGCTGCTCCAGTAAAGTGTAGCCGCTGCTCCTTAGCTTGGACGAGGGGTAGGTATCTCCTCACTGCCACCCTTTCTGACCTTCAACGTGGGATAGCTCCTCTAGGCCCTCCTGTGCCCTCGCAGCCACCACTCCTTGGTTGGTCCTCCCGGCCGCGGCCCCTGGCCTCGGGCTAGGGAGCGTGGGGTAGCTCCTCCCGGCCGCCGCCCCTGACCTCGGACTTGGGTAGCTCTTCTTGGCTGCCGCCCTTCGGGCATGGGGTCCTCCTGGCTTCTGCCCCTGACCTCGGACATCAGGTAGCTCCTCTCAGCCGCGCTTAGTGCGCCGGCCACAGCCGTGGCTGCCCTATACATTACTGGAATTCCTTACATGAAGGCAAGAGTAAGTTAATATTCATACTCACCAAGAATTTGTTCTCCAAGCAGTCTATGGAGTCTCTGAAGACTATGAGAACTTTTTGAACACAGAGTCACTCGTTTCTCTAATTTAATTGCACGTCTCCCTTAGACAAGTATCCTCATTTCACGTATTATGTGCCTTCAGAAAATCCATGGGAAATACCATGAAGAATGTGGGCCATTAATTCCTTAAATTTACACTTGTGACTTGCATTTAATGGATGACTTTTGACCAAATGAATGAGTGAGTGAATGTTGGGGAAGATTCATATTTTTGAATTCAAAAGATGGCAGAGATACTGGGCTTCACTTAGGAGATACTTTAGAGCATGGGAGGGTCTGAGCAGCTGGAGTCTGATAGCACAAGGGGAAGCTGAGAGGGAAGAAAAGGGTCCTCCTCTCTCCCAGGGCCTGGTCACAAAAACCTTCACTATGACTGTAAGTACTTGATGCCATTCCTCATCTTAATTTCAAATTGATTTTTCACTTTGCAGTTAGACGTTGCGTGTTAGCCGTGCAGCACAATACCACTTGTCTTCCAGGCCTTCCCAGAGGTCATAGCTTGGCAGTACTTCCAGCTGACTTGCAATTATCTTCACCTGGCTTTTAAAGAGGCACTTGACAAGGAAACTCACTGTAACAAGAAGGAAGCGGTCGCTCCACTTTTTCCCATGACGGATGGCAATGAAAGTGGTACCTCAAAGTAACTTTGTCCCACTTTGTAGTCTCAGTTCAATTCAGTCCGCATTTATGGAGGCCATTCTCTGTGTGGGACACTGTGATAGTCTCTCAGAGTCTCAAGGATAAATGAGTCCTGAGCCGTGTCTTCCAGGTGGAGCAGACACTAAGACATGTTACATAAATAACAAGGGAACACTGGAGCCTCTACTGTCTAATAACTCGACACAGATCATGGGAAGTTTCATCACCCAGGCCATGGACATGTATCTTACCAACCTCTTATTTAATATAGGTTTAGCCACAGGGTTTTCCAGGTGGCTCTACTGGTAAAGAACCTGGCCTGCCAATACAGGAGACATAAGAGATGTGGCTTTCATCCCTAGGTCTGGACGATCCTCTAGAGTAGGAAATGTCAACTTGCTCTAGTATTCTTGCCTGGAGAATCGCATGGACAGAGGAGTCTGGCAGGCTACAGTCTACAGGGTCGCAAAGAGTTGGACACACTGAAGTGACTCAGTATGCACACCACAGATAAAAAGGTAAAAAAGAGCGGTTAGTGCTCTGCAATTGCTGCACAGTCTTGTCCGACTATTTGCGACCCCATGGACTGTAGCCTGCCAGGCTCCTCTGTCCATGGGATTCTCCAGGCAACAATACTGCAGTGGGCTGCCATGCCCTCCTCCAGGGGATCTTCCTGACTCAGGGATAAAACCCACATCTCCTGTGTCTTCTGCATTGCAGGTGGATTCTTTATCACTGAGCCACCTGGGAAGCCCTGGTTAGTGCTATAACTATATGCTAGGTCCTCTGAATCCTGCTGTGGTGGTGGGGAGAAGTCATGATAAGTGTTTTTGAATACAAGGTTTGAAATATTAGAAACTATGAAATCTGGAGAACTACAGACACTTTTAATTTGTGGGGTAGGGATGTCCTGATGTTATCTTAGGTGTAAAGATGCCATATCTAGAACTCAAAGTTTCTCCCTCCTAAAGCATCTTTTGGATCAGCAAACATTTGTGGACTACCTACCATGAACTGCCCATTTAGCTGGGTCCTGGGGAGTAGGTACTAAGATAATTAAGACACATTTCCTGCCTCAAAGGAGTTTTCAACCTTGCAAGTGGTGCAAAAACATAATTTCAGTAACTAATGTTAGATAGTTAGGCAGAGAAGCACACAGTACACTATCCTAGCAGAAAGGGGGAGTGTGTAGTCCAGGCAGAGGGTTTGAAAGGTTTGCTGAAGACGCAGTTTTTCTAGGCCTTGGGTTTGGTCAGGTGAAGAAAGGTGTGAAGGGAAGTCTAGGTACAGGGAGAAGACAAGCCACAGAGGATAAAAGTATGTGGTGTCAGAAATCAAACCAGTATTGTAAAGCAATCATCAATCAATAAAAAGTAAATAAATATAATTAAGAAAAAAATGTATGTGGTGTTTTTGGGAGGATTCCTAGTTATTTTTTTAGAAATAAGTGCAAGTTGGAGAAGGCAATGGCACCCCACTACAGTACTCTTGCCTGGAAAATCCCATGGATGGAGGAGCCTGGTGGGCTGCAGTCCATGGGGTTGCTAAGAGTCGGACACGACTGAGCGACTTCACTTTCACTTTTCACTTTCATGCACTGGAGAAGGAAATGGCAACCCACTCCAGTGTTCTTGCCTGGAGAATCCCAGGGATGGCGGAGCCTGGTGGGCTGCCATCCATGGGGTTGCACAGAGTCGGACACGACTGAAGCGACTTAGCAGAAGCAGCAGCAACAGCAGGACATGGTGGATGCTGCTGGAAAGATAGGTGGGCCAGGCTTAAGGAGGTTTGGGTACCATGGAAGGAGGTTTAGGTCCCATGATAAAGGAGCTGCACTTAAAGTCACTGGGACTGTAACATGGGAAATGGGGTTAAATGGAGCAAAGCAGTGGGTGGGAAAACAGGGAGCTTGGTTCAGGAAAGTTGAAAGTTCAGTTGCTGTCATGTCCAACTCTTTGTGACCCCATGGACTGTAGCCCACCAGGCTCCTCCAACCACGAGATTTTCCAGGCAAGTATACTGGAGTGGGTTGCCATTTCCTTCTCCAGAGGATCTTCCCGACCCAGGGATTGAACCTGGGTCTCCCACATTGTAGGCAAATGCTTAAGAGACTGTGACGATGTGAGCTAGGCTGTGACAATAAAGGTGAAGAGAAGGGTGAAACTTTGGAGTTGAAAACTGGTTGTGACTATTGAGGAAGAAGAAGGAGTCTAATGACTCTGAAGTTGAGTGCTTGGAGGACAAGGTGCATGGTGGTATCATTTACAGACACTGGAAATGAAAGAACAGAAAGGACTAGGGTGAGGAAGAGAAGTCCGCGTTGGGATATGTGTTGAATCTGAGGCACCTAATAGACAACTGTGGGAGATACCAAATAGGATATTGGATGGACAAGTCAAAAGTTTGGAGGAGAGGCTAGGGCTGGAAATACAAGCAGAGAACTTGTCTTCTGATTCTCCTCTCTTAGATCGGAGCTTGGGAGGTAGAAAGGAAGGAAGTAAATGTTACAAGTTTAAGGCTGACTTCTTCGGGGCCAAAGGACAGAGCCATTTGCTATAGAGAAGAAAAATAAAGAAAATCTTTTAAGATTTTCTATGCCTTAGATTCTGAAGTACAGAAATATATACTTTAGACCAGGACAGGAGTTGGCTGTTAATCCCAGCCTGAAAGCATTTTTTCCCCCTTTACCTATTTTTGGTGTCATTCAGTTTATTTTTAGACACCATTGGAATTAATTTTGGAGAATCTTCTCTTGAATTTTATCCAGGGGAAGGTGACCTGGATAGTGAACTATCTGGGAATCTTTTCATATTAAGACCGACTTAAATACTTTCAGATATTCATCCAGATAAACACACATACAAACAGACACAAACACTCACACAGATAGTTGTGTATATAATAAAAGTGAAGTGAAGTCACTCAGTCGTGTCTGACTTTTTGCAACCCCATGGCCTGTAGCCTATCAGGCTTCTCAGTTCATGGGATTTTCCAGGCAAGTATACTGGAGTGGGTTACCATTTCCTTCTCCAGGAGATCTTCCTGACCCAGGGATTGAACCTGGGTCTCCCACATTGTAGGCAGACGCTTTACCATCATCCTCCAATATTTAAATGGTCATCACATAGAAGAAACAATTGTTTATTGCATGTTATCTCCAGCAGATCAATGAATGAAAGTCATATGCAGGTAGAGTTAATATTAATTCAATAAATAATTATTAAGGGCCTTAGATGCAATCTCAAAAACGACAGAATGATCTGTGTTTGTTTCCAAGGCAAACTATTCAATGTCACAGTAATCCAAGTCTATGCCCCAACCAGTAACGCTGAAGAAGCTGAAGTTGAACGGTTCTATGAAGACCTACAAGACCTTTTAGAACTAACACCCAAAAAAGATGTCCTTTTCATTATAGGGGACTGGAATGCAAAAGTAGGAAGACAAGAAACACCTGGAGTAACAGGCAAATTTGGCCTTGGAATACGGAATGAAGCAGGGCAAAGACTAATAGAGTTTTGCCAAGAAAATGCACTGGTCATAGCAAACACCCTCTTCCAACAACACAAGAGAAGACTCTATACATGACATTACCAGATGGTCAACACCGAAATCAGATCGATTATATTCTTTGCAGCCAAAGATGGAGAAGCTCTGTACAGTCAACAAAAACAAGACCGGGAGCTGACTGTGGCTCAGACCATGCACTCCTTATTGCCAAATTCAGACTGAAACTGAAGAAAGTAGGGAAAACCACTAGACCATTCAGGTATGACCTAAATCAAATCCCTTATGATTATACAGTGGAAGTGAGAAATAGATTTAAGGGCCTAGATCTGATAGACAGAGTGCCTGATGAACTATGGAATGAGGTTCGTGACATTGTACAGGAGACAGGATCAAGACCATCCCCGTGGAAAAGAAATGCAAAAAAAGCAAAATGGCTGCCTGGGGAGGCCTTACAAATAGCTGTGAAAGAAGAGAAGCGAAAAGCAAAGGAGAAAAGGAAAGATATAACCATCTGAATGCAGAGATCCAAATGCAGAGATAAGAAAGCCTTGTTCAGCGATCAATGCAAAGAAATAGAGGAAAACAACAGAATGGGAAAGACTAGGGATCTCTTCAAGAAAATCAGAGATACCAAAGGAACATTTGATGCAAAGATGGGCTCGATAAAGCACAGACATGGTATGGACCTAACAGTAGCAGAAGATATTAAGAAGAGGTGGCAAGAATACACAGAAGAAGTGTACAAAAACGAGCTTCATGACCCAGATAATCACAATGGTGTGATTACTGACCTAGAGCCAGACATCCTGGAATGTGAAGTCAAGTGCGCACTAGAAAGCATCACTACGAACAAGGCTAGTGGAGGTGATGGAATTTCAGTGGAGCTATTCCAAATCCTGAAAGATGATGCTGGGAAAGTGCTACACTCAATATGCCAGCAAATTTGGAAAACTCAGCAGTGGCCACAGGACTGGAAAACGTCCGTTTTCATTCCAATCCCAAAGAAAGGCAATGCCAAAGAATGCTCAAACTACCGCACAATTGCACTCATCTCACACGCTCAAAGTAAAGTGATGCTCAAAATTCTCCAAGCCAGGCTTTAGCAATATGTGAACCATGAACTTCCTGATGTTCAAGCTGGTTTTAGAAAAGGCAGAGGAACCAGAGATCAAATCGCCAACATCTGCTGGATCATGGAAAAAGCAAGAGAGTTCCAGAAAAACATCTATTTCTGCTTTATTGACTATGCCAAAGCCTTTGACTGTGTGGATCACAAGAAATTGTGGAAAATTCTGAAAGAGATGGGAATACCAGACCACCTGATCTGCCTCTTGAGAAATTTACAGATCAGGAAGCAACAGTTAGAACTGGACATGGAACAACAGATTGGTTCCAAATAGGAAAAGGAGTTCGTCAAGGCTGTATATTGTCACCCTGCTTATTTAACTTATATGCAGAGTACATCATGAGAAATGCTGGATTGGAAGAAACACAAGTTGGAATCAAGATTGCCAGGAGAAATATCAACCTCAGATATGCAGATGACACCACCCTTATGGCAGAAAGTGAAGAAGAACTAAAAAGCCTCTTGATGAAAGTGAAAGAGGATAGTGAAACAGTTGGCTTAAAACTCAACATTCAGAAAATGAAGATCATGGCATCCAGTCCCATCACTTCATGGGAAACATATGGGGAAACAATGGAAACAGTGTCAGACTTTATTTTTGGGGGCTCCAAAATCACTGCAGATGGTGACTGCAGCCATGAAATTAAAAGACATTTACTCCTTGGAAGGAAAATTATGATCAACGTAGATAGCATATTCCAGGGAAGGCAATGGCACTCCACCCCAGTACTTTTGCCTGGAAAATTCCATGGACAGAGGAGCCTGGTAGGCTCCAGTCCATGGGGTCGCTAAGAGTCGGACACGACTGAGCGAGTTCACTTTCACTTTTCACTTTCATCCATTGGAGAAGGAAATGGCAACCCACTCCAGTGTTCTTGCCTGGAGAATCCCAGGGACGGGGGAGCCTGATGGGCTGCCATCTATGGGGTCGCACAGAGTCAGACACGACTGAAGCGACTTAGCAGCAGCAGCAGCAGATAGCATATTCAAAAGCAGAGACATTATTTTGCCAACAAAGGTTCGTCTAGTCAAGGCTATGGTTTTTCCTGTGGTCATGTATGGATGTGAGAGTTGGAATGTGAAGAAGGTTGAGCGCTGAAGAATTGATGCTTTTGAACTGTGGTGTTGAAGAAGACTCTTGAGTGTCCCTTGGACTGCAAGGAGATCCAACCAGCCCATTCTGAAGGAGATCAGCCCTGGGATTTCTTTGGAGGGAATGATGCTGAAGCTGAAACTCCACCTCACGCAAAGAATTGACTCATTGGAGAAGACTCTAATGCTTGGAGGGATTGGGGGCAAGAGGATAAGGGGATGACAGAGGATGAGATGGCTGGATGGCATCACTGACTCGATGGACGTGAGTTTGAGTGAACTCTGGGAGTTGGTGATGGACGGGGAGGCCTCGCCTGCTGCAATTCATGGGGTCGCAAAGAGTCGGACACGACTGAGTGACTAATCTGATCTGATCTGATGTTTAGTAAGCACTGTTTCTAGGTACAGATACAGGACTCTAATGAGGAACTTGATAGATACAGTTCCTTTTCTCCTGAAGTCCATATTCTAGTGATAGGACTAGACAGATAATCAAGAAGATAAATGGCTTTAGGTATTGGTAAGAACTATGAGGAAAGGAGTGCATACAAAGAAAGAGAGTGGGTGGGTGGGGGTACAAAACAGGGGACACACTCCTGAGATTGGATGCTGGGGAAGACCTACCGAGGAAGTGACATGCTGAAGTCAGAATGACAAGAAGAAGCCAGTCTTAGGAAGAGCTTTCTGGGCAGCATCGACATCCAGTGAAAGGCTACAACTCAGGATTGAGCCTGAGCTCATGAAGACAAGAAAGTAGGTCAATGTGATTGAAGTAGGAGAATGGGGAATCAGATGAAGTCAGAGAGTAGATAGATAATGCTCATCCAGTCTCTTTTTTGTTTTTTTCCCCCAAGTGTGATGGGACACTATGTATTGTGAAAGTTTTGGATAGGATTTGTTCAAGAAGTAAAATGATCAAAACTATATTTTGAATGATCACTCTGGCCATTGGGCATAGAATGGAATGTGGGGGTTGATGCTATGGCAGAATTCCAGGGGAAAAGAGCCAGTAGCTTGAAACAAATTGGTAATACTGTAGAAAGAGAAAAATGGATGGATTCCAGAAACATTTAAAAATAGAAATGTGAGGAGCTGCTGGTGAATTCAATGTTGTGGGGAGGTATTGGTGAAAAAAAGGAAAAATTAAGGATGACTCTTAGGTTTTTGGCTAAAGTATTCAATTGAATGGTGCTGACCCTTATTAAGATGAAGAAATACTAGGAGGAACAAATTGTGGACACTAAACAGAGTTAAGAGTTATGTTTTGGATACATTGTGCTGAAATCTCAATTGACTCTCAAGGGAATATATCATGTAGGAAGTCAGATACAGGAGTCTGGAGCTCACAAAAGAGGTCACAGCTGGAGAAATAAAGATTGGAAATCATCAACACATGGATGAGACATGATTCATGGGACCAGGAATAGGAGGAAATAAAAGAGACCCCAAACTGAGCTTTAGGGACTTCTACTATTTAGAGATCAGTTACAGGAGGCAGAATCAGTAAAAAGGATAACTAATGAGATATGCAGATCAGGAAGCAACAGTTAGAACTGGACATGGAACAACAGACTGGTTCCAAATAGGAAAAGGAGTACCTCAGGGCTGTATATTGTCACTCTGTTTATTTAACTTATATGCAGAGTACATCATGAGAAACACTGAACTGGAAGAAACACAAGCTGGAATCAAGATTGCCAGGAGAAATATCAATAACCTCAGATATGCAGATGACACCACCCTTATGGCAGAAAATGAAGAGGAACTAAAAAGCCTCTTGATGAAAGTGAAAGAGGAGAGTGAAAAAGTTGGCTTAAAGCTCAACATTCAGAAAACAAAGATCATGGCATCCGGTCCCATCACTTCATGGGAAATAGATGGGGAAACAGTGGAAACAGTGTCAGACTTTATTTTTTGGGGCTCCAAAATCACTGCAGATGGTGACTGCAGCCATGAAATTAAAAGATGCTTACTCCTTGGAAGGAAAGTTATGACCAAACTAGATAGCATATTGAAAAGCAGAGACATTACTTTGCCAACAAAGGTCCGTCTAGTCAAGGCTATGGTTTTTCCTGTGGTCATGTATGGGTGTGAGAGTTGGACTGTGAATAAAGCTGAGTACCGAAGAATTGATGCTTTTGAACTGTGGTGTTGGAGAAGACTCTTGAGAGTTCCTTGGACTGCAAGGAGATCCAACCAGTCCATTCTGAAGGAGATTGGTCCTGGGTGTTCTTTGGAAGGAATGATGCTAAAGCTGAAACTCCAATACTTTGGCCACCTCATGCAAAGAATTGACTCATTGGAAAAGACTCTGATGCTGGGAGGGATTGGGGGCAGGAGGAGAAAGGGACGACAGAGGATGAGATGGCTGGATGGCATCACCGACTCGATGGACGTGAGTCTGGGTGAACTCTAGGAGTTGGTGATGGACAGGGAGGCATGGCATGCTGCAATTCATGGGGTCACAAAGAGTCGGACACAACTGAGCAACTGAACTGAACTGAGTGAGATAAGAGATAAACCAGGAGAAGGTATTAATAGAATAATGAAAATTGAAAGAAAAAAGTGTTTGAAGAAGAAGTCACTCCATTTAAGGAAAATTCCATGAAAATTAGATTTTTTCCTACTGTAGAAGGAAATTCACAGTCCCCTGTGAAGACCCTACTGTTCCCTATCTCTCCTCTTCTGGAAGATGAAGACAACTTTGCCAGGAGGCAAAGAGCACCCAGACCAGGACTGGTGCTGAAGAAGGGACAGAGAGACTCTTATTGGTTGTTCAAGACTTGGCCTCCGGGCAGTATTGTTAAGAGATATTACTGCACCCTTGGAAACTCATTTCCCTAAAGCTGGGTCCCTTCCTTGTTTTCAGGTCTCAGGTCTCAGGTTTCAGTTTCTCATCTATTGCAAGACTACCCTCAGTTAGATTCTGATTCCTGCCATCAGACCTCACTACCACCACCACTTCTATGATGGTCTAACTTCTCAAGTCCTTCATTTCAACCCATCATTACAACTGGAGTTGCATCCTGATTACAGACCAACTCTCAGACTCATGTCATGTGTCTTGTAAAAGAGCCTTAACCTTTGCCCAGCATCACAAATCTTTCTAGATCCCATCACTGGGTTGTATTTGGTCTGGGGCTACTCATGGCACTAGAACCAGGTTGTCATCATCATGAGTGGCCAAGCTTAGGTGGGATGAAGAACGTGGAAAGGGTCCTGCTCTTAGGAGGACACTTGCCCCACATGGGGGTGAAGTATGGATGGCCTTTGAGGACCCTTCCACCACCCAAGATTCTGTGATATTTTCAGACACTAGGTAAAACAACAAATCCAGGGTCATTTGGGGGGAATCATTTTGAAAGCAGACATTTCATGAAATAAAATTATTTATTTTTCCGTAGTGTATGTCTATTTTCATCCTGAAATTCTGTTTTTCGATTTTTCTCATTTTTGGGAGGAGGAGGGGTTGACGAAGCTCTTATTAGGCCAGCATGAGATTTTGCTGGAGGCTAGCATATTGCTACTCAGGCATAATTCCAAAATTGTACGCTAGAGAGTTCAGATCCTTTTGGTCAAAACTGACCTGGTATTTTCTTGCACATAGTAGGTGCTTTATAAATACTTAATGAGTCGAACAGAAATCCTTTTAAAATTGGTTTCCTTACTAAAGCAAATGGCTTGTGTTGGTGTTCATTACCAGGACCTAGCAGAGGATGGGGAAAGGCATCTTGATGAGCACACTTTCTGTTTCTTCCCTCATCTAACCTCTTATTAATGTGGAAATGACAGGTTGATGCTTTCTTATTTGTACCAAGAATGTTGACAAGAAATTATAAATTATAGATTTGGAAAATTCCAAAATATTTATACACTTACCTAGAAAATGGCATTAGCTTAGTATGTCAGAATGTGAGGTAGGTTCATGTGACACTGCCTTGTCCCTTGTGCCCATCCCATGGCCACATTTGGCGCAGTGTTAGCTTGTGGTGTCCAGGGTAGGGAAAGAGTTATGTCTAACACTTCACATAGAAGTAATCAACTAGTGGTCTCCATGTTTAGGGCACTTGACCGACAGAAGGTTCCTAAAACATTTAGGAGCCAAGCATTGTCCAGGTTCTGTTCTTTTTCACTGTATTGCTCTTGGCCTGAATCATTCGTTTTTCCTACCTGCTAGGTTTGGGATGCTTTTCAATGTGCAAACCTGGTCTAAAACATGATAAAACAGGAAATATGGCAATGCTTATAAATTGCCATGCTGCTGCTTCTGCTGCTAAGTCGCTTCAGTCGTGTCCGACTCTGTGTGACCCCATAGACGGCAGCCCACTAGGCTCCTGTGTCCCTGGGATTCTCCAGGTAAGAATTCTGGAGTGGGTTGCCATTTCCTTCTCCAGTAAATTGCCATACCCAGGTTTTATTTGGACGGCAACAGTGTAAGACAGAAAACTCTGTAAACAGAGTTTTAAGACAGGAACAAATGTAAACGATAACCAGTTGAGTTTACTTATCCAGCTGGAATGAGAAAGGGGAAGGCAGAAAGCAACTCTGTTCTCTCACCACTACCCCCTTTACCCCCTCTGTGGAATTATTCTTCCCCACCAATTGGATGACTCTTGGGCATGTCGTTATTTTTTCCATCACTTTAAGGCTTTAATGCAAAACCTGACTTATATAGTATGTAGAAAGTCCAGTCCAGTCTGACACTGAAACTTCAATTTCTTGTCCAACTGAAGTGCCCCACTGCTGGCCTTATACATCAACTGAAGGCTCATTCAGGTCAAAAAGCCTGGGATGAAGCAGGCTGAGATTACTTTCTTCATTCTTTGTCCTCCTCTACTCTTTTCTTCTCTACCTCTTTCCAACTCTCTAAATCCTATTTCTGCTCTCCTCACAGGCTGGACACAGGAGAAGAATGACCAGAGAAAAGTTCACAGTATTCCTTTGATGGTATGTTTGTATTAGGATATGAGGGCCCTCTGTGTATCAGAAGCCCACATTGAGTCTTTTCCTTAAAAGTCAATTTTGTGGGTGTGTCTGCCACATAATTCCCACCCATGGCTTCCCATTTGTGGGAGATATCTTCTCCAAAGGGATTTTTATGATTCCCTTATCATTTCTCAATCCTGGCCCATTAGCACAGACTTTGTCTCTTGAAAATAGTACTTTATTTCTCCGGAGTGTCCCAATAGGAAGGTTTCTCTTACAAAATCCTAAGACTACCTACTTTTTTGTGAGGTTGATATATGACTGACAGGGCTTCCCAGGTGGTTCACTGGCAAAGAATCTGCCTGCTCAGGCAGAAGACACAGGTGATGAGGGTTTGATCCCTGAAGGAGGAAATATCAACCCACTCCGTATTCTTGCCTGGGAAATCCCATGGACAGAAGAGCCGGGTGGTTACAGTCCATGGGGTCGCAAAGAGTCGGGCATAACTCAGCAACTGAGCACGTACATATGACTCATGGGGGAAAAATATTTTAAATCTGGTGAATATGGAAGTGCAAGCCACCCTCCATGAAGCCCTCTTTGTTCTGCTGCTACCAATCACTTCATGCAGCCTTTCAGCTGTTGACTTTTTCAGGTAGGCCCTCTAGTGCTCCAAGCTTCAGGGAATACACATCAAGTTTCTTGGGTTGTTATAAGAAGACTTTCCCTCATTAACTTGAAGCGGAGAAGAAAACATGCCCTGACCTCTCATGTCTGGGGGGGAACAGCAAATTGATGCTCTCCCAAGATTCCAAACTCACTGCCAACTTCACCTACATTCTCTGGAGTTGGTTGATGGGCTAATGGGACAAGACAGGCTTGGGACAAGAAAGACTGTGTCTTTCTAGACCCTGCATAAATGATGCCATGCCTTAGTTCAGAATGTAGGAATATTCACCATCTCTTATTTTCAGATTTGGGGCCTAAGCAACAAAATAAGAGATGTAAGTACTCTTGACACCCTGCATCAGTGAAATAAAATTTCTCCTTCCCATATCTAATTACTTTGCTTCTACTTTGGATCCTGTTCTCTGTCGAGTTTCAAAGGCATCCTCCCCTTGTTTTCTATACAAGCTCTCCCTCTCTACTGAAACAGTACTGTCAGTATAAAGCAAACTCTATACTCTCCCATCTTAAAAAACAAAAAACATTGGTAAGTCTTCCTCCACTCCACGTACCTCTCTAGTATTACAACATTTTTCTGCTCCTCTGCATATACTTCCTAAAAAGGTTTTTCCACAAAGACATCTCCACTCTCTATGTCTGCAATTTACTCTTCACCCAAGTCTGATTCCGTCTCCATTGCTCAACTGAAACTACTTTTGTCAAAGTTAACAACCTCCATGTTGCCAACTGCAATCGACACTGCTCTCTCCTCATCTTTTGGAGTATAGCAGTATTCAACCTGACAAACTTCCCATTAGAAACATTTCCTCTTTTATCCCCAGGATATCACACAGTCCGGGATTTCCTCTTACTCACCTTTGTCAAATTTCCGCCCCCCCCTCCCCCCGCCACGTCTCTCCTCTTCTACTTGACCGAGGCTGTTGGACTTCCCCAGCACCTCTTTTGGGCATGTATCCTCTTCTCTAGTCTTTCCTAGGTGATACCTTTATTTCATAGCCACAAATACCATCTATATTCTTATGGAAACAAAGTTGCAATCTCCAGTTCAGACTTCCCTTCTGCTCCCCACTTGCATATTCAACTGTCAATGTGACATGATGAGCAATAGACATCTTGTACGTTATATATTCAAATCAGAAGTGAATTCTCCTCTCCAAGCTTCTTCCCCATCTTCTCTGGAAACAAAAATACCCTTCCTCCTTGTTGTAAAATCCAAAAATTTGGGAAATCTTTTTTTTTTTTTTTCCCCTGCCTCCTCTGCCCTGGTTTCAATTTGATCACATATTTTTTTGATGATCTGTCACATCCCTAGCCCTGGGTACCCACATTCCATTCTTCTCCAGCTCCTATTGATTTTCCACCTACAAAATCTACCTCTAATGTGACTACATCTCTCCCTTCCCTGGCCTCTACTTTTTTTCAAGCCTCCATCATTTCCAGTTCAAACATCACACTCACCTTCTAACTGATCTCCTTGCTTTCATTCTGATCCCAGCCTCACACCCATCCTTTTTTTTTCACCCAGCCTCCACAGAAATTTTTACCACAGAATGATTTCACTAAACCCAAAATATTTCAATGTTTTACAATTAATATAAAATATAATACGCATTGTGAGTAAGCACCGGTTATCCAGCTCTGCTTCTCTTTTCATTTCTAGCTGTTAAATGAGGCTCCTATCCCTCAGTCACAACTCTCTAGCCATGTAGGTGATTTAGTCCTCTGAACGAGCTTGTCTCTTTCCTGCCTCAGAATCTTTTCTCTTGACATACTCTTTACCCTTTACTGCTCATTTTCATCCTGCAGGCCTCAGCATAAAGTCATCTCTTCAGACATGCTACGTGTAACTAGCTGTTATAATGTTCCATGACCATTCTCTGTCTTAGCACTCTATACCTCTCCTCAGCAACAGCATAATTACTTGTTGCTGTTTAACATTTATAATTCCCACAGGATGCTAAGTCCCATGAAGGTAGAAAGTGTGTCTGGTTGCCTCACAGTTGCATCCTTACCTACTACAGTGTCTGATTGATAGAAGGCAAGTAAAAAAGTTTAGTTTCATCAATTATTGGGTGAATATTAGCATATCTCACAGAAAGACATCTCCTCCCATTTGCCTTTCTCATTGCGATGGGTTTGGACATTATAACATGGGAGAAATATGTCAGAATATTGGAACCATTAATTCATTCCACAAAGGTTTAAGGAATATTTATTTGCTATGTGCCCACCACTGTTATCTTCACTGGGGTTGCAGTTAACAAAGCGTCAGTGTAGTCTCTGCCCTCACAGAGGAAATAGATCACAATATACTTGACAACAGAGATCTATTATCTTGTCATTTCATGAGATATACGTATATGTTAAGAATAAAAGTAAAGCAGGCAACAGGATAGAAAATGACAGGAATGGGGCTGTTTTAGACAAGGTGCTTGGTGAGAAAGTCCTCTCTGAAGAGGAAACATGAATAATGATGCAGAGAAAGAGCACTTCTGATAAGGAAGCAGCAAACTTAAAGGCCGTGACACAGGAAGGAGTTTGAGAAGTTAAAGGAAGAGAGGGAAGTGTGACGACTGTGAGTGTGGAGTGAGGGAAGAGTGGGAGAGGATGAGGTTGAAGAGGTGGTTAGGGGGCTGACTACAAGGGATCTTAAAGGACACAACAACATGTTGGAATTTTATTCTGAGTATGATAGGAAACTCTGCAGGGGTTAGAGAGGGAGAGTAATGCGATCTCTTTGATATCTTGGACAAACTCTCTGGCAGCCCTCTGGGAACAGACCAAAGGCAAGAGTAGAAACAGGAAGATGGATTAGGAGGTTTTTATAGTATTAGAGTGCAGAGATGAGCTGTGAACACAGAGAAAAGTGCACAAGCTGAGGATATTCTTTGAAGGCAGGATCCAGACAACCATTGGTGGATAGGCTGTGGGTGCGAGGCAAGGCACTGTATTTGGGCCGGAGCAACTGGATGAATTCTGCTGCCATTCACTGTGGAGGGGAAACCTGAGGGAGAGCACGGGCATTTACTGTGGAGGGTGGTGGTGAATAAAGAGTTCTAATTTGGCCATTTTATGTTTGAGCTGTATTGAAACCTGACATAAACCAGTTTGATAATGTACAACTCTTAGGTTCACTGCGGTACACAACTATAGACTCAGAAAAGCTGCAATGGATAAATCAGCAACCTCATTACCAGGTTATAATGAAAGCAGGCTCAGATCAGATTTTACCCCATATGCAGACGTAACAAGGAAGCACAAAGCAATTTATACACCTGCTTTGTAAGCCTGATGTAGGCCCAACTCACTGGCCTCCCAGTACTCCAAGGCCTGCATTGCGTGGGGTGTTCATCTTGCAGAAGACCGTATTTCAGGGCAGTCAGACATCCAGAAATCCTTTGCTCTAATGACTGGAAACAGAACTGTTTAAGAACTGATTGTAAGAATCAGGTCCTATCCCTAAGGGGACAGCCTATCAGCTTTGTTAGACACTTACATCTTGTTTTCATATGGGTAGAGAATGTCCCTAAAATATTTCAGCCAATTCCCATATCTTGATTACCTCTAATTTGACCTATGAAAGCCCATTTCTAACATCCATTATGCTGATTAACAAGCCACTAATTTCACAAATGAAAACCCAGTTTTGACTTCAGCATGCTAATTAGCAAAATGTCTGGTGTTGATCAGAGTTAAAGATAGCTGAAGTGCTTGTAGGAGCTGCCTCTGGAGAATGGCCTCTCTGTAATGAAGCAGCTGTAGTGCACAGTCTTGATTAGAGCAACTGTCTTTACCTTGAAGCAAGTATTTGAGAACTCTCTCTTGGTTGCAGTATTATATAGCAGATGACAGACAATATCACAAGTGGCTTCATAGATATCCTCATGGAGGCTATTAGAGGTAGTTGGATACCCAAGAATGATGCTCAGGACTGCAGGGGTACATTTTTGAGTCCTCAGCATTCGAATCATGTTTAAAGCCATGAAGCTACATGAGCTCATCCAGGGAGTGAGAACGTATAAGAAGGAAAGCGGTCGACTGAGATCTGGGACACTGCAACTTGTAGGAGTCAATTAAACTATAAGTGTATAGCCAAGGAGATCAAGAAGTGGCCAGTGATGTAGGCAGATGGTCCGAAAAGTTTGTTGACATGAAAGCTAAGTGAAAAACGGTTCAAAAAATAGAAATGAGCAAAAATGTCAAATGTTCCAAGAGATTAGGTAATGAGATTTAGAACTGACCATTGTGTTGTCTAAGACTGAAATGATTGACGTTCTGACAGGGATAGTTCCCATATGGGCAGAGACAGAAACCAGATTGGACTGGATTAAGGAGAAAATGAGGAACAGGGAAACAGAAGCAGAGTCTGCACAACTCTTTGGAATCATTTCCTATGGAAGGAAAAAGAGGAATGGAGTGGCAGTTGGAGAGTACAAGTGGTCTAGGAGGCATTCATTTGGGTTGTTGTTATTTTTACCGTGTGAGGCAAAGGCCTGTTTATATGCCAGCAGGACTGATCCCCCTCAGAGAAGATATGAAGTAAGGTGAGCACCCCATCTGCTGCTACACCATGTGTGTGCTAAGTCACTTCAGTTGTGTCTGACTCTTCGGGACCCTATGGACCGTAGCCTGCCAGGCTCCTCTGTCCATGGGATTCTCCAGGGAACAGTACTGGAGTAGGTTGCCATTTCCTTCTCCGGGAGATCTTCCTGACGCAGGGATCAAACCTCCATCTCCTGAGGCTCCTGCATTGCCGGCAGATTTTTTACGACTCAGTCACCAGGGAACTCCTGCTACACCATGGGTGGGACACTACTCCTATTCCAGTTAGTAAATATCTTGCCATCAAATTTCCCTCCTAGAGTAGAGTTGTAGGACCTGCTCGGTTATTAGGGTAGGGAAAAAAATTCCAGAGTACTTAGAATTCTAAAATGGAAGACCACCGAGGAACAATACTCCAGTCTTGGCACCTCTATGTAGACCATGAGTCAGGAGTAGATGAGAGTCTTCTCCTCTGCTACTAACTGGCCATGGGTTTTGCCTGAGAAATGATCTAACTGACCCAATCCTCAACTCTGAGACCCTTCCTAACCACCTGTTACATCAGCCTCAGGAATTGCAGAAACAGTGGCTGCCTCTGGTAACAAGATCAGGAGCTGGCCAGTGTCAGAGTGAAAGTGAAGAGAAGAAACATCCAACCATGAAAGAGAACAATGAACTCCATGTTCCACTGAGGTGCAGAGGCTCCCTCCATCTCTTTCTGAGACCACAAATTATTAATAACTTGGGAGTCTCAAAGGATGAACTTTCAGAACCCTGGTAAGCCCAGGAAGTAAGGAAGTTGAATGCAAACCTCTCATCCCTCCCTACACAGAGGGCTCTGGCCTCCTGGGTTGTGGGGTTTGATATGTGTCCAACTAGCCTCACTCTGCCACCCAGTCATCGCCATCAATTCACTTCTGCATATTGGCGACCCTGACTAGGGACTTCAGGATGAAATGTGACCTCACACAGGCCACTCTACCTCTTTAGCACTGCATCCACGTCCAGTGTGATTTAACTAGGAATGCAGTATCTTCTACCTGAAACTTCCTGCAGCCTTTTTGCTTCTAGTCTGGCCATTCTTCTATGCTCCAGTTCATGGAGTTAACCAGCCTGAGAGAAATTTTACCCCACATTCCCTACAATAAAACAAAAACTGCCACTGGTTCTCCATGGCCTACAGACTGAAAACTGAGACCTCACACGGGATGCAAGACCATTCCTAGAGTGCCTCCACCTCTTTTAAGCCCTCTTTGTCTCCTTCCATTTTGCTGCCTCATAGCTGCCACCACAGGTGCCCAGCATGTCTGGTCCTTGGGCAAAAGCACAGCTATTTCCTAGTCTGAAAACTAGGACTTCTTTGCCTCACGAACTCTTATTTATCATTAATACCCAGCTCAAATGTCATTTTCCCTCTGAATCCTCCTGCTGTGGACTTTGTTGGCTATTCACACAGCATCTATTTTCTTCCTCCTGTATACCGCTTCCTACAGCATGCATGTGTGTGCTCGGTCACTAAGTGGCATCTGACTCTTTGAGGCCCCATGGATTATAGCCCGCCAGGCTCCTCTGTCCATGGGATTCTTGAGGCAAGAATACTGGATGGGGTAGCTATTTCCTCCTGCAGGGAATCTCCCCAAACCTAGGGTTGAATCCACATCTCCTGCATTGGCAGGCATCTTCTTCACCACTGAGCCACCTGGGAAACCATGTATATGACTCAAGAAAAGTTTACTTCAGGGAAAGGACCTTTTCAGTTAAAGCCCATCATGATAACGTCCATCCCCATCAATGTTTCAGATGACTGTTATTGTCCTTAGAATGGGTATATGACCTGAAATGATTGAAGGAAAGAAATGTTTTTCTACAGTTGAAGTAGAATTTTGACTCTCATTCCTACTGGAAACAAAGAAGCTGCTGGCCATTATCTTACAGCCAGTTAGGGAAGCTGAGGTCACATTCAGCCTTGAAAGGAGGGCAGAGCTGAGAGAAGAGCAGAGAAATGGAGCTGGTACCCTGGTCAGACTATAATTTTTGCTTTCCATGACTTGGATGTTGTGTTTTGTGAGAGATGATTTTCTTATTGTTTAACTCGATTTGAATTGGGTTTTCCGGTACTTGCAGCTGAATGCTTCCTACATATTGTATCCTCCCTCCTTAGCCTGGAGAGAGTTCACATTCCATGATGCTCCCCATCCCCACCACTGGAGTATGTCATAGCAATTTACAGACTATGACCTCATCAATATCTTTAGTGTCTCGTACAGTTCCCTGCACACCATCGGCTGATGAATGTATAAGGTATGAACAGATGAATGGATAAATCCCTTGATAATCCTGAAAAGCCAATCCAACAAGTCACAATTTATCACCCACGTCTCCTTCTTGCCCTCAATCTTTCCCATTATCAGGTTTTTTTTTTTTTTTTTTTCCAATGAGCTGGTATTAAGAGGAAGGTAACAAATAAGAAACAAAGAGAAAGAAGAGCCTTTTCAAAGAGAACAGGTTAATAACTGAAGAGATGTCAGTGCTTTGGATTAATTAGTATTTTTAAACTCAGTTTCCTATTATGGCTGTACTTGCAACAGGCACAGGAAACTGCAGCAAAATCCAGGCAGGTGAATCTACCTAAGAGTTTACACAGACTACAGATTTCTTGCGGGATAAAACTATGTCTCCAAAACTTACAGCAACTGGGCTTTGAGCAACCTTTCTGAGCTTCACCTTCTTTTCTGTCAGACTGGTGCTATCTCAATAAGATTGCCTGAAGTTTAAACAAGGTCAAAATAAAAAGAACTTATCCTGGTACGTGGGTAAGTAAATGCCTAAGATCCTTCAGGGAAGTGTGGGACATAGTGAGGTTGTTACATGTTTGTTTTAACTGAGAAAGATTCCCTTAACAGAGCAGCTCTCGACTGTCATTCCGTTAGGATCCTTGGTTTCTTTCTTAGCTTAGTGAGTGGTGAAGTCGCTCAGTCGTGTCCCGACTCTTTGCGACCTCGTGGACTGTAGCCTACCAGGCTCCTCCCTCCATGGGATTCTCCAGGCAAGAGTACTGAAGTGGGTTGCCATTTCCTTCTCCAGGGGATCTTCCCGATCCAGGGATCGAACCTGGGTCTCCCGCATTCCAGACAGACACTTTAACCTCTGTGCCACAAGGGAAGAGCCAACAGGGAAGATCTCTTTCTGAGCTTCGCCCTGACACAGTTGTGGCGATGAAGACAGGGCACCCCTTAGGTTGTGACAGGAGCACAGGAGCGTACTAAACCAGTTTAACTAAACCAGTTAAACTAAACCAGAAGAGAAGAAGCTGGGTGAAAGGATGAAATGGCCATTTGCTGAATCCCTCTTCTGACTGGAGCGGCTGTCAGTGGGATGGGTGTAATTATGCCCATCTTACAAAAAAGGACTCCTAGACACGGAGCCTAAGAACTTCCTCACACAGCTAATCAGGGGTAGAGTTTCTTATCCAAGTCCATTTGGTGTAATGGCTCAAGAGAGAGGCCAGAGAGCCTGAGAATTAGAGACAGTCCGGAGCTGCAGCACACCAGAGTGGAGTCATAGGGAGCTAAGACTACATAGCTGGTCTATTTGCATTTTTTCCTGGGTCCTGAGAGAGAACGCTCTATTACTAATTTAATCCATTCTCTGCAGTTGGTGCAACAGAATTCTCTGACAACCTGCATTTAGGCCAGTCCACAGGGGGACCAGAAAGAATGAAACAGGACTCTCAGAAATCATGTTCCTTACATGAAAATAGATCAGGCCGTGGGAGGGGGCGAACCAAAAATAGCCTGAGGGAGTGAGAGACAAAACATGTGAGACACTGAAAGGAAGGCGGAGACAACTGTGATGTGGGAAGAAAGGGCAGGAGGCAGGGAGAGGGGCAGACAGGGCGAGATGGGCTGGTTCTCCTTCAGGGTTCTGTTAAACCAGCCATTCATCCCCTCAGGCAGACCATTCCTAAAAAAGGCAGGGAGTTTTTAAATTATGCACCACTTTCCTGGTAGTCAACCTGCCCTTCTAGGAACATCTATTTTATGAAGAAAATAAATAAATAGGGAGAGAGATAACATTTCCACCCCCCCCCACCACAGATTTGAAATTCATGCAGGCTTATTATATAACATTTAGAAAGTACAGAAAACTATTATGAACAAAATCATTCATTCCACCACATAAATATTACCATTACTAGTGTTTTATATAGTGATTCCATGCTCCCTATGCGTGTATATGTGTGTGCATGTGTGTGTATGTGTGTATGTGGACTACAGCCCACCTGGCTCCTCTGTCCATGGGATTCTCCAGGCAAGAATACTGGAGTGTGTTGCCATGCTCTCTTCCAGGGGATCTAAATGACCCAAAGATTGAACCCACATCTCTTATGTCTCCTGCACTGGCAGGCGAGTTCTTTACCACTGATTCCACCTGGGAAGACTATATATATGTGTGTGTGTGTATATATACATACATACATACATATACACATTATATATATATGATAAATCCATGATGCTGCAAAGTAACAAACAGAAACATTTATCAATCTCTAAATTCCCGAGTAGAAATTAGTGTTCCTGAGACTCTTGAACTCTCCAGAACTACCCAGGATTTTTCAGCCTTCATTTATGCCCTATTGCTTCTGCATCACGAAATAGACTTTATTTTTTTCCATTACTGGCAACATTTATTTTCATTTTTGATGATCCAATAACAAGAACAAAATCTACTTATAACTGGGGGACTTTTTCCCCTTGTGTAGCATACTTCCATGTGCTTATAAATCAGCATGCTATTAAAAAGACAGAAAAATAGACTTATAAAATGTTAAACACACACAGTCTTCCATCTACCACCTCATTTCTCATCCCCCTCTTGAGAGAATTGTTTTCATTGTTTGATGCCACTTCATCGCTAATTCATTCCTATTTAAAAATTATTATATATATAATTTATAGATATCTTGTTATTACTTCATTTCATAATTTATTATTCATTTAATTAAATAATTGCACCTGTTGATTAATTACATAGTTATATATAATTAATAATTGCTTGTTTTCAAAATTTCCTTCATGTACCTCCATAATTTCAGCCCCAAGTAAGCATGATCTGTAGCTCTTATCTCGGGGTTAATTTAGTTTCTCCAGAAAAGACTAGTGATTTCTTCTCCAAACCTCCTAGAGTTCTGGGAAATAAATAGGGAAAGGAGGCTGATGCCTTACTTTGCAAAATGCAGGCTTTTACTTCCCCCTTCCCCGTCCCGCCTTGTGTTAGCAATCACCTCTGTTGTTCATGGGGCTGGAGGAAAATCTGGGGGTCTAATGGCTCTTCACAGGACTTCAAGGCAGTTCTCTCATTTTCAGCTCATCCTCTCAATCCTGCTGCAGTAAATAGACCTAATTCTTTTCTCCCCTCCCTTGATCTATGGCCTTTGCCACGTGACCTTGCCACAGCTCCTCTCACCAAAGAGTCTCTTCTTCATCCCTTAAATTTAGGCTGGGTTATATGACTTGCTTTGGCCAATACAATGAGAGCTGAGTGAGCATTCCAGCTCAGAGCTCCATCCTTAGGGGATCTAGAATTGCTCCCAGGCCTCTGCCCTTGGCAGGGAAAGGCATGACTGCGCTAGTAAACTGGCCTCGAGAAGAGGATGTGGAGCACAGCCTCCCCCGCTCAAGGAGCCCCAGCCAAACCCAGCCTCGAGAAATGCCCCCCAGCCCACCCACAAATGCATGAGCAATCCAGCTAATCTTTAGACGTGTGAACGACAGAAGGTTCCTGCATGCTGCTGAGGTTTTAGGACTGTTATACATTTTTACTGTGACTAAACTTAATCCATGCACTCGGCTGTCTCCAGTACAGCAGGGCTGGGGGTGGGTGGGAATCTCGTCTATTTTCTCTTTGTTGTCTTCTTCTCATACATTTACCATTTTTTCATCTAACTCATCTGATTATCATGTCCACATTTTGTTACTATCTCTCATTGTTTGTCATACATTCTCTTTACCCATCTCAACTTCTACCTTTTTAATTTTTATTCCTTTATTTTCATTTTAGAGGCTTATTCCAAGGTTGAGGAAACAAGAGATAAATACATGTGTTTAATCAGAAGTTCCTCTTTGCTAAAATACTCTGCACTCCTAGTATGACAGAGGCAGTGCTATTGTTCACTAATCTTCATTTTTCTTTCAGCTGGTTGTATGTGGGTTCTGACCTAGGTGACTCGTTCTGGACAATAGAATGTGAGCAGAAATGATTTACGCCACTTTGATGATCATCTCTCTTCCCCACCATCTTATACATAGTATATTGGTAGTAATTATTATTTGGTCTTTAGAGTACAGGATTTCAAAGGGAATTTTGGCTATGCCAGAAAAGGGCAAATATCTTTCCTATATAGGAACATGGAATTCTTATCTCCTTTTTGCTGGGAGAGGTAGAATAACTCTTTAGGAGAAGGCATTGGCACCCCACACCAGTACTCTTGCCTGGAGAATCCCATGGACAGAGGACCCTGGTGGGCTTCGGTCCATCGGGTTGCAAAGAGTCGGGCACGACTGAACGACTTCACTTTCACTTTTCACTTCCATGCATTGGAGAAGGAAATGGCAACCCACTCCAGTATTCTTGCCTGGAGAATCCCAGGGACAAAAGAGCCTGGTGGGCTGCCGTCTATGGGGTCGCACAGAGTCGAACACGACTGAAGCAATTTAGCAGCAGCGGCAGCATGTAATACATAAATGTTTACTGTTAGATGAATGCATGATTCTGATATTACTGTTATTTAGGAGTTAGATATGGATATAAGGGTGTGTTTGGACACTGAAAATCCAAAGGAGTAAACTGTACCAGGTATTATTTATTAAACTTTGTACCTTTGCTGCCATTCTCTGCTCTTCTCTCTACTTAAGATTGTAGAGACTAGAATAGCATCTTTCAGACTTAAAAGATAGTTTCCAGTTAGATTCTGCTAATTAGAGGCACTAGTATGACTACTCTCCATTCCCTGGGAGGTTGCAAATTGCAAACTACATACTGTGCTAAGGAGCAGGCAGATACCACAGAGAGGCACTGCTTTCTCCTGACTGGTCCTAGTCCAGCCAACCAGATGACTCAAGGGAACCCATGCTACATTTCCCTTATCCCATGTGATGCTGAACTTCTGGACCCAGACATTTGCCACAGGCTTTCCATGTACACCATGCCACTTTGTTCACCTTGAGTGAAAATGTATGAATTCAGCAATTAGAGCACCTTGAAGCAGGAGTCGTATGGAGGTGATGGGACAATTCTAAGGTCCCTGCCAAGGTGACTGACTCCAAGTATGGAACAGATAGTAAGAATATTCTAGAAGAGGCCCTTTGACTATTCAAAAGGAAATATCTGAAATCCTGAGACAGAGGGGGTCCATAATAACTTAACTTGAATACTTCCTAAAGGATTGTCACCGAGGCCATTCTCAGCCCTTTGGTGTGTTTCTCACAGGTGGTGACTTCTGCAACTAGTCTTTCATGAGGCAGGACTTGCTGTTTTGTACTGGTTGTGCTGGGAGACCGTTGGTAGAGATTTTAGTGTATGCTGATCATACCAACCCTTTTGCCTACTTCCAGTGCCTTCTGGCAAACTCTACTGAATCACACTTCACTTCAGTCACTCAATCGTGTTTGACTCTTTGCAATCCCATGGACTGCAGTACACCAGACCTCCCTGTCCATCACGAAATCCTGGAGTATACTCAAACTCATATGCATTGAATCAGTGATACCATCCAACCATCTCATCCCCTGTTGTCCCCTTCTCCTCCCACCTTCAATCTTTCCCAGAGTCAGGGTCTTTTCAAATGAGTCAGTTGTTCACATCAGGTGGCCAAAGTATTGGAGTTTCAGCTTCAGCATCAGTCCTTCCAATGAATATTCAGGACTGATCTCCTTTAGAATGGACTGGTTGAATCTCCTTGCAGTCTAAAGGACTCTCAAGAGTCTTCTCTAACACCACAGTTCAAAAGCATCAATTCTTCGGTGCTCAGCTTTCTTTATAGTCCAACTCTCACATAGCTTTGAGAAAAGCTATATGAGGAAAAACCATAGCTTTGACTAGACAGACTTTATTGGCAAAGTAGTGTCTCTGTTTTTAATAGGCTGTCTAGGTTGGTCACAACTTTTCTTCCAAGGAGCAAGTGTCTTTTAATTTCATGGCTGCAGTCACCATCTGCAGCGATTTTGGAGCCCCCACAAAATAAAGTCTGTCACTGTTTCCACTGTTTTCCTATCTATTTACCATGAAATGACGTGACCAGATGCCATGATCTTAGTTTTCTGAATGTTGAGCTTTAAGCCAACTTTTTCACTCTCCTCTTTTACTTTCATCAAGAGGCTTTTTAGTTCTTCTTCGCTTTCTGCTATAAGGGTAGTGTCATCTGCATAAATGAGGTTATTGAGATTTCTCCCGTAAATCTTGATTCCAGCTTGTGCTTCATCCAGCCCAGAATTTCTCATGATGTACTCTGAATATAAGTTGAATAAGCAAGGTGACAATATACAGCCCTGATGTACCCCTTTCCTGATTTGGAACCAGTCTGTTGTTCCATGTCCGGTTCTAACTTTTGCTTCTTCACCTGCATACAGCTTTCTCAGGAGGCAGGTCAGGTGGTCTGGTATTCCCATCTCTTTCAGAATTTTCCACAGTTTGTTGTGATCCACACAGTCAAAGACTTTGGCATAGTCAATAAAGCAGAAGTAGATATTTTTCTGGAACTCTCTTGCTTTTTCCATGATCCAATGGATGTTGGCAATTTGATCTCTGGTTCCTCTGCCTTTTCTAAATCCAGCTTGAACATATGGAAGTTCATGGTTCACATACTGTTGAAGCCTGGCTTGGAGAATTTTGAGCATTACTTTGCTAGCATGTGAGCTGAGTGTAATTGTGTGGTAGTTTGAGCATTCTTTGGCAATGTCTTTCTTTGGGATTGGAATGAAAACTGACCTTTTCCAGTCCTGTGGCCACTGCTGAGTTTTCCAAATGTGCTGGCATATTGAGTGCAGCACTTTCACAGCATCATCTTTGAGAATTTGAAATAGCTCAGCTGGAATTCCATCACCTCCACTAGCTTTGTTCGTAGTGATGCTTCCTAAGGCCCACTTGACTTCACATTCCAGAATGTCTGGTTCTAGGTGAGTAATCACACCATCATGATTATCTGGGTCATGAATATCTTTTTGTATAGTTCTGTGTATTCTTGCCACCTCTTCTTAATATATTTTGCCTCTGTTAGGTTCATACCATTTCTGTCCTTTATTGTGCCCATCTTTGCACGAGATGTTCCCTTGGTACCTCTAATTTTCTTGAAGAGATCTCTAGTCTTTCCCATTCTATTGTTTTCCTCTATTTCTTTGCACTGATCACTGCGGAAAGCTTTCTTATCTCTCCTTGCTATTCATTGGAACTCTGCATCCAAATGGGTATATCTTTCCTTTTCTCCTTTGTCTTTTACTTCTCTTCTTTTCACAGCTATTTGTAAGGCCTCCTCAGACAACCATTTTGCCTTTCTGTATTTCTTTTTCTTGGGGATGCTCTTGATCCCTTTCTCCTGTATAATGTCACGAACCTCTATCCATAGTTCTTCAGGCACTCTATCAGATATAATCCCTTGAATCTATTTCTCACTTCTGCTGTATTGTCATAAGGGACTTGATTTAGGTCATACCTGAATGGTCTGGTGGTTTTCCCCACTTTATCCAATTTAAGTCTGAATTTGGCAATAAGGAGTTCATGATCTGAGCCACAGTCAGCTCCTGGTCTTGTTTTCGCTGACTGTGTATGGCTTCTCCATCTTTGGCTGCAAAGAATGTAATCAATCTGATTTCAGTGTTGACCATCTGGTGATGTCCATGTGTAGAGCCTTCTCTTGTGCTGTTGGAAGAGAGTGTTTGCTATGACCAGTGCCTTCTCTTGACAAAACTGTTAGCCTTTGCCCTGCTTCATTCTATACTCCAAGGCCAAATTTATCTGTTACTCCAAGTGTTTCTTGATTTCCTACTTTTGCATTCTAGTCCCCTATAATGAAAAGGACATCTTTTTTGTGTGTTAGTTTTAGAAGGCCTTTTAGGTCTTCATAGAACTGCTCAACTTCAGCATGACTGGTCGGAGCATAGACTTGGATTACTGTGATATTTAATGGTTTGCCTTGGAAACGGACAGAGAACATTCTCTCATTTTTGAGATTGCATCCAAGTACTACATTTCAGACTCTTTTGTTAACTATGATGGCTACTCCATTTCTTCTAAGGGATTCTTGCCCACAGTAGTAGATATAATGGTCATCTGAGTTAAATTCACCCATTCTGGTCAATTTTAGTTTGCTGATTCCTATAATCACAACAGTTCAGTTCAATCACTCAGTCGTGTCCAACTCTTTGCGACCCCATAATTGCAGCATGCCAGGCCTCCCTGTCCATCACCAACTCCCGGAGTTTACCCAAACTCCTGTCCATCGAGTCGGTGATGCCATCCAGCCATCTCATCCTCTGTTGTCCCCTTCTCCTCCTGCCCCCATTCCCTCCCAGCATCACCGTCTTTTCCAATGAGTCAACTCTTCGCATGAGGTGGTCAAAGTATTGGAGTTTCAGCTTTAGCACCAGTCCTTCCAAAGAACACCCAGGACTGATCTCCTTTAGGATGGACTGGTTGGATTTCCTTGCAGTCCAAGAGACTCTCAAGAGTCTTCTCCAACACCACAGTTCAAAAGCATCAATTCTTCGGTGCTCGGCTTTCTTCACAGTCCAACTTTCACATCCATACAAGTACCCTGCTAATGAAACTAGCAACAATGAATCATAGAAAAAGAGACTAGAAAGCTATGTAACATGTCTCATCTCTCTTCAGGAGTCATTGGAGAAGGCTTGAGAGTAATGCTGTGAATTCTGTTAGCATTTTCTTAACCTCTGAGCTACAGCTGAGGAAGCATCCTCAGCTATTGATCCAGCTATATTTTTCAGACTTAAGAATATTCCTCTCCTGACTGTTCTTAGGAACTAACTCCTTTGTCTGCCTTAGGTGAAAAGGACCAGCCTCCTGAGGGTAGTCAATTGACCATTACTAACTAACTTCCATTGTCTCTAAAAGTGATGCCAGTGACTAGTCTCATAGCTCTCAGGATTGAAAAGGTATGCTTCTGACAGTTGGATATAGTACATAGACATGAACTTTCAGAATCAGAATGTAGGTTGAAAGCATCTCCTGTGGGACCCTAGCAACTACATTCACAGAAACTGGCTAGAGCTCAGGGCTTCAACCTTGTTTTGACAAGTCAGCCAAAAGACTTGGACACCGAGAACCTTATCAGACCATAGGAGGGTATGATGCTTCTCCAATTCAGAATGCTAACATAGGTAATCTCTCCAGTAATTTACTAAGTTATACAGTTGTAACCGAGTCTTAGATCCCAGTTCCCTATTCACATCAGGAGTGCGGCTAGTGCATTATCACCCTTAAACATGGAACTGGCAAAACTGGGCTAACTTGCATTCTATCAAATAAATGCCACTGACTGCCAAGTGAAGAGGTTATGCTTTCTTGGTCAGACAATTGAAAAGACCCATAGTCCAAGGCTGGAGCCCAGAATTTGACCCTGTTAAGTTTCAGAGCCTTGACCATGACTGTAATAAGCAATGGGGAACCTGAATATCTACTACAATGCCTATATTCAAGAGAGCTTTTTCCCCTAAGAAATATGAAATAGATTGCTGTTTGTCCTGTTTTTCATGGTCCTCAGTAATCAGTTCTGATCTCCTTTTCTTTCCCTGTGCTCTCTCTTTTAATGACATCATCAATTTCTATGGGTTCAAATGTCATCTATATGCTGGTGGTTCTCAACTATATGCTGTGCTTGTATCTTCATTTCTGAACTCAAGAATTGAATTCCCAACTACTCAGATGGATATCTCTACCTGAATGTCTCACAGACATCTCAGATTTGTTGTGTGCTAGACTAGAACACTTTCTCTCATTTTCTCCACTGCTACTACACTTTTATATGCCATTTTTTTTTAACCTATCATGTGGATGTCATCATCTCTCAAATGGAACTCAGATTCCATGTTTGCCTTCATCCTTATGGCAAAGTAGTCTTTCAAAGTGTAAACCAGGTCATCTTATCTCATTACTTATTTGCTTAATGATTGTACAAATGCCAAATCAATGCAATGTAAAAGGTCCCCAACTGCCTCCATCATCATTTTCCCAGATTCAAGACAATGACAAGAATGTAATAAGTGTTCAGTAATTTATGGAATGAAATAATTGACATATATCTAGTATGTCTCTTTCTGAGCCAGTCTTTACAGCATTACTTGCTTTGTTGACTTTTTCTATGATTTTTCTCTCAACTGATGTCAATTTTTAAAACAAAGAAATGACATATTTTAAACTAGGAGACTAGGTTTACTCTGTTAAGGAAGACACTGCACATACAAAGATATAGATGTGGCAGTACTGATCAGATTAGCTCTTTAGCTCTGTGATCCACTCTTCAGCTTTCAGCTGTAACACAATTAAAAACTGCTACATATCACAGGCCTTTGGGATTTCTTGAAAACTATTAAAACCATAATTATGAACTCTACCAATACCAAAAGTTTCTCTTGGCAGTTTTGTATTGATTTGTATTTTAATAATTAATTCTCATATAATTATTACAAATTTATTAGTCGGTTAGAGAGGGTCTTCAAGTAGCTTTTTTAAAAAGGATTAATGGATAGTATATTTACTAGTTCCTATATGAAAACATTTTGAACAACTGTTTGGTTGGGTATAAAATTTGGGCTAATAATCTTTATTCTCAGATCAGATCAGTCACTTAGTCATGTCCGACTCTTTGTGACCCCGCAGCTACCAAAATTCCAGATGTTGTTCCATTGTGTTCTAGCATTTATTTTTGGAGGAAATCAGTTGTCACCATTCTACTATTAATGTCTCTGTGGATAAACATTCCATTTGTTTTCTTCCTTTTGTTGGAGGTACTCATAGGATATTTTCTCCTCTTTACAATTCAAAAGTTGTGCTTGACTATATCTAGATGTAGGAATCATTTTATTAATTTTGTCAATATAAGTAAGACTTTTTGGCCATCCCAGTGTGAGATCTTTTCTTGAATCAAGAAACATTTTCAATATTTTTTTTTCTAAATTAATCTGGTTCCCATAATTTGGGTTCTCTATTCAGAAGCACTTTAGTTATCTGGTAAAGCTGTTGCCTTCTATCATCTACATTCATAGTCATATTTCTCATCTTCCACTATTTACTCTGCATCATCTTCCCCCTATTTCCTCTGCATACCTGAAGAACTTCTCACATTGCTCTTGTGAATTGTGATTCACATTTTTTCCCCTGCAGAATCAATTCTATTCCTAGGTGATGCAGACTCAAATCCATCTACAGGAGACTCTGATTTATAGTTAAGAGACTTATACTTCCTCATTCCCACAGTTTTTATGATTATTCTTAGCATGATCACAGTAATGATCTAAACTAATATTAAAGTTTAGCTAATGACTGTGAGTAACACCATCACTAATGCTATTGCCATGCCAACTCAATTATCACACTTGGTTAGCTAGTGAGGTATATCCTGCAAACATGCTTGAACTGTGAGAATCTAGTTAACTTAAGTTCTACAGTGAGACTCTTATTGAGCTAAAAGAGCAAAGAATGAGCAGATGAGAGGCAGAAAATGGACATCTCCTTTGAGAGAACCAATTAGAGGATTGTGCTGCTTCTGAGAATACCTTGCCCTGAAGATGAACAGAAGATACTTTGGACTGACATAAAATCATGTTAAAGAGCACAGCTTGGGGAACGAAGCAAGGGTTGGATACCAGCTTCTATTTGCTCCCTTGTCCAGGCACCTGCACTGTGTACATAATGTGCAAATGCACACATCTCTGCTTCCAGTGTATACTAAGGCCAGAGCTACCAGCTTATGATTTGGTTGTTGTAGATCAATCTATTGTTTGTTTGCTTAAAAGAATTCTACCAGTTACAACTAAATAAAATTAATTTGTCTATGTATAGGATGTATTTTGGAGAAGGCAATGGCACCCCACTCCAGTACTCTTGCCTGGAAAATCCCATGGACAGAGGAGCCTGGTGGGCTGCAGTCCATGGGGTCGCTAGGAGTCGGACACGACTGAGCGACTTCACTTTCACTTTTCACTTTCATGCATTAGAGAAGGAAATGGCAACCCACTCCAGTGTTCTTGCCTGGAGAATCCCAGGGATGGGGGAGTCTGGTGGGCTGCCATCTATGGGGTCACACAGAGTCAGACACGACTGAAGCGACTTAGCAGCAGGATGTATTTATTCCTTCAAATGCTAACAAATAAGGTGCATAAAGTTTTGGAGTTAGTAATTAGCTGAGGCAAAAAAGGAAGTTTAAGAATAGCCATTACTGGTATAGCCTTAGATAGTCTTATTAATGGGCAGAGAACCTGTGAGCTGAGGTTACACACACCAGTGAAGGAACCTGCTTTCAAGACAACAGTCCTGGAGACACCATCTCATGGTAACTTAGGTTTGAGAATGAGGACTACTTCCTCGATTATAGGGACCAAGTTGAAGACAGAGAACAGTATATTTATACCACCTTGAACATTCACAAGGGAAAGGATGTAAAAACAGATCTTTCAGTCCATAATGGAGACCTTTCTTTTGACTACTTAGACCCAGCAAATCAGTCTAGTCACCAGACCCCTGCCTTTCTCTAGTGTGGGTATGTGTGTGTGTGTGTGTGTGTAGGGTTGCATCCTGCAATAATCCAGTCTGACCCTTTCTGTCAACAATTGAAGGAAGGGAGGATGGAAGAAACTGAAAGACTCCAATAAGGTTTAAATATTGACATCAGATTAAAGTGCAGCTTATCTCAGAGATAGCTATACCATAAATAAAGGAGGCATGCCAAGCTACTGCAATTAAGCTAAAAAGATAAAGTCCTTGGAAGAACTGAATACAAGTCATGCCTAGCAAAGTGCATAGCATAGGGTAGGTTCCTGAGTAGGAAAATCCACGTTGATTGTACCAGCATGAACTCAGGGGTAACTGTGGCAGTCCCTATTCAATCCTGAGTCCATGCCTCTTCAGTGAAGCTGTGCATGCCCATGTCTCAGAGGCTTTGACTGGCCCTTTGTGTTCCCAGCAGGCACACATCCTATTAATACTTATATCTACTTATATTTTCCTCCGTGTAGGTCCTCAAAGGGCTTCCCAGGTGGGGTAGTGGTAAAGAATCTGCCTGCCTCAAAAAAAACTCATATATATGAGCTTTTAATCTTTGTATGTTCAGGACCTGTCTGCTAAAAGTTAGTTTATTAATCTTTAATAAATTAACCAACAAATGAAAGAAGGGAGGGAGGGAAAGAAGGGAGGCCAGGAAGGAAGGAAGGAAGGAAGGAAGGAGGGAGGCAGGGAAGGAAGGAAGCCTCCTAGTCTGTCCATATAAAACAAATAAAGAGAGAACAGAGTTCATGTAGCTTTGAAAATTGAGATGTGTAGTTTGGAGCTGAAGCAGCTAACTCTGAGCATCCCTCGCCCCCAAGTCTACTAAAAACAAAACAAACAAAAAAAAAAACAAAAGCAATCTATTCATTTGGGAAGCTGTGACAATTAGTTTTTTTTTTTTTTTTCTGTGTAATAAACTATCCCCCAAATTAATAAGATAAAACAGCCATTCACTTAACTGTCAAGTTTGTAGGTTGATTGATCTAGAATGGCGTTAGCAGAGAGGTTTGGCTAGCCTTGGCTTGTACTCTCACATGTCTTTGGACAGTGAGGGGTCAGCTGGCCTAGTCTAGGTAAGCCTGGGACAGTGTCTACTCCATGTGCCTCAAATTACATCCTAGAACTAGTGGGCTTGTTATTTCGTGGTAATGGCAGAGATACAAGGGCAAACCTAAATCATGCAAGTATTTCTGAAACTCTACTTGCGGAACACCTGTTAACATCTTACTGACTTAGGGGATGAAGAACTGGGGCCATTAAGCAATCCATCTAATTACATTAATCTAATTGACTAATCTAATGAAGAGGCTCTTCATCCTTGTGAGAGCAAATTATTTTAAAGGCATATTGTAGACATATCATTGTTTGGCACCAACATAAATACTTTTTCTGGGGGAAAAGCAACTTCTAAAGCTTTCCTAAACAGTCAAATTACCAATCACAAAGTTAAATCTCCTTTCATTAATCAAGAAGTGGTAATATATTGGTCAATAACTTGACAGGTCTAAGATTTGACGCTACTTGCATGCTAACAAGTAACAAGTTAGCCCGCCATAGTTTCATGGGTACTGGCAGAAGACATGAGACTTCTGGGTCAGAAACAAAGGAGGTTTTATTACTCATAGCAATAGTGGCTAGAGAATATCACTTTTGCATCAGTTCTCTGAGCCCAATTCTCATAAAGCAATGCATAGTGGGCCAAGTGACATCTATGTACTCAATATTTTACATTACTAGAGAGAAAAACTGAGCTTAGGAAACCCAAACCTTAAATAATAGATAGCAAGCATGCCTGCCCCTGCTCAGAGGGAAAGAGACACTATCTCTATCTTCCAAGACTTTGACTGTAAAACATCACTGAAAAGATAGTTAGGAGTGAAAGGTTATTGTGTCACGTGAAGACACTGGGATTCTTGGCCCTCGGAGGAGAAGAATTCAATCCGGGGCCAGAGATGAGGCTTGATCGCTCAGAGCTTTTGTGTAATAAAGTTTTATTAAAGTATAAAGGAGATAGAGAAAGCTTCTGACATAGGCATCAGAAGGGGGCAGAAAGAGTACCCCCTTGCTAGTGTTAGCAATAAAGTTATATACTCTAAAGAATGTCTGGAGGTTGTAAAGACCTAATTTACATTTTAAGATTTCTCAGGCAGGATGCATCCTGGAAAAGACCAGGTCTACCCCTCCTAATTTACATTTTAAGATAACACTGTCTTCAGGCAGGATCAGATCAGATCAGATCAGATCAGTCACTCAGTCTGTCCGACTCTTTGCGACCCCATGAATCGCAGCACGCCAGACCTCCCTGTCGATCACAAACTCCCAGAGTTCACTCAGACTCATGTCCATTGAGTCAGTGATGCCATCCAGCCATCTCATCCTCTGTCGTCCCCTTCTTCTCCTGCCCCCAATCCCTCCCAGCCTCAGAGTCTTTTCCAATGAGTCAACTCTTCGCATGAGGTGGCCAAAATACTGGAGTTTCAGCTTTAGCATCATTCCTTCCAAAGAAATCCCAGGGGTGATCTCCTTCAGATACATCCTGGAAAAGACCAGGTCTACCCCCCTAATTTACATTTTAAGATAACACTGTCCTCAGGCCGGATACATTATTGTTGTATAATCCTAAGGAATGTGGAGAAAGAAAAAAGTTTGTCCTTTCTTCCTCCTTGAGAATTCCAGACCCCTTTCTCCTTGGGGACCCCTAGACTCCTTATCAATCTGTCTAGGAAATGACTCTCTCAGGAGTAAAGGCAGTTAGTGCTTCTTCTCACAAGACTTAGGGAAATGAAAGAGACTCATGGAGACCTGCATCTTGACCAACTGAAGTAATCCTGGTGCTTCTGTGTGTACCTCAGCTACATCCAAGATTCCATGCATTCCGTTCCATGCTTTAATTTCTATTTTTGGCATCTACTTCCCTGGTGGACTCAAGTGGTAAAGAATCTGCCTGCAATGCAGGGAACACAGGAAACTTGGGTTCAATCCTTGGGTCAAGAAGATCCCCTGGAGGAGGGCATGGCAACCCACACTCCGGTATTCCTGGCTGGAGAATACCAAGGACAGAGGAACCTGGTGGGCTGCAGTCCACGGTGTTGCAAACAGTAGGACACTACGTGGCTGAGCATGCACACACTAGTTATACACCCAGGGACATGTGCATAGACAGAATAGTAGAGGGTAGAAATCAGTCAACCTCTATCCTGTGGTCTATGTTCACTAGCTCCATATACGTCTATGCTCTGCCACTGACTGGTGGAAGAGCTGAATTGAGAGAGCAGCCCTGACATATAAACATCATCATGTGTAAAAGAGACAGCTCGTGGGAAGCTGCTGTATAATACAAGGAGCTCAGCTCAGCGCTCCGTGATGACTTAGAGGGTGGGATGGGGGAGGGAGCTGGGAAAGAGGCTCAAGAGGGAGGTGATATATGTAATATATATATATATATATATATATATATATATCTGATTCACTTTGCAGAAACTAACACAACCTTCTAAAGCAATTATACTCCAATTAAACATTTTCTTAAGAAAAGCCTCACTTTGAGTCTCAGTTACCTCATCTGAAAACACAGGGTGGGGTCATCACTCCTGTTTACCTGCTAACTCCTCTATCCTGTGTTATAGACAGAGGATCTTTGCCCGTAGCTGTGAGTGTCGGTTGGTGATCCTCTCTGGGTAATTACCCACATCCAGGCAAAAGCCACTTCGCCCAAGGTGTTAGGCCATGCTTATGCCTGCGCTAAGGGAACTGGGGGGAATCACTGTGCAAAAATGCAATCCCTTCCCTTCAAGGTAGAATAACTCTATGGTGCATTTTATGTTCCAGGGCTCCCACAGGATCAAGCTGAGCCCAAATGTTTGCTTAACTCTTTCCCTGACACTATTTTACTACCCTCTCTCCTTTTCTCCTGAGAACATCCCCCTATAAATCATGTGCACTCAAATCTCTGACTTGGGCTCTGACTTTAAGAGACCTAACCTGAGACAGTGAACAATAGCTGCCCCAGAGCACCACAGTGAAATGTAACTTGGTATAGTTTAGAGGTAAAAGAGTTACAGTAGTTTTCTTACCATTTCTGACTTGAGCCCATAGAATTATTTTGTACCCTAACTGTCCTGGTTTATGGAGCTGATCTTGCCACTTAAGTTGACTTTTCTTGGCTCAAAAGTGTTTCAGACTCCTGCCTTCTGTTTAGATGGTCATGATCTATCCTAAAATGGCCACATTATGTTCTGTGGTGACCTGTATCAGCAAAGTTCTGGGTCATCAGATAAATCTTACAGCCTCTAAACAATGTCATCTGACCTATAGGGGTCTGTAGATGTGTGTGAAAGAGAAAGAAAGAAAGAGAGAGAAAGAGAGAATCTGAAATATGCCCTGCCACAGCAGTGCATAGAACCACGCTAGATAAATGGAGGTAAAAAATAATTTGCCAGGTTGAGCCTGGGAATAACATCAAGAAAGACAATTATTCATTGAGACTGCTCTTAGTTTTCCGGTCACTGCACTTAACTGCTGCTACTACAACTTATGCAGAAGTCTATGTAGGTACATGCTAACAATGCCCCTGGTTATGGCAGCACCCAGAAAGCTGCCTGCCATCTTCTTTGGCACCAATGCCACCATTAATACCAGGCTGCTGCTTCTGGGTGAATTAGCTTCATGTTGGTTATAAAGATGGTCATTTCTTAAGCTTTGTAGTTAAATGTTCTGATGTAAGTACCAGACCAGATAAATCCTACCCAATTTTGAGTAATTTTTACATTTTTCAAATTTCTGTTTTCAGTACCACTCTGAACTCCAAAATAGTTTGTATGACCCTCTTGCCATGATAAATGGTTGGTCCATATCCAGAGCCCATCCTGATGGCCATATTTCTGACTCAAACCTACTCCTTCACCCTTCATTCTCCTCCTCCTAGCTGGTTACCTCTCTCGAGTTCAATAAGCCCATCAGACTCATTTAGAATTTTTCTGACTCTTTTGCCATCTAAATAAAAACTATCCTGAACACAATGTACTGGAACCTTCAACATGAACTCCAATTGGCAGCATTTTTTTTTTTTTTTTTTACTAATACAGAAGCTTTACCCTTAAAGTCAAATGAGTTAGGGGTGAACCATGAGAATCCAGTTCACATCAGCAACTTCCTCCCATACCCACAACACCCATGTGTTCAAGGAGAGCTGTGTTCAGTCTTCACTAGTCAAAGAAGGCAGAGAACTGGTATAATCATCTAGATATTTGGGGCAAAGCTCATCTTTTTATATAGAGCCATACATCTCCAGTAGGGTCTTAACCCCAGAACAAATAAAGTAGTGGAAAAATGGGCATGGAATCACATTCCATCTATTCTAATAGATTCAGGAAACATACCTGACTCCTCAAGAGTCTCATTTTAAAAGTGCAGAAACTCGTCATCAGAATGCAAAAGCTTCTACTTAGAATGTTCTTTGACTCCACAGAGCAGCATCTGCATATTAGGAGACTTGCTAGCACAGATTTATTTCAGAAGAGAAGAAATTTGTGAGCAATTGGTGCTCAGAGTCATCTTACTTCCCAGGGACTCAAAGGGAATCAGAGATGTGGCAAGGAGACAAGCACAGATGCTGCTCCAGTGCTTCCTCATTTAGAACATTCAAATCATCAGAACACTGAGATGCATTTAGTTGCTGCTCTAAATTGTTGGTTTTTTTTTTTTTTTTAAAACCTAAAAATATTTACTCTTTTGTCAGGCCTTAGAAAATCAAGTTCTGAAAGCCCCTCCTCTTCCCCACCCCCATTTCTATAAACACTCACAACTCACGGTCAGGGATGAATAGATATATAGACTATTCTGTGGAAAACAACAGTGACAAAGGTTTTCAGATTCTAGTGCTTGTAGTCAAAGAATAGAATTAAAAGTAAAACAACCGCCTCCACATCTAGTAACAAGGCAAGGAACTGTCAGTGATGAAGCTACCTCAGAGGCATCAACATACAGTAGAAGGGCTTTTCTTTAATCTCATTTTACTTTGATGTATGAGCATGGCTAATACCCAAATTAAGACATTTATTTATGCCACAAAGAAGATGACATTTGTCCATATCCTCATGAAAACTAGAATGGATCATGAAATATTGATGAGATTGTAATAATAGAAGGTGAGAGTTCATAGAGTTCAGAAAGCAGAAACAATGGAAGAATTTGCTCACTAATGTCCAAGAAAAAAGTGATCCTGTAAACGTTGAACACCATAATCAATACCAGGATAGCTGTGCTCTAGGGTAAGGCAAGAGCAGTGTAAAATTCCTTTGTAATTGCACCTACTGTTATGACTTCATTTATAGATATATACTGAGGACTATCAAAGAAAGCTCCAGACTCACTGGCCATTGCCACTTGGATATCCCATAGGCACTGTACAATTAATAAACTGAAAACTAAATTCAGTGTCTTCTGTTCTGTAACCAAAATTTGGAGGTTCTTCTCCCTCAACTGCCATAGTCAGTCAATGAAATTCTATTTGTTCTTCCTCTGGAGTATGGTTCACACTCCATCTCCAATAAAACTCTTTCCATCATAATGATACGTCCTTAGTTTAAGTCTATCTCATGAATTATTTCAACAATTTTTCTAATGGTTTCCCTGACTCCAACTTTGTCTCCATCAATTTATTCTTCTTCAAACCTCTCTCCTCCAACCACACAAATGACTATTAAACCACAAATATGATTATGCCTTTGCCAGCAATGATTTATTATTGTCTTCAGGTTAACTCCCAAATGCTTTGTAAACTGTTCCCCACCCATCATGCCTATCCATCCTGACATCTTATCATCCCTCCTCTTTGTAGTATATATTCCACCATCCTGGATAATTTGTGGTTCCTTGGAGAAGCTATTCTTTTTCTTACCATCTTCTCTTGTCCCTCCTCTTCTCTTTTACCTAACTAGATTTCACTCATTTTTCAAGACTAAATGCAGGCACACCTGATTTGCAATAACTGTTATTACTTAATATCACTTACTGTAAGGGTCTTCTTTGACTAGGCCAAGTTTTTGAAGATAGCTACCACATCTTGTGTGGCATGTAACACAGTGCCATAACAAAGGCTCAATAAGAATATGCTTAATTTAAAAATTCTTGTCTTTTGTAGATTATGTGAGATTTCTTTGAAAACTTTTCAACTCCTTTTTAGTCTGTGCCTTCTGAGAAACTTCAAGTTACTATTCCTGTATCTTGCTACCTCGATATTGGGAAGAAATCTAGAGGGTAAAAGCATCCCTGCTACTGCTAAGTCACTTCAGTCGTGTCCGACTCTGTGCGACCCCATAGACGGAAGCTCACCAGGCTCCCCTGTCCCTGGGATTCTCCAGGCAAGAATACTGGAGTGGGTTGCCATTTCCTTCTCCAATGCATGAAAGTGAAAAGTGAAAGTGAAGTCGCCCAGTCGTTTCAACTCTTAGCGACCCCATGGACTGGAGCCCACCAGGATCCTCCGTCCATGGGACCCTCCAGGCAAAAGTACTGGGGTGGGGTGCCACTGCCCTCCCCGAAAGCATCCCTAATTCTATGCATATTTTCATTATGAAAAATAATCTGAGTTATCAACAAAATCTATGCATAATCCCTTGTGTGTACTCAGTCATGTCTAAATCCTTGAGATCCACGAACTGTAGCCTACCAGGATTTTCTGTCCATGGAATTTTCCAGGCAAGAATACCAGAGTGGGTTGCCATTTCCTACTCCAGGGAATCTTTCCGACCCAGGGATGGAAACTGTGTCTCTTGCATCTCTTGCACTGGCACGCACATTCTTTACTACTGTGCCATCTGGGACTCTCTTGCTGCTGCTGCTGCTAAGTCACTTCAGTCGTGTCTGACTCTGTGCGACCCCATAGACGGCAGCCCACCAGGCTCCTCCGTCCATGGTATTTTCCAGGCAAGAGTATTGGAATGGGTTGCCATTTCCTTCTCCCAGGATTCTCTTACCATATATCAATCCCAGAATTGCTTCCCTGAGATGAACAGATGAACTGGACTGTGGTATACATCTCCAGGATGTAGGCCATGTGACCCTGCCAGAATGTTCTATTGGTTTGACCTGTGTCCTGTGGCTACCTAGCTTTAGGTGGCTGGTATCATCACAAAAGATGAGACAATAGAGCAAGCTCTGCTTAATGTCAAGCAGTGAGGGAAATTGTGGTTAGAAGGGGGAATGAGGCAACAGACTTGCAAAGCCTTCCGCCTTTACTTCTGGAAACTGTTTAAAGGCTTACATTTGATTTCCTACTGATACAAATGGGATCTCAAAGTAAATACCTTTCATTCCTCTCACAGATGTTCAGTCAGTGGGAATCTATCAGATACAAAGGAAGCCATCTGTCTTTTCCACACATGTCTATTGTTAAGAAATCTTGAGGGTCCTCTTAGCATTTGGCCCACTATATGCCCACAGCAACACAATAGGGGTAGCTTTTCTGGATCTGACCCTGAGCACTTGGAGAAAGCATTGAAGAAAACCACACAAATGAGAAAAACACAAACTGTGTTAAAGAAAGATAACGTCTTCAAATGTAGCAAATTGCCTCACCTACCAATGCCAAGTCTCAGCCAGGTACTGTAGACACATACAGGCAAGAAACCGAGAGTTTCCAACTCTATCTCTTAGAAAGGCTAAAAGAGAAATAGCCTACACTGAAGATTATTAAATACTAGAATGGATCATCCAGAGTGAGAAATACAATCTCTTATTCTGAAAAGCGTTAAGAAGAGGAGGGTCAATATACTTGGGATACCAGCTGCTAACCTGCCTGGGGCAGGGGAATGGACTCCATGGGCTTAGTTTCCCTTTTGGTCCCATGGCTCTATAAATCCTTCCAACAGAAGATTGTACAAATATACTAAGTGATTTGTTTTTACTTTTTCCTTAAAGGAAAAAAGTGCTAAAAGCCACTGGCAGTTGGTTCATCTGAGAGCCAAGTTTTCAGGAGAAAGGAGATATATACAGATATATACAGATATATATATATATATATAATACAGATACTATATTATCTGTAAAATATATAGTGGCCACTTGACCGACACCTGCAAATGAGAGCCTAGAATACAATTATAAATCAGGAGAAAATATCTGAAGCAGCCATTCTTTCTAACAGTGACTAGGAACACAATCACTCCATCAGGCAACCTGGGTTGGTGCACAATAATAACAATAATGTATTTGTTGCTAAAAATTTAATACTAAGAACCAAATACAAGAGACAATTGGAAAATCAATACAAATGCTCAAATTGTATTTGTACAAAAATGCCCCATTCATAGACGGGAAAAGGATTATGTCATATTCTTCTTCTCTTAGGGGAAAACAAAGAGGAGATGTTTCCAAGAAAAATCTATTGGGTGAATAGTGTGATGCGCTCATTCTAAAGTTTCATGAGGTAGATTGCAAAGGCCAAAAAAATAGAAAATTCCTAGAAAGAAGGTTCAAGATGACAGTGTAGTTAGATCCCGAGTTTACCTCCTCCCACAGAGACAACAAATCTACAACTATATGTAGAATAATCCCCTCAGGAGGGGAATGAAAACTGGATCAACAGAGCCTCCACAGCAAAGGGTGAAGGGCAACATTGAGATGGGTGGGAGAGGCAGAGATATGGGCCTGCTAAGGAAAAGCCCACACCCCAATTGCAGTGATCCACAAAAAAGAGATGAGTGCAACATCAAACACCTCAACCTTTTGATCCTTTATTGGATAGATGAGCCCCTAGAACATCTGACTTTGAAAACCAACAGAAAATATGGCCAGGAAAATTACAGAACTGCAGAGAACAGAAAACCCACTCTTAAAGGGTTCACACGCAGACTCATTCAAACCCAGATTACTGCAAAAACACCAGTTTGAAAAGCACATGGACCATAGATGAGTGTGACCCACTTACTAATTTTGAAGTGTCTGCCAAAGAAGCAGGAACCAGCTGGGTCACTCCCCAGGAATGGGTCACTGGTGAGAGCCATTTATGTACTTTCAGGCTACTTTGTTAATATTGACACTAACAGGAGCCATTTTGGAATTTTTCATTTAACCTATTATGCCAGTGGGGGCACCCTTCTAAGAGTTCTTCCCTCCAGCATGCTGGGGCAGCAGCTGCTGGGCCCCATAGCTGGTCTGGGCCAGCCACTGCTCCATGATATCTGCAGCCCCATAACAATAAGAGGGCAAGATGGACAAGCAGGGTTGAGCTTCTGAGCCCCACAGGTCAGGCCACTGTTTTAAGACTGGGAGATGACTGATATACCTAATACATAGAAAAAACACAGAGAATTAAGCAAAATGAGGACACGGAGGAATATGTTCCAATCAAAGGAAGAGAAAAAAAAAAAAAAAACTCAAAAAAGAACTGACCAAAATGGAGACAAGCAATCCTTCTGATAAAGGGTTCAAAGTCATGATCATAAAGATGCTCACTGAACTCAGGAGAAGAATGGTTGAACACAGTGTGCACTTCAACAGATCAGATCAGATCACATCACATCAGTCACTCAGTCGTGTCTGACTCTTTGCGACCCCATAAATCACAGCACGCCAGGCCTCCCTGTCTATCACCACTCCCAGAGGTCACTGAGACTGACATCCATTGAGTCAGTGATGCCATCTAGCCATCTCATCCTCTGTCGTCCCCTTCTCCTCCTGCCCCCAATCCCTCCCAGCATCAGAGTCTTCTCCAATGAGTCAACTCTTCACATGAGGTGGCCAAATTACTGGAGTTTCAGCTTTAGCATCATTCCTTCCAAAGAAATCCCAGGGCTGATCTCCTTCAGAATGGACTGGTTGGATCTCCTTGCAGTCCAAGGGACTCTCAAGAGTCTTCTCCAACACCACACTTCAAAAGCATCAATTCTTCGGTGCTCAGCCTTCTTCACAGTCCCACTCTCACATCCATACATGACCACAGGAAAAACCATAGCCTTGACTAGATGAACATTTGTTGGCAAAGTAATGTTTCTGCTTTTGAATATGCTATCTAGGTTGGTCATAACCTTCCTTCCAAGGAGTAAGTGTCTTTTAATTTCATGGCTGCAGTCACCATCTGTAGTGATTTTGGAGCCCAGAAATATAAAGTCTGACACTGTTTCCCCATCTATTTCCCATGAAGTGATGGGACTGGATGTCATGATCTTCGTTTTCTGAATGTTGAGCTTTAAGCCAACTTTTTTACTCTCCACTTTCACTTTCATCAAGAGACTTTTTAGTTCCTCTTCACTTTCTGCCATAAGGGTGGTGTCATCTGCATATCTGAGGTTATTGATATTTCTCCCAGCAATCTTGATTCCAACTTGTGTTTCTTCCAGTCCAGCGTTTCTCATGATGTACTCTGCATATAAGTTAAATAAACAGGGTGACAATATACAGCCTTGACATACTCCTTTTCCTATTTGGAATCAGTCTGTTGTTCCATGTCCAGTTCTAATTGTTGCTTCCTGACCTGCATATAGGTTTCTCAAGAGGCAGGTCAGGTGGTGGTATTCCCATCTCTTTCAGAATTTTCCACAATTTATTGTGATCCACATAGTCAAAGGCTTTGGCATAGTCAGTAAAGCAGAAATAGATGTTTTTCTGGAACTCTCTTGCTTTTTCCATGATCCAGCGGATGTTGGCAATTTGATCTCTGGTTCCTCTGCCTTTTCTAAAACAGAAGTTATAACTAAACTGAAAAGCACATTAGAGGGATTCAATTGCAGATACAATGAGGTAGAAGAATGAATCAGTAAGCTAGAAGACAAAACAATGGAACTCATCCCAGCAGAGCAGCATTTTTTTTTCAATTTTCAAAAAGTGATGAAAAATTATAGGACCTTTGGGACAACATCAGGTGGAATAACATTCACATGATAGGAGTGTCAGAAGGAGAAGAAGGAAATGGCCAGAAAAATTATTTGAAACAATAATGGCTGAAAAAATTCCTAATTCAGGGAGGGGAACAAATATCCAGGTCCAGGAAAACCAGAAAGTTCCAAATAAGAAGCATCCAAATAGACACACACCAAGACATATAAAAATTAAAATGTTAAAAGTTAAGGAAAAAGAGGATCCTAAAAACAGCGAAAGAAAAACAACTTGTTATGTACAAGGGAAATGCCATACGGCTACCAGCAGATTTTCATCAGAAACTTTACAGGCCAGAAGGGAGTGGCATGATATATTGAGAGTGCCAAAAGAAAAAAAAAAAAAGCTTCCAACCAAGAATTCTCTATCAAACAAGGTTATCATTCAGAATTGAAGGAGAGATCAAGAGTTTCCGAGAGAGCAAAAACTAAGGGAGTTTATCACCATTAAATCAGCCCTACTAGAAATACTAACGAGACATTTTTAAGCTGAAAAGAAATGGCACTAATTAATAATACAAAAAAAAAAAAAATAAAAATCTCTATGGAAAAGATAAATATATAATAATGGTAGTGGGTCAATAATTTATAAAACAAGCATGATGGCTAAAAGATCAGTTCAGTTGTTCAGTCATATCCGACTCTTTGTGACCCCATGGACTGCAGTACACCAGGCTTCCTTGTCCGTTACCAACTCCCAGAGTTTACTCAAACTCATGTCCATCAAGTTGTCTAAAAGATAAAAGTAGTAAAAATAATTTACAATAATCATTTAAGGGATGTATAAAGAAAAAGATGCAAAATGTATTATGAAAAACATAAAACATGGTGGGGAGTAAAAAGATAAAGCTTTGGAATATGTTCAAATTTAAGTTTCAGCAAACTTAAAACAGGCTACTACTTACATAGGATATCATAATGTGAACTTCACAGTAACCAAAAAGAAAAGATTTATAGTGAATATACAAAAGAAAATAAGAAAGAAATCTAAGCATAAAACTAAAGAAAACCACCAAAGCACAAGGAAAGTAAGAAAGAAATGAAAGAAACAGAGAGGAACTACAAAAATAATTAATAAAATGTAAATAGGTAAGTGTTGTTGCTGTTTAGTCACTAAGTCGTGTTTGACTCTTTGCAACCCCATGAACTGTAGCTTACCAGGCCCCTCTGTCCATGTGATTACCCAGGCAAGGATACAGGAGTAGGTTGCATTTCCTTTTCCAGGGGATCTTCCAAACACAGGGGCTGAACCTGTGTCTGCTGCATTGGCAGGAGGATTCCTTACTGTTGAGCCACCAGGGAAACCCAAATAAGTACATGAAAGTGAAAGTGGCTTAGTGGAGTCCGACTCTTTGTGACCCCATGGACTATACACTTCATGGAATTCTCCAGGCCAGAATACTGGAGTGAGTAGCCTTTCCCTTCTCCAGGGGATCTTCCCAACCCAGGGATCAAACCCAGGCCTCCCACATTGCAGGCAGATTCTTTACCAACTGGGCTATCAGGAAAGCCTGAATAACTACCAGGAATTCCTTTAAAACTGACTAGACTCAATTTACCAGTCAAAAGACATAGAGTGGCCAAACAGATGTAAAAAACTAAGATCCAACTATATGCAGCCTGTAAGAGAATTATTTCAGAAGAAAAAACAAATTGAAAGTGAAGGGATGGAAAAAGATATTCCATTAGCAAATGGAATGAACAGAAAGTTGGAGAAGCAATATTCATATCAGATTAAATTGACTTTAAAAATAAGACTGTAATAAAAGACAAAGAAGAACATTGCATAATGAGAAATGGGTCAATTCAGAAAACGATACAACATTTATATATGTACATGTACCCAACAGAGGATCATCAAGATATATAAAGCAAATATTAATAGACTTAAAGGAAAATATTGAAAGCAATACAATAATAGTAAGGGACTTTAGTATCCCACATAACAATGGATATATCATTCTAGACAGAAAGTCAATAAGGAAACATTGGCTATAAATGAAACATCAGATCAGATAGACTTAAAAGATCTATGTAGAACATTTCATTCAAAAGCAGTATAATATATTCTTCTGCAGTGCCCAAGGAACATTTTCCAGAATAGATCACTTAGGTTAAGTTCAAGAAGACTAAAATCATATCAAGCACTTTCTCCAATCACATGCTATGAAGTTAGAAATCAATCACAAGAAAAAAATGGAGATTAAACAACATGTTACTGAACAATCAATGGGCCATCTGAAAAGCCAAAAGAGAAATTAAAAAAAAAATTACAGATAAATGATAACAGAAATATTACATGCTAAAATCTAAGAAATAAATTTACAGCAATACTGTCTACTTCAAGAAATAAGAAAAATCCTAAGTAAGCAATCTAACCTTACATCTAAAGAACCTAGAAATAAAAGCCCCAAATTAGTAGAATTAAGGAAATTTTAAAGATCAGAGCATAAATAAAAGAGACTTACCAAAGATCAATGATCCAAGAACTGTTTTTTGAAAAGAAAAATGAAACTGATAAACCTTTAGCCAAACTTATCAAGGAAAAGAGAGAAAGAACTTGAATAAAATCAGAGATGAAAGAGAAGTTACAACTGATACCACAAAAACTATAATTGATCATAAGAGACTAATACAAAATTATATGCCAATACATTGGACATTAAATAAATGGCTAAGTTCATGGAAAACATACCATCTTCTAAGACTGAAATTACGAAGAAATCTGAATAGACTGATTACTAGTAAGCACATTGAAACAGTAATAAAAATTTCCCAAAATACAAAAACCCAGGACCAGATGTCTTCACTGAAGGTTTCTACAAAATACTCAAAGAAGATTTAATTTCTATTTTCAAAATCTCTTTTTAAAAACTTAAGAGAAACCTACCAAACCTATTTTTGAAGCACTATTACCCTTGTACCAAAACCAGACAAAGACACTACAAAAAGTAAAAATGCAGGCCAATATCCTTGATTAACATAGATGCAAAAATTCTCAACAAACTACTAGCAAACCAAATCTAATAATACTTTAAAAGGATCATACACCACAATCAAGTAGGATTTATCTCAAGGATGCAAGGATGGTTCAACATCCACAAATCAATCAACATAATATGTCATGTTAACAAAATGAAGGAAAAAATCATATGATCATCTTAACACATCATTGACCAGAGATGTATTAATATGTCTTTTGTTAACCAAATGCTATTAATTGGAGACATTTAAATATTCACTTATATAACAAAATGCTACCCACAGGCATTAGTTTCTGCAAAATTCCCCTGGTCATTAATGTGTTAAAGAAGCAGAAAAAGCATTTGACAAAATTCAACTTTTATTTATGATAAAAATTCTCAACACAGTATTGATAAAACCTACCTCAACATAATTAAGACCATGTATAAAAAACCCACAGCCAATATCATATTCAATGGTGAAAGGCTAAAAACTTGTCCTCTAACATCAGGAAGAAGATAAGGATACTCACTCTCATCACACTTATTCAATTTGACATTAGCAATTCCAGTAAAATTAGGCAAGAAAAATAAAGGCACCCAAATTGGAGACAAAGAAGTAAAACCATCATTATTCACAGATGACATGATATTGTGTATAGACAAACCCTTAAGACTTCATCAAAAACTGTTAGAATCAATCAATGAATTCTGTAAAGTTATAGGATATAAAATCAACAGACATAAATCTATGGTCTTTCTACACATAAATAACACACAGTGAAAATACAATCCCATTTACAATTGTATCAAAAAGCATAATATACCCAGCAATGAATTTTGATAAAGGAGGTGAAAGACTTGTATACTGAAAACTAGAAGTTTCTGATAAAAAAATTAAAGAAAAATATTGTTAATGAAACAAAAAATATTGTTAATAATAACTTGTTAATGGATTGGAGGAATCAGAATAATTAAAATGGCCATACTACCCAAAACAATCTACAGAGTCAATGCAACATCTACCAAAATCCCGATGGCCTATTTCACAGAACTAGAACAAATAATTCTAAATTTTGTATTAAATCACAAAAGATCCTGAATAACCAAAACAAACTTGAGAAAGAATATCAAAGCTGGAGGTAACATGATCCTTTATTTCAAATTATACTACAAAAGTATAGTAATCAAGAAAGTATGGTACTGGCCCCAAATCACACAGAGATAAATGGAATAGAACTGACATTCCAAAAATAAACTCACACAAATGCAGATAATTATGAAAAGGAATATAATGCAATTCAGAAAAGCACATCCCTTCAATAAATTATCCTGGGAAAACTGGACAATGGGAAAAATGCAAAAGAATGAAACTAGGCTATTATCTTAAATCATATGCATTGCTTCCTGGCCTTTTGGCAGAGATCATGTGTATCATATACCTTTTTCAAAAATTAACTCACAGTGTATGCAAGACTTGAATGTAAGACCTGAAACCATAAAATTTCTATGAGAAAATGTAAGTGGTGACTTCCTTAACTTTGGTCTTAGTAATGTTTCTGTGGAACTGACTCCAGCCTACTGAGAGGACACATTTACAAATCACATATCCAATAAAGAGTTAATATCCAAAAATATAAAGAATTCAGTAACACCGACAAACATAATTTAAAATGGGCAGAGAATCTAAAGAAACATACCAAGTGATATATGTCAGATGGAAAAAGACAGATACTGTATAATTTCACTCATATGTGGAGTCTAAAGAAAAAGCCAAGACAAAACAAAATCAAACTCAGAGAACAGATATGAATCTGTTAGTTAGAAGGGGGTTGAGGGAGGTGAGAGTGAAGGAAGTCAACTGTATGGTGATGGCTTACAACTAGACTTGAGGTGCACGCAGATGTCGAACTATAATGCTGTACCACCTGGAATCTATATTCAAAAATTCGTAGGAGGAGGAGCTCCCTAAATTTTAAGATATATTTATAGATATTTGACCACGATGACCAAAGGCCTACAGAATGTGAAATCATTAACGTATTCTGAATTCAGAATTTTTAATATGTATGTTTAATATTGCATGTAGTTACTTGGATACCCTTATACCTATTCAGTAATTATGGCAATGAGGCAAAGAATTACCAGAACAAAACCTCCTGTTATGAAGAAATATTACTTTGAAAACATAAATCAGAGGTTAAAATATATGTATTTGACAAATGCACATGAAATATTACATCTAATATTTATATTATATCTAAATATTATATCTAACTGTAAGCAAATTTGTTTTAATAAATCCTTGAGTTTGCAGTAAATCTCTATTTCAAGATTTTAGGAGTACTTTTCCAACATTAGTGGTTAATTGCCACAGAACCAAAATTTGGAAGAAGGAATGAATTCACTTCAGTTCTTAGGTGAGAAAAAAGAGTTTTGACCTGAAATAACTGGCCTTGCTCTACCTCAGTAAAACAAAGTTTTGAAGAACAATAACTGGGAAGTTGAAGAAGACAGTACTCCCCCTCGGGAACCTGTTCTGTCACTTTCCCCAATCTTCATGTCCTTAAAACCTAGCCTTAGAGAGGACCAGGGATTCAGAAATTATGGACATGTCCTTAGGTGGTTCAGAAGGCATGGTCCTACTTTAGAGATCTGTGCCAAACTTTGCTGTCTCTCACAGTCTAACTGGGCTAATCATCAGGCTATTTTATGGTAGCTGAAAACCCATCAACACAGAATGACTAAACAAACTCTAGGAACACCAGACTGTGGAAGTCTATGCAGCAGTGATAAATTACAACAAAACACAAGTGTATTAACATATGAAGATCTTGGAGACATATTGCCCAATGAGAAAAAGCAAGTTACAGTATGATATATACATTATGGTATTATTAATGTTAAAAATAACCCAAGATCCTTCTGCACCTACCTGGTTTATTGAAGAGTTCAGTTCATTGGGATACAAATATGGAATTGCTTTATTTTTTCAATAGCTATCTTTAACGGCATTGAATCTCTGTGTTCAAACCCTTAATGATATGCAGCACAGAACTCACAGCTTTTTGATCACTTTCACATATTAATACTTCAGTTTAGTCCTATACCTGTATCCCAGTTTATTAATTTTTTAATATTCAAACAATTTAATTAGCAATTCTGACCCTCCAAATAGAGATTATTTATTGAACAGTTTGTAAACCTTTGAAGTTGAGTGTATCTTTTAAGATTTATATTCCTGAGTATACCTAGCATGTTTTTTTAATGGGCAGAATACTTAAACAGACATTTCTCCACAGAAACATACAGATGGTTAAGAAGCATATGAAAGACGCTCAACATCATTAATTATTAGAGAAATGCAAATCAAAACTGCAATGAGATATCACTGCACACCAGTCAGAAAGGGCATCATCAAAAAATTCATAAACAATAAATGCTGGAGAGGGTGTGCAGAGAAGGAAACGCTCCTATACTGTTGGTAGGAATGTAAATTGGTACAACCACTATGGAGAACAGTATGCAGTTTCCTTAAAAACTAAAACCAAAGTTATCATATGATCTTGCAATCCCACTCCTGGGTATATACCCAGAGAAAAATATGATTATAGAGGATATATGTACCCTCTATATATGTACCCAATGTTTGTTGCAGCATTGTTTGCAATAGCCAAGACATAGAAGCAATCTAAATATCTGTTGACAGAGGAATGGATAAAGAAGATGTGGTACATATATACAATAGAATATTATTCAACCATTAAAAAGAATGAAATACTGCCATCTGTGCAACATGGATGAACTTCAAGATTGTTACACTGAACAAAGTAAGTCAGAGAAAGAAAAATATTTTATGATATCTGCTTATGTGCAGAATTTTTAAAAAGTGATACAAATGAGCTTGTTTCCCAGTTTAAATCACCAGTCTCACATCTTTTCTTCTACCTCATTCAGCCTGACCCTGTCTAGGGAACTTAGAGTGAGGAGAATGCCTGGCCTGTTCTTTTCCTTCTTCTCCTCTCTCTTCTAGGTCTCTCTTTCAGCTCCAGCATACTGGAGTAGAGAGGTGGAGCTGAAGTCTCTGTGTCTCTGAAATCTATTCTTGGTTGACACAGTCTGGCCTCTGAAGCCACTGAGCTGACAGGCATTAGGAAGAAGTCTTCCTGAAAAACATGAAAGGCTCTGACTTGACCTCTACTGACCCACCTTCCAAGTGGCCCAAACCACACTCTCCTATTGGCAGAGTCTCCTCTCGTGGAGGTCAGCTGCCTCGGTCAGAGCAGCAACGAGAGCATTTAAGCCCCCTTCCTCCATGTCCAATTCAGGCATAGAAACCTCCATGTCCACTTTGCCCTCTCAATCAATATATCTTCACCTTTTCCCAACAGGTGCTGAGAGAAGATCAACAAGTCCACTCCCTGAGCAGATGTCCAATCAGGAAATTAGAAGTCAGTTTCCTCTTCTTGTAGACATCCTCAAAATATAAAAGTGGTTTTCTTGGAGCCTTCCTCCTTTGACTTAAGGATTAGGCCAAAGCACTTCCTCTATTTCCCACAGAGATGGAAGGGAAACCCACAGCACCCTCTCTAAACTAACAAATCACAAATCCCACTTCCTTTCTTATAAATCTTGAGGAGGGACTTATAGGGTGGTGGTAACCGGGTCAGTTCTATTGCCTCTTAAAAAAGCCTGCAGGGAGGTGACTCCTCAGCTGCATGCCCATCTATCATCCTATAACATACAGCTACATATTTATAAAAAATAATTGACTGACAGTTTTTCTCTGGGTAGGAACATGGCATGATAAGCTGTGGTAAATGGGCTTTGTATGTGTGCTTGAGTCACGTCTGACTCTTTGTGACCCTCTGGACTGTAGAGTAGCCCATCAGGCTCCTCTGTCCATGGAATTTTCCAGTCAAGAATTCTGGAATGGGTTGCCATTCTTGACTCCAGGGGATCTTTCTGACCTAGGGATTGAACTGGCCTTTCTTACATCTCCTGCACTGGCAGGCAGATTCTTTACCACTGTGCCATCTGGGAAGCCCAAATAGGCTTTAGTTTGCCTGTATTATTTGGGCTTTTGCAAAGAGAATGTTTTTATATATTTCATTCAGTAATTCAAAAGAAAACTGGCTTGCTGCTATAGATACTGTGGGTGACTTAACCAAGGAAGCTGAGGTTGGAGCCTCAAACCTGACTACCATTTTGGGCTAAGCACTATTGACTCTGCACTGATAGATCTTAAAGTTTGATGGAGGAGTTCACTTTTCCCCCAGGAGTAGAAACTGGCAAGGGGAGCCATGGAACACAGACTCTCTTCACCCACGTTGCTAAAGGGACACAGACTACAAGTTAATGTTTTCCTCAATGTTCCACCTGCTACAGTTCTGTGTGATCATCTGCTAGACTCTGACTGATGAGAGCAGTGGAAACCCTGCAGGGTAGAAGGGGCAAGAATCTGGCAAGCGTATACAGAGGGAAGACGGCCTTGTTCTGCTATACTGGGAGCCACATAGAGTTATCATTTGTTCGGGCTCCTTGACAAGCATTTAGAGGACGGGGGTGTGGGGGTAAAGGGATTTAGTTAGCAAGCAAGAGCCTGGGAATGCTCTCCTGTGTGTTTTTCTGCACATACAGAGTAAGAGAAGGTCCCCAAGGCAGCTCTCCTGGCAAGGAGAGGAAGTAATACAGCTAGCTTCAACAAGGGTGGCATTGGGCACATGAAAACATAGTTTTTACATCTTTGCCAAAACTTAAGAATCTCAGTGGGTATCTGGAAAGGAGAGAAGTTTAGAGATAGTAATCTCTATCAGGCTTCACTGACATTGAACAGAAGATTCAAAAGAGAGAGAAAAAAATCTGAAAGTTTCAGATGGTAGTCCAAGTAATGTGATTTTAGTTCAAGTTTACCCTAAGAGTACAGATCTCTAAAAACAGTTCCAAAATCTCCCCCATTATCTTGTCCTTTAACATCAAACTATGAGAGCTGTGGTATTTTGTTTGTTTTAGAAATTACAACATATGCTGTTTTATTCCTCGCTTACTCTCTGGGTTTCCATTATACCTCTTTGATCTAAGACACACATAATTTGGCGCTGGAAAGAATCTGAAAGATTATCCAGTATAGCCATCTCACTTTACAGATATGAAAAACGAGATGGTAAGTTAGTTGTTTGAGGCTCACTGTGTTACAGCAAGAGAGGCAGTACCATACTCAAATCCAGCTCCTTAGATTCCCACGTCCATCATCTTTCATCACAAAAGTCTGCCTCCAGTGGCACAAAGAAGTAGTTCTAAAAAGTACAATTGACCATCAGGATTAATGTTCAAAATCAATATAGATGTTAGAGAAATAGAGTATCTTAAAATATTTTCAGATCATTACAATTACCATAGTTTCACATATACAACCACCTCACTTGATTGCAGCCCTGATAGGCAAGCATCCTTATTAAGCCCATTTCCCAAATATGGTGACTGAGTTCCTGAGATTATATGGCTTGTTTAAAACCAGGCACAAAATGTCAGTTCTGACAGTTAACTTTAAACTTTCTGGTTTAACTTTATTTCCATATCATCTATCACAAGTCTTTGTATTTTTCACAAATTTTAACATCATAGTTGACTACTTCACACCTGAACTTGATGTTTTATTCATCTCCACATGGATAAGCTTTAGATCAACCATGTGTTTATTTTCCAATGTGTCTGCTAGGATTTTATTATGAGAATATGGTGTATTGAAATTAACAGCCAGAAGCCAGACTGACTCAAAGAAGTTCAAAATTCATTTTGTACTACTTTTCATTTCCCTAGCTTGGGCTGGACTCCTTTGGGGAAAGTTTTCAGCAGACTCAGAGATACTATAGGAAGAGCATGGTCAATGACCCTCAGGGGACTACTTCCAGCCCTTCTCCTCCTCCTTCACCCGTCTCCCACTCATTGCCCCCAACAAACATCCACAAAGCCACCCTCCATTGGCCCTGTGGGCAGTCAAATGGGTTAGCTGCACCGGGCAGGTCTTGACACATGGCTCACCCAGCCTCTGGCACCTCTGGCTTCTTATCTTCAATACACACCACTTGGCCAAATTAATTTCTGTCACAGGGGGGAGATTGGTCAGTGAAATCTAAATGGGCTTTTCCTATTTATTGATACAATTTCGTGGCAAGAGCAATTTTCAGAGCTTATTTTCCACTCCATTGAATCCCATGTTACTGCAAATGAATATATTCCTCGGTCAGTGCAATGGCAAAACACAGTTGTAAGTGCTTTATGCTTCATTTGGATAAAGTGTTCAGGATATTACCAAATATAAAAGGAAGTTAAGGGCCATATTTCATTAGAAGCTGTCTCCCCTGTTAATAAAACCTGATGCTGGTGGTAGATGTGTAAAGAATCAGAGCAGAGACTTGTGGCTCTGTCTGGTATTCAATAAGGCAGTACAGCGTTTGCAAACGCCACCCGAGGAGAACACCACATCTCCAGTCAAACTAATATCAACACCCCAGCCTGGGGATCAGGAATAAACTGGATTGTAAGTTGGATGTTTCATAGAAAATTGAAAAACTTATCCCAAGGGCAAGGTATGTTCTTTGGGTGATAGCTTTGCCACCATTAAAAGAAGGCTCATGGTAACATCACTAACTGTAGGAGGTACCAGGTAAGCCTGTTATGGGCTAATGTGTTAGAGTCTTAAAAATGACCATGTGGATGCATTTCCTATATTTTATTGGACATAGGAAAAGGTAGTACCATCTCATTTCTCAAAAGCAAAAACTCAGGTGCAGATCCAGGCAAAATGGAAGAGTTTAGTCTTTTATAAAAACTAGGTACTTCTCAAATGAAAGGCTCCTCAACATCATAAATGAAGGGTGAGGAGAGCACTCCTTTCTGCATCTGGACCCATAACCTAGTCTTCGCTGTACCCCGTGTCTATAGTAAATGATCCATATCATAACACTTTCTACCAAATTATAACTAATTCACATGGAAACGGCTCACTCATTTGATTCAGACACCAACCCTGGAGAAAGAGTAAGTTATTGGCTTTAACAGGCTTTTTATATGCCTTCAAAATCCAGGTAATTTTCAACAGGATAAAAATGTCCTCTTTTGTCAGTTACCTGATAGGTAAGTTACATCCCATACTCCAGTATCATTGAACAACCCTGAACCTTTCACATCCAGGTCAGAAGTTCACTGACTTAAATATCACTGACCTAACTCCTCCTCATCACCCTCATTAGGCTAATTCATGGGTCTTGCCCTGTCCCTGACTTCCAAATTTCTGTTTCCTAACTTGGAGACAAGCTTTTATCTAAATTAACATTTCTAATGCCAAAGCTACTACTATATATCATCAAACTCATTTTTGTGTCATCCACAGAGGTATGAGGCCTCCTAAGAAGAGGGTCATTTGTAGACCCTGGCCTCATCCACCTTCCTGCCTTGTTTATGTCAAGAAAGCAGCTTTCATACAAGGCTTGTAACACTTTCTTAGCACTTACTGGGTGCCAGGTATTGTTCTAATGTTTTGCATGTATTTATACATTTAATTTAGGAGAAGGCAATGGCAACCCACTCCAGTACTCTTGCCTGGGAAATCCCATGGATGGAGGAGACTGGTGGGCTGCAGTCCATGGGGTTGCTAGGAGTCAGACATGACTGAGCGACTTCATTTTCACTTTTCACTTTCATGCATTGGAGAAGGAAATGGCAACCCACTCCAGTGTTCTTGCCTGGAGAATCCCAGGGATAGAGGAGCCTGATGGGCTGCCATCTATGGGGTCACACAGAGTTGGACACAACTGAAGCGACTTAGCAGCAGTAGCAGCAGCATACATTTAATTATTTCGACTTCCCTCTTGAGGTTGGTGATATTACTGTTCCTATCTTATGAATGGAGGATGGAAAATTTGAGCACAAACAACTTATTTATAGTCATTTATCTAATAGGCGGAGAAGGCAGTGGCACCCCACTACAGGACTCTTGCCTGGAAAATCCCATGGACAGAGGAACCTGGAAGGCTGCAGTCCATGGGGTCGCTGAGGGTCGGACACGACTGAGCGACTTCCCTTTCACTTTTCACTTTCATGCATTGGAGAAGGAAATGGCAACCCACTCCAGTGTTCTCGCCTGGAGAATCCCAGGGACGGGGGAGCCTGGTGGGCTGCTGTCTATGGGGTCGCACAGAGTCGGACACGACTGAAGCGACTTAGCAGCAGCAGCAGCAGCATCTAATAGGCGGTGGGTTCACATTTCCTGTCTAGGCAGTCTCATTCTAGTTTCCGAGCTCTACAGTTTCTGCCCTGCAATTAATATTCAGTGCAGCAGATACACTATGAACTAAGTCCTGGTGCGTCATATTCCAAGCTGGTAAAGTCTGGATTCTCCCTTTTGTCATGTACTTAGCTTGAATCCTCTCATCAGGCTTCATCTGTATATAAATTCTGATTCTGGATCTTGAGCTCTGCTTTGGCCATGTTTCTGCCTGTGCTTACTGTCCAGCTAGCCCTTCTAAATCAGGCCCTCAGCCCCTGCTATGACTCTTAGCATGTCTTAGCCCTCCACATACCTCAGGTGCAAAACTTTGCCACTTACTGAACAAGTTTTCTCAACTCTCTGACCCTTATTTTCCCTATGTGTAAAATGAGTATAATAAATAATACCCATCTTATGACCAGTGCAAGTTCAATGCCCAAAGCAGGGCACTCAAAGCTGGTGCTCTGGGACAAGCCAGAGGGATGGGATGGGGAGAGAGGTGGGGAGGTTCAGGACAGGGGGACACATGTACACCTGTGGCTAATTCATGTCAATGTATGGCAAAAATCACTACAACATTGTAAAGTAATTAGCCCATCTTATACAGTTGTTTCGGGGAAGGCAATGGCACCCCACCCCAGTACTTTTGCCTGGAAAATCCCATGGACGGAGGATCCTGGTAGGCTCCAGTCCATGGGGTCGCTAAGAGTCGGACACGACTGAGCAACTTCCCTTTCACTTTTTGCTTTCATGCATTGGAGAAGGAAATGGCAACCCACTCCAGTGTTTTTGCCTGGAGAATCCCAGGGACGGGGGGGAGCCTGGTGAGCATCCGTCTGTGGGGTCGCACAGAGTCGGACACGACTGAAGCGACTTAGCAGCAGCAGCAGCATACAGTTGTTTAAAGGTGAGATGACTTCAGATGCCCAGTTATTAATAGGGACCATAGAAACATTATTTCCTTCTTCTTTTTCTTGAATATTCTATTTGGTCTTTGCTTAGTGTTCAAGCATGGTTGTTCGTGTTAACTCTGACAACTTTTCCTCCCAGAGTCACAGTTCACCAGAGAAAATCCACCCAGAAATAAGACCTTTGGGTTTCAGGATTTCGTGATTTTGACTTAAAGTATAGCAGTTTGGAAGTATTCACATCAAAGCCAGGTTTTAGCTAGATTTCATCCAGAATTAGATTACCACCTATATTTTGGAAAATTTGTATCCTTACCTAAGTGAGATAGTTTGTCATGATGTTGTCCCTTGAGTTTTAGTAAAAGGCATTTAAAAAGAAGTCCAAAATCACTTTCTCTGAACTAAGAATGAAAAATTGCTGGTTATATTTTTAAAATCATAACTTGAACAGCACAGGCAAAGCTTCCTCAAAGAATTCAGTGCAGGTGACTTAACATTGGATCTCAAACATAATTAGTGCTCAATATTGATCTCTGTGTTTCTTTCCCCAATTAATCTTCCCAGTTATTATTTTCTATCTGTTTTCCTTAACTTAGCCTCAATGTTCTCATTTGAGATGACTGAAAATAAGATTATCAAAGAAGAACTCTAAATATATCACTAAAGTGTGCCCAGGAGAAGTGACTTTTGGTTTTTAAGTATTTGTTCAGTATTTATGAATTCATTTATACATTGTTTTAAAACTGACAATTGACTGAACATTCATCATGTGATACTCACTTAGTTTCATGCTAGACATTCATAATCCTTATCCTGAAGACTTTCCGTGGAGCAGACTGAGATGTAAAAGAGAACTTTCATGCCATTCATTAAATGTGACAGGACAGTAAAATAACTCTTTGATGGATGCAGGCATCTAGAGCGTTTTCTGTGTTTCAAGTGACGCATAGAGTCGCAACTTAGAAGCTGATAGTTTATACTCCCCATCATCAACTATCTTATGTGTTGAATCTGGGGTTTCCCTAAAGAACTATAGCAAGTTGAAAAGCCTAATGAGAAAAAGGCATTAATGTGAGTGTCATAAAGGAGACTTGTCATGATGGAAGATGGGGTGTGAACCATGATGGAAGCATGGGGATAAGCAGAGGAGCAGTGGGTACAGGAGTGGGTGAATTTCTCAACAATGGTAAGCAAGATCAGGGAAGAGCCACAGACCCAAAATAAAAAGTACCAGAGACTATCAGAGTTCTTGACATTTACATCTCCTTTCAATTAAGGGGGAACAAAAAAATCCTGAACTGACTAAATCTTTATCCAAAAGAGTTGAGGGAAAAAATGGTAGAAATGATGTTGTTACCTTAAATTTCTTCCCTTGGAAGAGTCTGAGATTTATGAACTAAGGTGAACTCAGATATAAGGCAATACAGTTCCATTTACACAGTAGAGTCTGTAACTATGAAATTCATGCCATCTACATAACTACAGTAGTCTGGTTTTGTTTTTTACTGCACTAGACTGTGAGCTCCTTGGAAGAAAGATTTATATTTGTTCATCTTTTGGAGAGTGGGCAGAGTATGTATTTTAGGAATAAGTTGGGCATTTAGTTTAAAGTTGGTGTAAAGCTCATGGTTCAGAAAACTAAGATCATGGCATCCAGTCCCATCACTTCATGGCAAATAGATGGGGAAACAGTGGCTGACTTTATTTTTGGGGTTCCAAAATCACTGTAGATGGTGATTGCAGCCATGAAATTAAAAGATGCTTGCTCCTTGGAAGGAAAGTTATGACCAACCTAGACAGCATATTAAAAAGCAGAGACATTACTTTTGTCAACAAAGATCCATCTAGTCAAGGCTATGGTTTTTTTCAGTAGTCATGTATGGATGTGATAGTTGGACTATAAAGAAAGCTGAGCACCGAAGAATTGATGCTTTTGAACTGTGGTATTGGAGAAGACTCTTGAGAGTCCTTTGTACTGCAAGGAGATCCAACTAGTCCATCCTAAAGATCAGTCCTGGGTGTTTGTTGGAGGGACTGATGTTGAAGCTGAAACTCCAATACTTTGGCCACCTGATGTGGAGAGCTGACTCATTTGAAAAGACCCTGATGCTGGGAAAGATTGAGGGCAGGAGGAGAAGGGGATGACAGAGGATGAGACGCTTGGATGGCATCACTGACACAATGGACATGGGTCTGAGTGGACTCCGGGAGTTGTGAAGGACAGGAAGGCCTGGCGTACTACAGTTCATGGGATCGCAAAGAGTTGGACACAACTGAGTGACTGAACTGAACTGAGCTGGGCATTTAGAGTTTTAGCTCTGTCATTTATTGTCTGTTTAAACTTTTGTAGTCTCTGTTTGCTCATCTGCAAACTTTAGACCATAAAAGTTACCACATTTAAGGATGTTGTTTGGATTTAATTAAATAACGTGCAGAAGGTGCCTGGTACTCAGATGCTCAATTAATATTTTTACCCTTTATTTCCTCTTTCATTGGCACACAGGAAAGAACATAATACACACCAGATACTCAATAAACATGTGGCTTTCCCCTGTAGCACCCTACTGTAGCACACTCCCTACTTGCACTCTCCAGCTTCTCCTTCTCCCCTAGTAAATTTCAAGTGGATCTTAATTAGATTTACTTGGTCCTCCCAACAACCTAATGAAGTTGTTAATGTTAATATCCCCACATTTCAGTTCAAGAAACTGAGGCACAGGATGGTTCAGTAACATCTTACAAGACATACAGCTCTTAAGATAATGGAAACAAGGCATTTCCAATTCCAGAGTCTGTATGTCTAACTATTTTCCCCTCCTGATTCCAGGTCCATCCAATTCCAGGCTCATACTTTTCCACATGAACACAGCCCTCCAATTCACAGATGAATTTTTCTTCCTATAAACTCCTCATTTGGTTTGAGATGGCTTTGTTGAAGTTAAACTTTCAGCTCCACAGGGAAGAATTTTGTGATTCTGAAACTCCACAGAGAACTCTGGCATGCAGCCACCTTTACAAATTTCTGCTAAATCAGCCAGTAAGCTCTTAGTGAGAATGAATATTTGGTCTTAAGTTCTGAAGGCTTCTGCAACTCCAGCTGAGGATCTTGAGCCGTGGAGACAGATGGGGCATTGAAATTAACCTAATCGGTGACATGCAGTTCTTCTAGATTTCTATTTTCTCCATGGAGAGTGAAGCCCCAGGTCAGGTGCTGTGCTCTGATAGGGTTTGGCAGTCCAATTCAAGGAGACAGAGGAATCCAAAGACATCTCCCTTCTCAAACAAAAACTTCCCTGGATCTTCTCTTTTATGAGATGACAATCAGCAATTTTTGCTTCCATACCTTGAATGTCAAAATGAGGATTTCTTGTCTACTGAGGCTAACTATTTCCAGCACATTGCAAACTCTAAGAGAGCAGGAACCATTCTCAAGCACCTCAAGTGACTAGCATAGGGGCTGGCACACTGTAGTTCTTAATAAATATGCATTGGATTAATAATTAGATAAATTTCCTTCTCATTTTGAAAATTCTGACTCAAAAGTGTTGCATTCTTTCCCTAGTCAACTCAGTTTGGCTGAGCAGGAGAAGGGAATGGAAGTGAGATCCATTGGCCATTATGTATCAGGCACAGTATTTCCTGTATGGGATGTTATTTAGTCCTCATAGCAATGCTGTGACGTAGATATTATTACTCCATTGTACAGATAAGAAAGTGGATCTTACAGAGGTAAGGTAGTGAGCCCAAGAAAGCACAGCCAGAAGTAATGTCTAAGTCAATGACGTTTCCATTGTGCTTGTGGAGCAGTTTTCATGAAGGCTAATAAATTGGTTAATTTTCATGGTTTGCTCCTTCTTCAACAGTTTGATCTAATTTTCATTAATAGTAAGTGTAAATTTTTTTTAGCACTTACTATGTGCTGGGCATTGTTCTAATGCTTTACACGTATTAGTATATTTAATTATTTCAACATCCCTCTGAGGTTACTAATATTACCATTCCTGTCTTATGGACAATGGATGGGAAATTTAAGCACAAATAACTTAAGTAAAGTCATATACTTAATAGCCAGCAGGTCTACATTTCATATGCAGGCAGCCTCATTCTAGGTTCTTAAACACTTTGCTATGCCTTCTCTCCAAAATCTACCTGGGCTTCCAAAGACCAGCCAGTCTCTACCACAGAAGAGAAGGATATCTCTGAACCAATTTATCACATCCTAGACATTCATCTCGGAGAAGGCAATGGCACCCCACTCCAGTACTCTTGCCTGGAAAATCCCATGGACGGAGGAGCCTGGTGGGCTGCAGTCCATGGGGTTGCTAAAAGTCGGACACGACTGAGCGACTTCACTTTCACTTTTCACTTTCACTTTTCACTTTCACTTTTCACTTTATGCATTGGAGAAGGAAATGGCAACCCACTCCAGTGTTGTTGCCTGAAGAAGCCCAGGGATGGGGGAGCCTGGTGGGCTGCCATCTATGGGGTCACACAGAGTCAGACACGACTGAAGTGACTTAGCAGCAGTAGCAGCAGACATTCATCACCAGCAAAGTAACTCTGGCAAATTCTGTACTGATTTGAATTGTGTAAATTCTGGTGCTTTCCTATACACAAACTAATAATGGGTGACATGGCTGTGCTTTTTGTCTTCTTAATGTAATCATTATTTGGAATGTTTTAGATGAGGTAGTCTGTTTTCTTATGTTTTTTAAAGAAAGACTTAACAGATGTTGATCACACCAAGTTTTATCACCTTACTGATCATCACCCTGCTCAAAGTCACTAGATGCTGACTTTTTAAGAAACTTCAAAGAGTCGATGACACAGCTCAACCCACTGGCACAATATACTGTAAAGTGCATCAATAGGTGAACCAGATAGAATAGTTAAAATTTCAGATGCATAAAATATGAAAGGCAAAATCCTCTGGGTAAATAAGGGGAGACCAAAGTTAGGTAAAGATGAGTCAAAGTGTCGAAGAATCTCTGTTCAACTTCTCCTCTATCCACCTCTGTAAAAGCTCTACTCTTGCCCTGTCCTCAAAACTAAACATGAAAGTAATCCTTAGATAGGATACTGAAACTTAATTTTTTGGTGACCTCTCATGTAGATACCATAAATAAAATATTTTTATTTTATTGTAACCATTTAATAAGCATCAGAAATAGTATTTTTCATTAACTTTTCAAGAGCAACCCAAAGATATAACTAAACTATGCTGAAAGTGGGTCTAAAAAAATTTTTGCCCCACAAAGAGCAGCTACTTTTTGAAATTTAGGGCACTGATCAGCAGATGAAGTCTTTGCAAATCAGCCTGAAATTGAAGAGAGTCATCTAGAACATAACAGGTAAGCTTTTCCTTTTAAGCAAGTCCAATTCCTGTGTTGGGCCAAACAGGAGCTATAATAAGGAATTTTCCTCTGTGTCAGTTCTTGTAAGACAGCTGGAACAAGGAATGGGTAATCTCTGCCACCAGGGATTATTCCTCCCGTGTCCACAAAGGCCTTGCTCTCTCTTCGTTTTCCTTTGACTCACCCATCATCATCCCCCCTACTCTACTCCACCAACCCAAGGCGATGCACTCAGATAACTACATTCCAGGATGACAACCAAGACCCTCTAGGGTTCTCAAAGACTATCTTAGTTCCAGGCAGCTTTGAGGTTGAAGTCAGTGAACCACAGTCTCACAAATACTGAGAAAGGAACTTTAGAAATACGCTCCCAGTGAGTAGAACAAACTGAAACCTGACAAGTCTAAAAACCAGCCGTATCTTCTCTTCCGGCACCCACAGATCAGATTGAATTGGACATAAAGAAGCACCATTCCTGTGTTTAAGTAACCTCATGACCTCAGACAAACCATTTCTCTTCTCTGGGTCTCCATTTCCTCATCCATAATGAGAGGACACTGGATTATCAGATTGGATGGATGACCAAGGATTTCTCTTCCTCAAACATATGATTCTAAAGATAGGCACAGGAACTTGCCTGGTTTTCCAGTGGTTAAGAAATCCGCCTGCCAATGCAGGGAACACGGGTTCAATCCCTGAGCCGGAAAGATCCTACATGCCTTGGGGCAACTAAGCCTGTGCACACAACTCTTGAGCCCACACACCACAACTCCTGAAGCCCATGTGCTCTAGGGACCATGCTCCTCAACAAGAGAAATCATTGCCATGGGAAGCCTGGGTACCATGACAAAGAGTAGCCCCCACTCTCTGCAACTAGAGAAAGTCCGTGTGCATGAGCAAAGACCCAGCACAGTCAAAAATAAATGAAATAGAGCTTTAAGAAAACAAGGCTAGGCATATTGTTTCATTTTTTTAGATTCAAAAATTCATATTTATTCACATAACTTGAGGACCCTAAGCCATTTTATTAATACTTTTTTTTTTTTTTTTAATCAAAAAACATGTCTATACACTCCAATGTGTCTCGGCATTAGGGATCACATTCTTGGGGGCAGATGGGGTGAAATTTAGATTTTTGTGTTTTCATACTGGGTGATGAATAAGATTCTTTAAAAAACAACATGATACATTTGGAAAGGGAGTGGTTTGGAAAGATGGATGAAGGAGATATTGGTGCAAATGTCCAGGAAGAAAGCTTATAGTTGACAGTGGCAGATGATCTATATTTATAATTTATTATTTACTACTGATGTTCGTCCAACCTGTTGGAAGCAGATGTATGCAGCCACTAACCGAAGGAGCAGATCAAGGAGAGTGATAAGTGGCACTGACTTGTGTCAGTGTCATCAGTTCTAACTAAAACATAAGCACTGGATCAATTTAACAAGCACATTGACCGATGCAGCACAATGTCTGCACAGAGGGACTTGATGCTATTGCAAAAGATAGAAATTTTCCTGAAGCTTTGCTGAGATTTACAAGAGATAGTTTATGAGCAGAAGAGAGCCAGCTTTGCTGAATGTACAAGATGCATGCTACACTGAATACAGGTTTTTTCTTACCACATTACCAAGGTTGCTTACATAAGTTTAGGAAGATTGGAGGGTTCATTGAGTTAATATCAAGAATTATGAAGGTAGTTGAACCCAGGAAGAAGACCATAAATAGGGCCACGGCTATTCTGAAGTCCAGACTATATCCCTGCAGTGGTCCCTAGTGTGCTATTTGGCATTCCTTTTAATTTCCCTCCAGTTGTAATGAGATAACCAAGGTTTGTAATACAGTAAATGTATAATTAAATGTGGACGATATGGTATTCCTGGCAGCACAATTTAAGATTCTGGGTTTATACTACAAAATATCATGATTCCTTTGAACATAGATTTGTTGTTCAAGAAAATAAAATCTCTAGTAAAAGCGTCACTTATAAAAGTCCATTCTTTTAACTTTGATGTTGATTGGGAAATTTAGCCTTTACAAGCATTTTTTTCTCAATTAGTTCACTCAATAAATATTTATTGGACACCTACTGTGTGTCAGGCATTGTGCCAGGCCCTGAACATGAAACAGTATATACCCACATGCACCTTTGCATTCTATAGAGGAGACACTAAGCGAATGCACTAATACATAGAAAACTTATATATCAGGATAAGTTCTACACAGAAAACAAGCAAGGAGATAATCATAGGAATAATGGAGAAAGGCAGTGTTTCAGACCTGTGCTACCAAAACAAACTGGATGACTGAGGAAATTATCTAAGGAAACCAGTATAAGCCTTTTGGTTCCTTATCTGAATCATTGGTGACACAGTATTGGTAGCTGCGTCTATGGCTGTCATGGGGGCTGGGGTAAGGCCTGAAACGTATTCAGCTTTCACAGAGAAGCAGCAAGACACTCAAGGTTATGAATCAAAATATCTGGACTCAATTCTTTTGGATGCACTGCACAGCATGCACGATCTTAGTTCCCCCACCAGGGATCGAATTCATGCCCTCTGTAGTGGAAGCATGGGGTCTTAAGCTCTGGATCACCAGGGAAATCCCGCTGGACTCAATTCTTGGTTCTGCCCATTGTTAATTGTGATTTAGGGGAAGTCAACAACTTTAATTACTGCTTTTCTCACACAAGGTGGATAACACCTATTTTGCTTTTTTCTATTATAGTGGAAGAGAGGAGCAAATTAATATGAAATTATAAGGTGGTATACAAATGTGACTTTGCCATTATTAATCAACCCTAGTAATTTTGCACTCTTTCTCTTATCTTCCAGATGCCAGCTATTATCCCATTCTTTTCCTTCTGACTTTCTATATAAAATGCCAGGAATATGCACCCTCTGATACACAGTGCATGCAAACTTCAATCTGCAAGCAAGAGAGGCATCTTAAGTGCTCTGCACATCAGGAGTTGGGAACATGTTAGTGAGTCAGTTGTTTTAGGTCTTGGTGGTGACTTCTTTTCAGTGATCAAGTTATATAAGGAAATAATCAGTAAATAGAAAGATTGCCTCATTATGCAAAGTGAAATACAATCCACCTTAGAAACGAGAATCATGCAGAGAAGCTTGCCGAACAGACTCTGCTTCCAATTAAGCTCAGATTATAGAGCTGTACTTTAGTTGAAAATCCATTCTCCAGAATGACTTAGATTTCAAGGGACATGGTCAACATGATAATAATAATGATATCATGCTGCTTTCTATAATTCCTTTTCCCAAGGAACTCGGAGTACCATCCTGACATTGTCTTAGCTTTTATCTTCAAACCCAGTTGGGAAGATGAGGGACAGAGACTCTTTTCTCTATGCCTCTATCTTCTAGATAGAACCAATGGGAGGAAAATCCTGTAGGGTTTGCATGGGGAGCCAGATTAGGAATTGAGGCCAGGGTCCAGGGGCTTCCTCACCAGTCTTCTTGGTTAGTATCCTTGAAGTACTTACAGATATGTGGTGAAAGTGTTAGTCACTCGGTCATGTCCAATTCTGTGACCCCATGGACTGTAGCCCACAAGCTCCTCTGTCCATGGAATTCTCCAGGCAAGAATATTGGAGTGGGTTGCCATTTCCTTCTCCAGGGGATCCTCCCAACCCAGGGATTGAACCTGGGTCTCCCACACTGCAGGCAGATTCATCATCTGGGCCAACAGGGGAAGCCTATGTGGTGATATACCAAAACTTATAAATAGCAGAGAAGGTGATCTAGTCTTTGAGACCACAAAGAAGTCAGTGGGGGAAAAAACACCTGAATAATCGTTGAACAAATACCCAAATAAACTAAAACCTAGAGTATCCAAGAATTATCCCATAAATATTACTGCTGTGTCCTACCATCCATTGTTCCAAAAGACCAACAATGTATCAATATTGTATTTCATGAAATTGAAAGTGACAGTCAAGACACACCATTATCTTTCTTTACCAGCAAGAAGAAAAAAATCTGCCAATCAAAATTTGACGTGCTGCTTTCTTAACATTAATTGTAGGACAAATATTGATTTTAGAGATGTTAAAATGAGGTGGGGGGGAATATCTCTTAGATTAATTGATAAATTTGTCATTTGTAGCATACTCCCAAAAAGACACACTAGGGAAATCTCAGGAAATTGTGCAGCTAATTTTGTAACAAAATTAGAAGGTCTCCTCTATAAAGAAAAACAAGGACTCTTCAGAAAAAATAGGAGCTTGAGAGTAGAAATGAAAGTGTTAGTCGCTCAGTCACATCCAACTCTTTGTGACCCCATGGACTGTAGCCTGCCAGGCTCCTCTGTCCATGAAATTCTCCAGGCAAGAATACTGGAGTGGGTAGCCTTTCTCTTCTCCAGGGGATCTTCCCAACAACCCAGGGATTAAACCCAGGTCTCCCATATTGCAGGCAGATTCTTTACCATCTGAGTTATCAGGGAAGCCCATGGATATAAAAGTGAAAGTGAAGGTCTCTCAGTCATGTCTGACTCTTTGCGATCCCATGGACCGTATAGATCCTTCTCCAGAGGATCTTCCCAACCCAGGGATCGAACTCAGGTCTCCTGCATTGCAGGCAGATTCTTTACCAGCTGAACCACAAGGGAAGCCCATGGATATGAAAGACACCTGCAAAATCATGGGGGCAGGGTATAGGTAAGGCACACAATGACCTACTCACCAAATCCTATAAACTCAAAATTAGTGGGAGTCCCTATAAGCTTACAAGAAGAAATTTCAGAAACAAAAGGATGTGTTATTCCACACAGCAGGCAGTCCAAAAAAGGAACTCATTATCCCAAGAGATAGAGCAAACTAAAAGAAAGTAATTTGATTGAAAAGGGTTTTAGATAAATTCATGGATGATAGATCCATAATGGAGTCCATCTTCTGTACACTTAAATGTTCTTATTCAGTCATCATTTCAGCTCGTTTTTTTTTTTTCCTGTGCTAAATAATAGTGTCTCCTCTAGTTCTCCCAAATAGTCTCCATTTTCCAATCCTTCAGATTTATATGTCCCTTCAATCAGTGGTCCCTTTAAATGTGTTTTCCCCCTTTTAATGAGTCCTTGAAAATTTCAGGAAAGTTCAGGTATAATGAAATCCCAAATAAACTATCAGAGCTTAAAGCTTTTTGAAAGCAGAAGCATATCATCTTTATATTAGAAACTTCATAGCACCCAGCCTGGGATAAATTTTCCTTGGATGGATAAAAGAATTAGTGGATGTGTGTAACCCTACACTGAAATCCTTATTGAAATCTAGCTTGCTTAGGTGTCTATATGCTCTATGTGGACTGTTTATGTGTGTAATGGCACACATTTCAGGTGGGCGTTGTGGGGAGGGGAGGAAACACAGATTTAAATGGAAAGGGATTTGAGTCTGCTGTCAAATGTCCTGGTTTCCTAAGTTGGTTATAATTCCTCCTACAACTGATTTAAACTTCCCTCGTAGCTCAGACGGTAAAGTGTCTGCTTGCAATGCAGGAGACCTGGGTTCTATCCCTGGGTCAGAAAGATCCCCTGGAGAAGGAAATGGCAACCCACTCCAGTATTCTTGCCTGGAGAATTCCATGGACAAAGGAGCCTGGTAGGCTACAGTCCGTGGGATCGCAAAGATCGGACACGACTGAGTGACTTCACTTCACAACTAATTTAAGAAGTGCTTAGGGAAGATGGGAGCTCAGCCTAAGCCCCATACTCTGGTGTCTGTTCTTGCCATAAGACTCAAGTTAGAAGAATAAAGTAGTAGGTAGACAAGGGGTAGAGTAGGTGTGACAAAGGCTTAGGAACACTAGGAGATAACAGACATGAAGATTGGCTTCACTTCCTCTTAGAGTAGAGGGTGCCCCTTTTGTTCACGGGCATGGAATGTTGATGGAAGTTCTCTTAATTAGAAAGACCATCAACAACACAAAGGTGACTGTGGTGACCTGGACAAGTCTGAACTGTATTCCAGTAGTACCCAGGTGTGGCCTGATATAGAGCACATCAGTGGCAACATTTAGGGCACACGCAAAGAGAAAAAACAGCAAATACTTCCATGAACTCAAAGATCATGCCCCTTTGGCTTCCTTATTCAGCAGTCTAGATTCCTGCTAATGTGGGAAAACTGAAGGAAAAATAATAATTCATGCATATGTGTGTATTTATTTCTTCAAAGCAGTTTTGTAACATCCTTTTGAGACAAGTTCTAAAACCTCACTTTGACAACAAAAACTCCTTTCTGAACACATTTGTCTTTTCCCCAGTGACCTGAGTTAGCACTCATCATTGTGTTCTTTAAATACTATATTTATGGAAATGACATCATATGAGAAAGAGATGCTTTATGGCTGGTAATCTCTGTCTTGTTACATAGGATTTATGAGACCAGAGGGGCAGTCCTCCTCACTGGCCTTGGAGCCCGATGTTTCATGCATTTTCCCTTCTTCTTTGTTAAGCAGTTGAGGCTTCATTTTACCTTGTGTTATCCATTTATTTTCCTTTGTTTCTGCCATATTTGCTAAATGTTTCTTATAATAGGTAAATACTGCTTAGGCATAGCATTTGTGATATGTGTGTGGGTCTGTATGCATGTATGTCCCTATACACATGAGGGTGTATGAGTGTGGACGAATGTAGCCTTGCATGAGCACTTGGCTGTGTATCTAAGTGGCTGGGACTACTTGGGACCACACAAGGGACAAATCCTAGTGCCACATTAAAAAAAAAAATCATGTTCTCTAAGCATCCATCCCATTCATCCACTGTGTGCATGAAGGAGGTTGACATTCTTCAGGAAGCACAAAGGGAGTGGCTATTTCCTCTGTATACACTGGCCATATCTGCGAGGTTCCTAAACTTTCCCTCTCACTGAGTGCCATCTGCCTTCACAGACGTCTTGCCTCCACGATCACTCCCTGAACATTCCTGTTGCTACCAGTTTCTGCAACTCTCACAGGAGAATGCCACATTGTTTGGTGTCCCTGAGCTTCTAGGCTTGTCTTCCATTGAGGTCAAAGATGGCTAGGGTTCAGTCCAGCAGATCAGAACTGGGAATTGTTCAAGACATTCAGATTTAGGGAACATCTTTTAAATAGAGTGTGGAGAAAGAGGGACGAGACAGAAACATATGGAGACCTGTTGAAATCAAAGCTCTAACTAACTGCTTGCCTTGACAATCTTTGTAGGGACAAAATCGAACTTCCTACTGTGTGCAAAGAGCTGTTTTATATTCTCAGAGCACTTCCATATCTACTACTATAAAATGGCATTTTTGGTCCTCTGTATCTGCACCTGTATTTTCTCACAAGATGTTATAGATGAAGAAACTGAAGTGCAGAAAAGGCGAATGGCTAGACCAAGAAAATAATGACAGAGTGTGAATTCAACCCCAGTCAGATGTGGCAATACAAAACGACAGCCAGGAGCATGGTATCCATGATCCAATGCCATGGGATGCTACAAATGCCTCCTCCTATTATAACTTCCTCACTAATGGGAGATCTCTGTGTCTCAGTCACCTGAGAAGTGGAATCACTGCTGAAAGTAATTTCAACCTTAGAGGAGCTAAGGAAATGACTGAACGCAATAGTGAATGTAGAGTCTTAAGCCAAATGTCCAATCCACATTAACTTTATATTAACAACTATTGCTATTTTTGCCTGGAGAATCCCAGGGACAGGGGAGCCTGGTGGGCTTCCGTCTATGAGGTCACACAGAGTCGGACATGACTGAAGTGACTTAGCAGCAGTAGCAGCAGCATGGTATATGGAGAAAGCAATGGCACCCCCACTTCAGTACTCTTGCCTGGAAAATCCCATGGATGGAGGAGCCTAGAAGGCTGCAGTCCATGGGGTCGCTGAGGGTCGGACACAACTGAGAGACTTCAGTTTCACTTTTCACTTTCATGCATTAGAGAAGGAAATGGCAACCCACTCCAGTGTTCTTGCCTGGAGAATCCCAGGGATGGGGGAGCCTAGAAGGCTGCAGTCCATGGGGTCGCTGAGGGTCGGACACGACTGAGAGACTTCAGTTTCACTTTTCACTTTCATGCATTGGAGAAGGAAATGGCAACCCACTCCAGTGTTCTTGCCTGGAGAATCCCAGGGACGGGGGAGCCTGGTGGGCTGCCGTCTATGGGGTCCGCACAGAGTCGGACACGACTGAAGCAACTCAGCAGAAGCAGCAGCAGCATTGCTATTTTATTCTTACATTTTATATTATTATTTTCAAAGAGAACCTTTGAAAGGTTTCACATTATCCCAGGATATCACATGGTTCATTTTGGCAAAGCACAGAGAATTTGAAGATTACTCAGAAGAAATGGAAAGGTAATTTTTCTGTGATAAATAAGCTTAGCATAATGTGTTTATGAGCTGAAAATGTTTAATAAAGAGGCAATATAAAAAATCATCAAATCGATTGTTACCTGGGGAAATAAAAATATTAAAGGAGTATCTTTAATTACATTTGTAAGCTTCTAAATTCTAAAGGTTACTGGGGTCTAGCCTTCCTTGCATCACTTAAAAATTATTCCTGGTTGTGTTCTATATTTCAAACAGTGATAGTTCAAGCATTTTCATCTGCTTTCATGAATTTTATGCTCTGCTGTAGTGCATGGAATGTTTTTATTTTAAAATTTGGCATCACCCAACTTCAGGGGAGCCCTAGGGAGGTTTCTAGAAAAATAAGGACCAAAATACATATTCCTCAGATTTAGATCATGCTTAAGTTAGCTTTCACTGCACAACCAGCCCCAAAACTTAGAGGCTTAGAAACATCTCCATTTATTTAATTCACAATCCTTCTAGGTGATTGTGAATTAAATAAATGGAGATGTTTCCAAAATAAATGTGATTCTTTTGGCCTCGGCTGGGGTAGGTTCCTTGAATCTCAGTTATGATTGCACATTATACTGAAATGAATGACCTATGAACTTGCCTCAACTTTCATAGTGCCTGGGGGTATAAATTAAAAGCTAATAGATGTTCTTTGAGTTTATAAGTCGATGAATTAATGGATGACTAAGTGAAGTTATCTCCACTTAGCTTCTCTTGGACACTGTTTGGCATGGGGCTGTCTCTTGGAGAATTGCAAAAAAGTTATTTTCCCCAGCAATGCCCCAAAACTTTTATCTCCTACATTGATCCAGTACATTCTGCCACCTAGTTAGAAGACACACACTGCCCACCCTGAGCACTGTGCCAAGTCAATCACATCTCCCAAATATTCCCTTTCTTCTTTCCCTTTAAAATCCCCATTCTTTCAATGTCATGAGAAAAAGTCTTCCTGGCTTGATAGGGGGAACCACAAGGTCACATTGCAAGGGAGTGGATTCTAGGAGGACATTGTGCCCATTTCTGTAATCTATCATGGGTCACAATTTACAGATTGCAAGGTGCACCATGCCATCCCAGATCACTAGGTAACATAGAAATGTTGCTGTGTAAAAGAGCAGGCATCTCTTTCTAATACTCTTCTTTCTATTAAAAACACACACACACACACACACTCCTAGATGTCAGCAATTCTCAACCTGAAATAGATGCCTCAGCCCCAGTCAAACAGCCTTTAAGCTCTTTAAAATGCATTCATCACAGACTGCAGAAGTGACAGACACTCCGGAAAGGAAATCCCAAGACCAAAATAGTCATCCGTCACTTCTGACAGAGTATGGCATGATGCTGGGAGGGGGAGCATCAGCTGAAGAGGATGATCCTATGGTGAAGTCTGCTCTGGGTCATTGTCCACTGCTCTATGGAGGATGAAAGACAGATAATCTGGGACCTTGCAGGGAATGTTAGAACCTGGAGACCCGGGTCTACTTTAAATGAGCTCCATTTCTCAGAGTAAATAATGGACTGGGCATGATTGATGGTGTGATTGGCCCTTTATTTAACTGATTAGAACTGGAGATAATGCTCAGTCCCTCTCCCAGAACCTGAAAATAGGTAGGCCACCTGCAGATACCTATACTGCTGCTGCTGCTAAGTCACTTCAGTCGTGTCTGACTCTGTGTGACCCCAGAGATGACAGCCCATCAGGCTCCCCCATCCCTGGGATTCTCCAGGCAAGAACACTGGAGTGGGTTGCCATTTCCTTCTCCAATGCATGAAAGTGAAAAGTGAAAGTGAAGTGGCTCAGTTGTGTCCGACTCTTAGCAACCCCGTGGACTGCAGCCTACCAGGCTCCTCCGTCCATGGGATTTTCCAGGCAAGAGTATTGGAGTGGGGTGCCATTGCCTTCTCTGATACCTATACTAGAAACGTTTTAATAGAAGGAGTCAAGTGACCAAACTCAAACGATCTGCACTTTCCAGCTTCTGAGAGGCTGTCTGGCTTGTCACACATGTCCTTCTGTATTCAGCCACAGAACCCTGTGTTATCAACGTGTGCAGCCTCTTTTAGCTTTGTTCCATCCTCTCCAGCCCACAGCCAGCCTACGGCCTTATTCTTGCCCTTGTACCTGCTGTTCACATGTCTAACTGAGCTTCCTGCCTCTTGACCTAACTCTTTCCAATCGGTTCCACCCTCTTCCTCAAATATAATTCTGACCATGTCACTGTCGCCCTGCTTTCAGGTCCCACACAGCTCTCAGGATCAAGCTCAGATATTCTGGCTATGTGCTCCCCTGCTCCTCTCTTCTCCCACCTCCACACACACCTCTCTTCTTCCGCCCACCCTTCACCACACATTTTCAAAACAGTCATTTGAAACTACTTATGATTCCTTAAAATACAACAGACTGCTTCAGGCTTCCAAATCTTTGCACATATTGTTCCCTCTTCCAGGAAAACACTCTCTTTGTCCCTACGTCATCTAAGACTTACTCATTCTTCTAAATGCAGCTCAAGCATCACTTCTTCCAAGAAATCTTTCTTGAGCTTCCTAATCCAATATAGGTGCTCCTCTTCTGGCTCCTCTCATAGCCTTGCTATCTCCATCATGGCTTTGACACGTTACACTGAAATAGGTGTTGGTCTGCCTCTGCCATCACTCTGAGTAATTTTGTCTTATTCAAGTCTCCTGGGATTGAGCACAAAGTGAAATATGGCTGAATATTTTTTAAATGAATGAATGAACTAATGAACAAATGAATGAAGTTACCAGTACTCAGATCTTTTTAGACACTGTATGGTCCATAGCTCTCTCTTGGAGAACTGCAAGGTAATTAATTTAATGTTGCCAGAGTTCTCCACCACCAATTCACATCTCTCAAGCTGATTCAGTAGAATCTCCCTCCCAGTTAGACACATGCTCAGATTCAGCCTTAACAACTAAATCATGTAGCTTCCCCAAATCATCCCTTCCTTTTTTCCCTTAAAACTTCCATTCTTTCAGTATCCTGAGATACAGAAAGAAAACTGACAGGCAATATCATTTACAATATTTACAATGAAGTAGGAACAGCTGAAAATAATAAGCCTTACAATTACATAGTGTTTTATAGTTTATGAAATGCTCACTTTCAGTACTTTTATATTTTCAACAATCCTTGAGAGGTGGGCTGCACAGCTACTCTCATTTCATTTTATATCTGAGAAAACTTTAGCTCACAGTTGTTTTGTAACTTTGCCAGAATCATATAAGCAGTAGAATTTCAATTCATACTCTTTTTCTTTTTCTATTTCATTTTTCAGAAGGTTGTAGTATAGAGTGAGAGTCAGTCTTTAAGCAACTTTCATGGAATTAGAGATGAGATGTGGGAAATACTTTACAAAACCACATTAATATGTTGACTAAGGGTCTTGGTGATGCCCTGAAGTCCATGACCTGCTCATCAAAAACCCGCAACTTCTCATCACACATACATTTATCCCAGAACCTGTATCCAAGTCCATGATGCAATCGTCTGCCCTACAGACATTCTGGGAGGCTATCCTAACCCTCAGGCAAAGTATATGTGCAGTAGGAACCAGGGTGTCTAGAGTAAGTCAGTGGGTGAGGAGGCTGCAAGGAGAGAAGAAATAAGAATGGGTAGCTGAAATACTCTGAGAAAAGAAGTTACAAATTCTCATCATTAATCCTGCACAACAGTTACATGATTAGAGAGATTATCACCCACATCTGTCAAAAGACTCTAAGCCCCTTTAGAGCAGTGCCTACACCACATCTCTGCCACCCTGGTCTACCACCCTGCCAGCATCTGAGGCTGCTCTCAACACCTGTAAGTTCAGTTGAGTCACTCAGTCGTGACGAACTCTTTGTGACCCCGTGGGCTGCAGCATGCCAGGCTTCCCTGTCCATCACCAACTCCTGTAGTTTGCTCAAACTCATGTCCATCGAGTCAGTGATGCCATCCAACCATTTCACCCTCTGTCATCTCCTTCTCCTCCTGCTTCCAGTCTTTCCCAGCATCAGGGTCTTTTTCATCAATCATTTCCTTATTGACTGCCTCCTTCCCCCTTTCATTTTGAAGACAAATTTAGGTTTTTTCCAAGAATTATTATTGAAAATTTGGCTTTTTCATTTAGGTAGTGCCTCAATTTTTACATAATTTTTGTATTGAGTTAGCACAGAGTCGGACACGACTGAAGTGACTTAGCAGCAGCAGCAGTGCTGGCCTCATAGGATGGGTTGAGAAATATCCTCTCCTCTTCTAGGTTTTGGAAAGAGTTTGTGAAGGTTTGGTGTTAATTCTACCTTAACATTTTTTAGAGGTTACTACTGAAGCCAGCTGGGCCTGGACTTTAATTGTAGGCTTTTTAAAAGCTAACTTAATCTCATACTTATTTTAACATCTATTCATATTTTATTTCTTCTTGAGTCAGTTTCAGGTGTTTTTAATAGGAATTTTTACCTTTATAGGAATTTACTCATTTAATTTATTGGCATATATTAAGTTGTATTATTTCCTTATAATCCTTTCCATTTCTATGAGGTTGCAGTAATGTCCTCTATATCATTCTTGATTTTAGTAATTTGGGTCTTCTCCTTTTCTCCTTTGGTCAGTCTGGTTAAATATTTGTTAATTTTTCTGACAAGGCTTTAATTTTCAAAATATACAAATACCTCATACAACTCAATAACAACAACAACAAAAAAAAAACCAATCACAAAACAGGCGGAAGACCTAAATAGACATTTCTCCAAAGAAGACATACAGATGGCCAACAGGCACATAAAAAGATGCTTAACATTGATGAATATCAGAGAAATGCAAGTTAAAATTACAATGAGGTATTACCTCATATCATCAGTGTGGCTGTCATTAAAAAGTCTATAAATAATAAATGTTGGAGAGAGTCTAGAAAAAAGGAAACCTTCCTACACCAGAATGTAAATTGGTGTAGCCACGATGGAGAACAGTATAGAGGTTCTTTAAAAAACTAAAAATATGATCCAGCAATCCCAGTTCTGGGCATGTGTGCAGACAAAAGTACATTTCAAAAAACGACATGCATTCCCATGCTCACAGCAACACCACTCACAGTAGCCAAGACATGAAAACAAGCTACAAGTTCACCGACAGATGAATAGACAAAAAAGACCTTTATTTGTGGGATATATATCTACAATGGAATACTTCTCAGCCATAAAAAGGAATGAAATAATGCCATATCCAGCAACAGGGATGGCCCTAGAGATTGTCATACTAAGTGAAGTAAGTCAGAAAGAGAAACACAAATATCATACCTATCACTCATGTGTGGAATCTAAAATATGAACTTATATAATTATATATAAATGAACTTATATAAAAAACAGAAAGACTGAGAGAAATAGGAAAAAAACCTCATGATTATCAAAGGGGAAAGGAGTGGGGAGGAGCAGGGATAAATTAAACATTTGGGATTTGCAAATACAAACTACTATATGTAAAATAGATAAGCAACAAGGTCCTTCTATATAGCACTGGGAATTATATAGAGTCTCTTGTAATAAACTATAATGGAAAATAATATGAAAAAGAATATATATATGTATATATAACTGATGTGTTGTACACCAGAAACTAACACAACATTGTAAATCATCACTGTATTCTTCATTTTATATATATATATATTTTTAGTAAAAAAAATAGACAAACTTGTGGTACCAAAGGGGAAAGGAACAGGGAGGAATTAGCGGACATAAACTACTGTATATGGAATATCAACAACCTCAGATATGCAGATGATACCACTTTAATGGCAGAAAGTGAAGAGGAACTAAAGAGCCTCTTGAAGGTGAAAGAGAAAAGTGAAAGAGCTGGCTTAAAACTCGACATGCAAAAACACTAAAATTATGGCATCTGGTCCCATCACTTCATGGCAAATAAATTGGGAAAAATGGAAACAGTGACAGATTTTATTTTCTTGGGCTCCAGAATCACTGCAGACAGTGATTGCAGTCTTGAAATTAAGAGCTGCTTCTCCTTGGAAGAAAAACTATGACAAACCTAGAAAGTGTATTAAAAATCAGAGACATCACTTTGCCAATGAAGATCCATATTGTCACAGTTACAGGTTTTCCAGTAGGCATGTATGGATGTGAGAGTTGGGCCATAAAGAAGACAATGCTGAAGAAATTGATGCTTTCAAACTGAGGTGCTGGAGAGGACTCAAAAGTCCCTTGTAGAGCAAGGAGATCAAATCAGTCAATTCTAAAGGCAATCAACACAGAATATTCATGGGAAGGACTGATGCTGAAGCTCCAATACTTTGGCCATCTGATGCAAGGAACCAACTCATTGGAAAAGACCCTAATGTTGGGCAAGATTGAAGGCAGGAAGAGAAGGGGACCACAGAGGGTGAGATGGTTGGATGGCATCACCAACTCAATGGACATGAGTTTAAGTAAGCTCTGGGAGATAGTGAAGGACAGGGGAGCACGGTGTGCTGCAGTCAGTGCGGTTGCAGAGTTGGACACAACTGAGTGACTGAACAACAACAACAACATATATGGAATAGAAAAACAACAGGGCCTCTTGTATAGGACAGGGAACTATATTTAATAGTCTGTGATAAAGGAAAATAATATGGAAAAGACTATATAAACGTATACCTGAATCACTTTGCTGTACGCCTGTAACTTATCAGATCAAATCAGATCAGTCGCTCAGTCGCATCCGACTCTTTGCGACCCCATGAACTGCAGCACACCAGGCCTCCCTATCCATCACCAGCTCTCAGAGGTCACTCAGATTCACATTCATCGAGTCAGTGATGCCATCCAGCCATCTCATCCTCTGTCGTCCCCTTCTCCTCCTGCCCCCAATCCCTCCCAGCATCAGAGTCTTCTCCAATGAGTCAACTCTTTGCATGAGGTGCCCAAAGTATTGGAGTTTCAGCTTTAGCATCATTCCTTCCAAAGAAATCCCAGGGCTGATCTCCTTCAGAATGGACCGGTTGGATCTCCTTGCAGTCCAACGGACTCTCAAGAGTCTTCTCCAACACCACAGTTCAAAAGCATCAATTCTTCGGCACTCAGCCTTCTTCACAGTCCAGCTCCCACATCCATACATGACCACAGGAAAGACAATAGCCTTGACTAGATGAACCTTTGTTGGCAAAGTGATGTCTCTGCTTTTGAATATGCTATCTAGGTTGGTCATAACTTTCCTTCCAAGGAGTAAGCGTCTTTTAATTTCATGGCTGCAGTCACCATCTGCAGTGATTTTGGAGCCCAGAAAAAGAAAGTCTGACACTGTTTCCACTGTTTCTCCATCTATTTCCCATGTAGTGATGGGACCAGATGCCATGATCTTCGTTTTCTGAATGTTGAGCTTTAAGCCAACCTTTTCACTCTCCACTTTCACTTTCATCAAGAGGCTTTTGAGTTCCTCTTCACTTTCTGCCATAAGGGTGGTATCATCTGCATATCTGAGGTTATTGATATTTCTCCCGGCAATCTTGATTCCAGCTTGTGTTTCTTCCAGTCCAGCATTTCTCATGATGTACTCTGCATATAAGTTAAATAAACATGGTGACAATATACAGCCTTGACGTACTCCTTTTCCTATTTGGAACCAGTCTGTTGTTCCATGACCAATTCTAACTGTTGCTTCCTGACCTGCATACAGATTTCTCAAGAGGCAGATCAGGTGGTCTGGTATTCCCATCTCTTTCAGAATTTTCCACAGTTTATTGTGATCCACACAGTCAAAGGCTTTGGCATAGTCAATAAAGCAGAAATAGATGTTTTTCTGGAACTCTCTTGCTTTTTCCATGATCCAGCAGATGTTGGCAATTTGATCTCTGGTTCCTCTGCCTTTTCTAAAACCAGCTTGAACATCAGGAAGTTCACGGTTCACATATTGCTGAAGCCTGGCTTGGAGAATTTTGAGCATTACTTTACTAGCGTGTGAGATGAGTGCAATTGTGCGGTAGTTTGAGCATTCTTTGGCATTGCCTTTCTTTGGGATTGGGATGAAAACTGACCTTTTCCAATCTTGTGGCCACTGCTGAGTTTTCCAAATTTGCTGGCATATTGAGTGTAGCACTTTCACAGCATCATCTTTCAGGATTTGGAATAGCTCCACTGGAATTCCATCACCTCCACTAGCTTTGTTCATAGTGATGCTTTCTAAGGCCCACTTGACTTCACATTCCAGGATGTCTGGCTCTAGGTCAGTGATCACACCATCATGATTATCTGGATCGTGAAGCTCTTTTTTGTACAGTTCTTCTGTGTATTCTTGCCACCTCTTCTTAATATCTTCTGCTTCCGTTAGGTCCATATCATTTCTGTCCTTTATCGAGCCCATCTTTGCATGAAATGTTCCTTTGGTATCTCTGATTTTCTTGAATAGATCCTTAGTCTTTCCCATTCTGTTGTTTTCCTTTTTTTTTTTTCTTTTTTTGCTGAAGAAGTTTTTTTTTTTTTTTTTTTTTTTTTTTTTTTTTTTTTTTTTTTTTTTTTTTTTTTTTTTTTTTTTTTTTTTTTTTTTTTTTTTTTTTTTTTTTTTTTTTTTTTTTTGGCTTATAATCACATTTATTTTATTTTTTTTTTACAATATTGTATTACTTTTACTATACATCGAGATGGATCCGCCACCAGAATACCCGTGCTCCCCATCCTGAACCCTCCTCCCTCCCCCCTCCCACACCATCCCTCCAGGTCATCCCAGTGCTCCAGTCCCAGACATCTGTTATCGGGCATCGTACCTGGACTGACTCGTTTCAGATATGATATTATACATATTTCAATGCTATTCTCCCCAATCGTCCCACCCTCTCCCAGTCCCAGAGTCCAAAAGTCTATTCTATACATCAGTGTCTCTTTTGCTGTCTCATAAGCAGGGTGATTGTTACCATCTTTCTAAATTCCATATATATGCGTTAGTATACTGTATTTGTGTTTTTCTTTCTGGCTTACTTCACTCTGTATGATAGGCTCCAGTTCCATCCACCTCAATAGAACTGATTCAAATGTGTTCTTTTTAATGGCTGAGTAATACTCCATCGTGTATATGTACCACAGCTTGCTTATCCATTCATCTGTGGATGGGCATCTAGGTTGCTTCCACGTCCTGGCTATTGTAAACAGTGCTGCTATGAACATTGGGGTACACGTGCCTCTTTCAATTCTGGTTTTCTCAGTGTGTATGCCCAGCAGTGGGATTGCTGGGTCATAAGGCAGTTCTATTCCCAGTTTTTTGAGGAATCTCCATACTGTTCTCCATAATGGCTGTACTAGTTTGCATTCCCACCAACAGTGTAAGAGGGTACCCTTCTCTCCGCACCCTCTCCAGCATTTATTGCTTGTGGATTTTTGGATCGCAGCCATTCTGACTGGCGTGTAATGGTATCTCATAGTGGTTTTGATTTGCATTTCTCTGATAATGAGCGATGTTGAGCATCTTTTCATGTGTTTGTTAGCCATCTGTATGTCTTCTTTGGAGAAATGTCTATTAAGTTCTTTGGCCCATTTTTTGATTGGGTCGTTTATTTTCCTGGAATTGAGCTGTAGAAGTTGCTTGTATATTTTTGAGATTAGTTGTTTGTCTGTTGCTTCATTTGCTATTATTTTCTCCCATTCTGAGGGCTGTCTTTTCAGCTTGCCTATAGTTTCCTTTGTTGTGCAAAAGCTTTTTAAGTTTGATTAGGTCCCATTTGTTCATTTTTGATTTTATTTCCGATATTCTGGGAGGTGGGTCATAGAGGATCCTGCTGTGATGTAAGTCAGAGAGTGTTTTGCCTATGTTATCCTCTAGGAGTTTTATGGTTTCTGGTCTTATATTTAGCTCTTTAATCCATTTTGAATTTATTTTTGTGTATGGTGTTAGACATTGTTCTAGTTTCATTCTTTTACAAGTGTTTAACCAGTTTTCCCAGCACCACTTGTTAAAAAGATTGTCTTTACTCCATTGTATATTCTTGCCGCCTTTGTCAAAGATTAGGTGACCATATGTGCGTGGATTTATCTCTGGACTTTCTATTTTGTTCCATTGATCTATGTTTCTGTCTTTGTGCCAGTACCATACTGTCTTGATGACTGTAGCTTTATAGTAGAGCCTGAAGTCAGGCAGGTTGATTCCTCCAGTTCCGTTCTTCTTTCTCAAGATAGCTTTGGCTATTCGAGGTTTTTTGTATTTCCATACAAATTGAGAAATTATTTGTTCTAGCTCTGTGAAGAATACTGTTGGTAGCTTGATGGGGATTGCATTGAATCTATAAATTGCTTTGGGTAGTATACTCATTTTCACTATATTGATTCTACCAATCCACGAACAAGGAATATTCCTCCATCTATTAGTGTCCTCTTTAATTTCTTTCAGCAGTATTTTATAGTTTTCTAAATATAGGTCTTTAGATTCTTTAGGAAGATATATTCCTAAGTATTTTATTGTTTTTATTGCAATGGTGAATGGAATTGTTTCTTTAATTTCTCTTTCTATTTTCTCGTTATTAGTGTACAGGAATGCAAGGGATTTCTGTGTGTTAATTTTATATCCTGCAACTTTACTGTATTCATTGATTAGTTCTAGTAATTTTCTGGTGGAATCTTTAGGGTTTTCTACGTAGAGGATCATGTCATCTGCAAACAGTGAGAGTTTTACTTCTTCTTTTCCAATTTGGATTCCTTTTATTTCTTTTTCTGCTCTGATTGCTGTGGCCAGAACTTCCAGAACAATGTTGAATAATAATGGTGAAAGTGGGCATCCTTGTCTTGTTCCTGACTTTAGAGGAAATGCTTTCAGTTTTTCACCATTGAGGATAATGTTTGCTGTGGGTTTGTCGTATATAGCTTTTATTATGTTGAGGTATGTTCCTTCTATTCCTGCTTTCTGGAGAGTTTTTATCATAAATGGATGTTGAACTTTGTCAAAGGCTTTCTCTGCATCTATTGAGATAATCATATGGTTTTTATTCTTCAGTTTGTTAATGTGGTGTATTACGCTGATTGATTTGCGGATATTGAAGAATCCTTGCATCCCTGGGATAAAGCCCACTTGGTCATGGTGTATGATCTTTTTAATGTGTTGTTGGATTCTGATTGCTAGAATTTTGTTAAGGATTTTTGCATCTATATTCATCAGTGATATTGGCCTGTAGTTTTCTTTTTTTGTGGGATCTTTGTCAGGTTTTGGAATTAGGGTGATGGTGGCCTCATAAAATGAGTTTGGAAGTTTGCCTTCCTCTGCAATTTTCTGGAACAGTTTGAGTAGGATAGGTGTTAGCTCTTCTCTAAATTTTTGGTAGAATTCAGCTGTGAAGCCGTCTGGGCCTGGGCTTTTGTTTGCTGGGAGATTTCTGATTACAGTTTCAATTTCCGTGCTTGTGATGGGTCTGTTAAGATTTTCTATTTCTTCCTGATCCAGTTTTGGAAAGTTGTACTTTTCTAAGAATTTGTCCATTTCTTCCATATTGTCCATTTTATTGCCATATAATTGCTGATAGTAGTCTCTTATGATCCTTTGTATTTCTGTGCTGTCTGTTGTGATCTCTCCATTTTCTTTTCTAATTTTATTGATTTGATTCTTCTCCCTTTGTTTCTTGATGAGTCTGGCTAGTGGTTTGTCAATTTTATTTACCCTTTCAAAGAACCAGCTTTTGGCTTTGTTAATTTTTGCTATGGTCTCTTTTGTTTCTTTTGCATTTATTTCTGCCCTAATTTTTAAGATTTCTTTCCTTCTACTAATCTTGGGGTGCTTCATTTCTTCCTTTTCCAGTTGCTTTAGGTGTAGAGTTAGGTTATTTATTTGGCTTTTTTCTTGTTTCTTAAGGTATGCCTGAATTGCTATGAACTTTCCCCTTAGGACTGCTTTTACAGTGTCCCACAGGTTTTGGGTTGTTGTGTTTTCATTTTCATTCGTTTCTATGCAGAATTTTATTTCTTTTTTGATTTCTTCTGTGATTTGTTGGTTATTCAGGAGTGTGTTGTTCAGCCTCCATATGTTGGAATTTTTAATAGTTTTTCTCCTGTTATTGAGATTTACTCTTACTGCATTGTGGTCAGAAAAAATGGTTGGAATGATTTCAATTTTTCTGAACTTACCAAGGCTAGATTTATGGCCCAGGATGTGGTCTATCCTGGAGAAGGTTCCGTGTGCACTTGAGAAAAAGGTGAAATTCATTGTTTTGGGATGAAATGTCCTATAGATATCAATTAGTTCTAATTTGTCTATTGTATCATTTAAAGCTTGTGTTTCCTTGTTAATTTTCTGCTTAGTTGATCTATCCATTGGCGTAAGTGGGGTATTAAAGTCTCCCACTATTATTGTGTTATTGTTTATTTCTCCTTTCATACTTGTTAGTATTTGTCTTACATATTGCGGTGCTCCTAAGTTGGGTGCATATATATTTATAATTGTTATATCTTCTTCTTGGATTGATCCTTTGATCATTATGTAGTGACCTTCTTTGTCTCTTTTCACAGCTTTTGTTTTAAAGTCTATTTTATCTGATATGAGTATTGCTACTCCTGCTTTCTTTTGGTCCCTATTTGCATGGAAAATCTTTTTCCAGCCCTTCACTTTCAGTCTGTATGTGTCCCCTGTTTTGAGGTGGGTCTCTTGTAGACAACATATGTATGGGTCTTGTTTTTGTATCCATTCAGCCAGTCTCTGCCTTTTGGTTGGGGCATTCAACCCATTTACATTTAAGGTAATTACGGATAAATATGATCCCGTTGCCATTTACTTTGTTGTTTTGGGTTTGAATTTATATATCCTTTTTGTGTTTCCTGTCTAGAGAAGGTCCTTTAGTATTTGTTGGAGAGCTGGTTTGGTGGTGCTGAATTCTCTCAGCTTCTGCTTGTCTGTAAAGGTTTTGATTTCTCCTTCATATTTGAATGAGATCCTTGCTGGGTACAATAATCTGGGCTGTAGGTTCTTTTCTTTCATCACTTTAAGTATGTCTTGCCATTCCCTCCTGGCTTGAAGAGTTTCTATTGAAAGATCAGCTGTTAGCCTTATGGGAATTCCCTTGTGTGTTATTTGTTGTTTTTCCCTTGCTGCTTTTAATATTTGTTCTTTGTGTTTGATCTTTGTTAATTTGATTAATATGTGTCTTGGGGTGTTTCGCCTTGGGTTTATCCTATATGGGACTCTCTGGGTTTCTTGGACTTGAGTGATTATTTCCTTCCCCATTTTAGGGAAGTTTTCAACTATTATCTCCTCTAGTATCTTCTCATGGTCTTTCTTTTTGTCTTCTTCTTCTGGAACTCCTATGATTCGAATATTGTAACGTTTAAGATTGTCCTGGAGGTCTCTGAGATTGTCCTCATTCCTTTTAATTCGTTTTTCTTTTTTCTCCTCTGATTCATTTAATTCTGCCATTCTATCTTCTAATTCACTAATTCTATCTTCTGCCTCTGTAATTCTACTATTTGTTGCCTCCAGAGTGTTTTGGATCTCATTTATTGTATTATTCATTATATATTGACTCTTTTTTATTTCTTCTAGGTCCTTGTTAAATCTTTCTTGCATCTTCTCGATGCTTTTCTCCAGGCTATTTATCCATGATTCCATTTTGCTTTCCAGGCTTTGGATTAATTTCACTATCATTATTCGGAATTCTTTATCAGGTAGGTTCGCTATTTCTTCCTCTTTAGTTTGGTTTGGTGGGCATTTATCCTGTTCCTTTACCTGCTGGGAATTCTTCTGTCTCTTCATCTTGTTTAAAATGCTGAGTTTGGGGAGTCCTTACTGTATTCTGGCAGTCTGTGGAGTTCTCTTTATTGTGGCTTTTCTGCCCTATATGTGGGTTTGTACCGGTGGCAAGTCGAGGTTTCTTGTTTATGGAAGCTTGTATCGATGTTCTGGTGGGTGGGGCTGGATTTCTTTTCTCTGGGGTGCGGTGGAGTGTCTAGTGGTGTGTTATGAGATGTCTATGGTTTTGAGGTTGCTTTGTGTAGCCTGTGACTTGGAGCTCAGGGCTGTGTTCTTGTTTTTCTAGAGGTTTTTCTTGGTATGTCTTGCCGTGGAACTTGCTGGTCTTTGTGTGATGCTTGGTTTCAGTGTAGGTATGGAGGCATTTGATGAGCTCCTGTCAATTAATGTTTCGTGGGGTCAGGGTTTGGACTTAAGCCTCCTGCTTCCTGTTATCTGTCTTATTTTTGCAGTAGTCTCATAAAGTTCGTCTTCTATATTGCATTCCACAACTAGACTGTTCAGAGATGTTCACGGAGTTATACGGAGAAGGAGAAAGGGAGGAGGGAGATATAGTTGGTCAGGAGGATAAAAGGAGGGAGTGTCAAGGAGAGAGACAGATCCAGTCAGTAATCAGTAAAGAAAAGAACAAAGGGGAGAAAAAAAGCCAAGGACATAAAAAAAAAAAGAGAAGAAAAAAAAAAAAAAAGAAAGAAAGAAAACACACACAAAAAAAACCAAAACAGGGTCGCAAAAGTTATATCTAACAGTGGAGATTAAAGAAGTACTAGAGGATAAAAACATAAAAATAAAAGAAACAAAAACAAGAAAAAAAAAAAAAAAAAACACACACACAAAAAAAACCAAAACAGGGTCGCAAAAGTTATATCTAACAGTGGAGATTAAAGAAGTACTAGAGGATAAAAACATAAAAATAAAAGAAACAAAAACAAGAAAAAAAAAAAAAACATACACAAAAAAACCAAAACAGGGTCGCAAAAGTTATATCTAACCGTGGAGATTAAAGAAGTACTAGAGGATAAAAACATAAGAATAAAAGAAACAAAAACAAGAAAAAAAAAAAAGAAAAAAATTAAAAGAAAAAAAAAAAAAAAAAAATTTTTTTTTCTTTTTTCTTTTCTTCCCCTCCCCCTCCTCTTCCTTTCAATAAAAAAATAATAAAATTTTTTTAAAAAAACATATATTAAAAAAAGAAAAAAAAAGGAAATAATGTTGGTAAAAATAGTAACAATATGTATAAGAGTTTCTCTTTTATTGCTGTGGGTTCAGTTCATTTTCGGCTAGTTCCTTGTTCCGGCTTAAGTTCCTCAAGATCTATAGGCCCCTTTCTCTGTAGTTGGTCTGTATAGTCCTTTGTTCTGTGCGCGGGCCCCGCAGTGTCTTGGGCCTGGGCCGGCCTCTTCTGTGGACGGTGCCGCAGTCTGGTCTGCCAGCCCGATCCACTCCCGGCGGGAACGGCCCGCGCGGCCACGGCTGGCGGGGGAGCGGCGGCGAGGGGATGGTTCGCACGGGAACGGGAACGGTCGGCGGTGGGGGTCGACCCGCGCGGGAGCCCCCGGCGCAGGGGGCGGGCGCGCGCTATAGTCCCTTGCTCTGTGCGCGGGCCCCGCAGTGTCTTGGGCCCGGGCCGGCCCCTCCTGTGATCCTCGCCGCAGTCTGGTCTGCCGGCCCAAACCACTCCCGGCAGAAACGGCCCGCGCGGCAACGGCTGGCGGGGGAGCGGCGGTGAGGGGATGGAGTGGTTCGCACGGGAACGGTCGGCGGTGGGGGTCGACCCGCGCGGGAGCCCCCCGGCGCAGGGGGCGGGCGTGCGCTATAGTCCCTTGCTCTGTGCGCGGGCCCCGCAGTGTCTTGGGCCCGGGCCGGCCCCTCCTGTGGTCCTCGCCGCAGTCCGGTCTGCCGGCCCAAACCACTCCCGGCAGAAACGGCCCGCGCGGCAACGGCTGGCGGGGGAGCAGCGGTGAGGGGATGGAGTGGTTCGCACGGGAACGGTCGGTGGTGGGGGTCGACCCGCTCGGGAGCCCCGGGCGCAGGGGGTGGGTGCGCGCCCGCGCGGGAGCGGCTGGCGGCAGGGGGGAGGGGAGCGCTCCTCGGGGGGTGCTTCCCACGGGGGAGCGGCCGGCGGCGTGGGAGCAGCCCACAGCGTCTCCCCGCCCAGCCCCGGCTTGCTACTGGCGGAAGCGGGTGTTTGCGATGATGCCTTCCCGCCGCGGAAGCTACTGCAGGGCTCGTAGTCTGTGGGTCTTAATTGTTCCTTTGATTTCCTCTCTGTTATGATATCTCCGTGCTTTCTCGGTTGGCACAGACTCTACAGGGAGAGTTTCCCGGTGTTTGGAAACTTCTCTTTCCCTTTCCAGGCTCCCTTCCCCGGACAGAGGTCCGTCCCTCCCTCTTTGTCCCTCTCTGGCTTCTATATTCTTTCCTACCTCCTTTAGAGGGGAGTGAGTTGCTTTTCTCAGTGTCCGATGTTCTCTGCCGACATTCCGAAGCTGTTTGAGGAATTTACTCGGCGTTTAGATGTCCCCTTGATGAATTTGTGGAGGAGAAAGTGTATTCCCCGTCCTAATCCTCCGCCATCTTAACCGAACCCCTCTTTTTTTTTTTTTTTTTTCTTTTGCCACCCCCCCCCGCCATTTTTTTTTTTTTTTTTTTTTTTTTTTTTCGGGGGGGTTCTCTTTCTCCTTTTCCCTTTATATATTCCCCCCCCCCTTTCTTTTTTTTTCTCTCCCTCTCTTCTTTTTACTTTTCCCCTTCCTTTTATTTTTTTTTTCTCTTTTTTTTTTTATATTTTTGTGATTTTTTTTTTTTCTCACTTCTCTGTTTTCTTGTTTTTTTTTCTTTTTTTTTTTTTTCTTTTTTTTTTTTAGAAAGAGGAGGTCCGGGCCCCCCGCCCTCTTCTCTTTTTTTTTTTTTTTTTTTTGTTTTTCTCCTTTCTCTCCCTCTTTTCAAAAAAAAAATATTTCTTTTTTTTTTTTTCGTCTTCTTCTTGTCTTCTTCACAAAAAACAATGTAATTAAACTATACTTCAATTTAAAAATTTTAAAAGAATACAGAAGGGTACTTGCACATAGTGAGTATTATATAATGGTAACTATTTTTATTACTGTAAAAGCAATGTAAAAGATCTATGGAATTACTGCATAAGAGAAGTAAAGAAAAAAAAGATTTAAAAATTAAAATATACTATTAGTAACAGAAAAAAAGCTCACATTCAGAAAACTAAGATCATGGAATCTGGTCCCATCACTTCATGGGAAATAGATGGGGAAACAACGGAAACAGTGTCAGACTTTCTTTTTCTGGGCTTCAAAATCACTGCAGATGGTGATTGTGGCCATGAAATTAAAAGACGCTTACTCCTTGGAAGGAAAGTTATGACCAACCTAGACAGCATATTCAAAAGCAGAGACATTACTTTGCCAACAAAGGTCCATCTAGTCAAGGCTATGGTTTTTCCAGTGATCATGCATGGATGTGAGAGTTGGACTGTGAAGAAAGCTGGGTGCCAAAGACTTGATGCTTTTGAACTGTGGTGTTGGAGAAGACTCTTGAGAGTCCCTTGGACTGCAAGAAGATCCAACCAGTCCATTCTAAAGGAGATCAGTCCTGGATGTTCATTGGAAGGACTGATGCTAAAGCTGAAACTCCAATACTTTGGCCACCTCATGCAAAGAGTTGACTCATTGGAAAAGACTGTGATGCTGGGAGGGATTGGGGGCAGGAGGAGAAGGGGATGACAGAAGATGAGATGGCTGGATGGCATCTCCGACTCTATGGACATGAGCTTGAGTGAAGTCCTGGAGTTGATAGACAGAGAGGCCTGGCATGCTGCAATTCATGGGGTAGCAAAGAGTTGGACATGACTGAGCGACTGAACTGAATTAGTAACAGAATGGAAATTTAAAGGTATTTAGAAATGAACCTAACAAAACTTGTAAAACATTTAATGAGATAATTAGGAAATGTTATTGGAAGATAGTCAAGAAGACTTAATTAAATGTAAAGATACACCATGTTCATGAATTGGAAGATCATTAAGATATAAAATTTGCCCCCAAAACAAAAAAAATTTAACCAATTAAAAAAAATAAGGAATTCATCAATTTTCTTGATCTTTTCAAATAACCCAATTTATTTTTTATTAAAGTCCTCTATTGTTTATCTAATATCTATTTTATTTATTTCCATTTTAATCTTTATTATTTCCTCCCTTTCACTTGCTTTGAATTTAATTTGTTCCTTTTCCTAGCTTTTTAAGGTGGAAAGTTAGGTTACTAGTTTGAAAACGCTCTTTTTTAAGGTAAGTATTTACAGCTATAAATTTCTTCCTAAGCCCTGTTTTATCTGCATGCCATAAGTTTTGATGTGTTACATTGCTGTTTTCATTCATCATGATGTATTTTCTAACTTCCCTGGGATTTCTTTTTTTACCCATTATTTGTTTGTGTTAATTCCTATATATTCATGAATTTCCTGAATTTTATCCTGATACTGATTTTTAACTTCATTCCATTGTAGTGGAAGACCATACTTTTAAAAATTTCAATCTTTTTAAATTAAATTGAGACTTATTTTATGCTTCACATATGATCTATCCTGGAGAATGTTTCAGTTCAGTTCAGTCGCTCAGTCGTGTCTGACTCTTTGCGACCCCATGAACTGCAGCACACCAGGCCTCCCTGTCCATCACTAACTCCCGAAGCCCACCCAAACTCATGTCCATTGAGTTGTTGAGGCCATCCAGCCACCTTATTCTCTGTCGTCCCCTTCTCCTCCTGCCCTCAATCTTTCTCAGCATCAGGGTCTTTTCAAATGAGTCAGCTTTTCGCATCAGGTGACCAAAGTATTGGAGTTTCGGCTTTAGCATCAGTCCTTCCAATGAATATCCAACACTGATCTCCTTTAGGATGGACTGGTTGGATCTCCTTGCAGTCCAAGGGACTCTCCAGAGTCTTCTCCAATACCATAGTTCAAAAGCATCAATTCTTTGGCATTCAGCTTTCTTTACAGTCCAACTCTCACATTCATACATGACTACTGGAAAAACCATAACCTTGACTAGATTGACCTTTGTTGACAAAGTAATGTCTCTGCTTTTTAATATGCTGTCTATATTGGTCAGGAAGCAACAGTTAGAACTGGACATGGAACAACAGATTGGTTCCAAATAGGAAAAGGAGTACGTCAAGGCTGTATATTATCACCCTGCTTATTTAACTTATATGCAGAGTACATCATGAGAAACGCTGGACTGGAAGAAGCACAAGCTGGCATCAAGATTGCCGGGAGAAATATCAATAACCTCAGATATGCAGATGACACCACCCTTATGGCAGAAAGTGAAGAGGAGCTAAAAAGCCTCTTGATGAAAGTGAAAGTGGAGAGTGAAAAATTTGGCTTAAAGCTCAACATTCAGAAAACGAAGATCATGGCATCCAGTCCCATCACTTCATGGGAAATAGATGGGGAAACAGTGGAAACAGTGGAAGACTTTATATTTTTCTGGGCTCCAAAATCACTGCAGATGGTGACTGCAGCCATGAAATTAAAAGACGCTTACTCCTTGGAAGGAAAGTTATGACCAATCTAGGTAGCATATTCAAAAGCAGAGACTACTTTGCCAACAAAGGTTCGTCTAGTCAAGGCTATGGTCTTTCCTGTGGTCATATATGGATGTGAGAGTTGGACTGTGAAGAAGGCTGAGCACTGAAGAATTGATGCTTTTGAACTGTGGTGTTGGAGAAGACTCTGAGAGTCCCTTGGACTGCAAGGAGATCCAACCAGTCCATCCTGAAGGAGATTAGCCCTGGGATTTCTTTGGAAGGAAAGATGCTGAAGCTGAAACTCCAGTACTTTGGCCACCTCATGCAAAGAGTTGACTCATTGGAAAAGACGGTGATGCTGGGGGGGATTGGAGGCAGGAGGAGAAGGGGATGACAGAGGATGAGATGGCTGGATGGCATCAAGACTCGATGGACGTGAGTCTGAGCGAACTCTGGGAGTTTGTGATGGACAGGGAGGCCTGGCGTGCTGCAATTCATGGGGTCGCAAAGAGTCGGACACAACTGAGAGACTGATCTGAACTGAACTGAACTAGGTTGGTCATAACTTTCCTTCCGAGGCGTAAGCGTCTTTTAATTTCATGGCTGCAATCACCATCTGCAGTGATTTTGGAGCCTCCCAAAATAAAGTCAGCCACTGTTTCCATTGTTTCCCCATCTATTTGCCATGAAGTGACAGGATCGGATGCCATGAACTTAGTTTTCTGAATGTTGAGCTTTAAGCCAACTTTTTCACTCTCCTCTTTCACTTTCATCAAGAGGCTCTTTAGTTCTTCACTTTCTGCCATAAGGGTGGTGTCATCTGCATATCTGAGGTTATTAATATTTCTCCTGGCAATCTTGATTCCAGCTTGTGTTTCTTCAAGCCCAGCATTTCTCATGATGTACTCTACGTAAAAGGTAAATACGCAGGGTGACAATATACAGCCTTGACATACTCCTTTTCCTATTTGGAACCAGTCTGTTATTACATGTCCAGTTCTAACTGTTGCTTCCTGACCTGAATACTGGTTTCCTAAGAGGCAGTTCAGGTGGTCTGGTATTCCTATCTCTTTCAGAATTTTCCACACTTTATTGTGGTCCACACAGTTTGCTAAGTCACTTCAGTCGTGTCCGACTCTGTGTGACCCCATAGACGGAAGCTCACCAGGCTCCCCTGTCCCTGGGATTCTCCAGGCAAGAACACTGGAGTGGGTTGCCATTGCCTTCTCCATTGCGTGAAAGTGAAAAGTGAAAGTGAAGTCGCCCAGTCGTGTCCGACTCTTAGCGACCCCATGGACTGGAGCCTACCAGGCTCCGTACTGGGGTGGGGTGCCATTGCCTTCCCCACACAGTTTAGTATGCAGCTAAAAAGAATATGTGTTATATTGTTGATAGAGTGCTCTGTTGATGTCAGTTAGGTCTAGTTGGAGTATGGGCTAAGTCGCTTCAGTCATGTCCAACTCTTTGTGACCCTATGGACTGTAGCCTGCCAGGCTCCTCTGTCCATGGTATTCTCCAGGCAAGAACACTGGAGTGGGTTGCCATGCCCTCTTCCAGGGGATCTTCCCATCCCAGGGATCAAACCCATGTCTGCTGTGTGTCCTATATTGGCAGGTGGGTTCTTTACCACTAGAGCCACCTGGGAGGCCCTGGGAGTTGGAGTATAGTGTTGTTTAAGTCTTGTTACCTTGTTGAGCTTGTACTCAAATGCTCTATTATTGAAAGTGAAGTGAAGTCAAGTCGCTCAGTCGTGTCCGACTCTTAGCAACCCCATGGACTGCAGCTTCCCAGGCTCCTCCGTCCATGGGATTTTCCAGGCAAGAGTACTGGAGTGGGTTGTCATTGTCTTCTCTGAAACTATTATTGAAAATGATGTACTAAAATTTTCAACTATTGAGCTGGCCAAAAAGTTCGTTAGGGCTTCTATAACAGCTTATGAAAAACAAACTTTTTGGCCAACCCAATATTATTGCAGAATTGTACATTTCTCCTTTTAATTCTGTATTTGGAGGCTCTACTGTTAGGTTCATGTATGTTTTTAATTGCTATGTCTTCCTGATGGATTGTAGGTTCTTCATTCTTAAGTACACACTCATTCCCAGAGTCATAAAAGTATACATTCAGCACTTACATGACCCTGAAAGAGACCATCTCTGAATTTTCCATCCTAGATATTTTGCTAACTTACCCTAATCCTGGCCCTGACTAGTGGAATAAATTTCTGTAAGTCTCAGAGTGACAATTGATACTAATCACTTCACTACTATACTATTCAATCCAGATTCCCCTCACCCTTAGCTAGTTTTTCAGCTCTTCCCAGTGATTTATCTGATGATGTACCACAGATCCTCATCCCTGAGTGGTCTGAGTTCCTGCATCACCATGCTTTTCTCGGGCTAAATTGTCTTCACTTATCTGTTTACCATCATGACTAGGCAAAGAAGTATCCAAACAGATCACCTGGATGCCAAATAAATTTCATACTTTCCTAGATTAGATTCTGTAACAGGCACAAACTTTCTTTTTGAGCAGAGTCAGTTACTCTTGCCAAGATTATACTTCTTCATGCCTGCTGGTAGCTGGACTCAAAGAATTCCAAGTTCCCAGGTAGTAACCATAACTTATAGTTCAATGATGAAAGTGTTTTCCCTCTGGGGCAAAAGATCACCATATATTCTTTATTTATTTAGCTATCAGTGGACACAGGTTGCTTCTATGTCTTGGCTATTGTAAATAATACTGCAATAAATACAGGGATGTGTATTTTTTTTTGAATTATTTGTTTTCATTTTCTTCTGATATCCAGAAGTAGGATTGCTGGATCATATGGTAGTTCTATTTTTAATTTTTTGAGGATTATAGTATTTTGCATAATGACTGTACCAGTTTACATTCCCACAACAGTGCACAAGCATTTGGGGAAGACTTTCCTTGCCATTGTTTTGCACATTCACTCCTGAGACACCATGCTTTGCAATGGCTATATGTTTTCAGCATACCTCCACATAAAAAGCTGATCCATCCTTAAATCAAGCTAAGTTATTTTCCTCTCCCATGAGCTAGTTGTAAGAGGACACGTAGGTTACTGATATGGACTTATGGAAGGACACTCTTGTAATAGTGGTTAATGTCATGGAATCTAGGCTACTTGTTCACACTACCTGCTCATGCTCTGTCCTTCCTGTACTTGATCCAAAATGGACAATGTACAGGTAAATCTTACAGTAAATTGTAATCCTGTGATTTGGTAGGCCTGACCAAACTCGAATCCTAATGGCAGTTCTAAATGAATGATCATTTGATGTTCCATGCTCTATCTCTATTCTGTCTCTGTCAGGGCCCAAAGACATATCAGAAGTTGTTTTTTGGAAACAGTATGGTTTCCCTGGTGACTCAGCAGTAAAGAATCTGCCTGCCAATGGAGGAGATGTAGGTTCAGTCCCTGGGTTGGGAAGATCCCCTGGAGAAGGAAATTGTAATGCACTTCAGTATTCCTGCCTGGGAAATCCCATGGACAGAGGAGCCTGGTGGGCTACAATGCATGGGGTCACAAAAGAGTTGGACATAACTTAGCAACTAAACAGCACAAAACTCTTTACTGAAGGTAGCATGGACCCAGCTCCAGAACCCCAAGGTGCCTTTTGATTCTTTTATTGGAGAAGGCGATGGCACTCCACTCTAGTACTCTTGCCTGGAAACTCCCATGGACGGAAGAGCCTGGTAGGCTGCAGTCCATGGGGTCGCTAGGAGTTGGACACGACTGAGTGACTTCACCTTTCACTTTTCACTTTCATGCATTGGAGAAGGAAATGGCAGCCCACTCCGGTGTTCTTGCCTGGAGAATCCCAGGGACAGGGGAGCCTGGTGGGCTGCCGTCTATGGAGTCACACAGAGTCGGACACAACTGAAGCGACTTAGCAGCAGCAGCAGCAACCACAAACTCCATGTGGTATCTTTTCTCATCACTGATCTCTAGTACCATAAAGTCTGCCATACTGAATGATCCAAGTGGCAGGTTACCTGGCCCAAAGATAAGATCTTCTGAAGAATCCTTTCCTGCTCTGGGTCTGATTCAAAGCTGGGGCTTTATTTATTATACAAATTTTTTTCGTATAATAGATGAAGCAGTGTTCTTGGATGTAAAATATGCTACTTCCAGGGCTTCCCTGGTAGCTCAGCTGGTAAAGAATCTTCCTGCAATGCAGGAGAACCTGGTTCAATTCCTGGGCTGGGAAGATACACTGGAGGCAGGATAGGCTACTCACTCCAGTATTCTTAAGCTTCCCTGATGGCTCAGACAGTAAAGAATCCACCTGCAATGCAGGAGACCTGGGTTTGATCCCTGGGTTGGGAAGACCCCCTAGAGAAGGAATGGCTACCCACTCCAGTATTCTGGCCTGGAGAATTCCATGGACAAAGGAGCCTGGCAGGCTACAATTCATGGGGTCACAAAGAGTTGGACAGGATTGAGTGACTTCCATTCATTAGGGCCTAAAAAGGCCTATGCATCCTTCTTTGTGATGGGAAGAGCAAGATATCATCATTTGCATTTATTTTTGAGGGAATATCCAAGAAAGCTCCTGATCACTGGACTCTTGCAAATTTTACTGACATCAGAAGATAGAAGAATTAACACAGCCCTGAGGATAAAACACAAATGTATTATTGTCTAGTTTGCAGAAATACAAACTCTTTCTGATCTGCTCTTCCAACAGGGATAGGAAACCAAACATTGACTAAATCCATGTTATAGTCATGTATCTAGGCCATTTTAACCTTTCTTAGCAAGAGATACCTCATTTGGCATGCAGATACTATAAGGACTACAATTTGATTGATATGTGGTAGGCTCAGTTTGGTTTTGCTATAAGTGTCATATGGTGACTTACATGGATATATACTTGAGACCACCACTCATTTCCTTTAGATCCTTAATGGGAGCATTAACTTCTGCTCTTCCCACCCCTGAAACACAATACTTTTTAAAAGTTAATGTCTTGTGCACAGGTAGGGAAGTTTAGGCACTTGCACTTGGACTTCTATTATTATAGAAAGCTCTTACTCAATTGGCCAAGGACCCAGTGTGGAGGTTGTCCCAATTAGCAACTGTACTTTTGGAGACTGGGGAGATTGCTATTGGATGATTCACAAACTCAAGGAAAAAGCAACAAGCTAGACCTGTGTCAAAGTCAATATTTTACCTGGACCCCATAGTCTCTGTCTTAATAGAGGGACCACAACAATATGTCATATTTCCAGGTGTCAATGTTAACTTCAACATGGTATCCAACAGTCTTCAAATTAGTTGAGTATTTTTTTCACAAGGTTCCTGAGTAAATTGCTATATATTGCTTTGGGGAAACTTGGAGTGACATTACTGCATAACTTGCTATGATATTGCAGTCTTTCATTCAGGAGGTCTAATTTCCTCTTCAATCAACAAATTCAGGATCCAAAAACTGGTTCAGATCCATAAAACGGGCAAAGAATCATGGCTTTTTATTTGGGTGACTGCCCTTAACCTCTTGATTTCCTCTGATGGCTGTTGATTAGTCACTCAGTCATGTTCAGCTCTTTGTGACCATATGGACAGCAGCACGCGAGGCTTCCCTGTCCTTCACCATCTCCTGGAGTTTGCTCAAACTCATGTCCATTGAGTCAATAATGCCATCCAACCATCTTATCATCTGCCTTATCCTCTGATGGTACAAGTTGAATAATAATTTTGTTTGGTGTACATCTATTCACCCACATCTATTGGGTGGCAGAGTCTGTTAACAATTCATTCAGGTCCCGTCTTCTTGGCTGCTATTTCAACCTTGCTGATCTTTATAAAAATTACATCCACCTGGCTTCTGACTGTTAAACACAGCCATCTGTCCTCATTTGTTTTAGGGATCCAATCATCCCTTTGCTATTAATGAGTTTTGTCCTGTGACAGCTTCTTCTGTCATTATCCATGACCTATATACGTGAGAGGTATCACTGAAATTCTTGATGCTGGTGACCTTTTCATCAGAGCGTTCCTTGAGACTTTGGTAAATTGTATGTCTTCTGGGTCTTCCCAAGGAACATAATCAGCGGGTAGGTGATGTGGCTTTACACAGTATATCCATTTCACCATGCCTACTTTCCTGGGTATTTTAATAATTTTCTCATTCCTCTTCCATGGAAATTCTGGCATTTCAGCCTCACTCAGCATAGGCTATTGATTTTTCATGCTTCTAGGCTTTGTAGCAAGTCAGCCATATTACTAGAGTTCTTGACATAGTATTAAATCCTGTATCTCAAAGGAATGGTCCTAATGCAATAAAAATCTCCCTTATCCAGCCATATATTTAGTCCCCTTGATCAAGCACCCTCAGAATCCAGTCTCACATATACTCTCCCAGTTCCTGTCAGTATATTCTAAGTCCTGCATCTCTTTTAAAGTATAGCTTCTTTTCTTCCTTTGCAGGCTCTGTATACTTCTGGCTGCCAGTTACAAAGTCTACTGACCAAAAAGGAAGATGGGACAGATCCTGAGGACAGCATATGTTTCTCAGGGGACAGCCAGCTCCATTTTCTTCAAGCAAGAAAGGAAGTATGTTATCTATTAATAGGGATGGCTGGGCCACCTCTACAGGCTCAAAAGATTCAGGATTATCTAGAAATTTAACATTATTAGGGGCATAAATCTATATGTTTCTATCCTATGTGTCAGTGTTCCCTTCTTTCCTAACCGGAGTCCTGACCTTAGCATAATAGACCTTCCTTGGTTGGGAGTTTAACTTTCTTTGAAGTTCAGTCACTCCACTGATGAAGTCCTGATTTAGCTCCATAGCTTTATCTGCCCTCCAACTACATGAGATGAGAGTAGTCTATCAAAAGGCTTTCTGGGTCTCACATTTGGTTCTGAAATTGCTTGTCAATCATTCTAACTCTTTCTCTTTTTTCTTATGCTGCTGCTGCTGCTGCCATCGCTTCAGTCGTGTCCGACTCTGTGTGACCCCATAGACAGCAGCCCAGCAGGCTCTACCATCCCTGGGATTCTCCAGGCAAGAACACTGGAGTGGCTTGCCATTTCCTTCTCCAATGCATGAAAGTGAAAAGTGAAAGGGAAGTCACTCAGTTGTGTCCAATCCTTCGTGACCCCATGGACAGCAGCCTACCAGGCTCCTCTGTCCATGGGATTTTCCAGGCAAGAGTACTGGAGTGGGGTGCCATTGCCTTCTCCTTTTTCTTATGCAGAGGTCAGCAAACTTTTTCTTTATAGGGCTATATAATGAACACTTTAAGCTTTGAAACCATAAAGTCTCTATCACAACTATTCAGCTTGCCTTTGTAGTGCAAAAATAGCTATAAACAATATGTAAATGATAAAGAGGCCTTTGCTCCAATCAAACTTTATTTATAAAAATAAGCAGTGAGCAGAATTTCACCCATGGGCCCTGGTTTGCTATATCCTAACTCACTACATAAATCAAGCTTAGCAATAGCCACTCAATTCCATTGTTCTTCTAATTAAGATTTTTCCCAATATTTCTCACATTTGAAGTGTAGCATTTCCTTCACTGGCGTACCATCCAACCCTGGTAAGTCTTAATAACTGAACTTTCTCCTTGTGCCAGGGGTTCTCTTTGCTCTGCTAGTGATGGAGGACTCATTGCCAGGTGAGTAGTCAATCATTCAGCTCCAAAATTCCATCTTAATCCCTGCTTTCTTGGACTACTATGGCACTGACTTCACTGGTTGAGTTTTCTGGGAAACAGACTAAGATGAGGGTTAGTGTGGAGGATTCTCATTAGGAAAGCAACTGTTGGAGGGAAAGTAAAGAAGATTGAGTAAAGGGAGAAGTTGAGCTGCAATCCAGCCTTGGACAGTCCCATGGGGAGCCCTGGGGCTGAAATATATCAATGGAGTTGTTCTGCACTGGCTAAATATTTTTCCTCCCACTTCTATCAGTAATTAGAGGTATGTCATTTCACACAAGGTGCTCTCTGTAGCTGATCCAATCCATAAATGGACTGAGAACTGAAGGCTGTCTGCAGACAGTGCTCCCTGAAACTAGGGCAATGACTGCTGATCCTTGAACAATGTGAGTTTCAGAGGCACTGACTTTCAGCCCACTGTCTTTAATTATAGTTATCCTTCCATATTCAGTTCCCCATTATATATATGGTTCTTCCACATTTGTGGTTCTGCATCTGCAGATTCAACCAACCTCAGATTGTGTAGTATTGCAGTATTTATCCATGTGTATGTAATTGAACCCACAAGGCTACCAAGACTCAGACTCTTGTTGTTCAAGGGTTGACTATGTTTCTTTGAAGGACTGGGCAGTGCATATCTAAGTATACATCACAGCCTCCAGCTTAGCCCTTTTACCCCCCAAACTCCCCCTTCCTGCTTCACCCATCTGTTGGTCCTTTACCACTCACACTGGCTTTGCATTTGCCTCTTTACTGATTCTGGCTGCAGTACATTTCACAACACTTTTCACAACGTCTGTACCACATGCTCCCTTCTTCTTCTGATGACTGATACACAGATACTTTGTCCAGCTCTCACACTGATTTTCTACTTCTCTCAGAGTCAGACTTCTCATTAATGATGATTTGCAGTGTTATCTCTGCTGTACTCCCATTATGTTACTAAGCATGGTGAGCGAGTAAGCACCTATGGGAGGCTTTTAACTGTATTAATATTTTTCTTCAAAAGAAAATAAGTACAGATTTGTTGGGCAGTGGGAATAGAAATCAACAGATGTATAAATTTAAAACTCTGATATAAATGGTCAGATGGTTGACAAAATGGTCTCCTATTGAGTGGGACCAAGAGAGTCATCCAGAGATAAATAAGCAGTGTGCATTCTGAGCTAATGGTTTGGTGCTCCAGCTAAGTCTTCAGGCTCTAACTCCACCTCTCAACCCTCTATCAGCCCATCTGAATGTTGAGGAATCGAGCTTTTCACCTCTACTTCTGTCCCTTGGGGATTTGATGACCATTAAAGATGCATATTCTTTTGAAAAGATGACACCCAAGTAGCTTTATTCTGGAGAAAAAGAAAATATTGTAAAAGGGGACTATTCAGGACAAAACTAAAGAAGAGCTAAGTTTGAAATATGGAGGAAGGAAAACAAAGTAAAATAAAAGTTGAAGCAGAGGAAATAGAATGGACAAAAAATAAAATACAGGTGGGTACATTGAAAAAAGAGGAGGAAAAAGAGAAAAGGAGAAAGCAGAAGTTCCTCTTGACCACAAAGAGGAAGAAGAGGAGGAGAAAGAGGAAAAAAGAGGGTCAGGAAGGACCAGTACAAGCTCTAAACTTCAAGCAGAGCAACACATTCTCTCTAACAAACCACATCACATCCAAATTGAGCATGAATCTTATCATAGAAATAAAACTAGCAATCGAGAAAATGAAGGTCAATGAGGAAGTAAGATCTTAGAATTTCCTCAGCTACAACCCTTGCTTGCTCCTTGTTTATTTGTCCAATATAGCTTGTTCCTTGAAAGAAAAGCTATGACAAACCTAGACAGCATATTAAAAAGCAGAGACATCACTTTGGCAACAAAGGTCTGAATAGTCAAAACTACGGTTTTTCCAGTAGTTGTGTATAGATGTGAGAGTCGGACATAAAGAAGGCTGAGCGCCAAAGAATTGATGCTTTTGAACTGTGGTGTTGGAGAAGACTCTTGAGAGTCCCTTGGACTGCAAGGAGATCCAGCCAGTCAATCCTAAAGGAAATCAGTTCTGAACATTCACTGGAAGGACTGATGCTGAAGCTGAAGCTCCAATACTTTGGCCACTTGATGCAAAGAGCTGACTCCTTGGAAAGGACCCTGATGCTGGGAAAGATTGAGGGCAAAAGGAGAAGGGGACGACAGAGGATGAGATGGCTGGATGGCATCACTGACTCAATGGACATGAGTTTGAGCAAACTCTGGGAGATGGTGAAGGACAAGGAAGCTGGCATGCTGCAGTTCATGGGGTCACAAAGAGTCAGACACAACTTAGCAACTAAACAACAACAACAGCTTGCTGGAGGGGATGCAAGTCTCTCCAAAATCCAGGATAACTTGAAATAGGTTTCTAGAAAAATCAGAAAAAAACTCCAGCTTCCAAGAAAGAATAGAACCCACAGAGGCAGGAAATTACATATGTAGATTCACATCTACATGGTTCTCTGATTTCCCATCCCAGTCACCCCACCATCTGAGCTTACATTGGGAAACTCAACCATTATCAGAAATTATTTTTAAGGTCAAGAGAGAGTTGCACATCACCTTCCTCTGTGGATTTAATGCTCAAAGAATGCCATAAGAAATTTAAGATAACTGGAATTATTTTTTAAAGATAGCTTTATTGTGCTCCACTCCCCTGCCAGCAGTAAAGTAGACTCCTTAAATAGGCCTTGTAAAAGCAGATTATAAAAGCAAAGATCCAAGAGAAGCAGACATTTAAGCACCCCACCTGCTGTACATACAGGCCACCAAGGACCTCTGAATGCACATGCTATGAGCAAGCACAGATTTTTATATTCGCTCTGCCTCAATTATACAGGTATCATACTCCCAGTCAATCTCCTTCACCTTTGGCAGTAATTATTCCCTATCTCAGCATTTACCCTCTTCTTCCCTTTCTTCTTGTATAATAGTTTTAGCCCTCCAGGGTGTAATCATTTCTTTGATTCAGAGGACAGAATCAAATTTGGTTTTATAAAGAATCTCTCATGGCTGGAGCTCAGAACACTAGAAAAAAGCAATGCAGATTGGGAGAAAGCTTCTAACACCCACTTCTCGGTGTTTACTTGAGTAGAGAAGATTACCTGACCCATTTTTACCCAGATGCTGGGGGTCTGAGCACAGCACTATAAGATACAGATTAACCCCTGGATGATCCTACACTAAGGAAATGGACTTTCTTTCTCTGACATTGACTAGAAAGGAGCCAGTTGTATTGATTGTTTTCTCACTTCATTTACAAGGTCTTTGAAGTTCATGAGTTTGTGTAAGGAAATAAGGTGGGGCAGAAAGGGAAAGAGGGGATTTTAAAAGCTCTCATAAAAGGAGAGAAATAGTGAAGATGAGAAAGTCCCGAGGGCAGCATGTATTGGAAAGTAATCTTAACATTTCCACTTAGTAAATGCTTGTTATATGCTAGGCACTTTATATAAAAGAGCTCTACTCAAGGTGTGAGCTTCAGGCCAAATCTGGGTTTCAATTTTAGCTCCAACTGTTGTTAGCTGTATGATCTTAACAAATTAGTTTGCCTCTTTGCACCTTGGTTATCTCTTCTGTTAATAGGAATAATAATACTTACTTTATAAAGTAACTGAGGTGGGTTTGTGTTGCTTAATGGAAAATGATGGTAACTATCATTATTATCATCTTCAATCCAACTCTTCTTTCTATGCATTTTAAAAGTAAGAAAACTGAGGCTCTAGAGAGTTTGAATAACTTGTTCAAGGACATAGAGCCAGTGAAGAACAGGCCTGGGATTTGAGCCCAACTCTACATGACTCTTTCCACTATGTAATGACACCTCAGAGCACCCAAAATAGTATCCATGGCAACTGCAGAGCAACTTTGATGGAGGCTTTTCTAGTTATCAGCATCATGCTGGTTCAACTCTAGATAAGTATATCTGCATCCCCTATTCCTGTTTAAAGCTTGGCTAGCTCATTTCACTGGAGAAGGCATTGGCAGCCCTCTCCAGTACTCTTGCCTGGCAAATCCCATGGATAGAGGAGCCTGGTAGGCTGTGGTCCATGGGGTCGCTAGGAGTCAGACACGACTGAGCAACTTCACTTTCACTTTTCCCTTTCATGCACTGGAGAAGGAAATGGCAACCCACTCCAGTATTCTTGCCTGGAGAATCCCAAGGACGGGGGAGCCTGGTGGGCTGCCGTCTATGGGGTCACACAGTCGGACACAACTAAAGTGACTTGGCAGCGGCAGCTTATTTCACTGACCTTCAGAGGTTTATTTTAGTCTAATAAGAAAAATATGCTAGTAAAATATGAGTGATGGATAATTTTCTATCTTATAATAGGATATTAGACATTAAACATGGAGGGAAGACTGATGAAATATATATCCAGTCACCGAGTTTGACCACTTTTCTCTACCAAGTCTCCTTTCTATTCATTTATTCAACTTGTATTTATTGAGCACTTACCACATGTCAGTCACTACTCTAATGCTGGGAATATGGCAGCAAACAAGAAGACAGGGTCCTGGCCCTCAAAACTAACAGGCATCATTGTAAAGACATTCTAACTGAATATCAAGACAGGAAGGAACCTTAGAGATCATTTCACCAACATCACACCATCTGAGAATGTCTTCAATAAAATATGTAATTATAATAATTGAAGAAATGCCTAATTGAAGTAATTACAGGAGTTAAATGAGAAAGAAAGAAGGGTCAGAGATTTTAATAGCAGCATGATGGATGGATTCAGTTAATTAGGTAAGGCATTCTCTTTATACTAATCCCTCTTAAAATGGGCTTGTCAGTCATGGAGCTTCCACACTCACCATCCCTTCTCAGGAAAACTGTCTACATCACAATCTTTTCCTGAGGGTAATTGCCCTGGCATGTTTTATAAATAAGGATTGGCCACTGATTGAACAACATAGACATCTGAGCCAAATGTGGTCAATCTATGTACAATGGTCACCAGTCATCCAGTACTTTTGTAAGAAAAGCTCCACAGGGGGGCAGGGTAGGGGGAGGAACAGATTGAGAGTTTGAGATTGACATGTACACACCGCTGTATTTAAAATAAGTAATCAACAAGGACCTACTGTATAGCACAGGGAACTCTACTAAATATTCTGTAATAGCCTAAATTAGAAAAGGATCTGAAAAAGAAGAGACACATATAACATGCTATGCTATGCCAAGTCACTTCAGTCGTGTCCGACTCTGTGTGACCCCATAGACGGCAGCCCACTAGGCTCTGCCATCCCTGGGATTCTCCAGGCAAGAACACTGGAGTGGGTTGCCATGTCCTACTCCAATGCATGAAAGTGAAAAGTGAAAGTGAAGTCGCTCAGTCGCATCCGACTCTTAGCGACCCCATGGACTGCAGCCTACCAGGCTCCTCTGTCCATGGGACTTTCCAGGCAAGAGTACTGGAGTGGGATGCCATCGCCTTCTCCAATGTATAACATACACATATCTATATATACATATGTATGTATGCATATGTAAAGAATGTAACTTGCTGTACACCTGAAACTAACATAATATTGTTAATCAACTGTGCCAATATAAAATAAAAATTTCAAAAATAGGTAAAAAGGATCTACAGTGTAGCACAGGGAAATCTACTCAATATTCTATAATGACTTATATGGGAAAAGAATCTTAAAAAAAAATATATATGTATATGTATAACAGATTCACTTTGTTGTATATCTGAAACCAGCACAACATTGTAAATCAACTCATTTTTTTTTTTTTTTTAATGAAGGCAAAAGGAGAAAAAGAAAAAAAGAAAAACTCTACGCGGTAATATAATTTTCCAAGACATTCAATATCTTTCTCCAGATTAAGAATACAGGAAACTGATAGAATATTTTAGCATTAAGGGCTTTAAGTATATGAACTTATTAAGTATTCAAAACAACCAGTGAGGAAAGTACCATAATTATTCCCATTTACAGATGAGGAAATTGAGGTTAAATGACTTGCACAGTTAGTAAGTTATAGAGCTGATGTTTGAAACCAGGTATTTTAATTGTAGAATCTATGGTCTTCGTCACTTTGGATCTCCAAATAGTGGGAAGAGAAATTATAAAGGACACAATGAAAAGTATAGACTGAGAATAACAGAGCCTTGTTAATTGTATCAGAGCATAGATCTATAAATTCTTGCTCCTACAGAGACAACAGATATGACACTAGTGCTCAGGACTATCTGGGATCTCGGGTAATGGATGTTCTTCGATTCCTGTGAGAATACTCTCCTCTCTATTTTCTCGTATGCTCTTTCTAGAAACTTCCATTACTAAGGTAACTGTTTCCTGCAGCCAAAATGCCACTTTTTTTCATCTATGAGTTCATCATTCATACAATTCTAGAATTCTATAAGTTGCATCTTTTACAACAATATTTTTAAAACATCTTTCTCTTACTTTTTTCTCTCTGTGAAGTGAAGTAAACTCAGTTGTGTCCGACTCTTTGTGACCCCACGGACTGCAGCCTACCAGGCTCCTCTGTCCATGGGATTCTCCAGGCAAGAATACTGGAGTAGGTTGCCATTCCCTTCTCCAGGGGATCGTCCCAACACAGGGATTAACCTGGGTTTCTTGCACTGCAGGTAGACTTTTTACTGTCTAAGCCACACGGGGGAACACAAATTGTGAATCATTCCTGTTGAGGAGATCTAGAAAAAGAGTAAATTGAAGGTTGGCACACTACGTGGAGCTCTATCTTTTAGGTGTTTTGCACATGGAGACCTGGCCGCTGACTACAAATATGCCTAAGCAAACTTCAGCCAGCCAACCCTGTCATGCAGGCTCACGTGTTTGTCACTCTTGAGCACAGGCTAAGATGTAAATCCTCTGGGTATCTTTCTGCTCTTCATTTCACATCCACATGTTGCTTTGCATATCCCTTACTCTTGACCCAGACTCTTACTATTCCTTTCTTTCTTATATTCTTAAGAGTATCCTCTAGTGTGTTAACTCTTTATAAGTGAATTGCAGTTAAGTATATTACTTCCTTCATATATAAAATAGATCAATTAAAAGGCAATTGCTTCATCTTCTTTGTTCTATCTTCTGAGTCTCTCTCTTTTTTTTTTTTTTTTTGCTAACTTTGCTTACACAGTCTATATATACAACCTCCTCCAACTCCCTTCAAAGAGTCTTTTCAGATTCTCTATTCATTCAGAGCAGTCCTTAGGTAATAATCACCTTTTGTCTTTTCACATAAGTATAGCTATTTAGGTAAAGGAAGTTCTGAAGTTAAAATTTCATTTGTGCTTATAAGTAGGGGAGTACCCTCCCTCTAGGGTAGGGATGTACCTTAAAAATAATTACCTCTTCTACTTATTATCATTGACTTCAATATAAGACCTGGGTACAAATTACTCTAAAAGAAGACGAAAAGCATTCATTGTTCGCAGGACAATAACAAGCTTTACACATGATCCCTGATTATAATAGGAATGTGTCTCCATCCTATATGTGTCAATAGGATGGTGATATTGAAATCTCCTTAGGCAACACACAATGTTATTATCAAGGAGAAGGAAAACATGTAAATAATAGCTATTATTTTTCAAATTTACCTAACCTAAAAAAATTCAGTGAAAGGTTTATCCTTCAGATTTCCCTTGATTTTTCTTTCTTGGCAGAGACGATAACTCTGCCAAGTTTGAAGCTTATAGCTTTAGACATTTTCTGAGCTACACAATCACAAGAAAGAGATTGAAGTATTTTCTTTGAGAGGGAGACTTGAAGGGAGGGAAAAGCCTGTGTGGTCTGACTTGGTGGCAGAGAAACTGGTGAAATTGTAACAGTTCAAACTTTCAAAAGAAAAAAAAAACTCACTTCAGGATGAGCCATGAAGCATGGCCATTTTCAGGCTAGCTCTTTTTATGATGAGAAAGATGAATATCCTGAAATGTCAGAGGAGAAATGGCAATGGTTCATAATTATACAGAGTTTCTCTATTGTTCAGGATCCAAGTCCACAGTTAACTCTAGCTGACTCTAGCTGCAATCACTCACATAAAAATACACTGATTTCTAGGGAATCCTTGTCTGCAAGGTCTCAAACATGACCCTCAAATCAACCCTTAAATATAGGTATTATTAAGGCCATTTTTATGAATAAGGAAGCAGAAGCTCACCAAGATTAAATGACCTGCCTCGGGACACAGAGACGTTAATTGGCACCGCCAAAAGTGGAAATCCAACTTTTCTGACTTCAAGTTCTGGGCTCATTTCATTAAGGTATAAAAGAATGAGTACACTAAGTCATTGGATCAACAAAGCAAGATGCGATACTGCATCTACCTACTACCATAACCAGGGTTGTAAAACTCAAAGTAGATTTTTGACCCATTAGAGAAGGTCAAGAAAACTAAAGGATTCATCTCAATGGTAGCATTACTACCTTCAGTTTGCTGTACTGCAGATCAGACCAAAGGAGCAATAATTTTCAAAGGGAACACTGCAGCCACTGACTTTAGTTTTCCATCACACTTCTTAATTTTTTATGTAAACTTTATAAATCCTAGAAAGACATTTGCATTCTATGATTAATCAATCAAACATTAGGAAGTTCGATCTATACAATAGGCATTGTCATAAGTCCTGGGAATATAAAGAAGAATAAAAGGTACCTTGATCTAAGATTACTTGGTCTAAGAGTACTGTAGAAGAATGAAATTAATGAAACAATTATTACACAATACAAGTATAATTAAACAGAATGAACAAAGTACAGAGGAAAGACTCTGCCAGGAGAGTCAGAGAGGTCTTTACAGAGGTGGTATTTGACCTTAAACTTGAAAGATGACTAGGAGGAAAGAGCTAAAGGCACATTCTATAAGTCAGCTCTTTTATGTTATTTTGAATTGCATTCAAGACCTAATATGAAAAGTGGGTAGGGTGAATTTTCTAGGTTGCATAGCACATTCATAGGTTTCCAATTGATATCCCATGTTTCATGATATTAGGTTGGCTTCAGATTTGTTAATCATTAAATACATAAGTTTTGACCATGGCATCAGGTTTTAAAGACCCACTGTAAATTTTTATTTTCCAGTTTTATTGATATGTAATTGACATGTAACACTGTGTAAATTTAAGGTATAAAATGTCTTGATTTGCTATACTTACATATTGCAAAATGATTACCAACAAAGCACTAGTTAACACCTTCCTCATACACATAATCACCATTATTATGGTGAGAACACTTAAGATCTACTCTTATCAGCTTGAAAGTATATGATGAAGTATTACTAACTATAGTCATCACTCTGTATATTAGATTCTCAGAGGGTAGATTTTATTAATGGACATTTTTAAAAGACTAAAAACTCTTAGTTTATAAAAGATAGAGTATCTTTTTGGATTAAGGAACTGAAAAAAACATCAGTGTTTTTTGAGTTTCAAAGACTAGAAAGGCCTGTGTCTGGATGAGTTTCAAGGAATCAAATTTGTTCAGGAAAGAAGACGAATTTACTTTAAAAATATGCATCATCTTATTACCATAACTGGAGCTCTGGGAGAAAGAAGGAATGCTTTCCTTGGGAGATCTTAGAAGACTGCCTAGGGATATCTGAATGTGAAAATACAATCTTGGGGGCCATTCGGCAAATATGACAAGGAAAAAGAGATGTTCCTGGATTAGAAAAGAAGAGGAGATGTTTTACTTGTTCTAGACTCAAAAGAATTGCTACAACCCAAAGAAATCCCACAGAACAAGAGAATAAGAATGCAGTCTTATCTGTCATTTTTCCCTCAAAGGAGCTTAGATTCAGGAACTGCTCACTTTAAAGCTGAAGGTAGTCTTTAAATGGAGTCGAGGAACCACTCTACAAAGTTGTGATAGCTATAGAAAAGGGTCTCAAGGGGGAAAAAATAGATAACTTTAAAAAGACCAGCGTAAATACTCATAGCATGTATTATGGTGAGTTTCAAGGTAACACAGTTAGTGTAGGTGGGAATGAACTTTTGTGATGGTTAATATATAACAACCCACTCTCTGAAAAAAATCCTAACCTTATCTATAGCATTTGCCAATTTCTGTAATATGAATACTGCCTCCATGGCCAATTTCAAACTTGGAATTCAGTTATCACTGAACGTGGGTTGGGGAATAGATGCACACGACTAGTTTTGCGAGCCTATGTGAGCCCACTCCAGCACCCCATTGCGGGCATACAGTCACTGAAGTATGCTCAGAATTGTGTGAAATTTGGCCTCCAGTGGAATGTGGGGAACAAATAAAACATCCTAACAGGGACTTGGGGGAAACAACAAAAAAGTGAGCCCTGGACTGCCTTAAATGCTGATATGTTGCAATAATACTTCCTGGGTAAGGTTAACCAACTTGGTGGTAGAAGGTAAAGAGGATTTGTTTGAACAATAGATGATGCTATTGATCAGAATGTATGAACTTTTCATGTCTCACAGTAAGGGCTCCCATTAGAAAAAAAAAAAAATACACAAGCATAAATCTTTAAAAAGTCGATGTCTGGGGCCAGATGGATATTCAGCGAGAAGTCACAGGTATGTAACAACATGCCCATAGGCCTTATTTACAGCCAGCATCTCTTTTGATTGGTCAGTGCCTGTGCTACACTGAAGGTTAAATATTTGAGTATGATTCCTGTGTGGGCCAGAAATCAAAAAGAAGAGAGAAAAGAGAGCACTTAGTCTAGTAAATGCTGCCGACCTTGCATGTGGCAGAGAAGGAAAGGAACTAGCTATAGAAGGAGGTTCAACTGTCGGAACCTCAGCTGAGCCTTTCTAAAAGGCACAGGAGAACTAGCAAGGAAAGTGAGGCACTGGAGGCCTAGCCCATGATTGTAGAAAAAAAAAGAAAAATTATGGGGGAAGGAAATGTTACTTAAAGCCTGTAACATTTACATGCAGATATAGGTGGGGGGAATAAGAATCACATGGCAGATGTGCTCAGAGGTGCAAACTTCAGAAATGTCAACTGCAGCTTCTGTTTTTAGGCATTTTCCCAGGGTAATGCTCTGGCTAAAAGGATGTCAGGGCAAGGGTCAAAATCTTCTTAAATGATGGATTTCTTAGGATAAATAATGCCAGAAGGAAAAGCAATGTTGAGGCCACAGGACTGATAAATATCTGCACAGAAAGCCTCAAAGAGGTAATCTCCTTAAACAGAGCCCACACCAGATGTGGCTCTCAGGAGGCAGGTACAAGGACCCCAAAAAAGAAAGGCAAAGTAAGAGGTTTTATATATGCAGGATGGATAAAAAAAGAGGTCTTAAATAAAAGTGATGCTTGTGACTGCCACCACTGCATATTTCTACATAAGAAGAACTCTGTTTTTCTGAGAAAGGGGACTACATGTAGATTCAAATTTCCCCTAAGCTCTGATAAATCTATTGCCATGATAGACTCCTTCAAGGATTTTTTTCCCCCCAGTTGGGTTTAAATCCATAGGTCATGGTATAAACTGGCTGGCATCCTGGCAAAGTTGCAACTGTGAAATTTCCCCTTTGGGTCTAGATTCTTCCAGATATGACTAAGTCTCTGGTATAGTCATTGGCAGAAGCCAGTATCATCTGTATAGCTAATCCCTATTCCCTGGCAGTGTGTATCTGAGAGTTTGGCACTCCTGATGAGGACACACTCCAGGCTCAGTTCTAAGCTGGTTGTTTAAGATGCTACTAGATGTACTAGGTCAGCTTTTCACAACCAGAGCTCCCTAAAAATATTAAGGTGTTGGTGGGAATGCAAACTAGTACAGCCACTATGGATAACAGTATGGAGATTCCTCAAAAAACTGGGAATAGAACTGCCTTATGATCCAGCAATCCCACTGCTGGGCATACACACTGAGAAAACCAGAATTGAAAGAAACACGTGTACCCCAATGTTCATAGCAGCATTGTTTACAATAGCCAGGACGTGGAAGCAACCTAGATGTCCATCCACAGACGAATGGATAAGAAAGCTGTGGTACATATACACAATGGAGTATTACTCAGCCATTAAAAAGAATACATTTGAATCAGTTCTAAGGAGGTGGATGGAACTGGAGCCTATTATACAGAGTGAAGTAAGCCAGAAACAAAAACACAAATACAGTATACTAACGCATATATATGGAATTTAGAAAGATGGTAAAAATAACCCTATTTACGAGACAGCAAAAGAGACACTGATGTATAGAACAGACTTTTGGACTCCGGGACCGGGAGAAGGTGGGATGATTGGGGAGAATAGCATTGAAATATGTATAATATCATATCTGAAACGAGTCGTCAGTCCAGGTACGATGCCCGATAACAGATGCCTGGGGCTGGAGCACTGGGACGACCTGGAGGGATGGTGTGGGGAGGGGGGAGGGAGGAGGGTTCAGGATGGGGAACACGTGTATACTGGTGGCGGATCCATCTCGATGTATAGTAAAAGCAATACAATATTGTAAAGTTAAGCAAAATAAAAAAAAAAAAGAAAGAAAGAAAAAAGATCCAATGAAGATCTACTGCTCTAAAGCAGGCACACTGTATTAAAGGCTCAGAAAGAACATAATTTAGGTTTTGTGGGTGCACTGTATGTATTTTTTATTTTCTTCATATTATGATGTTTTAACATCTTAAAAAAATCTTTCTGGTTGGGGAGAGACTGCCCCTCTCAGGACTAGCCAGTTCTTAGAAAAAGTAAAGGGCCCAGCCAGGAGCAGACCTTCCAAATATGTGTTACCCTTCAGAAACTGGCTTCTGTGAACCTCTGGAGGAAATACATCTCTGCCTTAACTATGCCAGAACCAGATGTCAGATAATTAGAGACCACCTCAGAATCCACCTGCAGGAGACCCCGGTTTGACTCCTGGGTCAGGAAGGTCCCCTGGAGAAGGGATAGGCTACCCACTCCAGTATTCTTGGGCTTCCTTGGGTGACTCAGATGGTAAAGAATCACCTACAATGTGGGAGACCTGGGTTAAGCCCTTGGGTTGGGAAGATCCCCTGGAGGAGGGCATGGCAACCTACTCCAGTATTCTCACCTGGAGAATGCCCATGGACAGAGGAGCCTGGCGGGCTACAGTCCATGGGGCTACAAAGAGTTGGACATGACTGAGTGACTAAGCACACAGCCTGCTGAAAGTATGCAAACTCACCAGTGCTAAACTGTTCACTCGGATGTGCTCTGCCTTCCCAACAGAAACCCTATTAATAGTAAAGTTGGCAAGTGACCAGAGCAATCACACCTGACCCTTCACTCCTGTTTTCTGCTTCCTGACCGCCCTGGTCATGTGACCATGTGGGCGCGTTGTGCCTCCTGCTTATAAGACTTGTAAGCATTATGCACTTTGTTTCCTTGGGCCTTTCCTCTGTCTCGTCTTGTGGTAGCACCTAAGTGATCGTCTCATGAAAGAATACAAAACAGTGGACCTTTGATTTTCTGTCCCAGCTTCTCAACTCTACCATTATAGCATGAATGCTGCCATATGTGATATATAAACAAATAAGAGTAGCCACACTGCAATACAATTTTATTTACAAGATCAGGCAGTGGCCTGCCTCCAGTAGTAGTTGGTCAGCTCTTGCTCTGAAGTATTTAATACATCAGGTTGGCCAAGATCGTTTGGTGTTTTCCTGTAAGAGAGTATGGGGAACCGAACAAACTTTTTGGCCAAGCCAATATGTACTAACTTAGCCCCTCTAAGTCCATCTAGAATAATACTAGTTATATGAACTTTGAGGAAACTGAGAAAAGAGCTCCTCAAATAATTTTCAGGGCTCTATGCTTCAGACAAGGAATATTAGGGTGGGAAAGGCTATACTTAATAGTGTAGACACCTTAACTCAAATAATCCCACACAAACTCAAAAATGTCTCTCTCTGAAAACATGCGAGCTCCCCCAGTCTAGCACTGCCTTTCCTACAGCTCCTTCTATGTTTGCTTTATCCTGGTTGTAGAACTTGAAACCTCTTCAAATTCCAAAAGAGTTCAATGACCCTAAGACAGGAGCTGGCATCAACAAGTCATAAAGTTGGACTTTTACATACATCTCACCACAAACTTCTTTTTTTTATGTTTATTTTTAATTGGAGGGTAATTGCTTTACAATGTTGTATTCATTTCTGCTCTGTAACAATGTGAATCAGCTGTAAGTATACACATATACTTATGTGTATGTACACATACACTACGAACAAAGCTAGTGGAGGTGATGGAATTCCAGTTGAGCTATTCCAAATCCTGAAAGATGATGCTGTGAAAGTGCTGCACTCAATATGCCAGCAAATTTGGAAAATTCAGCAGTGGCCTGGACAGGACTGGAAAAGGTCAGCAGTTTTCATTCCAATCCCAAAGAAAGGCAATGCCAAAGAATGCTCAAACTACCGCACCATTGCACTCATCTCCCACGCTAGTAAAGTAATGCTCAAAATTCTCCTAGCCAGGCTTCAGCAATATGTGAACTGTGAACTTCCTGATGTTCAAGCTGGTTTTAGAAAAGGCAGAGGAACCAGAGATTAAATTGCCAACATCCGCTGGATCATGGAAAAAGCATGAGAGTTCCAGAAAAACATCTATTTCTGCTTTATTGACTATGCCAAAGCCTTTGACTGTGGGGATCACAGTAAACTGTGGAAAATTCTGAAAGAGATGGGAATACCAGACCATCTGATCTGTCTCTTGAGAAATCTGTATGCAGGTCAGGAAGCAACAGTTAGAACTGGACACGGAACAACAGACTGGTTCCAAATAGGAAAAGGAGTACGTCAAGGCTGTATATTGTCACCCTGTTTATTTAACTTATATGCAGAGTACATCATGTGAAACGCTGGACTGGAAGAAACACAAGCTGGCATCAAGATTGCTGGGAGAAATATCAATAACCTCAGATATGCAGATGACACCACCCTTATGGCAGAAAGTGAAGAGGAACTAAAAAGCCTTTTAATGAAAGTGAAAGTGGAGAGTGAAAAAGTTGGCTTAAAGCTCAACATTCAGAAAAAGAAGATCATGGCATCCAGTCCCATCACTTCATGGGAAATAGATGGGGAAACACTGGAAACAGTGTCAGACTTTATTTTTCTGGGCTCCAAAATCACCACAGATGGTGATTGCAGCCATAAAATTAAAAGACGCTTACTCCTTGGAAGGAAAGTTATGACCAACCTAGATAGCATATTCAAAAGCAGAGACTACTTTGCCAACAAAGGTCTGTCTAGTCAAGGCTATGGTTTTTCCTGTGGTCATGTATGAATGTGAGAGTGGGACTGTGAAGAAGGCTGAGTGCCGAAGAATTGATGCTTTTGAACTGTGGTGTTGGAGAAGACTCTTGAGAGTCCCTTGCACTGCAAGGAGATCCAACCAGTCCATTGTGAAGGAGATCAGCCCTGGGATTTCTTTGGAAGGAATGATGCTAAAGCTGAAACTCCAGTACTTTGGCCACCTCATGTGAAGAGGTGACTCATTGGAGAAGACTCTGATGCTGGGAGGGACTGGGGGCAAGAGGAGAAGGGGACGACAGAGGATGAGCTGGCTGGATGGCATCACTGACTCGATGGACATGAGTCTGGGTGAACTCTGGGAGTTGGTGATGGACAGGGAGGCCTGGCATGCTGCGATTCATGGGGTCGCAGAGTCGGACACAACTGAGCGACTGATCTGATCTGATCTGATACACATACATATATGAACCTCTTGAACCTCCCTCCCATCCCACCCATTCCACCCCTCTAGGTCATCACAGAGCACCAAGCTGAGCTCCCTGTCACCACAAACATCTTAAATGTTCCCACTACAATCTATCTATACCTCAAATTCCCTTCTCAGCCATGTCAATCCTGGCGGTTTGCTGCAATAATTGAACAACTGCCCTTTTGCCCATTACTTACTCCTGGATCTTGCCTGGACCCCAAACTTCAACCATCTTTCTTCTTTATTATGCAAAGCTATCCTCCTTGGCTCCAGGGCTGTACCTTCAACTTCACATCACCAAGTCTATCCTAGACTTCAGAAAAACTGAGGCCTTGCTGTTGATAATACTACCCTGCTATGAAGCAAGCTGAGTTAAAGGTGGGAAATAAACCTTCTCATTATACAGTATACTCTGTCAAGCATTCTAAAGTTTGTGTGTGTGTATGGAGGAGAAAAAGCACCACATATTTTTACTACTCATGTTACCTGTAAACCATGCTGTTCAACCTTGTGACTCAAGCTGTAGACACCACTCATAGTGTAGGATGTCCTGAATCCTGGAGAAATCTTCCAGGCTGGTGAGGGTCTGATGCACAAGCTGTATGACTAGGATCCTGAGGCTGCTAGGGTGAGAGATGATGTGCTCACACCAGGGGATGCTGGTGTGTGCTAGAAAAGATAAAATGGATCCTGGGTGAGTACCTGAACACAGTGATGTGAGGGAGCGTGGGCAAACTATGTGAGAAGAAGTATGTGATCATGTACAAATAATTCAGTACATGATTATAGACCATGTTTAAATTAACCTGAAAGAATGAATTCTACTGGAGAGAAATCTGGTTGTTATACACTTCTAGGATAATTCAAAGGTTTAATGAACCTCATATCAGAAGGAAATCAGAACTGGCTGAATTAAAAAACAAGACTATTATTTTGTTCTGTGTCTCTTGTTTGTTTCATCAATGTCTTCTGCTGACACCCACCTTACTTCTCCAGGTTATTGGGACCTCATACTTTAGGATTCTGTGTTAGCATCCCCACCTTCATTAGAGCTGCTTCTTTGGCAGAGTGGCTTAGGGTTTTCATCTTTACGATCAAGGAGTACAGTCCATACTTTAAGAATTTGGAGATAACTTTAGAGAAAGTAATGGCAAATAGCTCTCAACTTGCATAATAACACGAATTGGCTGGTAATGACTATTTAAATGCTGTGTTAAGAGGGATTCTAAGGTTACATCAAGGGTAAGTAGGTAAAAGTTTGGCCCTTTCGGTATTCTAAGTACTTGTGGCCTGCCCATGCTATCAAGGATTTTCAAGGATGAGTTTGGTTGAATAAAGAGAAAGTGACTGCTTTGGAGAAAAACAAGCCTCTGTTTGAATGCTGACTCTTCCATTTAGTATTCGTGTTTTAGGCAAAGAGCTTAAAAGCCTCTTTGAGTTCAGTTACCTTTATTTGTGTCATGGTGGCAGCAGCAGCTACCCATGGAGTTGTTAAAAATGATTTCTCCTATGTTAAAATCTAGCACAGTCCCAAGCACATGGCTAGTAACTCAAAGTATGGTAGTTCCCTTTTCTGACTACAAAGATACCATGCTCTTCCATCCAAAAATCTCAGTTCTATCAACTGGTATAAAAATCACCTGATGGAAACCTTGATTGAAGACTGTAGATTGTTCCAAGATATATTTTCCTCTATCTTCAATGAAGCATTATTTACAATAGCCAATATGGAAGCAACTAAGGTGTCTACTGATAAATAAATGGATAAAAAGATGGGTGTATATATATAAATAGGAAAATTACTCAGATATCAACAAGATTGAAATCTTGCCATTTGCGACAATATGGATGGACCAAGAGGGTATTGTGCTACGTGAAATAAGTCAGGCAGAGAAAGACAAACACTGTTTGACTTCACTTAAATATGCAGTCTAGAAAACTATAAAACAAATGAACAAATAAATGAAGCAGAAACAGACTCAGAGATACAGGAACAAACAAGGCTTGCAAGATGGGGTGGGTGATGAGTGGAATAGGAGAAGGAGATTAGGAGATAAACTTCTGGTTATAAAATAGGCAAGTCATGGGGATGTAATGTACAGAACAGGGAACATAGTCAATAATATAATAATTTTGTACAATAGATGGTAGGTAGATGGTAACTAGACTTATCATGGTGACCATTTTGTAATGTGTGAAAATATCAAATCATTATGTTGCACACCTGAAACTAATATTGTAAGTCACTTAGACTTCAATAAAAAGTAAAATTATAGATTGAAAAAAGACTGTAGATCTTTTCAATCTGGGCCAAAATATTACAGAGACCAATGTGACTGTCAACAAGTTTGTCTCTCTTTGAGGGACACAAAATTGAGAAGCAAGAACTTGAAGTGAATGAAAATGTAATTTAATTCACAACCAAATAAAAATTCTATAGCCTTGGAAACAGAGAATGTTCTTGGAATGGACTCTTTTCAGTACCATAAATTTACCCAACTGAATTCTTTAACTATCCACCTTGTCAACCTTTTGAAATGAAGGTTGATTAGGTTCAATGGGAAATCTGCATTTCATCATGAAAATGGAACACAATGTCCTTGGCTTAGTCTCCCAAGGAGTAGCAATTTGGGGCACTATGTGCAAAGCATGAAGTAAGAAATACAGGTAGCAGGTTTATTTCAGGCATGACAAACGGAGGTATGTGTATGCATAGTCCAAGAAACACGAAAAGCCAGAGCCTCTACTCTCACTGTACAGACCTCTGTAAAAAGAAAACTCCCTTAAAAGGCTTCTCCAGCTTTTCATATTACAAATAATAGTTTATGGAAATGGAGACATTACAAGGAAGGTAGACACTTTAGAGTAAGTGAGTTGATTGCTACAAATATTAGGGGAAGAACTCAATTGCCAAGGGGTAAACCTGGAGAAGGCAATGGCACCCCACTCCAGTGTTCTTGCCTGGAGAATCCCAGGGACGGGGGAGCCTGGTGGGCTGCAGTCCATGGGGTCACGAAGAGTCGGACACAACTGATGCAACTTAGCAGAAGCAGCAGCAGCAAACATGGCAACAGTTGCTGCTGCTAAGTCGCTTCAGTCGTGTCCGACTCTGCGCGACCCCATAGGCGGCAGCCCACCAGGCTCCCCGATCCCTGGGATTCTCCAGGCAAGAACACTGGAGTGGGATGCAATTTCCTTCTCCAATGGCAACAGTAAGTCTTGTCAAAAGAAAACAAAAACCATTTGAGTATTTCTCCAATCCTCACTTTTTCTGAACTGGTTTAACTCACAGCCCAAGAGAATTTAACTATCTAATAACCTGGAACAAATTTTTAAAAAGACATAGTGGGAAAAAAAGAGTGCATATTCTGCATCTCATCTCTAAAACAAGAGTGAAACGTATGTTAGATTTAACAGGTTAATTAAGGAGTTTGTTAGCAATGATGTGAGAGCTGGCACGCTCCCAATTCTGGCTGATACTAGCCAAGACATAGACATAACTGATGTTTCTCCAATACAACCAAGATGCTTCACCTAATCCAGAGAAAACGCATTATCTGTAACAGGCTTAAAGTCAGATTGGAAGCCAAAATGTTGTCAGTGTTTTCAGATCAAGTAATAGGTCTCTGAAAAGCTGAGTAAGCTGTTTGGCTGATGGAACAGTTAAAAATTGAAAGGACAGCTCAGTGGGCTGACACATTAAGAGAATCATTTAGTCAAGTTTCTGACATATTCTTCTTTAATCCTGCACCTTTAAATCAAGTTGACCATCCCTTGGACGAAGTAACCAATGTCCAGCTAAGATAAGAGGTACAGGTAAACCCATGCCCGGCAACGGTTCTGGCCCTCAATACCTGGCAGAACTACTAAGCTTTTGAAGCTTTAAAAAGAAATATAACTAGCAGGACGTTCGGTTTGTATTGTAGACCACATGTATTAATGAGTGTCCAGTACATATCTGGCTCTGTGCTCGGTATTGTGGATACATGAGAGAATAAAACATGATTCTGCCTGCAAAGAGCTCATTGTTGAGTAGGGAAAACAGATGGGAAACCAACAGTTACATTGTGAAATGGTAACATTGGCTATAAAGAACTATAGAAACTGAAATGTCAAAGGATGTAGTTCCATCACTTGGCTGTGTCCCACTCTTTTCAACCCCATGAACTGCAGCACTCCAGGCTTCCCTGTCTTTCACTATCTCCTGGAGTTTGTTTAGACTCATGTCCTTTGAGTCGAAGATTCTATCCAACTATCTCATCCTCTGTTGCCCACTTCTCCTCTTGCCCTCAGTCTTTTCCAGCATCAGGGTCTTTCCCAATGAGCTGGCTCTTTGCATCAGGTGGCCCAAGTATTGGATCTTCAGCTTCAGCATATTCCAATGAATATTCACGGTTGATTTCCTTTAGGATTGACTGGTTTGATCTCCTTACTGTCCAAGGGACTCTTGAGAGTCTTCTCCAGCACCACAGCTCGAAAGCATCAATTCTTGAGTGCTCTGCCTTCTTTATGGTCCAGCTTTCACATCTGTGCATGACTACTGGAAAAACCATAGCTTTGACTATATGGACCTTTGTTAGCTAAATAACTATAGAAATTGAAATGTGAAAGGATAGCTACTTCTTAATCAGGAGGACAAAAGGAGGGTCAGAGAAAATGATTGAGGAGTGGTGATCTTTGAACAATGATCGAGTTGTCCTGTGGAGAAATAGAAGGGCACATTCTAATCAATGCAGACAAGAGCCAATGTATGGAGGTGTGGCTAAGAAATAACAGTAAAGAGTGTGGAGTGTCTAGAATGGAGTGTCTAGAATGTGTCCTAACTCTGAGGTTTTGACCTTTGGGACAGGGGTGGGGCCTCTTGATCCTTTCCACAGTGCTGTGTAAAATCCCACACCCAGCACTTCAGTCAGTTGAAACTATAGTTCCGAGGAGATGAAGTCACTGTTGACAGCATCCTACATCCTTCACACCCTCCTCTGATGAGATCTAACAGTTTTTTTGTTTTTTTTTTTAACAAATACTTCCTTTCAGTAAATACGCTTTGAGTTTATAGTATACTACCATTAAGGGCTTCCCTCAGAGCTCAGCAGAAAGAATTCACCTGCCAATGCAGGAAACATGGGTTAGATCCCTGGGTCAGGAAGGTCCCCTGGAGAAGGAAATGGCAACCCACTCCAGTATTCTTGCCTGGCAAATCCCACAGACATAGGAGCCTGGCAGGCTACAGTTTATGGGTCACAAAGAGTCAGACCCAACACCGACTTAACAACAGCAACAACATGCCAGCATTACGAAGGGCACTGAGAAAGAAGTATGGTCATTAAGTGGAATTAGCATAGGTTAAAAGTGAATGTCTTAGATCAGTCTGTCTGGGTTCAAAGTTTGGTTTAACACTCACCAACTGTATCATTTTAGACAAAGGACTTCATTTCTGTAAATGAGATAATACTGGTATTTCACTGTAGCATAGTTATAAGGATTAAATGAAACAGTATGTATAATACTTGAAACACTCCCTGAGATGAAATAAATGCCAGGTAAATGTTAGCTGTATCCATCATCTTCGGGTGCTAGACTGAATGAGCACTGCACAAAGTAACTCGCACATTAACTGTTTGCTTGCCCATGGCCTCCTCTGTTCCATTCGTGTTTCACTCCCTGCAACAGAAGTAACACCCTTTCTAGGTGGCTCCAGACAGAGGGTTTTCTCTGAACTTTTGAAGAGCTCATTATGTTAGCTGTTTCTTCTAGTAAATCACATACATTCCTCAAGACCCCACAAATCTAAACAAGCTCTTCTCAGCTTCATCCCAAGCTCATATTTTCAGTGACACATGACAAATGCAATTTACCACCCCTGCAAAACTCATTTATTTCAACATGAAATCAGCTTGTTCCTGATGAACTGCAATAAGACAGGTGAGGACCCTGAGACTGTTCAGAGATTGGTGGTCCCCAGAATGTTATGAAGGACTAGAAAGTCAGGAGAGAGTGGGGAGGGGACAGGAGTTGGGGGACAGAATGAGAAAGGATTCAGCGAGACCCACAGGGCTCAGGTTGCTCCTGGCAGAATCTGAGTCCAAAGAAACCTAGAAATCCTAGGATTAGCCTTTAGGGAGATGCTTCTTTCTCTGATTCCTGAACCTGAGTAACTCAGAGGGAGCCTGATGCACAGGGAAAGAAAGGAGGAGGAGGAGAGAGGAAGATTCATCATCTATCCTTAGCAGTAAATAAGGGAAAAATCAGTACAAGCAGCAGAGCAGTTGAAAATCTGTGCCAGCCTCTCCAGTAGGATGCCACCTGCAAGCTGGTCACTGTGACATTCTGAGAACAAAACCGCAAGGAAGTGTTCATGGTAACCAGCAGCTGTGGGACTCAGTGATACGGCAACCTGAGCAGAAAGGAACCCATGTCACCAAACAGCTCTCATGCTTGGCGGTGTGTCTGTGGGTGACCAGTGTCCTGCAGACAATACATGATTTAGCTACAGCCTCCTGATTAATCTGCCAGAAACTGAAATAGAAGATCAAGGAGACAGACAGGGATGGACTAATGAAGCCATGATTTCAAAAGAAAAACCCCAGTCAGTCTTAGATGAGTAACGTGCTTTTCCTACCACAATGCAGCCTCATTATTCCCTCACTCCTCTCCGAGGGAGTGGACAGAGGTCACCTTTCTGCAGGAAGGAGATGCCTATCTTTCCATTCCTGCCACTATCAAGATTGTAGTCACAAATGTCCTCCCAACAAAAATCACCACTAGCAATCTCTCTTCTCTCAGACTGGAATGCAACTTCCTGCCTACAACCTAAATCTACAAGGTCTTTGAAAATGACTTCCTGATCCAGGAATCAAACCAGGGTCTTCCTGCATTGCAGGCAAATTCTTTACCAGCTGAGCTGCCAGGGAAGCCCCTTTGAAAATGCAGAGAACCCCAAGAAGGGGTGGCATTTCCAGCAAGGGACCACTGAGACCTCGGTGAGAAGGATTTACAAGCAGGTTTTAATGCAGCAATATAGTTCTTGCTCAATAAATGTTTGCCAGGTGAGTCTAAAAGAATTCTAGGTGTTAAAACTCAAGAGAAAGAAGTAGTCATCCGCAGACAAGCTTTGGCACAGGACTAGTTTAAAGGAAACAACACACAACAACAAAAATTACCTAGCATCCAAGGAGCAGGTCAAATTTTTAGTCACACATTACACACCTGGTTTTTCCAAAGGGGAGGAGGCAAGGAAGGAGGAAGTGAGAGGCATCGCAGAGAAGGGTGGTGTTCTGAGGTAGTTTTGACAATGATTGATGGCCCCGTGCTGTATTCTCACTCATGCAGGAAATGAGAGAGAGATTGCTCCAGATACTGGTCCATCTGAGTTCCTTCTGTGTCCAGCCTCTGCCCCCAGTTTCTCTCCTGGGAGCCCTCCCTTCCTGCCTGAGGGCCTCATTATTCAAAATTCCCAGCAGAAAGAAAGTAAAACCACTTCTTTCTTTGCTATTCTCTCTCTTCTGTACGGAATAAAATCATCATTTTGAGGAGCTCTTCACTTAGTGACTTAAGGGGAAATTCATTTCTCTTGGTGCTTCAGGTTATTTTTCCAAGGGGTTCAAAAGCGACAGTGACAATTACTTCTGAGGGTGTCTTCATCAAATTTGCCGTGGCGCCATCTCTGCTAAATTGGCCTGACTGTCTCTCCACCCCTCTGCTGGGCTCCCCCGCACCCTCCTACACATAGCCTGCTTTGTACCAGGCTGGATTTATTCTATAACTCTGCTTCTCCATTTAATTAGTTTGCTACCATTTTAGGCAGATCTTATAAGATTTCAGTTTCTCAGTTTCTCTCCTAAGGGGAGGAGCAAATGAACATCTATATTTTTCACAGGGACATCACCAGATGGTCAACACTGAAATCAGATCGATTATATTCTTTGCAGCCAAAGATGGAGAAGCTCTATACAGTCAGCAAAAACAAGACCAGGAGCTGACTGTGGCTCAGACCATGAGCTCCTTATTGCCAAATTTAGACTGAAATTGAAAGTAGGGAAAACCACTAGACCATTCAGGTATGACCTAAATCAAATCCCTTATGATTATACAGTGGAAGTGAGAAATAGATTTAAGGGCCTAGATCTGATAGATAGAGTGCCTGATGAACTATGGAATGAGGTTCGTGACATTGTACAGGAGACAGGGATCAAGACCATCCCCATGGAAAAGAAATGCAAAAAAGCAAAATGGCTATCTGGGGAGGCCTTACAAATAGCTTTGAAAAGAAGAGAAGTGAAAAGCAAAGGAGAAAAGGAAAGATATAAACATCTGAATGCAGAGTTCCAAAGAATAGCAAGAAGAGATAAGAAAGCCTTCTTCAGCAATCAATGCAAAGAAATAGAGGAAAACAACAGAATGGGAAAAACTAGGGATCTCTTCAGGAAAATCAGAGATACCAAAGGAACATTTCATGCAAAGATGGGCTTGATAAAGGACAGAAATGGTAGGGACCTAACAGAAGCAGAAGATATTAAGATGAGATGGCAAGAATACACAGAAGAACTGTACAAAAAGATTTTCATGACCCAGATAGTCATGATGGTGTGATCACTGAACTAGAGCCAGACATCCTGGAATGTGAAGTCAAGTGGGCCTTAGAAAGCATCACTATGAACAAAGCTAGTGGAGGTGATGGAATTCCAGTGGAGCTATTCCAAATCCTGAAAGATGATGCTGTGAAAGTGCTGCACTCAGTATGCCAGCAAATTTGGAAAACTCAGCAGTGGCCACAGGATTGGGAAAAGTCAGTTTTCATCCCAATCTCAAAGAAAGGCAATGCCAAAGAATGCTCAAACTACCACACAATCATCTCACACGCTAGTAAAGTAATGCTCAAAATTCTCCAAGCCAGGCTTCAGCAATATGTGAACCGTGAACTTGCAGATGTTCAAGCTGGTTTTAGAAAAGGCAGAGGAACCAGGGATCAAATTGCCAACATCCGCTGGATCATGGAAAAAGCAAGAGAGTTCCAGAAAAACATCTATTTCTGCTTTATTGACTATGCCAAAGCCTTTGACTGTGTAGATCACAATAAACTGTGGAAAATTCTGAAATACCAGACCACCTGATCTGCCTCATGAGAAATTTGTATGCAGGTCAAGATGCAACACTTAGAACTGGACATGGAAAAACAGACTGGTTCCAAATAGGAAAAGGAATACATGAAGGCTGTATATTGTCACCCTGTTTATTTAACTTATATGCAGAGTACATCATGAGAAATGCTGGACTGGAAGAAACACAAGTTGGAATCAAGATTGCTGGGAGAAATAGCAATAACCTCAGATATGCAGATGACACCACCCTTATGGCAGAAAGTGAAGAGGAACTCAAAAGTCTCTTGATGAAAGTGAAAGTGGAGAGTGAAAAGGTTGGTTTAAAGCTCAACATTCAGAAAACGAAGATCATGGCCTCTGGTCCCATCACTTCATGGGAAATACATGGGGAAACAGTGGAAACAGTGTCAGACTTTATTTTTCTGGGCTCCAAAATCACTGCAGATGGTGACTGCAGCCATGAAATTAAAGGACGCTTACTCCTTGGAAGGAAAGTTATGACCAACCTAGATCACATATTCAGAAGCAGAGACATCACTTTGCCAACAAAGGTTCACCTAGTCAAGGCTATGGTCTTTCCTGTGGTCATGTATGGATGTGAGAGCTGGACTGTGAAGAAGGCTGAGCGCTGAAGAATTGATGCTTTTGAAGTGTGGTGTTGGAGAAGACTCTTGAGAGTCCCTTGGACTGCAAGGAGATCCAAGCAGTCCATTCTGAAGGAGATCAATCCTGGGATTTCTTTGGAAGGAATGATGCTAAAGCTGAAACTCCAGTATTTTGGCCACCTCATGCGAAGAGTTGACTCATTGGAGAAGACTCTGATGCTGGGAGGGATTGAGGGCAGGAGGAGAAGGGGACGACGGAGGATTAGATGGCTGGATGGCATCACTGACTCGATGGATATGGGTCTGAGTGACCTCCAGGAGTTGGTGATGGACAGGGAGGCCTGGCGTGCTGCAATTCATGGGTTCGCGAAGAGTCGGAGACGACTGAGCGACTGATCTCTCTGATACTGGGTCCAAATCTAGCCTCCATCCAACCTGGGGAGGGCATCTAAAAGCTGATTTCATAAGATGGCTCTAGGAAAAAGTACGGTGGAGTGTTGTAGCATCATTTAGTTTTAAAAGGATGTCACTCTATGAATGACATTGAGTGCACTCTCATTTATTTTTACAACCTCTGCTAATAATATCATTTTTTACAAAAACCCAAAGTCCACTGCAAGATTTGGCAAGTGTATATATTTCAAGTTATAATTGGCTACCACTCTGTTTCAACATGGAAGCCTGAAATACCTACCCAACCCAGGTCAGAAAGGGATTATATTTATCAGAAGTTGCTACAAAACATTCATGCCAACCAACAGATTGATGAAAACTATACATCCAATCAGCTACACATTAATCTGATTTTAGGTAACCAAATAATATTTCCACCCTGTTCAGGAGAAGTTTTATTTTAAAGGAAAATCATGAATCCTATAGTGAAGCAGATAATTGAGATATCAATCTTCTGACTTCACTGCCTAAGAACAAATATGTGTTTGTAGCACAGCAGGGATTTGAACCCATGGGAGAGAAAAGGATGAGAGCTACCTCTTTACCCCCATATCCTCTACAGCATCCTGACATATGAAAGTTAGTCGCTCAGTCATGTCTGACTCTCTGCAACCCCTTGGAGTATAGCCCGCCAGCCTCCTCTGTCCATGAAATTCTCCAGGCAAGAATATTGGAGAGGGTAGCTATTCCCTTCTCCAAGGGATCTTCCCAACCCAGGGACTGAACCTATGCTTCCTGCATTGCAGGCAGATTCTTTATCATCTGAGCCATCAGGGAAGCATCCTATTCAGATCAGATCAGATCAGTTCAGTCGCTCAGTCGTGTCCGACTCTTTGCGACCCCAAGAATTGCAGCACGCCAGGCCTCCCTATCCATCACCAACTCCCAGAGTTCACCCAGACTCACATCCATCAAGTCAGTGATGCCATCCAGCCATCTCATCCTCTGTCGCCCCCTTCTCCTCTTGCCCCCAGTCCCTCCCAGCATCAGAGTCTTCTCCAATGAGTCAACTCTTCACATGAGGTGGCCAAAGTACTGGAGTTTCAGCTTTAGCATCATTCCTTCCAAAGAAATCCCAGGGCTGATCTCCTTCAGAATGGACTGCTTGGATCTCCTTGCACTCCAAGGGACTCTCAAGAGTCTTCTCCAACACCACACTTCAAAAGCATCAATTCTTCGGCGCTCAGCCTTCTTCACAGTCCCACTCTCACATCCATACATGACCATAGGAAAAACCATAGCCTTGACTAGACGGACCTTTGTTGGCAAAGTAATGTCTCTGCTTTTGAATATACTATCTAGGTTGGTCATAACTTTCCTTCCAAGGAGTAAGCGTCTTTTAATTTCATGGCAGCAAATCACCATCTGTAGTGATTCTGGAGCCCAGAAAAATAAAGTCTGCCATGGTTTCCACTGTTTCCCCATCTATTTCCCATGAAGTGATGGGACTGGATGCCATGATCTTCATTTTCTGAATGTTGAGCTTTAAGCCAACTTTTTCACTCTCCACTTTCACTTTCATCAAGAGGCTTTTGAGTTCCTCTTCACTTTCTGCCATAAGGGTGGTGTCATCTGCATATCTGAGGTTATTGATATTTCTCCCGGCCATCTTGATTCCAACTTGTGTTTCTTCCAGTTCAGTGTTTCTCATGATGTACTCTGCATATAAGTTAAATAAACAGGGTGACAATATACAGCCTTGACGAACTCCTTTTTCAGCTCCAGTCCTCGCAAATTCAAATCAGTACCAGGAATGTGGTTCCATCCATCTGGGGATGTGCAGTGTTGGGGTGCCACACAGTTAAAACTTTATAGATTAAATCCAGCAACTTCAATTGCCTGAGGCAGAGTGGCGAGGCCGTGATGGAGCTAAGACCACCCTGCACTGGATAGGCAGAAATGCTGCTGGAAATACCAAGTGTGTCTTCAGCCAACCTTCTTTTTAACACAAAGACTATTTTCTGCAGAAGAACACTGGCTGAAATGTGATCTAAATTCATATCAAGAAGGAAAATGGATGCCTGGAAGTGAAATCAAGAGCTTTCTTTCCCCTTTGAGGCTCCTGGCCCTCATGGAAGATGATTCCTTCAAGCTTTGTTGGAGCCAGTCTTGGACAGATCAGCATGGGGGCTGGGGTGACAGAGTTATTTCCTGGCTAACTCTCCTTCTGTCCTTTCTCCCAGCCCACGCTCTCCCTGCTGTTCTCTTCAGTACCTGCTGCCCAGCATGGCTTTGTTCTAGCTTCCGGCAAATGTAGCAAGCTTCAGTTTCTCTCACCAAATGGGCCCTTCTTGTTGAGCCCGGAGTCTTTTTTAAGTCCATTTCCTCTGCTCCCCTTTCTGTTCTTCTCATTTCACAGATCACCTATGTGGTTTTTACCTCAAAGATGTGGCAGTAGTATGGGAGTTAGTCTGTCAAGCTCTTTTTTTTTTCTCCAGGATAACCATAAAGGTCTTTTTGGTTTTAAGGGTTTATTTCTAACAACTGTAGGAAACAAAAAACATAGCTGAAAAAACTAACAGTGAAAATAAATACAATGAAGTTACAAATCTTAAGAAATCCTTCAAAGTTTCTACAGCATTACTCTCCAGGCTAATGTTATGGCTCCCCTTATGGTAACTGAAAACTACACTTGATTTCCCCTGCTTTTAAAGTTGAAGCCTATCAACCTTCCTGGCCCCCACATCTCACCTCACATATTGACAACCATTTAGTGAAAGCTGGGACCACATTACTCCCTAAGGACCTTCGTCACTGAGAGTTGATTTCCCTCCTCTGCCATCTCAGGTAGTCCTTTGGTCATAGATATGTAAACAAACATTTAATCTCTTCCTAAGTTTCCTTCCTAAACATCCCAATTTAATTTGGTACCTAAGCTTATTTACACCTAGGGGCTAATAACTATATACTATGTTACCTCTCTACCTTCCTTTCTGGAAAGTTATATTCTTTAAATGCAAATAGCCCTAGATAGATATTTACATTAAAAAAAAAATAACATTCCAGAGAGAAAGAGAAATAAGAAGAATGACATTAGTGGGGAACCATTAGACGTTACTGTCACAGGCTAGAGGGAAAATTGACTAACACACTTGAATTGTCCCAATGCCTGGGATAGAAAACCTTGGTTCAGTTCTGCCTCTGTCCACTGTTAGAAGCTTTTAATATTAATGTGAATTGTAGTCAAGGGCTTTTCCAGCACATTCTTCATACCAAGATCAGAAGACCGTGGGTTATAAAATGGTATATAAATCCCAGTGGATTTGAATTGTGGTTAAAAACACCCAGTATCCGTTCAGTCGCTCAGTCATGTCTGACTCTGTGACCCCATGGACTGCAGCATGCCGGGCTTCCCTGTCCTACACCAATGCCCGGAGCTTGCTCAAACTCATGTTTGATAAATACACCCTAGAGGAGCCAAATCAAACAGCTGCCATCTGGCGCCCAGTCTGGCTTCCAGTTAGTGTATTCGGGGCACTCTCAGTCTGCTCCGCACCATTCTAGGCACTGAACAGATCCCACAGGGCCTCTGACCTTTCTGGACATCACTGAGGATGCATGGTGGACACATATAAAGTCAATACTTGATTATACATGCTAATGTTGGGGAGCAATGGTGCAGATAATCAAAAGCAGCAGATGATCAGAAAATTATCCATGCCCTATTCCCTGTCAGGGCTGTGGGAAGCAAGAGGAAAGAGAAAAGGCAGCACCAGTCACCACAAGCAGAATAAGCTTTGGGAAGGAAACAGACAGGGGATGTGCCCGACAGTAATTTGCATCCCAGCAACTGTCTTGGCAAACTGGTGCGAGGGAATGTTTTGTATGTTTAATTATATGTGTTGGTTAAAAGATATAACTGTTTAATATATATCAGTTGTACTGGGGTTTTTAAAAATTCAGGTAGTGGAACCACTTGTTTAGAGAAAGCCTGAGGGAGGCAATGATGATAATAATCACAACAACAAAACAAGAGATAAAAGCCTGGGCATGGAATTTAGGCTATGATGACTTTCCTAAAGGGCTCTTCCCACTTGGTACTTTGCAGTTTACAGACTTATTAAAGGAATTGGTTAAAGAACTGTCACCTTGATTTCTCAGTCCATTTCAGACTGAGAGAGCTGACTCAAGCCCACACCGAGAATCCCCTTGGCTCAAAATGTACCAGTGTTACCACTAGTGGCCGGGGGGCTCTTCAGGGCCTTGCTGTGCCCACTTCCTCTGAGTGTCAGATCAAAAGAATGAAAGTAGTGAGAGAAGAGTCACGGTGTCCAGGCCTCAGTCTTCCTTCCTATCCCTGGCCTGTGCCCTCTTCACCCACATCTCTGCCCTTCACCCCCAGGGCCTTCCTCCATTTGTTTCTACTGAGGGTGCCTGCACCTCCTTCCCCAAGTGAAAGGAGGTCTTCTCTCCCTGTAGAATGGCCCTTGCATCTTGGTTCAATTACTGAATGCTTGTTCAGTTGCTGAATTGTGTCTAGCTCTTATGGACTGCAGTGCTCCGGGCTCCTCTGTCCTCCACTGTCTCCGGGAGTTTGCTCAGATTCATGTCCATTGAGTCAATGATGCTATCTAATCATCTCATCCTCTGTTGCTCCCTTTTCCTTTTGCCTTCAATCCTTCCCAGTATCAAGGCTTTTTCTCCAATGAGTCAGCTCTTCCCATCAGGTAGCCAACGTATTAGTGCTTCAGCATCAGCATCAGTCTTTCCAATAAATATTCAAGGTTAATTTCCTTTAGGATTGACGGATTTGATCTCCTTGCAGTCAAAGGGACTCTGAAGAGTTTTTTCCAGCACTACAATTGGAAAGCATCAATTCTTCAGTGCTCAGCCTTCTCTAGGGTCCAGCTCTCACATCTGTACATGACTACTGGGAAAACCATAGCTTTGACTAGACAGACCTTTGTCAGCAAATGTTTGCAACTCCACTAATCTCCAAGATGGGCCAGACAGAGAAGGGTTGGTGAAATCTCAGAAGAACCCACCAGAACCCTGGCTCATCTGCTCCTCATCATGGGATCTGAGGTCCAGCTCAGGCCGCCAACATTTCCCACATCAGGACAAATGTTCTGACTTCCTGGGAACACCTTCCCAAAGGACAGCAGGGCAGACTTCATTCTCACTTCCCTTCCCAGGGTTCTCCAAAGTTCCTATCACAGTTCCTCCCGAGTGACTTGGTAGACTTTGAGAGAAGAGAACCCCACATAACCTGCCATGGCATCCCCGAATCCCTGAGGTAACTATGCAGATTAGACCCTTCTATGATCCTGGGCAACTTTCATTTAAGGCAATGTGCTAATTAAGCACTAAAATGAGTGGTACAGGCAGCAAGTGCACAGGGAGTTCAGAGTGGGGAGAAAGTTCACACCCCTCTCAGTTTCAATTTATAAAGAAGGCCAAGGAATTTTCTCCTCTGACTTTGAATTGTCTCCTTATCCTCATCTTAAACATGACACCCTTACACATATATGTGCATACACACATGTGTGCACATGCACACACACACACACATACAATTTTCTGCAATAAATGTGAGTATAAGCCCCCAAAGTCCCAGGGAATATTCCCAATCTAAGCCTTGACACTGGGCCACCAAAGTGGAATCCACTTATTTGGAAAACAGTGTACATCTGCCATGTGTCATAGCACTGTGCTTGACTCCGGGAATTCAAAAATTAGTGAGATGAACTTGCTGCTTGTATGAAGCCCATAGGCATGGAGAGGGCTGGGTAAGTATGAGAGCAGACCACAAGGCTGAGGGTGAGAAATGCTCAGTCATGTCAGGTACAGGTTGCTGAGGGAAAAGGAGGGACGAATAATGTTGCGGAGGTGACGCAGTATCCTTCAGGTGCAGGCCAATGATTCTTTCCCACAATATTTAAACTCCTGAACCCAGAAAACCATCTGGAAACTCAAAACAGAATAAAAACAAAGGTAGGTGAATACACACACATAAATTTGATGTAAAGGTGGGGGTAAAAAGACCTCAGGCTTTTAAAAAGCACAGCTATAAGGAAATTAGTGTGTAATCATAAAGTATTTTTCCAATGTATTGTGGCCAGTAAAAGGCATATTTTGGCTAGCATTTGTACTGAAAAAAGCATATGATAAACTCTAACAGCAAACACTTCTCATCTGATTTGCATCCTTCCATCATGATTTGAGCAGGATTCCCTGGTGGCTCAGACAGTAAAGAATCTGCCTGGAATGCAGGAGACCTGGGTTTAATCCTGGGGGTTGGAACCCCTGGAGAAGGGAATGGCAACCCACTCTAGTATTCTTGCCTGGAAAATCCCATGGACAGAGGAGCCTGGCAGCTATATAGCTGGTGTTGTGAAGAATCAGACACTACTGAGAGACTGAACAACAACATTCATGATTTGAGGTGGAAATGTCGCAACCTGATGATTCAGAGAAGTAGGATTCTTAAGTCACAACAACAAGCAAATACATACCATAATTAAAAATAATGGGGGTTCAAAATTCAAAGATGAATTATTGCCACAAAATTATTGTGAACCAGCCACCAACTTGAGAGTCCATACCTAAATTCCAAGTTGAGCCTCTTTTCTTACTATGGAAACGTGACTACAAAGGCCAGCATCTTTTGCATATGCTTGGAATAAATTAATTGATCATTTGGAAGTAAAAGAGAAACTACCCAAAAATGCTGACATCACAAATGTCTTAGTTAATGATTTGATCAAGTTATAAACACACACAGACTTCCTATCAGGTCTTAGTTAGCAATGATGCCAAGATATATGGGTGATCAAATCACCCTCGTCAGGGATATCTGGGGTGGGGTTGGGGGGGGTCTCAGCAAAGGGGCAGAGGTCTCTGAAGAATTAACAAAAGCAGCCATATGAGAAAACCAAAGACAAAATATTAGAGAATCACTTGGGTTTGAACTGATTAATTTTGGGGTCATTTTTGTATGCCATCTCAAAATTATCTTCTCAAAGCATGTAGCCTGACATAATGATAATAAAGAACATACTTTGGGAAATCATGATTTACACTCATCATCTGCTTTACTGCCCTTTGTTCCCCAACAATTTATTCCCAAGATCATCATTCTATTGATACCACCTTTACTTAAGGTCAATAATTAATCTGCAGTTCTCCTGCTTAACTTGTCCAAGGCATTTGACACTGTTGGCTACTTGCTCCTTCTTGACATTCGCTCTTTGATATGTTGGCTGATCTTCTGTTCAGGCTCTCTTCCTCTACTTCTAGACTCCCCTGATGGATACTTCTAAATATTCCCTTATTTCAAATATTGTTGGCACTGGCCTTCTACCCTTGGCTCTCCTCTCCTCTCATTCTGCATACTCTCTAGTGGTCATTTGTTCCAATCACTATCTTCCTTCTCATTAGTTCCTGGCATAGGAGGCAAAATAAATGCATATGTGAAATGGCTTTTCTCAATTTTCCCTAGTAAGTCAATCTCTTTTCATCTCTTTTAGTGTAAAGTTCTTTGAGAACTACCTGTTTCTTAGGATGATGTGAAAACGTAAGTTTTGCCTAAACACCCATCCCAATGATATGTTCCACAGCCTGGTCTGGTGAAACTCTAGTGAAGGGTGGGATTTGCAATGGTTCTTTTGGAAGGTACATCTTGGCCTCTTCTGGAGCCTTCTCTTAGAGCAAGTTAGGGGACCAGTGCAATGTGAAACTCATCTAAACATGCAGGACTTGCCCCCCATACCTTGGAACAGGGATTCAGTCTTCTTGGAAGGGACAAGATCCTCTATGATTTTGCCCCCTCATGATTGCTACAATAGTATCTAATGCTTGCTAGATTACCTCTCATGTGAAATCTAGTGATTTTCCTGGCATCTACCACAAAGACAAGAAAAGACTTAATACGAGTGTGGTAAGATAACAATTTACAGTGTTAACTGCTGTTCCCCCACCACTTCCAATAACCTTATTGCCCTTCCCTCATCCATTTAGTAAAAATACCCATTTACCTCAAGGAAAGATGGCTATAACAGAAATATTAAAGTACCATATAGCTTTTGAATCTTAGGAGAGTGTTCTGAAATGATTGTCAGAACAATTGTTTCAGGGAAAGGGGCTTTTATGTTCCAAAATCTTGGTTTTTGAGTATCAAAACCTAAGTTTTGAAAGGCTCTAAGATCAAAGGCTTGGGGCCCATTTTTGGATCACAGTCTTGTTGTGGTGAAGGAGCTTGCCTAACTCAATGAAGCTATGAGCCATTCAGTGCAGAGCCATCCAAGATGGAGGGGGCATAGTGGAGAGTCCTGACAAAACGTGGTCCACTGGAGCAAGGAATGGCAAACAACTCGGTATTCTTGCCACAAGAATCCTATGAATATAAGAAACAGGGAAGCCTGGCATGCTGCAGTCTGTGGGGTTGCAGAGTAGGACACTACTTGGCAACTGAGCAACAGACTTGGGGACAGCAGGTGAAGGATCAGATCCCCACCCACCCACCCTCTCTGGGTGAGGGGTCCATCATTGCAAATGAGGGAAGGTAATTAAAAAGGACAAGAAACCAGCTTAGATATCAGTGTTCTCTAATAAGCTCCCTGTCTTATTGACCACATGCCAACTTTCAGGAAAGCAGAGGTTAGAAATTTCAGGAAAGCTTAGATTTCAGAGATCAGTACGGACCTGTGCTCTACAGGCCAGATAGGGGTCATGAAAATGCCCAGGTACCAGAGACCCCCCTGAAGTGCCTGTGGGGAAGCACGGGGAATTTTCTCATGTACCCCAGAGACCTGAGGAGGCAGCTATGGAGGACTGGTGGGTCTGAAGCAGCCTGCCTATTCCCTGAGGAGGGGGCAAAATGATAGGAGAGGAACTCTCATTCCAGACCAGGCGAAAATGCCTACTTCTCACTGGATATACCAGGGGAAAATGGGAATGCCGAGAGGAAATGTGGCAAAGACCAAAGACCAGAAACTGCTCAACCACAAGGTTACATGAGTCCCCGGGAAATTAGAAGCACCCAAACAAGAGGAGGAGGAGCAGAAAAACTGAGGGACCAGGTTCATCCCTGAATTGCCCAGTATTAAATTTTCTCATCAGTGGAAAGATGACACAATTAATTTAAGATATTAAGATATAAAAATAGGCCAATTTATATTTTGGCACACAAATTTGTAGAATTAGGTTTTGTAATTTAAAAAAAAAAAAAAAGGGTCCTGGAAGTTGTGAGTAATCTTATATAATGACCAAGTCCCTCAGGCAAGCCCAACATACAAATGGGTCTAAATCACCAAGCTTTAGACACCCTGCCATCAATATAACTTCCAACACCTACTCTCTTCTCCTGCCCTCTTTTCCCCAAAGACAAGCCAAGTGACTTGAAGTAGGAGAGACATGAGGGCAAATGCTGCTGAGGTGGGGCAGAGTCTGTCCCCCACACCTCCAAACGGTGCTGGAGTCACGGTCTGAATGTGTTGACGCTTCTATACGTCTTTCATAAAAATGTACTGGGCAGAATGGAAAAACACTGCACAGTAAGAGCAATCACACAGATGCCTTTCGGGACACATGTTCTGCTGCTCTCTGCCTCAGAGCTACTGCTGAGTTGGGAGAAGAGGGCATTGTTAGCTTGGAGCTGCTGGCAATGGCCCTCCCCTCTCAGTCCTGCTGCTAGAGCTGCTGTTGTTGGTAGCTCTGCCTACGGCAACTGCTTCCTCCTCTCACTGTGTGCCCACACTCCCAACCTATCTTCCAGCCTCTTCAGAAAAACTTGCAGAATCAGGAACTCTGTGGCCTTCCACTGGATCAGATCCCTGCTCTTCTGTATCCCTGGTCCCAGGGCTTCTTATAGCTCTCTGCAGGGCCATAGGAAGCTCAGCCTCTGTCTCAGAAATTAGACACTTTCTGTGGCTGAACTCTTCCAACTCTGACACAGACTTGACTTTCTCAAGGTACTTGCTAAGACTGGAAAGTCAAAAAGAGCAAAAGAACCCTCAGATGCAGGGTTTAGCATCGGAGGCCAGCTCTAAGCTAAATTCAATTTAAATTTAAAACCTCAGTCTCTCAGAACTAAGCAGGAGTTCCATCAGCTTAAAAAAAAATAACACAGAATATTCTTGGCCAGCTGCATTCCCTTGAGGTATGGTGAGGATTGTGTTAAATTTGATTAAGAGAGAAAACAAAAATCTGTTGGTTATAAAGTGATGTTTAAACAGAAGCTATTGCATGTTTCAACATTAAATCAGAAAGGTGTCCTCTGCTGCTTAAAATAAGTGAGAAATATGTGATGTAGTTGGATTAAAGGTAGATTAATCTTTTCTGAAATAACTAATCGCAGCTGGGACAGGTAAAGGGTTTTGGGAAAACAAAGACTGCCTTGAATATTTCCTCTGTATCCAAATGTAAATGGAATGTTTGCAAACTCATTAACTTTAATATTAGCAACTAGCTTGCCTCTGAATTTCTTTCTTCTATCCCAAATAGGAAAGGAAAATGTTGATGAATTTTGTGGACTGGGAATCAACTTCACCAACATTTATGAGGCATTCTCCAGGGGCCAGGCAATGCTAGGATACAAACAGGATTCAAACTCTTTAGAGGGCTAAAACTATGGAAGGGTATACCCCACAAAGGTGTATAGTATAATGGAAAGGGTGTAGCAATTATGAGTGCTTTATGATAGGAATCCAGGGAAAGGTGAAATTAATCCACCCAGGGGTGGGTCATAGAAGGATAAAGAAACATAGGTATTGTTGTAAGTGAGGCCTCCCGGGGTATGAAGGGGTTATTCCAGAAGCCAAGTAGAGAAAAACATTCTTGGCAGAAAGAACCACAAGCAAATTCAAAAAGGGGACATCATTGGTGTGTTCCATCTCTTCAGTTCTTAGGGAATCACATCTAAAGTCAAAGGTATATGGGACATAGTGATAGTATATGAGGCTAGAGAAGTAGATTGGGGCCACCATATAGAAGAAGCCCATATGCCAAGCTAAATCATTTAGTTTTTATCCAGAGGCATCACTGATGCTTCTAATGAGTGCAGTGACATGATTGAAGGGAGGAACAGGGGATCACAGAAAGAGGCAAAGAAGTCATTCAGGAAACTATTACAATACTAGAGGCAAGATGAGAAAAGTGGTATTTTTTTTTTTTTTTTTCCTGGCTTAATCTAGACTCAGGAGAAGAATGACTTGTCAAATAACTGATTAACAATATTTATTAGTGGGCTAATATAAAATGGTTTGAACCATATGAAACTGCCATTTTTTTAGGTCAGCAATGGTTAAGCATTAGCAATTTCATTTGATTCAATCTAATATAAAATGACTGCCCATAAGCTCCTCTGAATTTAGGAGGAGCACATACCTTAGTAGAATTAAATTTCTAGTACTGGGATCATATCTGTGTAACTTGCTTTGTATATTACCTACAACAGAATCGCCTATGGCTAGATTCTTAATACTCTGATAAGGAAAAAAATATGTCAAAAATATTGCTTAGTATTTTGTTATTTCTTCCATCTCCCCTTTGTTGTTTATTTAGAAGTGTGTCATACAAGAAAGAAAAAATATCACAATACACATATAATGAGAAAGGGAAAAGAAAGTGAGATCCAAGGTGGTAAGAAAAAGGGAAAAATTTAAAAATCGAGGGCAAAGTTTGCTAACTGCAGCTCAAGAAAATGAGAGTTACATTCTAGGGGTGGATTTGCCTGAGGAAATTCAGAGGATCTTTCTGGATTTCAGCTAGAGAGAGGAAAGAAATCTGAGGCCAGTGATGGGCAGAGGAGGATGACATACTGAAGGAACTCATGGCATAGGAAGAGGACTTGGGAAGGTTTGGGGTGAATATTTCTTCCACCAGAGATGCAGCACAATTTAGTTTGAACCCAGTCTATGTGATAGCAACCCCCACCCTGACAAACATTTGTGCACATGCACACATACACACACACACACAAGCACATATACAACCTTACACATATACACAGTTCGTCTTTGGCTGAAAATTAACATTAAATTGTTCTATTCAAGGAACCAAGATTTTGCTATCACACCCGAAGAAGTGACAAGTTGCAATTTCCCACCATGTGGTGCTACCCAGAGTGGGGAAGAAGGGAGAGCAATCCGATGAGGCAGAATGCAAGCAGGCCTAGAGATGCTGAGGTTATGTTCCCGCTCCCTCCCACCACCCCTCACCCATGCCATACGGCGGGCTGCACCTGTTCAGAAAAACAAACTTCCAAGCAGAGCACACCCCTTTTCTCTACCCCCGGAACCAGAGATATTACAACCTACAGAGGGAGTAAGTAGTCCCATATCAAAGAACACTTACAGATGAGGAGAAAATTTTGAAAAGCCAGCAGGCCGGCTAGGTTTCACAGTGAGGTTCAGTGGTCTGAACACCTCCCCTGACTCACCACCAGAATTAACCGCAAGGCTGCACCATGATTCAGTGTTCAGAAGGGTGGGAGTTTAGGAGCAGAGGCAGTACAACAGGGTCCTGATGAAGAACCCGTGAGACACTGCAGAGCCTGTGGCTACACAGGAGGCTCATCTGCTCTGATACACTGAAAAGGCACTGCTAGGCTGCAAAACTGGCCATAACACTTTGTAGCTCCTTCCAGAAGGAGAGATCTATTTCCCCTAATCCTTGAATCTGCTGGCCTTGTGAGTTGCTCTGACTACAAGTGATGCTGTGTGTCTCGTGAGCCTTGTCTTCAAGGACCCTTGGGAACCTGAAGCCATCACCCCAGGAACCAGGTCAGCTAACCTACTGGATGACAAGGAACAAATGCCCTACCTCAGCCAATAGACAGATGACTGCCAGACAATGCAAGGCAGGCAACCCTGCCAGCTGAATTTAGGCACAGGAGTGAGGCCAGCTGAGACCGGCAGAAACTCCCAGTTGATCCTAGCCCAAGGTGTGAACTAAAAAAAATAAAGAACAGCTGTTGTTTGAAGCCGCTAATTTTAAGGTGGCTTATTATTATGTAAAACTAATGATAGAAAAGTGGTTGCAAAATGTGCATGCTTGTGCAAGGTCAGTAACTTCATTTGTGTCTGACTCTGCAACTCTATGGACTGTAGCCCATCAGGTTCCTCTGTCCATGGGTTGCCATGCCCTTCGCCAGGGGCTCTTCCCCACCAGGACTGAACCCGAGTCTCCTGCTATCTTCTGCACTGCAGGCAGATTCTTTACTACTGATCCACCAGGGAGTAAAATCATTATTTAGGATTCCTATAGAAGATCCTTTTGAGTTTTTATTATGATTTTTTTTTTGTTGCTTTCCCTGTTTTTTTCTTTTCTCCTACTGTCTCCATTAAGCTGCTGTTATCTCTTTTCTCTCTGCTGGCTGCTTCTAGAAATCCTTCTTCTCCCTTTTCTTATTAATGCATTAACTCAGCTGCTATTTACGAAATCATATAATTAAGCATAAAATAAAAAGGGAAATGAGTCCAGAATAAGGGTCTAAGGACTCTACTATAAGTAAAGGAAATAAAATGTAATGATTATATTACTATTGTGGTGAATTAGACACTGTGAAGGCCTTTCCAATGTGAGAGAACTATACCCTATATCAGTCAGTCAGTTCAGTTGCTCAGTCGTGTCCGGCTCTTTGAGACCCCATGGATTGCATGCAGCAGACCAGGCTTCCCTGTCCATCACCAACTCCTGGAGCTTGGTCAAACTCATGTTATTTTAAAAGTACTGCTGGACTCTCATAAAAGTAGCCAAGGGTAAAGAGGGAGTGATGAAATTCAGATGGTGAACTGAAGCCAATGGCAAATTTAAAAGCACTCTGGGAACAAATGTCAATAATAGCACTAGAACTGAGAGACCACAGCTGCAAGGTGGGGAGCTCAACCTGAGATGCTACCATGAAGAGGGACCCTCTAAGAGGGCTAAGGAAGTCCCAGTTCATAGTGTTTCCTAGCATCTGAAGAAGAGAATAAAACTCCTACCTGGAAGAAAGCAAAGCAAAGTTAGGCCCTCCTGCATAAGACAAATTAAACTAAATCAAGTATGGGTTCACAATTCTTATACTCATGGAACACACATGGAAACAAGCCAATAGGACTAAAAAAAGAAAACCTAGGGGATGAAGAATTTAGAACCTCAAGACCTTGGGAATATAAAATAAGTACAAGTGAGATTTTTTTAAAGATAGAATAAAATTAAACATGGAAAAAAATCTAATCAGAAATTGCCAGGAAAATATACAAAATGAAAAAGAATTTTTAGAAGTGAAATATATAATCATTTGAATTTATAACACACTGGATAGACCAATTACAGATGAACAGAGACTTGCCCAGAAAACAACAGAAAGACAAGGACAAAGAAATCTGTGAAAGAAAAGGATGGAATAAAAAAGCCTCATCTCTCATCAAAATCTCAGGGAATAGAGTAGGAGGAAACATCTGAAACAATAGTGATTAATAATTTTTGAGAAACTGTGACCATCATAAATCCAGAGATAAAGGAAGAAAAGCATATACAAGCAAGATAAATACAAAGAAATCCTCATGTAAACATACAGTAGTGAAATAGAGTAACGCCAAAACCAAAAATAGATCCTAAAAGAAGTAAAGGAGAAAAGAAATATCACCTACAAAAGAATGGAAGTTAGACTAAAAGTAGAGTTATAACAGAAGCTAGAAGATGTGGAATATTTGAAGTTCTGTGAAAAAAAACACACTCTTGGGTAAATAAAACCTAAGAAAGTTTACCACCAAGTTTTCATTAAAGAGATTTCCAAAGGATATACATTAAGAATAATGAAATAGCTTTGGTGAGAAGGTCTGAGATATAAGAAATAGTGTGAGTTTTTTTTTATTATCATAAATTGCTGTTGAATTGTCTCAAAAGCTTTCTCTGCAATTACTGAATTGATCATGTGAGCCAAAACTCCCACTCCTATGAATATACCTGAAAAAAATTTTAAAAATACTAATTTGAAAAGATGCATGCATCCCAATGTTCAAAGCAGCATTACTTATAATTGCCAAGATATGGAAGCAACTTAAGTGTCCATCAAGAGCTGAATGGATAAAGAAGATGTAGGGTGTATGTCTGTGTGTGTGTATACACACACATATATGCATATATATTCAAGTAATAGCCATAAAAAAGAATAAAGTTTTGCCATTTGCAGCAACACGAATGGAACTTGAAAGGTATTACACTAAGTGAAATGAGTCAGACAAAGAAAGCAAATGCTGTATGGTATCACTTATATGTGGAATCTAAAAAATATAACAAACTAGTGCATATAATAGAGAATAAACAGACTCACAGATACAGAAAACAAACTAGTAATTACCTCTGGGGAGAGGGAAGGAGGAGGGGCAACATATGGGTAAGGGGTTAAGAGGTACAATGTATTATGTATAAAATAAGCAACAAGATATGATGTACAACATGGGAAATATAGCCAATATTTTATAATAGCTATAAATGAAGTATAAGCTTTAAAAATTGTGAATCACTATATTGTACACATAACATATAATCTTTACATCACTATAATTCAATAAAAAGAGTAATAGTGGTGAAAAAAGAAAAACACATATTTAGATGAATCTAACTATTTTCTGTCAAAAATAATAGTAATGATAACAGGAAAAACATTATAGAATAAATACTTAGAAGGAGAAAATAGAGAAATAAACTAATAATAATGATATAGAAAATAAGAATAAATGGTAATGACAATTCTCTGAAATGACTAATAAAGAAGAAAAGCTTCTAGACAGGTCAATAAAGAAAAATAATATTAAAATGGAAGCTGGAGGAAAAGTATATAAAAAGCAGACATTAAAAGCAATAAGAAAGTCATATGACAAGAGATCAAGATGGCAGAGTAGATGGATGTGGAACGTACCTCATCACACAAATACATCAAAACTACATCTACTTGTGGAACAATTCTCACAGAATACCTACTGAAGGCTTGCAGAAGATATCATACAATGAAAACTGCAAGAAAAATCCCCACATAACTGGATAGGAGAAAAGAAAAGGGGGAAAAAAGGAATTGGGATGAGATCCACACCCTTGGTAAGGAGCTGTGAAACAGGAAAGCTTCCTTCACCCTGAGGACCTCCTTCACCCGCTGGAAGGTCTGCAGAGATGGATAGCTTCAAAAACTCACAAGCAGAGTGCAAAATCTGGTCTTCAGCTCTACAGCATAAACACAGACCAGCATAGATGATCCTTGTTGTGTCACTGCACTGCCCAGACTGAGATGCACAGTAACTGGGTGCTGACTCTCTGGTTTCAGTGGACAGACTCAGTGAACAGTGCACAGACTCAGCTTGGCTGTGCAGAGACAGCGTGAAGGTCCTGGAGTGTGGCCTTGGGAGTAGCTGGGGGTGCATTTAGCATGGAGTATAGGTCTGCTATAGGAGCCCCATTGTCAACACAGGAAAGGAGGGGCATGGATCCACCAAAAGCCTTCATTATCAGCATACTCACAGTGGATGAGGCTCCAACTGCCATGGTTTTGCAAATTTTGTGGGTCCATGCATGCATGTGGGGGGCAGGGCTAAAATCTAATTAAATTTCCCAGCTCCCACTGCAGCTTCAGGGGTTTTCCAACCAGGGGCTTTGTGACTGCACATGAATGCCAAAGAGATCTCCAACCTGATTACCAGTGCTCCCATGGTGGCTGCTACTGCTGCTGCTAAGTCGCTTCAGTCGTGTCCGACTCTGTGCGACCCCATAGACAGAAGCCCACCAGGCTCCCCCGTCCCTGGGATTCTCCAGGCAAGAACACTGGAGTGGGTTGCCATTTCCTTCTCCAATGCATGAAAGTGAAAAGTGAAAGTGAAGTCGCTCAGTCGTGTCTGACTCTTAGCGACCCCATGGACTGGAGCCCACCAGGATCCTCCGTCCATGGGATTTTCCAGGCAAAAGTACTGGGGTGGGGTGCCATTGCCTTCCCCATGGTGGAGGCAGTGCCAACAATAGTGATCTTTGTGGATGCACATCATGTTGCAGGCAGTATCACAGAGTCACACATCCCAGGGGATACATCCCAGAGGACAGTTCCTAGGGAAGAACATACAAGTGGCTCCTTCTTCAGAGGCAGCACTCCAGCCCCATGTACATCACACTGCATCTTAGAGCCTGATCTGGGGGCGGCTTCTTCAGCAACTGGGGAACATCTCCTGCCCTCAGTAGGGTTGTGACAATTGAAGAGAAAAGACAGGCCCCAATCAATACTCTGTGCAGGCTCTGGTCATTACAACACACCCTCACACTCCCACCATCAAGGGGATAAGGGCCAGCACACCCTGAGGAAAGGCATGGCAAGTATCCACACTAAAAAATAGCCCTTGAAACAAAAATATTGGACTCATACATTTATACAGGGTCACTCCCACATAAAAACAGCCATTCAGAACCACAGCAGATAACTTTTCCTCCTAAATTCATAGAATCAGAGAAATATAAGAAAAATGGAAAATAAGAGGAACTACTCTCAATTAAAAGAAAAAGAGAAACCTCCTGAAAGAATGAACAATGAAACAGTCCTATTAAGTCTACCAGACATCAAGTTCAAAAAGGAGTTATACAAATTGCTGACAGAATTAAAAGACTTTCAACAGAAATGTTACAAAGAACTAGAAACCATAAACAGAAACCAATAAAATTTGACAACCCAATTGCCAATATGAGAACAAGCTAAACACAATAAATGACAAAATAAGTAATGCAGAGGATGAATAAGTGGTCTGGAAAATAGAATAATGAAACTAAGAAGAAACGTAAGAAGAAAGACAAATGAAAAAAGAAAGGGTGCCAATCTACACATAAAGAAATCTCAGAAGAAGAAGAAAGAGAAAGGGGGCTCAAAAATGTATTAGATGAAATTATGTCTGGAATCTTCCCAAATCTGAAGAAAGAAACACACATCCAGGTATAGGAAGCACAGGGGTTCCAACAAGATGAACCCAAAGAGATCTACTCAAAGACATATCATAATCAAAATGGCAAAAGTTAAAGATAACAAGAAGCCTGTAAAGGCAACAAGAGAAAAGAGTCATTTATAAGGGAACTTCTGAAAGTGTACCAGCTGACTTCTTTACACAAATTTTGCAATGCAGAAGGGAATACGAAGGTATATTCAGAGACATGAAAGGAAAAATCTTGCAACCTAGAATATTCTACCAAGCAAGGTTATCGTTTAGAATAGGAGACATAAAGAATTTCTCAGATAAGCAAAAAGTAAAAGACTATAGCAATACCCAAACTAGAATAAGTATTGAAAGGTCTTCTCCAAATAGAAAAGAAGCAAGAATCTTTAGGAAAGGAAAAACCACAATAGGAGAGGTAAATATATAAAAGAATTGAATATCACTTAAATAAGCCATTATACAGATAACAAAACAATAAAAAATTCATTAAAGTGATTATAACTGAAATGAATAGCAAAAGGGTAATAGAAAGAAGGACACTGTATAATGATAAAAGAATCAATACAAGAAGAGAATATCACATTCTTAAAATATATGCACCCAATATAGGAGCATCTAAATATGTAAATCAAATACTAACAGACATAAAGGGAGACATTGATACGAATAATAATAGAAGACTTTAAGCAGGCTTCTCCAGTAGCTCACAGTTATAGAATTTTCCTGCAATGCAGGAGTTGCAAGTGATGTGGGTTTGATCCTTGGGTCAGGAAGATCCCCTAGAGGAGGGCATGGCAACATGCTCCAGTATTCTTGCCTGGAGAACACCATGGACAAAGGAGCCTGGCAGGCTACAGTTCACAGGGTTACAGAGAGTCAGACACAACTGAAATGACTGAACATGCATGCAGAAGTCTTTACCATCCCACCCGCATCAACAGAGAGATCCTTAAAACCAATAAGGCAACAGACATTCTAAATGCCACAATAGAACATTTACATTTAGTTGATGTTTATAGGACACTATGTTAAAGAAAAATAAAAAATCCTCACAATAAACTCTTTTCAAGTGCACAAGAAATATTTGCTAGCACAGACCACATACTAGGACACAAAACAAGTGTCAACAGATTTAGGGTGATAGAAATTATTTTAAGCCTCTTTCCAAACCACAATGGCATAAAACTAAAAATCAACCACAGAATGAGAAAAGAGGTAAATGATAACATATATATACTAAACAACATGCTACTAAAAATACCAAAGGCTCAACAATGAAATTAAATAGGAAATTAAAAAATAACCTACAGACAAATGACAATGAAAATACAACCACACAAAACAAGTGATATAACAAAAGTAGTTTTAAGAGGTACATTCACAGTGATATAGACCTTGCTTTAAAAAAAAAGATTGAAAAATAAATAAAGTTTTTAAAAAAGGAAAGATTTAAAGTAAACAACCTAATCTAGCACCAAAAATAAGTAGAAAGAGAAAAATAAACAAAACCTATGGGCAGCAGAAGGAAGGAAGTAATAAAGGTCAAAGGAGTGTCCTTTTAAAATTTAGATTAAAGAATAGAAAAAGAAATCATAAAACCAAGAATGGGTCTTTTGAAAGGATAAATAAAATTGACAAAGCTCTGGCGAGGCTCACCAAGAAGAGAGAGAACCCAAATAAACAAAATGATAAGTGAAACAGGAGAAATAACAACCAAATACCACAGAAATACAAAATACCATAAGAATATATTATGAACAGTTATGTCATCAAATGGACAACCTAGAAGAAATGAACAAGCGTATAGAAACTTATAGCCTGCCAAAACTGAATCAGGATGAAGCAGATAATTTGAACAGATGGATCACTAGAAGTGAAACAGAATCTGTGGTTTAAAAAAAAAAAAAAAAAAAGCTATCTGTAAACAAAAGTCCAGGACTAGATGGCTTCACTGAGGAATTCTACAAAATGTAAAGAACATATATACCCATCCTTCTCAAATTCTTCCAAAAGACTGAAGAGGAGAGAACACTCCCAAAACTATTCTAGAAAGCCACCTCTGATATCAAAACCAGACAAAGACACTACCAAAAAATAAAGCCATAAGCCAATATAGCTGATGAATATAGATGCAAAAATACTCAACAAAATATTAGAAAACTGAATCCAACACCACATAAAAAGGATCATGCACCATGGTCAAGTTGGAACCATTCTGGGGTCACAAGAATGGCTCAACATACACAAATCAGTCAATGTGATACACCCACATGAACAACAAAAAAAGACCACAAACATATGATTATCTCAATAGATGCAAAAAAAGCATTTGGTAAAGTTCAACATCCATTCACGATAAAACCTATCATCAAAGCGGATATTGAAGGAACATATATCAACATAATAAAAGTCATTTATGAGAAACCAACAGCCAACGATACTTAATGTTGAAAAGCTGTAAGCCTCCCTGCTAAAATATGGAATAAGTCAAAGATTCTCACTCTCACCATCTATATTCAATACAATATTGGAAGTCCTAGAATAGCAATCAGACAAGAAATAAAAGGTATGCAAATAAGAAGGGAAAAGGTAAAATACACATTATATGTAGATGACAAGAGACTATATACAGAAAACCCTAAAGATGTCACACAAAAACTATTAGAACTGATAAATGAATTTAGCAAGGTGGTAATATACAAGATTAATAAACAGAAATCTGTTGCATTTTTACACTAACAATGAAATATCATAAAGAAAAAGTATCTATCCCATTATAATCACATAAAAAACTACCCAGGAATAAACCTAACCAAAGATGTGAAAGACTTAAATGCTAAGAACTAGAAAACATTGATAAAGAAAACTGAAAATGACTCAAGAAAATGAAAATATATCCCATGCTCCTGAATTAGAAGCATAAATGTAGTCAAAATGGCCACACCACTCAAAGAAATCTACAGATTTGATGTGATGTTTATCAAATTACTTCTGACATTTTTCACTAGAACAAATAATACTAAAATTTATATGGAACCACAACAGATCCAGAATTGCCAAAGCAATCTTCAGGGAAAAAAGGCCAAGCTGGAGGCATGACCCTCTAGGTCCTTCAGAAAATACTACAAAGCTAGTCATCAAAACAGCATGATATTGACACAAAAATAAACATATAGGTCGATAGAACAGAATAGAAAGCCGAGAAAAAAACTCATACTATGGTTTGGTGATGGCCATTTTGGTTAATTAACCTTCAACAAGGAAGACAAGAATATACAATGAATATAAGATAATGTCTCTCTCTTTTTTAAAGACAATCTCTTCAGCAAGTTGTTTCGGGAAAGCTGTAGCTGCATACAAATCAATGAATTTACAACACTCCCTCACACCATACACAAAATAAACTCAGCAAGGTGGTAGAATCCTATGTTAATCCAGTGGTTGGGACTCGGTGCTTTCACTGCTGAGGCACAGGTCTGATCATTGGTCAGGGAACTAAGACCCTACAAGCCAAAAGACAACTATGACTGAGAGGCTTAAGTATAAAACATGATACCATAAAACTCCTAGAAGAAACACAGGCAAAACATTCTCTGACATAAATCATAGAAATATTTTCTTGAGTCTTCTAAGGCAAAACAAACAAACAAACAAAAACAATGGTGCCTAGTCAAACTTATAACCTTTTGCACAGCAAGGGGAACCATAAACAAAATGTAAGGACAGCCTACAGACTGGAAGAAAATATTTGCAAATGCTGCAACTAAAGGTTTAATTTCAAAAATATATGAATATCTCAATATCAAAAAAGAAACAACCCAATCAAAAAATTGGCAGAAGATCTGAATAGAAGTTTCTCCAAATAAGACATCCAATGTTCAACGGACACATGAAAAGATGTTTGATATCACTGTTTATTAGAGAAATGCAAATCAAAACTAAAATGACATATCACTTCACACTTATCAAAATGGCCATCACCAAAACTTTGACAAATAACAAATGATGGAGAGGGTGTAGAGTAGAGGGAACCCTCCTACACTGTTGGTAGGAATGTAAATTGGTTATGGAGGTTCCTTATAAAAACTAAAAATAGAGATACCATCAGTTGAGTTCAGTCACTCAGTCATGTCTGAGTCTTTGTGACCCCATGGACTGCAGTATGCCAGGCTTCCCTGTCCATCACCAACTCCTGGAGTTGACTCAAACTCCTGTCCATTGAGTCTGTGATGCCATCCAACCATCTCATCCTCTGTCATCCCCTTCTCCTCCTGCCTTCAATCTTTCCCAGCATCAGGGTCTTTTCAAATGAGTCAGTTCTTTGCATCAGGTGACCAAAGTATTGGAGTATTATTCAGCTTCAACATCAGTCCTTCCAACGAACACCCAGGAACTGATCTCCTTTAGGATGGACTGGATGGATCTACTTGCAGTCCACGGGCTCTCAAGAGTCTTCTCCAACACCACAGTTCAAAAGCATCAATTCTTCCGCACTCAGCTTTCTTTATGGTCCAACTCTTACATCCATACATGACTACTAGTAAAACCATAGCTTTGACTAAATTGACCTGTGGTGGCAAAGTAATGTCTCTGCTTTTTAATATGCTGTCTAGGCTGGTCATAGCTTTCCTTCCAAGGAGCAAGTATCTTTTAATTTCATGGCTGCAATCACCATCTACAGTGATTTGGGAGCCCCCCAAAATAAAGTCTCTCACTGTTCCCATTGTTTCCCCATCTATTTGCCATGAAGTGATGGGACCGGATGCCATGATCTTAGTTTTCTGAATGTTGAGTTTTAAGCCAACTCTCCTCTTTCACTTTCATCAAGACGCTCTTTAGTTTTTCTTTGCTTTCTGCCATAAGGGTGGTATAATCTGCATCTGTTACCATATGATCCAGAAATCCCACTCATTGGCATATATCCAGAAAAATAAAAAAATACATGTACCCACATATTCATAGCAGTACTATTTACAATAGCCAAGACATGAAAGCAACCTATGTCAATCAATAGATGAAAGGATAAAGAATATATGGTGTGTATGTATATGTGTGAGCTTCCCTGGTAGCTCAGCAGTTAAAGCGTCTGCCTGCAATGTGGGAGACCCAGGTTCGATCCCTGGGTTGGGAAGAGTATGCACACACACACACACACACACACACACACACACAAAATGGAATATTACTCAGCATAAAACAGAAGTTGCAGCAATATGAATGAACCTAGAGATTATCATACTAAGCAAATCAGAGAAAAACAAATACTTTATATCACTTATATGTGAAATCTAAAATATGATAGAAATGAACTTATTTACAAAACTAAACTAGACTTAGACGTATAAAACAAAGTTATGGCTGCCAAAGGAAAAGGGGGGAGGTATAAATTAAGAGTACTGGATTAACAATTATACACTATCATGTATAAAATATAATAACAACAAGAATTTTCTGTATGTAACAAGCAACCATATTCAATATCTTACAACAGACTATAACAAAAATGAATTTTAAATTATTAGTGAATTTTGCTGGACACTTGGAAGTAACACAATATTGTAAATCAACTATATCTCAATTTAAAAAGGAAAAAAGTGGTATGAGTAACTTAACAAAATCTTTGAAAAGTTAGTTTAATTTAGGACAACCATGAAAAATATAACTTCTGAAAATCTACCCTAGAAGGCTCATATTCATTAAAGGAATTAAATCAGTAATTAAAATATTTCCAAAAATATTATAAAAATTAATTCAGAAGAGTAAAAAATCATGATGTTATAAATTAGTTGATTGGCTACAGGAGCTTAAGGGTAATTCACAGAAACTCTGAAAGCAAATCTACTTATTAACATATTGAAGTAGTAAAACCACATCAATAGTTCAACAGATGCAGAAATAAGCATTTGATAATATTCAACACCAAATCATAACAACTAGAACTATAAGAGAACTAATGTGACAGAGGCTAGTTATTCCAAGTCTATTGATCATGTTTAAATATGAAATATTAGAAGAATTTTATTTTAAACCAAGAAAAGTTACAACTATACTTGTGTTCAATATTCTACTGAATATTTGAATGAGTAAAATAAAATGAGGGTAAAAATATAAGGATTGGAAAGAGAACAAAACAAACATTTTAATAGATAAAATGGCTACCTACAAAGAAATCCATGACAAGTTATAAATGGTTACATTTTTTTTTGAAAAGTTTAACAAGTCTATCAAATGTCTAACAGAAAATTATGATGTCATAAATGAGTTGATTGGCTACAGTAGCTTAAGGGTAATTCACAGAAAATCTGAAGGGAAATCCACTTATTAACATATAGAAGTAGTAAAACAAATTTCTATATAGCAACAATAGTGTTTAAAAAAATTTTTTTAAGATATTCTAAACAGAAGCAAAAAAAAAAAGTACCTCAAGGATGTGTAAAATATTTTAAAAGTTTATGGGAAAAAATTTTAAAACTTTATTGAAAGAGATTTTAAAAGACCTAAATAAATGTGTATATATATATAATGTTTATATGTATATATACATAATATATATGTATATATATATAATGTATATGATGTGTGTATACACACACACCCCCGCACACCATGCAAATGGATAGGAGTCTCAATATAGCTCATCAATTCTTCAACGTGATTCCAATAAACATTCAACTTCTTAGAAAGTTTATACTAAAATCTATATGGGCATAAAATGAAGAATAGTTAGGACACTTCTATAGAAGAGAAAAATATAAAAGTCAAGATGCATTTAAAATCTATGTAAGTAAGTCAGTGTGGTATTAGTGTTTAAACTGATGGTTTAACCAAAGGAACAGAATACAGAACTCAGAAATGGACTCATGCAAATGTGAAAGATTTATGTGTGATTTGGTGCCACCGCAAATCAGTGTGCAAAGAATGAAAAAGTCAACCAGCATAGGGATTTAAGGATATTACGACATATTTATTTTCACCTAGGAAAAAATGCAATCCATACCTCATATCATATATAATATGACTTAGAGACTTCAATGTGAAATCCCAGAATTGAAACATTTTGGAACATAGAATAAATTTGTAACTTAGGTTAAAAAGAGTTTCCTAAACAAAACAAAAAGAGCAATAAACCTATGAAAAGTATAGATTTGATTACTTCATAATTAAGACCTAATTCAAATAAATCTTTTTCAAATAAACCACAAAGTGAGAACAAAAATAAATCATAGAGTGTGTGGTCATTATAACATACTTAACTGGAAAAGATTAGCATGAAAACCTACAGAGTACAACAATATCCTGCGCACACACACACACACTAATCAGCTTGAAAAGTGGGCAAATGATATAAATATTTATTTTACAGTAGAAGACATCTGAAGGTTAAACGTTTAAAAAACGTTCAACGTTAGAAATTCCGCAAATGCACACAAATAAACCATTATTTACCTAGAGTGCAAATATCTACAAGTTTGACAATACCAAGTGACAACAAGGATGTGAACAGCAAGACCTCTTATGTTCCACTAACAGAGGTATAAATGGGGGCAACCATGTTGTGAAGCTGAATGTACTCAAGCTCTGTGATATAGCAATTATACTGGTAGTATATTCTCTAAAGAAACTCACACAGGTATAAAACAGCACATGAGTAAAAATATTCAAATCAATATTATTTGTAACAGAAACCTGGATATCATGCAAATGCCAATCAACAGGAGAATGAATTAATAACTTAGAGTATACAGTCGTCTACCCTTACCATCAGGGAATAGGTTCTGAGAACTTGGTGGATGCCTGAAGCTACAGACAGTACTGAACCCTATATACTACAGACAGTACTGCACCCTATATACACTATGTTTTTTCTATACATACATACCTATGATAAAGTTATAAATTAGGCACTGTAAGAGGTTAACAATATTTAAATAGAAAATTATAGCAATATACTGTAATAAAAATACTGTGAATATGGTCTCTTTCTCGATATATCTTAAGGTAATGTTGTCATCCTTCTTATGATGATGTGAGATTATAAAATGTCCATGTGATGAGACAAAAATGAGGCAAATGACTCAGGCATCATAATGCATTCAAACTGTGGTGCTGGAGAAGACTCTTCAGAGTCCCCTGGACTGCAAGATCAAACCAGTCAATCCTAAGGGAAATCAACCCTGAATATTCATTGGAAAGACTGATGCTGAAGCTTCAATACTTTGGCTACCTGATGTGAAGAGCCAACTCTTTGGAGAAGACTCTAATGCTGGGAAATATTGAAGGCAGGAGGAGAAGAGGGTGACAGAGGATGAAATGGTTGGATAGCATCACTTACTCAATGGACATGACTTGAGCAAGCTCTGGGAGATAGTGAAGTACAGGGATGCCTGGTGTGCTGCAGTCCATGAGGTCGCAAAGAGCCAGACATGACTTAACAACTGAATAACAATAACAACAATGTAGTATTTGGTTACTATTGGCCTTCTGATGACACCTCAAAAAGAGGCATATTCTCTTCAAGTGATCCCAGATCACTGAGACCTGATGATGTGGATAGCTGGATATCTAGAACAGACAATGTCAATCATTCAGGATCCTCAGAGGGATGAAGCAGGACAGCAAAAGATTTCATCACATTCCCTGGAATGGCAAAGAATTTAAATGTGAATTGTTTGTTTCTGGAATTCTCCATTTGACATTTTCAGACTGTGGTTGACCACAGGTAAGTGAAACTCTGGAGATAAAAACTGTGGGTAAGAGGAAACAACTGTACATAAAATATGATATATACTGCAGTATATTGCAGTCCCTTGGACTGCAAGGAGATCCAAATTGTCAATCCTAAAGGAAATCAGTCCTGAATATTCACTGGAAGGACTGATGCTGAAGCTGAAACTCCAATGCTTTGGCCACCTGATGCAAAGAGCCGACTCATTGGAAAAGATTCTGATGCTGAGAAAGATTGAAGGTGGGAGGAGAAGGGGTGACAGAGGATGAGATGATTGGATGGCATCACTGACACAATGGACATGAGTTTGAGCAGGCTCCTGGAGCTGGTGATGGACAGGGAAGTCTGGCATACTGAAGTCCATGGGGTTGCACAGAGTCAGACATGACTGAGTGACCCAACTGAACTAATACTGCAGTAAAAATGGATGGATACAAGTATACTTTGTTTAACAAAGATAAAAAGCATGATCTATATGCTAGGAACTGTTCTCTAAGTTATTTCCTATATTAACCTGTTTAACTGTTATATAAAAATACAGTGAAATATTGAAGTATTATTACCTCCATTTTGCATATATTATTAGCTCCATTATTACCTCCACTGGGCAGAGAGAATGTGTATAAAAAACTAAATTAAAAAAAAGCAAATCCAGAAGACTGCATACAGAATGCTACTTTATTTTACTAAAACTAAAAATCAAACAATGCTCAAGATTATGTTATTTAGGAGTATATATGCAAGAAAAAATTTTCCAAGAACAGGTACATTATATGGCTAAAAATTAAGACAGTAATTATCTCTAGGAGATTAGCAGACCTACAGATGGGTGATAACTTTGAAAGTATTAGCAATGGTATAGCTCTTATGACAGGTAGTAGATTCATAGTTGATGATTACAAGATGATGTTTCATAACTTTCATAGGCATTACATATAGTTTTGCTTATACCAAAATTATACTTTAAGAAGTTTAGCACCTGCATTTCTGATATTTAGATTAACTGTTCAGGGGGTTATTTTTCTTATTTCCTAGTTTCCCGTTACAGTGCTTAAAAGATAGGATTACTAGATAGCTGACTTCTAGAGAAGCAAACAAAATTATAATTTTTTTTCGTTTCAGTCTGTGTAGTCATTCTAAACATAAATCAGTTTCAAAATAATGCTTATAAAAGAATAAATGGTCACACTAAATGCAAAAAACAATTTGACCACTGAGAAATATGTTAGCAGCTTTCTCAAATCAATATGCCAATATTATTGTAATTTCTGAATAATGGTAATGAAAACAACACTTCCAGATAGAGCTCTAACATGTAAAAAGTTGAGAAGCTATCACACCTGTCCTTAAGACAAGAAAACATTTGATAAACTAAAACCAGTGACTTTTGTTGAACAGAACAGAAAACAGAATTTGTAGGGCTAATTGTTGCTCCACAATCTGGACATGCAGGCTCACTCAGAGAGACACAAGATTTGCTTACCTGGAGCAGAAATTGCTGAAGCAACAGATAAGAGCACTTAAAGAGTAATTTTCATGAACTGTTGATAGTGTGGACTACTATAAGTGGAAATTCTGGAGATCACAGTCTAAGGGGTTCACCACATGTTTAGTGTAGCTCACCAAGTTCTCACTGTGAAGATTCAAGAATACCTTATGGCTCTGGCAGGGTTGGGGATACAAGAAAAATCACTGCAAAATGCATTCAGAGCACTTTCCATCAGGAAGACCTAAACTCCAGGGAAAAAGACTTTACCAAATCCTTCCCCAGCTGGGAAAGGACATTTCTCCCACTGTGGCTTCCTCTGCCCTTCCCATTACATTTTAAGAGTGAACAAAATCTATATCACTGGAAAAATATTTGTAACAGTCACAGACAAGAGACACAAGCTTAAACCAAGAATTAGTCACAGAATTATAAAATTATTTCTTTCCCCTACATCTGGCCACTACACCAGTAGGGATCCAGAGTACAGTGAATTACAGATGAAAGATGTAGACTCTCTCTGCAGAAGAGTAAGATGGGAATTCAAAAATAAAAGGAGAGATAATAACAAGAACACTGGAGGAATCTGAAGTCTCTGGCAACTACAGCTCCAGCTAACGTTGAACACAAACTTATAGCCAGATTAACATAAATTCTCACATTAATGACATCTATACTTCACTACTAGTTACTTAATATATGTACATCTTTCAACAAAAAAACTATAAGAAGTGAGAAAGAAAGAAAGGAAGAGGGAAAGGAGAAGGAAGAAAAGAAAAGGGGGAGAAGGAAGAAAAGAAAAGGGAGAGAAGGGAGGGAGGGTGGGAAGATGGAAATCTTGATGAGCCAAAGCAAGCATCAGAGTCAGACTCAGTTTTGACACAGATATCAGAATTATCAGATATTAAATTTAATGTAACTATGACTAATATGTTAAGGGCTCAAATGTAAAAATAAACTGTCACCAAGAACAGATGAGTAATGTAAGTAGAGTGCAAGTAAGATGCAAACACTAGGAAAGAATCTAAAGAAAAGAGTGAGAAGTCAGAAACACTGTAACATAAATAAGTAATGCCTTTGACAGGTTTATTAGTAGACTGTACATGGCCAAAGAGAGAATCAGTAAGGTTGAAGCTGGGTCAATAAGCTTCCCAAACTGAAACACACATACAAAAAAAAGAAGGAATAACAGCAAAAAACTGTAATAGAACATCTAAGAAATGTGGGCCAACTTCAAAAGATGTAGCATATGTATAATGAGAATACAAGGTGAAGAAAGAGAGATAAGAATAGAAGAAACACTTGAAGAAATACTGAACTTTCCAAAATCAAAGACACCAAACATATCCAACCATCTCATAAGATACCAAACAGGTTAAATAACTACTACAACAAAAACCTCTACACCTAATCATGTCATGTTCAAATTCCTGTAAACCAAACACAAAGAAGAAATCTTAACAGAAATCAGGAAATATCACCCTACCTAAGAATTAGAATGGTATTCTCATAAGAAGTCATGCAAGAAGAAAGTGAACTGAAATATTTAAAGTGTTGAAAGCAAAAGACAGTAACCTAAAATCAAATGGCTAGTGACACTATCCTTTAAAAGTGAAGGAGAAATAAGACTTTAAAAAAAACTTAGAAAATTCACTCTCAGTACATCTACTTTAAAATAAATTTTAAAAATTCTTCAGGGAGAAGAAAAATGAGTTACATCAAAAGCAGAAATCTACATACAGCAATGAAGCACATCAGAAAGGGAATACAGTTTTTAAAAGCCTTCATTTTTGCTCTTAATCAATCTGAAAGATAACTGTTCAAAGTAATACTGACAATAAAATGAGTAACTATAGCATATGGGTAAGTGAAATGAATGGGAACAAGCACAACAGATGAGAGGGAGGAATTGAGAATACTCTCTTATAAGGTATCTACACTGCATATGAAATAGCATAGTGTTACTTGAAAGTGTACTGAGTTAAAAATACACTTGCATTTTTAACTAGGCAAACACTAATTTTTAAAATAAGTATTACTAATATGCTAACAGATAAAATATAATCATTGTAAATGCTCAATTAAAACTCAAAGAACAAAGGCAACTTACAGAAAACAGTTACAAATACAGTAGATATTAATTCAACTATATCAATAATGACTTTAAATGTAAATAGAGCATATTAATCAATTAAAGACAGAGACTGTCAAAAGGAATTTTTAAAAGATATAAAAACCAGTATTATATTGATACCAAAACCAAACAAAGACACTACAAGAAAGCAAATTGCAGGCCAATATCCCTGATAAACAAATGCAAAAATCCCCAGCAAAATATTAGCAAACTGAATTCAATAACACATTAAAAGACCAAGACCAAAAGAAACATTCCAGGGATATAATGATGATTTAACATCCACAATTTAATCAGTGTGATACACCGTATTAGCAAAATTAAAGATAAAAATCATATGATCATCTCAATAGAGAAAAAGCTTCTGACATAATTCAACACCCATTTATGATAAAAACTCAACAAAATGAGTATAGAGGGAACACGCCTCAATGTAATATGGGACATGTATAATAAATCAACAGATAATATCATACTCAACAATAAAAGACATGGATGTCCACCATTTTCATTCAACATAGTACTGGAAATTTTCACCATAGAAATAAGAACATGAAGAAGAATAAAAGGTATCCAAAGTAGAAAAAAGAGGTAAAACTGTAACTATTTACAACTATCTGTTACTATTTATAACTGATTTCTATATATAGAAAACCCTAAAGACTCTACAAAAAAAATAAAAAAAAACTATTAGAACTAATACATGAATCTGTAAAGTTGCAGGATACAAAATTTATATACAAAAATCTATTGTATTTTAATGCACTAATAATAATCTTTATGAAAGGTAAATTTTAAAAAATCCCAGTGTCATAAAAACTATTTAGGAATAAATTTAACCATGGAGTTGAAAGACCTATACTGTGCAAACAATTAGACATTAACACTAGAAATTGAAAAGATACAAATACATTGAAATATACACCACCCTCATTGACTGGAAGAATTAATATTGTTCAGATATTCATATTGCCCAAAGCAATCTATAGGCTCGATGTAATCTCTATGACATTTTTAGAGAACTAGAACTAGAACAAATAATTCTAAGATTTGTATGGAACTTTAAAGACATCAAATAGCTAAAGCAACCTTGAGAAACAAAAGCAAACTTGGAGGTATCAAGCTCCCGGACTTCAAGTTATACTACCAATATAAAGCTGCTGCTGCTGCTAAGTCGCTTCAGTCATGTCCGACTCTGTGCGACCTCAGAGATGGCAGCCCACCAGGCTTCCCCGTCCTTAGGATTCTCCAGGCAAGAACACTGGAGTGGGTTGCCATTTCCTTCTCCAATGCATGAAAGTGAAAAGTGAAAGTGAATAGTCATCAAAACAATATGGTACTGGCATAAAAACAAACACACAGATCAAAAGAACAAAACAGAGACCCTAGAAAGACATCCACACTTATATGGGCAATTAATCTATGACAAAGGAGGTAGCAACATACCACAGGGCAAAAGATGGCCTCGTCAATAAATAGTGTTGGGAAAACTGGCCAACTATCTGCAAAAGAATGAAGTGAGATCACTTTCTTAAACCATATATAAAAATAAACTAAAAATAGTTTGAAGACTTAAATGTAGGATTGAAAACAAAACCCCTAGAAGAAAACATAGCCAGAAAGTTCTTTGATATTGGTCGTAAAATAATTTTTTGGGTCTATCTCCACAGGCAATGGCAATAAAACAAAAATTAACGAATTGGATAGCATCAAACTAAAAATCTTTCTACACCAAAGGAAATCATCAACAAAATGAAAAGGCAACCTACTAAATGGGAGAAGATGCTTACAAATGATATGTCTCATAAAAGGTTAATGCCCATAATACACAAAGAACTCATTAAAAAAACACACAACAATCCAATTTAAAAATTGGCAAAGGATCTGAATAGCTTTTTTTTCCAGGCAAAACATGCAGATGGAAAAAAGGTACATGAAAAAATGTTCAACATCACCAGTCAATAGGGAAATGCAAATCAAAATCACAGTGAAATATCGCCTCACAACTGTTAGAATGGCTATTATTAAAAAGACAAAAAAATAACAAGTATTGGGAGGATGTGGAGAAGAGGGAAAATTCAAGCACTGTTGGTGAGAATATGAATTGGTACAGTCCCTCTGGAAAACAGTACAGAGATTCCTCCAAAAGTTAACAATAGAACTACTATACACTTAGCAATCCCACCCCTGGGTATTTATCTAAATAAGAATGAAAATGTTAACTCAAAGAGATATATGCACCCCAATATTCATTGCAGCATTGTTTACAACTGCCAAGATATAGAAGCAACTGAAGTGTCCATCGATAGATGAATAAAGAAGATGTGGTATACACACACAAATAAAACACATCATAAAAAATGAATGAAATTATGCCATTGCAACAATACTGATGGACCGACAGGGTATTATCTTGATATTTGACAGAGAAACACAAATAGCATATGATTTCACTTATGTGTGGAATCTTAAAAACCAACGAACAAGACAGAAATTGTTTTGATGATTGAGAGAACATAGAAAAAACTGATAATGGCCAGAAGGAAGGGACATGAGAAGATGGGTAGTTAGGGGAAGGGGATTAAGAGGTACACACTTTAGTTACAAAGCAAATAAGTCATGGGGTTGTAAGGTATGACATAGGAAATACAGTCAATAATATTGCAATAACTTTGTATAATGGCTTGGTATACTAGACTTAGATGGTAACTTATGTTGTATACCTGAAAACAATATGATATTATATGCTAATTACACTTCATTTTTTTAAAAGTTCCATTATTCCATCAAAGAAAAGTCTGTTTCCCCATCACCACTGCCAACCCCCATACCCGCCACTACTAAACTTTAGGGCAGAGATTTTGTTTAACTCAGAAACAAAAACTGTGGATCCAATACCTGGCAAAAGGGAGATGCTAAAAGAAAGACAGAGACTCCCCTCAGCTCAAAGGGAGATAAACTAAAGCTCAACAGACATCATGTTGTGTTTAGCTTTGTTTCATGATTTGCTTTTCATACCCTGTCTTAGCCAACCTCTCCAAATATTGCAGGACCTATTTCCACTGCGACTTTTCTCACTTGCTTCCAGTTCCTTGTGTACAGAAGCCCTCCAATGGCAGCCAGTTCCTTGAGAAGTACAATGATTTATATTCCACCCACCTTCTGGAAGGGGCTGTGGTCCAGCTGCACATTTGTGTATTCATTGAGCCATACCCCTTACTCCACATCCTCCTGACAGCTGCAGGTAGCAAAGACATTTTCCATAAGGTATGTGAGAGGAGGAGCTGCTAAGTCGCTTCAGTCACGTCTGACTCTGTGCGACCCCAGAGACGGCAGCCATCAGGCTCCACCATCCCTGGGATTCTCCAGGCAAGAACACTGGAGTGGGTTGCCATTTCCTTCTCCAATGCATGAAAGTGAAAAGTGAAAGTGAAGTTGCTCAGTCGCCAACTCCTAGCGACCCCATGGACTGCAGCCTACCAGGCTCCTCTGTCCATGGGATTTTCCAGGCAAGAGTACTGGAGTGGGATGCCAAGGCCTTCTCCAGAGAGGAGAGGGATAGGCTTAACCGTCACCTGGAAGAGAGAGCAGCCTTGGTGCAACCAAGAGAGCAGGACTGATAGAGAATTGGGAACTGAATAGTGAACAGGTAGGATCTTATCCCGGAGATGGCAATGGCACCCCACTCCAGCATTCTTGCCTGGAAAATCCCATGAATGGAGGAGCCTGGAAGGCTGCAGTCCATGGGGTTGCTGAGGGTTGGACACGACTGAGAGACTTCACTTTCACTTTTCACTTTCATGCATTGGAGAAGGAAATGGCAACCCACTCCAGTGTTCTTGCCTGGAAAATCCCAGGGACGGGGGGAGCCTGGTGGGCTGCCGTCTCTGGGGTCGCACAGAGTTGGACACAACTGAAGTGACTTAGCAGCAGCAGCAGCAGCAGGATCTTATCCTGTTGGTATCCATTTAAAACTAGTGTTCAGTTTCAGCACTATCAATTACCATTACATACTGTTCAGAATAGCATATTTGAAATACCCTGAAACCATATTCAGGAGCTTACATGCAAAGGCAGTGAACTTTAGCCTTCTCTCTTTCTCTTATTCTTTGAGTATGATCTTGCTGATCATAAGCCCTGGAGTAAACAGTTCAAAACCAAAAAGGAACAAGAAGTTGAAATGGCTGAAGGTGTATAGGAAGCAAGTTAGTAAAAAAGAAAAGGGTCAGAAACCTAGTATTCTTGTTAACAGTAAAGTGTAGAGAGGAGGAATTACCCATGGGTCTTGGCTACCAGATCTGTAACAGCAGCAGCAGTTGATAGATCAAAAACAGAACTACCAGCCCATAGGAGAAGGAATCAATGAAGCCACAGCTGAGCCAAGAGATGTATTTCTCTGATGAATGATCCTGCATCTTAAGGATAAAAACTGGGCCATCTCCACTTGAGTTGCTCTCTTCTGTCATCCTACAGCTTATATTCAGTACTTTGGCTCCTGATTACATAAAGCCTAATATGACCCACTTGTGATGTTTTCTGTATGTTTTCTTAGTAAGTCTTTTCACTAGAATTACATGACTTTAGGGCCAGAACAATATTACAAATTTTGTTTTTTCAAGTCTGATATTATCTAACATGTCTATGGGCAGGGAAGTGGCCCTCCTCAAGTTCCTATCCTTCTCATAAAATGTTCAGGTCATAATAAACACGCACTATTTTATCTACCATGAGGCATATCACCTTTACTTTTTAGAGTAAACTTTCTTTCAGTTCATTGGTTAAAACTGGCTTGCAATTCCTTCAATTTCAATGTAATTCCCAGTGACAAAATAGCTCAAATCCTTAGGCCTTTAATTTTCTTTCCTCTTCCCTCCCTGCTTTCTTCTCTTTTAATCTCTTTCACCTCTCCAGTAGATCACTCCAACAGATTGAAGGAGGGTATTCCAGACACGACTGAATATAGAGCACATTTATCCTATTTAACTATAAGAGGAACAGAGACAAAGTATGAGAAAGTACATCGTTTAGAATAGTGCTGGAGGATCAAGCTTTTTCAGGACTAGCTAGCCATGGCTTCACTCCAGTGCCACAGAAGTGATTCTATTTTTTTTTTTTTTGTGCCACATGGTGGAGTCCTGCACAGTGAGATTCACCTACTAGGGACAGGTCAAGACATCTGATGACAATCACACATACACAGAAGATATAATGTGAATCTTAATGTGGCAGAACAAGCTTTATTTTATCAGAGAAGAAATTTGGGGATCAAAAAGAATCTACTTGGAGTGGCATTTTCATCACTTAAGACTCAGATGCTATTTTCCACCAATGTGAAGGCTCTTTGTAATAAAAAGAGGCTCAGAAAGTAATCAAATATTCCTTAAAAGGACTATCAGCGTTTCTATTTCTCAAGATATAGCTTTAAAGTCATGTCAACAGGAAGAACATACTTCCCTCTTTCAGGGAATAAACTGATTTTCTTCAACTAGCTGTATCAAGAAATGTTCGCATTTGGGAAACTGATCCCAGTCCTCAGGAGTGGAGAGTTGAACCACAAGTAAATCATCCTTCTCACTGTTGCTCTGTTCAGTCTGTCCCTACTCAGAATCAGCAAAACTCAGGGCAGAGGAAGGAATCTACCTGAAATCTGGAATACTGATGTTTCCAAAACTCAAGTAGACACAGAGACTCTAGACCTTTCTCATGGGTTTTCTGAAAGAGCAGATTGGCTTCCCCACATTTGGGTAGAAAACCTTGAAGAGTGACACATAAAGAGAACAAGAGTAAATTGGGGAAACAGAGTTGTCAAGAGAGAGGGCATATTCATGTGGATCTCCCTCCAAACAACTCAAACTATGAGACAGAGACCATCTATCCCTGGTGTGTTATGAGAATGAGTTAGTGACGTAAGTTTCCCCATTCTTGATCCTCTCACTTTGCACTGTCTCAGGATACCTTTCCATTCTTCATGAAAAGAGTTGCCTAAATTTCCATCAGGGTTCTAATGTGTGCAATGTGGAAAAGGCAGAAATGGTACTGTTCAGGAATGGGGCAGGACCCTGATCACTATGTGGGGTCTGGCAAGGGAGCATAGAAATCATCAGTTGCTTTGTGAACCACTACATGGTTAGGACTATAAACTACTTGTTTAAGACTCAAAAAGCCTAAGGTCCACCAAGAGGTTAATAGGGCATTGAGGATCATGTCTTCTACCTAGTGATAGAGAAAGTAGGGGTCCTGCTATACTCAGGATACAGTAGACATCTTGGTTAATGACCCTAAATAAGAATTTAATTTGAGCCTATAAACACATATAACAGCTAGAGTGTAAAAATCAAGACATAGTTATCATGGTGATGAAGGCCAGAAAAAGAGCTGATTTAGTTCAGTTCAGTCGCTCAGTCATGTCTGGCTCTTTGCGACCCCATGGACTGCAGCACATGGGGCTTCCCTGTCCATCCCAACTCCCGGAGCTTACTCAAACTCATGTCCATTGAGTCAGTGATGCCATCCAGCCATCTCATCCTCTGTTGTCCCCTTCTTCTCCCACCCTCCATCTTTCCCAACATCAGGGTCTTTTCAAATGAGTCAGCTCTTTGCATCAGGTGGCCAGAGCATTGATGTTTCAGCTTCAGCATCAGTCCTTCCAATAAATATTCAGGACTGATTTCCTTTAGGATGGATTGGTTGGATCTCCTTCCTGTCCAAGGGACTGATTCTTCTCCAACACCACAGTTCAAAAGCATATGCTCTCTAGGTTGGTCATAATTTTTTTCCCAAGGAGCAAGTGTCTTTTAATTTCATGGCTGCAGTCACCATCTGCAGTGATTTTGGAGCCCAAGAAAATAAAGTCTCTCACTGTTTCCACTGTTTCCTCATCTATTTGCCATGAAGTGATGGGACTAAATGCCATGATCTTGGTTTTCTAAATGTTGAGTTTTAAGCCAACTTTTTCACTCTCCTCTTTCACTTTCATCAAGAGATACTTTAGTTCTTTTTTGCTTTCTGCCATAAGTGTGGTATCATCTGCATATTTGAGGTTATTGATATTTCTCCCGGCAATCCTGATTCCAGCTTGTGCTTCATCCAGTCCATCATTTCTTATGATGTACTCTGCATATAAGTTAAATAAGCAGGGTGACGATATACAGCCTTAACATACTCCTTTCCTGATTTGGAACCAGTCTGTTGTTCCATGTCCAGTTCTAACTTGCTTCTTGACCTGCAAACAGATTTCTCAGGAGGCAGGTCAGGTGGTCTAGTATTCCCATCTCTTTAAGAATTTTCCAGAGTTTGTTGTGATCCACAAAGTCAAAGGCTTTGGCATGGTCAGTAAAGCAGAAGTAGGTGTTTTTCTGGAAGTAAAATTTGGTTGCTGTTGTTCAGTCACAAAGTCAGGCTTGACTCTTTATGACCCCATGGACTGGAGCATGTATATATGTATCTCCAAAAGATTCCCAATAATTGAGGCCAAGAAAAAGACTGGAAACTCAAAAACAACTCAGGGTAGAACACAGAATTCAAATTTTCTGAATTAATAATTACCTGGTACAATCTCAATAGATACCTTATATTTATGTTCTACTTTTATAAATTTCTCTCATGTGATTCTTATAACAACCTTAGAGAAGACTGATAAATTAATCCTAGGAATTAGAGATAATAGAATAGATAAGACTTTATCTCTCATCTTGCTTTTTCCTATGTCCTCACTGTTCCAGGATCTGTACTTTTCTTTTAGACTCTGTCTGTGTTGCAGGAACTTCTTAGATGCATGTCTATACCATGTACTTCCTTCAAGCTAAGGCAGATAAAACTTGTCTTGACAGAGAAAAGAATGAAGTAGATGTGCTGATCGAAGTGTCAGTGGGAATACTTGTTGCAGAGAGAGACAGACAGAGTAGTCTAGGTTTTTTCCAGTTCCTGAGACCGAACTTTCTTTTTTGTGCCCAGTTTTATACATTTTCTCTAATCCCTTTCTTTAGCTGGAGAGGTTTGTACTTTTTACAACCAAGACATCCCTGACAAAGATCATATCGATCTCCCCTTCAATGGAGCCACATGGATGCCCTGTGAGCATCCACTTGTTGGTTGGAGCCAAGCTGAACAGCCTTGTCTCTCCCATCTCATGGAAAAAGCTAACAATATTGATATCTCTATTCCACCTCTTGCTCTCTCTCTATTTTTTTTTTAAATCACTGACGTGTACTCTCTTCACTCTCATGTTTTCATTATGCATACTGGGATCCACATTTCATGGAAAATGAAAACCTCTACCTTTTCAGCCTTTCAGTTTCTTACTAAATGGAAATAAGATTGCCTTCAAAAGCCATGTTCTCACTTTCAGTTCAAAACAGAAGGTACTTACTTTTCCACACCATATGTATCATGGGGCCCTGAGAAGGAATCTTTGTCCTCCTGGCTTCCCTCTACCACTTCAGTGTTATACCACAGAACTTTCTTTTGACATATAATCAACTGCCATCTGCATCAATTTCTTCGTGCTATAGATTAGGTGGCATATGCTCATGGGCTGAATTGCTCTAAAGCATCTCACCATTGTTACTCCTTTCTACAAGGCTGATGAGAAGTTTCCTAGAATTCTATTCTGCATGTTTACTGTATGTAACTGTATGCTTCAATTTTTTTTTAAGTCTTTCTTTCTACTTGGAACACCTAGGATGATATATTTTTCTGATTCAAGACATGAGAGGTAAAAATCTGTTTCTAATCCTTATACTTCCTTCCATGCGGAAAAACTATCACTAGTTTTATACTCCTAGACCCTTTCTTCTCCCTTCATGAAGTTGGATGACCTAAATGATTTATGAGTCTGGCCAAGGATATAGGCATGCCTAGATCTGTCTCTTTCTGTTCCTCTCCTTTTAGAATCTCTTCTACTTTCAAACAGCATATCTTCTTTCCTAATTTCTGGTCATTGAGAGGGATCTGCCTCTCACTCCCTAGAAGAAACCTGTAGAGGTTCAGGGTTTCCTAAGCTTGGGTATCTCAGCCTAGGGTTCAATATTATTGGACAGTAGACTTATGGGCAGATATAAGCCACATTGTCAAAAATTAATTTTATCAATGATAAAGATCACCTTTTTGATTCTCACCTATTTTAACTCTTGTCTTTCTTAATTGGCTTCAAACTGAGATTGAACAAAAGATTCTGCTTATGGGATCCCATAGAAAACTCTAACACTATAATTAAGTTATTTGCAGGTACTCTTGATGAAAGTGAAAGTGGAGAGTGAAAAGGTTGGCTTAAAGCTCAACATTCAGAAAACGAAGATCATGGCATCTGGTCCCATCACTGCATGGGAAATAGATGGGGAAACAGTGGAAACAGTGTCAGACTTTGTTTTTCTGGGCTCCAAAATCCCTGCAGATGGTGACTGCAGCCATGAAATTAAAAGACGCTTACTCCTTGGAAGGAAAGTTATGACCAACCTAGATAGCATATTCAAAAGCAGAGACATTACTTTACCAACAAAGGTTCGCCTAGTCAAGGCTATGGTCTTTCCTGTGGTCATGTATGGATATGAGAGCTGGACTGTGAAGAAGGCTGAGTGCCGAAGAATTGATGCTTTTGAACTGTGGTGTTGGAGAAGACTCTTGAGAGTCCCTTGGACTGCAGGGAGATCCAACCAGTCCATTCTGAAGGAGATCAGCCCTGAGATTTCTTTGGAGGGAATGATGCTAAAGCTGAAACTCCAGTACTTTGGCCACCTCATGCGAAGAGTTGACTCATTGGAGAAGACTCTGATGCTGGGAGGGATTGAGGGCAGGAGGAGAAGGGGACGACAGAGGATGAGATGGCTGGATGGCATCACTGACTCGATGGGTATGAGTCTGGGTGATCTCCGGGAGCTGGTGATGGACAGGGAGGCCTGGCGTGCTGCGGTTCATGGGGTCGCAAAGAGTCGGACACAACTGAGCGACTGATCTGATCTGATCTGAACACCCTCAACTTTATGTAACATCTCAGCAATTTTTCTCTTTACCCATGCCCCTGTCATGATCCTATGTTCCTTCATTTGTGGACAATCAGATCAATAACCTTGATCCAGGTGTCCTCAATCCCTTTCAGTCTACCCACTTTTTCACTTAGCAATCCATTCGGACTGCTTTGCTCTGACACATCCAGCTCTGCCCCATGCCAAATTTTAAAATCCTTTTGGTTTTTTTTTAACTTCAACCTTCAAAATCTCTCTCTCTTTCCCCTCACTTTACTCCAGGTCCACCAGGTCAGTTCTGTGGACTTTCATCCTTTCACATAGAGCCTCTATTCTACGGTTCATCAGTCAACAGCTCCCTGGGTTACAATTTGAACTCCTTCCGCATTGGCTCCTTAGCTGTCTACCTTAAAGCAAATCCCTATCATAAATGAATCCAAACATTCACATTCTGCATTCTTATACTTTAGCAGCTGTGTACTCAGGGAGAAGAATCACTATTCTCTAGATTGATGCCACCCTTGAGATAAGGCCTTAAATTTCAGCTGGATCTTCCTTGATATCCTTTAATCTTTGAATATTTCCCTGGTTTGGGTCTGGGTCTGTTGAATTCACAGCTACTACAAACTACCAGATTCCTTGAACACATAATTAGCCCTTTTCTCCCACACTCTTTGAATCTGACTTTATTTCTCACACCACAAAAACAATAATGGTCACTGGGAATTTCCATGAGCTCTTACCCACCCCTTTACACATAACCAAACAACCTTTCTTATCTCCCCCTTACTGGTCTCAAAGGAAGAAAAGAAAGAATCTACCTCAAGTTTAGCCTTCTCCCTTAAACAAGGTTCCAGTCACTCAACTTCTAAGACACTGACCACATCTATAGGCTCCTCTATCCAATTTCTCATTCATTCTGGCCATTTCTTCCTAGTTTGTGAGGACAGAAATAGGCTCAAGTCTCTTCTAACTGAAAAAAAAAAAAAATCCTTTATCCCACCACTTATTATCTACAAGCTATTTTCCTTTAATAAGTGAACTTATACAATGCCTCCACATACCTCTTATTCCATCTTTTCAACTCATTTCGGGCAACTACTTTTGGGTTCCTATCATACTTAAGTTGTCTAGTGACTTTGACACTAATGGCCATGCTTTCCTTGAAGCTTTTTCTTCTCCAGGGCTCCTTAAGACTTTCTTCTTCTTCTTCTTCTTCTTTTTTTTTTTGCTTTTTACTTTATTATTTCTTCTGATTGTCCTTTACTTGCTTTGATAATTACTTATTGTACTTCCTGGCTCTCCTTCTACCATCTGCCTCTTAAGTGCTTAATGTTCCCAGAAGGTTCTGTTCTCAGTCCTTTTTTTATTGTGAGTGCCCACTCTGTGTGATTTATCTGTGCTCACAACTTCATCTACTATGTATAAATATTTGGCTTCAAAAGCCTTATCTCTTACTAAGACTCTCTCCTAGTTTGTACCAGAGCTGTTCATCACCCATGTCCATCTAAAATCTTTTATATGAAACTCAAATTGAGCTTTCTCCCAAGAAATTCATTGTCATCAAACATAAAGCCTGACCCTTTCCCTTTATTTATTAGCTCAGTAAAAAAAAAAAGCTTAATCTATAGAGTAGTGCATACCAGAAATCTGTAAGTCATTTTTTCTCCTTTAGGCTCATATCAACTTCCTCTATGTCTTTCTTTCCTATTTTCTTAATATGTCTCATATCAGTCACCTTCTTTCCATGTTTGTTATCATTTTCCTAATTTTTGCCTTCATATATCTTGCTTGGAAAATTGCAGATGTATCCTGCTTGTTTTTCTGTATCTATCCTCATCTCTACCCAACCCACCTGACACCAGGGAGATCTTTCTAATATACACACCTAACTATGCTACTTTCTGGCTCAGGAACATCCCCTAGCTCCTACTGCCCTTAGAAAAAAATTACAAATTCTTTGAAAAAGCCTGGAATACCAATTATTTGGCTGTGGCCAACCCCACTAGTCAGAATCAACACATGTTTGGTTACCTAAATTAGAAGACTTAGCCAAGGTCACACACCTGGCAAATTGTGGGATAATACTGAAACTTAAGATTCTTGGACTCCACACTTAATGCTTTCTTCATTGTTTCATCCCACCCACACCGTCATGTTAGAGAAACTGAGAAGTGTCATAAGAATCTAAAAACTATGAACAACAGCCCAATGCTCCCAGTCACTTCCATGTTCTGAGATGTACAAGTTACTACTTTTTTGGTAAGCCAAGGAGAGTCACCATTACCAGATGAAAACTGATCAGTTTATGTAGAGGCCGCTTCCTGATCCCTGTGAGCTCCTGGAGGTAGAAGAAGTTTCCATGATAGCTAAATATTAATTAGAACTTCCACAAAACAAGGAATATGAAGTGGCTATCCCAGAAGGGACACCTTTGTCTACAATCAATTTCTATGCAGCCCCCAATTTTTCCTAACTTGGATTCTTTTCAAGTGTCCCCCTTCTAGGTAAGACATTTTAAAACCTTAAATTTCAATTATGTAAGTGGGTGGGTATTGGTGATGGACAGGGAAGCCTGGCGTGATGCAGTCCATGGGGTTGCAAAAAGTTAGACATGACTGAGTCACTGAACTGAATTGAACTGGGTAGGTGAGAATACTTTGTTTGAGTTTGCTTAGCATTTGGATTATATGAATCACTTTCATGCCCTTAAAAAATTAAAGTGAAATTTTCAGTCCTCCTGGCCTCTCAGAGCCATGTCATTTAAACCCTTCTTTTCAGTTTTCCTTTTGGGGCTGTTTCCATGTCAGAATCTCCTCCTGGCTTCTAATTATGAAAAGAGAGAAATCTAAGGGAATTTATAAGGTGCAACTCATGCCACCCAGTCATCTCAGGACAGAATCGACCTAGAAAGCTCTTCCCCAAATTTTCTAAGTTCTAGCTTATTTCACAAAACTCCTGGACTTATTCTCATGCCATCCACTGCCAGGGGATGCTGGCTACAACAGACGCAGCAGAAGTTCAGCACCTCATAACCAGAACTTGCTGGGACCCGTTTCTCAGCTTTTTGACCTGAGACAGGGAGAGAGGAGTGCCAGCATGTACCACAGAGGTGTGAGAGTGCAGTTACTAAGGCAGCAGGAGCCAGCGGCAGACTCCAGCCATGATGGCAGATTTTGTGAAAGAGCCTGGAGGTGTTGCTGCACCTCACACTATTTTTTTTTTTCCCTCATAAAGAAGTTGGCGTAAAGTCATTTAATCACTGAGTGTTAAGTGAGCACCTAATTATGTTAGGCTGGTGAATTCTTGGCTCCCAGGGGCTGGTAGATTTTGGTTTTTATCCTTCTTTAGAGCACCCACTTTGCTTTTTTCTCCTCACTCTCAGCTATATGTTTCTTTTAGGCTACTTTTTAAGAAAGCTGTATTGAATAAAATAGTTATTCAATGCTGACTCAAATAATGGGAATAGTCTTCAAAGTTTTCAAAAGCTGTTTAAAAACTGAAAACTGTGATATAGTAGTTGAATGAGAGTTATGGAATGTAAAGAATACAGATTTAAATGCCACCTTCACCATTTGCTAGCCGCTTGTCTCGGGCAAATTACACAAATTTTCTGAACCACAGTTTCTGGAAAATGAATATAAGAACTTTTATCTTCATCCACCTGGCCAGCAAGTTTAGAATTCCTGCAGGCTCATTTCTAAGCCTTCTAGTCATACTTATGTTTTATTCCTTGGTGATCTCAATCATTCCTATGATTTTAATTGCTACTTTTGTAAAGTCACCTCAGAAATGTCTGTCTTTGACACATCTCTCTCCTCTGATCTGCTGATATGTCTTACGACCTATCTGATAATTCCACTTGGATGCCACCTCAGACTCTCTCCTGGCCAACATGCGCTTCTTCAAGGATTCTCTATCACAAGATAAGACATCAGTATCCATGCCATTCCACAAGCCAAAACCTTTGGCATTGCCCTTGACTGTTTCCTCTCCATGTCCTCAATATTCAATCAATCAGCAACTCTATCAAGTTTACCTCCTAGTATTTATTAAAATGTACAATTTTACCATCTCCTTGAATGCCACACTATTACAAGCTACTATCATTTCTCACCTGTAGCATCATCCAAACTGACTGCCCTGTATGCACCATTGCCAACTTTCTCCAATCCATTTTCCTCTTAACATCCAAAATAATCCTGAAAAACAAAAATGTAATTCTGTTACTGTCATCTACTAAAAACAGTTACATGTCTCTTCATTGCATTCACAATGGAGGCCAAAATCCCTTCCAAGGCCCACAATTTTTTTTTTTTTTTTTTGGTAAATTATTTATTTTAATTGGAGGCAAATTACAATATTGCAGTGGGTTTTGGCATACATGCACATGAATCAGCCATGGGTGTACATGTGTCCCCCATCCTGAACCCCCCTCCCACCTCCCTCCTCATCCCAACCCTCAGGGTCATCCCAGTTCACTGGCCCTGAGCGCCCTGTCTCATGCACCGAACCTAGACTGGTGATCTATTTCACATATGGTAATATACATATTTCAATGTTAGTCTCTTAAATCCCTCACCTTCTCCCACAGAGTCCAAAAGTCTGTTCTTTACGTCTATGTCTCTATCTTGCATATAGGGTCATCATTACCATCTTTCTAAATTCCATATATATGTGTTAATATACTACACTGGTGTCTTTCTTTCTGACTTACTCCACTCTATATAATAGGCTCCAGTTTCATCCACCTCATTAGAACTGATTCAAATGCATTCTTTTTAATAACTGAGTAATATTCCATTGTGTATATGTACCACAGCTTTCTTATGTATTTAGCTGCCGATGGACATCTAGGTTGCTTCCATGTCCTAACTATTGTAAACAATGCTGCAATGAACATTGGGGTACACATGTCTATTTCAATTCTGGTTTCCTCGCTGTGTATGCCCAACAGTGGGATCGCTGGGTCATATGGCAATTCTATTTCCATTTTTTTAGGGAATCTCCACACTGTTCTCCATAGTGGCTGTACTAGTTTACATTCCCACCAACAGTGTAAGAGGGTTCCCTTTTCTCTGCACCCTCTCCAGCATTTATTGTTTGTAGACTTTTTGAACTTCCCTGGTGGCTCAGATTGTAAAGCGTCTATCTGCCTGCAATGCGGGAGACCTGGGTTCGATCCCTGGGTTGGGAAGATCTCCTGGAGAAGGAAATGGCAACCCACTCCAGTATTCTTGCCTGGAGAATCCCACGGACGGAGGAGCATGGTAGGTCCATGGGGTCACAAAGAGTCGGACACAACTGAGGGAGCTTCACATTCAGACTGGTGTAAGATGGTACCTCATTGTGGTTTTGATTTGCATTTCTCTGATAATGAGTGATGTTGAGCATCTTTTCATGTGTTTGTTAGCCATCTGTAGGTCTTCTTTGGAGAAATGTCTGTTTAGTTCTTTGGCCCATTTTTTGATCGGGTCATTTAATGAGGTGCATGAACTGCTTGTATATTTTGGAGATTAATTCTTTATCAGTTGCTTCGTTTGCTATTATTTTCTCCCATTCTGAAGGCTGTCTTTTCACCTTGCTTATAGTTTCCTTCATTGTGCAAAAGCTTTTTAAGTTTAATTAGGTCCCATTTGTTTATTTTTGCTTTTATTTCTATTACTCTGAGAGGTGGGTCATAGAGGATGCTGCTATGATTTATGTCAGAGAGTGTTTTGCCTATGTTCTCCTCTAGGAGCTTTATGGTTTCTGGTCTTACATTTAGATCTTTAATCCATTTTGAGTTTATTTTTGTGTATGGCGTTAGAAAGTGTTCTAGTTTCATTTTTTTACAAGTGGTTGACCAGTTTTCCCAGTACCACTTGTTAAAGAGATTGTCTTCTCTCCATTGTATATTCTTGCAAGGCACATACATTCTGATCTCTGCTTATTTCTTGGGTTTTACTTGCCACTTTGCCCTTCATCACTCCATGAACTCTAGTTTCATTGGCCTTTTTTTTTTTCTAGTGGATCCTGTTTTTTCCTGCCACAGGGTTTTTGCACACACAATTTTCTTTGCCTCAAGCACTATTCCAACTCTCAATGCTACTGAATACAAACACACATCTTCTCATATTTACAGTTAGTTTCTACCCATCTCAGGTAATAAGAGTTCTAACGGTATTTCCTCCAGAAAGCCCCCTGACCCAGGCTTTCCCATACATCTGTATAGGTTGCACCATATACAAGAGCATCTGGTTGAGGGGCAAGTTATGAATGCAAGTGATCCACACTCCATTCTCTAATGCCTATATTTTGGCACAGAACCACATGTCCTAAACATCTATATTTAATCCTGTCAAAGGTGTTGAGTGCTGCTGCTAAGTTGCATCAGTTGTGTCCGACTCTGTGTGACCCCATAGGTGGCAGTCCACCAGGCTCCCCTGTCCCTGGGATTCTCCAGGCAAGAACACTGGAGTGGGTTGCCATTTCCTTCTCCAATGCATGAAAGTGAAAAGTGAAAGTGAAGTCGCTCAGTCGTGTCCAACTCTTCACGATCCCATGGACTGCAGCCTAGCAGGCTCCTCTGTCCATGGGATTTTCCAGGCAGGAGTACTGGAGTGGGGTGCCATTGCTGTCTCCGCAAAATTAAACATACCTGCATTTAAATTAGGGAGAAAGAAAGAGTAACAATAAATAAGCAATGCTAACATATTCTAGGGTCATCACAGTGAGTGTTAACCAGGCCACTTTTTTCTCGGCTGCAAGGATCAGCCTGCCAAGCAGATGGCACAGATATAGACTGTGAGGATTAACTGGCCACCAGGCACCCATATTAAGCATCATTTCTAGGTGTGTCTATGAGCATGTTTCTAGATTAGATGAGCACTGGATCAGTGGACTCAATGAAACAGATTCCCCTCCCTGTGTGGGTGGGCATCTTCCCATCCATCCAGGAAACACCTGAGTAGAAAAAAAGGTGGAGGAAGGAGGGAAGAATGTGTTCTTTTATTTTCCTGCCTCAAGTGCTAGTCATCAGCATCTGTCCTACATCCTTTGTTGTTTAGTTGCTAAGTTGTGTCTGACTCTTTGAGACCTCATGGACTGTAGCCTGCCAGGCTTCTTTGTCCATGGGATTTCCCAGGCAAGAATCCTGGAGTATGTTGCCATTTCCTTGTCCAGGAGATCTTCCCAATGCAGGAATTGAACCCAACATCTCTTGCTTGGCAGGCAGATTCTTTACCACTGAGTCACCTGAGAAGCCCTCATACAACTAGGTCAAAGCTCTGTGTTTCTTAGAGACAAAGATGTAGAGAACAAATGTATGGACACCAGGGTGGGGAGAAGTGGAGGTAGGATGAATTGGGAGATTGGGATTGACATGTATGTACTATTGATATTATGCATAAAATAGATAACTAATGAGAACCTACTGTGAAGCTCAAGGAACTCTACTCAGTGTTCTGTGGTGACCTAAATGGGCAGGAAATCCTAAAAAGAATGGGTATATGTACAGCTGATTGACTTTGCTATGCAGTAGAAACTAACACAACATCAAAAAGCAACTATACTCCAATAAAAATTAATTTTTAAAAAGTTCTGTATTTCTTGCTACCATAATACCATTCATAGCATTTAACACAATTCAAATTTTATATTTACTTGTATATTCATATGTCCATGCTCAAATGGTAAGTCATGTCCAACTCTTTGCAACCCCACGGACTGTAGCCCACCAGGTTCCTCTGTCCATGGGATACTGGAGAGGGGTTGCCATTTCCTCCTCCAGAGGATCTTCCCAACCCAAGGATCAAACCCATGTGTCCTGTGTCTCCTGCATTGGCTGGCAGATTCCTTACCACTGAGCCACCTGGGAAGCCCGTTTACTTGTATAAGGGTATGTTTTTAATGTCTATTTTAGCTCCTACGAACTATCTTTCATTTAGTCATCATTTTATCCATTGACTAATATAATCTTTGACATCTACTAAGTGTTCAATAAATATGTATGGAATGAATGAATAATGAATGACAACATTACCATGAGGGTAAAGTTTTGTTTGTGAAAGCAGAACATTTTTGCCTAAAACCAAGGAAATACTCAAAATGAGTAAAACCAAGGAAATACTCAAAGGAGTATTTGTTGGGTAATGATAACCCTGTATGCGAGACAGCAAAAGAGACACAGATGTATAGAACAGTCTTTTGGACTCTGTGGGAGAGGGAGAGGGTGGGATGATTTGGGAGAATGGCATTGAAACATGTATAATATCATATATGAAACAAATCACCAGTCCAGGTTCGATGAATGATACAGGATGATCGGGGCTGGTGCACTAGGAGGACCCAGAGGAATGGTGGGGAGGGGGAGGGAGGGGGGTTCAGGATGGTGAACACGTGTATACCTGTGGCGGATTCAGGTTGATGTATGGCAAAACCAATACAATATTGTAAAGTAATTAACCTCCAATTAAAATAAATACATTTATATAAAAATAATATTAAATTTAAAAAAAGAAAGAAAATGAAACAAATATTAAATGACATGGCACTCAAATATTAAATGACTCAGTTGGGGTCACAGCAATACAAAGTGAGCAGTGTGAGGTCAAGTCTTCAAGGTGATCACTCAGTATATGGAGAAGCTCTAGGAATATGTCCACAAGGGTCTTTGCACCATGAACATGTCTATTTGGGACATGAGACCCCTGTAATTCTTGTCCAGTATTATGTCCAAGACAACAAATTGGGAAGAGTGGGCTTCAGGGACTACCTGCTTGCTCTTTACCCTTAAAATACCATCAGATAAAGCTAGTCATTTGATTGGTACCACTTAGAAAAATTAAACCAAAGGCAGGAGTCCAGTAAGACCTCAGTTGCCATCTCAGATAAAAATCATTATGATCATCACGGCTTGCGTATATTGAGTATTTTTGTGACAGGCATTATGGTAAGTGCTCTACATGCATTATTCATTTCACCTACAACAATCCTATGATGTATTAAGTTGAGTTATATGAAGTTGTCAATATCTGACCCATTTGCCCCACCAAAATGGTAATTTTATATGTTTCAATCTAACAGACACATTACCTCCATTTCAAACATGAGTGTTTGGGCTGTGAGAGCTGGACCAGAAAGAAGGCAAAAGGCCAAAGAACTGATGCCTTCAAACTACGGTGCTGCAGAAGACTCCTCAAAGTCCCTTGCACAGCAAGGAGATCAAACCACTCAATCTTAAGGAAAATCAACCCTGAATACTCATTGGAAGGACTGACGCTAAAGCTGAAACTCCGTATTTTGGTCATCTGATGTGAACAGCTGACTCATTGGAAAAGTCCCTGATGCTGGGAAAGATTGAGGGCAGAAGAAGAGGGCATCAGAGGATGAGATGACTGGTTCACATCACCAAATGGACACGCACTTGGGCAAACTCTGGGAGATGGTGAGGGATGGGGAGGCCTGGCATGCTGCAGTCCATGGGGTCGCAAAGAGTTGGACATGACTGGGCAATTGAATAACAGCAATCTGAAATTTCAAGAGCCAGGATTAGAATCCAGCTAAGCTTCTAGGATTAGATGCTGAACAGTCCTGACTTGTCTCCTGAGGGGCAAGTCATAGACAGGAACTAGAAACCAAGAATCATTATTATTCTATTTTAATCTTCATGGCTTCTCTGTATTTACTGCTTCAGTTCCACCAACTGTGTCTTTGTGGTGATTCATGGTAAAACTCTATACAATAAAATGGACTGTGTGCATCTTTTTTCAGGAAGACTAAACACTACTTCCTATCCAGGTCTGGACCTGGATAGAATTTCTGACAAGAACCAACACCCAGAGCATCTGCATTCATGTTCTTCCTACAACATCAGCTGCTGGGGAATATAAAGTCCTTCTCAGGTCTCTGTCTTGGTCAGGTCAGAACCTTATCATCAGCAACGCAGAACCAACAGGAACTTTACAGGTCCCATGCTCCAGGTATCTCTTTTTAAAAATGAGGAAGTTAATTAAATAAGAGTTTACTGAGCACCTACTAGAAGCCAGGGGCTATGCTAGCTCTCGGTCCCAAAGGTGTAAACCAGAGAGATACAGCTCCTTGTGGAATTTACAAATTGAGCAGGGGAAGAGTGATAAAAGGCAAGACCCTGTATTACAATTATAACAGTGAAGATGGCCAGGTATGGGAATTTCCTGAGAAATTGACTTGAGTGGTATGAACACACCAGGCTAACAGAGAGTAGTAGCTGCTTAAGTGAAGTGGTCTGCTCAGGGTCACTTCATTAGCTATATAACACAGCACAACTTACAAGCCTCTCTGCCTCAGCAGTAAACAGGATAATGTTTGTTAATTGATAGACTTATGAGCGTTAAATGGGCATGTATACAGAAAACATTTAATACACAATAGCTGCTTAATAAGTGTCTGTTTCCTTCCCACATTTTTCCTGGTCTGGAATATTTTCTGCTATATGATATAGCATTTATTAGGACACAGAGCCCTTCAGGGTCAATAATTTCACTCTGTTTTGATATCTGTTTAACTTGTAGCTATGCTGCAGACTGGGCAGCATGATTGGAAAATTATGGCCTTTCTCATTACTGGGCCAGGAGCTTTATGTCACAGCCAGGGGCTGATTGCATTCTGTTTTTCATTACAGGCTTGTTCATGTTTTCACATGATCAAAACTAGTTATAACTAACTTACAAAGTAGAAAAACTCATATTTTTTCTGGCATGTCCACTTTGCCAGAGCACTTTAGAATTACATAATGGCCAGTTAGGTAGAGAGGTACTGCTTGGGGAGGGGGGTTGTCTTTTTATCACTAATATGCTAATTATCATTATAAATACTTTTATCATAACAAAAGCTGCTGCTGCTAAGTCACTTCAGTCGTGTCCGACTCTGTGAGACCCCATAGACTGCAGCCCACTAGGCTCCCCCGTCCCTGGGATTCTCCAGGCAAGAACACTGGAGTGGGTTGCCATTTCCTTCTCCAATGCATGAAAGTGAAAAGTGAAAGTGAAGTCACTCAGTCGTATCCGACTCTTAGCGACCCCATGGACTGCAGCCCACCAGGCTCCTCCATCCATGGGATTTTCCAGGCAAGAGTACTGGAGTGGGGTGCCATTGCCTTCTCTGTAACAAAAGCTATTGATACTTATTATATAATTATAATTATTACATTATAAGATTGTAATTATATTAACAGTTATTAATGAATATGTCTTCCACACACCAGTCACTACTCTAGGTTAGTCACAGGCAAAGTCCTGTGTGATTTCCTATGGAATCTAACAGTATACTATAGGTGATAGGAACCCTTTGAAGTTTCTGGCAAAGTAGTGATATGACCACATTTTAGAATAGGAAGATCCTTGAGAGAATGAAGAGAATACTTTGGATACATGGATGAGAGGTGTGGAGATGAGGTAAGAGTCCAAGAGAAAAGACAACCTATATAGGGGCAAAATCGCCAAGACTGGATGAATGACTGATGGGGAAGGGGCTGGGTGGAGAGGCAGGGGAATGCTCCACAAACCAAGAAGCAGAATTAATAAAGAAAGGCAGATTGATCCTAGAGAAGGTTGAGACTTGCAAGCTCAGTTTAGAAACTACTCCGTTTAAGGTGACATTTGCCTAAGTGCAATAGTTTAAGCCCCATAACTGGGTGAAAGCCCCGGGAACCATGGATAGAGTGAGACAATGAGAGAGCAGAGAATAAACCCCTGGGGAACAGCAATATTTGAAAAGCTAACAGAGAAAGAACTTGTAAAGGACAGGGAGAAGTGGTGTAGGAAGAAGTCAGAAAGTATTCTGGTGTTTATATATATAATTTTATATATTTAAAATCATATACATATCGGATATATCCACATATGCACTCTTTCTGCTTCTGCAAGAATGTAAGCTCTATGAAAGTATGAACTTTTTCCTGTATCTCTAGCACTTAGGATAGTACTGGGTATCTAATACATAATTATTGACTGAATTGAGCGACTGAACTGAACTGAAAGGGATGAATATCTAATGCAGCTATGAAAATACATCCCAGAATCTCAAACAAGAGAAAAAGAACTAAACAGAAACTAATGTCAGATAAGTATCCTCTAGTAGGTATGTCTGTGACAACATTTCCTCTGTCCTGTGATGTACACAGTGTCAACATGAAACAAGTCTGGTTATTGTCCTTAACAAGCAGGCACTTAAGTTGAGTAGACCTATTAAATAATTAGTGAATGAGAGAGTTTATGGACAAGTACTGGTGGTCTTTAAATGAAAACTCTAATCAGTTAATAAATCTGTATAAACTTGCCTGGAGGCTCGGATGTTTCCTACCCCACATCACTGATCGCTTCCTCTACCATCACGTGTCTCTTTCCTCCATGACTCTCCCTGATTGGACCAGCCACTGGAGGCTTGGCTTAGGGGCTTGCTCACCATCTCACTGAAAGAAATTTATCATTTTACTGCTCAGGAATTTCCCAGTCGGGAGCCTTCTCCCTCCTATACTAACATCTGTCCCCTTCAGAATTTAAAGAAACTCAGAGATCTTAGCAAAGGACGTAGACCTGTAATTAGGGCTACACCTGCTACATCCAAGTAACTGAGACTAGCAAGAGACTTAAGCCATCTGTTCAGTATCAATTCAAACAGATTCCAACACCAATGTGTCATGGGAGTTTTTGCCTATTATCTGTCCATTAGTCAGAAATTATCTGTATGGGAATTGATATTACGATATTAGGGCTTCCCAGGTGGCTCACTGGTAAAGAACTCGTCTGCCAACTCAGGAGATGTGGGTTTGATCCCTGGGTTAGAAAAATCCTCGGGAGTAGAAAATGGCAACCCACTCCAGTATTCTTGCCTGGAAAATTCCATGGACAGAGGAGCCTGGTGGGCTGCAGTCCATGGGGTCACAAAGAGTCAGACATGACAGAACACACATACACACACTATCTCATTGACTCTAATAAGACTCCAAAAAGATATGACAAATAGTATCAACCCATTTTCCAGTGCAGAAAGAAGTGGGTTGCTGAGAATCAAGTTGTAAGAGTAAGTCAGGCCTCCTGACACTTGACTTGTGGGTCTCTTCTTCATGGCCACTATTGACTGAGGTCTCAAGTCCCAGTGGAGAAGAAAAGAAGAGCAAAGTCAATACCTTTGACTTCTTGGCAAGGCCTCTGCCTCTGTAGGCTTTCCCTCAAGCCAATCCCTACAAGCAAAGTCTCACTAGACTACCCCACCAATTTGAAAAGTATCATATGCATAAGGATACATTAACTCAAAGATGAAACCAGCATAAGTGATGATCACACTACAGTCACAGACTGAAGAACCTGTTCTTTTGTTAGACAAAAAGTCGATAGAATCATGATTGACCTCATTCACAACAGTCAGCCAGCCCTGTGTGATTACTCCCATGATAACAAAGAAAATACAGAAATCAGATACAACGTTTTGATATCTCCCCAAACTGGAGAATTAAGATGCTTTACCTATATTTTTCCTGTATACAGAGAATAGAATTAGAATCGGTTACTCAACTAGCATGTATTAAACACAAACAAGTAAGTGGCACTAAAGTGAACTGTGAAACAAGAAATGTCATCAAAATCCCTTGTGGAAGGAGCAAACTATTACAGTGTAAGATGTATCAATAAGAAAGGATGAGATGTAACAAAATTCGTTCATTTTACAATTATTTCCTGGGCTCCTATAACATCCCCAATACTGTGAAGCACAGGACAAAGGTACTACCATTGAAAGATCTTAAAAATTATCAGAGAAGATAGGATATACACATTAAAACTAAATAAAAATATGTGCAGTATTATAGTATTTGTTGAGTGAGTGGTAAAGCAGTTTGTGTGACTTTTGAGAAAGGAGGAGGAGGAAGTCACTTTGGATTGGTGAAACTGTAGAAAGCCCCATGGAGGTGGCAGGAATGGTCTAGGTATCAGACAAAGCATAAAAGTTTTAAATGTGAAGAGGAAACTCATTCCAGGCAAAGGTAACCATGCAAATAAACTCATGTAGATAAGAAAGCAGATGGCAGGTGGGTTATACAATAATGCTTGCTACTATAATGAATGTGCAACAATCTCAGTGGCTAAACAAAATTAAAGTTTATTCCTTTTTCATATAGAGTCAAACTCAGAGGTTCCCAGTGAGTTGAGGAAGCTTCTGTCCAGTTATTTGAGGACCTGACTCTTCATCTTGTGGTTCTGTTCCTAGGTATGTAGAGTTCTCTACCTTTAGCTGATGGGTGGGAAAGAGGAGTGAGGAGGACTGATTGAATATGGAAAATTTTAACAGAGCAGACAGGTGTGACAGATACACCTCACTTTCACCCACATTCCTTTGGTTAGAACTCAGTACAAACATCACACCTAACTGCAAGGGAGGAAATGTGATGTGATGTGTCCAGGAGGACGTGGCCAGACAAAGCAGTCTCTGCCACAGTGTGTTTGGGAGAAAGTACACCTAACTGACTACGGTTTTTCCAGTGGTCATGTATGGATGTGAGTGTTGGACTATAAAGAAAGCTGAGCGCCGAAAAATTGATGCTTTTGAACTGTGGTGTTGGAGAAGATTTTTGAGAGTCCCTTGGACTGCAAGGAGATCCAACCAGGCCATCCTAAAGGAAATCAGTCCTGAATATTCATTGGAAGGACTGATGTTTAAGCTGAAATTCCAATACTTTGGACCCCTGGTGCAGAGCACTGACTCATTTGAAAGAGACTCTGATGTTGAGAAAGACTGAAGGCAGAAGGAGATGACAGAGGATGAGATGGTTGGATGGTATCACCGACTCAATGGACATGAGTTTGAGTAAACTCCAGGAGCCGGTGATGGACAGGGAGGTCCGGCGTGCCGTGGTTCATGGGGTTGCAAAGAGTCAGACACGACTGAGCAACTGAATTGAACTGAACTGAACACTCAATTGGCTGGTGCAGAGGAGGCTAGAGAAATAGATGAAATCAAAGACGGAAAAGTGTAAGACACAAGATTGCTCTCGAGGAGCTTACAGAGGAAGAACAGGCACACATAAAAGGTTTGAAAAAAAAATGAGTTTGATTCTCCTTGGGGTGATGCATAAAATAAAGGGGGAGGGGATTTATGGTGTTGAGAGGTTGCTCATAGTGGCATGATTGGGGAAGGTTTCGAGGAAGATGTAGAAACAGTGCTGGGCCTTTATGGATAGAATCAGAGGGGATTCAGAGAGAAAGTACCAAGTGGGTATCAGGTGGGACAGGTATAAAGAAGAGAGGGTAAGCATTAGTACATATGAAGAAGGTAGAAAAAGAATATGAGTAAGGGCAGCAAGATAATTATAAAGAGGCAGAGGTGAGGGGGCGAGAGATAGAAATTTTAAAAAATGGCATTTATCAATGAGAGTCATTTTGGCATTGGAAACAGTTCTCTATTTATAGGACTGCCACACATCGGAGGACTTTTTTCATCCCTAAACCCCACCCATCAAGTGCTGGTCCTGTCCCCGAGTGATAGTAAATTCCCCTGTCCTTCCAAACCTCCCTCCTGGAGGTAGGAATAGAGCAGTAGTGCCTCTATTAAAGGCATTGGCCAGTGAATAAAAAGAGATGAGGTCAGAAAAGCGGTCAGGAAGCCTTTGGTCTCTGGTCCTGATGTGAGGCTATGGAGGTTAAGGGAGAGAAAATAGCAAACAGGAAGCTACTGAGGGCCTTAAATCGAGACTGTGCTGAAAATAGAGTTCATATCTGTTACCTTGAGGCTGGATGTCCAAGATGGTGGCACCACTAATTGGAAACTGTGCTTCAAATTCAACTTGAGGCATAACTCACAAAGGACTTATACCCAAATCAAGTCGATTAATCCAAATGTCACATATGGGCATTCAAATATTAAACAATAAATTCCTGAAAATTCAGGATGCTCTTAAATTAAGACCACTAAATCAGTCTCCGACCTCCTGAGGCTAGAATGGTATGTAGATGGAACTTCCCTAATGAAAGAAATCAATCTGGCAAGAAACCAGAGAAGTTAAAGTAATTTGAAAGTGTCTATATTTCCCAACCACCTGGCCTTATTTCGTGAATGTTTCCACTTTTTAGAGAGCCAATGCAGTTATCTCAGACATGTCAGGTCCTTCAATACAGATGTATCTTGTCCTGATTCCAAAATCACTGAAAATGGTTCTCTCCCAAATAATAGGATTGCTGATTTGCCAAGGTACACTTCTATACCTATATCCTCTGCTCCCTGAATGGCCCTTAAAACAAGAGTTTTTAGCTGAAGAGCATGCTGAGTGAAACAGAACTAATCTCACTGGCTAGGAATGCCTGCTGCCCCACGATCACAGAGCCTGGTCTGGCCCTCACAGTACTGACGTGGGACCATCAGGGAGGTCGGTCAGATGTACCTGCAGTCCTGATGGGAAATGTCACTCAGAAATGCCTCACCTGCAAGAGAAACATCTCAGAAAGGATGTTTGAAAATAACCATGATGAAACCATCAGACAGCACACTTAGAAGGTTTTAAAGGGGCAAAACACAGGTTCATACAAAAAAAACCAAAAACATAGTTCTAAGGGAATCTCTCCCATAAAAAGAAGCAGACAATAATTTTCTCAAAGTACCTGAATTATTTTAAAATCACCAGCAACTTTTCTGCCACGATATTCCTGAAACCAAATATCATGTAGAAGTACAGGTTTCCTCTCATGAAAATTCAGACACCCCAAGGAGGGTTCTGATGTAATTATTGGAACATAGTAAATGACTTCAATAGATTATCCCCCCTCCTTTCTTTTTTTTTGCAAAGAAGTGCCCTCATTGAAGGAATGGGGTTTTGATTGAGGAAGACACAGATAGGTAACTGGTACATGCACAACTTTGAGGTTTAGGGTATTAGGAAGGTTTGCTCTTTAGGAAAAGAGAAAAGTAGGTTTTAGGAGAGAGATGGAGAAAGGAAAAGGAGCTCCTCATCCACAAATAATTAAATAATCAAAGGGAATTATTTTTACTTTAAGACAAGGGATAACTACTACTCTTTCAACTCACAAATATTTCTGAAATGTTTATTTGGTACCAGGAAGTGCCAGGTATGAAGTATCCAACAGTAAGCAACACAAACAAACAAACAAAACAAAACAAAAAACTGCTGTCATTTGAAAACAGAAGAAGGGATTTCATCAAATGGGAAAATCAGCAGCTTCTTTGGAGAGTAGCAGAAGTTGGAGAGCAACACAAAGGCTGGTCGTGTGAGAAGGAATAAATGCCTTTGGGAACAGATACAGCAGGGGTGAAAGTAAGGAAGCAAGGTCAGATGGCTGTGACCTCAATAAAGTTGGAGATACTGGCTGAAAGTGGTTTGAAAAGGAAGAGAACAGAGAATGTGTGCAATAGAGGAAATGTGTTCTTTACCTTGATAAGTCTACTAGTTTGCCTGCTTTTCATCCACTAGTGATATGTGGTATTATATACACCCTGGTTTCAATGAAATGATGAACAAACATTTGATAAAAGGCTGATGATCAGCCTGATGTATTCACTTGCTTAAACCTTCTATGATATCACAACACTCTGCCAATTGCTCCTTTTGGTTTTAGCAGCCTGTGTACTTTTCGATCTTGTAAGAGATCATCTAGGAATCTCTTTAGAATCAATTAATCAGTCATCAGTATTAAGAAATGGCTATTGGACACCTGAGGAATTACACTTTAAAGGTCAATAGCAACTTTGCAGGAAAAGTCAGACTTGTTCACTCCATTCTGACTATATGGGCAAACTTCTTTGCTTTTCATCAAATATTTTGAGTTCTCCCACCTCAGGGAGTTTGCAATTGTTTCCTTTAAAAATCTTCCCAGAGAGACATACAACTTACTCTTTTACCTCCTCTTCCATCAAATTTTTGTTCAAATGTTCCCATTTCAGCAACGCCTGAAATCTCTTTTAAAATTGCAGCTTTACAGCATTCCCATCCTTCTTCCCCTCCTCTATTTTTCCACAGCACTTACTACCCACAACACACTATATAATTTACTTTTTAAATTATATCTATCTCTCCATCTCCAGCCAAGAATGAAAGCTCTGTGAATGTGTATATATATTTTTGTTTTCTTTATTTTTACTTCTCTATTTCAGTGCCTGATGTGGAATAAATTATTTGTTGAGTGAATGAATAAAAATTATGGTTCATTCTATTTCTGAAAAAGTGAGCCTAATAAAGAAACTTCTTGCAGAACTTTCAGCCTCTGAGTTTTTGGTAATTGGTTCTAGAGTGGGATTATAACCAACATAGTTAATAAATATCTAATATCATACCTATATTGAGAAATCTCATCAATAGCACCAAAGGTAGCCTAGAAAGAAGGAAAGAAGAGGGGAGGAGGAGACAAGGTAAAAGAGAAATGGAGAGACAAAACCACTGAGGAGGGAATGTGCAACAAGAAAGATAAGACATGGTTAAAAGCAAGAGAAGACTAAGCATGTGAGGAAGTGACAAATGGGCTGCCCTCTGCCATTTTCTCACCTTTCAGGTCACTGAGGAAGTAGGGGAAGAGGGCATGCCACATCTGGGCTGGAAGCTTCCACTTGCCAGTTCCTCTTGCCATTTCCATTGTGGGAGGCAGTGTCTGTTCTGATAGCTATGCTTTCACTGAACTCGGCAAGATCAGGTGAATTAATTACCCTCTGAGCCAACTGCTCACAGAAGATTGCTCAGAGAATTAAATTCATTTGAGAGTGCATTATTTACAGACAACATGCTCCTCTGAAGGGACTGTTAGGATGCTTAAGAGTTGTTTTTATTAGGTCTTGTATTCAAGACTTTGAATTTTAGCTGTGTGCTTTCTAAATAGGAGCAAAGCTTCAAATTATGTCAGAAGAGATTTCATATACAAACATAAGCTTTTTATCCAGTGTAGTGCATTTAGTACATAAAGCAAGGTTAACTTTTACTTTCCTAAAGACTTTTAAACTCCCTCGGCCCCCATTATGTTCCAACAAAACATAAGTTGTAAAGTCTACAGTTGTTTTACTGTATATAGCCCTTCCACATCACCTTCAAAAAGGAAATCTTTGAGTTCCTATAGAGCTTTTTCCTTTGATGATTTTGCATAAAGGCAGATTTTAAAGCAGACAGGGCTTATCAAGTTTGTTTAATCCGTACTGCAGTTGACACCACTATTTGGTACCACACCAATTCTTGAAGCAGTGTACAGCTCTCCACTTTACTTTGGAGGGTTATGTGTATGTAGTGTTAAAACAGTTTTAGGGTTTTATGGTTCAAAATTTGAATCCAATCTTATAATTCACTATAACCTTGAATATACCCACCCCTAGAATGGATAATCTATATCACATAACATTAGGAGTATTAAAGTCCATAAAGTGCCTAGTATGGCCTGTCACACGTGTGGGTTTCAATGGGAAGTAATTTCATCACACCTCTCCCTTCTCATCCTGTATGACGTTTTTGTCTTACTCAAAGCTGCCATAGATACTGGGTTCTACAAATCCCTGCTTCTTTTCAAATGCAACGTGATCTCATTCAAAGTACATGAATGGAATTGGAAAGCTGACTTGGTACAGTTCTATGAAAATGTTCTCATCAGACAGTGAGTCACTGAAGCTGTAGTTTAGGAGAAAACTCCCACCTAGCAAGAGACAATCCCTGTTTTGCTTTCCTTTTTAAGTAAATATAACCTTTTAAATTTGGCCTTATAAGGTTATAAAGTTGGCCAAAAATTTTGTTTGTTTTTTTCTGTAACATCTTATGGAAAAATCTGAATGAACTTTTTTGCCAACCAAATACCATATGATTCAGCAACCCCACTCTTAAGCATATATACAGAAAAGGTGAGGGCTTCCCATGTAGTTCACTGGTGAAAGAATTCACCTGCAAAGGCAGGAGTCACAGGAGACCTGGTTTCGATTTCTGGTTCTAGAAGAACCCCTGGAGGAGGGCATGGAAACACACTCCAGTATTCTTGCCTGGAGAATCCCGTAGACAGAGGAGCTTGGTGGGCTACAGTCCTTAGGGTTACAAAGAGTCAGACACAACAGAGCATGCACGCATACCAGAAAAGATGAAGACTCTAATTCAAATAGATGCATGCAGTCCAATGTCCATAGCAGCACTATTTACAATAGCCAAGACATAGAAGCATCCTAAATGCCCATCAGCAGATGAATGCATGAAGAAAATGTGGTGCCTATATACAATGGAATATAACTCAGTCATCAAAAAGAATGAAGTGAGGTCATTTGAAGCCACATAAATGGATCTAGAGATTATCATACTAAGTGCAATAAGTCAGATATAGAAAGACAAATATTGTGTGATATCTCTTACAGATAGAATCTAAAAAAAAATGGTACAAATAAGCTTATTTACAAAACAGGAATAGATCACAGACACAGAAAGCAAATTTAGGTTACCAAAGGGCAAAGAGCGTAGGAGAGGGATAAATTAGGAGCTTGGGATTAGTAAACACACACTACTATATAGAAAATAGACAAACAAAAAGGGTCAACTGTATAGCACAGGGAAGTAAATTCTATGTTTTGGGATAACCTATAATACAAAAGAATCTGAAAAAGAGTAGATGGATGGGTATAGATAACTAAGTTACTTGGCTGTATACATGAAACTAACAAAACATAGTAAGTCAAAACTACCTCAATTAAAAAAAAAAAAACTACAATTATCTCTTCGGTTGAAGAGGACATCCTTATTTAACCCAACTATTAAGTTTTATCTAATTATTTATATTTATAGTTTTTCAGTTCAGATCAGTTACTCAGTCATGTCAGACTCTTTGCAACCTCATGAACTGCAGCACACCAGGCCTTCCTGTCCATCACCGGCTCCCGGAGTTGACTCAAATTCACATCCATTGAGTTGGTGATGACATCCAACCATCTCAATCTCTGTCATTCCCTTCTCCTCCTGCCTTCAATCTTTCCCACCATCAGGGTCTTTTCAAATGAGTCAGTTCTTTGCATCAGGTGGCCAAAGTATTGGAGTTTCAGCTTCAACATCAGTTCTTCCAATGAACATTCAGGACTGATTTCCTTTAGGATGGACTGGTTGGATCTCCTTGCAGTCCAGTGGACTCTCAAGAGTCTTCTCCAACACCACAGTTCAAAAGCATCAATTCTTTGGTGCTCAGCTTTCTTTATAGTCCAACTCTCACATCTGTACATGACTACTGGAAAAACCACAGCCTTGACCTATCAATAATTCCTTTTAGAAACTGCTTATACTTTTTGTAGCATCTTGTTCTTGTACATTTTTAATTTTTTCTGTCATGTATTTAATCATTTAAGACATACCTCTCAGATTGTTCAATAATCTGAAACTCTTAATAACCCAATTCCCTGATGTTTGGAGCATCTGCTGATTCCTGCATTTGGTAGAATGCTTCCCTGTATTATTTAACTTATTTAATCTTTAATATACTTTTATCTGTGAAAGATAAGTGCAGACAAGGTTGAGGCTTTAATTCTGAAGAATGGTTTTATATTTGTTTCTGTCACTCAAAATATCAGCAGCATGGGACTGAATTTTATATTAATTTCTTAATTTGGCATCTCTCAGGACAAGAATCTAGTATAAATTCTAAACCCTACCCTTGTGATTCATGCTGCTGCTGCTGCTAAGTCACTTCAGTTGTGTCCAACTCTGCGTCCCCATAGACGGCCTCCCACCAGGCTCCCCTGTCCCTGGGATTCTCCAGGCAAGAACACTGGAGTGGGTTGCCATTTCCTTCTCCAATGCATGAAAGTGAAAGTGAAGTCTCTCAGTCGTGTCCGACTCTTAGCGACCTCATGGACTGCAGCCTATCAGGCAGCTTCGTCCATGGGATTTTCCAGGCAAGAGTACTGGAGTGGGGTGCCATTGCCTTCTTGTGATTTATAGACCTGGCTTAAAATAAATCAGGAATGATTCTTTTTTCTATCCAGGAGCTAGGCTAAGACATAAAAATGTCCTTGCCATCTTCCTGTGATCCTTCAGAGGTTGTTTTTAAAATACACGTTTTCACTTGAGGTTATAGCATTTTAATGGTTCTGACTTACACATGTACAAGTATGTTAAAAGAGGTAGTTAGTTCAAGGTGTTTGTCTCTTAGATCCAAGGTTTCATGCTTTTTACCAACATGAATGCTATGCTATGCTATGCTATGCTATGCTAAGTCACTTCAGTCGTGTCCGACTCTGTGTGACCCCATAGACGGCAGCCCACCAGGCTTCCTTGTCCCTGGGATTCTCCAGGCAAGAACACTGGAGTGGGTTGCCATTTCCTTCTCCAATACATGAAAGTGAAAAGAGAAAGTGAAGTCGCTCAGTAATGTCTGACTCTTAGTGACCCCATGGACTGCAGCCTACCAGGCTCCTCCGTCCGTGGGATTTTCCAGGCAAGAGTACTGGAGTGGGGTGCTATTTCCTTCTCCACCAACATGAATATAGACAGTTAAAACATGGGCTTTCAAATTAGGCCTAGTTAGAGTAACTAGGGGGGAAGGCAATGGCACCCCACCCCAGTACTTTTGCCTGGAAAATCCCATGGACGGAGGATCCTGGTAGGCTCCAGTCCATGGGGTCGCTGAGAGTCGGACATGACTGAGCGACTTCACTTTCACTTTTCACTTTCATGCATTGGAGAAGGAAATGGCAACCCACTCCAGTGTTCTTGCCTGGAGAATCCCAGGGATGGGGGAGCCTGGTGAGCTTCCGTCTATGGGGTCGCACAGAGTCGGACACGACTGAAGCGACTTAGCAGCAGCAGCAGCAGAGTAACTAGGATTGAATTTACCATCTCATCCTATACAACTATACACGAACTTGGGTGAACTCTGGGAGATGGTGAGGGGCAGGAAAGCCTGGGGTGCTGCAGTCCATGGGGTTGCAAAGAGTTGGACGCGATTTAGCAACTGAACAACAACCTATACAACTATGAAACGCAACAAAATACATGAGACTACTGTTTATAGGTACAGATAATAGGTAGAGCAGAACTGTGACAGAGGGGAAAGCTTTCACTGAGCCTGTGTTCACAACTGCTTTGCCGGGGAACCGTGGTGCAGTTTCTAAAAGGTACAGTCAGAGCAAAGCAAAAGACTTACTACTGAGGAGGCTGAGATCTGAGTTTATAGTTGAGGTAGTTGGAATTTGTAGACTATATCATAAAACAGGAAAACCTACACAGACATTAGGACCGCGAGATCTGCAGGAAGGTTCCCCTTCAGTTTCTAGTTAAGGGCTGGACTGAGTTTGCACAAGGTGAAACTCTATGAAGCCTATGAGAGTGGCTTCAATGGTGAAAAAACTGAATGAAGAAAACCAAAGGTCCCGTAGTGCAGGGAGATGTTGAAGTGCCAGCCCAGCCAGGGTGGAGAGACCTCATTCAGCACCTCTTTATTAATTTGTGACTCCCAAAGGAGTACATGTTAGAAGAAAGAACCAAGCCCCAGAGCAGGAGTCAAAATATTTTCTGTAAAGAATTAGATAGTAAATATTTTAGGGATTGCAAACCACATATCGTCATCTTTCTCCCTCCTCTCCCATCTTTTGCTCCTCCTCTTTCTGTTCTTAAAAAAAACAAAAAACACCATTTTTAACTATGGGCCATACAAAAACTATTTGAAGGTCAGCTTAAACCCATGAGTCAGAGTTTTCAGACTCTTGGCCAAGATTTAGGACCATGACCCAAAATATAGAAAAATTAGAAAGAGTTTTACCCCAGGAATGCATAAAACAAAGTCTGAAAGTTCCAGAAAGGAGAGTCAGCAGTTAACCATCTCCCAGAACAAAATTAACAAACACTGTATAAAGGAAGACAAGGTAAAGCAAACTGTCCTCTACATATTACCTAAAATGCCTACCTTATCAACATTTTTAATTCAATTTCTGCTTCCAATAATGGCAGAATACTCACACATAAAAATTGTAAAAAGTGGATAAAATATTAAAAAAAAAACCAAAAAACTATTTGAAGGCCATGAAGAGAGGTTGCTATTGGCTGACTTGTCTTTCCCAAAAAGATCATTTGTGTTTTTTTTATTTTATTTTATTTTTTTTATTATTATCTTTTTTACTTTACAATATTGTATTGGTTTTGCCATACATCAACATGCATCTGCCACGGGTGTACACGTGTTCCCCATCCTGAATCCCCCTGTGCCCATCCCCAGTAAGGTGTTTACAGAGGTAGCCACGTTAAAGTGAGTTTAACAGAGTGGGCCTTAATCCAATAGGGCAGCTGTCCTTATGAAAAGGAGAAACCTGGATGCAGACATCAGGGAAGAACAGCACATGAAGACAAATGCAGAGTTTGGGTGATACACCTATAAGCCAATCAATGACAGTGATTTCCAGCAAACCACAATGACACAGATTTTCCCTCACATCCCTCAGGAGCAACCAACTTTTCTCACACATTGGCCTCAAACTTCTAGTCTTTAGGACTATGAAATAATTTATAATTGTTTAAGCTATGCAATTTGTGGCACTTCGTTACAACTCTAGAAAACCTATATAGCAATCAAGAACAGGCAGAAAATTTAGAGAAAGAGACCCTTGAAAGAGCAAAGTCCACTAGGTTAGATTTATATAACTAGTATGTGTGGTGTGGAGTGGAAGAAAGTTGTAGCCTTACTGACTTGAGGAAGAAAATGGGGCTGGTAAAGCAGCTGGAAGGATAGAATAAAAATGATGTGGAGAATGGGGCCACGGAGGGTTGGGATACGTCCCTATATCTGAACAAACATTCTGCCCAGTGCTTAGCTGACAACTGAAATACATATTCATGGGGAAAACTTTAGGGGGCCTGGTGAAAACGGAAGTTGAAAGGTATGACAGAATAGTTCAGCTTACTGACCACCACAGGGAAGATACTGTTTGGAGTTTAAATCCAGCCTGATTAACTTGCTAGAACAAAAATCAACACTCAACAGAAGAAAAAGCAGAATTAAATCTCCTAAAACTTGTCAGTGTTCAGTTTAGAAAAAAAAAAATCCTAGACTTATCAAAAAAATCAGAGAAATGTGCCTAAAGTCAAGAGAGGAAGCATTCAATAGAAACTGACACTCCAAAGAATCAAATGGTAGAAATAGCAATAAAAATTTTAAATCAGCTACTTAATTTTTTAATTTAAATATAGCTGGTATACAGTGTTGTACCAATGTCTGCCATACAGCATAATGACTCAGATTTATACATGTATCAGATCAGATCAGATCAGATCAGTCGCTCAGTCGTGTCCGACTCTTTGCGACCCCATGAACTGCAGCACGCCAGGCCTCCCTATCCATCACCAGCTCTCGGAGCTCATTCAGACTCACATTCATCGAGTCAGTGATGCCATCCAGCCATCTCATCCTCTGTCGTCCCCTTCTCCTCCTGCCCTCAATCCCTCCCAGCATCAGAGTCTTCTCCAATGAGTCAACTCTTCGCGTGAGGTGGCCAAAATACTGGAGTTTCAGCTTTAGCATCATTCCTTCCAAAGAAATCCCAGGGCTGATCTCCTTCAGAATCAGTTGGATTCTGATTCTTCTGGATTCTTCAGACCGGTTGGATCTCCTTGCAGTCCAAGGGACTCTCAAGAGTCTTCTCCAACACCACACTTCAAAAGCATCAATTCTTCGGCGCTCAGCCTTCTTCACAGTCCAGCTCTCACATCCATACATGACCACAGGAAAGACCATAGCCTTGACTAGGCGAACCTTTGTTGGCAAAGTGATGTCTCTGCTTTTGAATATGTGATCTAGGTATACATTTTTTTTAAATATTCTTTTCTATTATGCTTTATCCTAGGAGACTGGATATAGGTCCCTGTGCTATATACTAGGACCTTTTTGTTCTTCCATTTGAAATGTAATAGTTTGCATCTACCAACACCAAATTCCCACTCCTTCACTCTCCCTCCTTTTCTCCCCTTTACAAGTCTGATCCTTATGTCTGTGAGTCTAAATCAGATACGTTAAATATGTTCAGGATGTAAAAGAATTTATGATAAGTATCAATAATCATATGAGCAATGTCAGCAAAAAATGGAAACAATAAAAAATTAAAATACCAGAATTAAAATGTGCAATCACTGAAATAAAAAATTTAATGGAAAATCTTACAAGAATATTTGACAGAAAAGAAAACAGTTAATTTGAAGATATATCAGTGTAAATAATCTAGTAGGAAAAACAGAAAGAAAACAATTTTGGACTCTGTGGGAGACGGAGTGGGGGATGATTTGGGAGAATGGCATTGAAACATGTATAATATCATACATGAAACAAATCGCCAGTCCAGGTTCGATGCAGTATACAGGATGCTTGGGGCTGGTGCACTGGGATGACCCAGAGGGATGGTACAGGGAGGGAGGTGGGAGGGGGGATCAGGACTGGGAACATGTGTACACTCGTGGCGGATTCATGTTGATGTATGGCAAAACCAGTACAATATTGTAAAGTAATTGCCTCTAATTAAAATAAATTTAAATTTAAAAAATCAAAAAAAAAAAAAGAAAACAATTGATATAGAGACAGTGTGACACATAGGAAAATATTAGTCTGCTTAATACTCATCATTAGAATCTCAGGAAGAAAATAAAAATGGAAAGAAGATGTATTTGAAAAATAATAGCTAAAAATTTCTCAAGTTTAAGGGAAAATATCAAAATGACAGAATCAAGAATCTTCACCAATGCCAATAAACACAAACAGAATCTCATCTAGGCATATTATAATCAAACTAGGGAAGACAAAAGACAAAGATAAAAATCTTAAAATCAGACTAAGGGAAAAAGACACATAATATGCAGGAAAACAGTAAGATGTACTATAGCGAGTTTCACATTAGAAAGAATAAAGGTCAGATAAAAATCTTACACTGCTGGGAAAAAAATTGTCATCCCAGAACCTTAAATCCAGTGAAAATGTTCTTTAAATATGTGACAGAATAGTCAAAGAAAAAAACTGGGGTGATAAATCACACCCAGCAGAACTATACTGGAGAAAATTCTAAAAGAGTTTCCTCGGAATAAAGGGAAATGACAGTAGATGGACAGATATGAGGACCATCAAAAATGTAAATAAAAGGATTTTATTTTTCCCTTTACTCAGTATTTTATTTTTTATTGAAATAAATTTTACAGAACAAAGCATTCATGATTTAGCCATTTCAGAGGGTAAATGTAGGTGGTTTTAGTGTATTCTTAATGTTAAGCAACCATCACCATTGTACATTTGCAGAATTATTTTCATCACACCGAAAACAAACCCTATATTTATTATTAATATGTAGCCATTCCTATTCCCTCTTTATACTATCCTGTGGCATCCACTAATCTCCTGTCTCTATAGATTTGCCTATTCAGGACATTTCATGTAAATGGAACCCTATAATATGTACACTTTTGTGTTTGAATTATTATACTTAGTGTAATATTTTCAAAATTCATCCATGTTGCAACATGTACTAGTACCTCATTTTTCTGTAGAAATAAATAATATGCCATTTTATAATTATGTAATTATCCATTGATCAACCGATAGATAAATTTGGGTGGTGCCACACTTTCACTATTGTGAAAAATACTGCTGTGAATATTCACACACAAATTTTTGTGTAAACATACGTTTTCAATTCTTTTGGGTGGATACAAAGTTCTATGTGCACTTGAGAGGAATATGAATTCTGCTTCTTCTGGGTGAAATGTTCTATAGACGTTTGTTAGGTGTAGTTGGCTTATAGCGCAGTTCAATTTCTTCGTTGCCTTTCTGTCAAGTTGTTCTACCAATTATTGAAATTGGAGTAGTACAGCCTCCAATCATTATTCTTAAACTACATGTCACTTCAATTCTGTTAGTTTTTGCCTCACATATTTGTAATTTTGTTAGGTGCATATATGTTTATAATTGCTAAATATTCTTGATGAATTTACCCTATTATCATTATATAATGTGCTTCTTTGTCAAATTTTCTGTAAGGCTAGTTTGTATAATACTTCCCTGGTGGCTCAGAGGTTAAAGCGTCTGCCTGCAATGCAGGAGACCTGGGTTCGATCCCTGGGTCGGGAAGATCCCCTGGAGAAGGAAATGGCAACCCACTCCAGTATATCTTGCCTGGAGAATCCCGTGGGCGGAGGAGCCTGGTGGGCTACGGTCCACGGGGTCGCAAAGAGTTGGACACGACTGAGCGACTTCACTTTCACTTTCAGTTTGTGTAATATTAGTATATGCACTTCAGCTCTCCTTTGTATGTTGTTTTATGAAAATCACTTTCCGTCCTTTTTCTTCTAACATAATCTGAGTGAGTCTCTTGTATAGCACACCGTTGTACCATACTCTTTAAAGCTCCATTTCACTTATCTTTGCTGTTTAATTAGAGATTAATCCATTCATATTTCACATAATTACCAATAAAACAGTCATTTCTTCTGCCATTTTGTTATTTCTTTCCTACATATCTTATCAGTTTTTCTCCTCAATTTTTCCATTATTGTCTTTAGTGTTAAATAGTGTTTTTAGTGTATCATTTTAATTTCCTTTCCATTTCTTTTACTACATAGTTTTCAGCTAATATTTTAGTGGATGCCCTGATAATTATAATAAAAATTTACAACAATATTAATTTATAGAAATTTTATTATAATCTTATTACTAACATAATACCTGTTCACTTCCAGTTCAGTTCAGTCGTTCAGCTATGTCTGACTCTGTGACACCGTTGACTGCAGCATGCCAGGCCTCACTGTCCATCACCAATTCCTGGAGCTTACTCAAATTCATGTCCTCTGAGTCGGTGATGCTATCCAACCATCTCATCCTCTGTCTTCCCCTTCTTCCATTGTCCATCTTTCACAGCATCAGGGTCTTTTCAATTGAGTTAGGTCTTTGCATCAGGTGTCCAAAGTATTGGAGCTTCCAATGAATTGGAAGTATCAGTCCTTCCAATGAATATTCAGGACTGATTTACTTTAGGATGGACTTGTTGGATCTCCTTGCAGTCCAAAGGACTCTCAAGAGTCTTCTCCAATACCATAGTTTAAAAGCATCAATTCTTCAGTGCTCAGCCATCTTTATAGTCCAACTCTCATATTCATACATGACTACTGGAAAAACCATAGCTTTGAATAGATGGACGTTTGTTGGCAAAGTAATGTCTCTTCTTTTAAATAAGCTGTCTAGGTTGGTCATAACTTTTCTTCAAGGAGAAAGTGTCTTTTAATTTCATAGCTGCAGTCACCATCTGAAGTGGTTTTGGAGAATAAAAAAATAAAGTCTTCACTGTTTCCTTATCTATTTCCCATGAAGTGATGGGACCAGATGCCATGATCTTACTTATCTGAATGCTGAGTTTCAAGCAAACTTTTTCACTTTCCTCTTTCACTTTCACCAAGAGATACTTTAGTTCCTCTTCACTTTCAGCCATAAGGGTGGTGTCATCTGCATATCTGAAGTTATTGATATTTCTCCCAGCCATCTTGATTCCAGCTGTGCTTCATCCAGTCCAGCATTTCTCATGATGTACTCTGCACAGAAGTTAAATAAGCAGGGTGACAATATACAGCCTTGACGTACTCCTTGGAACCAGTCTGTTGTTCTATGTGCAGTTCTAACTGTTGCTTCCTGACCTGCATACAGATTGCTCAGGAGGCAGGTCAGGTGGTCTGGTATTCCCATCTCTTTCAGAATTTTTCACAGTTTCTTGTGATCCACACAGTCAAAGGCTTTGGCATAGTCAATAAAGCAGAAGTTTTTCTGGAACTCTATTGCTTTTTTGATGATCCAGTGTATGTTAGCAATTTGATCTCTGGTTCTTCTCCCTCTTCTCAATACCGCTTGAACATCTGGATGTTTATGGTTCACATATTGTTGAAGCCTGGCTTGGAGAATTTTGAGCATTATTTTGCTAGCGTGTGAGATGAGGGCATTTTTGCAGTACTTTGAGCATTCTTTGGCATTGTCTGTCTTTGGGACTGGAATGAAAACTGACCTTTTCCAGTCCTGTGGCCACTACAGAGTTTTCCAAATTTCCTGGCATATTAATGATGCTTTTACAGCATCATCTTTTAGTATGTGAAATAGCTCTATTGGAATTCCTTAACCTCCACTAGCTTTGTTCATAGTGATGCTTCCTAAGGCCCACTTGACTTCACATTCCAGGATGTCAGCCTCTAGGTGAGTGATCACACCATCGTGATTATCTGGGTTGTAAAGATCTTAGTTTAGTTCTTCTGTGTATTCTTACCACCTCTTCTTAATATCTTCTGCTTCTACTAGGTCCATACCATTTCTTTATTGTGCCCATCTTTGCGTGAAAATTTCCCTTGGTATCTCTGGTTTTCTTGAAGCGATCTCTAGTCTTTCCCATTCTATTGTTTTCCTCTATTACTTTGTATTGATCACTGAGGAAGTCTTTCTTATCTCTCCTTGCTGTTCTTTGGAACTCTGCATTCAAATGGGTATATCTTTCCTTTTTTCCTTTGCCTTTCATGTCTCTTCTTTTTGTAGCTGCTTGTAAGGCCTCCTCAGACAACCATTTTGCCTTTCTGTATTTCTTTTTCTTGGGGATGGTCTTAATCCCTGCCTCCTGTACAATGTCACAAACCTCCATCCATAGCTCTTCAAGCACTGTCTATCAGATCTAATCCCTTGAATCTATTTGTCATGTCCACTGTATAGTCATAAGGGATTTGATTTAGGTCATACCTGAATGGTCTAGTGGTTTTCCCTACTTTCTTCCATTTAAGTCTGAATTTGGCAATAAGGAATTCATGACTTGAGCCACAGTCAGCGCTCAGCCTTGTTTTTGCTGACTATATAGAGCTTCTCCACCTTTAGTTGCAAAGAATATAATCAATCTGATTTTGGTATTGACTATCTGGTGATGTCCATGTGTAAAGTCATCTCATGTGTTGTTGGAAGAGGGTGTTTGCTATGACCAGTGCATTCTCTTGGCAAAACTATTCTAGCCTTCTTCCTGCTTCATTCTGTACTCCAAGGCCAAATTTGCCCATTACTCCAGGTATTTCTTGACTTCCTACTTTTGCATTCCAGTCCCCTATAATGAAAAGGACATGTTTTTCGGGTGTTAGTTCTAGAAGGCCTTCTAGGTCTTCATAGAACCATTCAACTTCAGCTTCTTCAGCATTACTTGTCAGGGCACACACTTGGATTACCATGATATTGAATAGCTTGCCTTGGAAATGAATAGAGGTCATTCTGGTTTTTTTTTGGGGGGGGGGAGGTGGGGAGGTAATTACTTTACAACATTCTATCGTTTTTGAGATTGCATCCAAGTACTGCTCTTCGGACTCTTTTGTTGACTATGAGGACTACTCCATTTCTTCCAAGGGATTCTTGCCCACAGTAGTAGATATAATGGTCATCTGAGTTAAATTCACCCATTTCAGTCCATTTTAGTTCGCTGATTCCTAAAATGTTCATGTTCACTCTTGCCATCTCCTGTTTGACCACTTCCAATTTGCCTTGACTCATGGACCTAACATTCCAAGTTTGTATGCAATATTGCTCTTTACAGCATCAGACTTTACTTCCAACACCAGTGACATCCACAACTGGGTGTTATTTTTCTTTGGTTCCATCTCTTCATTCTTTCTGGAGTTATTTCTCCACTGATCTCCAGTAGTATATCATATTGGGCACATATTGACCTGGGAGTTCATCTTTCACTGTCCTATATTTAAGCCTCTTATCCTCTCCATCAGAGGGCAGACAGACTGAAAACCACAGAAAACTAACCAACCTGATCACATGGACCACAGCTTTGTCTAATTCAATGAAACTATAAGCCATGCCATGTAGCACCACCCTAGATGAATGGGTCATGGTAGAGAGTTATAACAAAATGTGGCTCACTGGAGAAGGGAATGGCAATCCATTTCAGTATTCTTGCCTTAAGAACCCTGTGAACATTTCACTTTCAATATTATACAAAAATTTTCCTCTTATATGTCTGCCCTACTTCATGTTATTATTGTAAAAAATTATATCTACACATTGTGCAACTGTCAACATAGATTTTAATTCTTGTATTATTCAGTTGTCTTTTAAATGAAGAGAAAACACAAAGAAAAATACATTGAATGCCTTTTGCATTTTCAGGTGTAGTTGCCATTTTTTGTTGTTTAGTCACTAAGTTGTGTCTGAATCTTTTGTGACCCTACGGACTGTAGCCTACAAGGAACCTTGACCATGGGATTTCCCAGGTAAGAATACTGGAGTGGCGTGCCACTTCCTTCTCCAGGGGATCTTCCCAATGAAGGGATTGAACCCACATCTCCTGAGTTGGAGATGGATTCTTTACCACTGAACTACTAGAGAAGCCCATATAGTTATCATTATTGGTTGTTTTTATTTTTGTGTGTGTGTATGTGTATTCAAGTTGCTATATGTTAGTGATGAACTCTCCTTGTCTTTGTTTATCTTAGGATGTCTTAATGCCTCTTATTTTCAAACGATAGTTTTTTTCAGATGGAATCCTTAACTGTTAGGATTTTTTCTTTTGCCCTTTGAACACACTAACCACTGCCTTCTAGCCTCCATGGTTTCTGATGAGAAAACTATTGTAATCTTATTGACAATTCTTTATTTATGATCAGTTGCTTCTCTCTTGCTGCTTTCAGCATTCTCTCTTTGTCTTTCAACAGGCTGATTATAATATGTATTGACGTGGATCTATTTTAGTTATTTTTACTTGGAGTTCACAGAGTCTCTTGGATTTAAGCTCTAGATTTTTCATCAATGCCTCGATTTCAGCCATTTTTCATGTTTTCTTTCTTCCTTGTCTCTCTCTTCTCCTTTTAGGCCTCCCATTATGCATATGTTAGTATGCTATATAACATCCTATAAGTCACCAAGGCTCCAATCATGTTTCTTCATTTTTTTCTCTTCCTCAAACTGGATAACCTTAATTAACCTGTCTTCAAGTTCATTGATTCTTCCTTCTGCTACTAAAATGTGCTATTGAGTCCTTTTAGTGAATTTTTCATTTCAGTTGTTGTATTTTTAAATACCAGAATTTCCATTTGGCTCTTTTTTACATCACTATCTCATGCGAAGAGTTGACTCATTGGAGAAGACTCTGATGCTGGGAGGGATTGAGGGCAGGAGGAGAAGGGGACAACAGAGGATGAGATGGCTGGATGGCATCACTGACTTGATGGGTGTGAGTCTGAGTGACCTCCGGGAGCTGGTGATGGACAGGGAGGCCTGGCGTGCTGCGGTTCATGGGGTCGCAAAGAGTCAGACACGACTGAGCGACTGATCTGATCTGATCTGATCTCTTTACTGATGTATTCTATTTGATAGATCACTCTCATTGTTTCCTTTTATTCTTTACATATGGTTTCCTTTAGCTTTTTGAATATATTTAAAATAGCTAATTTAAAGTCTTTGTCTAGTATGTTCAAGTCTATACTGCCTCAGAGACAGTTTTCAGTGACAGCTTTTCTTGTGCACAGATCAGACTTTCTCTTTGTATGCCTTGTAATTGTTGAAAATGTGTTTAATATGATACAGCAAATGTGAAAATCAGATTCTCCCCCAACTCCTAATTTTACCATCTCTGTTATTTGTTGTCAGTTGCTTGTTTAATGACTTTTCTGAATTTTTTAAAGTCTGTATCCTTCATGTGTGGCCACTGAAATCTCTGTTCCATCAGATTAGTGGCCAGATAGTGATTAGAAGTTTCCTCAAATGTGTGAAACCTGAAAACCTCCCAGTCTTACAGATGGACTCTATGAATGTGTTAGAACATACCTTTGACACTCGACCACATAACTTACGTGTCTTCTATAACCTTCACTTCCTGCTTATAAAGTATTCAGAAGATCAGGTTTAGGACCTTCTCAGGTTTTTCTTGAGTATATGCACAATCCCAGGCTATGTTTACTGAGAGTGCCTAGAACTATGACACATCAGTAACATTATGAATACATTGTCCCCATATCTTAGTTTCTAAATATTATCATCCTCACTATGAACCAAAAACATCTCAGAGAAATGATGACTTCAGGGCTACTACAGGGAAAGTACAAACAAAGCCCAGAGTGTCTAACTGTGCCAGAGACTAAGAAAATACTCAAAGAAGCATGGAGACATCAAAAGAAAACAGAAGCAGATAGAGGAATTTTCCACTGACCAAATCTGGGATAATTACATGATTCTAGAGAAAGAATGCCACATGGGTAAAATGGAACCTGAGCTGAGTAACTTCGATAATGGATGAAGTTTGACTAGAAACAGAAAGATGAAGAGCATTTTGGAGGAAGGAACAACAAAATAAGAAACCAAGGACAAATAATGGCATTAATAAATATTTCTGTGGTTTTGAATTTTTTCTTAAAAGTCTGGAATGATTTTCTTCAAAAATATCAAAGTCAAAAAGCACAAGAGTCTAAAGAACTGTTCCAAATTAGACACTAAAGAGATATGAAAACTAAATGTAAATCAGGATCTTGGATATGATAATGGACAAGAAACAATCAATTGGTATTCAGGAAATTTTAAGGACAGTTGATAAAAAGAAAAAAATGACCAATTACATTAATATCAAATTTCCTGTTTTTTATAACTTTGTGTAAGAGAATGGCATTGTTTTTAGTATATGCACACTGACATGTTTAAGTATTAAAAAAAATGATGTCTTGATCTTATTCAAAAATTTTTTCCAGGAAAAAACACATACAGTGAGAGGGAGAGCAAGCAAATGGATAAATACGAATGCTTGGTGGAAATTAGTAAAAGGTATATGGGAATACTTTATAATATTTTAAAAACTATTTTATATATTTGAAATTACATTAAAATATGCTTCCATTTGAGCCAATATGGAATAATAGAGACTGAATTCACCCTCTTACCTTATACATCTAAAAAATGGACAACATACATAAACTAATGGATATCAGATAGTAGAAGAAAATGATGATGAGGAAAGCAAATATAATGAGGGGAGAACTATAATTTTTCTACCTTTTTGTCAGGAGAGAGCTTCCAAGATGCAGGGCAAGGGACAGGGAACCAAGACTAAACCCAGTGATTTCCCTCAGTTGAGGAGAACTAGGTGTGATACTAGGAAAACTAATGTGTTGTTCATTGCTGCTGCTGCTGCTAAGTTGCTTCAGTCATGTCCGACTCTGTGCAACCCCATAGACGGCAGCCCATCAGGCTCCCCTGTCCCTGGGAATCTCCAGGCAAGAACACTGGAGTGGGGTGCCATTTCCTTCTCCATTGTTCATTGTTCAGTCGCTAAGTCTTGTCTGACTCTTTGCAACCCCATGGACAGCAGCACACACTGGGAAGTGAAGGCTTCCCAGTCCTTTACTATCTCCAAGGGTTTGCTCAAACTCATGTCCTTTGAGTTGGTGATGCTATCCAATCATCTCATTCTCTGCCAGCCCTTTTTCTTCCTGCCCTCAGTTTTTCCCAACATCAGGGTCTTTTCCAATGCGTCAGCTCTTCACATCAGGTGGCCAAAGTTTTGGAGCTTCAGCATCAGTCCTTCCAATGAACATACAGGTTTGATTTCCTTAGGCTTGACTGATTTGATCTCCTTGCTGTTCAGGGACTCTAAAACGTCTTTTCCAGTACCACAGTCTGAAGATATCAATTCTTCATCAATGAAGGATTAAGCTTTCTTTATGGTCCAACTCTCATATACCATACATGACTACTGATTTTTCCAGTAGTCCATAGCTTTGACTATATGGACCTTTATTGGTGAAGTGATGTCTCTGCTTTTCACATTGGCAATGTAATGAAGAGGAGAAATCTTCACTGAAAGAGAACTACAAGGGGGTTTGCCTCAAGTCTTTAGCTGAGTAGTAATCAGAGTGTGTATGTAAAGAGATTATCAAAAGCTGGGGAAAGAAACACCTGAGAGGAATAGAGGGGAAACTTCTCAGAGATCACACATGGCCACAAGTAATTCATGTTCCCAACACCAGAGTAGAAAAACCTCATAATTCACAAGAGTATTTGCTGTAGCAATGGGGGAAAAGTCATCCCTAAGTAACAGCTTCTTTAGTGCCACACACACACACACAAAACACCTTAAAAATGTTTCAAAAAGTTCAAATGGTTTTATTTTTTTCTGTTTATTTATTTATTTTAAATATAAATGTATTTATTTTAATTGGAGGCTAATTACTTTACAATATTGTATTGGTTTTGCAATACATCGACATGAATCCACCACGGGTGTACATGTGTTCCCCATCCTGAAACCCCTTCCCACCTTCCTCCCCATACCATCCCTCTGGGTCATCCCAGTGCACCAGCCCCAAGCATCCTGTATCATGCATCAAACCTGGACTGGTGATTCATTTCACATATGATATTATACATATTTCAATGCCATTCTCCCAAATCATCCCCCCCACGCCCTCTCCCACAGAGTTCAAAAGACTGTTGTCTACATCTGTGTCTCTTTTATTGTCTCACATACAGGATTATCATTACCATCTTTCTAAATTCCATATATATGCGTTAGTATATTGTATTGGTATTTTTCTTTCTAGCTTACTTCACTCAGTATAATAGGCTCCAGTTTCATCTACCTCATTAGAACTGACTCAAATGTATTCTTTTTAATGGTTGAGTAATACTCCATTGTGTATATGTACCACAGCTTTCTTATCCATTCATCTGCTGATGGACATCTAGGTTGCTTCCATGTCCTGGCTATTATAAACAGTGCTGTGATAAACATTGGGGTACATGTGTCTCTTTCAATTCTGGTTTCCTCGGTGTGTATGCCCAGCAGGGGGATTGCTGGATCATAAGGCAGTTCTATTCCTAGTTTTTTAAGGAATCTCCACACTGTTCTCCATAGTAGCTGTACTAGTTTGCATTCCCACCAACAGTGTAAGAGGGTTCCCTTTTCTCCACACCCTCTCTAGCATTTATTGCTTGTGGACTTTTGGATCGCAGCCATTCTGACTGGTGTGAAATGGTATCTCATTGTGGCTTTGATTTGCATTTCTCTGATAATGAGTGATGAGCATCTTTTCATGTGTTTGTTAGCCATCTGTATGTCTTCTTTGGAGAAATGTTTGTTTAGTTCTTTGACCCATTTTTTGATTGGGTCATTTATTTTTCTGGAATTGAGCTGCAGGAGTTGCTTATATATTTTTGAGATTAGTTGTTTGTCAGTTGCTTCATTTGCTATTATTTTCTCCCATTCTGAAGGCTGTCTTTTCACCTTGCTTATAGTTTCCTTTGTTGTGCAGAAGCTTTTAATTTTAATTAGGTCCCATTTATTTTTGCTTTCATTCCCAATATTCTGGGAGGTGGGTCATAGAGGATCCTGCTGTGATTTATGTCAGAGTGTTTTGCCTATGTTGTCCTCTAGGAGTTCTATAATTTCCTGTCTTACGCTTAGACTTTTAATCCATTTTGAGTTTATTTTTGTGGATGGTGTTAGAAAGTGTTCTAGTTTCATTCTTTTACAAGTGGTTGACCAGTTTTCCCAACACCACTTGTTACAGAGATTATCTTTTCTCCATTGTATATTCTTGCCTCCTTTGTCAAAGATAAGGTGTCCATAGGTGCGTGGATTTATCTCTGGGCTTTCTATTTTGTTCCATTGATCTATATTTCTGTCTTTGTGCCAGTACCATACTGTCTTGATGACGGTAGCTTTGTAGTAGAGCCTGGAGTCAGGCAGGTTGATTCCTCCAGTTCCATTCTTCTTTCTCAAGATTGCTTTGGCTATTCGAGGTTTTTTGTATTTCCATACAAATTGAGAAATTATTTGTTCTAGCTCTGTGAAAAATACCGTTAGTAGCTTGATAGGGATTACATTGTATCTATAGATTGCTTTGGATAGTATACTCATTTTCACTGTATTGATTCTTCTGATCCATGAACATGGTATATTTCTCCATCTATTAGTGTCCTCTTTGATTTCTTTCAGCAGTGTTTTATAGTTTTCTATATATAGGTCTTTAGTTTCTTTAGGTAGATATATTCCTAAGTATTTTATTCTTTTCATTGCAATGGTGAATGGAATTGTTTCCTTAATTTCTCTTTCTATTTTCTCATGATTAGTGTATAGGAATGCAAGGGATTTCTCTGTGTTGATTTTATATCCTGCCACTTACTCAGAGAAGGCAATGGCAGCCCAGTCCAGTACTCTTGCCTGGAAAATCCCATGGACAGAGGAGCCTGGAGGGCTGCAGTCCATGGGGGTTGCTGAGGGTCGGACATGACTGAGCAACTTCATTTTCATTAATTTTCACTTTACTATATTCATTGATTAGTTCTAGTAATTTTCTAGTGGAGTCTTTAAGGTTTTCTACGTAGAGGATCATGTCATCTGCAAACAGTGAGAGTTTTACTTCTTCTTTTCCAATTTGGATTCCTTTTATTTCTTTTTCTGCTCTGATTGCTGTGACCAAAACTTCCAAAACTATGTTGAATGGTAGTGGTGACAGTAGACACCCTTGTCTTGTTCCTGACTTTAGGGGAAATGCTTTCAATTTTTCACCATTGAGGATAATGTTTGCTGTGGGTTTGTCATATATAGCTTTTATTATGTTGAGGTATGTTCCTTCTATTCCTGCTTTCTGGAGCATTTTTATCATAAATGGATGTTGAGTTTTGCCAAAGGCTTTCTCAAATGGTTTTAAAACAACTTAATTATGCCCCAGAAAACAGTTCAAGAATATATAGAGAAATATGAAAATATACAGAATTCTGGCTTCCCTGGTGGCTCAGATGGTAAATAGTCTTGCAATGAGCAAGAGACACAGGTTCAATCCCTGCATCACAAAGATCCACTGCAGAAGGAAATGGCAACTGATTCCAATATTCTTACCTGGAAAATTACAGTCCATGGGGTTGCAAAGAGTCAGGTACGACTGAGCAACTAACACTTTCACTTCACTTTCACACTTTCATACAGAATTTCAACAAGGTAAAATTCAAAATCACTGTCATCTAGTCATAAATTATGAAACATGTAAAGAAGCTAAAAAATAAAGCCCAAACTGAGGAGACAAATCCGCCAATGAAAATACATGCATAAATAACATGGATGATAGAATTAGTAAACAAGGATATTAACAGATATTATGACTATTCTCCAGTTGTTCAAGTAGGTAGAAGATCATGAATGTTAAACAGAGGAAAGAAATACATTAAAAAGATCCAAACTGTGCCTCTAGAGATAAAACTGCAATGTGAGATAAATGTGTGTACATAGCTGCATTTTAAGTGGATAACCAACAAAGTCCTCCTACTGTATAGCATAGGGAACTCTGCTCAATGTTATCTGGTAGCTGGGATGGGAAGGGAGTTTAGGGGAGAATGAATACATGTATATGTATGACTCCGTCGTTTTGCTGTCCACCTGAAACTGTCACAACATTGTTAATCAGCTATATTTCAATGTAAAATAAAAGGTTTGAAAAAAAAAAACCTCAATATGAGAGATGAAAAGTACACAGGGTAAGATTTATTCATTTCAACCAGGGGATTTTTACAAAACTAATGCCTGTGGCCCGGAGAAGGCAATGGCACCGCACTCCAGTACTCTTGCCTGGAAAATCCCATGGACAGAGGAGCCTGGTAGGCTGCAGTCCATGGGGTCACTAAGAGTCAGACATGACTGAGCGACTTCACTTTCACTTTTCACTTTCATGCACTGGAGAAGGAAATGGCAACCCACTCCAGTGTTCTTGCCTGGAGAATCCCAGGGACGGGGGAACCTGGTAGGCTGCCGTCCTATGGGGTCGCACAGAGTCGGACACGACTGAAATGACTTAGCAGCAGCAGCAATGCCTGTGGCCAGTGATTTTTCTTTTGGCTGGCCAAATATTATTTCTGTTAATTCACTAACACTTAGTGGGTTATATTAAATTCAATAGTTAAAACTGATACACCTGTAAAGTCTTCTGACTTTTGTGAAATGCTATTTTAAATCCACTCTTCTGTAGAAGCACTCTCCAGCACTGTGAGTTTCATTCTACCTCTTCCATATCAGAATCAATCATGAAAGTTTTTTTTTGTCCTTTTGTTCATCTAATATTCATATCATCTGAAACAGAACTATTTTCTGAAGAACTACCATCTTCTGATACACTAATATATATGTCACTTGGACAATCAGAAGTATCTGCATAAAATTCACCAAAAAATTCTTCACTCAAAATTTTTGCAAGGCATCATTTAAAAAAATTTTACACTTACAATATATGCAAGGTTAGAACAAAAACCTAATGGAGCAAAATGTAAATGATAACAACAACCATAAGATGTATAATGAAGTCTTGATCAATTTTAAGCTCTAACAACTTTGCATGGTGAGGTTAATTGTATCATTCTCTAAAAATATACTGACACATCTCTAGTCAATAACCTTTGAAATTACATGTAAATCAGAGGTGAGAGGTCATTGTTGCTCAGTTTTGCTTTTTCTTATGTTTTCTTTTCTATGTTAACTTTGGATTAGTTTCTATTCCTATGTTTTCAAGTTTAGTAATCCTTTTTTTTGTAGAATTTAATTTGCTTTTAGCACATTATTGACAAAAGATGTATTCTGTATTAATACATGTTTTGTCAATAATGTGCTAAAAGCAAATTAAATTCTACAAAACAAAAGGATTACTAAACTTGAAAACATAGGAATAGAAACTAATCCAAAGTTAACATAGAAAAGAAAACACAAGAAAAAGCAAAACTGAGCAACAATGACCTCTCACCTCTGATTTACATGTAATTTCAGTCCCTGAAGAAGAGGGTGGTGCAAGTGGTAAAGAACCTGCCTACAATGCAGGAGACATAAGACACATGGGGTTTGACCCTTGGGTCAGGAAGATCCCTTAGAGGAGGACATGGCAACCCACTCCAGTATTCTTGCCTGGCAAATCCCATGGACAGAGAAGCCTGGCAGGCTACAGTCCATGGGGTCACAAAGAGTGGGATATGACTGAGCAACTTAGCATGCACACAGGAAGAAGAGATGACACAGTATATGGGAAAAAACAGTTGAAGAAATAGCCAAATTTTTTAATCAATTTTTTAAAATTATTTTAGGGAAAAATGATCATTATAAATGACAAATTTATATGCATTACATCTCTGATATTTTTGGCTTTTCTTTTAAGGAAAAGGATAGCCAAACAAAAAGAATTAGAATTATTAATAATTCAATGGCAGCCTGATATTAAATAAAAAACCAAAACTTTCTAATAACAGCAGCAATCTATCAGGAAAATTAAGAGTTCATTTGTTCTAACATAGTTGCAGCATAAAATACTTAAAGAAAAACTTAATGAGAAACTAACAAAACTCTATCAAGAAAACCAACTATACTGTTTTCAAATGAAACTTAAAAAAAATCTTGTAATAATCTATAATGGAAAATAATCTGCAGAAAATAAAAATTAACAGAATCACTATTCTGTGCACCTGAAACAAAGTATTGTAAACCAACTGTACATCAAAAAGAAAGAGAGAGAGAGAGAGAAAGGAAGCAAACAAAGAAGGAAGGAGGGAGGGAGTGAGTGAGGGAAGGAAGGAGGAAGAAAAAAAATGGAAGGTTGCAAACGTGAGTGTCTACACACAAGCTCAGGGCAACTTTTTCAATTAATCAAATATTTTTAAGGTTTCTTTCATTTTTGATAATCACTGTAAACTAACTGATGGACAAAGTAAAATAAACCCCAAACTTGATAATATAAAAACAACTTCATAAAGGCAAGGATGTCATGGATGGCATCACTGACCCAATGGACGTGATTCTTAGCAAAGTCCAGGAGATGGTGAAGGATAGGGAAGCCTGGCATGCTGCAGTCCATGGGATCACAAAGAGTCAGATGCAACTGAGCAACTGAATAACTAAAATTGTTTAAAATCGGTAATAAACAGAATATTTAAAATATTACAAATAAAAAAATATACAAGAATGACAACAGAGTTCTTGTCAGATACAATAGAAGAAAAAAACAGTAATGTAACATTTTTAAAATATTGAAAGAAAAATCTTTCAATAGAGAATTCTATTCCCAGTGAAAGTCGGTCAAAGTGAAGGCAAAATAAAGATGTTTTAAGATATATAAAAGCTGAAAGAACTAATTGCAAGCAGACCTGAACTACAGGAGCTGTTAATGATACCTCTCAAGTCAAAGAGAAAACAATATTCAGTCCCTTCAGTCAGAAGTGAAATAATATTACTTGAAGGTAGAATATGATTATTTAAAAATGTATACTACAAACTCTAGAGCAAATACTATGGAAGAAAAATGTATAGTTTATAAACCAAAAAGGAAATAAAATTATAAATTCTACTAAATTAATCTAAAAGAAAAGAGAAAAAGAAGTAGAAGTTACAAAGAACAGATGGAACAAACTAACACATGGTTATAGAGTAGATTTCAACCCAATCATATTGATTTCCATTAAATATAAATAGTCTAAATTCTATAATTATCAGTTTATATAAAAGTAAGATCCAATTATATGTTATCTATAAGAATTCCACTTTAAATATATACAACTGGGTTAAATGCAAAAGAACTGCAAATTTATACCAAAACACATATCAAAATTAAAAATCAGTAGACATGAAAATAATCAGCAAAACATGACTCTAATTTGGACACAAAGTTGTTAGTGGAAAGAAATGCTGAAACTTTTATACAGAGATCTTAAACCAGCTATTAACATTATGCTCAGTAATACTATGAAGAAGATGGAGCTAATGTATGAACCAATGGAGAAATTTTAACATAGAAATGAAAACTAAAATAACAACCAAAAGGAGGTCTAGACAGTATACTGGAACAGTGTATTATATTTATTATATTATATTATATAAAATTCTAAAAATTTACTGAGTGGGCTGCATCTTCTACATAATGTAAAAAATGTAATTGAAATAACAAAAAAACTAAAACATAATAAACTCTAAAAAGTTACAAGTCACTCATAACAGAGAAGAGACCTAGTACTGCTTACATTTTTGTCGGAGCAGTAGCTGGAGGAGGAAGTTGCTGTAGAAAGCATATGATGAAAATAGCTGGGCTTTGACTACTAAAGCTCAAGTGAGGTTTGGCATGCTATGCTATGCTAAGTCACTTCAGTCGTGTCCGACTCTGTGTGACCCCATAGACGGCAGCCCACCAGGTTCCCTGTTCCTGGGATTCTCCAGGCAAGAACACTGGAGTGGGTTGCCATTTCCTTCTCCAATGCATGAAAGTGAAAAGAGAAAGTGAAGTCGCTCAGTCCTGTCCGACTCTTAGCGACCCCATGGACTGCAGCCTACCAGGCTCCTCCGTCTGTGGGATTTTCCAGGCAAGAGTACTGGAGTGGGGTGCCATTGCCTTCTCCAGAGGTTTGGCATAGCAACTGATAATCTCTAGAAGCTTCAGACTCAAGGGAAATCTGCTCCCCCCTCAACTTCTTTCTCTGAGCTTTTCCTGAGTACTTTTGAGAAAGATTGGAGTCAGAGGAGGAGAGAAAAAGTCACCCTCTGCTGAAGACTCAAAACAGAGCAGGAGAACTAAAGTAAACTCCATGACAGCTCACAACTTTTCACTAAATTCCAGGCAGTGACTGTCTACAACAGGGATGCAGAAGGAAAACAGAGAGAACCCTGGAGGTACAGGCTCAGGGGGCCTGCTGAAGTCTGAAGAAATTGCAAGAGAACCAAAAGAAACCCCATTAGCATCTTTGGGCTTTGTCTGAGTATAGGATATGGCCTTTAGTTGCTAAGGCAAGGGCACAACCATCAAGTGACAATGCACTGGGAAAAAAAATCAGTATGGATCCTGCAGAAGTCTCAAGGTAGAACACGAAAACTAAGAGAAATGACACACGCACTCGCAAGCGTTACACTGAGTACAAGGCAGTAGCCTCTGCACCCAAAGAGTGGGCAATAGGACCTAACAATGAACCACTGAGGCACATGAACATGACCTATTTAAGTCTGCTGCTGCTGCTGCTAAGTCGCTTCAGCTGTGTTCGACTCTGTGCGACCTAATGGCATATAATAGAACAGTCACTACCCTCCATATTGAAAGCTTTGCTAAAGGAAAAGTCACTGCCTGCCCTCAAGTAATCTAAAGCCTTGATGAAATGATGTAACAAAAACAAAAAAGCCTAGCTCAACACCAACTCCAAGCCAGAATCACTGTACTTTCTGAAAGATTATTGACAGAAAAAACACTAATTTTTTAGTATTAATCTTACTTACTTCAGTCTACCATTATTTTAGATATGATATCTAACAGATATAAAGTAAAAATTTCTAGCCCACTATGAAGAGAAGAAACAGTCAATATAAATGGACACAGAGAAGACTCAGGTGGAGAAATATATGCATATATTTCTAACGCAAAAGGCAAAAAAAAAAAAAAAAAAAAAATTAACTGATGGAGAATTTCATCAGAGAAGAGAACTATAAAAAAAGAACCAAGGGGTTAAACTAAATCTCTCTTTCCTATTAAAAAACCTCTTTGCTGTAGTCCCCTTAAATAAAGTCTACCTCACTGCTGTCTTTCAACAAAAAATTAGTATATGGATGTAATACATGAAAAACTTTTTTCAATGGGATTATCATTTTTAAAAGAGTAAACTGTATTTGAAATGAAATAAAATTAAAACACCAGTAAGTGCTAACTAGGGGTAATAGGCTACACAAATTGAAGTTGAAATATAAAATAATAATAAATGATACAAAGCATTTAACATAAGGTAAGGAAGACATAAAATCACCTAACACATACATAACTGAAACCCTAGGAGGGAGAGAGAAAGAAGACACAGAACAAATAATTTCACATGCAATGGCTCTCGTGGCTCAGAGGGTAGAGTCCGCCTGCAGTGCAGAAGACTCAGGTTTGATCCCTGGGTTGGGAAGATCCCCTGGAGAAGGGAATAGCAACCCACTCCAGTACTCTTGCCTAGAAAATCCCATGGACAGAGGAGCCTGGCAGGCTACAGTCCATGGGGTTGTAAAGAGTCAGACACAACTGAGCGAATTTACCTTCCCTTAAGAGCCAAGAACTTTCTTAGATTGAACAAGAACATCAACCTGAAGATCACAAAATCTCAGTAAAACTTACACTAGATAGGTATAAAGAAAATTACACTTAGACACATTATAGTCAAATTCCAAAAACCAAAGGTAAGGAAAAGATCTTAAAAGCAAAGAAAAAATTACATAAAAGGGTATAACTTTACTAATATTGACTAACTTCTCATTAAAAACAATGGGGCCAGGAGATATTATAATAGAAAAACAACCTTCAAGTGTTAAAAGAAACACTCTTTCAATCTACAATTCTATCTTCAGAGAAAATATCTTTCAAAAGTAGCAAAATTAGATATTTTCAGATATTCAAATACTGAAAATTTTGTTTTCTCAAAGAAATTGACTTCTTAAAATTGCCAAAACTTTTACTCAGATGGGAGAAAATGATACCATAAAGACCCGACTTTGAATGAAAAATGAAGAACACTAAAAAGAGTAAGCTGTAAATACCAAAAAAAAAAAAAAAAAAACTATTCAAATATACAGAAAGTGTAGGAGGGTGGTAAACTGAAGCATATTGTTGTAAGATTTTCAAATTGATGATACTGTACTTTAAAGGAGACTATGGTAAGTTTTAAAGATGTACAGAGCAACAATTTAAAAAAACACAAACATAACTAAAATGTCAATAGAGAAGAAAAAAATAGAACACTAAAAAATACTTGACTCACCAAAAAAAGTAAATAAAGATCAGAGGAACACTGTATAAGATACGTACAAAACAAACACCAATGTGGCATACTTAAATCCAAATATAAAAATATATATATTAACTATAAGTGAGTTCAACATGCTAATTTAAAAGCAAAGATTTTCATACATGATAACACATTCAATATAAAGAAACAAATGGGTATATAGTAAAAGAATAAAAAGAAAAGCAAGCAATACAAGTACTTAAAATGAGGAAGCTATGCAAGTTTTTATTATGAGAAAAATTACACTCAAATACTATTACAAAAAAATTAAACAGGGAAATTTGAGAATGAGGAAAGGCTCAGATCACCAAGAAGATAACAAACCTACCAAATAAATGAAGAAAAACTAAAAATTAAAGAAATAAACCCAAAAAATTGAAAAATTTAACCCCCTTCTTTTGGCAATAAATAAGACAGCAATCAGTATGAATATTTGAATAACACAGTCACAACTTGGACAAATTAACATTTAGATAACCTTACACTGCAGATGGTGACTGCAGCCATGGAATTAAAGGACGCTTACTCCTTGGAAGGAAAGTTATGACAAACTAGATAGCATATTCAAAAGCAGAGACATTACTTTGCCAACAAAAGTCCGTCTAGTCAAGGCTATGGTTTTTCCTGTGGTCATGTATGGATGTGAGAGTTGGACTGTAAAGAAGGCTGAGCGCCGAAGAGTTGATGCTTTTAAACTGTGGTGTTGGAGAAGACTCTTGCGAGTCCCTTGGACTGCAAGGAGATCCAACCAGTCCATTCTGAAGGAGACGAGCCCCAGGATTTCTTTGGAAGGAATGATGCTAAAGCTGATACTCTAGTACTTTGGCCACCTCATGTGAAGAGTTGACTCACTGGAGAAGACTCTGATGCTGGGAGGGATTGGGGGCAGGAGGAGAAGGGAACGACAGAGGATGAGATGGCTGGATGGCATCACTGACTCGATGGACGTGAGTCTGAGTGAGCTCCAGGAGTTGGTGATGGACAGGGAGGCCTAGCGTGCTGCAATTCATGGGGTCACAAAGAGTCGGACACGACTGAGTGACTGAACTGAACTGAATACCCAATGTCTCCCTTTTTTTTTTTCCCTTAACAGGACTTAGAACATTCACCAGGAAAGATCATGTAGTATTGGGATATAAAACAAGTTTCAAAAAGTTTAAAATTATTGAAATCATATTCCCTGACCAAAATGTAACTGTGTTAGAATTCAAAACAAAATGTAATTGGAAAATATCTAAAGACTTAAGTTTAAAAATACTTTTCCAAGTAATTTATGGGTCAGTAGAGAAATCAAAATAAATTAGAAAATAGGCATTCACTGGTTTTTTAAAAATTATTTAAAGCAGCAAATTAAAAATAAAAAGAAGTCAATTGATAAAGGGCATCTAAAAAATTATAGCTGATATCATTCTTAATGGTAACACATTAAATGCTAAAATTAACAATAAGACAAAAATGTCCTTTCTCACCTTTAATATTCAACTTCAATGGCCAGTGCATTAAAAAGAAATAGAAGAGGCATACAAAAGTAAGAACAAAGAGTTTTTATTATCTTTTTTTTTTCCAAGTGACATGATTGCACATGAAGGAAATCAATCTTAAAAGTGAACAGAAATAATAAATGAACTTAGCAATGTCACAAGATACAAAGTCTTTATCTGAAAACCAACTGCATTGATATATACTAAAAATGAACAATGAGAAAACAAATTTTCAAAAGCAATACCATTTACATAGCATCCAAATATATAAAATGCTTAGGTGAAACAAGATGGTGGAGGAGCAGGTGGGTGTGGAGTACATCTCTCTCCATGGATACATCAGGAATACAACTTCAGACACAGAAGTGCATGCAGAACACCAGCTGAGAGCAGATAGGAGTGCCTGACCAGTGGAAAAGAATATATAGAGCCATGCAAAACTTAGTAGGATGAAGGAACTAGGGGAAAACAGGAGTGTGAGTAGGATTGGACCTGCCCTCAGCTGGTGGAGGAAATGAAGCAGGGGTCCAATCCCCACATCGGGGCAATTGTCTGAGTCAGAGGAGAAACATTTAAGATTGAGAGTGAACAGTTGATCTGTGGCAGCCTAAATAGAATGAGAATCAGACAGCCCTTGCCGCAGCCATACATACCCCAGACAGGGATGTAGATCCCCTGGAAGGCACAGTGGCTGGGAGCTGGAGTTTAGGGATTGTGGAGCAATCCCAGGGGGAGGGCTGCCGTTGTCTGCAGAAAGATAGATTGAGGGGCTGTGAGGGAGGAGATTGTGGTGGGAAGTGCCTGTGGAAGAAAGCCCAGCAGCCAGGGAAGCAAGGTGATACTGCGGAGTCATGGGTGAGGTGGAGCCATCACCATAAACTCTCTCTCCCCATATGCCAGCATTGGCAGCTGAACAATAGAGAGGCTGGCCCATCAAAGGCCTGAGGCACTGAACTACAGAGTAAGACCCCAGTCAGGGGTGCCCCTCTATGTGCCTGACATGCTGAACAACAGAGAAGGACCCCAGGCAAGGGAGCCCTCTAAGAGCCTGAAATGGCGGAGCTATGGAGAAAGACTGGCCAAAGAGGTTTTCCAGTCACCAGCTACAAGAGGTTCAAAAAAAGACTCTGATAGGGTCATAACTCTTGCAGCAGAGGCAGTCTGTGTCCCTGTACACTTGGCACCACCAGGGTCCCCCACAAGCCAAGCAGCTGCACAACCTTCGCCCTTGACTCTCACTGGGGCAGAGCTGCCACAGGCACAAACAGTCTTGCATCTATGCGCGCAAGGTCACTTTGGTAGTGTCTGACTCTTAGTGACCCTTTAGGCTGTGGCCTGCCAGACTTCTCTGTCAGGAAGGAGGGTTCTCCAGGCAAGAATACTAGAGCATACCGGCCGATTCTTGTTGCCATACCCTTCTAGAGCACTATATTTCCTGCTGCCCTAGCCACCAACTCCCCTGAGTACCTGGTGCTGCCAGAATCCCTGCGACCCAAGCAGCTGTACCATCTCCACACCTGGCTCTCACTGGGACAGATCCAGTTCTCCAGGGCAACCTCAGTAGCAAATCCCAATGGACAACCCACATGCAGAAGTGGAAATAAAACCATAATTGAAACCCAGGGGCAGTGTGACTAAGGAAGAAGACCCCAAAACTTCCCACTAGCTGTACAAGCTACAGATTAAATCCACACAATCAACTAGGCAGAGTGTGTCTATGGAATATATTAAAGGTAATTGAGAGCTCCCACAAAAGAAAGCACACTAGTTCTGATAGTTGTGGGCATTGGAGGCAAGGACCCACAGGAGTAGGACCAGATTAGAATCTGAGTTGCCCCCACAGCAGGTCCAAAGATCAGCACAGTGTTGGAGGGCATCCTGGAGAGGTTAGACGGACTGTGACTCCCAGTGAGGGAAAGGACTCTGACAGCAGTGACTCAGAAAAACATTTACTATTCTAATGTTTTGACTTGTTCTGCAGATTCTTTTGGATTTTTTTTCCCTTTTTTCCTCCCTCTTTTGTAGTTGTTGGTTTTATTGGCACTATAAAATCTAATTAAGCTTTTGAGATTTTTTTTTCATTTTTTCTCAGTCACATTTTTTATTGTTGTTATAAACCTGTGCCTCTGTGTTGGGCTTTTGGAATTATAGGGAGTTTTCTTTTGTCTTTTTAAAATTTTTTATACATATTATTTTTTTTTACATTTATTCCTTGTTTTCTTTTCCTACTATTCTTTTACCTTGCAATTAATCTTTAATTTATATAAATCTTCTTTATCTACCTCTGTTTAACTTTGCACAACTATTCTTTCTTTCTTTTCTTTCTTTCTTTTCCTCTCAACACATTTGCTAGCTTTATTTTCATTGCTATATTCCCCAATTGGCACCTTGCTTTAGTTTTGTTTTGCGGTTTGTGCTTTAGTTAGTTTTGTTCTCCTAGACATAATTTTTGGTTTCCTTATTTGCCAGATCAATCTATTATACTTTATTTTTGTTGGATTCTTTTGATTTTGCTTATGGGTGTATATGTATATGTGTACATTCAGCCACACTTTTTATTGCTGTTACAAACCTCTGCCTTTACATTGGGCTTTGCAGTTCTGGGGAGTTTTGCTTTTTTTTTCCTTTTTACTTCTCCTTCCATTTCTTTTTATTCTTTTCTCTTTTTTATAATTTTAGCTTTTAATTTTTAAGCCTATTATATTTTTCTACATTTATTCATTTGTTTGCCTTTCCTACTATTCTTTTATCCCTTGCAGTTAATCTTTGATGTATATAAACCTTCTTCATCTACCTCTATTTAATTTTGCATATATTCTTTCTTTTTTTCCTTCCCTCTCAATGTATTTGTTAGTTTTGTTTTCATCACTTTATTCCTCACTTGGCACCTTGCTTCAATTTTGTTTTCCAGTTTGAACTTTAGTTAGTTTTGTTCTTGACAGATAAATATAATTTTTGATTTTCTTTGTTCAACAGGTCAATCTATTGTACTTTATTTTTGATGAACTGTTTTGATTTTGCTCATGTGTGTATATATGTATATTCCATTATTTTAATTATTATTTGCCTGATTTTGTAACTGCCATTTGGGATTCAACTTTGGTTTCTCCTTTTGGGATATTTGTTTTAATCTCATTTAATGGCATAACAAACCACTTATGGAATCATCATTCCTGACCAGATATCAAGCCCTGAGCATTTGGAGTGGGAGTACTGACTCCAAGATCCTAGACTACCAGAGAACTAACCCTAGGGAGTATCAAATAGTGAGAACTCATACAAAGGAAACCACTTAAATACAAGACTCAGCATCACACAACCACAAGTAGCACCCTGTTCAGGACACCTCACCTAAACAACAGACAAAACAAAAATACAAACTCAATCATCAGCAGACAGGATTACCACCACACTAAGCTTTGCCCATCAGAGGAAAAACAAACAAAAAAAAAAACAAAAACTCAGCACAAATCTCACCCTATATGAAGCTTACACAAACCGCTGGACCAAACTTAGGAGGGCAGAACTCAAAAGGAAGAAAGAATTCAACCTTTAAGCCTGGGAAAAGAAGACCTCAAACACAATAAGTTTTTTAAAAGTAACAAAAAGGCAGAGAAATACTACACAAATGAAGGAACAAACCAGAAACACAGAAGCCCAAATATTTGAAGAGGAAATAGGCATACTACCTGAAAAAGAATTCAGAATAATGATAGTAAAGATGTTCAAAAACCTTGAAAACAAAATGGAGAAAATGAAAGACTCAATTAACAAAGACCTAGAAGAATTAAAGAATAAGCATACATAGATAAATAATAAAATTACTGAAATTAAAAATACTCTAGAAGGAATCAATAGCAGAATATCTGAAGCAGAAGAACGAATCAGTGAGCCTGAAGATAAAATGGTGGGGAAAACTTCTGAAGAGCAAAATAAAGTAAAAAGGATGAAAAGAACTGAGGATAGTATCAGAGACCTCTGGGTCTGGGTCAATATCAAACATGCTACCATTCGAATGATAGGGGTCCCAGAAGAAGAAGTGAAAAAGAAAGGGTATAAGAAAATTTTTGAAGAGATTGTAGTTGAAAATTTCCCCAGCATGGAAAAGGAAATAGTCAATCAAGTCCAAGAGGCACAAAGAGTCCTATACAGGAAAAACCCAAAGAGAAACACGCCAAGACACATATTAATCAAACTAACAGAAACTAAACACAAAGAAAAAAATATTAAAAGCAGTAAGCGAGGAGCAATAAGCAACACAGGAGGGAAACCCCAAATGCTTAACAGCTGATCTTTCAGCAGAAACTCTGTAGGCCAGAAGGTAATGGCAGGATATATTTAAAGTGCTGAAGGGAAAAATCTATAACCAAGATTACTGTACACGGGAAGGATATCATTCAAAATTGATGGAGAAATAAAAAGCTTTTCAGACAAGCCAAAGTTAGAATTCAGTATCACAAAACCACCTTTACAACAAATGTTAAAGGGACTTGTAATTTGTATAGTCAAGAAATACAAGATAAGAAAAAAGATCTACAAAATCAACCCCAAACAATTGAGAAAATGGCAATAGGAACATATATATCAATAATTACTGTAAATGTAAATGGATTAAATGCTCCAACCAAAAGACACAGACTGGTTGAAAGGATACAAAAACAAGACCCATATACATGCTGTCTACAAGAAACCCACTTCAGACCTAAAGACATATATGACTGAAAGTGAGAGGATGGAAAAATATATTCCATGCAAGTGGGAAGCAAAAGAAAGCTGGAGTAGCAATCCTCATATCAGACAAAACAGACCTTAAAATAAAGAATATTCCAAGGACACTACATAATGATCAAGGGATCAATCCAAGAGGGAGATATAATACTGTAAATATCTAGGCAACCAACACAGAAGCACCTCAATACATAAGAAAAACACTAACAGACATAAAAGGAGAAATTAACAGTAACACAAAAATAGTAGAAGACTATAGCATCCCACTCACACCAATGGACAGATCATCAAAACAGAAAATTAATAAGGAAACACAAGTCTTAAATGATATAGTAGATGAGATGGGTCTCATTGATATCTTCAGGACATTCCATCCAAATGCAGAACAATATACCTCTTCTCAAGTGCATATGGAACATTCTCCATGATATACCACGTCTTGGGTCACAAATCAAACCTTAGTAAATTTAAGAAAATTGAAATCATATCAAACATCTTCTCTAGACTAGATATAAATCACAAGAAAAAAAAACTAAGAAACACAAACACATGGAGATTAAACAACATGTTTCTAAATAACCAACAGATTACTGAAGAAATCAAAAAGGAAATTAAAAAAATTCTAGAAACAAATGATAATGAAAACATGACAACTCAAAACCTATGGGGTGCAGCAAAAGCAGTTCTAAGAGGGAAGTTTATAGCAGTACAATCCTACCTCAGGAAACAAGAAAAACATTGAACAGATAACCTAACTTCACACCTAAAACAACTGGAGAAAGAAGAATAAGAACAACAACAACAAAAAAAAAAATTAGTTTTTTTTTTTTAGAAGAAAATAAATTATAACGATCTGAGAAGAAATAAATGAAAGAAACAATAGTGAAGATTAGTAAAACTAAGAGCTGGTTCTTTGAGAAAATAAACAAAATTGACAAACCTTTAGCCAGACTCATCAAGAGAAAGAGAGAAGAATCAAATCAACAACATTAGAAATGAAAAAGGAGAAGGTACAACAGACAATGCAGAAATGCAAAGGATTATAAGAGACTATTATGAACAACTATATGGCAATAAAATGGATAACCTGGAAGAAATGGACAGATTCTTAGAAATGTTCAATCTTCCAAGACTGAACCAGGAAGAAATAGAAATTATGAACAACCCAATTACAAGCACTGAAACTGAAGCTGTGATCAAAAATCTCCCATAAAACAAAAGCTCAGGACCAGATGGCTTCACAGGAGAATTCTACCAAACATTTAGAGAAGAGCTAATGCCTATCCTTCAAACTCTTTCAAAAAATTGCAGAGGGAGGAACACTTCCAAACTCATTCTATGAGGCCACCATCACCCTGATACCAAAACCAAAGACAGCACAAAAAAAGAAAACTACAGGCCAATATCACTGATGAACATAGATGCAAAAATTCTCAACAAAATTTTAGCAAACAGAATTAAGCAACACATCAAAAAGCTGATATACCATGATCAAGTTGGGTTTATTCCAGGAATGCAAGGATTCTTTAATATACACAAATCAATCAATGTGATACACCATATTAAGAAATTGAAAGATAAAAACCATATGATAATCTCAATAGATGCCGAAAAAACCTTTGACAAAATTTAGCACCCATTTATGATTAAAACTCTTCAAAAAATGGGTATAGAAGAAACCTACCTCAACATAGTAAATGCCATATATGATAAGCCTACAGCAAAAATTATTCTCAATGGTGAAAAACTGAAAGCATTGCCCCCTAAGATTAGAAACAAGACAAGGATGTCCACATACACCACTATTATTCAATATAGTTCTGGAAGTCCTAGCTACAGCAATCTGAGAAGAAAAAGAAATAAAAGGAATCCAGATTTTAAAAGAAGAAGTAAAGTTCTCACTGTTTGCAGATGACATGATACTGGACATAGAAAACCCTAAAGATAGTATCAGAAAATTACTAGAGCTAATCAGTGAATTTAGCAAAGTTGCAGGATACAAAATAAAAACACATAAATCACTTACATTTCTGTATACTAACAATAAAAAATCAGCAAAAGAAACTAAGGAATCAATCCCATTCACCATTGAAACAAAAAGAATTAAATATCTGGCAATAAACTTATCTAAGGAGACAAAAGAACTGTACACAGAAAATTACAAGACACTGATGGAAGAAATCAAAGACAACATAAACAGATGGAGAGATATTCCATGCTCCTGGGTAGGAAGAATCAATATTGTGAAAATGACTATACTACCAAACACAATCTACAGATTCAATGCAATCCCTATCAAATTACCAATAGTATTTTTCACAGAACTAGAACAAAAAATTTTACAATTCATATGAAAACACAAAAGACCCTGAATAGCCAAAGCAGTCTTGAGAAAGAAGAATGGAGCTAGAGGAATCAACCTTCCTGTCTTCAGATTATACTACAAAGCTACAGTCATGAAGAGAGTATGGTACTGCCACAAAAACACAAATATAGACCAATGGAACAAGATAGAAAGCCCAGAAATAAACCCATGCACCTAGGGGTACATTATTTTTTACAAAGGAGGCAAGAATATATAATGGGGCAAAGACAGCCTCTTCAATAAATGGTGCTGGGAAAACTGGACAGTGACATGTGAAAGAAAGAAATTAGAACAGTTCCTAACACCATACACAAAAACAAACTCAAAATGGATTACAGACCTAAATGTAAGACCAGAAACTATAAAACTCTTAGAGGAAAACATAGTCAGAACACTCGATGACATAAATCAAAGCAAGATCCACTATTACCCACCTCCTAGAATAACAGAAATAAAAACTAAAGTAAACAAGTGGAACCTGATTAAACTTAAAAGCTCTTGCACATCAAAGGAAAGTATAAGCAAAGTGAAAAGACAACCCTCAGAATGGGAGAAAATAATAGCAAATGAAACAACTGACAAAGGATTAATTTCCAAAATATACAAGCAGCTCATACAACTCAATGCCAGAAGAACAAACAACCCAATCAAAAAGTGGGGAAAAGACTTAAACAGACACTTCTCCAAAGAAGACATACAGATGGCTAACAGACACATGAAAGGATGCTCAACATCACTCATTATTAGAGAAACGCAAATCAAAACTGCAATGAGACATCATCTCACACTAGTCAGAATGGCCCTCATCAAAAAGTCTACAAACCATAAATGTTGGAGAGGGTGTGGAGAAAAGGGAACACTCTTGCAGTGTTGGTACAAATGTAAATTGATACAGTCTCTGTGGAAGATGGTACGGAGATTCCTTAAAAAACTAGGAATCAAACCACCATATGACCCAGCAATCCTACTCCGTGGCATATACCCCAAGGAAACCAAAATTGAAATAGACGCATGTATCCCATTGTTCACTGCAGCACTATTTACAATATCTAGAGCATGGAAGCAACCTAAATGTCTATCGACAGATGAATGGATAAAGTAGTAGTGGTACATGTACACAATGAAGTATTACTCAGCCATAAAAAGGAACACATTTGAGTCAGTTCTGATGAGGTGAATGAACCTAGAACCTTATACAGAGTGAAGTGAGTCAGAAAGAGAAATATAACTATATATTCTAACGCACATATATACACATTTCTTCTCCAGAATCTAGAAAAGTGGTGCTGAAGAATTTATTTACAGGGCAGCAGTGGTGAAACAGACATAGAAAATAGACTTATGGACATGGGGAGAGGGGAAGAGAAGGTGAGATGTATGGAGAGAGCAACATGGTAACTTATATTACCATGTGTAAAATAGATAGCAAATGGGAATTTGCTGTATGGCTCAGATAACTCAAACAGGTGCTCTATATCAAACTAGAGGTGTGGGATGGGGAGGGAGATGAGAAGAAGGTTCAAAAGGGAGGGGATACATACCTATGGCTAATTCATGTTGAAGTTTAACAGAAAACAACAAAATTCTGTAAAGCAATTATCCTTCAATAAAAAAATAAATTTAAAAAATGCTTAGGAAAAAATGTAACAAAATAGATGTATGACTTCTACACTGAGAACTAAAATCAAAAGTTGCTAAAAAAAAGACAATTCAAATAAACTGAAACTGTATTGTATTCATGAATTGAAAAGCTTTATATTTTAAGACATTAATCTTCACAAATTGAATCTATATTGTCAATGAAATTTGAAGAAAATATCTGCAGATGTTCTCATAGAAATTGGTAATTACTTCTTAAATTTTAAATAAACTGTAAAGGACATAGGATTGTCAAAACAGCATTGAAATCAGAAAACTAAGTTTGAGGATTTTTCTAGTTGACTTCAAAGATTTACTACCAAGATGCAGTAATCAAAACCATGGTAATAATGGCAAAAATATAAACAAATAATTTAATTAAATAGTCCAAAACCTAAACAGTAAAGTAGTATTGAACAAATGTTTCAAAGAAATTCAATTTTTTAAAGTATTGAATATGCAATGTGTGTATGTGTGTGTGTGTTGAGTAGCTTCAGTTGTGTCCAACTCTTTGCAACCCTATGGACTGTAGCCCACAAGGCTACTCTGTTCATGGGATTCTCCAGGCAAGAATACTGGAATGGATTGCCATATTCTTCTCCAGGGGATCTTCCTGACCCAGGGATCAAACATGCATCTCCTGTTTCCCGCATTGGCAGTCAGTTTCTTTACTACTAGCAACACCTGGGAAGCCTAAAAATGCAATGTGAGAAGGAACGCAAACCCCATGCTCCTGAATTAATCTGAAATGAATATAGACTTAAACCTAATAGCTAAGGTTATAAAGCCTCTGGATTAAAACTTATGAGAGTATTACAATAACTGTGTGGTAGGAAAAAGTGTTTTCATTTTTGATACAGGAAAAAAAACTAACAGTAAAAGTAAACAATTGGAATATGAATTAGAAAGCAATACCACTTAACAATAGCATGAAAATATCCTTGATATTACTCTGATTCCAAAGTCAAAGATATCATCAGAAAAAAAAACACAAAACTATAGGTCACTATGCCTCATAAACATAGATTAAAAAATATTCAACAAAATAGTAGCAAAATGTATTTGGCAACATTTATAAAGGAATATGTACCATGACCAAGTAGATTTATCTCACAAAAGAAAAGTTGGTTTAACATCCAAAATTAATTAATATAATATACCATATGCTGCTGCTAAGTCACTTCAGTCATGTCCAACTCTGTGCGACCCAATAGACAGCAATCCACCAGGCTCCCCCGTCCCTGGGATTCTCCAGGCAAGAACACTGGAGTGGGTTGCCATTTCCTTCTCCAATGCATGAAAGTGAAAAGTGAAAGTGAAGTTGCTCAGTCTTGGCGACTCTAAGCAACCCCATGGACTGCAGCCTACTAGGCTCCTCCATCCATGGGATTTTCAAGGCAAGAGTACTGGAGTGGGGTGCCATTGCCTTCTCCAAATATACCATATATTAGCACATTAATATATAATAAAAAGAACAGTAACAAGTTATATAATGCCACATCAATAGGATAAAAGACAGAAAACCACATTATCATACCCAGATAGGTCCAGAAAAAGCATTTAAGACAACCCAATATTCATGCATGATAAAAACTCTCAATCTAGGGATAAGAAACCTTTCTAAATTTAACTGTATTACCTCTACTGCTGCCATAACTAATTACCACAAACTTAGTAACTTAAAATTATTATCTTATAATAATAAAATAACAAAAGGTTGGCAGGGCTTATTATTTCTTGCAGAGGTTCTGAGGGACTATCCGTTTTCTTGCCTTTTCCATCTTCTAAGGATGGCTGCATTCCTTGACTTATGGCCACCCTTCTTCCATCTTCAAAGTCAGCAATGTAGCGCCTTTCTGTCCCTTTCTCCATCATCACATCTCTTTCTCTGACCATGGCCAGAGAAGGTTCTCTGCTTTTAAGAATATGTATGATTACAAAGGTCCCTCCTTCACGATCTAGGATAATCTTCCTATCTCTGGGTCTATAAACTTGATCTCTTCTGCAAAGTCCCTTTTGACAGTAAAGTAACATTTTGGGGTTCTGGGAATAAGCATGTATTCCATCTTTGAAGGGGCACAACCAACATCATATTTAACAGCTAAAGGTTGAACAACTGGTAAATAAGACACCATCATAATTTTAGAACCCTTATCCTTCGAAAGACATCATTAGGAAAGTGAAAAGGCAAGCTACAGACTGTGAGAAAATATTTACAAATCATTTATCTGATAAAGGCCTTGTATTCAGAATGCAGAGACTCCTTGTAAGTCAGTAATAAGTCAAACAATCCAATGTTTAAATATGGGCAAAAAATTTGAACAGACATTTCACCGAAGGAGATATTAGGAATCGTTAATGAGCACATGAAAAGATGCTCAGCATCATTACTCATTAGGTAAATACAAACTGAAACCACAATGAAATGGTACATATCTAGTAGAATGGCTGTAGTAATCAGACAGCAGCAAATTTTGGCAAGTGTTTGAAGCAACCAGAACCCTGTGGATTGTTCATGAAAATATGAGAGTTTAACCACTTCACAGAATAGATTATCAATTCCTTTAAAAGCTAAAAACAAGTCTAGCTAACATGTAATGACCATATATTAATACATACAAAGATGGAGTCATGACGGTATATACTTGAAGCTGCTGCTGCTGCTGCTAAGTCACCTCAGTTGTGTCCGACTCTGTGTGACCCCATAGACAGCAGCCCACTAGGCTGTTAATAAGTCAGTTATAACTCATTTGGGGCAGGGGAAGAAAGCTAAACACAAAGTTACCGTAGAACAAAGAAATCCAGTTGCTAAGAGTCTACCCAAAAGTAATGAAAAGGTATGTCCTCACAAAGACTTATACAGAAATGTTCATGACAGTTTTATTCATAATAGTAAAAAACAATGGGGGGCAATCTAAATGTTCATCAACTAGTTAAAAAAAAATGAACAAATTATGAAAATTTGTGAAAAACAGTGAAATTCAATTCACCAATCCAAAGGAACAAACCGCTGATATATGTATTCTTCAATCAAGTTGAACCTCAATAACATTATGATAATGATAGAAACTAGCTGCCAAACGGGGAAGGCAATGGCACCCCACCCCAGTACTTTTGCCTGGAAAATCCCATGGATGGAGGAGCCTGGTAGGCTGCAGTCCATGGGGTCGCTAAGAGTCAGACATGACTGAGCGACTTCACTTTCACTTTTCACTTTCATGCACTGGAGAAGGAAATGGCAACCCACTCCAGTGTTCTTGCCTAGAGAATCCCAGGGACGGGGGAGCCTGGTGGGCTGCCGTCTATGGGGTCGCACAGAGTTGGACATGACTGAAGCAACTTAGCAGCAGCAGCAGCAGCTGCCAAAAAAAAAAAAAACCACACATTACATGATTCTTTAATTCTAAATGTAAAGACATTTAAAGAGGTACAACTTTGATCAATAGCAGCCTAGGGTTATGAGGGTGAAAGGGAATTAATTGTAAATAAGTATGAGGAAACTTCTCTGGGTGATCAAAATGTTATAATACTGGACTGAAATGATGTTTGTGTCATCTATAAATTGAACAAAAGCATTGAATTGTACACTTACAGTGGACAATTTTCATAATATGTAAGTTACACCTCCATAGCTATTAAAAATATCTTTGGGAGTAAATTTGATGAAGGTAGACAAGACTGCCATACCGAAATCTATGTAACACTGCTCAGAGAAATTAAACTCTTGGAAGATCTAATATCGTTAAGATATCAGATTCAGTATCATTCCAAATAATACTTCAGTCTTTGTAGAAAACATGAATTCCAAATTTTTATATAAATGCAAAGTCACTAGAATGTACCAAGTAATGTTGAAAAACAAAGTGAAAGATTTACAATGAGTTTACAACACGGTAAAAAACACTGCTGTATTGGGTTAAGAATAGAATTCCAAAAGATTTCAGAAATACACCCATACATACAGAATCAATTGATTTTGACAAAGATGGCAAGATACTTCAGTAGGGGAAATTAAAACCTTTTTTTTTAGCAAATATGACTGGACCAACTAAGCAACATATGAGAAAAACAAGGGAGTTCCCCAGAAGTCCCATGATTAGGACTCTGTGCTTTCACTGCCAGAAACTGCATTCAGCCCCTAGTTGGGAGACTAAGATTTCTTAGATGAGACAGAGTAAATCCATAGTACTTGTAAGATTCATATGTAAGAAATATTAAGAAAATAAAAAGGCAGGTCACAGTCTGATAGAAAATATTTAAAATACACATATCTGGCCAAAAATTTGCATCCAGAATAAAGAATTTTTACTGATAAAAGTACAAACATCTGAATTACCAAGTAGACTGCAGACTTGAACAGACATTTCATAAGAATAAGACATGAGCACAGGCTGCAACACTTGAGTAGCACATAAGTAGGTATTCAAAACCATTATTCAGCAAAGAATTGCAAGATTAAGAGGACAATAAAATATTACTTGCTATTGTAAAGCAACCAGTAAAACTAAAATTTAAAAAATAGACAACAGCAAACATGGCTGGGAAAGTGGAAAAAGAACCCAGACAGAAAAGAATCCCCCAGGGTAGGATTCCATTTATATAATATTTAAGAACAGGCAAGACTAATTAATCTATGATGATAGAAATCAAAACACTTGTTGCCAGTTGGATGCAAAAATTGACTACAATTGGCAAGAGAGAACGTTATGGTTGATGAAAATGTTCTACATTTTGATTGTGGTATTGTGTATATTTTTCAAAATTCAGTAAAATAAACACTTATAATTTGAAATCTTGTGTTACATAAATTTTAATTCCTCAAAAGAAAGTGAAGCTATAGTTATAAAAAATTTTACAAAGCAACTATTTCTTTAACATTAACATTTGTGGAACAAGTTTTCATACTATTATTTCTATATCAGTGAATCATCTGAAAATTTATCACATACTTTAAATGAAATTAAAAAATCAGTCTTCAAATAAGCCGTATAGTACTGAAATCATACTTGTTCCCCACTCAAAGGCAACTATACCATCACATTATGCAGAAGTTAAGTGTCTATTTCCACAACTCTCCTATTCTACTTCTACCTTTTAATTGCCACAGCACGGATATTTGCAATGTAGGCCAACAGGTCATGTGACTCTGCCTATATAATCCATCAAATGCCTACTCCTGCTCCACAAGAGTAATTTTATTATATGTTGGTTTGTCCAGGTTTTTCATAATTCTAGATGAGAAATAAATATTTTCTGGACTGCCTGGAAGATCTCTCATTACTACAATGCCTAACTGTGGCTATTCCTGCCTCACATAGTAAATGTCCTCAGCTAAAGATTGAAGTTAAAAGCTGTTCTGTGGGGTAACTAGGGCTTTATTCTTTAATTTTAATGCCTATATACATGAGTCATTATTTGAACCTCGTAAATATCACCTCTGATCAGAAAACCCAGGAAGAGCAACAATTAGAAGTGTGAGGATCATTCCATTCATTTGCCTTTCTCTGATCATATAAGGCTTCCCTGATAGCTCAGTTAGTAAAGAATTGACTGCAATGCACGAGACCCCAGTTTGACTCCTGGGTCAGGAAGATCTGCTGGAGAAGGGATAGGCTACCCACTCCAGTATTCTGCATTGGAGAATTCCACAGACTGTGTAGTCCATGGGGTTGCAAAGAGTCAGACAAAACTAAGCAACTTCCACTTTCACTTTTTCTGACCTTATACCTCAGACTCATTCAAGTTTTTAAATTAATTTTAGGTATTTAATAAGTTAATCACTAAGATAGACCCTGATTCTGGGAAAGATTGAGGGCAGGAAGAGAAGAGAATGACAGAGGATGGGATGATTGGATGGCATCATTGACTTGATGGACATGAGTTTGAGCAAGCTCTGGGAGTTGGTAATGGACAGAGAAGCCTGGCGTGCTTCAGTCCATGGGGTTGCAAAGAATCGGACAGGTCTGAGCAAGTCAACTGAAGACATACCCACCAGAAGTTGTTTTCAGCCTATCTTCTGCCTAGATTTAAAATCAAGCAATCATGATGCTCTTCCAACTAGAGTTACAGCTCTTTTGATCACTGTGTGCCTACAAATTCTGTGTGTCATATACAGCATTAAATCCCACACAGCTCTCGTATCCTACATCTGAGAGGTGGTCACACAACCAGGGACTAGAACACAAGTGTGAGAACTTGAACCTGTGACATTAGTGGCTATCCATCATGATATGCAGTCTAGAAACAACTGTTAACAATAAGGAAGGATAAAGATGAGAACAAGACTTAATGAATAACAAGTAGAAAGATGTATGAAAGTGAAAAGTGAAAGCGAAGTCACTCAGTCGTGTCTGACTCTAGTGACCCCATGGACTGCAGCCTACCAGGCTTCCCCGTGCATGGGATTTTCTAGGCAAAAGTACTGGAGTGGGGTGCCATTGCCTTCTCTGAAGTAGAAAGATAGGAAGACTTAAAAAATCTAACAGGTTTTATCAACAAGTAGAAAGACAGGAAGACTTAAAAAATCTAACAGGTTTTATCAAAAGGAAAGTGAATGAAAGAAACTCTCCCACAGGTCCAAACAGAAAACCAGAAATATGCTGATGTCAGTGCATAAGGAAAGATCTCAAAAAAAAAAAAAAAAAATGACATTACTAATGGACTTTTGAGAGGAGCCAAAAATACAGAGGGTTACTGACTCTTGGCAAAAGAAAGTGTTACACAGATTAAATGTCCTTTTCCATTCAGGGAGGGTGGGATGACTGAACAGCATGCTTTATTTCTGAACAAGATGAAGCAAAGTGTCATTCATTATCATTTTACCTTTCCATATGGTGGTAGATCCCATTAAGTAGATGTGCACTTGAAGAAGAGAACAAGTTCTGAGTTCTATTAATTTCAAAATCCAAATGAAAAGTACTTGGGAAAGCTTAGAAAATCTAATAATATCCTCATTTCTTTCTTGATTCTACACCTCAAGTTTGGAGGAAAACTTTTAAGAATGTTCCAGTCACCATTCTCACAGTTCTGACCTTATAATATTCATCACAGGCTATGGTAACAAGCCATGTTCTGACACAGGGAGATGTGCCCCTTTTCCAAACCCAAAAGGCAGTTCAGAATGGTTGATATTCTTGATCTTGGCAATTAAAAGTGGAAAAAGGATATGCTAGATGAATGAGAGTTCAAAGGGGGTGAACATTTCATTATTATAGGATTCACAAATTTCCTTAGTCATCAAGTCTTCTAGAATTTATCTCCCACAAATGTCAAGCATCTTTCATATATTCTTTATCCAGACCCCAGTAGTTTTGCTCTCCTTCTCTATGTCTCACCCTATATGGGTAAAACCAATGAGGCTACTGTCCCCCCATCAATAGGACAAATAACACTGAAAGCAGATTCACAAATAAACACCATCTGTAATCATCTCTCTGCTTTCAACCTTGCCTATCTACCCTTCATCCATGCCCACTAAGTTGTTTCAGTCACATCCGACTCTGCAACACTACGGACTGTAGCCCACCAGGCTTCTCTGTCCATGAGATTCTCCAGGTAAGAATACTGGAGTGGGTTGCCATGCCCTCCTCCAGGGGATCTTCCCAACCCAGGGATCAAACCTACATCTCTTACATCTTCTGCACTGGCAGACTGTTCTTTACCTCTTGCATCATCCAGGAAGCTCATCTACCCTTCATATTCCTAAATTCATCCACATTCTAAAAATGCAAATCTATATCACTCTCCTGTTTAAAAACCATCAATGCCTCTCCATATCTTCAAAATAAATTAAAACTTCATACCACAGTCCAGGAGGGCACTCATGGTCTATTCCTTGCCCCCTTTCCTAGCCTTCTCTGATGACCCTCCACAGTCTCCCGAGGTTTCTCCATTCATTACCATTCGTGACACCCTTGCTGTTCCCGGCACACATTGTGCTGCACATACCTCTACACTCTTCCTGTGTGATCCCCCATCTGGAGTACCAAGCCCAGCCCCACATCCAACACCACAACCAAGCCGGTGCTCCTTTGCTTGAAAACTCTGCTCAAGCACCTCTTCCCCTTCAGAGGGTTTCCTAATGTTCTCTCTTCAATGATATACCACCATTCACTCTTCTCCCTCTTCTTTCCCTCTGTCCCACACCATGAAGGTTGCATTTATGAAGGTTTACATTTCTCCCCTGTACATTCGTAGCATTTCATGTGTAACTCTCTTTTGGCACTCTCACACCACACTGACATCTTTTATTTTCTGACTTTTCTTTCCTCACTAGAAACTCTTTGAAACAAGGCCTATATTACCAACAGTGGCTAATAATATAGCTAATCCATAGAAGATATTCAATAAATGCAAGTTCAATGAAATAAAATGATATAAGGAAGAAAAGAAGGAAATAAAAAAGTGCTATAGATTGAGTTTTTGTGTCCTCCAAAATTGTTATATTGAAGTCCTAACTCTGATGTGATTGTATTTGAACACAGCCTTTGGGAGATAAACAGGGTTAGACGAGGCCCTGATGGTGGGACTTTCATTATGGACTCAGTGCCCTTATAAGAAGAGACATCAGAGAGCTTTCTCACTCTCTTTCTCCACAAGCACTAAGAAAAGGCTATGTGAGCACACAGCAAGATATTAGCTGTCTGCAAGCCAGGAAGACAATTCTAATCAGGAACTCAACTGACTTGCACCCTGTTGGATTTTCCCAGCCTCCAAAATCGCAAGAAAATTCTTATCTGTTGTTTAAGCCTCCCAATAATCTAGGGTATTTTTGTTATGAAAGTGTGAGCTGAATAAGAATGAAGGAACAAACAAATAAATGAATGAATATGTAAAAAAATAAAAATAGATGAGTAAATTACCTAGTAGATTTCCCCTTGTATACTTTGCAACAATGGCTGCAGATGACCAGCCACATATAGAAATTTAGTCTGCTGGTGCTTCTCTCTTCAGGGGTAATTGACTCCCTGGGGAGTCACATTATTGACCTTGCATTCATCAGTACCCCCAAGATCTAATCAGAACTAACAGCACAAACAAAAGACAGCTGTTATGCACATGACTGTCTGGGTTAAAGGCCACAAAGATCCTTCCCATCCTTTATTTGAAAAGGTTAATCTGTCCTTGAGCAAATAGATATATGTGGGGACATTAGGGACATATGCAGGGTTTGTAATATTCTTTTTAAAACTTTTTTCTATTTGTAATTGGAGGCTAATTGCTTTACAACATTGTGTTGGCTTCTGCCATACAACAATGTGAATCAGCCACAAGTACACATATGTTCCTACCGCCTGAGCCTTCCCCGCCACCCCCACCCCATTGCACCCCTCTCCCTGTGCTATATAGCAGCTTCCTCCTGGCCATTCTACACAAGGTAGCATGTACGTGTCAGTGCTACTCTCTCAATTCATCCCACCTAAAATCATAAACTACGAAGAATATTTAAGAAAAACTCCAAACTCAATTAAATAAATAAAAGGAAATGCCACATTATATGATTGTATCTCAGATTCCTGACTTCTTAGCATCCTGCCTCACCACTCCTCAAAAGTCCATTCATTCTACCATTATTGAAGAGGTTTTTCTAAAACTATGCTTTTTTAAAAAATTTATTTATTTTTTAATTGAAGGGTAATTGCTTTACAGAATTTTGAAGGATAATTGCTTTACAGAATTTTGTTGGTTTCTGCCAAACATCAACATGAATCAGCCTAAAACTATGCTTCTTAAACATTTCAGTGGCTCCTCATTGCCTTCTCAATTCAAGCCAAGGGAGCCATGTGCCATAAACTGGGCTTTGCCATCCTACCCAAGCCCTCTTTTCCTTCCACCTATCACACCTCTGTGCCCCACTCCCAACCACCTATCTCTGAGTCATCCTCCAGCTCTTAGCTTCTTTGTCATTTTGCCCAAGCAGCTTTTTTTGACCCCCCAACCCCAAACCTAAGTTCTTACAACACACCCTCCATTTCCCTTAGTAAACTGTTCAGTCAGTTTAGTTCAGTCTCTCAGCTGTGTCTGACTCTTTGCGACCCCATGGACCCCAGCATGCCAAGCCTCCCTGTCCATCACCAGCTCCCAGAGTTTACCCAAACTCATGTCCATTGAGTCCATGATGCCATCCAACCATCTCATCTTTGTCATCCCCTTCTCCTGCCCTCAATCCGTAATCACATGTAATTTATTTGCTTATTTTCCCTATAGATAAGAAGCTCCTGCAAATCAGAAACTGTCGTATTACCTCTGCCAGCCACTGGACTGGCAAACAGTATGTGCTCATTAAATAATTTTTGTTAAATGAATGAACTAGTAAAGTTCTTGTGAAGAGTCATGAGTCCAATGGCAACTCTACATTTTTATGTTATGTTATGGTTGAGAACATTTGCACCTCATTATCTGTTTAACTCTTTTGACAACCCTGGGAAGCAGGGCAGGTACTAGTCAATTCCGCTGATGGCCCACTCTCCAGCTATACCATTTCTCTTCCATATCAGCAGAGCCCTAGTTTTCTTCTGAAGTCTACCTCTCCCTCAAGTAGCTAGAACTAATCTGGATTGATTTGAGGTCACTGTGGTGGTTGGGTCAGTCCCCTTCCCTAGAAAACAAGGTCTGAGGCAAGGGTAAAGTGTGAATATGTTATTGAGAGGTATGATGCTGGCGCATCAAGAGTGAAGGAAGGAGGGAATGAGGCAAGGAAGAATGGAAAATAGATAAACTTGATCCTTTTTCAGGTTGGCCCACCATGTCATAGAGACACAGTTATAGAGCCAGTTGAGATTATCTCCAAAGAAGCTACACCAAAATCCATGCTTTGGAACGGGATGGGGGGGGGGGAGGTGGTGTTGGGGGGTGGTTGGGTCAAGGTGGAAGCCATTTGTCTACAAGCCCCATCCCACTCTCTGTTCTTCCACTGGTAACAGTTTGTACCATAAGAAACAACTGCTAGCGTGGTGTTTGTCAAAATGCAGAAGTGGTGGGAGAAGCCAGAGACTTAGTAAAATGGTGGGCTTGCATGGAACTGGCCCAGGGTGCTGTAGCCAAAGCTGCAAACTTCCAAGGCCCTTGGAGAGAAGAGGAGGACGTACACAAGACACGGGGTACTACCAGGGGCTGGCTAGAAGACTGGTATGTGGGAAGCCTGCTGACAGAGGGGAAATGCTATGATAAAAGGTTTCAAAGGCATTCTTACATAAGAAACATTTCATCGATTGGTTAATTCAGGATGCATCTGACAATAAATAGCTTGTCAAAATCCAACTGGCAGTATTGTTTCTTTTGTGGTAGTATATAAAATATTAATAATAGTGCATCTTACAAAGACATCTTAGATTTTATAAAATAAAGTAGACCCTCTATTTATCTTCAGATATTGGTGCATAATTATATGATACAAGAGCTGCAGCAACACTTATACAAGCATGAGAGGAGCTAATTCTGATGGTTTGAGGCTAGCAGAGCAGAAATATGGAAACTCAATCTGGGTCTTTTCAGTGAAGTCTTCTACCCATCTGTCACCTTAAGAATCTGAGGATAGACAGCTGAGTGACTTTTAGTGGAGCTGAGACTTTAACCTATGTTGTTGGTGTTCTTTCCTATATAACTATATTCAATGCCCTTCACTACTGGTGCATTTACAGCTTTATCTGCCAGTCTCTTCCCACCTGTCTTTCCTAGTCTCTAATTGTCTGAAACCTGGGGTTTCCTAAAAAACAGCCTATTTCCTCAGGCATATTTAACTTCTATCATTTTAGAAAATTTGGCAAAAAAATATGAAGAATGTTAGCCTATTAAAGACATCATGGAGAAAGTGAAAGGATCTGAAGCTTTATCTCCAGTCTTTTCAAAAAAATAAAAATTGTATATATTTAAATTATGTATCTCCAGTCTTTTAAGTTTGAGTATATGGAAAGCAACACCATCTTCAAAAACCTTGCTGTTTTTCAGCCTCTCAGGTGTGTCTGACTCTTGTGAACCCATGGACTACAACATGCCAGGTTTTCTTGTCCTTCACTATCTCCCAGAGTTTGCTCAAACATGTCCGTTGAGTCAATGACAGCATCCAACCATCTCATCCTCTGTTGGCCCCCTCTCCTCCTGCCCTCAATCTTTGCCAGCATCAGGGTCTTTTCCAATGAGTCAGCTCTTTGCATTAGATAGCCAAAGTATTAGCGCTTCAGCTTTAGCAGCAGTCCTTCCAATGAATATTCAGGACTGATTTCCTTTAGAATTGACTGGTTTCATCTCCTTGCAGTCCAAGAGACTCTCAAGAGTCTTCTCCAACACCACAATTCAAAACAATCAATTCTTCGGTGCTCAGCCTTCCTTATGGTTCAACTCTCATATCCATGCATGACTGCTTGAAAAAATCATAGCTTTGACTAGATGGACCTTTGTTGGCAAAGTGATGTCTCCACTTTTTAATATTCTGTCTAGGTTTGTCAAAACTTTTCTGCCAAGGAGCAAAATGCCTTGGTGCCACTGTCAAAACCAGAGGACTGGGCTGCATGCAGATGTTATATTCACTCTAAGGAATAGACAGTACCTCATGTACCCACTAATCAGTAGGGCCACATCAGCCAGAGTGTACCAGCTTGACACCATTTTTCAACCCTAGCTACGTATCTCAGTCAACCCCAAAGCTCATATTCACAGCTAGCCAGTGACTCTTCCCCAAAGGTCTTTAAGGTGTTTACACTGTTTGACTTTGGCTCAAGTTACTTGTACTAGCAAGTATTTCAGTTCAGGTAAATTACTAAATGTCAGAGGAAGTTTGAAAAATCAGAAAGCAATGTCCCTAAAATAAAGCCAGCCCTGATTATATCTTGATTGGGAAAACAATTTATCCCTGATTTTTCCAAAATGGTCAAGCATCAGAATAAAAATCCAGGGCTTCTCAGGTGGCTCAATTGTAGAGAATCCACCTGCCAGTGCAGGAGACATTAGTTCAATCCCTGGTCCGGAAGGATCCCCCTCACCATGGAGCAACTGAGCCCATGTGCTGCAACTACAGAGTCTGTGTTCCAGAGACCACAAGCCACAACTGCTGAAGCCCATGTGCCACAACTACTGAAACCTGTGTGCCTAGAGCCTGTGCTCTGCAACAAGAGAAATCACCGCAATGCAAAGCCCACGTACCACAACTAGAGAGCAGGGCCAGCTCACTGCAACTAGAGAAAAGCCCATACAGCAACAAAGACCCAACACGGCCAATAAATAAATAAATAAACATATTAAGAAGAGAATAAAAATCCAAATGATCTAGGAAATCTACTGATAAAGCAACTTAATGACATACTAGATTACCACCCATAAGAAAAGATTTAAAGAAAAAAACCACTAGGGAATAAAAATATTCTATAGAGATCAAACAAATCAGTCCTAAAGGAAATGAACCCTGACTATTCATTGGAAGGACTGAAGCTGAAGCTCCAATACTTTGGCCACCTGATGTGAAAAGCCAACTCACTGGAAAAGACCCTGATGCTGGGAAAGACTGAAGGCAGGAGGAGAAGAGGGAGACAGAGGATGAGATGATTGGCTGGCATCACTGACTCAATGGACATGAGTTTAAGCAAACTCTGGGACATAGTAAAGGACAAAGAAGCCCGGCATGGGGTCACAAAGAGTCAGACAGGACTGAGCCACTGAACAACATAGAAACAAAGTAGCTGGTTTCTGCATGTGGGTGCCTAAAGCATTCCTGAATCTGCATCTGGCTGTGAATAATCTGCATGCCATTTCCATCATCACCAGAGGAATTGCATGTTGATGCCCCCAAGTCATGGGAGCATGCTGTAGCAGCAAGTGCAATGAGACAGTTTCCTAATGTGCCAATCATCTGCGTATCAAATTAGCAATTGTTGTCCTTGTTCTTACACCTAATATCATGTGACACTCCTCTGGTACCTCCTCTTGATGGGAAGAGGAATACTGTATATATTTAGGGGATTTCCTTTCAACAAATAGCTCGGGATGGAAATTAAGCCAATGACTTTGAGTCCCCCAAGGAAGCCTGGTGCGGAGAACCTAAACTATTCCTCAGTTTTCTCTTTTCCCATTTGGCCTCTCTCTGAAATGGGGACTTGGAATTATAAGGTGGCACAGGCACTCCCCTTATCTTTCTCTTTGTTCCCTCGTGACATGGAATTAAGTAAATACTTGTGCTGTGCACAAGGGGTGCTGCAAGCAATCTGTGGAAAGTTCATGAAATCTGGTCTTCTTAGGAGACAAATAGCGGGTGTTTAGTGTATTATGTTCTAAGCAGAACCCAGGGGGAAGGTGTGAGACTATGACAGTGATTGTAAGTGCACTTAGGGTTCTTTGCTGTGTGGGAGCTGCCAAATGAAGAAATATATTAGTCTTGCTTTTCTACTAACCTCCTCATGAAGTAATCACTTAAATAGGTTCTCAGAGTTCAGGGGAATTGGAAGACCAGCAGTAATAAGAGAAATACCTTGAATTTTCTTCCAAGGCACTCCAAGGACTTTGTGGACATTATTACATTTACCAGCCCTCCCAGGTCCCACAAAAAAAAAAAAAAAAAAAAGTCAGCCTCATGAAGAAGGAAATCTCTTACAAATCAGGGGCAATAAAAGGAAAGCAGAGGATTTCAGACTTGCCAGCGTGGTTCCTGCAACTTCTGGAGACCAGGGTTCTAAACCGCATTCCATCAGTGACTACTAGTTCAGTGTTTTAGAATGTTCCTTTTAGGAATATGAAAGGGTACTTACCGCCTTGACTTCTAAAGTCCCTCTCTGAAAGGAAAACATTTGGAGGTCAACCTAAATGCCGGCCTCCTCTTCTCCTAGGCTTGTCTCCCACAGCTCTTCACATATAAACCCTTGGGTAGCGCTGAGCTATTTTGGGTTTCAACCTCATCTGCCTTTCACATTAGGTTCTGCGTTAATTATGATGCTTCAGTGAAAACGAGCCTTCTGACAGTCTCAGGCTTGGAGAATGGAAGGAGGGATAAAGGCAACTCCAATTACAGGCCGTTAGTTCTAATTAATGCCCACCTCCTGTGCTTGATATTCTAGACACAATCACCCCACTACTAGGGGGAAGAACTCAATTCACTCCGTTGCACAGGAACCAACAAATTAAGCCAGGCACTTGCTAGTCCCTATGGAACTTGATCTTTGAGGGAAAGAAGCAATTTATATGCAATAACCAGGAGGAACACATAATCCTGTGTTTCTCCTTTTAAACTGTCTTTTGACATTCTTATGACTCATCTTCTAGTCAGGGACCAAGAGTACAGCCTTTTAGAAACCAAAAATCATTTTCCTTCTTTGGTTCTAGAGCTCAAGTCAAACAACCAAATACATACACATATGTACGTATGCACATGTACATACACACAAAGTACTCTAACAGGTCCTTCAAGAAATAATAAAAGATATAAAATCTGGTTCCTCTTAGAAATATGTCATAGGCACAAATTTCGCTAAATGAAAATGTCTTCTGGGCAACTAACACGTCCCTGCTGGTTTCTGAAGGATTTTAGCAATTAATTCTGCAGAGAGCGAATTCAAATGAAGAACAAGGCGGCCATCCAGACTCTGACCAGAGCCCTACTTAAGGCCCAGAGCTGCTCAAGTTCTCAGTGACCTCTGCCCCTCTGCCTGTCCTCCTACTTCCTCTTTGACTGAGGGTTGACCACAGTGCAGCCCCAGGCCAGGAGCTGAGTGAGCACATATAAAATGAACCATAACCCAGACTCCTTCAGGCAGCAGCTCAGAGGAATCCACTGCATTTGACATCTCCAGGATGCTCATTACCACTGCATTGCAAATTCCTCAAGGGCAGGGTTATGCCATCATCATCTCTGGATTCTCAGGGCCAAGTACTCAGAACCCCACACTCATGGGCATAACAAATGGTAAAGGAATTACTGAATAAATAAATTAATTAAATAAAGCAAACTTAAGAGGCTAAATGCTTTCAGCCTCAGAAGCATCATCTCAGAGCATCTGTGGATAACGCCCAACCAGCCCTCTCCTTGAGGTTTTCCCTAGTGACTGTCTGAAGTGGCATCCTTCCCACCACTCCCCTTCTGCCCATAATTTACCTACCAGCACTCACCACAGTTAGAAGTCATCCTGCCTCTCCATGCTCTAATTTGATTATTGTCTATCCTAAGAGAATAAGTTCCAACAGAGTACAGAAACTTGTCTACTTTGCCTCTATATCCTTGGCACTTAGCATAATGCTTAGAAAAATGTAAAAGCCTATATTTTATGAATGAATGAATGAGTGAATGAATAATGGAGAGTCTTGGGTCTCATTGCTGCTGCTGCTGCTGCTAAGTCGCTTCAGTCGTGTCCTATTCTGTGCGACCCCAGAGATGGCAGCCCACCAGGCTCCCCCATCCCTGGGATTCTCCAGGCAAGAACACTGGAGTGGGTTGCCATTTCCTTCTCCAAGGCATGAAAGTGAAAAGTGAAAGTGAAGTTGCTCAGTCGTGTCCAACTCTTCGCAACCCCATGGACTGTAGCCTACCAGGCTCCTCCACCCATGGGATTTTCCAGGCAAGAGTACTGGAGTGGGGTGCCATTGCCTTCTCTCTGTGTCTCATTAATGTGTAAGAATAGCAGAGCTATGAGAAAACATAGCTTAATATTTAACCAATCAATATACATTAATAGGGAGAACAGGGCTCTACTAAAAACTACAGATAATAAGTGAGACATTGCCTTGAACGTCAAAAAGTTTAAAATTTTGTTAGGGCCAAAAGACTTATGTGTGCAGACACACACACACACACAATTCCATTTTAAGAGCTCTTACAATAATGCAAATTAAGACACTGTAACAGTCACTGGGAGATATAAAATGATCCAGATCTCAAGGGACTTATTACTTTGTAGAGGGACTGATAGCATACAGGAGAAGATAACTAATAACCTCAAATGCTAGCTGATGCCAGTCATGTGAATCATAACTTCATGGACCACAGAAAAGAATGGTTATAATCACCTTTTGAAATGCCTCAAAGACTTCCTTCTTCCTCCCACACTGTTAAAGGGGCAGATCGGCCTATAACCAGGAAGAAGGTGTTCCTCGCTTACTCTGTGAGTAAGCATCAAATGTGCAGGTGATCTCAAGAGCAAGAAAATCATTCATCCTACTCACCTATTCAAAGAAGACTGTTTTGTACCTTTATGTTCTTCAGAGCACTTAACACACTACCAGCTGGCCATAAATTACAATTAGTAATAACAGCATTGTTATTCTGAGTTTTATTATTAGAGGCATTAATTTTTAATGTTTACTGTACGCAGATATGCGTGGAAGACTTGAAATGTATTTAATAATGATAACTTCCACCTTCCAAGCTCTAGTGCTGGTCTACTGGAATATAACCAAACAGCTCCACACTTAATGCTCTGAGCAGACTAAGGCAGCAGGAAAGAACAGGAAAGTGAGGGGACAGTTTTTAGCTGAGAAAGAATGTTTGCTCTGTAGGATCTGAAGCTCATCAGGCCTTCAGCTGCAGGTCAGTGGTATACACTCCAGTCTAGGGGGTCTCTCTGAGCCAGCTAGGCAGGGCAGATCCTAAAGACCCCCAGGGAAACAGGCTAAGAAAGAATCGCTCTGCATTTGGAATTGAACATTCTTAATATTGATTAAGATATTAAGATCAAGAATTAAGATAAAAAACTGGGGAATTTTTGCAGAAACTAACGCTTGTGGCTGGTGATTTGTTATGTAAGTGAATATCAAAACACCCATATTTGAGTAAATATCAACAACATTTTTTTGCACTTAATGTATTTATCTGAACCTTTGTACATGTCTTAACTAAAAGCATTCTTCTATTTCATTAGAGTGTGATGGACAGTACAGCAGTCATGTCTGTGCAGGGAAACAGAACATTATGACAAAAGTACCGTGTTTCACGGTGCTCTCCCCTGGAAAAGCAGACTCTACACTTTCTGACGGCATTTGATTTTAGTCCTGTGGGTATTATTTCCTCTAGAATATATTCTTTTATTTTACCTGCTAGTTGACAAGGTGGATCTTTGCAGGGGGCTCTTTTAGAAATGCCACAAGATGGATACGATGTGTCATTTTTGGAAATTTTATGATAATAAACTTTGTGTTTATAATATACACCAGGTTGGAATAAAATCCTAATGGAGCACAATGGGAATGATAACTACAATCATAAGTTGTATAATAAACCCTTGATGCATTTTAAGCCCTAACAACCTTGCATGGTGATGTTAACTGTCTCACTCCCTAAAAACATATTGATACATCTATGAGCAATAACCTTTGAATAACAAAAGAGATATCAATATGTCTCTGGCCAATTATGTGTCAAAGTGAGCTGAGGAAGAACCTTTCTGGAGTGAGGAGGTAGGAGATAAAAGGAAAGAGGGTCCTTTCCACTTCTCCCCCATCTTCAAGTGACAGGCCTTCTTGGGGCTCTGAAGCCTGGTGATACCCACCAGTTTCAGCTCAGGGTGACTTATCACCCTTCTCTGCTTCCTTCTCCAGGCAGACTAGGCTGGATGAAAAGCCTGTCCCTTGTCAATACTGTGAGATATTAGTGGGGATGAGCAGCCTCTGTCCAGGCTCTACCCTGACTTCTTATATAGTATCGGATATCAGTTCCTTCCATTTAAATTGCATGCTCCTTACTAACCCTGCCCCAAAGACACCAGTCCCAAACTCTTGATGCTGGTAATTCACTCCATACAAAAGGTGCAGTTTCATTTTCACAAATTAGACTAGAATGTACCAAACTCAACCTTCAACTCTGGTGTTTGGCCAAAATCTCCCATTGTTTGAGCTGCAGCTCTGGTGTTTGGCCAAAATCTCCCATTGTTTGAGCTGCAGCCATCAAAAGGCTCAATAACTGAAGATTCACTTCAAAAATCATTTCTGGGACCCCTGAATGTATGTGAGATCAATGACTGTGTAATCATAGGTGACTACTTTTTTAATGCAAGAAAATCCAACCGGGGGGGAAAAAGCCATGTCATTTGAATTTCTTGTCATCTGAATATTTATTTTCAAATATGGGAAAGTATTGTGAAAGGACCTTGGAATAAAAGTATATGTCTTAGAATTCTATGAGTTATGGTTAAATATACATTTATTATTGCAAAAGTAAAACACTACAAAAATTAATGATGAGTCTACGAGCTGTTAATTTTAAGACAAAAATAATTATTTAGAACTTTCAAATTGCTAAGCAAATAGGAAAATTAATGAGGACTTAATATGAGTGTGTTATCTAAACAACTTCAGAAGGAGCACTGTATCCTTTTACAAATACAAATTTTATTACAGTGTAAATAACCATCAAAAACAATAGAACGGGAAAGACTAGAGATCTCTTCAAGAAAATGACAGATACCAAGGGAATATTTCATGCAAAGATGGGCTTGATAAAGGACAGAAATGGTAGGGACCTAACAGAAGCAGAAGATATTAAGAAGAGGTGGCAAGAATACACAGAAGAACTGTACAGAAAAGATCTTCACGACCAGATAATCACAATGGTGTGATCCCTCACCTAGACCCAGACATCCTGGAATGTGAAGTCAAGTGGGCCTTAGGAAGCCTCACTACAAACAAAGCTAGTGGAGGTGATGGAATTCCAGTTGAGCTATTGCAAATCCTAAAAGATGATGCTGTGAAGGTGCTATACTAAATATGCCAGCAAATTGGAAAACTCTGCAGTGGCCACAGGACTGGAAAAGGTCAATTTTCATTCCAATCCCAAAGAAAGGCAATGCCAAAGAATGCTCAAACTACCGGGCAATTGCACTCATCTCACATGCTAGTAAAGTAACGCTCAAAATTCTCCAAGCCAGGTTTCAACAGCACTTGAACCACGAACTTCCAGATGTTCAAGCTGGATTTAGAAAAGGCAGAGGAACCAGAGATCAAATTGATCATCGAAAAAGCAAGATAATACCAGAAAAACATCTACTTCAGCTTTATTGACTATGCCAAAGCCTTTGACTGTGTGATCACAACAAACTCTGGAAAATTCTGAAAGAGATGAGAATACCAGACCACCTGATTTGCCTTCTGAGAAATCTGTATGCAGGTCAGGAAGCAACAGTTAGAACTGGACATGGAACAACAGACTGGTTCCAGATCAGGGCATGTCAAGGCTGTATATTGTCACCCTGCTTATTTAACTTATATACAGAGTACATCATGAGAAATGTTGGGCTGGATGAAGCATAAGCTGGAATCAAGATTGCCAGGAGAACCAATAACCTCAGATATGCAGATGATGCCACCCTTATGGCAGAAAGTGAAGAAGAACTAAAGAGCCTCTTGATGAAAGTGAAAGAGGAGAGTGAAAAAGTTGGCTTAAAACTCAACATTCAGAAAACTAAGATCATGGCATCCGGTCCCATCAGTTCATGGCAAATAGATAGGGAAACAGTGAAGACTTTATTTTTTTATTCTCCAAAATCACTTCAGATGGTGACTGCAGCCATGAATTTAAAAAGACACTTGTTTCTTGGAAGAAAAGCTATGACCAACCTAGACAGCATATTAAATAGCAGAGATATTACTTTGCCAACAAAGGTCCATCTATTCAAAGCTATGGTTTTTCCAGTAGTCATGTATCGATGTGAGAGTTGGACTATAAAGAAAGCTGAGTGCTGAAGAATTGATGCTTTTGAACTGTTGTGTTGGAGAATACTATTGAGAGTCCCTTGGACTTCAAGGAGATCCAACCAGTCAATCCCAGAAGAGATCAGTCCTGAATATTCATGGAAGGACTGATGCTGAAGCTGAAACACCAATACTTTGGCCATCTGATGAGAAGAACTGACTCACTGGAAAAAACCCTGATGCTGTGAAAGATTCAAGGCAGGAGTAGGGGACGACAGAAGATGAAATGGTTGGATGGCATCACTGACTCTATGGACATGAGTTTGAGTAAGCTCCAGGAGTTGGGGATAGACAGGGAAGCCTGGCATGGTACAGTCTAAGGGGTCACAAAAAGTCAGCCACAACTGAGCGACTGAACTGAACTGAAATAACCATCCCAGAACTATGGACAGATGTTCATGACATTATACAGGAGGCAGAGAACAAAACCATCCCAAAGAAAAACAGATTCAAGAAGACAAAGTGGTTGTCTAAGGAGGCTTTAAAAGTAGTCAAGGAAAGAAGAGAAGCAAAAAGCAAGGAAGAAAGGGAAAGATATATCAAACTGAATGCCGAGTTCCAGAGAATAGTAAGGGGAGCTAAAAAGGCCTTTCAATGAACATAGCAAAGAAGTAGAGGACAATAGGATTGGAAAGACTAGAGATATGTTTAAGAAAATTGGAGATATCAAGGGAACATATCATGCAAGGATGGGCATAATAAAGGTCAGAAATAATAAGAACCTAACAGAGGCAGAAGAGATTAAGACAAAGTGGCAAGAAAACACAGAAGAACTATACCCCTCCCCACCAAAAAAAAAAAAAAAAAATCTTAATGACTGGGCTAACCATGATGGTGTGGTCATTCACCTAGAGCCAGATATCCTGGAGGGTGAAGTCAAGTGGGCCTTAGGAAGCATTACTATAAACAAAGTGAGTGGAGGTGATAGAATTCCAGCCGAGCAATTTCAAATCCTCAAATATGATGCTGTTAAAGTACCTTACTCAACATGTCAGCAAATTTGGAAAACTCAGCAGTGGCCACATGACTGAAGAGTTAGTTTTCATTCCAATCCCAAAGAAGGGCAGTGCCAAAGACTGTTCAAACTAATGGACAAGTGCATGCATTTCACATGCTAGTAAGGTTATGTTTAAAAACCTAAGCTAAGCTTCCATAGTATGTGAATTGAGAAATTCCAGATGTACAAGCTGGATTTATAAAAGGCAAAGGAACCAGAGATGAAATTGCCAACATTTGTTGGATCATAGAGAAAGCAAGGGAATTTCAGAAAAAACATCTACTTGCATTTCATTGACTACACTAAAGCCTTTCACTGTGTGCTGCTGCTGCTGCTGCTAAGACGCTTCAATCGTGTCCAACTCTGTGCGACCCCATAGATGGCAACCCAACAGGCTCCCCTGTCCCTGGGACTCTCCAGGCAAGAATACTGGAGTGGGTTGCCATTTCCTACTCCAGTGCATGAAAGTGAAAGTAAAGTTGCTCAGTCTTGTCCGATCCTCAGTGACCCCATGGACTGCAGCCTTCCAGGCTCCTCCATCCATGGGATTTTCCAGGCAAGAGGACTGGAGTGGGGTGCCATTGCCTTCTCCAAAATGCAAGCTAACATTAAACAAATGTGCTTTGAACAACAATTCTGACTACATCATTTCCTTTTAGCAGTCTCTGTAACAATTCTGAGATAAGAAAAGTAGCAGTGTTCTAACAGGCTCTTTTTGGATGATTTAACTTCCTAGTCTTTGTTATATAGCATAGCTTTAAATTTGATTGAAAGTTCTTGATTCCCTCACCCTCAAACATTCTTTAGGGTTTTGAATTCTCTCCTAGAAGAGAACTAGAATTTCCTTTTTCAAATGACAAATCTAGAAACAGTTCTACTCTGGTAAAGAGCTTTAGTATAAATTTTAACAATGTCATTATTCTAATGAAGCAAAAAGCAAAATCTAGCCCTGTTTTTCATGCACAGATGATGAAAAAGAAAGCACTAATACTAAGAACTTTGGTTTTCTTTCAAATTAAACCTTAGTGAATGCTAGGGTTTTTATGAGGAAGTGAATGCAGCCAACTGAATTTTCTCATTCATTACCAATATATACATCTCTAAGGACCTCACTCAACATAAGAACTACTTTTTAAATAGTTCATACCTTGGTTTTTCAGTATGGGGATGATTAAACATTATCCATTCATTTTTACCGATGCAGTATGTCCAGGCATCATGATCCCAACAAATTGTGGAAAATTCTTAAAGAAATGGGAGTACCAGACTACCTTACCTCTTTCCTAAGAAACCTGTATGCAGGTCAAGGAGCAACAGTTAGAACCTTACATGGAACTACTGTATGGTTTGAAATTGGGAAAGGAGTATATCAAGGCTGTCTATTTTCACCCTGAGGCAATAGCACCCCACTCCAGTACTCTTGCCTGGAAAATCCTATGGGCAGAGGAGCCCAGTAGGCTGAAATCCATGGGGTCGCTCAGAGTCGGACAGGACTGAGCGGCTTCAGTTTCACTTTTCACCTTCATGCATTGGAGAAGGAAATTGCAACTCACTCCAGTATTCTTGCCTGGAGAATTCCAGGGACAGGGGAGCCTGGTGGGCTGCTGTCTATGGGGTCACACAGAGTCAGACACGACTGAAGTGACTTAGCAGTAGCAGTATTTAACTTATATGCAGAGTACATCATGAAAAATGCTGAACTGGATGATTCACAAGCTTGAATCAAGATTGCAGGGGAAAATATTAATATGCAGATCATATTACTTTAACGGCAGAGACTGAAGAGGAATTAAAGAGCCTCTTGGTTAGGGTGAAAGAGGAGAGTTGGTTTAAAACTCAATGTTCAAAAAATTAAGATCCTACCATCACTTCATGGCAAATAGAAGGGGAAAAAGTGGAAGCAGTGACAGATTTTTTTTTCTTGGGCTCCAAAATCACTGTGGATAGACTGCAGCCATGAAATTAAAAGACACTTGCTCCTTGGAAGAAAAGCTATGACAAACCTAGTTAGTTAGTTCAGTCACTCAGTCATGTCTGACTCTTTGCAACCCCATGAATCACATGGCCTCCTTGTCCATCACCAACTCCTGGAGTTCACTCAAACTCATGTCCATTGAGTCGGTGATGCCAGCCAGCCATCTCATCCTCTGTCATCCCCTTCTCCTCCTGCCCCCAACCCCTCCCATCATCAGGGTCTTTTCCAATGAGCCAACTCTTCGCATGAGGTGGCCAAAGTACTGGAGTTTCAGCTTCAGCATCAGTCTTTCCAATGAACATCCAGGACGGATCTCCTTTAGGATGGACTGGTTGGATCTTCTTGCAGTCCAAGGGACTCTCAACACCACAGTTCAAAAGCATTAATTCTTTGGCACTCAGCTTTCTTCACAGTCCAACTCTCACATCCGTACATGACCACTGGAAAAACCATAGCCTTGACTAGACGGACCTTTGTTGGCAAAGTAACATCTCTGCTTTTGAATATGCTATCTAGTTGGTCATAACTTTCCTTCCAAGGAGTAAGCGTCTTTGAATTTCATGGCTGAAATCACCACCTGCAGTGATTTTGGAGCCCAGAAAAATAAAGTCTGACACTGTTTCCACTGTTTCCCCATCTATTTCCCATGAAGTGATGGGACTGGATGCCATGATCTTCATTTTCTGAATGTTGAGCTTTAAGCCAACTTTTTCACTCTCCTCTTTCACTTTTATCAAGAGGCTTTTTAGTTCCTCTTCACTTTCTGCCATAAGGGTGGTGTCATCTGCATATCTGAGGTTATTGATATTTCCCCCGGCAATCTTGATTCCAGCTTGTGCTTCTTCCAGTCCAGCGTTTCTCATGATGTACTCTGCATATAAGTTAAATAAGCAGGGTGACAATATACAGCCTTGACGTACTCCTTTTCCTATTTGGAACCAGTCTGTTGTTCCATGTCCAGTTCTAACTGTTGCTTCCTGACCTCCATATAGGTTTCTCAAGAGGCAGATCAAGTGGTCTGGTATTCCCATCTCTTTCAGAATTTTCCACACTTTATTGTGGTCCACACAGTCAAAGACTTTGGCATAGTCAATAAAGCAGAAATAGATGATTTTCTGGAACTCTCTTGCTTTTTCCATGATCCAGCGGATGTTGGCAATTTGATCTCTGGTTCCTCTGCCTTTTCTAAAACAAGCTTGAACAAATAGCATATTAAAAAGAAGAGTCATTACTTTGCCAACAAAAGTCTATATAGTCAAAGCTATGGTTTTTCCAGTAGTCAAGTATGGATGTGAGAGTTGAACTATTAAGAAGGCTGAGCCTTAAAGAACTGATGCTTTCTAATTGTGGAGCTGAAGAAGACTCTTGAGAGTTCCTTGGAGTGCAAGGAGATCAAACCAGTCAATCTTAAAGAAAATCAACCCTGTATATTCATTGGAAGAACTGCTGCTGAAGCTGAAGCTCCAGTACTTTGGCCACCTAATATGAAGAGACAATTCATTGGAAATGACACTGATGCTGGGAAAGACTGACTGCAAAAAGAGAAGAGGGTGGCAGAGGACAAGATGGTTAGGTAACATCATTGACTCATTGGACATGAATTTGACCTAATTCTGGGAGATGGTGTAGGGTAGGGAAGTCTCCTGGCATGCTACAGTCCATTGGGTCATACAGAGTCAGACAAGACTTACTGACTGAACAATAACAGAAACAACCCCAGGCAGAGTAACAGAGTAAGAAAAAAGTCGTATTCCTAATCTCTGCTGGTTTTTAAAAATCTGGCATTCATAACATTAGACAAAGTCATCTTGGAAAAATGAACTGGCTATTATTCTCTTTTAGGCCACGTTCCCTACTCCTCCAGCCACATGAACTGAGTATGAACATGCCTTTAGGATGGAAGCTATATAACCTGGATATTTCGATGCCTAACCACTGGTTGACAGAGCCAAGAGATTGTTGCTCATGCACCATCATGTCAAACTTAAAACAGGACTCCTAAAATTTCCATAATGAACTTTTTGGAATAAATACATTTAAAAAATAAAATTTGCTATGTAGATTTGTAACTCAGAATTTCATTCTCTAGTAGTCATATTTGGCTTCAGCCAAATGTTGATTTTTAACAGCTGATTCTTCATCTCTAGCAATATAAACAGGTATTCCACTCACCTTTTAGGCTCTTCTCCCTCACCTCCTCTCTCAGCAACAGCAGGTAACTACATCCCAAGGAAGTCTACACAAAGAGCCTAAAACAATTATTAAATGATCTCTCCAGGTTTGAGCTCCCTAAGCTGCCTTTCTCCCCTAATAATAAGTCTGTTATCTATTTAAGTTGGGCTTCCCTGGTAGCTCAGCCTGTAATGAGGCTGGTAGCTTCCCTGGTAGCTCTCCTGCAATGCAGGAGACCCTAGTTCGATTCCTAGGTCAGGAAGATGCCCTGGAGGAGGGCATGGCAACCCACTCCAGTATTCTTGATACATGGATAGCTGACTGCACCCAACACATTCTGCACACCCAGCCTATGTTAGTGCCTTTCCAGCACGGGACCCACAGCCCACGACATTGGAAACAGAGTGGACAGTACCTTCTCCTTCAGGCTTCTGTTCAGAGGCTTCCAGGCTCTCCCTTCTTGCCCCTACCCAGCTCAAATGTCCAGGCTTCACCCATCGTCCTCTCCTCTTCCCTAACAAAATCTCCCTCCCACACGACAGAGAGACCTCCTTGTTGCGTAGCCTGAGGGAAGACCCACAAGCCTGTCATGACATGGTTTACATTGTTACTGACCTCTAGGATTGAAAAGGCTTTAACTTGGCAAATTTAGTGTATTTGTTTCATCAACTCTACATTACCAGAAAAAAAAATTCTTCTACATCCTGGGACCACACATGACCCGGAAGAAAAGCAGCAGACCTTGACCCCAACCCCCTCAGATGGGCCACAGGGCTTCACAGATTCGCTTCTGTAACCCACCCACCATGCCTGCCATCCCGGCTACCCTCTTAGACACGCCATGGCGAGGCCTTGCCTGTGCCACTGAGAGCAGTAAACATGCCAGTGTAATTAATGTCTTAACAACTTATTACAATCCTCAGATAATTAATCACAAAAGCTAAACATGCTGTCTCACCCTCCTAATGTGCTAATGCTCTAATTATTATGCCTCAATTAAGAGGAAGTCAATGCTCCTTGCTTAGAAGTGCATGCTTAATAAGGGCTCACACGTGGCTCCGACACACAGTAGTAGGTGGCAGGGAGCGGAGGAGGAGAGACCTTTCTAACGAAGCTTTATAGCCGCTTAGGGCAAGAAAGTGACAACCCCCTTTCCTTGAATTTTACCCTTGGATGGACGCTGATCTGAGAATCTACTGGGGCTTAGTGCTGTCTCTCAGAAAGGGCGGAATGCTGTCCCAAGTGAGGGTATGCATACGTGCTAGCACCGGTGTGTGTATCTGAGATGGTAAACTGGAGCACATCGTTCCCTTTACGAGACTCATGTGTGAGTGTGGCCCATGGGGCCCATGGGGCTGGCCACCTCCTGGAAAACCCAGACCCAGGACCCTGGACCCAGGACCCAGGGTGCTTGGCATTTGGGGGAGGAGCTCAAGGAGTGAAGGGTCTCTCTCTAAATTAGATTTTCCACTTGTCTCCAAATTGTCTTAAACAGTGTTTTTTCTTTCTTGAAGTAGAATTTAAACTTATTTGAAATAAAGCTTACATTGTTAGTACCTAGGATTTATCTATACACAGCCATAGTTACACAACACCAAAACAAAATCTACCAAAGTAAAACCACCGTTCATGAAGGCATTTTTTTCTATTGTACAGTCTATTTTAGTTCATCTTTAAAATATGTGGATTACAACCCACTAGATTGAGCTCATAACCCACCAATATATCTCAATTCAGAGGTCAAAAAATACTGGTCTAGAAGCTAAAAAGTCCACAAGGAAGTTCCCCTTTACTGAATCTCTCAACTGAGGCTGGGATCTGACTTCCTAGTCCTGAGGGTCATTTTATCAACTAGTCATAAATATTCACTGAGAAGTCATATGTCCCTCATCCCTGAAGCATCAGCCATCTGCCTCCTCACCTGGCTACCTACAACTGGAGCAGAATGGGAATGACCCATCAGTCCCAAAACCTACCTACACATACACACACAATTTCAGAATAACAACATTCTTAAAAAAATTGTTTGGGACCAAACATTTTGGAGAATCTTTTTAAGGAAAAAAGAACTTTTTGAAGCACTCTGAGCATAAAAACCAAGAGAAACTAAAACTCAGTCCAACACTTGCTTGGAGCCATTGTGTTTGGTTTTACATTTTTCTCATTTACCACACCTGGAATGCTCTCTGTTTTTGACATACACATATTACTATATTTAAATATTTAATAGATAACCAACAAGAACCTACTGTATAGCCCAGAGAACATTGCTCAATATTCTGTAAGAATCTAAATGGGAAAAGAATTTGAAAAGAATAGATAGATGTGTAGGTATACTTGAAGCACTTTGCTGTTCACCTGAAATTAACACAACATTGTTAATCAACTATAATTTTTTAAAAAAAATTTAATGGCTTCTTTGTATATATTCAAATAAAAACAACTACTTTTTAAGAGAGAGGGTGAGGGTGGGATGATTTGGGAGAATGGCATTGAAACATGTATAATATCATATGTGAAATGAATCACCAGTCCAGGTTCGATGCATGATACAGGATGCTCAGGGCTGGTGCACTGGGATGACCCAGAGGGGTGCTATGGGGAGGAAGGTGGGAGGGGGTTTCAGGATGGGGAACACATGTACACCCGTGGCAGATTCATGTCGATGTATGGCAAAACCAATACAATATTGTAAAGTAATTAGCCTCCAATTAAAATAAATAAATTTATATTAAATAAATAAAAATAAAAATCACTCAGTGGATTCAGAAAGAAAAAAATAAATTAAAGAAAAAGAAAAAAACCATGAGTGCCACATCTGGGTACATGGTGTCAGGCCAGACCTTTCTGGATGCAGACCTGCCTGTGTGAGACTGTTCCGGCCATTGCATCTGCTCTACTCCAAGTCCACTCCATTAGTGGCCAGGCCCTAGACCCTTCACACATACACACACCCCTATCCCTGTGGCTGTGACAAGTTTCTGGGGGGTAGGAATGCTAAGTTTCCACAATCTTGTATCAACTTATCTCCAGAAGACCATTTTTAATTCCTTATGCTGTTACTGTTTAGTCATTAAGTCATATCTGACTCTTTTGCAACCCCATAGATTATAAGCCACCAAGCTCCTCTGTCCACAGGATTTTCCAGCAAAAAAAAATGGAGTGGGTTACCATTTCCTTATCCAGGGGATCTTCCTGACCCAGAAATCAAACCCACGTCTCCTGCATTGGCAAGCAGATTCTTTACCACTGAGCCGCCTCGGAAGCCATACGGTGTGTACTAGACACTATTTCTTGAACTTTGGGAGTTGCTGAGACACACCATCTGCTCTTTAACAGTTAACGGAGTTCTAAGAAAGTTGAGACAAAGTCATGAAAAGGAAAGGCTCTCACTTCAGGGCAGTATTTGATAAGCGGCCTATAGATGATATTGTTCAGAAGAGTTAGAGGGATTCTGGAGTGATGAATGATGTCTAAGGGAGCAGGTGCTGGAGCTGCTTTCAAGGCTCTCCTTTCAAGGGAGCTGGCCCTTGAAAAAGCAGAGATAACACTTTGCAAGTCTACAGTTCAACCCTGTAGACCCTTGGAGTCATCCCTGACTCTTTTTTTTTAATATTCTCATCCAAATTCTGTCCATATTCTCTTGACTCTACCTTCAAAATATATAGAGAATGCAAATACTTCTCTTACTTCCATCACTACCGCCTTGTCCAAAGCCTCATCATCTCCCATCTAGATCATTGTAAGTGCCTCTCATTGGTCTACCTACTTTGAGGTTTGCCTCCATACAAACTATTGCTCACACTGTAGTCAGGAAGGTCTACTTAAAACCTAAGTCAGATCATGTCATTCCTCTGGCTTTTTATCTCACTCCTTACCATGCCTTACACAGCTCAGACAGTCTGACCTTTCATTAATTCTCCACCTTCATCTACTACTACTATCCTCTAACCCCCAATTCACTCTATTTCAATGGCACTGAGCCTCTTAATATTCTCCAAACATGCCTCACATGCTCTTGGAGTCCCTCCAGACATCTGCCTGGCTCACTCTTACCCCTTTCAGGTCACTGCTCAAATGGCATCTTCTCAATGAGGCCCTCCCATACCACACTAATTAATGCTGCGAAAATCCCCAAGACTCTCTATTATCTGTTTCTGTTATCTTTCTCCGTAACTTATCACCATCTGATGCCATTGATACTGGACTTGTTTACAATCAGTCTCTACTTACTTAGGTCTTTTATTTTTGCACAGCACCTAGAACAGTTTCTGCTGTGTATTAGGTGTTCACTAACTTAGGTGGTTGGGAAAGGACATTGAGCAAAAGAATGGTGTGAAGAAAATCACAAAGATGGGAAAGTACCAGGTGTGATGGGAGGGGAGGGAGTGAGGAGGCTCACTTGGCAACACTGGGAGTTTTGCTCTGGAGGAAAGTGGGGATTGAGGCTGAAACTATGAGGATGAGGGTTCTTTTTCTTCCAGGCCAGGTCTCCCCATATCGAGCACCCTCTGCCACAGCCAGAGATAACTGACATCCTACTCTTAACATCTGTTTAAAAATGCAGGTCCTTTTTGTCAGGGGGATCTGTTTTTTCATTTGCCTGAGGTTTTGACAGTTCTTATTCTATGATCACATATTGGGATTGACATAAATACACAACCATGTATAAAGCACAGGGATCTCAGCTTGGTGCTCTGTGATGACCTAGAGGGGAGGGAGAGTCAAGAAGGAGGGGACATACGTAAGCACATAGCTGATTCACTTCATTGTACAGCAGAAATGTAATACAACATTGTAAAGCAACTATGCCCCCAATAAATAAAAAGCAGAGAAAATAAAAGCTTCCTGGGACAACATGTAAGGCACTACCTTCCCTGGCAGGAAATCCAAGGATGGCTTTAATTTTCAGAGATGATGGATCATGAGGTGGATAAACCAATGTGCCTTTCACATAGCTCTCTTCCTGGAATACAGCACGATCCCAAAGAGAGGTGCTTTGGGAAACAGATGTTTCTGGACACTGATAGGAGGTCTATGAGATGGGTAGGAGCAGAAGACATGGAAGCTGAGAGAAAGCTTTCAATCATGGGATTTCAAGAATGAGGTGGACTCTTCTTTGAGGTTAGGGACAAGATGTTGTCTCCAAACTGTTGTTACCTTAAACCATAAGAGAAGAGCAGGATTTATATCATTTAGTGACTGTAAGTATATATGTGCATATGTGTGTGTGTGTGAATTTAGCAAGATGGTAAAGAATCTGCCTGCCTTTCAAGAAACCTGGGTTTGATCCCTGGGTTGAGAAGCTCCCCTGGAGGAGGGCATGGCAACCCACTCCAGTATTCTTGCCTGGAGAATCCCCATGAACAGAGGAGCCTGGTGGCCTACAGTCTATGGGGTCACAAAGAGTCAGACACGACTGAGCAAGTAAGCACAGCTCAGCACAATTACATAAATACTTAATTATGTGAATGAAAGTTCTAAATTGACAAGGAAGATGTTGCTCCCAGGATCCCATAAGAGCAAACTGTCTTCCCAAATGGCAACTGAATGGAAAACAAGGTAAAGTATTAGATTCAAGAAGATAAGATTTTTCATCAGGGGCTGGTCCTTGCTTGCATTCTTGCTCTAGTATTTACTAGCTATCAACACATACCCTAAGGCAAGTCAGGAGACTTTGTTGAGGCTTCATTTCCCTCAGATGTATAAAAGGGGTAATAATTTCTAACTCACAAAATTGCTATGAGATTTACATGAGGCAATGCCATGGAGGTGTTTTGTAAGGTGTTAGATCAATTGGCTCTGCCAAAAAACATGCTGCATAAACAAACCACCCTAAAACTCAGTGGTTTAAAGCATTTGTTTATTCTCACTGATGCACGAATGGCTGATTCAGCCTGGGCTCACTAGGGCTTAGCTGAACAACTTTTCTGATCCTCAGCTGGCTTCATGCATACGTTTGGTGATCAAATTGGAGACAACTGATCTAGGCATGGCTCACTGACACTGATCATCTCCGTTCCACATGTTTCTCAGCCTCCTGAAATCAGCAGGCTATCGCAGATATGTTCCTCTCATGACAATGGAATAAGAGAGTAAGCTCAGCTACACGAGAACTTCTCAAACCCTTGCTCATATCAGTGGCCAAAACAATTTACATTGGTAAAACTGAAGTAAAGAGGCAGAAGATATGATCTGCCTTTGTAGTGGGTAACTGGAAGGTTCCATGGCAAAGTACATAGGTGCAGGGAAAGGTAAAGAGTTAAAGAAATGGATACAATCTACTGTAAGTATTTGTAAAGGGCAAGAGACTGTTGCCAATGTCTTCCAGAGAATTGGGGAAACAGCAGGAATCTTTCTGGCTTCTCAGTGTTGGACTCTTCAAGATTCCAATAGATCATTCTTTTCTGCCATCAGTCCCACACTCCCTAGCTGGTCAAGTCCAGGAACACTATTAACTATCAGCCATCAAAGAAGGCAGGATCCTCTACTAATGAAGAGCACAGGCTTGGTGGTCAGATAGACCAGGATTTGAATCCCTGATCTGCTATTGCTATATAATCTTAAGTTATTTAACTGCCCTAAATCTTACTTTCCTTATCAAATATTATTATTGTTTCCTTGGCTATCTTACCTAGCCTCATGGCTTTAAATATCATCCATAAACTGATGAGATGCTAGAATTTCTAATACCAGTTCTTCCCTAGGCTCCATATTTGTACATTTCCCAATCCACATCTATGCTTGGATATGTCACTAGCATCTAAAATTAAATATACCTAGAGTGGCTCTCCTAACATTTCCCTGAAATCTGCTCCTCCCATGCTCCTTCTGATCTCATGGACTAGCATCTTCATTCTTCTAACTGATCAGACCTAAAGTCTTGTTATCTTTCTTTTATGTCCCATGTTCAATGTTTGGGAAAAGCCTACTGGCTTAGCCTCTAAAATATTTATTAAACCCAGTGGACTCATCACCAAGTCCACTTCGAGAACCATTGTCCAAGCCACTATCATCTCTTACATGGAATTTTGCTTTGGTTTCCCAACAGTCTCTCTGCCCCCAGACACCTTCAATAAAGCCATTAGCCAGTGAGTCAGATTGCATCTCTTTTCTGTTCAAACCCTCCAACAGATTCCCATCTCACTCACTGTGAACGCCAGATTCCTTACATAGCCTACTAGGCCTCAGGATCTTATTGCCAGTACTTTGCTCTTTCTGTTTCAACTACAGACTAGCACTTGTCATTGGCACTTGCCATGGACCTCTACAAGGATTAAATCATGAGCTGCTGTAGCTACTGATTTTCAACACCCTCTTAAAAGGAGTTCAGGGTGGGGAGCAGAAATGAGGCACTCTGTGCTCTGGAGAAGGCAATGGCACCCCACTCCAGTACTCCTGCCTGGAAAATCCCATGGATGGAGGAGCCTGGTAGGCTGCAGTCCATGGGGTCGTTGAGGCTGCAGTCCATGGGGTCGCTGAGGGTTGGACACAACTGAGCGACTTCAGTTTCACTTTTCACTTTGATGCATTGGAGAAGGAAATGGCAACCCACTCCAGTGTTCTTGCCTGGAGAATCCCAGGGACGGGGGAGCCTGGTGGGCTGCCATCTATGGGGTCGCACAGAGTTGGACACGACTGAAGTGACTTAGCAGCAGCAGCAGTGCTCTGGGAAAAACTGGCAGAACAGGTCTTCAGATACTTAAATATTTTCAGGAGATGATTTTATGAGCCCAATTCTTATAACTCCTCCTATCTAGAAAAGTACTAAAATCCTTCATGGTGACATCTACTCATGAGACTAGTAGAAATCTTCTGCAAAAAATATGTGCTTGATTGCATGGACTCCACCTTCACCAAAATCACATATATGCTGACCATCCCCCTAGCTCTTTGGAGCAGTTTCTCAGAGGTATCTGAGGTGCTGTCTTCTGGGCTATAGTGCTCATTTTGCTCCAGGTAAAACTTAACTCACAACTCTCATTTTAGGCATTTTTTAAAAAGCAGCACACTATAGCCACAGGAACCTCCTTGCTATTTTCCAGAGCTTTGTACTTCTAGCTTCCCTTCTCTGCAATATTCATTTCCTCAAATACTTGCATGGCCCACTCCCTTCTCTCCTCTAGGTCTTTACTCAAAGCTCACCTTCTCTCTGAGGCCTTCCTGGCTATCCTGTCCTCACTCACTGCCTATATTTTTTTTTCCTTAAATTTTATCACTATCTAAAACACTGATAATTTTACTTATTTATTTTGCTCATATGTGTTTCAGCTACCAGAAATGTAAGCTCTGTATAAGGTGGGTTTTTTAATCCATCCTATACACTGTTGTACTCCCTGGGTCTAGAACATTGCTAGGCATAGTATATTTGTTGAATGAATGAGGGGGAAAAAGGAATATTGCACAGATTAAACCAGATAATACATGTAAAATGGTACACAGTCAGTGCTCCAGAAATAACAGCTCAATATAAACAGCAAATAGAGTCCCAAGCCTTAGATTTCTGAGGCTAAACTCTGTTTACTAATGTTCTGTATGTGTATTTCTGTGTGTGTGCATGCTAAGTCGTTTCGGTTGTGTCCCACTCTATGAGACCCTATGGAATGTAGACCCCCGGTGATGCTTTTGAATTGTGGTGTTGGAGAAAACTCTTGAGAGTCCCTTGGACTGCAAAAGAGCAAACCAGTCAATCCTAAAGGAAATCAGTCCTGAATATTCATTGGAAGGACTGATACTGAAGCTAAAATCCAAAACTATGGCCATCTGATGAGAAGAACTGACTCACTGGAAAAGACCCTGATGCTGGGAAAGATTGAAGGAAAGAGAAGAAGGGGATGACAGAGGATGAGATGGTTAGATGGCATCACTGACTCGATGGACATGAGTTTGAGCAAGCTCCAGATGTTGGTGATGGACATGGAAGCTGGACATGACTGAAAGACCGAACTAAACTGAGGCTCCTTTTTCCATGGGATTCTCCAGGCAAAGATACTGGCATGGGTTGTCATGTCCTCCTCCAGAGGATCTTTCCAACCTAGGGATCGAACTTGCATCTAGGAATATTACTAGGGATGTCTCCTGTGTATCAGGTAGTTTCTTTACCTCTAGAGCCACCTACAAAGCCAGATATGTGTTTCTACTGGGGCCCAAATCAGTTCTCTTTCCCCAGCATCTTCTTGCGTGCAGTAGATGCTCAATATAATTTTATTCAATCAAAGTAAAAGTAGATGAGTCTGAAACTGCAGGTAACTCATCCCATTGTTCCCTCTGGTGTTGATAAAAATCTGAAGGGGGCTTCCACTCTGAGGAGTAAGTGAGCATCAGAGCTGTACTGGGCCTTGAAACAGAGTCAGTTGCCAAATTTAAAATCCACTGGGCACCAGAGTTACTAGGCTGTTAGATAGGTAGACAGATACCTGCCTAACTTACAAGCTTTTTCTCCAGTTTCCAGGTGCCCTCTGAAAATTCTATTTCCCACCAGAGTGCAGTTCTATTTATATTTATAGCTATCCCAAGAACAATAATAACAACCACCACAGACAAAATTAGACATGTCTACAGAGTTCATTTTCTCTTAAACTCACAAAGTACAAGAGGATGATTCATTCTTCTGATAGGAGATTGACAACTGCGTGTTTTGTGTTGTGCTCTATGAGGTTTCAGCTTAATTCCCTGCCATTTTACTTAACAAAAGAAAAAAAAAAGGATGATGCGTCCGTGAACAACATCTCTCTCTTTCCAGTGATGCAGCAAAGCACCCAAAGAGATAAATCCAATACCACATTTCCAAGTCTGAACTCTTACAAAGGCAACTGTGTTTGGGCGCATGTTTTCATTTCAAGCTACCTCATTCAGCCTCTAACCCTCGCTTATCTGGCTATGGCACACATTTATGGAGCTTCAATTAATACTGTATAATGTGTACTGGGTGTCTCAGGTTGCAAAGCCCAGACATGATGACAAGAGATGCTCAACAGCAACCCTACAATTAAACAATATAAAACAAACCAAGAAACATTACAAGGTGATGTGTGATAAAATGTCTGATGAAGGCATGTGGACATTAGTTCCTTAGCAATAGACCATGTAGGCAGAAATCCCAGGGAAAGCTTCATGGAAAAGGTAGTAGTACTTTAGTACTTGAGTCATAAGAAGGGATTTGAACAAAGAGTCTAAGAGAATTAGTGTAAACACATAGATAGGAGTAAGCAAGGCTTGTGAGTTTGAGCCCTAAGTTGTCCATGCATTTTATACAAAAAGAGTACATCATTAATAAAATGTCAAATGTAAAGTTTAAATCCTACCACTAGTGATATCAGTATCTCAAGTGAAAAGGTTACTGGTACTAAAAACAATTGTAAAAGATTATTGGGCCAATGTAATTTGTTAAAAGGAGCAGAACAGGGGTGTGTGGGGGAGGGAGGTTCAAGACAGAGGGGATATATGTATGCTTCTGGCTGATTCACATTGTTGTATGGCAGAAACCAACACAACATTTTAAAACAATTATCCTCCAATTAAAAATGAATTAAAAAGAAATTAACTAGAGGCCAGATAAGGAAAAAAAAAAAAAAAAAAGAACAGAACAATTAAAACTTTTTTTTTCCCTAAAGTAAACTCCTTCTGGGTTTTATCGTAACTATTTCCTGAGATTTTAATCCTAGTCACAATTCCGATGTCACCTTGCCATTATAGTCCCACCACCCAATAAGGTGAAATGAAGCTTTCCTTCAACTGCCATGATAACCCAAGATCACTGAGACTTTTTTACCTTCTTAATATCTAAGGATCTTCTGGTCTCTGGCTGCATCTGCTAAAGCCCAAGGCAGCTTTACATCACTGCTCTTCTTAGCGGATCCCTGCAGCCAAACAACTGCTCACATGTTTCCCATTCTCCAGGCTGATAACCTTCACTTCTACCACTTCAGCTTGTCCATGGCGGGGGCAGAAAGAAGCTCAAGTCTCAGCTCCCCTTAAGCTGCAGTTTTCATAGCAGACTAGAGCATGCTTGATCCTTTCCAAGGGCTGGGGGATTTACAAACCAAGGTCCTGACATATTATAACAAAAAATTAGGAAAACTATCAAATATACAAAAGAAGAATTTTATTAATCCATCTCCTTAGGATCACTGAGGCTTACACCTGCTATGTGTAGCAGAGATATACACCATTTCTGCTTTCTCAAAGACGTATGAAAGCTACATTTTCCAGTCTCTCTTACAATTAAGTTAGAGGCCGTGCAACTAAGTTTTTGCCAACGAAAGATCAATAGGAGAGATGTAAAGCCACTTCTAGTCCTGGTCCTAAAAAAGCATCATGCCAGCAACTTCCACCCCTTGCTTATCTTTCCAGTGAAACTATGAGTTTCAGTTGGCATAAATACATGATGGATGAATCTCAGATCTCTGAGTCACTTCCTGAAGAAGAGTCACCTAATCCATATGAGAAAGTGACATGGGCAATAAATAAGCCTTTCTCATGCTAAGCCACAGATAATTCAGAGTTTATCTGTTACTTTAATATAGTATAGCCTACACTGATGAATACATACTGTGGAAAAGACAGAAAATTAAAGTCAGATTATTGCTTCCATTAATAACAACTGCTATTAACAATGTTTTTCTACGCTGGGCACTGTGCTGAAAGAGCTAGTGTGTGTCCGTAAATAAACAATTACCCATTTTACAAATGAGAGACTTGAGACTCAGAGAGGTTTACAAAAAGCTGCTCCAAGGTCAAACAGTTAGTGATGAAGATTTTCTGATGCCTGAGTTTAGACTACTTCAATGATTTTATGTCTCTCTCCCTTAGTAAAGATTCCCTCTTTCCATTTTTGCAAGAGATTACCTCAATTGTGTTCACTTTCCTTTACTGAAATCTTATTATTCTTTCTACCAAATTCAGAATTTTCTCCATACTGCCTCATTACTTGCCCTACAGAGTCTGAGCACAACAGTTTCCAGCACATTCTGTATTGTCAATCATTATGGAAGCCCAGTGGGAATTGGCCATCACTCTGAGTCCTTATCCTGAAAATGAGAACCTGTCAACTAGTTTAGCTATGATCCAATCAGAAGTAAGGTGTTATAGAAAAAATAACCTACGCCACTGCAGTCATTAAAATATTAATTACACCCAAACCAATCTAGATAAAATAAATCTAATCTACCAATATTTATTGAGTCTCCTGAGTGTACAGGGCATCATAGAGGAAAAATGGTTTTGTGGTTTATATCTGAGTTTTGGGTCCTAATGAGCCTCAAGAGACAGCCTTAGGCAGCAAGTGTGATTTCCAAATCATATATATTTTTACATTAAAGGAAAAAAATTCACCTTCATTTCTGCTAATAAGTTAAAATAAATTAAGATTCTATTTTGGTAGTACATAGTACGTATGTATACCCTCGTGCTTTCATATCTGTAATTAATTTCATCATCATAGCAATCCCATGAAATAACTAAACTGGCTATAATTATTCCCATTTGTCCATGGTAAAATTGAGGCTTATTGACATGCTAACGCTCTTCACAGTTGTAGAACTAAGTGAGAGTGAAGCAAGACCTCCAGTAATCTGAAACTGAACAACCTATGCACTTCTTAAAAAAAAGAGCCCTTGGCATTGCATATAATTTTGATAACTTCCATCCTATCCTAATCACACAGATCAGCTATAGCAAACCTTTATCAGGAACCAGCATATGTAGGACAAGGCTTTAGAATGTGTTAATGTCCCATCTAACCCACCTTTTCTTTCTCACTTAAAAATATAAATCTGCTGAATCACATGGAGCTGGTCCACCATGGCTCTTCCTCTGACCTGTCTTTCATCAGTGAACACATTATTCATAGGAAAACTTTTATCATCTTATGTGCTTCCATAAGCTCTGCATATAAAATCTAGAATATATTGTGTCTCCACTCCAAGTAGGATAATCTGGCCTCATTTTGCTTCCAAAGTAAGCTTCAATGTTCTAAAATTAATTACTTCTGATGATATTTTCATTGTGGGTCCCTTGATGGCCATGAAAGAAAGGTCCAGGTGGGTTATAGGCAAGGTGAACAAATAGCTTATTTGCCAAATAATTTATTTGGAAACTGCAATATCTGGTGCTTTCAACATAATTCCAAGAGGAAATGCAATACACCCCCAAATGGGTCAAATGAAGAGACCTATATGAAGGGTTACCCAGAGAGCAATGGGTCAGGATACTGAGGTACCCAGAGACTGACAACAGATGAAAGCTGTTACACTGCCAGGGAAGAAGCGGCAGGGGGAAGAATTAGGGTCATGTGAAGCCAGTGAAGGCCACAGTGATGACAGGGAATAGCTACTGCCAAAAATACCACACCACACTAAAGCTGGGAGAGAGCAAGAGAGAAATATTATAATTTCTCTCCTGCCATCCTCTGGTCTCTTGCTGATGCCTCCTACTATCCCATAAGGGGCCAGTGAGCAAAGGGGTCCTGATGATATAGTCTGTAACAGACCGTTTTGGAAGTACAGAGCAAGCCAAGGAAGGACAGAAAACGAATCTGGGGCTGGGGTGGGAGTCAGTGGGGGATACATCTGGTGATTCACAGGCCTTCAGCTGTACATTTTGTGTGCAAGGGTGGGAGGTAGTTTTTCTAAGAATGAAGCCCCTTTTCAACATTCCACCATCTGACACACACATAAAATACTGATGTAAAAATGGCTCTGACCTGAATACATATCGATGTTTTTTAATGTGTTAGTAAATACAGTCGTTGGCTGTTGCAGGAGAATTATGCATCATCAACTGACATAAAAAGGGAGTGTAATGTCATCTTCAATTGCTGTTAGAAGAAATAGGATAAAATTATGAGCAATTAGGAAAAGAAATATTGTATCCCTATGGCAGCTCAGGTTTTACTGAAAATCCTGTTAGATTGGTTATGTGAGCCACCACATAAACCACTGGGGCCCACACCCAGGCACAGGAAAGAGTTATGACCAGAGAATATGTTTCCATGGCAAAGCTCCAGGGAATTTAACACCCCGAAGTAGTCTGGAGCACATCAGTGGCACAAGGTCAATGAAGAAACCTGCTCTAAACATGAAGAGTGTTTACAAGCATTCTGTAAATGTGATTTAGAAAACTCTTATCTCACAGATGCCAATATTTAAGATAACAAATGACTCACAAGAAAAAAAAAGAGCAGTGCTCTCAAAGGAATCATGTGCTAAGAAAATACAGGTCTGGATCTAAGGGAATGGGAATAGGGGCTGTGGCTTCATTCTAAACAAACTATCTGTCTTCGGAGGTAGATTTCCAATTTTGGCTTTACTATATATGATGATTCTGTAATACATATCAATTAATTTTCTCCTTGAAAAAGGATCACTGTTCTTTTAATACCCACCATTTGCTCTGAAATTGAGGAAGGCCTAGTACTGACCTCTGAAATATTGTTGGAAGAGACCTGAAGCTCTCTGAACTATGAAATCAAATACAGTCTTTTCACCCTGGCATTCAGGGCCCTAATCCATCTTCCCAGGCTTACCTCCAAATGTCCCCTTACAAGTCAGGAAATGTCACTTTCATTTTACTGTTGCTCCTATCAATAATTTCTGTCTTTGCTGATCATTAATTTGTGCATCCTTCAAGACCACCTTCTCTGCAGAACATTTCCTGATCTCTACAAAGTACTAATTCCTCCAGTCTTTTTAATACTCATAGCATTCAATTTATTAATAAAAATGGTACTTACTTTCTCCCATATTACATTTTAGTCATTTATACCCTTGCTTACTTTTCTCTAAGATGTTAGAAGTTCCTTGAAAGCAGGGCTCACTCCTTTCATAAACCTACAGATCTTAATACTGTGAATTTCATACACTAGGGGCTCTGTCAAGATGCTGAACTGAGTTGGCCTGAATGATATTAGTGAGGATGAAGGAATGAATGAGACTACCCCTTATAGTTCACAAAAATAATCAAGATTTCCTCTAAGTCAGAGATAAAATAGATTTTTTCAACAATACCAGAAAAGACGATTCTACATAAAGGGGACTCAATACTTTAGACTGTCTTATCAGTCTGAGAGATGGTTAACTCCAAAAAGGCATTTTCCAAGCCCTTTCATAATGCTCTCCAAAAGTGACTTTATTCATACCAATAGTACATAATTCCTAGATGCTTTTAATTTCAAAATATAAATTTCTAGACCTCAGTTCTCTCCAAATATCCTGTTTAATGTCTCAACTTATCTCCTGAATACATCGCCTTGGATTTCCCAAAGTCATCTCAAATTCAACATGATATATTTGAAATTTACTATCTCTAACCCAACTTCCCCTTGCTCTCAACCTCACAATTTCTTTTCATTCCAAATTTGCCATCTCAGTTAATAGCATCTTCCTTGATCATGCTTTACTATCTAGATGCCATCCTGAGATGCCCTGTGCAAACATATGCAAGGCTGCAGTGAAGAAGCAGACCTGACCCATGCCTGCACACTTGCCTCTGGTCTCTCACCTCCTCTAAATGCAGACCTAGTCAATTACTCCAGAGAGTGACCAAGATGGTGGAGTAGGAAGAGCTCACTTTGAGCTCACTTCTTCCCATAGGCTTACCAAAACAACATATTTACAGAGCAGCTACCAACCAGTCCATTCTGAAGGAGATCAGCCCTGGGATTTCTTTGGAAGGAATAATGCTAAAGCTGAAACTCCAGTACTTTGGCCACCTCATGTGAAGAGTTGACTCATTGGAAAAGACTCTGATGCTGGGAGGGATTAGGGGCAGGAGGAGAAGGGGACGACAGAGGATGAGATGGCTGGATGGCATCACTGACTCGATGGGTGTGAGTCTGAGTGAACTCCAGGAGTTGGTGATGGACAGGGAGGCCTGGCATGCTGCAATTCATGGGGTCGCAAAGAGTCGGACACGACTGAGCGACTGAACCGAACTGAACTGATCAATGTTAACAAACTGAAGACTAGCAGAAAAGACCTGGTACAACTAAAAGGAACACAATGAGATAGATAGGAGGGATAGAGAGGCAATATTATTGGGACCCACTACCAGGAGGACAATTACAACTACAGAGATTCTCTTCAAGGAGTAAGGGGTCCAAGCCCCAGATTGAGCTCTCCAGCCTGGGCATCCTGCACCAGGAAGATGTGCCCCCAGAATATTTGGCTTTAAAGGCCAGTGGGGTTTACTTTTGTGAGAGCCAAAAGGCTGTGGGAAATAGATAATCCACTCTTAAGGATGCACCAAAATCTTATATACTCCGAGACCCGGAGAAGAGAAGCAGTACAAGCAACTCTAAAGACAAACACATACTGAAAGTGAGGGGATGGAAAAAAAATATTCCTTGCAAATGGAAATCTAAATAAAGCCAGATTAGCAGCACTTATATCAGACAAAATAGACTTTAAAACAAAGACTATAATAGAAGACAAAGAAGAGCATTACATAATGATCAATGGATCAATCCAAGAATATATAACAATTGTAACTATTTACAACATAGGAACATCTAAACATAAAGAAAATATTAACAGACATAAAGGGAGAAATCAACACAATAATTATGGAGGTCTTTAATATCCCTCTTATATTAAAGGACAGATCATCCAGACAGAAAATCAGTAAGGAAGTCACTAGTCTTAAATGATACATAAGACCAGATTGGATGGATTTCATTGATTACTCTAGAGAGCAACACACACAAATATGTGTGTGTGTGTGTGTGTGTATGTGTGTGTATACACAAAATATTTTCCAGGATGGATCATATCCTAGGCCACAAAACATGTCTCAGTGAATTTAAGAAAACTGAAATCATATCATGCATGTTTTCCAAGTGCAACACTATCAGTAAAGAAATCAATTACAAGATAAAAATGCAAAATATATGAACACATGGAGGTTAAATGTAAGCCCTAAAACAATAAGACTTCTAGAAGAAAACACAGGTAATATGTTTTTAGACATTGATCCTCATAGTATTTTTTTGGATATGTCTCTCCAGGCAAGGGAAACAAAAAGAAAAATAAACAAATAGGACTACATCAAACAAAAGGCTTTTTCTCAATGAAGAAAACTATCAACAAAACGAATGGGAGAAGATATTTGCAGACCATATATCCAAATAAGGGGTTAATATACAAAGTATACAAAGAAATCATACACTTTACTATCCTAAAATCAAACAATCCAATTTTTAAAAAATGAAGGAATTTGAATGGGCATTTATCCAAAGAAAACACAGATAACTATGATACATATGAAAAGATGCTCAATATCACTCACCATTAGGGAAATGCAAATTAAAACAACAATGAAATATCACCTTACCTGTCAGAGTGGCTATTATTAAGACAACAATAACAAGTATTGGCAACACAAGTATTGGTAAAAAGGAAACCACTGTGTACTGTTGGTGTAATGTAAACTGGTGCTGTCATTGTGAACACAGTGTGGAGACTTCACAAAAACTTAAAAATAGAACTACCACATGATCCAGAAATTTCACTCTTCAGTATTTACTTTAATATAGAAAAAAACACTATTAGAAAAGATATTTGCACCCTTATGTTCACTGCAGTATTGTTTACAATGCCCAAGATATGGATGCAAACTAAAAGTCTATCAATTAGAAGAATGGATTAAAAATATGGAGCATGCAAATATGTAAAGGGGTATTGCTCAGCCATAAGTATGAAATCTTTCCATTTGCAACAACATGAGTTGACCTAGAAGTTATTATACTAAGTGAAATAAATCAAAGATAAATACTATGATTTCACTTATATGTGGAACCTAAAAAACAAAATAAGTTAACAAACACAGCAAAACAGAAACAGAGGTATAGATCCAGAGTACAAACAGGTGGCCGGGGAAGGAGGCCAGGGAATGAATGAAGTAAGTGAGGATGACGAAAACGCACAAACTTCCAGTTTCAAAATAGACGAGTCATGGGTATGAAATGCATGATGTAGAAAATACAGTCAATAACTACGTGATATTTTCGGGTGGTAAAAAAGACTGCAATTAAACGTCATGGTGGTTATTTTGAAGTGTATTGAATTATTGAATCATTACATTGTGTAACAGGAACTAGCATAGTACAGTACACCAATTATAGTTCAAAAACAAAGTTACAGAAAAACAGATGAGATTTGTGGTTCCCAAAGGCTGGAGATGGGGGATTGGATGAAAATAGTCAAAAGGTACAAACTTCCAGTTGTAAGATAAATAAGTACTAGGGATGTGATGTACAAAATTATAAATATAATTAACACTGTTGTGTGTTATATATGAAAGTTGTTTAGAAAGCAAGTCCTAAGAGTTTTTATCACAAGGAAATCTTTTTTTTTCTATTTTCTTAACTTTGTATCTGTATGAGATGATGGATGCTCACTAAACTTATTAGGATGATCATTTCATTATGTATGTAAGTCAGATCATTATGCTCTGTACCTTAAATTTATACAGTGCTTTATGTCAATTAGAGATCAATAAACCTGGAAGATAATCAATTAGTCAATACTTAAAGTTAAAAAGGTACAAACTTCCCGTTACAAGATAAATAAGTACTAGGGGCGTGTTGTACAACATGATATACACTGCTGTGTGATATATATGAAAGTTATTAGAGTAAATCCTAGGAGTTCTCATCACAAAAAGAAATTTTTTTCCTCTTACTTTGCATCTATACGAGATGATAGATGTTTACTAAATGTACTTTGATAATCATTTCATAATGTATATAATTCAAATCATTATGCTGTATACATTCAAGTTATATGGCACTGTATATCAATTATATCTCAATAAAACTGGAAAGAAAAATAATTTTTAAAAAATCAAATTAAGTAAATGGGAATAAGGTGTGACTCTTGATAAAATGAGACGGTGTATACAAAGCATTCAGCACAGCACTTGATAAAACTAAACCCATGATGAATGATACCTGTTTTACAATTATTTGCAAAAGATGAAATTTCATACAAATGCATGAAATATATCTTTGAGACTGATGGAGGGATAGATCTCACCACCAGGGACTCTGCCCACAGAATAGAACATTATTAAGGGAGAAATATAAGAATCATATTGAGAAAATACAGCAAAAGTTCTACAAGTGAAATTTGGAAGTAGATGATGAGTACTTATAAGAAGGATTAATAGAAGGCAGGATTTAGAAATGGGTGAACTATGAAAAAGAAAGCGCTGAGCAGCTACATAAAGTACGAGGAAGTGAAATGGAAGGGGCCATGTATTAAATCCATGAACAATGAGAACAAAATGTGCCAGATTTATATTCAGCCAAGGTCACTGCTATCCCAGGAGAGGACCCTTAAAGGAGCTAAGTTGGGCTCCTGAGAGAAGAACACGCAGGCAGAAGGAACCACACAAAACTGGTGTAGCATAAAAGCATTGTACACGAATCAAGGGAAAATGGAAAATTTCCTTCCCCAAGGGTGAGCCTAAATTAGATGTTTCCCTGCCTCGTGTACTCAGAAGTAAAGTCCAGGGAGACTTGGCAAATTGTGCTCTGATTTTTGGTCTTCCTTGAGCACACATTAAAAGGGGAACTGAAAACATATATGTGGTTTTGATCCCCAAATTCTAGGGCAGAACAGAAATCTTAGCAGGACATCATAAGCCACCTCTCTCTGCTACTGGTAAAAAGAGGCAAGCCACAAATTCCAGCTTACTACCTGGCCTCAGGGTATAAGGGGCCACCTGGAACCCACTGGACCAGCATAAGATGTCCCTGTTGACAGCAAAGCCATCTTTAGAGGCCTGTCATGTGCTGATCTGCTAATTCAGGCACCCAGACTTACATCCTCAGGGTGCCCAAGCTTCTGGAAGCAGGGTGTCCCCTGTTCTCAGGGCAGCTCTGTCCAAAGACTTCCTCAGAATGGAAGACTGAGGACACCTCCCACCAACTAGCTGGGCTGTGTCTAAGGCATTAAAAAAAGAAAGCTCTTTAGAAAAGTCTGGGTTGTGAGTCTCTTCTCTGCATTTTCCAACATCCTTCTTTCTCCTTTAGTTCTAAGTTATCAACAACTTTTTTCTCATCCCCTTGGCCTCCATCTCTGAGAAAACATCCTGAGTAGCTGCTATGCACAAAGCCCCAACACAGGGGACAAAACCTCATCCCCCACTAAATCTTGGATCTAATGAATTTCTCATTGATCTTCCTTCAGCCCAGGCGTAAAACTCAGGGCTCCATGCAGTGTGGGTACTTCTTAAAATATCCTTATAAATCTTGGCCATCGTATTCATCAATTACAGCCCAACCAAGACTCTGGCTGTTAGTTCTGGGTGGCAACTTCATTTATTCCCACATTAAATGCTTTATTTCTGTGGAGCTATTTCAGTCTCACTCCATTACTTAGCTTACCCACCATGTCATCAAGCGATTTCTTTTAAAAGACAGATCCAGCCCATATTTTTAAAAACTGAGATAATATATCCAAGTACTCTGAAAATAGGTAACAGCTAAACATTTGAGTCTTACTATGTCACAAACACTGTACCAAGTGCTTCAAATGCATTAGTCCATTTAATCCACACACACACACACAAAATCTACGAAATAAATAGTTATTATTGCCCTGGTTTTATAAATTGAGGATTAGAAAGCTTAAGTAATTGGCCCACAGTTAAATGACTAGGGTCTCCTCCACTGGAATTCAGGTTTCTCTGATTTCAAAGCTCAAACTTTTATTGACCGAACCATAGTAAGTGATGACAAAATTGTAACCACATGCCTTACTAAGCCATAGTATGGAGATATGCACTGAAAAACAAACATAGCATTTTGGAGTTAAAAAGACCTTTAAAATGCTGTAATCCAATCTCCATACTCAGCAGATGGGCCCTTGGTCCCCTTGGAGGTAGGCACTGTGCCCAGGGTCACAGAGCTAGTAGACATAGAGCCAAGAGTGGGACCCAGGACTCCACATTTTCAGCTACATGCTTTCCCGGCTGAAGTCTGCTGCTGTCCAAATGGTCTATTACACTGGAATTTGTTTTCCCCTGGGTACAGATGAGCGTAGAAGGATCTTTAGAGTGGTGTTAAGTGAATTGAATGTTCCTTCAGCAAATGAAAATGAGAGGCTAATTAGATTCCATAATCACTCTCTCCGATTAACCTTGCACTTCCCCCTGCACCAACTTCTATCTCTCTGATGTCCCTCTGTTGTGATGTGCAGTATCCTCTGCTCAGTCTAAATCTGTCTCCTCACGCATATGTCCTGATCACAAAGCCTGACTTACTTCATTCTTTAATAGCCAGAGACTGTACCCAGCTGGATGGGGTTGAGAGCCTGAAACTGTGCTTGTTCCGACATTTGGTAGTCAGCAGGTACTTATTCTGTGATGGTAAAGTTGCAACTTGGAGGGTTTAAACTTAAAACCTCACAGAGGCCAGGCAGAAAACTGAAGCAAGAAAGTTCGTAGACCTTAGGACATACTCATATTTCAAATGAATGTGGGGAACTAGTAAACCGCAGGAACCACATATCACCCCAAAAAGAGCAGCTGCTCCTCATCAACACCCAGTGGAGGCTGTGGATTCTGTTTCTCTGACAATAAGTTCTATGAGCATGAGGACCTTGTCACATGTCCTATTGTATTTCCAATGCACGAAGAGGGCCTGACACATAGGAGGCACTAAAAAAATATTTTCTGAATGAATGAAACTTCCATTTTGGAAGCTCTACAGTGTATTCTATCTTTAGTCTAAAGATAATCCTTGTTCTCTTAAAGGAATGCAATAGATCTGATTGCTGTGGAATAAGGGAACTGTGGTAGAGATATTGATTTCAACCACAGGGCACTTCATTTCAACTTGAGGGACATATCCAGAGTAAAGAGAATGATGGAAAGTGGTTCATACTTATGACCTTTATCACTGGTGCCAGTGTTGCTAGCCAGGTACCCTACTAGCCTAGAAAGGACCATTCAGTGATAGGAAGAGCTTTTAGTAGGAAAGTCTGACTTCAGGCACTAAAAAGTTGTGAAGTGAAACTCTTAGTTGCTGAGTCATGTCTGACTCTTTGCCATCCCATGGACTGTAGGGCACCAGATTCTTCTGTCCATGGAATTCTCCAGGGAAGAATACTAGAATGAGTAGCCATCTCCTTCTCCAGGAGATCTTCCTGACTCATATATTAAACCTGGGTTCTCTGAATTACAGGCAGATTGTTTACTGTCTGAGCAACCAAGGAAGCCCACTAAAAGGTTATAGGACCTTAAACAGATCTGGCCCCTCTCTAATCTAGTTCTCATCTCTTTAAAAGGAGGGGATTAGGTCCCTTTGACTACTATGGGAAATGTACACATCTAGGAATCCCAAAGGTCATTAATAGAGTCAAGTGATGTCACAGAAATGCATGAGAAACTACTATAAACAATTATGCAAGAAATTGGACAACTTAGAAGAAATGGATCAATGTCTAGAAACATCCAATCTATCAAGACTGAATCATAAAGAAATAGAAAATCTAAAAAGACCAATTACTAGTAAAGAGATGGAATAAATAATGAAAAACTTCCCAACAAAGAAAAATCCAGGACCAGATGGCTTCACTGGTGAATTCTATTGAACATCTAAAGAAGAACTGATGCCAATCCTCCTCAAAATGTTCAAAATATGCAAAAGGAGGCAACACTTCCAAACTCACTTTAAGAGACCAGCATTACCCTTCTAGGAAAGTCAGATAAGGACATCATGAGAAAAGAAAACTGTAGGCCAATATACCTGATGAACATGAAGGCAAAAGTTTTCAGCAAAATATTAACTGGATTCAACAGCATTTTAAAAGGATCATACACCATGATCTAGTTGGATTTATTCCTTGCATGTAAGGATGGCTAAAATACACAGATCAATAGATGTGATAAACCATATTAACATAATGAAAGATAAAAATCGTATAATCACCTCAATAGTTGCAGAAAGAACATTTAACAAAATTCAACATCTTTTCATGATAAAAAAACTCTCAACAAATTAGGTATAGAATAAATGTACCTCAACATAATAAAGGCCGTATAGAAAATACCAACAGCTAACATGCTGCTACTGCTAAGTTGCTTCAGTCATGTCCAACTCTGTGAGACCCCATAGACGGCAGCCCACCAGTCTCCCCCATCCCTGGGATTCTCCAGGCAAGAACACTGGAGTGGGTTGCTATTTCCTTCTCCACTGCATGAAAGTGAAAAGTGAAAGTGAAGTCGCTCAGTCGTGTCAGACCCTCAGCGACCCCATGGACTGCAGCCTTCCAGGCTCCTCCATCCATGAGATTTTCCAGGCAAGAGTACTGGAGTGGGGTGCCATTGCCTTCTCCAACAGCTAACATACTCGATGGTAAAAAGTTGAAGGCTTTTTCTCCAAGAATAGGAACAAAATAAGGATGCTCACTTTTGCCACTTATATTCAACATAGCACTAAAAATCTTAGCCCCAGCAATTAGGCAAAAATAAATAAATAAAAGGCATCCTAATTTGTAAGGAAGAAGTAAAATGGTTTGCAGATAACATAATCTTATTTATATACAGAAAACCCTAAAGACTTAACCAAAAATTCTTGAAGCTAATAAATTCAGCAAAGTTGCAGGATACAGTGGAGAAGGAAATGGCAACCCATTCCTGTATTCTTGCCTAGAGAATCCCGTGGACAGAGGAGCCTGCTGTCCATAGGGTAGCACAGAGTCAGACACGACTGAAGCGACTTAGCATGCATGCATGCATTAGAGAAGGAAATGGCAACCCACTCCAGTATTCTTGCCTGGAGAATCCCAGGGACAGAGGAGCCTGGTGGGCTGCCATCTATGGGTTCGCACAGAGTCGAACACGAATGAAGCAACTTAGCCACAGCAACAGCAGGATACAATTGCATTTTTGCAGAAATCAGTTGCATTTTTATACACTAACAGAAAATGGTCCCCTCCCCACCAATATTAAGAAAGCAATTCAATTTATGACATCATCAAGAATACTAAAAAATAAATTTAGCCAAGAAGGTAAGGGTGAAAGACCCGTGCCCTGAAATTATAAGCATTGATGAAGGAAATTAAAGACACAAATAAATGGAAAAATATCCCATGCTCATGGATTAGAAGGATTAATATTGTTAAAATCTCCATAATACCCAAAGCAATCTACAGATTCAATGCAACCCTTATCAAAATCCCAATGGCATTTTTCACAGAAATAGAAAAAATCCCCCAACTGTGTAAGGAACCAATTTAAAAATCCCATATCACAATGCAATTTGAGAAATAACAAAGCTAGAGACATCATACTTCCTGATTTCAAATTATGCTGCAAAGCCATAGTAAGCAAAATAGTGTGGTACTGCCATAAAAATGAACATATAAACCAATGGAACAGACTAGAGAGTACAGAAATAAACCCACACATATATAAGCACCTCATCTTTGATAAGGGTGACAAGAATGGGACAAGGATAGTCTCCTCAATAAATGGTATTGGAAAAACTGGATATCTGCATGCAAAGGAATAGCACTTGAAACTTATACCACATACAAATATTAATTACAAATGGACTAAAGATGTAAGAGTAATACCTGAAACCATAAACCTCCAGAACAGAGAAAAGGCTCCTTGACATTAGCTTTGGCAATGACTTTTTGGAATGAAACCAAAAACAAAAAAAGTAAAAATAAAATATTGTGACTACATCAAACTAAAGCACTTTTACATGACAGAGGAAACAACAAAATGAAAAGACAATGTATGTATTTGATAATAGGTTAATAACCAACATATGAAACAAACTCATAGAACTCAATAGCAAACAATAATAACAACCAAAGAACTCCATTTAAAAATGGGCAAAGAACCTGCATAGACATTTTTCAAAGAAGACAGACAAATGGCCAAAACGTATAGAAAGAGGTGCTCGATATCATTAATCATCAGGGAAATGTAAATCAAAACGACAATGATATGTCACTTCATATCAGAACGGCTATTATCAAAAAGTCAAAAGATAAGAAGCATTGACAAGGGTATGGAGAAAAAGGTTGCTGTTGAGTTGTTAAGTCGTGTTCAACTCTGTGTGACCCCATGAACTGCAGCATGCCAGGCTCCTCCGTCCTCTACTATCTCTTGGAGTTTGCTCAAATTCATGCCCCTTCAGTCAGTGGGGCATCTATCTGATGGAGGAAAGGGTACTCTTGTACATGTTGGTGAGAATATAAATTTTCATAGCTGTAATGGAAAATATTATGGACATTCCTCAAACAAAAATAGGACTCTTATGTGATCAATAAATTCTGCTTCTGGATACACACAGGAAGGAAATTAAATCAGTATCTGGAGGAGATATCTGCACTCCCGTGTTCACTGAAGCATGATTCACAACATCCAAGATGTGGAAACAACTGAAGTGTCTGTTGATGGATGAATGGACATGCATATTATCAGACACAGAAATACAGATACTGCATAATCTCATTCATGTGTAGAATATGAAGTCAAAATCAGAAGCAACAAAGAAGGGTGGTTGTCATGGGTGGGGCTTGGGGCAAATGGGGAAATGATGGTCAAAGGGTATAAACTTTCAGTTATAAACTGAATAAGTTGTGGGAATCTAATGTAAAGTATGCTTATTCTAGTCAATACTGTATTATGTACTTGAAACTTACGAAAAGAGCAGATCTTAAGTACTCTCATCAAAAAAATACATAAATAAAGATAATTATGTGAGATGATACATGTGTTAATTAGCTTGATTGTGGTAATCATTTCACAATATATACACATATCAAGTCATCGCATCATACAGCTTAAACATATATAATATTTTCTGTCAATTATACCTCAATAAAGCTGGAAAAATGCATCAACATACAATAAATAAATAAAGAGTTCAACCCACCACCCATCTCTCCTAGCTACTATTTGAGACACCAAAAGGTCAGCAACAAAGTAAGAGTGTAATTATCTGAAACTCTATGATGTAATGCAACGTTGGACATTATTCCCATCAGATCAGATCAGATCAGTTCAGTTGCTCAGTCGTGTCCGACTCCTTGCGACCCCATGAATCGCAGCACGCCAGGCCTCCCTGTCCATCACCAACTCCCGGAGGTCACTCAGACTCACATCCATCGAGTCAGTGATGCCATCCAGCCATCTCATCCTCTGTCGTCCCCTTCTCCTCCTGCCCACAATCCCTCCCAGCATCAGAGTCTTCTCCAATGAGTCAACTCTTCGCATGAGGTGGCCAAAGTACTGGAGTTTCAGCTTTAGCATCATTCCTTCCAAAGAAATCCCAGGGCTCATCTCCTTCAGAATGGACTGGTTGGATCTTCTTGCAGTCCAAGGCACTCTCAAGAGTCTTCTCCAACACCACACTTCAAAAGCATCAATTCTTCGGTGCTCAGCCTTCTTCACAGTCCAGCTCTCACATCCATACATGACCACAGAAAAGACCATAGCCTTGACTAGGCGAACCTTTGTTGGCAAAGTAATGTCTCTGCTTTTGAATATGCTATCTAGGTTGGTCATAACTTTCCTTCCAAGGAGTAAGCGTCTTTGAATTTCATGGCTGCAGTCACCATCTGCAGTGATTTTGGAGCCCAGAAAAATAAAATCTGACACTGTTTCCACTGTTTCCCCATCTATTTCCCATGTAGTGATGGGACCAGATGCCATGATCTTCGTTTTCTGAATGTTGAGCTTTAAGCCAACCTTTTCACTCTCCACTTTCATCAAGAGGCTTTTTAGTTCCTCTGCACTTTCTGCCATAAGGGTGGTGTCATCTGCATATCTGAGGTTATTGATATTTCTCCCAGCAATCTTGATTCCAACTTCTGTTTCTTCCAGTCCAGCATTTCTCATGATGTACTCTGCATATAAGTTAAATAAACATGGTGACAATATACAGCCTTGACGTACTCCTCTTCCTATTGGGAACCAGTCTGTTGTTCCATGACCAGTTCTAACTGTTGCTTCCTGACCTGCATACAGATTTCTCAAGAGGCAGATCAGGTGGTCTGGTATTCCCATCTCTTTCAGAATTTTCCACAGTTTATTGTGATCTACACAGTCAAAGGCTTTGGCATAGTCAATAAAGCAGAAATAAATGTTTTTCTGGAATTCTCTTGCTTTTTCCATGATCGAGTGGATGTTGGCAAGTTGATCTCTGGTTCCTCTGTCTTTTCTAAAACCAGCTTGAACATCAGGAAGTTCATGGTTCACGTATTGCTGAAGCCTGGCTTGGAGAATTTTGAGCATTACTTTACTAGCGTGTGAGATGAGTGCAATTATTCCCATAGACAATCCCAAAGGCTGATTTCCTCAACCTGTAAGTTGAGAGCAGTAGTGGCAGTCTAGCCTAATTGAGGAGTTATAAAAGTGAAAGTGAAGTCACTCAGTCCTGTCCGACTCTTTGTGACCCCGTGGACTGTAGCCTACCAGGTTCCTCTGTCCATGGAATTTTCCAGCAAGAGTACTGGAGTGGGTTGCCATTTTCTTTTCCAGGGGATCTTCCAACCCAGGGATCAAACCCAGGTCTCCCGCACTGCAGGCACTTTACCATCTGAGCCCCCGGGGAAGCCATGGAGTTCTCCAGGCCAGAGTACTGGAGTGGGTAGCTTTATCCCTTCTCCAGTGGATCTTCCCAACCCAGAGATTGAACCAGAGTCTCTTGCATTGCAGGCGGATTCTTTACCAACTGAGCTATCAGGGAAGCCTCTGAGGAGTTATCAGATCAGATCAGTCGCTCAGTCGTGTCCAACTCTTTGCGACCCCATGAACTGCAGCACGCCAGGCCTCCCTGTCCATCACCAACTCCCGGAGGTCACTCAGACTTACATCCATTGAGTCAGTGATGCCATCCAGCCATCTCATCCTCTGTCGTCCCCTTCTCCTCCTGCCCCCAATCCCTCCCAGCATCAGAGTCTCCTCCAGTGAGTCAACTCTTCACGTGAGGTGGCCAAAATACTGGAGTTTGAGCTTTAGCATCATTCCTTCCAAAGAAATCGCAGGAGTTATAACAAACCATAAATGCATATGCATGTGTGAATAGAGTGGTCTGACTTACATGGATACATCATAATGCTCATCCAGCTAGTGTTCATCATTCATGGATTTAACTCCTTCCCTTTCCATCTCCTGCTGATAATTTTTTATTCCATCTTACTAAGACAGGCACCATTTATAGTAGATTCTGCCACTAAAGATGAGACCTAATTGTCCTCTTCTTTCATTCTATTCCACATAGAGTATATATTCATGTGTGTATGTGTGTGTGAGTGTGTGTGTGTGTATGCAACTGCTCACACAGATGCGACTGCATATCACTTTGTAAAACATCACGTGTGATCTAGCCACTCATTAATAACACCTAATTCTGCATTTCTGGGTGAATACCTAAATTGCCACTTTTCTTGAGTCATCTCTCCCTGTGTTGTCACTGGTACTTCAAAGAATCAAAATGTGGAAATTCTTTTACTTCTTAAAAATGCTACCTTCAAAGGAGAAATTCTCTGAGTTGCCACAAATAGCTCTGTATCACTATTCTTCCCCATACAGATTTCCAATTTTAAACTGCAGTTTGGTGTTTTTTTCTGATATCACACATAATAATTGGTTATAATTAGGAATAATTGCTTCTAGGAATGAGTACAGTATCTAATGGTGTTTAAAATAAAGTGTACCTTGAATGTCGAAGCAACTTATTTCCCTTGCCCAGAGACTTTTGTAAAAAACCTGGAAGCCACATTGGATAAAATTTAAGACTCATGGGCACTGGGGCTTTGAGGGAAAACAGGGGCCAAGGAAACTAAGGGCTTGGGTTCTGGAACTCAAGCCATAGCATGTGACCTGGATAAATGAAATCCAATGTCTAGCTTTTTCTCCTAAAAAGTAGATTGAAACCAGAAGTCCTATAACAGGAGGTGATTTACAACACGGAAATTGTTCAAATCAAATATTTGATAGAGCCCAGAACACTTTCTGCCTAGAAAGTAGAAATATTATAGCCATAGGTGTGAAAGAGACACAAAATGAATTGAAGGACAAGTGAGTGAGACTGTTTACCATCATGCATACTTTTAGGAGCAAAACATGGTGGGAGTTGAGCCTGAGGTGATGGGACCTACAAATGAAGATACAGGAGAAGAGATAAGGCTATGAGACAGACAACCCAGACATTCACGGGTGATGTTGTGAGTGAAATATCAATATTTCCTGCCATGGCTCTATGCTCCATAAATCCCTAGCTAATAAGGTACCTATGACAGAGGTGCTCTTTAACAACTTTGAGGGTGTAATAATTGATGGCATAGCCAGCTGGTTGCTGCAATCAGATATAAATTAAATCATCTTTATTGTTTTATGCTTCCTCTGACTCCCTACCCTCACCCAGTCCAGCTACCTTTTCAGACTCTCTAAACCAATCCTGAGAAAAGAATATGTCTGCATCACTTACTGAATGACAAGAGCCTAAGTGAAATAGAGAGGGAAGAGGATGAGAAACAAGTTTCAAATAATTCTCAGTTCCTTGGGCCAAAGATTACGGTCTTATTTTGTGTTTTGTTTCGTTCTGTTTTGGTTTTCAAATGCTAAACAATTCCTTCCCATACTTTCTTTGCCCACCTGCACCAGGTCTAGCAACGGCTAAGCATCCTTTAAGAAACGTGGCTTGGGGAAGTCTGATAGGCCAGTCCCTCTGGTTCACCAGATGATGAAGACAAGGTCATTCCCTCATGTTGCTTACTCTCTGGGTAGCCGGGAGAGAGGGGAGACAGACATGCATGGACTGTTGTGATGAGGTGTGACTGGAGCTACAGTGGAGGTCTAGCTGAGAGAAGAAAGGAGGGTGAGATAAAGGCAGCCTGCATAGGGAAAATTCAGGGCAGGTGCCTAGAAGGAAATGGACGAGAAGAGAGAAGGTCTGGGTCAGACAGGGCTTGTTCTACATTACCGTCCCTGTCTCTTTCTCTTTGTCCTGAGACAGAGGGTCCTGGCAGCACATGTGACAGAGTCCTATCTTGAATCACCAGGAAAGATTCCTAGGTTAAAAAACTCATTAGAATACTTGTCAAAGTAACAATACATATTCATTGTGTGCTAGGTCGCTTCAGTCATGTCCGACTCTCTGCGATGCCGTGGGCCATAGCCTACCAGGCTTCTCGGTCCGTGGGATTCTCCAGGCAAGAATACTGGAGTGGCTTACCATTTCCTCCTCCAGGGGATCTTCCTGACCCAGGGATTGAAACTGGGTCCCTCATGTCTCCTGTACTGAAGGTGGGTTCTTTACCACTCGTGCAGCCTGGGTGATGGTTACTGTGTTAACTTGACAGTGATGCCAGTGATACGATGACAAAACTGATGATGGCAATGGCAGGAACACAAGGTCATAAGTGAGTCTTAAAACGTCCTCTTTCTCCTTTTAGCTCTTCCAAGGGTTTCGCATTTCCAGTATTTATAATTCCTTCATTCAGTTTAACGTTGTCTATTGGCTGGTAGTGTCTCTTTACAAAAAATGTGGATTAGATTTTTTTGATGGAATAAAAAGGTCTAAAAGGGTGAAAATCTTGGAAGAAGAGGGACAGACATGCTTGTTCATTCTGAGTCCTTAAAATGCCTGGCTCTGGCTCCCTACTCATAGACTGCTGCCCAGCAGACAAGGGCAAACAGCAAAGTGAGCCGGCTATGACCAGGTGGGACTATCAATCATGATGAGAGTTGAAATTGAATCAAACCGGGGCACCTGTGCACACTATTTCACAATGCAAGCAACATGAAAAACACAATCTTATGAAATAAACCTAGTTGCTTGCCATTGGGCAACAATTCCTTCCACCCCCTCCTTAGGGCTTGAGCTGCTTCCTGGCTCCTAAGAGCTATTCAAGAGGCTCACACAAACATTTCACTCTATGGACACACCTGGGAGATATTATATATTTGGATCCGGACCACCACCAAAAGCAGATCAAACTGCATATAAAAAATGTTTATATTGCACTGTAACCTATTAAGTGTGCAACAGCGTTATGTCTAAAAAGCAATGTGCTGTGCTATGCTAAGTCACTTTAGTCGTGTCCAACTCTGTGCCACTCTATGGACCATAGCCCACCAAGCTCCTCTGTCCATGGAATTCTCCTGGCAAGATTATTGGAATGAGTTGCTGTGCCCTCTCCCAGAGGATCTTTCTGACCCAGGGATTGAACCTGCATCTCTAAAGCCTCCTGCACTGGCAGGCATGCTCTTTGCCACTAATGCCACCTGCCAAGCCCCCAAAAGTAATGTCCACACATTAATTAAAAATACCTTGTTGCTCAGTGGTAAAGAATCTACCTGCCAACGCAGGAGATACAGGCTCAATCCCTGATCTGGGAGCACCCCACATGCTATGGGACAACTAAGCCTGTGCACCACATCTGCTGAGCCTGTGCTCTAGAGCCTGGGAGCTGCAACTACTGACCCCATATACCACAGCTACGGAAGCCTGCATGTCCTACAGCCCGCGCTCTGTGATAAGAGAAGCCACCACAAGAAGAAACCTAGGAGCCACAACTAGAGAGTATTCCCTGCTTGCTGCAGCCATAGAAAGTCTGCTCAACAACAAAAACCCAGCACAGCCAATGAATAAATAAAATTATTTTAAAAAATACTTTGTTCAAAAAAGTGCTAACCATCATCTAGGACTTCGCTGAATGCTAATCTTTCAGCAATAGTAACATCAAAGATCACTGACCACAGGTCACCATAATAAATACAGTAATGATGATAAGCTTGAAATACTTTGAGGATTATCAAAATATGACACAGAAACATGAAGTTAACAAATAATGTTGAAAAAATGGTGCACATAAGCTTGCCCTGATACAGGATTGCTGGAAACCTCAGGTTTACAAAAGGAAAAAACAATGCAGTATCTGATTAAATGAGATATGCCTGTAAATTTACTGTATATAGAAGGCTTCTTAGTAAAAAAAAAAAAAAAGGCAAACAAATTTCTGTGCAGAAAAGTGATTTAGGGAAAACGGGTAGAGCTGAGCTAGGGATAAGGGGGCAGCAGGATCTAAGGCTGCCTGCCATCTGGTGCTCATTTTCAGGGTTCCAGGATGCTGAGAAGTCTCCTCAACACCTCCCCATTAAATCTTGATGATAGAGGAAATGGCACAATGAAACAGAAGTTCTCCTATTCTCTGTCAAAAAGGAGAATTCCACCCCCCCAAGAGGTAACCATCAGGCTTATATTAATTTGAGCAAATTTATCAGTTCCAGGTTGGGAGTCAGGGTTGGTGGCTACTGAGGGTTGTAGGGAGGGAGGCAGATTCACTACTGTACTGGGTGCTGAGACGTCAGGAATGTTGGGAGAGAGGCACAGTAGGGACCAGAAAGGAGACAGAGACAGAAGAGGGCAGCAGGGCTACTGAGAACACTGGCCCATTTCTTAGCACTACACACACTTGGCCTTGGCCCAGGCTCTGCACTAGGCACAGGACTGGGGAGGAAGTAAGGGTGAGAAGAGACATGCAGACTTTCAACTTGGAATCTATCCAGAGGTATTCCTGCCCACCCCATCCCCATCAAACATATGCAAATGGCAATGGTAATAAACTCAGATAATGATAGAGTCAGCATTTAAACTCACCATAGAATGCATAAATTACAGGGGAGGCTGTCACAGATGCAAAGGCTGGATGCTTTATTGCTGCGAAGAGGAAATTCTGATTCGCAGGTGCTAACTGGGTATCTCAGGCCAGGCAGGGAGTCCCATCACTCTGGGACTGCTACAGGGCTTCCTACCAGGAAAAGAAGTTTGAGGTCAGGCTATGCTGCTGTTGGGTGTGCAAATTGCTCTCGTAGGTTCAATGTCTTTCTTCCTGCCAGACAAAGCAGCCCAGACTCCATCTTTACAGCACAGCTGCCTACTCACTCTACTCCAGCTTCACAGGCTGCCTTGCTATTCCTGGAACCTGTCAGACACACTCTTGACTCTGCTCTGTTTCCTCTGTCTGCATCCTTTCTTCCAGGAAGATGCGGGTTTCACTCCATTACCTCCTTCAGATCTTGACTCAATTTATGTGTTGTCTGACTCTTTGTAACCCCATGCACTGTAGCCCGCCAGGCTCCTCTGTCCATGGAATTCTCCAGGTAGGAATTCTGGACTGGGTTGCCATTTCCTATGCCAGGGGGATCTTCCCAACCCAGGGATTCCAACCCAGGTCTCCTGAATTGCAGGCAGATTCTTCACCATCTGAGCCACCAAGGAAGGCTTTCTCAAAGAGGCTCACCCAAACAACTCTATTTATAATTACAACCCTTCATGCCCCCTTACCTTGTCCATAAAATTTACCATCTTTTAACATTCTATCTAATTTACTTTTGCTATCTATGTTATTTATTGGGTGCACTGTTTATTATCTGTTTCCCTATACTAAAATATAAACTCCTTGAAGGTAGGAAATTTTGTCTAATTTGTCTCCCCTACACTTTCACACACACACAAACACACAAAGTAACCCAAGCATCTGGAACAGAGTCTGGTAATGAATAGTTATTTCGTAATTAAACATTTGCTAAACACATTATTAAAAGCTGTCTCCTTTTAGAAGTCAGGAGGAAGAGAAATTTTCTTCTCAATAATGGTAACTGAAACTTGTAACATTTGTTTCAGGCACTCTCTCCTTTCCCAAATTGTGATTTGTTACTTACTCAAAATTGAATGCTCTTACCAATGAGTGCAACACATATGGTTTAGAAGCATATCCTCTCCCTAGAGAAACCCAGAGACCTGGGGCAAATACACATCATGCTTTCTCCCATGCTCACATAAAGACCAACTTGAAGAATCATTATATATTATAACTTTTAGAACTGGGAATGAACTTACATCCTGTCCAATCGTCTTATTTGAAAAATAAGGCATGGGAGATTGGATGGTTTGCCCAGGCTCACACATCCAATTAGTTGGAACCATGAGATCAAATACCATGGCTGTTAATTTCCTACCCAGTATAAGACTCTTTTCACCCATGCTATCTCTGTGCAATTTTACTACACATTTTGTATCTGGTGTTCGATGTAGCACCAAAAGTTCACTCTCTGAACAGTTCTTTTTTAAGGGCTCCTTCAGGGATCCATTTATCACAGTATATCCTGCTTCAGCACCTCTGCACATGGACAGCAGCCAACCCAGTTTATTCTAGTTAGTCTATGCTTTACTGAACATTTGATTCCTTTGGCTTCTATTTACATGATTAGCCAGTGCTCATTCTTTGCCTTCAAAAGTAAGCCTTTTCAAAGGGTTTGATGATCCATGGCCATGTCTCAGTAACTTTCATGTCTAGTAGTCTACATAGAATTTTCAGCCTGTGGGCATTGATAGTAACAATACCTAAAGCAAAATGCTAAAAACCAGCAATTCTCTGGGAGGCTAATGGATACTTTGATATTAAATAAATAAGTGTGCATATATTTACATAAACAAATGTAAATAACTTTCCTTCAGTGTCTTTTAAAAAGTTCATTACACATTTCCAAGAGAGGTGTACTGTATGCATCATTTCTCAATCTAAATTGACCATGAGATATTTTATTGTGCCGCATTCTACAGATCTAATGAGAACATGTTTGGGAAATACTTCCCTACAGGGCCAAAATATCTAAGGGCAGGAGGGAATGTGTAGCACTGAAGAAGAAAAGCAGGAGACAAGATTAAAAAAAAAAAAAAAAAAGTAGGTATAGAAGTCCAAGAACAGTAGAGTTATGGAATAGTAAAAATATAAGGATGAATCAAAGATTCATCAGATCTTTCAAGACCAGCGGCCTCTCTCCTATATCTAGCCATCTCCCATAAGATGGCTAGTTGCTCATTAGCAGAGCCCAAGCCTCTGAAGTTCTAAATACAAATCACCAAGGAGCTGAAATCCACCCCTAAGCCTCTGATTTTAGCGGCTTACGCCTTTCCAGAAGAATTAACTTGCCTACTGAAATGGCTCCTGCCCAGAGCTAGAAAAGTTTGAATAAAATGCATTTAGCTACTATCTAAAGATCTTAAGTCATTGAGCTAAATGCAAGAGCCTTTTGTTAAAAATCACACTCAACTAGATATTGAGGTTTATTACATACTTTCTCCAATTTTCCTTCTCCTTTTATGTAATCTCAGCTGGGCTGATTTGCCTGCATTCTTTCCAGTGGAATCTTCTTATTACTCCCAAGACACAACAGAGAATCTCCAACCCTATACAGAGGGGCACATGGCTGCATCTGGATTAGAAAAAAAGGGGGCTATTTATACTCAAATCAATAGGCAGATTTTAGCATAACATTGCAGGCTTTCTGCAAGAGAATGAAAGAAAAGAAAATGCAGTTCCTTTTCCATTCTTCTTTACTGTATTATTTGCCCCAAAGTATGCTTGTCACACGGCCCAGAGCAGTGTGATCTAATAATGGTAGGCCTGCTTGGCACAAGGGAGGGGAAAATCCAGCTGCACTGGGAGTTTCAGGGGATGGCTCAGACAGCTGGCCCAGCCCTCACCCCGTGTGTGTTTCAGGGAAAACACCCAGTATGTTGCTCATCTCACTTGCATGTAATTCTTACCAATGTTGAACCTGACTCTGGACGAGAGCTGTGCAGAGCCTCTTGTTTCTCAACCAAGCAGAAGGCCAGAAAACCTTGGATAACACCAAAGTAAACAAACCTGAGGCCACAGAAGTCTTTGATTCCATTCCAGTTGGGAGTCTCTCCAAGTTTGTACTCAAACTGGCCAGCCTGTGGCCTCCCAACAGCTGTGAGGAAGAGCCAAATAGCCTGCCTCTTTCTGCAGCTTTAATTAACCCCTGGACTTAGTGAAGCCAGTGGGAAATGCTTCAAGATAAGAGATTCCTAAGTCAAAGTGTTGAGATTTTTAAATGAAGGGATGGGTAGCCCCTCCATAAACCTGAAAGAGGCAGGAGAGAGCAGAGGAGCCCCTCTGCAGCCATCCTAGGGGACGCTGGTCATTTAGGCTGCTCCAAGGACATCCATCAGGACAAACTGACAGGACACAGCACAACCACTATGTTCCTAAGTCTGTTTGAGCCAAGGACTGGCAGTCCCCTCTGCCATTCTCAGGACAAAGTCCCCACTTTCATCTATTTGCACCTGTTAAGTCTTAGTGCCAGGAGCAGTAACCCATGCCTACTGAGTCACTTCATAAATGCATATAAGAAAATCCTTGGCTGCTGTCACTCAACCCATTCTGTGCTTCATCTTCCAGGACACTGAGTCTAACATGAGCAGTGACTGTAGGAAGTCTGGAACACGAGACAGAGTCTCATGGTCCTCCCACCTCCAACAGCTATTGAGTTTCTAGCTCCTCTTCCTTTCTACATGCACTGATTTATAAGCCTGGGATCTGACCAGCTCTATGAAACTCTTTGTTGCTATTGCTGTTTAGATGCTAAGCCATGTCGGACTCTTTTGTGACCCCATGGACTGTAGTCCACCAGGCCCCTCTGTCCATAGGATTTGCCAGGCAAGAATACTGGGTGTGGGTTGCCATTTCCTCCTCCAGGGGATCTTCCCAGCCCAGGGATCAAACCCATGTCTTCTGCTTGGCAGGTGGATTCTTTACCACTGAGTCACCTGGGAAGTCCATGAAACTCTTTACTTAAATCCAATTACTAGTAAGAGTCCACAACTGACTAACAGATTATTCTCTCCTAAAACTGTCACAATAAGCTATTATTATATGGGTGGAAAGATCTCTGCCAAGGATCAACAATGCACTCACTTTAGATTTGGGATGAAAGTAAGAACACCATGTTTCATCAAAACACTTGGAAGAGAACATTGCAGGGTTCAAAATCATAGCTCTAGACTATGTATCAAGTCTCAAGAAGAAATTAAAAAAAAAAAAAAAAGGACTTTTGTTACAGGGAAACAGAGCAAACATAAAATATCTGCAAGTTCTGGGGTTTTTAAAAAGCATTTTGCAAAATGTCTCAAGAGGGAGATAAGATTCATTTCTGCCCTTACATAAAAATGCTGTGGACTGGGACTTTCCTGGTGGTCCAGTGGTTAAGAATCAGCCCTGCGATGCAAGGGATGTGAGTTTGATACCTGGTAAGAGCCCATGGATGGAGGAGCCTGGTGGGCTGCAGTCCATGGGGTCGCTAAGAGTCGGACACGACTGAGCGACTTCACTTTCACTTTTTTGCTTTCATGCATTGGAGAAGGAAATGGCAACCCACTCCAGTTTTCTTGCCTGGAGAATCCCAGGGGCAGGAGAGCCTGGTGGGCTGACGTCTATGGGGTCACGCAGAGTCGGACATGACTGAAGTGACTTAGCAGCAGCAGCAGCAAGAGATCTAAGATCCCACATGCTGCGGAACAACTAAGCCCACGCACAACAACTGGAGAGTCCATATGCCACAATGAAAGATTCCACTAACACCCAACACAATAAGATAATTAGTTTTATAAAAAAATCTTGTGGACTGCATAGGAATGTACTTCCTTAAGTACTATATTAGGAAAACATCTCTCAGGCAATATAAAAACTAAAATAAATAAAATAGGTGGGAATGCAAACTAGTACAGCCACTATGGAGAACAGTATGGAGACTCCTCAAAAAACTGGGAATAGAACTGCCTTATGATCTAGCAATCCCACTGCTGGGCATACACACTGAGAAAACCAGAATTGAAAGAGACATGTGTACCCCAATGTTCATCGCAGCACTGTTTACAATAGCCAGGACTTGGAAGCAACCTAGATGTCCATCCACAGATGAATGGATAAGCAAGCTGTGGTACATATACACAATGGAGTATTACTCAGCCATTAAAAAGAATACATTTGAATCAGTTCTAATGAGGTGGATGAAACTGGAGCCTATTATACAGAGTGAAGTAAGCCAGAAAGAAAAACACAAATACAGTATCCTAACGCATATATATGGAATTTAGAAAGATGGTAACAATAACCCTATTTTCGAGACAGCAAAAGAGACACTGATGTATAGAACAGACTTTTGGACTCTGGGAACGGGAGAGGGCGGGATGATTTGGGAGTATAGCATTGAAATGTGTATAATATCATATCTGAAACGAGTCACCAGACCAGGTACGATGCCTGATAATGGACGCCTGGGGCTGGTGCACTGGGACAACCAAAAGGGATGGTGTGGGGAGGGAGGGGGGAGGAGGGTTCAGGATGGGGAGCACGTGTATACTTGGGGCGGATCCATCTCGATGTATGGCAAAAGCAATACAATATTGTAAAGTTAAGCAAAATAAAATTTAATAATAAAAAAAAGTAAACACTTATTCCACATTCAGAAAAAATAAAATAAATAAAATAAAATAAAATAAAACCTTAAAGAGGTATACGTCATTATATAAACCCATATGTGGAAGGCAACTTCGTTCAAGGACTCAAAATTGGATGAGCATTAAAGATGATGGAAGGGCTTGATATGCCTAGCATGGAGTATCTAGTGTGATTTCCTACTGTTTCTGATCCTCTCAGAAAGGAACAGATCTTTCCAAATGAATACTTGGATTATATAAGTTAAAGTAATGTAATAAGCAGTTGTAACAAAACTATTTCAAAATTTTAGTACCCTTACAAACTAGAGGTGTATTTCTCACTTAAATAGCGTTCTAGTGGTGTTCCTGGTAGGTAAGTTGCTTTTCTCCAGTTGGTGATTGAAAGACCCTTCTTGTGCCTTTGTTATTCCTTTAGAGCCTTGAAGTCATATGTTCTACTCTGGCTGAAAAAACAGAAGGCAGAAAAGTCACACTTCTTAATATCCTTGGCCTTGAGCTGGCACTATTATTTTTGTTTATATTCCAATTGGTGAGAACTAGCCATATGGCCTCCCTAGGTGCAGAAGAACTGGGAAATAGAATTCCTAAATGTGCAACTGTTTTACAAGAACAACTCAGTAATACAGGAGGACACGCATGAATTTTGGTTTAAAGTTTGCCATCTTTGCCTCAGGGATACACACCACAGCAAACCAGGAGGATCAGACGCAGCCAGTCTACACAGTGGTCAACACGTGTTATCAATTATTTTGTTATTGAAGAGGCGATAAGTGACTTCAGGGAAGAGGCAAAACATATATTAAAACAATCCAACAACCTTTAATCCTTTGGCTTCTCCCATTATTTTTGTTCCCAAACTAGTTACTTCATTCTAATAAATTCTTGAGCTATTAAACATTATATGGAGACTTCCATGTAAAGCTGACTCAGTAAGGGTAATTATACTTCAAAAGCATCTTTCTAAAGTCACAAAAGAACAACAAAAGATAGTTTTTAAAACTTTGCCTATAAAACAAGTAAACAGCTATAAACAATGAAGCAGATTTCCAAATACTGAGACATTTGTACAAAGGGGAAGGAAGATTCTAGAAACTGACATAGCTCCTCAGTTCTTCAAAAAAGATCCTTAAAAGCAAATATCCAGGAAAGGCTGGTTAATAAAAATTTTGAGGAGAAGCAGATGAATGTTACAGTACTCAGGGGAGAAAAACTCTATGAAGAAACAATGCTGATATCTGACTTATATTGTCTCTGATCTTAACCCTTAGCTAAGGGTGGGAGATAAGAAAGCCTTCTTCAGCGATCAATGCAAAGAAATAGAGGAAAACAACAGAATGGGAAAGACTAGGGATCTCTTCAAGAAAAACAGAGATACCAAAGGAACATTTCATGCAAAGATGGGCTCGATAAAGGACAGAAATGGTAGGGACCTGACAGAAGCAGAAGATATTAAGAAGAGATGGCAAGAATACACAGAAAACCGTACAAAAAAGATCTTCATGACCCAGATAATCACGATGGTGTGATCACTGACCTAGAGCCAGACATCCTGGAATGTGAAGTCAAGTGGGCCTTAGAAAGCATCACTATGAACAAAGCTAGTGCAGGTGATGGAATTCCAGTTGAGCTATTTCAAATCCTGAAAGATAATGCTGTGAAAGTGCTGCACTCAATATGCCAGCAAATTTGGAAAACTCAGCAGTGGCCACAGGACTGGAAAAGGTCAGTTTTCATTCCAATCCCAAAGAAAGGCAATGCCAAAGAGTGCTCAAACTACCGCACAATTGCACTCACCTCACATGCTAGTAAAGTAATGCTCAAAATTCTCCAAGCCAGGCTTCAGCAATATGTGAACCGTGAACTTCCTGATGTTCAAGCTGGTTTTAGAAAAGGCAGAGGAACCAGAGATCAAGTTGCTAACATCTTCTGGATCATGGAAAAAGCAAGGGAGTTCCAGAAAAACATCTATTTCTGCTTTATTGCCTATGCCAAAGCCTTTGACTGTGGGGATCACAATCAACTGTGGAAAATTCTGAAAGAGATGGGAATACCAGACCACCTGATCTGCCTCTTGAGAAATCTGTATGCAGGCCAAGAAGCAACAGTTAGACTGGACATGGAACAACAGACTGGTTCCAAATAGGAAAAGGAGTTCGTCGAGGCTGTATATCGTCACCCTGCTTATTTAACTTATATGCAGAGTACATCATGAGAAATGCTGGACTGGAAGAAACACAAGCTGGCATCAAGATTGCCGGGAGAAATATCAATAACCTCAGATATGCAGATGACACCACTCTTATGGCAGAAAGTGAAGAGGGGCTAAAAGCCTCTTGATGAAAGTGAAAGTGGAGAGTGAAAAGGTTGGCTTAAAGCTCAACATTCAGAAAACGAAGATCATGGCATCTGGTCCCATCACTGCATGGGAAATAGATGGGCAAACAGTGGAAACAGTGTCAGACTTTCTTTTTCTGGGCCCCAAAATCACTGCAGATGGTGACTGCAGCCATGAAATTAAAAGACGCTTGCTCCTTGGAAGGAAAGTTATGACCAACCTAGATAGCATATTCAAAAGCAGAGACATTACTTTGCCAACAAAGGTTCGCCTGGTCAGGGCTATGGTCTTTCCTGTGGTCATGTATGGATGTGAGAGCTGGACTGTGAAGAAGGCTGAGCGCCGAAGAATTGATGCTTTTGAACTGTGGTGTTGGAGAAGACTCTTGAGAGTCCCTTGGACTGCAAGAAGATCCAACCAGTCCATTCTGAAGGAGATCAATCCTGGAATTTCTTTAGAAGGAATGATGCTAAAGCTGAAACTCCAGTATTTTGGCCACCTCATGCGAAGAGTTGACTCATTGGAGAAGACTCTGATGCTGGGAGGGATTGAGGGCAGGAGGAGAAGGGGACGCCAGAGGATGAGATGGCTGGATGGCATCACTGACTCGATGGATGCGAGTCTGAGTGACCTCCGGGAGCTGGTGATGGATAGGGAGGCCTGGCGTGCTGCGGTTCATGGGGTCGCAAAGAGTCGGACACGACTGAGCGACTGATCTGATCTGATCTGATATCTCAATTTTTAAAAAAAATTCCATGAAATAATTAAACAGAATATTATACATCCAAGAGACAGTTAGAGAATAAGATAGATGGAGAATGCTTCTCAGAGACATTTTTAAAAAAGAAAATATTAAGGAGAAATAAGCTCAAGACAATAGTCATAAAAAGCAGCTCTATGAAGATGGACAAGATCTTCTTGAACTAACACCAAAAAGCGTATGTCCTTTTCATCATAGTGGACTGGAATCCAAAAGTAGGAACTCAAGAGATACCTTGGATGCAGTACTTGGATGCAATCTCAAAAACTGCAGAATGATCTCTGTTCATTTCCAAGGCAAACCATTCAATATCACAGTAATCCAAGTCTATGCCCTGACCTGTAATGTGGAAGAAGCTGAAGTTGAGTGGTTCTATGAAGACCTACAAGACCTTCTAAAACTAACACTCAAAAAAGATGTCCTTTTCATTATAGGAGACTGGAATGCAAAAGTAGGAAGTCAAGAAATACCTGGAGTAACAGGCAAATTTGGCTTGGAGTACAGAATGAAGCAGAGCAAAAGCTAACAGAGTTTTGCCAAGAGAATGCACTGGTCATAGCAAACACCCTCTTCTAACAACACAAGAGAAGACTCCACACATGGACATCACCAGATGGTCAATGCCCAAATCATATTGATTATATTCTTTGCAGCCAAAGATGGAGAAACTCTATAGAGTCAGAAAACACAAGACCAGGAGCTGACTGTGGCTCAGATCGTGAACTCCTTATTGCCAAATTCAGACTTAAGTTGAACGAAGTAGGGAAAACCACTAGACCATTCAGGTATGACCTAAATCAAATACCTCATGATTATACAGTAGAACTGACAAATAGATTCAAGGGATTAGATCTGATAGACAGGGTGCCTGAAGAACTATGGATGGAGGTTTGTGATATTATATAGGAGGCAGTGATCAAAACCATCCCCAAGAAAAAGAAATGCAAAAAGGCAAAATGATTGTATGAGGAGGCCTTATGAATAACTGAGAAGAGAAGCAAAAGGCAAAGGAAAAAAGGAAAGATATACCCATCTGAATTCAGATTTTGAAAGAATAGCAAGGACAGATAAGAAGCCTTCTAAGTGAACAATAGGAAGAAATAGAGGAAAACAATAGAAGGGGAAGTCTAGAGATCTCTTCAAGAAAATTAGAGATACCAAGGGAACATTTCATGCAAAGATGGGCACAATAAAGGACAGAAACAGTATGGACCTATCAGAAGCAGAAGATATCAAGAAGAGGTGGCAAGAATACACAGAAGAACTACATAAAAAAGATCTTAATGATTCGGATAACCGCGATTGTGTGATGACTCACCTAGAGCCAGACATCCTGAAGAGTGAGGTCAAGTGGGCCTTAGGAAAATCACTACGAACAAAGCTAGTGGAGGAGATGGAATTCCAGCTGAGCTATTTCAAAGTCTCAAAGATGATACTGTTAAAGTGCTGCTCAAAATGCCACCAAATTTTGAAAACCCATCAGTGACTACAGGACTGGAAAAGGTCAGTTTTCATTCCAATACCAAAGAAGGGCAATTCTGAAGAATGTTCAAACTACTGCACAATTGCACTCATTTCACATGCTAGCAAGGTCATGCTCAGAATCCTCCAAGCTAGGCTTCAACAGTACATGAACAAAGAACTTTCAGATGTACAAGCTGGATTTAGAAAAGACAGAGGAAACAAATCAAATTGCCAACACCTGCTGGAACATAGAAAAAAAGAGAGAACTTCAGAAAACATATACTTCTGCTTAGTTGACTGTGATAAAGCCTTTGTGTGGATCACAATAAACTGTGAAAAATTCTTAAAGAAATGGCAATACCAGACTACCTTACCTGCCTCCTGAGAAACATGTATGTGGGTCAAGAAGCAACAGTTATAACTAGACATGAAACAACAGACTGGTTCCAAATTAGGAAAGCAGTATGTCAAGGCTGCATATTGTCACCCTACTTATTTAACTTATATGCAGAGTACATCATGAGAAATGCTGGGCTGGAAGAAGCACAAGCTGGAATCAAGATTGCCTGGAGAAATATCAATAACCTCATATATGCAGATGACACCACCCTTATGGCAGAAAGTGAAGAGGAACTAAAGAGCCTCTTGATGAAGGTGAAAGAGGAGAGTGAGAAAGCTGACTTAAAATTCAACATTTGAAAAATGAATATCATGGCATCTGATACCATCACTTCATGGCAAATAGTTGGGGAAACAATGGAAATAGTGAAAGACTTTATTTTCTTGGGTTCCAATATCACTGCAGATGGTGACTACAACCATGGAATTAAAAGATGTTTGCACCTTGGAAGAAAAGCTATGACCAACCTATACAGTGTATTAAAAAGCAGAGACATTACTTTGCCAACAAAGGTCCATCTTTGTCAAAGCCATGGTTCTTCCAGTAGTCATGTATGGATTTAAGAGTTGGACCATAAAGAAGGCTAAAGGCCAAAAAACTGATGCTTTCCCACTGTGGTGTTGGAAAAGACTCAAGAGTCTCTTAAATACCAAAGAGATCAAACCAATAAATCCTAAAGGAAATCAATCCTGAGTATTCATTGGAAGGACTGATGCTGAAGCTCTAATACTTTGTCCATGTGATGCGAAGAGCCAACTCTTTGGAAGACCCTGATGCTTGGAAATGTAGAAGGCAGGAAGAGAATGGGATGACAGGACAAGATGGTTGAATGGCATCACCGACTCAATGGACATGAGTTTGAGTAAACTCAGGGAGATGGTGAAGGACAAGGAAGCCTGGAATGCTACAGTCCATGGGGTTGCAAAGAACTGAACATAACTGAGTGACTAGCAACACACATAGATTTAATCAAAGCTTCAGGAGGACTTAAACTAGAAGATAAAAACAATATTTAAAATTTAATGGATGAGAATTCTCTAGAACTGTTGAAAATCATGGAATTTGGTTTTAAGAATCTCAACAATTCCAAGATTCATCATAGTAAAATTTCAGGACACCAAAGATAAATTATAAACCTCAAAAGCAATTAGAGATAGGAATCATTATAATTAAGTTGAGAGCTAACACCTCAGCAGCAGCTGTGAAGTCAGAAAATAGTATTTTAGTTTCCCTCAATAATGACAAAGGATAAGTATAGTAAAACCCCATGTAGTGATGCATTACTTCATATAGTAAAATACAAATACAAGACAATGGAAGACAGGCCCCTTCTCTGGGTCAGTTTCTTATCTTCTGTAGATTAAAGGTTAAAGAGGTAGGGAGAGTGGAAAAAAGACAAATCCCAATCTCCTTAACTAACTAGGAAACCCTCAGAAACAGTTACTTTCTTGGAAATCTCAGCTGGGCATGGAACCCAGAATTGTCCCCACCACCACTGAGGCTAAAATACACACAAAGGCCAAAAGACCATTAGTCCTTCACTAATGTTGGGATAGGGATAGATTTGCATTATGTAACTAGAACTTGGGAACTACCAGCCAGTTAGGTTCAACCAAGTCATTTTAACCCTAAAATAATATGTCATTTCATTTTATGAATATGAATATTTGTGCACCTGCTTATTTCATGATGTTAGGATGAATGCAGAGTTCCAAAGAATAGCAAGAAGAGATAAGAAAGCCTTCTTCAGCGATCAATGCAAAGAAATAGAGGAAAACAACAGAATGGGAAAGACTAAGGATCTATTCAAGAAAATCAGAGATACCAAAGGAACATTTCATGCAACGATGGGCTCGATAAAGGACAGAAATGGTGTGAACCTAACGGAAGCAGAAGATATTAAGAAGAGGTGGCAAGAATACACAGAAGAACTGTACAAAAAAGAGCTTCACGACCCAGATAATCATGATGGTGTGATCAATGACCTAGAGCCAGACATCCTGGAATGTGAAGTCAAGTGGGCCTTAGAAAGCATCACTACGAACAAAGCTAGTGCAGGTGATGGAATTCCAGTGGAGCTATTCCAAATCCTGAAAGATGATGCTGTGAAAGTGCTGCACTCAATATGCCAGCAAATCTGGAAAACTCAGCAGTGGCCACAAGATTGGAAAAGGTCAGTTTTCATCCCAATCCCAAAGAAAGGCAATGCCAAAGAGTGCTCAAACTACCGCACAATTGCACTCATCTCGCACGCTAGTAAAGTAATGCTCAAAATTCTCCAGGCCAGGCTTCAGCAATATGTGAACCGTGAACTTCCTGATGTTCAAGCTGGATTTAGAAAAGGCAGAGGAACCAGAGATCAAATTGCCAACATCCGCTGGATTATCGAAAAAGCAAGAGAGTTCCAGAAAAACATCTATTTCTGCTTTATTGACTATGCCAAAGCCTTTGACTGTGGGGATCACAATAAACTGTGGAAAATTCTGAGAGAGATGGGAATACCAGACCACCTGATCTGCCTCTTGAGAAATCTGTATGCAGGTCAGGAAGCAACAGTTAGAACTGGTCATGGAACAACAGACTGGTTCCCAATAGGAAAAGGAGTACGTCAAGGCTGTATATTGTCACCATGTTTATTTAACTTATATGCAGAGTACATCATGAGAAATGCTGGACTGGAAGAAACACAAGCTGGCATCAAGATTGCCGGGAGAAATATCAATAACCTCAGATATGCAGATGACACCACTCTTATGGCAGAAAGTGAAGAGGAACTCAAAAGCCTCTTGATGAAAGTGAAAGTGGAGAGTGAAAAGGTTGGCTTAAAGCTCAACATTCAGAAAACGAAGATCATGGCATCTGGTCCCATCACTGCATGGGAAATAGATGGGGAAACAGTGGAAACAGTGTCAGACTTTCTTTTTCTGGGCTCCAAAATCACTGCAGATGGTGACTGCAGCCATGAAATTAAAAGACGCTTACTCCTTGGAAGGAAGGTTATGACCAACCTAGATAGCATATTCAAAAGCAGAGACATCACTTTGCCAACAAAGGTTCGCCTAGTCAAGGCTATGGTCTTTCCTGTGGTCATGTATGGATGTGAGAGCTGGACTGTGAAGAAGGCTGAGCGCCGAAGAATAGATGCTTTTGAACTGTGGTGTTGGAGAAGACTCTTGAGAGTCCCTTGGACTGCAAGAAGATCCAACCAGTCCATTCTGAAGGAGATCAGCCCTGGGATTTCTTTGGAGGGAATGATGCTCAAGCTGAAACTCCAGTATTTTGGCCACCTCATGCGAAGAGTTGACTCATTGGAGAAGACTCTGATGCTGGGAGGGATTGTGGGCAGGAGGAGAAGGGGACGACAGAGGATGAGATGGCTGGATGGCATCACTGACTCGATGAATGTGAGTCTGAGTGACCTCCGAGAGCTGGTGATGGATAGGGAGGCCTGGCGTGCTGCGGTTCATGGGGTCGCAAAGAGTCGGACACGACTGAGCGACTGATCTGATCTGATCTGATCTCTGTGCACCTGCTTATTTCATGATGTTAGGATTTTACTGTATCAATCCAAATTTGTACATGTATTAAGCTATATCTCAAGAACAATGATGAGATAAAGTTATTTTCAGCTACAAAAATTTGAAAAAGTTTACCATTTTTAGACTTGTACTAAAGAAAACTTAAAGTATGTATCTCCAAAAGAAAGAAAATAGCAGAAAGGAGCTTTGACATTCAAGAAGGAATACTAGTGAAATATATATATATATATGTAACTTTTTTTTTTACTTTACAGTATTGTATTGGTTTTGCCATACATCAACATGAATCTGCAACAAATATACACGTTCCCCATCCCAAACCCCCCTCCCTCCTATGTAAGTTTTAAATAAAAGTGATTCCATATAAAACAATAATAAAGTGTCTAATTTATGATCTACTGGAAAGAAAGCTAAAAGGATGGTCACTTAGACATCTGTTAGAAGTTATAAGAATTAATCAATTTTAAGGTCTTAAATTTGGACGGAAGAAAGGTAAAAATATTACTAAACTTTATACTGCGTAAAGAATACATTTTTAAAAAATTCAAAGATAGCCACTGTAAGAAATAAAATATGTTCAAAACCAGTATAAAGGAAAGAAAAGTTGAATCAATTTGAAAAAAGGAAAGAAAATACGGGGAAAAGGACACAATCTCTAACACCTAAAAAAGAAAAAAAAAAAGGAAACACAGAATAAAGCTAAATATATCAGTGATTACGTTAAATAAAAATAGCCTACCTGGTTAAAAAAGCTCTTAATGACCCAGATGACCAGTGGTATGGTCACTCACCTAGAGCCAGAAATCCTAGAGTGTGAAGTCAAGTGGACCTTAGGAAGCATTGCTACAAACAAAGCTAGTGGAGGTGATAGAATTCCAGTTGAGCTATTTCAAATCCTAAAAGATGATGCTGTTAAAGGGCTGCATGCAATATGTCAGCAAATTTGTAACACTCGGGGCTGGAAAAGGTCAGTTTCCATTCCAATCCCAAAGAAAGGCAATGCCAAACATGTTTAAATTACTGCACAGTTTCACTCATTTCACATGCTAGCAAGATTATGTTCAAAATCCTTCAAACTAGGCTTCAGCAGTACATGAATCTAGAAATTCCAGATGTATAAGCTGAATTTAGAAAAGGCAGAGGAACCAGAGATCAAACTGCCAACATTTGTTGGATTGTAGGACAAGCAAGGGAATTCTGAAAAAAAAAAAAAAATCTACTTCTGCTTCATTGACTACACTAAAGTCTTTGTGTGGATCACAACAAACTGGAGAATTCTTGAAGAGATAGCAATACCAGGCCACCTTACCTGCCTCCTGAGAAACCTATATGCAGGTCAAGAAGCAACAGAACTGGACATGGAACAATGCACTGGTTCAAAACTGGAGAAGAAGTACATCAAGGCTGAATATTGTCACTCTGCTTATTTAACTTATATGCAGAGTTCATCATATAAAATGCTGGGCTAGATGAAGCACAAGCTAGAATAAAATTGCTGAGAGAAACATCAATAACCTAAGGTATTCAGATGAAATCACTTTAATGGCAGAACTTGAAGGAGAACTGAAGAGCCTCTTGATGAATGTGAAAGAGGAGAGTGATAAAGCTGGCTTAAGATTCAGTATTCAAAAAATGAAGATCATGGCCTCGGGTCCCATCACTTTATGTCAGATGGTGAAAAAGTGGAACCTGTGTCAGATTTCATTTTCTTGGGCTCCCAATTCACTGTGGATGGTGACTGTAGCCATGAAATTAAAAGACGCTTGCTCCTTGGAAGAAAAACTATGACAAACCTAGATAGTGTATTAAAAAGCAGAGACATCATTTTGCCAACAAAGGTCCCTGTAGTCAAAGCCATGGTTTTTCCAGTTGTCATTTATGGATATGAGAGTTGAACCATAAAAAAGCCGAGAGCCGAAGAATCGATCATTTTGAACTGTGGTGGTGGAGAAGACTCTTGAGAGTTCCTTGGACTGCAAAGAGATCCAACCAGTCAATCATAAAGGAAATCAGTCCTGAATATTCATTAGAAGGACTGATGCTGAAGCTGAAGCTCCAATACTGTGTCCACCTGATGCAAAGAAATGACTCATTGGAAAAGACCCTGATGGTGGGAAAGATAGAGGACAGGAGAAGAGGGTGACAAAAGATGAGATGTTTGGATGGCATCATCAACTCAATGGACATGAGCTTGAGAAAACTCAGGGAGAGAGTGAAGGAAAGGGAAGCCTGGCATGCTGCAGTTCATGGGGTGGCAAAGAGTCAGACATGACTTAGCAACAACAACATCAACAAATCTGGTTAAAAGTTACAGATTGTCAGACAGGATTTTTTAAGCTGTATGGGGTTTATAAGAGATACACCTAAAGCATAAAGACACAGAAAAGTTGAAAGCAAAACTGGAAAAATTTAAAAAGATACAAGCATTAACAAAAAGAAACTTGTATAACTGCATCAGGCAAAAATAAACTTTAAAGCAAAGCATTACCAGAAATAAAAAGAACGATTTCACTATGATAAAAATGTTCACTTCTCCAGAAAGTTACAATTTTATATTTGAATATACCCAATAGAATAACTTAAAATTCATAAAGAAAATAAAAAGAACTACAAGGAGAAAAAACATCTATCATTTTACTGGGAAATTTTAACACATCTCTCTCAGAAATCAATAGTAAAGGTATGAAATATTTGGGCTACACCATGAGCAAACTTGGGTTATACAGGACATATACAGAATATGCAATTCAAAGTTTGGAAACATAGTCTTTAACCAATACACAGGGAACATTTATGAAAATTCATCACATACTTATACATCACATAAGCCATAAGGCAAATTCCAACTACTTTCGAGAATTACTATCATAAAGACCAGATTTTTCTGACCACAATGCAATTTAAGAAAACACATGTGAATGGAGAACAAGGGAGTGACCATGCATATGCACACACATGTGTGTGTGCATGCTAAGTCACTTTAGTTGTGTCCTACTTTTTGTGTTCTTAGGGACTACAGGCTTCCAGGCTCCTCTGTCCATGGGATTCTCCAGTCAAGAATACTAGGGTGGGTTGCCACTTTCTCCTCCAGGGGATCTTCCTGACCCAGGGATCAAACCTGAGTCTCATGTCTTCTACATTGGCAGGTGGATTCTTTACCACTAGTGCCACCTGGGGAAACCATGCACACACATACACATTTTTAAATAATTCATGAGTAGAGAAAGAAGAAACCCTAACGGAAATCATAGCATATGCAGCAGCAGCAGCAGCAGCAGTAGCAGCAATGGGACTGCTAAGATATAAGCAAGATAATTCTTAATCAAATCTTGCAGGACATAGGCAAGGTACCCTGGAGGAGGAAATGGCAACCCACTCCAGTATCTTTGCCTGGAGAATCCCATGAACAGAGGAGCCTGGCAGGCTACAATCCATGGGGTCACAGACAGTTGGACACGACTGAAGTGACTTAGCACCACCAGGCAAGGTAATGCTTAAAGAAAAAATATATTTAAACACTTAGGACAGAAAAGTGGAAAAGGTGAAACTTAACAGAAAACCACCTAGCAGGCCACAAAAAAAGAAGAAAAAACAAATCCAAATATGGTATAAGGAAGCAATTAAAAAGAGAGAGAGAGAAAGAAGCGTAGTGAAAATTGAAACTAAGTTATTAACAAGAGTTTCACAAACAGTTTGGCCCACAGGGATGTTCAAAACTGACAACTACACCTATGTGTTCAGAGCTTCCAAATAAATGTTTAGGCTCTAGCTCTCAATCACTAATGTACAACCAAAGATTATCAAAAATACAAGGAAAGTCTCTAACACAAAAGGCAAATAAAACTGTACACATGAGGGAAGGAGAATGGAAAAACAATTCAGATGAAGTAGAGATTACTCAAAAAGGAAAAGAAAAAGCTTCAGAAAAAGTTATTAATATCCCCAGAGATATAAGGAAAGACAAGGTTTTAAGGAAGCAATAACAGAATGCTAGAACAATAAAAGAAATATATAGGGGGAAAAAATCAAATGTATAATAGCAGAATTTTAAAAATCAATGAGATAAATTTACCAAAAAGTAAAACGAGGGTAAGTTGATCACAGTAGATATGTTGCTCACAAAAGATAATCAAATTAGAGAACGACTTTAATATCTCCAGCATCAAAAATATGAAAACAGATAAAATAAAGGAGGATATCGTATGAAATAATTCAAGATTTATCAGGAATGAAAGACATGATCTTTTTCAGAGTAAAAGTATATAGCACAATGGATTAAAATAAGCCCACTCTAAGGAATATTACTGTAAAATTTCTGACCACTGAGGACCAAAAGAAATTCCTTAAACAACAGAGGGAAAAACAAGTGACACAGACGAGATCAAGAACCACAGTGGCTTCAGATAGTTCTATACCAGTACAGAAAACTAGCAGAAAATTGAGCAATGACTTCAAAATTACAAAGAAGAATATTTTCTAAATTAGATTTCTATGCCCACCCAATACCAATACCAATAGAGGGGGAAAAGTATAGGTATTTTCAGAAATAGGTAATCTAAAACTTTTTCCTGCTGCTGCTGCTGCATACCCTTTCTCAGAAAATTATCAAAGAGAGTGTTGCTTCAAAACTAGAAGGTAAAGCAAGAAAGAGAAATATGAAATACATGACATCAGATCAGATCAGTCTCTCAGTCGTGTCTGACTCTTTGCAACCCCATGAACTGCAGCACGCCAGGCCTCCCTATCCATCACCAGCTCTCGGAGGTCACTCAGACTCACATCCATTGAGTCAGTGATGCCATCCAGCCATCTCATCCTCTGTCGTCCCCTTCTCCTCCTGCCCCCAATCCCTCCCAGCATCAGAGTCTTCTCCAATGAGTCAACTCTTCGCATGAGTGGCCAAAATACTGGAGTTTCAGCTTTAGCATCATTCCTTCCAAAGAAATCCCAGGGCTGATCTCCTTCACAATGGACTGGTTGGATCTCCTTGCAGTCCAAGGGACTCTCAAGAGTCTTCTCCAACACCACACTTCAAAAGCATCAATTCTTCGGCTCTCAGCCTTCTTCACAGTCCAGCTCTCACATCCATACATGACCACAGGAAAGACCATAGCCTTAACTAGGCGAACCTTTGTTGGCAAAGTGATGTCTCTGCTTTTGAATATGCTATCTAGGTTGGTCATAACTTTCCTTCCAAGGAGTAAGCGTCTTTTAATTTCACATTGCATGTACTTAATATCGGAGCTCCAAAATTCATGAATAACTGACAGAATTGAGAGATACACAAACCAACAATTAGAGTTGGAAACTTCAACACTATATAATTAAGTTTTAAATAGTTTCTAAATATAAGTAAACTAAGAGAAAAATGAATAGAAACCTTATAAAAATGATTCACAAGAAGCTGACAGATATGGAAGACACAAGAGATCCAAGATACACATAATATGTGTTCATAATAAATAGAATGCATCAAAATGTCCAGAATAAATACTTTAAACAAATCCTTCATGAATGGGAAATACTCGAACCTGTAGATGGATGTTACACAAGGAGAAAAATACTGAGTTGTCTACAGTGGGATTAGAAACCCGCTCTATCCTAGATACCTTCACAGCACGTCAGTGCCAGAAGACAATCAAGCATTACTCAAAGCTTTTTACTTTGGATTAGTCTGTGAAGATTGAATTTAAAAAATTTTTAAAATTATATATCTCATTTATAGTTGTTTGGGGAAATAAAATCAAGTATAGAGGAATATGCGCTATAATGGGTATTAGAATTCTGGGGTCCAGGTCCCAGATCTCCCCTTTACCCTCTGCACCCTTGAGTAAGTAAGGATATCCTGACTTACTCACCTGTCCTAACTCAAAGTGAAAACTACAGTCTCAAAGACTTGGCAATACTCTGGCTGCCAGACTGGCCCTGAGGTCAATGATTCCATGTTCTGTATCCAAAAGGAGTACTGAAAACAGGTATGATCCAAGAGAATGTTCAGGCCAGGAAGATTCAATCTATTGAGCAAAAGAAATGCTCCAGGTGATATAGGCAAGCACAGGCTATGACTGAATGGCAATGTAAAGTGGATAAAAGCACAGGCGTTGGGGTCAAACCTTTTGTGGATCTGAATGTAACGTCTGCTCTCTTACTTGCTGTGTGACCTTGGATAAATCACTTTCCTAGCCAGTAAAATAAAGATATTAATCCTGCTCTTACAGAACTAAGTTTCATATCATTTGAGAGGCATCCATATCAGAGTTTGGTAGAGAGTTGGTGCTTAATAAATTGCAACTATTGTTATTCAATAAATTCTAGGCATTACCATTTCTGAAACAAAGACTGCTGCTAAGTGCCCTGCCCTCACCTGTATCGCCTCAGAAGTTACCAAAGTTGAGCCTATAGGGGAAAGGAATTCCTTATGCTCCTGTAAGGAGCCAGGTAAGACATGAATAAATATAGTGACTCTTAGCTTCAATTTTGTCATCTCTACAGTAAAAGGATTTAACCAGACAATCTCTAAGGACCTCATAGCTCATAGCTCCAAAACTCTTTGATCTGTGAACCAAATCTAATGTGTATTCTATGTTTAGAATTGATATATTGTTAGATCAGGTGGGAATTGCTAAAATCATATCATCGGTTGATTTATATAAAGGGTTATGGTAAATGACCTTGGGTAAAGAATATAATCTAAAATGGTTTTTGTAACATCAAATGGACTGTAAAGATTTAATGGCTTACCCTTTGGACTGAGGACTTCTTAGACGGATATATTCTTACAGTTTAAAAGGGTCTTAGAAGCCAGTTTTTCAAACCTTCTGACCACTGGAGGAATGACTTCTACTGTATTTCCACAAGGTTCACAACCTGATTTGGATACACCTCATGACAGGGACCTCACTGCCTCACAAGACATCTTTTCCATTTTTGGAATTCTAATATAAAACTGCTCTTATATTTATTTAGAAGGCAAAACTTTTTGAAGCCCCAACTTTTCCTTCTTGAACACAGTGGTCCTTCATATTTGAAGTCACTGTTAAGCATTCCCTTTATCTCTTTTTCAGGCTATACAAATTTGATCAATTCAGCCATTCTCCATACACATTTCTGGACCCCTCAACATCCTGACTTCCTTCTCTGGGACCATTTTGTAGCTCAGTTAAAATATAACCCCTGAATTAAGCACAATACTTCAAATATGGTGCAAGAGGAAATATTCACCCCCAGTTCATGGAACATGATATCTTTTTTAATCCCACCAAAGACTAACATTTGACTAAATTAAATAGACTTTTCTCTAAAGACAACATACAAATGGCCAGCAGGTTTATGGAAAAATGCTTACTGTCATAATCATCAAGGAAACACAAATCAAAACCACAATAAGACATTACTTAACAGCTATCAGGATGGTTATTACCAAAAAAAAAAAAAAGACAAGGGTTGGTCAAAAAGTGGAGAAAATGGAATCTTTTGGCACTGTTATTGGGAATGCAAAATGGTGCAGATGCTTTGGTAAACAGTATGGAATTTCCTTAAAAAATTAAAAATAGAACTATCATATGACTTAGCACTACCACTTTTGAATATTTAACCAAAAGAACTGAAATCAGGATCCAAAAAAAAAAAAAAAGATAACATTCCCATGCTTATTGCAGCTTGCTTGCAATCACCAAGATACAGAAATGACATAGATGTCCATATATGTCTACACACATATAGATTTAGTTTGAAAGAAGAAAATTCTACAATATGAGACAACACAGATGAACCTTGAGGACACTATGCTAAATAAAACAAGGCAGTCATAGAAAAACAAATACTGCATGATTCTACTTACATGAGGCATCTAAAATAGTCAAATTCATAGAATCAAAGAGTGGAAACAGACTAGGGAGAGGGAAATGGAGAGCTACTAAATAATGTGCATAAAGTTTCAGCTAAGGAAGATAAATAAGTTCTAAAGATATGCCATATAACATTCTACCTATCATCAATAATAATGTACTATACACTTAAAAATTTATGAAGAGAGTAGATCTCATGTTTTGTTCTTACCACAATAAAATAATTTTTATGGGATGATACAAAGAAACATAGAATTTATGTATGCGAAGTCCCACTTCACTATTGGCTCATATTATACTCATAACTTTGGCCATGGTGTCCCCATTAACAAAACAAGAGCCTAGGCTAAAAGATCAAAGTTTTTAAAAAATTTTAAACAACTTCTAAAAATTACTTTCCCTTTACAATTTTTAAGAAATGCTGGCTAATATTTCCCGTTTTCTACAATGCATCCTTGAGCCTATTTTATAGCCAAGAGTTTGCATCTCTCACTCTCTTGTACCTGTCACCTTCTCACCCCTATACTACCCCCACCACGACCCACACTGGTAACCTCTAGTTTGTTCTCAATATCTGGGAATTTGCTTCTTTTTTATTGACCAGTTTGTTAAACTTTTTAGATTTCACATATAAATGACATTTAGTATTTGTCTTTCTCTGACTTTTTTCAATTAGCATTCAGTTCAGTTCAGTTCAATCTCTCAGTCGTGTCTAACTCTTTGCAACTCCAAGGACTGCAGCACACAAGGCTTCCCTGCCATCACCAACTCCCGGAGTTTACTCAACCTATGTCAATTGAGTCTGTGATGTCATCCAACCATCTCATCCTCTGTCATCCCCTTCTCCTCCCACCTTCAATCTTTACCAGCATCAGGGTCTTTTCAAATGAGTCAGTTCTTTGCATCAGGTAGCCAAAGTATTGGAGTTTCAGCTTCAGCTTCAGCATCAGTCCTTCCAAAAAATATCCAGGGCTGATTTTCTTTAGGATGGACTGATTGGATCTCCTTGCAGTCCAAGGGACTCTCAAGAGTCTTCTCTAACACCACAGTTCAAAAGCATCAATTCTTCAGCGCTCAACTTTCTTTAGAGTCCAACTCTAAAGAATCCATACATGACTACTGGAAAAACCATAGCCTTGACTAGACGGACCTTTGTTGGCAAAGTAATGTCTCTGCTTTTGAATATGCTATCTAGATTGGTCATAACTTTCCTTCCAAGGAGTAAGCGTCTTTTAATTTCATGGCTGCAGTCACCATGAATTTGGAGCCTCTAAAAATAAAGTTTGCCACTGTTTCCACTGTTTCTCCATCTATTTGCCATGAAGTGATGGGACTGGATGCCATGATCTTTGTTTTCTGAGTGTTGAGCTTTAAGCCAATGTTTTCACTATCCTCTTTCAATTTCATCAAGAGGCTCTTTAGTTCTTCTTCATTTTCTGCCATAGGGTGGTATCATCTGCATATGTGAGGTTATTGATATTTCTCCCAGCAATCTTGATTCCAGCTTGTGCTTTCTTGTGCTTTCCAGCCCAGTGTTTGTCATGATGTACTCTGTGTATAAGTCAAATAAGCATGGTGATAATACAAAGCCTTGATGTGTTCCTTTTCCTGTTTGGAACCAGTCCATGTTCAGTTCAGTTCTAACTGTTGCTTTCCTGACTTGCATATACAGATTTGTCAAGCAGCAGGTCAGGTGCTCTGGTATTCCTATCTCTTTCAGAATTTTCAACACTTTATTCAGATCCACAGAGTCAAAGGCTTTGGCATAGTCAATAAAGCAGATATAGATGCTTTTCTGGAACTGTCTTGCTCTTTCAATGATCCAGCACATGTTGGCAATTTGATCTCTGGTTCCTCTGCCTTTTCTAAAACCAGCTTGAACTCTGGAAGTTCACGGTTCATGTATTGCTGAAGCCTGGCTTGGAGAATTTTAAGCATTACTTTACCAGCGTGTGAGATGAGTGCAATTGTGCAGAAGTTTGAGCATTCTTTGGCATTGCCTTTCTTTGGGATTAGAATGAAAACTGACCTTTTCCAGTCCTGTGATCACTGATGAGTTTTCCATATTTGCTGGCATATTGAGTGCAGCACTTTCACAGAATTATCTTTCAGGATTTGAAATAGCTCAACTGGAATTCCATCACCTCCACTAGCTTTGCTCATAGCGATGCTTCCTAAGGCCCACCTCGACTTCACATTCCAGGATGTCTGGCTCTAGATCAGTGATCACACCATCGTGATCATCTGGATCGTTAAGATCTTTTTTGTATAGTTCTTCTGTGTATTCTTGCCACATCTTCTTAATATCTTCTGCTTCTGTTAGGTCCATATCATTTCTGGCCTTTATTGAGCCCATCTTTGCATGAAATGTTTCCTTGGTATCTCTAATTTTCTTGAAGTGATCTCTAGTCTTTTCCATTCTATTGTTTTCCTCCATTTCTTTGCATTGATCACTGAGGAAGGCTTTCTTATTTCTCTTTGCTATTCTTTGGAACTCTACATTCAAATGGGTATATCTTTCCTTTTCTCCTTTGCTTTTCACTTCTCTTTGTTTCACAGCTATTTGTAAGGCCTCCCCAGACAGCCATTTTTACTTTTTACATTTCTTTTTCTTGGGGATGGTCTTGCTCCCTGTCTCCTGTACAATGTCACAAACCTCCGTCCATTGTTCATCAGGCACTCTGTCTATCAGATCTAGTCCCTTAAATCTATTTCTCACTTCCACTGTATAATCATAAGGGAATTGATTTAGGTCATACCTGAATAGTCTAGTGGTGTTCCCCACTTTCTTCAATTTAAGTCTGAATTTGGCAATAAGGAGTTCATGGTCTGAGCCACAGTCAGCTCCTAGTCTTGTTTTCACTGACTATGTATGGCTTCTCCATCTTTGGCTGCAAAGAATGTAATCAATCTGATTTCGATGTTGACCATCTGGTGATGTCCATGTGTAGAGTCTTCTCTTGTGCTGTTGAAGAGAGGGTGTTTGCTATGACTAGTGCCTTCTCTTGACAAAACTGTTAGCCTTTGCCCTGCTTTATTCTATACTCCAAGGCCAAATTTGTCTGTTACTCCAGGTGTTTCTTGACTTCCTACTTTTGCATTCCAGTCCCCTATAATGAAAAGGACATCTCTTTTGCGTGTTAGTTCTAGAAGGTCTTGTAGGTCTTCACAGAACCATTCAGCTTCAGCATGGTACCCTTCAAGTCCATCCATGTTTCTGCAAATGGTGAAATTTCATTATTTTTGTGTCTTCAGTCAGTCAAGTCACTCAGTCATGTCCAATTCTGCGACCCCATAGACTGCAGCACAGCAGGCTTCCCTGTCCATCACCAGCTGCTGGAGATGGCTCAAACTCATGTCCATTGAGTCAGTGATGCCATGCAACTATCTCATCCTCTGTTGTTCCCTTCTCTTCCTGCATCAATCTTTCCCAGCATCAGGTTCTTATCTAATGTGTTCGTTTTTCACATCAGGTGGCCAATGATGTCTTAATAGTATTTCATTGTGTGTATAACACACACACACACACACACACACACACACACACACACACACACACTGTATCTTCTTTATACATTCACCTATGAATGGACGCTATGAACATTGGAATGTATGTATATTTTTAATTAATGTTTTGGGGTTTTTTCAGATACATACCAAGAAGTGGAATTGCTGGGTAATATGACAGTTCTCATTCTAGTTTTCTTAGAAAACTGCATATTGTTTTCACAGCACTTGCTCCAATTTCCATTCCCACCAATGGTGTATGAGGTTTTCTTTTTCTCCTTATCCTCACCAGTGTTTGTTATTTGTGTTCTTTTTCGTCACAGTCTTTCAACAGGTGTGAGATGATACCTCATTATGGGTTTCATTTGTATTTCCCTGATGATTAGCAGTATTAAGCATCTTTTCATTTTCTAGTTGGCCATCTGCATTTGCTCTTTGGAAAAATGTCTATTCACTGTTTATGTCCATTTTTCAACCAAGTTATTTTTTTGATGTTGAATTGTGTAAGTTGTTTATATATGCTGGATATCAATCCCTTGTTGGTCATATGATTTGCAAATATTTTCTCCCATTCATTTTGTATTTTTGCTGTGCAAAGCACCCTTAGAATAGTATCTGATACTTAACCTCATATCAGCTGCCAGCCTAAGCATTTCCAGTCTTGGCTTACATAATTAATTGTTGATCCTAAATTCAGGACATTAAACTTTTCTATATTTAAAGTTTTTCTTCTTAATGTGGACTGAGTACTCAGGATTCAGTCTCCAGATAATTCTGAATCTTGGTTCCCTCATCTCTTTTCTTATAATTTCTTTTCCCATGACTCGAGCACCTGCCTTTTTAATAAGCAAACTTCCTGTGCCTTCTTCTAGGTCACCAGTCTCTTCCTAAAGATCAAATTTGACTTTATTAAGCAGTTATGGCTAAAGATATAACATAGCAATATTTAGTCAGGGTATATATGGATGAAGAAGGCAATGGCACCCTACTCCAGTACTCTTGCCTGGAAAATCCAATAGACGGAGGAGCCCGGTAGGCTGCAGTCCATGGGGTCGCTAAGAGTCGGACATGACTGAGCGACTTCACTTTCTCTTTTCACTTTCATGCATTGGAGAAGGAAATGGCAACCCACTCCAGTGTTCTTGTCTGGAGAATCCCAGGGACAGGGAAGCCTGGTGGGCTGCTGTCTGTGGGGTCACACAGAGTCGGACACGACTGAAGTGACTTAGCATAGCATATATGGATATCATAAAAGTAATGTTTGGGTAAAATAGTAAATTACAATTGTGTGTGTGTATCAGATCAGATCAGATCAGTCATTCAGTCGAGTCTGACTCTTTGCAACCCCATGAATTGCAGCAAGCCAGGCCTCCCTGTCCATCACCAACTCCCGGAGGTCACTGAGACTCACATCCATTGAGTCAGTGATGCCATCCAGTCATCTCATCCTCTGTCGTCCCCTTCTCCTCTTGCCCCCAATCCCTCCCAGCATCAGAGTCTTCTCCAATGAGTCAACTCTTCACATGAGGTGGCCAAAGTACTGGAGTTTCAGCTTTAGGATCATTCTTTCCAAAGAAATCACAGGGCTGATCTCCTTCAGAATGGACTGGTTGGATCTCCTTGCAGTCCAAGGGACTCTCAAGAGTCTTCTCCAACACCACACTTCAAAAGCATCAATTCTTCGGTGCTCAGCCTTCTTCACAGTCCAACTCTCACATCCATACATGACCACAGGAAAGACCATAGCCTTGACTAGGTGAACCTTTGTTGGCAAAGTATTGTCTCTGCTTTTGAGGATGCTATCGAGGTTGGTCATAACTTTCCTTCCAAGGAGTAAGTGTCTTTTAATTTCATGGCTGCAGTCACCATCTGCAGTGATTTTGGAGCCCAGAAAAATAAAGTCTGACACTGTTTCCCCATCTATTTCCCATGAAGTGATGGGACCAGATGCCATGATCTTTGTTTTCTGAATGTTGAGCTTTAAGCCAACTTTTTCACTCTCCACTTTCACTTTCATCAAGAGGATTTTTAGCTCCTCTTCACTTTCTGCCATAAGGGTGGTGTCATCTGCATATCAGGTTATTGATATTTCTCCTAGCAATCTTGATACCAACTTGTGTTTCTTCCAGTCCAGCGTTTCTCATGATGTACTCTGCATATAAGTTAAATAAGCAGGGTGACAATATACAGCCTTGACATACTCCTTTTCCTATTTGGAACCAGTCTGTTGTTCCATGTCCAGTTCTAACTGTTGCTTCCTGATCCGCATACAAATTTCTCAAGAGGCAGATCACATACATACATATACATATATGTGTGTGTGTATATATATATATATATATATATATATATACACATAGATCAGATCAGATCAGATCAGTCACTCAGTCGTGTCCAACTCTTTGCGACCCCATGAACTGCAGCACGCCAGGCCTCCCTGTCCATCACCAACTCCCGGAGATCACTCAGACTCACATCCATCAAGTCAGTGATGCCATCCAGCCATCTCATCCTCTGTCGTCCCCTTCTCCTCCTGCCCACAATCCCTCCCAGCATCAGAGTCTTCTCCAATGAGTCAACTCTTTGCATGAGGTGGCCAAAATACTGGAGTTTCAGCTTTAGCATCATTCCCTCCAAAGAAATCCCATGGCTGATTTCCTTCAGAATGGACTGGTTGGATCTCTTTGCAGTCCAAGGGACTCTCAAGAGTCTTCTACAACACCACAGTTCAAAAGCATCTATTCTTCGGCGCTCAGCCTTCTTCACAGTCCAGCTCTCACATCCATACATGACCACAGGAAAGACCATAGCCTTGACTAGGCGAACCTTTGTTGGCAAAGTGATGTCTCTGCTTTTGAATATGCTATCTAGGTTGGTCATAACTTTCCTTCCAAGGAGTAAGAGTCTTTTAATTTCATGGCTGCAGTCACCATCTGCAGTGATTTTGGAGCCCAGAAAAATAAAGTCTGACACTGTTTCCACTGTTTCCCCATCTATTTCCCATGTAGTGATGGGACCAGATGCCATGATCTTCGTTTTCTGAATGTTGAGCTTTAAGCCAACCTTTTCACTCTCCACTTTCACTTTCATCAAGAGGCTTTTTAGTTCCTCTTCACTTTCTGCCATAAGAGTGGTGTCATCTGCATATCTGAGGTTATTGATATTTCTCCCGGCAATCTTGATTCCAACTTGTGTTTCTTCCAGTCCAGGATGTCTCATTATGTACTCTGCATATAAGTTAAATAAACAGGGTGACAATATACAGCCTTGACGTACTCCTTTTCCTATTTGGAACCAGTCTGTTGTTCCATGACCAGTTCTAACTGTTGCTTCCTGACCTGCATACCGATTTCTCAAGAGGTAGATCAGGTGGTCCGGTATTCCCATCTCTTTCAGAATTTTCCACAGTTTATTGTGATCTACACAGTCAAAGGCTTTGGCATAGTCAATAAAGCAGAAATAGATGTTTTTCTGGAACTCTCTTGCTTTTTCCATGATCCAGCGGATGTTGGCAATTTGATCTCTGGTTCCTCTGCCTTTTCTAAAACCAGATTGAATGTACATACATATACATATATATATATATGTATGTATATACACACACACATACTTTGAGTCAGCCCAATTTTGAAATTGCTTAGAAACCAAATCACATTTCAGACCCACAATTTATAAGCCACAAAGCATTAAGAAAATTTCTCAGAGAAGAAATGAGCTTTTTGCTTCTTTACCAGTCTCCAGGGCTCCATTCAATTCAGAAAACTTTCTTAGCAATGACAAAATAAACCTCAGCTCCCCAACATGGGTTATAGAATTTTTCACAACGTTGACCCCTCTGCCTCTCTCACCAATATTCCAGTCACATAAAAATTGTTCTTTCCGCAAACAAACCATATTACTTTATACTTACATCTTCTGATATGCTAGTCCTTCTGCCTATTAACATTTCTTTCCTCTTCTCTCTGTGGCAAACTTTCATTTCATTCTTAGAGACCTAATGCAAATACCATTTCTTCTGTGAAATTAACTCAAATTCCAAAACCATAGCTCCTTTTTCTGAGTTTCCCCACTGGACTCTCTAATCCCCCTTTTAGAGTCCTCACAAAGTTATATTGTGATCAACTGTGTCTTACTGAAAGTAGATAGCTAGGGGACATCAGGTTTCCGTGGTGGCTCAGCTGGTAAAGAATCCACCTGCAATGCGGGAGACCTGGGTTCAACTCCTTGGTTAGGAAGATCCCATGGAGAAGGGAAAGGCTACCCACTCCAGCGTTCTGGCCTGGAGAATTCCATGGACTGTATAGTCCATGGAGCCACAAAGAGTTGGACACAACTGAGCAACTTTCACTTTTGAGACTTCCCTGGTGGTCCAGTGGCTAAGACTCCACACTCCCAATGCAGAGGGCCCAGGTTCGATCCCTGGTCAGGGAACTAAATACTGAATGCTGCAACTAAAAACTGGCACAGCCAAATAAGGAATTATTTGGGGCTTTCCTGATATCTGAGTTGGTATCTGCCTGCAATGCAAGAGATCCCAGTTCAATTTCTGGATTGGGAAGATCCACTGGAGAAGGGATAGGCTACCCACTCCAGTATTTTTGGGCTTCCCTTGTGGCTCAGCTGGTAAAGAATCTGCCTACAATGTAGGAGACCTGGGAACATTGTATGATAACTCAACTGATGCCCTAAGTTTGGAGCATATTGTAGAATTTAGATTTTAAGCAAGTATTGCAGGACTTATCTACCATGAATAGTATTATTTCTGTGGGGAAATGTAAACAGTGTTCTACATAGCAGAATTTTGGAATTTAGAAAGATGGTAACAATAACCCTGTTTACGAGACAGCAAAAGAGACACTGATGTATAGAACAGTCTTATGGACTCTGGGAGAGGGAGAGGGTGGGATGATTTGGGAGAATAACATTGAAATATGTATAATATCATTTCTGAAACGAGTCACCAGTCCAGGTACGATGCCTGATAACGGATGCCTGAGGCTGGCGCACTGGGACGACCCAGAGGGATGGTATGGGGAGGGAGGAGGGAGGAGGGTTCAGGATGGGGAACACATGTATACTTGTGGCGGATTCATTTTGATGAAAGGCAAAAGCAATACAGTATTATAAAGTTAAGCAAAATAAAATTAAAAAAAATAAATTAACTTTGGGAACACAATTCTATCATTGATCTGTTCTTTCATTCAACAAGTGTTTCTTGAACATTTACTATATGTCAGTCACTGTTTGAGTCACAAGAGATACAATGTTAATCAACCAGTCAAATATATGGCCCTCAGGGAGTTTATATGCTAATGGAGAAGATAAAATAAAAAGACAAAATAAGTTTGAAAATTAGGTAGGTTGAAAAATGACAATAGCAAAAGGAAAAATAAATTTTGGTAGATAGAGTAGAAAATATCAGGGGAAATGGTTGCAGTTTTTATATAAATGATGAGGTAAGGTTTCCCAGAGATGGTGCAGCAGAGTGAAAATCTGAAGGATATGAACAAGTGAGCCATTCTAGGAAGCTAGAATGCCAGGGAGCGGAAACAGCAAGGTCAAGGATGAGAAGAGGAAGGCTGCCCAGACTGTCCAAGAGCAGCAGTGAGGCAATGTGGCTGAAGAGGGAAGAGCAGGGTGAAGAAGGAACACAACCAGGCCCCATAGAGCCTTGTAGGGAAGTGTGAGAACTTTTGGTTTTAGGCTGATGAGATGAGACTCAGATGAGAGTGATAAGAAGACTGATATGATCTAACGTATCTTTAGAGGATCTCTCTGGTTGCTGTGATAAGATAGGTTTGCGGGAGACGGGGGCGGGGGGCGGGGGGCAAAGACAGAAGCAATGGTCAAATTAGAAGAATTTGTCGGGATTTTCTGACGGATCAGTAAAGGTTGTAAGAGAAACAGAAGAGTTAAGGCTGAGGTCAAATCATTTTTATTCTAGCAATTTCAGGACTGAAGTTATACTAACTGAAATGGAGAAACATATAAGAAAAGCTCATCTAGAGAAAGACCTAGAGCTTAGCTTTGGAAATGTTAAAGTTTCCAGGTCCTATTAGACATCCGAGAGGTGATGCCCATCAAGTGACGATGGTTCTGAATCAGGGAAGGCATTCAGACTGGAGATACTAATTTGGATAATATCAGCACAGAGATGCTACTTGAAACCGTGAATCTGGACCAGATCACCTATAGAGGAATTATAGATAGAAAGGAAAAAAAAAAAAAAAGAGGTCCAAGAGCAGGGCACTGGGGTACTGGGGTACTCTAATATTTAGGAGATGAGGAAATGAGAAAAAGGCGGGGCGTAGATTTAGAAGAAGCATTTTAAAAGGTAGGAGGAAAACCAAGCAAGTGTAGTATTCTGGAAGCCAAGAAGAAAAAAATTTTCACACATAAGAGAGTGAACAGCTGTGTGTCAAGTGCTGTTGAGATTTTAAGTAAGATGAAGACAGAATAACCACTGGATTTAGCAACATGGAACTCAAGGGTGACCTTGACAAATGCAGTTTTGGAAGAGTAGTACTGGTGAAGGCTTAATTGGAATAAATTCAAGTGAGGATGGAGGAGAGAAATTAAAGCAATTAAAGAAATTTAAGACATTTTGAAGTAAAGAGAAGGCGATAATAGAGTTAACTAGAATGGGAATTAAGGTCAAGAGAGGTTTTCTTTCTTTCTTTCTTTCTTTCTTTCAGGGTGGGAGAAACAATAGACTGTTTGAACGCAATAGAGAAAGGAATATTTAGTAGGGAATATTCAGTAGAATGGGGGAAGAATGATGATAGAGCAGAGAAGGGGTGAATGCTAGAGTAGTATCTCTGAACAGGCTTTAGGAAATATAGTAGCATGAGCTGCTGCTGCTGCTGCTAAGTCGCTTCAGTTGTGTCCTACTCTGTGCTACCCCCATAGACGGCAGCCCACCAGGCTCCCCCATCCCTGGGATTCTCCAAGCAAGAACACTGGAGTGGGTTGCCATTTCCTTCTCCAATGCATGAAAGTGAAAAGTGAAAGTGAAGGCGCTCAGTTGTGTCCAATTCTTAGTGACCCCATGGACTGTGGTCTACCAGGCTGCTCCATTCATAGAATTTTCCAGGCAAGAGTATTGGAGTGGGGTGCCATTGCCTTCTCCAGCATGAGCTACACAGAAGCGATAATATGGGCAGAATACAGATAGTGGTTAGATACTGGGAAGGCCACATAAGCAAGTTAGCAAGCAAAAGATTTAGAATGAAGGCAAGGATCAGTGCTAGAGGTTGACATTGCAGACCAAGTCAGGAATATGCAGGCGAAACCCAAGAAAATAGGAGGATCAAAGTCAAGGGAGCCGTCTGAGACGACATCCAGGAAATTACCATAAAGTCAAGGCAAAGAAAACTTGAAAGCATGAACTGTAGAACCAATGATGTAACACAAAGTGTTTTTTTGTTGTGCGAAGACCCATTTTGAGGATCTGTGATAATTTCCCATGGATGTCTTTTCCTCCTCTGGTTCCTGAATCTGATGGCCAGTGTATCCTTTTTAAGAGATGCCTTTATCAATACTTTAATGATAAGCTATATTTGTATACAAAAGGCATTATTAAATGTGTAATATACCAAGGGCTCTGAAAATCACTTCATTGTAGCAGAGTCTCATCAATGCTTCTAAAACCCACAAAGATAATCACACAGAAATAAACACCAGAGTGGCAGACTGTGGTCACCAAACCATTTTCAACTTCTAGGGCACTCATACACTACCTTTATTGCCTCTGTGTGTCGTTTGGGGTCATATGACACTGAAATGTTAGAAATGCAAAAAGGAAATACTCTGAGTCCCTGAGTCACTGGGTCCCTGGAAGACAAGAACACCAGAGGGCTGTCTGAACCTGCATCAGATTCTGACGAAAACAAGAGATAAATCACTGTATTAAGTCATTGACACTTACATTTTTTTCCCTACAGCATAGCCTAACGTGACCCTGACTACAACATAGACACACCATCTTAGCAGAGGTAACCATTTGGCCTATAAATGCCAATCCTTTAAGCCATAACAAACATCACAGATGCTTAAATAACAAGTTCCCTTAGGATATAAAACATAATTTGATTCTCAACAATTTGGTTTGCTCACAGCACATCTGGTTTTCAGGAATACATCTATGTAAATTGAGTCACCTCTTTAATGATACTGTATTTGCATCTGAGAAACAGGAAAGACAAGACTGACTGCAGGTTAAATAAAAAGTGCCTAAGTCTATCTTAATTTGCTCTCTAAGCTCCTGATGATAACATATGTAAACACCCTGTAGGTAATTAAATTCTAAATTCTTCTTTGCTATAATGATCCAGGTGTCACTGGAATATTTTTTAAAGACATTTTGCCTACCTAAGGCCTCAACATATGATTTTTTTTTTTTAATTAAACCTCTGCCCAGGAATAAAGCCTCTTATTCATACAGTCAAATCTTTCCCAAACCCTCCAACTCAGCTAAGAGAGCCAGTCTAGCTGATTCAGGCAATTGTGTTGCCTTTTAAAATACTGTCCCCAAAGAATCCTTTGCAGCTACTCAGAGCCAGCATAGAGTCAATTATTAAGGTTTGTACCTGTACTGCTTAGACTGCACTTTCCCCCTAATACTGTCCCTATTAATCTACTCAGGAACCAATTTGCTATTTCTGATGCTGGGTTAGGGGTTGTTCAGAGGCCTGTTTGTAATTTCTTTGGTTGCTTTCAGCTGATGTTTGGGTTTAGACCATGCCACCTAGTGGTTTCCCTGGTGGCTCAGATGGTGGTAAAGAATTTCCTGTCTACCATGCAGGAGATCAGGTTTGATCTCTGTGTTGGGAAGATCCCCTGGAGAAGAAAATGGCAACTTACTCCAGTATTCTTGCCTGAAGAATTCTGTGGACAGAGGAGCCTGGTGGGCTACAGTTCGTGGTGGTGTCGCAAAGAATCAGACATGACTGAGCAACTTTCAGTCAGTCAGTCACTCACTCATCTAGTGCAGATGCTGCAGAAAGGGTCTCTGGAACACCTCCTGCATCATGAATCTCTTGCTGAAAGTACTGAAAGTATTTTTTCTACTTCATTGATAAAATAACAGGGTTTATTAACCAGGGTTTATTATTTCTACTTTTTTTTTTTTTATCATTGGCAGTAAGTTTCTCTAATAGCATCACTATCCCAAATATTTGTTAAGGGCTTAAACAGTTTCAAATGCTGCCCTTTTATTTAATTTACAGCTGTTTCTGAAAACATACAATTCAGTTTTTGGTGAAACAGCTTATGCCTCTTGTCATGTTTCACATTTTGTTTTTTGCTTTGGTAGATTTCACTATGATCCTTTTTTAACCAGTAAAATATTTTTAGGGAAGATGTATTAATGCGTATTAAGTTGCTTCACAATTGTGTCCAACTCTTTGGGACCTATGGATTGTAGCCCACTAGGTTCCTCTTTCCATGGGATTCTCCAGGCAGGAATACTGGAGTGGATCGTCATGCCCTGTTCCAGGGGATCTTCCCAACTCAGGGATCAAACCTGTATTTCCTGCAGCTCCTGCACTGCTGGCAGATTCTTTACTGCTGAGCCACTGAAGAAGCCCAGGAAAGAAGACACATTTGCTTTAAACAGTAAAGTTACAGAAAGAGTCCTATATCATGAAATCTTTTCACAGATCTAAATAGCAACAGTGGGTTGCTTTTTACCAGAACTTTAAAATATAGCAGGACTTTAAAAGAGCAGAACTTTTGGACTTCCCTGGTGGCACAGTGGATAAGGATCTGCTTGCCAATGCAGGAGACAGAAGTTTGATCCCTTGTCCAGGATTGCATATGCTAAGGAGCAGCTAAATCAGAGTGCCACAGATACTGAAGCCTGCGGACCTAGAGCCTATGATATGATAAACAAGAGAAGCTACTGCAGGGAGAAACCTGAGCACTACAAGGAAGAGCAACAACCGCACTCACTGCAACTAGAGAAAGCCCGTGCACAGAAAGCAACGAAGATCCAGCGGTCAAAAATAAAAAATAAGATCTAAAAATAATAATATAACAACAGAGCTTAAAAAAAATATATTTGAGCCTCTTGATTTTCATAAAGGTTAACTGCATTCTCTCATGGCCTCATTTCACAAAAGCAATTTTAGTAAAGTGGGAGGCACATGGAAACTACTCAGCTTACCTGAGTCTAAATTCTGACTCTGCCACTTGCCAACTCTATAATTTGGGGCAAATCACTTACCTTCTATAAGCTTCATCATCCTCATCTGTGAACTCGGGCTCATAATACTTGTCCACAGGGTTATTCTAAAAAGTCAATAGAGTACCCATGTGAAAGTGTCTATCACTGAGCCAGGCCCAAAATAGACCATCAAGATTCATTATCAGAATCTCCAAGACACACAATCCATCTATAATGAGATCACAAGAATTAGTAATTTACACAGAGTCTCCTAAGTTGAAGTAATATGAAGAACTGCATGGCAATTTAAGGTGTTCTGGCCATTTAAGATTTACTTGATTTATTTACTACCTCCTCTTCTTATCCGTTAGTAATACAGGTATGGCACCCCACCCCAGTACTTTTGCCTGGAAAATCCCATGGACGGAGGATCCTGGTAGGCTCCAGTCCATGGGATCGCTAAGAGTCGGACACGACTGAGCGACTTCACTTTCACTTTTCACTTTCATGCATTGGGGAAGGAAATGGCAACCCACTCCAGTATTCTTGCCTGGAGAATCCCAGGGACGGGGGAGCCTGGTGAGCTTCTGTCTGTGGGGTCGCACAGAGTCGGACACGACTGAAGTGACTTAGCAGCAGTAGTTCAACTTGCAACTAATTTCTTTTCTCTCTTTTTTGTTATTGGAGGATAATTGCTTTAAAATATTTGAAACATTTTATTTTTACCTTCTCCACCAAGGAATAGTCCTATGGACTCCTCACCAGAGTTCTGGCTTCCTGTCACCCCCTACTGCTTCTTCCTCACTCGGTATCAAAAGAGCACAAAACGTACTGAGTAAAAGCTTGCTTTTAACTCAGAAATGCATTGGGGGCTGAGGTGAGGACAGCACTAACTTTTATTCCTAAGAGAATTTTCCTGGAGGAATCTATGTCTGGAATACAATGGAATTGCCTCCAAATATTCCTTATAAGAATCTACTTGCTTCCAAGCTCAACAGTTGGAATGAAAGTTTCAGGTTTAGAGTCAGTTGTGATAGCGAAGTCTCTCCCTTTCAACCTACAGGCAAGTGATTCTGGGGGGATAAAAAAGCATTTTTAAAAAGCAAACGTGATCCTTTAGTCCAATCTGTGAAACTAGCTAACGTACAATAGGTCAACTAATGCCTTTGGGTGGCAGGGGTTTCATCTAAGCTTGAATGAGTCTTGTCTTCTCTCTCTCACCATTCTTCCCCCACATGAGTGAGTGATTTTCAGACTATGTTGACTGTAATTCACAGTTTAAAAAATGCATCTGACTTTGCAACCCAGTACTCAGACATACGTGTGCATGCACACATATACACACAGAGACTATTAAAAATGTTATGCAACAATTCTTGCCCTTACTATGTACTTGATTTTCACACTATTATATTTCATTTTTTACTGCTAGTTATGACCTATAAAGTGGATTTTATGACTCACTAATGAGTCACAGCCTATTATTTTAAAAACATGGACCCTGACTTTTAATAAGGAGCTACTAGTCTGGAAAAGCAGTAAATGAAGTTCACACTTGATATGGGAGGCTGAAATTCTGTTAAAATTGTATGTACAGTTCTAGTAAGACAGAACAATGTCCTTCTCCTATTCCTCCTACCAAGTAAAACTAAAAACTCTAAGAATTATATTTAAATAAACATAAGAAGACTCTGAAAGGCTAAGGCAGAGAAGTCAGACAATCTAGGGACTAGAGGACCCAGGGAATGATGTACTGCTGAATTTTTGGCTTTTCTTTTGGCCTCAAATGTATCAGACTTGGAACTGAAGAAGCTGGCAACCTAGAAATGCCAACAAGTACAGTAGAAGTCAACTCTCTCTAAACAAAGAAAAAATAAAGGGGAAGCCTACAAAGATACATTCTAGACAGTAAACATTCTATGCCAAACACAACAGGTAAACTGTGGCTCCCATCCCTACCCGTGTCAGCCAAGTCCAAGTGGAAAGCCTAGCTGAGCCTATAATGAGACGCTCTAACCACCCAGTATGCTGATGTCAGAGAAGGATGAGTAAGGAGCTGAAACTTTCATTTCCATTGGATGGTAATGAGTTACTCTCACCCCTGTGTATAATGTTATCAGAGACACTGTGAGGTGCCTGGGCATCCATCTCCACCCAGTACTACCAAAACAAATTTCCACTTCTCCACTGTGGTAGGCCTGTTGGAGAAATGACAGAAATCTTAGAATTACTATCTGACAAATATTTTAAAGCAGTCATCATAAACATGCTTCAATTACCAAGTACAAGCACACTTGAAATAAATGAAAAAAATATAAAATCTATACAAAAACATAAATAGAAAATAGACAATATAAAGAAGAACCAACAGGAAATTTTAGAAATGAAAAATACAGTAATCAAATTTAAAATTCAACAGCAGAATGTATGAGTCATGGAAGGAATCAGTGAACTGGAACATATGTTTATGTTAATGTCAACCTCGTAATTTATTCCTTCCCCTCACCTTTCCCCTTTGGTAGTCATAAGTTTGTTTTCTACGTCTGTGAGTCTATTCCTGTTCTGTAAATAAGTTCATTTATACCATTTTTTTAGATTCCACATATAAAGGATATCATATGATATTTGTCTTTTTCTGTCTGACTTATTTCACTTAGTATGATAATCTCTAGGTCCATCCATGTTGCTACAAATGGCATTATTTCATTCTTTTTTTATAGCTGAGTAATATTCCTTTGTACAAATGTAAATTTCTTCTTTATCCACTCATCTGTTGATGGGCATTTAGGTTGCTATTGTAAATAGTGCTGTCATGAACACTGGGTGCGTGTATCTTTTTGAAATATGCTTTTTTTGGAATATATATCTGGCAGTGGGATTGCTCTGCATATAAGTTAAATAAGCAGGATGATAATATACCGCCTTGACATACTACTTTCCTGATTTGGAACCAGTCTGTATTTCCATGTCCGGTTCTAACTGTTGCTTCCTGACCTGCATACAGATTTCTCAGGAGCCAGGTCAGGTGGTCTGGTACTCCCATCTCTTGAAGGATTTTCCACAGTTTGTGGTGATCCACACAGTCAAAGGCTTTGGGATAGTCAATAAAGCAGAAGTAGACATTTTTCTGGATCTCTCTTGCTTTTCTGATGATCCAACAGATATTGGTGATTTGATCTGTGGTTCCTCTGCATTTTCTAAATATAATTTGAACATCTAGACGTTCTCAGTTCACGTACTATTGAAGCCTGGCTTGGGGAATTTTGAGCATTATTTTACTAGTGTGTGCTGCTAAGTCGCTTCAGTCGTGTCCGACTCTGTGCGACCCATAGACGGAAGCTCACCAGGCTCCCCTGTCCCTGGGATTCTCCAGGCAAGAACACTGGAGTGGGTTGCCATTTCCTTCTCCAATGCATGAAAGTGAAAAGTGAAAGTGAAGTCGCTCAGTCGTGTCCGACTCTTAGCGACCCCACGGACTGGAACCTACCAGGCTCCTCCGTCCATGGGATTTTCCAGGCAAAAGTACTGGGGTGGGGTGCCAGTGCCTTACTAGTGTGTGAGATGAGTGCAATTGTGCAGTAGTTTGAACATTTTTGGCAATTTGAACAATTTTGGCAAAGGCAATTCTTTGGCATTGCCTTTCTTTGTGATTGGAATGAACACTGACATTTTCCAGTCCTGTGGCCACTGCTGAGTTTTCCAAATTTGCTGGCATATTGAGTGCAGAACTTACACAACATCATCTTTTAGGATTTGAAATAGCTCAACTGGAATTCCATCACCTCCACTAGCTTTGTTCACAGTGATGCTTCCTAATGCCCACTTGACTTTGCATTCCAGGATATCTGGCTCTAGGTGAATGATCACACCACCTTGGTTATCATGGTTATGAAGATCTTTTTTGTATAGTTCTTCTGTGTATTCTTGCCACCTCTTCTTAACATCTTCTGCTTCTGTTAGGTCCATACCATTTCTGTCCTTTATTGGACATCATGAAATATTAGTAACCTCAGACATGGAGATGACACCACCCTTTCTTCTTGCAGAAAACAAAGAAGAACTAAAGAGCCTCTTGCTGAAAATGAAAGTGAAAAAGTTGGCTTAAAACTCAACATTCAGAAAACTAAGATCGTGGCAGCTGGTCCCATCACTTCATGGGAAATAGATGAGGAAATAATGGAAACAGTGACAGACTATCGGGGGGGGGGGGGGCTCCAAAATCACTTGCAGATGGTGACTGCAGCCATGAAATTAAAAAGACACTTGCTCCTTGGAAGGAAAACTATGATCAACCTAGGCAGCATATTAAAAAGCAGAGACATTACTTTGCCAACAAAGGTCCATCTAGTTAAAGCTATGGTTTTTCCAGTAGTCATGTAGGGATGTGAGAGTTGGATTATAAAGAAAGCTGAGTGCCAAAGAATTGTTGCTTTTGAATTGTGGTGTTAGGGAAGACTCTTGAGAGTCCCTTGGACTGCAAGGAGATCCAACCAGTCCATCCTGAAGGAAATCAGTACTGAATATTCATTGGGAGGACTGATGTTGAAGCTGAAACTCCAGTACTCTGGCCACCTGATGTGAAGAACTTACTCATTGGAAAAGACCCTGTTGCTGGGAAAGATTGAAGGTGGGAGGAAAAGGGAACAACAGAGGATGAGATGGTTGGATGGCATCACTGACTCAATGGACATGAGTTTGAGTAAGCTCCTGAAGTTGGTGATGGACAGGGAAGCCTGGTGTGCTGCAGTCCACGGAGTTGCAAAGAGTTGGATACGACTGAGTGACTGAACTGACTAAGTGGGATTGGTGAATCATATAGTAGTTCTATATATTTTTTGGAACCTCCATATTGCTCTGCATAGTGGGTTTACCAATATACACTCCCACCAACAGTGTAGGAGGGGTCTCTTTTCTCTTCACCCTCTCCAGCTTTTCTTGTTTATGTTTATGACTTTTTATGATGACCATTCTGAATGGCGTGGTGATATACCTCGTAGTTTGATTTGCATTTCTCTAATAGTTAGTGATGTTGAACATCTTTTCATGTGTGTGTATGTGTGTGTGTGTTTACCATCTGTATATCATCTTTAGATGAAATGTCTGTTTAGAACTTTTGCACATTTTCTGATTGGACGGTTTGCTTTTCTTTATGTTGAGCTGCATGAACTTGTAGTTTGGAGATTAATCCCTTGTTGGTCAATTTGTTTGCAAATATTTTCTCCCATTTTGCTGTGTAAAAACTTTAAAGCTTAATCTGGTACCATTTGCTTATTTTTATTACTCTAGGTGGTGGAGTCAAAGACATATTGCTGTTATTTATGTCAAATAATGTTCTGCCTAGGTTTTCCTCTATAAGTTTTACAGTATCCAGTCACACATTTAGGTCTTTAACCTAACCCATTATGAGTTTATTTGTACATATGGTGTTAGAGAATGTTCTAATTTCATTCTTATACATGTGACTGTCCAGAGCTCTACTTATTGAAGAGACTGTCTTTTCTCCAACAAAGGAAATCATAAGCAGAACAAAAAGACAATCTACAGAATGGGAGAAAATATTTGCAACTGATGTGACAGACAAGGGTTTAATTTATAAAACATACAAACAGCTCATAAAACTTAGTATCAAAAAAACCCAAATAGCCCAATCCAAAAAAAAAAAAAAAAAAAGGGCAAAAGATTTGAATACACATTTCTCTAAAGACAATATATAGATAGAAACAGACACATGAAAAGATGCTCAATATCAGTAATTACTAGAGAAATGCAAATGAAAACTACAATGATGTATTATCTCATGCATCAGAATGGCCATCATTAAAAATCTACAAATAATAAACGCTAGAGCAGGTGTGGAGAAAAGGGAACCCTTATATACTGTTGGTGGAAAAACAGTACGGTGTTTCCTTTAAAAAACTAAAAATAGAGCTACCATATGATCCATCAATCCAACTTTTGTGCACATATCTGGAACAGATTAAAACTCTAATTTAAAAAGATAAATTCACTCCAATGTTCATCAGATCAGATCAGTCGCTCAGTCGTGTCCGACTCTTTGCGACGCCATGAACTGCAGCATGCCAGGCCTCCCAGTCCATCACAAACTCCCGGAGGTCACTCAGACTCACATCCATCGAATCAGTGATGCCATCCAGCCATCTCATCCTCTGTCGTCCCCTTCTCCTCCTGCCCCCAATCCCTCCCAGCATCAGAATCTTCTCCAATGAGTCAACTCTTCGCATGAGGTAGCCAAAATACTGGAGTTTCAGCTTTAGCATCATTCCTTCCAAAGAAATCCCAGGGCTGATCTCCTTCAGAATGGACTGGTTGGATCTCCTTCCAGTCCAAGGAGAAGTCAAGAGTCTTCTCCAACACTATAGTTCAAAAGCATCAATTCTTCGGCGCTCAGCCTTCTTCACAGTCGAGCTCTCACATCCATACATGACCACAGGAAAGACCATAGCTTTGACTAGGCGAACCTTTATTGGCAAAGTACTGTCTCCGCTTTTGAATATGCTATCTAGGTTGGTCATAACTTGCCTTCCAAGGAGTAAGCGTCTTTTAATTTCATGGCTGCAGGAGCACTATTTACAATAGCCAAGACATGGAACCAACCCAAACATCCATGAAGAGATGAAATGAAAAAGAAGGTGTGGTATATATACACAATGGAATATTCAGTTCAGTTCAGTCGCTCAGTCACGTCCAACTCTTTGTGACCCCATGAATTGCAGCACGCCAGGCCTCCCTGTCCATCACCAACTCTGAGTTCACTCAGACTCATGTCCATCGAGTCAGTGATGCCATCCAGCCATCTCATCCTCTGTCGTCCCCTTTTCCTCCTGCCCCCAATCCCTCCCAGCATCAGAGTCTTCTCCAATGAGTCAACTCTTCGCATGAGGTGGCCAAAGTACTGGAGTTTCAGCTTTAGCATCATTCCTTCCAAAGAAATCCCAGGGCTCATCTCCCTCAGAATGGACTGGTTGGATCTCCTTGCAGTCCAAGGGACTCTCAAGGGTCTTCTCCAACACCACAGTTCAAAAGCATCAATTCTTCAGCGCTCAGCCTTCTTCACAGTCCAACTCTCACATCCATACATGACCACTGGAAAAACCATAGCCTTGACTAGATGAACCTTTTCAGGCAAAGTAAAGTCTCTGCTTTTGAATATGCTATCTAGGTTGGTCATAACTTCCCTTTCAAGGAGTAAGCATCTTTTAATTTCATGGCTGCAGTCACCATCTGTAGTGATTTTGGAGCCCAGAAAAAGAAAGTCTGACACTGTTTCCACTGTTTCCCCATCTATTTCCCATGAAGTGATGGGACCAGATGCCATGATCTTCGTTTTCTGAATGTTGAGCTTTAAGCCAACTTTTTCACTCTCCACTTTCACCTTCATCAAGAGGCTTTTTAGCTCCTCTTCACTTTATGCCATAAGGGTGGTGTCATCTGCATATCTGAGGTTATTGATATTTCTCCTGGCAATCTTGATTCCAGCTTGTGTTTTTTCCAGTCCAGAGTTTCTCATGATGTACTCTGCATAGAAGTTAAATAAACAGGGTGACAATATATAGCCTTGACGTACTCCTTTTCCTATTTGGAACCAGTCTGTTGTTCCATGTCCAGTTCTAATTGTTGCTTCCTGACCTGCATACAAATTTCTCAAGAAGCAGATCAGGTGGTCTGGTATTCCCATCTCTTTCAGAATTTTCCACAGTTGATTGTGATTCACACAGTCAAAGGTTTTGGCATAGTCAATAAAGCAGAAATAGATGTTTTTCTGGAACTCTCTTGCTTTTTCGATGATCCAGCAGATGTTGGCAATTTGATCTCTGGTTCCTTTGCCTTTTCTAAAACCAGCTTGAACATCAGGAAGTTCACAGTTCACATATTGCTGAAGCCTGGCTTGGAGAATTTTAAGCATTACTTACTAGCGTGTGAGATGAGTGCAATTGTATGGTAGTTTGAACATTCTTTGGCATTGCCTTTCTTTGGGATTGGAGTGAAAACTGACCTTTTCCAGTCCTGTGGCCACTGCTGAGTTTTCCAAATGTGCTGGCATATTGAGTGCAGCCCTTTCACAGCATCACCTTTCAGGATTTGGAATAGGTCAACTGGAATCCCATCACCTCCACTAGCTTTGTTCATAGTGATGGTTTCTAAGGCCCACTTGACTTCACATTCCAGGATGTCTGGCTCTAGGTCAGTGTTCACACCATTGTGATTATCTGGGTCGTGAAGATCTTTTTTGTACAGTTCTTCTGTGTATTCTTGCCATCTCTTCTTAATATCTTCTGCTTCTGTTAGGTCCATACCATTTCTGTCCTTTATTGAGCCCATCTTTGCATGAAATGTTCCTTTGGTATCTCTGACTTTCTTGAAGAGATCCCTAGTCTTTCCTATTTTGTGTTTTCCTCTATTTCTTTGCATTGATTGCTGAAGAAGGCTTTCTTATCTCTTCTTGCTATTCTCTGGAACTCTGCATTCAGATGTTTATATCTTTCCTTTTATCCTTTGCTTTTCACTTCTCTTCTTTTCACAACTATTTGTAAGGCCTCCCCAGACAGCCGTTTTGCTTTTTTGCATTTCTTTTCCATGGGGATGGTCTTGATCCTTGTCTCCTGTACAATGTCACGAACCTCATTCCATAGCTCTTCAGGCACTCTTATCTATCAGATCTAGGCCCTTTAAATCTATTTCTCACTTCCACTGTATAATCATAAGGGAATTACCATATGACCCTGAAATTTCACTTCTAGGTTTATACCTAAAAGAACTGACAGCAGGAACATGAGCAGGTATGTGTACACCAATGTTTGTAGCTGACCTGTTCATAATCCAAGTGTCTATCAACAGATTAATGGCTAAACAAAATGTAGGGCAGTCATACAGCACGATATTGGCAGAGATGGTAAAGAATCTCCCTGTAATGCAAGAGGCTGGGATTTGATCCCTGGGTCAGGAAGATCCCCTGGAGTGGGAATACACATTCCAGTTTTCTTCCCCAGAGAATTCCATTGACAGAGGAGCCTGGTGGCCTACAGTCCATGGAGTCCCAAAGAGTTAGACATAACTGAGCAATTAACACTTTCACTTTATTTAGAACATTATTCAGTCTTCCAAACTGAATGAAGTTCTGATACTTTCTGCAACATGGATGAGCCTTGAAAACATTGTGGTAAGTGAACTAAACTAGACATAGAAGAACAAACACTGCATAATTCCACCTAGATGGAGGATCTAGAATAGAAAAATTCATAGTAACCAAAGTAGGTTAGAGGCTATTAAAGGCTAGAAGGAAGGGAAAAGAAATTATTGCTAAGTGAATTCAGAGTTGATGTTTGGGATGATAAAACATTTTGGAAATAGGTAGCAATTATGGTTGTACAGCACTGTGAATGTAATTAATGCCACTAAATTGTATACTGAAAAATGGTTAAAATGGCAAAGGTTATGCTATATGTATCATGTTCACTACAATGATAAAAAATCTGAATAGATCCCCAAAAGAATGAACCTAAAGAAATCTATACCAAGACATGGCATAGTCATATTTTTAAAACCAGAGACTAAGAAATAATCTTGAGAGCAGCCAGAGGATAATGACACCTCGCCTATAGGTAGAAAAACCTATCAGATCAGATCAGATCAGTCGCTCAGTCATGTCCGACTCTTTGCGACCCCATGAACCGCAGCACGCCAGGCCTCCCTATCCATCACCAGCTCCCGGAGGTCACTCAGACTCGCATCCATCGAGTCAGTGATGCCATCCAGCCATCTCATCCTCTGGCGTCCCCTTCTCCTCCTGCCCTCAATCCCTCCCAGCATCAGAGTCTTCTCCAATGAGTCAACTCTTCACATGAGGTGGCCAAAATACTGGAGTTTCAGCTTTAGCATCATTCCTTCCAAAGAAATTCCAGGATTGATCTCCTTCAGAATGGACTGGTTGGATCTTCTTGCAGTCCAAGGGACTCTCAAGAGTCTTCTCCAACACCACAGTTCAAAAGCATCAATTCTTCGGTGCTCAGCCTTCTTCACAGTCCAGCTCTCACATCCATACATGACCACAGGAAAGACCATAGCCTTGACTAGGCGAACCTTTGTTGGTAAAGTCATGTCTCTGCTTTTGAATATGCTATCTAGGTTGGTCATAACTTTCCTTCCAAGGAGCAAGCGTCTTTTAATTTCATGGCTGCAGTCACCATCTGCAGTGATTGTGGAGCCCAGAAAAACAAAGTCTGACACTGTTTCCACTGTTTCCCCATCTATTTCCCATGCAGTGATGGGACCAGATGCCATGTCCTTCGTTTTCTGAATGTTGAGCTTTAAGCCAACCTTTTCACTCTCCACTTTCACTTTCATCAAGAGGCTTTTTAGCCCCTCTTCACTTTCTGCCATAAGAGTCGTGTCATCTGCATATCTGAGGTTATTTATATTTCTCCCAGCAATCTTGATTCCAACTTGTGTTTCTTCCAGTCCAGCATTTCTCATGATGTACTATGCATATAAGTTAAATAAACATGGTGACAATATGCAGCCTTGACGTACTCCTTTTCCTATTTGGAACCAGTCTGTTGTTCCATGACCAGTTCTAACTGTTGCTTCCTGACCTGCATACAGATTTCTTAAGAGGCAGATCAGGTGGTCTGGTATTCCCATCTCTTTCAGAATTTTCCATAGAAAAACCTATATATGATAGCATATATACTTTCAAAACCTATGGAGGTAAGAAGAAAGTGGCACAATATTTCTCAACTGCCTTCAAACTGTGGTGGTGGAGAAGACTCTTGAGAGTCCTTTGGACAGCAAGGATATCAAACCAGACAATCTTAAGGGACATCAACCTTGAATACTCATTGTAAGGACTGATGCTGAAGCTGAAACCACTGGATCTTCCCAACACAGGGATGCTGAAGCTGAAGCCACAAGGGAAGCCCTATTATTAGTGTAATAATAGGTTTAAAATTAATTTTAAAGTGTTTCTGTCTCATATTTTCTGGAGATAGTGTTTAGAATTATTTCATTCTTGATATTAGTAATTTTGTGTCTTCTATGGTTTTTTCCTTTACAATATTGCTAGAGATATATCAGTTATTCATATTCGCAAATAAAAAGTTTCTGGTTTATTTATTTTCTGTTTTTCATTTCACTGATTTCTGCTTTTGTCTTTATTTCCTTTCTGTTTTCCTTTGAGTTTCAGTGCTTTCTTTTTTCTTTACTCTTGAGGAGTTTAGAAACTGATTTGAGACTTTTTCTCATGTATGCATTTAGCATTATAAATCTCCCTTCTCAGCAATGCTTTAACTATGTCCAACAAATTTTGACTCATCATTCTTATTCAACATGTTTCGAGAGATTCTAACCAGTGCAAAAGGCAAGAAAAGAAGTTAAACACATCCTGACTGGAAGGAAGAAATAAAACTGTCTAATTTTAGGTGTTGTGACTATTTACAGAAATTCCCAAAGAATATACCAAAAAAAAAAGTTTTATCTCATAGAACTAACAGGTGATTCATCAAGGTTGGATTATACAGATAAACATAAAAAATTATATTTCTATGTACTAGCAATGAACATGTGGACACCAAAATATAAACAATACCATTTACAACAACAAAAAACAAACAAACAAAACTTGTATGTAAAAACTTCAAAATGCTGATGAAAGAAATCAAAGAAGATCTAAATAAGAGAAACATCATGATAATGAATTTAATAACCTCTATATGGAGCAACAGACTGGTTCCAAATAGGAAAAGGAGTACGTCAAGGCTGTATATTGTCACCATGTTTATTTAACTTATATGCAGAGTACATCATGAGAAATGCTGGACTGGAAGAAACACAAGCTGGAATCAAGATTGCTGGGAGAAATATCAATAACCTCAGATATGCAGATGATACCACCCTTATGGCAGAAAGTGAAGAGGAACGAAAAAGCCTCTTGATGAAAGTGAAAGTGGAGAGTGAAAAGGTTGGCTTAAAGCTCAACATTCAGAAAACGAAGATCATGGCATCTGGTCCCATCACTACATGGGAAATAGATGGAGAAACAGTGGAAACAGTGTCAGACTTTCTTTTTCTGGGCTCCAAAATCACTGCAGATGGTGACTGCAGCCAAGAAATTAAAAGATGCTTACTCCTTGGAAGGAAGGTTATGACCAACCTAGATAGCATATTCAAAAGCAGAGACATTACTTTACCAACAAAGGTTCACCTAGTCAAGGCTATGGTCTTTCCTGTGGTCATGTATGGATGTGAGAGCTGGACTGTGAAGAAGGCTGAGCACCGAAGAATTGATGCTTTTGAACTGTGGTGTTGGAGAAGACTCTTGAGAGTCCCTTGGACTGCAAGGAGATCCAACCGGTCCATTCTGAAGGAGATCAGACCTGGGATTTCTTTGGAAGGACTGATGCTAAAGCTGAAACTCCAGTATTTTGGCCACCTCATGCGAAGAGTTGACTCATTGGAGAAGACTCTGATGCTGGGAGGGATTGGGGGCAGGAGGACAAGGGGACGCCAGAGGATGAGATGGCTGGATGGCATCACTGACTCGATGGATGTGAGTCTCAGTGACCTCTGAGAGCTGGTGATGGATAGGGAGGCCTGGCGTGCTGCAGTTCATGGGTTTGCAAAGAGTCGGACACAACTCAGCGACTGATCTGATCTGATAGCAAAGATGCTGATTTTCCCCAAATTGATAAACAAGTTAATACATTTTCTATAAAGTCTTAAAAAATACTTTATATTGGACTCTGGGAGAGGGAGAGGGTGGGATGATTTGGGAGAATGGCATTGAAATATGTATAACATCGTATATGAAACGAGTCGCCAGTCCAGGTTCGATGCACAATATTGGATGCTTGGGGCTGGTGCACTGGGACGACCCAGAGGGATGGTATGGGGAGGGAGAAGGGAGGAGGGTTCAGGATGCGGAACACATGTATACCTGTGGCAGATTCATTTTGATATATGGCAAAACCAATACAATATTGTAAAGTTAAATAAAATTAAATTAAAAATAAATAAATAAAAACAAAAATATTTTATAGATACATACAATATTACTATAAAATTTACACATAAAAGTGAAGGAATTCGAATAGCTAAAAACAATTCTGAGTAAGAATAAAGTGAGAGGAATCATTCTATTTAATTCTTAGTATATAACACAGTAATTGGTACTTAGTATATATTAGTAATTAGTCTTCAGTTCAGTTCATTTGCTCAGTTGTGTCTGACTCTTTGCAACCCCATGAATCGCAGCATGCCAGGCCTCCCTGTCCATCACCAACTCCTGGAATCACTCACAATCATGTCCATCGAATCATTGATGCCATCCAGCCATCTCATCCTCTGTCGTCCCCTTCTCCTCCTGCCCCCAGTCCCTCCTAGCATCAGGGTCTTTTTCCAACGAGTCAGCTCTTCGCATGAGGTGGCCAAAGTACTGGAGTTTCAGCTTCAGCATCATTCCTTCCAAAGAAATCCCAGGGTTCATCTCCTTCAGAATGGACTGGTTGGATCTCCTTGCAGCCCAAGGGACTCTCAAGAGTCTTCTCCAACACCACAGTCCAAAAGCATCGATTCTTCAGCGCTCAGCCTTCTTCACAGTCCAACTCTCACATCCATACATGACCACAGGAAAAACCATAGCCTTGACAAGCCGGACCTTTGTTGGCAAAGTAATGTCGCTGCTTTCGAATATGCTATCTAGGTTGGTCATAACTTTCCTTCCAAGGAGTAAGCGTCTTTTAATTTCATGGCTGCAGTCACCATCTGCAAGTGATTTGGGAGCCCCAAAACATAAAGTCTGACACTGTTTCCACTGTTTGCCCATCTATTTGCCATGAAATTATGGGACCAGATGCCATGATCTTCGTTTTCTGAATGGTGAGCGTTAAGCCAACTTTTTCACTCTCCACTTTCACCTTCATCAAGAGGCTTTTTAGTTCCTCTTCACTTTCTGCCATAAGAGTGGTGTCATCTGCATATCTGAGGTTATTGATATTTATCCTGGCAATCTTGATTCCAGCTTGTGTTTCTAGTAATTAGTCTTAGTATATAACTTAGTATTAGTAATTAGTCTTAGTATATAACACAGTAATTAATACTGTGTGATTCATGGGGTCACAAAGAGTCAGACACGACTGAGCGACTGAACTGAACTGAACTGATGGTGGAGAAACTGACAGATCAATAGAACAGAATAGACAGACTCACATAAATACGCTGGACTAATTTTTGACAAAGATGCAAAAATAATCCAATGAAGGAAAGAAAGTCCTTGAACAAATGGCACTGAATCAATTGCACAGCCAAAGGCATAATAAAAAAGAAAAAAGAATATCAACATAAGTCTTACTCCTTCTATAACTGTTAAGTTTTTGGAAAATAACATAGGAAAATCTTCAGAATCTAGGGGGTTAGACAAAGATTTCTTCGACCTTGACACCGAAAAACATAATACATAAAAGGAAATAGATAAATTGAACTTCATCAAAATTTTAAAATTGTCCTCTGCAAAAGATTTTGTTAAAAAGATGAAAAGATAAGTTACAGACTGGAAGAAAATATGTGTAAATCACACATCCAATATATAAAGTACTCTCAATTCAATAGAAGAAAAGAAAGAATGAAGGAAGGAAGGAAAAAAACATACATTGGAAAAAACACATTTAAAAAAGGAATGCAGTTAAGTAATAGACAAAAGTCATAAAGAGACATTTTGTTAATGCAGATATACAGACGGCAAACAAGCAAATGAAACTACAATCAAAGAATAGTGACAATACAAAAGGTTGCAAAGATGTGGGAAAACTGGATCATTCGTGCATTACTGATAGGAATGTATTAATAAGATGGTACATCCACTCTGGAAAATAGTTTGGCCCTTCCTTTAAAAAGCTGAAAACATGCAACTACCATACAGCCCAGAAACTGCACTCTTGGGCATTTATCCTAGAGAAACGAAAACTGACATTCACACAAAAACCTACAGAATGTTTACAGCAGCTTTTTTTTCTGTGATATGCCAAACTATACCCAATTCAGCTGTCTTTCAGTGGATCAATGGTTAAACAAACTGTGGAGGTATAGTATAGTATCATGAAATGCTACTCAACAATGAAAAGAGGAAAAAAACTTACTGGTACGTTCATCCACCAGAATGTATCTTCAGAGGATTACGCCGAGTGAAAAAAATCAATACCTAAAGATTGTACACTATATGACTCTGTCATATAATATTCATGAAGTGACAAAATAATAAAAGTGGAGAACAATTAATGGTTGTCAGAAGTTAAAGACAGGGTAGAAGCAGAAGATGAGTCTGATCCTTGTGGTGATGGACATGCTCAGTATCTTGATTGAACCGCTGTTAATATCCTGGTTGTGACATTGTACTACAGTTTTGGAAGATGCTACCGCTGAGAAAAACTGAATGCAGGGTAATACAGATCTCTCAGTATTATTTCTAACAAGTTCTTGTGAATCTCTGTTAATTTCAAAATAATCTATTTTTTAAGTGTTAAGACAATATGGACTGAAGACCTGACTTTTAGCTTTTACCCATGGACGTTAGGCAATTCACTTCATCTCTCCCTGGGCTTCAGTTTTCCTACCTGTGGAGCAGGATGTCAAACTAACTCGGAGTTCATTTGATGTTCATGGTCTATATCAATATACAAAGCAAAAGCATGATGAAGAAAGTGTGCACATGGTAATAATAAATATTACCAGCCTTGCCTACCTTACAGAGCTGTTTTGAAAACCATATGAAGTAGAATCTCTGGACCTGCACTGAAAACTGCAAAGCATCATCAATATTAGTTATAATTGTATTATTTTTTAGGCAAAAAAGAGGTGAAGGAGATTTGGATACATTCTAAAGGACATCAGATCAGATCAGATCAGATCAGTCGCTCAGTCGTGTCCGACTCTTTGCGACCCCATGAACCGCAGCACGCCAGGCCTCCCTGTCCATCACCAGCTCCCGGAGGTCACTCAGACTCGCATCCATTGAGTCAGTGATGCCATCCAGCCATCTCATCCTCTGTCGTCCCCTTCTCCTCCTGCCCCTCAATCCCTCCCAGCATCAGAGTCTTCTCCAATGAGTCAACTCTTCGCATGAGGTGGCCAAAATACTGGAGTTTCAGCTTTAGCATCATTCCTTCTAAAGAAATTCCAGGATTGATCTCCTTCAGAATGGACTGGTTGGATCTTCTTGCAGTCCAAGGGACTCTCAAGAGTCTTCTCCAACACCACAGGAGTCGATAAAATAACTGGGATAAATTGCCTTGGATTATTCTGTAGGAAGTATAACACCTGGTATGGCTTCATTCCCTGTCTCCACCCTTGCACTTCCTGTCACTACTACCACCACCTACAGCTTCCTGAGGCTCAACAGAGACCCTTAGAGACCAAGGATAAGGTTCAAAAGTCTCCCACAGTCACACAGTGGGAAGGTGGATCAGTACTATTCAGAACTACAAGCCATCTCCCCAGAGCTAATTGTATGTGTCCGTACCCATTCTTAACACACAATCTACCTCATTCATTTCAAGAACAAAGACAAAAGAATATTTTTATAGATTAGGGATGAGAAAAGGGCAGGAATAATGGAAAAAGAACTAGGGATGTCAAGTCATCCAATGAGCAATAGCAAGCCACACGATGTACCCAGAGATGCTCAAGAAAGCATTCTGTTCAAGGTCAACCACAAAGTCAGGGGAAGAAAAAGAGAAATAAAGGAAGAAAGAGAAAGGCAAAGGTAACTTAGCAGCATGGCAATCTGGAGAATTATAGGTGCTTTTTGAGATCTGGCATGTGGAGAAAAGGATAGTCCAGTACCACCAGATAAGAAATTAATTTGCCACTCATCATAGAAACACAGAAGTTACCACTTAAAGATTCATTTATAACCTCTTAATTTCAGAGATATGCAGCAGGAGACAACAGATCCACTCTGTCAAAGAGAGGGAAGATGGAAGGGTTTGTTTCTTTTATTCTAGGGCAGCTGAAGTAACAGAAAAAAAGAAAAGAGACCCGAGGAGACTTAAGAGATAGAAATGATGAAAAAATGTACTGACCTTCATGGAAGAAGATGTGAGGTCCTCTAGACAACCAAGGATAGGGCTTCATGCAAAAAGAACTAGGGCAAACTGGTAGATAATTGGGCAGAAGACAAATCCCTTTGCCTCAACTGGTTGTGCAAATTAATTATTCAAATAATTTCCACAGTTCCTCACTTACTGACAGTTACAAGATATGACTAATCTCGCACATTTTTAGAACTTTTAGAATTTCACAGAAGCGCCTGACAGAAAGGAAATGCGATACTTTTCAAAGGAAAAGTTAGAATTTGTCAGCAAAGGGCATTATTTAGCAAATGGCCCATTCCAGGATGCAAGAGGGTATTTCAAATACCTTCAAAAGAGACAATGTAACTCGAAGAAAAAAAAAAAAAAACTTTACTTTCAGATGGAAGACTTTTTTTTTCTTTTACTTCCAGTCTTATTGAGATATAATTGACATATAACATGGTATGTGTGTGTAAGGGGTATAATGTGTGACTTCTTTATATATTTATATATTCTATATATTGCAGAAGGATTAACAGAGTCATGTTGGTTAACACTTCTACCACCTCACATATTTACCTTGGTGTATGTGTATGTATTTATGTGTGGTGAGAACACTTTCGATCTATTCTCTTGGCAACTTTCAAGTATGTAATTCAGTATTGTTAACTATCATCATCATGCTGTACATTAGATCCTCAAAACATACTCATCTTGTAACTGAAAGTTTGTTATAATTTTAGTCAAAATCTCCCTGTTTTCTCCCCAAGCCCTGGCAGCCATCATTCTACTCTGTGTTTATGAGTTTGACTGTTTCACATGGAAGGTTATTTTTTGTTGAGTTTAATTACATTTTGATTCATATATTTCTAACACAGTATGAGAAAATATATTTAATTTTTAAAACTGTGTCTAAATGCAACAATTTTAGAGTCAAGAACAAACCAAGAGCCCTATATATGATATATAGACAATGTTTATCTCATATATTTCAATTTATTAAAGATAGCTCAGATATTACATATACACATGTATTGTTCTTGTTGTTTAGTCACTAAGTTGTGTCCAACTCTTTGCGATCCCATGGATTGTAGCCCATCACACTCATCTGTCTGTGGGATGTCTCAGGCAAGAATACTGGAGTGAGTTGCCATTTCCTTCTCCAGGGGATCTTTCTGACCCAGGGATCGAACCCAGGTCTCCTGCATTGGCAGGCAGATTCTTTACCACTGAGCTACCAGGTAAGCCCACAAAATATTAGAAAATGGGATTTTCTTATTTATTCCAAATCTTTTTTCATTCAATAAACTTAAATGAAGCCCTGCTATTTGACCAGTAGGGTGCTGGGCACAGGGTTGCAAAGATGATTATGACATGCTGCTAAGTCGCTTCAGTCGTGTCCAGCTCTGTGCGACCCCATAGACGGCAGCCCACCAGGCTCCCCCGTCCCTGGGATTCTCCAGGCAAGAACACTGGAGTGGGTTGCCATTTCCTTCTCCAATGCATGAAAGTGAAAAGTGAAAGGGAAGTCGCTCAGTTGTGCCCGAACCTCAGCGACCCCATGGATTGCAGACCACCAGGCTCCTCCGTCCATGGGATTTTCCAGGCAAGAGCACTGGAGTGGGTTGCCATTGCCTTCTCTGATTATGACACAGTTGACCCTTAAAACAACATAGGTTTGAACTGTGCAGGTCTACTTATATGCAGAATATTTTTTAAAAAATAAATACATCCTACAGCACCACACCAACTGCAGTTGATTGGTTGAATCCACAGATGCAAAAGTGTGGATACAAGGGTCAGATGTAAAGATATATGTGGATTTTAGAGGGTTGGGGCCCCTGACACTCCTCCACTGTTCAAGGGCCAGCTGTGTAGTCAAATGTTGGAGAGAGATGGGTACTTATGATAACAAAACAGTGAGTTCTTTGGGGATGATGGTAAGACTAAGAAACAAGTACTGAATACAGGCGATGATTAAATTCTCCTGCTGATGGAGAGGTGCAGTGGAAGAATGGAATGGTGCTGAAAGGAAAGGGGAGGCAGTCAAAAAAGTCAATGGTCACTCTACTTATTATATATAACTGGCTTGAAATGGGAAAAGAAATTGTACAGCAGGAAGTAGGTGAGTGATTTACCCTGGCTGAACAAATTCCCAGATAATTATTATAGTTATTTCCCTAGTATTTCCTGGCTGTATTTGATTTACTTCCTCAAAACGCAAAAGCAGCATCAGACTGGAATCTTTCATGGGACTTGCTTTATTGAATTTAATGCTACTTGCAGTGAATTGTTCGCTGTAATTTTCCCCTCTACCTTTTCCTAACGTAGTATTTATCTGAATGTAATTGTAAGAAAAGAGAAAATCATCTTGACTCAAGCCATGATACCCCTGAATTCCTGGCCTTATATCTCTTTTCTGTAACTCTGCTACTGACCACAAATACTAATGGCTCTAAAGCAAACAGATATGGAGATGGTGTTGGGCATGCTCTTCTTGGAAGATCTAAACTCTACTTCCTATATCTGGCCTGAAACCTGACTCTTGCTTTCTTTGTTTCCAGTTGTGGTATTTCCTAAGACAATGGAGACAGATATCAGATTGATTTTAGAGCAAACTGCATTAAACCATCTACAGTGGGAATTTCAGTAGCCAGGAGCCCATTTAGTTTAGAGGGAGGCAAGGGTAAAATCTGGAGGAGGAAATGGCAACCCTCTCCAGTATTCTTGCCTGGGAAATCCCATAGACCAAGGAGCCTGGCAAGCTACAGTCCATGGCATCACAATGAGTTGGACAGGAATGAGGGACAGAGCATGCACTCAAGGGTAAAATCAGGGCCACTGGCTAAAAGTCCCAAGCAGACAATTTCCTCCTTTGTCCACAGTTTCTATAATGCACTTGGAGACATGCCCATGCACTGATGAGCAATTGTATTCTGCATTTTACACTCTGCTTTGTTTGTGGAGACCTGGAGAGATTTGTGGACAGTGGGATAAAATATGTAAGGTGATGACTATTCTTTACTGTTTTGTTTGATGAGAGCTAGAAACCCATGGACATCTAGAGAAATTATTTTCAGAAAATGAGCTGTGGTGGCAGATCATGTGATGAACTCCTGGAACAGAAATAAATTATAGTCTGAAACAGCTTGGACATTTGTTATTCCTGATGGAGCTGGGCCCTCATTTGGGTTTGGAGATTGCTGTGATGTATGTACCTCAAGCAGAAAATTCCTCAATTCTTTGTTACAAAATGAACTCATGAGCTGAAGGGAAGGTATGAGTCACTGATCATCCTAAATCTGAGAGGATTTGTTTGCTTGCTCCTGCTTCCTTATTTATAATTTATTATAAAGGCCCCTAAAAATTAACCCCTTCATCAATACATTAAGCCACAGGAAACTCCATTTTAGACTGGGTTACAGGAATATGGAAGTCCTTCCTCGAGATTCATGAAGCCAGTTAGACACAAAAATTTCTCACAAGGATAATTTGAAAGGCTTTTAAGTGACATAATAGGAACAACAGATCTTATTTTTCATTGGATAAAGCCATTAAAAATTGAGCATTTCATTTGGGGCCACTGTAGATACATAGTGAACCAATTAGAAGAGATCCTGTCTTGATTACATGATGAAAGTCAAGGTAATCCTCTGATGTTGACTTTGCATGAATTGTGGCTTCCATCTCAGAATAAGCTATTTAAAATAACCAGAACTGGAAGTTTCAGTTTGCTGGCATAAAATAATATCCCTTTCTTCTGTCCTTTCCCGGTAATAACTATCTCAGGAAAGGAAGCACATTTTATTTTCAACTTGAATCTTATTTCTGGCCTCATGCCCATTGGGCCTGGTTATGTTCAAGGACATTTGGGAATGTGTTAAGTGGCAGGTGTAATCACTTGCACTTTACACCTATGAGGTTGGGTGGGGATCAATCAGTGTCAATCTTTTGCACCCTTGGTCCAAGGTTGTGGTGTGGCAGGATGTGACTGCCTCACTCAATAAGGGTCACCTAGCTCTGGGTGTACATCTCATCTTTATGTCAGGAGATTCAGAGATGCTAATTCTGACTCAAGAACTTATCTTTAGAAAACCAGTTGACTTTATTTTTCTCTGTTCTGCCAAAGCTGCCATCCTGAGTCTCTGATGGTATTTTAAGGCAGTGTATATTGGTCATCAGGACTGCTGTCAGCACCTACTGCTGTCTCTAATAGGGAAAGTAGGGTGCTCTCTGCCCATGGAGCCTGCAGCTTGGGAGCCTTGCCTGACTGTTTCCCCTGGAGATCCCAGATCCTCCAACTCAAACATGTACCTTACAAGGTTTTCCTTGGGAGCCAAAAACAACAATAAATAAACCAATCCTCTCCTGGGGTGACAATCCAGGACAATCCTCATAAAGAAATAGATATGGGCATTGTACAGAAAACTTCACTCTGAGCTGGCCTGCTGACCCAGGCATATTGCGGTGAGTGATCTCTAGAAGCATCTCCACCTGACTTATCTGGGAGAGCAGATGACATGGGATGCCTTGGGGCTGGCTCATCAGTCAGCTCTCCTGTGGCCTCCCAGAGATCATAGATAACTAACATGCAAGTACCCAGGTGGTACCCACAGCACTTTGTCCTCACCAGCCAAGGACTCAACAGAGTGGAAACATGCTCTACCTAAGCCTATAGCAATGGGCTTTGTTTTTGTTGTTTGGTTGCTAAGTCTTATAGGACTCCTTTGTGACCCCATGGACTGTAGCCCACCAGGCTCCTCTGTCCATGGGGTTTTCCAGGCAAGAATACTGGAGTGGTTGCCTTTCTTTCTCCAGGGGCTCTTCCTGACCCAGGGATTGAACCCGCATCTCTTGCCTCTCCGGCATTGCAGATGAATTCTTAACCACCAAGCCACCTGGGGAGCCACCAATGGGTTTAGGGTGCAGCAAAAATAACAGGGAGCACACACAACAAGGCGAGGAAGAGCTTTAGAGCCAGGTGCACAGAATTTGGGTTTTGATTATAGCACTTACCATCCGGGTAACCTAGGGCAAATTATTTGACCTTACTTATTCCTGATCTTCTTGTCTATGTACTCATTTGTTTGGCAAATACATGTGTCCATGCATGCTAAGTCACTTCAGTCATGCAACCCTATGGACTACAGCCTGCCACGCTCCTCTGTCCTTGGGATTCTCCAGGCAAGAATACTGGAGTGGGTTGTCATGCCCTCTTCCAGGGGATTTTCCCAAACCAGGGCTCTAACCCATGTCTCTTATGTCTCCTGTATTGGCAGGTGGGCTGTTTACCACTAGCGCCACGCCCATACTGAGCAACTTCTATGTATGAGATGCTATTCTTAGGGTGAGGGAGAAATGAACAAAGTTGCATGAAAAGTGCAGCCTACTTGGAAGAGACAATGAATAAAATAGGCAAAACATAAAGGATATCAGAGGGTGGAAAAGGTCTTAGAATAAAGCAGTACCTATTTCTTAAAATTGTTGTGCAGATAAAACAATATCTGGGCCTAACCAAGCTTTAGTATTGCAATTGGCACTTCTATTAAGAAAGCACTAAAAGGAAACAGAAACTATTTCTGCTTGGAGTTCATCTTCCCTAATAAGTTTCTAATCTACTAAATTAGGGGAAATAGCAGTTCAAAGGAATGAACTATAAGTCACACAAAGTGTGACCTGTAGAGGGTCACTGCTGTCCTAGCCTTCCCGCAACCTTCCCCTTTCTCTTTCCATAAACCTGCCCTAACTCACCCAAAGCAAGACGAAGGGTCCTCTTCCCTAGTGCTGACCCCTAGGTAGAAGGTAGTCTCTCCTTGACCCATCTCAGGATATGATGCAAAAACAAGTTCTCACACCTTTTTCATTTAATAATTTGTTCTGCTATCTCCACAGGAAAGCAATCATCTAACCATAATTATAAAAATTATGAATATGGGGAATTACAAAGCCTCCAGTAGCCCTGTCTCCCACCGATGCTCTTGACTTCAGAGGCACTCAGAGATCAAACACTCTAATTCTATTCTTTCCTCCAACCCCCACCTTCAGTCTCCTGCCCTTTTCTCCTGCCCCAAGAGTTTTGAAACTGTGGTCCATGGACCAGGAACACCAGCATCATGTGAAGACTTGTTATTTATTCAGAACTTCTGAATGAAAATCTTTATTTTAACAAGATAGGAGATTTGTTTGCATGTCGAAATTTGAAGAGCACTGCCAGGGGTCCCTTTCTCTTTCAGAGTGAAGACAGGATAGTAAATGTTAACTAATGATAATAATAATCAAATAACAGAATGATTATTGCTACTAGTAACAATAATAATAGGGACTTCCCTGGTGGTGCAGTAGACAGGAGTCTGCCTGCCAAGGCAGGGGACACGGGTTCGATCCCTGATCTGGGAAGATTTTGTAGGCCTTGGAGCAACTAAACACACAAGCCGCAACTACTTAAACTGCATGCTGCAACTATAGAATCCTATGTGCCTGTGCTCGCAACAAGAGAAGCCACCACAATGAGAAGCATGTGTACCACGAGAGAGTAGCCCCAGCTCTTCACAACTAAAGAAAGCCCACGCACAGCAACAAAGACCCAGTGCAACCAAAAATAATTATAAAAATAATAACAGGATTTATTGAGATAATACTGCTCGAAAGAATATGCTAAGGGCTTTCCACTCCTTAGATCCTTTAACTAGTACCTATTCTAGTATTTATCAATAAAACTACTGGAGATGACTGAATTCCAGCTGAGCTATTTAAAATTCTAGAAGATGATGCTGTGAAAGTGCTGCACTCAATATGCCAGCAAATGTGGAAAATTCAGCAGTGGCCACAGGACTGGAAAAGGTCAGTTTTCATTCCCATCCCAAAAAAGGGCAATGCCAAAGACTGTTCAAACTACCATAGAATTGTGCTCATTTCACATGCTAGCAAGGTTATGCTCAAAATCCTTCAAGCTAGGCTTTAGCTAGCTTGAATCAAGAATTTCCACATGTACAAGTCAGATTTCAAAGAGGCAGAGGAACCAGAGATCAAATTGCCAACATTTGTTGGATCGTGGAGAAACCAAGGAAGTTCCAGAAAAATATCTACTTCAGCTTCATTGACTGTGCTAAAGCCTTTGACTGTGTGAATCACAAAAAAACTATGGAAAATTCTTAAAGAGATGAGAGTACCAGAACACCTTACCTGTTTCCTGAGAAACCTGTATGCAAGTAATGAAACCACAGTTAGAACTGAACATTGAATAATGGACTGGTTCAAAATAGGGAAAGGAGTACATCAAGGTTGTATCTTGTCACCCTGCTTATTTAACCTTCCTGAATGTGAAATGCCAGGCTGGATGAATCACAAGCTGGAATCAAGATTACTGGGAGAAATATCAATAACCTCAGATATGCAGATGATACCACTCTAATGGCAGAAAGTGAAGAGGAAATAAAGAGCCTCTTGATGAAGGTGAAAGAAGAGAGTTAAAAAGATGGCTTAAAACTCAGTATTCAAAAAAATAAGATCATGGGATCCAGTCCCATCACTTCATAGCAAGTAAAAGGGGAAAAGTGGGAGCAGTGACAGATCTTATTTTCTTGGGCTCCAATATCACTGCAGATGGTGACTGCAGCTGTGAAATTAAAAGACACTTGCTCCTTGGAAGGAAAGCTATGACCAACCTAGACAGCATATTCAAAAACGGAGGCATCACTTCACTGACAAAAGTACATATAATCAATGCCTGTAGTTATGTACAGATGTGAGAGCTGGACCATAAAGAAGCCAGGTGCTGAAAAACTGATGCTTTCAAATTGTGGTGCTGGAGAAGACTCTTGAGAGTCCCTTGGACAGAAAGGAGATCAAACCAGTCAATCCTGAAGGAAATCAACCCTAAATATTCATTGGAAGGACTGATGCTGAAGTTGTAGCTCCAATAGTTCGGCCACCTGGTACAAAGAGCTGACTCACTGGAAAAGACCCTGATGCTCAAAAGAGTGAAGGCAAAAGGAAAAGGGGATGACAGAGAATGAGATGGCTAGATAGTATCACCAACTCAATGGCCATAAATTAGAGCAAACTCCAGGAGATGCTGGAAGACAGAGGAGTCTGGCGTGCTACAGTCCATGGTGCTGCAGAATCAGACACAACTTACTGACTGAACAACAAATCTAGTGCCCCTTGGTCTCAGTAAATTTCAGGATTTTCTCTGTCAGGATGTTTATCTCGTTTCATGCTTCACATGGAAAGAGTTGCCTGAAAGCATAAACTCACAGAAAATCCAGGCACCAGGGAAACCAGGATCCTAGCAGGGCACAATGTCCACATAAATAATAATGAGAGTCACTGGAGCTGCCAGAGGGCCAGATAATCAGGCATCCAAGAGGAGATTTACAAGAATAAATGCTGAGGGAGCAGAGCCAAACAGGAAGAATAGAGGAGGCTCAGCCCTGGGAACGAGAAAAGAACCACTAGTGAAGCCCCCTGTCCCAGGTTCACAAGAACTCTTGGGATTGACTCATTCCAAGAGAACTCTCAGCCTTCAACCTGCAGGTAAAGGTAATAACATCTAGAAACACACATACCAAGTGGACTGAAAGTGTGTAGGCAGAGTCAAGAGAGGGCAGGAACACGCTGAGATGCGATTAGAACCCCGGTCTCTGAACTCCAAGTCCATGATTCTTCGCTCTACATCTTATGGGTGTTTACTGCCTGCCACCCCTCAACTTGTAAGGACAAAAGCCCCCAAAATGGCAGAACACTACAGGAAGCTGTGGTTGGACAGGTGGCTGGGCCACAACAAATGAAGCCAAGATTGTGTGTTTAGTCCCCATTGGAGCCAGGTCCCAGTGGTCTACGTCCATAGACACACCTCATAAAGTTGTTTCACTGTCCTGCAACCAAGAGCAAGGGGCCACCAAGAAATGGGTGGGAAAGTGGCCATTGATGAGTACAAATGCTCCCTATTACAACACACGTCCTACTCCTGACGGCCCCCAGTACTGTCTTCGTGAATGAAAGATCATAGTATCAGACCATGTTCTTCTTGAAGTCAGAGAGTGAATATTCTTTTTTTAATTGTACATTTCTGTGATTTTATTAAAATTGGAGACTTAGGCAACCATCTCTACTATCTAGTTTTAGAACATTCCCATCGCCCAAAAAAAGTTCCCTTGTGCCCTTTTATAGTTCAGTCAAATTCTTGTGCACAACCTTAGAAAACCAGGGATCTTTCTATTCATAAGAGAGTGAATATTCTTTAATCTAAGCAGGACCCAGTGCTATGATTAATATATTATGGGAAAGAAGTGCTTCTGGACTAAGCTGGTGAAAGGGTTAACTTTGTAATTTCTCAAGCTAAGACTATTTTTACTCAGGCTTGTCCCACTGTTCAAATAAAGAAAAATGAAGGCCAAATAGATAGGATATTATCTCTCCTTTTTCGGATCTTGGAAGTTTTTATTTTTTCTGCTGCTGTTACAGCCCTAGTCCAACAGACATGAGCACATTGTGTGTGCGTGTTAACCCCCTACTATACTGTAAGCTCATTATGGGAAGGCACAAGCTTGATCTTCCTTATATCTCATGGTAACACAATGTCTGGAACAAAACAGGACCCAGCAAGTAACTATTTAATTGGAATTGACTTTGAATTCTGAGGCCTCTGACCAGCTTGAACCTAGAGGCCAGCTGTGATAAACTCTACTCTAGGCTATACCTGTTCTCAAGACATTGTCTTTCTAGGTCATTGATCTCTGCTCATAGATATGAATGGGTTTTAGCAGCTCCTAATATCAGAACTGATGCTGAGGGTCAAAGTGTAAGCTCATTTGTGCTGTCAATTGCTATCTCATATGGCTAACCTAAGTGATATATTGATCCTGATTGCCTGGAAATGCACTTGGAAAAGGGCTAGGTGACATTTCTAAGGAGAGACAAGATGCTTTCAAGTAAATTAGAAGCATCAGAGGATTCTGTGCACAGAGGAGGAACTCACCTCAAAGGAGCAGCTCCTGAGAATGTGGGTTGAATTAAGCCCCCTCTTACATTCCAGATCCTCTAACAACCTCTGACATCTAAGAGATATGGTTGCCTGCCCCATCACACGTGCTACAGTCAAAGTGCCAAGGGTTTTTGCACACAAAGTGGCTGTGATTGTCAGAAAGACAAATGTAGAAAATACTGACTCACACGGAAAGCAAGTGTAAGTACCTAAAGGCTCGGGTTTGAAAGATGGTTGCTTTGGCTTTATAAATAAAACATAATCCCTTTTGTTTGCAAAGCACTCTGTACTTTTCAGACAACTTTCACTTCTCCTTTAATCCCAAGAGTACCTGCTGTAACCCCATGGCAGAGAGTAGGCCATCACAATTATGCTTAGATGAGACATGAGGAAATTGGGGGTCCAAAAGATGTGCTGGCTTGACCAAATTCACACAATTAGATCATGTCCAACTTTCAACTACAATCAGGGATCTTTCCATTAAATCTCACAGGTTGTAACCCTGGAGAAAAACATAGTCTTAGGAAAGGCAGGGCAGTGCAGAGTACGTTAGTTCTATGCATGCGAATTTAACAAGTGATTGGGAGGATTCATTCATTGGATCTGCCTGTAGCTTAAGCTCCAGACTTAATAGTCAGGCAGATAGCAGAAAAGCAAGAGCTACCAGGAACCTGGATTCCCAGAGGTAAGTCAAACACCCAGGGGTAGATTCAGGATTTGTAGCCTGAAGCTTATATAATTTAGGAATTGCTCTCTCAGAAAAGAATACAAGTTGACAAATTCAAAGCTAAGTGGAAAAGTGAATGTTTGTTTAGAATGAGAAAATACATCACAATAAATTACGTATTTTAAAAAAGCTGACACGTATCACAAACCCCAATTTTTTAACTTTTAAAAATAACCTAGTACTTTTATTAATTGTCTGACAAATCTCTCCATTGCTTCATTTCCCATACATTATTAAATCCATAACCACCTCCTCAGACAGCAGTTATAACAGTTTCAATAGAGAGAATAGAAACATAATTTAGTCTTTCCTCTACATAATTGATGAGCATTTGTTCTTTATTATTGATAATTTAGAGAAGTTTCTTTCGACTTCATAACTTGTAATTAGCAATGACATGTAAATTTTTAGAGTGTTGACAAATCTGGGAGAGTTCCTGTCAAGTTTCTTTCATGTGAGCTGTATGATTTAAGAATTTTTTATTGGAAAGCTTGTAACTCCGTATATCTCAAATCTTGTTTCTCCCCTACTAGCCACATCCATCCAGTAGCAGACATCACAGCACACCCTCCTGTTATAACTTCCAGCCCTACAACTTTGGACGCTGATTTGGGGGCATGCCAGGGTGTAGAAATATTGCCAGAAGCCATTCCTACACTGGGGCAGCTGGCAATAACTTAACTGTGCATGGAAAGGACAGTGACCTATATTAACAAAGTCACTATACCCAGACTACATGTCTCATTTCTTCTCCTTAGCCGGATTCCAAATTGCCCAAGGCATTTCAACATCTCCCAACACAAAGGGACGTGAGATACTGTGGAAGCTGAAGACAAAAGAGCGTGATTTTAACCAACTGTGGTTAAAAAATTTTACTATGCAAAATGCATAATCATGGGACTGTATAAAGGTCTCTCTCCCCCCGCCATAGAAGAAGCCTCTACTAGTGAAAGTGTTAGTTACTCAGTCACGTCTGACTCTTTGTGAACATAGACTGTAGCCTGCCAGGCTCCTTTGTCCATGGAATTCTCCAGGCAAGAATATTGAAGTGGGAAGCCATTCCCTTCTCCAGGGAATCTCCCCGACCCAGGGATTGAGCCCAGGTCTCCCGTATTGCAGGCAGATTCTTAACCGCCTGATCCACCTAGTGAGAAGCTCTGAAAATGGCCTTTTTGCCCATTGGTGATTTTGCCCATCAATAAACTGAGATCACCAGTCACGTCTACTCCTCTAAGAGGCCATAGGCTTGGCCTGGATGAGCGATGAATTCACGGGGACTAAACACTGGCTTTTTGATCGTGATCCAGAATGTCTGGCATCTACCACACTCATTCTCAGCACAAGGTGTGGGATAAAATACCAGATCAATTGAAACCGTGGGAGGTAAAAAACCCTTTGAGCTCCTTGGAGAGAAAAGAAGGAAAAACACATCGAAGAGAAGAAAAACAAAAAGGCTGTTTTGCATACTCGCTGGGGTATGCTATAAGGCCTGCTTCACTCCGGTGCTGAAAGGCAGGTCAGTGGATCCCATTGCACCCTGGCATCCTGGCTTTCATGTCCCTCCATGTTCCAGGCCTTACTGCACATCTGCATAAAGGCTCTCTCCTCCCTCCGAGCAGTACAGCTGCCTAGTTTCACTTTACTCTGACAAATCTACAGCCCCAGTAAACGGCTGCCACTCACTACTTCTTTAAGGGTCTTAACAAAACCTGCTTAATCCTCCTGGCGTGGAATCCAGCTACAGCAGGGCAGATATTACCAAGAGTGTCATCGCAGGATTCTGTGCCCGTCATTACATGGCTCCAGCTTCCTCAGCGACACGCACTGCTTCCCACTGCCTGCCCTCTGCTGCCGCCACCACCGCCTTTCTGCTAGGATAAGCTTTATGTGATTCTCTGCAGAGTACAGACGGGGAGTGGAAAGACAGATGTAGAAAAGACAGGTAGAAAGAGGGAAAAGACAGGGAAAAGTTAGAGAAAATGGTATCAAGTCCCTAAGGAAATCAGATGTTCTTTTAACTCAGCCAAAGGAAAGATCGAGCTTATATTTTTAAGCCTGCAGGCTGTTGGCAAGGAAAATAAACCTCCTGCTACTGCTGCTGCTAAGTCACTTCAGTCGTGTCCGACTCTGTGCGACCCCATAGACAGAAGCCCATCAGGCTCCCCCATCCCTAGGATTCTCCTAGCAAGAACACTGGAGTGGGTTGCCATTTCCTTGTCCAATGCGTGAAAGTGAAGTTACTCAGTCTCTTAGTGACCCCATGGACTTCAGCCTACCAGGCTCCTCTATCCATGGGATTTTCCAGGCAGGAGTACTGGAGTGGGGTGCCATTGCCTTTTCCGAAATAAACCTCGGAGAAGGTTACCGAGAGTGTCATTGCAGGATTCTGTGCCCATCATTACATGGCCCTGAATCCAATGACAGCAAGGAGGAACAGATGGCAAAGTAAGGACAGGTGAGTGGGGGTGGGCAGAGTTGGGGGAGTTGACTGGCTTTTCCTTAAAGTATACTAGGAGAGGAGTCCTTTGGATGCAGAATGTTGGTTCACTTAGCGATACTCAGCACCAATAGACTTCACTAATTTTGCCACAAAGGTTTTGGATCAGTGACTTATACCAGCATTTACACTAATGTAGAAATCAAATGGGTGGCTCTTGAATAGGTGGCTTTTGAGCCTGGAGAAATCATAGGGGAACTTCATGGCATGTTAGACTTAAATGATTAGTTACTACTGTCATCAGTATCAGCAGCAGCAGCAATACCACTTTCACCATTTTGACCTTTTAGATGGGAAAACCCTTTAAGAATAGGCTTCTTGTATCTCAAAATTCCCTTCTCATTCTAAGGCTTCTAATTAACAGACCCCTTGGCCTAGCAGCACAGAAATTCTTCCCACATAGCTCTCTCCTCTTTCCTCCACCTCTTAAACATTCTTCCATGTATATGATTATATGCATTCTGGTATGAAGCCAGATATCATAGAAAAGCTGGCTTGAAACTCAACATTTAAAAAAAAAAACAGATCATAGCATCTAGTCCCATCACTTCACAGCAAATAGGAAGGGAAAATGTGGAAGCAGTGACAGGTTTGATTTTCTTGGGCTCCAAAATCCCTGCGGATGGTGACTACAGCTATGAAATTTAAAGAACACTTGCCCCTTGGAAGGAACGCTATCACAAAACTAGTCAGCATATTAAAAAGCAGAGACATCACTTTGCTGACAAACATGTGTATAGTTAAAGCTATGGTTTTTCCAGTAGTCATGTACAGATGTGGGAGTTGGATCATAAAGAATAATTTAATTTAATTAAAGAAGAATTTAATTCTTCAGAGTGCTGAAGAATTAAAGCTATTGAACTGGTTTCGGAGAAGACTCCTGATAGTCCCTTAACTGCAAGGACATCAAATCAGTCAACCCTAAAGGAGATCAACCCTGAATACTTATCAGAAGGACCAATGCTGATACTTTGGACACCTGATACAGAGACCTGACCCATTGGAAAAGACCCTGAGAGCAAAAAGAGAAGAGGGCAGCAGAGGATGAGATGGCTAGATAGCATCACAGGCTCAATGGACATGAATTTGAGCAAATTCCTGGAGACCGGACCAGAGAGGAACCTGGTGTGCTACAGTCCATGAGGTCACAAAGAGTCAGACACAACTTTGAGACTGAACAACAAACAGGTAGGAAACAGAAGAAAAGGACAAAAAAGGAAAAACTGAAGAAGTAACAACACAATTTAAATTTGAAATTGCCTGGAACGTGCCAGGCAGACACTGTTTGTCTAGGTACTCAGAAACCATATGCAGATCACAAGCAAGGAAACCTATGGCCCTTTTAACTCATCTGATACACCTGGACGTGGCTCTGAGGAAAAGCCTAATGGAGCCACCTGCTGTGAACATGGAAGGAACAGCCCCCTTGGTGGTGTTTCACCACTTCTGCTTTTGCTACCAGTTTCAACTAGGGGAAGTAACGAGCTGGTGTAAAACAATAAATAAGTAATATATTAGGGGAAATATACATTATATGGAAAATAAATAGTAATGTTTGGATTTCATTCAAGCTGTCATTATTTTGTACTGAGAAATTATCAAGAGGCATTGACCTACCCATCAAACCTCAAAATGTAATACACACTAAGCATCCTATGGCAAGAGATTCGGGGTAGATTAGTCAGAGGTACCAGGGTTTCCAGGTGTGTCTTTTGTGGTGGGAATAGGAAGGGCCAGGTTTCTGGGGCCTGGGATTAGAGAAGGGAGTGTCAGATTTCAGCTCCCAGCCAGCTACCAGCAGTCAGCAGGGAGCAGGAGGAACAGTTGATCAAGCTGTCTTCCTGTTTGGAATATTCTCTGATCTTTGACTGAGCGACAGGAAGACGATGCTCCCACACTACAGTCAGAAAAAACAAATTACGCTTCTTCCTTCATCTGTCTGCCCTCACTGGAGGGGCTGTAATCAGGGACTGCCGACCTGACTTCCCTGCAAGGCCCTTTTCTTGAAGTCTCCTACCCTCCTGGCTCCTACAGAGAAGTTGGTTTATTAGGCTTAGGATGACTCAGGACGAGACAGTCTCAAATTTCCCAAAGATTCAAGTGTAGATGAGGATTCAACGGAGGAAAACATATGCAGTAGCTGCTAAGTCGCTTCAGTCATGTCCGACTCAGTGTAACCCCACGGACGGCAGCCCACCAGGCTCCCCCGTCCCTGGGATTCTCCAGGCAAGAATACTGGAGTGGGCTGCCATTTCCTTCTCCAATGCATGAAAGTGAAAAGTGAAAGTGAAGTCGCTCAGTCGGGTCCGACTCTTAGTGACCCCATGGACAGCGGCCCACCAGGGACCTCTGTCCATGGGATTTTCCAGGAAAGAGTACTGGGGTGGGGTGCCATTGCCTTCCCCGATATGCAGTAGAGGAGACACTTAAAGGTAACTAGAAGAGGCCTTTGCAACATGAATACACCTACCCATGTGGCCAATATGACTTCCTATACATGTGGCATCTGTAAGGGAAGGGAGCCATTTCCCAGAACTGAAAATGGAAAAATATGTTTGAGTGTGCCTAGCCATGAGTGTACTCTTCAAGTCTGCAGGCAGCATTCTTAGGGAATTCAGCTTTAGGAGATTCATAGGGCTCTCATCTCTATTTCAAACAGTCACAGTAGCAGAACCACTGGGATCATTGACAGGCAGGCAGGCAGGCAAACAGACTTATTGGGATTTGACTTCATGCAACTGTGAAACCTGGTTAAGCAGGTTTCTTCTAAGTATCTATATAGCTGCTGTTGGAGCTAAGAGTCCATGGGGCAGACAGGCAGAAAGAGAGGGAAAGGAAGAATAGGAGCCCACAAACTCACCAAAATGGAGTGAAATGCACATCAGCTCTTCCCTCTGGCCTTGGTGGTGTGACTGTCCTGCAGAAGCCAAGGAAGCCCTTTGTCATGGAGCTAAAAATGTGAACCTTGCCTAACAGTAAAACCAGTAGATCTAGAAGAAGGCAGGACAACTGAAGGCCAACATGCTGTTTCGTGCTGATGAGATGAATCAGTAGATCAGTGACAAGGTGTGTGAGCCACAAATGGCTGCTTCTTCACTTATACCCTCCACTTTCCATACAGGAATCTCTCTTGTGGATTATCCAACAGAAAACGTAGAGGAAAGGGAAGTCTGGGGAATGCAGTTCAGCCTACCATTTATCACAAAAGCACCATGCTCTCGAAAATCTCTCTCTCAACAGGGATGGATTAGGTCCCGGGCTCAGCCTCTGCCAGTAGGCTGAGTGTCAGGGCATCACAAGCAGAATTTCTAGGCTTGTGGCACTGCCCCATGCCAGGACTGGAGGAAGGACACAGAAGAACAGCTGAGTAGAAGTTTCCAGAGTAACACAAACATGCCAAGGAGCAGTGATGGAGAGGGAGGCCTGGCCTGACACAGCCTCTGCCTTCTTTCCAGCCCCACTTGGACTAGTCAAGTGACCATGCACTGTCATGTCTCCAAGCCCACTGGCAGATCCTCCTGTCTCCGCCTGGGCTGGGGACTGGGTCATTTCATCACTCAGCACTGACTGCTATAGACGGAGGCGTCAGCTCTGCCAGAGGAAGCCAACAGGAAGGCTCTCCTCATCCTCAATTTTCACTTTGATAATGACTTTCATTGCAGGGACTTATAATTAGCTGTGTTCTACTAATGCAACGATGAAAATGGAGGAAAACTGCCTGGGGTTGGATAGAAAGGAGTTATATGTTATGGCTCCAGGTTGGCATGCACAGAGATCATTAAACTCCTCATTAACTGAGCCGGGGCTTTGCCAGGACCTCGGGCAGGTGTTCTGGGACTGAGCACGTGCGTGACTCCCTAGGAGGAGCACATCCAAAAGGTGACAGTGACGGTTGAGGGGGAAGGGTGTCTAATTCCTTACACTCCTCTCAGGGAGGCAGACCTCAGAAATGCCTCTTTCCCTTGAGATATCTTAGAGAACGTCAGCTATTCAATCCTAGAGAAGCCTGTTTCAGCACAACAGACACGCACCCCAGTACTGATGCTCAATCTAACTTACCAGATGGCATTGAAAAGTCACAGCTTCCGTTTTTCTTACCCTGACAAAGTTTGAGAAGGGTAGAAATAAAACACTTCTTCCAAGTGAAATAGTGTCTATTCTGGCACCGTGGAGGCTTCATTCCAACACGAGCACTCAGAGGCTTGCATATGCCTGTGTGCACGTGCCGGAGTGCCTGTGTGAACAGAAGGCTGGAAGATGGTGTAATTCCTAAACCTCCACACTCCTGTGGTGTCCTTCAACCTCTAATGCTGAAAAATAAAAAGCATAAGTCACAGAATAGGCACTGAAAACAGTCACAACACGCATCAGGGAAAAGCAAACTAAGTGTACAAGGACTTAACTCAGAATCAGCCTTCACAGCCCAGAATATCAACAGCATCTTAATCAAGAGCCTTAAGAAAGTTAAGCAGCCGAAACAGAGATGGTCTCAGAGTTGGAGTTCTGTTTTCAGTGGTGTGGTACCTTCTCTAATAAGTCAGTTTATGCTGTCGTATATTATGAATTGCTCTGCAAAGCAGTTTGAGTATGGTGGGGTTGGCGGCGGGGAGGGGAGCCTGTTCAAGATCATCAAAGATTCTAGAGCAAATAGTAAGTTGAGACTAGGAGAGGCTAGATCAGATCAGATCAGTCGCTCAGTCGTGTCCGACTCTTTGCGACCCCATGAACCGCAGCACGCCAGGCCTCCCTGTCCATCACCAGCTCCCGGAGGTCACTCAGACTCGTATCCATCGAGTCAGTGATGCCATCCAGCCATCTCATCCTCTGTCGTCCCCTTCTCCTCCTGCCCTCAATCCCTCCCAGCATCAGAGTCTTCTCCAATGAGTCAACTCTTCGCATGAGGTGGCCAAAATACTGGAGTTTCAGCTTTAAGGAGAGGCTAAGGAATTGTTAAACTGTGGCAGCATAGGCAGCAAGAAGTTCATAAGGCAGAACTGGCTTAGTTTCAACTCTGCTACTTTAGGCCAATGATCAGGGTGGATCCTGAGCCTCAGTTTCCTCACCCATAATATATCAACATCATCCATGCCACATGCTTATTTACTTGGGGATTTTTTTCCCCAAGTAAATAAGAGACGAGGTATGCATAAAACTATACTTGACAAAGAAAAAACAAAGTTAGTATCTGAGATGTTCCATTATTAATAGTACTACTTATCATATTTATACAATATACATGAGGAGGTTAAGAATATTGTCCAAAGTCATATTATTATAAATAGAAGGACTAAAACTTTAGGCTGTTTACTTCAAAGCCTGCTTGTTCATTTCATTCCATTCCACCTGCCTCCCCATGTTGGCCACAACAGTCAAAAGCAGGCATTTCCTCACTCACATTTCTGGGGTGAGGTTTTCTCAGATCCATATCTTTGCAGAAATATAAGTGGAGTAAGTTTGATATTCCTATCACAAAGCTGTGAAGGTTATATCTTTTTGGCGGGTTACTTGAGCCTAGGTTTCAAAACTTTTACCTGCCCTGAAGTGCTCTTTAACCTTTAATTCTGGACCAAATATGCACCTCTTGGTAGAACAAGTCCTTAATGCTTTCCTTAGTTATCTGTGACCTCCAAGACTGCCTCCTTGAGCTAGCCTCTAGTAACAGTGGCCCCTTAATCCTTTCTGAGATGCAGTCTTGCCTCTCAGGATAGCTAACATTCTGTGGCTTCCCACATGAAATCAATGTACTCTAAGTCCTCCACTCTTTGTGTCTAACTCAGCAAAAAGCACTGGAGCCTTTGCACCTGCGTTGGTCACAGTAAGGGGAACACTTTTCCTTCTTGATAATCCATGTGGAGTGATGGACAAGGTGTCTACCAAGCACCAACCTTGATCCACTGTGAGCAAAGCTGATCCCTGCATTGGTCAGAGCAGAAGGAGGATGTAGCCAAATATGGCATCATTAAACTGGTCAACCAGCTGCAAGACATTACCAGCTGCCGTGTTAATCATTAATGAGGCAGACAGTGCCTGTTGCCTGTGTAGTGAACCAAACATTATGACTTGGGTTTTCATTTCATTTAAAATTAACTCACTGAATGAAGAATCGGCCCCCAGCTTGTGAGAGACAGAGCTGCTGGCACAAAGAGGGGACTGGCAGGCCAGAAGTACAAAAGGAACAGAAAGTCCCTCATCAATATGATCCAACTGTATGTAGGCCATGTCTTTTAATTCAATTCAATCTCAGCTCCTCAAAGCTGCCGCTCAAAATATTTCTGTGTTCCCAAGCAGCCTCCACGTGTCACAGTTCCTTCCTGCCATGGCATGTGCTGATGCCTCTCCAAATTACTTTTACTATGTCTTTAAATCTAGGCAAAGTGAGAGTAAAGTCCTACTCTTTATTTTTGGATTGTAATTTTCCTCTTCAGGAAAAGCAAATGTAACTTTTTATCATGTATAAACACACAAAAGTAGAATAACCAATGAACCTTGATGAACAAACCATTCTTCAATCATCATCGACCTTTTACCAGTCTTGCCTCATTATCTCCCCAAATATGTTGCTTTTGTTTTTCCTGGAATTTTTTAAAGCAAAACCTAAATATCATCTCACTCTATTTAAAAACTCTTTATTATGGATCTCTAACGGATAAGGAGCTTCCCAGGTGGCACTAGTGGTTAAGAACCCACCTGCCAATGCAGGAGACATAAGAGACACAGGTTCAATCCCTAGGTTGGGAAGAGCCCCTGGAGGAGGGCACAGCAACCCACTCCAGTATTCTGGCCTGGAAAATTCCATGGACAGAGGAGCCTGGAGGGCTACAGTCCCTAGGGTTGCCATTACCCATTTATCTATGCATGTATGACCACTATGGCATTAACAAGCCTAACAGAAATTAACAAGTGTTTATTATTACCATCAAATAATGAGGACATATTCAAATTTCCCTGATTATCTCAAAAATGTCAAATTATAATTGGTTTTTCTATTCAGGATCTATACAAGCTCCACACAGTGCTTTTTTTTTTTTTTTTATCAAGAATCTCTTTTATTGATTATCAGAAACATTACAAACATCTAATATGAACAAATTGTAACATGACAGTAATTAGTTTGAACAATTAATACATTTCAGATATATTATTATACATATTTCAATGCTATTCTCCCCAATCATCCCACCCTCTCCCGGTCCCAGAGTCCAAAAGTCTGTTCTATACATCAGTGTCTCTTTTTTTTTTTTTTTTGATCAAGAATCTCTTTTTATTGATTATCAGAAACATTACAAACATCTAATATGAACAAATTGTAACATGACAGTATTTAGTTTGAACAATTAATACATTTCAGATATAATATTATACATATTTCAATGTTATTCTCCCCAATCATCCCACCCTCTCCCGGTCCCAGAGTCCACACAGTGCTCTTGATTGTTAGATTTTATTCCTTTCCTCTCTCATCCTTTTTCCCGGAAAAATTAGTAAAACTGAGCCCTCTGTTTGCTAAAACATCCTATATACCAAATTTGGCTGATTACTTCCTCATAGTGTTATTGAACTTGTTCTTCTCAAGTTTCCCATAAACTAAAGGTTAAAGCTGGAGATTTGATTAGAATCAAGTTCAGGTTTTCTTTAAGTAAAAATCATTCATAGAGTGTGCTATATAGTTCTTCGTACATCATGTCATAAGGTACATGATGTTTGGAGTCTTATCTTTAGTGATGATAAGACTTCCAGTGGGAACAGAGAATCCCTCCATTATATCACCCTTGTTTTTCACCTAAAAATTATGTACCACTTGATCAGCTGATGACCTGTTGTGTCATTAACAGTTGAGAATGGGAATTTTCAATCCCATTACTCCTTGTAATTCACATCTATTAATGGGAATTTTGTAAAGAAGAACCTGTCCTTATCAGCCAGTAATATCCCTAAATACAGTTCCTGTAGGAAAGGCAAGGTAATTGCTTAATTCTTTCCCATTCTTTGATAATCTTCAGAGTAATAAGTTATGTCTTAAAAAGACCTAGTAGTGACCAATTTTATTTTTTTTTAATATTAGTTTAAAGTCATGAGTTTTTATATGTTTCATGTGTTTCAATTAAAATGTAGTGGGTTTTTTTTTTTTTTTTTTTTTTTTTTTTTTTAATGATAAACTTGTCCCAGTCAACTGGGCTTCCCTGGTAGCTCAGCTGGTAAAGAATCTTCCTGCAATGCTGGTTCAATTCCTGGGTTGAGAAGATCCAGTGAAGAAGACATAGGCTACCCACTCTAGTACTTTTAGGCTTCTCTGGTGGCTCAGACAGTAAAGAATAAGCCAACTGGGAGTACCCTTGAGTTGGCTTCATTGTTCTTTTGACATGACCATTACGTTTTTTTTAATATACTTTTTATTGTGGTAAAATGTATGCATGCACTTTGTCACTTGAATCATTTTAAGTGTACAAATCAGTAGTATTACTTCTACTTCAGTATTGTGCAACCATCACCACTATTTCCAAAACATTTTCACTACTCCAAACAGAATTAAACATTAATTAACACTAAACAATAATTCCCTATTTCCACTCCCAGCCTCTGAACTAAAATCTATTTATGTCAGTATGAACTTGTCAATTCTAGATATTTCATATAAGTGAAACCAAAAACATTTGTCCTTTTGTGTTTGGTTTAATTCACTTAACATAATGTTTTCAATATTGATCTATGTTTCACCTATGTTCACTCCTTTTTATGACTGAATAATATTTTACTGTATGTATACACCACAGTTTATCCATTATCTGTCAATGTACACTTCATTTTTTCCACCTATTGACTATTGTGAATACTGCTGCAATGAACACTGACATACACATATCTGTTTGAATCCCTTGTTTCAATTCCTTCGAACATATATAACAAGGAGTGGAGTGCCTGGGTTACATGGTAATTCTGTATTTAACTTTTTGAGGAGCTGCCAAATTGTGTTTCACAGCAGTTGAGCCATTTTTACATGCCCACCAGCAATATATAAGGGCTCCAATTTCTCCATATTCTCAACGCGGCGCATCAGTCTTCAATAGCTTACCAGTGTTCTGGCACACATAATGCTCAAAATCATCTTGCACATTTATTGCTCTAAACTTTAAACCAACCATTTCTCTATGAAGTTCTCCTTCCTTTAAGTTTTTAAAGAACACAGTATTTAAAGAACATAGTATTTAAAGAACACAGACTGGATACAGGGGTTCTCAGAGATGCTGTGTTATTGTTGCTCCTGGGTCATTTCAATTAACAGAGATATTTACATTATTAACAGAGATTATTCAATTAACAGAGATATTGTTTAGGTGCTAAGTCATGTTCTAATCTTTCATGATTCCATGGACTGTAGCCCACCAGACTCCTCGGCCTATGGGATTTCCCAGGCAAGAATACTGGAGTGGATTGCCATTTCCTTCTCCGGGTGATCTTCCTAACCCAGGGATCAAATCCACATCTCCTGCTCTGGCAAGCAGATTCTTTACCACCGAGCAGCCAGAGAAGTCTGATATTTACCCTACTGGTGCTCCTTTAATTTTGAGATTTTCCAACTGGCAGTTTTTTGGTTTTTGTTTTGTTTTGTTTTGTTTTAAAGCAAGACTAGGATCATAACTATTTGGTGTTGGCTTATTTTTTTCTGTTTGCATAAAAATTTTTAAATTATTTCTTCTAGTTCTGTGAAAAATGTCATTGGTATTTTGATAGAGATTGAACTGAATTTGTAGATTGCCTTGGGTAGTATGGCCATGTTTAACAATATTGATTTTTCCAATCCAAGAACAAAGTATATCTTTCTGTTTGTGTTGTCTTCAGGTTCGTTCATCAGTGTCTTCTATTTATCCAAGTACAAGTCTTTTGCCTCCTTAGGTAACTTTATTCCTAGGTATTCTTTTTGATGTGATGATAGGTGGAATTGTTTAATTTCTTTCTGTTCTTCTTTTGCTGGAGTATAGGAATGCAAGAGACTTCTGTGTAATAATTTTGTATCCTGCAACTTTACCAAAGTCATTGATGAGCTCTAGCAGTTTCATGGTAGCATCTTTAGGATTTTCTATGCATAGTATCATGTCATCTATAAACAGTGACAGTTTTAATTTTCCAGTTTGAATTTTTTTTCTTCTCTATTGTTGTGGCTAGGACTTCCAAAATTATGCTGGAAAAAAACAGTGGTAACAGTGGGATCCTTGTCCTATTCTCAACCCTAGAGGACATGCTTTCAGCTTTTCATTGTTGACTATGATGTTAGATGTGAGTTTGTCATCTAAGTCCTTTATTACTGCCCAAATAGCCAAACAATCTTGAGAAAGAAAAACAGAGCTGGAGGGATGCGCGGGCTTTAGGCTCCATTACAAAGCTACAGTCATCAAAAGCGTATAGTACTGGCACAAAAACTGATACAAATACCAACGAAACAGGATAGAGAGCCCATACACCCAAGCACTTATGATCAATTCATCTATGACAAATGAGGCTATTATACACAGTGGAAAAAAGAAAGTCTCTTCAATATATGGTGCTGGGAAAACTGGACAGCTACATGTAAAAGAATGAAATTAGAACATGCTCTAACACCATATACAAAAATAAGCTCAAAGTGTATTAAGTCCTAAATATAAGACCAGATGTTATAATATTCCTAGAGGAAAACATAGGCAAAACAGTCTTTGACATAAATCACAGCAACTTTTCTTGGATCATCTCCTAAAGTAAATAAAACCAAAAAAATAAACAAACGGTACCTAATTAAACTTAAAAACTTTTGTACAGCAAAGGTAACCATAAAACAAAATGAAAAGACAAACTGCTGAATGGGAGAAAAATATTTGCAAATGATATGACCAATAGGGATTAATGCGAAACATATAGGAACAGCTCATACAATTCAACAACAAAAAACAAACAACCCAGTTTAAAAAAATGGGCATAAGAAGTGAATAGACATTTCTCTAAAGACATGTAGGTGGCCAAGAGGCACACAAAAAGACGTTTAACGTCATTAATCAGCAGGGAAATGCAAATCAGAACCACAGTGAAATATCACCTCACACCTGTCAGAATAGCTACGATCAGAAAAAAACAGAAATAACAAGTATTGGCAAAAATGTGAAGAGAAGGGAAACTTTTCCACTGTTGGTGGAAATGTAAATTAAGGCAGCCACTATGGGAAATGGTATGGATTCTCAAAAAACTAAACATAGAACTACCACATGGTCCAGAAGGTCTTTTCTGGAAAAAAACAAAAACAAAAAAACCTAATTTTAAAATATACATGTGACCCAATGTTCATAGCAGCCTTATTTACAGTTGCCAAGAAATGAAAGCAATCTAAATGTCCATCCACAGAATGCAAACTAGTACAGCCACTATGGAGAACAGCATGGAGATTCCTAAAAAACCTGAAACCAGAATTGCCATATGATGCAGCAATCCCACTGTTGGACATACACACCAAGGACACCAGAATTGGAAGAGACATGTGTACCCCAATGTTCATCGCAGCACTGTTTATAATAGCCAGGACATGGAAGCAACCTAGATGTCCAACAGCAGATGAATGGATATGAAAACTGTGGTACATATACACCATGGAGTATTACTCAGCCATTAAAAAGAATACATTTGAATCCATTCAAATGAGGTGGATGAAACTGGAGCCTATTATACAGAATGAAGTAAGTCAGAAAGAAAAACACAGATACAGTATGCTAACACATATATGCAGAATTTAGGAAGATGGTAACAATGACCTTATATGTGAGACAGCAAAAGAGACACAGATGTATAGAACAGTCTTTTGGACTCTGTGGGAGAGGGCAAGGGTGGGATGATTTGAGAGAATATCACTGAAACATGTATATTATTATATGTGAAACATATCACCTGTGCAGGTTTGATACATGAGACAGGGTGCTCAGGGCTGGTACACTGGGACAACCCAGAGGGATGGGATGGGGAGGGGAGGTGAGAGGGAGCTTTAGGATGGGGAACATATGTACACCCATTGCTGATTCATGTCAATGTATGGCAAAAACCACTACAAGATTGTAAAGTAATTAGCCTCCAATTAAAATACATAAATTTTAAAAAATAAAAATGAAAAAAAAATGTCCATCCACAGAGAAAGTATAGAGAAAATACAGAATGCATACACATACATAACACAGAATGGAATACTAATCAGCTATTAAGAAAAAAGGAATTTTGCCATTTGCAACAAGGTAGGTGGACTTGGATGGCCCTAAAAGCGAAAGTGCTACTCACTCAGTCATGTCTGACTCTGTACAGCCACGTGGACTATTGGCCACCAGGTTCCTCTGCCCATGGGATTCTCCAGGCAAGAATACTGGAATGGGTTGCCACTTCCTTCTCCAGGGAATCTTCCCAACCCAGGGATCAAACCTGAATCTCTTTATGTCTCCTACATTGCAGGAATATTCTTTACCATCTGAGCCACCAGAGAAGGCCTGCACAGCATTATGGTACTTGAAATAAGTCAGGCAGACAAAGACAAACACTATATGGTATCACTTACATGTGGAATCTAAAAACAGCAGCAAAATAGTGAATATAACAGAAAGGAAGCAGACTCAAAGGAAGAACAAACTAGTGTTCACAAGTGGGGATAGGAAACAGAGGCAATATACGAGTAGGGGAATAAGAGCTACAAACTATTCAGTTCAGTGCAGTCGCTCAGTCGTGTCTGACACTTTTTGACCCCATGGACTGCAGCACGAGAGGCTTCCCTGTTGATCACCAACTCCCAGAGTTTACTCAAACTCATGCCCATTGAGTCAGTGATGCCATCCAACCATCTCATCCTCTGTCGTCCTCTTCTCCTCCCACCTTCGATCTTTCCCAGCATCAGGGTCTTTTCAAACGAGTCAATTTTTCTCATCAGATGGCCAAAGTATTGGAGTTTCAGCTTCAATATCAGTCCTTCCAATGAATATTCAGGACTGATTTCCATTAGGATGGACTGGTTGGATCTCCTTGCAGTCCAAGAGATTCTCAAGAGTCTTCTTCAACACAGTTCAAAAGCATCAATTCTTCGGCTCTCAGCTTTCTTTATAGTCCAACTCTCACATCCATACGTGACTACTGGAAAAAACGTAGCTTTGACTAGACAGATCTTTGTTGGCAAAGTAATGTGTCTGCTTCTTAATATGCTATCTAGATTGGTCATAGCTTTTCTTCCAAGGAGTAACCATCTTTTAATTTCATGATTACAGTCACCATCTGCAGTGATTTTGGAGCGCTCCCCCCCCAAATAAATTCTGCCACTGTTTCCACTGTTTCCCCATCTATTTCCCATGATGTGATGGGACCAGATGCCATGATCTTCATTTTCTGAATGTTGAGTTTAAGCCAACTTTTTCACTCTCCTCTTTCACTTTTAACAGATCAGATCAGATCAGTCACTCAGTCGTGTCCGACTCTTTGCGACCCCATGAACCGCAGCACGCCAGGCCTCCCTGTCCATCACCAGCTCCCGGAGGTCACTCAGACTCACATCCATCAAGTCAGTGATGCCATCCAGCCATCTCATCCTCTGTCGTCCCCTTCTCCTCCTGCCCTCGATCCCTCCCAGCATCAGGGTCTTCTCCAATGAGTCAACTCTTCGCATGAGGTGGCCAAAGTACTGGAGTTTCAGCTTTAGCATCATTCCTTCCAAAGAAATCCCAGGGCTGATCTCCTTCAGAATGGACTGGTTGGATCTCCTTGCAGTCCAAGGGACTCTCAAGAGTCTTCTCCAACACCACACTTCAAAAGCATCAATTCTTCGGCACTCAGCCTTATTCACAGTCCGGCTCTCACATCCATACATGACCACAGGAAAGACCATAGCCTTGACTAGGCAAACCTTTGTTGGCAAAGTAATGTCTCTGCTTTTGAATATGCCATCTAGGTTGGTCATAACTTTCCTTCCAAGGAGTAAGTGTCTTAATTTCATGGCTGCAGTCACCATCTGCAGTAATTTTGGAGCCCAGAAAAATAAAGTCTGACACTGTTTCCACTGTTTCCCCATCTATTTCCCATGAAGTGATGGGACCAGAAGCCATGATCTTCGTTTTCTGAATGTTGAGCTTTAAGCCAACCTTTTCACTCTCCACTTTCACTTTCATCAAGAGGCTTTTTAGTTCCTCTTCACTTTCTGCCATAAGGGTGGTGTCATCTGCATATCTGAGGTTATTGATATTTCTCCTAGCAATCTTGATTCCAACTTCTGTTTCTTCCAGTCCAGCATTTCTCATGATGTACTCTGCATATAAGTTAAATAAGCAGGGTGACAATATACAGCCTTGACGTACTCCTTTTCCTATTTGGAACCAGTCTGTTGTTCTATGTCCAGTTCAAGAGGCTCTTAAGTTCTTCACTTTCTGCCGTAAGGGTGGTGTCATTTGCATATCTGAGGTTACTGATATTTGTCCCAGTAATCTTGATTCCACTTGTGCTTCATCCAGCCCAGCATTTCTCATGATGTCATCTGCATATAAGTTAAATAAGCAGGGTGACAATATACAGCCTTGACGTACTCCTTTTCCTATTTGGAACCAGTCTGTTGTTCCATATTCAGTTCTAACTGTTGCTTCTTGACCTGCATACAGATTTCTCAGGAAGCAGATCAAGTTGTAGATATTCCCATCTCTTTCAGAATTTTCCACAATTTGTGGTGATCCACACAGTCAAAGGCTTTGGCATAGTCAATAAAGCAGAGATAGATGCTTTTCTGGAACTCTCTTGCTTTTTTGATAATCCAACGGATGTTGGCAATTTGATCTCTGGCTCCTCTGCCTTTTCTAAAACCAGCTTGAACATCTGGAAGTTCACAGTTCACATATTGTTGAAGCCTGGCTTGGAGAATTTTGAGCATTACTTTACTAGCATGTGAGATGAATGCAATTGTGTGGTAGTTTGAACATGCTTTGGCATTGCCTTTCTTTGGGATTGGAATGAACATTGATCTTTTCCAGGCCTGTGGCCACTGCTGAGTTTTCCAAATTGGCTGGCATATTGAGTGCAGCACCTACACAGAATCATCTTTTTGGGATTTGAAATAGCTCAACTGGAATTCTATCACCTCCACTAGCTTTGTTCGTAGTGATGCTTCCTAAGGCACACTTGACTTCTCATTCTAGGATGTCTGGCTCTAGGTGAGTGATCACACCATCGTGATTATCTGGATCGTGAAGATCTTTTTTGTACAGTTCTTCTGTGTATTCCTGCCACCTCTTCTTAATATCTTCTGCTTCTGTTTGGTCCATACCATTCCTGTCCTTTATTGTGCCATCTTTGCATGAAATGTTCCCTTGGTACCTCTAATTTTCTTGAAGAGATCTCTAGTCTTTCCCATTCTAATGTTTTCCTCTATTTCTTTGCATTGATCACTGATAAAAGCTTTCTTATTTCTCCTTGCTATTCTTTGGAACTCTGCATTCAAATGGGTATATCTTTCCTTTTCTCCTTTGCTTTTCACTTCCATTCTTTTTACAGCTATTTGTAAGGCCTCCTCAGACAGTCATTTTGCTTTTTTGCATTTCTTTTTCTTGGGTATGGTCTTGATCCCTGTCTCCTGCACAATGTCACGAACCTCCATCCAGGCACTCTATCAGATCTAGGCCCTTAAATCTATTTCTCACTTCCACTGTATAATCATAAGGGATTTGTTTTAGGTCATACCTGAATGGTCTAGTGGTTTTCCCTACTTTTTTCAATTTAAGTCTGAATTTGGCAATAAGGAGTTCATGATCTGAGCCACAGTCAGCTCCTGGCCTTGTTTTTCCTGACTGTATAGAGCTTCTCCATCTTTAGCTGCAAAAATACAATCAATCTGATTTCAGTATTGACCATCTGGTGATGTCCATGTGTAGAGTCTTCTTTTGTGTTGTTGGAAAAGGGTGTTTGGTATGACCAGTGCATTCTTTTGGCAAAACTCTATTAGCCTTTGCCCTCCTTTAGGTGTGTGTGTGTGTGTATATATGTATATAAATATATATGTATATATATATATGTGTATATATATATATATATAACTACAAGAACTTATTGTAGAACATAGGGAATATAGCTAATGCTTTTTATCAGTGGAGTATAACCTTTAAAAATCATTAATCACTATATTGTACAACTGTAACATATAATATTGTACAGAAACTATACTTAAATTTAAAAATAAAAAGAACATTAGGGTTATAGCAAAGACCAAATCCAGGGCACTGGCAGTACAATGTAGGCTCAAGTTAAAGATCAAATTAAGAACATGGTTATAAGACTTCTTTTAAGACTTCAGAAAGATTTATGATGGTGTCTCATAGACACCTTTAGCTAAACATAAAATCTTCTAAGGATCTTTCAGGCATTGTACAAAAGCAGCTAAAAGTGGAAAGAGGCCTATCTCAAAGAGATTTGCAGGTGTGGCTTTGTAAAATGTAACCCCCAGTATGCTTCATAGAAAACTTATAAAGTTTTTAAGATAACTTTCCTAATAAAAGCACCACAAGTTTTAACTAAAATGCAGAGAGAGAGCTCATAAAACCTCCATGGGCATAAAGAAGGCTAAGAAAAAGAACTCAGTTAAAAATAAGACCATTTCCTAAGAATACCTCAGAGATCATAGCCCAGATCCCAAACAACATAGTCAAAGTCTCCAAAGAACTAATCTCAAAAAGGAGAATTGGGATAAATCATGGAATGTTCCATACTTCCTCAGAGTAGGTAGTACTTGGATATATGGCCAACTGTATTTTAGAATGACTGTGGACCATTGACTGCTATGTTCTTTCCATTTCCCTCTTTTTAAATGGGAGTAACTACTGTAGCTATTCTATTACTGTCTCCTTGTTTTACACTGGACGGCTGTGGGTTGGGGGAGTAAGAGATGTGCTTGAGAAGCTTCATCCACATCTTGCCTTGATGCAGGTCCTGAAATGCAGGAGTTGCGCATGATGCCATAATTGAAAAAGACTTTGGTGACCTTGGTGGGGGTGCATGGTGTAGTTTTCACATAGGATGGATGTGAACTGTGGTGGCCAGAGGGAAGAGGGATGTAGTCTCCAAGATTGCCACCATCAATTCTTCTTCTCCTGTACATATATACTATTCTACATACTCAGTGGTGATATCTAGGCTGAACTTGTGACTCACTTTGTAAAATACAATGCATTGGAAATTACGGTCTAGGGAATTCTCTGGCATTTCAATGGTTAGGACTTCATGCATTCACTGTCAAGAGATTCAATCCCTGGTTGTGGAACTAATACCCCTCAAGTCACACATCATGGCCAAAGAAAGAAGAAAAGAAAAAGAGAAACTATGGTCTAGGATTTATGAGTCCATATCTTTAGAGAACTCTCAGTTTCCACTTCTCTGTTGGAAATCAGTCACGATAGGTTAAAAACCCGACTACCCTAAGATCATTACTCTGTGAAGAAGCCTAGGTTAGCAATTTGGAGAGGGCCCATAGAATGAAAGAAAGATCAGTCAACCTCCAACTTTTCTGGCAAACCACACTGGTGAAACAATGCAATTTTGAGCACCAAATACAGGAGTAAAGAAGCCATTTTGAACATTCAAAGCCCAGCAGACTCCACTTGAAACAGAACTATTCAACGGAGACCAACCCAGATAGCAGAATGAGGAAAAAATAAGTTGTATCTCTTTAAACCCTCTGCTTGCTAACCTTACTAAGCAGCAATAGATAACTAAAATGCACATTGAATAAGCTCATCATTATATATATTTTTTCTAGCATGTCCACTTCTTTTTTAAAAAACAAATACCATTGCTCCTTGAATTCCCCACGTGGTCATGCACGTTTTTGTTCACTTTTTCACAGTGTCCTTTAATGTATTATTATAGTCATTCTAAAGTTCCTCATCTGACCATTTCAACATTCTGGCTATCTGAGGGTCTATTTTTATTTATTCTTTATTATGTATTACACTTGTGCTTCTTTCATTGTCATAATTTTTCCTATGTCAGACATTGTGTATTTTTAAAAAATTAGACTGAAAAGTAAATATTTACTCAAAAAACAGTACATCCCTTTTTCTGTCAGTCCACTATTATAAAGACGTGTTTCCATCTAATCTGTATTAAACTGGCCTATGTTGTAACTTTAATTATATTCAGTTTACAACTGTATTTAAATACTTTGAGGATAGGGTTAGAATTTTCCTTTAGCATAACATAGGATCTGAGCACCAGGGAGGCTTAAAAAGAAAAAAATTATGCTTTGTCTCCCAGTTCCTAACTTTCTGAACCATGAAAGATCTCTGCCCTGCAGCCTGACTATGAGCTTTAGGGGTCACTGGGGAATGATCAGTTCTGACTTTTCAGCCCTAGTTCTAACTGTCTTAGCTCAGGAGAATTCCTTGTACTGACGCTCTGTCCCCAGTTTCTGGAGGGCTGTAGCAATGGATTCAGTAAAGACCTGAAGTGTCTAAGAGAGATTTTTTCCAACTTTGCTTCTCTTTCCCCAGCCTTCCATGCATTTGGTAAAGAGCCATGAGAGATTTAGTTGGCCTTAGAAGAATTTTCATGAATTCTCCTGCCTTGCACTCAGAAAAGGCCCAATGTGGGTACAGGATTTGTTCAGTTTATCTGCTTTCCACCACCCCTCATCAGCAACTATATTGTATTTGAGAATATCCCCGCATTTCATTTAGGCAGACCCTATATTTCTCAGGGGACTTTCTCTTAGCACCTTTGCCTGATCTCCCGCCTTTGACATCCCTTCCCTGTGTATTAGGTGAAGACTCAGAACAGAGTTGGCAGGTAAGTACCAACATGCTCTGTGATTAAGGGTACCATCACACCAGCACCCATGCAGTCATTCAGATTCATTAACAGTTAGCTTGATTTTTCTTTACCCTTGTCTGTAGTGGATTCTTCCCTTTCCCACTGTTCTTCCAGTGATGAACACAGCCATGTGTCTCCTTTCTCCTCAAATATAACTCCTTAAGGTTTCTTTTCATCTTCAGCTCTCTGATGGTTTTTTTTTTTTAATTACAGTTTATATTTTCCTCAGTCTGTTCTGGATGCTTAGTCAATGAAAAAGGAAGCTGTATCTGAACATGGATGGAACTAGAGATTATCATACTAAGTAAAGTAAGTCAGACAGAGAAAGACAAATATAGTATGATATCACTCATATGTGGAATCTACAAATGAACTTATTTACAAAACAGAAGCAGGCTTACAGGTTCTGAAAACAAACATGATTATGAACGGGGAAATGTCACAGAGAGGGATAAATCAGAAGCTAGGGATGAACACACACACTGAAGAAGTGAAGTGAAGTGAAGTCTCTCTGTCGTGTCTGACTCTTTGTGATCCCATGGACTATAGCCCACCAGGCTCCTCCGTCCATGGGATTTTCCAGGCAAGAATACTGGAGTAGGGTGCCATTTCCTTCTCCAGGGGATCTTCCTGACCCAGGGATGGAACCTAGGTCTCCCGCATTGCAGGCAGACGCTTTACCGTCTGAGCCATCAGAGAAGCCCGAACACACACACTGCTTTTTATAAAGTAGATAACCAACAAGAACCTACTGTGTAGCACAGGAAACTCTACCCAATATTCTGTAATAACCTATATGAGAAAAGAATCTTAAAAAGAATGAATATATGTATATGTGTAACTGAATCACTTCGGTGTACGCTTAAAACAAACATGTTGCAAATCAACTACACTCCAATAAAATTACAGTGTTTTCAAAAAGGAAGCTGTATCAAGAAGCGATGATATTTTCAGACTTACTATTGACTTAGTGAGTTTCAATTTTACAAAACTCACTTTCTCCCTCTCTAAGACAGCTGCCACCTACCACTCAAAGGCTATGAGGATTACATAGTAGACAATGGGGAAATGCTTAGAAATGGGAAGGGGTGAAATGCCTGTTTTGCGTTAGGCACAACCCATCTGCTTGTCTGCTCCATCTCCCTTTTTCACCATATTCATGCCTCTGACAGTTCCTCAAAAGTGTCACACTCTTTAGCCTCTGAAGACACTACTCCCTTTGCTAGGAACTCACGCCTCCTCTTTCCTCTTTTTACCTTGCTACCACTTCGTTTAAATATTATTTCTCCCAGAAAACCTTCCCTGATTCCCCCTCCCAGTTAAATGTTTCCTCATCGTGGTATTTATCGTTTTGTACTATGAGTGTGTATTATCACATATACATTCCTTACTGGATTATAAGATCTCTGAAAGCAGGAACTAAGTGTGTCTCCACTCATTCAATCGCTTCCGTCGAGTCTCTTTGCGACCCTATGGACTGTAGTCCACCAGGCTCCTCTGTCCATGGGATTCTCCAGGCAAGAATACTGGAGTGGGTTTCCATTTCCTCCTCCAGGAGACCTTTCTGACCCAGGGATCGAACCCGCGTCTTCTGCATCTCCTGCACTGCAGGCAGATTGTTTACTGCTGAGCCACCAGGGAAACCCAAGCATGTCTTATGAATCACTGTTTCACAGACTATAATAATCGTATATTGAGGCACATAGAAGCATTTGTTCATAAATGAATAAATGACCAGATGAATAATTCACTCTGAATAGTTCTATTTCTTCACTTAAAAAGTATTTGTCATAACACCTATTAGTACATGGCATTGTGAAACAATGTTTATAAATGTACAGCTCCCGGCCCCAAGGAACTTACATCTAGCTGGTAAAAACAGAGAAACACATAGGAAAAGCTAAATAACATTCAAATAGTCAATAAAACACTCCAAAGTGGCTGATAGAACAAAGGACACAAAATCTGAGAACAAGCCTTTATGTTTGTCAATTAAGAGGTTAACAGTAAACTTTGAGAGAGGATCTCCAGAATTTAGTGACAATAGAAGCCAGATTGCAGGGCATTTGGAGTGAAATAGTGAAAAAGCCCAGTCCGTGGGTGGCACTCACATATTCAAGAAGTTTGGCAAGAAGAGAACAGAGGACCATTCTTTGGAGGCAATCAATCAAGCTGCTTTAAAGGCAGATGGGAAGGATCCCACAGAGAGGGACCGAGTTTTCAAATACCCAGGAAAGGCAGAGCACCTGAGAGAACATCATTCTGGAAGAGTAGATAGGGACCAACACTACCTAGGAAAGAGAGACACCGCCTTCTCCAAGATAGGAGAAAGAGGGCAGAGACTCTGAGGAAGCAGATGGAGGAGAAGAACGTGCCAGATGGTTTCCATGGCCCCAGAAATGCACAAAGCAAGACCATTTGATGAAAGGGCAAGAGGACTGCTAATGAGGGAAACTTAAGGAGAGTAGATAGGGTGTGCATGCACACACGCTCAGTTGCTTTGGTCACGTCCAATTTCTTTGCAACCCTATGGGCTGTAGCCCACCAGACTCCTCTCTCCATGCAATTTTCTAGGCAAGAATACTTGAATGAGTTGCCACACCCTCCTCCAGGGGATCTTCCTAACCCTGGGCTCAAACCTGTATCTCCTGCATTGCAGGTGGATTCTTAACCACTAAGCCACCAGGGAAGCTGAAGAGGGTGTAGAAGACCTAATATGCAGAAGCAGCCTTTCTGAGAACATGGTCTCTGCCAGATATCTTATATTCAGCAAACAGAGCAGATGTACAAGGGACACCTGACATAAGACCTTCCACTGTGACGAGGCTGCTTTCTTCCAGACAGGCTGATGTGGAGCACTTTCAGGAAAGGCAAAGTCATGCTCACGTGCATCCTAGAGCAGAGTAGTGGAGAAAGGAAGGGAAATGAAACCCAGAGAAGTGTTGCATCAGATCCTAGGGCACAGGAAATCAAAAAAGAGAGATCACATACTTATTCAAAAAGGTGAAGACCAAACTGAGTAGTGAAGACTGACACAGGAGCTCAGAAGCAAACAGAGAAAAGATAGGTATCAATCAGAGTTCCAACCAGCGCAGTTCAGGAAACTCTACTATTTCCCAACATCCAAGGCTATTTGGCTACATTCTATCAAGCTGTCCACAATTGTAGTCACTTTCTTTTTAGTGTGTTTTAAAGGTGTCCTTGGCCTTTAGCATCAATAAACAAGCAGGTGGCACCAGAGAAATGTGTCACAACCAGCAGGGTTCAAGGTCAGTGTCAGGACTCTAGTATAAGACACATTTACAATCCTGCAATAGACTAGAGCACTGAGGTATTACCAAAGCAGGACTGGTACAGAGGAAAGACTGCAGTCTTGTACAGTTATGGATTTCTCCATGCCAGAATACTGGAGTGGGTAGCCTTTCCCTTCTCCAGGGGATCTTCCCAACCCAGGGATTGAACCCAGGTCTCCCACATTGCAGGTGGATTCTTTACCAGCTGAGCCACCAGGGAAGCCCAAGAATAATGGAGTGGGTAGCCTATCCCTTCTCCAGGGAATCTTCCCAACCCAGAAATCAAACCGTGGTCTCCTTCATTGCAGGTAGATTCTTTACCAGCTGAGATACCAGGGAAGCCCACAAAGGGAAGAAGTCAAAGGCTTTACACTAGAATTGAGATTCGCTTTGACGATTAGTTCATGAGGAAAAGGTAGAGTGGCCATTTATTAGAATATGAGACTGAGAGGTGAAGGACTAGAATTTTAAAATGTGACAAATCTTGTGCCTCTCTTCTAACTAGTCACAAAGGTCAGATTACATTAGTGTAAACTCCTACCACTATTAACATGAGTTTTGGACACAGAAGGATTGAACCAGAGGTAACCATGTAAAAGCTCATGATATGGTGCAGATGGGTTTGGATACAGATCCCAGGAGACCAGGTGGCCAGGGTGAGTCTGCACACAAGATTCATGAACTAGACCTAGAACCACAAAGCCGGGGGAGTGGACATAACCAGCACAAGCTATGCAAAAGTGAAAGCCACTGGCCAAAATTAGGTGGACATCCTATATATAGCCTATAGGAACTGTAGGCTATAGCAATGAGAGACGTGAAAATCAGTCCATTTTAAAATTGAAATACTGAGCAGGAGTTGAAAGGGAGGTACATGCATTTATATGGCCAAGGGTCTGGAACATAAGAGCAGACCTGGAAAGATATTTCAAAGGAGTGATCTGGGGAGATATGCTTGCCCAGAGCCAGGTCATTATGCTGTAAATAAGATGGGATGACTGTGACTATCCATGAAGCAGTCTTGGTCTGTCCCCAGTTTTTAAGGCCTATGCCAAGCCTGAAGATACCTCCACAAGGGTATATGGTGTAGGAATCAGGAGGACATAAAGGATTCAGCACAAGAAGTTTCTTAAGTGAGGTCATGCTGTATCTTAGTGGTCCTGCGCTATATTCTGGAGAGACTTTTTGAATTTTGAAATTGGCATCGGGAAATAGTTTGGTGGGATGACCAGAGCCAACCATTCAAATGAGCACTAGACAAATATAATTTTTTTGTTATCAACTATTCATTATCTTTCCTTGTGAGGAAGTATCCTTCCACCTGTGTGTTTGCGGTTGAGCACAGGCAATTCACGGTGCCTTCCTACATCTGCTATTACAGAAGCTGAAAGGAGCCAGATCCCGGTTCCTCCCATACCTTGCCATTCTAGGGAGTGGGCACTGACCTTGTGCTCAGCCATCCAGACTCCAGGACTTTGAATCCTGAACAAATAAGACAAGGAGCCAGGATGGGTAGAGGCTCTGATAAGGGCCTTGATTGCTTTGAATTTTCTAAGCCTAGTCCTGATCTCATCAATGCTCTGAGCACTTTATGTTCTTCCCATGTAAGTCCTTTCTGCTTATAACTACCAGAGACAGTTTCTCTCACTTGCAACCAAAACCCCTAACTGAGACACAGTGTGGTGGTCAGAAGGATGAGAGCAAGGGCAATACTGATGTAACTGATCCTGAAATAGCAGATATTAGACTCAAAGTCAAGAACACAGAGAAGGATGTTTCTAGCTGAGGTGAAGCCAAGGAGTCACAAGCTAAGAAAGCTGCTGGCATCAATGGGTTTTGGAGAGGGTGAGACCACGTGTAAATTAGGGGAGCTTCAGAAAGATTGAAGGTCTGGGAACATACAGAGTTCATTGTCTAGCAAGGAAAATTACATGAATAATCACCATAAAACATGATGTGTCATCATTAAGAATATGAACTTTGGAGTTTAAATATCTACGTTCAAATCTCACCCTTGGAAGCTACATGAATTCTCTAAATTTCTTTATTTGTAAAGTGGGGTAACTAATAATGCATACATGGAAAACAGTTCAAATAGTGTAGAAAACCTGGTATGTACTCAAAACAATGGAATTTTTAAAAAAAATTTATTTATTTTAATTGGAGGCTAATTACTTTACAATAATGTTGTAAGCTGTTCTATGGAAGCACCAAGTCATTTACCTAACCTAGTCTTAAAGTAGGGATGGAAATTATTGTTAACAAAAAAGGGATATTTAAACTAAGACCTGAGAGATAATAACAACAATAGTGATAATGACTAACAATTATTGAGCTCTTTCTATATGCCAAGTATATTACCTCCTTTGTTCCTTACAAGAGTTTGAGGAGACAGGCACCACTATTACTCCTATTTTGTGGATAAAAGTACCTGCTGCTCAGAAAAGTTAAGTGCCTAGACCCAAATCACTATGCTAATTAGACAATGGGAAAAATGAAGGGTTGGAGAGAGGCAAACAGATCAGCACATCAAAGAACACTCAAGTTTCTGATCTGCAGTTACATGAAATCCCTCATTGCCTAGATCCTGCCTTCACCCTATAGACTGGAGATATTTCTTTAGTCAAACATTCTCAGTTTTAAAACAAGATGTTCAGAGAATGCAGTTCCTTAGATATTTCTTTAGTCAAACATTCTCAGTTTTAAAACAAGATGTTCAGAGAATGCAGTTCCTTAGATGAAATTTTGCTGCCATCCTACTTTTCAGGAGCATGTATTTTTCATAATTGAAGATTTACTGATGTAGTTATTGATGATTATAAAATTAACCTATTTTTTAAAATAAGATTCATCTCAGGGAACCTCTCAAAGCTGGCTCATAGAGAACCTGCTCAGTTTATTCCTGCTTCTGATGCAAGTGAGGAAAAATATATAATCAAATGCCCTCCCCTTCTGTTCAAAGAGAGGCCAATTTGTCCTACACACTAATCAAAGAAATGTGTTACCATCTTGCCCAATTTGAGCCCTGACTTCATTACTAAAATACGGTGGCTGCTGAGGTGGGTGACTGGGGCAGCTGTTCAACATATGCCTAGCAACACTGAGCAGCCGTGCTAGGCTAGGAAATGAGGGATGCTCTAGCCCTTCGAAGCTGAAGGGGAAATTGTAAGTAAGCATAAAGTAATTACCCACTTGGAACCTGTCCAGGCCATGTTCAATGCAATTGAAAGCTTTTGTCCTTGATGCCAACCTTCCCCAGCTTAGAGAGGTCAGAGAACTTGGACTATTTTCACCACTCTGGGCTGCAGAGACCTGATCTGCTTTGAAGATCTGTCTGAAATTCACTGAGGTCGCAGAGGGGAGGGATTACCACCTTCCCAGCCAAAGAACATCCTGTCTCCTGAGAGTTAATATCATTTCAAATGCTCTTTGGTTCATGCTAAACAGTGCTGCTTTCCCTTTGGAGTGGCATGTAGAGTGCCTTCCACAGATATTATCCTATTGAGCAGTGAAATAACCCTGGGATGAAAATGGAACATTTATTCTCATTCCCAATTCACAGGCAAGGAAACTCGAGGATAGAGAGGGTAAATGATTGAATAAGGATGCAGTCATGGTCTTCTGAGTCTTGTCTTCTGGGCAGTGCTGTCTTTTCTTCTTTACCTGACTTTCATCAATGATTGCCAACTATGGTGATTAATTTTATGTGTAAATTTGATTAAACCAAGGGGTACCCAAATTGAATATTATTTCTGGGTGTGTGTGTCTGTGAGTATGACTCTGGATGAGATTAGGATTTGAGTTGAAGGGCTCAGTAAAATAAATGGCCCTCCCTGGTGAGGGTGGGCTTTACCCAACCTGTTCAGGGTCTGGATAAAACAAAAAGGGGAAAGAAGGAAGAGTTTACTCCTTTTCCTTCCCATTTGCTTGCTTAAGCTGAAACATCAGTCTTTTCCTGTCCTTGCACTGGGGTTTGCACAGTGGTTCCCTCAGTGGTCAGGTTATCAGGCTTAGATAGGAATTACACCCCAAGTTTCCTGGGTCTCTAGCTTACCAACAGCAGACGGTAGGACTTCTCAGCCTCCATAATCGCATGAGCCAATTTCTCACAATAAATCTTTTTCTATAAATATCTACTTCTATTTCTTTGGAGAACTCTGATAATGTAGCAACCAACCCTCATTTGGGGACACCCAAGTTCTCTTTCATTTGCCTTAAAGGTCTTCAAGAAATAGGTCAAAACAATTATTTCCAAAATAAAAGTCAAGTAAAATAATATTTTAAAGATATACATTTAAGCTTCCAGATCTAATGAAAATGAAGAGTTAGTTAGTACCTGCTGACTCCTCCTTCAAATTCAGCCCTGGAGTATATGAAGAAGTAGGAGGGAAATATGAATATTTGGAGCTAATAAAAAGCATGTAACTCTCATAGGAGACTGAAGGATGTTTTGAACTGGTGTGTGTGCATGCTAAGTCACCTCAATCATGTCTGACTCTTTGAGACCATATGGACTGTAGCCTGCCAGGCTCCTCTATCCATGGGATTCTCCAAGCAAGAATACTAGAATGGCTTGCCATGTCCTCCTCCAGGGGATCTTCCCAATTCAGGGATCGAACCCACATCTCTTACGTCTCCTGCATTAGCAGGTGGGTTCTTTACCACCAGAACCACCTGGGAAGCTCGTTTGAACTATACGTGGGGAGTATATTATAATTAAAGACAAAAGGCTAGGAGAGGTAGCAGTGAGAAGGTATATTGGGGAAAAGCTTTTTCTACCGCTCTTGACATCTACCTTTCATTGTTTAGAGACAATTTTCACCAACTACTTCCCTGCATAAATCCTTTTACATTCCAGATCACTGGTGTTGGCAGTAAAGTCAAGGAAGTGCAGGTGGATACTGGGGTGAGGAGATGCTGAAAGCAGGGGCAGCTGACCAGCAACTCTTGAAAGGCCACTGATAGAATATGTGGTAACACTGTGTGCATTAGGAAAAGGCACTCCTGCCTCCAGATGGGCAGGCCTCATAGCAGGGTAAACAGCTTGGGAGAGAAGGTGTATGGCAGTGCCTGTCCCCTCTCTCCTACAGTGGGAAAAAGGAAAGTAGGAGAGTGAAGTCTCTCAGTCGTGTCCGATTCTTTGCAACCCCGTGGACTGTAGCATACAAGACTCCTCTGTCCATGGGATTTTTCCAGGCAAGGGTCCTGGGGTGGGTTGCTGTTTCCCTTCTTCAGAGGATCTTCCCGACCCAGGGATCAAACCCGGGTCTCCCACATTGCAGGCAGATGCTTTACCATCTGAGCCACCAGAGAAGCCTCCTATAGTCGAGGCCACCTGCTTAATTATGAGCAGCAGCCCTGCCCTTCAGTATCCTAATCCCCACTCCTCCTCCAGACTCCCATGCCTGCGAGAGTTACAAACTGTGGAATGGAGACTGACTCAGCTCAGTTCTGCACCTCCCCAGTAATTCATTTTAGAGGAGAAACTCTGCCCAGGGGAGAGTCAGTGAGAGGGAACGACACAAAGTGCATTTTGGCTCCTCTGGTATTATGCCCTGGGGCTCAACATATCTCATTATTTTAAACATGTCTAACCAGATGGAGACTAGAATCTAATATTTGGCCTTTCCCAACAAACATAGCTGATATCCACAGTAGAGCATGAGCTTACAAAGCTGAATAGCTAAGATCCAGTAAAGAAATACGAAAACAGACAGCATACACTATCTGAAGCAGAATCTTTTGAACAAGTAGAAGACCATAACATTACTATAACTATGTTTAAGGCGATGTGGGGAGATACCAATAAAGCAAGAGTAGGAAATCTTAAAAGCAACCAAGAAAGATATGATGCAAAACATACAGCTGAAATGAAATAAATAATAGGATGGAATCACGCTAAAGAAAGAAATACTGAATTGGAGGATCAAAATGAGAAATATTTCCTAAAAGCAATAAGAAAGAGTAGTGGGACTTCCCTGGAGATCCAGAGGTTAAGACTTAGCCTTTCAATGCAGAGGTGCAGGCTTGATCCCTGGTCAGAAAACTAAGATCCCACATGTCTCACAGTCAAAAAATCAATACATAAAACAGAAACAGTATTGTAACAAGTTCAATAAAGACTTTAAAAAGGTCCATATAAATATTCTTTGAGGACAGACAGAAAATGTCAAGAAAAATTTAAAGCTGATAAATATGAAGGATAATAGGATCTCAGAGGAAGAGGGTGGAGAAATGGAAAGGAGAAACTACTTAAAGAAATAATGAAGATAAATATTCCAGGTTTCATGAATGATAGAATTCTTCAGAACGAAAGGACTCTTAGAGAACCAAATAGAACAGCTAAGGAAAAAAAAACCCCATACCTAGTCACTTTATATTAAATGGAAGGTAAAAGTCAATCTAAATACGCAAAATCAGGCTAATACTAGAATTTTCAAGAACACTGAAAACAGATGAAAATAGAATATTTTATGAAGACAGAGCATAATTTTCAAGCACTGAAAGGAAAACACTTTCAAATCTAGAAAGTTATCATTCAAATATGAGGGCACAACAAAACCCTTTACGACTATATAAGACCCCAGGAGGTTTCACATGCAAAAAACCCCAACTTAAACACTCTTTCAGGATATTCAAATAAGAAAAAAAAATAGACATGCTGTAGGAGATAGACAAAATAAACATAGCTCAATATATCAGGGAGGAGGACAAAAGGCCAGAGCAGAAAGATCGTGGCTTCTCTATTCTCATGGACACACCAGAACTACCACACGTGGAGCAACCATCTTTGAGAATGACCCACAGACTAGAAGAAAAGAGTTTCACATCTAAAAGTGAAAAGGAAAGTCCACATTGAAACAGAGGGGAGGGCAGTTGCAGTCTGGCTAGTTTCATACCCTCAACTCAGCAGTCCACAGGTGGGAGGAGTATCACAGCCACAGAGGTGCTCTCCGAGGAGCAAAAAGTCCGAAGCCTACATCAGGCTCCCAGCCCAGAGGGCCTGCACCGGGGAGGCCAGCCCCCAAAACATCTAGCTTTGAATACTAACCAGGCTTACTGAATACTACAGGAGAGGGCTGTAGGAAATTGAGACTCTTTTCTTGAAGGGCACAAACAAAAAGTCACTCACTTAAAGTCTCATCACAGAGGCATCAGTTTGAAAAGTGCCTATGTCATATGTGAAGAAAGTTAATAATTTTAGGGCATGTGCCGGCAAGGCAGATCTGCTGGAACTTTCTTCAGGTTCAGAGGCCCTGGCAGGTACAGTTACTTTTGCTCACCTTCTACCTAGATGACCCAGCACTGGCAGCTGCCATTGTTTATTCTCCCCATCTACCTAATTAGCACAATAAACCCCACCTTGGGGGACCTGCCCTAGCTGGCACTCCTCCAAAGAGGCCTTCCACTCCACCACACTGGCAGATGCCCTCAGGTGAAACCAGAGCCTCTCCAAAGCAATGCCCCACTCATCACTCAGGCAAGTGCCTTGGCTGGCACCATACTCACTCCAAAGCAGCTCCTGTCCCAGTGACTGAACTAGTGTACCAGACCACCCCAAATAGTCAGAACCAGGACTTACAGCCGGCAGCACAAGGTCCAGGCCTAGCATACTGATATGCCTACAGCAACTGCAGCTCAGCAGCAACAGGTGGAAGCCCATAGAGGGGACATTTCTGGAACATTTGGCTCCAATGGCCAGGGAAGACTACACTGCTGGACTCTATAGCATACCTTCTACATAAAGCTACTCCTATAAGACCAGGAAATGTAGCTAATCTACCTAATACATAAACACAACACAGAAAATCAGGCAAAATGCGGAGACAAAAGAAAATATTCAAAGTAAAAGAATAGGACAGTTTAGTTCAGTCCAGTTCAGTTGAGTCGCTCAGTCGTGTCCAACTCTTTGCAACCCCATGGACTGTAGCACGCCAGGCCTCCCTGTCCATCACCAACTCCTGGAGTTTACCCAAACTCATGTCCATTGAGTCGGTGATGCCATCCAACCATCTCATCCACTGTCGTCCCCTTCTCCTGCCTTCAATTTTCCCAACATCAGGTTCTTTTTAAATGAGGCAGTTCTTCACATCAGATGGCCAAAGTATTAGAGTTCCAGCTTCAACATCAGTCCCTCCAGTGAACACTCAGGACTGATCTCCTTTAGGATGGACTGGTTGGATCTCCTTCTTGCTGTCCAAAGGACTCTCAAGAGCCTTCTCCAACACCACAGTTGAAAAGCATCAGTTCTTTGGTGCTCAGCTTTCTTTATAGTACAACTTTCACATCCATATATGACTACTGGAAAAACCACAGCCTTGTTTAGATGGACCTCTGTTGGCAAAGTAATGTCTCTGCTTTTTGATGTTGTCTAGGTTGGACATTGGAGAAGGCAATGGCACCCCACTCCAGTACTCTTGCCTGGAAAATCCCACGGACGGAGGAGCCTGGTGGGCTGCACCCCATGGGGTCGCTAAGAGTCGGACACGACTGAGTGACTTCACTTTCACGCACTGGAGAAGGAAACGGCAACCCACTCCAGTGTTCTTGCCTGGAGAATCCCAGGGACGAGGGAGCCTGGTGGGCTGCCGCCTACGGGGTCGCACAAAGTCAGACACAACTGAAGCAACTTAGCAGCAGTAGCAGCAGCAGGTTGGTCATAACTTTCCTTCCAAGGAGCAAGCATCTTTTAATTTCATGGCTGAAGCCACTATCTGAGGTGATTCTGGAGCCCCAAAAAATAAAGTCAGCCATTGTTTCCACTGATTCCCCGCCTATTTGCCATGAAGTGATGGGACCTGATGCCATGATCTTAGTTTTCAAATGTTGAGCCTTAAGCCAACTTTTACACTCTCCTTTTTCACTTTCATCAAGAGGTTCTTTGGTTCTTCTTCACTTTCTTCCATAAGGCTGGTATCATCTGAGGTTATTAATATTTCTCCTGGCAATCTTGATTCCACTTGTGCTTCATCTGCTGCTAAGTCGCTTCAGTCGTGTCCGACTCTGTGCGACCCCACAGACGGAAGCCCACCAGGCTCCCCTGTCCCTGGGATTCTCCAGGCAAGAACACTGGAGTGGGTTGCCATTTCCTTCTCCAATGCATGAAAGTGAAAAGTGAAAGTGAAGTCGCTCAGTCGCGTCCAACTCTCAGCGACCCCATGGACTGGAGCCTACCAGGCCCCTCCGTCCATGGGATTTTCCAGGCAAAAGTACTGGGGTGGGGTGCCATTGCCTTCCCCGTGTGCTTCATCTAGCCCAGCATTTTGCATGATATACTCTGCATATAACTTAAATAAGCAGGGTGACAATATACAGCCTTAATGTCCTCCTTTTCCTATTTGGAATCAGACTGTTGTTCAATGTCCAGTTCTAACTGTTACTTCCTGACCTGCATACAGATTTCTCAAGAGGCAGGTCAGGTAGTCTGGTATTCCCATCTCTTGAAGAATTTTCCACAGTTTATTGTCATCCACACAGTCAAAGGCTTTGGAATAGTCAATAAAGCAGAAATAGATGTTTTTCTGGAACTCTCTTGCTTTTTTGATGATCCAGCTGCTGCTCCTGCTGCTGCTAAGTCACTTCAGTCGTGTCTGACTCTGTGCGACCCCATAGATGGCAACCCACCAGGCTCCCACATCCCTGGGATTCTCCAGGCAAGAACACTGGAGTTGGTTGCTATTTCCTTCTCCAATGCATGAAAGTAAAAAACAAATTTAAGTGGCTCAGTCGTGTCCGACTCTCAGTGACCCCGTGGACTGCAGCCCACCAGGCTCCTCCGTCCGTGGGATTTTCCAGGCAAGAGTACTGGAGTGGTGTGCCATTGCCTTCTCCACGATGATCCAGCAGATGTTGGTAATTTGACCTCTGGTTCCTCTGCCTTTTCTAAATCCAGCTTGAACATCTGGAAGCTCAAGGTTCACATATTGTTTAAGCCTGTCTTGAAGAATTTTGAGCACGACTTTACTAGCGTGTGAGATGAGTGCAATTGTGTAGTAGTTTTAGCATTCTTTAGCATTGCCTTTCTTTGGGATTGGAATGAAAACTGACATTTTCCAGTCCTGTGGCCACTGCTGAGTTTTCCAAATTTGCTGGCATATTGATAGCACCTTCACAGCATCAGCTTTCAGGATTTGAAATAGCTCAACTGGAATTCCATCACCTTCACTAGCTTTGTTCATAGTGATGCTTCCTAAGGCACACTTGACTTCACATTCCAGGATGTCTGGTTCTAGGTGAGTGATCACACTATCGTGATTATCTGGGTCATGAAGATCTTTTTTGTACAGTTCTTCTGTGTATTCTTGCCACCTCTTCTTAATATCTTCTGCTTCTGTTAGGTTCATACAATTTCTGTCCTTTATTGAGCCTGTCTTTGCATAAAATGTTCCCTTGGTATCTCTAATTTTCTTGAAGAGATCTCTAGTCTTTCCTATTCTGTTGTTTTCCTCTATTTCTTTGCACTGATCACTGAGGAAGGCTTTCTTATCTCTCCTTGCTATTCTTTGGAACTCTGCATTCATATGGGTATATCTTTCCTTTTCTCCTTTGCTTTTCACTTCTCTTCTTAAGAAGAGATGGCAAGAATACACAGAAGAATTGTACAAAAAAGATCTTCACGACCCAGATAATCACGATGGTGTGATCACTGACCTAGAGCCAGGCATCCTGGAATGTGAAGTCAAGTGGGCCTTAGAAAGCATCACTACAAACAAAGCTAGTGGAGGTGATGGAATTCCAGTGGAGCTATTCCAAATCCTGAAAGATGATGCTGTGAAAGTGCTGCACTCAATATGCCAGCAAATTTGGAAAACTCAGCAGTGGCCACAGGACTGGAAAAGGTCAGTTTTCATCCCAATCCCAAAGAAAGGCAATGCCAAGGAGTGCTCAAACTACCGCACAATTGCACTCATCTCACATGCTAGTAAAGTAATGCTCAAAATTCTCCAAGCCAGGCTTCAGCAATACGTGAACCGTGAACTTCCTGATGTTCAAGCTGGCTTTAGAAAAGGCAGAGGAACCAGAGATCAAATTGCCAACATCTGCTGGATCATGGAAAAAGCAAAAGAGTTTCAGAAAAACATCTATTTCTGCTTTATTGACTATGCCAAAGCCTTTGACTGTGTGAATCACAATCAACTGTGGAAAATTCTGAAAGAGATGGGAATACCAGACCACCTGATCTGCCTCTTGAGAAATGTGCATGCAGGTCAGGAAGCAAGTTAGAACTGAACACAGGACAACAGACTGGTTCCAAATAGGAAAAAGAGTACATCAAGGCTGTATATTGTCACCCTGCTTATTTAACTTATATGCAGAGTATATCATGAGAAACGCTGGACTGGAAGAAACACAAGCTGGAATCAAGATTGCCGGGAGAAATATCAATAACCTCAGATATGCAGATGACACCACCCTTATGGCAGAAAGTGAAGAGGAACTAAAAAGCCTCCTGATGAAGGTGAAAGTGGAGAGTGAAAAAGAAAATGAAGATCATGGCATCTGGTCCCATCACTTCATGGGAAATAGATGGGGAAACAGTGTCAGACTTTATTTTTCTGGGCTCCAAAATCAGCGCAGATGGTGACTGCAGCCATGAAATTAAAAGACTCTTACTCCTTGGAAGTGAGTTATGACCAACCTAGATAGTATATTCAAAAGCAGAGACATTACTTTGCCAACAAAGGTCCATCTAGTCAAGGCTATGGTTTTTCCAGTGGTCATGTATGCATGTGAGAGTTGGACTGTGAAGAAGGCTGAGCACCGAAGAATTGATGCTTTTGAACTGTGGTGTTGGAGAAGACTCTTGAGAGTCTCTTGGACTGCAAGGAGATCCAGCCAGTCCATTCTGAAGGAGATCAGCCCTGGGATTTCTTTGGAAGGAATGATGCTAAAGCTGAAACTCCAGTACTTTGGCCACCTCACGCGAAGAGTTGACTCATTGGAAAAGACTCTGATGCTGGGAGGGACTGGGGGCAGGAGGAGAAGGGGACGACAGAGGATGAGATGGCTGGATGGCATCACTGACTCGATGGACATGAGTCTCAGTGAACTCCGGGAGTTCCTGTTGGACAGGGAGGCCTGGTGTGCTGCGATTCATGGCGTGTCCACAAAGAGTCAGACACGAATGAGCGACTGATCTGATTTCTTCTTTTCACAGCTATTTGTAAGGCCTCCTTAGACAGCCATTTTATCTTTTTGCATTTCTTTTTCTTGGGGGTGGTCTTGATCCCTGTCTCCTATACAATGTTGCAAACCTCCATCCATAGGTCATCAGGCACTCTATCAGATCTAGTCACTTAAATCTATTTCTCACACAAGACAAAAGTTCAGAAAAAGAACTAAATGAAACAGAGATAAGCAATCTTCCAGATGAAGAGTTCAAAGCAATGTTCATAAAAGTACTCACCAAACTCAAGAAAGGAGGAACAGAATGGGAACTTAAACAGAAATAGGTCTTTTAGAATGTGCTTAAAATTAAACGACTACTATGATCTGATCTGATCTGATCTGATGACCTAAAATAAATAAATATTGCGATAAATCAACATATATAAATTCCATGTGTTCTCAGTTACTTCTGCTGCTGCTGCTGCTAAGTCACTTCAGTCGTGTCCAACTCTGTGCAACCCCATAGACGGAAGCTCACCAGGCTCCCCTGTCCCTGGGATTCTCCAGGCAAGAACACTGGAGTGGGTTGCCATTGCCTTCTCCAATGCATGAAAGCGAAAAGTGAAAGTGAAGCCACTCAGTCTTGTCCGACTCTTAGCGACCCCATGGACTGGAGCCTACCAGGCTCCTCCATCCATGGGATTTTCCAGGCAAAAGTCCTGGGGTGGGGTGCCATTGCCTTCCCCGTCAGTTACTTCAGTCGTGTCCAACTCTCTGCAACCCCATGGACTGTAGCCTTCCAGGCTCCTCTGTCCACAGGATTCTCTAGGCAAGAATACTGGAGTGGGTTGCTATTTCCTCATCCAGGGGATCTTCCTGACCCAGGGAACAAACCAGCGTCTCTTATATCTCCTGAATTGGCAGATATGAACTCCATAGTAACCACAAATCAAAAATCTGTAATAGATATACAAAAACAAAAAAAACTAAAAACAGAAAGTAACACAAGTATACCAAGAACTAGAAGAAATATTCCTATGGTTTGCAAGGAATCACAAAAGACCAAATAGGCAAAGAAATCTTGAGAAAGAATGAAGCTGACAATATCACATTCCTAATTTCAAACCATACTACAAAGCTATAATTTTCAAAGCAATATATTACTGGCACAAAAGCAGATCAATGTAACAAAATAGAGAGTCCAGAAATAAACCCATGCACATATGGTCAATTAATCTGACACAGGAGCAACAATATACAATGGATAAAAGACAGCCTGTTCAATGAATGGTGTGACGAAAACTGGATAGCTGCATGCAAAAGAAGGAAACTGGAAAACTTTATTATACTATATACAAAAGTAAAGTCAAAACTTATTATATATTGTACTTGACTCCATAGAACTTCTAGAAGAAAAGGCAGTAAACTTTTTATCAATCTTATCAATATATTTTTTTGGATTTGTCTCTTTAGGCAAGGACAACAAAACAAAAATAAACAAATGGGACAACTTAAAAGTCTTTTGCACAGTGAAAATAAACCATCAACAAAATGAAAAGACAACCTAAGAGGTTAATGTGCAAAATAAAGAACTCAAACAACTCAATATAAAAAAGGGAATCCAATTAAAAGAAAAAGACTTGAGAACTTGTATTTTTTTTCATGCTCTTCTTTATTTTTTTAATATAAATTTATTTATTTTAATTGGAGGCTAATTACTTTACAATATTGTATTGGTTTTGCCATACATTGACATGAATCCACCACAGGTGTACATGTGTTCCCCATCCTGAACCCCCCTCCATCTCCCTCCCCATCCCATCCATCTTAAGAAGAGATACGGAGGGCCAACAGAGGCAAATGAAGAGATGCTCCCCAGTGCTAATCATCAAGAAAACACAAATCAAAACCACAATGATATAGTGCCTAAAACCTCTTAGAACGACTATCATCAAAAACACAAGAAATAACAGGTGTTGGTGAAGACGTGGAGAAAAGGGAACCATCATGCATTGCTAATGGTAATGCAAATTGATAGAGCCACTGTGGAAAACCCTATGGAGGTTCCTCAAAAAATTAAAACAAGAACTACCATACAATCCAGAAGTTCCACTTTGAGTATTTACCCAAAGAAAACAAAAATACTTCATACATATGCACTCCTATGTTTATTGTAGCATTTACAATATCCATATTGTATAAATTGTCCATCAATAGACAAATGGATAAAGAAAATGTATGTATCTAAACAGAATGGAATATCACTCAGTCATTAAAAATGAAAGCTTGTCATTCGGGACATCTTGGGCAAATCTAAATAGTAGTATGCTAAGTGAAATAAATCAGATAGAGAAGGCAAATACCATATGATTTCACTTATATGTGGAATCTAAAAAACGAAATCAAATAAGCAAACAAAGCAAAACGTACTCATAGATGTAGAAAACAGGCTGGTAGTTGTAAGGGGGTAGGAGAAGGGTCAAGAATTGGGTGAAATAGGTGGAGAGAATTAAGAGGTACATGGGCAGGTAATATACAGCATATAAATAATACTGCAAGAACTTTGCATGGTGACAAATGTTTACTAGACTTAAAGTGATCATTTTGCATTGGATTTAAGTGTCAAACCAATATGTTGTATACCTGAACCTAACCTACATCAACTATACTTCAATAATTTTTTTTATTTTATTTTTTAACTTTACAATATTGTATTGGTTTTGCCATATATCAAAATGAATCCACCACAGGTATACATGTGTTCCCCATCCTGAACCCTCCTCCCTCCCCATACCATCCCTCTTGGGTCATCCCAGTGCACCAGCCCCAAGCATCCAGTATCGTGTATCGAACCTGGACTGGCGGCTCGTTTCATATATGATATTATACATGTCTCAATGCCATTCTCCCAAATCATCCCATCTTGGTAATGTATAGTGTTCATTGTTCAAACTGGTTCTTTGAAAAGATCACAGGCAAGAGACCAGTAATACAGATTAAAGAGAAAAAGGAACTATACAAATAAACACAGGGGGGAATAGCAAAAAACTACAAATATAACAGATTTAAATGATATTGTGAGCACCTACATATTAACAACTTTGAGACCTAGAACAGAAAATGTGACATGCCAAAATTAGTTCAAAAAGAAAAAGAAAAAAAGAAATAGGCAAATAAATACTTTTAAAAGGCAAAGTTTAAGCTAAAAACCTCCCTTTCAATAAAAATTATACTCCCATATTCAGATTGTTTTAGAGATGAATTCTGCCAAAATTATAAGAATTAGCTATTTTTTAAATTGTACCAATTTTTCAAGATGAAGAGGAAAAGCAAAAATCACCAGGATAATTTCATGAGGCAATAATAATCAATATTTTCTTTAAAACTAAATTAAGATAGTACGAAATTAAAGTTAATATGAAATGTAGAAGAAAAATCTAAAATTTTAGCAAAATGATTAAAAAATAAATGCATCATGATGACAATGATTATGCAGTTTTAAAGATTTTTTCTTTGAAAAATATTTTAATGAAGTATACTTTAATTAAATAATAAAATGTCGAATTTTCTTGAAATGATCAGTTTGAGGGATGTGAAGACAGGGCATAGACTATGAGTTAATAATTACTGAAGTTTGGTGATGTGTATATAAGAGATAGTTATACTATTCTCTCAACTGTTATTTTTAATTTTGCATAAAAAATCAAGAAAATGATTATATGTAGGTCATTTCAGTATTAAAACAGTGGTTTCAAAAATCAGAGAAATGTATATAATCAGAAAAATGTAACATATAGAAATATCAAATCGCCATGTCATAAGTCAGGGAGGAAGACTTAATAAAGGTGGTCAAAAGATCCGAACTTTCAATTAGATAAATAAGTGTCAGGGATATAATGTACAACATGATAAATATAACACTGCTGTGTAACATAAGAAAGAGAGCAAATCTTAAGATTTCTCTTCACAAGGAAAAAGTATGTTTTCCTTTTCTTTATTTTGTGTCTATATGAGAAGATAGATGCTCCTTGCTGCTGCTGCTGCTGCTGCTGCTAAGTCGCTTCAGTCGTCCGACTCTGTGCGACCCCAGAGACGGCAGCCCACCAGGCTTCCCCGTCCCTGGGATTCTCTAGGCTAGACCACTGGAATGGATTGCCATTTCCTTCTCCAATACCCATTATTATGCTAATGATTTCACACAATAATGGGTAATGATTTTACTTCCATGAATACATGTAAATCAAATCATTATGCATTTACCTGAAACTTACATAGTGCTGTATGTCAATTATATCTTGATAAAAATGGAAAGAAAAAAAGCATAGAAGTCTATAAATGTAATTCACAGCAGTGATAAACATAAAAATATGATTCTCTCAATTGATGTAGAAATAGTATTTGATCTCCATTATGATAAATTCTTTAAAATATTCTTATCAAAAAGTAATCCAGCCAATTTCAAATTTTAACAATAATATAATGACCTATAGCAACATTCCATTTAATAGAGAATTTTAAGTATTTTTGCTATAAAATTGGAAGCAAAAAAAGGAAGTCACTGTTAGCACTACAACTTTTTAACATGATACTAGAAGTCCTAGCCAACACAATAAGGAATAAAATGAAGAAATAAGAGAAATAAGATATTCTGAAAAAGAGATAAAAACTCACAATTTTCAGACAGATGAAAAAGAATTCAGCAAGTTTGGAGGTTACAAGATCCATAATAAAAATCCATAGAATTTTAATTCATAAAGATGTCAGTTCTCCCCCATAGTAATCTATAAATTCAATATAACCTCATTCAAAATATCAGCTGGAATTTTGAGAAGCTCTATAAACATTTGAAATCTTATATGAAAAGTTAAAGGTGCACAAATATTTAAAGCAACCCTGAAAAAAAGAAGACAAGAAGGAGAAAGTTATTCTATCAGATAGTAAAAATAGTCATAAAACCATAGCAATAAAAACGAGATGATACTGGCACAAGAACAAAATATGGGCAATGGAATGGCATCGTTCCATGAAGAACAGTGGTAGTTGAGAGACAGGGGCCATGCATATGTGAGAACTTAGTGTGTGATCAAGATGGCAACCCAAACGAAAGTAGAAAGAATGTTTTCTTATTGAATGAGATTTGGGCAACTAACTCATTACATAGAGAAAACTAGAACTAGATCTGTAATTAATATCTCATACAGAACTGGAAAGTAGATGGATTAAAGATTTCAATATAAACAGTATTTTTATAAAAGTTAAAAAACTGTAGGAGAATATCTATGTAGACTAAGTATAAAGACAGATTTCTTAAAACTTACAAAGCACAAATCATGACCAAAAAAAGTCTGACATGAAATTAAAAATTTTTCTATTCAACAAAGGGTAATAATGAGATAACAGATTCATATCAGATCAGATCAGTCGCTCAGTCGTGTCCGACTCTTTGCGACCCCATGAACCGCAGCACGCCAGGCCTCCCTGTCCATCACCAGCTCCCAGAGGTCACCCAGACTCATACCCATCAAGTCAGTGATGCCATCCAGCCATCTCATCCTCTGTCGTCCCCTTCTCCTCCTTCCCTCAATCCCTCCCAGCATCAGAGTCTTCTCCAGTGAGTCAACTCTTCGCATGAGGTGGCCAAAATACTGGAGTTTCAGCTTTAGCATCATTCCTTCTAAAGAAATCCCAGGATTGATCTCCTTTAGAATGGACTGGTTGGATCTCCTTGCAGTCCAAGGGACTCTCAAGAGTCTTCTCCAACACCACAGTTCAAAAGCATCAATTCTTCGGTGCTCAGCCTTCTTCACAGTCCAGCTCTCACATCCATACATGACCACAGGAAAGACCATAGCCTTGACTAGGCGAACCTTTGTTGGCAAAGTGATGTCTCTGCTTTTGAATATGCCATCTAGGTTGGTCATAACTTTCCTTCCAAGGAGTAAGTGTCTTTTAATTTCATGGCTGCAGTCACCATCTGCAGTGATTTTGGAGCCCAGAAAAACAAAGTCTGACACTGTTTCCACTGTTTCCCCATCTATTTCCCATATAGTAATGGGACCAGATGCCATGATCTTCGTTTTCTGAATGTTGAGCTTTAAGCCAACCTTTTCACTCTCCACTTTCACTTTCATCAAGAGGCTTTTTAGCCCCTCTTCACTTTCTGCCATAAGAGTCGTGTCATCTGCATATCTGAGGTTATTGATATTTCTCCCAGCAATCTTGATTCCAGCTTGTGTTTCTTCCAGTCCAGCATTTCTCATGATGTACTCTGCATATAAGTTAAATAAACATGGTGACAATATGCAGCCTTGACGTACTTCTTTTCCTATTTGGAACCAGTCTGTTGTTCCATGACCAGTTCTAACTGTTGCTTCCTGACCTGCATACAGATTTCTCAAGAGGCAGATCAGGTGGTCTGGTATTCCCATCTCTTTCAGAATTTTCCATAGTTTATTGTGATCTACACAGTCAAAGGCTTTGGCATAGTCAATAAAGCAGAAATAGATGTTTTTCTGGAACTCTCTTGCTTTTTCCATGATCCAGCGGATGTTGGCAATTTGATCTCTGGTTCCTCTGCCTTTTCTAAAACCAGCTTGAACATCAGGAAGTTCACAGTTCACATATTGCTGAAGCCTGGCTTGGAGAATTTTGAGCATTACTTTACTAGCATGTGAGATGAGTGCAATTGTTCGGTAGTTTGAGCACTCTTTGGCATTGCCTTTCTTTGGGATTGGGATGAAAACTGACCTTTTCCAATCTTGTGGCCACTGCTGAGTTTTCCAGATTTGCTGGCATATTGAGTGAAGCACTTTCACAGCATCATCTTTCAGGATTTGGAATAGCTCCACTGGAATTCCATCACCTCCACTAGCTTTGTTCGTAGTGATGCTTTCTAAGGCCCACTTGACTTCACATTACAAGATGTCTGGCTCTAGGTCAGTGATCACATCATCATGATTATCTGGGTCTTGAAGCTCTTTTTTGTACAGTTCTTCTGTGTATTCCTGCCACCTCTTCTTAATATCTTCTGCTTCTGTTAGGTCCACACCATCTCTGTCCTTTATCGTGCCCATCTTTGCATGAAATGTTCCTTTGGTATCTCTGATTTTCTTGAAGAGATCCCTAGTCTTTCCCATTCTGTTGTTTTCCTCTATTTCTTTGCATTGATCACTGAAGAAGGCTTTCTTATCTCTTCTTGCTATTCTTTGGAACTCTGCATTTAGATGTTTATATCTTTCCTTTTCTCCTTTGCTTTTCACTTCTCTTCTTTTCACAGCTATTTGTAAGGCCTCCCCAGACAGCCATTTTGCTTTTTTGCATTTCTTTTCCATGGGGATGGTCTTGATCCCTGTCTCCTGTACAATGTCACGAACCTCATTCCATAGTTCATCAGGCACTCTAACCCCTCCAAAAAATTCCATCTGGAATAGATTAGGAACTTCTGCAATTCAACATTAAAATACACTCAAACATACACACACACAGGAAGATCAATTTGCAAATGGCAAAGGATACGAATCACAATTCTCAGAGAGGAAAACCTAAGTGACCACCAAATATATGAAGGCATGCTCAAAATTGTAGCAACCAGAAAGCCACAAATTAATGGTTATAATCATTTAATTATAGAATAGTAGAATGATCCCTGTGCAAGATCATTCAGGAAAGCATGGCTTGAGATGATAAGCAATTGAAAGTCATGCAAGTGCCCATCAATGGGACAGTGGATAGGCAAACTATAGTATGATATTTATTTATTAAGGGGCTAATATCATTGTCTTTCTTGGGGATTGGAATGAAAACTGACCTTTTCCAGTCCTGTGGCCACTGCTGAGTTTTCCAAATGTGCTGGCATATTGAGTGCAGCACTTTCACAGCATCATCTTTCAGGATTTGAAATAGCTCAACTGGAATTCCATGAGCTCCACTAGCTTTGTTCGTAGTGATGCTTTCTAAGGCCCACTTGACTTCACATTCCAGGATGTCTGGCTCTAGATGAGTGATCACACCATCGTGATTATCTGGATCGTGAAGATCTTTTTTGTACAGTTCTTCTGTGTATTCTTGCCACCTCTTCTTAATATCTTCTACTTCTGTTAGGTCCATACCATTTCGGTTCTTTATCAAGCCCATCTTTGCATGAAATGTTCCCTTGGTATCTCTAATTTTCTGGAAGAGATCTCTGGTCTTTCTCATTCTGTTGTTTTCTTCTATTTCTTTGCATTGATCAATGAGGAAGCTTTCTTATCTCTTCTTGCTATTCTTTGGAACTCTGCATTCAGATGCTTATATCTTTCCTTTTCTCCTTTGCTTTTCGCTTCTCTTCTTTTCACAGCTATTTGTAGCCAGACAGCCATTTTTCTTTTTTGCATTTCTTTTCCATGAGGATGGTCTTGATCCCTGTCTCCTGTAGAATGTCATGAACCTCTGTCCATAGTGCTTCAGGCACTCTATCAGATCTAGTCCCTTAAATCTATTTCTCACTTCCATTGTATAATCATAAGGGATTTGATTTAGGTCTTATCTGAATGGTCTAGTGGTTTTCTCTACTTTCTTCAATTTAAAAGGTCAGTTTTCATTCCAATCCCAAAGAAAGGCAATGCCAAAGAATAATCAAACTACTGCACAGTTGTACTTATCTCACACGCTAGTAAAGTAATGCTCAAAATTCTCCAAGCCAGGCCTCAGCAATACGTGAACCATGAACTTACAGATGTTCAAGCTGGTTTTAGAAAACGAAGAGGAACCAGAGATCAAATTGCCAACATCCGCTGGATCGCTGAAAAAGGAAGAGAGTTCCAGAAAAACATCTATTTCTGTTTATTGACTATCCCAAAGCCTTTGACTCTGTGGATCTCATTAAAGTGTGGAAAATTCTGAACGAGATGGGAATACCAGACCACCTGACCTGCCTCTTGAGAAATCTGTATGCAGGTCAGGAAGCAACAGTTAGAACTGGTCATGGAACAACAGACTGGTTTCAAATAGGAAAAGGAGTACATAAAGGCTGTATATTGTCACCCTGTTTATTTAACCTATATGCAGAGTACATCATGAGAAACGCTGGACTGGAAGAAACACAAGCTGGAATCAAGATTGCCGGGAGAAATAAAAATAACCTCAGATATGCAGATGACACCACCCTTATGGCAGAAAGTGAAGAGGAACTAAAAAGCCTCTTGATGAAAGTGAAAGAGGGAATGAAAAAGTTGGCTTAAAGCTCAACATTCAGAAAACTAAGAATATGGCATCTGGTCCCATCACTTCATGGGAAATAGATGGGGAAACAGTGGAAACAGTGTCAGACTTTATTTTTCTGGGCTCCAGAATCACTGCAGATGGTGACTGCAGCCATGAAATTAAAAGATGCTTACTCCTTGGAAGGAAAATTATGACCAACCTAGACAGTGTATCCAAAAGCAGAGACATTACTTTGCCAACAAATGTCCATCTAGTTAAGGCTATGGTTTTACCAGTGGACATGTATAGATGTGAGAGTTGGACTGTGAAGAAAGCTGAGTGCCAAAAAATTGATGCTTTTGAACTGTGGTGTTGGAGAAGACTCTTGAGAGTCCCTTGGACTGCAAGGAGATCCAACCAGTCCATTCTATAGGAGATCGGTCCTGGGTGTTCTTTGGAAGGAATGATGCTAAAGCTCAAACTCCAGTACTTTGGCCACCTCGTGTAAAGAGTTGACTCATTGGAAAAGACTCATGCTGGGAGGGATCAGGGGCAGGAGGAGAAGGGGACAACAGAGGATGAGATGGCTGGATGGCATCACTGACTCGATGGATGTGAGTCTGAGTGAACTCCAGGAGTTGATGATGGACAGGGAGGCCTGGCATGCTGCGATTCATGGGGTCGCAAAGAGTCGGACACGACCGAGCTACTGAACTGAACTTTCCAGGACTCCTACTTCTCTTTCCCCTTCCCTTCTGCCATACCCTGACACTTTCAGAAAATTGAAAAGGAAGCAAAAACCATGTGATTGGTTTTTGCCTAAGAAGAGCTTCCAGTGGTCTTGTGCATTGCCAGGATTTTCTCTGTAATTGAGCTGAGAGCTATCATCTCCACTGCTACGATGGCCGAAATCCTGGCATTGACCTTTTCCCCATGGCTATTTTCCTTCCCATAAAGGAAGCCTTTCCACCCTTGCTGTTCCCATGCTGATCTGATCTTGATTATGTACCACACAGCTCTGTTCCCCACAAGTCTATCCTGCATAGATTACCTGAGTCCCCTTGTCCTGTGGCTTCCAGTTGAATCTGGCCCAACAGGAGCAATGACAAAAGAATAGAGGGAGCAAAGAATTCCCCCAGTTTCCCTCCTGAAGGGTTGCTATAGACTGTGTTGCTATAGGCTGTGTTTCCAGAGATCTCAGCTATAGTTGGAAGCCCTCCAGAAACCGTGTTTGTCCCAGGGCTCCAGGAATCACTTGTTCCCCCAACTCCTGCAGACGGAGGGGTGGTACTGAAGCCCCTCTGCTGCTCTTTTCAAAGTACTGCATCATCACATGTGATTTTCCTACTGCCATCCCTTTAAAAATGGTTTCTTTTATAAAGATCTCCTAAAATGAGTCTAACATAATCCTGCCATCGATTCCTTACTATAGCCAACCTGCTCCAGAAGGGTTAAAAATAAGTTCACCTTTCTTTGAGGACATTTTTCAGATTCTGTAAACACTTGGAGTTTCTAATTTTGATGTTGATTAGAGGCTTCGAGCCAATTATAAACAAGACCTGTTCAGGGCCCTGGTCTGGAATCATCCTAAATATACTGAGGGGAACCTTTGTGACTAACCAAAGTTTTCCTCAATTTGTCCTCAGAGGTATCATCATTCCCCGAAGGGACATTTTACCTGAGACTACCCTCTGTGCTTTTATTGGCTCAGAGGGTAAAGTGTCTGTCTGCAATGCAGGAGACCCGGGTTCGACCCCTGGGTTGGGAAGATCCCCTGGAGAAGGCAATGGCAACCCACTCCAGTATTCTTGCCTGGAAAATCCCATGGAGGAGCTTGGTAGGCTACAGTCCATGAGGTTGCAAAGAGTCGGACATGACTGAGTGATTTCACGTCACCCTCTGTGCTTTTATAAGTTTCATTACAATTCTAACAGTTTTATGTTTCATTGTTAAGAGTTGAATACAACTTTATCCATAAAAAGTAAATCATTGTAAATCTCTAGACAAATGGAATGACCTCAGCATCATAATATTTATATGGTATGTGCAACATAATTTTCATCTGCAGAGCATCTCAGATTAAAATGACTTCACAGGGTTAAAGAGTAGTTGGAGCAGGCTGAGAAGGAGCTAGTCTCCAAGACAGATGTACCAAATGGATATGGGTAAGCTAACACATGACTGAGTGCCAGACAACTCGGAGGTGAAATACCACAGCTGTTAACTATTAGAGCAGAGAGTCTCAATTTAAGAAAGGGAATAAAGAAAAACTGCCTGCCCACAAGTCCTGCCCAAGAGGAGCTTAGAAGGGGTGATACAATGAATATAATTAGAATCACTCAAGAGAGCTGTGGCATTTCATCTCACACAACTTAACCTTGTCTCCTAACTACACTGTAACTTAAGGCAAAGTACTGGGTTTTGCTTTTAAATATACACCCTTATCACTGTATACACAGCTCAGAGACACACATTTGTGGTACAGATATACAGAAAAGGCAGTGTTCAAGAGTACATACGGGCCATTCGTTCAACAAATGTGTCCTGCTACATTCCTGGAACCACCTGGGCGCTGAGAAAGGAGCAGTAAATACAACACAGTTCCTGCTCTCACGAAGCTTTTATTCCAGTTGTCTATGTTGTTGAGTGAGGTTGAGATGGTAAATAATAAACAAACATACAAAATGTGAGGTAGCACAAAGGGTAAAGGAAAAAAAAAAGAGCCAACTGGGAATAATCAGATCAGATCAGATCAGTCGCTCAGTCATGTCTGACTCTTGGCGACCCCATGAATCGCAGCATGCCAGGCCTCCCTGTCCATCACTAACTCCCGGAGTTCACTCAAATTCACATCCATTGAGTCGGTGATGCCATCCAGCCATCTCATCCTCTGTCATCCCCTTCTCCTCCTGTCCCTAATCCCTCCCAGCATCAGAGTCTTTTCCAATGAGTCAACTCTTCGCATGAGGTGGCCAAAGTACTGGAGTTTCAGCTTTAGCATCATTCCTTCCAAAGAAATCCCAGGGCTCATCTCCTTCAGAATGGACTGGTTGGATCTCCTTGCAGTCCAAGGGACTCTCAAGAGTCCTCCAACACCACAGTTCAAAAGCATCAATACTTCGGCACTCAGCCTTCTTCACAGTCCAAATCTCATATTCCTACATGACCACAGGAAAAACCATAGCCTTGACTAGACAAGCTTTTTTGGGAAAGTAATGTCTCTGCTTTTGAATATGCTATCTAGGTTGGTCATAACTTTCCTTCCAAGGAGTAAGCGTCTTTTAATTTCATGGCTGCAGTCACCATCTGCAGTAATTTTGGAGCCCAAAAAAATAAAGTCTGACACTGTTTCCACTGTTTCCCCATCTATTTCCCATGAAGTGATGGGACCGGATGCCATGTCCTTCCTTTTCTGAATGTTGAGCTTTAAACCAACTTTTTCACTCTCCACTTTCACTTTCATCAAGAGGCTTTTTAGTTCCTCTTCACTTTCTGCCATAAGAGTGGTGTCATATGCATATCTGAGGTTATTGATATTTCTCCCAGCAATCTTGATTCCAACTTGTGTTTCTTCCAGTCCAGTGTTTCTTCCAGTCCAGCGTTTCTCATGATGTACTCTGCATATAGGTTAAATAAACAGGGTGACGATATACAGCCTTGGTGTACTCCTTTTCCTATTTGGAACCAGTCTGTTGTTCCATGTCCAGTTCTAACTGTTGCTTCCTGACCTGTATACAAATTTCTCAAGAGGCAGATCATGTGGTCTGGTATTCCCATCTCTCTCAGAATTTTCCATAGTTTATTGTGATCCACACACTCAAAGGCTTTGGCATAGTCAATAAAGCAGAAATAGATGTTTTTCTGGAACTGTCTTGCTTTTTCCATGATCCAGCAGAGGTTGACCATTTGATCTCTGGTTCCTCTGCCTTTTCTAAAACCAGCTTGAACATCAGGAAGTTCATGGTTCACATATTACTGAAGCCTGGCTTGGAGAATTTTGAACATTACTTTACTAGCGTGTGAGAAGAGTGCAATTGTGTGATAGTTTGAGCATTCTTTGGCATTGCCTATTTTGGGGATTGGAATGAAAACTGACCTTTTCCAGTCCTGTGGCCACTGCTGAGTTTTCCAAATTTGCTGGCATATTGAGTGCAGCACTTTCACAGCATCATCTTTCAGGATTTGTGGAGGATGTCATTGTAGAAAATTTGGACCAGAAAGCCAGTAGTTAGAAAAGACAAATAAATCAAGACATGGTCCTCTCTCCCAAGGAAAGTATTCACATTTTTAATATATTTGGGGCTAATTAGTGTAGACTGAGTAACCACAAGTGGACCAGATTTCAACCTCTCTTAAAATATCTCCTGTTACTGCAGAAGGCAGCCTAGCATCTATTGTGCCTTAGAGAAAACAGGGTATTGTCAGCACCATCCCCCATGAGCTCAATTTTCTATATATTCTTGGATCCTGAGATGCACAACAGATAAAGCTCTGTAAGGGATCAAGAGGAAGGTAAGTGGCAGGTACCAAGTGAGTCCAATGGGCTATAAACCTGTCACAAGGAAGTTAAGGATGGTAAGAGTTTACACACTTATCCCCACTATCCAAAAGTAGAGTGTTCCTGTGAAAGTTTTTGTTAAGTCAAAATGGTATAAAACAAATTAATTACCTTAGGACACATCTTATCAATGGATGCACAAAAGAAACGGAGATGAAGCACAGATGCTCACAGACAGTTTAAAGTTTGGCAATATGTGTACTTATAGCCAATTCATGTTGTCATATGGCAGAAACTAACACAACAGTGTAAAGCAACTATCCTCCAATTAAAAGAAATCCTATGATAAAACATAATGGAAAAGATTATTTTAAAAAGAATTGTGTGTGTGTGTGTATACATAAAACCAAATCACTTTGATGTAAACAGGAATCAACTTGTAAATCAGCTATATTTCAATATAAATAAATAAATAAGATTAAAAATGCTTGACATCTTGATGCTGACATGCTGAATGTAGTTCCTGGCAAGGGAGCTTGGTGGTGCCACTCTCTATGCTTGGGGTATACCTTGCCTATAACAGCTCGCTGAAAAACAAGCCTTGAACACTATTTTTGCTTTTTCGTCTTTTTTCATAAAAGTGAAAATCCTCTTTGGATTTCTTTCTGTTAATGAAAACTGGTCCTAATGGAGCTCCTTCATAAAAGCAAAGAATGGCATAAAAAGAACTTTGAAAAAGTGGGGGATACCTTTATCTGCAAAGCTCTAGCCTCCAAGGAAACCCTGGTGATTTCCTTTTCAGATTGCTTTCTGAATTAAACATCAAGACATCCTTTGAGTGTACAGGGAAACTCTCCTTGGCTTCAAATCATAGATGGTACAACTGAGGCCTTGAGACACTCATTAACTGCCTTGTACTCAGTCATGTCCGACTCTTTGCGACCCCATAGAGTACAGCCTTCCAGGCTCCTCTGTGCATGGTACTTTCCAGGCAAGAATACTGGAGTGGGTTGCCATGCCCTCCTCCAAGGGATCTTCCCAACCCAGGGATTGAACCCATGTCTCTTATGTCTCCTGCACTGACAGGTGGATTCTTTACTACTAGCGCCACCTGGGAAGCCCCACTAACTACCTTATCTAAGGTTAAATATGACTAGCAGAGGCAAAACAGGGGCAATTGCGTACATTATTAAAAGGGAAACAAACATACACACACACATAACAGAGACTACCGCAGGGAAAATGAAGGCTTTCTACCTGGACTGTATAAAATTGACTACATACAGCCAATAATTATTTTCCTCTCCCTGTCACTATGCTTATAAGGTCTTGCCAGAGATCATTAATGCACTTTTTGAGAGATGGTATGCCACGGTTGAAAGCACATAGACCATTCAAAGGAACACACATTTTACAAGAACACAGAAAGTATATAAATATAAAAATACATATATATGAATAGATTTGAATAATTCTCTAAGGGAATAGTTGGGCCTGAGTAAAGGAAATAAAAGGGAATAAATACATAAATGAAACCATTAAAACTTGGTTTGAATTGATGATAATAATGTATATAATGAAAAGAACCCTTTGTACCCAAGGTAAAAATCAAACAAACATATAACCTCTCTATGACCATCAAGCAGACCTGTCTTGAATGTTGGCAAGTCCTTAACTTTTCTGAAACCCAATGTTTGCTCTGAAACACCGATAATAACATAGACAGCCACATCATTCATTTTCAAAAGTATGACACATGGGAAGGATGTTAGGATAGATGGCACCAATTCTTGCCAATATGCAGTTAGCTTTTCCTTCCTAGGCACATGGGAGATTATACATTTCAGCCACATTTAAGTTTATACGATCATATCATATGGTAAGTGACTCAAGCAGAATAAAAAAAAAAAAGTCTCAAATCCTCCAGCTTCCCTCTTTCCTTTTGGTGGACAGTTTAGAGATCATGGGTTGACATGATAGGGGCCTAAAGATTGGAACAGCCTGGATGGATGGATGGATGGACACATGGGAATAGTTTCCTGGATAGTTGCTTAGACTCGCAGATTTTACAGAAGCAAAAATAAACTTCTGTTCTAATGAGATTTGAGGTTGTCTGTAACTGTAGCATAGTTTAATCTAACTGATTTATTCATATGTACTAATCATTAGTGTCCTTTCTCAAACAGCTAGGAATGGTTGACCCCAGATCCTGAAGAACATGAATGCTAGGAAGATTCCAGCAATGACCTACTGGCCTTTTGAGCTTTTAATGTGAAGTTAGGGACGGGCGTGAAGAGCAGCTGGGCAGGGAAAATAAACCATGATCTACTACCGGAATTCAGAAAACTCAGTTCATGAATCACCGTAAATCTGACTGGCCTGCTGTGAAGGGAGATTACCCTAATCCATAACACTCTTCCTGGGATCATCCAGCCTCCTGTGCACTTCCTTCCAGGAGCCACTAAAGCCCAGAACAAATCCCCTTATGGGAAGCTCTTGCAGTAGCCCTTCCCCTGCCTCAGAGTAATAGGAGCTGTCTGTTATCTCTAGCTGGAAAATTAAAGTTCTACTTGGTCAAAGCCAAAAGGTAATACAGTTCTATAACCCTGTGGTTTCATCTGTTTATTACTTGCTGTTTGGGGAGAAGACAATAAATAAAATATCTGTGTATGTAATATCCCCTTTTCCGTCCGGGGACTCACATAAGTCCCAAATTTCTAAACAACCTCAGTGTGAACCAATGTTTGCCCAGAGTCCACCAGCTTCTTTATGACTCTCTCATTAACCTCGTCAACCTTCCAATTCACTTCTACTTAATAATGTTGGTACAAACTATTGTATAGACTGAAATAATAGAATGGCATGTCCTCACACATACACAAACAGCCAGTCAGTCCCTGCATAGTTCTAGAACTATGAAACATCCAGCATAGACCATAAAATAAAGAGAGGCTCTACAGATGAAAACACAAGTCTGAGCAAAACTCATCTTGGTCGTTGAGTTGTATCTGGAGTCTATCTCACTCCAAGACCTCTTTGTTCACTCCCTCCCAGCTGTCTTCAGAGAAAGCGAAGAACTGTACTGGGGGAAGGACCAAAAATCAGGAGAACCAGGCCTCACAACCTTGCAAACTTCTGACCTTCAGAGTTTCCAGTTGCCCTGGAAAGAGCAAATGGATCCTGAGAAAACTGGGAGGCCCAGGTGGGGACAAATGCTTGTTGTTAGAAAGTATAGTCTGTCTGTCACCTGCCACCTCCATCTCTCCTCACCTAGTGCTCTGGCTCGGGGTCACTGCATCATTTCTATAATACGAGCCAGAGGAACACTAGGCTTTGTGCAATTTCATTTCTAAAAGACATTTCATGAAAGGTCATCAAGATTCCAGATATCAGTCAAGCTGAGGTGGTTCTTTCCAACATAGTCAGCCCAGTCTTGATCTCTTGGTTCTTCTGCTTTCTCATTGTTCCCATCTAAACAGAACAGGATATATGACCTTTTAAGTCTTTTACAACTTGACAAAACCACCTTCATGATAATGCATTAGTTTCCCTAGGTAATTTTTAGACTCTTATCTTTAATTGCGGGAATTAAGGGTTTTATCTCCCATGTAAGGAATTTCATGCACCAACTAAGCAATGTGCAGGGTAGAGATGAAAGGGAGCCTCCCCAGGCTCCTAAAAACCATGCCCAGTCTTGGGGAGGAGCCAGAACAGATGCTGCATCAAGAAGAGAAGGACAGATAGAACTCAGAGAAGATGGCCCAAGTCAAGGAGCACTCACTCCATGACTCTCTGTTCTCCTGCTCACCTGGCTGTCCTTATGGTACATATCTAGGCTGCTCCCTAAAATGCTATTTTCTGCAGTGGTTGTGAAGGGAAAGGTCTTGAAATAGCTGGTTTCTTGCACTGTGGCCCCTGGGCCTGGAGCCAGAGATATCTGAGCCGTCTTCCCTCCTTTGGTCTTCCCAGCTCCTTTCCAGGGCCTGGGACTGCATGGTCTTTCTGTCTCTTTCCTCTTACTTCCCCTGAGCTACCATCACTGACCTGTTTGTGCTCCCTCCCCAAGTTCATCTCCCAGCCCTACACGCTGCTGCCCCTTTCCCTCTAGAAGACAGGCCACTCTCTCAGTGCAGAGTTCTCTGTCTTAAAAAGGGACCCCTGTGAATGTGGAAGGAGAGAATGAGCTCGAAATTTGTTATTGCTCAACAAATATCGGCTCTGGAGACAGAGGAGTGCCTAGGGGAATCACAGAGGGAGCTTCAGCCATGGAAGGGCAGGTAGAGACACAGAACATGATTTAGGATACTTACTACTTTCCCTGACATGGACATCACCAGATGGTCAACACCGAAATCAGATTGATTATATTCTTTGCAGCCAAAGATGGAGAAGCTCCATACAGTCAGCAAAAACAAGACCAGAAGCTGACTGTGGCTCAGACCATGAACTCCTTATTGCCAAATTCAGACTTAAAGTAGGGAAAACCACTAGACCATTCAGGTATGATCTAAATCAAATCCCTTGATTATACAGTGGAAGTGAGAAATAGATTTAAGCGCCTAGATCTGATAGATAGAGTGCCTGATGAACTATGGAATGAGGTTCGTTGCCGGGGTCCAGCCCCAGCTGATCCAGGGAGTTCGAGGTGTAGACGGTGTCGGTGAGGGTCAAGAAACAATTGCTTAAATAAATATTAATTAAAGATATAAAGAATAATAGAAATGAGGATAGCTCAGTGAGAACATTTAGTGGAGAATAATTCAAACAGAAGGTAAGAGAAAGAACGACATGGGGAGACCGAGTTTCGGTAAACAAGGCCCCACACTTTATTTTTCAAAGTAGTTTTTATACCTTAAGTTATGCATAGAGGATAATGGGGGAAGGGGTAGAGTCATACAGTAAGCCAGGCTTTCTTCCTGCAAACTTATCATATGCAAAGTTTAGGTGAATAGTCAGGCACCACCCTCCAAGGGCATTGGAATTGCATTTCTATAGGGCAAAGGTGTGGTGGGTTATAACAAGAGAAAGAATTAACTCAAGGGTCCAAGGTTACAAATATTAAAGCTACTACTTACATTTCTATAAACCAATTATATCAATCAATACACTGCCAAGGACACAGTAGGTAAGGGACATGGAGACTTAGCAGCAAATATTGGCCCAACAAGTGAAAAACCCTTCACCAATACCATTTCTAATCAATCTTTTAACTGCTCAAAGGAATCTGTATTTAGACAGCTTAGAACATCTCATGCCTCTCAGTTGGGAGGCTCTGAACAATCACATGGGGCCGGAAAAACCTATTCAGGCAGACTAGAAGATTTCCAAAAGAGTTTGTAGGGTGAAACACTGTCACACCCAGGAATTACTAACTGGAGCTGTAAGTTAACTCTTTTTTCAGAGAAAGGTAGTGGGGGACAGGCCCCTGTAAAGTCAGAGGTGTAGGTGAGGCACAAAGCAGAAAGTAGGCAGACTCTGGTTTTGGGGGTAGATACTCGAGAATTTCCAGGGGGGGGCTACTGAGGCTTAATCCCGCCTTTGCGTATGCTGAGCCTCCTTCCTCATGACTTTTGTCATGGGTGGAGTGCTGATCCAAGCCGGCTCGTGACATTGTACAGGAGACAGGGATCAAGACCATCCGCATGGAAAAGAAATGCAAAAAAGCAAAATGGCTGTCTGGGGAGGCATTACAAATAGCTGTGAAAAGAAGAGAAGCAAAAAGCAAAGGAGAAAAGGAAAGATATAAACATCTGAATGCAGAGTTCCAAAGAATAGCAAGAACAGATAAGAAAGCCTTCTTCAGCCATCAATGCAAAGAAACAGAGGGAAACAACAGAATGGGAAAGACCAGGGATCTCTTCAAGAAAGTCAGAGATACCAAAGGAACATTTCATGCAAAGATGGGCTCGATAAAGAACAGAAATGGTATGGACCTAACAGAAGCAGAGGATATTAAGAAGAGATGGCAAGAATACACAGAAGAACTGTACAAAAAAGATCTTCACGACCCAGATAATCACGATGGTGTGATCACTGACCTAGAGCCAGACATCCTGGAATGTGAAGTCAAGTGGGCCTTAGAAAGCATCACTACAAACAAAGCTAGTGGAGGTAATGGAATTCCAGTTGAGCTATTTCAAATCCTGAAAGCTGATGCTGTGAAAGTGCTGCACTCAATATGCCAACAAATTTGGAAAACTCAGCAGTGGCCACAGGACTGGAAAAGGTCAGTTTTCATTCCAATATCAAAGAAAGGCAATGCCAAAGAATGCTCAAACTACCGCACAATTGCACTCCTCTCACACGCTAGTAAAGTAATGCTCAAAATTCTCCAAGCCAGGCTTCAGCAATATGTGAACCGTGAACTTCCTGATGTTCAAGCTGGTTTTAGAAAAGGCAGAGGAACCAGAGATCAAATTGCCAACATCCGCTGGATCATGGAAAAAAGCAAGAGAGTTCCAGGAAAGCATCTATTTCTGCTTTATTGACTATGCCAAAGCCTTTGACTGTGTAGATCACAATCAACTGTGGAAAATTCTGAAAGAGATGGGAATACCAGACCACCTGATCTGCCTCTTGAGAAATCTGTACGCAGGTCAGGAAGCAACAGTTAGAACTGGACATGGAACAACAGACTGGTTCCAAATAGGAAAAGGAGTTCATCAAGGTTGTATATTGTCACCATGTTTATTTAACTTATATGCAGAGTACATCATGAGACATGTTGGGCTAGAAGAAACACAAGCTGGAATCAAGATTGCTGGGAGAAATCTCAATAACCTCAGATATGCATATGACACCACCCTTATGGCAGAAAGTGAAGAGGAACTCAAAAGCCTCTTGATGAAAGTGAAAGTGGAGAGTGAAGAAGTTGGCTTAAAGCTCAACCTTCAGAAAACGAAGATCATGGCATCTGGTCCCATCACGTCATGGGAAATAGATGGGGAAACAATGGAAACAGTGTCAGACTTTATTTTTCTGGGTTCCAAAATCACTACAGATGGTGACTGCAGCCATGAAATTAAAAGACGCTTACTCCTTGGAAGGAAAGTTATGACCAACCTAGATAGCATATTCAAAAGCAGAGACATCACTTTGCCAACAAAGGTCCATCTAGTCAAGGCTATGGTTTTTCCTGTGGTCATGTATGGATGTGAGAGTTGGACTGTGAAGAAAACTGAGTGCCAAAGAATTGATGCTTTTGAACTGTGGTGTTGGAGAAGACTCTTGAGAGTCCCTTGGACTGCAAGGAGATCCAACCAGTCCATTCTGAAGGAGATCAGGCCTGGGATTTCTTTGGAAGGAATGATGCTAAAGCTGAAACTCCAGTACTTTGGCCACCTCATGTTAAGAGTTGACTCATTGGAAAAGACTTTGATGCTGGGAGGGATTGAGGGCAAGAGGAGAAGGGGACAGTAGAGGACGAGATGGCTGGATGGCATCACTGACTCGATGGACATGAGTCTGAGTGAACTCAGAGTTGGTGATGGACAGGGAGGCCTAGCATGCTGCGATTCATGGGGTCACAAAGAGTCAGACATGACTGAGCGACTGATCTGCCTGTGCATCCTTGTGTGTGCGTATGTGAGAGAGAGAGAGAGAACATGAGTGTGTTGAGGGAAAATCGACATCTTTGACAATAATTATAGTTACCAATAAACTTTAAAAGTGAGAGAAAGAACTGAAGCTTTGGCTAGCTACAAGTAATACTAATTACAGCCTTTATGCAAATTAAGTCTAATTATCATGCAACACAATAATAATATGTCTATCACTCTAATGTGTCAGATTAACTTTCTTGTAAATTTACCAGAACAATTCTGAGCTTTCTTCATGTACTAGAGTTCTGCAAGGAAAAGTACTGTAAATTAACAGAACTACATTGTCTTTTGAAGTCCTCTGCCCATATTTCTAGACAGCTGTTTGTCTTTTTCCTTAATGGTTTTTAAATAGTCTTTATGCATTGAGGAGAGAATTCGTTTATCTATCACATGTACTGCAAATATTTTTTCCAGTTTGGAATTTTAATTTCAATGGCATCAGATCAGATCAGTCACTCAGTTGTGTCCAACTCTTTGCGACCCCATGAACTGCAGCACGCCAGGCCTCCCTATCCATCACCAACTCCCGGAGGTCACTGAGACTCACGTCCATCAAGTCTTGATGCCATCCAGCCATCTCATCCTCTACTGTCCCCTTCTCCTCTTGCCCCCAATCCCTCCCAGCATCAGAGTCTTTTCCAATGAGTCAACTCTTAACATGAGGTGGCCAAAGTACTGGAGTTTCAGCTTTAGCATCATTCCTTCCAAAGAAATCCCAGGGCTCATCTCCTTCAGAATGGACTGGTTGGATCTCCTTGCAGTCCAAGGGACTCTCAAGAGTCTTCTCCAACAACACAGTTCAAAAGCATCAATTCTTTGGCACTCAGTTTTCTTCACAGTCCAACCCTCACATCCATACATGACCACAGGAAAAACCATAGCCTTGACTAGATGAACCTCTGTTGGCAAAGTGATGTCTCTGCTTTTGAATATGCTATCTAGGTTGGTCATAACTTTCCTTCCAAGGAGTAAGCGTCTTTTAATTTCATGGCTGCAGTCACCATCTGTAGTGATTTTGGAACCCAGAAAAATAAAGTCTGACACTGTTTCCACTGTTTCCCCATCTATTTCCCATGCATATTAGAGTACATAGAAGAAATTGGTCTGATTAAATCCATGTGCTTACTTTCTTAGCAGTATACTGGCCTGCTCACAATTTTTTAAAAATATAGAAATAGTACCCATTATATCCATTTGCCAAAGGCTGAAATTCCTTTGAACACAAAGTAATCTTTCATTCCACAAATAGAGATAAAAGGTTTACAAATGTAAAGGGCCTTAGAAATAATACGTTAGTGTGTTTCAGGTAAATGTGTATAATGACAACAGTCTTGCTTGTTTATGAGGTGAGTTTCATGTAGAAAGGGGTAGAGAATTCAGTACCAGGATGTGTGAGCAAGTGCAGTCACTAAGGAGGGTTTCAGAAACCAAGACTAACCAGCTCCTAGAACCTTCCCTGACCTTCCAGGTCAAAGTTAGATGCCTCTTGCCTGCAGCACCACAGCACTCATGTGTCATATCCCACTGATCACATAGTCATGATTGCTGTTTACTTCTCTATCTTGCCTTCTTGGAGGGCAAGAAAGTCCTCCAAGAAAGGGCTTGGGAGCTTGGAGGGCAGAGGTTACATGTAACAAGTTTGCCATTGTATCCAGAGCACCATGCTTCATATGTTTTTAATAAGCCTTCAGTGGATGAATGAGCAAAGGAGTCAATAAATCAGTAAACTAATGTTATTTTTTTCCTCAGGGCTTACATGACTGGATCTCTACCTCTTCACAGAAAAGTGAAAGGGACTGAATATTAAAGAAGAATCATACTGGGAAGATAAGCTGCTGCAGGGTGATCATCACTCTTGCAGCATCCAACCCCAAAAGGTCCAGAAATAAGCACCCCAACAGAACTTCACTCAAAGACCATGACTTCCCTCCAAATTCAGATTCCAATATACCAAGGCGAATGGGGAGAATGCCTCCCTTCTCCTCCCCAAGAGACACAGAGCTTCCCAAGCCAGAAGAGATCCTCTAGTGCCTCTGGGCTAAACCCTGAGGAAGGGGCAACTGGGTTTCTAGAAACTGTTCAGAAGAAAAGATCTCATGAGGCAGGGGACTCTGTCTGAGCCAAGTGCCTCTAATGCTCTCCTGGGTATTTCATGATTCATCTCGCTAGAACCTCTCTATCTTCTTGAAAGTTTGCTGAGCTGTCAATCCTCCTTTAGCTGACCTCAGATAACACCGCATCCTGCTCTCTGTTCCTGGGACCCTCTTCTGTGGGTCTGAGTCCTGTCTAGATGATGCAGGCCCTGCCCAGACCACCACAAGAGCTGACCTCTTTTCTGGCCTTCTTGGCAAGTTCAGCCTGGCCCTGGGTTCATGCTATTTTGATACCTTGTGCAAACATGCATTTATTTCCTCATCCCTTGCCCCACATTCTGTAAATAGACTCAAGCCTTGACCAAAGATCCTTGGCTTCCCATGTTGGAAACTGCCCTGTACACTGTCAGCTCTTTTTGACCAGGTCTATGCACTGAGAGCTCCCGGCCTACCCGCGAGCGCCGCACTGAGAGACCCTCGCCGGCTGCGCCGCGCACTGAGAGGAGCTACCCCACGACCGAGGTCAGGAAGGGCGGCGGTGAGGAGATACCCCTCCCCCAAGGTCAGGAAGGGCGGCAGTGAAGAGAGACCCCTCATCAAAGATAAGGTGCGATGGTTGTGCTTTGCTGGAGCAGCCGGGAAGAGATACCCCACGCCCAAGGTAAGAGAAACCCAAGTAAGACGGTAGGTCTTGAAAGAGGGCATCAGAGGGCAAATACACTGAAACCATACTCACAGAAAACTAGTCAATCTAATCACACCAGGACCACAGCCTTGTCTAACTCAATGAAATTAAGCCATGCCCGTGGGGCAACCCAGGATGGGCGGGTCATGGTGGAGAGATCTGACAGGGTGTGGTCCGCTGGAGAAGGGAATGGCAAACCACTTCAGTATTCTTGCCTTGAGAACCCCATGAACAGTATGAAAAGACAAAATGATAGGATACTGAAAGAGAAACTCCCCAGGTCAGTAGGGGCCCAATATGCTACTGGAGATCAGTGGAGAAATAACTCCAGAAAGAATGAAGGGATGGAGCCAAAGCAAAAAGAATACCCAGCTGTAGATGTGTCTGGTGATAGAAGCAAAGTCCGATGCTGTAAAGAACAATATTGCATAGGAACCTGGAATGTCAGGTCCATGAATCAAGGCAAATTGGAAGTGGTCAAACAAGAGATGGCAAGAGTGAATGTTGACATTCTAGAAATTAGCGAACTAAAATGGACTGGAATGGGTGAATTTAACTCAGAGAACCATTATATCTACTACTGTGGGCAGGAATCCCTCAGAAGAAATGGAGTGGCCATCATGGTCAACAAAAGAGTCCAAAATGCAGTACTTGGATGCAATCTCAAAAATGACAGAATGATCTCTGTTCGTTTCCAAGGCAAACCATTCAATGTCACAGTAATCCAAGTCTATGCCCCAACCAGTAACGCTGAAGAAGCTGAAGTTGAACGGTTCTATGAAGACCTACAAGACCTTTTAGAACTAACACCCAAAAAAGATGTCCTTTTCATTATAGGGGACTGGAATGCAAAAATAGGAAGTCAAGAAACACCTGGAGTAACAGGCAAATTTGGCCTTGATATGGAATGAAGCAGGGCAAAGACTAACAGAGTTTTGCCAAGAAAATGCACTGGTCATAGCAAATACCCTCTTCCAACAACACAAGACAAGACTCTATACATGGACATCACCAGATGGTCAACACCGAAATCAGATCGATTATATTCTTTGCAGCCAAAGATGGAGAAGCTCTATACAATCAGCAAAAACAAGACCAGGAGCTGACTGTGGCTCGGACCATGAACTCCTTATTGCCAAATTCAGACTGAAATTGAAGAAAGTAGGGAGAACCACTAGACCATTCAGGTATGACCTAAATCAAATCCCTTATGATTATACAGTGGAAGTGAGAAATAGATTTAAGGGCCTAGATCTGATAGATAGAGTGCCTGATGAACTATGGAATGAGGTTCGTGACATTGTACAGGAGACAGGGATCAAGACCATCCCCATGGAAAAGAAATGCAAAAAAGCAAAATGGCTGTCTGGGGAGGCTTTGCAAATAGCTGCGAAAAGAAGAGAAGTGAAAAGCAAAGGAGAAAAGGAAAGATATAAACATCTGAATGCAGAGTTCCAAAGAATAGCAAGAAGAGATAAGAAAGCCTTCTTCAGCCATCAATGCAAAGAAATAGAGGAAAACAACAGAATGGGAAAGACTAAAGATCTGTTCAAGAAAATCAGAGATACCAAAGGAACATTTCATGCAAAGATGGGCTCGATAAAGGACAGAAATGGTATGGACCTAACAGAAGCAGAGGATATTAAGAAGAGGTGGCAAGAATACACAGAAGAACTGTACAAAAAAGAGCTTCACGACCCAGATAATCATGATGGTGTGATCACTGACCTAGAGCCAGACATCCTGGAATGTGAAGTCAAGTGGGCTTTAGAAAGCATCACTACGAACAAAGCTAGTGGAGGTGATGGAATTCCAGTGGAGCTATTCCAAATCCTGAAAGATGATGCTGTGAAAGTGCTTCACTCAATATGCCAGCAAATTAGGAAAACTCAGCAGTGGCCACAAGATTGGAAAAGGTCAGTTTTCATCCCAATCCCAAAGAAAGACAATGCCAAAGAGTGCTCAAACTACCGCACAATTGCACTCCTCTCACACACTAGTAAAGTAATGCTCAAAATTCCCCAAGCCAGGCTTCAGCAATATGTGAACCATGAACTTCCTGATGTTCAAGCTGGTTCTAGAAAAGGCAGAGGAACCAGAGATCAAATTGCCAACATCCGCTGGATCATGGAAAAAGCAAGAGAGTTCCAGAAAAACATCTATTTCTGCTTTATTGACTATGCCAAAGCCTTTGACTGTGTAGATCACAATAAACTATGGAAAATTCTGAGAGAGATGGGAATACCAGACCACCTGATCTGCCTCTTGAGAAATCTGTATGCAGGTCAGGAAGCAACAGTTAGAACTGGTCATGGAACAACAGACTGATTCCAAATAGGAAAAGGAGTACGTCAAGGCTGTATATTGTCACCATGTTTATTTAACTTATATGCAGAGTACATCATGAGAAATGCTGGACTGGAAGAAACACAAGCTGGAATCAAGATTGCCGGGAGAAATATCAATAACCTCAGATATGCAGATGACACCACCCTTATGGCAGAAAGTGAAGAGGAACTAAAAAGCCTCTTGATGAAAGTGGAAGTGGAGAGTGAAAAGGTTGGCTTAAAGCTCAACATTCAGAAAACGAAGATCATGGCATCTGGTCCCATCACTACATGGGAAATAGATGGGGAAACAGTGGAAACAGTGCCAGACTTTATTTTTCTGGGCTCCAAAATCACTGCAGATGGTGACTGCAGCCATGAAATTAAAAGACGCTTACTCCTTGGAAGGAAAGTTATGACCAACCTAGACAGTATTCAAAAGCAGAGACATCACTTTGCCAACAAAGGTTCTCCTAGTCAAGGCTATGGTCTTTCCTGTGGTCATGTATGGATGTGAGAGCTGGACTGTGAAGAAGGCTGAGCGCCGAAGAATTGATGCTTTTGAACTGGTGTTGGAGAAGACTCTTGAGAGTCCCTTGGACTGCAAGGAGATCCAACCGGTCCATTCTGAAGGATATCAGCCCTGGGATTTCTTTGGAAGGAATGATGCTCAAGCTGAAACTCCAGTATTTTGGCCACCTCATGAGAAGAGTTGACTCATTGGAGAAGACTCTGATGCTGGGAGGGATTGAGGGAAGGAGGAGAAGGGGACGACAGAGGATGAGATGGCTGGATGGCATCACTGACTCGATGAATGTGAGTCTGAGTGACCTCCGAGAGCTGGTGATAGATAGGGAGGCCTGGCGTGCTGCGGTTCATGGGGTTGCAAAGAGTCGGACACGACTGAGCGACTGATCTGATCTGTGCACAGGTATCACACACTAGGGATTGTTTGCTATTCGAGTTTCTTCTTGACTCAAGCACTGTGTGCATCCCCACCTGCTTACTTCTGTTTGCAAACTCCTGTTGCCCTGTGCTTTAACTTGGGTTTCTAGACTCCTGTCCTAACATTGGCTTGGGTTCTACTTCCTGGTTACTCAGTGATCATTTCTCCTAGAAATCATCCAGCTACCTCTCAGAAATCAGGACTGAGACCTGTGCTTACAGGTATGACTGAACTCACTCTCAAATCGTGCCCAAGCACCCTCTCCACTGCACACTCCACTCTTTGATTTCCATGGGCACCTTCCCAGCACTGCTCACCTGGTTCATCATTGTCCAGACATGCAAGGAGCATAGAAAAACCACCACTTGTGCCACGTAAAATATTTCTTTCAAGAAGCTCATTGGGAAAGCAGCCAAGTGCACAGATGTCCATCCTTTTCCCATAATAGGAAGTGTTTTCTGAGTGGAATACAACTTAGTACACCATAGAAAGGGCTCCAATATGAAGAACTCATTCCCATAAGGTTCGAAAACTGTGTAGAAAATGGCTAAAGCAACTACAGAAAGAAGAACAAACAAAACTCAAAGTTAGTAGAAGGAGAGAAATTTTAAAGATCAGAAGGAAGTGAAATAGAAGTAAAGAAAACAATGGCCAAGATCAATGGAACTAAAAGATGGTTCTTTGAGAAGTTAGACAAAATTAATAAACATTTATCCAGACTCATCAAGAAAAGAAAAGAGGGAGAACTCAAACCAAGGAAATTAGAAATGAAAAAGAAGTTACGACTGATACCACAGAAGTACAAAGGATCATAGATCAGATTAGATCAGTCGTTCAGTCGTGTCCGACTCTTTGCGACCCCATGAACCACAGCACGCCAGGCCTCCCTGTCCATCACCAACTCTCAGAGTTCACTGAGACTCACATCCATCGAGTCAGTGATGCCATGCAGCCATCTTATCCTCTGACGTCCCCTTCTCCTCTTGCCCTCAATCCCTTCCAGCATCAGAGTTTTCTCCAAGGAGTCAACTCTTCGTATGAGGTGGCCAAAGTACTGGAGTTTCAGCTTTAGCATAATTCCTTCCAAAGAAATCCCAGGGCTGATCTCCTTCAGAATGGACTGGTTGGATCTCCTTGCAGTCCAAGGGACTCTCAAGAGTCTTCTCCAACACCACAGTTCAAAAGCATCAATTCTTTGGCGCTCAGCCTTCTTCACAAAGAGACTGCTAAAAGCAATTGTATGACAATAAAATGGACAAATTCTTAGAAAGGTACAAACTTCCAAGACTGAGCAAAGAAGAAACAGAAAATATGAATAGATCAATCACAAGTAATGAAATTGAAACTGTGATTAAGAATCTTCCAACAAACAAAAATCTAGGACCAGATGGCTTCATAGGCACATTCTATAAATATTAAGAGAAGAACTAACACCTATCCTTCCAAAAACTTGAAGAGGAAGGAACATTCCCAAGCTCATTCTTTAGGCAACTATCACCCAGATACCAAAAGCAAAGATATTTTTAAAAAGAAAATCACAAGCCAATATCAACATAGAGGCAAAAATCCTACACAAAATACTAGCAAACAAAATTCAACACCACATTAAAAAGATCATACACCATGATCAAGTGTATGATAAAAGTTCTTCAGAAAGAGGGCATAAAAGGAACCTACCTCAACGTAATAAAGGCCATATAAGACAAACTCATAGCAAACATCATTCTCAATAGTGAAAAACTGAAAGCATTTCCTCTAAGATCAGGAACATGACAAGGCTGCTCACACTTGCCATTATTATTCAACATAGTTTTGGAAGCTCTAGCCATACCAATCAGAGAATAAAATGAAATAAAAAGAATACAAACTGGAAAAGAAGTAAAACTGTCATGGATTGCAGATGACATAACATGATATGTAGAAAACACTAAAGATGCTACCAGAAAACTACTAGAGCTCAAAGTTTCAGCATACAAAATTAACACACAGAAATCTCTTGCATTCCCATATACTAACAAGAAAGAAATTAAGGAACAATCCCATTTACCATTGGGGGGAAAAATATATATATATATATATATATATTTGTGTGTGTGTGTGTGTATATATAATATCTAGGAATAAACCTACCTAAGGAGGCAAAATATCTGTACTCAGAAAACTATAAGACACTGATAAAAATCAAAAATAGCACAAATAGATGAAGAGATACAACATGTTCTTGGATTGGAATAATCAATATTATTGATTACTGTGAAAATGAACATACTATTCAGAGCAATCTACAGATTCAATGCAATTCCTATTAAATTACCAATGATATCTTTTCATAGAATTAAAATTTAAAAATTTATAATTTATATGAAAACACTAAAGACCTCAAATAGCCAGAACAATCTTGAAAAAGAGAATCAGAAGTGCAGGAATCAGGCCCCCTAAATTTAGACTATATTACAAAGCTACAAAGTAATCAAAACAGTATTATACTGACACAAAAACAGAAATGCAGATAAATGAAACAGGATGGGAAGCCCAGAGATAAACCCATGGTCACCCAATCTATGACAAAGGAGGCAAGAACACACAATGGAGAAAAGCCAGTCTCTTCATTATGTGGTGTTGGGAAAACTGGATAGCTACATATAAAAGAATGAAATTAGAACACTCTCTAACACCATACATAAAAATACGCTCATAATGGATTAAAGGCCTACATGTAAGCCAGATACTATAAAACTACTCTTAGAGGAGAACATAGGCAGAACAGTCTTCAACATAAATCACAGCAAGATCTTTTTTGACCCACCTCCTAGAGTAATGAAAAGACCCTGATGTTGGGTAAGATTGAAGGTGGGAGGTGGAGATGACAGAGGATGAGATGGTTGGATGGCATCACCAACTCAATGGACATGAGTTTAAGTAAACTCCGGGAGTTGGTGATGGACAGGGAGGCCTGGCATGCTGCAGTCCATGTAATTGCAAAGAGTTGGACGTGACTGAGTGACTGAACTGAACTAGAGTAATGAAAATAAAAACAAAAATAAGCAAATGGAACCTAACTAAACTAAAAAGCTTTTGCACAGTAAAGGAAACCATAAACAAGATGAAAAGACAATTCTCAGAATGGGAGAAAATATTTGCAAACAAAGCAACCAATGAGAGATTCACCTTCAAAATATACAAACAGCTCATACAGCTCAATATCAAACAAACAACCCAATCAAAAAATGGGAAGATCTAAAAAGACATTTCTCCCAAGACATACAAATGGCCAAAAGGCACATGAAAAGATGCTCAACATCATTAATTATTAGAGAAATGCAAATCAAAACAACAATGAGGTATCACCTCACACCAGTCAGAATGGCCATCAAAAAATCTACAAACAATAAATACTGGAGAGAGTTTGGAGAAAAAGGAATCATCTTACACTCTTGGTGAGAATGTAAATTGGTACAGCCTTTACAGTGGGAGAACAGTGGGCTTCCCAGATGGCTAAGTGGTAAAGAATTCGTCTGCCAATTCAGGAGACATGGGTTCAATCCCTGGGTCAGAAAGATCCCCCTGGACAAGGGAATAGCAACCAACTAAAGTATTCTTGCCCAGATAATCCCATGGATAGAAGAGCCTGGCAGGCTACAGTCCATGGGGTCACAAGGAGTCAGACATGACTGAGCATGCATGCACATTATAGAGATTCCTTAAAAAAGTAAAAATAGAACACCATATGACCCAGAAATCTCACTACTGGGCATATACCCTGAGAAAACCATAATTCAAAAAGACACATGTACCCCAATGTTCATTGCAGTGCTATTTACAATTACCAGGATGTGGAAGAAACCTGAATGTCTGTCGATAGGTTAATGGATAAAAATGTGGTACATATAAACAATGAAATATTCAGATCAGATCAGATCAGTCGCTCAGTCGTGTCCGACTCTTTGCAACCCCATGAACCGCAGCACGCCAGGCCTCCCTATCCATCACCAGCTCTCAGAGGTCACTCAGACCCACATTCATCGAGTCAGTGATGCCATCCAGCCATCTCATCCTCTGTCGTCCCCTTCTCCTCCTGCCGTCAATCCCTCCCAGCATCAGAGTCTTCTCCAATGAGTCGACTCTTCGCATGAGGTGGCCAAAATACTGGAGTTTCAGCTTTAGCATCATTCCTTCCAAAGAAATCCCAGGGCTGATCTCCTTCAGAATGGACCGGTTGGATCTCCTTGCAGTCCAAGGGACTCTCAAGAGTCTTCTCCAACACCACAGTTCAAAAGCATCAATTCTTCGGCGCTCAGCCTTCTTCACAGTCCAGCTCTCACATCCATACATGACCACAGGAAAGACCATAGCCTTGACTAGGCGAACCTTTGTTGGCAAAGTGATGTCTCTGCTTTTGAATATGCTATCTAGGTTGGTCATAACTTTCCTTCCAAGGAGTAAGCGTCTTTTAATTTCATGGCTGCAGTCACCATCTGCAGTGATTTTGGAGCCCAGAAAAATAAAATCTGACACTGTTCCACTGTTTCTCCATCTATTTCCCATGTAGTGATGGGACCAGATGCCATGATCTTCGTTTTCTGAATGTTGAGCTTTAAGCCAACCTTTTCACTCTCCACTTTCACTTTCATCAAGAGGCTTTTTAGTTCCTCTTCACTTTCTGCCATAAGGGTGGTATCATCTGCATATCTGAGGTTATTGACATTTCTCCCGGCAATCCTGATTCCAGCTTGTGCTTCCTCCAGTCCAGCATTTCTCATGATGGACTCTGCATATAAGTTACATAAACACGGTGACAATATACAGCCTTGACGTACTCCTTTTCCTATCTGGAACCAGTCTGTTGTACCATGACCAGTTCTAACTGTTGCTTCCTGACCTGCATACAGATTTCTCAAGAGGCAGATCAGGTGGTCTGGTATTCCCATCTCTCTCAAAATTTTCCACAGTTTATTGTGATCCACACAGTCAAAGGCTTTGGCATAGCAGACATAAAAGGAGCTAAATGGGATCATTTGCAGTGATGTGGATGGAACTAGAGTCTATCATACAGAGTGAAGTCATAAAGAGAAAAACAAATATGGTATATTAATGCATAAATGTGAAATCTAGAGAAATGGTACAGATGAACCTATCTGCAGGGCAGGAATAGAGATGCAGATGCAGAGGACAGACATGTGGGCACAGCAGGGCAAGGGGAGAGTGGGACAAAGTGGGAAAGTAAGATTGAAATATTTGTTGTTGTTCAGTCACTAAGCCATGTCTGACTCTTTGAGGCTTTCCAGTCCTTCACTATCTCCCAGAATTTGTTCAGATTCATGTTTACTGAGTTGGTGGTGCTATCTAACCATCTCATCCTCTGCCGCCTTCTCCTTTTGCCTTCAATCTTTCCCAGCATCAGGGTTCTTACATCAGGTGGCCAAAGTATTGGAACTTCAGCATCAGTCCTTCCATTGAGTAAGACTGACATATACACACTGCTGCTGCTGCACTACCATGTGTAAAATGGATCGCTAATGGGAAGCTGCTGTATAGTACAGACAGCTCAGATATGTATACATACATCTGGCTCACTTTGTTATACAGCAGAAACTAACACAATATTGTAAAGCAATTATACACCAATAAAAAAGAAAAAGTTAATAAAAAGATAAATGCTCCCCAATGTTCATGGCAACACTATTTACAATAGCTAGGACATGTAAGCAGCCTAAATGTTCTTCAAAAGAGGAATGGATAAAGAGGATGCAGTACATATATACAATGGAATATTACTTAGTCATAAAAAAGAGCAAAATAATGTCATTTGCAGAAACATGGACGGACTTAGAGACTGTCATACTGAGTGAAGTAAGTCAGACACAGAAAGACAAATACATGATATCACTTATATATGTGTAATCTAAAAAATGTATAAATGAATTTATTTATATAATATAAAAGAGGTATAGTCATAGATGTAGAAAACAAATATGATTACCAAGGATAAGTGGGGAGGGATAAATTTGGAGATTGGGATTGACGTGTGTGTGTGTGTACACATAAAACTAAATATAAAAAAAGGGATGTCCTTGGTGGTCCAGTGCTCTGAACTTCCACTGCAGGGAGCATGGGTGCCATCTCTGACCAGAGAACTAAGAACCCACTTGCCACATAGCACAGCCAAAGAAAAATAGGTAACTAATAAGAACATGGGCTTCCAAGGCAGTGCGAGTGGTAAAGAACCCGCCTGTCAATGGAGGTTAGACATAACCAGTGCAGGTTCTATGCCTGGGTCAGGAAGATCCCCTGGAGAAGGGCACAGCAGCCCACTCCAGTATTCTTGCCTGGAGAATCCCATGGACAGAGGAGCCTGATAGGCTGCAGTCCACAGGGTCACAAAGAGTCGGACGTGACTGAAGCAACTTGGCACGTGACAAGAACATGCTGTACAGCACAGGGACCTCCACTCAGTACTACGTAATCTAAAAAGAAGAAATCTAAAAAGAAGAAAGTGAAGTCGCTCAGTCATGTCTGACTCTGTGTCCTCATGGACCGTACCCTACTTTGTTCCTCCGTCCATGGAGGTTTCCAGGCAACCATACTGGAGTGGGTTGCCTTTTCCTTCTACAGAGGATCTTCCCAACCCCACATTGCAGGCAGACACTTTACCATCTGAGCCACCAGGGAATATATATATATATATTATATTTTATATATTATATTATATATTATAGTATAATATTATTTAATATTATAATATATATTATATACATATATATTATATATATAATATATGTGTGTGTATATATATATATAATTGATTCACTTTGCTGAATCAAAGTGAATCTGAAGTACAATCTGAAGTACAATCAAAGTACATCTGAAACTAACACACCATTGTAAATCAACTATACTCTAATTAAAAAAATTTAAGGAGGATGCAAATTTTAAAATTTAAATTAAAAAAGTCAAACTATTAAAAACTGTATATAATTGGAAGAGGCAGGGGTGCTGAGGAACATCTAGCTGACTGCCTGACAAGAACTTTAGGACTGAAGGGATCAGCTGCTGCTATCAATCAGTCCCTCCAGGGAACTAATTCAGCTAATGAGCCTCTGGCTAAACTACTAAAACCAGTGAGGACATGAGCCTCCAGGCTACCCTTCAAGCCTCCTCTTCGTGCCTGACTCACTGACAGCCCCCATCCCTAACCTTAGTCCCTGGTCTTGGTCACACAACCTATTTGCAGCCCTCACACAGATATCCACAACTTTTGTTCCCTGGTGGCTCAGAGGGTAAAGCGTCTGTCTACAATGCGGGAGACCCGGGTTTGATCCCTGGGTCGGGAAGATCCCCTGGAGAAGGAAATGGCAATCCACTCCAGTACTGTTGCCTGGAAAATCCCATGAACAGAGGAGCCTGGTAGGCTACAGTCCATGGGGTCACAAAGAGTCTGACACGACTGAGCGACTTCACTTCACAGATAACCACAATCTGCTTCCTCCCTGAGCCCCAGCAAGGTAAAAGGGTTACAAATGCATAGAGATTTGGAGATGATACATTAGTGTGGTTCAGGCAAATGTGTGTGATAACAAGATCTTTCCTGTGTTTCTGAGAAAGGATTTCACTTAGCAGTAGAAAATTCACTGCCAGAATGGGTAAGGAAGTGAGGCCACCAAGAGAAGCCCTTGAGCTGCTCTGAAATTCCCAGTTTTTCCCATTGTTTCACTTGCATTCCCTCTTGTATTGCTTTTGCAATCTTCTCCCCATCTCCCATCAATATTCACACATCCTTAATTTTTCCTCGTAGGACCCTACTCTCTAATATAAATATAAAATCACAGAATTTGGGGTATACACAATCTAATCATAAAATGGGAGCATAAAGATATCAACCAAAGTGAGAAAAAGTCAAAGGATGCTTCTTATAAGAAGTAGGGGGATAAGGGGTTTTTGGATCCCCTTGCTATTGACAAGTCCCTCTTCTCTTCTCTATAGTACCCTGTCCCCTGCACCCTTTTAAACAGTAGCTCCCCGCTTCATGAGCTCTTCGATCCTGGGCAACTATCTAAATCTCTTTGTGCCTTTGTTTTCTCATCAGCAAAGTGGGATTATTACTATATTGTACCTTTTTCAAAGGATTGGCCAGAAGATTAATGAGATAATCTTATGTGAATAAGTAGCATGTAAACTGTCACTCAATAAGTGTTAGCTCTTATTATTTCTTTAAACCTTTATATCTTTGTTATTCTTTAAGATAATCAGTCCAAATCAATCCCTCTATTAAGTAGTATTGAAGGACAATGCATTATACCTCCTCCAGGTAAGATAACTGCGTTTAGCCTGAAAGGATGTTTTCATCCAATGAAAGGCGATACCTGGAGAATCCCAAACTCCTGGGAAACGTAAAAGCCAAGTGCATCAAGTAAGCAGGATTCATAGATTTCCTGATACCAAGTGAAGCAGGTAGATGTCTATTGTTTCAACATGTGGAGAAAGATTTGGGCTTATTGTCCCAATTCGTTAAAGCCCTAAGCCTAGAAATTGACAACCAGGACTTATTTCCACAGCTCTATTAGAAAAGGGGGTTATGAGCACTTTATTTCTCCTTTTCACTCCATATAGTCCATGCCTTTGTAATTTTGATGAAAAGAGTTAAAGCATGACCTGTTTAATTTAATAACTAAACACTTGGGCTATTTACTGTAGTCTACCAGGCTTCTCTGTCCATGGGATTTTCCAGGCAAGAGTACTGGAGTGGGTTGCCATTTCCTTCTCCAGGGGATCTTCTTGACCCAGGGTTCAAACCCAGGTCTCCTGCATTGCAGGCAGACACTTCACCCTCTGAGCCACCAGGGAAGCCCCATTTGACAACTACAGTAACATTTATTCTTCAGAATTTTATATATTTTTTTTTAATGTCCAAATCAGTTCCACTATTCTGCAAACACTGACATCAGGTTTGGCAGACATTACAAAGATGTTTCTAGTTTTTCCAAAGGTTGATATTTTTCTCAGTTTGTTTCAATTCTACACAAACACAAAAACTCTCCAAAGGTGAGCTCTATCCTGAACTGCCTTCCAGTTTTGATTAGCAGGGCGCTTTCCAAATGGAAGGCTACAGTTGTAACACGTTTCCTTCCCTGCTTTTTATCAAATGCTTCCTTAGGGGAGTCTTCATTACCTTTCAATTGTCCAAGTTTATTTTCGTTCCTCTTACTAAAGCGGAGTTGGCAGAGGGGGTGAGGGGGAATGTAGGGGTAGCTCAGCAACCTTCAAAGTCCTCTTTAATCTTATAATCATCTTCATCCATCAGCCAGCCTCTTTTCCTTTGCCTCCATTTTTGTCTTGCTTGTTCAGAAAAGCCTTTCTCATTCTCATTTGCTCACATTAATTCACCCTGCTCTTTGGCTGCCCTAACTTGAGTTGCACACCCTCATTTGATTCCCTCCTGACCCTTTCCTTTCCAAGTCAGATTTTTCTTTGCTCACAGGTTTTTAAGCCACCCTTTGTAAGTCCACTTTGCAAAGAGCAAGCAATCTCCAATCTTCTTTTCCAAAGCAATTGTAATCCACTATGCTTTAATTCCAGTGTCTATTCAGATGTTCAAAATTCCATCTAGTTATAGACTTTAATACTTCTTCCCTCTTCCCTCTGCATCATACTTATTAGATTAATTCTCTAAATGTGCTTTTTTTTTTTTTTTTAAGTTTAATACCCTAGGTCTTTGAAGCCACTGCTTACTTAAAGAATTCCAGAAGATCATGATTACCACTAATAAGGCAGCTTTCTGGCTTTAACTATATAATGCAGCAGTTGCTAGTCCCAGGAGCTCTAGTCCTGTTCCACTCTTAGTTTGAGTTGCTAACATCTTAGTCAAAACACTGTCCTCTCCCTCTCCTGGGACACAATGATAGATACATTTTTGCCTATAATCCATGGAGATCTACACCTGGGGAATGTCAAAGGAATACAAATTGAGCAAGAACTGGCTTCTTATTATTATTATTGTTCACTCTCATCCTGGATGACTGGTGATATGTTGGAGTAATTCATATTATGTATCTCAACCTTCATTTCTATGTAAGTGAAACAGGGAAGGAGAATTAGATGGTTTCTAAGGTTAATGTAATATATATCTCTAATTTATCACCATCTATCTTCAAGTAATATACCACTTCATATATAGTTAAAGAACCTAACAACCACAATTAGAATTAGAAGCCCTTCTCTGGTGGCACAGTGGTAAAGAACCCATCTGCAATGCAGGGAGATTGACCCAGTTCAATCCCTGGGTTGGGAACATCACCTGGAGAAGGAAATGGCAACCCACTCCAGTATTCTTGCCTGGGAAATCCCATATATAGGGGAACTTTAGTGCTACAGTCCATGGGGTCACCAAGAGTAGGATACAACTGAGCAACTAAGCAACAAAGATACCTTCTCACTCTTGTAAATGATACAACCTCTATAATTCTAATTTACTCTCACCAAATCACGTAGGTGTAGGTGTTTCTGGAACTTTAATCTGAACTAAGGAATACTTTATTACTTAAAAATAAATATTTATAGATATATTAAGTAATTAAATTCATCTTATCTTTTTAACAGCTTTATTAGGGTAAAACTAACATATCATAAAATGCACTTATTAAAATCTATAATTTGATATATTTTGTCATATGTATATGGTACAAACAAGACAATATCCATCACCCCTACTTTGAGATTAGTTGACCATCCCTTATGATTTCATATAATCTGCCTTGTTGGATTTCTATAATAGCTAGAATTATTTGCAGTATTATTTCAGTGGTGACTCTAAGGTTCATGTGAAATATATCTCTAACTTATCGCCATTTATCTTCAAGTAATATTATACCACTTCATCTATAGTAAAGGAACCTAACAACCACATTCCGATTTTCTCTTAGTCTTTATAATATTGTTGTCATACATTTTGCTTTATGTTATAAAGTCCAACAAACATTGTTATTTTTGCTCTAAGTGATCATTTTCTTTTAAATAAATTAAAACAATTTTTAAGTCTTACATTTATTCACATATTGACCTTGTCCAATACTCCTCAGTCCTATGTGTAGACCCATGTTTCCATCGTATCATTTCCCTTGTGCCTGAAGAATTCCTTCTATGTAATAAGAATATGTTGGTAACCAGTTTTTTCAGTTTAAGTATATCTGACCAATCTTTTTTTTTTCTTTTTTTAATTTTTTTATTATTTTTTTTTTACTTTACAATATTGTATTGGTTTTGCCATACATCAACATGCATCCGCCACAGGTGTACACATGTTCCCCATCCTGAACCCCCCTTCCACCTCCCTCCCCATACCATCCCTCTGGGTCATCCCTGTGCACCAGCCCCAAGCTTCCTGTATCCTACATCGAACCTGGACCCAGAAAAAAATGTTTCAAAAGCCAACGTTAAATAAAGATTGGTCAATGAGAGGCGATAAGTCGCACTGACCAATCTTTATTTAACATTGACTTTTGAAACATTTTTCTGGGTATAAAATTATAAGTTGACAGTTGTTTTCCATCAGTTCTTTAAATGCTGCTTGCCTTTCCTCTTGTATTGCTTAATAAGAAATCTATTATCATTTTTAACTTTGTTTCTCTACACATAAGGTATCTTTTTCTCTGGCTGCTGTTAGGATTTTTCTTTATATCACTTATTTATGAACAATTTGATTATAATCTGCTTTGGTGTATTTTTCTTCACATTAATGGGCTTTTGTTGAGCCTTGGAATTACAGGTGTATAGTTTTCATGAAATTTGGACAGACTTTGGCCATTAAGCTTTCAGATTATTTTGGTGATTTGTTCTCTTTTTAAGGACTCCAATTACATGTATCCCAGGATATTGGAAGTATACCACATTAATGGATGCTCTGTACATTACTTTTTCCAGTCTTTTTTTTCTGTGTCATTTTGGATAGTTTCTACTCCATCTTTCCATGTTCAGTAACCTTTTCTTTTGCATTATCTAATTTGCCATTAGTGTATTTTTAATCTCAGAAATTGTGGGTTTTATCTCTAGAAGTTCTTTTTATATTTTCCATTATACAATCCTTAATACACTCAATCTTTTCTCTAGCTTGAGCATATAGAATGTATTATCTAATAATTTTGTCATCTATACCATTTCTCAGTTGGTTTTGACTGATTTTTCTGATTATAAATCACCTTTTCTTCTTTGCAGACCTGTTTAATTTCTTAATGAATGTTAGAGTTATGATTCTTATCTTATTGGATGCTAGATATTGTTGTACTTCTATTAATATTCTTGAGTTTTGTTCTGCTTTGCCATCGATTTACTTGGATACAGTTTGATTCTTTCTGGTCTTTTATATATATACATACACTATATATATATATATATATATATATATATATATATAATTTTGCTAGGTAGAACCAGAGCAGTGCTTTGTTTAGTACTAATTTCAACCCACTACTGGAGCAGGACCCTTCAGACTTCTCTTACTGATATCCCATGAGTTATAAGATTTTCCACTCTGGTGGGAGCTGAATATATTTCCAGTTTGTGTAAGTTTTGGATACTGTCCCCTCTAATCCTCTTAAGTTATTCTTCTCTCAGCTTTAGGTAGTTTCCTTAAAAGTATGTGCTGACCAGTATCTATTAATACCTGAAGACACAAGGAGATTCTCAGGAGATCTCCAAAGTGCTCTTCCCAAGTCTCTCCTTAAAACACTCAGTCCTGCAAAATTTAATCACATTGGCCACCCTGTACTCCCAGCTCTTTCTCCCCTCTATCAAGGAGATCACCTATGTGTCTTCCAGTATTATAACTTAGTCATTCTCAAGGATATTCCTTAGCTCTGCACCTAAATATATATTTAGGTTTACTGTTTCGTTAATTGTTTTCTGTTTTCTACAGTAAACAGCTTCACTGAAACATTATGAATTCTTATTGCCTTTTTTTCTACCTTGGTTCCCACTACTTGTAATCACACTAGATACTGAAGTCTAAGTAGAGACAAGGACTTCCCTGGTGAATAAAGGACAGAAATGGTGAGGACCTAACAGAAGCACAAGAGATTAAGCAGCAGTGGCAAGAATACACAAAAGAGCTGTACAAAAAAGGTCCTAATGACCCGGATAATCACGATGGTGTTGTCACTCACCTAGAGCCAGGCATCCTGGAGTGTAAAGTCAAGTGGGCCTTAGGACGCATTTCTATGGATAAAGCTAGTGGAGGTGATGGAATTCCAGTTGAGCTATTTCAAATCCTAAAAAATTATGCTGTTAAAATGCTGCACTCAACATGTCAGTATATTAAAAAAAAAAAAAACTCATCAAAAGATCAGTTTTCATTCTAAGCCCAAACAAGGACAATGCCAAAGAATATTCAAACTACTGTACACTTGTGTTCATTTCACATGCTATCAAGGTAATGCTCAAAATCCTTCAAGCTAGGCTTCAACAATATGAGAACTGAGAACTTTCAGATGTACAGGCTGGATTTAGAAAAGGCAGAGGGACCAGAGATCAAATTGCCAACATCCATTGAATCATAGAAAAAGCAAGAGAATTCCAGAAAAACGTTGACTTCTCCTTCACTGAATATGCAAAGACCTTTGACTGTGTTCAGTTCAATCGCTCAGTCATGTCCGACTCTTTGCAATCCCATGAACCGCAGTACACCAGGCCTCCCTGTCCCTCACCAACTCCTGGAGTCCACCCAAACCCATGCTATTGTGTTGTTGATGCCATCCAACCATCTCATCCTCTGTCGTCCCCTTCTCCTGCCCTCACTCTTTCCCAGCATCAGGGTCTTTTCAAATGAGTCAGCTCTCCACATCAGGTGGCCAAAGTATTGGAGTTTCAGCTTCAAAATCAGTCCTGCCAATGAACACTCAGGACTGATCTCCTTTAGGATGGTCTGGTTGGATCTCCTTGCAGTCCAAAGGGGCTCTCAAGAGTCTTCTCCAACACCACAGTTCAAAAGCATCAATTCTTCAGCACTCAGCTTTCTTTATAGTCCAACTCTCACATTCATACATGACCACTGGAAAAACCATAGCCTTGACTAGATGGACCTTTGTTGGTGTGGATAGCAACAAACTGTGGAAAATTCTTAAAGATATGGGAATGCCAGATGACCTTACCTGTCTCCTGAGAAACCTGTATGCAGCTCAAGAGGCAATAATTAGAACCAGACATGGAACAACAGACTGGTTCAAAATTGGGAAAGCAATATGTCAAGGCTGTATATTGTCACCCTGCTTATTTAACTTATATGCAGAATATATCATATGAAATGCCAGGCTGGGTGAATCATAAGCCAGAATCAAGATTGCCAGGAGAAATATGGACAGCCTCAGGATCCTGATACCACCACCCTTATGGCAGAAAGCAAAGAGGAACTAAAGAGCCTCTTGATGAGGGTGAAAGAGGAGCGTGAAAAAAGCTGGCTTAAAACTCAACATTCAAAAAACAAAGATCATGGCATCTGGTCCCATCACTTCATGGCAAATAGATGGGGAAAAAGTGGAAACAGTGATAGAATTTTTCTTGGGCTCCAAAATCACTGCAGTCAGTGACTGTAGCCATGAAATTAAAAGATATTTGCTCCTTGGAAGGAAAGCTATGACAAACCTAGACAGTGTATTAAAAAGCAGAGACCTCACTTTGCCGACAAAGGTCCATATAGTCAAAGCTATAGTTTTTTGAGCAGTCATGTATGGATATAAGAGTTGGACCATAAAGAAGGCTGAGTGCCAAAAACCAATGTTTTTTAACTGTGGTGCTGAAGAAGACTCTTGAGTCTCTTGGACTGCAAGGAGAACAACCAGTCAATCCTAAAGGAAATCAATCCTAAATATTCATTGGAAGAACTGATGCTGAAGCTCCAATACTTTGGTCACCTGATGGGAATACAGACCCACTGGTAAAGACCCTGATGCTGAGAAAGATTGAGGGAAGGAGAAAAAGGGGACAACAGAGGATGAGATGGTTAGATAACAACACGGACTCAATGGACTTGAGTTTGAGCAAACTCTGGGAGATAGCAAAGAACAGGGAAGCCTGTCATGCTGCAGTTTGTGGAGTTGCAAACAGTCAGATGTGACTTAGCAACTGAACAACAACAAAGTAGAGACAATTTCATCAGTGCCAAGAACCCAGAAACAAAGGTTCAGTCATTTTGATGGCGTCATATGAAACTATCTTACATGTTTCATGTTTACTGATTGGTGATGGCTTTCAAGAACAAGGGAAGATTTTCTTCTGAAAAGAAATGTGTCTTTGTGCATAAGAGAGAAATTTCCTCTCCTAATTATTCCCTTTTTCGAAGCCTGATTTGGCCTTGATTTGCAAGCAATGCTACAACTGAATCGTAATGATTTGTGCAAAATTATTTCTTCTTTAGCTCCCATCTATTCATTGTACACCCTCCTATTTCATCTAATATTTAATGGTGTAATTTAAAACACACACACACACACACACAACCCTATCTAGCCCTCTGTTCATATCAATACAGAGGATTTCCCAACTCATATTTCAGGCACCATAGTAATAATTTTTTAAAAATGAGTGCTACAGTTATCAGAATTGAGGTCCTAGGAGAACCCATTCAACTCCGTCTGTTGATAGACAATAAAGCACCCCACACCCTAGGGAAGAAAGATCTATTAAAAACCCAAAATATTGTTGCCACAGTTATACCAGCTCTCTAGTACACAACAGAGGCAGAGATATTTCCTTTAATCTAGTTCCTGTGATCTCACCATGTCCCCTTAATTTTAAATCAGGTGACAGAATAAAAAGTTTTCTGTTCCAATCCTATCTTCCCAGTGGGCCTCTCCTCCATGCTGACATGCCACTGTTTTCTGTTCTCCCAGCAGCAGGGCAGCAATCAAACACTGTGGATGAGACCCATGCTGGCAGCATGTCAGGAGCCCGAGGGCCCAGCCTCATCATCCAGAAACTGAGGGAACCAAGCTGCTGGCTTCTTCTGAGGCTCAACACTCACTCCATTATTGTGCATTATTGTCAGGGCAAGCAGGATCAGCCAGACTCTTTCTGAACTCAGTGGCCCAGAGACATTAAAAGGTCACCTTGCCCACTGAGGGCCCATTTCTTCTAGACCTTCTCCTCTTGGGCCTACCAGATAAGCAAGTGAGGAGTTGTAAGACTTTGAATTCTCTTGAAAGCCATTTTCTGCCTGCAAGGTTGGATCCCCACAAATTAGCAGCCAATCTTACAAGGAAGAGCTTCCAGAAAACATTTGCAGGGGTAAATGACCAATCTCATCTCCTTCCTATCCCTGTAAAACTACACAAGGTGTTGGAGAAAGGTCAATGACCTTTTGGAATAAAAATGTCCTTACATGGTTCTTCTTTAAATTAATAACAAATTTCCTCCACTCAAAAAAAACAGAACTTACATTTGAGTAACTCTTTCTATTTATTCATTTAACAAATATGTTCTGAGGCAGGCAGGTGTTAGGAGGTGGACATATGGAGGTGAATCCAGGCTGGTGTGGCCCAGCCTTCACAGGGCTCATGGTTTGTTGAAGAATTCAGATGAGTCAAAAGCACTTGCTATAATGATGAAGGGCTATATGAGAGGAGGAGCAAAGGATGTAAACACACAGGAGAGGGGCACTGTGTCCAGGCTTTGAAAGTTCAAGGAAGACATCCCTGAGGAGGTCATATCAAAAGGAAAATGTGTAAGATAAGGGAAACTGCAGAGTAAGGAAAATAAAGTGGGAGAGACAGAGGAGAAGAGTGCCCAGAGGCAGAGGGAACATCAAGAGACAAGAAAGGGGTGTCAACAGAGACTGGTCCAAGGCTTCAGGATTTTAAAATCCAAAGTGCTTGCAATGAGAGAGGAGAGGGTTGGATAAATTGAGAGAAGAGCACTGAAACATGTGTATTGGCGTATGCAAAACAGATAGAGGAAAGTTGGTGTATAACACAGGGGGCTCAACCTGGTGCTCGGTGACAACCTAGAGGGGTGGGTTGGGGTAGGAGGTAGGAAAGAGGTTCAAGAGGGAGGGGACACATATATACCTATGGCCAATTCATACTGATGTATGAAAGAAACCAACACAATAAAGCATGTATTCTCCAATGTAAGATAAAATTTTTTAAAAACCCAGTGTTTGGATCTTAACCTGGCAACAGCAGGGTACCACTCAAAGGTTTTAAGCAGGAACCAACAGGATGCAGTTCACATATCAGAAGATCATTCGGGTTGGGAGAGTAAGGGATACAGGGAGCAAGATTGGAAATAAGGGAAAGAATTAAGCTTATCGTCACCAAAGCAAGAAATGACTCTAGTATGAACCAAGTGAGTAGCTGTGGAGTTTTGGAGAAGTAGATGTATTTTAGAAATATACATGAGGTAGACTTAACAAGAATAAATGAGTGACTGAGGGCAGAGGTTCAGAAGGGAGAGATGGGACCTCAGAAGCTGCTTCCACTAAGGGAATGGTGAGGCCCTTTGATAAGACAGGGAATATAAGAGGGGACAAAAGCCCAGAGTGGGGATCAAATTTTTCTATTACCAACTTGGTTACCTGGGGAATGGGAGGGAGGTAGGGAGGTCAGGTATCTTTCAGAAACCCTGCACCCATCCTCACCTGCAAGCAGGTGGGTGCCAAGAAGCATATTACAAAACGGAAAAGCTGGGGCATAACATGAAAAGGGAATTTTACCCAAGGACTCACAGTAAGATCATGGTTTGGTCCCCAATTTCCAATCTGAAGGACCATAGGACCTCTCCTCCCTAGGACCCCTAAGGACCAACCTTCTGACCTGGTATCCTTGAAAAGAGAATCTCTGATTTCCATTAAATGTCAGGGAGTGGTTTGGAATAGATCCAGAGGCCCTAGAGCTGGAGACATATTTTAAATAAGTCAAATAAATCAGTAAATCATGTGATTGGACTGAGCCTACTGAGTCCAGCTTGTTGCCTTCAGGCTTGATATTTGCCAGTGACCCCCCTTGCTTAGGAAGATGGGGCAGCTGAAGGCTGGTCCCTCCCACTCACAGGCCCTGGAGGCTGCGCTGGGCTCACCTGCCACTGCCTCTGTCCCTTGCTCCTCCTGCTGAGGATGCAGAGCCCTCCTGGCCCTCTGAATGTCTTCTCCAGCTATCAAGGTTGGCTCCTCCTCTAGATGTGATCATACTCTTCTGACCCCTCTCCTGTTTCTCTTACCAAAACAATTTAGGAAACAGTAAATCTGAATATGCATTTAGGTGTGGATCTAAGGAACATTGTGGAGAATGATGTGAAGTTGCAGTATTGGAAGGCAAACAGGAGATCTATGGAAAATAGTAATTAAGCAGTTAGAGGGATGCTCATCCAAATGAGAGTTTTATAGCAGTTCAAGATAAGGTGGATGATTTCTGCTTCCACATGCTATCCACTTCCTCAACAACTTGAAAATATGCCATGCGTCCTTCAACCCCAGTCTTGGCTGAGGGCTACAATCCGATCCTCTAGGACTCTATGGCCACCCTCCACCCCTTAAATCTGCAAATGCTGGATAACTGAGCTGTGATTTTGCTCATAAACTATCATTCCACACAGGTACATTGGACTGTAAGATCAATGCTTTTACCCATACAACTGGAAATGTAAATAGAAAGATAAAAATGTCTGTGTCAGTGAAACGCTCCATAGGACCCCTAAGGACCTAATTACAAATGAACATTAAATATTTAATCTCATCTTTAGTCCTCGAGGCAGAGGCCCACAGTGGGCCTGACTTGTTCCAAAGGCAAAACTCCACAGTTTTCCCATGTTAATTTTTCCCCATGGGAAGTTTAGCCTTACTGTCAAAACACACTCCCTGCTTATAAAAAAAATATTTAATAGACTTGCTCCAGCACTTACCCACTACCCTTTTTGGCTCCTCTTTCTTCCCAGTGACTCTTTCCCATTTTTAAAAACCAGTGATTGGACTTCCCTGGTGTTCCAGTGGTTAAAAATCCACCTGCCAGTGCAGGAGACAAGGGTTCAATCCCTAGTCCAGGAAGATTCCACATGCTGCAGAGCAACTAAGTCGCAACTACTGAGCCTGTTCTCTAGGGCCCAGGAGTTTCAACTACTGAGCCCACGTGCCACAACTATGGAAGCCTGCACTCCCTAGAGCCGAAGCTCTGCAACAAGAAAATCTACTGCAATGAGAATTCTACACACCACGACTAGAGAGTAGCCCCTACTCACCATAGCTAAAGCCCAGACACAGCAATGAAGACCCAGTGCAGCCAAAGATAAATAAGCCAATGGTTTTACATTGCTAAATCACTTCAGTCGTGTCCGACTCTGTGCGACCCCATAGACGGCAGCCCACCAGGCTTCCCCATCCCTGGGATTCTCCAGTCAAGAACACTGGAGTGGGTTGCCATTTCCTTCTGCAATGCATGAAAGTGAAAAGTGAAAGTGAAGTCACTCAGTCATGTCCGACCCTCAGTGACCCCATGGACTGCAGCCTTCCAGGCTCCTCCATCCATGGGATTTTCCAGGCAAGAGTACTGGAGTGGGGTGCCATTGCCTTCTCTGGTTTTACATTGGCCCCCATTTTTAGAAAACAAACAACAGTGATAATGACAATAACTAACATCTACTGAATACTTCCTTGGCACAAGGCCCTGATGGATGATATAGGAGCCTTATGTATGTGGTCTCATATAACCTTCATAAAACTACACGAAGAATGTTTTAAACAACTGAGGCTCAGAGAGATCAATTGGCCGAAATTACATTGTGTGGAATTGACAAAGCTGGGATTCAAACCAGATCGCTGACTTCAAAGACAATGCTCATCTACTGTATGGTTCTCTGTAATGTAGTAAAGAATCCGCCTGCCAGTGCAGGAGATCCAGGAGATGTGGGTTTGATCTCTGGATCAAGAAGATCCCCTGGAGGAGGAAATGGCAACCATTCTAGTATTCTTACCTGCAAAATCCCAACGACAGGGAAGCCTGGTGGGCTACAGTCCATGGGGTCACAAAGAGTCAGACACAGCGGAGCACAATTTTAATAAAAATTCACTCTAGAACCTAGTGAAATCCTGCTATTCCTTGTATATATATATACCTGGGAGGCAGACCTAACTTCAATTCTCCCCAAGATCACATGAGGAGATGTATACTTCAAGGCAAAGGCAGGCCATCTCCCAAAGTTCAAAGAGGAGGAAATGGTTTGAGGACCTTGTGAGTGGGCCCCTAAGCACTTTATCCTGTTGAACCTACACAACCAAATGGGCAGTGTGAGAATCATTACATCTATTTTTCCAATGAGGAATTTTAGGTAACTTGTACCCATTGTCACAGACCATGTGAGTTGTATGCAGAGGTGATCCTTGTCATTCTGTCTACTCAGCCCAATCATTTTCTTTCTTCTAACTTCAACTACTACCACACAGAAATGGCAGAGATGCTTCCCTCTTCAATAATTTGTATTAAATACCTGACATCAAGGTCAGCAACATGTTACTAGACAATGCCTCTGAGATGTTCCTCTAAGATGGACCCACAATAACTTTGGCTCCGTTCTTTGTTTCCATCTGTTCTAAGAGGCACACACTTCACGAGGGCCTGGAGATATGTCTGTCCAAAAGTCAAGGTAATTTTCAGTGTTACTTCCACTATGGCCAGGTAACACTATGTACCAATCATACCAAGTTTCCCTCACATAACAACAATAAACTCTGGATAAAATCCAAAAAGAAAAAAAAAATAACCTGAAGACTCAGATCATATCAGTCGCTTAGTCATGTACGACTATTTGCGACCCCATGAACTGCAGCACGCCAGGCCTCCCTGTCCATCACCAACTCCCGGAGGTCACCCAGACTCACATCCATCGAGTCAGTGATGCCATCCAGCCATCTCATCCTCTGTCGTCCCCTTCTCCTCCTGCCCCCAATCCCTCCCAGCATCACAGTCTTCTCCAATGAGTCAACTCTTTGCATGAGGTGGCCAAAATACTGGAGTTTCAGCTTTAGCATCATTCCTTCCAAAGAAATCCCAGGGCTGATCTCCTTTGGAATGGACTGGTTGGATCTCCTTGTAGACCAAGGGACTCTCAAGAATCTTCTCCAACACCACAGTTCAAAAGCATCAATTCTTCAGCGCTCGGCCTTCTTCACAGTCCAGCTCTCACATCCATACATGACCACAGGAAAGACCATAGCCTTGACTAGGCGAATCTTTGTTGGCAAAGTAATGTCTCTGCTTTTGAATATGCTATCTAGGTTGGTCATAACTTTCCTTCTAAGGAGTAAGCATCTTTTAATTTCATGGCTGAAGTCACCATCTGCAGTGATTTTGGAGCCCAGAAAAAGAAAGTCTGACACTGTTTCCACTGTTTCTCCATCTATTTTCCATGAAGTGATGGGACTAGATGCCATGATCTTCATTTTCTGAATGTTGAGCTTTAAGCCAACCTTTTCACTCTCCACTTTCACTTTCATCAAGAGGCTTTTTAGTTCCTCTTCACTTTCTGCCATAAGAGTGGTGTCATTTGCATATCTGAGGTTATTGATATTTCTCCCAGCAATCTTGATTCCAGCTTGTGTTTCTTCCAGTCCAGCGTTTCTCATGATGTACTCTGCATATAAGTTAAATAAACATGGTGACAATATGCAGCCTTGACGTACTCCTTTTCCTATTTGGAAGCAGTCTGTTGTTCCATGACCAGTTCTAACTGTTGCTTCCTGACCTGCATACAGGTTTCTCAAGAGGCAGATCAGGTGGTCTGGTATTCCCATCTCTTTCAGAATTTTCCACACAATCCACTGTGTAGATAGTGATCTACACAGTCAAAGGCTTTGGCATAGTCAATAAAGCAGAAATAGATGTTTTTCTGGAACTCTCTTGCTTTTTCCATGATCCAGCGGATGTTGGCAATTTGATCTCTGGTTCCTCTTCCTTTTCTAAATCCAGCTTGAACATCGGGAAGTTCACGGTTCACATATTGCTGAAGCCTGGCTTGGAGAATTTTGAGCATTACTTTACTAGCGTGTGAGATAAGTGCAATTGTGCGGTAGTTTGAGCACTCTTTAGCATTGCCTTTCTTTGAGATTGGGGTGAAAAGTGACCTTTTCCAATCTTGTGGCCACTGCTGAGTTTTCCAAATTTGCTGGCATATTGAGTGCAGCACTTTCACAGCATCACCTTTCAGGATTTGGAATAGCTCCACTGGAATTCCATCACCTCCACTAGCTTTGTTCATAGTGATGCTTTCTAGGGCCCACTTGACTTCACATTCCAGGATGTCTGGCTCTAGGTCAGTGATCACACCATCATGATCATCTGGGTTGTGAAGCTCTTCTTTGTACAGTTCTTCTGTGTATTCTTGCCACCTCTTCTTAATATCTTCTGCTTCTGTTAGGTCCATACCATTTCTGTCCTTTATCGAGCCCATTTTTGCATGAAATGTTCCTTTGCTATCTCTGATTTTCTTGAAGAGATCCCTAATCTTTCCCATTCTGTTGTTTTCCTCGATTTCTTTGCATTGATTGCTGAAGAAGGCTTTCTTATCTCTTCTTGCTATTCTTTGGAACTCTGCATTCAGATGCTTATATCTTTCCTTTTATCCTTTGCTTTTCACTTCTCTTCTTTTCACAGCTATTTGTAAGGCCTCCCCAGACAGCCATTTTGCTTTTTTGCATTTCTTTTCCATGGGGATGGTCTTGATCCCTGTCTCCTGTACAATGTCATGAACCTCATTCCATAGTTCATCAGGCACTCTGTCTATCAGATCTAGGCCCTTAAATGTATTTCTCACTTCCACTGTATAATCATAAGGGATTTGATTTAGGTGATACCTGAATGGTCTAGTAGTTTTCCCTACTTTCTTCAATTTCAGTCTGAATTTGGCAATAAGGAGTTCATGGTCTGAGCCACAGTCAGCTCCTGGTCTTGTTTTTGCTGACTGTATAGAGCTTCTCCATCTTTGGCTGCAAAGAATATAATCAATCTGATTTCGGTGTTGACCATCTGGTGATGTCCATGTATAGAGTCTTCTCTTGTGTTGTTAGAAGAGGGTATTTGCTATGACCAGTGCATTTTCTTGGCAAAACTCTGTTAGTCTTTGCCCTGCTTCATTCCGTATTCCAAGGCCAAATTTGCCTGTTACTCCAGGTGTTTCTTGACTTCCTATTTTTGCATTCCAGTCCCCTATAATGAAAAGGACATCTCTTTTGGGTGTTAGTTCTAAAAGATCTTGTAGGTCTTCATAGAACCTTTCAACTTCAGCTTCTTTGGCGTTACTGGTTGGGGCATAGACTTGGATTACTGTGACATTGAATGGTTTGCCTTAGAAATGAACAGAGATCATTCTGTCGTTTTTGAGATTGCATCCAAGTACTGCATTTTGGACTCTTTTGTTGACCATGATGGTCACTGCATTTCTTCTGAGGGATTCTTGCCTGCAGTAGTAGATATAATGGTCCTCTGAGTTAAATTCACCCATTCCAGTCCATTTTAGTTCGCTAATTCCTAGAATGTCAACATTCACTCTTGCCATCTCTTGTTTGACCACTTCCAATTTGCCTTGATTCATGGACCTGACATTCCAGATTCCTATTGCTCTTTACAGCATTGGATTTTTGCTTCTATCACCAGACACATCCACAGCTGGGTATTCTTTTTGCTTTGGCTCCATCCCTTCATTCTTTCTGGAGTTATTTCTCCACTGATCTCCAGTAGCATATTGGGCCCCTATTGATCTGGGGAGTTTCTCTTTCAGTATCTTATCATTCTGCCTTTTCATACTGTTCATGGGGTTCTCAAGGCAAGAATACTGAAGTGGTTTGCCATTCCCTTCTCCAGCAGACCACACCCTGTCAGATCTCTCCACTATGACCTGCCCATCCTGGGTTGCCCGCACTTCAAGAGCGCCTCGCCTGCCTGCGACCGGCGCATTAAGAGCGCCTCGCCAGCTGCACGGCGCACTAAGAGCGCCTCGCCGGCTGCACGGCGCACTAAGAGCGCAGCCGAGAGGAGCTACCCCACAACCGAGGAGGGACAGCAGTGAGGACCGGCGCACTAAGCACTGCCGAGAGGAGCTACCCCACGACCGAGGTCAGGAAGGGCGGCGGTGAGGAGATACCCCTCCTCCATGGTCAGGAAGGGCGGCGGTGAGGAGAGACCCCCTCGTCCAAGGTAAGGTGCGATGGCTGTGCTTTGCTGGAGCAGCCGGGAAGAGATACCCCACGCCCAAGGTAAGAGAAACCCAAGTAAGACGGTCGGTCTTGCAAGAGGGCATCAGAGGGCAAATACACTGAAACCATACTCACAGAAAACCTGAAGACTAGATAGTGAAAAACAAAAAGTCAGATTCAGAGGGGCAATAAGACTTTGAAGAAGGAAGTTACATGAAGCGAGTTTCCCACTTTTACAACTTTAAGAATGAACTAGATATAGCCAGAGAAAATATAATTCAGAAAAATACTTGCATCCCAATATTCATTACAGCACATATTTACAATAGTCACAATAAGGAAGCAATCTAAATGTCCATCAACAGATGAATGGATAAAGATGCGGTACATACATATAATGGAATATTACTCAGACATAAAAAAGAGTGAAATATCTGCAGCAACATGATGAACCTAGAGATTATCATACTAAGTGAAGTAAGCCCAACAAAGGCAACGTATGATATTACTTATATGTGGAATCTAAGCAAAATTATACAAATGATTTATTTATGAAACAAAAATAGACACACAGACATAGAAAACAAACTTATGGTTACCAAAGGAAAAAGGGCAGAGGGAGGGATAAATTAGGAGTTTGGGATTAACATATACACACTACTATTATAAACCAGATAACTGACAAGGGCCTACTGTATAGCACAGGGAATCATACTTAATATCTTGTAATAAACTATAAAGGAAAAGAATCTGAAAAAGAATATATATGTATATATGTGCCTATATATATATAAGTAAATATATATATAAAACCAAATCACTGTGCTATATGACTGAAACTAACACAATATTGAAAATCAACTATACTCCAATAATAAAAAAGAAAAAGAGCCAGAATTATGTAAGATAGTTTAAACCAATCAAAACATAAAAACAATGTTTCTGGCCTGAAGACTCAGAAGACAGAGTTTGATGCAACTAAAGCCACTGGAAAGAAGGAATCTCAGAAAGAAAATGGCCAGAAAGACGGAGTAAATCTTGTACAGAAACTCTACCTTACCAAAATGTCTGGCTCACCAAGAATTATGCAGTGCCAGACAGATTCAAAAGCAGCTTGGCTAAGGATAAAAACTGGACTTGACAGTTGGCCAACAGACAGGATTTTCAGTTTAAATCCAGCCAAATTAATTGCCTGGCAAAACAAAAAGTCAACACTCTTCAGAGGTATATAACTGAATCTGGAGTGTCCACAACAAAAAAGCCACCATGTTGAGAGTAAAATAAAAAGTCTTTGATGTTCTAGGGACCATGAAAATTTGTAAAGCAAGAAAAGAAGTTATCAGAGATTAACATGTTGGCACAGATGTTAGTATTGGCAGAGAAGTATTTTATTTATTTTTATTGACGTACATTTTAGTTACAATGTTGTGTTAGTTTCTGGTGTACAGCAAACTGACTCAGATACGTGTGTGTGTGTGTGTATCATGAATTCTTTTTCATATTCAAATATATATATATATTCTTTTTTGGATTATTTTCCATTTCAAACAATAGGTCCTCTTGTTTACTCATTTTCTAACAGAAGCTTGTATCTGCTAATCCCAAACTCCTAATTTATCCTTTCTCACCCCCTTTTCCCTTTGGTAACCATAAATTCATTTTCTAAATTTGTGAGTCTGTTTCTTTTTTGTAAATGAATTCATTTGTATCATTTTTTTTAAGATTCCACATACAGTATAGTATATATTTTCTTTGATTAGTTCACTTAATATGATAATCTCTAGGTTCATCTATGTTGCTGTAATGGCATTATTTCACTCTTGTTCATGGCTGAGTAACAGTTCATCATGTGTGTGTACACACACACACACACACACACACACACGCCCTGATAGCACATCTTCTTTATCCATTCATCTTCAGTGGACATTTAGGTTACTTCTATGCCTTGGCTATTAGAAATAGTGCTGCTATGAACATTGGGGTACCTGTATCTTCAAATTAAAATTTTCATCTTTTCCATATATATGTCCAGGAATGGGATTACTGGATCATACAGTAATTTTGCTTTTAGTTTTTTTAATGAACATCCATACTGTTTTCCATAGTGGCTGCACCAATTCACATTACCATCAACAGAATAGAAGGATTCCATTTCAGAGAAGGATTTTTAAGGAGCTTTATAACAAAGGTTCACCTAGTCAAGGCTATGGTCTTTCCTGTGGTCATGTATGGATGTGAGAGCTGGACTGTGAAGAAGGCTGAGCGCCGAAGAATTGATGCTTTTGAACTGTGGTGTTGGAGAAGACTCTTGAGAGTCCCTTGGACTGCAAGGAGATCCAACCAGTCCATTCTGAAGGAGATTGGCCCTGGGATTTCTTTGGAAGGAATGATGCTCAAGCTGAAACTCCAGTATTTTGGCCACCTCATGCGAAGAGTTGACTCATTGGAGAAGACTCTGATGCTGGGAGGGACTGGGGGCAAGAGGAGAAGGGGACAACAGAGGATGAGATGGCTGGATGGCATCACTGACTCGATGAATGTGAGTCTGAGTGACCTCCGGGAGCTGGTGATGGACAGGGAGGCCTGGCGTGCTGCGGTTCATGGGGTCGCAAAGAGTCGGACACGACTGAGCAACTGATCTGATCTGATCTGATAACTATGTTCAATGTTATAAAGTAAAATAAGCTCACAAAGAACAAGAGAAGGGAAATCTCAGCAGAGAAATTTTTTTTTTAATTTTAAATTTTGGACCAAGTAAAAAACAGATTCTCAAATCTAAAAATTCACAGAATGGGTTCAACAGTAGGAATGAGATTACAGAGGAAAGGAATCATGAAGATAGAGCAATAGAAATTATCAAATCTGAAGCGTATGGGGGAAACAATAAAAAATTAGAGCTGAGGAAAACATCAGAACATCTGATGTATAACTGGACATAATTGGATTGCCAGAGTAAGAAAGGTTAGATAATGTGGCAAAAGATGATGTTTGAAGAAATACTGACCAAATTTTCCCCAGATTTGATGACAAACAGATTTAAGAATCTCAAGACCCTAAGTAAAATAATTATAAAGAAATCCATGTCTATATATGTCAAAATCACATTGTAAACACCGATGCAAAACCTTGCAAGCACACAGAGAGAAACAATATATTACATAAAGAACAAAAAATAAGCATTACATAGCCTTCCTATTGAAAACTTTAAAGTCAAAAGATAATGAAACAATATTTTTAAAGTGCCAAAAGAAAGCCTGTTAACCCAGACTTCCACGGTAAGCAAAATTATACTTCAAGAATGAGGCAAAATTAAGGCATTTTCTGATTTTTTTTTTTTTAATGAGGACTCATCACCAGCAATTTTACACTATAACACATTGTAAAGGAAACTCTTTGGTCTAAAATAATAACAGATAGATCCTTAGGAAGGAATAAACAACACTGGAAATAGCAAATATATACATATATATATAATACTATTTTCCTTTTAATTAAAAAACAATATACAGACTTATATAACTATAACACAGCCTTTTAGGATTTATATAGATTTAATGCATATGACAACCATAGCATAAAGGCATGGTAGTGGGAGGTAAATACACCCATTCTGTTGCAAATTTTCTTCTCTTTACTTGAATTGGTACAATAATAATTCTTAATTGTGAAAAGAATTTACATTACAGTTCCTAGAACCACCACAAAAAAATGTTTTTTAAAATGGAGTTTAGTAGATAAGTTAATGTGGAATTCTAAAACTTATTTAATTCCAAAGAAAGAATGAAAGAAACAAAGGAACAAAAAACAGCGTAGAAAAGGAAAAATAATAAAAGGCAGCCCCAAATCCAAACAATATTAATAATTACATTAAATTAAATTTGTTTCAATATAAGTCAGAAATTGAAAGAATAATTAAAATAATCAACTCAACTACATGCTGTCTATAAGAGATTCCACTTGAAATAGAAATAAATATTATAGATAGGTTGAAAGTAAATGGATGAAAAAAATATACAAGCAAATAGTAAAAAGAAGTCCAGAGTGGCTATTTTAGTATCTTATAACATAGATTTCAAGACAAAAAAGTAACATTAAAGATAAAGGACATTTCAAAAATAACAAATGGAGAAATTTGTCTGTATCATCAAAAAGATCTAACACTCATCAATGTGGCATGTGCCTAAGAGCAGAGCTACAAAACACAAAAACCAAAAATGTATAGAATTAAAGGAGAAATAGACTTTAATATACTACATAGAGGAGATTTTAACACACATCTCTCAACAATTAATAAAACTCTTAGACAAAAAAATCAGGAGAGATATAGATGACATAAATCAGACATTCAACCCCCTTGACCTTACAGCTGCATAATACATCACAACACAATCTTTTCAAGCATGGGGAAGTTTATCAAAATAGACCATATGCTGAGTCATGCTGCTGCTGCTGCTAAGTCACTTCAGTCGTGTCCGACTCTGTGCGAACCCATAGATGGCAGCCCACCAGGCTCCTCCATCCATAGCATTTTCCAGGCAAGAGCACTGGAGTGGATTGCCATTTCCTTCTCCATAAATGCTGAGTCATAAAGAAGTTTAAATAAATTTTAAACCCTTGAAAACAAAATAGTCCTCTGTGGAACCTAATATTTAAGCTTGATGAGATAAGAGACTTTGCTTCATTCTTTGCTCTACATCTGGATCAAGCAGAGAGACAGAGAAAGAAGAAAGAAAGAAGATATACTTTTATTGTGAAGTTTTGGGTTAGCCAAAAAGTTCCTTTGGTTCTTAAGTAAAAATTAAAAGATGTATTTTTCATTTCACCAAGAACTTTATTGAACAACATATTTACCATTTTGTTGCACTGCCTTCTGCCATCTTTCAGACAACTGCATAACTCCATCCTCCCCTAAGTTTATCTTTTTGAGCAAAAGGTACATTTTACAGTCTCTTACTGGTGCTTTTTATAGTCTTCTAGGGAACTGAAATATTTTTCCATTAAGAGAATTTTATAAATATTGAAATAAATGGAAATTTGAAGGTACAGTGTCTGGTGAATACATAGGATGAATCAGAACTTACCAGTTAAGTTTTAACAGTTTTTTTTTTTTTTTTTTTTAAACTGTAACAGGTTTTGCCTGGTCAAAGAAAAATGTGGTCTTGCAGTATTCTGATGGAAGATTATGCATCTTCTGTTGACTAATTCTGAATGTTTGTCAAGTGCTGCTTTTAGCTGGTCTAACTGGGAGCAGTACTTGTTGGAATTAATCATTTGGTTTTCCAAAAGGAGCTCATAATAGACGACTCCCTTCCAATCCACCATATACACAATATCACTTTCTCTGGATGAAGCACAGCCTTTGGAGTGGTTGGTGGTGCTTCATGTTGCTTGCCCCACAATCTCTTCCATTCCACATTATTGTATAGTATTCGTTTTTCATTCCCCATCATAAGTTGTTTTAAATGGAACATTTTCACTATATTTAAGTAGATAATCATATGTAGAAATAAGGTCAAGAAGGTTTTTTTTAGCTTAACTTATGTGGAACCCGGGAGTTGGTGATGGACAGGGAGGCCTGGCGTGCTGCAGTCTTTGCTGGGGTCACAAAGAGTCAGACACAACTGAGCGACTGAACTGATGTGGAACCCAAACATGGAAGTGAGAAACATAACCAGGCTAGTGCAAATGATTGTCAATGCTTGACTTGGATATTTTGAGTATGTCAGCCATCTCCGGAGAGGTATAACGATTTATTGTTCTCACTTAATGTCTCAATTTGATCACTATCAACTTCAACTGGTCTACCCAAACATTGTAGCAACATCCAGCAGGAAATCTCCAGCCCAAAACTGGAAACCACTTTTTGACACATTCTATCAGTCCCAGCACATTCTCCATATATACTTTTTTTGGGGCGGGGGGGGGGGGGGGGGGCATTTCATTTGCATTTTACCTTTCTTGAAGTAATAAAGCATAATAGGCTAAAAATGTTACTTTTTTCTTCCATCTTCATTAAAAGGCTACACAAAACTTCACCAATTTTGATAAGGTTTTTAAAATGCAAGCTGATACAACAGCTGTCACAATCAGATCAGATCAGTTGCTCAGTCATGTCCGACTCTTTGTGACCCCAAGAATTGCAGCACGCCAGGCCTCCCTGTACATCACCAACTCCTGGAGTTCACTCAGACACATCCATTGAGTCAGTGATGCCATCCAGCCGTCTCATCCTCTGTTGTCCCCTTCTCCTCTTGCCCTCAATCCCTCCAGCATCAGAGTCTTCTCCAATGAGTCAACTCTTCACATGAGGTGGCCTAAGTACTGGAGTTTCAGCTTTAGCATCATTCCTTCCAAAGAAATCCCAGGGCTCATCTCCTTCACAATGGACTGGTTGGATCTCCTTGCAGTCCAAGGGACTCTCAAGAGTCTTCTCCAACACCACAGTTCAAAAGCATCAATTCTTCGGTGCTCAGCCTTCTTCACAGTCCAACTCTCACATCCATACATGACCACAGGAAAAACCATAGCCTTGACTAGACGGACCTTTGTTGGCAAAGTAATGTCTCTGCTTTTGAATATGCTACCTGGGTTGGTCATAACTTTCCTTCCAAGGAGTAAGCATCTTTTAATTTCATGGCTGCAGTCACCATCTGCAGTGATTTTGGAGCCCAGAAAAATAAAGTCTGCCACTGTTTCCACTGTTTCCGCATCTATTTCCTATGTAGTGATGGGACCAGATGCCATGATCTTCGTTTTCTGAATGTTGAGCTGTCACAATACAGTCTAACAAAATTGTTTTGAATGAAGTTAAAGACAACTAAGCGCTACTAGAGCCATCGTATGGAACAAAACAAATAAACATTTTGGCCAACCCTACATATATTTGAGAGATTTATTTTAAGGTATTGCCAATGTAGTTGTGAGGCCTGGCAAGTCCACAATCTGTAAGGCAGACCCGTAGACTAGAAGCTCAAGCAAGGGTTTTGCCTTGAAGTCTTTAATCTCCTGTCTTTAGCCTTAAAGCACAATTTCTTCTACAAAAAGGCTATTTTGAAAGTAAAGATTTTAACTGATTAGATGAGGCCCACCCACAGTATCTTTACTTAAACTGATTATAGATGTTAACCCCATCTACAAAATACATCCACAGGAACATCTAGATAAGTATTTAATTAAATAACTAGGTACCATAGCCTAACCTAACAAGTGGGCCTTAGAAAGCATCACTATGAATAAACCTAGTGGAAGTGATGGAATTCCAGTTGAGCTATTCAAATCCTGGGAGATGATGCTGTAAAAGTGCTGCACTCAATATGCCAGCACATTTGGAAGACTCAGCAGTGGCCACAGGACTGAAAAAGGTCAGATTTCATTCCAATCCCAAAGAAAGGCAATGCCAAAGAATGCTCAAACTACCACACAATTGCACTCCTCTCACACGCTAGTAAAGTAATGCTCAAAATTCTCCAAGCCAGGCTTCAACAATATGTGAACCATGAACTTTCAGATGTTCAAGCTGGTTTTAGAAAAGGCAGAGGAACCAGAGATCAAATTGCCAACATTCGCTGGATCATGGAAAAAGCAAGAAAGTTCCAGAAAAACATCTACTTCTGCTTTATTGACTATGCCAAAGCCTTTGACTATGTAGATCACAATCAACTGTGGAAAATTCTGAAAGAGATGGGAATACCAGACCATCTGACCTGCCTCTTGAGAAACCTATATGCAGGTCAGGAAGCAACAGTTAGAACTGGTCTTGGAACAACAGACTGGTTCCAAATAGGAAAAGGAGTACATCAAGGCTGTATATTGTCACCCTGTTTATTTAACTTATATGCAGAGTACATTATGAGAAACACTGGACTGGATGAAGCACAAGCTGGAATCAAGATTGCCGGGAGAAATATCAATAACCTCAGCTTTGCAGATGACACCACCCTTATGGCAGAAAGTGAAGAGGAAGTGAAAGAGGAGAGTGAAAAAGTTGGCTTAAAGCTCAACATTCAGAAAATGAAGATCATGGCATCTGGTCCCATCACTTCATGGGAAAGAGATGGGGAAACAGTATCAGACTTTATTTTTCTGGGCTCCAAAATCACTGCAGATGGTGACTGCAGTCATGAAATTAAAAGATGCTTACTCCTTGGAAGGAAAGTTATGACCAAACTAGATAGCATATTCAAAAGCAGAGACATTACTTTGCCAAAAAAGGTTCATCTAGTCAAGGCTATGGTTTTTCCTGTGGTCATGTATGGATGTGACAGTTGGACTATGAAGAAGGCTGAGCACCAAAGAATTGATGCTTTTGAACTGTGGTGTTGGAGAAGACTCTTGAGAGTCCCTTGGATTGCAGGGAGATCCAATCAGTCCATTCTGAAGGAGATCAGCCCTGGGATTTCTTTGGAAGGAATGATGCTAAAGCTGAAACTCCAGTATTTTGGCCACCTCATGCGAAGAGTTGACTCATTGGAGAAGACTCTGATGCTGGGAGTTATTGGGGGCAGGAGGAGAAGGGAACTACAGAGGATGAGATGACTGGATGGCATCACTGACTCAATGGATGTGAGTCTCAGTGAAGTCCAGGAGTTGGTGATGTACACGGAGGCCTGGTGTGCTGCAATTCATGGGGTTGCAAAGAGTCAGACACGACTGAGAGACTGATCTGATCTGAATGTAAACCAGATATATTGTTGAGTATGCAAGGACCACAGGGGCACTGATTGGCTAGGAGAGCATCAGGAATATTCTCTAGGACCATGGTGATGCAATGAGCACTGGGAACCTCCTCCAAGAAGGTAGGCTGCTATGGCAAATATCTGGTCCTGTGCCGGGAGCCGGCGAGAGGACCTCTGCCCATGGCAAAGGTCATGAGGAAGGAGGCTAGACATACGCAAAGGCATGATCGAGCCTCAGGAGTCCCCCTGGAAATCCTCAAGCATCTATCCCCATAACCAGAGCCTGCCTACTTTACTACTTTGTGCTCTCACCTACACCTCTGACTTTACGGGGGGCTGTCCCCCACCACCTCTTTCAGAGAAGGAGTTAACTTAGAGCTCCAGTTAATAAAAATTCCTGGGCATGACAGGAGTGTCTTAACCTACAAACTCCTCTGAAGGTTCTCTAGCCCACCTGACAGGTTTGTCCGGCCACATGTGATTACTCACAGCCTCCCAACAGTGGGAGGCACGAGATGCTTTAACCTTCTAAAAACAGGTTCTTTAGAGAAGTTAGAAAACTAATAGTGGGCTGATTAGAAATTGTATTGATGAAGTGTTTTTCATTTGTTGAGCCAATGTTTGCTGCTAAGTCTCCACATCGCCTACCCTTACACACATTAATGAGTATATAGAAGAAATAAGTATTAACCTTTGATATTAATCATGTTAGACCTTAGGCTAAGTAAATTCTTTCCTTGATTAAAACCCACTACATCCTCACCCTATAGGAATGTAACTCTACCTGGTACCTTCGGAAGGTGGAGTCTGTTTTAAGAATAATCACCCCTGGAGAAATAGTGTTCTGGTTGACTGACCGCTGTCACAAGGAGAGGGTCATAAATTGTCAGCAGGCCCCCTGGCCAGAAGATGATGTAACACCCCTAAGACCTCTGTATATATTTGTATGAAGCACCTGACTTTGATAAAAGTCAGGGCTGCTGACCCCGCGTGACTTTTGTATACCATCTCAGTGTATAAAAGTAGACCATGGAAAATAAAGAATTGGGATCAGTTCCTCGAAAGACTGGTCTCCCCATGTCGCTCTCTCTCTCAAATTCTGGTTGAGTCTCCATCTGTAGCGTGGAACCCACCATGCTTACTAATTATGCCTGGGCTTCTAAGATCCGACCAGGGAGGCCTCAGTGTCTCCTCTCCTTCGGGAGAACAGAAGGATGGCTGTGGCCTACATAAGTGGTGCAAACTTCTTGTCTTGAAGTTTTATTGGTCTCCCACGTAAACCAAGCTACTCAGCCTCTTTTCTCCACTGAATTTTCCTACTGAGCTATCCTCATTCTATCATTCTTTATATCTTTAATTAATATTTATTTAAGCAATTGTTTCCTGATCCTCACCGACACCGTCTACACCTCTAACTCCCTGGATCAGCCGGGGCTGGACTTCAGCAATTTGTTTATTTGAGGTTGGACTACTGGAGCTTACAAAAATGGTAAATTATAAGTCCAAAGTGAGGAATTAGAATATAGAATTTAGCTGCCTAGGAGGAATGGAAATAGCAAGAGAAATTTGGATGAAGACAATTCCAGGGCTTCTCTACCTCAGCTGGTACAAGCCTATATACAGTGGTCCTTTGACACTCTAAGCTATTCATTTAGTAATTCACTAAATTCATTCATTCATAATACTTATTATGTGATTAATATAATCAGTCACTGTGCTAGATACAAAGAATGAGTACTAAGCAGAGCAAACATGGTATATGTCCTCATGGAATTAGTTTAGTAGGGATGACACAGTAAACTAGTAAGAAAGAAAAATATAAATATGTTACAAGGAGTTAAAAAAAAAATAAGGTATATCTGTATGGAGAATAACAAGGCAGACCTTATGTTCAAGGAAGGTTTTTCTTCGAGGAGAGAATTTGTATTCGACCTGAGGATGAACCAAAGTGTGCTGAGTGATCTGGGCACAGACAGAGAAAGATATGGACAGAGTCTCAGAGGCAGGAAAGAACCTGGCCACACAGTATCCGAAAGGATGTCAGTGTGGTGGGAACATGAGTAAAGGGAGGCTGTGGTCTGAGATGAGACTGTAGCACTAAGCTAGACTGCTGCCTCAGTAGATAGGTGAGTAGGAAATCATTAATGGATAAAAGGCAAACATTGGCATAATTCATGTTTGAAAGGATGACTCTGGTCATGCTAGGAGAAGGGATTGGAAGAGGCAAAACTGAAGGAGGTTACTTAATAAGTAACGGCCCAAATGAGAAATGTCGGACGTAAGAACTAGAGTAGTTGAGGGAAGAATTGGAGAAAAGCAGATGGGTTCAAAATACATACTCCACATTCAGAATGAATACCTTCCATGGAAGAGACCATGTGTATTTTGCTTAGCAGTCTATCTTTAATAGCATAGCATCTAGTACATAAATATTAATATACTACTACTGCTAAGTCACTTCAGTCGTGTCCGACTCTGTGTGACCCCATAAATGGCAGCCCACCAGGCTTCCCCGTCCCTGGGATTCTCCAGGCAAGAACACTGGAGTGGGTTGCCATTTCCTTCTCCAACGCATGAAAGTGAAAAGTGAAAGTGAAGTCACTTAGTCGTGTCTGACTCTAGCGACCCCATGGACTGCAGCCTACCAGGCTCCTCCGTCCATGGGATTTTCTAGGCAAAAGTACTGTAGTGGGGTGTCATTGCCTTTCTGATATTAATATACTAGACTCCATTATTTACAGATTCCACATGTGCAAATTCATCTACTCTCTAAATGAAACCCCCAAATTGATACTTGTGGCACTTTTGCCCTCATTCACAGACATTTGCAGACAGGTGAAAATTTTGATTTGCTTGACACGTGTGTTCTAGCTGATGGCCCATAAAGCAATGTTCCACCTTCTTGTTCCAGCTCTCATGCTGTACAGAGGTATCTTCTTCTTTGTCTACTCTGTGCCACTTTCTTGCATTTGTGTGCTTTTTGTTGGTACTTTTGAGCTTAATATGGTCCTCAAGTATACTGTTCAAGTGCTTTCTAGTGTTCCTCAGTGCAAGAAGGCTGTCATATACCTTATGGAGAAAATACGTGTGTTAGATAAACTTCATTCAGGCAAGAGTGATAGTGCTGTTGGCCATGAGTACAGTGTTGACAAATCAACAATATACATAAAAGAAGTTGTCTTTGAACAGAAACACACATAGAATGTATTCAGCAGTTGGCAAAAATGTTTGACCAGACGCTCAGAGGAACCTAAGCCTGTAATCTCCCTAGGAGCAATGGTTCAGTATTCACTGTACTGGTATTCTCAGCAACTTCATAGCACATAACTGCCTCAAATAATGAGAATCAACTTTAAATGCTAACTGAACAAATGAATGCAATAGATATGGCAGTACTAGTTCATAATTTGAAGGCTGTAGGCTTGAACAATTACACTGATGGTGGCATCATTTATGGGGAGAGGATATTCTGAAAAGGGAACAGGTGTGCGAGGAAAATGCAAAATTCCATTTTCACATCTTTCTTTTGAGATGTCTGTTAGATATGGGGAAACAGTGGAAACAGTGACAGACTTTATTTTTCTGGGCTCCAAAATCACTGCAGATGGTGACTGCAGCCATGAAATTAAAAGACGCTTGTTACTTGGGAGAAAAGCTATGACCAACCTAGACAGCATATTAAAAAGCAGAGACATTACTTTGCCAACAAAGGTCTGTCTAGTCAAAGCTATGGTTTTTCCAGTAGTCATGTATGGATGTGAGAGTTGGACTATAAAGAAAGCTGAGTGCTGAAGAACTGATGCTTTTGAACTGTGGTCTTGGAGGAGACTCTTGAGAGTCCCTTGGACTGAAAGGAGATCCAACCAGTCCATCCTAAAGGAAATCAGTCCTGAATATTCATTGGAAGGTCTGATGTTGAAGCTGAAACTCCAATATTTTGGCCACCTGATGCGGAGACCTGACTCATTTGAAAAGACCCTGACACTGGGAAAGATTGAGGGCGGGAGGAGAAGGGGACAACAGAGGATGAGATGGTTGGATGGCATCACCGACTCAATGGACATGAGTTTGAGTAAACTCTGGGAGTTGGTGATGGACAGGGAGGCCTAGTGGGGGAAAGGACAACCAGAAAACATGTGATGTCATGGAAGGAGAGAGAGAACTGTGTCAAGAAGAGTGTGACCAGCCCTGGAGAAGGTGGCTAGGAGACTGATGAAGATGAAGACTGAAAAGCTGACCCTTGGATGGCACAATGAATAAATTGGCAGTGCCTTGAGCCACCTTCAGGATAGAGGAGGGAACTGAAGAATGAATGGACATAATTAAAACACAATTTAACAACTTTTAGAAGAAATTTGGTCTTAAAGGGTAGCAGAGAATTGAGGCTTTGGTTAGAGAAAATAAGCAATCAAAAGAGGACTCCATTTTGATTTACCTTGGAAAATACGTACAATGCAGTAAGAAAAGGAAAAACTGATGATGCTGGAGAGAGGGAAAAATTAAAAACCTGAAGATGGAAGCAAGAAAGAAATGGGACCCAGGGCACACTTGGAGGAACCAGTGTTTGTTACGAGGAGGATGATCATCCTTTGCATGTATGTGCACATCCATATAAACACACACACACACAACACTATACCTCTGTAACTGGCATCAGAAGTTCAAGACTCTTCATGTATCCGTATTATCTTCTTGATTTAGACAAAATCCAAACAGAATTCTAACACATACAGGTATTTTGCATCTTTCTTCTAGTATCTCAAAGTCTGCATCCTTTCCCCCCCATGTTTCAACCTTCAGACCTTGGCACCTGATTTTCTCAAGTTACCCTGCTGGGGCTCTCCTAAGTCTCTTTCTGACTCTCAGTTCTTTGTAGAGACTTCTCTCCTGTTCTTACTCTCAATTTCTAAAGATTTGAGTTGTATCTTTTTACCACCCAAGGCCCTGCCCTCAGGCTGAGAACTGAGCTGAGACAGCTCCTCATCTTCTGCCTCCCTGCCACCAAACGGGCAACATACCCCAAGCACCCCAGGAAGTGCAGGGCTCAGCTTGCAGTAAAGGATATGCTTTCCTTAGGAACTTCATTTCTGGCAGTTCTATGCTCATTTATTTTCAGTGTTCAGAATTCATTTGAGGAATGGCTGTGTTAATAATTGAAGTTTTACATTGCCCCCAAGGGCTTCCCTGGTGGTTCAGACAGTAAAGAATCTGCCTGCAATGCTGGAGACCCAGGTTTGATCCCTGGGTTGGGAAGATCCCCTGGAGAAAGGAATGGCTGCCCACTCCAGTATTCTGGCCTGGAGAATTCCATGGACAGAGGAAATTGGTAGGCTACAGTTCATGGGGTCAAAAAGAGTTGGACATGACTGAGAGTGAAAGTAACACTTTCACTTCAAGGATATCCACCTCTCTGATAATGTACTTTAATCCATGACATCTGTTGACCTACAGTGTGTTCTGTGATCTGCTTTAAATATATTATCTCCTTTTTTTCCTAACAACCGTGAGGAAGGTATCATCATTCCTAGTTTATGGGTTAGGAAACTGAGACTTAGAGGTCACATAGGCAAAATAACAGGAGTTGGGATTTGCATACACGTTATACTCAAGAGCCTAAAACATTCCTACTTTTGCCATGCTGTGAAGTGGATAGCAGTGGTCACTTGGAATGTCTTTTCAGCCACCATTTTATTCCATGTTCCAGCTCCCTAAAGCTGCCAAGACTGCTGTGAAGAAAAATACTGACTCAAATCAACTCATATCCCCTATTAACGCAATGCCTAACCCAGTGAACCTGTAGCCCCAGGAGACCATGGTAGTGCTTCCTCTTCCTGAGAAACCACTACGCACTGTCTTTAACCACACTGGTCAATCTAAATAATAGAAATAATAAGATGGGGGGTGGAATTATTTTAAGTCCCTGGCAAAGTCTTTGGTACACTGAAAAATGACATTGAAGCGGCCTAGTCTATGTAAAAGTGAGTAATAAATAATGAGCTTCAGAACAAAAAAGAAACAGCAATGCTTGGTAAGCGGGCCCTCACAGGTTAGAACACACCTGCTCGTGTGTGCACGCAGGTGACGGGGGGGATGACCTATGGCTTTAGATACTGGAAAGAGACCAGTAGTATCCAACCAGATCAAGAGAAGACAGCTACCTTCATGCAGAGAGACAAGCGAGGACCTCCCTGGTTGTCCAGTGGTTAAGACTTCCTGCTTCCAATGCAGGCGTGATCCCTGGTCTGGGAATGATGGTCCCACACAGCGTGGCCAAGAATTAACAATTAAATTTAAAAAGAGAGAAGCAGAGGAGAGATCTAGAGTAAGAAGTGGACACACAGAGTAAACTGGGGTGTTCAGGAGGCCCCTTTGCCTGCTGATAGGAAATATGAGCCTCAATTGGAGCTGGAGTGAAGCAGCAGTAGAAGGAGCTGATGAGGCAGGCAGAGAAGGAGTGGACAGACTAAACCACAGAGAGCCATGTGGGGACTACCGAGGCTTACTCTGAAATAAGATGAAGGAAGTACAGAGACAGACCAACAAGAGACTGATAACAAAGATTAGAGTAGGTACCGATCTCATTCCACTCAATAGCCTTTTCTTAACCAGGATTGCAGAGTCAAATTGCTATAGATCAATTTACACTTTATTCTATTTTAATAAAGAGGGCTCTATTTTTTTAAGCAGATGTGATTTGATTATGTGCTAATCTCTGCCCAATTAATAGTGTGACTCAGACTGTCTCCACAGCACATCAAAACAACTAGTTAAAAAGGAAGCATTAAGTCAAGTCCATAGTGGTATGTGTTGGAGGCGTACCTGAGACACCGGTTTCACAACCTCATTGTGACATTCAAACCACCTTGTGTTCAGAGGCACAGGCCCAAGATAAAGATGGCCAGATTCTCAGGTCTAACTTCTCCCAGACCCTTCAGTCTCCTTAGGAGGATTTGGTGGGAAGGTTGTCTAATTAATGGCAAAAACTGGGGAGTGAAAACCCACAGCACAACCCAAATGCTTCATCACCCTTTCAAATAAGTTTTCCGAGCAAAGAATTTTTGTAATGTGCAGCTGCACAAGACAGAGGGGGTGGGGGCTACAGTATTTTCACAAAACCATGGCATGTGTGTGTGTACACACTGAACATGCACATACAGTGTGACACACGCGGTGGACACACGTGGGAGCACACACCACACAGGGTACACCTACACTAACACAGGATTTGGTGCAGAAAGGAACAAATCTCTACTCAGGAAAAGCTTTACAATTAAGGTTCTTGATTCAATTTCACCTGCTCCACAGCAAGATCATTATCATAACTATTATTGTTAATATTAATAACAAAAAAATCTAGTATTTGCATAACACTTTACATAAATTATCTCATTGGGCTTTAAAAGCTATTTTGCTAACATTTCCAACAAATAGCTGAGCCACAATGAACAAAAAGAAAAAATAACCTTCTTCGTATCAGGGGCTTCTAGGCTTTCTGTCACCAAAGACCTTTTATTCTTTTCCTTATGAGGTTTCTTATTTTTTAATATATTTTTGTCTAATTGATGACCTTTATTAAAGAATATTCCCCTATCTTTATTCATCAAAGAACAATCAGTATGCAGTAATCAGCATTACCTCACTGAACAAATATAATTCCATGAATGTGCTGTTTGACTTACACTAAGATGCCTTATTATCTGTAAATCAAATTTAGTTTGACTTTTTGCTATACTGAAGATAACTTTAAGGTCCCTGTACCCACTTCTAGGACATCAAGGGAGGGGTCTTAGGGCCCTAAGAAGGGAAGCAGTGATTGAAATCTCAGATAAAAGATTCTTCAGTTCAGTTCAGTTACTCAGTCGTGTCTGACTCTTTGCAACCCCATGGACTGCAGCATGCCAGGTCCATCACCAACTCCCAGAGCTTCCTAAAACTCATGCCAGTTGAGTTGGTGATGCCATCCAACCATCTCATCCTTTGTCGTCCCCTTCTCCTTTCACATTCAATCTTTTCCAGCATCAGGGTCTTTTCAAATGAGTCAGTTCTTCAAATCAGGTGGCCAAAGTACTGGAGTTTTAGCAGTCCTTCCAATGAATATTGAGGACTGATTTCCTTTAGGATGGACAAGTATTTTCTTCTTTGTCTTTTTTTTTTTTTTTGCAACTTTTCTTATTTTTCTTCCAGTTTTATTCACCCTTTCTCTTTAAACTAAATATGTGCTAATAGAGGAAGAGTTTTAATTGTTTGCAAGAAAACTCAGACTACTAGAGCAGGTAGCCATTCCTTTCTCCAGATGATCTTCCTGACCCAATGATCAAACCCTGGTCTCCCACATTGTAGGCAGATTCTTTACCATCTGAGCCACAAGAGAAGTCCCAAGAGTATTAATTTTTTTGTAAGAAAACCTGAAAGTCTCTTAAATCAGACACCACAAAATAATCATTTGAGGACACACATATACAAGAAGAAAGATAATGAACAAACCATTGCAATACTCTTGTCCCACCCAAACACATCCTGGCCTGGCCAAGCCATTATTAGCAGTACTGGGCTCTGACACCATCTCGTTTTCTTGACTTCCTATCCTGGCTCCTTAGTTAAAAGCATGGAAATTTTCTGAACTTCTGAACTTCTTGGGCCCTCCATTTCTTCATCTCAAGCTTGGATTCATAATTGGCTCACTTTTTAGGACTATGGATACTGTGAGTATGTAAGTATAAGGAGCTTAACATGGTGTCTGGCATATGACAAGTAAGCAGTTTGTTGTTAAGTTGCTAAGTCATGTTTGATTCTTTGTGACCCTATGGACTGTAGCCCACCAGGCCCCTCTGTCCATAAGGATTTCCAGGCAAGAATACTGGGATGGGTTACCATTTCCTTCTCCAGGGGATTTTCTCAGCCCAAGAATTGAACCCACATCCCCTGCTTTGGCAGATTCTTTACCACTGATCTACCAGGGAAGCCCACGTAGGTAACACATTTTAGCTATTACCATCATCATCTCACACTTTCAGACCTGTGGCTGGTTCCCAAGTTTTTTCAGGGCCATGAAAAGGAAAATCTAGTTATTAATGAAGTGTGTTTTCATAAAAGCTCTTGATCCTAACATTATTAGTATAACTGTGCATCTCTGCTGAGATCAACTCTGACGCAGCACACATAGAAGTTAGGCATGAGGGTTGTGGAGGCAGAATTGCCTCTGTTCAAAGAACTTTTTAGTTATTACCAACTAGGAAGAGCCAGATACAACCTCAAACATAGGAGTCAACCTCTCTAAGCTTCAGTTTCCCCTTCTGTAAAACAGAGATTTTCACCCTCTCCTGAGGCATTGGAGATTTAATAAGAAATCCCCTCCCTCTCAAGAAAAGTTAGCTATCATGATTACTATCCACTAGCATATGGAAGTATATTTGCTCAATCTAGTCCCTGGTGCAAAATAGAAGACTTTTGAAATCTAAATACATTCTCATTTATGAAGGCAAAGCACTTAGATAAACCAATAATTAGCCTTGAAAACAGAAAGCTAAAAAGAAATATGACTAGTGAATTTGTTCGTTTTTCTTTTCCCCTTGCACACATTAACTGTGGCTTGATTTTGAACTATGTCAATATACATCAGCTGCTTTAATAGCTCCATCTCATCTACTTAGTTATTTCGCTGGTTGCTTCAGCTCAAGGACTAACAAATGCTCAATTAGCAGCTGGCTAATTTAGTTAAATACATCAAGCTAGTTGTTTTCTAAAAGTTCTAGTATATCATAGGTCCTTTTGGAGAGTCAGTGAGAGAAAAACTCTGCAAAGATGACTCTTCACTTTTTGTTCGTAAGATTGCTCAGAAACCCCTCATGTCCAGCTCCTCTCCAAATCCCCTTCCTCAGCTGTTGATACATTTTGCCAACTTCTCTCTCCAAATCAAATGTGACAGCGAGGGCCTTTTCCTTTTTTCCTGACTCTAAACTGAGGCCTTTATAGATTTGCTCCGTGTTTCTATGGGGTGAACCAAACCCTACCTAAATAATAAAAAGTGGAAAAGTTTCCCCAGGCAGACTGTCTCTTCCGCACCTTGATTAGCCGAGCAAAATGTAGACATAAAATGCAATTGCTTTTTTTCCCCAGATGCTAAAAATGTCAGCCTTGATTTACCCCGACACTCTGACTGACTCACGGCAGACATAAATCCTTCACACCCAACGCAATCATTTTTTGACCTGCTCAGCGGTGGAGAGAGGGAGGGCTTTGCATTTATCTTCCTGGTTGCCACCACCTCGATCCCCATAACTCTTCCTTCCTCTACCCCTGAGGAGCAAGGGCTCCAGGAGTAAAGGCAGAAAGGCACATGTCTATTGTATTATTTCTGAAATATCATGCAACAAGGGGTTTCTCCCTAATTTATTAAGAAGGGAAGAGAAGAGGAAAAAGTATTTTTAGAGATCGATTTACTCTCACCTAACCCCCACCCTCACCTCATCGCGGCTTCATCCTTGATTAGGAAAATACCTTGCACTTTGGAAGCAGCTGTCGTTTTTAGTGCAGAAAAAATAAATAAATAAATAAAACACCACCTGATGCCTTTCTGTCAGATTCTTTCCCAGGCAGCCCATGTGATATTATTCCAGGGACTCACAACAGAGCTGTGAAAATTGCCATTGTTTGTAGTTTGCTCAAACCCAGTTGGGTGGCCTGTGAGCATGGCCTCCAGAAACCTGGCTTCTGAAGCATAATCCATTAAGCAAATGGGCATGACTGGTTAATGGGGAAGACATGGGGTCTGACCTCACACCAGCCCTGTACTAAGAGCAGCTTTGAACAAATCATTTCCTTCTTCAGAATTAGGGCCCCAAATCGTTAAGAAGCCTCCACTTACATCTGTCCTTCACTTCTCCCCCAACAAGGAGCTTGTACTTTGAAGTGCTTTGAGCTCTTCTAAACCAAGGAGCGAACTGAAGCAAAAGTCACTCAGTTGTGTCCGACTCTATGCGACCCCATGGACTGTAGCCCTCCAGGCTCTTCTGTCCATGGGATTTCACAGGCAAGAATACTGGATTGGGCTGCCATTTCTTTCTCCAGGGGATCTTCCTGACCCAGGGATGAAAGCCAGGTCTCCTGCTTTGGAGGCACATTCTTTACCAACTGAGCCACCAAGAAAGTTCCCTAAATCAAGGAGAGGTGTAAACACAGCACTATTCTCCACACTCTCTGTGGCTATGGGTCAGAAAAAGGATGTCCACTGCTCCCATAAAAGACGGTCTCTTCCCTTCCAAATTGACGAAGTGGACCACCTATGTCATCCACCTCTGTCTCCTATGTAGCAGTGTGGCTTTCTCTCTCCAGCCCCTCAGACACACAAGGCAATGATGACCAAGAGTCCCAAGGTCCCCATTTCTTCTTTTACTCATGCTTTTGCCCATGAGGTTTTCTTTATCATCTTCTCTCTTAGTTGAGTTTTTAACCTGGGAGTTTCTTAATGACAGAGACTATAGTCCCGTGCCTGGCATACAAGAGGCATCCAGGGACTTCCCAGGTGGTAAAGAACCCACCTGCCAATGGAGGACACATAAGAGACATGGGTTTGATCCCTGGGTTGGGAAGAGCCCCTGGAGGAGGGCATGACAACCCACTCCAGTATTCTTGCCTGGAGAATCCCAATGGACAGAGGAGTCTGGCAAGCTACAGTCTATAGGAGAGGCAAAGAGTTGGACACAACTGAAGAGACTTAGCACGCACACACAAAGAGTTAAAGAATTGGGCTCTTGTCTCCCCATAGACTGTCTTTCAACATTTGGCCAAGCAATTCTCTCATAAGAAAGATGCTCCTAAATTTTTCCTGAGTCAAATGCTTGAGAGTCCTCCTACTGCACACATATTCCTATATTTCTCTGTCTCTCTCTCCCCCAGCCCACAAAGGTAGGTGTGAAATTAATTTCAGAGCAACTGGAGGAAAACAAAGGCATACTTCCCTTTCTCCAAGACCTCTCTCAGCAGGCCATCTCCTCCAGCTCACCCTCAGCCCCTGGTCAACCTCTACCTGCCCACAGCTACTTCAGGAGGGCTGTGCCTTGTTGACAGTCCCTCAATTCTCCTCAGAGTTGAGAGGTATAGATGCTCTGGAGTTCCACACACAGAACTGCCTCCAACCCCATAGTCATTGGGACCTCCAACTCGATCTTCAGGAAAAGTGAGGATTCAAGAAAGTTGTACCTCTTTATAGCACCACAAATAAGGACAATAAAGTGTTCAGGCACCAAGGAGGCATATATGTTTCTCCACAGAACAGTCCAACACTATAGGTTTTTTCTAACGTTATGAAAGGTAAAGTTGAAGGTCATCAGCTTCAGTTGTAGCTCTCTGGTTGGGGATCACCCGAGTAATACTTTCCCTAAACTCCCACAGAGCTTTCTCCAGGCTCCAGCTAGTCAAGGAGAGAAGCAAAGTCACCAAAGCTCCTTTTGCTCTTGTCCCAAATGGCCCATGAAGACCCATGCCCCACACAGAAATGAAGGGGACCCTGTCACTGATATCTAGGCTGTAGTCCGAAGTACATTGCCATCTAATCTCCATTCTGCACATCAAATAAGAAAGGGGAAAAAATTAAGACCAGCACTTAAGATGTTATGGAAAGTGTGCAACATGCTCTGTTAGCCAGCGCCTAGCCTTGGAAGCCATACATTATTTAATGGAAGCAAGACTTACCCTAAATGAGCCAGAACAATTGCTTAAGGGAGGCAGAGAGGGTAGAAGAGGAAGGATTGTGTATATACTTTTTTTTTTTTTTAATTTCTCTGACCGTGCCCGTTAGTTTTGTTTCTTATTTAGGATACAGTATTAATCATGCTAATATTTTACAGCGGGGCTTTACTCTTTAGTCATTACTTTAATCAAACCCATCAGTGAACGAAGGAACACGTTACCAGGTGGGAATAACTGCTACCGCTCACTGTTAATTACTTTGCATTTTACAGCAATCAGCAGCAGGAGCAGAGATCATAATAAATTCATGACTTATGGGCCCATAAAATCATTACCGTAGGAAAATATGTTTTATCGGGGATTCGATGGGCTGCTGCTCAGAGAGAGATTTCTTGAAGGAAATGACACCCATGAAATTAAACTGATCTTAGCAGTCAGCAGAAATGCAAATGCACAAAAAGAGCAAAAAAATTTTACTGTGGGAGAAAGACTGGCAGATGAAGGACTGGGTGCAGATTATGAGGAGAGGGTGTGGCCACGAAAGGGGTGTGGCCATGAGAGGGGCGGGCCCCAGGTGCTGCGTGTAAGGAGGGTGCTCAACAAAAGGGTTCCGGGCAGAGAGCAAGGGAGGGATGAGACTTAGTGACCCTGGGCTGATCTGGAAGTCTCCAGTAAATGGAGAGTAGTCCATTTACTACATCCCAGGCTTTAACCCTCTCCCATCCTTCTTTATTTCAGCCACCATGTTCTCAGAGGCCTCGAAGACAGTGAGATTAAAGACAAAAGGACAGGTCAATAAATCATCCCCGAGACAGTCAAAAAAAGGGAAGGACCGGCACTCCTGTGCTTTCTCTCTGGTCCTAAAGCAACTCAAGTAAGCTGTTCATGGACAGCATCACTCCTTAACTGAAACAACCCTGCCCCGCCTTCTAACCCCCATAGCCACCCACACACTCCCAGCCTAGGTGGGTGGGACTTTGTGTTCCTAAAGGCCATCTCTGGTCTGTGGGAAATGCTCTCCATGGAGGATAATGAAATCCCGGGTGTTGGTTTCATTGGGGGTTTCTCTGTCTTCCAATTTCTCGCAAGAAGCAGTCATGCCATTTGTTTGGAAGTAACTGTTTTCCTCTTTCCTTTGCTTCTTCCAATTATGCTAGACAAATACAGGCCCTTATTTAGTGTTATTATAAGCATGAAATTATAACAGATCCTTTTAAATGCTAAAGCACTAAAAATAAGTCCTTTTATCAAGGCACACCAGGTCCAGATCTAGCAGCTCATTAATTTCTGTAACTCAGACAAGAGGAAATTCAAACAAATTCCAAGAGCTTTCAATGGAAGGTTTATTCATTCTTGCTGGGATGATCACCATCCTTGTTCATCATTATCATTATTGTTCACATTTCTAAAGGGCTAGGGAGGGGGCTGTCCTCTCAATGGGGTGAACAGCACAGCTGAGAGAGATCCATGTCACCAGAAAGAAGACAAGGAGCCAAAGATGAGTTTGAATCCCACTCTTACCACTTACTCATCCTGAGGAGTCTTAGGGAACTCACTTAACATCCCAGACCTCAGTTCTTGTAAAATAGGGAAAATTATATCTAACTTTCAGTAAAGAGTTATCATGGAAATGAAATGAGTTTACTCTGTATGTGTAGTGCAAAACAAAACACTAGGCAGAGTCTCTGACACAGCTGATCCACTTCTCAGAAACTATTCACAACCTCACCTCAAGGTCGGTCAAGGTAAAACTGTCAGCTTCCTGAAGAAGGTGGGGATACTAAGGAACTGGCTGCAAGAGTTGGCCCACAGGAACCTTGCACAACAGCAGCCCATTACACGGAATGATAAATGGATGGTGTGGGGCATTTGGCTATATTCCCACCTGTCACTGTGACTTTCAGGAATATGTACTGCACTCCTTGGTTCTTGGGAGATTCGGAGCCTCTTAAGAGAGAGATTGGCTTCAGGAGCAAGAGTCAGTGATAGCAGGCACCAGCCTCCCTGGGACAGATGGAGACACCCTGGGAAGCTGAGCCTGGGCTCTGGGCTGTGCTATCCCCTTTTCACCATTACAGTCTCTGTCTCTTGCCTTTACCTTTTTGAAATTATTTATAATAAACAGAAACAGAGAGGCCTCTTCTCATCATTTGCCCCAGCATCTTCTCCTTGCCCAGCAAGGCTGTCCAAACCCAGGCCTCCCTGCATCCCACCCACCACCTCCCTAGAGGCAGTGCTGAGAACAAACTTTAGCAAGGAAGCCTGCTCTCCTTAAGCTCTTCATGGTCCTCACAGCCAATAAAAGTAAAGCCAGACCTGCCTCCCCTGCCTAGCTCCTATCCCCAGCCCCGTCCTCTACCTGAGCACTAGGTAAAGAAAAACAAATAAGGAAATATAGGCCAAATTACTGTAATCAAGAAACCAAGAAATGCCATAACCCTCCAGCATTACCTCTCTCAGGAGATCAGCATTTCAATAGGATTTTAGATCACAAGTGAAATGATTTTGATGGGTGCTGACCCTTTTTAGCCATGTATGTGTGTGCTTGGTAAGGTGTGTAAGCGAGCCCCTTACAATAGGTTGAAATAAAAGAAAGAGATTCAGAGGTGTGTATGGAGTTTTCCAGTTTGAAGTCATATTGGAGCAGCTGTGGTACAGTGGAAGGAAGAAAAGCACCAGAGTCAACACAGACAAGTTCAAACCCCAGCTCTGTCCTGTGCTAGTAATCTGACTTTGGTGAGTTGTTGAAGATCCTCAGTTTCCCCAAGTGAATTATTGGGACTATGCATCGACCTCTCCAATTGTAAAGGATTAAATGGTTAATGCTTATAAAATACCTATAACAGGATATTCACAAATGCTCAGGGCTATTATTAAATTCAGAGAAGGCGATGCACCCCACTCCAGTACTCTTGCTTGGAAAATCCCATGGATGGAGGAGCCTGGTAGGCTGCAGTCCATGGGGTCACGAAGAGTTGGACACGATTGAGCGACTTCACTTTGACTTTTCACTTTCATGCATTGGAGAAAGAAATGGGAACCCGCTCCAGTATTCTTGCCTGGAGAATCCCAGGGACGGGGGAGCCTGGTGGGCTGCCGTCTATGGGATCGCACAGAGTCGGACACGACTGAAGCGACTTAGCAGGAGCAGCAGTATTACTAAATTAGCACCTTGTTACTAAAACAACTCCAGGGAGCTACTCCACTGAGTATGAGTGACAGTTCCAACCTGTGTTAGAAATCCCAGAAGAGTCTGAGCTGTAAAACCCAATAAGTGGTGTAGAATCCCTGTATCTATCAGGATCCTGAGGCTACAATTAACTTATCTTAGACATCTTTCACAGAAAATGTATTTATTAAAATAGCAGATGGCAGTCACTTGATTTTAAATCTCAACCATAATTAGATGTCATAATGAGGGATTTTAAAGATTTCTATCTGACCGTTGTTGAGTAAGCAAAGGAAGACCCTATGGACAAGAGAAAGAGGAACTAAAGCTCGGTCTGTGTCTTCTATGTCTTCATACCCATGCTTTGCATATGTCAAGTCATCTGCATGCTGTCACTTAGTTGACATATGGACGTGGACTGTAGCCCACCAGTTTCCTCTGCCCATGGGATTTCCCAGGCAAGAATACTGGAGTGTGTTGCCATGCCCTCCTCCAGGGGATCTTCCCAACCCAGGGATCGAACCTGTGTCTCTTACCTCCCCTGCCTTGGCAGGTGGGTTCTTTAACCACTGTTACCACCTAGGAAGCCCCAAGCCAAGTCATATAGACTGCCACCAATTTCTTTACCTGTCACAGTTAAATAATAGCATAGAGGTACTGTTCTTCAGATGCACATGTGTCATTTTCTTTTTTATGTGCTATAACACCTTATAGGAGTTCAATAAATGAATCAATTGATACTGATTATTTTAGCAGAAAAACTTTCCATTAATGACATTAGTTTGGGGATGACAGTAGACAAACTTTTTCTTTTAAAGGAAACAAACTTACTTTAAAGGAGAAAAAGTAGCAATGTCATCAGATGCTTATTTTGTGTCCTGAATTGTGATGGATATTTACACATCACAGAAACCTGTTGTCAATCCTAATTAACAGCCAAGAAGGTAGGGAGACAAAGATAAGAACATAAGAGCATGCTGGTGTATTGTGTGTTATTAGAGGAAAGAGTCAGGGATAGAAAAATGCTTGCCCGGGAAATCCCATGCACAGAGAAGCCTGGAGGGCTACAGCCCCTGGCATTGCAAAGAGTAAAACACATCATAGCAACTGAGCACACACACACTAAGTATATAAAAAACATATATGGGAACAATAAATAAAGAACATAGCTTTTATCACACCCTAGTTACAAAAATAGGCCACATATTGGATCATTAATCTCAATATATTACTGAACAATATCAGACCTCAACAACAATGAAACAGAAATTATCTGCAAAAGGATAACTTACATTTTTATATAAATGAAATCACATTTTATCAAATAATTCTTGGGTTAAACAGGAAGTGGTAAAGGAAATTTAGAAATGTTCAGGACTGAATGATAATTAAAATACCACTTGTCAAATTCTGCAGGACACTAGTAAGGTCATGCTTAGAGAAAAATTTATAGGTTTAAATAAATGATCAGGAAATAAGAAAAGTTAGAAGTAAATTAGCTAAGCATGTAACTAACTAAGTTGGGGAAAGAGCCTTAGACCAAACCCAAGGAAATGAAAACTAAGGAAATAATAATAGGGCAAAAATCAAAGAAATAGAGAACACACACAACAAAAGATTAACAAATTCAAAAGACAATTTGCTTGTCTCATAATGAAAATAAAATATAAATCTCTTGCAATACTGATCAAGGGGAAAAAAGAGGAAAGTTGCATGCCCTCCTCATGAAATTAGGATGGATGGATGGGAGTAAGCAAGGAAGACATTAAGAAACAGCTGTTGGTGAGTATATCTGAAAACACTGATGAAATGAATAGAAGACTAAAAATTTGTAACTGTCAAAATTATAGCAACAAGATTTGGGGACCTTAAAGAAACCAGTTAAGAGCTATATAAAGGAATTCAATGACTTTCCTATCCCAAAACTAGCATAATAGTTTATGGAAGAGTTCTATAAAATTCTCAAGGGATGATGAATTCCAGTTTTAAGCACTGCTTCCAAAAAATAGCAAAAGAGGGAAACTTCACCTAGCTCATATTATGAGAAAATGTAATTTTGATTCTGAAACTAAACATAAGCAAAGACAATTCTAGAGTCATTTCACTTATAAATTTCAATACAAAGATACAAAATAAAATAGAAGCTAGCAGAATCAACAATGTCAAGTGAAATTAACCAGGGATGCATCAAAAATCTAACAACATAATTTATCACAATCAGAATAAAGAAAAATACAGAGCAACAATAAGGAGGTTCCTTTAAAAACTAAACATAGAGTTACCATATGATCTTGCAATCTCGCTCCAGGGCATATATCTGGAAATGGCAAAGCTCTAATTCAAAAAGATACATGCACTCCAATGTTCATAGCAGCACTATTTACAATAGCCAAGACATGGAAGATGAGGTGTTTGTGTGTGTGTGTGTGTGTGTGTGTGTGTGTGTGTGTGTGTGTATGTGTGTGTATAGTGTATTATATATACACACACACACAATAGAATACTAGTCAGCCATAAAAAAGAATGAAATGACAGGTACAGCAACATGGATGGACCCAGAGATTATCATACTAAGCAAAGTAAGCCAGACTGAGAAACACAATTATCCCATGGTATTGCTTATTTGTGGAATCTTTAAAAATGAGGCAAATGAACTTATTTATAAAATAGACTCACAGACATAGAAAACAAACTTACAGTTATCAAAGGGGAAAGGGGGAAATACATTAGGAGTTTGGGTTAACAGATATGCACTACTATATCAAAAATAGATAAATAACAAGAACCTACTGATTAGCACAGGGAACTACATTCAATATCCTATAATGACTTATAATAACTTATAATGAAAAGAATCTGAAAATACATAGATATGTATAACTGAATCACTTTGCTGTATACCTGAAACTAACATTGTAAATCCACTATATTGTAATTAAATATATATAGCTATATATAAATTATAAAATATCAATAAACAATAATCGTATAAAAATATCCATTGATTCAGAAAAAGCAGTTGATAAGGTATTACTCCTATGGTGCTGTATTCTATCATCTCTACTAATTTAACTTAGTATAAGAGGTCAATGTTGCAAAGAAAGTGAAAGAAAATAAGAGGTGTAAAGATTGGAAGATGGTAAATTGTCTTCTACGTAAATGTGATAATCTACCTAGAAAAATCAGCACAATCAACAGCTGCCAGATACTAGATCAAACTACAAAAGTCAAAGAAATGTCCCTAGACTAGTAAAACCCAACTGAAAATATCATTTTAAAGAGTGAAAAATACTGATTGCAATATCAACAGCAACAAAGTAACTAAAAGTCAACATCACTGAAAGTATACAGTGCAGGTCAGTTCAGTCGCTCAGTCGTGTCTGACTCTTTGCGACACCATGAATCACAGCATGCCAGGCCTCCCTGTCCATCACCAACTCCCGGAGTTCACCCAGACTCATGTCCATCGAGTCAGTGATGCCATCCAGCCATCTTATCCTCTGTTGTCCCCTTCTACTCCTGCCCCCAATCCCTCCCAGCATCAGTCTTTTCCAATGAGTCAACTCTTCGCATGAGGTGGCCAAAGTACTGAAGTTTCAGCTTTAGCATCAGTCCTTCCAAAGAACACCCAGGACTGATCTCCTTTAGAATGGATTTGTTGGATCTCCTTGCAGTCCAAGGGACTCTCTGGAGTCTTCTCCAACACCACAGTTCAAAAGCATCAATTCTTCGGCATTCAGCTTTCTTCACAGTCCAACTCTCACATCCATACATGACCACAGGAAAAAACATAGCCTTGACTAGATGGACCTTTGTTGGCAAAGTAATGTCTCTGCTTTTGAATATGCTATCTAGGCTGGTTATAACTTTCTTTCCAAGGAGTAAGCATCTTTTAATTTCATGGCTGCAATCACCATCTGCAGTGATTTTGGAGCCCCCCCCCAAAAAATAAAATCTGACACTGTTTCCACTGTTTCCCCATCTATTTCCCATGAAGTGATGGGACCAGATGCCATGATCTTAGTTTTCTGAATGTTGAGCTTTAAGCATACAAGACCTCTATAAAAATAACATAAAACACAAATAAAGGACATAAAGGAGGATAATGTGCATGTAATAAATAGATGAAGAGATCCCATGCTCTTGGATAGGATGATTTAATAGTCTAAAATGTGGATTACTTCCAAATTAATATTTAAATTAAAGCAATCAAAATAAAACCTTAACTCAAATTTCCATGAAACATAATAAACATACCCTAATTTCTAAGAATGACAGTACTAAAGAATGTTCAAACCACCAAATAACTGCACTAATCTCCCATGCCAGTAAGGTTATGCTCAAAATTGTCCAAGCTAGGCTTCAGCATTACATGAACTGAGAACTCAGATGTTCAAGCTGGGTTTAGATAAAGCAGAGGAACCAGAGATAACTGCCAAAATTCACTGGATCACAGAGAAAGCAAGGGAATGCCAGAAAAACATCCACCTCTGGTTCATTGACTACACTAAAGCCTTTGACTGTGCGATGCAGAATTGATGCTTTCGAACTGTGGTGCTGGAGAAGACACTGAGAGTGCCTTGGAAATCAAGGAGATCAAACCAGTTAATCTTAAAGGAAATCAACTCTGAATACTCTTTGGAAGGACTGATGCTGAAGTTCCAACAATTTGGCCGCCTGATGTGAACAGCTGAATCAGTGGAAAAGACCCTGATGCTGGGAAATGTTGAAGACAGAAAAAGAATAGGGAGACAGAGGATGAGGTGTTGTATGGCATCACCGATTCAATGGACATGAATTTGGGAAAACTCCTGGAGATGGTGAGGGACAGGGAAGCCTGGCATGCTGCAGTCCATGGGGTCACGAAGAGTCAGACACAACTTGGCAACTGAACAACAACATGTATAAGGAAAACTATCTCTATTAATGTACAAATTTTTGTTAAAAGAGACTGAATAGAAAGGACTTGTCCTGCAAAATATCATTATAAGATCACAGTTTTTTAATAACTCTGGCATTAAAATAAAAACAGGTAAATAGACCAAGGAACTGAAGAGAAAACTCAGAGATCTGTGACATCATACGACCATGCTTTGTTGTTTAGTCACCAAGTTGTATCCAACTCTTTTGTGACCCCATGGACTGTAGCCCACCAGGCTCCCCTGTGCATGGGATCTCTCAGGCAAGAATACTGAAGTGGGCTGCCATTACCTTCTCCAAGGGATCTCCCTGACCCAGGAATCAAACCCATGTGTCCTGCGTGCAGGCAGGTTCTTTACTGCTGAGCCACCAAGAAGCAATTATACACACTAAAATAGTTCTATAAATCAGTGAAAAAAGAATTATTTAGTCATTTGACTGAAATTGATTTGCTAGAGAGAAATAAAATGGAATCCCTAATTAATATCACATAGAAGAAATACAGAAGAATGTTTTCATGATGTAAGAGTATCAGTTCAGTCACTCAGTCGTGTCCGACTCTTTGCAACCCCATGAATTGCAGCATGCCAGGCCTCCCTGTCCATCACTAACTCCCAGAGTTTACTCAAACTCATGTGCATTGAGTTGGTGATGCCATCCAGCCATCTCATCCTCTGTTGTCCCCTTCTACTCCTGCCCCCAATCCCTCGCAGCATCAGAGTCTTCCCAGCATCAGAGTCTTTTTCAATGAGTCAACTCTTCACATGAGGTAGCCAAAGTACTGGAGTTTCAGCTTTAGCATCAGTCCTTCCAAAGAACACCCAGGACTGATCTCCTTTAGAATGGACTGGTTGGATCTCCTTGCAGTCCAAGGGACTCTCAAGAGTCTTCTCCAACACCACAGTTCCAAAGCATGAATTCTTCGGTGCTCAAGCTTTCTTCACAGTCCAACTCTCACATTCATACATGACTACTGGAAAAACCATAGCCTTGACTAGATGGACCTTTGTTGGCAAAGTAATGTCTCTGCTTTTGAATATGCTATCTAGGTTGGTCATAACTTTTCTTCCAAAGAATAAGCGTCTTTTAATTTCATGGCTGCAATCACCATCTGCAGTGATTTTGGAGCCCCAAAAAATAGTCAGCCACTGTTTCCCCATCTATTTCCCATGAAGTGATGGGACCAGATGCCATGATCCTAGTTTTCTGAATGTTGAGCTTTAAGCCAACTTGTTCACTCTCCTCTTTCACTTTCATCAACAGGCTTTTTAGTTCCTTTTCACTTTCTACCTTAAGGGTGGTGTCATCTGCATATCTGAGGTTATTGATATTTCTCCCAGCAATCTTGATTCCAGCTTGTGCTTCTTCCAGTCCAGCATTTCTCATGATGTACTCTGCATAGAAGTTAAATAAGCAGGGTGACAATATACAGCCTTGACGTACTCCTTTTCCTATTTGGAACCAGTCTGTTGTTCCATGTCCAGTTCTAACTGTTGCTTCCTGACCTGCATATAGGTTTCTCAAGAGGCAGGTCAGGTGGTCTGTAAGAGTATAGAATTGTCTAAATAAACTTTCCAAGTCTGAATCCTAAAACAATAACTCAATGAATTATATGGCAACAAAATTATTTCTTTTTTAAATTCATTTATTTTTAATTTGAGGATAATTGCTTTACAATATTGTGTTTGTTTCTGCATCAACACATGCACTGAATGACATCAGGAACTAACCTAGAAGACAGACATGCTCAGTACTTAAAACTCTAAGGAATTAATATCTAGAAAGTAGAACTGCAAAGTAAATTCAAGAAGAGAGCATCTCCATTAGAAAAATGGGCAACTAATATAAATAGACAATTTGTAAAAGAGGAAATAAAAAACCTGAGAAGCATATCAAGAGATACTCCAACTCATCAGTAGTCAGAAGCATGCAAATTAAAACAACACTGAGATTTCACTCTATACCAATTAGACTGGCAAACATTAGAAAATTGGATGATGCCAGGTATTGGGGCAGAGAATACATGTATATTGGAATTCCTTTATATTGCTGGGGGGAATAGAGACCAATGGTATTTTCAGGGGAAACAGTCTTGCATTACTTACAAAACTAAATGCACATACCTTATGAGCTGGCAAATCTGTTCCTAGATTATATAACTAATAGGAATTTTCACACAGGTCCAAAGGGTGTGTTCAAGATGTTCACTGTAAAGTATTTGCAGGGTATATCAGTGGCAGCTGTGGAGTTGTGCAGGTGACACCCTAGTAGGCTGTGCACAGTGGCCTGAACCTGGTCGTCCATCACTGGGTCAGGGAGTAAGTTAAATGTGGCGGATACTCACTGTGTGCTAGAGGCAAGAGATACAAATACACGCGCCAACAAGAAGAGATCTTACAGCATACTGGAAAAGTCATAAATATAATGAGAGTACAAAATATACATGCTTTTCAAAAACCAAAACTACATGCACACAAAACAAAAACAGTTTCTAAGAACATGCTTAAACAAAATGATACACATTTTAAAGGGAGATAATTGCCTCTGGGAAAGAAGGGAATGGAGGTTGGAGATGGGGATAAAGTAAAACCTAAGAGGGCCCTTCTCAGACTCATGTAATAATGCTCATGAAGTCAGGAGAATAATTAATTCAGCAGTCTCCTCCTGAAGATTCTGAGCCAAAATATTTTCCGTTGCAACTATCCAACTCTGCCATTATAGCAAGAAGGCAACTGAAGGCAGCATGTAAAGAACAAGTAGGGCTATGTTCCTGGTTTATTCACCAAAAGTTGGTGGGCTGATGTAGTCCACAGTCTGTAGTCTGCTGACTACTGAGTTAGACTCCTGAGATTATAACAGGTACACTAAAGGACTCCTTGTTATGAAGACTGCACTTGCAGATCCAAAAGTCTGGTTATGGGCCTTGCTTTGTGGTCCAGTGGTTAAGACTCTTGCACTTCCAATGCAGGGGCCACTGGTTCAATCCCTAGTCAAGGAACTAAGATTCCACATGCCACAGCCAAAAATATTTTTTAAACAACAGTAAGAATAATAAAGTTTTTTTTTTTAATCTGGCTATGTAGCCTGAAATTTTCTGAATGTAGCCTGAAAAAAGCCAATGTATTTTTGTGAGCAAAAGAATGGAATAAAAATCCCAAACTGTCTCAAATAACCCTTGGGTTTAGTGTCTCAGACTCCAGGCAAAAAGAGGAGACAGAGTTGAAAAGATCTCTAGGTAGAGTTATTCTTATTGAAACTCTATTCATCCTTTAAATTGCTATTTCCATGGGAGCTACCAAATCCATAAGAGAGGCAGAAGCTGGTCAGGGTTCTGAGCCCTATTATTAGAATTTTTATATAAGCAGAAAATGACAAAAACCAGGACTCCACATTCCTACAATCCTATAAATATCCTTTTCTTCTGGGAAGCATGTCTGACCAAAACATATGAAGCAATGTGACAGACCAGTAGGAGAATAGAGGTTTAAATGTCAGCTCGAAACAATGTTCATTTCCTTTAAAGAAAAAAGAATCATTTGCACAGCTCTCTGAGCCACAAAAGTGAACCTCTTTCAGTTTGAAGTTCATCCAGAAAATCCTTTTGCAAAATATTTGCTGAAACACTGTAATGTAGGAATTGGAAGGGATTAAGGCTTGTTCGGTTTCTCCTCCCCCACACCTATCTTTCCTGAGCTGACTTATGCAGCCCAGAAGCTGAAATCCATGTGTCTAAGACCCAGATTCCAAATTCAACATATTCTCCCTCTACAACCAAAAATGAAAATGTTACTGAAATGTCTCATTTATAGTAAAAATATGCCTAAGAGAGCAGAACAACGGTCCCTCACACAATCCTGTTAGCTCCCAAACACCTCTAATAGAGCCTCTTTTGTCCTTCACTTGTTCTAACATCAGTAAGGTTCTTACAAGATAGGGTTTCAACCACAGTGCGGGCCCCTGCTCTCAAATTACGGGGGCTCAGAGAAGGAACAGCTGTGTGGCAGGGACTCTGATGGCAGTGGTTCACACAGGGGAGAAATGACTGGGCTACACTGGTTTGGGAAGGTTCAAGAAATGGGCCCATTTTTTTACATATAAAACATCTTGAAACAAAGATATCAAAAGATAAGGAGATGCCTGGCAGGGAGAAATGACATAATGGCTCTGTGTTAACAACAACAAATTAAAAGCTGCAAAAGCACCATGTTTAGGTGGTAAAAATTTGAAAGGCTTAAGGATTTTTCAGTCCTTGCTTGCTAACTTTTGCTCTTATCTACTTTTCTCAATAGAAATCCCTGTCACAAGTCTAGATACTGCAATCATACTATTTACCACTCAGGTATTTGTAAAGTATAAAGAATTTCAGCTTTCTTAAACTACCATTTCACCAGGTTTTATAGTTTCAACACAGCCCTTGGATTCACATTGACTCTTAGCTTATATGAAACATTTTGTTGTTATTTAGTCATGTCCGACTAAATAACATGTCACTAAATCATGTCTGCGGAGAAGGCAATGGCAAGCCACTCCAGTACTCTTGCCTATAAAATCCCATGGATGGAGGAGCCTGGTAGGCTGCAGTCCATGGGGTCGCTGGGAGTCGGACACGACTGAGCGACTTCACGTTCCCTTTTCACTTTCATGCACTGGAGAAGGAAATGGCAACCCACTCCAGTGTTCTTGCCTGGAGAATCCCAGGAACAGCAAAGCCTAGGGGGCTGCCGTCTATGGGGTTGCACAGAGTCGGACACGACTGAAGCGACTTAGCAGCAGCAGCAGAAATCATGTCTTGACTCTTCGCAACCCCATGAACTGAAATTGCCAGGTTCTTTTGTCCATGGGATTTCCCAGGCACGAACACTGAAGTGGGTTGCTGTTTCCTTCTCCAGAGGATCTTCCTGACCCAGGGATTGAACCCATGTCTCCTGCATTGGCAGGTGGATTCTTTACCACTGAGGCACCAGGGGAGCATATGGAACATACCTGGGTCTTAACATGTATTATCCAGATCTTGTCTACATTGAAGTTCATCCATTTAGTCTCAGCCACATTGTTTTTCATACAATGTTCTTCAAATAACTATAATGTATAATGGAGGCTGTATTCAAATAGCCCTGTGTTGGGGTAAATCTACAAACCCAAGGTTTTTCATCCCTTCAAGCAGTCTTGAACTTTACTTGCTATAGCAAGTGTCATTCATATGCCCATAAATGTGTATATGACAATAGGTGGAATAAGAATCTGCCTGCCTTAGCCATGGCCCCATCTACCTGTGTGCCACCCCTACCTCCCAACTGCCTATGAGAGCAGGAGACTGGGGATATGTGAGTGGAGAGAGAGACCCACTGGACGACATTCCATGGAGACCAACATGGTGGTGACTAGTGCTGTCAGTGGAATTTTCTGGTTCTTTTCCCTTTGGGGCACACAGTAGAGCTGCACATCCTGACCCTTTTGTTAAGATAGGACCATATGACTAGTTATAGACCATGAGTCATTCTCAGCCAGAATAGCAAATGGTCAGTGTGAGACCTTCCAGAGCTCTTCTCTCTCACTAACACAGTGGCTGGCACCATTCAAATGATAGCTTCTATGTCGGCAGTGATGATCAGAGCCTCCCTACCAACTAGGATGGACTAGTAACTTGAGAGATTTTTCTTGGTTGTGTTTAGTTCCCAAGACCTTGGGGAGTTTGTTACCATGACAGAACTTAGCCCATACAGATTGTTATATTAAAGGAGAGAGTACATGGTCTTTCCCTTCCCTTATCATCTTCCATGACAAATATAGGGACTGTTAGGGAAGTATTTTTAGAGACTGAGGATACCAGCAAAAAAGGAAAAGTAGGGACTTTCCTGTTGGTCCCATGTTTAAGAATCTCCCTGCCAATGTAGGGAACATGGGTTCGATCCCTGGTCAGGGAAGATCGCACATACCTGGGAGCAACTAAGCCCTAGGGCTGCAATTACTGAGCCCGTACCCTAGAGCCTGTGCTCTGCAATGAGAAGCCCACACACTGCAACAAAGAGTAGCCCCTGCTCTCTGTAACTGGAGAATGCCTTCACACAGCAAGAAACTGTGCAGCCAAAAGTTAAATAATTTTTTTTAAAAAACTACTCAGTTAAAAAAAAAAAAGGAAAGTGCCCTTTCTTCCCCTGTTGAATATCTACTTACTGATGACTATTTTGAGCAAGTAAAAAATGAGTGAGAGGGAGACAGCAAGGCACAGAAACAAATACAAGTTCAGTTGACTAAACATCCACTGTCGTATTTAAGAATATGAGAGAGCCCTGTAGGTCAAAAGGAAAAACCTTGCAGGTCACCTTGGTTAATTCTACCCACATGCAGATCATCAACACCACTGGAGAAGCAGATGTTCACCTGGGAAGCATGATGCCAAGCTTCCCTGTAGGCAGGCTATTCCAGTTTCTCTACAGGATTCTCTGGGTTCCCCTCGCTTCATTGTCACCACCCACACACACCTCATTTGACTGAGAAGGATGATAAGCAATAGTTGAATATGTGCTGTGTGTCTGTCTGTTCATCTCAGTCCCTCATTCCAAAATGCTTAAGGATAAAAAGACTACAAAGGAGGATCTTGGTCTCATCCTCACAGTAGGTCCCTCCACCATAGTCAGTCTAGGAAAATGGGACAGGAATTTAAATAAGTCTGTTATTGTTTAGTTGCTCAGTCGTGTCTGACTCTTTGCAACCCCTGAACTGTGTAGCCCACCAGGCTCCTCTGTCCATGGGATTTCCCAGACAAGAACACTAGAGTGGGTTGCCATTTTCTTCTCCAGGGCAGCTTCCCAACACAGGGATCAAATCAGCATCTCTTGCATTGGCAGGTGGATTCTTCGTACTGGACTTTTAATAATTGAAAATGATCACAAAGCTCTGGGAAAACATCTATGATACCATTCTAAGGAAGGAAGGTTGGACGAAATTCGGTGGAAAGCAATAATCAGAGAGAGGAAAATTGTTTCATGCTTGTACTGCATTCAGTTTGGAATTTTCACTAAAATAATTACATGTTTAGCAAAAAATAATGATTAATGTTTTTCTAAAGCACTCAGGGACCTCACACATCCAAATGAGTACTGTCATTCAAAGCGATCTCCAAGGCTGCAACTCTTCAACCAGTAATGCTGCCATTGCTCAAAATATTTTTGGAATTGCCTTGAGTCAGTTTGTGAACTATAGAATGAAATGTCTCTCACAGTCACAATTCAGTTTTCCTTGGGCTACTTCTTTATTTGCCCTTGTGTCCTTTCTTCTGACTTCATTCAGCCTAACTCCACACTCCTCCCTTCCATTCTATCAAATAAAGCAAGTGAATTTCAGACTTGCCCTGGGAAAGACCTCTCTGAGTTGAGGCATATAAAGGGTTAGGAAGATGAAGAGGAAGTAAGGAAGTTTTATAAGGAGAGGGCAGCTTGGATGTTGCTGCTGAAAAGTGGTAAATTGCTAACCAGGGCATTGCTGGCTGACCATCATAAATGTGGTCCCCAAAAGTTTAATCCCTCTGATTTTAAAAAAGCATTCTATGCTATAAAATACACCTCAGTAAATTTTAAAGGATTCAAATTATACAAAGTATGTCTGTGGCCACAATGGAGTAACAAATCAATCATAGAAAGTTATATGGAAAATATCCCCCAAATATTTCTACAGTATATAACACAGTTCTAAAAAAACACATGTGTCAAATAAGAAGTCAAAAGGAAAAATAGAAAGAATTTTGAACTGAATGAAAATGAAAACACAGCAAACCAGAATCATGGGATACTGCTAACATAGTACTTAAGGGGATGTCCATAGCACTAAAGACCTACGTTAGAAAGGAATAAAAGCCACAAATCAAGTACATCTGTTTTAAACTTAGTAAACTAGAAAGAGAAGAGCAAGTCAAGCCCAAAATGAGCACAAGCAAGGAATAATAAAGGTCAAAACAGGAATCAAGGAAATAGAAAATATAATAAATATGAAACCAAAAGCTGGTTCTTTGAAAAAAGTAATAAAATTGATAACCCTCCAGTAACACTGAGCAGAGGGAATGAAAAAAAAGGAAACATGAATACCAATATCGGGTCTAAGAGGAGACATTATTACAGATTCTACAGGTAATAAAAGGATAATAAGAATAATTTTATACATAGAAAATGAACAACATAAGAAATAGACAAACATCTCGAAAGACACAAACTACCAACCTTACTCAACAATAAATATACAGCCTTGATGACCAACAGGCATAAAAAAAGACCCTCAACATCGGTAATTATCAGAGAAATGCAAATCAAAGCTACAACGAGGTATCATCTCATACCAGTCAGAATGGCCATCAAAATCAAGTCTACAAATAAATCCTGGAGAGAGTGTAAAGAAAGGGGAGTTCTCCTACACTGTCGTGGGAATGTAAATAGGTACAGCCACTACTGAGAACAGTATGGGGCTTCCTTACGATCCAGCCCTAAGATCTAGCAATCCCACTCCTAGGTACATATCTGGAAAAGACAAAAACTCTAATTCAAAAGAAACATGCACACCAATGTTCACAGCAACACTATTTATAATAGCCAAGATATGTTGTTGTTTCTGGTATTGTTCAGTCACTAAGTCATGTCCGACTCTTTTGTGACCCCATGGACTGCAGCCCCCCAGGCTCCTCTGTCCATGAGATTTCCCAGGCAAGAATACTGGAGTAGGTTGCCACTTCCTTCTCCAAGCGATCTTCTTGACCCTGGGATAGAACCCATGTCTCTTGCATTTGTAGGTAGATTCTTTACTACTGAGCCACCAAGGAAGCCCTAGCCAAGACATGGAAACAACCTAAATGTCCATTGACAGATGAGTGGATAAAGAAGATGAGGAACTATTTCAGTCATAAAAAGGAATGAAAGAATGCTATTTGCAATAGCATGGATGAGATCATCACATCAAGTGAAGTAAGTCAGAGAAAGGCAAATCCCATATTACATCACTTATATTTGAAATCTAAAATATGATGCATATGAACTTATTTGTGAAACAGACGCAGAGACATAGAAAACAAACTTACGGATACCAAAGAGCAAAGGGGTGGAGAAGGGATAAATTAGGAGTTTGCTGCTGCTAAGTCGCTTCAGTCGTGTCCGACTCTGTGCAACCCCATAGACGGCAGCCCACCAGGCTCCCCTGTCCCTGGGATTCTCCAGGCAAGAACACTGGAGTGGGTTGCCATTTCCTTCTCCAATGCATGAAAGTGAAAAGTGACAGTGAAGTCGCTCAGTTGTGTCCGACTTTTAGCGACCCCATGGACTGCAGCCCACCAGGCTCCTCCGTCCATGGGGTTTTCCAGGCAAGAGTACTGGAGTGGGGTGCCATTGCCTTCTCTGATATACACATTACTATATCTTAAATAGCCAACAAGGACCTACTTTATAGAACAGAGAACTATATTCAATATCTTACAATAACCTATCATGGGAAAGAATCTGGAAATATATATATATTTATATATATGGCTTCTCTGGTGTCTCAGTGGTAAAGAATTCACCTGCAATACAGGAGACACAAGTTCAATCCCTGAGTTGGGAAGATCCCCTGCAAGAGGGCATGGCAACCCACTCCAGTATTCTTGCCTAGAGAATCCCATGGACAGAGGAGCCTGGTGGGCTGTAGTCCATAGGTCGCAAAGTCAACAAGATGGAAGTGACTAAGCACAAGCACATATCTATATATAATCTTAACCACTCAGCTGTATACCAGAAACTAACATTGTAAATCAACTGCATTCAATTTTGAAAAAAAAAAAAAAAAGAATCTGTATAATCTCTTAAAAATAACAACAATAAAATGTATCCTTTAATAGGTCTATTAAAGAAATTGAATTTGTACTTAAAAGCCTTCCCAAAAAGAAAACACCCAGGTACAGATGGCTCCACTGGTGGATTCTAATAAATGTTAAATAAATAATTTGGTTTGATTCTAAACCAAATTCCTCAAAATTTCAGAGAAGGAAATACTTCTCAACTGAGGCTATGAAACCAATGTTATCTTGATACCCAAAACAAAGAAAGTACACGTAGAAAATGGCCAAACAAAATCTCTCATGAAAACAGATGAAATTTCTCCTGAAATTTCTAAACAAAATTTTAACAACTCAACAATATATACAAAGGATAGTAAACTATGGCCAAGAAGAATTTATCCCTGTAACGCGATGTTGATTCAACGTCCAAAAAAAGGAATCAGTCGATGTAACTAACCATATTCAGATCAGATCAGTCGCTCAGTCGTGTCCGACTCTTTGCGACCCCATGAATCGCAGCACGCCAGGCCTCCCTGTCCATCTCCAACTCCCAGAGTGCACTCAAACTCACATCCATCGAGTCAGTGATGCCATCCAGCCATCTCATCCTCTGTCGTCCCCTTCTCCTCTTGCCCCCAATCCCTCCCAGCATCAGAGTCTTTTCCAGTGAGTCAACTCTTCACATGAGGTGGCCAAAGTACTGGAGTTTCAGCTTTAGCATCATTCCTTCCAAAGAAATCCCAGGGCTGATCTCCTTCAGAATGGACTGGTTGGATCTCCTTGCAGTCCAAGGGACTCTCAAGAGTCTTCTCCAACACCACAGTTCAAAAGCATCAATTCTTCGGTGCTCAGCCTTCTTCACAGTCCAACTCTCACATCCATACATGACCACAGAAAAAAACCATAGCCCATATTAACAAGCTAAAAAAGAAAATATACATGTGATCATCAACAATATAAGGAAAACAAGAGTTAAAAAAGAATCAAGAATGAATCCTAGGATCTGGGCCTGGAAATACGCATCCAACATTTCCAAAAATCCCAGTAAAACAAAAGAGATGCCAACTATTTAGGTTTGATATTCAGGAGACTATGTGTAGACATTTTTCATAACAGTTTCTTTAGGAGGATGAGAATAACAGGGATAAGGAGATGCTAGGGAGAGGGGAGGGAAGGGTGGTAAATATCAACCATGAGTAAGAGATCACTGTTTTTCTATGCAATCCCAACCTCAACCACAATTCTCGATGAGAGAAGAGGAATATTTCTGCCTACTTTCTATCGGATATAAATTTCAACAGATAAATATTCTGAGTCTTCAGCCAATATAAATCAGTCTAGGTCCTACTTAAACTCCAACTATACTTATAAAGTACTTACTGAGAAATATGCTAAAGAAATTCTTAGTCACAAATTATCTTTCAAAACACAGAGATTAAGGGAAAAGAAAATGTGGTGGTAAAGCAGTAGATGCTTTAGATCTAATTGACAAATTTAGAAACAAATAAATTACCAGGAGTAGATGGCACCCACCCAAGGGTCTGAAGGAACTCAAGGATGAAATTGTGAGGCTGCTGGCCAAGTTGCAACCTTGCAGTTACAAATGGCCACATGCCATCAGAATGGCAGACTGCCAGAGTGACTTCTCTCTATGACATGGGCTGCAGAGGAGACCTGAGAGCCACAGACACATGGGTGTTACTTCCAACACCAGTATGCTAAAAACTAGAATAAAGTGGAGGTCTACTATACCCTTGAGAAATCTAATCCCTCCCTCTCTGAGGGAAGCAGTGTAGTCAGGGGAATGAACAATAGCTGGAAACTAAGAGCCCCACTCTGAAGTATATTTTGCCCCTATTGACAGCATAATCACCACGTCTCATTCTCACACACAAAATGAAAATAATATCTACCCTACATACTTCATAAAATTTTGAGTAGGCTGAGAGGAGGTAACAGAGATTACTAATTTTTTTTAATTGAGTTACAGATGATGAACAATGTCAAATTAGTTTCAGGTATACAGCACAGTGATTCAGTTATATATATAAAGTGTTAGTCGCTCAGTCATGTCTGACACTATGCAACCCCATGGACCATAGCCTGCCAGGCTCCTCTGTCCAATCAGATTCTCCAGGCAAGAATGCTGGAGTGGATTGCCATTCCCTTCTCCAGGGGATCTTCCCAATCCAGGGATCAAACCCGAGTCTCCTGCATTGGCAGGCAGACTCTACCATCTGAGCCACCAAGGAAGTCCTAGCTTTATATGTTTGTTTGTGTTTTTTTCAGATTCTTTCCCCTTATAGGTTGTCACAAAATATTGAGCATAGCTCCCTGTGCTATTAAGTATGTCCTTGTTGACTATTTCATACATGATATTGTTTAGTTGCTAAGTCATGTATGACTCTTTGCAACCCCATAAACAATAGCCCACCAGGCTCCTCTGTTCATGGGATTTCCCAGGCAAGAAGCTGCAGTGAGTTCCCATTACCCCCTCCAGGGAATCTTCCCAACCCAGGGACTGAATCCACTTCTCCTGTTTTGACAGCAGATTCTTTACCACTGCACCACCAGGGAAGCATTTTATATATCAGTTCAGTTAAGTTCAGTTGCTCAGTCATGTCCGACTCTTTGTGACCCCATGAATTGCAGCACGCCAGGCCTCCCTGTCCTGCACCAACTCCCAGAGTTCACTCAAACTCACATCCATCGAGTCGATGATGCAATCCAGCCATCTCATCCTCTGTCGTCCCCTTCTCCTCCTGCCCCCAATCCCTCCCAGCATCAGAGTCTTTTCCAATGAGTCAATTCTTTGCATGAGGTGGCCAAAGTACTGGAGTTTCAGCTTTAGCATTATTCCTGCCAAAGAAATCTCAGGGCTGATCTCCTTGCAGTCCAAGGGACTCTCAAGAGTCTTCTCCAAAACCACAGTTCAAAAGCATCAATTCTTCGGCACTCAGCTTTCTTCACAGTCCAACTCTCACATCCATACATGACTTTTGGAAAAACCAAAGCTTTGACTAGACGGACCTTCGTTGGCAAAGTAATGTCTCTGCTTTTGAATATGCTGTCTAGGTTGGTCATAACTTTCCTTCCAAGGAGTAAGCGTCTTTTAATTTCATGGTTGCAGTCACCATCTGTGGTGATTTTGGAGCCAAAAAAAAAAAAATAAAGTCTGACACTGTTTCCACTGTTTCCCCATCTATTTCCCATGAAGTGGTGGGACCAGATGCCATGATCTTCATTTTCTGAATGTTGAGTTTAAGCCAGCTTTTTCACTCTCCTTTTTCACTTTCATCAAGAGGCTTTTTAGTTCCTCTTCACTTTCTGCCATAAGGGTGGTGTCATCCACATATCTGAGGTTATTGATATTTCTCCTGGCAATCTTGATTCCAGCTTGTGTTTCTTCCAGCCCAGCGTTTCTCATGATGTACTCTGCATATAAGTTAAATCAGCAGGGTGACAATATATAGCCTTGACGTACTCCTTTTCCTATTTGGAACCAGTCTGTTGTTCCATGTCCAGTTCTAACTGTTGCTTCCTGACCTGCATACAGATTTCTCAAGAGGCAGGTCAGGTGGTCTGGTATTCCCATCTCTTTCAGAATAGTAGTGTGTATATGTTAATTCCAAACTGCCAAATTTTCCCCCTTTGGGTAACAATAAGTTTGTTTTCTCTGTCTCTAGTCTCTTTCTGTTTCATAAGTAAGTTTATTTGTATTTTTTTTTAGATTCCATCTTTTATATATATATACACATACATATACACACACACACAGATATATATATCCCTAGGGCCTGGGTTCAATCTCTGGTCAGGGAACTAGATCACATATGCCACAACTAAGACCCAGCATGACCAAATAAGTATTTAAAAAAAAAAAAATAAGCCTAAATCTGTAGTATTCATGTATTGAGGAGGATAATAATAGTATGATGATGATGTTATTGTTGCTGTTGTTCTTTCTACTAAATGCCTGAAGAGAAGAGCATGAATCTCCAGTGATTGTTCTTCCATTACAACTTAGCCAGTCACTTACTTCTGTCTCTCTCCTCTCTTGATTTTCATTAATTTGAATTTATCACCTTCCACCCAAGGTTACCACTTTCAGTTGTCTCTCTATATCTGTGTATCTTACCTGAGCCTCAATCCTGAAGGCGACAGTTTTATTTCCAACACTGCGTCTCCATGTGTCCCCTCTGTTTCTGTTAATGATACTCCAATCTTACCTCTGACCCAGGTTCAAAACCCCAAGTCAGACTTTGAGACCTTCCTTTCTTCCCCACTAAACTCACAAGTGTATATATACACACGCACACACATTACAAATTTGCTAATTCTTGCCAGTTCTCTAATTCTATGACTCTAGGATCCATGCCTTCCTTTTCCTCCCTCCAGCACTGACCTAATTCAGCTCCTGTTATCTCAATCACTCTCTGAATACTTAATGGGCAACTTTCTATTGTAAGGTATCATGAAAGATGCTGAGGATGTGATGGTGAATAAGATATGAGTCTGCCTAGAAAGGTTCTCAGAGGCAAGTGCTGTTAGTGAAGGCTTTCTATAGAAAGGAGATCACATCCAATGATAGAGGTAATAAGAGGGTATTGATAATAGCAGAGGTTCTATGAGAGATGAGGCATCTGATCCAACATTAGTCTGCTCCTGGAGGAGCAGATTCCTGAGCTGGAGGCCACAGTGAGGCCACTGGTCTATAGAGGTCAGAGAAAGATGTATAGGAAGGAAAGAATTCTTATCAAAAGCTGCAGAATATGTTGAGGAAATTACGAGCATCTCAGGATGGCTGGAACATGATTTGTAAAGGAAGTCTCAAGGGGGATTCGGCACAGTTTGGGGGAGGGGGTTGTAAACTATGTCCAGCCCTTTTTCTTTGGGATGAAGGGGAGGTGGAGCCACGTGAGTGGGTTTATGGTGGAGGTGACAGGTTGTTTTTTAGTGAAATTGCCTTGTCAGAGCTGGGTACCCAGGCTCAATTGCTCAAAGCATGTTGCCCACCCAACTTTGTCTCTGCACTCAGAGCATGCGAACCTGCAGGATACCCCTCCATTTTACTGCCACCCAGAGCCCAGGCCCCCTATCAGGCTGCAGATGAACCCTGGGGGCCACCAGCACCTCACCCTCAGCAGACTCTCAGGACCTGCTGTCTTGGCAAATGTGCAGCCTCATGACTCTGCCTTCCTAACCTGAGGCCTGTCTAGTGGTTTATCCTCTTTGTTTTCTCTGTTCCCCAATAGCTTGGTGTTTCTTCACCCTGATCCAATTTCTAGCACTCACACTTCTCCTCAGTCCTTGCCCCTATTGTCTGGAATCTCCATTCCCTGATTAACAAATTCCTCACATCCTTATCTTATCCACTAAACGTCCCTTTACTCCCTTATCCTGGCACGGCTGTCCCCTGGGGACCCTACTTCCCCTGTTACATCACAAGTGGAAGCTCCCCAATCTCCCAACGCCCCTGTCATTCAGGAGTGGCAGTCAGGTCTAGAATCATCCTACCTGCACCTCTCAGACATTATTGCACCTTCTTACATGAACAGCCCAGCTCCCTTTCTGACTTCATTCCATAAGACAGTCTCTAGGTCCATCCATGTCTCTACAAATACCATATATTAACACATGTATGTACAATCTAGAAAAATGGTACAAGTGATACTATTTGCAAAACAGAAATACAGACACAGACATAAAGAAAAAACTATGGACATCAAGATGGGAAAGGGTGGTGGGATAAATTGGGAAATTGGGACTGACATACATACACTACTGAATATTCAACCCTGAATATTCATTGAAGGACTGATACTGATTGGAAGCTGAAGCTCCAAATACTCTGGCCAACTGATGCAAAGAGCCAACTTGTTGTAAAAGACCTTAGCACTGGGAAAGATTGAGGGAAGGAGGAGAATGGGGCAACAGAGGATGAGATGGTTGAATGGCATCACCAACTCAGTGGACATAAATTTGAGCAAACCCTGGGAGATAGTGAAGGATGGAATCCTGGCTTGCTGCAGTCTATGGGTTGCAAAGAGTTAGACAGGACTTGGTGACTGAACAACAACACTACTGTGTATAAAATAAACAACTAATAGAGTTCGGGGAACTCTATTCAGTGCTCTGTGGTGATCTAAATGGGAAGAAGTCCAAAAAAAGAGGGGATATGTGTATCCAATACTTTGGCCAACTGATGCAAAGAGCCAACTCATTGGAAAAGATCCTAGCACTGGGAAAGAATGAGGGAAGGAGGAGAGGGGATGACAGAGGATGAGATGGCTGGATGGCATCACCAACTCAATGGACATGAGTCTGAGTAAACTCCGGGAGTTGGTGATGGACAGGGAGGCCTGGCGTGCTGCAGTCCATGGGGTCACAAAGAGACAGACATGACTGAGCAACTGAACTGACGTGTATCTATAAGCATAGCTGATTCACTTTGCTGTACAGTAGAAACTAATGCAACTTTGCAAAGCAACTATGCTCCAATAAAAATAAAATTTTTTAAAAAGATGGAAAAGAAAGCCCAGCACCCTCTCCCTGAGGCACATGGTACCGTCTTCAGCTCTGTGATCTATTGCCCTCAAGGACACTGTTCTTCATTCCCTGAAATCTTCGTGATCTGTACTTTGTCCTGCCACCACCGTGATCGGCCCCAAACACCCTCATTCTTGTGTTCTTTGACTCTCTAACTTCCAAAGCGCTTCTCTCTCCAGTTCCTTATTGTCACCTGCAACTCTTTCACTCCCAGGAGTGTGCTTCATAACCACAAACAGTCCCTCCTTCCTTCCAGCTGCCCCAGTTTCTCCCATCATGCCAGCCCTTCCCCATTACAGAGACCCCCTAGGTCACCCATTTCTCCTCAACTCCCTCTTCTCTCCAGTAGTTCTCATACTCCTTGACCCATTGTTTGAATCACTCTTTTGCTATATAGAGTTTTTACAGCACCAATCCAATTAGCTCTCCCGTTTTCAGAAACCTATGCCCTGTGCTAAATGGGATATCCCAGTATTACCCAAAGGCTCCTCACCAAGCTCTTCACATGTTAGGTTCTTTCCACTCTAAAACATCTATTACATCACCTCCTGATTCATTCTCCTATAGCTGAGTTCTGATCCCCCTTCTACCCTGCTCACAAACTTTCAAGTAATGCCAATGGCCTATCAAAATAATTTTACCCATCTGAGATTTATATTCCAGAACCAACCCATCTCTCTGACCTTATGTTGCTCCTGTCCATTTCTAATATCCTCTATCACCCTGAACTCACTTCCCATCTATGTTTCCAACACGTTTTTTTTTTTCTTCCTCTCAAGGTAGGAAGGTGTGTGTGTGTGTGTGTATATGCTTGTGTGTGCATGTATTTGCGTGCATGTTCAGTTGCTCAGTCGTGACCCCATGGACTGTAGCCTGCCAGACTCCTCTGTAGGTGAGATTTATCAGGCAAGAATACTAGAGTGGGTTGTCATTTCCTCTTCCAAGGGCTCTTCCAGGGCAGGGATTGAACCTGTGTCTCCTGCACTGGCAGGTGGACTCTACCACTGAGCCACCTGAGAAGCCTGTGTGTATACATGTATGTCTTGAATTATCGTTGTAAGGCCATACCTTGCCAAAACTTTCCCAGGTTTTTCTGAAAGGACCCAGGATACCACAAAGCGTCTTCATCACCTGTTGAAGCCAGCACGGTGTCTCCTTCCCTCTCCACTCCTGGCAGCAACATTGGCCACCACGCCCCACATGCTGACCCTCCCCCCAGTAACAGAGCCATTTCCTGGCACAGTCCCACCCCAAGTCTTCCTGTGCCAGCATCATTCTGAACTTCAGTCTGGTCCATGAAGAGGGGAGACTTCCCTCATCTCCCACACCCCAGGGGGCCTCGGTCTAAAATCTTCATCCTAAAAGTGTGCTTTAGGGTATTCCCAATGCATCACAAAGGGTTTATATGAAATCTACATCCAGGTTCCTGCTTGCAATCTCTTGCTTCCCAAGAATCAGATGCAAGGCCTCAGACTGGCAAAGAAAACCTCTGTGAGAAAAGAGAAAACAAAACTGATTTTCTCTGAATTCCCTTCCATCCCCCATTCCCCATCTCCATCCCCATCTGTCTCCAGCAGCTGCATTGCAGGCCCAATCAATAAAGGGCTTTCCTTTCACATGGAAGCTTTCTGTGAAGTTTGATGGAAAACACTAGTCAGTAATCCAAAGGCCAGGCTTCGCCACTGGTGACCCTGAGAGAGCCACTTGACTGTTCTGAGCAGCACGCCTATCTGCCTCCTCTACAGCAGAGAGGTTGTGAGAACCATCCAACATGATACTGCTAAAACTGTGCTGTGAATTATCAATGCTATGTACATCAAGCTTCTCGGGGCAGAGATCTTGGTGTGTGACCTAGAGCAAGGTTAATTAACCTTCTAAACCTCAGTTTCTCCATCTATAAGATGAATTAACAAGGATCACCTCACAGTCCACTTTGAGGATTAAATATTATATGGAAATTGACTAATGCTGTACTCGTGTAGAAGGCAATCGTAAATCTCAGTGTTGGTCTGATGGTGGTGGTGGTGATGGTATTCCATGAAAGATGTTATCTCTATTTTGAAAATCTGAAGGTATTAGCCTGCTTATACAGAAGTCCAGCTGGATCTTAACCCCAAGGAAAACAAAGTATCAATTAGCACTAGATGTCCTCCGAAGGCAGATCCCCTGTTACTTATAAAACATTTGAAGATTTTCCTACTAGAGGAGCTTTAAAATTCTTCTATATTATATTATCCAATACCCATAAAACATCATTATATGTAATGGCATATATAATTTGAATGTTTCAAAATCTATTTAAGATATTACAAAAATTTCTATAGCTATTAAATTATATCTGCCACGTTGGCATATTATACAGACACACTTTTATAGCATCAGTTTAATTGTTCAGTGCCAAGCTTAACTCCTTTTTTGTCTGGTATATTTTTTACACAAGATTTAATTTGGGAATAAACAGTCCAATATAAACAGAGCAGAAAAGGCATCACATGATTATTTCATATTTCCAGCACATTGTGTCTGGCCATACATTTTTAATATCATAAAATTGGCTGTTCTGTAATATTTTGATTGGAGATTTATACATACTGTTCCCACATCCTTTAAACAGATGTACGGTAAATTTGATGAAAAAAAAAATCTCTTCCTTCTGAAACTAGGACACTGGCTCATTTAAATAATATGGAACAACAACAGTTGCTATGGATGTTTTAGAAACACAGGATGTTTTATAAAGTCAAAGGGCTCATAACGTGCTGTTACAGTTTTATTCCCAATTCATCTTAGAGCTTCAAAACTTCTGACTGACGTGCTGCTCTATTTCCCACAACGACCACTCCTATCCATACTGCCTCATGTCCAGTAGCAACACAAACACCATGAAATAAGAAGACTGGCCTTCTTGGTGAGAAATTGCAGTCCCATGTAGGGGGCGAGACTGAGTCTATGTCACAGGCTTGATCACAGCCATCCTTACAGGCTGCACAGAAAACTAGAGCAGGACAGAGTTAGCCTGGTTCCAGTTCCAGCCCTGGAACTTAGTATCTACGGAACTCAGTACTGCCTCAGTCTCCCTACCTGAAATGGAAATAATAAAACCTATTTTGCATGGAGGTTGTACGAGTTTAATGAAATCGGCCATAATGCCTAGGAAAGTGCATGGCACACAACAGATTCTTTGTAAATGATACTCAGTATAATCCGTATTATATTATTATGTGCATTATCTTGCTCATACGTATCCCTGGTCTAAATGAGCTTCAGTAGATACGGTAAGAGGATGCTCACAGATCCACATCAGCTACCAGAAAAACAACAATAACCAGCACAGCAATACAAGTCCCATCCCTTATTGGTAACAGGTCTTGTATACAGAACAACAATTACTTGAAAAGCCTCTCCACCTTCAAGAAATTTTCTTGAAATCTACAGTTCTAAGTGGCCTTTGAGCACCAGTTTGGACAACCTTCCTAATTCCAGAAACCACACACTCAAACACCTGAAATAATTTCTGCAGTCTGTGCAATGTTTTTATTCAATGTTCCGTCTCTATTAATCCACCAGTAATTCCAAACCTCATTGATATGAGTTGTTTCCAATGCCTCCCCAGTTGGCTTTTACTAAATTATTTTCACCAGGATCCAAAGTAATTGATTTATTTTAAATTTTTTTAATTAAAAAAAAAAAAAAAACTGATCTGAGTTCTTCCTTCTCTGGTGAAGATGCTAATGAACAAATCAAATGCCAAAACACCAAAGGGAAACCAAGAGATTTTGATCATCTGCTAATGCTAAACAAACAAACAATGTTTTCATTTCTTCCATTACTTGGCCTTGGAAAATTTTACATTTGGAGTCACTGTCAATCATATCCTCCTTTATGCAAAATCCGCTTCAGCCAGCACTCTATTTCTGTGCTCCTTTTTAAACTTCTTTAAACAGTTGTCTGTCTGCCTCATTTTCACTTCCTCCCTCCCTTTCTCTCTCAAATCCACTTCAATCAACTTGTTCACAAACACTTCACCGAAACTGCTTTAATCCAGGTCACAAATGACTTCCTCATTGACAAGTTCAGCGGTTAAATTATTGTTTTCCTTTCCATTTAGAATTTCTTAGGCAATATTTAGATTATATGAAAAGTATAAATAATTCAGTGGTTATCTGCATTCCCACCACCAAGCTTAAAAAGCAGAGCATCACCAACATTGTCAGATATCTTCTGTGTATCCTTCCTGGATGGCCTCCTCTTCTTCCAGTCTTCAAGTAACTAGCATCCTGAATTTAGTATTTTTAATTTCCACATATTTCTTTACACTTTCAGTATGTAGGTTTCTCTAAGCAATATGCTTGTTTTGCATTCTTCAACTTCATAAATGGTATTCAACTATAAAGATTCTTCCATTTTTGCTCTTACTACCGAATTTCTTTGCTCTTACTACTGAATTTGTGCGATTCATCCATGCGACTCTCATTAATTTTTGTCAGGTGAACCAAATTCCATCATGCAAACATAGCACAATATATTTACCCATTCTCCTACTGATAGACATTTAGGAATGCTTCTGATATTTTTGCTAAAAATAAACAGTGCTTCTAATAGCATTCAGTATGTATCTTGTATGGACTCCAGGAGTCAATTCTCAATGTCCACCTTTACCTCCTGGAGACATTTGACATGGGTAATCATTCTCTCCTTAAAAGAGACTCTTACTTTGACTTTAGGGACACCACATTCTTCATGTTTTCTTTTTATTCCAATATCACTGCTACTTCTCGGTCTCCTTTGTGGCTTCTCTTCCAGCCTCTAAGTACTGAATTACCCCAAGACAGACTGTGTCACTCCTCCCTTCCCTGTTTTCACTCCCAGATAATCTCATTTTCTCCTATGGCTTTAACTCTCATTTAACTAAAAATATAAGTCCCATATGATCTAGATATTCTACTGCTAGGTATATATCCAAAGAAAATGAAAATACTGGTTCAGAAAAGATAAATATACCCTAATGCTCATAGCAGCATTATTCACAATAGCTAAGATATGGAAGCAACCCAAATGTCCACCAACAGATGAGTGGACAAAGATGATATGGTGTATACACACAGGCATACGTAGGAATAATACTCAGCCATAAAAAATAATGAAATTCTACCATCTGCAACAATGTGGCTGCACCTAGAGTATTATGCTTAGTGAAGTAAGTCATATGTGCTTAGTTCCTCAGTCATGTCCAACTCTTTGAGACCCGATGGACTATAGCACACTAGGCTCCTCTGTTCATGGGGATTCTCCAGGCAAGAATGGTGGAGTGGGTTGCCTTGTCCTCCTTCAGGCAATCTTCCCAACCCAGGGATTGAACTTAGGTCTTCCACATTGCAGGTGAATTCTTTTAAAACAGAGCCACTAGGGAAGCCCAAGCCACCAGGGAAGCCCAAATAATAAGTCATATAGAGAAACACAAATACAGTTTGTTATCTCTTAGAAGTGGTCAAACAAGAGATGAAAAGAGTGAACATCAATATTTGAGGAATCAGTGAACTAAAATGGACTAGAATGGTGAATTTAATTCAGATGACCATTATATCTACTACTGTGGGCAAGAATCCCTTAAAAGAAATGAAGTAGCCCTCATAGACAACAAAAGAAATACAGTATTGGGTGCAATTTAAAAAATAACAGAATGATCTGTTTGTTTTCAAGGCAAATCATCCAATATCACAGTAATCCAAGTCTAGGCCCCAACCAGTAATACTGAGGAAGCTGAAGTTGAACAGTTCTATGAAGACTTACAAGGCCTTCTAGAACTAACACCCAAAAAAAGATATCCTTTTCATCATAGGACACTGGAATGCAAAGTAGGAAGTTAAGAAATACCTGGAGTAACAGACAAATTTGCCTTGGAGTACAAAATGAAGAGAGGGCATAGGCTAACAGAATTCTGCCAAGAGAATGCACTGGTCATAGTAAACACCCGCTTCCAACAAGACAAGAGAAGACTCTACACATGGTCATCATCAGATGGTCACTACCGAAACCAGGTTGATTATATTCTTTGCAGCCAAAGATGGAGAAGCTCTATACAGTCAGTTAAAACAAGACCAGGAGCTGACTGTGGCTCAGATCATGAACTCCTTATTGCCAAATTCAGACTTAAATTGAAGAAAGTAGAGAAAACCACTAGACCATTCAGGTATGACCTAAATCAAATCCCTTACAATGATACAGTGGATGTGTCAAATAGATTCGACAGATTAGATCAGATAGAGTGTCTCAAGAACTATGGATGGAGGTTCATGATACTGTACAGGAGGTAGGGATCAAAACAATATCCAAGAAAAAGAAATGCAAAAAGGCAAAATGGTTGTCTGAGGAGGGCTTACAAATAGCTGAGAAAAGAAGCTAAAGGCAAAGGAGAAAAGGAAAGATATACTCATTTGACTGTAGAGTTCCAAAGAATAGCAATGAGAGATAAAGCCTTTCTTAATGATCAATGCAAAGAAATAGAGGAAAACAATAGAATGGAAAAGACTAGAGATCTCTTCAACAAAATTAGAGATACTAAGACATCCTGGAATGTGAAATCAAGTGGGTCTTAGGAAGCATCACTATGAACAAAGCTAGTGGAGGTGATGGAATACAGCTGAGCTATTTCAAATCCTGAAAGATGATGCTGTGAAAGTGCTGCACTCAATATGCCAGCAAATTTGGAAAACTCAGCAGTGGCCACAGGACTGGAAAAGGTCAGTTTTTATTCCAATCCCAAAGTAAGGCAATGCCAAAGAATGCTCAAATTACCACACAATTGCAAGAATTGAGTGCAATTACTTTATGCTAGTAAAGTAATGCTCCAAATTCTCCAAGCCAGGCTTCAGCAATACATGAACTATGAACTTCCAGATGTTCAAGCTGGTTTTAGAAAAGGCAGAGGAACCAGAGATCAAATTGCCAACATTCGCTGGATCATGGAAAAAGCAAGAGAGTTCCAGAAAAGCATCTATTTCTGCTTTATTGACTACACCAAAGCCTTTGACTGTGTGGATAACAATAAACTGTGGGAAATTCTTCAAGAGATGGGAATACCAGACCACCTGACCTATCTCTTGAGAAACCTATATGCAGGTCAGGAAGCAACAGTTAGAACTGGACATGGAACAACAGACTGGTTCCAAATAGGAAAAGGAGTACGTAAAGGCTATATATTGTCACCCTGCTTATTTAACTTCTATGCAGAGTACATCATGAGAAACACTGGGCTGGAAGAAGCACAAGCTGGAATCAAGATTGCCAGGAGAAATATCAATAACCTCAGATATGCAGATGACATCACTGTTATGGCAGAAAGTGAAGAGGAACTAAAAAGCCTCTTGATGAAAGTGAAAGAGGAGAGGGAAAAAGTTGGCTTAAAACTCAGCATTCAGAAAACAAAGACCATGGCATCTGGTCCCATCACTTCATGGGAAATAGATGAGAAACAGTGGAAATAGTGTCAGACTTTATTTTAGGGGGCTTCAAAATCACCGCAGATGGTGACTGCAGCCATAAAATTAAAAGGCGCTTACTCCTTGGAAGAAAAGTTATGACCAACCTAGATAGCATATTCAAGAGCAGAGACATTACTTTGCCATCAAAGGTCCATCTAGTCAAGGCTATGGTTTTCCAGTGGTCATGTATGGATGTGAGAGTTGGACTGTGAAGAGGGCTGAGCACCGAAGAATTGATGCTTTTGGACTGTGGTGTTGGAGAAGACTCTTGAGAGTCCCTTGGACTGCAAGGAGATCCAACCGGTCCATTCTGAAGGAGATCAGCCCTGGGATTTCTTTGGAAGGAATGATGCTAAAGCTGAAATTCCAGTACTTTGGCCACCTCATGCGAAGAGTTGACTCATTGGAGAAGACTCTGATGCTGGGAGGGATTGGGGGCAGGAGGAGAAGGGGATGACAGAGGATGAGATGGCTGGATGGCATCACTGACTTGATGGGTGTGAGTCTGAGTGACCTCCGGGAGTTGGTGATGGACAAGGACGCCTGGCGTGCTGCGATTCATGGGGTTGCAAAGAGTCGGACACGACTGAGCGACTCATCTGATCTGATATTTGATCTGATATTTCAATTAATAAAGGAAAAAAGACATAAATAAATCCCATTTTTTGTTGATGATTTCAAAAAGTACACCATTAGCTCTGTTCTCCCCCGTGAACTTCCGCCCTCTCCATCCAATTTTCTATCCAACATCTCCACTGGGATATATAAATTTAACATATCCAAAACTGATTGATTTCCACAGTTGTCTCCCTAAAGCTGTTTCCTTATTATGTACTCTTCATTTCAATATATCAAATTATTTGATAAGTTGCTCCAGAAAAAAAAATTTTTTTTTAATCTCTTTTATCCTGTATATCATTTCAAACACTTCTAATCCATCCACTAATTCTATGGGATCTACCTTCAAAATACATCTCAAAATAAACCACTTCTATTTACCCCCACTTCTGAGGACTACCATACTCTCACTCAAACTTAACAGCTCTCCAACTGGTCTGCCTACTTTTGCTCTTATCCTGCAAGCCACCAAGCAGTCAGAGCAATCTTTTAGAAAAGTAAATCATGTAAATTCCATGATATCTTTCTTCTGTTTGGAACCCCCTGGGGCTGCCCACCTCACTTACTGTGTAAGCCAAATCCCCTGTCACAGCCTGTGAAGCTCTAGATGAAACAGCCCCTTGATTCCTCAGCTTCCTCATCTCCAACCTCTTCCCTTCACTCACTGAGCTCCTATCACACTGGTCTCTTTGCTGTTCCTCACACACACTTAACACTCTATGCCTCAGCTCCTTTGCATCTGCTGTTCCTTCTGCCTGGTTGCTCGTCTCCCCCATAGATGTGCAAGGCTTGGTTTCTCCTGTCATTCAGAACTCTGCTCAAATATCTCCTTCCGTGCCCATGTTATCCAGTATTTGTCTCCTATTTCTCCTAACTCCCTACCCACATCACTTGGTTTATGTTATGACCTAGATTCCTTTGGAATTCTAGGTGCTCCATCTTTAACTTCAAGTGTTTAGAAATTAAGGTCAAAGCAAAAATTTTCAGTATTTTTGTTTGACATTCGCATTACTATGATTCTTCTCCTGGATAAAAAGAAATGGCTGACAGGACTTGAAGGGATGCGCTAAGACACAAATTTGTAATCTGTTTTCAGGGCACGTAAACTACTGTCATTCAATTCAAAATTCCCTAGGGTATTGGTGTAGACAAAAATTCCCAAGTTCATCAGCTGAAACCTGCCTCGGACTTTCATGGAATCATCACAGAATCTGGTGACATGGACTTCTCTTACAGGAGCTGCAGGAATAAACTGATTTATTTAAGTACTGAACAACTATGAGGCACAAAGCAGCACTCTCAGCCTACCTATGCAATAATGTAAAAGTGCAAGGCATGGTGTCCATCCAGCCCAGTGTTCCAGAGGCTCCCCAGGAGGTAAAGGATATACTATGATTTCTGAAAAGTGTCACAACAAGTGAAGTGCTACAAGTTCAGAGCAAAGAGATCAGTAAATGATAAAAGCTAGCGTCTGTCAAGCAATCCAAGTGTGTCAGGCTCAGAGATAAATGATTTACATATATTATTTCAGTTAACCCTAAAAGTAATCCATGGAAGTGGACACTAGTGTTATCCCTTATCGAGAAAAATGGAGGCCTGAATTCACACCACCAAAGGTAAAGCACCTGGGTCTGTTTCATGGCAAATTTTGAGTTCTTTACCTATGCCTGATCGGGAAAGCCAAGTGCAACATCACCTACCAGATATTCTGACCGCTGAGCCATCAGGGTCTCCCTCCATCATGGAAGAGCTTGGAAGATGAAAAAACTAGGATGCATTTTATTCATAAGCAATTATTTCAGTTCAGTTCAGTCTCTCAGTCATGTCCGACTCTTTACAACCCCGTGAATCGCAGCACGCCAGGCCTCCTTGTCCATCACCAACTCCCGGAGTTCACTCAGACTCATGTCCATTGAGTCAGTGATGCCATCCAGCCATCTCATCCTCTGTTATCCCCTTCTCCTCATGCCCCCAATCCCTCCCAGCATCAGAGTCATCTCCAATGAGTCAACTCTTCGCATGAGGTGGCCAAAGTACTGGAGTTTCAGCTTTAGCATCATTCCTTCCAAAGAAATCCCAGGGCTGATCTCCTTCAGAATGGACTGGTTGGATCTCCTTGCAGTCCAAGGGACTCTCAAGAGTCTTCTCCAACACCACAGTTCAAAAGCATCAATTCTTCGGTGCTCAGCCTTCTTCACAGTCCAACTCTCATATCCATACATGACCAATGGAAAAACCATAGCCTTGACTAGACGAACCTTTGTTGGCAAAGTAATGTCTCTGCTTTTCAATATGCTATCTAGGCTGGTCATAACTTTTCTTCCAAGGAGTAAGCGTCTTTTAATTTCATGGCTGCAGTCACCATCTGCAGTGATTTTGGAGCCCAGAAAAATAAAGTCTGACACTGTTTCCCCATTTATTTCCCATGAAGTGATGGGACCGGATGCCATGATCTTCGTTTTCTGAATGTTGAGCTTTAAGCCAACTTTTTCACTTTCCTCTTTCACTTTCATCAAGAGGCTTTTTAGTTCCTCTTCACTTTCTGCCATAACGGTGGTGTCATCTGCGTATCTGAGGTTATTGATGTTTCTCCCGGCAATCGTGAATCCAGCTTGTGCTTCTTCCAGCCCACAAGCAATTATTTAGTGCCAGCATTAAGCTAGGAACTGAGGAAATCAAGATCACAGTTGCCATCCTTACAGAGCTCAATCAGTGGAGTGGGAAACAAACATCATTATAGGCTGTGTAATAAGGTTAGATGATCCACATTGAAATCCTGTTTCTTGCATTTGTTTAGAGTAGCTTAGAAAAGTCACTTCACCTCTCTATGCTTCCATCTCGTGTCTGTTAAATGGTGCCTTGTTCATGCACTCATTTACTGATCATTTTTTAGATCATGTTATGTTCCAGGTGCTAGCAATATGGCCCTGAATAAAATCGTCAAAGTCCCAGCCTTCAAGGATCTTGCAGTCTAGTATAAGTCTAGTGTGAGATCAGAGTCTACCCCATAGGTTGTTATAAACATAAAAAGAATAGGAAGCAATTAATATATATTGAGGTTCTTAGTTTCTCAGTTGTGTCCAATTCTTTGCAACCCTACAGACTGTAGCCCATGACGCTCCTGTGTCCATGGGGATTCTCCAGGTAAGAACACTGGAGTAGGTTACCATGCCCTCCTCCAGGGGATCTTCCTGAATATTCCCAACCCAGAAATCAAATCCAGGTCTTCCCAACCCAGGGATCAGATCCAGTTCTCCCACATTGCAGACAGATTCTTTACCATCTAAGCCACCAGGGAAGTGGGTAGTCTATCCCTTCTCCAGGAGATCTTCCTGACCCAGGAATCAAACCAGGGTCTCTTGCTATTAATATATTTTCAATGTATTCATTTATTCAATAAATGTTTGTGAAGTGCCTCTAGTGTGCTAGGCATCTGTTTAGGTGCTGAAGATATTAACAGTGACCAAAATAGATGAAGATCCTGCCCCCACAGAGCTTGTGTTCTAGATAGAGGTGACAGAAATTGAATGAATAAATGCATGATTCAAAGTCAGGTAAGGACCAGGAAGAATATAAATCAGGTAAAGCACTAGAGGGTGCCAGGGGCCAGGGGGAAAATGTGAGAGAACAAACAGGTCAGGAAAGGCTTCTCTAAGAAGGTGTCACTTGAATACAGACAGACTTTTAGGAGGAGAGGAAAGACATTCAACCACCTGGGAGGGGAGAATTCTTCTAAGCTCTTTCTGGGAACAGAAGAGCCCTGATGAAGGAATGTGCCATGGGCAGCAAGGAGGCAGTCGTGGCTGCAACACAAGGACAGACAAGAGAGATACCCAGAGACTGTTCACTCAGCCTGGGGCCATGCGGGAATGCGATGAGGACCAAGTGACACGGCCTGATAATTTTATGTGTCAACTTGGAGGGTGTTTTTAGATGAAATTAACATCTAAGTGAGGCTTCCCAGGTGGCGTTAGAGGTAAAGAACCTGCTGCTAATGTGGGATAAATACAGGGTTGATCCCTGGGTAGGGAGGATCCCCTGGAGGAGGGCATGGCAACCCACCCCAGTATTCTTGCCTGGAGAATCCCATGGACAGAGGAGCCTGAAGGGCTTCAGTTCATAGGGTCACAAAGAGTCAGATACAACTGGAGTGACTTAGCACACATGCACCACCTAAATCGGTGAATTTCAGCAAGCCGGCTGCCCTCCATAATACGGGTGGGCCTCACCCAACCACCTGAAGGCCTGGATAGAACAAAAAGACCAGTCACCACCAGCAAGAGGGAATTCTCCAACAGACTGCCTTCAGCCTTCATCTGTATCCTTGCCCCATCTAGGTCTCCAGACTGTCAGCCCACACTGCAGATTCTGGACTTGCCAGCCTCCACACTGGTTGTCAGCCAATCACTTATAACAAATCTCCTGGTACTTCCCTAGTGGCCCAGTGGTTATCCACCTGTCAATACAGGAGTCGTGGTTTCAATCCCTGGTCCAGGAATAAGAACGCACAGGGCAACAAAGCCCATGTACCACAACTACTGAACCCTCTCGCTGCAACTGCTGAAGCCTGCATGCCCTTGAGCCCATGTTCCACAAAAGAAGCCACTGCACAACTAGAGAGTAGCCCCTACTTGCCACAACTAGAGAAAGCCTGTGTGCAGCAATAAAGATGCAGCACAGCCAAAAATAAAATGAATAAATAAAACAATACTGTATCAATGAGAAGACTCAAAAAAGTCTTTTACATATAGACACATCTTACTGGCTCTGTCTCTCTAGAGAACCCTAAAACACTCTGAAAGTACTGAAGGTTCTGAGCAGAGGAATGATGGAGTTTAATTCATCTTTTAGAAGAATCTGTCCAGTTCCTATGTGCAAGGTACACTGTAGGGGACCCACAGAGAGACAAGGATGGCAGGTCAAGGACATCTCAACAATTACAATGAGAAATGATGGTTCTCACCGGAGTGGCAGAGGCAGATGTGGTAGGAAGTGGTCAAGTTTCAGATATATTTTGAAGGTAGTACTGACAGGGTTTGCTGATGGATTAATTATTATAATCACTGTAAAAATAAACTATGACAGAACATAGTTAAGAGCCATAATTAAGGGATACATAAGGTCATACAGGATCAAAGATTAAGGAGAAACTTGCTCCTTCAGGAAGGTGAAGAATTTGCAGTCAGGGGAGCATTGACTTTGGGGTTGAGGTTTGAAGAGCAAGCCTTGTGGGCAAGGCAGGGCAAAGTGACACTGCAGGCTGACAAAGAAGCATAAAGAAGTAGGTGGGCAAGAACACCGGAGGGTGCATGCAGGGAAGGCCCAAGTAGTCTGAGCAGAGGACCTGAGAGAGAAGTGCCTGGAAAGGACCTTGAAAAGGAGATTGGGAAGGTAGGCAGGAGTGTCAGTAGACACTTTATCCTATTTTAATCAGATGATGGTGCATAAGATGATGCACTGAAGGGGATGGTAATGGGGAGTTCCAGGCCAATGGAAGAGCCTTAACCAGTACCTTCAACACCAGCTGAAAGTGGCCAGTGACCCTCAACCCTTCACACCCTCCAGGTCCTGGAAGCAAGACCAGAATCAAATCCTGTGGATACAGACTTATATTCATCACCTAATGCCAAAGAAAAAGGTATTTCACTCTAAGATGAGAAAAGCAGTTGGGTGATTCATTCCTGGAGCTCAAGTTTGCCCTCATCACCTGCTAACCACATTTCTGGCAGTGATCTCTGCCTATTAAGCATCTCTGGCCATAGACAAGCGATATTGATTTATTCACTTTTACAGCTAGAGGTATTTATTCCTATTTGCACCCTTGCTTCTTTATTGCAATTTTTAAAATATCTATGGTGGCGATAAATGCTAGATCTGATGATTCATACTTTGGGGACATTTGGGGGAAGGGACACCATGGGGTGAGTGGATGTTCAACATGACTTCTTCTTGAAGATAGACCAAGCATGCAGTCTTTCCTGACTTGGCTAGACGGAGTTGAAAATGACTCAAAAATCAGCATATCAAGAAGGGTCCAAGTTTCCAATCAGTCATCTCATTGCTTTAGATCCTACTGCATGCCTATTGCTGTGCAGAGAGCTGAAGACACTGAGATGGAAGCAAACAGGGCCTTTGCCTACAAAGAGTTTACAGTGGGAGTCAGACGTGTCAGTAAAACAAACCATTACAAGAGGAGACAGGCATCACTTTAATGGGTGCGTAAACAACTGTTAAGGCCAGGAGAAGCACCAGCATGCTCAGATCATTCCAGAGAGGTCAAGGATGAGCTCCCCAGGAGGTGACTTGCTGCTGAGCTATAAGGGATGCAGCCATGAGGCAGATAGAAGGGTGTTCTGCACAGAATAGCGGCAAAGGATGCTTCTAAGCAATCTAACAAGAAAGTTTCAGCAGTCTCTCCACTCAGTAAAACTGACCAAGGACCAAAGTTCAGCGACTCATTTCTCACTAAGAAGACTCTTGAGAGTCTCTTGGACAGCAAGGAGATCCAACCAGTCCATCCTAAAGGAAATCAGTCCTGAATATTCACTGGAAGGACTGATACTGAAGCTGAAACTCCAATACTTTGGCCACCTGATGCAAAGAACTGACTCATTTGAAAAGACCTTAATGCTGGCAAAGATTGAAGGTGAGAGGAGAAGGGGATGACAGAGGATGAGATGGTTGGATGGCATCACTGACTCAATGGACATGAATTTGAGTCAACTCTGGGAGTTGATGACAGACAGGGAGGCCTGGCGTGCTACAGTCCATGGAGTCACAGAGTCAGACATGACCAAGCAACTGAACTAAACTGAACTCTGACAAGACATTAGGACATTAGTTTAATAAAGAAATACATGGAAACAACTTTGTATTTCCAGTTTTAATCAACTGGAAACCAAAAGTGTCTCCATAATTGTCTTTAATTCTGCAGCTGTTGGGTTTATAGCCTTCACTCCTTTCATGATACCTTCACTGAGGCCAGAAGTGACTTCAGCAGCACTTGCAGAGTGGAGAGGTTTCTAGGGGAGCCATGAGCTACTCCACTGGTGGACAAAGCCATAGGCAGGAAAGAAGGTTAAAGAGAGAGAATGAAGAGAAGCAGAACAGGGGAAAGATAAACAGGAAAGAAGAGGATCCAAAAGAAACTCAAACTTCATTTGCATGCTGGGGAAATAGCTTACCAACAACTGCCTCACAGTTACTACCCTGCCCTAACTGTACTCTAATGTGGCTTATTAACAGCATGTTAAGACAGACATCATCAGATCATCTTCAGGGGCCCTCAAAGCTGAGGTAAAGGGTCAGAGCTGGCCTGCCAGAGACACCTGCTGCTGCCCCAAGTCTCTCCCATCCAGAGGCACCAGGCCTCCAGCTTAAGAGCCTCCCAAATGCCTATAGAAATGTCTTGGACCTAAAAAACTAAAGGAAGTGGTTTCAAATACAAATAAAAAAGTATAACACTGAAATTATTGTTTAATTGAATGTCTACAAGATGTAATTTTTTTTTTTTGGTTTTTAATTTTTTTAATTTTATTTAACTTTACAATATTGTATTGGTTTTGCCATACATCAAAATGAATCCACCACAGGCATACACGTGCTCCCCACCCTGAACCCTCCTCCCTCCTCCCTCCCCATACCATCCCTGTGGGTCGTCCCAGTGCACCAGCCCCAAGCATCCAGTATCGTGTATCGAACCTGGACTGGCAACTCGTTTAATATATGATATTATACATATTTCAACACCATTCTCCCAAATCATCCCACCCTCTCCCTCTCCCACAGAGTCCAAAAGACTGTTCTATACATCTGTGTCTCTTTTGCTGTCTCGTATACAGGCTTACTGTTACCATCTTTCTAAATTCCATATATATGTGTTAGTATACTGTATTGGTGTTTTTCTTTCTGGCTTACTTCACTCTGTATAATAGGCTCCAGTTTCATCCACCTCATTAGAACTGATTCAAATGTATTCTTTTTAATGACTGAGTAATACTCCATTGTGTATATGTACCACAGCATTCTTATCCATTCATCTGCTGTTGGACATCTAGGTTGCTTCCATGTCCTGGCTATTGTAAACAGTGCTGCGATGAACATTGGGGCACATGTGTCTCTTTCAAGATGTAATATTATATCAACTTCATTAATTGTTCAATTTAACATTCATCAAAAGTCATTATATTAGACAACCATTTAAGGTCTTCTCATCCCATGAGAATTCTTGAATATGGATATAATTTCTAAAAATCATCATAAGTGATATTAAAATCAAAACTAGAAAACAATTTAAAATTTTCACAGCAAAGAGAAAAGATAAATTTACCAGGAAGTATGGAGACAGTTCACATCACATCATATCCTTGGAATGTTTGATAACATCTAGAATAAGGCCTCAAATGTAAGAGGGATGGCCTAGGGCCTTCAAATTCTTAGAAGAACTCTGGCTGTCTTCCAGGAACTTTATTTTCCAGGGCTTCTTGACCAACATCTCTCCCTAAGATGATAAAAGTTGCCTTGAACCGGTGGTTCAGAATGTTGTCTCGTAGTAAATAGTGTTTAATAGAAATTGTATTGTCAGTGGAAACTCAGGTTCTTGGAAGGTTCTCTGGAATTCCCATTAAGTACAGAATGCCTTTCCAGCATGTAATTTTTCTGAGGGTTGGATTTACTTGACTGGTAACATGACAAAAAGCTCCAAAATCGCTACAGATGGTGACCACAGCCATAAAATTAAAAGACGCTTACTCCTTGGGAGAAAAATTATGACCAAACTAGACAGCACCTTAAAAAGCAGAGACATTACCTTGCCAACAAAGGTCCATCTAGTCAAGGCTATGGTTTTTCCTCAAGTATGGATGTGAGAGTTGGACTATAAAGAAAGCTCAGCACTGAAGAATTGATGCTTTTGAAGTGTTACAGACAACTCTTGAGAGTCTCTTGGATTGCAAGGAGATCCAACCAGTCCATCCTAAAGGAAATCAGTCCTGAATATTCACTGGAAGGACTGATGCTGAAGCTGAGACTCCAATAGTTTGGCCACTTGATGTCAAGAGCTGACTCGTTTGAAAAGACCCTAATGCTGGGAAAGATTGAAGGCAGGAGGAAAAGCGGACAACAGAGGATGAGATGGTTGGAAGGCATCACCAACTCAATGGACGTGAGTTTGAGTAAAGTCTGGGAGCTTGTGATGGACAGGGAGGCCTGAAGTGCTGCAGTCCCTGGGGTCACAAAGAGTCAGACATGACTGAGCAACTGAACCAAACGTGATGAATGCATATACCAGAGCCTAACAGATAGATAGTGCTTAATATTTAACAAACAAAAGTCCTACAATTTCACAATACAAGATAGAGCCCCACCTCTAAAGCAGCATGTATCATACAACATTGAATTTTTTGTACTACTGTCTCCTCCAATTAATTATGAGCTCCAACAGGATAGAAACCATATCCAGCTATCATTGCATGCTACGCTATGCTAATTCACTTCAGTCGTGTCCAACTCTGTGTGACCCCATAGACGGCAGCCCACCAGGCTCCCCATCCCTGGGATTCTCCAGGCAAGAACACTGGAGTGGGTTGCCATTTCCTTCTCCAATGCAGGAAAGTGAAAAGTGAAAGTGAAGTCGCTCAGTCATGTCAGACTCTTAGCGACCCCATGGACTGCAGCCTACCAGGCTCCTCTGTCCGTGGGATTTTCAAGGCAATAGTACTGGAGTGGGGTGCCATTGCCTTCTCCTATCATTGCATATTTAGTATCTAAAATAGTACATTAGGTATTCAAGAAGTATCTATTGAGTGAATGAGAGAATAAAGAGATAGACAATCAAAAAGGGTTTCTCCTGTAGCATGAGGTCAGCTCATGCTAATTCTAGTTCTAATAATAATTTTAACTGCCAGTTTTTGAATGGTTATCATGTATCATTACATGCTAAATGCTTTTCAATATTGTCTCATTTAACCCTCACATCTTTGATGAAGGTATTAGTAAGATAACAAAACAGTTCAGAGAGATTAAGGGCCCAAAGTCATACACTTAAGAAGTGAGGATGACATTTGAATAGTTAATACCAAGCGTGCATACGTGCTCAGTCATGTCCGACTCTCCATGACCCCATGGATTGTAGTCCACCAGGCTCCTCTGTCTATGGGTTTCCCAGGCAAGAATACTGGATTGGACTGTCATTTCCTTCTTCAAGGGATCTTTCTAACCCAGGGATTCGAACTCCTACATCTCCTACATTGGCAGGTGGATTCTTTACCACTGGGCCACTTGGGAAGCCAGTTAATACCAACCTCTTCCCTAAAAACAAGCATTGTTCTACTCTATTTTGTACAGTCACTCTGCTCTTTGTGCAAGACTTGATATCACATGGATGAATATAATTTTTTTTTTTTAATTGGGTCCGAATTCCTGCCCAGGACTGTGTCCGGATGATTTCCCAGGCATGGATTCTAACCATACCCTTCCCACTAACTGGGCCATGAGCACAGGACACGGTGAAGGGCAAGGCAGAAATAAGAGTCGGTGCCAGGACCCTAACACCCTCCTGGGGCCACATACTGTTACAGGACACCCCTGGCTGAGGACTCTGGCCCCCTGGCCTCTACCATCAAAAGGCCATCTGATTTCAGTCAAGTCTCCTCGCTTCCCTGGAGCATTCCCACAGCCTCTTGCAGTACCAACATCCTCACCACTAAATGCCCAGCCTCATCTCTCTCTTTTGCAGCCCAGGGGAGGTGCCTTTACTCCTCCTGCCCGTCACTTTGTGTCTGGAGGCAGAGGAGGAATTACCTCGGGAATTACACCCTTAACCGGCGTAACTGCCCACACGGCTGTTATTCTTCCAAGTCTCTGAAAGCCCGGCTAACAGCTTGCCTTAGTTAATAGCGAGCAGGTTAGGTTCCTTCATAGGTTAATTATACATTGTGTGGAGAGCATTTCCTTTCATCAGTTCTAAATTTGCTCCCTTTTAATTTCGTGGAGTGCTGCCTCCTTCTCTGAAGAGGGGAAAGGGCAAGGCGGAGCCTGCAGTTGGCTGGCTGCTTCCCATTCATTACACTCGCCACCCCGGAGCAGGCTCACTCCTTTCCCCTGGTCCTTTCAGAATGGAAAATTTCATCTTTCTTGGTGTGGAAGTTGCCCCTTCCCCCATATCCATCCGCTCTGTCCTTCCAGGGACCTTTTCTATTTATGCTGTGTCCTACCCAAGATTAGGTGAACTGCAAAGTGAATCAGGTGGTCAAGGTAACCACAGAGCACAGGTTTACCAGATAGAATAACAATTCTTCCCCAGTTGTGCTCCAGTTCTTTCTTAATACCCACTAATGTCTTGCTCACCTTTGGAGTTGCCCCTTTCCTTTAGAAATGAAATCCAGTAGCACAGCCAAGATAACTAGTGGATTCTTCTTCTCCAAAAAGGTGCTGGTAATTTAACTCAAACACAGCAGTTTCATTTTTTTTTCCTCTCCAGAGACACCCAGGACCTTGGCTACTCTGTTCTTTGTCAATATAGAATGTCATCTTTTCAAGAATGTCAGGTGAAATAGCACACGGGTCTCTATGAACCTGGCACAGAATCCCCTGTGTGTTGATCTGGAAGTGGCATGCAAGGACATCTGATGGGACCCTCCATCAGGGTCAGCAAGACCAAAAAGCTAGGGAGTTGTTTCAAGTCTCACATCCTCCATTTGATCATCTAACAACTTATTTATTGAGTACTTACTATAACCAGACACTGATAGGTACTGAAAAAGAGGAATGAGTAAAACAGATCTAATCATAATAGCTTACAGTTCTGAGAACTTGCCAGGCATTCTATTAATCACTTCGTATGTTATCTCATGTCAACCTCTCAATAACTCCATGAAAATAACACTGTTATTATCACGCTCACTTTTCATGCCAGGAAACTAAGGCTTAGAAAGGTTATAAAGTTTGTCCTAGATGCCAGTAAGCTGTGGAGCAGGAGCCAAACCCAGCAGGTGTGACATCAGATAGAAGCTCTATAATCACTCCCCTTCCTGGCCTTGTCTCCTTGGGGCTCTCAGCCTCGTGATCTGGGAGCCCACTGAAGCCTTCTGTTTAAGCCAAGCTGGGGAGCTTTTCCCTTGCTAAGGGATATCAACTACTTCCTGCTCTATGACTCTACCACATCCCAGTTCATCAGAGGCCCTTCGACCCAGACTCCTGGCTCTCACGCATAGAACCAGCATATGAATTCTCTCTCCCTGAACTCAGGCCAGTCATGTGACTGGAATTTGGGAGCAGGCAGAGTAGCCTCTGCCCTTCCCCAGCAGAGCTGCCTGCCTAATGCTCTGGCTGTTTATTACTGACTCCTTCTGATCTAATGGGAGTTGAAATTTCCATTAATTAAGAATATAAATAAATAAATGGGTAGGAAAGAAAGCGAGATGGTGGCATGGTGCCCAGAAGGCTCTGCAGAAACCAGCCAGTTCACGCTTCATTAGCATCTTTGCTCCCTCTCCAAACCTGCTAATGCAGCCTTTCTTCTGAGACACACTCAGGGAACTCCAGTTTGGAGGCGATGGTTTGGTTGCAAACCTTCCACACTTCTGAGCATTTCTGAGTGACCATTCGCAGCTTTTAGAGAGCCAGCTTGACCCCAACCCAGAGTACATCTTCAGCTCAATCACCCTCCTTCCTACTGTGCCTTCAAAAAGAGAAAGATAATTTCTGCCACCCACCCCCCACAGCCCCCCGCCACACACAGGAGCCCTCATGCTGTCACAATGCAAGGTTGTATGATGGTGACTAGCGGGTCGTGAACGTTTTCTTGGTCAGGTTGTCCTCTCAGCTAGGTCTTTATGCTCCTCAGGTCAGATCTCTCCCCTAGAAGTCAACATTGTGCTGTTGCAGACCACAAGCAAGAGAGAGAGAGACAATGGGAGAAGGTGAGGCACCAGTGGGAAGTCCGTGCCACTAGCAAGCACAGGTGCCTCACCTACCTCGCTGGGCTTTGCGTCAGAGATAAAAGTCGCCTCCGCCCCGTGTGCAGCCATTCTGGGGAGAGGACATAACAAGACAGCAGGCAGCATTTAATAAGGACAAAACTGCATGCTGCAGGCTTCCCTGGTGGTCCTGTGATTAAGAACCCACCTGCCAATGCAGGGGACATGGGTTCATCCCTGGTCCAGAAAGATCCCACATGCCTTGGGGCAACTAAGACCATGAGCCCAGGCCCTAGAACCTGTGCTCTGCAACAAGAGAAGCCATCACAAGGAGAAGCTCGCACATCTCAAGAAAGAGTAGCTGACCATTCGCTGCAACTAGAGAAAGCCCATGCACAGCAACAAAAGACCCAGCACAACCATAAATATATAAACAAAACTGCATGCTGCAGACTTTTTACAGTGGAGCTTATGAGAGAAAGAGATAATGGAGTGGGAGAAGTAAAAGTTCCAGGACGCCTATAGAGTGGGGTTAGGGAGGGGCAGCAAGCTGTGTGACTTGTGTCAAGGCTGCAGTGCCCATCAAGCACACTGCTTTCTTTTGCTGCAGCTTAGAGTTTTCACCATGATGAGGGTGCTGCCCACACCTCCCCCAGGCTGTCCTTTGATGCTGCTACTCTCATTGAGGGTTCTACAACCCTGAAGTTGAGGCTTATGCTGGGCCAAGAAAGGGTGGTAGAAATTCCTTTCTGCCTCCTCATGCAGAAATAAGATTAGGATTAGCAGCTAAAATGGGTGAGTGAAGCTGGAATCAATGGAGAATTTTTTAGAAGCAGAGGCAGAAAACTCATTCACATGCAAGAGTGACACTGAATCACTGTCTTATACCATACACAAAAATTAACTGAAATAGAAGAGGCAGCCTACTGAATTGGAGAAAATATTTTCAAATCATACCTAATAATGGTTTAATATCCAAAATATATAAACAACTCAGGCTCTAGTTTTTCAAGAGATTTATAGGTGACCAACACCACTAATCAGGGAAATAAAAATCAAAACCACAAGATATCACCCACACCTGTTAGAAGGGCTATTATCAAAGAGACAAGAGGTAACAAGTTTTTAAGAATGAGAAGAAAAGGGGATCCTGGTACACTGTTGCTGGGAATGCAAATTGGTGCAACCACTATATTAAAGAGTATGGAGGTTTCTCAAAAAACTAAAAACTAAACAAAAAAAAAACTAAAAGCAGAACTACAATATAATCTAGCAATTCCACTTCTGAGTATTTACCCAATGAAAAGGAAAACACTAACTCAAAAAGGTATCTGCATCCACAAGTTAGGTTCAATGCAGCATTTTTTACAAAAACCAAGATATGGAAACAACGTAAGTGTCCACCAATGAATGAATGGATAAATAAAATGTGGTATATGTGTGTGCAATGGAATATTATTCAGCTGTGGAAAAGAATAAAATATTGCTAATTGTAACAGTATGGATAGACCTTGAAGGCATTGTGTTAAGTGAAATAAAGTCAGAGGAAGATAATGTGTAATCTCACCTATATGTGAAATCTAAAAAGAAAAAAACAAGCTCATAGATACAAAGAACAGATTGGTGTTTGCCAGAGGTAGGGGTGGGGGAAGAGAAATGATTGGAGGGAAGCAAAGGTACAAACTTTTCCAGTTATAAAATAGTCATACAGAGTCATAGGAGTATAATGCACAGCATGTTAACTGTAGTTAATTATACTGTATTACATATTTGAAAGTTGCTAAGAGTAAATCTTAAAAGTTCTCATCATAAGAAAAAAGTTTTAACTATGTATGGTGATGGATGTTACTGGACTTAGTGTGGTAACCATTTCACAATGTATACAAACGGTGAATCATTATGTTGTACACCTGAAACTAATATAATGTCAATTACACTTCAATTAAAAAAACACACTGATTTGAGAAAGTTGTCATAACATCAAAAAGCTTTACATCATTGGCTTCTGAGACTGCCATTAGCAATAGGTCTTTCCTTTCTTGCATAGATTTCTTTGTAGTGGCAGATGCCTGGATGGTTTTTAATAGTTTAACTTGTGCCTACTTAGACTGAGGGTCAAAACAGTCTGTTTCTTTTCTGAATGTATTTTCCTAAGTCCCCCAGCAGCTTATGCTGTGAACTTAGCTCTAGGCTTTGCAAATTGCTGAACAGCTGTCAACCATTATGGACTTCCCATAGAGCAATCCTGAACTTTCACAGAAATGCAGAACTTATCCAGAAACAGCATATATGTTTTTAAATAAAGCTGTTTAGATAGGAGAGCTGCACACAGTAAGTGGAGTTCAGATCCAAGAGCGACTCACCAGGTCCCCCAGGAAGGATGAGAACAGTGAATTCAAAGGGCTCACGGCTGCCTCACCAGTGCTACGAGCAGTCAGCTTCCAAGCTCACTCATCAACAGAAACTGTTAAAAAGAAAATGATTTTTTTTAAACTTAGATTTTTAATTAAAACACCTTATTAAAAGCATTAAAACAAACTTTAATACTTCCTGAAGTAGGTGGTCTTCTTTCAGAGAACTGCAAGATGGGGCAGAAAGCCAGAAGCTTTTATGGGAAAGAACAAGGATGATAGAGACAGAAAATACGATGGGCTGGGGTCATGGAGTCAACCTTGGGTGGAGAGAGTGGGCTTAGCTTTGGGACAAGCCGAGTTTTTCTGCTCAGGAGTAGTATTTTCAGGGACAAGAAGGCTATCTTTATCCTACCCCAGGCTGAAGTGGCTCCATCATGGGCCTAGAAATATATTTCAACAGACCTTCAACCCAATTTTTAGCCCTGCCTCCCCCAATTTCCTTTACTTCCCTTAATTTCCCTATTTCTTTCCTCCCAAAACTAACAATAACACAGTAGGCTGGCACCCCCATGGATTTGCCTCTTGTTTCAACAGCTTTGGGACAAAACAGACCCAGGGACTCCTTTTTTTTTGCAGCTTGTGACCACACTCTATAACCTCATTTCCAGGCACAGCCTCCCTTGGAAGCAAGCTCTCAGCTGTCCTCTGCCTCCAGCACCAGCCAACACCAGCTTTTGTCACTAGCTTATTACCAACCAACCACGAGCTCCCAGGCCACCACGGACTGCCGAGACAAGCTGTATCTGAGGGCCTCCTACACATACCTCTCTCTCTGGGCTTCTATTTCAACTGCGACAGTGGGGCTCCAGAAGGCTTGGACCACCTCTTCCATGAGTCCCAAGGAGAAGCTTGAGGGTGCCCAGTGTCTCTTTGTAGACACAAAACCAGTGCAGAGGCTGCTCTTGTTCTACTGAGAGCAACACCATCCCAAGATGAATGGGGTAAAGCCCTGTACACCATGGAAGACATGATGGCCCTGGAGAAGAACTTGACCTAGGCCTCTTGGGGTCTGTATCCCGAGCTCTGCACGGAGCAACGCCCAGCTCTTAACCCAGCAGAGCCTGCCGAGGCCCCCCAGTGAGATCCCTCCCGCACGTTCTCTGCTGTAGCTCCTCCCTGAAGCACCACATGTATATTTCCTGAGTTTTTCAGATGCCAGAAAGCACCACCAGGTGGAGGAAGTTAACCATGTGAGGACCATGAGCACATAAACCCCAGGCCTTCTGGAGCCTAAGGACTGATAATGGTAACCCCTGTGACTCAGCCGTTACCCACCATCACAGCCAGAGAATTGTGCATGAGCTGATCACAAGCCCTACAATGTCCCCCGACTCCTCAGTTCAGTCCAGTTGCTCAGTCATGTCCCACTCTTTGAGACCCCATGGACTGCAGCACGCCAGGCCTCCCTGTCCATCAGCAACTTCCAGAGTTTACTCAAACTCACATCCATCGAATTGGTGATGCCATCCAACCATCTCATCCTCTGTCATCCCTTTCTCCTCCCGCCTTCAATCTTTCCCAGCATCAGGGTATTTTCCAGTGAGTCAGTTATTTGCATCAGGTGGCCAAAGTATTGGAGTTTCAACTTCAGCATCAGTCCTTCCAATGAATATTCAGGACCAATTTCCTTTAGGATGGACTGATTGGATCTCCTTGCACTCCAAGGGACTCTCAAGAGTCTCCTCCAACACCAAGTTCAAAAGCATCAATTCTTCCATGCTCAGCTTTCTTTATAGTCCAACTCTCACATCCATACATGACTACTGACAAAACCATAGCCTTGACTAGACAGACCTTTGTTGCCAAAGTAATGTCTTTTCTTTTTAATATGCTGTCTAGGGTTGGTCATAGCTTTTCTTCCAAGGAGCAAGTGTCTTTTAATTTCAAGGCTGCAGTCACCATCTGCAGTGATTTTGGAGCCTAAGAAAATAAAGTCTGTCACTGTTTCCACTGTTTCCCCATCTGTTTGCCCAACCTGGCCTTTAAAAATGCTTTCCTGATAAAACTCTTAGAGGAAAACATAGGCAAAACACTTGATGACATAAATTAAAGCAATATCCTCTATGACCCACCTCCAAGAGTAATGGAAATAAAAACAAAAGTAAACAAGTGGGACCTGATTAAACTTAAAAGCTTTTGCACAGGAAAGGAAACTATAAGCAAGGTAAAAAGACAACCCTCAACAACTGATAGAGGATTAATTTCCAAAATATACAAGGACCTCATACAACTCAAAGCCAGAAATACAAACAACCCAATCAAAAAGTGGGAAAAAGACCTAAACAAATTTTTCTCCAAAGAAGACATACATATGGCTAACAAACACATGAAAAGATGCTCGGCACCCTTCATTATTCAGATCAGTCGCTCAGTCCTGTCCGACTCTTTGCGACCCCATGAATCGCAGCACGCCAGGCCTCCCTGTCCATCACCAACTCCCAGGGTTCACTCAGACTCATATCCATCAAGTCAGTGATGCCATCCAGCCATCTCATCCTCTGTCGCCCCCTTCTCCTCCCGCCCCCAATCCCTCCCAGCATCAGAGTCTTTTCCAATGAGTCAACTCTTCACGTGAGGTGGCCAAAGTACTGGAGTTTCATTATTAGAGAAATATAAATCAAAATTACAATGAGATATCACATCACACCTGTCAGAATGGCCCTCATCAAAAAGTCTACAAACAATAAATGCTGGAGAGGGTGTGGAGAAAAGGGAACCCTCTTGCACTGTTGGTTGTAAATTGATACAGTCACTATGGAAGGTGGTATGGAGATTCCTTTAAAACCTAGGAATAAAACCACCATATGACCCAGCAATCCCACTCCTAGGCATATACCCTGAAGAAACCACAATTGAGAGAGACACATGTATCCTATTGTTCACTGAAACACTATCTACAATAGCTAGAACATGGAAGCAACCTAGATGTCCATCAATAGATGAATGGATAAAGAAGTTGTGGTACATATATACAATGGAATATTACTCAGCCATAAAAAGAAACACGTTTGAGTCACATTCTAATTCTAATGTGAATTCTAATTCTAATTCATTCTAATTCTAATTCTCTTATGAGGTGGATGAACCTAGAACCTATTATATGGAGTGAAGTGAGTCAGAAAGAGAAAGATAAATACTGTATTCTAACACATATATACAGAATCTAGAAAAATGGTAATGAATAATTCATTTACACGGCAACAATGTAGAAACAGACATAGAGAATAGACTTATGGACATGGGGAGAGGGGACGAGAGGATGAGATGTATGGAAAGAGTAACATGGAAACTTACATTACCATATGTAAAATAAATAGTCAACAGGAATTTGCTGTATGGCTCAGGAAACTCAAACGGGCTCTGTATCAACCTAGAGGGGTGGGATTGGGAGTGAGATGGGAGGGAGTTTCAAAAGGGAGGGAATATATGTATATCTGTGGCTGATTCATGTTGAGGTTTGATAGAAAACAGCTAAATTCTGTAAGGCAATTATCCTTCAATAAAAAATAAATAAATTTTAAAAAATGCTTTCCTGAAAGCCTTCAGGGAATTTGGGTTTTTACTGGGGGTGGGTGGCATAAGCACCATTCTCCTTACAGGGCCCTGCAATAAACCTTTCTCTGCTCCAAACTCCAATGTTTCCGTTTCATTGACCTCACTGTACACCATGAATGTGAACTTGCATGCAGTAACTGAACCATTCCCTAAATGAGGAGGTGAAGCTCATCAAGAAGATGGCAACCACCTGACTGCCCCCCGCAGGCTGGCGGCACCCCCAGACTGGTCTGAAAAAGGATCTCATCCAAGGCTCACCCTTAAGCACCAGAGTCTCTGGAACCCAGCAGCCTTTGGGTGGGGGTGGGGTGGGGGGAGCCTTCTGCGTCCCCTGTATCAAGGCTTCCACCTGAGCCGCTCCTGCAGCCACCAGGCAGCTTTTTAAAGACCCTGGAGCCCTGGACCCAGCTGTGAAACAAATGGAAACAATAAAGCCTTTTGCAGAAAAAAAAAAAAAGAAGAAGAAACGAATAAGGTTCCCTGCAGTCTGCCTACTTCACAGGTTAGCCTCATCAAAAGAACTCCAGAGTATGGTTATTATAAATATTGTCCTATTTTGGTTTGTTTGAGGTTAGGCTTAAATCAGAGTCATTCACTTAGTCGTCCAGGGGGTGTTGGTGGGAAGAGAGACATGGATACATTTTAGGATATTAGGGGGAAAAAAAAAAAAAAAAAAAACCATCCAGCATATCTAGCTTTCTTCCAAATTAAAGTGCAAATCAGCTTCTGTTTCACTCCTTTTTCCTCTCAGTACCTGCCTTCTCTCCTCAGTTTCCAGAGAATAAGCCCACCCAGCTTGATTGTTTAAAAGAGAAAGGAGCTGCTATTCTTAGCCAGGGAAGATTCACTTGTGTTGCGCTAACAACCTGCCTTTCTATCCTTTCCCCTGAGAGCACATCTCTTTCTTTAATGCAGTGGGTCTCAGCATAGTTACATATTAGAATCACCTGGGGGTGCTCTTTTAAAAATACCAACACTCAAGCTCCATCTCCAGTGCTTCTGACCTAATTGCTCTGGAGAGTGGTTCTAATATTCAGCCAGGTTGAAGATAACTGCTCTACCACGTGAAATAAAGTCATCATCTATGTCCCTACCCTCAAAAAGCAACCAGCTTCTCCCCTGACTCTGCTGGTATGAGAGTTCAGTTCTATTCATGATCTGCTTAGATTTTGATGACTGGGTTTTTTTTATTAGTTTTGGGGGTGCTTTTTAATGGATTAGAGAATTAAGACCTTTATCCTTCAGTAAGATGTCAGGATATTACTTGAACCAACTCATTCCTCCTTGACAAAAATATTTTTGAAAATATTAACCAAAGTCTAAGACTCTGTGAGATTCCCAACTCACTATGAGAGGTCTTAGGGTCATTTCATCTAGTATTTCACAACAATAGGCTGCATCAGAATCACCTGGGCCCTGCTCAATGACCCATGATAAAAATCTAGATTGCCAGGTCCCATCTCCCAGAAATTCTGACTCAGTAATTCTGAAGTAGGGACATGAATCTGAGGCTAAAAGGTCCTAGACTATCCTGCTGTATGACCACTTTGGGGAAGCACTCGTTTTGATGATTTCTCTCTTGTATGAATGATATGAATGCCTTAATTTCTTCAATAATGTTCTTCAATCATTCTCTTTTCAAACAGTGCCCAAACTTTGAACTGTGTTGACACCCCTCCCTTAGTATCCCTACTAAAACTCTCCTTTTTACAGTTAGAAGTTATGTGGAAGGTTCTTCAAGGAAGTTTAGGGTTATGTTTAGAGCTGAATTAGGGTAACAGGACTTTCTTTGGGAATAAGATCATGCAATGTACTGCAGTAAGAGGACACTTGAATGAGAAGGACAGTGGAAGCTGGAAAAATATTTGAATAAGATTTTGACACTCTTCAGATTCATTGGCCATGAAAGGGACCCCCTCATGGAATGCTGAGGAGAGTCTATCCCTTTACCCAACTCTGCAAACTCTTAAACACAAAGAGAATGAAAGAGAAACATTGAAAAAAAAAAAAATAGGATAATGCTAAGGTATAAGAGAGTATGAGCTTCCCAGGTGGCTCAGTGGTAAGAATCTACCTGCCAATTTAGGAGACGTGGTTTGACCCCTGAGTCAGGAAGATCCCCTAGAGAAGGAAATGGCAACCCACTCCAGTATTCTTGCCTGGGAAATCCCATGGACAGAGGAACCTGGCATGCTACAGTCTATGGGGTCACAAAAGAATCAGACACAACTTAGTGACTGAACAACAGAAGAGAGTATGGGAAGAGATGGAAAAAAAAATCCTGTAAGGGACAGTACTGAGAAGCCTCCAAGTTGAGTCTGACATTGGGAAAGAAAAAACAAAAAAAAAAATCAGAGAGAGGGAAAGTAGTATCAGCCACATGTCCCAACCCCTAGTACTCTGACTACATGTCTTCAGACCGTCCACTTCCAAATGATCAAAAACCTGATGCAACCCAGAAAGTCATTTTTTTTCAGAGCAGTATCTGTCATACAGATGTCATATAGGGCTCCACCACCTTTGTCACAGGCTTTTTACCAAGTCACAATGCTTCTCCTTGCTTCCTGCCCACAGAAACCTTTCCTATGGCTCAGTGGGTGAAGAATCCGCCTGCAACACAGGAGACAGGGTTTGATCCCTGGGACAGGAAGACCCCCTGGAGAAGTAAATGGCAACCTGCTCCAGTACTCTTGCCTGGAAAACTCCATGGGTGGAGGAGCCTGGCAGGCTCCAGTCCAGAAGGGTCATAAAGAGTCAGACATAACTAAGCATGCAGGCAAGGCAGAGAAAAGTGGAGGGGTGCTGGCCTCCAGCTAGAGTTACACAAATGTGGGTTGAGATTGGGATCCAAGGAGCCAGTGTTTAGGGCATTTGTCACTAAATCCCTTTGATTTCTCTCTTTGTAAAAATAAAATAAAATAAAAATCACTGAGCATCTGTTAGGTATCATGCATTTACACACACATTATTTCATCTCTTCCTCAACACAGCCCTAAGAAACAGGATTACCATTTACATTTTACAGAAAAAACTGAAGCTTAAAGAAGTGACATGACTAACCCAGGGAAGTAGAGACAAAAATCAAACCCAGGTCTCCACTACCCAGAACAGGGCTCCTTCCACAGTAACTCAGCTGCCTCTAGACTTAAGCTTCAGGCTTTGGCCCAGTAGAACTAGAATGTCATCATTTTTCCTATTAGCTGCTGCATTTGCAATTTGAAGGAGGCATTCACATTAAAAGAGTTACTAAAAGCTGTAGTGGGTTTAGAAGACAAATACATCAGAGGGCATCCCTTTATTACTTTGTGGTCTCTTTCCTAAATTATCTTCACTCTATTGGTGCCCTCACAATGGTCCCTTACAGTCCCCTGTCTTTCATTCAGAATAATTTTCTAGCAACCTTCCCATACTGTTGGATTATATTCAGGATTATTTTTAGGGATCCCTGGTGGCTCAGACAGTAAAGAATCATGTGCCTGCAATGCCGGAGACCTAGATTCAATTCATGGGTTGGGAAGATCTCCTGGAGGAGGGCATGGCAACCCACTCCAGTATTCTTGCCTGAAGAATCCCCATGGACAGAAGAGCCTGGTAAGCTACAGTCCATGGGGTCACAAAGAGTCAGACATGACTTAGCAACTAAGCACAAGAATAATTATGAGAGCAATCACTTTTGCTGTTTTATTTTTTAATTAATTTTATTGCAATATAGTTTATTTACAATGTTGTATTAGTTTCTGCTATATAGTAAAGTGAATCAGTTATACATATACATATATCCCCTCTTTCTTAGATTTTTTTTCCCATATAGGTCACTACAGAGTACTGAGTAGAGTTCCCTGAGCTACATGACAGGTTCTTATTCAGTTATCCACTTTATATATAATAGTGCATATATGTCAATGCCAGTCTCCCATTTTTAGTGAGTGCTTAACATACTGAGTGGCACCCCACTCCAGTACTCTTGGCTGGAAAATCCCACGGACGGAGGAGCCTGGTGGGCTGCAGTCCATGGGGTCACGAAGAGTCGGACATGACTGAGCGACTTCACTTTGACTTTTCACTTTCATGCATTAGAGAAGGAAATGGCAACCCACTCCAGTGTTCTTGCCTGGAGAATCCCAGGGACAGGGGAGCCTGGTGGGCTGCCGTCTATGGGGTCGCACAGAGTCGGACTGAAGAGACTTAGCAGCAGCAGCAACATACCGAGAAACTGAATTAAGCACTTGATAGGCATTATCTCACTTAATCCTTACTGTACTCTAACCAGTTCAGTTAGTATCTCTGTTTTACACATGAGAAAATTAAGACATAGAATTAATTTAACTTAGTTGAGACCTCACAGCCACTTAATGATTACTCTAGAAATTCATACCCATTTTAAACCTCAGAGTTCACATGCCTTAACCAACCTAGATGAGTCAAAAGAACCCTGAAGCTCTCAGGCCAGTCTATTCAGAAGCAGCACATAGCCCACATCAGAGTTCAACAAAGAAAGATGAGCATGAGATTACAATTCTAAGAATTTTAACCCTAAAATTTATATAGACCCACAAAAGACCCTGAATAGTCAAAGCAATCTTGAAGAAAGAACAAAACTTTCTGATTTTAAACTATTTTACAAAGCATAGTAATCAAAACATAATAGTATTAAACAGTTCACAGAGGATGAGATGATTAGATAGCATCACTGACTCAATGGACATGAATTTGAGCAAACTCTGGGAGAGAGTGAAGGACAGGGAAACCTCGTGTGCTGCAGTCCACGGAGTCTCAAAGAATTGAACACAACTTAATGACTGAACAACTGCAACAACAATTCACTGATGACGGATGCCTGGGGCTGGTGCACTGGGACAACCCAGAGGGATGGTATGGGGAGGGAGGAGGGAGAAAGGTTCAGGATGGGGAACACATGTGTACTTGTGGCGGATTCATTTTGATGTATGGCGAAAGCAATACAATATTATAAAGTTAAGCAAAATAAAATTTAAAAAAAAATTTTTTTAAAAAGCAATCAAAAATGAATGTACTGTACAGCAAGGTGACAATAGTTCATAATGCTATACACTGTGTATTTGAAAGTTGCTAGAAGAATAAAAGTTCTTACAACAAGAAAAAGATAGTAACTGCGTGTAGGAATGTTAACCAGACTTCTTGTGGTGATAAAAAAATGAACTCATTTGCAAATAGATCTAGTTCTTACATTTGACAAGAGAAAGAGAGGATATTGGAAGCTTTTCTGAAAAGTTAACTTGGGAGAAGAGAAAACAGAGAAAGACCATGAAAGGAAAACCAATCGTTCCTGGTCAAGCATGCACAGGGAGTTTACACTTTGTAACATACTCTCTGTTCCACACACTTACCAAGGAGGCAAAACATGAAAATAGAAAAAAGTAAAAGAGACAAGCTCAACAACCAAAATAAAGTTTCTGTGATCCAGAAATAGAATAGAAAGACAAAATGGTGAGTGGAGGGAAAGCTGCAGCCTGCTGGATTCTGGGTCTGTATACAAAAAAAAGGTGGCCAGGAAGTTGCCTATCAAGACAGAGGAATCGAAGAATGCTCATGACTTCAGGCCCAGAGTTTGGTAGGGAGATTTCCCCGTTCCACAACCTCCCTTTAGGCCAGAGCTACCAGAGTGGCTAGAAGACCAGATACATCCTCTCCATCAGAAACTGAACTCAGTAGCTCATGACATAGTGAATGGATCTGTGCTATCCCCATCATCACTTCAGAACAAGAGTTCCAGTGGGTATAAACCTGAAGTGGCAGAAGCAAGGTAGAATGAATGACAAAGCCACTGGACATGGAAGATGAGTACAAAGTGAAGGGGTGGACTTCCCTGGTGGTAAAGTGGATAGAAATCCACCTGCCAGTTAAGTGGGCACGGGTTCAATCCCTGGTCTGGGGAGATTCCACCTGCTGTGAGGCAACTAAAGCTCAGGCACCACAACTATTGGAGCTTATGTGTTCTAGGATCCACCAGCTACAACTGCTGAGCTCCTTGTGCCTAGAGCCTGTACTCTGCAACAGGAGAAGCCACTGCAATGGGAAGTCCGTGCGCTGCTACAAAGAGTAGCCCCTGCTCATCGCAACTAGAGAAGGCGGGCCTGAAACAGTGAAGATCTAGTGTAACCAAAAATAAATAAATAAACAATTTTAAAAATAAAAGAGTAAAGAGGGGAAAGGAGACACAGAGAGGAAGAGACAAAGAGAAAGAGAGAGAGAAGGCGAGGGAGATAGATGAAACCATCAGTATTTAGCCAGAAAACTAAAACTTCAAAACACAAGAAGAAATTTAATACTAAGAAAAAGTCAACAGAATCACTCTCTGAATATAAATTCATCCCAGACTAAGTAACCTTTATGAAACAGTCTGACAGAGAATTATTTTCAAATTGTATTGGAGTGTAGTTGCTTTACAACGTTATGTTAGTTTCTGCTGTATAACAAAGTGTATCACTTATATATATATATACATATATATCCCCTTCTTTTTTGGATTTCCTTCCCTTTTAGGTCACCACAGATCAACGAGTAGAGTTCCCTGTGCTACACAATAGGTTCTCATTTGTTATCTGCTTTATACATAGTAGTGTATATGTATCATTCTCTGACAAAGTTGCATTTACATAACTCAAAGTAATAAAGTCACAACTTCCATTTAAAAAAAGTAATTGTGAAACTACAGAACCCAAATGGGAATGAGATGATCCCAACTAGCTTGACTGTGACGATCATTTCATTTTATAATGTATCAGATCAGATCAGTCGCTCAGTCCTGTCCTACTCTTTGCGACCCCATGAACTGCAGCACGCCAGGCCTCCCTATCCATCACCAGCTCTCGGAGGTCACTCAGACTCACATTCATCGAGTCAGTGATGCCATCCAGCCATCTCATTCTCTGTCGTCTCCTTCTCCTCCTACCCCCAATCCCTCCCAGCATCAGAGTCTTCTCCAATGAGTCAATTCTTCGCATGAGGTGGCCAAAATACTGGAGTTTCAGCTTTAGCATCATTCCTTCCAAAGAAATCCCAGGGCTGATCTCCTTCAGAATGGACTGGTTGGATCTCCTTGCAGTCCAAGGGACTCTCAAGAGTCTTCTCCAACACCACAGTTCAAAAGCATCAATTCTTCGGCACTCAGCCTTCTTCACAGTCCAGCTCTCACACCTATACATGACCACAGGAAAGACCATAGCCTTGACTAGGCAAACCTTTGTTAGCAAAGTGATGTCTCTGCTTTTGAATATGCTATCTAGGTTGGTCATAACTTTCCTTCCAAGGAGTAAGTGTCTTTTAATTTCATGGCTGCAGTCACCATCTGCAGTGATTTTGGAGCCCAGAAAAATAAAGTCTGACACTGTTTCCACTGTTTCTCCATCTATTTCCCATGTAGTGATGGGACCAGATGCCATGATCTTCGTTTTCTGAATGTTGAGCTTTAAGCCAACCTTTTCACTCTCCACTTTCACTTTCATCAAGAGGCTTTTGAGTTCCTCTTCACTTTCTGCCATAAGGGTGGTATCATCTGCATATCTGAGGTTATTGATATTTCTCCCAGCAATCTTGATTCCAGCTTGTGTTTCTTCCAGTCCAGCACTTCTCATGATGTACTCCGCATTATAATGTATAGATATATCAAATCACAAAGTACACCTTACATGCTATATAATTTGCATTTATCAATCATACCTCAGTAAATCTAGGGAGGGGAATCTTATAAATGAGAGACATCACAAAATTTAAATCTCAAATAGTGAGATAAACTCTAGATTGGACATTCAAAGAAATAATTCATATGTTTAAAATTTTTTATACAGAGAAGTTCACTCAGAAAACATCACAGAGTAAACAAAAATATAAATTAAAAGGCGGTTAAGAAACAAGAGAATGGAATGAAAAATATCTAGTGCTATCCCAGAAGTTAAAGAACCAAGAATTTTCCAGAATTAATAATACAAGAATCATCAAATCAAGTCTGCCTTCTAATATCTGAGCAGGAAAATTAAAGATAAATCTACCTCTAACACTAGTAAACCTGTGGAACATCAAGGAAAAAAGAAAAAGAGAAAAATGCCTCAAAACCCCAAAGAGAAAAGCCAAATTGCCCACAAAAGAATGACATTAAAATGATAGCACACTACTCGCAACAAAGAGGATAATTGACAATGGAGGAAAAATAAATATTAAATTAGAATTATATATATTTTAATATAAATTTATTTATTTTAATTGGAGGCTAATTGCTTTACAATATTGTATTGGTTTTGCCATACATCTACATGAATCCGCCATGGGTGTACACGTGTTCTCCATCCTGAACCTCCTCCCACCTCCCTCCCCATCCCATCCCTCTGGGTCATCCCAGTGCACCAGCCCCAAGCATCCTGTATCCTGCATCAAACCTGGACTGGCAATCCATTTCACATATGATAATATACATGTTTCAGGGCCATTCTCTCAAATCATCCCACCCTCTCCCACAGAGTCCAAAAGACTGTTCTACACATCTGTGTCTCTTTTGCTGTCTCCCATACAGGGTTATTGTTACCATCTTTCTAAATTACATATATATGTGTTATTATACTGTATTGGTGTTTAGGGACAAAATAAAGGTAGTTTTTAGTCACACACAAAAAAAGAAAAACAAAGAATGTATTCTCCATATATCCTCACTCGCACAAAAGGATGTACTTCAGCAAAAAGTGGATACAGAAGGAAAGCATGGAATGCAAGAAATAAAAAAAAAAATGAGAACATAAAATAATTTAAGTTGATAAATTTAATTAACTACTGGCTATAAAAATCAAAAACATTTTATATGTTAAAAAAAGTAAAGTTAAACTTCAGACCACAATAACATGATGCAATCAGAGAAGACAATGGCACCCCACTCCAATACTCTTGCCTGGAAAATCCCATGGACGGAGGAGCCTGGTTGGCTGCAGTCCATGGGGTCATGAAGAGTCAGACATGACTGAGCGACTTCACTTTTACTTTTCACTTTCATGCGTTGGAGAACGGAATGGCAACTCACTCCAGTGTTCTTGCCTGGAGAATCCCAGGGATGGCAGAGCCTGGTGGGCTGCCATCTCTGGGGTCGCACAGAGTTGGACACGACTGAAGTGACTTAGCAGCAGCAGCAGCAACATGATGCAATAGATAAACTCAATTCAAAAGGATGGTAGGTCCATATTATGTTCAAAAGAAGGATAAAAGTGCTTAACAACTTGAAATTATTACTAATTATTTATAGTAAAGTGTGTATTTTTTTAAGGTTAGGGGGAGCTATCAACAAAAAGTACTACCATCTTTATCTTCCAAACCAACAGAGGAAAACTAAAGGGTTGATGATGGGAGTATAAAAACTTTATCAATGCACAGATGGCAAAAAGACAAAAAATAAAAGAAACAAGGGGAAAGAATGATAAAAACACAAAATAAAAATATCAAAATAAGTCCAAATATATCACTGTGTGGTGTGCATGTGCAGATTAAACTCTCAATAAAACATCAGAGAACACCATATTGGAATTTGTTTTTAATACAGCTATTATTGCTGAAAACAGACACACCTAAAGCAAAACAGCCAAAAAATTCAAAATAAAGGGTACACCACTTAGGAGAGTATTTTCTCAATAGTTAATAAAATCCAAGATGTCCAAAGTTCTTATTTTCTGGTAATACATCACAGAACAGTGTTTTTTAAACTCCAGTCTATGACCCAATCCTGGGTCATAAAATCAATTTAGTGAACTGCAATCAGCACTTTTTTTAGATGAAAAGAAAAAAGGATGGGAAAAGGAATAAATAGAATAAGATAGGAAAGAATGGGGAAAGATAGGACAGAACAGAATAGAAATCAAAGTAAATATCACAGTTCTTCATGGAAATAAGAATATACAGTTTGAAAAAACTTTCCTTTGTGGGGTGTATACTCATGAGTAGGTAAATATGCATGTACTACATTTGTGATAGAAAGTGCATCTCTTCCTCTTCTCATTTTAAGTTTCAAAAACTCTAGCCTAGGACTTGCAAGCATGAACCAAAAGACATACTATGAAGTTTACCGCAATATTATTTGTAATCAGAAAAAATTGGAAATATCTTGAAAGGTGATCAATAAGAGAACAGATAAGTTAATTGAGGTAAATCAATACACATACAAAAAGCAAATAAACTTAATCTTTGTATGTCAACATAAATAAATCTCAAAAACAAAATATTGCATGAATAAAAGCAAGCTATAGAAAGATATCAGAGAAGGCAATGGCACCGCACTTCAGTACTCTTGCCTGGAAAATCCCATGGATGGAGGAGCCTGGTAGGCTGCAGTCCATGAGGTCGCTAAGAGTTGGACACGACTGAGCAACTTCACTTTCACTTTTCACTTTCATGCATTGGAGAAGGAAATGGCAACCCACTCCAGTGTTCTTGCCTGGAGAATCCCAGGGATGGAGGAGCCTGGTGGGCTGCCATCTATGGGGTTGCACAGAATCAGACATGACTGAAGCGACTTAGCAGCAGTATAGAAAGATATACATAAGATATTCACCATATGCTAAAAATTTTGCAAAGTTTGAGAGCAAGTAAAACAATAGCTTGTATGATTATAAATACACACATATATTATATAGAGCAGTGGTATAAAAACTTGTATGGGATGATAAATTCAGAGGATAGTTAACCCTTGGAAATCAAGTAGTGACAGATAATGGAGTCAGGGAAGACTTCACAAGAGGTAGTTTTCAATCCACAATGTTTTCTTTTATTTTTTGTTTATTTATTTTTTGGCCATATGTATATTGTGTGGGATCTTAGTTCCCCAACCAAGGGATTTAACCCACACCCCTGCACCAGAAGCATAAAGTCTTAATCACTGGACCACCAGAGAAGTCCCTAAATCCGTAAGGTTTTAACAAAAAAATGTAGAAGTAAATATAAGGGAAATGTTAAGATTTGATAAAGCTGGCAGTGATATATGAGTGTCAATAATTTGCTCCTTATGTGCTTTCCATATGTTGGAAAACTATTATGGCCCCAAATTATAAAGCTTACAAAATCTGTGGTTTTTAGTTCCTGTGCTAATCACAAATGATTAGCATGAGATTCTGTCCTCCCCAAACTTTATATATTTGGCTCATCAATATAACAAATATTGACCCATTATCTTACTTCCAGACAAGCAAACACGGTCAGCTTTTCCATAGTCACATGAGGCAAAAGAAAGTTCCCTAAGTTGAGTTGTGAACCTGATAAACGTATTTTTACCTGCAGCAGAAGCAGAGTTAGAACTCAGCTCTACGTATATATGTAAAAAAGGCCACCACGTTAACCCTGAGTGCAATATAGTTTCCACTGTGCTTCTGATGAGCAAAAGACAGATGTGTGACTTTACTCCACCTAATGAACATTTCAATCTTCCAATAAACACCCTAATAAAGAAAAATTGAGACTTAACTCACTTTTATTATCACAACCGACATGTCGCAAGGTTTTAATTGGGCTGAAAACAGCGTCCAATAATAATACCCTCCTTAATTGATTCATTAAAGGAGCCCCTACTGAGACAGAAGCGCTAGTTTCAGGAAAAAGGAATGAAATAAGCCCCGATTTCCCACTGAGTGGCTATGATCCCTCTGCCATCAACTCTCTAGGCCACTGAAGTGGATGTTAAGAGTGGCCAATGCCTGAAATTGTTCTGCTCATCCCAAAGTGGCCACGGATGGAAACACAGTCCTCACACACTCACCACTCACTTGGCAGGGTAACAAAAGAGAAAGCTGGAACTTGACAATATTCTGTTTTCATATTAAATGAATCAGCATATAAACAACCGCAAGTGGGAATGCATCAACAGCAAGAAGTGAAAGGTTTTTACAAGACTGAACAAAAATCACCACCACATCCCAGCTTGGCTGGGCAAGGAGCAGAGAGGGCAGGGGCAGAAGATGGAAGACTTATGAAGAACAAATGGAAATTATCTATTTGTGGGGAAATTAGCGTTGATCATATAATACAGAAAATAGAGTGCGGTGCTTAGAGGCATGGCGTCTGCAATCAGGTAGACTTGGAAGTCTGTCCTGCTCTTGCACTTATCAGCTCTGTCACCCTGGACAGGTAAGCCATCTAAACCCCGGTCTCCTCAGCTATAAAATAGGACTGATAATCACCTACCACAGCAGCCAGAGTACATCAGATCATATTCTTTTGCTCAGAACCCTCTGAGGGCGCCTCATTATATTTCTACCCTATCTGCACCTTCCGTTAACTCTCTGGTGTCATCTCCTTCTCCCCTCCTCCAATTCACTCCACACTGAGCCACACCTCTCCCCCTGCTCTCAAAAGTACCCAGTGTGATATATGTGGAATCTAGGAAAACGGTAAAGATGATCTTATTTGTAAAGCAAAACATTGAGAACAAACATATGGATACCAAGGAGGAGAGAGGGAGAGTGATGAACTGGGAGACTGAGATTGCCATAAAATAGGTAACTAATAAGAACCCACTGTATAGCACAGGGAACTCTACTCAATGCTCTGTGGTGACCATAATGGGAAAAAAATCCAGAAAAGAGCAGATATGTATACAACTACAGCTGTTATACAGTATAACAGCTATATAGTAGAAAGATGACATTGTAAAGCAACTATATTCCAATAAAAATTAATTTAAAAATAAAAATAAATAAAGATGAAATATAAAAAAAAAATTTAAGTACCCAGCATGCTCTCACCCCTGGCCTTTGCTGGTTCCCCTTTCCTCCAGTTCTCTGCAGCACTCATTCCTTCATATCTGCCAAGTCTTCCATCCAACGTCATCCACCACCACCCTATTTAAAATGGCAAACCATCCCTCTGCATACTCCAAATACCTTCATCTCTGCTATGCCTTTTTTTTTTTTTTTTTGTATAACATTCATCACCTTATAGCATACCATATAACTCAATTACTTCATCTGTTGTTTATTCTTCCCTGCTGTGTGGCTCACTGATCTATCCCAAATGCCTAAAACAATGAAGAGCAGATACCAGGTGCTTAATTTTTGTTATACGAAACACTCATAAGATTGTTCTGATGACTAAATTAGATAGTGCATGCCAAGCACTTAGCTTAGTGTGGGCACACAGAAGCACTCAGTAAATATTATCTGTTGTTATCATCATGGTTACTATTATTGTCATCACTGTTTTCCATCTGACATGAGGATATTATTAAACAATCAAATCACAGTTCTTCCAGACATTGTTTCCTGCAGATGAAAGACTTAGATTTAATTGACTAGAGTTTGCTGACACTATATGATATCTTGTTATATACAGACAACCCTACCAATGATGAAAGGTACCAGGTTACCTGCAGTTCCCCTCCCCCAACTCATCTAGTCACACAGGGCTTGGGACAGCTGCTAAGTCAAGAATGTGTATCAGGGTACATCTAGGAACTGCTGCTCTCCCTTGACCTGTTAGGACTGCACTGCCTGTAAATACCAACTTGACAGCAAGAGGCTAGAAAGCATTTTCTCTTATGATTAACAAAAGGTAAAAAAAGGGACAAAGAGAGGCACTGTTCTGCCTTGGCTAATGAAGTCCCTAGAATTTAAGCTTCCACTCCATTCTCTGAGACATTTGTGTTTCTGTCCAGAAAAAGAAGAAAACAGCCATCTGCCCACCCCATAACTTCCCAGGCACTAATGAGATGCCTTCTTCATTGTCAGACACTTAGGAGCTCTTGTGATGAAGCGGTGTCCTGGGTAAATAATGACTGGGACAGACACATCAGTTCCAAGTTCAACTGCATCTTCTATATCCTAAACATTAAGGAGGACAGGATCCACCAAGGCAACGAGCCCTTCAGCATTCAGAGCCAAAGCCCGCTCTCCTCTTCTCAGCTGGTAAACTGGGTGAAGAGCACATGGCAGCCAAGATACCTTTCCCAATGTGCTCAGTTCCCTTTGCATACTGTAGATGGGCACCTGCATGAGGAAACACAGGTCAGTGGGTGTGAGAGTAGAGACGGTGCCATCAACTTGCCATTTATAGAACGTCAGGAGGCAGGAGAGGGCAGAGCTTCAAAAGCACCAGCAGTTGAGCAGCAATGAGCTCTGTTCAAATCCTGAAAGTGCCCATTAGCATCTGTGTGAACTCAGGCCAGTCATTTTCTCTCTCTGAGCCTTGGCTTACACATCTGTAAATTGTGTTGATGATATATAACTCATAAAACTTATGGATAGCTAAATGAAATCAATTAACATGGAGTCAGAGCATAGTAAGTGCTCAGTGAAACATTTTGAAGTGTGGAGGATCTGCAGCAACAGAAAGCTTGAATGCCAATATATTCAGTTATCTATTCATTATATCATTCATCAGTTAGTTCAGTTGCCCAGTTGTGTCTGACTCTTTGTGACCCCACAGACTGCAGCATGCCAGACCTCCCTGTCCATCACCAACTCCCAGAGTTTACTGAAACTCATGTCCATTGAGTCGGTGATGCCATCCAACCATTTCATCCTCTGTCTTCCCCTTCTTCTCCCGCCTTCAATCTTTCCCAACATCAGGGTCTTTTCCAATGAGTCAGTTCTTTGCATCAGGTGGCCAAAGTATTGGAGTTTCAGCTTTAACATCAGTCCTTCCAATTAACACCCAGGACTGATCTCCTTTAGGATGGACTGGTTGGATCTCCTTGCAGTCCAAGGGGCTTTCCAGAGTCTTCTCCAACACCACAGTCCAAAAGTATCAATTCTTTTCCACTCAGCTTTCTTTATAGTCCAACTCTCACATCCATATGTGACCACTAGAAAAAACATAGCTTTGATTAGATGGACCTTTGTTAGTAATGTAATGTCTCTGCTTTTTAATAAGCTGTCTAAGTTGGTCATAACTTTTCTTCTAAGGAGTAAGTGTCTTTTAATTTCACCATCTGCAGTGATTTTGGAGCCCCCAAAAATTAAGTCTGCCGATTTCCCCATCTATTTGCCATAAAGTGATGGGACCGGATGCCATGATCTTCGTTTTCTGAATGTTGAGTTTCAAGCCAACTTTTGTACTCTCGTCTAAGAAGCTCTTTAGTTCTTCTTCGTTTTCTGCCATAAGGGTGGTATCATCTGCATATCTGAGGTTATTGATATTTCTCCTGGCAATCTTGATTCCAGCTTGTGCTTCCTTCAGCCCAGCATTTCTCATGATGTACTCTGCATAGAAGTTAAATAAGCAGGGTGACAATATACAGCCTTGACGTACCGCTTTTCCTATTTGGAACCAGTCTGTTGTTACATGTCCAGTTCTAACTGTTGCTTCCTGACCTGCAAACAGATTTCTCAGGAGGCAGGTCAGGTGGTCTGATATTCCCATCTCTTTAAGAATTTTCCACAATTTGTTTGGATCCACACAGTCAAAGGCTTGGGGATAGTCAGTAAAGCAGAAATAGATATTTTTCTGGAACTCTCTTGCTTTTTTGATGATCCAATGGATTTTGGCAATTTGATCTCTGGTTCCTCTGCCTTTTCTCAAACAAGCTTGAGCATCTGGAAGTTTATGGTGCATGTATTGTTGAAGCCTGGCTTGGAGAATTTTGAGCATTACTTTGCTAGCATGTGAGATGAAGTTCGAGCATTCTTTGGCATTGCCTTTCTTTAGGATTGGAATAAAAACTGACCTTTTCCAGTCCTGTGGCCACTGCTGAGTTTTCCAAATTTGCTGGCATATTGAGTGTAGCACCTTCACAGCATTATCTTGTAGGATTTGAAATAGCTTAACTGGAATTCCATCACTTCCACTAGCTTTGTTCATAATGATGCTTCCTAAGGCCCACTTGACTTCACTTTCCAGGATGTCTGGCTCTAGGTGAGTGATCACACCACTGTGATTGTCTGGGTCATGAAGATATTTTTTGTACAGTTCTTCTGTGTATTCTTGCCACCTCTTCTTAATATCTTCTGCTTCTATTAGGTCCATACCATTTCTGTCCTTATTGTGCCCATCTTTGCATGAAATGTTCCCTTCGTATCTCTAATTTTATTGAAGAGATCTCTAGTCTTTCCCATTCTATTGTTTTCCTCTATTTCTTTGCATTAATCACTGAGGGACTTTCCTGTCCCTCCTTGCCATTCTTTGGAACTCTGCATTCAAATGGGTATATCTTTCCTTTTCTTCTTTGCCTTTCTCTTCTCTTCTTTTCATAGCTGTTTGTAAGGCCTCCTCAGACAACCATTTTGCCTTTTGCATTTCGTTTTCTTGGAGATGGTCTTGATCCCTGTCTCCTGTACAACGTCACGAGCCTCTGTCCATAGTTCTTTAGTACGTAAAGAATAACCCACTCCAGTATTAGATCTGTCTATCAGATCTAATTCCTTGACTCTATTTGTCACTTCCACTGTATAGTCATTAGGGATTTTATTTAGGTCATACCTGAATGGTTTAGTGGTTTTCCCTTTCTTCAATTCATTCATCGCATGCGGTGTACCAAGTTGCTTCAGTCATGTCCCACTCTCTGTGACCCCATGGACTTCTACCGACCAGGCTCCTCTGTCCACAGGATTCTCCAGGCAAGAATACTGGAGTAGTTTGCCATGCCCTCCTCCAGGGGATCTTTCTGACCCAGGGATGGAAACAACATCTCCTGTGTCTCCTGCATTTTTCAGGCAGGTTCTTTACCACTGGCACCACCTCATTAATCAACAAATTTTTACTGAATGCTTACTGGTTCCAGGCCCTAGTGTGTGTGTGTACTCAGTCATGTCTGACTCTTTATGACGCCATGGACTATAGCCTACCAGGCTCCTCTGCCCAAGGGATTTTCCAAGCAAGAATACTAGAGTGGATTGCCATTTCCTCCTCCAGGGGATTTTCCTGACCCCGGGCCCCGACCCACCTCTCCTGTGGCTCCTGCATAGACAGGCAGATTCTTTACCACTGAGCCACCTAGAGGTTGGAAGCCCCCTCCAGTCTCTAGGCTGCTGCTATTGCTGGTAAGTCGCTTCAGTCGTGTCCGACTCTATGCGACCCCATAGACGGCAGCCCACCAGGCTCCTCCATCCCTGGGATTCTCCAAGCAAGAACACTGGAGGGGGTTGCCATTTCCTTCTCCAATGCATGAAAGTGAAAAGTGAAAGTAAAGTCGCTCAGTCGTGTCCGACCCTCAGCGACCCCATGGGCTGCAGCCTTCCAGGCTCCTCCGTCCATGGGATTTTCCAAGCAAGAGTATTGGAGTGGGGTGCCATTGCCTTCTCCACCAGTCTCTAGGCTAGCTGCTACATACACAGCAGTGAGAAATCAGATAAGATCCCTGCCCTCACAGAGCTTACAGTCCAGTGGATAATACTGGCCAATATAGAATGCACCACCTTAGTATGTGCCAGGCAGTGTTCTAAGTGCCTTACCTGTATTAACTGACTTAATGTTTAAAGGGCTTCCCACCTGGCACAGTGGTAAAGAATCTGCCTGACAGTGCAGGAGATGCAAGAAACTCAGGTTTGATTCCTGGGTCAGGAAGTCTCCCTGGAGGAGGAAGTGGCAACCCACTCCAGTATTCTTGCCTGGAGAATTCCATGGACAGAGGAGCCTGGTGAGCTATAGTCCTTGGGGTCTCAAAGAGTTGGACACGACTGAGTGACTAACACAATGACAGAAGCTAGTGAGGCACAAAGCACTTACATGAACTGCCAAGGTCATAAGGCCATGAAGCATCAGAGCCAGAGACTGAATCCAACTAGACCAGCTCCAGAGTCCATGCTCTTAAGCATGGCATATATTGCCTTCTGGTACCTACAAGATAGTGAGCTCTTTACAGGTAGAAAATACATCTCATTCATTTCTATATCCCCAACGAAGAACCAGGCTTGTGAAAATGCTCAATAAATGCTTACTTAAGGAACAAAGAACAGATTTTCTTTGAGGCATGAGAGCCACTATTTTTGCCAGTCTCATAACACCTCTCCATAAGCCTTGAATATATAGTGAAAATATATTATTCTACTTATGCATAGAGACTATTATTGATCTTCTGTCCATAGACTATTAAATGTAAGGCTGTTTTTCCAGAAATGGTGATGAATTTTCCTTGAACTACCTGTATGCATTTGAGAGGGGTCTGGCAGGGATTGAGCTATAATTTTAAAATCTAGACTCAGTGGTTTAAAGGGGAAAAAATACACAGCACTTCTGCTATTTTATTTTGAAAACCAATGAAACATCCGAACTGCACTTGGCATATCTCACTCAAGGCCTGAGTTCTCCCACTTGAATACTTCCAACTCTTCACTATTCTCAGGACTATTTATAGACAAACTGGTTGAAGTCTAAGTGGACCACAGGTGAAGAGATGATAGAGGCAACTACTACAGGGAAGATGATGGAGACAGAAGAAAGAGGGGGTTCCCTGTAAACAGAATTGACAGTTTCTTAGAGCTGATAATCTTCACTGACTTTGTCTAGAACTTGATCAGTAGTTATTATAATTATTATTATAATAATTATTATATTAATTGTATTATATATATATTAGTTGTTTATATTTATATCAATTACCTATGTGCCTAATATGTTACTATTCAGTTCAGTTGCTCAGTCATGTCTGATTCTTTGCGACCCCATGAATTGCAGCACACCAGGCCTCCATGTCCATCACCAACTCCCGGAGTTCACTCAGACTCATGTCCATCGAGTCAGTGATGCCATCCAGCCATCTCATCCTCTGTCTCCCCCTTCTCCTCCTGCCCCCAATCCCTCCCAGCATCAGAGTCTTCTCCAATTAGTCAACTCTTTGCATGAGGTGGCCAAAGTACTGGAGTTTCAGCTTTAGCATCATTCCTTCCAAAGAGATCCCAGGGCTGATCTCCTTCAGAATGGACTGGTTGGATCTCCTTGCAGTCCAAGGGACTCTCAAGAGTCTTCTCCAACACCACAATTCAAAAGCATCAAGTCTACTAGGTTCTTGGATTTATTAATATTATCTCACTTAATCCCTTCAACCACCATGAAGGGTAGTATAACAATCTCTATTCTTTAAGAAACCAACTATGTTCATTTAACAGAGAAAATGCAGTGGTTTAAACAAGATAGTTTTTCCCCTATGGTGTAACAATCTAAAAGTATTATGTACAATTTGTGGCATCCAGTCCTATTACTTCATGGCAAATAGGTGGGGGGAAGTGGAAGAAGTGACAGGTTTTATTTTCTTGGGCTCCAAAATCACTGCAGATGGTGACTGCAGCCATGAAATTAAAAGATGCTTACTCCTTGGAAGAAAAACTATGACCCACCTAGACAGAGTATTAAAAAGCAAAGACATCACTTTGCCAACAAAGGTCCATGTAGTCAAAGCTATGTTTTGTTTTGTTTCTAGTAGTCATATATGGATGTGAGAGTTGAACTACAACGAAGGCTGAACACTGAAGAATTGATGCTTATGAATTGTGGTGCTGGAGAAGACTCAAGAGTGCCTTGGACAGCAAGGAGATCAAACCAGTCAGTCCTAAAGGAAATCAACCCTGAATGTTCATTGGAAGCACTGATGCTGATGCTGAAGCTCCAATACTTTGGCCACCTGATTCGAAGAAATGACTCAATGAACAAGACCCTGATGCTGGGAAGGATTGAGGACATGAAAAGGGGGTGACAGAGGATGAGATGGTTAGATGGCATCACTAACTGAATGGACATGAGTTTAAGCAAACTGGGAGATAGTGAAGGATAGAAGCCTGACGTGCTACCATTCATGGGGTTGCAAAGAGTCATACACATCTTAGTGACTGAACAACAGTGAAGCTACTGTAACAAAGATTTCTTTTTTCAGTTCAGTCGCTCAGTCATGTCCGACTCTTTGCGACCCCATGAATCACAGCATGCCAGGCCTCCCTGTCCATCACCAACTCCCGGAGTTTACCCAGACTCACATCCATCGAGTCAGTGATGCCATCCAGCCATCTCATCCTCTGTTGTCCCCTTCTCCTCCTGCCCCCAATCCCTCCCAGCATCAGAGTCTTCTCCAATGAGTCAACTCTTCACATGAGGTGGCCAAAATACTGGAGTTTCAGCTTTAGCATCATTCTTTCCAAAGAAATCCCAGGGCTCATCTCCTTCAGAATGGACTGGTTGGATCTCCTTGCAGTCCAAGGGACTCTCAAGAGTCTTCTCCAACACCATAGTTCAAAAGACCAAAGATTCTCATTCATATAATTGTCCAGAACTGGGAAAGCAGCCTGCCATTAACAATGCATGGCTTTCATTTGAGACCTAAGAGGCTCTTTAAGTCCCAGCCATCAGGAGTTAGAAAGAAGCAACAGGAGAGCATGCCCGTTTCTTTCAAGGACACAATCCAAAAAGTTCACACATCATTTGCATCCCATTTGTCAGAACTTGGTCATAGAGCTGTGGTGAGGAATAAATTGAAAAGCCAGATATCTTGAGTAAGACATTTGATAAATATCTATTTCTTTTCTCTCTTTGACACCAATATCTTGAAAGTAAATCCTAGGATGATCACTTGAATGAAATCATCTAAAAAGTCATTCCTTCCCCTTCCCACTGTAGACAGAGTACACTTCCCTGTTCCACTGCTATTAGGTTTGGTCATGTCATTTGCTTTGTCCAGTGGAATGTTGATGGGTATGATACAAGAAGAAGCTTTACATGTGTAGTTCGACTGGGCTAGCACTCAGTGATAACCCTATAAAAAGAGCTTATCCCCAAGCTGCTGCTGCCCCTTTACAGTCTAGGCCGAAATAGTAAGAAACATCTGAACCCAAAACCTAGCCTGGAGCCAACATCAGTCAATACACAACCTAAGACAGGTTCATTAGTTTAAGTCAGCTGAGATCAGTTGAATAACAATCACCCAGGACACAGATGGCTGTGAGCATAAGTGCTTATTCCTGTAAGTAACGCATTTGGGGTAGATTACAATGCAGTATTATTGTCACAATAGTTAGGCAACACAGCTTTTGAGCAGAAGTGCAGTCCTGCCATCATGGAAGTCTAAAATACGTGACCGTAGTTTGGTGATTAGGCAGCAGATGATGAGGAAACCGTTATGGAGAGCTAGAAACATGCCATCCCATGTTATGTAGTGATGAAGCCCTTGGCAAAACTCATCTGGGATAACTTGCAAGATAGAAAATGTGCCTAATGAACTTGAAGCATTGAGTAAGAAAATGTCAGGGCAGAACATTGATAGTATAATTTGGTTGTTACCAGCTGGATAAGGTTTTGCAAGACAAATGAGTTTAAAAAGAAACTGAGCAGCTTGGAGAAGGAAATGGCAACCCACTCCAGTGTTCTTGCCTGGAGAATCCCAGGGACAGGAGAGCCTGGTGAGCTTCCGTCTATGGGGTCGCACAGAGTTGGACACGACTGAAGAGACTTAGCAGCAACAGCAGCAGAGCAGCTGGCCAACAAAACTGAGAGAGAATATAGAATGCCCAGAATTTCCAGGGGTTTAAAACTGCTTTTCACTTTCCCATCTTATCAGCCTCAGGACAAATACTATATCAAGGGTGCAGTTCTCACATCCTTTGTCACAACTTTTTTGTTTTTTTTTTTTGCTTAACTTTACAATATTGTATTGCTTTTACTATGTCACAACTTTTGAAAGGACTGCATTGGTGATTATCAGTTCCTTTCAGCTGAACAAAGTGCTCCTAGAAAGACAGAAAGCATAATCCCATGGACACTTAATAAACCCAAGATACCTAAAATTAGTCTCAAGAGGGAGGCACCTCTCAGAATTTATTAATGTTATAGGTGTAACTAACATGGGAGGGATTGGGGGCAGGAGGAGAAGGGGATGACAGAGGATGAGATAGCTGGGTGGCATCACCAACTCGATGGACATGAGTTTGAGTGAACTCCGGGAGTGGGTGATGGACAGGGATGCCTGGCGTGCTGCAATTCATGGGGTCGCAAAGAGTCGGACACGACTGAGCGACCGAACTGAATTGAACATGGAATTGACTAAAATCAGACTCCTAAAATAGGAGACACAAAACTTTTGAGACATCTGTATTGGTAAAATATTCCAAACTTGGGACTAACTGTTTGAGATGCCAAAAGATCTCCTGTCCCCAAATTTCTATAAGCAGAAAGCAGGCTGAGGGACTTCTCTAGCAGTCTAATGATTAAGACTTAACTTTCCAATGCAGAGGGCATGTGTTCCATCCCTGGTCAGGGAGCTAAGACCCCACCTGACTCGCAGTCAGAAAACAGAAACATAAAATGGAAGCATTGTTATAACAGATTCAGTGGTCCACATCAAAAAATCAAAAGAAAGCAGGCTGAAAAATTTGCTGATCCAGAAAGAAGTGTGTGTTCTCTAAAGTTCTCTTCAGAAGTGGATAGGCATGGGAGATGACAGAATAAAGAAAGACCCCTGAATGTTAGAGCTCAAAAGAAATGGAGAACAACTGATTGGTGAGTCACTTCCAGGGAACAGAACTAGGACCTAATCCAGGAGTCAGTGAACCATGAGCCCACAGGTCAAACCCTGCCTGTTACTTTAGTAAATAGAGTTTTATTTAAACACAGCCACACCCACACATTTAAATATTTTCTATGCTGCTTTTTACTACAACATCAAGTTGAGAAGTTGCAACAGATACTATCTGGCCTGCAAAACCTAAAATAGTTATTATCTTGGGCTTTACAGTTGTCAACCACCCAGCCTAGTATAATAAAAGAACATTCTATACCTACACAACAAGGAACTCTGGCTAATTTGTATAGCAGGGTTTCAGAATTGCTGTGTATCAGTGACAGAATTGGACCATAAAGAAGGCTGAGTACCAAAGAATTGATGCTTTCAAATTGTGGTGATGGAGAAGACTCTTTGAGTGTACCTTGGACAGCAAGGAGATCAAACCAATCAATCCTAAAGGAAATCAACCCTGAATACTCATTGGAAGGACTGATGCTGAAGCTCTAATACTTTAACCGTCTGATATGAAGAGCCAACACATTGAAAAAGGCCTGATGCTGGGATGGATTGAGGGCAGAAGGAGAAGGGGGCAACAGAGGATGAGATGGTTGGATGGCATCACTGACTCAATGGACAATGAATCTGAACAAACTCTGGAAGATAGCCCAGGACAGGGAAGCTGGCACGCTGCAGTCCATAGGGCTGCAAAGAGTCGGACATGACTTAGCAAGTGAACAAGTGACTGCAAAGGGCCTGCCATTCTTACCTTTTTCAAATGGGAGTGCTTATTGAATTTATTCTGTTCCTGTTAACATGGTTGGAAAGCAAATAACTTGTCTCTTTATTTCATAAATAAAGAAGCCATATCAGGATTTGCTATAACTGTAAGATCTTAGATGTCAAACATGGTATAGAGATGGGGAGTAATCTAAGAGTGTTGGGATGGGGATAAGTATATTTTGCGTACAAGAGAACAATGAATAAGAGGCCAGATTGTGATGGCTTATCTTATTCACTTCCCTTCCCCTCCTACTCTGGGTGATATAACCTTTCTCATTGCATGGCCTTGGCCTTGTGACTTGTTCTAGCCAAAGGACTATGGCCAGGCATAGTAGGAACAAGGACTTTCAATCCGCTTATGTGGTTCATCCTAGATCTTGTATTCCACTGATCTGCCATGAGAAGAGCCTCTTCTTCTATTTGGTCCTCAGAATAAACACTACATGCAACAGATGTGAACACAAGACACAGGATTAAGTCAAATATAGCTAACCCGAAGCCGAAAGCAGAGCCTCCCAGGCAAAGCCAGGCTAGACCTGCTAGCCACAGTTAATCTGCAGACGTGTAAGTGACAGCATGTGTAATCTGTTGAGAGCCACTGAGCTTTAAGGTGGTTTGTTACACAGCATTATTGTAGCAATCACTGACTGATACACAGGGCTCTAAAAAAGGTTGAGGTCTCTAGAATCTCGTAGATTGAACTTTAATTCTGAAATTAACTTCAGTTCAAATCCCAGATCTGCCATTTACCTGCTATTTAATTGGAGGAAGTCAGGACTTTCCTGGTGGTCCACTGGTTAAGACTCTGTGCTTTCAATGCAGGAGGCGTGGGCTCAGCTCCTAGTTGGGGAACTAAGATTCCACATGCTGCATGGTGTGGCCAGATTTTTTTAAAAATTAATTGGAGAAGGTCACTATATCTTTCTGAGTCTTGGGGTGGGGAGGTTATTATAACAAGGATGCTGCTACTGCTAAGTAGCTTCAGTCATGTCCAACTCTGTGTGACCCCATAGACAGCAGCCCACCAGGCTCCCCCTCCCTGGGATTCCCCAGGAAAGAATACTGGAGTGGGTTGCCATTTCCTTTTCCGATGCATGAAAGTGAAAACTGAAAGTGAAGTCACTCAGTTGTGTCTGACTCCTAGCAACCCCATGGACTGCAGCCTACCAGGTTCCTCAATCCACGGCATTTTCCAGGCAAGAGTAGTAGAGTGGGGTGCCATTGCCTTCTCCGATAACAAGGATGAGAACAACCTGAATCAAAGGGTCATTAAATAAGATGATAAACTAGTATATTTTATATTTAGTATATTTTATAATTTCAATAAAAAATACAAGATATTTTTATAATTAACTTCAGTCACATAAAGCAGCCCTGATTTTTATTTCAATAGAGAGAAGGAGTTATGCCATTTCTGTACTCTGACCCTGAGAAGTGGCCATGCTAAGTCATAAAAGATATGTATCTATAAGCTGTTAGCACTGTGATGTTTTAATAATTCTTTCTTGATCTTATTTATGTCATTTTCTGATTTTTCTCTAATCTCAGTTCAGTTGCTCAGTCGTGTGTGACTCTTTATGACCCCATGGACTGCAGCACACCAGGCTTTCCTGTCCATCATCAACTCCCAGAGCTTGCTCAAATTCATATCCATCGAGTTGGTGATGCCATCCAACCATCTTATCCTCTGTCATCCCCTTCTCCTCCTGCCTTCTCCTCCCACTTCAATCTTTCCCAGCATCAGGGTCTTTTTCAATGAGTCAGTTCTTTGCATCAGGTGGCCAAAGTATTGGAGCTTCAGCATCAGTCCTTCCAATGTATGTTCAGGACTGATTTCCTTTAGGATGGACTGGTTGGATCTCCTTGTTGTCCAAGGGACTCTCAAGAGTTTTCCATAATTTCATAAGAAAAAAACAAATAAATATAAAATTTTTTAATTGATTATGTGTCCCAAGCCTAACACTTCTGAGCCCGTTTCCCTCCCCACCCCTACATGAGGAACACACAATGCCACTGACAGCAGCAATCTAACTACTAGACTAAAAGAAGGTTCTCTGAATCCTCATCCTTCCCTTACTGCAGAGTGAGCAAAAAATCAGAATGTTCTCCTTTGTGTACCATCTACAAATCACTGAAAAGCCCAACCCAGCAGAGAAGGAACCTCCATCAGAAATAAAAGCCCACATTAAAATTATGTCCACCAAATTGTTTTCCATGGACTCCAGTGTGCCACACAAGCAGAGTGCCTGGGGTATCACAACTCCATTATTTTGTACTCATGTCAAAATGTTTTTCCTTCTCCAAAATGCTGAAGGGAAGGGCAGAGTTTTCCTAGAAATGGCTCTAAAGTGTCTCACTGCTCCCGAGAGAAAGGAGGGATGAGGACGCAGACACTGCCCACCAGGAGAGGGGGAAAGGGCAAATCAATAACGCTGACAACATCCATTTGTTCCACAAAGACAGCCAACGAAGGTGTCTGGGGAGGATTATTTGAGGAATAAATCTACCCACACTGGTCCTCTTGATCCCTCCAGCCAAAGTAGCATAACCCACTAGAAATCAGAACACACCTCTCAGCTCACTTGCTGACAAAGCAGCCACGCTGGGCAATAACACCACGGAATGCAATCACTGATCAGATCAGAACAGCACAGAGTGCCGTGGGTATGGGGTGCAGGACACCTCATGGGAAGGGCTTTGATGGAAAGGAGAGAATGGCCCCCCAGGGGAAGTCAGACACCTATGAGGAGAGTCCTTCCTAAGGCAGAGCAATTATGGCAACCACCACAGAGTTACTGTCCTGCTGTGGACACCTAAGGGTACAGAACTGAACAAGCAGAAGAGGAAGAAGCAGCAGAAATGGTGGTCCTGCCAGCTCGTCCTCATGATGATCCTAAACTAATGATAGAAGACAGAGCACTCAGGTTACTCATCCCCCCTGCAGACATTTCTTGTCTACCTACCACTTGCTTGCACCATGCTAGCTGCTGCTGAGTATGCAAAGATAAATCAGAGACAGCTCCTGGCCTTAAAGTTATGTGTTCCATCGTGCCTCGCATGTCACAGGAGCCCAATAAGTTTTCTCCAAGTATTACCTTAGCCTTCAGCTCTGTGTAGCCTCTATTCTCTACCTTCCAAGGTACTTTCGTATATCGTTCTGTTGTTGTTTACTCATTAAGTCTGACTCTTTTGTGACCCAATAGACTGTAGCAGGCTCCTCTGTCCATGGGATTTCCCAGGCAAGAATATTGGAATGGGTGGCCATTTCTTTCTCCAGGGGATCTTCCTGACCCAGGGACCGAACCCATGTCTCCTGAATTGGCAGGTGGATTCTTTACCACTGAGCCACCAGGAAGCCCACCTATTATATAGCTCTGAATTTTAGTTACTGTTGCATAATTTATTCCCCCAGTGACACAATAGGATTGCTGAATACAGGATCCATATATTCTTGTCATTGCATCTTCTCAATAAATAGTGATTGAATGAATGACTGTGTAATCCTAACTGGTATGTCACCACCCACTGCCATTAGCAGAAAAGGGTGGAAGGTCTAGGGCTTGTAACTGCAGGAGAAAGTGTGCTGGGTTAGGAGTCAGGAGACCTGCCTTCTAGCAGAAGCTGCTGTCACCAGCTTGCTGAGAGACTCTGCTCAGCTGGAAGAAATGGTAGTTGATGGTGGTAGATGATCTCTAAGGTACCTTCCAGCCTTAAGAGTCATCACCTTAACTGTAGATCACACATGACATTCCCTGAGCACATGGCATGTTCTAGCACTGTATAAGAACTTTGCCTGCATTATGTCATGTAGTCCTCAGGAAAACCTTTTGGGGAGCTATGATTATCCCTATTCAGATAAAGAAAGGAGGCCTGGGAGGCTAAGGAAGGACTGGGGATTGGAATCCAAATCTGACCAACTTGCAAACCCACTTACAACCACCAAGCCAATCTGATCCCACTTCCACAGTCACATTTCAGCCCGTTGGGTGCCCTTAGAGCCATCATTTCTTTTCCTGAACAGCTTCCTTTTCTATCATAGCAAATTTTTTGGAAAATTGCTAGACATCCTTTAGTGGAGAAGGGCATAGTGAACAGGCTTTGCATACCTCCCATGGGTAGGCAGTGTTTCCTTTGGCTCACTGGTGAAGCTGCAAGGAATCCAACAACAGGAGGAGAAACCCAGCAAAGAGTCACAGCGGGTGCCAGCCTCGGCCCAGGTACAAAGCAGTTTAAGCCACATTTGAGAAATCGTCAGAGAAGACATGCATGTGTGCTCAGTCGTGTCCGACTCTGAGACCCCATGGACTGTAGCCCGCCAGGCTCCTCTGTCCACGGGATTCTCCAGGCAAGAATACTGGAGTGGGTAGCCATTTCCTCCTCCAGGAGATCTTCCCAACTCAGGGATCGAACCCACTTTTCCTACACTGGCAGGCAGATTCTTACTCCTGAGCCACCTGGGAAGCCCATCAGAGAAGGCAAGAAAAAAGAAAAAAAATATATTGTTTTGTTGAAATAACTTTGCAGAATTTTAAAGACTGTGGCTGAATTCCAGACCCACCTGACAGATTCTTCTCTTCATTCTTCCTTATATTTAAAGCCTGGAGGGAGAAGAGGTTGACTCTCCAACAGACAACAGGGCTACAAGTTCCAACCAGGTTCAGGAAAACATCATAGCTCACCCATGAGCCTCGAAATACCCAAAGTGTAGCACCAATCAGAGAACTGGGGACAGAATAAAATGAAGATTTCCTAAAAGGAATGTATTTTTATAAGGAGACAGCAAATGAAGTAAAGTCCTAAATCTCTTTTAAACCAGTACCCCAATTTTTTAATGATAACAACAACAGTGAGATCCCCAAAATCACAGATAACTAAGCACATGCTACTCAAAGGAGAAATTAGCAGAAAACACAGTTCATATTTAGAAAGTAAAAGATACTAAGGAATTTGGCAGGAGGAAAGAGTGGGATTCATTAACTGCCTGCACACAAAAGGGCCGCTCTGCTAAATCAAATGACCTTAAACCTATGGCAGGAAAGGAATCTAAGAGGATGAGATTTAGAGGAAGACAAATGGATTTTTAATTGTTTCAAAGACAAACTTACGAGTGGAAATCCAGGGAGTTTGTGGAGGGGGGTATGTGAGAGAGAGAGAGAGGTTTTCTTGGTGACAAAAAATAGATAGCAGTGGCACAAGGCCGCTGTGTGCTCACAGTGAGAGGAAGTCCCGTCACATCTCCTAATAAGCAGCACCGTGAGCCTTCCTATTAGTCCTGGGCAAAGGATCTTCCGGATATGTCTAAATTCAAACCACACAAAAGGGAAGCCAGGGCACAGAAAAGCAGTCTGCTCTGAGGCAAACTGACATTTTTCATGCTTAAATTACTAATTCCCTCTTCCTCCATCCCCACCCCCACTTTGAAACGCTGAATTGTTCAAACAATGGGCACGCTGGAAAAACCGGCACATAGAGATGCAGATTTGTCCCCAGAGAGCACAGCCCACCTGCCTTCACAGCCCCCCTGGGAGCTCCGCTGCCCACCTCCACCCAGCTGGACCCTGCCAGCATCACCCCCTGCCCTCGTTCCTCTTCTGAGGTAGGTCCCCAGCACACTCTGCCAGGCCACCTCATCTTGGGCTGACCTGAAACACCCTCTGTTTGTGGACACAGCCTCCCTAATCCTGGCTGATAAGCCTGTCTCGGGTCTGCCAGGCACAGCCAGGGGTTCCCTCAGCCCCAGCACCCCGGACACACCCAGCCAAGAGTGAGGCCATTTTGAATTGCTTCCTTGGCTGCCTCTAAAAACAGCTGCTTTCTATCTCCCGCTCTCAGAAAAGCATAACCCATCCACATCTTCAAATTGTAAATGGAGTGTATCAGAAGTAAAATTCTACACCAAGAATGTGAGTGGAGGAGGCTGGGTCTCCAGGAGACCTTGTACGTTTGCCTCGGTCCTTACAGTGGCATCTTGATGTTTCCAAAAATCTATGGAGAGACTGAATGGATGAGTAGAAGTGGAGATGCGAGGAGGAGAGGGAGAGAGAAAGACAGGGAGAAAGGAAAGACAGAGGGAGGAAGAGGAAAGAAAGGCAGGTGGCCTAAGGGGCTGATAAGGTTTCCTGACTTAACACAGGACCTTGAGCACAGTAACACTGCCACCTAGAGGCTGACGAGCACCTTCCAGCACTTGAACACTAGTGTACAAAGACATCTTTAAGTAAGCTTGTTGTGTGCGTGCTAAATCACTTCAGTCTTTCTGACGCTTTGTGACCCCATGGACTGTAGCCTACCAGGCTTTTCTGTCCAAGGGATACTCCAGGTAAGAATCCTGGAGTGGGTTGCCATCTACTCCTCCAGGGGATCTTCCAAACCTAGGGATAGAATCTGTATCTCTTACTTCTGCACTGGCGGGGGATTCTTTACCACTGGCGCCACCTGGGAAGCCCCAGTAAGCTTGTTCAACGAGCTCTTAAAGGGGTGGTAGATGATGGCAGGGTGGGAGGTACCATTAAGAACTTCCACTTCTAACCATTTCAAACCAGCTGATATTTATTAGGCACCTACTGTGTGCCAGGCACTGAACAAAGTCCCAAGAACACAAGCACAGATGAGACATTCCTCTCAAGGATGCTCAAGCATCTCAGTACAAGGAGAAGACAGGCATGCAGAGAAATAATGCAGACTGTGAACATGACCATTACGTTCAAAATCACTGTGCTCACTGTACAGGTGACACTAATTCTGACCAGAGCTGTTAAGGCCGGAGCAGGGTCTGGAGAGAATTCAAGAAAGAGATACAGATGAGTTAGGTCACAGGAAATTTGGACAAGTGAGCAGGAACTCCAGGTTCAGGTAACCACTCAGCTAGGCACAAAGAAAGGACACCAATGATACCCAGTTTGACAGGATGACAAGAGACATAGATATTACCTGCAGATCAGCAGAGAGGTGACAAAGGCCAGAAAGATGAGTTCAGCCAAATTGCAGTTGGTTTTGAATGCTAGGCTGAAGAGCATGCGTTTTTCTAGTCGCACGAGGACAGGGCTCTGTAGCTGCTTTGTTGACCCTGCTATGCTGCTGCTGCTGCTGCTAAGTCACTTCAGTCGTGTCCGACTCTGCGTGACCCCATAGACGTCAGCCCACCAGGCTCTCCTGCCCCTGGGATACTCCAGGCAAGAAAACTGGAGTGGGTTGCCATTTCCTTCTCCAATGCATGAAAGCGAAAAAGTGAAAGTGAAGTCGCTCAGTCGTGTCCGACTCTTAGCGACCCCATGGACTGCAGCCCACCAGGCTCCTCCGTCCATGGGATTTTCCAGGCAAGAGTACTGGAGTGGGGTGCCACTGCCTTCTCCAGACCCTGCTATACCCACCGCTAATAGAGCATTTGGCACTTAGCAGTTGCTCAATTCACACCTGAGTAATAAATGACTGTAACAGGAGGCCAATGAAGAGTTTGAAGAAAGAGAACAATTGGATGAGACCCATGTTTCTGGCAAATGAGATGATCTCAAGAAGAGTGGACTGGAAAGGAGGGGAATGGAACAGGAGGAAAGGGTCCCCACTAGACACTGACTTCTAAAGTCAGGTAATGTAGATGTGACCTGAGGCACAGCAGTGGGACTGGACAGACTGGGACGGCTGTGAACAATTCTGTTGAAGCAGAGTCCAGAGGTCTTCAACACAAATACCCAGTGTTGAGCCTGGGTGATGCACCTGGACAAGGTGGAGAAAGCAAAAGGAGGAACCATGTTAGGGAAAAGCTAATGAGTTTAGCCTGAGAAATGAAATATTTCCATTTCTGGGAGTATAACCAAGTGGAGGTGGCTAGAAGGCAGTTTAGAAAAAGTATGAAGTTCTTTGTACATACATACCCTGTACATGCGCAGACTTGCACACACTCCCAGAACTGAAAGCTACTGGCCTTTCTCTTTCACCATAGTCTTAGAGACAAGGTGAGCCTGTAACAACCTTGACACTGAACTGCAGTCTGTGCTTCAGTAGAGCCAGAGGCTGGAGGGAGCACCCTCTGTTTCCATACGGCAAATGGGGATCGTTATAAGGACTGAGTGGACTAACCTAGGTAAAGTGCTTAGCCCAGCATCTGGCATAAAATACACAGCATTCGTCATAATCTCATCCACCATCACGACATGGTAGGAAGACTAGTGGCTCAGGGGCTCAGTTGGTATAAAGAGTCTTCCTGCAATGCAGGAGACCCAGGTTCGATCCCTGGGTGGGGAAAATCCCCTGGAGAAGGGAAAGACAACCAGCTCCAGTATTCTTGCCTGGAGAATCCCATGCACGGAGGAGCCTGGTGGGCTACAGACCACGGGGTCACAAAGAGTCAGACACGACTTAGCAACTAAACGACCACCACCAGGAAGACTAGAGGGTTAATGGGCACCTCTTTATCATATGCATGACCTGGAGCAGGAAACCTGGCCTCTCTGAGTCTCAATCTGCTCATCAAGTAAACAGTTATTGCCATACCTGCCTCAGAAGATAAAATGCACATGGGTCAGTTTGTAAATTTGAACTTGCTTTGTAAATAATATGTATGATTTATCAAATGGAAGACTGAGGTATAAAAAAAATCTCTGAATTCCTTCACAATATTAGGGTTCTATGTAAGCCTGTATCTTTTTAACACCACTTGACCTAAAGAGATTCTTCTCTGCCCCCACTTAGCAAGAAATTCTTCACTTGCCATCTTTCTACATTGCAGACATGCTTTCATCACAACACATTTCCTTTGTCCCATTTCAACTGAGATTTAAAAAGTCATCTTTGAAACTCCCCAGCTGGTGGAACCACTAGGGAATCAAAGCACATTTGTTCTCTCTTCTGCGTATCTGCCACCCACATGGGTGACCAATTAAACTCACGCTGTTCATCTGAATTGATAGGAAACAGGATATTTTCATGGAGCTTTCCTAGTGGCTCAGTGGTAAATAACCTGCCTGCAGATGCAGAAAACTCAGGTTTGATCCCTGGTCCAGGAAGATCCCCTGGAGAAAGAAATGGCAACCCACTCCGATATTCTTACCTGGGAAATCCCATGGACAGAGGAGCCTGGCAGGCTACAGTTCATGGGGTCATAAAGAGTCGGACATGACTTAGCAAATGAATAACAGCAACAAGAGTATTATCAACTTCTGAACCATGAAGGGTTTCCATTTGCTCTTTCCCCTGTCAGTTCCTTCTGGAACATTCCTGCAGTGAAAGGCTATGACCCTGGATACTGCTGGGTGTAGACTTGTGGCCATTAACCCACCTCTGCATCTGTGTTTAGGTGAGAAGTAATCATGGGGGTCACTGGGCAGGAACTGAGGGAAATGGAATAGGATGGGACTCTCTTCACCCTGATTTATAGCCCAATAAGGAAGTCATTTCACAGAGTACCTGAAGATAAAACTGTTGAGCTTCAAATTAATCCCATTCAGGACCAGGCATTCACCACTCTGTAAGAGGCTCGTCCCACCCATGGGCAGAGTGAATCAATCCATAGAAGCTGCTTCTGTGTTATCAGTAGAAGCCTACCTCCCGAGCACCTCCACTCATGGCTTTCAGAGCTGCCGCTGGCTCTGTCAGAATGAACCTCTTTTCCCCACAGCCTTCTCTAAGCTCAGCAGCCCTCATTCCCCCAAGGTGTCCTCATCTGATGTATTTTGCCTCCTCATCTCAATTCTAAATAAAAACCACGTCTACAAAATTACTTGAGATCTCATTGTTATCTAGCAAACCCCAGATGGTTTTGCTGTGGATTCAAAGGCACCAAAATTTTATTTTCTCAATTACTAAGTAGCCTTTTTCCAAGAAGGCGGCATCTCCATGTGATATTTTCTGAGCTGTAACAAGCTTGGGGTGATTGATGAACTAGTTGACACTACCACAGTCCCTCTGAGGCGGACAACCATGACCACAATTTATAGATGAAGGTTTGAGGCATTCTCAACCTCAACCAACTGTAACAGCAACTTCCCCTCTATTTCCTAGTTCTGCTGTGACACCTTCCTGTTAGTTTGGTCCTAGAGACAGGGACTCAACCTCAAAGGCTCCTTCTCCATTTCTCACACAACCAGTGATCCCGCCTCTTCATCACTTCTTCGCCTTTGCACCTTCTCCTGCATTCACTGCTTTTCATTTTGACGGTTGCCACATACCTCTGCTCAAGCCCTTCTTGTGTTCAGAAACACGGAATGATTTCCAAGAAGCCTGATCAAAAGAATATAAAATCCAGAACATAGTCCTTCAGTTCAGTTCAATTCAGTCGCTCAGTCATGCCCGACTCTTTTGGTCTCCAAAATCTAGCCAAGTGCCATCTTTCTAACCTAGTCTCCCACTATTCTCCACATTGGTCAGGGTTCCACCAGAAATAGACGGCACACACGCTAAAGGGTTCAACTGCAAAGAATTCAGTCAGGGGACTGATTATACAGGTGTGAGTCGGGATTAGGGAACCAGCAAGGGAAGGTGAGGGCTTTCCTGGTAACTTAGCTGACAAAGAATCCACCTGCAATGCAGGAATTCAGTTCAGTTTAGTTCAGTCACTCAGTTGTGTCCGACTCTTTGCGACCCCATGAATTGCAGCACGCCAGGCCTCCCTGTTCATCACCCACTCCCGGAGTTCACCCAAACCTACGTCCATCGAGTCAGTGATGCCATCCAGCCATCTCATCCTCTGTCGTCCCCTTCTCCTCCTGCCCCTAATCCCTCCCAGCATCAGAGTCTTTTCCAATGAGTCAACTCTTCGCGTGAGGTGGCCAAAGTACTGGAGTTTCAGGTTTAGCATCAGTCCCTCCAAAGAACACCCAGGACTGATCTCCTTTAGAATGGACTGGTTGGATCTCCTTGCAGTCCATGGGACTCTCAAGAGTCTTCTCCAACACCACAGTTCAAAAACATCAATTCTTCGGTGCTCAGCTTTCTTCACAGTCCAACTCTCACATCCATACATGACTACTGGAAAAACCATAGCCTTGACTAGACACAATGCAGGAGATCCCAGTTCAATTCCTGGGTAGGGAAGATCCCCTGGAGAAGAGATAGACCACCCACTCCAATATTCTTGGGCCTCCCTGGTGGCTCAGGCAGTAAAGAATCCACCTGAAATTCCAGAGACCTGGGTTTGATCCCTGGGTTGGGAAGATCTCCTGGAGGAGGGCATGGCAACCCACTCCAGTATTCTTACCTGGGGAATCCCCATGGACAGAGGAGCTTGGTGGGCTGTAGTCCATGGTGTTGCAAAGAGTCAGACACAACTGAGTGACTAAGCAGAGCACAGCACACAAGGGAAGGTGAATCCCGCAAGGACCAGGAATCAGTGAGAAGCCATAACTTCCCCTAGGCCTGAAGGAGCAAGAGTAGGAATGGTATTACCAGATCCCTGGGAAAGCTGACGCTGAAGGAAGGTGAGCAGTGACACAAGTGTCGCTAGAGGACTGCAGTTCTGCCAGAACCTCAGCCAGCTTGGGAGGGGGAGGAAGGAGGGAAGAAAACAAACAACCTGAATTCTTCTCATTCCCAACCTCTGATGGCTTGCCAGGCCTTCTATTGGTTAATTCCAACAGCAAAGCACAGGGCAAGGGAGCCCATACGATTGAACCACAGAAGTCAGCCTCCTGGGGCATAGAGCAGGGACAAGAAAGGCAAAGAATAAATTAAAAAAAAAAAAAAAATAGGTACTAAGGGCATCAAAAGAATAACCCCTACACCTCCTCACTTGCATCCTATCTTGGGCCAAAGGCACAAGCTTATGATTTCCTGATGGCATACACAATTCTCTGGTCTTGTGTCTTTGTTCACACCACCTCCTCTCTTTATGATGCCCTTCCCTGCAGAGGAGATCTGCTCAGGGTCATTTGAGAGTCACTGAGGGTTATATATTCATTTAAGAGTGTTTTGCTGCATGCCTGGTACACAGGGACATATTTGGTAGAATGAAGGATGGAGAGGAGCACAGCTACTGCAGGAAAAGCCCCAAAGGTGGGGCTCATCAACTAGGCGGGATGCTCAAAGAAATCCCCATGGGCCTTCAACACACTCTGTTCATAAAAGAAAGGAGAAGTCAGCTCTGGAAATGGAAATGTGGGCTCGTGTGTGATGACATCTGTCATTGGCAGCCGGGAGGCAAAGCCTGTCTGTCGGCAGCACCTCTCATGCCATGGTCAGGGGCTCGTGGCAGGACCACTAGGGAAAGAGGGGCTTCAGTGCCTGCATCCTCCTGGGCCAAGCCCCTGCCCCTGCCGCCAGGCTCCTGAGTCCTCAGAACTGATCTGTGGAACAGTAAGGCCAGTTCTGCACATCACAATTCTTTTCAGAGTAAAGGTTCTCCTCCCCACACAGTTCTTGCCTTTTCTGGGAGAAAAGAAAAGGAGAATCAACCCAGAGTGAATTCCTTGTAGCTGGCTATTTGTAGGCAGCAGATGCAGCCAGGAGCACACACAGCATATTTGTCTAAAAGCTGCTACCAGTGCATAAAGGCGGGGGCCCCTGCTTCTACCTCATCAGGGCCACCCTGAAAGATGGGGCTTGGTTTCCAGCCTTCAGGGGGACACTAAAGCCACATTTGCTTCCAAGGAGGGTAAGTGAGGCCAGGAGGGGTGGAAGGGGCTGGAGGGGGAATTCAAGTATTCTGATGGATCTAGAAAGCTGGTAAATATCTCTGCTATGATGCAAAACACTTTCAGGGGAAACTCAGCAGGGCTCAGGAGGAAGCTTCTCACCGGTGCAATCCAGGAACTTTTTCACTTAGCCTGGCAAAGCAGTAAAGAGCATGGACTCTGAAACCAGACTAAATGTGTTCAGATCCCATCCCCATTAACTAGCTGTGTGACCTTGGGCAATTGGGTACTCTCTCTGTGCCCCTCTGTTGGGAGGCTGAAATAAATCTATATTAAATAAATAGCACAGAGTAAATGCTCTCAAGAAAAGTATCTCTGTTTTCAGATGAAGATGATGGGGTGACAGTTGGGTTACATAATTTGCCCAAGGTCATTCAGCTAGTAAGTTCTAGAGTTTATATTTGAAGAGTAGCAATAGGTATATCTAAAGATAAATTCACAGTTACAGCTATTGAGTAACGCTATGAAGAAAATGAGACGCTCACAGTGATAGTGCACGGTGCAGGGCTCTCCTCAGAAGGGTGGTCATGGTTACCAAGCTGGGACTTGAAGCAAGAGAGCAATCAGTCACACAAAAAGCAAAGGGAGAAAATTCTAGGCAGAGAGAATGGCACAAGAAGAGATGCTGAAGAGGAAAAGAGAAGGTTGGAGTGGCTGGAACGGGGTGATTAAGGAAGAAAGGAGAGTGGGAAAAGCAGGCAGGATTCAGATCATGGTAAGACCTCACAGTCCATTAAAAAGATCTCAGATCCAAATCCAACAGGACAATGCTAAATGGTCTTAAAAGGAAGGGCAAAGCAATCTGAATAATGTTTCTATGTGTGAGCCTTGAATGAAAGCACTGCTGCTGCTGCTGCTAAGTCACTTCAGTCGTGTCCGACTCTGTGCGACCCCATAGGCGGCAGCCCACCAGGCCCCACCGTCCCTGGGATTCTCCAGGGAAGAACACTGGAGTGGGTTGCCATTTCCTTCTCCAATGCATGAAAGTGAAAAAATAAAGTTAAGTCACTAAGTCGCTCAGTCATGTCTGACTCCTAGCAACCCCATGGACTGCAGCCCACCAGGCCCCTCCGTCCATGAGATTTTCCAGGCAAGAGTACTGGAGTGGGTTGCCATTGCCTTCTCCGGAATGAAAGCACAGAGACTCTTAAAAACAACTCCATATTGTTTAATGGCTTATACCAGGGACATGTCAAGCTTATTGTAGACTAGGGATGGCCTTGTGATCAGTTTGGAATAAAAGCATCACTCACATCCCAGCCTAAACTTGATATAGGTAAAATTTTTGTGTGTTTTCCATCATCACCATCGTTGTCATTGCTCTCGCCATCATTATCAAATCATAGGCAAAGGTCAAAGTGATCCTGTGTTAGTCATGACACCATTCAGATTCCCAGACAGAGATCCCCCCCATCCCCAGGATCACAGCCAACAGCACAGTGTTCCAGCCACAATCCACACACAAACACATAAAGAAACCCTGACTGTAAAGGCTAGAAACAGTGTAGGTATCAACAGCCCCAAGCACAGACAGAGGGGCGAAGACAGAGCAATCATGGGAATTGTGTGTTATATACAACCATTTATCAAATTCCTTTTGCCTGCATTGTCAAAGAAGGACCATCAGCACCCACTGCCCCATTCCCTCTCTGTCTGAATCCTTGATGCATCACCACATAATCTTAGGATATTTACCCATTCATTCATACACCAAACATGACTAAATTAATCTGCTGTATTCCCTGTATGAGCTGTTAGGGAAATATTAAGACAAATAAAAAATCATCTCTATCCTCAAGGAGCTGAAATCTCTCTACAGACAAGTAAAAAGGCAATATAATGCAATGTGACTGGACTTCAAGTACTAGGGAGAACAAGGAGCTGAGGAAGCCCTTAGGATGGACACTAAACCCAGGGGCATGGAGGAGGAAGGTGGGGTGATGAAAGAGGGTGGGGCAGTGTATACGGACCAGACTGCACTTCTGGGGCACATAGGGAACTGAAGGTACTCAGAGTGATTCAAGATCAGCATCAAGGACTTCCCTGGTAGTCAAGTGGTTAAAACTCCATGATTCCAATGCAGAGGGCGTGGGTTCAATCCCTGGTCAGGGAACTAAGATCCTACACGCTGCGTGGCAAAAACAGTCATCACAATGGTGACAAAGGGAGACAGGGGGATACACATCAGGAAGAAGCTTAGGTTATGCCAAAAAATTAGGGACTTCTAGATGCTATGAGAAGCCATTAAAGATTTTAAGGGAGTGCATGATGGTCATATTGCACTTTCTGTGTGCAGTGTGATGAGCAATGTATAAGGGGGAGGGCTGGAGGCAGAAAAGCCAGGGAAGAGTCTACTCTGGTTCAGAGGATTAGCAGGGTGTGTGGGAAGGCAGGAGCATAGGGGTAGAAAGGAGGGCCAATCCCTGAGGTAAGAGCAGGGGAGAATCCATAGGAGATTATGACTAAATGAATTTGGTGGGAAGACAGAAAGAGAAAGGTTAAAGTTTCCTTCCTTGTATGGGACAAGAGGCCATATGAAAAAGATCCTGGATACCAGTCTAGGGAGTCTGAACCCGACATAGACAACATTGGGAAGACACTAAATGATTTCAAGCAGAGGGTAGATCATGGCTGTAGCTTAATATGATTAATACACCAACAGCTGTAAAGCAGGTTGGAGGAGAGACTCTGGCGGGTGGATGATAAATATATACATGCTCAGTCACTACGTGGTATCTGACTCCTTGTGACCCCATGGACTGCAGCCTGCCGGGCTCCTCTGTCCATGGGATTTCCCAGGCAAGAATACTGGAGTGTGTTGCCATTTCCTTCTTCAGGGGATCTTCCTAATCCAGGAATCAAACCTGCATCTCCTACATTGGCAGGTGGGTTCTTTACCACTGAACCACCAGGGAAGCCTGAGATGACAAATAAGAACTCTCTTATGATGGCTTACTATGTGGGAAGAATTAAGGGTCTGAGCTAGGAATATAACCATGGTCATGAAAAATATGAAAAACAATGGGGTGGAGGGGGTAATAAACAAGCAAGTTTCTTAAAAGGAATGTGATCAAGAGAAGGGTTAAGCACTCTTCACCTTGACAAGAAGGTCATCGTCATGCTCAGGCTCAGTCGTGTCGCTTTAACTTCTGAGACCGAGCAAAGCAGAGTGAGGCAGAGACCAGAGGTAACTTCCACGTGGACCAGAGCAAACCTGGTGAATCCATATTTGCCCTGATCTACTCAGCCACATCAGTAACCACGAAGATCCAGCTGAGAGTCAGTGCCCTACATTAAAAATCACACTGAGGGCAAGTACATAATGCATGCACGTGCATTCAGTTGCTCAGTCTTTGACTCTCTGAGACCCCAGGGGCTGTAGTGCACCAGGCTGCTCTGTCCATGGGATTCTCCAGGCAAGAATACTGGAGGGGGCCACCATCTCCTCCTCCAGGGGGATCTTCCCAGTCCAGGGATGGCACCTGAGTCCCCTGCATTGGCAGGTGGATTCTTTACCACTGAGCCACCTGGGAAGTCTAGATATATAAAGACATACATAAATATTCAGACTCTATTGCTAAGTGAAAAAGCAAGTTACAAAACGATGAGTACGATCATCCTGTTTGTTAGAAGACTGTGTGTGGATTGCACAGTCCACCAACAGACTGTTCACAGTGGCCATCTCTCAGAAGGGGAATTCGAGGTGATATTTATGTTCTTCTAGTCCATGGGGCAGGGAAGGCAATGGCACCCCACCCCAGTACTTTTGCCTGGAAAATACCATGGACGGAGGGGCCTGGTAGGCTCCAGTCCATGGGGTCGCTAGGAGTCGGACACGACTGAGCGACTTCACTTTCACTTTTCACTTTCCTGCATTGGAGAAGGAAATGGCAACCCACTTCAGTATTCTTTTCACTTTCACTTTTCACTTTCCTGCATTGGAGAAGGAAATGGCAACCCACTTCAGTATTCTTGCCTGGAGAATCCCAGAGACAGAGGAGCCTAGTGGGCTACTGTCTATGGGGTCGCACAGAGTCTGACACAACTGAAGTGACTTAGCAGCAGCAGCAGATGCTTTTTTGTATTTTCTACAATGAAGAAGCGTGACTTTTGTAATCAGAAACCCAGCAGAGTTTAAAATATATTTGTTAAGCTCATATAGCATGGCTGTCTCCCAAAATTGAAGAGAGGGACCTGTTTGCTAACTTATTTTTTCCAGTACATTTATGGTTCTTGAGAAGCAGAGTAGTGTAAATACTCCTGATGGGAAAAGCTGAGGATTCTATTTCAAACCTACATGGTCCCCCCCTTGACCTAGGAGGGCTCTCACTGCTCACCAAAGCGTCTTCTCCAAATCTTTACCCCAATACACAGGGTACTGACTTTAGGTCTCCTTCCCTGGAACTCCACGCTGGGGCAACAACACCCAGAAGGCTGCTGCTGCTGCTAAGTCACTTAAGTCGTGTCCAGTTCTGTGCGACCCCATAGACGGCAGCCTACCAGGCCACCCCCACCCTGTCCCTGGAATTCTCCAGGCAAAAACACTGGAGTGGATTGCCATTTCCTCCTCCAACGCATGAAAGTGAAAAATGAAAGTGAAGTTGCTCAGTCGTGTCTGACTCTTAGCAACCCCATGGACTGTAGCCCACCAAGCTCCTCCATCCATGGGATTTTCCAGCCAAGAGTACTGGAGTGGGGTACCATTGCTTTCTCTGACCCAGCAGGCTATACATCCCTAAATCCTTCTTCCTTCCTGCCTCTCCAAACATAGCACTGTTCCTTTTTATCTCTCCCCAAGACTCAACCCCAAAACTTCCAGTTCTTACAACCCACTCACCCCTCTTATTTCTGAATTTTCTCTTTCTCAAACTATTAAAAACACATCAGTCCCAAATCTTGGTGCAAACAGCATGTGTATGTGCTTAGTTGCTTCAGTCGTGTCCAACTCTTTTGACCCCATGGACTATCGCCCACCAGGCTCCTCTGTCCATGGGATTCTCCAGGCAAGAATACTAGAGTGGGGTGCCGTTGTCTTCTCCAGGGGATCTTCCCAACTCAGGGATTGAACCCAAGTCTCTTACATCTCCTGCATTGGCAGGTGGGTTCTTTATCCCTAGTGCCAGCTGGGAAGCCCTGGGAACAGCAGACAGACTCAAATAAAAACACTCAGGTTTCTTTAAAGGGGAATGGAGGGCCAGAAGAATGTGAGCACATCAATCTAAACCTGCCAGGTTGCATATCCCCATAAGATGTCTTAAAGATCAAACAGAATACAGCACTTGGATGCCAGTCACAAGTCATTGCTTGCAGAGGACTTCCAAAGAAATGAAGGCTCAGGCCTTTTCAGTAGGATGAATTCTACCTGTTAGTGATGGAGGACAGTGATGTAGACACAAACAGGGATGAAAGGGGGAAATCCCTACTAGAAGTTCTGCTGCTCTGTCGAGGAATTTCCCAGGAACTCACGGGACTGGGGGTTCCTGGAGTTTCTCACATTCCTCTGAATAGCTAGCAGTAACGGTAATGCCCTTTGCCTTTTCCTCATCTAGTCAGCCTCACTGGTTGCTTAAGAGGGGATGATCCACATATTCTTTATCCATTCATTTGTCAGTGGACATTCAGGTTGCTTTCATTATTAATAGCTATTGTAAATAGTGTTACAATGAACACTGGGGTACATGGGTATTTTTGAAGGATGGTTTTCTCAGAAGCTGCTGCGTAGCACAGGGAGCTGAGCTCCATGATAACCTAGAGGATGGGTGGGAGGGAGGCTCAGGGGGAGGGGATATATGTCTACATACGGCTGATTCGCTTCATTGCACAGCAGAAACTAACACAACACTGTAAAGTAATTATACTCCAATAAGAAAGAAAATGGTTTAAATGATAAAAAGAACGTTCTGTCTTCTTACTCTACCAGCTCCTCAAAAGCAGGGCCACTTTATCCTGTGTCTCACCCAGAGGCTAGTCTTCAATTTTAGAGTTAATGAAATAAGACACAGAAAAGTTAAACACAGTGCCCAAGGTCGCCCAGTTATTCTTCATTTTTATTATTTTACTTATCATTCTTTATTCTACTTGTTATTAAACATCTATTATATTTATGAAGCACCTCAGGCCCCAGGGGCTCTGTCCAGGTGCTGTTTTGGGTGCCGAGGAGACAGAGTACTGCCCTCAAGGGGCTTATAGTCCAGTGATTACAGAGTTGGGATTTGAGTCCAAGACCTCTGACACTTTCTCCTCTAACATATCACTTTTCTTGAATTTGACCTCCTTATTTATGAAAAAAAAAATCTAGATTTATCAAAAATTTCCAACTATCTTATGGAAAAATCTTTTATCTCAAAACAATTATTTGTAACTCAAAGCATATATCATGAAAAGAGTGTCCCTAAATTCTGGGGGAGGGAGCATTACCTGGGGCCTCTTAAAACAAATAAGCTACTTTTTTTATTACGTGAGAGAAATCTTAAAACACTAGTAATAATGCCTTAGGTTTATAATAATAGCTTTCTCAGAGTTTCCACCCACAGTATCCCATTTCTTCTCACAATATTGCAAAGACTTTGAACAAAAGTTCAAAGGTGGGGGGGGGTCAAGATATAGAATTTGAAATCATGTGATTAACAAAAATGTTAGACTATATATAATTTGCCCGATTTCCAATTTGGCTCTGTCAATCTCAAGAGGAACTTCCTAAAACAAGTATTGACAAAATCATAGGCAAGTAGTACCAAATATGATGATGCATGCCATTTAGAAGAAGCCCATTCTTTTACAGGAGAAGGCAATGGCACCCCACTCCAGTACTCTTGCCTGGAAAATCCCATGGACGGAGGAGCCTGGTGGGCTGCAGTTCATGGGTCGCTAAGAGTAGGACATGACTGAGCGACTTCACTTTCACTTTTCACTTTCATGCATTGGCGATGGAAATGGCAACCCACTCCAGTGTTCTTGCCTGGAGAATCCCAGGGACAGGGGAGCCTGGTGGGCTGCAGTCTATGGGATCGCACAGAGTTGGACACGACTAAAGCGACTTAGCAGTAGCAGCAGCATGCTTTTACAGATGAGAAAACTGAAGCTATTCAGCCAAGCTGCCATCCCCAGTTCCCAAGCAGTTGCGTAATATCCACTATTAAAATTCAGCCCATACTTGGTTGCTGGAGGTCAGGTGATGGGAGAAAGCTATTAGGTGATAAAAGACAAAAGGATTTGTAAGAGTTCTGTGATAAACAGGGAAGAAGAAATTAAGAACTGGGGCAGGACAAAAGAGCACAAGGATGTGGGGGCTGTGTTCTGCTGACACTCACAAGATCAAAAACCAACAGAAGGAAGTCCATTTGAAAAGGCCGATAGAGGCTTGGCTTCCAGGCTACCCTCCCAGGCCCTGGCTGAATGTAGTCCAGATAACAAGCAGTGGGGAGGCCCCAAGGAAAGCTTGACTCTCCAAGGAGTATGTGGTACAGCTAGAAAGTGAACTAGGTTTTTTAAAACATAAAAAGAAGGAAGAGAAATGTTTGACATATTTTGATTTCCAGTTTTGGGTTTTTCTAATTCCAGTCAGCCCAGGGCCACCACCCTGCACAAATCTAGGCCTCATTTCACCCATGCAACATGGTGGTCCTAAGAAATGTGTGACCTTGAAGAGAATCCTCTCTGTCTCTGATGCAAAATGAGAAGCCCCAGGGCAGTGTCTATAGAGGGAGCACCAGTAGAAAGGGTGGAGCGTTGGAAAGGCCAGAGCTGCTGGCTGGGCAGACAGGGGTCTCTGTGACCACAGGCCCATCGGGACTCAGACAAACAACTCTCATTTATTCACAGTAACATCCAGAAAGGTAGCCCAACTAATTTAAATCTGTGACTATAAAAAAAAAAAAAAACTCCACTGTAGCTAAAAGTCAGCCTCCCCATCCACCAGATCTTTTAAAAAGAGCTGCTAATAAAGAACAAAACTGAGTGGCTTAAGTTTTATTTCCTTTTATATTTCCTTTCTGGTTAAGGTGTTAATGAGAACGGAAGGCCCAAAGTGCACACAGAGAGGAGATGAAAATGGTCTGAAAAATATGAACTGCGTACTCACCCTTCAAACAAGGGAGGGATGATTCTAACATTGGTAAGTGGTAGACAGTCTTCAGATCAGATCAGATCAGTCGCTCAGTCATGTCCGACTCTTTGCGACCCCATGAATCGCAGCACGCCAGGCCTCCCTGTCCATCACCAACTCCTGGAATTCACTCAGACTCACATCCATCGAGTCAGTGATGCCATCCAGCCATCTCATCCTCTGTCGTCCCCTTCTCCTCCTGCCCCCAATCCCTCCCAGCATCAGAGTCTTCTCCAATGAGTCAATTCTTCGCATGAGGTGGCCAAAATACTGGAGTTTCAGCTTTAGCATCATTCCTTCCAAAGAAATCCCAGGGCTCATCTCCTTCAGAATGGACTGGTTGGATCTCCTTGCAGTCCAAGGGACTCTCAAGAGTCTTCTCCAACACCACACTTCAAAAGCATCAATTCTTCGGTGCTCAGCCTTCTTCACAGTCCAGCTCTCACATCCATACATGACCACAGGAAAGACCATAGCCTTGACTAGGTGAACCTTTGTTGGCAAAGTAATGTCTCTGCTTTTGAATATGCTATCTAGGTTGGTCATAACTTTCCTTCCAAGGAGTAAGTGTCTTTTAATTTCATGGCTGCAGTCACCATCTGCAGTGATTTTGGAGCCCAGAAAAATAAATTCTGACACTGTTTCCACTGTTTCTCCATCTATTTCCCATGAAGTGATGGGACCAGATGCCATGATCTTCGTTTTCTGAATGTTGAGCTTTAAGCCAACCTTTTCACTCTCCACTTTCACTTTCATCAAGAGGCTTTTGAGTTCCTCTTCACTTTCTGCCATAAGGGTGGTATCATCTGCATATCTGAGGTTATTGATATTTCTCCCAGCAATCTTGATTCCAACTTGTGTTAGACAGTTCAAAGAGATTCTTTCCAGATGGCCATGAAGATTATAATGTAAGTGAGGGAGAATGTTAAGTCTCAGTGGAGACCTGGCCTGGGAGTCGGTGGGACCTGGGGTGGGGCCCTGATTCCACCACCTCTCTGCATCTCAGTTGCTTCAACTATGAAGCAGTGTTAACATTATGGTCTAAAGTTCTAAAATCTTGGATAAAATTCTCCAAATTATCCAATATTGGGTCCTCTAAATAGAATTACAATATAATCAAATATATTTTTCTGGATCTTGTGACGATTAAATGAGAAAAGATCATGTAAATTTATGCTGTGCCAGGTAATATAAGCACTTGATATGCATTAAGTCATTTATTTCTATCAACGATTTTGCCAGGTAGGAAGTAATATAATTGCCATTTCACAGATAAGCATGTTGAGGCTTAGAGAAGTTAGTGGATATGACTAAAGTCACACATGTATCAGTTGATGGAACTGGGACTTCAAACAGATCTGTTCAAGTTCAACGTCTATGTTAGTAAGCTCTGTGCAACAGAGTCACTCCAATGATAGGTGTACAAGTTCCTGAAACATAATTGATTCTCAATAAATATAAATAATGCTTAGATTATCACCCAGCATGATAAAGTGTTTTAATATAGGTTTACTGAATGGAAAACTAAATGAGCACATAAACTATATGTCACATGAGGCTGTTACACTGAGATCCTGGACTTCCAGTGGCCATTCAATCCTATGCTGCAGTAAATTCAATTACAGGGGGAACTTTAGAACAGTTCCCTTTTCAAAGAGCTGGGATCCAGAGTCTAAGAAACTGTGTCTATCCAAGGACAGAAGTATGGAAGAGTCTCCATAAGGCACAGCAACCACATTAGGCAAGAAAACTGGAGTGGGTTGCCAATTCCTTCTCCAGGGGATCTTCCCAACCCCAGGATCAAAGCTACGTCTCCTGTGTCTGCTTCATTGGCAGGTGGATTCTTTACCATGAGCCACATGGGAAGCCCCCACTGTAGCACAGAAGCACCCATATTGTACAGCTGACCTTTGAAAAATACAAACGTGAATTCACAGGTCTACTTATACTCCATTTTTTTTTTCCAGTGGGAAATACTACATGATCCAGGTTCCATAATCCAGGGTTGGTTGAATCTGCATGTGCCAAGGAACCATGGATAAAAAGAGCCAACTGAGTTACCTGCAGGTTTTCCACTGTGCAGAAAATCAGTGCCCCTAACCCCACATTGTTCAAGGGTCAACTGTACTTGGGGACTGAGACTCTGGTTTTAGTAAACCTTAAGAAGAATAAACAGATCAGGAAAGAAATTATCTTAATTTAATTTTACTTTTCTGCTCAGCTAATCTAAGACAGACAGACAGAGAGAGGGGGAGAGAGGAAAGAAGGAAGCAGAGCTAGAATTCTGATGAGGAATTGCCCTGTATTCCTTCCTGAAGTTCTTTTGACTCTATGCAGCCACACAAAGAGAGCCTCTTCAGAACAGGGGTGATATTTAATTAGGCAGGATATGCACTTCATGCACCATGCAAGCAGAGAGAATCCTTTCAGAGCTATAATTATAAACTTCACTCCCCATATCCTACCCCATAGCAATCCTAGCTAACAAACAGGAGAAAGGCTGTCTAAAAGGAAAGAAGCAGGCTTCTTGGCAGCAGGCATCTGTGCGGGCAGCAGCCCCTCACTTTTCCCAATTCCTGCTCAATCCAGCCTCACCTCTCCCTTCTATCCTCTCCATTGCTGCTGCTGGAGACCTGGGTAGTTGGTGGTGTTTAGTCGCTAAGTTGTGTCCAGCTGTTTGCCATCCCATGGACTGTAGCCTGCCAGGCTCCTCTGTCCATGGGATTTCCCAGGCAAGAATACTGGAGTGGGTTGCCATTTCCTTCTACCGGATCAGGAATTAAACCCACGTCTCCTGCATTGCAAGCAGATTCTTTTACCACCCACCAGGGAAGCCTGAGCCAGGGTTACTGGGTGCTAAATGGTCCTGGATGGGAGTTCTCAGCTCCCAGAACTCCCACAACCACACCCAGAATCCAATTCCAAGAGGTGAAGTCTCTCAACCTCACCAATGGCCCACAAACGGTTTGAAAAACAAGAGAGCAGAAACTAAGGTTACAAGTAAATAAATCAGTGGAGCATGAAAGGAACCTTCTCAAAACACACAGACAGAGACAAGGGCAAGCAGAGGCAAAGGAAATGAAGAACAATGTGCTCTGTCCCCAAGGAACAGAAGAAGAAACAAAGTCCAAGGAATGAGGTGTTTCAAATTGCTAATCAATGCTAGATACCAACACCAGCAACTGCTAATAACCAAGGAAGAATCACCTCTCTCCGCTATAATTATTTCTGACACAGGTCTCCAGGAGGAGTGTCAAGACTCAGGTTAGCAGCTCAGTGTGATAATAACCCAAGATTACCAGAAATTCGCAATGTCTGAAGAAAAGGAGGGCTTGGAGGAAGGGAAGTGGCAATTAGAAATACTTGTCAAGGTAATTACATTGTGAAGAGCGGGCATTTCACTTTTCAGCAGTCGCGGGTGTAGGTTTTCCTCTGCCTGACTTTAGAAAAACATCTTCCAGGCAGGTAGAGCCGTGGAGGAATACATCAAATTTTCTGAAATAACACGGTGTGAAAAAAAAAAAAAAAAGTATTCTTTCTGTCCAAATAATGTGCTGGATAATAAAAGCTTGAAATCCAAAAGGCTGAGAACAGTATTAACTGAGCAGCCAGTGAAACTGTCTTAAGCCAACCAGCAGCCCCCTCCTCTTCTCACTCACACGGTTGACTTCAGTCCATGTCAACATGTGTCCTCCGAAAAAGACCAAGATAGCTCTCCAAGGACAAAGAGTTAAGGCTCCTCGACATTATGCTTCAATCACTCGCTTTGTCCAAAATGGGCACATATAAAACTCTCCAGGCTGGAGCTGGTCAAAATATGTAAACTGAGAGCAGACCACCAAAGCCGCTGAGATACCAGTTCCGTAGCATTTGTAACTATCCACTCATACCTCCAACCAAGAGGACAGTGCTTCTCTTCCGGTTCTTTGGAAAACCATGAAGAAACCAAGAATCACAGCTACTCTATTGATTCTCCACCACTGCCTTCAAGACTGAGTTCCATCTCACCTCTAATAAGGAATGATGCAGCTATTATTAAAGTTTTTGTTATCCAGCACACCATTATTTGGACAGAAATAATACTTTTTTTTTTTTCACACTGTGTTATTTCAGAAAATTTGATGTATTCCTCCATGGCTCTACCTGCCTGAAAGATGTTTTTCTAAAGTCAGGCAGAAGAAAACCTACACCAGTGACTGCTGAGAAGTGAAATGCCCACTCAAATGGCAGTGAACACTCTAAAAGGCAACTCTAAACATGTCAGTCCCATGCTTAAATCAGTCCACGGTTTCCTGTTGCTTTTTGGACAATCTATGATCTCCTTAGCATGACTACCTTCACTTCCAAGGCCCTCTGCGATCTAGTTTCTCACCAGATCTCTTAGCCCCAATACGCTCACATAAAAATTTTGAACTATAGTGAATTGATGATAGTGAATTGAATTCTTCAGATGCATCATGCTCCCCACGGCTTCATATTTTTATGCCGACTGTTTACTCTGAGAATCCCTTTCACTTATTAAGACTCAGCTCTGGAGTTACTGCCACTCTGAAGCCTTCCTTAATCCCACCCCTTAGCCACCCCTATCAAATGTGATGCTGGCATCTTCTCTATGAGTTCTGACTGCCTCTATGCATTCCTGGATACCAACTCTCACACCCTACGCCATGGATTTGTCCATTTCTCCCTCTACGCTTCCCTGGTAGCTCAGACAATCAAGAATCCACCTGTAATGCAGGAGACTCAGGTTTGATCTTTGAGTTGGGAAGAGCCTCTGGAGAAGGGAATGCCTACCCACACAAGTGTTCTTGCCTGGAAAACCCCATGAATACAGGAGCCTGGCGGGCTACAGTCAAAAAGACGGGTAACAGAGTTGGACACGGCTAAGTGACTAAGCTTGTATGCATTCCTTTCTCCCTCTAGACTGTGAGCAACTCGAGGGTCAGGGCTTGCCTTTTATTCTGTTTCCCCCCAGGGCAGTTATCATGAAGCGCTCTTGTGCCAGGCTCAAAACAAACAGATTCCATAGATCAAGGAAGAACGTTAAATCAGATAATGAAGACTGACTACTTGGTAGGTTCAGAAAGAACTAAGCCTCTCTAATAGATCATGGTTTTTAAAAGTCTAGGCATCAGAGACTCAACTCCATTAGTCAAGCATATTTTGTCTGGGCACAGGTCTCTATTTTAGCAACATCTAACAAGTGTTTATGGCAGAAAGTGAAGAGGAACTAAAAAGCCTCTTGATGAAAGTGAAAGTGGAGAGTGAAAAGGTTGGCTTAAAGCTCAACATTCAGAAAACGAAGATCATGGCATCTGGTCCCATCACTACATGGGAAAAAGATGGAGAAATAGTGGAAACAGTGTCAGACTTTATTTTTCTGGGCTCCAAAATCACTGCAGATGGTGACTGCAGCCATGAAATTAAAAGACGCTTACTCCTTGGAAGGAAAGTTATGACCAACCTAGATAGCATATTCAAAAGCAGAGACATCACTTTGCCAACAAAGGTTCGCCTAGTCAAGGCTATGGTCTTTCCTGTGGTCATGTATGGATGTGAGAGCTGGACTGTGAAGAAGGCTGAGTGCCGAAGAATTGATGTTTTTGAAGTGTGGTGTTGGAGAAGACTCTTGAGAGTCCCTTGGACTGCAAAGAGATCCAACCAGTCCATTCTGAAGGAGATGAGCCCTGGGATTTCTTTGGAAGGAATGATGCTAAAGCTGAAACTCCAGTATTTTGGCCACCTCATGCGAAGAGTTGACTCATTGGAGAAGACTCTGATGCTGGGAGGGATTGGGGGCAGGAGGAGAAGGGGACGACAGAGGATGAGATGGCTGGATGGCATCACTGACTCGATGAATGTGAGTCTGGGTGACCTCCGGGAGTTGGTGATGGACAGAGAGGCCTGGTGTGCTGCGATTCATGGGGTCGCAAAGAGTCGGACACGACTGAGCGACTGATCTGATCTGATCTCTGAACAAGTGTTTGGGCTTCTACAAGGGCTCAGTGGTAAAAAATTTGCTTGCCAATGCAGGAGATGTGGGTTCCATCCCTCGGTCAGGAAGACCCCATGGAAAAGGAAACGACAACCCACTCCAGTATTCTTGCCTGGGAAATCCCATGGACAGAGGAGCCTGGCAGGCTGTAGTCCATGGGCATGCAAAGAGCTGGACATGACTTAGCAGCTAAACAACAACAGTTTTTAACTTGGGGATTTACTAAGGATTTTTTAAGGATTTATTGAGAATGTGTAGAGAGAGGCAGTGAATATGAATGTCTCTCTCCTGTGCATCCTTGCTGAAGAATCTGTGATAAGTTGCAGGCAGGGACCAGCCCTGGGCCTGCCTGAGCCCTTTCCTATGGCTCCACATGGTTCTGCCTTTATGGCTTCCTTGAGGCTGAAATGTAGTTTTAGTCTTAAGCACTTAGCCAGAAAATAGCCTTTTAAGAACTGACTGCAGTTCATTTATAAGAAGGTACCACCCTTCTCAGCTCTGCAAAGTGCTGGCTATGCCTTTTTAACCCTCCAGCAGCAAGTTCCCACCCTGAGCTCCATGGCTGTGGTCTCTCTAACCAGTACAGTCTCCATATTCTTCTGAGCAAGGGTGCTATTCAAGTTTGTTTGGTAGAAAGTCTTTTTCTGCTTTGATTCAAAATTATTTAGACCTTATCTGCACCATGCCATGTCATTTTCTTTGTTACAGCAGTGAACGTCCCCTGGACAGGCAATTTGAGACCTGATGTTAGCTGAATTACTCGATGGTGGGCTAAGGTCAAAAAGGGCCTGTGTGGGGCCAGTTGAGGTGTATGGCCCCTCACAGGCCAGGTACTTACTTGCAAGGGGAGGAAGTGGCCTGCTAGAGAGGAAATTGGGGCTCCATCCATGGAGGGATAAAGGAAGTAAAGAAATAAATGGATCCTGTGTGTAAGATTTCCAGTTGGGCTTTGCCTAATACAGACAGGGGTCACAAGCAGAAGCAAAGGAGCTGTTTTTTACAGGAATATTTGTGCTACCCCAGACACTCCAGTACCACTCTAGGGCACAGAGAACAAGGTGCAACAGTGATGTACAGTAAAGTGTGAATAGCAATGTCGGGAGAGAGCATCAAAAGCCAACACCTGAGTCAGGAAGGTACCAGCCTCAGGATACCCTCCCTCGAGTGTCCTGTGGATAAAAGACAACATCAAGAGCTAGGATCAGGAGAACGTGAGAGGCACATCCTTGATCACTGATGAGACATCCCCTGGGAATGCCCAGGACTACGTGGATGGGGGCTGAGGGTGGGTGGGTGAGACTACAAAGAGACTGAGGTTTTGCAAATGCAGCTGGGACTCAAGTCATAAACATGCAAATTAGCACTCATAAACCAGGGGGGAAACGTTGACATTATTGTTAAAGCATTTTCATCATGCGCAAAGTTATCAAATTCTCCTAAAAGCATTTCTGGTATAATAAGTACTCAGTAAATATTGCTATGTTTGAACTACTATATATAAAATAGATAACTAATGAGAACTGACTGTATAGAACATATAACAGAATCAACTTTGCTGGGAAAAATATCAACAACCTCAGATATGCAGATGATACCACCCTAATGGCAGAAACTCAAGAGGAATTAAAGAGTCTCTTGATGAAGGTGCAAGAAGAGAGTGAAAAAGCTGGCTTAAAATTTAACATTCAAAAAACTAAGATCATGGCATTGGGCACCATCACTTTCTGGCAAATAGAAGGGGAAAAGGGGGAAATCGTGACATATTTTATTTTCTTGGGCTCCAAAATCACTAGAGACAGTGATTGCAGCCATGAAATTAAAAGACACTTGCTCCCTGGAAGGAAAGCTATGACAAACCTAGACAGCGTATTTAAAAGCAGAGATATCACTTTGCTGACAGAGGTCCATCTAGTCAAAGCTACAGTTTTTCCAGTAGTCATGTACTTATGTGAGAGTTGGGCCATAAAGAAGGTTTAGCGCCAAAGAACTGATGCTTTCAAACTGTGGTGTTGGAGAAGAGTTCTTTGGACAGCAAGGTGATCAAACCACTCAAAACTAAAGGAAATCAACCCTGAATACTCACTGGAAGGACTGACACTAAAGCTGAAGCTCCAACTCTTTGGCCACAAGATACAAAGAGCTAACTCACTGGAAAAGACCCTGATGCAGGGAAAGATTGAGGGTAGGAGAAGCGGGCAGCAGAGGATGAGATGGTTGGATGGCATTACTGACTTGATGGACATGAATTTGAGCAAACTTTAGGAGACAGTGAAAGGCAGGGAAGCCTAGCATGCTGCAGTCCATGGGGTCCCAAAGAGTCAGACACGACCTCGCACCTGAGCAGCAACAATTGCAGAGCACAGGAAACTCTACTCAGCAGTGCTCTGTGGTGACCTAAGTGAGAGGAGAATCCAAAAAAGTGGGGGTGTATGCGTACCTATTCCTGATTCACTTTGTTGTACAGCAGAAACTAACAAATATTATAAATCAAATACACTCCAATAAATTTTTTAAATAATATATTGTTATGTCTGAGGTTGAAGAGAGATCATGGAACAGGAGACCGGGTCTGATATGCAGAAAGTACACACTGGAAGGGCTGCACTAAGTCCCTACAACAAAGGTCTGCTCTGCATGGTGCCTGTGCCGTTCTACTCATTGTTCTGAATTCGGCCTCTGGATGAGACCACTAAGAATTATCAGACGACCCCACCCTCTTCCCCGGTGACTGACGAAGCACTTCTGGACGGGCTCCAAAGCCTGCAGGTTCAGCAACCTTCCCTGGAAGAAAGGACTGAAAGCCTTTTCCCCCCGGGGCCTCCTGTCCTCCACCTCTGCCTTCCCTCCACATCCACACCAGAACCAAATACGTCCCAAAGTTCTCATCCCTGTTCTCTCATGGAGAGACTCAACATCTGTGTCTTGGGAACAGCGCGGCTCATCGCGTGTAGCATTTTGTAAGTTTTGCCCTTAATGTGGGTGCTGGCCCGTCTGACAGTTGTTTCATGAAGAGTAGAGAAGGGTATTTTACAGCTCAGCTGCTAGGAAGCACAGATGTTGCTGGCGGTGCTGCGGCGAGGTGGTAAAGTCTGTAAGGAAGGTCGGAGAGCATTAATTATCTTCCCACAGCTGTTCATTATCCCGCAGACATCTTGTCTTGCCATCTTGAGGACTGACAACCACATGATTCCAAAGCAAAGCAAGACAGGATTTTAGAGAGAGGAGGGGAAGAACCACATGAAGGTTACACTGGAGAGCAACATGCGGAACAGCTTGAAATGCCCTGCCTCGGCTTCCTGGAGGACCGGGCGATCACTGGGGACTCTGGGATGAGGCCTGGGACTCGGTCTCCATTGGCCCAGCTGTGAATCCCAGCGCAGGCAGCATGTGAAACCCTTCACCCAGGTGCTGGGAAGACCAGGCAGGAGGGAAGTTAAGCCTTCTCCTTTTCCAATGTTAGCTTCCAAGTGTTCATAAAAGATACTGATTGGACAAGCCCTGTAATCTCAAACGCGGAGCCAATTCCGTCAGAACAGAAGCAGTATTCTCGTCCACAATCTGAAGAGAAACATTTTGGACCTCAGCATATCTAACCGGCTAAGCTGTCGCCCAAGCTCCACTTCATTTTACTCCACACAAGGAAAGCACACACGATAGCCTCAAACACCGACAGAACACTATTTAAGCCGGCACCGGGAGCTGTAGCCTGCCTGCCGTCACCACCACCTGCTTCTCAGATGGCACACTTATGCCAATACCTTCATTCTCCACACGTGGTGGTGGTCCCTTTAGTCCTGGGTTCTCTTCCCAGGGCGAGTGCCTTTCTCGCTTTGAAACTGGCTTCAAACCTCCATCCCTTCATGAAACCCTAAGGTCATAGTAGAAAGATGACTACATCTCTTCACCTAACCCAGTGCCCTACACCTGTCCTCAAGTGATCCACTCAAAAAGGAACCAAACGATGCTGAGTCTCTATCTGCCCAAGCCAGGTAACCGTCAAGTGCCCTTGCTCCACAATAGGAAAAGCCACCACAGAGAGAAGCCCATGCCCCACAACTAGAGAGGCACCCCACTCACTGCAGCCAGAGAAAGCCTGTGTGCAGCAAAGCAGACCCAGCACCATCATAAATAAATAAATTCTTTAAAAATGAATATATAAAGGCTGCCTCCATCCCAGAGCCAGTCAATCACATCAGCACTTTCCTGGTCCCACATCCTTCATCAAATGGACCAGATCTAGGATTTTTCAAGAGCAAGCATTAAGATCTCTCTGTTTCCGCTCCTTTGCCCCCTAAGTGGCAAGTCAGAGGTATCCATGTTTAAGTGGTTTTCTTTTTTTGTCAGTGGTTCCACTTTGGGCATTTTGCTATTTTTATATTATTTATATGGGTGTGATCCTTTTGTGATGATTATCTGTGATTAATCCTCGCAGCTATGGGAAAATCAGTATAACGGCTTGTACCACATCTAACAAGAGTTGATGGCTGTGTAGCTTTTTTGTGTTAAGCAGCTTTGCAAGTTCGCTTTAATTGACAAGAGGAAAAAAAAAAAGAGGATATGCAATTAAAAAGGTGTTTATTATTTATTTTTTAATTTATAATTTATAGAAAGTACATATAGAGGAGACTGATAATAAGGCAAGCTTTCAGTGGGATCTAATGAAATTATGTGGCTTGGTGGCAGGGCCCTAGTGCCCTCCAGCAAAGGCCTTTGCTTATCTCCCTGGTTCTAAGCTGCCAAGAGACTGAGGTCACTCCCTGCCCAGTCAGAGGCAAGAGAAATGCAGAAGTTGTGATAGTCCCAGGAAGTTGATCCCAAACTCCCATTAAAGACAAGGGCTTTGCTCTGCTCAGTCGCTCAGTCGTGTCCAACTCTTTGCAACCTTATGGACTATAGCCGGCCATATCCTCTGTCCATGGGATTTCCCAGGCAAGAATACTAGAGTGGGTTGCCATTTCCTCCTCCAGAGGATCTTCATGACCCAGGGATCGAACCTACATCCCCTGCGTCTCCTGCATTGGCAGGTGGATTCTTTACCACTGAGACACATGGGAAGCCCCTTAAAAGACAAGTGCACGCGTGCTTACTAAATCGCTTAGCCATGTCCGATTCTTTGCAACCCCATGGACTGTAGCCCGCCAGGCTCCTCTATTCATGGGATTCTCCAGGCAAGAATACTGGAGTGGGTTTCCATGCCCTTCTCTGGGGGATCTTCCCAACCCAGGGATCAAACCCATGTCTCTTATGTCTCCTGGCAGGTAAGTACTTTACCACTAGCATCACCTGGGAAGCCCATAAAAGACAAGTGAAGTGAAGTGAAGTTGCTCAACTGTGTCTGACTCTTTGCAACCCCATGGAGTGTACAATCCATGGAATTCTCCAGGCCAGAATACTGGAGTGGATGACCTTTTCCTTCTCCAGGGCACCTTCCCAACCCCCAGGGATCAAACTCAGGTCTCCTGCATTGCAGGCAGATTCCTTACCAACTGAGCTACAAGGGAAGCCCATAAAAGAGAAGAGCTACTTCTAAATCATCACACTCCATTTCTGACAATATGGGACAAGGAGAAGCCAAGCCCTACCCCCACTGCCTGCTCAGCAAAGTGGATGGCTCTCCAAACACCAAGAGGCAAACACAACTCAGTCCTCACATTTAAAGGGTTAAAGGGGGAGATTTACAGGACTATCTTTCTTTCCCTGAAACATCAAGCAGTTCATATGTACACATTTCTCTCCACTAAGACCTAATTTTCTACCATTTCCCTTGATTTGCAGTTCCCTTTTCCCCATTTCCTTGATTTAATGCCCAATTATTTTTTGTCCCATTGCCAGTAAAACAAAATATTTCATAACTGCTTCTGTGAGGTTTTTGGATACTGCCTTAAACATATGACTTACATACCTTCTATTGCAAAATTTAGAGAAATAGAGAGAACACCTAGTTAACGAGTTCTGCATTTTTCACAGCCAGCTGACCTAAGCTTGACACTGAAAAGCACAAAGCTATACTTTAACTGATTTCCTGTGTCTTCTCTCTCAGCTTCCACTCAGCATCCTTGCTGTCACCTGAGAGCAGGGATGTTGAGACCTACTTTCTTCCACTTCTCCAGCCTCCTTTCCCTCCTCCGAACATGAAGGGACATAAGTGGACAGAGAACTAGCAGGCAGTCAGGAGGTTGGTGTTGAGTTGCATACCTGTCACCAACAGACTGCAGACTCAGCTGGCTCAGCTCACTAATTTGGTCCTTAGTTACCTCATCTATAGAATAGGAGATTTTAATCAAATCACTTCTCATTTTCTTATAGCTCTAAAAACTCTAAATTCCTTTCCATGTCCTAGAAACAGAAATTAAACACCCAGACTTATGGGTCTGGTTTCGGTATTCGAGGAGGGAGAAAATAAAACATCAAGAGGCAAGTCTTCTCTAATATTAAAATTCTTTTTCTCTACTTAAGCCTCTTTTGGCCTAATTTTCACATGCACAGAGACAAGGCCAGTAGGACAGAAAGGAATCTCACCAATGTTGTCTCTGCTTTGTGTGACAATCCCACTTCTTTTCCTGCTCATCCTGCTTTCTGGCTTACTGCTCTGCTTGCAATAAAAAGCTAAAATAACTTTGCTTTGAGAAATATATACGAACTTCATGAAAGTTGTAAAAACACTGTAGACAGTTTGGGGTATCCAAAAAACCATTATTACCAAACCTGCTCTGGAAATGTCATAGGTTATGACCATGCAATTCCAGGTCTGCTAATAAGAAAACATGAAACTGTTAGTCATTCACTCGCGTCCAACTCTGCGACCCCATGGACTGTAGCTCACCAGGCTCCTCTGTCGTTGGAATTTTCCAGGCAAGAATACTAGCATGGATAACCATTCCCTTCTCCAGGGGATATTCCTAATCCAGGGGCCATCCAGGTGTCCTGCATTGCTGGCAGATTCTTTACCAACTGAGCCACTGGGGAAATCCCTCTGCTGATAAAAAGGAGCCACTTCTTAATTCAAACCAAAACTCCCCTGAGTCAGCCTTCAGGTTCTGTCACATCTGACATCAGGCACCTGTTTGATTTCCGCCACCCAGAGAAGGCATCAGCCAAGGGTCCAGGGCTGGGATAGGGTTCTATAGAGGGCACTTCCTTCTAGAGACAAGATCTAGAGGGGCAACCAAGACAGAGCCCCAGAAAAGATGAGATTCAAACCGAAGTTCAGAGACCACAAGAGGCAAGGAAGCCAGAAGTTCAGAACTGGGTAGAGAAAGCCCAAAGGGAAACTAGATTGGACTATGTATGAAGGGATTCCCATGAGCCCCGAGATGAGAGGGAAGCCTGGCCAAATTACCAGGCCCAGGCTCAGAAGGGGTCAGGTTATATTGCACATCAATCACATTAGCCCTTGCTGAAGGGCCTGATACATTTTGTTTCCACCTGGGACAAACCAGCTCTCAAGTGCCTGGGGTTTCCAAGGTGACTGCTATAAACTATGATGGTATTAATGTTTGCTTTGTGGGGACAGGAAAGGATGGAATCAAAAAGATTCTAGAAAGAGAGTGTTTTGACCACACAATGTTCCCCTCAGACCAACCCCCCTCCCTGCTGCATTTCTATCTCCAGTGTATCTCTAATTCTCAACCAAAGGAGCTCTGGAGCTTAAAGGTACCAGGATGAATACAGGGGAAGCCTTCGGGACTCTGGTGAGATTTTTCTAGATCTTCTAGATTTTTTTCTAGAACTGGTGAAATTTTTCTCCATTGTGGGGACTACTGAAAGCCTGGAGGCCCAGTTTCAGAGTGTCAAGGTCAGAACTGCTGATGCTAGTAGAGCTCGATGTGTGGAGATCACATACACACACACAGACACACATGCACACCAGCAGGGGAAGGTCTATATCTGTCCTCAGTGAGGAAACACCAAGGACAGGTGAGCTAAGTTCTCCCTGCTCCCAGGTCAGATGGGCGTAAGGAGACCAGGAAGAAAAGAGCATCTTTCTAGAGTTCAGCTGTGATGCTGGTCCTCCGGGGTAAAGATCCCTTGGCCTCTCTCCAGAAACCTCCACCTAACAATCCCCAACAACCACACCTGAGCCTCAGGAGAAGGCAAGGAGAAACAACAGAACATCCAGCAGCTAAGAAGGTGTGATCACGTTGAACAGCATAGCCCTGCCCTGTATGAGCTTCTACTGCAGGAAGAAATTAGAATCACAGCAAAAGTTGTTCCTTTCCATCGATTCTAAAAAGAAATGGGATAACTTTATCACAATGAAGGAAGGCTTCCACTAGAATGATACATTAAACCTTCCCAAAAAAGTAAAATAAAATAAAAATAATCTATTGTGGGGGGAAAAAAAACACCCTTTTTTATCAAGAGCAAGTGGACTTGCTCACAACTCTCTTCCACAAGTAGGAAATAAGCATTTCCCTCTTTCATATTTCCTGATGAAATTTTTTTTAAATATAAATTTATTTATTTTTTAAGTTAATAAAATAAAGGGATAGGGCCAAGGAAGACTTCCTCATTTGTGGTTCCTAGCTTTATACTACATCAGTTCAGTTCAGTCGCTCAGTCGTGTCCGACTCTTTGCCACCCCATGAATCGCAGCACACCAGGCCTCCCTGTCCATCACCAACTCCCAGAGTTCACTGAGACTCACGTCCATCGAGTCAGTGATGTCATCCAGCCATCTCATCCTCTGTCGTCCCCTTCTCCTCCTGCCCCCAATCCCTCCCAGCATCAGAGTCTTTTCCAATGAGTCAATTCTTCGCATGAGGTGGCCAAAGTACTGGAGTTTCAGCTTTAGCATCATTCCTTCCAAAGAAATCCCAGGGCTCATCTCCTTCAGAATGGACTGGTTGGATCTCCTTGCAGTCCAAGGGACTCTCAAGAGTCTTCTCCAACACCACACTTCAAAAGCATCAATTCTTCGGCGCTCAGCCCTCTTCACAGTCCAACTCTCACATCCATACATGACCACAGGAAAAACCATAGCCTTGACTAGATGAAACTTTGTTGGCAAAGTAATGTCTCTGCTTTTGAATATGCTATCTAGGTTGGTCATAACTTTCCTTCCAAGGAGTAAGTGTCTCTTAATTTCATGGCTGCAGTCACCATCTGCAGTGATTTTGGAGCTCCCCAAAATAAAGTCTGACACTGTTTCCCCATCTATTTCCCATGAAGGGATGGGACCGGATGCCATGATCTTAGTTTTCTGAATGTTGAGCTTTAAGCCAACCTTTTCACTCTCCACTTTCACTTTCATCAAGAGGCTTTTGAGTTCCTCTTCACTTTCTGCCATAAGGGTGGTGTCATCTGCATATCTGAGGTTATTGATATTTCTCCCGGCAATCTTGATTCCAGCTTGTGTTTCTTCTAGTCCAGTGTTTCTCATGATGTACTCTGCATAGAAGTTAAATAAACAGGGTGACAATATACAGCCTTGACGAACTCCTTTTCCTATTTGGAACCAGTCTGTTGTTCCATGTCCAGTCCTAACTATTGCTTCCTGACCTGCATACAAATTTCTCAAGAGGCAGATCAGGTGGTCTGGTATTCCCGTCTCTTTCAGAATTTTCCACAGTTTATTGTGATCCACACAGTCATCATTAGTCTCAGTTATTCTTTGCCCCCTGAGAGGAGTGCAGGAGGCATGGATTAGCCAGTAACGCTACTCTAGAGGTAGCTCTTCACATAGAAACATGAAGTCAGGGGAAGACACCTCCTCTGCCCACAATCCAATAACCATATCCTTCAAAGTGGACCTGTTGGTACATTAACACATATATGTGGAATCTAGAAAAATGGTACAGGTGAACCTGTTTGCAGAGCAAAAATACAGATGAAGATGTAAAGAATGGATGTGTGGATACAGAAGGAGAACGGGGAGGTGGGATGAACTGGTAGATTGGGTTTGACCTAAATACATGGAGAAGGGGGTGACAAAGGGTAAGACGGTTGGGTGGCATCACTGACTCAATGGACACGAGTTTGAGCAAATTCCAGGAGATAGTGAAGGACAGGGAAGCCTGGCAGGCTACAGTCATAGACTGTATGGGTTGCAAAGAGTCAGACGCAACTTGGCGACTGAACAACAAGATCAACACAACCATGTGTAAAATGGATGGAGGTGGGAACCTGCCGTATACAGCCCAGGGAGCTCAGCTGAGTGCTCTGTGATGACCTGCATGGTAGGATAGCGGGGGGTCCAAGATGGAGGGAATAGATGTGTATACGTATAGCTGATTCACGTCACTGTACGGCAGGAGCTAACAACATTGTGAAGCAATTATACTTCAACTTTAAAAAGTGGATCCTTTGGGACAGAGTCTCTTTTTTCAGTGCTACAGTTGTTAGAATATTTTTGAGATCCTCTTTAAGAATCCTATTCAGAGCCTGTAGCTATTCTTTCAATACCTTTCATTATAAGAAAGTTTCATATCTGAAGGTTAGACAGTCAAAAGTCATTGGGGTAAAGCAGGTAGAAACATTTTGGGTCAATATGAAGGTGACAGTGGAGAGATGAATGTGGTTTTCTTGTATGACATACAAACTGATCCTGAAGTCTGATCAATGTTTATATGCAATGACACACCCTGGGCATGAGGGTGTGGTTACTGGGGTGATACTTTCTGAAACTAAAAATCAGAACTTATGATCCAACAAACACTTTTTAAGCCACTTCCATATTTAAGAAGCCATTTTGCAAATATAACTTAGATACTGAAATATTGTACTTTCTGACATATGTCAATTTTTTATGAACAGACTCAGATTAAATTTTGATGAAAACCTTTGCATTATCAATTCTAAACACACAATTGGTGTGTGTAAAGTACTTACCACTTGATAACATTGAAGAAGGAAGTTTTCCATTTCACAAAATTGTGGTATATTTATGTAAAAAAAGAATTACATTCATTGCTTTACAGTAAAACCTCAGATATGAACAATGGTAAGAGTATTCATACTGACCCTTACCAAGAAGCCCAAAAAGCTATACCAGCTCAGCTATTCATCAGAGAGAGGACTAAGCTAAAAATGAATAAACCATTTTTAACCATACTTTAGTCTCAGAAGAGGGATTCATCATATTTTCTACTACATTTACATTTTCCATTGCTTTGCAATTAATTTTGTGAGACAGCCTCTTCTACAAGGCTGGAAATGAGTGATGGGATTCAAAAGGCAGATAGAAGAAGGTGAGGCATTAAAAGGCAATTAGAAGTTAAAAAGCCAAGAGCCAAGAGCAGGTTCAAGGGCCCCCTCTGAAAAATCCCTGGTGGTAAGAGGGCTTGTCCCCTCCAGTGGAGAGGGCAGCCAGGCGCAGGGATCAGAGGAGCAACTAAGCATTGGGAAAGCAGGCAGGGCTCAGTTTGATGAGCAGAAAGAAATAGGGGCTTTTCCCTCCACCTTTTCATAAGGAGGGTAAGACAGGGAGAAGCGGGGAGAGAAGGAAGCTGGTAGGAAGCCCAAACAAATGACAGCTCTGTAATACAGGCTTTAAGAAACCGTAAGAAATATGGGACTCATTCTTTTCAGAGAATTGTGACATTTAGGAAATAGCTCCCAGCACAGCCGGGCCTGGTGGTCCCATCTGCATCGCACGGGAAAGGAACACGGAGGCCCCCAGGGCCACGTTACCGTAACAAACTGCTCTTCTGTGGCAGCCGGGAGGACTCCCATCAGAACTTCAGACTGTTCGCCCCTCTGCTCGGAAGAGATTTTCACTACCGTCCGGAAGACAGGAACAGCTGGGCTGTTAAAGTCAACAGGCTCCCACTTCCACACCGAGCAGATTGTGTCATAATTGGAAATGTGAAATTCACCTTCCGCTGCGTAGATGTTTAAGGCAGGGTGAGGGCTGTCTGCCATCGCCTCCAGACCCCAGGAAGGGCTAGTCCCAGACCTGAGTAAATGCTCCAGCCTTGTGGGCAAGGAGATGGGGCCACGGCTGCTGCTAGGTCCCTGTGTCACGGATGGGCTCAGAAGCCCTGTTGGGGGTGGGGGAGGGCAGCCAGTAAAGGAGACAGGAGGATGCAGCAGAGGCTAGGACCAAAACACAGCTTATTCACCACCCAGCCTTACACCTGAAGTGTCCTCACTGACCCCCTCTACCTGGCTATGAACATCTTTCCGTCCTCCAGGGTTCAGCTCAAATCCTGCCTGTTCCCTGAGACATCCTGGCCACCTTGAGGTACCCTCCCTTCTCTGAGGTGAACTCCCATTATGCCTACACACGGACACTCCCTGGAACCCAGAGGAATCTTCCAGGTATCAGATCAGATCAAATCAGTCACTCAGTCGTGTCCGACTCTTTGTGACCCCATGAATCGCAGCACACAAGGCCTCCCTGTCCATCACCAACTCCTGGAATTCACTCAGACTCACATCCATCAAGTCAGTGATGCCATCCCGCCATATCATCCTCTATCGTCCCCTTCTCCTCTTGCCCCCAATCCCTCCCAGCATCAGAGTCTTCTCCAAAGAGTCAACTCTTCGTATAAGGTGGCCAAAGTACTGGAGTTTCAGCTTTAGCATCATTCCTTCCAAAGAAATCCCAGGGCTCATCTCCTTCAGAATGGACTGGTTGGATCTCCTTGCAGTCCAAGGGACTCTCAAGAGTCTTCTCCAACACCACACTTCAAAAGCATCAATTCTTCGGCGCTCAGCCTTCTTCACAGTCCAACTCTCACATCCATACATGACCACGGGAAAAACCATAGCCTTGACTAGACAAACCTTTGTTGGCAAAGTAATGTCTCTGCTTTTGAATATGCTATCTATGCTATGCTATGCTATGCTAAGTCACTTCAGTCGTGTTCGACTCTGTGTGACCCCATAGACGGCAGCCCACCAGGCTTCCCCGTCCTTGGGATTCTCCAGGCAAGAACACTGGAGTGGGTTGCCATTTCCTTCTCCAATGCATGAAAGTGCAAAGAGAAAGTAAAGTCGCTCAGTCATGTCCGACTCTCAGCGACCCCACGGACTGAAGCCTACCAGGCTCCTCCATCCGTGGGATTCTCCAGGCAAGAGTACTGGAGTGGGGTGCCATTGCCTTCTTCGGAATATGCTATCTAGGTTGGTCATAACTTTCCTTCCAAGGAGTAAGTGTCTCTTAATTTCATGGCTGCAGTCACCATCTGCAGTGATTTTGGAGCCCAGAAAAATAAAGTCTGACACTGTTTCCCCATCTATTTCCCATGAAGGGATGGGACCGGATGCCATGATCTTCGTTTTCTGAATGTTGAGCTTTAAGCCAACTTTTTCACTCTCCACTTTCACTTTCATCAAGAGGCTTTTTAGCCCCTCTTCACTTTCTGCCATAAGGGTGGTGTCATCTACGTATCTGAGGTTATTGATATTTCTCCCAGCAATCTTGATTCCAGCTTGTGTTTCTTCTAGTCCAGTGTTTCTCATGATGTACTCTGCATAGAAGTTAAATAAACAGGGTGACAATATACAGCCTTGACGTACTCCTTTTCCTATTTGGAACCAGTCTGTTGTTCCATGTCCAGTTCTAACTGTTGCTTCCTGACCTGCATACAAATTTCTCAAGAGGCAGATCAGGTGGTCTGGTATTCCCATCTCTTTCAGAATTTTCCACAGTTTATTGTGATCCACACAGTCAAAGGCTTTGGCATAGTCAATAAAGCAGAAATACATGTTTTTCTGGAACTCTCTTGCTTTTTCCATGATCCAGCAATAGGGGGTCCTCAAACTCCAGGATCTAACGCCAGATGATTCAATGTGGAGCTGATGTAATAATAGAATAAAGTGCCCAATGCATGCCTGCTAAGTCGCTTCAGTCATATCTGACTCTTGCAACCCCATGGACTGTAGTCTTCCAGGCTCCTCTGTCCATAGGAGTCTCCAGGAAAGAAAACTTTCCTCCTTCAGGGGATCTTCCCCACCCAGGGATCAAACCCATGTTTCCTACAGCTCCTGCATTGCAGGTGCATTCTTTACCACAGAGCCACCAGGGAAGCCCCCAAAGTGCCCAATAAATGTAATGTATTTGAATCATCCTGAAACCATCCCCTACCTGCTGTCCATGAAAAATTGTCTTCCATGTCCCTTGTGCCAAAAAGTTGGGGACCACTATTCCATGGGACCAAGCCTCTTTCCCTAAGCTACCTTTTCCTTCCTTTTCCTTCAGTCCTTATCTCTTTTAACTTCTTCCTAAAGTTCCCCTTCTTCCTTACTCTCCCCCCTAAACCACTCAGAATCATCCCTCCCCATGCATCACGTAGACCCAAGTCCTCGTGGGTAGCTCCTAAATTGTTCTGGATCTGCTCTCTGTCATGAGTCAAAGATGGGTCTCCTCTGCCCCCAGTTCCTGCTGCTGGGCATGGTGGGGGGAGTAGCCTCTGGGTCCATATCGGGGAGGAAGGTTTCAGGGTCTGCCATTCCAGTTTGCCATTTGCTCATTCCCCAAATATGTATCTAAAGATACCAGACACATCTCAAACTGTAAGGGTTCATTCTGTGCCAACATCCATCAAGAAGGCTACTACAGAAACATGTTTTTCCTGTTAATGTAATTTTGAACTAATTTCTCTGCCCACAGTCTTTGTCCTCTCCCAATCTTCCTGCACAGTGAAAGATACTGTGCCCAGTTTCTCCTCTTCAATTCCTAGGTTTCTCTCTGGCTTGTTTGGGAAGTGGAGGTGAAGAGGCTAAGAAAACTTTCCTATCAGCCAAAAAGTTGGATTTTTTTTTCTCCCCAATTAGAATGCAAATTCCTTTTTCCCCTACAGGACCTAACATAGCAACAGGCACATGGAGTTCCTTCAGAGAGAGTTAGGCGACAGAACTGGAACCCAAGCCCAGGTGTGGTGGGCTCCAGACTTCCACATCACCTCAGCTCCACATCCCATGCCACCGTCTGTTCCATGATGTTCCATGGCTGGGCTTACCAGAAGACCCTCTGGGAAAAAAAATAAGATATTTAGGGTCTGGGGATTGGAGGACAGGGGTGTCCACAGCCAGCAAGTCCCTTCACCTATCCTTGCCAGTCCTTCTGGGCATGGTCTCTCAGCGAGGATCCAGGCCCTCAGGTGAAGAGGCGGAATCCTTGGCCATTTAACATCTATAGCAATGTTATCAACCAGCCTGTCCTAGCTTTTGCCAAGAAGCTGAAGCCCTAGCCAATACCCAGCCTGTGGCCAGGGAGAGCAGATGAGGAGACCAGTCCAGGAACCCTACTTCCCTATTATAATTGGGCTGAGAGTAAGAACAGGAAGCATAAAAAATTTATATTCCTTCCTATTGACAAGAATCATGCCACAGAGTCAGTCTAGCCAGCCACGGCGGCCCTACTCCCAGACTGAGACTTGATACCAGGTCCATAGACAGAGGCTTTCATGCATTTTTTTTTTTTTAAAGCTTTACAACCCTTTTTTTTTCCAGTCACCTCTTACCCAGAGCCCTCAAATAGAAAAGCAATAAAAATGGTAGAAATGAGAGAGGGGTCCCTGAGAACCAACTCTGGTTGGTCCTCTGCCTTGGTCCTCTTCCCAACTCAGTTTCCCCCACCTTCTCCCTCAGCCCCACCCTGGAGTCCCCAGAGCACACTGAAGAGGAGCATTCTGGGAACTCTGGCATCAGAGCGGTCAGGCAGCCATTGGGGCAGGGGAAGGCCAGGCAGGCAGAGGAGTTGGCCAGCAGACCTGTTCTGCACATGGACCCTTGAAGTGAGCTACTTTTGTTTCTGGAGAGTGAACAATGGGCCTAGGGATCAGAATGAAAGCTGACACAGACCTGTCAACATTTCTAGCATTCGGAGCCTTTAAATATTCAAACACCAAGATTCTGAAGGATCTTTGACTTTTCTCTCCATTTTTTTCCCCTCCAAATGTCAACAAAGATGGCTTTTGCTGAGTGAAAAGTCTGGCCTTGCCTTTCCTGATGAAAAACAAAAGAGGTAATGTGAGAGAAAAGGTGAGTTTTGTTGTGTTTTTTTTTTTTTTTTTTCAAAAAGGAGTATAAAGGATAAGGATTCTTAATTTGTTCTGAAGGAGAGGCCCAAAACAGAGAGAAAGAGATGGGGGGGTGGGGGGGCTCGGAGAGCTACAGCCCAAAAGCCCCTGAGTGTTGAAGTTTGGTCACGCCCTTCACTTGACAGGTAAGTCAACTGATGCTCCTAGAAGTAAATAGAGTTAGGCTAGATCATAAAGCCAAGCTAAAAAAATAAAAATTAAAACTGGAGCTCACTGTTTCTGGTAACTGCTCTTCACATGGGGAGTGTTTTTAAAAGGGAAAGGTAGTAAAGGAATTGTCCTCCAATTAAATAAATTTTAAAAAACAAGAGAAGAAAAAAGGAACGGGAAAGGGAATTCTCCCAGACTAAGGAGATAAAACTCACAGCCCTGAATTAACTCCATCCGGAAGCATTCACTGAGTCCCTACTATGTGTTACTGTCTGCCCTGGGGGCTGAGGATTAGAGATGAATGGGCCATGGTCCCAAGGACCCCACCAGCCAGTGAGTGAGGCGGGAGGATCACAGAGACTGCAACACAACCTAGTAAGTGTCACACCTGTGCCGTGTGGATGTTGTCGTGGGGATGGCAACAAGACCAGATCCATAATTTATGGGCCTCAGTGTGAAATAAAAATGCACAGTCCTTTACTTTTAAATTCTTTACAATTTTAAGATGGTGACAGCAGAGAACTCCATCAAATGCAGGGCCCTTCTGAGCCTGGGGCCCTGCATGACTGTGCAGGTGAAGCCAGCCCTGGGTGTCAGGAAGCACTTCACAGAGGAGATGCTTCCATAGAAAAGTCTGAAAAGACAAATGTCACCAGCAGATGAACAGGAAGAACAATTCAGAAAAAGATGGTGGCATGTCTATAGGCACGGAGGGGTAGGAGACGCACTGTATTTGAGAAACTGACACAAGGTCAAGAAGGTCAGCGTCTGCAAAACTGGATAGGAGAGAAACGAGGAAGAGGGCTGGCAAAGGAGCAGACCCCAAGCATCAAGGTTCTTTTAGACCACTTAAGAGCAACATAGATTGGGACGCTTAAGTTCAAGTTGTGCTAAGTCGCTCAATCATATCCAACTCTTTGCAACCCTCTGGACTGTAGCCTGCCAGGCTCCTCAGTCAATGAGATTCTCCAGGCAAGAATACTGGAGTGGGTTGCCACTTCCTCCTCCAGGGGGGTCTTCCCAACCCAAGGATCAAACCTGTGTCTCTTACATTTCCTGCATTGGCAGATGAGTTCTTTACCACTATCACCACTCATACTGGGTAGTATTCTTGTGGGTATTGGTGAATCATTGAAGTTGCCCCAGGGATAAGTTCTAGTGGGTAATTTAGGGGGAAAAAAATTGGGCAGCAGGAGGAGTGTGGACTACAGGAGAGAAAACCTGAAGCAGCTCCTAAATTGGGAGGTCAGAGCAATAATCCAGACAGCAACCAAAGAGGAAACACCCAGAGGGCAGCCAAATACTAAACACTAAATACATCCAAATACTAAAGAACAAGCTCCTGACTGGAGATGGAGATTTCAGCATGCACAGGGACCACTGAGTTCTTGAATGCAGATGCAGTTACCTGGAGAGAGAGAGAACGCCCTGAAACAAAGATGCATGAGGAGGAAAGAGTCTTCCAAGGACGGGTATTAGAAGTACGAGGTCGACTGAGAGAGGAAATCACATTACTCAAGAGACAAAAAAAAAGAGGGGGTTTCCCTGGTGGTACAGGGGTTAAGAATCTGCCTTCCAATGCAGGGGGTGCAATTTCAATCCCTGGTCTGGAAATATCCCACAGGCTGAAGGGCAAATAAGCTGGTGTGCCACAACTACTGAATCCAGGGTCTATGGAGCCTGCGTGCCACAACGAGAGAGCCTGCACGCCTGAACGAAGAGCTTGCGCACTGCAAGACCCAACACAGCCATAAATAAATAGATAAGACAAAAGAGTTTCCGGGAAGAGGGGGTGGCCCACTTTAAAACTGACAAGAGTAAGATGAGGACTATAGTGGCTGAGAGAAGGGAGGAAAGAGACACAAGGTGTAACATCCAAAGATGTAGACATAGTCGGCCGTTGTTTCCTAGACAACAGCAGTCTAGAAGAGCACATGGACAAGGGAAGGCTCTGAATCTGCATGTCCATCTGCCCTGCAGCAGGTCCACTGCCTCATCCCAGGTCTTCCGGGGGCTGCAGCAGTCTGGTTTCCCCTAGAACTGAAGCAGAGACGCTCCTCCCCCTACTCACTCACTCACGGCTACCATATGCCCCTGCAAGAGGCGCCAGGGGCCACAGCTGACCTTGAGGATGACATGAGGGTGTGCATCTGCCCCGTGGCCACTTTCCCTCTTCCTCACAGACATCGACCCAGTCATCCACCTCATTGCTAGCCATACCTTCACATCTGCAGCTGCCAAGCTATTCGCACTGGGATTACACTACTGCTACCAACCTTGAAACTTTCACAAGGCCCCAGATAGGCAGACCTTCTCCCCCTGCTTGTTAGAACTCAGCAGTACTTTTCTTTTACTTACTTTCCCTGCATAACAAATAGCTCATCTGTCTTAGTACTCAGTACAAGTTTCCCATAAAGACCCACTCAGGTATCAGTAAGCAAGGTCCATATAGCATCACAGGAAATTTACTTGGCTCCCTGGCTCTCAGGCAGTGGACACAGCTCCCCTGAGCCTCAGAGCTCCTGCAGTAGGCACACGGTCTAGAAGATCAACACAGAGCTTCCCTTAGCTGAGCTCCTGCTGGGTGCCTGGTGTTTCACACCTATTGTCTTGTTTGCTTCTCACTTCAAGCCCATGAGGTACATTGTCCTGTTCCCCAGAAAAGGTAAACCAGGTCAACCAATGGTTGTATACCAGGACAAGGACTGTTCAGGTCCCCCCAACCATGTCTGAAGGGAGAGGCCTTTATGCAGCCTTTTGTACTTTTCCATATCTTGAGCAATAATAGGAATCTGGCCTTGCCTCTTTCCAAAGATAGCAGAATAAGAATCAACCCACAGAACCTTTTCTCATTCTTGGCTTCCCACCCATTGGCTACCAACCATATTGTGGAAAAAGAACAGGCCAAATTGACTATGGTCCAAGGCCTCCAAAAGAGATATCTCTCATGACCCTGAAACAGCCAGGTGGTCTCACTCCCAGGAAGGCTTCCTGTTGTTCTCTGAGTGTGCGTGTGCGGACACACCTACATGCACACACACACATACACACACCCTCCTCTCTGCCCAGAGATAAACCACAGATGGAACCCACATCATATTTGAAAATGCAAGCCAGTCCTCCACCCTGGTTCTGGCTTGTTTACAGTTGGCGTTGCTTCAGATTTGGCCTCCATCCATTCTGACTGGCTGATGCTCATGCCATATCTGTTGGCTAAATATTTTTTATATCAGCCTTGATTCTGGAGACAATGAGATCCAGACAGGTTAAGTAATATTCTCTTGGACACTCAGCTGTTAAATAGCAGAGCCAGCATTCACAACCAGCTCTATCTCACTCCACGGCCTCTTGCTCTTAGCCCCGATGCTCTGTACACTGTGCCTCTCACTGCCGGAGTGCCTATAGAGTTAGCATGTAGATAGACCCCCAGTGTTCTCCCAAACATGCTTGATAGTCCATAATGGAAATTCAAAGTCAACTCTGTTTGGAAGCTTGGCTATACGCAATAAGGCAAGAACTCTAGGGAAAGGCAAATGATGAATCCCATTTTTTACGAATCTCATGAATTTCAGAGAAGCCCTCTAGTTGAGTGGATGAGCCAAGGTTTTTTCATTCTCTGAACTGGATTACTAGTTCCTGAGAAGTGCCCATAAATAACAACATGCTTTCAGTTTCTAGGCCTTTGTTTGTGTTATTGCATGCTTTTTAAATCCTCAGCTTGTTAGAAGGTGACTCTCCTGAGTTTAGGGCAATGGACCAGCCTACATACCACCCAGACAAGGGGAGATACTGAACTGAAACAGATGCAAGTAGCCAGACCTCTGCTCTCCTGTGAAATAATGTCCAGGAAGCAAAAAGCAAGGCACAGGCATTTCAGCAGCACTGCCCAGCAGGCTGAGAGGATGGGAACAATGAGTGCTTTGTTTTCTGCTCTTCTCTACCCCTTTGAGTCCAGAGGGGCAGTGGTTCTCAAAGTATGGCCTGTAGCAGCAGCAGCAGCATCACCTGGAAACTCGTGAGAAGTGCAAATGCTCTAGCCTCACGTCGTAACTACTAAACCAGTGTTTTAACCAGCCCACCTGCTGATTCTGATGTGCACTAATATTTAAAAGCCACTGCACTAGAAGTCTGCAAAGATTCAAAGTTATGAGAACCTGTCACTTTGATTAATAGAAATTAGGAACCATAAGCCTTTCTAGAGATAATGTGAAACAAGCAAGAACTTCAGAGTCAAGTAATTGTGGGACTGTATCCCATCTCTGCCACTTACTAGCCATGTGACTTTCAGTACATCACTTCACATTTCTAAGAATTCTTTTCATCATCTGTACAATGGAAATCATAAAACCCAGCACAATGCCTGGCATATAGAATGTGCTAAACAGAAAGTAATAATTTTCATGATGCTTCACGGCTTCCTTTGTGGCTTAGGTGGTAAAGAATCTGCCTGCAATGCAGGAAACCCAGGTTCCATCCCTCCTGGGTTGAGAAGATGCCCTATAAGAGGGCATGGGTGCCCACTCCAGTATTCTTGCCTGGAGAACCCTACAGACACAGGAGCCTGGTGCACTACAGTCCATGGTGTTGCAAAGCGTCAGACACGACTGAGCTACTAACACTAACACTTCATGTCAATCAGCAACTGTGCACAGCAGCCAAACGCTATTGAGTTTCTTCCTCTCCTCTAAGTAGACTCCAGAGAACATCCACCCAAGGGGAGGGATGGGCAGACTGGAGAGCCAGGTGGGGAGAGTTTCAACCTTTAGTGGTTCCATGTGTGCTCAGAGAGAATAACAGGATCACAGTGATCTGATGAGCACAGTTGGGGAGCAGTACATTCGAGGCCCAGTGCCAGATCTCCGGGGACAGACCGTCACCATGGAAAAGCTGACTCTCCTTCATGCCGACACTCCCATAAGAAACCATCCCTTTGAGAAACCGAAGTGCAGTGCCAAACTCTAATTATCACGAGCAGAGCAGGGCCACCAAGCAAACCACACAGCACCCAACCCACATCTTCCCAGAACAGGACTGTAGGAGAGGACAGGAGGCAGAGAATCAGGGGCAGCGTAGACCCCCGACACAAGGTCAGAAGGTAGGAGATGTGTGGAGGTAGCTTGTAGCAGGGGGGAAGGCAATGGCACCCCACCCCAGTACTTTTGCCTGGAAAATCCCATGGACGGAGGATCCTGGTGGGCTCCGGTCCATGGAGTCGCTAAGAGTCGGACACGACTGAGCGACTTCACTTTCACTTTTCACTTTCATGCATTGGAGAAGGAAATAGCAACCCACTCCAGTGTTCTTGCCTGGGGAATCCCAGGGACAGGGGAGCCTGGTGGGCTTCCGTCTATGGGGTCACACAGAGTCGGACACGACTGAAGCGACTTAGCAGCAGCAGCAGCTTGTAGCAGAGCTTACCAACTTTAATATGTGGCTAATTCACTCATTAAAATGCAGATTCTGAATCAGCAATTCTGGGATGGTGCCTGAGACTCTGCATTGCTGCCAGCTCCCAGGAAAGCCTGCACTTCCAATAGCCCTTTTGAACGATAAAAACAGTGAGGAGCCGACTCATTGGTAAAGACGCTGGTGCTGGGAGAGATTGAAGGCAAAAGGAAAAGGGGGCGACAGAGGATGAGATGGTTAGATAGTATCACCAATGCTGTGGACATGAATTTGAGCAAACTCCAGGAGGTAGGAGAGCACAGAGGAGCCTGGCGGGCTGCAGTCTATGGGGTCAACTTAGCAACTGAATAACAGTGTTTACCATAGAGTTTAGAAGTTTGGATTCCAGTTCTGATCCAGCTTGTGTGACACAGGGGCCCTGAGAAAGTCACTTAACCTTTCTGAACCTATTTCCTCATCTGTAAAATGGGAAAATTGATGTTTACTGCACTGAATTCTAAGAACTTCAGATGATAATATATATATTAGTCTAGCATAGTGCCTTCTGCTTGGTACTCCCCTGAGAGATGGTAGCTGTGGGGAACATCACCTGTAAGGTCAGCAACACAAAGGGGTGAGGACTGCACACGCTTAAGCTGGACTGTGAGAGGACCCAGGGTTTGGTGATGCTTTGATCAGGTTGCTAGGATTTCCCCGATGGCTCTCTAAATTATTCTCTATCTAGCCCCTCTGCCTTTTCAGCCCTGAAACCGGGGCATTCCCAGGCTTAGCCTTTGACTCTCTGTGCTTCTCTCTCCTCCCCAACCCTGGCCTCACCCCCATTTCCAGCTCTAGTTCTCACCCTCGAGGAGACAGGTTGTTGCTCAGCCACTAAGTCATGTCTGACTCTTTGCAACCCCATGGACTGCAGCATGCCAGGCTCGTTTGTCTTCCGCTATCTCCCAACATTTGCTCAAGTTCATGTCTGTTGAGTTGGTGACGCTATCTAACCATCTCACTCTCTGCTGCCCCTTCTCTTTTTGCCTTCAGTCTTTCCCAGCATCAGGGCCTGTTGCAATGAGTCAGCTCTTCTCATCAAGTGCTTCGTATTCTTGTTTCCCCTTCCTGATCCTCAGTCCTAGTTTTCCTCCATCTCTGCTTGGAATCCCGTTGTCTATTCTATTCAGCTTGCCTAGATTCAGCGTCCTCACCTGATTACTCCACAAATCAGCACAGCTGCTTGCTCCCCTGCCTCTGTCAGGGCTCTCAGCTTCTTAGCTTAGACATCCCCTGTCCAGGCAGCCTCCCCAGGTCAGGTGGGATGAGATGCCCTCCATGTGCTCCAGCAGCACCCGGCACACACACCTAGAATAGCAGTGACCCTACCATGCTGTCCTTTCCCATGCATTTGGCCCTCTCCACCGCTGCACAAGGACCTCCTGGAGGGTTGGATCCCTTGTCTTCACCACCTGTGATCCCCAGGGCGTGACATACAATGGCCTAAATTCCAACCTGAAAATCCCTCTTTTACCCAGGAAATTCCCGAGGAAGCTGGGCATGCGAGAAATAATGGCACACTAGGATGGGAGGAACCACTATTATTGGGCCACTGTTCAGTCCCACCACAGTAGAACTGATACCCACTGGGGTTCTTGGTGTTCCCCAATCAATAGAAACTGAGAAGAGGCCAGACAAGAAATTCAGGCAAGGCTTTATGGAGGCTCCTGCAACTGTAGGAGGCAGCAAGAATAAATAAGAGGTCCCCTGGCTCACTCCCCAGAGGTGGTGAGGGGTGAGCTGGTTCCCTATATGGGGTGAGCACAGGGGGTGGGTCCAGGGGTTGGGCCAAGGGCTGGCTTAGATGGTTTGAGTACAAGGAGGCATGTGCAGTACCCTGCTTTTGCTCTTGGTTCTTCAGAAATGGTGATTGGGGTTTTTGGACCTTTTGTATCTTATTGTCCCGAATTTGTCCTGGCTACATATGCACACAGTTATTTTTAGTCCCCTATAATTTCTTTGTATTTTGTTTCTAAAGGAGATGTTTGTCCAGGTGCAAGCACTGCAGCAAAGGGTCCCAGGTCCCAGGTTCCAGCCTGTCTCAGAATTCAGATGGAGCAAACTGAGTATCAAGTTCAGGCTGGGAATCCAAGTGTAGGCTCTTGGCTCTCCCTAGCCTGAATCCAGACTTTGGGAGTCATCACCTCTGGGTAGTCCCATAGGGAAGAAACCCAGAACCTCGATGAAAATGCCCAGGATGAGAGAGGATGTATGGAAGAAGAAGGGAAGTGGAACAGAGGAAGGGGAGGGGAGTGGAGGGAGCAGGAATGGAAGGAAAAGGGAAAAGAAAGAAGAGAGGAGGAAGGGAGGGAGGAAGAGGCAGGAGAGGGGGGAGAGAAAGACGTTCCTCCACATCTTCTTGCCCTCCCTCTCAGCACTTTGTGATCTACATTAACTTAAGCTCTTTCTCGACAAATAAGAATCCTTTCTTTTTTGGCGGGGAAAAAAAAAGGTGGCAGGAGAAAATTGGACTAAATAACAAGATTATTTTTGATGGGCTGGAGAAAGAGGGAAATTCATAAACACTGCCGATTTAATAAATTTTGTCTCCTCACATAGGAACATGTCCTAGCACTATGCCTCACACAATATATTGCTTAATAAAATAAAGGATGAATTATAAAATAGTCCGTAGGGAAAATACTTGTAAAATGAAATGTTATTGTCATAATCATCACCACATTATTCTGTGTTGTCCCTAGTGTGTGGTATCTTAAAGTCTCCAATCAACCTTCATATACTCAATATTCCAAGGCTCAAAGGACCTCAAAATGAGCCTTAATGTTAGTCCAGATTTTACTCTGAGTCAATGCTACCAATGTCTACTCCATAAACACTGGTGCCTTCCATCAAACAGAAAAATATTTTGAAGCATTTTTCTATGCATTTTTCATTCCTGGTAATTTGGTAGCTTGTGTTGCCCACCAGCCCTCTAAACTCAGAGAGTTATCCGTGGCTTGGGGGTAGAGTGGAAGAGAAAACAAGGAATTAAGTTTTCCAAGAAGAAGAAGGCTTTGACATCCTAATTTTTTTTAATTCACAGAGAAGACAGCAATCTTGAAAGCCCAGGGTTTTCAGTGCAAGAATCAGGAACTTGAGAAAATGAAAAAAATCTCACTGGACTCCATAGAGTAGGCAGGATGGGAGAGATGAAGTGGGAACAGTTTGCCCCTACTAGATAAGAAGAAACTCAAGGAAAATCACAGAGAAAGACACTGAGGAAATTAAATTACATGTGAGTGAGTGTCCTGAGAGGACCCTGTTAGAGTCCACAAGGGGCTCATAGCATATAGTTTAAAAATGGCTCATTGTAGTGACCTGTCAAACAAAGGATGAAGTCACAGTGGCCACACTGCCCTGGTGGGCATCCTGTTTTTTCCTTAAGGTGATATCCTATTCTTCCCCGCTGGTGCCAGTTTCTCAAGACTATGTGACCACCTGACCATGAGACCCTCTCCGACCACGTGACCCCAAGACCTCAGCTGCAAGCTAAACTAAGGCCCCCTCCCTTCGGGGCACAATTTCCCATTGATAGGATATAATAAGAGTCAGCTGTAAAGGGGGAGCACTGGTTTTTCTCTAAAGCCAATCACTTTCTTTCTTCCTATAATGAATCTTTTCTCTGCCTGAATGCCCAGCTCGCTCTCTTTCTCTCCACACTTGCCTTACAGACCCTGCCTGTCTCTTCCAAGGCACCCCTGCAGGCGGTTGCTTCCATCATCCCAAGTGGGAACGAGGAGCCCCCGTCAGAGGAGATGTATCATCCCGCAGCACACACACAGGCAGGTGTATGCACACACAAACACACACATACACATAAATTTTAACCCTGGCAATTTCATAAGATCATTGTGGCTAGCAAGAACTGAGTCAAGACACAAATTGGGTGGGTAGTCACTTGGACTGAACCAGGAAGACAAACCACACATTACATCAGCCACAGACGCTGAGACAACCAATGCAGTGAGAATAACATCCCCAAACCAAACAGACCAACTACTCCAGCTCAGAGGCCAGCCAGGTCCAGAAGCCAGAAAACAAACCAGACAGGAATCTTCCCACTTCTTGCTTCCATGATTCCATGGTTCCTGCATTAGGCACCATTCCAGGCAGGAGACAGGAGAAGAACACTTGATAAAAGACAACTTACTGAATTCTAAAATACCTGAGTTTTGACTGTCTAATTAGTTAAAAGAGACTACAAATTGAGCCAGAATTTGACTAAGCTACCTTTAATTCTCAAGAATATGTCTTCCCACAATAGCAAAAAATGATAGCTAATGACAGTTATAGAAAAACAGCATCACATTGAGCACATATGAGCTGTGACTAAGCTTCAGACCCACCACAGGTCTTGGTTTTGAACACCAGTGAGAGCAGAGCAGGAGAAATCTCTCTTCCTTGTGGAGTTTATCATTCAGTGAGATGGCAATCATGAAACAGGCAGCCTCACAATAATTATAGCACAGCAGATGTGCTTGGTGCCATGAAGTACAGGGAGGAAAGAGAGGAAGACCCGGGTCCCAAATCATCAGTCCTACATACCCATTGTGATGTCAGAAATGAAACATGTAGAAATGAATTCAGCTGGTAAATCATTGCTTTTCTCTCTCAAGACTCTTTAAAATGCAAAGACCTATGGGAGGAGTTATTTGTAAATTTGCTAACCTTTCCATTTTGAGAGTTTAACAACTCTTGCTGAGTTTAAAAGACCAAAATACGGGAAAGTTCCCAAATGCTACTGGGAAGAGCAGGGAGCAGCATGAAAGGAGGCACATCCAGGGTTGGAGGTTCCGACAACTCATCTGTTTGGCTTTCTTACCCAGGGTTGCTCCACTCTAGACAATGGCACTCGGATCTTAGAAGTTTAAAGTAGTCCTGTGGGTTGGATCTGATGCGTTAGGAGCTACAGTGGCCTAGATCGCACCTAGCTCTTGGGACAGTTTTGACTCCTGGAAAGAAGTCAGGATCTTCCCTAAAGTCAAGAAACCTCAGCTTTCATCTCAGAGCTCAGTGGTAAGCAAGGTCCTTCTTCCAGTGAGGACAGGAGACCTAGTTAACCCCAAATCCCTCTGACTTCCAGGAAGCAGTTTCCATGCTCCCTAATCATGACAAACAATGCCATTTGTGGTTAAATCCATTGCTCTAAAGTCTAGCAAAACTCAGACTCAGCCACTTACAGAATGAGGGACTTTGGACAAGTTCCTTGACCTCTTTGAACCTTCAGTCCCATCTTCAGAATGTGAATGATAACCAGAGTTATCTCATGGGTCACTCTGAGATCAGATGAGATACCATATGTGGCATGCTTTCTGCAGTTATCTGCTATTTACCAGAGTTCAGAGAGAGGCAGTGGTGTGACAGTCAAATGCAGCCAACTGGTCAGGGTGGGACCATTTGGACCAATGCCACCTGCATCAGCATTATCTGAGTGCTTGTGAGACCCACCTCAGGCCCATGGAATCCTAATCTCTGGGAATCTGTGTTTTAGCAAACTTTCCAAGTGACTTTTACACATGCTTGGTTCTGAGAAGCACAACTCTGTGTGTAATCACAGATAGTCCTGAAGTCACAGGCAGAGTATCTTCAGTGAGTCCTGCCTTCTCCAGAGGCAGTGATCCCTGTCTCAGATATCTTGTTTAAGATTGATGAGAACATTCAAGTATATGCCTGAAAGGGCTCTGCAATGTATCAGACAATGTGGAAATGGATTAGAGCGTGATGCTTCCCCAGCATTTGCAATAGGACTCTTTAAAGGAACACAGCCAAGTCCTTGGCTTTCCCTCCTGGCTCTCGGCAGAACCTCCTACGGCTTTCAGAGGATATTGACCCAGAATTCCTGCGTGTTCCCTTGGAAGAGCAAGCTGACTCTGACAGCTCAACTGTACATGGTGTATCATCAAATCCCTGCAGCTCAGACCTGACACGATTCCTTCTGGTTCCTGGCTGGTACAGTATTCCCAGTGTGGTGGGCTTCTTGGGGGTCTCAGGAGCTTTTTGCAGATGGAGCCTGGCTTTCAGGCAGCCCCAGGATTTGGATCAAAACCAGTGAATGCAATGATCATTGGGAGCAATGTCTTCTTCAATTATAGTTTCCTGAGGGTATATGCCCAGTAGTAGGATTGCTGGATCATAGGTTAGTTTTATTCTTAGTTTTTTAAAAACTCTCCATACTCTTCTCCATAATGACTGCATCAGTTTTCATTCCTACCAACAGTTCAAGAGGTTTCCCTTTTCTCCACACCTCCTCCCAAAGCTGATGCTCTGTGACGACCTAGAGGAGTGGGATGGGGAGTGAGGTGGGAGGGTGGTTTAATGGAGAGGACGTATTTATACCTATGACTGATTCATGTTGACATACAGCAGAAACAGTCACAATATTGTAGAGTAAGTATCCTCCAATTAAAAATAAAATAACAAAAACCAGTGAATGGGTAGAAGCAGTGGAGTCAGGTTTCACACCCAAATAAGTAAGAACTCTGCAGCCATCAGAAAGTAGCATGGGCACCTCCCTGATGGTCCAGTGGTTAAGAATCCTCCCACCAACACAGGGGACATGGGTTCCATCCCTGGTCCGGGAAGATTCCCCCTGCTGTGAGACAGCTAAGCCCGTGCACCACAACTACTGAAGCCCGCGTGCCCTAGAGCCCGTTTTCCACAACAAGAGAAGCCACCAAAAAGAGAAGCCCATGCACCGCAGCTAGAGAGTAGACCCTGCTCATTCACAGCTAAAGAAAGCTCATTAACAGCAACAAAGATCCAGTGCAGCCATAAATAAACATTTTTTTTTTTTTAAGAAGACCAAACTAGCATGAACTTCCCAGGGAAGGGTGCGGGTGAGATCCCTGACCCAGGGGCTGGTCACTCACAGGCATGAAATTTTTTATAATTTCCCTTCCCTTCCTAACCTACTCTCCTAGTTTCTGTGTGCTCTGTCTGACCATCTGAGGGGCCCTCTTCAAAGAACTTACCCTTCTTGCGTTGTGCTGATATTTAATCCTCACTCATCGTGCACCAGGTGCTGTCCTAGACATCAGCAGGAAGGTCCCTGCTCTCAAGGAGCTTCTGGTCTAATAGGCAGTTTTGACTGGGGGAGCAGGGAAGGCCTCTCTGAACAGCTGGTGTTTTCCATTGAGATCTACATTACAGGAAGGAGCCAGCCATGGGACAACAATGTGGACAAGCATTTCAGGCCAAGGGAACATCTGGTAGCAAGGCAGGGCCTAAGCAGGAACCTGTAGCACTGTGAGTTTGGGTGAGCAACAAGGGGAAGAGATGGCGAAAAAGTCAGGGAGGGACCAGATCCAGGGGGAAAGGCTTTGTGAGACAGTGGAACTGGTGATTTTTTTTTTTCCTGTCTCTATTGCAGCACTTAACATGCTTGCTGATTGCCAGAATCACCAAAATTTCTTCATCAAGTGCCTGCTTTCTGCTACAAGTCTCAGGAAACCAGGGCCCTATCCTCCCATCGAGCAGCTGCTTCCTCTAAACACTGTCAAGTCGGCCCTCACTTTCATCAGCTCTGAAAGTCTTGGATTAGGCAGCTGATTGTTTACTTCTTGAGCCATTTTGCTGTGCTAAGTCACTCAGAGGTGCCCACCTCTTTAAGACCCCATGGACTGTAGCCCCCCAGGCACCTCTGCCCACAGGGACTCTCCAGGTCAGAATACTGGAAAGTGTTGCCATGCCCTCCTCCAAGGGGATCTTTCCAGCCCAGGGATTGAACCCAGGTCTCCCACATTGCAGGCAGATTCTTTACTGCCTGAGCTACCAGGGAAACCCAAGAATACTAGATTGGGTAGCCTATCCCTTCTGCATGGGATCTTCCCAACTCAGGAATCAAACTGGGGTCTCTGACATTGCAGGTGGATACTTTAGCAGATGAAGCCATTGTCTGGTTACAAAACCAAAGTCCTTTTCTTTCTTTTTTTCTGTCTCAAGGGATGAAACATAGATGCACATTGCATAAGGGTCTAAACACAACTGATGAAAGTAAACCCAGTCTATACGGGGCACCAACACAGCACAGAGGCTAAGACACACGGTCTCAAACCTGAATGCCTGGCTTTCAATGCATGTTCCTTATTCACCAGTTGTATGGCCTTGGCCAAGCCACTTACCTCTCAGAGCCTCAGTTCTGCCGTGTGTCAAATGGAGAAAATGATAGTCCCTGCTTCATAGGATCGTGAGTACAGACTGGTATTTTACAGGTGTAGAACTGAGAACAGAGGCTGACACTTAGCACTTAATAAGCACAAAAACTCATTTGGCTCAAACTTTGGCTGTTTATGAGTTTTAACATCTGCTTAATTCTGAACAAACACTTGTTGAGTATCTACTATGGTACTACGCACTCTGCTAGGCATGCTTTCACAGAAAACCTGACTTCTGGTCTCAGTTTTGTTACAAGTCAGGCGACTAAGGACCAACCTCATCATCTCTTGCCCTCAGACTTCCTTCCTTTTAAAGGTGGTCACTGAGATCACGTAACTTGTGAGGGCCCTTGGTCCTGGCCGGTAGTAAATGACTGCCCTCAGGAGAATCCAGCCAGAAGTTCTTCCAGGTAGGGCGGACCCCTCTAGCTACTCACTTCCACCAGGACCCTGTATGTGAGCACACACCCTGGAGAGAAGCGGGCCTGATCCCTGTCTCGTGCTTGCCATAAAATATTGATTAGGGAATTTAAAATTTCGAAATGATTTAGGAGCCCCGAGACGGAGATCTAATGTGCTGTGCCCAGCTGCGTTATGAGCCATCTATCTCCTGTCAGCAAGCAGCAAGAAACTGACAGAATCAATACCAACGCGTCTGAAGACAGACTTAACTCATTTCCTTCCCTTCCCCCTCCCTGGAGCTGTGGTTGGAGTGGGTCAGCCTGAGAAGTTGGCACCAAAGCTGGGGCCTGGACACCCACCCCCAAAGGACAGCGGAGGCAGGGGTCTCGGGTGCTGTCTGTTTCCACTCCCTCCATGGGGTGAGGCATGCATCTCCGCTAATGCATCAGAAAGCCTAAGGACTCTTAAGAAAACTGTATCATACCTCTGTGAACGCAAAATGCCTCGTACCTGCTTCATGATACATAGTAGTGACCGTGCTTTATCAGGTCTGTTTTTAATGATGTTATTCTAGAATATTTTCTTTCTAGATGACAATTGAGAAGCCAGTTTTTAAAAAATGGTGCCAGGTAGCACAACAGGAATGGAACTTTGCTATATTCCGAGATTTTCCTTTTTACTTTTCTTTCTTAAATGGCATGTGCTGGGTGTCTCTATAAGTCTGCTCAGATGACTGTTGAACCTGGAAAAGCTGTCACTGCTATTGACGTATAACATACTGCTATTGGTCCTTTTATATAAATATACATATATATATAATAATTTGAATTTTTGGAAACTTTAGTTGTGCTGTCAACTTTGGAAAAAATATTACGTTGGCCACCTGATGCAAAGAACCAACTCATTGGAAAAGCCCCTGATGCTGGGAAAGATTGAAGGCAAAAAGAGAAGGGGGCAGCAGACAATGAGATGGTTAGACAGTATCACCAACTCAGTGGACATGACTTTGAGCAAACTCCAGGAGACAGTGAAGGACAGGGAAGCCTGGCATGCTACAGTCCATGGGGTCGCAGAGTCAAACTTGATTTAGCAACTAAACAACAACAAACAATCCCAGTTATACCATGTTGGGTTGGCATTGTACAGAAATTAACAGTATATTGGTCTAGAAATGTTAAACCAATTTTTCTGTTTGTACAGAGGTAATGTACTGTATTAAATATGTAAGGTCTTATCTATGTGGGTTTGATTACAGAAAGTAATAAAGTGTTCTCTAAATTTAAAAAAAAAAGAAAAGAAAAAAAAAAAGAATGAACTAATCTAGAATTTCCATTCTCTGCTTTCCCTCCTTAATGGTCTAAATAGGGTTTTCTGGCCTGTGTCCTAAAAGGAAAATCATAATAGCTTCTCATGTTTAACTCCAAGAATCTTAAAAGAGTCATCATTATTTAACTTCTCAGAGCCTCGGTTTTCTCATCTGTGGAAAGAAGGGGGTAAAAATACCTCCTCATACATCAGATTAAAGTAGACTCATTGTGAACGTACTTAATGCCACTGAGCTTCAAGCTTAAAAATGGAAAAATCGGCAAATTTCATGTTATGTATGTTTTACCATAATAAAAAATAACAAGCTTGTGACCTCCCTGGTGGTTTGGACAGGACAGAGTGACTGAAGTGAGAAGCGTAGGATGAGAAGAGTAACAAGTAGCAGATCCAAGGTAAGGAGCTTCAAGGCAGCAGAGCTAGCATTTGAACCCAGATCTGTCCAATGCTGAAACAGGAGCTCTGTCCTCCCAGCTACGCTGTATCACAGAAGAACAGGAATGCCACAGGGGGTCCTACTCATCCATGTTTGCCAGCTCCACCTATGGCCTGACCAGCATCCCAGGTGCCATGCTTGCAGTACTCAGTGAGGTTAATAAATGTGTCACTCCCAGGGAACGGCTTTATTCCTTCCTGCCTCACACACGGTTCTATGCACCTGAAGCATTTATTAAACATGCTGAGAGGCTTGAATAAGAATTTAATTTTTCTAGCTAAACAATGGTGTGTGCAGCAGGCAAACAGAATTACTTGTTTTAATCTTATCCTCGCACGCCTACTCAGCCTAAAGCAACTGGCTAACCCCAGGAGCAGCATGACATCTCAAGATTTAGGATGCTAAGGAGCGGATCTATAAAGGACCTACTTACTATATCAAGAGAAAGCCCATCTGGAGGTCTTTTTAACTCGGGGTTTGATTTTTTTTTTTGTTTTTCATGATAAATTTATCTTCCTAAAGACATATATCCCAAAGCCACTTTTATCCAAGGCTGGGCTGAGCCCCCGCACAGTACAGGATATAGACCCGCTCTCCGGTTTCCCACTCCAAGCTTAGAATTTGAGCATGGCCTTTGCTTGATCATAATCTATCTTTGATTCAAAGCCTTCCTGCAGTCTGTCGTTTCTTTGAGAACCTAGAACATGCCAGGCAACAGGGCCCATTTGTAGAGGTAACTAAGACAGAGTCTTTGTCCTGGCAAGACTCACACTCTAGCAGAAAAGACAAACAGGAATATAGAAGAGGACAATACAGGGATTCAAGGGTGGCAGTGCAGGGAACAGTTCATTCTCCTGGAGGGACGGGAGTAACACAGCCAGTGAGGTGCTTCTGCATCTTCAGTCTAAGCAGCGGGGACCTGAGTGAACTGAGTGAGGAAAAGCATTCCAGATGCAGAATTCCAGGGCAGTGGCAGGAAGCTGAAGAGCAGGGTGGCCAATTAGGGAACTAAGCATCATTTGACAAAATGAGAGCAGACAGTGCAGGTAGGGATGGCAGGGTGGGGATGGGGAGCCAAATTTTGATTGTTATGATATTTATCATTATCATCATCATTAGCTGCCATTTATTGAGAGTCTGTGTTAGGCACTTTGCATGTATTATCTCCTTTTACCCTCACCCTCATCCCTACAGAATAGATATTATTTTCTCGTTTTTCAGGTAATGAAATTGTGGCTCAAAGAAGTAGGCCCTGGGGAATAATTTTACAGGGTGGTAACATGGTTTCGTGTATACTTTAGAGCAATCACCCAAGGGGAGACTAGATGACCGTAGTATAAATGCAAAGGCAGTGAAACCAAAGAGAAGGTTATTATAAGAGTCAAGGCGCAAAGTGTTACTGGTGTAAATTAAAATAGAAGAGGAGACATTAGAGAATTTGAGGGGGAAGGGACATAAAGAGTACATGTTGCATTTCCAGGCATTTTTCTTGAGTTTTCATTGATAGAGTTCAGTGACAGGGCATTGCCCCTGCTGATACTCTCAGGTCAGAGGTTAGACAGGTGGGGTTTCCACAGGTAGAAACAGAGATGAAGGAGAAAATGTGTAGTGGCCAGATCTCTCCTACACTGTCTCTATTATAGAATGCGAGAGACAAGGAGGCCCCTTGTCAGCACCACGGAGATGCTCTCAGTGAGAACATGTTTATTTTGGTTCTTTCGTTTTCCTCTATTTTTCTAAGTCCATGGCAGAAAAAGCAACTCATCTCTGATGCCAAGCAAGTCCCCCAAACTATGCTCTAACAGTCCCATAAGTGTATCTTTTAAGTTCATGAACTCCAGGAAGATTCTCTTTCCTTCTTAACGGTCATAAAGTAAAATGAAATGAATGGGGAAAGCAATTTGTTTATATAATATCTTGCAAAGAATGGTGTGCTAGATAGTATTGTTTCTCAACTGTTTACTCTGCCTTTTGTAATAGAAATATACATCCCTGCCTGCTGCCAGGCTATTTCAGAAACCCTCCTTGAGAGGAACGTCTCCCCTGCCCCCAGTGACCATAACGGCAGCCTGCCTGAGACTTGCTTTGGCCAACCGAATGTGAACTGAATGCCACGTTCTACAGAAGAACCGTTGGATGCTTTGTCCACATCTCTTTTTCATTTTCCATTGTAACAGCTATTCCAAATGCTGGCTGTTTCTTCAACTTAAAATCTTAAAGGAAGAAGCTATTTGGTGCGGGAGCAGTGTAATTCTGACTCACAGCCAGTATGAAATGCAATCAAGAAACATACCTTCGTTGTAAGCCACTGGTATATACAGGTTTATTGTTACTGCAACATAATCTAATGAAAACTGACAAATACATGTGGGAACTTCTTCATACAAGTAATCAAGAAACAGGCCCATGGAACTTGAGCACTTAAGAATTTGTGAACCAGAATGGAAGTTGTGGACAAGTGACTAAAGGAAAGGGATCATTCATTCTCTCAAAATTCATGACCCATTTTAGGACAATGACACAGTTTCCTGGCTTGCATTGACTGCAGAAAATTTCTCAGATTCTCACAAAAGACTTCTGATCATCATCTTTCTGCAAAGGGAGAGACACTGGTAGGGTTCCCAAATTCCCTAAATTGAAATTATTCAGTTGGAGTTTAATACTGAATAAATTCTAGAAAATAAGATTGAGCTATCTGATTTCTAGTTTAAATTTTTTCCATTTCCAAACTTGACCATTTCTATCTGTAAAATGCCAAGGCAGTCAACCATCTGCCTCTAAAGTTTCTGCAGCAGCACTTAAAGCAGACGATGCTTTTTTGCCTGAGGAAAGTTATCTTCTTCCCTGTGTTAGCTTATCCAAGGGAGACAAAGAGAGAGCTCTTGTATTATCCAGAGGAAGACACTGCTAGAAGGGTTTTCACAGATTATTTGAGTTTCCCTTACAGAGATGAGAAAATTGAAGATGTAATGTGACTTAGACATAGCAATTGGCACATAATAGGTGCTCAGTAAGTAACCATTGAATACATGGATGAATTGAAAATTGAATAAAAGCTCATCTCAATTGTGGATGGCAGGCCTAGCCCTAATTAGACCTTGTACACCATGTCAAATACCCTTATCAGGAGAATGAGCTGTGTTTTATCACTTACTCATTAGCTTGTTCATATCCAGATTGTATGGAGCCACTGTCCTGTGCTAGATATAATGCTGGACACAGGGGATATAGAGAGGTTTGGCGCAGGTCTTGGTCTCCCCCCTCCAAGAGACTGCGCCTACTGTGAACCTAGCCCCACTCTGATCTCCTCGCTAGTATTACTGGGTGCTCTATTTCTTTAATTCTTCAGTGTCCCTCCTGTTGACAAAGAAAAAGTTACTACTAGTAACACTAGTCATTTCGATGTGGTAATTACCAAACTTTGGAGATTCTGGATCCCTTCACATTATTAAGGCTTTTGTTTAATACATCTCTTTTATATTTTCCAGAAGAATTGTTAATGCTTACAATATTTACCATATTCAAAATTTTAAATAAGAAATGTTTAAAACAGTGATTTATTGATTCATTTAAATATTATTATCTAACACATGTTAACATAAATAACATTTTTAATTATATTTCCAGTAAAAAGAATTTTTATGAAAATAATCACACTATTTTGCAGTTTTTCCAATATCTTTAAGAAAGATGTTGGCTTAAAGAAAGTAACTAGAATCTAATATATGCTCCAATTTAAATCTCTTGTGATATCATATCTCATAACCTCTGGAAAGCTCTACTGTGCATTCACATGAGAACCTGGAAGTGGAAAAATTAAATAATGTCTTAATATTATTTTTAACATTGTTTTGATTTCATGGACCCACTGATAGATCATATGGACCTCACAAGGATCCTTGGACCACACTTAGAGATCTGAATATAATCTAACATTCCCTTAAAATGGAAAAAAAAAAAAAAGGGAAATTGGAAATGCTAATACCTGGACCTATCAAATCTCTGAACATGCAGAATGTAGAAAGCCAGATTGAGAATCTAGCCTCCTCTATGACCACTTAATTATTATTTTTTTTTATTTTAAGATTGGATGGCCACTCCCCAAGAATTTTTAGTACTGTCTGCATCAAGTCTCATGAAAGTTAAGGCAGGGTTATTGTTACGCCTTATACTGTTAAGGCAGTGTTTCCTCTCCATGAATCCTGTTTGGTTCTTTTGAATACCACATGATTCACAAGGGTAAAGGAAGTTAGTTTAGAGGAAAAGATACAATCAATTACCCCTGTACCAATTCCATGCTAAATAAATATTGTCACCTTTATGCTAGTGAAGCAAGAATAATTCACCCCCAAAACATTTTTAAACCTATGAAAACTGTCTCTTGTATATGTTAACCCTCTTACACCAAAAAGTACTAGTGGAAAATTATAAAAATATGCAAAATACAGAATAATAAAAATGAAGATAACAACATTAATATAATAAACATCTGATAGTAAGTGAAGCCAGGGAATGATACTATTTAGAAATGCAAGACAAAAAATAAAAGCTGCATAATTATTTAAATCATTTAAATTTGATGTACAGATTCTTACAATTAGCTACAAGATCACTTATATGCTAATGTCATCTAACATAGCTTTACTGGAACTGAAACTGTGGGTCCTCATAGATGAGACAATGAGTAACACAGAGGAAATACATTCTTATAACCTGCTCACTTCTTATAGCTTACATACAAGCAAGGCCACAGATTTAATGTCTATAATATATTGAGTCTTGGTAATTCCAAATTCCTGAGTCTTGGTGATTCTAAAACTACTGGTACAAAGATTTTCAGTGGCTTTCTACCTTCAGTGATTCACATCCACACTCCCTAAGCCAGTGCTCATGGATCCAACCTGATTTCCTGAAATTATCTTTCACTGCACTCCCATTCAAATCCTCTACCCAGACAGACTGTTAGAGTCACTCCTTCAAACTCTGATTACTGGTTCTATGCTTTTGTCTATTCCTCCCTCCCACTAAATGTATACCCAGTAGGTCTTCATTACTTTAGTGCTTAGACTATAAGCAGAGAAATATACATAAGTAATCTTTCTTCTCCTCTTTAAGCTCTTTCTCACTCATTCTGTTTGTTTACTTTGTTTTGTTGTTGTTTCAGGAAGACTAGGGCGGAACAGATAAAGTTATGTGGACAAGGACATCACGTCTCTGACTCATTTGGTGCTGCCACACAACATATCCTCCCACCCCTTTTCCTTCCCTCTCCCTACGTCACCGACTAAGTTCCAAGTTAGTTGGTCATTCATTCCCTCATTCATTCAATCAACAAATATTTAAGAGTCTGCTGCCATTCTGAGCCACAAGATATAGCAGTGAGTGAGAAAGACCTAATCTCAGTCCATACAGACAAAAGCACAAGTAAACCAATAAACAAACAAACCCTGCAAGTTATAGTTAATGCTATAAAAGTCTAAACAAGGAACTGAGATTGAAAATCATGTTTTACATAGGGAAGACAAAGAAAGCATCCTCAGAGTATTATTTAAGATAAGATCTAAAAAACAAGAGGGAGATGCCACATGAAAAAGAGGAAAGAACATTCAGATGAGTAAATGAGAATCAATTTCCTCATCAGTTAAATAGAAAAATAACAGTTCCTATCTTGTGTGGGTGATATGAGAATTTAATGTATTAATCCATGAAAAGCACTTAGAACTGGCCTGGCCTATAATAAATGCCATTAAGCTGGAGATGTAAATTACCATTCCAGGCAAAGGGGGCAGAATGTGAAAAACCCTTGATGTATAAAGGAGTACAGTATGCTCGAGGGACAGAAAGAAGAGCATCATGACTACAGCATGGTGAATAAAGAGGAATGTATAGTAAGAAAAGACTAGAGAGGAAAAGGCCAGAGCAAGTTGGCATGGTACACTTGACAGGTAAGTGCTGAGCAGGGAAGCTGCTGCTATGGTTAGAATGAACTGAAAGAATGAGACTGAAAGAAAAACCAATCAGGAGGCAGTTGTACTATTCCAGTTGAAAGATGATGTAGCCCATGACTAAGCATAGCAATGGACACAGCAAAGTATTTGTAAGATGCGGATTGATAGGACTTGGTGGTAGATATAATATTCAGGACTTGGAAAATAGGTACCCAGGGTACCTTTCTGGACTTACTCAGTTGAGAATGTATGCAAGTGGCAGTGTCAAGGAGACAGTTGAATTTATAAGTTTCGAACTCAGAAGAGAGGCTGAGAGAGAAAATACAAATATCAGAGACATCATTGTAAACATTGCATTTAAACACATGAAACCAGAGTAGACCACCCAGGAGGAAACTTTTGGAGATGCAAAGAAGATTCAAGTCCAAGCTCCCAGGAACCTCAACATTTTGTGTTTGGGTGGAAGAGAAAGAGACAGCCAAGGAGACCAGGGAAGCAGGATCAGTGAGGTCAGAGAAGACTCAAGATAAAAGAATTTCTATAGAAACCAAGAAAGGAGACTGTTTCAAGAAAGAGAAAATAGTCAGGATTGCCCCCAATATATTTTGAGGTCATCAAGATGAGAAAAGAAAGTGGATGTCGAAACAGGCAGGTCATTGGTGATCTTGGCAAAACTGTGTTCCACCAACTGGAGAAGAAAATGGCAACCCACTCCAGTATTCTTGCCTGGAAAATCCCATCAACAGGGGACCCTGGCCAGCTATGGGTCAAAAGAATCAGACACAACTTAGTGACTGAATCAACTGGTAAAGTCAGAAGCTTGAGCTGTGTAGGCTGACAGGAGATTGGGAGGTGAAGATATGGAAACAATGTATTTAGACAACTCTTTGGAGCAGTTCGTACTAGAGAATATCTGAGAAATGGGAGAATGGCTGGAGGACATGTGGAGTTGAGGAAGGAGGTCTGCCATGACTGACCAGTATTTACAGGGAATGAACTTTGGTTTCCATGATTTTCCCTCAGAGATTCTAAGCTCCATCACCAGATACCAAATGGGTTGTGTCTTTCAGTTCAGTTCAGTTGCTCAGTCGTGTCCAACTCTTTGTGACCCCATGATCACAGCATGCCAGGCCTCCCTGTCTATCACCAGCTCCCAGAGTTTACCCAAACTCATGTCCATCGAGTCGGTGATGCCATCCAGCCATCTCATCCTCTGTCGTCCCCTTCTCCTCCTGCCCCCAATCCCTCCCAACATCAGGGTCTTTTCCAATGAGTCAACTCTTCACATGAGGTAGCCAAAGTATTGGAGTTTCAGCTTCAGCATCAGTCCTTCCAAAGAAATCCCAGGGCTGATCTCCTTCAGAATGGACTGGTTGGATCTCCTTGCAGTCCAAGGGACTTTCAAGAGTCTTCTCCAACACCACAGTTCAAAAGCATCAATTCTTCAGCTCTCAGCTTTCTTCACAGTCCAACTCTCACATCCATACATGTGTGTGTATGTGTGTGTCAGTCACTCAGTTGTATCTGACTCTTGCAACCCCATGGACTGTAGCCCACCAGGCTCCTCTGTCCAAAGGATTCTCCAAGCAACAGTACTGTAGAGGGTTGCCATTTCCTCCTCCAAGGGATCGTCCCAACCCAGGGAATCAAACCCACATTTCCTACATTGCAGGTAGATTCTTTACTGTCTGAGCCACCAGGGAAGTCCCCTCTTTTCAGATATTATAAAACTTCCGTTGTCATTAGGGAGGAAACTGAGGCACATTGACGCCCCCCCCCCCACTTCAGGCCTCTATTTGCCAGTCCAAGGTCTAGCGTACACCCTCCCGCTCTCCACCCCCAGCGGAATGAGCTGCACACAGGCAGTCTCTTGCCATTTGTGGGGGTGGGGGAGGGTCTCAGGAGCCCATCTGGTGGCCTGTGTTGGGGGAAGCTGGCCAGAGTCAAGGGCTGTGGGTGGGGGAGCAGGAGGAGGGGTGTGGTTGGAGGAGCAGCTGCTGTGCCATGACCACCGGAAAAAAAACATAGCCTTGACTAGATGGACCTTTGTTGGCAAAGTAATGTCTCCGCTTTTGAATATGTGATCTAGGTTGGTCATAACTTTCCTTCCAAGGAGTAAGCGTCTTTTAATTTCATGGCTACAGTCACCATCTGTGGTGATTTTGGAGCCCAGAAAAATAAAGTCTGACACTGTTTCCACTGTTTCCCCATCTATTTCCCATGAAGTGATGGGACCAGATGCCATGATCTTCGTTTTCTGAATGTTGAGCTTTAAGCCAACTTTTTCACTCTCCTCTTTCACTTTCATCAAGAGACTTTTTAGTTCCTCTTCACTTTCTGCCACAAGGGTGGTGTCATCTGCATATCTGAGGTTATTGATATTTCTCCCAGCAATCTTGATTCCAGCTTGTGCTTCTTCCAGCCCAGCGTTTCTCATGATGTACTCTGCATAGAAGTTAAATAAGCAGGGTGACAATATACAGCCTTGACGTACTCCTTTTCCTATTTGGAACCAGTCTGTTGTTCCATGTCCAGTTCTAACTGTTGCTTCCTGACCTGCATACAGGTTTCTCAAGAGGCAGATCAGGTGGTCTGGTTTTCCCATCTCTTTCAGAATTTTCCACAGTTTATTGTGATCCACACAGTCATAGTCAATGAAGCAGAAATAGATATTTTCTACAACTCTCTTACTTTTTCGATGATCCAGTGGATGTTGGCAATTTGATCTCTGGTTCCTCTGCCTTTTCTAAAACCAGCTTGAACATCTGGAAGTTCATGGTTCACTTATTGCTAAAGCCTGGCTTGGAGTATTTTGAGCATTACTTTACTAGCGTGTGAGATGAGTGCAATTGTATGGTAATTTGAGCACTCTTTGGCATTGCCTTTCTTTGGGATTGGTATGAAAACTGACCTTTTCCAGTCCTGTGGCCACTACTGAGTTTCCAAATTTGCTGGCATACTGAGTGTAGCACTTTCACAGCATCATCTTTCAGGATTTGAAATAGCTAAACTTTAGTCTTTAGTTGTGTCTTTAGTCCCCAAAGAGAGACCAAGAAGCCATAAGAAAAAACTAGTCTTATCAATAATCTCACCTGGGCATTCCTCCTGATTTCCAACACCTCTTTAGCTATTGTTTTATTTTTCCAGCCTCAGAAGAACATTCCTAAAGTTTCCACATCCCAATATCAAAATAACCTATGATATAATCAAGATATTAATTCTTGACTGGAAGATTTGTGTTCCATATGTCTTCATCCCCACCTGAATCCCGCAACATTTCCGTCTCACCTGGATGCAGAGGAAATCATTAAGTTTCAATGCACCAAAGCAGTGTTCATTTAGATCCATGCTACAGTGAGCCAAATATGCTCATTTAAATGTCAATAAACCCTACCTCCAACTGAGCTCATTTGTGTGGAGGGAGGTAGGATGGATGTGAGGAATAGCACTGAACCCCGTTAGCTCTCAAGATGTTATTAAAGAGGAGGAAGAACCAACCTCCCACTAATAGTTCCTAAATACGATCACTTTCAATTTGTTCAATTCAGCGGATAAGTGATACACAGATTTGAGGCTTGGAATAAATTGTATCAAGAATTCTAATGCTGTAATGTTCTAGCAGAAACTGAGAGCACATAACTCCATCCAGTGCTGCTGTATTATGTCATTTGAACCCAGCATGGCTGGGTAGTCTGCAAATATTCAAAAGTTAGCAAATGTACGAAAAGCAAGGTCTGCTTCTATCACCAGCTGACCAAAACTCTCCCAGCTCTCTAACCTCCAACTACTATTCAGTTGTTGGTCTTTTCTTTTCTGTGCTTTATCTAAGGGCTGCAGAATGTCCACTGTGTACAATGCCATAACAGAGGAGAATACAAAACCACTTCCCTAATCAATATTCTGTTTAAACTTTATATATTAATTATTGGCTGGTTTGAAGATAGAGGTTTTGCCTTGAAATGGGTCATTAGTGGCCATAAAGCAAAATGCTAAGCCCCATTCCCTTCATCCAAAAGAACAGGCTCAGTAAACATTTTCATTAAAGCATTTTATCAAGGCAGAAGTTCTTTCTAACAAATGATTAGAATCACCATTAATTAATGTGCTGGATGTTTATCTGTGGTATAAACATTAATCATTTTAAGATAATACGGTGGGGAGAAAGACTAAAAGGAATCTAATGTTTGTTTGGGTTCCCAGTGTGGGCTAGAGGCTGTATTAGATGCTTTCCTTTCAGTAACGGGCTTAATTCATATGCCTCTGATATAAGGTGAGTATTATTACCACTCCTTTCCTGATTAGTGGAAAGAGGGGCCTGGTGTGTCAAGCGATTTGCCCAAGGTCACATACCTCGTGAAAACTGAATCAAGAATTGGCTGATCCCAAAGTCCATATGCTCTTCCCACTCCACTGGGCAGCCTCCCTCACAAAATGACCCAAAACATATTATAAATGAGAAAGGGGAGGGAGTCAAAACAATCATCTGTAAGATCAAGACTCTAGAGCATTCACCTTTACAAGAAATAAATCATGTTACCACACTGATCCATGCCAGTGAGTTAACTTCTCATTTATTCATTCCACAAAATAATCTAATTATTTCAAGCCACTAGAGAATACGAAATTATTGCTCCAGTGCACTAAATTGCTCACTAGTAACCTTAAAAAGCTAACCAAAAGATTTCAGTTATTTCTGGAAAACCCATCAGCTTATCAATCAGGGAGAACTCATTCACTGCCCGCTGTAAATAGAAGCATCACTTTTCTGTTCAGCTCTTGAAATTTCACACACTCTAAATGACTAGATGAGCAGAGCCATGATGCCACGTCGTTTCCTCCTTCAGCTTTGCTCAGAAGAGTTATTTAATCAGTCCTACTTACCTAAACCTGAAAACGGGGAAGGAGAGGGGAAGGGAGAAAGAAGGACACACACAGAGCAGGAGTACTAGCAGGCTGCATGTGTGTGATCCACTATTTATTTTTCACTATGTTGGTATGTTTAACCATCTCTAATAGACTCCATAAATGCCTTCCAAATCCAGTTTCAATGGTCTATTTGCTGCCTAGTATAGCATATAATCTTTTCCAAAAGTGGTATTGATCTTGTTAAGTCTCCTCATCATCTAGACTTTGAGCATCCCTCAGCAACATCATTCCTGTGGACAAACCACGTGCTTTTTTTATACAGCCACCCATTAACACTGTCTGAGAGCTGTTGCCTGCTAAAATGGGTCAGGAGACAAAGGGATAGTCATAATAATAGCCACCAGGTATTGAGAGGTAATGTACTAAACATTTTGTATACATTCTCTCCATTAGCCTCACAACAGCCCTATGGGGGAAGTATTATTATCCCCATATTTGGCCAGGAGTTATATGTTATCCCCATTTAAGACAGGGAAACTAAAAGAGGTTCAGTAATTGCTACCAGCTCATTCATTCTACTCAAAGGCACTCTATACCAGTCTCTTCTCCCCTCCGTCCTTTCTTTCTCTACTGCCTATCACCCCCAGTTTTGTTTTTTTTTTTTGAGAATCCAAGAGAACTGTGTGATATTTATTTCCTTACTTATTACTAAGAGCAGCATCCAATTCCATTAAGAATTTTGCAGTGAGAAGCGAAATGGAAAGTAAAGAAGCGAAGCATTGTCTTCCCATCCAAAGCTGAATACACAATGAAATACAGACCCTAAAGCTGTATCCAATCTTTTCTCCCAACCAAACACTCTCTCCCCTTCTCCTCTCTGGCCCCTCTGTCTCTCTATCTTTCCCCCCTCTCTCTCTCATACACATTCACACACACTTTTCATGTGCTTCAGTCATGTCTGATCAAGTCCAGACCCCAGAAGACTCTGTATCTCCCATCTGTCTGAATTCATATTCCTTCCTATACAGAGTCTTTTCCCCACCATTTCAGCCTGTCCAGATCCTCTTCATCCTCTGAAGCCCTACCAAAACCTACCTCTTCCTTGAGCATGTCCTTGTTCCTCTCAAGTCAAGATTAGTCTTCCTCCTCCTGTCCTCATTCTGCCCCCACTACCTCTTTTTCATGGCTGGTCTTGTAATAAAGCTCATATATGTCTCTCCTCTCAACTAACTTGTGAGTCCCCAGATGTGACAAATCCCAGCTTGTTTATCTTTACAGCCACCCCTCTGTGCCCCCCAACTCAGAGCAGTCAGCACATAGTTTAACAGAGAATGGATCCTCACTACATGTTTAGAGTTGAAGTGCCTGGGGCCCTGGCAGCCCATCAGCAATGGTTATTGAAGCCAGAGACCCAGAGAAGACCTCAGCCGAGAACAGCACCTGTGAGCAGAGGAAAGCTTCTCTTTAAGCAGAATAAAAGAGGAAGTTGGAAAGGAAGAGTTACCACTCAGAAGTTCTGTCCCTAAATGCTGCCAGGCATTTGCATCCCTTTGGAATAGAGTTTCAAATCTTGTAGGTCTTCCTCCTTCAGGGATTCGGAAATGTCCAGCCCAGCTGAGTGTGCTGATGTGTATCCTGTTTGGAAAGGAGGGCAGTTTGAGAGCCATCAGTGGGACAACATTCTGATACCTGATAAAGCAGGACACAGGGTGCAATATGAAAAGTGTGGAAAGATCGATTGCATGGGCTGATTGGCAAGGCCTGGGAGGGGTTCCTGGGTGAGAACCAGAGATGAGCATAGCCTGCTGGAAGGACTGATGAGAAAGTGTCACCAAGCAGGGTGGATCTGGAAAAGGACCAAGTTGAGGGATAAAGACAAACTTTGCCCTGGTCTTTGCCCAGGACCGGCTGTCCTTGCACATAACTCAGTTGTCACCCCTGAGATGACAGGATGCTCTGCAGACAGCCTGCTTCCTTGCCTCGTGCCACTGACAGGGAAGATGCACAAGACTGGTGAGGAGCGGTGACCTGCCTACTATCTCTTTATGATCTCCAGCAACACAGCCCGTGTAAGGTAGAAAGGGGAGGGGAGCCAAGGGAGGAGCAGACACCCCCCTCACCCCTCGACATTCAGGTGACCCGATTGTGTCAGCACTGCTCGTCCCCCCATCTGTCACAGTGTCAGCTCCTGCTGGGGCCCCAGGATCCACAGAGGTTGCTCCACGTGTCGCCCCATTTATCTTTGCAGGCGGCAGCACTGATGTGTTTGACAGTTCTATTTGTTATCCTACAAAGCAGGGTCCCCACTCTTCAAAGCACTGGGAAGAAAAGCCAGGTGTGGAACAGGACCTGGGCAGAAAGAAGCACTGGGAGAAATGCGGAGAAGGAGGTCTGCAGTGTCTGCATACCTAACGGAGACGAGAAGAGGGGATCAAGCAACTCAGGAAAAAGAAGCCCTACATCTTGCCTTCTGGAGGCTGCTGAACCAGCAGAAAGTGTGTGTGTCTAGATGTGTGAGTGTGCTCAGAGCGTGACTATCAGATGACGAGAAGGGTCTGGTGTGTCTCGGGGGGACTGACCCCAGTGTTTCTAGCCAGCTCATTAGCGTTCTGCCTTCCTATCTTCCCCTCGCCCCACCCACATCCCTTCTTCAAAGAGGGGGCTAATGGAGACATGGACCTCCCTGGTGGCTCAGACAGTAGAGAACCTGCCTGCAGTGCAGGAGACCTAGGTTCAATCCCTGGGTCGGGTAGATTCCCTGGAGAAAGGAATGGCTACCCACTCCAGTATTCTTGCCTGGAGAATTCCACAGACAGAGAAAGCTGATGGGCTATAGTCAAGGGGGCTGCAGAGAGCCGGACACAACTGAGCAACTAACACTAACTAATGGAGACATGGGTCCTCTGCCTGCTGACACCTCAAGTGCCCCCTTCCTGGGTTATGACATTTATCATAGTCTGTGCTTAGAATCAGACTCTATCTTTGGAAATATTCTAATCTTGGCACAGCCCTGGTTTCCCCCACCCCCCACAGAGCTCTCAGTCTGGGAAAAAGCCCTCCAAGAGTAACAAACCCCCTACAAGAAGTTGCTGTGCAGCACAGATCAGACTGCATTCTGTACCAAACACTGACAACAGGGGGTCTCACAGGGTCTTGGATCAACTAGACTCAGGAAGGAGCACCCACGGAACTGGGCTGTGTTGCCAGGTAAGAGAACATCACAGTGACTGTCAGTTACTTGTGTATATCAGGGACCTGACATTCGGTGTGTCCGTCAGTCTTCACAACAACCTATGACACAGGTACCATTATCAGCCCCAGTTTACAGATGAGGACACTGGGGCACGGGGTCTGTTTTGCCCAGGTAGAGCTAGACTTTGCACCCAGTCAGGCCAACCATCAGCCACAATAGTGCATTATGCCTCAGAATAAGGACTAACTGTTACTCCCTCCTACACCTAAGGTTGCCAACCATTCTGGCTAATGTAGGACCATATCAGTTTTAGCAGTGACAGCCCTGTGTCCTGGAAACTCCTCAGACATGGGATGATTGGTCACCTACCTGCAGCCCAATTCTCCATGAAAAGTGAAAGTCACTCAGTTGAGTCTGATTCTTCGTGACCCCATAGACTGTAGCCCACCAGGCTTCACTGTCCACAGAATTCTCCAGGCAAGAACACTGATGTGAGTGATCATGCCCTTTTCCATATCCCTCCCCCAACATACACAACCACGCACACACACACATGAACACATCTTCATTTTTTTTCTCTCCCTCCTGATTACTACTACATGAGCCTAACCCAGTCAGAAGCTGTCATCCTGTGTAAACTTTAAGGAAGGAGGCAGCACTCCCAGGCTCAGGCCCAGGTAAGGCTTGAGATCCTCACCCAGGAGAACCTCTTCTGCTCTTCACAGACTCTCCCTGCCAGCACCTGCTGCCTAAAGCCTGGCTGAGCCACTGAAGGCCACAGAGAAACTCAGGGGGGCCAAGACCCAGTACTGAACCTTTGGGATTCCTCCATAATAAGATAGAGTACTTATAGGATACACCTAACTTGTTCAATAGGTTGTGGGGTGTTGATTGATGGAGAAAGGAAACTCGTTGTTACTATCAAACTAATTGCTGTCTTTTGTGGTTCCTTAGCTGGTTCCAAATGAATAAACGATCTGAAACTCTGGGCCTTGGGGATCCTTAAGAATGAATGGTGTAGAAGGAGGGCAAGATGATTGGACCCCCAGGTTTGGTCAACGTTTAATGGAACAAGCATGTTCTTAGCATCCAAAAGAGTTACAATAAGGATTCAATGGAATGAAATAGGAAAACACCTAACTACAGAGTAGATATTCTGTAATTAGTATCTATTACGACATTTTTATCATTATCATTATGCCATCTGGCTAAAAAAGTCCTCTATCCCACACTGTTTATGGCTTTACATGGAGTTTGGGAAGGGGTAGGAGGGGAAATGAGTGGCAGCACTTATATTTGGGGACATCTTGGACAGGCTGGCAAGGCAGATTGCTGTGCATTCAGGAAGCTGGGGGATCATCTCTATTAAGAGGACAAGTATAAATACCACCTTTAAGGAATTGCCAAAGGAGGTCCAGCAATGAGAGTGTGTCACAAGGGTGGGGTGGGGCAGGGGAGAGAATTAGGAAAAGTCGAGAAGCAAGCTCCGCCGTGGAATCTGGGGTGGGGTTTGATGGAGGGGTTACCCCTACCTTCATCCAGCCCCATTGACAGCAACAGTGATAGAAAGCAGTAACAATACTTACTAATAATAATACTTATATAATAATAATAATACCTACTTCTGAGTTCTGATTGCAGGTGCACATTAATGTAGGAATTTTCCATATATAATCATTTCATTTTTATCTTCAGTTCAGTTCAGTCACTCAGTCATGTCCGACTCTTTGTGACCCCATGAACTGCAGCATGCCTGTCCATCACCAACTCCCGGAGGTCACTCAGACTCACGTCCATTGAGTCAGTGATGCCATCCAGCCATCTCATCCTCTGTCGGCCCCTTCTCCTCCTGCCCCCAATCCCTCCCAGCATCAGAGTCTTTTCCAATGAGTCAACTCTTCGCATGAGGTGGCCAAAGTACTGGAGTTTCAGCTTTAGCATCATTCCTTCCAAAGAAATCTCAGGGCTGATCTCCTTCAGAATGGACTGGTTGGATCTCCTTGCAGTCCAAGGGACTCTCAAGAGTCTGCTCCAACACCACAGTTTGGAAACAGTTTGACACTGTTTCCACTGTTTCCCCATCGATTTCCTATGAAGTGATGGGACCAGATGCCATGATCTTCGTTTTCTGAATGTTGAGCTTTAAGCCAACTTTTTCACTCTCCACTTTCACTTTCATCAAGAGGCTTTTTAGTTCCTCTTCACTTTCTGCCATAAGGGTGGTGTAATTTTTATCTTAGAGACGTAGACACCACTCTGGACAGCTAAACCTACTAGTTCAGTGTCACTAGCCAGCAACAGGGCCCAAACTTAGGGGTTTTTGGTGCCAGTTTTGGCTCTTATCCCAAAGCCATACTACCTCCCAACAAATGAACGATTTCCCAAATGATTATGACAAAGCTAAACTACAGCAGACAGTGTAAGAACTCCAACCATCCTCTTGGAGAGGGTGTGATTTGGAATTTCAAAAGACCAGAGCAGGGGCTCCTGAGTATGGACCATGGGCTGCAAAGAACTGCAGGCCTGTCTCCTGCTACTGACTGCCCAGGTCTTGGTCAACCCCAAAGGGCTTCAGGGAGAAGTGACCAGGAACGCTGATCGCTTCTGCTTTTCCCTTCCCCGGGGGTTCTCTTGGGCAACGGTGGTAAGCTTCTGAAGCTACCACGCCTCTAGTTCACGTCCCTCCTCTGCACTGTTGTCAGGTATCCCGATGATATCCCTGCTTGGAAGAGTGGACTGACAAGAAATTGGGATGAGCACAAAGCTGGCCCATGGCTAAAGGAAGACAGGCATGTTGGTTTTTTCACTCCTGGCTGAGCATCCTACCGCCTGCCAAGTGATATTCAACCTCCAAGGTTCTGAGAGAGCCACTGGACAGGGAAATATAGCCCAAGAAGCCACTCTCACTTGTCAATTTCCTAAACAAAAGAGGATATCTCCCCAGCAAAAACAACAAGAATGTCACTTATTCTCATGAGAATATCTCCATTCGTTCATGCTGGAAATTGGTGCTATATCTTTCAAATGACTTTAATATGTCTCATCATTTATTCAAAGAATGCCCTTGGGAATGATTTTTTAGGAGTTTTTACTTCTATATATTTTTCTTTTTTACATTTGAGCATCCTTTATCTTACATTAAAGTCCTTTATACTCATATTTTCACTACCTATCCTTGTACTATATAAGAGATTGGTCATTGGGCAATACCTTTCCCATCACATCACTGGGGAATGTAGTTTTCCAGCAAATATCTTTGCATATCCTTTTAAAACATATCCTCTCTCAAACTCCTTCTGCCAGTCAGGTGGTATACCAACTTATCAAGCAAGTAAACAAAACATGTGAGATATTTTCCCCTGCTCTTCTTTCGGCAGATCCCTGGCCCTGTTGACCTAGGCTGTAAGTGAAGAGGGGCAAGCTGCTCACCACTTTGTCAGTTTCAGACATGAACCTTAGCTCTTGGTTGAGTGGTGGTACCTGAGCTTCACCAGCTACTAAGCTGGAAAGAAATATGATGTGACAAGGAAGAACAATATCTATGCATAAAAGCAGAAAGTTTATATGTGTATATATACTTAATATACATATTTATATGAATTAGCACTCCCAAAAGAACTGTAGTGACAGTTCAAACTAGATGATGACTCTACCAGACAACCTCAGTAAAGGGCCCAGCAGACAAATGCAACAGCCTCTGACCAGTGACACTGCCCGGAGCATCATGGAGGAGCCTCAGTTTTGTAGGCACAGCTGACGTCCCCTAAGCTAGATCCTACCATGTTTGCTTAGAGGATCTAATTCCAGACCCTGTCAGGCTCTTTTGTTTCTTAGCTGTTCTTGCACAAAGAGGGTCAAGATGCCAGGACAGAAAGAATATTGAGCATAAAGGAAAAGGCCTGGGTTCGTGTTCCAGATCTGCCACGTTTCTTTACCTCAATTCCTTTATCAGTGAAATGGAATGCACAATATCTTTCCCACAGACCGGAGGTGATTGCTGTGAGTTCCCAATTAGAGTTGTAAACTGTTAAGTGTTATAAAGTCATGGGAGGTAACTTTCTTGCACTGTGTGATAGATTTAGGTTTGTGGGCAGATGCAAAATGCCTTACAGACCAACCCACACCTCCGTTTCCAGGCTGTGCATTGGAGTGAGGTTGGAGTGGGTTCATCCCAATGTTTGACAGCATTTCGTAGAAGCAGTCATTTACAAGATGTGAAACAACGCACTGTGCAACTGCGGGTCTTTGAAGGGAGTACACTGCATGGCCTCAGAAGTGGTGGAGACTTGTACGATAAATACTCCATATGAGCAGAGAGACTCTTTCAAATGCATTTTTCACTATTTTGGAGGTTTTGTTTTTGTAGGGCAAAGGTGAGTTAAAAGTGGAGACAGGAAAGGAAAGGGAGAAGAAAGAAAGTGGAACAACCCAGGAAACAGTCATGAAGTCTTCAGGGTACACTTTGTCAGGCTAGATGCCCACTGGGACCTCCAACACAGCATGTTCTAAGGCAAATTCAGCATCATCCTGATTGGGCCTGCTCACCCTCTTATGTCCCATGTCAGACAATGGCCATATCATCCACCTGTTCCAACCTGAGCATCATCCTGGATTCCCCTGATGCTCCATCCCCTTAATCCAAGTCCCACAATAGTACATCCTTAAAACACCCTCTCCAGGGATAAATTAGGGGTTTGGAATTAACATATACACACCACTATACATAAACTATATAACCAACAAGGACCTATTGTGTGGCACAGGGAACTAACTATACTCAATATTTTGTAACAAGCTATAAGGGAAAATAATCTGAAAACTAATATATATGTATAACTGAACCACTTTGCTATACACTTAAAACTAACCCAACATCGTAAATCAGCTATAGTCTAATTTTTAAAAATCAACTATACTTCCATTTACTTCAGTGCTATGATTACTGTCCTGGCTAGGGCCCTCATCACTGCTGGCCTGGATTATCACAAATGTCTCTCAAAATTCCCCTGTCTTGTTTTCTCCCTTGAATAAATTCTCCATATTTCTGAGTCCTAAAACCAAGTCCAACTGTGTCACTTCCCTTGGCTTCCACCTTCCTCTATGAGTTCACTTCTTGCTTTTCTCTCCACATCTCTGGGCTCTCTGTCCTATCCTAACTTTCCTTGCTTCCAGAACTTTGCACCTGCTGTTCCCCCAACCTATTGGCACTCACTTCTTCTATGTAACCCCTTCTCATCCCAGAGGCTTCCAGACTCGTGGGTTCCATTCACTGTCCTTCTCCAGTGCTTCTGGTTTACAGCTGTTTGGCTGGTCATAGGAATTAGCACACTGTATGGTAAGAACTGGTTCACTGACTTATTTCAAGGCCATGAACTCTTATGAAGCAAAACCCAGATCTTATTTTATCTCTATGTGTTCAGCACCTACAATATGACTGGAACACAAGAGGTGCACCATAACTAATAGTTGATTTAAGTAGCAGTGAGCTGAAATGAATCCCATTCACTTGGTCAGAAGAAGTCAAAAGATGCTTGGGGCTTCTGGGCCAGAGGACACGCCTTGGTTCCCTAGCCCAGTAACTTGGCAACTGGGTAGAATTTTCCCACAAGTCGGGTCTCTACCAGGAGCCACTAAACCTACTCCAGAGCTAACAAAAATATGCCATTTGCCCCCAAAATAAACCTGGCTTCCCAGCATAACCCATCTTCACAAGTAAATGTTCATGAACTTGGACGCAGAAAGGGCCTTGACAATAGTCCCCAAACCATCACTTCAACCTCTTAATAGGCACAGTGAATATATGTTTCTCAAATCAATGCTATGCTATGCTATGCTAAGTCACTTCAGTCGTGTCCGACTCTGTGTGACCCCACAGACGGCAGCCCACCAGGCTCCCCTGTCCCTGGGATTCTCCAAGCAAGAACACTGGAGTGGGTTGCCATTTCCTTCTCCAATCAATAAATGAATGTAAATCAGGTTTTGATATATGTCCTATGTATTCTGCAGCATAAAGGAATAAAATTGTTCCATTTCCTCTTTCTACACTGTTGGTAGATATGTAAATTGGCATAGCCTCTATGGAAAACAATATGGAATTTCCTTAGAAAACTAAAAATAGAACTACCATATGATCCAGAAATCCCACTCCTGGGCATGTATCTGGATAAAACTATAATTCAAAAGATACATGCACTCTTATGTTCATGATGGCACTATTTACAGTAGTCAAGATATGGAAACAACCTATCTCCAGTAAACAGATGAATGGATAAAGAATATATGTACATATATATAATGGAATACTATGCTATGCTATGCTGTCACTTCAGTCGTGTCCGACTCTGTGTGACCCCATAGATGGCAGCCTACCAGGCTCCACTGTCCCTGGGATTCTCCAGGCAAGAACACTGGAGTGGGTTGCCATTTCCTTCTCCAATGCATGAAAGTGAAAAGTGAAAGTGAAGTTGCTCAGTTGTGTCCAACTCTTAGCGACCCCATGGACTGCAGCCTTCCAGGCTCTTCCATCCATGGGATTTTCCAGGCAAGAGTACTGGAATACTACTCAGCCATAAAAAAGAATGGAATAACGCCATCGGCAGCAACATGGATGGACAGAGATTATAATACAAAGTGAAGTAATTCAGATAGAGAAAGACAAATACCATTACGTTGTTGCTTCCGTTAAGTTGTTAAGTCATGAACAACAATGAGTTTCCAAGTCACTTCAGCACACCATGCTTCACTGTCCTTCACAGAAGAACCTGGAGAGTTACGGTCCTTGGGGTCACAAAGAGTCAGACACGACTAAGTGACTAAGACAAATACTATATCATGTCAGTTACATCTGGAATCTAAAATATGCTACAAATGAACCCATCTACAAAATAGAAACACTCACAGACACAGAACAGACTTGTAGTTGCCAAGGGTAGGGGGGAGGAGGAAGAGGGATGGATCCTGGATTCAGAAGATGCATACTACTACATTTAGAATGGATAAACAACAAGTTCCTACTCTATAGCACAGGGAACTATATCCAATCTCCTGGGATAAACCATAATGAAAAAGAATATTTCAAGAAGAATATATATATATATATATATACACACACACACATATATAACTGAATCACTTTGCTGTACAAAAAAATTGTTGTCTTCCCTTCCTCCTCCACTGGGCCTGTAGGAAGATGGCACACCTGTGCCACTGGTGAAGAAGATGAGCTCGGTCATAGCTATTTTCTTGACTTTCCTTTCCTGCAAATGACATTCTATATGGTCAAGTTTGCCAGAAGTCAGGCCTCATTCTCTATATATTGTTACATGAAAAATAATCATTGTGTTTGTAAGTGTCACTTCAGCTTTCTTACAGACCTGAATCGTCCCCAGGGCTCAGTTCAGTTCAGTCGCTCAGTCGTGTCTAACTCTTTGCGACCCCATGAATCGCAGCACGCCAGGCCTCCCTGTCATCACCAACTCCTGGGGTTCACTGAGACTCACGTCCATCGAGTCGGTGATGCCATCCAGCCATCTCATCCTCTGTCGTCCCCTTCTCCTCCTGCCCTCAATCCCTGTGTAATGCAACACACTGCTGAAATGACCACAAGGTGTCATCTGCCTTCATCGGAGAACTTTTCCATGTGACTTTTCAGCTCCTCCCACCAAAAAGCAGAGTCTCTTTCCCCTTCCTTCGAACCAGGCTGGCTTGTGATCTGCTTTGCACGACAGAATGCACTGGGAGAGTGTGCCAGTGTTGAGCCCAGGCCTCAAGAGACCTTTCATGCGTCTACATTCTGTCTTGGAACCCCACTACCACTCTGCAGACAAGCCTGGTCTAGCTTGCTGGATCATATAAGACACATGACCTGATAACCACTGCAGTTATCTATTGCAGTAAAACAAAGTGTCTCAAACTCAGTGACTTAAACCAGCTATCATTTACTTTCCTTACAAACCAGCACTTTGAGTAGGGCCTGGCCCTGGCAGCTCATCTCTCCCCGCTGGCATCAGCTGGGCAGCTCAAGGGCCTGAGGGGATCAGACACCGGGAGCTGGGGTCACCTATGGCTCCCTCACTCACACGTCTGCTGGCTGTCATTAGGGACCTCCGCTGGGACTGTGGACTGGACAGCTACACGTGGCCCCTCCAAGTGACTGCTCCGCAACCTCACAGCATTGTAGGTAACTTCCAGGAGCAAAGCCACGAAGGGAAGAAAGTGGGAGCTGCCATTTTCTCAAGGTCTAAGTCTAGAAATCGGCCGAGCATTACTTCTGACACCTTCTATTGGTCCAAGCAGTCTCAAAGGCCTTCCCAGATTCAAAGAAAAGGGGCAGAGATGAGAAAACTGCAATGTCACATTGTAAAAAGGGTATGTGGGATAAAAATATACTGTGGTCATCTTTGGAAAATACAACCTGTCACAGCTTCATCAGTCTAGTCAACAGTCAACTGACTGCCAGACACACAAGGTAAACCATCCTAAACCAGTCAGCCAGACACACACACACACACACACACACACACACACACACCGGCCAGCCAGGGAACTGACTGCAAATACATGAACAAGCTCAACTAAGATTAGCTGACCCTGACCCAGATCAACAGAACCTGTCAGCCGATACTGGTTGTACAGGCTTGCAAGCAACAGTACGTGATTATCGTTTTAAGTCATTAAGCTTTAAGATGGTTTGCTACACAGAAATAATCCTGGCTCTACCACCTATTAGCAAGTTAAGCACTTTGACCTCTATTTCCTTGCCTATAAATATAGTAATAATAATATGTACATCACGGGATTATAAATTGTTAGGATTTGATGATATAATGCATCTTCCATGCCTAGCAAAGTGCCAGCACTGTGTTCCTAAATAACTGCTCCCCTCTCATCCTCACGTATCCGGGACTGTAAGGAAGGTCACTTTCTCCTCGTTCCTTGTTCTTCATCCTTTAAGGTCACAGAATCTTGACTGCGTGTCAATCTCAGTTCTGCTTTGCAAAAGGTGACTTTCACAATGAACTCTCCTTACTAATCAATTAAACTACTGAGAATTTTCAAAATCACTCAACTATTCCAGGAGAAAGGAGAAAGGGCAGGACAAAGGTGAACTGTATGATCCTCCTAATGAAAATTTCAAGGAGTCTTGGTTTATAAACACTGCAAAAATCCATTCTAAACAAAAACATCAGCTTTTCACTGTGGCTTGGATATTAGCCAGCAATGAGGGAGAGATTGACCTGATTTAGGGTTGGTTGCACAATATGAAAAGTGATTTTTTTTTTCTTTCCCTAGACCTAGAGCTAATAGCTTTGTTTGTCCCTGACAAACAGAAGAGAACATTGCGCTATCCCCTTTAAAATCTGCAAACGCACAAATAGAGCCTTGCTTCGAGTTAACTCCACGTGCACTTTGGAGCTGCAGCAGTTGACGTGAACTTGTCTAAAGCAGGGGGTCCAGAAGGAATGCATCACATGCTGATACTCTTGGCCTAACTAAGCTCCTGAGAAGAGGGGGGCCTGAGACATACCTGTGGCGGAGTCATTTTGATATATGGCAAAACCAATACAATATTGTAAAGTTAAAAAATAAAATAAAATATATTAAAAAAAAAAAAGAAAATGCAAAATCAAAAGATGGTAGTTTGACTAGGCTTTGCCCCAACAGTAACAACTCAAAGTTATATTCGCAGGGAATTTTCATTCAGTAAAAATCCTTGGGCCCATGCTATCCTTTTAACCTATGCAACAATTCTGTGTGACAATGAATAAGTATCAGTATTCTCCTTCTACAGGTGAGGACAGTTCTGTGACTTGGTTAGTGGTTTAGAGGTTGCCAAACCTTTATTAAGCTCCCAATTATTAGAGAATTTGTCAGAACTTCAGATTACTGGATTCTATCCCAGATACTTGACCTTAATGATTATGGGGTGGAGCCCAGAATTCCATGTTTTGAGCAATAACCTGGTTGATCCTTTGATAACATTGCCCCAGTCTGATGTTTTTCCTAGCATGCAAAATCAAAAGGATGATTTTTGGAACTCATGCACACAAATAAATCCTGTGTTTTCATGGCTTGTTACTCTTGAGAATGTGAAAATATCATGGGTCATATCATGCCCTCTTGAAATGAAACTATTACCTTTAGCGAAAACCTCATAGAGCACAGTTAATGCGTTAAGTTGGTGCTTGATCTGACTGCCAGCACCATAGTATTTAGCTTTGGGATGAAGATTCCCCCCCACCCCAAGATTTGTCTTCCTAATACATCTGACTTCAGGTGACATTAAAATTAAATTAAATTGTTTCTTCTTATACTCCCACCATGGCATGGAAGAAAAAGAATTAAGGAGAACCTTAAGAGTGTTCGAGGACAGAAAGGACAAATGATCGGCTCTAAAAGCTGAAGAGAGCTATGGTCATTATCTGGTCCAGCTTACACTGACTGAGATGGAGAAACAAAGAAATAGAGATGTTAAGGGTCATAGACAAGCCAGCCTTGCCCAGAATAGTACAAAACAACCATTATACAGTTAAACTGCCATTTGAAAATTTTGTGAGAGCAGTCTTAAGTTCTTTCTCTCGAAGTTGATCAACAATCTACCATATTTGCCCATCCCCTTCTGGGGAGAACTACACAAATGAGAAGCTTGCAGATATATAGTATTATTATTACTTTCAGATCAGATCAGATCAGTCGCTCTGCTGCTGCTAAGTCGTGTCCAACTCCACGTGACCCCATAGACGTCAGCCCACCAGGCTCTCCTGCCCCTGGGATTCTCCAGGCAAGAAAACTGGAGTGGGTTGCCATTTCCTTCTCCAATGCATGACAGCGAAAAAGTGAAAGTGAAGTCTCTCAGTCGTGTCCGACTCTTAGCGACCCCATGGACTGCAGCCCACCAGGCTCCTCCATCCATGGGATTTTCCAGGCAAGAGTACTGGAGTGGGGTGCCATTGCCTTCTCCGTCATGTCCAACTCTTCGCGACCCCATGAATCGCAGCACGCCGGGCCTCCCTGTCCATCACCAACATTCTCCTTCTATGAATGACTATGATTGAATATATCGTCTCATGAAAGCTTTTACCCCTTGGAAAAAAGCCACCTTACTACCTGAAGATATAACCAAAAATGAACCTGTCTGCCAATGCAGGAGACATAAGAGACCCAGGTTCCATCACTGGGTTGGAAAGATCCCCTAGAGGAGGACATGGCAACCCACTCCAGTATTCTTGTCTAGAGAATCCCATGGACAGAAGACCTTGGCGGGCTACAGTCTATGGGGCCACAAAGAGTTGGACACAACTGAAATGACTTAGCATGCACACATTCTTGTCTCTTCATAATAGATGCTCAACAACTGTTTGATGTATGAATCCATGAGTGTAGACAGAGCAAAGGCCATTTTGATGATCTAGACTTAGATGCGAAAATTGAAGTATAATAAGGGAAATTCTAGAGAAGAAACATAAAAGATATGTAATATCAAGATAAGGTCAAGTTAAACTAGATCAGCCAGAGGAAAGAGGTCTCAACATCTTCTGGAATATATCAGAAAGGACCTTGATGCTATCAAGCAAACATATGGTACCCGCCACTTCTTCAGCATCTTGACCTATGTAAACAAAAATGAGTTCTACCTGCCCAGTGGATCAAGGGCCATCCTACTCAAAGTAGTCCTTTCCACTATGTAGATCAATGCACACGTTCACATTCTGAAGTTCAAGAAGCTTTTGCCTTGATCTAGTGGCTAAGATCTCTCAACAATCCTCTTGCAACCCAGACTATAAAAGTTTACAAAAACTCTAATATCACATCAACAAAAGTCATGCATAGAGATGAACTAAAATGCTTTCCAGTCCCTCTTTCCCCTCATGGGAATATAGAAAACCTACATTTCCTAGCTTCCCTTGCAGTCAGGTTTGGGGCCATGTGACCAGGTTCTGGTGAAAAGAATATGGGAATAAATAATGTTTGCCATCCCCACACCAAACATAAAACATCTCACATTAGCATCTTCATATCATATCATTGCTTATCAGTTGGGAAAACTAAAGACCCAGTGGAAGACATCAAAAGGTCATAGCAATTATGGGAGCCACAGGATAAAACGGTACCAGGTTACTACCTCAACTCTGGAGGGAAACCCTTCAGGAGAGCTGTAGCCGCAGGCTGTAGTCCAAGGGGTAAGTAAACCTCTGTTAATATGCAACAGCGGGACTTGGGGTGTCTTGGTTATATCGTGCAGTCTGTTCTAATTATTATGAGTCATATCTTCATGACTAAAGAACTAAGTCTCTAATAGGCATTTCTATAAACCAATATAATACAATATAATCAGAAGATGAAACAACTTCTGGGGAATTTTTTGTCCCTTCTGGAGAAAAGAGATTCAGTAAAGTAAACACTGAGAAACAAGAGCAAACTGAAAGTCATTCTCTCTATTTGTGGAATTAAACACTTTCTTTGTCATACTTTTGTCTCTTTTATATCTGAAACGGAATGAATTATTTATTTTGGTGACTATATAATCAAATCCATTCAAGAGAAAATCTGAACTACTCTCTAGTAGAGCTCAGCTTTGTCTTCTCTTTTTTATCAGAAATGTTCATCTTCATATCAGACTTCTGGTGCTTCTAGGAGACAAAAATTCTAAGTATAATAACAATGCATTTAATGAGCACTTACTATGTATCAAGAGCATTCTCACAACCACCCTATGAGATAGGCACCAATTTACAAGGTGAGAAAATTCAGGTAGAGAACATTCTACAGGTATCTTCATGCCACTCAGATCATAAATTATTTAAGCCGAATCGGGGTCTGCTCATTCTCATTCAAGAACCTGCCCTCTTAACCACCTCAGCTTATGTTCTTCTTCAATGCCAATTTGCATGCTCATTTTCTCTGGCTTATCTGTGAATATCACATAGTAACCATTTTCCTAGAGACAGAATTCCAAATTGGCTATGAAGCCAGTTACTTTAATTATGCTCTGGTCACTGCATTGGAGAAGGAAATGGCGACCCACTCCAGTGTTCTTGCCTGGAGAATCCCAGGGACAGGAGGAGCCTGGTGGGCTACTGTCTATGGGATTAGCAGCAGCAGCACTTTCTTAAATGGACCTCTGAATTGGCCCTTATTTTTTACTCAAAGCTCTGCCTATTCATGAACGTAACCCAGCTTCTTTGACTTATGAATTCTTCAAGCTTTTCCAACTATTTTTAAAAAGCTAGGGTTCCTCATACTCCTTAATGACTTAAAGGGGTATTTTCTTTCCATTACAAATTTCAAGCCTGCTTACCTTTTAAATATTCAATATTTTGCTATTATAAGAGCAATAGGGTTATTTGATGTCCCACTTGCCTCGGGCCTTGTTTCAAATGTTTTTGCAGCAAAGGGTGATGCCAGCAGGAGCATTCACCCTACTTCTTGGTTACAGAGCATCCATACAGCTTGTCTGATGTGAGACCCCGGGTTGAACCCAGAAGAATATGAGAACCCAGACTAATTACTCTCTGGAGAGTGTATACTACGCTCCTCTCCCCACCACCTCCACACATACACACACACACACACCCCTACCCCTATCTGCTGGCAAAATGAGGTCACAATAAACGTGCAGAAAGTATTACATAGAAAACAAAGAAGGCACTGTGAGCACAATTTCCTAGCCCACTTTCTTTGTTACTGGAAGTTCTGTGGACTAATAATATTTATAGACAAATGTACGGATGTATTTTTGTGTGCCTCTGTACAGGATATTAAAATGGGACTTCAGGCTAAAATCTTAAAACAGATATCACTTTGCCATCATGAGGAATTTCAAAGGAATAAACAAAAACTAATCAACCCTCCATGCTTTCATGTCAAAGGTAGAAGACTGTAAGATGTGTGTTCAGTTCAATTCAGTCGCTCAGTCATGTCTGACTCTTTGCAACCCCATGAATCGCAGCACGCCAGGCCTCCCTGTCCATCACCAACTCCCGGAGTTCACTCAGACTCACGTCCATCGAGTCGGTGATGCCATCCAGCCATCTCATCCTCTATCGTCCCCTTCTCCTCCTGCCCTCAATCCCTCCCAGCATCAGGGTCTTTTCCAATGAGTCAACTCTTCGCATGAGGTGGCCAAGGTATTAGAGTTTCAGCTTTAGCATCATTCCTTCCAAAGAACACCCAGGACTGATCTCCTTTAGAATGGACCGGTTGGATCTCCTTGCAGTCTAAGGGACTCTCAAGAGTCTTCTCCAACACCACAGTTCAAAAGCATCAATTCTTCCGCGCTCAGCCTTCTTCACAGTCCAACTCTCACATCTATACATGACCACAGGAAAAACCATAGCCTTGACTAGGCGAACCTTTGTTGGCAAAGTAATGTCTCTGCTTTTCAATATGCTATCTAGGTTGGTCATAACTTTCCTTCCAAGGAGTGTCTTTCAATTTCATGGCTGCAGTCACCATCTGCAGTGATTTTGGAGCCAAGAAAAATAAAGTATGACACTGTTTCCACTGTTTCCCCATCTATTTCCAATGAAGTGGTGGGACCAGATGCCATGATCTTCGTTTTCTGAATGTTGAGCTTTAAGCCAACTTTTTCACTCTCCTCTTTCACTTTCATCAAGAGGCTCTTTAGTTCCTCTTCACTTTCTGCCATAAGGGTGCTGTCATCTGCATATCTGAGGTGATTGATATTTCTCCTGGCAATCTTGATTCCAGCTTGTGCTTCTTCCAGCCCAGCGTTTCTCATGATGTACTCTGCATATAAGTTAAATAAGCAGGGTGACAATATACAGCCTTGACGTACTCCTTTTCCTATTTGGAACCAGTCTGTTGTTCCATGTCCAGTTCTAACTGTTGCTTCTTGACCTGCATATAGGTTTCTCAGGGGGCAGGTCAGGTGGTCTGGTATTCCTATCTCTTTCAGAATTTTCCACAGTTTGTTATAATCCACACAGTTAAAGGCTTTGACATAGTCAATAAAGCAGAAATAGATGTTTTTCTGGAACTCTCTTGCTTTTTCCATGATCCAGCGGATGTTGGCAATTTGATCTCTGGTTCCTCTGCCTTTTCTAAAACCAGCTTGAACATCTGGAAGTTCACAGTTCATGTATTGCTGAAGCCTGGCTTGGAGAATTTTGAGCATTACTTCACTAGCATGTGAGATGAGTGCAATTGTGCAGTAGTTTGAACATTCTTTGGCATTGTCTTTCTTTGGAATTGGAATGAAAACTGACGTTTTCCAGTCCTGTGGCCACTGCTGAGTTTTCCAAATTTGCTGGCAAACTGAGTGCAGCACTTTCACAGCATCATCTTTCAGGATTTGAAATAGCTCAACTGGAATTCCATCACCTCCATTAGCTTTGTTTGTAGTGATGCCTTCTAAGGCCCACTTGACTTCACATTCCAGGTTTGGTTGTGAAGATCTTTTTTGTACAGTTCTTCTGTGTATTCTTGCCACCTCTTCTTAATCTCTTCTGCTTCTGTTAGGTCCATGATTCAAGGCAAACTGAAAGTAGTCAAACAAGAGATGGCAAGAGTGAACGTCGACATTCTATGAATCAGTGAACTAAAATGGACTGGAATGGGTGAATTTAACTCAGATGACCATTATATCTACTACTGTGGGCAGGAATCCCTTAGAAGAAATGGAGTAGCCATCATGGTCAACAAAAGAGTCCAAAATGCAGTACTTGGATGCAAGCTCAAAAACGACAGAATGATCTCTGTTCATTTCCAAGGCAAACCATTCAACAATGTCCCAACCAGTAATGCTGAAGAAGCTGAAGTTGAACGGTTCTATGAAGACCTACAAGACCTTTTAGAACTAACACCCAAAAAGGATGTCCTTTTCTTTATAGGGGATTGGAATGCAAAAGTAGGAAGTCAAGAAACACCTGGGGTAACAGGCAAATTTGGCCTTGGAATACAGAATGAAGCAGAGCAAAGACTAATAGAGTTTTGCCAAAAGAACACACTGGTCATAGCAAACACCCTTTTCCAACAACACAAGAGAAGACTCTACACATGGACATCACCATATGGTCAATACCGAAATCAGATTGATTATATTCTTTGCAGCCAAAGATGGAGAAGCTCTATACAGTCATCAAAAACAAGACCGAGAGCTGACTGTGGCTCAGATCATGAACTCCTTATTGCCAAATTCAAGAATTTGAAGAAATTGAAGAAAGTGGGGAAAACCACTAGACCATTCAGGTATGACCTAAATCAAATTTCCTTATGATTATACAGTGGAAGTGAGAAATAGATTTAAGGGCCTAGATCTAATAGATAGAGTCCCTGATGAGCTATGGATGGAGGTTCGTGACATTGTACAGGAGACAAGGATCAAGACCATCCCCATGGAAAAGAAATGCAAAAAAGCAAAATGGCTGTCTGGGGAGGCCTTACAAATAGCTGTGAAAAGAAGAGAAGCAGAAAGCAAAGGAGAAAAGGAAAGATATAAACATCTGAATGCAAAGTTCCAAAGAATAGCAAGGAGAGATAAGAAGGCCTTCCTCAGAGATCAATGCAAAGAAATAAAGGAAAACAACAGAATGGGAAAGACTAGAGATCTCTTCAAGAAAATTAGAGATACCAAGGGAACATTTCATGCAAAGATGGGCTCGATAAAGATGTGTGTATGTGTATATAAAATTGTGTAATAAGGTATGGGCTTCTCTGGTGGCCTAGGGCTTCCCTTGTAGCTTAGTGGGTAAAGAATCTGCCTGCACTCCAGGAAACCCCGGTTCATTTCCTGGGTTAGGAAGTTCCCCTGGAGAAGGGATAGGAAACCAACTCCAATATTCTTGGGCTTCTCTGGTGGCTCAGATGGTAAAGAATTTGCCTGCAATGCAGGAGACCGGGCTCGATCCACAGGTCAGGCAGATTCCCTGGAGAATGGAATGGCAATCCACTCCAGTATTCTTGCTGGAGAATTCCTGAGCAGAGAAGCCTGACAGGCTACAGTCTATGGGGTTGCAGAGTTGGACACAAATGAGCGACTAACACTTTCACTCTCCCTGGTGGCTCAGACAGTAAAGAATCTGCCTGCAAGGCAGGAAACCAGAATTCTATCCCTGGGTCAGGAAGATCCCCTGGAGAAGGGAATGGCTACTCACTCCTGTATTCTCACCTGAAGAATTCCATGGACAGAGGAGCCTGGCAGGCTACAGTCTATGGAGTCACAAAGAATCGGACACAACTAAGCAAATAACACTATAAGGAATGAACGGCTCCTGGCCTCATCTCACACATAGGACAAGATATTTCATAGAGATTCCTCAGAAAGCCTAATATGTGCTTCTTGTGCGCACACCTGACTCCCACCTCAAAGGTGAGAAGTGGGCTTACTGCTTGTCCGACAGCCAAGTGAGGGAATCCATTACGTTGGGGCCAAGTCCCGACTGCCAGAATTGAGCTGCCTATGCCCGGTGGGGAACCAAGCTTAGAGACACCTAGTGTTGAGGGAGGGAACATAACATCTCCAAAGAACCAAAAAAAATGGCCCAAGAGCAAGAGTCAGGCTTAAATATCTGCCATCTTGAGGTGCCATTAAGAGAGAGGTTTCCTGCATTCTTATCTCCTCTCCTCTCCATGGCTGGAGGGGCCATGTGATTTATTTTACATATAGAGAGGCTTCTGCCAAGGAGAAGGTGCAAGCGTTCACTCTGTTTCAACTTGGCTGGGTTATGGGGCTCAGTTGTTTGGTCAAACACTAGCCTGGATCTTGCCATGCAGGCATTTTGAGGTTAATGTTTACAATCAGTTGACACTGTGTAAAGGAGAGTACCCTCAATTATTAGGGGGCTCATTCAGCTATTAAATCCTTAAGAGCAAAAACCAAGGTTTCCCAGAAAAGAAGGAACTCTGCCTCAAGACTATAGCCGAGAAACCCTGCCTGTGTTTCCAGCCTCCTGGCCTGCTCTACAAACTTTAGACTTGCCAGCCCCTATAATTGCATGAGACAATCATAATTTATAATATACATAATATCCTATTGGCTCTATTTCCCTGGAGAACCCTGATACAAGGGAATATTAATAACTAGGTCCCAGGAGACTAAACTAAGTTCTTAGGATGTATGATCTCCCTAGTCAGAACCCAGAGTTAGTAGAATGTGGAAGGAGGATTAGAAATGAGCGGAGAGGAGAGAGAGAAGTTGACAGCATTTCTTTTCCTTGACCGTGGTTTTCTGCCTGGAATAAGCTTGAACTGGGAGAAAGGGTAAGTGTTATTTTTAAATGAAATTGGTTTTAACTACATCACAGGACTAAATACATTCGTTACCATCCTAACAGGATGCTGTGTGACTTGAAGTGATGGGAGAACTATTTGTGTTGCTCTGATTTGGACAGAAGAGTGACAGGGCCTGCCGGTATTTCTTTGGGGACAGAGGAAGAAATAATCCCATAGAAAGGACTTGGAAAGGCAGTAAGAATGGAAAACTGCCTTTCTAAGAGGTTTCTTAGAAACTAATAGAGTTGCCATATGATCCAGCAATTCTGGGTATATATCTGGAGAAAATTCTGATTTGAAAAGATGCTTGAGCCCCAGTGTTCACAGCAGCATATTTATAATAACCCAGACATGTAAGCAAGCTAAGTGCCCATTGATGGATGAATGGATTAAGAAGATGTGGTACATACATACACTGGAATATTACCTAGCCATAAAAAGATTGAAATAATGCCATCTGCACCAACATGGGTAAACCTAAATGTGATAATACTAAGCAAAGACAGTCAGATAAAGAGAAATATCCTAAGATGTCTCTTATATGTGGAATCTAAAAGAATGATACAAATGCACTTATTTACAAAAACAGAAACAATTTACAAAAACAAAAACTTATTTACAAAAACACGGACATAGAAAACAAACTTATGGTTACCAAAGGAAGCGGGGGTAGATAAATTGAAATTAGCAAATACAAACTATTACATGTGAAACAGAGAATCAGTGAGGTGCTACTGTATAGCACAGGAAACTATATTCAATATCCTATAATAGATTATAATGTAAAAGAATCTTAAAAAGAATATATGTGTATATATGCACATATAAATATATGTAACTGAATCATTTTGCTGTACACCAGAAACCAACACAACCTTGTAAATCAACTATACTTCAACTAAAAAAAGAAAAGAAAAGAAAGTAGTGGGAGACAAAGAAAGTGATTATTACCTGATTTCGCTTCATGGTTATATGGGTTTACGTATCTTTCTCCTTTATCAGAGGCCTGCGTGAATTACACCCAGCTAGCTGCCCCTGTAGTACAAACCCAGCCCAGAGGCAAGTGCCTCTGTTCTGTGACTTCAGGGGCAGCCCTGATGACGTCTGTAAAGTGGAATGCACTCAGTAATAGCTCAGTATCTTAGTGCACCACACCTACTTCTATTTCTGTCCACATCTCAATTAACATGATTAGCCCACCAGAGCATACGGTAACTATAACAGCTACTTAACATACTCAATAAATACTCTACCCATTTAGTACATATTTAATGAGCATCTACCCTGTCCCTAGTACCCTGGTGTTGTTGTATAGAAATACAAATATAGAACATCTGACTTCAAGAAACTTATAATCACATAAAAATTTTGGCATATATATATTCATTTCCATATTCTTGCCAGGATAATTCATGGGCAGAGGAGCCTGGCAGGCTGTACTCCATGGGGTCACAAAGAGTCACACAACTGAGCATGCATATATGTGTGTGTGTATACATATATATTTTTTTGTATTTAACTTTAATCTTCTTAGGTATCTATAGTTCGTCAACATATTTTAGATTCTGAGCACTCTGATTTTGACGCACCTGTTTTTCCAAACATACCCCTGTGAGTTTTGTGCTTAGTCACTCAGTCATGTCTGACTCTTTGCGACCCCATAGACTATAGCCTGTCAGGCTCCTCTGTCCATGGGGATTCTCCAGGCAAGAATACTGGAGTGAGATCCCATGCCCTCCTCCAGGATATTTTCCTAACCCAGGGATCGAACCCAGGTCTCCACATTGCAGGCAGATTCTTTACCAAGGGAACCACCAGTTTCGTACCTGACTGTAAAAATCAGAACAAAGATTAGTTTAGTGGTTTGTATATACGAGACCTAACATAAAAGACCATAACACTTTACTGGCAATCTAGAATGTAGGCCAAGCCCTTTTATCGTGTACAGAGATACATACATCCATCAGATCAGATCAGTCACTCAGTCATGTCCGACTCTTTGCGACCCCATGCATCGCAGCACGCCAGGCCTCCCTGTCCATCACCAACTCCTGGAGTTCACCCAGACTCACGTCCATAGAGTCGGTGATGCCATCCAGCCATCTCATCCTCTGTTTGTCCCCTTCTCCTCTTGCCCCCAATCCCTCCCAGCATCAGAGTCTTTTCCTCAACTCTTTGCATGAGGTGGCCAAAGTACTGGAGTTTCAGTTTCAGCATCATTCCCTCCAAAGAAATCCCAGGGCTGATCTCCTTCAGAATGGACTGGTTGGATCTCCTTGCAGTCCAAGGGACTCTCAAGAGTCTTCTCCAACACTACAGTTGAAAAGCATCAATTCTTCGGTGCTCAGCCTTCTTCACAGTCCAACTCTCACATCCATTCATGACCAGTGGAAAAACAATAGCCTTGACTAGACGGACCTTTGTTGGCAAAGTAATGTCTCTGCTTTTGAATATGCTATCTAGGTTGATCATAACTTTCCTTCCAAGGAGTAAGTGTCTTTTAATTTCATGGCTGCAATCACCATTTGCAGTGATTTTGGAGCCAAGAAAAATAAAGTCTGACACTGTTTCCACTGTTTCTCCATCTATTTCCCATGTAGTGATGGGACCAGATGCCATGATCTTCGTTTTCTGAATGTTGAGCTTTAAGCCAATTTTTTCACCCTCCACTTTCACTTTCATCAAGAGGCTCTTTAGTTCCTCTTCACTTTCTGCCATAAGGGTGGTGTCATCTGCATATTTGAGGTTATTGATATTTCTTCTGGCAATCTTGATATCAGCCTGTGTTTCTTCCAGTCCAGCATTTCTCATGATGTATTCTGCATGTAAGTTAAATAAGCAGGGTGACAATATACAGCCTTGACGTACTCCTTTTCCTATTTGGAACCAGTCTGTTGTTCCATGTCCAGTTCTAACTGTTGCTTCCTGACCTGCATACAAATTTCTCAAGAGGCAGATCAGGTGGTCTGGTATTCCCATCTTTCAGAATTTTCCACAGTTTATTGTGATCCACACAGTCAAAGGCTTTGGCATAGTCAATAAAGCAGAAATGGATGTTTTTCTGGAACTCTCTTGCTTTTTCGATGATCCAGAGGATGTTGGCAATTTGATCTCTGGTTCCTCTGCCTTTTCTAAAACCAGCTTGAACATCTGGAAGTTCACGGTTCACATACTGCTGAAGCCTGGCTTGGAGAATTTTGAGCATTACTTTACTAGTATGTGAGATGAGTGCAATTGTGCAGTAATTTGAGCATTCTTTGGCATTGCCTTACTTTGGGATTGGAATGAAAACTGACCTTTTCCAGTCCTGTGGCCACTGCTGAGTTTTCCAAATTTGCTGGCATATTGAGTGCAACGCTTTCACAGCATCATCTTTCAGGATTTGGAATAGCTCAACTGGAATTCTATCAACTCCACCACCAGATGGTCTTTGTTTGTAGTGATGCTTTCTAAGGCCCACTCGACTTCACATTCCAGGATGTCTGGCTCTAGGTCAGTGATCACACCATCGTGATTATCTGGGTTGTGAAGATCTTTTTGTACAGTTCTTCTGTGTATTCTTGCCACCTCTTCTTAATATCTTCTGCTTCTGTTAGGTCCATGCCATTTCTGTCCTTTATCGAGCCCATCTTTGCATGAAATGTTCCTTTGGTATCTCTGATTTTCTTGAAGAGATCTCTAGTCTTTCCCACTCTGTTGCTTTCCTCTATTTCTTTGCACTGATTGCTGAAGAAGGCTTTCTTATCTCTTCTTGCCATTCTTTGGAACTCTGCATTCAGATGCTTCTATCTTTCCTTTTCTCCTTTGCTTCTCGCTTCTCTTCTTTTCACAGCTATTTGTAAGGCCTCCCCAGACAGCCATTTGGTTTTTTTGCATTTCTTTTCCATGGGGATGGTCTTGATCCTTGTCTCCTGTACAGTGTCACGAACCTCATTCCATAGTTCACCAGGCACTCTATCTATCAGATCTAGGCCCTTAAATCTATTTCTCACTTCCACTGTATAATCATAAGGGATTTGATTTAGGTCATACCTGAATGGTCTAGTGGTTTTCCCTACTTTCTTCAATTTCAGTCTGAATTTGGCAATAAGGAGTTCATGGTCTGAGCCACGGTCAGCTCCTGGTCTTGTTTTTGCTGACTGTATAGAGCTTCTCCATCTTCGGCTGCAAAGAATATAATCAATCTGATTTTGGTGTTGACCATCTGGTGATGTCCATGTATAGAGTCTTCTCTTGTGTTGTTGGAAGAGGGTATTTGCTATGACCAGTGCATTTTCTTGGCAAAATTCTGTTAGTCTTTGCCCTGTTTCATTCCATATTCCAAGGCCAAATTTGCCTGTTACCCCAGGTGTTTCTTGACTTCCTACTTTTGCATTCCAGTCCCCTATAAAGAAAAGGACATCTTTTTTGGGTGTTAGTTCTAAAAGGTCTTGTAGGTCTTCATAGAACTGTTCAACTTCAGCTTCTTCAGCATTACTGGTTGGGGCATAGACTTGGATTACTGTGACATTGAATGGTTTGCCTTGGAAATGAACAGAGATCATTCTGTCATTTTTGAGCTTGCATCCAAGTACTGCATTTCAGACTCTTTTGTTGACCATGATGGCCACTCCATTTCTTCTGAGGGATTCCTGCCCGCAGTAGTAGATATAATGGTCATCTGAGTTAAATTCACCCATTCCAGTCCATTTCAGTTCGCTGATTCCTAGAACGTCAACATTCACTCTTGCCATCTCTTGTTTGACCACTTCCAATTTGCCTTGATTCATGGACCTGACATTCCAGGTTCCTATGCAATATTGCTCTTTACATCATCGGACTTTGCTTCTATCACTAGTCACATCCACAGCTGGGTATTCTTTTTGCTTTGGCTCCATCCCGTCATTCTTTCTGGAGTTATTTCTCCACTGATCTCCAGTAGCATATTGGGCACCTACTGACCTGGGGAGTTTCTCTTTCAGTATCCTATCATTTTGCCTTTTCATACTGTTCATGGGGTTCTCAAGGCAAGAATACTCAAGTGGTTTGCCATCCCCTTCTCCAGTGGACCACACACACCCTGTCAGATCTCTCCACCATGACCTGCCCATCTTGGGTTGCCCCACGGGCATGGCTTAGTTTCATTGAGTTAGACAAGGCTGTGGTCCTAGTGTGATTAGACTGACTAGTTTTCTGTGAGTATGGTTTCAGTGTGTTTGCCCTCTGATGTCCTCTTGCAACACCTACCGTCTTACTTGTGTTTCTCTTACCTTGGGCCTGGGGTATCTCTTCACGGCTGGTCCAGCAAAGTGCAGCCATTGCTCCTTATCTTGGACGAGGGGTATCTCCTCACCACTGCCCTTCCTGACCTTCAGTGTGGGGTAGCTCCTCTAGGCCCTCCTGCGCCCACGCATCCACACATCCATACATCCATATATAATTATTATTCTTAGATTTTTCAAGTTGCATTTATATGATCTACTGTTTTTTAATGCTGAAAGAGGGCTAAGAACTAAAATAAATTGCTCTTCCTAAGATATGAGAATCACATTAAAATTATCCTTTTGAAAAGCAGAGGGCCAGATGGCCAATCAATATGATTCTTTGAAAACACTTAATTCTACAAGAGCTATCTCTTGAAAGAGCTTCAGATTGTCTTTCAGAAAGTGAGAGTTAAGATGAAGCCTAGTGGGTCACAATCTGAAGCACAAGATCCATGCCCCAATGAAAGGAAACAGAGCAGAGGCCAAAGCTTTATTCTGAGGCAGAAGGTTCAGTCAATAATGAAAGCACCAGATGCAGAAGGTCATAAGGACTGATACAAGATCAGAATGCCACCTTGTGTGGCTAAGCCAGGCAGAAGGGCCATTGCCACAGTGTGATGAAGGTTCTTAGCCCTTGCTGACTATTTCATGAAACAATGAGCTACAGATACACTCAGCTCCCGTGCCACCTACTCTGAACCATTTCTGCTAAACTGTAGTTTAGTTCTTTTAGTAAAAGCCAGTTTGTCGCTTAAGCCACACTCTACACCAGCACATATTTCCAGCACTAAATCAGAGACCATCTGAAGAAAAGAAATGGGAGTGGGAGTGCTGTTGTGTTTTCTTCAAAGAAAACCCAACATATGTCTTTGCTCCTTCACTGGCAGTAGATTATTGTCCATAAAGACAAGTAAATTTCCTTGGATGAATCTTTGTTCCCTGGAAAGTCCCCTACACCTGCTTCACAGAAATCAAATCACCCTTAACCAGCTCAATGCCATCAGCAGCTTCCCTTCCCCATCTTCTCCATCACCATATCTCACGAGAGTTGTCCAGCCTTGATAACACCTGATTTCCCTCAAAATTCAGCTAATTCACCTTTTTTCCCCCTCAAGGATACACATGGTTTCTGCTTTGCAGAGTATCCTTGGCACATCACTGGCCCATGCCTGTTTTGCACCACCAGAATCTCCTGAACTTTATCAGAGATGGTACAGATGTAATTAAACTCGAATTCTAGTCTCTCCTTGTGACAACTCAGCGGACAATTAATGATGATAAAAGAGCCTGCCAGCTGCTGCCTGACATACCAATGTGAGCTTCCAACTCCGATGAAGATGGAGGGTGAAGGGCAGGTCCCTCTGGCACCATTTCAATCTGTCTTTTATCTCACAGTAGCTAAAAAGTAACACTCACTTTGGGGAAATTTAGATTCTTTCTTCTCTCTTCTTAAAAGCACCAAATAGACAATCAGGGGTAATGCAATGTCTATGAAATAAATAAGAATGCTTCCAGGAAGAGTAATTTAAGCCTTATCACTAGGGACAGTAGATTCAAGCCTAAAGCCAGAGAAGCAGTCTGTGCTGTTAATCATTGACCCTTTAGGAGAGGGTGTGCCCACCACCTCTTTGCTTTGGGAACGTATCAGTCAGTAGTGAGGGACCTTCATAAGGGGGACGCTTCAGGGATTTTTTTTCACAATAATGTTCTTCCACTCAAAACTAACTTTGATCACATTTGTCCTTTCCTCTTCACAATTTCAGGTTTAGGCATGACTACAGCCTGGTGCAATAAGATGCTTGGAGGGAGACCAAGGCTTGAGGGAGACATGGGCTGTGGAGAGACATGACTGGGGAGAAAATAATCAAAACAAGTATGATGAGAGGGAATAAGAAAAGCCTGTTCAATGCTCGCACTTCAAAACATGTGTGCTGAGGCTCTGTGGCAGCAGAACTGCACTTCTGGTTTCCTGTGTTGCTTTCTGTTTAACAGTTTGGGCGTTAGGGGGACTTGAGAATCCATTTAGACAATTCCCAGAAGAAAAAATGCAAATGGCTCATAAACATATGAAATAAATGTTCTACATCACTTGCAATCAGAGAAATGCAAATATAAAACAAGATAGCATTTTCACCTATCAAATTAACAGAGATTAAAAGGAATTTGAATACTCAACAGGGGTGGCAAGATGGCCCATCTCTCACTGCTGGAGTGTTAATTGGTACAACCTTTCTCCTGGGAGATTTTGCAATATGTAACAAATTATAAAAAATATGCATACTCCTGGGCCCAATAATTCCCCTTCTGAGATCTAATCTAAGGAAATAAGCAGCAATCCAAAAAAATATGGATATAAATATTTCACCAGAATGTTATTTACAGCAAGAAAAAGTACAAAAATAAAATACAACTTTGCTCTAAATTATATGATATAAATAAAAAATAGATTACAACACTCCTTCACCAATTAATACTATACAGGATTATTTCTATATTTTAAAGACTATTGCTATAATATGAAGCAAAAAAGCAGTATTGTGTATACAATGTGATCTCAATTTTTTTAACGTGAATATATGAGATAAAGAAATAAAATACCTCAAAATATTAACAGGAACTGCTTCTATGTAGGTGATTTCAGTGAATATTTGTTTCTTTTTTTGTGTTTTTCTGTATTTTCAAAATTCTCTATAATGAACATATGGTAATCAGAAAATATAAGCAGTATTTTTAAATATGTAAATGAAGGATTACAAGTGTATTAGTCAGAACAAGCTTTATAATAAACAGGCCCCAAACCCCAATCACTTAAAACAATTAACCTTACAAATCCTCTAGGCATTCATCCCCACATTGCCTTCCTCAAGAACAAAACCTAATAGAGCCTCCATCATCTGAAGCATCACTGGGCACCATGACGACAGAAAGGAAATAAAGCAAATTACACACTGGCTCTTACTGACTCATTCAGAGGTGATGCGCATCACTTCCACTTACATTTCATTGGCTGAAGTCAGTCACATGACAAATCTTTTATAATGCAGATCAGGAGATTCAATCCAACATGTGCCTAGAGGGAATAAAACCAGAAATATTTTTAAACAGAACAAATATTTACTATCCCCCCCAAAAATGTTCATTTTTTTTCTGAACAATTACTCAGGTGTTGATCTGAAGGTCTTTCTTCTGTGCTTCATTAGTAGTCAAGATATGACATTATTCATCATTTGCACAACCCTAAACAACTTGGTCCTCCTCAATTCAGTTTTTGGAGCCTAAGCTATTCAGGAGATGCCACCATTGCAGGCAAGAGATTATTTAAAAGGCTGTGGACATGCCACCACTACCATAAAGAAGCATCCTTTCTTTCCAGGGTCCATGAAGTAGGCAGAGGAATGCCAGCATTTCTCAGCCAGCATTCTGAACATAGAACAATCAAAATAAGCAATACTGGAATGTTTCCCACTTTTTATCAGTGTTGGAAAACAGGGCCCAGGCATACATCCAAGGTTCTTAACCAAAGCCCTAGGAACGTTTTTCTAGTCAGTATAATCTACTTTCTTCTTAAATCTGTAGTATGTATACAAAAGATTAAAACATACCAATTCCAAAAATATAGCTTTTAATGTTAAAGAAAATACCATCATAATTCCCAGCACATTCAAATGGATCAATTACATTCACTCTATTAAGTATCATTTTTAAGCATTTTTGGATTAGTAAAACCAGTATGACTTTATGAATGAAAAAAAGAAGGCAGCATTGTTTGAGCAATAAATTGATTCCCATTTTTTTCCTTGTAAAATAAAATATAACTGGAACCTTGTTAAAAATAAAAGTTAGTTACATAAAATGCTGGTTTATAGCTTGCATTGATAGACCTCTCCAAGGGATATAGGTAATTATAGAAAATCCTATGTAAGCCAGAACCCTCAGGGTTATCATAGAATCTTTTTCATCACATACTATTCCTAATTGCTCTTCCAATTTTATAGATTTTAAACTTCCTAAATATTCATTTCATCTGAATCTTTCTCTCCATTCCCAAAGGCTCTTTTCAGGGCTTCATCATCTTTCACCTAGGCTACTGCAATCACCTCTTCACTTGTCTTCTTCCTTCGGACTCCCCTCCCCAAACTACCGTCCACACTGCCACAAAACTATACCATCCTGTTACTTCCTCTCTTAAAATCCCTCAGGGACCTCCCACCACCTAGAAGATAAAGTCCAAACTCCTAAGTAGATCATAGAAAGTTCCTCCCCTAATGGCCCTAAGAAGCCTAATGTGGCCTTCTCAAAAATGTGTTCAATGAAACAGCAATTCCACAGTCACACAGAGGAAAAGCGGGCTCCATGGTCAAATAAATTGGGAAAAGACAAGGTCAACCTTTTCCTTTCCCTCTGGAATTGTCAGAGTTGAGAACTCAAGTGTGACTCTAAATGAGTCTCATGGCTCAGGTACTTGGCTCTCTTTTCTTGACCAATGGTCATACCCTGGGTGACCTCACACAGTCTTTCTAGCTTTAAACACTATCTACTGTGCTGACAACTTCTCCGTTTGCATCTCCAGCCCACACCTCTCCTCTGAACACCAGACTGAGTGCTCACAATTTCCACAGAGATATCTAAGAGACATCTGAACTTTCATTTTCCCTCAACCTCCTCCCTCAGGCCTCCCCAGCTCAGCTCATGGCAACTTCATTCTTAAAGTTACTCGGGCCAAAAATTTTAGCACCCTTCATGATGCTTCTGCTTCTCCCATACCCCATATTTAGTCCATTAGCAAATTCTATCAGCTCTTCATTCAAACTGTATCCAGAATTTCACCACTTCTCATAACCCCAATCCACCATCCTGACCCAGGCCACCATCATCTCTCACCTGAATTACTCAAAGGGCCGCCTAACTGGTGTCCTTGCTTCTGTCTTTCCCTGATGATGTGTATTCTCAACCCAGCATTCAGGCTGACTGCTTCACTAACTTTAACAGGTTATAGCACCCCTTCCGGGGAAGGCAATGGCACCCCACCCCAGTACTCTTGCCTGGAAAATCCCATGGATGGAGGAGCCTGGTAGGCTCGTCCATGGGGTCGCTAAGAGTCAGACACGACTGAGCAACTTCACTTTCACTTTTCACTTTCATGCATTGGAGAAGGAAATGGCAACCCACTCCAGTATTCTTGCCTGGAGAATCCCAGGGACAGGGGAGCCTAGTGGGCTGCCATCTATGGGGTCGCACAGAGTCGGACACGACTGAAGCGACTTAGCAGCAGCAGCAGCAGCAGCACCCCTTCCTCAAAACCCTGCCATAGCTTCCCCTCTTACTTAGAATGGAAGTCAGAGTCCCTGTGACAGCCCAAACCCTAATGACTGCTCTCCATGACCACTCTACTCACATCTCCCACCTCCTCCTTTTCCTCCCTAAGTTGCTGGTATCGATGGGTCCCTGCTGCTGCTGCTGCTGCTGCATGTCGTGTCAGTCCTGTCCCACTCTGTGCGACCCCATAGACAGCAGCCCACCAGGCTCCTCCCGTCCATGGGATTCTCCAGGCAAGAACACTAGAGTGGGTTGCCATTTCCTTCTCCAATGCATGAAGGTGAAAAGTGAAAGTGAAGCACTCAGTCGTGTCCGACTCTAGCGACCCCATGGACTGCAGCCTACCAGGCTCCTCCGTCCATGGGATTTTCCAGGCAAGAGTAGTGGAGTGGGGTGCCATTGCCTTCTCCAATGGATGGGTCCCTAGTGCCCACTTTGCATATCAGCAGGCTGGGCCATCACATACACATATACAGGCTCGCATAGCACTGCTATCTGCGGCACATCAGCCTGGCATGTCTGTTAATGGACTTGGTCTTGTTGGATGGTTTGCCAGTGTGTCGCTCCTGACCATGCTGCCACCTACCATGCAGCAGCTGATGTCATCCAGCATGGTCCTAGAAATGGTCAGAGTACGACAGGAGAGGAAGATGCCAGTGAGGTTCTGGCTGCAGCCCTCCCTGACACCACTGACCATGTTCTAATTACAGAACCTTCTCACAATCATACATATCACACTGTGAAACACTCACCACTGAGTCAGGCACGGAGCCAACCATCGGTCCAGTACTAAGTCCTAACCCTCTTTGGCCACTACATACATAGCACTTAAAATTCCTTGGATTTGTAGAACTTCACAGAGTCAGCTTCCCATTCTACTTATTCTTGTATAAGTTTGTCTTCAAAGTCATAAGCTTCTGAAATTAGGAACCATGTATTAGATTTCTGTGTATTTATCAGGTACCTTGACTGATGTCTGGTACACAGGGAATGTTCAAGAAACATCTGCTGAATTGAAAGTAATTGTGCAAGAGTGATCAACCAGAAGTGGTGCCCTTTGAGAACCACCTTCACTAAAATGGTTCAGTGACACAAGTAAGCCACACACCGGAGCTGGACTGAGATTCCAAAATGGAGCGCTGAATCCAAAGGAAACTAGGGTTCTCAGACTTCCACTAGAGGGCAGCACATTTATTATATCAAGACATAATCTGATGTCCAAACACTGGTCTGTGATGGCAGAAAATGTGCCCCAGCCCAATAGAAGGAAAACTGTGAAGAAAGCATTTATAGCTCTACACAATTTTTCTTTATTCCTCATCTGAGTCCTGAGACCTGTGATTTGGCTCCAATTTTTTATTTGTGGTTGTTTGTTTCAGATAATAAAACTGTTCCTTTAAAATAATGGTGACTATATTGAACCTAAAAATAAATATCAAAAGACCCAAGTCCCTGAGTGGGAGCAATTATTGCAAAAGGACCAGCCAAGCTCAAAATAGCTGTGAACGGATTCAGGCCCAGGCAAGAGGAGCCAGCCTCCTGGCTGATCTGGAATCAATGTGACAAACTGAAATAGATAAAATTTTTAAATACTGAAAACAAGCATACACACAGCAACAGTAAATATATTATGCTATGAACATTGCTCTTATTTGATCATTATTTACCACTGTCTCTTTGCAGTATTGTTAAGAGACTTCACAAAATGGATAGAAAATGAGCATTCGACATGTGGGAGGGAAAAGCAGAAGGAAGAGCTACTTAGAATTTCCAAGAGAAATAACACTAGGGTCCAATTTTGCTGTTAGATATAATAAGTCCCAGTAAGTAAGCAAATGAGAAGTAAGCCAAGCTGATATGGCTTGATTTCAATTCTGTATTTGTTTGTTCTCTGATGCATTCAGAGAAAAAAAGTGGCAAAATCATTCAGTGAATTCCAAGCCATTTTTACCACAAGTCTGCAGCAATTTCAGTACTGCCTTCCTCCACAAGATCTGCCTAGAGAATCACAAATGCAACCTATATTTATCTTTCAAGAAATCTCTGTGTAAAGACAAGTCTCTTAGAAAGTACAGCATTGAGGTACATACATTTCCCCTTGAGTGTTTCAGTATTTATCTTGTACAAGTGATACATTCCAACCAGTAATTATTTGATCGATTATTTTTAAGTGTGTAATAGATTCTCATCATTCACGTAATCAATAAGCATTTATTGAGCATCTATTGTATATCAGAAACTCTACTGAATGATACAAGTAAAAGCATTAGTTTCTGTTCTCAAAAAGCTGAGAGTCTGATGGAAGAGTTAAAAGGAGAGATGCAAAGGAAATTAAACAAAGTTAAGTCCTATGATTCATTAGCACAAAGAATTGGCACTGAACCCAGCCTAGTGGGCAAGGGCTGTGACCAAAAACACTTTCTGGAGATAATGAAAATAGAGAGTAAAAGTGATATTCCCTCAGCCAGGTGGATATGCTAGGACTGGTGGGAAAATTAAAAGACTTGTTGCCATCTGCTTATCAATAGCAAAAACTGAAGCTAATATTTGTCAAGCACTTACTCTATGCCAAGGCATTGAACAAGTACCTTGAATATTAGATCTTATTGAGGAGACATTGTTAATACATATGAAGCAATAGGATATCAACATAGTTGTAGTAAGAAGAATAAAGGTCACCAGAGATTTCCATGTTCTTATCCCTGGAACTTTTGTGTGTTAAACTGTCACAAAATGGTCACATGGCAAAATGGACCTATTTACGTTTACTGATCCCAAAATAGGGCTCTGGGTCTTCTGGTGGGCCAAACATAATCACTTGAGCTCTTAAAAAGAGAAAAGAGGCAGAAGAGAAGTTGAGAAGATCTGATATAAAGAGTCCAGCAGCCATGGCTGGCTTGAAGATGGAAGAAGGGAGCCATAAGCAGAGCAATGTGGGCCACCTCTGGAAGTTGAGAACAACACCCCAGCCACCAGCCAAAAAGGAAATGGTGACCTCAGTCCTACAACCAGAGGTACTTCAATCCTGCCAATAGTTTGAATGAGCCTAGAGGCAGATCATCTCCCAGAGCCTGCCAATACACCTTCATTTCACTCAGACAGTCTGAGAAACCAGCCAAGCCCACTAGACTTCTGACCTAAAGATCGATGAGATAACAAATTTGTATTGTTTTAAGCCACTAACTCTGGAGAAGGCAATGGCACCCCACTCCAGTACTCTTGCCTGGAAAATCCCATGGATGGAGGAGGCTGAAAGGCTGCAGTCCATGGGGGTCGCTGAGTGTTGGACACGACTGAGCGACTTCACTTTCATGCATTGGAGAAGGAAATGGCAACCCACTCCAGTGTTCTTGCCTGGAGAATCCCAGGGACGGGGGAGCCTGGTGGGCTGCCGTCTATGGGGTTGCACAGAGTCGGACACAACTGAAGCGACTCAGCAGCAGCAGCAGCAAGCCACTAACTCTGTGGCAATTTGTTATGACAGCAATATAATACTGATAGGGCATTATCTAAGTAAGAAAGTAAAACAAATGGGAAGACTATTACTACTGCACCTACTAAATGCTAAGAGCCTCTCAACTATCATTCCCTTTAGCCCTCATATGCATGTAAAGTTGATATTATTCTTCCCATTTCACAGATGACAAAATGGAAACACATATTTTTCAATAACTTAAGTCATAGCCAATAAGCAGTAAAATTTGAGCCCATGTGTCAGATACCAATGCTCCTGTTCTTTCCACTCTGCCATGCTGCTGCCAGGCAATTACTCTTTACATGTGTATATGCTGGGTCGTGGGGGTTTCCCAGGTGGTGCTAGTAGAAAAGAACCCAACTGCCAATGCAGGAGACATAAGAGATGCAGGTTTGATCCCTGGGTCAGGAAGATCCCCTGGAAGACGGCATGGCAACCCACTCTAGTACTCTTGCCTGGAGAATCCCATGGACAGAGGAGCCTGGAGGACTGAGGTCCATAGGGTCACAAAGAGTCAGACACAACTGAAGAAACTTAACGTGTGTGTGTGTACACACACACACACATATGCTGGGTCATAATGCTTTCTCTGCATTATCTTAATTGAACTCTTACAGTCTGTGAAGCAGGCAGGACGGAAATTATTTTACCCTTTTTACCCAAATGAGGACACCCAATCTCAAAATAAAGTATGAGTTATATGCATCCTGGGGTAAGAACACAGGCCTTCCAACACCAGCAACCTGCCCTGACTCCACCACCTCAGGGATGCCTAGTCCATAAATTATTCCCCTCCACATGAACTCAGTCCAGTCAAGTGTGCCTGGAACATACAGCCTGTTCCTACAAAGCAGCAGGAGAGGACCACTGTTGGAAGAAAAAATGAGGATGGAGTTCTGGGAGGGAAATCAATACTTAAGTGAAATTGAAACCTGTAGCTACACTGCAAGAGCTGTAGAAAGGTTCTCTGCTCCACTTAGGATGATAATTATCAGTAATCGCTGTAATGAGACTTTGGTGCAAGGAGTCACATTTTCAGTGTCCTCTGCAGCTGTGCCAGGGACCAGCGAGGATGCTCTAAGTGTCTAATTTTTACTCAATTATCTATTATGAGTTCCCAGAGTTCCTAGAGTCATTTCATGCCCTGCACATTACCAAAATCTCATTTTGGAGAAGGCTCCAAAGAAATCTGCTTTATCTGTAGTGGATTCCATTTACCCATAGGTCTTTCTGCAAAGCCTCTGTGGTCCAGGCAGGGTGCTAGGTACCAGTAACACTGGTTCTTTGCCCTCATGGGGCTTATACTCTATCAGGAAGAGAAACACTAAGCAAGTTAGCAAATGAATAGAACTATATTTGAAAGATATAGCACAGGTAACCAATAGAACCCGAGATGGATGGGAGGTGCTTATTTTAAAGGCCCAAAGGGGCGAGGTTCTGCTCACAGGGATGAAAAGCCTGGAGCAATAGGGCTTCTGCACGCCTGACTCAGAGAGCTGCCTTACAGGGTAATCTGTGAGCCTCACCCTGTGAGGGACAAGATCAAAAACAATAATGAGATCTGTAATATTAGAGCCTGGTGCTACAGGCAGGTGGGGGATAAAAAGTCTAAGTGATTCACTCCCGATAAAATATACGTGATCTGCTTCTCATCCCTTACTGTATGAAGCTGGTCTGTTTACATAACCTCTCTGGGCCTCAGTTTCTTCACAGGGTTATGTCAATGCATATAAATCATTGGATAGTGTTCAGCACATAGGATATTCTCAGGAGACACAAATCACGCTTGGTACATAGTTATCACATGATAAATATTAGCTGCTGTGAGGGTGTATCTGCTCTGAAAAGTGAAGAGAACTAATCTCCCACTCACTAGGTCCACTGTAAACATATATATACATATATATATTTGCACTGATCATAGCAAACATCCTCTTCTAACAACACAAGAGAAGACTACACATGAACATCACCAGATGGTCAACACCGAAATCAGACTGTTTATACTCTTTGCAGCCAAAGGTGGAGAAGCTCTATACAGTCAGCAAAAACAAGACTGGGCTTGTTCATGGCTCAGATCATGAACTCCTTATTGCCAAATTCAGACTGAAATTGGAGAAAGTAGGGAAAACCACTAGACCATTCAGGTATGACCTAAATCAAATCCCTTACAATTAAACAGTGGAAGTGAGAAATAGATTTAAAGGACTAGATCTGATAGAGTGCCTGATGAACTATGGTTGGAGGTTCGTGATATTGTACAAGAGGCAGGGATCAAGACCATCCCCACGAAAAAAGAAATGCAAAAAAGCAAAACGGCTGTCTGAGGAGGCCTTACAAATAGGTCTGAAAAGAAGAGAAGCAAAAGACAAATAAGAAAAGGAAAGATATACCCATTTGAATGCAGAGTTCCAAAGAATAACAAGGAGAGATAAGAAATCCTTCCTCAGTGATCAGTGCAAAGAAATAGAGGAAAACAATAGAATGGGAAAGATGAGTGATCTCTTCAAGAAACTTAGAGATACCAAGGGAACATTTCATGCAAAGATGGGCTCAATAAAGGACAGAAATGGTATGGACCTAACAGAAGCAGAAGATATTAAGAAGAGGGGTCAACAATACACTGAAGAACTGTACAAAAAAGATCTTCACAACCCAGATAATCACCTTGGTATGATCACTCACCTAGGCCCAGACATCCTGGAATGTGAAGTCGAGTGGGCCCTAGGAAGCATCACTACAAACAAAGCTAGTGGAGGTGATGGAATTCCAGTTGAGTTATTTCATATCCTGAAAGATGATGCTGTGAAAGTGCTGCACTCAATATGCCAGCAAATTTGGAAAACTCAGCAGTGGCCACAGGACTGGAAAAGGTCAGTTTTCATTCCAATCCCGAAGAAAGGCAATGCCAAAGAATGCTCAAACTACCGCACAATTGAACTCATCTCACACGCTAGTAAAGTGATGCTCAAAATTCTCCAAGCCAGGCTTCAGCAATATGTGAACCGTGAACTTCCAGATGTTCAAGCTGGTTTTAGAAAAGGCAGAGGAACCAGAGATCAAATTGCCAACATCTGCTGGATCATGGAAAAAGGAAGAGAGTTCCAGAAAAACACCTACTTCTGCTTTATTGACTATGCCAAAGACTTTGACTGTGTGGATCACAACAAACTGGAAAATTCTGAAAGAGATGGGAATACCAGACCACCTGATCTGCCTCTTGAGAAATCTGTATGCAGGTCAGGAAGCAACAGTTAGAACTGGACATGGAACAACAGACTGGTTCCAAACAGGAAAAGGAGTATGTCAAGGCTGTATATGGTCACTCTGCTTATTTAACTTATTTATAGAGTTATCATAAGAGTATATCATAAGAAATGCTGGACTGGATGAAGTACAAGGTGGAATCAAGATTGCCGGGAGAAATATCAATAACCTCAGATATGCAGATGACACCACCCTTATGGCAGAAAGTGAAGAACTAAAAAGCCTCCTGATGAAAGTGAAAGAGGAAAGTGAAAAAGTTGGCTTAAACTCAACATTCAGAAAACAAAGATCATGGCATCTGGTCCCATCACTTCATGGGAAATAGATGGGGAAACAGTGGAAACAGTGTCAGACTTTATTTTTCTGGGCTCCAAAATCACTGAAGATGGTGACTGCAGCCAAGAAATTAAAAGACACTTACTCCTTGGAAGAAAAGTTATGACCACCCTAGACAGCATATTAAAAAGCAGAGACATTACTTTACCAACAAAGGTCTGTCTAGTCAAGGCTATGGTTTTCCCTGTAGTCATGTACAGATGTGAGAGTTGGACTATAAAGAAAGCTGAGCAGCAAAGAATTGACACTTTTGAACTGTGGTGTTGGAGAAGACTCTTGAGAGTGCCTTGGACTGCAAGGAGATCCAACCAGTCCATCCTAAAGGAAATTGATCCTGAATATTCATTGGAAGGACTGATGTTGAAGCTGAAACTCCAGTACTTTGGCCACCTGATGCAAAGAACTGACTCATTTGAAAAGACCCTGATGCTGAGAAAGATTGAAGGTAGAAGAAGGGGACTCCGAGGATGAGATGGTTGGATGGCATCACTGACTCAATGGACATTAGTTTGAGTAAACTCCGCAAGTTGGTGATGGACAGGGAGGCCTGGCATGCTGCAGTCTATGGGGTTGCAAAGAGTCAGACATGACTGAGCAACTGAACTGAAGAGTTGACTCACTGGAGAAGACTGATGCTGGAGGGATTGGGGGCAAGAGGAGAAGGGGACGACAGAGGATGAGATGGCTGGATGGCATCACTGACTCGATGGACGTGAGTCTGAGTGAACTCTGGGAGTTGGTGATGGACAGGGAGCCCTGGCGTGCTGCGATTCATGGAGTCGCAAAAAGTCGGACATGACTGAGTGACTGATCTGATCTGAAATACACACACACACACACACACACTTCTTATTACCATTACTGCCCCCATAAAATGACCTGCTTACCTCTATGGGTGAAATTGAGCCCCTCAGAAGCAGTATGTTGAAGTCCCAACCACACCCACTCATATCTCAGAATTTGACTTTATTTGCAAATAGAGCCACTGCAGATGTAATTAGTTAAGAGGAGGTCATACCAGAGCAGCTGCTGCTGCTGCTAAGCTGCTAAGTCGCTTCAGTCATGTCTGACTCTGTGCGACCCCATGGACTGCAGCCCACCAGGTTCCTCCATCCATGGGATTTTCCAGGCAAAAGTACTGGAGGGGGTGCTACCAGAGCAGAGTGGGTCCCAAATCCAACATGACTGATGTCCTTATACAAAGGGCAAATTTGGACACAGTCACAACCATGCATAGAGGGAAGACAATGTGAAGATACAGGGAGAAGATGGTATCAATGAGTCTAGGAAAGGGGCCTAGAACAGACACTTGCTCACAGCTTCAGAAGGAATCCACCCTGCCAGCACCTTGACCTCAGAGTTTCAGCCTCCAGGACCATGGAAAACAAGTTTGTATTGTTAAGCCACCCAGTTTGTAGTACTCTGCCACCCTGGCAACCTAACACATATTCCTTAAGGGTAAGATGTGTATAGTGTTTAACTCTTAGTGCCCAGCATCCAGCAGAGGGCCTGGTGCATACTAGGTGCTCAATAAACATGTATTAAGTGAGGGAATAAATGAATAAATATCTAGTATGGTGGCTCACGGGCTTCCTTGGTGGCCCAGATGGTAAGGAATCCACCTGCAGTGCAGGAGACCTAGGTTGGATCCCTGATTTGGGAGGATTTTCTAGAGAAGGAAATGTCTACCCACTCCAGTATTCTTGCCTGGAAAATCCCATGGACAGACGAGCCTGGCAGGCTATAGCCCATGGGGTCATAAAGAGTTGGAAATGACTGAGCAACTAACACACACACTCGCACACACACACACGGTGCTCATATTGCCAGCAAGAAATGCCAGAGACCGGTTTAAGGCCTATAACCAGAGAGCTGCTGTGGTGAAGATGTGGCTGACAGTTGGGGATCAATCAAATATGGGATTGGCTGTCTCTAACCAAGACACACGAAGAAGGCAATGGCACCCCACTCCAGTACTCTTGCCTGGAAAATCCCATGGATGGAGGAGCCTGAAAGGCTGCAGTCCATGGGGTCGTGAAGAGTCGGACACAACTGAGCGACTTCCCTTTCACTTTTCACTTTCATGCATTAGAGAAGGAAATGGCAACCCACTCCAGTGTTCTTGCCTGGAGAATCCCAGGGATGGGGGAGCCTGGTGGGCTGCCATCTCTGGGGTCGCACAGAGTCAGACACAACTGAAGCAACTTAGCAGCAGCAGCAGCAACCAAGACACAAGCAGGTGCATGACACTATGGTAAAGAGGAAGTCCCTGGAGGCGCCAGTTGTCAGGGGACACAGCTTTTTTCCAAAAGCCTGTGGGGCCGTGTGCCTGGACCTGAGGTCTGTGCCTGGGAGCAGGCTCCCTCCTCACACTGGGCTAGGAACAGGCCTCTGTCCCTCATGAGGGAAGCCAGCAAGAACAGGCAGCACCAGCATCAATGAAAAAGCCCAAGGAGCCCACAGGGTGTCCAAAGAGAGTCTCAGACAAGGGCAGTTCTAGAAGCCTGCCGTACAATCTCAGAGATGTGGGCTCACACATGGGAAATGCCATGAGAATTCAAGGGCAGCTCAATTCTGAGTCCACTCACCTGGGAAAGGACAAAGATGAGGACTCCCTCTCCCAGGAGGCATGGAAGATAAGGGTTAGGCTGGTGGGGGTGCCAAGACCCAAGTAGAGAGGAGGATGAGAAGGAGCTGCAAGTCAGGGTGGGTGGAGCAACAGGAGCTAAGGTGATCATTCTCTAGAGCAAAGAAGATGGGAGAGAAAAGGATTTTCATAACTGAACTATTCTAATCGACTGCTGACTCCACACTGTTCAGATCCGCCAGGTAATCATTCAATCCTCGATCACGTTTCATCTGTGAAGCTGGAGCAGCTCCTTGGAGGGGGAAAGGCAGGCTTACGAACTGATAGGAGAAATCACTCCTTGCAGGCCTTCGGTTCCTCTTGTTAAAAATGGTGCCAGGAAAATCATAATTAAAATAGGAATGTGGTGAATAACAAGCACCCCTTTCCTTGAATGTGAAATAGATTTTAACAACTACCTTAGCTAGAGAACCCAACACATTTGACCTTCCAGTAAGGGTAAGCAGAGTTCTCTATCAGCGTGAAATAGAAACTATAAATCAAATGTTTCATATCTAAAATCCAAGCCGGCTCTAGTGAGTAAAATTCCACTCTCCAACAGTCTTATTTTTTTTCTTTTTACTGTCTGGCTATCACACTTCCTTGACTCTGGAACTATATGGATACTGTTTCTTCATCTTAAATCTGTGAAACTACCTTCAAGAGCAATAGTCTTGACTACTTGTGATATACTACCCAAGATAAAGAAGCTGGTCAGTAATAAATGCACCTTTGTGGGAGATTCTATCAAGCGGGAACAGTTGAGATGGAATCTTTGGGAGGGAGGAGAAAGGGAGAGAGGAAGGGGATATGGTGTGGTGAAAGTGGATTGCAGAGAGATTCTGGAGAAGGCAGCAGAGAGCAATGTGAGTGCAAATGCATTTTGGAGAAGGGTTGACATTGATAATCTAATTCTCCCGATTCAAGAACAATAAAAATTTTCCTTCCTGGAACCTACATTTTCCCTGATATCCCCAAACTCCATAGGGGACCCGACAACATCCTTTGCTGAAGGAAAGCTTAGACCCTGAAGGAGCCACGCTGCCTCTAGAAGCCAGGTATCTTTTCTAGGATGCTTCTGCTAAGTAGGGAGCACTCAGAGCTGTTTGGCTGAGAGTCTGGTCCCACTCAAAGTACACGCGGATCGTCCCTCGGCAGTTCGGTTCAGGGCAAGATGTATATGCCCCCGTGGTCGCAGACACACTCTCCAAACTCTCCAGAGGCCCCCAGAACTCTCCAGTGACTCTTTGATCATCTTAATGGCCTTGTTAGCGACAGTGAGAGTCCCAGAGTGCCGTGCAGCCTGCGCTGTGTGGGAGCAGGGTCTCCAGAGAATGCTGCCACCCTCGCAGGAGGTGTGGAGCCTTCCACTGACCCAGCTCAGCACTCCCAAGGAGACCACCTCTGGGGCGGCCCATCCCCTCCCACACACCCTCCCCTTGGTACCTAGTCTCAGATTATAGGAAATCTCAAAATTACAGCACTGAAGCCGCTGGAAGTTCAGCGCCTGTTCATTACCACAGCTTACCTCCTCTCTGCAGCCAAGCTTCCAGCTTCCTCTCTGCCCCAGGTGGGGATGTCTTCACTCCAAGCTTAGAGAGATCTCTGGAAAATAACCCTGGCAACCTGGAGGGTGACGGACACTTTCACACTCCTTCAGGATAGACTTGTGGTTTTATGGCTCTGGTCAACCACACACCAAGGTTTCTGGGAGGTAGCACCTGCCCTTCCCATCTACAGACGCCTTAGCCCCACGCTTCTCACCCCGGAATTCTATGAAAATCACCTGAGGAGGATTTGAAGAGATAATTGCCAACACCCAGGCTCCTCCCCCAGGGAGTCTGATTTGATTGTTCTGGGTTGAGGCCCAACCTGGCAGCCACATGTTGCAAAAGCTCCCCAGGTGATTCTAAGGTGCAGCCAGGATGGGTTACCAGATTGGCCTCCAGGCCCTCCCAGGGCATCTTTGCAAGGATGGACAACAGAGCCAACAGAATGCCCGACAAAGGTGGTTTCACTTATCGCTTGATTTTCTGAATAACTTCTCAGAGTATAAATATAAACCTGGAATCTGAAGGTCATAGAGGTCATCCCCAATGTATGAACTAGAATATAAACCATCTATTTATTCAGATTGGACAAATATTTGTTGAAGGCCTACTATGCCTTGTGAGGAACTAAAACAGAAGCACATCCATCAGTTTCTCCATATACCTGCTTCTCCCTTCTGCCCCTTCATACCTGGAAACCTAATCTCCTGTTTTGAATTTATTCTCCCTCTCTCTTTCAACTTTTAGATGTAACATATATATAGGCTTCTTTACTTATAAATCTCAGCTCATCCTTCTCAATGAATAGCAAACCTCCAACATATCCCTCAAGTTCATGTAATTTGAATAGGAGGAAACACCCTCATCGAGAATGAATAAACCTCACGGACTCTCCTTTCAAGACTCTTCATCCCCTGATCAGATTTCTGTTATAATAGCCTAAGGATCTAATGGTAAATATTCAAGAAGCCCAAATAAAGGAACTTGTCTACTCTCTCTGCTCTATCCTTTCTAGTGTTATGTTTTTACCAAGCTGTCAGGAAAAGCAAAATCATGAAACTCCCCAACCAGATTCTTACGTATGCCTGAAACCTTGAGGGCAAGGGAGGAAAATCCTGCTGCAATTAACACTCATACCAGAGCCTAGAAGACCAAAGATCTAGGACCACAAGCGAGAGTGGCCCTCAGGCATCATTAGTCACTCTGCCTCTGCGCTTCTGCTCTCCACCATCATCCCCGATTTCAGTTCTGTCTATACTCGCCTTCCCCACTAGACTGTAGCTGAGCCAGAAGCTTCAACTTGTGCATCCCTGTCTTCCCATCCCCCAGTGGCTGTATATAATAATAGCTCACATGTATTGAGCACTTAACTATGTGCCAGGCACTGTCCTAGATGCTTCCTACATACTATCTCATTTAATCTCCAACCTTATGTGATCAATACTTTTACTATCCCATTATATTAGAGGAAAAAGTGTAATTCAGACTTTAAGCAACTTGCTTATATGTACACAGGACCTAGGAGGCAGAGGCTGGGTCACACCCAGGTCATCTAGCTGCAGATTCTCCTCTCTTAGCCACTACTATACCATGCGGAAGTTGGATAAATCAACACAGTTGTTTCCAAGGTCTTTATTTAGAAGAGGCAGCTATAGTACTTAATAGATAGGCAACCTTGAGAAAATTACTGAGTCTAAATCTCAATTTCCTCCTAGAAAATGAGAGTAAAAGTAACACAAAGCTCATGGGGTTAGTGCGATAATGAAATTAGATATCATATATAAGGTGCTAAGCACAGTGTCAGGTACTTAGTAAATATTTTAAAAGCTAGATGCTGCTGCCTGCTGTTTGGTACCTTGGTATCTGTCAGTAGAAACATCTCGCATTACTCCCCAATCTGAGTAATATCATCTCTCCCTATAAGCATAGTGAGCAGTAGCCACTGATCTTTTTATAACTTTATTTAGATATTATTCACATCCATTCACCCATTTAAACTGTACAATTCAGTGGTTTTTAGTATATTCACAGAGCTGTACAACTATCATCACAATCAATTTTAAAGCCAATTTAGAATTTAAAAGCAATTGAGAGGCAAACAAAATCAATTCCGGGGGATTTTTTTTCATCACCCAAAACTGAAACTCTGGAACCATTATAAGTCACTCTCCATTGCCCTCAAGCTCTCTCCCTACAGCCACTGGCAACCACTAATCTATTTTCTCTACATTCAGGACATGTTGTATAAACAGAGTCATGCAATGTATGTTCCTTCATGACTGACTTCTTTTACTTAACGAAATGTTTTTAAGATTCATCCAGGCTCAGCCTATAGCAAAACTTCATTTCTTCTTATGGTCAAATAATATTTCATTATACAAATGGACCACATTTTATTTATTCATTCACTAGTTGAAGAATATTGGGTTGTTTCTACTTTTTGGCTATTATGAATAATGCTTCTATGAACATTGGTGTCTAAGTTTTTGTGTGGACATATGTTGTTATTTCTCTTAGGGACACACTTAAAAATGAAATTGCTGGGTCATATGTTAACTCTGTCCTTGGAGTAGGAAAATGGCAACCCACTCCAGTATTCCTGCCTGGAAAATTCCATGGACAGACGAGTCTTGTGGGCTACAGTCCAAGTGGTTGCAAAGAGTTGGGCATGACTGAGCACAGACACACAGTAACTCTTATATTTAACCTTTTGAGGAACTGCCAGACTGTTTGCTAAAGTGAACAGCCACTAATCTTGCACTTGCTTCTAGGTGACCTGAAAGAAGTCACTTAACCTCAGTAAGCTTGAATTTCCTTATCTGTAAAATGAGGATATACCCCAGAAGAGATCTTGTAAGTACAGGGTCATCACTGCTTGACATCCAGTAGGTATTTAGCAAAAGGCAGGTATTCTGTTGTCCCTGGCAAATGGTTCCCTGCCTGCTCCTCCCTCTCCAGTTTGGATTCAAAATATAAAGCCTGTGCCATGGAAGGATTGAGTGCAGCCTAATGGAGGTGTTAGGGAGAGAAAATCAGAGTACAAAGTCATACCACCTCTCTGAATCACGCCCCAGGTTTCTAAAATAAAGAAAAAATAAACAAATAGATGAATCTCAACTCGGGTGTGCATGTTCTCTTTGCTTCTATAAACTGGACTTCTGCCCAGAAACCACAACAAGTAAAGAAGAAATCAATAATCCAAGTTCTGTATGCTAATGTAATTTGGTGAAAAATGTACTACAGTGAGCTCAGTTAGAACATTCTCTAAATTGCTAGAGTTTCTTACAGACCACATCATGAGATTTAGCAAAACCGTTGTCCACGTGGATCTGAGCGATGTAGAGAGGTGTCAGTTCCCAGTCCCATTGTGCTGAAGCCTTGATTAGCATTTCTGTTTCTGGCAGAAAAGACTGACAGTCAGTCAATCAGTCCCAAATAACAATAATAGAGCTCTGCAAAAAAGCAACTTCCACTCTTAGGGGAGTTATTGTTATTCAGGGTAAAAAATATCCCCTGGGCAGATTCACTCCACTGCAGAAGTTGGTTTCAGTGTTACTTTGCAAAACCTGGGGGGAGAAAAAAAGGAAACCAGAAAAAGTTGTACATGCAATATTTCACATTGTGAGTAGATTTGCTTTGGGGACAATAGGCAGGATGCTTGGAGAGACCTCTCCTAGCAAATGAGAAAATAGAGGGATTTCTATCTTTAACTGCAAAAATAGTAAGAGGAGAGACTTGAAGACTGAACACAAGTGAGGCTGCCCCATTGTTGCGGCTCCCCGTGGAGGTGGGGGTCACACACACGGGAGATGAAGCCACGGTCCCAGGCTTTCTTCCACCAGCCCCAGCTTCTGGCTCCCTCTGCAGTAATGCTAATTATGGGGTAAGAAAAACTAATCTTTTCTTTTTCTAAAGACATTAATCAAACCTATCAAAGAGGTACCAAAAAAAGAAAAAAGACAAACTTTCAACTAGGGATTGCAAAGAAAGATTTAAGAGAAATAAATAGGATTTGCTTATTATTAGCCATGGGAATACCAGACCACCTGATCTGCCTCTTAAGAAATCTGTATGCAGGTCAGGAAGCAACAGTTAGAACTGGTCATGGAACAACAGACTGGTTCCAAATAGGAAAAGGAGTACGTCAAGGCTGCATATTGTCACCATGTTTATTTAACTTATATGCAGAGTACATCATGAGAAATGCTGGACTGGAAGAAACACAAGTTGGAATCAAGATTGCCGGGAGAAATATCAATAACCTCAGATATGCAGATGACACCACTCTTATGGCAGAAAGTGAAGAGGGGCTAAAAAGCCTCTTGATGAAAGTGAAAGTGGAGAGTGAAAAGGTTGGCTTAAAGCTCAACATTCAGAAAACGAAGATCATGGCATCTGGTCCCGTCACTGCATGGGAAATAGATGGAGAAACAGTGGAAACAGTGTCAGACTTTGTTTTTCTGGGCTCCAAAATCACTGCAGATGGTGACTGCAGCCATGAAATTAAAAGACGCTTGCTCCTTGGAAGGAAAGTTATGACCAACCTAGATAGCATATTCAAAAGCAGAGACATTACTTTACCAACAAAGGTTCGCCTAGTCAAGGCTATGGTCTTTCCTGTGGTCATGTATGGATGTGAGAGCTGGACTGTGAAGAAGGCTGAGTGCCGAAGAATTGATGCTTTTGAACTGTGGTGTTGGAGAAGACTCTTGAGAGTCCCTTGGACTGCAAGGAGATCCAACCAGTCCATTCTGAAGGAGATCAATCCTGGAATTTCTTTAGAAGGAATGATGCTAAAGCTGAAACTCCAGTATTTTGGCCACCTCATGCGAAGAGTTGACTCATTGGAGAAGACTCTGATGCTGGGAGGAATTGAGGGCAGGAGGAGAAGGGGACGACAGAGGATGAGATGGCTGGATGGCATCACTGACTCGATGGATGCGAGTCTGAGTGACCTCCGGGAGCTGGTGATGGACAGGGAGGCCTGGCGTGCTGCGGTTCATGGGGTCGCAAAGAGTCGGACACGACTGAGCGACTGATCTGATCTGATCTGATCTGAGCCATGGGAAGGTTAAGAAGAAACATGATAATTGAGTAAAAGCCACTTGGGATGTTCTACATGCATTTTATATGCAAAAACAAAAACAAAAAACTGTAAACTGAGTATCATAACCTGCTTCTAAGCACCCACTTGTCACTGAGTAAAAAATATATGCCCGATAAATACGCTGACAGTTCTCAGATGTAATATTACTTGTTTTGAGGCTGAATTTTATATGAAGCAGGTGTGGCATTGAGCCCTTCAGTTACTAAAATGACCTCTTCCAGGAGTCCTAAGAGGCCTGGACCCCAGTAAACAGCACCAGAAGGAACTGCGGAAGGAGATGGTTTGTCTGACCTCAGAGCCAGAACAAGCACAGTGACTACTGAATGAAACTGGGGCATGGTGTGGGGGTGGGGGAGGCTTTCTCCTGAAATACTGTGGCTCTGGATCCAAAGAAAACAATGCAAATTTTAGTCTCTAAATGTAAAATGCTCTCTCTATCCTTCAGGGATTTGTTTAGATTGTTCCCTCTGCCCTACCCCAGGCTAACCTGCTGCTCCTCCCGTGGTCCTTACACAGAAGCCACTTCCTGTCTCGTGCGTTCCCCTGCTCCCAGGGCTAAGTTATGTGACCCCATGAACTTGTGCAGCTCTCTATAATCACCTCTTCAGAGAAACTGCCTGTTTACCTCTCCAGCTGCTTGGCTTGCATGTAAGTCCCTAAAAGAAACAGAAAAGCCCCATCGTGTTCACAGGGTATACTCAGGGCCCAGACAACGTGTGGCACATAGAAGGGCCTCATAACTTCACCAAAGTCTCTAGCTGAGTGAAAGGAATAGAACATCTGAACCCGGAAGTGAGGCAAAGCCTGAAACTGCCCACCAGCCAAGGTCAGTCAGGTCAAGTACTGGGGGAGGGTGGGGCCTCAGAAGGACTGTCCTGGAGAAAACCATTCAAGGACGAGATATACCCGCCTCCCACCTCCGCCAGTCTTCTTTTTCAGAATCTGTGGCTTTTTCTTACTGTGTCTTAGAGCAAAGAAGCTTCTTGACTGTTACATTTAAAAAGTCAAAAGTCCTTTGCAACTGTATTGTTATTACAGGAGGAGCATAGGTCCTGACTATAGATTAGTAGAACAAAGGCAGATGGACGTGAGTTTAAATTGCGACTTTGCTACCAACTATGCAAAGAAGTAAATCAGTTAATCTCTCTCTACCTCAGTTTTCTTCTCTGCAAAACAGTGATAATAACTGTGTTGCAGAATCATGGTGATTAAGTAATGAAAGGCATGTATTTGGCACTGTATTGAGGGCTACTTGTTAGTGATGGATGTGTGTGATGATGTGTTTCAGCAACTTCGAGCGGTAAGATTCCCAAATGTTTACTTAATTTGTTCCTGTTGTGTCAGGCATTATAAAGAAACATAGGCTATATTTCCTGCCTTCAGGGAGGTCATAGTGCACTGAATTCAACAGATCCAGGAGCAGCTGCAGCACAGAGAGGTTAAGACACATGCCCAAGGCTCCCATGTGAAACACTCAGGAGAAAAACACAAGTCTAGTGATGCCCAGACACTGCTCTTTCCAATAGCTCACATTCCATGAGGAAGGGAAAAAGGCACATTTCTTTAGGGCTGTGCACCCTGCATGGACGGTAAGTAAAAGAAAAAATATAATAAAATAAAAATACTGTAGTCATCAGATGGGGTTTTAGTTTGTTAAGTCTGCCATAACAATATACCACAGATTGGGTAGATTGTAAACAACAGAAATTTATTTCTCACAGTTCTGAAGGCTGGGAAGTCCAAGGTCAAGGTGCCAATAGTATCTGGTAAGAACCCAGTTTCTGGTTTACAGACATTGCCTTCTGGCTATGCCTCCACATGGCAGAGGGATGGGAAATCACTCTGGGATCTTCCATAGAAAAGCAGCAATCCCATTGAAGAGGGTTCTACCTTCATGATCTCATCACCCACTAGGGCCCCATCTCTGAATACCATCACTTTGAGGGTAAGGATTTCAACCTATGAATATTGAACAGACACAAATATTCAATGCATAGCATATGGTAAGTAGAGTGCTTCCTAGTACAGATGCATTGAGGATTTTTATCAAAAAAAAAAAAAAAAAGAAAGAGGTTTAGAAAAAAATTTCAAAAACTGTATTTAACAGTGTTGCCCCATGGGTTGCCCAAAGCAGAAAGTCTGGACCAGTGAAGGTCTGGGAGCTATTTTTCAGCAGTAGGAGGAAACAGAGATAAGCTTACATTTTTTCCTTAATCACAATGGCTCTTCTTTCAAACAAACAAACAAACAAAACACTATCTGTTGCAAAAACTCTTCCACACTCTGAATAAAAATTATGTGTGAAGGGAACAAAATTACTTACTCACATCCCCTCCCCATTCAACCTGCCACCCACCAAAAGACTAATCCTTATAATCACAAGGACCCTAACCCTGTTGAATATGTAGCGACAGGGTGCTCGGATATGGGTTTGGGGGAAATAAGTTACTCTGCATAAGAAAGGAAGAACTATTGAGAGGCGTCCTAGGAAAGTTCGCAGCCCACAGTGCTCTTCATAAATACAGGGTCTACTTCTTAGATATTGACTCGATGGTACTCAGACAGGCTCCTTCCCTGTAGGTCACGATACACTAGGTGTCCTTGTGTGCTTTGTTTTTTAAACGAGGAAGCACACTTGGGAGATGAAACCATCACCTGTAAAGGCAATGGGGGAAATTCGTTTTTAGGGTGACAGAAGGCTGAGCTCAGAACTTGGCAGAAACGGGAAAGGAGACTAATACAATCTGATGAAGAACGGGGAGAATTCAGTGAAGTGCGGAAGGCTACACTAGGCATCCGGAAACGGTATAAGGGCAGAAAGACAAGTTGAGAAAGGACCCAAGAAAGGAAGAAGGGAGTTTTCTGGAGGAATAACAGGGTCAGGCAGGACCGAGCTTCCATCAGAATTTTACTAAGCCTGACCATAATCAGAAGATGGGAATTTTCATCCTAGCTCTGCTCCAAGCTTGCTATTGGACCTTAGTTGGACAAGTCACCAAACCTCCTCAACTTCTGTCATTCCCTCACTTGGGCAATAGTTGCTTCACAGCAATGATGACTTAGTGCCATGAAAGAGGCTTGAATGCCATGCAGGGATCTCAGGAGTGTGGTCTGGAGTGAAGCCTCCCAGTTATTTCTCAACTACCATCTCCACTTCGTTGGAGGCCCCCACCCTCTTCAGGGGACGTGATCCTGTTAGGGAAATTTAATGGAGGTCTTGTTGAGGCTTCAGAAGTAGGAGAGCAGGCCTTTGACTAACTTCTGACCCTAGCTGAACGGTGTGCCGGCCTGCAAGCACACCAATTGCTACCAGCAAGACAAGCAGCACTTTAGATAAGAAAGGGAGAGGGTCCTGGAATTTCTGGAGCCCCAAGGACCTGGTCAGTCTTTCGGGGTCTGGAAAATCGTATGACTCACAAGGTGAAACAGCACTGTAAAGGCTAAAGAAAAACCAGAGCTGCGTTTTTTCATACAGACGGACGATGACATTCACAGCCTAGGGTTATAAGCGGGAGCCCCAAAACCGCAATGTGAAGTCGCACCTGTAAGTTGGATGTATCAACCAGGACCTCTTCCATTTGGGACTCCAGATTGCTGTTTCTCAGGACTTCCCAGTGTTGCTCAAGTCTAGATCTAGGTTTCAACCCAATTTGGTGATGTAATCTCTCTCTCTACTGTTGCTGCTGCTAAGTCACCTCAGTCATGTCCGACTCTGTGTGACCCCACAGACAGCAGCCCACCAGGCTCCCCCGCCCCTGGAATTCTCCAGGCAAGAACACTGGAGTGGGTTGCCATTGCCTTCTCCAATGCATGAAAGTGAAAAGTGAAAGTGAAGTCGCTCAGTCGTGTCCGACTCTTAGTGACCCCATGGACTGCAGCCCACCAGGCTCCTCGGTCCATGGGATTTTCCAGGCAAGAGTACTGGAGTGGGGTGCCATTGCCTTCTCCGAATCTCTCTCTCTCTACTGTTTCTGTTTTCTTTTAAAGACTGTATATTGAAATCAAGTCAAATAATCCTCTCTTAAATATTGAAATCGTTCGTTGTGTGTGTGACAAGTGGTTTCTTTTCTTAACAAATCCTTTGAACCTAAAACGAAAGTAAAACTTTTGACAAAACAGATTTGTATCTCAGGCTTTGCTTCCCAAGTGGCACTAGTGGTAAAGAATCCACCTGCCAATGCAGGAGACACAGAAGATACAGGTTCGATCCCTGGCTTGGCAAGATCCCCTGGAGGTGGAAATGGCAACCCACTTCAGTATCCTCGCCTAGAGAATCCCATGGACAGAGGAGCCTGGCGGGCTACAGTCCATGGGGTCACAAAGAGTCAGGCATGTCTGAGTGACTGAACACACACATACACATTTGTTTGCTTGGGGTCCAATAATCTCATCTTTGTATTTAGAATCCTTTCAGGATGTACTTGAACATATTGATTTTCTTTCCCAGATAAGAGAGATGCTAGGTAGAGCGCAGACTTGGCACTCTGTGGAACTAATTGTCAAGTCACCCTTGTTCTAGCCTTGGTTGTGTGAAGCCATAGTCTCCTTTTGATTGATTTTCCTTATACTTAAATGAGAGGCTTGGAACTGACAATCTTTAAGGTCTCTTCAGGCTCCAAAGTTCAATGGTCCCTTGAAAGACCACTTCTGAGGCTATCCTACCAGTCCCAAGTTCCAGCATTTTCTATTGCCCAATTAGCAGCATTTATCTAACTTTTTTTTGTCAGGTATGTGCTTCTATTCCAGGTATTCTGAGCCAATTCTGCAAATCAGGCTTCTTGGAAGACTCAAATGTTTTAAACTATCTTCAAACATAAGACATCAAATGTACCATTTTCCCTTCATCCACCAACTTTGTACTTTTATCCAAAAAAAAAAAAAAAAAGAAGGAGGTACTGAGTCCATCTGGCATGATTTGCCTTGAATAAAAGCCCATCTGCTTATTATTTCTAATTTCATTGTCCTCTAGAATGTTTACAGAAGTTTCTTTCAATATTTATTGCACTATGTTTCTAATTACTGATCCAGACCATCCACGCAGACTTGGTGGGGTACCATGCAAGGATGTAGGTGTCTTTCTCCTTTTCATCTCCACAGTTCTTTACTCTGGAGGCACAATGTGGCCCTCGGCCATCATTACAACCCCCCGGTGTCACACTGCAGCCATGGATTCTGACAATCAGTTCCTTTATCTCAAGTCTCCCTGGGGCTTGCCAATGAAGCTGCCTCTGATGAATCTTTGCCTGCCTCGACACCATTATTGTCATAGCAAGGATGGATATAATTACCTGGTTTATTATCCTGAGGCTGGCTTCATCCGGCCCCTGATCACTGGAAACAGAAGGCTTATCTCTGTCTTCAGGAGTCCTGAAGAGATGGGTAGGAGATTCACATTTCTCAAATTACTGAAAGACATTTCTGAAAGACAAGGATGGTCTCTGCAAGAATGGAGGCATTTCCAACCAAATCCTTTTCAAAATACCTCCCTAAAAATCAAAAAATGCTAAAAACTGTTTAAAATTAACCCTTTTCTCCCCAAATGAGCTCCTATTTCTAATTTCCCCCGTTCTATTATGATGTTTTACTTTTCTCATCCCATGGCACTATCACTGCCCACAACCAAGCACGTTCTGTTACTCCTTTGTAACATCTGCCCCTGACTTCCCGTCCCCACTCCATCATCTAATTTCAGCCCCATATCACATGGTCTCCATTCCTGCAGGACTTCCTATCTCTCAGTCTCTCCTCCACACCATTCAACAAGCACGTGACTCCAGAACATAAAATATTGATTTCATCACTGTCCAACTCAGCAATATACTATGAGTGCCTTTGGCCTTCAGGATTCCATGCTCTTGCTGACTCACGGGGGTTCTCCAAAATTGAGCCTCACAGCCCCCAGCTGGCTGTGTATCCCACAGCTGCGCCACGAATCCTCTTTCCAGCCCCACAGGGAGTGCTGGGTCCTCCCTGAGCTGCATACTCAGCTTTTGTTCACACACCAACTTGCCAGGCATGTGAAAAAGTTGAAAAATGACAAAGACAGAATCTGAGGTGAAATCTGACTGCAGACACCTAGGGATTAAAATAAAATGTAGCAGTGAATTTTTATGGGATGGGTCACTATTCTCCCAATTCTCATTGGGATCCAGGGGAAAGATCCCCTGCCTCAGATCCAGAGGAAATATCCCCACTCTGTAGACAGGCCACAGCTTTCCTTTAATGATCCAGAAGGAAGTTCTGGAATGAAGGGATGGAGGAAGGGGAAGAAAGGAAGAGAGAATGAGGAAAAGAGTAAAAAAAAAGAAAAAAGCAGGCATTATACAGGAAAGGCAGGACTTATGGGTCAAAAAGATAGGCTTTGGAGTCAAGTAGAACCAGATTCAAACCTCAGCTCAGACTAATGCTGCAAGTTGGGCTCTTTACTTAACCTCCCTGAGACTGTTTCCTTATCGGTAAACAGGGTGAATATCCACCTTGCAGGGTCAGTGTGAGTATTAGAGTCAATGTATGTAGATTCCCAGCCCAGATCTTGGCACTTAGCCTCTTGATCTTTGCTGAATTACTCCACTGCCACCTCCAGCCCCAGCAGGTTCCACTGCAAGGGTGCTCATAGGGTGGGTTCACTCTACCAGCCTCCAGTCCAGCTTCTAACCAGGACTAGAGCGTGCAGTGGGAGCCTGTTGTCTGGCCAGTGGTTACAGCTCTTCCCCCCACAGATCACAGCTCTACATATACTCCCATTGAGACTTTCCCTCAGACTACAACTCAGCTGCCCATGCTCCCAAAAGCCCACCAGGTGGGATTCCCCACATGCCCCCTTGTCGTCCCTCGTGACCAGCTGCAGACCTGGGCTCCCAAAGAGTGAGCAGCACTGGCTCCTGCTCATGACATGACAGCAAGATGAGATAGTCAAGGCAGTCAGCCCAGAGCTGGGCTCCTGAGTCCCCTGCTCCCAGGATTGTCCCTGTCCCTAAGGTCTCTTAACTGACTAATCTTGAGTGTATCATTTCAATTCTGTGAGCCTTGGTTTCCTAGCCTCTAAAATGAAGACCTCCTTCCTGGGGTTGTTGTGAAGATTAAATGAGTTAATGAACACAAAACATTTAGAATATTGCCTGGCACACTGTGGGTAATCGATAAAATATTAGCTGTTCGAATTAATAAAGCCTTTTATCATCAAGGTCTCAGGTGCCTCACAGTCAGGCTGATTAAGATGGCTCCCTGTTTACCCTGGGGCTTCTTCAAAACATCCTGCTTGTTGTCATGATCACCATGTGCCCACATGTGGTGCACACGCATACAAACACACAGCCTTCAGCCTTCAGCAGTACCAACCCTGAGGCAAGACAAGACTGATTCCCTGGAGCCTTCAATATTAAGCACTGTTCTCCACCATCCCCTGATGAAACTAAGTCAGCACTCAGCAGTATCCTACATCTGCTTCACTCAGCAGACTGCCTTCGCTTCTCCCAGTTCAGCAGGGGGAAGTCAGAGGTCAGATGGAATCATCTGACCCAACCCTTTGTTGAGAGATCATAAAAATTGATGTCTTTTGGCCTGAAATGTCTGACTTGTCAGTATCACCTCAACTTACCAGGTATTTCTCAACTTAACGCTTTTCTTTGGCCTTACTCAGAAAGTTAACAAATTCGAATTCAACCTTTCAGAAAACATTTACTGAGCATCAGTTTTATGCCACATATTGTGCTGGGGCTGCAGATATAAGGACGACTCAGAGACAGACTTTAGGTTCCAGGTTACAGTCAAGAGAGGAAGACAGGCAGCTGGACAGATCACTTCAATGCAATGTGATATATGCTAAGGCAGAGAAATGCACAAGGAGCTCGTAGAGAACACAGAAGAGGCATCCAACCCAGCCCGTACATCAGGAAATGCTGCCAGGAGAGGGTGACTCAAGAGAGGCATCTTGAAGGGTGAGTAGTTATTAACAAAAGAATAGCATTTTTAAAGCATATTGACATAAAAAGAAGTTGGGTCAGTTGCAGAGACGTGGATGGACCTAGAGACCATCATACAGAGTGAAGTAAGTCAGAAAGAGAAAAACAAATATCATTTATTAATGCATATATATAGAATGTAGAAAAATGGTATGCTGCTGCTGCAGCTAAGTCGCTTCAGTTGTGTCCGACTCTGTGTGACCCCATAGACAGCAGCCCACCAGGCTCTCCTGTCCCCAGAATTCTCCAGGCAAGAACACTGGAGTGGGTTGCCATTGCCTTCTCCAATGCATGAAAGTGAAAAGTGAAAGTGAAGTTTCTCAGTCGTGTCCGACTCTTAGCGACCCTATGGACTGCAGCCCACCAGGCTCCTCAGTCCATGGGATTTTCCAGGCAAGAGTACTGGAGTGGGGTGCCATTGCCTTCTCTGAGAAAAATGGTATAGATGATCTTATTTGCAAAACAGAAATAGAGACACAGACATAGAGAACAAATGTATGGATCCAAGAGGGGGAAAGGGTGAGGGATGAATTAGGGGATTAGGATTTGACATATATACATTACTGATACTATCTATAAAATAGATAACTAATGAGAACCTACTGCATAGCTCAGGGCTTCCTTCATAGCTCAGCTGGTAAAGAATCAACTTGCAATGCAGGAGACCCCAGTTCAATTCCTAGGTTGGGAAGATCCCCTGGAGAAGGGATAGGCTACCCACTCCAGTATTCTTGGGTTTCGTTTGTGGCTCAGCTGGTAAAGAATCTGCCTGCAATGCAGGAGACCTGGGTTCAATCCCTGGGTTGGGAAGATCCCCTGGAGAAGGAAAAGGCTACACACTCTAGTATTCTGGCCTGGAGAGTTCCATGGACTGTGTAGTCCTTGGGGTGGCAAAAAGTCAGACACAACAGCAAATTTCACTTCACTTCACTGCATAGCTCAGGGAACTGTGATAATCTAAATGGGAAGGAAATCCAAAAAAGAGGGAATATATGTATACTTACAGCCGACTCTCTTTGCTGTACAGCAAAAACACAACATTGTAAAGCAACTATACTCCAATAAAATTACTTTTTAAAAATGTCAGGCTAGAAAAAGTACCAAAGCTAAGGAAGGTTATTAGTGTATAATTCCTATAATTGAAATAATACCTAGTAGAAAAACAAGCAACTATAAATTTCTAGGGAGATACTGGAAAAGAGAGGGAGAATTTCACTTCTTTAAATAGTATGAGAACTCACATAAAACTAATATTAAAAGTTAGAAATAATAAAGAAAATAATAAAAAAAAATGACAGAGTCCTTCCTACCTCCACCAAAAGAAAAGATACATGGATATGATAACCTACTTCTCTCTTACCTTACCGAGACAGGGAGAATTTCTTTGGGGATTCATGCCAAATAACTGATTTGATAAAATAAAATACCCCAAAAAAGCATATCAGCATAAAAAATACAGTGTGATTTTTGTAACTATGGTCATTTGGCACCACTGGAGGGTACAGAGGGCGTCCCAGGTGGCATGGTGGCAAAGAACTCACCTACCGATGCAGGAGACGCAGGAGATCTGGGTTCGATCTCTGGGTCATAAAGATTCCCTGGAGCAGGAAGTGGCAACCACTCCAGTATTCTTGCTTAGAGAACCTCACGGACAGAGAAAACTGGCAGGCTACAGTCAGTGGGGTCACAAAGAGTAGGACATGACTGAGCACACACACACAGGCTGAGAAGGAGGGGTAGGAGAGGAGATGGAAGATGAGCAGGTACTAGGCCGTGAAAGGACTGAAGTCTTTTGAATATTATCCTGGAACAAAAGGGGAAACATTGAAAGGTTCTAGCAGACCAATAACATGGTAAAAGTTGAATTTAGGTAGAAGTGAGAGGGTAGGTGGGACAGGGGAGAAGTATCTAGAAGCAGAGAACATTTCGTGATTATTTATAATAATCCAAGTGAGAGATGGTAAGCATCTGAACTAAAGACCTGTCAGTAGAATTGAAAGAGTTTCTGTTTAATTTCAGAACTATTTAGGAGGCTAGGTCACCAAATTATGGGACGGCTTAGGAAGAAAAGGGAGAGGACCCAGAGATGAATGAGTCCCAAATTTCTATCATAAATGAAACATCAAGTTTGATTTATGCACTAGAAATCCTAAGAGTATTTGGATTTATACAACAGGTTTTCTATGCAACATTGCAGATAATTTTAAGACAATACTTGCCAACATCTGCTGGATCATGGAAAAAGCAAGAGAGTTCCAGAAAAACATCTATTTCTGCTTTATTGACTATGCCAAAGCCTTTGACTGTGTAGATCACAATAAACTGTGGAAAATTCTGAAAGAGATGGGAATACCAGACCACCTGATCTGCCTCGTGAGAAATCTGTATGCAGGTCAGGCAGTAACAGTTAGAACTGGTCATGGAACAACAGACTGGTTCCAAATAGGAAAAGGAGTACATCAAGGCTGTATATTGTCACCATGTTTATTTAACTTATATACAGAGTACATCATGAGAAATGCTGGACTGGAAGAAACAAAAGCTGGAATCAAGGTTGCCGGGAGAAATATCAATAACCTCAGATATGCAGATGATACCACCCTTATGGCAGAAAGTGAAGAGGAACTCAAAAGCCTCTTGATGAAAGTGAAAGTGGAGAGTGAAAAGGTTGGCTTAAAGCTCAACATTCAGAAAACGAAGATCATGGCATCTGGTCCCATCACTACATGGGAAATAGATGGAGAAACAGTGGAAACAGTGTCAGACTTTATTTGGGGGGCTCCAAAATCACTGCAGATGGTGACTGCAGCCATGAAATTAAAAGACGCTTACTCCTTGGAAGGAAAGTTATGACCAACCTAGATAGCATATTCAAAAGCAGAGACATCACTTTGCCAACAATGGTTCGCCTAGTCAAGGCTATGGTCTTTCCTGTGGTCATGTATGGATGTGAGAGCTGGACTGTGAAGAAGGCTGAGTGCCGAAGAATTGATGCTTTTGAACTGTGGTGTTGGAGAAGACTCTTGAGAGTCCCTTGGACTACAAGGAGATCCAACCAGTCCATTCTGAAGGAGATGAGCCCTGGGATTTCTTTGGAAGGAATGATGCTAAAGCTGAAACTCCAGTATTTTGGCCACCTCGTGCGAAGAGTTGACTCATTGGAGAAGACTCTGATGCTGGGAGGGATTGGGGGCAGGAGGAGAAGGGGACGACAGAGGATGAGATGGCTGGATGGCATCACTGACTCGATGGATGTGAGTCTGAGTGACCTCCGGGAGTTGGTGATGGACAGGGAGGCCTGGCGTGCTGCAGTTCATGGGGTCGCAAAGAGTCGGACACGACTGAGCGACTGATCTGATCTGATCTGAAATAAAAATTTTATCATACCAACTAGGTCACAAAGAAAATAATTTCTGACCATGAAGCCTCAAATGGATAATTGGTTGTTGGGGGTGGGGGGTGGGTAGCAATAGACCTTGAATCTAATTGAAGCATCTACTACTGTAGTTCAGTCTCCTGGAAAAGACAGTTCATATAAAGAAGAACAGATGAAAGGGGTGGGGAAATACACAGAAGCAAAGACTCAGGTATAGGACAAATGTCTGTGGTCAAGATAGAAAGACTGTGATCAGAACAACACTGGAGAGCTGATTTAAAATCAGGAAACTGCAGAGGGAAAGGTAACTCCTGCAACATACGAATGCTATTGTTAACAAATAGCAACTTCAGAGCAACAGAGACAAGCCTTGGTGTTGAACCCCATTGGAAACACGAGACCCACATTAATTTATTTTCCATCTTGATCATTCTGGACCATTCAAAATTCTGTTGTCGGGCTCTGTTAACTAGGACAGGGAAAGTCCACTTAAGATAATGGAAGATGGGTGTTGAAGATGAGTTTTGGAGAGAAGGCAAATGTTAAGCCTGGGAATGTGTTCTACATTTGTAAGCCATAGTGAGTCATCTCAGGTTTTAGAACAGAGTCATGATGTGATGAAAGCAAATTTTTGAAAATAGTCTAGAGAGTTCCCTGGTGGCCTGGTGGTTGATTCACGCCTTGCACTGCCGTGACCCCAGGTTTAATCTTTGGTTGGGGTGCTAAAATCCTACAAGCCATAACGTGCAGCCAAAAAAGAGAATAGTGTGGAAGCCCTGCTCAAAATGGATTAACTTGACTGCTGCTGCTGCTTCAGTATGGCTGCCACTCATTAAATCTTTCAGTTTCTCCATTAACTGGCATCTTCAGACTCTGCTCCCTCTAAACCCCCTGGCAACATTGTTTCCTAAGGGCTCCTAGCTCTCTGTCTCAGTGATGTTCAGAGTGTGTGTGTGCTCAGTAGCTCAGGCATGTGCAACTTTTTGCAACCCCATAGACTGTAGCTCACCAGGCTCCTCTGCCCATGGGATTTCCCAGCAAAAATACTGAAGTGAGTTGCCGTTTCCTTCTCCAGGAGACCTTCCTGACCCAGGGATCGAATCCATGTCTCGTGTCTCCTGAAATGGCAGGTGGATTCTTTACCACTGAGCCACTGGGGAACCCTCATTCATGTTCAACCAGAGGAGATGCCAAACTCCCTCAACACAGCAGTCCTGTACAACAAAGACTTGTCCTGTTCAGAAAGCCTGCAGTGCCCAGGATGAGAAGCAGGGTATCTGATCTCTTTTGCAGCTCCTACTTTTGTCTTCTGTAAATTTTCTTCTTCTGTTTATCACCAGGCATCCTGCCAGCCAAGCTGCCTGAATAGCAGGTTAAATGGTCACTCAATTGTCATCGAACTCCTTTTCCCTTTCAGAAGCAACTGGAGGCAAGCCAACGCCCATTATTGACCTAGTTCCACAGCATCTTAAGATTTCCAAAGTGGTTTCTACTAGCCAATTCTCATGTCAACACATGCTTCAAGTTAGTTTTGTTATTAGTGGTTTGTAAGTGGAGAGACTCCAGTACAGATATGGAAACCTGTTCATGTCTCCTACATTTAATTCACAGTCAGACCATGGGAAGCTATTTTCAAAGTTACACTAATTCTTTCAAATCTCTAGGAAATTTACTTAGTAGGGTGTCATTTGTGAAGAAATTTTAATATAAACATCTCTTGCTTTTGGAATTCAAATACTTTTGTGGCCTAGTTATGAAAAGTGAATCTCCTCCACTGGTTTTTATTGTATTATTGAAGATATATTCAAATATTTAATCTCTTTAAAGAGATGAATGCATTATTGCCATCTCTTTGAGCCTGTCTTTTCAAGTCTCTTACATTTTATCTTGTATTATTGGCCCTCTTTGAGGGCCTGCAGTATCTTTCTAATCCTAATAAACTGAAAGTGTTTTGAGGGCAAACTGTCTTATTTTTTGTACTCCTCCAATCACTATGACAGTGCTTGGTCTATCATAATGACAACAAATATTTGCTGATGAATTTGTGATCAAGTTGATGGTGGTACCTACTGGGAATTCACTTTTTAAAAAACATCTTGAGGACTGCCCTCGCAGTCCAGTGGTTGAGATGCTACACTTCCACTGCAGGGGCATGGATTTGATCCCTGGGTGGAGAACTAAGATCTCCCATTCCACATGTCCAAACAAACAAAAAAAATTTCACAAAACATTACTGGTGGTTTTTTTTTTTTTTTTTTTCAGTATTCCGCCCCTTTGTTGTCCCTGTTTCAATTTTTTAAATTAAAAACTTCATTTCATCAACACCGACCTCTAAGTCATGGATACTTCTCTCATAACTAAGAAGTCCCTAACTCCCCACCTGTCTTTCAACCAGAAATCCTCTATGCAAGATACAGCTAGTAACTTACCCTATGGAAGTGAAAGCACAAAATTGGTCACAGTTTTCCACTCATCACTTTGTCCAGGACCTTTGTAATGTAACTTAGTATCTGCTCCTATCAGGATGTGGGGTCTATTTTCCCAACCCCTTGAATCAGGAATAGAAAAATATTCCTTAAGTTGCTAAAGAAGAAAGTCAGTCTACCAAAACACCCACAGGAAACCTCACATGTAATCAATATGTTTTCAATGCATTCCTTTTCACATCAGAATAAGATAAAAATGCTTACTATTACCACAGCTTCTTTATATAGCCCTCAATGTTTGGCCAGTGCAATGAGACAGTTAGATTGCCAGGGAAAAGCACAACTGTTGTTGTTTGCAAATAACAAAGAATATATGAGAATTTTATAGAGAAAATCTTAAAACCCTTAGGTCATATAAGTTCATATTAATGGGAAAAAAAAACCAATGCTAATAGATATAGATAGTTGCTGCCACAACCAAAAAATAAGATTATTTAATCCTGTAAAGATGGAAAATTTTATGATCCAGCAATCCCACTGCTGGGCATACACACTGAGAAAACCAGAATTGAAAGAGACATGTGTACCCCAATGTTCATAGCAACACTGTTTACAATAGCCAGGACTTGGAAGCAACCTAGATGTCCATCCTCAGATGAATGGATAAGAAAGCTGTGGTACATATACACAATGGAGTATTACTCAGCCATTAAAAAGAATACATTTGAATCAGTTCTAATGAGGTGGATGGAACTGGAGCCTATTATATAGAGTGAAGTAAGCCAGAAAGAAAAACACAAATACAGTATACTAACGCATATATACAGAATTTAGAAAGATGGTAACAATAACCCTGTTTACGAGACAGCAAAAGAGACACTGATGAATAGAACAGTCTTATGGACTCTGGGAGAGGGAGAGGGTGGGATGATTTGGGAGAATAGCATTGAAATATGTATAATATCATTTCTGAAACTAGTCGCCAGTCCACGTACGATGCCTGATAACGGATGCCTGGGGCTGGTGCACTGGGACGACCCAGAGGGATGCTATGGGGAGGGAGGAGGGTTCAGGATGGGGAACACATGTATACTTGTGGCGGATTCATTTTGATGAATGGCAAAAGCAATACAATATTGTAAAGTTAAGCAAAATAAAATTTAAAAAAAAAAAAGATGGAAAATCTCCCCCAAATTAATTTATAAATTTAATGGAATTATGAACCAAATTTCAGCAGGATTATCTTAAACATCTCATTAAACTGTCCAAAATGAGAATGGAAGAATAAGTATTCATGAATAAAAGAGAATTTTGAAAAACAAGGGACTGAAGCAGTTAATTACTGTATTTTACAGTTTCCTAGGGCAATGGCACCCCATTCCAGTACTCTTGCTTGGAAAATCCCATGGACAGAGGAGTCTGGTAGGCTGCAGTCCATGGGGTCGCTAAGAGTCGGACATGACTGAGCGACTTCCCTTTCACTTTTCACTTTCATGCATTGGAGAAGGCAATGGCAACCCACTCCAGTGTTCTTGCCTGGAGAATCCCAGGGATGGGGGAGCCTGGTGGGCTGCCGTCTCTGGGGTTGCACAGAGTCAGACACAACTAAAGCGACTTAGCATAGCATAGCATAGCATAGGGCTTCAGTCTGGGAGAAAGGAATGGCAACCCACTCCAGTATTCCTGCCTGGGAAATCCCATGGACAGAGGAGTCTGTAACAAAGTACCACAAACTGGGTGGCTTAAAACAACAGAAATACATTCTCTCACAGTTTTGGAGGCCACAAGTCCAAAATAAAGGTGTTGGCAGAGCCACACTCACTCTGGGAGTTCTAAGGTAGAATCCGTGTGGGGCCTCTGCTAGCTTCTGCAGGATGAGGGCAGCGCTTCACAGTCCTGGAGCTGTGGCTGCATCTCTCTAATCTGTCTCTGTCTTCACCTCAGCCTTCTTTTCTGTGTCTGTCTGTTTGTATTTCCCTTCTTCTGTCTCATGCTACTGGATTTAGGAGCTATCTAGGTCATCAGGCTCATTTCATCTCAAGTATCTTAATTTAATTACATATGTAACAACTTTTCCCCCAAATAAAGTGATATTCACAGGTTCTAGAGATTTGGATGTGGACGTATCTTTTTGGAGGCCACCATTCAATTCACTGGTCATAGCAAATACCCTCTTCCAACAACACAAGAGAAGACTCTATACATGGACATCACCAGATGGTCAACACCGAAATCAGATCGATTATATTCTTTGCAGCCAAAGATGGAGAAGCTCTATACAATCAGCAAAAACAAGACCAGGAGCTGACTGTGGCTCAGACCATGAACTCCTTATTGCCAAATTCAGACTGAAATTGAAGAAAGTAGGGAAAACTACTAGACCATTCAGGTATGACCTAAATCAAATCCCTTATGATTATACAGTGGAAGTGAGAAATAGATTTAAGGGCCTAGATCTGATAGATAGAGTGCCTGATGAACTATGGAATGAGGTTCATGACATTGTACAGGAGACAGGGATCAAAACCATCCCCATGGAAAAGAAATGCAAAAAAGCAAAATGGCTGTCTGGCGAGGCCTTACAAATAGCTGTGAAAAGAAGAGAAGCGAAAAGGAAAGGAGAAAAGGAAAGATAGAAACATCTAAATGCAGAGTTCCAAAGAATAGCAAGAAGAGATAAGAAAGCCTTCTTCAGTGATCAATACAAAGAAATAGAGGAAAACAACAGAATGGGAAAGACTAGGGATCTCTTCAAGAAAATCAGAGATACCAAATGAACATTTCATGCAAAGATGGGCACGATAAAGGACAGAGATGGTGTGGACCTAACAGAAGCAGAAGATATTAAGAAGAGGTGGCAAGAATACACAGAAGAACTGTACAAAAAAGAGCTTCAAGACCCAGATAATCATGATGATGTGATCACTGACCTAGAGCCAGACATCTTGGAATGTGAAGTCAAATGGGCCTTAGAAAGCATCACTACGAACAAAGCTAGTGGAGGTGATGGAATTCCAGTGCAGCTATTCCAACTCCTGAAAGATGATGCTGTGAAAGTGCTGCACTCAATATGCCAGCAAATTTGGAAAACTCAGCAGTGGCCACAAGATTGGAAAAGGTCAGTTTTCATCCCAATCCCAAAGAAAGGCAATGCCAAAGAATGCTCAAACTACCGCACAGTTGCACTCATCTCACACGCTAGTAAAGTAATGCTCAAAATTCTCCAAGCCAGGCTTCAGCAATATGTGAACCGTGAACTTCCTGATGTTCAAGCTGGTTTTAGAAAAGGCAGAGGAACCAAAGATCAAATTGCCAACATCCGCTGGATCATGGAAAAAGCAAGAGAGTTCCAGAAAAACATCTATTTCTGCTTTATTGACTATGCCAAAGCCTTTGACTGTGTAGATCACAATAAACTATGGAAAATTCTGAAAGAGATGGGAATACCAGACCACCTGATCTGCCTCGTGAGAAATCTGTATGCAGGTCAGGAAGCAACAGTTAGAACTGGTCATGGAACAACAGACTGGTTCCAAATAGGAAAAGGAGTACATCAAGGCTGCATATTGTCACCATGTTTATTTAACTTATATGCAGAGTACATCATGAGAAATGCTGGACTGGAAGAAACACAAGTTGGAATCAAGATTGCTGGGAGAAATATCAATAACCTCAGATATGCAGATGACACCACTCTTATGGCAGAAAGTGAAGAGGGGCTAAAAAGCCTCTTGATGAAAGTGAAAGTGGAGAGTGAAAAGGTTGGCTTAAAGCTCAACATTCAGAAAACGAAGATCATGGCATCTGGTCCCATCACTGCATGGGAAATAGATGGGGAAACAGTGGAAACAGTGTCAGACTTTGTTTTTCTGGGCTCCAAGATCACTGCAGATGGTGACTGCAGCCATGAAATTAAAAGACGCTTACTCCTTGGAAGGAAAGTTATGACCAACCTAGATAGCATATTCAAAAGCAGAGACATTACTTTACCAACAAAGGTTTGCCTAGTCAAGGCTATGGTCTTTCCTGTGGTCATGTATGGATGTGAGAGCTGGACTGTGAAGAAGGCTGAGCGCCGAAGAATTGATGCTTTTGAACTGTGGTGTTGGAGAAGACTCTTGAGAGTCCCTTGGACTACAAGAAGATCCAACCAGTCCATTCTGAAGGAGATCAATCCTGGGATTTCTTTGGAAGGAATGATGCTAAAGCTGAAACTCCAGTATTTTGGCCACCTCATGCGAAGAGTTGACTCATTGGAGAAGACTCTGATGCTGGGAGGGATTGAGGGCAGGAGAAGGGGACGACAGAGGATGAGATGGCTGGATGGCATCACTGACTTGATGGGTGTGAGTCTGGGTGACCTCCGGGAGCTGGTGATGGACAGGGAGGCCTGGCGTGCTGCAGTTCATGGGGTCTCGAAGAGTCGGACACGACTGAGCGACTGATCTGATCTGATTCAATTCACAATGCCAGATATGAAGGCATATGCCTTGATATGCCCTACCAGATATGAAGGCATACTATAAGGCCATAGTATAACTCTATCAGACTAATAGACCAGTGGGACAAAACAAAGCCCAAAGAGGTCCAAGTTAGAAATTTGGATATATGGACAGCTGACATGATAAATCAGTGGGGGAAGAATCAGTTTAAGAAAGAGAGTTTAAAAAAAAAAACCCTAAGGAGAAAATTTTAACTTAAACTCTATTTCACAGCTTACATAAAGGTAAAATCTGGATGGATTAAAAACCTAAATATTAAAGATGAGCATTATATTGGTGTGTGCATGTAAAGAAAGTATAGAAGAATATCTTTGTGGTATTTCAGATAGGAAACAAGATCTCAAAAGCACAAGCCATATGGTGAAAAATTGGCAATTTTTGATTATATTACAATTAAGGATTTCTTCTTCCTTATAGTATTGTAAATAACATATGTAGTTACTTCCTTGTCCAGAAGGTGAAGTTTGACTCCCCTCCCCTTGAGTGTGGGCTGAACCTACTGACTCATGTCCAAGAACAGAGTATGGAAAGGAAACAAATTCAACTTGACAGTAGAGACAAGTGGCTGATATCCCCTTAACCAAGTGTTCAAGATTAACATCACCAGTAATAAGTCACGTTGATATTATGTACCCCTTGATGCGATGTGATAAGAAATGTACTTTACTTTGATATTATGTACCCCTTGATGCGATGTGATAAGAAATGTACTTTACTTCTGTGGTCTTCTTCCAAAAAAATGTGTAAGCCCAGGCTAATCATAAGAAAACGGCAGTCAAACCCAAAGTGAGAGACTGTCTACAAAATTCTTGACCAGTACTCTTCAAAACATCGAACGTCATGAAAAGCAAGGAAAGACTGAGAACCTAGCACAGATCAAAAGAGACTAAGGACGTGGCGACTAAAAGCAATGCAGTATCCTGGATTAGATCCTGTAACAGTAAAAGGACATCAAAGAAAAGAATGGTGACATCTGAAAAAATCTGTGATTTAGTTAGCATTCTTAAGCCAGTGTTATTCCTTGGTTTTGACAAATATGCCAAAAATTATGTTAACATTAGGGGGACTCCCCTGGTGGTCCAGTGGCTAAGACACCATGCTCCCAAGGCAGGGAGCCTGGGTTCAATCCCAGGTCAGAGAACTAGATACAACCTGCTGCCGCAACAGAAAGAACCTGTATGCCGCAAATAAGATCTTGAATGCTGCAACTAAGACCTGGGGCAGGCAAACAAATAAATAAATAGTTTTAAAATAAATAAATAACACGCTAACATTAGGGAGAAGGTAATATGGGAACACTCTGCAGTATCTTTACAACTTGCCTGTAAATCTCAAATTCTTCCAAAATAAAACATTTGTCTTATAAAAAGTAATTTCCTTCAACAAAAGATACCAGAAGAAAATTGCATCAGCTAAAACTGACAAAAATTAATGTCTAAAACACACATGGAATTCCAACAAATTGATGAGAAAGACAGGAATCCCAATAGTAAAATGGACGAGGATATGATTACACAATTTCCAGAAGGACAAATCCAAATGACTAATAAATATATGATGAGATGCTCTGTATCAATAATACCCAGAAATATGCTAATTTATATGGATGAGAATGCGGAGATACAGGAAGCCTGGTTCACTACGATAGAACAGTCATCTGGAGAATACCATGTGAGATGAAGTGTTCAGTTACCCCTCTATTATAACCTATAATCTGACTCTAGTGCTACCACCCAGGAACACTTACCCAGCACCATACATGGGCATAGGAAAGGATGGTCTTCACAGCACTGTGGCAGCAAAGCATTGAGCCAACAATGGCATCTATATCTGGTACTGTGAGCAACACATGCTCTGGAAGACAATGCAGCTGAAGAATTAACCACATGCACATTCACCAACATGGATAAATTCTGAAAAATTATGCTGTAAATAAAACAGTAGAAAGAAAAAAATACACTGAAATACTATTATATAAATCTAAATGTCATACATTTCATAATATACTCTAAACATATGAGTATGCATGTTTACTAGATATGAAGGAGATAACAGGCATAGGTATGAAGATGGAAAATACTGCAATAAACTAACCCATGTGAGCCACAAAGAAGACACAGATGCCATGAAGACCTTAGGTTCAACTCTTTGCACCTGAAGACAAATCTAAATCAAAAAGGGCAGAGGGCACTTCTGGATGAGGGCTTGAGATCATCTTTGAGCTAAGAGCATGCGTTTTGGTGTGGATGGATGTGGGAACATCTATATTGTCTTCCCAGCAGCCCGTTTCTTTACAGGCTGATTACAAAATAAGTTATTTCTTAATGTCCAGATAAGTCATTCACAGATGAGAAAAGCATGCTGTACTTGATCTCATTACAATAAGACATACCGACAGTACAGCCTGACACTCATGAGTAATTCTTTCCAACATCCCTATGAATCCCCTCAATTCACAAAGAACCACTATATCACATCATTTCCCCCATGATATGTATATACAAAAAGTGAAAAACGTTTTTTCGTTGAGCAGTGAGGGCAAAGCATTAGGCCAGCTCTGCAATCTACCACTGCACCCCAGCATCCCAGCCAGCAAGTGCAATTCTGATTCATGCTTCAATAAGAATACAAATTATATTTTGAACCTGGAGGGTCATTTACAAATAATGGAAAATGTGAATTCTAAATCAATGAAAGTCCAGGGAGTACTATACCATGATGACCACACCAGTGCCCTCGAAGAGTTACTGTAGCTTTCTTAAGTGTTTAATCTCTGAAACAACAGAGGCTCTGAGCAAACCCTGCTCACTGTGATTGACAATGTAGCCTATGGCTCAGGCCATTGCCGCACTGACTCTAAGCAAATCACAGAAGATTGAAATTCTAAGAGAAGCTGTTGATTTCAAAGCTTTTAATGATTCAAATTTTCAATCAGCAGCTTTTTTTTTTCCAGTTCATTACTCACAGACTCTGTGGATCAACCAACGTGTGCAGCCCATCTCCCCCTTAATTCCTCTAGTAATATAATCCTGTCCATCACTTTACCCGGCCCTGGAAAACAAAGCCAAAATATACACGTTCATTTTACCTTCATTTACTCTGGCAAGATTCCAAAAAGCATGGGAAACAAAGTAAGAAAAAGCCAAGCATCTCAGAAAGCTTCTAAAAATGAAGCCCATCAAGCCAATGACTCCTTAACACAACTGAACTGATGGGAAATTGAACGTGAGCTGGCAGCTCAGGCTGTGATGAACGAGAGATGCATATGAAAAAAGAAATGGAAGAGGGGAGCATCTTCAACCTCAAGTCAGGACTCTGTCCATCTCACAGTGTCATTCCCCCTCGGGGGTCTGGAGGTGAAAATAACTTGGCTTTGAAACACACGTAGGCTATTCAAGGAAGCAGCCGACAATTTTAAATATGAAGGGGGGTATGGGAATAGGTTCCTACTGTGTAAAATTGCATATTATTGAATTGATTGAGTTGTCATTCAGCAAAGGTGATTTTAGAAATGAAGCTAGCGGGGAAATAAATAAAGCAGAAATTCAGATAAAATTCATTCAAGTCTTGCCACTGGTATCTGTGAAACTAAAGGATTGCAGCTTGTGAAGGTAATGTTATTAAACAAAGATGCTGAAGGTCGTTCCTTGTCACCCTTTTCTATAAATTATCCCACTTCCTCTGTGGCTCATCGACCGTCACTCAGCAGAGCACTCACAGACTCACCGGGAGCCAGGGCCAGCCAGACCTTGTTGATACTGTGAAATCCCTATGCCATCTTGCTATATAGCACAGGAAGCCCAGCTCACTGCTGTGTGGTGATCTAAAGGGGTGGGAGGTGGGAGGGGAAATGGGAGGGAGGGAGACCCAAGAGGGAGAGGATATATGAATACATATAGCTGATTCACTTCACTGTACAGCAAAGGCTAACATTGTCAAGCACCTATGTGCGCTGTGCTGTGCTCAGTCACTCAGTCGTGTCTGACTCTTTTCAGCCCCATGGACTGTAGCCTGCCAGGCTCCTCTGTCCATGGGATTTCCCAGGCAAGAATACTGGAGTGGGTTAAAGCAACTGTATTCTGATAAAATTTTTTTTTTAAATTCCCATGGTGTCTTAAAGGTCTCCAGGAACCCATTTCCCATGTTCTGACCCCAACCATGATCCAGACTCACCTCCTGCCCCTTCAGTGTCCCCATTAAGCCATCAGTTCTTCTGGCTGACAATAGATGATCAGAGATTTAGAGGAAAAAGCTTTAAGGCATCTGGTGAGCTAGTCAACAATAGCACTTACATAGTCTCTAAGTGCTATCCCATGGACAGAGGAGAATCCCATGGACAGAGGAGCCTGGCGGGCTACAGTCCATGGGGCCACAGGGAGTCAGACACAACTAAGGCAACTTAACACACACACACAGTCTTGAAAGGTATGTGGCAAGTTCCTGCTTCATTAGAGTTACCTTGAGAACTGAGAAGAATTGACTCTAAACCGTATCTTGTCTGTCCTGGGTGCTCTATAAAAATGTGTTCAATGAACAAAGGAACAATGAACAACTGGCAGTTCCTACAATAGTCAGAGAAAACTATAATCAGCAGCCAGTCCTGACAAGTCTGTGCAGAGGAACGAAACCTCAGCTGAGGGTGGGAGCAGAGGGACAGAGAACCAGCAAGGAGGTAGCAAGTTTCTAGGACTTTGGCCAAGGAGACTAGGAATCAGAACAGAGCTCCAATCCCAGCAGGGAATGCAAGTGTGGAATGGGATCAACTCTGTGGAGCTTAAAGGAAGTGTGTGTATACTCACCCATCAGCTTGGGCAGGATAAGTGGGCAGGGGGCATCACAGAGGAGGGGACCTCCAGGCCTGCCCAAGCTGAGCAGGGCCCAGGAAGACTGCTGACCCAACTCTCTCATCTGCATCCCTACCTTTAAAAACTGGCTCTCAGAGTGATATAAATTTAAGTCAAGGACTTCCTCTGTAGGGTATTTCATATAAGAGCCTGCTCTTGTGGAAAGTGTACTAAGGAGACAACTTCAGAAACACCAGATTCAAGTCCCAGCCCTGTCGGGACTCGCATGTGTCCTTGGACAAATCATTGAACTTCTCTAAGTTACAGGTCCCAGCTCATAATTGGGGGCAATGATTCAACCTGCTGGAGTGTTGGAGCATAAAGAAGGTTCCACATGTGGAAGTGCTCAATAAAGAACAGAGTGCTATAAATGTTGGCTATTTGTGTATTCCATGGTATTTCACATTGAATCCAATGTTAAACTTGTCAAATTAAATTTTCTGTAATTATAAAGCTTTGATTCCAAGAGATTTTGTTTAAGCATCAAGCAGGCAAAGTGAATTTTGGAGGGAGCTAGAGAGACCTTTACCAGAGCCTCTGAAATCACGCTGCAATCGGTGTGGGTACCCAAAGCATCCCCACTTAATCCAGGCTCTGCTGGAAGCTGTGATCCTCAGCCCCATATGAAGCACATTTAAGTGTCTTTTATTTACATGCCAGAGGGCATGTAAATAAAACCTTCACTGAGGTAAACAGTTGTTCAGTTTTACAGCCTGTTCGCACGTAACTTTTATGTCCCATTATGATATATGGCTTCTGTGCATTTTGAAGTCCTGGAAATGTCATTCCATGTGGCATCCTCTATGTGACTGGCTGATAAATGATTATTTACGTGCTAGTTTTCACGGCCCATGAAAGTCTTTAAACTGGAACATTGTCCCTAACTACCCGTTAGTGATTATGGTAATTCTCCCTAACAGGATGTGAGCAGTCATCCTGACAGCCTTCGTGGTACAAGGAGGAAGGTTGGGTGAGATAAGGAGGAGTTCACCCTCAACCCAGGGGGTTCCATCTGGTTGTCTAAACCAAAGGCTATGCCAACCATTGGTTGTCGTGTTATGACCAAACGTGGAACGCGTGCACTCTTAACACATGGTGCATGTCACAAACATGAAACCATTCCAGGAAGGAGCCTGAGTGCTATAAACAGCACCTGTTACTGAGTCAAGTGACTGAACCCTCACCTTCTGTTGGTTTCACCCCGAAGTGACTGTTCAGCTGCTACACACGATCTGAAGGCCCAGACAAGAGAGTCAAGTACGTTTGTTCCACTTCCTGGTGACATCTGTGAATGCTTCTGGGATGGAAAGCAGGTCACTTCTCTGCCCTGAGAGAAGCAGCCCACAGCTTGAAAATGGAATGGATCTGAATTTTGCCTGCAAGACTGTTGGTTAGAATTTGCTAAGTACTTTTAATAGAAATAACAGTATAAATAAGAGTCTGAAAATGTTACCATGGTTATTCTAATAACAATAGTTACCAAATTCAGTTCAGTTCAGTCACTCAGTCATGTCCGTCTCTTTGCAGCCCCATGAATTGCAGCACACCAGGCCTCCCTGTCCATCACAAACTCCCGGAGTTCACTCAAACCCATGTCCATCGAGTCAGTGATGCCATCCAGCCATCTCATTCTCTGTCGTTCCTTTCTCCTCCTGCCCCCAATCCCTCCCAGCATCAGAGTCTTCTCCAATGAGTCAACTCTTTGCATGAGGTGGCCAAAGTACTGGAGTTTCAGCTTCAGCATCAGTCCTTCCAATGAACACCCAGGACTGATCTCCTTTAGGATGTACTGGTTGGATCTCCTTGCAGTCCAAGGGACTCTCAAGAGTCTTCTCCAACACCACAGTTCAAAAGCATCAATTCTTCAGAGCTCAGCTTTCTTCACAGTCCAACTTTCACATCCATACATGACCACTAGAAAAACCATAGCCTTGACTAGATGGACCTTTGTTGGCAAAGTAATGTCTCTGCTTTTCAATATGCTGTCTAGATTGGTCATAACTTTCCTTCCAAGGAATAACCGTCTTTTAATTTCATGGCTGCAGTCACCATCTGCAGTGATTTTGGAGCCCAGAAAAATAAAGTCTGACACTGTTTCCACTATTGCCCCATCTATCTGCCATGAAGTGATGGGACCAGATGCCATGATCTTCGTTTTCTGAATGTTGAGTTTTAAGCCAACTTTTTCACTCTCCTCTTTCACTTTCATCAAAAGGCTTTTTAGTTCATCTTCACTTTCTGCCATAAAGGTGGTGGCATCTGCATATCTAAGATTATTGATATTTCTCCCAGCAATCTTGATTCCAGCTTGTGCTTCTTCCAGCCCAGCATTTCTCATGATGTACTCTGCATAGAAGTTAAATAAGCAGGGTGACAATATACAGCCTTGACGTACTCCTTTTCCTATTTGGAACCAGTCTGTTGTTCCATGTCCAGTTCTAACTGTTGCTTCCTGACCTGCATATAGGTTTCTCAGGAGGCAAGTCAGGTGGTCTGGTATTCCCATCTTTCAGAATTTTCCACAGTTTATTGTGATCCACACAGTCAAAGGCTTTGGCATAGTCAATAAAGCAGAAATGGATGTTTTTCTGGAACTCTCTTGCCTTTTCGATAATCCAGGGGATGTTGACAATTTGATCTCTGGTTCCTCTGCCTCTTCTAAAACCAGCTTGAACATCTGGAAGTTCACGGTTCATGTATTGCTGAAGCCTGGCTTGGAGAATTTTGAGCATTACTTTACTAGCGTGTGAGATGAGTACAATTGTGCGGTAGTTTGAACATTCTTTGGCATTGCCTTTCTTTGGGATTGGAAGTATGGAGTACTTATTGCTTGCCAGAAGCTCTCCTGAGCATTTTACACATAATAGTCAATTGATACAGTAAGCCAATGAGACAGGGTTTATCATTTCCATTTCACAGAGGAGAAAACTAAGGCTCAGAGAGGCTAAGTAATTTACCTGCACTCTTGACTACCCCTCCATTGTTGATGGAAGCCCTTGTGATCTTCATTCATGCGTGTATGCCGAGTTGCTTCAGTCGTGTCTGACTATCTGTGACCCTATGGCCTATAGCCCTCCAGGCTCCTCTGTCCACAGGGTTCTCCAGGCAAGAACACTGGAATAGGTTGCCACACCCTTCTACAAGGGTTCTTCCTGACCAAGGGATCAAACCCTCATCTCTTACATCTCCTGCATTGTCAGGCGTGTTCTTTATCACCAGTGCCACCTGGGAAGCCCTGTGATCTTCAGACTTCCCATATCTCCTCAATTTAAAAAGAAACTATTTTAACTGTATTATACAATCAGGAAGATATTTTGTCATTGGCTTTCTAGGCTAGACCTCAAAAATCGGTGTTAGCTATACACAGCTGATTCATATGAACACACATCTGAGCAGGGGTCCAAGCGAAAGACTATAAAGAAGATGGAAAATGAGGAACCAGGGGTAGAGGAAGAATTCAGAGCTGGGGGAGGGAACAGGCAAGCCAATGGAAATGGAAGAGAAGAGGTCTTCATGGAAAAGGATGATGGCATGTGAAGACAAAGGGGAAGAACATTCCAGGCCGAGGGGACAGTTTGAGCACAAACATAGAGGAGAGAGCCTAAGGGTGGAGAACGTGGACACAGGAGCAGTGGCAGGAGGCTGGAGCTGAACGGCGAGATGCTTTCAGTGTCGAATTAACAACTTTGGACTCAGTTCCATCCCTGGAACCAGTGCCAGTTTTTACCTCATGCAGATTTTGTAACATAAAAGTATAATGAATATTAAAACTGCTATCTGTCAACTGAAAAGGGAAAGAAGCAATTGTTGGCACCTACAAGATCAAAAATTTTTTAAAATGATGAAATTACTTAAGTGTCGTATTTATAATAAGAATCATCTTCTCCTTTGAAGTAATAAAAAAAGATGATTTTCACATTTTCAAAATACTAATGATAATTCAACACATTAAATTATTACCAACACTTAAATGTATGTGATCACGGGCCAGTTCTTCTGGCGTGTTGTTTTGTTTTGTTTTAACACCATCCCCAGCACTCCATCACTGTCTCAGGTACTCAGTAAACACTGGGGACTAGAGTTTCTGGGCAAACCTCCAGCCTCAGCAGGTACCTGGAAGTATTAAGCAGGGAAACTGAGGCAGGCGTACAATGATGAACTAACTCAGTGGCATGTAGAGACTGCTGCTTGGAGCCTCCTCAGGGTTTGGGGCTTAGTTCAGCAGAAGAATCAAATACCAGGTACCCCTCCTGACACCGCAGAAATACACACTCATTGAGTGGACCTGGTGCCAGATAATTGAGAACTCAGCCTCACAGCAATTTCTCCAGAGTCACAAGAAACCCGGGGACCAGTGGAGTGGAGCTTGGAGGTGGAGGGCATCCATAAGTCCTGAATCCAGAGGCTAGTGGGGCAGGAGGGGAGGTGGCAAGTGCAGGGGTCTGGGCAGAGACCCTCCTAGACAAGATGCCCAGGGTCTTCACCAGTCTTCTGAAATTGTGCAACTTTGCAGTCTCCCCTGCACACATGTCTTTGGGAGACAAGACAGAATGCTTGTTTTAGCTTTGATTTGTTTTGGCCATTGTGCCCAGAGCACATGTGGTCATGTTCCAGCCCAGGATGGGCCTGCCCTAACTCTTGGGCTTTATCTCCATCCTTGCTGCCACCATCTGGGATGCTTTCTGTTCTTCAAAAAGCACCACACCCTCTCCACTTTGGATACTTGGGAGTCTTTTCCTTATGACAGACACATTCTTCTCCCCTTGTTCCTCTCTCCTCCTTCACCTGTTTACTCAGTTCTTCACTCATATGTTGGCTTTGTTACAGAGTCCAAGCTCAAACCAGTCACTGCACAACAGTTCAATAAATCAAAAGACAAGCTGTTGTGGCAAGGAATAGTGACTTTACTTGGAAAGTCAGCAAACAGAAAGATAGCAGACTAGTGTCCCAAAGAACCATCTTCCCCAAGTTAGAATGCAGGCTTCTTTTATACTAAAAGGGGAGGGGATGTGGTTGGTTATTGTAAACTTCTTAGTGTCAGAATCCTTTGTTCTTGCAGCTGTCCATGTAGGTCGTTTCACGATGTCCCTGTTACCTACAAGACAAATGTCATTCTCCATTCTGCAACTTTTTACCTCTATAAGAACATAAAAGTATTATCCCTTTAAAGATCGGAGCCTTGAGAATGGGCTATCCTGCATATTTTAAGCTATAGGCAACATTCTTAACTTATAGCAATAGAAGGTGTATATGTATGCTAAGTCACTTCAGTCATGTCTGACTCTTTGCAACCCTATGGACTGTAGCCCACCAGGCTCTTCTGACCATGAAATTATCCAGGCAAGAATACTGGAGTGGGTTGCCATGCCCTCCTCCAGGGGATTCCTGACCCAGGAATCGAACCCTCATCTCTTATGTCTCTTGCATTGGCAGGTGTGTTCTTTAACACAAGTGCCACCTGGAAAGCCCAGCAATAGAACACAAAGGTTAAAGTAAAAGAAATATCCAACATGGAGTCACATTTGTTCTTTCCTATTACAACTTAAACAACTCTTCCCAAGGGAAGCCTTCTCTCTTAGATCAGATGAATACCTCATATATACTCCCATAGCAGGTATTGTCCCCTTTTTATAATTCTTATCACACTTGTAATTATGTGTTTGTTGTTTCCCACCCCTCTACACCATGAACTTTACAAAGCAGGACTTAAATCTGTCTTGTACCCTCTGTATCCTTATATCTCATGGTATCCTCAGCACCAAGAACAGGACCAGGCACTGAACAGGAGACCAGTAAAGATTTGTTAAATGAGTGAGCAAGAGTCACGTGTCTATGGAAGATCTGAAAATCTGCATTAGTCCATTGTGAGTTCCTAGAAGGTGGGACCGAGCCTGACTTGTCTTGCACCTGTGCTGCCATGCATTGCTGACATCACATCGCAGGGACGGGATTTTAAAAGGGGGACAGTGGATGGGAGAGCATGAGATGGTATTTCCTCACACCAGGCCCTTCTCTTGCGTCCAACCCCAGAAGACCAATGGGGTTGGCCTTTCACCTCGCTCAGCCCACCTCAGTGTCCTCTCCTCAACCCCTGCAGGCCTTCATGGCTGTGCCATTCCTTTGGCACTTGTTGCCCCTGCTTTTTCAGGTCTCTCTCATGAGCTCCTTCAAAAGAGAAGCTGTCTTCTCTTTCCTTTAATTTCTTGGTTCCTAAATAATTTCTTGCTCAGAGCCAGTGCCCTATATATGTTCATTGAGGGCTGAAGAGAACCTGAATGTTTCCAAAAAGATTTTTTAAACCTCCTTTCCTGATGGACTTCAAAAAATTAGGGTGGATTTTCAGGTGTGTGAGAAAGTTGAATGACAGCTTTTCTGGAAGCAGAAAAGCAAACTACATGAGTCTCTCTCCAAACCTTCAACTCTATGATATTAAGCATCATGTTGACACTGTAAAAAATATGAAAGTGCTCTTTTTGTCTTTATTCATTTTAGATAAAGCCTGCCTGTGTTGGGTATGCTCTGATTCGGAGGGTCCTAGAAGAATGGGAAGCATTCTTCACTCTGACTTTAAGTAAACACGGCAAGCCCTTGTCCTACTAAAGACAGAATGAACAGCTTGCTCAGAAAAGCTGACGATGTATTCCCAGAATTAGCCCAGAAAAGACCAGCAGCACCACAGAATTGACCCCGTCGCTTCATAGATGAGACCTTGCTTCCAAAAGATCCTATCCCCACACTGACTGGCATGTTGCCCTGGCCTGCAGATAACACGAGAAATCTCACTCTGCCTTTGCACCAGGATCCTCCTTGCAGGAGTTCTGCTAAGCCTCTCTACACTTTCCCTCACAGGCAGAGAGGCAGGAAAGGCCCCCTCAGAGGAACCCCTGAATGTGTCACTAATCCATTCCCCTGCTTCTGTGTCACATTTAATTACTCACTCAATACAGAGTTATCTGTACTGCAACTCCAGACTAATGAGATACCGCGAAGCCTTCAAATTGGGGATTACCAAGTACAGCATGTTATACTAAGGTCGGTTTGGATGGTTCTAAAACTCTGATTACTACACGACACCTTCTTTTTAACCCAAAACCCTTTCATTTCTCATTTTTCAAAAGGGAAAAACTATAGGAAGAGGCAAAGCATGTTGCCTGGTTGTTTGTTTTGATTGCATGAAAGCCTCAGTGATCAATATCTAAATCCTCAGAGCTGCATTGAAGTTACCACCTTCGTAATCTTCCCAACAGGGTATGCTGACCTTTGCCTTAAGGGAACAAAAAATTACAACCTCTTGATGACATTTTTGCAGGGAAATAATGCAAGAGGCTGGATAGGCATTGTTTTGAATGTGTTTGCATTCTTACCTAGTTTAATGATCAGAGAGACTCCATGCAATCCTTTTATCCCAATTCCTTATCAAGTCTGTCTCACAAAGGTATACTATGCCCAGGAAACTGAGCTCATTCAGAGCTTCCTGAACTCTGACTACATACTTCCTATGCCTGTCCGGTAGCTGCTAGTCACACGTGGCAATCGAGCAGTTGGAATATGGCTGTCCTGAATTGAGATGTAAGTGTAAAATACACATCAGACTTGAAAACTTAGAATTTTAAAAAATGTAAAATATCAAATTAATGAGTTTTCTACATTTGATTACATGTTGAAATGTTCTAGATGTATTGAGTTAAATCTGGATTTTTCATCCTCAGTAGCATAGACATTTGGGGCTACATGGCTTTTTGCTATGGGAGGCTGTCCCCTGTGCATTGTAGGATGTTCAGCTGCATCTCTGGCTTCTTCCCATTAAATGCCACCAGCACACTCCAAGCTGTGACAACTAAAACTTGCCTAATGGCATTGCTAAACATTGCCAAATGCCCCCAGGGTGCAAAATCTCCCCTGGTTGAGAACCATTGGGATAAATAAAATAGACTATTAAAATTAATATCACTATTTCATTTTACTTTTTTAATGTGGTCACTAGAGAACTTAAAACTACACTTGTGGCTTTTATTTTATTTATGCTGGACAGTGCTGCCTTAGACTGAGCATCCTGATATCAAGGCTCTTTCTTTTCTTTGTTGCATCCCCAGTGCTGAGGGCAAGGAACCTTGGGCCTGGCACAGAACAGAGGGGCAGGAGCAGAAGTGCAGCCTGTAATGTTTGCAGGTAGGGTTGGGAGGCAGCAGCCCACTGAAGACATTCGGGTAAGTGATAGGAAGGAAATGGAATAAACACCGACTCGTGCTAGAAGAACCCAGTTGCAACAATCCTAGAGTTTGAGAGAAAGAAAGTTCTAGTAATTATCGTGAAATCACAGGCTGGACCCGATGGCATACTAAGCATTGGATAAAGTCCACCTCAGGAACCCATGTTGTCTTTTAACTGAAAATAGCTTTGCATGCGTGCGTGCTAAGTCACTTTATTTGTGTCCAACTCTTTGCAACGCTATGGACTGTATCCTGGCTCCAGAGGAGCCAGGCTCCTCTGTCCATGGGATTCTCCAGGCATGAATACTGGAGTGGGTTGCCATGCCCTCCTCCAGGGGATCTTTCAGACCCAGGGACCAAAGCCACATCTCTTATATCTCCAGCACTGGCAGGCGGGTTCTTTACCACTAGTGCCACCTGGGAAGCCTGAGAATAGCTTTACCAGTGTCAAAATAGTAAAAAATAATGTATCATTTGGGGACATAACAATCAGCATATAAGCTCCCAAGTCCCTCTGACATTTGCTTATTTTCTACCTTCCAATTCTGATCCTCTTAGTCTGCCTTTCCTGAGCTGTTCTTTCCAACCCTGGGTTCACCTTCCCACCTACCAGCCAACAAGACATCACTAAGGACCCAGGTGCTTTGCATCAAGGGTCCCTAATGGCACTGGTTTGTGGCCTGTTAGAAACAGGGTCACACAGTAAGAGGTGGAGGGCCAGGCTTACCTTCCCTCCATCTCGTGCGCCCAGCCTGTTCTAATATGCTCACATCTCCCAGTTTGGTTGGGAACTCTTTACTCATACCCTGACTTGCTCACCACCTCCAGCTCTTCCTAAACTGGTTCTTCTGGAACCTTCTTCTAATGGTTAGACCTTAATGAAAGCACATGGTTCATGGTTGGGTGCATTCTCTAATGCCAGGCATCTCACACTGCCTGCAGTAAGGCTCAGGGATCCTGTCCCATAACCTACCCCACTGTCCTCATGACAGAAAAGAAATTTTAACATTATTGTTTTATCAATTGTCTTTGACTGAAAGTAACAGAGAACTCCAACTAAAAATGACTTAACAAATAAGGTAGGCAACTCCATATTTAATTGGGTAACCTAAAGACATACTAAGGACCCAGGTGCTTTGCATCAAGGGTCCCTGATGGCACTGGTCTATGGCCTGTTAGGAACAGGGTCACACAGTAGGAGGTGGAGGACCAGGCAAAACCAAAACTATCCCTATCCCCAACTCCAGTCTGTGGAAAAATTGTTTTCTACAAAACCAGCCCCTGGATCCAAAAAAGATTGGTCATTCTAAGAGCATTCACTTTGTCCTTATTAAGTGTTGCTCCCTTAATAGTCCCAGAATATCTGCAGCAGTCCCAGGTGCTCCATTCAAAGACTTTGTTCAGAGGTGGAAAAGGAGCCATCTCTTCACTGTGTCTCCTTTGAAAAGAGAGAACCCTTTTCCATAAGCCCCCTGCAAACTTATCACATCTCATTGGGAAGAGTTGCCTCGTGTATCCATACCTAACACTAAACATTAAGGAGGAGAAGGGATGAGAGAGGATGAGATGGTTGAATGGCATCACTGACTCAATGGGCATGAGTTTGAGCAAACTCCGAGAGATGGTGAGGGACAGGGAAGCCTGGCATGCTGAAGTCCATGGGGTTGCAAAGAGTCAGATGTGACTTAGTGACCGAGCAACAACAACTGGTAAGGAGGAGGAGATCACCAGGATTGGCTCAGACAGTGGCTGTCAAAGCCTGGTCTTCAGACCAATAGTATCAGCATCACTTGATGCAAATTCTCTGACACCACCCAGACCTACTAAATCAGGGCTGGTGCTCAGCAACTGGTTGTTTTAACAAGCTCTCTGCATGATTCTGATGCCCATCAAGGTTTAGGAACCATTGACTTAGACCAATCTTGCTTCTGGGCTAAAGCCTGCCTCCCTTGAAACATGCAATCATGATAAGGGCAGACATATAACAAAATCAGGGTTCTTTTACGAAGAAGAAAGGACTGACGTAAGAATAGAGGTTGAATAGAGGTTACTTAAATAGTCAACATTACATGCTATAATCACCAAGTCAAATTTTTTTTCCCCTTTCTAACTGGAAAAGAAGCCTTCCTATGTTATACACTTTTATTGCACATGCCTGGCAACCACTTTACAATAGTTCAAAGAGTGTTTTGGGAGAATTCTTAGAAAAGGTTTAACTCTATTTCTATACAATATTCAACAAAAACAACAACCCTTTAGCAACACAGTCTTCAAAACTATTACCCATAAAAGGGTTTCATATTATCCTCAGGATAATTTTATAAAGTAGAAACAGCAGTTGTTATTTTTATTTTCATTTTACAGATGGGAAAACTGAAGCTCAGAAAGGGCAGAATCACATAGCTAGCAAATTTTAGAGTGAACATTCACTTTGAAGATATTCTGACCTCAACTTTTTATTCCTTCCATGATGATACCAAACTTTCTCCCAGATAAACATCTTCAGGCAGAGGCCACTGTGATTCAACACACCCAATGCCAGAACTCTGTGGGGCAATGACCTCCTACAATAAAGCATATTAGGAAGAAAGCCATGGCTGTTTCCATAACTTTCACCTGCATGGCCTGTTCTGATGCAAGATAATGGAATTCCACCTACAAGAAAATCTGACAGCTAGAAGAAATGGCAGAAATTTCCCTACCACTGTTAATTGTGCAGCAGAGAGATTTTGCATGCTGCCACCCAAGAAAATGAGCATTTTCATTAACACTGTAGATTTCATTATTGACCTAAAGTTCAGCAAAAGAGATGCTACCCTAATCACATTGAAATTACCTAAGAAGATATTTTTCTCTAGAAAACCCAAATGATTTTTTGTTTTATTTTTGTGAGCTAGAAATATGAATGATTTTGAATTGATGCTTTTGAAATGTGGTACTGGAGAAGACTCTTGAGAGTCCCTTGGATGCAAGGAAATCAAACCAGTCAATCCTAAAGGAAATCAACCTTGAGTATTCACTGGAAGGACTGATGCTGAAAATGAAGCACCAATACTTTGGCCACTTGATACAAAGAGCCAACTCATTGGAAAATACCCTGATGCTGGGAAAGATTGAAGGTAAAAGAGAAGGGGGTGGTAGAGGATGAGATGGTTAGACAGCACCACAGACTCAGTGGACATGAATTTGGGCAAACTCTGAGAGATAGTGAAGGACAGGGAAGCCTGAGATGCTGTAGTCCATGAGATCACATGAGAGTCAGATATGACTTATCAACTAACAATAGTAACAAATGTTTAAATACAGCACACACAGTATACATTAAAATAAATTTCAACAGTAATTTTCAGCTAGGGGACCCAGACTATAGTGTTCTTGAACAGCCATCAAACCAGGAGCTCAAACCCTAAAGATCACATGGGGTTCCTGGGGCAACAAAACCCAAGAAGCAGAGCTGTTACATTTCTCAACCCCATCTCCCTTTTATCTAACCATTCTCCAGCTCTGCCAGGAATCCCCTTCAGATCTTGGGGGCACTTGTTACAAGAACAGTGCTGCCTGAGATGGGAAACCTAGGAGCTCTACCAGCCTGAGTCAATCCTGAGATCCTAATAGGCATCCAGAGACCCAGAGAGCAGAAAATAGTATATACCTGAAGACTCCCTGGAGAAAAGGACTTTTGCGGAGAAAACTACATCAGCAGACTTTATTAGGAAATCCTGAAGGTAGGACAAGAGCAACGTTATCCCAATGGCCCTTGCTCAAGGGTTCTCCAAAGGAATGATCCTCTCCAGATTCTCTACTGTTGGCCCTGCTGCTGATTTTTCTCCTGCCTTTTGTGGCCTCCATGTATTCAAAGAGATGACACTGAGCCTGGAAGTTCTAATAATCTGTGCTGGACCAGCTCTGGATTCTACCATCACTCCAACCTTAAATCTAATGCACCTGCTCTCCAAGATGCTGTCACCAAAGAGAACTTTCCTTTCGATCAAAAGCAAGCCCCGATGCAGTGCCACTGGGTCCCGGTGCAGCTGCCAAGTCCTGTCCCTAACCAAAGCAAAGCATCTTCCTGCTGAAACCCAGGTGCAAGGAAGCTCTTTCCCCACCTCAGCCCTGCAGGAACATGGCAGCTCAAAGCCCCAGGAAGCACTCCGCCTGAGCTGGGTTCATGAATGCTTTATTATTGTTCTGCTGAGCAGTAACCCCCATGCCAAGCAACCCTGAACAAGCCTTCTAAGCCACAGTGATGGATGTTTGCAGGAAACCCATGGGAGTTATTAATATTCATGTTCCCGTCACACTTTTGCAAGTAATGGAAGCTTGTTTTCTGTAACACATCATTAGGCGAGGAAGATAAGTGACCTCCTAGAATTTTGATGCGCAAAGGGTGGTCACCCAAGGCTCAGAAGGGACTGAGGGGAGAGCAGACAAGGTGAGAGGGGTGATGGTGTTACACTCTCCTTTCAGAGACTCCCAAAAGACCCTTTTGGCGAAGGTGGGCCTTCATGGAGCCCCCTCCCCCAACAGAGCGAGCAGAATCTGGGGAATGGTCACAGTGTCTCCCCTCCCCCAGAGGACACAGGACCCGATGTTGGATGTCTAAGGGCAGATTTGAGAGTACAGAGTGAGGAATTGGGAGGTCTGGGCTGAGCCATCTGCCTGCTCTAGAGCACTGGAGAGGCCTACAGACTCAGGAGCAAAAGAACAGAGGGTCAGGAGGGTCAGAAGGAGAGCATTTGCTGAGAGCTCAGGGGAGACTAAGTCCAGAGCAGCGAGGCTTGGAGTGAGGGAAGGAGACATGTCCGGCAACTCTAAGAACCAGGCAATGGGGGCAAGAGAGCGATTCTTACCCGTAAGCCTCTCAGAGCTGCCCACCTGCCCCTCTCCACTCTAAGGAAGTGCCCAGTTACAATGCAAGCTGTTATCACACACGCCATCCACACTTCAGAATGTGTGGACTCTGTGTCTCTGTTTCCTCATCTGCAAATTGGGCATAAGAGTCATACGTAGAACAGCATCTGGCCTGTAGCACACTCCATTAAATGCAAGCCATCATCATTATCACCATTAATATTATTTATGGGTCCATTCCCCTCAATAGACTGAGTTCTCTGGAAGCAGAAACCATATCTCATTACATTCGTTACCCCAAAGCCCAGCACTGTGCCAGGCACAACTTAAAGAAAGAAAAAAGTGAAGTCACTCAGTCGTGTCCGACTCTTTGCGACCCCGTGGACTGTAGCCCACCAGGCTCCTCTGTCCATGGGATTCTCCAGGCAAGAATACCGGAGTGGGTTGCCATTTCCTTCTCCAGGGGATCTTCCCGACCCAGGGATTGAACCCAGGTCTCCTGCCTTGCAGGCAGATGCTTTAACCTCTGAGCCACCTGGGAAGCCCAGGCACAACTTAATTGCATAGTAAATACCCACTGAATGAATGAATCAATGAACGAATGGTACATTTCCTGATCTTGTCATTGTAGGAAAGGCCTCACTCTACACTTAGGCTACATGAAGTCATTTCTTCCTAATAGTACTAGCATCAGGTCACTGATTCATTCAACAAATATTTGTTGATCACTTGCTCTAGGCCAGGTGCTATTCTGGGTGCTGAGACTGTAGCAGGGAAACAGAAATGGAGAGACTATCAGGCCTCGTAGAACTTGCCTTTCATAAGGGGAAAGAGAAGACAAGTGAAAAAAGAAGTAAAATGTGTTCTGTTTGATGACTATCTGTGCTACGGAGAAAAGTTGAACAGCGAGAAGTGGGAAACTGCTCCACAACACAGGGGGCCCAGTATGGTGTCTGTGATGACCTGGAGAGGTGGTACCAGGGTTTGGAGGAAGGCTCAAGATGGAGGGTGCATATATACATAATTATGACTGATTTGTGCTGTTGTATGGCAGAAACCAACACAGCATGGTAAAGCAATTATCCTCCAATTAAACTTTTTAAAAAGAAAAGATACCAGGGAGCAGGGAATCTGCCTGGTGGTCCAGTGGTTAAGAATCTGCCTTCCAATGAAGTTTTCTATCCATGGTCAGGACACTAATATCTCACATGCCACGGGGCAACTAAGTCCACGCCCCACAATTAGAAGTGCCGCTGCACTGCAACTGGAGAAAGTATGCGCGCCACAACAAAGACTCGGCATGGCCAAAAAATAATAATTAAATTAAATTTTACAAAAGGAATGCCAGGGAGCAGGGGCATTCTGTGTAACAACAGTGCTAAGGGAGATCTGCTGGAGAAGGGGGCCAAGGAGGTGGGGGAGCCAACCACGTGCCTGTAGGGGAAGAGATTTCTGGTTAGAGGAAAACAAAGGTGCAAAGATATGTTTATATCTTCTGGCCACACCTTAGTGACATATTTCATAGCCTTCTTATAATTGAGAGGGCTTCCTTAGATACCTGAGCCGTCAAAGTCAGCTTAGGGTACCGAGTTTTCCACAAAGTCAAACTACAATCAGTGACAGCTCTCTGTTAACTGTGTGGTTGTGAAGTGAAACTGGATCTCTCAGTGTGATCAGGAAGGAACACTTCTGACAATTCCAGATCTGTTCCCATCTATAGTTCATAAATCTCATTTCCTCCTGGATAGATCTGTTAAATGAGATATTAGATATAAAATGCCTAAAAGACACTTACTCCTTGGAAGAAAAGCTATGATGAACCTAGACAGCATATTAAAAAGCAGAGACATAACTCTGCCCACAAAGGTCCCTATGTTCAAAGCTATGGTTTTTCCAGTAGTCATGTACAGGTGTGAGAGTTGGACCATAAAGAAGGCTGAGTGCCAATGAATTGATGCTTTCAAACTGTGGTGCTGGATAAGACTCTTGAGAGTCCTTTGGACAGCAAGGAGATCAAACCAGTCAATCCTAAAGGAAATCAATCCTAAATATTCATTGGAAGCACTGGTGCTGAAGCTAAAGCTCCAATACTTTGACCATCTTATGTGAAGAGCCAGCTCATTGGAAAAGACCCTGATGCTGGGAAAGACTGAAGGCAGGAGGAGAAGGGGATGACAGAGGATGAGATTGTTCAATGGCATCACCGACTCAATTGACATGAGTTTGAGCAAGCTCTGGGAGTGGTGAAAGACAGGGAAGCCTGGCATGCTGCAGTCCGTGGGGTCACAAAGAGTTGGACGTGACTGAGCGACTGAACAACAACAAGAACTCTACTGGGCACACTGCCGTTGCTTTAACGGTTATTCCTATTAGTCCAGTCTTATTCCCCACCCTCCCCAAGCCCCAACCTCCCAAAATGCCACAACGAAGGAAAAATACTGGAGGAGGTTGTTGCTCTGTTGCTACTTGGGAAGCATGGGTGAGGAGGGTGAAGAACAGGATAACTGACCACCGATGGACATTTTCTGCACCAGACTGTGAGTGAGCGGCTTGAGAGAGGCAATCTCCAGCTCTGTAACTCTGCATGATGCCCAGCAGATGACCTACCACATAGTAGGTACTCAGTGAATGCTTAATGAAAGAATAAATGGAAATAAAGTGCAGCCCTACGCGGTGGGCCTCGGGACTGTAACACACCCATTTGCATGAGTCCTACTGGCATCTTAGCCGGTCTGAGCCGGTGACACCTACAGAGCGAGGCTGCGCTGAGACCTAACACCTCAGGAGCTTACCTCTCTCGCTGTCCACATGAACACTCACCCAAATGCCACCTGGTGTTCGGGGTGGTGCATGAGCAGCAACCCACAGAGGGAGTCTGGGTGACTTTACTGCATTTAGCTTTGTTGGCATTTAGATAAGTCATTACTTTCTGTAGTTTTAAACTTTAGCTTGGTGTTCTCAGAGAAGATATAAATTATTAAACAAAGGAAAGCAACTCAGGCTTCAGATCAGCTGGCAATTAGCATCACCTAGCACTGAGAAAAAGTCCCTTCATGTGGTCCACATGTCAGCTTAAGGAGTGCATGTTTTGGCAATGATGCTCAAGTTCTAGCTGATATTAATCTCAGATGTGCCTGGAACCCAGAGAGAATAATTGAAGTGATTTGGGCATTCACCCCTACTACAAAAGAAAAAGGAAATTAAAAGGAGAAGGAAATGTAAATCTTGGTATAAGAATAAAGGGAATTTACATGAACTGCCCACTTTCTAGTTACGATGTATGGTACATCTATGAACTCATTTCAACTTTTACATCATGAAGTAGGTGCTACTCTCTCTGCTTGGCAGATGATCAAACTGAGGTTCAGAGCAGTTGAGTAACTCACCCAAAGGCACACAGCAGCTGGAGAAGCAGAGAGCAGAGCCTGGGTCTGCCTCACACTGAACAGCCTCCTCTCAGAAGCAAGCAGAGGACCCCACAGGCAGACGCGAAGTCCATCCCAAAGGGGTCGTGGGCCATGAGCAACAATGCCTGGGGAGAGTTTAAGTGTGGACCACTCCCTTTGAATGTACGTATTTTCAAGGGAAGGATAAATCTTCACACATTTCCATGACATCAGAATTATTCCCTCCCTGTAACAAAGAGGTCCTATACCACTATTTCTCAACTTTTTCTTCACACAATCCCCCACTTTGGCATTTGTCATGTCCCATCATTAGAAAATAATCTATGTCATATGTATAGAGAGATAGAAATGTATCATATTTATATTCCCCTTCAATGCTAGAACTGGGTCTTGCCCCAACAGACTCTTAGTTAATATTTGTTGAATGAATATTCGTGTGTAAAATCTATCACAGGAAATAAAAGATTATAAGTGATCCAACTAAATAAATAGGATTCCAAAAAAAGAGAAGACTTAAAGCACTGATTTTTTTTCTGATTTCAAAAGTAAATCCTCCTCTTGGAATTCAGAAAGTGACCAGCGTTACTGACACTGGAATATGAGGAAAGGGGAGGTTTAATTAACCAGACAGCAAAACAAAAGTCTTTGTTTACCTAAGAGCTCCCTCTGCCATTGCCAGGTACCTCTTACCATGAAGAGTTTTCACTGCTCAAGGAAATGCAGTTTAAAAAGGCAAGTAACAGCATTATAATGACACCATCAGAAAGGCTTCTGAGGATTCTCAGGTCACAGTTCTACACAGTTCTAACTCTTGTATTTGGACAATATTAATAGGAGGGAGAAAAAGAACAGACGGCTGTATTGAAAAGATCCTCAGACTACCAAGACAGAAGTGACATTCTGAACAATAAAAGCCAGGAAAGCTCAGAAGAAAATATGGCTTCAAAGATTCCTAGTGAGACCCTTTTGGGACTTTTCCATGTAGGAGATGCAAGAGACACAGGTTCAAGCCCTGAGTCAGGAAGATCCCCTGGAATAGGAAATGGCAACCCCTTCCAATGTTCTTGCCTGGAAAACTCCATGGATAGAGGAGCCTGACTGGCTACAATCTGTAAGGTCACAAAGAGTCAGACACAACTGAGCATGCATGCAGCAAGACTCTTTACCTATCTGGAGAGACCACACACACACACACACACACACACACTGATGAGAATATTCACACACACGTGCGCACGCACGCACTGATGAGAATATTCCCAGCCAGGCCTTGGTAACCTTCCAACAACCATTGTTGCCAATTACTGTCCCTTTGGTCTCAGAACACCTGCTTGGGGTAACACAAGCCAGAGATTCCAGCTGAGCATCCCAGGACCATTGAAGTTCACATTAGCCAGGTGACTTCTGAGCCTGAGGGAAGAGCCAGCTCAAACATTTCACTTGGGATCATGCCAAAAAGCAGCTGCCCAAATAACAGTCCCATAACCAGCTCCCATAAGATGGTCCCTCTGGACAAGAAGAGTCATTTTTGCTGCCAGGATATGAACTGACTATTCAGGCAGACTGACAGTGTGATAAAAATCTAAATCTTCCTCAGAAATTTTAAACCTTCTTAAAACACAGACCTAGACATATCCTCTAACATACAACTCTGACATTTTATAATTAAGTGATACATAAAATAGATAAAACATACCCAACATTCACTATGCGCCCAACTCTGAGTATTAACTTGTTAAACCAATACAAAAAAAAAAAAAAATCTATGAGGTGAGAAATATCAGTACTCCCACTTTATGGATGAGGAAATTGAGGCCCTGGAAGATTAACTTGTCCACGATCCCACAGTTCCAGAGCCTTCACTCTCACCCACTACACTATACTATGTCTTATACCAAGATTCCAGGAAAATCTTAGATGTTTATGTCACTTGCTATCACTGACACAAAGTAACCCTTAAGTCTTTTCATTAGGGATACATGTGCATTCCTGAGGATTTATCCAATTCAGCAAGTTCAACACCTTCTTGGTGAAAATCAGGGCCAGATGTGGGGGTGGGCTCCATCTGGAGGTGGGCTTTCCTCCCCTTGCAGCTCACAGCCAAGGAGGAGGCACACTAGTGTGGGAGCCACAGCTACTGAAGCCCAAGCACCCTAGAGCCCATGTTGCACAACAAGAGAAGCCACCACCATGAGAAGCCCGTGCACCACAACTAGAGAAAGCCAACATGGCGACAAAGACCCAGCATAGCTGTAGATAAAATATTAATTATTTTTAAAAAGTCAAAGGCTGTTACATCCCTGCTCTGCTCTCTGCTCTCCTATCTAGCCCCTCATTTAATTTCCAGATTGTGTTCCTGTATTTGGTTAGAGAAGCTAAGCCTTTGGCTTCCTACGCCCCATACCATCTCCCAGTGCCTCAGGGGTTAATTTAGGCCAGCTCTGCTCTAGGCTGTATTCCCCTGGACCATCTCCCTGTTAGACTCAGTTGTCCATGCCCTCCTGCTTTCACACAGGGGTCGAGGCTTGGGTATAAGAAAGGGACCAAGGAAGCCAGTTTTTAGTCTCGTCCTTGCGCTCTTCAGGAGACCAAGAAGAAAGTGTGATTCACACGGGGTGAAGCCAACTCCCTGGTCTATGGATTCCATGTGGGGGTTTCAACCAACACTCTGTGGTCATCACTCGTCTACTCTTGTCTGGCCATGTCCTCAGTGCATGTCTATCCCAAAACCAGCAACGGTAAACTGACAGACTGAGGGTTCTGATTTTCAGAATCTCACCCTTGTCTGTTTTCATCTTGAAGACATCTTAGAGATATAAGAACCAATGAACCATGGTCCTTCCCTACCCTCAAGGAACTCACAATCTAGTGGGGATACAGACAAACAAAAGTAGTCAGATATCAGGGAGAGGGAGAATGCACCATCTGTCTATTTAGGAACACAGAGGAGGGCGTGATGGATTTCAACCAAAGCGATCAGAAAAGACTCACAGGATTTAAAGGATGAACAGGATTCTGATAGCAAGGGAGAGGTGCTTTTTCCAGGTCAAAGGAACAACACAAGCCAGAGACTATGAAGCTGGAAAGGGCAAGGAGTTTTGAAAAATATCAATCACTGAAGCACTGGGTATAGGAGCTCAGTGAGACATGAGGCTGAAATCAACCCATAAAAAACTTTAAATGTCATATTAAAGGGCTTGGCCTTTGTCCTTTAACAAGTAAGCAGACATTTTAGGTTTTGATATTTATTTCCTGAAGACTTCTCCTGCCTCTCCCCTGAACTCTAGACTAGCAAATCCAGCTGCATGGCTTGGCACATCTCCACTTGTAATTCTCAGATCCTAACATGTCCAAACCACTCTCTCCATCTTCTCCCCACATCTCTCTCTTCCTGCAGTTTTCCCCATCCTTCCGCTGCTAAAACCAAAAACCTATGAGTCAACTTTTACTTCTGTATTTCACTCACATCCCACAGCCAATCCACCAGAAAATTCTAACAGCTCAACCTTGAGAATATATCCAGAATTTCAGCACTTCCCACCACCTGATCCAACCACCATGACCTATTGCCTGGAGTATTCCAAGAGCCTCCTGTCTCTCACCCAGTCTTGTCTCCTCCCAGAAGCCAGAGTGATCCCTGAAAAATGTAAAGATCATGTCAGTCACTGCTCTGCTCAAAACCCAACCACAGTCTCCCTCTCACTTAAAGACCAAAGTCCTTACCTTGACCCTACATCCTATGAGATCTGCCTCCCTGCTTCAGGGAGCTCTTCTCCTTCCACTCCCTCCCATTTCATCACCCACAGTGTGCTGGCCTCATGGCTGTTTTTACACATCAATCATGCTGTACCTCAAGACCTTGACACTCACTGTTCCCTTGGCCTGGGTCTCGAGATAGAGAGATTATCCTGGATTATCCAAGTGAGTCCAGTGTAATCAAAATGCCTATCATAAGGAGGAGGAAGAGGGAGATTACTGCTAGAGAAGAGGAGAAGGCCATGTGAGGATGGAAGTGGACATTGTCGTGATGTGGCCACAAGTCAAGAAATGTGGGCAGCCACCGGAGCTGAGAGACGCAAGGAAGAGTCTCCCCCAGATCCTCCAGAAGGAACCAGCCCTGCTAACGCCTTAAGTTTAGTCCCTAAGACTCTTTTCAGACTTGCGAGCTCCAGAACTGCAAGATATCAAATTCATGTTGGTTTAAGCCATTAAATGTGTGGCAACTTGTTACAACTGCGGTAGGAGACATACCACTGGGGATTCACCAGTGCAAGTGGAAAGGGCACTGGACAAGGATATTGGATCTCCAAGAATCCTTTCTCTCTTGAAATTCTAGAATTAAAAATAACTGGAGGGGCTTTAAAAACTCATTGCAACCTCTCCTGCTTCTGAGTCTTTCCATAGCAAGATGTTTAAGACTGAGTCCAGCTCTGTCTTCTCAGTTGGGCCTCTTTTGTAGCAAGAGTTTTAGGTAACACTATTTCCAGACCTGACAAACCATCTTATATTTTAAGAGCATTAGTTTTACAAGTTTTTTCTTTCTTTTTCCCTTGATGGGAGGAGGAGAAAGAGAAGTCTTCATGCCCTGAAGTAGAAATAATTATCTTGAGGACTTCAAGACTGAATACTCACTGTTTACACCATTCTGATCAAAGTCAGTCATGACTTAAGAACAAACTGTAGCCTTCTATTCAGTATTTCTTTAAATAATCTTTCTGCTTCTCTCTGAGGAAAGAAAAAACTTACAACCTGGAGACTAGTATTAACCATAATGATAATGTTTCACGTTTACATGCTCAAAGAGCTTTAGCATCATTAGACAGTTAATGCATATGACACTTCATTGCATGAGGTAGGTCAGTACTGTTCTTCCCTCTTAGCAACAGGGATCCAGGTGCCGCGAGTTTCAGTTCTCACTCGTACACTTGTCATCCATCAGTCATAGGGCCAGGGCTGGAAACCAGGTCGACAGAATCTCTCTCTCCAACGTATGTAGAATTGTGAGCAGCCAACACTTCCCAAAAAAGACTGTTGACAAAAAAAAAAGTTTATCAATGAATAACAGGATTCAAATAGAGTGTTGCCATTCTTTAGGAGAGATAAGATTGTGAATAATCAACAGCACAGAAGACAATGTAAAAACGAAGGGCTGTTGTGTTGTGTGGCATAGACAGTATGAGCTCCAGGGATTCAGATAAAGGAAACGTGGTTGAGCAGGTGAGTCTGTGCAGAGTCTTTTTTTTTCATACCAACCAGAATTCTTGTAGCTCAGAGGGGAGCTCTGTATTTAAATGATTGGAGCACATATATGTTCCACCTAAAGACAGAGCAACTACGTCTGGAGCAGAAGAAAATGTATTAGAAATCAGTGTGTTGGCTTCTGTGCTCCTGTTACAGGGACTGACCTGGATGTAAAAAGTCTCCTATCGCCTAGTGATGGCATCCCTGCTTGACTCATGTGGCCCAGCCTGGACCCCTGCTCTGAAGAGTCAAGACAGAGAAGGGCCTGCAGGGCTTCAAGCAGCTTATCATTTGCTGAAATGAGCTAATTCTTTTAAGCAGCCCAGTGTCTCACTTAAAACCAATAGGGTGGTTTCACTACCATATGACCCAGCAATCCCTCTCCTAGGTATATAGCCTGCTGCTGCTACTACTAAGTCGCTTCAGTTGTGTCTGACTCTGTGAAATCCCATAGATGGCAGCCCACCAGGCTCCCCCGTCCCTGGGATTCTCCAGGCAAGAACACTGGAGTGGGTTGCCATTTCCTTCTCCAATGCCTAAAAGTGAAAAGTGAAAGTGAAGTCAGTCGCGTCCGACTCTTCGCGACCCCATGAGGAATCCCAAATTGAAAATGACACATGTATCCCAATGTTTATTGTAGCACTATTTGCAATAGCTAGAACATGGAAGCAGCCTAGATGTCCACTAACAGATGAATAGAAATATAAGTTGTGGTACATATACACGATGGAATACTACTCAGCCATAAAAAGAAACACAACTGAGTCAGTTCTAATGAGGTGGATGAAACTAGAGCCTATTATACAGAGTGAAGTAAGTCAGAAAGCATAAGATAAAGACCATATACTAATGCATATATATATGTAATTTACAAAGATGGTACTGATGAATTTATTTGCAAGACAGCAATTGAGAAATAGACATAGAGAACAGACTTATGGACCTGGGAAGAGGGGAGGAGAAGGTGAGATGTATGGAGAGAGTAACATGGAAACTTATATTACCATATGTAAAACAGATAGCCAATGGAAATTTTTTGTATGTCTCAGGAAACTCAAACAGGGGCTCTGTATCTACCTAGAGGGGTAGGATGGGGAGGGAGGTGGGAGGGAGGTTTAAAAGAGAGGGGACATATGTATACCTATGGCTGATTCATGTTGGTGTTTGACAGAAAACAACAAAATTCTGTAAAGCAATTATCTTCAATTAAAAAATAATAAAAAACAATAGGGTGGTTTCAGTGAATTTTTTTTTTCAAAAGACAGAGATGAGTTAAATCATGGGTCCAGATTTTGGGATTTCACAGACTAGGTTAAATGCTCTGTAAATTCTCTGACGGCTCTTAGTTCGGAGATCTCATTTGCCACTTTACCATTTGAAGGCAAATTCAAGGAAAACCATGCCTCACACCTGTTTTGCTCCTTGAAACCGTAATGACAGGTAGGCTGCCTGCAGAGGTTAGTCTCTGAGGAAACAAAGACTTCCATCCACCCACCAGCCCACTCATCCATTCACGGAGTACCTACTAACCAGGGCTTCCCTGGTGGCTAGGCGATTAAGAACCTGCCGGCAACACAGGAGGCTGCCCACAATGCTGGAAACATGGGTTTGATCCCTGGGTTGGGAAGATCCCCTAGAGAAGGAAATGGCTACCCACTTCAGTATTCTTGCCTGGGAAATTCCATGGACAGAGAAACCAGTGGGCTATAGTTCACGGGGTCACAAAAGTCAGACATGCCTTAGAGACTAAACCACCACCACCACTGACTAAACATTAGGGATTATTTTAGAAAATGGAGAAGCAAAGAAGAATTTTCAAGCCGTGTTGACACATAAATCACGAAACAATATTCATCAGAGCATTATTTACAATAGCCAATATTTGAAAGCAACCTAAGTATCAATAGAATGGATAAAGCACACAGGTTATAGATATAGTTATGCAATGGGATATTACTCATCATAAAAAAGAATGAAGTCTTGCCATTTGCAAGAGCCTGGATGGACCTAGATGGCCTTTTGCTAAGTAAATTAAATCACATAGAAAAAGATAAATATTGATACCATATTGATTTCACTTTTTATGTGGAATCTAAAAAAGAAAACAGAATCTAACAGGAGCAGACTTATAGAGCACAAACCGGTGATTGCCATGGTTGAGGGGGCGTGAAAATGAGTAAAACAGGTGAAGGAGATTAAGAGGTATGGGCTTCCAGTTATAAAATAAATAAGTCACAGGGATGTAATGTACTGCATGGGGAATATACTCAATAATATTAAAATAACTTTGTATGGTGACAGGTGGTAACTAGGCTGATCATGGTGATCATTTTATAATTATGAAAATATTGAATCTCTGCTTTCTACCTGAAACTAATGTAATAAGACCATTATATTTCAATTAAACTTAAAAAATGAAACAAAAAGATAAAGCTGCAAAGTGCAGCAAGACCTGAAAACAGCAGTGCCAGGGCCAATATAGGTACAGTCAGAGACGAGGGGGTTGGAGGCAAGGGAAGCAGAGGTTACATGCACCTGCTTCATCCACCGAAATTTCCATCTTCCGTGGTACACACCCTGGCGATGATGCTGACAGCAGGCATATCTTCAGATAAGGCAGACAATGATACATCCCACTGTTCTAATTCTGGAACTGCTATGCCACCTCATTAATATGTGAAAATGTGTTAAAAAGCTGCTGATAAACAGCTGCACAGAGGCAGAAATAGTGGCTGCCATCACATTTGCAAGCTTTACTGGCTCTCGAACATGGCACAAGAAATGAAGCTTTGCCTGCACGTACAAACTGGGTAATTTGCTGTAATCCTCCACTTTATTGGTAGACATTTTGCCATATCATGTCTCCCCAACCACAGTTTAAGGGCACTTCTGATTTACACAGCTCTGTAAACTGCCTCTTCCTTAGAAAGAACTGTCATGTCGTTTGGCAGCATTGTCTGAACATTCTGATTTATCAATAAAATGGAAGATTGCCCTGCTTGCATGCAACTGCACAGTTTCTAATAACTGCATTTCTATTCAGTCAGGGAGCATTTGATTAAGGAATTAGATACAAGTTATATATAAATCAGTGCAAGCCCTGAGTTGACTGAAATGTTGGAAAGTGCACTTCTTAGGCGAAGGGAGTAAAATTCTCCCCCAACCCAGGAGCAGATCGGGAGTAAGGAAAGAGGCTTGTCTGAAATGTGAAGGCAGAGATTTTCATCTCTCCCAGGCACCATTCCCCAAGGCCAAGGGCAAAAGCCCTGCGTTTACCTTACCTTGGGGATGGCCCTGCTCCATATTTCTCTAGCGACACTTCCTGCTGGAGGAAAAGTCCCCAGTGATCCTCATTTCCAATTGCCTCCTTTCTCCCCCCTCCAATTCCTTTCCAGTGACAGATTGATGGCCTCCCCAGGTGCCGCCTGAATGCACCCTGTGACAGGGGACAGCAACACTGAGCTTAATGAACTGATTCCCAGTGTGTCCCTACTTAGACCCAGACCTTGGAGGTGATTCCCATCCCTGACTTCCCCTCATCTGCCCCCACCCCACAGAGGAGTTACGGCCGCTTGGGGGACCTTCTCTTCTGTATAAATATTAGGCTGTTTTCTGTTTGGACCAGGTGGCAGCTGCTCCTTCCCTTCTGGGTTGGGGATTATGTATTTGTGTAATTTTTATATTGTGTTTGTTTTCTTGGCAGATGGCTTCCTTCTCATTATTGGGGTGGCGTGGAGGGGAGAGGAAGGGTGTAACTCTAGGGGTGTGTTCTGCTTGATGAAAGGCAGATAATAAAAAGGTGGCTTTTTGTAAAACCCACAGAGAGCAAGACTATATAATTTAACTAAACACGAACAGCCTCGGATCCTGCAATTATCCAAACAATCTCCATCCAGGCAGCACTTGGAGCAGGGCAACTTAGAAATGGGCTTTCCTTTCAAGAAGCATTTAGATGATTCTCCTGACACACACATCTCCTTTCGCCTGGCTCCCGTCCCCACCTCCCTCCCCTCTCTGCCCCACCTCCCAATCCCATGCTGTATTTGCATGCAAGAATGCAAAAACAAGCTCCGGGTCAGGATGTTTCCACGTCTAGAAAATGTGAGTGTTTCCTGGCAGTGCCAAGAGTAGGGGTGGGGTCTTAGAATTGCAAATGTAGCGTTAAGGTAAAGCCCTTGGTATAAAATTTGACCTAATTAAGACACTACCAGGGCAAAGCATTCCAATAGCAATTACACAGGTTGTAAAGGGGGTCAAGTGCCTTCTAAAACCAAAAAATACTTCTGCCAGAAATAGGCACCCCTGAGGGTCAAATGAGGAGCTGTCAGTGCAGAATACCACTCGCCTTGACCTCAAGCAGGTACCTCCCTTCCATCAGTTGCCATGAAGGCTGGCTGCTGGGAGTCTCTGCAAGGAGCCTGGGCTCCCCCTCCCAGCGATCTCTATCACCTCTTCCACGGACTGTTTCCCAAAAGTTGTGATAATTCTGATTTGCACCCCTTGCCTCCCTTACTAAGCTATCATTTATTTATGGATTTTTTTTTTTTTTTTTTAGTGTTTCCTATGTACTGAGACCCATCTCAACTCCTAAAGATTCAGTGTGTGTTAGTCACAGTCGTGTCCAACTCTTTGGACCCCTCTTTGGACTATAGCCTACCAGGTTCCTCTGTTCGTAGGGTTCTCCAGGCAAGAACACTGGTGTGGATAGCCTTTCTCTTCTCCAGGGGATCTTCCCAGAGAAGGATCAAATTCTAACAATAGGATGATCCCACGTGGTAACCTCTAGGCCAGAAATAACTTGTAAATATTTTCTTACAGTTTTCAAGTACTCATAATGAGGAAATATTCATTCAGGTCTACTTTGAATACTGAGCCCTTATTAGACATAGGCACTGTGAAAGGTTCTAGAAATATAAAGGTAAGTTGTATCAGCTCTATCCCTGTGAAGTCACAAGTCTAATGGAAAAAACAGACACATGCCTAAACACTTAAGATCATGAGTAGTGTTCCTTGGTTACAGATGGAGAACAGAGATTCACTGTAGATGAGACAGAAGTGTCAGACTGGGGATAAAGTTCAATGGTCCTGCTCAAGTTTGCAGGACAGATTCAACCACTTCAAACTAAGTGAACAGAAGGTAAGAGTCTAGGCTCTGGGGCCAGACTGCATAGGTTCAAATCCCAGCCCCCTCATCCCAAAATACTGAGTGATCTTGGGAAAGTTACCTAAACTCTCTGTGCCCGCATTTTCTCAAGTATGAAGTGAAGCTAAATAAAGCCACCTGCTTTGAGTTATATTAATGATTAAATAAGACAAGATACATGAAGCACCCAGCACCTAGCTTTCTGAGCTCCATTGTTAGCTGTGCAGTGCTGTCCAAGTTATTTGAACTCCATGTTTAATTTCTTCCAAATACCTGCTTCCTTTATGTTAAGAGAATTTAATGAATGTAAACATGTGAACTCAAGTAATAACACCTAGCACAAAATCTGTTATTATTATTGACGTTTTATTACTACAGACACACTCTCAATGTACTAATAAAACAGCTTTATATTTTTAATTATGTTCTCATAGTCAAAGGAAAAACTTATCAGCCTGGAAATCAAAACTTTAACTAAGGGCTTCCCAGGTGGCGCTAGTGGTAAAGCATCCGCCTGCCAATGCAGATGATGCAGAAGTTGCAAGTTCAATCACTGGAGGAGAAAGTGGCAACCCACTCCAGTATTCTTGCCTGGAAAATCCCATGGACAGAGGAGCCTGATGGGCTACAGTCCATGGGGTCGCAAAGAGTCGAGCGTGACTGAGTGACTGAACACTATACACAGGAAAATTGACTAACCTCTCCAATCCATGGTCTTTTCATGGATAGTTACCTCCTAGAGAACCTTCCAGTCACCTCCTTCCCTGGCAGGCAGTATCAGGGCCCTCTGCAGCACATTGCTAGCTCCTGGAGCAATTGCTATCTTGAAATATACTTGTTCACTTGGTTTCCCATCCCATCCATGAGCTCTTTGAGCTAGTCCTTTTTTTCACCTATCCATTCCATAAGTGTAAGTAAGTGTCAGCCGCCCAGTCGTGCCCAACTTTTTGAGACCCAATGGACTGCAGCCCACCAGGCTCTTCTGTCCATGAGATTTTCCAACGATATTGGAGTGGGTTGCCATTTCCTTCTCCAGGGGATCTTCCCGACCCAGGGATCAAACCTGGGTCTCCTGAACTGCAGGCAGATTATTTACCAACTGAGCTACAAGGGAAGCCCATCCATTCCATGAGAGGTCCTAATTTATTTGTTGAATGAGCAAATCCAAGTTTTTAGCTGAGAAGTTTGGGGACACTGAGAGATTCAATTAATTTACTTAAAATCACCAGTTTAGCTAGTGGGAGATGTGAGCCTAGAACTGGAAGTCTTCTCTTACTGTGGTATCTTCCCCCAAGACCACAAAGTCAGCCTCTATAAACTGAGTGACTCATTTGAAGTGAACATTTTCTTTGCAAACCATTTTTTTTATTTTAGGGTTTTAACATCAATTGCCTTCAAATAGCAAGCCACTCCAGTACATTTAAAAACTAATTTGATTTAGCAAACATCAATGTATCTACAGCTTGTTGTTCAAGTACCTGTTGCACAAAGCAAGTAAGTGTAGCTGGATCCCGATTTGCAATATTAACTGAGGTGCATTATCAGGATGACTAACACCATCTGTGAGGTTGGGGCTGGTATGTTGTTGTCTTCAAGAAGCAGCTGAAAAATTACATAAAGAAGTCACAAGTGTAAGACTCTGATTTGTTCTCAATTCATAAGTATTCATCCAAATATTCAGAGAAGTATTAGAAATAAATTCTTATAGACCCCAACTCAGATTATGCCTACTCCAGGACAATGAGATCTCCTTGTGATCTCAAATCATGATTGTAGAACACAAGGACAGTGAAAAATAAACGGTGATCATCATCCTCTACATTCCAAAATGAACTTCTAGAACTCAGAGACAAGTTTTTTAAAAGTCCAGATTTCTAAGAAGCCAGACTGGGGGAACATAATATCCTAGCTACAGTTTTCTAGCCCTAAGTCTGGATTTATTGACCTAGGATCTGTCATATCCTATTCCGGTAAATAGGACTCCATGAATAGCTACATACTATCAGCCACTTGGAAGATGCTTAAGGGAGGGGCTGTCTTCCAGATAGGCAGGAACTGTGACAAGGAAATAAAAGTCTAGAAAAAAAGGTAAAAAGAGACACACACATAAATCACATGCACTCCTCACCTTGGACTCTTCCCTAAGAGAGTTCCACTGCAATAGTTGGTCTGTTTCAGCCTCAGGATCCTGGAAAAGGCAGGAGGAAGCAAGCAGGTATTCTGTGATGGCAGTCTGGCACATCTAAATCAGACCATCCTCCTTTCCGATGCCACTGTTCCCTGTTCTTGTCATCACAGTGCACCACGACCCTTGTTCCTTCAGGCTTCATGCTCGCCCCCTGCAGCTTAATGCCACTTTACACTTGAGCCCAAAAGTTTGAATTTGCTATTCTACCTACTAGCAGCAAACTTCACCCTGATCTTAACCAACAATAGATGGTACCATTTGAACATGTTACATATTATACTAGCTCTTAAATTATATAAATAGATGAAACTCCTTATTATTAAACATATCTAGGTAATTAAGTTTTTTGAATATATTTTTAAGTACAGCTGTTCTGACATTAAGCAGCAATTTCTGTGTTCATGTGTCTGTCTTCCTCACTAGACTATGAGTATTTTTAGAGAGAAGACCCTCTTGATGGGAAAGCAATGCAATGCCTGACACATCATTCAATTTATATTTGATGAATAAGTGAACAAATAAATGTACATATGTCCAGGGACAATGTAGCTCAAAGCCCAGATTCTGAGGCCAGACTACCTGCAGTCTAATCCCAGCTCCATCCTTATGAGCCAAGTGACCTTGGACAAATTGCTTAAACTCTCTCTTGAGTTTTCAGATTCCCCATTAATAAAGCGTTGCAATACTACTATACAGGACATGACTAAGCACATACATACACACACACAGTGTGTACGGCATAGTGTCTGACACAAAGTGTTATCAAATGCAAGTGACTGTGCCTGACCCACAGTGAGGCCAAACAATATCCAAATGTCAGGGTTTGAGGTCCAGGCCTTAGCTACAAGGAGGGGTCCCTGCATGGGCCAGTTATCCATCCAGGAGAATTCGTCCAGCACCAGTCTTGGTCCTCCCGCCAGTGCCCAGGCCTGGCTGAAGAGGGGTGTTAAACTGGCAGCACCCTCAGGGCCAGGTCCCCAGACCCTGCCCAGCCACCGTCACTGTGGGAGCCAGATGCCCAGGGCCCAGCTGGCACCTCAGGCTTTTCATCTGAACTGGAGAGAATCCTTTGTATAGAACCAATGGGAATACAAGTTGTAGCAAATACCACTCAGGTTAATCCCCAGCTCACAACAATGGACCCTCTTTGAGAACAGCCTCAACCACAGAGATACTCTGAAGTACAATGTCCTTGCAACTTAACCCTGACCTCTGGCCACTTCCCAGGTGACAATTGATCAAAGCTGGACCAACTTTTGAAACTTAGAGAGAAACCAGTTAAAGCTGTTACCTTAAAGGCCGTGTCCGTACACTCCAGTTGCTGAGGCCTCCATGGACTCTGGGTCTGCGGCAAAGATTCGCTGCTGCTTCCAGGCCTGTGCCCAGCCACGGTGAGGACTCTGGAGCTCTTCAGGATCCAACCCTCAGCCTGTCCCCAGGCCGCCCAGCTCATCCACCGGCCCGGAGGCTGGAGGGCCTAGAGGGCCCCGGGGAGAAGGCCTTAATCTGCACTCTCTGCCGCAAGGACCACTGGGAGGCTGACTGTTGGCCACGCTCAAGGTCTCCTGATAAGAATTACAGACTAACGGCTGCATGCTCACTCCACTCCTATTACATAAGTACTCAATAAATACATATCTATTGTTATTGCAATGCAGAATGTCTGGTCATCATAGCTACCAAAAGATTCCAAACACATAGCTGATTTAATCCCCAACTCTGGTCAAAAAAAAACCCTTTTTGTGAGCCTTCATTTCACAAGCTGAGAAATGATTTAATGGGCTTCCAAAGCGTGGAAGAGTTCCAAGCACAGGTGGTGGTGAGCAGCTGTTTTCCATCTCCGCTGAGGACCAGCTGAGAGTCTTAAAGAGCCACATGAGCAATTTGGGTATAAAGAACTAGAAATACCTTCCTAATGTTTGAGAGTGTGAAACTCTACACTGAAATCTCAAGAGAAGCCATGGAATCCTCCTCTCTAGAGATTCTTTAAAAATGGGACACTGAATCGGCTCTAAGTTGGATAAAGACCAGAAAAGCATCTCACATTAAAATAACAAGCAGTTTGCATGGGTCAATCAAGTTTGAGTTACACTGCCATTGACCTAGTTCCCTTGAAGTACCATTACCTAGAGATATATATAAAAAGAAAGAGTATAGGAAGCAGATTCCTCTACTAAGTGAGACTGCAATGAAAATTGTTGAACATGCTCTAAATCCTCATTCAAAATAACTTTAAATCTCATTAAGAAATCATTTCTGAAGGATCTGAATGAATGGTACCTGGATTAAGTACCTCATGAGAGAAGGCACTGTTGGGGTTCATGTTTGAGGCAAACTCAGGAAAGTACCTAACATCCTATTATATTCAGACCACACCATATGCAATTCCAGCTTAAGATGGCAAAAACAAGAGGGGAAAAGGCACTTCCATTTCACTCTCTTGGCAGAGAAAGTGACAGGAAAAACCCCTGTGAGTGGAGAGACCCAAATTACACACTTATTATTCTTTCCAAGCTCAGGAGTGTTTTACATATTTTCTCTTGGGAAGAAAATATTCTGATTTTAGTGAAGAGGTGGAGGCAGTCTTTTGCTATTCTTGGTAGCTCAGAGGAAGAAACCAAAGAGAAAGGTGATTTCTAGGGTGGAAAAAAAAAAAAAAGCTAGCAGAGGCTTTGATCCTGAGCAACCTGAAGCTTAAGTTAGGGGAGAAAGAGGAGGCTGTATAGGTGACTGAGGAAGCAAGGCTTGTTTGCAGTTTTATAGCCACATAAGTGGATTAGACAGAAGGCAGGAATGGTGATATGTGATAAAGACACTTAAATGGAATTTAATGGTTTATTCTCTTCCAAATTACTGAACATTAGGTTTAAATGTTTCCATATAAATATTAAATTATATGTATATAGCAGGATTGCAAATTTGCACATTACCACTCTGTTTTTTAAGGAAAATGCAGTGTCTTTACTTCCTATAACTATTTTTCCTCCAAGTTCACACCCCATTGAGGAGTGTGGGGCAAAAACAAACTTGCCAATTAATAATATCTCAGTTTCTTCCCTTTTAAAGAGTGTCTTTGGGTAAGTCTTTTTTTAAAAGAGAGAAAGATCTGTTTATTTCTTCTCTCCAAAATGAGAAAGAAGGTCTGGGGCTGACACAGCCAGCCCCTCTCCTTGCGGGTGGCTGGTCTGATCCAGTCCTGACTTGGCATCTGCTGGGGCACAACAGGTGCAACTTTTGGTGCACAATCATTGCCTCTAAGAGTCCCATGGGCACCAGGTTGCAGGGACCCAGAGGCTCTGCCTCAGACCATGGTCATCCCCAAGGCCAGGATGCTACAGCTCCCAAGCCAAAGCCAGCTTCTCCTTGGCCTGCAGAGGCCTGCAGCCTCCCAGGAGCTATAGATGAGGAAAAAGGCCCCAAGCCCCAGTGTTCCCAGGCTCCCTGTTCCTGGCAGCATATTTCTAGCACAGCCTGTTCTACATCCCCAAGCTTTTACCTATATAGGAGGGAAAAAATACCTTGTTCTTATAGCTGCTTTGCTTCACAACTGGTTTTAACCACTAGAGCTCTAAAACAATCATGACCTTTAGCAACCTCACCACCATCACCACCACTAATAAAAGCTGATAAACTACTAAGACCTCTGAGTGACCCCAGTTCATCAGACCCTTACTGCACTCAACTGAGGGTTCCTTCCTGACCAATGAACAGCAGGACTTGTTTTAACCAACCACACACCAATGAATGGATGCATTCTGACTTTGCTGGAGTACAAGCTTCCAAACATGAATTCGCATAAGTGCCATGGCCTCCTCCCTTTCCACTGCATAAAACCCTCTGATCTTCCCCTCAGAAAATGTGTCCACTGCTGCACGCACTACTTCCTTTGCCTGGAAAGTAACTAAGCTCAAGGCCTACTTTGTTGACACTGTGGTCACTGGTTTTCCATGAATAATCCCAACAGGAAGGCAGAAGTGAAAAAACACAGGCATCTTTGCCTTCCTCTTAGGTCTTCACTCTCTTCCTCTAAAGTGCTTCTTTTTATGAGATAGTGAAAGTGAAGTTGCTCAGTCGTGTCTGACTCTTTACAACCTTGTGGACTGTAACCTACCAGGCTCCTCCCTCCAGGGGATTCTCCAGGCAAGAATACTGGAGTGGGTTGCCATTTCCTTCTCATTTTATGAGATAGGACTTCCCCTATGTCATTGTTCCTGGGGGCACTAAGCCACATGGCCTAACATTGGTGGCAGCCGGGATGCACAGGGAGAAACCAGCTTAGTCATAAGAACACCTATTGAAAAGTAATTTTAATTTATTCTTTCCATTACCTATCTGCATCAAGAAGGAAAAATCTCATACAGATAGCCTACAGGCACATGAAAAAGTTCTCAACATCACTAATTATCAAAGAAATGCAAATCAAAACTACAATGAGATATCACCCTCATACAGGTCAGCGTGGCCACCATTAAAAATCCTACAAATGACCAAAACTAGAGAGGGTGTGGAGAAAAGGGAATCCTCCTACACTGTTGACGGGAATGTAAGTTGATGCAACCACTACGGAAAACAGTATAGAGGTTCCTCAAAAAACTAAAACTAGAGTTGCCATATGATCCTGCAATCCTGGGCATATATCCAAAGAAAACTATAATTCAAGAAGATTCATGCACCCCAGTGTTCACTATTTACAATAGCCAAGACATAGAAACAACCTAAATGAATGAATAAGGAAGACGTGGTACATATATACAATGGAACATTATTCAGCCATAAAAAAGAACAAAATGATGCCACTTGGAATAACATGGATGGACCCAGAGATTATCATACTAAGTGAAGGAAATCAGAAAAAGAAATACTATATGATGTCACTTATATGTGGAATTTAAAATATGACACAAATGAATTTATCCATGAAACAGAAGCAGACTCACAGACAAGAGGACAGACTTGTGGTTGCCAAGGGGGAAGTGGGTAGGGGAGAGATGGGTTAGAAGTCTGGGATTAGCAGATGCAAACTATTATACAGAGAATGGATAAACAACAAGGCCCTACTGTACAGCACAGGGAATTCCATATCCTGTGATAAACTGTACAGAAAAGAAGATGAAAAAGCACGTGTGTGTATAAACACACACACATATATATATACCTGAATCACTCCGCTGTACACTAGAAATTAACACAACACTGTAAATCAACTATACTTCAGTAAAATTTTTAAGTGAATAAAAATCCAGTTTAATCTGGTAGGCAACAAGATTAAGGCGATTTTACTTATTAGATTGTACACTGATAATTTTTTAGAAACACACACATATAATGTGCGGCATGTACTAGGTACTTTTTTAAGAGATTGACTCAATTCCTGCACTGCCGTACGTGATGCCTCATGTGCTTAGTCATGTCCAGCTCTTTGCAACCCCATGGACTGCAGGCTGCCAGGCTCCTCTCCTGGAGCCTGGAGACCATAGAGATTCTCCAAGCAAGAATACTGGAGTGGGTTGCCATGCCTTCCTCCAGGGTCCTATGTGGTAGTACTATTATAATTACTATTATAAATAATTGCAATAGTAATTAGTATCCTCATTTTATAGAAGAGGGAATTGAAGACAAGAACAATTAGATAACCCTGTCCAAGATTACAAGGTGAACTGTGGATGAGCCAGGATTCAAGTCTAAACAATTTGGTGCCTCTGAAAGTCACACACGACTGACGTTGTTCCGCCACTGGGTGCCAGCACACCAAACTGAAGGGGCTGCAGTCTTCAGGAAGACAAGGAACAGCACTCACTGAGGGCCTTCTAGATGCAAAACACTTTCATGGACATTTCCTAATTTAATCTGAGAGATGAACAAACTTCTTAGAGGACAGAATGTGCAACCTTTAATTAACGGAGTAACTAATTTTCATGAGAGGCGGATTTGTTCATTTTTATTTGTAAAAATAATGGTAGACAAGTTAAGAAGTTCAGTCCCTAGATTCTTCATTAATTAAGGGCTTTTTCCAGCTGTCTGCACCTTATCACCCAAAGAAACCATTATTAGAAAGACCTCAGGGAAGAGACCACGCAGTGTGTACTCTCCCTCTGCAAAAATCAGCCGGAGACAAGCAACTGCTATAAAATTATCTGGTTTAATCGCTATCAACATCAGAACTGTAGTACATTAAAGTACAAAACCTATATGTACAATTACACATACAAAGAAATGTTCTTTGTGAGGAGCAATTTTCAACAAATCTGACAAACAGCAAGAGTCATTCCTATTGGGGGTTTGAAAGGAGAAATGGAAATTTCAGAGATGGCCCCCTCCTCCCTCGGGCTCCTCTGACCCTCTCTGAACATCAATTTGCAAAGGCCTGAGGGAGGAAGGGAAGTATTAACAATCTCAGACACTGGATCCTCCTCTTATGGAAGGGGTGAATTTTTAGGGAACATTTTCCATCCTTTATTACACTGATGTTCCATCCATTTGCATCATTAGGTTCAGTAGTTACCATGACAATACGATGCCTACAGCAATCTAACTTGATAGCCAGATGCCAGAATGTGAAAAAATAGGACCAGCTAAGAAAGTGAGAGAAATATAATTAATCTGAACCACATAAAAAAAAAAATGTGCACAAACCAAAACCAAGAAGGAAACTGCCGAAATGTCACCCAAGAGAGAATGATGACAGGAAACAATGATCGAGTTTCCAAGATTCAAAAATTCTTTGCTAACTAGAGCCATGAATTGGTCTGTAACTAAGGCTGTGGAAGGAGTCAAAGTTAATCTAGAATATTGCTCTGAGTGCCTCTCCCCCAGTAATTGCTGCTGCGGAGTCCAGCGCTGTTATCTTCGATTCCCGCAGAGGAAGTCTTAAGCCCTGATTTTTCCAAGGATCTACAGCCGCGTCCTTAATACTGCCACCATGGCATTCCACTCCCCTCCAGACTGATGATATATCCAGCTTTTCCACCTGAAGAAGTCATTTCCACCATCACTGTGAAGCTAATCTTAAGAGATTGAACTGAGCTGTGTCCTGGGAGATCCTGTCCCCTTGCTTTCTCCATACCCAGTGGAAGCAGCTGGCTAGCACAACCCTCTTTGGGGCCCAAATATGGCAGAGGGGCTGGGAAATTAAGAAACAAGAACAACATAACAGCTGTGCTTCAGGGACACCAGCCTGGGATGGGTGGTCCTTCCCATCATGACTGGGTTGGATAGCGGCGCTGAGCTAGGCGATTTGGCCGGTTCAGGCTGGTAATCGTGGACAGCTGGAAAAAGACAAGCACAGCACAAGGTTATAAGCCCAAGCATGACTCTGCTGAGGGCTGACTGGCTGGTTTGAGCTTAGGCATCCTGAAAGTCTAGAACCCTTCAGGAGCATTTGGCTTCCCATGTGGTATTCTCATTATTCACTTTCACACAACACATTTACCTCTTAAATAAGGAGAAAGAAATTAGATTTTATGAAGAAGAGAAGCCATAATACATCTGAGCCAGCAGTCTGCCTCAGATCAGGCAGAAGCAGGGAGTTTAGTTTCAACCAAAGTTTGCAATGATCCCCTCACCCTCAGGACACTGCTCTGGTGCAACCACACAATTCACACTGACACAAATTGTCTCTCTTGAGTCTTAAGACTTATGAAAGGTCAAGAGCAATATTCATAATAGTGACACTGACTGAGCATTTTCAGAGTACCTGATTTAATCCTCACAACTATCCAGTGAGGTAGTTACTACTAACCCCATTTTACAGATGCAGAAACTGAGATTTACAGAGGTTAGTCATTGCTGAAGAACTCAGGCATAGTAAGTTGTTATCAGTAAGTTATAAACCAGGGTCTCCTTCACTCAGAACCCATGCTCCGAACCCCTCTCCCTCAGGATCTCCTTACCTGGGGAACCTGAGATGGGTTGTAGAGAGGAACACTCCCTTTCACAGGGGGTGGGGGAAGCAGAACACCAGCGTTGAAGTAGAGCTCAGTGGAAACACCCTGTGATGGAAAATAATAGAAAATCCTCTTAGTCATCACTTCCTGGATTCTAGACTGTCAGGGGCTTCCCTGAGAATCAACTTTGGTCAAGAGATGCCGTCCCTGGTGATGCAGCGGATGGGAACCCACCTGCCAATGCAGGGGACGCAGGTTCCATCCCTGCTCCAGGAAGATTTCACATGCAACTAAGCCGGTGCACCACATCGACTGAGCCTACATGCCTAGAGCCTGTGCTCTGCAAGACGGGAAGCCACCGCGATGAGAAGCCCATGCACTGCAACCAGAGAGGAACCCCCCACTCACTGCAACTAGAGGAAAGCCCACATAGCAGCAAAGACCCAGCGTAGTCAAAATAAACAAATAATAAATAAATTTTAAAAAACTTTAAAAGAAAGATGCAAATGTGATACAGCTCAGGGAATCCTGAGCCAAAAAACAGTTCCAGTGGGCACAGCCACCCCCAGAGGCTGGGGGAGCTTTGCAGAGGCTCAGGTGCTGCTGTGTGAGAAGAAAAGGCCACAAAAAATGTACTAATAGCATCATAAAAAGTAACCTCATATTCCTTGAAAAGCCTAAAATACTACAAGCGTGCCATAACCAGGCCCCAAGAAATAAAATTGTTTTCCTAGCAACTGGCATGAAATCCATACTGGACAATTCATCAAGGCTTTATCACAATTCTTGCAAGGGATACTGGTGAACTCTAGCTCCTCTTGGGGACAGGGAAAGAGGATATTCCCTTTTTTTCATTTCATTTTTTTTTTCTTTTTGGCTATGCCTTGTGACATGTGGGATCTTGGTTCCTCAACCAGGGATTGAACCTGTGCCCCTGCACTGGAACCAGAGTCTTAACCACTGGACTCCCAGGGAAGTCCCGAGGCCACTCTCTGGACAGCACGTAAGGAAGCAGTGGTGGGCTAACTCATGTTCCTGCCCCAGACTTCCTGTCTTGAAGTCCTAACCCAGAGACCTCAGAATGCATTCAGAGCCTGTCTTTAAAGAGGTGATTAACTACTGCACAGCTCAGGGAACTGTATTTGGTGCTCCACGGCGACCTAAATGGGAAGGAAATCTGAAAAAAGAACAGATACATGTATACTTATGGCTGATTCACATTGCTGTACAGCAGAAACCAACGCAACGTTGTAAAGCTCTCCAGGCAAGAATGATGGAATGGGTGGCCATTCCCTTCTCCAGTGGATCTTCCTGACCCAGGGACCAAACCCTTCTCTCCTGCGTTGCAGGCAGATTCTTTACAATCTGAGCCACCAGGGAAGCCCCATACTCAATAGAAATTAATTTGTTTTTTGAAAAAGGTGATTAGAGTGGGCACTAACCCATTACGACTGGTGTTCTTGTAAGAAGGGGAAATTTGGACATAGACACACACCAGGGAAAGACCACATAAAGACGCAGGGAGAACATGACCATCTACAAGCCAAGGAGAAACCTACTCTGTGGACACCTCCATCTCAGCCCTCCAGCCTCCAGAACTGTGAGGAGATACTCGTCTGGTGTTTAAACGGCACGGCCTATGATACCTTGTTCTGGCAGCCCTAGCAAACTACTACAGACGCTTTCTCCATACTCTCCACGAGTCAGGCCCTCACGGGGCAGCCCCTCCAGCCCCCATGAAAGTTCAGGTCACACACAGGTGGGCTGCTCACCTCAGGTCCCGACAAGCCTCCACTCCCCGGGCCCTCAGCTGTCCCCACACCAGACGCTGACCCTCGGACTTCATCTCCACCTAGGAAGCAATGAGTCGGGGGTGTTCCAACTACTCAGGATAGAGGAATCCCCACTCCCAGAAGGCTCCCCACCAACCCCTGGAAACTGCAGAGAGGACCACAGCGGGCCCAGAGGACAGGAGCTTGGCATACCTGTGTCCCCGGAGAAGGCACTGGCACTCAGCAGAGACTGGGGATCTGGGGAAGGTGTCAGTGAGAGGCTTGGGCTAGGCTGAGGTGGAGCCGCTGCCCTGGGCATCTCCTGTTTAGTGGAGAAAGGAGGGTGGCACTGATTGATGGTCCACACGTCCATGCCACCTGCTTGCGTTCCTGCAGCACCCACATGGCGGCCTCCACCCTCAACCAGGGCTGGCGTCCTCTCCACCGCACTCCATTCTCTTCATACCACGCCTCTGCTCAATAAGCCAAGTCACTGCCGGCTCTCAAAAGTTAAAATGCTACATCCTAACTTTTAAGGCCTTTCGTCATCTGCCTCTCCCCTCACTGGACCAATCTGTCTCCCACAACTTCCCATCACAAAACCAGTTTCATCCAGACCAGGGTGGAGAGGCCAGCTCCGGGACGTCCTGGAGTTGAGGAAACTTCCTCAGAAGGGGCCACAGAAGAGGGAGCTTCCCTGCCCAGCCCCCCGCAACCTTCTACCCCAGGTTACCTCAGAGTCCGGGCTGTCGGACGAGTCTTCGTCTCCAGAGGGGGATGCGTTGTGGGTGGGCTTCGAGCGGAACCAGCTGAACCAGCCAAACCCTGAGCTCTGGAAGAGAGAGGGGGAGTTCTGTGGTCTGTAGGGTGGAGATTAACCCCACCTCACTGTGACGGTGGTGAGACAGGAGAGGAGGGAGGGGACCCCACAAGAGCCCGGCTCCCCAGCGCTGCACCACCATCTAGGAAGAAAAGATCCCTCCACCTTTGTGTTCTCCTTCATGTTTCCGAGCTTTTCTCTCTGGACGGTATTTTGGGAAGATTTTTTATCTGCCTTCTCAGAGGACTCCTCCTCATCCTCCTTGACTGATACGGTGGAACTCTCAGAAATAGTTCGAGCTCTGGGAATCAGTGGCACCTGGAATTAGAGATAAAACATCTTTATAGCACTTGACAGGTTACAAAGGCACATTTACATGTACTCCCTCACCTGACCTGGTCGATAAATCAGCGGGGATAGCCTTACATGGACAGAGGAACCTGGTAGGCTACAGTCCATGGGGTCGCTAAGAGTCGGACACAACTGAGAGACTTCCCTTTCACTTTTCACTTTGATGCATTGGAGAAGGAAATGGCAACCCACTCCAGTGTTCTTGCCTGGAGAATCCCAGGGACGGGGGAGCCTGGTGGGCTTCCATCTATGGGGTCGCACAGAGTCAGACACGACTGATGCGACTTAGCAGCAGCAGCAGCCTTACAAGATCTAATATGACTGAAGGGGAACCACGATTTAGCCACGAGGAATAACTTGCTGAACGTCTCAGGACAAAGGCAGAGCCCAGTCTCCATCTTCAGATTATCCTTAATCCTACAGGGTTTTGGCCACTGTGCTACTAGTCCCCAGGAGCATCAGGTTTCCAGAACTATGCCAAGGCCTGGAGCAGGGGTATGGAATGCTTCCACTGGAGACAAAGAGAGCCAGGAAACAGCCTTCAGGGAACCCCTAACTGCAAAGATCAGGGAAGGTGACAACCACCGAATCTAACTTATCCCATACCTCACTCCCTAGCTGACTTGCTCAAGATGAACTGTGAGCAACTGTACCAGGGGGAGTAAAATACACCCACATCCCTTTGTATTAATTTTGTGTGTGTGGTTGAATATATCAGGTTGCCCAAAAGGTCTGCTCAGGTTTGTCTGTAACATCTTATGGAAAAATCCAAATGAATGTTTTGGCCAGCAACATTTACATTTCATAAAGTTTACACATTTAACCACTTAAGTGTACAGTTCAGTGTATTAGAATATTCATGATGTTGCATAACCATCACCGCTCTCCATTTTCAGAAATTTTCATTAACCTCAACAGAAACTCTGTTCCCATTAACACTAACTCCCCATTTTTCTTCTTCCCTCTGGCCCCTGAGAACCTCTACACTTTCTGTCTCTATGAGTTTGCCTATTCTAGATGCCTTGTATAAGTGGAATCATACAGCATTTGTCCTTTTGTGTTGTATTTACAATTTGCACTCTCAGAAAAAGATAATTGGTATAACCTTTAGAAAAAACACTTTGGCAAATACAGAAAGTTTCATTTTTTATTCTAATGAGTATAGAACTTACTGTATACCAAGTAGTATTCTGAGCATTTCATATACAGCGAGTCATTTAATCCTTACAACTATCCTGTTAGGTAGGTACTGTTATTATTATCCCATTTAACATATGAGAAAACTAACAGACAGCAAAGTTAAGCAACCTGTATAAGGTCACACAGCTAGTTAAGGGCAGAGCAAGGATTCAAACCCAAGCTGTCTGACATTCCTTGTAGGAATTTCTCTCCTAACTGAGTAATTGAAGAAATACGCAAGGGCTTATATATTACAATGTCCATCACTGTGTTTTACATATTGAAGGGAAGGGAAGGGAGGAGTAAGGAGAAAGAGTAGAAAAAAAGGAAGAGAGAGACACATGAAGTGTTTAACAAAGTAGTAAAGATGAATTAAAATCCGAGCTCCTTCCAGGGCCTACCAGGCCCTCTATGATCCTGCCTTTCTCTGTCTGTCTGGTCTGGCTTCTTAGGCCTCTCCTCAACTTTTTTTTTTTTTTTTATTACTTTTTTGACCACACTGCACAGTTTACAGGATCTTAGTTCCCCAACCAGGGACTGACCCCAAGCCCTCAGTAATGAAAGCGCAAAGTCCTAACCACTGGACCATCACGGAGTTCCCTCGTCCCTCTACCTAGATACAGCCCGTACGCTCCCTCAGTTGTACCAGGTCATCTTATTACAGGGTCTCTGCTCTTGCTAGGCCCTCTGCCTTGAACACTTGTTCCCTGAATACTCACCTGGCTCATGTCCACCGTCCATGCTGAGCTCAGAGACGCACTCCCTCCCACACCATCTAAAGGAACATCCCTCAAGCGCACAGTGGTATATTTGCAGTCGCCTCTACTGAACAGAAGCCCCATGAAGGTAGGCTTTGTCTAGTTTTCTATACATCCCCAGCCTCACTAACAGGACCAGGGACACTGCAGGATCTCCATATTTGTGAATGAATAAACGCGTGAGCAATGATGTGAATTCATCACACCAATACTAAAAATCATATTTAAGAATGACATGGAAAATCTCATTTTATAGTATTAAAAATAGAAAATAAAGCTTCATCTACATATGTTCTCAACCATTAAAAACACATGTATGTATATATATATACACATTTATGCGTGTGGGCTAAGTCGCTTCAGTCATGTCTGAATTTTTGTGACCCTATGGACTGTGGCCTGCCAGGCTCCTCTGTCCATTGAATTTTCCAGGCAAGAATACTGGACTGGGTTGCCATGCCCTCCTCCAGGCATCTTCCCAACCCAGTGATCAAACACACATTTCTTCTGTCTCCTGCATTGACAGGCACATTCTTTAGCAGCAGCACCACTGGGAAGCCCATATACACATCTCTATACACACCCATATAGACGGTCTCCTTCACTTTTGAAAGTTTGTATCATAAAACTTTGCTTTTACCAAAGACTGACATTAGTACCTATTTTTACTAACAAACAAAAAAATCCAAAGAGGACTTTCAGTTTTACCAAAAAAGTCAGAAAGTGAAAAAAGCATTCAGCGTTTGTTTTGTAGGAGCCATTTTAGAGGCAGCTCGTATCCCAAGCACTGAGACTTGCCCCACTAAGCTCCTTTACCAGAATCTACACTCAGCATCTCACGTGGCTTTGAACCATATCTGTGAGCATCTGTGCTTCATCTCAATTCATTTTGTGCATTGTTAGCAAGATGTGTGCTGAGGTAATTGCTTCTTCCCTTCACATCATTTAGACTTACAAAAGGTTTCATAGGAAGGCTCTGCTTTCAGATAGCATGAGAAATGTCTACATAGAAAAAATATAGGAAGAAAATAAACTATTTGGCTATGAGATTCTGAGTGATGGCTGTTTGACACTTTATATGACATTTTCTCTTTGTTTTTCAGATTTTGTATAACAATAAAGCACTAATTTAGGGGAAAAAACATGTTTTAAGGTCTGTAGTTTATTTACTACTCAAGATAGTTCTATGACATCACTTCCAACAGGGCAAAGCTAGAGAGTATCTTAAATTTGGACCAGCAATGCCTGTTACTAGTGGAGGGATTCATTCATTCAACAGCTGAATAGATGATTAGCTAGACATGGTTACCTCCAAGACCCGAAGAGAAGAGACACAGCTGCCGTAGGTCCTTCTCAGAAATAGAGCAAGGTAAAAATGTTAAAGATAGAAATATCAAGAGTCTTCCCTGATGGCACAGAGCACAGCAGGTGTTCAGTGCATCAGTAAGAAGAGGGCATTGGAGGGGGGCCGATGTTCGAGACCAGAGGTAAACCCAGTCCTGCCCCCATGGACACAGGTTGGCAGGAGTGAAATGAACAAGAATGAGCCTCCTCTCCACCTCTCAGGATCTGGTGTAGAAAGAAACAAGGGGCGATGTGGAAGAGAGGGCTGGCACAGGAAGGTGCCTGCATGTGGCTGAGCAACTGGGGCAACTGGAGGGAATCCACAGCTCAGAGTGGGTGCTGTCATCTTGGGGCTCCGTCCTCTCACCTGGGGTCTGGAAACAGCCTTCTGACCATCAGGATGCTGGAGGGTTTCTGGAGACACTGTTTTCTCTCCTATGGCACAAAACACAACAGAAATCAGGATGTGAAGTTGGGTCTTTCCCTTCTATCCTGAAGAATGGTAATGGGAACACAGCCAGCTTTCCTAATTGCCAAGTGGCTGGAGCTCTGGGCACATAGCCCCCAGTGGCTCAGAATAAATATGAGGTCCGTTTGCATAAGCCTCTCAATTCCGGCCACCCCAGAACATGCCACTCACCCAACCTCCACCCCAAACCAAGATCATTCCATGGGAACCCTGGAAATGAGAGCCGCATCAGGCTGGATCACAAGGATCCTCCCAGGCTTCCTCTTCATGTGAGCCTCCCATCTTGGATGAGACCTTGTCTTTGAAGGTCTAAGATCTGACCCTTCTGTTCGGCTTCCAGCACTTTCCTGGCATCACTCAGCAGTGCTCACCCACATCAGCCCCTGTTGTCTAAGACCTGATGGACAGAAGCACGAGCCTCTGCCCGCAGCCCCTGACACAGCTGACGTCAGAAAGAGGACTTGGCCTAAACTGCAGCTGGAGGCACAGTGGCACTGTCTTGCCATCTACCACCTCTCTCCTAGAAACTATGGAATCCAAAGGGAGGGCCGCAGCAGCTGCTGGAGGCTGTGCTGGGTTTGTCCCGGCAGAGAGCGGGGTTGGAATGGGAGAGAGCCATCTCCTTCGGATGAATGTGAAGCTACCAGCCCAAGTCTGACACCCAGGGGCCCTCAATCACATGCACACCCACCACCCAGGGCTTCACAAGCTCTCACCCCACACCTCACACTGGCCCCCGCACCGCCCCTCCTCTGCTTGCTCCCCTCCACACCTCCCCACCCAAGGCTCGCTGCCTTGCTGGCAGCTCTTACCAGGGGGCAGGTGTATCTGCTGGGCTTCCTCCCAGGCTGTTCCTCTGGGAGCCCCTGTCACTGCCACGCTGCCACTGGTCCCCAGCAGATGGGTCTCAGGAACTGAGTAGAGAGGCACTGGGACCCCAATCTGCCCGGAACCACCACCTGTTGGGTAGGAGCTGGGCTGCTGTGGGCTGAGCTGGGCTGGGCCCGACTGCTCCAGGGTTGGCCACAGAGCTGAGCGGTCACCATAGGCTTCTGAGTCGCCTTGAGGTCCAGAAAGATCCTGATAGAAAGTGTTTTCTAAGGACACAGAACAAAGAAGAAGAGGTGAGACCTGAAATGCGGCCTTTGTGTGGACTAAACACCAGGAATAAGCCTGCTCTTTGGAGAGCAGTGGTGAGGACAGGCCAGTTGACATGGCCACCATCACTGGGACAAGTACAACACAGCAGCGACTGTAACACCTCCCACCGCTTATGACTTAGAGTTTTCAAAACTATCTCCCTCACAGCTTGTATGATTTCTGAGCCTTTTAAACCAGGGGGTTGGGATGGCAGAAATGACCATTTAGTCTAAGTCCACACATTTTAGCTTTTGGATAAACTTTTTTTTATGGATTTACTAATGGACTAGGTACTTGGAAAGTTTTAATGTAAAACCCAAATCAGACTACAGAAATGATGGCTTTGTTTTGAAAGATAAGAGCTTTGGCCCAGGAAGGGGACTTGGTGACATTCTTTCTGCGTCGCTGACAAGACAGACCAAGGTGTGGACTGTGGACTTGGACAACGGTTGGCCCAAATTATGGGACTAGTGAGGTCGGCTGACCTACCCGCTTGGTAGAGTGACAGGAAACACGGCTGCTTCCCAGGGGAAGCGACCACTCAGGAGCACCCAGCCTGCTCTCCTGCATTCCTCTCCCCTCACCGGTTCTGGGCACAGCAGCAAAGCTGGGAAACAGAGACCAAGGCTTGCCCATCCTTGCTATCCCCTTAATCATTCCTAAAGGAGGTACAAAAGCCTGGGAACCAGCCGGAAGCAAAGCCGTGAGACCTCATCCTCACCCCACCAGTGAGTGCTATTTGGGAAACAGCATGGAGTTAACTGGGATAATAATGTCTGCCCAGCCCAACAACTGAAGCATCCTAAGGGAAAAGGAGGGATCTGTTGAAAAGGCTTTGAAGCCTATTTCACGTGTGCAGCCGCTGATGCTCAAACACCACAGGCACTTCCGATGTACCCACCACTAACATGAAATACAGACGATCCGCCACCCCAGGCATCAAGAAATGCACCCACCTGGGGAGATGGTGCTGACACAAGTGAAGCAACTCTAGAACAACACAGCAACAAGAGGATTAAAGCCTGAGTGTGAAACAAAACCTCCAACAATGCGGAAACAGAAGGGACGGCTGTGGCCGGCGGGGCTGTGCAGAGAGAAACCTGGACCACAGGCCAGACTGCCACGGGCGAGGAAGGCCCTCCAGGCAAGGAAGGGGGAAAGTGTTTTGTTAGGTTATCAAGAGTCGGTTATTTACACACTCAGTTCATTAGTTTAGGTACCTGGAGTTCTTCTGGCTTCCGAAATAACTGCTTGAACAGAGTGAGGACCCTCAGCGTCTCCTGCTTCCTTTCGCTATTAAGATAAAGTAAAATCCTCTTAGGTGACACAAAGGAAAACAAAAGGAAACATGATTTGAATGACGCCAAGACACTTCGGTAGTCATGAGGTAAGGGAGCCTCAGGTGAGTGTGGGGGCTGTGAGGGGTTGGGAGCCCACTGGTCTTCCTACCTCCCAACTCTGCTCGGAGACAGCAGGCAGAGGCCAGGGCATCCTCCTCTCCCAGAGGAAGGGGCAAGAGGAACGAACCAAACCACGGGCCCCCAGGGCCCACAGCACACGGGGAAGCAAGGGCCGCGTGTGTCTTAAAAAAAAAAAAAAAATCCCTCTGCCCCTTTCTCAGAGACAGAGGAAGAAAGGAAATGGAGGAGGCCCTGTTCCAATTACTGTAACAATTACTACCAGCCGCTTTTGCAATTGTCAGAACAAAAAAAAAAAAAAAGGAAAGGTCCGGAAGTCTTTTCATCATTTGCCCTACATTACATGAAAGTGATACGGGGCCACGGTGAGCCACTGTTCCGTGCAGACAGAGATGGCAGCTTTGATGGTCATAACATGTATTTTCCGGGACCGCAGAGAAGGGTGGCCGGGTGACTCGGGAGAGGGTCCCACCGTCTCACAGGGGAACACAGGAAAACGTCTCCACCCGGGCGGCGGGGCTGAGTAGGGGTGGGGGTGGTGGAAGCTGAGTGCTAGCCCTTCCCCCGTCAGGCTGTGCTTCCTTGAGGACGGAGGACACGGCGGCCCTCCATGGTTCTGGGGACTTGCTGAGGTCAGTGCCTGCCTACCCTACCCTGTGTCTAGAGGGGCCAAGCGGGGAGCAGAGGCCCTCCCCGCTGACCACCCCCTCACCTGCAGCTCCCTGTGGTGCCCCCGAAGGTGCACCAGCCAGTCCGGATCCAGGTCCCCGTCTCCTCCGCGGTGGCGGCGTTCTAAAACCAGAGGATCTGACAGCTTCAGTCTCTCTGCCAGCTGTGCCCGGTTTCCAGATGGTAAGAGAGGAAAAGGAGGGAGAAAAGTAGGAGAAATGGACCATGAGGAGAAGCAGGAAGAATAAAGAAGATAGGAAGCCTTTGCTCACTTGTAAATCAGATTACAAAGAAACTGCCAAATAGCAAATTCAGCAGATAACCTTCCTCAAATCGCAACATAAACAGTTAAACCATCCTGGTGTTAGATACTAAATAAAATATGAGGAGAAACTGCTACTCTCCTCTATGTCTCTGCAAAGCTATTCTCAGGAGCAGTGCTTCTCAAACTTCAGACCTGGTAGGAATCACCCGGGATTTTGTTAAAATGCTGATTCTGATCCCAGAAGTCTGTGGGGCCTGAGATCCAGCATTGCTAACAAGCCCCGCACGAGGTGAAGCCCATGCTGCCGGTCGAGGACTGCTTATGTTGCAAGACTATTCAATCATTGCTTTTCTGGTGGCTCGGTGGTAAAGAATCTGCCTGCCAATGCAGGAGATACAGTTTTGATCCCTGGGTCAGGAAGATCCCCTAGAAAGAAGAACGGCAACCCACTCCAGTATCCTTGCCTGGGTAATCGCATGGACAGAGGAGCCTGATGGGCTACAGTCCATGGGGTCGCAAAGAGTAGGACACAACTCAGTGACCAAACAACAACAACAACAACATCCCATCATAAAGTCCCCAAACTTTCCGACTCCTCCCTTCTGGCTCCTGAGCTGCCTACAGCCATCATCCTGTTGGAGAAATTTGCCATTAAGGGCACTCAGTAGCACAGATTTTACTGGCTACAGAATCCAACACTTGGGCCGCGTTTAAAGCAAAGCAAAAAGTGATGGTAGGCTGCCTTTTTACTCTCAGCTAATGGATTTTTCTTCAATTAATTGGAACAACTATTTGCCTGATTGTTTTCTTTCCCAGGAACTAAAAGTTGATGTTTTTGTTTTCTCTTTTTTGAATGTATCTCACATGTGATAAAATATTCCATGCATTTAAAAGCATTTTAATAAGGATCATTTCCCATTTTAATCACTAAAATATATTTTCTAAGCCCAGCTTTTATAATTAGAATGGTTTGCCATAACATGCATTTTTACTGTACCAAAAAGGCAGATGCAAGAATGACTTCCTTGCACAGCACACGCCTGGTTTCCAGTCCCCCTATTTCAAACCCACTCCCGCCCCCTGCCCCTCCCACCCATAGCATCCTTCTTTATGCAGTGTCAGGCCTCTGCTTATCACATCTGGGCATGCATATGTGGTCAAAGACAGCCAGGGGCTCCAATTTTATAGCATGTTCAAAGAAGATGAAATGGGGCTCTGAGCCGCTTTACAATAGCTTTCTCTGAACACTGAAGATAACACACCTGCAGAGAACCCTTTGAGAAGCTCACCTTGATGAGTTCCACTAATAGCACAGGGTGACTGCTCTCTCCATGGCTCAGGAGGGCTGTGCCAATGGCTTCGCAGTAATGCAAGGCCTGGGACGTGAGGCCATAATCTGCCAGACGGGAAGCATAAAGGAGCTTATACACCTGTGAAGAGGAGCAGGGCCAGAAAGAGAGAAGTGGAGATAAGACTTCTTGGAAGTCAGTGGACTGCCAACTTCTGCTAACTCTGGGTCCAAATATTAAAGAGGGCCTTGCAACATTTAGGGCATTCTATCTGTGTATAGGCACAGTTCCAGACCCAGCCTGCAGTTCCGTCATTGCAGAGAACGGGGTGGAAGGCACATCAGCTGAGTCTGCCTAGGCGCTGGTCACAATGGAAATCCACCAGCCTCTCCACTTCTTATCAGGCAGCCTGTATCTCTGGGAAGGCTGGTGTGTGGGGGCAGAGGACCAGGCGCCAGGGGCACAGGTAAAAGAAGAACAAAAATGCCTCTGGTGCAAGGGACTTAAAGCCTAAGAGGGAAAGTACAGACAGATACAGGTAAGGGCTCAGAGAAGCATGAGGGACAGAGCCAGATGGAGTGCAGAGGGGCTGGGAGTCAGACAGACCCAAGTTCAAACCCCAGCTCTATGCTGGTATGGAGCATGAAGCTAGTTCTCCCACCTCCTCTCTAGACCTCAGTTTCCTCACTCTAATACAGGGATGATACTATGATCTCCCCCTTGGTGGTTTCAAAGATTCAATGAGATAATCCATGTAAAGTCCCTAGAGCAAATGGTACCCAAGAGATGTGAGCCAATAGCATGTAACTCCTTGGAACCTCTTTTGTGAAAAGACAGCAATCATGCCTGCCTCACAGAATTAGAGATCACTCAGTCAGAGGATCATAGCACAGCGTCAGGTGTGCAAAACTCATTCCCTAAAAACAGCGAATCTCACTGCTATCAGTCCAAAGACAGCTGAGAGGTGGGATGACTACAGAAGAGACAGAGACTGAAGACCTGCATGGACACAAAGGAGCCCATTGGGCAGGGCTGCGCTGGAAAAGATGGGTCTTCAGTAAAACCTTACAGAAGATACTAACTGGGTCACTGCCCTATAGACAGTAATCCATTCATTTCCAAGGCTTTGTTTTGTGTTTGGTGGTGGTCTGTGTGTGTGTGTGTGTGTGTGTGCGCGCGCTATTGCCACCAGATACACTCTCACTACAATCACTGAAGAAGTCTCTGGGGATCAAAGGCGATACCGGGGCATCGAGTAGAGAGGTTGACAGGTTAGAACCTGGACATGGATGCTGCCTACACACCTGCCGCCCTGAGAGGAAGAAGGAAGGACAGGGGCCAAAAGACAGAGCAAGGAGGAATTCCAGAGTTAAAGACGGAGGCATCCAAGAGAGATGGAAGCGGCAGGTCAGAGGAGAGTAGGAACGGTGAGCAGCCAGGGGCCGCTCCTGGCAGGATGGCTGTGGAGCCGAGGAGAAGATGGAGCCGTTTGGAGGCAAAAGAGCGGAAGGAGCTGCAGACAAGAGCGGGGCCCAGGGGCGCCTGCCCGATTCTCCTTTGTCAGGAGGGAGGCAGGAGCCCGCAGCACAGAGGCTGCTGCCATGTTTTGCTTTCCTGTCTTAAAAACGCAGACCTTGAGGGGACCTAGAAAGAAATCCTAACCCTTCCCACACTCCAGCTCATGAAGAGAAGTCCAGTGGATGACTTAGCCCAACCACTACCTGCCAGAGAGCAAGGCTGAGAATCCAGCCGCCCACAGCCGTCAGATGCAGACAGGGCCTCGTGAGCGTTCAGTTACCTGGAAAGAAGGGATGAAGGATCGGGGACAGCCCAGCATCTGACAGTACTCGAAGATTTCCGTCCTCTGGATAGCCTCAGTTGTTGCAAATTTCAAAAACTCTTGACTAAAACCAGGGAATAACAATAAAAGAGTTTGAGGTCAGGGCAGGTGGGGGACGGATTTCGCTCATAGATAGCCAAACACCAGCTGCATCCATTCACGGCAGAGTTTCTGTCCTGGGCTGACCCCTGGGGCAGCTCCAAGAGAAGCAGGAGAATCTGTGGCCCCAAAGGCTCTGGGGGAAGGCGGGGGCCAAGCAGGGGGACTTCAGGGAGTGGGGGCGATTCCTGCCATCTCTCCTGGAGGGTCACTTAAGGCAAGATGCTCTCATGCCCAGCTCAGAGGGGCACTGCATCCCCCCTGTAAGCATGCTGAGCACCAGCCTTAGTGCTCTGAGAGCCCAGAGTGGGTGTCTGGGAGAGGTCACCCCAGCCTGAGCAGAAGAGCAGGAAAGAGGGAACCATGTGATGTTCCGGGAGCACTGAAGAAAGAAGGCCCTGCAGAGAGAGGGTAGCACCGCAGAGCCAAAAATCAAATGACGGTCCCTACATTGGATACTCGTTCCAGTGAGAAAGCAGACTGAGTGAACGAGATCTGGGGGCCCTCAGAGTTCCCACGGGCCCCAAAACAGCTGCCGTGGGGGCTGAAACCATAATCACTGGGGCTTCCCCTGGGGTCAGGGCTGGATCTCCAGAAACATCCTCATACAGTACACAGGAGGGAGACACCTTAACCCAGGGGTCTCCAACCTCCGGGATCTAACGCCTGGTGATCTGAGGTGGAGCTGATGCAATACAACAGAAATAAAGTGCACGATAAATATAATGCACTTAAATCATACCGAAACCATACGAGGTTCCCCCGCCCCGCCACCAATCCAAATCTGTGGAAAAAAATTGTCTTCCACGAAACCAGTCCTGGTGCCAAAAGGGTTGGGGATGCTGCATAACCCATTTCGCTTATTTGTCACATCTGGCCCAGACAAGCTTCTTTGACAAATTAACTATGTGCTATCAGAGACCGTGACCTTGACAGACAGGTCATGAGACGATGCATTTCTACGAAGAAAAGCCTGACAGTCTGGATTCCAAGTCCAACCTGACTGCACTTTAGCTGTACAATCTTAGACCTGTTACTCCACCCCTCTGTGCCTCAGTTTCCCTCCTCTATAAAGTGAAGCTTAAAAATACACTTTCTTCACAGGGTACATGTGTAATGATGAAAGGAAATGGTGCAAATAAAACAGCTGGTACAATGTAAGAGCTTAGGAAATCTTAACTATCACTCAGAGAGAGAGAAAGAAAGATCCAGAATGTGGAGGGTGGCTAGGGAGCAATCTGGTCTTTTCATCCATTTATTCACTGTCTAGGGGCTTATCAGGTCCTTCTTTGTGAGCAGTGGAATGTTATGGCCAGCAGGGAATACATGATAGGTCTGACTTTTGAGTAGCTTGTGTGTCAAGTCAGTGTAAGCTGTGGGGGCGAAACACAAACTTCTTCACTTGCAGATTTTGCCCAAGGCCGGTTCTGAGAATAGGTCCACGGCTGCCTAACGCAGAGCCTCAAGCCACCGCGCTCGTATTAGCATTTTCCGAGAGTCAGTCTCTGGTCATGGAGCCAGGGCGCCACCGAGTGGCCAGAGAGGCACACTACAACCCACAGGCCCCAGCTCGCCCCTTCTGGGACCAAGGCCTGGGCCTGAGGACCCCTGGCGGTGTGATGCTGCACTCTTCCCGGCATCTCTCAGCCCAGAGCCTACCTGTGCTAAAAAAACCATCAGCAGCAGCTGAAAATTCTCAAGAGACAATTCTCAATGAAGCCGTGAAACCCAGCTAGGGCTAGCTAACCCAATCCCCCGGAAGACGTCCCCCCACTCTCTGTCCCCCAGAAGACTGGCATACCTGTGGCTACTGCCCAGCAAGGCCAAGTAGTCTGTCTTCACGGTGTAGTAGCCGAAGGGCACGTGAGCCACGAGGTAGCAGAAGTGAGCAGCCTCCACCAGCCCCTTCCCAGCTGTAGGCGGAGAACAAGCCTGGGTCAGGGAACGCGCCCACCAAGGGAGAGACCCACCATCCGGGTGGGAGGGGAGAGGGGTTGAGAGCGGCTCAGATCAGAGCAGACAGCTTCACAGGAATAAAAGAACAAGTTCTCCAAGACACGAATCACAGACCCCAAACCCCACTCCCTCTCCCACCCCATTTTCGCCCTCCAACATTACAGTTCACTTCTCTCCAGCCAGAAGGCACTATTCCACATTCCCCCTAATGGACTTTTGATGAGGACATTTCTAAGCATTTTAGTCCTTCTGGAAGGGGACAAATAGGTAAGAAATGCCTACACCTGAGCGGAGAAGCAGACCGTTGGAAGCAGCAGTTTTTAAACTAGGCTTCTTGGGGCATTAATGTCTCCCCCGCTAAAATCAAACAATAGAAGACTTTTACCAGTGCTCATAAAAATCACATTCATTACCAAATTGTTCCCAGTTTTTAAATGTTCTCCCATACCTTTTTCATTAGTTCAACATTGAGTTAATTCAAGTAGGCAAAGTAATTAGCTTGGCACCCAAGAAGGTTCAACAAAAGTTAGTTCTTTCCACTCAGGTGCTGAATAACTTGTCATTTGACTGGGCACAACTTTACCTGTAGCTATTTTAAGTTTAGCAGAGCAGTATTTTACAAAGTGCCACAAAGCAATGATTTTCTAAATATTCTGTCCCTTGACCCAATCTGAGAACCACTGATCTGCAACATCCAACAGCCCCTAAGTGTTTAAAAGGCCACATTCACAAAGAGATGATAGAAATAAAGACTACACAGTTTCCCAGGGTAGCTCAGGAAAAAATAGAATTTCCTATCTGGTTGAGCGGGGTCACTGGGGGACTGACAACGACAGTAGGGGAGATGCTCCAGGTGTTAACTCCATCCGCTGGGGACTCTGGCCCGGGCACAGGAAGCAACCACGCAGGGCAGCCTCCTGCAGCGGCGGGACCCCGGAGTCTCAGGGGCCTGGCCTGCACTCGCTCGCAGCAGAAATCTGGGAAACGGAAAGGCAAGGACACTCCTCTCCCTGGATTTTCTGTCCCCAAAACACTGAGGCTCTGGGGTCAAAGGAATGCCTGAGGCATAGGCTCGGGCCCAACATGGAGCCTAAGTCTAAGCACCGGGTGTTTAAAGCTGGCCTGGAGACAGAGGTGAGGAGGGGACGGAGCTGCTCTCTGCTTACCCAGAGTGTCCCCCATGGTGACAATCGTGCGCTGGTGCAGCTCCGGGTCCCCACCCTGATTCGACAGAATCACTGCCAAGTGCGGCCTCCAGTCTCCCCACTGCTTGTCCCCGCAACACTGAAAAGCAGCAGAACAATGGCACATTGGCTGAGTAACACAGCCCCAGCCAGAGCACAGGTTAGGGAAGGCTGTTGTCTGTTTTCTGATTTGCCAGGAATGCCTATTTGGCTGCCTGCAGTGTGGTCACTCATTGATTCTGAGTTTTCTTTTTTTAAAAAAGCAAAACTCTTAGAAGGACGGGTAGGCAGACACGTTACATACGCAGGAATACTGGGAGGTGCTCCTTGCTGGTTCAGTCACCAAGTCATGTCCAACTCTTGCGACCCCATGGACCGTAGCCCGCCAGGCTCCTCTGTCCATGGGATTCTCCTGGCAAGAATACTGGAGTGGGTTCCCATTTCCTTCTCCAATATTGGGAGGTAGACAAAAATAAAATCACACTGCTGCTGCTGCTAAGTCGCTTCAGTCGTGTCCGACTCTGTGCAACTCCATAGTCGGCAGCCCACCAGGCTCTGCCATCCCTGGGATTCTCCAGGCAAGAACACTGGAGTGGGTTGCCATTTCCTTCTCCAATGCATCAAAGTGAAAAGTGAAAGGGAAGTCGCTCAGTCATGTCCGACTCTTCACAACCCATGGACTGCAGCCTACCAGGCTCCTCCGTCCATGGAATTTTCCAGGCAAGAGTACTGGAGTGGGGCACCATTGCCTTCTCCAAAATCACACTACTAGTCACTAATTTTCAAATTTCATCCTGGTGCCCCTAATCTCAATACCTGGGGACAAAATTTTTTTAAAAAGTTGATATTTCCATGGAAGAAGGAGGATCACAAAACCTTGGTTCATGAGAAGAGTCCATATTAACCTATAAGAAAACAGGTGAACACTGGGCTCCTTAATATTTTACCAAATGGCTAATGTCTTTTGTTTTTACAGAGTCCTCTTCTACACATGACCTTCTTTAATCTTCACACAACTCTGTGAAATCTAATTCCTACCGCCACTTGAGGAGCGAGAAAACAGGCCAAGGCGCCCAGCCAGCACTGCCGCTAGTGACGATGCAGGGGCAGCAGGGCTCCACGAGGGGGCGGTAGAGGGTAGTCAGAGAAGAGGACCCGGGTGGAAGCCCCACGGAACGGATGGGCCGTCCTTCTGAATGACGGGGAATTTCAGGGCAGAGGAAATAGCAATAAACAAAACAATGTCACAGGCTCTGGATTCAACAGGGGCCCTGCCTCTGGAGCAAGGTTCTTAATGCCTTTGAAGCTCTGTTTCTTCATTTCTTAAATCGAGATCATAATGTCTACCTGACTGGATTACTGTTGACGATAAAATAAGATTGGTAAAGCCCATAGCATAGTGCCTTGCACTTGGCTTGCACTTTATAAATTACATGTAGGTGTAAATATGCACACACACGGAAGCACAGCAGAGGAAAGGAGGTGATTTGCAGACCAGTCTGTCCTCCAATTTGTTACACAGAACAGACAGAACAGGAGGTTGACACTAATAGCTAAGATCTGAGGTCAAAACAATTCACAATTATTTGCTATTGTATTTGTAATTATCCCACAGAACAAAAGATGCTTTATCCAGCTCCATTTTATAGATACTCTTTGTTTATCTGAGCAAAGCAGTGTGAATGAGAGGAGTGATGATAATAAATCACAAAAATAATAGCAGTTCTCACTTATTACACTCTGACCCTGGGCCACAGCCTGTGCTAAGCATTTCTCCTATGAACAATCACATGCGTTAAGTACTATTATTATCCCCATTTTAACGTGTGAGCCAGGCTCTTTTTGGCTGGAACTAAGGGAACCAGCAACAGAAAAGCTCCTGCTAAAAGAACAAAAACTTAGAAGCAATTCTTCTGTCTTCTCCCCAGGTAATTTGCAGGGGGGAGCGGAAATCACTGTAAAGCAGATCTATGGAGGTGGGGAGAGAGAAAGAACACTTATTAACTAACTTCAATGGGCCAAGTATGGTCATTAATACATTCAGATATTCTCTCTCCTTTAATTTTTACAATAACTCTGTTAGGCATCAAAATGCCCACAAAGATGAAAAGCTGAGACTCTGAGACTAAGTAACAAGATCCAGTTCACAGAGCGAGACTCTGAGGAGCAGAGCCTAGGTTCAGCCTGTGACAGAAGCCCTCATCTCTGTTTTCCAGTCCCCTTGCTTCGTCCACTACACCTCTTATTCTAAGTACCAAAGTCTAGCCTTCTACTGGCTGCTATGATGCTAGGAAACTCTCCAACACGGGTGTCAAATACCACACTGTCGTATCACTTCTGGCTCCTTGGTTTTCTCACCCCAAAGCAGGGCTCACTTAGCAAACTCTACCAGTGCACTGGGACCAGTGGACCATATGCTGATTCCATCACTCCCTGCATTTAGCGTTTTGGGACGTGGTAGGATTTCAGTGCAGAGCACAGGCACTCGGCAGAACTCTGAGGTGCATCCCATGTTCTAATATAGCCAGTTCCTTTGACAAAGGGGCATGAAAGTCAGTATTTCTCTTTTCTTGAAATTGTCCACAAGCAATAAGAAGGACAAAAAAGCAAAAGTGTGAGTGTGTTTTCATTAAAACTAAATGTCAGCAAAAACCCAAGGATCCAAATACAAGAAAAGGCTTCCAAAAGAGATTGAGCAGAGGTGGATTCGGGAGGCAGAGAGAGAAAACACCAGAGAGGGGGATCCCACAGCCATCTCCACTGGCTGGGGAGAAGCAAAGACGCTCACAGAAAATACCAGGTCGTGTGGAAATGCCAGCTGGCCTGGAAAATGGCCCTGGCATCTCCCCAGCTCAAACCTCCTGTAAATAACTGGTCCAAGGAAGGCTTGAAGCCTGTGAAAGAACAAATACAGAATTTGTACAATTATACCATCAAGATAAAAGGACGGAAGAAGGTAGAACATTCACCAAAAAAGAAAAAAAGATACCACAAAACAAAGATTGGTCACCAAATATTTCATCATGAATGTAAGTAAAATAATGAAACAATTTCTTTTATGAAGCAAGGGCCTAAAGTTAAATAATAGGAGCAGAGGAAAGAGATGGTGCAGAACAGGAGGAGGCAAATGTGACCTGCAAAGCTCAGGAGAGAAGTGGCAGGAAAATCAAAGAAATAAAGACAAAAATGGAGGGGACTTCCCTGGCAGTCCAGTGGTTAAGAATCTGCCTTCCAATGCAGGAAATGTGGGTTCTATACCTGGTCAGGGAACCAAGATCCCACATGCCATGGAGCAAATAAGCCTGGACACCACAATTGTTGAGCCTACGTGCTCTGGAGCCCACACACCATAACCAGAGAGAAGCCCACATTCCCGCAACAAAGAACCCAAGCACCACAACTAAGACCAGAAATAGTCGAATAAATAAATATATATATATTTTTTTAAATGACAAAATTTCAAAGAACACGGCAAGCAAGAGACACTGATGAAAACATAGTAAGCGACACACAGGAGGGACACAGCAAAAAAGAAGAAAAGAAAGAATTAATCATATATATATATACGCGCACACACACTCTTATATTTTGTATATAGAGGGAGTTCCTGAAAAGAAAACCAATATAAGAGAACAAAACAAATATTGAAGGATATAATTCAAGAAATTTTTCCTAAACTGTAAGAGATGGGTGCACATATTAAAAGAGCATGCTCTATCCCCCCAAAATCGACACAGACGGTCAACAAGATATATCTTACTAAAATTATTGGACTTCGAGGATAAGGAAGGAATACCTTGGGACAAAAAGATCAAGTCTCTTACAATAGGAAAACTATCAAGGTGACCTCAGGGTTCTCTTGAACCACATCTCACACTGATGACCTGTAGAATCTAAAGTGTCCCTCTTTGAAGGGTCCCATGCAGTGGTGGGGAAGCCTGGTTGTGGTAAGCGGGGAGAGCAGCCTCAGCCTCACTCACTATTCTTCACTCAGCAGGTAGCTGTGGATTTGTGGAAAGAGCAAGATCTTCGGAATCAGACAGACCTGTACCGGTGTTGACTCCTCTGCCCCTAGCTCTGTGATCTTGGGTCATTTTACACTTTTGCATCTCAGTTTTCATGACTGCAAAACAGGGATAATAATTCCTACCTCCACACATTAAATGAAATAATATACATCACAGTACTTAGCACAGGGCCAGGCACATGGGAGGTGATTAAGGGACAGTTATTTTATTTGTCATCTCTAAAGCCATCACTTCGTCCCTGAGCAGTCCCCATCCACTAAACCCTTTGGATGCTGGGCTCCTGTTATGAAGGGTACCGTGGCTGCCTGTGGGATCCTCCCCGACATGAGCTGGAAGAGAGTCTGCAGTGGATCGCTGAGCGCCAGTGTGCTGGTGAAGCTGCAGAGAGAGGGGACAGACCATCAGTGGGGACCCAATCAAGAGCACCTTTAACCCGTTGCCTTGCAGTGGCTTCTGTTGAAACTTGAGTTTCTCTCTGCTTTTTGGCTATGGCTCAGCTCCACCCCACTTTCGGACACCCATCCCACCACACACCCCAAATAGACTTTACCACCCGGGGAGACCTTCTGCACTTTGGCACTGACACCCTAACTCTTGAGAAAACCATTTTTATAGACCTTCATCCATCACGGAGATGAGCCACACATAAGTCAGTGAACCCTGAGAGCCCAACAGTAAACCTGAACTTCTTCTTTTCAGACTCCTCCTCCCCAGGAACCCTCGAGACCCATGGCCCCGCGGCAGTCCTCCTCCAAGCCAAGCCTACAGTTCTCACTGCTGGTTTTGGGGGGCTTCTCGCTAACCCGGGTCTCTCGTGCCTTTGCTCACAAGTACTAGTCATCTTCAGTAACTGAAGAGGCGTCGAGCAGGGACCAGAAATGATCCTGCTGATGACAAACCGTGGGATCTGCTTAACAAGGATATAATAAGCTCTATGGCTGATTTGAGATTTAAGCATACTCAATGAGAGATATTTCACGATTCACTGGGCCCCATCAAACATCAATGGCGCGAGGCAGTAATCCATAGCAGAGATGTATGCTACAGCTCAGAGTTGTGGGATGCTCACTTCCAAAACCTAAAGGAAATTTATCCCTCAGAATGCTGTCTTTAAAAGCATCCTTCCTCCAGAGCTGGGAGTGCTTTTCCTCATAGAAGTTCAGTGCTCCTCACTATTCTGGCCTCTGAACATAGTGAAGAACATGGTGGTCACTATTTACTGGGAAGACTGAGGGTCAGAGCAATAAAGAGATTCAGCAGGGGCCATGGTGAAGAACAGACTCCCAAGCAGTGGGATAGATGTGAGCCCCACAGACCCAACTTAAAGTGGAGGTGTCCATCTTCCTATCCAACTCTGCCCAGCAGGATTTATGGCCAATTTAAATATAAGATGACTTCCCTGGTGGCTCAGATGGTAAAGAGCCTACCTGCAGTGCAGGAGACCCAGATTCAATCCCTGGGCTGGGAAGATCCCCTGGAGAAGGAAATGGCAACCCACTCCAGTACTCTTGCCTGAAAAATCCCATGGATGGAGGAGCCTGGTAGGTTATGGTCCATGGGGTCACAAAGAATCAGACATGACTGAGCAACTTCACTTCACTTAAATATAAGATAAAGCTTCCCTGGTGGCTCAGCAGTAAAGAATCTGCCTGCCAAATGCAAGAGACTCAGGTTCAATCCCTGTGTCGGAAGACCCCCTGGAGAAGGAAATGGCAACCCACTCCAGTATCCTTGCCTGAGAAATACCATGGACAGAGGAGTCTGGTGGGCCACAGTCCACAGGGCTGCAAAGAGTCAGACATGACTGGGCGACTAAAACAACGAGCTGAGAAGGTAGCTTCAAGGCTTTAACCAACACGGGAAGATAAATTTTGAGTTAACATCCTTCTCACTGTCTGACCCCAGCCTGCTCCTTATGGGAGGCCCCCCCACCCCACCCCACCCCAATCCTGCCACACATCTGTCCCCAGCCACCCACGGATGCTAACTGCAGCCTGAAGGGCTGACCCCAGCACCCGCTACACCCACCACCTCCGTTTGACCCTGAGTCTCCTTAACTGTTTCATCGCCCCTGTTCTAAACTCCTGGCTAGGTACTCACACCTCCATTCTTATCCCATTCTGGTTTAAGCCTTCTTCCCAGTGCCCCCTGGCACCCAGGTCCTGGCATGCCAGTGCAAACTATAACCAAGGGCATCACTTCAGTCTTGACGTCTCCCATTAGATGAAGTCTTTCGTATCTAATCTCCAGCCCGATAAACCCCTTTCTACCACAGCTCACAGTCCTGCTACTGTGTATCCCTCCCTACTTCCCAGCACCCACACCCCACTGCAGGACTAAGCAGTGAGTTACTGCCTCTCAGTCCCAAGGCTCTGTCAGTCACCCTTAAGTGATCCACCCCCGAGTTCTAGGAACTTCTCTCTTCCAATGAGAGAAGGCTACTGCAATGCAGAATCCTGCTTAATCTTTGAAAGCTCTGACCCTGAGAAAATGTCAGTAAAATGTTTTGTTCAACTCAGCAGCTAAAAAGAATGTATCCGTGCCTAGGTTATAAGGATCTGGAGAAGAGAAATACTACGCCCGACTTAGAATTGGAAAGACGCTTGGAGGGTGGGGCTCTTCAGTGTGTCTTGTATTTCTCCCCACCGTCATCCCCACATTTGGAGGGAGGTCTCTCCGCTCCACTGGGCTCTCCCTGTGCAAGTCCCCGACTCACCCACTCATGACCCAGCTGTGGGTCCTTGGGTCCATCTTGCTGGAGAGGAACAAAGCATGGCCCCACAAATGGTTCTTCATGGCCCACTCCAAGGCTTCCTGAGAACATAGACATCACCTTCAGTACCTCTGCTCACCTTCCTCTAACACAACCAGCAACTGGGCTTGGGCACCGCTGCCCCCTGAGCAGGTAGAGGCCAGGCTTCCAGGAAGACTCACAGAGCCTCCCACGTGAATCTGAGAAAGTGTAGGGAACCAGCTTCAGCTGGCAGGTATTTCTCTCTCCATTGTCCCTTTCTCCAACCTTCATGTTATCAGAACCTAGTACATGATTTCATTAGCTCCCCATAATTATGGTTACCAGTTACCTTTATCTCTTGAGAAAATGTCACATGATACTTTCACACCAAGTATGAAATGTCACATGGCATTTCACATCAAGGACTGCCTCTTAAAGATGAGTTGTAAGATGGTGTTCACAGGGCATAGTAGAGGAACTGTTGATTAACAACTGTGACAGAGACACCTAGTTCCTCACCCAAATCCATGCTCTCCTTCCTGGGCCAAGAGCTGGACTGTATTTCCCACCTCCCTGGCACTGAGGTGTGGCTGAGTTCTAGGTTATCAGATGGGAATGGAAGCAATGCGTGCAGCCTCTGGGTCTGGCCTGTAGAAGTCCCCATGCTCGGTCCTCCGTGGCCTTTTCCCCATCTGGCTGGAATGCAGATGAACCCAGGAGCCTTAGAAACTCTATGCTGAAGATGGTACAGCCTCATACAGCTGAGCCCTTGGGTTACTTATGGAGGAGGGCTGCCCCATCTTCTGTTCACCTGCCCAGTACTGTCACATGAAGAGAAAAAGGCTGCTATTATGTTTAAACCAGTATACATAGCCATTATCCTACCCCTCCTAACACTATAACTAACTACTTACTAAATATCAAGTGCTTATTAGTTAACTAGTCAACTTCATATGTCAAAGTAATCATGCCATTAATTTGGTGACATGGGTCAAAAGCTGCAAATTTAAAAACATACACATATGTACATTTATCTCTTCATTTAATTTTCAAAACTATTTAATAAGAGTTTAATTTATATGTGAGGTTGAATAAAGAAGCCACCTGCCAATGCAGGAGACAGGAGATGCCAGTTTGATCCCTGAGTCAGGAGATCCCCTGGAGGACGAAATGGCAACCCACTCTAGTATTCTTGCCTGGAAAAATCCCATGGACAGAGGAGCCTGGTGGGCTACTATAGTCCATGGGGTCACAAAAGAATCAGACACAACTTTGTAACTGACCATTGCAATTTCCTTACTGTCCCCAAAATAATTTGATTTTTGGACAGATTGCTATGCTATGCTATGCTAAGTCACTTCAGTCGTGTCCGACTCTGTGCGACCCCATAGATGGCAGCCCACCAGGCTCCACCGTCCCTGGGATTCTCCAGGCAAGAACACTGGAGTGGGTTGCCATTTCCTTCTCCAACGCATGAAAGTGAAAAGTGAAAGTGAAGTCGCTCAGTCATGTCTGACTCTTAGCGACCCCATGGACTGCAGCCTACCAGGCTCCTCCATCCATGGGATTTTCCAGATTACTAATGAGGTATTTCCACCTCCAAATGAAAATGTATTTGATTATCCCAACATCTCCCACATTATCATATTTGAAGAGAGAATAAATTTAAACAATCACAGTTAGGAAATTCAGCCTTATAGTCAGTAGAAGTAAAAATGACATTAAGATTGCTCTTTTTGAAACAAGTTCCTACTGTATAGCACCAGGAACTATATTCAAAATCTTATAATAAAACATAATAGAAAATAATATTTAAAAAATATTGTTTTAATATTTAAAATTTTAAATTTTTAAATATTTAAAAATATTTTAAAATTAAAATATTTAAATTTTTAATTAAAATAAATTTTAATATTTAAAAATTTTTTAAGTGTATCTATATGTATAACACCAGATGGTCAACACCGAAATCAGATCGATTATGTTCTTTGCAGTCAAAGATGGAGAAGCTCTATACAGTCAGCAAAAACAAGACCAGGAGCTGACTGTGGCTCAGACCAGGAACTCCTTATTGCCAAATTCAGACTGAAATTGAAGAAAGTAGGGAAAACCACTAGATCATTCAGGTATGACCTAAATCAAATCCCTTATGATTATACAGTGGAAGTGAGAAATAGATTTAAGGGCCTAGATCTGATAGATAGAGTGCCTGATGAACTATGGAATGAGGTTCGTGACATTGTACAGGAGACAGGGATCAAGACCATCCCCATGGAAAAGAAATGCAAAAAAGCAAAATGGCTGTCTGAGGAGGCCTTGCAAATAGCTGCGAAAAGAAGAGAAGCAAAAAGCAAAGGAGAAAAGGAAAGATATAAATATCTGAATGCAGAGTTCCAAAGAATAGCAAGAAGAGATAAGAAAGCCTTCTTCAGCCATCAATGCAAAGAAATAGAGGAAAACAACAGAATGGGAAAGACTAAGGATCTATTCAAGAAAATCAGAGATACCAAAGGAACATTTCATGCAAAAATGGGCTCGATAAAGGACAGAAATGGTATGGACCTAACAGAAGCAGAAGATATTAAGAAGAGGTGGCAAGAATACACAGAAGAACTGTACAAAAAAGAGCTTCACGACCCAGATAATCATGATGGTGTGATCACTGACCTAGAGCCAGACATCCTGGAATGTGAAGTCAAGTGGGCCTTAGAAAGCATCACTACGAACAAAGCTAGTGGAGGTGATGGAATTCCAGTGGAGCTATTCCAAATCCTGAAAGATGATGCTGTGAAAGTGCTGCACTCAATATGCCAGCAAATTTGGAAAACTCAGCAATGGCCACAAGATTGGAAAAGGTCAGTTTTCATCCCAATCCCAAAGAAAGGCAATGCCAAAGAGTGCTCAAACTACCGCACAATTGCACTCATCTCACGCGCTAGTAAAGTAATGCTCAAAATTCTCCAAGCCAGGCTTCAGCAATATGTGAACCGTGAACTTCCTGATGTTCAAGCTGGATTTAGAAAAGGCAGAGGAACCAGAGATCAAATTGCCAACATCCGCTGGATCATGGAAAAAGCAAGAGAGTTCCAGAAAAACATCTATTTCTGCTTTATTGACTATGCCAAAGCCTTTGATTGTGTAGATCACAATACTATGGAAAATTCTGAGAGAGATGGAAATACCAGACCACCTGATCTGCCTCTTGAGAAATCTGTATGCAGGTCAGGAAGCAACAGTTAGAACTGGTCATGGAACAACAGACTGGTTCCAAATAGGAAAAGGAGTAGGTCAAGGCTGTATATTGTCACCATGTTTATTTAACTTATATGCAGAGTACATCATGAGAAATGCTGGACTGGAAGAAACACAAGCTGGAATCAAGATTGCCGGGAGAAATATCAATAACCTCAGATATGCAGATGACACCACCCTTATGGCAGAAAGTGAGGAGGAACTAAGGAGCCTCTTGATGAAAGTGAGAGTGGAGAGTGAAAAGGTTGGCTTAAAGCTCAACATTCAGAAAACGAAGATCATGGCATCTGGTCCCATCACTACATGGGAAATAGATGGAGAAACAGTGTAAACAGTGTCAGACTTTATTTTTCTGGGCTCCAAAATCACTGCAGATGGTGACTGCAGCCATGAAATTAAAAGACGCTTACTCCTTGGAAGGAAAGTTATGACCAACCTAGGTAGCATATTCAAAAGCAGAGACATCACTTTGCCAACAAAGGTTCGCCTAGTCAAGGCTATGGTCTTTCCTGTGATCTTGTATGGATGTGAGAGCTGGACTGTGAAGAAGGCTGAGTGCCGAAGAATTGATGCTTTTGAACTGTGGTGTTGGAGAAGACTCTTGAGAGTCCCTTGGACTGCAAGGAGATCCAACTGGTCCATTCTGAAGGAGATCAGCCCTGGGATTTCTTTGGAAGGAATGATGCTAAAGCTGAAACTCCAGTATTTTGGCCACTTCATGTGAAGAGTTGACTCATTGGAGAAGACTCTGATACTGGGAGGGATTGGGGGCAAGAGGAAAAGGGGACGACAGAGGATGAGATGGCTGGATGGCATCACTGACTCGATGAATGTGAGTCTGAGTGAACTCCGAGAGCTGGTGATGGATAGGGAGGCCTGGCGTGCTGCAGTTCATGGGGTCGCAAAGAGTCGGACACGACTGAGCGACTGATCTGATCTGATCTGATATGTATAACTGCATCACTCTGCTGTACAACAAAAATTAACACAACATTATATATCAACTATACTTCAATTTAAAAAAAAAAGAAACCCAGGTGAAATCTTAAAAAAAAAAATGTTCTTTTTGGGGAAAAGAAGATAGATATTTTTGTGCGTTAAACTATTTCATAGTAGTATTTTTTAGGAGGATTTACTAAAGACTGGTAAGCTTTCTTATCTCTCCTTGCTATTCTTTGGAAGTCTGTATTCAGTTGGGTGTATCTTTCCCTTTCTCCTTTGCCTTTTGCGTCTCTTCTTTTCTAAGCTCTTTGTAAGGCCTCCTCAGAAAACCATTTTGATTGGTGACTCTGTGAGACCCCAGAGGCAGCAGCCCACCAGGCTCCCCTGTCCCTGGGATTCTCCAGGCAAGAACACTGGAGTGGGTTGCCATTTCCTTCTCCAATGCATGAAAGTGAAAAGTGAAAGTGAAATCGCTCAGTCGTGTCCAACTCCTAGCAACCCCATGGACTGCAGCCTACCAGGCTCCTCCGTCCATGGGATTTTCCAGGCAAGGGTACTGGAGTGGGGTACCATTGCCTTCTCCTAGCCTTTCTATGCTGCTGCTAAGTCGCTTCAGTCGTGTCCGACTCTGTGTGACCCCATAGACAGAAGCTCACCAGGCTCCCCCATCCCTGGGATTCTCCAGGCAAGAACACTGGAGTGGGTTGCCATTTCCTTCTCCAATGCATGAAAGTGAAAAGTGAAAGTGAAGTCGCTCAGTCGTGTCCGACTCTCAGCGACCCCATGGACTGGAGCCTACCAAGATCCTCTGTCCATGGGATTCTCCAGGCAAAAGTACTGGGGTGGGGTGCCATTGCCTTCCCCGAGCCTTTCTATATATCACTCCAAAAAAGTGATTTCAAACAGAAAATCCTAAAAAAGTAAAGAGCTCCTACAAATCAATATATGGGTATCAAAACTCCACAGACAAATGTGGAAAATCCATGACAAAAATATCCACAGATTAAAGGATATTCAGCTTCATTTATATAAGAAAAATGCAAATAACTACTATATATTTTTTTCACCTCTCACACTGGCACATATCAAAAACACTTTGGGTTGGTGAGAGTGGGGGGAAGCAGGCACTCTCTATATTGGTAGAGTACTCAGTACAACCTCTAAAAAGTCAGTTTGTAAATATCTATCAAAATTACAAACCATAATACCTTTTGATCCAAAGCTTCTACTTCTACAAACTTTCTTTACATATATTCTCTCCACAGGACAAAATGACAATGTTATTCATTGCAGCATTATTTGTAATTGCAAAAGACTAGAAGTGATCTAAGTGTCAATCTACACAAGTTCAATTGAATTGATTATAATTCACCTAAAACGAAGATCATGGGAAATAGATGGAGAAACAGTGGAAACAGTGTCAGACTTTATTTTTCTGGGCTCCAAAATCACTGCAAATGGTGACTGCAGCCATGAAATTAAAAGACGCTTACTCCTTGGAAGGAAAGTTATGACCAACCTAGGTAGCATATTCAAAAGCAGAGACATCACTTTGCCAACAAAGGTTCGCCTAGTCAAGGCTATGGTCTTTCCTGTGGTCTTGTATGGATGTGAGAGCTGGACTGTGAAGAAGGCTGAGCACCAAAGAATTGATGCTTTTGAACTGTGGTGTTGGAGAAGACTCTTGAGAGTCCCTTGGACTGCAAGGAGATCCAACCAGTCCATTCTGAAGGAGATCAGCCCTGGGATTTCTTTGGAAGGAATGATGCTAAAGCTGAAACTCCAGTATTTTGGCCACCTCATGTGAAGAGTTGACTCATTGGAGAAGACTCTGATACTGGGAGGGATTGGGGGCAAGAGGAAAAGGGGACAACAGAGGATGAGATGGCTGGATGGCATCACTGACTCGATGAATATGAGTCTGAGTGACCTCCAGGAGTTGGGAATGGACAGGGAGGCCTGGCATGTTGGAGTTCATGGGGTCGCAAAGAGTTGGACACGACTGAGCGACTGATCTGGTCTGATAGAAACCTATGTAGCTGTAAGTAATAACGAGGAAGGTATCTGTATATAATAAGAAACAAGAGTCACCAAAATGTGGCCTGAAGACCCAATTCAGCCCACTGACTGTTTTGGTACAGCCTACAAGCTACGAAAAGTTTTCACACTTTTAAATGATTGAAAAATATCAAAAAAAAGAATAATGCTTCATTACACATGAAAGTGACAAATTCAAATTTCTATGTCCATAAATAAAATTTTATTGAAACACAGCCACACCCATTTATTTACAGATTATCCTTGGCTGTTTTCACACAACAGCAGAACTAAGTAGCTGCTGCTGGTGCTGCGAAGTCACTTCACTCGTGTCTGACTCTGTGCAACCCCATAGACGGCAGCCCACTAGGCCCTCTGTCCCTGAGCAAAGCCTAAAATATTTACTATCTGTTCCTTTACGGAAAAAAATTTACCAATGCCAATATTGAGTGTTTCCTATAAGATTTTGTTAAATGACAACAGGAAGGTGAAGACATGATATATAATATGCTATAAGGGCAAAGAGGGAGGAAATAATTATATATGGAGGAAATACCTTCATATATTTCAAAGAGGAAAAATCTTGTGGCTGGGAGTGAGCAGGGAACAGCATTATCCTCCTGTTATATCCCTTTTATCTTTTGATTTTTAATTGATTTGAATTGATTTCAACCAGTTATGCAAATATTTAAGTTTACTGAAATGCAACTCAATCCAGTATTCTGGCCTGGGAAATCCCAAATTTAATAAATAATATAAAAATGTCAAAGTCTAATTTACATATCAAAAAATACAGAAGACATCACTTCATCAGTGGAATTAAAGTATTCAGTATTGACATGTATATTTTAGATATAGTTGATGGAGGTATCATTTGTACACAAACTTACTGGAAACTAATTTAGCGTATATGTGAAGAGCCTTTTAAAATTATATACTCTTAAACCCAGTAGTTCCACTTCTAGGAATCTATCTTAAAAAATAATAAAAAGACCATCCAAAGATTTATATAACAAGATTTTTGAATTGTATAATTATGGTGGTGGTGGTTTAGTGGATAAGTCACATCTGGCTTTTGCAGCCCCATGGACTGTAGCCCACCAGGCTCCTCTGTCCATGGGATTTTCCAGGCAAGAATACTACAGTGGGTTGCCATTTCCTTCTTCAGAGGATCTTCCCCACCCAGGGGTGAAACCCTGGTCTCCTGCATTGCAGGTGGATTCTTTACCCACTGAATTACCAGAGAATGGCAAAAGTGTACATGGCCCTTATAGTCAACAACAGTGAATTGTGCATAAAATATGATACATTCATATAATGGAATATAATCTAGTTTTTAGTGGCACAGTTTAATGCCACCAGAGGGTTTCACCATATAGTCTTAAGGGGAAAAAAAGAAAAACCCTGTATATGTAATTTAACTTTTAATATTGATACACATGCATAGAAAATACTAGAAGTCAATATACCAAAATGTTAACAGGTATTATCTTTTAATGGTAGGACTTTGGGTGTTTTTTTTTCCTTTGTACCTTTCTGAATTTACTGTTATAAAATGAGTATGTGTCACTCATATCACTGGGGGAGGGGTGAGCTATAGGGCTGCCCGGACTATTTTAAGCAGGGGTGGGCACGGCACTTGCCTTCTTCCTTCCATAGTAGAGCAGCTTAGTGAATTTCTCCACGATCTGCGCGGGCGTCTCCACGCTGGGAGGAATCTCCCCGGTGAGCAGGTCTCGGGTCCCCGAGCTCAGCACTGGCCAGTCCTCGTCTGTCAGGTTGATGAGGTTGGCGACAGGCGGCTGCCGCTTGTACTTCTCCAGCTTCTTGCAGTCCTGCATCAGCAGCTCAGCGATGTCAGAACCCACCATGGACTGCAAGGCAAAGAGAATCCCATTCGTCGCCATGCTGGTACCCCAGGCTGCAGAAGGGGGGCACCAGAGCACCTGCCCGCTTCAGGAGGAGACACACATGTAAACAGAAGACAGTCCTTTTTGCATTGTGGTAGTTGAAACTCCATCTTCATTCTCATGGCTAGTTTCTGCCTGTCAGGAGCCACAAAAGTGACCAGAAATATGCACACTCTCATAGGTGTATTATCTGCTTGGTGCGGTAACCCAAGAACTGAGCGATAACCAGAGGCTTAGCAGCAGCAGTGAAGAAGGGCAGGGAAAAGTTAGCGTTTGCACTCTGGCATTGACTGCAGCAGCTTCTTTTCCTGAGGCCATTTGTTGCTCTTTAATGTTACCTTTTATAATTATGCCCCTAGACGAATCTTCTCTCTCCCAGGAAAATTTAAATTTCAGTCCAGCCTGCACCTGCCCGTCCTCCGGCCACGGTGATACTGACCCCGTTTTGCCGACAAAGGAGAACCAACAGCTGCCAGAGTAGAGCCGAGTCTCTGCTCCCCGGTGTCTCAGATTTGCGGCTCTGTGCTGCTTTCTGCTGGCAAAACGTCATGATGTCCACCTTGTGCACATCCTCCCTACGGAGAGATTTCAAGGAGCAAAGATTAAGCGACAGACTCCTCCCCCAGGCAGGACCACAAGCCCCTCCTACAGCGTGAGGGCGCTGCCTGGGCTGGGACTGAGATAGTAGAAACAGGACAACCCAGGATGGGGACAGTGAGTCTGTAGTTACAGGACAGTTGTTTCCATGTAGAACAGGAAGGGACCTCAGAGATTCTCTCATCCACGGTCTCCATTTTACAGAGGAAGAAACTGAGGCCCAGAGACCTGAAATGATTATTTGGGTGGCAGGTTAGAGCACAGACTGAGATCAGACAACCCTGGACTTAAATCTAGCCTTCGTGTCTGATTCTCTGCGACCCCGTGGACTTGTAGCCCATCAGGCTCCTCCATCCATGAGATTCTCCAGGCAATAATACTGGAGTGGGTTGCCATTTCCTTCTCCAGGGGATCTTCCCAACCCAGGGATTGAACCTAGGTCTCCCGCATTGCGGGCAGATGCTTTAACCTCTGAGCCACCAGGGAAGCTCCCTTCTAAACTTCTCAGCCTACACAAGTTGCTTATCTCCTCTGAGCCTCTGCTCTTTCTGATAAAACAGGGGTGATTAAAATGTCTACCTCCAGGGCTTCCCTGGTGGTACAGTGGATAAGAATCTACCTGCCGATACAAGGAACACAGGTTCAATCCCTGGTCTGGTAAGATTCCACATGCTGGGGAGCAACTAACTCATGTGCCATAACTACTGACCTTGGCACTGCTGAACCTATGTGCCACAGCTACTGAAGCCTGCATGCCTAGAGCCTGTGCTCACAAGACAAGCACCACAGAGAGAAGCCAGTGCACTGCAGCAGAGTAGCCCCCACTCGCCACAACTAGAGAAAGCCCTCGTGGAGCAACGAAGACCTAGTGCAGCTAAAATAAACAAACAGAATAAAATTTCTTTAAAAGTCTACCTCCAGCTCAATGTCTTGTAATAACCTATAATGGAAAAGAATCTGAAAAGGAACAGATGCATATATAACTGAATCACTTTGCCGTTCACGTGAAACTAGCACAGCATTGTAAATCAACTATACTTCTATTAAAACTCTGTTTTAAAGTCTACCTCATACAAAAAGGAATTAGCCAATTGTGTAGCATATATAAAGTGCTCAATAAACAGGAATTATTATTTGCTTGAGATTATTTAATGAAGTCAATCAAATGGGGATCAGTACCCTAGGTGTCCAAACACCTGACTCGGTACTCTAGGCCACATTGCTACACCTGTGTGTAAAAATGGAGACAACAATCCATTTTTACTTGAAGGAACTGTCAAAATACCCTGGGGATTTTCTTGGAGGGGGAGCTTCAGGATAAGGACACATCTGTATAGTTGTGATGATATTTAAAGGGCTTCAGAATGCATTATCTCACCTCTGACACCAGTGTGAACTCTCCACAACAAAGACCATCCTCAGTATTTACCAGAAACGTGACTAGGAATGTAAAAGCAGTTCTAGCTCAATCCTGCAGAGGGCAGACTTGCACACTGTCCAGGAACTCATGCTGACTGGGTTATACATCTCTCCAGAAAATTGTTTTCCATATGAGCAACTTGCCTATGATTTCTCAGGTTGTGCTCCACTTTTCTACCAGTTTAAGCATTATTAAGTACCCAGAACATTAAAATCTCCTACCACATAGCCTTTGTAAAATAGAACTGATTTCAGATTTTTAAACGTTTTTCTGTCTTTCAACATTCAAATTGCTTGTCAAAATGACTCAGGCCACATCTGACTCCACCTTGTAGCACAAAGATTCCATTCCAATGGGGACAGATATTTTCTTTCAAGGAAGCCAAGCCCAAATCCCCAAATGCTGATTTGGGCAAGAACATTTTATAGGTTTCAAAAGCCCTTATTTGGCAACTTTTATGGTGATTTACCTGATCAGCGGTCCTGAGAAAGTCCTCATCTCTTCTTGTTCCTCAGAATCATTAAGAATAACCTGGAACAAAAAGCTCAAGTTTGATCTTCAAGACTATGTCCCCCCGGTGCCCCATTCCTCAGTTGGGTCCAGTATCAGAACCCAGAGCTGTGGTCCTAGGATGTGGCTCAATGCCTCATGGAAAAGGCAGAAAGACAAAAATGAGCTCTCTAGTTGCTGGATATGAGCCAATGGCATCACAGGTAAAACATCAGTCTAGCATTACTTCTTTCAGAGAAGAGCCCCACACATTCCTTCACACACACACACACACACAGACACACACCAATCCACAAGGTACATGGCTCAGGCCCCTCCAAGAGCACTCTATTCCTGGAGACGCCAGGGCTCAGGAAAAGGGAAGCAGGGAGTAACGTGCTGACATTCAGGGGACACAGAATCTTGTTTACCTCCATGCTGTGCAGTTCAACAAGGGCTGTCTGTCCATCACTGGGAGAGCTGGGACTCACACACACCAGCTGACCTTCTGGCCCAAAACTCACAGGCATGTGAGGGACATAGAACTTCATGGGTTCCTTGGGACCAGCTGCTGAGATGTCCTCTGACCAACCAATACAGGTGGACACTGTTAGCATTACTACCACTGCTTTGCTTTATGTGACAAATATTCCACAGACATATGTCTTTCCAAATTTCACCTGGGACCAAGATAAGGTTCTGGATGGGTTACATAATTAGAAGAAATACATGCTCTAAGTCAGATTTAGGCCTTTAAGAATATGTCAGACTATAATGCCAAATCCAACAACATATTACAAGGATTATACACCATGATCAAGTGGGATTTATCCCAGGGATGTAAGGATTCTTCAGTATATGCAAATCAATCAATGCGATGTACCATATTAACAAATTAAAGAATAAAAACCGTACAATCATCTCAATAAATGCAGAAAAATCTTTTGACAAAATTCAACACCCATTTATGATAAAAAAAATTCTTGAGAAAGTGGGCATAGAGGGAACCTACTTCAACATAATAAAGGCCATACATGACAAACCCACAGCAAACATCATTCTCAATAATGAAAAACTGAAACCATTTCCTCTAAGATCAGGAACAAGACTAGGATGCCTGCACTCATCACTATCATTCAACATAGTTTTAGAAATCCTAGCCATGGCAAAAAGACAAGGAAAAGAAATAAAAAGAATCCAAATTGGAAAAGAAGTAAAAATATCCTGTTTGCAAATGACATGATTCTAAGCATAGACAATCCTAAAGAGGCCACCAGAAAACTACTGGTGCTAATCAATGAATTTGGCAAAGTTGCAGTATACAAAATTAATACACAGAAATCTCTTGCAATCCTGTATGATAACAATGGAAGATCAGAAAGAGAAATTAAGGAAACAATTCTATTTACCATTGCAACAAAAAGAATAAATACCTAGGGATAAACCTTCCTAAAGAGACAAAAGACCTGTACTCAGAAAACTATAAGATACTGACAAAAGATTAAGACAACACAAAGAGATGGAGAGATATACCATGTTCTTAGGCTGGAAGAATCAATACTGTGAAAATGACTGTACTACCCAAAGCAATCTACAGATTCAGTGCAATCCCTATCAAATAACCAATGCCATTTTTCACAGAATTAGAACAGAAGATTTTATAATTTGTGTGGAAGCACAAAAGACCCTGAATAGCCAAAACAGTCTTGAGAAAGAAAAGCAGAGCTGGAAGAACCAGGCTTCCTAACTTTAGACTATACTACAAAGCTACAGTGATAAGACAGCATGGTACTGGCACAAACAGAAATATAGATCAATGGAATGGGATAAAAAGCCCAGCGATAAACCCACACACCTACAGTTACCCAATTTTTGATAATGGAGAAAAGATAATATCTTCAATAGTGATGCTGGGAAAACTGAACAACCCATGTAAAAGAATGAAATTAGAACACTCCCTAACACTATATACACAAAAATAAACAGAAAATGGGTTAAAGACCTAAATGTAAGGCTGACACTATAAAACTCAGGCAGAACACTCTGATGTAAATCACAGCAAGATCTTTTGACCTATCTCCTAGAATAATGAAAATAAAAACAAAAGTAAACAAGTGGGACCTAATTAAACTTAAAAGTTTTTGCATAGCAAAGGAAACCATAAATAAGACCAAAAAAAAAATATAACAGAATGGCAGAAAATATTTGCAAATGAAGCAACACACAAGGGACTAATCTCCAAAATATATAAACAGCTCATGTAGCTCAATATCAAAATAACAAACAAACCAATCCAAAAATGAACAAAAGACCTAAATAGACATTTCTCCAAAGAAAACATACAGATGGCCGAGAGGCACACGAAAAAATGCTCAACATCACTAATGACTAGAAAAATGCAAATCAAAACTACAATGAGATATCACCTCACACTGGTCTGAATGCTGCTGCTGCTAAGTCGCTTCAGTCACGTCCGACTCTGTGTGACCCCAGAGATGGCAGCCTACCAGACTTTTCCGTCCCTGGGATTCTCCAGGCAAGAACACTGGAGTGGGTTGCCATTTCCTTCTCTAAAGCATGAGAGTGAAAAGTGAAAGTGAAGTCTCTCAGTCGTGTCGGACTCTTATCGACCCCATGGACTGCAGCCTACCAGGCTCCTCTGTCCATGGGATTTTCTAGGCAAGAGTACTGGAGTGGGGTGCCATTGCCTTCTGAATGGCCATCATCAAAAAACCTACAAACAAAAAATGCTGGAGAGAGTGTGGAGAAATGGGAACCCTCTTATAATGTTTGTAGGAAAGTGGATTGGTTCAGTCACTATGGAGAACAGTGTAGAGGTTCCTTAAAAAACAAAAAAATAGAACTACCATATGACCCAGCAATCCCACCCATGGACATATACCTGGAGAAAACCATAATTCCAAAAGATACATGTACCCTGATATTTATTGCAGCACTATTTACAATAGCCCAGACATGGAAGCAACCTAAATGTTCATTGACAGAGGAAGGGATAAAGAAGATATGGCACATATACACAATGGAATATTACTCAGCCATAAAAAGGAACAAAATTGTGCCATTTGCAGAGATGTGGGTGGACCTAGAGACTTTCTTGCAGAGTGAAATAAGTCAGAAAGAGAAAAACAAACATCATATATGAAGGCATATATGTAGAATCTAGAAAAATGGTACAGACGAACCTATTTGCAAAGCAGAAAGAGAGACACAGACATAGTATGGACACCAAGGGGGAAAGGAGCATGGGATAAATCGATAGATTGGGATTTACATATATACACTATCAGGTATAAAATAGAAAACTAAGAGAAACTACCGTATAGCACAAGAAACTCAACTCAGTGCTCTATGGTGACCTAAATGGGAAGGAAATCCAAAAAAGAGGGGATATATGTATATATATGGCTGATTCACTTTGCTGTACAGCAGAAAATAACAACATTGTAAATCAACCATAGTCCAATAAAAAATTAATTTTCAAAAGCGAAAAGAAGAATATAATGCAAGGAATTGATGGTTTAGTCCAAATGATAGTGTACTAGGCCTAGACTCTCATATGGGTGACAGGTTGGGGACTGGCTCACATAGCCCCAACACTCAGGGAAAATCTCCTACATCCAGACCTTTGTGACCTGCCTTCACTTTCCCAAACTGACTCTGGTCTTTACTTTCTTCCCTCGTTACCTACAGTACCTCTGAGGGCCTCCGCTCCCAACCTGATGATGGCCATGGGCCATGTTCCTTTCCAAGAATCAGCTATGATGCATTCTTCAGTACAAAAGAGAAGACGGGGAATGGAGCCAAAGCTGGCCACTCTGCCCAGGGGACCTACATATGCATATGAGGCAGACAAGGGGTCTACTCTTGGAAATACCGGGTAAAGTTGACCTTCCAAGAAATGTGCCACCCAGCCCTCTTCTCATCAGACTGAGCCAACTCCTTTATTCACGTCAGTACCCACCAGCCTGAACTGGGCTCCAGACTGCTGAAGTCATGGGGTCACGGAGGTCGGAAGCATCTGCCATGTACTGACTGAGCTCGTAGCTGCTGGAGGTGAGACCAGACTCATGCTGCCAGAGAAGGTTGGACTCCTCCGTCAGTGATGGCTGGAAGTTAAAAACAACAAGAACACACGGGAAGAATCAGAGGCACTTTCAGAGAGACAGTCCTCTGAAGTGTTTCTTCAAAACAACAAAATTCAAACTTTCAAATAAATCTAATGAATGTGGACATATTGAAAGGGAAAGAAGGGACCATTCAACTGACAATTCTCGCTAAAGGATTCATTTTGGCCGTGGGTAGACTGCAGGTCCTGGGGTCAGGGGGTTTTAATTCACATCCCAGCTTTGTTAATACCAGGCTCTGTGACCTTGAACAAGTGACATAGACTCTCTAAGCTCAGTACCTTCATTTATAATGTAGATAATCATACCTTCCCTATATAGTTCAAGTACTTACCTCTTGCATTCATTCACCGTTTAATGAGCACTTACTATGCTCCAGGTGCAATGCTTTTCCTAAGGATACAGGTACAAAAGGACTTCCCTGGTGGTTCAGGGGCTAAGACTCTGTGCTCCCAGTATAAGGGGCCCAGGTTCAATCCCTGGTCAGGGAACTAGATCCCACATGATGCAGCTAAAAATTTGCACATCACAACTAAAAGATTCCACATGCTGCAATTAAAAAAAATTCTGCTTGTTGCAATGAAGATGCATGCCGCAACTAAGACCCAGTACAGCCAAATAAATAAATATTTTTTAAAAAAGAAATTCACAGAATTTATATTCTGGGAGGACTGTAAAACAGATACAAACAATGGATACAAAAGCTCTTTGTCCACACTGTAAAGTGCTGTACTCGTATATGACTGCTGTTATTGTGTTGTTGTTACTGTTAGTCCTAATAGGTGCCTGGCCCTGTTAAGTATTAGGTATATAGAAGAAACTGTTCCCCCAAATCATACAAATCTAATCAGGGATAGAAGATTAATACAAGACTGTCAAAAATTAAGACCTTGTCTCTTGTAACTTTTCCATAAATCTAAAGTTATTCCAAAATTTAAAGTTTAAAAAATTCAAGAGCTCCATTTCATATGAAGCCCAACTGGTACACACAGTAAGATTTCAGAAGAGAGAAATGGAAGAGTCAAGAAAGGTTTCAAATTCTGCTTTTCATACCCAAATTAAAAGATGCTAGCAACTTCCCACTTCCTGAGTAAACCAAATTACTAGTCCACCAGGGTACCAGTAACACTTCTTTTCTTTCCCACCTTGGAGTGACTTGGATGATACTTCCTGACAGCTAACTTGGCAAAAAAAAAAAAAAAAAATGCAAAAGGGCTCAATAAGGGCCCCAGACCCAAAAGGTTGAAACAGGAATAAGGGAAAGGAGGACGTGGGCATGGAGGCTCTGCCAAGAGGGGAGGAATGGTACCCCTTAGGCTACTGGCACTAGGAACCCCACCCCCAGGGCCCTGCCCTGCCACTGCTGGTGATGTCGGCTGTGATGCACCATCACAGGCCACCAGCCCTGCGTCACTTCAGGTTACCTTGCTTTTCTGTGCCCCAGTTAGCGGACTCTCCATGAACAGGTCCCCAGGCCTCTCCTGTCCAGAGTTAGAAGCAGGACTGTCTTTATAAGGATTCCGACTCTTAGATCTGCAGCAAGATGACAGGAGCATGTGAGAGGGGATCCAGGGCAGGCCAGCAAGGCTGAGCTGCTCTGTACTGGAGGCTGCTCTGCCGCCAAGTGTGGGCAGGTGTCGGATTGGCCCACGTGCCGCAGGGAAAAGCCTTGTCCTCCCTTGTGCTGCCACAGTCTATTAAACCAGAAAAACAGGAACTCCCGGGTTCACAGCACAGTTACTAGAAATGGCCCCAAACTCTGCAGAGAAGGCTGGGTCTCTGTGGCCTGACATCCCAGAATGACTTAAATCAGAGCAGGCATGTTGGTGAGTTTCAGGCAGGGGAAAGGCCTAACGGTACCAGACAGGTACATGTACAAAATGCTCTTCCCTGCTCTTCTCATCCTGGGGGAGAGACCATTCTTAGGGCACAGGACTGGGCAGAGGAGAAGTACCCCATCCCGAAGCAGGATGCAATCATGAGAACTTCTGCAAGGCCACATCTGTTCCAAGGCCAACATAGAATTAATGCCCCCCTTCAAGATGGACCTCAAGTAACCTCACAGGTTTGGGATCTTAGGCAGGTTTGGAGAACTCCCGCTCAGAAATAAGAATCCCTCCTTCCAGGGTCCATGCAAACAGCTGGCTCAGGCCAGCCTGAGCTCCATCCTTGTGGCCAGAACAAAAGCAGACAGGCTTCTAAAGATGAGGGACCAGTACCAGATGACATCAGATTTGCCAAACGTAGTCTGTTTGGCTGAATCATGTTGAACCAGCCTCTTCTTTTATACTTACTGGAACTGGGTCTCCCTATTTGTTCCAAATGGACTATTCTGGTTTTCATGTTGATGATCATTGAGGTACTTCTGATCTCGATGATCTTCCTGCCAGATATAAGGACTCCCTTGCCTTGGTACTGCACCCTCAGAGAAAACAAGACAAAGACAGGTCACTTCCTATTCCTAAAAGTTCGGAGATTCTAGCAAGTTGTGAAGCTGGGTTACTGGAGCTTGGCAGGTATAAAGACATACAGTCATCCTTCTGTATGCTTTAGGGGATTGGTTTCAGGACCTGAGAAAGTTAAAGTCCCTTATATATTAATAAAATGGTGTAATATTTGCAATATAATCTACGCACATCCTCCATAAACTTCAAATCATCTCTAGATGACTTCTAAAACTAATAATACCATATAAATGCTAGGCAAATAGTTGTAAATACAACATGCTGCTGCTGCTGCTAAGTTGTTCCAGTTGTGTCCAACCCATAGACAGAAGCCCACCAGGCTCCCCTGTCCCTGGGATTCTCCAGGCAAGAACACTGGAGTGGGTTGCCATTTCCTTCTCCAATGTGTGAAAGTAAAAAGTGAAACTGAAGTCGCTCAGTCTTATCCAACTCTTTGCGACCCCATGGACTGCAGCCTACCAGGCTCCTCCATCCATGGGATTTTCTAGGCAAGAGTACTGGAGTGGCTTGCCATTGCTTTCTCCTAAATACAACATAGGTGCTATGTAAATAGTTGCCAACAAGCAACAAATTTAAGTTTTGGAATTTTCTTTTTTTCAAATATTTTCGATCATCAGTTGGAGGCAGACCTGCAGATTCGCAGGGCTGACTGTATTTGCCAAATTGAATAAAATTGGTAAGTGAAAGCCAACAGTGAAAGTCTGTAAAATGAATCTCAGTCTTCTCTGAACCAATCAGCACAATTGTATAGGATAGTACAACAGTGGGGATCCTGTGTGTATGTGTGTGTTTGTGTTTTCAGTACTGAAACAGATTTTTCTCTTTACTAGCAGGTCAGATGCTGCCATTACATACCTAAATCCTTACTGTTGGTACGGGGTATAAATTCCTTTTTGTGCAAATCTGCCACTCTGTGATGGTCAGACTCATTACAGCCCAGCCACACACTTGATGACTTCACTGTTAAGAACTGACTTCACTGTTAAGAACTGACTTCACTGTTACTTGGTCAGGGAGAGACTATAATCTTGGTTATAATGAGGAGTAGAAAAAAAAATGGATGAAGTACAAACTATCCATAACACTAATAACATAATAATAGTTTCAGTACCATCAACTACACCTACATGTACAAAGAAAAATGACTCTTTTCTATCTCTTCTCAAGACGTCTAGCAGCAGAGTGTTTGTTGTGGCCTCATCTGACCAAGTGGAGAAGCCAGTGGCAACCCACTCCAGTACTCTTGCCTGGAGAATCCCAGGGACGGGGAAGCCTGGTGGGCTGCTGTCTATGGGGTCACATAGAGTCAGACAGGACTGAAGCAACTTTGCAGCAGCGGCAGCAGCATCTGACCAAGAGAGAAGCAGATGGGGGTGGAGGCCTAGGATGAGGCTCTGAGCATGGCCCTTTTGGCCTCTGCCCTGTCAGACTAGTGGTACCATCCCAAAGGCTTCTTGGAGATTATTCCATACCTCTTTCTTCCTGAAGCTGCTGTGGGTGTCCATGGTAGTAATAACTTCCATAAGCATATTCTTCCCTTAGGGCTGGAGAGTAATAGCTCTGATAGAGATCCTCAATGCTCCACCTAAAGAATCACAAAAAAGGCCACTCATTCAAGGATAAGCACAGCAAAAAGAAAAACCAATGGAGAGCAACTTTCCTGGTGGTCTGGGGGCTAAGACTTCACGATCCTAATGCAGGAAACCTGGGTTTGATCCAAGTCAGTGAACTAGATCCCACATGCTCCAACTAGAGATTCCACATACTGCAACGAAGATCAGATATCCTAAGTGCCACAGCTAAGACCCGGCACAGCCAAAAAAATAAATGATTTTTTTTTTTCACATGATAAGAAGTTTATTTTTTTTTTAATTTTGCTTAACTTTACAATATTGTATTGCTCTTACTACACATCAAGATGGATCCACCGCCAGTATACACATGTTCCCCATCCTGAACCCTCCTCCCTCTAAAAAAAGAAAGAAAGAAAAACAATGAAGGACTTGACCAACAAAACAACTCCAGAGGACAAAACTGTGATACCCATCAAGAATCTGCTCTAAAGCTATGGTTCATCCTACAACCAAAAATCCAGAATCGGAGCAGGAATAGGATCATTGTGTCAGAAAGGCAGCAATTTTTACAGTAAAACCACAGCCGAGCATCTCTTCTCCTTCCTCATGATCCCTCTAACCCCTCAAATACACACATCCAACAACACTAAATATTATCTAAGAAAATCCTGCCCTGATATCACCTTAGGAAACCCTTCCCAAGATAATTGTGTAAAGTACCCAGTACACCACTGTAATTCCCATGCATATTATAGATGGAAAGGAGATGGAAAAGTCAAACTGGACCATCTTAAATCTGCTTGCTATTTTTGCCTCTACCCTTAACAGACTTTCCTTCAAGAATTCAACACTATTTTTATCAATTAATAATTCTTTACTATTTCATAGGGACAGAATTCTTTACAAAAACTGTGATAATTTCAACTTTAAACTTAGAAGCAGGAAAATATCATCCCACCTGAAAAAGCTAAAGTGAAAAATAGATGGCTTGCAACATTGCATAAAATATGAAGGCCGGAAGTAGAAACTCCAGATTCTCCCAGAATTACCTCACAAAGACCTTTTCATTCTGAACTTGGAGACTCCAAGCTTCTATCTGCTCTCTGATTTTTTTAAGTTCCCGCTCAATTCACTCAGTGTATGTATTTTCTGTGTAGGCGTCACACTGCAGGTGCTGTTCTAGGCACTAGGACTCTTATGTTGCTGGTGGGTTTGGTGCTAACCCTGGGTCAGAGTCATCAAAGAGGATAAGGAGCTTTTTATAGACATCCATAGGAAAAGCTTTTCCATAGTCTACAAATCCTGCCTTTCATGATCCCAGAGTAAGAGGGTCTCATCTGCCGTCTTGAATTTCACCATTCTTTCTACTCTCTCCTCTGCCCCCAACACCCAATCGCGTTGTGATGGCTTCTTAAGAAGCTCCCCTAGGGACTAACAAAGGGAAATAAACTATATTTTCAGTCTCCAAAATCTAGCCTGGGAGAGGAAAGGGTTTAGCTAAGTCAATGGAGGAGGAGGAGGAAAAGGAAGAAGAGAAATAAAAGGAAAAGGAAGAGGGAAAAGAACAATCTGTTCATAGGCATTTAGGAGAGCTGGGTCAAGTCCAAGCTCTAAACTCATACCTTGAATAGAATTGACTGGGATAAACGCCTTCGTAATAGTCAACACCGGACACAGGTGGATGCCATTCCCCAGATCTGGCTGCATAGTGAGGCTCCTGGTGGTCTGCCCTGGGGTCTTGCTGTGGCTGGGGGCTCCTGCCCACATCTTGCCTTTGATGGACCCTCTCTCCATTGTGCCAAGAGTGAGGAATAGGTTGATAGTATCTATCTCTTCGAAGCCCTCGGTCTGGATCCTTTGATGGTGCTGGGGGCCTCCCTGATGGCTGAGGCAGCCACCGGGGAATCCAAGGTTCCATCCTAGATCTTCTGAATTTCTCTAGTGTTTTGAGTCAGCTGTGTAGTTATTTTATCTTCCCATCAGACAAAACAAAAAGAAAACAAATTATCATTTTAGGCCTATATCCAAGCATGATGCTTAATTAGGTTTTGTGAAAGAAGCACCCATAGTCCTCAAAAATCTTCTATCTAAAACAAACCACACAGGCACTGAAACAGAGACATCTGAAAAAATTGCAAGCAGATACTTGAAATAAATAACAGGCTAAACAATTATATTGAGGTTGTTATAAAAATTTTAAAGTATATTTGGAGCAACAATAGATGTGGGAGGCCTGGGAGAGAGAACAACAATATATGAAGTTCCAAAACACAATCAAAGTATTCCAACTAAAGACATGTGTGCACACCTATTCCACCAACAAACAGTCATTCAGGAGGCCCTGTGCTGTCATAGAAATAAAGTGGGCTTTAGACAGATCTAGACCCAGTTCAGATCCTAACTCTGAGCTTCCCTGCTGGTAAAGTGGATAAGAATCCGCCTGCCAGTGCTGGAAACAAAAGAGACACGGTTCAATCCCTGGGTCGGGAAGACCCCCTGGAGAAGGGCATGGCAATCCATGCCAGTATTCTTGCCTGGGAAATGCTATGGACAGAGGAAGCTGGCGAGCTACAGCCCATTAGATCACAAAGAGCTGGACACAAGTGAAGTTACTTAGCACACCAGGGAGATCTCAAATGCCAAGGAGTAGCTAAAGCCTGTGAGTCACAACTACTGAGCCCGCACATCACAACTACCCGAGCCCTTGGACTCTAGGGCCCAAGAGCCACAACTAATGAGCCCCTGTGCCACAGCTACTGAAGCCCACATGCCTCAGAGCCCACTTGTTGGAACTACTGAAGCCTGTATACCTACAGCCTGTGCTCCACAACAGGGGAAGCCACCACAATGAGAAGCCCATGGATGATAAATGCTCCAAAACTAGAGAAAGCCGGCATGCAGCAACAAAGACCCAGCACAACCAAAAAAATAAATAAATACAGTATTTCCTAATTTAAAAAAAAATCTTGACTTTGCCACTTATTAGCAAGTTAAATTTTTCCAGTCTTAATTTCCTTACCCATAAAATAAGGACGGTAATAATTAGCTGACTGGGTCACTGTCAGCGTTAGGGATACTTATGTAAAGTGCTGAACACTCTGCCTGGTATACAGTAGTGGTTCAGGAAATAACAGTGTTATCAGAGATAGAGATTAGGGTAGGGCGAGTAGCTGAGATGATTTCCTAAATGAAAAGAAGCTTAGGGACTTCCCTGGTGGTGCAGTGGTGAAGAATCCTCCTGCCGATGCAGGGGACACAGCTTTGATCCCTGGTCCAGAAAGAACCCACACGCCTCGGGGCAACTAAGCCCACACGCCACACGTACCAAAGCCTGCTTGTCCTGGAGCCCCCACCTGCAACAAAGATCCCACCAGCCACAGCCAAGACCCAACATGGCCAAATAAATAGATGTTTAAAAAGAAGAAGCAGCAGCTTAAAGTGACTTCAAGAGACATATTTTCTAAATCCTTAAAGTCTTAAGAGAACTATGCTCTATAACTTGCCCATGCCTGCCCCTCCTCCAGTGGAGGTGAGGAGACACAGGGTTTGGGATTGCTTCTGTGACAAACTAGAGAGCCATGTCTCGGTAATCTTCCTGCCTGGAGATTTTAAAACCTGGAAGTCTCCCCAGGATCAAACTGGTTTTCCCCACTTATTCTTCAAATTGGGATATAGCTCCTGATGACGAGTTACCCTCCAAGCTTCTCTGCTTGTATCACAGAGCAGCACCGGCACCCAGCTGCCTTCAAAGGAAAGCACCCATCACCCCTTACAGCTGCTCAGGAATCTCCTATGTCAGGAGGATACACGGCTCCATCAGACCCCATGCTCCTTCTCCCTTGGGAACTACGTTAGGTTGAGAAGTTCGGGTCGGATCCACAACTTGCTCCCACTCCTGAAACTCCCAGCTCAATATAATAATAAATATCAGAAGCAAAGGTCAAAGGGTATGTGTGTTGAAGTCAAGATGTCACTCTGCTCCAATGCCGCGGAGCCAGGGTCCACAGCTATGAGCAGAGAGCTGTAAGCAGAATGCTCCAAAAGAAAAAGGAGCAGAAATGCCTTCTACCTCCAGAACAATCACAGCTAAACTTGCACTTTCCTTCCCATATCAGCTTACTTCCTTGAAAAAGTCAAAGTGTAACAAGAGCCTTTTCCAGCAAATCCCAACAAAGGCCAAATGCCCCAGACAGTGAAAGGCTAGCTGAGTCCTTCCTGAAGGCCTAAGGGATTTGAAAGCATTTGGATACAAGGAAGCTCAACAAGAAGAAAGCCTCAGGATTCCTCTGGTGGTCCAGTGGTTAAGACTTCACCTTCCAATGCAGGGAGTGTGGGTTCAATCCCTGGTCAGGAAGCTAAGATCCCACATGCCTTATGGCCAAAAAAGCAAAACATAAAACAGGAACAACATTGAAACAAATTTATAAATAAAAACTTTAAAAATGGTCCACAGCAAAAAAAAAAAAAAAAAATCTATTTAAAAAATAGAAGACGAAAGCCTCTCCCACCTCATCCCCAGATATTTTCACTAGACAGCCCTTCTCTGACTGCAAAGACACATTACCCACTCCCTTCGCCAAAGTCAACTCCAGTTGATTTCTGTTGCCAAGATATCAATTCCAGCTTGTTAGGGCTCAGGTTACAATTAAGGACCCCAGATGAAAAGCACTTAAGATACTCCAAGTGAAGGCATTACATGCACAGGGACAAGTCATACTCACACATAAATGACCTTCCCTGGCCCCACTGAGGTCAATATTGCCTTTCCTAATTTGGCAGCACAGCAAGCACAGCCAAGACAAAGCCTACAAGGGCGCTGGAGTCCCCACACACCTGCGCTGACAGCCGCCACCTTCCCTTCGCATGCTCCAGGAGTGTCTTCTCCCCTCCTAGACACTGTCAAAGTCCAGGTGCCACATCTCCCAAGACTTACCTGGCTCTCAGACCTACAGCCTGTCAGCTACCTTTGCAACTGCCCAGCCTCCATGGGCTGATTCATGAGGGCAAAGTACAGCCCAGCTCCCTCCTTCGTCCGGACCCCGCTTGGTGTGTTTGCCCAGAACCCAGGCAGAGGCTGCTGCTTCTGTTTGCCTGGTAGTGGGCTGAGCCAGGTTCCTGCACATGTGAAAGAATCCAAACCTGCACAGCAGACAAAGAACAGAGACCCGAAGGAGAGGAAGTGCAGAAAGCCCGGAGGCAGCCTGGCCTGGGGAGAAGAGCGCCACCTATGGGTCGTTAACTCCGGTCTGGGCCACGGGAGGCACTATTGCTCAACCTTTGTTTCTTCTCTGAAAGAGGAATAACAAGGTGGGTTTTCCCAAGTGGTTCAGGCGTAAGGAATCCACCTGCCAATGCAGGAGACTCAGGAGACATGCGTTTGAACCCTGGGTCAGGAAGATCCCCTGAAAGAGAAATAACAATACTTGACTTAGGAGGGTCATCATGAGGACCACAGGCTGACTCCAGAGATATTGCGAGTTCAATTCCAGACCACTGAAATAAAGTGAGTCATACAAATCTGCTGGTTTCCCAGTGCATATAAAAGTTATGTTGTACATGATACTGTAGTCTATTGTGTGTAATAGCTGTATGTCTAAAAAAATATTAAAAATGTAGAACTTCCATGGTGGTCCAGTGGTTGGGAGTCCACCTGCCAATGCAGGGGACACAGGTTTGATCCCTGGTCTGGAAGATTCTACAGGCCATGGGACGACTAAGCCCATGCGCCGCAACTACTGACCCTGCACTCTAGAGCCCATGCTCTGCAACCAGAGAAGCCGCTGCAATGAGACCTGCTCGCTGCAACTAGAGCAAGCCCACGTGTAGCAAAAAAGGCCTAGTGCAGCCACACATAAACAAATGACAATTTTTTTCATGTATATACCTTAATTTTAAAATCCTTGGGGACTTCTCTGGTGACCCAGTAGTTAAGAATCTGCCTTCCAATGCAGGGGACATGGGTTTGATCCCTGGTTGGGGAACTAAGATCCCACATGCCACAGAGCAATTAAACCCACAACCACTGAGCCCTCTAGCCACAACTAGGTGCTGGCACAGCCAAACACAAACAAATAAATATAAAATACTCTATTGCTAAAAACTGCCAAAACAATTACAATAGTAATATCAAACATCACTGATCACAGACCACCATAACAAATATGATCACAATGGAAAAATCTAAAATACTGCTAGCATACAAAATGAAAAAGAAAACAAGAGAAATATTGCCAGAATTACCAAAATGTGACGTGGAGACACAAAGTGAGCAAGTGCTATTGGGAAGGTGGTGTGGTGAGACTTGCTCAACGTAGCTTTGCCCCAAGACTTCAGCTTGTAAAACAACATGATAAAGTGAAGCGATATAAAATGAGGTATGCCTTTAAATGTTGGTAATGATATACAATTATGTATGCTTTATAAATAAGTATTATCTTTTCATTTCAAATGAGATGAGCTAATTCTACTGGCTGAGGTAGGCAGAGTACACACTGTGTGTGTTAGTTGCTCACTCGTGTCTGACTCTTTGTGACTCCATGGACTGTAGCCCACCCAGCCCCTCTGTCCATGGGATTTCCCAGGCAAGAATACCAGAGTGGGTTGCCATTTCCTTCTCCATGGGATCTTCCCGACCCAGGATCGAACCCGGGTCTCCTGCAATGCAGGCCAATTCTTTACCATCTGAGCCACTGGAGAAGTCCAGAGTATTCACTGGTGCGTAGTAAATGCCTGGTTTGGGTTTTTCTCCTTCGAATTTCTTGCCATTGGATTCTGACTGTGCATCAATTGTGTTATCCAGATAGAAGGCAAGTTTAAATGCTCAATACTGAATTGAAGGCACTGAGAAGTTTCTATTACAACAAGAAAATAATTTCTCTTGTTTGAAAAATAAATTTCTTCAGGTGAACACAAAGACGCTCATGTCTACTTTTGAATTAATATTTTAAAATTTAGCAAATCATCATTCTGCCTACCTTAAATGTGTACAATGTTATACATCAATTACATCTCAATAGAGCTGGGAGAAAATACAAATCAAACTCAGAATTTGCTTTAAAAAGGCTCAGATATTTATCCTTTCTTTCAACAAACACTTACTGAGTCCTTATTATGTGTCAGGATTTGACACACATAAATATGAAGGACACAGTCCTTGTCATCAAAAATCTTTGAGCAAATTAACCTGTCATGCTGTTTACTAGTCCAGGGAAGGCCTGGACCAGTGGTCCATGGTTGATCTCATGATCAGATAGGCTAAGGTACCTAAGCTATAAGATTATGACACAGAGGACTTCCATGGTGGTCCAATGGTTAAGAAGCCATCTTGCAAGGCAGGGGACAAGGGTTCAATTCCTGGTTAGGGTACTAAGATCTCACAGGTCATGGGGCAACTGAAGCCACACAACCTGGACCTGAGTGCCACAGCTAGGGAGTCCATGCACCACAAGGAAGATCCTACATGCTGAAACTAAGACCTGACAGAGCCTACTTAATTATTTTTTTAAGAAAAAGCTTTTGGCACAGCCCTTCAACTGACTCCGAGGCCGTGACAGCTGAATGTAGAATTCTCTGACTCTTGTGGTTTCTTACCTCCCTGGTGGGCTTTGAGGCTTGGCTCACTAATAACCTCACTGTCATTTTTAATCCTCCAGGGAAGAGGTACTGGAAAAGGACACACACAATGACCACAGGAATCAGAACATGGTTGATTACAACACAGACTCACATGTCAAATTATGTGTCCCAATATCTCGCAATAATATTCATGAAGATCTGATATAACTCTTTTGATTTATAACATGATGTTAGCCCTGCCTCAAGGGCTCCCCTGGTAGCTCAGCTGGTAAAGCATCTGCCTGCAATGCAGGAGACTCCAGTTCAATTCCTGGGTCAAGAAGATCCTCTGGAGAAGGGCTGCTGCTGCTGCTGCTGCTGCTAAGTCGCTTCAGTCGTGTCCGACTCTGTGCGACCCCATAGACGGAAGCTCACCAGGCTCCCCCGTCCCTGGGATTCTCCAGGCAAGAACACTGGAGTGGGTTGCCATTTCCTTCTCCAATGCATGAAAGTGAAAAGTGAAAGAGAAGTCGCTCAGTCGTGTCCGACTCTTAGCGACCCCATGGACTGGAGCCTACCAGGATCCTCCGTCCATGGGATTTTCCAGGCAAAAGTACTGGGGTGGGGTGCCATTGCCTTCCCCGGAGAAGGGCTAGGCTACCCATTCCAGTATTCTTGGGCTTCCTGAGTGGCTCAGACAGTAAAGAATCCTCCTGCAATGCGGGAGACCTGGGTTAGATTCCCAGGTTGGGAAGATTCCCTGGAGGAGGGCATGGCAACCCACTCCAGTATTCTTATCTGGAGAATCCCCAAGGACAGAGGTGGCCTGGAGGGCTACAATCCATGGGTTTGCAAAGAGTCAAACATGACTAAGCACAGCACAGCATAGCCCGGCCCTATAACACAGCTCTGTCACTGAAATGTTAACTTTGGAAGACCTTACAGGTTATTTTAGCAACTTCATTTGGTTGGTGATAAAACCAGATCCAGAGAGATAAAGTGATTTAGTCAGCATCACAAAGCTAGCTAGAAGCTCAGTTAAGATGATTTAGATGTGCTGGACTTGTCTTGCTTTGGGCTTACCAAAGTGTGATTATTAATTATTCAAGAATTATGTGAGCCAACAGTAAACCTGTTGATAATTTGAAATCCACCACAGAGGGGATATTTACAGCACAGAAACTGGCAAGTGTTGCAAAACCAGGTTGTTGTTGTTTTCAGATAATCACTTTCCCGGCACAGTGGTTACAACTCCTAACTCCTGTTCCAGTGTTCTTTCAACCACAGAATTATCATTCTGTTTCTAGCCTTCATCTCACGCATCTGGGTTAAACATCTAGCCCCGTTATTGCAAATGCTCCTTTTGTGACATCCCAAAGCATCTCCAGTCATCTCAAGAGTTATTATGAAACTCTTCATATACTCACCAACCAAAATTAATTTTAATTAGCTTTAATTATTTTATATAGACATATGGCATATCACAGTTATATGGGTCATGAAATGAAACAGATTGTATGGGGTTTCAGCACTCCAAAAGGTTTGGGATTTATCAGTCCCTGCCTTCCCTAGCCCCACAAATCAACAGTTACTAAGTCTTTCAACCTGGCAGCTCAAGTCTTCCTGGTTTCTAACAAAATTCACTCAGTTTGACCATACGTTAGCAGCTCATCCCCGACAGGAGTTGGGCTAAAATTGGTCTCGTCACCTCAAGTCCTGATTGCAGTGCCCTCACATGATCCCATAGGCTCTCATGCTGAAACAGTTATAGTCTTAACATTTTTCCCTTCCCCAAGTGTCCTGTCCTCTTGCCCAATTTCTATTCTGTATGCCAACTGTCCACTGAAACTGGAAAAAAAAGTGAAAGTGAATTCGCTCAGTTGTGTCCAACTCTTTGCAACCCCATGAACTGTAGCCTACCAGGCTCCTCCGTCCATGGGGTTTTCCAGACAAGAGTACTGGAGTGGGGTGCCATTTCCTTCTCCAAAGGATATTCCTGACCTAGGGATCAAACCCGGGTCTCCTGCATTGTAGGCAGACGATTTACCATCTAAGCCACCAGGGAAGTCCAGCCCTGGAACTGGAGCCTGCTCAATTACTGGAACTGGTCAATTACTAATTGTTGTGAATTTCCTTTCTCTGCCTTCCTCTGCAGGTACCAGACCACTAAGAGGATCTTGCTTCAACCAGGTGCAAATATCCTAGTTTGACATCTATCTAACAAAAGCATCATCACTGCTAATAATGCAGCTAATCTCTTCCCACCATAACAGTGCTGCCAGATGTGAACACCCACCTAGATCCAGGTCAGGTTTGCCACGAATCCCTGAGCACTGGGATTTAATGACTGGTGAGCCGGGCAAAGGCCACCTCAGTAGCTGAGATACTCTCCAGGCTTGACCCCATTTCTTTACTGAAAGTAAAAATTTAGGAAACGAACTGAGAAGCCTTTTGTCAACAGATGACCAGGAATTATTTGTCTGGGTAATGGGTCTATCGGAGAAGGCAGTGGCACCCCACTCCAGTACTCTTGCCTGGAAAATCCCATGGACGGAGGAGCCTGGTAGGCTCCAGTCCATGGGGTCACTGAGGGTCGGACACGACTGAGCGACTTCACTTTTACTTTTCACTTTCATGCATTGGAGAAGGAAATGGCAACCCACTCCAGTGTTCTTGCCTGGAGAATCCCAGGGACGGGGGAGCCTGGTGGGCTGCCATCTATGGGGTCACACAGAGTCGGACACGACTGAAGTGACTTAGCATAGCATAGCATAGCATAGCAATGGGCCTATGGATGATTTTATTTTTTTCTTCTGGCTGTTCATGTTTTCTAACTTTTCTACAATAAACTTATTTTCAAAGACAAAATCAACTAACATGGTTTTTAATCAATACTATATCCAAATGTGGTACTGTCATAGCAGTAATTAATTATTTACCCAAGTTGCTACAAGGGAGCAGTGAGTCCCCAAAGCTTCCAAGGTTGCTTGGCTGCACTCAGTCTGCTCTTCTGGAAAGATGATTCTGGAGGTCACACATTCACGAAACAAATCTTTATTGAACACCCACTCCATGCCCAGCATTGTCACTTGCACTGGGGACACTGAGATTAATAACATAATCCTTTCCCTAAAGAAGTTTTCAGTTCATTGAAGTAGTAGGTATTGAAAAGCTGGACACAGAAAGAGGAGCCTGTGAAAGACAATAATGAAGGTGGGCCGAAAGCCCAGAGAGAATGGTGTCCCAGAAGCCAGGGAAGGTGATGGCTTCAGAAATGGGAGAGTCATCGACAACGCCAAATGCAGGAGAGACACTGAAAGAGGCAACAGTGAAAGTATTCTCCCTACACTGGTTTTGCCAATAAGGAGGTTTGATGATCACGACACAAACAATTTCCTTGGAACTATAGTCAATGATGTGAGGAATTAGACACAGAAATCACTTGTGCTGCAAATGGAAAGTAAGTAAAAGGAGACAGTAAGAATTATTCTTTTGAGAAGCCTAGGTATGAAGAAGAGGGGACAATAGCCAGGACTACTATGAAGCACTCAGGATTGAAGAACTGGCTTAGTGTGGACAAGATGAAGAAGGTTATATGCTGATTCATATGGAGATTGGAGATACAGAAATGAAATACAATTACTGAAGGACTAAATCTCAAAAGAGGCTGATCATATGGAAGTATAGAAGTTAAAGTTAAGCCTAGCTTAAAGAAAGGGCATTTCTTCCTCCAAGAAAGAGATAAAGGTGGTGAAGATAGGCTTGGATGGAGACAAGTCTGTTCAAAAAGGGACTGCGTACTTACTGAGACTTCTCTGCAGAGTAGACTGCTAGAAATCAAAGTGAACTTATATCGATAAACTTGAGAAACGTGGTGATGGTTTGGATTGGCCAATGTGGAAAACAGGAGTGGGCTTTAACCAGGAACATGTCCTCAGAGGAACCAGTAGGCAGGAAATGCAGCTGTTACTGGACCCTTAGATGGATTTGAAGCTCCATGAGGACATTGAGCATCTGTGGTTTTGTCCATGCTATGACCACTGGGCCTAGCACAGCATCTGGTGTGTGACAAAAGCACTATAAAGACTTTATCTATAGATGAATGGACCTCTGAAATGTACAGCAACAGTCTTGGCTGCAGATTGTATCCAGTTGTTTTCCCAGCCTGAGTATAGAATTAAACTCTGACAGAGAGTTCCTAGGGAAAGTAAAAGGGAATGTTAAGGCAGTGAGTTAAGGGGACTGACTGAAGGGTGGTTGAAGGGGTGCCATATAGGGCATAAATGGACAGAAACACAAATGCTCTGCATACCTTGTTTAAGTGAGGTGCCTAGAAATACATACGAGGCCTCTCCAATAAGACAGCAAAAGAAAAACATTCAATCATGATTCAAAATGTAAAACTTCAGTTAAAGGGGAATGACTGGATAATGCCAACCCCAGACTTTCCAAAAACATCTGATACAATGAAGTGCTTTTTAGTCAGCTAGCATCTCATAGCTCTGGCTCCAGGAAGCCGTTGGGGGCGGGGCAGGAAGGGGAAGGTTTAGCGCAGAGCAGCCTGTAGACTCCAGCAAAGCCAGCCCCTGGAGCCTGCCTTGGAGACACGGAGTTCATGGCCTCAGCCAGGGATTGGCATCCAAGGGTTTAACCTCCTTCTTCAGGAGGGTTGGGTGGCAGGTGAGAGGCATAGCAGCACATGCCTGTCAGCAGTTCCATTATCAGCAAGGACATGTGCCAAGAAAACCCAGTATAAGGGCCAGAGACAATTAACCTGGCACAGGCAGCGTGAGCTACCCATGCCAATCCTGGGACTGTTGCTCTTACCCTAGAAGTGAAGGAGACGGGGCCTCGCTCTCTCCTCTCCTCACCCTTCCCTTTTTATCGATGCTCCCTGAACCTGGATGAGTGGGGTGGCAGATGGATACTGCTCTGACTTTTTACCCCACATCAAGCTTCCATCAGGCAAAGATGACTCACACATCTGTTAAATGAAATAAAAGGCTATAAACACTGGGAGAGTCCTCCGAGCCCCCAAAGCCAACTGGAAATAGGCAGGACAAAGCTGAGTGTGAATTTCAGCTCCACTATCTACTAGCCGTGTGAACTTGGGCAAGTTATTCTGTATCTCCTTTCCTTGCTCTATAAGACGGGAACAATAATAACAGAACCTTTCTCAGAGAGCTATAATTTAAGGGTACACTTTTAGATTAAAAAACTACAAACGTGACGTATACTAAATGCTCAATAAATATTAACTGTTACCATTTCCCTGAAAATGCTATAAAGTGCTCAGGAAGCGTTCAGTACAAGTCATCAGTCAGGAATTAATTGGTTATCCATTACTGCTCTGAAATCCACAGCTCCTCCTCCACATTTGACCCAGTGTCCCCAATGAACCATGAGATCAGGGGAAAATTGAGAGACTATGTTACACAACTATGTATGACATAAAACAATGGGTTAAGGTAAGAACATCAGAATTAGAAACTTCATGACAATGCAGTCCTATGCTTCTCAAACTGGACAACTTGTAGCCACTGTCAGGATGCCACAGGATCAGCACTAATTTTATTTTATAAGCAAATTAAAATATTACCTTAATTTTTAACAAACAAAAATATTATAATATGGAATATAATGGAATAAAACTCAAAGCCGTATTACTTTTTACAACAAAACATGAAAAACTTCAAAAAAAATTTCATACTTGCACCGAGACAGGTATACACACATCCCACACAGACACATGTTCACATACACATACCTTGCATCCCCAGGAGTCACTCCCTGCCATTTGATGGATATGTTTGAGAGACACATTTGAACAAGAGCAGACATTTGGACACATAACTGATGAGCTGGGAAGAATCTCTGGAAGGAATCCATCCGTGCAGGTGATGCAGTGTCTAAGCCAGAGACTCAGGCCAAGGCATACAGCTCTTTGATTTTCAGACCTGTAGCACTCCAAGCTTTCCACTGCTGGATAAAAATTCTCTCTTACATAAGACTCTATAGGCTACCTAGGCAGCCAGCGACTCTCTTGCTTTACCTGGGGCAGGAAGTGTTTGTTCTCCAGTTGGTAAGTCCTCAGACTCCTTACATAGAAACACACCTCAATATTTTAGAGTTAAGATATTCTCCCTTTGGGCTTCCCTGGTGGTCCAGTGGTTAAAAATCTGCCTTCCAATGCAGGGGACGTGGGTTCAATCTCTTGTTGGGGAACTAAGATCCCACATTCCACAGGGCAACTAAGGCCGCAATCTGCAACTACTCAGCCTGTGCAACTAAGAGCTGATGCAGCCAAATAAATAAATATTTTCAAAAATAAAGATACTCTTCCTTGATGGTAACACACATATGTGACTCAAACTCACTTAAACTCTTCAAATAGGGAGAAATGTCATGCCACTTACCCTTCTTCTCTCCAGGTTTCACAGCCCCAATCCCATTTATGTTTCCTTGTGCAATTTCCTTCCCTCAATCACTTTGGGAAGTAGCAAAGGCACAGGAGAAAGGAAATAGGAATTGAAATCTGGATTTAGTTTTAACATCGCCACTTCTCAGCCATGTGCCTTTGGAAAACCATCATTCCAACTTTATCGGTCCCAGTCTCCTCATTTTTAAAATAAAGTCTAAAAAGTACCAAAGAAAGGCGATGTCAAAGAATGCTCAAACTACCGCACAATTGCACTCATCTCACATGCTAGTAAAGTAATGCTCAAAATTCTCTAAGCCAGGCTTCAGCAGTATGTGAACCATGAACTTCCTGATGTTCAAGCTGGTTTCAGAAAAGGCAGAGGAACCAGAGATCAAATTGCCAACAACCACTGGATCATCAAAAAAGCAAGAGAGTTCCAGAAAAACATGTATTTCTGCTTTATTGACTATGCCAAAGCCTTTGACTGTGTGAATCACAATAAACTGTGGAAAATTCTGAAAGAGATAGGAATATCAGACCACCTGGCCTGCCTCTTGAGAATCTGTATTCAGGTCAGGAAGCAACAGTTAGAACTGGACATGGAACAACAGACTGGTTCCAAATAGGGAAAGGAGTATGTCAATGTTGTATATTGTCACCCTGCTTATTTAACTTCTATGCAGAGTACATCATGAGAAACACTGGGCTGGATGAAGCACAAGCTGGAATCAATCAAGCTGAAATTTCCGGGAGAAATATCAATCACCTCAGATATGCAGATGATATCACCCTTATGGCAGAAAGCAAAGAACTAAAGAGCTTCATGATGAAAGTGAAAGAGGGGAGTGAAAAAGCTAGCTTAAAACTCAACATGAAGAAAACTAAGATCATGGCATCTGGTCCCATCACTTCATGGCAAATGGATGGGGAAACAGTGACAGAGTTTATTTTGGGGGGCTCCAAAATCACTGCAGATGGTGACTGCAGCCATGCAGTTAAAAGACACTTGCTCCTTGGAATAAAAGCTATGACCAACCTAGACAGCATAATAAAAAGCAGAGACATTACTTTGCCAAAAAATGTCTGTCTGGTCAAGGCTATGGTTTTTCCAGTAGTCATGTCTGGATGTGAGAGTTGGAGTATAAAGAAAGCTGAGCACTGAAGAATTGATGGTTTTGAACTGTTTTGTTGGATAAGACCCTTGAGAGTCCCTTGGACTCCAAGGAGATCCAACCAGTCCATCCTAAAGGAAATCAGTTCAGTTCAGTTCAGTTCATTCGCTCAGTTGTGTCAAACTCTTTGTGACCCCATGAACTGCAGCACACCAGGCCTTCCTGTCCATCAGTCCTGAATATTCATTGGAAGGTCTGATGTTGAAGCTGAAACTCCAATACTTTGGCCATCTGATGAAAAGAACTGCTCACTTGGAAAGACTCTGATACAAGATTGAAGGCGAGAGGAGAAGGGGATGACAGGGGATGAAATGGTTGGATGGCATCACCAACTCAATGGACATGAGTTTGAGTAAACTCCAGGAGTTGGTGATGGACAGGGAAGCCTGGAGTGCAGCAGGAAATGGGGTCGCAAAGAGTCAGACACGACTGAGCGACTGAACTGAAGTGCACAGAAAAAGTACCTCACAGAGCTGTGACGCAGATAGACTGAAATCAAATATGGCAAAACACCATAGTGCCTGTTAAATAGAGGTTTGCCATAAATCTCTGCCTCTCTGCATTCCAGGTTCCTTAGCTGCTGTTAAAGGTGTTTTGATCTAAACAGTGGCAAAGCTCATGAGTATGATACAATATGATGGTTAAGGGCTCAGGCTTTGAGTGTGAATTGGATTCAAGTGCCAGAGCCTCCCCTGACTAACTGTAAGACTTCAAATAGGTTACTTAACCTGAATGTTCTTCTTTGTTAAGTGATTGTATTATAATAGATATCTTCACAAGGTTGTTGTAGGATGAGTAAGACAATGTACAGTTCACGGCATGTAGGAGGTGCTCAATGAATGTTTGATGCCAGATGAATGCACGAGCTAGGAAAAGCACTTGGCATGGTGCCTGCACATAGGAAGTGTTCACCGTGCTTGTTGCCAGTGTTGTGTAAAAGATCACAGCAGGAGCGTTCCCTTCTGGGCTGTTCAGGGTGTAAGTTCTTAGGTTCTCTTATCATAGTACTTCATAGCTTTTATCTTAGCTGGTCTTTATCATTGGCTTCAAATCTAATCTTGGGTTATTGCTTTTAATTTTTCTCCTGATCTCTCTCTCATCGTCATAATCCACTGCATTCATAGCTTGTCTCTCCCCGAGACAGGCATCCTTGGTTCTTTATTTATATCACCCAGTGGTATTGGCAGAGTTTGTCCTTTTAGGGGCAATTAAAGTGAGTCCAGAAAAGGTAAGAGATTTCACCAAACTCATGCAGTGTCAGTATCGGTCATCAAGTGGCAAAAAATCAATTACAGGACTTCTAGTCAAGGCTTTGTTCAGAAAAGCATACTGGTTCATAAAAACCATGTGATATATTTAATACAGGGCTTCCCAGGTGGTTTTAGTGGCAACGAATCCACCTGCCAATGCAGGAGATATGAGACACAGGTGTGATCCCTGAGTCCAGAAGATCTCTGGAGGAGGACATGGCAATCCACTCTAGTATTGTTGCCTGGAGAATCCCATGGACAGAGGAGTCTGGCAGGTTACAGTCTGTGGGGTGGCAAAGAGTCAGACACGACTGAAGCAATTTAGCATGCATGCAAACATATTTAATACAAAATTGCAATTATTTAAATACCCATTCCATAAACTTCAAAGTTATCAGTCACTGTAAATAGGCTCATTGAGCTTGACATATATATAGGAATATATATTCATAAAAATAGAAGCTCAAAGATTAACTTCTGTATTTCCTCCTTGTCTCATTTGTCAGTCAGTGAAGGTGCATACCATTTTGCTGGTTCTACTCCTCTGCCCACTGTTCCACATACAGAAATAGCTCATGTGTGCACAGCATGAGTGCATACACGTATTTTAGCCGCACTCACATTCTTGTTCTCTCGGCCTGGAATAAGTGACTGCAGATAAAGCCAAGATCCCCAGGAGTGCTGTTCTAATGCTGAATTTAGCACACCAGGACAACTTCCATAGGAGCCGCTTATGATGCCAAAAAACAAAGCTCAGATTTCAGTTTCTGGAGGACACTGAAGGACAGGACAAGCTGATGGAGAAGTTTCTTTTCTAAGAATAAATGTCTGTAGTCGTAGAAAGGGAGATGGCCAAAGTTCATTATTTTCTGGGAGCCATCCATATATGGATGTTATAGATTCTCTGCATGCTGAGAAAATACTTACTGCCTTGCCCAACATTGCTTCTGCGACATAGCTTCTGTACAAACCTCCGAAGAATACTTCCTTTTTCACTAAGGATGAATACTCTCTATGATCCATGACATCATGACACTGTGACACCATGTCCTAGTGGTGGTCCAAATGACATTCATTAGAGGGATGATGTCACTGAATGAACCTGACTGGGGTATATAGCCTCACCCCGGGAGAATTTTTGAAAATTATTTCCTTCATTCAGTAAATAATATTTTAAACACATATGATTCATTATTCACTGTAATAAGAATATTTTCTCCTGTACAAGCTGGCTCTCCACAGTGTCTCTAATAAAGCTGCTAAGTCCCAGAACTATGTAGAAGAAAACCAAAAAAAATCCCAATTCCTATTTACCAACCAAGAAATGGGTGAGAAGCTGAGTACTTCATTTACCATGTATTTACTGAGTGCCTACTATGTGCCACGCACTGTCTTAGGTGTTAAGTGCAGGCCACAGGAAGTGACCAAGGTGAGTTTGTTCCTTCTCCTCTTGGAGTTTACTACAGACAAGTAGTAACAACTCCAGCGATCAGTGCTAGGAGAGGATGGCAGTAAGAAACAGATGAAGCACACACCAGAGGTGCCAAACCTGGTCAGAGAAGTCTTCCCAGCAAAGAAAGATGTCTTAGTGAAGACCACACGAAGGAAGACTCACATCCAGGAAGGATGTGAGTCTGTTAGCCTGGAAGAAGGGAAGGGAGAGCAAGAGAGTAGGTGTTCCCAGCAAGAGGATGGATGTGACAAGGGCTCAGAGGTGAAGGAGGACCTGCGCGTTTAGCACATCATCAGTAGGTTTTACGTTCAGTGTGGTTGGAGCCTAGAATGCAAAAAAAAGAGTTGCTAAGACTAAATTTTTGTATCCCTCCAAAATTCGTATGTTGAAACCTAGTCCCCAGACTGATGTATTTGTGGAGACTTTGGAGGAGGGGGTGATTAGGTCAGGAGAGCAGAGTCCTCATAAATGGAATTAGTGTCCTTAGAAAAAAGACCCCAGAGAGATCCCATGCCCCTTGTGAAGACACAGATGAGAAGATGTGAGAAGTGAGAAGATGGCTATCTATGAACCAGGAAGCAGGCCCTCTCCATACACTGAACCTGCCAGCACCTTGGCCTTCAGCTTGACAGCCTCCAAAACCATGAGAAATAAATTGCTGTAGTCTATAAGCTAGCCAGTCTATGGTACCACATCATAGCAGCTTGGGTGGATAAAGACAGCAGTGATGAGGGCTGAGACTGAAGAGACTGTCCTAGCTGCCTCCGCCAGCATGCGGAGCAGAGCGCAGCCCCAGCTGTCCCTAGCATACAGATTGTTTGCACACAATGTGGCAGACATGTGCTACTACTGCCTGCCTGCCTCCTTTCCTCCAGCTTCTGGTAATAAACCATTAGTTTTTCTATGATGAGCTTCCCTGCCCCCTCTCAGTTTATATAACATGGATAGGACTGATCCCATCCCTGTTCTAAGAATGGACACAAAATTCATACATGACAGAGTCCTGCAGCTCCCTGCCCGAAGTGATTCATTTGGCAGTTAGCACATGTCCAGGAACATGTCCACAAAGCATGCTCCCAGAGCTTATGCTTGAACTGCTGGGAAATAAGTCTTCCCAGTGGCTTGACTGAGATGATAGAATAGCAACCTGGAGCTTCGGGCAGCCATGGGCCCACCATTCACTCAATCTGTAATAGTTTTTTGGATAACTAGTATGTGCCTCATGCTGTTGTAGATGTTAGGAACGCAGGAATAAGGATATAATTCTGCTTTTTAGGTTTTCACTATCAAATGGAAAGGCAAACAAAATAATCACCTTAGATAAAAGTGATAAATGTTACATAGCTTCTTATATGATCACAGAAGGGCAACCAACTCAACCAAATCTTCCTAGGAGGAAGGAAAAAACTCATTAAACTTTATTGGATAATTAGGACTTAATAGGGTGAATTGAGGCATGGGGGTGGTTCCAGAAGAGGAATCAGTAAGTTCAAGGCATGGAGGGGAGGCCCACTGGACAGACTCTGGTGATGCACCAGATTCAATTAGACAGGAAGATAATGCCCTTTCAGGGGAGTGTATATACTAACATACTTGTTTTGGATAGTGAATATGAGTCACGGGCTCCTGAGAAAAGTCTGCAGGGATTCAAATGTGTGGTGGGTGGTATTTGTTTATATGTTGCTTCTTTCCTGAAAATTTGTATATGTTTTAATTTATGTGTTATCAGCACACAAGTCATAATGAAAATCATGGACATGAATGACATTGTCAAGGAACAGCACAGACTTTAAAATAAAAAATAAGATGAAGAATTAAAGGTGAAAGGCAAAGAAAGAGAAGTTCATGAAGACTAAGAAGGAGGAGTTGGAACAGCATCAAGGAAACGAAGGCATAAAACATAGGAAGAGGTAAAGAGAATAAAAACGTAAGAGATCAAGTCACATAGGAACTTGAAAGTATCCACGGGATTCCATAGGGTTCGTGGAATGGTGAGAAAAGGGGTAGAACATTAAAGAGGGTTGTTTATTGGCTGGCTGCTTGGTTGGCATAAAATGGGAGACACTTGCACGTTTTTCCCTATGGTGGAGTGGAAAGCCAGTGTAAAAGAGAAGCTAAAGAGATGGGGGAACAAGGGAAATGAGTGATGGACATGCTCCCTTAGGAGTCCATAGAGAGATGGAGCTCATAGCCCAGGAGAAGGGATTACTTGGGTCAGGAAGTACACTTCTGCCATTGAGAAGGGCTGGAGGCAGCAAGGGACGTATAAATGCCCGGGTGGGTGCTAGGCAAGGCTGATGGGGGAAATGTGCATACTAATTATGTTAAAGAAATTGATCTTATCCTTCAGATTCTATTAAAACATGTTAATGAGACGCCCACAATTTCCAAAGCTAAAAATGACTGAGCTGATGGTGCTGGGTTTCAGGAAGCTGAGGACATAACACACAGTCACTTGTGGTAGGTTTGGGGTTTTTTTTCCTATTCTATTGGAAGCACAGCCTGACTTATTCTTGATTCAATTTAATTTCTGTCAAGCTGTAGCCTGTGGGTCACACCTATTTTAAGAAATTTCATTTTCCTTAGTACCAGGCTCTTGTGTCTTTGCTCCTCAAAAATCAGCTGCAGTTAGAAAAGTTCCAATCGATAACCATTTGGAAATAGATATTTAAGATGAGTCTGTGTGGAATCACTACCTTTAAGACATCTTTTTCAAAAATAATCTTTCCTCCTACCAATATCATACTATATGTGCACCCATCCAAAAAGGATCCTTTAAGTTTAGGTCACAGAAAATCACAATTAGGGCTTCCTTAGTGGCTCAGTGGTAAAGAATTTGCCTGCCAATGCAGGAAACACGGTTTGATCCCTGATCCAGGAAGATGTCCCATGCTGCAGAACAACTAAGCCTGTGTGCCCCAGCCACTAAGTCTCTGCTCTAGAGTCCAGGAGCCACGGCCTCTGAGCGGGCACACCCTAGAGCCCCTGCTCCGCAACAAGAGAAGCCACCACCGTAAGAAGCCGATACATCACAACTAGAGACTAGCAGCCCCTGCTTGCTGCAGCTAGAGAGAGCCCAGGCAGCAAAGACCCGGTACAGCCGAAAAATAAATAAAATTATTTAAAAAAATAAAATCACAATTTGATAAAGCCTAGTTGATGACATGTGAAATCTATTTCATAAATAAAGTACTCATTCCTAAATAAGACATGGAGCAAATTCAGTGCTGGGTAAAAAGCTGTTCAGCAAGGGGAAAACTCACAGTAGATAAGGAATCATATACTGACAGAGTTATCCCTCCCACCCATTCATTTTATAGCACAGAAACTGCAGCCCAGAGTGCCATATGGTTTGCCCAGAATTCAGGTCTCCTGACTCCCCACCCACTGTTCATCCCTCTTCTCATAACATCTGCTTTTCCTGCTGGGCAGCAAACATTACTGGACCAGAGACCTCTTACATCTTGTTCGCTTAGGCGCCCCCAGCATAGAGGTAGCCGTCAGAAATACCTGTTAGTAAGTTAACCACACTTAGGGTGGACCACTGCTGATCCTTTGTGAGGTTTTATAAAGAGCTGAACATCAGAGTAAAAGATCTCAACAGGAAAAAAAAAAATCACCAACACATAAACATATGGTTTAGAAACTCTGAAAATACCAGAAACTCCAGACATGATTTCCAGGGTGGCCATCACAGGAACAGCAGCTCAAGGTAAGGATCCATGCCAGGGCCTCATTTGTCATTGGGTTGGCAGGCCCCACGCTCCTGGTCATCTATATAGCTTGAGAATAGACGTTTCCACCGCTGCCTCTAAGTTAGCTTTCACCAGTTTGAATCCACCTTAAATATTTAACAGGCTCTCTCCCTCCCTCAAACACTGTAAGTGCTAAGCCTCCTTTGATCTTCCCATAACCAAACTTGCCTAAAATTTTTATCTTTGCTGAAATCACATGTCCTTTTTGCACATTAGCAATGCACTCTATCCCACAGGGGACAGCCCCTGCCAGAGTATGCAGGTCCTTGGAGGAGTCAGGACTTGAAAGGGGCGTTAGCCACAGTTAAAGCTTGTTTTTTTCAAGCTTGTGAGTTTCCCCTTCTGCTGAAAACCATGTGCTGGCTTGAAAACTTTCTACTCTGGTTAAGACCACATGTTTCTCAAATGAATCTTCTAAAGGGGTCTCTAGTGGGAACTGTATTCCCTCTTAGCCTTCTTCAGTTTGAGTTTGCTTTGTGTTAATTGGTTAATGGTCAAAGTAAGTACTTACATCTCTTGCCCCTAAATCAGGAGTTGCTGCTGCTGCTTCTGCTATATCCCAACATGACAGCCTGCTGTTTCTCACAACTGGCAGACACTGTAAGCTGTGTTGCCACGTCAGCTGCCCAGAACCTTTCTGCTTCAGCAACAGTTTCCTGACGGAATTATTTGTATGTGTAGATCCTGAGGCTGGAAACATGATCTGACCACCATATTGAGAAGGTCTGGGTAAAAGAGGTCACTACCTATTTTATAACAGAATTACAGAAAGAAAGCGCAGACCCTTTCATGTATCTAAATGAGAATTCCAAAAGAAACCTAAATATTATGATGACTTTCTAAACAATCATGACGGCAAGTTAATAACTGACCAAAAAAATTTAAGTGAAAAAAGTAAAATTTAGACTTGTAGACTGCATCATAGATTTTAGAAAGTTAAAAAATTATGAGCCTGAGCTGAAAAAAATTATGAGCTTGGAATGGCAGAAAACTGAAAAAGTAAATGCTCATAAATAGATTTTTTAATGGATTATGAGACATTTAAGTTGTTGAATATTCAGGTATCTAATGACAAATAATGAATTAGAGATATAATTTCAAGGGATTTGAAGGGGTTGATTTGAAGGGGTTTCTATGAAACATTAATGAGCCCAAATAAAAAAGGTATAATGTTATTTTGTTTGGGGTTTCTATGACATATAATTGAATGAAAAGTATAATATTATCCCATATGCTATTATATATGCATATATATTATAATATGTGGTTATATATAACTATGTATCTATATAGATAAAAGTATACAAAAGTTATATACCCAGCAGTTAATAATATTTGCTTTGTTTGAAGGGGAGGCGATACAGGACAACGACCAGGGATGGATGTGATTTTTTTAAAGGCTTCACAATAAACAGCATTTATTATATCCCATGTATATAAAAGTATCTGTATGTGAATGGCATGGATACTTGAGAAGTGTGTGGAAGTTAACAAAAGTGTTAATTAGATATCTTAGGGTGGTGGGCTTCCAGATGATTTTTATTTTATTCTCTATAATTTTACATGCATTTCAATCTTTCTCAAAGAAAAATTTTCTTTATATAATCAGAACAAGCAATAAAACTGCTTCTGTTATGTAAAAATTATTGACAAGTGGTAACTTGCCTGAGCTCTTCTGTTTCTGAGGCCCTCTGCTGAATCTTAAATAGATTTGGGTTTTTTCCTTCATGTTCCAAATACACTCAAGAATTCTGAAGATGTTCTTGCGCTTATCTGGAGCAGACAAGCCATGCCAAAGAGAAATGTAAAACACTATTGTAGCCCAGACTTCACATGGCCCTCCTCTCCTCCTTCACACCTTCCCGTGATGTGTGGTGCAGAGTGAGGGGGGCTCTATGGCCTGTGAACACACAGAGCTGACAGAGCTGTAACCCATACTGCCTCAGATTATTCCTCTAGGGGTGACTCAGGAATCATTTGGGAAAATGCTGCCTGAGGAAAAGGGAGATGGAACTGACCAGTCAATCCCTGCTTTTAGCAACAAAGCCAGAAATTGAGAAATAAGCTCTTATTGACCAGTGACCAAACAACCAACATATTTTACATAATTAAATTACAGGCAAGGTCATTATGTATTCACTGGCCACATTTTCTGAATTAAAATGAAATGAGGTATATGAAGATACTTGGATGTAAAATTACCCATATGGAAACACCACAGAGTTGTTTGTTTTTTTTAATTGGTACAATCATAGAAAATTCAAGATGTCCCATCACCATAAAGACTATATATTAAGTAGATGTGTGTATGAATCAGAAAGCATATCTGTGTGTATATATTCACTACTCTGGAATGGGTGAAGCTCTCAATTTTAAACTTAAATGAGAAAAAGACCTGATTTAGATAAAATAGTTTAATTATAGAAATATTTTGAAAATAATGTTTTAAAAATAAATGTTGTTTCTTACTTTCAATTACAAAAATTATCCAAAGTAGAGGCCAAAACACTTTAACCTAAAATGATCTTGGATTCACCTCATCGTTTTAGGTGGAAATAACTAGAGATGAGAGAGGTTAAATAACTTGCCCAAGGTCACACAGTAGAACTTAGGGCTCTGGCTCTCAGAGATCATCTCACAACACTGTGCTGCAAATATTAAGAATAGATCATAAACAACCTGATTTGTCATAACTAGAGAAGACACCCATAATTACCATATTCTTGCTTTATATGCAAAGAACACCACCTTAGATTTATGCAAAGAATACTTAAATATGGCCTGCATTTGCCATCTTGTCTTATGATTAGTTTAGGCTCTGTTATCTTGTTAATAATCACTCACCTAGACAAATGAAGGATACAAACAGAAATCTGTAAAAAGCAGATGTAAATAAATGCCATATGTGTGACGTCAGCTACAAGAGATGAGGAGAGGAAAATAAACCTAAGGTAATTTCAAGGATGAGAAGAAAAGGAATCAATGCAAAAAGAGATGGGAAAGAATATTCAAAATACAAGGTTTCTTGTTAGAGAACACATCTACTGCTCAGGCTATCGAGGACGATCCTGGGCCTTAGTTTATGTGGGACTTGTGACCCTGATCCAAAGACAATCTAGCAGTCTCATTTTCCACACACTTCCCTCACTTAATAAGAGACACATTAGGAAAATATGCAAAAAGTATACCCATATTTCCACAAACTAGAAGGCAATGGCACCCCACTCCAGTACTTTTGCCTGGAAAATCCCATGGACAGAGAAGCCTGGTAGGCTGCAGTCCATGGGGTCGCTAGAGTCGGACACAACTGAGCGACTTCACTTTCTCTTTTCACTTTCATGCATTGGAGAAGGAAATGGCAACCCACTCCAGTGTTCTTGCCTGGAGAATCCCAGGGACGGGGAAGGCTGGTGGGCTGCCGTCTATGGGGTCGCACAGAGTCGGACACGACTGAAGCGACTTAGCAGCAGCAGCAGCATTTTCCTTGGCTCAGACATCTCCAGTAAATTGAAAAGGTATAGACCTGTGTATATGTAACTAAACAACTGAATAAAAAGGAGAAAATGCAATGACTGCTATGTTCCCAAATACATGCTTTCTCACAGGCACCTACTTCACAGTTTCACTAGCAGATTCAAGGAATCAACTCAGATGTTGGTGAACCACAACAGACAGCAGACCACAATATGCACAAATATTTCCTTTTAAAAGAAGTTTAAGCTCCATCCCTTAAATTAAATTACTTCTAGGGACAGTCCAGTCTCAGTGTTTACCCACCATAAGGCTAAGTTGCTGTGGTTCAGTTGCTAAGTCATGTCTGAGTCTTCGGAACCCCATGAACTATAGCACGCCAGGCTTCCTGTCCTTCCTATCTCCTGGAGTTTGCTCAAATTCATGTCCAAGGCTAAGTTACGAGAAGGGAAAACATCTTAAACTTCCCAGGAGAGATTAAGCAAAGGGTTTTTGAGGAGAGGCAGTATATTACAAGGGTTATGTGTGTGGGCTCTAAAGCCATACTACCAAGCTGAGGTCCTGGCTCTGCCACTCTCTAGCCCCGTTGTTACCAGGTAAGTCATTGAATAGCTCTGGGCCTCAGTTTTCTTATCTGTAAAACGAGGTTAATAGTAACTCCCTCAAGGGTTGTTGTGAATAGATATTAAATTATTACAGCTAAAAGCATTTAGATTAATTTTATACAATTCATGCAGCTGCCTTAAGGAGTCGTTCCTATTATTGTTCTTCTTTGTTTTTTTCCCCCCATTTTAAGCTTTATTTTTTTCTTTTTATTATTGATTCATAGGAGTTCTAATTCTGGATCTGAGTCCTTTCTTAGAGATATTTATTAGGAATATTTTCTCCCAGTCTATGGCTTGCCTTTTCATTTAACTGTCTTTGTTTTAAGGTCTTTTTTTAATCAAAGTATAGTTGACTTACTATGTTGTGTTAGTTGAGATTTACTATGTTGTATATGTACTATGTATTTACTATGTTGTGATTTACTATGTTGACTTCTTATGTTGTGTTAGTTTCTGGTGTACAGCTAAGTGATTCAGTTCAGTTCAGTCGCTCAGTCATGTCCGACTCTTTGCGACCCCATGAATCACAGCACACCAGGCCTCCCTGTCCATCACCAACTCCTGGAGTTCACCCAGATTCACGTCCATCGAGTCAGTGATACTATTCAGCCATCTCATCCTCTGTCGTCCCCTTCTCCTCTTGCCCCCAATCCCTCCCAGCATCAGAGTCTTTTCCAATGAGTCAACTCTTCGCATGAGGTGGCCAAAGTACTGGAGTTTCAGCTTTAGCATCATTCCTTCCAAAGAAATCCCAGGGCTGATCTCCTTCAGAATGGACCGGTTGGATCTCCTTGCAGTCCAAGGGACTCTCAAGAGTCTTCTCCAAGACCACAGTTCAAAAGCATCAATTCTTCAGTGCTCAGCCTTCTTCACAGTCCAACTCTCACACCCATACATGACCACAGGAAAAACCATAGCCTTGACTAGATGGATCTTTGTTAGCAAAGTAATGTCTCTTCTTTTTAATATGCTATCTAGGTTGGTCATAACTTTCCTTCCCAGGAGTAAGCGTCTTTTAATTTCATGGCTGCAGTCACCATCTGCAGTGATTTTCGAGCCCAGAAAAATAAAGTCTGACACTGTTTCCCCATCTATTTCCCATGAAGTGATGGGACTGAATGCCATGATCTTCATTTTCTGAATGTTGAGCTTTAAGCCAACTTTTTCACTCTCCACTTTCACTTTCATCAAGAAGCTTTTTAGTTCCTCTTCACTTTCTGCCATAAGGGTGGTGTCATCTGCATATCTGAGGTTATTGATATTTCTCCCGGCAATCTTGATTCCAGCTTGTGTTTCTTCCAGTCCAGTGTTTCTCATGATGTACTCTGCATATAAGTTAAATAAACAGGGTGACAATATACAGCCTTGACGTACTCCTTTTCCTATTTGGAACCAGTTGTTGTTCCATGTCCAGTTCTAACTGTTGCTTCCTGACCTGCATACAGATTTCTCAAGAGGCAGATCAGGTGGTCTGGTATTCCTATCTCTTTCAGAATTTTCCATAGTTTATTGTGATCCACACAGTGAAAGGCTTTGGCATAGTCAATAAAGCAGAAATAGATGTTTTTCTGGAACTCTCTTGCTTTTTCCATGATCCAGCGGATGTTGGCAATTTGATCTCTGGTTCCTCTGCCTTTTCTAAAACCAGCTTGAACATCAGGAAGTTCACGGTTCACGTATTGCTGAAGCCTGGCTTGGAGAATTTTGAGCATTACTTTACTAGCGTGTGAGATGAGTGCAATTGTGCAGTAGTTTGAACATTCTTTGGCATTGCCTTTCTTTGGGATTGGAATGAAAACTGACCTTTTCCAGTCCTGTGGCCACTGCTGAGTTTTCCAAATTTGCTGGCATATTGAGTGCAGCACTTTCACAGCATCATCTTTCAGGATTTGAAATAGCTCAACTGGAATTCCATCGCCTCCACTAGCTTTGTTCATAATGATGCTTTCTAAGGCCCACTAGACTTCACATCCAGGATGTCTGGCTCTAGGTCAGTGATCAAACCATCGTGATTATCCGGGTTGTGAAGATGTTTTTTGTACAGTTCTTCTGTGTATTCTTGCCACCTCTTCTTAATATCTTCTGCTTCTGTTAGGTCCATAACATTTCTGTCCTTTATTGAGCCCATTTTTGCATGAAATGTTCCCTTGGTATCTCTAATTTTCTTGAAGAGATCCCTAGTCTTTCCCATTCTGTTGTTTTCCTCTATTTCTTTGCATTGATTGCTGAGGTAGGCTTTCTTATCTCTTCTTGCTATTCTTTGGAACTCTGCATTCAGATGCTTATATTTTTCCTTTTCTCCTTTGCTATATACAAATATATATAATTCCAAGCTCCTAATTTATCCCTCCTCTCTCTTAACTGTCTTTTTTTTTTTTTTTTTTTTTTTTTTTAGGTATCAAGAATCTCTTTTATTGATTATCAGAAACATTACAAACATCTAATATGAACAAATTGTAACATGACAGTGATTAGTTTGAACAATTAATACATTTCAGATATATTATTATACATATTTCAATGCTATTCTCCCCAATCATCCCACCCTCTCCCGGTCCCAGAGTCCAAAAGTCTGTTCTGTACATCAATGTCTCTTTTGCTGTCTCGTAAATAGGGTTATTTTTACCATCTCTCTAAATTCCATATATATGCGTTAGTATACTGTATTTGTGTTTTTCTTTCTGGCTTACTTCACTCTGTATAATAGGCTCCAGTTCTGTCTTTTAATAAGCAGAAACTTTTAATTTTGATAAAGTCCAGTTTATCAATTTTTCTTTCTTTTAAAGTTAGTGCTTTGGGGATCTCATGAAAGAAATCTTTGCCTGCCCCAAAGTTATGAATATACTCTCCAATGTTTTCTTCTAGAAGCTTCACAGTTTCAGCTTTCACAGTTAGGTCCATGATCCACCTTGATTTTTGGGGGGAAGGGGGTGAACTTGGTAATAGCCAGATAGGAGAGACGCACAGCACGAGGTGTGTAGGAAGGCACAGGGAGCCCCCATGCCTTCTCCCGGCGTGCCACTCTCCCCAGATACCCATGTCTCCCTGTGTCACTGACGCAGAAGCTCTGCTCCTTTCTTTACAAATGAGAAAGCTAAAACTCACAGAGAATGAGCAGTTTGCTCCAAAGTCCCACAGCCAGCAAGGATAACCCAGACTTTGAATCCAGGCCTACAAACGTTTCATCATTGTTTATGCTGCCTCCCAAGTCAGCAGTCCCAAAACACACAACACAGAGATGGAGAAAACAAACATGGTTACCAGGCGATGGGGGCGGGGGAGGCGGAGGGTAAATTGGGAGATTGGGATTGACATGTATACACTGCTATGTATAAAATAGATAACTAATAAGAACCTATTGTATAACACAGGGAACTCTATTCAATATTCTATAATGATCTATATGGGAAAAGAATCTAAAAAATGTGATATGTGTATATGTGTAACTGATTCACTTTGCTGTACACCTGAAACTAACACAACAGTGTAAACCAAATATACTCCAATAAAAATTTTTCAAAATAAAAAAACAGACAACATAGATCCTTTTGTTGTAATTGTTCGTTCATTCATTCATGTCTTGAGTCACTGGAGAGCTTAGTGTGTGCCAGGCTCTGTCCCCGGTGTTGGGGATCTAGCCATGACCTAAGCAAACCAGAAGCAAACTGTCTTCATGAAGCCTACATGCTGATAAGGCAGGCAGACAAGCCAACAAAAACCCATCCATCGTGTAATAAAACAGACAGCAGTCAGTGCCCTGAAGAAAATAAGAAAGCGATGGAGAATCGAGAGTGTCAGGGTTGAGATGGGCTCCTTTAGGTAGAAGAGTCAGAGAATACTTCCCTGAGGAGAGACAGTTCAGTGAGGGGTGCTCCAGGCAAGATCTGGAGAAAGAATGGAAACAGAGTGAACTGTGATTACACGTCGTGAGGCAGGAACAAGACTGACCTATTGGAGGTGTGAAAAGGCTCCTGCCGTGAGCTGGTCTGGGGAGGGAAGTTGTAAAAGAGCTTCTCAAAGGAAAGGGAAATAAATGAACTAAGGAAATGAGGTAGCACTGCCAAATCCACTTGAGTCCTGTGTTCATAAAATTAAGACCAGTCAGGGGCTGTATGTTTTCACTCAGTCACTTTCTGAGATCTGGGGCTTGGATGCAGACATAAACAGGTGAGTAGAGGGTTATCAGATCCTGGGGTCTGCCGGGTGCAGGCAGCAGAAGGGTAGAGAGGCAGCGGAGTTGAGCTAGGCCATGGACTCACACTTGGAAGGTGGAAGGCAAGGCCAGGGGGCATAAAAGACAAGTGGAAAGAGGTAGAAATGAAGGCCTGCTGGACCTGGCGAGGTCAAAGGATGGTTGGCACTGGGGTTCAAAGGGAGTGAGCTGGAAGTGAGGAAGGGGCAGTCATGGTGAAATGCCAGAAACCAACATTTTTGAGTGGGGACAGGTACTAGTAATGACAAGCACCAGTGTTATTAAGTGGGTGTTGGAGAAGGGGAAAAGGATTGTTGAAAGTAAGGACGTTTAAGGACTCAATAAGCCAGAATAATACTTGGACCACCTCTACTGATGGTCTCAAACCTTCACATACTAGAATGACTGGAAGTTCTTAAAACCTACACAGACCTCCAACGTCCAAAGATTCCAGTTCAGTCGACTGGGAGGAGGGGGAGTGGTGCCTGCACTTTTTTTTTTAAGCTTCTTGAATAATTTTAGGATGCAGTCAGCATTGGGACTGACTGATCTAAGTGGGCCATCCACCAAGAGTGAGAACAGATGAGGGTGGAAGTGAGCCGGCACGGGTTGAAGAATCCCTGGATCACGGTTGTGACAGCAGGTTGGTGGAGGACTACAGTGTGGAGGTTTCTGGAGATTCAAGGGCCCGTCTTTCAAACAGGTCTGGGAGTGGCCATGAGGAGCAAAGCAGACACCAATCCCATAATCAGGTCCTGGGACACCTGAGGGGTGTCCCCTCATCCCCAAGAGTGAGTCAGGTATCTAAGCAAAAAGGTGATAGGACATTCAGAGAAGAGGCTGAGGACATAGGAGACGGTTTGGGAGTCAGGAGGATGGGAGTCAAAAAAGGAGATGTACAAAGATGTGTAAGGAAGGGGGCCTGGGAGTCTTGCACTGAAGTAATGACAAGGGAAGGCATGATGGATTAGTAGCAATGCCTTTCAGGGAAGATGGGTAATCGATTCTAATTGGAACCTCCCTTTTGCATTTTCTTTAGACTCTCAGGCAGTGGATTCATTTCCTAGGGCTGCCATAACAAATTACCACAAACAACAGAACCTTATTCTCCCATAGGGAGCTGGGAGTCGAAAATCAGCAGAACCATGCTCCCTCTGAAGGCCCCACCGGGGAAATCCTTTCTGCCTCGTCCTTGCTTCTGATGACTCTAAGCAATCCTTGGCATCGCTTGGCTTATGGCTGCATCACCCCAATGTCTGACTCCATCTTTACATGACTGTCTTCCCTCTGTGTGTGTCCAAGTCCCTCCTACTTATAAAGACATCTGTCGCTGGGGAATTTGCCAGTGGTTCTGTGGTTAGGTTAGGTGCTTTCACTGCCAAGAGCCTAGGTTCAGTCCCCAGTTGGAAAACAAGCCACACAACAGGGCCAAAAAAAAAAAAGGGGGAGGGGGGAATTATTTGTAAATAAATAAATAAAAAGATACCAGTCATTGGATTAGAGTCCACTGTAATCAGTATGGGCTTCCCAGGTGGCGCTCGTGGTAAAGAACCCGCCTGCCAGTGCAGGATACATAAGAGATGAGGGTTCTATCCCTGGGTCAGGAAGATCCCCTGGAGGAGGGCACGGCAACCTACTCCAATATTCTTGTCTGGAGAATCTCATGGACATAGGAGCCTGGTGGGCTACAGTGCATGGAGTCACAAAGAGTCAGACAGGACTGAAGAGACTTAGCACACATGTACTAATCCAGCATGACCTCATCTTGATTGTATCTAGAAGATTATATCTATGACAGACTTTATTTTCTTGGGTCCAAATCACTGCAGATGGTGACTGCAGCCATGAAATAAAAAGATGCTTGCTCCTTGGAAGAAAACCTTTGACAAATCTAGACAGCATATTAAAAAACAGAAACATTACTTTGCCAGCAAAGGTCCATCTAGTCAAAGCTATGGTTTTTCCAATAGTCATGGATGGATGTGAGAGCTGGACTATAAAGAAAGCTGAGCATCAAAGAATTAATGCTTTTGAACTGTGGTGCTGGAGAAGACTCTTGAGAATCCCTTGGACTGAAAGAGGATCAAACCAGTCAATCCTAAAGGAAATCAGTCCTGAATGTTCATTGAAAGGATTGATGCTGAAACTGAAGCTCCAATACTTTGGCAACCTTATGAGAAAAAACTAACTCATTGGAAAAGACCCTGATGCTGGGAAAGATTGAAGGTGGGAGGAGAAGGGGAAGACAGAGGATGAGATGGTTGGATGGCATCACTGACTCAATGGACATGAGTTCGAGAAGGTTCCGGGAGTTGGTGATGTACAGGGAAGCCTGGTGTGCTGCAGTCCATGGAGTCACAAAGAGTCAGGCACAACTGAGCGACTGAACTGAACTGATGAAGACTCTATTTCCAATTAAGGTCTAGGGTTTCAACATGCCTTTGGCAAGGAGGAGAAGGACACAGTTCAACCCATAAGAGGCAATCCATGGAGGTGATGTTACAGCCGAAATAGTGTTCTTATCCAAAGAGCACAAGCTCTTGGGGCTTCTATTAAATTCACTGCTCACTTATCATCGCTTAAGAGGGTCAGCCTCAGGCCTTTTTTATAAAAACCTCAGGGTCAGAACAGGGGAATGGGCAGCCTCACCAGGCACACATCCAGCTCGATGGACCCTCCTTAATCCTGCCTAAGTGTGAAAACAAAGCCAACTCAGTGAAAACCCATCCTCCCAGTGGATAAACAATTCAATTTTGTGTTCATGGCAGGTCAGCAGTATCTTTGAATATACATAGAGCATATATTTGATGAGAAGCTTCAAAATGACAAGATAATGAAAGCCTCAAAGACTTCCTGCTACCTCACTATTAGCAGCAAGCAGTGAAGGAGCGATAAAGATGAGGAAAATAACCTGCGTTGTGCTAAGAACCAAAATTTAGTTGAAAAAGTAATGTACTCCATCAGTCAATGATCAAGGATTAAGTGCCTATTATTGTAACAATGACACAAGGGGAAAAAAATACACAGAGTAGCCCTGCAAAGAACCTATCCATCCACCAACTGGGAATGTGAAGAAACTAGAGCCACGTTTTAAAGTCAATGTTAGTTAACTGTTAACTTGTATGATCCAGATAGACTCAATAACACAGAAACCCAAAAAAAGGAAGGATTCATGATTCCAGGATTACTCAAATGGGGCTTTCTGGAGTTTGATAAGTATTTCTTTGGAGCCTGTTCTGTGTACCCCAGTCACCGGGTCAGACCCTAAGCCCCCAATTCTCACTCCATGAGATGATCAATGTTTCTCTTTCACAGGCAAGAAAAGCAAGGTTCCCAGACACAACGTCATGACTCGCCCAAGGTCAGTTTGTAACTTTCAAGTCAGGAGTTGATCCAAATCTTTTATCCTCAAGTCCATGGCTTTTTCTTCAACACACTAAAGAATGAATAGGGTTGGATAGGTACAGAGGAAACAGGAGAGGGTTGCATGTGTCGGAAATAGGATTAATATTTTATTATTACCTTTAGCTAATTGGCTCCTGAGAGCCAGCCCATATCCCAAGATGAGATGCTGCAGTCAGTCCTCCAGCACTTAAAATATCTGGGTCAGTGAGAAGAGGATCACAAGGTCTCCTTGCACTTATTTTTAACTTAAAAATATAACCTTTAAAGAAAAGGACAGGATAAAAAATGAAAAAAAAAATAATTAGAAATGTTACAAGCTCAAGTCAAAAGGGAACTATTCAACAGGTTTTTGAGTAGTTATTCAATAGGTTATTGATGCTGACTTGCAGGGAGGGGTCCATGGTGGGTCACAGTGGTCCCTGGCTCCATGAGAACTGAGAAGGGTGCCCTGGGATCTACATCAGAAAGTGGACTTGAGACTGGAGCAGAAACTAACAGCAGGAGACATCCATGTGTGGGTGCCACTTCCCCATGCCTGTTCTCCCTTCAGAAAGACACTACCCTTGATCCTTTCTTCCAAGAAGAAAGGAGGGAGAAACTCAGTGGACCTGGTTCCCAGCTTCTACCACTGGCTTTTGCAGTTTCAGAACAAAAGGAAAAGAAGGGGAATGTTTTAAGCTATCACCTTATGTTACAAAAGTGGCTCCAATTGATATGTGAATGTTGGTCTTATGAGAAAGATATTCTGAATGCTGCTTTGTGTTTTTTGAGGCAAATCAGCAAAAATATAACATCCTTTGCATGGCTGTCCCTTCAACTCAAAGAGACCAGGAAACAGGAAGCTCTAAGTGACATAGACTCTCTTTCCCAGGACCTCAGAGTGAGAGGTTTCTGCAAAGCCTCGCACTGTGTCATGTGTGGAAAGGAGCACCTCAGAACAGTTTCCCTCAGGTCTGTGATACGATGGTCACTTTCCACCCCTGGGTCCCATGCAGGGGAAAGAGTATCAGAGGCAGGTTCTGAGTCTAAGGAATTTACTCTCAGGCTGGGTCTCTAACCCCCTAAATGTTGAACATCACTGAAAGATAACACTACCACATACAACAAATGCATGCATGCTCAGGCATGTCCAGCTCTCTGTGATCCCTTGGACTGTAGCCCACCAGGCTCCTCTGTCCATGGGATTTTCCAGGCAAGAATAGCAGAGTGGGTTGCCATGCCCTCCTCTAGAGGATCTTCCCAACGTAGGGATTGAATCCACAACTCTGGTGCCTCTGGCATTGGCAGGTGGATTCTTTACCCCTGAGACACCTGGCAAGAAGGCAACTGTGCAAATCCTTGGCTACCTGAGAGCTGAATTGTGTGCCATGGGAGGTACCAGGAGGCAAGGTCAATATAAGCTGGTTTCACTGAGCAAACAAGACTTCATCTGAGCTCAGAATGGGCACAACTTGCACTGAAGGGAATGACAGTTTCTTGGAGTGGAAAGATGTGTTTCTTCGGGCACTGTTTGTGCACCACATACACAACAGTGAGCAAAGTGCATCCTGGCCCCTGCTTTCACACAGCTACAGTCTCCAGCGATCAGTTTCCTTAGAGTCCAGGGTACTGGATAGTGACGAAAGGTAACATTGATTTAGAGACTATGCCAAGTGCTCCACAAATATAATCTCACTTGCTCCTCACTGCACCTCAGAGGTAAGTGGAGTTTCTATTATCACTGTTTTATGAATTGGAGACTAAGGGACACTCAGATAATTCGTGGTGAAGCCAAAATTCAAATCTAGGGCTGCCTGACTCATGGGCCATTCCCTTCCCACTATACCTCATGGGAAATGAGGTCAGGGGAGGGTGGATGGTGGAGTGCTTGGAAGCCTGGTGAAGCAGTGCATATTTGCTATGAAGGAGGTAAGTTATTTGTTATCAGTGTATCTTTCTGCTGTTGCCTTATCTGCTCTAAGTCAGATTCCCAAGGGACACACCCAAAATTCAGATGACCCTCCAGACAAGACGTGCTCTCTCCCTCCAGATGTCCATCAGCTGTCCGGCCATAGTGAACTGCAATGACCATCTTTAAAGGAAATTTGAGTCCTTATTTTTCTCTCTCCGTTAGATCCTAAACCTACAGGAAACCATGAGAAACCAGCCCCCATGGTTTTTCTCATCTGGCCCCTATATTGACCTTTTGTAGTTTTCCCAAGATTCAAAAGAACCCTCAAAGCTATCCAGAGACTGGCTTTTTAGGTGACATTTTATCACTCAAAACATATAAAGGAGAAGAGATGCTTGCAAATTTCTCCTTAGCTTTTACTTCCTCATCTTCCCAGGGAGGAAAAGGGGATGAGAGAAGATATATCTGCATTCTCTCCACCTCCCGAGAGGATGCGGGATTGTTCCCAGCCCTCAGTCCTTTCCTTTGCTCTGAACTAGAAAATATTGCTCCCCAAGGAGGCCAACCAGGATCAGGCAAGGCAAGATGAAGGTCAACCCACCCAGTGGACAGAAAACTAGAAATGCTACAATAAAAGCAGAAGTTCTTAAGTTCCTATAGACAACATCTGCTTGTCCACTATAAGCCACTTCCAGGGACCTCCCTAGTGGTCCAGTGGTTAAGAATCCACTTTGCAAGGCAGGAGATGCAGGTTTGATCCCCGGTCAAGGAACTAAGATCCCACACGCTGCAGAGCAACTGAGCCCACGCACCACAACTACTGAGCCCGCACACACTAGAACCAAGTTGCCCCAGAACCATCATGCCACAGCTAGAGAGCCCACATGTTGAAACTAGAGAGTCCATGGACCACAGTGAAGACTCTGCATACTGTGGCTAAGACCTGAAACAGTCAAATAGATATTTTTAAACAAATAAATAAACACTTCCAGAAACAGGCTTTCATTTGAATCTCTCACAATAGTTAGGCAGGTTTTAATGCTGACATTACCTTTTTTTCCCCTACTTGAGGAAACCAGGTTACATTGTAAAGAAGTAAGTCCCTAAGGTCAAGGAGGTAAAACTCGCAGCCAGGCCCTCTGAACTCAGTCTGTGCTCTGTCCTTTCTGGCATATTCACTCAGGAACCCTGATTTGGACAAAATGCCAGATAGGGACAGGAAAGCTTAATGGTCAGTCTCCATGTTGTCATCCTCCAAGATTAGAAAGATTTACCCAATGGTTTTAATTTCATGTTATAATCTCCTATGACTCTACCCTCCAACAATATGTCTTTTTCTTATACTTGTTGGTTTGGTCCTGGCCAACCTTAACAGTATGAAGTTCCATATACTCACTATTTCTGTGGAAGGAAGTGCTATTTTTACTTCACCCTAAAACTATTTCTCTAAAATGATAAAGTTGTCCCTAGTTCTTGTGCTCTGGGATTTCGTAAGTTCATATTTTTATCCTATGATTTTCATTATTTTATAAATTTCAATTATATTCCCTTCTCAGCCTGGGTCTTCCCAGAATGAAAAGCCCTAATTCTTTTATCATCCCTCACAAAGGACTCTCTTGACCCTCTGGATCAATTTAGGTGTCCTCTGGATCCTGTCTGGCTCTGTATGTCTTTGAGGTATATCAGATCATCGGGGCCTCATCACTTTGTCCATTGTTCTGTATAAAAGAGCACAATGGCTTCAGATAAAATCAAATGTTGAAATATTTGAGAGATACTCTTTAAAAACCAAGCAATTCTTCCAACTGTATAGCATGGGGAACTATATTCAATACCCTGTCATAAATCATAATGGAAAAGAATATGAAAAAGAATGTGTGTATATGTATATATATGTATATATAACTGAGTCACTTTGCTACAGCAGTAATTAACACATTATAATTCAAAAATACCTCAATAAAAAATAAATTAAAAAAAATCAAGCAATTCTTTTGCTTCAAGTCAGCCCAAGATGTGTGCTAAGTCACTTCAGTCATGTCTGACTCTGTGCAACCCTATGGACTGCAGCCTGCCAGGCTCCTCTGTACATGGGATTTTCCAGGCAAGAATACTGGAGTGGGTTGCCATGCCCTCCTCCAGTGGTTCTTCCATACCCAGGGATCGAACCCAAGTATCTTCTCCTGCATTGGCAGGCAGGTTCTTTACCACTAGTGCCACCTGGGAAGACTTCAGCCCAGTACAGGCTGAAAAAATATAAATTTTGCTTCAAGGCTGAAATGAATTTGAACACATTGCTACCAGGCAACCTTGTAATCTATTATGGAAATGACAACTTGCAAAGCACTTTCATATACATTATCTCACTTGACCCTCACGTGAACTATGCACCATGCACAGTAGGAAAAAAAAAAATTATCCTCATTTTTTTACATGAGAAAAGGTAAAAGATTAGTCTAGCCCCTAGTCAAACAGCTGTAACTGTAGTCCTAGACACAAGCCCTCCATCAAGAGAATGCTGTTTTATCCAGTGTGCAATACAGCCTTCCTTATAAACACTTGTGATTTACATCAAAGCACCAAACTACCTCTAAGTCTATGTTAGTGGTCAAAGCACAGTCACAAAATAGTCTATAATTCTATTGAAAGGAAGGATTTTTAAGGTCAGTCTAAACTCTTCCTTTCTCTCTCTTCCCTGGTAGTTTCCCTGGTAGCTCAGTTGGAAAAGAATCCGCCAGCAATGCAGCAGATCCCAGTTCGATTCCTGGGTCGGGAAGACCTGCCGGAGAAGGGATAGGCTACCCACTCCAGTATTCTTGGGCTTCCCTGGTGGCTCAGCTGGTAAAGAATCCACCTGCAATGCAGGAAACCTAAGTTCAATCCCTGGGTTGGGAAGATCCCCTGGAGAAGGGAAAGGCTACCCACTCCAGTATTGTGGCCTGGAGAATTCCATGGACTGTATAGTCCATGGAGTCACAAAGAGTTGGATACAACTGAGCGACTTTCACAAACTCTCTTCCCTTCTTTCTTTACATGCTCTACAGGCACAGTCTCAGCAACACTGCAGGCATCATGGTAACCTCCACGCAAATGACTTCCAAATCTATATCTCTAGGCCACACCTCCCCTCTGAGCACCAGAAAAGTATAAAACTGCATACCTGACATCTTTTGGTTGTCTGAATATGCAGAAAACTTTATCTTCTGTCCCAGTCACTGTCCCCTCCACTGCCAAAACCCAGTTCTCTTTTAATATATTTTTTATTGAAGGATAATTGTTTTACAGAATTTTGTTGCTTTCTGTCAAACCTCAACATGAATCAACCATAGGTATACATATATCCTTCTCTTTTGAACGTCCCTCCCATCTCCCTCCCCATTCCACCCCTTTGGGATGATCCAGAGCCCCTGTTTGAGTTTCCTGTGCTATACAGCAAATTCTCTCTGGCTATCTATTTTACATATGGTAATGTAAGTTTAAATGTTACTCTTTCCATAGATCTCACCTTCTGCTTCCCTCTCCCCATGCCCATAAGTCTATTCTCTATGTCTGTTTCTCCATTGCTACTCTATAAATAAATTCTTCAGGACCATTTTTCTAGAATCCGTATATATGCATTAGAACACGATATTTATTTTTCTCTTTCTGACTCACTTCACTCTGTATAATAGGTTCTAGATTCATCCACCTCATTAGAACTGACTCAAATGCATTCCTTTTTATGGCTGAGTAATATTCTATTGTGTATATGTACCACAACTTCTTTATCCATTCATCTGTCAATGAACATCTAGGCTGCTTCCATATTCTAGCTATTGTAAATAGTGCTGCAATAAACAATGAGATACATGTGCCTTTTTCAATTTTGATTTCCTCAGGGTATATGCGTAGGAGTGGGATTGCTGGGTCATATGGTGGTTTTATTCCTAGTTTTTTAAGCAATCGCCAAACAGTCTTCCATAGTGGCTGTATCAATTTACATTCCCATAAACAGTGCAAGAACATTCCCTTTTCTCTGCACCTTTTCCAGCATTTATTGTTTGTAGACTTTTTGATGATGGCCATTCTGACTGGCATGAGGTGATATCTCTTGGTAGTTTTGACTTGCATTTCTCTAATAATGAGTGATATTGAGCATCTTTTCATGTGTTTGTTAGCCATCCATATGTGTTCCTAGGAGAAATGTCTGTGTAGGTCTTTTTCCCACTTTTTGATTGGGTTGTTTGTTTTTCTGGCATTGAGTTGTATGAGCTGCTTGTATATTTTGGAAATTAATCCTCTGTCAGTTGTTTCATTTGCTATTATTTTCTTCCATTCTGAGGGTTGTCTTCTCACCTTGCTTGTAGTTTCCCTTGCTCTGAAAAAGCTTTTAGGTTTAATCAGGTCCCACGTGTTTACTTTTGTTATTATTTCTGTTATTCTAGGAGGTGAGTCATAGAGGATCTTGCTTTATGTCAAGTGTTCTGCCTATGTTTTCCTCTAAGAGTTTTATAGTTTCTGGTCTTACATTTAGGTCTTTAATCCATTTTGAGTTTATTTCTGTGTACGATGTTAGGAAGTGTTCTAATTTCATTCTTTTACATGTAGTTGTCCAATTTTCCCAGCACCATTTATTGAAGAGGCTGTCTTTGCCCCATCGTATATTCTTGTCTCCTTTGTCAAAAATAAGGTACCCATAGGTGCATGGGTTTATTTCTGGGCTTTTTGTCTTGTTCCATTGGTCTACATTTCTGTTTTTGTGCCAGTACCATACTGTCTTGATGACTGTAGCTTTGTAGTATAATCTGAAGTCAGGAAGGTTGATTCCTGAAGCTCCATTCTTCTTTCTCAAGACTGCTTTGGCTATTCTGGATGTTTTGTGTTTCCATATGAATTGTGAAATTTTTTGTTCTAGTTCTGTGAAAAATGTGACTGGTAATTTGATAGGGATTGCATTGAATTTGTAGTTTGCATTTAGTAGTATAGTCATTTTCACAATATTGATTCTCCCTACCCAGGAACATGGAATATCTCTCCATCTGTTTATGTTGTCTTTGATTTCTTTCATTAGTGTCTTATAATTTTCTGTGTACAATTCTTTTGTCTCCTTAGGTAAGTTTATTCCTTAATATTTTATTCTTTTTGTTGCAATGGTAAATGGGATTGATTCTTTAATTTCTCTTTCTGATTTTTCATTGTTAGTATATAGAAGTGCAAGTGATTTCTGTGTATTGATTTTCCTGCAACTTTGCTAAATTCACTGATTAGCTCTAGTAATTTTCTGATACTATCTTTAGGGTTTTCTATGTACAGTATCACATCATCTGCAAACAGTGAGAGCTTTACTTCTTTTCTGATCTGGATTCCTTTTATTTCTTTTTCTTCTCTGATTGCTATAGCTAGGACTTACAGAACTATGTTGAATAATAGTGGTGAAAGTGGCCACCCTTGTCTTGTTCCTGATCTTAGGGGGAATGCTTTCACTTTTTCACTATTGAGAATAATGTTTGCCGTAGGCTTATCATATATGGCCTTTACTATGTTGAGGTAGGTTCCTTCTATGCCCATTTTTTAAGAGTTTTAATCATAAATTGGTGCTGAATTTGTCAAAGGCTTTTTCTGCATCTATTGAGATTATCACATAGTTTTTATCTTTCAATTTGTTAATATGATGTATCACATTGATTGATTTGTGTATATTGAAGAATCCTTGCATCCCTGGAATAAACCCAACTTGATCATGGAGTAGGAGCTTTTTGATGTGTTGCTGAATTCTGTTTGCCAAAATTTTGTTGACGATTTTTGTATCTATGTTCACAGGTGATATTGGCCTGTAGTTTTCTTTTTTTGTGTGTTGTCTTTGTCTGGTTTTGGTATCAGGGTGAGGGTGGCCTCGTAGAATGAGTTTGGAAGTGTCCCTTCCTCTGCCAATTTTTGGAAGAGTTTTAGAAGGATAGGCATTAGCTATTCTCTAAATGTTTGATAGAATTCTCCTGTGAAGCCATATGATCCTGGGCTTATGTTTTTTGGGTGGTTTTTGATCACAGCTTCAATTTCAGTGCTTGTAATTGGGTTGTTTATAATTTCTATTTCTTCCTGGTTCAGTCTTGGAAGATTGAACTTTTTAAAGAATCCATCTGTTTCTTCCAGATTATTCATTTTATTGCCATATAGTTGTTCATAATAGTCTCTTATAATCCTTTGAATTTCTTCATTGTCTGTTGTAACCTCTCCTTTTTTATTTCTAATTTTGTTGATTTGATTATTTTTTTCTTGATGAATCTGGCTAAAGGTTTGTCAATTTTGTTTACCTTCTCAAAGAATGAGTTTTTAGCTTTATTAATCTTTACTATTGTTTCTTTCATTTCATTTATTTCTGCTCAGATCTTTAAGATTTCTTTCCTTCTACTAATTCTGGGTGGTTTTTGTTCTTCTTTTTCCAGTTGTTTTAGGTGTAAAGTTAGGTTGTCTATTTGATGTTTTTCTTGTTTCTTGAGGTAGAATTGTATCACTATAAACTTCCCTCTTAGAACTGCTTTTGCTGCATCCCACAGGTTTTGAGTTGTCGTGTTTTCATAGTCATTTGTTTCTAGAAATTTTTTTTATTTCCCTTTTGATTTCTTCAATAACCTGTTGGTTATTTAGAAATGTGTTGTTTAATCTCCATGTATTGGTGTTTCTTACAGTTTTTTTCTTGTAATTGATATCTAGTCTCATAGTGTTGTGGTCAGAGAAGATGCTTGATATGATTTCAATTTTCTTAAACTTACTGAGGTTTGATTTGTGACCCAAGATGTGGTCTATCCTGGAGAATGCTCCAAGTGCACTTGAGAAGAAGGTGTATTCTTCTGCATTTGGATGGAATGTCCTAAACATATCAATGAGATCCATCTCCTCTAATGTATCATTTAAGACTTGTGTTTCCTTATTAATTTTCTGTTTTGATGTCCATTGGTGTGAGTGGGGTATTAAAGTCTCCTACTATTAAAGTCTCCTACTATTAAAGTATTAAAGTCTCCTACTATTATTCTGTCAATTTCTCCTTTTAAGTCTGTTAGTGTTTGTCTTATGTATTGAGGTGCTCCTATGTTGGGTGCATAGATATTTACAATTGTTACGTCTTCCTCTTGGATTGATCCCTTGATCATTATGTATTGTCCTTCTTTATCTCTTGTAATCTTCTTTAGGGTCTGTTTTGTCTGATATGAAGATTGCTATTCCAGCTTTCTTTTGCTTCCCATTTGCATGGAATATATTTTCCATTCTCTCACTTTCATTCTATATGTGTCTTTTCATTCTATATGTGTCTTTAGGTCTGAAGTGGGTTTCTTGTAGAAAGCATATACATAGGTCTTGTTTTTGTATCCACTCAACAAGATCAATGCAAAGAAATAGAGGAAAACAACAGAATGGGAAAGACTAGGGATCTCTTCAAGAAAATCAGAGATACCAAAGGAACATTTCATGCAAAGATGGGCTCGATAAAGGACAGAAATGGTATGGACCTAACAGAAGCAGAAGATATTAAGAAGAGGTGGCAAGAATACACAGAAGAACTGTACAAAAAAGAGCTTCACGACTCAGATAAATCAGTAGTAGATATAATGGTCCTCTGAGTTAAATTCACCCATTCCAGTCCATTTTAGTTCGCTAATTCCTAGAATGTCGACATTCACTCTTGCCATCTCTTGTTTGACCACTTCCAATTTGCCTTGATTCATGGACCTGACATTGAGACTCCAGTATTTTGGCCACCTCATGCGAAGAGTTGACTCATTGGAGAAGACTCTGATGCTGGGAGGGATTGGGGGCAGGAGGAGAAGGGGACGCCAGAGGATGAGATGGATGGATGGCATCACTGACTCGATGGATGTGAGTCTGAGTGACCTCCGGGAGTTGGTGATGGACAGGGAGGCCTGGCGTGCTGCAGTTCATGGGGTCACAAAGAGTCAGACACGACTGAGCGACTGATCTGATCTGATCTGATCTGGTGTGTTTCTCCTTGGGTTTATCCTGTACGGGACTCTTTGTGCCTCTTGGACTTGATTAACTATTTCCTTTTCCATGTTGGGGAAGTTTTCAACTACAATCTCTTCAAAATTTTTCTCATAGCCTTTCTTTTTCTCTTCTTCTTTTGGGACCCCTATCATTCAAATGTTGCTATGTTTGATCCCGTCCCAGAGGTCTCTGAGACTATCCTCAGTTATTTTCATTCTTTTTACTTCATTCTGCTCTTCAGAAGTTATTTCTACCATTTTATCTTCCAGCTCACTAATTCATTCTTCTGCTTCAGATATTCTGCTATTGATTCCTTCTAGAGTATTTTTAATTTTAGTAACTGTGCTGTTTGTCCCTGTAAGTTTATTCTTTAATTCTTCTGGGTCTTTGTTAATTGATTCTTGCATTTTATCCATTTTGTTGCAAGGTTTTTGATCATTTTTACTATCATTATTCTGAATTATTTTTCAGATAGTTTGCCTATTTCCTCTTCCTTAATTTGGACTTCTGTGTTTCTAGTTTGTTCCTTCATTTGTGTTGTATTTCTCTACCTTTTCATTATATATATATATATAATGAAATTTTATTTCATTGTGTTTGAGGTATCCTTCTCCCAGGCCTCAAGGTTGAATTCTTCATTCCTTTTGGTTTCTGCCCTCCTAAGGTTGGTCCAGTGGTTTGTATAAGCTTGGTATAAGGTGAGACTTGTGCTGAGCTTTCTTATTTGTTTTTCCTGAGCAAGGCTGAGTGAGGTGGTAATCCTGTCTGCTGATGATTAGGTTTGTATTTTTGTTTTCTTTGTTATTTAGGTGAGGCATCCTGCACAGGGTGCTACTGGTGGTTGGGTGATGCCGGGTCTTGTATTCAAGTGGTTTCCTTTCTGTGAGTTCTCACTATTGGATACTCCCTAGGGTTTAGTTCTTCACAGTCCAACTCTCACATTCATACATGACCACTGGAAAAACCATAGCCTTGACTAGATGGACCTTTGTTGGCAAAGTAATGTCTCTGCTTTTTAATATGCTATCTAGGTTTGTCATAACTTTAAAACTCCAATGCTTTGGCCACCTGATGCAAAGAGTTAACTCATTGGAAAAGACTCTGATGCTGGGAGGGATTGGGGGCAGGAGGAGAAGGGGACAACAAAGGATGAGATGGCTGGATGGCATCACCAACTCGATGGACATGAGTTTGGGTAAACTTCGGGAGTTGGTGATGGACAGGGAGGCCTGGTATGCTGCCATGGGGTCACAAAGAGTCAGACAGCACTGAGCAACAGAAGTGAGCTGAGGGTTAGTTCTCTGGCAGTCTAGGGTCTTGGAGTCAGTGTTCCCACTCCAAAGGCTCAGGGATTGATATCTGGTCAGGAACAAAGATTCCATATGTGGTTCTTGTTATGGCATTAAGTGAGATTAAAACAAATAACAAGTAACCAAAGATAAGCCCCAGAAAAATGGCAGTTACAAAATCAGGCAAGTAATAATTAAAATAATGGAATATATACATATATATACAAACCTATGAGAAAAGTCAAAACAGTTAAACAAAAATAAAGTACAATAGATTGACCCGGGGAACAAAGGAAATCAAAAATTATACTTACCAGTTAGGAACAAAACTAAAGCACAAACTGGAAAACAAAATTAAAGCAAGGTGCCAAGTGGGTAATAAAGCAATGAAAACAAAACTAACAAATATGTTGAGAGGAAAGGAAAAAAAGAAAAGAAAAAAAGAATAGATATGCAAAGTTAAATAGAGGTAGATGAAGAAGATTTATATACATTAAGGATTAACTGCAAGGGGAAAAGAACAGTCTGAAAGGCAAAAAGGGAATAAATGTAGAAAAAATATAATAGGTTTAAAAAATTAAAATTATAAAAAAGAGAAAAGAAAAAAATGGAAGAAGAAAGAAAATGGGGGAAGAAAAGGAAAACTCCAGAGAACTGCAAAAGCCCAATGTAGAGGCAGAGGTTTATAACAATGGTAAAACAATTGTGACTGAATATACACATATACACCCATAAGCAAAATCAAAACAGTCCAACAAAAATAAAGTACAATAGATTAACCCAGCGAACAAAGGAAACCAAAATTATATCTACCAGAACACAACTAATTAAAGCACAAACTGGAAAAAAAACTATAGCAAGGTTCCAAGTAGGGAATAAAGTAATGAAAATAAAACTAACAAATATGTTGAGAGAAAAGGAAAGAAAGATAGATATGCAAAGTTAAATAGAGGTAGAAGAAGATTTATATAAATTAAAGATTAACTGCAAGGGGCAAAGAACTGTAGGAAAGGCAAACAAAGGAATAAACGTAGAAAAGATAATAATAGGTTTAAAAAATTAAAATTAAAAAAAAAAAAATAAATAAATAAAGGAAAACTCCACAGAACTGCAAAAGCACAGCATAGAGGCAGAGGTTTATAACAAGAAAAAATGTGACCAAGAAAGAAAAAGCTCAAAATCTTAATTAAATTTCATAGTGCCAATAAAATTGACAACTATAACGGGGTGGGGAGGGATCCAAAAGAATCCACAGAACAAGTCAAAACATAAGAATAATAAATGTTTTTCTTGAGTCGTTGCTGTCAGGGTCCCTTCCCTCGCTGGGAGTCACAGTCCACCTGACCTCCCTAGGATGCCCTCCAATACTGTGCTGATCTCTGGACCTGCTGTGGGAGTAGCTCAGATTCTAATCTGGTCCTACTCCTGTGTGTTCTTGCCTCCAAAGTCCACAGCTATCAGAACTACTGTGTTTTCTTTTGTAGGAGTTCTTAATGATCTTTTATATATTCCATAGACTGCCTAGTTGATCATGTGGATTTAATCTGTAGCTTGTACAGTGGTAGGAAGGTTTGGGGCCTTCTTCCTTAGCCACACTACCCCTGGGTTTCAACTGTGGTTTTATTTCCACCTATATGTGTGGGTCCTCCTCTGAGGTTTGCTCCTGAGGCTGCCCTGGAGGACTTGGGTTTGCCCCTGTGAGGGCCAGGTGTGGAGGTGATGCAGCTGCTTGAGTGGCAGGGGTTCTGACAGCACCAGGTACCAGGGGAGTTGGCAGCTAGGGCAGCAGGAAATACAGTGCTCTAGAAGGGTATGGCAACCAGTATTGGCCAATATGCTCCAGTGTTCTTGCCTGGAGAACGTCCCCCCACCACCACCACCACCAACTCCCTGACAGAGAAGTCTGGCAGACCACAGTCTACAGGATCACAAAAAGTTGGACATGACGGAAACGACCCTGCGCACATAGACACGACTTTTTTTGTTTGTGGCAGCTCTGCCCCAGTGAGAGTTGAGCGTGAAGGTGGCACAGCTGCTTGGCTTGCGGGGACCCTGGCAGTGCCAAGTGTGAAGGGACACGGACTCCCTCCACCGCACGAGTTATGGCCCTGTCAGTCTCTTTTTGAGCCTCTTGTAGCTGGCGATCAGAAGGCCTCTTTGGTCAGTCTTTCTCTGTAGCTCCATTGGTTCAGGCACTTAGAGAGCTCCCTTGCCTGGGGTCCTTCTCTGTTGTTCAGCACATCAGGCACATAGACAGGAGCCCCTGGTTGGGGCCCTACTCTGTAGTTCAGTGCACCAGGGCCAGCCTCTCTATTGTTCAGCTGCCAGAAGCTAGTGTGTGGGGAGAGAGACTATGGTGATAGCTCCACCCCCTACATGTGACTCAGCTGTATGGCCTTGCTTCCATGGCTGCCTGGCTTTCCTCCACAGGCATTTCCCACCACAGTCTCCTCCCTCTCATCCTCTCGATCCATCTCTCTGCAGTCAACAGCAGCCCTCGACCTGGGATTTGTCCACAATCCCTAAACTCCAGCTCCCAGCGGCTGCGCCTTCCAACTGCATACCTGTCCAGGGTGTGCATGGCTGCGGTAAGGACTGTCTGATTCTCATTCCATTTAGGCTGCCACAGATCAGCTGTTTCACTCTCAGCCTTAAATATTTCTCCTCTGACTCAGACAATTGCCCTGATGTGGGGATCAGACGTCTGCTTCAGCTCCCCCACCCACCAAGGGCAGGTCCGGTCCTACTAACACTCCGGTTTTTCCCCTAGTTCTTTAGTCCTACTGAGTTTTGTGTGGTTCTATATATTCTCTTCTGCTGGTCAGGTACTGCTGTCTGTTCTCAGCTGGTGTTCTGCATGTACTTCTGTGTCTGAAGGTATATTCCTGATGTATCCATGTAGAGAGATGTACTCCACATCCACCTACTCCTCCGCCATCTTGCTCTCCCCAATTCTCAGTTGATGTCCCTCCTCTCAAAAAAGCCTATCAGGAAACTAGGAGTCATCTCAACATTTCTCTCTTCCTCCTGCACAGCTCTCATCATTTCCTTTCCTTCCCCATCATCACCACCACAGTCCAAGGTTACCATCCTATCTGATTGGGACTTTCACAGACTCCTAATTGATCTCTTCCTCTCCAATCCTTCCTGCACATTATAGACTATGCCATTCTGGTCATTCCATCCCTTCCCAACCCTTGCTTAGAACCCTTCAATGGAATCCCACTGCCTGTAGTGTAAAGGCAAAACACCCAGAACTGACCCATCAGCACTGCCTAACCTAGTCCCCCCTGAAGCCTCAACCCACAACACTTGCCTTCATTTCTTAGGCTCCAATACCACTAGCCTTTGTTCAACCCCTTTTACTCATCATGCTTTCTTTTGCCACCAGGTCCTAACATATTCTTGTCTTCCCTGATTTTTCTCATTATCGATTTATTTGGCTGCACCAGGTCTTAGTTGCAGCACTCACCAACTTCAACTTGCCGAGCTGATCTTCAGTTTGGCACATGGAATCTTTAGTTGCGGCATGGGGGATCTAGTTCCCTAACCAGAGATTGAACCCAAGTCCCCTGTACTTGGAGCATGGAGTCTTAGCCACAAGATCATCAGGGAAGTCCCTGTCTCATTCTTTTCAATAACTGCTACCAGTCAATCCTAAAGGAAATCATCCCTGAATATCCATTAGAAGGACTGTTGCTGAAGCTCCAATAGTTTGGCCACCTCATTTGAAGAGCCGACTCCCTGGAAAATACCTTGATATTTGGCAAGATTGAAGGGGAAAGGAGAATGGGGCAGCAGAGGATGAAATGGTTAAACAGCATCACTGACTCAGTGGACATGAATGTGAGTAAATTCCAGGAGATAGTGAAGGACAGAGGAGCCTAACATGCTACAGTCCATGAGGTCCCAAAGAGTTGACCATGATTTAGCAATTGAACAAGTGCGTAATGAGGATGTACATCATATACAACCATTTCCTTCCCTCACATGACCTGTATAAACAGTAAACATTTTGAAAAATCACTGCTCTTGATCCAGTTATACAATCTTGGAAGGCAAAAAAAGAGAAAGAAATAATAATGTGAATTTTTCTTAGTTTACTTAGTTTGGGTTTTAAATAAAAGTGATTTTGTGTAAATACTATTATTTTCCTTTACTTGCCAAAGAACAAATCTTTTGTTGTCTTTACCATAGTTTCAGCATCAGTTCTTCAGTGCTCAGCCTTCTTTATGGTCCAAAGAATTCCTAAAGGAATTCTGAAGATTCATTGGAAGGACTGATGCTGAACCTGAAGCTCTAATACTCTGGCCACCTGATGCTAAGAGTCAACTCATAGAGAAGGCGGTGACAGAGGAGGAGAAGGGGGTGACAGAGGATGAGATGGTTGGATGGCATCACTGACTCAATGGACATGAGTTTGAGCAAACTCCAGGAGAGAGTGAAGGTCAGGGAAACTGGTGTACTGCGGTCCCTGCATTCCCAAGGAGTCAGACACGACTTAGTGACTGAACAACAACAACCATAGTTCCTACAGAAAAGATAGCTTTCTATAGCCATGCAGACTGCAGAGGAAGGAGCAGGGACAAATACACGGGTGATATGCAGACAGGATTATCCCACAGCTAACAGTACAAATTCCCATTTCTGTTGTAGAAAGAAGTGTGTGCAGGTGGATAGACCCACAGTTAGAGAAAAAGAAGAGGGAGCTGTGTGGGAGTGATTTCTTCAGCAGCCAGCCTACAATGGGGAGCTGGGGAAAGTCTGTGAATATAGAATAAATGCTGTCACTTGGAGCTGCACTGATTCTTTTTTCAGACTAACTAATGGCTCAGATGGTGGAACAACCAAACGATGACTAAAATGTGAGTCAAATGCTTTCAAATCAAATCATCCCAATGAAGCAGAACACAGGCAAGCAGAGAACAGGTCATTAGGGGTTCTAACCAATACTTGTTAAACCTGAAGAAACTCACTCTCCTTAATGACTGCCTCTTTCAATCTAAGTCATTTTGACATTAGTGAGCTGGGGACAATCGATCTTTATTACGAGTGACATCTACTGATCATCTCTGAACAGTGGGAAAGGGAGCTGCCTGGGGGAGGGGGAGAGGTTGTACACTTTTCTCAATCTTGATTTGCCTTCCTTCTCTCCTGGGGTCTATCCAGCATGTCTTTCAATTATCCCAAAGGGTATCAGAAAATTCTAAAATTGGTGTCTTGATATTTTTGAAAACTAACTTTCATTTAAATACAAAATTAGCTCATGTTAAGAAGTCAGTGTGGGGAGAACGCAGGCGAAGAGAGCCTTGTCATTCAGTGGAACCACAGAGCATGCAGCCCCCAGAGACTGAAATGTGCAGCCAGGCATGGAAGAAGTTTGAGCTCTGGCTCTCATGGCAGCTCCACGTGGGCCCACAACAGACACACGGTGGGTCCCTGATCTCATCCCCCTCCCCCTTCCTTCTGCTAATTTCTCGGTTTTAAATTCTCTCCCTAAATGTTCACTTCCTATTTCATAATTCAATTTTTCCAAAAGCTTTTTGGTGAGGAAAACCTGAGAAGATGGGTGTTTTTGAATGGCCTGGATATTTATCAGAAAACAAAGCCTCTTTCCAATTTTCTATTTCTTGTGCTGAATTTCTTATTTTACATCTTTCAAGCAATTTGTCTATTTCACCTAGTTGTTAATACACTGCTTGGTTTAATGATCGTATCATATATGCTTGTAAGCATACTTCAACAGCATCTTATATGGTTTTCTGTTTTCTTTAACTTCTGATAAATGGTTGCTGCTGCTGCTGCTAAGTCGCTTCAGTCATGTCTGACTCTGTGCGACACCATAGATGGCAGCCCACCAGGCTCCCCCATCCCTGGGATTCTCCAGGCAAGAACAGTGGAATGGGTTGCCATTTCCTTCTTCAATGCATGTAAGTGAAAAGTGAAAGTCAAGTCGCTCAGTCGTGTCCAACTCTTCGCAACCCCCATGGACTGCAGCCTACTAGGCTCCTCTACCCATGGGATTTTCCAGGCAAGAGTACTAGAGTGGAGTGCCATTACCTTCTCCAGATAAATGATTAGAAAAAGAAAACAAAGCTTCTTACCACGCTTATTGGAACTGGAGCTCATCAAGAACAAGTAGAAGTACCTCCATTCCAGTGGTATCAGGTGTGTGTTTTTGCCCCCATCTTACTCCTTTCCTTTTGAGTGGCGATAAAGAGGACTGGAGAACAATGTTTATAACCAAAAAAGAAAGGACCTCTCCCCACAGACCAGGACTCAGGCAGAGACAGGAGCATCCTTCAACCTAAGCTAGTCACTCTCCTTACTCTCTGCTCTCTTCTCTGAATAAAGTCAGTCAGATGTGAGGGTAATATATTCTTTTATTTTTTATTTTGGTAAAATATATACAATATGAAATTTGCCCTTTTAGCCATTTTTAAGTGTACAGGTCAGTGGCATTAACTATGTTTATGCTGTTTTGCAGCCACCACCACTGTTCATCTCCAAAACTTTCTCATCTTCCCACACTGGAAATTTAGACCCATTAAATAATAACTCCCCATTTCCTCCCCCGCACCCCAGGCCCTGGCAAGCACAACTCTACTTTCTGTTTCTAGGAATCTGACATTTCTAGGTATTTCTCGTAAGTGGAATTAAATGGTATTTGGCCTCCTGGGACTGGCTTACATCAATTTGCACAATGTTCTCAAGGTTTATCCATGTTCTGAATGTGTCAGAATTTCCTTCTTTTTCAAGGTTGAATAGTACTCCACTATATGTATATACATTGGTCTGTTGGTGAACATTTGGGCTGTTCCCAAGGTAACATGTTCTTAATTTAATCCCACAACTTAAGACTTTCAGATCATTCAAATTCAATTCAGTTCAAGGGTAACTCACTGTGCTAGGTCTGTGTGTGGTACAAAGGTGACTCAGATATGGTACCTGCTCTCTAGGAACTTGAGCTACCTTGGGAAAGGAAGAAAGAAAGAAGTAAAAGTAACTAGCAAGTGCTAATCACCTACTGTGTGCCGGTGCTTTGCCCAATCACTGCATGTACTGCTCAGAATAACTTCGTGAGGTGGAGACTGTAACATCCACTTTTCAGGAGTAAATGAAAGCTTGAAGACCTTAAGTAACCACCTCCAATGTGCTGAGACTGAGATTCAAACCCATCTCTTGAACTCAGAATCCTGTGTTCATTCCTTTAGACACGCCATTCCTACTGATACAAGGCAGAATGTGACACAGCCCGAGGGAGATGCTATAGGAAAGCAGAGAAGAGATGGCCACCCACCTGAGGCGGAAAGCTCGTGGCGGAGGTAGGTCTCAGAGGCCAGGAAGGCTTATGGTTAACAAAGATAAGGGAGAAGAGGAAATAGCTTGAGAAGAGGGAGGTGGAGGAGACAAGCAATCTCAGTGTACACTCAGAGACCAATGGTGCTGTCCAATATGTGCTGGAAAGCAGAGAGGGGCAAAATCCTGGTCATGGTGAAATGCTCGCTCAAGGAATCTGAACACCACCATGGAGACAATGGTGAGCCAGTAGGGTCCTGAGACAACACACAGTTGTAGCTGCACTTTGGGAAGGTCGCCAAGGCAATAATACATAACAAGAATGGAGAGGGGAGGGGTAGGAAAGTTAGTTAGGAGGTCACTGGAATTAGCAGATATGACATGATTAGTCAGAATGGAAAAGAGGATGTTGTGTGTAAGACTTCTTAGAGGTGGAGATGACAGAACTTGGCCGTGGATGCATTATGAATAGGTGCTCATACATCTGGGACACCTGATCTCCTGGTGTAATTACTAACAGCATCCTTTCACTCTCAACTGTGTCCAAGTCTGGACAATAAAGTACATGATCACACTATCTAGGAATAAGAAAAGAGAATAAAAGATGACTCTAAAAGATCTTGAAACTGGATTAATAAGGAAGGTGGTAATGTGGGAAAAAAAAAAAAAACATGGAAGGGAAATCAGGTTTCTTTGGAAAGATGATGAGTTTGGATTTAGATATGCTGAGTTTGCTGAAGTGAAAATTCATTTAAGGGCGAGAAGCACCTTGCCTGTGGATTTACGCTGTGTGACATGAAGGAAGGCATCATTGACCTAAAAAGAAAATCCAAAAATATGTGGTCAGACTTGCAGCTATGCATATTTCAACAAAGATCTGTTACTGGATCAATTCTTAAAATAGCTAAAGTATTACGGTGTCTCCAACAAAATGTATGTAACTATCTAGTGCAATATTAACTAAGTAACTGATCACCACAAACTCAAAAGAAAACAATAAGGATAATCTAACCTCAGAATTTTTCTGTCTAAACTATAATTTTTAACATTATCAGATAAATAACATCAGGTTAAAAGTCTTTAGGCCTGCCCATACTCTACTGTAATGTTTCTGAATATTCTAGCTTTTGAAAAGAATAGAGCCACTGGCAGAAGGATCAATAATGTAATTTTTTACAATTTTTTCTTTTTATTTAAATTACCTTGTTTCCAGTGTAACTGAAATTACAATCTCCTTGAAATCCTTTTTTAGAAGTACAAAGGTATAAAACATAAATTAAAAACTAGCCACAGTAATCAAGATTGTGACAGTGGTGTAAGAATAAACAAACAGGTCAATGGAACTATTACAGAACCAAAAAATAGATCCACACAAATACAGTCAGCTGATCTTTGACAAAGGAGCAAAAGCAATTCAATGGAGAAAGAATACTCTTTAAAAAAAAAAAAAAAAAAAGGTGCTAGAACAAATGAACATCCAATGCAAAAAAAATTAATCAAGACATTGTCCTTATGTCTTTCACCAAATTAACTCACAGTGAATCTTAAACATAAATGTAAAAAGCAAAACTATAAAACTTCCAGAAGAAAACAAGAAAAAAAAAAATCTAAGGCACCTTATGCTTGGCAATGAGTTTTTAAATATAACATCAAAGCATAATCTAGGAAAATAAAAATTGGTAGGCCTGCCCTGATGGTATAGTGGATAAGAATCTGCCTGCCCATGCAGGGGATTACAGGTTCAATCCCTGGTCTGGGAAGATTCCACATGCCGTGCGGCAACTAAGCCTGTGTGCCCCAACTGCTGAGTCCGTCAAGCTCCATCTAGAGTTACTACAGCCCATACTCCGAAACAAGAGAAGCTACCACAGTGAGCAGTCCCTGCACGGCAGCTAGAGAGTAGCTCCCCAACCCGCTACAACTAGAGAAAGTCCTCAAACAGCGACAAAGACCCAATAAGTAAATGAAATGAATTAAGTTTGTAAAAATTGGTAAGTTGGACATCATTAAAACTAAAAACTGCTGTCTGCAAAAGACACTTCAAAGAATAAAAATATAAAACACAGCCTGGGATAAAAGTATTTGAAAAATGTATATCTGTTAAAGAACTTTTATCTAAAATCCACAAAGAATTCTTAAACCTCAACAATAATAAAACAAACAACCCCATTTAAGGATGTGCAAAAGGTCTAGGCAGACATTTTACTAAAGAAGACATACAGACAGTAAATAAACCTATGAAAGATGTTCATCATATGTCATTAGAGAATTAAAACAACAGTGAGATCCTACTACACACCTGTTGCAATGTCTAAAATTCAAAACTAACAGCATCAAATGCTGATAACGATGTGGAGCAATGGCAACTTTCATTCATTATTGGTGGGAATGCAAAATGATACAACTACTTTGGAAGATAGTTCAGCAGTTTCTTATAACACTAAACATACTTACCATATGATCCAGTAATTGTGTTCCTAAGTATTTACCCAAGTGAGTTAAAAACTTATATCTACACAAAAACCTACACAAGAGTGTTTATAGCAGCTTTGTTTATATTTGCCAAAACTTGAGAGCAACCAAGATGCCCCTCTGAAGGGGAATGGGCAAACAAGCTGTAGTATATCCATACCACGTAATATTATTCAGTGATAAAAAGAAAGGAGCTATCAAGTCATGAAAAGACATGGAGGAAACTTAACAAGATATAAGATCAACTTACAAAAATTATTAATATTTCTCTATATCAAAAATAATCAACTGGAAAACACAACAGAAAATACTGTTCTCAAGAGCAACAAAAGTGACAAAAACGAAAAGTACTTGTAATTAACATAACTCAGGCAATCCAGAAGATTTTAAGGAGAAAAACTTTAAATTCTATTTAAAAACAGGAATGATCTGAATAAATAGCAAAATGTCCCCGTATACGAATTATAAAACTTAAAACTGTAATACTATAACTTTTCCCTCAAATTAATCTCTAAAGTCAACACAATTCCATTCAAAAGTTCAGCTAGAATTTTGAGGAACTTAAGAAATTAATTTCAAAATTTTTCTAAAAGGATAAAGATTCACAAATATCTAAGTCATATTTGAAAAAGAAGAACAGGTGGAAGAGTTACTCTTCCAGATACTGAAACATACTTCAAAGCTATAAATATAAAACAGTGAAATACTATTATAGGAATAAACATGTGAACCAGGAAACAGAATGGAAAGCAGAGTGCAGACACACACGTGTGTACCTGGGAACTTATAATAAGACAAAGGCAGTATCACAAATCAATAAAGAAACAATGAACTACTGAGTCTGAGAAAGCAAGCTCATTATAAGGAGAAAAATTAAAACTGATTGCCTAATTTATACCTAATACAAAGGTAACTTCAGATGGATTTAAATCTTTAAATGTGAAATGAAAATACAAAGTTAAAAAAGAAAAATAGAGAAGAAAATCACTGTGAACCAGGGATGACAAAGGACTTATTAAATAGCTCCCAAATAGCACTAATCACAAGGCAAAACATTGATGTGTTTGATTATATTAAATCCAAACAAAGGCGACACACACTAGACAACTTTGGAAGGACAGACTTTCTCAAAGCCTAAGACTAACATCGGTGTTTTAGTCAATTCTTGTGCAAATCCAGGGACTGTAGCCTGCCAGGCTCCTCTGTCCATGGGATTTCCCAGGCAAGAAAACTGGAGCGGGTTGCTACTTCCTTCTCCAGGGGACCTTCCTGACCCAGGAACTGAACCCACATCTCCTGCTTGGTAGGTAGATTCGTAACCACTGAGCCACCTGGGAAGCCCCCAAACTAACACGTAGAACCTTGTTAATCACATTGTGGTTCAGGACCACAGGCTTCTGCATCATCTGGGAGCTTATTAGAAATGCACAGCCTTAAGCCCCACCCCACTCTTACTGAATTATAATGTGTATCTTAACATGATTCCTGTGCACATTAAAGTTGGAGAACTACAGGTTATACAGGAACTTTTGCAAATTAGTAAGAAAGAGAACCCCCCCCCATAGAAAACTTCCAAAGGGCTAAATTATAGTTCAAAGAATTGAAGACCTGAAAGGCTAGCAAATATACAAAGAGATGCTAAAAATAACTAGAAACCAGGGAAATGCAAATTAAAGTGGTAAAATACCACTTTATGCTTATAAATTTGAAAAAGCAATCAGAAAGCTGGAAAGAAAGTGAAAGTTGCTCAGTCATATTCGACTCTTCTATACAGTCCATGGAATTCTCCAGGCCATAATACTGGAGTGGGTAGCCATTCCCTTCTCCAGCGGATCTTCCCAACCCAGGGATCGAAATCAAGGTCTCCCACATTGTGGGCAGATTCTTTACCAGCTGAGCCACCATGCTATATACCGACGAGTGGTAAATAAATAAAAATATTCTCATGCATTGCTGGTAGAGGCATAGACAGGGCAAGTCATTCTGGAGAACAGTTGGCAGTCAGATAAAATAGGCATACATACTATGATCCAACTACCTTATTTTCCTGGGAAAATACTCCCATAGCAACACTTGCACAAGTCCTAACAGTCACCCATGAGACTGTTCTTTATAGCACCAATCACAGGGGCAGGCAATCACATCAATTTTATCTTTAGGGAAGGGATCTGTAAACCATGGTAGGTGCAGAGACTACTATGCAGCAACGAAGGGTAATGAACTGGACATAGGAACAGCCATGTGAGGTGATCTTTAGAAGACAGCACTGGGACTTCCCTGGTGGTCCAGTGGACAAGACTACACTTCCCGATGCAGGGGGCCCAGATTTGATTGCTGGTCAGCAAACTAGAGATCAAAGATCCCAAGGACTACAGCTAAGACCTGGAGCAGCCAAATAAATCAATATGTTTTTAAAAAGATGGCACTGCATGAAAAAATAAAAAACAGAACTAAGATCTACCGCACATTTACATCACTTGAAAATAGATTAGTACACAAAATGATTTTGCGTGTTTTACAGAGAAATATAAATCCAAAGATAAGCATCAAATACATTATAAAGACTGACTCTGAGGGGAGGAAAGGAAGATAAGGGAGTAAGTAAATAGAGACAGCCATAAATATACAGACATAAAAGCCAAAGAGGGGCCTTGTGTGGTCCAACAATGAAAATGTGCTTTGAAAGAGGATTTTGATTAACCAAGCCTTTCCCCTTGAAATCCTCCCCCAAAAGCATAAGAAAAATAACTAAATAAAAATAAGCACAGAAGCAAATCAATCATGGCAATCTCCCCGCAGCATGAAATCGCTGGTTTCTCAGGAACATGTGTCTTTCAGGGCTTTGTGCCTTACAGAGACCTTTCCAATCTATGCAGACTTAGATGCACTCAGAGGAGGTGGGAGATGTCTAAGACAGATGTCTGAAACACTCATCTTCCCCCTGTCAATAACTCAGGTACATCTCCAGGTGACTCACAGCTGCATCACTCTCCCTGTCAGTTAGAAGTTGCTTGTTCCCAGAGATCTGTCACAGACCAACAACAGAAAATACTTGGGGAAACAAACATAACTGGAGAGAGTGGTATTTCTCTTCACCTGGCATCCTAGAGACATGAGGAATCCTCTGCAAACGAATGTTAACATAAAAAGAGAGCTGTCCCTTCAAATGTTAAAACTTATTTTGAATCTGTCTGCATATAAATCTTCATAAAAATGTAGCACATTTATCTAACTGCTTTAAAAGATAATATGGGGGATGGAAGGAAATAGAACCTTTTTGTTCCATGACTTGGGAATCTCGTAATTCTGAATATCCATTATTCTGCCTTTTGTTTTTTAGATGCTCTGTTAATTCTATGTCCAGATGCCACCTCTGTTGTGACAGCTGCTTCTAAAAATAACCCAGCTCTGTCCCTTTCTACCTTTCAATTTCTATCTGGGCTAGGAAAACAAACTGGTGGTGTTGAAACTAGATATTTAATGAGTGATAAGACTCTCAGTCAGAGACTAGGAAGTGAAGCACATGGCTTTAGACCAGAGTCTTCCGATGGGTAATTCAGATAGCTGGGGACATCCCTGCCCCCCCAACCTCCTCTTCTGTATCCTACAGGCTGTGTCACAGAGAGAGAGGCTGCTCCATACTGATGCCTAGCTAGATACACAGACTGTACCCAGCACCCTGGTTCTCTGCCCTGCCGTGGCTGAAGTCAATTACATTTGTCTCTGGAGATAAGCAACCTGGAATGTAGGGGCAGGGTGAGGACCTGTTTTAGGTTCTGCTGTTGGAATTTTTAATTAGCTCATCAGACAGGAGTAATCAAAGTAACCTGTGTGTGTGTGTGTGTGTGTGTGTGTGTGTGTGCTAAGTCACTTCAGTTGTATCCAACTCTGTGTGACCCTATGGACGGTAGCCTGCCAGGCTTCTCTGTCCATGGGATTCTCCAGGCAGGAATACTGGAGTGGGCAGCCATGCCTTCCTTCAGGGGATCTTGCTGACTCGGGGATAGAACCCAGGTCTCTTAAGTCTCCCGCATTGGCAGGCGAGTTCTTCACCACTAGCGCCACCTGGGAAGCCCCAAAGAGCGTAACCTACATTTCCCTGAATATATTATGCTGATTCATGTTTCCCATTAGAAAGCAGCTCTTCCTCCTAACACAGCACTGTCCTGAGACTGTCCCAACTAAAAAAAAGGAAAATAATTCCTTAAGTCTTACAGAATGTACCCAGTGAACGTTTGATGAATAAAACAAACTCATGAATGAATAAGTATCTCGGGGACTGAATGGGATTGTTTTTAAAAGGTAGAAATGTTTAGTCAGTGATACACTGTCATAGTTGAATTATATTTATCAGACCACTGCTCTGATGGAAGCGAACCCGAATCTTCTTTTACAAATCAGTGCATTTCACCAGAAAAGATACAGCTGGCAAAGGAGCATAGGAAAAGATACTCAGGCTCATTATTCATTAGAGAAATGCAAATTAAACCCAGAATCAAATACCACACTACGCACCTACTGAATGGCTAGAATTAAAGACAACAGCTGACAACATTAAGTTCTAGCAGGTGCAAAGCAACATTCCTACATTGTTGGGGGACATGCAAAATATTACAACCACTTGGATAAACAATTTGATAGTTATTAAAAGGTAACATATAGTATCAGACCAGTACAATGCTTGTACTGAAATGTCCACACAGACAGTCGTTGCCATTTCCTTCTCCAGGGGATCTTCCCAATCCAGGAGTTGAACCCAAGTCTCTTGCATTGGCAAGTGGATTCTCTACCACTGAGCCACCTGGGAAGGCCGTATACTGAAGCGCCAGTTTCTAATCCAGAATATACCAAAAGAAAGAAAATCTATGTACTATGGGCTTTGAAAGAAATGCAACAGTAGCAAACTTATCTTCAAAATCATGGGCCGTAGAACCTGTAACAGAATTGCTTCTCAGCAGCTGAGGTATAGAGAGCAAAATAGTGATTTGTCTAGCTTGCCCTTCCTTGAGGAGCATAAGCACCTGTTATATTTAGAATTCTGCACAGATTGCTTTTAAATTGACGTTCTTTTTTTTTAATTGTGATATAGCTGATTTACAACATGTTAGTTTCTGATGTACAGCAAAGTGACTTAGCATGAATGCGTGCTAAGTAGCTTCAGTCGTGTCTGATTCTTTGCAACCCTGTGGACTATATAGCTCACAAGTCTCCTTTGTCCATGGGATTCTCCAGCCAAGAATACTGGAGTGGGTTGCCATTTCCTTCTCCCATTAGTGGGCCTACTGCTACTGCTGCTGTGAAGTCGCTTCAGTCATGTCCGACTCTGTGCGACCCCATAGACGGGAGCCCACCAGGCTCCCGTCTATGGAGAATCCTGGGATTCTCCAGGCAAGAACACTGGAGTGGGTTGCCATTTCCTTCTCCAGGGGATCTTCCTGACCCAGGGTCAAATCTGTGTCACTTATGTCTCCTGCATTGGCAGCCGGGTTCTATTAACATTAGCACTGCCTGGGAAGCCCCCATTCAGTTAAAGATATATATTTTCTCATATTCTTTTCCATTATGGTTTATTACAGAATATTGAATGTAGTTACCTGTACTATATATATATATACACATATATATCAGAACCTTGTTGTTTATCCATTCTATATATAACAGTTTGCATCTACTTATCTCAAACTCCCAATCCATTCCTCCTCACCCCTTCCCCAAATGGGGAGATGTTCTATTCTTTATCAGAGAGTCTTAAATTCGTATTGCTATCTAATGATGTTATCTAGCCACCATTGTAGACTGGGGAGGGGCAGGTGGGGGATCTGCTGCTCAATAAATAAAGCCAATTAAACATGTAAATTTAAAAAAAAAAAAAAAAGGTTAAGCATAACACTTACCACATGACCTAGAAATCTCAGTCATAAAGTAAATAAAAATGTTCAGTTCAGTTCAGCTGTGTCTGATTCTTTGCGACTCCATGGACTTCAGCATGTTAGGCCTCCCTGTCCATCCCCAACTCCCAGAGTTTACTCAAACTCTGTCCATCAAGTCGGTGATGCCATCCAACCATCTCATCCTCTGTTGTCCCCTTCTCCTCCACCTTCAATCTTTCCCAGCATCGGGGTCTTTTCAAATGAGTCAGTTCTTTGCATCAGGTGGCCAAAGTATTGGAGCTTCAGCTTCAGCATCAGTGCTTCCAATGAATATGCAGGACTGATTTTCTTTAGGATGGACTGGTTGGATCTCCTTGGAGTCCGAGGGACTCTCAAGAGTCTTCTCCAACACCACAGTTCAAAAGCATCAATTCTTCAGCACTCATCTTTCTTTACAATCCAACTCTAGCATCCATACATGATTACTGGAAAAATCATAGCTTTGACTAGACGGACCTTTGTATACAAACAATATACGTGAACATTTATTTTAAAAACTTATTCATAATCACCAAAAATTAAAAACAATCAAATATCTACTAACTGGTGAAAGAAAAAACTACTGACTTAGGCAAAAACATGGATGAACCTCATTTTGCAAAGCTGAAGACACCATACTCAAAAGGCTGTGTAGGATATGATTCCATTAATGCAACCTTCTGCAAAAGACAAAACTACAGGGAAAGAAAGCAGATCAATGGTTTCCAGGTGATACAGGGGTAGGAGGAGGGGACTGATGACAAAGGACCACAAGGGAACTTTTTGGAGTGACAGACATGACCTGCATTTTGACTGCAGGGAGGTGCCTACATGACTATGTTTGTCAAAGTCAAAGTTTTACTATATGCTTCCCCGGTAGCTCAGCTGGTAAAAGAACCCACCTACAATGAGGGAGACCTGGATTCGATCCCGGGGTTGGAAAGATCCCCTGCAGAAGGAAGATCCCCACTCTAGTATTCTGGCCTGGAGAATTCCATGGACTACAGTCCATGGGTCAAAAAGAGTCGGACGTGACTGAGCGACTTTCACTACTACACGCAATTCAGTTCGGTCGCTCAGTCGTGTCTGACACTTTGAGACCCCAGCATGCCAGGCTTCCCTGTCCATCACCAACTCCCAGAGCTTGCTCAAACTCATGTCCATAGAGTCGGTGATGCCATCCAACCATCTCATCCTCTGTCGTCCCCTTCTCCTCCCATCTTCAATCTTTCCCAGCATCAGGGTCTTTTCCAATGAGTCAGTTCTTTGCATCAAGTGATCAAAGTATTGGAGCTTCAGCATCAGTCCTTCCAATGAATATTCAGGACTGATTTCCTTTAAGATGGACTGGTTGGATCTCCTTGCAGTCCAAGGGACTCTCAGCACCACAGTTCAGAAGCATCAATTCTTCAGCGCTCAGCTTTCTTTAAAGTCCAACTCTCATATCTATACATGACTACTGAAAAAACCATAGCTTTGATGAGACGGACCTTTGTTGGCAAAGTAATGTCTCTGCTTTTTAATAGGCTGCTAGGTTGCTCATAGCTTTTCTTCCAAGGAGCAAGCATCTTTTAATTTCATGGCTGCAGTCACCATCTGCAGTGATTCTGGAGCCCAAAAAAGTAAAATCTCTGATTGTTTCCATTGTTTCCCCATCTATTTGCCATGAAGTGATGGGACCAGATGCCATGATCTTAATTTTTTAAATGCTGAGTTTTAGGCTGGCTTTTTCATTCTCCTCTTTCACTTTTATCAAGAGACTCTTCAGTTCTTCTTCGCTTTCTGCCATGAGGGCGATATCATCTGTATATCTGAGGTTACTCATATTTCTCCCAGCAATCTTGATTCCACCTTGTGCTTCATCCAGCCCATCATTTCGCATGATATACTCTGCATGTAAATTAAATAAGCAAGGTGACAACATACAGCCTTGACATGCTTCTTTCCCAATTTGGAATCAGTCCATTGTTCCATGTATAGTTCTAACTGCTGCTTCTTGACCTGCATACAGATTTCTCAGGCAGCAGTTAAGGTGGTCTGGTATTCCCACCTCTTTCAGAATTTTCCACAGTTTGTTGTGATCTACATAGTCGAAGGCTTTGGCGTAGTCAATAAAGAAGTAGATGTTTTTAGGGAACTCTCTTGCTTTTTCAATGATCCAACTGATGTTGGCAATTTGATCTCTGGTTGCTCTGCCTTTTCTAAAACCAGCTTGAACATCTGGAAGTTCATGGTTCACATACTGTTGAAGCCTGACTTGGAGAATTTTGAATGTGCAATTTTGGATTTTGAATATGCAATTATACCTCAATAAACCTGACTTTTAAAAAAAAGTCAAGCCATATATTATTAAACACAAAAATAAATAAATTTTCAATATTAAGTGTCAGCCTGGGTTCCCTAGAAAATACAGCCTGATCAAAACATTTGTTCTAATGCTACACTGCAGTGCTTGCTAGCAGGGAAGGATGAAGGAAACTGAGGTGAATCAAAGAAAGAGCAAGCAGAAGCACAAGATGAGTGTTACCAATCCTGAACTGCTCATAGCTTCAGGGGCAGATGCAGCTGGTTGTTGTCCACATGGGGCCTCTCCGGAGAGGCAGTATAGGACCCAAGGCACATAGAAACAGCCATCAGGAAAAGAGGAAAGGCAAGCGATTTATCTCCGGTCTCTCACTTGTCCCAGCTTGTCCAGTTGCGGGAGAGTTCCCCCACACTTCTGGACAGTGTTACCCAGAGCCCCTCATCTGGTTTCTGGAGAAGCTAGAGCTTCAGCAGCTCCCTGATGAACAAAGCAGCGACCTTGCCTAAGATCAGCCCTATACTTAGGGAAAGTATGAAACAGTCAACAGCGTCAGGAGATGGACCCTAGGGATGGGCCCTGGGCTGCATCGTTGTGGGGACGAGAGAAGTGTAATAAGAGACTAAGGCCTAGGGCAGGTGGGCTGGCTGATGTGAGGGGCCCATAAACTGGGTCTAGAGCAATGGACTAAAATAATACACATTCTATCAAAACAGAGTAATTTAATTCTTTAGAATATTCCACAGATACACTGAGGAAACCTCAAACAATTTCTACCCATTAAATCTGTTCATGGGGTGATCTCACCCAACCTGCACATATCAAGTTCAGATCTGTGAAGTGTTGTGTCAGGTCGAGATGTGTGTGGGCGGCTCCCTACAGAAAAGAAACCCAGCACATCCAAATAATGCCACCCTCTGAGCAGATCACAGTGCTAATTCGTGATCCACCCATCATGGTACAGACATAACAGTTCGGAAAACAACAAATTCTAGTAAAAATTCAAAATCTGGAGACTGTGTCTCTAATCCTGTCCTCTAAAGTGTCAACGGACTTCCCAGGTGGCGCTAGAGGTAAAGAACCTACCTGCCAATGCAGGAGACAAATAAGAGACGCTGGTTTGATCCCTGGGTTGGGAAGGTTCCCTGGAGTAGAGCATGGCAGTGTTCTTGCCTGGAGAATCCCATGGACCAGAGGGGCTGGAGGCCTACAGTCCACAGGGTCGCAGAGTCCGACACGACTGAAGTGACTTATCAGGCACAAAGTGTCGATGCAAAGTATTGCAGTTCAGGGACTGAAAAAGCTCAACTCTGTTATTTTATACTGACTACACATTTTCCTTTAAACATGTTTGCTATGTGCTTTTATATGTATTATCTTCTTTAATCGTCAACCCTAGGAGACTGTGTCAGGGGAAACACTGACTGCAACCACCCACCCTGGCCAGGTGGTGCCAGATGTAGTAACCATTTGTGTGAATTATTTTACAACAGGAAGTCCTGGTAAGGAACACGGACTAACAAGCCACCACACACCAGAAGAATCCAGGAAAGGTCAAAAGGAGACTCCACGTGTCCTACGACCTCCCAGAATCCTCCTCCCTGACATCCATCTCGGCTGAGCAATGTGTGCATCACCAGGAAGGACCTGAGTCAGAATAATTGGCCACAGATAACCGGGAAACTAAGCCCATCACCAAAAAGCCCCAGACTGCAAGCCATGAGGCACAGCAGTTCTTCTGGTTCCCTTATCCTCCTGCTCTCCATCTAAGCACCCTTTCCCAATAAAGTCTCTTGTTTTGTCAGCACCTGTATCTCCTCAGACAATTAATTTCTGAGTGTTAGGCAAGAAACCACTTTGGGGCCCTAGAAGGGCCCCCTTCCTGCAACAGTTGGGAATGTTACTGCCCTCCCAACAGATGAGGGAACTAAATCACAAAGATGTAAGTCAAACAGCCAGTTAAGTTGCAGCGCCAGGGTCTAAGTTCTGGTGGCCTGACCCTAGAGCCCCATACTCTCAATCATTCATCCTACAGATACTGTGTATCTGGCAGAATCCGGAGACACAGAGGTGCAGCAGCACACAGTCCCTGCCTCCATGGAGTTTATGGACTACGGGAACAACAAACACGGAACAGTAATTACAAGTAGGTAAAGGAGAAGCACAGGGGGTTACAGACGTTCATACCTCATGCCTACTAAAAAGGCTATGATACAAAATATGTGACCATGTTGAAACAGACTAGAAGCTGGGACCCTTTGCTGTGGTGCTTACATCTGGACAAATGTGCCCTTGAGCAAGAGAACACAAAGAAACTATAAGGGACTAAAAATAACCGCATAGGCACTTCCCTGGTGCTCTAGTGGTTAAGACTCCATGCTCCCAATGCAGGGGGTCAGGCTCAATTCCTGGTCAAGGAACTAGATCTCACATACTGCAACTTAAAGAGCCTGCAGGCTTCAACTAAAAATTTGCACACTACAATAAGAGTTCACATGCCGTAACCAAAGAACCTGCATGCCGCAACATAGACTGAAGATCCTTCGTGACACAACTAAGACACAGAGCAGGCAAATATTCTTTTAAAAAGTAAAATAACTGTACACATGTTCAGTTGGGGCAAATTATGAACAACATGATACAAAAAGACAAAAAACCTACTTCTGAGGTGTTGGGGGCAAAAGCAGGAGGCTGTGGCATGATCTCTGCAAACGGCACCACCAAGGGGTTGGGCAGACCACCTAAGGCCCTCTCCAGCCTGACCCTACCCTCAGCCCATTTGAAGGACCAGTTTGCCCCACTTCAGGGAGTGAGCAAGGGAAACTACTGCTTTTTTTGCTGTCTCTGCAAAGCCTTGCCTGATTTCTTCCTCTGGCCTCTTATCAACTTCTATTGATTAAGGAGTACAAGAACTCTGGTCAGGAACAATATTAATATCAACTATCAATGTCAAGCCAATATTCTACATATTTAGGAGAAAATATAAAATGGGAAGCACCGATATCTCTGGTATTATAGAAATACAACGGTCATTTTCCAAGCCCAAGCAGGTTCTGACAAATGTGTCCAATATGTTAACTGATTTACATCAAAAGAATATTATTACCCAGGCTTTAAAGTTTAGTAAAATTAATTATAATTTCATTTAATCTTCATTTTAAAAAATTCACGACTCCTGGTCACTTTAACAATACGTTTGTTCACATAGATGCCTCCATGACGGATGGATAAACTTCATACTCTAGGATACGGTTTCTAAGAAGAAATTTTCTGATTTGTTTAAGGACAGAGTCTGACCTTACCCTAAGGAGCTCTGATTTCAGAGTCAGAGACATACCTAAACTAGATTCCAGGTCTGTTATTACTATATGTCATTGGACAGGTTTCTTACCATTTACAAGTTTTTATTTCTTCATCTGTAACATGTGATAAAAGATAGTTCATATTCCAAAGGTTTGTCGTGAAGATTGGTTAGAAAATGCCTATAAAGCGCTTAGCACAGTTCTTGACCCATAATAAACACCTACTGTCTGTGAGCTGCCATTATTACTATTGTTCTAAATAGATTGCATACTGAAAGAAGAAGAAAGGGAAGAAATAGTAAATGGACAGAGTGTGAATGAGATGCTTGAAATGTGTTAGGGAACATGCCCTCAGACAACAGTTAATAACAGAAAAGTCAGCAGAGTGGGAAGAACTAGAAAAATCCTACATGCAGAGTCCTCATTGCAGAGGCAGGCAAATGGAAGCTGAGAACTGTTAATAATTAGGTAATCTATGTTTAAGAGAAGAGAGAACTTCAATGTGGGTAATTAAAACAATAATCACCTCTAGCTTTCTTTCATGCCTGAGCAGTACCTAGAACACGTCAAAGCAGAGAAGAAACAGCTCAAACCAGCACGTTTCCACTTGGCTACTGCCTAACTGTTCTTTTCCTCTATCAGCAGGTGTATATGAGCCTCAGGTAAAGCAAACCTCAGTTTACATAATAAAAGAGGAAAGGGACACAGAAATTCTCTAAACTGATGGTTTTCAAGTTTTTAAGCCACAGAACCTTTCTCAAAAAGAAAAGCATGAACACAAGAAATAAAACGTGCAGTACTGAGGTCCCGGGGCTTCCCTGATAGTTCAGTGGGTAAAGAATCTGCGTGCAACACAGGAGACCCCATTTGATTCCTGGTTTTGGAAGATCCGCTGGAGAAGGGATAGCCTACCCACTCCAGTACTCTTGGGTTTCCCTTGTGGCTCAGCTGGTAAAGAATCCGCCCGCAATGCGGGAGACCTGGGTTTGATCCCTGGGTGAGGAAGATCCCCTGGAGAAGGAAAAGGCTACCCACTCCAGTATTCTGGCCTGGAGAATTCCACAGACTGTATGGGGTCGGAAAGAGTCCGACACGACTGAGTGATTTTCACTTTCACTTCACTTCACTGAGGTCCCAGCAGAGATGGAGCCCCAGAGACAAGCAGCTCACTCTCATTCAGAATGTGGCTCGGAAGTATAAACTGAAAGCCACAGATACTATCTCTCAGCATTTTTTTGGCCATGACATGTGGCTCATGGGATCTTAGTTCCCTCACCAGGGATTGAACCTGGGCCCCAGCAGTGAAAGCACCGAATCCTAACCACTGGACCACAAGGGAATGCCTACTCCTCAACTTTACAGATGTGGAAAGTAAAGATCAGAAAGGTGAGGGGACTTCCACAAAATTGCAAATAGATGGGGACAAAGCTGGAAACAGAATCCAATCAGTTTTCTGATGGCCAATAAGGTTCTCTTTTTACCACTGAACATTACCCTCTTGACTGACATACCAAAAAGATGAGGAAGAAAGTAAACCACGTTTGAGAAGAATGTGTCTCATCTCATCACAGGAAAAACATAAAAATGGAAGGTGGAGAGAATGAAACCTGGCACCTTGGGCTCCACTAATCTGCATATGAACAAAACATTGCCTCCACCAGTGGCTGACTAGAGTTACCAAAACAGTCTTTTGAAGAGTAAAACACATTAAGAAAAAAAAAAAAAAAAAAAAAACAACTCCATGAATCCCCTGGTAGTCCAGTAGCTCAGCACTCTCACTGTCAGGGCCCAGGTTCGATCCCTGGCTAGGAAGCTAAAGTTCCACAAGTCATGCAGCACTGTCCAAAAAAAAAAAAAAAAATAACCCCTTCACAGTGAATGTCTAACAGCTTTGCATTTACAACTACATTGCATATGCATGCACATAATTACACTTTGGAGGACATTGAAGCCACATTAATGGGACTGTAAAGGAGTGGAAAAAAGGGCTTGAATAGCCAGCAAAATTAACTACAGTGACTAATGGATGAATTACAGTCATATGATACCGAGCGTGATTTGCTGTTCTGTTCACAGAACTCCAGCTTAGATCATCTGGTTGTACTTTAAAAGAGTCTGTATTCTAAAACCAAAGGTCAAATGAAGGGCTTCCTTTTTAAACTCGTATGCTGTGCAGTTCAGAGTTCATATCAACACCAGTAAATCATTTTCTAAAGTACTATCACAACCCTCTGTTTAAGACACCAGTGATGTAGACAGAGCCCTCAAAATCCAGCTCCTTCATGGCCTTCACAGTTTCAGTTTCCCTCTGACTTACCAAGCCTGAGTATATAACTATATAAACTACAAGACAGAGAGAAATCCTATGACCCTGCAGCCTGTGAGACCCCATTGTGTTTTCACCCTTTAATTCCATATAAGGAAGATTTATATCGGGGAAGGCAATGGCACCCCACCCCAGTACTTTTGCCTGGAGAATCCCATGGACGGAGGAGCCTGGTGGGCTCCAGTCCATGGGGTCGCTGAGAGTTGGACACAACTGAGCGACTTCACTTTCACTTTTCACTTTCATACACTGGAGAAGGAAATGGCAACCCACTCCAGTGTTCTTGCCTGGAGAATCCCAGGGACGGGGGAGCCTGGTGGGCTGCCGTCTATGGGGTCGCACAGAGTCAGACACGACTGAAGCGACTCAGCAGCAGCAGAGAGAAACTGGGGCTTCCCAGGTGGCTCAGGTGGGAAAGAATCTGCCTGCCATGCAGAAGGCCGGGGTTCAGTCCCTCAGTTGGGAATATTCACCCCCTGGAGGAGGGCACGGCAACCCACTCCAGTATTCTTGCCTGGAGAATCCCATGGACAGAGGAGGCTGGTGGGCTATAGAACATAGAGTCGCAAAGAGTTGGACACGACTGAAGTGACTTAGCACACACGCATGCAGAGAGCAACTATCCCATAGTTTGACACATTATTTCCTGGCCTTAGCTATATCACTGGGAAAGATTGAAGGCAGGAGGAGAAGGGGACGGCAGAGGATGAGATGGCTGGATGGTAACACCGACTTGATGGACATACGTTTGAGCAAGTTCTGGGAGTTGGTGATGGACAGGGAAGCCTGGCATGCTGCAGTCCATGGGGTCGCAAAAAGTCGGACATGACTAAGCAACTGAACTGAGTGACTAGCCAGATCATATTCCTTAAGAGTCTCAGGGGCTTCCCAGGTGGTGCAGTGGTAAAGAATCACCTGCCAATGCAGGAGACACAAGAGATGTGGGTTCAACTGTTGGGTCAGGAAGATCCCCTGGAGGAGGAAATGGCACCCTACACCTGTATTCTTGCCTGGAAAATTTCATGGACAGAAGAGCATGGTGGGCTACAGTCCAAGGGGGTCGCAAAGTCAAACACGGCTGAACAACTGAACACAAGGGCATCTCACCTCTTCCAGTTTAAAAACCTCCCCAATGTGTGGCTGGATGCGCCCTTCTTGGCAGTACTGAAGTACTGAGGACAGGCTCCTGGAGAAGATGGGAAAGTTCTGCTGCGGGTATCTGCTCCAGTACAGCCCCATGGCAGTAATGTTCTTCAGCAGCAGCAGATTGGCTGGTACAGAAGCAATGGTTCCTCCCGCGAAACCTACCACCACGATCCTGCCCTCATACGCCAGGCTGAGGGGGAAAGGAGGGAAAAACAAAGATTATAAAAGACAATGCACATTCACAGCCACCAGGATGGCTACTATTAAAAATAAAATAGAAAATAAGTGTTAGCAAGGATCTAGAGAAATGGACCCCTCAAGGAACATTGATGAGATTGTAAAATGGTGCAAATGTTACGGAAAACAGCATGGAGGTTCTTCAAAAACTCAAAACCAGAACTACCATATAACCTAGCAATCTCACTTCTGAGTCTATATCCAAAAGAACTGAAAGCAGAGTCTTGAAGAGGTATTTGAAGAGCCAAGTTCACAGTAGCACTATCTATAAAAGCCAAGAGGTGGAAACAATCCAAATGTCCATCCACTGATGCATTGGTAAACAGAAGATATTATATACATACAGTAGAGTATTATTTAGCCTTAAAAAGGAAAGAAATTCTGTCCCATGTTAAGACACGGATGAGCCTTAAGGTCATTATGGTAAGTGAAACAAGCCACTTACAGAAAGATGAATATTGTATTATTATGCTTATCTGGGGTATCTAAAGCAGTCAAAGTCATAGAAACAAAGTAGAATAGTGATTACCAAGGGCTGGGGAGAAGAGAGTTATTTAATGGGTACAGAATTTCAGGTTTGCAAGAAGAAAGTCATGAAGACCTGTTTCACAATATAAATATATTTAACACCACTGAACTCTACATTTTATAGCAGTTAATATAGCAAGCCTTTTGTTATATACTTTTTACCACAATAAAAAACAGAATGAGGGAAGAAAAAGCAACAGACAGTAATTAAGAGAGGCAGAAGATAGAATAGAGCTTATAGGAGTTGGTGGGCAGTTGTTAATGGGTACAGAGTTTGTATTGGAGATGGTTACACAAATAACTCCTGAAAGAATGAAGGGATGGAGCCAAAACAAAAAGAATACCCAGCTGTAGATGTGTCTGGTGATAGAAGCAAAGTCCGATGCTATAAAGAACAATATTGCATAGGAACCTGGAATGTCAGGTCCATGAATCAAGGCAAATTGGAAGTGGTCAAACAAGAGATGGCAAGAGTGAATGTCGACATTCTAGGAATTAGCGAACTAAAATGGACTGGAATCGGTGAATTTAACTCAGAGGACCATTATATCTACTACTGTGGGCAGGAATCCCTCAGAAGAAATGGAGTGGCCATCATGGTCAACACAAGAGTCCGAAGTGCAGTATTTGGATGCAATCTCAAAAACGACAGAATGATCTCTGTTCGTTTCCAAGGCAAACCATTCAATGTCACAGTAATCCAGGTCTATGTCCCAACCAGTAACGCTGAAGAAGCTGAAGTTGAACGGTTCTATGAAGACCTACAAGACCTTTTAGAACTAATACCCAAAAAAGATGTCCTTTTCACTATAGGGGACTGGAATGCAAAAGTAGGAAGTCAAGAAACACCTGGAGTAATAGGCAAATTTGGCCTTGGAATATGGAATGAAGCAGGGCAAAGACTAACAGAGTTTTGCCAAGAAAATGCACTGGTCATAGCAAATACCCTCTTCCAACAACAGAAGAGAAGACTCTATACATGGACATCACCAGATGGTCAACACCGAAATCAGATCGAATATATTCTCTGCAGCCAAAGATGGAGAAGCTCTATACAATCAGCAAAAACAAGACCAGGAGCTGACTGTGGCTTGGACCATGAACTCCTTATTGCCAAATTCAGACTGAAATTGAAGAAAGTAGGGAAAACCACTAGACCATTCAGGTATGACCTAAATCAAATCCCTTATGATTATACAGTGGAAGTGAGAAATACATTTAAGGGCCTAGATCTGATAGATAGAGTGCCTGATGAACTATGGAATGAGGTTCGTGACATTGTACAGGAGACAGGGATCAAGACCATCCCCATGGAAAAGAAATGAAAAAAAGCAAAATGTCTGTCTGGGGAGGCCTTGCAAATAGCTGCGAAAAGAAGAGAAGCAAAAAGCAAAGGAGAAAAGGAAAGATATAAGCATCTGAATGCAGAGTTCCAAAGAAAAGCAAGAAGAGATAAGAAAGCCTTCTTCAGCGATCAATGCAAAGAAATAGAGGAAAACAACAGAATGGGAAAGACTAAGGATCTATTCAAGAAAATCAGAGATACCAAAGGAACATTTCATGCAAAAATGAGCTCGATAAAGGCCAGAAATGGTATGGACCTAACGGAAGCAGAAGATATTAAGAAGAGGTGGCAAGAATACACAGAAGAACTGTACAAAAAAGAGCTTCATGACCCAGATAATCATGATGGTGTGATCACTGACCTAGAGCCAGACATCCTGGAATGTGAAGTCAAGTGGGCCTTAGAAAGCATCACTACAAACAAAGCTAGTGGAGGTGACGGAATTCCAGTGGAGCTATTCCAAATCCTGAAAGATGATGCTGTGAAAGTGCTGCACTCAATATGCCAGCAGATTTGGAAAACTCAGCAGTGGCCACAAGATTGGAAAAGGTCAGTTTTCATCCCAATCCCAAAGAAAGGCAATGCCAAAGAGTGCTCAAACTACCGCACAATTGCACTCATTTCACACGCTAGTAAAGTAATGCTCAAAATTCTCCAAGCCAGGCTTCAGCAATATGTGAACCGTGAACTTCCTAATGTTCAAGCTGGATTTAGAAAAGGCAGAGGAACCAGAGATCAAATTGCCAACATCCGCTGGATCATAGAAAAAGCAAGAGAGTTCCAGAAAAACATCTATTTCTGCTTTATTGACTATGCCAAAGCCTTTGACTGTGTAGATCACAATAAACTGTGGAAAATTCTGAGAGAGATGGGAATACCAGACCACCTGATCTGCCTCTTGAGAAATCTGTATGCAGATCAGGAAGCAACAGTTAGAACTGGTCATGGAACAACAGACTGGTTCCAAATAGGAAAAGGAGTACGTCAAGACTGTATATTGTCACCATGTTTATTTAACTTATATGCAGAGTACATCATGAGAAATGCTGGACTGGAGGAAACACAAGTTGGAATCAAGATTGCTGGGAGAAATATCAATAACCTCAGATATGCAGATGATACCACCCTTATGGCAGAAAGTGAAGAGGAACTCAAAAGCCTCTTGATGAAAGTGAAAGTGGAGAGTGAAAAGGTTGGCTTAAAGCTCAACATTCAGAAAACAAAGATCATGGCATCTGGTCCCATTACTACATGGGAAATAGATGGAGAAACAGTGGAAACAGTGTCAGACTTTCTTTTTCTGGGCTCCAAAATCACTGCAGATGGTGACTGCAGCCATGAAATTTAAAGACGCTTACTCCTTGGAAGGAAAGTTATGACCAACCTAGATAGCATATTCAAAAGCAGAGACATTACTTTGCCAATAAAGGTTCGCCTAGTCAAGGCTATGGTCTTTCCTGTGGTCATGTATGAATGTGAGAGCTGGACTGTGAAAAAGGCTGAGTGCCGAAGAATTGATGCTTTTGAACTGTGGTGTTGGAGAAGGCTCTTGAGAGTCCCTTGGACTGCAAGGAGATCCAACCAGTCCATTCTGAAGGAGATCAGCCCTGGGATTTCTTTGGAAGGAATGATGCTGAAGCTGAAACTCCAGTATTTTGGCCACCTCATGCGAAGAGTTGACTCATTGGAGAAGACTGTGATGCTGGGAGGGATTGGGGGCAGGAGGAGAAGGGGACGACAGAGGATGAGATGGCTGGATGGCATCACTGACTCGATGAATGTGGGTCTGAGTGACCTCCGAGAGCTGGTGTTGGATAGGGAGGCCTGGCGTGCTGCAGTTCATGGGGTCGCAAAGAGTCGGACACGACTGGGCAACTGATTTGATCTCATCTGACACAATATTGGAGACGGTGAACCAGTTTAACTGTACACTTAAAATGGTTAAAATGTTAAATACTAGGTTACCTGTATTTTACCACAATTAACAAAAAAAAACAAAGCAACACACATTAAATCCCCAGTTGGGAATTCCTCTTGACCTTGCAAACCAGCAGGGGGGAACCATTCCGCACCAGTTTGGATTTCTCAATAGGAAAAGATAAAAATAAACCATAAGCAAGAAAAACAGTAAGGAGCAGAGGAACTAACCAGTCTTGTAAGGGGACCACACGGATCCCCTCTGTGGGCAAGCTGCTCTCTCTGCTTCGTCTCCTTAAACTAAGATAAAGCACAAAACTATGCTTGCCAGGATGACATGAAAAATGAAGCTAATACTATCAGAGAACTGCAGACTTCCTGGTTGAAACAGAATGAGAATTAGTATAGATACAACAGTCCCATGAAATCTCCAGTGATTTTTTTTTTTTTTTTAAATAAAACAAGTCAAGAAGACAGCTACACTGGTGGTAGCTTTGGAAACCAGTAAGATCAAAAGAGACTCTTCCTTGGTGCATAGTGAACTGGGGGTCTGCCACCCCAGTAATTCTAACATCTAAACAATGATCTCCTCAAGAATTATCCACAGAGGAGAGTCTGGGGCAGAATGGATACATGTAGATACATGGCTGAGTTCCTTTGCCATCCACCTGAAACTGTCACATTGCTAATCAGCTATACTCCAAAGCAAAATAAAGTTTAATTAAAAAAAAAAAAAAAAAAGACTTACCCATACCATGTATATAAAGTCGGAGAAGGCAATGGCACCCCACTCTAGTACTCTTGCCTGGAAAATCTCATGGACGGAGGAGCCTGATAGGCTGCAATCCATGGGGTCGCGAAGAGTCGAACACGACTGAGCAACTTCACTTTCACTTTTCACTTTCATGCATTGGAGAAGGAAATGGCAACCCACTTCAGTGTTCTTGCCTGGAGAATTCCAGGGATGGGGGAGACTGGTGGGCTGCCGTCTATGGGGTCGCACAGAGTCGGACACGACTGAAGTGACTTAGCAGCAGTAGCAGCATGTATATAAAGTAGCTAGTGGGTGCAGGCAGAGCTGAATTTAACACATGTATAATTTCTAAAGCATTTGATATTGCCAACTAGAGAGTCTGCGGTTATTTTTTTTTTTTGGATATTTTCCAGTTGGCTATTTTGTTTTTGCTATATTTAAGCATTTCCTGATTTTCCCTCTGCGTCTATTCCTTTTCACCCACCCACTCAGCTGTTCCCACTGATGCCAGTGCCTCCAGGAAAAGTGAGCAGGAAAAACAAGAAAGCAGCAAGGCCAGAAGGAAGCCAGAGGTCTGGGAAGGTTTCAGCAGAGCCCCCGGTCTAGCCCACCCAGAAGGACCACTTCACCTACTTGCGGAGAGCCTCCAGGAAGACGTCTCCTCCCACCATGTCAATGACCACGTTCACCCCGCCACTGCCCACCAGCTTCCCCACGGCCTCCTTAAGGCTGCCCCGACTGTAGTTCAGGCTGGACTGTGCCCCTCTCTGCATCGCCAGCTGACACTTTTCATCACTTCCAGCTGCAGCTATTACCTACATGAAGAACACAACACTTCAGATGGTCCAGAATACGTAGCAAGAGGGGCTCACCTAACCCACCCAGCCTCCAAACAAAGGGTGCTGATCAAGGAAACCAATATGACCTCTGTCTTAGCACCAGCCTCAATCCAACACAGCAGGCCCACCACACAGCATCAATGCACTGGCCTCTCCAGGCCCCACTGACAACCGGGTCCACATTTCCAGGAGCCCTGGAAGCTCAAGGGGTCTTGCTAAGAAATAATTCAAGAGATACAACGCTTTCTCCAAATGAAAATTAAAACCACTATATATTGCTGTGTTTAGTCGCTCAGTCATGTCCGACCCTTTGCAATGCCATGGGCTGTAGCCCACCAGGCTCTTCTGTCCATGGGAATTCTCCAGGCAAGAATACTGGAGTGGGCCACCATGCCTCCTCCAGAGGATCTTCACAACCCAGGGATCGAACCCAGGTCTCCCACATTGCAGGTGGATTCTTTACCATCTGAGCCACCAGGGGAAGCCCATCATTTACTGAGTACCCATTATGAGTCAAGTAGTAAGGGTACAACCTAAATACCAAGCTTGGAGCCAAGAAAGCATGATCCAGCAGTACGATGGGGGAAGCACAGAGGGCTCTGAAGTGCAAGCTAGAAGCAACTAACCTAGAGCTAGAAGATCAGGAAGGGCTTCTCGGGGGTAAAACATGATTCAGTGGAAAGAGCTTACAGTCGGACAGACCTGAGTTCAAATCCCGACTCTGTTACTAACTAGCTGTGTTACTTCAGGCGAATTACTTAGTAAGATCTAACATTTACACAGTGCTATGTAATGTCTGTGCCAGACACTGTTCTAAATGCCTTACATATATTAATAACTCATTTCGCTTAAATAGCCCAATAATATACACACTATTATCATCCCCATTTTGAAGATGAAGAGACAGGCCAAAGAAGTCAAGTATCTTGCCCAAAGTCACACAGCTCACGGGAGGCAGAACTGGGATCCAAACTCAGGTAATTCATCTCTAGAGTTTATGCTTTTAACATCTGTCTGTATCACCTGCCAACTTCTCTAAGTTTCAGTTACCCCTATCCATAAACTAAGATATATGTTTTAAATTAAAAAGAATAAGCACTTGGGAAACAAAGTGTTAGATAAATTGAATCTATTCTTAAACATAGGCAATTATTTATTCTACTTAAACCTCATAAGAACATTATGGGGGACTTACAGTTAGTCCCATTCTGAAGATGGAGACACTGACCCAGAGAGGTTAAGTACTTAAGCCAGGATTATTCACATAACAGGTGGTAGAACAACTATTCAAATCCAATGCTACTGATACCGAAGCCCACTCTTTAGAGCTGGGAGAAAGCCATGCCTACGGCCTGCCAAAGAGGACATAAAAGGCTGTGGGCCATACTGTGAGGAGGTCTGAGGTTTGGAAGTCTTCAGAAAAGCTTCAGACACTGAGCATTGCCTCCATGAATGAAGTTGCTCAGTCGTGTCTGACTCTTTGTGACCCCATGGACTGTAGCCCGCCAGATTCCTCCATCCATGGGACTTTCTAGGCAAGAATACTGCAGTGGGTTGCCATTTTCTTCTCCCTGGGATCTTCCCGACCCGGGGATGGAACCCAGGTCTCCCGCATTTCGGGCAGATGCTTTACCGTCTGAGTCACCGGGGAATCCCTCAACATTGCCTAGAGGTGCCTGTTCACTGGGCAGCCCCCACCACCCCAAGCACGTTGGCTTCAACGTGACATTCAGAACGTATATTCAAACACCCAAGAACATTCGTGCCCTTAAAAGAGTCCAGACTCACCCATAACTATTTGAAGCTAAAAGTTACCCTAAATGCTCCCCAATGGAACCCTCAAACGGCTGCCCTGCACAGCAGCGCCCACACACAGTGCTACAGTGGGCACACACCAGACTAGGGCTGGGCACCTGACTCCAACTCCAGGATTCCTTGTAAGTCCCAGGGAGGCTTGCTGTGAATCAGTTCTTTCCAGGTGCCTCACTTTCTTTATCTGTGAAATAGGGATAATAAACACTTCCATTCCCCATCTCCCATGGGTTCTGTGAGGACCTAGGGTAAGATAATAGCTGTGCAGGCAATGTGAAAGCAACCTGAGACGCTGTGAATGGAAGGTGTTAGCAAAATGACATGTTCTAAGCAGTGATCTGATGACATTATTTTTTTGTTTGTTTGCTTTTTTTTTTTTTTTAATCAAGAATCTCTTTTATTGATTATCAGAAACATTACAAACATCTAGTATGAACAAATTGTAACATGATAGTGTTTAGTTTGAACAATTAATACATTTCAGATATAATATTATACATATTTCAATGCTATTTTGCTTAAAACCATTTGCTAAAGAAAATACATGCGTGTGTGCTCAGTCACTAAGTCGAGTCTGACTCTTTTGCAACCCCATGGACTGTAGCCCACCAGGCTCCTCTGTCCTTGGGATTTTCCAGGCAAGAATACTGGAATGGGTTGCCATTTCCTCCTCCAGGGGATCTTCCTGACCCAGAGATCAAATCCACGTCTCCTTGGATTAAATATTGGAATTAAAGCAAAATTTTCTCTCTACTTAATTTCTTGTATCTATTTAAAACAAACTGTACAGTCTTGTCTTCCCAGAAATGTTAAATAGTCAGTGTTTCTAAACAATGAGACTAATTTTGGTCTCCCCCTAAAGAGAGGTGCTATAAGCCCTTATTTTGAGTGTGAACATGTTAATATCCCATGAGGAGCCTCCTGGTATCTGAGACTAGTTTCAGAACTCACATGTCCTTCCCAAAAGAGAGTCAATGTGAGAAAAGAGAGCTGCCACCTGGAGAAATTCCAGATCAGTCCAATTATCACCAAACCGGGACAGTATCTTTGTGCCTCTAGGCTCCAGAGAAAGCTCACACTCAGCACATCCAAAACTGAGCTCACCACTTCCTCTTAGGTTCTCAGTCCCAGGAAATGGCAAATCTCTAAGTGCATCTAGTTTGTGCCTTTCCACTCAATGTCTGATAATACCAGGATCCCTTTGTAAAGGATCCTCCCCAACACACTATGCCTCAGACTGGTACATGACACATGTGATCTCAATATGCCCACAACCACACTATGAGAAAAGCACTATTTTCAAATGAGGTGACTGAAGCTATTAAGCTAGAGACAGAGCGAGAATTTGCACCTAGGTCAGGCTAACTCCAGGGCTTCCCTGGTGGCTCAGACGGTAAAGAATCTGCCTGCAATGCAGGATCCCTGGGTTGGGAAGATCCCCTGGAGCAGGGCATGGCAACCCACTCCAGTCTTCTTGCCTGGAGAATCCCCAAGAACAGAGGAGCTTGGCAGGCTACAGTCCATGAGGTCGTAGAGTCAGACATGACTGAGCAACTAAGCACAACAGAGCAGTCCAACTTCAAAGTCCTTGTTCCTTCAACAATATTAGGATGCTCTCCAATCACCAAATTCTCTATTTTCTTCTACTTTGGTATCTTTCTGATCATCACCTCCAGTGCCCTGTTTCAAGGATCATCACCTCTGGCCTCAAGTGCTCCAAGAATCTGCCCTATTGCCTCCAGACTACACCTGACCCCCTGACCTTGCCCCATCCCTCATCCCCATCGTTACCAAAGTGAACTCTGCAAAAATGCAAAGATGATCATGTCATTCCTCTGCGAAATCTTCAATAGCTCCTGACAGCTTCCAAGAAATGTTCAGATTCCTCAGTGCTTCATGATCCTCTCTCTCTCTCTCCCATCTCTCTAGAGTCACCCACCACCATTCCCCACATCCTTTGCTACACAGATGCTATTTGCCATTCCCTGAAGGAATCATGTTAGTACCTATGTCTCTGTCTTCCCATGACTTAAATGGCTTTCCCTTCCCTTCTCTTCTTCCGCTACTCAACTGTAAATGTCAGCGTGAATGTCCACCTTCTCTAAGAAATGCTTTTTCTCTGACACTCATAGCCTCCAAGAAAAGCCCATATAGAGAATTGGGTCTTTCTTTCATGTATTTATTCATTCATTCAAGAAATAATTATTTAGGGAATTTTCTGGTAGTCCAGTGGCTAAGACCCCACACTCCCAAAGCAGGGGGCCCAGGTTGGATCCCTGGTCAAGGGACTAGACCCCACGAGCTGCAACTAAGAGTTATACATGTCACAACTAAAGATTCTGCAGGATACAATGAAGACTGAAGAGCCTACGCGCTGCAACTAAGACCCAGCATGGCCAAATAAATAAATAAATTTACAAAATAATAATAGTTATTGAATGCCTACAATGGTCTCAGCACCATGCTAGGTGCTGCGATTATAATAATAGATCAAACCGATACTGGTCCTGCCTTGAGGGGGATTACAGTCCAGTGGGAAGGAGACATTGATCCAACAGGGCTAACCACACTATGAAAGAGAAATACAGGATGCTCGGAGACCACATTGAAATAGTCCCATGGAGCAGACGGACAAAGAATACTCCCCTGAAGAAGCAGCATCTGAGTTTAAGTTTGAAGTTCAGGGGGAGACAGTTTAGAGCATTACAGGTAGAAGGAATAGAATCTTCAGAGGCTGTGAAGCAAGTTGAATCTTACCAAGGTCTAATAACTGGAAGCACAAGAGACTTACTCCTCAGTCCCCTCACTAGTCTGCAAGCAAATAGATGCAAGACCCTATTCCAGGGTACTTAACGTTCCCAGTACCTCACACCTGGTTTTTTTTATAAATAAAGGAATATATTCCATGTTTGAAAGCAGGAGGCATGATATTTTTTAATGGAGATTCGAGCTTGCAAATACCTTGGCCTGAAGAATGTTTGTTGCCACATCTATCACGGCGAGGCCTGTGGCTCCAGCTGCTGCCGTCACTAAAACAGTTTCTCTGTGCAGGGAAAGAGGAGTGTTACTCAAGAAACCAAAAATCATCCAGCAATATGATTTCATGAACATTCTGAAGATGGGACACTTTAAAGCAAGAAGAGAACTGAGAGTTCATCTAGTTTAACCCCCTCATGTGCACGTACACGTACATGAACACTCTCCAGCCTCTTGGGCAGTGTTATATACATAGATCAATGTTAATCGGGTCCAGTCCTGAAGAATTCCCAGGTGAGGGTCCTTAATCTCTCTAGGCAGCCTCTTCCTCACTTCATTGGTAGCCTTCCTTTGCGCTACCACTCCGATTTCTACTTCTTAAATTCTGTCCTAAAATCACTCCCATACTAAACATTGCCAAATTTTAGAAGTTGATGATCACGTAGCAGTCGCTGCTCTTCTAAGCCCATCTCCCTGGAGCAATTTTGAGCTCTCAGAAAAGAGCAAGAAGCTGTGGGAACGCTCCGGTGAAGTGAGAAATTCAGCACCTCTGAGCTTGAAATACCTGTTAAGTAGACCCAGCCAAGCCTCACAGAGGCAAATACCACCGTGTGTGTGCTGGGCTCAGTCACTCAGTGCTCAGTCCTGTCTCTCTCTTTGTGAGACATAAATGGACTCCAGTCTACAGACCCCATGGACTGTAGACTGCCAGGCTCCTCCATCCATGAGATTTTTCAGAATCCTGGAGTGGACTGCCATTTCCTTCTCCAAGGGATCTTCCCCACCCAAAGATCAAACCCGTATCCTCTGCATTGGCAGGTGGATTCTTTACCAACACACCCACTGCCTACAGTAGTTGTGATCTGTGATACCCAGCCAAGCCTCATAGAAACAAATGCCACAGACTTCCATTAAAACCAGAGTGAAATGAGTTGAAATAAACCAGCTCTCTAAAATGTAAGGTTTTCTAGGAAGTGATCTCCAGAGAGGTCAGACTTGAGAGAAAGATTTCTCCAAATTCATATTGGCCAAGTTCACAGTCTACCGTCCCCTCTCAGGCAAAAGGGTATCCCCACTGTCACCAGGCTCCAATCTTGGGTCACTCCCTTCCTTTGGCTTTTCCTTACACAGCCGTGAGGTAAGGGTCAGGGAGGGCTTCCCATGTGGCGCTAGTGGTAAAGAACCTGCCTGCCAATACAGGTGATAAGAGACTCCGGTTTGATCCCTGGGTTGGGGAGATCCCCCAGAGGAAGGCATGGCAACCCACTCCAGTATTCTTGCCTGGAGGTACCATGGACAGAGGAGCCTGGCGCGCTACAGCCCATAGGGTCGCAAAGAGTCGGGCATGACCGAAGGGACTTAGAATGTGCACAGGGTCAGGGAACGGAACAGAGGGCCACGGTCTTGGTGGACATTTCTGGGATTAGAGGAGGTACCATCTATCCCTCTGTCATCGACACAGTCCTCACCCAGGCTGGGTACAGGCCCGATGCTCCAGGGCGAAAATAGCAGTGCCATACGACACGGGCAGGGCAGCAGCTTCTCGGAGGGACACCTTTTCTGGAATCTGCCACAGGTTCTATAAAAGAGATAACAGTGACTTAGAGATTAAGCACTGTACCTCTTCATAAAGGCTGCTCAATACATATTATGACTTGACTTGCGAAGGGCAACACATGTCAGGAACCAGGCCCAGTGGAAGTCAAGACCAGGCAAGTGATGGTCAATTTCAAGACTTGGGCACATCAGCTCTCAAAAATCCTAAAGCTGGCATCTGGATCAGGAAGGAACCAATCTGCAGAGGATATAACACATGCCACTGCGGTATTAATATAATAAGAGAATATGGTACAAAAATTTTACCTTAAATAAAGCTGTTTAAAAAAAAAAAAAGAGTGTGTACTAGCCACCACTAGGGGGCACCATTCACGTCCTGGACAACCACACCCCTACACCAGCAGGCTACCTCCCAGGAGGATTATCTTTCACAAGCTTGGTGCGGGGGAGAAGCTCATTACATCCAGGCTTCAAACCAGTTTTTCTACCAAAACCACCTAACTATGGTCCAGTTGGACAGCCAGTCGATTGTTCCAGGCCTCAGAAAACAAAATACCCTTCTTCGTTAAACCACTCCACACAAACAAAGCTCTATGCAATGGTTGTCACACCAAAACAAGCAAACCAAAAAAAAAAAAAAAAGGGTTTAGCATTTGAAAGAAAGAAGTGCTTGGCTGAGAAATAAGATATAACCAAAAGAATACAAAAAAAGAGAGGAAAAGGAGAAGGACTGAGGGATAGGGGAAAATGAAAGACAGCAGAAAAAGAATCTCCAAGGATGAATATTGAGAAGTAGGGCTACCTTGTGGTCAATGATGCATTCTTCAGCCATACCACCAAAGCCAGGCAGGCCAATGACTCGATCTCCCTGAAGGGAAAATACCATTAAGGGTATGTTCAAACGTATGCTCTTGCCATTTAATCCCTTCCCAAATTAATCCAAAAAAGAAAGAAAAGTGTTCTTTCTGATCCAGTAAGACACAGGTCCCCTTAATTATCTATTCAGTGTTGCTGCTGCTGCTAAGTCGCTTCACTCGTGTCCAACTCTGTGCAACCCCATAGAAGGCAGCCCATGAGGCTCCCCCATCCCTGGGATTCTCCAGGCAAGAACAGTGGAGTGGGTTGCCATTTCCTTCTCCAATGCATACAAGTGAAAAGTGAAAGTGAAGTCGCTCAGCCGTGTCCAAATCTAGCGACCCCATCTCAGCCTACCAGGTTCCTCTGTCCATGGGATTTTCCAGGCAAGAGTACTGGAGTGGGGTGCCACTGCCTTCTCCCATTCAGTGTTACTGCTTAGTAAATAATTCAGGTTTTCACACAGCCCCATCAGGTGGCCAAGCCAATTTGAGCACATTTTGGACAATGACTGAACTGAGACAGGAAAAAATATATGAATTAGAATCCCAGTATTCATTTCTCTCACAAAATACTGAAACTTGAGAATTCTCTATCCTTTCAGTAACTAAAACCTCAGGTGCTGCCTTTCATTAGTAATAAAAAGTTTAACGAAGCCAGGCCAGGCTTCTTTCCCTCAATTCAGAATTTGTTTCTCCCCGCTCCATCTCATTCTGCCTTTGGTGTCCACTGGCAAAGTCCAGGAAAAGCAAGACCCTCTGGCTACAAACTATTTCTCATAGTTACCCATACATCAGTCCCCTGCTGCTGCTGCTGCTAAGTCGCTTAAGTCATGTCCGACTCTGTGCGACCCCATAGACGGCAGCCCACCAGGCTCCCCCATCGCTGGGATTCTCCAGGTAAGAACACTGGAGTGGGTTGCCATTTCCTTCTCCAATGCATGAAAGTGAAAAGTGAAAGGGAAGTCGCTCAGTCGTGTCTGACTCTAGTGACCCCATGGACTGCAGCCTACCAGCCTCCTCCATCCATGGGATTTTCCAGGCAAGAGTACTGGAGTGGGTGCCATTGCCTTCTCCCATCAGTCCCCCAGATTCAACTAATTTACCTCTTTCACCGTGCTGACATCTGTGCCTGTCTCCAATACCATCCCAGAAAACTCCATTCCTAAAACAAATTTTAAAGATCAGGTTATCTGTGAAGCCCAGCACCAGAGAGATGAGAAAACTCTGATCGACAGGCTGTCCTATGAGCTTTCTGGAGCCAAAAGGGTTTGTGTTCCACCCCCTACCCCATCCAGGAAGAAGAATAGGAGTGTAATACCCAACACACAGGAAAGTGAATTAAGATTTCATGATCACAACTTGAAAAGCTATAGCAGTCCCATTCTTCAGATCAGATCAGATCAGATCAGTCGCTCATTCGTGTCCGACTCTTTGCGACCCCATGAACTGCAGCACGCCAGGCCTCCCTATCCAACACCAGCTCTCGGAGGTCACCCAGACTCACATTCATCGAGTCAGTGATGCCATCCAGCCATCTCATCCTCTGTCGTCCCCTTCTCCTCCTGCCCTTAATCCCTCCCAGCATCAGAGTCTTCTCCAATGAGTCAACTCTTCGCATGAGGTGGCCAAAATACTGGAGTTTCAGCTTTAGCATCATTCCTTCCAAAGAAATCCCAGGGCTGATCTCCTTCAGAATGGACCCGTTGGATCTCCTTGCAGTCCAAGGGACTCTCAAGAGTCTTCTCCAACACCACAGTTCAAAAGCATCAATTCTTCAGCGCTCAGCCTTCTTCACAGTCCAGCTCTCACATCCATACATGACCACAGGAAAGACCATAGCCTTGACTAGGCGAACCTTTGTTGGCAAAGTGATGTCTCTGCTTTTGAATATGCTATCTAGGTTGGTCATAACTTTCCTTCCAAGGAGTGAGCATCTTTTAATTTCATGGCTGCAGTCACCATCTGCAGTGATTTTGGAGCCCAGAAAAAGAAAGTCTGACACTGTTTCCACTGTTTTCCCATCTATTTCCCATGTAGTGATGGGACCAGATGCCATAATCTTTGTTTTCTGAATGTTGAGCTTTAAGCCAACCTTTTCACTCTCCACTTTCACTTTCATTAAGAGGCTTTTGAGTTCCTCTTCACTTTCTGCCATAAGGGTGGTATCATCTGCATATCTGAGGTTATTGATATTTCTCCCAGCAATCTTGATTCCAGCTTGTGTTTCTTCCAGTCCAGCATTTCTCATGATGTACTCTGCATATAAGTTAAATAAACATGGTGACAATATACAGCCTTGACGTACTCCTTTTCCTATTTGGACCCAGTCTGTTGTTCCATGACCAGTTCTAACTGTTGCTTCCTGACCTGCATACAGATTTCTCAAGAGGCAGATCAGGTGGTCTGGTATTCCCATCTCTCTCGGAATTTTCCACAATTTATTGTGATCTACACAGTCAAAGGCCTTGGCATAGTCAATAAAGCAGAAATAGATGTTTTTCTGGAACTCTCTTGCTTTTTCCATGATCCAGCGGATGTTGGCAATTTGATCTCTGGTTCCTCTGCCTTTTCTAAATCCAGCTTGAACATCAGAAAGTTCACGGTTCACATATTGCTGAAGCCTGGCTTGGAGAATTTTGAGCATTACTTTACTAGCGTGTGAGATGAGTGCAATTGTGTGGTAGTTTGAGCACTCTTTGGCATTGCCTTTCTTTGGGATTGGGATGAAAACTGACCTTTTCCAATCTTGTGGCCACTGCTGAGTTTTCCAAATTTGCTGGCATATTGAGTGCAGCACTTTCATAGCATCATCTTTCAGGATTTGGAATAGCTCCACTGGAATTCCATCACCTCCACTAGCTTTGTTCATAGTGATGCTTTCTAAGGCCCACTTGACTTCACATTCCAGGATGTCTGGCTCTAGGTCAGTGATCACACCATCATGATTATCTGGGTCGTGAAGCTCTTACCATGATACAAATGAAAATTTCAAGAATAGGCAAAAGAATAGAGAATCATGAGTATACAAGTACTTTTGACCCCGATCTCTGGGGCCTTGGGCTCCTCCAGCACCCCCATGATAATATTCATCATATGGCATTTATCTGTTCCCAGGTCTCCTCTTCTGGACCATGAGGCCCCTCAAGGACATGAACTATATTCATGCATACAGCACTTGGCTCAGTTAGATGAACTGGTGTTGTCTGCTCTTTCCTCCTCCACCTCCAAAATTTCTGAGTTTAATGATCATGCATTTCCCACTTGAGCTGCCAGAAAAATAATTCAATTGAGTAAGACATCTTCCTCCCCAACCAGGATGTCAGCAAATACAAACAGAGGGAACCAGTTCCAACCGTTGAGGCATAACCAATTGCCTAAGGCCAAAACACTGCAACTGTTTTGCAATCACTGTATCCTTAGTGGTGTCTATCTGTATAAAATATACATGTACTGTATATTTACAGTATATAACTGTATATTACTTATATATAGATATACACCAAACTATACTTATATCTCTTTTAATAAATTTCACCAACATAAATGAGTCATTGGTCCATATACTCGGGATCTAAATGTAATCAGATTGAGTATAATGCAAATCAGAGAGCAGCCCAATAAGAAATGGATAAACTCTATATCTTCTTTCTGATCCTTTGATATTAGGTTTCTTGGGGAATGTATTTGTGAGGACTGAGAGTCGTAGCTGCAACCAGATGTTTATGATCCCTCAGTGAAAAAGTAAAATTGAGGAACTGTCAAGGAATGAAAGAGAATGACTACGGCCACTGATGATTCTGATCAGGATTCTGGTGAGCATAATAATACATAACATTTTATTTGTTCATTTATGCCTTTTCAAAGTATTTATCGAGGGGTGGATGAAGTAAGTGAAGGGGATATAGAGGTACAAGTCTCTAGTTAGAAAACAATAAAGCCACAGAGATGTAATATACAGCAGAAGGAAATAGTAATATTGTAATAACTCTGTATGGGACACATGGTTACTAGACTTATCATAATGTCATTTCACAACGTATGCAAATGTCACATCACTAGTACACCTGAAACTAACGTAACATTGCTCGCCAACTGTATTTCAATCAATCAATCAAGTATTTATTGAGCATTTAGTATGAGCCAGATACAAAAGTACTAACGGGGCCAGGATGGGCAGGCAGGACAATGTTGAACCAGACAGTTATAGAACCTTCCCTCACAGCACTAGAAGCACTAGAATCTAGTGAGTCTAATTAGCAGGGAGGCTGAGATGTCTTTTTTTTTTTTTTTTTTTTGGCCACACCACATAGCATGTGAGATCTTAGTTTCCCAACCAGGGATCAAACCTGCATTGGAAGCATGGAGTCTTAACCCCTGGACCACCAGGGGAGTAGTGAAGCTGACATATCTGAATAGCAGGCAAACACCACCATCGAACTACTCATGAAGCACATGGGTCTTTTTTTTTTTTTTTTTGCCAATTATGATTTCTTTGAGCTTTTTGTTTTGCGGTATAGCTGATGAGCAATGTTGTGATAGTTTCCGGTGAAGAGCAGAGCAACTCAGATATACCCATACATGTACCCATTATCCCCCAAACCCCACTCCCATCCAGGCTGCCACATAACATTGGGCAGAGTTCCACATGCTCTAAAGTAGGTCCTTGTTGGTTATCCATTTTAAATATAGCAGTGTGGACATGTCCATCAAGCAGCTCTTTGAAAAGTCTCTGTATCTTCTCTTTTTGAAGTAATCACTTTTCCCTTTCATACTCACCGGGTGTGAAGGGAAGTCAATGCCTTTCCTGATACTGACCCTTACAGGCCAAAATATCAGCGAAGTTAATCCCACAGAAATGAACATTAACTCTGACCTGCAAAGGAAATAGAGGAACAAGGCAGATCAGTACACATCTTTGGAGACAAAGTAAATTCAGTTATACGGTAATATTTACTGAATGTCCACTATATGCTAGGTACTAAACTAAGTACTGGTGCACAATCACAAGACAAAATGGACAAGGAGCTAAGAGTATAGTACAGAAGACAGACATTAACCAGATAATTAGGAGAGTTTATGGGCTAAACTACAACTCCTACACAAAATGTTAGACAGAAATATATGGTGCTATGAAAGTACATAATGGGGAGATGTGACCTTTGAGGGAAGTAAAAACTGTGAGGAGTTAACTATTCAAAAGGGGAGAGGGGGAGCCTGGCACAGACAAAAGCAATTGCCTGTGCAAAGGCCCAGTGTATGCTCAGTTGCTCAGTCGTGTCCGACTCTTTGCGGCCCAACAGACTGCAGCCCACCAGGCTCCTCTGTCCCTGGGACTTTCCAGGCAAGAATACTGGAGTGGGTTGCCACTTCCTTCTCCAGGGGATCTTCCCAACCCAAGGACAGATGGAACAGTGGAAGCCATTAAAAGATTTTAAGCAGAGGGTACTTTGCCAACAAAGGTTCGCCTAGTCAAGGCTATGGTCTTTCCTGTGGTCATGTATGGATGTGAGAGCTGGACTGTGAAGAAGGCTGAGTGCCGAAGAATTGATGCTTTTGAACTGTGGTGTTGGAGAAGACTCTTGAGAGTCCCTTGGACTGCAAGGAGATCCAACCAGTCCATTCTGAAGGAGATCAGCCCTGGGATTTCTTTGGAAGGAATGATGCTAAAGCTGAAGCTCCAGTACTTTGGCCACCTCATGTGAAGAGTTGACTCTTTGGAGAAGACTCTGATGCTGGGAGGGATTGGGGGCAGGAGGAAAAGGGGACGACAGAGGATGAGATGGCTGGATGGCATCACTAACTCAATGGATGTGAGTATGAGTGACCTCCGGGAGTTGGTGATGGACAGGGAGGCCTGGAGTGCTGCGATTCATGGGGTCACAAAGAGTCGGACATGACTGAGCGACTGATCTGATCTGATCTGAACATGATCAGCTGTTTTGGGAATCAGGAATTCTAGAAGCGAGAACTAGACTCCCCAGCTTATGTGTTCCATGACAGAGCAGAGGCAGCCCTGCAGCAGTTTCTGTAGCCCTTGTAAAGCAGTGGTTCTCATAGTGTGGTCCCCAGGCTACCAGATTCAGTGTCACCTAGAAACTTGTTAGATGTTCAGATTCTCAGCCCCTGACCTACTGAATCAGAAACTTTAGAGGACCAGCAACCTGTTTTGACAAGATAAATCTGATGCAGCCTGAAGTTAAAGAACTACCGTCACATACCAACCCAACTCAACAGGGCTTGGAATCATGGGAAGAAATGAAGGCTGAGACAGAATCGGTGACATTCATTTATCTGTTTACATTTCCCATATCATACAGAGGTGACCATATTGATGAGAAGATATTTTATGAACAAAATGCATTCATTGAACAATATTTTAGGAATCAGCCACATGCCAGGCACCATTCCAGACTATGGAGATTTAATGATGGATAAACTCATATAGTCCCAGCTCTCATAAGCTAATTCCTGACACAACAGTCTGGGCAAATAACAGAACGAACCTGTTTGTGTGCTGTCTCAATGACTGTCTAAAGCATTGTGTGCTGACAGGCATGGCACATATAAACTCCTGAGGCCACTCTACCTTAACTCAACATGAATGTCTTTCAGCATGTGAATCCCAAGAAGCAGGGCTGGCTGCTAGCCTAAAGTCACCCAAATTATCCATTTAGTCCCAGGGTCCGCATTAGTGATACTTTGGGACTGCAGCCACATTTCTTCCCCTCCCAGGGGTCTCCAACCCTGAGGGTCACTGCCTGTTTCAGCTTGTCAGACGGTCTCATTCTCCACACCAGATGAGTGTCACCAGGGTGGTCGAGAGGCAAAGCCAAAGTGACCACCACATTTTCCACCTCCCTAAATGTGGGTCAGATCAGATCAGATCAGATCAGTCGCTCAGTCCTGTCCAACTCTTTGCGACCCCATGAACTGCAGCACGCCAGGCCTCCCTGTCCATCACCAGCTCTAGGAGTTCACCCAGACTCACATTCATCGAGTCAGTGATGCCATCCAGCCATCTCATCCTCTGTCGTCCCCTTTTCCTCCTGCCCCCAATCCCTCGATGCCCACAACACTAACATAATCCCACCTACCCCAAATCACTGCAGTACACCAGAGGAGGGCACAAGGCACATTATCATGGAAATAGGGCTGGCTGAGGGGAGGAGGGAGGGCAGATAATTAGATGCTGCTTCTGAAGGAGGGGAAGCAAAGAATGGGGTCCATTTATCTGTGTTAAATCAATAACTTGCAGGCGGTTATGCAAAGTCGTGTGCAAATCAGAATTCTCTGTTTCTTTTTTTTTTTTTTAGAATTCTCTGTTTCTGAGGCAACAGCTCTGGGGCCTTCTACATTTGTGTTTTGGGGAACAATCTTCCCTTTGCATGGGCTTTTATGACCCCGGAAAGGGCCCATCAGGAAGCCCAGCAGAAAGTTGTGCTCCAGGCTCACGGGCGCCCCCTAGCTGAGCACTCGGGAACTCAGTCCGGGAGGGGAGCTAGCGGGTCATGGGTAGTGGCCGCGGGGAAGGGGGCATCCAGGGGCCCGGCCAGTCACCTACCTCGTGCGGCTGGACAGGGCGAGGGGCCACCTCCTCAATGACCAGGGGCCGCTTCAATTCGGCGCACAGTGCGGCGCGGTAGTTTCGGCCGCAGCCCTGCCAGGCCGTTCTGCAAAGCGGAACAAGGGTCGGGTTATTGGGGCCGAAACTGGGCCCGCGCTTAGGGGTTTGGGGATGAGTCAGGTCGCACCTGCAGAGCCATGCCCGAGACACACACCGTCCCCACGCCGCTGCCATGGCCCAGAGCAAGTGTCGCCAGAGGGGAAAGGTCCGAGCGCGGCAGTAAGAGCCAGCCGCCGCCTGCCCCGCCCCGTGACCGGAACAGCGCCAGGGCGCCGGGCCAGAGGCCCGAGGGCGTGCGACAGGAACTGACCCAGGCAGGCGGCAACAGCCCGGACCGCGCCACCCGCCAGCTTCTCCCGGGCACGGAGGTGGAGCCCGCGGCGGGGCGTGGAGGGAGGGTGGAGGGGGAAGAAAAGAGTAGATAGAACTAGATTCCCGGAGATGAACCTTTGTTGTTCGAAGGCTTTTAACCCACACTTGGGGTTCTTGTATAAAGAATAAACTAGTGGTTAATAGTGGAAGTGAGGGGAGGGGCAAGACAGGGGAAGGGGAATATGAGGCACAAACTACTAGGTATAAAATAAATGAGAAACAAAGATGTAATGTGCAGCACAGGGAATACCGCCAATATTTTATAACTTTGGGGGTAATTATTGATTTTTATCGGGGAAGGCAATGGCACCCCACCCCAGTACTCTTGCCTGGAAAATCCCATGGACAGAGGAGCCTGGTGGGCTCCAGTCCATGGGGTCGCTGAGAGTCGGACACGACTGAGCGACTTCACTTTCACTTTTCATTTTCATGCATTGGAGAAGGAAATGGCAACCCACTCCAGTATTCTTGCCTGGAGAATCCCAGGGACAGGGGAGCCTGGTGGGCTGCCGTCTATGGGATCGCACAGAGTCGGACACCACTGAAGCGACTTAGCAGCAGCAGCAGCATTGATTTTTATTAAAGTACTCTTTTCCAAGACAAAAGTATCTTCTGTTAATAGACTATTTCTTGACTGCTTCAAAAGGACGTTTGACCCTGTCGACCTCACATCTTTTGATATAAACTCTTGCCTTAACTTCTTATAATAACTCTAAAAAATATTGAATGATTATATTGTACACCTGTAACTGATAGAGGGTGAGGGTGGACCTCTGCATGTGCAAAATCCTAAATGCATAAAGGCTTTATGGCTGCCTTCAACATCTTACTAGGATTTGAGAGGGTAACAGGCAGGAAAGCCGGGAGTCTCCAAACGGAGGAAATAGGTTGCAAGTGTCAGACATTTTTCTTTCTCTCTTAAGGGGCAGAAGGAAACCAACAAGTGTTAGATGTTTTCCCCTTCTCTACACAAATTTAAAAAGAGGTTTCTCTTAAAATTCTGTGTTGCCATGATGACACCTGGTTCCACCTGAACTTAACTTTTCTCAATCCTTGAGCTAACCAATGCGTTTTTCTTATGGAAATGTTTGTCTTCAATTCCGTCGCTTATGTTTGTCTTAAGCTATGTTAATGAATTATGCATTTACCCTCAGTTCAGTTCGATTCAGTTGCTCAGTAGTGTTCGACTCTTTGTGGCCCCATGGACTGCAGCGCACCAGGCTTCCCTGTCCATCAACAACTCCCAGAGCTCGCTCAAACTCATGTCCATCAAATCAGTGATGCCATCCAACCATCTCATCCTTTGTCGTCCTATTCCCCTCCTGCCTTCAATCTTTCCCAGTATCAGGGTCTTTTCAAATGAGTCAGTTCTTTGCATCAGGTGGCCAAAGTATTGGAGTTTCAGCTTCAGCATCAGTCCTTCCAATGAATATTCAGGACTGATTTCCTTTAGGATTGACAGGTTGGTTCTCCTTGCAGTCCAAGGACTCTCAAAAGTCTTTTCCAACACCACAGTACAAAAGCGTCAATTCTTCAGCACTCAGCTTTCTTTACAATCCAACTCTCACATCCATACATGACTACTGAAAAAACCATGGCTTTGACTAGATGGACCTTTGTTGGCAAAGTAATGTCTCTACTTTCTAATAAGCTCTCTAGATTGGTTATAGCTTTTCTTTTAATTTCATGGCTGCAGTCACCATCTGCAGTGATTTTGGAGCCCCAAAAATAAAGTCTCTCACTGTTTCTGTTGTTTCTCCCATCTATTTGCCATGAAATGATGGGACCAGATGCCATGATCTTAGTTTTCTGAATGTTGAGCTTTAAGCCAACATTTTCACTCTCCTTTTTCACTTTCATCAAGAGACTCTCTAGTTCTTCTTTGCTTTCTGCCATAAGATTGGTGTTATCTGCATATCTGAGCTTATTGATATTTCTCCCAGCAACCTTGATTCCAGCTTGTGCTTCATCCATCCCAGCAATTTGCATGATGTACTCTGCATATACGTTAAATAAGCAGAGTAACAATATATAGCTTTGACATACTCCTTTCCCAACTTGGAACCAGTCTGTTGTTCCATGTCCAGTTCTAACTGTTGCTTCTTGACCTGCACACAGATTTCTCAGGAGGCCAGGTAATCTGGTATTCCCATGTCTTTAAGAATTTTCCACAGCTCTTTGTAATCCACACAGTCAAAGGCTTTGGCATAATGAATAAAGCAGAAGTAGATGTTTTTCTGGAACTCTCTTGCTTTTTCAATGATCCAACGGATGTTGACAATTTGATCTCCGGTCTGTCTGCCTTTTCTAAATCCAGCTTGAACATCTGGAAGTTCACGGTTCACATACTGTTGAAGCCTGGCTTAGAGGATTTTGAGCATTACTTTGCTAGTCTGGTGAATTCCCTGGCAGTTCAAATGGTTAGGACTCTGTCCTTCTACTGCAGAGGATCTAGATTGATTCCTGGTAGGGGAATTAATATCCTGCAAGCCTAGAAGCCAAAAAAAAAAACCAAAAATAAACACCCCCCAAAAGGACATCTGGTCAAATCACCTCTGAGGTTCAAGCCCAACTCTCCCACCTATTTGTGTGTTTTTTGGCAATTCTCAACGCTATGGAGTCCAGTTCCTCCCCCCAAAAGTGAAAGCATCAGGCAAAATAATCCCTAAATTGCTAAATTCTCTTTCTATTTGATGGAAACAATAGTCCAAGGTAGCACAGAATTATGGAATGACCAAGAGTGGAATAAAGGAAAAATAGAAAGCAAAAATGAAGTAGCAATGAACTTCTAAAATTATGGCCTAAAGAAAGGCTTTGGTTGTAAAAGAATTTAAGAAAAGTGAAGGTCACTGTTCTCTTAAGAGCACTGGCAAGGGGCGGGGCGGGGGTGGTGGTGAAATCGGTAGTCATTTTAGCCCCACCTCCCTCAGGGGCAAACTAAGCAGAAGAGGAACTAGGACTGGAGGGTGAGAAAGTGGAAGACATTATCTTCCACAAAATACTTTGTAAACTCTTAGTCATTATGTACATAAATCAAACCACAAGGAGTAGAGAATTACCCACATTATCATCATCAAAATGACATTCTGGGACTTCCCTGGTGGCTCAGTGGTAAAGAATCCACCTGCCAATGCAGGAGACACAGGCTCCATCCCTGGGTCAGGAAGATCCCACATGCCCACAGAGCAGCTAAGCCTGTGTGCCACAACTACTGAGCCTGGCTCTAGAGCCAACAAGCCTGCAACCACTGAAACCCACACACCCTAGAGCTGGTGCTCTGCAACAAGAGATGTCACCACAATGAGCACCGCTGCAAAGAATAGCCCCCCATCTCCGCAACTAGAGAAAAGCCCAAGCAGCAACAAAGATCCAGCACAACCAAAAACAAAACTATTTTTTTAAGCAGTCAACATTCTGGTTACCGAATAACAGAGAGCAACAAGAAATCTCAAGTTTATGAAATGTAAAATGAGGATTGATTTTGGGATGAAATGAGTTGTTACATGTGGAAAATATTTCGTAAAATATTAACTATTTATGAAGTGAAGTAAAAGTCGCTTAGTTGTGTCTGACTCTTTCCAACCCGATGGGCTGTAGCCTGCCAGGCTCTTCTGTCCATGGATTTCCCAGGCAAGAATACTGCAGGGGGTTGCCATTTCCTTCTCCAGGGGACTTTCCTGACCCAGGGATCGAACCAGGTCTCCTGCCTCGGAGGCAGATTCTTTACCATCTGAGCCACCAAGGAAGTTCCCGTAAGTATTTATACAAGATATAAAGTAAGCAATTTTTTATTGAATTATAGTTGATTTACATAAAGCAAGCAATGTTTAATTGAGCTCCTTGAAAGAACACCCATTTCTTAATCTCCTTTATGTTTGTACTTTGCACAATGCAACTCTTAGGCACCTAATACACGCTTATCACTGAATTGTTGAATGAGTACTCCAGTTTAGTTCAGTTGCTCAGTCGTATCTGACTCTTTGCAACCCCACAGACTGCAGCACACCAGGCTTCCCTGTCCATCAACAACTCCCAGAGCTCGCTCAAACTCATGTCCATCAAATCAGTGATGCCATCCAACCATCTCATCCTGTGTCGTCCCCTTCCCCTCCCACCTTCAATCTTTCCCAGCATCAGGGTCTTTTCAAATGAGTCAGTTCTTTGCATCAGGTGGCCAAAGTATTGGAGTTTCAGCTTCAGCATCAGTCCTTCCAATGAATATTCAGGACTGATTTCCTTTAGGATTGACAGGTTGGTTCTCCTTGCAGTCCAAGGGACTCTCAAGAGTCTTCTCCAACACCACAGTTCAAAAGCATCAATTCTTCAGCACTCAGCTTTCTTTACAATCCAATTCTCACATCCATACATGACTACTGGAAAAACCATAGCTTTGACTAGACGGACCTTTGTTGGCAAAGTAATGTCTCTGCTTTCTAATAAGCTGTCTAGGTTGGTCATAACTTTCCTTCCAAGGAGCAAGCATCTTTTAATTTCATGACCGCAGTCACCATCTGCAGTGATTTTGGAGCCCCCAAAAATAAAGTCTCTCACTGTTACATAGTATCAATTTTTCAGATACTTGGTAGTGTCTTTAAGCATCAGGTTTTTTATTTTTTATTAAGTATTCTTATGGAAATTTTTCTATTGTCATTTTCATAATATCTTTGTCATCCTCAGGGAAAATGAAAATCAGTGAGTTTGAAGAAATCTACCAATACTTCATTCTACACTCATAACAGTATCTGAAAAAAATAGCAGACGTCCCTTTTAGAAGAATCTTGGAAGGAAATGAAAGTATCTTAGGTAATTGAGGGGATTTTAAGCACTTACATGCAAAATAACTTTCATGTTTCCAAAGAACTTCAAAGGTAAGTGATAAGACATTTAATAGTAGTTGCTACAGTGGCAAAAGAAGTATTTCGTTTACCCATCAATGTGCTGCCACCACACAGTACTATCTAGTTTTTGTTATCATTTTTGGTTATTTTGTTTTCTGGGGGGTAAGTTATGAAAGTGGAGAAGGAAATGGCAAGTCACTCCAGGATTCTTGCTTGGGAAATCCCATGGATAAAGGGGCCTGGTAGGCTACAGCTTATGGGATCACAAGAGTCGGACACGACTTAGCCACTAAACCACCACCAACAAGGTAGGAAAGAGGGGTGAAAGAATAAAATTTGAATCCTGGGGGAGAGCAAGCGGCTAAATCTGGACTAATCAGTCCTCTGAGAAGAAAGAGAACAAATCTATAATTGCCCTATAAACCAGTTTGAGGGCTCATTAGGAAGTAAAAGAGTAACAGATGACCCTTCTGGTACAACTCAGTTGAAGAGATAATATTTAACACCCAGAAGCTGCTGGAAGGCTGAGGGTAGAGAGATGAATACACAAACAGCTATGCTTTCACAGAATAGTAGAAAAGCAATGTATAAACAACATTAACACCATGCAGGACTACATTGAACATGTAAAAGAAGTTCACAGGATTAAAATGCTTTATCCAATAGTTTGTCAGCATCTTGAGAATAGAGTCTGTGTGTCTCAGTAACCCAGTTTACCACCGCATCTAACACAAAGTAGGTACTAGGGACATGAGGAAGGTAAAAAGACTTATGCCCCACAAGCTGTGTAAGAGAGCTACCAGCACTTTACTGTTCAAAGCCACATCCAAAAATGTTAAAGAGTCTTGCACATACTTTCCTGTTTAAGGATGCATCTGCCTCATACACATAATCTGATGCTTTTTTCCTGACTAGTGCAGTATTGCTGTTATAGATATGTTATTATCTTCTACCAAAAAGATGTCTCCCGAGAGTCTTGAGCTTTGTCGCAGTTTGCCTTTTCACTGGATTCCCCCAGATTGCTCTTTCTGACTGTTGCAGTTGGGGTTAACTTTTATCAACCTCAGAGACGGACTTTGGTTATATATGTGGGCCATATTAACCTTCTAGTCTATTCCAAGAATTCTGTAAGATTTGTGACATAACTTATCTGCTTCATGGAACCAAAATTCACGGAATAATAGAATTTCAGAGCTGGGGTGGCTCATCAAAATTAAGCAATGGGGCTTCCCTGGTGGTCTAGTGGTTGAGAATCCACCTTGCAATGCACGGCACACGAGTTGGATCTATGGTCGAGGAAGATCCCACATGCCACAGAGCAACTAATCCTGTGTGCCACATCTACTGAGTCTAAGCTCTGGAGCCAGAGAGCCACAACTACTGAAACCTAAGCACCACAGAGCCCAGGCTCCACAAGAGAAGTCTCTGCAACAAGAAGCCCGCGCAAGACAAGGAAGAGTAGCCCCTGCTCACTGCAATCAGAGAAAGTCCAATCACAGCGAGGAAGACTCAGCACAGCTAAAAATAAACAAGTTTCTTAAAAAGATGATTTAAAAAACTGCTTCATCTACAAGTGAGAAAGTGAAGACTCAGAGAGGGACTGGCCCAAGGTCACTCTGCACGTTACTGGCTAAAGTAGCATTAGGTTCTGTTAGGACCTGGCTTTCCTAATTTCTTATTCGATGCCCCTTCTATCAAGCTCTTTGGATTTCACACAATACAAGACACATAACAATATTTCACATTTTCATAATACTTCATAGGTTTCAAATCACTATCATCCGAATTGCTTTATCCTGCCAGTGTTGCAAGTGATAATAATGATTGCTACAACCAGCACTTACTGGTAACTTAGAACAAACCAGTCACTAAGTGCTTTTGCATTATTTTCTTAGTCCTCACAATAGTCCTATTACTATTATTTTCACTCTTTTAAAGATTGGGAATGCAGAGTAAGAAACTTGCCCGAGGCCGCAGCTAGGAACCGGGGCAGTTTAGAAACCTCCTAATTGCCTGATGCCAGAGGCCGGCCACCCACTGTTTCTTCCCTCACCGTTTTGGGGCAGACAAAGAGGGTATTGTGCCATACGTTACAGAGCCAGGCTTTTTACTTGTAGTTTTAAGTTTAATTTTATAGGAATTTCACAGTAGTTCAAGCCTAGAAAATAGATGAATTCCCTGAAGAGGAGAATAGAGAGAAACCAGCCTCCAGGGATGCCTGCCGTTAAGACACAAGAGCAGGAAAAAGTAACACATAATTAGAAGTACTACCCTATTCCTTATAGCCAAGAGCTTGAAAATGTATTGATTTTATTTAAAGTATAGTAAGGTTAAAAATGTGATTATGTAAAGTAGTTTTCACACACACACACACACGAAAAGATTTTAATGAAACAATGTTCTGACTGGGTTGCCTGGTTACCACTTAAGCAGGTACCAGCAGGCATTTGGACTAAATTCCTGGCACCCAGAGGGACTCATTTGGAAGCGGTGGTGACCTGGGCTATGTCTGCCATGGGTCCCAAAACTAACCACCAATATTTGATGCAGGAATCTATTTTCCATCTTAAGCCATCATTATGGAATCAGTTTACAAGTTCTCAAGCAGTCTGGCAACTTTATGAAGCCTTTCCAATCCTACCTCCCCCAAAGAGGACAACTCCTTTCCTTCTACATGTTTCCCCCAAGAGCTTTATAAACTTGGATTAGCTCGCTAATCTCATTGTTCAGGTAGTATTTATCTGTTTATCCCAACAGTTAAGCTGTGAGCACTGTGGATGGTTCTGATGATAACATAAGAAAAAGAAAAGAATTTAGGCCTTGGAACCAGATGTCCCTTTGTTGGATTCCTGCCTTAGTCACTTAGCCATTGTGACCTTGGGAAAGTTATTTAACCTCTCTGAGCCTCCATCTTTGTTTTCATCGATAAAACAAGTGTAATAAGGGCCTCCTCAGGTGGTAGCTGTGAGAATTAAATCAGGAAAGCCAGCACATGGCAGCCCTCAATGAATGGCAGCTCTTTTTACGAAGGCAGTCCTATCCTTGAACCTCTCACCATCTAGTGGAGAAAGGCATATGAAAATAGGCTTCTAAGAGACTCCCCTGGTAGTCCAGTCGTTAGCAATCTGTGCTTCCACTGCAGGGGCATGAGTTTGATCCTTGGTCCGGACAGTAAGATCCTGAAAACCATGCAGCATGGGAAAAAAAAAAAAAAGATTTCTACAATGCCTGTGAAATGTCCTGACCTTGCGCTGCAAAAGAGGCTGTGAGAGCCCAGAGAAGGTCAACCTACCCCACCTGAAGAGCATCGTTTCAAGAAAGCCTCCTAGAAGAAGGATGAGGAAGAATTAGCCAGCCAAAGAGCAGAATTAAATGTGTCCCAGGCAAAGAAATATATGAGAGAGAAGGTGGCACATTCAAGGAATTATAGTTGGTCAGCTGTGACTGAAGTTATGATTTGAGTCAGAGAATGGTGAGAGATGAGAATGGAGAAGCAGATGGTGGTGTAGAAATAGCATGGGTTCAGGGAGGAATTCCAGCTTCACCACTTTCCAGCCGTATATGCTCATCCAAGTGACCTCTTTCTGGGTCTTGTTTTCCCATTTGTAAAATGATTGTATCTAAAATATGTAAAGTGCCTGGCACAGAATGTACTTTTTAAAAAATGCTAGCAAGTATTATTTGTCTCTGTTTATCCAGGATGAGTTTAACGGTTGGTCCTTTTCGATTGAGTAAATGGAAAGATGGATGAATGGATAAATTCATTCACTTATTAATGTTAGTACTTACTAGATACCACCCCTGTGCCAGACTGTTCTAATTGCTAGTGAACAAAACAGGCAAAAAAATCCCTGCCCTAAGGAGACTTACAGTTCATGAAACTGAGATGGAAAAGGGACCACTGGTGTCTATGAGAGACAGTCTACTTCACAGCCCAAGTGGCTCCAGAGTTATCTGATTAAAGGTTAATAAACTGACAAAGCAAGTTTCTGAGAGCTGGATGCGAGTCCCACCTCCTGACAAAGCAGAGGCTCCTGTCCTCTCGCTTAATTGCTTCTCACTTATCAACCCCCAGCTTCCTGTTGTGATCCAGGGGAACTGGTAAGTTGTGGTGTTTGGCAGGAAGAAATGTCAAGGAAGGCTCAATTCATTCTTGGGGTCTAGGTCTAAAGTGGTGGTAAGAGGAAATAGGAAAGCAGCTCACACAAAAAGGCTATGGAGAGGGAGATTTGCCTATCTCAGAAGCCCAGTGATAAGTGAGCTCAAATGCCTTGTGATGCATTCAGGTTTTATTTCAATAGCAGGATAATCATATTCACATGTGTGTATCTCATTACAAAAAAGGTTCCCCAGGAGATTTAATTTAATCCTCAGAAAGATTCATTGTTTTTCAGTTGCTAAGTCATGTGTGACTCTTCGACCCCATGGACTGCCGCACCCTAGGCTTCCCTGTCCTTCACCATTTCCTGAAGGACTCCATAAGATAGGAATTAACCCCATTTAATCCTATCTCTCCCCTTGAAATTAACTTCTTCCTCTCCACGGCCTCCTGTCCCATGGTATATAACTATATACATGCTTTAATCATAAACAAAAACAACAAAAATCTTAGTTCATCTCTCATCTCTTTGTGATTCTAAAAAACTTGACATATACACAAAAGTCCATTCAATGTTAAAAATATGCTCATTAGATAGAACTGTCATATGATCCAGCTGTGGATGTGTCTGGTGATAGAAGCAAAGTCCGATGCTGTAAAGAGCAATATTGCATAGGAACCTGGAATGTCAGGTCCATGAATCAAGGCAAATTAGAAGTGGTCAAACAAGAGATGGCAAGAGTGAATGTTGACATTCTAGGAATTAGCGAACTAAAATGGACTGGAATGGGTGAATTTAACTCGGATGACCATTATATCTACTACTGTGGGCAGGAATCCCTCAGAAGAAATGGAGTGGCCATCATGGTCAACAAAAGAGTCCGAAATGCAGTACTTGGATGCAATCTCAAAAATGACAGAATGATTTCTGTTCCTTTCCAAGGCAAACCATTCAATGTCACAGTAATCCAAATCTATGCCCCAACCAGTAACGCCGAAGAAGCTGAAGTTGAAAGGTTCTATGAAGACCTACAAGACCTTTTAGAACGAACACCCAAAAAAGATGTCCTTTTCATTATAGGGGACTGGAATGCAAAAGTAGGAAGTCAAGAAACACCTGGAGTAACAGGCAAATTTGGCCTTGGAATACGGAATGAAGCAGGGCAAAGACTAATAGAGTTTTGCCAAGAAAATGCACTGGTCATAGCAAATACCCTCTTCCAACAACACAAGAGAAGACTCTATACATGGACATCACCAGATGGTCAACACCGAAATCAGATCGATTATATTCTTTGCAGCCAAAGATGGAGAAGCTCTATACAATCAGCAAAAACAAGACCAGGAGCTGACTGTGGCTCGGACCATGAACTCCTTATTGCCAAATTCAGACTGAAATTGAAGAAAGTAGAGAAAACTACTAGACCATTCAGGTATGACCTAAATCAAATCCCTTATGATTATACAGTGGAAGTGAGAAATAGATTTAAGGGCCTAGATCTGATAGATAGAGTGCCTGATGAACTATGGAATGAGGTTCGTGACATTGTACAGGAGACAGGGATCAAGACCATCCCCATGGAAAAGAAATGCAAAAAAGCAAAATGGCTGTCTGGGGAGGCCTTACAAATAGCTGTGAAAAGAAGAGAAGCGAAAAGCAAAGGAGAAAAGGAAAGATATAAACATCTAAATGCAGAGTTCCAAAGAATAGCAAGAAGAGATAAGAAAGCCTTCTTCAGTGATCAATGCAAAGAAATAGAGGAAAACAACAGAATGGGAAAGACTAGGGATCTCTTCAAGAAAATCAGAGATACCAAAGGAACATTTCATGCAAAGATGGGCATGATAAAGGACAGAGATGGTGTGGACCTAACAGAAGCAGAAGATATTAAGAAGAGGTGGCAAGAATACACAGAAGAACTGTACAAAAAAGAGCTTCAAGACCTAGATAATCATGATGATGTGATCACTGACCTAGAGCCAGACATCTTGGAATGTGAAGTCAAATGGGCCTTAGAAAGCATCACTACGAACAAAGCTAGTGGAGGTGATGGAATTCCAGTGGAGCTATTCCAAGTCCTGAATGATGATGCTGTGAAAGTGCTACACTCAATATGCCAGCAAATTTGGAAAACTCAGCAGTGGCCACAAGATTGGAAAAGGTCAGTTTTCATCCCAATCCCAAAGAAAGGCAATGCCAAGGAGTGCTCAAACTACCGAACAATTGCACTCATCTCACACGCTAGTAAAGTAATGCTCAAAATTCTCCAAGCCAGGCTTCAGCAATATGTGAACCGTAAACTTCCTGATGTTCAAGCTGGTTTTAGAAAAGGCAGAGGAACCAGAGATCAAATTGCCAACATCCGCTGGATCATGGAAAAAGCAAGAGAGTTCCAGAAAAACATCTATTTCTGCTTTATTGACTATGCCAAAGCCTTTGACTGTGTGGATCACAATAAACTATGGAAAATTCTGAAAGAGATGGGAATACCAGACCACCTGATCTGCCTCTTAAGAAATCTGTATGCAGGTCAGGAAGCAACAGTTAGAAGTGGTCATGGAACAACAGACTGGTTCCAAATAGGAAAAGGAGTACGTCAGGGCTGCATATTGTCACCATGTTTATTTAACTTATATGCAGAGTACATCATGAGAAATGCTGGACTGGAAGAAACACAAGTTGGAATCAAGATTGCTGGGAGAAATATCAATAACCTCAGATATGCAGATGACACCACTCTTATGGCAGAAAGTGAGGAGGGGCTAAAAAGCCTCTTGATGAAAGTGAAAGTGGAGAGTGAAAAGGTTGGCTTAAAGCTCAACATTCAGAAAACGAAGATCATGGCATCTGGTCCCATCACTGCATGGGAAATAGATGGAGAAACAGTGGAAACAGTGTCAGACTTTGTTTTTCTGGGCTCCAAAATCACTGAAGATGGTGACTGCAGCCATGAAATTAAAAGACGCTTGCTCCTTGGAAGGAAAGTTATGACCAACCTAGATAGCATATTCAAAAGCAGAGACATTACTTTACCAACAAAGGTTCGCCTAGTCAAGGCTATGGTCTTTCCTGTGGTCATGTATGGATGTGAGAGTTGGACTGTGAAGAAGGCTGAGCGCCGAAGAATTGATGCTTTTGAACTGTGGTGTTGGAGAAGACTCTTGAGAGTCCCTTGGACTGCAAGAATATCCAACCAGTCCATTCTGAAGGAGATCAATCCTGGAATTTCTTTAGAAGGAATGATGCTAAAGCTGAAACTCCAATATTTTGGCCACCTCATGCGAAGAGTTGACTCATTGGAGAAGACTCTGATGCTGGGAGGGATTGAGGGCAGGAGGAGAAGGGGACGACAGAGGATGAGATGGCTGGATGGCATCACTGACTCGATGGATGCGAGTCTGAGTGACCTCCGGGAGCTGGTGATGGACAGGGAGGCCTGGCGTGCTGCGGTTCATGGGGTCGCAAAGAGTCGGACACGACTGAGCGACTGATCTGATCTGATCTGATCTGATGATCCAGCAATTCCACTCCTAAGTATGTACCTGGAATAAATTAAAACGCTAATTCGAAAAGATACATGCACCCCAGTGTTCACAGCAGCACTATTTACAATAGCCAACATATAGAGGCAACCCAAGTATCCATCAAAAGATGGATGGATAAAAAAGATGTTGGATATAAACGCAGTGGAATATTACTCAGCCATAAAAAAGAATGAAATTCTGCCATTTGCAGCAACATAGCTAGATCTTGAGACTATTATGCTTAGTGAAATAAGTCCGATAGAGAATGACAGATACTGTATGAGATCACTTACCTGTGCAATCTGAAAAGTAAAACATACCAGTGAATATAACAAGAAACATTTAAGATACAACAAACAAGCTAGCAGTTACCAGTGGCAGGAGGAAAGGAGGAAGGGGCACCATGGGGAAAGGGATTAAGAGGTACAAACTATTATGTATAACATAAATAACCTACAAAGATGTATTGTACAAGGAATTATAGTTAACTTTTAATGGAGTACAATCTGTAAAAATACTGACTCACTTACTGTCCACCTGAAATCAATATAATATTGTAAACCAATTATACCTCAATAATAATGATAATAAAAGGCATATGCTCATTGGCTCTGTTGCTCTCTTCCCATTTGCTCTCCACTCTATTCTTCCCCTAAATGCCACTGGCCCGATGGATGCTTGTCAGTCAGTCCCCATCACAGTTGGCCTCTCTCTTGCAGCATTTGAAGCCAGTCTCTGCTGGCTCTCCTCCTACCTCTCAACCCACCGCCCAGTTTTGTTCTTAAGGTTCCTTTCCTCTGCCACTTCTTCAATGTTGTTAGCCAGGGTTCTTCCTACCATCTTTCTCTCTCTCTTTCTCTTTAAGTGAACTCTCTCTTTTTTCAAAATCCTGCTCAAGCTCCTGATTTGGGAGTCCTTCCCAAACCACAGTCTCACTGCTGCTCACCTTCTCACTCTTCTCCCATTTCCAGAACATACAGAGTCCCCCTCCTCTCACTTCCCTGGGAACTCCTCTGTAGCTTCCATAAAGCACATCCCACATTGTGTTATAACTGTGTTTGCACCTGTCTCCCCAAGAGATTACACCGGACTGCAGGGTGGAGCCAGCGACGTCTCGATTTCTGCATTCTTGATGCCTGGCACAGGGCCTGGCACATGGTAAGCTTAGAGATTCAGAGGCATTTGGCAAGTTCTCAAGAGTCAAACAGCCAGGAAGCTTACAGTCAGGACCTCAACCTTAGTCTTCTGATTTTAAAGGATAGGAGCTCTCTGCCTCAGTACAGAAAAGAACCAGGTGGCAAGCATTTTATTGTAAGAGCTTCAACCCTAGCAATTTATATACATCAAGGGGCAAGGCAGTGCAGACTTTTGCCCAAGTGCAAACATTGCCCAGCTACCAGGTGTGGAAGGAATTTTTGGCATTTGTAGCGTTCCTTTTGCAAACTCAAAGATGAGAAGAAGGAAGAAAAAAATAAAACCCACCTCCCATGTCTCCCTCCCAGTGGACAATCACTACCATCACTTCTTTTTGAGCCAGGAGGCTGGAAGCCAATCCTAGCTCATGAAATTCCCCACTTGAGAGGAGTACAGGGTGACTTAATAAGACACCCTGTAGCTGAGTCAGCCCTGAATATGACTGTTGCCATCTTGAAGTCATACTCCGGAGAAAACCTTCCAAAGGTGGTCACAGATACACCTAGAAGGAAAGAAACTTCCCCTTTCCCCAGGAATAAACAAGCTTTCTAGGGAGAGGCTCTGAAGTCTGACAATGTGCGCATTCCCCAATTACAAGCTCAAATTCCACCCAAATACACACACTCAAAGGCTTTACCAAGGCCATCATTACACACGCAGGGCCCTCCTGCTGTTTGGGCAACATTTCAGTGCTGCAGTGAAGCAAGATAAATGTCATCAAAGCGGCAAGGTAAAGACAGATCCATGCGACAGTGCCTTTTTCCAATCTGATGACTCACTTCGCCTTCTCATTTATAATGTCGCAGTCTGGGAAGGGCAGAAGGAAATGAAGAGGAAAAGAGTGGGCTGTGTTGTGCATATAATTTGTTTCCCCATTTCAGACGGCTTTTAATGAGCTTTCTCATTAAGGGCTCTGTAAGCCTATGCTTAAAGTTTTCCAGAAAAGCTAAGGAGCAGGACTGAAATCAGATGGTATCAGGCCAGCATCTTATGTTTTGTTCTAAAGATATAGTAAGGGAGGAGAGGGTAGTAATGAAAGAAAATATTGTTATTTGCGAGAATAGTGATTTGATCCAAGATAGTTTGGAAATGAATGATGGGGTTTTCCACACTCCCCATGAAAATCCTAATGTTCGTCAATGTTTGGAATATTAGAGTATATCTGTGATAGCATTTCTCTATCCCATGGAGACAAGTAATTGTCCTATGCTATCCTAACCCTGGGTTCATATTTCTGATAAGGTACTCATCACATTGCATCAGAGATAATGTCCTCTCTAGACTCTTATCCCTGTGGGGTAGGCACTCAGCCTCACCTGGTCTCCTTTACATTTCCACAGCCAACACAGTGTCCGGACACATCGACAATAAATGTGATTTTTACCATTTAACTGAATTCATTAGGTGCTGTTAGTACAGGAGAAAGTACATAAAATAATTAGACCTAAGTACTAGACTGCAAATTAGCGTAATTTATCACCTTGCAAGGTTCAACAAACATTTTAATGTGCTAACAGCCCCTAATTAAAGAAGCAGCCTTCAACTGAAATTATCAAGAGGAAGGAAGGAAAGTACAGTCAGCCCTCTGCATCCACAAGTGCCACATCTGTGGATATGGAGGCAGACTATACTACGCTAATTCTTCTTTTTTTTTTTTCCACTTTGGCTGTGCCACATGGCCTGTGGGATCTTAATTCCCTGACTAGGGATCAAACCCATGCCCCCTGCATTGGAAGCATGCAGTCTTAACCGCTGGACCACCGGGGAAGTCCCTGTACTATACCATTTTATATAAGGCACTTAAGCATTTGTAGATTTTGGTATCCACTGGGGCTGTGGGAACAAAGTCTCCCACCCCCACTCCCCCAGGTTATCAAGGGATGACTATACAGATAGGAATTCAGAGATGAAAAAATTTTTTTTATCATCGATGGATGTTACTTGGTTTCAGAATAGGAATTAGCTCCTTTACAATAGAGAAGAGGATGCGGTTTTTGTTCTATTTATCTTGCTAGTGAGCATTCTTAATAGAACATAAGTACAGAATTCAGGAAAGTGGTTTCTAGCTGGTGCCTATGCTTGAACTGGCTGCCCTGCAATCTTTCCCCTTGCTTGTATGGCATAATGCATGCCTTACTTGGGATCATTCCAGAGACTTCCAGAGATAATATACTGATATATGTGAACAGTCTGACACAGTGTTCACCATGGAGTCTGTGTGCAATAAGAACCCATTGCTAGGAAGGGCATAAAAAGAGGAGAGGGGCTCCCCTACATTAGACTGGAGAACAGACCTCAAGAGACGGTATTAATAACACGGTCTACCTAAAACGTTTGCTCGGTGATCCAGCTAAAAATGCTGCTGACTCTTCTTGTGTATCCTGAATTGTATTTCATTCCAGAGGTCTAGGCTACCTCTGTGTCTCCCTCTTTCTCACTCACATCCATATCTGAAGAGAGCCAGCAGTCAGTGGTCCAGCCTGACAAGCAGAAAAATGAAACTGAGTGTTCTCAGACTATGTATTTGGCACATTTTCTCTGATGGGCATCACCTAGTCTGTATTCCACAAAGTGTGACCTGTGGACCATGCATCAGAACCCTGAAGGTACTGATTAGAAGGACTGGTCTCCCATCTGGCATCGCAATCTGGCATCTGTAGTTTCATTAGGCTTCCCCCTGGATCCTGCTTCCTGCTGAAGTTCAAGAGCCTCTGGCCCTGGCTTCTGACCTAGTGGTGCCTCAGATCACTAGAGGGCACCCTGGAACAACATTTTCCCCAGGCTGTGGGCTTTCTGCCAACGGACCAGGGCTGTGGCGCCCTCGTAGTTCTGGGCTACAGTTTCCAAGCCCATCCTGGAACCGCAGTTTCCTTTAAGAAACAGTCCAGTTGCCACATCACCAAATATATCGAGCAGGCATGTCCACAATGGCGCTGTAATAAATTCAATTCCTACAGAAAAGTTTCACTTTGTCATCCTGCCTCTATTCGTTGAACACAGATTGTGAACAACATTAGATACCAAAAGGATTGCTAAAAGAAGATAATCTTCCTATTTTCAAGAAATGTAGGGAAAGATTAAAGCAAACGTATGAAACCATTTGGGAAATATAATTAATTGTAAATTAAGTTTCAATGTAAGGAAAAATAGAATAAATGACTAAATGTGACACAAACAGGTGCCAATATACGCACATACAAGGAACTCCACCGGTGGCCCTGAGCCGACTGGGAAAACTACACATCAAGATCTCTGGGAAGGCATCGTGGAAAAGGAGAAAGGAGGTCCAGGACTGTCCAACACAAGCCTTTTCTTTTAAAATATCAATTAATTTATTTATTTGGCTGCCTGGGGTCTTAGTGGTAGCTTGTGAGACCTTTCAGTCGTGGCATTTGCACTCTTAGCTGCAGCATGTGGGATCTAGTTCCCTGACCCAAGGATCAAACGCAGGCTCCCTGCCTTAGGAGAATAAGGTCTTAGCCACTGGGCCACCAGGGAAGTCCCAAAACATGTCTTTTTAATTCAGGGCTCTTCCTAGTGTCTCAGCAGACACTTAAATAAACATGCAAATACAAATCTGGGGAGGACCATAGGGACTTCTTTTGTCCTGTTGGCATAATGCCCATTTATTCAACAAATCTTTGTGGGGCACTGTGAGGTGCCAGGCACTGGCCAGCACACTGGGAAGAATACGGTGGGCAAGACAGACGCCTTAGTCCTGGCCTTGGGTGTTTACCATCCAGCAGGGCAGACAGACAAACGAACATGTAATTACAAAGTAGTGTGTAAGTGATAGGTGTAGTAGAAGGCTTGTGGGACCTCACAGGGGAGAAACCTAACTCCGAGTCATGGTGGTGAAGGAAAGCTTCATGGACTAGAAATAGTCAACGAAAGAATTTAAAGGATGAGTTAGGAGCAGCAAGGAAAGGCATGCTTGAAAGCTGGGGAAGAGAAGCAGAAGCTATTTAAGGATCTGTAAAGAAATTCAGTAGAATTCAACTGGTGGAATTGGGCAGGGAGGGCAACGGACGTGTGCTACACAGTGTGTGTGTGTGGTGGGGGGGGGTGTTAGCCAAGTGGGGGGTTGGGGAGAGCAGGGCAACCCAAGGCCAGCTCATGAGGAGTCTTCAAGGGGATATGGAGACATTATCCTAAGGGTACTGGGGAGTCATTGAAGGATTATGAGCAAGGGTAGTGCCATGATCAGATCTGTATTTTAGGAGGCTCTGCCTGAGCCAGGGTCACTGTTAATAAGTCAATAAGGAATTAGTCTCTGCCTTTAGCTGGACCTCTCCAGTTTCCTTCCTCCATCCCCAGTTACCAACTCCCCAGGAAACCCTTTAAAAGCAGAGGTTTCTTTGTAAGGTCAGCTTCACAGGGGAGATAGCAGAGGAGACAGGAATAGCCTGCGAGGTGTGGCTGTCATAAGCTGTCCCGCCCTTCGCAGTGTACCCTGTGGTCCTCAGGAAAGGCAAAGTGGAGGCAAGGCCTTGTTGGATTGCAAGGGGGAGTGGTCTGAACCCCATTTCCTTGGTTGGATGTCCTAAGCACCACACTTGAACTGGGTAAAAGGCTGTACAGAGGAGAAACAACAAACTTGCAAATGGTGTAGACAGTTGAAGCAAAACGCACAAAGGGAGGCCTTATCTACCTAGGTGACTGCTGTTTTATTATGCTTGTTACCGACTTAGGACTTTGGCTTGGCCTATGTATCAAAACCCTTAATCAGGCTTCTCGTTCTTATCTGCCTGGTAGCCAGGAGGCAGGCGAGAGCAATAAACCTGAACGACTAAAGAAGCCCAACACTGAGGCAACTGATTGAATTTTCCAATTAAAATCTAGTGCCACGATTGTTTGCCTACAGAACAATCAGAAGTTTTTCTTTTCGTTTTTCTTTTACCAATACCACTCAGGCCCGCCCCAAGGCATCCTGTACTGTATCTTTATTTCCTAAAATGGAGGTTGTACGGGGACCAGGCCTTCGAGTAATACAAGCTCCTCAGTTCCGGCCTCTGTGACAGGGAGGCCTCACGCCCAGCTTCCTTTCCTTCAGGGTAAGGAAGAGTCTGTGTGCAGGGCCCGGAGCCTCTGGGCACAAAAATAGACTATTTGAGCCGTTTGGATTTTCCTTTCCTGACAGTGGACTTACTCAGGAAGAGGCACTTAAACAAGATTTTTTTTTTCTCAGTGTTTTTCAAAAAACACATTTAATGATGGTGGGCGGGGGAGGGGGAGAAGGGCAAAATTGTTATTGGAAAGAAGACTCACCCTCTCCTCTCTGCTCCCTAAACAGGCTCAGGTGACGCAGTCCTTGTGCCGGGAGGTAATTGCCTTGTCTGCGTACACTCTACCCCCACCCCTCCCCCATCTCCCCCTTTTCCCCCCTCCCCCATCTCCCCCCCTCTCACCCTCCCCCTCTTCCCCCTCAAGCTCCCAGACTCCTTTGCTGGGCCCCCACCAAGTCCCAAAAGCACCAGCATCTCTTCCATTGTTAAGCTGGTAACTGAGACTTCCCACACAGTGATATGAAGAGACATATGATTCAAGCCTCCCCGTTCCAGAAATATTATTCTAGTCGCAGGAAAAAATAGGGGCCTGCTCTATGTCTGTCACCTGAAATAAACTCCCAGTTCCTTCCCTACTGCTCCCCAGATGCTCAATTCTGGAGATGGTTCCAACTGATTTTGCCACCCACCGCCAAGGTCCCTAACCCCCTCAAGTAGGAACCAAGGGAGAGGGAGGAGAAAAGGGGGCCTCTGAAGTTGGTCACCTCAGGGCTTGTGAAGCACATGCTCGTCACGTGGAGAAAAAATGTGCCTGCTAACCTCTGTAGCTCCCGCGGGAATCCAGAGTTTGCGTCTCTTTGCAGAGCCCAGAACAGCCTGTCTGTTCTCCTCTCCCTGTTGTGTGCCTGGCGCTTCCCCAACGAGATATCTCCTGGAAAAGCTTTTCCTGTGAGGGGTGGGGAGCTTTTGTTCTCTGAGAAATATGGTGCGGCTAATTAAGAGCATTGTCCTGGGAGGGGGAAGATTCCAGAGGCTGTTTCCAGCGAGGGTGAGTGCTACCGCCTCAGATCGCCGCCATGATGCTCTTGATCTCTCTGCCCTACTGGGCGAACCATTTTGAGGAGAGATTAAAATAATGTCCAATAAAATAAAAATAGATATTGAAGTGGAATCTCCCTCTCTTAAAAAAAAAAAAATGTTCTCTGCAATGAATTGCATTTCTATTACTAACTTGTTTCAGAGAGGGACCCTCTCACAGTTTGGTTTTTGACCCCTACCCATCAGGTAGAAGCTGGAGGTCCTAGGACTAAAGCCAGATTCTGTTTCACTCCTTTTCCTCCGCAATAAAACATAACACACAAACATGCAGCTAAAGTAAAATTTCTAGCAACGATTTGATTTAGTTGTTGATTGTCAGCATAGAAGAAGTTCAACAACTCTCAGCTCTTGATTTGAAAATCAGGGGTAACCTACTTCATGGCATTTGTGGCAACAGGACCACAAAGACCTTAAAATCTCAGACAGGCTCTGATTGTCCCCATAGCAGCAAACCCAGTTAGAATCAAACTTTGTGGAGGCAGCATTCAGCACTTAGTTTGCTCTCTCCAGATTCAGGAATTTGTATCCATTAAATGATATAAGTATTTATTGAGCATTTACTATGTGCTCTGTAGTGTTCTGGTGGCTTGGGATACATTCAGTTCAGTTCAGTCAGTCGTGTCCAGCTCTTTGCGACCCCGTGGACTGGAGCACACCAGGCCTCCCTGTCCATCACCAACTCCCAGGGTTTACTCAAGCTCATGTCCATTGAGTCAGTGACGCCATCAAACTGTCTCATCCTTTGTCGTCCCCTTCTCCTCCCACCTTCAATCTTTCCCAGCATCAGGGTCTTTTCAAATGAATCAGTTCTTCACATCAGGTGGCAAAAAGTATTGGAGTTTCAGCTTCAGCATAAGTCCTTCCAATGAATATTCAGGACTGATTTCTTTTAGGATGGACTGGTTGGATCTCCTTGCTGTCCAAGGGACTCTCAAGAGTCTTCTCCAACACTACAGTTCGGTATACATTAGGAAACAAAACAAATACAGATTATGGCTCTATGGGGCTTATATTCCAGGAACAGAAGATCAAGAATAAACAAAACACAGTAAATATGTTATCTATAGAAAGGTGATAAGTGCTTTGGGGGAGAAAAGAAAAGTAGATCAGAGTAAGAGCAACTGGGAGAGTTGGGATAAAGGAAATTGGGGTGGTCATGAGGTCATAAAGTAGGTGCTCCCTTCCCCCAGAGTAAAGCAATTGGAGATTCAGTCCCTGTGAACTGAAACTCCAAGAAGAGAATAGCAGGACAATTAAGGGGGGAGACTGGGCCCTGCTCAGACCACATATTTCTCATTCTGGAAGTCAGGAGACCTCCCCAGCCACACAACAGCACAGAAAGTTTTCTTGGAGATCAAATGGCGAGTGATGTCAAGGGATGCTCTACCCATACACATTTTTGGTAGAATTCATCTTGGCTAGGAGATGGGTGTGCCTACATGGGAGGATCCTGAGATATACCAAATAGAAACTGTGAACCAGACAAATCAAGATGATTGGCCAAAGGAAACCTGTAAGAAATGCCCCATAAAAGTAATTCAAACTGCCATGAGGTTGCAACTTGGTGATTCTGTCCCAGAGTCCACCCGTGTATCTATCCACACTGTACTCTTTTTTCTCCTAATAAACACTTGCTTCACTACTTTCCATCTTTGTAGGAATGCTTTTCTGCAAAGCTGAAGGACCAGGGCCCTTGTCACTGACCACTGGTCTAGTGGCTAGGCTCTGGTGCACTCACCGCTCTGACCTAGCCTCTTATCTCTGGCTGGGAACCCAAGCCCTGCTTCGAGCTCCTGCAGGCTGAGACCACCCACGATCAGAGTAACCATGAGGAGGTCACGGAAAAGGCCACGTGAACAAAGACTTGTTGGAGGCGATGGAGTTAGCCATGTGGATGCCCGCGGAGGACAGATGTTTTGAAAGAGAGAAGAGCCAGTGCGCAGGACCTGAGATGCGAATGTGCTAAGAGGAGCAAAGAGCCCACTGTGGCTGGAGAAGCAGAGCACAGGAGGAGAGGGCAGACAAGTGGCAGGGTCTAGGTCAGCAGGGCCCTGAATGCTAAGGTCAGGACTTTGTCTTTTACTGTCACTGAAAGGGGAACCACAGGAGGTTTCGGAGCAAAGAAATGAAATGATTAAATTTTAATTTTAAAGAATCACTATAGCTTCTTTATAGAAAAAAAGACTGTATTAGGATATCAGCAAAAGTGATGAATCCTAGGTATATGAACACATTTATTTTTCTTAGAAACATTTTGAAAGTAGACGGAGCCCACAGGATTTGTTGATGGATTGGATGTGAGGTGTGAGAATAAAAGTTAAGGATGATGCCAAGGCTCTTGGCCTGAGCAACTGGAAGGAAGAAATAAGCATCTCTTGAGAAAGAAAAGGCTCCACCAGGGTCACCTGGGGTCCATTTGATCTGAGTAACCTTTTCTGTTGGAGAAGGAAATGGCAACCCACTCCAGTACTCTTGCCTTGAAAATCCCATGGACGGAGGAGCTTGGTGCAGGCTACTATCCATGGGGTCGCAAAGAGTCAGGCATGACTGATCTCATCCAAGTGCAGGAATCAGAATCACATGGTAGCAAGTTTGCCAATTTCACTTGCCAAAGGACCCAAGATTTGGCTTTAGTAGATCTGGAGTGGGGTCCCAAAATATGTTCATTGTGCACTTTGGTTGAGAACCACAGAATTGTAAAATAATATTTGGTGGGGTTTTCTGTTTAAAATTCTGGACTTTGTGACAATTGAAAGGATTTCTAGAAATTCCCCCACTCCCTGGGATGAACTGCAGGTCCTCCTTTCAAAATTAATTTTGAATGAAGTACATCTAGCTTACAAAACAGTTAAAGCTACAGAAACATATAGAAACAGTTAAGCATACAGAAATGATAAATGAGATAGAATGAAGCACTGAGATTAAATTCTGACTTTTTCACTAGAAAACTGGTTATGAGACAATTCTTTTCTAAGTCTATTTAGGCTCCTTTGATACTTTTCTAGCGTGGGCTAAACATCTAGCCAGTGGTCATCCCTCCAGGCAAGGACCAGAAGAGAAGAGATGGAAAGGCAAACCCTTAGTGTGAAACAAAGAAGAAGAGGGAATTCCCCGGTTGCCCAGTGGTTAGGACACCATGCTTTCACTGCTGTGGGCCTGAGTTTGATTCCTGGTCAGGGAAGATCCCACAAGCCACGCAGTGCAGCCCAAGTAAATAAATGTGTGTGTGTGTGCTTGGTCACTCAGTCATGTTTGATTCCCTGCAACCCCATGAACTGTAAACTGCCAGGTTCCTCTGTCCATGGGATTTCCCCCACAAGAATACCGGAGTAGGTACCATTCCCTTCTCCCAGGCATCTTCCCAACCCAGAGGTCGAACCCAGGTCTCTTGCATTGCAGGTGAATTCTTTACCATCGGAGGCACCAGGGAAGCCCCCAGATAAATAAATAAATAAAACAAAAAGACAAAAAGAGTACCTTTGGGGAAGTTTGAGGGATGGTGAAAAACGAACATGATGGCATCGTCAACTTGGGCACCATGCATAAACATTAATCTAAAGATAAAGCCTACAGACCCAGATTTTAAAAACTCAGACTCATGGAGGCCAAGTTCACTTGCCTAACTCGACTAACAATTCAGTGATAGGACTGGGCTTCAAAGCAACAAATCAAAGGCCCGCGTTGCTGGTTCCCAGGGTTGTCAGCACTCCCTTGTCACAATTGGTTCCACCAAGAATCGGAATCCCTCCCTGAAAGGAAAAGCTGCATAACGAAGCAGTGTTCAGTGGGAACCGTCTATTCAGTCTGACTCCCAGCCGGACCATTCTTTTATCCCGGATCATTTTCTCTAGCTATTCATTTCTGTGCGGCGGTGGTGGGAACATTGATGACAAAATGGCACCTTCTTACCCCATTTGGCTGCTCCTTGTGTGTCTGACTCACACCTGCTGACAGGAACGAGCCTCAGCTTCTTCATTCCCTGTGGAGCCGGAGGTGGATTTTTAACTTGCCCTGGCCCTCCCCATCTTCATGTAGACTGTCAGCTTAGCTCTGATTTAAAAACAAAAAGAAAGAAACAAAGCAACTCCACAAACCTTTATTACTCAGCGGGTCACTAGAGGCAGAGCTCCCCAGGCTCACATGGAGGGCCCAGGGCTGGCAGCTGAAAAGCCAGCTTTTCACTTGTAAAGCAGCAGCTAAATTGGCCACAGAGCCTCTTAGGCCAAAGGACGAAGGGCTTCTCTTTGTGTTCAACCTTTATGCTGAAAATATTCTTTTCACTAGGTGGAATGTCCACTTGATGACGTTTATTTAGAGGATATTTAGAGGGCTGCTCTTGTTGAAATCAACCATTTATTTGACCTGAAAAATAATGCTCACATCCAAAGAGAGTATGGGCTTCCCTGCTGGCTCAGATGCCTGAAATGCAGGAGATAAGGGTTCGATCCTTGGGTCAGGAAGATTCCCTGGAGGAGGGCATGGCAACACACTCCAGTACTCTTGCCTGGAGAATCCCATGGACAGAGGGGCCTGGCAGGCTACCGTCCATGGGGTCACAAAGAGTTGGACACAATTGAGCATCTAACACTAACAGCAAAGAGTATACAAACAAAAGTAATGTGCTGTTTTATTATTACCAATAGGCTCTGAATATGAGTAGCTGTTTCCTTTACCCATTAATGACAATAGACTGATCCTCTTTCTTAGGCTTCGCCCCATCCCAGACATTCTGAAGGCCGGACATTTGCAAGACAGCTGGTCTTGGAGTCAGGGTTGTTTAGGGAGCAAACGTGAATAGTTATATGTTATTTAAAACCCTAACCTTATTTTCCTGAGTACCTTGCTCTATGACACCGAGACAGAAACCCTTTGGCCCAGGGATCTATAGGATCTATTTAGATGTAGCCAATCTTGGGAAATTTTTCTCTCGAAGCAGGATTCAGGTTACTTTCCCACTGGGTTGAAAGCTTTGACCTTTACTTGCACACTCATTAAGTGGCTAGTGAATGTGCTTTTTTGCCTCTCTTATAGAGTTGCTTTGGGATAATGGGAAAGGGGGAACAATTCAAGAGCAAATTGCTCTGATTAACATTGTATTTATAGTTCAGTCTATCAAGGTCATTTCCCTAGATGCCAGCCTTCCTTTATGAAGACAAAAATACTGTGTCAGTGCCTCCCTATCCCTAGAAGAGGCAGGAGGCCAATGAGGGAGGCAATGAGTAATAATGAGTGGGATGCACATTTATTTATTTACATATGTATACACATACACAGGCTTCCCAGGTGGCGCTCATGGTAAAGAACCCAGCTGCCAATGAAGGAGATGTAAGAGATGCAGGTTCAACCCCTGGGTCGGGAAGATCCCCCGGAGGAGGGCATGGCAACCCACTCCAGCATTCTTGCCATGGATAGAGAAGCCTGGCAGGCTACAGTCCATAAGGTTGCACAGAGTCAGACACAGCACGCATGCATGCTTACACACACACATATTTGGCAGCTTGCTGCTGTGCATGTCCGGTGCAGTTTTTTCTCTTACTCTGATACTTGTCTTAGGCTCCTCATGGGAAAAAGACCCTCCTTTGTTAAACAATTTTACTCTGCTTTATCTCTCCCCTGATCAAAGCCTCTAGTGGTAGTACTTTTGTTATTAAAAACTGATGGGGCTTTCTCTGGTTGCGGTGGGTGAGCTTCTCATTGCAGTGGTTTCTCTTGTTGCGGAGAGGCTCGAGGGTTCTAGAGCACGAGCTCAGTAGTTGCAGTGCCCCGGCTTTGCTCCAAGGCCTATGGGATCTTCCCGGACCAAGGGCTGAACCTGTGTCCGCTACCTTGGCAGGCAGACCACTGGACCACCAGGTAAGTCCAAAACCTGACTTTTAAATTACAAAAGTTTGTGAAGTCTAAACTAAAGTCTAGCTTTTATGGGAGAGAAGGGAAAGCACACTAAGAACACAGCCCCTCCCCTTGAGCAGGATGAGAGAGGTGAATGTGTCTGTGACACTGGCAGAATGGAAGGCCCAGTAGTCTTAAATTACTGGGAAATATGAAACAGTTACCTTAATGTTTCCTTGCTGTTAACAGTCACATTTATGTAAAGAAGACATTACCTCAGAGTCAGTCATGACACCTTCAAGAACCTTGAGGTGTCCTGTTTGATTCAGACCTCTCTCCTCTAGGGAGAATAATTCCCTGAGCGCTTGGGTAGAAATAGAATGACCTCATTTCCAAAAAGCTCCAAGTGACCAGTGACAGTATTGGTGTGATTTGTATGCATGGTGCTTAGCGTATTTATTAATCACTTTTGGGTTAAGATTAAGAATTTTGATGACAAAGCTTAGATACAAACATTTCCTTCATTTACTCATTTCGTAAATATTTAGTGAGTAGCTCTATGGAGATAAATGGTACAGTACCTGCCTTCAAAAGTAATACCACGTCTTCCCTGGCGGCTCAGCAGTATAGAATCTGCCTCCCAATGCAGGAGACAAGGGTCCCATCCCTGATCCAGGAAGATCCCACATGCTGCAGATGAAGTCCGTGTGCCATGACTACTGAGCCTGTGCTCTAGAACCTGGGAGCCACGGCCTCTGAAGCCCACATACCTGAAAGCCCATGCTCTGCAACAGGGAAGCCATCACAATGAGAAGCCTGCAAATGGCAACTAGAGAGAAAGCCCTCACAGCAATGAAGACCCAGCACAGCCAAAAGTAAAAAGTAAATAAAATTATATTTAAAATATAATAACAGCTCTCTTTTGAGTGCTTGCTATATGCCAGGCACCATGCAAAATGCTTTCCTTAGCTTCTCATTTGATCTTAACAGCAACTCTATAAGTACTTTATCACCTCCATTTTGCAGATGACAAAACTAAGGCATAGATCAGCGAGTCATCTAATGTCACAAAATTAGGACATTGCAGAGTCTGATTCTGAATCCAGGCAACCTTGCTCCAGAGGCCAAATTCTTAACCAGTGTACTTGATGGTCATAGTCTTAAGTGCCTTGAGTCTAAAGAGAGAAATCAGACAAATGTTCTATGATTGAAGGAAATGAAGGAAATCAGAAAGTATTTAGGAGATATGTTGGCTCAAACTACCCATCACTATGATATACATTTTTATCCAAATTCCTGACTTTGCATGAGACTCAAAAGCCTGCCTGGGAAAGTACTTCAGCCTAATCCACAATAGGTAGAAACATGCAGGCATATAAGTTAGTGGAGGAGAGATGTCCAAGAGGAGGAGTTACTTAAATTGATACAAAGGACAGACTGTGAAAAGGTTGGCTTAAAACTCAACATTCAGAAAACTAAGATCATGGCATCTGATCCCATCACTTCATGGCAAACAGATGGGGAAACAATGGAAACAGTGACAGACTTTATTTTTTTGGGTTACTTCAGCCATGAAATTAAAAGATGCTTGCTCCTTGAAGGAAAAGCTATGACCAACTTAGCATATTAGAAAGCAGAGAAATTAATTTGCTGACAAAAGTCTGTCTAGTCAAAGCTATGGTTTTTCCAGTAGTCATGTTTAGATGTGAGAGTTGGACTATAAAGAAAGCTGAGCACCAAAGAATTGATGCTTTTGAACTGTGGTGTTGGAGAAGACTCTTGAGAGTCCCTTGGACTGCAAGGAGATCCAACCAGTCCATCTTAAAGGAAATCAGTCCTGAATACTCATTGGAAGGACTGATGCTGAAGCTGAAACTCCAATACTTTGGCCACTTGATGCAAAGAACTGACTCATTAGAAGAGACCTTGATGCTGGGAAAGATTGAAGGTGGGAGGAGAAGGGGATGACACAGGATGAGATGGTTGGATGGCATCACTGACTCAATGGACATGAGTTTGAGCAAGCTCCAGGAGTTGGTGATGGACAGGGAAGCTTGTCATGCTGCAGTCCATGCGGTCACAAAGAATCGGACACAACTGAGCGACTGAACTGAAGGACAGATTGTTAGCAGAGAATCCAGCATCCATTCACTGAGATCAGACAGGAGACTGTGTCAATGGAGAGGGCACAAAGGAGAGAGAGCTTTTGTGGCCAGATGCCTAGGTCACAAGAGGTCACACACGCCATGCCAGGAAGTTAGGGTTTTATCTTGAAAATTCTGTACTTTAGAAAGATCACTTTGTCTGCAGGATAAAGAATGGATAAGGAAAGGACAAGACTGGAGGCAAGCAAACCAGTCAGGAGATGCTGGTGGTAATCCTGGTTAGAGGAGACAGGCTTGGCTTAGACAGTGGAGGAGGAAATGAAAATAAGTAAGTTGATTTCAGAGATAGTCAAAGGTGTGATCATCAGTTTTGACTGGAAATGGGGTACAGATTGAGAAATGAAAAGGACAGGGCTCCAAGGGAAAGTCAATGGAAGAGGAGCTTTAAAGAAGCACAGCTAGAGAGGTAGAAAGACAATCCAGCCAAGCAAAGAAAGGAGTTTAAGAGATGGTGAACAATAGTATCAAACCCTGAGAGGGGAGGAAATGAATGGAGTGCGCAGCGTCCTAGGATTTTACAGTAAGGAGATCATTGGTGTCCTTGGTAATGTAGCTTGAGAAAAACGCTGATGGCATGAACTGAGATGTGGTGAGGGTGAGGAGTGTATGGGAGGTAAAGAATGAGGGACACCAGGCACAGGCAACTCCTGAGACAAGTGGCTGAGAAGGGGAAAAGAGCAGAGACCACGGGAGGATGCTTGTTTGTTTTGTTTTTATTAAGCTAAGACAAGCATTTTTATATACTGATGAAAGGATTTCATTGGGGAAGGAAAGGTGGGCAGTGAAGAAAGAAGAAGGAAGCAATAGATTCCTGAGAAAATGGAAGAGTTTGGGATGCAAAGGACAGGCAGGGGTTTCAGCTACAGAGAGAAAGACAAAGACTTCCATTGTAACCACAGAGAAGGAGGACAGGATGTGTCTGGTGGGAGCCAGGCTGCAGGATGCTGGTAGGAATCCGAGGTTGTCTAGGGTGGCTTGTACTTTCCCTGTCAGTGGCTGTGGAGTCACTTGCTGAGAGTGAAGGGGAAGTGACATGTGTGAGTGGGAAGGATGGCTGCAGATTTGCTGAGAAAGAAGAACATGTGAGAGCCACGCTGGAGAACGGAAGGGAATGTGCTATAAGGGTTTCAGCTGGGTCTGGAGTGAAGTCGAAGAGCCTCTCCCACTGTTACGTCTGCTTTTAGCCAAATTGCCTGCTTCATGTGGGATGGAGGAGCTTGCCTGGGAAAGTCTTTTATTCTACTCCAGAAACAAGTTTGAAACATAGGTGGATATGTCAGCTACTTAACTGTACTTAGAATAAATAAATATTTCTTGGAACCAATATTCACTAATGATTCATTTTAGGTGCTGTACTTTACTGTGGATATGCAGACTCCACAAATCTCATCTTTTCATTAGATTCTAATATCACACATTGGAATAATTGGTGTAAGGAGGTGATATTGCCTGATAGTTAGAAGCAGTTTCTGGAGTCAGTCAAACTTGAGGTTCAATCCTGATTAGGCTGCCTACCAGCTACATGACCTAAAGCAAGATAACTTTTTGTGAGAAAATGGGGATAATAAGAACACTCATCTCATATGGTTATTAAAGGAGATACTGCATTTGGTAGAATAATATTTTTGATATATTAACTTAAAGTTATTAGCAAATTGCCTTCCTTGAAAGTAGAGTTGGGGAGGGAGGACAAGAGAGAAAAAGGAGAAAAAAGTGTCTCGCTTTTTGGGGAGCCTCCAAATCCATTAAGGAGGCTTCCCCATTGGCTCAACAGTAAAGAATTTGTGTCCAATGCAGGAGCCACAAGAGATAACAGTTTGATCCCTGAGTGGGGAAGATCTGGAGAAGGAAATGGCAACCCACTCCAGTATTCTTGCCTGGAGAATCCCATGGACAGAGGAGCCTGGCAGGATACAGTCTGTAGGGTGGAAAAGAGCTGGACATGACGGAAGCAACTTAGCATGCACGCACACAAACCCATTAAGAAGATTATGCCCGTCAGTCAATACATCTGAATCCAATAGGAAGAGAAGTATTGTCTCTGGGCAGTTGATTTTCCCTAAAGAGTAGAAAAGATTCCCTCTTTCCTGGAGAGAAAGAAAAGAAGCTGAGGCTGTGCCCTGGTGATCCAATTGTTAGGACTTGCTGCTTTCACTGCCGTGCTCTTGATTGGGAATCTGAGTTCCCACAAGCCACACATCCATGGTCAAAAAATAAAAGGAATGGAGAGAGGACGGTGTGTGCGCATGTGTTGGTGATCTGTTGTTCTGTTAACAATTTACCCCCACACTTAGCATCAAAGGAAACAAACATTGATTATTTCAGTTTCTGAGTGTTAGGAATCTGGGAGTGGCTTGTGTGTGTGCCAAGTCAAATCGGTCGAGTCCAACTCTTTGCCACCCCATGGACTGCAGCCCTCCAGGCTCCTCTGTCCATGGGATTCTCCAGGCAAGAATACTGGAGTGGGTTGCCATACCCACCTCCAGGGGATCTTCCTGACCCAGGGATTGAACCCACTGGGAGTGCCTTAAGTCGGTGCTTTTCTGCTCAGGTTCTCGATTGCACTGAAGCAACTGGCTGGGGTGCCATCATCTGAAGACTTGATTGGAACTGGAGAATAAAATACTTTCAAGTTCACTTAGATGGCTGTTAGCATGAAGCCTCCATTTTTGACCACGTGAGCCTTTCCATCAGGACGCTCAAGATAGGGCAGCTGGCTTGTCCCAGAATGAGTGATTTGAAAAAGAGAAGAGAGAGACCAGGACAGAAGTCACAGTGTATTTTATTACTTAATCTTGGGAGTGTCATAGGATCACTTCTGCCCTGTTACACAGATCAACCTTGATGTCATGTGGGAGGGGAACTGTATGAGCAAGTGACTACTAAACAATGAGGACCATTGGGGTTTATTTCAGAGTCTGGCTATCAGAGACACTGTGGGACCTTTGTTGGAGCAGCCAGGCACGAGTGGGAGCAGACCACCTGACTTCCCTGAAATTGTGATCCACATTGGTGGTTCTGCCAACTCAACTTCCCTTTGGCATCATATGAGGACCTTGCTTCTACTGCAGACTTCCCCTTATTTTACAGCACCTTCCGGCAGCAGTGATGACCACCGTGCTCTGACACTTGGCTCCATCCTGCTCACCCTGTGTATGTGACCCCCCACCTTGCAGTGAACCCCAAGGAAGGAGGCCTGGATTTATTCATGGGTGGATGTACTCAGAAAACTCACTCCTGACCCAGGATAGTCGTTAAACACACTCCAACTTCATCAGAATGGCTGATCTCACTAGATGCTAACTTATCAGACACTATGGAGTCTTTCTGATGAGGAAATTAAGGCCCAGAGAAGTTAAGTAACTCGGTGAAGGTAACAGGCAACAGGTAGTGAAATCAAGATTTGAACCCTCTAAACCTGGTTCTAAATCCATGATCTTAATCTGTGATTCTGTATATTCAGCAGAGAGCCCAGCATTAGTGTGTAGTCAATAAATGTTGATTATAATTATTATTTTTTCTCATTGGAGTAAAAAGTAAATTTCTACATTCAAGAAGCTAAAATGTTAGTCATAAAAAAGAACAAAATAATGCCATTTGCAGCAACATGGATGGACCTAGAGATTGTCATGCTGAGTGAGGTAAGTCAGAGAAAGACAAATATATATCACTTATATGAAGAATCTAAAAAAAAGAGTACACATGAACTTATTTACAAAAAAGAAGTAGAATCACAGAGTAGAAAACAAACTTACGGTTACCGGGGGTAAGGGCAGGAAAGGGATAAATTGGGAGATGGGGATTGACATAGAGGCACTACTGTATATAAAATACATAACTAATAAGGACCTACTGTATAGCACAGGGACCTCTACTCAATATTTCTAAATGACCTAGATGGGAAAAGAATCTTAAAAAAAAAAGAGTGGACATATTGTATACATATAACAGATTCACTTTGCTGTACACCTGAAACTAACACATCATTGTAAATCTACACTCCAAAAAAAAATTTTTTTTAACATTTTTAAAAAAGAAGCTAAAGAATTGGTATAGTCATTTTAAAAGTCATTTTAAAAGTCATTTAAAAGTCATTTTAAAATTTTAAGTCATTTTATGACATAAGTCATAACATCACTTATGTTTTTGTTACTTTTGTGTTATTCTCACTGACAGCCCAACAAAGCTTTTACAAAGTCATATTTACCAAGCCGTTCTGACTGAAGTGCCTGCAGAATTGCTCAGCGGTGGATCGAGACTGGCTATGACTACCGTGTGTTTTCCCTTCTATTTATATAGTTTTAATAACCCAAAGTCAGTCTTTCAAACATCAATGTCAAGAGCTGCCAATCCTTCTCTTGACTCAACTGTGTAATTCACACTGCTGCCTTTCTTGAGGGGACTGGAAGGAGCATGGATTCCTCCAGGTTTAAATTAAGCCTCCAACACCAAACCTGAGCTGTGTGACCTGGGCAAGGTACTTAATGTTGCCGAATTGCTGTTTACTCCTTTGTAAAATAGGACCGTTCAAAGGATTAAATGAGATAAGATTCGTGAAACAACACAGTGCTTATCACCCAAGTAGGATCAGATCAGATCAGTCGCTCAGTCGTGTCCGACTCTTCGCGACCTCATGAACCGCAACACGCCAGGCCTCCCTGTCCATCACCAACTCCCGGAGGTCACCCAGACTCACATCTATCAAGTCAGTGATGCCATCCAGCCATCTCATCCTCTGTCGTCCCCTTCTCCTCCTGCCCTCAATCCCTCCCAGCATCAGAGTCTTCTCCAATGAGTCAACTCTTCGCATGAGGTGGCCAAAATACTGGAGTTTCAGCTTTAGCATCATTCCTTCTAAAGAAATTCCAGGATTGATCTCCTTCAGAATGGACTGGTTGGATCTTCTTGCAGTCCAAGGGACTCTCAAGAGTCTTCTCCAACACCACAGTTCAAAAGCATCAATTCTTCGGCACTCAGCCTTCTTCACAGTCCAGCTCTCACATCCATACATGACCACAGGAAAGACCATAGCCTTGACTAGGCGAACCTTTGTTGGTAAAGTAATGTCTCTGCTTTTGAATATGCTATCTAGGTTGGTCATAACTTTCCTTCCAAGGAGTAAGCGTCTTTTAATTTCATGGCTGCAGTCACCATCTGCAGTGATTTTGGAGCCCAGAAAAACAAAGTCTGACACTGTTTCCACTGTTTCCCCATCTATTTCCCATGTAGTGATGGGACCAGATGCCATGATCTTCGTTTTCTGAATGTTGAGCTTTAAGCCAACCTTTTCACTCTCCACTTTCACTTTCATCAAGAGGCTTTTTAGCCCCTCTTCACTTTCTGCCATAAGAGTCGTGTCATCTGCATATCTGAGGTTATTGATATTTCTTCCAGCAATCTTGATTCCAACTTGTGTTTCTTCCAGTCCAGCATTTCTCATGATGTACTCTGCATATAAGTTAAATAAACATGGTGACAATATACAGCCTTGACGTACTCCTTTTCCTATTTGGAACCAGTCTGTTGTTCCATGACCAGTTCTAACTGTTGCTTCCTGACCTGCATACAGATTTCTTAAGAGGCAGATCAGGTGGTCTGGTATTCCCATCTCTCTCAGAATTTTCCATAGTTTATTGTGATCCACACAGTCAAAGGCTTTGGCATAGTCAATAAAGCAGAAATAGATGTTTTTCTGGAACTCTCTTGCTTTTTCCATGACCCAGTGGATGTTGGCAATTTGATCTCTGGTTCCTCTGCCTTTTCTAAAACCAGCTTGAACATCAGGAAGTTTACGGTTCACATATTGCTGAAGCCTGGCTTGGAGAATTTTGAGCATTACTTTACTAGCGTGTGAGATGAGTGCAATTGTTCGGTAGTTTGAGCATTCTTTGGCATTGCCTTTCTTTGGGATTGGGATGAAAACTGACCTTTTCCAATCTTGTGGCCACTGCTGAGTTTTCCAAATTTGCTGGCATATTGAGTGCAGCACTTTCACAGCATCATCTTTCAGGACTTGGAATAGCTCCACTGGAATTCCATCACCTCCACTAGCTTTGTTCGTAGTGATGCTTTCTAAGGCCCATTTGACTTCACATTCCAAGATGTCTGGCTCTAGGTCAGTGATCACATCATCATGATTTTCTGGGTCGTGAAGCTCTTTTTTGTACAGTTCTTCTGTGTATTCTTGCCACCTCTTCTTAATATCTTCTGCTTCTGTTAGGTCCACACCATCTCTGTCCTTTATCGTGCCCATCTTTGCATGAAATTTTCCTTTGGTATCTCTGATTTTCTTGAAGTAACCCAAGTAGGATAACCCAAGTAGGATATCCACAGTTAAATGCCATCTTCCCTTTCCTTCTCCCAATGGGGCTTAATAAATCTAGTCATCGTGGTCCCAAGTCATTCTAATTATGCCAGTTTATCAGATGATATTCAAATGCATGAGTGTCTGGTGACAACTCTATTTTTGTATTTTGTTTATAGACAAGTCTAATTTCTCTCAATATTTCCCTGAGAGCAGGCTATTTCTGATTCATATTTATATTTTTTTTCCCTAGCAAAATGTATTACCTAGCAAAACGACTGGCACATAGTAGAGTTAATACATTATCTACTGACCTCAATTGAAATCAGAGTATTTGGGAAGGATTGAAACTAAAATAAAATAGGAATGCTTGCAGTAAAAGAAGTAAGTGGGTTTGGGGAGGGGGAAATTCATATTTTGAGAAAACAAATCATGTGCACTGCATAGATTTTCATATTACATTTCGTTCAATACCCTCCAAGGACATCTTCAAATTCAATTAAATAACATTTCAAATCTTTAAAGAGATAATGGTGGCAGAAATAGACAGAGATTCATCTTTTGAAAATATTTAATACTTTATCTCATGTGTGTGAATGATATGAACACCTAGTACTGGAGAAATTATACCATTAATCATATTAATGACTTAACTGGTTTCCCAGAGTGTTTCGGTTCTATTAGTGCTTAAAGAGTGAGTTGTTGGAGAGAAAAAAGAATTTGCTCTAGAGGAAGTCATTTTATATTCTCCATTCAACTAATTGGACAATTGATAATAGATCCCTGATGGATCCCTGATAATGTAAGTGAGACCATGGGCCTAAGGCATTTTATTTTCCTTTCCCTATCATCTAGTCACATCTGAATGGCAAAATATCAATCCTGGACCAACCCAACTGTATGATTCCATCATGTCCACTTCTGTTGCTCGGCAGCCTGGAGTTGCTGCTTCCAGTTTGAGTATGCAGGGCTGTGGCTCTTTCTAAGCCCCTGCTTAAAAGTAGGTGTTTCATTCAATTGTACATATCCTGCCAAAGAAATGCCTACTTGGAGTTACTGTTTCTTGGGTATCTCCCATTCATACAGGAAGTATAGATGTTATTAAGCTTCTGTTTAGTTTTTCTTTTCTTTGGAAAAGAAAAGAAATGCCTGGTCATGGCACAGCTCTTGCAAGGTGAGGGGATGGGATTAAGGATGGGGATTTCTCTTGGAGCAGAATTTATTCAGCCACTTGGCACGTTATGGAGATGAACTGACTTTTTTAAGGTGCGAAGACAAGGGTGGGTTCAAGAGCACAGTTGCCTTTCTCTTCAGGTTGTATTGCTGAGCTGGGTCCATGGTTCCAGTCTGCTCCCTCCCTCATTGTGATTTTCTCCTTTCAGGGGTCCCCCTGTCCACCTTTACAGACCAGCATCTGTTGAAGGGAGGTGGGATTGAGATAGGGCTCAGGGAATGGCTGAGGAGGTCTGTCAATGCACATTACTTGGCAATAATTTTTTTAAGCGAAAAGTTTATTGGTTTGTTTTTAAGCAGAATCAAAATGTTCCCATATCAAAACAGCCACTTCAAGGCAGCCACATCAAGATGTTCCTGGCATCAAAATGACTGTGTCAAAGCTGTGTGTCAGCAAATTGACTGCAATAAAACAGCCTGTATCGAAATGGCTGTATCCTGCATTGGCACAGGACTTGCCATCAAAGGCACGCTTTTTCGAATGTCAGTGCTGTTTATAGTAAGATAAGATGAAAAGTTGGGTTTCTTTCCACTGATGCTCCTACTTTCAGCAGGGAGCTGGACTTAACCAAAGGAACTGGATGACAAAGAGGCACGGCTCTTTATTTCTAGCTATCCCTGCCTCCTGCAGAAAGGAATTAGGCACAGATTAACAAAGATGATCCAGCTTTTACCATGGAAATTGTGAAACTCCCGTACTAATTTTATAATCCTGCCTTTACACTTTGTTCTCATCACAAAGATCTTTTGGAATTATCCACCAAGAAGCAGCCAACAAATTCACGCCAACATGAAGGCAGCCTGGAGTCACTCGTTGACTGCCTAGCACTACTGTGTTCAGTTACAGCCTTGGAAGAACCCGAACACATGCAAATACTTCTTCAGACACCCAATTAGGTTGCAAAAACTTTTCTGGAAGGTTTGATGTTAGAAACCTTTCTTGACCTCTATGCTATGCTAAGTCACTTCAGTCGTGTCCGATTCTGTGTGACCCCATAGAAGGCAGCCCACCAGGCTTCCCCGTCCCTGGGATTCTCCAGGCAAGAACACTGGAGTGGGTTGCCATTTCCTTCTCCAATGCATGAAAGTGAAAAGAGAAAGTGAAGTTGCTCAGTTCTTGACCTCTACCTACAGGCTAAGAAAATATACAGGTTGAGCAGAATCTTACACTGGGGTATGCAGCATAGAGTAGACATGGGTCTTTTCCTGGCTTAATTGTCTCATCTTTTCTTTGACCTCAAAGTACAATGTTTTTTTGGCTTTAGCTTGCCTCGTGGGCCACTCTTGCTCAGTCCTTTTCTGCCTCTCATTTCTCTGTACAACCTTTAAGTGTGCTCAGGCCTGAGTCCTCTTCTCCAGGGATAACTCCCTTTCTTGGAGAGCTCATCCAATCCTGTGACTTTAAATGGTATCTGCATGCTGAATGACTCCAAATGGGTATTTCCAGCCCTAACCTTTCCCAGAACTCCAGATTCATAGATCCGATATCACCATCTGAATGTTCAAGAGGCATCTTAAATGCATAGATACAAAATGGAACACTAGATTTCCGAACCTAAACCTGTTCTTCTGATCTTCATCTTAGTGTCCAAATGAACTACGTAGTTGTCCAAGCCACAAACATAGAAATTATCCCTCATTTTCTCTCTCTCTCTCTCTTTGAATATATGTAATATCAGCCAATGCTACTATAGTTGCACCACCAAACTTATCTGGACTACCTCTTTCTTTTCTCTCCACTGCTACAACCCTAGCCTAAACCCCCATTATCTCTCCCTGGGCTGCTACAACAGCCTTTTAACTGATCTCCCCATTTCGTTGCATGACTGGTTCCTTCTCATCTCTTAGGTCTCAGATAACAGGTCAAAGCTCAGAGAGGACTTCCCAAACTACTCTTCCCCACCACTTGTTCTCTATCAACTTGCCATGCTGACCTTCTTCTTAGAACTCAACCACAGTGTGTGATTACCTGTTTCCTTCCTATTGACTGTATTCCCTGCTAGAATATAAGCTCCAGGAGAGCAGGGAGTTCAACTCTTTTCTTTGCCACTCAGTCCCCAGGGGTCACCATACTGCCTGACCCACAGTAGGCTCTTGACAAATATTTGCTGGAAACAATGAATTAAAGTCTTTCCAAAAGAGAAAAATCTTTTTGGGATTCCAGAAGCTAAGGAACCATCAATATTGGTTCTGTTGCTCTTCAGAAATACTCCATTCCAATTAGCCACATATACAGTATCAAGGGCTTCCCGGGTAGTGCTAGTGGTAAAGAACCCACCTCCTAATGCAAGAGACATAAGGGATGCAGTTTCGATTCCTGGGTCGGGAAGATCCCCTGGAGGAGGGCATGGCAACCCACTCCAGCATTCTTGCCTGGAGAATCCCATGGGCAGGGGAACCTGGCGGGCTATGGTCTGTAGGGTCATGAAGAGTCAGACATGACTGAAGTGACTTAGCACACACACCTCACATGTATCAAACATGAGGAATGTTTATTTAAAGGTATTGACTTGAGTTGAGACTATTTTAAGGCCCAGTTCAGACAAAATTCTGTAACAGCTACTGCTTGGTTGTCCCACCCACCTTATAAGCCAGGATGGTGATTATATGTGTTGGTTGGTACCACCTGGCACAGGCACCAATCATTAGCAAGAACTAAAGGTGTTCTTTTACATTAGATTTTATAAAAAATATTTAGTTGGGAAGAAGCAATCATATGAATTAAAATGAAGAATATTATATTTTTAGCTCTCTGACACATAAACATATATGTATCTAAGTAGAAACTAATCAAGTCATGAGAAAATATTACTTAATGAACTCGCATTACCTTCTTTATAGGTAAAACTTGTCTTTGTTTAGGATAATATCTTGAGAGATGCCTAAGGAGTGAAAGTACAAGCTCTGTATGTGTTGTAAAGAAACAACAAAAGATCACAAAATCATTCTTCATACAAAATTGGAAAATACAAGAAGAGAAAAGAAATAAATGAGGAGAAAGAGTGGGAGAAGAGGCTAGGCAAAATGTCAGGAGGCTGAACTTCTGGTTGGTAGAAACAGAGCAAGATCAAATTTGCAGTTGTAAATTGGTAGCTGAAGAGTACAGAGTATTTGCCATTTAGCCACCTATCTGGCAAATGTTATCTCTGAATCTCCAAGAAGAGTCTACTGCACACAGCTGCCTCTCATGAATTTGGGGTGGGAGATTTAGGAGGAGGGGCTATAATCTACCCTCAAGTCAGTGCCAAATGAAGATAAAGGAACAGCTGCAGGACAGACAGTGAAGAAGCAGAGTTCAGCAGAAGCCAGAAATCAAACCCTGATTATCAAGAGAATGGGGAGCCCAGAGAAACTTCAGGGAGTTTGGGGAGAGCATTGGTTTCCCCATAAGACATGGGATGGGGTTTCCAGATGAGTTTATGTAAACCTCAAGGTGATATCTGACTTCCCAGACAATCCAGGAGCCACTATCAGTGTAATTCTACTGATAAATATCCATTAGTCGGCACCACAGTGTTAGTGAAAACCCTAGTTAGAGATGGCAGGCAGTATTCGTTCCAGCTTGTATCCTCTCCTTCCATCATTCTGTCCCACTTTTTTTGTTTCTGTTGTCCCATGTGGTTCCATACTCCAATCTAGACCATATTAGCTACACTCATAAGTCACTGTTTTTTACTATTAATACTCTTAGAGTTGGTTCACCAGAACAAAAACATTTAAATTTATGAAGGCTATGTGGTAGGAAAAGCTCAGTGAAAGCTACATTTTAAGCAATAACAATCACAAAGACACAGAGCTTCTTCAAAGAGCATATTCTGTTCAACTAAATCATTTATTAATTGAAATCAACAAATATTTCTGAGCTAGATACTCTGCTAAGCTCCCCAACTTTAAATATGAATAAAACCCAATTGTTTCTCTTGATGAGTTCACCATCCAGTGGGGATACATAAACAAATAATTACAATGCAATGATAGTTGCAAAGTATAGTAATAACAATAACTTTTATGAGCTCATTGAAGAGAGGCACTTAGTGAAACCTGCAGGAGGGGTCAGCATCAATTTGGCTTTTGAATGAGCTGACAACTGAGTTCTATCTTAAAGGATATGAAAGGTTAGTCATGTAGAGATCGGGAGATGGGCAATTAGGTTTGGGTTGGGGTAGATGAGGTGAAGGGAAGTGGAGCTTTCTCGAAGGAACAACAAGGCAAAGACATGGAGGAGGAAAAAAAATGCATAGGCTACACAGGGTTTTGAGTTGCTGGAGACAAGATTAAGACATAAATGAAGCTAGAGAAAAAGGTAAAGGCTAAATAACCCTGGGATTTGAATGCTGTGTTAAAAAATGTAGATAATTCTACCGGTAATGGAGAAACAGAGGGTTTGGGGGCAGAAATGTGGAATGGCAAGATTTGAGTTTTAAATAAATTGTAAAGAGAACAATTAGAAAGTGGTTACCGTGGCACCTGTGGTTGTATCTATCTTTGAGGCAGACAAAACAAAGGAGATTTATTAGGTAAATTTTGTTCTAGTCTAGGTGAAAGATGGGAGAAGACAATGGCACCTCACTCCAGTACTCTTGCCTGGCAAATCCCATGGACGGAGGAGCCTGATAGGCTGCAGTCCACGGGGTTGCTAAGAGTCGGACACAACTGAGCGACTTCACTTTTCAATTTTATGCATTGGAGAAGGAAATGGCAACCCACTCCAGTGTTCTTGCCTGGAGAATCCCAGGGACGGCGGAGCCTGGTGGGCTGCCGTCTCTGGGGTCGCACAGAGTTGGACACGACTGAAGCGACTTAGCAGCAGCAGCAGCAGCAGGTGAAAGATAAAGAGAACCCCATCTGTGAAGGTGGAGAGGTGGAACATATCAAGTAATGTTGAGCAAATTGAATTGCCAGGCATGGTAATTGATTGGATTTGAGACATGAAAGAGAAAATCCAAAGAATTCTCTCTTGGATGACAAATATGGGGTCAAGAGTTAGGATTCTGTCTACAGGAGGAGAAACTAATTTAATGAAGAAGACAGAGAGTTCTATTCTAAACATGTGAAGTCCCAGCTGACTTTGGGACAGCCAGACTGAGCCAGGATCAGCTAGAACTGAAGGGAGAGATCTGAGATAAAGGTACAGCAATGAAATTCATCTCTGTAATCGGCATAGTTGAAACATTAAGGTTGCGTCAGATCACCGAGGAAAACTTGAAAAGTGAAAAGAGTGCTGGTCAAGGGAGATTCCAAGGAGAAGATAAATAAGCCACAAAAGAAGGTAGAGAAGGAATGCTCGGAGACAAATGAGAGAACGGGTGAGTGTAATTAAAATAAAGAGTAACTTTTAAGAAGGAATGGATTGTTATATGTCACAGATGCATTGCAATATAGGACTTTCAATGTATCTGCCTGGAAGTCGTCTTGAGAGCTGTGGTCATAGAGCAGTAACGGGTTGAAGACTGTGTAGGGAGGCAACCCCCTTGGGTATATAGGAAGGACATTCAAGGCAAATGAGGACAGCAGCAGATGGAGAAAGTTATTGGCTTGTCTCACATGTAAATATAGATACACATACACTAAATAAAACATTTACAGTTCATTAAAAATACAATATAATCAAGAAGGGTTTACCCCAGAAATGGAATGATATTTTATTTTTGGAAATCTGTTAATGTAACTCACCATCTTATCAAACAAAGGGAAAAAACTAAATGACCACCATGATAAATACAAAAAGAAATATTTAGTAAAACTTAACACTCACTTTATGATTTTAAAACATCCTTCTTAGAGAGCTAGAAATAGATCAAAGAATTACTAATATGAAAAACTTTCAGCAAACATCCATCACAGTTAATGGTGAAATAATGGAAATATCCTCTTTAAAGTCAGAAACAAGACATAACTATTGTGTTTATTCCACATTGTCCTGGAGGATCTAACCAATGTAGTAAGACAAGGTGGGGAAATGGGGGTTTGGAAAGAAAGAAACAAAATACTCATTATATGAAAATAATATGATTATCGACAGGAATATTCAAGACAATCTTTTGACATGTAATCGGTACTTAGCAGAAAGTTTTTTGAGTTTGATAAACACAAAATCAATGTTCAAAAATGAATAGTGTTTCTATATATAAGCAGTAACCAATTAGAAAATAGAGTAATAATAATACCTAAATTATAGTGGCAAGAGAAGCCACAATGTGTTCAAAAATAAATCTAACCAAAAAAAATCTAATACTTATATAAACAAATGATAAAACTTTATTGATAGACATAAAATAAAAGAGAAATAGCACTTTTTTTTGGCTGCATGGCTTGCCAAATTCTACCCCCTGCAGTGGAAGCATGGAGTCTTAACCACAGGACCACCAGAGCCCCAGAAAGAGCATCTTCCTGAAAGGAAAACTCAGTATTATAAAGAGGCAATCCTCCTTAAAGTATAGATTTTGTTAAATTTACAGTCAGAATCCCAGCAGGGTGTTGTGTGGAATGTGACCAGTTGATTTAAAAATGTATGTGGTACACTTCAGCGCCAAGAAGAGGCAGGGTAATTTTGAAGAAGAAAAATAAGGAGGGGAAATGAACACAATGTAGGACCAGAGCATAAATAAATAAATGGGCCAGTAGAATAGGACAGAGAGCCACACAGATGAGAAACTGACACACGACAGAAACGAAAGTACAAAGTAATAGGGAAAATCCGGACTATTCGATAACTGGTGCAGGGTCAATTAGTTATCCATATAAGGAAAAATTAGATCCTCCCCACTGTACACATAAACAAATATCAATTAAAGACTTCAACGTGAAAGGCAAAATAATAAAGCTTTCAAAAGATAATAGAGCAGAATATATTCATCACTTCCAAGTAGGGAAGGCTTTTTTAAGACAGAAGAAACTTAAACCATAAAACTTAAACCATAAACAAACAGGATAAATTAAAGTTTCTATGGAGAAAGTTATCGTGTGCACGTGTGCTCAGTTGTGTCCGACTCTGGGACGCTGGGATCCTCCAGGCTCCTCTGTCCATGGAATTCTCTAGGCAAGAATACTGGAGTGGGTTACCATTTCCTACTCCAGGGAATCTTCCCAACCCAGGGATCTAAATCAGGTCTCTTGTCTCCTGCATTGGCAGGAAGATTATTTACCTCTGGGCCACCAGGGTAGCCCATAAACAATGTTAAAAGACAAGACTAAGAGAAAATACTTGCAAATCAAATAACTGACAAAAGTTTAGGGCATAGCATACAGAGAGAACTTTTATAAACCAAGTTTTAAAAAGACAAAAATACAATAGAAAAAACTTGCCAGGACTTCTTTGGTGGTCCAGTGACTAATACTCTGAGCTCCCAATGCTGACAGCTCAGGTTCCATCCCTGGTTAAGGATCTATACACCTCATGTCACAAGGAAGATAGAAGATCCAGTGTACCACAACTAAGACAGCACAGGCCAAAACAAATAGATATTTTTAAAAATGCGGATAACAACTTAAAAAAAGAGAAAGAAAAACTTGTCAATGAGTATGCAAAGGCAATTTAGAGACATGAGAACTGAATTGCTGCTTAACCTCTCTAGACGAAGGTGTAAAGTTGGACTACTTTTCATGTATATGAGAACGGTAAAATTTTTTTAATCTGACAATGTTAAATATTGGCGAGGATATGAAGTAAAAACTCTCCTACTCTGCTAATAGGAAAGTAAATTAGTACAGCCACTGTGGAAAGCAACTTGTCAATATTTTATAGAGTGAAGTTGGCGTGTACCCTACTACATGCTAATGCTAAGTCACTTCAGTCGTGTCTGACCCTGTGCGACCCCATAGACGGCAGCCCACCAGGCCCCACCGTCCCTGGGATTCTCCAGGCAAGAACACTGGAGTGGGTTGCCATTTCCTTCTCCAATGCATTAAAGTGTAAAGTGAAAGTGAAGTCGCTCAGTCATGTCCGACCCTCAGCGACACCATGGACTGCAGCCTACCAGGGTCCTCCATCCATGGGATTTTCCAGGCAAGAGTACTGGAGTGGGGGGCCATTGCCTTCTCCAACCCTACTACATAGCAATTCAATTTCTGGACATATTATCTACAGAAATACTTACACATACATATGCAAAAGGAGAATTGCCTTAAGGGTGGTCACTGACTTATTGTTCACAATCATAAAAATTAGGAAACAGCGATTAGTAGCAGAATGTATAAATTAATATTGGAATATTTATATGGTATAAAACTACACAGCAGTTAAAATGAATGGACTTGATCCTTGAGTAATCAACATAGATAAATCTTAAAAACACAATACAGAATGAGAAAAGTACATTTCAGTATATATTAATGTATGTGTAAATTTCATGGAGACAAAGACAAATTCAACAGGAAAAATCATCAAAGGATTTGTAAATGTACATGCTATATTTGGTTTATCACATATCTGTCCATCTATTTATTCATCAACCCATCTTATTTTATGGATGTACTTTAAAGAAAATTGCAGATACCAGTGGATTTCATAAGTCAGAAGCTTTTTGATTAAATGAGACAGCTGAACACATAAACTGAGGGAAGAAGCCTTCAGTGCTAAAAGTGTGGTTGAAAGAAAAAAAAGAAGATAATTGTTTGAAGCCAAAAGAGGTGAGATAGTTTGGCTTTTGAAAAAGAGGAGAGCCCTCTCTTCCTCTGAGACTGAAGGAAAAGATGGTGGTGGGCTGGGGACTTGGAAGGAGATCTTGTTTGGTGGCCTCAGTTTTTCTCCTTGAAATAGGCAGAAATATTTTGAGAATGAGAATCATCAGGAGTTGACCAGGTCTTGAGAAGAGAGACAAAGATTAGGTATATATTTATTTTAGCTGTGCCATGAGTCTTGTGGGATCCCAGTACCCTAACCAGGGATTGAACCCGGGCCATGGCAGGGAAAGCACCAAATCCTAATCACTAAACCACCAGGGAATTCCCAAGATTAGGTATATTTACCTGAGAGAATGGAAGCAGCAATTGATCAAAAATAACTTAAGAGACTGATGGAGTCTCTGAAGGCCCAGATGAGTTAAGTCTGCAGCAATGCAAGACTCTAGGTTATGTGATCTTCTCCAGCCTCAGCTACTTAAGAAAAAGGAGCAGAAAAAAGCATACTGTAGGAATGATCTAGACTTGATGCTATAGGCCAGGCTGCAAGGGAATGGAAGAGATTGGTGTGAGAGTGTTTCAGATGAGCAATTACTGGTTCCAAGTAGAGCATGGGACTAAGAGAGTCCAGGAATAAAATAAAGAGATCAACACATCTGAGTTCTCATGAAATGGAGAAATGGCCCCTTTGCTGAGCCACAAATTTAAAGAGTAGCTTTGTTCTAACTAGGCTTACTGCTACAACTCCAAACACACAGAGACACAGATTGTTTATGAACAAAGTCTTCATGGCCTCTTTAGAAACTCTGTCTTCATGGCCTCTTTACAAAATCTGTGGCAGCCGTTACCACATCCCTGCATTTTGACAGAAGCTTTACCCTATTGGGATACCAAAAACTGTGCACCAAAATATAATATTTGAAGCTTGGCTCTTTTTCATCCCTATAATTCTCAGTCACTGATTAAAAGGGAAATGCTTCTAGTCACCAGTTCTCTCTTTAACCCTTGTCCCTTTAATGGTTTGTACTTTCTCACTTTTTCAGCTTATACTATGAACCTTTTCATTTTCATTTCTTGTACCTGTCACTTACAAACTCCTTACTTATCCTTTCCACTAAGTGGTCTGGAGTCAATATTTCATTGTAATAAAATACTCAACAATTCTTAATATTTCTTCTTGGAGGTATATGCTCTACTTCTTGTCGTGAATTAAGGGGATTTCCTTCAAGGCTAGGATTTGCCCTGCAAATATCTTTGGTTGGGGTTGTTAATTTTCTCACTTTGTTCTGTTGTGCTCTAGAGTGAGTTGAGGTGTAGGGGTTGGCATTTGGCTATCTGTAACCCCACTGCTACTTCCAAACCATCACTCATCACTTTAATGTAACTCATCCTTTTCTTAAGGATGATTGCTCTTCTCTCCTCCTCCCTGCAACTAACCACCCGTCTGATTGCTTCCTTTAATTCCTCAAAGACTTTGAGACTTAACCCACAGTCATTCGCTTTATCCCATCAGATACCACCATCCTAAAAGTTCAATAATTTAGCTTCCTAATTTTTGTACTTCTTTAATCCTTATGACTTTCTCTTCTATTCTAGTTACCCACTTTCCAGAACCACATTCTATATCTTGTCATCACTCAGACAATATAGCTAAGCAATCTTAAACTTCAATTCCCCACTTTCTGACTATTAGCTTCTAAATCTCTAGCTCCTCCCTAGTTGTCCTGTGGGGATGTCCTGTTATAGACCAAAATGATCAAAAAAGGTTTCCAGGGCTTCCCTGGTAGTCTAGTGGTTGAGAATCCTCTTGCCTATGCAGGGGACACAGGTTTGATCCCTGGTCCGGGAAGATCCCACATGCCGTGGAGCCCTAAGCCTGTGACCCACAGCTACTGAAGCCCCTGCCATGAGAAGCTGACACAGTGCAACAGAGAGTAGCCCCAGCTCATCAAAACTAGAGAAAGCCCGCTCACAACAACAAAAACCCAGCACAGCCAAAATAAACAAACAAATAAATCTTAAGGGAAAAAAAAAGTTTCCAGAGTTCTTATTCTCAGTAGCAATCAACCCTGATCAACAATGGTAAAACATTCAGGAGGTATGACCATCTTAATCCATATTTAGATGACAGCATTTTGGGATATATTTTAGATTTTTTTTTTTGTCTTTGCTCACAAGAGTCATCTTAAATAGGCTCCAACTACTGTAACTGATGTCTCAACACCTTTATTAAACTAGAGGCAAATGAAAATGGGTCAGTGTAGCCATCACATGTTGACCAATGATGATAGTATTGCTCTCAGGGTAATATAAAGACAGTGAAATAACTTAAACATTACGTCTCTGGAATCATTTGGCTTTGATGTCTTTTTATTGCATCTTTTGAGGCCTCATCAGAACTACAATGCTAAGGAAGGGGTCATTTTCTTTGACTAGGGTGAAGTAACTTAGTGTTTCTATGGTTACTAGAAAAACACAGGAATTAATTTGTTAAAGATCACCCCCTTCATAGATTGTGTTAGTTAATAGATGATTGGTATTGTGCATTCCAGGCAGAGCTGGAAAAGCTGCGATGTTCAGAGTGCTGGCAAAAGCAAGAGTACAGAAAAACACACACAAAAGTTTTAAGAGTTTGATACTGGCCATTTCTAAAGCAGGTTCTGTAGTGGTCATCACTGAAAAAATATAAAAACTTTGTTGCTGTAATACTTTGTGATGTTTTAATTTTAATTACATGGGGCGAGGTAGGGCACTTTATTCTTTTCAATGTTGAGGACCTCTAAAGGCTTTAATGAGGCCTGATGTCAGTGGCCCTTGTGGTTCCATCTGAGTGTTTTTATTCTTTTTGCATTCCTGTAATTGAATGTTGAGGTGAGGTCATTACTTTGGAGGAGCTTTTGCCGAGAAGAAACGACTGGTGGAGGTCTGTTTGTCTCTGGCCTGTTCTACTGCTTTCCCAAACAATACGGTCATTGGCTGGTATAAACAGTGACTTTCTCTTAGGGAACACAGGCCAGGTATAAAAGAGCACTTACAAAACCGGAGAAGATTCCTAAGTTCTTGGTGCCAATGAATGCTTAAGATCCAACTGTTCCTAACTTACAATCTCTGTCAAATGTTGCTATAAGGAGAGTTGGTGTTCCTTAAATTCTCAGCACCAGCCTCAGTTTCCCCATTGAGACTACTCACTTCCTGTCTGTCTGACCTGCTTCCAAACTTAACTTATGCCACAGCTTTGGTTTTTATGCAACTCTTTCTACCCAGAATGCAGTGAATGGCAGTCACCAACCACTTGAGACTTGCTGTCCTAGCTCCTGAATTAAAAGACAGAAAGTAGAGAAATAGTTCCTTTTAAACAGACCCCTTCTAGGGAGTAGGGAATCTATTTTCTTCCATTGCATTGGATTCTGCTTAAGACTCAGGATGCAGGATGCTCTTTTGATGATGGACAGACAAGGTTGAAGAGAGGGACATACTAAGCAATGAGGAACAGCTGAGAGCTACAAAGATAGGGCTGTGCTCATGTATAAATAGCAATGTTGCTGCTACCCTGATGAATCAGACCAGATGTTTCTCTGATGTCTCTGTTTGGTCCTTTGGTTTATAAAAAAAAAAGTATAATTTTGCTAAAATTATATGTGGGGCCAGAAATGCGGCACAAATGCTTTAAGCTTAAATAATATGTAAAAGAGTAAAATTACTTTACTTAGGAAACCTTTATCAACAAGAAAAACATCCATTTAGAGAAGCACAGAAAAGAGGAGGAAGGAAACAATCTGTTGATGGAGCTGACGAATTACAATTCAGATCTGAATTCCAAATCTTCATCTGTCACTAAATGTGTGACCTTGGGCAAGCCAGGTCATTTTCCTAGGTCTAGGTATTTGTTTTGTTTTGTTTGTTTGCTTTTATTGAAGTATAGTTGATATACAATGCTGTGTCAGTTTCCCCTGTATAGCAAAGTGAACCAGCTATATACATACATATATCCACTGACTTTCAGAGTCTTTCCCCATATAGTCATTATGGAATTTGAGTAGAGATCCCTGTGCTATAAGGCAGCAGCTTATTAGCATCCATTTTATTATATACAGTAGTGTGTATATGTCAATCCCAATCTCCCAATTCATCCCTCTCCCTCTTTTCCCCCCTGGCAACCACAAGACTATTTTCTCTGTCTGTGACTCTATTTCTGTTGGTATATTTATTTTTTTAATGGGGGAGAAGCTGGGAGAGAATGGGGTTACATGGTGAAGGTTCATTAAATTAACTTTGTGTCTTTTGCAATCCCAAACATCTATGAACCCAACCAGGTTTTCTTTTTCAGTGTTATTTCTTGTTTCCTGGCTTCTAGTTTCATTGAGGGGTTGGTATGTGAAAGACATTGTAGGGAATAAACATGGATTAACCCAAGGCCTCTGTCCTCAAGATGCTTATAACCTAATAGCAGATATTAGAGTTACACAAAAGACGATACCACAATATAAACTGTGATTGATTCCAGAAGGCAGAAATGAACAAATGCCACGGGAACTCAGAGGAGGCAGAGGTCACTGCCAGCTTGGATGATAGGAAATGCTGGAGGAGGGCATCAACATTTGATGGGGAAGGGGTAGGGGCTTGAAGGCTGGTGAGTATTTAGTAGGCGAAGACAGAGGAAAGGCCATTTCAGATATAAGAAACAAGAGGAGGCAAGGGGCAAGAAAAGTGCTGGGTGTACTTGGGAACATTGAGCCATTTGTGGTGGCTATATGAGCATAGGCTACGAGTCCGGTAGCAGTGCTGGTTTGGGACCACATTGGGGAGGCCCTTTTAATCTTGGCAGAATGTGCATTTTACTTAGTAGGCAGCAGGGAGCCATTCTTCTGATCTTGGGTGTGACTTAGTCTGAACGGTGCTTTAGGATAATTCACCTACAGCAAAGTGTAGGATGAAGTGGAAGCGGAAAGATCTCAGGGGAAAGAGAACAGCTAAAAAGCTAATGCATAATCCTGAGCTCGCATGGTGTCAGTGGGAACAGAAAGTATTCCAAATGGGTTGGATTTATGGAAGCTAGGGAGGGAGGAGGGGATTCAAAGTTAACTCCAGGTTTAAGAACCTACTAGTAATTCTAACATATAAAGGAGATTCAAGAAAAGAAGGGTGTTTGGGCAGGAGAAACCAGGAAAGAATTCACTTTTCATGCAGCGTGTCTGAAGTACAGGGAGCATGCATATCTTAGTGGAGGTGTTCAACATTTACACACTCCTGACTGGACCTCAGTACTATGGATGCAGCTGGAAATGGGTATCTTAGAGACAACATTCTCTAAGTGAAGGAGCTGAAATCCTCCAAGTGAAAAGATTACCAAGGAACTGGAGAGTGAGGCAGGAGGAAGATGGACAACAGAATCTTGAGAAGTGTCTAAATTCTTCCATTTTGATGAACTGGGCATGGTCAGTGTTATATAACATAATCAAGAGAGTGCCACATCATTGTATCCAAGGGGAAAGGGAATATTGAAAGGGAGTGGCTGGTGAACCATAGTTGCATAACTGCTTGGGGGATTAGGGTTTTAGAGCTAGTGTCTAGATTGCCTAGAAGGAATAGGCTATAAGAAGAGTTAAGGGCATTTGTGATGAGGGAGCCTCTTTGTGTGTGTGTGTGTGTGTGTGTTTTCATTTTTTAAACTTATTTTTGGCTGTTCTGGGTCTTTGTTGCTGCAAGAGGGCTTTCTCTAGTCTCAGCAAGCAGGGGCTACTCTTCCTTGCAGAGCTCGGGCTCTAGGCACCTAGGTTTAGTAGCTGCAGCTTGAAGGCTGCTGCGCCTGTGAGTTTAGCTGCTCCTTGGCATGTGGAATCTTTCTGGACCAGGGATCAAACCTGCATCCCCTCCACTGGCAGGCTGATTCTTTTCCACTGTACCACCAGGGAAGTTTTATGTTTTCTGACAGATGAACAGAGGAGAAAACTGGTCGTGTACCTGGTCCTCAGGTTGACAGTCAAGATTCCAAATCCTCATTTCTTCTTTATATTGATAATGTGTTCTTAGAGGGGCTTCCCATGTGGCTCAGCAGTAAAGAATTCACCTGCCCATACACGAGATTCAAGAGAGGCATATTTGATCCTCAGAGGAGGAAATGGCAACTCATGCCAGTATTCTTGCCTGAAAAATCTCATGAACAGAGGAGCCTGGTGGGCTACAGTCCACAGGATCGCAAAGAGTCATATATAACTGAGTGACTGAGCACGCAGGCACTCAGAACACAAGGCTTCTTTCTTTTGAAATCTCAGGTTATTGTCAGGCTTTGTTTTTCAGAGCATGATCAGGGAAACTTATTATCTTTTCTCCTCCACAGTTCCCCAGTTTTTTAGTTCCTTCTGGTTTTGACTTTTGGGTTAGATTCTTAGAGTTGAATTCCATTGACAATAAATATGTAGATCACCTCTGAGAGCTTAGTGTCAGAGGCTCTAGAGGGAAGAAAAAGGAGAAGGGGGTAGGGCAGGCAGGGAAATGAGACTTTATTGTATTTCACACACAAAGGCCCGTTTGCAAACTACAATGTAAATTAAGACTTTAACAGCAGAGGATTTATCTTCACTTTAAAATCTGGGATTACAAAAAGGCAGATACCACTGGTATAAATTCAAGTAGGACTGACTGCTTCCCAGCAATGCAGATTAGTTTATCACTTTTGTTTGCTTGTTTGATTTTTCTTCAATATTTTTAAGTGATAAAAATTTACAAAAGCCATGAAATATTTACTTTTGGCTCTACAACTGTTAGAACAATTCTACCTGCCAAAGGGGGGTTGTTGTTGTTCAGTGGCTAAGACGTGTCCCACTCTTGGCAACCCTGTGGACTGCAGCATGCCAGGCTTCCCTGTCCTTCACTATCTCAGAATTTGTTCAAACTCATGTCCACTGGGTTGGTGATGCCATCCAACCATCTGCCAAAGGTAGGGTGGTGGGGGGTGGTGGGGAACTCTGAAGGAATCCGGATCCATCAGTGAGGTAAAAAATTAGGAAGTTAGGGTTTTAATCTATGAACTAGCTATGTTACTTTAGGCTGCTTAATAGCCGTCTATGCTTTAATTTTTTTCACTGGCGAAATGGTGATTTAAAAAAATACTGGTTCTGCTCTAACTCATACAATTATTTTTCAGGTTGTGAAAGTATTATCTCTCAAAGTTATAAACATTAGATAAATTCCAGGCATGCTGTTACGTAAGCAACTAGAAAACTACTGAAGCCAGTTGGGTCAGAATGGGGAAGTGAAGCAGGAACTGGGATTTGGGAAATCTGGATGTAGAAAGTAGGATTATTGGGGATTGGTAGAAAGCTTTTTCTTCCGCTCAAGAATGCATGATGCCAATTAGAGAGCAAGCTAGAAAGAGAAAAAAAAAATTGTGAATGTTTCACATAGCACTTCTGATGCTGCTCTGAAATAACTGCTAGGGTAAATAAATTCCTTATATATTGACTAATAGGTACTCAAATATGTACATCTGATGCCCATTACTTCCTTGCTCTCTGACTTTTGTTACCATGACTTAAACAGCAATTTAATGTACCTAAAAATGCTCTAGTTCTGCTCTGTGCAGAATTTAGGCTCTAAATCTCTAGCTTCAGCACTTTCTTTTGTCCACCCAAACACTGAGCTATCTGATGCTTAGACTAGGAAGTCTGAATATGGAGTCAGATAGTAAGAAATCAGGGTTCTAGATACTGGAAATGATCACTTCAATACATCACCAAGCCACATATCAACAAACTTAATCACAAAGGGTTCCAAGCTGAAGTAACCAGTTATCATTGAAGCTTTGCCAGCTAACATGACTGTTTCTCAGTCTTCTCTTGTGTTAAGCCAGAAGCAGGATCAGATTCTCTAAGATTACTTTCTGCTATGAAGCACTATTACTCTAAATAAGAGTTTGGAGAAAATGACAAAATGTGTCCTCATAGCTCTTGATAAACCCAAACAATACAGAAACTGAAAATGTCTCCTTGTCTTGTTGTGCTGAGAGAAACAGGGGGAAAACACAGAATAAAACCCTCCAAAAAGAGAAAACACACACACACACACACACACTTGTGGAATCCTTGTTCGGTTTTACATAGCCATGTTCAAGAAACACTGCTGGAGATGTACTATGTGGAAGACATTTTTTAAGTTGTTACTGTTCAGTTTTAAAATGATAATTATTACTTTTCCAGCCACTCTTAAAGTTGAATTGGTAAATAATATCGCTTTGGGTGGGCATAAAATTAAACCCAAGGTCAAGGGAGACAGTCTACAAACAGACCAAAAATAAAACGCAAGAGATATCATTAGAAAATTTGGCAAAAAAAAAAAAAAAAAAAAAAAGCCAAGATATTGCACAAAGATCAAAGAAGAGAAATATGCTTAGCTAATTCTGGGCTTTTGAGCATTTCATGTGCTTGCGAGGCCCGTCCATCCATCCACACCACACTTCTGAGCCCTGCTATTCTAAACCGATGACAAGTCCAGCTTTAGCGCGGACAGGGCGCAGAGCGCGGATCCCACAAAATTCCACAATCCCAGACCCCGCTGCCAACTCTCCTCTGGGAAGGAAGGAAGCGTTTTCCCTAGGGTGACTGTAAAATAAAACAGCCTCTCCAATCTCTCCGTCCAATAAGAAAGACACGTTGGTCCAAATAAATATAGACATAAATGCATACATACAAGGAAAAGGGTAGGAAGAGGGGGGAGAGGGGAAAGGGAAGTTCTTTTCCTTTCTTTTTTAAATTTCCCGCATCCCTTTTCCTCCCCGCCTCTTCACGCCGGCTCCACTTCAAGCAGCAGCTGGGGAGCCAGGGAGACCGGGAAACGCACTGTAGGGCGGTCGGGGAGAGAGTATTTGGGAAGTAGGCGGTACCGGCTGGGTGAATAACTCGGTGTCCGATTTTTCCTGCCTTCGGCAGCAGTTCCTCCTCCGCTTCGTTATTCCTCTGCACACGCGGCTGGGCCCTCGGCCCTCGATTGCTCCGGCCTATCACCCTGGGATGCCGCCTGCCGCCGCCACCGCCGCGGCTGCCGGGCTTGTGGGATCCGCGGCGGAGTCGGAGCCGGAGCCCCAGCCGCGGCGGGAGCCGTGGCCTGAGAGTTAGGGGGCGGGCCGGGTTCATTCTTGGGGAGGGTGCTGAAGACTGGCGGACGAGAACCCGGGGCCACCGCCCTCCCCACAGGCTGAGGGAGTGGACATTTGGAGCCCCTGAGCGGCGGCGGCGGGAGCCGGTCAAAGGGGGCGGCCCCTGGCGGCGACGCCCCCAGCCCAGCCCTGCCCGGCCCCGCTCCATCCCCAACCCCGGTCCGATCGGCCCGCGGGAGACGCCGGCGGGGGCACAGAAAGGCGGCTCCGAGGGGGCCGGCGGGCGAGCCGCCTCTCCCGGGTCCTTCCTCGTCCCTCCCGGGAGGGACCCACACCTGAGCCCGGACCCACCCCCCGCCCGGGGCCACGCTGGATCCGCCTCCCGGCCTGGGTCCCGCCCGCCGGCTGCAGGTGGGCTGCAGCGCCCGAGCCGCGGGCAGAGGGCGGCGGGGAAGGAGGTGAGCCGCGTCCGCGCCGGCTGCCGCTGGTGTCCGTGCCCCCGCTGCTGCGCTCTCCGCCTCCCCTTTCCGCAGGCAGGGCGCGGAGCTGCGCGCCCGCCCCGCCGCCGCCGCCTTGTCCCTCCGGGGCACCATGGAGCTCTCCCTGTCGTCCGGAGGAGCCGCGGAGGCGCTGTCCTGGCCGGAGATGTTCCCGGGATTAGAGTCCGACTCGCCGCTCCCCCCGGAGGAGCTGGACGCGGTTGTCCCGGTCAGTGGGGCCATGGCCGGTGGCATGTTGGATCGGATTCTTCTGGAGTCCGTGTGCCAGCAACAGAGCTGGGTCCGCGTATACGGTAAGGACCTAAGGCCGTCTTAGAGGCTGATGTTTCTTATCGTTGCTCAGGCAGAAATGCATTCTCCAGGTCTCAGTCCCATCCGTTCTCAGTCCCCATCCATCCTGGGTCCGTTTCCCACATCTCTTTTTGTTCTGGGGGTGCATGTCTGACAAGTTTCTGCAGACTTGTACTTGAGAGAAATGTGACTCAGTATGGTCTTTGAACCTTTTCAGGTACCTGCAGTAAGTTTAAGGTGGAGTTGGGATATGAAGCCTTAATTTTCAGGTGGTTACTTCAAGGGAGGGTGTCAGCCGACCTTCAAGAAGAAGACACCAGGAAATCCATCAGTCTTGAGCAAGGGAAGACTGCAAACCAAGATATTATGAAAAAGCTTAGTGGAGGTTAAGATAATAAAGTAAAAATCAAAAGTATTTATTTGGGAAGGGGAACAGTCTTGCTTTTCTATAACCTCTTTCTGAACCTCACTCTCCAAAGGCAAGCACTTAGTCCAAGGGGTGTGGATTGTTTCAGATTGCACTATTGTTTCTGGTGCTCTTTGTAAAGTGACTGGATTGCTACTCAGCAAGTTAAAAAGTGATGAACACACTAAAACTTTCCCTTTCTGCATTCCTAGTAACCACCTCTTTAATTAAAACTGAATGATGAGATTCTATAAGGGCAAGCCTTGTGGCAGCGTTTAAGCCATGCTGATTTTGAAAACCTGTAGCCCAATGATTTATAGCCTGGCATTCAGGACTGAGCTGTGGCTTTCCAAATCACTGAAACGTCAAGGTGTTTATCATTTAGCTCACAGGGATATGAAAGACATTAGTCATGTGGCTGAGTATAAGATGGCAAACTTGAAGCACCTGAAGTCAACACAAGTTTAAGGTGTTATCCTGCAGTCATGTGCATCTAAGCCTATAGTGATCAATTACTTTATGTGTTTTTGGCTTTTTTTTCCATCCTGAGCAGGTTATGTGTTTACTATTCAGGAGTGATGGTGACTTTGAAGTTGTCTTCCTGGATAGTTTAGTTGATTTCAAGACTTTGTCTATCACTATCAGAGAGATCATAGAACTAAGAGTCCAGAGATACAGATTTTTGTCTCAGTTCTGCCGCTAAGTGTCTATGTGATTTGGAGCAGATCAGATCACTTTTTTGACCTCTGATTCCTCATTTGTAAAATGAGTGGATTGGGTTAAATAATCTCTTAATGGTCCTTGCGGTTCTAGAAATCCAGCAGTTTTTATAGCCTTTTTTTTTTTAAAAGGATTATGTATGCAGCACTTTGTATTTTGCTGGCTGTTTGTAAAATGTTTCTTGATGTTATTTTAGTTAACTGAAAGAATTAAAGCAGAGAAGTGGGAGATGATGCAAGGTCATCCAGTTCATTCTCAGCAGATTAGAAACTTTAGTGCATGATTTTTTATTCACCTGCTAGTCCTACTTAGCCAATGGTTTATAACAAAGGGTGGTGAAAATCTGAAGTTGAACTTGAATTAGAGTATATTGGAGGTTACAGCTTTTTCTTGTTCTGTCCTATCTTTTCTTATATACTTCTTTTGCATATTGTTTTTTTGTATGACGTTAGCCTTGTTACTGCAAGAATATGTATATATGACAATTCAGTAGTTCTGTCTGGGTTTTCTAGACCTAGTGTTAGCTACATACTTTGAATGTAACCCATAACATGAATGTGCTTGTTTTTGTAGTCCATTCTTAGGCCTAGGTTTATGTGTGTGTTTGTGTGTGTATGTATGTGTGTGTGTGTGTATGTCTGTATTGTTTCTTAAATATATGTGCTGTGCTTATTTGCTCAGTTGTGTCCAACTCTTTGTGATCCCATGGACTGTAGCCTGCAAGAATACTAAGTGTGTTGCCATGCCCTCCTCCAGGGGATCTTCCCAACTCAGGGATCGAACCCAGGTCTCCCGCATTGCAGGTGGGATCTTTACCATGTAAGCCACCAGGGAAGCCCTCTTAAATATATACATGTATATTCTCTCTCACAAACACATATATAATGTGCATTTCAGAGTTAATTTGCAGACTTTCTACTGCATTGTAGCTTTTTTGTCTTCCCTATCAATTAACTAGAAATAGTTTTTATTTACTATTTAGTACTGCTACTTTCCTTCCTCTAAGGCAGCTCTTAGAGGATACTACGTTATTGTCTTTAGTTTGATGTAAATATTCTAAAACTATCTTAATGACTCTTGACTTTTCTATATCCTTGGGTAGTTTTTAAGTTGCCTGTTGTACAGCTCTTAGAAAAGTTTTGATGCAAAAATAATAGAATGTAGAAAATCAATTTGGAAAAGTTTGTTTTGATTTTCTTATTTGTTTGTTTTGTGTATTCAAAATCCTGATTGTTTTGGAACATCAAGGTTCTTTTACACAACTGGAAGAGACTTTGATGAATGTATTCAAATGCTTTTTAAAGAAATCCAGAAACTAGTGTAGAGTATGCAGCTGGGGATTGTGAACCTGGGTTTTCATTCTGGCTTTGCCACAAATTGTTGTCTAACTTTGGGCAAGTAATTTTAAGTCCGTGTGCTTAGGTTTCTACATAAAATGTGGAGTCTGGAGTAATTGGTATCTATGGTATATTTTAGCTTTAAAGTTCTCTGATTCTATGGCCTGCCCTATTATTTTACCTACAGCTTGGTCTCCCACTTCCAGCCTGACTTGAGGCCAGGCATCAAGCAAGCCTTTAATGCATTTAAATCATGACTGTCGGGTTTCTGGGGAGCACTTTTATCAAAAGGTCAATGAACTGAGTTTTGAAAGAAGGAATGTTGAGGGCAAATGTATATTTGTTTGGAATGTTTTCACAAGATAGGAAGGTGGGGATGGGGGTCTTAGATCCAGCTCGTTCAGTTTTGAGACCTGACCTAAAATAGCCATGTGGGCTTTAAAGATAGGGTTTAAAGTAAAGAGCCTTATTAAGTGCTGTTGGCTTCTGGTTATGGCTCACATCCTCTGCAATATACTTATGTTTGAAATCAGTATGCAAACAGAAACAGAACTACCCCCTTCCCCTCAGATATCTTAACGGAAACTTTTATTTATTTATTTACACAAACTTTTAAAAACAATATTTTATTAGTATGCCTCACAAAATTTGAAGACTGGACACTGTTTTGAGTTTGCTACTGATAGGTCTGGCTCTTTGGTAGATAATACTTATATCCAGAGATTTGTGTGTTGTCATGAGTGGAAACTTTTTTGGAATATGTTCAGAGCTTTACAATACGTGGATCTATATTTAGAACACAAACAAATGCACATCTTTAAGACAGGACTAAGAGAAAAAAACATGCTATTCTTCATTTTCTTTTAGCTGTAAAATGTTTCATTTGTCTTCTACCACTCTTACTGTAAGTTGCGCCCATGCCCATCAAGACTATAAAATTTTTGACACCAGAGAGTCTGTCTGTCTCGTTGATCTTTGTATTCCTGTCTTGCCACTCCCTTCATTGTCACAGTGTCTAGCAGATTGATGCCTCCCCCGTGGTAAGTCAGTGTCTGTTGAATGTTGATCCATCTGTCCTTTGACCATCCAGATCTCAACCTGACTGACTGTATGGGTGGTAGAGTAGCTTAAACAAAGGCATGCCACAAACAGCTAAATATGGATGCAGAATCCAAGAGCATCAAATGCAGAACATTTTTCAGATATTTATAGCCTCAAAGCGAAGTCAATTGGCTGAAAAAGCTCAGCAGCCCAGCAAAAGGAAACGGGAGTGGCGAAGCCAGCCTCACTGTCTGTGCTTTCTGGTAAACAATGAGGACGTTAAAATTAACTACTTTACCATGAGTGGATGATGAGTGAAGGACACTATTTGGGGGAAATTTAAGATACCGGTCTCTAGCTGTGGCGGCATTGGAGCTCTGCACACATCAGTACAACAGGTCTGCAAGTGTATGCACAGCAGTGCTCTTTAATAACTAGAAGGGAAATACAATTATCATGATGAAGTGATCACCAAGAAACCATATTGTTTTAATAGTATGGGAAGGACTTATCTAAAATATTCAGTTAATAAATAACATCAGCATTATTGTATACCATTAAGCTAATATATGGCTCATTGTTTATTAATGACTGGTAGATACCTCTTGGAAAGTTTCTAAAGACTGGTACAGTTTCAGCAAGCAGAAAAAAAGGGAATTAATCATGCTGTATCAAATATCATACAGTTCTAGAAATGTGGCAATGAGAATTTGATAAGAGTTTCTCATGAACTGGATATGAGTTGGTAGGGACAGAAGTCCTACCTGGTTGTAGTAAATAATATTGTTTATGCTCCACCAATTAAAGGATGGTGTTTTAATTTAGAAAGTATATTTTATTGCATTTTTAGAGAATGTTTCTGTATTTACTTAAAATGTTGCAACCAGTAACAAGTCCAGGAAGTTGTTTTATTTTGGTGCAGTATGAATTAGTTGTGACTAACTCAACTGGCCTTACACAGCCTGATCTTAGCATAATTCACTTTGAATATTCTTAGCAAATCACTCTTTCTTACACATCTTAAATATGCACCCCATGACTCCTACTGTGTATTAACATGTAGATAAATGAAGTTGCTCAACCAAGACTAAAAGTTTTACGTGCTTTAGCTAATTGATTGCCAGAAGAAAATCAGTAAATATGTACTCACTATATCCCCAAACATATTCATGTTACTTTAAGTGTTTTAGTTTCCTCAAATGCTATTAATTGAGCTTTTACAAATCAGTATTAATGTTTTAGGAATCTTTAGGGATCATGGCACATCAAGGATGGCACACTGACTTTGAGTGTTGACACCTAAATTTCCTGTGATCTCCAATAGATTTTATGCACAGTAGTAGCAGACAGTTCTCCACTGAAGTTAAAACTTTCAAGAAGGCCTAGATATATAATGTTTATTTTAAATTATGTTGATTTCAAACAGACCCCCCTTTTGCCTTTGAGAGAAAATGTGTGTAGTCATTTAACTTCTCTGTTCTACGAATGTCACAGATGGTGGATAATTTCCTTTACAATATCTTAGTATTTTTCTACCTTCTGTCATGTTGGTTTATTGCTATTTCATTTTCTTTCTTTTTTTTAAACTTTTTATTTTGTGTCGTGATACAGCCAATTAACAATGTTGTGACAGTTTGAGGTGAACAGCAAAGGGACTCAGCCTTACATATACATGTATCCATTCTCCCCAACACTCCCCTCCCATCACGCTGCCACCTGACATTGAGCAGGGTTGCTTGTGCTATACACTTGGTCCTTGATGGTTAGCCATTTTTGCTATTTCATTTTCAAAGAACAAAATATTTTTACAGAATAGAAACTGTACACCCACGATCTCTTTTCCCAAACCATTTGAGCTAGTGTTTCAGAATTCAAAACTTTTGATTTTAGAAAATATGGTATATATACAGTGACATAAATCCCCTGGGGTATCTGGAGAAACTTAATAAGAATCAGTCATGTTAGTAGTTCTTAGCAATTAAATAAATGAGTACTCACACCAAGTATGGTATAAGACTACACATAATATGATGTCATTGTCAGTTTACTGCTAGAGAAGTTATAAAAAAAGTATTCACAGCTTTTTGGATTTAGGAATTGCTGGTATGGAATTGAGGATCTGTATACATTCTCTGGAGTAAATAAAATGAAATTCTAGAATGCTCTGTTTATCTGAGAATAATTTAAACAAATGTTTAATTTTTAAATTAAACAAATACTTAATATTTAACAAATAAATAAAGATTGCCTTTATCTTTCTAGATAATATTTTCAGATATATTAATGTATTACATATTAATATGATATATTAATATAATATTTTCAAGTAATATGATTCAGTGCATGCCCCTTAAAAGATGATGCACAGTTGTGTCCTGTTATGTTGAATGGAATAATTTTTTTCTGATTTGCTAAGGAAAAGAAAAAGGATTCACATGGCAAAGTAGGCTTTACTGAGATCATTGAGGAAGTGGTGGCAAGGCAGTGGTTTCTAACACTTTTTTTCATTAGAAAGAAGCATGAGGTAAATTAAAGCAGAGGGTTTATGTAATTGTTCTTAGCAGTTGCCCTCTTCAGTAGCACAAAGTGGTTTGATCACCTTTTAAGTAGGTGAACCACAAAAAAGCATTCAACTAATGACTGAGTTAATCAAGAAAAAATTCAGCTGTCTGCTCCCTTGTCCTGCCCTGTTGGAATCACTTTAGAGAGGTGTTCCATCTTGTTAACCAGGAGGAGGAGTTTGAAGTGTGCTGAGGGCCCTACTGAAACCGCTTCACCCGGCCTTGGCAGTGGGATACCTGCTCTCTGATGTAAGTTTCTTCCCAAAGGCTATCAAGTGCTTCTCAAGACCTGTTGGTAGAGAACCCTTTACAAGTTTAATGTGGTTGGTTTTCTAGTGGGAAGGAAGCCATCAAGAAGTACATGATATGTAAATAGTAGGGGAAAAAAGGACGTCCTAAGGCCCAGCTCAATGGGGTTAGTGAGAATATAGTGAAAAAAAAAAAGAGAGAAGAAAAGAAAAATGGAGCCCTTGAGAGCATAAAAAAACTTCACTTGCTGTGCTGTTACATAGTAGTGATCATCTTATCGCTACCAGCAGGGTTCAGGTGTTAGGAGTCTGAGTTTTACCTTCCTTCACCCGGTATTTAGTTACATTAATTAGTTGTCTGCGGTTGTTTTGCACTTAAGGATCCAGTTTAGAGACTGGTTGCATTCTCATTTCCCCATAAGTTATCTTCAGCATGGCTCAAGTTGTGTTCACCTTGTGTCCTTTGCAGGTATTGTTGTTTAGTCTAGTCGTTAAGTCGTGTCCGACTCTTCTGTGGCCCCGTGGACTGTAGTCCATGGAGTTCCCCAGGCCAGAATACTGGGATGGGTAGCCTTTCCCTTCTCCAGGGGATCTTTCCAACCCAGGGATTGAACCCAGGTCTCCTGCATTGCAGGTGGCTTCTTTACCAACTGAGCTATCAGGGAAACCCAGATAGCTGGGTCTAAGAGATTGGTAATACTTGCAGATATTCCTTGGGAGAGTGAAAATTTAGAAAGGAAAAATTTTAACATAAGGCATGAAAACAAAATTCAGAATAGTGTGAAAAGTTAAAAAGTTGGTGGTCCTAAATATTTTTCTAAATAATCTTTTTAAGTTTCCTCAGTAAGGAAACTGGCTCAGGAAATTTAGCTTATTCCCCAAATTGGAGACAAATTCCACAGTTTGTCAGGATTAGAACTCTTAACCTCAGATTCCTCAGCCTCCTGTTTTAGCTTCTAGGTCTTACTGCTTTCCCTTAGGGAGATGGCCTTTCAAAGCTGAAGGTCAGTGAGAAATACCAGATTGTTAGTTTCACAGTCTTTAAGGGAAGTGCTGGAAGTACCATTACCTAGGTAACAGAAAACAAAAATGGTCAAAACATCCACCAAGTAGGAGGTTAAGAATAATCTCTAAGAGGTGGACTAGAGGCCACATTAGGTCTCTTCCTAAATTCTTTATTCTGTGATTGGAGGGATGTTTTAAGGAGATTTGAATAATTCATTTATGATCCTTAGAACCCTGGATAATACCTGTAACTATATTATATCTTTCCTTTTAATTTCTAATCTCTTTGATTCATATCATTAAAAAATTAATACTATTTTCCTAATTATGAATGTAATCCATGCTTAATGTAAATAATTGGAATTATAGGAAAAGATGAAGAAAATTAAAATCAGCTGTAATTCTACCTCTTAGAGATAATTCTTATTTTAATATTTTATTGTATTTTATTTCAGTCTTTTCTGTATGGATATACTCATTTGTGCATATTTGATATCATATTGCATCTATTGTATATCACACTTTTTTCTAATAGTGTGTTTCCTTTTGGCTTTCACAATGTTTAAAAATTTTCCAATATATTTCTATTTTGATGCTGGGAGGGATTTGGGGCAGGAGGAGAAGGGGACGACAGAGGATGAGATGGCTGGATGGCATCACTGACTCCATGGACGTGAGTCTGGGTGAACTCCAGGAGTTGGTGATGGACAGGGAGGCCTGGCGTGCTTCGATTTACGGGGTCGAAAAGAGTCGGACACGACTGAGTAACTGAACTGAATATGTTTCCTTCTTTCAAAATTCAAAAGGTATAAAAGGATATACCATGAGGCCTCTCACCCCTCCTCCTCACCCCTCACTTGGCATCTGGCAAGCAATCATTGTCCCCCCAACCCTACACACAATCAATAAATGTTTGAAATTTTTGTGTATCCTTCCATACCTGTCTCATGCATGTAAAAGTAGATATGCTCCGTCGTGTCCAACTCTTTGTGACTCTGTGGACTGTAGCCCACCAGGCTCCTCTGTCCATGGGATTTTCTGGGCAAGAATACTGGAGTGGGGTGCCATTTCCTTCTCCAGGGGATCTTCCTGTCCCAAGGATCAAACCCATGTCTCTTTCTTCTTGTGCTTTGGCAAGCATATTCTTTACCACTGGTGGTATCTTGGAAGCCCCTAGAAGTAGCTAGATAGATAAAAAATTCTGCCCAGTGTAGGATCCAAGAAATTTAGATTAAAAAAAAAAAAAGTCAGGGTCCAGAATTCCCTGTCTGTCCAGTGGTTAAGACTCTGCTTTCACTGACAAGGGCTTGGGTCTAGTCCCTGGTTGGGAAGTCCCACAAGCTGCATGGTCAAAAAAGTTTTGTGTGTGTGTGTGAGGTTAACAAAATGGCTGGAATAGGCCCCCAAAGGAAGTTGGTCTGGTGTTCTGGGGGGGATCTGAAGCTGGTTGTTGTTAATTGTTTTGTATCTGAATTGATAGTATAGTTTTCACTCTGTGTATGCTTTTTTCCTTCTTTTTTTTTTTTTAAAAATAATAACCCATTATAGGAATTGATCTACACTTGGTGTTATTCCTCCCTTCACACATACTTATCACTGTATCTTGGATGTATCTTCCTGTCCATTTCTAAAGTGATTCCATATTGTTTTTATGACTGCTTGATGCATTGAATCATCATTTAAAACTGAGTTTTGCTAGTACTGGTGATAGTATATAAATAATCTTGAAAATAAACCATTTTGCTTGTGTATATCTATAACAAAAATTCATGGAATTGACAAGGTCAGAGACATGTGTTTTCTAAAGTTTTGAAAGATATTCTCAAATTGCTTTTCTTTGGTGTTGTACCTATTTATATTTCTCCACCAAAGTATGGGGCTTCCCAGGTGGCTCAGACCATAAAGAATCTGCCTGAAATGCAGGAGACCCAGGTTCAGTTTGTGGGTTGGGAAGATCCCCTGGAGAAGAAAATGGCAACGCACTCCAGTATTTTTGTCTGGAGAATCCCATGGACAAGTGGAGCCTGGCGGGCTACAGTCCATGGGATTGCAAAGAGTCAGACACTACTAAGCTACTAATACATCAATGTATGAGAGTGCCCATGTTCCTGTATAGCAGATTATCAAGTATTTTTTAATGTGACAATCTAAAAGTAAAAAATAGTCATAGTTCTAATTTTTCAAATCTTACCTTAAGTGTGATTGAGTATCATACAGAGTCATTTAAATATAGCCTTTTTTGTGACTGTACATATCTTTTGCCCTTTTTTATTGGGTTGTTGGATCCTTTAGTGATTTGCAGGAACTCTTAGTATGTTAAGAACCCTTTGTCTGTTGTGAGTTGACAGTATTTTAATTTGTGTTTTGTTTTTCTTTTCCTCTACGAGGAAATTATTCTTATACAATTGAATATATCAGTCTTTTATGGCTTTTTGGTTTTCTGTTAGAATGGCCTTTCCTGTTCTGAAGTTCCAACTCTCCTATGGTTTGTCTAGTTCTTTTTTTTTTTTAATACATTTAAATCTTTGATCCATTTGGAATTCATCCTGGTATAAGGTATGAGATATGGATATAATTTCATTTTCAGAAAGATGGTTTTTCAGTTATCCTAGCAATATTTATTGAATAATTCATGTTTTCCCCCACTGATTTAAGATGTCTCCTTTATCCTTTACTAGATTGTCATATACAATTTAGTTTATTTCAAGATTTTCTACTGTGTTCTATTGGTCTCTGTATATTCATATGCCACTGTCACACTGTTTTATTACTGAAGCTTATTTGAAAATATAATTTGTCAATGACTGATTTAACATAACTTATCTAACCATTATCCTATTTTAAATATTAACATTTTTCAAAATTTTTTTGTTTACAGTCTACTGATTCTCTTTGTTTACAGATCTTTGAACTACTGACTATTTCCTTAGGCCGAATTCCTAGAAGAGTATGTTTTTAAAGGCCTGAGACTTAGTGCCAAATTTGTGTGACCTTCCTGGAAAGCAGTGCCTCCCACAAATATATGAAAATATGGCTCATAATTTTAAGTCCTACTTCTGTATTGCTACATTCAACATATTAAAGTATGTTTGCATAGATTTCCTGTAGTGAAATTCCCAGGTGGCTCAGAGGTAAAGAATCTGCCTACCAATGTAGGAGACACAGGTTCAATCCCTGGGTTGGGAAGATCCCCTGGAGAAGGACGTGGCAAGCACTCCAGTGTTTTTGCATGGAGAATCCCATGGACAGAGGAGCCTGGTGGGCTATGTTGCATAGGGTTGCAAAGAGTTGGACACGATTGAGCATACAGGTGCATGTAGTGTCTTAAGTGTTATTTAGCGCCTATTAAATATGCTCAGAGTTGTAATGTTATTTAGCACATATTAAATATGCTCAGAGTTCTAATGACTTACCTTCAAAACTGAGTTTTTTCTCAATGGTACTCCTTTTGATTAATGGCATATTTTCAAGTGAATGAGGGAAGCATGAATATGGAGTCAAAGCATACAGATTATTTTTCCTGTCTTAAAAATCCTGTGTGCTCTCCCTACCCACTACCTCACAGCTCATGGCAACCACTGATGTTTTTACTGCCTCCATAGTTTCTCCTTTTCCAAAATGCTATTTAGTTGAAATCATACCCAAATTGTCTTTTATGCATTAGCTATTTGTTTAGCAAACTTAGAAAGGAACAAAGTAGTTTAACTTTTAATAGTAACATAGAGCGGTTTAAGAATGAAATGTAGAATCCTGTATCCAGTTAATATTGTGAAAGTTTGTAGGAGATTTTGTTTGATTTAAATTTGGGCAGGATATAACATATAAGTATTTTCTTCCCTTGATTTCTGTAGGCTTGACTGTTAAATTTTCTGTTTGTTTATAAATTTCAGGCATATCTCTGAGTGAGAAAGCCCAAGGCCTTTCTAGAGCACATTTCTGTTTTGTAATGGACCAGTTTTGCCCAGTGGATAGTGGTTAGCCTGATTCAAAGAACAGACCTTGAAAAAGATGCCCAGCACTAACCAAAGACATGGTTCAAATCTAAAAAATGAGTGAACTTTTAGTATTTTCTGGCTTCATAAAGACTTCGGAGTATTTTTTCATCCTCATAGAAATGCTTTATTTGCTAATGTCTGAATCTTATTTGGAGAAAGCAATGGCACCCCACTCCAGTACTCTTGCCTGGAAAATCCTGTGGATGGAGGAGCCTGGAGGGCTGCAGTCCACGGGGTCACACAGAGTCAGACACGACTGAGCGACTTGACTTTCACTTTTCACTTTCATGCATTGGAGAAGGAAATGGCAACCCACTCCAGTGTTCTTGCCTGGAGAATCCCAGGGACGGGGGAGCCTGGCGGGCTGCCGTCTATGGGGTCGTACAGAGTCGGACACGACTGAAGTGACTTAGCAGCAGCAGAATCTTATTTGATAACATGGTAAAGAACAGTATCATATGTGGTGATTCCTGTTGAAACAGAAAGATACCGTAGAGCAGTGGTCCCCAGTCTTTTTGGCACCAGGGGCCAGTTTCGTGAAAGACAGTTTTTCCATTGACCTGAGATAGAGGAGGCAAGGGATGGTTTCAGGATGTTTCAAGTGCATTACATTTATTGTGCATTTTATTTCTATTATTATTGCATCAGCTTTACCTCAGATCATCAGGCCTTAGATCCTGGAAGTTGGAGACCCCTCCTCTAGAGGATTTGATATAGTCATATGTCTTGCCGTTTTGCTCAGGTCAGAAAGTCTGAAGTCATTCTTTTTCAAGCACACCTTTAATCAGTTTGAGGATATTTTTAGGTATTTGCATTTTAGGTATTTTTAGTGTACAACTTGATTGTCATGCCTGTGTGCTAAGTCACATCAGTTGCCTCCAACTCTTTTGCGAACCCATTCATTGTAGCCCGTCAGGCTCCTCTGTCCGTGGTTTTCTCCAGGCAAGAATACTGGAGTGGGTTGCCATGCCCTCCTCCGGGGGATCTTCCTAACCCAGGGATCCAACATGCGTCTCTTAAGTCCCATGCATTGGCAGACGGGTTCTTTACCACTAGTGCCACCTGGCAAGCCCACCTTGATTGTCATACCTTGAGAAATAGTTGCATTACTTTTTCATGCCAGTAATCTTTCCTAGGGGAAGGCAATGGCACCCCACCCCAGTACTTTTGCCTGGAAAATCACATGGACGGAGGAGCCTGGTAGGCTCCAGTCCATGGGGTCACTGGGAGTCGGACACGACTGAACGACTTCACTTTCACTTTTCACTTTCATGCATTGGAGAAGGAAATGGCAACCCACTCCAGTGTTCTTGCCTGGAGAATCCCAGGGACAGGGGAGCCTGGTGAGCTTCCGTCTATGGGGTCGCACAGAGTCGGACACGACTGAAGCGACTTAGCAGCAGCAGCAGCAGCAGTAATCTTTCCTTACCTGTAGCTTAACTGGCAATAGTAATGTTTTGCTTATACAACCAGCAATGTTATTCCATTTACCTGTGAGCATATTATATAAAATGATATGTTTTTGCAATGTTGGATTTTTCCCTACAGTCTCAAAATACCCTGCATTTTTTTCAATAAATTTATGAAACATGATCATTCTTTTCTTCATTTTATTGGGAAATAATCATGTGAGGTTAGTGATGTAAAGATTCTCGGTGAAGTTATATTAGAATGTGAGTAAAACTGGAATGTGAGTTACAATCTAGTGCATTTTTGGGATATTACCCTATTTCTATTATCCAAGTTCCTAAGTCGCTGCTTCCAGTTTAATATATTTGTGTTAAAATATGTCATGAGCTGTTTAAAGTACTATTTTTAGACTTTCCTAAGTACTCTTAGAATTTAACAATATGTCTTATCCTACCTTCTGTGGCTCTTTTGGAACCACATAGGTAAAAATGGGTTTGAATTCACTGGTGAACTGAAGGAATAAAAGTGAGGATGCTGGAGAGAGTAACCAATATGTTCTTTTGCACTCATTTTTTTTTTTTTTTGTAGTACAATATACATATATATGCTATGCTAAGTCACTTCGGTCGTGTCCGACTCTATGCGACCCCATAGACGGCAGCCCACCAGGCTCCGCCATCCCTGGGATTCTCCAGGCAAGAACACTGGAGTGGATTGCCATTTCCTTCTCCAATGCATGAAAGTGAAAAGTGAAAGTGAAGTCGCTCAGTCATGTCCGACTCTGTGTGACCCCATGGACTGCAGCCCTCCAGGCTCCTCCATCCATGGGATATTCCAGGCAAGAGTACTGGAGTGGGGTGCCATTGCCTTCTCTGACAGTATGCATACCACATTTTATTTTAATTATTTAAGCATGCAATTCAGTGATATTAAGTACATTCACAATGTTACGTAACCCTCTTCATTGTCTGTACCTACTTTTGAGAAACTACAACTTTTCCTCAGCATTTGTGCATTTTTACATTCCTACCAACAATGTATAGGGTTCTGGTTTCTTTACCTCCTTGCACCCACTCTTGTTCTTTTCTATTCTCTTTTATTAAAGCCATCCTAGTCAGTATGAAGTGATACCTCATCATGGTTTTGATTTTCATTTCCCTTATGATGAGTGATGTTGAACATCTTTTCATATGCTTTTTGGCTGTTTGTATATCTTCTTTTGAAAAATGTCTATTTAGATCCTTCTTTTATATTAATTCTTAGACATATTCTTGTTTTTCATATTATCAGTAATACGTGTTAATTATCCAATATAGTAATCTTAACTCTAATAACAGTGATAGTCATAATCATGATTATAATGACAATAATAATGTAAAACTTCTTGAATACTTACATGAGCCAGGTGCAGTTCTAGGTTATTTATGTCTATTTAATCTTTGTAGCTATCTTATGAAGTAAATGCTATTATTATCCGTATTTTATAGGTGAGGAATCAGAGACACAGAGACGTAAAGGAACTTGGCCAAGGTTATGGAGCAAGTGGGCGGCTAGTATGAGATTGGAACTCAGGCAGTTCACTCTTGAGTCTGTTCTCTTCACTACTATATAATTTAGTTTCTCATAGATAAAAACTTTAAACTGTTATTATAAAAAGCACTCACTGTGATGTTTGTTAATTTGAACCTTGAACCTGTAGTTTACCTATGTGCTTTATACAGCGCTGTAACTGTAAAATAATGACATTTGATGTGCTGGGTATGCTTTGGATGTCATAATTGAACATCTTTGTAGAGTTGTTCAAGTTTTATTAACTGTAGACAACATGAGAAAGCTGTTTGTGGCGAATGGTGTGAATATTTCTACATATAAAAAAGTTTATACAAATTCTAATGGTGATCTAAATTTATGTATTTTTAGCAGTAATACAAAATATAAAAATAGGACTTTTTTTCCCTTTGAAAGCGTGCCTTTGTCAGCCTTTTATTTATGCTTGACCAAGCCAGTAAGAATACTGAAATTTAAGAGACCACACAGTCATAAGAACCATGAATTGTATTCATCTGGGGCATAGCTTTATTTATTCTAGGACTTACACTTCAAGTGGTTCTCCCTTTTGATATGAGAAATTCTGAAAAGAGAATCTACTTTTATAGAGCCAAGTAAACCCAAACATTGATCAGAGCTTGGCCATATAAGAGATATTTTAGGATATTTATAGAATTCCTGTGTTCTTTTTAAAAAACCTAGGAACACTGGCCTCTTGTTGGGCCTGATTTGTGTTCATCTCAGTTCCTCTCAAACCTGGCTTTATGGTACATATACTTTGTAATTTAAAAATATCCTAAGGTTTGTATTTCAAGGACTCAGAAACTTAAAGCATGATTTAAACACAGCATGCTGTGTGAATCAGTTATGAATTTAACTTTCCCTCGATAGCACTAGTGGTAAAAACCTACCTGCCAGTGCAGGAGACATAAGAGACGCTGGTTGAGTCTCTGGGTCGGAAAGATCCCCTGGAGTGGGGCATGACAACCCACTCTATTATTCTTGCCTGGTGAATCCCATGAACAGAGGAGCCTGGCGGGCTACAGTCGATGGGGTCACAAAGAGTCAAATATGACTGAAGTAACTTAGCATGCACGCATGAATGAATTACAGCTCTTCAAAATCTGTGATTCTTTGAGCTATGGGCAATATGGCAATGGGAAGTGAATTAAAATGTTACATTCTGATCATATGTCTTAAAAAAGTACATACATCTTAAAAAAACAATTTGTTATATTTGACATACAGCAGACTTAAATAACCACGAAACCACCACCACAATCAAGAAGATAAGCATCTAATTCTTCTAAAAAGTTTCCTTGCACCTGTTGATAATCCTTCTGTCCCATCCCTCCCACTCCATCACCAGACAACCACTGGTTGTCTTTATAGATTAGTTTGGATTTTCAAAAAATTTATATAAATAAAATCATGTAATATATACTTACTTGTAATCTGATTTCTTTCATGTAGTACATTTTGAGATTCACCCATGTTGTTGCTTGTATCAACAGTTAATTCCTTTGTTTAACCAAGTAGTATGCCAGTGAGTAAATATTCCATGATTATTTATCAGTTTACCTAAACGTTTGGGTTGTTTCTAGTTTTCTGGCCATGATGAATAAAGGTTCTGTGAACATTTGCGTATAAATCTTGGTATAGACATATGCTTTTATTTCTCTTGGATAGCTACCTAAGAGTGGAATGACTGGGTCATATGGTAGGTTTATGTTTAACATTTTAAGAAACTGCCAAACTGTTTTCCAAAGTGCTTGTATCATTTTACCACCAGCAGGGTATGACAGTTCAGTTTCACTGCCTTACCAACAACACTTGGTATGATAAGTCTTTTTAATTTCAGTCCATGTAGGAGCTGTGTAGCCCTATTCAACGTGATCTTAATTTGCATTTTTCTGATGACTAGTTAATGTTGAGCATCTTTTCATATGCTTATCAGACATTCATCTATCTTCTTTAGTGAAATGTCAAATCAAATCTTCTGTCCGGTTTTAAACTGGTTTTGTCAGTGGACACCAAGGTCCTATTATATAGCACAGGGAACTATACTCAGTGTCCTGGGATAAATCATAATGGAAAAGAATATAAAAAAGAATGTATTCATATGTATAACTGAGTCACTTTGCCATATAGCACACATTAACAAAACATTGTATACCAGCTATACTTCATTAAATAAATACATTGGATTTGTCTTATTGAGTTATATGAGTTGTTTCTGTATTCTGGATTTTTTTTTGTTTGTTTTAGTTGCTAAGTTGTGTCTGACTCTTTTGCAGCCCCATGGCCTATAGCCCGCCAGGTTCCTCTGTCCGTGGGATTTCTAGGCAAGAAAACGAATTGGTTGCCATGCTTTCCTCCCAGGGATCTTCCCAACCCAGGAATCTATTTGTGTCTCCTGCATTGGCAGATGGACTCTTTACCAGTGAACCACCAGGGAAGCCCCCATATTCAGGATATAAATTATTAATCACATACGTGATTTACAGTTGCTTTTTCCCATTAAGAAACTGCCAAACTGTTTTCCTAAGTGCTTGTGATATACCTGATCATATTCTTAACACTGTCTTCAAAGAGTAGCTCTTAATTTTGATGAATCTTTTCATTTTGTGAATTGTGCTTTTCATATCTTATCAAATTTTTAATCGAAGTTTGCAAAGATTTTTCCTATGTTTTCTTCTAAAAGTTTTATAATTTCAAGTCTGCGATCCATTTTGATTTTACTTTTGTGTATTTAGTCCAAAATAAGGATTGAAATTTCTTTTTAAAAAATATGGATATCTAATAGTTTCAGCACCATTTTTTAAACAGTTTGTTTTTTTCCAGCACTCAAATACTTTTGTACCTTTGTTGAAAATCAAATATACACGGGGTTGGGGGGTGGGGTCTGTATCTGGTCTTTGGTATATTCTATCATTGTGGTTGTGTTGAAACTATAGATCAGTTTGGGGAGAATTAATATATTAATAGTGTACATCTCCCTATTTTGTCTTTTAAAATTTCTCTCTATAAAGCTTTCAGTGTGCAGGTCTTATAGATCTTTTGTTTGATTTACTCCTAAGTATTTTACAATTTTCAATGATATGGTGGGTGGTATATTTTTAAAAATTTGTTTCTAATTTATTTCTAGTATATAGACTATGACAGATTCTTTTTTCATTTTTGCCTTGTATGCTGCAACCTTGCTAAACACATCTTATTTCTAGTGGGTATCTTGCAGATTCTATTAGCTTTTCTATCCAGGATTGTTTGAGAAGGCAATGGCACCCCACTCCGGTACTCTTCCTTGGAAAATCCCGTGGATGGAGGAGCCTGGTAGGCTGCAGTCCATGGGGTTACTAAGAGTTGGACACGACTGAGCGACTTCACTTTCACTTTTCACTTTCATGCATTGGAGAAGGAAATGGCAACCCACTCCATGTTCTTGCCTGGAGAATCCCAGGGATGGCGGAGCCTGGCCGGTTGCTGTCTATGGGGTCGCACAGATTCGGACATGACTGAAGCGACTTAGCAGCAGCAGCATACAGAGGATTGTACATAATGTCTGCAAATAAAGACTTACTTCTTTTCAAATCAGGATGCTTTTTATTTCTTTTTCTTGCTTGATTACACTGGCTAGCACCTCCAGGTTAATGTTTAATAGAAGTGGTGAGAGCAGACATCCTTGCCTCTCTTAGGGGGAAAGCTTTCAGTCTTTTACTATTTAAGTGTGATGCTAGCTTTAGGTTTGTTGGTGTTTTTGTAGATGCCCCCTTATCAATTTTAAGATATTCCTTTCTATTCCTAGTTTCTTAATAGGTTTTTTCCCTCCAATCAGGAATAGATGTTGTCAGATGCATCAATTGAAGTGGTCACAAAGGTTTTCTTTTTTAGTTTATTAATATTAATTCCATTGTTTTTTGGGAGGGCGGGGGGAACCATGTGGCTTGTGAGATCTTAGTTCTCTAACCAGAGATTGAGTCTGAGCCACTGCAGTCAAAGTGCCATGTCCTAACCACTGGATTACCAGGGAATTTCCTAATTACACTGATTTTTGAGTTTTAAACCAACTTGTCACACTTGCATAAAACCCTACTTGGTCTTAATGTTTTATTATCTTTTTATATGTTGCTTGATTTGCTTCATTTTATTTGCTAAAATTATCTTAAAGAATTAAAGGTTCGCCTAGTCAAGGCTATGGTCTTTCCTGTGGTCATGTATGGATGTGAGAGCTGGACTGTGAAGAAGGCTGAGCGCCGAAGAATTGATGCTTTTCAACTGTGGTGTTGGAGAAGACTCTTGAGAGTCCCTTGGACTGCAAGGAGATCCAACCAGTCCATTCTGAAGGAGATCAGCCCTGGGATTTCTTTGGAAGGAATGATGCTAAAGCTGAAACTCCAGTATTTTGGGCACCTCATGCGAAGAGTTGACTCATTGGAGAAGACTCTGATGCTGGGAGGGATTGGGGGCAGGAGGAGAAGGGGACGACAGAGGATGAGATGGCTGGATGGCATCACTGACTTGATGGGTGTGAGTTTGAGTGACCTCTGGGAGTTGGTGATGGACAGGGAGGCCTGGCATGCTGCAGTTCATGGGGTCGCAAAGAGTCAGACACGACTGAGCGACTGATCTGATCTGATCTGATCCCTGTCAGTCCAGAGGTTAAGACTCTGTGCTTCCAACACATGGGGCTTGGATTGGATCCCTGATCCCTGGTGGGGAAGTGAAGATCCTGCATGTTGTGTGGTATGGCCAAACAAACAAACAAAAAAGAATTTTGTATCTGTATTCATGGAGGAATATTGGTGTGTGGTTTTCTTTTGTTATTTCTCTGGCTTTGGTTTTAGAGTGTCTTGAAATCACAGTGCAGTACTTCCCACTGTGTTTACTTTAAAGAAAGTAAATTGCTTGCCATTGCAGGAGCCATAAGAGACAGGGATTCGATCCTTGGGTTGGAAAGATCCCCTGGAGAAGGGCATGGTAACCTACTCCAGTATTCTTGCTTGGGGAATCCCATGGACAGAGGAGCCTGGCGGGCTACAGTCCATCCCGTCGCAAAGCACGGGGCATGACTAAAGTGACTGAGCATGCGTGCACGACATCACAGTGTGCATTGTAAAGTATTTCTTTTTTACTTTTCTGGAAGAGTTCATATAGAATTGGTATTGTTTCTGCTTTGTGTGTTTGGTAGAATTCATCAGGTAAGCTATCTGTACCTGAAATTTTCTTTGTGGGAAAATTTTTCTCACTTCAAATTCAGTTTCTTTCATAAATATAAAATTTATGTTATTCATTTGTTCTTGATCTTTTGTTGTTTGTGTGTTTGAAGGATTGTGTCCCTTTTGTCTTTAAGTAGTTAAATTTATCAGCATAAAATTGTTTAGGATATTTCCTTATCTTTTTAATAATTTCAGAATCTTTAATAATGTTACCTCTGTTATTCCTGATATTGTAAATTTCTATCTTCCCTATTTTACCCTCCATCAGTCTGGTAGGTTTAAGTTTATTAAATTTATTGGTCCAAGAATCAGCTTTTGGTTTCACTGTCTTTTTTCCTATTTTTTTTTTCTTCTTTGAAATTTTACTGGTTTCTGTTATAATATTTATTATTTACTTTCTTTTATCTACTTTGGGTTTCATTTGTTGTTTTGATATCCCTTTACTACTTTCTTAATATAGATCAGATCAGATCAGATCAGTCGCTCAGTCGTGTCTGACTCTTTGCGACCCCATGAACTGCAGCACGCCAGGCCTCCCTATCCATCACCAGCTCTCGGAGGTCACTCAGACTCACATTCATCGAGTCAGTGATGCCATCCAGCCATCTCATCCTCTGTCGTCCCCTTCTCCTCCTGCCCTCAATCCCTCCCAGCATCAGAGTCTTCTCCAATGAGTCAACTCTTCGCATGAGGTGCCCAAAATACTGGAGTTTCAGCTTTAGCATCATTCCTTCCAAAGAAATCCCAGGGCTGATCTCTTTCAGAATGGACCGGTTGGATCTCCTTGCAGTCCAAGGGACTCTCAAGAGTCTTCTCCAACACCACAGTTGAAAAGCATCAATTCTTCGGCGCTCAGCCTTCTTCACAGTCTAGCTCTCACATCCATACGTGACCACAGGAAAGACCATAGCCTTGACTAGGCGAACCTTTGTTGGCAAAGTGATGTCTCTGCTTTTGAATATGCTATCTAGGTTGGTCATAACTTTCCTTCCAAGGAGTAAGCGTCTTTTAATTTCATGGCTGCAGTCACCATCTGCAGTGATTTTGGAGCCCAGAAAAAGAAAGTCTGACACTGTTTCCACTGTTTCTCCATCTATTTCCCATGTAGTGATGGGACCAGATGCCATGATCTTCGTTTTCTGAATGTTGAGCTTTAAGCCAAACTTTTCACTCTCCACTTTCACTTTCATCAAGAGGCTTTTGAGTTCCTCTTCACTTTCTGCCATAAGGGTGGTATCATTTGCATATCTGAGGTTATTGATATTTCTCCCGGCAATCTTGATTCCAGCTTGTGTTTCCTCCAGTCCAGCATTTCTCATGATGTACTCTGCATATAAGTTAAATAAACATGGTGACAATATGCAGCCTTGACGTACTCCTTTTCCTATTTGGAACCAGTCTGTTGTTCCATGACCAGTTCTAACTGTTGCTTCCTGATCTGCATACAGATTTCTCAAGAGGCAGATCAGGTGGTCTGGTATTCCCATCTCTCTCAGAATTTTCCACAGTTTATTGTGATCTACACAGTCAAAGGCTTTGGCATAGTCAATAAAGCAGAAATAGATGTTTTTCTGGAACTCTCTTGCTTTTTTATGATCCAGCGGATGTTGGCAATTTGATCTCTGGTTCCTCTGCCTTTTCTAAATCCAGCTTGAACATCAGGAAGTTCAGGTTCACATATTGCTGAAGCCTGGCTTGGAGAATTTTGAGCATTACTTTACTAGCGTGTGAGATGAGTGCAATTGTGCGGTAGTTTGAGCACTCTTTGGTATTGCCTTTCTTTGGGATTGGGATTAATATAGAAGTGCAGGCCATTTATTTGCAACTTGTCTTTTTTTCCTGATAAAGGCATTTCCGCGCTGTAAATGTTCCTCTAAATACTGCATTAGTTCCACCTCACAAATGTGCTGTGGCATGTTTCATTTAGTTCAAAATAATTTCTCATTTTTTCCTTTGATGTTATCTTTGACTCATGGGCTTTATAGAGGTTTATATAGTTTGCAAATATTTGAGGATTTTCCAGATGCCTTTTTGTTACTAATTCCTAATTTGTGGTCAGGATGTACTTTGTATGATTTGAATCCATTTAGATTTATTGAGATTTGCTTTATGACTCAGTGTAGTGTGCACTTAATTGTTTTAGCAAATTTGTATTTTGCTATTGTAGAATGGAGTGTTTTATAAATATCTGTTAAGTCTAGTTGGTTAATAGTGTTGTGCAAGTCTTCTGTATTCTAGATTTGCTATCAGTTATTGACAGCTTTGTTGAAGTCTTTGGTTAATTGTGGATTTGTCTATTTTTCTCTGTAGTTCCATCAGGTTTTGCTTTGTGTGTTTTGAAGCTTTGTTGTTAGGAACATAGACATTTAGGTTACTATGTCCTCCTGATGAAAACGTAATATCATTATGTATTTTATCATTATGAAATAGTCCTCTTTATCACTGCTGCTGCTGCTAAGTCGCTTCAGTCGTGTCCGACTCTGTGCGACCCCATAGACGGCAGCCCACCAGGCTCCCCGTCCCTGGGATTCCAGGCAAGAACACTGGAGTGGGTTGCCATTTCCTTCTCCACTGTTTATCACTAGTGATATTCTTTGTCCTGGAATCTGCTTTATCTGACTTTAATATAGCTACTCTAGCTTTCTTGTGACTTGTATTAGCATGGAATTTCTTTTTCCATCCTTTTATTAGTACTTTTAACTCACTTGTCTCTTTATAGTTAAAGTGGGTTTCTTTTAGGCAACATATAGTTAAGTCTTGATCTTTTATCCAGTCTTTCAGTTGAGGTATTTGGACTAGTTACATTTAATGTGTTTATACTTATTTATATTTAATGTGATTGGTTGCATTTAAATTGAATGGGTGGGTTTAAATCTACTATAAATATCTTACTATTTGTTTTGTTTCTCATATCTGTTCCTTTCTCTCATTTTACTCTTTTAATGCTTTTTGAAGTAATTTTGTATTTTTTACGATTCTGCTTCCTATTTTGTTTTACATTAGTGATTGCTTTATCGTTTATAGTATATATCTTTTAATCTATAATAGTCTAACTTCCAAGTGTTATTACACTACTTCATTTATAGTTAAGAACCTTATAACATTTTACTTAATGATTTTAACTTTCTGGCTTTTCTGCTATTGTCATCCATTTTACTTCTACTTATAAACTCCACAAAAATATTGTTTTTGCATCAAATAGTTGATTATATTTTTAAAAGATTTAAATAATATGGGAAAATATAAAAATTTTACTTGTTCCAGGCAGCAGAGTAATTCTGGTCCTTGTTAATCCACCTTGATCAATAGAAATCCTCCCATATCTGGTTTGGCCCTGAGTGATAGCATGTCCTGGAGCAAATCAGCAGTATTCTTCCTTCTGCAGTTTTAAATCTGGTGTTTTCATCTCTTCAGGGAGGTATGATCTTGAGTTATTGAAGCTTGAACAAGTTGGATTTCTTTAGTGCCTTTTACTTATTTAAAGTCAGTACTTCAGCGAGGTCACTGTATCTCCATAGTGTCACCCATATAGCCATCTGACTCAGTACAATAAAAAGCCTTCATACACTACTTTTTAAATTCCTCCAAATATGCCACAAACTGTTAATGGCATAAGCTGCGACTACAAATTTCACAGCACATCTCTTCCTGTAAATGGTGGAGTGGAAGTTGGGAATGTTTATTTGACCTGAATAAATCAACGAAATACTTTTTTCCTTTTCTGAAGGCACTGATTCTTGGCAAGCAAAGTCAATTTTTCTACGTTTAAACTAAACATCTAGTCTTCTTAAAAGTCAAAATGAAAGTGAAGTTGCTCAGACATGTCCGACTCTTTCCGACCCCATGGACTATAGCCTACCAAGCTCTTCTGTCCATGGGATTTTCCAGGCAAGAATACTGGAGTGGGGTGCCATTTCCTTCTCCAGGAGATCTTCCTGACCAAGGGATTGAACCCCGGTCTCCTGCATTGTAGGCACACTCTTTACTGTCTGAGCCACATAACTAGGAGTCAATTAAACTACTAAATCATGCTTATTATTAGGTTAAAAAGTTAAGGTATAATTTTTGCCAAATAGACAATGGGAAGCACAAATAGGGGTGAGTTGTTTGCCAAATGCCTGCTTTTGGCATACAAACTGCTTGTTATGTAGGCATGACAGTGACGTCTATACTTGTTGGTTCACCCTAGATACTTTGACTGAAAAGAGAACATATTGACTTAGGGACAAACATGAATGTTGGTGGATCTAACCTGAAGCAAAGTTATTTGCGAATCTTGTCCTAATGGCGCTTACAGTTTAGTCAGGGAGGTAACTATCAATCAAATGCAAACTAAATATAAAACTAAAATTCTCACAAATACTGTATAAGAAAGTACACAGTGCCCTAAAAGTATATAACTAACTGATCTAATTTAGTTTGAGAGAATAAAGAAGACTTTCTTAAGGCAATGACTGAGATCTGTGGGGTGAATAGGGGTTAACTAGGTGAAGGGAGTTAGGAGTAGGCAAGTGTTCTATATGAAGAGGGTAATGTGCGAAGGTCCTGGTGGTAGTGAGCCTGGCAAATTTGAGGACTTCTGAATAAAGACTGGAGTGGCTGGATCACAGGTATTTAGAGGATGCATGGTATAAGATGTGGCAAAGGAAGTAGCTGTGTGTGCAGGATTTGGGTCTGGAAGTCAGTGCCTGCTCTATTTGCCTTAGAAAAGACCACTCTGACTTCAGTATAGAAGATAGATTGGTGTGGAGCAGGGAGGCCAGTCAGAAGGCCGTTGTTATAATTGAGGCAGGAGATGATGGTAATTCAGACTAGGGAGATGGTGATAGAGAAGAGGATAGATTTGAGAGATGTTTAGGAGGTTAAAATAGATAAGATTTGGTGAAGGATTAGATATGGGGCACTGAGATATGTGGGGAAGAGTGGGGAGATTTGAAAAGGGTAGGTTGTGGTTTAATTGTGAATAGATAATGGAGGGATGTTGGTACTATTTAACGAGAAACAGCTGTTTGTTTTGTTGCTTGTTTTTATTTTCCCAGTGAAATATAAGCATTTTTTTCTTCCAGGGAGATGTGTATTTTATTTAGGGGTGTTTCAGAGTCCTCTTCATCCTTTAGGACCTAGCATAAATATGACTTCTTCCTTGACATCTCTTTGCCTACTTTCCCCCATAGCTAGAAATAATTTTTCCCTTCTCTAAAACTTCTGTTAAGCTGTTTACAGTTCTGTTATGGAACTTTTCACCATCTAACTTGTTGTTTTCTACTTGTGTATGTTTAATTTCCTTTATTGTATTGAAAGCTGCTTATTGAATGGAATATTTGTTCACTTTGGTAGTCTCACAGCTAACAGTTTCTTTACTATTCTTTAATGGATTTGATAGTCACAATTAACAGTAATATTTCTTCAATACTCTGACTTTGTGAGGGTGTGGGTTCCATGAGGGAGTATACTACCTCAGTTAATTAAAGCTTTGTGTACATTAAGGTATCTATATACAAGAAGAATTCACTAGGGTAATAAAATGGTAGAAAGGTCTTTTATAATTTCAATTTTAGATCATTAGTCAATATTATACATTACTTCTTTTAAAAAAAAGTAATGTATAATATTGACTAATGATCTAAAATTCAAATTATTTTTGCTCAACTTTTTTTAATAAAATAGGTCATTGATTTAATTAATCAGTCTATAATTGATGAGCTAAGCATAGGCTTATAAAACACCTAACATTTGTGTAAGACTTAATAATTGTTCAGAACATACACAAAATATGTCTCAATCTCATCCTATAATAGTCCTATTAGATAAGTATTGTTCTGATTTTGCAGATCCATGCCATATTTTAAAGGATACTTTTGAAGACCTTGGGATGAGGTTATTTTGTGTTTTCAAAAATCAAAATATTCCTTTTTACTTTCTCTAATAGATTGAACCAGAAGCTCTTTGAGTAGTAAAATTACTGTAATAGTAATCTTCTGGGTGACTTGGCCTGAAGAGCTTTTTGGGCTATCATTTCAATCAAGTTCAAATTCTAGGATGAACTCATCTCTAACTCATTCTGTTTAAGCATTTTGTGATGTTTTTATATTTTCGTTTAGAGAAAGCCCTTAAATGTGCCTCCCAAGTAACAAGTAAAGCTGCGTTTTAAGTAGATATACTTATATTAGAAAATAAATGAACCTTAAGGGAAGGATGCAAATAGCAAGATCTTATCAATAAAACACAGTTAAAATTTGGAATATGATGATATGATTCTTTAAAGTTCTTTTAGTGTTTTAAAAGGAATCAGAGCAGTGTCCCAGTAGCCTTCTTTCCCCTAGGTTTTCAAAAAACACCTATTTCATTGTATATTTTTTACTTTTTCCAGGTGGGTATTATCAAACTTAGTGGTGATTTAGGTTTCTAAACTGATAGGTTTCTGAGACCTACACGAACTCCTTTATGAAAATCAGTACAATATTTTCTTTACAATCATCTTCAGAGTTTTGTAAATAAATTTTTCTCTTTTTCCAGTTTCCTTTTAACGTTCCTTTTATAAAAAATTTGTTTACTAAGGGATAAATTTGTGTGTTGTCATTTAGTTGCTAAGTCGTGTCTGATTCTTTCTGTGACCTCACGGACTATAGCCTGCCTGGCTACTCTGTCCATGGGATTTCTCAGGCAAAAACACTAGAGTGGGTTGCCAGTTTCTTCTCCAGGAGATCTTCCAGACCCAGGGATTGAACTCGTGTCTCCTGAATTGCAGGTGAATTCTTTACCGCTGAGCTACCAGGGAAGCCATATTCATGTAGTTCTTGGGTATGTATGGCTTAACATTTTTTTTTGCATTCCTTATAGCAACAGTGGCACCCAACTCCAGTACTCCTGCCTGGAAAATCCCGTGGATGAAGGAGCTTGGTTGGCTGCAGTCCATGGGGTCGCTGAGGGTCTGATACAACTGAGTGACCTCACTTTCACTTTTCACTTTCATGCATTGGAGAAGGAAATGGCAACCCATTCCACTGTTCTTGCCTGGAGAATCCCAGGGACGGGGAGCCTGGTGGGCTGCTGTCTATGGGGTCACACAGAGTCGGACATGACTGAAGTGACTTAGCAGTAGCAGCAGTAGCATAGCAACTTTGTGAAATAGGGTTATAAATGAAGAAACTGAGTCTAAAGGAGGTTAGGACTTGCTTAGCGACTTCAATGTATGTTTTTTTGCAGCTGTTGTTTTAATTGTCAAGTTGTGCCCGGCTCTTTTATAACCCCATGGACTGTAGCCCACCAGGCTCTGTCCATGAGATTTCCCTGACAAGATTACTGGAGTGGGTTGCCATTTCCTTCTCCAGGGGATCTTCCAACCCAGGTATCGAACCCATGACTCCTGCTTGGCAGGCAGATTCTTTACCATTGAGCCACTTGAGAAGCCCTCAGTGTATTAATAGGACTTCTTTGAACAAACAGAAATCAAGTAGTTCTGCTCTCTCTGTCATTACACTCCTTCCCCTCAAACCCTAGATCTCTCTGCCTTTTGTTTTTCTGTACATTGCTTAAAAGAAAAAAAGAACAAAAAGCAAAAAAAAAACAAACCAAAAACCGGCATGCTTTTTTATCTTTAGCATTTTTCACTAAACTCAGTTCATTTTTAGTTTTAGTGTTTCTGATAATGTTTCTCATTTCTGGGTTCTTTTGGAAGTTTTTGGAGATAGATGTTCTTTAAAAGCTAAGCCTGGCTCTAGGACTGCCTCATTTTTTTTTTTTATGGTACTCTGTACCTTGAAGACAAAGGGCACCCTAAGTCTTCTCAAAGAAGCATGGAATCCATATAGCTGATTCCTATTGTTACTGCTGGGAAAAAAAAAAAAAAATCAATGATTGAATGTGCCACCAGCCTGACTCATGAAATGTTCAAGTGAATGGGTTTGAAATGTTAGGTGAAATGTGGAAATATTAGTGTGCTTCATTAGCAGTTCTGTTTCTATATGGTATTAGAAAAGAGAGGCAAATATGAGATTGTTCAGCTATTTTATAAAGCCAGTGCTTTTTGAAAAATGGAATATTTTGGGAGGCATGTTGACTCGAAAAGGATCCTGTCTGCTTTAACTATGCTAAAGTAAAAAATGGAGAACATGAAATTGACATGGCCATTTGCTTAAATAATATTTTCAGGTCTTCAGGAATGAAGACTGTAGTAGGAATGCAGTAAAAATGATTGGATGTTAAAATGACTTGAGAAGTCATTTATCTGTTTACATCCTAGCATGTCATTTTAATGTGTATCCAGGAAGACAATGAATCAAAACGACTGATGTATGAACTGACTGTACTATTTATTAGAAGCAAATAACTTTGGGGTACATGAAAAACCTTTATCAAGGAGCTAAGATTTTTATAACCAATAAAGGTTTATTTATTTTGGAGGATAAAATTATAGCTATGGTTAACTGTAGTTTTTGCATGAGGTAAAAATTGATGGTACAGATTGATCAGATTTTATAGTCTGGCCATTCATCATAAAATGAATCTGGAATGTTTACTTTTCATTTCTTAGCTCACTCACAACTCTGGACCATTTAGTTATATTTGAAATGTGTTTTTATTTTTAAATCTTAGTTGAATTGACCAGAGGCTGGTAGTAATAAATTTACGAAGTGTGGTATAAGTCTGTGGATAGAGATTGCTAGAATTTCATTGTAGTTACTGTGGTCCCACATTCAACATGTCAACTAGTGTTAGTAAAAATGAGTCTTTCTATAATCTACATAAGTATCACTAGGACTGCTTCTTAAAAATGCATATCATTGGACCTTTCCTATCCCCAGCTCCCACCAATCAAAATCTCTGGGAACTGTGCCTAGAATTTACATTTTAACAAGCATCAGGATATTTGGAGGCACATTAAAATTTGAGATCTCCTTTACAGATGATTACACACATTACATGTATTGTTCTTCTGTTTAACATAGTTAAATTAGAAGATCTTTGAGGGCAGGTAAGAACAAGGATATGTATTTTCAATTTAAGAATCAAAATATGCTGTATGCCTTAAGCATATGCAGTGATGTATGTCAGTTGTTTCTCAATAAATCTGGGTGAAAATAAATTTTATTATCTAGGGAAGAAAAACAGATTTTTAGAGGTTTAAAATACAGCTAACATCTAATTACAGTGTTAATTTATTTGTTTCTTCTGAGGATTCAATGTGGACTTGAATTTTATATTTCAGCTTTTTAAACATCTAATGTTTGTTAAAGCAGGTAGAAAGTACTCTAAGGCTTCTAAAGGGTACATTTCATTTCCCATTGCACTGAAGAAAAACAGACCAGCTACATGTTGAACTTGCAGTATACTCGCTCTCTCCTAGTGTTCTTTCACATGTTCGTTTTTCTGAAACTTGCTTTGATTTAAAATATAAAAAGAGAAAGCAGGGGGAAAAAACTCGAGGTTTCTTATTTAATATTGTATGAAATTTGTGTGATGTGTTTATCCTTGTTAGGATTTTCAAATTGTTTTCCTCGAAAGTAAATATCCAGAACCCCAGAAAATGCTCCCAAGGCATTTCCCTGGCCCTCAATGGCCTTGGGCATAAAGTTTGACAATCAATGGGAGGAAAGGTGGTTAATATTTATTAAGTTATGAGAGGTGAGAAGAAGGGGGAGTCTGAAGAACTGTCAAAGCTGTTCAGTCCTTAGAGCAGTTGTCTGCAACCCGAGGCAGCTCGGCCCTCCTGCCAAACATGTTTGGCCGTGTCTGGAGACAATTTTGGTTGTCACATCTGGGGTGAGGGGAGGGGGCTCCTTGTGTTAATGGGTGGAGGGCAGGGTACTGCTGAACGTTCTTCAGTACACAGGACGGCCCCCTACCACAGAATCATCCTTCCTCTAACATCAGTAGTGTCTTAGTTTGAACAGCCCTGTCTTAATCAAACCAGCTTTCTCAAATATGACTTGGTTTACAGACCATATTCTAAAATATAACTTGGTTTACAGTCCATATCCTCCGTCAGTAAGAGTTCAGTGGACAAGAGACCAATTTGTTTTTTCTTTGTAAATGAGTAGCTGCGTAAATTGTCGAGCTATTGCTCTTGGGCTACTCTTTCATTAGGGTGTTTATTTGGCAGATATTTTGATTAAACCTTAGTTTTCTTTCAACAGTTTTATCAAAGTCCTTACTAAGAAAATGTTATTTATATTGTGTGTGTGATAGCCTGTTAGATGTGCACAGTATGAGATGACAACAGCTTCTCTTTTAAAATCACCCTTCCCCGTGTTGAGGGTGGTTTGCTTTTATTTTATAACCAGTTTTTATCAGACAGTTTGGCTTCTTTTAAAAAGAAATTTTAAATCACGTTTATTGAAGTCAGTGGTCTTTTTTAAAGTGGAAATATTTCTAGTTGTAGAATCTCCACAAACATGTTTGTATTAATGCAGCAGCATTTTAATCCAGTAATTAAGGAAGTTTATCTATAAAGAGAGAAAAAAACTTGAGTTTAGAATGTTGTGTTTCGGTTTTTGAGAAATGATCTCCTACCCTTCTTAAGTCCTAACAGCCAGTCGTAGAAACAGCTTGGGCGAGTTGATGGTTGCTGTTCAGTCTCTAAGTCGTCTCTGACTCTGGGACCACGTGGACTGCAGCACTCCAAGTTCCTCTGTCCTCCGGTATCTCCCAGAGTTTGCTCAAATTCATGTCCGTTGAGTCAGAGATGCTGTATAACCATCTCCTCCTTTGCTGTCCCTTTCTCCTCTTGCCTTCAATCTTTTCCAACATCAGGGTATTTTCCAAAGAGTCGGCTCTTTGTATCAGGTGGTCAAAGAGATGGAGGGTCAGCTTCAGCATCAGTCCTTCCAATGAATATTCAGAGTTGATTTCCTTTAGGATTGACTGGTTTGAGTTCCATGCAGTCCAAGGAATTCTCAAAAGTCTTCTAGAGTTGATGCTTTAACATTAGCCAGGAAAAACACACTAAGGAAGTTCTGGTCACCCAAAACGCTTCCTTCAGCTTTATTCCCTCTGTAGTGGATATGTTGCATTTTACCCTATTTCTGTGGCATTATATATTTAATAGGTGTACAGGGAAGCCTGATGTGCTGCAATCCATGGGGTCACAGAGTCGGACACGGCTGAGTCACTGAACAACACCACCACATTTCAGAGCATTTTTGCTTTTTATTTCAGGAAGAATTGAAGTATCTGAGCTTTGAACATTGTTGGAACTATCTATCTATCTATATTTTTTTGCTTGTGCCAGTCGCTTCCAGGATCTTAGTTTCCCGACCAGGGATTGAGCCCGGACCACAGCAGTGAAAGCACTAGATCCTGTCCACTGGACTGCCAGGGAATTCCATGTTGGAACTATATGCTTATTATCTTATTTTAAAGTTTTCCCCTGGATTTTTTTCATAAGGCAATTGGGATGGTATCTCTTCATTTGCAGCATAGAATATATACTTACTAATCTGGGTAAATTAGAAACCTAGTAACTCGGAAAGAAATTTTTCACAGAAGTATAGGAAATTTAGTACTTCAACACTTTCTATGGATGTAGAAAACAAGAGCTGTTAATTTCACTCAGTTTTATGGTCAGTTATAGTGACTAACACACGTTTTACCTAATGGGTATTGTTCTATTTCAGCATGGGAGGGGTAGAAAATAATTGTATGAAGTAGAAGCACAAGGTATTTGTAAACAGTAACTTTCCATGCAAGGGAATGCATGACCATCCTACTTTCTGTGATACTTGGTAATTCTGTCTATAGAAGAGTGCTTCTGAATTTGCACTAGGTAGAAACTGCCACATTGCCAAAACAACTGTGTCTGGTTACTGGGATTTGTAAGATAAGTTCCCAAAGAGCTATTTGTGTTATGATAGGCCATTTTTCAATTTACTGCTTACCCTTTGGTTATTTCTAGTGTATTGCCTTGATGAAATCAGCCCTTGTCTTTAGAAATAAAATGCAAATTTGAAGGACAGTGTTAGAAACATGGCTTTTACTTCTGACCTATTTGAGTAAAGTAGGCTTCTCCAGAGAATAGAAGAGGTTGGCAGAGAGTGAGATGGTTGGATAACATCACTGACAAAATGAACATGAACTTGGGCAAACCTAGGGAGATAGTGAGGGACAGGGAGGCCCGGTGTGCTGCACTCCGTGGGGTCTCAGAGACACGACTTAGCTACTAAATAACAACTACAGGCTTCGCCGGTGACTCAGCGGTAAACAATGCAGGAGAAACAGGTTTGATCCCTGGGTCAGGAAGATCCCCTGGAAAAGGAATTGGCAACCCACTCCAGTATTCTTGGCTGGGAAATCCCATGGACAGAGGAGCCTGGTGGGCTACAGTCCATGGGATCACAGAAGAATTGGGCATGACTTAGTGACTGAACAAGAACAACAACAATACAAAATTACTCTAGTCTTACAAATTGAATACTTATTTAGGTTGCTTATTATGGCAGTAGGAATGTTTAAGTTCATCACAGTACTCTGGGCTTTTGTTGTTTACTCAGTTATAATTTACATACAATAAATTTTACCCCTTTTATGGGTGCTAATTCTGTGAACTTAGATAAGTAGAGACAGTCAAGCAAACTCCCGTCTATAGTCTAGAGTGAGTGTTTCCATCACCCCGAAGGTAGCCTTGTCTCCCTTACAGTCGGTTTTCCTTTCCCATTTCTAGTTCTTGGCAACTACTGATCTTTCTAACTGTATACTATTGCTTTTTTCAGAATGTTATATAAGTGGAATCATAGAGTATTTCTGGTTTCTTTAACTTACCATGATTCTTTTCAGAGTCTTCCATGTTTAAGTTTTAAAATTTTTACTGTGTCAGTATTTCATTCCTTTTCATTGCCAAGTAGTATTCTATTACACGAATGTGCCACAGTTTATTTGTTCATTTGCAAGTTGATGGATATTTTGCTTTCAGTTTTTGGCAGCTATGAATAAACTGCTCTATTCATTGGCATGCAGGTTTTTGTCTGGGTATATGTTTTTTATTTCTCCTGGGTAAGTATCTAGGAATATTTGATCACTGGGTCATATGGTAAGAGTATGTTTAACTGTATAAGAACTTGCTGTACTGTTTTCTAAGGGATTGTTCTCTAAATTGATTGCTCAGTCAATCAATGGACATACATATAGTGGTAAACTATTGATAAAATTGATTGTTTTAACCATTTTTAAATGATATACTTAAGTGGCATTAAGTACATTCACATTATTGTGCAGTCATCACCACCCTTCATCTCCATAATTTTTTCATCTTGTCAAACTAAAACTCTGTACCTATTGTATAACAATTCCCCGTTTTTACTCCCCTTAACTCTGGCAACCATAATTCTACTTTATCTCTATGAGTTTAACTATTCTAGGTACTTCTTATAAGTGGGATTATAAAATATTTGTCCTTTTGTGACTGTTTATTTGATTTATCATAATGTCTTCAAGGTTCATTCATATTATAGCATGTGTCACAGTGTCTTTCCTTTGTAAAACTGAATAATATTCCAGTGTATTATGTACCACATTTTGTTCATCCATTCATCTATCAATGGACACTTGGGATACTTCCACTTTTGGCTTTTGTGAATAATGCTGGAATATTGGTATACAAATATCTGTTTGAATCTCTGCACTCAGTTTATTTAGGCATCTTTGTACCTTCTCAAAAGTAGAATTGCATCGTATATTAATTCTGTATTTACTTTTTTGAGGAACCACCGTACTGTTTTCCACAGTGGCTATGACATTTTATATTCTCACAGAAATATACAAGGCTTCACATCCTTGCCAACACTTGTTACTTCTTTCTTCCTTTCCTTTGATAATAATATTCTAATGGGAGTGAAGTGGTATCGTATTGTGGCTTTAATATCACAAGTTGTGTTTCTTTTGGTACATTGTGAAAAATGTCTCTAAAAGTATTTTGTTTTGCTTTTAAAATTAAGAACTTATATTATTTTTCAGAAAAATAACAGTAAGCTTTCCTGTATTCTGATAATGTACGTGATATTCTGACCAGCTTAAAATTGGATTGTCCTCAATTTCCTGCTCTCTCATGCTCATAGCTGGGACTGTCAAACTGAAGTCTGTTCTGTGCTTTAGTAGTTTTTTTAAAACCTGCTCCTTAAACCTTCTCAGCACACACATTTTCCTTTTCACAGTTATTGTTGACTTACTCACTGGTTTTGCTGCTGCTGCTAAGTCACTTCAGTCGTGTCTGACTCTGTGCGACCCCATAGACGGCAGACCACCAGGCTCCCCCGTCCCTGAGATTCTCCAGGCAAGAACACTGGAGTAGGTTGCCATTTCTTTCTCCAGTGCATGAAAGTGAAAAGTGAAAGTGAAGTCACTCAGTTGTATCAGACTCTTAGCGACCCCATGGACTGCAGCCTACCAGGCTCCTCCACCCGTGGGATTTTCCAGGCAAGAGTACTGGAGTGGGATGCCATTGCCTTCTCCACTCACTGGTTTTAAAAAGCTGAAATTCTGGTTCTGTTACCAATCAAATGATTTTTTTTTTTTCTCACATCTCTCCCACCCCTAGTGCAAAGTTTTGATATGACTAGTCGTTCTATGCAGACTTCCTATTAAGTTCCTAGTAACTGTATTGTGTCAGGAGTTGGAGCCATAAAGATGATGGGTTAGATCAAATTTAGTGTCCCTACTATAGCAAAAAATATAGCACATTTAAAATGTTTTATCTTAGAAGATTGTTATTAAAAACGATGTATGAAAAGTAGTCTAGCCCTAGATTGAAAAGTAGGGATATATGATGCTACATTTTAGACTAATTGAGCAAAATACCTTAAACAATTAAAGAAGGTGTTCTTGAACTGTGGAGACTACATTGTCCATACATTATATAGCATTGAATTAGAAAAATTGTGTTGCTGCTAATGCAGTTGTACATTTTTTTTTTTTTTTTCCAATTGGCAGATACTTGAACATCTACTAAAGAAGAAAAGCTTGGTGCTAGGTACTTTAGAGGGTTTTGTTGTTGTTCAGTCACAAAGTTGTGCCTGACTCTGTGACCCCATGGACTGCAGCCTGCCAGGCTCCTCTGTCCATGGGGTTTCCCAGACAAGAATATTGGAGTGGGTTCCATTTCTTTCTTCAGGGGATCTTCCCAATCCAGGGATCAAACCCACGTCTCCTGCATTGGTAGATAGATTCCTTACCACTGAGCCACCATGGAAACCCATAGTGGGTGCAGGCAGGTAATTATAATAATTAATATTTTATGATGCTTACCAAATGGTAGACACTTTTTTGTGTGTGTATGCTTAATCGCTCAGTTGTGTATGATTCTTTGCGACCCTGTGGACTGTAACCCGCCAGACTCCTCTGTCTATGGGATGTCCAGACAAGAGTACTGGAGTGAGTTGCCATTTCCTACTCCAGGGGATATCCTGACCCAGGAATTGAACCTACATCTCTTGCATCTCCTGCATTGGCAGGCAGATTCTTTACCATTGTGCCACCTGGGAGGCCCAGGCACCTTTTTAGGCACTCAGAATTTATTGCTTATATAATTTTTACAACAGCTATATGCTGTTATATTCACTTTGCAGATGAGAAATCTGAGGCATAGGGAAGGTAAATATCTTGGTCAAGGTCACAAAGCTGATGATGGAGCTTGGATTTGAGCTGGGATGGTATGGTTCGAGTCTGTGCTCTTAACCTGTAGTGTATATCAGAAAGTAGAAAACATGGTTTTTCCCCTCAAATGACCTGTAATCTTCCTTACTGGCTCACACAGTAAAGGATCTACCTGCAGTGCAGGAGATCTGGGTTCAGTCTCTGGGTCAGGAATATCCTCTAGAGATGAGAATGGCAACCCACTCCACTATTCTCTCCTGGAGAATTCCATGGACGGAGGAGCCTGGTGGGCTACATTCAGTGGGGTCGCAAAGAGTTGAACACAACTGAGTGACTAACACTTTTCACTTTTTCAGCCTGTAGTCTAGTTGAGGTAACATGTATCAAACACATGCAAAGATATACAGTGTATATATATATATATGTATGTATTTTATACAGTATATATTTTTATAGGGTATAGACTGTAAATAAAGGCAATAAGTAGAAAGATGGGTCCAGTTAGTTGACTAGATTGGCATACAAAGCAGAATCAGAATTCTCATCTCTGGAAATATTGTTGCATAATACTGTGGAGAGCCGCGATGGGCTATCCACTGTGTATATGCACCTTGGATAAGATGGGAAGAAGCACCGTTGTTTCAGGTAGTACTTTTTTTGTTTGTTCTTTAAAAAAGTGGTTTTGGCCATGTCAGATCAGATCAGATCAGTCGCTCAGTCGTGTCCGATTCTTTGCGACCCCATGAACTGCAGCACGCCAGGCCTCCCTATCCATCACCAGCTCTCGGAGGTCACTCAGACCCACATTCATCAAGTCAGTGATGCCATCCAGCCATATGTAGTCATATTGAATGGTTTATTATTAACATTCCTTTACTTTCGGAGTCTCTTAAATTAAAATGTGTAAAAGCTTCAGAGTAAGGATTTTGAAAGACCAAGGTGCCTTTTCAAGAGATTTCTACTTGCACTACCCTTTGAAAGTCATTCTTCTTGATCCATGGGAGAAGATGGGGAAAGGGAAGAGAAGAAGGGGACAGTTGCATTTATCCAGTCCCCATAAGTGACTCTTGTTAGATGTGTTTTAATGCTTCAGGTCTGTGTCATGCATTACACAGCATGCAGTCATGTGCAGTCTGTCTCCTCATGACTCTGAGTAAATCTGACTCAGTGATTGAGGCCTGGCCTCAAGGGAGGCAAACATCCACTTAGGGCAAGTAGGAGATGAAGACTAGATTTCATTCTTTGGTCCTTCCTTGTATAGCTTCTTTTGCCCTCAGTCACATTGTGGGACCCAAAGATTTTATTCTTAGATTGATTCTTCTCTTCTTTTATTAATTTTATTATTCCCCAAATGTGTCACAGATAGGAGAACAGAGTGGTTTGAAGATAAGAGACTTAACAAAGGTTTTTATTTGTAAAATAACTTTCTTTTTAGCAATCACAAGTACCCAGCCCTTAATGACAGTATATAAGTTCAACATTTTCTTTTGACTTTGAAGTGTTCTTGAGTTTTAGTGAGATGTGTAGCCTCTTAAAAATTAGACTGTGTGAAAAAAATGCTTTTTGTTCTGAAATGAAAGCATTTAAAATCATAAGAAAGTTTAGTCCCCTTTTTCCTGTGAAAATAATAAAAACAGCATTAACTTTTATTCTTTGTGTCATTGATACTGCTTTCTCTGATTTTTGAAATTTCAAGGATAGATTATCTGAGAAGAACACATCTTTTTGGAACTTCGTTTAAGATACATACATACCTAAAGGAAATTTTGAGACAAGAAAGAAGTGGAATGAGAGTTTTATTTGTAACATTGTTACTTCTATGCTAGAGATAAATTCCTATATAGTGGTAATCTTTGCATAAAAAGGCTTTCAGTACATTTGTTTTTCTTTTCTCAATATTTATTCTTAAATCCAAACTTTTGTTGCTATTCTTTGAGCTAGCCTATAGACATGTTTCTCCTTCAATTTCTGATCAGGGCAATTGTACATAACTTCAGTTGAATTCTGATATTGTTGCTTTATTCCTAAAGAATAGAAATTTGCAATGAATGACTGGTAGAAAAGAGGGCCAGAGACCAGTACCTCTCTACCCTACTTACTAAAGCGTATAAAAAATTAGAAAGGAACAAAGGATTGCCTTTGTGGCTATGTTATGGAAAGCTGTTGAAAGCCTATGTGAAAATGTCTGTTTTCTTCAGAAGACATTTTATGGAACAGAATTGAAAGGAATTTTATTTTAGAAAGATAACCTAGTTCAGTTTTCATTTTTACATAATGTTTATCAGCATGGGCCTTCTGACCCTGATGAAATGCTCTTTCTGTGTCACTTTTTGGGTGTTTAGGATCTCTTTGGTGACTTACAGAATCTCTCCTGTTGAAAAACCTGAGAATTAAAAAAATTTGACCCATATAGAAAATGCATATTGCATTTTAGAAATGAAGTACCTGTCAGTTTTGTTACTTGGAAGTCAGATAAACTAGAGTTCCAATCTTGGTTTAGCAATTTATTAATTTAATAACAGGTTTCTTAATCTCCATGTGTCTAATGTTCCTGGACTGTGATAATTTAAATCTAATTTATTGTAAGGATTATGTGAATTACTCAGTGTCTCATATTGGTAGCATTATAACAGAAGAGACTCATTTTATGTGGTTTGAAACATACTACACTCTACAGTTTTTTGGTATATTATTTTTGGTAAATAGCTTGATCGATGTGTAATTTTGCTTACCATAAAATCCACTTATTGTAATTGTACAATTCACTGATTTTTAGTAAATTTATACAGCTGTGCAACCATCAATTCAGTCCAATTTTAGAACAATTCCATTACTCCCCACAAAATTCCCTTATGTCTGTTTGTAGTTAATTCCTTCTCCCAGTCCTAGACAACCACTAATCTACTTTCTGACTAGCTAAATTGCCTTTTATGGATATTTCATATGAATGGAATCAAATAATATGTGGTTGGTTTCTTTCACTCACCATAAATGTTTTCAAAGTTCACATGTTTTAGCATGAATCTTATTTCATGCTAAATATCTTATTTCATTTTACGGCTGAATAATATTCCACTGTACTGCTGTACCACACATAGTTTACTCATTCATTCATTGATGGGCATTTGTGTTGTTGCTACTTTTTAGCTGTCATGAATAAAACTGGTGTGAATATTCATGTACAAGTTTTTGTTATGTTTTCGTTGAAGGGGTGGTCATAGGGATGGATAACCCTATGTTATTTCCTTTTGAGGAAATGCCAAACTGCTTTCTAAAGCACCTGCACCATTCTGCATTTCTACCCACAATGTATGAGGCTTCCAATTTTTCCATATCCTCCGCAACACTTACTTTCTGTCTGTGTGTGTGTGTGTCTGTGTTTTGTATAGCTATCCTAGTAGATGTGAAGTGGTATCTCACTGTGGTTTGAATTTGCATTTTCCTGATTAGCAGTGATATTGAATACCTTTTAATTTGTGTATTTTCCTGATTACCAGTGATGTTGAATGCCTATTAGACATTCCTGTATCTTTTTTTAGTGAAATGTTAATTCATATCTTTGGCCCATTTTAAAATTGAGCTGTTTATCTTGTTGGGTTCTATAAATTATTGATATATTCAGAATACAAAATTTTTTTTAAAGGATATGTGATTTTAAGATATTTTCTCCCAGTTTATGGCTTGTCTTTTTCTTATGATGTCTTTTGAAGTGTAAAATTTTTAATTTTGGTGAATTTGAGCTTTTCAGTTTTTTAATTTTATGAATTAGGCTTTTGGTATCATATATAAGGGGCCTCCCTGGTGAGTCAGATGGGCAAAAATCTGCTTGCATTGCAGGAGACTCAGGTTCAATCACTGGGTTGGAAAGATTCCCTGGAGAAGGGAATGGCTGGCTGCCCACTCCAATATTCTTGCCTGGAGAATTCCATGGAGAGAGGAGCCTGGTGGGCTACCGTCCATGGGGTTGCAAAAGAGTCAGACATAACTTAGTGACTAAACAATAACAATTATATATAAGAACTCTTTGCTGAGCTAAGGTCATAATGATGATATGTGGTTCTTTTAGAAATTTTGTAGTTTTAGCTCTTGAGTTTAGGTCTGTGAACAATTTTCAATTTTATTTTTATGTGTGGTATGAGATAAGAGTCTGTATATTCATTTTTTTCCATGATATTCAGTTATCCTGTCACTATTTGTTTAAAAAAACTATCCTTTCCTTGTCACATTTTAACATCTTTGTTAAAATACAATTGACCATAAGGTAAGACTTTTTAGTAAATTTTTGATATGTTGTACATACATTGAAACATTTTTTTATATCAGCACAGTAAGTTAGAATAATTAAAATATTAAGGCTATGACCATTTACCTAACTGAAGAAGGGAGATGTTTATTTCAAATATAGAAATGGTCTTTTCCATATTATTTCAAATTCATCAGGGCAATTTGTAAAAGAAGTATAACACATTTTAAATTATGGCTGCATTAAACATGATTTGCTTAAAAGATCAATCTTTTTTCTGGGCCTCTGGCTACTGACTTCTACCCAGATTTCAGTATCAGTAATGTATCATTGCTAATTGGCAGATCATACAACTTTAAGGAGATATTAAGAAAAATGCTTAATTTTCTTTTCTGTTTTTTGATAAGTTGCTCTTAAATATTCTTCTGGGTCACACTTATTGTTTGGCTTGCAAAGAACATTTTTTTCCCATAAAAATCTTATGTAACCTCAACTATATTACCTCTGTGTATGAGAGATAATTTATTCTTTTTTTGTTGTATTTTATACAAGTTAAATCTTGAATACTACATTGACCACAGGGTACATTGACTTGAATACTTTATCATATAGGAAATATAAAGAAGCCATAAGTCATTTCCAGTATATCTGATTTAGTTCCAGTTTTGGGGTGTTGCCTTTAGGGATAAATCTGAAAGCTATTTTTCTTTACCTTATTGGGCGTGAATGTGAAGTCACTCAGTCGTGTCCGACTCTTGTGAACCCATGGTCTGTAGCCTACCAGGCTCCTCCGCCCATGGGATTTTCAAGGCAAGAATACTGGAGTGTGTTGCCATTTCTTTCTCCAGGAGATCTTCCCGACCCAAGGATTGAACCCGGGTCTCCTGCATTGTAGGCAGATGCTTTACTAGCTGAGCCACCAGGGAAGTCAGCAGATATAATCAAATACTAACCTTGTTCTTCTGACTTTGCTTTTCCTGTAATATATTCCTTTCTTTTATTTTCCTTCCTCTTTCCTTTTATTACACTTAAAAATATAAAACATTTGTAATTTCGTTTTGTTAGGTTATGAGATGGATTTGTATAATTTCCAGATAATTAGAGTATAACCCTCTGAATGCCAAGATCTTCTCAATGGGAAGCTTCTTGGATGGGAATATTCAGATGCATTTTCTTGCCTTCTTAGAAAGTAAACATCAAACTTAATTTAACATTTTCATGTATTTATTTAACCATTTCAGAATGGTGAGGGTAATTGTGTGTTTCACAAACTTGGTATTAAGCTGAACATATATAACAGTATGAAAAGGCAAATGATAGGATACCGAAAGAGAAACTCTCCAGATCAATAGGGGCCCAATATGCTACTGGAGATCAGTGGAGAAATAACTCCAGAAAGAATGAAGGGATGGAGCCAAAGCAAAAAGAATACCCAGCTGTGGATGTATCTGGTTATAGAAGCAAGGTCCGATGCTGTAAAGAGCAATATTGCATAGGAACCTGGAATGTCAGGTCCACGAATCAAGGCAAATTGGAAGTGGTCAAACAAGAGATGGCCAGAGTGAATGTCGACATTCTAGGAGTCAGTGAACTCAAATGGACTGGAATGGGTGAATTTAACTCAGATGACCATTATATCTACTACTGTGGGCAGGAATCCTTCAGAAGAAATGGAGTGGCCATCATGGTCAACAAAAGAGTCCAAATGCAGTACTTGGATGCAATCTCAAAAAAGACAGAATGATTTCTGTTCATTTCCAAGGCAAACCATTCAATGTCACAGTAATCCAAGTCTATGCCCCAACCAGTAACGCTGAAGAAGCTGAAGTTGAACAGTTCTATGAAGACCTACAAGACCTTTTAGAACTAACACCCAAAAAAGATGTCCTTTTCATTATAGGGGACTGGAATGCAAAAGTAGGAAGTCAAGAAACACCTGGAATAACAGGCAAATTTGGCCTTGGAATACGGAATGAAGCAGGGCAAAGACTAATAGAGTTTTGCCAAGAAAATGCACTAGTCATAACAAAACACCCTCTTCCAACAACACAAGAGAAGACTCTATACATGGACATCACCAGATGGTCAACACCGAAATCAGATCGATTATATTCTTTGCAGCCAAAGATGGAGAAGCTCTATAGAGTCAGATGGCTCAAACCATGAACTCCTTATTGCCAAATTCAGACTTAAATTGAAGAAAGTAGGGAAAACCACTAGACCATTCAGGTAAGACCTAAATCAAATCCCTTATGATTATACAGTGGAAGTGAGAAATAGATTTAAGGGCCTAGATCTGATAGAGTGCCTGATGAACTATGGAATGAGGTACGGAACATTGTACAGGAGACAGGGATCAAGACCATCCCCATGGAAAAGAAATGCAAAAAAGCAAAATGGCTGTCTGGGGAGGCCATACAAATAGCTGTGAAAAGAAGAGAAGCAAAAAGCAAAGGAGAAAAGGAAAGATATAAGCATCTGAATGCGGAGTTACAAAGAATAGCAAGAAGAGATAAGAAAGCCTTCTTCAGCGAACAATGCAAAGAAATAGAGGAAAACAACAGAATGGGAAAGACTAGGGATCTCTTCAAGAAAATCAAAGGTACCGAAGGAACATTTCATGCAAAGATGGGCTTGATAAAGGACAGAAATGGTATGGACCTAACGGAAGCAGAAGATATTAAGAAGAGGTGGCAAGAATACACAGAAGAACTGTACAAAAAAGATCTTCAGGACCCAGATAATCACGATGGTGTGATCACTGACCTAGAGCCAGACATCCTGGAATGTGAATTCAAGTGGGCCTTAGAAAGCATCACTACGAACAAAGCTAGTGGAGGTGATGGAATTCTGGTTGAGCTATTCCAAATCCTGAAAGATGATGCTGTGAAAGTGCTGCACTCAGTATGCCAGCAAATTTGGAAAACTCAGCAGTGGCCACAGGATTGGAAAAGGTCAGTTTTCATTCCAATCCCAAAGAAAGGCAATGCCAAAGAATGTTCAAACTACCGCACAATTGCACTCATCTCACACGCTAGTAAAGTAATGCTCAAAATTCTCCAAGCCAGGCTTTAGCAATATGTGAACCGTGAACTTCCTGATGTTCAAGCTGGTTTTAGAAAAGGCAGAGGAACCAGAGATCAAATTTCCAACATCCACTGGATCATGGAAAAAGCAAGAGAGTTCCAGAAAAACATCTATTTCTGCTTTATTGACTATGCCAAAGCCTTTGACTGTGTGGATCACAATAAACTATGGAAAATTCTGAAAGACATGGGAATACCAGACCACCTGATCTGCCTCTTGAGAAATCTGTATGCAGGTCAGGAAGCAACAGTTAGAACTGGACATGGAACAACAGACTGGTTCCAAATAGGAAAAGGAGTACGTCAAGGCTGTATATTGTCACCCTGCTTATTTTACTTCTATGCAGAGTACATCATGAGAAATGCTGAACTGGAAGAAACACAAGTTGGAATCAAGATTGCTGGGAGAAATATCAATAACCTGAGATATGCAGATGACACCACCCTTATGGCAGAAAGTGAGAGAGAGAGAGAGAGAGATCAGTCGCTCAGTCATGTCCGACTCTTTGCAACCCCATGAACCGCAGCACGCCAGGCCTCCCTGTCCAACACCAACTTCCGGAGGTCACTCAGACTCACATCCATCGAGTCGGTGATGCCATCCAGCCATCTCATCCTCTGTCGTCCCCTTCTCCTCCTGCCCCCAATCCCTCCCAGCATCAGAGTCTTCTCCAATGAGTCAGCTCTTCGCATGAGGTGGCCAAAATACTGGAGTTTCAGCTTTAGCATCATTCCTTCCAAAGAAATCCCTGGGTTGATCTCCTTCAGAATGGACTTGTTGGATCTCCTTGCAGTCCAAGGGACTCTCAAGAGTCTTCTCCAACACCACAGTTCAAAAGCATCAATTCTTCGGCGCTCAGCTTTCTTCACAGTCCAGCTCTCACAGCCATACATGACCACAGGAAAGACCATAGCCTTGACTAGGTGAACCTTTGTTGGCAAAGTGATGTCTCTGCTTTTGAATATGCTATCTAGGTTGGTCATAACTTTCCTTCCAAGGAGTAAGCGTCTTTTAATTTCATGGCTGCAGTCACCATCTGCAGTGATTTTGGAGCCCAGAAAAAGAAAGTCTGACACTGTTTCCACTGTTTCTCCATCTATTTCCCATGTAGTGATGGGACCAGATGCCATGATCTTCGTTTTCTGAATGTTGAGCTTTAAGCCAACCTTTTCACTCTCCACTTTCACTTTCATCAAGAGGCTTTTGAGTTTCTCTTCACTTTCTGCCATAAGGGTGGTGTCATCTGCATATCTGAGGTTATTGATATTTCTCCCAGCAATCTTGATTCCAGCTTGTGTTTCCTCCAGTCCAGCATTTGTCATGATGTACTCTGCATATAAGTTAAATAAACATGGTGACAATATATAGCCTTGACGTACTCCTTTTCCTATTTGGAACCAGTCTGTTGTTCCATGACCAGTTCTAATTGTTGCTTCCTGACCTGCATACAGATTTCTCAAGAGGCAGATCAGGTGGTCTGGTATTCCCATCTCTTTCAGAATTTTCCACAGTTTATTGTGATCTACACAGTCAAAGGCTTTGGCATAGTCAATAAAGCAGAAATAGATGTTTTTCTGGAAGAGGAACTAAAAAACTTCTTGCTGAAAGTGAAAGTGGAGAGTGAAAAAGTTGGCTTAAAGCTCAACATTCAGAAAACGAAGATCATGGCATCTGGTCCCATCACTTCATGGGAAATGGATGGGGAAACAGTGGAAACAGTGTCAGACTTTATTTTTCTGGGCTCCAAAATCACTGCAGATGGTGAGTGCAGCCATGAAATTAAAAGATGCTTACTCCTTGGAAGGAAAGTTATGACCAACCTAGATAGCATATTCAAAAGCAGAGACATTACTTTGCCAACAAAGGTCCGTCTAGTCAAGGCTATGGTCTTTCCTGTGGTCATGTATGGATGTGAAAGCTGGACTGTGAAGAAGGCTGAGCGCCGAAGAATTGATGCTTTTGAACTGTGGTGTTGGAGAAGACTCTTGAGAGTCCCTTGCGTTGCAAGGAGATCCAACCAGTCCATTCTGAAGGAGATCAGCCCTGGGATTTCTTTGGAAGGAATGATGCTAAAGCTGAAACTCAGTACTTTGGCCACCTCATGCGAAGAGTTGACTCATTGGAGAAGACTCTGATGCTGGGAGGGATTGGGGGCAAGAGGAGAAGGGGATGACAGAGGATGAGATGGCTAGTTGGCATCACTGACTCAATGAATGTGAGTCTCAGTGACGTCCGGGAGTTGGTGATGGACAGGGAGGCCTGGGGTGCTGCAATTCATGGGGTCACAAAGAGTCGGACACGACTGAGCGACTGATCTGATATATCAGTTATCTTATTTTCTCATCAGCCCACAAATTAAGTGTTAGTATCTTTACACTGAGGATTAGTTGAATTTCTCCTAGGGCAGTAAAATAATTTTAGCTTACCAGTCACATGAGTTGAGTGGCAGAATGCTATTATAAATTCTTGGCAGTCTGACCACAGAGTATGAGCTCTTAGTCTCTAGACGGCATTACCTTTACATCTTTCTAAAAGTCGGCAATTACATGGTACTAGAATGCTCTCAATAAGACTATTTATTCCTTTATCAAAAATCCCAATTTGGCTATTCCTTTTTTTTTTGAGTGTGCATATCTGCCTTTCTGGTTTTTGTTTCCTTGTTTTATGACTTCTTCTTTTTTGTTTGATATTTTACTACTATCAGTGTACATAGTTGTTTTTATTCCTCTTACTTTGTTTTCTAATTTTCCATAGGCTTGACATTCAGATAAACAATCTTGTTAATGTTTTTCAGTCTAAAAAGTGCGTAGTTCATAAGGGAAGATATCATAAATTACTAGATAAATTATCTTCAGATATGCAAGGTGTTAAAACAGTGAGATATGTGGGACACTGAAGAATTTTTCCAGAAGGATCAAATACTTTATTTTTATATTTAAACATAACTTACATGTTTTGTTCCAGTTATCTTAGTGCTATGACATGGCTTGTATAGGTGTATTCATTTCAAGTTATATGAAACATATGCAAGCAAGCAGATATGTTTATTGAAATTGTCAGTTCTGGGAGTAAATGAATAGTAGGTCTTTTTAATAACAAACCAAATCCACAAATACTTATTTTCTGTTATATATGTGGTGCTGGTAGGATGCAAATAAATACGGGTAAGCTGCACCCTTCAGAAGGAAACAAAATACAAATTTGTGAAAATTAAGTAATTTCCAATTTTATAGATGTGCAAGAAACCGATATATCATTTTGATACATCACTGATGTGTCCATTAGCTCTGGTGAATACAACTAAAGTCTGGATGTGGGAGAATATGATTTTTGATTTTCTAAAATTTTTGCTATGTTTGTTTTATTTTCATAATATCAGTAAGTATTTAAAAAAAAAGAGAGAGAGAGAAAGTAAACCACAATAAGGCAATGGGAGCCCACTCCAGTATTCTTACCTGGGAAATCCATAGATAGAGGAGCCTGACGAGCTACAGTCTGTGGGGTCACAAAGAGTCGGGCATGACTGAGCGACTCACACAGACACAAATAACAATAACTCTAAGTAACAGTACAATACTGTAGTAGAAGCTGTTCTCCAGAAATAGACGGACAAATTGATGAATGATAGCTATTTTAGTAGGGACGAAGTCTTTCTGGGTATTTATGTTGGAGGTGGAAATTGAACAGCAGGATGGGTTTATCCTTGAGATTTAGAGGATGCATATAACTATATAGTTATAACTGTAAAAAGTTGGCTTAAAGCTCAACATTCAGAAAACGAAGATCATGGCATCCGGTCCCATCACTTCATGGGAAATAGATGGGGAAACAGTAGAAACAGTGTCAGACTTTATTTTTCTGGGCTCCAAAATCACTGCAGATGGTGACTGCAGCCATGAAATTAAAAGACACTTACTCCTTGGAAGGAAAGTTATGATCAACCTAGATAGCATATTCAAAAGCAGAGACATTACTTTGCCAACAAAAGTTCGTCTAGTCAAGGCTATGGTTTTTCCTGTGGTCGTGTATGGTTGTGAGAGTTGGACTGTGAAGAAGGCTGAGTGCCGAAGAATTGATGCTTTTGAACTGTGGTGTTGGAGAAGACTCTTGAGAGTCCCTTGGACTGCAAGGAGATCTAACCAGTCCATTCTGAAGGAGATCAGCCCTGGGATTTCTTTGGAAGGAATGATGCTAAAGCTGAAACTCCAGTACTTTGGCCACCTCATGTGAAGAGTTGACTCATTGGAAAAGACTCTGATGCTGGGAGGGATTAGGGGCAAGAGGAGAAGGGGATGACAGAGGATGAGATGGCTGGATGGCATCACTGACTCGATGGACTTGATTCTGAGTGACCTCCAGGAGTTGGTGATGGACAGGGAGGCCTGGGGTGTTGCGATTCATGGGGTCACAAAGAGCCGGACACGACTGAGCTAATGATGTGATCTGATCTGATCTGATAACTGTATGATTTGTACATCTTTTATGTTACTTTCATTCACCTTTTGCAGCTTGGAAATTTAGATGGAGTTTGATTGGGTCAAGGAAGTGAAATCCATGAGTTAAATGTACAATTTGGTATGTACAATTTGGCTCAGCGCCCCTTCATGGATCACGATTTGTAGTGATGAAGGGGCTTGTGTAACTCAGTGAAGCTATGACACATGCCGTGCATGGCCACTCAAAATGGACAGGTCATAGGGAAGAGTTCTGACAGAATGTGGAGGACAGAGGAGGTTGGCATGTTGCTGTCCACAGGGTCACAAAGAGTAGGACATGACTCAGGAGCTAAACAACAACAAGAAATTGCTTAATGCTTTGTTTGCTATCATCTTTCTTTTACCGTATCTGTTCTCTTCCTCTACTTACTTCTAAGCCCTTCATAAACTTGCCTGAAGAAATAGCTTCAGTTTTTTGTGTTTTGCTTTCTTTCTTTTTTTGGTGATTGTGGGAAGCGTTCTAAGTTCTAAATGGAATGAAACGAACTGCCTGTCATCTGCCTTTCCATTCTATCAGCCTTGTGTAAACCTGCCAATTCTATGAAAAGCAAGACAGACTTGAATGTGGCATGTGTGCAAGAAGGGTATTTACTTTTCTCACACTTTAAAGTGCTACCAGGAAACAGCTCCCTGTTGCTGACCATTTGTTTTTTTGTTTTTTGTTATTTTTGCAGTAGGTTGGGGGGCATGTTGGTGGGAGCACTAGTAATTTAAGTTACTCTATAACTTAAAGTCTAACAAAACTTTGAAAATTTGTCTTACATGTAATTAGGTACTTTAATATACTAGAGTTTCTGTAAGAATTTTGGGTGGAGCTTGTGCCCTCTTCCCTATGGGTAGACCTCTGACCTGCTCCATATGAAAGCCTTTTCATAGGACTCATGTCAAAGTGTTAGTCGCTCAGTTGTGTCTACCTCTTTGTGACCCTATGGACTGTATAGCCCATCAGGCTCCTCTGTTGATGGAATTCTCCAGGCAAGAATACTGGAGTGGGCTGCCATGCCCTTCTCCAGGGCATCTTCCTGTCCTGGGGATCAGACCCAGGTCTTCTGCATTGTAGGCATATTCTTTACCATCTGAATCACCAGGGAAGCCCACCATGTGAAAGAGAGAGTAGGAAGAATCCCTTTGAGGTTTAGATAAATCATACTTGTTAGGAATTCCTGGGAGAGCCTGAGTGCTAAGTCTGATAAAGCCTCCTTCTTACTGTGCTCAATATCTAAAGGGCATTTCATTTATTTTCAGATAATTATGTCCTATATCAGTAATCCTCAAAATCAGGGAGAATTGTGACAGGATCATGTGGGAGGATCTTTTCTAAATAAATAGCTGCCTTGCTCCCTAATATTTTGATGAATATTGGGAGAGGAAAAAGGTTACCAGTTTAAAACAATAATGAACATTTATTATCTCAGTTTTGTGGGCCAGAAATTCAGGAGCCAGTTAGCAGGGTTGTTGTGGCTCAGGGTGTTGGAATACTGTAGTCAAGATCTCACTGGGACTGGAATCTTTTGAAAGCTTGTTTGGGGCAGGAGGATGGCTCACTCCTGTGACTGTTGTTAGGAGACTGCACTTCCTTGCTGGCTGTTGACAGGAAGCCTCAGTCGCAGTGGACCTCTTTGTAGAGCTGTTTGCATTTTCCCAGGACCTGGCTGCTAGTTCCCCTGAGTGATTCAAGTGAGGGAGCAAGGAGGAAGCTGCAGTGCCTTTGGCAATGTAGTCTTAAAAATTATCTACTGTCACTTCTGCCTTATTCTTTTCTTTAGACGGGAGTCCCTAAGTCAACTCATCCTCAAGGGGAGGAGAATTAGGCTTCGTATTTTCCTGGGAGGAACATTAAAGAATGGGTGGACATATTTTAAATCTAACATAGGGTATATAAATGGGCTTTCTTGATGGCTCAGATAGTAAAGAATCTGCCTGCAATATGGGAGACCAGAGTTCAATCTCTGGGTCAGGAAAACCTCTTGTAGAAGGAAATGACTACCCACTCTGGTATTTTTGCCTGAAGAATTCCATGGACAGAGGAGCCTGGTGGGCTGTAGTTAATGGGGTCCCAAAGAAGGGTATATAAAAGAAATTGGTTTCTTTTTTTTAATACCTGGCATTTAAAAAATACTTTGAGTTCTTCTGTTGCAAAGTATTGTGGCTATATATAGCTTAAGGCTTCTGCCCTAAAGGACTTTGTATTCCTTGTTGAAAAGTTAAACATTTATGTAAATAACAAGAAACTAAGATAAAATATATCTGCAGACTACTTGTGTATTTTTTCAAATTAACTTTGCCTCATATTGTTACAATTTGTTAACTTTAATTGAAGAATGTTAAAAGATCTTCTCTGCATTAAAGCAACAACAACAGAAATCTACTATTCCTGTGGTAGTTGAACCCTTTAGTGTAAACTCAGACATCTAGGTAATTCATTTGCTTGTTTTACCTGTTATACCAAATGTGTAAAATATAGAAGAGAAATAGCAATATATCTTATGAACTCTTTGAATCTTAGGGGAGATAGCCATTGTTCCTTTAATGATCCTAGTTAAGTGCTAATATAAAAGAAAACATATCAAATGAGAGTTTTGAATAGATTTAATTATCCAGACTGTTCTAGATATTTATGTAAACTATAATCCTTTTTGTAGCTTTGTATTTAATTAAACCTTTCCTCCTAGTAAGACAGTTTCTCTTTGAACAGAAAGGCAATATAGTACAGCAGAAAGATTGTGGGTTTGGGATTAGATAAATTCAGGCTTGAATATTTGTTATATATTCCCTATGTGACCTTGGACCAGCTATTTAATCTTTTGAGTCTGTTTCCTCGTCTATAAGAACAGTACCAATCTCTTGAGATTTACTCTGAAGATTGAGTGGAAATCATGTACAGCACTGCCCAGTGTTTCTTGGATTCTCAGTACATCTTAGTTACCTTCATTTTTATTCCTCTCCCTTAAAGAATGAAATAAGGCAATCGGGAAAAGTTTCCCTGAAAAGATGTATTTAAACTGAGACCTAAAGGTTCCTCCCTCTCCAGGCATTGGGGGTAACATGTGCAAAGCTATAGGTAAAGACCTTGACAGTTTAGAGAGCTAATCAAAGGCTTTGGGTCTGCACAGAGGTGTGGATAAGGTTGGAGAGGCTGGTAGGAATCAAATCAAAGCTCTTTGAGGTTGGGGCAAGCACTTATTTTTATTTAATTCTGAGCATAGTGGTAGCCATTGGAGAGTCTAAATCCACAAGGGCTGCAGCTCTGATTTCCCAAATTTTAAAGCAATAGGCTGCAGTTAATCCCAGAAGAGGATTTTAGTTTTCTTCTATTATTCATAATCTGAGAATCTAATGTTTATTACTTGATTTCAAGATTTCTTCATTTTTTTTCAAAATTCAGTGAATAAAGGAGATCCGTAAGATCTGTGGTCCTTTCTCAGCAAGAACTTGAAAATAACTGCAGGGACTGAGACAGACTCACCCCCTCCTCTCTGCCCTGTTTCTGAATTGAAGTTGTTTTTTTCCTCTGTCCTGTTTTTTCTAATTACTGCATTTTAAAGAAAGTTAGGAAATGAGCATTTGAAGTAAGTTCTGCTATCTACCTCTGTTGTTTTTCTGTGGAGTGTTGCACAGTTTTACTGTTGGCTAAGCAGATTATCTGGAACACTTCAAAGGTACATATACTCCCATTCATTTTTTCTCTTCATACTAATGACATTTTGTTGCTGTGCATCTGGGATATTTCGTAGGTTATAATATTGGTGATTAATTTATTAACCTCTGTTTATGTTGATGTGAAGAGCGACTCATTGGAAAAGACCCTGATGCTGGGAAAGATTGAAGGTGGAGGAGAAGGGGATGATAGAGTTTGAGATGGTTGGATGGCATCACCAACTCAATGGACATGAGTTTGAGTAAACTCCGCGAGTTGGTGATGGACAGGAAGGCCTGGCGTCGCAGAGTCTGACACAGCTGAGTGACTGAACTGAACAACAACAACAACCTTGAAAGGAATGTTTGGGAATTTTATTTCACAGAATGCAAAATCTTGTCAGTGCTTTTAGGAAAAGTCAGCCGTAGATGCTGACTGATGCTTTCTAATCACCTATTTTGACTTTCAGAATAGTCAGCAGCAGACTTAAAGGATTTTTTGAAATGATTTTTTTGTGGCCAAAACATCATGGCATTGTACTTTTGATGAGTCAGTTAAAGCTATACCAGATACTTGCTTTTTAAACTAAGTAAAGATAATGTGTCTGTAGCAGGTACCATTTTTTCCCCATCACTTATTCTCTTTTGGATTGCCAAAGATGCTGTGGAAAAAGAGATGCTCTCCCTTCTCTCCTGCTCTACGCTTGCCAGAGCGTGCGGGAGAGTAGCCGGATGTTTTTTTCCTGCCTTCTGTTAGCTATGGAGAAGGAAGAGGAAGAAAATGACTAATATTTAATGGATCCTTTGTTTGTTAGGAAATACTTAATTATCTTATTTAATCCTTTTAAACATTTTTACAACACAGGTGATATTCTCCAGAAACTGAAGTTAAGAGCTTGAGTAACTTGCCCATGGTCACACATCTGTTAACTGATGCAGGATTTGAACCAGGTCTGTCTAATTCTGAAGCCATGTCTCTCCTTCCTTCTTTCCCGTTCTGTCCTTCCTTCCTTCCCTCCCCGCCCCTTTCCCTTCCTCTTCTGTCTTCTTTCTTTTCTTCTGCTTCCTTGTTCTTCCTTTCTCTTCTGTTTCCTTTCCTTTCTTTCCCTTCCTTTAAAAAATTAAAAAGCACTTTTATTAGTATAGAAGTAGTCCAAATATGTTGTTGAAAATGATAAAATGTATGCATCCTTTATATTTTACTTAAATATTTAGATTTAAAAAAAAGTTAAATTCCAACCATTTAGAGCCTACCATTGTCTGAACACTTAGTGTTACTTTGCCTTTTTTCCCGGCTCTCTACCTTTCAGCATATTTTCATCTCTTTTAATGAGATGATTAATACCAGAGTTTTCTTTAGAATTGATTTTCCAAACCAGTATCAGTCTAATATATGTATTGCATCTACTTGTTATGTCCTTTAAGTAAGTTCTCAAATGCAGTCCTAAAGAGTAAAGTCATTGGCAAGATTTAATTGAGAGGACATTTACATATTAGCTCCTAAAACTGGTTAGTATAAATTTTCTGTCATTTTTATGTTTTTCACAAGTTTTCCACATGAATGACAAAGTTAAAATTAAGGTTAAATATTTTTAGATATGTCAGTTAAGCATTCATATTACTGTAGAAATAGAAAAATGGTGATTGATGTCTACATTTGTCTGTACAGGGAGAGAATCTGTTTGGAATCGAAAGATCTTTGGCCCAACTTTATGAGACAGGAGAATAATAATTGATAACCAATCTAAACTCCTGAGCTAGTTCTCAAATTCCTTGACTTTGTCAGGTGAACCATTTCCTGTATTCTTGTGCATGGCTGTCATAATGGTGGTTCTTTTTATGCCTTATATGGATCTGTCCTGGCTTCATCAGGTGGCGTAATGGTAAAGAATCCACCTGTAATGCAGGAGATGTGACTTTGATCCCTGGGTTAGGAAAATGCCCTGGAGGAGTAAATTGCAACCCACTCCAGTATTCTTGCCTGGAGAATCCACGGACAGAGCCTGGCAGGCCACATGGGGTCGCAAAAAGTCAGACGTGACTGAGCACACACGTACTATGGGTCTATCTCAGCTGTGAAAGCTTTTTTAAAAATACTTTTTCAGAATAGTGACATGAATTAGAACTGACTTTATCATGCATGTTCTCTCTGTAATGTATCATAGACATCTCTGTCTCTGTTGGTCTCTTTTCAGAATGGAAAATTGTGGTCACATAACTCTGAGCGTATAGCAGGACCTTTTTATTCCGTAGTTCACTCATCTCTAGATAGAATGCAAATGTCCTGTTTCCTTTGTTTCTAAACTGCAAAATTTTTTTTTTCATATTCTAAGCGCTCTGAAATTGTGTTGCGTGTTTATGATTGCTGTGTCTTACTGTTAGCCATATGAAAATAGACATGAAGTTATTTGAAAATCTTTGGTTGATACCTTCATGACAACTAGCCACTTTTAGAGATTTGATGATAGTACTTATCTCAAAGGGTTCTTTTGAGTATGAAATTAGTATATACATATATATATATATATATAAAGCACTTACATAGTAAATGTTATACATGTTAGCTCTTTTTTAATATCTACTAGAAATACAACAATTGTGGTTGGCTGCTTTATTTTTAATTTTAAGATTATATAATACTTTTTCTGGAACAAAAAGTGCTGTCCACCGAACATTTTGAAAAAGAAAACTGAATTCCTTAATATTAAAAATATATAATACATACAAAGGAGGGAAGATTACTGAGCTCTTGAAATGTCTAATCTAGCTTCTTATCATTATTTCATTCTTCTTTCTGATTACAGATTTGTTACAGCTTATATATAAAATATTCTTTAGTTTTTACCAAATTGGAAAGTTGCCTCTGATATTAGGGAAGAAAACAAGGACGTTGTTTCTTTTCGTATGGTACTGTTCACTAAGCGACACAGGCTGTATGCCATCTTAGGTAGGTGGAGAGTGCTCAGTTGCGTCTCTTTGTGACCCCATGGACTGTAGCCCACCAGGTTCCTCTGTCCATGGCATTTTCTGGACAAGAATACTTGAGTGGGTTGCCATTTCCTATTCCAGGGGATTTTCCTGACCCAGGGCCCGAAGCCATGTCTCCTGTGTCTCCTGCAGTGGCAGGCAGATTCTTTAACACTGTGTCACCTGAGAAGGCCATATGCCATATAAAGTTATCAATTATCATAATCTTTTTTTTTTTTTTTTTTTACTCTAGATTTTTCCAAGTTGATTTCCTTTGTGGTAAAGAAAGGTAGATGCCTTGTTACCTTTCATGGGAATAGTATGTACACAGATTCAGCTGTTTCATGATAAAACCGTGGAAGGGTGCATTTTACTGAGCTCTTCTGTGTCAAGCACTCTTCTGTGTGAGCACTTTACAAGTGCACTTATATTTACTTTGCTGTTCATAACATTTTCCTTTTTACATACACCGTATGTAAAGTTGATATTTTTACCTCAATTTTACAATGCTGAGAGAGGTTGAAGAGCTTGTCCTCTTAGTAGATATGAGGATTTGAACGCTGTTGTACATTATTCTAAAATCCCTGAAAGCTGATTAAAATTTAAAACTGAAGTAGCTAGATCCTTTCTTTTTAGACTAGACCAGTGACTGTGAACATTTTCTTCTTTGTATCTCCCATCATTTGCGACTCCCACCCCCTAATCTTAAAAAAAAAAAACACAAAAAACCCTTTTTGTTTTAGAGCAGTTTTAGGTTTGTAGGAAACTTGTGCAGAGAGTACAGAGATCTCACACCACCAGATCGCCCCCCATCCCAGCCCCCAACACAGGCACAGTTTCTTCTGTCATTAGTGTGGTGCATTTGTTATGGTTGATGAGCCAGTATTGATATATTATTAGTAACTTTGGTCCCTAGTTCAGGTTAGGTTTCACCCTTTGTATTGTACAGTTGTGTGGTTTTGACAAATGCATGATGTCATATATCTACTATTACATTATCATACTGAATACCTTCACTGCCCTAAAAATGCCCTATGTTCCACCTCTTCATCTCTCTTCTACTCCATTCTCCGCCGGAATTCCTGGCAATCATTGATCTTTTTAATGTCTATAATTTTGCTTTCTTCAGAATGTTCTGTGATTGGAATCATATAGTACATAGCCTTGTCAGACTGGCTTCTTTCACTTAACATAAGCATTTAAGGTTTTTCCATGTCTTTTGGTGGCTCGATAGCTCATTTCTTTCATTGCAGAGTAATACTCCATTGAATAGATATACCACAATTTTATATCTTATCTATCAGCATACCTCTTGTTTAGACATGTAGCCACACCTAGCTATAAGAAAAGCTAAACTATTGCATTACTGCCCCCAAGTAAATCTGGGGCTCCATTATTAAGGAAGAGAGTATGTCCTGGCTAGGAAAGTAGCATTCTCTATCATAGAGGGGGAAATAATATTAATAGCTTTTGTTTCTACTGAGATACCTGAAAATTTTGTTCATTATTGCAAATTTGAATTAATTTTAGTCATCTACTAGCAAAGTCTTTTTTATAAATTCCTTATTGGAAGGGACATGGACATATATTCAGGGGGCTTTAAAAAGGTACCTCTGGGAAATAAGACAGATTATACTTTGACTTTTCATTGTAGAGAAGAATCTTTCTTATTTTTTACTCTTCATACTCAAGCTCTGGAGTCCTAAGGGGATTCTGACATTGTCCTTTGCAAGCTTTATTTAGTTGTTATGTGCATATCAGTTCCAGTGAGAGTTCATTCTTTGTTTTCTGATGTTCAAAAAGAAAATTGGAGAAAACTTGAGATATATAAATTATTCCATGAGACACTCAAAAAATATTAGTTGTGCCTATTTTTGCATGCAATCATGTTGTTTTCAAAGCTCCTCCCAAGTTTTATTGCTGAGATGCTTAGGAAACATGTTCCTGTCTCATTCTGTTATTCTTAGATGATTGAGCTGGAAATGTTTATGCAGCTTTTATAATGGTGACTTATTGGCTGAGTATGTGTGCCTGCTGCTGTCTTTGGCATTGGAATAATGAATTAGCATGTAGGTGGCCTTGGGAAGGGAATGTTATGAATGGATTTTGCCTACGCCTTTTTGGTAGCAAATTATATTTGCTACAAGGTTGCTGGGCCATACCTTTATTTCTTCAACTCTTTCAAAGCTATTAATTTTCACAGTGATAGATGGCAGTAACCTTTCCCACACCAACCTAGTCTCAGCATGGCGCAATGTCAGGCTAACCTGCGGGTGGAGATGTCTATATAAAGGCTTGTCGTGAATGCCAAAGTCACTTAATAGCATAAAATGCCTCCTTTTAGCAGTAGCCTTTGGCTGTTTCCAGCTTTAAGATTGGTTCATTTATTTCATACAACTTGGATTATTTATGAAGTTGGACATTGCAGCTATAATTAAATTTTCCTTTGAATTGGTTATGCCAGAAGTAGATGCTTATGGTAAATAATTCAAATTGTTTTATTTTGAACTTTTGTACTAGGAGTAGTGGATATTTTGTCTTCACCTTTTCCTTCCATTCTATTCTCCTTATCTTTCTTTAGATAAGCAGTAAAATGGGTAAGTGATTATGAACAGTCTATTAAAATATATAAGCTCACAGGCTCCCTTTGGCAAATAAATAAGATTATACAAAGCAGGCCTTTTTTCCCCTGCTGGTCTGAGATGCAGTAAGAGAACAACGTTGTCTACATAATGTATAGTTGGAGAAAGCTCACTTTACTGAACAACTTTATTTCTGAAGTGATGTGGATTTCATTTTCCAGACTTGCCATAAAATGACTGAGTTGTTAGTTTACTGCAGGCATCTGCACTGGGGTAACTGGTGTTTCTCACATGTTAATTTTTTTTTTAACTCATTTTTTAAAAAGGTATAAAACCAAAAGTGAGGGAGTAAAGAAGTGTCGGGAAAGAGTAAGGCTTGGTAAACTGCTTTAACTTTTAATTTTGACCCTTCAGGGGCAAATTTCATATACACATCTGAATTGTCTGAAGGAAGCCCATTTAGTAACTGTCTCATTAATGGCAAATTTATTTTTTAATGGCACTTTTAAACAGTGATTTTATTGAAAGCATAATCAATAGATTTAATGTGTTTCATCTATTTTATTCTTTACTGTTTACTATGTTATAGTTCAGAAGATTGGAGAGTTGTCCATGCCTTCCAAGGTGGTGCAGTGGTAAAGATTCCCCCTGACAATTCAGGAGACACAGGAGACATGGGTTCGATCACTGGGTTGGAAAGATCCCCTGGAGGAGGAAATGGCAACCCACTCCAGTATTCTTGCCTGGAGAATTCCTTGGACAGAGGAGCCGGTGGATTATGGTCCATAGGGTCGCACAGAGTTGGACACGACCGAGCACCTGAGCATGAGCATGAGTCCAAGGTTACTTGAGCTGTTAGTCAACACTTAAATGAATATCAACGTGTAAATATGTGGGTTTATTGAAGCAGTCTTAGAGACTGCCTTTCTAATTTTGCAAATTGCATTTTCTTTTATTATAATTTTCCCATTATCTTCTGAATCTCTGGTCTGGAAAAAAACAAAGCAGGACTGCTGTGATAAGTTAGGTGCCTGCTTGTTTGTGCCGCCGCCTCCCCTTTCATCTTCCCTTCCTTCCTTCTGTTAAATATAAATGGTTAAGAGTATTTTATCAGGGAGGATTTTATCATGTGAATGATCTAAACCAGTATAAAAATATGCTTGTTGAACTCAGTTATTCTAGGACATAAGTTATCTCTAAACTATTCATTATTTTATGTGCTACATAGTGATATGAAAACTAAGAAGCCTTTAGAGATTCCTAAGTTATGGAGAATAAGATAGGAAGAGTTTATGTTCTTAGATATTTTTGAGTATTTGATGTATACAGGGAACATACTAGGCACTTGTAGGAGTTTTAGCCTCTTAAGGAGCATGCTAAAGTCTGTTTAAGTCAACATGTATCATAAAGTAGATTTTTTTGTTTCTGACTTTGGTATACATTGTCAATAAAAGAAATTCCAAAATTGTTGTGGTTTTAAATCTTTTTTTTTCCCCTTAACCTAAATATTTTTTCCAGGGCCTCTTCAGCCGTGGCAGTCTTTCCCAAGTGTCATCTCTTAATTTTCTGTTACCTGCCTAATGGTGTGTGCTGTCTTTGTTTTTTTCCACATTTTGCCTTAATCATAAATTTACCTTTTTTTGCCAAACTGGAAGAGAGATTCCATGTTCTCTTTGTGAGCCACATTCGAGCAAAGTAGTCACTTTTAAAAGAATGTTCTTTGTATGAAATCAAAACTATTCTTACATTCTACTTAAACCCTCTCCCGGGTCTTCCCTTCTACCACCTTCCTAAATGGAAGGCAGATTTGATCAAATAGTGCAGTCTGAATGATTTTCTGTTGCCCTTAAAATAAATTACATTTACTGTACAAATAGGATCACTCTGATTCTTAATTATCTGTTGTCTGACCATTGGTTAGCCTCTTTCATTAGCTAATGGAAACAGTTAGGCTAGGAATGGCTGTTAGTGGATTGGGTTTGGAAACTGCCACAACCCCAACTTGCAAACATCATGAGTTCTATTAGTGTTGCTTTCTGCTGTAGATGGTTCCACGTGTAATTTTTCCATTTAAAAAGTATTGTCTTCTTTTGGAGAGTTAGAGTGTAGATTAGCTTCTTGTTAAGTCATTAGATAAATTTGCTCCTTAAACTTTTCATCTTTTATCAATTTTCTGAGGTTTTTTTTTTTAAATTGAAAGCCTTATTTTGTTGTCTGATTCAATTAGAAATTATAGCCTATTGAACTTAACTGTTTGGTATTTTTAAAGGCAAATTAGGAATCCATTGATAATTTTCTCCTTGAAAGATAATATATCACATGCTATTACATTAATAGAGACATTAGAGATTAAATTCCCTGGAGGAGGAAATGGCAACGCACCCCAGTATTCTTGCATGGTGAGTCCCATGGACAGAGGAGCCTGGCAGGCTGCAGTTGTGCAGTCGAAAAGAGTCAGGTACCAGTAAGCACACGTGCAGGGATTAAAGTCAAGTATCATGATACAGAAATATTAAATACTCGTTGCTTCTCTGGGGATTGTCTGTAGTTCAGAATTTTATCATCATGATCATGATCATCATTGTTTATTTAAACCGTAGTTGAGGATCTCTTAAACTTTATGTATATTACATTTCCCTGAACTTTTGGGAGTGGGAGGAAAGGGGAAGAGAAAGGGAAGTAAGGTCTGTAAGAACTTGTGAGTAGTGAAGGAGAGATATCTTCTTCACTGGGGATTTTTTGTAATCTTTGGAGAGGTGGATATGTCAGGCACAGCTGCCTTAGAGATACAGTTTTGATAGTTAAATGTGGATCTCTATGGGTTGAGGATTCGTCCTTTATTATAATTTATGAGGAAGTAATTATAAAATCATAGATTTGGAAGGGTTCTCATTATAGGACAATTTTTATATTTCAAAGAAAAGGAAATTGAAGTTTTTGAGAAGATAAATTGCTTGACCAGAGCTGGTATAAGAACTGGTACAGTAATTCATGTCTCCTGAATACAATTCCAATGTTATCAGTGTAGCAGTTTAATGAACAATTGGCTTGAATGAGCTCAACACTTTTAAAGATATGTAGCTTTGTGTGTTTTTTTTTTTTTAATGCAGGTTATTGTATCCAGGCTTCAAAATGTGTGAAGTTTGTAAGTAAAGTTGCAGAGTTGTACCTGGATGTTGATGTACAGTTGGCCTTCACGTCCATAGATAGGTTCTGCTTCCTTGGATTCAACCAACCAGGGATCAAAAATATTCAAGGGGAAGAATATCAGAAAGCTCCAAAATGAAAAACTTAAATTTGATCTTGCAGAAACTATTTAACTAGGTATTATTAAATATTATTATTAGGTATAAGTAACTTAGAGATGATTTAACTTATATGGGAGCATCTGCATAGGTTATATGCAAATTCTCTGCCATTTATATAAGGTATTTGAACATCCCCAGATGTTGGTATCCATGGTGCATCCTGGAACGAGTGCCCACCTCTCGCCACCCCCACCGCCCCTCAGTTACCAAAGGATGACTGTCCATTTTTAGAGGTATATTTTAGCTAGGCTTCTTGTTTGTTTGCCTGCTTTTTAGTGTTTGTGGGGGCAGAACAAAAGCTTATTTAGGCCTTTTATACATTTTCTGTTTTATAGGTAAAATAGTGCTTCAATGCTTATATCCCTAAAATGATTATTAGGAAAGTTCAGTAGATTTTTTTTCTTCAAAACGTTTCCCCAGGGCAAAGAAAATAAACGTCTACATCAAACAAGATGCTTACCTAGGGTTAAAAGTAAAAAGCAAAATGAATATTAATAAAAAGCAACTAGTTGCTTCTAAAATAACAGAGGTATCAGTAAAATTTGCCGAAATTTCTCTTGTTAAAAAAGGATTCATTTCATTGGCCTTATGCTCCCTTAAGCATGATAGAATATCACATTTTAGACCATTCTCCTTATGGAGTTACTATTTAGTAAGCACAGATGATCACTGAAAGCCCCCCCAACCCCCACATCAATAATGTTGTTTGTGGCCATTTGCAGAGCAGCAAAAAATTGTCCTTGGATGTGCAGGTTCCCAGCTGAGACTAAACAAGGTGATGCTCTACCTTCTTGTTTTAACTCTCATGCCGCAGAAGTGTATTCTTTTTGCTGTCTAATTCCACATTTTATCATATTCTGTGCTTTTTGTTGGTGATTTTATTATTTAAAATGGCACCCAGGCATAATAAGTGCTGTCTTTTCCTAAGCTCAAGAAGGCTGTGATGTACTTTACGAAGAAAACATGTATGTTAGAGACACTTCATTGAGGCATGAATTATAGTGCTGTTGACTGTGAATTTAGTCTCAGTGAGTCAGCAGAGGCACACAGAGACTTAACCAACTGTTTCCCTTAAGAGCAGTAGTGCAGTAATCACTAATTCAGTGTTTGCAGTGACCTTATGGAACATACCTACTACAAATAATGAGAGTCAATTGTATAGTTTGGTAACCAGCCTCCAAAATGACCTCTAATGATCTAAGCCTCCTTGTACTCACACCCTAGTACAGTCTCCTTTCACACTCAATCTTGGCTGATTGGCCCAGTGTGACCAGTAAAACAACAGTGGAGATAATGACTTGTAACATCTGAGACTGCAAAGAGTTGACTCGTTGGAAAAGACTCTGATGCTGGGAGGGATTGTGGGCAGGAGGAGAAGGGGACGACAGAGGATGAGATGGCTGGATGGCATCACTGACTCGATAGACATGAGTTTGAGTGAACTCCGGGAGTTGGTGATGGACAGGGAGGCCTGGCATGCTGCGATTCATGGAGTCGCAAAGAGTCAGACACGACTGAGCAGCTGAACTGAACTGAACATCTGACACTAGATGATGGAACGCATGATTACAAATTTGGCACTTGGATTGCTGTTTCTGGGGGGAGTCAGCTATGGTACCTGGAAGACATCTATGTCCTCTTACAGAGAGAAGCCCACTGAGAAAGGAACTCAGGACTCCAGCTGAGGTATCATAAAAATATATGTTTGGTCATTGTCTCCAGTTTTTGCCATAGAGCCCCTAGAATCCTTGGACTTTCCTGCATGTCAGAAGTGTCTTTTGTTACCCATAATGAGCTACTATCTCATCTGAGTTTGTGTAGGTGAGGTGTTACAGGGTGGGCCTCCTGGTTGGCCTCAGGATGGGGCTGGTCACCAAAAGACAAGTGATTAGAAGGTGAGAGTTTTCATCCCACCAGCTGACCTCTAGGGAGGGAAGAAGAGGCAAGATATAGAGCTCTTTAGAAGCTTTTGAACAGTGAGACAGGGTAAGCTTCCAGACTTGTAGACACCTGGGGGTCCTAGAAGGGTGATGTGCCCCAGAAGGGCATGGACGTTCTGTAGGTACTCCTTTTCCCCAGCCCTCATATCTTGCCCATGCATCTTTTCCATTGGGCTGTTCCTGAGTTGTATCATTTATAATAAACTGGTTAATGGAGGTAAGATGTTTTCCTACATTCTGAGAGTTGCTCTAGCAAATTATTGAACCTGAAGAGGGGGTTGTAGGAGCCCCCAGTTTAGAGCCAATTGGTCAGAAGTATGGGTGGCCTCCTATAGACTTGTGACTAGCACCTAGGACTGAGCTTTTACCCTGTGGGCTCTGTGCTAACTCTGAGTAGTTAATGTCAAAATTAAATGAATTGAGTTGTTGGACACTTGGTGATAGGGATTTGGGGAACTGGTGTTGGAAAGACGCCAAATATTTGGTGTCAGAGATCTGAAAAACTGTACGCAGCTGTACCCTGATCAACAAGTAGCACCAACTTACCAGTCAGGTGAGTGACACCTTGGAAATTGATCTTCCAGAGCCGATCAAACCTTCATTTGGATATAGCCTAAGCTGACATCTGACGGTAACCAACTGAGAGACTCCATGTGAGAAAACTAGCAGAACTTGTCCCAAATTCCTGACTCAGATACTGTGAGACTAATAAATGAATATTGTTATTTTTTGAACTTTTAGTTTTGGGGATAATTTGTTATGCAGGCATAGAAACTGTTCCATCTCTCTCTTATTTTTTAACCTTTTGATAGAAAATTTCAAACATACACAGAAGTGGCGAAAATTGTGTCATGAGTCCCATGTGACCATCACTCAGTGTCAGTGATGATCAACTTATGGCCAGTCTTGTTTGGTTTATACGAGTTCACTCCCTGCTCAAACTTCAGATTATTTTGAAGCAAATCCCATAATTTTTTCATCCATAAATATTTTAATATGCATTTATAAAAGATAAGAACTATCTATGATATTATTTTATCCCTCTAATAATTTCTTAAAAATCATTTGATATCCAATCACTATTCATATTTCCCTGATCATAGAATTTCATTTTATGTTTATTTGACTGAGATTCAGGTAAGTTTCTATCTTTTTTCAAAATACTGCCTGTCCTTATGGCAGGCCAGTTATTTTGGTTGTCTGATGTTCATTCTTTTTTTTTTTGTATAGCAGAGTTTTATTAAAGTATAAAAAGGGACAGAGAAAGCTTCTGACATAGACAACAGAAGGGGGACAGAGAGTGCCCCCCTCACTAGTGTTAGCAAGGGAGTTTATACTTTTTAATTAGTTATTACAATAAAATCAAAGGAATGTCTCAAGTTTGTGAAAATTTTACCAGACCCACTCCCATAATTTACATTTTAAGATAACAGGATTAGCCAGAAGATTTTCAGGAAGGAGAAAGTGAAAATGAAAGTGAAGTCGCTGAGTCGTATCCGACTCTTCATGACCCCATGGACTGCAGCCTACCAGGCTCCTCCATCCGTGGGATTTTCCAGGCAAGAGTACTGGAGTGGGCCGCCATTTCCTTCTCCATGATTTTCATTCTTATTGCACAATAATAAACTGGCAACATAGTTGTTTAAATTAATTAAAATAAAAGTAAAAATTCAATTCCTTGTCACATTAGTCACATTTCAAATGCTTAATAGTCACATGTGGCCAGTGACTATTGTATTGAATAGCCCAGAAAGGACATTTCCAGCATCACAGAGACTTTTACAGGACAATGCTAGTTTATAGTCTGTTTTCAGGAAGAGCTCAAGGAAAGTATATTCCCTGGGTTCTTGCGCATTCATAAAAGCATGTGCCAATGTAATTTAAGGTCAGTTCGTGTTGTTGTGGAATCCTTGATTATACACATCTTGTAGCTGTTGGTGTTATTTTCTTGTTTGCTTGTGTTTTGAGGTTCATAGGAATTTAACTTTGTCTAGTTTTTTATAAATGTCATGTAGATTATTGGTTTAGGTATCTTTTATGGAGGAATTTAGGGAAATTCAAAAGTCTGCAGCCTTCATCACTATCTTCCCAGATCTCTTTACATTTATTTCACTTGTACCTATTACTAACAGAATTGTAAAGAGTTAAGGCTAGGAAGAACTGGAAGTTTGTTTAGTCTCTAAACTTCATTTTAGGGGTAAAGAGTCTGAAACTTGGAGAAGTTGTATGGTTATAAGTAGAGTCAGGTTCCTGTCCCAATTTGCTTGACTCTCAGTGCTCTTCCCCAAATCTGTAGCACTGAGACAAAGGAAAAATTAAAGGGGTGGTCAGATGATTTACAGAGGCAAAACATATGCTTGAATTTAATTAGCTCATAAGGTTAAATGTAAAGAAGGAAAGAGAAGCAAAGTAATAGACTGAAGCAGTTATAAAGAATCATAAGAATATATATTGTGTATCATAAATATAATTTTAAAAACTTAAGACTTTTTGAAAGGAGTTGTTTTAAATTTATAACAAAATTGAGAGGAGAGTACAGAGAATGCCCAGGTACTCTGTCCCTACACATCTTATCACCTAACCACCCACCCCATTATCAACATCTTTCACTATAATGCTTGAGTGGTGCATTTTATCGAGGATGAACCTACGCTAACACATCACATAGTCTACTTTCATTCTTAATGTTATACATCCTATGAATTTGGAGAAATGTATAATGATTTATAAATCTATCATCATAATATCATACGGAGTATTTCACTGTCCTAGTGAAGTAAAAATGAAAGTAAAAGTCACTCAGTTGTATCTGACTCTTTGTGACCCCATGGACTATACCATCCATGGAATTCTCCAGGCCAGAATACTGGAGTTGGTAGCCATTCCCTTCTCCGGGCGATCTTCCCAACCCAGGGATTGAACCCAGGTCTCCCACATTGCAGGCGGATTCTTTACCAGGTGAGCCACAAGGGAAGCCCTCCCTGTCCTAAGAATCTGCCTATTCATTTCCCTCCCCTGCCACAGCCACTAATCTTTTTAGTGGCTGCATAGATTTGCCTCTTTAGCCTACATAGTTTTGCCTTTTCCATAATGTCATATGGTTGGAATCATACAGTATGTAGCCTTTTCAAATTGGTTTTTTTCACTTAGTAATATTCATTTAAGATTCTTCCATGTCTTTTCATGATTTGATGGCTCTTTTTTTTTTTTTTTTAGCATTGAATAATATTCCATTGTCTGAATGTACCACAATTTATTCAGCCACCTACTGAAGGATATCTTGCTTGGCTGTAAGTTTTGGCCGTTATGCTTCTGTGAACATCCATGTGCAGGTTTTTGTGTGAACATAAGTTTTCAGGAATTTGGGTAATTACCCAGGAGTACAATTGCTGGCTCATGTGGTAAAGAATATGTTTAGTTTTGTAGGATAGTGCCAAACTGTCTTCTAAACTGTCTGTATCATTTTGCATTCCCACCAGCAATGAATGAGAGTTCCCGTTGCTCCACATCCTCGCCAGCATATGGTATTGTTAGTGTTCCAGATTTTGGCCTATTTTGGGTTAGTGGTATCTGCTTGTTTTAATTTGCATTCCTCTGGTGATATATGATGTGGGGCATTTTTCCCATATGTTTATTTTTTCATCTGTATTTCTTCTTTGGCGAAGTGTCTTTTAAGGTCTTTGGTCTATTTTATATAATTTTGTCCTAGTCTGTGGCTTATCTTCTGATTCTCTTGGTATTGTCTTTTGCAAAGCAGGAGTTTTTCATTTAAGTGAAATCCATCTCATCTCTTTCATGGATTATGTCTTTGGTATTGTATCTAAAAAGGTATCACCGTATCCAAAGTCATTTAGGTTTTCTTCTGTGTTATCGTCTACAAGTTCCATAGTTCTGCATTTTACACTTAGATCTATGATCCATTTTAGTTAATTTTTGTAAAGGACGTAAGATCTGTGTCTGGATTCATTTTATACTTGTGAATGTCCAGTTGTTCCAGGACTGTTTGTTGAAAAGATTTTCTTTTCTCCCTTTTATTGCTTTTGCTCTTTTATCAAAGACCAGTTGACTATTTTTATGAGTCTGTTTCTGGACTCTCTATTCTGTCCATTGATCTATCTGTCTTTTCTTCTGCCAATACCACAGTGTCATGATTCTTGCAGCAAAAGGAATTTTCAAGCCAGGTAATATCAGCATCCAACTTCGTTCTCTTCCTTCAGTATTGTCTTGGCTCTTCTGGGCCTTTTGCCTTTCCATATAAACTTTAAAACCACATTGTTAATATCCATGAAAGAATGACTGGATATAATTAAAATATTTTAAGGTAGGTAGTTATAAAACTATTTGTGCATTAAAATGGACTGAAAAAGCTTCTTTGGAAAAGGAAGAAAAGCATTCCATGGAAGCTTCTTAGGGCATGTTGATAAGATTTGGTAATTCTGTGACCAGTTATCCTCGCTGGGTCAGCTGTGTGTTTACTACATTTTATAGTGTCATCATTTGTAATTGTCCAGAGTTGTTACTGTTTTCAAGTAAAATCGAAATTAATTTAGACTCTTAACTTTTGCCAGAAGTAGATATAAATAATAGGAAATATAATAAGATTGTTTTATTATAAATATATGGTCAAATATTTAGAAAATAAAGGAATCTACTGAACAGAACCTTTGAAAATTACTAAATTTTGGTAAAGTGATACGAAATAAGATAAAAATATAAAATAATCATTACATACCTAACAAGATTGTAATCTTTCTATTGATAAAACAAAATATGTGTTTCTTTTTTTAGACTCCTCCATTATTGCTCAGAATACCCAGTTTTATTACTGAATTTATTCTTTTCTGAAATTGTCACTGCTGCTAAGTCACTTCTGCTGCTGCTACTGCTGCCAAGTCGCTTCAGTCGTGTCTGACTCTGTGCGACCCCATAGACGGAAGCTCACCAGGCTCCCCCGTCCCTGGGATTCTCCAGGCAAGAATACTGGAGTGGGTTGCCATTTACTTCTCCGATGCATGAAAGTGAAAAGTGAAAGTGAAGTTGCTCAGTCGTGTCCTACTCTTAGCAACCCCATGGACTGGGGCCTACCAGGCTCCTCCGTCCATGGGATTTTCCAGGCAAAAGTACTGGGGTGGGGTCGTGTCCAACTCTGTGTGACCCCATAGACGGCAGCCCACCAGGCTCCCCCATCCCTGGGATTCTCCAGGCAAGAACACTGGAGTGGGTTGCCATTTCCTTCTCCAATGCATTAAAGTGAAAAGTAAAAGTGAAGTCGCTCAATCTTGTCTGACCCTTAGCGACCCCATGGACTGCAGCCTACCAGGCTCCTCTGCCATAGGATTTTCTAGGCAAGAGTACTGGAGTGGGGTGCCATTGCCTTCTCTACTAGCATTTGATTAAAAATAAGTATCTCTGTTAGTAATAGAAGGTTAGGTAAACAGTATATGGCTGTTTTGCAGATGCCTTTTAGTGATAAGCTTAGTGATAAATAACATTGAGATACTAAGTAGTCATTTATAGATTTGAGTGTGTAGATTTTGAATAGAGAGATGGTATAAATTAAGATTGATACTTTGATATATGTCAGATAAATTGGAGAGGGCAGATCCTAAAGACGTAGAAATCTGGAAAATCTTGGTAGTAGTGATAAAGTTTCAGAGAAGGCAATGGCACCCCATTCTAGTACTCTTGCCTGGAAAATCCCATGGATGGAGAAGCCTGATAGGCTGCAGTCCATGGGGTCACCAAGAGTCGGACATGACTGAGCGACTTCACTTTCACTTTTCACTTTCATGCATTGAAGAAGGAAATGGCAACCCACTCCAGTGTTCTTGCCTGGAGAATCCCAGGGACGGGAGAGCCTGGTGGGCTGCCATCTATGGAGTCGCACAGAGTCAGACACGACTGAAGTGACTTAGCAGCAGCAGCAGTGATAAAGTTTATAAGCTAGGGTGGTGGCTCTCTAAAAGTAAGGGAAGATATGGTTAAGAAATTGAGGGAAAAAACCCTTTATTTTGAAATAATTTTAGATTTACATGTGTTACAAAAATAGATTGAGTTCCCTAATGTTAATATTATATATAACTTTAGATCAAAATGAAGAAAACACAGATTCAATACTATTAACTTAAAGTACAGATTTTATTCAGATTTCACCAGTTTTTTCACTAATACCCTTTTTCTGTTCCAAGCTCGAATCCAGGATATCATGTTGCATTTAATTGTCCTCTCTCCTTGTTGTCATTTAGTCACCCAGTCGTGTCCGACTCTTTGTGATCCCGTGGACTGCAGCACGCCAGGCCTCCCTGTCCCTCACCACCTTCCGGAACTTGTCCCAGTTTACGTTCATTGCATCAGTGATGCCATCCAGCCATCTCATTCTCTAATCCTCTCTTCTGTCCTCAGTCTTTCCTAGCATCAGGGACTTTTCCAATGAGTTGTCTGTTTGCAGCAGATGACCAAAATACTGAAGGTTCAGCTTTAGCATCAGTCCTTCCAGTGAACATTCAGGGTTGGTCTCCCTTAAGATTGACCAGTTTGGTCTCCTTGCTGTCCAGGGGACTTTCAGGAGTCTTCTCCAGCACCACAGTTCAAAGGGGTCAATTTTTTTGCCTTCTGCCTTCTTTATGGTTCAACTCTCACAACTGTGTGTGACCACTGGGAAGACCATGGCCTTGTCTATATGGATCTTTGTAAATAGAGTAATGTCTCGGCTTTTCAACACGCTGTCTAGGTTTGCCATTGCTTACCTGCCAAAAAACAATCGTCTTCTAATTTCATGGCTGCAGTCACTGTCCACAGTGATTTTGGAGCCCAAGAAGAGGAAATCTGTCATTCCTTCCACCTTTTCCTCTTCTGTTTGCCATGCAGTAATGGGGCCAGATGCCATGATCTTAGTTCTTTTAATATTTAGTCTTAAGCTGGCTATGTCACTCTCCTCCTTCACCCTCATCAAGAGGCTCTTTAATTCTTTGCTTTCAGCCTCTCTTCTTAGTCTCTCCCAATCTGTGATGCTTTCTCAGGCTTTTTGTGTTTTTCATGACCTTGATACTTTTGAAGAAAGCCAGTAACATATTTTGTACAACATCCTTCAGTTTGGGTTTGGCTGACATCATCCAAGTCTATGCCCCAACCAGTAACGCCGAAGAAGCTGAAGTTGAAAGGTTCTATGAAGACCTACAAGACCTTTTAGAACTAACACCCAAAAAAGATGTCCTTTTCATTATAGGGGACTGGAATGCAAAAGTAGGAAGTCAAGAAACACCTGGAGTAACAGGCAAATTTGGCCTTGGAATACGGAATGAAGCAGGGCAAAGACTAATAGAGTTTTGCCAAGAAAATGCACTGGTCATAGCAAATACCCTCTTCCAACAACACAAGAGAAGACTCTATACATGGACATCACCAGATGGTCAACACCGAAATCAGATCGATTATATTCTTTGCAGCCAAAGATGGAGAAGCTCTATACAATCAGCAAAAACAAGACCAGGAGCTGACTGTGGCTCGGACCATGAACTCCTTATTGCCAAATTCAGACTGAAATTGAAGAAAGTAGGGAAAACTACTAGACCATTCAGGTATGACCTAAATCAAATCCCTTATGATTATACAGTGGAAGTGAGAAATAGATTTAAGGGCCTAGATCTGATAGATAGAGTGCCTGATGAACTATGGAATGAGGTTCGTGACATTGTACAGGAGACAGGGATCAAGACCATCTCCATGGAAAAGAAATGCAAAAAAGCAAAATGGCTATCTGGGGAGGCCTTACAAATAGCTGTGAAAAGAAGAGAAGCGAAAAGCAAAGGAGAAAAGGAAAGATATAGACATCTAAATGCAGAGTTCCAAAGAATAGCAAGAAGAGATAAGAAAGCCTTCTTCAGTGATCAATGCAAAGAAATAGAGGAAAACAACAGAATGGGAAAGACTAGGGATCTCTTCAAGAAAATCAGAGATACCAAAGGAACATTTCATGCAAAGATGGGCACGATAAAGGACAGAGATGGTGTGGACCTAACAGAAGCAGAAGATATTAAGAAGAGGTGGCAAGAATACACAGAAGAACTGTACAAAAAAGAGCTTCAAGACCTAGACAATCATGATGATGTGATCACTGACCTAGAGCCAGACATTCTGGAATGTGAAGTCAAATGGGCCTTAGAAAGCATCACTACGAACAAAGCTAGTGGAGGTGATGGAATTCCAGTGGAACTATTCCAAGTCCTGAAAGATGATGCTGTGAAAGTGCTACACTCAATATGCCAGCAAATTTGGAAAACTCAGCAGTGGCCACAAGATTGGAAAAGGTCAGTTTTCATCCCAATCCCAAAGAGGCAATGCCAAGGAGTGCTCAAACTACCGAACAATTGCACTCATCTCACACGCTAGTAAAGTAATGCTCAAAATTCTCCAAGCCAGGCTTCAGCAATATGTGAACCGTGAACTTCCTGATGTTCAAGCTGGTTTTAGAAAAGGCAGAGGAACCAGAGATCAAATTGCCAACATCCGCTGGATCATGGAAAAAGCAAGAGAGTTCCAGAAAAACATCTATTTCTGCTTTATTGACTATGCCAAAGCCTTTGACTGTGTAGATCACAATAAACTATGGAAAATTCTGAAAGAGATGGGAATACCAGACCACCTGATCTGCCTCTTAAGAAATCTGTATGCAGGTCAGGAAGCAACAGTTAGAACTGGTCATGGAACAACAGACTGGTTCCAAATAGGAAAAGGAGTATGTCAAGGCTGCATATTGTCACCATGTTTATTTAACTTATATGCAGAGTACATCATGAGAAATGCTGGACTGGAAGAAACACAAGTTGGAATCAAGATTGCCGGGAGAAATATCAATAACCTCAGATATGCAGATGACACCACTCTTATGGCAGAAAGTGAAGAGGGGCTAAAAAGCCTCTTGATGAAAGTGAAAGTGGAGAGTGAAAGGGTTGGCTTAAAGCTCAACATTCAGAAAACGAAGATCATGGCATCTGGTCCCATCACTGCATGGGAAATAGATGGGGAAACAGTGGAAACAGTGTCAGACTTTGTTTTTCTGGGCTCCAAAATCAGTGCAGATGGTGACTGCAGCCATGAAATTAAAAGACGCTTACTCCTTGGAAGGAAAGTTATGAGCAACCTAGATAGTATATTCAAAAGCAGAGACATTACTTTACCAACAAAGGTTCGCCTAGTCAAGGCTATGGTCTTTCCTGTGGTCATGTATGGATGTGAGAGCTGGACTGTGAAGAAGGCTGAACGCCGAAGAATTGATGCTTTTGAACTGTGGTGTTGGAGAACACTCTTGAGAGTCCCTTGGACTGCAAGAAGATCAACCAGTCCATTCTGAAGGAGATCAATCCTGGAATTTCTTTGGAAGGAATGATGCTAAAGCTGAAACTCCAGTATTTTGGGCACCTCATGCGAAGAGTTGACTCATTGGAGAAGACTCTGATGCTGGGAGGGATTGAGGGCAGGAGGAGAAGGGGACGACAGAGGATGAGATGGCTGGATGGCATCACTGACTCGATGGATGCGAGTCTGAGTGACCTCCGGGAGCTGGTGATGGACAGGGAGGCCTGGCGTGCTGCGGTTCATGGGGTCGCAAAGAGTCGGACACGACTGAGCGACTGATCTGATCTGATCTGATCTGATGTCTTGTTATGATTAAATTGGACTTATGCCCAATTTCTAGGAAGAATAGCATACATGTGAACTCTTCTCACCATATCATATCAAGAGACACATGATAGCAACATGGCTTACCATTAGTGATGTTAACTTTGATCTCTTGGTAGGGTGGTATATGCCAGGTTTCTCCACTGCAAAGTTGCTGTTTTTCTCTTTCCATAGTCTGTTCAGTAGAAGCAGATCACTAAGTCACACTATTCAAGGGGAAGAGAATTAAGCTGCACCTCCTGGAAGGAGGTGTATCAAAGAATTTGTGGACACATGTTAAACCTACCATGTAATTTAATTAATCAGTGTTTGAAGGAGATATTCTGAGGCTAAGCATATTAGAGAAGGAATATTTTGAGAGAAGGCTTCGTTTTTAGTAATCGATTAATTATATGGCATAAAAGAAAGGAAAAGGAACTCCCATATTTTGAGCCTGGGTGACTGATATATTGTTGAAAGAAACAGAGTCATTTCCTTTGGTTCTGTCATCGATTCAGTCTTTTTCTACACTAAAATCTAGTCCTATAAAGTATAAATAGGGATTTAGGCAGATAATCTAGATACAGTACCAGAAAACAGAATCTTGATTCTATATTCTTCTCTTGGCCCAGAGGGCATTAGCATATTTCAGGATATCGATGCCATTCTGATATAACTGACTTCATTCTGAGTCACCTTCATCCGGTTGCATGCTTTGTCTTCTAACAAAATATCTTGATTATAATTTATGCATATTTTTCCTGATAAACTTGCCCTTTATTTTTAAAATTTGAGACATTCGTAGGAAGTTTTCTTGTCTTGAAGAAGATAGCTCAGAAAAAAAAAAATCAGAAATGTGGTGACATCCTATTGTCATAATTTACATGTTATCTTTAAAAAAATTCTGTTAATGTCTTTCAGGAGATTTTTTTAGTCAGTTCTAAAGCAGCCTCCTACATCTTTTATAGCAGAGAAGACAGATTTTGCTGGATCACTGTCATCTTGCCAGCCTATTTTTTTTCTTTGATGCAGAATATGTTGGACTTCCTCTTTCAGTCCTACTTAAAGCTCCCATGAATGACTGGTTACCACAGATGACTATCTTTCAGCAGACTATGGTATACAATACAGGGCTTTGTTTGAGAATATTGTAACTCTGTTCTATGCAGGGAGCAATATAGTTAGGTGCTATTACATCTATGTCTAAGTTGTTACAGAGATCCTTAGAACCAAGATCCTTTCTCCTTCCTGGTGATTAGTAATCTGCCAGTTGAATTCATAGTTTCCAGAAACCTGTTGTAAAATCATGCTCCATTGGTCCCCCACACACTCATAAACCTTGTATTTTTCACCTTGTTTAATGATTACCAGGTATTTAGTTGCAAAGATTATTTTAAGACATTCTGTTTAGGTAATATTTACTTCACAGCTGGGAGCTCGTAATTACTCCTTACAATAGAAACTTGCAGTCCCCAAATTTCTAACTGGAGGTTTAAAAATGATTTCATTTGAGTCAGATTAAACACTGGAATTGAGCCACCAAATTATTCACTATTTGCTGTTGAAAGAACATACATAAATGAGAAGAAATGAAGCTATTTATTTAGAAACAATAGTTATATAAATTACTGTTTTGAGGATTTTCTATCATTTACCTGAATTTAATTCTAATTTTGTACATTATAGAAGTCATTCCTCTGTAAGTAAGTATTATATGATTTCTACTCCTTTCCCCATCTTATATCAAGTAGTTTTAGAATGAGTATGTGTGAGTTGGGCGTTTAGTGGATTCCTTGTAAACAATAAGTTTAGAATATGATTTGAATGTTGATATGGAATTTAGATGGTTATAACAGTAAATTGTGGATGGGATTAGAAGATAACATATGTTTCGTGTTTTCAGAATGTCCCCTATACTCAGATGCATACTTTTTTATTTGAAAGAAATATACATGAAATTAGAGTGGCTAAATTATCAGTGTCAGTTAAAGTACTCTACTGTTTTAGAGCCATTTAGCACTCCAGTGTTCTTGCCTGGAGAATCCCAGGGATAGCAGAGTCTGGTGGGCTGCCTTCTATGGGGTCGCACAGAGTTGGACACGACTGAAGAGACTTAGCAGCAGCAGAAGCAGCAGCGTATCTGTTTAGAAGGTAAGTGATCGAGTTTTGGATGATTGGCATTCTAACAGGTCTTGTTGATTGGGTGGAGAAGAGAGAAAATGAGCTAAAGACATGAAGCATTATTAAACTTTACAATAAATACTTGTCCTAAAAACACAGTGAAAAAGGTCAGTGTTAAAAACCTGATTCAGTGATGTGTACAGATGGATGATACTAATTAAAATAACATAAACATAATATTAGGACAGATTGGAAAATGTGATATATGTAAAGACCCATGGTAGTGTCATTTTGTGAATGCCTAGCACTGCAGCATTTCATTTATAAAATCTGAAATTCTATTTAGCCTAAATGTCTACTCCTGAGTATCATCTTTAATTATAATACCTGATACGTGGATAGCTTTCTTTGTGTATATAAAATGATAATATATATTTGGTGGGCCTTGGCTTCCATAAATTCTATTTCTGAACATTATATAGATTTCCTGAACTCCTTTCTGCATCCCCATCTTCAATATTCTGTTTCCTGAATCTTGATGATTTTGAACTATTGCACTGTGGCACTTCTTTCCCCAGATCATTCACACTGTTTTCTGTCTTAGTGTGACTGGGTTGGCAATAGTTTAGATATTTTTACTGTGTCTGGCCTTGTGGAAGAAGCCTCCCAGAAATTACATTACCAGGTGCTTCTCTGGATCACTGCACAGCCAGAGCCTGGAACTTGCTTACAGTGGCGCCCATCTACTTGGGATTCCCATCATGTCCTGCTGTTTGCTTCCCATCATCCTTCTACTATTTTATCAAACAGGTTTTATTCTGGTGGAGTTTGGGGCTTGGTCAGTGGAAGGACTGTAGGTCTGCAGGGTGGAGAAATAATTGGTTCTGATTCCCAAGGCCAGAGATTATTGAGGTGCCTCTGAGGGTAATCTGCTGCTCTCTGGGTAGCTGGTTTGGGATAGTAAGAATCCTTAATTAGGGATATGATAATAGTACTGTGAGAGTGTTACAAAGAGTCAGACATGACTGAGCGACTGAACTGAGCTGAACTGAGAACGTTACCACAGTTACAGCGTATATGTTTTTTTTTTTTAGACCTGCACTCATTGTCTTCAGGTGTACCTTTGTTAGTGCAATATACAAAAGTAAGGGACTGTCAGTATTAAGCGATGCTTTACTGTAAAGTTTATTATTGCTGCCAAGTTTGTCAGAGTCAAAAGGTAAAGGAGTTATTTTAAAAGTCAGTCAATGTTTTATTTAGTTCAGTGACAACTGGTTTCAGTCCTATAAATCTCATATGAAAACCACTAATGTTTCAAAGAATACTTTTTTAAATTAGAAGTACTTTTCACCTTTTGAAGTGAAAGTCGTCCAGTCACGTCCGACTTTTTGTGACTCCATGGATTGTAGCCCATCAGGCTCCTCTGTCCATGGAATTCTCCACACAAGAATACTGGAATGGGTTGCCATGCCCTTCTCCAGGGGATTTTGCCAACCCAGGGATCACCTAGGTCTCCCGCATTGCAGGCGGATTCTTTACCATCTCAGTTATATGTGTCCAGAAAATGAGTGGCCAGTGGATTGTTTTGTTTGACTGCTTTCTTATTGCTTGCACAGTATATTCAGGGGCCAGATTAGTTAGACAGGTGTATACTTGGTTGCAAGACCATTTTATTCTCCATTAGTTTAACTCACTGCTTACATTTTATTTTAATTGCAAACCTCTTGTTGACAGTTGAGTTTGCAACCTTGCTTTAGAACAAGAGAGAGTGGGACATCGTAGTATAATGAAGGAATAGTTTTCAGAATTAGACTGACTTGCATTCAAAACCCTGCTCTGCCTCATGTGCTATGTGTACTTGAACAAAGTAGTTAGCCAAATCTTACTTACCTTATTTGTAAAATAGGGAAGATAATATTCTTTTTAAGGGTTAAATTTAGGAAACAATTTATATGTAGCATTTGGCACATGATGGTAGGTACTCCGTAAATGGTGGTGATTTTTATTGTAGTAAAGTAAAGTGTAGAAGAACCACTAGTATCATGGTAGCTTTCTCAAAATATTAGTAGTACCTATTACTTTGATACCCTATGCTTGCTTGCTTTATAATTCAAATCCCCAAGTTGTTTGTGGAAATACATAAATGGATTTCTCCTTTAAAATGTACTTGATGCTTCTCTTAACAGGTACCCATTTCATCCTGATATTTCCGAGGTCAAAGAACGTGGAACACACACACACACACACACACACAAACATGCAAGTGTTAAAAAGTATGGTGATAAAAATGTTTCCTGATGACTTCTAGATTCTAAGGCTTAACTTTAGATTCAGTTCCATTCAGTCGCTCAGTTGTGTCCAACTCTTTGTGACTCCATGGACTGCAGCACACCAGGCCTCCCTGTCCATCACCAAATCCCGGAGTTTACTCAAACTCATGTCCATCGAGTCCATGATGCCATCCAACCATCTCATCGTCTGTTGTCCCCTTCTCCTCCTGTCTTCAGTCTTTCCCAGCATCAGGGTCTTTTCAAATGATTCAGCTCTTTGCATCAGGTGGCTAAAGTATTGGAGTTTCAGCTTCAACATCAGTCCTTCCAGTGAACATTCAGGACTGATTTCCTTTAGGATGGACTGGTTGGATCTCCTTGTGGTCTAAGGGACTCTCAAGATTCTTCTCCAGCACCACAGATCAAAAGCATCAATTCTTTGGCTTTCAGCTTTCTTTATAGTCCAACACTCACGTCCATACATGACTACTGAAAAAACCATAGCCTTTAGATTAGTGGGTGATACTTTGTAAACTCTGTATTGGCAAAATACCGGCTTAAAAAAGTGTTAATCGTACTGGAATGAGGGAAAACATATCCTGAAGTTTGGAATATAAGTAAAATAAATAATAGAAGACTTAATTTAGAAATTATTCTTGGAACATAAAATATAGTTTCAAAAGAGTGAAAGTTTAAGCCTATAATGTTTGGTGTTTCTAACTAAATTGTTCAAATTAGTATTACAATGACTATGTTGGGTTTTTATTTTAGTATTCTTTATCCTTCTTACATATATTTTTTTAAATTTAGCATGCACATCATTGCTAAAAGAAACATTGCCCAGGGGATATGACCCCGTAGCATCCATATTGATGTTATCTCTCTGACTATCGTGTGTGTATATATATCCTCTAACTAGGCCAGTCACATAATACAGGAGGGTAGACCTGGCATATCTTATTTCAAAGAGGTGCCAAGACTTTGTCTTAACTGACCAGACAGTCTGCTTACAGCCTAGTAGTTTTTCAGATGCCCTAGAAAGTAAAATAAAACAAAGTGATGCAGGGTAGGTGTCTCAAACAAAACTGGTCTGCATATCTACTTGTTCTTTCCTAAAATGCTTTCAGTTATTAGACAATTATTGAAAAATAAGAAAATCTTTTTGTCCCCTTCTGCATGTATTCTGTATAATACCACTTTGGATGGCTGTGGCCAAAGCAGAAATCCACTTTGAAATTTTCAGTTATTTCTGGAAAATTTGTTCTGTAGTTTTGAAAACTACAATAGAACTTGTCCAGAGAGAGAAAACCAGTATCTTCATAAAAAAAAGTAATAAAATTATTACTTTATAAGATTGTCAAGAGAATAGATTTTCTTTAAATAAGTAAACTTACAAAATGAAATCAGGATCAGATGTAATAAAGGGATCCCATTTATATTAAATTTATTGAGTAAATATTTACCAGTCCTATCTAATGAACAAAAAGTCCATCAGACAGTGAACAGTGTAACTTGTGGAACATATTGAAAGAAGATAGCTTGAGTGCTTCCAATAATGTACAGAATTAACCCCGACTAGGGACGGGGGAGCCTGGTGCGATGCTGTCTATGGGGTCGCACAAAGTCGGACACGACTGAAGCGACTTAGCAGTAGCAGTAGAGAAGGAGAGAATAGGAGCCAGGCTTTTGTAAGAGAGAGAACTTAAGCTGGATGAAACTTGTTGTAATAAGTATGTCCATCACTCAGAATCAATTGCCTAAAGGATTTGATGCTGCCAACTGTGATGTTCTCCGAGATGTAATAAACTCTGCATTCCTCTGATCACTTCTCTGGCTTATTATCCTCTCTCTTCCACGTAGGTGAGGGTTCTTCCAAGTGTCTGTCCTGCTGTTTTTCATTCTCTTTTTGCTCAGAAAGGTCTCAGACACAGTTCCCCTTATATATTATAATTTTAAAAGTTGAGAAATAATTTACATACTATAGCCATCACCTGTTAAAAATGTGCGGTTAGATGGTTTTTAGAATATTACCCAATAACTTGTGCAACCATCATTGCTATCTAATTCCAGAATATTCATCACCCAAAGAGAAGCCCTCTATGCATCAATAGTCACTGCCCATTTTCCTCTCCCCTCATCCTTGAAAGTGAAAGTGGAAATGTTTGCCCTTCAGTTGTCTGACTCTTTGCCACCCTATGGACTGTAGCCCACCAGGCTCCTCTTTCTGTTGAATTCAGTTCAGTCGCTCAGTCGTGTCCGACTCTTTGTGACCCCATGAATCGCAGCACACCAGGCCTCCCTGTCCATCACCAACTCCCGGAGGTCACCAAGACTCATATCCATCGAGTCAGTGATGCCATCCAGCCATCTCATCCTCTGTCATCCTCTTCTCCTCCTGCCCCCAATCCCTCCCAGCATCAGAGTCTTTTCCAATGAGTCAACTCTTCGCATGAGGTGGCCAAAGTACTGGAGTTTCAGCTTTAGCATCATTCCTTCCAAAGAAATCCCAGGGCTGATCTCCTTCAGAATGGACTGGTTGGATCTCCTTGCAGTCCAAGGGACTCTCAAGAGTCTTCTCCAACACCACAGTTCAAAAGCATCAATTCTTCAGCGCTCAGCCTTCTTCACAGTCCAACTCTCACATCCATACATGACCACAGGAAAAACCATAGCCTTGACTAGACGGACCTTTGTTGATAAAGTAATGTCTCTGCTTTTGAATATGCTGTCTAGGTTGGTCATAACTTTCCTTCCAAGGAGTAAGCATCTTTTAATTCATGGCTGCAGTCTGTTGAATTCTCCAGGCAAGAATACTGGAGTGGGTTGCCATTTCTTTTTCCAAGAGTCTTTCCTACCCAGGGATCCAATCTGGGTCTCCTGCATTGCAGGAGGATTCTTTACCATCTGAGCCATCAGGGAAGCAATTGCTCATTTACTTTCTGTCATCACAGAATTGCCTATTCTGTTCATTTAATATAACTGGAATCATATAATGTGGCCTTTTGTGACTGGCTTACTTAGCCTAGCATAATGCTTTCAAGGTTCATCCATATTGCGGCATGTATCAGGACTTCATTCCATTGTATGATTATATATTCCATTGAGCAGGTACCTCACATTCATCAGTTGTTGGACATGTGGGTCTTTTTTTTTCTTTTACTCTTTGACTATTATAAATAATGCTGATATGAACATTTGTAAACAAACTTGTTGATGGGTTTTCAATTTTCATAGGTATATGCCTAGGAGTGAAATTTATGGATCTTATGGTAACTCTGTGCGTAACTTTATGAAGAAATTTTGAAAGGTACCATTTTAAAATCTCACCAGTGATGAGGAAAGATTCCAGTTTTTCCACATCCCTGTCAACACTTATCACTGTCCATCTTTTTCATTATACCCTAAGTGGGTATGAAGTGGAATCTTTTTATGGTTTTGCTTTGTATTTCGTTAGTTTACTGATGATGCTGAGTATCTTTCTATGTGCTTATAGAACATTGGGTATCTTCTTTGGAGAACTGTCTATTCAAATCCTTTGCCTGTTTTTTTTTTTTTTTAAATGTTTGTTTGGCTGTGTCAGGTCCTCGTTTTGGCATGTCGGCTCTTTGTTGCAGCTTACAGGCTTCTCTTTAGTTGTGTCTTGTGGGCCCTAGAGCACACAGGCTCAGTAGTTCCGGGATGCCTGGGCTTAGTTGTCTGATTGAATGTAGGATCTTGGTTCTCTGACTAGGGATAGAAGGGTTACAGTCGATGGAGTTGCAGAGGTGGAAGTGACTGAGTGACTGAACACACACGCACACAGGGATGGAACCCAAGTCCTCTGCAAGTGAAAGTGAAAGTTGCTCCATTGTGTCTGACTCTTTGTGACCCCATGGACTATACAGTCCATGTAATTCTCCAGGCCAGGATACTTCCCAACCCAGGAATCAAGTCCAGGTCTCCCATATTGCAGGTGGATTCTTTACCACCTGAGCTACCAGGGAAGCCCAAGAATACTGGGGTGAGTAGCCTATCCCTTCTCCAGCGGATCTTCCAGATCTAGGAATTGAACTGGGACCTCCTATGGTTCCCGTGGATTCTTTACCATCTGAGCTACCAGGGAACAACTGCATTGGAAGGCTGATTCTTAACCACTGGATCACCAGGGAATCTCCCCATTTTTTAAATTGATGGTTGATTTTTAGGAATTTTGGTTACCAGACCCTATCAGATATATGATTGAAAATATATTCTCCCATTCTGCAGGTCATTGTTTTTTTCTTTTTTTTTCTTTTTCAGTTTCTTGATGATGTCTTTTGAAGCATGAAAGTTTAAAATTTCAGTGAAATCCTGTTGCTTTTTCATTTTGTGCTTTCAGTGTCATATGAAAGAAAACAGTGACTACTCCAGTGTCACATAGAATTTTGCATATGTTTCCATCTAAAAGTTTTATAGCTTTAGCTTCAAAAGACATCAGGAAAGTGAAAAGGCAACTTGTAGAATGGGAAAAAATATTTTAAAATCACAAATAAGTATACTGATAAGGACTAGTGTCCAGAATATATAGATCTGTGTTGGATCAATTTTTGTGTATGGTGGGAGTATGAAGTCCAATTTCTTGGATAGCCTGTCACTCCAGCACTATTTTTGAAAAGACTTCTTTCTACATTAAGTTATCTTGGTACCCATGTCAAAATCAGTTGTTCATAAATGTGTAGGGTTATTTCTGTTTCCTTGATCTATATGTCTGTCTGTGTCTGTACCACACAGTCTTAATTATTAGCTTTGTATTTAGTTTTGAAATTGAGATGTGAATATTTTAATTTGTTCTTTTGCTAAAAGTTAAATACTAATTTCCAACAACTAAATTGTTTTGGCTATTTGGGAGTACCTTGTAATTCATTAAGTTTTAGAATAAACTTATCAATTTCTGCCAATATATAATCATCTGGGATGTTTATTGGGATATTGTTTAATCTGTAGATTAACTTGGGTGAGGGAGTATTATCATTGTAATGATTTCCAATCCATGAACTTGGGATATCTTTCTGTTTATTAAGGTCATCTTTAATTTCTTACACTGGTGTTTTATAGTTTTCAATATAGTGGTCTCTCACTTCTTTTGAAATATTTATTCTTCAGTTCAGTTGCTCAGTCGTGTCCAACTCTATGTGACTATGTGGACTGCAGCACACGAGGCCTCCCTGTCCATCACCAACTCGCAGAGTTTACCGAAACTCATGTCCATTGAGTCGGTGATGCCATCCAACCATCTCATCCTCTGTTGTCTCCTTTTCTCGCCTTCGATCTTTTCCACCATCAGGGTCTTTTCCAATGAGTCAATTCTTCGCATCAGGTGGCAATAGTATTGGAGTTTCAACTTCAACATCAGTCCTTCCAATGAACAGTCAGGACTGATCTCCTTGAGGATGGACTGGTTGGATCTCCTTGCAATCCAAGGGACTCTCAAGAGTCTTCTCCAATACCACAGTTCAAAAGCATCAATTCTTCAGCGCTCGGCTTTCTTCATAGTTCAACTCTCACATCCATATATGACTCCTGGAAAAACATTAGCCTTCACTAGATGGAACTTTTTTGGCAAGGTAATGTCTCTGCTTTTTAATATGCTGTCTAGGTTGGTCATAACTTTTTTTCAAGGAATAAACGTCTTTTAATTTCATGGCTGCAGTCACCATCTGGAGTGATTTTGGAGCCCCCCAAAATAAAGTCTGCCATTGTTTTTGCATCTATTTGCCATGAAGTAATGGGACTGGATGCCATGATCTTAGTTTTCTGAATGTTGAGCTTTAAGTCAACTTTTTCACTCTCCTCTTTCACTTTCATCAAGAGGCTTTTTATTTCCTCTTCACTTTCTGCCATAAGGGTGGTGTCATCTGCATATTTGAGGTGATATTTCTCCCAGCAATCTTGATTCCAGCTTGTGCTTCATCCAGCTCAGCGTTTTTCATGATGTACTCTGCATGTAAGTTAAATAAGCAGGGTGACAATTTATAGCCTTGACGTACTCCTTTTCCTATTTGGAACCAGTCTGTTGTTCCATGTCCAGTTCTAACTGTTGCTTCCTGAACTGAATACAGATTTCTCAAGAGGCAGGTCAGGTGATATGGTATTCCTGTTTCTTCCAGAATTTTTGACAGTTTCTTGTGGTCCACACAGTCAAAGGCTTTGGCATAGTCAATAAAGCAGAAATAGATGTTTTTCAGGCACTCTCTTGCCTTTTTGATGATCCAGTGGATATTGGCAATTTGACCTCTGGTTCCTCTGCCTTTTCTGAAACCAACTCGAAGATCTGAAAGTTCACGGTTCACGTATTGCTGAAGCCTGGCTTGGAGAATTTTGAGCATTACTTCACTAGTGTGTGAGATGAGTGCAATTGTGCAGTAGTTTGAGCATTCTTTGGCATTGCCTTTTTTCGGGATTGGAATGAAAACTGACCTTTCCATTCCTGTGGCTACTTTTGAGTTTTCCAAATTTGCTGGCATATTGAGTGCAGCGCTTTCATGCATCATCTTTTAGGATTTGAAATAGCTCAACTGGAATTCCATCACCTCCACTAGCTTTGTTCGTTGTGATGCTTCCTAAGGCCCACTTGACTTCCCATTCCAGGATGTCTGGCTGTAAATGAGTGATCACATCATCGTGATTATCTGGGTCGTGAAGATCTTTTTTGTACAGTTCTTCTATGTATTCTTGCCACCTCTTCTTAATATCTTCTGCTTCTGTTAGGTCCATACCATTTCTGTCCTTTACTGAGCCCATCTTTGCATGAAATGTTCCCTTGGTATCTCTAATTTTCTTGAAAAGATCTCTAGTCTTTCCCATTCTATTGTTTTCCTCTATTTCTTTGCACTGATCACTGAGCAAGGCTTTCTTCTCTCTCCTTGCTGTTCTTTGGAACTCTGTGTTCAAATGGATATATCTTTCCTTTTCTCCTTTGCTTTTCGCTTGTCTTCTGTTCACAGCTATTTGCAATGCCTCCTCAGACAGCCATTTTGCTTCTTTGCATTTCTTTCTTGGGGATGGTCTTGATCTCTGTCTCCTGTACAATGTCATGAACCTTCGTCCATAGCTCATCAGGCACTTTGTCTTTCAGATCTAGTCCCTTAAATCTATTTCTCATTTCTACTGTAAGGGATTTGATTTAGGTAATAACTGAATGGTCTAATGGTTTTCCCTAATTTCTTCAATTTCAGTCTGAATTTGGCAATCAGGAGTTCATAATCTGAGCCACAGTCAGCTCTCGGTCTTGCTTTTACTGACTGTATAGAGCTTCTCCATCTTTGGCTGCAAAGAATATAATCAGTCTGATTTCGGTATTGACCATCTGGTAATGTCCATGTGTAGAGTCTTCTCTTGTGTTGTTGGAAGAGGGTGTTTGCTATGACCAGTGCATTCTCCTGGCAAAACTCTATTAGCCTTTGCCCTTCTTCATTCCGTATTCCAAGGCCAAATTTACCTGTTACTCCAGGTGTTTCTTGACTTCCTACTTCTGCATTCCAGTCCCCTATAATGAAAAGGATTTCTCATTTGGTTGTTGGTTCTAAAGGTCTTGTAGGTCTTCGTAGAACCATTAAAATTCATCTTCTTCAGCATTACTGTTCAGGGCATGGACTTGGATTACCGTGATATTGAATGATTTGCCTTGGAAATGAACAGAGATCATTTTGTCGTTTTTGAGATTGCATCCAAGTACTGCATTTGGACTCTTTTGTTGACTATGATGGCTACTCCATTTCTTCTGAATAATTGATATTCAGTGAATGTTTGGTTTTTAGAACTGAAGAAATATTTATTAAGTATTTTATTCTTTTTCATACTTTTTTGTTAAAGAAAAAAAGAGTGATAAATCATATGCAGTAAAATAACGTTGGGAGAATCTGAGTAAAGAGTTTTTGAGAATTCTTTGTACAGTTCTTTCAACTTTTCTGTGAGTCTAAATTACTTCAAGATAAAAAGTTTAGAAAACATTACACAGAAGGAAGGTATGGCCACTGGTAATGGAATTAGCTCTCATAGTTGCCAATCAAATCAGATCAGATCAGATCAGTCGCTCAGTCGTGTCCGACTCTTCGCGACCCCATGAACCGCAGCACGCCAGGCCTCCCTGTCCATCACCAGCTCCCGGAGGTCACTCAGACTCGCATCCATCGAGTCAGTGATGCCATCCAGCCATCTCATCCTCTGTCGTCCCCTTCTCCTCCTGCCCTCAATCCCTCCCAGCATCAGAGTCTTCTCCAATGAGTCAACTCTTCGCATGAGGTGGCCAAAATACTGGAGTTTCAGCTTTAGCATCATTCCTTCCAAAGAAATTCCAGGATTGATCTCCTTCAGAATGGACTGGTTGATCTTCTTGCAGTCCAAGGGACTCTCAAGAGTCTTCTCCAACACCACAGTTCAAAAGCATCAATTCTTCGGCGCTCAGCCTTCCTCACAGTCCAGCTCTCACATCCATACATGACCACAGGAAAGACCATAGCCTTGACTAGGCGAACCTTTGTTGATAAAGTAATGTCTCTGCTTTTGAATATGCTATCTAGGTTGGTCATAACTTTCCTTCCAAGGAGTAAGCGTCTTTTAATTTCATGGCTGCAGTCACCATCTGCAGTGATTTTGGAGCCCAGAAAAAGAAAGTCTGACACTGTTTCCACTGTTTCCCCATCTATTTCCCATGCAGTGATGGGACCAGATGCCATGATCTTCGTTTTCTGAATGTGAAATAGAGGAAAACAACAGAATGGGAAAGACTAGGGATCTCTTCAAGAAAATCAGAGATACCAAAGGAACATTTCATGCAAAGATGGGCACGATAAAGGACAGAGATGGTGTGGACCTAACAGAAGCAGAAGATATTAAGAAGAGGTGGCAAGAATACACAGAAGAACTGTACAAAAAAGAGCTTCAAGACCTAGACAATCATAATGATGTGATCACTGACCTACAGCCAGACATCTTGGAATGTGAAGTCAAATGGGCCTTAGAAAGCATCACTACGAACAAAGCTAGTGGAGGTGATGGAATTCCAGTGGAACTATTCCAAGTCCTGAAAGATGATGCTGTGAAAGTGCTGCACTCAATATGCCAGCAAATTTGGAAAACTCAGCAGTGGCCACAGGACTGGAAAAGGTCAGTTTTCATCCCAATCCCAAAGAAAGGCAATGCCAAGGAGTGCTCAGACTACCGAACAATTGCACTCATCTCACACGCTAGTAAAGTAATGCTCAAAATTCTCCAAGCCAGGCTTCAGCAATATGTGAACCGTGAACTTCCTGATGTTCAAGCTGGTTTTAGAAAAGGCAGAGGAACCAGAGATCAAATTGCCAACATCCGCTGGATCATGGAAAAAGCAAGAGAGTTCCAGAAAAACATCTATTTCTTCTTTATTGACTATGCCAAAGCCTTTGACTGTGTGGATCACAATAAACTATGGAAAATTCTGAGAGAGATGGGAATACCAGACCACCTGATCTGCCTCTTAAGAAATCTGTATGCAGGTCAGGAAGCAACAGTTAGAACTGGTCATGGAACAACAGACTGGTTCCAAATAGGAAAAGGAGTACGTCAAGGCTGCATATTGTCACCATGTTTATTTAACTTATATGCAGAGTACATCATGAGAAATGCTGGACTGGAAGAAACACAAGTTGGAATCAAGATTTCCGGGAGAAATATCAATAACCTCAGATATGCAGATGACACCACTCTTATGGCAGAAAGTGAAGAGGGGCTAAAAAGCCTCTTGATGAAAGTGAAAGTGGAGAGTGAAAAGGTTGGCTTAAAGCTCAACATTCAGAAAACGAAGATCATAGTTGCCAATACTGTTTACTATTTGCCAATACTAGGTGGCAACCCACTCCAGTGTTGTTGCCTGGAGAATCCCAGGGATGGGGGAGCCTCATGGGCTGCCGTCTATGGGGTCACACAGAGTTGGACATGACTGAAGTGACTTAGCAGCAATACTAGGTGGAGTAGCCAAAAAATGTGGTGCATTTCCGGATGCCGGTTAAACATCTTTCTTTTGTTTTGGCGATTATTATTGTGCCAATAGTCAGATAAGTTGTCATTTCTAATTGTTAAAAAACGGTGATTCTGTCTAAATAGAACAGACTCCAAATCTTCATGGGAAACATTTAATTTTTAAGCATCTAAGCAAGAACTATAGTTATAAAATATCATCATGGGGTATGAATGAATGTATGTATGTGTGTGTTGTGTAAACTGTATTTCCCCTTCCTTGTTCTCAACATTTTCCAGAAAATAAGCTATCATTATATTTATTGATGTCCTTTTCCTCTAAGAAAGCTGTATTTTTGTCTTTTCTTTTTTAAAGGAGACAAAAGTATGTATGGCTTATAATTGAGCATGGTATTAAAAGCCTGATCTCAGGCAGTCTGGTAAGCTTACTTATTTTGGTGGAGTGATGTATTTTAATTTTTGCTTATTTTTTCCCATTTCATGAGAGCAAAGTTTTCAATTTTTTCTAAAGATGTGCTTTTGGTCTTCAAACATTTCATATATGTGTGTGTGCGTGCATGTGCACATGTGCATATATAAAATTTATTAGAAATAGTGATAATGGTGGCCGTGCCATGCAGCATGCAGGTTCTTAGTTTCTCAGCAGGGATTGAACCTATGCACCCTGCTGTGTGGAAGCTTGGAGTACTAACCCTTGGACTGCCGGGAAAGTCCCAGTGTTTGAGTTTTTAACCAAATGACCTTTAAGGCCAGAAGTGTGTAGATATGGTGAATGTGGTGATTGAGCTTTTCGTCAAGTCAGCCTTAGAGCTGAAACTATGTTTTATTCATTTTTTTTATGTTCCTAATAATTGATATTCAGTGAATGTTTGATTTTTAGAACTGAAAGGAACCTTTAATCCAAACCTCCCTCCTAATTTCACTGTTGAAGAAGCTATGTAATATGGTAGCTTTCCTCTTTATAAGCTTGTGCATACACATGCATACTCACACACATTTCCCCAAACCCACTTTTATCTCTGTTGCAAATGCTAACAAAACTGGTTTCCCAAAGTCATATTCATCTGTTTTCAGCTTCCTAAGAGTAAAACGAGACTTTATTTCCTAAAGGTCCTGGAAACAAAGGAGATATAAGGATTTTTTTTTTTTTTTTTTAATGAGTTATGGGCTGTGGTCCCAGTGTTGTGAAGTGTGAAAACAATAGCTGTGTGATAATACCAGTGTGGTCATTTAATGGATTTTTAAATTAATGCACTTAAAAAAATCAAGATGTGTTATCCAAATAGCAATAGTTTTTAGAGGAAAGTTTTTAATGAAAACAGACATCTTCATGGAACTACAATCAGTAGGTGCCTAATATGAATAAGATGTGACTAAGAGTTCTATATCATTTTAAAAGATAGCAGCCCAGTTCAGTTCAGTCACTTAGTCGTGTCCCACTCTTTGTGACCCCGTAAATCGCAGCACCCCAGGCCTCCCTGTCCATCACCAACTCCCGGAGGTCACTCAGACTCATGTCTATCGAGTCAGTGATGCCATCCAGCCATCTCATCCTCTGTCGTCCCCTTCTCCTCCTGACCCCAATCCCTCCCAGCATCAGAGTCTTCTCCAATGAGTCAACTCTTCGCATGAAGTGGCCAAATTACTGAGTTTCAGCTTTAGCATCATTCCTTCCAAAGAAATCCCAGGGCTGATCTCCTTCAGAATGGACTGGTTGGATCTCCTTGTAGTCCAAGGGACTCTCAAGAGTCTTCTCCAACACCACAGTTCAAAAGCATCAATTCTTTGGCGCTCAGCCTTCTTCACAGTCCAGCTCTCACATCCATACATGACCACAGGAAAGACCATAGCCTTGACTAGGCGAACCTTTATTGGCAAAGTGATGTCTCTGCTTTTGAATATACTATCTAGGTTGGTCATAACTTTTCTTCCAAGGAGTAAGCGTCTTTTAATTTCATGGCTGCAGTCACCATATGCAGTGATTTTGGACCCCATAAAAATAAAGTCTGATAATGTTTCCACTGTTTTCCCATCTATTTCCCATGAAGTGATGGGACCAGATGTCATGATCTTTGTTTTCTGAAGGTTGAGTTTTAAGCCAACTTTTTCACTCTCCTCTTTCACCTTCATCAAGAGGATTTTTTTAGTTCCTCTTCACTTTCTGCCATAAGGGTGGTGTCATCTGCATATTTGAGGTTATTGATGTTTCTCCCGGCAATCTTGATTCCAGCTTGTGCTTCTTCCAGCCCAGCGTTTTTCATGATGTACTCTGCATATAAGTAAAATAAGCAGGGTGATAATATACAGCCTTGACGTACTCCTTTTCCTATTTGGAACCAGTCTGTTGTTCCATGTCCAGTTCTAACTGTTGCTTCCTGACCTGCATACAGATTTCTCAAGAGGCTGGTCAGGTGGTCTGGTATTCCCATGTCTTTCAGAATTTTCCAGAGACTGTGATCCACACAGTCAAAGGCTTTGGCATAGTCAATAAAGCAGAAATAGATGTTTTTCTGGAACTGTCTCGCTTTTTCAATCCAGTGAATGTTGGCAATTTGATCTCTGGTTCCTCTGCCTTTTCTAAAACCAGCTTAAACATCTGGAAGTTCACAGTTCATGTATTGCTGAAGCCTGGCTTGCAGAATTTTGAGCACTATTTTACTAGCATGTGAGATATCTCATTATTAGTATGTTTATTCAAGAAGGAAACAAAAATAAGGGAAAGAAATCAGTGAATGCAGGTCACTTTGTAGTTTAAAGTTTTAGTCATTTTTGGGGATTTTTTAGTTTTATTGCAATTCTTTCTAGCTTCTGTTCTGAGAAATGCATTTTCAGTTGTTATTCAAAGCAGTCAAACAAAAAACTTTCCTAATTGATACATCCAGTGAGAGATTTTTTTCTTCTACCAACATCTGGCAAAATATTTTCTAATTTAGTGAGGTTTTTTTTTTTAAGGCTTGTAGACACGTGCATGCTAAGAATGTGCATAAGCTACTAGTTACTCGTGTTTTATGCTATTTAAACACAATGACAGAATGACAGTGGACTTTAGCCCAGAAGACTTGAAGTTTAAATTAGAGAGGAGATAAAGAAAGAATGAGAGAATGAGGATTTATAGTTTCCTATAACTGTTGTGAAACAGTCACGTAAATGATTTTACTGTGCTTTTTTTCCCCACTAGTATTGTTGATATCTGTAACATACAAGAGAGAAATAATTTCCAGTATAAAAGATGAGCTTGTTTTTCAGATAATCAAAATAATAGATTTTTCAGTTACTTGAGGATACTATTTTGAAATCAGTTCGCATAATTCAGTTCTTTTTAAAGTAGTTGTATGAAAAAGAAAGATCTAAAAACAGACAGCTGCTTTTAAAGGGGAAAACAAGTTTTTAACTATGTCTAAGAGCATTTTTAAAAATAACAGTTCGTCTTGGATTTAGAGTGTGTTTTCAGTGTTAACTAAACAACCAGATTTTCCTGTCAACTTTGGAAACTGCTGAGGGTTAGTAGCTTGATTCATGCCATAAGCAGATGGCATCTTGCTTCTGGCAGAATGGGCAGAAAATTCCTCAAGCACCCACCTGCGTATGTTCTAGTCTTCATAAAATCCTGTGTACTTTTAAACTTAAATACTCTCTACACTTTTAGCATACTGATTAAAGTTGAAATCAGAGATAGTACACAAATAGCTAAGGGTTAGTCTTATTTCAGGTCCTGTGACAAACCAAAAAAATGAAAATGGTAGACTAGAAAGTAAGCTGTCTTTATTACTGGCAAAATAATACATGTTTATGCTTTTCTGAGCTACTTCACTTTCACTTTGAACTTCCCCGGTGGCTCAGACGGTAAAGTGTCTGCCTGCAATGCGGGAGACCTAGGTTCAATCCCTGGGTTGGGAACATCCCGTGCAGAAGGAAATGGCAACCCATGCCAGTACTCTTGCCTGGAAAATTCCATGAACTGAGGAGCCTGATAGGCTACAGTCCATGGGGTTGCAAAGAGTTGGACACGACAGAGCGACTTCACTTTCACTTTTCATGCATTTCTAGGTGATGCTCATGTTAGAGAACCTGCCTATCGATGCAGGAGTTGTAAGACATACAGGTTCAGTCCCTGGGCTAGGAAGATCCCCTGGAGGAGGGCATGGCAACCCATTCCAGTATTCTTGCCTGGAAAATTCCATGGACAGAGAAGCCTGGCCTGCTGCAGTCCATGAGGTTGCAAAGAGTCAGACATGACTGAGTGACTAATACACACATACATAGATACGTTGTTGTTCAGTCGCTAGGTGTATCTGACACGTTGCGACCCCATAAACTGCAGCACGCTAGGTTTCCCTGTCCTTCACCATCTCCCTGAGTTTGTTCAGATTCATGTCCATTGAGTCGGTGATGCCGTCCAACCATCTCATCCTCTGTTGCCCTTTTCTCCTCTTGCCCTCAATCTTTCCCAGCATTAGGATCTTTTCCAGTGAGTCAGATCTTTGCCTCATGTGGCCAAAGTCCTGGAGCTTCAGCTCCAGCATCAGTCCTTCCAATGAATATTTAGTGTTGATTTCCTTTAGGATTGACTGGTTTAATTTTCTTGCTGTCCAGGGGACTCTCAAGAGTTTTCTCCAGCACCACGGTTTGAAAACATCAATTCTTAGGCGCTCAGCCTTCTTCATGGTCCAACCCTCACATCCATACATGACTACTGGAAAAACCATAGCTTTGACTAGACAGACCTTTGTTGGCAACTAAAGAACCTAATATTAGTTCTTTTAACATCTAATGGAAAAACCTGAATGAAAGTTTTTGGGCAACTTAATGGATGTATTCTCCAAGAAGAAAATTAATCAGAAATCTTATTACTAAGCCTTTTTTTTTTTACACCTTTAGCTTAATTTTTGGAGAAGGAAATGGCAACCCACTCCAGTGTTCTTGCCTGGAGAATCCCAGGGACAGGGGAGCCTGGTGGGCTGCCGTCTATGGGGTCGCACAGAGTCGGACACGACTGAAGCGACTTAGCAGCAGCTTAATTTTCAGAGATAATTCCTTTAAAATACTTCATAAACGAGCAATTCATAATCAGAAGTTTTCACTAGTAATCTGGGAGAGGGCACTTCTATTTTGAGTGTGATATTTTCTACTCCCACTTTTATGTCTCATTTTTAAATTTGGGATTGTGGTATGTTCTGCCTTGAATGGAACTTGAAAGTCTCAGCAATAGCACTGCTAGCTTTGGAAGTTAGTAGGAATGCATAACAGACTCTGTATTTCTGAGATTTTTGCCTATAAGTTTATATTCGACCTCACAGCAGTCAGTGGTTCTGTCTGTACCATCGTATGAACAGTGGATAGTGGGTCACACAGAACGAACTCTTTTGTTGTCAGTTCAGTTCAGTCACTCAGTCGTGTCTGACTCTTTGTGACCCCATGGACTGCAGCAAGCCAGGCTTCCCTGTCCATCACCAACTCCCAGAGCCTGCTCAAACTCATGTCCATCGAGTCGGAGATGCCATCCAACCATCTCATCCTCTTTGGTCCCCTGCTTCAACATCAGTCCTTCCAGTGAATATTCAGGACTGATTTCCATTACGATTGACTGGTTTGATCTCCTTGCCGTCCAAGGGACTCTCAAGAGTCTTCTCCAACACTGCAGTTCAAAAGCATCAATCCCTCAGCACTCAGCTTTCTTTGTGCTCCAGCTCTCTGTCCATGGGATTCCCAGGCAGGAATACTGGAGTGCATTGCCATTTCCTCCTTTAGGTGATTATCTTGACCCAGGTATCGACCCTGTATCTCCTGCATTGGCAGGCAGGTTCTTTACTACTGGTACCACCTGGGAAGCCCCAAATCACTGTACATGTTAAAAAATATATATATGTGCCGGGGTCCAGCCCTGGGGGGTCCAGCCCTGGTTGATCCAGGGAATTTTTGAAGGGGAGACAGAGTCGGCGGGGATCAGGAAATGATTAATTAGGCGTTAATTAAAGATATAAAGGGTAATAAAAATGAAGATAGCTCAGTGAGAACATTTACTGGAGAAAAAGAGGCTGAATAAAATTCCAAAGCAAGGAATTTATGTCACCTATGTAGGCCGCAGGCGTCTTCTCGTTTTCCCGAGGGAGAGGAGACACTAAGGCCTCCCCGGTCAGATCTTAGAAGCCCAGGCAAAATTAGTAGGCTTGACGAGCTTCCCCGCCCCAGAGGAAAAATTCAGCCAGAAGATGAGAGAAAGAACGACATGGAGACACCAAATTTCGGTGATCCAAAAGGAAAGACTTTATTTCCCAAAGTAGTTTTATACCTTAAGTCTTGCATAGAGGATAATAGGGGAAGGGGTGGAGTCATGCAAGGACAGCAGTCCCTGAGCCAGGCTTTCAAACTTATCACATGCAAAAGTTTAGGTGAATTACATCATTTTCTGGCCAGGAGGCCTGTTAACATTTTAAGAAACTTATTTTTCTCTAAAGGTGATTATTCTAAAGTCAGGCGCCAGCCTCCAAAAAGCATTGGATCAAGTTGCATTCCTATAGGGCATAGGTGAGGTGGGCTCAATCAAGAAAAGAATTAACTCAAGGGTCCAAGGTTACAAACATTAAGGCTACTACTTACATTTTTATCCACCAATTATATCAATCAATACACTGCCAAGGACACAGTAGGTAAGGGATATGGAGACTTGACCCAACAAGTGAAAAACCCTTCACCAATACAATTTCTAATCAATCTTTTAACTGTTCAAAGGAATCTGTATTTAGACAGTTTAGAACATCTCATGCCTCTCACAGTTGGGAGGCTCTGAGCAATCACATGTGGCCGGAAAAACCTATTCAGGCAGGCTAGAGGATTTCCAAAGGAGTTTGTAGGCTGAAACACCCAGGAATTATTAACTGGAGCTGTAAGTTAACTCTTTTTTCAGAGAGAGGTAGTGGGGGACAGCCCCCCGTAAAGTCAGAGGTGTAGGTGAGAGCACAAAGCAGAAAGTAGACAGACTCTGGTTTTTGGGGGTAGATGCTCGGGAATTTCCAGGAGGCTCCTGAGGCTAGATCCCGCATTTGCGTATGCTGAGCCTCCTTCCTCATGACCTTTGTCATGGGCAGAGCACTGATCCAAGCCGGCTCCCGACATATATGAAAAAACCTTGGATTCCATATATGAGCTGTAGAACATTTGACATAAGCATGACTAGCATGTTCAGTGATTTAGGGCTTCCCAGGTGGCATTGACTTTTCACTTTATGCATTGGATAAGGAAATGGCAACCCATTCCAGTATTCTTGCCTGGAGAATCCCAGGGATGGGGGAGCCTGGTGGGCTGCCTTCCATGGGGTCGCACAGAGTCAGACACGACTGAAGCGACTTAGCAGCAGCAGTAGCAGCAGCAGCAGCAGCAGGTGGCATTAGTGGTAAAGAACCTGCCTGCCAATGCAGGAGATACAGACAGGTTCGATCCCTGGGTCGGGATAATCACCTGGAGGAGGAAAGTGCAACCCACAAGTAATCTTGCCTAGGAAATCCCGTGGCTAGAGGAGCCTGGTGTACTACAGTTCATGGGGTTACAAAGAGTTGAATATGACTGAGTGCACACATACACACAGTGAGTTGAAGTTATTTGTGGGTCTATAAGTTTACTCTTCTAACTACAAAACTAATTTTTATTTAAATTTAAGATTTCTAAGAAAATGAGGACTGATCAGTGAAATTATCCTTAGTTTTCCTTTTTTATTAGAGCAGCAACAGAGCAATAGAAGCTATAATCTTTAAAATTATATTTAGCATTGGTATACACAGTTGCCCACCTGCTCTTTAAAATGTGCCATTTGTCAATTTTTCTACATTTTTATGACTACCTTTTTTTTTTTGTTTTAAAGTTAGTGTGTAGTGAAAGAAAAATGCCTAATGTCTGTTTATATTTGAATATTTCCAAGTCTTACTTAACTGTAACGGTTACTTTTTTCCCCCTCTGTGATTGACAAGTTGTATTCACAATTTAGAAAAATTCAAAGGGATCTTTGGTGACAGTTCTTATTAGAAGATTTCATTTTGGTGAAGTATTCATTTATTTTTATATATCTTTCAAATGAGGCTTTTCAAATGAGTAGGTCCATTCTTGGATGAGTTTATAATTGAAAAGTGTTCTTTTTAGTCACTACAGTTGACACTAATTGCCTTCCTTTTTGGGTGTTTAATGGGTATGCTGACTTTTGAGTAGATTCAAGAGATAGTCTATCTTTTAACCTTAGAGGATGTATAAGACCAGAGATCTGCAGAAGTCTTATTGGGCCTGCTTATGAAATACTTATTAAAGATTCCTCTCCACAGTTCTGAAATTTGTAGATAATTTTTTTTCTTACCATCCATTTATTATTGAATTTGCCTTTTAGGGTTTGCAATCATATGTCAAGTTCCAAATGGAGAGAATGGTTTGAAGTTTAAAATGAATCCTGTATTATTTAATTATGGGACAGCACAGTTTTGAAATGGGGATGGAGTTAGGTGGGTGGGCCTTTCCAAAAAGCAACTTGTAAAAATTACTAGGGTGTTTATGCTCACCAGAGCACTGCCTTCTTAACATTCCAGTTTTATATTTTAAAGAAATACACGTCATGGAAGAATGGAAGGTTTAAAATAGATTAGCAGTTTGGCTAAGTGATTATGAATACATTTATTTCCACTCTTAAAATACTTAGTGTGTGACTATGTCCTTCCCCATCCTCCTCACCCTGATTTATTTTAGATTTGTCTTGGTTTAAACTTTTCCTCATTTCTGAACATATAAGTTGAAAACAGGCAATGCCTTCTACTACTTCGTTGCTAAGAAAGATTCCAAGACATTTGAAAGTAGATTCTTGATTGCATTTTATAAGGAATAGAATGAAGACCAGAGAATTAAACATTTATGGAATAGATTAAAGGATCTCCTCTATTTTAATATAGAAAAAGATACAGTAAATTGCATTAGGAACTAGCTAAACTGATACAGAAATTCTGTGGTCTTTCCCTGGAAGAAGTATGTTAAGACACAGTATATACATGTTTTGGTGGGAGCATAAGAGGAAGCTACAAAGTAAAATCTAACAGCTGCTGTTGTGGCAATAGTTAAGTCAAAGTTAATTCCTTCATTACAATAAAATATATAATCGGAAAAGGGAATATCTAATTAGAAACACACTTCTCAGGAGGATTAAAATATTTTTAGTATTTATTCATATATGCAACTATTTAAAATTTTCTCCCCAGTTTTATGGCATGCTTTTCAAGGGGAGTTCTCTGGTGGGTTTTGGCTTTTTTTTTTTAGTGTTGGTCCTTCTGTGTTCACTTTTTAAGCTGATTCAGTTTACTTTGTCCTCTGAAAGACATACTGTTTACATATATTCGTGCTCTTTTCATATATCTTACTTATTCAGGAATTCTGCTCTGTCTTTAACCTTTTTTCAGATCTTCAGGTTTCAGATGTTAATCGTTCATATATCAGCATCTGTTTACAATTAAACACACACACACTTATGCATGCATGCCCAAATGCACATACATAGCAGTGTGGGTATTTTTCTGTTTAAAACTATCAGTTCGTTTTTAAGTTTTGTTGATTTGAATTATTAAGCATTCCATTTCTTTCTTCCTTCATCATTTCTTACTTACTTTTAATGACATTTTATCTCAGCTACTTTGAATGGGAGCAGTGAATTCATTTTGGTTAAATTTCTTGGCAGTTCCCTGACTCCATCGCACCCCGCACTGAAATTGCTGAGTCCTAACCTGCTGGACCACCAGGGACATCCCTTGAGTATGGAGTATTTTTATTCACATGTTATATATCTTTGGGCTTCCCAGGTGGTGCTAGTGGTAAAGAACCTGCCTGCCAATGCAGGAGACAGAAGAGATAAAGGTTCAATCCCTGGATTGGGAAGATTCGCTGGAGGAGGAAGTGGCAGCCCTCTCCAGTATTCATGCCTGGAGAATCCCGTGAACAGGGGGCCTGGTGGGCTACAGTCCATAGGGTCACAAAGAGTCGCACATTATTGAATCGACTTAGCTTGCATGTATATCTCTAGGCCATCCAAAAGAAATGTCTTACTCTGAAAATATGAGTTGAAAAGATAAGGAGGACTTCTCTGGAAGTCCAGTGATTAAAACTGTATGCTCTGGGTCAAAAAAAAAAAAAAAGAAGAAACAAAGCATAAGCCTTTTAAAGTAACCTGATCTATCAGCACATTGTTCCTCCTCATTCTTACTCTCACATTGGTCCAGGTTCATGGAGTTCAGGCAAAAGACTGAGCATCAAAAAATTGATGTTTTTGAGCTGTGTTGCTAGAGAAGACTCTTGAGAGTCCCTTGGATAGCAAGGAGATCAAACCAGTCAATCCTGAAGGAAATCAGCCCTGAATATTCATTGGAAGGATGATACTGAAGCTCCAATGCTTTGGCCACCTGATGTGAAGAGTTGGCCACTCTTCACATGGAAAAGACCCTGATGCTGGAGAAGATTGAGGGCATGAGGAGAAGTTTACGACAGAAGATGAGAAGGTTGGATGACATCATTGACTCAGTGGACATGAGTTTGAGCAAAATCTAGGAGTTAGTGAAGGACAGGGAAACCTAGCATGCTGCAGGTCATGGGGTTGCAAAGAGTGAGACACAACTTAGTGACTGAACAACAACTTTGGAGTAAAATAATATGTATTTCAATATGTAAATACTCAAGCATGACTACACTAGAAGACATGATGAGGTAGTCAGATGGTTATTACACTTGAATATAGAATCACTGATTGTAGTACTGTCAAATGCAGATTGATAAAGGTGTTTATTATTCTTTCGCAGTTAAAATCCACAGGTGGTGTTGCCGTTGGTAGCACCTTTTTCAAATGGGGTAAGCAACTTGGTAAAGTTCAAAACAAAATATAATCTTTACTTATTTGGTAATGGTGTTCCTAGAAATTCAGTATATATTCAGTTGTACAAAACTACATTGAAAAAGCAAGAGAGTTCCAAAAAAACATCTATTTCTGCTTTATTGACTATGCCAAAGCCTTTGACTGTGTGCATCACAATAAACTGTGGAAAATTCTGAAAGAGATGGGAATACCAGACCACCTCACCTGCCTCTTGAGAAACCTGTATGCAGGTCAGGAAGCAACAGTTAGAACTGGACATGGAACAGCAGACTGGTTCCAAGTAGGAAAAGGAGTACGTCAAGGCTGTATATTGTCACCCTGCTTATTTAACTTATATGCAAAGTACATCATGAGAAATGCTGGGCTGGAGGAAGCACAAGCTGGAATCAAGATTGCCGGGAGAAATATCAATAACCTTAGATATGCAGATGATACCACCCTCATGGCAGAAAGTGAAAAAGAACTAAGGGGCCTCTTGATGAAAGTGAAAGAGGAGAGTGAAAAAGTTGGCTTAAAGCTCAACATTCAGAAAACAAAGATCATGGCATCCAGTCCCATCACTTCATGGGAAATAAATGGGGAAACAGTGGAAACAGTGGCTGACTTTCTTTTTCTGGGCTCCAAAATCACTGCAGATGGGCATAGCAGCCATAAAATTAAGAGATGCTTACTCCTTGGAAGGAAAGTTATGACCAACCTAGACAGCATATTAAAAAGCAGAGACATTACTTTGTCAACAAAGATCTGTCTAGCCAAGGCTATGGTTTTTTCAGTGGTCATGTATGGATGTGAGAGTTGGACTATAAAGAAGGCTGAGCGCCAAAGAATTGATGCTTTTGAACTGTGGTGTTGGAGAAGACTCTTGAGAGTCCCTTGGGCTGCAAGGAGATCCAACCAGTCCATCCTAAAGGAGATCAGTCCTGGGTGTTCATTGGAAGGACTGATGTTGAAGCTGAAACTCCAATACTTGGCCACCTGATGCGAAGAGCTGACTTTTGAAAAGACCCTGATGTTGGGAAAGATTGAAGGCAGGAGGAGAAGGGGACGACAGAGAATGAGATGATTAGATGGCATCACTAACTCAACGGACATGAGTTTGGGTGAACTCCAGGAGTTGGTGATGGACAGGGAGGCTTGGTGTGCTGCGGTTCATGGGGTCGCAAAGAGTTGGACACGACTGAGAGACTGAACTGAACTGATCTGAACTGAACCTTATATTAGTGAACTACTATAAGGCAAACTTATATATAGCAAACTCCAGGAGTTAGTGATGGACAGAGAAGCCTGGCATGATGCAGTTCATGGGGTTGCAAAGAATCGGACTCAACTTAGTGACTGAACAACAATAACAACCTTATATTTATTTGTAGAACAGATTTAAGTTTTAGGCTTAGAGCATTATGAACTAGGTTTTCACCTACATGAATGTCTAGTAGGACATTCTTCACTGCATGGAAATAGCCATGAATTTCAAGATGTTTAACCTGATTGTTCTTTCTTTTTCCTCCCTCCCCAGAATGGTAGGGAAGAAAGAGAACTCTAAACCTTTGTGACAACTTCTAGTTAGTGTGGTAACTGAAAATACCCTAACGGGTTTCCAGAGTGCCTTCTAGGGGTGCATATCCCCTAATTTGAATCACTACCCTAGAGAAATGCTGAATAGGATAATAGTTCTGACAGTCCAATGTGTCTGTAGTAAGCTTTTTGTGGCTTGTTCATAGTATTGTTTCCGGAAATAATGGTCTTTACCATAGGGTACAAGGAATAAGTGAACTATAAAATAAAAGACTGTCATCACATTGTAACATATGTCTAAATATAACATTTGCCTTGGTTGATAGTGTATAAACCTATCATGCTTTTTTAGAGCAAAAGTCCTAATCTGGGGTTTGGGTACTGCCTGAAACTACACAGTTTAAGTAAATGGTTCATAGTTTTGAATATGTAGTTAAAAGAGCCCCAAGGTCCTGATGGAATCTAACAAGTGTGGAAGGAGTTGGTTCTCTTTCTGCGAACCTTGGAGCACAGTGACATTCCCTGAGGTTCACTGAGATTGGTGGCTCAGATGGTAAGGAAGCTGCCTGCAGTGCAGGAGACCCAGGTTCAATCCCTGGGTCAGGAAGGTCACTTGGAGAAGGGAATGGCAAACCGCTCCAGTTCTCTTGTCTGGAGAATTCCATGGACAGAGAAGCCTGGCTGGCTATACAGTCCATGGGTTGCAAAGAGCTGGATATGATTGAGAGACTAACATGCATACACACACACCTTTACCATCATTTCTTCCCTTTTTGACTAGGAAAAGTAGGATTAAAATCCTATAATTGAGGAAATCCATTTTTGAAAATGAATTAAATTTCTTGAAACCATTTCATTAAAACTTAAGAGGAAAAATCATTGAATCTTTATCCTGCTACATTCCAGGAGAGGAGTTTTAATTATTGGGTAAAGCTTTCCAGGATATCAGTTATGACAAACAAGCTTAAAAAGAAGTATTTTGTATTAATAATCAAGTCTAACATTAAAAAAATTCTTTTTTTTTTTTAAATAAAATTCTTTTCTCTTTAAGTCTCCCCTTCTTCCCAGTTATTCCCGTATGTGTGACCAGAGTTCATACTGTATGGAGAGGCAGTGACTGGTGGATAAATTTTGCTTAGTCGATGCAGCCTTTTCCTTTGTTCTATCCCTTTTTCTAAGAAGTTGGAAGACAAGTCTTTGTCTCCTAATAAATGAGTATGATATGAAAGAAGCATTATCATATGATCTTTTCTAATAGAGAAGTCTATTAGACTTCTCTCTAAATGCTTAATTTGGGTCATATAGTATCTCCTCCTAGTTGTCTTTTTAGCATATCTGTATCTCTCATCTACATCTTTTTATGTCTTAACTATTTGGGAATTGGTTTAAGGATTTTTCTGTTCTAATATTTGTTGTATTTCCTTTTTTATTTGCCATCCAAGATTAATACAAGATTCTAATATATTAAATTGGAAAAATCTAAATGCATTTATTTTTGCTGAAATAAAAATGTCTTTTCTAACACGTATTGAATATAAACTGAATGATGCTCTAAAATATCTTTCAAGTGAGTGTATCATTGGGGGAAAAAGAGTTAATGAGGATTTCTCTTATCAGGATGGCACATGGATTCCATAAGTGAAGTGAAGTGAAAGTCACTCAGTCGTGTCCTACTCTTTGCAACCTCGTGGACTGTTGAGTCCAGAATACTGGAGTGGGGAGCCTTTCCCTTCTCCAGAGGATCTTCCCAACCCAGGGATCAAACCCAGGTCTTGCACATTGCAGGCGGATTCTTTACCAGATGAGCCACAAGGAAAGCCCAATGGATTCCATAGGTTAGATGAAATTGAACTGTTTCTAGACTAAATTCCCTAAAAGATTAGGTTGCACTGGAGATGAGTTATAATTAGGTCAGTCAAGAAGGCTCAAACAGATCGTAAATGAGAGGCTAATTAGTTTCCTGCTTCTGCTTCTGGATTTAAGCAGCCCAAAGAGTTCATGCATGAACCTTTTGACTTCGGCATTTACTTTTCAAGGACAATTGCAGGCAGTAGCTAGTTCCTTGATGAGCTAAATTCAGCTCCTTCCTGAGCTCCCTTTAAAAAATAATCATCCTGCCACATTTCAGCTTGAGTTGCCTGTTTTAAATCAGTAAAAATTATTATCAAATCCTGATTGCTGTGTGTTGCTTACCTAGAGTCTGTCAAGAGATGCTTTTAGTTCTACTGTTCTGTGGAGCTCATGATACTTTTATAACTAAGATGAGATAGAATGATATAGTACTTGGCATATTACTAAGAATAAGGAAATTCTAGATTTTAGAGGCGATGTCACTGACTTGACTACTAACTTTGGGAGAACAGAATTTTTTAATTGTTTCAGTTTTCTCAATAAAATGCTGAGAGAGATCTTAGATCTTCCATGATTTTTAGATTTCCCCCCTTTTAGTTAAGTTATAGGAATGGTTAGTTCTTCCTACTTAATTCCATTCATTTAACTTAGAAAATTTTTATTAACTTTTTAGGGGAGAAAATCATATCATATGGAAAACATTAAAACAACCTCAAGAAAGTATGATGAAAGGGAAGTCCACTTCCTGCTCTAGACCCACCCAACTTTTCAGGCCACTCTCCCAGATAACCATTAATGCCGTGGTATCCATGGGGTTGCAAAGAGTAGGACATGACTGAGCGACTGAACTGAACTGATCCATCCAGAAGTATTCTGTGCATGCATGTATGTGCCTAAATATAAAACATATTTATATTTTAAACTTTATTTTTATCACATTTTATTTTGTGTTTATTATAAACATTGACATTCTTTTGAAAAATTGCACGTAATAATAGCTACGGAGTTTAATACAGCTTATTTTTTAGACCATTACTACACTTTGATCTTTATTAGAAAATAATTTATGATCAATATAGGGTTGGCCATAAAGTTTGGATTTTACGTAAGATGTTATGGAAAAACCCCAAACGAACTTTTGGGCCAACCCCATACTTTAATCGGAGAAGGCAATGGCACCCCACTCCAGTACTCTTGCTTGGAAAATCCCATGGATGGAGGAGCCTGGTAGGCTGCAGTCCATGGGGTCGTTAAAGAGTCAGTCACGACTGAGCGACTTCACTTTCACTTTTCACTTTCCTGCATTGGAGAAGGAAATGGTAGCCCACTCCAGTGTTCTTGCCTGGAGAATCCCAGGGACGGGGGAGCCTGGTGGGCTGCCGTCTATGGGGTCGCACAGAGTTGGACACGACTCAAGTGACTTAGCAGCAGCAGCATACTTTCATTCCATTTTAAAGATGGTGACAAGGTATGTGATATCATTTCTGAACCTTTTCTTTTTCAACAACAATAGTAATGGTGATAGCACTTTATATTTTATGATTTTATTCTATTTGGTTCACATGTTTTAAAAACTTATTGTGGCAGAACTTTCTATTTCCATATGGCATTGAAAGTGGGGTGATATTTTCAGAGTGGAAACATTCTGTGCTAAGGTTTTCAAGTTGGAGAAACCTGTCAGAACTGGTTATGTAGTGAAAGCCTCTTTGTTTTATCTAGGCAATCAGTAATTTAGGCAGTTACAGCCTCTCAATGCACTGTCCTTTTTAACCTATGCTGTTTTCCCCTACTGGCATATATTCCAGTTATATATTCAGATAAAAAACATTCATGTGACTCAAAACATTTTTAATTCTCTCAAATAAAAAAATACATGACATTTAACTAGAATGGGCAAATATATTACCTATTTGCCACTACTGTCCTAGGCTTTTGAACACCTGCTGACATTTCATTAATAATCTTTCACAGTTCTCTTTTCTTTGAGCTTAGACTCAGCCTCACAATCTTTCCTTTTTTAATTTTATTTTTAAATTAAAATGAATTCTGTTTTATATTGGCAATGATTTACAGTGTTGTGTTAGCTTCATGTGTGTAGCAAGGTGATTAGTTATACATGTATCCTTTTTCAGATTCTTTTCCTTCATAGGTTATTCAGATCAGATCAGATCAGATCAGTTGCTCAGTTGTGTCCGACTCTTTGCGAGCCCATGAACTGCAGCACGCCAGGCCTCCCTATCCATCACCAGCTCTCGGAGGTCACTCAGACTCACATTCATCGAGTCAGTGATGCCATCCAGCCATCTCATCCTCTGTCGTCCCCTTCTCCTCCTGCCCTCAATCCCTCCCAGCGTCAGAGTCTTCTCCAATGAGTCAACTCTTCGCATGAGGTGGCCAAAACACTGGAGTTTCAGCTTTAGGATCATTCCTTCCAAAGAAATCCCAGGGCTGACCTCCTTCAGAATGGACCGGTTGGATCTCCTTGCAGTCCAAGGGACTCTCAAGAGTCTTCTCCAACACCACAATTCAAAAGCATCAATTCTTCGGCGCTCAGCCTTCTTCACAGTCCAGCTCTCACATCCATACATGACCACAGGAAAGACCATAGCCTTGACTAGGCGAACCTTTATTGGCAAAGTGATGTCTCTGCTTTTGAATATGCTATCTAGGTTGGTCATAACTTTCCTTCCAAGGAGTAAGCGTCTTTTAATTTCATGGCTGCAGTCACCATCTGCAGTGATTTTGGAGCCCAGAAAAAGAAAGTCTGACACTGTTTCCACTGTTTCTCCATCTATTTCCCATGCAGTGATGGGACCAGATGCCATGATCTTCGTTTTCTGAATGTTGAGCTTTAAGCCAACCTTTTCACTCTCCACTTTCACTTTCATCAAGAGGCTTTTTAGTTCCTCTTCACTTTCTGCCATAAGGGTGGTATCATCCGCATATCTGAGGTTATTGATATTTCTCCCGGCAATCTTGATTCCAGCTTGTGTTTCCTCCAGTCCAGCATTTCTCATGATGTACTCTGCATATAAATTAAATAAGCATGGTGACAATATACAGCCTTGATGTACTCCTTTTCCTATTTGGAACCAGTCTGTTGTTCCATGTCCAGTTCTAACTGTTGCTTCCTGACCTGCATACAGATTTCTCAAGAGGCAGATCAAGTGGTCTGGTATTCCCATCTCTCTCAGACTTTTCCACAGTTTATTGTGATCTACACAGTCAAAGGCTTTGGCATAGTCAATAAATCAGAAATAGATGTTTTTCTGGAACTCTCTTCCTTTTTCGATGATCCAGCAGATGTTGGCAATTTGATCTCTGGTTCCTCTGCCTTTTCTAAATCCAGCTTGAACATCAGGAAGTTCATGGTTCACATATTGCTGAAGCCTGGCTTGGAGAATTTTGAGCATTACTTTACTAGCGTGTGAGATGAGTGCAATTGTGTGGTAGTTTGAGCACTCTTTGGTATTGCCTTTCTTTGGGATTGGGATGAAAACTGACCTTTTCCAATCTTGTGGCCACTGCTGAGTTTTCCAAATGTGCTGGCATATTGAGTGCAGCACTTTCACAGCATCATCTTTCAGGATTTGGAATAGCTCAACTGGAATTCCATCACCTCCACTAGCTTTGTTCCTAGTGATGCTTTCTAAGGCCCACTTGACTTCACATTCCAGGATGTCTGGCTCTAGGTCAGTGATCACACCATCATGATTATCTGGGTCGTGAAGCTCTTTTTTGTACAGTTCTTCTGTGTATTCTTGCCACCTCTTCTTAATATCTTCTGCTTCCATTAGGTCCATACTATTTCTGTCCTTTATCGAGCCCATTTTTACATGAAATGTTCCTTTTTGAGTAGAGTTCAGAATGTTTTTTTCTTTTTTTTAATAACACCTGATCACAGGGCAATTTTTTAATGTCCGTGGAATAATAATTAGTGTTGTTACAAATTACAATTTTAAAGAGACTTCTGTTATGGTATATAGTTATTGAAAGCCTTGACCTCTCTGTGCACTGCTTCTGAATCAGCTCTCAGAGACAGAGTTTTGGGTGAAGTAGAAAAGCATAACTTTATTACTTTACCAGGCAAAGGGAGACACACCAGCTTCTGCCTTGAAAACTCTCTTATTGTATGAATCTTTGTTAATAAATGCTTTAGACAGTTGATGTTGAATCAGAGTTGGTTAATCGTATAATATTAGACTATATATACTAATTGTAATTTTAATGTTCTACTTGGAGTATTCTGTCAGTGTAGACTATTATATGGTAAACAGATCTGAAATATACTATCTCTGGAGTTGACTTCCTCTGAATATTTCCTTCTTTTTTAATTTTTTTTTTAAAGGTACAGTGGTAAACATGAGTAGGTGAGAGAACAGTATCATGTATACAGGGCATGATACTGTCTGAGAATTACTCAATGTCTCCCTACTATTGAGAAAAAATAAAGTGCCTGAGTTAGGCCTTTGGAAACTAATACATTCAATGGTACCGATAGGTTTCAATATGATATTTTTCTTAAATTTTGATAGTACTGTATCCAGCAGTGTTATTTGGGATTCAGTAGTTATGCTGTGATCTTGAATTACATCTAATGTTGGTTAATATGTCTTGAAGTTTAGTTTGTATTAATTTGTGGATATCATTCATTCATTTACCTACCATGTGCCAGAGACTATGGTACATCCTGAGGTTATAATGATGAACAGGAATAGACAGGAGAAGGCAATGGCACCCCACTCCAGTACTCTTTCCTGGAAAATCCCATGGATGGAGGAGCCTGGTGGGCTGCAGTCCATGGGGTCGCTAAGAGTTGGACATGATTGAGCGACTTCACTTTCACTTTTCACTTTCATGCATTGGAGAAGGAAATGGCACCCCACTCCAGTGTTCTTTCCTGGAGAATCCCAGGGACGGGGAGCCTGGTGGGCTGCCTTCTCTGGGGTCGCACAGAGTCGGACATGACTGAAGCGACTTAGCAGCAGCAGCAGCAGCAGCTGTCATAGAGCCTAAAGTTTAGTTACACAAACAATGGATGTGTAAATGTAAACTGGTAAGCGGTGTCAGAAAAGGAATGTGGCTCTCACTGGGAGATAAGGCGAGACTTCTCTGAGGAAGTGATGTTTGAATTGGGATTTAAAGTAGAGGGAGTACTGGGAGAACATTTTAGTCTGAAGGAACATCACTGGAGGCGTCCTCTGGAGTGATTAAGGATAGTGTGTTAGAAAAACTAAAGAAACCAAATAATGCTGAGTGGGAAGGGTCACTGGTGGCGGTAGATGGTTCCAGGAGGTAGGCAGGGAGCAGGCCTACAACTTTAGTATAAATAGCTAATTTAAAGGACCATAGTGTAGTCTCTCTGGAGAAGGAAATGGCAACCCACTCCAGTGTTCTTGCCTGGAGAATCCCATGGATGGAGAAGCCTGGTAGGCTGCAGTCCGTGGGGTTGCACAGAGTCGGACACGACTGAAGCGACTTAGTAGTAGTAGTAGTAGTAGTAGTGTAGTCTCTCAGTTGTGTTCAACTCTTTGCAACCCTGTGGACTGTAGCCTGCCAGGCTCCCCTGTCCATGGGATTCTCCAGGCAAGAATATTGGAGTGGGTTGCCATTTCCTTCTCTAGATTTTAAAGGAGCATAGAACTTGACTAATTCTAAGGTATTCTGTAAATAGTTTTTGTAGTTAATAATAGATAATGCCCCATACTGCTTTATTTTCTTGGGCTCCAAAATCACTGTGGACGATGACTGCAGCCATGAAATTAAAAGACACTTGCTCTTTGAAAGAAAAGCTATGATAAACGTAGACAGAGTATTAAAAAGCAAAGACATTACTTTGCTGACAAAGGTGTGTACAGTCAAAGCTATGGTTTTTCCGGTAGTTATGTATAGATACAAGAATTGGAGCATAAAGAACTCTGAGGGCCAAGGAATTGATGCTTTTGAAGACTCTTGAGAGTCCCTTGGACAGCAAGGAGATCAAACTAGTCAATCTGAAAGAAAATCAACCCTGAATATTCATTGGAAAGATGATGCTGAAACTGAAGCTCTAATACTTTGGCCACCCGACATGAAGAGTCAACTCATTAGAAAAGACTGTGATACTGGGAAAGATTGAAGGCAGGGAGGAGAAGGGGACAACAGAGGATGAGATGGTTGGATGGCATCACCAACTCAATGGACATGAATTTGAGAAAACTGGGAGATGGTGAAGGACAGGGAAGCCTGATGTACTTCAGTCCATGAGGTCACAAAGAGTCAGACATGAAAGAGCAACTGATCAACAACAACTATTATGTTTTAGACTAGAAAAACTTTTCCAATCTTTTTTACTTATTTTTGACTACACTAAAATCAGAGATACCAAAGGAACATTTCATGCAAAGATGGGCTCAATAAAGGACAGAAATGGTATGGACCTAACAGAAGCAGAAGATATTAAGAAGAGGTGGCAAGAACACACAGAAGAACTGTACAAAAAAGAGCTTTACGACCCAGATAATCATGATGGCGTGATCACTGACCTAGAGCCAGGCATCCTGGAATGTGAAGTCAAGTGGGCCTTAGAAAGCATCACTAGGAACAAAGCTAGTGGAGGTGATGGAATTCCAGTAGAGCTATTCCAAATCCTGAAAGATGATGCTGTGAAAGTGCTGCACTCAATATGCCAGCAAATTTGGAAAACTCAGCAGTGGCCACAAGATTGGAAAAGGTCAGTTTTCATCCCAATCCCAAAGAAAGGCAATGCCAAAGAATGCTCAAACTACTGTACAATTGCACTCATCTCACACGCTAGTAAAGTAATGCTCAAAATTCTCCAAGCCAGGCTTCAGCAATATGTGAACCATGAACTTCCTGATGTTCAAGCTGGATTTAGAAAAGGCAGAGGAACCAGAGATCAAATTGCCAACATCTGCTGGATCATGGAAAAAGCAAGATCTTGAGTTCCAGAAAAACATCTATTTCTGCTTTATTGACTATGCCAAAGCCTTTGACTGTGTGGATCACAATAAACTGTGGAAAAGTCTGAGAGAGATGGGAATACCAGACCACTTGATCTGCCTCTTGAGAAATCTGTATGCAGGTCAGGAAGCAACAGTTAGAACTGGACATGAAACAACAGACTGGTTCCAAATAGGAAAAGGAGTGCGTCAAGGCTGTATATTGTCACCCTGCTTATTTTACTTACATGCAGAGTACATTATGAGAAACGCTGGACTGGAAGAAACACAAGTTGGAATCAAGATTGCTGGGAGAAACATCAATAACCTCAGATATGCAGATGACACCACCCTTATCACAGAAAGTGAAGAGGAACTAAAAAGCCTCTTGATGAAAGTGAAAGAGGAGAGTGAAAAGGTTGGCTTAAAGCTCAACATTCAGAAAACGAAGATCATGGCATCTGGTCCCATCACTACATGGGAAATAGATGGAGAAACAGTGGAAACAGTGTCAGACTTTCTTTTTCTGGGCTCCAAAATCACTGCAGATGGTGACTGCAGCCATGAAAATAAAAGACGCTTACTCCTTGGAAGGAAAGTTATGACCAACCTAGATAGCATATTCAAAAGCAGAGACATTATTTTGCCAACAAAGATTCGCCTAGTCAAGGCTATGGTCTTTCCTGTGGTCATGTATGGATGTGAGAGCTGGACTGTGAAGAAGGCTGAGTGCCGAAGAATTGATGCTTTTGAACTGTGGTGTTGGAGAAGACTCTTGAGAGTCCCTTGGACTGCAAGGAGATCTAACCAGTCCATTCTGAAGGAGATCAGCTGCTAAAGCTGAAACTCCAGTATTTTGGCCACCTCATGTGAAGAGTTGACTCATTGAAGAAGATTCTGATGCTGGGAGGGATTGGGGGCAGGAGGAGAAGGGGACGACAGAGGATGAGATGGCTGGATGGCATCACTGACTCGATGGATGTGAGTCTGAGTGACCTCTGGGAGCTGGTGATGGACAGGGAGGCCTGGCGTGCTGCGATTCATGGGGTCGCAAAGAGTTGGACACGACTTAGCGACTGATCTGATCTGACACTGGGTATTCATGGCTGCACAATGGCCTTCTCTGGTTGTGAGCAGGGTCTCCTCTCCGGGTGCGGTGCATGGGCTTCTCATTGCAGTGGCTTCTCTTGTGGAGCACAATCTATAGGTGTGTGGGCTTCAGTAGTTGCAGCATGCAGGCTCAGTAGCTGTGGCACATGGGCTTTGCTTAGCTGCTCTGTGGCATCTGGGATCCTCCCAGATAGGGACAGTACCCGTGCACCCTGCATTGGCAGGTGAATACCCAAGTACTAGACCACCACAGAAGTCTCAACATTTCTAATCTTGATGTTCATCATTTCATAGAGTTTCAAATTATTCATAGCTAAAACTTGATTCTCATATTCAAGAGTTTATCTCTCTTGTGATTATGGTTTTCAAGTTCTATGTTGAGTGTTGCTTATTGAGTTAATTTTTGACTTTCGGAGCATAAGTAATCTTAAGACTTGTGTCAGTGATGAGAAAGGAATTTGAGGACTTCTTAATACCAGTGCAAAACATTTAGATGTTGCTGCTGCTGCTGCTGCTAAGTCGTTCCAATCGTGTCCGACTCTGTGTGACCCCATAGATGGCAGCCCACCAGGCTCCTCTGTCCCTGGGATTCTCCAGGCAAGAATACTGGAGTGGGTTGCCATTTCCTTCTCCAATGCATGGAAGTGAAAAGTGAAAATAAAGTCGCTCAGTCGTGTCCGACTCTTAGTGATCGCATGGACTGCAACCTACCAGGGTCCTCTGTCCATGGGATTTTCCAGGCAAGAGTACTGGAGTGGGTTGCCATTGCCTTCTCCAATTTATACGTTACTGTAAAAAAGTGAACTTCAACAGAAGTAATAAGTCAGTGACAGAGGATATATAGGACTGAGTAGGAAATGTGGGTACTAACCACTTGAAACAATGTGAAAATAAAAAAATTGTTTAATTTGTTTCATTTATTTGATATTTGCAACAGAGCAATAATCTAAAATGAAAACCTGGTATTTATTTATAAGAGCTGAAGTAGAAAACCATTCAAATCATTATTTGATGAAGGGAAGAAAAACAATATCTTTTTAAACAGACTTATAAACACTTTTTACTCTGAGGCACTTGGAGGTCTCCAAGTGATCTTTTTAAATGAAGTATTGTAAGTCAGTTTGTTATGCATACACTATAGGCAAGGGATTTTGCTCAAATTTCTGAAGTCTTCAGTAAACTGGGAAAGCTTCAAACACAAGATCCAGGAGTATGGATTACAATCCAAGATTATTGGTGGCAATAATCCCTTCTCTTCTACCACTTTGTTTAGGAGAAAGTCACATTTATAATAATAAAAATAATAATGAAAATTAAAATTTTGATATTGCTTTCCACACTAATTTAAATTTTTCTTTTTCCAGTGGAAGCCAAGATCTTGGTTCAGTATCCAAAGAAATAGTGAACAGATGATCCTAATGGTGAACCTAATACATGCTTAATTACAGTTACTGAAAAGCATTCTTTGCTCAGTTATGTCTGACTCTTTTGCGACCCCATGGAATGTAGCCTGCCAGGCTCCTCTGTACATGGAATTCTCCAGACAAGAATACTGGAGTGGATAATCATTCCCTTCTCTAGGGAATCTTACTGACCTAGGGATCAGACTTGGGTCTCCTTCAAATTCTTTATTGTCTGAGCTACCAAGGAAGTAATTACAGTTACTAAATTACCTCCATTCATGACTTCCCTTTTATAATGCTTCCTCATATGTCTTGTGGCTTTCTGAATCCTTCCAAGTCACTACTCAGAAAATCTGCATTTATATGATATGTAGTAGTGACTGATGGACTTCCCAGATGGCTCATTGATGAAGAATCTGCCTGCCAATGCAGGAGCTCAGGAAATGCAGGTTTGATCCCTGGGTCAGGAAGATCTCCTGCAGGAGGAAATGGCAACCCACTCCAGTATTCTTGCCTTGAAAATGCCATGGAGAGAGGAGCCTGGTGGGCTATAGCCCATGTGTCACAGAGTTGAGCACGACCGAGTGACTGAACTCATGTGCGCAAGTGTTGGCTGACGGAGATGATAATTAAAAGGGAACCTGGAAAATTGGAGTAGATGCAAAAAAGGATACTGTTCCCATTAATTGAGGTGTATTATATGGAATACTATTTTAATTTTTTCCCATTTATAAATTCTGAAGGATCCAACAGCCATACTAAAATAAAGATCAGCTCTTTTTTTTTTAAATTTATTGGGGTATAGTTGCTTTACAATGCTGTGTTAGTTTCTGCTATACAATGAAGTGAATCAGTTGTATATGTACATATATCCCCTCCCTTTTCGACCCCCTTCTCGTTCTGCCTGCCATTCCACCCCTCTAGGTCGTCACAGAGCACTGAGCTGAGCTCCTTCTGTTGGATAGCAGGTCCCCACTAGCCATCTAACTCACACGTGGTAGTGTATACATGTCAGTCCTGGTCTCCTAGCTCATCTCGTCCTCCATGTCCCACCCTGCCGTGTCTGCATATCTGTTCTCTGTGTCTGCATCTCTATTCCTGCCCTGCAAATAGGGTCTGTTACACTTTTTCAGTATTGGTTTCCTGGCTTACATGCTTTTTTTAATGCTCTGCTTTCAGATAGCCAGACTCTGTAATACCATAACAATGTTCCATCTACCGCATACTCAATGCTTTATATACATCTGGCATTTTGCTAGGTGTTTTACTTAGAGTATTTGAAATTCTTGCAACATATTTTTAGAGTTGATGTTATCAGCCTGTTTGAAAAGTGTGGAAACTAAGCCAATATTGTGTAGGTGAATGCTCAACAACTGGTTCCTTATTAAAAAAAAAAAAAAAAAAAAAAGCCCTGATTTGAAGCATTTGCTAGTTTCTGTGGAGCAAATGCTTCCATCATGGCTGATTTCAAGCTATCAACTAATTTCAGATGAAGTAAGTGAAGAGAACTTGGGAAGAGAAGGGAATGTTTGGCCCTCCAGCAGTGTGAGCAGGCTCTAGTGTACTACTGACCTTAAAAACAAAGTAACTTCTTTGATGAAGGCAAAATTCTCACTCTTGCCAGTCTGATTCTAAGGACTATACTTTGTCTACAATACTCCTTTTCCTTTGTGGCTAAAAGTAGAGTACTGCTCTTTTAACTTGAGAAAATAAAGAACTGGAAGAGAAGGGGTTTAAAGTGGGAGGGGGAGAAGACGGAAGAAAGGAGCTTTAAGACTGAAATTTGAGAGTAACTGATTCAGACCATGTTGGAATGGGGGAAGAGTCAAAAATCACCACTTTATTCAAAATGGTACCAAACGATTGTGATTTTTTTTCACTCTCAAGAGGCCACACAGATTATAGAAAAGATAATGATGGCTACCACATTTTAAGTGGGATTGTGTTCAGACAACCCCCTTCCTGCAACTGATTATGTATTGTTACCGCTCTTACTCAATCTTCAACCAGTGACCACATCATTGCCTACAAAAACAGTCCAACAAAGTAGCTAATGCAGATAATAAATAATGATCCTGTATTCATATGACACAGAAAATGATCACAATTTTCTGGGGTAAAAAAGAAAGCCAAATATCCTGTCGTGTATTCAGCATTTGCAAAACTGCTTATTGTTATAAATAACAATGAGAGAGAGAAAGGGTTTTAGAACACATCTAGCATGAGTGTTCATTCAGTTGAGGTTTATAGAGACTGATTATGAAATGTTAATATTTATTAATGTAGATATTCTATCTACAGTGAAATTCTATTTCTACATGTAGCATTAAGACAAATAACATACCAGATTAAAAAATTTTTCTGTTTATAATCGATCACTAGAAAACATGTATTTTACTAAAATGTTATTTTAATAGTAGTTAGCTTCTTTCATGAAGCATATAAAGGCTAAATTGAGCCAAGTGGCATTAACACCCAACAAGAAAGACAACACATTTTAATTTTATAAATCTTAACTTTTCTCACTCTTGCAAAATAATCTAGTATCAAAATAGGATATTGGAAAGAAGAAAAGAAGGCACCGTTACCCTACCTTAGCCACAATTGTTATAGTTGGTTTTGCAACTAGAAGTATCTAAAATGTTTATTTAGGAAAATACTAAGATAATCCTGAACGGGGACTTTATAAAAAGGAGCATAGTATAGTGAAACACACTTTGTGCACAAATAACCATAGCTTACAACCGAGGTACTAGTTAAAGCTGGAGAGAAGAAACTGAAATTTAGGCCAGTTTTGATATCAGCTAAGATATACATGTCATTCTAAGTCACTAGATTCAGTGACATAATGTTAATTATAGTATTTTCTTACCTGTTTAATGTCTCTCGACCCTGCAGTGGTATCACCACTTCACTTGCGATGTTGGTAATTTGTATCCTTTTTTGTCTTGATCAATCTGATTAGAGGTTTTTCAATTTTATTAATTTTTCTAAAAAACCCCCAGCTTTTGTGTAATTTATATATATAATTTGATTTATTTATTTTTGACTGCATTGCACAGCTTGCAGGATCTCAACCCAGGGTCGAGCAGGGATTAAATCCAGGCCGTGGCAGTGAAAGCCCAGAATCCTTACCACTAGGCCACCAGGGAACTCCCAAGTTATTATAAAAATTGCGAGATAATCAACATATAACATGTATAAGCTGAAGTTGTACAAAATGTTGATTTGACACATTTACCTTATGGCAGTATGATTGCCACTGTAGCTTTAGCTAACGTGTCTATCTCATCACATCTTTATCCTTTCTTTTTTGTGGTGAGAACATTTAACATCTAATTTGTTAGCAATTTTGAAGTCTATGATACAGTATTGTTGACTATAATCTCTGTGCTATGCATTAGATCTTTAGGACTTAGCCAGCTTCTCGTTGTCAAGTGTGTACCCTTCCCAGCTCCCTGATCTGGGGAAGAGGTGTTTGGGACATCAACTAGTGTTTTACTTCCCTCTTCCTTTCCATAGCTGGCCAGTTACACTTTATCCTCTCACTGTAAAGCCTTACACATTGAAAATGCCAGCAACACTTTGAAGATAACGAGGAGGTAGAAATCCAAGGTAAATGGCATCTTGATCGTATCTGTATTTTGTGCACTGCATGATTTTTCTTTCATAATTTACTGCTTGTTCTAGAAAAAAAGAGATCCTGTGTGTGTGTGTGTGTCAAGAGAGGTAGTCAATATGTGTAGACACTGATGTTGTTAGGCTTTCTTTAAACAAAATTTTAATGATAGAATAATTTTAGATTTGTATAAGAATTATAAAGATACTGCTGCATTCCCATCTATCCACACCTGTTTTCCTCATTATTAACATCTTACTAATGCACATTTGTCACAACTGATGAACCAATATTGATATATTATTATTATTAACTATTGTTTTTATTTAGTTACTAAGTCATGTCTGACTCTTTGTGACCGGTGGACTGTAGCCCACCAGGCTCCTCTGTCTGTGGAGTTTCCCAGGCAAGAATACTGGAGTTGGTTGCCATTTCCTACTCCAGGATATCTTCCGGATTCCAGGATTGAACCCACGTTTCCTATGATGGCAGACAGATTCTTTGTACCAGTGAGCCACGAGGGAAGCCCATTATTAACTATAGTTCATACTGTATTTGTATTTCCTTAGTTTTTACTAAATGTACTTTTTCCGTTCCAAGATCTTCTCTAGGATACCCCATTACATTTAGTTGTCTTTATTTCTTTAGGTGTTTCTTGGCCATCTTTTGGGCTTTCCTTGTTTTTGTTTTTTTTTCCCTTATCAATTAAATTTTGTTTTGCTTTTCCTTTTTTTTTTCCCTTTTTTATTTTTAGGCTTTCCTTGCTTTTGATGATCCTGACAGTTCTGGAGTAATGGTTAGGTGCTTCAGTTGATTCATGTATCATTTTTCCCATGATTAGACTTGGCTTAGGGGTGTTGTGGGGAGAGATACAGAGGTAAAGTGGCATTTTCATTAGATCATGGCACGTGTACATACTGTCAACAGAACTCTGTTTTTAAAGCTTTATTGAGGTGTAACCGACAAAGATCATAGATATTTAAGGTGTACAACTTGATGTTTTGATACAAATTGTGAAATGACCACCACAGTCAAGCTAATTTACATACCCATCACCTCGCATAGTTTTGTGTGTGTGTATGAGTTGAGAATTTAAGATCTGCTGTCTTAAAAAATTTTAGGTTTGCCGAACAGTATTATTAACTATAGTCACAGTACACTGTACATTTGATAATTTGAATTTATTCATCTTGCATAACTGAGTCTTTGTCCTGGTTCAGTTATCTCCATTTTCTCTGTCCCTCTAGTCTCTGGCAACCACATTCTATGGTGTGTCTATTTCAGACTCTATATATAGAGAGATCGTACAGTATTTGTGTCTCTGTCTGACTTAATTAGCATGATGTCTTCCAAGTTCATTTATGTTGTTGCAAATAGTAGGATTTCCTCCTTTATAAAGGCCAAATAGTATTCCATTGTATATATGTGTGTGTGTGTGTGTGTGTATCTCACATTTTCTTTATCCATTTGTCTGTTGACACTTAGATTGTTTCTATGTCTTGGCTATTGTGAATAATGCTAAAGATGGAAGTGCAGATATCTCTTCGAGATCCAGGTTTTATTTTCTTTGGCTATATACTCAGAAGTGAGATTGCTGGATCATATGGTAGTTCTATTTTTAATTTTTTGAGGTACCTCCATCCTATTTTCCATAAAGCTGTACCAATTTACATCCCCACCAACAGTTGCCCAAGTGTTCCCTTTTCTCCACATTCTCATCAACACTTATCTTTCTCTTTCTTTTTTTGACTATAGTTATTCTAACAAATGTGAGGTGATACTTCACTGTGGTTTTGGTTTGTAGTCCCCTGATGGTTAGTGATGTTGAGCACCCTTTTGTATATTTTTTGGCCTTTTGTATGTCTTCTTTTGAAAAATGTTTATTCAGGGCTTCTATCCATTTTTTATATTAAGTTATTTGATTTTTAGCTGTTGAGTTGTTGAGGTTCCTTATGTATTTTGGATATTAGCCCTTTATGAGGTACAAGATTTGCAAATATTTTCTCCCATTTTTAGGTTGCCTTTCTATTGTTTCTTTGCTGTGTGAAAGCTTTTTAATTTGATGTAATCTTATTTGTATATTTTGCTTTCATTGACTGTGATTTTGGCATCATATAGCCCAAATCATTGCCCAGACCAATGTCAAGAAGCTCTTTAGCTGTTTTCATCTAGTAGTTCTTCTGTTTCGGGTATTATGTTTAAGAACATAACACTATTGATGTTGGCCTTGATCACCTGGCTGTGCTAGCATTTGTCGAGTTTCTACACCGTGAAGTCATTCTTTTCCCCTCTTTTTCACACTGTATCTTAGTTGGCTCTTGGTCCTTTTGACAGTCCCCATCATTGTGCTTCAGTTTGAAAACATTCCTTACTTCCTGGCAGTACAAGATGCTACAGGCCCATCTTACATAATTGCTACTCCAGTCCTGGAATCAGCTATTTCTCCAAAGTGTTGGTTTCTTTTATTGGAATGGTAATAGGACTCAAGATCTGAGCACTGGGTGTTCTTGCTTATACTTAGGTACTGTTGTTTCTAGGCTTTCTTAAATTGACAGAGGAAGGAAATATATGTATATTGACCCATGTATATGCACATATCAATAAGTACTTTAAACTGTGACCATCTGTATAAGCTAAAACATAAGTTCATACTGATGTCTCTAATGCTTATCTGTTACCACATGGATCATTCTACCCTCCTTCCCTGGTTTATCTGTAATTTCTCACTCCAGCAATGAGAAGCCTGGCTCCCAGAGTCCAACACCCTTTTGCTTTGTTCAGTTTCAGTATACATGTCTATGAGTTTTAGAATTGTTAATCCACATCTCTGTGGGAAATAACTTCATCACCTAGAGTGCTTTTATATAGTTTCTTTTTTGTCTTACAGACTCCACAGTTCCTTACTGTAGCACTCACTACCCCCATCACCTTCAGCGAGATTGTTTCACACATTTGTACGAGAAGTAGTTTGTTTTTATCACATTCTGCATTCAATCCTGGGATTCCCAGACTTCCTGAATGATTTATTTTTAGTTTATATCCTTTAAGATGCAATCTTATATGCTATAAAGTTCTGTATGTTGACAAATGTGTAGTATCATGTATCCCCAGTTGCAGTACCATTCAGAGGAGTTTTGCTGCATGAAAACATTCCCTCTACTTCACCTATTCGACACCTCTCTCTTCCTACCCTGGCGGCTATTGCTGTTTACCGTCTCTATGGTTTTGCCTTCTCTAGAGTGCCATGCAGTTGAAATCATAGGTATTATGTAGGATTCTCAAACTGATTGTTCACCTAATAATATATATTTAAGATTTCATGTTTTTATGTGTCTTGATAGCTCATTCCTTTCTTTTGTTTAATAGCTTATTAAATAGCCACACCTACTGAAGGACATTTCAGTTGCTTCTTGTAATGATTGTAAATAAAGCTGCTGTGCTCATCTGTGTGCAGGTTTTTGTGTGGATGTAAGTTTCAGACAGTTGTGTAAATACCTAGGGGTGTGATTGCTTGGTCATATGACTATGTAACGGGGAAGGCGATGGCACCCCACCCCAGTACTTTTGCCTGGAAAATCCCATGGACGGAGGATCCTGGTAGGCTGCAGTCCATGGGGTTGCCAAGAGTCGGACACGACTGAGCGACTTCACTTTTACTTTTCACTTTCATGCATTGGGGAAGGAAATGGCAACCCACTCCACTGTTCTTGCCTGGAGAATCCCAGGGACGGGGGAGCCTGGTGGGCTTCCTTCTATGGGGTCGCACAGAGTCGGACACGACTGAAGCGACTTAGCAGTAGCATGACTATGTAAGACTATGTTTAGCTTTTCAAGAAACTGCTGAACTGTATTTCACAGCATCTGTACTATTTTTCATTTTTATCAGCAGTGAATGAGAGTTCTTGCTGCTCTTCATTCTTTCCAGCTCTTGGTACTGTCAGTATTTTGGATTTTAGCTCTTCAAATAGGTGTGTTGTCGTGTCTTACTTTTTTTAAAATTAAATATTTTTTTATTGAAGTATTAATTTACAATGTTGTGTATTAGTTTCTGGTGTACAATCCAGTGGTTCAATTACACATGTATATATTCATATTCTTTTTTATTATAGTTTATTACAAAGCATTGAATATAGTTCCTTGTGCTATACAGTGGGACCTTGTTTATCTGTTTTGAATATAATAGTTTGTATTTGCTATCTTATTGATGTTTTAATTTGAATTTCCCCAGTGACATATGATATTGATCATCGTTTCATATGTGTATTTGCTATTTGTGTATTTTTTGATGAGGTATCTTTTGAGATCTTTTACCATTGTTTAATAGGTTGTTTTCTTACTGTTGTATTTTAATTATTTTTTGTGTATTTTGAAGATCAATCTTTTATCAGATATGTGTTTTACAAATATTTTCTTGGCAGAAAATATGGGCTTTGTTTTTTTACTTAGCAGTGTCTTTCGCAAAGCTCAAGTTTCCTACTCAATTTTTTCTTCCGTGGATTGTGTTTTTGATGCAGTATTTAAAAATGAAGCATCAAACCAGGTCTCGTAGATTTTTTTTTTCTGTTTTCTTCTATAAGTTATATAATTTTGCATTTTACATTTGTGTCTATGTTTTATATTTAGTTAATTTTTGTGAAAGGTATTAGATCTGTGTCTGGATTCATTGTGTTACATATAGACATCTGATTTGTTGTAAGACTTATCCTTTGTTGCACTGCCTTTTTGATATTGTCAAAATCAGTTAACTATATATGTATGGGTCTGTTTTTGGCTCTCTATTCTGTTTCATTGATCTCTTTGTCTGTTCTTTTGCCAATACCACAGTGTCCTGATTTCTGCAGCTTTATAGTTGGTCTTAAGGTCTGGCAATGTGATTCTTCATCTTTATTCTTTTTCAGTACTATGCTGGTTATTCTTAGACTTTTTCCATTTTATAAAGCCTTAAAACAGTTTGTCAGTATCCACAAAATAATTTGCTAGGAATTTGGTTGAGGTTATGTTGATATATTGGGTTGGCCAAAAAGTTTGTTCAGGTTTTTTCTAAGATGTTACAGAAAAATCTGAATGAACTTTTAGCCAGCCTAATATATAGATCAAATGTGTAGAAATGACTCTTTTTCAGTAATGAATCTTCCAGTATGTGGAATAGCTCCTCATTTATTTATATCTTGAGTTTTTTCAACAACATTTTGTAGTTTTTGCATACAGATTCTATACAGACTTTTTAACGAAGTATTTCTATTCTTTTTTAGAAGAGGATGAGATGCTGTTATAGATGATATTTAAAAATTTTCTACTTGTTGTTGTATAGGGAGGCAATTGTTGTTTGTTTAACTTTGTATCCTGTGACTGTAGTTGTTACAGTTCCAGGAAATTTTTTTGGTAGATTTTTTGGTGTGTTTGTCCACAGATATCCATGTCATCTGCAAATAAAGGCTGTTTTATTTCTTCCTTTCTTTCTGATCTAGATGGCTTTTTACTCTAAAGAAATAAAAAGTGTCTTTACCTGTCTTAGTGCACTAGTTACAGCTTTTAGTATGGTGTTGACTAAGAGTGGTAGAGAGAACTTCCTTGTCTTATTTCCAGTTATAGGGAAAAAGTGTCCAGGCTCTCACCATTAAATATACTAGCTGTGTAAGTTCTTTTGTAGATGTTCTTTATGACGTTGAGGAAATTGGCTGAAAGATTTTTTAAAACTCACAAGTGTTGAATTTTTTTCCTTTTTTTAAATGAAGTATAGTTGATTTAAAATACTATATGGATTTTCCGTCTTTTTTGTTCTCAGATGGTTTTATGATTTTCCTTCTCTATCCTGTTCATATGTTAGATTATCTTGGCTGTTATTTTAAACTTTTTATTTTATATTGGTGAATATTACTGATTAACAATATTGTCATAGTTTTAGGTGGACAGCAAAGGGACTCAGCATATATACACATATATCCATTCTCCCCCAAACTCTTCTGCCATCCAGTCTGCTATGTAACATGGAGGAGAGTTCCCTGTGCTATACAGAATTATGTTGGTTATTCAATCAGTCTTGCCTGCTTGGAATCCTACTTGGTTGTGGGTCTGTAATTCTTTTATACAGTATTGAATTTGATTTGCTAATATTTTTGTTGAGAATTTGTATGTCAATGTTTATGAGAGATTGTAGGTTGTCTCCACCCCCCCCCCCCCCCCGCCGTGACGTCTCTATTTGATATTGGTAATAGGAAAATTCCCACTTCATAGAGTGAGTTAGAAGGTGATTTCTCTCCTTTTATTTTCTGGAAGAGATTATGAAGTATTAACATTGCTTTTTCCTTATATGTTTGGTACAGTCTACCACTAAAGATGTCTGGGCCTGGTTCTTTGTTTTTAAATTATTGATTATGTTACCCTTTCCAAGCTTGTACTGCTTTTTCCCTACCACAGGCCAATTAATCGAGAGACAAGTGTTGGGGTAAGGAATAATGACTTCATTAGGAAAGCCAGCAGACTAAGAAGATGGTGGACTAGTGTCCCAAATAACCAACTTGCCCAGGTTTTGATCCTGCTTGCTTTTATAGAGCAAAGAGGGGGAGGTGAGGAGATAAAGTAAAAAAGATCGTAAGTTGTTGCAGATATTTCCTGGTTCCAGCCAGACTCCACAGTGCCCTCAGTGCCCCCTCACTCCAGCCAATGTGTTAATTTCTTCTTGCATGCAACCATTTACAGGTGGCCCTGGTCAGGATGTTGCCTGTGAACTAAAACAAAGGTATTTTAGCTCAAGGTTCAGGCATGGGAAGCAGAGTCCCCAGGAGACAGGCCATTATGTATGCTTTAAGTTATAGGTAACATCCTTTCAGTGATTAACTTGTAGCAAAAGCAGTAGAATTCAGAGGTTAAAGTAAAAGAAACAGATCCAAGATGGAGTCAGATTTTTTCTTTCCTATTACAATTAGTTATTCATTTTCTTTAATAGATATAAGATTATTAATGTTTTTAAATTTTTGTATGAGTTTTGATAAGTTGTGATTTTCAGAAACTATTTCTCTTAAATTATGAATTTTGTGGGCGGAGTTGTTTATAATATCATTTATTATCCCTGTAATGTCTGTGTGATCAGTAGTTATGATTCTCTTTTTTTCCCCCTGATATTGCTAACTTGTGTCTTATTTTTGGTTAGCTGGGGTAGAGATTTAGAAATTTTTACTGATTCTTTCAAAGAGCTAGCTTCTGGTTTTGTTGCTATTTCTCTGTTGTTTTCCCATTTTCAGTTCCATTGATTTCTGATTTTTCCCCCTTCTGCTTGTTTTACCCTTAAGCAAGCTCTTAAGTGGTGGTGAATTCACTCTACTGTTTCCCCAAATGTCTTTATTTTCCTTTCATTTTTGAAGATTTCCCCCCACTCCCAAATACAGAATTCAGTATGACAGTTTTTTTGTTTTTTTTTTTCTGCTCATAAAAATGTTCCATCATCTTGAAGCCTAATTTTTTTTCATATGAGTAATCAAGTTACTCTCATATTTGTTCCTTTTCATGTTATAGCCTTCAACCCACTGGCTGACTTTATCATTTTTCTTTGCATAACTAGTTTCTAGCAATTTAATTACAGTTGACCCTTGAATAACACAGGATTCAACTGCAGGGGTCCACTTGTATGTGGATTGTTTTTAATAAACGTGAACTAAGATCTACAGTTAGTTGAATTGGTGATGTGGAACCATGGGTGAGGAAGGCCAACTGTAAGGTTATATGTGGCCGTGTTGCACCTCTAAGTGCCCCCCACCCCAGCCCCGTGTTTTTCAAGGGTCAACTGTATTATGTGTCTTGATGTGGTTTCCCTGGCTTTATCCTGCTTGGGGTTTGTTGTTTTATAGATTTTCAGTTCAGATTTTTACAGATTTCAGATTTATTTCTTCAACTTTATTTCCATCCTACCCCCTGTTATCCTCACCTTCAGGAGTTGCTTGACATCATCCCACAGACTGCTGGTCGTTATTTTCAGCCTCATCTCCCACATCTGTTTTCCTTTTGATATATTTTGAATTTCTTTCTCTTTATGTTCATTGATATTTTCTTTTGTGGAATCTGGTCTACTCATCTATCCATCAAGTAAAATTTTCATTTGAGACATTATATTTTTCAGTTTCATAAATTCCATCCAGTCTTTTAAAAAATATCTTCCATTTCTTTGCCTCTTATCTTGTTTTCCTTCAAATCCTTAGACATATTTTAATAGTTCTTTTATAATGTCTGTCTGTAAGTCCATTTTCTCTTTCATTTCTGGTATTGTAACTCCTGACTAATTTTTCTACTGATTATGTTTCACATTGTCCTACTTCTTAACATGGGTAGTAACTATTGATTGAATTTTGGACAGTGTGAATTTTACATTGTTGATTTTTTGCTTTTTGTTGTCTTCCTCTAATTGTGATTGAGTTTACATTTATTGAGAATCAGCTTCTTAGTTTTGAGGCTTGAGTGAAAGCTGTGTTAGGACGGTTCTAAAGTAGCCTTTTTTTCCTTGGACTAATTTAGTCCTGCTACCAGTGCATACTCTTTGGGGATATCTGTAAATGCTTTGGGTATTAAACAAGATTTCTTCTTTGACTTCAGGGATCTCAAATGTCTTCCAGTCCTGCATTGTGAGGATTTTCCACTTGATAGCTGCCTAGCTGCTTTCTTGGCCAGTAGTCATAAAGTTTAATCCTCCACACACGCAGCTTAATTATGCAGCCAGTCACTCAAAGGGATCCCCATGCAGATTTCTGGGTCTCTTTCTCTGTGTAATTTCCTTTTCTTTAATCGGCCTCAGTCTCCCTGAGCTCCCATTTCTGTCTCCTCAAATTCAGTGAGACCATTGTGTTCTTCCTTTCCCTGTGCCAATATTCAGAAAATGCCTCCAGCTTAAAACCCAGGATTATCATAAGGTTTATCTGATATGTTTTCCTTTTCCTGTGGATCACAGTCCTGTGTTTCCTGTTTTCTAATATCTGAGAACTCTTATTTCATATATTGTGTCTGGTTTTCTAGTTGTTTACATACAGTAGGAGGGCAAGTTCAATATGAGTTACTTGCTCATGGCAGGAAATGGATGACTGTCGTTTCATTGTTAGCACAATTAATTATGTCACCAGAAAGTCTACCACTAAAGTAATTTTACTTCACAGATTATTTAAAATATTTCCTGTCACAAAGCATGTTTAACTAGATCTAGAGATAGTAAAATTCTTAAACCTACTTTCTGATTATGTGCTTGATTCTAATTCAACAAACATTTATGGAGTATTAGTGTTTAAAAGGTAAATTATACTCACTGTTTACAAATATCTTTATATTAGCCTAAATATGAACTAAATTGCATTGTTTTAAGGTGAAGGACTCTGTGGTGTGGTGTGTTAGTTGCTCAGTTGTGTCTGGCTCTTTGCGATCCCATGGACTGTAGCCTCTGTCCATAAAATTTGCCAGGCAAGAATACTGGAATGGGTTGCCATTCCCCTCTCCATGGGATCTTCCTGACCAGGGATCAAACCCAGGTGTCCCACATTGCAGGCAGATTCTTTACCATCTTAGCCATCAAGGAAGCCTGCTACTGCTGCTGCTGCTAAGTCACTTCAGTTGTGTCTGACTCTGTGCGACCCCATAGACGGACCCCACCAGGCTCCCCTGTCCCTGGGATTCTCCAGGCAAGAACATTGGAGCGTTGCCATTTCCTTCTCCAATGAATGAAAGTGAAAAGTGAAAGTGAAGTCGCTTAGTCGTGTCTGACTCTTAGCGACCCCATGGACTGCAGCCTACCAGGCTCCTCCATCCATGGGATTTTCCAGGCAAGAGTACTGGAGTACGGTGCCATTGCCTTCTCCGTCAGGGAAGCCTAGAAGCCACTAAAAATACCTAATTTCTCAATTTTATACCCCCCAGTCCTCAGATGTTTCTTCTGTTTTTATTCATAGATAGGAGAGCAAAATTCATAATCTCCAATTGTAAAAGAAAGACCCACATGATTGTTGAAGCATCAAAAATAAAGGTAGTAACCATAGACAGTAACCATGATTATCATCATCCACTTCCGAATGTTGATTTATGTTGCCTTTGTAAAGAATGGAGTCATTACACAGATATCAAAGCATCACTATCAACCGTGGGTCACCATAAATAAACGATTCATGATAGTCTCCAAAGCCATGTGGGTATATTGTGTTATATTATGACATAAATAAGAGACTTTTTGCAATAGCTGTAATTACAGTTCTTATGTTTCCTGGTACATATACCCCACATATTTTTAATAAAAAGTGATTGTTATGTAAGGATGTAATAACTCATTCCTAGTCCAGTAGTAGAGTCAGATTGAAGATAAGGATTGTGGGACTTTGTGGGAAGTGATAGGAATACTGCATCTCTCTATCATTTTTTGAACTAATAATATGTACAAGTACCAGATATAGAAGAAGGAAGGATAATAGTCAACCAGAGAATTCATCCCAAGTCATTGGTCTTAAGATCATACTTCTTAATAATATCAAGAAATTAATTAATATACTTTCTTGGAAGCTTTAGAATTCTTTCATTTTTCAACAAAGGTCATAATTTATACTGTATATTAGAGTTATATTAATTCTAATGGTCTGGAAGTCTCAGTATAAATCAGTAACCAAGCCAGTAAAGAAACAGATCTCATGTCTATGAATATAATCTATACCAGCTGTCTTACAAGTATGGTGTGGGGACTTCCCTGGCAGTTCAGTGGTTAAGACTCTGCACTTCCAATGCAGGGGCCTCAGTTCGACCCCTGGTGGAGGAACTAAGATTCTACCTGCTGTGGGGTGCAGCCAAAAAAAAAAGGGTGGTGTGCACATCCTTGGGGAGTACAAAAAATAATCCTCTGGGTCCTGGTCTCAAAGTATCAGCAATTCATTGATATTTTAAAAATCTCATTCTGCTTAAATTTATGTTTTATAGTATATGTAACATTAGTACAATGGTCTGTATATGTAATTTATAAATAAATTTAGCTAGATAGAGATGCATGCTCAGTTTTGTTTTTTTTTTTTAACTGTATGTTGGGGAAAAAGTTTGGAACTCTTTTTCTGTATTGTCACTCGGTTCTGATCCGGGGAGGGTGTCTGGAAACGTTTTTGATTGTTCTGACTAGGGCGTGAGGCGAGCTTCAGGTAGCTTCAGGTGTCTGATGGAGGGAGGCCAGGGATGCTGTGCAACATCCTCAGTTCACAGAGCAACTCTCCCCCAGCATGTACTACCAAACACACAGTCAAAGAATCATCATTTGGTCTACAACAGATTTGAGAAGACTTGCTACAGACTATAATTCCTCCTTGATGGACAGATAGCAAAGAAGTGAGTCTAGCCCATTTTATTCTTTCATCTCATCTTAGACAAATATTGGACTTTCCTATGCATATGTCTGTATTTTTAATATCTGCAAAATAGGCACCAAAAGAGCTGAAAGTACTTATACATATCCAGAATTTTGTTAAACCGTAGGATAATCTTATTAGTTAAAGGAGAAGTAAGAAATTGTGTGAAGGCTCATATAAAAGTATCTTAAATATGTGTGTGGTTTTACATTACATCAAATTCTACTTTGTATACTGTCAAACCTTTTGGTATTTTATAAATCAAATTGGTGTCTTGATTCATTGCAATCTAAAAAGAAAGCAGCAACTGCTAAGATTGCCAGGAGAGAATCCATCATCAGTTAGAATGAATTGCTGTTTGCATAGTAAAGAACAAAGAAAGAGTATATGGTCTAATGACTTTGGTGAAAAATTGACTTGAGGTTTCATTTCTGAGTTTACATGCTTTCAGTACATGATTCTTTGCATATTAAAATTTATTTTGGTTTCATGGCTGGGGAAAGAGAAAAAACCCTTTTTATAGCAGGAATGAATGTTCACTGTGTGTTTACCATTTCACAGCATAAGTTTTTAGATAGTGAAGACCTGTCTTTATTTGAATTTATATCTGAATCAAACATGTCTTTTTTTCTACATACACTTGTGTGCTTTGAATAAAGATGATTCTGAAGAGGTGCATGGCTGTAAGGATGTGGTGTAAGGATTAATGGCTTCAAGTGTTAGAAAAATGAAATAGCACAGTATTCTATCACCATCTAGTTGCTTCTACTTTTGATAACATGTGGGAAGAATGTGAACCAGCTGTTCCTCACTCCACTAAGATGCTTAAGGAGTTCAGTCAGCATAGCTGAATTGTTAGCATGATTCTTAATTAAAATGAATCATCATCTTACTGATATATGAGGTTCTTCCTGAAGTCAGGGAATAAGCCTTTTGAGTTCCCTCTAAATCCAGAAAGAAGCTTAAAAGAGGGAACAACTTGAGAGTTAGAGTTAGAATTAGATGCACTTAATAATAGCACGACTCAAGACTCTGTCTGTTTAAAAATTTTTGTCAATCTGTTGTGAACCAGTACTTAGCAAAATTCAACAAAAACAAATAACTAGAGAAATGAAATAAAAAACCAAGCAGTAATTTTTTATTAGATTCAATAGACATAAAATTACTTTGTCAAATTTCTATAAAGCTTTCTAAACACTTAGTTTCTATTTTTGTATTCATCTTACAGAGTCTCACAGCAAAAAGTTTGTGGACCACCAGAGGTCTGAAAACTAAGCTTTAAGTAGGACTGATTTCAACACAAATTATTTGAAATAAAATTTCCTTTTTTACAATTTACAACTTAGCCTTCACTCAGTATATACTCCTATTTAATCTCAATTGAAATATGATCTTCTCTGCAAAGTTTTCTTTGACTTAACCCAAGCTGACTTGGGTAACCCATCCTCTGTACCTACTTCACTCCAAAGGGGCCTTCATTCTGTCAACTCTTTTATTAATTCATTTATTTTACTTAAGGAAAATGTAAAAATAATCTTCAAGAGTTGGGGAGCTAGGAAAGTTGGTAGCACATAGCAGGCAATAAGTTAAAGTCTGTTTAATGAATGAAATAAGTACTGAATATAAAAGTTGCAGCAAAACCCTAAGGCTCTAAATATCAATTTGTACTGGATGGAAAAAACTTCATTTTCTAGAAAGGAAAGAAGAGAGTTTACTTGTCTCAAAACTTAGACTTGTATGAATCAAATTTTTATAAAAATAATTCTTGATAGAAAAATGAACGTATGCATGCATTTACTAACAGTAGAACACAAACTGGGAGAAAAAAGAAAACTCAGCATTTAATTTGCTAGAAATACTGGTTTTAAGAATTTTTGGCACAGGAGGAGGGTGCTGGAACAGAGAGGGGCTTGAAAACTAGTGCCCTGAGAGTTTGCAGGTTACTGTGCCAATCTGATGTTTTCTGCTTGCCTCTGCAACTTGGTATCCCATCATACTCTTTCATGTATTTGATTTTGGGTCTGCTGGGTCTTTGTTGCTTTGCATGGGCTTTCTTAGTTGCAGCGGGCAGGGGGCTACTCTATGGTGCTATGTGTCGGCCGCTTACTGCAATGGCTTTTCTAGTTGTGGAACTCAGGCTCTTGAGTTTGTGGGCTTCGGTTGTTGCAGTTTCAAGCTCTAGAGCACTGGCTCAGTGGTTGAGGTGCACAGGCTTAGATGCCACAGGGCATGGGGGATCTTCCTGTCCCAGGGATCGAACTCGTGTCTCCTGCATTACCACTGAGCCACCAGAGAAGCCCTCTTTCCATGTATTTTAATGTCTGTTTGATGATACCTTTACTGAGTACTCGAAGAAGGCAATGGCACCCCACTACAGTACTCTTGTCTGGAAAATCCCATGGATGAAGGAGCCTGGTAGGCTGCAGTCCATGGGGTTGCTAAGAGTTGGACACGACTGAGTGACTTCACTTCACTTACTGAGTACTCTGCTTGGAGAGTAGAAGGAACTTGAGCCCGAGCAGATTCAGTTCAGTTCAGTTCAGTTTAGTCACTCAGTCCTGTCCGACTCTTTGCGACCTCATGAACCTCAGCACGCCAGGCCTCCCCGTCCATCACCAACTCCTGGAGTCCACCCAAACCCATGTCCTTTGAGTCGGTGTTGCCATCCAACCATCTCATTCTCTGTCATCCCCTTTTCCTCCTGCCCTCAATCTTTCCTAGCATCAGGGTCTTTTCCAGTTAGTCAGCTCTTTGCATCAAGTGGCCAAAATATTGGAGTTTCAGCTTCAATATCAATTCTTCCAATGAACACCCAGACCTGATCTCCTTTAGGATGGACTGGTTGAATCTCCTTGCAGTCCAAGGGACTCTCAAGAGTCTTCTCCAACACCACAGTTCAAAAGCATCAATTCTTCGGTGCTCAGCTTTCTTTATAATCCAACTCTCACATCCATACATGACCACTGGAAAAACCATAGCCTTGACTAGACGGACGTTTGTTGACAAAGTGATGTCTCTGCTTTTTAATATGCTGTCTAGGTTGGTCATAAATTCTCTACCAAGGAGTAAGCGTCTTTTAATTTAATGGTGCAATCACCATCTGCAGTGATTTTGAAGCCCAGAAAAATAGAGTCAGCCACTGTTTCTACTGTTCCCCATCTATTTGCCATGAAGTGATGGAACTGGGTGCCATGATCTTAGTTTTCTGAATGTTGAGCTTTAAGCCAACTTTTTCACTCTCCACTTTCACTTTCATCAAGAGGCTCTTTAGTTCTTCTTCACTTTCTACCATAAGAGTGGTGTCATCTGCCTATCTGAGGTTATTGATATTTTTTCCTACAATCTTGATTCCAGCTTGTGCTTCCTCCAGCCCAGCTTTTCTCATGATGTACTCTGCATATAAGTTAAATGAACAGGGTGACAATAACAGCCTTGACGTACTCCTTTTCCTATTTGGAACCAGTCTGTTGTTCCATGTCCAGTTCTAACTGTTGCCTCCTGACCTGCATACAGGTTTCTCAAGAGGCAGGTCAGGTGGTCTGGTATTCCCATCTCTTTCAGAATTTTCCACAGTTTATTGTGATGCACACAGTCAAAGGCTTTGGCATAGTCAATAAAGCAGAAATTGATGTTTTTCTGGAACTCTCTTGCTTTTTCGATGATCCAGTGGATGCTGGCAATTTGATCTCTGGTTCCTCTGCCTTTTCTAAAATGAGCTTGAACATGTGGAAGTTCACGGTTCACATATTGCTGAAGCCTGGCTTGGAGAATTTTAAGCATCACTTTACTAGCATGTGAGATGAGTGCAATTGTGCGGTAGTTTGAGCATTCTTTGGCATTGCCTTTCTTTGGGATTGGAATGAAAACTGAACTTTTCCAGTCCTGTGACCACTGCTGAGTTTTCCAAATTTGCTGGCATATTGAATGTAGCACTTTCTTTCACAGCTTAAACTCTGGTGAATAAGTCAGAAATACATAAAACTAAAATATAAAGTGAAATGCATTTGGCAGTGTAATAGATTCATGAATTAAGAAATTTTAGATATGTCTAGATTACTTTAAAATTAAAAGTGTTTATAGATGACACATCTTTATTGAAGTGGACTTAATATTTTCTTTAAATAACGAAATCAGTAATTCAGAGATTAATGAATAGATAGATGATAGACTATATTGACCTAGCTTAAGCAAACCCATCAACAGATGGGCAAATTTAAATTTGGCCTCCAACCTACAGGAGATGAAAATGGCAAGGAATTTAGAGCATACAGTCTTCTGCCTTGAAAGTGTGACTAAGTAGGCAAGTGAGTGTGTAATTTCCAGGACTTCCCCCTCTGAGGCTGCACAGCTATTTCCTTTGCATTCCATCTCTGAGAGACTGGTTTAGTAGAGGGAAGAAGTGCAGCAGTCTGAAGTCCTAGGATGCTGGCACTGCCCCACGGAAAGCTCAGATCTTGCATCACTTCTTGGGTATGCACACATTTCCAGTTCCCACAGAAAAGCTGATCCTTGGCAGGAGGCAAACAGACACAGCAGACTGAGTCACAACTTGAGAATCAGGGAAATTATTTTTTAAAGGAATAAAGACTGTTGGTGGGATCAAATTTCTGCAACTAAACAAGAAGCAATGAAAAAAAAATATTTAAATCTGGATCACATTTGAGGGAACCCATCCTAACAATTTCAGATTATTCTGCCATGACATAAATCAGAGTGGATTCATGTGGCAGTTACCTTTCTTGATTATCTTGCACAAATGTGGACTGGTGAACCTTGTGTTTTAACTCTACCTGCCAACTGTGTAATTTTCTTTAAATATGGTTCATAGGATAAGCACAGGTCATATTATCAAACGAATATTGAAGTGCATGATAAATGCCATAGACCCTCTTTTCTATCCTTTTTTTAAAATTAATTTTTATTGGTGTATAGCTGCTTTAAAATGTTAGTTTCCATTGTATAGCAGAGTGAATCAGTTACATGTATACATACGTTGTTGTTTAGTCACTAAGTTGTGTCCGACACTTTTGTGGCCCCATGGACTGTAGCTCGTCAGGCTCCTTGGTCCATGGGATTTCCCAGGCAAGAATATTGGACTGGGTTGCCACCATTCCTTTCTCCAGAGGATCTTCCCAACCCAGGGATCAAACCCATGTCTCCTGCATTGGCAGGTGGATTCTTTACCATTGAGTCACCAGGGAAGCCCATCTCTATAAAATTGTGTATCAGTTCAGTGCAGTTGCTCAGTCGTGTCCCACTCTTTGTGACCCCATGAACCTCAGCACGCCAGGCCTCCCTGTCCATCACCAACTCCCGGAGTCCACCCAAACCCATGTCCTTTGAGTCGATGATAGCATCCAACCATCTCATCCTCCGTCATCCCCTTCTCCTCATGCCCTCAATCTTTCCCAGCATCAGGGTCTTTTCCAATGAGTCAGCTCTTCGCATCAGGTGGCCAAAGTATTGGAGTTTCAGCTTCAACATCAGTCCTTCCAATGAACACCCAGGCTTGATCTCCTTTAGGATGGACTGGTTAGATCTCCTTGCAGTCCAAGGGACTCTCAAGAGTCTTCTTCAACACCACAGTTCAAAAACATCAATTCTTCGGTGCTCAGCTTTCTTTATAATCCAACTCTCACATCCATACATAACCACTGGAAAAACCATAGCCTTGACTAGACAGACCTTTGTTGACAAAGTGATGTCTCTGCTTTTTAATATGCTGTCTAGGTTGGTCATAACTTGCCTTCCAAGGAGTAAGTGTCTTTTAATTTAATGGTGCAGTCACCATCTGCAATGATTTTGGAGCCCAGAAAAATAAAGTCAGCCACTGTTTCCACTGTTTCCCCTGTTTCCCCATCTATTTGCCATGAAGTGATGCGACCAGATGCCATGATATTAGTTTTCTGAATTTTGAGCTTTAAGCCAAGTTTTTTACTCTCCTCTTTCACTTTCATCAAGAGGCTCTTTAGTTCTTATTCACTTTCTGCCATAAGGGTGGTGTCATCTGTATATCTGAAGTTATTGATATTTCTCCTGGCAGTCTTGATTCCAGCTTGTGCTTCCTCCAGCCCAGCTTTTCTCATGATGTACTCTGCATAGAAGTTAAATAAGCAGGGTGATAATATACAGCCTTGACGTACTCCTTTTCCTATTTGGAACCAGTCTGCTGTTCCATGTCCAGTTCTAACTGTTGCTTCCTGACCTGTATACAGGTTTCTCAAGAGGCAGGTCAGGTGGTCTGGTATTCCCATCTCTTTCAGAATTTTCCACAGTTTATTGTGATCCATACCATCACACATACAGAATTCAATTTCAGTGTAATCTCTTTTTTTTTTTTTTTTTTGAGTAAAATAAGGCTAAATGATTTGTTCAGGATCAGCCAGTTAGACAGTTGTGAGTGGGACCAGCTCGACGTCATCTTTTTTTGACTGTAAAGCTTATATTCTACCCTGTAATCCAGACCACTTCTAGTTTGCCAGCAGTCAATACACTACTTTCCTTATAGTATAAGTTCATTAGGTCATTGAATATTTGTTATTTAGTTAAGTGCATTTGAACAGCTGATTGTAAGTGATCTTTTCAATAATATGCAGTTTTGATTATTACAAAGGTTAAGAGTTACTAGGTTTGTGTTGAATTATTGCTCTGCCTCTTGCTAAATATTGCTCTTCCACTTAATAACTATGACTGTGGTACTTAACTGTGTAGCTTTGGGAATTAGCCTCATTTTCTTCATCTATCAAATGGGAATAATACCTACTTTATAAGGTGCTGTTAGAATTAAAAAGAATTAATGTAATAAGATGTTAAGTATTTAACAAGTGGTATGTATTATTCTTTAGCATACTTGCTATTTTCCGTCTCATAAAACTGCTGTAAAAGATGAATCATTTTTTCTGACATGAAAACTAAATTATTCACCAAGCTACACATTATTTTCTGTATAAAACTCTTGAAAGTGTAACACTTACATATCCAGAAAAAAAAAATAAGCTAATTATAGTGGACTCTGAATTATATATTTTGGAATCATTATTCCAAGGCTGTGATCATAAAAAAATAGATTACTGACATTTTCCCCTCAATTCATACTATTCACATATGTATGTTAATATTTTCCATACTATTAATATATATTGTCCACAGTTTTCGAGGGGTTTATGTAGATCTTAGGATTCTGTAGCATATTAAAGATATAAATTGACTACCCTCAGACTAAAGACTTAGACATTTCTAGATCTCATAACTATTTGAGGATATCAGTATAACCATAGTCAATGAAAAAAATGAAGGAAGTAAAATATTATAGGCTTTTAATTTAAGAAATAAAGTAGACTGTTTAATTCTCAGAAGCCTTTTCTCCCCTTGTGGTACTTGTTTTCACTGATTAAAAAAAAAAAAGTAAATAGTTGTCAGTGGTATCATATATACCTAAAAATCTATTGCTTTGCAAATTTGCGGGCCATTCACACTCATTAAAACTCTTAAAAAATACCTAATAGCAGTACAAAGAGAAGGAGAAGTCAAAGAAAAGTCAGAAGTGAGAGAAGATATTTGCAATGTGTAAAACAAAGAATTAATATCTAAAATAAAGAACACCTATAAGTTAATAAGAGAAAGACAAACCACCCAGTAGAAAATGAATAATGACTTCAAATAGCATCTCACAAAAGAGGAATCACAAATCATAATACCTAATTAGGAAAATGCAGCTTAAAATACAAGGAAGCTCTGTCACATACCATCAGATCACTAAACATTTAGAATTAATATTGAAAGATAGAGAGCAATAGGAATTCTTATTTAATACTTCTCTGCTGCTGCTGCTAAGTCGCTTCAGTCGTGTCCGACTCTGTGTGACCCCAGAGACGGCAGCCTACCAGGCTCCCCCGTCCCTGGGATTCTCCAGGCAAGAACACTGGAGTGGGTTGCCATTTCCTTCTCCAATGCATGAAAGTGAAAAGTGAAAGTGAAGTCGCTCAGTCATGTCCGACCCTCAGCGACCCCATGGACTGCAGCCTACCAGGCTCCTCCATCCATGGGATTTTCCAGGCAAGAGTACTGGAGTGGGGTGCCATCTGTAAATTGGTGTGGCACTTTAAAAAATATTTTGACTTTATCTTCTAAAGTTAAACATGCTCTAGCCTATGACCCAGCAATTCCATTTCCACATATTTACCCTACAGAAATTCTTGAGTACGTGTACCAAGACACATGTATAAGAAAGATCCTAACAGCAAAAACTTGGATACATTTCAAGTGTCCGTTGTTGGTAGATTTGTTAAGTGAATGATGATAAATTCATACAATGGAATATACTTTACAGTGGTGAAAATGAAGGAACTACAGCTACATATAACCTTAAATATATGAAGGTCTACAAGTTCTATTACAGAGACTCCTGTAATTTTTTTGGAGGCAAAAATTCAATCTTCAGCCACCAGGAGGCTGACAAGAGGGAACCATACCCTGCACGAAGCATATATAGCTTTCTACGAACACTTTCCCTTTCTGTACCACTGATAATTTTACTCCGTTCCTCAAGCACATGTAGATTGCAGTATCCTCCTAAGGGGCAACTACAGACTGGAAAATTTTTGCATATTTTAAAATGATCTCCAGAAGAAAGCTACTTGCTGGTCTTGATGGAGGTAAAAAGTTAGAGGAGGTGGTTCTTAAGCCACAAATATTGAAAATTTTCACAAGTTAAAAAGGACAACACTGTATTTTGTTACACCTAGACTTTTAAGATTTGATTAAATCGTCCTGTGTTCTATCCAGAAAGAATCAAAGCCCTTTATGAAATTGTTTCATGGGTTTTTCCAGTTAGTTTACAAAAAGCTTTTCAAGTTAACAACAAATCATTTGCTATTAAAATTTTCACGTATTTGGCTGCGCCGGGTCTTGGTTGCGGCATGCAAGATCTTCAGTGTGGCATGAGAGCGCTTAGTTGCGGCATGTGGAATCTGGTTCCCTGACCAGGGACAAAACCTGGACTCCCTGCAAGAGGAATGTGGAGGCTTAGCCACTGGACTAATTCAGTTAAAATTTATCATGTATGTTGTTCCAGAAGATGGGATGTAATTGTACTTCATAATTGGGGAAATACATAAAGGCTTCCAAATTCATTCCTGGCCAAATTCATTCTTGGCCTAACATATATTCATGATGAAAAAAAAGGAAAAGAAATATTAGAATCACTCAGATCAGATCAGTCGCTCAGTCGTGTCCGACTCTTTGCGACCCCATGAACTGCAGCATGCCAGGCCTCCCTGTCCATCACCAACTCCCGGAGGTCACTCAGACTCACATCCATCGAGTCAGTGATGCCACCCAGCCATCTCATCCTCTGTCGTCCCCTTCTCCTCCTGCCCCCAATCCCTCCCAGCATCAGAGTCTTTTCCGATGAGTCAACTCTTCGCATGAGGTGGCTAAAATACTGGAGTTTCAGCTTTAGCATCATTCCTTCCAAAGAAATCCCAGGGCTGATCTCCTTCAGAATGGACTGGTTGGATCTCCTTGCAGTCCAAGGGACTCTCAAGAGTCTTCTCCAACACCACAGTTCAAAAGCATCAATTCTTTGGCGCTCAGCCTTCTTCACAGTCCAACTCTCACATCCATACATGACTACAGGAAAGACCATAGCCTTGACTAGGCAAACCTTTGTTGGCAAATAATGTCTCTGCTTTTGAATATGCTATCTAGGTTGGTCATAACTTTCCTTCCAAGGAGTAAGCGTCTTTTAATTTCATGGCTGCAGTCACCATCTGCAGTGATTTTGGAGCCCAGAAAAATAGTCTGATACTGTTTCCACGGTTTCTCCATCTATTTCCCATGTAGTGATGGGACCAGATGCCATAATCTTCGTTTTCTGAATGTTGAGCTTTAAGCCAACCTTTTCACTCTCCTCTTTCACTTTCATCAAGAGGCTTTTTAGTTCCTCTTCACTTTCTGCCATAAGGGTGGCGTCATCTGCATATCTGAGGTTATTGATATTTCTCCCAGCAATCTTGATTCCAACTTGTGTTTCTTCCAGTCCAGCATTTCTCATGATGTACTCTGCATATAGGTTAAATAAACATGGTGACAATATACAGCCTTGATGTACTCCTTTTCCTATTTGGAACCAGTCTTGTTCCATGACCAGTTCTAACTGTTGCTTCCTGACCTGCATACAGATTTCTCAAGAGGCAGATCAGGTGGTCTGGTATTGCCATCTCTTTCAGAATTTTCCACAGTTTATTGTGATCTACACAGTCAAAGGCTTTGGCATAGTCAATAAAGCAGAAATAGATGTTTTTCTGGAACTCTTTTGGCTTTTTCCATGATCCAGCAGATATTGGCAATTTGATCTCTGGTTCCTCTGCCTTTTCTAAAACCAGCTTGAACATCAGGAAGTTCACGGTTCACATATTGCTGAAGCCTGGCTTGGAGAATTTTGAGCATTACTTTACTCGTGTGTGAGATGAGTGCAATTGTGCAGTAGTTTGAGCACTCTTTGGCATTGCCTTTCTTTGGGATTGGGATGAAAACTGACCTTTTCCAATCTTGTGGCCACTGCTGAATTTTCCAAATTTGCTGACATATTGAGTGCAGCACTTTCACAGCATCATCTTTCAGGATTTGAAATAGCTCCACTGGAATTCCATCACCTCCACTAGCTTTGTTCGTAGTGATGCTTTGTAAGGCCCACTTGACTTCACATTCCAGGATGTCTGGCTCTAGGTCAGTGATCACACCATCATGATTATATGGGTCGTGAAGCTCTTTTTTGTACAGTTCTTCTGTGTATTCTTGCCACCTCTTCTTAATATCTTCTGCTTCTGTTAGGTCCATATAGTCGAATATATACAAGTCAATTAGTAATTAAGCCAGTTATTTAGAACTTCTTTTGTCATTCAGAAAAATTGGTTCATGTTCATGACTGAATGACTATTTTGTGAGTGTGTGTGTATTAGATCTTAGAGAATTTTTCATAAAGTGATTTCTGTCCCGAATGATTTAAAGCCCAGAAACAGAGTTACTTCTTAGATTATTGGAACCTAGCATCTATACTTAACATTTTATTGGAATCATAGAGGTCTTAATTGATAAATCTAACAGCAACTTCTAAGTGTTGAACATTATTGACTTCTGTTTCACACTGTTGACCATACTATCCTTGAAGTTCTTTATTGTCAGGTTTCTGTGATTTTCTGTCCTAGTTTTGTTTTCCTGACTGTTCCTTCCAGCCTTGTTCCTTAGTTCTAGTCCTTTGCCCTTCCCTTATTTATAAAAGTCTCATCAGTGTATTTTTCTTGCTCTGTGAACTCTGTTCCCTTTATAGTCTTGTATACTAAGCAGGCTGGCTTACATGAAAGTTCGAGGAAAGATAGAAATACGGAAAGCTAGAGAGGAAAGAGGAGTAGCATTCTGTTCTGTTCTTTAAGATCTCATTTTAGAGACCAAATGGCTAAACTGTACTTTATCTCTAGTATTCCCTTTCTCTTCCTATTCGCTACTAGACCTTGCTACTCCAGTGCTTTTCTCTCTCCAGTATTCAACCTTTCTTTTTCTATTTGATCAAATTGTCAGCTAAGAGTTATCAACAGTAGGTTTGTGTGATATTTGGCACTTGGTATGCTGTCTTGGTGTCCACAAAAACTCCGAGAGAAGTATTATTTTTATTTTAGAGATGAGGAAAGAGGTCAAGTGACAAGCTCGAGCAAAGTTACACAGCTAATAAGGAATAGAACTTCCTCGGGTGGTGCTAGTGGTAAAGAATCTGCTTGCCAATGCAGGAGACGCAATGGATGTGGGTTCAACCCCTGGGTTGGGAAGATCCCCTGGAGTAGGAAATGGCAACCTGCTCTAGTTTCTTGCTTGGAAAATTCCATGGACAGAGGAACCTGGTTGGCTATAGTTCATAGGGCTGCAAAGAGTCAGATACGACTGAGCAACCAACACTTTGACTAGGCGACTGAGCACGTGCACACACAAGGAATGGAACTAATACTGGACACAGGGAATTGTCTGGGTATAAGGCCCATCCATATCCTTGGTAGTTCACCATTATCTCCTTTTTCAATTCTGTTTCTAGAATATACTCCAGAAAAGTAAAGATTTAGACAAAGATCTTTACTAAATTGTTCGTCACAGTGTTACTTTTTAAGATCAAAGACACACCAATGAAAATTATGGAACAGTTAAATGTCCATCATTAAAGGAAGGGCTGTTTATATAAATTACGGTGATCCATTCAGTGCCATATAATGCAGAGAATAAAATTAATGATCTCAAAACATTTTAATGATGGTTATAAATGTGTTATATAAAAACACTCTGATTTTTAAAAAATAATTTTATTTATTTAAGTTTGTTTTTGCACAGATCTTCATTGCTGTGTGCCGGCTTTCTCTGGTTGAGGCGAGTTAGGGCTAGTCTCAAGTTAACAGGGCACAGGCTTTTCATTGCAGTGGCTTCTTTTGTTGTGGAGCACAGGCTGTAGGTGAGCAGGCTCAGTAATTGTGGTGTACGGGCTTAGTTGCCCCATGTCATGTGGAATCTTCCTGGACCAAGGGTTGAAGATGTTGCCCCACGTCCCCTGCATTGGCAGGTGGATTCTTAACCACTAGATTACCTGGTAAGTCCAATATTAAGATTTTTATCATAAGAAAATAAACATATACCTATTTTTAATGCATTAAAAAATACCGGGAGAATAAACTAAAATGTTCATTGAGTGAGTGGTGGGATAGATGATTTTTTTGTTGCTAAACAGACTAATGTGTGAGTGTGTTTTAATAACTTATAAGGCTCGTAATGAAAAACAACACTCTCTTCCTCCTCTGCCTTCTCATTTCTAGGGCAACTAGTTTTAAATTATTTAAATGATTTACTCTGGGTTGTCTTGCAAAGTAACATGACAATATTTTTTTCTTGATATTATACATTTAATTCTTCTTCTGAGGAGACATTAGGACTCTTACCTCACCTGCTTTCACTATAGTATCCCCAAAATCGCTATAGTATACTATTCAGTCAGATTGGAAAAAAGAGTTTTTTCTTTTAACATGAGACTGTTCTTTGATTATACTCCTTTCTGATACACTTATTCTGTTTTCCCTTAAACTTTGAATTGTCTTTTCTTCTTGCATTGATTTCTGTTATCATGTCCTCATTTTTTTCCCAAGTATGCCAATTTGTTGAGTGCTTTTTAAGAATTGACTCACCGGAAAAGACCCTGATGCTGGCAAAGATTGAAGGCAGGAGGAGAAGAGGATGACAGAGAATGAGGTGGTTGGACAGCATCACTGACTCGATGGACATTGAGTTTGAGCAAGCTCCAGGAGTTGGTGATGGACATGGAAGCCTGGCATGCCACAGCCCATGGGGTGGCAAAGAGTTGGACATGACTGAGTGACTGAACTTATCTGATATACTTTTATATTAAAATCCCCCACTTGCATGCACATTTTGTTTTCTCTGGAGATACTTCTCTTGGAGCTTTGTATCCATTACCTCCTATCTCTGTCGGTGCTCTCTAGATCTGCTTTATGACCTAGTTTTAGGACTTCCGCTAATTGCTTTTCTGTATTAGATACCCTATGTCCTGGATCTCATGTATTCTTCTTTCCCGAATCCTCATTTTACTGAGGCCTATCATCATGTAGCTTCGAATCCTTGCATGTCATTCTGGTCTAATAACACTTTAATATCTTGAAGGTATTTAGTGTGACTCCTGAGAAATCTAGTGCTTTCTCATTTTTTAAATTCTTTTGTGGTTGGCATTTTTATCTCTTCTCTTCTAGAGTTTTAAGCTCATTTCTTTATTCCCAATATTCTGAAATATTTCAGTGATGTGCACTAGTTGGGTCTTTTTCATTCAATAATCGGTGGATTCTTTTAATCTAAAGACTTGTATTTCAGTTCTGGGAAATTCTTTGTTTCTTTTATATAAGGGTATCCTCCCATCAGTTTTCTCATTCATTCTTTCTTTGCTTCTTATTAATCAAATGTTAGATCTTACAGATTGACCTATATATCTTTTCCTCCCTGATTTTTCTGCACCTCTTTTTCTGTCCTTATTTGTAGGACATTTTCCCAGCTCTGTTTTTCAAGTGGTATTCTTGGAAAAAATACTGTGGGACAGGTGGATTGAGGGTGGGTTTTTACTGTGTGTCCTCTGTAACATTTGATATCTGACTATATACATCATATCAGAACTATGATTAAAGTCTTAATGAAATTACATAAAATAGAATTGTACAAGTGTTTCAACTGTTTTACTAATATATTTTTAATGGTAAAAATCAAGACAGGATTAATAAGACTTACTATTGGACCCAACGTTCTCTGGAAATTTTATAAGCCAAATAAAGGCTAAGTTTAAAAAAATGCTCTTTTTTTTTTTTTCTTCTATAGCATCTTATTTTTCTTTAATGAAGAATACATATCTGCATGAATCATTCTGAGAGTGGTAATAAGAGGACTTATTTTTTATTTTAAAGCTATCTTCAAAGCTAATTTCAAAGTTATCTTTCTTCATCTCTGTTTCCTGGGTTTAAAAAAAAAAATACATGTCTGAAATTCTCAGGCTTCTTAAAGCTGTGGATTGACATCTTTCATCAAATAGGGAAAATCCTTAGTCATTACTTTTCAAGCAATCTCTCGTTTCATTCATCTTTGCTTTTGGGGGGTTCCAATTTAACATGTTAAATATTCTCCTTGTAACTTCTAAGTCTCTTTACTCCTATATTTTTACTCCTGAATACTTTCTATATTTTTATATTTTTTATGTTTTTGTGTTTCCATGCTTTATTCTAGATAGTTTCCTCTGACCTAATTCTCTCTTCAGTAGTATCTAATGATTTTTCTAGTTTTGCGACTTCTCTCTAGTTTTTTTCTGATTTACTACGACATTTTTATAATTTGCGATGTTTTGCTAAGTCTTGTAGCTTGAATTTTATTGTCCTACATGTTGTAACTGTATTATTATACAGACTTGGCATTGCAACTCAAGTACATATTTCTGTTAATGTTTCTGATAGATGTGTGTGTTTTTATTGTCTGTTGCTTTTACTTGTTTGTACTCATGATTAATTGTCTTCTTATGTGCCCTGTTATCTTTGATTATGTACTGAGCATACTATAGCATTACAGTCCTTTACAGTTCTAAAATCCAGAAAGCTGTGCAATAAAAGATGTTTCATAACTAATTTATTGTCCAAACATGTTGTGAAGTGACATAAAGCTGTTTAGTTTTATTCAACTTAGTGTAAATGTTTGTACAGTTTGCATCAGATTGGTAACAGGGTAATGCCCCTTACTCCACTAATGATGTGACAATATGGCATATGTACCATATTATTTTTCTAAAATGTGAAATCTTCTGAATTCTCATCACATTTAGCCTGAAAATTTAGGTAAAGAATAGTGGATCTATTTGAAAATTTATTTCTAGAAATCATTTGAGGCTTGGGATAATGTTATTTTTCTCTCAGTAAGATTTTTGTTATTTCCTGCCAAATTGTAACAAAGTGGAATAATCATACCAATTTCATTTGAGATTTTGATTAGCTACTCTAAAAGACTAAAAGCCAAGCTTTTTACAAATCTGATTTACTTGTAATTCACTTTGGTCCTAGGGTGATTTATTTTTTCAGAGTCCAGTCCAAAGTGGGCTAAAGAGAAGGGAATTAGTAACTTGGGTTCCAACCCTGTCTTTCCTTGGTCTCTGACCTTTTATCTCTTAGACCCTTTGCTTGCTAACCATATACCTCAGTTTCTCAGAACCTGTTTTGGGTAACAAAGGCCCCAAAGTAGAAACTACTTCTGGTGCCAGTTTTACTCCTCTGGATTGTTATCTCATCTAAGTACTTCCTCACCATCTGGTTTGTTGTTTGATACATAAAATATTTAGTAGGTCTTGGAGCCAGGAATGGAATCATTCTGTGTTGTCTCAGTTCAGTTTCTCATTATTTTACTTCTAGTTATTTCCTAGCAGGTCTCCCTCTATTGAGCCATATCCCTTGCCATCTTACTTTGACCATTGCCAGAAGTAGCTTGCTATTAATATAAAAAAGCCTAAACACAATCACATTGCTAGTTCACGTAAACTCTTTTAGTAGCTCTCATTATTTACAGGGCTTCCCTGTAGCTCAGTTGGTAAAGAATCTACCTGCAATGCAGGAGACCCTGGTTTGATTTCTGGGTCAGGAAGATCCGCTGGAGGAGGGATAGGCTACCCACTCCAGTATTCTTGGGCTTCCCTTGTGGCTCACCTGGTAAAGAACCTTCCTGCAATGCAGGAGACCTGGGTTTGATCCCTGTTTTGGGAAGATCCCCTGGAGAAGTGGAAAGGCCACCCACTCCAGTATTCTGGCCTGAAGAATTCCATGGAGTGTATAGTCCGTGGGGTTGTAAAGGGTTGGCCACAGCTGAGCAACTTTGATGTCACTTCATTATTTACAAGATGAAGTCCAAATTCTTTAGCAAACAAGAGATACCCTAGTCTTCCCTCTGTCTGCCTCTACAGTAGTGTTGTTTCCTGTTACCTTTCTCCTTGTATTCTGGTTGCTAATCTGTGCCTGAAATGTTTCATGTCTTCATATCTTTGTCTGTACTGTTTGTTCTCTTTGCTAGGAGTTCCCTTTGCCTTTCTTCTACCCTCAAACACTATCCCCTTGGCCTGAAAAGCTTCTCATCCTTGAAAGCTGGGAAAACTGACTGTTATTTCTTTCTATAGATCTTTCTTCATGCTTCCGTGCTCAGTCGCTTAGTTGTGTCTGACTGTAGTCCACCAGACTCCTCTGTCCATGGAATTTTCTGGGAAAGAATACTGGAGTGGGTTGCCATTTCCTACTCCAGGAGATCTTCCTGACTCAGGGATGAACCCGTGTCTCCTGCATTGGTAGGCATTGGCAGGTGGATTCTTTACTGCTGAGCTACCAGGGAAGCCTGAAATAATTAAATAAAGTATCTATTCACTGAGACCATAAAATTAACTAATGCCTGTTAGAAAAAAAAATGTAAAAAGTAAACAATTTCAAAGGTTCTCAATTCTTAAACTTAAAGTCACCTTAACCAGAGCATCTTATTAATTGATATTTCTAGGTAATTGTATTATATTACTGATGAAATTCTGTTTCTTTTTCTAAAAGTTTATTCTTTTGTTACATTTGCTTCTGATTTTTTATTTTATTTCAAGGCATATGTAACACAACCAGAAGGAACAGAGTTTAAAAGCTGCCACTTTCCAGCTGTTTGTATGATAGTCCTTGACTCACTTCCTTATCTCCAAACTTTAACACTAATTCTTTCCTCCTAAAATTTCAAGGTCTAACATAAAAAGCCAACTGTACTTAATAAAAGTACTCATTAAAAGGTAGTAGTTGTTTAGAGTGGTGCTCTTAGTTGTTACTTATATCCAGTTGATTGAAGGTGCTGTGGAGATCAGCTATGTCCTTACTGATTTTCTGCCTACTAAACTGTCCCTTTCTCATAGAGGTGTGGTTGAAATCTCCAGCTATAATAGGAGATTCATCTATTTCTCTTTGTAGTTTTAAAACTCACATAATTTGACACTTTGCTGTTAGGTACATATACATTAAGGGTTCTCAGTTTTCTTAGTAAATTGGTTCTTTTATTTTTACATAAGCCTTTATCTATTGCTGATTTTTTTCTCTTACTCTGAATTCAACCCTATCTGAAATTAGGATAGCTACTTTAGCTTTCTTTTGATTAGCATATTACATGTGTTAGCATGTTACATCTTTTTCAATCCCTTTACTTTTAATGTATTTGTATCTTTATATGTAAAGCAGATTTCTTATAGACAACATGTAGCTGGGGCTTGTTTTGATCCCTACTGACAATCTCTGTCTTTAATTGGTATATTTGGACTATTTATGTTTAAAGGAGTTATTGATATAGTTGGATTAATATCTATTATATTTGTTACTGTTTTCTATTTGTTGCCCGTGTTATTTGTTTGTTACCCTTGTTCTTTGTTTCTGTATTTGTCTTCTGTTCCTTTTTGTCTTTTTTGATTTTAATTGATCATTTTACATGATTCTACTTTTTTCTTCTTTACCTTTTAATAAAGTTTTTAAGTGATTGCCCTAGAATTTGTAATACATATTAGCAATTAATCCAAGTCCACTTTCAAATGATACTGTGTTGTTTCCCAAGTAGTGCAATACCTTATAATAATAAAATATTTCTAATTCCTTCCTTTAGCAACCCCCAGTTTTGGCACTGAACTAAGTCTACTTTAGTACAAGTTGATTTGTCACTTATCAGATGTATTGATCCAACGCTGATACTCGTTTCAAGTTATCAGAATATTGTTCATTTTCTAAGTTTATACTCATTGAAGAAGGTATGAGATTTGTTAAGTGCTTGTAGTTATTGTTAAGTGCTTGTAGTTACCTCTTTATGCTTCTTCAAGATGTTCTCCAGTGATGCCAGATTTTTTTCTTAGAAATAATTTTTTAGAAAAATCTAGAAAAGCCAGGTAATAGTTTCTGTCAACTAAATCCACATTTCTGGGGGAAGAAAACCTTAACAATTGAAGCAATATTTCTTGCCTCTTTCCTGCTCTCATCTCATTTGACATAATTCTTTTATTTTCCTCTGTTAATACTCCTTTCTTTCCATATCCTTGAAGAAACAGATAGTCACTTGGTTCAAGAAAGATAACTCCCTGGTGACTGTCTTCTCTCCCCTGTCCTTGTCCCTCATCATATGTGATTTAATGTGATCTTCTTGGTATGAGAGATAATGTTTTTTGTTTTTTTTTTTAATTTTGCTTAACTTTACAATATTGTATTCCTTTTACTATACATCGAGATGGATCCACCACCAGTATACACGTGTTCCCCATCCTGAACCCTCCTCCCTCTCCCCTCCCCACATCATCCCTCCAGTTCGTCCCAGTGCTCCAGCCCCAGGCATCTGTTATCGGGCATCATACCTGGACTGATGACTCGTTTCAGATATGATAATATACATATTTCAATGTTATTCTCCCCAATCATCCCACCCTCTCCCGGTCCCAGAGTCCAAAAGTCTGTTCTATACATCAGTGTCTCTTTTGCTGTCTCGTAAATAGGGTTATTTTTACCATCTTTCTAAATTTCATATATATGCGTTAGTATACTGTATTTGTGTTTTTGTTTCTGACTTACTTCACTCTGTATAATAGGCTCCAGTTCCATCCACCTCCTTAGAACTGATTCAAATGTATTCTTTTTAATGGCTGAGTAATACTCCATTGTGTATATGTACCACAGCTTTCTTATCCATTCATCTGTGGATGGACATCTAGGTTGCTTCCACATCCTGGCTATTGTAAACAGTGCTGCTATGAACATGGGGGTACACGTGTCTCTTTCAATTCTGGTTTTCTCAGTGTGTATGCCCAGCAGTGGGATTGCTGGATCGTAAGGCAGTTCTATTCCCAGTTTTTTGAGGAATCTCCATACTGTTCTCTTCATTATTACTGACCCTTGTTAGTACTATACTGAAGTCAGGTGCTTTTATTTTAGGTCTTTCTCAGATTTTTATTAATTAATTCACAAATATTTATTGAGTGCCTATCATATGTCAAGTACTGAGGACTCTATAGACAATAAAACGGGCTTGGGAAGTTAGTTTTGTGGGTGAAACAATCACTGATTAATAATCTCACAAGGAAATGTCAAGAAATAGCTATAACTGTAATAGAGAGATGCTTGGGACTGTAAAAGCCTATAAAAAGAGGTTTGACCTAGTCAGGGAAGTCAGGAAAGGCTCTCTCAGGAAGTAGTAACACTTGAACTGGAATCTGAAGCATGAATAGGCAGTTGATGAAGGGAGAAAAATCCTTCCATGTAGAGGAAGCATGGTGGGCAAAAGCCGTGCGGTGGGGAAGGAGAGTGTTAGTATGAAGGACTGAAAGGGTTCAAAGGAGGCTGAAGGGATGGCGTAGGTAGGGACCGGGCTATGTTGAGGAATTTTGGTATGTTTTGTGTTAGTTTTATAGAATCAGATCAGATCAGATCAGATCAGTCGCTCAGTCGTGTCCGACTCTCTGCGACCCCATGAACCGCAGCACGCCAGGCCTCCCTGTCCATCACCAGCTCCTGGAGGTCACCCAGACTTGCATCCATCGAGTCAGTGATGCCATCCAGCCATCTCATCCTCTGTCGTCCCCTTCTCCTCCTGCCCTCAATCCCTCCCAGCATCAGAGTCTTCTCCAATGAGTCAACTCTTCGCATGAGGTGGCCAAAATATTGGAGTTTCAGCTTTAGCATCATTCCTTCTAAAGAAATTCCAGGATTGATCTCCTTCAGAATGGACTGGTTGGATCTTCTTGCAGTCCAAGGGACTCTCAAGAGTCGTTTTATAGAATAGTGGGAAGCAATTGAAAAGTAGTATACAGTAAACTTGTATTTGGAAAAGATTATTCTCACTATAGTAGGAATAATGATATATAGGGGACCGTAGTAGATGTAGGTAGATAAATTTAGGATAATCCAGGTAAGAAATGATAGTAGTTAATTTAGAGGAAATGGTGAGAAGTAGATTAAATATACTTAGGGAAGATTGGTGAGGTTCATGGATTTGATATTGAATGGTAAGAGAGGGAGATGACTAAGATTTGGGACTGGTACAGTGGAGTGGATGTTATTTTTATTAGAATTAGCAACACTGGAATGAGAACAGATTTTAAAGGAAAGATCATGGGTTAGGTTTTATATGTTCTGAATTTGAGAGGCCACAAAACATCTAATTGAATATATGAATATGTTGGTCAAAGGAGATCAGGTCTAAACTGGAGGTATAAGTTGCTGTGGTAACTGTGAATATTGATATGCATGGTGATGGGGTGCCTGGGACCCAGTTTGATGAACTCTCAACATTTAGAGACTAGATAGAGAAGAATGACTCTCACAGGAGACAGAGAAGGTGTGATCAGAGATGTTCAGAGGAAAACCAGAAGTTTTTATTTTTTAAAGGACTTTAATGATAGAAGTCATCTGTGTTTTGGTTTTTATTTTAAAACATTTTATTAAAAAAATAAATTCTGAGAATTGTCTATTAAGAATAACCTTTATTTAGCTCCTCTAGACATATCTTTCTTAAATGAGAAGCAGTTGTGTACGTGTCAGGTGTGTCTTTGAGTTCTCTTACTTAGAAAGGAGGTAGTTTTTGCCACAGGAAGTGTTTCATCGGGAAGCAGATGTGCTCCAGTGATAGGAGATGGGAAGGGGATGTTTTGTTATTAATTACTTAGCTTTGAATAAACAAAGACTTAGTATTTTTGAAAGATGTCTTCTTCTGGTTTATAGAAGTTAATCCTATTTTTAAAGCTTTTCATGAGTTGCTCTAAGAGGTATGGACTCTGTTGTTCCAGTAACAGAACTCCTGAACTCTTTGTTAACTGTATTATGTCGTATCTTCTATTACATAAGAGCATGTGAGATTTATAGGATAGAATTTCAATATAGAAAAGGTGTGTCTTAAGAGATAGGAAGTGGTGGCAGACTAGTATTTGTAATCTGAGAAAGCTCAAGTTTTGCCTTTTCATCTCTGCTTGCTTCCCTTAGTTGAAAGAAATCAGAAAAGCCATTTTAATGAGACACTGATATCCTATTTTAATATTTAAAAAATAAAGAATTTAGCATTTAAACTAGATAACAATAAAATATCTTGACTCAGTGTCACAATTATGCCCCATAAGCCTAAATTTCTCAACCGTATTCTGTGAATCATAGTTGGAAATTGCTAATTTAAAGAGGTTATATAGAATCCTGAATTAGGAATTAGGATACCTGTGTGTTCTTTTTGTTTGTTTATTTTTGCTGTTGACTAAGAAGTCATGGACAAGTTTTTTTCTCTAGCTTCATTTGATTATATTTAAGTGTTGGTTAAGTTAATCTGTGATGTCTTGTTTAGTTCTCTGTTTTCTAATTCTGATTCTGTGGGTTGATATTAAAGGTTTCCATTTTTGCTCTGGGTAGATTTTTAAAATATGCTTATTTAAACTTTGTGCATTATATGGTCATTATAAAATTTCATGTATTATAGAAATTAATAATATAAAACATAAATCTATTAGCAACAATAACAACACATTTTATTTTTAAAAAAGAAAATATTTAAAAGAAATAGGAACAGAATTTCTCTCTACGCAAATTACATCATATGTATGCTACTGCTGCTGCTGCTGAGTCGCTTCAGTCGTGTCCAACTCTGTGCAACCCCATGGAAGGCAGCCCACCAGGCTCCCCCATCCCTGGGATTCTCCAGGCAAGAACACTGGAGTGGGTTGCCATTTCCTTCTCCAATGCATAAAGTGAAAAGTCAAAGTGAAGTCGCTCAGTCATGTCCAACTCTCAGCGACCCCATGGACTGCAGCCTACCAGGCTCCTCCGTCCATGGGATTTTCCAGGCAAGAGTACTGGAGTGGGGTGCCATTGCCTTCTCCAATGTATACTGACATATTAATGATAATCTTCAGTAAAAGTGGGATCATGATCTACTTTTTATAGTATATATTGCTTTTATACCTTATCCTTTAGACTTCTTACCATCTAAATTTCTGTTTTAAGTTTTTTCTTCTTACTGTGACTATAGTATATGCTGCTGCTGCTGCTAAGTCACTTCAGTCGTGTCCTACTCTGCGTAACCCCATAGACTTCAGCCCACCAGGCTCTCCTGCCCCTGGGATTCTCCAGGCAAGAAAACTGGAGTGGGTTGCCATTTCCTTCTCCAATGCATGAAAGCGAAAAAGTGAAAGTGAAGTCGCTCAGTCGTGTCCCACTCTTAGCGACCCCATGGACTGCAGCCCACAAGGCTCCTCCATCCATGGGATTTTCTAGGCAAGAGTACTGGAGTGGGGTGCCATTGCCTTCTCCGGACTATAGTATATACTCATAGTTAAAAAATAAAACCATAAAGATCTAAAGTGATATCTCAGTTGTACTCCCTAAGGGAGTCACTCTTTAAAAATGTGTTTCTAGCACATTTAAATATATGTGGTTGTTTTTGCATGGTATGTACTGTGATTTATTTGGGCATCCTCCTATAGATAGTCATTTGCATCTCCCTCCCTTGCTTCCTTCCATTAAAAAAAAAATGCCGCAGTTCTTAAAATGCAGAAGATTGTTGAATTTTTAATTGTACTGTATTTATATGCTGTAGATAGTCTTTGCTGTCTCCATGGAAGAGGTTTGGCTAGGATTGCTGTATCTTTAATTCTCTGCACACGACCATGAGCAAAGTCTCTATGTGATGTTCATACTCACTCTCACAGAATATTTCAAGCAAATATTCTCACTTTATTCTGTAATCCCAATACGATGTTTTTATTTTGGAGAACTTGACTGAATCTCATGGGAGCCTTCAGAATTCCTTTAGTCCTTTTATTTAAAAATCTGTCTACAGCTTGTTAGTCACAATTTGTCCTGTGAATCAGTAGCATACATATCACTTACAGCTTATTAGAAATGTAGAATTTCAGGCTCTCACCCATGTGTACTAAAGCAAAATCTACATTTTAATTCAGTCTCCTGGTGATTCATTCATACCCTAAAGCATGAGAAGCATTGGCCTAGAAGCAGATCTGTTGAATTATCTTTATGCTTGGTCCTTTGTGCCCACATCTTGAGTTTGATCCCTTGATTGTTATTGTTCTGGTCTTTCAGAGGAGAAAGAAAAAAAAAGTGAAAAGTTTGAACTAAAGAGTGGAATATACTAAGTTCAAGAACTATTTCAAACCCTGTGCATTTATTGTGCCTTCCAATGGTAAGGTTTCCTGTTGATATTTTTACCTGTTTTTTTTTTTTTTTTTTTTTAATACCATACCAGTATTATGGAAAAGAGAAGATATAGTCAGCTCTACTATCATGCTTTATTTTTGGTGTTTAAAAAAGAAAATTATTATTATTTTATGTTTCAGGAGTTTTTCAAAAGTTTTTTAAATTGAAATTTATTTTATGTCATGCTTCTTTTGAAAATGAGGATATGTATCATGTGATGGATAGTAGGGAACAGTTGGAGCGTTACATGAATTTTGTGTTTGCTTATGTGCCGTTTGTTGAGAAATGTTAGCTACATACCAAAAACTGTATGCAAGTAAAGCATGATACTGTAGGAAATATTGAAAGGCATACATCTTGACCAGCTACCAGCCACCTCAGTTCCCCACGCTTGTTATGAGCCACATCTATCCACCTAAGTGTTACAGCTGTCATTTAGATTTCAGATAACCTTCCTTCCATCATGTCACGAAAACGAAAAAGCCACAACCCTTCTGATGTACACTTCTACAGGCAAACTTCAGGGTTTTTTTTAAGGTAACATGATGTATTTATTTTAGCATTTAGGCTTTTCTTAACCATTTAACATGTGCAAAATGGTCTACAGTTTTTATTAGCTTATCTTTATGTGTCATTGTTTCTAAATGTTTCTTCCCAAACCCACCTTCCTCAAAAGCCTTGAAATTTTATTGTGGAATTTGTAATGGATTTGTATTGTGGAATTTGGAATTTGTGATATTTTTTAAATGTATGTCACATGACATAGTAGAATTGTGTATAACAGTAGAATCTCAAGATCAAGAGAACTGGAAAGAAATTGGTTCTATCCCTTGTGCCTTCAGTTCAGTTCAGTCACTCAGTTGTGTCTGACTCTTTGCGACCCCATGAACCACAGCTCTCCAGGCCCCCCTTTCCATCACCAACTCCCAGAGTTCACCCAAACCCATGTTCATTGAGTTGGTGATGCCATCCAACCATCTCATCCTCTGTCGTCCCCTTCTCCTCCTGCTCTCAATCTTTCCCAACATGAGGGTCTTTTCAAAAGAGTCAGCTCTTCGCATCAGGAGGCCAAAGTATTGGAGTTTCAGCTTCAACATCAGTCCTTCCAATGAACACCCACGACTGATCTCCTTTAGGATGGACTGGTTGGATATTCTTGCAGTCAAGGGACTCTCAAGAGTCTTCTCCAACACCACAGTTCAAAAGCATCAATTCTTCAGTGCTCAGCTTTCTTTATAGTCCAACTCTTAGATCCATACATGACCACTGGAAAAACCATAGTCTTGACTAGACGGACCTTTGTTGACAAAGTGATGTCTCTGCTTTTTAATATGCTATCTAGGTTGGTTATAACTTTCCTTCCCAGGAGTAAGTGTCTTTTAATTTCATGGCTGCTATCACCATCTGCAGTGATTTTGGAGCCCAGAAAAATAGAGTCAGCCACTGTTTCCACTGTTTCCCCATCTATTTCCCATGAAGTGATGGGACCGGATGACATGATCTTCGTTTTCTGAATGTTGAGCTTTAAGCCAACCTTTTCACTCTCCACTTTCACTTTTATCAAGAGGCTTTTTAGTTCCTCTTCACTTTCTGCCATAAGGGTGGTGTCATCTGCATATCTGAGGTGATTGATATTTCCCCCGGCAGTCTTGATTCCAGCTTGTGCTTCTTCCAGCCCAGCGTTTTTCATGATGTACTCTGCATATAAGTTAAATAAGCAGGGTGACAATATACAGCTTTGACATATACCTTTTCTTATTTGAACCAGTCTGTTGTTCCATGTCCAGTTCTAACTGTTGCTTCCTGACCTGCATGCAGATTTCTCAAGGGGGAGGTCAGGTGGTCTGGTTTTCCCATCTCTTTCAAAATTTTCCACAGTTTATTTTGATCTACACAGTCAAAGGCTTTGGCATAGTCAATAAAGCAGAAATAGATGTTTTTCTGAAACTCTCTTGCTTTTTTTGATGATCCAGCGGATGTTGGCAATTTGATCTCTGGTTCCTCTGCCTTTTCTAAAACCAGCTTGAACATGTGGAAGTTCACGGTTCACGTATTGCTGAAGCCTGGCTTGGAGAATTTTGAGCATTACTTTACTAGCATGTGAGATGAGTGCAGTTGTGCGGTAGTTTGAGCATTCTTTGCATTGCCTTTCTTTGGGATTGGGATGAAAACTGACCTTTTCCAGTCTTGTGACCACTGCTGAGTTTTCCAGATTTTCTGGCATATTGAGTGCAGCACTTTCACAGCATCATCTTTCAGGATTTGAAATAGCTCCACTGGAATTCCATCACCTCCACTAGCTTTGTTTGTAGTAATGTTTCCTAAGGCCCACTTGACTTCACATTCCAGGATGTCTGGCTCTAGGTGAGTGATCACACTAGTGTGATTATCTGGGTCATGAAGATCTTTTTTGTACAGTACTTCTGTGTATTCTTGCCACCTCTTCTTAATATCTTCTGCTTCTGTTAGGTCCCTACCATTTCTGTCCTTTATCGATCCCATCTTTTCATTAAATGTTTCCTTGGTATCTCTAATTTTCTTGAAGAGATCTCTAGTCTTTCCCATTCTGTTGTTTTCGTCTATTTCTTTGCAGTGATCTCTGAGGAAGGCTTTCTTATCTCTCCTTGCTATTCTTTGGAACTCTGCATTCAAACTAGACATGGTTAAAAATTTCCTTGCATCACACTTTCAGAGCATTCCGTAGACTCCCTTTATTAGTATCAATCCTTCCTGGTTAGCTGGCAGTTTGAGCAGGGCAGGGACAGTGTGTGTTTTGTTCTTTTTTGTTCCTCTAGTCTTAGTTCAGTGCCTGATATGTGGCAGGTACTCAATAACCATTTTAAAAATGGCCCCATACCAACATAAATACTTGTATATTTATTTGGAGAATTCAGATGTTTCTTTTGGCTAAGCAACTAGAATGATTCTTAAAGCTATGCTTTAAATATTACAAATTATACATTAAGAAGGTGAATAATAATTAGCTGACTTGAGGTGGCAGTAGTGTTCTTTTTAAGACGCTTTAATCAGTAGCCAGTTTTTATATTAGGTCATAATGAATGTGGTAGTTCAGGGGTAGTGTCATAGTTTCTAATTAAAAAATTATAAAACTTGGAATCTTTTCTTAAAAATTATAAATTTGTTGTATACATTTGATAAAATTTAGAAAATGCAGGGTGTCAAGTGATCGTCTTAAATTCAGGTGAAAGACAAAACTTGGAGAAATAACTAACAAATGATATTAGGCTATCGTAATGATAGAAAATAATCTGAAACATTTGCCAAATCCAACTTTAGCCAACTCTGAGAGAGGTGAATTTCTTCATTTCTTTGATTATCCCTACTTAGAGACTGTCACTTTCTCACTCTGTATTTCTTTTGCTTTCTGATTTTGCTTGAATCTTTTTCTGAGTTGTTTAATATTTTCCACTTCCATATTCCTTTAAATAGGGAGGTTTATGGTAAGAAGAATTGTAGTAGCTCCTTGAAAGAATTGGGTTGATGAGTTTAGAAACTAGTATAATTATTCTTACCTTACCTATTTAGTGTGTAAAAGTATTTTCTCATTTAACACTGAGTCTCTGAATTTTACAGTGTTAATTATGGGGCTTAAGTTCTACTCCTGCAGTGAAACTTTTCTCAAAATCATAGTTTTAATTTTTACTGAGGTGTTTTAATAGGGTGATCTTGATTAACTTCCCTCTCATGAAACCTGTGAAATTAGATATTTTCTTATTAGTATTACTCAAAAGATATTCTGAAATAGGGACCATTACAGTATTAATACTAAAATATTTGTTATAGACCCAAAGGAAGTAATTTTGAAATAAAAAAATTTACGTGTGTAATGTCTTATTTTGAAGTAATTTCAAGCCTATAGAATATTTGCAAGCATACAAGAAACTTCTATATACCCTTTGTGTGGGTGTGTCTGTGTGTGTGTGTGCACGTGCACAAGCGCTCAGTCATGTCCAACTCTTTGTGACCGCACTGACTGTAGCCCACCAGGCTCCTCTGTCTATGGAATTTTGCAGGCAAGAATATTGGAATGGGTTGCCATTTCCTCTCTAGGAGATCTTCCTGACTCAGAAATCAAACCTGTGTCTCCTGCATCTCCTGCATTTCAGGCAGATTCTTTACCACTAAGCTACCAGGGACCCTTTCAGTTCAGTTCAGTTCAATCGCTCAGTCGTGTCCGACTGTGCGACCCCATGAATTGCAGCATGCCACAATTCCCTGTCTGTCACCAACTACCGGAGTTCACTCAAACTCAGGCCCATCGAGTTGGTGATGCCATCCAGCCATCTCATCCTCTGTCGTCCCCTTCTCCTCCTGCCCTCAATCTCTCCCAGCGTCAGAGTCTTTTTCAATGAGTCAACTCTTTGCATGAGGTGGCCAAAATACTGGAGTTTCGGCTTTAGCATCATTCCTTCCAAAGAAATCCCAGGGCTGATCTTTAGAATGGACTGGTTGGATCTCCTTGCAGTCCAAGGGACTCTCCTAGATTCAATAATTATGTACAGTTTACCCTGTTTGGTCATATTTTATATACCTTTATATGTGTAGTTTTTCCCTGAGTCATTTGAGGGTAAATTGGAAACATCATGCCTCTAAGATCCCAAAATACTTCAGTGGGAATTTCCTAAGAATAATAACATTCTCTTTCATAATGAAAATGAGAAATCTTAATATTCTATTATCTAATCCATAGTCCATATTCAGATTTTGTCAGTTATCCCAATAATGTTTTTTTTATAGCTTTTCTCCCCATTTTAGGATCATATCCAAAATTATGCATTTCTTGTCATTGTTTCTCCTTAGTCTCCTTTGAATTACAACAGTTTTATAGCTTTTCTCTTATTTTTCTGACCTTGACACTTTTGAAGCAAAGGATATAGTTCTTTCGTAGATCTTCTTTATTCAAAGTTATCTGATGCTGCTTGTGATTAGATTTAGGTTATGCTTTTTTTTTTTTACGGGAATAAATCACAAGCTATGCTTTCACAGTTCAACATATCTGGAGGTGTATAGTATTGGTTTGTTACAGTATTGGTAGGTCTGTCTCTATGTATTTATTCATCCATATTCATTCATTATCTTCAATGCATTTACTCCTTTTCTCAAATCTTAAATACGTAGAAAGTGCTTTCAGAATTGCTAACTCATTATATTAAATAAGTAAACCTACTAACTGTAGTATTTGCAGTTCTTTAAAAGTAAAACTTAATTACGGGAAAATGCATAAATCTTGAGAACAATTGGAGGAGTCTTGACAAATATACCCATATTCACATGTATATCAAGATTAAGAAAATTTCCTTAACCCTAGAAAGTTTCCTGGTGCCCCTTTCTTGTTAATAATGCTTTCCACCACTGACAACTGCTTTGTTGACTTTTCCCCCCTGTTAAAAATTAGTTTAGCCTGTTTTAGAACTCTGTAGAAATGGACTCATACAGCATGTGCTCTTTTGTGTCTAGTTTCTTTTGTTGGCATAATATCTGTGGTTTTCATTCACAGTGTTTTGTTATTAGTAGTTTATTCTTTTTATAGCTGAGTTGTATACAGTGTATGAAACCATCACAGTTTGTTTATCCAGTCTACTGTGATAGACATTTGGGTTGTTTTCAGTTTATGGGTATCGTAAATAAAGCTGCTATGAACATGAAGTACAAGTTTGTGTATTTTCATTTCTCTTGAGTTAAATGCTTATGAGTGGAACTGATGTGCATTGGATAAATGTATGTTTATCTTGTGAAAATAAAATTGTCAAATTTGTTCCATAGCAATTGTATCATTTCACGACTTCATGACTGATTATGAGATTTCTGGTTGCTCCACATCCTCACCACCATCTGGTGTTATTAGCCGTTTAAGTGTTAGCTATTTTAGTGAATGATATCTCATTACTGGCTTTAATTTGCGTTTCTCTCAGTCCTAATGATGTTGAGTACATTTCCCACTATGCTTATTGACCATTCATATAACTTTCTTCATGAAGGGTCTGTTCATCTCTCTTTTCCTAGTCGTATCTGACTCTTTGTGACCCCGTGGACTGTAGCCCACCAGGCTCCTCCATCCATGGGATTTCCAGGCAAGAACACTGGAGTGGGTTGCCATTTCCTTCTCCAATTAATAAGCTATAGGAGTTCTTTATATTTTGTGGTACAAATTGTAAGACATTTGTATTGTGAATATGTTCTCCCATTTTATAGCTTGCTTATTGACTGCTTATTGATTGTCTTCTAGATGTATTAAGGTTTTAATTTTTATGAATTCATAGTTACTAATGTTTTCCTATCATGGTTACCACTTTTTAAAAATTTATTTTATTTTATTTTTGGCTGCATTAGGTCTTCGTTGCTGCATCTGGGCTTTCAGTTGTGGCACGCAGGGGCTGTTCTTTGTTGTGGTGTGTGGGCTTCCTTTTGCCATGGCTTCTTTTGTTGCAGAGGACAGGCTGTAGGTGCACAGGCTCTGTAGTTGTGGTTCATGCGCTCTAGAATGCAGATTCAGTAGTTGTGCTTGGACTTAGTTGCCTTGAGGCCTGTGGAGTCTTCCCAGATCAGGGATCGAACTAGTGTCCCCTGCACTGGCAGGTGGATTCCTAAGCACTGGACCACCAGGGAAGTCCAGTTATTACTTTTTTTTTAATCCCAAGAAATTTTTGCCTATCCTCAGTTCACAAAAATATTCTCTTGTGATTTCCTTTATAAGCTTTTTCAGTTTATATTTTACATTTAGGTTTATTTTCCATCACAGATTAGTTTTGGTGGATTGTGTGATGTGTCATAAGTACAGATTAGAACTTAATGTTTATTGTTTTTCTCTTTTTGCAGATTGACATTTCTAAGTGTCTTTTTTAAGCCAAGAGAAAATTTTATGATTGTAATATACTCTGATTTATTATACTTTTGGGAAAACTGAGTACTTCAACACTTAGTACAGAAATGTGTAAATTTAGAGACTATATAAACAAATGAAGATGAGATCATTATTTTATAATGGAAATAACTAGAACATTTTAATATGTTTCAAAGAATAGATATGTCACTAACTTTACTGTTTGGCAATAATAAGAAAGAGACTTAGTTAAGAACTGTTTTTTCATTGTACATATTCTACAAATGGATGGTTTTTTAGTTTTCCACATGAAATCATCATTTTTTACGCAGCTTGCAAAGTGATCTGATTGCCATGTTTTATCTCTTTTATTGATGGTCTTAAGTCTGTCAGGCTTTCCATTTGAAACCCCTATTTTCAGGAGTTTATGAGCTGACAGTTGAAAAAAAAAATTAACCAGCAAAAAACTTGGCATTCATGATCTTGGTTCAATATAAGGTACTTTGCTTTAATAAAATTTTAAGTAGTCAGCTCTTTTTTTTTTTTTTTAGGTTGCAAATAGCACAAAGAGGAATAAAGGAATTTTTTTGGTTAAATACATAGGGAATATTTTTCCAGACAACTTACCCCAATTAGATTTATAAAGCAAACTTTTCCCTTTTAGAAATCATTTAAGTATGTACTTTCCTGTGTTCCAGTTCCCACAAGATGTTGCCTTAAGATTTTCCTTTTCCTTTGCTATAGTTCATAGCAAGTATCCACTATCTCTTTTCTTTTTTCTGTCCACTTGTGCTTCTAAAATTCTCCCTAGTATGTTTACATTAAAAATGGCGTTATATTTTGGCATTCTTTTGTCCTTTTTCCCTCATCTTTGCAGTGCCTCTTGCACAAAACTTTACCTATTGGTTGTAAAACAATATTAACTTTGAGAGAAGTTGTGGCGTAAATAGCAAGAATTTTCTTGAAATGCCAACTTTAAAAACTATGCTGAAGAGCTGTCACTTAGAGAGCAGGCTTTTAGGCAAGTTTTTTTCTTCTTCTTCTGGAAAGTGTGTAAGTCAGCTTGAGTACTTTCACAATCTGTTTTTAACCCAATATCATTCACATAGTGAACTTAACTGCTATTGGTCCCCAAAGGTGTCTGTGGGGTTTTTTTGGTTGCTTTTATTTCACTTCTCATTTTTTTTTTTTTTTTTAAACCATTTCCTGAAGACTCAGTGCAGAAATGTAACCTACTGCAGGAAGTGAGATGATCTTCTTTTGCTGTATTCTGAAGATAATTTGCTTCAGACAGGAGATTTTTGGGTGCTTGCTGAAATTTTGGAGATCTGGGAAAATGGGGGTAATAACATGACACCAGTTCTTAAGCAGCAACATCTGCTGTGGTTCAAAGCCACACAAAGAAAGCTGTTTAAGCAGTTGAATGTTTTGGACTGCACGGACAAGTGTGGTTCAACTGCAAAGACTGCAGAGCAAAAAATTTAAAGTTTCAAGAAGTTGTGAAAAAATGGAGTCATGGAAGATGAGCATCTTTAAGAGACAAACATCACCGTGTCCTCCAAGCTATCGAAGATCTTTGTCAGAACCTGCTTATGCACATTCAGAGATAGGAACAAGCTTAAAGAGTTATCCATGGCGTGGTCCAGTGAAAAGCAAGAGGAAGAAAAATGAACAGGCTGTTTCCAGTCTAGGAAAGCCACTGGGTGCTTATCGGTGGCAAACACACCCCAGCTTAAGGTTGAAAGGGGGCAAAAAGGAGCAATTGGAAAATAATAAAGGAGACTTGGATGAACCACAACAACAAGCGGTCCTGCCAAAGATGGTTGGGGATAATATTTCTTCCTCTGGCAATGAAGTCCTTGGAACATCAATGGAGAAGCAGAAACTGGTAAACACTCGGTCCCTTCGGGTTCCATTCAGCAGATCTCTTTCAGAGCCAGAACCCCGCTCCAGTGTCAGATTTGTTAGACGGTGGCCGACTTCAGTGGGGTCAGTGGAGTCTGAGCAGCAGGGATATTTCATCCGTGGCATTTTCTCTACTCTTTCCAATGGCTTCTCCAGGATGCTGAGTCTAAAAGGAGAGTCAACCAGTGAGCCAGTAAGAGAAGGTATATTGTGATGAATAAGGGGGAAGAGGGATTTTAATTATTTGTGTTTTATAATGAATAAAACATCCTATTTGCTCATTATAAAATAATTTACTTAATTAGTGCAATTTTTAAAAAGTATTAAACTCTACTTGAGAAGCTCAATGAATGATAATAATTAATAGTAAAAAATTGATTTAGAAGGAATTTTTTTATTATGTTATATTCTGAACTCTTCATTTTGTGGCCTGCGTAAAATTATTTGTTTTGTTTTGTCTTTTACCCTTTTTAACCCCATTGATCTACTTTTGTACATTAAATGCAGTTTAGAGGGAGAAAGTACCAAATTATCTCCTCCTGACAAAGTTGAGAATTAGAATTCCTTCTATTATCTCTTCATAAAAATTGACAAATGCTATTAGAGCTATTTAGAGTTGGATTGTGTTGATAGCTTTTAATAGATGGGACTTCTGATCTGCTCATGTCTTGGTAATACACAATTTGAAAATGGAAGGAAAAGATGCAAATCCTGAATATTTAGGTTACAAAATAGAAATTTGTGTTTGATTCATTTCAGGTAACAGAATCGTCAACATTTAAAATAAACTCAGGATTTGTTTATATTTTTAAATGTTTTGTATTGATGATAGTGTTTTAAGCTACCAAAAGAAACCTTAAAATTTTATCTGATTGCTTTGGAGGTGATTGAGCTTATCTGATGAACTACTTCAATTATGAGTTAAGACTTGTGTTTGATTTTTTTGTTTGTTTTATTTTTGAAAACCTTAACATACTGATAATATTTCTATTGAGTTGAGGTCATTTTTGGATATGCACTTTCCGTTAGAAAACTTTATCTTATCTTTAATTATGAGATTGACCACATCAGCATAAGTTTGAATTCTTTCTAAAATTGTGGAAATTGTTGAATAATTTTCATACTAGAATACAGTTTAATTTCTTTAAAAATAATGTCAGTGAAAAACTGAGTAATTTTCCAAGTGTATTTGTGCCCAAAATTCAGTATGTCTCCTAAACCTTGTTTTCCCTTTAGATTTTCCTTTGCCCAGTGAGTTTTAATTATACTATTAAGGAAATATATTTCCTTCTTACTCTTGGTTTATAGATAATTACTGAAAATAAAGTCTTTCTTGATGTGCCTCTATTAATATCCTGTTAAAATACTTTAGAGACTAAGTTACTGCATTTCCTCGGATACTAGTATGTCTGTTCCTTGCCAGGTGATCATAGGATGATCTAAGTAAAGGAGCATCAAAGGTTAAGAGTTTAAAGGAAATTCTTAGAATCAGTGCCTCCCAGTAGTTAATGTGTATACATCTGATAAAAGAAATCTATAGGGTTTTTGTTTTTTGATATTTGTATTTACAATCCTTTTTGGACTTTTGTAGTTAACTTTCAGTTTTTAGAACTTCACCAACCTGTTGGCAGCCTACTTATCCGTGAGATCATCTGAGAATGTTTCCTAGCTTTTTACACATTTGTGATCTACTTAAAGTGACTTCGCTGGTGGCTCAGACGGTAAAGCATCTGTCTACAACGTGGGAGACCCGGGTTCGATCCCTGGGTAGGGAAGATCCTCTGGAGAAAGTAATGGCAACCCCCTCCAGTATTCTTGCCTGGAAAATCCCGTGGACGGAGGAGCTTGGTAGGCTGCAGTCCATGGGGTCGCAAAGAGTCGGACATGACTGAGCGACTAAACTAAAGTGATATAAACATTTTATGTTTATTACTTCATAATATATTATGCATTCTAATCATACAATAATTATGCAAATAGAGACATTTGGAGTAAAAGGTACTATGCTAAGAGATTTCAGGTCCTAGAGGTAAAGCACAGTACATAGTGTTCCTACCTGTCAGATCAGCAGTTTTTATTTATCAGTTACTATGTATGATATTTCCTGAGTGCTTCAGAGGTGGAGAGTCAAGCTCTTAAAAGGATACTGTTTAATGCCAAAACTGGAGCTAATTCTTGTGTGTTGTTTAGTCCCTTATTCGTGTCCCACTCTTGCAATCCCATAGACTGTATAGCCTACCAGGCTCCTCTGTCCTTGGGATTTCCCAGGCAAGAATACTGGAGTGAATTGCCATTTCCTTCTCCAGGGGATCAAACCCGCTTCTCCTTCATTAGCAGGCTCATTGCCAGGTGGATTCTTTACTACTGAGCCACCTGGGTAGAGATTTCTTTTTCTCTTTGGACTATAGCTTCTACCCAGCCTAGAGTCTACCCAAGTGGTTTTTTAAACTTATGCAGTTGTAAACCTTTCTTTATTTCTCATTCTCCACGGGGAAAGAATAGAATTGGCCCAGGAGATCTGAATTCTGCTTCTATCTTATGCCAATTTGCACTTGTGAAATTTAATCTCTGAATTTCTCTTTATATTTTTGTGGCATAGTAATTTCTTTCTTACAAAGTGAAATTTGAAAATATGTAAATTATAGTTTATGTAGTATTTGTTCACAAATACTGTGTGAGTAGAACTTGTTCTTATCAGAGTTGCTATTATTATATTGTGGCAAGGTGTGGAATTATTAGAATATAGATGTCTTTAAGAAAATCAATATATTTTAAAATTTGAAACCCACTAGTGTTTGTTAGTTTTTTTGTTCCATATGAACTGCAGTATATGAGAGGCATTAAATAATATAGCATGTATTTAAAGTAGTGTTTGGCACATAGCAGTTGTTTAGTACTTAATATATATATATTTACGTGGAGTTTTCATTTTTTGCAGTCAAAATGTTTTTTCCCTTTTTATTGAAGTATAGTTGATTTACTATATTCAGTATATATTTGATATTATAGTTGATTTACTATATTCAGTATATATTTGATATTATTTCTATTAAGAAAGTAAAAATATGGGGATAGATAATAATTTTTAAAAATAATGAGAAATAGGATACCTAATTATTGAATTCATTATAATTACAAAATGTAAATAAATTGTAATATTCTCTTCTTAAATTCTGTGAGCCTGAACTTTTTCTGAGCGTATGCATGTTCTGAGCATAAACAAGTAATAATTCCTTGTATCTAATAATAGCTAAATACAGAATCTTATGCTTAAAGCAATGGAATATACCATGCGTGCATGTGTGCTAAGTCACTTCAGTCATGTCTGACTCTTTGTGATGCTGTGGACTGTAGCCTGCCAGGCTCCTCCAGGATATGGGTTTCTCCAGGATACTGGAGAATGCTGGATACTCCAGAATACTGGAGTGGGTTGTCATGCCCTCCTTCAGAGGATCTTCCCTTGAATCCATGTCTCTTAAGTATCCTGCGTTGACAGGTGGATTCTTTACCACTAACTCCACCTGGGAAGCCCTGAAATATACGAACTCAGGATCAATACCAAATTGAAGAGATTAAAGCTTAAAGGTTTCACTACTCTACTGTGTTTAACCCTCCAGTTGTATAATATATATTCCTTTACCTGCTACAATATATAGATCAAATGATACAGTATAAAAAAAATAAGACTTGTGTTTCTTATAGCTAAAAATAGTTCTAGCTCTTTTGGGCCCATGTCTAATGATGTCACCATGCTTGCAATAGTGGAAGTAAATTGAAGCAACCAATAAAAGAGAATTAACTAAACAGATCAAATGAAAAAGATACCATATAGTCTTCATAACTGTTGAGCTTCCCACGTGGCCCGATGGTAAAGAGTCTGCCTGTCAGTGCAGGAGATGTAAGAGATACAAGTTCAATCTCTGGGTTAGGAAGATCCCCCAGAGTAGTAAATGGAAACCGCTTCAGTATTCTTGCCTGAAAAATTCCATGGACAGATTATAGTCCATGGGGTTGCAAAGAGTCGGACATGACTTAGCAACTAAACAACAACAATGGAGATTCCTTAAAAAACTAGGAATAAAACTACCATATGAGTCAGCAATCCCAGGATTGGGCGGGCAAGTGCACACACACACACACACACACACACACACACACACACACGCGTGTGTGTGTGGTCAGGTAGCATTCATACACACACATGGTCAGGTAGCATTCTTCTGAGGCTTCTTCAGCTTGTAGTCAGGGCTGTCTTCTTACTATCTTCTCACTTGGCCTTTACTCTGCACACAGGTGACTCTCTAGTCTCTTTTTTTATAGGGACACCAGTCCCATTAGGTCAGGACCCCACACGGACAGAGGAGCCGGGTGGACTGCACTCCATAGGGTCATACAGAGTTGGACATGACTGAGCAGTAAACACACATACCACCCTTCTGACTTCATTTAACCTTAACTACTTCCTTAAAGGCTCACAGTCACACTGGGGCCTAGGGTTTCAACATATAAATAAACTTTAGGGTGACACAGTTCATTCCATATCACCAGGAAACAAAGGTCTCAGGAATAATGAGGCCATTAATGCAATGTATTAGCATAAATTTCAAAATATTATATAGCATAGTCACATGTATGCTCAAACTTAATTTGTTATAAAGTAACTTTAGAGAAAAATAGGCCATATCACTTTAAATTTATCTTATTTTTCTCATGTGTGTTTATTTATGAAATGGTTATGAATGGTGTAAGTTATCTTCCTCTTTTTCTTTTAAGACTATTTCATTTACATTCCCATCTGCTGACCATTAATGAAAATGTTGAGGATATTGGACACTCTGGTAATCTGTTATATTGAAATGTGGAAGAAGGCTCTGCTGGACACTTCAGTTGTTTATATATTTTTTCCATTACAATTTTTCTTTATGGGTACATGCCTTACCCACCTTTTCCTGGTTTATATTATTTCTTTGAGGGTATACCAGGAATGATTATACTGTGGAATATGATTATCTTGTCTCTCGTTATATATATTGTAAGATTTTCTGCTTGAAAGCTATAAAACATTAATAATGTCTACAACAATTTATGAGTACAATTTTCTCCCATGACTTTACCAGATTGGTAATTAAACCTCAGTTTATTATAGTTTTGTGTTTGACTCATAGCATAGGGTGAGGAAAAGGAAAAGATCTTTGGGGTTGGACTAGTGGCTTCAAGATTCTACACGTGCTGCTGTCTAGTTATATGCCTGAGAAAGTTTAATATAACCTTTCTGAGCTTTCATTTTCTCATCAGTAAAGTGTGGGATGATGATGACTATTTGGTAGGGTTATAAATAGTAAATGAAACAAGATGCCCAGTGCTTATTATATACCCAATAAATAAACACTTTTTATGGTTTTTGAAACATTTATTTTTATTTATTTTTGACTGCTCTGGGTATTGTTGCTGTGTTTAGGCTTTTCTCTAGTTACAGTGACCAGGAGCTACTGTTAATGCAGTGCATGGGCTTCTGATTGTGGTGGCTTCTTTTGTTGCAAAGCATGAGCTCCAGGTGCACAGGCTTCAGTAGTTCTGGTGTGAGGCTCAGTAGTTGTGGTGCTTGGGCTTAGTTGCCTCACAACATAATGGGATCTTTCTGCACCAGGGATCAAACCCATGTCCCCTGCATTGGATTCTTAACCGCTGGACCACCAGGGAAACCCAGTTTTTATGATTATTAGTTTAATGGGTATATAACATTATGATTATATTTTTATTAGTGAAGTGGCACATTTTTCTATAAAATAGCTTATATTTGTAATATAATATTTGATTATTTTACAAGTAGACTTTCTTTTGTTTCTTTTGACTGTCAAGTGGCATCTGAGTAGATGTAGCAGTATTTCATTTTTTTCAGTTATTCTGCATTTGTAGGTTTTAAAATCATTTACATGTATCCCAAATATTTTGATTTTCAAATAAAATTTCAGCAATTTAAAAGAGTTATTCAAACCCAAAAGCATGCTTGTAATCCATCTTTTTTCTTGATTATGTAGAAATCTTATCTTAACATTAGTACAAATATATTCTTATAGTTCATCATTTTAAAAATTTATTTTGGAAATGATTATATTCTGAGATAGATTTAGTTGTGTGAAATGAGATATAGAACTAAACAAATTATTTGTAACATTAATAACAACTGTAACAAATTTCTCATGTGATTTCAGTATATATTTAAAATTTTTTTTAATTAAAATTTTTAAGTAGAAGTATAGTTGATTTACAGTGTTAGTTTCTGGTATAGAGCAGAGTGATTTCAGATATATATATTCTTTTTCATATTCTTTTCTATTGTGGTTTATTGCAGGATGTTGAATATAATTCCCTGTGCTATACAGTAGTCCTTGTTCTATAAATAGTAGTTTGTATCTGCTATCTCAGACTTTTCCTCCACTCTCTTTCCCCTTTGGTAACTATAAGTTTGCTTTCTTTGTCTGTGGGTCTGTTTCTGTTTTGTAAATAGGTTTATTTGTTATAGATTCTACATATATGTAACATATGGTGTTTGTCTTTCTCTTTCTGACTTGTGTCACTTCGTATGATCATCCCTGGGTCTATCCTTGTTGCTGCAGATGGCATTATTTCAGTCTTTTTCATGGCTTAATAGTATTCCACACAGTGGACTGACTACTACACACATACTATGCTTGCTATGCTTTGCTATGCTAAGCCACTTCAGTCGTGTCCGACTCTGCGTGACCCCATAGACGGCAGCCCACCAGGCTTCCCCGTCTCTGGGATTCTCCAGGCAAGAACACTGGAGTGAGTTGCCATTTCCTTCTCCAATGCATGAAAGTGAAAAGAGAAAGTGAAGTCGCTCAGTCATGTCTGACTCTCAGTGACCCCATGGACTGCAGCCTACCAGGCTCCTCTGTCCGTGGGATCTTCCAGGCAAGAGTCCTGGAGTGGGGTGCCATCGCCTTCTCCGACACACACACTACGTCTTCCTTATCCATTTATCTGTTGATGGACGTTCATTTTGCTTCCATGTCTTGGCTATTGTAAATAATACTGCTGTGGACATTGGGGTGTGTGTATCTTTTTGAAATAGAGTGTTTGTCTTTTCTGGTTATATGCCCAGGAGTGGGGTTTTTAGATCATATGGTAGCTCTATTTTTAGTTTTTTAAGGAACCTCAGTATTGTTTTCCATAGTGACTGCACCAATTTATGTCCTACCAGCAGTGTGGGAGGGTTCCCTTTTCTCCACACCGTCTCCAGCATTTGTTATCTGTAGACTTTAATGATGGCCGTTTTGACCAGTATGAGTTGGTACCTCATTGTAGTTTTGATTTGCATTTCTCTAATAACTAGTGATGTTGAGCATCTTTTCATTTGCCAAGTTGCCATCTGTGTATCTTCTTTGGATAAATGTCTATTTAGGTCTTCTACCCATTTTTTGATTGGGTTGTTTGTTTTTTTTGTTATTGAGTTGTATGAGCTGTTTGTATATTTTGGATATTAAGCCCTTTTTGGTTGCATCATTTGTGAATACTTTCTCCCATAGGTTGTCTTTTCATTTTGTTAATTATTTCCTTTGCTGTGAAAAAATTTGCAAGTTTGATTAGATCCCATTTGTTTATTTTTGCTTATTTCTATTGCCTTGGGAGACTAACTTAAAACATTGGAACAATTTATGTCAGAGAGTATTTTGCCTATGTTTTCTTCTAGGAGTTTTATGGCGTCATGTCTTATATTTAAGTCTTTAAGCCATTTTGAGTTGTTTATTGTGTATGGTGTTAAAGGAGTGTTCTAACTTCATTGATTTACATGTGCCTGTCCAGCATTTCCAATACCACTTGCTGAGTAGACTATTGTTTCTTCATTGTATATCCTTACCTCCTTTGTCAAAGATTAATTGCCCATCAGATCAGATCAGATCAGATCAGTCGCTCAGTTGTGTCCGACTCTTTGCGACCCCATGAACTGCAGCACGCCAGGCCTCCCTGTCCATCACCAGCTCCCGGAGGTCACCCAGACTCATACCCATCGAGTCAGTGATGCCATCCAGCCATCTCATCCTCTGTCGTCCCCTTCTCCTCCTGCCCTCAATCCCTCCCAGCATCAGAGTCTTCTCCAATGAGTCAACTCTTCGCATGAGGTGGCCAAAATACTGGAGTTTCAGCTTTAGCATCATTCCTTCCAAAGAAATTCCAGGATTGATCTCCTTCAGAATGGACTGGTTGGATCTTCTTGCAGTCCAAGGGACTCTCAAGAGTCTCCTCCAACACCACAGTTCAAAAGCATCAATTCTTCGGCGCTCAGCCTTCTTCACAGTCCAGCTCTCACATCCATACATGACCACAGGAAAGACCATAGCCTTGACTAGGCGAACCTTTGTTGGTAAAGTAATGTCTCTGCTTTTGAATATGCTATCTAGGTTGGTCATAACTTTTCTTTCAAGGAGTAAGCGTCTTTTAATTTCATGGCTGCAGTCACCATCTGCAGTGATTTTGGAGCCCAGAAAAACAAAGTCTGACACTGTTTCCACTGTTGCCCCATCTATTTCCCATGAAGTGATGGGACCAGATGCCATGATCTTCGTTTTCTGAATGTTGAGCTTTAAGCCAACCTTTTCACTCTCCACTTTCACTTTCATCAAGAGGCTTTTTAGCCCCTCTTCACTTTCTGCCATAAGAGTGGTGTCATCTGCATATCTGAGGTTATTGATATTTCTCCCAGCAATCTTGATTCCAACTAGTGTTTCTTCCAGTCCAGCATTTCTCATGATGTACTCTGCATATAAGTTAAATAAACATGGTGACAATATGCAGCCTTGACATACTCCTTTTCGTATTTGGAACCAGTCTGTTGTTCCATCAGATCAGATCAGATCAGTCGCTCAGTCGTGTCCGACTCTTTGCGACCCCATGAACTGCAGCACGCCAGGCCTCCCTATCCATCACCAGCTCTCGGAGGTCACTCAGACTCACATTCATCGAGTCAGTGATGCCATCCAGCCGTCTCATCCTCTGTCGTCCCCTTCTCCTCCTGCCCTCAATCCCTCCCAGCATCAGAGTCTTCTCCAATGAGTCAACTCTTCGCATGAGGTGGCCAAAATACTGGAGTTTCAGCTTGAGCATCATTCCCTCCAAAGAAATCCCAGGTCTGTTGTTCCATGACCAGTTCTAACTGTTGCTTCCTGACCTGCATACAGATTTCTTAAGAGGCAGATCAGGTGGTCTGGTATTCCCATCTCTTTCAGAATTTTCCATAGTTTATTGTGATCCACACAGTCAAAGGCTTTGGCATAGTCAATAAAGCAGAAATAGATGTTTTTCTGGAACTCTCTTGCTTTTTCCATGATCCAGCGGATGTTGGCAATTTGATCTCTGGTTCCTCTGCCTTTTCTAAAACCAGCTTGAACATCAGGAAGTTCACGGTTCACATATTGTTGAAGCCTGGCTTGGGGAATTTTGAGCATTACTTTACTAGCGTGTGAGATGAGTGCAATTGTTCGGTAGTTTGAGCATTCTTTGGCATTGCCTTTCTTTGGGATTGGGATGAAAACTGACCTTTTCCAATCTTGTGGCCACTGCTGAATTTTCCAAATTTGCTGGCATATTGAGTGCAGCACTTTCACAGCATCATCTTTCAGGACTTGGAATAGCTCCACTGGAATTCCATCACCTCCACTAGCTTTGTTCGTAGTGATGCTTTCTAAGGCCCATTTGACTTCACATTCCAAGATGTCTGGCTCTAGGTCAGTGATCACATCATCATGATTATCTGGGTCTTGAAGCTCTTTTTTGTACAGTTCTTCTGTGTATTCCTGCCACCTCTTCTTAATATCTTCTGCTTCTGTTAGGTCCACACCATCTCTGTCCTTTATCGTGCCCATCTTTGCATGAAATGTTCCTTTGGTATCTCTGATTTTCTTGAAGAGATCCCTAGTCTTTCCCATTCTGTTGTTTTCCTCTATTTCTTTGCATTGATCACTGAAGAAGGCTTTCTTATCTCTTCTTGCTATTCTTTGGAACTCTGCATTCAGATGTTTATATCTTTCCTTTTCTCCTTTGCTTTTCGCTTCTCTTCTTTTCACAGCTATTTGTAAGGCCTCCCCAGACAGCCATTTTGCTTTTTTGCATTTCTTTTCCATGGGGATGGTCTTGATCCCTGTCTCCTGTACAATGTCACGAACCTCATTCCATAGTTCCTCAGGCACTCTACCTATCAGATCTAGGCCCTTAAATCTATTTCTCACTTCCACTGTATAATCATAAGGGATTTGATTTAGGTCATACCTGAATGGTCTAGTAGTTTTCCCTACTTTCTTCAATTTCAGTCTGAATTTGGCAATAAGGAGTTCATGGTCCGAGCCACAGTCAGCTCCTGGTCTTGTTTTTGCTGATTGTATAGAGCTTCTCCATCTTTGGCTGCAAAGAATATAATCGATCTGATTTCGGTGTTGACCATCTGGTGATGTCCATGTATAGAGTCTTCTCTTGTGTTGTTGGAAGAGGGTATTTGCTATGACCAGTGCATTTTCTTGGCAAAACTCTGTTAGTCTTTGCCCTGCTTCATTCCGTATTCTAAGGCCAAATTTGCCTGTTACTCCAGGTGTTTCTTGACTTCCTACTTTTGCATTCCAGTCCCCTATAATGAAAAGGACATCTTTTTTTGAGTGTTAGTTCTAAAAGGTCTTGTAGGTCTTCATAGAATCGTTCAACTTCAGCTTCTTCGGCGTTACTGGTTGGGGCATAGATTTGGATTACTGTGACATTGAATGGTTTGCCTTGGAAATGAACAGAGATCATTCTGTCGTTTTTGAGATTGCATCCAAGTACTGCATTTTGGACTCTTTTGTTGACCATGATGGCCACTCCATTTCTTCTCAGGGATTCCTGTCCACAGTAGTAGATATAATGGTCATCTGAGTTAAATTCACCCATTCCAGTCCATTTTAGTTCGCTAATTCCTAGAATGTCGACATTCACTCTTGCCATCTCTTGTTTGACCACTTCCAATTTGCCTTGATTCATGGACCTGACATTCCAGGTTCCTATGCAGTATTGCTCTTTACAGCATCGGACTTTGCTTCTATCACCAGACACATCCACAGCTGGGTATTCTTTTTGTTTTGGCTCCATCCCTTCATTCTTTCTGGAGTTATTTCTCCACTGATCTCCAGTGCCCATAGGTATCTGGATTTCTTTCTGGACTCTGTATTCTGTTTTTTTGATCTATATGTCTGTTTTGCTGCCAATACCACACTGCTTTGATTACTATAACTTTATAGCATTGTCTTAAGTCTGGGAGGATTATGCCTATACTTTTGTTCTTTTTTCTCAGGATTGCTTTGGCAATTCTGAGTCTTTATGGCTCCATACAAATTTTAGGATTTTTTTGTTCTAGTTCTGTGAAAAATGGCATGGGTATTTTGATAGAGATAGTGTTAAATCTATAGAATTCTTTGGGTTGTATAGCCATTTTAGCAATATTAATTCTTCCAATCCAAGAGCATGGGATGTCGTTCCATTTTTTGAATCATTTTCAGTTTCCATAAGCAGTGTTTTCTAGTTCTCAGCATTATAAGTCACTCATTCCTTGGTCAGATTTATTCCTAAATATTTTATTTTTTCAATATGACTTTAAAAGGGATTCTTTACTTTTCCTTTTTTGATATTTCATTGTTAGTGTAAGGAAATGCAACAGGTTTCTACATGTTAATCTTGTATCCTGCTGCCTTGCTGAATTGAAACCACTATCAATTCTTTCTTTGGAGGGAATGATGCTCAAGCTGAAACTCCAGTATTTTGGCCACCTCATGTGAAGAGTTGACTCATTGGAGAAGACTCTGATGCTGGGAGGGATTGAGGGCAGGAGGAGAAGGGGACGACAGAGGATGAGACGGCTGGATGGCATCACTGACTCGATGAATGTGAGTCTGAGTGACCTCCGGTAGCTGGTGATGGATAGGGAGGCCTGGCGTGCTGCGGTTCATGGGGTTGCAAAGAGTCGGACACGACTGAGCGACTGATCTGATCTGATCAATTCTAGTGGTTTCTGTGTAGAAACTTTAGGGTTTTTTATATATAGAATGTCATCAGCATATAATGATAATTTTACCTCTTTTTTTCCAATTTTGATGCCTTTTATTACTTTTTTCTTATCTGATTGCTGTGGCTAGGATTTTCAATGCTATGTTGAACAGAAGTGTGAGAGTGGACATCTTTGTCTTGTTCCAGATTTTAGCAAAAAGGCTTTCAACTTTTACTGTTGAGTATTATGTTGGCTATGGGTTTGTCATAAATAACTTTTATTATATTGAAGTATGTTCTTTCTATACCCTTTTCTCTAAGAGTTTTAAATTATGAGTGGATGTTGAATTTTATCAAATGCTTTTTCTCTATCTTTTGAGTCAATCATGTGATTTTTGTCTTTTCTTTTGTTGATGTGGTGTGACACATTAATTGACTTATGTATGTTGAACCATCCTTTTGACCCTGGGATGAATCCAATTTGATCATGGTGTATGGTCTTTTTTTATGTGTTGTTGGATTCAGTTTGCTAATGTTTTGTTGAGAATCTTTGCGTCTCTATTCATCAAAGATGCTGGCTTGTAATTTTCTTTTATAGTAGTGTTTTTGTTTAAAATATTTGGAATGTCTTTATGTCTATTTTAAATGTTTTCTACAGTTTCTCTTATTTCACAGATTTTTCTATTTCTAGAAGCAATAAGATGTTTTTTTCCTCCAAAATGAAATAGTCTTTTCTCCAATTATGAAAGTTTAAAAAAACTCTTTAAAAAATTTGTACATAACATACTTGATTCTTTATTTTGTTTACAATAAACTAGAGTTAGTATTTCAAACATCATGAAATTGTTACAGGGATTAAATCAGATAGTATGTGTCAAGCACTTTAACTACTTTTTAGTAAGAGTTCAATTAATGATAGCCTTAAAATAATAATAATGCTGTGTGTTCATGAAGATACACCCTGAAATCTTTTTGTATTAGACTTAAAAAATGTTCCAGTCTTAATTATATGTTTATAAATCAATTTTGTCTAAATGTTATTTTCTAAATGTGTTCTTGGGACTTCCCTCATAACTCAGTTGGTGAAGAATCTGCCTGCAATGCAAGAATCTGTCTGTGATGCAGGAGACCCAGGTTCAGTTCCTGGGTTTGGAGAAGGAGATGGCACCCCACTCCAGTAGTCTTGCCTGGAAAATCCCATGGACAGAGGAGCCTGGTGGGCTACATCCACGGGGTTGCAAGAGTCAGACATGACTTAGCAACTAAGCCATCAAATATGTTCTCAGATTATGGGAATACTTTAAGTTCTGATTTGTTGTTTAATCAACAGAACTATCACAATTTTTTACAGTATGTAGTTTTCCCACCCAAGAGCACCGTGTATGTGTGTTTGTGTCTACAAACCTCCATTTGTTCTTGACTTCTTTAATTTTTTTCATTGATAAGGAAAAAACCTGCAAATATTTTTGTACTTGTGATTGGGCCCTGTTTTAATTGCATATATTACAGTTAATTTTAAAGATGATAAGGAAGTACCTTGATATTTGTACTGAGCTATAGTTTATTACTGATTGATTATCTGGTATTTAAAATCATCTTATTTTAGAAGCAGAATATTTTAATGAAAAGATTGGTCTTTTTCATTAAAGACATAAAAGACCTTTTAAAAACTCTTTTTATGTCATCTATTTATTTGCCAAGTAATTCTTTGTGAGTTTATATTTGACTTTTTTGAACCTGACCTTCCTCATATTTAAAATAAGGATATTTTTTTATATTGAAAGATTATTAAAAAGAAACATAATACAGTTGTCAAGAATCAGAGATTTTCTTTAGAGATATTTGGGATTTAAACATGACTTTAAACAGAATGATTAAGGGAGGCCCTTAAAGAGAATGATTAACACCACCTTCAGTATTTACCTTTGCTGGGGAGAACTGAGGAGACATGAAGGGAAGGAGTACATAGGTTGATGTAAGTTACTGGCATTATTTTCATTAAGGGTGGAATTATGGTTTTACAGATATTTATTGCAGTACAAATAAGAAGATGAACGAATTGATTAATTTACAAATCAGGCCATGCATAACCCCTACTGATAGTAAGTCGTGAATGAAGAATGATAATTAAAGTGATTAAAGCATTTTAAAATTCTGTCTCTACCACTCATTAGTTAATTCAGCAAATTACTTTCTCTCTGTCTCTCTAAGCCTCAGTTTCCTCAATTGTAAGATTGAGCAATACATTCTTTGTAGGCTGTTGTGAAGATTAAATGAAAGAGGATGTGTTATGTCTGTAGCATGGGCTTGTCAGGTAGTAAGAGCTCAATAGAAGTAAATACCCAGTGGTGTGTTGAAGCCATGCAAAAGCCAGTTTTGTGCATCTATTCCCAATTCCCATAGTGACGTTGCAGTGATGGCTTAAAATTAGCCACGGTTGGACTGTTTAAAGTCCAGAAATATTACAAATCAAAGAAAGAGTGGTAGTTGGGGTAGGGGTGGATGGATATGTTTCAGGAGCTGCAGTGTTAAATGTTTAGCAACAACCACTGGTAACTCCTGTTATTATATAAGTATTCAGAGTTAATAACTAGTATTATTACAGAAACTATGATTTTGACTCTAGATTTAAATATGGTTTTTCTTACATGAAGAACTTTTATAGTTGATATTTCAGAGTATCAATTTAAGTTGAATACTGAATTAAATGCCTTATTGTCATCTATTGAGTTTTTTTTTTTTAATCATTCTTTTACCATTATTTTACTAGCATTGACTATCTAGGATAACCTATGTATGGTCAACACCTCATTTGAAGTATTTTTTGCTGAAGTGTGCTAGCACTTTTTTTTTAGTAAGTCATCAGTAACTTTATTTCTGTCTTTGAGGTTGCACAGTAATTTTTTTTAAATCTTATTTTAAGTGAAGTATGTATTCCATTTTAGCCCCTTCAATAAAATGTAATCTTTTGCTGAATATTAGAGTGATAAAATACTTTTGAAATTATCTCTAGTGAATTCATTCATTCACTAGTGATTTTTTTTAAAAAAGATGATTTAATATTTGCATTCACTATTATTGATAATTGTTTAACTGCATCTTGTTTTATTTTAGTGCTTTCAACTTTTAAATTATTTTCACATGGATTTTCAGTATATGTATATGTGCTGAGTAAAATAACCTCCAACATTAATAAGATTTATATTTATTTTTGCCTCATACTTATTGATTATACCTAATAATTAGCTGAATTGTATTAGTAAGTAAATTAATTGATATAAATTCAGATAATTATTAGGTATAGTCAATAAAAGGAACTCATTTGAATATTTTCATTTATTTCATTCATGGAATTTATATGAAAGTCTTCAATTAATTTATTCTTTTTTAAAAAAGTTTTTTTATTGAAGTATAGCTGATTTACAGTGTTGTGTTAATGCTATACAACAAAGTGATTCAGTTACACGTATACATACATTCTTTTTTTCCCAATGAATCTGTTCTTGAAAGTAGAATTTTCTTTTCCTTTTTTTCTCATGATTGAATGATCAAATTTCACTCTTTCCATGTGGTTATGTAATTTCTGAGCAGTCTGAATAATAAAATGAAAAAAATATGTGCTTTATATGCAAAGACTTTCCTTAACAAACAATTGGTTTGATTTTTCTTACCCTAAACAAAGTAATTTAGCTTAAATTAATCAAGTTATTAAGTAAATCTATAAATTTATATGAGAGAACCAATATATTACTAAATAAAATTTCCTGGCTGTTTATTTATTTATCTAAATTATCCTAGTACGTTTTCCAAAAAAAAAAAAAAAAAAGATTATTTAGCTGTTATGTCACCCTCTCCTGGCTGCTGGTATCTGTTTTCATGCTTATTTTCTAGAAATTTAAGTTGTTGTTCAATCACTCAGTTGTGTCCAACTCTTTGCGACCCCATGAACTGCATGTAGCATGCCAGGCTTCCCTGTCTTTCACCATCTCCTGGAGCTTGCTCAGACTCATGTCCATTGAGTTGGTGATGCCATCCAACCATCTCCTCCTCTGTCATCCCCTCCTCCTCCTGCCTTCAATTTTTCTAGCCTCAGAATCTTTTCTAATGACTTGGCTCTTTGCATCAGGTGGCCAAAGTATTGGAGCTTCAGCTTCAGCATCAGTCCTTCCAATGAATAATTCAAGCTTGATTTCCTTTAGGATGGAATAGTTTGATCTCCTTGCTCAAACGCGTGAATTCTTCGACACTCAGCCTTCTTTATGGTCCCAACTCGCACATCCGTTCATAACTATTGGAAAAACCATAGCTTTGACTATAACGTCTCTGCTTTTTAAGACACTGTCTAGATTTGTCATAGCTTTTCTTCCAAGGAGTGAGTGTCTTAATTTCATGGCTGCAGTCTCCATCTGTTTCTATTGTTTCCCCATCCATTTGCTATGAAGTAATGGGACCAGATGCCATGATCTTAGTTTTTTAAATGTTGAACTTTAAGCCAACTTTTTCACTCTCTTCTTTTACCTTCATCAAGAGTTTCTTTAGTTCCTCTTCGCTTTCTGCCATGAGGGTGGTATCGTCTGCATATCTGAGGTTACTGATATTTCTCCCAGCAATCTTGATTCCAGCTTGTGCTTCACCCAACCTGGCATTTCTCATGATGTTCTCTGCATATAAGTTAAATAAGCAGGGTGACAATATACAGCTTTGATCTACTCCTTTCTCAATTTTGAACCAGTCCATTTTTCCATGTCCAGTTCTAACTGTTGTTTCTGGACCTGCATACAGGTTTCTCAGAAGACTTAAAATGGTCTGGTATTCCCATCTCTCTAAGAATTTTCCACAGTTTGTTGTGATCCACACAGTCAAAGGCTTTAGCATAGTCAAGCAGAAGTAGATGTTTTTCTGGAACTCTCTTGCTTTTTTCGATGATCCAATGGCTGTTGGCAATTTGATCTGGTTCCTCTGCCTTTTTTAAATCCAGCTTGAACATCTCTCAGTTCATGTTCTGTTGAAGCCTAGCTTGGAGAATTTGAGCATTACTTTGCTAGCATGTGAAATGAGTGCAATCGTGTGGTAGTTTGAACATTCTTTGGCATTGCCCTTCTTTGGATTGGAATGAAAACTGACCTTTTCCAGTCCTGTGGCCACTGCTGAATTTTCCAAATTTGCTGGCATATTTGCAAATTTGCTGGCATACAGCACTTTAACAGCATCATCTTAGGATTCGAAATAGTTTTTTAGGCTACACCTAATAATCTTAGGTGTAGCTAACCTGAGCTATCTCTAAATATAGAAAAAGTGAAGTTGCTCAGTTGTATCTGACTCTTTGCGACCCCATGGACAGTAGCCAACCAGGCTCCTCTGTCCATGAGATTTTCCAGGCAAGAACACTGGAGTGGGTTGCCATTTCCTTCTAGGATTTTATCTATTCATAAGTATGTAATTTTGACCTGTCAGTCAGTGTTAGAATTTGTTGTTAGTCTCAGTTTCCAAAATCAGAGATTCTAGTTTTGCACCTATGCTGAGAACTAGTAGAATTCTCAATAACCATTCTAAAACTTGCCTAGTCATCCAAGTAAAACATTTTTTAGTTGTAGTTGCAATGGGGTCATTTTTTGTTCCTCAAGCCTATCAGATCAGATCAGATCAGATCAGTCGCTCAGTTGTGTCCGACTCATTGCGACCCCATGAATCGCAGCACCCCAGGCCTCCCTGTCCATCACCAACTCCTGGAGTTCACTCAGACTCACGTCCATCGAGTCAGTGATGCCATCCAGCCATCTCATCCTCTGTCGTCCCCCTTCTCCTCTTGCCCCCAATCCCTTGTAGCATCAGAGTCTTTTCCAATGAGTCAACTTCACATGAGGTGGCCAAAGTACTGGAGTTTCAGCTTTAGCATCATTCCTTCCAAAGAACACCCAGGGTTGATCCCCTTTAGAATGGACTGGTTGGATCTCCTTGTAGTCCAAGGGACTCTAAAGAATCTTCTCTAACACCACAGTTTAAAAACATCAATTCTTCGGCCTATAAAGACTAGTAATTCCTTGGTTTTCAGTTGCTCATGGTTTTCCAATGATGTGTTAATAAGCAGAGTAAAGGAAAAAGAGAAAAAAAAATCAGAGATTTCATTTTAAATATTATGATTACTAGTTTATTTCACTTTTGGAACTTTATGTTGTAGATTGCAGCAAACATTATGCATCTCCGGCATTTAGGTTGGAGCAAAATTAACCTGTGACTTTTTATCTTGGGGTCTGATCCTTAAAGTACCTGGATCCAGATTGTCCTTTTTTTATGGACTCCATTTTTCTTCATCACCAGCTGCTGAGGATGATACAGAAAGGAATATAGCCCATTATTCACACTCCACATTAGTTTACAACATAGTGAAGAGGCAGATATGTAAACAAATAGCAGTCCTTGAGAAGATGTCATTTGAAAGAGATTTGGATTAATGAAAAGTCTCCCATGTTAATAAAGGAGTTAGAGGTGTTCTAGACAGAGAAGGCATTGTGAAGGCCAGGATTGCATCTAGGGAATGGTGAGAAGTTCACAAAGTAAAAAGTGTAGAGGGTTTGAAGATGAGAACATGTGACTGGAAATGAAAAGTGAATGGGGGGTCAGTGTTTGGAGAGTTCTCTGCCAAGCACCATGCTAAAGTTTTAATAGAGATTTTAAAGCAGGAGATAAGCTTTGTATTTTAGGAAGATAATTTCATGTTAGCATGCAGAGAGGACTGTGATGGAGAGATTCAATTAAATTGTGCCAGAGTGAGATGTGATAAAAGCCTGAATTAAAGTATTGATAATGATTGAGGGTAGAGACTTAAAAATGCTTTTTTGATGTAGATTGACAATTCGAAGAATAATTCAGAAGGCAAATAGGAATCTATAATAGGTTTTGTAGATTTAGAACACAGTGTCCCCACTAACCAAGTTTGAGAATAAAGAAGTAGAACAAGTTCATAGGGGAAGGCAATAGACATGTGCTGAGTATTTTCTATATGCTTAGTTTTCCAGCCTCTGGGAACTTTCTATGTATTTATCTGGTTTAATTCTCTGAATAATCTTGTGAGGTAATTATTCTCATTTTAGAAGTAAGGAAGTAGCAGTTCAGAAAATCTTAAGTTACTTCCCTTAGACTACACAGCTAGTAATGGTGGTTCCAGGTCTCTCTGACTCCAAGCCGCTGTTCTCACTCTCCATTTTGCAGTCCTTTTTGAGCCTGTGATGTTTGAGTGGTTTGCAAGAACATGGGAATAGCTGTCCAGTGAACACTGAGGAATAAAGGGGCTTGAGTTCCAAAGCAGAGACCAGGTCCCATATGAAGACATACATGGACATTGACCTCACTGGAGAGGATGCAGTCAATCCTAAGTAGTGGAGGTTGTAGTGTGAGGGTAATGAGTGTGTCAAGACTAGCACCTGACCTTGGCACATCTGGCTAACTAGAGTCTGTTAGCAGAGCCACTCAACTTTTATGATTATAGACTTGAAGTTAACTCATGGTGGCAAGTTTAACATTCTTACTTTCATGTATACCATGTTTATCAATATTTAATGGCTTTATTGAGATATAATCCACATACCATATGAATTCCTTGTTTAGAATTACAGCTCAGTTGGTTTTTTTTTTTTTTGAATTATGGTAATATATACATACCATAAAGTTTACTATTTTAAGATTTTAAATATTTTATTTATTTTTAAACATCTTAAAATTTGGAGTTCAGTAGAATTAAGTACATTTGCATTGTACACCCATCATCACCTTTGATCTCATAATAGTTCATCTTCCCAGACTGAAACTCTGTATCCATTAATAAGTACCTCCTCATTCTTCTCTCTCCCCAGTCCCTGATCACATACCATTCTCCTTTCTGTCTCAATGAATTTGACTAGGCATTTCATACAAGTGGAATTACACAATATGTGCCCTTTTGTACAATTTAGTTGTTTTTAGTATATTCACAGTGTTTTGTAACCACACTGCTCAATTTTATAACACTGAAAAGAAACCCTATACCTATTAGCAGTCACTTTCCAGTTTGCCCCTAACCACTAATGTTCTTTGTGTCTATACATTTGCCTTTAGATTGGATATAAATGGAATCATTCAATGTATGGCTTTTTCTGTAGGGCCTTTTTTAATTAGCATAGTGTTTTCACGGTTTATCCATGTTGTAGCATCTATCAACCCTTCTTTATATGACTAAATAATATTCTCTTATATGGAAAATCACATTTTGTTAAATGTATTCATCAGTTTATGGACATTGAATTTTTTTTAGGGGGGATATTATGAATTATGCTGCATTGAACATTCATGAACAAGTTTCTATGCGGACATGTTTTCATTTCTCTTGGGTATTTGCCCTTCTCTTTTGTAAAGGACATACCTTTCATCCAAAATAATGGGTTGATATTTTGAGACCTTAAGTCGCATTTAAGTTTTCCATCTGTTAGTCTAAACGTGTAATAGTTTTGCTGTTTTATTTGTGTTTTATATCTATATATTTCTTTAGTAAACATTTGTATAAGGTATTTATAAGATTTTAGTCTTACTTGAATACATGCAATAATTGGCAATTTCCTACACCTGTAATAAAAACATAAACATAAATATGTTTTTAGTTTTCTGTGATCTAGAGTTTCCAACTGGTAGCTTAACTGTAATGAGCATGGCGATTTGTCTTCATTGCCAGGATGATTGTCATATTTTTATCTGCCTGAGGCAGTTCTCATTAAATTTCTCGCACTCAAGGCCGACATATCTTTGTGAGGAAGCAAGGAGAAGAGTAAGATGAGTAATGACTGAATATATGATTATGCAACCTTATCCATATGAGTATACAGGTTCTCAGTGACTGAGCTTTAGTCAGTAAGCCACAGGCATTTTTCTTGTCATTCTCTTGTGATTTTTCTCATCGAGATATCCTTAGTATTTTTTTTTCCTCTTAGTTTATACTTTCTGGTTTTGAAGATGATAATTTATTCATTTGCCTTTACAAAACAGAAATCCTGTGTTGTGCCCATGTTTTTAGACACTGTCACCAAAATGTCAAAGTAGTTTGAAACTCAAGGGATACCAATTCATTTATAACTTAGCACAGTATATAAGCATAACTGTGGTGAAAATAAAGCGTATTTTTGAAAGCTATGTGTGTGGTTTGTTGTTCTGGAGAAGAGTGGTATCTGGTGGTTAGAACATATGAGTTGTTGTCAGCATTTGTGGGTTTATTCTAAGATCCAAGGTTTTGTTTTTTTTTTTAAAGAGATACAGAGTCTGTGTTTGGTATATGTTTAGTATGGTGCTTTATACCCTACATACATTGTAACTAGTAAAAATTTTATACTATTGACAGAATAATATACGAGAGATTCAGATCAGATCAGATCAGTCGCTCAGTCGTGTCCGACTCTTTGCGACCTCATGAACTGCAGCACGCCAGGCCTCCCTATCCATCACCAGCTCTCGGAGGTCACCCAGACTCACATCCATCGAGTCAGTGATGCCATCCAGCCATCTCATCCTCTGTCGTCCCCTTCTCCTCCTGCCCTCAATCCCTCCCAGCATCAGAGTCATCTCCAATGAGTCAACTCTTCGCATGAGGTGGCCAAAATACTGGAGTTTCAGCTTTAGCATCATTCCTTCCAAAGAAATTCCAGGATTGATCTCCTGCAGAATGGACTGGTTGGATCTCCTTGCAGTCCAAGGGACTCTCAAGAGTCTTCTCCAACACCACAGTTCAAAAGCATCCTGACATTCTAGCACTTAAGTTTTGTTTACCTCCATTCTCTTAACAGTATCCTAAGCCAAGGGTTTTAAAAAATAAGCCTTCTTATAGTATTATTGGTCCTTGAACTGGATGGAGGTGTTGTGCCCTTAATATAATAAAGATCTCTTCCTAGATTATTAAAAAGAGACAAATGACATTAAAATATTTTTCAGTTTAAACATTTTTAATATTTCTTAATATTTTTGTACCTGGAATAGTCTGTAATAACAACAAAGTATTTGACTCAAATTTCTCTATTTGATTACTTTATATTTAGTATCAGTGATTGAGTTGCTTTTCTTCCTGTGGTTTAACTTTAGGGTTTGGCCTTTCTCTAATATTTTATGAACACCTGTTGTCCACAGTGAACAGGTGTTGGTTGCGAGTAGAAGTTGTGATTGTAACTAGTTTATTAATCCTCTTTAGCCTTTATCCCAATTTATTGGATTGACAGTTATGCCTCAGAATTTGCTGTTAGTCCCTAGATTGAGACTGTATATCTTTGAATAATGTTTTCTGGTACGTGTTCTCTGTGCAATTCTAAATGTATCATTTAGTTCAGCCAAAAGGAACTTAATATTTTCTTGTGAATCCCATCTTTTCTGAAGCTCAGTGTTCATCACAGTTTTTTTTTTTGACCAATGAGGAATATTCATTTAAACAGTATTAATGGACCCATTTTTGTTAGTTTTAGACGTTTTTCTTTTTCAACATTAGACTACTTTGAATATTAGATCCAAGGAACTTTTTATCCAAGAGTAGGTAGTATTAGAAAAATATCACTTAAAATAAATTGTGTAAAGCAGTTGCCAAAATTTCATACTAAATAATCCATATGTATATGTATGGAGGGGGAGCTAGAAGATGGCTAAGAATTTTATTTTGATAAAATAGGAAATCTAAATTTTGAAAATAAACTTTTTAATCTTTTAATCAAAATTTCAATTTTAATGGCAATTATGAACTAATTGTTAAAGAGCTAAATGTAAACTTTTGTTTAGAGTCTTTTTTCTGAACAAAATTGTGTGATAACAAGTTATGACATCCTTTTTCAAATTTTGCTTTCTCTGCACAATTACTACAGTGTTTAAAAAAATCATTAGAAGAGTTTGTTAGTTCTTTCAGGACTCCTTTTAAAATTTATACCTATTTCAATTTATTGGAAAACTAAGCTCTTCTGTTATATCCTGTTGCTGCATTGTTCTAATTTAGTAAAACTGTTTTAAAATTAAAATGTAGGACATAAAGCACAGGGAAAAATTATGGAGAAAGAATAAATAATTTGCAATTTAAAAATAAAATTTTAAAGTAGGATGAATTTATGAATGCACCAGTATATGTAGGTGTTGATAATCATGTTTCCTTCCAGAGTGCTGTGTATTTAATATTTAGAACTTCTATTGGCTCAGATAGTAAAGAATTTACTTACAACACAGGGGACTCAAGTTCAGTCCCTGGGCCAGGAAGATCCCCTGGAGAAGGGAATGCCAACCCACTGCAGTATTCTCGCCCGGGAAATCCCATAGACAGTGGTGTCTCGAAGGCTACAGTTCAGGGAATTGGTAAGAGGCAGACACGCTGAGTGACTAACACTTAGTTACTTAAAGGAGTATTATTGATATAAATCTTGTTTGTTCTTGGTGTAAAATGTAGAGAAAGAGAAGTGAAGTTGCTCGGTTGTCTCCGAATCTTTGCGACCCCATGAACTGTAGCTTGCCAGGCTCCTCTGTCCATGGGATTTTCCAGGCAAGTATACTGGACTAGGTTGCCATTTCCTTCTCCAAGGGATCTTCCCAACATAGGGATCGAACCCAGGTCTCCTGCATTACAGGCAGACTCCTTACCGGCTAAGCCACAAGGGAAGTCCATAAAATGCAGAGTGTTGAGTAACTGTATTAAATACTCTATGCAGATATCAAAAGATCTCATAGCTGTATTGCAACAAAAATACTGTGTATTTTAGGGGTTCCTTGTGGCTCTCAAACCCTTTCACGTGTGTCATTTGACAATAAGTACATTGTGGAGAAAGTAGCAAGTTCACTTTATATATGGGGAGAACTGCTTTCTGTATTGCAACAAAAATACTGTGTATTTTAGGGGTTCCTTGTGGCTCTCAAACCCTTTCACGTGTGTCATTTGACAATAAGTACATTGTGGAGAAAGTAGCAAGTTCACTTTATATATGGGGAGAACCGCTTTTATGTGGAGATAAGTATTATGTTTCCAGGAAGCAGCTCTTTTCTTTTAATATTGCTGTGGATTTAGAGGTGAGAAGTGGGAGGCCCTGATAGTTAGACCTGAATCCTTCATCAATCTGATATTTCTGTCCTTCTGTGTTTATATTAACTAGAATAAGTCGAGAGCTGATGGTGAGTGAGATTCAGTCAACTTTACTAATACTTTCGCTTCCTCTGCCAGAGAAGGATGACCAGGGATTGCACTGAGAAAAGTGAGAGGATGGCAGGCACCCTCCAAGTGATCACTGCAGTGTCTTGGGCTTTAGTCTTCATTTAGCTTTAGTCTTCATTTGGTTAACTGCTAAATGCAGATAATAGTGCAGATGAGTTCTACCCTCCACCCCTGTCACATATGTACATATACAGAGAGGTACATGCAGAGGCTGCAGTTGGGCTGCTTAGTTTGGAAAGTTCTTTCCATATGAAGATTTTATATTCTTTTGCTATGGTGTTTACTTTTAGCTGTCTCCTCAGTTCAACTGGTCACTCACTCATTGAGCACTATTCAAGCACCAGGATAGAGAACTGCCTTATTTCACCCACCGGTTTGTTTCTTGATTTGTTCATGGTGTTTTTGAGTGTATCCCTTTGCATAGTTTTTTTAGTGGTTGCTCTAGAACAGGGGTTTACAACCCCCAGGCCATGGACCAGTACAAGTTTGTGGCCTGTTAGGAACCAGCTACACAGCAGGAGGTGAGCAGCAAGCAAAACAGAAACCTTCTGCCACCCCATGGTCTGTGGAAAATTGTCTTCTATGAAACCAACCCTGGTGCCAACAAAGTTTGGAAACCACTTCTCTAGAAGTGTTACAATATTCATATGTAACATCACAGTTTACTGGTATGAACATATTACCACTTTGAGTGAGTAAAGTGTGGAAATCTTACTTCCATTTAGGCCCCTCCACTTTAAAATATCAATGTCTTGCGTATATCATAATTTTTGTTTCAATTATAAATATTTATAAAACTCATGAGGATAGAATATGATACATCTTCATATTTCTGTATTTTCCATTTTTTCTTACTTCCCAGTGCTCTAAAATTCTTTCTTTTAACATTTCCTTTCTGTTTGAAGAACCCTCTTTTGCTGCTCTTTAAAGATAGGTATGCTAGTGATTTTCAGTTTTCTTTCATCTGTGAGAAATGAGTTTATTTCCCTTTCATTTCTGAAGGATAGTTCCACCAGATACAGAATTTGCAGTTGACAGTTCTTTACTTTCAGCACTTGAAAAATTTGTCCTCCTTCCTTCTGGTCTCTGTCGTTTCAGATGAGAAATCCACTGTCATTTTAATCAGTGTTCTCCTATAGATAATAGTCATTTTTCTCTGGGCGCTTTCAGTATTTCTGCTTTGTTTTTAGTTTTCAGAAGTTTAATTATGATGTGTCTTATATTGGATTTTTTTTTTTAATTTATCCTATTTGGATTCATTTAACCTCATGAATCTATAGGCTTTTGTCTTCACCTGTCCTTTGGGAGGTCTTCAGCCATTGTTTCTTCAAATATTCTTTTATCCCTATTCTTCTGTCCTCACTTGGGACCCTAATGATATGCATATTAGATCTTTAGATGTAGTCTTACAGGTCTTTATTCCTTTTAAATTATTTTTTTCTATTTTATGTCTGTTGCTTATATTCAGTAAATTATGTTCATCTGTTCTCAAGTTTGCTGATTCTGTCTTCTGTCGTATCCATTCTACTATTGAGCTAGTCTAGTGAGATTTTTTATTTGTTGCTGTATTTTTTAGTTCTGTAATTTCCTTGTGGTTTTTTAAAGAGAATTTTGATTTCTTTGCTGAGATCTTCTCAGCAAAGATTTTCTTAATTTGTTCTAAGAGAATTTTTAATTGTTTGCAAAGTATTGTATGATGGCTACTTTAAATTCCTTCCCGGATAATTTCAACATCTGATTCATCTCAGTTGATTTTCTTTTTATATTCAAGTTTTAGTATTCCTATTTCTTGGTATGATGGATGACTTTTTTTTAAAATTGAATCTTGAACATTTGGCTGCTTTATTAGGAGACTCTGGGTCCTATTTATATCTTTTATTTTAACCAGCAGTTACCCTATTTAGGTTTACCATGTAGTTATAGGCCTACCATTGAGGGGCATGGTTCCAATGACAATTTAATTTTCAAGTCCTTTGCAGCACTATTTTGGTCTGCTTGCTTTATCTGGGCCTCTTACTGGTCCCTGCTAGTGCTAGTTGGGAAGAGTGAAATGAACTTCCCTAGAATAGGCCATCTTTGCTTCTAGAAGGGAGAAGGAAATCTCCAGGCCATGGGTACAAACAGACTTTCTGGGCTGGGCTGCTGTGGTGGGATCCTCGTGTCTGGAGACTAACGAGAACATTTCCTAGGTTGAGACCTCCTCCCTATCAGTACCCCCTTGCCAGTGCTGTTGAGCTTGCCTAGTGTTGTTGAAATGAATGAGGCTACCTAGGCCACTTTCTTTTATTAGGTTTGGGGCAAGGTCTGGGTCACCTTCTTTTGTTGAACCTGGGGCTGTAAGATGTTCTGTCAATTCAGTGAAATTAGAATTATCTATTTCACGTAACCAAGCCAAAACAGCCCTTCTACTTATCCTTAGTTCCACACCCCAGATATTTGGGAATATCCCATACCAGAGCCTCCACAGGGCTCATCTTGTCCATTAGGAGTTCCTCCATCTCTTCTTGGACACTCTATGCTGTCCTCACTGCAGCATGAAAACTAGACTGTCTATATTTACCAGGGTGGTACCAACTTACAGCTTAATCCAGTTCCTATAGCCTCTCTCCTATTTCTCATGCTACCCCTTTTAGTACATACTCGAACCTTGAAACTAATCTCAGAAGTATTCCAATTTGAGGACACCTAACAAGTTAGCCTTCTTTTCATTTTCAGAGTCTTGTGGCTACCTTTTGAAGTTACAAAGTTTATAGTTGTATTTATTAATAACAGGGAACAGCAGGAAGAAATGAATCTGTGCCATCTTGTCTGGTCCAAGACTCATTCTAAATCCTTTGTTAGTCACATTTTTGTTTAGAGTGCCTAACCTGTGATTATCTATGTCATTTTTTTGCACTTGTTAAATAATACAAATCTTTTGTTTCCTTTCTTGTAAGAACTTTTATATGGGATCCGAGTTATTTGCCAACATAGCTCTCATCAGCTTTGTGAAGTCCTATCTTTTCTTTTGTGCAAGATTAGCAGTTTGACTGTGCAGTTATTTTGCATTCATAGTGTATTCAATAGTGATTAACGAAGATTTAGGGATGGATACTGTTCAAGTGAATATTGAGTTTTGTAAGGAGTTAGTTAGCTAGTAAACATTTTTCTTTTGGGTAAATTTATTTCTCTATAAGAATTTAGAACTGTGAGGACTACAATGAATACTTTATATAAACAAAAACCTTCCTATGTTTGTACCCTTACACTTTATTATTTTGTTATAGTAGTTTAGAATTTAGAAAGACTTTAAAAGCTCTTTACTTGTGTCTTTATTGTACACTTGAGTAAAATATTGAAGACATATCTAATACTAAGATAACCTTACAATTTATAATCTAAACAGAGGGGCTTTTGAAGATTGGAAGGGGGCATTGTTAGCAGTTACTTTGGGACAACAAGTATAGTCTGGGACACGTGGTCATTCCATTGATGGCCAAATTGCTAGTAAGTACAAAATCTAGATTAATGAGATTCCAAATCTCCTGACTCCTGTGGGTATCACTTCTGTTGCATAGCATTATGATTATGATTGTGGGCTATAGAGTCAGACTACTTAGGTTCATATCCCGACATTACTGCTTACTAACAGTGTGCAGTTTATTCAAATTCTCTGTGCCTCAATTTCTTTATGTGTAATATGGCAGTAATTATACTTCCAGCCTCACAGGGATACTATGAGGCTTAAATGAGATTATGTATATAATTGCTTAGTACAGTCAGTGGCTAGTACTTAGTAAGTATTATGTTAGTACTACCACTATTTTGTAAAATCCTAAGATCAGAAAAAGTAAGGGTTAAGTGAGGTCTAATAACTTCAGCGTGAAATTAAGAATCAGGAGTTTGGGGTTCTATTTCTGTTTTGTTCCTGACTCACTTGGACTCTTTGGGAAACTGCTTAACCTTTTTGTGTATAAATTTTGCAGTCTAAAGCTAGAAGAATCTTGCCATCTGCTCACTTCTTAAAAGATGGTAAAAACAATTTTTGGAAAATGCTTTGAGATCTGTAGGAGAGAGGTGCTATATAAACTTATAACTTCTATTCATCTCCGCATTGACATTCACTTGCTCATTAAATATGTATACAGTTTTTAATCAGCATAACTAGTAATCCAAAGTTACTATATATATATAACGTGTGGGTGATGATACTTCTGTTAGAACATTTTCTTTTGTGTTTTCTTCACCGTTTAAAAACAGATTCTCCTTGCCACATTATGTTAGAAATACACACACACGTATATGTGTGTATGAATTGGATGTATGAATTATAGGTAATGACTGAAGAATAATTTCTCATTTTTGTACTTGGTTTTAATTATAATGTAGACTTGACTCTTCAAAGAAATGAAAAAGTATGAAAGTAGGGACAAAGAATGATTGGTTGATTAATTATAATGACAATAAAATATGACTAAAAAGAAATTTAAGAGAACATTTAGTCTCTTCTCCTACCACAGTAGAATCATATTTTAATGAATTTAGCTCAGTAAATTATTGATCTATTGGCTACTATTTGCATGGAAAAAGATAAGGGAATTCTTTTCCTCATGTTTACATTCTAATATGGAAAATTTAAAGGTAACTGTTTACTTTATTCTTACATTATCATTAAAGATATAGCCGATAGTGATTGCAGGAAGAGGCAGTATATGAAATGAAATCCTATGTAAGATTTTGTCTATTTTAAATGAGTAAGTTTTAGCTATGTATTTTTTATCAGGTTCAAAGAGTCAGATGGTCAGGTCAGAAAAGGTATTAATTTGCCAAATTGATTTCTCACTGTACTCCAATATCAGTGCTAATTTAATTTTTAAAAATAAAGGTTAAAAGTTTTGTTATTCAAGAGAGTAAAGTAATGGAAACTTGTGAAAAATTATTTTAGGTGGCTTTTTGTTCCTTATAATTCACTTCAAGGTTTAACCTGAATGATTGTCATTTCAAGAGTTATTCTGAGGACTTGAAAGAAATCTAAGAAAATAAGATTAAGTGAAAAATTATATTCTAAATCCATGAATTATTGTATTATAAATGTAAAATTTGAATAATCAATGTATAGGTTATGAATATTTAAATAGTACACTCACCCTGGGATCTTGCTATTCACTTATACCTGGAGGAGAATATTAGAATGAGAATATCTTATCCCAGTGAGATGGCAATATGAACATTGATATTTAAATAAAAATAAGCTCTATATTTTAAAGTTTGTAGTCACATTAAGATTAGAAAATTAATATTATATTTTACTTTTAAAAGAACTTTTTGATGTGATGTTTAGGAACTGACAGTTTCTCTTAGTCTATTCTCATCCATTGCAGATTTCTGAAACACTGTGTAGAAAGAGGAATTAACTAGTCTGTTAATTATTAAGATTAGAACACAAACATTGGCCCAGAAAGCACAAGAAGGAATTTTTAGATAAGTTAAAGGCAAAAAGTTTATAATCATATTTAGAAAAATGATCAAATCCCAAGAAGTATTATGAAATCTACCGTCTAGTTTGGTAGTCCAGAAACTGAGGGTTCTTCCATAACACTTTGTTTTCCCTTTCTGTTACCAAATCCAGTTCATCATCAAGTCAGGTGTTTTCTACCACTTAAATATTTCTCTAATATGGCCTTGCTTTATTTCTTCTACCACACAGTGGTCCCAGTCTCTCTTCCGTCTTGCGTGGATTACCAGGATAGTCTCTGTGTTGGTTTCCTAGGGCTGCTGCAACAAATTACTGTAAACTGGGTAGGTTAAACACAGGAGGCTCTGAAATCTAGGTGTCAAGGAGAATTTGTTTCAATCTTTTTCCTAGCTTCAGCTGACTGTTGACATTCTTTGGCTTTTAGCTTCATCACTATGATCTCTTTTTCCATCATCACATGGTCTTTTGGTGTATCTCTTCTGGGTCTTCAAATCTCCTTCTCCTTATAAGGACTTGAGTCCTACTCCAGTATGACATCCTCTCAACTTGACATTTTACTTAAAATCAGCAGAAGGAAGCAAAAGCCATCTAGGTTAGGAAGGAAATATATATCTCTTTTTGAAAATGAAATGTTTAAGTATACTATCTTAAGAAATCCACTAAAATTTTGTTAAATGAGTTCAGCAAGATTGTAGAATGCAAGATAAATAAACAAAAATTAGTGACATTTCCATCGACTTGGATTGAGTAATCCAAAAATGAAATTAAGAACTCCATTCACAATAGCACCAAAAAAAAAAAAAAGAATGAAATACTTAGGATTCAGATGGACAAAAGAAGTGCAGAACTTTTACCCTGAAAATCTTCAAAACTTCAAAAATTAAGAAAAAAAAAGAAATAAAGGAAGACCTCAATAAATCAAAAGAAGTCTCATGTTCATTAATTAAAAGACTTAATATTGTTAAGATGGCAGTACTCCCTAAACTGATCTGTAGATTCAGTGCAATCCCTATCAGAATCCCAGCTGACATCCTTATAGAAATAATAAGCTGAATCTAAAATCTACATGAAATTCTGAGAATCAGAATATGCACAACAATCTTGAAAAGTAGCAAAGCGGGAGGATTCATATTGCCCGATTTTACAACTTATTACAAAACAACAGTAATCAAGACAGTGTGTTACTAGCTCAGGGACAGAGATATATATGTCAATGGAATAAAATTGAAGTCAAGAAAATCATGAGTTTAAGGTCAACTGTTTTTTAACAAGGGTGCTAAGACCATTCAGTGTAGGGAAAGAATAGTATTTTTTTTTCTTTAGTTGAAGGATAATAGCTTTACAGTGTTGTGTTGGTTTCTACCGTACAGCAACATGGATCAGCTATAATTACACATATTTCCTCTCTCTCTCTGGAGCCTCCCTCCCTCCATTCCGCTCTCGTGTGTGGTCAGAGCGCCAGGCTGGGCTCCCTGTGTTACACAGCGGCTCCCCACTAGCTGTGTGTCTGGCACACGATGGTGCGTGTGTGTCACTGCTACTTTCTCAGTTCACCCCCTCCCCTTCCCCGGCTGCGTCCGCAGGTCCATTCTCTACTTCTTTATCTCCATTCATTCCCTGCAGGTAGATCCAAAAATAGAATCTGTTTTTCTAGATTCCATATATGTTTGTGTTACTATACGATATTTGTTTTTGTCTTTCTGACTTACTTCACTCTGTATAACAGATTCTAGGCTCATCTACCTGACTACCACTGACTCAAATTTATTCTTCTTATGGCTGAATAATATTACATTGTATATATGTACCACCTCGTCTTTGTCCATTTATCTGTGATGGGTATCTGGGTTGCTTCCATGTCCTGACTATTATAAATAATACTTCAATGAACATTGGGGTACATGTATCTTTTTGAATTGTGGTTTTCTCAGGGTATATGCCCAGTAATGTGATTGCTGGGTCATATGTAGTTTTATTCCTAGTTTTTTAAGGAGTGTCCATTTTTATTGTTTAGTCACTAAGTCATGTCTAACTCTTTCGTGACCCCATGGGTTGTAGCCTGTCAGGCTCCTCTGTTCATGGCATTTCCCAGGCAAGAATCCTGGAGTGGGTTGTCATTTCCTTCTCCAAGGGATCTTCTGACCCAAGGATTAAACCTGCATCTCCTGCGTTGGTAGGCAGATTCTTCACCACTGAGCCACCGGGGAAGCCCATACTATTCTCCATAGTGGCTGTATCAATTTACATTCCCACCCACAGTGCAGAGAAGAGGGCCCAGCAGCCCATGGGACAATCCCATGGACAGAGGAGCCTGATGGGCTAGAGTCCATAGGGTCACAAAGTCAGACACGACAGAAGTGGCTTAGCATGCACGCGTGCAACAGTATAGGAGGGTTCCCTTTCTTCACATCCTCTCCAGCATTTATTGTTTATAGGTCTTTTGGTAACGTCCATTTTGATTGGTGTGAGGTGATATACCTCATTGTACTTTTGATTTGCATTTCTCTAATAATGAGCGATGTTGAGCATCTTTTCATGTGTTTATTGGCCATCTATCTGTTTTTTGCTGGGAGAAATATCAATAATCTCAGATATGCAGATGACACCACCCTTATGGCAGAAAGTGAAGAGGAACTAAAAAGCCTTTTGATGAAAGTGAAAGAGGAGAGTGAAAAAGTTGGCTTAAAGCTCACCATTCAGAAAACGAAAATCATGGCATCCAGTCCCATCACTTCATGGGAAATAGATGGGGAAACAGTGGAAACAGTGTCAGACTTTATTTTTCTGGGCTCCAAAATCATGGCAGATGGTGACTGCAGCCATGAAATTAAAAGACGCTTACTCCTTGGAAGGAAAGTTATAACCAACCTAGATAGCATATTCAAAAGCAGAGACATTCCTTTGCCAACAAAGGTTCGTTTAGTCAAGACTATGGTTTTTCCAGTGGTCATGTATGGATGTGAGAGTTGGACTGTGAAGAAGGCTGAGTGCCGAAGAATTGATGCTTTTGAACTGTGGTGTTGGAGAAGACTCTTGAGAGTCCCTTGGACTGCAAAGAGATCCAACCAGTCCATTCTGAAGGAGATCAGCCCTGGGATTTCTTTGGAAGGAATGATGCTAAAGCTGAAACTCCGGTACTTTGGCCACCTCATGCGAAGAGTTGACTCATTGGAAAAGACTCTGATGCTGGGAGGGATTGTGGGCAGGAGGAGAAGGGGACGACAGAGGATGAGATGGCTGGATGACATCACTGACTCGATGGATGTGAGTCTGAGTGAACTCCGGGAGTTGGTGATGGACAGGGAGGCCTGGCGTGCTGCGATTCATGGGGTCGCAGAGTCGGACACGACTCAGCGACTTATCTGATCTGATGTTTTTTTTTTTTTTTTTGAGAAATGTGTCTTTAGTCTTCTGCTCATTTTTTGATTGAGTTGTTTGTTTTCTGATACTGAGCTATATGAACTGTTTGTATATTTTGGAGATGAACCCTTTGTCGGTTGCTTCATTTGCAAATATTTTCTCCCATTCTGAGGGTTGTCTTTTCATCTTGTTTATAGTGTCCTTTGCTCTGCAAAAGCTTTTAAGTTTAATTAGGTCCCATTTGTTTATTTTGTTTTTATTACCATTAAGAATAGTATTTTGAACAAATGATTCTGGGACAACTTGACAGGCTGATACAGAAATTGAAATCGAACCCTTACTTCACACCAGATACATAATTGGACCAAATACCTGCATAAGAACTAGAACTGTGATACTCTTGGAAAAATTAATATGGAGGTATATCTTTCTGATCTTATTTTAGCAAAGAATTCTGAAAAATGACACAAAAAATATTAGAAACAAAAGGCAATACATAATTTGAACTTAATCAAAAAGTGTTGGTGCATGAAAGGAAACCATCCAGAGAGTGAAGGAAAAAAATACAACCCCATAGAATAGGAGAAAATATTTGAAAATCAAATATCTGATTTTGAACTTTTATCCAGATTATGTAAAGAACCATTTAATTCTAAAAAATATAAAATGCAACCCAATATTAAAAATGGGTGAAGGAATAGACTTTTCTCCAAGGAAGATATGCTAAGTAAAAAGCAGATGAAAGTGAAAAACACAAGTCCAGGGTAAAAAAAAAGATCCTAGACATCATTAGTCATCAAGGAAATGCAAATCAAAACAATAATGAGAGAGAAATCAACAAGATAGCAACATAGGGGGTTCTAAATTTCTCTCCTGCATTGGACTCCCTGAATACACACCTATGCACAGAGTGATTCCTTCTGAGAGAAGTCCAAAAACTACCTGAGTACCAGTTTATATATTTGGCAACTAAAATACATATATATATATATATATATATATATATATATATCAAAACAGGTAGGAAAGGCTAGATACATCCTTGCCATAAATCCCATTTCAGACACAGGACCATATAGTTGTGAGGGAAACCTCAACTCCCAGTCTCTCTCTGAGGAGTGACAGGGTTTCGATTGCAAAACTAGTGTTCCAACTTTAAATACTGAGGGACTGGCCCCAAAATCACCTAGCTCGGAAAGCCAGTAAGGCTTCCACAGAGAACATAGCAAAGAAATAGTTGCTGATTGGGTGTGTGAGCACTCACTGCAATTATTCCCCTGGGATTCATTGCAAAGGGAGTAGGCAGAACCATACCCATCTCCTTTCCCTGGAATGGATTTGACAGCATCCTTTATAAGCTGTTGCCTGAGGGTTAAACTTCTAATTAGCATGTGTCTAGGTGCTGAATGGTCCTTCTGGGAGACTGACAAAGCCAGTGGGTACTTCCCCTGTAGTCTCCCACTGACTTGCTGTTATTAAGTTTCTAATTTCTACTTGGAAGGAGTGTGTCTGTATGTCTAGTATCCCCATTTTTATAATTGCCAGCTGAGTGATGGTCTGTCGTGTCACCTAGCCCTGATTGCCAGCATGACTTGGCATTCATGAATCCCACACTACCATATTAAGCAAAAAAAAAAAAAAAGTTTTCAAATGGGCACTCAAGCATTTCTTGCAGCTATCCTTCCCTGACCCCTCCACAGTTGGGGTGAGGGGTTCAGCCAGAAAGTCAGGCAAAAATGTGCTGCTTTCTGAATTTCTGCCTGAAAGGGATTTGACTTTCCTAGTTGTTGCCTGAAGTTTCAGCTTCTAGTCAGCTGGTATGCTAACTGAGACACCACAGGGCACCTGATAGATCTGGTAAACATCCCCCACCCCACTCCCAGCTCATTCATTCCAACAATTGAATCAAGTTGCCAGCATTTCATCTAGGACCCCAACCGTTAATGGGTACCACCCAAGGGACTGACTCATAAATCAACACTTTGGGAACAGGCTTGGCATTCATGAGTACCCCAGGAGTGAAATTGAGCAGGACTCTGTGGGGCTGCTGGGCATGTCAGCCTTTGATCCTTATTCTTCCAAAACATATTAAGGACTTAAGGATCTGAGTGAGGAAAAGGTAGAACTGAGCCTTCTCCCAAGCCCTGCCTTGATTTCATAGTTCAAGCTCTTTCTGTTATACCATGTGATAATGTTACTCATGAAAAACACACAATTTAAGGAGTTAAATTATATGTTCTAAAACATATAAGCACTTGATTCTCCAGGTAGTCATTTGCATGCTGAACAGATTTGTGGCAATCTTTTCGTTTCCCTCATGTTTTGTAGGAACAGACTCCAGCCTCCATGACCTTCCCTGAGTTCCAAATAGTTCCAAATAGGCAGATTCAAATAGTTGCTAATCCAGGAAGGGAAGGGATTCAAAGATGAGGGAAGGACAGCCAAGAATCAATGGTACAGCCTTGGGGCAGGGTATTGGTTCTGCCTCAAGGATACATAGAATAAATAAGTGCTTTATAGAATTCAGTTCAGTTCAGTCACTCAGTTGTGTCCGACTCTCTGCGACCCCATGAATCGCAGCACCCCAGGCCTCCCTGTCCATCGCCATCTCCCAGAGTTCACTCAAACTCACATCTATCGAGTCAGTGATGCCATCCAGCCATCTCATCCTCTGTCGTCCCCTTCTCCTCTTGCCTCCAATCCCTCCTAGCATCAGAGTCTTTTCCAATGAGTCAACTCTTCGCATGAGGTGGCCAAAGTACTGGAGTTTCAGCTTTAGCATTATTCCTTCCAAAGAACACCCAGGGTTGATCCCCTTTAGAATGGACTGGTTGGATCTCCTTGTAGTCCAAGGGACTCTCAAGAGTCTTCTCCAACACCACAGTTCAAAAGCATCAATTCTTCGGCACTCAGCTTTCTTCCCAGTCCAACTCTCACATCCATACATGACCACTGGAAAAACCATAGCCTTGACTAGACGAACCTTTGTTGCAAAGTAATGTCTCTGTTTTCAATATGCTGTCTAGGTTGGTCATAACTTTTCTTCCAAGGAGTAAGCGACATTTAATTTCATGGCTGCAGTCACCATCTGCAGTGATTTTGGAGCCCCCCAAAATAGTCTGACACTTCATGCTGCTGCTGCTGCTGCTAAGTTGCTTCAGTCATGTCCAACTCTGTGCGACCCCATAGACGGCAGCCCACCAGGCTCCATTGTCCCTGGGATTCTCCAGGCAAGAACACTGGATTGGGTTGCCATTTCCTTCTCCAGTGTGTGAAAGTAAAAGTGAAGTCGCTCATTCGCGACCCCATGGACTGCAGCCCACCAGGATCCTCCGTCCATGGATTTTCCAGGCAAGAGTACTGGAGTGGGGTGCCATTGCCTTCTCCACTGACACTTCATAGTAGATGTTAATTTTGTTATTTTAAAAATAAATTTATAAAACTTGTTTTAGCACAGCTACAAAATCCAAGAAAGATCGATGTCTTTATCGTGTGTGTTTATGTTTCCAGTTTTATCTTCCTCTACAGTCTTTACTTTTGTTAACATTGTTAGCAATGGCACCCCACTCCAGTACTCTTGCCTGGAAAATCCCATGGATGGAGGAGCCTGGTGGGCTGCAATCCATGGGGTCGCTAAGAGTTGGACACGACTGAACGACTTCACTTTGACTTTTCACTTTCATGCATTGGAGAAGGAAATGGCAACCCACTCCAGTGTTCTTGCCTGGAGAATCCCAGGGACGGGGGAGCCTGGTGGGCTGCCGTCTATGGGGTCACACAGATCGGACATGACTGAAGTGACTTAGCATAGCATAGCATAGAGTTCTCGTTAAGACTTCTGCTCAGTTGTGACAGTGACATGAAGAATGCCTTTTGCCAGGGAGAAATATAAACCTGAATATGAATGATGATATCATAGTAAACTTGTAAAAGACAGTTGTTCTTTAGAAAATGGATTTAATAGAGAGGTTTCCGTTTTAGTTTTAGGGACAGGAGAAATGTAATGGTAGATTGTATAGGATCCTTTTTCTAAATCTTATTCTTAATTAAGTTAATTAGAATTATATTTCAATATTTTGAATATTAGAATTTTAAATTTTGTTTAACATTTGACTTTTGTTGTCAGATTTTATAATTGATTACTGGTTTACACGAAGCCTTTGTTTTTTAGAATCTTCCAAAGAAGAAAGAATAAGTTAGCTTACAAATGAAATGATTTTGCTTTATTTTCCCCATAACTTAGAAGTCTTTCTATAGCCTAAATAAGTAGCTTTGCTGAAAGAGCTGGAGCATTTTATAAAATTTTCACATTCCTTCTGTGAAACCTTCTGACTGTCGTTCAGGATGCACTGGACACTCGGAACTGTAGGACTGCTCTCCAACGTGCACTCTCACTTACGTAAATTTCAGTGAAGTTGGAAGTTTACCAAGAGCCAATGATGCTTCTTTGCAAACCCACTAGTTTATTCTTATTATTGTAATCACATTAAATTTTAATGCTTTGTAAATTGATGAAATATGAATGCAAAATGTTGTTTCTGTTAAATTTAATTTTCATATCTTGGAAAGACTAAATAAAGGGAGGTTGTTACAAATAATTGCTTTTAATCTGATGAATCAACTTTAAAAAAAACTGGGGAAAAATTTTGGAAGGACTCTGTGTTCTAGTTATTTCATTGGTGTCTTTAAGTTTTCATTAAATAAAGAAAAAAAATCAAATAACTCTAAGCCATAGTTGGTTTATACCGTGTGTGGTTTGTGTAAAAGCACCGTGCAGAACTATGGGGTCAAGAGACTTAACGTTCTAAAAGAGGGCTTGGCTCTGTATCAAAAGGTTGGACAATGGGTTTGCATATTTATGTGTGATTTAAAAATGTATCAGTACTTTTTTAAGGTATGCAAGTACAACTTTAAAACTTCTTTGTTTAGCTGACAGTGGCTTTCTAAAATTTTAAAATGATCACATAAAAACGGCATCTAGTATACTCTGGACCTCGTTTCCTAATAGTCATACATACCGTCATTGATAAGAAGTTTGAGGTCAAGTTGTTGTCCTCTCTGTCCTAAATCATTGATAAGAATATACTGTCTTCTGTTCCATTTCTGGATGCCTGTAACTGTTAAATTTAATAATTATTCCCTCTTCTCTTTACCCACAGTACCTATTTCTTCTTTGTGTGTGTCACATTGTATTGCTAATATCTGATTATGTGTCTGTCACAATGGACTCTCTATGTTTCTCCCTAACGTCTAGCACAATGATTTACTTACAGCAGTACTCAGTTACTTAAGATCATGCCTTTTTCTAGCCTTTAAAATTGATAGATTTAAATGACATCCATTTTCCTCAAGATGTGTCAAAATGGATGTCTTCATCTTCTACATTTCAGAGTATAAATTTGTACATACATTTTTCTGATGGGTTGTTTGACAAATGTGTATGAGAATCTTAGAACCTGTAAACTTTTGATTGAATGATTACATTTTTTACAGCTTATTCTAAGAAACAGAGATACATACAAACTTTGGCTGTGATATTTGCTGTGGAATTATCTACAAAATAGAAAGATTGGCATGAACCTATATTTTCAACATCAGGAAATTCACTCGAATTTTGATACATTGGTACAACTTGAGATATGGTACAGTGAGGCTTCCCAGGTAGATCAGTGATTAAGAATCCACCTGTTATGCAGCAGACACAGGTTCGAGCCCTTGGGAAGATTCCTCTGGAGAAGGAAATGGCAACCTTCTCCAGTATTCTTACCTGGGAAATCCCATGGACAGAGGAGCTTGGCAGGCTACAGTGCATGGGATTGCAAAAGAGTCAGACACGTCTCCCGACTTAGTGACTAAACAACAATAACAATATGGTACTATAAATACTATGTTAAAAATCAATCTCAAAGACTGATAAAGGTCACCAAAATGCAAACAGTATGTTATCAGTAAATTATAGCTTATTAAATTTAGCACAGTTTTTCAGTTATCGTAATTTTGGATTCTGATTGTGTGTCCATTACACTCAGTTCTGTGTCGTCAGCACATTAATAGGTATGCCCTCTTGTTTATCGAAGTTACTGTAGGACTGAGAGAGTAACTACATAGTAAACCACTAGAGATTGTATAGGTTCATATGCTTCACCTCTTGATCCAGATAATCTTCACGTGCTTGTTCTTGGCATAGTTATGAAAACATGCATGTTGGTTTTTGGTCTGCCATGCTAGAGAAGGATTCAGTCTGCGTAGCCTCTAGAAGTAACATTGTGGCATTTCTTTCTTTGCTGTGTGCTTCAGTGGACATTGCTTCTTCAATTTGCCCTGCTGTTTCAGGCTTCTGGCTATTTTTTCCCCACTCTTCCTTGTTTTCTTACTTGGATATGGTGAAAAGTATGAAATTATAGGAGTTATTGAGAAGCTTCTTAGCAACTCATCTCAAACTCTTGACTAGATTTGACATTTTGAAAGTATAGTTATTAACAGCGAAACTGGTTTTTAATCGATGAAATTAGGTCCTTTTAAAATAAGATACAGGGAAGGCAATGGCACCCCACCTCAGTACTCTTGCCTGGATGTTTCCATGTAAAGAATTACTTTTAGTAGATGCCCGTTTTGACGGAATTATTTGTGATTTATTATAGTCAAGATATGTTTAATGACATCTTACGATCATGGTCCATGGATAAAGAAATGCACCTACGTGTAAATCTTGACTTGATAAAAATGTATGCTCTCACAAAATTCAGTTTTATGGTTGGAAGGGACAGAACCTATGATCTGGTTCTTTGTTGTAATTATTGCCATTGAGAATTGTACTTTAAACTTTCTTTGGCTTCCAGGTTCTGCCATTGCCTCTCTAAATTTAATAGATATCTTCCTGTACCCTTCCTTGTTAATTGCAGTGTGAGCACTGATAACTAGGTGAATTTGTTACTTTTGGAGGCAGCAGTCCCTACCCTTTTTGGGACCAGAGACCCATTTCATGGAAGACAATTTTTCCGTGGGTGAGGATGGGGGGATGGTTTCAGGATGATTAAAGTGCATTTATTGTGCACTTTATTTCCATTATTACATCAGCTCTACCTCAGGTCATCAGGCAGTAGATCCTGGAGGTTGGGGGCTCCTGCCCTAAGGGACTTACATAAAGCTCACAATGGCTTTCTAAAGTTAAAAAAAAAATTAGATTTTATATCTCTTTTCTGTATTTTTAGGATCATGTAGTTGACCCTTTACATATGTCATTCTTCATATTACTTTTACTAAAAAGAGTTTTAAGAATGGTTAAAGAAATCACTGGTGTAAATAATTATTTTCTTAAGCAAGATTCTGAATTTTCTAAGCATTAAAACACTGTAATATACATCTTTAAAAATACCAAGCAATGTATAAGCTCCCTAAAATAAACTCATTACTTAATAACTTGAATAAGATAAGTAGGCATCTAATACAACCTTCACTGAAAGGAGTTTATCATCAGTGATGTTATTAAAAAAAACAACATACAAAACTGGCTAAACAGAAAGTCTCTTTCTTTACCTTTTCTTGGCATTGTAATGGTCCAAATTGAGGTAGTATAATGAATGGAGAAAAACCACGTGGTGTGGCTTTCCATTTGAAGCTGTAAGCTTGGAACGCCCTGCTGCTGCCGTTCTAGTCAGATGGCTCTTGGGAACTGTCTAACGGCAGTCTCTGTGAGTTCAGTTTTCCTTCTCTGCTTCTAGACTGCATTTAGAGAAATACTTGCTTTAAATATTTATCCTCTAAATAGAAAAATAAATCTGGAACCGTTCAGAATCTCAACAGTGCACGTAATTAATGGGAAACATTTCACAAAGCTGATGTAAGGATAATATACATTTTTAGGTCTCACTCTAAATAAATAGATGTTAGAGAAGAGCTTAGATATAGACCTTTTATAACAATTCATCCCTAAATGACCACCTTTTTAAAGAGTCCTTTATAAAAGATTATAAACTTGTTTGACTTTTAACAATAATGTAGTTAATTACAATCAACTCACACTTAGCCAGTGTTTCTATGTTGCAGTAGTTACTCTAGTTAGAATAAGTAAGTATATACTAAAGTCATATGTGTGAGCTTAAGGTTAATGTTAAGTAAGTTGTTAAAAGTTAAACAACTTTTCCAGGAAAGGCACACAAGGAAGAAGTGATTTTTCTGTTACTTAAAGAGTATTCCGTAACACAGAGGAACATTACTGTAGGGATCAATCAGAAGTGTCTGTGTGCACGGCATTTTAAAAATCTGTAGTGTGGTTTCATTAAAGATACTGTAGGCTGGCCTTTTGAGAATCTCTCGATTAATAGGGCTATGGAAATTCTTAATCCTCTTTTTTGTTGTCATTATGTTGAGAATATAAAAATGAATAGTTGAATGATTGAGGAATGTTCTTGAGAATATTATTTGGAGTAATTATTGGGGCAAAATCAGTGCCTTTTCTCTGCTGGAAACAGTGACTAAAAAGAAAGTGGGCAGGCTCCTGGTATTGTTATGAAGGTCGTGCTCCTGGGCTCTGTATAACTGCAGGGTATTTAAAGTTCCTGGTATCCTTGGAAACACAGACCGTTTGTGATACCAATTGGTGCTTGTGTTTCAATGACGTCATACAATTTACAGATCCACACAATGAATCTCTTGTTGGTGGCCCTACAGAAGAGTTTAGACAGTTTTGGAAAAGCACCTGAAGAGAGAGAGAACGTTTTCTCTCAGGCCTTAATTCTAAGAACTGATGACAGCTTTACTATCTATCCCTTAATCTTTTGAGTTTGGATTCAACTTTTTCAAAAAAAGAAAAGAATATCACCTGCTAAATTTCTCTTTGTTTTACATTCTTGCGATCACTTTGGAGAAGTATGAACATGTTTTTGTGCTAATTGAAACATGTAGAGAAACAGATGAGGATTAATTGCTCTTCTCAGGGTTAGCCATCAGCTGTGCAGTGGTAAGAGGCTTGTAGAGCTGAGTGTTTGAACTAATTGGTTAGATTAAAACAGTGCCATTAAATTTTTTTTTCCCTCTTTCTTTCTCTTTCTCTCTCTCAATCTGGGACATAATTGGTAGATTGACTTAAGTGATGTGCATTACATTGACCAAACCAGTCTTTAAAAAAAAAAAAAACAACTCGTTTCTTCTCTTAAATTCACTTCGGTTTGTAATTGTTTCTATGGCCAAATGGCTATAGGTTTATTGGCTCCTCCTTTGGAAAGTTTGCATCAAGAATGATGTGTAGATTCATGGCACAACAATCTACCTAAACGTGTCTGGTGATAACAGATGGAAGTTTCCTTTTGTTAGAGCAAACCTGTGTAGTTTGGTTTTTCCTCCAGAATATTTCCAAATATTTATTTGGATAAATTCCAAAAATTTATTTATATATATCCTATAATCTTGAAGATCATTCACAGTTTAAATTGTCTTTCCCCTCATTTTATTTCAATATTTTTAGCAACGGAGAAGGCAATGGCACCCCACTCCAGTACTCTTGCCTGGAAAATCCATGGATGGAGGAGCCTGGTGGGCTGCAGTCCATGGGGTGGCTAAGAGTCGAACACGACTGAGTGACTTCACTTTCACTTTTCACTTTCATGCATTGGATAAGGAAATGGCAACCCACTCCAGTGTCTTGCCTGGAGAATCCCAGGGACGAGGGAGCCTGTTGGGCTGCCGTCTATGGGGTCGCACAGAGTCGGACACTACTGAAGCGACTTAGCAGCAGCAACAATAGTTTTGAATTGGATTATGAAACAAATCCATTGTTTCAGACATGCGATATAAACAGAAAAAAACAAGAGCTAACATTTAGTGGAGTCTTAAAATACTCCAGACACTGTCTACATGCTTAACATTTCTTACTTAATCCTCACCACATCTGTGTGAGGTTACCGTATTATTCCCATTTTAAAAATGAGAAAACTGAGGGCCTGAGAGGTGAGGTATGTTCACTAGAGTCTCACAGCTGGTAAGCCATGGGATTTCTTTATCAGTCAGGCTTACTCAGAGTCTGTGCTCTTAACTACTCAACCTATATGCCTCTCAATAATAGTGATAATGTTGTTGTCTAGTCGCTAAGTCATGTTTGACTCTTTTGCGACCCCATGGAATGTAGCCCACCTGGCTCCTTTGTCTGTGGGATTTAATAAGAGCTAATAGTTATTGAGCCAGAATTTCTTCTTTGAACCAGAAATTGAGAAATTGTTCTGTGCTTATTCTAGTGTGCTAACTTAATCAAATAACCTGAGTTGGGAACATGAGTCTTGTCATGATGCTGAGCCTCACTGCCAAATTTCCGGCTTTGGTAGTCTCTTCTCTCAGACCTTTGTGTACAGTTCATATGTCCTGAAATCAGGGTTGAGTTTTAATAAGCAGCTCTATATAAGAATCCTAACCAAGGTCAGTATGTGCCAAGGCACTAATAGTATTCAGATCTGATCAGATCAGTCGCTCAGTCGTGTCCGACTCTTTGCGACCCCATGAACTGCAACACTCCAGGCCTCCCTGTCCATCACCAGCTCCCGGAGGTCACTCAGACTTGCATCCATCGAGTTAGTGATGCCATCCAGCCATCTCATCCTCTGTCGTCCCCTTCTCCTCCTGCCCTCAATCCCTCCCAGCATCAGAGTCTTCTCCAGTGAGTCAACTCTTCGCACGAGGTGGCCGAAATACTGGAGTTTCAGCCCTTTCCTGTATATTGAACTACTGTATTCCTTACCTTCAGTTCAGTTCAGTCACTCAGTCATGTCCGACTCTGTGACCTCGTGAACTGCAGCACGCCAGGCCTCCCTGTCCATTAGCAACTTCCAGAGTTCACCCAAACCTATGTCCATTGAGTCGGTGATGCCATCCAACCATCTCATCCTCTGTCATCCCCTTCTCCTCCTGCCCTCAATATTTCCCAGCATCAGGGTCTTTTTCAATGAGTCAGCTCTTCGCATCAGGTGGCCAAAGTATTGGAGTTTCAGCTTCAAAATCAGTCTACCAAAGTACACCCAGGACTGGTCTCCTTTAGGATGGATTGGTTGGATCTCCTTGCTGTCCAAGGGACTCTCAAGAGTCTTCTCCAACACCACAGTTCAAAAGCATCAATTCTTCAGTGCTCAGCTTTCTTTATAGTCCAACTCTCGCATCCATACATGACCACTGTAAAAACTATAGCCTTGACTAGTACCTTTGGTACTAGCCTTGCCTAGTCCTTTGACTAGGACCTTTGTTGACAAAGTAATGTCTCTGCTTTTTAATATGCTGTCTAGGTTGGTCATAACTTTCCTTCCAAGGAGTAAGCGTCTTTTAATTTCATGGCTGAAATCACCACCTGCAGTGATTTTGGAGCCCCCCAAAATAAAGTCTGACACTGTTTCCCCATCTATTTGCCATGAAGGGATGGGACCGGATGCCATGATCTTCGTTTTCTGAATGTTGAGCTTTAAGCCAACTTTTTCACTCTCCTCTTTGACTTTCATCAAGAGGCTTTTTAGTTCCTCTTCACTTTCTGCCATAAGGGTGGTGTCATCTGCATATCTGAGGTTATTGATATTTCTCCCGGCAATGTTGATTCCAGCTTGTGCTTCTTCCAGCCCAGCGTTTCTCATGATGTACTCTGCATATAAGTTAAGTAAGCAGGGTGACAATGTACAACCTTGACATGCTCCTTTTCCTATTTGGAACCAGTCTGTTGGTCCATGTCCAGTTCTAACTGTTGCTTCCTGACCTGCATACAAATTTCTCAAGAGGCAGGTCAGGTGGTCTGGTATTCCCATCTCTTTCAGAATTTTCCACAATTTATTGTGATCCACACAGTCAAAGGCTTTGGCATAGTCAATATAGCAGAAATAGATGTTGTACTGGAACTCTCTTGCTTTTTTGATGCTCCAGCGGATGTTGGTAATTTGATCTCTGGTTCCTCTGCCTTTTCTAAAACAAGCTTGAACTTTATCCTTATCTTTGGGGGAAATTAAAACCTTAGAGAGCCATATGAAGAGTGTTAAGTTTCAGCTCAATATTCTAAATGCTATATATTTATACAGACACACCCCCCTCCACACACACACATATATATGCAAATGCATTTAAAGCCTTATAGGCAGCATTTCATTTTTGATTCCTAGGGTCTTTAAGTAGACTTGAACTAGTTAAAAATAGGTGGTTCCCTAGTAACAGGTGGTTCTCTAACTATTAATAGAGACAGTTAAGCATCTGTGGACTCAAAGTTAGCATTTCTATGCCACCCACACTCTGTACCATGATAGAGAAGTTAAATTATGGATGTATTGATGTGTTTTGTTTCTTGTCCATCAGCTTGATATTGATCAACTTAAGTTTAGAACTTGTCTTCAATCATTTTCTACTTTGGCGCACCTAGCTACATGTTGTTTAGTTGAACAAAATTATTTTAAAATTTAATCTTTTTTAAAATTAATTTTTTAGAGTTAAAATTTAATTTTAAATCAAAGTAGTAGATTGTCATAGTTACAAGTGTATTCTATAAGGACTGAACTCAAAGGAGCAAGTTAGCTTCCATGCCCTTCGCTGCAGCTGGTTTCTGTACCGTGCATGCATCTACTTGCAGCTCCTTTAGACTTTTCCTACTACTTGCCTTCATATTTTATAATAATTCATGCATTCACACATACTCATATGAAAATATAAATGGACAACATAGTTTCAAATATGGTTTGGAGCTATCTTCTACTATTAATCTATTTTTAAAAAATATTTCTACACATGCACACAGCTTAATTTATATTTCATATGAGTTAGATTTGTTTAAAATGGGATCATATAGTAATTTCCTCCACCCTTTTAATGCCCAAGTGATTAACAATAATGCTAACAAACTTTCTTTGTGTGCTTAGTAGGTGTGAGGCACTTTGTGAAGCCCTTGATGTGTGTTACCTCATTTGAACGTCACAAAAATCTCTTAAGGGACTAGTTGTGTCATCCTTACTTTAAAGATGAAGAAATTGAGGTTTACTTAGGTTGAGGTTTACTTAGGTTGAGGTTGAGTAATTTGTGTAAAGTCGCACAACTTACAAACAGAAGAACCAGAATCTTTTTAAAGATAATTTTTATTGGACTATAATGTACACAGAAGTGCACAGTCCTATAGCTTAATGTATAGTTTGAATTTGCATAAAGGCTACATACCTGAGTAACTGCTGAAGAAATAGAACACTGTTAGTGTTCCGGGCATTCACATCTGTCCTTTTTCAGTTACTGATATACAGTTACTGATAACTAGGATGCTGACTTTAATATTGTAGGTGAATTTTACATTTCTGAACTTTCTATAAGCTGTTACACATCTTTTATGTCTGAATTCTCTTGCTCAGTATTTGTAAGCTTTGTATATGGTGTTACATGTAGTTGTTCTTTCTCATTGGTATATAATATTCCATTTAAAAATTATCACAATTTATCCATTCTATTTGTGGACATTTTGGCTTCTCTCTAGTTTTCACTTTTACAAATATTGGTGTCATGTGCGTTCTTACACGTGTCTTGGTGAATACGTGTCCACATGTCTGTTGGGTATATATCTGGGAATAGAATTTCTAGATATTTTTCTATATTCTGTTTTAGTAAATATTGTCAGTTTTGCAAAGTGGTTGTAGCAATTCACACTCCCTCCTGTGGTTACTTTATATCCTACCAACAGTTATGTTTTCATTATAGCTATTCTGGTGGGTATATAGTAGTATCTCAGTGTGGTTTTAATTTGCACTCCCCTGACAATTAAAGCTGGGTAACTTTTTACATGTTAAGTGGACATTTTGATGCTTTTCTTTATGAAGTTGTAGTCATGTCTTTTGCCCATGTTCACTTGGGTTGTCTGCTCGTTTCTTAACAAAATCTATTGGCTTTCCTTACCTCTGTCCCTTTTATCTGAAGCATAAACTTCTGACTCTTCTAGCTTTTTACTCTGGCATTTAGTGGTAGTGTTGGTTTAGTCGCTAAGTCGTGTCTGAATCTTGAGACCCCATGGATTGTAGCCTGCCAGGTTTCTCTGTCTGTAGGATTCTCCAAGCAAGAATACTGGAGTGGGTTGCCATTTCCTTCTCCAATTCTGGCATTTACATCTCTTTATTTCTAAGCATTATGCGTATAATACTGTTTCTTTATTCATTACTTTTGGAGCTTTTTGTTGATTTTCTGTAATGGTAGATGAGGATTTAGCTGCCATATACAATCATCCCAACTTGCTTATCATACTTCAGTTCAGTTCAGTCACTCAGTTGTGTCTGACTCTTTGCGACCCCATAAACCACAGCATGCTAGGCCTCCCTGTTCATCACCAATTCCTGGAGTTTTCCCAAACTCATGTCCATTGAGTCAGTGATGCCATCCAACCATCTCATCCTCTGTCATCCCCTTCTCCTCCTGCCCTCAATCTTTCCCAGCATCGGGGTCTTTTCAAAAGAGTCAGACCTTTGCATCAGGTGGCCAAAGTATTGGAGTTTCAGCTTCAACATCAGTCCTTCCAATGAACACCCAGGACTGATCACTCTTAGGTTGGACTGGTTGGATTTCCTTGCAGTTCGAGGGACTCTCAAGAGTCTTCTCCAACACCACAGTTCAAAGGCATCAATTCTTTGGTGCTCAGCTTTCTTTATAGTCCAACTCTCACATCCATTCATGACTACTGGAAAAACCGTAGCCTTGACTAGACGGACCTTTGTTGACACAGTAATGTCTCTGCTTTTTAATATGTTGTCTATGTTGGTCATAACTTTACTTCCAAGGAGTAAGCGCCTTTTAATTTCATGGCTGCAGTCACCATCTGCAGTGATTTTGGAGCCCCCAAAATAAAGTCAGCCACTGTTTCCCCATCTATTTGCCATCATACTTATATATATTTTAAAACCACTATTCAATATTCCTTTTTCTTTTCCATCTCTTTGTCTTTTTGTTCTACTTTCTGGGATTATTTTCTGAACTTTATCTTCCACTTGTATTATTGATTTTTGTTTTACATTTTTTCGTATGATTTTTTAAATATACAAAAGCTGTTTTAGTTCTATAAATGTTGCTCTTTATGAAAATTATCCTGTTTTTGTCGCATGGATGCCATTTTCTTCTCATATGTCTTTAAGGTAATGATGGCTATTTGGTTTTTTTTTTTTCCTCCTACATCACTTATGTCTCCTTCAAGTTGTCTTTTTTCTATTTTGATTTCTATTTTCTCATGTCAACAGCTTTCCTCTGATCTCTGGTAATCTTTGTTTGTCTGCTCCAGATTAAGAATGGGATATGAGAAAATTGCCTGAAAGATCTGAGTATGAGGTTGGGCCTTGTCCACTGAGGGCTTTACTGTAAGGTGATTTGGGTGGGCTGTTGGTTGGGAGAACTTCTTTGGTTAGTATCTCTGATTCTTTTCTCTTGAGCTGATCTGATTCCCAAAGAGTGCTTTTGTAATTGTCTGCCTGGTAAGTAAAAAAGTCTGTCTGCCAGTTATGAGAGACAAATGGACCAGGTGAAGAGAACTTTGAAGGAAGCATTTCTTGGCATTCCTTGTACATTTTCAGGATGCTTTTCTCAACTGTGACTCATCCTTTAGTCCACTCTTTATTTTACCCTTCCAGGCAGGGGAAATGTGGGGATAGTTACTGATAAAATTTTCAGAGAAATAATCTTAGGACTCTGATTTTTTTTTCAATTGAAGTGATTTGCAATGTTGTGCTAGTTTCAGTTATATAGCAAAGTGATTGTAAATATACATATATATCAGTTCAGTTCAGTTCAGTCACTCAGTCGTGTCCTACTCTTTGCGACCCCATGAATTGCAGCATGCCAGGCCTCCCTGTCCATCACCAACTCCCGGAAGTCACTCAAACTCACACCCATCGAGTCAGTGATGCCATCCAGCCATCTCATCCTCTGTTGTCCCCTTCTCCTCCTGCCCCCAATCCCTCCCAGCATCAGAGTCTTTTCCAATGAGTCAACTCTTCGCATGAGGTGGCCAAAGTACCGGAGTTTCTGCTTTAGCATTATTCTTTCCAAAGAACACCCAGGACTGATCTCCTTTAGAATGGACTGGTTGGATCTCCTTGCAGTCCAAGGGACTCTCAAGAGTCTCCTCCAACACCACAGTTCAAAAGCATCAATTCTTTGGTGCTCAGCTTTCTTCACAGTCCAACTCTCACATCCATACATGACCACTGGAAAAACCATAGCCTTGACTAGACGGACCTTTGTTGGCAAAGTGATGTCTCTGCTTTTGAATATGCTATCTAGGTTGGTCATAACTTTCCTTCCAAGGAGTAAGCGTCTTTTAATTTCATGGCTGCAGTCACCATCTGCCGTGATTTTGGAGCCCCGAAAATAAAGTCTGACACTGTTTCCACTCTTTGCCCATCTATTTCCCATGAAGAGATGGGACTGGATGCCATGATCTTCGTTTTCTGAATGTTGAGCTTTAAGCCAAGTTTTTCACTCTCACTTTCATCAAGAGGCTTTTGAGTTCCTCTTCACTTTCTGCCATAAGGGTGGTGTCATCTGCATATCGGAGGTTTTTGATATTTCTCCCGGCAATCTTGATTCCAGCTTATGCTTCTTCCAGCCCAGCGTTTCTCATGATGTACTCTGCATATAAGTTAAATAAGTAGGGTGACAATATACATCACATATATAATACATATTTTTTTTCAGATTCTTTTCCTATATAGGTTATTAGAAAATATTGAGCACAGTTCCCTATGCTCAACAGTAGGTCCTTGTTGTTTCTCTCATTTCTATATAGTCATGTGTATCTGTTACTCCCAGTTTCCTAATTTATCCCATCCCCCACCCCCATCTTTCTCCTTTGGTAGCCATACGTTTGCTTTCTGTGTTTATGGGGTCTCTGATTCTTCAGTCAGTTTTATCCAGTTCTTATTTGAGATCATCTCTTCTCCCCATTGAGAGATACCTAGTGCTGGCCTGTTCCTGAGCTTTTTGAGGATTCTCTGGTATAAATTGGGTAGTTTCTTAACTTTTCTCAGCCTTATCTCAGGATTCAGTTTTCTCAGGCCTGATTAAGGCAGTTACCACTTGAATATATTCTTTATAGCTTCTAAAATTTAACTTATTTCTTCTTTGTTTTCTCTATCATTGTGGATTATTATTGCTGTCTCTACATATAAATATAAATTTATCTTTACTGTGTTTTGTGGGGTTTTGAGAAGGACTGAAATTATATGTGTTCAGTCTGCCATTTTATCCCAGTAGCTTCTATATATTTCTTTAAATGAATTTTGCATAAGGCATTTGTGGACCTTTTGAAGAAATTCCAGGTTCTTCTTTCGACCAAGGTTAGAAGTTTTGGACTTAGACAGGCAAATCAAGCTTTTGACTGATTTTTTTTTTTAACAGGATGTAACCTAAACTAAATCTATCAGCTTCTCCCTCAAACCTTGTCTTTCAAAATTCGTCATCTAAGTAAATGAAATCCCCTTTCACCTCTTCACACAAATGCGCATCAGTGGTGTCACTTACCTATTATGACCTTCCAGGGGCTTCCTTTCCTTTCTCGGATCAAGATCAACATCCTTAACTTGGTGTATAGGTCTCTGAGTGATCTTGAAGTGAAGTGAAAGTCGCTCAGTCATGTCTGACTCTTTGCGACCCTATGAACTGTGCAGTCCATCGAATTTTCCAGGCCAGAATACTGGAGTGGGTAGCTGTTCCCTTCTCCAGGGGATCTTCCCAACCCAGGGATCGAACCCAGGTCTCCCAGATTGCAGGAGGATTCTTTAGCAGCTGAGCCACGAGGGAAGCCTAAGAATACTGGAGTGGGTAGCAGCTTGTCCCTTCTCCAGCGGCTCTTCCTGACCTAGGAATTGAACCAGGGTCTCCTGCATTGCAGGCAGATTCTTTACCAGCTGAGCTGCTATTTCAGCAACCCCCTAATTCTGTACTTACCTTCTTGCTTCCCATGCATCTGCCTTAGGGTCCTCTTTTTCAGATTGTTGGAGGAGCAGAGCCACTTTATTCCTCAAGGGTTTGGGGACCTATGATTTCATTTGCCTGAAATGCTAATACTCCCTTCCATACTGACACACCACTAACCATGCTCTCAGTTGCTGTAATGCCCCAGACTAAGTCCATAGCTCTCATTCTGTACTCTCACAGCACCCTATACTGCTTTTTTTAAGTAGTGTTTATCATAATTGTTAACCACATGCTGATTGAACAGTATTTGTCCCCTCAACTAAATTTAAATTCCCTGAGTTCAGTGGCTTGGTCTGTCTTGTGCAGTGTTAGATCTGTATCGTGCTTTACACACAGTACATAAATGCTCACTGAATTACAACCAAAACCAAGTGAAACAAAAACAAGGAGAAGCTTTATGATGTGCTAGAAAAAAATCCTAATTTATAAGTCAGACTAAATTCTGAGACAACTGTGCTAAATGTGTCTCTTTGAACAAGTAGTTTTATATCTCTGAGCCTCATTTTATTAATCTATGAATTTAAGAGGTATTTTTACTGACCTTTAAGATATCTTTCAACTCTGATTTGTTTCCCAAAGGATATCCCTCTTCCTCTTCCATCCATTTCTTATCCTGTTGACCTTTATTTTTTTAATTTCTTCTCCCACTTGATTTTCATCATTATTTGCTTCCCTATATTCATTTTTTTCTTTTTACTATCCATAATGTGAATGTATCCCTCGATATCTTGAACTCTCACCATTTGAATATTTGCTGCAATCTCTTGGAAATTTTTAACCTAAAATTGACTATTCACATTGAAATATCATTGAAAGAAACTTATGTGTGTGTTCTGGCCAAAAACATTAAGTTGCACATTAATCTGAGTGAGGGAATATGGAGTAAACTATTGTCTTTGAATCAGTTGTTTTCACAACAGGATTGTGTTTCATGATGATGTTATTTAAGGGTTTCATTTTATCTAAATATCTTTTAAGATAATGGAAAAGCCTGTGAAAAGTAGGTGAGCCTAGAAAAGCTCTTATGTTGGGAGAAAAGATGGAAATGATAAAGGCTGAGAGGCAAAAGACAAGAAGTTAAAAAATATAAATTTGACTGTACACATGTTCTGATGTACTATACAGTTATTTTTACCTATTTGCAAGAAAAAAAATAAAAATGATGTTAGTTTTTGTAATCTCATAGTTAATATTTGCATTCAGATAATTGTTTTTTCTTTTTACTTTTGCAAACAAATAATTGTTTTTTTACCTTAGAGAGCACATTTGCAGTAAAAAAAGAAAGTGTAACTTTTATCTAATACCGAATATATGCAGAAACATATTCACTAATAGCTTAATTAAATATTAAGTGATTTTGTATGTTTATTTTTAATTTAGAAATTGGAAAGTTTTTAAAAATTTTTTGTGGGTTGCTGGTTAAAGAATGCTTAATATCTGGGGAAATTAATTGGTATTTTTAGATGGGCTTGAATTGAATTATTCAATTTCTCCTTAGGATATAGTCTCCAGTACGTGAAAATTTGCCGTCCAACACACTTTCAGAAACAGATTAGATTTAGATAAGAGGAATATGTGTTCCTTTTCTGTTGATTTTATTGAAGAAAAAGTGCTAAAAGCTTCATTTTACTGCTTTATAGTCTTACATTGTAGTTGTTTGCTACCTCTTACTTATTTGCAGTCATTAGTTTTTTGATGAAAGTTTTTTTGCTTCTCACATAAGTCAGCAGAGTTGTGTCAGGACCTCGCTGACTGAATCAGGTTGTCGATTTAGCAGTGAGTGACTGATGGGATCCCTTAGCGAAGGCCTGTGATATCTCCTTGATGGTTTTCACTGTAAGTTCAGTGGTTTGTGCTTCAAACAGGTCACAATTCAGGAAAGATGCATATTTAGGTCTGTGTTCTATTCCGTTTGTTACTGTGGAGAGAGGTAGAGCTATTAACATTTTTTTAATGCTGCCAAAGTCTTGGCAAGTTTTATTTTTTAATTCAGTCTGTCTTCTTCTGCTCCCCTAGAGAGTGAGGTAATGACACAGTATTGGCTGTATGCTGCTGCTGCTGCTGCTGCTGCTAAGTCACTTCAGTCGTGTCCAAGCCTGTGTGACCTCATAGACGGCAGCCCACTAGCCTCCCCTGTCCCTGGGATTCTCCAGGCTGTATAACCAGTTGTGAAAAACCCAGAAACTGATCTCTCAATAATGGTGAACTATTTACTCTTTTTGTTTCCTTTCTCCTCTAAGAATCACATTCTTTTAAAGGCTCTAATTCTTTCCCCACAGCAGCTGCCCCTAAAGGAAAGCGCTGAGATTCAATTCAAAAACAGGCAGGCATGGGGATAGATTAATATAGGAAGAGGTATAAAATATAGCAAGAAGGATGAGTAGTACATAGTGTTTGAGATTAATTCTTAGTCTAGTTCATTTTTCTACCAGTAACAGGAACATGAGGTATAAAAAAGATCTTGAATTTTAATCATTTCTACAACATGGTTATGTTTTAAGAGCCAGGCTACTGTTTTCTTACACTTCTCTTAAATTTGCACAGTGCTTGACTGTTTAAGAAGACTTGAATATAGACCTTTTTTTTTTTTTCCTTCTAAGGATGAGTATACACATGAATTATTTTGAGTATTTTCTGAAAACTGTGGATGTGAGTGGTCTATTGGGATTGAAGAACAAGCTGTGATTGACTACCATTTGTCACCTTATGGTGGCATCATTTATAACATTCCATTCGGTTACCCAGGCCGTATAGTTCCTGTTCCTTTAGCAGTGCTTGGTCCAATATGGCAGTTATGGGACTTAGTTCTTCTAATGCATATGTAAAAAGTAAAGGAAAATGAAATGATCTGCTCTGCCTACTGCTTCATGGCGTGTGTAATCAGGTACAATGCAAACTGTGTACTAATGATGTGGAAGGGAGAAGCAAGGTGGACCCACCATAGGAAGTGTTTCCCAAACTAAAATTAGTTCTTCTACAAAGAAAAGTGTTGCCTTGATCAAGAAAGTTGTCAGTCATGCCTTCAGGGAACTTATTATCAAATAACTGTGATGGAGCAGAGTTAGCCTCACCCCGTGCTTAGGCCCTGATGCTGTTGAGACTGAGGAGACAGCAAAGAGCCTGTTTGCAGACTGTGTTGTTGTTTCATCACTCGGTCAAGTCTGACTCTCTCGTGACCCCAGGACCAGGCTTCTCTGTCTGTGGGATTTCCCAGGCAAGAATATTGGAGTGGGTTGCCATTTCCTTCTCCAGGGGATTTTCCTGACTCAGGGATCGAACTCGGATCTCCTGCATTCGCTGCCGGATTCTTTACCACTCAGCCACCAGGGAAGCCCTTGAAACCCAAAGGAAATTATCTACCAGAATCCTTTATTACCTTTTTCTTGTCCTCTCTTTTTAAAAAAGTGACAGTGATCATAGGGGATTTCCTGACTAGACACAGGTGATCAAGTAGCATGAAAATTAAGCCTTCCTCATTGAGAAGGAAAATAAAATAGTTAGCTTAGGTTAAAAGACAATGTAAATTCATTTCAACAAAGTTATGACCTTATAGGGAAATTATGGTAGGACTTGTATTTTCATAAAGGTAAATAAACATTTATGGCCTAATTTTTTATTTTAAACATATTTTATCAAAAGTGTGTTTATTATTCACTAAGGTGAGTGTGACCATACTTAAATCTACTGGGGCCATTGATCCATGTGCACTGTAACACAACTTGCCAGCTTAAAGATTCATAGTGTGTCAGGACAAAGCAAAATTCACAGACAGTCATTTTAGTGTTTGGATGGTTATCAATCTAAGAACATTTTTGTTTGTTTCTTCTGGAAACAGGATATTTTCTGACATTTTGACAGAATATAGAGGGTGGAAAGGTAGCAGGGGGATAAAATGAAATTAGGTTTCATTTTAGTGTCCTGTTAGAGTTTGTGTTTCCTGTCCATCCTTTAAGAGTGAAGCAGAGTCACAAAGTGTATTGATAGCAGTAATGGATGGCAGCCTCACTAGGTCTCCAGCAGACAGCATTAACACATTTGTAAAATAATTTGGTCATTTAGCTCTAATATCTAGTGGGCTGCTACTGAGCAGCTGCTACAGTTAGTGGCATTATTAAAAATTATCTCCACATGACAGCTGTAACATTTTTTCTGTTGTAGCAGAAAGTGCCAGTAGAAGATAGCCAAGAATACACCACATTTTTAAAAGTTTTATGTCAGGGCAAGGATTTTATTATTTATCAGAAAAATAAAGAACTGCCTTTAAAAAATACAACATGTTCAGTTCAGTTCACTGGCTCAGTCATGTCCAACTCTTTGCAACCCCATGAACCACAGCACACCTGTCCGCCCTGTCCATCACCAATTCCCGGAGTTTACCCAAACTCATGTGCATTGAGTCAGTGATGCCATCCAACCATCTCATCCTTTGTCATCCCCTTCTCCCGCCTACAATCTTTCCCAGCATCAGCGTCTTTTCAAAAGAGTCAGATCTTCGCATCAGGTGGCCGAAGTATTGGAGTTTCAGCATCAGTCCTTCCAATGAACACCCAGGACTGATCTTCTTTATGATGGACTGATTCTATCGTCTTGCAGTCCAAAGGACTCTCAAGAGTCTTTTCCAACACCACAGTTCAAAAGCATCAATTCTTCAGTGCTCAGCCTTCTTCACAGTCCAACTCTCACATCCATACATGACCACTGCAAAAACCATAGCCTTGACCGCTGCTGCTGCTGCTAAGTCACTTCAGTCGTGTCCCACTCTGTGCGACCCCATAGACGGCAGCCCACCAGGTTCCCCCGTCCCTGGGATTCTCCAGGCAAGAATACTGGAGTGGGTTGCCATTTCCTTCTCCAATGCATGAAAGTGAGAAGTGAAAGTGAAGTCCCTCAGTCGTGCCCAACTCTTTGTGACCCCATGGACTGCAGCCCACCAGGCTCCTCCATCCATGGGATTTACAGGCAAGAGTACTGGAGTGGGTGCCATTGCTTTCTCTAGATGGACCTTTGTTGACAAAGTAATGTCTCTGCTTTTTAACATGCTATCTAGGTTGGTCATAACTTTCCTTCCAAGGAGTAAGCATCTTTTAATTTCATGGCTGAAATCACCACCTGCAGTGATTTTGGAGCCCAGAAAAATAAAGTCTGACACTGTTTCCACTGTTTCTCCATCTATTTCCCATGTAGTGATGGGACCAGATGCCATGATCTTCGTTTTCTGAATGTTGAGCTTTAAGCCAACCTTTTCACTCTCCACTTTCACTTTCATCAAGAGGCTTTTGAGTTCCTCTTCACTTTCTGCCATAAGGGTGGTGTCATCTGCATATCTGAGGTTATTGATATTTCTCCCGGCAATCTTGATTCCAGCTTGTGCTTCTTCCAGCTCAGCATTTCTCATGATGTACTCTGCATGTAAGTTAAATAAGCAGGGTGACAGTATACAACCTTGACGTACTCTTTTTCCTGTTTGGAACCAGTCTGTTGTTCCATGTCCAGTTCTAACTGTTGCTTCCTGACCTGCATACAGGTTTCTTAAGAGGCAGATCAGGTGGTCTGGTATTCCCATCTCTTTCAGAATTTTCCACAGTTTATTGTGATCCACACAGTCAAAGGCTTTGGCATAGTCAATATAGCAGAAATAGATGTCTGGAACTCTCTTGCTTTTTCGATGATCCAGCGGATGTTGGCAATTTGATCTCTGGTTCCTCTGCCTTTTCTAAAACCAGCTTGAACATCTGGAAGTTCACAGTTCACATACTGCTGAAGCCTGGCTTGGAGAATTTTGAGCATTACTTTACTAGCGTGTGAGATGAGTGCAATTGTGCAGTAGTTTGAGCATTCTTTGGCATTGCCTTTCTTTGGGATTGGAATGAAAATTGACCTTTTCCAGCATGTTAGTTGAGCTATTAATATAAATGGTATTTAAACTTGAACTTCTAATAAAACTCTTCTGGACACTTTGGTGAAGAGAAAAACAGCCCTTTGTCATTTTAGGGAAATTGACATGTTCTTAGCTAGTTTAAGCAAATAGCTCTGTTTTAAAGTTTAGATTTTTTTTGCTTCTGTAAGAAAGTGGGCACTCCAATTCTGAGAGTTATAAAGTAATGCTTGTACTCTGACTTTGACTTCTCATGAAATTCAGAAGCAAAACAAATGTGATAATTGAAAATTTCAATATTGGGAAAGATTTGTCTTTTCTCAGCCAGGTTGTCTCTGGCATGGGGATAAACACATATATGAGAATACTAATCTTACTACAGCAGTTCAGACCTGCGCAGTTTACAGCTCTTGTTAGAAATGTGTTTCTCTTTTAATGTATTTTAATTATCTTTTAATGTATTTTAATTATAGGTAGATTTCCCAAAACTATGTGTGTGTGTGTTGTTTTTTTTTTTTTTAATGGTTGGTACTTAGAATTAATGAAAAACTATTTAGAGTGAATGAAACATTAGAGTTGTTTTAACTGGAAGTTTCTCTTTATAGAATCTTCTGTAAAGCTTGTTTTGGATGGCCAAAACTTTAAATAGGTTTAAAGTTTTACCAGTTGCATTTAATTTAGAATATTAAAATTTTAAAAAATATTGTAGTTAGTAAATGGATGTAAGTTAGAAACAGCTCAGATGAACTTCTGAGGAGCTGTGATAGACAAAAATAAAATTTCTCAAGCAGTTTTTTATTTTACACTCTCCATATTTGTATTATAGACTTGTTCTTTTCCCTTCTCCTCTATGCCTCTTTCTGCTTCCTATCAGATCCCTTCATTTACTCTCCTACTCTTAAGTCTTTCTGAGATGCTCCCAAAGTCTGGAAGAGAAATGATGCTTGCTCTCTAAGAGGAAAATTATTTTGTGGATATTTATAGATAAGCCTAATGGAATTTCCAGTTCTATCGTATCATTTTGGTTCCTCTTTTTCATCAGTTGATGTGATAGGCTATTTTGCTTCCTTCTCTGGTATTGAGGAAAAGTTAGAAGAAAGGATTACACATACAAGAGAAGTTTTTTAGTTGTTGTTGTTTCTTTGTCAAGTAGTTACTAAATTTATATTAGCATTTGAAGAGGCCCAGAGTTTGACTTCTAGGTTTATAGGTAGACAAAATATAATGGTATTTTCAATGCTGTTTTGAAATGATGTGGATATAATGGATTGAAGCGAATTCTTCAAATTAAATTCAAGTTTAAAAGCTTCCCTTTTGGATTTTCTGTATGCCTTTTTTTGAAAAATCTTTGTCTTAAACTTTCCTGCTGAAACAAAAGCAGAATTACGGTTATATAACCTGTCTTATGAGTATTTATAAATCTGTATTTGTATTAATTGCTATTTATTCTCTCAGCTCTTTTGTGCTGTACTTTCCCCACAAACAGATAGAGAATTACCAGCGTTATTGATCTCTGTTTCAGAATTTGACTCACCTAAGTCCCTTTCTTTCTTTTTCCACTGTCACCAGTCTATGACCCTAATCATCCCACGCCCCAGCCATTACATTAATCTCCCACTCATTGTATAAGAACTCTGGTCTTTTCCCCACTTCATCTTACAAACTGTTGCCACATTTTCTTAGAATCTTTCATTGCCTTCCTATTATGTAAGCGGTGGTTTATAAAGTATGGTCTGTGGGACCCTAGAACCTGAGGATGCCCTTGATCTGCAAGGTCAAAATTATTTTTATTTGTTTGTTTGTTTTTACTGTGTTGACATTTACTCTGATACAAAAGGAGTTATAAGCAAAACTGTTGATGCAGTTGCAGTAATCAAGGCTGTGGGACCAAGCTATGCCAGTAGTCATGCAATCTTCTCTGCCACACATAGTAGGGGGGAAAAAAGCCAGTTTTCCTTAAGGATATCCTTGAGAACTCAGTGAAAATCTTTAATTTTATTATATATTAATCTTTGGCGTTTATGTCTTTTTAACATTCTGTATGATGAGAGGGGAAGTACACTTAAGTTGCATTCTGAAGTACGACAGTTATCACCGGAGAAAGCATTAGTGGAAAGTGATCTGGGAGCTAGGCTTATCCTTTGTTTTTCATGAACAGCACTTTTACTTGAAAGAATAACTGAAAGACATGACCTGTGCTTACCTGAAAATGCTATTAAAATATTTTTTCCCTTTTCCAACTGTTTATCTGTGTGTTTAGATTTTCACTTATACTTAAACCAAAACAACATAAAGCATAAGATTAAATATCACAACAAATATAAGAACCCAGATGTCTTCTATATTCAGATTTGAAAGAGATTTGCAAAACTTCAAATATTGTCACTCCTCTCACTAATTGTTTTATTTTGGGAAATAGTTGCATTTCATCAAAAATTTGTTATTTATGTTAACATGCAGTAGGTTCTTGTTGTTAAATGAATAAATATTTTAAAAATTTCTTAGTTTTAATTTCTCGTGTGGTAAATATTGATAAATATAGCCCACATAAACAAACAAACAAACAAACAAACTCTTTGAAGTCCTCAGTTTACAAAGTGTAAAGGAATCATGAGATCAAAGATTTTGGAAATTATTAGTCTACATGATAATATCCAGTCTCAAAGAAGTACTTTCCAATGGGGTCCATTGTGTAACTGCTGATTCTTATTAATGTTTCTAAAATTATTCAACTTTTGTAATAAGGGTAGCACAGGAATCAGACAGCACAAATCTAAAATTTCCTTCCAGTTTTGCTGTTAAGATTCTTATTTGTAATTCTAAAGTTGTTACCCTATTCAGTAGTGAATTTTAGATACTAAATGCAATTGAAAGTCAGAAATTAGAAGTATGTCAAGAGAGCCAGAGAAAAAGTGGGTGGGAGTGAGGGAAAGTGGGAGGGAGGGATTGATAGACTTGGTAAAGTGAAATTAGGCAACAATGTGAGTTTGTCCTGAGTTTAATATAGCCTCAGTAAACAGGCTTTACAAGTGTACTATATGGCAACCCACTCCAGTACTCTTGCCTGGAAAATTCCATGGACTGAGGAGCCTGGTACAGTGCATGGGGTCGCAAAGAGTCAGACTCGATTGAGCAACTTCACTTTCACTTTTTTTCACCAGCAGTATATGAGGATGCTACTTTTTCCATTTGCTTACCATTTTATTTTCTTCTTTTTGGAAGCCATACTAATGGTGAGAGGTAGTTATCACATTGTGATTTTGATTTTTTAGTTTCCCTAGTGATAAATGGCCGGAGAAGGCGGTGGCACCCCACTCCAGTACTCTTGCCTGGAAAATCCCATGGATGGAGGAGCCTGGTAGGCTGCAGTCCATGGGGTCGCTGAGGGTCAGACATGACTGAGCGACTTCATTTTCACTTTTCACTTTCATGCATTGGAGGAGGAAATGGCAACCCACTCCAGTGTTCCTGCCTGGAGAATCCCAGGGACAGGGGAGCCTGGTGGGCTGCCGTCTATGGGGTCGCACAGAGTCGGAAACGACTAAAGTGACTTAGCAGCAGCAGCAGCAGCAGCAGTAAACCTTCATTTAGCTATGGAAATGAGGACACAGTAGAATGAATAAATTAAATTCATAGGTTTTCAGAAATATCGTATTTAGATTGTTACTTAAAATGCCCTTTAAACCTTAACCCAGAAATGCTAAAAGAACAAAAAAATCCCACTTATTCTGACTTCTTGTTTTCTTCCTTTTAATGCAGTCTTATAAAGTGATCAAAATGTGGACCATAGATAGTAGGAAAAAATGTGAAACTACAAAATTTATGACATGGCTAATCAACCTCATGATTTAGACATACAGAAAAACTAAAATGTAGAAGTACTGCTTCCTATTTCATTCTACCTTTAGCACTGGAGAGGAGTAATTCAGGGTCCCCATCATGCTTTATGAGACATAGTCTTGTTTCACAATAGCATGAAGAAACTAGGAGCAAAGCTCAAGTTGGAGAAGGGCGAACTTTAAGGGAGACTGTAAGATAATTGCTCAGGTTGACACAGACAAGATAATTCAGGTTTTCTGAAATTCAGTGCTGGTGGCAGATTTATATTTTGTCAGGAACCCTGGGTTTCCTGCTATAATAGTTTTCCATATTCTAGTTTTTATGGACAGAGCCTATCAGTATCTTCATGCTCAGTGTGGATCATAAGATTCAGATTAAATTGCAGGGGGCAGTTTAGGTCATCCATGGCCAACTTACATAAGAAGCTTAGTCATTTGAGTGAAAACTTGTCTAGGCCACAAAACCACCACATTTCTACATAAAGTAGGTGCATCCCTCTCTGTTTAAGTGATCTTGGTATTTGACTCTAAAAATAGGTATGCATTGTGGTAAAAATGTAACCCATTTGTTTATCCAAATCGTGTGAAGAAAATCAGCTTTGACGTGGCTTTTAAGTTCAGGCAAGAATCTTTTATCTGCCAAGAATTACTGAATTAATTCCTTTTAAGCTTTTTGTGATAATTTTAGGAAAATTTGAAGTATAAACCAAACTTTAAATGCTTGAAATGAAAGAGTTGAAGGTAGGAGAGAGTTGGTGTGGAATGGAGAAGCTACCTATGCAGCAGGTACTGGTGTGCAAAGTTCACAGGAGATAGAAGCAGAAAAACAAGGGGAAAAGGAAAGACAGTGAACTTCTAAAAATTAGTAAACATGTCAAGCCAAGCCCTGGTAACATTATTGGTTCTTGGATCTTGAGTTATTGTGGAGGGTAGTTGATGAGCTCCCCAAACATGCCAAGCGACAAGTTTAGATAGACTTTAAGAGAGCAATGAAGTTAGCCAGAAGGAGCACTGATGACAATGTTGGACACTTATAGGGTTGTAAGAAGAGAGGCATACATACACCTAATGCCCTGAATACTGACCTGTTTATTTTCTACAGATCGTCACCTATAGTTATGCATATTTGAGTAATTATAGCGTAAAACATATAGGAAATCATTTGAATTTCCTTGAAGTCGGTCAGTACCAGGAATACCTATCATCCTGTGATAAAAAGACTAAAAGTCTATGGAAAGTAATAGTAATGAAGACTCTCACCTAATAGATAAAATGCACTTATTTATTATTGATATTTACAACTCTCCTGCACTCATGGGCATTTGTTTTTTAATTTCTTCAGTTTGAAGTACTCCTCTAGTGTAATAACTAAATAGTAATAAGTAATATATTTTAAATGTTTCCTACACTGTATATCTGAGAGGAGTTAGTCCTTCATGGCTAAAGAACTTTTGATATATCTTGAAACATCATAAAAGCCTTACTCAATGGATCTAATATGCACTTATAGTTAAGATATGTTTCAAGTTTTTCAATAGCCAAAATGAGCAAACAGTTCATATTAAAAAAAATTTGAAGTGATTTTTTTGTATCTCACCCCTAAAGCAAAGGCAAAAACAAAAATAAACAAACAGGACTATATCAAAATAAAAAGCTTCTGCACAGCAAAGGAAACCATCAATAAGATGAAATGGCAACCTGCTGAACCGGAGTAAATATTTATAAATCATATATCTGATGAGTTAATATCCAAAATATATGAAGAACTCATACAACTGATTAAAAAACAAAAAATACCCCCAGCAGTTTGATTGAAAAATGGGCAGAGGATCTGAACAGAAATTTTCCAAAGAAACATATAGATGGACAACACATATGTAATGTATTCAGCCTCCCTGATCATCAGAAAAATGCAAATCAAAATCAACAGTGAGATATCCCTCACACCAATGAGAATGGGTATTTTCTAAAAGACAAGAAGTAACAAATAATGACAAAGATGTAGAGAAAACAGAACCCTTGTGCCCTGTTGGTAGGAATGTAAACTGGTGCAGCCACTATGGAAAACAGTTTAGAAGTTCCTCAAAAAATTAAAAATAGAACTACCATGCTGCTGCTGCTGCTGCTAAGTCGCTTCAGTTGTGTCTGACCTTGTGCGACCCCATAGGCAGCAGCCCACCAGGTTCCTCTGTTTCTGGAATTCTCCAGGCAAGAACACTGGAGTGGGTTGCCATTTCTGTCTCCAGTGCATGAGAGTGAAAAGTGAAAGTGAAGTCGCTCAGTCGTGTCCGACTCTTCGTGACCCCATGGACTGCAGCCTACCAGGCTCCTCTGTCCATGGAATTTCCCAGACGAGAACTGGAGTGGGTTGCCATTTCCTTTTCCATACAGCCCAACAATTTCGCTTTTGGATATTTATCCAAAGAACATGGAAACACTAATTGGAAAAGCTATATGCATCCTTGTGTTCATTGTGTCATTATTTACAATAGTCATGAAATGGAAACAACCCAAGTGCCCATTGGTGGATGAACAACATACTTACTACTCTGCCGTTGAAAAAGAAATGAAATCTTACCATTTATGACAACATAGACCTTGAAGGTATTATGCTAAATGTAATAAGTCAGAGAAAAACAAATACTGTGTGATGTCACTTATATGGGGAATCTAAAATCTAAAATAGAACAAAACTCACAAGTACAGAGAACAGCATGATGATCTACAAGAGGATGGTGGGTTAGATGGGTGAAGGGGGTCAAGGGATACAAACTTCCACTTATAATAAGCCATGTGAATGCCATCTGCATCATGGCGATTACAGTGTTGTAGTGGATACTTGAAAGTTGCCAGGAGAGTAAATCAAAAAGTTCTCATCAAAAGAAAAAAGATTTTCTAACTTATTATGGTGACGGATGGTAATTAGACTTGTTAAGATCATCATTCTGCAGTGTATACAAGTATTGACTCATTATGTTATACACCTGAAAATAATATAACATTACATATCAGTCATATCTCAGTAAAAGAAAAAAAAAGTAAAATAGGAGATGAGACTTCTAAAAGAGTTGAAACATTTAACTTTGGTACCTCCACCTTTAAGAGACCTGAGGGTAATATGTTTAGATCGTCTGTTTTTAAGATCTTACTGGCCTCTAGTGGTAATATGATGCTATAGTTTAACCAGTTCTAAAATCTTTACAACTGACCAAAAATAAAGCCATTTTGAAGATGTAGGCTGCCAATAACTTCACTCTTTCAGTTCAAGCTCAGCAGTACTCTTGAGTGTACGTGCAGCATCATCTTCTTCCGAAAGATATCTCTCCTTTATTCTTGTCTCTGAGTCACCCCCACCTCTTTCTTTTGAATGATAACTGGTTTTGCCCTGAAGTGATCTCCCATTATTTTAGTGCCTGTACACTGGTGATTATCGCGTCAAATTTGTACTAACAATTTTTCCCAAAGTGTTTCAGTCCTCTTCTTTTTGCAGACTGTAGGGCAAAATATTCCCTCTGTCAAAAACTGTTTATATTTTCTTCAGAGGAATTTTAAGTTTTCAGCTTAACCATTTAGGTTTATGTTTAGACCACCTTCCTTGATTTTGAAGCACCTTCCATTTGGAATGTGAATTTACCAAGCATGGGAGTGATCTGTCGCTTTTGTTTTTGTGTCTGTCACACAGATGTGAAAGGGCCACCTACCCACCGTCTGTCTTGTGGCCAGTCGCCCTACACCGACACGACAACATGGGAGCGGAAGTACTGCATCCTCACAGACAGCCAGCTGGTGTTGCTCAACAAGGAGAAGGAGGTGAGGCTGGATGTTACTGAGAAAAGCTACTTCCCTTTTCTGACCAAATTCCTAAAATAACCTAGTTTTAAATTTGCATCTTGATGAGTTACACTTAGGAAAGTGGAGGCCTTATGAATGGAGACGCGTAAGTGGTTCCAAAACGCTGCCAGTGTCATCACGATAAATACATGATTGTCACGAAACAGTGACTTCAGCAAGACAGGCTGGATATTCACTACGGGATAGTGAAAGAGATACTGAGTTGAGAAATTTGGAATGAGAATGGGTTGGATTGTGTAGACCTGGCCCTGAAATTATATCAATCTACGGCGGAGCCTGCTGGGCTGCCGTCTATGGGGTCGCACAGAGTTGGACACGACTGAAGCGACTTAGCAGCAGCAGCAGTAGCTATTAGAAGGGCTTCCCTGGTGGCTCAGATGGTAAAGAATCCACTTGCAATGCGGGAAACTTGGGTTCAATCCCTGAATTGGGAAGATCCCCTGGAGGAGAGCATGGCAACCCATTCCATTCTTACCTTGAGAATCCCCATGGACAGAGGAGCCTGGTGGGCTACAGTCCACAGGGTCGCCCAGAGTCGGACATGACTGAGCAACTAAGCCCAGCACAGCTATTAGAAATTTTATCAATCTTGCTTCTTACAAGTAGCAAATGGCATAGTCAGCAGACTAATTGAAAGAAGTTTAATGAAGGGAGTATACAGAGGTATGGCAGCAAAAGGGACCCACCAGAGGGTGATAAAATACACATTAAAGCAGTTATCACCCTGGACCTTCAGGGCAAGGGAAAGGAGCAGTTTTTCTGGAACCCAGAGAACTGTAGTTGCACAAAAGGGCCAATGACAGTAGCTGTGGCTGTGCACAAGAAAACACCACCTCTACCAAAACAAAAATGGCCAGCAGGGAGGAAACTCTGGAGAACAAACATGCTTGCTCTCTTTTCCTGCTTTCTGATTTCTTGCCAGTTACCTACTGGCCAAACCTAACTTAAAGCCAGAGGAAAAGATTGCTTTTGATGTGTTCCAGAAATCTGTTTCCTAAAGCACAGCAAGGGAGAGAAGGGCAAAGAATAGATCTGGAGAGACAGAATATACTAAGTACAGACATTGAGTTCTAGGTAAATTTTCTGTGCTTCTAAGTAAAAAAAACTCTTGAACTTATGTATATACCATTATTACTTTACTCCTCAAACTGTTACAGTGTACAAATTCTTCCACATCCAATAACTTGTTTGCCTTTGGTGACTTATCAGATGGTTGACTTGGTAGGGCCAGAAAACCATCTTGCTCCCAACCTCCACAGCATAGAAAAATGATGAGTGTGATCTTGACAAAGAAGAGGGATAATGGGGAGGAAAAGAGAAGAAGGGATCTCATTCAATGAAGGAGAAAGATTAATTGCCAAAAACATATATAAATAACTAAAAGCTGTTAAGTGGAATATTAGTTCCATAAGTCATCCCTCCATAAAAATAAATTCAGCTGAAGCAAAGCACCAAAAATACATTTCTTAATTCTTACCTGTGGATCCCTATACCCTTTTTTCTTCTCTCTCTTCTCCTGCTCTGTACCTTTTCTTTCCCATCTCTTCTCCTACTCAGCATTCTTTAACATGGTAAAGGCAAGGTCATACCAATAAAGCAATTTTGATTTTCATCTTTTCTTTTCATAAGCGGTACTTACTTGCAAGGGCCTGGCTAATGTGCCCTCTATGAACTTGGTTATTCTTTTTCTGTAGTCATTGGAAAATGTCCCTTACTTTTGTTACCATTTCCCTACCTGTGACCCTTTTCCAATATTGTAATGTAATTAAATTTGATTTTATTAAAATCATTCAATAAAGGTCAGCCCTTTCTGGAATAGGATAGTACATGTTGTCTTGTTCTATTAAGTAGCTACATAATAAAAATTGGTAGGGTACATATTAGCATAGAATATTTCTAATTATCTAATCTGAATAAACAGATAAATCAGAATGCCCATTTAAACCAATCTACTCTGTCAGCAGTCTTTCATCAGAGCCATTAGTATGGAGTGATATGAACGTATCATTTACCATCTTTTTGCCTTTATCTACTTCAATTTAGTAATGTAAGGAACCAAATAGCCTAAAGATACATAGCTCAAGGTCAGGAGCGTGCCTTAAAGAGAACCATGACATAACCCATGATCAATTGAGTAATCCAGGCTTGGACCCCCTTTAGTCCCATGAAATAACTGTCCATGAGGAATGATGATTTCTAAAACGATTTCTTACATACCTTATCCCTTTTAAAAAAATTTTGCTTATTTTTGATTAAAGGATAATTGTGCTACCATATTGAATTGGTTTCTATCAGACATCAACATGCTAGCCATCAAGAGTAGCCCTAGGCATCAGGGGAACCCTTGTCTTCTACTCTCCATGTGACTCTGTAAACCCCCTTTTCTGTCTCTGCCTTCCCCTCATCCTTTCCCACCTCTTGAAACCCTTTCACTACGCCCTCTGCAACTCATAGTCCATCATCAGTCAAATCAGCTCTTTCTTTCACCCCTTCTCTGAAGAAGTTCCTTGATCTAGATCTCCTGAGAACCTGTAGCTTTCTGAGGACACTGCCTTGCGTGAGGTCCTGTCAGGCGATGGCTGTGTTCCTCTCATGGCCTTCATACCAGGCTGCCTGAGTTGGCATCCTTCTCCTTTCATGGCTGCTTCCCGTCTGCTCACCGTTTTTCCCCTATAAAGTCCAAACTCTGAGTCTCATGTTATATCATCTTCTAGCCCCACCCCACACTGTCATTTCTCCTCATTTCTTACTGATTTTGGCTCCTGACTCATCATCATTATCTCCAGCACTACTCCTGCCTTCACTTGTGAGGATTCCAATGTCTGCAAAGATGATCCCTTCAACACACTGTCTCTAAGTTTCCCAAACTCCTCTCCTCCAAGAATCTTTTCGCCTCATTGCTACAGCTTCTTCACATTCTCAATTGTGCGTGTCTTCCTATTTGACCATCACCTATCTTTCTAGCTCATCCTTTTTGCCAACAATTTTTCAATCCTTTTGGGACCTATGGGCCATTGATCTTGTCACTTTTCTGTCCCTCATACCTCTGATACCCTCTCTTCCCTCTTCATCCAGCTTGAATTCCATGATCACTTATTTTAATCTTTGCATACTGTTTCCTTGCTGCCCCCACCCCCTTTTGCATCATGTCATATTCACTTGGCAATGTGATAGGTTAGTTAAATCCTGCTGCTCATCTATCCTGCTCTGCTTCCACGCAGCATAATGTGTCTGGAGAGAATCACTCCACCACACTGATGGTCTTTAACTAATGGCTGCAAACCTCATGTGAGCCTCTAATGCTCCTTGGCAATCACAAAACATTTCCTAGTCTAATTACTGTCCACCTCTCCTGGACTCGTCCCTCTCAATCTATGCGTGGTGAGGGACCAATTTTTTCCCTACTTCATCATGAATAAAAAAACACAATAATATGAATTGTAAAGCAATATGAAGTTTTAAAAAGACAAAAGTCTAAGTCCAAATTTTTTATTAGATTTAACAAAAAAATGAAATTGCAGTTCAATAATAGTCATAATAAGAAAAGGAGAAATAGAATTACAAAAATTGTACATGTTTATAGAGAGTGTGCTATAAAATGAGATGAATCTACTGGTAACACAAAGCACACTTCTTAATTTCTACGTTGTTAAATTGTTTAAACAGACAACTTGTACAACAGAACAGTACAGGACCTTGGACTATACTTTGAGTAGCACAATCCAGAATGATTTCTGAGATGATTTTTTACATTTCCTCATATATTCTGCCGGGAGCCGGTGAGAGGACCTCCGCCCATGACAAAGGTCATGAGGAAGGAGGCTTGACATACGCAAGGGGGTGGGGGGCGAGCCTCAGGAGTCCCCCTGGAAATCCTCGAGCATCTACCCCCATAACCAGAGCCTGCCTACTTTACTACTTTGTGCTCTCACCTACACCTCTGACTTTACTGGGAGCTGTCCCCCACCACCTCTTTCGGAGAAGGAGTTAACTTAGAGCTCCAGTTAATAAAAATTCCTGGGCATGACAGGAGTGTTTTAACCTGCAAACTCCTCTGAAGATTCTCTAGCCTGCCTGTCAGGCTTGTCTGGCCACATGTGATTGCTCACAGCCTCCCAACTGTAAGAGGCACGAGATGCTTTAAATCTTCTAAAAACAGGTTCTTTAGAGAAGTTAGAGAATGATGCTAAAGCTGAAACTCCAGTATTTTGGCCACCTCATGCGAAGAGTTGACTCATTGGAAAAGACTCTGATGCTGGGAGGGATTGGGGGCAGGAGGAGAAGGGGACGACGGAGGATGAGATGGCTGGATGGCATCGCTGAGTCGATGGATGTGAGTCTGAGTGACCTCCGGAAGTTGGTGATGGACAGGGAGGCCTGGCGTGCTGCGATTCATGGGGTCGCAAAGAGTCAGACACGACTGAGCGACTGATCTGATCTGATCTGATAGTGGACTGATTAGAAATTTTATTGATGAAGGGTTTTTCATTTGTTGAGCCAATGTTTGCTGCTGAGTCTCCACATCGCCTGCCCTTACACACATTAATGAATATATAGAAGAAATAGGTATTAACCTTTGATATTAATCACGTTAGACCTTAGGCTAAGTAAATTCTTTCCTTTATTAAAACCCACTACACCCTCACCCTATAGGAATGTAACTCTATCTGGTACCTTCGGAAGGTGGAGTCTCTTTTAAGAATAATCACCCCTGGAGAAGTAAGTGTCCTGTATTGACCGCTTGTCACAAGGAGAGGGTCATAAATTGTCAGCAGGCCCCCTGGCCAGAAGATGATGTAACACCCCTAAGACCTCTGTATACATTTGTATGAAGCACCTGACTTTGATAAAAGTCAGGACTGCTGACCCCACGTGACTTTTGTATAACATCTCAGTGTATAAAAGTAGACCATGGAAAATAAAGAATTGGGATCAGTTCCTCGAAAGACTGGTCTCCCCATGTCACTCTCTCTCTCAAATTCTGGTTCAGTCTCCCATCTGGAGCGTGGAACCCACCATGCTTACTAATTACGCCTGGGCTTCTAAGATCCGACTGGGGAGGCCTCAGTGTCTCCTCTCCTTCAGGAGACCAGGATAGCTGTGGCCTACGTAAGTGGTGCAAACTTCTTGTCTTGAAGTTTTATTGGTCTCCCACGTAAACCAAGCTACTCAGCCTCTTTTCTCCACTGAATTTTCCTACTGAGCTATCCTCATTCTATTACTCTTTATATCTTTAATTAATATTTATTTAAGCAATTGTTTCCTGACCCTCACCGATGCCGTCTACACTTCGAACTCGCTGGATCAGCTGGGGCTGGACCCTGGCAATATTCTGACTCCTTCTCTATGTTTCTCTATTACCCTCACCTATAGCTGTTATTTTGCTGCTTATCTCATTAAGAAAATTCTGACACTCAAGAGAACTCTGTTACTATGTCTACACATCCACCAGCAACTCTTTCCTTATACACTGATTTCCCTCTTTTCACTGTGGTTGGATTACCCAGGGTCCAGCTGTCAGCCCCTCCTTGTGCCCATTCTTGGCTATTCAAGAATATATCACTGGCAGTTCTCCCTTATTTCTTTTACATCTTCAATTCTTTGCTCTCTGCTAGATTGTTGCTATCAGCATGCTCTTATTTCTGCATGAAAAAAAGAAAACAATAAGCCTGCATTAATCTCCCTTCTGTCTCCATTTGCCATCCCTTTCTCTGCTTCTCTTCATGCAAAAACTTTTAAAAACTTCTAGCCGCTATGTTTCTAATTTTTCTCTTCCCGTTCTCTCTTAAACCTACTTCATTCACACTCTGACCTTCGCCGCTTTGTGAAAATTGCGCTTGTTTAGCTCACTGGTGACCTCCACATTGCTAAATTCAGTGGTCACTTCTCACTTCTTGTCTTACCTAATCTTTAAGTTAGTGGCATTTAATGCAGTTGATCACTCATTCCTTAGCACCAGTTTCTTCACATTGCTTTTCGTGACACTCTGCTCTCTTAGTTTGCTCCCTTTCTCTCTGGCAGTTACTTCTGGGTCATCTTTGGAGATTTCTCTCCTGCTCTCCAGATCTCAACAAGAGAGTGCTACGGAGTTCAGTCCATGAACTTCACTTCTTTAGGAATACGCAATCTTACAACTTTGAATAGCCCTCTAAAGCTGCTGATCTTAATTGTATGTCTTAAGCCAACACAACTCTTTCCTTGACTCATGTATCAACCTGCCCATTAACACCTTTACTTGGATATGACTTTGTCCCTGTTTTAAGCACATCAGGATGTTCCTACCTTGAGACCTTGGCCTTGACTTTTCTCTCAGATATTTGCAAGACTCACTTTCTCACCTTCTCCAGCTCTTTGCTTGTATGTCACTTGCTTGATATGGCTACTCTGACCAAATTACTTAAAACTGCAACCCCTCCCTGTAGCTCCATTCAGAAATTCTGATCTAATTACCTGAATCTTATTTTTTTCCCCCTGTAGTATTTACCACCTTCTAAAATGCTATATAATTTATCATGCTTATTGTCTCTTTTATATAAGCTTTTGAAAACATTAGTTGCTCAGTCGTGTCTGACTCTTTGTGACTCCATGTACTGTAGCCTGCCAGGCTTCTCTGTCCAGGGAATTCTCCAGGCAAGAACACTGGAGTGGGTTGCCCTTTCCTAAGGCAGGGATTTTGTCTGTTTTGTTCAACACGGCACCTCTCCGTGCTTAGAACAGTTCCTGACACATATGTAAATTCTCAACAAATATTTGTTGAATGAATTTTGAAAAAGCCAAATTATAAACTTTTAATTTCTGAATATCCATTTTTTTAAATTAAAGTTTGAAAAGAGCCGAACCTTCTATCTTTTCTTTTTTATGTGATAAGTCTTCTCTCAACAATAGGTGTAATAACATATTTTTTTTTCTAAGACTGGATAATAAAAGTGGAAAAAATCCATAAGATGCTTTTCTGTTACTGAATGTGAAATTCTATATTTATTGAGCACCTATTATGTGTGCAGTACTGTGGTTGCAAAAATGCAGTTTTGTTAGGAACATATTCAAGTAAATTAAAAGTTAAAACCCATTTGAAACTAGAAACAGAGGTGGTGGCTGCACACCATCATGAATGTACTAAATGCTACTGAATTATTCGTTTTATGATGGTTAATTTTATGGTACATGAATTTTACCTCAATGCAATTTTTTAAGAGGATTATAATATTACCACAAGGGAAAGATTAACTAAGATATTGCCTTGGATACTATATGGTTTAAAGTGGAGAATAGCAAAAAAAGGATTTACAGAGAAGTTTACAACTGTGTCATGTGTTTAGGGACAAACAGAAGCTCACTTGGAGGAAAAGATGGGAAGGATATTCCATGTACATATAAAGATGCAAAGTCAAGAAACATTTCACATCTCTTTGGCAAACTGCAAAATGTTCAGAATTCTTGGAATATAATTTGCAAAAGGAAGACGGATAGCTGGCAAGAGGTGAAGAATAAAGTTCTTTAAAGGCCATGCTAAGGAATTTAGCCTTTATTCTGGAAATGATTTGGATCATGGAAAGCTATTTAACAGGGAAATGACATCACACTTGCTTCTTAGAAAAGGAACTCTGTTGATCATGTTGAAAATTGAGTGAAAGGGACTGGAAGGAAATAGATGAGTTATGTTACTGCAATAGACCAGGAAAAGGATGACAAGTTTACAGAAACAGTTTAATGTCTTGAGACAGGTGTGTTCTACCATTATTAAGTAGGAAAAACTGGATTAAGTCTCTAGGATAAGAAAATATTAAGGCATAGTTATACCTGCTACTTGAATTTTATTTAATATTCTGTTAACTTCATGGTACGAAAAGATTAGAAATCTCTTTTTTTTTTTAAGTGGAAGAACCTGAATACACTGTTACTCTTTTGCATTCCACCTACACGATCATGAGGAATATAACTCTTATCCTTGGAGTTTTGTGTTGAACAATTCACAATTCCTTGAAACAAGGAGTTTAAGGAATTTCCTGCCAAAATTATCCTAAAAAGCTGTTTTAAACCTTAATCAACTAACTAATCTTGGGGGTGTTTATCACTGTGTTAATAAGATCAAGTAAGAGGGTTCTAAATCCTTAGCCAGACACTGTTGGAATGTGGGAGGATTCTATTAGTCTAGTCTTACTCATGTATTCAGTGTGTGGGATCTCTTAATGCTCTCTGTTAACTCTGCATGTTCCCTGACAGCAGTGGAAACAGGATGGGGAGGATGTACATGGGAAGTGTGCTGAATGCATGAAGTTACCCGCTTGGGAAGGTAGCAGAAGGACAGACCTGGGCAGAATGCTGAGAGAGAAGTCTGCCAGGAATATCACCTTGAGAAATGATTCACTGATTCAGTAAATTGCTTCATGCAAATTGTGCCAAACAAACATTGCTTATGTGTTATGAAATACACTTCCCTTCCTGGATGCCACGATAGGCCCCAGCTGGCTTGGCACCAGCGTGGTTCAAAGAGGACGTAGGAGGCCATTTGAATTCCATTTTGCTTGCAAGAGATAAGACCAAGTAAACTAGAGATTAAGGAGCAGAGGGAAATGGTAGAGAAGACAATCATGACCCCACCCCCACCCCCCGGAGTGCAACCAATACAAAAGTACAAAAGAAAGCTTAATTTCTGAGTTTCTTTCTTTTGGCGATAACAAGCCTTTAAGAATGGCTCCTTTTTCCTTCATTCAAACTCTACTTTCTGTATCTGGAATTTTAAAAGCTGGGATGCTAGTGTAAAGGCTTCAAAGTAGTAATAATGCAATTTCAAAATATTTTAAAAATATTTTTCTTCCTTTCAGAAAGCAGTATTTACACTCAGATATATTGATGAAAATAGCAGTTAGGCTTTGTGCAAATAACTAAAATCAAGTGTTATTTATCTTGGAGTAAACTACCCATGGCATATTTCATTCAGAGCTGCTTTTAAGTTATTCAGCAGATACATAATGTGCCCCTGTATGTGAATTCACTGTTCAGAGTTACAGAGAATGAGACACAATTCTTTCCTCTCTCTCCAGTACCAAATTTAGTTGTGGGAATAGGATAAATAATTTTAAAATGGCATTTGATAAATAGCACAAGTGAACTGGATAGAATAAAAAAAGAAATCTGTTTATTCTAAAGGACTATAGTCTGTTGTCATTAAGATGCTGTTGGCAATGGCCAATTACCAAAGGAAGCTGAAGAAAGGAAAGGGGTTGGAGTTATGTGTTATGAATATTAATCTGTGGGATGTATTGGAAGAGGGAAAGATAGGAAGGAGACAGACCAATTAAGAGACCACTATTCCTCTGATCTAAAATCTTGAATGGTTTCCCAGTGCTTCCTGAATTATGCATGGCCTGGTATTAAAGCCCTCCCATGTGGTTATAATATATTTTGGTATTCTCTCCCACTTCCCCGTCTTAAGAGGCTCTAGCTAAATTGACTAACTCCAGGTTCCAAAAGTAAAAAAAAAATAGTATATTTACCAACGTCTTGGCTGATGTTATATTTTTTCGTTTGCGTAAAATTGCCCCCATATCTACCTGTCAAATATTCATTTATTCATTTGTGAGTTGTAACTGTTTTAAGGTTTGAGAATCTACTGGTAAGTAAAGCTGTTAACTTATGTGGAATCAGTTGCACAGATGAATAATTATGATCCCATGTATAAGTATAGTGGCAGAGAAAGATGTCTTATTTGAGAAATCTCAGGAGATGTGCCCTAACCTGCCCTTAGGGGATTGATAGAATGGAAGGTTCCTGAAGAGGCAGTGCCTGTCCTCAGTCTCAGGGTGATCAGAGTGACCTGGCAGGTATGGAATAGAGAGGAAACTGAGAAAAAAACCTTTCAGACTGAGACAACAAACTCAGTAAAGGCACTGAACTACAACATAGGGAATATGTTAGGGAAACGCAAGCAAATTGGTGTTCCTAGAATGTAAAGTGCAAAGCTGGATACCCAAACAGTGGCCAGATTGTGGAAAACCTGGTATACTATATCAGGAACCTTGTACTTATTCTGTAAGATAGTAGTTTTAAGACACTTTTAGCAGAACAACCCTTTCTTTGTAGAAAAGCTTACATAGAAGCCCTGTATAGCAGGTAAACTCCAGATTAGAGTGTGGTTGAAGCAGAGATGCGAAGAACTGACTCATTTGAAAAGACCCTGATGCTGGGAAAGATTGAGGGCAGGAGGAGAAGGGGATGACAGAGGATGAGATGGTTGGATGGCATCACCTACTCAATGGACATGAGTTTGAGTAAACTGGAGTTGGTGATGGACAGGGAGACCTGGCGTGCTGCAGTCCGTGGGGTCGCAAAGAGTCAGACACAACTGAGCAACTGAACTGAACTGAAGCAGAGAGGTACCCTTCTTGTCACGTCCACATATGAGTGAGCATACCGTCTCTTCTTTGAAGACCACTGCAAAGGAGAGCAACTGAAGGCCGTTAAGCCTCAGAATGACATGGTTATGATTGCATTTTTGAAATACTCTGTTAACCCACATACAGAATAGATTTAAGGGGCAGAATATCACCAACAAAGAGACTGTATTAGTAGTTTGGGTAAGAGAGAACCGGAGGCTGTTGGCACCAGCTGTGATGGAGTAACTGATATAAGGCTAGCTCTCCCATTGCAAACAACACAAGACTGGACCAAGAAATATACATAGCAGCTATTTTTCACACATTGGACAATAGGCAGCCAAAGACAGTGGTGGTCACCACTCTCCTTGAAGAAAAAGAAGTGTCAGAAGACGCACAGTATAAGCCAAGAGAGGTTGAAAGAAAGATAAAAATTTCTCTCATGTTATAGAACCTGAAAGATGCACAGCTTTTAAGAGTAATTCAGTATACAAGTAAATGTGAGCTAGTAAGCTAAATTAGGACAATTGGAATGGAAAAAATTGTTTTTTTAAAGCTGTCTTTTTTTAAAACTAATTTTCTTTGGCTGTATGGCTGAGATTTGTAAAACTCTTGCTTAGTTCATTTGAAGATACTTAAAATATTATATCTCTAACTTTTAAGAAGCAGGTCAATATCTTTAAAAGGATAATTTATGTAAGAAGCAAATCAATGGTGTTGTAAAAGGAAATGATTCTTAAGAAACACATTTAGAATAAAAGTAAACACTATTCTCCCTTATATTGAGTCAGAAATAAAATGCCCTAAACTTAAGAGTGATGCTTGAATAAAATCATTCATCATATTTTAAGTTTCAACTGTGGGGAAAAAAAAATTCTGCATTGAAACTTTGAGAATATAATTGTGAGTGACATTTAGGCCCAGATAAGATGCTTGACATATTTTATTTATTCTCTTCTTAGATATGATACAGATAAAATAAGTGATAATGGAAACCATGTCTTTCTTTTTCCTGGTTATGGCCTTTGTGAATTTCCACAGAAAAGATTGTAGGTCATTCCCTCCTAAAATATAAAAAATAACTCCTTTTTTCTCTGTGGCTTAGGTCTTCATTAATTCAGATAATAGGCATTTTGGGGGAACTATTGCAAAAATAATTATGTTTATTTAGGTTCATCTGTTTGTTCAAAAATCCAGACTACTTTTTTTTCCGCCCAAATTCACCTCCATTCTGTCCTAGGGCAGGAAGAGGGTACATTTTTACCTTCCCTACTAGGATGGGGTTATTTAACCTCTGGGCCCTACTCTGTTAATTATTTAAGTAGAGATCATTTCCATCCTGAAAGGGGCAGATGGCTTAGATTACTGTTGGTAAAGTTTTCTGTTACAGAGCTTTTGGAAAAGTTAATGTCTTTACTGATGCTATTATTTGATATTCCCTTATGTTTTAGAATTTTACTGTTCTTAATTCCACTAGCAGTAACTGTAGTTACAGCAGTGAGGAAATGGGGAATTTTTAGTCTTATAAAATGTGAAAATTTTCAGTCCTTATGAAGACATGAGAATTTTGCTCTTCAGACTCTCAGTAACGCAGAGAAAACCTCCTTTGGTATCGTCCCCTTGACCCAGTCACAGGACTTGAATTACTGAGGCAAAGCAGGAAGCAGATACACTTAAGCTTGTATCTGTCCCAATTTTGCTGGATCAGTTGATGTGCCCGTAGCAGTCACCTGGAGAAATAAATTATTCCTCATCTGTAAAAAGAGGATAATAATAATAGCTCCCTCATAATGTCACACATGTAAATTCCTTAGCTTTGTGCATGGTAGGAACCTAATACTAGTCATTATTGAAATCTGTTTAAAAATGTCTATATTGGAGCCATAAGAATTAGAGACTATGATTAATTGTTGCCGAATTGGTTGCCTGCACCCACACTGGGGTCCTAATCTAGGCCGAGGGGTCTTGGTCGAGGAGGTTCTTTTTCCACTCAGATTCACACAACCAATAATAGCGAAACTGGTGCTGAGAATAGAATGGCACATAGTTTATTCAGTGACCAAAGAAATAGAGACTTCTGAGAATTTAGTTCGCAAATCAACTTCTCAACCTCATTCAACCGTTTATATAGAAGGGTTGAGGTAAAAAGGACAGAATTGAGTAAAGAGAAGGAGGAATATTCATGAGCTATCTGAGAACAAGGGTGTGGTTTTTACACAGGACTGAGGGGCACCCCTTTTCAGTCCTTATATGGACTTTTCCAGTTGTCCCGGCAACTGCCAGTTGTCATGGAGCTCGTGGGTGTGTCATGTAGCATGCTAATACATTAACAGTGAAGGAATAATGAAGATCAAGGTCCACCGGAGGTCAGGTCTTCCACCATCTTGGGCCTACTTGGCCCTAGACAGTTCTTGTTTTTTTCTCTGTAACTTCCTCTTTTTGTGATTGAGCCTGAAACTCAGATACGAGCGGTTAGTGTCCATTTGAGTGAGGGGCGGGAGCATGATTCTAAGGCCTTGGTACCATAATTCCTGACGTAGTTTGCCAAACTATTTAAGATGTTATGAACACATTCTTAATTCCGATAGAGGTTACTAATAAAATCTCATTATGAAAAGTTTTTGCCCTTCTCCCAAAGTAAGATGACTTGGTCTTTTGCAATTACCAAAACTAGGGGAAGACAAAGGAACTTCGAGCCATCTCATTACTTCACAATGATTACCGCTGTGTAAATTATAAAATAGTTATAAAATATTTTATAAAATATTATAAAATATCAAGCATCTTTTATGCCATTTGTCGTTCTCATTCCATGTGTACAATCAGAGAGAAAAATTACGCCAGAAAAAAATATTTTTTAGAATTTCAAAAACTAGTCTCACTTGTGGAAGAATATATGCTAGTATTTTATTAACTATCTCTAAGTGCTTCTTGAGAAGGCAATGGCACCCCACTCTAGTACTCTTGCCTGGAAAATCCCATGGACAGAGGAGCCTGGTGGGCTGCAATCCATGAGGTCGCTAAGAGTCCGACACGACTGAGCAACTTCCCTTTCACTTTTCACTTTCATTCATTGGAGAAGGAAATGACAACCCACTCCAGTGTTCTTGCCTGGAGAATCCCAGAGACGGGGGAGCCTGGTGGGCTGCTGTCTGTGGGGTCACACAGAGTCGGACACGACTGAAGTGACTTAGCAGAGCAGAGTAGCAGAAGTGCTTCTAAAACTGGAGAAAATTTGGGTGATTTTACTACTTTTACCTAACAAAACCTTTTACGAGAGTTTTGGAGCAAATTCTTTCTGGTTGGTTGTATTTGTTGTATTTCCATTTCCTTACTGAACAGTGGGCAGAATTGGAACTCGTGCACAGGTTTCTGATGTGAAAGAATCTTAACTTGTGTGGGTGTCTTGTTTTTGTGTTCCAAGCTCCTCAAGCAGATACACACCTGGATGTGATTTGTACATACTTCGCGAAAGCTCATTTACATACTCACCTTTCCTGATCTTTCAGTTTTCTTTTTTAAAGAAAAGCTTCCTGAAAGGGGTTAGTAATACTTTAACCATTGTGTAGACTTTTTTCTCCATTTCTTCTGTTTTGCTCTGATGATTGCACACTCCTACCATCATCACCTAAAAATGTCATTCGGTCAGAAGGTACTCATGGCACAATTAAGCTTCATCTCTTTTTTGTTTACTAGATACCTGTGGACGGAGGACACGAACAGCAGGCGGATTCCACCAAAGGGCGATGCCTGCGGAGAACTGTCAGTGTTCCTTCCGAGGGTCAGTTTCCTGAATACCCACCAGAGGGCGCCGCTAAACTGGGTAAGCTACTATGCAAAAGGAAAGAAATTACTAATTTTTATCTGGTAATTTATGGACTTGTTATTGAGAGTGTTACAATAAAAGAAAACATCTTGCATTTACTGTTAAGTAAGTACTTTAAAATATAGTCAGAGGTCATTGGAAAGTCTTATTCTTTATAACCAAGCGATAGCAAAGTTGTTTCACAGAGATAAAATTTATCTGAGTGCTAGCGTGGTTGTAGAAAAATCCTAGGCATGTCGATTGATGTGTTGTTTCTGGTTTTACTGCTTGGCTTTAAATTTTTAAAGAGTGTTAGATGGTCCTGTTGAGGCACTAGGGAGTCAGTTTTGGTTGAAAACAGTATTGAATGGCTTGTGTCCTGTGCACATAACTACTGGTGTTGTCTTGCGTAGTGTAAGGTTGGATTAGGCTACTTTACCTGAGCCAGTTATATAGGGCCTGTGTAAGTTATTCTCAGGCTTGTGTTTAGAGTGGCTGACACAAGGGAGACATCAAAAACCCCACTTGAATGGTTACATACTAAAGGCATTACTGTCAGTATCAAAGCCGTTCTTTCTCTGTTTCTCACCAAATGAATCTGTTTGGCCTTTGCATACTTACCAGTGGATATTTAGATAATTTAAATAGGTAATTTTAAGGGAATATAAATAATATTAAATGAAATAATGAAAGAATTTGAAACATCAAGCTCCTATGTTTTTACGTTGTAGTAGTAGGGTTTGTTTAGTGCTAGACATCTAGTCATAGATACTTTGTAGGTAAAACAATCATTGATTGTCTCTTTTTTTGTTAGTATGGATGATTCTGTGATTTTGCTGTAGTTTTTAAAATCAAGATTTGTTTGTTTTTGCCTTTTTCTTCATATCTTTTCATTTTCTAAATGAAACTTTGTCAGAATTTGAATCCTTTAGTTTCCTTTTTATCCTGTGACATTTGTTGCTTTTCTAGACATTAGGTTAGCAAACACTTCTTCAAGGGGTCATACCTGGAAGAATCAGATTTTCCTCTGATCCTGTTTCCATTGTACTTCGTTAAAATGTGTTGAAACCAGTTTAGGTGTGGGCTTAGGTTACGTTGCAAACCTGTCTGGGTGTGACCACTTTATAGCCTGTTTGTATTTCACATACAAGTTTTGTGAACTGGACTAGCTCAGAGTTGCCTTCTTTCAACTCCTTTGCTGTCATTATTTGTAATGTTATGTTGATGACTCTCTTTCTCACCTTCTCTAGGATTCTCTGACTATTCATGCTTTGATCCACAAAAATCAGTTGATTTTGAGGAAGTGCAATTATAGTCTGAGTGATTATTGTGGTTTTATAGAAAGGGAATATATAGTACATTGTTCAGTTTATGGCCAACATTCAAGGTACAGGTCCCAAAGACAAACTAAGATGAAGTGACTAAGATGTGTCGTCCAGAGCCAGCCCTCTGCCTTCTGTTCTTGAAAACAGATTTGGCAGTCATCTTGATTCATGCTCGTCCATCATCATTTTTGGAGTGGATTTCCTACATTTAGCACTGGGAGTTATCACTCATAAATTTTAGAGAGGAAAAGATTCTTTTAGAGCCTTTCTTCCTTACATGCTGATCTAATGTTGAATTAGATAATTATTCTGTTGTTCTGTTTTTATTTCCCAGTGATTTGTCTTGAGGCAGAATTTCCCACCGTCAAATATTTGAGTAATTGCTGTATCTCTCTCTCTCTCTCTCTCTCTCTCTCTCTATATATATATATATATATATACACACACAGATATACATATATATATATATGTATATTTTATGCCAGTCCCTAAGAATGAAAAGAGGTACAAGATAAGATCCCTGCCTTTAGAAAATTCTTTGAGGAAGATAGATTATTGATGACTGTTCACAGTATATGCTATATATTATTATGATATATTGTGTGTGGTTTGGAGATAGAGTTGGAAATGACAGCATTGAGCTCTTTGGCAAGCAGATCATAAAGGTCTTATAGGTAATTGTGGGAGCTTCGGCTTTTACTCTGGGAGGGGGAAGCCGTAGACTTCTATATTGAGACTGCTACTGCTACTGCTAAGTCACTTCAGTCGTGTCCGACTCTGTGCGACCCCATAGACAGAAGCTCTCCAGGCTCCCCCGTCCCTGGGATTCTCCAGGCAAGAATACTGGAGTGGGTTGCCATTTCCTTCTCCAGTGCGTGAAAGTGAAAAGGGAAAGTGAAGTCGCTCAGTCGTGTCCGACTCTTAGCGACCCCATGGACTGGAGCCTACCAGGATCCTCCATCCATGGGATTTTCCAGGCAAAAGTACTGGGGTGGGGTGCCATTGCCTTCCCCGATATTGAGACTAGGGAAGCAAAAATGGAAGTTTAGAAACCAATTAGTATGCTACTGCAATAATCTAGAGAAGAGATGAAAGAACTTGGGCCATAATGGTGGTAGCAGAAGGGCTGAGAAGTGACCAGATTATATGTGAAGGTGTAGCCAACAAGCCAGTTTGTCCGTTGGATTGAATATGAGAAGTGAGAAACGGAAGGGTGAAGAACTTTGGCTAAAGCAGCCAGAAGAATGAAGTTGTCGTTTTTTAAGCCTGGGAGAAACAGGTTGGAAAGTGGGACTGACTAGGAGCTCAGTTTGGACTTCTTAAGTCTGAGGATCTTATTAGATACACAAGTAGAAGTATGCGAGTCTGGAAATTAAGGGAGGAGTGCAGACTGGAGATACAGATCACACGCTTTTAGCAAATAGATGGTGTTTGAAGCCATGAGATTGAATGATACCATCAGGGAAGGGTATTTAGGTAGAAAGGAAAAGTTAAAGACTAAGCTCTGGAACATTTAGAGGTTAGGAAGACGAGGAAACATTAGTAAAGGAGGGAAGAATTTTGTTTGCAAGTGAGTCAGTCAAGTGTGTCGGGAAGCCCTTCTGTTTTTGCAGGGTTCTTTGCCTTTGCAAGCTCTCTCTTTCTTCCTCTCCAGTAGAGTAACTCCAGGGAGGACAGATCAGTTTTTGCAGATGTGAAACCACGGCATGCATTTTGATTTCAGGTGTGAGGCAGTCAGCTATGAAGAATTACCCACTCATGAAAAACACGCACCTTTTATTCTACCTCAGAGAATTTGTAACAGAGAAGAGGTCTATGAGTATAAAGGATCTGTGAAGAACTTTCGTTAGTGGCTGCCAATTTACTGTACTTTGGAGATTTCAAACTGGTAAAGAAACTTGAATGTGAAAAAGGTGGGGAGGCCTATATTTCTGCCTCTCACATTGTTCAGCATGAGCAAATGCACAGTTTTGGGGACCCTAATAAATGTCAAGAACTCAGAAGAAGAAAGTGTGTGTGAGGAGGCAGGTGGGGAATAGATAAGCATAGAATGTCCTTCTCACTCACTAGTTCCCAGTCTCTTGCATTCAGTTTACCCCAGACACACACAATTTATATTTACCATGGCATTTGACACAATATTTTGATGCAGCAGATTCTTTTCTCTTGAAAGTGAGATATTTTCTTAAGGTGTATGAACATCTTGCCTAACATACCCATTTCCAAATTTAGTAAACCAAGAAAAAAACTACTTTCCCCTGGTGACAGTATCCAGATTTTAATTTATTCATCAGAAAAAAAAAGATTTTTCTGATGTAAAAGCACAATTTGCTGAATTTGCAAAAGCAAATCACTTCTTCAGATGGTAGAGTCTTTGCATAAAAACAATACAGGGAGGTATATAAGTTGACCACATGAATTGGTAAATATTCATTTTCAATGTAAATATAACCTATAAATTCAGCTTTTTAAAAAGCCATTGGATACCTTTTAAGAACCTTATTAAATGGGAGAAAGTGGAAGCTGAACTGTAGGCAACATTTTCGTGATGCATAGATAAATAGGAGAAAATGTGTCTCTACTGCTGTGTGTTGTCTGCTGCCTGGCTGGGGGATTGCACAAAGATGAGTTGAGAATCTTGTCTGGTCTGGTTGTTACACTTCTTTGACATTCCAGTAAAGTTAATGCTTTGATGCTCAAGTGGGCAGAGCAAAGTCAGAGCCTGAGATGAGCAAGAATCTTGCTTGTAGGTAACATCAGAAACGTCCTCATGAAGCTGGTTTGATTAGAAAGTGCAAACACTCATTACTGCACCTTTGCTCAGTTCTCAAAAATGAAATTGAACCGACATGTTTAAAACCAAATATCTAGTACCTCAAAGCTGCAGAGATCTTCATGCCTCTGTTTTATTACATTGTGATAAAATCTTAAAAGTACCCCATGATCTTACAAAATCTCTGGATTTTTTAAAAAAAACTGTTCTTGTGACATTAAATTTGTTTCATTATCATGGAGTCCTCAAAACCTGGAAATATCTGGTAAGTGTACTTAAAAATTACAATTTCACATAGGATGCCCTTGGTACATGTTATCAAGCATAGGGAAAAAATATCAAACTATCAAAAATAGTTTGATATCAAATATCAATCAAATATCAAAAATATCAAAAAATACTGACTCTTAGAGAGTCAGTATTAGCTAATGCACAGTTTTCATGTTTGTGTAAATAAAGTTGAACAGAAGATCTAAAATAACACCACCTTTTGGAAAAACCTTGAGGAAAAACTAATCTTGAACTGATATTTTCCTGTTTATTGACCCCTGTGATAAAAATTTGAAGAAATTTTAAAGAAAATGAATATTAAAAGACAGAATATACTCTCCAAGATACTAATGAAATTATTGGAAAGGATAACTCATTTAATCAAAATTATAGAGGATATTGATTATTCAGATCTTAGCTTTGACTCTGTTTATTAAATTAGCCTGAGATCTGATTTTATGTATAATATAATGACTATCTTTTTATTCCCAAGACATTCACTATTAGGAGTATTCTAGATAACTTACGAAGTATTTTAAAAATGCTAGAATCTTCTAGGTATAGGATGGTAATGATAATATTGAAAAAAGGGAAAATGAGAGTAATGAAGATTTGGTATTACAAGAAACATATCCTTCCATTTTTCAAATAATAGAATTTTTTTTTCACATTAATTTTTAAAATTTTTACTTTATACTGGAGCATAGTTGGTTATCAGTGTTGTGTTCGTGTCATGTGTATAGCAAAGTGGTTCATTATACATCTATCCATTGTTTTTCAAATTCTTTTCCTATTTATTACAGAATATTGAGTTGAATTCCCTATGCTATACTGTAGGTCCTTGTGGGTTATCTATTTTAAACATAGCAGTGTGAACATGTCAATCCCAGACTCCCAATCTACTGTTCCCTTTCCCCCTGGTAACCATAAGTTTGTTCTCTAAGTCTTTGGGTCTGTTTCTCAGATCAAATTTTAAATGTCGATAAATAATATCTGTGTACGGTAGCAGTCAGTATTTAAATTGGCTATTAAATTTATATGTGTAAAATTGTATGTGATTATATATCCTTTGCTGTATAAATGCTTTTTAGTTTAATGTAGTTCCATTTCTTTATTTTTGCTTTTGCTTTTTTCACCTAAGGCAACAAGTCCAACGAATACTGCAAACAGCAGTGTTAAAAACCATACCACCCATGTTTTATTCTAGAAGTTTTATGATCTTAGGTCTTACATTTAGGTATTTAGTCCATTTTTAGTTTATTTTTGCATATGGTGTGAGAAAGTAGTCCAGTTTGAATCTTGTACGTGTGGCTGTTCAGTTTTCCCAACACCATTTATTGAAGAGGCTGTCTTTTCCCTATTATATATTTTTGCCTCCTTTTCTTTGGTTAACTTACCATATAAGCTTGAGTTTACTTGTCTTACTTTGATCTCTGTGTCCGTTTTCATGCCAGTCCCATGCTATTTTGATTGCTATAGCTTGTACCACTGTTTGAAATCAGGGAATCCGGTTTTGTTCTTCTTTCTTGATATTGTTTTGACTATTTTAGGGTTTTTTTTGTGTGTTTTCATGCAAATTTTTGGATATTTTGTTCTATTTCTGTGAAAAACGTTATTGGTATTTGATAGAGATTGCACTGAATCTGTACATTGCTTTGGGTAGTATGATCATTTTGGAAATATTAATTCTTTCCATCTGTGAGAATTCCATTTGTTCATGTTGTCTTTAATTTCTCTCAGAAATATCTTATAGTTTTCTAACTGCAAGTCTTTTAATCCTTGGTTGGATTAATTCCTAGGTTAATTAATTAATTTAATTCCTAGATTGATTTTACTCTTTATGGTACAGTTGTAAATGGGATTGTTTTCCTAATGTCTCTTTCTGATAGTTCTTTGTTAGTGTATAGAAACGCATCAGATTTCTTATGTTAATTTTGTAGCCTGCAGTTTTACCAAATTCATTTATTAGTTTTGATAGTTTTTTTTGGTGGCATCTTTAGGATTTTGTACATACAGTATCATGCCATCTACAAAGTGACAGTTTTACTTCTTCCTTTCCAATTTGGATTCCTTTCATTTCTTTTCTGCTGTACTGGGACTTTGAGTACTGTATTGAATAAAAGTGACCAGAGTGGGCATCCTGGTCTTGTTACAGATCTTAGAGGAAATTCTTTCAGCTTTTCACTGTTTCATATGATGTTGGCTCTGGGTTTGTCTATATGGTCTTTCTTATGTTGAGGTATGTTCCTTTTATACTCAGTTTGTTGAGAGTTTTTATCAAAACGGATGTTGAATTTTGTTGGAAGCTTTTTCTGCATCTGTTGAGATGATCATATGATTTTTATTTTCAGTTTGTTAACATGCTGCATCATGTGCAGGTACTGAACCATCCTTGCTTCCCTGGGATAAAGTCCACTTCATCATGGTATATAATCCTTTTATTGCATTGTTGAATTTAGTTTGCTAATATTTGCTGAGGATTTTTTGCATGTTATATTCATCAGTGATATTGTTCTGTAATCTTTGTTATTTTATTTTCTTTTGGGGGGGGTCATGTCTATCTGATTTTGGTATCAGGGCAAGGGTGGCCTCATAGAATGAGTTCAGAAGCATTCCTTGCTCTTCAGATTTTGGAAATAGTTTGAGAAAGGTATCAGATCAGATCAGTCGCTCAGTCATGTCCGACTCTTTGCAACCCCATGAATCGCAGCACACCAAAAGGTATTAACTCTTTAAATATTTGATAACATTCACCTGTGAAGCCCTTTGGCCCTGGACATTTGTTTGTTGGGAGCTTTTTTTAAATTACTGATTCAGTTTCCTGGCAATCAGTCTGTTCATAGTTTCTGTTTCTTCCTGATTCAGTTTTGAGGGATTGTGTATTTCCAGGAATTTGTTCATTTCTTCCAGGTTGTCCATTTCATTGGCATATACTTGTTCAGAGTAATCTCATGGTCTTGTATTTCTGTGCTGTTGATCATAAGCTCTTTTATTTCTGATTTTATCTATGTGATCCTTCTCTTTTTATTCATATTCTTTATGAGTCTAGCTAAGGGTTTGTCAATTTTTATCTTTTCAAAGAACCTCTTCTTAGTTTCACTGATCTTTTCTTTCTTTCGTCTCCTTGTATTTCTATTCTAATCTTTATGGCTTTCCTCTATCTTTAGATTTTGCTTGTTCTTTATTTTTCTAGTTCCTCTCTCATGTCTAAGGCTAGATTGTCTATTGGGGATTTTTCTTGTTTATTGAGGTAGGCTTGTATCACTGTAAACTCCCCTCTTACGATTGCGTCTGCAGTATCCCATAGGTTTTGGATCATGTGTTTTCATTTTCATTTGTCTCCAGGTATTATTTTTTTATTCTCCCTTTGATTTCTTCAATGATCCTTTGGTTGTTTAGTAACATATTGTTTAGCCTCCATATGTTTGTAGTTTTTGCAGTTTTTTTCTTGTGATTTCTAATCTCATACTGTTATGTTCAGAAAACATGATTTCAGTCTTCTTAAATATACTGATATTGTTTTGTGACCTAAGGTGTGATCTATCCCAAAGAATGTTTCATGGACACTTGAGAGGGATGTGTATTCTCCTGCTTTGGGATGGACTGTTCTATGTATATTTCTTTTACATTCAAATAGGTTAATGTGCTATTTAAGGCCAGTGTTTCTTTATTGATTGTCTAGATGATTTGTTCATGGAGTAAGTGGTGTATTAAAGCCCCCTTCTATTATTGTCTTACTCACATTTTTTTCCTTTAATGTTTGCTTTATGCATTTAGGTACTCCAGTGTGGGATATGTAGGTATTTTCAATTGTTAACTCTCCCTTGTTGGATCGATCCCTTTATCATTATGTAACATCTTGTTTGTCTCCTGTCTTTGTTTTAAGGTGTATTTCTTTTGATAGAAGTATTGCTATCCTGGCTTTCTTTTCATAGAATTTAGTATTATGTTTGGATTCCTTTCCCTCATTTTGATGTGTATCTGTTACATATTTTCAGTTTGTACTTACCATGCAGTTCGTGTGTAACAACCTGTTTACATGGGATTATTTTACACTCATGCTCTCTTAACTTTGAACACGTTTTAACCACCCTGCATTTAACACTCCCTACCATGTTTAATGTTGTGACATCATACTTTACATCTTTTGTTGTGTCTATCCCTTAACTACTTATTATAGACATTCTCAGATTAGGGAAATTTTCAGTTATCATTTCCTCAAGTAAATTCTCTGCCCTCCCCTCTCTGTTTCTTCTCCTTTTGGTAGCATGTGAATGTTAGTGCCCTTGATGTGGTCTCAGAGGTATTTTCAAAACTACCCTTGTGTTTTTTTAATTCTTCTGTGTTTTTTCCTGTTCCGCTTGAGTGACTTCCACTGCTCTGTCTTTCACGTCACTGAGTCGTTCCTCCACACCATCTAAGCTGCTTTGGACTCCTTCTAATATGTTTTTTATTTCAGTTTGTAGTCTTCAACTCTCTTTGGTTCTTCTTTGTATTTTCTAACTCTGTTGAACTTTTCACTCTGTTCATCCATTCTTGTCCCAAGTTCAATGAGCACGTTTATATGAGGTCATTGCCTTGAATTCTTTATTGGGTAGATTGCTCATGTCTTCTTTGCTTAGTTCTTCTTTTGGAATTTTGTCTTATTCCTTTGTTTGGGACGTATTCTGTCTCCTTATTTTGCCTAATTCTCTTCCCCTGTATTAAGTAGGTGAGTTACATTTCCTGATTTTGGATAAGTGACCTTATATAGGAGACATTGTATGAGGCCTAGCAGTCCACTCTGTCTGGTCACCAGAGGCCCCTGCATGGGCTCTGTGGGCCTTTCTGTTGTGTTGGGACTATGGTAGCTGGGCTGACAGATAGGGCTGGTCCCGGCCCTGAAGGCTGCCATGCTCTGCCTCATTCAGTGGCTGCAGGCCTGCTGGTACTAAAGTCCTTTTTTATTTCACTCTTATGAGCTAAGTTTAGATGAACAGCTAGATCATTTTTTAAATGAAGAAATGGGTTTTAAGTCAAGGTGTCAGACCACAATTCTTCTAAGTTATAAAGGAATGTTTAGATTCCTGATTTGTCCTTTTATCTTCCTTCTCACCCTCATCCTAGAATAGTAAAGATTAGTTTAGTTTTGTGAAAGGTGATTCAAAGGCAGTGCTGCACATCTGGTTGTGCAAATTATGTGTACATCTACAAGTAGGGGTGTGTGTCATTTAATTGTCATTGTTGATTTGTCCTTATTTCGTAAAATATCCAACAGATGTCAGTAAGGTGTCTCAAGTAAAAGATTCCTTTTCTGACTCAGTTAAGTCATTTGTACAGGCTATTGTAAGGGGTGCTTCAAGTCCAGAAGAACTGGGGAAGGAGAAATGAAGCAAGTCAGTGTTTAACTGTGGACGAGCTACTTGCTGAGTTTAGAAAGCTGTATCATATGTGTTAATATTTAAGTTAGTCTAATAAACTTTTTTTTTTTACTTAGAGCCCTCTAAAATGGATGCCCAGGTGAGGGTCCACTCTCAATTTGTTATGAGGAAATATTAACCTCAGTAAACTACTCTGGTGACTGGAGAATTGGGTGGGAATGGTAACGAGTGGTGTAAACAATCAGAATGGTTTTTGATTTAGCATAGACTTCTGGGGAGAAGAATGGTGGATTGAACATAAGCATGTACTTGTGTTCCTTTCAGAAACCTCACTACAGCTATAGTAATGGGATATTCCTTTAAAGACATAGTCCTTCAAGAATAAGGAAAATGGCAAAGAAGAAAGCAACCACAAAAACCAATAATACATAATAATAAATCAAATGCTGGAAAGCAAATGGAGTGTGGTAAATGACCTACCTGACCTGAGAAAGCCAATTCTTAATCTAGCAACAAAGAAAGCCAAGAACCAATCTGATTTTTACCGCAAAATCTTCAAATAGTCCAGGAATCGATGGCCTCAGGAATGTATAGTAGTAGATCCTTCAGTCTTCTCCTCTTCCAAGGCCACTAGACAGTTGCTCTTCCCACCCCCATCTCTACCCTAATGTAAGGTTGCGGGTCAGTTCTCTGGGGGAGAAAACTCAAGGGTCTCTGGACTGGGGCATACCAGGCAAAATGGAGAGCACAGGGTGCTTTACCAAATACAAGGGAATAAAATGAACACCTGCAAACTAATGATGAGACTCCTCTACCTGTCTCCCTCACTTTGCCTTTACCCTCCAGGCGAGAGTTCAGTGTCATTGGAGAATTTACCAGCCCAAGAGCAAAGACCTCAGGACACTGACATTCCCAAGGCTAGTTGTCATTGGTGGGAAAGCCTTGAGCATGGAAGAAAAAATCCAAAACAAATGAAAATATAATTAAAGAAATTTGGAAGCAGAGATATGCAGGGACTAGAAAACTTTTTAAAAAGTTGTGATTATCTTCAGAGAGAGAAAATATGACATATATGAGACAAGAACTGAATGTTAAACACAGAGCCAAAATACTGCTTTCTGCTGTGTATTTAAAAATTATAACAGAAATAAGACTCAATAATAGGAGCGTTAGAAGATGAAAATGAGGAAATAGCCCAGAAAATAAAGGGGGAAAAAGATAAAATAATTACAGCATTGGGTTAGGAAGTTCCAAAACAATGAGTTCCAGAAAAGGTAAAACAAAGGGGAGGAAATCACTAGCAAAATATTTTAAGAAAATTTCCCACAACTGAAGGATATGACATTCCAGATTAAAAGGAATTACTAAGTGCCTATGACAAGGCACATTTTTGGGAAATTTCAATTTGTCTCTGATGACAGAGAGGCCATTTTGCAAACTGCCAAAGAAAGGGAAAACATTACAAACTAAGGACCAGAAATCAGAATGGCTTCTGACTTCTATCAGCAATATCAGAAGCTAGAAAATAATCAGGAAGGCTTCAGACTTCTGAAGGAAGATTATTTCAGTATAGAGTTCTATATCATATAGCTCTAAGCCACTAATAGCACATGAGAATAAAGACATTTTCAGACATAACAAGGTTAAAAACACTACCTCCTACACACCATTTCTCCTGAAGCTAAATGGGATAAATTCTTCACCAAGAATGAGCAGGATGTGGGATATAGGATAGGAGATCCAACACAGGGGAGAGACCCAGGAAGCCCTCGGGAGAACCCTGCAAGGAGAAGCCAGGTACACAGCCTCAGAATAATGACGCCCAGTATAGACTGGAGCAGTCAGAAGACTGCTGTGAGGACTTCCCCAAGAAGACCACACTGATATATCTGAGTTAACTGAAACAACAGGAAGTGAATTTGGCATTGAATTAACAATAAGGACATAGAAATCTAAGCAAACAAATAATCAGACAATAACTAAAGCAAGTTTCCATGTTTGTTCAATGCTAGTTGTAACATCCTTTTAGACCTGAAGTGATAAGCAACATAGATAAATGCTTTTTATCAGCTTCCTCCCACTTTATTATTATAAGCATTTAATTTATACATTTTACTCTATTTTATTTTCCACACACACAAAGTCTGATTTGGCACTGGTGAATACACACAGAATCTGAAAAGTCCAATGTGAACTAAATAGATTTTCTGGGATCTAAGTCTAAAAAACAACTGCCAAACAACTGTCAGACAGTTCATTCTTTAAGAAAGCTGAGTTAGGGGGACAGACTACTTCAGGAAGATAAACGTGAGAAGTAGTGTATGTGTGTGTGTGTGTGCAGTTCACCCTCTAAGAAAGCTGACTTAGGGGGACAGACTTCTTTGGGAAGATAAGTATGAGAAGGGGTGTGTGTGCGTGCGTGCATGCAGTTCACCCTCTAAGAAAGCTGACTTAGGGGGACAGACCTCTTTGGGAAGGTAAGTATGAGAAGGGGTGTGTGTGTGTGTGTGTGTGTCTGTGTGTGTGTGTTCCCCATGCTTAGTAGTGCCTGACTCTTTGTGACCCCACAGACTTGTAGCCCACCAGTCTCCTCTGTCCATGGGCTTTTCCAGGCAAGAAAAGCCATGCCTTCCTCCAAGGGATCTTCTGGACCCAGGGATTGAACCCATGTCTCCTGTGTCTCCTGCATTGGCAAGCAGATTCTTTGCCACTGAGGAAGCAGGGAAGTAATAGGAGGAATTTAAGGGAAATTTCCACCACACAGACTGCAGAAATATATAGGAAGGCAAACAAGGCCCAAGGAAAAAGCTCTGCTGAGATAAAAATGCTGAAAGCAGGCTTGGGCCCTGCTTCAAGGGCAACAGCTGAACAACCAGAAAAGAGCAAGGAAGAAGACCTTGCCCAATCCTGGGGTTAGTGTGGGGCTCTGAGAAAGAACAACCTGTGGTAACGTGACTCCTGAGGGCAAAGAGTGTTGCTATTCAGGACTTCTTGATGTCAGATCAACATGACATCTTGATCTGAGGACCACAGACTCTCGATCTTGACCAGAGTGGGTTAGTGTCATACTAGGACCACAGGAGCAGCACGAGCATGTGGACCAGCAGCCTTCGTGTCCAGCACCCACGGAGGGTAGATGTGAGTCTCTTACGGGATCTTGACGGAAACCTGAATTTTGTTCTTGTCTGTAAATCACAGGGAAACTGAAGGTCTGTACGTCGCATTTCCTGGAGTTGAAAGCAATAAAGGACCAGCACTTACAGTCAGTTGTGAGATGTATCTCTACTTAGGAATCGCCTTAAGATAGGGTTTCTGTGACAGAAAAGGAGGAGGGCCACCCCACAGGTGACTTTCTGAGGCTCCCGCTGTCCATGGCTGAGCAGAGCAGTCATTGCAACAGGGGCATGGGCTGTGAGGACAGAAACCCCCAGGACAACAAGGCAGAATTTCTGGTGAAGACAGTGTCCCCACACAGGTAAACAAGCGTCTCCAAATACCGCTAGGAAGAAAGCTGGGCATACATGGTGCCAGCTGTTGGAAGGCTAGCTCAGGATGAGAAAGAAGAGCATCTGAGTCTCTAGATGATGTTAGATGTCAGGACAGGGTGTTCAAGGCCCACCCCTGAAGAGGCCAGGGTGAGGTCCTGCGTTTAGCCAAGCACAATTCAAAGTGGTCTTGCACTGCCATGAGGGGTTCTAGAATGTCGCTGCTGAGGAAGCACTCCAGGAGAAGCTGCTTGTTGGGCTCCCCAGCTGCTAGACAAGCAGTCGCCACAGCAGTACTGCTTGGTGTCAGAGACAGTGCTGTCACAGAAGCCATCCACCAGCAAATCTTTCCTCTCACACACGCAGCCATGTTCGTCCGTGATGAGGTGCCTCCCTTGATTGGAGTTCTGCACTGGTTGCTGGACTGACTGACATTGCCCCAGTTAAACTGTACTTTCCACGGAACGGGCTGATCATGGTCTTGAGCCTGGAGAAGATTCCGATCTCTTACTGCCCTCTTCTGCTTGAAGGTGCTGATGAGGAAGTAGAGGAGCAAAAGCCAGACGACCAGGACAAGCACCCACCTCTCCCACGAGAGCCAGTGCCACATCGTGGCCTCCAGGTTTACCATCCTGTCAAGAGTGTGTGGGCCCTGCGCCTGGGTGGCATGGCCCCTATGCAGCCGGCAGCCTCATGGCTCAAGGGGGCACCAGTCCCCTCTATTTTAGAAGCTAGATAAGTTAACACCCAAATAGCATACTGAGTCACTCCCAGTTCTGCTGTCTCACTGATTGACTTAACATCCATCATCCTCGTTAGTATAGTGATGAGTATCCAGCCTGTCACATTGGAGACCAGGGTTTGGTTTCCCCACCAGGGCTTCCCTGGTGGCTCAGATGGTAAAAAAATCCACCTGCCAATGCAGGAGACTCAGGTTTGAAGATCCCCTTAGAAGGGGATGGTAGCCCACTCCAGTATTCTTGCCTGGAGAGTCTCATGGACAAAGGAGCCTGATTGGTGGGCTACAGTCCATGGGGTCGCATTAAGTCAGACATGACTCAGCGACTAACACTAGTCACAAGCATATTCTAAGTTTTTACTGTGTTAGCTGGTTCTAGAACTGACTAGAAGTTAGGACACTTGAAGGCTATCTCAAGTCTTCATCAGCCTTTTCTAAAAGCAATTTATGTGTGCTCACTACCTGATAATTCTGTTCTGAACCTGAAATCTGATTTCATCCCCCCTGAAGTTTCCAGTCATATCAGAGATGTGGTAAGTTCCCAAACTGCTGTCTTTTTCACTCTTTCTCTTCAGAGTTTGTAATGATTGACTCCCCTCCCCTCTTTAGAGCTCTCCTGTCTTGTGCAACATTTTTTCTCTATTGGTTATGTTTCTCCCACACTGTACCTTCTTTACTGTTTCCCTTTTTTTGAAGTCTTATCCTTACCCTTCTTTGCTTGCTTTGTCCTTTCTCTGTAGATGACTTACCCTGTTTTAATGTTTCTAAATGCCACCTTGGTTCCAATAACTTTTAAGTCTCTATTTCTGGCTTTAATTTCTCAGTTGCAGACCTGAATTCCCAATTGGTCATCTGAACATCTTTACTGGAATGTTCAAACTGAAGCCATTTTCTTTGTGTAATTCCCTTCTTCACCCCCTCCCCCCCTACAGCCTGTTCTTATGTGAATGAGTTTCTGCTAAATGCCCACCATTCTTCTAGTCCTCCTAACTTTAACTTACTCATTTATTTCTACATGCTGCTACTGCTGCTGCTAAGTCGCTTCAGTCGTGTCCGACTCTGTGTGACCCCAGAGATGGCAGCCCACCGAGCTCCCCCATCCCTGGGATTCTCCAGGCAAGAACACTGGAGTGGGTTGCCGTTTCCTTCTCCAATGGATGAAAGTGAAAAGAGAAAGTGAAGTCTCTCAGTCATGCCCCACTCTTAGCGACCACATGGACTGCAGCCTACCAGGCTCCTCTGTCCATGGATTTTCCAGGCAAGAGTACTGGAGTGGGGTGCCATTGATATCTTAATAACTATGCATTGTATCTCTTCTCTCGCTTCTCTTTTCTTCTTTCTGTGTATCTCCTTTCACTGCTTGTTCATCATTATCTTCTTAAAAACCCTATTTGAATCATATTTCTTTTCTTTTTTCTTTTTTTTTAAGTTATTTTTGGCTCTTTTTTTTCCCTTTCTCTTAAATATTTACTTACTTACTTGGCTGTGCTGGGTCTTAGTTGTGGCACACAGGGTCTTCAGTCTTCCTTGGGGCATGCGAGGTCTTCAGTTGCTGCACGGGCATATGGGATCTAGTTCCCTAGCTAGGGATTGAACCTGGGCCCCCTGCATTGGGAGGGTGGAGTCTTGGCCACTGGACCATCAGGAAAGTCTCATATTACTTTATTTCTTTAAATACTTTTTACAGGATCTCTGTTGTCTATAGGATAAAATTCAAATTTGGAATGACACTAAAGGCTCTCTATATTCTGACCGGACTTGACTCTCTCCCATCATCTTTTTTTTTTTACCCATCACAGATTCTCTAGGTTCTCTGGGCTCATAGGTCTACTTCAGGTTCCCCCATGCATTCTCATACTTGAGCTTCTGCTCATGTTGGGCCATCAGCCTGGTTGTCTTGCTGTAGTCTCTCATTCTGCTTCCCTCATCTGTGATAATCACATTTGTCCTGAGGCCCAGTTAGATATCCCTCTTGGCAATTGTTTCCTTTATCCCACTAATCAGAATCCATAGCATTTATCTCTGATAAGCAGTTCCTCTTTTACATCTAATACTGAACATATGTCCTTCAGATCAGATCAGATCAGTCGCTCAGTCGTGTCCGACTCTTTGCGACCCCATGAACTGCAGCATGCCAGGCCTCCCTATGCATCACCAGCTCTCGGAGGTCACTCAGACTCACATCCATCGAGTCAGTGATGCCATCCAGCCATCTCATCCTCTGTCGTCCCCTTCTCTTCCTGCTCCCAATCCCTCCCAGCATCAGAGTCTTCTCCAATGAGTCAACTCTTCGCATGAGGTGGCCAAAATACTGGAGTTTCAGCTTTAGCATCATTCCTTCCAAAGAAATCCCAGGGCTGATCTCCTTCAGAATGGACCGGTTGGATCTCCTCGCAGTCCAAGGGACTCTCAAGAGTCTTCTCCAACACCACAGTTCAAAAGCATCAATTCTTCGGCGCTCAGCTTTCTTCACAGTCCAGCTCTCACATCCATACATGACCACAGGAAAGACCATAGCCTTGACTAGGCGAATCTTTGTTGGCAAAGTGATGTTTCTGCTTTTGAATATGCTATCTAGGTTGGTCATAACTTTCCTTCCAAGGAGTAAGCGTCTTTTAATTTCATGGCTGCAGTCACCATCTGCAGTGATTTTGGAGCCCAGAAAAATAAAGTCTGACACTGTTTCCACTGTTTCCCCATCTATTTCCCATGTAGTGATGGGACCAGATGCCATGATCTTCGTTTTCTGAATGTTGAGCTTTAAGCCAACCTTTTCACTCTCCACTTTCACTTTCATCAAGAGGCTTTTTAGTTCCTCTTCACTTTCTGCCATAAGGGTGGTATCATCTGCATATCTGAGGTTATTGATATTTCTCCCAGCAATCTTGATTCCAGCTTGTGTTTCTTCCAGTCCAGCATTTCTCATGATGTACTCTGCATATAAGTTAAATAAGCAGGGTGACAATATACAGCCTTGACGTACTCCTTTTCCTATTTGGAACCAGTCTGTTGTTCCATGACCAGTTCTAACTGTTGCTTCCTGATCTGCATACAGATTTCTCAAGAGGCAGATCAGGTGGTCTGGTATTCCCATCTCTTTCAGAATTTTCTACAGTTTATTGTGATCCACACAGTCAAAGGCTTTGGCATAGTCAATAAAGCAGAAATAGATGTTTTTCTGAAACTCTCTTGGTTTTTCCATGATCCAGCGGATGTTGGCAATTTGATCTCCGGTTCCTCTGCCTTTTCTAAATCCAGCTTGAACATCAGGAAGTTCACGGTTCACATATTGCTGAAGCCTGGCTTGGAGAATTTTGAGCATTACTTTACTAGCGTGTGAGATGAGTGCAATTGTGCGGTAGTTTGAGCACTCTTTGGCATTGCCTTTCTTTGGGATTGGGATGAAAACTGACCTTTTCCAATCTTGTGGCCACTGCTGAGTTTTCCAAATTTGCTGGCATATTGAGTGCAGCACTTTCACAGCATCATCTTTCAGGATTTGGAATAGCTCCACTGGAATTCCATCACCTCCACTAGCTTTGTTCCTAGTGATGCTTTCTAAGGCCCACTTGACTTCACATTCCAGGATGTCTGGCTCTAGGTCAGTGATCACACCATCATGATTATCTGGGTCGTGAAGCTCTTTTTTGTACAGTTCTTCTGTGTATTCTTGCCACCTCTTCTTAATATCTTCTGCTTCCGTTAGGTCCATACCATTTCTGTCCTTTATCGAGCCCATTTTTGCATGAAATGTTCCTTTGGTATCTCTGATTTTCTTGAATAGATCCCTAGTCTTTCCCATTCTGTTATTTTCCTCTATTTCTTTGCATTGATCGCTGAAGAAGGCTTTCTTATCTCTTCTTGCTATTCTTTGGAACTCTGCATTCAGATGTTTATATCTTTCCTTTTCTCCTTTGCTTTTTGCTTCTCTTCTTTTCGCAGCTATTTGCAAGGCCTCCTCAGACAGCCATTTTGCTTTTTTGCATTTCTTTTCCACGGGGATGGTCTTGATCCCTGTCTCCTGTACAATGTCACGAACTTCATTCCATAGTTCATCAGGCACTCTATCAGATCTAGGCCCTTAAATCTATTTCTCACTTCCACTGTATAATCATAAGGGATTTGATTTAGGTCATACCTGAATGGTCTAGTGGTTTTCCCTACTTTCTTCAATTTAAGTCTGAACTTGGCAGTAAGGAGTTCATGGTCCGAGCCACAGTCAGCTCCTGGTCTTGTTTTTGCGGATTGTATAGAGCTTCTCCATCTTTGGCTGCAAAGAATATAATCGATCTGATTTCGGTGTTGACCATCTGGTGATGTCCATGTATAGAGTCTTCTCTTGTGTTGTTGGAAGAGGGTATTTGCTATGACCAGTGCATTTTCTTGGCAAAACTCTGTTAGTCTTTGCCCTGCTTCATTCCATATCCCAAGGCCAAATTTATCTGTTACTCCAGGTGTTTCTTGACTTCCTACTTTTGCATTCCAGTCCCCTATAATGAAAAGGACATCTTTTTTGGGTGTTAGTTCTAAAAGGGTATGTCCTTACCCTTTTAATAAGTTGTTGGTGTGTATCTTCTTTACCAGATTGGAACTTCTTAGTTGACAAGACTGTAGCTTCACTTTGGTGTCGTCATGGCAACTGGCAGGTTTTGTGCATTGTTGCCGAGTAAGTGAGTGACTGATTATTGAGCGGATGACTGACATGAGGCACACTAGAGAAACCCTTGCTTGACTTTTTCAGGTGGGACACTTCAAAGTAAAAGATTATCTTAGCTGTGGGAAATACTCTTTCCTTCTAGCCCCTCCTTCCCCTGCAGGGAAAACCACATCCACTTCAGAGAAATATTTTTGGAATGAAATCAGAGAATTAGCATCATTACGTGGCCACAAGGACTATAAACAGTTATTGCAGTCACCACTGCTTGTTCTGATAAGTTCGAAGTTGGTATGCGCCACTGTCCATGTTAGCAAGTCATAGCCCTCCGTGTGCCTGGCTGCACACGTCACATCTGATCTCTTGGGCTGTGCTGCTGGTTGATTGGAGGAGGGCATGGCAACCCCCTCTAGTATTCTTTTCTGGAGAATCCCATGGACAGAGGAGCCTGGCAGGCTACAGTCCATGGGGTCGCAAAGAGTCGGACACAACTGAGGTGATGCAGCATGCGTGCTAGTTGATATTGTAACCATAGCAGTGTTCGTGAGCATGACACCTATGCTTTTTTTTCTAAAAGATTTTGTTAGTAGTAAATAGCTTTTATTAAATATTATCTTGCTCCTATACAGAATGGTAAGAGAAAATACATCCTTTTAATAACAGAAAATGATCTTTTTAAAAAAATTATTAAATTTTTTGCTGTGCTGAGTCTTGTTGACTAAAAAAAGATGTACAGCTTCAGAGTTGCGAGTTAAGTTTTGTTTGGGGCAAAATGAGGACTGCGGGCCGGGAGGCAGCATAGCTCTGAGAGACTGCTCCAAAGCGGCAGTGGGGGCAAGTCCATATATCAGGTTTTGGTGAAGGGGGAGTTCAGTACCATGCTGCTGCTGCTGAGTCGCTTCAGTCGTGTCCGACTCTGTGCGACCCCAGAGACAGCAGCCCACCAGGCTCCCCCGTCCCTGGGATTCTCCAGGCAAGAACACTAGAGTGGGATGCCATTTCCTTCTCCAATGCATGAAAGTGAAAAGTGAAAGGGAAGTCGCTCAGTTGTGTCCCACTCTTCGCAACCGCATGGACTGCAGCCCACCAGGCTCCTCTGTCCATGGGATTTTCCAGGCAAGAGGACTGGAGTGGGATGCCATCGCATGAAGCACTCATTTTACAAAAGGTTTTTTGTTAGTCATGAGGATCTGATGTCACCATGAAGGGGTTTAGTGCTTCTCTAGATATGGGGAGATGAAAGTATTGAGATCATAAAATCTGTTCCTAAAAACATCCAACTATCTAAAGACCTGTCTCACCAGTTTCCCTGGAGCACAGAGTGCCTCACTCCACCCTGAACTCCCTTGAGGGTTATTGAAGGTCAACAGCCACAGCAGCATGGGGTTCAGTCTCCATAGAGGCAGATGGCAAAAGCCTTTGTTGTTTAGTCGTTGGCAGTGCTCTTGGTAAGTGCCAATTTGTAGTTGACAATCTCCATTGCTCTATACAGTCTTTCTCTAGTTGCTGTGTGAGGGCTTCTCATTGCAGGGGTTTCGCTTATTGTGAAGCATTGGCTCTAGGTGCACTAGCTCAGTAGCTGTGGCTCTCAGACTTAGTTGCCCTGCAGCATATGGGATCTTCCTGGACCAGGGGTCAAACCTGTGTCTTCTGCATTGGCAGGTGGATTCCTAACCACTGGACCACCAGGGAAGTCCAGACAGTTTATGTTGCATTTCAGCTTGATAGCACAAACGTGTGTGCTTTTGTTGGAGTTTCGGTTGTAAGATTAATTGTATATCAAAATTGCAAGAGCAGATTTAGCAGTTACTTCATAGATAGGAAGTTTACTGTGTGGTAGGAAAGAAGGTGCATGTCTGTGACTGGAACTCTCTGTTCTCTCTGGAAGGGTTGCTTTATTAGAGGCACTCATGGGCAGTGGAAATGGCACAAGGTTTGAAGTTACTGTAACTGGCTTCAAATTCCACCTCTTCTCATCATTAACCCTCAGCCTCAGCTTCCTTGTCCAGTGAGATTTTTATTATGGTTTGAAAGAAGAATGCAAGACCAACAACATAAATTTTGATTTGAGACAAACCTCAGTTCTCTCTGACTCTTACAAAACCATGGACCAGTGAGATAATGGAATAAGTGTTAGTTTCTCATTTTGCCTGTACAGGTTTAAATTAACCCAATAAAGAAATTGGAGGTGTGGCATCTTAGGAAACATCCTGTCTCCGTATCTCATGACTTAACTCATTTGTTTTTCCGTTTTTACTTGCACAGTTTGGCAAATTCCTTTCTTCTAATGTACAGCCGTAATTCACCATTCTGTTACATAACTTGAGGTAGAAAGATGGGAATGGAGTTGTTTATAGTGTGTCTTGAGATTTAATTTTGAGACTTAATCTTGGCTTTTGACTGCTATAGAAACTTTTCCAAAATGAAAAATATATGGTTTAGATAAGTTGAGCCAAATTATCTAAACATTGCATACTTTAGTTGCCCCAGTGGTCTCTCTTTCTCTCCCCTGTCCCCCATCTCTCCCTCCCTCTCAGTTTACTCCTCCATTCCTCCCCATTCTTTTTTTTTTTTTTGGAGGGAGGAGGAACAGGGAACAGGATTGGCTCAGCTACTTACAAAAGCCTTTTTAGTTTGTATTTCAAACAGAAGGATTTGTAAATCAGATAGGTGGAACATCTAGTTGTGTTTGTGTCCAAAACAGACTGAAGCTGCCTCCAGGGATGAACCTGTTTTGTTATGACCCTAAAGGTTTCCCGGGTGGCTCAATGGTAAAAGAACCCACCTGCGAGTGCAGGAGACACAGGAGATGCTGGTTCCATCTGGGTTGGGAAAATCCCCTGGAAAAGGAAATGGCAACCAACTCCAGTATTCTTGCCTGGGAAATCCCATGGACAGAGGAGCCTGGCAAGCTACAGATCAGGGGGTCACAAGGAGTCCAACACAGATTCATGACTGAGCACACATATACATGCATGCTCTTGACATTCACCTGCCATCTAATTTCTGTAGTAACAATGCTCAAGAAAGGAAGTTCCCAAGTTTCTCAAAAAGCTGTTGTGTCTGTTAGATTGTTCTGATTAACTTCTTTTCTCTGAAATGTATAGCCTATTTTCTTTTTCTTTGTCTTCAGAAATTTACAGGTTAACTGTTTTCCATTTTAATTGATAGTTAATATATCACAACAGGAAATTCCCATCTAGTTCATTTTTTTCTTTTGCTTCCAAAATAATTTTGATTGTGTTTTGCATATTTTTTCTAACTCTGCAGAGTAGAAAATATCAAGATAAACTCAAGGTAGAAAAGAATAAAAAGAAGATGAATTCTTGGGATGGGAAGGAAATAAAAGAAACCTGAAATAGGAAGAGAACTGGTAATACAGATTATTATTTTATGTCAGTTTATTTTTAAATTTAGAGGTATTTCAGTTTTTTCCTTTTACTTTAATCAAAGTAGTGCCATCAGAGTCAAAAGCATATTTAAACAAAGCTTTTGTAATTAGTTTTTAAAAGTAGAAATTGTAGGAAGTATCCAGATGTGTGTTAGGAACCAGATGATCTAGGAAGGGAGCCAGTGAAATAATGCATTGGGAGTGACTGAAAGTAAGAGAGAGAAAAATAAATTTACAAGCAGACTATCATCAGTAGTACACAAAAAACAGTTAGATAAAAATAGTCTTGGAGAAGCCGCTGAAGGCTAGAAGGTTCCACAGTGGTAGATAAGCCTCCAAAAAAGAAACCCCTTGCAGAATAGGAGTGAGGGGGAAACGTGGCCTCTTCTAATAACGTTTGACGTAAGTGATATAGCATAGGGTCGTTGGTAAAGATGAGCTTTTTGTAACTAGATGTGTTTCTTTGGTTAATAAGTTAGAATTATACTAAAATTTTCATAAGCTTTCCTAAGAGCAGTGAATTTGACTACTACTCGATTGTATTTATGCCTAAATAATACAGTCCTGTATCATATTATTACTTGTCTTAATCAGTTCCTGCTGTGATAAGAGGGTACCATGGAGTGGGTGGTTTGAACAGCAAACATTTAATGTCTGCTAAGGGCCCTCTGGTGTTGGAAAAGACTCTTGAGAGTCCCTTGGACTGCAAGGAGATCCAACCAGTCCATTGTGAAGGAGATCAGCTCTGGAATTTCTTTGGAAGGGATGATGCTAAAGCTGAAACTCCAGTACTTTGGCCACCTCATGTGAAGAATTGACTCATTGGAAAAGACTCTGATGCTGGGAGGGATTGGGATCCTCTGATGCAGGAGGAGAAGGGGATGACAGAGGATGAGATGGCTGGATGGACAGAGTCTGAATGAACTCTGGGAGTTGGTGATGGACAGGGAGGCCTGGTGTGCTGCAATTCATGGGGTCACAAAGAGTCGGACACGACTGAGCAACTGAACTGAACTGAAGGGCCCTCTTCTGGGCTGCAGACTGCTGACTTCCTATATGCTAACTCATGGTGGGAAGAAGGCAAGGGAGCTCTCTGGGGTCCCTTTTGTAAGGGTACCAATTCTGTTCATGAGAACTCCTCCTTCATAACCTGATTACCTCCCGGAGGCCCCAACTCCTAATCCCACTTGCTGGGGGTTAGAATTTCAACACGTGAATTTGGGGGACACCAAGATTGAGTCCATTGCAGTACTGTTGTCACACCATCATGCAAACCTCGTAAGGGTCTTACTGAAGGACCAGGTTGTTGTAGTAATGATGTCTGGGTAAATAGAATAATCTCATTCTAACTAACATTTCTTCTCTGTTTGGAGTAAAACTTAAAAATTACCAAACTCTTTTAAAAATTCTAATATTTTTGTATATCCAAGTTTAATTGCTTTCATTGAGGACCTCTTAATAGCTTCTGTAAAAGCACAGTATATTCTAGTGTCCATTTATATTTGAAGGTGGATTCTTGACGCTAAAAAGTGTTTTTAAATTAGAAACTGGATATAAGAAAACTGTTAAAATGCCACGGAGACTATAATTAATAGCATCATGATCTGTTGTTGAATCTGAAGGCATAAATGGCAGGAAGACAATGGGGTGGGTAGGAGTGAGGTGGGGTACAGAATCTAGAGAGTGGTTTGAGTGGGGAAGCGGGCAGAAGATCATTATTCTGTATGGGACAACCAGGGGGAAATGGCACTATTGAAGGGACGTTTTTGTCAAGATCTGAAAGAAAAATTGCCAGAATTGTAAATAGGCTATGAGTTTCCACGTTAAATGAGTCTACAAAGTGCTCAGCATAGTGAATAAGTAAATACCTATTTCAAAGCACATCTTCGGGAAATTTCAAAACATCTTTGATAAGGAGGACCTTCTAAGAGTTTTCAGGAATTGAAAACAGAAACAAAAATATGCTATATGACATTCGAGTAAGAGTGGCATCGAGTTCTTGACAGCGATGTTAGAGGCTAAGACCACAGAGTAGTGCTGTTAAAGTTCCAATTGCACATGACTTCTAAACTGAAATTATATTTCAAGCTAAACGATCTGTCAAGTAACAGAAGGGTAATATTGAAAAGGACAAGAAGAAGACAGAGGAAATCCCCAAAATATTGGTGAAAGGAAGTCCCGGGATGGCAGCTGGATGGCTGAGAGAGTGTCCAATCCAAATTGGAATAAGGGGATGGAAGGGTTTAGGCACTTCTCAATTTAATCTCAACTTTTCTAGATAATATTCTTACAGCACTAGGTTTTATTTAGAAATGTTGAGATAAATGCCATAAGAAGAGGCTAAAAATTAAAAGAAAGAATGCCTTTGGTGGGCTGCTGTTTTTTCTTTATTAGTTTATTTGATTTTAAGTATAGTTGTTATTTTTCCCACAATGTACATCTATTAATAAAGTAATGTGTAATTTAAGGAAACAACCTTCTCTGAATGTGTAAAATCAGCATGATAGTTACTACTTTATAGGGTTCTATAAAAAAAGGATATTAAAGTTAAATTCCCCAGCAGAATGCTGGCGCATACTGGGCACTCATTCAATGTTTGCTTCTTTTATTCAGTCAGTTTTGCTATATTTTCTATGAGAAAAATAAAACAACTTAAGTTCCGAACAAGTCAATGTATGAACACATAAAAGCCAACTGGTTTTTAAGTAGGGCACTGAAATTTCAGACTTTAAGTATAAACTGCTGCTGCTGCTGCTAATTCGCTTCAGTCGTGTCCGACTCTGTGCGACCCCAGAGACGGCAGCCCACCAGGCTCCCCCGTCCCTGGAATTCTCCAGGCAAGAACACTGGAGTGGGGTGCCATTTCCTTCTACAGTGCATGAAAGTGAAAAGTGAAAGTGAAGTCGCCCAGTCGTGTCCGACTCCTAGCGACCCCATGGACTACAGCCTACCAGGCTCCTCCGTCCTTGGGATTTTCCAGGCAAGAGTACTGGAGTGGGGTGCCATTGCCTTCTCCGTAAGTATAAACTATGTATTGTTTAATAGATCATGACAAGCATTCTAGATTCCAGATTTTTCATGAAAGCAACTCCTTTCATTAAAAAAAAGTCACAGATAGTAAAAATGTAATCAGAAATGAAGTACACACCCCAAAATTAATTTGATGAAATTTAACACCCTTTCTTTCAACCACTCTCGATATACTTCTTGCTAATAATAGTATAGAAAAAAATCTATCTCCAATAATATTTAGATCAGTGTTTATTATACATTAATGTATTTTGGTTGATGATATTGTTGACTAAATTGCCTTATCAGTCATTTGTGGCAGAAAAAACATAAATGCTGTTGGCTGCTAAAGTGAAGGCACGGATGGGAATCTACCTGCCAATGTGAGGGGACGTGGGTTCAATTCCTGGTCGGGGAAGATTTCACATGCCACAGAGCAATTAAGCCCTGTGTGCCTCAGCACTGAAGTCTGCGTGCCTAGAGCCATACTCTGCAACAAGAGAAGCCACTGCAGTGAGGAGCCGGTGCGCCACCACTAGGGAGTAGCCCCCACTTTCCCCCGTAGAGAAAGCCCACACACAGCAACCGAGACCCAGCACAGCTAGTTTCAGTTCCACTTTATTATAGCATTATAATCAGGCCACTAGTAAGCCCCACACAGTCTTTCCTTAAATTTCATTGGGTAAGTCCAGAAGATTGAGCTAATACTGGCCTGGAATATGAGGAACATAGAGCAATGTGTTACTTTGTTTTACTATTGCTACTTGAAATATATACCCAAGATCCTTCAAGCTACTATCCTACATACCTACTGAGAAGTTATTTCACAGCACATTTCATTTGTACCTCTCCTTGGGTAATTTATAATGTCAGCATTTTCGTATCAAAGCACCTACAATTACAGTGTAGGGTCTATAGTGTCTTATTTCAGATATACTTGGTAAGAATAATATTCTTTTGACAAAGTTACAGACTTTATCAGGCTTCTCTGATGGCTGAGAGGGTAAAGCGTCTGCCTACAATGCAGGAGACCCAGGTTTGACCCCTGGGTCAGGAAGATCCCCTGGAGAAGGAAATGGCAATCCACTCTAGTACTCTTGCCTGGAAAATCCCATGCATGGAGGAGCATGGTAGGCTACAGCCCATGGGGTCACAAAGAGTCGGACATGGCTGAGCGACTTCACTTTCCTTTCCTTTCACAGATTTTATCACATGATGGCAGTTGCAGGGGGTGTATGCTAGATCATGTTATAAACGCATTAAAAGTGTTCTCTGATGAAACAAGCATAAAAACAGAAGGAAAGCGTAAATGGAAGGAAAAGAAAACAATTTAGACAGTCTATGGCAATGATAGCTTGTAAATGATAGCTGGTAAATAAATCCATACAGATATTTATCACAAAGCTTTTTCAGGGAAAGATGCCATATCAAATCAGGGATGAATGATATTAATTGTTCTTACACAAGCCCCCTCTCCCTGCCTTTTATAGCCTCCCTCACCCAAACACACAAAATACTATTTTTATTTTGTTTTAACAAACTCTTATATAGTGGTTTGTGCCAGGGATTATTCTAAGCACTTGCCAAATAAATATTTACTTACTAAACTCTGTTAGCTAGGTACTATTATTATCCTTGTTTGTTTGCTTTTTAAATATTTAATGAAACCAAGGTGGTGCTTTTCCAAGTAGTGAATTGCACTGCTGGTATTTGAACCTGGTAATCTGGCCCTAGAGTTGCTCCTATGAACCTCTATGCTCTTTCTGCTGCTTGCCTTGGAGTGATGAACAAAAGAGGAAGAGTTCTCTACTCCTGGGTCCTATGACGCCGTCAATGGTTATTTCCTTATACCATAAAAAAAAAAATAAATTTATTAGCAGTTATCTGTTTTACTGTCACTTAGTGGAAAATAATGTGCAGTCATTTATTCAAAAATATAAAAACAGAATATGAAGGTTTTTGTTGCTGTTGGCAGTTTTGGGAATAACTGTGATGAATGAAATTCTGTTTACTAAAGATGCACCTTCACGCATCATTTAGAGAACTTCTTTACCAAGAACATGTTTGGCACTTAATAACACTCAATAAATATTGAGTCTAATTAAACAGTGAACAAGGATGCACTATGTATTTACAGCATTTTCCAATTCATCATATTCTTTTTAATTTCACGTTTGCTTGAGTATGGTGTAGAATTTAAAATATGCATCATAAATGTCTTAGGAAGCTTTGAATGTTTTATGTGTTTTTGAATGATCATTTAAATCATGCAACAGCTGATGGTACCGGGTGAAGCATGATCCATAATAATTATATTTTACAAACTCATTTTGTCCTAAAACTTCTCTAAGGACAAAAGTATATCCTTAATTAAAGTCAGCATTGTGGCCTTTTTCTTGCCAATGAGATGGAAACCACTGTATTTATTTCCTAACATGAGGGGGAAAGGACTATTTCCAGTTCTCATACACAGACATTCCTGTTGTTACTTCTCTGGATGGCCTCCTGAGAGATCTAATAATAGGAGTGTGAGTCTGTCCTTAGTCACCAGTGACTATTTCCTTAGCAAATTCATTAACCTCTCTTTTATCTCTCAATTTGTAACCCCAGTAAATTATCAGTTAAGTATTAGACTTCCCTGAAATATAGCTCTTTTTCACTCATCTCTGTTTTCTATCAATATGACATTTAAAGACCAGTATGTTAAACAGGTTATTTAGATTTAAATTCATTCAAAAACCTGAGCCATCTGTGCTCTGATTTTATTACATCCTAGGGCAGATTTATCTATTGATAGTAACCACTGTTGAAGATAGGTTAAAGAATATAGTTCAAGCATATAATCGTAATTCTTGAATATGTTAAAAAAAACAAATTTTTCATTTTTTATTGGGATACATCACTACTGTCACTGAAGCAAATCTCTCAGAGATGATTTTCAAGTTTTTCAATGGTTTTTAGCTTCAGCAACAGTAAATTTATATACCGTGTTTTATTGCCAAGAGAAAATATGTTATCCATTGTGACGGATAGAAAAAATTGTTATTAAAGCAGATGGTAAATCCTTGAATGTAGTGTTTTTGTTGCTGAACTACATGGTATTTTTTGTTTGTTTGTTTATTGTTTTTTAGTAGGATTGCTAGTTTAAAATTGACTGTGTGCCTTGTCTCATAATTCTGTGCCTTTTCTATCATGGTGTTTACCTTTTCTGGAAGACTAACTTATTTCTTATTATGTAGAACTTTATTTGATAATTATAAATTGTTTTACCTGTATGGACAGATATTTAGAAGAAAGTTTTAACTTCTTGAAGTTATTTTTTATATTTACTGACATTTTCTAAACCAAAAAATGATTATTCATGGAGTTATTTTCATGTCCACAGTGTTTTACATTTTGGCAGATCATTCATCTCAGCTTTTAAAATAAGATAAAAATCTCATATTATTACTTAGGAACTTTCAAATATAACCCTTCTCGAAAAATAGGGGGAACATACATGTATTTCAAAATGTAATATTTGAAATGAAAATGTAAAAAGACTAATACCATAAAATGGGATAGAGTTGCCCTCTTGGAGCCTAGAATAAAATTGAATAAAAGGGTCTAATTTTTATTACTGTCACCATCCTAATGGTTCAGAAGTACTGAATAGAAGTACCACTGATTAATTTTCCCCTTGCTTAAGGATTTAAGTTTTCTTTGGGGAATGGATTTTCTATTAAAAAATAATCTGAACCATCTTTTAATAAATCGAATCTATTTGACATATAATATTGTATAAATTTAAGGTGTACAACATGTTACTTTGATAACATTTTTATATATTGTAACATGATAGCCATTGTAGCACTATTTATCATGTTATATAATTGGCCTGGCGTGCTGCGGTTCATGGGGTCGCAAAGAGTCGGACACAACTGAGCGACTGATCTGATCTGATCTGATAATCGTGATACAATTTTGTTGCCTACTTTTATTATATGTGCATTGGATCACTGTGGCCTGTTTAAACACTATCCTTTGCAAGTTTGTACCTTAAACATCAGTTTTGTCCCCTCAAACCCATCCCCTGGTAACCACCATTATTATCTGATTGTTTGAGTTTGACATTTTATATTTCACACATAAATTTTATGTCATACAGTATTGGTCTCTCTCTGTCTGACTTACCTCACTTATCAAACTGTGTTCAGGATCCTTGCATGTTGTCAGAAATGTCAGGCTATCCTTCTTTCTTACTGCTGAATAATATTTCATTGGTATATAAACCATATCATATTTATCATTCATCTGTTGATGGGCATTTAGGTTGTTTCTGTATCTTGAATATTGTGAATAAAGCTGCAATAAGTGTGGGAGTGTATATATTTCTTAAAAACAGTGGAGTTACTGGACTGTATGGTAGACCTGCTTTTAACTTTTTGAGAGACCACCATATTGTTTTCCATACTACTGAACCAATTTATATTCCCATCAATACCGTATAAGAGTTCCTTTTTTTTTTTTTTTTTTTTTTTTGGTGGCATCCTTGCCAGAACTTGTTGTCCCTTGTCTTTTAGATAATGACCATTTTGACAGGTGTGAGGTGATAATATTTCATTGTAGTTTTGATCTGCATTTCCCTGCTGATGTGATATTGTGCGTCTTTTCACGTGTCCGTTGTCCATTTTGATGTCTTCTTTGCTTCACAATTTACCTCTTGGAGTTCTACTAGACTTTAGCTTGCTTCAGATAGTTGTAAGAGAATAATGGAAGTAATAAAGTCCACTCAACCTGCACGATGCAGTAGTGTTTGGATTTTATAGTACATGTATGCGTTACCATGTCAGTGATATGCAAAAGATGACTCTACCATATTTTTTGCTTTTCATAAGTAGGTTTATCGAGACAGTAGCCCACACTTACAAATATTCTTTAACATTAAGGCAAACACAAATGCCTAATGACATACTTTTACTGAAACCTAATGTTATCTGCATTAAATGGGGAAAGTGGACTAAATTCTTCAGTTGTGACAGTAGATGAGCTTAACAGGAAATCAACAGGCTGAGCAGATGTATTTTCAAAGGCACTGAAGAAAATGAGTTTTTGATGGCTTTATTAAAGTTCAGCTTAAGCTCTTAAATGAGGAGAGCCAATGTCATAGGCATGTCCCTGGCTCCATGAACACATTGAGATCTCCATAATATCCAGCCCTGCCCCAGAATGCTTTTAGTTGCTTTTTGATGTTTATTAATGAATTTTTTTCAGAGAAATAGAAGTGTTGCTTTTGTTTCCATAGTACATTGTTTACTCATACACTGAAAGTAGAAAAAGATTTGCTTGGAGTTTTCCACATAGGTGTTTTTTTTTCTTTGAAATATGGCACTATTCCTATAAGAGCCTGACTATTGAGAAGGGTTACTGATGTGTGAGTTTTGCCTGCTCTTTGTAATGCTTTCTCCTGGCCAGTGGCCATTTCAGGTAAGCAGATGCAGTCTACTAAATCATCTTTGCTGGAGAAGCAAGGCAATGCTCTAATGCCTCGTCAGGAATTGTAGAAACATTGAGCAGCCATCAGAACGGTCACTTGTTTGGCATGTGCTTTCTCGAAACACTTGTGAGTGTTTGCTAACCATCCGACTAACAGGTCCTCGGTCCTTATAATGCCCTTTTTTTAAAAAAAAAAAAATCAAAAGAGAAGTTTACCTTGTGATCCCATCATATACAAATAAAATGAAATAAAAATTAGAATTTCAGTGGTATTTTTGAATAAGTGGGTGACTGTGATATTTGTCATTCCAGTTATAAACAATGATTTCCTTTTCTAATACGAACTCCGAAAAGAATGCAGTGGGAAGGCCACAGCATCAGAATGTTAGTCTGGTTTTTGAGGAGACATTAAAAGAAACTGTGTTTGTGGTTAGAGGAAGCTGTGTTTCTGATCATCTATCTGTTCAGAAGAGGGTGTGTGTGTATGGAGTGATGTACACCTTAGCATGCATGTAGAGTGATGTACACCTCAGTTTGACTGCTGTTGGTATATATATCTGCTTGGAAGAGGAGACAACATATATTAATAGGATTTTTTGTTTGCTTATCTTAAAATTTGTTAATAAGAAAATGGATGTGCAGGTAACTTCATTATATTCAACTAGCTTAATTTTTGTGCCCTTTAATTTTCAGAAAATTGTGCACCTATGGTTTTAGAGTTTCTTAGTGGCTGTCGTGCAGCTTCCCAGGTGGCTCAGTGGTAAAGAAGCTGGTAAAGGCATCTTCTTTACCACGTGGGTTTGATCGCTGAGTCAGGAAGATTCCCCTGGAGAAGGAAATGGCAACCCACGCCAGTATTCTTGCCTGGAACATCCCGTTGACAGAGGAGCCTGGTGGGCTACAGTCCATGGGGTTGCAAAGAGTCAGACACAACTTAGCAACTAAACAGCAACAACCAATGGCTGTCACACTGACATCTATACCTGTACCAAAGTCATAATTCCCTAATTACTTTTGTAAAGAGTAGGGGAAAAATACACTATCCTTATTCTTCAAAGTTTATAAAACATACTATTTGATTGATTCATTACTAGGAAAAAAATATCCTAGCCTTCTGAAAACAAAACCAATATTTGTTGACTCTGAGCTTGGAAAGTCACATAGATACAGCCTTCAGTAGTCTACTTATACCTGTTTCAAGCCATTTGTTTATTTAGCAAAAATTTACAAAGCATTTATTGTGGCCAGACACTATATTAGTTCCAAGAAGGACAAGAAGAAAGTGCTATGTTAAGTTATAATAGAATCATAGTTTGACAAGATGATGACCAAATTTTGAATTTGATTTAGCTCTTATTTCTGTTTGAATTAAAATACGGATTTTCAGAATCAGAAAAGACATTTAAAATCATCTACTCCAACCCCCTTCATCCAGTGTTTGACTCTTTAGTATTATTCATTTGGTCATTGCTGATACTTGACTGTTTTTGACTTTTAAAAAATGACATTTTCATGTAGTTCAACCTGATGGAACTATTATTAAGTACAGAGTTTGCTCATGACAGTGTAAGATGGGTTGGTGAAGACAACCCTATCAAACTGTCCGTGTGGGGGAGAAATGTAAAACCAGATATTGACAAAATTGTGGCTATTTGCAGAAATAAAATGGCTCAAGTGCCTTCATCTAACCAGGATGAAGATTCTGGGTGCTGAATTAAGGGTTCATCTTGTGTGATCCATTATATCATTTCAAACCTTCTTCACACTCTACAAGGCTCTTAAAACCCACAAGGGATATTCTGCATGGACATGGATTTCAGTTACTTTGCAACTCAAGTTTGTGGCTGGAGGATGAGCCATTTACTAAGGGTTCCCCAGCTTCCTAGAGAACACCTTCCTAGTGTTGTAGTTGAAGATGTTCTTGGTCTCTCCAGTCCCTACCTTGGAAGCTGCGTTTCCCTGGCTTTGGCAGCTCAACGCATGGCTGTGTGTTCATGGACATTTAAAGTTACTTCGAAAATCAACATCTAGGGATCAGGATTTCACCTAGTATAAGTAAGACCTAACTGGGTAAATAATGAAATGACTGTTTTCCCTTACGATTGGCTTCAGTGAGTTACTTGAACTCAACACATTCCTGTTTCACTTACATACAAGTGCTAGCCTCTGGCATCAGAAAAATGGATATGCTGTGGTGTGTGTCCTCAAGTTACTCTAAGCACACCTCAGTCTAAGTACTTTAAAAAGATTTGGTAAATGAAATATATTCTTCCATTCATCCAAGCATCACTTATTACATACCTATTAAGCCAGGCACTGTGTTAGGCTCTAGTGATAAGGCTGAAAACAAGAACAAGCCCCTTCTTCATCTATATCATATTCTGAATGTGAAATGACACATTAAACATCAGTACTAGTATAATGTTAGATAATGATGAAAGCTATAAGGAAAAAGAAACTAGTAGAGAGTAAAAAAAAAAAAAATAGTGCAAAGGAGAATGTAATCATCTCTGCATAGGAAATGAGGTAAACCACCCCAAGAATATAATTTTAAATCTGGGTTTTGAAGAGTAGATAAGAGTATGACAAACAGACCAGGCAAGGAAGAAACTTCTAGATAGAGAAGCAGCAACAAACAGTAAGGCTGGAAGACATAAAACAGAAGATTACAAATAGGAATGCATATTTGTAAAAAAAGATGCAGTATAGGAATAATAAAATATGGTATATGATATCCTTTGAAGAGTGTTGAAATAATGTCATATTTGGATATGCGAAAAATTGTTTCCTTGAGAGTACTCAGATTTACTCAAGTATCAGAACTCCAGGTAGTAGTAAAAGTGCTCTTTGTAGAACTCAATAAATTATTGTTCTGATTCACCTTCAAATATCTGAAAATGTCATTATTGATCTGAATTTGGAACTGTTCCAGACATCTTTAAGGATAATTAAGAGTAATAGATTCTAACATTTTAAAATACATTAAAGAAGAAAAAACTCACTTTTGAGAAAATTGAATACATGAACTTTCTATGTCATTTCGGGAAAGATTGCTATTCTTTCTTTTTATCAGACTAATGACCTTAAAATTTTTTTTAATTAACTAGTTTCAGCTGCACTGGGTCATTTTTGCTGTCCTCAGGCTCTCTGTGGCTGCCACAAGGGGGCCGCTCTCTAGCTGTAAGTACATAGGCCTCCCATTGCACTGGCTTCTCTTGAGTGCAGGCTCGGTCCTTGCCGTGTGCGGTCCCAGTTGCCTTTTGGCACATGGAATCTTCCCCGAATAGGGATCGAACTCGTGTCCCCCGCTCTGGCAGCCAGATTCTTAATCACTAGACCATTAGAGAAACCTGCTGTTCTTTTTTGTCATCAGAACCTGTGTGTTGTTCAGTAGCATAGTTTGAGAACTGCTGTGCTACAGTTATTCATCAGATGGGCTGCCAACCTGTGTGGGAAGCGTTAGGGAATCTAACTGTCTCTTGTAGCAGGCAGCCCCTTCGGAAAGTCCCTTGCAGTGGCTCTGACTTCTTTTCATTGAGCTGAAATCTCTCTCTCTGATAATTTAGTCTCACCGTTTAGACTCTAAATCTTGAAGATAATGATGGAAGTCGTGACCTATTTTTTAGAAATATTCTGAGGAATAATAAATAAAAATAATCTCAGTATATACTTTGTACTGTTTTAAGGTTGATTATAAATGAGGCTGGGCTTCCCTGGTGGCTCAGTGGTAAAGAATCCGCCTGTCAATGCAGGAGACATGGGTTTGATTCCTGGGTCAGAAAGATCCCCTGGAGAAGGAAATTGAAACCCATTCCAGTATTCTTACCTGGGAGAATCCCATGGACAGAGGAGCCATGAAGGCTACAGTCTATGGGACTGCAAAAGAGTCGGACATGACTTAGCAACTAAAACAATAACAAAACATATGAGACTAACAATGATAAAGGTTAAAGCTCACCTGGGTGTGAAGAAGGGAGGACGTGTTGGTGTTTGTTTCATAGAGGGCAAGGTGGGAGTATGTGGTCTCTTTAAGTCTTCATAATAAAATTCTTAGTTTGTTCTTTCTGTATAACATTTTGTTTATGTCTTTTCTCCCCCTATAATTCTTATTTGAGTAGCCATAGGGTTTACAGGAATAGTTCTTCTGAAGTAGAAATACGAAACCCAAAGTAAAAGAGGAAAATGCAGTGTTAGAGTATTATGATCCTTGAAGTAAAATGAAACCCGATAACCAAAATCAAATTATGATGGAATTAAAGGAGACTTTATGCATCATTGAAACTTGGAGAGAAAAAAGGGGAGAGGAAATAGGGTGCCAAAGATACATACATTCATATTTATCACACATATATGTACATACATACAAATATATGTGCGAAAGTATATTGATCGTATATGAGAGATATATTATATTTAACACATATATATACAAACATGTAAATAGAGATAAAATAAATGTAGTTCCATCAGCTGTTTATGAAAAGGAAGATAACAGATTGAAACTGTGCTCCTCTCCTTTCTGTCCTGTTCCACTGTCTGAAGTGGCAGGTGGAATCCGCTCAGTAATTCTAAGAGTGAATTTTTTAATTGATCAATCCTGACATGCTAACCTCAGCAACTGAGCAGCTGCATAATGTGTTAGGTCATCATACCAATAATGAAGATTACATCATTGACCTGCCTCCTTTTTTTGGAATGTAGAGAAAAACAAACCCTAGAAATATGTCAGATTTTCAAACAAACCAAAATAATGACTGAGCATACTGATACTATCTATAGTTTCATCACAACTTATTGACTAATCAGTTAGGAACCATTCTGTTTATAAAATTAATTTTTAATTATAGTTTATTTTTTAAATGAAGTTCTAGCTTAAGACCTGAATGAAAAGTTTCAGAGAAATTGTTTTTCTAAATTTAAAATATTACTCTTGTGATAAAGTGATTCACCGAGTGACTTTAAGATAGCAATATATGTGTTAACAGACTTCTATATATACATCAGCTGTAAGATATTTCCCTGGGCTTTGTACTTTGAAAAGTTTATATTTTAATTCAGCAATAACACTCAAGAATCTCTGAAATTTATTTTATATTTCTATTCCTAAAACAGGACAGATTTTGAAATAGATGGCTTTTTTAAAAAAAAAAAATGAATCGCTTCTTAAAACTCACAGATTTACACGTCCACCCATGGGACAGAAGTGAATTAAATACCTCGCTTGGTAAATCGCGTTGCTTCTCCTGAACTAAATTGCCTGCACCCAGTGCTGTGAAAGAGACAGGCTGTGAGCAGGAAGGATAGCTATTGTTCGGTGCTCTCTAGCAAAAGAAGTTGGGGGAGGGGGGTTTGGGGGGGTGAGTTTGACTGGCGTTGGCTCTGGCTTTTCTGCATTCCAATCTGTCTGAGGCATTGAGCGGGAGCAAAAAAACCGAGAGAGAGAGAGAGAGAGAGAGAGAGAGAGAGAGAGAGAGAGAGAAAGCGCGAGCAGGAGCGTGAACAAGCATAGCTAGTGCAGTATAGAAAGTGTTTTGAGTTTCTGACTGGCATGCCGGAAAGATCATGTTAGCAACACCCAGAAACTTCACGGAATGCAGACCCCAGGTAAGAGTTCCTAGAATCCATCTGAGACAGAAGTTAAAAGTTTGTATATATTTAAAGGGTATCTGTGCTTTTTCAAAATTCACAAATGAAATGACTATTTACTTTTGTACTTATCGGCTTTAAAAAAAAAAAAAATGGGTTGGTTTTCATTAACTGTGAGTTCACAGGAGTACTGTGTGGAGACTCAATATCCAGTACAAAATCCAGATCTAAAATAGCCTTCTGAGAAACTCAAATAAATTAAAGGTGTGATGATCATGGCAAAGTATTAACACTGCAACATTTACTTGTTCTTTTAATCATTTGAAGTGGATGTTTATTCTAGTTTTTCCCTAGATTCTTTATGAAATACTAAGATACCTAGGAATGGATATAGCCCATTTCTCTCTGAGAGAGACAAAATATATCAACCATTAATAGTAATGTAACAGCCTTGCCTGAATCTCAGTAGCATGTAGTAAATCTGTTTCATTTGGGAAGTTCAACAGGTTGGATCCATAGACAGCAGTAAGAGTTCAAATGACAACTTTGCCTGTTTTTTTTTTTTTTTTCCCCCAAGGTAGACTTTTAATATCCTTTGCCAATAGATGACGTCAGAAACTTTAACTAATTAGCTCATTGAAAGTTAAATCTGGAAGAGACTTGAGAAATCATCTGCTGCAGTCCACACTCTTCCTTTTCAATGAGAACATTGAGGTGTAAGGGATTTGGTGCTTGCTCAAGATGACAGCATTAGAACAGAATTGAAATGAAAATACAGATCTCCTGATTTGCAGTTTACTGGGTTTTTTTTTCATGGTTCCAGATATATTTAGGCTTTATACTTTGTCCATACTGTGTCTGCTAGCTAAGGTACCATGAATTCTTGCCTAAAGACCAAATACATCATAAATCTAGATTGAAATATTATGGGGAGGAGATGTTGGCAGATGGATGTCATCAGTATTGATATATCATATTCATTCAAAGCCAAAAATGTATAGCAAAGTATTGGTATTTATCAGAATAAAAAGCAGCTTTCAGTTAAGGAAAATGACTGCAGTTTGTATGTTGCTTTTATGTAAACAATTACATAGCTGTAGCATATTCAAAATACCTAAATACGAAATTAAGATTCAAGTTGATTTTAATCTCTTTTAAAGACTTTGGGACTTAGTCATTTTCTGTATAATTGAAATTAGTAAAACTTTTTTGGGGTAGCATTATCCCATATTCAGTGCCTTTTCTATGTTTATATTTTTTTTAATATAAGATAACACTTTAAAATTATCCAACTGTTTGAACCAATCGCTTCCTTATCCAAGACCCAGCTCAGTTTCTCTCCATTTGTAAGGGTCCTCTGTTACTTCACCTCATGAATTATGTGCTTGAGGGTAACTTAAGTGGAGGATCTTGAGAGTCACAACAGTCAGTGAACATCTGTCTTCATACATTTTCATTTAGTCTCTGAAAAGGTTGCTGCCCTTTCCATTTTTCTGGAGACCATTGTGGAGTTGAGAGAGACCACACTATTCTAGTGAGCTAAATAGTAAAGATAGCCACTGTCAAAAGGATCTGTCATGACTCTTTACAATCCCTGGGAACAAGTTAGCTTGATTTGGCTCCAAGCACAGTGAAGGGATGTAGTGTTTTTGTGTTAAAGCTTGACCTGCTATTCCAGTTTTTGACTAAGTCTGTGTAAATGGGGTTGTGATTTACAAGTCTGTGAGTGATGAGCAGTAAGTTGTAAGGAACAGTTTCATTACTGCTCTCGGCTATCGGAAATCAAATTACAAAGTGACATTCTCCACCCAGTAGGAAACAAGAGACTGTTTGTCGTACTGCCGAATCCATTATTAAAACACATTGTTTATAAGAGGACTGATGGCTGTGAGAATGAGGACATAATGCTCTGTCCAATTTAACAGTGTTCACGTTGTATTACACAGGGCTTTACACAGGGCTTAGAGTTTTCTCTCATCTTTTATCCTGCTGGAGTATGTGAAAGGACTGACATGATACATGCGTGTATATTATGTTATGTGTGTATATGATAGATGAGTGGATAGATAGCTAGATAGACAGACAAAAATGGACTTTTGGCCTTAGTGTGTTTCCCCATGTTAGAAACAATCAGGTCATTAATCTATTGCTGGTATTTTACTGACCTAAGTCGAAAAACAACTATTAACCAATCTAATAATTATAAAGTGTGCTACTGTGTATTGGAAAGAGAAAAATATTAGAAGGAAACACATGACTCCTTTTTCTCTCCTGAATACAAATGTCAGATTATGCAGGTTTATGTTTCAAAAGGCACTTGTGCCAATAAGGTGCCCATTTTATGACTAAAGACATGGGAAGGGAGTGGGTAGGATGAAATGAATGGCATGAGGGAAGAAATTCTCCTATGTATGTGAAACAAATTTTTGTTTTGACCATTGTTTTTTTTTTTTTTTTTTGAAGGCAGGCCCATTTTCACTGCTCATGATTTTTTTTCCTTGATACTAGTTTTTCTAAAGTTTTTTCATGAAATATATATCCATATAGTTTATATATTAAATTTGCAAAGAAGGTAAAGAGCTCTGTAATGTAGCCATGACATTTTTCTGATAAAAGTTTGGCTATAGTTGATCAAAACTTTGGTCTCATTTAGAGAATTTATTAATACGTCTTCCCCACTACAATTTCTTTCTACTTTTGGGGTATAATTCTGGGTTCTGTATCCTCATTAAAGGTGTAAGAATGAAATCTCTATAAATAAAAGTAAAGATGCAGAAAGGGGCAGAAGCTTGAGGCTGGATGTGTAAAACACTGAGTTATCAAATTAATTCCTTACTCATAAAGGTAACCTGATTAGACCCTCAAAACTCTGGAAATCCTTCTATGTAGACACGTGGTTGAGTTTCCCCTTCTGCTCCAGTCTTGACCTTCAGCAGCTTTTGAAGAGGCAGTCACACTGGTTTTGTTCTTTCTGTTCTTTCACGCTCTCTAGTGGTTGATTGTGGTGGTTCTTGTTTTCAGTTCCCTGTATATCAGTTTTCGTGAAGACGCCAGTGGCCGTGTGGTGAAATAAGGTTCACAAGATTCTTACACTTAGTTGCATAAACTTTCTAAAATATCCAATTCTGTAGTGTGGAGAGAGAATAACTGGTAGTGTCCTTTTGTTTCCTAGTAAACAGTGAGTCGAGAAAATGAGTCATGACTCAGCAATGTGAATCCTCATACAGCTGTCTTTTGTTTTTCTTTATTTTTTTCTTTCTGTGTATGTGTGTGTGCGCGCCCTAATCGGAATTCAGTCTATCAAAGCTCTACATGTAATTATGGGTATGATGTCAGCTTGTGTTTGGAAGCCTAAAGCGTTGCCACTAAGAATATGTTCTTTGTGCATACTTGACAAATAGGAGAGACTTACTGAATTGTCATTAAAATTCAGATGAAGGTCTTTATCTTCTCTGGTACCTTGCTCGCTCTTATCTTCTCTGGTACCTCGCTCACCCCTACTCAGACCTTACCATTCTGCTGAATGAAGAGTTCTCTGAACTTATACATGTGAAGAGGGAGCCAGTGAGGAGTTCTTATCTGGAATGAGACTATAAAACCCCACATTTCTGTCATTCTCAGGTTTGAGGTATTTTATAAATAAGTGAATTGCTGAAATAGCAAGTTGTGAAGTTAGTGTAGGTTAATACAGTTCTCTTCTTTGAAGAAGAAAAATGACCTGGTTCTGCATGCTGTCTTTTGTTAGACTTTCGAAAGTAAGCAAGCAGGTTTAGGTGCCAGGATCAAGCCCGTGTCATTCAGGATCAGGTGACACCTAGCATAGTCAACCTGTTGGACAAGTTGCTTGCTCTGATGTATTGCATTTAATTCCACAGACTACAGAATACCTTTGAAAACCTTAGCAGCATGCTACTGTTGAATAGTTAACTACTCATAGTTACTACCTTTAGTTAATATGAAGACTAAAAAAAATGGATATTCTCTTTTTAATACTCTGGTTTGTAACTTTCTAGCTAGATTATATTTCAAATAGATCGTGTGTAGTTGATTTGATTTCTGGTCTCTCCAGTGAGATAGGAGAAGATACAATGTTTGGATCCCTAATACAAGAATTCCCTTTTCTAGGAACACTTAGACTATAAAGTGAGTGAAAGTCGCTCGGTCGTGTCCAACTCTTTGCGACCCCATAGACTATACAGTTCAGGGAACTCTCTAGGCCAGAATACTGGAGTGGTTAGCCTTCTCCTTCTCCAAGACTATAAAGTGTCAGGTAAATAAATGAAATAATTTATTTCATTTTAAAAAAAAAAAGGAGTGATGTGTCAAAGGGAGCACAGAAAAAACCACTTGAAAGAATTGGGTTTGCTCAGTCAAAGGACGGGACAAGACGTGATATGTCTATGAACAGGGAGGGGTAATCATCTTCTATATACCAAGAGCTCATTATGATGAGCTCATTTCTAAGACTTTGTTTAGTATGGTTATATTTCTTAGCATTTTCTCAAAGTGTGAGGGACAAATCACTCAAAGAAAGAATAGTAGATTATTGAATTACTGTCTGCATATGGTAAAAGAATTGTATCACAATAATACAGTAGACATGAGTTGGGGTAAACTCCGGGAATTGGTGATGGACAGGGAGGCCTGGCATGCTGCGGTTCATGGGGTTGCAAAGACTCGGACACGACAGCGACTGAACTGAACTGAACTGAATAGTTAGCTTACATACATCTTGATATTTTTCTTGAAGCATTTTTGCCTCCACTTGAAACTCAGTGAAGCATCACAGTAGTTTCCTGAAACAATATCACTCTATTTTATGAGTACTATTATTTTACTTGCAAATGTTTGCACAGTGACAGTTGCTAAAATTGTGAAATATATTTTTAATAATTTTGGTTTTCTTCATTTCCTTTTCTTATAAATACAGTATAAACACTTAGTATTTGATTATTTGATGATCAGCTTTTTAAGATGAATTTTCCAAAGAATTAGCTTTTTTTTTTCCGCCAATTGGAGCCAGTGTTGACCATTTTTATTAACAAAACCAAAAACATGGTGTAAGGAAGAATGCCTAGGAGTAACTGCTGTCCTTACAAAGAATGAAAACAAGTCTCTCTTGGAAACATTGTTATTAACAAAACCAAAATGTACTATTCAAAGCAAATTTACTGTAATGTAAAAGGCAGAAGTCTTTTTAGAAAGTTTAGAAGTTGCTTGTTTTATTTGTTTTGTTTGTAAATGGAAGGATATTTAAAACCAGAAGGCAGGCTTTCCTCTGGTCCTTTTTAAAAAGAAAATCCAACAATTTATTTACCAGTTTTTCTCAGAAGCATGTCTTCTGAGAAACTGTAAAATATGAACAAACTGCAAGATGTATTTGACAATGAAATTTTAATTAGCTAGAAATAGTGAACTTCTAGGATGTGACTATTTTATTGCCGTAAAGTACTGTGATTTATGACAGCTTCCCAGTAGGTTTCTTCCAGTGTCAGAAATTATAAGACCATTTTCATTTTACTTAGTTCTTGAAATAAATATTTAAAGATAGACTTTTTCTTTCTCTTTTCCCCTGTCAAACACATGTTACACGAGAATAGAAACTAGTTGTTTTTTTTTTTTTTAAAGGCTCTTCAGGTTTAATCCAGATGTTGCTTATGTTACATTTCTCTATGACAGTCTAAAAAGAGATTATTTTCAAATTTTAATATCCAAACATAATACATAACGAACTCCTCCTGCACACCTGTGAAAAAAAGGCAAGGCTTCAATGCTCATTTTAAAAAAGAGCTCATCCAAATGGCTATTCAGTATATGAAAAGTTTCATTATTCATCAGGAAAATGCAAATTTAAACCAAAATTATATCAGGATATCTAAAATAAAAAAAAAAAAAAAGTACCAAATGTCAACAAGGGTCTAGAACAAAAGGAGTTGCTCTAGATTCTAAAACAAGAACCTAAAGAATTGTTTTGGGTTCTAGACCAGAACCTAAAATAAAAGGAAGAACACACCGCTGATGAGAGTATAGATTTTTACGACTGCTTTGAAGAAAAACTAAGATCATGGCATCTGGTCCCATTACTTCATGGCAAGTAGATGGGGGAGCAATGGAAACAATAACAGACTTTATTTTGAGGGGCTCCAGAATCATTGCAGATGGTGACTGCAGCCATGAAATGAAAAAACCCTTGCTCCTTGGAAGAAAGGCTATTGCCAACCTAGACAGCATATTAAAAAGCAGAGACATTACTTTGCCAACAAAGGTCCATCTAATCAAAGCGGTGGTTCTTCCAGTAGTCATGTATGGATATGAGAGTTAGACTATAAAGAAAGTTGAGTGCCAAAGAATAGATGCTTTTGAACTGCGGTGCTAGAGAAGACTCTTCAGAGTCCCTTGGACTGCAAAGAGACCCAACCAGTCCATCCTAAAGGAAATCCTGAATATTCATTGGAAGGACTGATGCTGAAGCTGAAGCTCTAATACTTTGGCTACCTGATGCGAAGAACTGACTCATTTGAAAAGACCCTGATGCTGAGAAAGATTGAAGGCAGGAGGAGCGGGGGATGACAGAGGATGAGATGGTTAGATGGCATCACCAATTCAATGGACATGAGTTTGAGTAAACTCTGGAAGTTGGTGATGGACAGGGAAGCCTGGCATGCTGCAGTCCATGGGGTCGCAAAGAGTCAGACACAACTGAGCTAAACCTGAACTGTCTATGTGTGCAGTCAGGAACTTTACATTTGGTGTCATTTAAAGGGTTAGATGGGGTAAGTCTCACACAGACCGGGTTTGTAAGTGAATTTTCAAAAGAAAACTGCAAGATGTGAATAATAGAACTACCAGACTGTCCATAAGCTTTCAAAGTACCATTTGTAAGCACTCAAAGACATATAAAACACTAACTTTCATGCCCTAAATATTTTACAGTAGTAACAATATATATATATATTACTGTAGTATATCTAAAGATATAAATGTACTCATACCAAGCACATTAATTTTTATATATAGTTATTAATTAGTTCATGATACAAATTTAATGAGTTTTCTGTACTTTGGCTTTAATATCATCTTGCTTTAAAAGCATTTCTATGCTTTAGAGGGTATGTGATTACTTGTTTTATTGGAAGAAAAATAAACATTTTAAAACCACTTTTTCATCACTGTGGAATGTGGAAGTATCCAACAAAATAAATCAGATCAGATCAGTCGCTCAGTCGTGTCCGACTCTTTGCGACCCCATGAACCACAACACGCCAGGCCTCCCTGTCCATCACCAACTCCCGGAGGTCACTCAGACTCACATCCATCGAGTCAGTGATGCCATCCAGCCATCTCATCCTCTGCCGTCCCCTTCTCCTCTTGCCCCCAATCCCTCCCAGCATCAGAGTCTTCTCCAATGAGTCAACTCTTCACATAAGGTGGCCAAAATACTGGAGTTTCAGCTTTAGCATCATTCCTTCCAAAGAAATCCCAGGGCTGATCTCCTTCAGAATGGATTGGTTGGATCTCCTTGCAGTCCAAGGGACTCTCAAGAGTCTTCTCCAACACCACAGTTCAAAAGCATCAATTCTTCGGTGCTCAGCCTTCTTCACAGTCCAGCTCTCACATCCATACATGACCACAGGAAAGACCATAGCCTTGACTAGGCGAACCTTTGTTGGCAAAGTAATGTCTCTGCTTTTGAATATGCTATCTAGGTTGGTCATAACTTTCCTTCCAAGGAGTAAGCGTCTTTTAATTTCATGGCTGCAGTCACCATCTGTAGTGATTTTGGAGCCCAGAAAAATAAAGTCTGACACTGTTTCCACTGTTTCCCCATCTATTTCCCATGAAGTGATGGGACCGGATGCCATGATCTTCATTTTCTGAATGTTGAGCTTTAAGCCAACTTTTTCACTCTCCACTTTCACTTTCATCAAGAGGCTTTTTAGTTCCTCTTCACTTTCTGCCATAAGGGTGGTGTCATCTGCATATCTGAGGTTATTGATATTTCTCCCGGCAATCTTGATTCCGACTTGTGTTTCTTCCAGTCCAGCGCTTCTCAAAATAAATAGAAGATGGTAAATGTTAAGTTCCTTCTTTTTCTTTGCAAAAACACAAACATGATATATTCTTGACCATGCTTTTCTTCTCTTCTCAGGTAAATCGCCCCTCTTCTTCTGATCCTGCCAATTCTGAATCATTAAAATGCATGTGTTTAGCTCTATTTCTGTATTCATTTACAACAGTCTTCTCCACTTGTTGTTCAGTTGCTAAGTCATATCCGACTCTTTGCAACCCCATGGACCATAGCATGGTCCTCTGGGCTCCTCTGTCCTCCACTATCTCCCAGAGTTTGTTCAGATTCATGCCCATTCATATTTCATCAGCTTTACTCAAGCTTAAGGTTTTCATGTCAGCATACTACGTTAGTTATCTATTGCTGTTATAAACAACCATACACTCAATGACTTAAAGCAACACCTGTTAATATTTATCATTTCACAGTTTATGCAGAACCAGAGTATGGGCAGGATGTAGTTGGTTGTCTGCTCAGAGTATCACAAAGTCAGAAACCAAAATATCAGCAGACTGCCTCCTCATCCGGAGCTCAGAGTCCTCTTGTAGTTGTAGCACTGGGATCCTTTCTTTTTTGCTGGCTATTGGGAAGGAATCATTCTCAGCTCCTAGAGATCACCTTTGGGTCTTATTCCTGTGGCACTCCAAGAACATGGCAATGTACTTCTTCAGAGTCAATGAGAGAATCTTACTCTAGTCTGCTATGATGGAGTCCAATATAAAATGCAACATAATCACAAGAGTGACTGTACCATCATCTTTGCCATATAATACAGCTGAGTCAAGGGAGTAGCTATCCCATTTTATTAACAGATCCTACGTACACCCAAGGATAGAGGATTATACAAAAATGTGGGTACCATATAACGTTAACGTGGAGTCGCTCAGTCGTGTCCGACGCTTTGCGACCCCATGGACTGTAGCCTACCAGGCTCCTCTGTCCTTGGGATTTTCCAGGCAGTAGTACTAGAGTGGATTGCCATTTCCTTCTCCAAGGGATCTTCCCAACCCAGGAATCGAACCTGGGTCTCCCGCATCGTAGACAGATGCTTTACCGTCCGAGCCACCAGGGACCATATATATCCATGTCATAAACACCAAGCCCTTGTTCTTGATTCTTAATTGTGCTTGTTTTTTTCCCTCTCAAATTGAATATAGACTATTCCATTGAAGTTAATGATACTCTAATTCTGACAGGTTAACAATTTTATCTTTCTTTCCATTAATATTAGTTTTATGAGGCCTGGGCTTTTCTGTGACAGCAGCATTTTCATTCTCAATCTGCCACCCATATTTTAATAAAATAAAAACACAATATAATTGTGCAAATATTGCCAAATGGATTCTGATGCCAAATTAACTGTTGATGAACATGTGACCCTGCCTCATATTTCTCATCAACCGATGAATGACAGTCCTGAATTTTTTTTAATTACTGAATTAAAAAGTTACAGACCTGTTCATTCTCAAGTTATTTTACTATTGAAGAATGCTATAAACTCTCAGGAAATCCCTAGGCATCTAATGGTGTTATTTTAATATTTTTAAAATTTTATGCTATCTTAATATTTCAAAGAAAAATAATACATTGAAGATGTCTTTTCATTTCATTATATTTATACCTGTAGATCCTTAAAGGCTGCAGATTATTCCACTGTAGATTTATCTGTTCCCCTCCTTAAGAACACTTAGTGTTTTTAGTTTTTGCCACTACCAACTTTTTGTTAAACATCTTCATACATACATATCTATGTTCAATTGCTTGTGTTGATATATCTGTAGGACTGGTTCCTAGAAATAGAAACAAAGGTAGTTCACACTTCACACTTGATAGATACTGTTAAAAGCCTTACAAATTTGTTAAGGATGTCTTTTTTTTCTATTTGAAGTTTTAAGTTTTTATGTTTCCTTAATCTCTCTTTTCTGTTGTAATTTCTGGCTTTTGTGTGATGCTTATTTACAAAGGCCTTTCTCAATAAGATTAGATCTTTATCTGGAATTTATTTTTGGATTTTTGAAATGAGTTTTTTTTTTTTTTTTCACTTGTAGAGTCAGTTGTCTCAACATCTTTTGTTGAATAGCCTACTCTTTCCATACTGATTTGAAAAGTGCTCTTTATCATCAGCTAAATGTCTATGTGTTTTTTTCTGGATTCTTTTTCTGTTCCACAGTTCTATTCTATTCCTATGTCAATATCAAAGTGTTTTAATGATTATAGATTTTAATATGTTTCTCCTACTGAGGTAGCAAACTCTCTCTAATTAGTTAGTTCTTCCTTTTCAAATGTATTTGGCTTTTCACTCACACATTTACTTTTCCAAATGAACTGTAGAAGCAAATCATCCCCCACTGCCAGCCAAAAACAAAAATAAATGTGTGTTGACATTTCATCTGGGATTATGATGAGTATATACATTATTTGGTGGAGAATTAACTTTCATACCCAATTCTAAGTTTTAGTTGTTTTAAACTGTATATAAAAGGAAAGTTTTTATATATTGTTTTGGGCCTTTTTTTTTTTTTCACTTAAATATTATATGATTAATATCTTTCCGTGTTGTTGTTGTTGTGTTCTTTATATTTTTGACTACTGTATGACTTTTACATTATTGAATATGCCAAACGAATTTAGAATTTAGATTGGGTTTGGTACTAGGGTTCCATCTTTTCATTGAAGTGTATTTGGTTTGTTAACTAAAGTTTGCTATCAGTATCAGTGCTACTTTGAACATTCGTGAACATATCTTATTCATTTGCAGCAGTTTTTTTTTTTTTTGCTGTATTCCTAGGAGTGGAATTTTTGGGTCTTAGGGTGACTAATAATGCCAAACTATTTCCCACCAACAATGTGTATGAGAGATTCACATTATCCCTAATACTTGATATTCTCAGAGTTTTAAATTTTAGTCTTGTAATGAAGATGAAATGTTTGATTTGCAAAACCTGATTGCCAGTGATACTGAATAGTTTTTGTAGATCTATGGCTATATATGTTAATGCTTTGGTGAAATTATTTTTCTCTCTTGTTCATTTTTCTATTGAGTTGTTAGGATTTTTCTATTAATATGAAGAAGTTCTCCACTGATATCCCATAGCCTATTAGGCACCTACCAACCTGGGGAGTTCATCGTTCAGTGTCCTATCTTTTTGCCTTTTCATGCTGTTCATGGGGTTTTCAAGGCAAGAATATTGAAGTGGTTGCCATTCCCTTCTCCAGTGGACCACATTTCTCAGAACTCTCCACTATGACCCGTCCATCTTGGGTGGCCCTATATGGCATGGCTCATAGTTTCATTGAGTTAGACAAGGCTGTGGTCCATGTGATCAGTTTAGTTAGTTTTGTGAGATTGTGGTTTTCATTCTGTCTGCCCTCTGATGGATAAGGATAAAAGATTTATGGAAGTTTCCTGATGGGAGAGACTGGCTGAAGGGGAAACTGGGTATTATTCTGATGGGCAGGCCCATTCTCAGTAAATCTTTAATCCAATTTTCTGTTGACGGGCGGGGCTGTGTTCCCTCCTTTTTGTTTGACTGAGGCCAAACTATGGTGGAGGTAATGAAAATAATGGCGACTTCCTTCAAAAGTTCCCATGCACTGCAGCACACAGTGCCCCCGACCCTGCAGCAGGCCACTGTAGACCCATGCCTCCGCCAGAGGCTTCTGGACACTCACGGGCAAGTCTGGGTCAGTCTTTTGTGGGGTCACTGCTCCTTTCTTCTTGGTCCTGGTGTGCACAAGGTTCTGTTTGTGCCCTCCAAGTGTCTGGTTTCCCTAGTCCGTCAAGGCTATATGTTGTCACCCTGCTAATTTAACTTATATGCAGCGTACATCAGGAGAAGGCAATGGCACCCGACTCCAGTATTCTTGCCTGGAAAATCCCATGGACGGAGGAGTCTGGTAGGCTGCAGTCCATGGGGTCGCTAGGAGTCAGACACAACTGAACGACTTCACTTTCACTTTTTACTTTCATGCACTGGAGAAGGAAATGGCAACCCACTCCAGTGTTCTTGCCTGGAGAATCCCAGGGACAGGGGAGCCTGGTGGGCTGCCGTCTCTGGGGTCGCACAGAGTCAGACACGACTGAAGCGACTTAGCAGCAGTGTACATCATGCAAAATGCCAGGCTGGATGAAGCACAAACTGGAATCAAGATTGCTGAGAGAAATATCAATAACCTCAGATATGCAGATAACACCATCCTATGGCAGAAAGTGAAGAACTAAAGAGCCTCTTGATGAAAGTGAAAGAGGAGAGTGAAAAGGTTGGCTTAAAACTCAGCATTCAGAAAACTCAGATCATGGCATCTGGTCCCATCAATCATGGCAAAAAGATGGGAAACAATGGAAATGGTGAGAGACTTTATTTTCTTGGGCTCCAAAATCACTGCGGATGGTGACTGCAGCTATGAAATCAAAAGAACCTTGGTCCTTGGTAGAAAAGCTATGACCAACCTAGACAGCATATTAAAAAGCAGAGACATTGCTTTACCAACAAAGATCCGTCTGGTTGGAGCTATGGTTCTTCCAGTAGTCATGTACAGATGTGAGAGTTGGACTATAAAGAAAACTGAGCACCGAAGAATTGATGCTTTTGAACTGTGGTGTTGGAGAAGACTCTTGAGAGCCCCTTGGACTGCAGGGATATCAAACCAGTCAATATTAAAGGAAATTAATCCTGAATATTCATTGGAAGGACTGATGCTGAGCTGAAACTCCTATACTTTGGCTACCTGATGTGAAGAACTGACTCCTTGGAAAAGACCTTGATGCTGGAAAAGATTGAAGGTGGGAGGAGAAGGGGATGACAGAGGATGAGATGGTTGGATGGCATCACCGACTTGATGGACATGAGTTTAAGTGAACTCCGGGAGTTGGTGATGGACAGGGAAGCCTAGCATACTACAGTGCATGGGGTCGCAAAGAGTCAGACATGACTGAGCAACTGAACTGAACTGATGAAGAAGTTCTTTTTATGTTCTTGACATAACTGTTAGCCCTTAACAGTTGTGTGTATTGTGAATATATTCTCAAGTTGTAACGTGTCCTTTCACTTTCTTTTTTTAAGGTCATTGAAGGGACAAAAGTTCATAATTTTGTGTAGACAGACTTATCAGTGTTTTAAAGTTAATATTTCATGTTTACAAAATTATTTCCTACTCCAGGGCCTCAAGATAATTTTTATTAGGAGTTTTAAATTTTTGTTCTTGATTTTTAAGCTCTTATTCAAAGAGGAATTGGTTTTTATGTTATATGTTTATGCTTTTTTAATATTGATAACTTTTATTGGCCATATTTATTGAATAGTCTTTCTTTTGCCTTGTGGATCTAACAGTACTCCTATCTATCATATGTAAAGTTTCATATTTTTTCTGCAAATGTCTTAAAATTTTTTATTCATCTTATCCCTAATTTATAGGGTCTTTTTTTTTAATGGAATCTTTTTTTCCCTTTATTTTTCTAATTGGCAATTGCTGATATATAAAGAATTATATATTTTTATTTTCAGCATATATATATATATATATATATATATATATATATATATATATAATACTGTATATTTATCTTTATCCTGATCATATTACTGAATCCTTATATTTTTTTTTTCAGTTAATTGTCTTGTCCTCTATTGCCATCCTCACTAAGGAATACATCTTATCTTCTGCATATACTTATAACTTGTTTCTTTCTTTTTGATATTTATATCTCTTATTGCTTGTCTTAACCACATTGTCTAGAACCTCTTACCAATAACATAAATAGACTCAGGTAAGCCTACATCCTGTTAAAAAAAAGTGCTGATTATAGATATCTTTATGTTAATCCCAACCTTAAAAACACGTTTTTAGTATTTTATGTTTGTATGTAACAGAACCACTGATTTCTATATGCTGCTGCTGCTGCTAAGTCACTTCAGTCGTGTCCGACTCTGCATGACCCCATAGATGGCAGCCTCCCAGGCTCCCGCGTCCCTGGGATTCTCCAGGCAAGAACACTGGAGTGGGTTGCCATTTCCTTCTCTAGTGCATGGAAGTGAAAAGTGAAAGTGAAGTCACTCAGTCGTGTCTGACTCTTAGCGACCCCATGGACTGTAGCCCACCAGGCTCCTCCATATTGGAGTACTCTTGCCTGGCCATTGCCTTCTCCAATTTCTATGTATCTTTTTTTATATTAAAGTTTTAGAATATTCCAAATATTCTAAGATTACTTTCAGAAGGGGTGTTGGATATTCTCAGTTGCCTCTCAGCATTTTTTGTTTGATTATTTGGTTATTATCTTTTATCTATCATAATAACATATTAAAGTATTTATTTCTCCCATGTCACAGATATAAAGCAAGGAGAACTAAATCCAGTAGGTCATTGGTAATATAAATATTGTCCTTTCTAGTACTCTCAAAACCTCTTAGAATATTTAAGTATTTGTTACTCAGCATACTGACCTCATGCTTATCCTTTTAGTCTGCTTATCTAATTTTATTTAATAAAACATCACTAATGAATTTCCCAAGAGATATAAAGTTTTGTTATTTTTAAATTATCTACAGAAAAACCTGACAATCTCTCTTCACAGTGACAAATAAATATATCACTGCTGAAACATGAGGATACATTTTGAGGAAAAAAAGTCAGTGACTTATTACCATAGATTCCACACCATAGCCAAGTGGTGTTATCTTTCTCTGAACTATGAATGATTCTGTTATGAATGGCTATAGGACTTGGACAAACCTTTGACTGTATTACTGTTGTTGAATTAAGTTCTTTCTATGGCAGCACAAAATTCATGATGTTTTCAGCATCAGATCAGATCAGTCGCTCAGTCGTGTCCGACACTTTGCAACCCCATGAATCGCAGCACACCAGGCCTCCCTGTCCATCACCAACTCCCGGAATTCACTGAGACTCAAGTCCATCGAGTCAGTGATGCCATCCAGCCATCTCATCCTCTGTCGTCCCCTTCTCCTCTTGCCCCCAATCCTTCCCAGCATCAGTGTTTTCCAGTGAGTCAACTCTTTGCATGAGATGGCCAAAGTACTCGAGTTTCAGCTCCAGCATCATTCCTTCCAAAGAAATCCCAGGGCTGATCTCCTTCAGAATGGACTGGTTGGATCTCCTTGCAGTCCAAGGGACTCTCAAGAGTCTTCTCCAACACCACAGTTCAAAAGCATCAATTCTTCAGCACTGAGCCTTCTTCACAGTCCAACTCTCACACCCATACATGACCACAGGAAAAACCACAGCCTTGACTAGACGAACCTTTGTTGGCAAAGTAATGTCTCTGCTTTTGAATATGCTATCTAGGTTGGTCATAACTTTCCTTCCAAGGAGTAAGTGTCTTTTAATTTCATGGTTGCAGTCACCATCTGTAGTGATTTTGGAGCCCAGAAAAATAAAGTCTGACACTGTTTTCACTGTTTCCCCGTCTATTTCCCATGAAGTGATGGGACCGGATGCCATGATCTTCATTTTCTGAATGTTGAGCTTTAAGCCAACTTTTTCACTCTCCACTTTCACTTTCATCAAGACGCTTTTTAGTTCCTCTTCACTTTCTGCCATAAGGGTGGTGTCATCTGCATATCTGAGGTTATTGATATTTCTCCTGGCAATCTTGATTCCAACTTGTGTTTCTTCCAGTCCAGCATTTCTCATGATGTACTCTGCATATAAGTTAAATAAGCAGGGTGACAATATACAGCCTTGACGTACTCCTTTTCCTATTTGGAACCAGTCTGTTGTTCCATGTCCAGTTCTAACTGTTGCTTCCTGACCTGCATACACATTTCTCAAGAGGCAGATCAGGTGGTCTGGTATTCCCATCTCTTTCAGAATTTTCCACAGTTTATTGTGATCCACACAGTCAAAGGCTTTGGCATAGTCAATAAAGCAGAAATAGATGTTTTTCTGGAACTCTCTTGCTTTTTCCATGATCCAGTAAATCTTGGCAATTTGATCTCTGGTTCCTCTTCCTTTTCTAAAACCAGCTTGAACATAAGTGACTTTAATAAAACAGAGAAAACCAGAAAAGAAAGATTTGTGTTTGTAACTTTGTAATGTTTTTCTTAAAGATAGCCTGCAAATTGTACAAGCTTTCAGCCCCTCTACTCGCCTAAGTCTGCCACTGGGTAGAATCCAAGAGTGGGGGAGAGGGGTTGTTTTCTCCAGAGTTCCGTTATTCCTTGCTTAGTTTGCTGGCAATCTTTGACATTCCTTGGCTTGTAGAAGCATTACCTGGTCTCTGCCTTCATCTTCATATGGTGTTATCTCTGTTTGCATGCTTCTGTGTCCTAATTTCTCAAATTTATAAGGATATCAACAATATTGGATTAAGCTGCACTGTAATGATCTCATATTAACCAGGTACATCAGCAGCAGCTGTATTCCAAATATGGTGCTGTCCTAAGATACTGGCAGTTAAGCCTTCATGAATTTTTGGAAGACACAATTCAAACCATGGGCTTTGTCCTCACCTCCCTCCACCTGCCTTTCTGCAGCAGGTCTCCTGCCTCAGCTGTCTCAGTTCAGTTCAGTCCAATTGCTGTGTTATGTCAGACTCTTTGCAAACCCATGGACTGGAGCATCCCAGGCTTCCCTTGTCCATCACCAACTCCCAGAGCTTGCTCAAACTCATGTCCATCGAGTCGATGTTGCCATCCAACCATCTCATCCTCTGTCGTCCCCTTCTCCTCCTGCCTTCAATCTTTTCCAGCATCAGGGTCTTTTCCAAGGAGTCAGGTCTCCACATCAGGTAACCAAAGTATTGGAGCTTCAGCTTTAGCATTAGTCCTTCCAGTGAATATTCAGGACTGATTTCCTTTATTACTGACTGGTTTGATGTCCTTGTAGTCCAAGAGGCTCTCAAGTCTCCTCCAGCACCACAGTTCGAAAGCATCAATTCTTCGGCGCTCAGCTTTCGTTATGGTCCAACTCTCACATTCATACATGATTACTGGAAAAATCATTGCTTTGACTAGATGGACCTTTGTCGGCAAAATAATGCTGTCTAGGTTGGTCATAGCTTTTCTTCCAAGGAGCAAGAGTCTTTTCATGGCTGCAGTCACCATCTGAAGTGAATTTGGAGCCCAAGAAAATAAAGTTTCTCACTGTTTCCATTGTTTCTTTATCTGTTTACCATGGAGTGATGGTACTGGCTGGCGTGATCTTCATTTTTTGAATATTGAGTTTTTAGCCAGATTTTTCACTCTCCTCTTTCACTTTCATCAACAGGCTTTTATTGCCTCTTTGCTTTCTGCAATAAGGGTGGTGTCATCTGCATATCTGAGGTTATTGTTATTTCTCCTGGCAGTCTTGATTCAAATTTGTGCTTCATCCAGCCTGGCATTTCGCATGATGTACTCTGCATATAAGCTAAATAAACAGGGTGACAATATATAGCTTTGATGTATTCCTTTCCCATTTTGGAATCAGTCCATTGTTCCATGTCTGGTTCTGACTACTTCTTGACCTGCCTACAGATTTCTCAGGAGGCAGGTCAGGTGGTCTGGTATTCCCATCTCTTGAAGAATTTTCCACAGTTTATTGTGATCCACACAGTCAAAGGCTTTGGCATAGTCAATAAAGCAGAAATAGATGTTTTTTCTGGAACTCTCTTGCTTTCTCTGTGATCCAGCTGATGTTGGCAATTTGATCTCTGGTTTCTCTGCTTTTTCTAAACTCAGCTCTCTAACCTGGAATGAATGACTGCTCAGACTTACCCAGTCTTTATAAGTGATTCTTTTGGTGCTTATTTGATAGTGAAGGGAGGTATGATAGATAAGCAGGGAAAGTACTCCTTTCTACACTAGCACTGACATTTTGGAAGATAATCTTGAATCCTTTTTGCCCTACCTAATCCACTCCACTGTTCTTGCCTGGAAAATCCCATGGACAGAGGAGGCTGGGAGGCTGCAGTTCATGGGGTTGGAAAAGTTGGACAGGCTGAACAACTGTCATGAGCAACATGAGAAACGCTGGACTGGAAGAAACACAAGTTGGAATCAAGATTGCCAGGAGAAATATCAATAACCTCAGATATGCAGATGACACCACCCTTATGGCAGAAAGTGAAGAGGAACTAAAAAGCCTCTTGATGAAAGTGAAAGTGGAGAGTGAAAAAGTTGGCTTAAAGCTCAACATTCAGAAAACAAAGATCATGGCGTCTGATCCCATCACTTCATGGGAAATAGATGGGGAAATAGTGTCAGACTTTATTTTTCTGGGCTCCAAAATCACTACAGATGGTGACTGCAACCATGAAATTAAAAGACGCTTACTCTTTGGAAGGAAAGTTATGACCAACCTAGATAGCATATTCAAAAGCAGAGACATTACTTTGCCAACAAAGGTTCGTCTAGACAAGGCTGTGGTTTTTCCTGTGGTCATGTATGGATGTGAGAGTTGGACTGTGAAGAAGGCTGAGTGCCGAAGAATTGATGCTTTTGAACTGTGGTGTTGGAGAAGACTCTTGAGAGTCCCTTGGACTGCAAGGAGATCCAATCAGTCCATTCTGAAGGAGATCAGCCCTGGGATTTCTTTGGAAGGAATGATGCTGAAGCTGAAACTCGAGTACTTTGGCCACCTCATGCGAAGAGTTGACTCATTGGAGAAGACTCTGATGCTGGGAAAGATTGAGGGCAAGAGGAGAAGGGGACGACAGAGGATGAGATGGCTGGATGACATCACTGACTCGATGGATGTGAGTCTGAGTGAACTCCGGGAGCTGGTGATGGACAGGGAGGCCTGGTGTGCTGCGATTCTTGGGGTTGTAAAGAGTCGGACACGACTGAGCGACTGATCTGATCTGATCTGAGCAACTGAGCATAAAGACTGAGATCATCTGGTAGCAGAGAGGCCATCTCCTAATAACCTTGAGGAGGCATCTGGCTCCAGTTATATTGCGGTTTCTTTGAAATATAGAGATGCTCAATCCACTTTGACTTTATTTTAAATGTGTGTGTCAGGGGTTGCAGTAGGAATATCTTACTCAGTGTTCGTTTTCCAAGAGAGGGAAGGGAAGAACCATGACAGTCTGTGTACAAACTTAAGTAGAGGAGTAGGTTATTCAGGCAATTATAACCTAAAATGCCTTCAAATAATAACATACTATCCTCTTACCTTTCTTTGGGTTGTACTTTTTTTAGTGTATTCTTCGTTAGGGATCAGCTTAGTTTAAATGAGAAAGACATTAAAGATAGTCTCCTTAAATCTGGGTAATAAAGGTGGACCATCAGAGAAGTATATAGACCATGAGCTTCTTAGGAACAATTTTGTTTTGTTTTCTGATTCATCTTTATTTGCCACAATTTTATGTGTTCCATTTTTGTATGAATGACCTCCCAGGTAGATAATAGTAAAGAAGTTCTGCGTTTTAAACTTAAGATCAAATGGAGCAATTTTTGCATATCTCTTGAACTGTTTTGTTCCAGTTCATTCTTATACTAAAGCCCAATTTGCAACATATTCAAATGTTAACCAAAGGAAAATAAAGAGTTGATTGCAGTGTTTGTTTTCTGGACATGTCTTTGTATGGCATTTTAACAATCCATGTGAAAATAAATCTATTGAAATTTTTTGATAGTTATTGTTTTTAGTACCAAAAAAGATGTGAAACCACTTGATATTTTGAGTTGTAATAATATATACACTCAATTATCATAATCATTATGTATTCATAATCATTAGTACCCATTAATTTGTATTAAGTACCACATCTCCAAAGTAAGGTTTTCTCTTAAGTCCACCAAATATTTTTCTTTTTTTCCAAGCATGTTACATTCCCTAACTTGAAAAAATTACTTAATATGATAGATAAAAATTGACATGGTTTCCATTGTAAAAGTAGCAGTAGCAAATAAATCTGTCAAGCACAGCATCAAACAGCCTCATTAAAATACCTGTAGGGTCAAATACCCATGTCACATATCCTGATCAGGCCTGGAAAAATATTTTCATTTATTCATTCATTTAACAAATATTGAGTACTTACCCTGTGCCAAGTGTGCCAATGAGATAACTTTCCCTTTGTTAAAAGATACATGTGAAAAACAAACAGGTTATCAGAAAGGTAGAAAGCAACAAAACAAATGTCTATACTCTATGAATCCAAGTTAATCTTTTCATTCCTTCACTTTTGAAACTATGGGATCTGGCTTCCCGATTTTGTTGGGATCTTTGGATTGCTACACAATTTGTTTACCCTTCTTGTGCTATCTCAGATCATTGAACAATATAAACAGTTTTGCTTCCCACTTAATAACTGTTCACCTTTCAAACTTTTCCCAAAATATCTAAAAATTTTATAGGAAAAACCTCTAATATGGAATGTAGTTAGGAGGGTCAACTCTCGAATAGGAATATCTAACTCCTGGCACCTCCCACCTCCAACCCCTTACTGACTGTGACTTCATCAGTTCTCTTAATCTTTGTGGTGGTGGTTGTTCAGTCACTAAGTCATATCTGACTCTTCGTGATCCCATGGGCTGCAGCACACCAGGCTTCCCCCATCCTTCACTATCTTCTGGAGTTTGCCCAAATCCATGTCCGTTGCGTCAGTGATGCTGTCTAACCATCTCATCCTCTGATGCCCCCTTCTCCTTTTGCCTTCAAACTTTCCCAGCACTAGTCAGAAAAGTCGCAAAGTCTCAAAGGTGACCCCATGGACTGTAGCCCACCAGGCTCCTCTGTCCATGGAGCTCTCCAGGCAAGAATACTGGAGTGAGTTGCCATTTCCTTCTCTAGGGGATCTTCCCAACCCAGTGATCAAACCTGCATCCCACATTCACTCTTTTCCAATGATTTGGCTTTTCGCATCAGGTGGCTGAAGTATTAGAGCTTCAGCATCAGTCCTCCCAATGAATATTCAGGGTTGATTTCCTTTAGGATTGACTGGTTTGATCTTCTTGCTTGCTCTCAACCTTAGTTAGTTTTCTCTAAACCTTAGTTTCCCCAGATATAAAATGGGGGAAATAGTACTACCACACAGGGTTGTTATGAGGAATAAATGAGATTAAAACTCTATTGACTGAAAAAAAAAAAAAAAAAATACACAGTATGAAAATTGTGAGTTAAGTTTTATTTAGGGTCCAAATGAGGACTATAGCATTTCAGTTAGCTCTGAGTAGGGTAACTGTGCTGAAGAGGTTGTGTGTGTGGTGGCGGGGAGGAGGCACAGAGTAAGTATATATGTTAAGAATTCTAGTATTTTCTTAGATATGAAAAAATTTCGGCTCACAAAATCATCTCCTGAAAATAACTATCTGAAGGCCTGTTCCACACGTTTTTCCCCCAGCACAGAGTGCCTCATTCCTGATCTCCACTCTGAACTCCTTTCAGGGTGTGTTGAAGGTCAGCAGCTTGAAGTGACTAGTGATTTAAGTCTTGTAGAAGCAGATGGCAAATGCCAGTTTTCAGTTAGCATATGCAAAGCACTTCATGTGTTACCTTCAGTACCTTTTAAGCACACAATATATTTGATCTTTTATTGTTCATGATACAAATGTTCAAACTATTGCTGGTTCTAGAGATGTTACAGAAGATATATTCACTTTACTTGCATAGCATCGATAGGCTTATCCCATCTGTCTACCCACTCACTCAATAAATATTGAGGGTTTATTTGCTTGATATTGTGTTAAGTACTAAATAATAGACTCCAGGAATTGCTTTGAGTACAATTAATTGTTAAGTTTAACTTTTTATTTTAAAGAAAATTAATTTAAGAATAATTATATGTTAGCTGCTTTCTGGATCTTTTTGAGAAAGAACTTTCTGTTCATTAACTACAGTTGTCACTTTATTTACATTTTTTGCTTAAAAGAATAGCTTTAGTGTTTAAGGAATCTTAATTATCTTAATTCTATATAGTCATCAACTTCCTCAAGCAAAATCTGCCATTAGTCTTTGACACATTACTTTTAAGCTTCTGTTTGATAATAGTGTTACTACCTTTATTTAAAAAACTGCTTTACATTTTTACACCAGTTTTCACTGGAGGATATTACCTGTTTTAAATAATCATGCAATAGGAATGCCTCTTATAATGTTAACATCCATATTTCTCTGTGGCTTCACATTTCAAAAGTGCTGCTTCCTAAATCCAAATGAATGAAAATTCAGCTTAGCCTCATTATTTCTTTAGCTTTAATCATAACATAACATTTCTGACAAGTGAAAACAATGCTTGAGTGCATTCATTGATATATAACTTATAATATGTAAGAGATTTGAGGAACATATATACATATATATGTGTATATGTGGTACTATTTAAATGTGTTAAACTGAAGATTTTGTAAAATTCAGCTCTTTTCCTCTTAGAGTAAAACATCTCATTAAAATAAAAGGAAAAGTTATGGTTTGACATTCACTTTAGAGGCAAAAGTTTGTACATATCCAAAAGAATATCAGGATGGAAATGCAGTCATTTTACTTATCCGTTAGTTACCTTTTTTGAAAACTAGTTATTTCTACTTCTAGTCCTTTATCACAACAGTGTATTGAATGTTAGTTAGTAAGTTCAGTAGTAATCCTTTAAAAATACAACAGACATTATTTTAATATGATGTAGACTCTTTCTTTGAATTAATTATATTTGCAGTCAGTACTTATGATTTATCAGTCACCATTGCTTAAAGTCAGTTTATTTCTCAAAGACTTGTATGATACCAAAATATAATATAGTAGATTTTGCACATAGAGGCAAATTTAATTTTATCCTTAAAATATCAACCAATATCAGTTTTAAATTTTCTGATTTTGATAGTTGTTCTGGATTATATAAGAGAATGTCCTTTGTTTTAGAAAATATACCCTGAAGCCATTGGCAGTAAAGGGCATAATGCCTCCAAGTACCCAAGTAGTTTAGAGAAATGTCTATATAAAATAATATATGCAGAAAGAATGATTAAGCAAAGGTAACAAAATGTAAACAGTTGGTAAATCTAGATAAAAGGTATATAAGGGTAGGTGTACTCCACTTGCACCTTTTTTTGTAAGTTTTAAACTATATCGAAATGTAAAACTACCCCCCCCAAAAGACTGCCAACTTTAATTATCAATTTATAAAAAGATCTATTTTCATATATTACTTGCCTTTGCTCATTCTATTTTCTTGTGTATAAGAGCAGTAGAGTAGGGGAAAAGAGACTGATTCAGTAGTTTTTGTTTGTTCAAAAAGGATGGAAATCCTAGAAGAATTAGGAGGAAAACATAGTACCTATAAAATTAGAAAATAACTCTCTTCTGCTGTACAATTTTAGAACTTCTGGTGTAGAAAGAGCAGATTATATGATACATCTTATTTGGATATCTTTTAAAATATTTTTTTATTTATTTTTGGCTGTACTGGCTCTTTTTTGTTGAATGTGCTGTAGTTGTGAAGAGCAAAGGCTACATTCTGGTTACAGGCTTAGTTGTTCTGTGGCACGTGGAATCTTCCAGAACAGGGGCTGAACCTGTGTCCCCTGCACTGGCAGGAGGATCTTAACCACTGGACCACCAGGCAAGTCCTGGATATCCTTTTAAGGTGTAAAGGTTCCCAGACATGAACTTGTAGGAGAATGTTCATGACAGCATTATTTATAATTTTAAAAAATGGAAAGAACCCAAATGGCTGTCAGCGGAATACTATCCAGCCATTGAAAACAATTAAATAGTGACCCATGCTGCAGCATAAGCACAAGTAAATGAAAATCAGGCACAAAAGCCACATTATGAATTCATTTATATGAAATGTTCACAATAGGAAAGTTCATAAAAATGAAACATAGATTAGTTAGTTGCCTTAGGGGCCGAGAGGTTAGAAAGAATGGAAGTGAAAGTTGCTCAGTTGTGTCTGACTCTTTGTGACCCCATGGACTGTCCATTGAATTCTCCAGGCCAGAATACTGGAGTGGGTAGCCTTTCCCTTCTCCAGGGGATCTTCCCAACCTAGGGATCGAATCCAGGTCTCCCACATTGCAGGTGGATTCTTTACCAGGTAAGCCACAAGGGAAGCCCAAGAATACTGGAGTGGGTAGCCTATCCCTTTTGCCAGGGATCTTCCCAACCCAGGGATCACACCTAGGTCTCCCACATTGCCAGCAGATTCTTTACCAGCTGAGCTATCAGGAAAGCGCAGAAAGAATGGAGAATAACTGCTAATGGACACAAGATTTCTTTTTGAGATGAGGAAATGTTCTGAAATTAAGTTGTAGTGATGGTTATACAACTTTGTGAAGATATTTAAAACCACTTTTAAAAGATGAATTTTATGGTATGTGACTTTTATTTCAATAAAGCTCTTATGTAAACGAAAGTAAGACCTAATGAACTACTCCTGCCTCAAAGTCTTTCCATCTGAATAAGAACAAGAGCCAAAGACCCTATAACTTTATATGATCTGGCTTCCTATTATTTCACAGACCTTGTCTTCTTGTATGAAGATGAGTCATTTCAATCTACCTCCACTGGTCTCCTGACTATTGTTACTTCTAGGCCTTTTTATTAGTTTTTCCCTCTTCCTGGAAACTTAGCAACCTTTACTCAAAATTCAGTCTCTCAGAGGTGCCCTTCTTGGCTACCTCTAAAATTTAGACCTCTCAAATATTACCTATTGCTGTTCTTTGCTTTACTATTCTTCTTGGCTCTATTCACCATCCAACACAATATATATTTTACTTTTTAATCTTATGTATTGTTTATCTCTTCCTCCCAGAACATAAACTCCATGAGGGCAGAGATTTTGCCCCTTTCATTCCACTACTGAATCCTAGGGCTTAGAACAGTGCTTGGCACTTACTTATCACTAATGTTGTCAAGTAGGTGCATCTGAAAGTATAAGAATAGGCAGCTATAAGGAAAATCAGGAATGTTAAGTAATTGAAGAGAGAGCTACATGTTTTATACTCTTTGTTTGAATAAAAATTGTTTCCTATAAGACTTTGAGACTAAGGAAATGAAGAAATAACCTGTGTTCAGTGTCTTGAAAGTAAAATAAAAAGACAATCATTCAGTTCTTAAAATGAAAATAAAACTTTTTTGATCAAGACAAATAATTCTTTTATTTATTTTTCAATCATAGGGGCCTGGCAGACAACTACACATGTATTAGTTACTTTAAAAATATTGACTGAATTGACAGTGTAGACCTAAATCAGGAGTTAATAAACTATACCTCACAGCTTATTTTTTCTTTTTTTGTGTGTGTGAATAAAGTTATATTGGAATACAGTCATGCCCTATCATCAACATATTGTCTATGACTGCTTTCGTGCTCTAATAGGCTTCCCAGGTCGCAGAAGGCAATGGCACCCCTCTCCAGTACTCTTGCCTGGAAAATCCCATGGACAGAGGAGCCTGGTAGGCTAAGAGTCGGACATGACTGAGCGACTTCACTTTGACTTTTCACTTTCATGCACTGGAGAAGGAAATGGCAACCCACTCCAGTGTTCTTGCCTGGAGAATCCCAGGGACAGGAGCCTGGTGAGCTGCCGTCTCTGGGGTCGCACAGAGTTGGACACGACTGAAGTGATGCAGCAGTAGCAGGCTTCCCAGGTGGCACTAAAGAACCCGCCTGCCAGTGCAGGTAGATGTAAGAGACACAGGTTTGATCCCTGCATCAGGAACATCCCCTGGAGAAGGCATGGCAACCCACTCCAGTATTCTTGCCTGGAGAATTCCATGGACAGAGAAATTTGGCAGGCTGCAGTCCATAGGGTTGCACAGAGTCAGACACGATTAAAGAGACTTATCACACACTTATATACAGTAGAGTTCAAATAGCTCTGAAAGAGACTGTATAGCCCACAAAGCCTAAAATGTTTACTGTCTGGCCCTCTATGGGAGAAGTTAGCTAACTCCTGCCTAAATTAGTTTTTGTAGGATATAGATTAGTGTAATAGGGAACTTTGGCCAAATATTGAGAAGTTTACATTTCATTTCTCTGACTACCTTTGTTACCTTGAACAAGTTTTATGATCTTTGGTTTTCTCATCTGTGAAATGAAGATAATACACATCTTACATTGTCATTTAAGAATTTTAAATGAGGTATTATATGTAAAACACTTAGTAAAGTGCTTAGAAAATACTTCAGTAAGTTATAGCCCGGTGAGCAGCACATGCATGCGCGTATGTATGTGTGTGTGCACACATACACACAGACACACACATGAAAACATAAATGCCCTCAAGTAGAAATTCTTTCAGTCACATTTTCCAGATACTTTCAGTGTTATTAGGAAAATAAGGAATAAAGTTAATAAATGCTGATTAATGTTGATTAAAGTCCTTAGTACACTTCAGGCACACAATAAACCACCAAAATCTACAGGATTTGGTCATTTGTTGAAAAGACTGTAGTCAGGCATTATTTCTTAACTGTGAGCCCAGCTTAGAGTATTTCGAAGTCTTTGGCTCATATTTTAGGAAAATGTACAAATAGTCCACTATAGAATGGTTACACTGTCAGGTAAATTTCATTGCTTTATCTGTAAGGAAAATTTTACATGAGGAAGGCTAATTCAAATTATGTTTCTATTGTAAGCAAAGAAAAACAGTGTGATACTCTATATATTATGAGAAATTTTCAACCTAGAACTTTTTCTTAGGTGCCTCATATGCTAATTTTGTTTACAGACGGTGAGTTTATAGTATTGGATTTTTTTGATGATGCCTTTCTGTCTGTACAGCCTTTTCTTTGGTAAAATACATAAAAGACCTTTTCTTAAGTAGATTCTGTTTCGGCTGTTGATTTGGAGACTAGTGGTATGGAACTTTACATCAGGAACATATGGGATCCTTTTGTGTTAATCTATTTTTAGTATATAGGATCACAGTCTTACTTTCAGTAATATATCATACAATGAACATTTACTAATCATTCACTATATATAGGTATTAAAATTTTTTAATTAGTAGAACACACTTTTTGCCTTCTAAAGGTATAGCGGAGGAAATAACTACCTAAACAAAATATTTTGATAAAGGAGTGATAACACTACCTGTGTGGATGAGAAAGCTGTTAACTCTGCATTAAAGTGCCAGGGAAGACCTGGAGAGGTGATATTTGAGCTGAGCCTCAGTGGATTAGTTTGATGTCAAGTACATATGGTTGAGTGATATCTCACAGGAAGTATGAAACACAACAAAAAATTTTGAGCACCTACTGTGTGCCAGATAGTGATTGTGTTAGAGATACACCAAAGAACAAAGCAGGTAGACTTTTTTCCCTGCTTTTGTTAGATTACTCTAAGTCAAGCGTGAAGAGGCGTTGGAGAGATGTTAGTACAGAATGGCTGAGCCAAGGAGAGTCTGAGGGCCACTACCAAGAAAAAAAAAAATAAGAGCCATATCTCACCAGAGAGTTTGAACTTGATGCTTCTAGGCCAATAATTTCAACCTAGGAGCTCTAGAAATACTGGTGTGTTATTAAGTTACTACAAAGGAATTATCAATCCATGCTTAGATGCTAAGCAAGCAAGACATTTCAATAAAAAAGTCTTTTATATGTATTTATTACTATTTTTCAATTGTATGTAGTTATTTTGAGTAACAAAATATAGAATTATTTAAACATTATGAATTCATATTACCCTCCCTCCCCCTTTTTATGTTTTCTATTTTCTTAATCAATTGATGCCACTGCTAGAACAGCTTTTAAGTCACTGTCTGTCAAAATGACTAATTTTAAAAAGAGATCCTGAAATATCCAGCCTGAGATCTCCTGCCAAAGTAGAAGCTGTTGAAACTTCCAGAGCAGCCAACCAAAACTTCAGTAAATATTAAGTGAACCCTTCAGTGCCAGGCACTGCTCTAGCTGCCAGGGTTACAAAGCTGTGTCCTCAGGGAACTTACAAAGTGAATAAGAGTCCAGATGAAGAATAATGAAGTAAACGTGCGAAAGAAGGTATGGATTCAGAGTATATTGAGATAGTAATCCTTAAGCAGCAGTAAGAATGCTCTCTGAAGGCAGATTGCTAGAATGGAAAGAAAGAGTGGATTGTGGGGAACAGAGCTAATGTTTTGCTAATGCAGGGGAAAGCTCTGAGTGATTTTTTTTTCACAGTAACAAACCCAATCAATCTCCAGAGAAAGGGATATTAGTGATTTATGGGTCTCTCAGAATACATCTTCTGCTTGATTTTTCTCTGCCTATTAATAAGGTATAAGCCTGTGAGATAATCCTAAATCAAACCATGTAGATTTGTAATGTAAATCACATAAAAAAAAATCCATCTGGCTCTGACTCCTTTGCAATGACATTGTAAGTGTGATGGGAGTTGAAGGACAGTAGTTTGCTCTGTTCATGGATCTCTGAATCTTTAGCCCAACAAGCTCACTTCTCTTACTTCTTTCAGGCTTCAGCCGTCTTTCCTTTACACATACACACACACACACACACACACACAAACACACACGCACACCCTTCCTTTACACACACACACACACACACACACGCACACCCTTTTCTTTCTAGCTAAGAAAGACAAAGCTATTGACTACAAGCCCAGAGTTGCCCCCAAGTTCCGACCACCGGCTCAAATTCTTATGACTTGTAATATCCTTAATGTTGCTGTTGGCAGTCAGTTACAGATTCCATTATTGTCGATCAATGCAGTCGCCATGCGAGGTGGGGGGAGGGATGGAGGAGGAGCAGAAGAAAGGAGGGATGAGAGCTTCCTATTCACAGATTTATCAACCTGCCTTTGCTTGCAGGAAATCTTCGTCAAGGGGGCTGGGATGCTGTTGAAACAGCTAAAGCAGGAAAGGGTTAGGGGCTGCAGTTCTCTCGGCAGACTGAAAGGGAATTTGAAAACCTTTCTTCTCAGAACAAAACAAAATGCTGAATTTGTTCCTTTGCCTTTGTTTTTGTTTGATGATATGATTTACTTAACTGATTAGCTATTGTGCTATCCGGTTATCTAAGCTGTCTCAGTGTAGGAACCTGTTTCTTTTTCTTTGAGTATCTTTGTTCTTTATTTTCCTTTTGCTCTCTCCTGACATTGAACACAAATTATTATTCAGTTTTATGCTGGCTTTTCTTTCAGGCTAAAGCTTAACACCAAGAGACTGAAGGACAGACCTTTCCTCCCTTCTCTTCTATCACCCTCTTTTAACCCTCTCTATTTCTTTCCCCCTCCCCCCCGTTGTATTAGATTGGTGTCACAGAGACAGAATTCAGAGTGGAGGGAGGATCACAATTTCTCTCTCATTATTACCGCCTAGCCAGCAATTTAGGTGTTAGACCCCCAAGAATTTAGTCTCTGTATCTTTCTTTTCCCGCTCCATCATTCAGTAATTGTGCTCTGTATGGAAAAGTTTTCTGGCTGGAGAATGAGTCTCCTTTCCCCCGGTGATGTGGCCGAGTGGTTGGATAGTAGCACGGAAGAGGAGAAGAGCCTTCTGTCATTTCTGGGTACGGTAGGGCTCTGCTTGTTCTTTTAACCCTTTGTTGTCTGAACTACTCTTACTTTGGGGAGCATGACGCCCCCCACCCCCAAATTGCCTAAAATCCACTTTCGTATTTTTAAAAGGGGGAAGAGGAATTAACAGAATTTGTTTAAGTTGTTTGCTTTTCAAGTTTTGTTTATGTCTGTAGAAATAGTGCTACCAACATTGGCTATGAGAAATAAGAGACAGTTTGCTTGGCTTTAACAAAGAGTGCCAGCTCCATGCAAGGCTTACCATGTCATCTGGTCAGCTGTTTGTGGTATTTAGAGAACTTCTACTAGCCAAAATACATTGTTGTTTTACTATACCTTTCAATACAGAGAGATGAGGCTTGCTTGTAAGCGTGGGAGTAGGCTTTGTGTGCAAGAAAAGCCAACATATGAATTTAGAAGTAGCTTTTATACAAGGTTTGAAATATTTGTAATGTTCATATATAAGATTTCTACTGAGTATGTAAAAGAGAACACAAGGACCAACTATTACTTTAACTTTCTATTTACAGGTGCTTACTAATAAATTTCTAAGTAAAGCAATTATTGGTTATGGTATTATTGATATAATAATTTCCTAGGAAAGTTAGGCTATAAATCCATTGCACTTAGATATCTTAAATTAATAGGAGAGCTTGATATTTATAAAAATCATACTTATGAATACTTTGCTAGATTAATAATTACCTTCAAATTTATCTTTTTTTATAAATTTGATTAATTTCATAATACGTTTCCCTAAATACTAGTATACCTTTATTATAAAGGGCACAATTTATAGTGTTCTAATTTATTCCTCATGAGTATTCTCTGTGACCTATGAAAAGTCTTCTGCCATTCCAAAAGGTATCTCTATCTTATTTTACTTTCTTTTGTTATATTTAGCATATGTTTCTACTTTATTAACTCAGGTTTTCAACTTTAAAATTCCACAAATGATTTCTTTTTTTATGCAGTTTAGATGTAAAGAATCATCTTAATCTTTTTTGTTTAATTCTACAAAGACTCGATACATATATTTAGATATTAATCCTATTCTTAATTTGTTTATCATCGCCTCAGTTATCTTGGGCATTTGGGTGACTTTAAGAAATGCATGTATCTCTTAACTCCTCATTTCTCTGAAGCCTCTCTAAATCTACTTCCTTCACATTCCCTTCCCCCACACCCATAGAGAAATAGCAGTGAAGAAAAGCAAATATCAATATTCCTGAGTAAAACCAACCACTTAGGCCCTACTGCATTGTGGGCAGGGAAAGTAGTCATCACTAAAGATCTTTCCTTTGCTCTTGCATGATATTTTTATGAATTCTGATTATTAATCCTCGAGATTAATTTTTCTCTTTTTTTTGCCATTTCCCTACTATGCCTAAAAAAGGATTTGACCAAATAAATAGAGATGGCAAATAAAAAGTACTATAGTTTGTGCCCCCTCCCACCCCACTCCCATTCTTCTTTAACCACAGATGGTGATAATAAAAATAAAGGATATTAGGACATGTTTAGAAGAAAAGTACAAATTCCTACAAATTATCCACCTATTGGAAGGAAACCTCCTAGGCATATATAATAGATAAAACACAGATAAATCAGAGTCGTGATTCTGCTCAAGGGCTGTAGCAAGAAGTTAGTGAGTGAGTGAGTAGATAACTAGGTATCCCGTACTCTATGGTGGCAGAGCTGAGCCTGGGTGACAGCCAGTCTTAGTTTAGGGACTGAAGCTCAGTCCTGACCACGGGTAGCAAACACCTCCATCTGTGGATAAATAGGCATTTATTAAAGTGGGAGCAAACTCTTTTTGATATAGCTTGGAATAACTTGCAACGAGTCATTTGCTAATGTAGTTACCATTAATGAAAATGTGCTCCCAGTGAAGATGCCAAGAGAAAGCAATCTGCTTTATGGTGAATCTAGGATAAGTGGAACTGAAAGGGACATTGAATCAGATAACCAACGCAACTATCTTTCTTTACCTAAGGAATTTTATGGCAGATTTCCCTCTAGGAGAGAAGATGAAAGAAAAGCACTCAGTGCTGGTCAGGCTTCATTCACTACTTCATCCCTGCACAATAGCTACTCAACTGATGTTCAGGCCTTCTTATTAATTTAGTGCACTGATTGTTTGATGAAACTTCATGAAACCGTGCCTTCTTCATTAGCCTATTTAAAAATTCCATGGCTCCCTCATCACCTGTCAGATAAAACTCCTTACTTTAGAAATTATTCTGGCTCTTCCACCTCACATCCCAGTATTCCTTTTAGCATTGCTAAGTCAGAGATAGGGAGGACCCTTCATTCTACCAAATAGATTAATTTTCTCTATCTGGGACAAACCTTGCCCTTACTAGTCTTTGCATATGCTGTTTCTTCTATTAATATCATCTGTGTTCCTTCATCCAAACTGAACTTTCCAGACCCTACCCCTGTTTCATATCTTGCTCATAAACAAGATACTGTGTTAGGTACTGTGGCTGGATACAAAGAAGTAGAAGATAGAACTGCTGAGAAGCATAGAGTTTGGTTGGGGAGAAAACACAAACTATGTACAATTAAGTGAGAAAGAATTAATAATTCAAGACAACAGTGGAGAAAATAAAATAAGGCAGTACCTGATTGTAAGATGATTTATCCAGGAAAAAATTGCTTTGAGCCTTTGAAGAATAGAGACATCATTTTTGGCTAGTGATACTGAAGATCAACTTATAGAGATAGGTTTTAATCTGAATCTTCAAAGATAGAATGTATTTTTATGGAAATGGTGGAGTTTACTATATGAAGGGAGTGTCATGAGGAATATTAAATTATATTCATGTCTAAAGAGTAAACGGATTTGAAAGGAATGGAAAGTTCATTTGAAGAAGTGTTGAGAAATAATACTTGAAGGATATTTGGTGGCTCACTGTTAACAGGCTAATTAGTGACAGTGTTAATCCTAAAAGCAATTGAGAAGAATTAAGATTCTTGAACAAGAAAAAGATATGGTCAAGATTGTTTTTTTAGGAAGACATATCTGAAAGTGTCACATTGAGGGAATAACCTTGAAGCAGTTAAACCTCTTTGAAAGCTGTGATAGTAGTCCAGATATGAAATAAGTGCTTCTATTTTAACATTTAACTCTCCATATTATAATTAGGTGTTTCCTTATTTATTATTAATCTAGACTATGAATGCCTTCACATCAGGGGCTCAATTCTCTGTCTTCTCAGTACCCAGATACACTTCAGGTACCCATGAATATTTGCACAGCTCAGATGAATAATTGAGATGCAAAGACAGAGATTACAAAGGATCGATCAGAATTTATGACTGATCTGAGGAATGGGAAACAAAATGAATCAAAGACTGTTTTTGAAGTTGGAAGGATGGTACTACTACTAAGAACAGAGAAGTTGGAAAAGGGAGTCAGTTTTTAAGGGGAGAGAGTGATTTCTATTTAGATATATTGAATTTGAGCGGACTGGTATACATCTGGATAGAAATATAGTTCTGATGATTGGAAATGAAGTCTAGGTGTTTGGGAGCCACCCTAGAGAAGAAAGATTGTTGAAGCATTTGTAGGTGATGTACTATTAGGAGACTGTCGAGAAAAAGTAGAGAGCAGGAACTGAATCTTGAAGAACCCCAAAGATGGGGGTAGAGTGGGTAGAAAAAGAGGAGATACAGAACAGCCCTAATGGTTGGGGGAAAGCCAGCCAGGATGGTGTGTTATTGCTAGTGGCTCAGTGGTAAAGAATACATGGATTCAATCCCTGGGTCAGGAAGATCCCTTGGAGAAGTAAATGGCAACCCCCACTCCAGTTTCTTACCTGAGAAATGCCATGGACAGAGGAGCCTGGCAGCCTATAGTCCATGGGGTCACAAAAGAATCAGACATGACTTTAGAGACTAAACAACAACAAAAAACAAAAACAAGATAGAAAAGGTCAACAGTGTGATCAGTAGTATCATTGGTTACAAAAGCCCAAGAAAAGTCAGAAAATACACTGGATTGGATGATTGCTGCTGCTGCTGCTACAGTCACTTCAGTCATGTCTGACTCTGCGACCCCATAGACGGAAGCCCACCAGGCTCCCCCGTCCATGGGATTCTCCAGGGAAGAACACTGGAGTGGGTTGCCATTTCCTTCTCCAATGCATGAAAGTGAAAAGTGAAAGTGAAGACAGTCGTGTCTGACTCTTAGCGACCCCATGGACTGCAGCCTACCAGGCTCCTCCATCCGACCAGGCTCCTCCGTCCGTGGGATTTTCCAGGCAGAAGTACTGGAGTGGGGTGCCATTGCCTTCTCCGGGATTGGACGATTAGGAGACTTTTAATTACCTATGAAGGTATCAGTGCTATTTTCATTCATCAGAACTGAGGGAGAAGAAGTCAGATTTTATAATATTGAGAAAGACAGAAGATCGTGAGACAGGGAGTTCAGTTCAGTCACTCAGTCGTGTCCGACTCTTTGCAACCCCATGGACTGCAGCACGTCAGGCCTCCTTGTCCTTCACCAACTCCCGGAGCTTACTCAAACTCATGTTCATTGAGTTGGTGTTGCCGTCCAACCATCTCATCCTCTGTTGTTCTCTTCTCCTCCTGCCTTCAGTCTTTCCCAGCATCAGGGTCTTTTCCAGTGAGTCAGTTCTTCACATTAGGTGGCCAAAGTATTGGAGTTTCAGCTTCAGCATCAGTCCTTCCAATGAATATTCAGGACTGATTTCCTTTTAGGATGGACTGGTTGGATCTCCTTGCAGTGCACTCAGAGACTCGACAGTGAGAGCCACAGGTTAAGTCTGTTGTCTGGAGAAACCTGTGACTGACACAAAGAAAAAGGCACCTATCTTTTAAAATTAGGGAGACTTGTGCATCTTCTTAGATAGAGGAGAGAGCAAGATATTGAACTTAGAAGTATCTGTTGAAACGAACATTTTAAACTAAACAGCTGAACTCTCCACTCTGGAGGGAAAGAAAATTCCCAGGAAGAGAAAAAAGATAACAACTAAAAATCCAGGTAGTGAATTGCCCTGAGGGCATTTGCCTGACTCAGAATTCCTGAAAGTTAAGTTTTAATGGTCGCAAGATAGGAGATAGGTTTAGGGACTGAAGTGAGGAATTAGAACTGAACGCCCTACCCCATTGCCCCATATAGGACGAGTTCCTTGAAGAGTGAACATGGAAATTCAAAAATATGCTCACAGACAAAAATTGACAGATCTTATTTATCTTAGTCTGGACTGTTGAGAGAGGAGGACAAAAGTCCCCTGGGAATTCATAACCACTGTTATAAGGTAAAACTAAAATAGTGGACAATAGTAGTTATGTCAGAGATAGGGAGGGGTGATTGAAATTGAAGTATTTTAAGATCTTTGAATTATTCAAGAGAAGGTGAGAAATCAGGACTAGCTCTAGGCTTTAGGTAAACATGTTAAAATGTTAACGACAATTATTAAAAGAGTAAAAATAGAGTGTGTAGCTTCAAAAGCTGTAGAGGGGAAAATGAACTTTAAAAACTTGGTCATTCTGAGAAATAGAAAAACAAAAAGCATGGAAATACAGTAACTAGGAACAATAAGATGGTAAAAATAAAATCCAACTATATCAGAAAACACAATATATAAAAATGTTAAGAGTAACGTATGTTAGACTTAATTTTTGTTTTTAATGCTGTGAATAAGAGAGACATTAGTGAGACTTCCCTGGTGGTCCAGTAGCTTCTGCTACAAGGAGCACCAGTTTGATCACACATGTTGCATGGTGCAGCCAAAAAAAATAGAGACCTAAGAACCTAGGAAGGTTAAAGCAAAAGTTTTCATGGTGGTGATGAAAGGTATAAAATAGAAGGTTAGGATTAACATAAACACACTACTGTGTGTGAAATACATAACCAACAAGGACCCATGTAATAACCTTTAAGGGTAAGTAATCTAAAAAAGAGGATATATATGTATATGTATGACTGAATCACTGTGCTGTACACCCTAAATTTACATGATATTATAAATCAACTATGGGCTTCCCTGGTTAGCTGGTAAAGAATATGCCTGCAATGCAGGAGACCCTGGTTTGATTTCTGGATCAGGAAGGTACCCTGAAGAAGGAATAAGCTACCCACTCCAGTATTCTTGAGCTTCCCTGGTGGCTCAAACAGTAAAGAATCTGCCTGTCATGCTGGAGACCTGAGTTCAGGTTGGGAAGCTCCCCTGGAGGAGGGCATGGCAACCCAGTCTGGTGTTCTTGCCTGGAGAATCCCCATGGACAGGAGGTACCTGGCTGGCAGGCTACAGTCCATGAGGTCACAGAGTCGGACATAACTGAGCGACTAAATGTGCGCACACACATAAATCAATTATACTTCAAAAAATAACTTTCTCAAAAAATAACAAAAAAAAAACTTCCATAAAAGTAAAAGTTTTGGGAAACGATATACCAAGCAAATACTGATTAAAAGAGAGCTACCATAGCCATGAAAATGAAATCAAATGGATCTTTATGTAAAAAAATGTTGCTAGAAATAAATGAGATCCCTATAGTAGTGACAAAATATAAAAATCACTAGAAAGTTGTAACAGTTTTATATGCACTTAAAAACAAAGCCTTAAATTTATAAGGCAAAATTGACAGAAGTATATGGAGAAATTGATAAATCTGTGACCCTATCTACAAAAATTATTAAAGGTATTCAGTTTAGTCTCTCAGTTTCCAACTCTGCCACCCCATGGACTGCTGCACGCCAGGCTTCCCTGTCCATTACCAACTCCTGAAGCTCGCTCAAACTCATGTCCATCGAGTTGGTGATGCCATCCTCATCCTCAGTCGTCCCCTTCTCCTCCTGCCTTTAGTCTTTCCCATGGACAGAGAGTTGAAGGTATAGAAGATACAAAAAAAACACAGTAAGCTTCAGTTAATGGACACAATAGAATTCTGAAGTCCAACAATTATGTAGTCTTCTGAAGTATATGTGGAATCTTTATGAAAACCAACAATAGATTGAAACATAAATAAATCTCAACAAATCAAATTCTTTATATCACACAAACATATTCTCTTGATCATAGATGAACTAAGTCAAAAATTAGTACCAAAAAAATTTACTCTTAAAACTTTTCTTTTTGAAAACTTTTAAGGTTGAAAGTTTTAAAGTTAAAAATTCCAAAAAAATAACAATGGAAATAGAACTGAACATCCTATACTTATAAAATATTGCTAAAATAGTTAAGTGAAACTTATAGCCCTAATCTTTTATATTGAAAAGAATAAAATTAAGTGGGCCAATTGAGCATTCAATAAATTCAACAAGGTAGAAAAAGAAAGAATAGACCAAAAGAAAGTTAAAGGAAAGAAATAATGAAGATGACAGCAGATGATAATAGAACAGAAGGCAGAAATAAACAGAATCAATAAAGCTAAAATTTGTTTCTTAAAGAAGTCCAATGAAAATAAAACTGTCAAGATTTGATCAAGATGAAAGAGAAAGCACAAGTAAACAATCTTAAAAATGGGAAAAAGAACATAGTTACAAAAATCAGAGACCTAACAGACTATCATGAACAACTTTATGCTAATATATTTTAAAAAAATGACAGAAAATGAACATTTTAAAGAGATATAATTTATTAAAATTGACTACAGTAGGAACAAAATATGTAAGTAGTTCTGCTACTTACAATCATTAAAGAAATTGAATCAATAGTTTAAAATGTACCACTGATTGTGGTTTGATTTCTCATATAGCTTGACTTCTGAAAAAGAATAAAACACTAGATCACACTTGTATTAGTATTTACAATCAGTGATAGTTCAGTTTTTATTGCAAATGAATAAATGGACATTTTAGTATCTAAATTAAACAAAAAAATGCTAAGAACCATGCTAAAACCTAAGCATGGAAATTGAATTCATATTGAGCCCATAGGTGGTCATGGTGACCTTAGAGTTTTTAAGTATTACATCCTTTGTTGAGGGGATATCCTTAGAAAAGGGTGGGGGAGAAGTTCTTTTAAAATTTTTCTTTTATGGATATGTAAATAAAAAAACTAGAGGAAATCAAGCTGAGGAGATATACCAAGAAAGTAGGCTTCCCTGGTGGCTCAGATGGTAAAGCGTCTGCCTGCAATGCGGGAGACCCGGGTTCGATCCCTGGGTCAGGAAGATCCCCTGGAGAAGGCAATGGCAATCCACTCCAGTACTCTTGCCTGGAAAATCCCATGGACAGAGGAGCCTGATAGGCTACATACAGTCCATGGGGTCACAAAGAGTCGGACACGGACACAACTGAGCGACTTCACTTTCATCAAGACTTAAACTGATTAATTTATGTTTAAGTGTGCTTCTACAACCTGAAAATTTGTGAATTTTTAAATAGAATGATGCATAGAAGGAAAAACTTAATCTCCCATGAAGTTTCTTTACCAAAATCTCAATTATAGTGTAAGACTCAAGCTAATAGACATAAAATGAGAGTAATTCTTAAACTTGACTAGTGATATGCTTTAATGCCATATGTGAATTAGAAATAAATAGAAAATTTATTAACGTTTTTATTATGAATTAAGTTGAACCATATGAAATTGCTATTTTATCATTTTAACATACAAAAAAATTGGCAATTCTGTGAGGTCACATGTGTTTATTAAAGGAGAAAAAAGTCAACAGACTATGCTGAACTATTTTTTAGTTGTTTAGTTAAAATTTATTTGTTACCATGTATCTTCTGTTTCAGTGTTCCATGCAGGACAAGAGTGGATGCAAACAGTTTATGGAAACATTGTGGGAGAAATACTTAAAATTGAGAGAGTTCTGTTTATTAAAATTTATTTCCTTTGAAAATTTAGACAGGATTGCCATTGTTCAAATACCTAAATTTAGGTAGTTTGATACCCCAAATTAGAGAACATATAATCAAGTAATGGGAACTTACACAAATATATTACTTGGAAATCAAAGAAGTGTGAATAATTAGGCCTGGCTTTATGGAAGCAGATGAATTGAAATTGGTATTGAAGGTTACCTTAGACTTGGCAGATAAGTGAACACCATTAACAAAGACAGACACAGAGCAATTAATATGGTCTGTTTAAGATCAGAGATCATCTGACAAAGGCAATTTGTTGCAAAGTGTTGGCAGGAAAGAGTGACTGCGTAAGGTAGGACCTAGGTGATATTTTTTTCCAATGTGTGATTGTCTATCTGTAAGATTTCTGGGAAGGTAATTATATCAAGAAAGTAATGTTTTAGAGAGCTTAATCTGGTAATGGTGATCAGGATGGCTTTAAGCAGAGTGACAGGAGTCAATGAGATTAGTTAGGAGGGTCTGGCCATTATCTACATGAGAAAATAAAAAGTCCTGCACTAGAGTGATAGATACATGGTGGTGGAAATACAGAGAACAAAATGAAGCCAACATTCGAAGAGAGAGAGACTTGACCGTGTTTGGCAGAAGTATACCAATCAACATTATAGATAATAGGTTTCTCCCTTTCCTGTTACTTTCACTGTAGAGATTTTTGGTTTTTGCATATTTGGTCCTCAGTAGATGATTAATTGCTCATCTTTATGTTGGAGGCTGATATATTTTTATGTTTTCAGTACTTTCAGATTCAAACACATTTTCAGATTTCAAAACACATTCTGTTAATGTCTATTGGGGAATAAAACCCAAATTAGTCTTAAAGGATCCTGACATAATCGAGGATCAGATCTTTTTACAAAAGATTTTTAGAGATGAACACTGAAATCATGGTGTGAATAAATCAGATTTACCAGAATTATATTTGAAACATACTAATAAAGAGAACACATTTTTAAGTCAGTTATAGGAAAAGTTTAGGTAAAGTCTGAGAATATCTCCGTAAATTAGAAGACATATTTTCTTCCAGAATGGAAGACAAAATATTATTCACCAAAGCAAAGCTAAGTGGACAGATCGATGGGTTTTCTTTTCTTTTTTTGAAGACTGTTCTTTTAGAGGAGTTTTAGGTTCACAGCAAAATTAAGAGAAAGTTACAGATTTTTTTCCTATGTCTCCTTGTCCCCACAAATGCATAGTCTCCCCCTTATCAGTATCACTCACCAGAGTGGCACATTTGTTACAGCTGCTGAACCTACACTAACATCATAATTACCCAAAGTACATGGTTTACATTAGGATTCTTTCTTAATGTTGTATATTTTGTGGATTTAGACAGATAATGACAGGTACCCTCCCTTACAGTACCATACATAATATTTTCACTACCCTAAAAACTCTGTGCTGTGCTTATTCATCCATCCCCTTAGTTGCAGTTTATTTTTTGGAGGGCTTTTTTCTACTTTTTAATTCAAAGAATCAGTAGTAGAAATTCTTTATAGCTTAATTCCTCTTTTGTTCAAGGTTTTTTTTAACATTTCATTAAGCAAGTTAACTTTTCTCCTTCTTTACCCCATTGCCTCACCCCTCTTTGTTTCTTGATTAGAATGTTCTTATTAGCATCAGCATTCCAGGATTGAGAGTTTCCTTTGATGGAGTTTTGTTTGCAGTAGATCATCCACCATAGAGTATGATTTAATTCTCTTTAAAATATGAAGAACCATGTGCACTTGTTAGAGTTCTTTGAGTTATTTTTAAGAGGAAATGAGAAAAACTGGAGTTTCCATGATTGTTTATCTTACTTTTTATTCATTAGAGTCCACGATACAAAACACAAGGGGGACGGATAGCGTGCATGGTAATTAAAAGTATAGCCTCTGGATCCAGACTGCATGGATTCTAATCCTGATTCTGCCTTTACCAGCCCTGCAAACTGAGTGGAGTAATAGATCATCTCCTTCCTTTCCCATCTGTGAAATGGGGGCGTAATTCCAATTCCAGAGATTTGTGAGGATTAAAGAGAAAATTAATATAAAATACTTAGCATGTAATAAGGAATAAAAATGATAGTTTGGTGTTGCAGTTATTCTTGTTATACTTTTATTACTACTACTAAGATCCCTAGTTGTTATCACTAAGAACCAGAGATATGCTTTGTATTTGAAACTTAAGATAACCATATGTGCTGTGCTTAGTTGCTCAGTCATGTTCAACTCTGCAGTCTCATGGACGGTAGCCCTCCAGGCTCCTCTCTCTCCATGGAGATTCTCCAGGCAAGAATACTGGAGTGGGTTGCCATGCCCTCCTCCAGTGGCTTTTCCCAGTCTGGGGATCGAACCCAGGTCTCCTTCATTGCAGGCGGTTTCTTTACCATCTGAGCCACCAGGGAAGCCCAAGATAACCATATGAAAGTGAAAGTGAAGTCACTCAGTAGTGTCCGACTCTTTTCAACCCCATGGACTGTGGCCCACCAGGCTCCTCCATCCATGGAATTTTCTAGGCAAGAGTACTGGAGTGGGCTGCCATTTCCTTCTCCAGGGGATCTTCCCAACCCAGGGATCAAACCTGGGTCTCCCGCATTGTGGGCAGATGCTTTACTGTCTGAGCCACCAGGGAATCCCAGATAACCATATAAATATCCCTAAACTGTTTTCTTAGTCTTTTTGGTTGACAGTAAAAATTGTTATCTATCATCTCATCCATTGTCATCACGTGCAATCCTAAATTAAAGAAACAATAAACTTGTGGGTGTTCAGATTGCGTGACCAGAGGGATATCTGTTCTCCTACTGTATTAACAAGAAGAATTTTTAGAAGTAATAATAACAGAATAAATTTGTTGAGGTGAAGAAAAGGTGGGAGAGACTGGATGGCTTTACTTTTTGAGAATTCACTACATTTCTGTACCTAGCACCAATTCGTACGTATTGAAATGTGTCGAGGGCATGCAAACTTGAAAGGACTGCTTGTCTGAGTGAAGTACTGCAGTCTAAATGATACAAATTGGATGAATTAAAGTGGCTCTGGGGATTTGTATTTCAGAGCAACTGGATGGTAGTGACTGTCAGTGCTTTGGCTTTACAGCAGTAGAAATGGGATAGGGCAGGGAAATGTCCTACTGAAAATCAAGTGGTGAAGTCTATAAAACACACAGGTGCTGTGGTGTTGCTGCTGCTGCTGCTAAGTCGCTTCAGTCGTATCCGACTCTGTGCGACCCCATAGACGGCAGCCCACCAGGCTCCCCCGTCCCTGGGATTCTCCAGGCAAGAATACTGGAGTGGGATGCCTTTTCCTTCTCCAATGCATGAAAGTGAAAAGTGAAAGTGAAGTCACTCAGTCGTGTCCGACTCTTAGCAACCCCATGGACTGCAGCCCATCAGGCTCCTCTGTCCATGGGATTTTCCAGGCAAGAGTACTGGGGTGGGGTGCCATTGCCTTCCCCGGCTGTGGTGTTAGCAGCTATATAAATGCAGAGTGTAATTTTCTCCTCTTTGCTCTTGTCACTTTTCCTTTATAAAATTGTTCTCTACCTGCATCTTTAAGCTCCCATTACCTTTAAGGAATCCTCCAGCAAAAAGTATGAAATGTGATGAAGCCTTTTTTTCTTTCACATTTGTCATTTGTTATTAAAGACCCTCTTACTAAAGAGGTACAAGCCCGTTTCCCAGTATTGTTCCTTCCTTCCTTTTCTCTTCCTTAAGTGTCTTCTGTGCCTCCTGTGGAAGAAGAATTCTCCTAATTTAGAATTCACAGCATGGAGAAATGAGTTGTTTGCTTAACTCGTTCATTAATAATTTGAGCCATGGGCTTTTCACATCCTATTTATTGTTGTCATCATTTATGATGATAGTGAAGTGGATTCATTCACAGTAACATTATATACATTGAAATTCCAGTGACTTAAATGGGTGAACAAACACATTTGGGTGTGTATTTAATTTTCTATCATGGTTTGTTGAGAGGTTGATTTTTTTTTAAGTTTTTGAAGTAAATTAAAGAATTCCTTTTTGATAATGATATTAAAATACTTGCTTACTAAATATGTCAAAAATATTAATGGGACATGTGAGTAATTAAAATTGACAGAGCATTCACATTCATTCATGTTTTATAATTCTGTACACAAAACTACTAGAAATTGGCTTGGGTTACTGTTAATGTGAAGTATTTAGTAAAGTATTTATATATGCCAGCTGACTGCATCTGTGAATATGTAATATTTTCTAGTCTGTCATAACTAGAGAATTTTGCTGTGAGAAGGATATTTTGGTTCCTTACATCATTATCCACCAAGTTAAAATGTTATAAATATCTTTATTCATTCTGTTTATCATTTGTTTTGAATTTTCTGAAATTACTTTCACATTGGTAAGGTTATTATCTTTTTTTAAATTTTGCCTCCACCTTCATCTAAGAGAATAATAAATTGGCTACTACCTCAGTAAAAAATTGGCTACTACTGCCCCAAGAACTAAGAGAGATACTCAGCCCAGTGGTTAGCACATTACAAACATTTAATATTAGCTCAAATTACCATAAAAATTTTTCTTCCGTAGACAAATTATTAATAAAAGAGGTGCTTATAATTTTGAAGTACATCTTTTCCTCCTAAAAAAGTGTTTTTGAATCATCTCCTCCACTTAAAAAAAAAAGGTAGCTCATTCTAAGTGGTAGACATTATCAGAATTTGTGACATTTTTAGCTGGGTAGTTATTGTTAAGTACATGTATATATGACATGATGGTGTATGAAATTTAGTGAAATGTGACTGAACAAAAGGTAAATACAGTTGATACTTCTATTTGATCACAATGACATTACATAACAGATACTTGTTCTCATTTAAGGTATTTGCACAGGCCTTTGGAACCTAACCCTCAGTTCATACAAGCATTACCCTTAATCTCTTTCTGAACGTAATAATATTGTAGGATCATTTCAAACACATTCACTATTCAAAATCCTTTAAAAAAAATTAAGAAAGTGCCAGGAAGTGTATCTCCATAGTATTTCTTTATTTAAAAATTTTCTTTACTGTGGTAAAAGTCAGATAACATAAAGCATACTATTTTAACCATTTTTAACTGTCTGGTTCAGTGTACTCCGTAGTATTTTTGTGTGACTTGTAAATCTGGATGAGGTGCATTTCACCAGGTGGTTTTTCTTTCAGAGGAAAAAGCTAAGTCCTTATGTGTAGGCCTACAAAGCCCGCATGATCTGAGCATGCCTGCCCTAATTCCTCTTAGTCTTTCTGCTATTATTTATCCCCACTTCCTGACTGCAGCCCCACTGGCCTCCCAGCTGCTAGCTTTACTCTAGAAGCTTTGTATTGGCCTCCCTGTCTTCAGTGGCCCTCCCTGATAAATCTACTAGGCTGACCTCCTCCTTATACTGGCTTTCACTCACCTTCTCAGTGCCTCTCAGTTCAGTTCAGTCACTCTGTTGTGTCCGACTCTTTGCAACCTCATGGACTAAAGCACACTAGATTTCCCTGTCCATCAACAACTCCCAGTGCTTACTCAAACTCATGCCTATCAAGTCCATGATGCCATCCAACCATCTCATCCTCTGTCGTCCCTTCTCCTCCTGCCTTCTGTCTTTCCCAGCATTAGGGTCTTTTCTAAGGAGTTGATTATTTGTATCAGGTTGGAGCTTCAGCTTCAGGATCAGTCCTTCCAATGAGTATTCAGGACTCATTGCCTTTAGGTTGACTTGTTTGATCCCTGCAGTCCAAGGGATTCTCAAGAGTCTTCTCCAACACCACGGTTCAAAAGCATCAGTTCTCAGCGCCTCTACCTATTCACAATGGTTACTGTAGTGAAATTACTGTACTTCTTCATCTTTCCTTTCTCTGTCCTCCTTTTTCCCTCCCTGAAACACCATCTGCTACATTGGCTTCATTATAAGTTAACTGAAGGCCATGAACACACTGTTAGGTCTGAAAGACAGGGTTGAGTTCCGTTTGTTGAATAGGCACATCTTCCACCAAAAGTGCCTTTGTCCTTATAATTATCCAGTTGTCAATTATTTTACCACGCTTTTCAAAAGAAAGCACATTGACATAGAAGAAAATGCATATTTTGAGGAAATGACATTGCAATAATATATTTTGGATTTAGAGAGCCCCATTCTTTCAAACCTCACATATGCAGATGACACCACCCTTATGGCAGAAAGTGAAGAGAAACTAAAAATCCTCTTGATGAAAGTGAAAGTGGAGAGTGAAAAGGTTGGCTTAAAGCTCAACATTCAGAAAATGAAGATCATGGCATCTGGTCCCATCACTACATGGCAAATAGATGGAGAAACAGTGGAAACAGTGTCAGACTTTATTTTTCTGGGCTCCAAAATCACTACAGATGGTGACTGCAGCCATGAAATTAAAAGACGCTTGCTCCTTGGAAGGAAAGTTATGACCAACCTAGATAGCATATTGAAAAGCAGGGACATCACTTTGCCAACAAAGGTTCGCCTAGTCAAGGCTATGGTCTTTCCTGTGGTCATGTATGGATGTGAGAGCTGGACTGTGAAGAAGGCTGAGCGCCGAAGAATTGATGCTTTTGAACTGTGGTGTTGGAGAAGACTCTTGAGAGTCCCCTGGACTGCAAGGAGATCCAACCAGTCCATTGTGAAGGAGATCAGCCCTGGGATTTCTTTGGAAGGAATGATGCTAAAGCTGAAACTCCAGTATTTTGGCTACCTCATGCGAAGAGTTGACTCATTGGAGAAGACTCTGATGCTGGGAGGGATCGGGGGCAAGAGGAGAAAGGGACGACAGAGGATGAGATGGCTGCATGGCATCACTGACTCGATGGATGTGAGTCTGAGTGACCTCCAGGAGCTGGTGATGGACAGGGAGGCCTGGCGTGCTGCGGTTCATGGTGTCGCAAAGAGTCGGACACGACTGAGCGACTGATCTGATCTGATTCTTTCAAAAAGCTAATTTTGTATCAAAGCAGATAAACTCGTTCATCTTTTCTTCATCTCTGGTTGGTCTGAATAACCCAGCTTATTAATGCAGACCAGAGCAGGAAAGGTTGAAATGGCTTTACACATAATCACACAGATAGTTAATAAAGGTGGTAAAAAGAGCACCCAAGTATTCTCTTTGTTCAGTACATCATCCTACGAGGAGCTGTAGTGGAGGCTACCTCTCGTTGTTATAAGTTGTCACCTCATCTCAGTTCATACCCAGTGGCAAAAGAAATGAAGAGATATATTTAAAACTTAAGTGGCTTTTTACAACTTTTTTTTTTTATCTTTTAATCTAAAGATGAAAAATATTATTTTTAGAGGGTGAGAACATGAACAAATTAGTTTTAGTCCTTTCTCCACTGAAACAATATCATATGCCTCTTGTCTTAAGAGAGTGAGCATATTTTAAACATGACTGTAATTAAATATTGTGACTATGAAGTGAATATTCATTTTTTACAGCAGGTTAAAAATAATGCAGTCATATGTAGCATGAGGCAGGTAGGGTAGAGAGCTGTCTGATTTTGTCCTACTGGAACTGGTATAGATTTTCCATCCAAATCAGCAGAAATGTAGCACTAAGAGCGTAGTAGCAGCTTTCCTTTCTGCTTGGAGCTTTAAAGTCGAAGGTAGCCAGATCAGTTTAGCATGCTGGCCAGCCTGTGACTAATCCAGCAAGTTATTAATTCTGCTTTTCCTGAGGCTACTCCCCTGTTCCAAAGTGGACTTTGGTTTTGGGGGTATACATTCTTTTCTCAGCTTTGAAACAGTTATGAATCTTCTGGACACTAAACAACCTTAATACTCAAAGGCCTTTTCTGCATCAGTAGATAAATTGCATTGTGGTGGGGGCTGGGAAAGTCAAGAAGTGTAGACTTCCTCCTCTTATCACCAGTTGATTTAGCTTATTTTGTTTCCTTACTTTTCCCTCTTTAAAGGTAATTTAATTTCTTCTTTTTGAACCCAGTGACATTCTTTAATCTACATCAGAGTTGTTTTTTTTTGTTGTCGTTGTTATACAGAAAGAGAATGTAAAGAAAAGTACAACAAAGAACATATTGTTAGAGTTTGAAATGTGGTTGCTCATTTTAGCCAAAATAATTCCAGATAGATAAAAGCATTGAAATATATTTACGTAATGAGTTCATATGCCTGAAAACTAAAATTAGATGTTTGGAAAACAGTAAGGAAATTCTTTTTTTTCCTTAGCCAGAACATTGCAAGTCAAGGAAAACTGTTCACTAAATCATTTTATCCTTGCTAATGGGACTTTTTCTCTCCCAATTTGGTTTTTCCATCAGTTATTCTGAGACTGAAATATATTTTAATAGTCAATCTCATGTATCTTTCTAAATGATCAGTAATGGGCAGAGGGAAGATGAGATTTTTTTCTACCTTCACCAGCCCCTGTCTCCACCTGCCTGCCCTTCAGATTGAATTGCCTGACTTAGATAATCATCCTTTAAAGTCATGTTCCTGAAGTCTGAAGGTCTTGTTCAATGTGCTTTGACAGACCGATCTGTTTAAATTCAGCGCTTTGTGCCATTCCCGTTAATTGTACTACAATTTTTTAGAAATGTGCTAGGATTCATGGGTGCCTAATTCTGAAAATGTCTTTGTACATTAAGGTTCATTTAACTGATGGTTAGGGGGAAGTTGAGATACTTAAAGTTATTTTAAAACACAGTAATAGCTTGGAACTTTCTTGTACTGCAGGCATATAAGACTCTATGTTGTCAGCCTCTCGGTCATTAGAGAGGCTTGTTGTGATTTGGCTTATATCTTACTGGTCAGGATGTCACTGTGAAGAAATGTTTAGTCATGGAAAGAAAATCAGTGTCCAGCATCACAGATAGTAATAGAGTAAGCACTCCCAATTGGATTTTCATAGGCAGGATTGATTTGTGTGCATTACTGGGTCTGTGTAAAATGGTGTCCTTTTGGCACTGGCTGAATATAAATTTCAGGAAATGTTTTTTCTTCTGTAGATCAGTGCAATACAGTGAAATTTGCTGTAACTGAGGAGAGGCAGTGGTTGGGCGTCCGCTAATAGCCTGAAAGGAACTAATGAGGATGTGCAGTCCGGAACGATTGATTGAATAGCTGCAGTCCTGTGTGTTGCTTTCTCGCTTGCTCTCTGCAAGCTGTAGAGAGGGAGGGGGAAGAGCAAGACACAGGGAGGGAGCGAGAGAAAAAACGCTTTCTCTTAAGTGGAAGTAGCACGGATCCCAGGGGCCAGGAGGCCAGAAATGGAAGTTTAAACTGCATCTATCTTTTAAAGGGAGAACAGCAGGAATCAAAATGTCAGTCTCCGAAGTCACGATTTACTCCTTATTTTTTAAGATCTGGAAGATAACACAGAATACTTTTTTTAGGATGTGTTTTTTTTTTTTTTTTTTTTCTTGTCCATGTTGAGATTATCTAATGTTGTCTGAGAAGCTGGATTCCTATATGTCTGTCAGTTGAAGTGGAGATGGGAAGCAGTTGTGATAAAGGTATAATATGTATATATCTATCATCTGTGTGTACGTGTGTATGTGCATATATATATGCATATATATGTATCGCTCTATAAAAAAATTTTAATGTAACCTTAATATAGCGTATAGTAATTAAATTGGAGAATACCACATGATCTTCAAAATCCGAAACGCATTAGGTCAGTTTGCACAGATTTAGGATCCCAGAGTTAGATCTTAGTGAGGTCATACTGCCAGAACAAGGAGAAGCTGAGCTATTTTTATATCTGCATAAGCATATATGTTATTTTATCCTAGCAGCAGCTTTTCGTCTTCTCATGGACTTTTGGTTGCAGGCTGGTGAATCATCTTATCTGCACAGAACTGAACTTTGACCTTTGTGCAAACACCATCAAATCATGTTCAACACTAGGCTAAATTTGTTCGTATGAATATAAAAAATAGTTCATTGGATTCTGTTAACTCTTATATGGCTGACATAAAGCAGTATTTCTTATACTGTGAGATGCAAATACTAAGTGAACTTAGAGATATTAAACATAGCCCAGAGGAAATTACTTTTTATATGTGCATAGATAAAGATACAGACTATCACACTAAGGCACATTCTTAACAGTGACCAAGTTTCTTTAATGTCTTGATAATATCTGTTTAGAGATAAAGAGACAAATTATATCTTAGATGTAGAATATAATGTATCTTTAAAGCTAACTGATTTTTTGTGAGAAAAAAAAAATCAACAATCTTACAGGTTAGTGAAAGATCCTAAATTTGGATTTTTATCAGTGTTTCTTTTTTCTCATCCAGAGGTGCCAGCAGAAAGGTCCCCACGCAGACGGAGTATCTCAGGGACCACTACATCTGAGAAACCCAACTCTATGGACACTGCGAATACCTCACCCTTCAAAGTACCAGTAAGTGCTGCTCTTCTTTAAAAGAGTACTTTTATTCTTTTTAGAGTGAGAGACAGTTGCTAAGAAATCAAAACATTTTGCTCCTCAAGAATCTCTTTATCAAGTTACTAGTTAAAACCTATCATAATTCTATAAAGGTATGGGTAGAATTTTTTTTTTTTACTTTAAAGAATGGGGCATACATTTTATTTTAAGTGATGGAACCTAAGCAGAGAACGATAAGACTCATAAAGTGGCAGAACAATTTATCAGAGAATTAGACAGCTGTGAGTTCTAATCCTGAAACGAGACCTGTGCTTTGCTTAAGCCATCTTTTAGACACCCAAGTAAGTGCTTAAGAAATACCCTGGAAGAAGTATTCCTGTTAAAAATATTCTTTAAACTGACAAGACAGTACTGAGAGTCAGTGTTGAATACTAAAGAAAGCTGAGACAGAAAATCTGTAAGTGAACAGATCGGCTGACCACCAGTTGCAGCCCTCATTTCAACCTCTTTGATACAACTTGGAGTAACCAGATTTTAATTCATCCATTTTCTTTGTTTATTGAATAAGAAATATGCTTACTTTCTATCATATCATTAAAATAATTGTTTTTAAACTGGGTAAGAATTACATCTGTGTAGTTGGTTATTATTATGGGTATAACAGAAATCAGTATAAAGTAGAAATAGCCTTTTCTATTGGGGAAAAAAAAAGGGATTAAAAAAAAATTCAGCCAAGTTAATATATTGTGTTTTTTATTCCAATACAGTTTTTTAAAGTTAGGATGACCTTTTAGGTAGAACTGGTATTTTGAGATGTATTAGCTGGCATTTACCTATAAATTAACCAAAGTGAATGTTTTATTTTGCATTAATCCTGGAAGCGAGATTTTTCCTTGTTATATCTCAGTCTTGTAGAGTCTGTGGATAACTATTACTGTGACACCTTTCAAATGTTTACAAATCTTCTCATTTTTAAAGATCATAAGCATTAGATTAATAGTCAATCAGATTATGAGAGGAATTATTAAATACTGGATGTTATACCTTTTATTAAATTTCTTTATTCTAGCAGACATAATTATATATTTAAAATTGTTTTCATGAATGAAAAAAGTGTCTTTTCTCTCCTTTCCCCTTGTTGTTTTCCTGATGAAACCAATCAAATATAGTGAAACTATCTATATGCAGAATTTGGTGAAAAGGTTTGAGTTAGAATTTGAAGTTTTCATACCATTGTGCTAGAATAGAATAGTGAATTTTTTTTTTTTTTAATAACATCAGTAACTGAAGAAGACTTTGCCTCTGCAATGTGGTAACATAGAAGTACTTCCTGTATTGAATCTGAAGTCATGGCTGGGTTTTTAAAATTTGAATTAATTAACAATAACAGTTTTAATTTATATTTAAACAATAAATAACAGCTAATTTAAGGTTGACCTTAATAATAAGACTAATTATTTTTGAGTAAAAGTAATAAACCAGTGATGCATATACATGAAGATTAGCACCACATACAGACCACTTACCTGGAGAAGGGAATGGCAACCCACTCCAGTATTCTTACCTAGGAAATCCCATGGTTAGAGGCACATGGTGGTCTACAGTCCATGCAGTCACAAAGAGTCAGACACGACTGAACAACTAACACACACAGACCACTTACTCAGGGCTGGACTTGCAGAGAGTCCTAAGCACTGGACAGCCAGGGAATTCCCTCCTTTGTTACTCTTTTTACAATCACGGCCATCTCATGGATTTAGAAACTCTGAAGCAAAGAATAGGCCTTTGAATAGCAAATTGCAGTCACAAAACCCATGCACTTAAGTAAAATTTAACGATTCATAAGTCTTCACCTAGACAATTATTTAGAAAAATAACTGTCAGAACACACAGATTGCAACTTTTTTTTTAACAGCACAAAAGGTTTTTTTAATTTAAAAAAAAAAAAAAGGTAGTGAGTAGAAGAAAGAGGCAGAGGAAACGAGAAAACAAAGAATCATAAAAACAACCTGAATCTATTTAGGATAAAGGCAAATAGCTTTATATACTTATCGATAGTCCTTAAAGGTACCTTTGTATTACAGAATGAATGGTGCATAATGTAGTAATCGACATTGATAATAATAGTCCTGAATCATCAGGGAAAAGTGAAATTTTATTGTTTATACCAGGCTTTTTTAAAAAAGTGAAAAACACTGTGTAATATTATGTGATATATATCCATTGAGAATATTTAAAATCTTAAAGATATGTGAAACTTTATGAACCTGTTCAGAAAAATATGGTTTGTGAAGTTCCTCTCTCCTTGATAATGCTGGATAAATAATTTATAGTCTTTTAAGAGAAACCAAAATGTGCTGGCTAAATGAGACACTGCAGTACTTCCACAGAGGGTGTATTTTTTAAATCTCCATGTGATCCCAATAGCTAATGTGACTTTACAGCACTTAAATATTCCCAGAAGAGTATATCTAGTTTTCAGAACAACACAAAATTTTTTTTATAACGTCACAAAAGACTTTCTGGGAATGCAGTACAAAAAGGAGCCTATCTTTGAGATACTTAACTTTGTCGCTTTATATAGTACCTCAAAGATCATTTTCACCTTAACTTTCAAGGGATAGGGGTGAGATTTAAGCACATGTACTTGTGGTTCTAAGATTCAGGTGTCTTTGCTGACATGTGTCTTTATGGTGAACAGCAAGTACATTAACCATCAGAAGGACCCAAAAGGAGCTGGTAGTGGATTCTCCAAAAGGACTTTATTCTTCCTAGATCTATTTTTAGGCTTACTGAGGGAAGGTGAGGCTTCCCTTGTGGCTCAGAAAGTAAAGAATCTGAAAATGAAAGAGGGGAGTGAAAAAGCTGGCTTAAAACTCAACATTAAAAAAATGAAGATCATGGCATCTGGTCCCATCATTTCATGGCAAATAGATGGGGAAACAATGGAAACAGACAGACTTTATTTTCTTGAGCTCCAAAATCACTGCAGATAGTGACTGCAGCCATGAAATTAAAAGATACTTGCTCCTTGAAAGAAAAACTATGACAGACATAGACAGTGTATTAAAAAGCAGAGATGTTACTTTACCGACAAAGGTCTGATCAAAGCAATGGTTTTTCCAGTAGTCATGTTTGGATGTGAGAGTTGGATCATAAAGAAAGCTGAGCACCAAAGAAATAATGCTTTTGAACTGTGGTGTTGGAGAAGACTGTTAAGAGTCCCTTGGACAGCAAGGAGATCACACCAGTCAATCCTAAAGGAAATCCATCCTGAATATTCATTGGAAGGACTATGATAAAAAGCTGAAGCACCAATATACTTTGGCCACCTGATGCAAAGAACTGACTCATTGGAAAATACCCTGATGCTAGGAAAGATAGAAGACAGGAGGAGAAGTGGACGACAGAGGATGAGATGGCTAGATGGCATCACTGATTCGATGGACATGAGTTTGAGCAAGCTCCAGGAGCTGGTGATGGACAGGGAGGCTTGTCGTGCTGCAGTCCATGGGGTCGCCACGTTGGACACAACTGAATGATTGAACTGAACTGAAGGGCAGATGAAATAGCTTTTTAACAAGTCTTGATGGAAATTGTTGACACTGGCACACTTCTTGAATGCTTATTTTGAGCAAAGTATTGGTGATTCACCAACTGATATTGATGAAATTATTGATACTTTCTCGGCACACTACTTGGTACTGGGGAAACAGAAATGAACAAAACAGAATGTCCATTCAAGAGAACTTATAGTCTATAGCAAGAGACAAAAAAATAACCAAATTTGTACGGAGGCAGTTGAGCATCGTAGCACAGGTTTTTAACAGTTCACTATGTAAGCTGAAACTTTGTCAAGGAGCCAGTATTTCAGCTGCATTTCAAAGACTGAATGAAAACAGTTGACAGGGGAAGGATAGTATTGCAGGCTGGGGGAATAGCATTTTGGAAAGATGGACTTCATAAGGTGACTCTCGCTGCCAGGGAATATAGAAAAGTTTCACTGAAGCAAGACTTGGAAATCATGTAGGCAAAACTGGCAAGCTAGAAGGTGAAGAGGTAGGTTGGGGCAAGACTGTGAGTGGGTTTGTTTGTCAACCTTAATGAAATTTTACTGGCCATTAAAGCATTAAAGGTTGGCTTAATTGAAATATTTGTCTTGGTTCAAAAGCTGAACCAAGTTATGCAAATACTGTGACAATTTGGTAAATTACTTGACTCTAACCTAGGGGACTCTTCTTGCTACGACTGTCTCAACTCAGGGTGATGGGTGAGTTGGGGCTATCATTTGATAGAAGGCCAATCAAGCACCCACCCCTGCCTTTCAGCTGGCACTCCCTAATAGTTCTAGAGTAGCGGATAGCCTTAGGGAGATCCTCAAAAGCCAGAGGGTAAGGATTCTTGTATTGTGCTGACTACTGCTCATCCTCCTCCTCCTACTACTGATCCTCAGCTATCAATGCAAAGAAATAGAGGAAAATAACAGAACGGAAAGACTAGAGATCTCTTCAAGAAAATTAGAGATACCAAAATTAGAGATACCAAAGTAACATTGCATGCAAAGATGGGCTCGATAAAGGACAGAAATGGTATGGACCTAACAGAAGCAGAAGATATTAAGAGGTGGCAAGAATACACAGAAGAACTGTACAAAAAAGATCTTTACAACCCAGATAATCACGATGGTGTGATCACTCTCTAGAGCCAGACATCCTGGAATGTGAAGTCAAGTGGGCCTTAGAAAGCATCACTACAAACAAAGTTAGTGGAGGTGATGAAATTCCAATTGAGCTATTTCAAATCCTGAAAGATGATGCTGTGAAAGTGCTGCACTCAATATGCCAGCAGATTTGGAAAACTCAGCAGTGGCCACAGGACTGGAAAAGGTCAGTTTTCATTCCAATCCAAAAGAAAGGCAATGCTAAAGAATGCTCAAACTACTGCACAATTGCACTCATCTCACACACTAGTAAAGTAATGCGCAAAATTCTGCAAGCCACGCTTCAGCAATACGTGAACCGTGAACTTCCAGATGTTCAAGCTGGTTTTAGGAAAGGCAGAGGAACCAGAGATCAAATTGCCAACATCTGCTGGATCATCGAAAAGCAAGAGAGTTCCAGAAAAACATCTATTTCTGCTTTATTGACTACGCCAAAGCCTTTGACTGTGTGGATCACAATAAACTGGAAAATTCTGAAAGAGATGGGAATACCAGACTACCTGACCTGCCTCTTGAGAAACCTATATGCAGGTCAGGAAGCAACAGTTACAACTGGACATGGAACAACAGACTGGTTCCAAATAGGAAAAGGAGTACGTCAAGGCTGTATATTGTCACCCTGCTTATTTAACTTATATGCAGAGTACATCATGAGAAATGCTGGACTGGAAGAAGCACAAGCTGGTATCAAGATTGCTGGGAGAAATATCAGTAACCTCAGATATAGAGATGACACCACCCTTATGGCAGAAAGTAAAGAGGAGCTGAAAAGCCTCTTGATGAAAGTGAAAGAGGAGAGTGAAAAAGTTGGCTTAAAGCTCAACATTCAGAAAACAAAGATCATGGCATCTGGTCCCGTCACTTGATGGGAAGTAGATGGGGAAACAGTGGAAACAGTGTCAGACTTTATTTTTCTGGGCTCCAAAATCACTGCAGATGGTGATTGCAGCCATGAAATTAAAAGACGCTTACTCCTTGGAAGAAAAGTTATGACCAACCTAGATAGCATATTGAAAAGCAGAGACATTACTTTGCCAACAAAGGTCCGTCTGGTCAAGGCTACGGTTTTTCCAGTGGTCATGTATGGATGTGAGAGTTGGACTGTGAAGAAAGCTGAGCACCAAAGAATTGATGCTTTTGAACTGTGGTGTTGGAGAAGACTCTTGAGAGTCCCTTGACTGCAAGGAAATCCAACCAGTCCATTCTAAAGGAGATCAGTCCTGGGTGTTCTTTGGAAGGACCGATGCTGAAGCTGAAACTCCAGTACTTTGACCACCTCATGCGAAGAGTTGACTCATTGGAAAAGACTCTGATGCTGGGAGGGATTGGCAGGAGGAGAAGGAGATGACAGAGGATGAGATGGTTGGATGGCATCACTGACTCGATGGATGTGAGTCTGAGTGAACTCCGGGAGTTGGTGATGGACAGGGAGGCCTGGCGTGCTGCGATTCATGGGGTTGCAAAGAGTCGGACACAACTGAGCGACTGGACTGAACTGAACTTGTAGCTACCACAATGCCCAGCAACAAATTAATTGTTAAATGGATAAAAGGTATATGAGTTATTTAAGAACTGAGTCAAGTGATTATGTTTCACATGTACGCTCTTGATATTACAGGTTATGTCTCTAGTCAAATGGATTACTAAAGCGTTTAATAGCCACTCAGAGATCATTTTAAAGGAGTGAACCTGTGCAAAATACTTTTTTTTTCTCTTCAACAAAGAGATCTTAATTTATATTTAAAATTCAGGGCTGTGGTATTTTATCTATATAGTGTTTATTGTTCCAACTTCTGTTGGAAAGTGAAACTAAATAGGGTTCTTTACTTAATGATTTATCTCTGGATATTTCTTTGAGCCATTTAGGTATCATACATATGTATAAGTTCACAATGTTTTTGCAGATCTGAGTTTTCACTATTAGATTCTTCAAGAACAATTTTAGTCATTCAAATAGTTTTTATCTCTTTTTAAAGATCCCATTTTTCATTTTTTCTTTAACATCCTGCTAGACTTTTTGCCTTTGTCCTATTTATGTTTTCCTTTAAATAAAATATCCATTGTATGTCTTATATATTGTTAAAACTACATTTAAATGAAATCACAAGACTGGGAAATAATAAGTAAACCAATAAAAGTTATCTGGGTTCTTAAATTTAATTCAGAAAGGGAATAAGCTAATGTCTTGTAATTGTATGTATTTGTTTCACATTGCCTGAGTTTTTGGAACAGGCTGCTTTCTTTAATATTCTATTTATAAAGTGACTATTGATATTTATGATTTCTGTATCACTTCTCCTTAGAGGATGCCATCAATTTAGCTTTGACTAAAAGAAAGCGGCTGTGTTCAGGGCCAGGTGCCCGCTCAGTGTTCTCATTTCCATAACACAATGATCTGAGTTGGCCTTCCCTGTGAATGTAACACAATGCAGTTGCAGCTGCTTCATTTGTATTAGCTTTGAGCTTGGCTTTGAAAGAATTCAGGCACTAAAATATATGCCAAGACAGCCAGAAAGCAAAGTTGAACTACAGGAGTAGCCGACTATTCCTGTGTAACTATCCTTGTGCTCTTGTCACAGTGACACCTGAGCTTTCCCAGATACACCAGATACAAAAGACTGTCAAAAGATAAAAGCTTTGCGTAGTTTTTAGAAGAAAGTAAAGCTTTAGAGGAATACATGTAGAATAAGTTATATTCTTGTAAAAAATAAAGAAAAAGAAATGTTACATCTTTTAAATATTGTGTGATTATCAGACTCAGTATTAGCCATTGTTTTGAACAGAATACTCAATCAGGTCTTTGTTTTTCCAAGTTAAAGAGAGAGAAAGCTTCATGCCCAATTAATAAAGACCAGAAAGTGTTCATTGTCTAAACAAATCATCTAAGGAACCTCAAAAAATACTACTGCCAGAGCTCCACCTCAGACCAGTTAAATGACACTCTGTGGACCCGAACCTAGTCTTCTGTATTTTTAAAAACCTTTCCGGGTGATTCTGACGTGAATCCAAGCTTGAGAACTATTTGCCTAAATGATTGGTTAAGGTATTAGGATCCCATCTTAGGCAGTGTACTCCCTGTGAACACCTGTGCCTCCTCCTGTACCTTCAAGTCCACCATTAAAAACTAGCAATGATGGTCCCGCAGTGGCAGCTGTCACCCACAGGCAAGTTGTGTTGTGTACTAGTTGCCCTTCCAAGTGTTTACCATAGTCAGTCCAGATGACCAGTCTCATTTTGCAAATGGAGACTGGTTATATTGTGGCAGAGTAACCAACCTCTGATGAGCCTAAGAAGCTGTTTTACCAATAAAATATTCAATTTGAATTCATGGCCTCTGAGCTACAATACTATTTCAGTTTTTGTGTTCTCATTGCTGTTGTATTCTGGGAAACTTAAAGTTCTTTCCTCTGCTGCTTAAAGATTCTGTATTAATCTTTCTTCCTTCTCTTTCCTGACCATCTACATGAATCTAAAATCCAGGATCATCCTGCAGTGATACCTTTTTGTTCATATATGTATGAATATATGTTGATAAGTCTATCAAAATATTACTACCACAGGTAAAAATAATGTAATAAATATAGGGATGTCAGAAAAGAAAAATTATAGTCTGATGATATTAAATATTAAGTATACCTTCAAATCATTTTGTAACCAGGACAGCTATGATTTTTAAATCTTTTAATGATAAGTACCCTAGGATATAAAAATTGGAGGGAAAAAAGGGTTAAGGTTAGATATGACCCCTTAAGAAGGCTAGAGAGCAAATAGCAAATACCTGGAGGAAAAGGGAGCAGAAATGGCTGAGAATATTGCCCAGAGCCTAAACTTGAAAGAATCGAAGAATGAGGGAAACCTTCTTCGATCTATGCTTATTCCAAGAAATAGGTTTGCAGTGGTGCTAACTAATGGAGATTTCAACTTATCCTGCTCAGGAAAAGATGGCTGTTTAAGATAAGAGGGTAGGATGAACTCAATTATACTTCATTCTTATGGATCAGATCAGATCAGATCAGTCGCTCAGTCGTGTCCGACTCTTTGCGACCCCATGAACTGCAGCACGCCAGGCCTCCCTGTCCATCACCAGCTCCCGGACTCCACCCAAACCCATGTCCATTGAGTCAGTGAGGCCATCCAGCCATCTCATCCTCTGTCGTCCCCTTCTCCTCCTGCCCCCAGTCCCTCCCAGCATCAGGGTCTTTTCCAATGAGTCAGCTCTTCGCATCAGATGGCCAAAGTATTGGAGTTTCAGCTTTAACATCAGTCCTTCCAATGAACACCCAGCACTGATCTCCTTTAGGATGGACTGGTTGGATCTCCTTGCAGTCCAAGGAACTCTCAAGAGTCTTCTCCAACACCACGGTTCAAAAGCATCAATTCTTCGGCCCTTAGCCTTCTTCACAATCCAACTCTCACATCCATACATGACCACAGGAAAAACCATAGCCTTGACTACATGGACCTTTGTTGGCAAAGTAATGTCTCTGCTTTTCAATATGCTATCTAGGTTGGTCATAACTTTTCTTCCAGGGAGTAAGCGTCTTTTAATTTCATGGCTGCAATCACCATCTGCAGTGATTTTGAAGCCCCCAAGAATAAAGTCAGACACTGTTTCCACTGTTTCCCCATCTATTTCCCATGAAGTGATGGGATCAGATGCCATGATCTTCGTTTTCTGAATGTTGAGCTTTAAGCCAACCTTTTCACTCTCCTCTTTCACTTTCATCAAGAGGCTTTTTAGTTCCTCTTCACTTTCTGCTATTAGGGTGGTGTCATCTGCATATCTGAGGTTACTGATATTTCTCCTGGCAATCTTGATTCCAGCTTGGGCGTCTTCCAGTCCAGCGTTTCTCATGATGTACTCTGCATATAAGTTAAATAAACAGCGTGACAATATACAGCCTTGACGTACTCCTTTTCTTATTTGCAACCAGTCTGTTGTTCCATGTCCAGTTGTTACTGTTGCTTCCTGATCTGCATACAAATTTCTCAAGAGGCAGATCAGGTGGTCTGGTATTCCCATCTCTTTCAGAATTTTCTACAGTTTATTGTGATCCACACAGTCAAAGGCTTTGGCATAGTCAATAAAGCAGAAATAGATGTTTTTCTGGAACTCTCTTGCTTTTTCCATGATCCAGCGGATGTTGGCAATTTGATCTCTGGTTCCTCTTCCTTTTCTAAAATCAGCTTGAACATACGGAAGTTCACGGTTCACGTATTGCTGAAGCCTGGCTTAGAGAATTTTAAGCATCACTTTACTAGTGTGTGCTGCTGCTGCTGCAAGTCGCTTCAGTCATGTCCAACTCTGTGCGACCCCATAGATGGCAGCCCACCAGGCTCCCGTGTCCCTGGGATTCTTCAGGCAAGAACACTGGAGTGGGTTACCATTTCCCGCTCCAGTGCATGAAAGTGAAAAGTGAAAGGGAAGTTGCTCAGTCGTGTCCGACTCTTAGCGACCCCATGGACTTCAGCCTTCCAGGCTCCTCCACCCATGGGATTTTCCAGGCAAGAGTACTGGAGTGGGGCGCCATTGCCTTCTCCGTGTGAGATGAGTGCAATTGTGTAGTAGTTTGAGCATTCTTTGGCATTGCCTTTCTTTGGGATTGGAATGAAAACTGACCTTTTCCAGTCTTGTGCCCAGTTTTCCCATTTATTGAAAAGACTCTCTCTTCCTTATTTTATATTCTTTCCTTCTTTGCCACAGGTTAATTGACCACATAAGTACAGGTTTATTTCTGGGTTCTACATTCTGTTCCATTGATCAGCGTTTCTGTTTTTAATGCCAGTACCTTTCTGTTTTGATTAGTGTAGTTTTGTTGTATAGTCTGAAGTCAGGATGTGTGATTCCTCTGGTCCTGCTCCTTTTTCTCAAGATTATTTTGGCTATTCAGGGTCTTTCATGTTTTCATGCAAATTTTAAAGTTATTTGTTCTAGGTCTGTAAAAAATGCCCTTAATATTTTGATAGTGAAAGTTGCTCAGTCGTGTCCGACTCCTTGTGACTCCATGGACTATACAGTATTTTGATAGGGATTGCATCAAATATATAGATTGCCTTGGGTAGTACGGTCATTTTAAGAATATTAACTTTTCCCATCCATGCACATGGTATGTCTTTGCATGTGTTTATGTCACTTAAATTTGTTTGATCTGTATCTTATAGTTTTCAGAGTACAGATTTTTATCTCCTTAGATAGGTTTATTCTTAAGTATTTTATTCTTTTTGATGCAATTTAAATGGGATTGTTTCCTTAATTTTTTTCTAATAGTTTGTTGTTAGTGTATAAAAATGCAGCAGATTTCTGTATATTAATTTTTTGTTGTTCAACTTTACTGAATTAGGTAATGAGCTCTAGTAGCGTAGTGGCAGTGTGTTTAAGATTTTCTATGTATGGTATCAGGGTTTTCTCAATGGTAAAGAATCCACCTGCAGTGCAGAAGACACAGGGACATGGGTTCAATCTTTGGGTCAGGAAGATACCCTGGAAGGCAAAATGGCAACCCACTCCAGTAATCTTGCCCAGAAAGTCCCACTGAAAAGAGGAGCCTGGTAGGTTATAGTCCATGGGGTCATTTTACTTCTTCCTTTCCAGTTTGGACTCCTTTTCTTTCTTTCTCTTATATTAACTGTGACTAGGACTTCCAATGCTATGTTGAATTAAAGTGGCAAGAGTGGACATCCTTGTCTTGTTCCTGATCTTACAGGAAGTGACTTCAGCTTTTCACTGTTGAGTATGATATAAGTTGTAGGCTTATCATATATGACCTTTATTATGTTGAAGTATGTTGCACTGTGCCCACTTTCTGAAGAGTTTTTATCATAAATGGATGTTGAATTTTGTCAAAAGTTTATTATGCATCTCTTGAGATAATCATATGATTTTTATTCTTCAGTTTGTTAATGTGATATCACATTCACTGATTTGCAGATATTGAAAAATTCTTGTGACCCTGGGATATATAATTTTTTAATGTATTGTTGGATTTGGTTTTTGGCGCTAATATTTTGTTGAGGATGTTTGCATCTGTGTTATCAATGATCTTGGCTTGTGTGTTTTTATTTTGTTTTTACATATTTCATTATCAGAGTGAGGCTGACTTCATAGAATGAGTTTGGAAGTGTTCTTTCCTCTTCAGTTTTTTGAAGTAGTTTGAGGAGGATAGGTGTTAACTCTTATTTAAATGTTGGTAGAATTCACTCTTGAAAGCTGGACTTCTGTTTACTGGTAGTTTTAAAAATTACTGACTCAGGGAATTCCCTGGGATTCCAGTTAGGATTCGGCACTTTCAGTGCTCTGGGTCCTGGTTCAATCCCTGGTTGAGGAATTGATCGCACAAGATCTCAAGATCACAGGATCTCACAAGCTACGCACCATGGCCATAAATAAATAAGTAGTAATAGGTCTGTTAATATTTTCTGTTCCTCCCTGGTTCAGTGTTGGGAGAGGATACATTTTTATGAATTTGTCCATTTCTTCTAGATTGTCCACTTTATTGGCATATTGTTGTTCCTAGTAGTCTCTTATGATCCTTTGTCCTCCTCTGCTGTCAGTTGTAACTTCTCTTTTTTCACTTTTGATGTTACTGATTGGAGCCATCTCTCTCTCTCCCTCTTTTTTTTTTTTTTTGAGTCTGGTTAAGTTTATCAGTTTTATTTATTTCAAAGAACCAACTCTTAGTTTCATTGATTGTTTTATTGTCTTTTTAATCTCTGTTTCATTTATTTCCTTTCTGATTTTTATAATTTCTTTAGTTCTTAATTTCAGTTTTGTTTGTTCTTCTTTTTCAAATTAGGTGTAAGGTTAGATTGTTTATTTGAGGTTTTTCTTGTGTCCTAAGGTAGACGTGTGTCACTACAAACCTCTTAGAACTGCTTTTTCTTCATCCCTTAGGTTTTAGATCCCTGTGTTTTTGTTTATCTTTTTTCTCCAGGTATTTTAAATTTCTGATTTCTTCAGTGACCTACTGATTGTTTATTAGCATGCTGTTTTTAGAGTGTTCCCCACCCCCCACCCCCACCCCACCCCCTGTGGTTGATTTCTTAGTCTCATAATGTTGTGGTTGGAAAAGATACTTGATGTGATTTCTGTCTTCTTAAATTTATTGAGACTTGTTCTGTGGCCTAACATGTAATCTATCCTGGAGAATGTTATATGTGCACCTGAAAAGAATGTGCATTCTGCTATTTTGGATGAAATGTTCTCATCATATAACTATTCATCTGTATCATCTAATGTGTCATTTAGGCCAATGTTTCCTTACTGATTTTCTGTCTAAATAATCTGTCATTGATGTAAATGGGGTATTAAAGTCCTTTACTGTTATTGCCTTGCTGTCAGTTTCTCCTGTTTTGTTTGTTATTATTTGCTTTATGTATGCAAGTGCTCCTTTGTTGGATACACATGTCTTTACAATTGCCATAACTTCTTGTTAGATAGATCTCTTTATCCTTATGTAATGTCCTTCTCTGTCTCTTATTATAGTCTTTCTTTTACAGTCTATTTTAGCTCATATAAGTATTTCTACCCCAGCTTTCTTTTCTTTTCTATTTGCATGGAATATTCTTTTAGCTTTTGCTAGTGCTGAGATCTTCATATTAGAGGGATGTTTTTATGACTTTTTATAGCAGTGTGATTCAGTTCAGTCGCTCAGTCGTGTCCGACTCTTTGCGACCCCGTGGACTATAGCCTACCAGGCTCCTCTGTCCATGGGATTTTCCAGGCAGTAGTCCTGGAGTGGATTGCCATTTCCTTCTCCAGGGGATCTTCCCAACCCAGGGATCGAACCCAGGTCTCCCGCATTGTAGACAGACGCTTTACCATCTGAGCCACCAGGGAAGTCCACAAATCAAGAGATAGAAAATGATATTGTTTTGGATAATCTTCTAAAACAGTCTTCTTTTTGGAGAAGGCGATGGCACCCCACTCCAGTACTCTTGCCTGGAAAATCCCATGGACAGAGGAGCCTGGTAGGCTGCAGTCCATGGGGTCGTGAGGAGTCGGACACAACTGAGCGACTTCACTTTCACTTTTCACTTTTATGCATTGGAGAAGGAAATGGCAACCCACTCCAGTGTTCTTGCCTGGAGAATCCCAGGGACGGGGGAGCCTTGTGGGCTGCCGTCTGTGGGGTCGCTCAGAGTCGGACACGACTGAAGTGACTTAGCAGCAGCAGCAGTCTTCTTTTAGTATTTCCTAACACTTAGTTCCAGTGCCCCATAGTAATTTAAATTCAGCTTGTTCTAGACTATATACCCACTTGTGTTTTCCCAAAAACTCTTTTCCCTCTGAACTTCTAACTTTGTAGTACTACGCATTTCTTCAGTTCCCAGAGCCAAAAACCTATGAGACACCCAGCTTCTTGAGCATGAGATCAGTGCAGTGTACAGGGCCTGAATAGAAGAAGGCCATCTTCATGGAGTTTAATGTTCAGTGGTTGCCATCTCAAGTGCTTAATGGTTCGTTTTTAGATTTGTGTTTTGTAAATCAAGTCCAGTGAAACAATTGAGCATGTGCAGGGGCTTGAAACCAAGGCACGGTTCCATCTCCTCCTGCCTCTCTGGGATGGATTCTGAGTTCCCCACTTTCCTATCCCCTGGATCCCAGCCACCCTTCCTCACCCTCTGCTTCACTGAGCCACAGCTATCAGTCTCTGGCCCTGGAGAAGCTTGTGCACAAGCTTGTGCACAAGTGAGAAAGATAGGGATTGGGCTGCACACTCTTGGCTGGGCTGTCCTTGTCCCCACTTGTCATCTTCACTGGTGTCTGGCAGGTGGCCGGAGACCACAGCTCAGTTGAGGCAAGCCTCTTGTTCATCCTCAATTCCAGGATCCTAGTGAGTTGTAGTGGCAGCCATGGGAAGAAGCCTGGCTCAACTTCCCTGCCCTGGGCCAGGCACATGGGTTTGGTGGCTGGGAAAGGGCAGCCTGGTAGCCAGTAGGTCACCCACACACTAAACTGTGGTCTAGGGTCCCAGGTGACTCTCAAGTCTGAGGGTCTGAGGGAGCATGACATTAAATAGCAAATTAATAATACCATGGCAAATGGAGAGAGGGAGACTGCTGGGAAATGTTTTTATTTTATCATCTTTAATGATACTGTTTTCCTGCTTTTTGAACAAGGGCCCTAATATTTTCACTAAACCCCTCAGAGTGTATAGCTGGTCCTATCTAATGCACTAAAGATTTTAATTCATCTCCTGGCCTCCAATTCCTCCTTCATCCACTTAAGCTTTCACAATGTTGCCAGACTGGGCTCTTTAAAATGTAAGCTTGGTCGTTCTCCCTTGCTTAAAGTGTTGTAGCAGTTCTCTTTGGTCCCATGCCCATGTTGTTGTTGTTTAGTCACTAAGTTGTATCTGAATCTCTGTGACTGTAGGTTGCCAGGCTCCTCTGTCCATGGGATTTTCCAGACAAGAATACTAGAGTGGGGTGCGATTTCCTTCTCCAGGGAATCTTCCCAACCTAGGGATTGAACCCACATCTCCTGCATTGGCAGGCAGATTCTTTACCACTGAGCCATCAGGGAAGGTTCTCTCCCCTGTGCCCATGGACATGACCAAATTTTGAACACTTTATTTGGCTTGCACAATGGATTATTTCTACTCTCCTCCCTCTCTCCCTTCTTCCTTTCCCTCATTTGAATGTCTTCAGACATAGCTAACTTTTCCTTTAAAAATCATCAGTTACCTGCTGAAACCTTTGGCATATAACTTGTTTTTTACTGGATGATCAAAACCAAAGTTAACTTGGCACAGAGAGCCTTTCATTATCTAGTTTTCAGCTGCCCTTCCAGTCTCATTTCTTTATACTCAATACCCTCTTCCCTACCCCCAGTTTTCTAAGCCTCCAAACTGAAAAGAGTGTTGTATCTTAGTGCTCCATCTTTGTTTAACTTAAGTTCCTCAGACAAGTTTTCCCACATGTCTTTGTACATTTCTGCCTGTTAAGGCCACCTTCTGTACTCCCTAAAAGTATTTTCATCCTTCAGAACTCAATTCCAGTGTCTTCTTAACATTAGCTTTGACCTTATCTGTCCTTCCTTCAGAGTAGACATTTACCCATTACCATTTATGTGTATAGTTGCCTTCCCTGGTCTGTGATATTCTACTTGGTAGTCTCCAGAATGAGTGTACATACCTCAGAGAGTACATTGCACAGTCCACTTGGGTTGCAAAAAGAAAGTAATAAGTGTTTGAGTTTTAAAACTTCACTGTTTTAAGATTTTTATGTTATTGTTTATTTTATAGTTGTATATCAAAACATTCTTATAATTTTATAGATGAACAGTTTTAGGAATGCACACCAACAGTATTTTACTTCTTTGATACATAGTCAAAACAATTTAGGGGCTTCCCCAGTTAAAGAATTCTCAGTGTTAAAGAATCTACCTGCAATGCAGGTTCAATCCCTAAGTCAGGAAGATCCCCTGGAGGAAGGCACAGCAACCCACTCCAGTATTCTTGCCTGGAGAATCCCTTGGACAGAGGAGCCTGGTGAGCTACAGTCTATAAGATCACAAAGAGTCAGACACAACTGAAGCAACTAAGCATGTATGCGTGCAAGACAGTTTAAAAACTACTCTTCTAGGAGGCTCCCTTTTCCACTATTCCCGCTCCAGCATTTATTATTTGTAGACTTTTTGATGATGGTCATTCTGGTTGGTGTGAGGTGATATTTCGTTGTAGTTTTTAGTTGCATTTCTCTTAATAAATTAGAAGTGCTGAGCATATTTTCATGTGCTTTTTGGCCATCTGAATGTCTTCTTTGGAGAAATGTCTATTTAGATCTTCTGCCCATTTTTTGATTGGGTGGTTTGGTTGTTTGATACTTAGCTATATTAGCTGTTTATATGTTTTGAGTGTAATCCATTGTTGGTTGTACCATTCACAAATATTTTCTCCCATTCTGAAGGTTATCTTTTCATTTTGTTTATGGTTTCCTTTGCTGTCCAAATCTTTTAAGTTTAATTAGGCACCATTTGTTTATTTTCATTTTTATTTCCATTACTCTAGGAGATGGATCAAAAAAGCTATTGCTGCAATTTATGTCGAAAAGTGTTCTTCCTTTGTTTCCTTCCAGGAGTTTTATAGTTATCTGGTCTTACATTTAGGTCTTTAATGCATTCTAGTTTATTTTTGTGTGTGGTGTTAGAGAATGTTCTAATTGCATTCTTCTACATGTAGATGTCCAGTTTTCCCAGTTCACTTACTGAAGAGATTATCTTTTTTCCATTGTATATTCTTGTGTCCTTGGTCATGGTATTTGACCATAGGTACATGGGTGTATTTCTGGGCTTTTCTAGTGAAAGTCCATTGTCCCATTGATCTATGTTTCTGTTTTTGTGCCCACACCATACTATTTTGATTACTGTAATTTTGGTAATATAAATGGTGTAACCACTATGGAGAACAGTGTGGAGGTTCTTTAAAAGCTGAAAATAGAACTATCATGAGCCTGCAATTCTACTCCTGGGCATATCTCCAGAGAGAGCCTTAATTCAAAAAGATACATGTGCTCCAGTGCACTGCAGCACTGTTTACAATAGCCAAGACATGTAAGCAACCTAAATGTTCATTAACAGATGGATTCATAAGGAAGATGTGGTATACAGTGATATACAGTGGAATATTACTCAGCCATAAAAAAGAATGAAATAATGCCATTTGCAGCAACATAGATGGACCTAGAGATTACCATACCAAGTAAAGTAGTACAAAGACAAGTATCATATAATGTCACCAATGTGTGGAATCTTTAAAAAAAAATGATACAAATGAACTTATATACAAAACAGAAATAGATCAACAGACATAGAAAACAAACTTATGGTTACCAAAGACGAAAGGGGAATGGGAAGGATAAAATAGGAGTTTGGTATGTACACACTACTGTATACAAAATAGGTAATGACAAAGATGTACTGTATAGCACAGGGAACTATACTCAGTATTTTATAATAGCCTGTAAAGGAAAAGAATCTGAAATATATATATATATAATCTGTAACTGAATCACGTTGCTATACACCTGAGGCTGTCACAACATTGTAAATCAACTATACTTCAGTAAAAATGAAACTTAAATAAAGGCAATATTAGAAAAAATAATTCTTAGAAAATCAAGACTGTGTCTTATTCATTTAAGTCCAACACTGACCTTTTCTTCTTCATAATCTGTTTATGAAAACTCAATAAGTGACATTCATGATTGCCCAAGATATACACATTGCAGAGACACTAACCTTTTATACCATAGCATTTTTATCATTAGTAGATTGTTTCAAATTAATCAACATTATATATTGTATTAAAAAAGAAAAGATTCTACCTTATCTGTTAAGGAAAATAGAATTAAAGGTGGAGTACAGTGAGTAGGGGGAAGGCAATGGCACTGCACCCCAGTACTTTTGCCTGGAAAATCCCATGGACGGAGGATCCCGGTAGGCTCCAGTCCATGGGGTCGCTAAGAGTCGGACACGACTGAGCGACTTCCCTTTCACTTTTCACTTTCATGCATTGGAGAAGGAAATGGCAGCCCACTCCAGTATTCTTGCCTGGAGAATCCCAGGGACGGGGGAGCCTGGTGAGCTTCTGTCTATGGGGTCGCACAGAGTCGGACACGACTGAAGCGACTTAGCAGCAGCAGCAGCAGCACAGTGAGTAGAAAGAAACAATTTTCTTTGACTGGAAGCCCTGTGAGATTAATGGTAAAAAGAGTGACTCGTGGGGACTATCTTAGTTTGCTTCTCACTCAAATTATAATTGAAAGTGTAGGAATGTGGTCTGCTCTCAGCTTTTTAAAAGTTAAATGGAAAAAAAAAAAAAAAAACTAATACATCTAGCAGAAGGGAAGGTCAAAACCTGATGATCTGTCCTTGGCTACCTGGGCTCATAGTTTATGCATTCAGTGAGACCATCACTGTCACTCAGGAGCACTTCTCCATTAAAATCAGCTACCTGCAGTTCAGAAAGGCTTTGCACTCTTCTGCCCATATGATCTAAGGCCAGTGTCACCTCCCTTTTTAATTCTGCCAGAGTATCAGTACAAGGATCTTATTAGCATTTAAGAATTTGGGCCAAGAATAGGGAAATGAGTTGTAAGACCTATATTTTTTTTAATGTATATTCAGCTTTTTTTAATGTATGTTCAGCTGGCATCTCCTTTGTGTGACCAAGAGAAAATTGTTTGACCTCTTCTGAGGCCTATGGTGCCTTTTTTATGATAATGAAATATCACACAAATATATTAAGATCTTGCTGGTTTGCAGATTAAAAGGTATTGTATACTAAGAACCAAATTGTTATTGTTTTGAAGCCTAAATTCATAAAAGAAGAAAATTTTTGCAGGATTAGAAAGAAGTACAGTTAGGAAGTAGCCTCTAGAAGTTATATAACTATGCCTAGTAAAATCTTTTCCCTGGTGCCCATCTCCCTGCCTTCTTCCACTTAATTGTGTACTTAAAAAAGAAAAAGAAGAGCTTATCCTGGCTAGTAATTAGATTGTTTTACTTTATACCTTTCACTCACTACCATTTTCCATAATATGGATTTTAGGTGCATTTTGTTTCACCAGAGGCAGGAAAAATTTTATTTTTTTTAAATAATAGGTTCCAAAACCCTCCTTCATCTGCAATGCTGTTATTCTTAGAGTCCTAGAAATGAGAGCTAGAAAACTTCAATTAAATTCATCTAGTTCATCTCCCCTGACAATGAAAAAACATCTTTCATATTATATTATATGATGCTTTTTTCAGGCTTCCATGATAACCTCTGGGAGACTGTCCAACAGACTAATAGTCCTCACTTAGGGGGAATGTTCTCATTCTTAGTTTTGACCCTTCATTTCTAATTATTTGATTCTTGAAAGCCATCTTCCTTAATATTCATACTCTGTGAACTTGAGTAAGATCAGCAGTCTCTTCTAGTGGTAAGAAAATCAACATATACCTCATTAGCAGGAACTGAGGGTGGTCTATATAAGTGGGTATTTCAGATACTAAGATTTTCCTCTTTAAATACCAGATTTGGTTTTATTTTAATAATATTGAGGTTATTTTTTCTCTTCAGATGTATTAGATCTTTTCCCTGCTTTCTTGAGTGAATTGGGATTTTCCTAATTCAGTTTAATCATTATTAGCATCCTGCAAATATATATTAGGTAGCCCACTGTATACTAAGCATTGAAGTAATATAATGATGAGCTCAATAATGTTTGCCTTTAGGAGTTAAAACTCAGTAGGGGATCGGAGAAGGCAATGGGAACCAACTCCAGTGTTCTTGCCTGGAGAATCCCAGGGATGGGGGAGCCTGGTGGGCTGCCGTCTGTGGGGTCGCACACAGTCAGACATGACTGAAGTGACTTAACAGCAGCAGCAGGGGATATAAAATTGAAATACCAAGAATTATTTGTCAAGACAGGAAAACAGTAATATGAACAAAAGATCTTAGGTGATTAAAAGTGAGAGACTGACTCCTACTAGAGAAATCAAGAAGGATTTTGTGAGGAGTTGGTATTCAAAATAAATAGTGTAGGAACAACTGAGTGGCCATTTTGGAAAGAAAAAAAGATAAAACTAAATGTGAGATATATCTCTTACCTTACATGAGAGTAAACCCCAAATGGATTAGGGATCTAAGTGTAAAAAATAAACCATACAACTACTAGAAGAAAACAGAGAGGAATTCCTCTTTACTTTTAAAAAACACTCTTCTTTAATGAATGGTTACTGAAAAGCCAGAGGCAAAAAAAAAATTTTAAGACGTGTCAAAAAAATCATAAAGTTAAAAGACAACTGACCGATACAAACATATAGATATCAGCACTTAAAAATGAGAGACAAACGATCAAAACCTCAATAGAAAAATTGAAAAAAAAGATGAATAGATAATTCTCAAAAACTATAAAAATTTTTCTAAACATATAAAAGCAACGTTCATACTCACTTACAATCAGAAATGCAGATCAAAACAGTATAGAGATACTACCTCACCTTTTAGCTACCAAAAACTGTCGAGTATGAAATTCAGTTGGTGACAGGAAACAGACACTCTCATATATTGCTGATGGGAATGCAAACTGGTGCAGCCCTTCTAGAAGGGATTTTAGCAAATCTACACATGTACCTTTCCATCCAGCAGTCCCACTTATAGCTGTCTGCCTTCAAAATACAGCCTCCACCATTATGAAAATACATATATACGAGGTATTTCTTGCAGCATCATTTGTAATTGTAAAATATTGGAAACAACCTAAATGCCCACCCATAAGAAACTAATTACATAAATTATGTGTGCAAGGTAGAGTAGTGGCCTCCCAAAGGTATACATATCCTAATATGCAGAATCTATGAATATGTTGCCATAAATGCCACAAGAGGCTGTTGCAGATGTGGTTAAGGCTAATGACCTCAAGGTGGGAAGAGTATCCTAGATTATCCAGGTGGTTTCATTCTAGTAATAGGTAGTGGTGGTGGTTTAGTTGCTTTGTTGTGACTGATGCCTACGACCCTATGGACTATAGCCTGCCAGGCTCCTGTGTTCGTGGAATGTATTCCAGGCAAGTAACAGGAGGCCTTAGAAATTGAGAACATTTAAGAGAGATACTACATTGCTAGCTTTGAAGATGGAGGAAGACGACCATGAGCAAGGAATATAAGTGACCTTAAAATGCTGGAAAAGGCAAAAAACACATTCTCCCATAGAGCCTTCAGAGAAGAATAAAGCCCTGCTGACACTTTGATTTTAGCCAGATGATACCTGTGTTGGACTTCTGACCTACAGAATAATAATAAATTTGTACTGTTTAAGTCACTGTGTTTGTGGTAATTTGTTATAGCATCAAAACTAGTACAGTGATAAACTGGTGAAATTAGAATTCTGTAATTTCAGTCAGTATGTCACTGACCATGGTTCTTGACCTTACTCAGTAGCAACTGATAAGAGATGAGAAGTTCAGTCAGGGCTCTGTCCGGGCCCTGTTGCAGCAGGAGGGAGTGAAAGCAGATAATAATTTCCCTTGCTGTCTCCTTATGGGGCAGGCGAGCAGGTCCCTTACATGGAGTGAGGGTCAGGGTGAGTACAGGGGCTAAGCCAGAGAAGTGACTTAGGTAGTCTGCCCACCCCTTTGTGGTGCTGTGTGCAGGCAGCATCCACAGTACCCTACTTTTGCTCCCAGCTCCTCAGAAGTGGCATTTGGGTTTTTGGTCTTTTTGTATCTTGTTGTTCATAATTTGCCCCAACTGCACATGTATGCAGTTGTTCATAATTTGCCCCAACTGCACATGTATGCAGTTATTTTTAATTCCTTATAGTTTTTTTTGTATTTTGTTGCTGGAGGACATGCTTATCCAGGTGCAAGCACTGCAGCAAAGGGTCCCAGATCCCAGCCTATCTTAAGTATGGTAACTGTGTTAATTTCCTAGTTTTCATAATTATGTGCATGCTCAGTCACTAACTCATGTCCAACTCTTTGCGACCCCAGGGACTGTAGTCCGCCACGCTCCTCTGTCCATGGGATTTCCCAGGCAAGAGTACTGGAGTGTGTTGTCATTTCTTCCTCCAGGGGGTCTCCCTGACCCAGGAATGAAACCCCCACCTCCTGTGTCTCCTACATTGGCAGGTGGATTCTTGACCACTGAGCCACCTGGGAAGTCATAATAATTCTATGGTTACATAAGATGTTACTGTTAGATGAAGCTGGACAAGGGAAAACTCTTTGTACTATTTTTCCAAACGTAAAGAAAAAAATATCAGAGATTCTTTCCCTTCTCAAGATCCACCCTCCCAACACTCACCTCACTGACATATTTGTGTTAGTTGCCATTTCTTTTCTGCTATTCCTCTGTGAATTTCCAATGGCTTTTAACTCTTGTTAAAAAGTAAAGACTTGTTTACAAAAATTTTTAGCAGATTTATTCCTAATGGATCCAAAATGGAAACATCCCAAAACTCCATTGGTTGGCAAATGAGTAAACCAGTTTTGGTACATCTGTACAGTGGAATAAAAAGGAAGCAACTAGTAACACATGCACCAATGTGGATAAATTTCAAAACCAGTATGCGAAGTGAAGGAAGACTCCTTACCACATAATTCCATTTATATAACATTCTAGAACAGATGAAACTATAGGGACAAATCAGATTAGTGGTTTCTAAGGGCTGAGGAAGGAGGAAGGGATTGACTATAAAGGGGCACAAATAAATTCTTTGAGTGATAGAAATATTCTGTATCTCAACTGCAGTAGTAATACACATTTGTCAAAACTCATCAAACTGTATACCTAAAAAATAGTGAATTTTGTTTATAAATTATACTTCTATGAATCTAATTCTTAATAGAAAAGATATATTTAAAACATAAAAAGTTGAAAATAAAAGGTTTAAAAACTTTTAACTGGAAGATAATAATCAAAAGAAATATGGCATAACAGTGTTGTATCAAGTGAAGATAAATCTTTACAGCAAATTATTGGGAACAGACAAGATATGCTTTATATCTTCTAGTGATAAGCATATCAATAAGTTATATTATGATGCTATATATAGTAATTATGGGGCTTCCCAGGTGACACTAGTGTTAAAGAACTCACGTGCCAATGCAGAAGACATATGAGACGTGGTTTTGGTCCCTGGGTCAGAAAGACCTGCTGGAGGAGGGCATGGCAACCCACTTCAGTATTCTTGCCTGGAGAATCCCATGGACAGAGGTACCTGGCAGGCTGGTCTGTAGGGTTGAAAAAGAGCTGGACACGACTGAAGAGACTTAGCACACACACACACACACACACACATAGCAATTATAATGTTATATAATACTATTTTACTTTTATATTTTAATATAATCCAATAATATCATTAGTATAGTTTAGATATAATTAGTGCATATATGTTAACTCTATTAACTTCTGTGCTTTTGTATGTTTAAGAGTTTCATAATAAAAGTTTCATTTCCTTTAACAAAAGAGAATAATTGGATGTGTGTCAAAAATCCAGATTGGTGCTTCACACCAGAGATTCTGATTCATCAGCTCTGCACTAGAAAAAACAATTGTAATTTATGATAGAACCTTTTCTTTTCCTCTGAGATGCTCAAATTTGTAGACAAACAAAAACAAAACAAATAACCCTAAATCAAAAAGCCCCACTAGAGGAGAAATTACTCACTGAAACTGCTTATTAACTATAAAGCACTTTGTAACTGTTTATTGTTTTGTTATGATCCTTGTTACCTGGAGTTTCCCTTTCTGTTTAGACTTCCAACAACTGGAAGATAAACTACGTAACATATTATAACTGAAAAGTAAAGTTTGACATTTTCAGTTAACCTTTCGGTTTCCTTTTTCCTTGTTAGCTTTCTACAATTAGATTTTAGTTAACATTTATCAAGCATCTACAAGTTCCTAAGTTACATAAAGAGAGTCGGTTTTGTATGACCTAGCCCTTCTTCTTAGATAATTATGAACCATAGTAATATGAAGAGCTAAAATATACAAAACACACAGAGACTAATTTTCTCATTAAACTGAAACTTAAAAAGCAAGAATAAAAACAGTTCTCACCTGGGTTCTTTGTAGTTGACAAGGTGACATTTTCTTGGTATGAGTCATAGAACATTTTCAGATCAGATCAGATCAGTCGCTCAGTCGTGTCCGACATTTGCGACCCCATGAACTGCAGCACGCCAGGCCTCCCTGTCCATCACCAGCTCTCGGAGGTCACTCAGACTCACATCCATCGAGTCAGTGATGCCATCCAGCCATCTCATCCTCTGTCGTCCCCTTCTCCTCCTGCCCCCAATCCCTCCCAGCATCAGAGTCTTCTCCAATGAGTCAACTCTTTGCATGAGGTGACCAAAATACTGGAGTTTCAGCTTTAGCATCACTCCTTCCAAAGAAATCCCAGGGCTGATCTCCTTCAGAATGGACTGGTTGGATCTCCTTGCAGTCCAAGGGACTCTCAAGAGTCTTCTCCAACACCACAGTTCAAAAGCATCAATTCTTCGGCGCTCAGCCTTCACAGTCCAGCTCTCACATCCATACATGACCACAGGAAAGACCATAGCCTTGACTAGACGAACCTTTGTTGGCAAAGTGATGTCTCTGCTTTTGAATATGCTATCTAGGTTGGTCATAACTTTCCTTCCAAGGAGTAAGCGTCTTTTAATTTCATGGCTGCAGTCACCATCTGCAGTGATTTTGGAGCCCAGAAAAAGAAAGTCTGACACTGTTTCCACTGTTTCTCCATCTATTTGCCATGTAGTGATGGGACCAGATGCCATGATCTTCGTTTTCTGAATGTTGAGCTTTAAGCCAACCTTTTCACTCTCCACTTTCACTTTCATCAAGAGGCTTTTGAGTTCCTCTTCACTTTCTGCCATAAGGGTGGTATCATCTGCATATCTGAGGTTATTGATATTTCTCCTGGCAATCTTGATTCCAGCTTGTGTTTCTTCCAGTCCAGCATTTCTCATGATGTACTCTGCATATAAGTTAAATAAACATGGTGACAATATACAGCCTTGACGTACTCCTTTTCCTATTTGGAACCAGTCTGTTGTTCCATGACCAGTTCTAACTGTTGCTTCCTGACCTGCATACAGATTTCTCAAGAGGCAGATCAGGTGGTCTGGTATTCCCATCTCCTTCAGAATTTTCCACAGTTGATTGTGATCTACACAGTCAAAGGCTTTGGCATAGTCAATAAAGCAGAAATAGATGTTTTTCTGGAACTCTCTTGCTTTTTCCATGATCCAGCGGGTGTTGGCAATTTGATCTCTGGTTCCTCTGCCTTTTCTAAAACCAGCTTGAACATCTGGAAGTTCATGGTTCATGTATTGCTGAAGCCTGGCTTGGAGAATTTTGAGCATTACTTTACTAGCGTGTGAGATGAGTGCAATTGTGCGGTAGTTTGAGCATTCTTTGGCATTGCCTTTCTTTGGGATTGGGATGAAAACTGACCTTTTCCAATCTTGTGGCCACTGCTGAGTTTTCCAAATTTGCTGGCATATTGAGTGCAGCACTTTCACAGCATATTTCAGGATTTGGAATAGCTCCACTGGGATTCCATCACCTCCACTAGCTTTGTTTGTAGTGATGCTTTCTAAGGCCCACTTGACTTCACATTCCAGCATGTCTGGCTCTAGGTCAGGGATCACACCATCATGATTATCTGGGTCGTGAAGCTCTTTTTTGTACAGTTCTTCTGTGTATTCTTGCCACCTCTTCTTAATACCTTCTGCTTCCGTTAGGTCCATACCATTTCTGTCCTTTATCGAGCCCATCTTTGCATGAAATGTTCCTTTGGTATCTCTGATTTTCTTGAATAGATCCTTAGTCTTTCCCATTCTGTTGTTTTCCTCTATTTCTTTGCATTGATCACTGAAGAAGGCTTTCTTATCTCTTCTTGCTATTCTTTGGAACTCTGCATTCAGATGTTTATATCTTTCCTTTTCTCCTTTGCTTTTCGCTTCTCTTCTTTTCACAGCTATTTGCAAGGCCTCCCCAGACAGCCATTTTGCTTGTTTGCATTTCTTTTCCATGGGGATGGTCTTGATCCCGGTCTCCTGTACAATGTCACGAACCTCATTCCATAGTTCATCAGGCACTCTATCTGTCAGATCTAGGACATTTTAAGGAACTGCTATTAAGATTACTTAATCACCTAGAATTGTTTAATCCCTTGTGTGGTCACTGATACGGAAAAGTCTCAAACAGGATTAAAGCAAGGTTCTATTGCACACCACTCTGTGTGTGTGTTTGTGTGTGTGTGTGTGTGTGTGTGTGTGTGTGTGAGAGAGAAAGATGATGACATGTCTCTCTGCTGCCTCTGTGTGTGTGTGTGTGTGTGTGTGAGAAAAAGGTGATGACATGTCTCTCTGCTGCCTCTGTGTGTATGTGTGTGTGTGTATGTGTGAGAAAGGTGATGACATGCCTCTCTGCTGCCTCTGTGTGTGTGTGTGTGAGAGAAAGATGATGACGTCTCTCTGCTGCCTCTGTGTGTATGTGTGTGTGTGTGTGAAAGGTGATGACATGTTTCTCTGCTGCCTCTGTATGTGTGTGTGTGTGTGTGTATGTGTGAGAGAAAGATGATGACATGTCTCTCTGCTGCCTCTGTGTGTGTGTGTGTGTGTGTGTGTGTGTATGTGTGAGAAAGGTGATGACATGTCTCTCTGCTGCCTCTGTGTGTGTGTGTGTGTGTGTGTGTGTGTGTGAGAGAGAAAGATGATGACATGTCTCTCTGCTGCCTCTGTGTGTGTGTGTGTGTGTGTGTGTGTGTGTGTGTGTGAAAGGTGATGACATGTCTCTCTGCTGCCTCTGTGTGTGTGTGTGTGTGTGTGTGTGTGTGTGTGAGAGAGAGAAAGATGATGACATGTCTCTCTGCTGCCTCTGTGTGTGTGTGTATGTGTGAGAAAGGTGATGACATGTCTCTCTGCTGCCTCTGTGTGTGTGTGTGTGTGTGTGTGAAAGGTGATGACATGTCTCTCTGCTGCCTCTGTGTGTATGTGTGTGTGTGTGTGTGTGTGTGTGAGAGAGAAAGATGATGACATGTCTCTCTGCTGCCTCTGTGTGTGTGTGTGTGTGTGTGTGAGAAAGGTGATGACATGTCTCTCTGCGGCCCCTGTGTGTGTGTGTGTGTGTGAGAGAGAGAGAGAGAGAGAAAGGTGATGACATGTCTCTCTGCTGCCCCTGTGTGTGTGTGTGTGTGTGTGAGAGAGAGAGAAAGGTGATGACATGTCTCTCTGCTGCCTCTGTGTGTGTGTGTGTGTGTGTGTGAGAGAAAGGTGATGACATGTCTCTCTGCTGCCTCTGTGTGTGTGTGTGTGTGTGTGTGAGAAAGGTGATGACATGTCTCTCTGCTGCCTCTGTGTGTGTGTGTGTGTGTGTGTGAGAGAAAGATGATGACATGTCTCTCTGCTGCCTCTGTGTGTGTGTGTGTGTGTGTGTGTGAGAGAAAGATGATGACATGTCTCTCTGCTGCCTCTGTGTGTGTGTGTGTGTGTGTGTGAGAGAAAGATGATGACATGTCTCTCTGCTGCCTCTGTGTGTGTGTGTGTGTGTGTGTGAGAGAAAGATGATGACATGTCTCTCTGCTGCCTCTGTGTGTATGTGTGTGTGTGTGTGTGAGAAAGGTGATGACATGTCTCTCTGCTGCCTCTGTGTGTGTGTGTGTGTGTGTGTGTGTGAGAGAAAAGATGATGACATGTCTCTCTGCTGCCTCTGTGTGTGTGTGTGTGTGTATGTGTGTGTATGTGTATGTGTGAGAAAGGTGATGACATGTCTCTCTGCTGCCTCTGTGTGTGTGTGTGTGTGTGTGTGTGGAGAGAGAAAGGTGATGACATGTCTCTCTGCTGCCTCTGTGTGTGTGTGTGTGTGTGTGAGAAAGGTGATGACATGTCTCTCTGCTGCCTGTGTGTGTGTGTGTGTGTGAGAGAGAGAGAGAAAGGTGATGACATGTCTCTCTGCTGTCTCTTGTGTGTGTGTGTGAGAGAGAAAGGTGCTGACATGTCTCTCTGCCGCCTCTGTGTGTGTGTGTGTGTGTGTGTGTGTGAGAGAGAGAGAGAGAGAGATGCTGACATGTCTCTCTGCGGCCTCTGTGTGTGTGTGTGTGAGAGAGAGAGAGACAGAGAGAGAGAGAGAGAGAGAGAGAGGTGATGACATGTCTCTCTGCCGCCTCTCTGTCTTAAGGGAACAGCAGCAGCACTAGGACGCCCGCAAGCCAGTGTCTCTGATCACCACCACTGAGGCTTCTGAGAGCGGTTGCATAGCAGCAGCTTTATTTCAGTTACCAGTCATGCCCTGATAGCCAAGTGCAGTCTTTTGGGGTTACTCCAGTCTGTAGGTGGTGACCAACTGTGATCGCGATCTTAACATTCACCAAGCTCCAGGGAAAGACACCATTTGACTTTCTCTCTTTCACTGGCTGTTACTAATTTTAAGCCTTATTTTGACAAAGAGTGAGTATCAACTTCTTAATCTAAGTCATTTTAGTTGTATCAATTGCCATGACAGTGTTGCTGTTTAAAACAGTAAGCTTTTTACTATTTTTAAGAACTGTAAATGGTAGCAAGAGCATTTCAAAGGAAACTTGGATGGGGTAGGATTTGTTTGAAGGGTTTTATTGGTGTTCTTTCAGACTAGGTTTGGGTCATTTAGAAGGACGAAATCAAGTTTATTTGTAGTCTTCTCCTTTGTTTGCATTTATGCTATGGGATTTTTAGGGTACATTTATAGGAGTATCACTTACTCTCCAAATTAAAGTAAGATGTAGATGTCATAATTTTATGTGAAAGAGAGAGAGAGATTTTCCTAACTGGCAGTCATCTATTTTAAAATTTTATATTTGGATTTTTTTCGCAGTAACCACAGAATCAGTTACATATAAAAGTAACTTCAGTAGGATTTCAATTTTACTCTAGTTTAATTTTATAGATAGGAGCCTTAGGAGCAAATTTTTCTAAGTCAAATGTCACATTAGTGGAGGTTTTTAATTTGTTTTCTTTTTTCCTCTCATATTTTTGAATTGTCATATTGCATTTCTGTCTCTTTGTGATATATAATTCTATAAGATATATGTATAAATTAAGTATAGTGTACATTTTTGAACTGTGGTGTTGGAGAAGACTCTGGAGAGTCCCTTGGACTGCAAGGAGATCCAACCAGTCCATTCTGAAGGAGATGAGCCCTGGGATTTCTTTGGAAGGAATGATGCTAAAGCTGAAACTCCAGTACTTTGGCCACCTCATGAGAAGAGCTGACTGATTGGAAAAGACTCTGATGCTAGGAGGGATTGGGGGCAGGAGGAGAAGGGGATGACAGAGGATGAGATGGCTGGATGGCATCACCAACTCGATGGATGTGAGTTTGAGTGAACTCTAGGAGTTGGTGATGGACAAGGAGGCCTGGCGTCCTGCAATTCATGGGGTCGCAAAGAGTTGGACACGACTGAGTGACTGAACTGAACTGAACATGGAGAAAATGCATTAATAGTATAGTGCTTAGAGTATTCAAAGAGAAATTAGAATGTGGAGAATTAGTACAGGATTATGGTTAAAAAGCAAGAGTTCCAGAGTCAGACCACCTGAACTTAAAGTTTTACTCTGTCACTTGGCAGCTCTGTGACTTGGGAAAAGCCAGAGAAATTCTCCATATCTCGGCTATTGATAGACAGTGATCAACTGTCCATGAAGAAAATGAACTGCTCATATGTTGCACGTTCCTGCTTAGAATCATATTAAAGTTTCATAGCTGAAAGTATTTTTCTGAGAAAAGCAAATACTTATTTATGACTGCTTTGAGTGGTCTTATCTCTCATTGTAGATTTCCTTAGAAGTCAGAGCAAAAGGTGAGATCCTTACAATGGCCTCCAGGATCTACACAGCATACTGCCTACCCCATTCCCCAGACCAGCACCAGCATGCTGCCTCTCTGACCTCATTCCCCACAACTCTTCATTCCAGCCTCAGTGACTTCTTGACTCTTTTTTGATCATACCAGTCATGCTTTTGCCTTAAAGCCTTTGCCGAGCCTCGTCGCATTGCCTGGAATGCTTTTCCCTTCCAGTATGTGCTGGAAGTATCAAGGGTGACTCACCTCCTTCAGATCTTTATTCAAGATAATCTTCATAAGGTGTGCAATGACCACTTTGTATTCCCAATCCTCTTTATACAGCTCTGCTTTTAACAGTGCTTTTCTTTTGAATTCCTGGTGGCTCAGAGGTTAAAGTGTCTGCTTGCAATGCAGGAGACCTGGGTTCGATCCCTGAGCTGAGAAGATCCCCTGGAGAAGGAAATGGCAACCCAATCCAGTATTCTTGCCTAGAGAATCCCATGGAGGGAAGAGCCTGGTGGGCTACAGTCCACAGGGTCGCAAAGAGTCGGACACAACTGAGCTACTTCACTTTCACTTTCTTTTGCTAATTTACTTTGTTCTCTGTTTATTGTCTGTTTCCTTCCACTGGTATGTAAGATTAATGAAGAAAGAGAGTTTTGTTTGTTTTGTTCATTGATATATCTCAAGTGCCTCAGATCAGATCAGATCAGTCGCTCAGTCGTGTCCGACTCTGCGACCCCATGAACGGCAGCACGCCAGGCCTCCCTATCCATCACCAGCTCTCGGAGGTCACTCAGACTCACATCCATCGAGTCAGTGATGCCATCCAGCCATCTCATCCTCTGTCGTCCCCTTCTCCTCCTGCCCTCAATCCCTCCCAGCATCAGAGTCTTCTCCAATGAGTCAACTCTTCGCATGAGGTGGCCAAAATACTGGAGTTTCAGCTTTAGCATCATTCCTTCCAAAGAAATCCCAGGGCTGATCTCCTTCAGAATGGACCGGTTGGATGTCCTTGCAGTCCAAGGGACTCTCAAGAGTCTTCTCCAACACCACAGTTCAAAAGCATCAATTCTTCGGCGCTCAGCCTTCTTCACAGTCCAGCTCTCACATCCATACATGACCACAGGAAAGACCATAGCCTTGACTAGGCGAACCTTTGTTGGCAAAGTGATGTCTCTGCTTTTGAATATGCTATCTAGGTTGGTCATAACTTAGTATCTGACAAATAAATATATGAATAAATGAAGCTTTTTCAGTACTAGCATTACACTGGATTTAAATTCTGACTCCTCACCTATAAACTCTATTACTTAAATCAAGTTATGGAATACCTACTTTGTGGAGTTGTTCCATGAATTAAGTATCACCACATATTGGAAAGCACCTGGCCAGTGCTTGATAACCCAGGAAGCCTTCAATACTTTCAGCGAACAAATGTTTACTGAACGCTTATGATATACCAAGTATCACTTACAGGCACTGGCATATATCACTGAGCAAAATAGCCCCAAATCCCTGATATTGTCGGAATTATTTCTAGTTTGCTTTCCTTTCTTCATTGCAGTAGAAGGAAAAAATCATTTCACCAACCTGTTCAGTAGTCTCTCATCCTAGATTTATTTCAATTAATACTTATAGGTACCCATTTTCCATTACTTTAAAAGTACTTTTGCATTCAATTAGCTTATTCTTTGAGATGGCCTTAGGAAGAGAAATTTTTAATCCTCATTTTACCTCTAAGAAATCTGAAACCTCAAAGTTTATGATTTGTCCAGTGTCATTCAACTAGGAGAAATTTGAGCCAGGATTTGAAGCCATACTTCTGACTCAGGGTTCCCTATTCTCTCCATGGTGGCACTTGTACCAGAAGCACCATGATGGGTTTTATTCATTTCACTGCCTATTTAATTTCAGTTCTACAAACATACATTGGGCCCCTGCTAAATGCCAGATACCAACCTTGCCCAGGAATGCAAAAATTGTTTAGTCCCTGTCCTGAGAAGTTCAGGATTTATTAGGGACAACTGTTAACACATCAGTGGGTATTCAGGGTGCTAAATGTAACAGTGGCTATATTTATAGATTCTTGGAAGTACATAGGAGGGACAATTAATCTAAACAGGGTCAGGGATTGCCAAAATAGACACCTTAGAGGAGATCATGGCTCAGCTGATCGTGAAAAGATGACTTAAACAGGGAAAAGGTAAGGAATATGAGCAGTAACAGAGATACGTGACAAATTGGAGGCTTTTAGAGTTGCTGGCGTCTAAAGCACGAAGCAGGGAATGGCTAGGGATCAGGCTAGAGCAGTTAGTATCTACCAGATGATACCACATGCTAGAGGTAAAACTCTTAGCAGGACCATTCTCTTAGGTAGCTTTAGGTCAATTATCCCCATCCACTCAGCTGTAGCCAGAGCTGTTCACAGTACAGAGCCTACTGACCTGTATATAAGGAATTCCTCAGAGGGGCTGGTGGGCAAGAGGACATACCATATCATACACTCTGAGGCTTCAAAGAGGGAATAATGTTGCTGGAAGGCTCAGTGCAACCTGGTTGGTCCAGGCAAAGGTATAGAAAGAGCCAAGCTTTGAGCTAAATAGTCTTCTCTCAGATGAAAACCATAATTCAGTTGTATCAAGGAAATGAAAACAGAATTTTGTAGTAGCTTGTACTACCTCACCAACCACTCTGGGCCGTCTTACAATTTCCCTTATCTGTATTCTGTAAACAACCATAATTTTAAGGTTTAATCTCTGTGGTGGATTTTAAGATACATACAGCATTATCAGTTCACTTCACTTCAATCTCTCAGTTGTTTGATTCTTTGCAACCCCATGGAACGTAGCACACCAGCTTCCCTGTGTCCATCACCAACTCCCAGAGTTTACCCAAACTCATGTCTACTGAGTCGGCGATGCCATCCATCCATCTCATCCTCTGTCATTCCCTTCTCCTCCTGCCTTCAATCTTTCCCAACATCAGGGTCTTTTTAAATGAGTGAGCTCTTCGCATCTGGTGGCCAAAGTATTGGAGTTTCAGCTTCAATATCAATCCTTCTAATGAACACCCAGGCCTGATCTCCTTTAGGATGGACTGGTTGGATCTCCTTGCAGTCCAAGGCAATCTCAAGAGTCTTCTTCAATACCACAGTTCAAAAGCATCAATTCTTTGGCACTTAGCTTTCTTTATAGTTCAACTCTCACATCCATACATGACCACAGGAAAAACCATAGCCTTGACTAGACGAACCTTTGTTGGCAAAGGAATGTCTCTGCTTTTGAATATGCTATCTAGGTTGGTCATAACTTTCCTTCCAAGGAGCAAGCATCTTTTAATTTCATGGCTGCAGTCACCATGCAGTGATTTTGGAACCCAGAAAAATAAAGTCAGCTACTGTTTCCACTGTTTTGCCATCTATTTGCCATGAAGTGATGGGACCGGATGCCATGATCTTCGTTTTCTGAATGTTGAGCTTTAAGCCAAGTTTTTCACTCTCCACTTTCACTTTCATCAAGACGCTTTTTAGTTCCTCTTCACTTTCTGCCATAAGGGTGGTGTCATCTGCATATCTGAGGTTATTGATATTTCTCCTGGCAATCTTGATTCCGGGTTGTGTTTCTTCCAGCCCAGCGTTTCTCATGATGTACTCTGCATATAAGTTAAATAAGCAGGGTGACAACGTACAGCCTTGACGTACTCCTTTTCTTATTTGGAACCAGTCTGTTGTTCCATGTCCAGTTCTAACTGTTGCTTCCTGACCTGCATGCAGATTTCTCAAGAGGCAGATCAGGTGGTCTGGTATTCCCATCTCTCTCAGAATTTTCCACAGTTGATTGTGATCTACACAGTCAAAGGCTTTGGCATAGTCAATAAAGCAGAAATAGATGTTTTTCTGGAACTCTCTTGCTTTTTCCACGATCCAGCAGATGTTGGCCATTTGATCTCTGGTTCCTCTGCCTTTTCTAAAACCAGCTTGAACATCAGGAAGTTCATGGTTCACATATTGCTGAAGCCTGGCTTGGAGAATTTTGAGCATTACTTTTCTAGTGTGTGAGATGAATGCAATTGTGCGGTAGTTTGAGCATTCTTTGGTATTTCATTTCTTTGGGATTGGAATGAAAACTGACCTTTTCCAGTCCTGTGGCCACTGCCGAGTTTTCCAAATTTGCTTGCATATTGAATGCAGCACTTTCACAGCATCATCTTTCAGGATTTGAAATAGCTCAACTAGAATTCCATCACCTCCACTAGATTCATGTGTAGTGATACTTCCTAAGGCCCACTTGACTTCACATTCCAGGATGTCTGGCTCTAGGTGAGTGATGACACTAATGTGATTATCTGGGTCATGAAGATCTTTTTTGTAGTTTTTCTGTGTATTCTTGCCACCTCTTCTTAATATCTTCTGCTTCTTTTAGGTCCATACCATTTCTGTCCTTTATTGAGCCCATCTTTGTGTGAAGTGTTCCCTTGGTATCTCTAATTTTCTTGAAGCGATCTCTAGTCTTTCCCATTCTGTTGTTTTCCTCTATATCTTTGCATTGATCACTGAAGAAGGCTTTCTTATCTCTCCTTGCTATTCTTTGGAACTCTGCATTCAAATGGGTATATCTTTCCTTTTCTCCTTTGCCTTTCACTTCTTTTCACAGCTGTTTATAAGGCCTCCTCAGACAGCCATTTTGCTTTTTTGCATTTCTTTTTCTTGAGGATGGCCTTGATCCCTGTCTCCTGTACAATGTCACGAACCTCCATCCATAGTTCATCAGGCACTCTGTCTATCAGATCTAGTCCCTTAAATCTATTTCTCACTTCCACTGTATAATCGTAAGGGATTTGATTTAGGTAATACCTGAATAGTCTAGTGGTTTTCCCTACTTTCTTCAATTTCAATCTGAATTTGGCAATAAGAAGTTCATGATCTGAGCCACAGTCCGCTCCTAGTCTTGTTTTTGCTGACTGTGTAGAGCTTCTCCATCTTTGGCTGCAAAGATTATAATCAATCTGATTTCGGTGTTGACCATCTGGTGATGTCCATGTGTAGAGTCTTCGCTTGTGTTGTGTTTCGCTTGCTATGGAAACATAGCAAGAGGGTGTTTGCTATGACCAGTGCGTTCTCTTGGCATATCTCTATTAGCCTTTGCCCTGCTTTATTCTGTAGATGGGGAAACAGTGGAAACAGTGTCAAACTTTACTTTTCTGGGCTCCAAAATCACTGCAGATGGTGACTGCAGCCATGAAATTAAAAGACGCTTACTCCTTGAAAGGAAAGTTATGACCAACCTAGATAGCATATTCAAAAGCAGAGACATTACTTTACCAACAAAGGTTCGCCTAGTCAAGGCTATGGTCTTTCCTGTGGTCATGTATGGATGTGAGAGCTGGACTGTGAAGAAGGCTGAGCGCAGAAGAATTGATGCTTTTGAACTGTGGTGTTGGAGAAGACTCTTGAGAGTCCCTTGGACTGCAAGGAGATCCAACCGGTCCATTCTGAAGGAGATCAGCCCTGGGATTTCTTTGGAAGGAATGATGCTGAAGCTGAAACTCCAGTAATTTGGCCACCTTATGTGAAGAGTTGACTCATTGGAAAAGACTCTGATGCTGGGAGGGATTGAGGGCAAGAGGAGAAGGGGACGACAGAGGATGAGATGGCTGGATGGCATCACTGACTCGGTAGATGTGAGTCTCAGTGAACTCCAAGAGTTGGTGATGGACAGGGAAGCCTGGCGTGCTGCGATTCATGGGGTCGCAAAGAGTCGGACATGACTGAGTGACTGATCTGATCTGATCTGATTCTGTAGTCCAAGGCCAAATTTGGCTGTTACTCCAGGTGTTTCTTGACTTCCTACTTATGCATTCCAGTTCCTGTAATGAAAAGGACTCTCTTTTGGGTATTAGTTCTAAAAGGTCTTGTAGGTCTTCATAGAACCATTCAACTTTAGCTTCTTCAGCATTACTGGTCAGGGCATAGACTTGGATTACTATGATATTGAATGGTTTGCCTTGGAAACTAACAGAAATCATTCTGTTGTTTTTGAGATTGCTTCCAAGTACTGCATTTTGGACTCTTTTGTTGACTATCATGGCTACTCCATTTCTTCTAAGGGATTCCTGCCCGCAGTAGTAGATATAATGGTCATCTGAGTTAAATTCACCCATTCTAGTCCATTTTAGTTCGCTGATTCCTAGAATATCGATGTTCTCTCTTGCCATCTCCTGTTGGACCACTTCCAATTTGCCTTGATTTGTGAACCTAACGTTCCAGGTTCCTGTGCAATATTGCTCTTTACAGCATCAAACCTTGCATCTATCACCAGTCACATCCACAACTGGGTGTTGTTTTTGTTTTGGCGCCATCCATTCATTTTTTCTTGTATTATTTCTCCACTGATCTACAGTAGCATATTGGTCACCTACCGACCTTGGCAGTTCCTCTTTCGGTGTCCTATCTTTTTGCCTTTTCATACTGTTCATGGGATTCTCAAGGCAAGGATACTGAAATGGTTTGCCATTCCCTTCTCCAGTGGACCGCATTCTGTCTGACCTCTCCACCATGACCCGTCCATCTTGGGTGGCCCCACAGAGCATGGCCTAGTTTCATTGAGTTAGACAAGGCTGTGGACCATGTGATCAGGTTTGCTAGTTTTCTGTGATTGTGGTTTCAGTCCTTCTGCCCTCTGATGCCCTCTCTTAGTGCCTACCATCTTACTTGGGTTTCTCTTACCTTGGACGTGGGGTATCTCCTCACGGCTGCCGCTCCTAACCTTGAACATGGGGTATCTCCTCTCAGCCACCACTCCTCACTTTGGACATGGGGTATCTCGTCTCTGCCAATTATACGTTCAATTCAGTTCAGTTCAGTCACTCAGTTGTGTCTGACTCTTTGCTACCCCATGAACCACAGTACACCAGGCCTCCCTGTCCATCACCAACTCCCAGAGTCCACCCAAACCCAATAGCTGGACAAATCAACTTTCCAATCTTATTTGTTGTTACAACTCATAATTTACCAACCAAACTAAATCTACTTAATGTATACCCTGAGTGGTGTTCTTCTCATGCTGTGGTCCATATAGTACCCTTGGTCCTCAATTCCGCCAAACCCAAATCATGTCTTCTCTCTGGGACCTAGCATATACCACTTTTTCCATATAATGTCCCTTCATTTCAGTAGATGATGCAACCTCTTCTTTCTCTGAACTCCTGAAATAATTTCCTATGTACCTCTCTAAAATAATACCAGGTTTCATCAACTCTGAGATGTAAATTTTTTCATATTTTAACATCTCCATAGTTTATCTTTTAAAACATGCCATTCATCATCAGTGTTCTTAAAAGAGAGAATATATCATGGTATTTTGTGGAAAAACATGAATAACAACTACTCTGAGTCAAAAAAATAGTTCAGAAGAATGAGAAGCATTAAATACTTTAACCAGTTTTGTGTATGTTCTTTCTTTGTGTACACTATGTGATATTTGACAAAACCTGCCAACCTAAGTCATTAAAAAAACAACTTCTTTAATGCAAAATAAAGAGTCTAAGTGATAAGTCATTTTGTTATAGTTTAATTGGCAGCTTTTTTTCTTAGTATTCATAAAATAATTGTGTGCAATCACTGGTGTCCTAGATTCAAAGAAATAAGATAGTTTTATTTTGTGATGAAATATGTCAGGCATTAAGCACATGTACCTTCCTAATACATGTTGTATTATATATATTTATATTTATTTCTAGTCCTATATTAAACTACAAGCCTTTTGAGGGCAAGGATTTTATTTAATCTTTGGTACCCTTACAATAGCTGTTATGATGCTTTGTACCATATACACATAAAATAAATATTTAATAAATAAATGGATTAAAATATGAAGTATAAGATAAAAGTGCCACAGAAAGATAAAGTACTGTATTAGTGAACATCTACTAGTACATTCTCAGTTAACTACTTAACTATAGTTTTGTTAGAAATGTATTTATATATGGTATTTACTTGGGTCCTTGGGCTGAATCTCAACTTAGGCTTGTGGTTTTTGGACCAACAATAAATGATCCTAATAGAATTCTATGAATTTTGATCTGCTTGCTGACTCCATTCTTAAGAAAATGTGATGACTCATCTTTTTTGAATTATAGAAGGTAGTAAATAAAACCTCTGCCTTGGAGAACAAATAACAGTGACTGTCCCTAATGATGCTAAGATTATACAGGAAACCAGGCAAATGCCTGTCTCTAAGAAATATAGTACTTTAAAAATAGCCTTGTTTTTTTCCCTCCAATCAATCTCAATAACACCTATAATAAAAAACCTGGGAAATAAAAAACAGCTTAGGGAATTTTGTCTGTGTGATATTTTCTAGTTTTTATCCTTATTCTTTGGACTACAAGAACAAGAAATAACATAAGCATTTTTCTTCAGTCAGCTAAATAGTTCCAATTCTGATTGAAGTAAGTAATTTCCATCATTCTCTCAGAGTGCTCATGTGTTTACAAAGCATACTTGGCGTGGAAAAGCAGCGGTAGTCCTCTCTGCTGTTCACCGGATATCTCCACTTATCTTTCTGGATTGTACATTCTTTCCCTGTTAAAGTTAGGCGTGGTCATGTGACTTTTTTGTCTAATAAAATGAGACCATTAGTGACATAAAGCTTTCAGAGCAAGTACAAAATTTCCCACACTTCCTTTATCCTGCTGCAGCAACTATAGAAGCACAGAGATGGAGCCACCCTTAGCACAGACCCTGCGTGAGGATAGCATAGAGCCAGGTCCCCATCACATTTGACCTGCTCAGAGATACGTAGTATGTTTTGTGTGGGATTATTATTTTGTGTGTGTGTGATATTTTGTGTGAGATTGTATTATTGTAAAGTTATTAGATAAGTATAACCTAGCTTATTGTGATTAATATAGTCTTTACTCCAAAACAGTGGGGTTTAATGGTAACTAAAAGAATATAACAGATTTGATGTGCTGTTATTGGCCTAGTATTTTTTTCTTCCTTTTGGAAATATTATTGTACACAGATTCTATAAGCTAATAATATTCATCACCAGGTGATTAGAGTCATTTCCATGTATCAAAATACTTTACTTTGAATTACAATCTTTTGTCAAAACATTTTGAGATAACTCTGTAAGATGTCCTTTCATCTGCCAACAGTAGGATTGTTTCTTAAAAGAAATGCTCATTGATGTTCATTCTTGCATTTATTTTTTTTATTCAGCAAGCTTTTTTGAATATCCGTTATTTGCCAGGTGCTAAGACTGGACAATGTTTAAGGCACTCTGGATGGTTTGGTAGAAGTGGCACAAAGTAAGCAGGGGCTAAAAACTATAAGGCACTTTATTCTTCTGAAGTCTAGGTGCTTCACTGGTTTCATAAATGATACATACCAATTTCATTTTAAAATAGTTAAACTATATTTACAAGTTAACATCATAAATACCATATCCAAGGTGACATAGATCAAATTATGCCACTGTTGAGACCACCAACATATGACCTTAAAAGTTAGAAGTTTCTTTGCCATAGCTAGTATAGGGACAGTTTAAGAATAAGAACTTAAGTGCCATCAAAAACTCTAATTCTCCCAATTATCTTGGAAGAAAAAAAATTTTAGCACATTACCAAGTGGTTTCCAGCAACTGTGTTTTACAAATTAAAAAATTAAAAGCTAGCTTCTGTTTCTAGTCTTCATTATAAGAATCTGAGTAGCTTTTATAAAGGCAGTGCAGACGACTTAGGAGATAGCAAGGTTCAGTTCCCCTTTTGTTCTTTTTCCTATCACCTTCTGCCTTTTCATTCTAGGGGTTCTTCAGCAAGCGCCTAAAAGGCTCCATCAAGAGGACCAAAAGCCAATCAAAGCTTGACCGAAACACGAGCTTTCGGCTTCCCTCTCTTCGCAATACCGATGACAGGTAGGCATTCACTTGCTTAAAACATAGAAGGCAATTTTACAGTGCATTTTGGTCAGATACTTTGGTCTTCTCTAACTGTGCATCAGTGATAGTCCTAGAGAACTGATAAAAAAATTTACTTTATTGTCTTGCTCATATTGAGGCACGGTACAAAATATTAGCTTACATACCAAACCAGTTTAAAAATCTTGTAATATTGGAGACTGTACAGATACCTAAGAACTAATTTAAGAGTCAGTTGTGCTAATTCTGTCGAATTGTGTTCTAGTGGTCCAAGGTGTATCTTTCTTCTGTAGAATGGCTTTAAGGGATGCTGATGGCTATAGCTAACATTTTCTGAGCAATATCCTAAATGCTTTATATACTTCATCTTGTTTAATCTTTAGAATAACCCTGTAAGAGAAATACTAATATAATCACCATTTTACAGACGACAAGTTTGAGAAACAGAGGTTCCAAGTTTATACTGCTTCGTAAATAGCAAAAATGGTATTTAAACTTAGGCAGCTTTGCTCTGAGTCCATGGTCTTCACTGCTGTCTTGTTCTTTGTGTATACTATATGGACTCGGCCTTATTATTTACAGTCACATCTAGAAGGCATGTATGAAAAGGAAGCCTTGAGATTTCTCTGGTGGTCCAGTGGCTAAGACTCTGCTCCCAATATACAGGGGGCCCAGGTTCGATCCCTGGTTAGGGAACTAGATCCCACATACTACAACTAAAGATTCCACATGCCACAATGAAGATCAAAGCTCCTGCATGCCACAACTAAGACCCAGCTCTGCCAAATAAATAAGTAAAAAAAAAAATTTTTTTTTTAAAAAGGAAGCCTGGATTTCAATAATTAGTACTACCAGCTTGAGCAAACCTCACATGCATAGCTCTCAAAGGATAACAGCCTTCTAAAATGATGGAATGCATGCTAGGACACATTTGTAATAATTCATGTCTCCACAATGCTCAAAATTTAGGAAATGGTACTCTTGTGTCTTGACACATCACCACTATCACTAGTATTTATTGAGTGCTTACTCTGTGCCAGGTATTTTTAATGTAGTCTCTCATGTAATGCAGTGAGATTAGATACTGTTTTACAGATGAGGAACTAAGGCAAAAGAGATTGAGAAGCATGCCCATAGTCACACAGCTAATTAGTAGAGTTTGGATTTAAACTTTTGTCTGCCTTTCATAATGATCCTCCTATTTATACTTGGGTGTTTCTTTTTTTTTTTCAGTAAAAAGTCCATTATTTCCAGCTACTGACATAATAAGTAGAAATATAGATTGTAATCTCATAATTGCAGATTATAGACTTGCCAGGCAGAGAGTTATTCTCATTTTATAAATAAAGTAACTTTTCCCCTCTACTGAATTGATGAGAGGCTACAGCTTTATCAGCTCTTCTTATCCTTGAACCACTTTAGAGATGTTCTGTGAAATTTGCAAGTATGTTCAATTGTAGTGCAATTGTATTGTTAGATATCTCTTTTATACCTCTTTGTTTAAAGGTAATCATTTAAAAAAATCTTTTATTCTCATGTTTTCCCTTAGATTCCTATTATTCTACAACTTTAGAATTCAAATCATTTTATAAATAAGTCTCAATAAAATAGAATGACAAGATTTTTCAGAATATTGGTTTTTAAGGACAAGGATGTGGTATAGCAGCTAAAACATTCCTAATTCAATCACCAGTTCCTTAAACTCTGTAGCATCACATATAAACTTGAGAGACAAGGAGATATTTTTTGTAGGTGTACTTTATTTTATAAACTTGCACTAAATATCACTTTCTCAATTTCAAACCAAGTGCTCTCTCCTATTCTGTTTTGCTTTAGGTAGCCTAGAGGAATTCTTGGATTGAATTACCAAGAGATTATATTCTCCTGGAGTCTGCTATTGCTATTATATAGGCAGCGCATTTTCAGCCTTTCCAGTGACTTAAATTCCTTATTTGTGACATCCATGCTATTCTGCTTCAGTCAACAGTAGTATCTTTCTGGCTCAATTACAGCATACTAAATAAATACAGCATAATAAAAAAAAAGTGCTAATAAATCTCAAATATTAGATAATCCTTTTTGTCTTTCAAATCCATTTATAGAGATTTTCTAAACAGAAATTTTTTGGAAAATTTATTCTTCTTAAATAGGGATATACTCACTAGAAGTTTGAATATATCACAGTTCAAAAAAAAGAAAAAAGACCCTCTTGCCGTCAGATCATCTGAAAACACAGATAAATAGAACTAAGGTACAAGGTCTTAATCAACTGAGTTCTTCAAGTTGGTAACCTTACTGGTATCATTAAGAAATTTTTCCAAAGAGCCCTGGTCTTGTGCCATATGCATCAGTTGCTGATATCAGGCCATTTCTTCCAAAATGATATGTGGTGTCTAAATCTAAGTAGAAAAACATTTCTATTCTTATAGCAAGTCTGCAGAAACTCTAGGCAAACCTAAGAAAGCAACCCCTTTTTGCAGTTTCTAAATTGTACTGTAAAATGTTCATGTCTTTGTGTAAAAGAAAAAAGTTTCAATACATTATGTACAGCTTAAAAAATAAAAGTCCCTCTTCACCTTCCTTTTCTTCCTATATAAATAACCTCATTAACAGTTTGTATATTTTCAAACCTTTTTAAAAAAAATCCATACATAAATGCATACATATGTATATTTTGCTTGTTCTCATAAAGCTGGTGTTGCTGGTGTTTAGTTGGTGAGTCGTGTCTGACTCTTGCGACCCCGTGGACTATAGCCCAACAGGCTCCTCTGTCCATGGGATTTCCCAGGCAAGAATACTGGAGTGGGTTGCCATTTCCTTCTCCAGGAGATCTTCCCGACCGAGGGATCAAACCCAAGTCCCCTGCATTGCAGGCAGATTCTTCACCACTGAGCCACCAGGGAAGCCTTTCACATAAGTGGGATCATATTATATGTATTACTTTGTGACTTCGCTTTATAGAATAAATATTTTGGACAACTTTATATGTCAGTCATATAAATCTACATAATTCTTATTAACAATAACAGTTTTTTGTAACATGTGTACTTCACTTCCCTGCTGATGAATATTTTGTTTCTCCATTCTTGGGCTTAAAATAGAGATGTAATGACCATTTTTGTTATGTGACTTTCTCTCCTTATGTGATGGGGTTAGATTTCTGAAGAGCTACTAGCATGAAGTATACACAATATCAAATTATTCTTCAAAAAAGCTGCACTAATCTCCATTCCCCCCCATAGATTAAGATCACTTTTATCCATGGATAAATAACAAGGTCCTACTGTATAGACAGGGAACTAGATTCAATATGCTGTGATAAACCATAATGGAAAACACTATTAGGAAAAAAAAATATATGTATATATATATATAACTAAGTCACTTTGTTGTACAACATAAATTAATATAACATTGTACAGCAACTATACATCAATATTAAAAATTACTTTTATCCTTCAAACAACCATTATATTTTATCAGTATGATGGATGAATAGAAATAGTAAACACATGTACAGTATGTACTGGGCTTCCCGGCTAGCTCAGCGGTAAAGAATCTGCCTTCAATGCAGGAGACCCAGGTTCTATCCCTGGGTCATGAAGATCCCCTGGAGGAGGGCTTGGCAACCCATTCCAGTATTCTTGCATGGAGAATCCCTGGACAGAGGAGACTGGTGGGCTACAATCCATAGGGTCACAAAGACTCTGACACAACTGAAGCGCCTTAGCACTCACACACACAGTATGTACTGTGTGTTGTACACTAGTCTAAGCACTTCACATAAATGAGCTCGTTTAATCATTATAACAACCCTCGTTACATTCATGACCTCATTTTGAAGATGAGAGAACTGAAACAGAGAAATGAGTGAATTGCACAAGGTCACACATCAGAAAACAGCAGTACTGTGATTCAAATTCAAGAATTCTAGCTCTGGAGTGTACATGCTTAACTTTTGCTGTATTGCCCCTCACAAAAAATCAGGTAGCAGACATTTCTTTGTTTTAATTTCCATTCCCTAATGCTGGGCAAGTTGAACATCTTTTCAGAAGTTTTCTTCTTCTATGACTTGCTTATTGATCCCTTTACCCATTTTCTCTTGAGCTATTTGTCCTTTATCTAATGATTTGGAGTAGTCCTTTATTATTACAAGGGATTGTAAACCACTATTACTCATATTGTTAAATTTTTCTTCCAGTCAGTTACTTGTGTTTTAAAATCATGTCTCTAGATTATATAGAAGTTGTAGATTTTCATTTGGTCCATCGTGTCAGTCTTTGTGGGCTTAACTGTCCAAATTTGACCAGAATTCTGAACTCAAGAAGCCAGGGATCTCTTTCTCATTAAATTTCTCATTATAATGCTGTTCAGTTCACTTTCTCTCTCTCCTTCAAGAGGAGGAAATATTCTATCTGGGGTATCAGAAGGATAATGAAGTAGTGATCATGATATTTTGAATTTTTCAAGGTTTTTGATAACTACAAACCTTATTTAGCACTCATTACATTTTAAAAATGTAAAATTATTCTCATGAGGTCTGAGTTGCTGCTTAAAGATGGCAGAAAAGCAGTTGTAAGTGAGTCCATTTCATCTGAAGAAGGTTTACTATATGTGATCAGTAAGTTTTTCTGTGCAAAAGACTAAAAGGTTATTTTAATGCAGACTTAATTGATCCAAAAGACCCTGCAGGACTTTTAGCCAATGATCTGTAAGTCATAAACTCTGCTGTAAGGCCCTGATAGAATAAGGTGCCAAGGTTGCCTTAGCGATCAATTTATAATGATTCTTAAACTTAGAATTTCCTTTGTGAAACTGTGGGGCATAGACATAAATAAAATGTTGCCAAATAATATTTCTAAAAACCAAATATCTTGTTATACAGTAACATAGGTAATTGTGAGAGTTATGTACAGAGTAGAAAGCCATGTGCTACCAGGTAATATAAAGAAGTAAAGACACACCCCAACCTTAAGGAGTCAACAGAAGAAGTAAATATCCCAGAAGAAATGGTGCAGGGAGGTAAGATTACTTCTTGTTGGGTGGATTGGGAAAGACCTTCAAGGGCAGTGGCAGTGAGTTATACCTTAAAAAACAAGTATAATTTGAACTGAGAAATAGACATGGAGAGAGTACTCTTCAGGATGGAAATAATAAGCAAAAGAAGAGAGAAGGAAATTACAGAGCTTGAAAATAGCTTACCCCTCAGAACTCTGGAAAGATTCAGCTCCTACCCAGCTCTTAAAGGCTAGCAGCCAGGCTTATATTTATCACAGAGCAAATTTGAGAAACTCAACCAGATAAAAAGATACCAACATTTATGTTCCCCCATTACAATTTCCGGAGAAGGCAATGGCAACCCACTCCAGTACTCTTACCTGGAAAATTCCATGGGTGGAGGAGCCTGGTGGGCTGCAGTCCATGGGATCGTGAAGAGTCGGACACGACTGAGCGACTTCACTTTCACTTTTCACTTTCATGTAGTGGAGAAGGAAATGGCAACCCACTCCAGTGTTCTTGCCTGGAGAATCCCAAGGACGGGGGAGACTGGTGGGCTGCTGTCTGTGGGGTCTCACAGAGTCGGACACGACTGAAGCGACTTAGCAGCAGCAGCAGCATTACAATTTCAGCTGGTGATTCTACTCCTAATTATATACAAGAGAAGTGAAAACATTATGTCCCCACAAAAACTTGTACATGAATGTTTATAAGCATTATTTATAATTGCCCCAAATGATACTGACCCAAATGTCCATTAACTGATGAGTGGATATACAAAAGATGATACATCCACATAATACAGTATTATTCAGTCTTAAAAAAAAGAATGGAGTACTGATGCATGCTACAGTATGGACAAAGCTTGAAAACTTTACGGAAAGTGAAAGAAGCCAGTCACAAAAGACAGCAGAATGTATAATTCAATTTATGTGAAATGTCCAGAATAGGCAAATCTATGCAGACAGCAGATTAATGGCTGCTAGAGGCTGGGGATATAGGGCAGGGAAATGAATGAAAAATGACTGCTAATGGACATGAGGTTTCTTTTTTGGAGTGATGAAATGTTTTAAGCTTAGACTGTGGTGATAATTGCACAATTCTGAGTATACTGAAAATGATGTGCTTTAAATGGTAGATTTTATGGTATGTTAATTATATCTCAATGAAGATGTTAAATTACTTTTTAAAAAACATCTGGCCAGGAAGTACTCTGCAATGATGCTCATTAATCTGTAAGCTGTATTCCAGCACACAGTCTCCACTGAGTTCTTTTGTGCTTTAAAATAAAGACAAATGGCCAAGAATCTCCAGATATTGAGGAAATTCTTCACCATGAAAGGCAGGAGGAAAAACAAATAAAAAAGAGAGAAAAAAAGAACTTAGAAGAAACAGAGACAACACACAAAGCCAAAAACCACTTCTAAGCATAATAAATATTTTCAAAAGATAAGGTTGTGCATCTATAAAACAGTAATATGCTGTAAGAAAAGGAACCCCACTAAAACAAGAGAGTTTGAAAATTAAAATACGTAAACTAAAGTCAAGTCAGTTTCCCAGAAAGTGGAACAGAAAATGAGAAAATCAATCCAGAAGATTCTAATAAAAGAAGAGTTTTCTTAGAAAAGTTTGGAGAGGAAACTATCAAAGAAATAATACAAGAAAATTTCCAAAAACAAGAAAATATAAATGTACATAGTGGAAAGGCCACCATATTCCAGTGAGTGAAAAATAACAAGACTTTCCAGCACAAACACACACACACACACACACACACACCAGTTCACATTATCATGAAAGAGCACAATACCAAGGCTTAAAAAAAATCTTAAAAGCTTCTAGAAAGAAAAATTAGGTTACATACAAAGGAGGTATGAAAGGATTGCATTACAGTTCTCAATAGAATATTGAAAATCAAAAGTCACTGCAGCAGTGTTGTCAAAATTCTGAGTGGAGGTTATTTTCAACCCAGCAATCCATACACAGGACAATCCTTGAATACCAAATGGGGAGTTTAGACTTTATTGTACAAGCAGTGGGGGGACGTTAACCATTTTTGAGCAAGGAAGTGACCTGATTAGAATTGTGCCATATATAGATTAATCCAGCAGTGGAATTTCACATGACTTGGTTTGCAGAGACTAAATTTGGGATTCCAATTAAGGGTTGGGGGAGTGCTATTTTAAGAAATAAGGAAGGCTCTAAAGAGGGTAGTTGGCAGTGGGGATGAAGAATCAGAGACAAGATAGGAGAGACATTTTAGAGGCAAAATCAATAGGATGTCACAGTCATTATTGTTCCAAAGCCATCTAATCAGATAAAAAGCCAGTAAAGTGATTTCCTAGAATCAATATTGGCAGCATTTTCACATTAAAGCCATATCATGTGAAAGGGTGTAGGGACAGAAGACTCTGATATGTCTACCTTTTGTTGAAATGCACTTTGAAAAGTTTTAAAAATTTGAAATTGCTGAAAAACCATGGTCATACCACACTGTTAGGCATTCCAAGATTTTGAATGCTGGTCAGGTTGCCAACCTTGCTCTGGAAGTGCTACTTAAATTTATCAACATCTTGAGGTAAAAGTAAGCACGTGGAACAGAATTTTCTCAATTCCTTCAAATGTCCTTCAAGTAAAAACCTGTGCAGTGATGTCTTTGATTCTGAGACTCACTGACCAAGTATGGTTTTAAAGTCTGCTTATTCTCTGTCAGGAGATATTTAAGAGTAACTGTAGTGTTCATTTGTAGGATATATATACTCAGCTTCCTCTGGTTCTTCTGATTAGAACCAGTTTTTTAACTTTTTCTTTTTAATTCACATACTGACAAGAAGTGAGAGAATCTTGCAAGCACTTCCCCCAATAGTGTGTGTGTGCTCAGTCAGAGTCATATCCAACTTTTTGTGACCCCATGGACTGTAGCCCACTAGGCTCCTCTGTCCATGGGATTTTCCAGGTATGAATACTGAAGATCCCTCCTCCAGGGGATCTTCCCGACCCAGGGACCGAACTCGCATTACCTGCATTGGCAGATGGATTCTTTACCACTGAGCCACCTGGGAAGCCCAGTGATGTAACTGTGGTATAATATCAGAACCGAGCAATTGACATTGATACTGGACTACAGACTATTCAGTCTTCACCAATTTTTATATGCACTTATTTGTGTGTGTGTATAGTTCTATGCAGCTTAATCCTACATATAGATTTGTGTAGCCACCACCATAATCGAGATACAGAATTGTTCCATTACCAGAAAAAACTCTCTGCTACTCTTTACAGTCATACCCCCCTCTCTACACCTATCCCTGTCCCTTACCAACCACGTTTTGTTTTCTACCTCTATGGTTTTGTTATTTCAAGTGTTATATAAATGGAATTGTATAATGTGTAACCATTTAAGAGTGGCATTTTTTTCACTAAATGCCCTTGAAGTCCCTCTGAATTGTTGCATCTGTCAATAGTTTGTTCCTTATTATTGCTGCTGCTGCTAAGTCGCATGTCCGACTGTGTGCGACTCCATACACAGCAGCCCACGAGGCTCCCCCGTCCCTGGGATTCTCCAGGCAAGAATACTGGAGTGGGTTGCCATTTCCTTCTCCAATGCATGAAAGTGAAAAGTGAAAGTGAAGTCGCTCAGTCGTGTCCGATTCTTCACGACCCCATGGACTGCAGCCTACCAGGCTCCTCCGTCCATGGGATCTTCCAGGCAAGAGTACTGGAGTGGGGTGCCATTGCCTTCTCCATTATTGCTGAGTAGTATTCTGTTGTATGGATGTACTAGAGTTAAACCAACCGCCCACTGGAGAACATTGGTTTCTAGTTTTTAGCTATTAGGAATAAAGCCCCTATTGGAATTGTGTACACATAAGTTTTCATTTCTCTACAGTAAGTACACAAGCTTACTGTGGAATTGCTAGATTATATAAGTACTTGCTTAGGTTAATAAGAAACTGCTGAACTGTTTTGCAGAGTACCTGTACAGTTTTACATTTCCACCAGAAAATTTATTGGGGGGAGGGGCGGTGTGTTCGTGTCCCTGTCCCAAGAGATTTTCACCTAAGTTTTCTTGCAAAGGTTTTGTGATTTTTTGCTTTTATATTTAGGTTTACAATTCATTTAGTTAATCTATAGTTACTCTAAATAAAGGTCTTGACCCAGAGCCTATGGATGTTCTCTCCAAATAGTAATCAAAACCGCATACTTACCCCAGCCAAATTGCAGAGAATGTGTCTGGTTTTAGAGAAGAAAGTATTATAAACTACTTAGTTCTCTCTTCATCTACTCTTCCCATGCAGCTTACCTACCCGTGGTTTTAGGTACTCTGCAGATCTGGGGCAGGAGGAGGCAGAAAGGCGGGGAGAGGGAATAAGAAAACAGTAAATACTATCTTGCGTGCATGTGTGTAAGTCGCTTCAGTCTTGTCTGACTCTTTGCAACGCTATGGACCGTAGCCCGCCAGCTTCCTCTGTCCATGGGATTCTCCAGGCAAGAGTACTGAAGTGGGTTGCCATACCCTCGTTCAGGGGACCTTCCTGAGCCAGGGATCAAACCTGTGTCTATGTTTCCTGCATTGGCAGACAGGTTCTTAACCACTAGCACAGCCTGGGAAGCCCAACACTCTCTTAGCCTTCCATTGTGCTCTCTGAGCCTGCCGGTTGTTTAACACGACTCTTCTCTCATAGGGTGCTTTGGGGAATTCTTCAGGAATACATCATCTCTGAGGAAGTCTCACCTATGGTTTTTGTTTCTGTTTTTTTTTTTTAGTTTCGTGGGTACATTTTTATTCTAGATATTCATTTGCAACTTCTTCCACAGTTTGTAGATAGGAATTGCTGTTCTAGTTTCTACCCTTCCAGGTCTCTGGTCCACAGGAAATATCCACAGATTTTCTGCCCTGACAAACCTCTGTAAAAATATCAACTTGGGGCTCTGCTACCGAAAGTTAGCGATTTCCCATCCTCTAGATTTCCCAGGTAAAATCAAACCCGACTTTGTATGCTGCTGCTGCTGCTGCTAAGTCGCTTCAGTCGTATCCGACTCTCTGCGACCCCTACCTAAACCCCTTATGTGTGTTGGGGGGAGGCAGGTAACTGGGAGGGGTGAGCCTCACAGCTTTCTCCAAAATTCTCCCTCAGAGAATCCTTTCCCTTCTTCATACTCACCACTTTTTATAGTCTTGTTCTGACTGAGAAGTTCAAGGTAATGGAATTCATTCCGAAACTTTTCCTTTGTAAGTTCTGCAGTTTGTCTGATACTTTACTTTGGCATGCAATATCTGTTTTATCTTGGAGTCTCAATTTGAAACTTGACTTTTTATATCTCATCACACATGTATATAATACTTTCATTAATCTACAATCTTCAGCATAACCTCCAGGTAGGAATATGGCTCTGTCTGTTCCCTAACTCAGCATTATCTCCTGCCACTCCTACCAGAAGTCTGTAATTTACTTACTATACTGTTCATATGTCTCTACATTTAATCTTGCTGCCCTCTCTGTCCCCCAAACCATTTCCTATTCCTACACCTTGTCCTTTGACGAGCTTACTTCTAATTCATATTGATGCAACAATACCCCAGTTAGGAGTCATATGCTCCCTAATTTCTTTCCTTTGTTCTTCCTATGCATCAGACTAAACTAAGCACCTACCCCAGATACCCACCTGTGACCAAGTGTATGCACCTTATTATTGAGTTTATCTTTCCATGTTTCTGCTTACCACGGCAGATGGGAAGTTCCACAAGTAGACACATGATCTTTGTATCCCCACCCTCTACCACAATGCCTGTCCTATTACGGTACTTAATTTCTTGGCCTGAAACAAAAGGTAAGAATCCAGACAAATTCTAGATAATAAAGAATCTCCTTCAATATGGTGTACTTAGGTAGAATGACAGCTTCTTAGAAATTATTGGATTCCAGGCCATTAATTAATCAATACAGTCTAGCTGTAGATTAATTTCCCTTACCACTGTTTACTGGTATGGGCCAATTAAGGAGCCCTTAGTTTTGTGGGCAAAAATCCAACTGAAGTTTATGATTATATCACAATAGCATTTTAATTCACTTAGACTGCTTTATCTTAGTAGAAAAATTTTATTTTCATACATTTATTCCTTCTGTCTTCATATTCTTCCAGCAAGGAATAATTCAAGAATAGCCATCCTAACCTCAACCAGATGAATAGTTTATATAAAATGAACTAATATATGTAATATCACTGTGAAAAGCTGTGTTTGCAATGATAGTCCTATTTGTATGGTACTATAGTTTATTATGACCAACCTAGATCACATATTCAAAAGCAGAGACATTACTTTGCCAACAAAGGTTCGTCTAGTCAAGGCTATGGTCTTTCCTGTGGTCATGTATGGATGTGAGAGCTGGACTGTGAAGAAGGCTGAGCGCCGAAGAATTGATGCTTTTGAACTGAGGTGTTGGAGAAGACTCTTGAGAGTCCCTTGGACTGCAAGGAGATGCAACCAGTCCATTCTGAAGGAGATCAGCCCTGGGATTTCTTTGGAAGGAATGATGCTAAAGCTGAAACTCCAGTACTTTGGCCACCTCATGCGAAGAGTTGACTCATTGGAAAAGACTCTGATCCTGGGAGGGATTGAGGGCAAGAGGAGAAGGGGACGACAGAGGATGAGATGGCTGGATGGCATCACTGACTCGATGGATGTGAGTCTGAGTGACCTCTGGGAGTTGGTGATGGACAGGGAGGCCTGGCGTGCTGCGATGCATGGGATCGCGAAGAGTTGGACACGACTGAGCAACTGATCTGATCTGATAGTTTATGAGACATTTGTAAAATCATAGATGATTGCATTTGATTCTCAAAATAACTGTGGAAGGTATAGGACCAGAAATCATTATCTATATTTTACAAATGAGATAACTAAGGTTCAGAAAGAATAAATTATTTGTTCCATGTCACATAGCCAGTGAGTGATTTGAGCAGGCATAAATACATAGAGCTTTTGGCTCCAAGTTGATTGCCTTTTCCATTATTCTCTTTGTTGCACATGTTGATAGGAAACCTAACCTGCTGAGAAAATTATTGAGAAAGAAAAAAGGGAAAAATCATGCACACACGTACACATATGCACAAACATACTCAAAACAACTCTTACTAAGAGTAGATTACCATGCAGTAATAATTAATGAGTCATTATATTTTTACAATTCGGTAAAATGTAAAGCAAACACCCTACTATGCTCCTATCATCGTCCCTTCCCTCCAAATCCAAGTGGAAAGAATGAAAAATTAAAAGCAGTAGAAAAAACTATAGGCTGGATTTCTTATGCTCTTGAAATGGAAGAATTTTTTCTAAGCATAAACTGGGGGAAATAATTAAACTACAGACAGAAAAAATATTAATTAATTTACAAATAGTATTTGCATATCAATTAAGTTCAACAATTAGAAAAATGGTCTAAGAACATGAAATAACATTTCATAATTTACAGAATAGAGAACTGAAGTTGATTGTATATTGATATACATTTAAAACGTGTTCAACCTCATCATTTAAAGAAATTCATACTAAAGCAATTAATGAAATACCACTTTTTACCAATTATACTGCCAAAGGTATTTAAAATTCAGCCCTGTGTCATTTTGGTGGTGATAGCATATAGAAACATGCATTACTGGTGTGAATTTTAGTTGATACTATCTATTATGGAGGATAAGTTAGCATTATCAGAACTGTAAATGTGTGTACCCTATGATCTAGCAGTTTCACATTTGGAAGTTTAAACCATGAATACGTGCACATGTGCTTCAAAGTATGTGTATTAAGATACTTTTTGAACCTGGGTGTTAATCACCCCCCAAAAAAAGGAAAAAAATGTAGGTGGTTGTCGAAAGGAGTACAGAGTGATCATTTAAAAGAGGCGAGTTATAGCTATATTTCCCAGTGTGGACAGAATTCCAGAATATACTCTTAAAGGAAAAAAGTATGATAGAATTCCATTTGTGTGTATATACATACACACATATATGTATATATATACCAAATTGGTTGTCTATACAAAAAATTTCTAGGAGGATCACAAAAAAATCATTAATAGTATTTTCTCTAGGAGATTGAGGGAGGTACCATTATTTATATTTTTCACCTTCTGTCCTTCTGAGCTCTTGGAATATATTACCAAGAGTATGTACTACTTTATTATTTAAGAGGAAAAAAATGATTAGAGAAAACCTTCTTTAGTGCCATTTCAACCTCATTCCTCCTTGTAGCTTTTCCCAGTTGCCAGCCCTTCATCATCAGACTTCATGAGTTAGTCTTCACTTTCTCACATCCCATTCATTTCCTTAGCCCTCTGCAGTCTCATTTTTATCCTCATCATTTCACTGAAACTGCTCTTGCCAAAGTCTCTAATTATCTCTCAGCTCATATACCCAGTGGCTACTATTAATATTTTAACACCCTCTGTATTGTGTGGTGATGGACAGCCCATCCTTTTTAAGAGTTCTCTTCCCTGAGTTTTTATGATACTTGAGTCTCTGGGTTTCCTTCTGTCTTTCAGATTCTTCACTCTCTTTCACTTTTGTAGATTTAAATGTTAGCATTTCTCAGGTTATTAGGACCTTTTCTCAGTCTGCATATTCTCTTTCAGTATTCACATTGTCTTAGTCTGTTGAGGCTGCTATAATAAAGCATCGTAGGCTGGGTGGCTTATAATCAACAGAAATTTATTTCTTATAGTTCTGGAGGCTGTGAAGTCCAAGATGAAGGTCCTGGCAGATTCAGTGTCTGGTAGAGACCTGCTTCCTGGTTCAAAAGCCTTTCTTTTTTATGTGTCCTCAGACAGGGTAATGGGTGACAGATCTCTCTGAGGTCTATTTTAAAAAGGATCTCTCTGGGGTTTATTTTATAAAGGGTTTATTTTATTTCCTCTTCATGGGCTTTCCTTGTGGCTCACCTAGTGAAAAATCTGCCTGCAATGCAGGAGACCTGGGTTCAATCCCCGTGTTGGGAAGATCCCCTGGAGAAGGGAAAGGCTACCCACTCCAGTATTCTGGCCTGGAGAATTCCATGGACTATATAGTCCATGGGGTCACAAAGTCAGACACGATTGAGTGACTTTCACTTTCACTTTCAGTCCCCTTCATGAGGGTGCCCCGTCTGGACCTGTTCACCTCCCAAAGGTCAGACTTCCTAATACAGTCACATTGGAGGTTAGTAATTCAACATAGATTGGGGAAAACAGTCTGTAGCAAACATCTACTTGCATAGGAACCTCAGACTTGTACTAAACTTGATATTATTTCCACCCTTGCCTCAACCAGCATTGCCTCTCACTTCTCATCTCTGGAAAGGACTTTACCATTTTTCTACTGAGTGACTCAGCTTTGACTCTGCCACCTCACTGATGTCCCCAGGAATGCAGTCATTAAGGCCTGTTTACCTCCTAGTGAAGTGAAGTGAAAGTTGCTCATTTGTGTCCAACTCTTAGTGACCCCATAGACTGTAGCCCACCAGGCTCCTTTGTCCGTGGAATTTTCTAGGCCAGAATTCTGGAGTGGGAAGCCATTCCCTTCTCTAGGGCATCTCCCCAACCCAGGGGTCGAACCCAGGTCTCCCGCATTGCAGGCAAATTCTTTATCATCTGAGCCACCACGGAAGCCCAAGAATACCAGAATGGGTAGCCTATCCCTTTTCCAGCAGATCTTCCCAACCCAGGAGGCCAACCGGGATCTCCTGCATTGCAGGCAGATTTTTTACCAACTGAACTATCAGGGTAACCCTATTTACCTTCTAATTACCACCCAAATCCATTTACTTCTTTCACATTTCTGCTGTTCTAGTTCATGATCTTTACCCAGATTACTGTCATAATCTATGAGCCAGTCTCTAAGTCTTTCATTATTTCTCTCCTGTCTCTGTACCCCTTTCTCCACTTTTTAGCCAAAGTATACTTTGTTCAGATACACGTTTGATCCTGTCATTCACTCTCCACCACTCACAACCTTTCTATGTTCATTCACTGGCTTTGTGATCAAACTGGAACACCCACGTTACTACTGGTCCCATCATAGTGTCTCTCAGGCCTCATTATTCCCCACGTCTCTTCTCTCAGCCCCAGCACACATCCACCCTGCAGCAGAGCCACGCTGCTGAATTCTCCTCAATTCCTCAAACACCCCAGATTTGTATTTTTCTTACAGGCTTTCTCACATGCTGACCATTCCCTCTCAGGACCTCCACATCTGCATACAGCTAATTCCACTCCACCCTTAATTACCTAATGACTTGTAGCACTCCATCACATTACTTTCACCTCCATGAAACTTTCTTTGAATCCCCAAATAAAGATCCAGGGCCCCTACTAAGTGCCCACAGAGCCATTTTTGCATCTTTTTTCCTGGGTCTTATCACATGGTATGCTAAGTCACTTCAGTCGTGTCTGACTGTGCGACCCCACAGACGGCAGCCCACCAGGCTCCCCGTCCCTGGGATTCTCCAGGCAAGAACACTGGAGTGGGTTGCCATTTCCCGCTCCAATGGATGAAAGTGAAAAGAGAAAGTGAAGTCGCTCAGTCATGTCCGACTCTTAGCGACCCCATGGACTGTAGCCTCCCAGGCTCCTCCATCCGTGGGATTTTCCAGGCAAGAGTACTGGAGTGGGGTGCCATTGCCTTCTCCATATCACATGGTATAATGGCTTGTTAACTCACTAGATGATAAACTATGTGTCAGTACAACAACCTTGCCTTCTTCACCATTGTTTACTTCCATCTGTATCTAGTGTAGTGCCTGACACATAATGTGCACCAAGCAACTATTGAATGAGTTGGTGGATTCAGACATATATTCATTTATTCAACCGAATAATGGTTAAAACCAGTGGGAAAGCAAATAGGCATGAATTTAGGAATGAAGAAGAAGTAAGTATCATTGAACTTCATCAATTTCTAAATTTTTTATCCTCCTTTCACCCATACTTAAATTTTATGGTGACACTGAGACTGAAGTCTAAATTCAGGGAAGAATAGTTACTAATCTTTCCACTTACTCTTGAACTATTTAAATGTGTTGATTGAATTCATTTGTGAGTGTGATTTAGTTTCATGTTTTTTTTAATTCAGTATTATTTATATTGTTATATTGTTGTTTATATATACTGTTGTTTTAATTCAGTGATGTTTATACTGAATTTGTTCAACAAGCACTAGTAGATTTTATTCCATTTGCAATTTAAGAACAGAAAAGGTGTGTTACAGTTTGGTACAGTTTCTGTAAGGAGATTTTCCCCTAGTGCCTATCATTGAAGGCTGGGTGAGTTTTTCTCCCTTCAGAACATATTTTAATGTCAATAATCTTGTCTTCATTCTGTGTCCACCTTCCTTGCATGTGTATGTAACCAAGGTAGGCTGAATGTCACTTTTGACTGTGATGATAAATTTCCTTACCATGGGTTTATTTAAGTGAAAACTCAGGCTGACAAACATCCTTCTTCACCATCAGCAGCTAGGTTCAGTAGACCATCCTGTCTGGAGGCTGAGAGCAGAGAGAAGGAAGATCAGTAGTACATATTATGTTTCCATAAATAGCTTTTTGCATGAGTGGTTGTGGTTTTTTTTTTTTTTTTTAAGCAAACATAAAAACCAGTGAATAATATAAAGCAGTAGGGACTGGCTTTAACTGCAGCTAGTGCTGTCAGAATCCTCAAAGAAGATGTTTTTTTAGCACATGAGCAGAACTCTGGTGAATGAACTCTAATTTCTTCCTATTTTTTTTTTTTTTTCTAAAATCCAGGTAGGGAAACTTTTATAGTATAGGAAAGTAGCCGCTCTTTCAAACGGAAAACATCAGTTGAATGGTTTCACAGATACCAGGTTGAAAAACAACAAAATCTGGGAAGGAAGTAAAGCTGTCCTTTCCCCAAAGTCAAAGCTCAGATGGAACTTTTAAAAAACTGATTAGACCCTTTGTAAATTTGTTGGTTAGAGTACTAGGATACTGAATTTTATTGATTTCTTCCTGGAAAATTTTCAGACAAGATAAAGTGCCTTAGGAACACACGCTGGTGAACACAAACATATATTTCTGTACCCAGTTTATGGCTGAGCTGTCTTTTCAAGAATTCAGCGAAGCAGTTTGGAATCATAACTGCCACGCCAAGCAGAAATTCACCTGCCCTGGAGTATAGGATTTTGTGTGGCAATAAGCATTTATTTTTTCAGTTGTATTTTTAATTAAAAGTTTCCCACATTTGGAACTGAATCTGTTAACATGTGGCAGATTGAGCTAGTGCATCCAAATACCACTGGCGCTTTGGGGGAAATATGCTTTTAAAAAATTGGATGGTTGAGCTGGGAAAAATCCAGCTGTGTTTTACTTAACATTGCACTAATCAGAGTCTTTTGACTCCTGTTTTTTTCTTCTTCTTCAGTAAATTCAGTGGCATGCATGTTGGCTCCCCACCCCCCATGACTTTACTTTTGTCTTTTAAGACTGATTTCAGCTAGTGATGTGGGTTAAAGCAATATAATATTAATTCACTGTCTTGGGTGATAGAAAGCTACTCCTGCCTTGTAGTTGATCTCTTAAATAGGTCAGAAGTAGCAGGTAATTTTCATCAGCAAAGCAATTAGATTTTTAACCCTTACCTTTCACATCACTAGAGCTCTGGGAGTTCACACAGAATTCAGTGTTATCTACTGACTAAACCAAAATGTAAAGGAGATCAAACCAGTCAATCCTAAAGGAAATCAGTCCTGAATATTCATTGGAAGAACTGATCCTGAAGCTGAAGTGCCAATACTTTGGCCACCTGGTGCAAAGAACTGACTCATTGGAAGAGACCCTGATGCTAGGAAAGATTGAAGGCAGGACGAGAAGAAGACCACAGAGGATGAGATGGTTGGATGTCATCACCAACTCAATGGACATGAGTTTGAGCAAGCTCTGGGAGTTGGTGATAGACAGGGAATCCTGGCGTGCTGCAGTCCATGGAGGGCAAAGAGTCAGACACGGCTGAGCAACTTAACGGACTGAAGGATATAGTGTTCCTTAATTAGAACTAAAATTGCTTGTGGGAAGGAGGTTCCCAATTAAACCAAGAAATAGTCATATTCGAACCCTGAATTATTACATGATGTTTAGGATGATGGGAGTTGTGCGGGATGCAGGGGTCAGAAAGAGAACCAGTAGTTAGCGAATTCACAATGTCCACTTTCAAGGCTAGTTTCTTTGATGAAGGCCATTGTCAGGTTGGACTGAGAATTGTTTCAAACTCTCATTTTTCTCTCAATAAATCCACATTCTTTCCTTTAGAGAAGTAAACTATAGTGACAATCAAAGCTGCTAAAACTCTAGTTAGCAAATCTAAGAAAAATCAACTCATAGGAAGGTACAGGAGGAGGTAAACATGACTTAGAGGGGACTGGGGTCACTAGTGCTATTATATTTGCACAGATAATGCCTCCTCACTACTGCCACTCCCAGGCTGCTCGATCTTCCTGTTTACTATAATCCTGCTTCTCTGGGAATTACTTCTGTCTTCTCCAAGATACTTTCTTCCCAGTACAGGAAGGGCTTGCTTATTTATTCAGTAGCAACGTTGAATGTTTAGCAGATGTAGTGTTCAATCCATTGGTGTCAGTGTGTGTACACACACAAACATTCATAAATGCTGAACAATAAGGAGATCCTGAACAACTTGAAATTTCTATAACCAGGAGGAATTTTGAGTTCTGGTTCCAGGTGGCTTGGTTGTAATATCTGTTTATGTCTGTATTTGAAAATTAAGCCTGAGTATCACAATGAAATTTGTTCAGCACCATAAATGCAATGAATAAAGAATTTTATCCACCCCCTCTCTAAAAAGAAAAAAATATTTAACTCAGGTAAGTTAATGAAAAACAATACCTAGTAACATTAAACTAAGACAGCAAAGGAAATAGAATGGACATGAGAGAAAGATTATACTTGCAAGGTGGAACAAGGGGAATACCTTTTAGTAGGGGGCTGGGGATTATCCAGAAACAAATCACTGCTTTGTTCTCTAACAGAGCTAAGAGATTCTCCTACACCCCCAAAGTTGCTTCAGTTTTCTCCCTATAGCTTCTGACTCCAAAATTGTTCATGGGAATGGGTGGGGCCTCACTGTTCCTTCCTTTCTGTCTTAAAATGGTCACATTTGCAGAGCATGCTCCTTGAGTCCTTCACACTGGTGGCTTCTCCCTGCTGCCTTGGGCTCTAATCTCCTTACAGGTGTAGCACCATGGCAACAGGCCCAGCCTAGAGCCCAGGAACCTTGTTTATGTTACCTGAGGGGCCGGATGCAGCCTGAAGAAGAGAAGAAGAATATTACCTGTCCTGCAGCCGGTTTAAAAGATGACTTTGTGTTCTGTTCCATGTGTTTCTGTTCTGCTGCTATTGAAGACTTGAAATTACACCTGGAAAACATTTATTCAAAGATGCTATCAGTAACTGAAGGCAGCAGGGGAAACTATCTTCTCTTGGTTCTTGTCTTCTAACCAGAGTTGTCTTCTGAGATGTAGTTCAGAAAAGTGACTTGCCGTGCTGTGACATGTGGCAGCACTATGATTTGGGGCTGCACTCCAAGGTGGCTGTACAGCTGCTTCACGTAGGTAGACATTTATTTGATTTGAGATAACATTATGTTTTAGAATATTTTCCTAGAGAGTTTAAAAAAGTAAGGCTTTTGTCGCATGTCTTATTTAAATATGCCTTCTTCATCTTTCCTGTTGAGAGGCTTACTCCCAGAGCAGGAGAGAATTTTCCTCTCCAGGCAACTCCTCCTGGGAAAAAGGGGCTGGAATTGTTTCATTTGTATTTAGGAACGGTTATAGTATCCTGTTGTCTCAACCAGGCTTCCCATGAAGCATACTGGGAAAGGTTGTATGGTAATTACATTAAAATTTGTTTTTGCATTTAGTTATTTATAGTTGATATGCTATGTTGACAGTATATAACATGACATTGTTTTATCCACTAGAACAAAAGGAAATAAATGTGGAGCTATTAAATTGTTCTATTTTTATGTTCAAAACATTAGGTAGGTTTTGTGCAGACTTTGTATTATCAACGGTAAATGTAATTATTGACTCTTTGACCTTAAAAGACTACTAAATATGAGAACACATGTTTTGTGTGTGGAAAGAAGAATGGACTAAAATCTAGTCTTAGGATGTTTCCTACTGTATGTATGGAATTTGATTAAACGGTGTTGGAATGGAACCAGAAGGGAAAAAGCAGCCTTTAGGACTAGTTTCCTATATCTTATTACTTTATAATTTAACTGCAAGCTACTCTGACATTAAGTATTTCAGTTCCTTTTAATGTTAACATGGTTATTTCAAGGAAATGAATGAAGCTGCTTATTTAATGCATTTTACAAAAACAAATACCTTTCTATAAGACATTTCTTTTTATCTCTATTACTAGGTACTTCTACTTAAAATATATGTATTTAACTCTTGAGTGTTTCAGTCAATAAATACTATAATTACTGAGTAAAACTGCATAGCTATCCAGTTCTGGATTCAAGAATATTGTGTTTTATATTGTTTGGCTTCAGGCAGTGAAGTACTAGCTCCTGTAGTGGCAAGAGTCACAATTCCCCACATTCCAACTAGGGGACAAAATGAACCAGAACCCCTGAATGGTGTTGACAAAGATCTCTTCTTCTAGATGAGAGTTTGAACATTTCTTTGGAGGATGGGAAGTTTCTTCAAGGCATTTTACTATTCATTCATATTTGTACAATAAAGCATAAATAGAAACAAAAGCTTGCCAGAAAAGAATTCCATGAGATGAAAATCAGACCTTTTGAAAAGCAGGGTCTTGTGCTGAAAAGTTTGGCTTTGTTTCAGAGTATGTATATGTATGTTTATTCTGCCAAAGCAATGAAGATATAGCCACTACTACTTTGTCTGAGATAGTAGAGGATAAAGCTATAGCATGGGGGAAAAAAAAGAAACCATTTGTCTTTAAATAAGACCTTTGCATAAAAAAGAAATGTGTAAGGTTACCTTGAATGGTGTCTATTTCTCCATCTCCAACACAGGAATGAGAATAAAAAACAATGTCTGTGGTGCAGCTTCCAGCTCCCTTGAGATTAGTTAGTAATGTTATAGTATATTTTTGTGTTTTGTTGAAAAAAGAAAGTATGTGTGCGCACACACACATGAATATGTATGTGGTTTCTCTGTGTCCCATGAATATGATCCTATCATCATTATTACAGATATATTTTTCTCTTCAGGCATTTATCCATTTGTTGTTAAACCTCCATTGCATTTGACTTTTATTTTCTTATTGCCAAGTAGTTACACTACCATAAATATCTTTTTCTACTTTTAGGTCTCGTGGGCTGCCTAAACTAAAAGAGTCCCGTTCTCATGAATCTTTGCTGAGCCCATGCAGTGCCGTGGAATGTCTGGATCTCGGTAGAGGGGAGCCTGTATCGGTAAAGCCACTCCATAGCAGCATCCTTGGACAAGACTTCTGCTTTGAGGTAGGAAAGTCCAGGAAAAACGAAGAGTAGTAAGACAGCAAAGAGATTTTCTATCCAATATTCTTGTGATTGCATTATTGTATTATTGATGATTTGATCATTTTAACTGGTTTTCAGTTACTGAAAATTACCTACTTACAGGGGGAAAATTAGAAATCTGCTAATCTAATTATGTTGGTAATTAAAGGTACTAATGATGGTTTCTAATTCCTTTTGGCTTTGTCTGCTTTCAAAATAAATGAATTCTTAGTACATTCTCAGCAGAGATCACAAGATTAATACTAAATTATTGTTAGTATTTTAGTCTTTTGGTATTGAGAAGAATATTACACAGTATGTTACTGTTTTTCTTCTGAAAACCTAAGTCCCCAATTTTAATGATTCTATGAGGGAAAAATACCAAAACCATACTAACTAAAACCTGAGTGGTTCAAGATCTGAGATCATGTCTTCTTTATTTATTTAATTTCTCTGCACTTAGCTAGCTTCCTGCCACATTGCATGTGCTTAATTTCTTCAGTGAACAAACTGCCCTTTACCAGGAAATTATCACTTTTTATAAGGTAATTTTCCCCTCCCAAACATAATGTATACAATTGGCCATTTGCAAATTTAATTTCAAAACCATCTGTGTACTTGTTAGCATTATGATTTAATTAATTAGCACAGACTTACAAAATTACTAATGATGAGTCCTGTGTTGCTGCTACTGCTGCTAAGTCGCTTCAGTCATGTCCGACTCTGTGCGACCCCATAGGCTGCAGCCCACCAGCCTCCCCCATCCCTGGGATTCTCCAGGCAAGAACACTGGAGTGGGTTGCCAGTTCCTTCTCCAAGTTGAAAGATATCTAATACCTGTTCTTAGGGACCTGCTCTAGCCAACAGAAATACAGTGCAAGCCATGTGTGTGATTTTAAGTTTTAATAAACCCACATGTTACCACTTCCAACATGTAGCTAAAATAAAGTTATCAACTTTTCACCTTCTTTTTTTTTAAACTAAGTCTTCAAAATCTGATGTGTGTTTTACGCTTAACCACACATCTCAGTTTGGACTAGTTGTTTTTCAGGTGCTCACTAGCCACCTGTTGTTAGTAGCTACCATATTAGATAGAATGTAACATCTGATCTAATTCACTAGGTTATAAACTGAGAGTAAGTTACTATGTGAGCCATGTTAGCAATTTGGACAGGTCATTTATTGGTGTTCTTTTTTATAAAAGTCTCTTAAAGTTTGCCATATTTGTGGAAATCAGTTCAACAGATTGTATGCCGAGACAGGTGGTAGATTCTAGACATAGACACAACATACTTCATTTTTAAAGGACATTGATAATAGTATTCAAACTAACCTAACGACTGGAAATCAACTGACTGGTTGCCTAATAGAAGAGAAGTGGGTTCCAGAGTAATTAATTCAACACTACTAACTCTTTTCAATTTCATGTAGTAGGCTTCTGTAATATTATAGTGTGAAAGCATTCCCAAGAAATAAGCTGTTAGAGATCTTCTTCCCTTTTTAATTATTTTTTTATTAACTCACTCAGAATTGAGGATATTTATTTGCAGGTAATTTTTAAAGATATCAGAATTGAGGATATTTATTTGCAGGTAATTTTTAAAGATATTGATTTAATTAGAAGTTTTCAGTTTTGTTCTTTCCAAACTGTAGGCCAGTTTTCGGTTCCTAAGCTGAATTCTCAGTGACCTTTGTCCTTACCTGGAGAGGAGTATAGATGCTAAGTAGATAAAAAGCAAAAAGGAAATTTAGATGCATACATAGATATCACAAAACCAGCAAATATCATTTTGGTTACTGTGTAGTATCATTTGGGTTCATAGCATATCCCTAACTCTTAAGTGATACCCCTATGAAGATAGACGGAGAAGGCGATGGCACCCCACTCCAGTACTCTTGCCTGGAGAATCCCATGGACAGAGGAGCCTGGTAGGCTGCAGTCCATGGAGTCGCTAAGAGTCGGGCACAACTGAGCGACTTCACTTTCACTTTTCATTTTCATGCATTGGAGAGGGAAATGGCAACCCACTCCAGTGTCCTTGCCTGGAGAATCCCAGGGACGAGGGAGCCTGGTGGGCTGCCATCTATGGGGTTGCACAGAGTCAGACACGACTGAAGCGACACAGCAGCAGCAGCAAGAAGATAGAGCCCCCAAGCCCTATGTTTCCTTTTCCTTATTTCTAATCTTTATGTTGAAGGTTACCTACTTAAGTGGAAGTAAATGCTTCAGTTGTAACTCTGCTTCAGAGAGAGATAAGTGGATGGAAAACCTGCGCAGGACAGTTCAACCAAATAAGGTAAGAGTGGCTTTGAATGTCCAAAAAACTGTATAACTTTATAAGCAGTAAGTTGATTGAAGGGAAATACAGTACTATTAATAATACCTTAAATTTTACAGAACTTTTAAACACAAACACGTGTTTTATTATTTTGTGCTCAGAATAATCTTACTGCAGACAGTATCATGATTTTATCAGTGTGGGTAAGAGGACTCAGAGAAGTTACTTGACTGAGAAGTTACTTGACTAAGTGGGAACCAAGTACAATACACAGTAGAAATGGGACTAGAACACAGATTTCATAATTACTTACATACCTGTATCTTATTTGCAGAAAGCTAATCCAGTTGCCATAAGACTGGCTATACAAGAATTTCCATTACAGGATGTTATTTCTTTAACCCAAGTGAAATAGAATGTTTGTGGCTCTCTAAGAGCTTACTGTTATCTTGAATGATGAAATAGCAATCCCCTTCATTATTTTATGACTGCCCTTAATGAAGTACATAGTATCACTTATTTAAAGAGGAAAATATTGTCTTTTTGGGATTTTGGCTCTCAAACACAACTTTGTTACTTCTTTATAGGATAATTGTAGACGAGCTGAAAATGTTCTCCGTTTATGGATTATTGAAGCCAAGGACCTTGCCCCTAAAAAGAAATATTTCTGTGAACTGTGCCTTGATGATACCCTCTTTGCTCGTACAACCAGCAAGACCAAAGCAGACAATATTTTCTGGGGTGAACATTTTGAGTTCTACAGCCTTCCACCTCTTCATAGCATCACAGTTCACATTTATAAAGATGTGGAAAAAAAGAAGAAAAAAGACAAGAATAATTATGTAGGGCTAGTCAACATCCCCACTGCCAGTGTGACTGGTCGCCAGTTTGTAGAAAAGTGGTACCCAGTGAGTACACCTACACCCAACAAAGGAAAGACAGGAGGACCTTCTATTCGGATTAAATCACGTTTCCAAACCATCACCATTCTGCCTATGGAGCAATACAAAGAGTTTGCAGAATTTGTCACCAGCAACTATACCATGTTATGTTCTGTTCTTGAACCAGTAATCAGTGTGAGAAATAAAGAAGAGCTAGCCTGTGCCTTAGTGCACATTCTTCAAAGCACTGGAAGGGCCAAGGTAAGTAGAAAGGGGGGTTGCATTGCCCAGAAAGGATACCTATTATTGGTTCTTAGATTCAAAAAAAGTGGAGATTGTAAAATTAAAGAAGTAAAATGAAGAGTCTAACAAGTATTTATTTAAAGTTTATTTGCACAAAATATAGATAGCACCGCTCGCTCTTTATCACCAAACAAAATAAATGGTAGGACTAGTGTAATAATCCCAGTGTGTGCAAGATTATTTCTCTTTAGTTCCAAAGTGTGTTGTATGATTTTTATTCCGCACTGTATTTTAAATTAAGATTGATGACTATATATATCACCTGGTCACAGAAGGAAGTATTCCTGAATCAGGTTGGTCACTAGCAAGAGTCTTCATGAGATTAATGTCTGAATTTGGAATTAAAATACCAAGGGATGTTATTGTTAGCTGTCTTATGATAGCCTTACCTCAGTTCATCCTGGATAAAAGTAAAAATTTAGAAAGACAGAAAGAGAAATACTCTGATTGTATGAAGAACTCTAAACAATTGATAGAGTCGCTGATCATCCTGAACTGTGGTAATCATCACCACTGCGAGGCGTGTTCATTTAACCAGGCTAAAGTCTGCATTATATTATATGCAAACTGGTCATGGTAAAATTGTATTTTAGATCTAGAGGAGTTCACAGCTAGAATATTTTATTTAGAACCGAACAATAAAGTGTTTTTAAGATTTATTGATACATATCAGAATATACCAATATATTCAATATTTAGTTCCTTATTTAATTGCCTCCCTATTGATTGTTATTTTGGTGGTTGAGTTTATTAATGATCATCTTGAGCTTTCTGGTGTTAAAAAAAAAATCATTGAAATTTTGAGTTTCATCTTTGAAATTATATGGATATGTTCTTTTTCTTGAGGTTCAAGGATATATGTAGGATTTTTTAACAGCTTTATTGAGGTACAATTTACATATTATAAACCAAATCCATTTAAAGGGAAAGATTCAATGAGTTTTGACAGTTTATGTACCCGTGGAAACCACAGCAGTTAAGATACAGAATGTTACCATCACCCCAGGTTTCTTCCTGTCCCTTAGCATAAGAGTTTTAGTAGTAATTCCTAAGTCTACAACTCTTTTACACTGATGAAAAAAATTCCCAGAGTGAACCCCATTAATATTAAAATGCTTAATTTTAAAATAAAAGTAAATCAGCATATTCCCTCTGTTTTTTATTTTGGAGACTTTGAAATATCCAATGAATATATAATATTCAAAATATATGACATTATCAGATTTCAAATTGAATAATGAACACTGAATTTTAAATTAAGTTCCTTAAGACTGCTGAGAAATGAAGCAGCTATTTCTTAAGGGCTTCCTTTATCCTTATGCCTTCCTTCACTATGGATGAGTAGATAGATGGATAAATGGATGGCTGGAGATATATACATACATAATTCACGTAGAAATTGAGTTTAGATGTTTAGTTTAAGAAATTTCATGTTGATACTATGGACCAATTTGTTACTATTTTATATTGAACACTTACTATGTGTCAGAAACTGTTAAACGCTGGAATATAGAGGTGAACAAAAACAGACACTGTCTTTGGTCTCATGGGGCTCACAGTCTCTGGGAAAAACAGATATTAGTAAAATAACTACAGAAATGTGTGATTACAGTGAGCAGTGCAGATTTATAAAAAGATACGTGGTGCCACAAGAATGTGGATCAAGGGGTCCTGACTAATGGAGTTCAGAGGCAGCATTGGCCAGACAAGGCTTCACTGAGGAAACGAGGTGCAAACTAAAATCCAAAGGATCTAAGGAATTAACTCCATAGAAATGGAGGTGGAGCAAGGGTGGGAGTGAAGCAGAACTGAGAACAGCATTTGGGGAAAACTCTGTGGTGAACAGACTAAGCTGTGCATTAGAGGCTGGCAGGCCTCGTGCAGGATGATAGTCTTTATCCTAAGTGCAGTGGATAACCTTTGAAGGGATTTTTAACTTAAGGTCGGTAAGTTGGTAACACTTCAAATTTTATGCTGACTGACCTTTTCCCTTCAAATGAATCTGGTAGATTTAGTTCTAAAGCAGCATTCCCAGGATGTCTGACATTGCATCAGTCTCTCCTAACATGTAGTATTTATTCACATTCAGTTGCTTTCTGCCTGATTGAACATTATTCTACCAGGATTTTCTGACGGACTTGGTGATGTCTGAGGTGGATCGTTGTGGAGAACATGATGTTTTGATCTTCAGAGAGAACACCATTGCCACCAAATCCATTGAGGAATACCTCAAGTTGGTGGGACAACAGTATCTTCACGATGCACTGGGTATGGAGAAGAAAAACATCTCTATTCTTTCCCTTTTGATTTTTAGGTTATTTCACCCTCACAAAACAACCAACTGGATCTCAGTTTCTGAACGTTATTTAGTTCCAACTGATTAAAGTGTTAAAATTGGAGTTTCAATTGTAGGAAGTATTGGCAATACTCACCAGGGGAGGAATAGAAGATCTGTTTCTTATGCCATGTACCATGAGAAAGCTCATGAGCACAGGCAGTACCCCCATGCCCTCAAGTTCCTGACATTCTGAGACATACAGTGATGTTAGTAATGAGATGTTACATCTAGTTGATCTGTTTCCTCTGAAGTCTTGGGTATTTACATCAATGGGCAAAAGGTTCATTTGGGTTTTTCTATACCATCTTATAGAAAAACTACAACAGACTTTTTGGCCAACTCAATAAATACATTACCTAAGTTTTGAAAGTGTTAGCATTTGTTATCAGGCATCAGCAATGGAGAAAGTCCTGCCAGTTCCCACGACTCCCAGTTTCTGCCTTCAAGACCTACAGAATGTTTCATGACAACTAAGTTTTCTCCAATCAGTAGGTCTTACTGACTGGGTCACCCGCTTACAGCTCCATGTTTGGCCATAAACTTCAGGTGTTACCACTGGAGTAAGGCACTGTGCTTGGCACTTCAGTGTACATTATGATAAAGCAGACATGAGTTCCTTAAAGAACATTGTCATTATCTTTATGTCCCCAGTACTTCACACAGAATGTAGAACAGCATTGTCCTAAAGAAACTTAATGTGAGTCACATGTCATTTATGTTTTCTAGTAGTCACAGTATAAAAAAGGGGCAAGAGAAAGAGGTAAATTTAATTCCAATAACATTTTATTCAAACCAGTATATCCAAATATTATTTAATATACCATCAATATAAGAATTATAAACAAAATACTTTACTTTTTTCATGCTTTTTGAAATTATATGTATTTTATCTACATTTATTGCATGGTCAGTTTGCAGTTAGCCACATTTCAAGTGCTCAATAGTCACATGTGACTGTCAAGAGTAGACAGGTGTGTGATGAAGGCAAGAAATAAGACTGAATGACTTAATCACCAGTGAGGTAATAGGAGTTGGCAACTCTTCCATTAGTGGGAATGGGGCAGGGTGTGGTAAGGGAGGAGGTCAAATATTACAGTGAATTTGGGGCCTTTGCGAGTAACAAGAAAGATGATGAGATTCTTTTTTTTTTTTTTTGATGATGAGATTCTTAACAGAAAGAGAACATAAAAGTAGTACTCTCGAAAGAATGAGAAATGATATTTTCACTTCACTGTATTTAACTTGAAGTTCAAGTGGGAAGTCCCAGGGGTTCTAGGCAGGACATCCCAAGACTTCTGTCTGGCTGGCTGGTGGAAGTTTAGGAGGACTAAGTTACCCATGTGGAAGCAATCAATGAAACTACCAGATTACAGGAGAAAGAGAATAGGGCCAAAGACAGATCTGACAGTGTTCCTGGCTTATGGTGTACAAGGAAGCAGAGGAATGTGAGAAGAGATCGGAGAAGAAGAAGTGTGCATGCCCGTGCGAAAAAAAAAGAAGGAAAAGAGTCTTAGACACCAAGAGGAAAAAAGCATTAAGAGAGTCAGATTAAGGAAGGTAAAGATTCAAATAAAAACATGGCTGTTGATTTTGCTCATTAGTGATGCCTGGGATTGTTCTCAGGAGCCAGGTCACAGGAGGTAAAAAGTGAGTGACTGCTTGAGAAACAGCAGGTAAACACTCTGTTGGACTGTGAGTGCTGGACTCACTGTAGTAGCAGTTAATTCCTACTCTAGAGAAGTAAATTTTTTTCTTCTCCTGCTTCCTATCTTCATTTCTTTTTTTAAGTCATATGCTTTAGTTTAAGATCTAATGGGAATTTAGAAGAATGGCGAAAATGGACTTTGATTGACATTAGGAAAGGTACAGAATCAGTGTCATATAAAAAGCTTATTACAGTCATATCATGAATTATATATCATAGTTTGCTTTAATGATTTGCACCACCTTATAAAAACCAATAATGATGCATCTCAAACAGTATTCTCTATTCTGGGGAAATAAAGAGGTAGATATTTGTTGACCATCTACTGCTTAAAAATCAAATATTCATATTCCACCATTCAATGTACTAACCAGGATTTCCAAATAATTCCTGAAGTGAAAAGGAGAGACAAGTCCTTTGATAGAACAGTTAATAATTAAATATCTGATTGGCTCATTGAGATATGAAAATTCAGTGAGCAGGGGAAGAAATTCATGTAACCCCACAAAGATCTCTGTTATCATTTTTGTCACCCAAGAGCAAGGGCCAGGGTGGTGAAAATGAGTGCTGCTTCCAAGACACAAGCAAAATTAATTAGTAAGCTTCTTTAGGACAGAGATGCTGCTGTCTTCTCCCCATCTAACTCTCCATATTTCTAGTTAGCCTTTTAATCCGAGATTCTTGGTATCTAATTTTTATTCTGTATTTTATTTTTTTATGACAAATTCTGTTTTGAAAACAATTTACAGAATACATCTTAGCACCAGTATAAATTAAGACTTATTTTATATGGTTCAAAATAGTAATAAGTGATTTTCCAAAAGTAACCCTGAAGAAGTGGCAAAAATTTCAGTTCCCTTAGAAAGATTGTTTTTTTCATCATAGGATACTGTACTTGCTACAGCAGGAGCCTCTAGTCTTAAAATTAAATAACACTTCATGGTAAGTTTTAAATAAAAAAACTTCACAGTGAAGTCTTAGTAAACCAAAAAATCACATTAATAAGTACAGGTGAACACTCTGAATAATTGAAGTTTTACTGTATTTCATACACTTTGGGCAAAAAAAAAAAATAGATGTTATTTGCAGATTGCCTGAAGAATGCTAAGAGAAAACTGAGTTAAAAGTTGCCAGTCAAATTAAAGAATATCTGCCTGCTTTTTAGCCAGTCTTCATTTATCTTGATTAAAAGCATTAATGTTGATAGCATAGACTCTGCCTCAGTTAGACTTAAATCTTTCATCCATTAACCCCTTTTACTTTTCTAATTGAAATCAGATTTCATGTTAATGTCCTGTGACACACAGGAAACACCATCTTCTGTGACATACAGAAAGGGCTCTCAAATGGCCTGATTCCCACCATTGACGGCGGAGACAAATTTCCTTTTAACAATAATATGTCTGTACCTATTGGCTTATTTCTACACATGAAATTTGGGTGCTAGAAAGTAATGAGATAATGAAACATTATAGAACATTGTCAGTTCAGTTCAGTCGCTCAGTCGTGTCTGACTCTTTGCAACCCCATGAATCACAGCACACCAGGCCTCCCTGTCCGTCACCAACTCCCAGAGTTCACGCAAACTCATGTCCATCCAGTCAGTGATCCCATCCAGCCATCTCATCCCCTGTCATCCCCTTCTCTTCCTGCCCCCAATCCCTCCCAGCATCAGTCTTTTCCAATGAGTCTTCGCATGAGGTGGCCAAAATACTGGAGTTTCAGCTTCAGCATCATTCCTTCCAATGAACACCCAGGGCTGATCTCCTTCAGAATGGACTGGTTGGATCTCCTTGCAGTCCAAGGGACTCTCAAGAGTCTTCTCCAACACCACAGTTCAAAAGCATCAATTCTTTGGCTCTCAGCTTTCTTCACAGTCCAACTCTCACATCCATACATGACCACTGGAAAAACCATAGCCTTGACTAGATGGACCTTTGTTGGCAAAGTAATGTCTCTGCTTTTGAATATGTGATCTAGGTTGGTCATAACTTTCCTTCCATGGAGTGAGCGTCTTTTAATTTCATGGCTGCAGTCACCATCTGCAGTGATTTTGGAGCCCAGAAAAATAAAGTCTGACACTGTTTCCACTGTTTCCCCATCTATTTCCCATGAAGTGATGGGACCAGATGCCATGATCTTTGTTTTCTGAATGTTGAGCTTTAAGCCAACTTTTCACTCTCCTCTTTCACTTTTATCAAGAGGCTTTTTAGTTCCTCTTTACTTTCTGCCATAAGGGTGGTGTCATCTACACACCTGAGGTTATTGATATTTCTCCCGGTAATCTTGATTCCAGCTTGTGCTTCTTCCAGCCCAGCATTTCCCATGATGTACTCTGCATAGAAGTTAAATAAGCAGGGTGATAATATACAGCCTTGGCGTACTCCTTTTCCTATTTGGAACCAGTCTGCTGTTCCATGTCCAGTTCTAACTGTTGCTTCCTGACCTAGAACATGGTAGACAAACTCAAATTTAAACATTTAAACACCCTTCCTCTTTGTCCCTAATCTCCGCACCACACCACCGCCACCCCTCACCCCCCAACCCCCGCTGGCCGCCAGCAAGGCCAGAGAGCAGACGTGAAAGGATTAAATCTGTCTCAATAATTTGTAATCAGCTAAGGATGTGAGTCTGAGTGACCTCTGGGAGTTGGTGATGGACAGGGAGGCCTGGTGTGCTGCAGTTCATGGGGTCGCAAAGAGTCCGACACGACTGAGCGACTGATCTGATCTGATCTGATCTGATCTGAAACAGCCTCTAGGTGCAGATCTATAAAAGTTCACTTTTCAGTGTGGTACTTTCCACACTATCAGACACATAGGTTATAGCTTCAAAAGTGAAAAGAGTTTTCTCAATTTTGGAGGATTTTAAATATAATCAGGTGAAAAGAAAAAAACTTCAGTCAGTTTACTTCCAGACCCTTGAGTTATTTCTTTGGTTCTTTTTTTGAAGGAAAAGAGAAAAATACTCTCAAAATTCACAAGTTAGTATTATTTCCCCAGAATAGGTACAACTCATTAAGCCGAATATTAATGATATAAATTTAGAGGCGGATTGATTTTAACATCAAGTATTTGACATTGATGACTTGGTTTTAAATCCTGGTATTCTTTAAATGAGGTGAAATCTGTGGGCGCACAGAGCCTAGGTGACACTGAGAACGTGTTCAGTAGAAATGCTGTGAGAGTTGGTAAACAGTTTAAAAGCCTTTGGTTTTTTTCACTTGATGAAAAGTTATTTTATTTTTTTATGTATTTTTAAATTTTATTTTATTTAACTTTACAATATTGTATTGGTTTTGCCATATATCAAAATGAATCCGCCACAGGTATACATGTGTTCCCCATCCTGAACCCTCCTCCCTCCCCATACCATCCCCCCGGGTCATCCCAGTGCACCAGCCCCAAGCATCCAGTATCGTACATCAAACCTGGACTGGCAACTCGTTTCATATATGATATTATACATGTTTCAATGCCGTTCTCCCAAATCTTCCCACCCTCTCCCTCTCCCACAAGGTCCAAAAGACTGTTCTATACATCAGTGTCTCTTTTGCTGTCTCGTATACAGGGTTATTGTTACCATCTTTCTAAATTCCATATATATGCGTTAGTATACTGTATTGTTTTTTTTCTTTCTGGCTTACTTCACTCTGTATAATAGGCTCCAGTTTCATCCACCTCATTAGAACTGATTCAAAAAAGTTATTTTAAAACTACAAAGTGTGTACATAACACTTACTGTGGGGGCCCCTGCTAAGTACCCAGGCACCATATTAGACACTTTTCTTTTCATGCCCTGTTCCTCACCATAGCTCCAGCGGGTTGGAGTTCTTAACACTATTTTCCAAATAAGGCACCCGAAACTCAGACCAGTTAAGTGACTTTTCAGGCCCTCCACAGTTGGTTAAGTGATGGGTCCAGGATTTGACCCTAGATCTGTCTGGTTCCACAGCCTTTAATTGTTCTCTGCACCACTTTCTTTTCTGTGCATCATTTAAATTACTGTCCTCTAAGCATTTTACTTCCAAATAATCACTTCCCATCCTCTTATCACAGCTATTTTTTTTAATCTTTCATTTACCTTAGTACTAGCCATTTTGATAGAAAATATTCTTTGTTATTGCTTCTGCTTCTTAATTTTTTTGTAGAAATTACTGTTCACTTCCATGATATCTATTAGTAACTAACTAGCCTGAACTTCAGTTACTATGAGCAAATTTGGAAGGAGCTTTGAAAGATCTCCTCCTTTTTCATAAAGACGTATTAAAAAAAAAAAAAAAGAAAACCATACTACCATCTCTGACAACTATTTTTTGAGCTCCTGCAGTGCTTTGGGGGAAAAGGCAATGGCGACCCACTCCAGTACTCTTGCCTGGAAAATCCCATGGATGGAGGAGCCTGATAGGCTGCAGCCCATGGGGTCGCTAAGAGTTGGACATGACTGAGCGACTTCACTTTCACTTTTCACTTTCATGCATTGGAGAAGGAAATGGCAACCCACTCCAGTGTTCTTGCCTGGAGAATCCCAGGGACAGGGGAGCCTGGTGGGCTGCACAGTCTATGGGGTTGCACAGTCAGACACGACTGAAGCTACTTAGCAGCAGCAACAGCAGCAATGCTTTGGAAGCTACTTGATAGGCTTGGGATTTGAACTTGAATAGAACCCAGGCCTTGATCTTCAGTGGTATTCATCCTGAAGATGAGACGAGTGTGTGAACAAGTAAGCACAAAATAGCATGAAGCATAGAACAGAACAGATACAAGATATGGTTCATAAAGGAGGATAAACAGATTAGGTAAAGATTTGCTCTTTGAGAAAATACTGGGCATATCTCTACAAAGGATAAGATGTATGAACAGGGCATCTAAACTAAATTTATTTGAAAAATCATCCAATTATATACAGAGATGCTGTGCTGTGTGCTGTGTTGAATTACTATCCCCATTAGGAGAGGTGGGCCTAGAATTACTTGAATCTGAGTTTGGCACTCAGTTTGGCACCAGTATTAGCCCTTAAAAGCATAGGTGGGCTATTTAGTCAGACCTGGGATATTTATTCTTCTAAAATAGTAACAACATTATAACGTAGAGAGGCCTTTAATGAGTTCCTGCTAATTAAATGTTTTTGTGGTTTCAGATAAAAGATGTAAAGTTGTAGCATTTTTTAAAGTAGTTTCATTATTATTTTTATAAATATCATGATGAAAATGTTAATGAGTGCTATTTTTCCGCTTCCAGGATAAGGAAAATAAACATGACATGTAGGAGGTGGTAAATCTTAGATTCCAAAGCAATAACCTTTCGTGAACAGTCTTGTGCCCTCCGTGTCAGGCACCAGAAAGAGTTCCCCATTACACAGTTTAGTACAGAAATCCTAAATTCTTTTGTTCTATTCAGGAAGACAGTATTTATAGTTATCCGATCCATCATCGTCTCTTCTTTAAATAGGGGAGTTCATCAAAGCATTGTATGAGTCAGATGAAAACTGTGAAGTGGATCCCAGCAAATGTTCATCCAGTGAACTTCTGGACCATCAGAGCAACCTGAAAATGTGCTGTGAGCTGGCTTTCTGCAAGATCATCAACTCTTACTGGTGAGCTGCTGTCAGTGCTTCATTCCCTGCTTATGGAACTTGACTTTTTTCATATGAAAGTTATCACAGTGTTAACTGTGATTTCCCAACCAAAGGAGGAGAAGTTGAAAGTTTCCCTAATACAGTCTTGTCTAAAATTTAAACCTATATTGTAAAAAGTCCCCCTGAACTACATAAATGTAACCTTTCCCCAGAATACTAACACCACATCCTCCAATACCAAAAGTGCTTTAAGGACTTTGCAGCAAACATTTTTACTAGTGTCAAAACAGATACATTAATGATTTCTGATCACTGTTCTCACCAGCAGTCGGTGAGATTTTAGATTTGTGATGAGCAGTCTGTAGAGAGATTACGCTGAGCCTAGAGTAAACCAAATGGGTTAGTCAGGAGCTGCATGCCATCTTCCCACTTTGCAAAACCTAGTTTACACTCGTTCCTGAGATTTACAGCATCAGGCTTTTTGTCTCCATCTGGATGTCTATGATTTGTCTACCACCTCTCAGCCATGAATCAACAGAGTTGTCTCTATTATTCCCTCCTCATAGTCTGACTCTGTGGGGCCACAGTGGGATCCACCCAGGCTTTTTTGGGTTCTAGTACTTTTACCTTTGGTCTTTCTTTCTTCCCCAGTGTTTTTCCTCGTGAGCTGAAAGAAGTGTTTGCATCTTGGAAGCAGCAGTGCCTGAACCGCGGCAAGCAGGACATCAGCGAGCGGCTCATCAGCGCCTCGCTGTTTCTCCGTTTTCTGTGCCCGGCCATCATGTCTCCCAGTCTCTTCAACCTCATGCAGGAGTATCCTGATGACCGCACATCTCGGACTCTGACTCTCATTGCCAAGGTCATCCAGAACTTGGCCAACTTTGCCAAGTAGGCGGAGATACCATAACCACTTTCTAAAAACATCACTTAAAAGTACATGAGGCTTAACCTTTAGATGAGCATGGGGCACCTCATCACTCATGTTACATGATTTTCATCGTGATGTTATTAAAAACAGCAAAAAGATTGACATCACTTTGAATATTCACTTTGTAGAGGAATAGTTAAGTAATCCATGCATCCAGTGGAATATATGCAGCTACTACAAAATGTGTTGATGAATGGTATGGAAAATGATAAAGATATAATTATATTAAATGAAAAGTACTATTTAAAAAGATAGCCAAAAAAAGAGAGAGGACACCAAATGGTGTATAGGCTTTTATCCCCCAATATGATATTGCAAAAACCTAAATATAAGAAAGTTGGGAAGGAATGGGCCTGACCCTTTCAAAAAAGTCAATATCATGAAAAATGGAAAAGATGAAGTGGGGACTATTCTGGATAAAAGAGACAAGGCAGTGTTTGGATCTGAATTGGGAAAAAATTTATTAAAAGCATTTTGGGAATAACTGGTGAAATAGGAACTCTATATGAGATGATTTATAAATAACATTTTCTTACAGTTTCAGTGTGATAATGGCATTGGTATGTGTAAGAGTTATTCATTATTCTAGAGAAGTAGGTACTCATGTACTTAGGGGTTATATCTGCAACTTAGTTTAAAATGGTTCAGTCAAAAAAAGAAGGTGAAAACAGACTTGGCAAAATGTGAACGGTTGGTTAACGTAGGTAATTGGCATTTGGGTGTACACTGTATATTCTTTGAAATTTTCTGTAGTTTTAAACTTTTAAAAAAGAAGTTAGGAGAAATCAGCTGGAGAAGAAATGCACTGAACTGTAAACAGCAGATATGTTTGGGTGGTAGAGTTGGTACAGCCATCTTTTTTTCTTTCCACTTTTCAGTGTTTTCAAATTTTTCTTAAGTTTGTGTAATTTTTATAGTTTATAGGAAATAATTTTAAGAAATCACTGAGAAGCAGTTCACACTGGCAGAATTGATCCCAGATTTTCTCAATATTGAAGCTTAAGTATGTTTCTAGTAGCAGTGTATTAAAGGGAAAAATTAGAACTTCAGTGAAACACTGTTTTCTAGCATGTGGCTCTTGGAAAGTGCATGAGTTTAACTTTGTGTGCACAACATATATGCTAACAGAGGAATCTATGTTTACCCATATTTGATCTAATTCTTATAAAAATTGTTGCTAGTTTATTTTAGAACATGTTCTTTGGATTTAAGCTAGGCCCAGAAGATAGCTACAACCTAGACAGACAAAGAAGAGAGGAAATTCTCTAGTAGAAATAAATAGCATAAGCAAAGGATTGGAGAAGAAAAGAAGTATACTATATTTGGGAGATTTTGAAGAAGCTACTGATACTGAGGTTTATACTGATGATGTTTATACTGGCTTTAAATACCAGGGAAAAAGGACTTTGTCTTTACCCTGTAGAGAATAGAAAGCTATTCAAAGTTTTTGAGTATTAATGTAATATTAAGAAAGTATGTTTTAATACTTATCACTTACAAATAACAAATTAGTCACCTCCCTAAAAAAAAAAAAGTATAGCTCTGTGTAAAGTCAATTCAAAATGATCACATCTCTTTTCCTGAATATGTTCTTTCTCATTTTCTCTCCCTCTACTTCAGATTTGGTAACAAGGAGGAATACATGGCATTCATGAATGATTTTTTAGAACATGAATGGGGTGGAATGAAGCGCTTTCTTTTGGAGATCTCTAATCCAGACACCATCTCAAACACCCCAGGCTTTGATGGTTACATTGATCTGGGCCGAGAGCTTTCAGTTTTGCATTCCTTACTGTGGGAAGTAGTTTCCCAACTTGATAAGGTAAAGTAGGCTGGAAGGGCAGTGGGAGACGGGAGGCAGAGCACCCTGAGTCACATGAATTCTGGAGAGTGTCTACGGAGTGATCACATTTGTGCTCTCTGCTGGTTGAAAGCAACCTTTTGACCTAGAAGTCTGGGAGGAAATTGTTATTATTTCTGAGTAAAATGTGTGTCCTGACCAACCAGGAAATTCCAGAAAGTCATGAAATTATTAACATTTATTTTAAAGTAGTTACCTTGATTAATGGGGTATATATTTCTATAAATATGTGTGTGTATTTGCCTAGAAACTAATATTGAATATTGATGTGTGATGCGTTATTCATGGAGTGTAGAATGAGACGAAACCTCATATAGTAATTTCTAACAAAAGTATGGGCTTAAGAAAATACTGAGACTATCGTGTTTAAGTAACTTACCATGAGATTTATTTTATCATGCAAGTCAGAGGATTTACTATAACTATTGGTGTCTATAGAGTTACACGGGATCTGAAAATCCTTATTTTTTTCCTCTGCAGATGTGAATTAATATAGAAAATGATCATTTTAATCCTTTATTTTCTGACTATAAGCTAAAAATTATATTAATAACTAAATGTATACCTGTCAATCATTTTCTTCCTTCTGGAATTTTGCAAAGAGGAATAGAATTTATTATGGAAAACAGTCCAACATATTTTGGCTAGGTTTATCATAATAATTATTTATTGATGTTTTTGTTTGCCACAGGTACTTTATAAGTATCTGTGGTGGTATGTTAGAATAAATTCAGAAAACAAAATTATTTAAATTATTTTTCTGTAATAATTTGTTTTCCTCCATTTCCTATTACCTTTAAAAATGACACACCAATAAAATGGGGAAGAAGAGAGTAAAACTTATTAAAAAAGACTAGTTTCCTAAGGAAATATAAATGGTAGGGTGTCCATTTATAAATGGTAGGTACTAACACATTTATAAAATAATACTGTTTCTTATTCTTATGGACCCATTAGATTTTAAGTTGCAGCTATGCTAAGGGTAAATTCCTTGAATAAGAATCTTGGCTAAAGAGAGTCGAACGAGTAAAGACATTCTTCAGATGGCCTTTGTCCTCAACCAGGAGTCTACTGATTGTTGAGGAGACAAGGAAAACCCAGAGGCAGCCATATAAAACTACCTAATCGTTAAGGATTCCCATAAGACCCCGTGAGAATGAGAATTCCCCAAAGGAAAAAATGATTGAGATGGATAAAGCAAGTTGTAAAAGGTTATTCTTCACTGAATAACACCATCAGTGGGCTGTGGATACAGTTATATCTTGTGAAATCAACCTGGTTTATTCAGGGGCAAAGTCTTTTTAACAGGCTTTACTGTGTAAACACATTTTCTCCTTTTTAATTAATGTTTGGTCTTGGGAACCAGCAGTACCTCTAGATGTATCTCATAGAGTTTACCTGATTTTGCTGTTTAAACAAAAACATTGTCTTGCTGATGCAAATTCAGTTGGCAGTAGGCCAGCGTTCCCAAAGTTAAATGACTAGCGGATAACAGTGATCACCTGTGTGGCCTGCAGTGCTCTGGACCCCTGAATGCATCACATTCTTGTATGCTGGCATGCATTTCTTTCCTCACATGATCCCTTGTCTTTGAAAGTTTTATCACACTAGCCAGCCCTCTAGTCCTAAATTCCTTTTTGGTTAGAAGGTGTTTGGTTCTTCCCCTCCCTTCCCCTACCTTGATCTACCAGCCTCCCAAAGATTTAGTTTGCTTTGCATGCCTATTTTAGTTGGAATGGCAATAGTTTGGTTGTTTTGAGCATGTCTTTTAATTTTTATTTGCATAATCCTAATTTCTATTTCCTTTCTTTCCTCAATGTCTGCTGCATCTTGTTTCGCCTCCTCCATTCATCTCGACGCCATGGTTCTGCTGCTCCATAACAATGCATTATGAACCTGCCACTCCCATACGCAAACACCTACCCTTCCCTCCAACCTCCACCCCTCCATCAATGGCATCGTTGTCCCAAAAACAATCTGTGGTGGATATTGCAATGCTTATTATCCAATTAGGGTGAAAATTCCTTCCTACAGGCAACCGTGGCAAAATTGGGACCTCTCCCTCGTGTTCTTGCTGATATTACCAAATCTCTGACTAATCCTACACCAATACAACAGCAACTGAGACGCTTCACTGAGCATAACTCCAGTCCAAATGTCAGTGGAAGCCTCTCCTCTGGGCTGCAGAAAATATTTGAAGACCCTACTGACAGGTATGAACTTAGGCAAGAACTGGAACTGCTTACCTCAGAGGGAGATGATGTTTAGAGATTTGTGGGGAAATCTATTGAACTTCATTCTTGAATTTACAGCTTTAAACTCATGAGCAGTTGGAAAGAATCTTCTGAGATAAATCCAGTTGTTTGTCATAATAATACACATAATCTAGGATACTTTTCTCCTAAAATGATATTGTAGAGTTATATTCAAAACACTTATTTAAATAAAAAAGCCTGGGCTTCCCTGGTGGCTCAGAAGGTAAAGAATCTGCCTGCAATGTAGGAGCCCCAGGTTTGATCCCTGAGTCAGGAAGATCCCCTGGAGAAGAGAATGGCTACCCACTCCAGTGTTCTTGCCTGGAGAATCCCATGGACAGAGGAGCCTGGCAGGCTATATTGTCAGACAGGACTGAGTGACTTAAAAAAACATATGTCCTGCCTAATAGAAGACTAAGGGCTCTATGAAATTGGTATTTTCATGTATTGTAGTACTCAGAGATCTGAGAACCTCAGTTGAAATCAATTTAGAACTGGCTGTGTCAGGCTGCATGGCACCCCACTCCAGTACTCTTGCCTGGAAAATCCCATGGACGGAGGAGCCTGGTAGACTGCAGTCCATGGGGTCGCTAAGAGTCGGACACGACTGAGCGACTTCACTTTCACTTTTCACTTTCATGCACTGGAGAAGGAAATGGCAACCCACTCCAGTGTTCTTGCCTGGAGAATCCCAGGGACGGGGGAGCCTGGTGGGCTGCCGTCTATGGGGTCTCACAGAGTCAGACACTACTGAAGCGACTTAGCAGCAGCAGTGTCAGCTGGACAGGTGGATACAATGTTAACACTTAGACTTTGTTTTCTGTATTGGCAAGACCTGTGCCTGTAGTAAGGATCCTTTGGTTGTACACTGAGGGCTTCTGGAAGGGTTGCTGCTACTGCTAAGTCACTTCAGTCATATCCGACTCTGTGCGACCCCATGGACTGCAGCCCACCAGGAAGGGTTAGACAGAACCAATTAACTATGAATTGGAATACCTCGGGTAGTTTAAAACCTAACTAGGAAATGATTGGAATTCTAGTAAAAATCTAAGACAGGGAGGGAGGTGGTCTACACAGTATCATCCCCCACCTTTGGCGAAAAACTGAAAATGTTGGATCTTATTCTGAGTATTGTGATGATGAAATTTGGGCTTAGAAACTAGTAAGGAAGGCTCACTGTTCCTGTGAGCTTTCTGAGGAGTTTATATGCCTGAGTTGAGGAAATCTTAACTGTTAAATTTGCCTCAGGAGTAATGAAGGGTCCTTTCCTTTTTCACAGTGATTTGCACAAGCTAAAATCCCCAAGCCAGGACAACACAGACAGTTATTTCAGAGGGAAGACATTATTGCTGGTTCAGCAAGCCTCCTCCCAGAGCATGACTTACTCGGAAAAGGATGAAAAGGAAAGTAGCCTCCCCAATGGCCGCAGCATCTCCCTCATGGACCTTCAGGAGACGCACGCTGCTCAAGTGGAGCATCCGTCTGTGATACTCGACGTGCCCATGCGCTTGACCGGAAGCCAGCTCTCCATAACTCAGGTGGCCAGCATCAAGCAACTGCGGGAGACCCAGAGCACCCCCCAGAGTGCACCCCAAGTGCGAAGGCCCCTGCACCCAGCCTTGAACCAGCCAGGCAGCCTCCAGCCCCTGTCCTTCCAGAACCCTGTCTATCACCTCAGTAACCCCATTCCTGCAATGCCAAAGGCCTCTGTGGACTCCAGTTTGGAGAACCTAAGCACTGCCAGTTCCAGGAGCCAAAGTAACAGTGAAGACTTCAAACTCAGCGGACCCAGCAACAGCAGCATGGAGGACTTCACCAAACGGAGCACGCAGAGTGAGGACTTCTCCAGGCGCCACACCATGCCCGACAGACACATACCTCTCGCCCTGCCGCGGCAGAACAGCACAGGGCAGACCCAGCTCCGGAAGATGGACCCGGCGGGGCTGGGCGCCCGAGCCAAAGCCCCGCCGTCCCTGCCGCACAGCGCCTCCCTGCGGAGCACCGGGAGCATGTCGGTGGCATCGGCGGCTCTGGTGGCCGAGCCCCTGCAGAATGGGAGCCGATCCCGACAGCAGTCCTCTTCCTCCAGAGAGAGCCCAGTTCCCAAAGTGAGAGCCATCCAGAGGCAGCAGACCCAGCAGGTAGGGATGAGCGCCAGAGCAGGACTGCCCACCTCTTGGTCCTGCTGTGTCCTCGGTTCTCTGTCCATACATCACTGGGAAATGCAGTCACTAACAGGGTTTCGGCTTAGAACGATCTTCTGCAACCTTTTAATGGAAAGAGGAAATGAAAAGTTTAGGAGGTTTCTGGCTAGGTGAGGTAGCAGAATGTAGCCTGACTCAACACCTAGGCGCCTTTCCATCTCTTCAAGCAGCTGAGCTACCTCTCAGCACCGAGCACAAATCTGTGGTGCTGAGTGAATGGTTAGAAACTTAAGATATGAAATCTATAGGCCAGATCAACTAGGATGTGTTTTGGGAATCTGCACGTTTATCCTCCTTATTTTTTTCCCTTAAGATTCCAAACTAAAGTTTTGCATTCTGAGCCAAGAGTTTAATATACCTACTCTCTACTCCACACCCCAGTTCCCTCTGGAAATAGCAAGTCCCATGTGCCTTTTCCTGAAAATGACTAGAAAAATAAACTGAACACCTGTAGAGGCAAGGTAAAGGAGAGAGGTCATAAGATAGAAAGAAACACAGGTGGTTGACAAGTATTCACTAAATGGTTATGCAAATCTGTTCTTTCTCTGTTTACATGGACAAGCCCAGCTAGTATCACACCTAAACTTAATATAAGATTGTCAAACTTTTTTCTTCACAAATAAGAAAGGTGTCTTCAGAATTTAATCATTTCTTCCTTACATATTACATTTTGAGGCACGTAGACATATTTTGCTCGTGAAATAAACTAAGAGTATGTATATACATATCTTCAGATCAGATCAGTCACTCAGTCACGTCCGACTCTTTGTGACCCCATGAACTGCAGCACGCCAGGCCTCCCTGTCCATCACCAACTCCCGGAGGTCACTCAGACTCACATCCATAGAGTCGGTGATGCCATCCAGCCATCTCATCCTCTGTCGTCCCCTTCTCCTCCTGCCCTCAATCCCTCCCAGCATCAGCGTCTTCTCCAATGAGTCAACTCTTCGCATGAGGTGGCCAAAATACTGGAGTTTCAGCTTTAGCATCATTCCTTCCAAAGAAATCCCAGGGCTGATCTCCTTCAGAATGGACTGGTTGGATCTCCTTGCAGTCCTTTCATCTAAAAAAGAACCTTCTCCTAAAAAGCTTCGTTGAATTTTTTTTTGAAAACTAATCATTAAACAAGTGATTAAACAAGTTTATGACAAATCCTTTAGTTAGCAGAATCACTGGTCAGAGAAGACTGCAATGAGACACCAATGTATCTTTTTAATAAATTTGCATTTTTATAGATAGGCACTGACTAATTTGGCTCTTTCTGCCTCCTCTCTGCTGTAATCAGAGACCTTGCCACTCACTACTTTGATAATTACTGTTTTGTTTTTTTTTTTTTTTAAAGTAGAAAGTTTACAGAATCAGAAGAAGGGATGAAAAATGTAGGTAGATTCTGGTAGCCAAGTTCCTGAGCAAAACCTCCTAGTTGGTCAGTTCTTTTCTGAGAAATACTTTTTCTTCAGTCTGAAATTTTTCATATTTTTTGTTATATTTCCCCAAATTTCATCAATTCATTTGATTAAATGCACATTTTCATTTAAAGAAAAGGAAAAAAGAAAATTTACATAAAAATAATATTTTTCCTTTCTTTGAATGAAAATGCTTTTCTATATATCTTTTGTGTGTATATATATATGTTATATATACATTTAATTTGTGTTAGGAAGCTATCAGTCTTTCACATCTTATTGTGAATAAGTTTCCACACTTGCTTTTATGCTAGCTTCTAGTTGAGATCAGCCCCTTTCAGAGAACTGAAGTGTTTATTGAGAGGAGAAGAGAAAAGTAATTTTAGAGATGGAATACTGTGTAGAGGCAAGTGTCTACATAGGGCATTAAGTGCAACATGAAGGCCCTGAGGATGAGAGCAGGAGTATAGAAGAATATCAGATTGGCAGAGAGGAACAAGACAGGACAGAGGGCCCTCTGCCTACTTTGCAAAGTTGGACTTCGTTCAAACCCTAGACAGAAAAGAAGAATGCTTACCCTTCCCTGCTTTATCATATTGTCTTCAGTTCCCAGGATCCATGATTCAGACTATTTATAGATATTGTAAGTTAAATAGCCTTTTGTGTGACCACCTGAAACTGTCATTTATAATATCTCTGCTATATGGAAATTTAACACCTATCATGTAAGCACTACATGATTCTATGTGGGAATAGAAAACTGTCCAGATGGATGGAAGGTAGCAAATGCAAATGGTCTTCAGACACCAATTAAAATGCTTCTGCTGCTGCTGCTGCTAAGTCGCTTCAGTCGTGTCCGACTCTGTGCGACCCCATAGACGGCAGCCCACCAGGCTCCACCGTCCCTGGGGTTCTCCAGGCAAGAACACTGGAGTGGGTTGCCATTTGCTTCTCCAGTGCATAAAAGTGAAAGTGAAATCACTCAGCCGTGTCCAACTCTAGCGACCCCATGGACTGCAGCCTACCAGGCTCCTCTGTCCATGGGATTTTCCAGGCAAGAGTACTGGAATGGGGTGCCATTGCCTTCTCCTTAGCCATTAATGAGCTTGGGAACGTCTCTGTTACATTGTCCTGAAGTGGGGCATAGCCGTACCAAGATGCCCCAGCACAACTTTCAGTATTCATCTCTGGTTGTGCCTTTGCTGGGAATGCCACTGTCATATTAGTTACACTGAAAATCGCTGTGTTTTGATTGCTCAGATTTCTGGTTTTTTCCCTAACACTGACTTTTTCTATGCAGACAGTTTATTGTTTCAAGCTTATGTTGTTGTTGTTCGGTTCTGTTTGTTTTTTTTTTTTTCCTGCTTGCTTTTCTCATCTCATTCCTATGAAGCTTCTGATGTTCTATCTAATCAGCACATTTTTTACATAAATTCCTTTACATATTTTAATTGCAAATTATTATGCTGGAGAATTCTTCTCTCCCCCAGTACTGGAGGATTTCTTTGGGGGATTGTTCTGCAGGCATTTATACTTATTGGCGGCTTTGTCCCCTGCAAATTCCATTTGTATCTTGGCACAAAGGAGCGGCCATTGTTGACAGTGTAACGAGCTTCAGTCCTTCTCCACCACTGAGCGGGAAACTGAACAGTCTACAGAGAAGGAATATTTTAGGAAGCCATCTTTTAATTTTTGGACCCTTTTTGGCTTTTTAATAATTTTCCTCTTCATATTTTTTAATCTGTCATGTACTGTGTGTGCATAATAGACTTTATTTACAATATATGAGTTGTACAGATACAATATGTTACCTAACCTTAGAAATTCAAATTTGAAGATGCTTTTTAACTAGGTATTTGCCGAGTCTATTAGAATGATGTTATAGTTTTCACTTTGGGATTTGTTGAACCCTCCCCTAACCAACCTCTTCTAGGATTCTCAGAGTTTACTGATTTAGTCAGCCCTTTCTTTGGTGTTGATAGGAGAAATGGCCTTCATTTTTGGGAACCTGATCATTTCAGATTAGGAAGAAGTTGAAAGTAACACGTCTTATTTATGTCTAGTAACTAAACAGGGAACTGGCCTATTCTCAGTCAGCCCAGGCATAGCCAGGCTAACCAAGATCAATGGAAACTGCTTTCTCAGGCCCTTTTTGCCCTAAAACAAAGTATTTTTCCCAGAGACACCCTATATAAACTCTGTCTCAGAAGGATGATATTCCTGTTAGGAATTCCTACTCCTTCTCATTTTATCTTTTTCACTTTCATGATCCACTGCTGAACGTCAGTGGAGAAAATGTTCTTTTGAAGGCTATAGCTAAGCAACTTATCAACCTCTCTTCTCAATTTGTTTGACTATAAACTAGAAGAAATACATTTTGTTATGTTATAAAGGAGATGGAACAATCTCTGAGAAAAAGCCCTTTGATGTACTTCCAAAGGATTGGGGGAAAAATATAGGGTATCTTTCTCCTAGTGATAAATTGTACTTTGGTATGAATTCTAAAGAAAATCCAAAGTAATAATAAATGGATGATATTTTATTGAGCATCCATTGCACAATGACATAGTCACTACCATTCAAAAAAAAAAAAAAAATCCTGTGACATATGGGGCCACACTTCAAGGGTTGAGAGTCTAATTAAGCAATAAGACCAGCATTCATAAGACCAGTAGAATAAATATAAAAGACAGTATTTAGTTCTTTCATTTGAAGAATATATTATAATAAAAATAATTTTTAAATAAAAATCACCTCCATTGTCTTCCAGTATAGATAACGATTTCTTATTTGTTCAGTATTATTTTTCTGTTTTTATAATCAGTTCAGTCAGTTCAGTCGCTCAGTTGTGTACGACTGTGCAACCCCATGGACTACAGCACACCAGGCTTCCGTATCCATCACCAACTCCCAGAGCTTGCTCAAACTCACGTCCATCACGTTTGTGTTGCCATCCAACCATCTCATCCTCTGTTGTTCCCTTCTCCTCCTGCCTTCAGTCTTTCCCAGCATCAGGGTCTTTTCCAGTGAGTCAGTTCTTCACATCAGGTGGCCAAAGTATTTCAGCTTCAGCATCAGTCCTTCCAATGAATATTCAGGACTGATTTCCTTTAGAATTGACTGGTTTTATCTCCTTGCAGAGATTTAGTCACCCCTTTCTAAGTTTTATCATAAATACAAGGAGTAGTTATATTAATCTGATTTATTTTTTCAAAACTTACTGCCCACCTACCATATGCCATGGGGCATCCCACGTGGTGCTAGTAAAGAATCTACCTGCCAATGCAGGAGAAAGAGATGTGGGTTTGATCCCTGGGAAGATCCCCCCTGGAGAAGGGCATGGCTACCCACTCCAGTATTCTTGCCTAGAAAATACCATGGACAGAGAAGCCTGGTGGGCTACAGTTCATAGAGTCAAAAAGAGTTGGACATGACTGAAGCAACTTAGCATGCATGCACTGTAAGCCATGCAAAGTGCTAGGAATATATATTAGGAAAAACAGATTCAACCAGTAAAATAGGAATAGGGTAAAATGCCCAGTTCCCATTGTACCCTCTTATAATTCACTGGACATAGTCCCTTTGATGATACCGTTGCTACCGCCACCACCAGTGAAATGAACTTTTCTTGCTTTTCCAACTTCTCACTTTACAGTTAGTGCCCGAATTACCTAAGGAGTTGTTGTTGTCAATATGCTTCTGGGGGCTACGATCTCTCCTTAGTATGTTCTTAGGGATACTCTTAGTTTGTAGTGCATTATTGGCACTCATTAATTAGTTACTTGTAACAAATCACAGGGAAGGCAAGTTCTTTCAAGCAACATACTGTTAACTATAAAGCAGAAAGCTATTGAATTAGCTTCCTTGAAGTTATAAATTACAAACAGTAAAGTTACTCATTTTAGCAACTACTTTATCTCAAGCAGCAATTGAATAGAAAATCCTGGTTTCACAGAAAAGCAGCTTTGCTGTACCCTGTGTGGTAGAGTGATAAGATTATGAAATTAAAAAGACATTTGTCTCCTCTAAGTATTGACTTTCTATTAATTTTTAAAGACTCAGAACCATAATATTTTGCCTTTCAGGTGTACATGTGTCAAGTAAAATCTAAACCCCTTGTTAAACTATTTTTCTCTGCCAATACTAAAGCAATGCATTGTGCTTTACTTTCAAAATCCAGCAGAGGGAGAACCCAGGGTGTGCGTGTGTGAAGGAACTTGTGGTTTACAAATTGCTTTTATATGCTCTCCCATTTGTTTCTCATAATAACTTTTGAAGTAGTCATCACCTATTTTCATATAAATGAATTCTATAGATCAGTGTTCCTAAAGTGTGATACTCAAAGTTATTTAAGTATACAAGGTATTTAATTAATCATGTAATTATTTTAATGTATATTAGAAAAACATTTGACTATTAATATGAATTATTTATAAATATATATATAAAACATCAAACTCATGATTTTACTGATACTATTGCTTAGCGAACTGGAAATGGTTGTTTTATTACTGATTATAATAAATAATATGTCAGTGATAATGTGGTTATGACAAAAACAATGAGAATGATCCACAAATGAATGAAGCATAAGAAACATCCCTACCACAGTGGCGATGAAGGTGGACTTTGAGAACTGAGGGGACTGCAGTTTAAGACATGTTTATGTTTTTCTTGAGACAGTGGAGAAAATGGCTTGAAAGAAGGAATTTCTAGAAGTTCATTCCCAGTTGCTTGTGTGCACCTCAGGCATGAAGCCATTTTTATGGATGCATGTCCGTCATCTGTGTAAATCAACCAAACCAGGTTCTTCTTCACATCTTTAAGAAATACCTTCATACTTTTTATAATTTTATCTATTTCTGACTGCACTGGGTCTTCATTGCTGCACACAGGCTTTCTCTAGTTGCAGTGCTCAGGCGTCTCATTGCTGTGGCTTCTCCTGTTGTGGAGCACAGGCTCTGGAGCGCTTGAGCTCAGTAGTTGGTGGCTCACGGGCTTAGTCACCCCACGGCAGGTGGGATCTTCCCCGACCAGAGACTGAACCTGTGTGCCCTGCGTTGGCAGGTGGATCTTAACCACTGGATCGCCAAGGGAAGTCCCTCCTCCTACTTTTGTATGAATATTTTTCAGTCTGCCCAAATAACCTTTTTGCCTTTGCATCCACTTTTTTTTTTCATCGAGTCTTTCTAAACCTCAAAGTGATCGAAATACCCCTTATTTTAAAATATCTACATATTTAGAGTTTAACCAGGTTTTATTCCAGAACAAGATAAAGATTCTTAAGGCTTACAGTTCTGCATGAGAGAGAAAATTCCCTTTCAACTATTTATAGAGTATTGCTCCTCAAAGTAGAAATTTATTTTAATTATAAAAAGGCTAACTCATAGAAAATGCTTTTTTCTATCTGTTTCTCAGGAAAGCTAGAGAAAAAGAATTTGCTGTCTATTTCCAGCGTTGTTCAGGGAGGAAGCACTAATGTTCAGTCGTTACTGTTTAGTCACTAAGTCATGTCTGACTCTTTGCAGCCTCGTGGACTATAGCACGCCAGGCTCCTCTGCCCATGGGATTTCCCAGGCCAGAATACTGGAGTGGGTTGCCATTTCCTACTCCAGGGGATCCTCCCGACCCAGAGATCGAGCCGCCCACATCTCCTACAGTGCTGGAGGATCGTTTACCTCTGAGCCACCAGGGAAACCCAGTAGTAGCCTAATACAGATTGTCATATCCAGTGCCAGGTTTCTAAGATAAATATAGTAATAACATCTGTGTTCTATAGTACTCTGTAGTTTCCAAAGAATTTTTACATACATTGTATTATTCAATCCTCAGAACTCCCAGGGAAATGCTCAGGATAGGTACTGATGGTGGTGGTAACCCTACTCATAGATGGAAAAAAGTATTTAAGAGATTAAGGGACAGGGTAAGTGGTAGAGTTGCTACTCAAGGCCAGAATTCTTTTCATTCTGCATCCGTTTCTGTTGCCCTTACAAAACAGCGGTTTATCTAGCTATCCTCACAGGGATAGAAATATCCCTGGGACTAGGCTGATATCCATTGTTGTGATGCTATATTCATCAAGAAACTTTCTGGTAAAATATGGACTTATGGATCTTAACCCATCAAAAAGTCAGTGGTCTATAAAAATGACCAATATCAAAACACCAGTATCGAAAAGTTTTTTTCTCTTTCCCTAAATGGCTGATGTGAAAATTAAGAACTTGGCATCTGATATATAAATCGGTTAGCTACCTTTGAGTTGCTTAGCATTAAACACTTCCTTGGTTCCTCAACATTCCTGGTTAAACAAGTGTTTCCTCACCCAAGCAGTCGGCCATCAAGTTTCATTTTCTCTCTCTCCTCTGTGAACATTGTAATTTCATTAGGTAATGACCTAATGAAACCACTGGATAATTAACAGTTTTAAGGCCTCGGCTTTTCCTCTTTGGGGGTTTGGGGGGGTGGGAAGGCAGATTCTTAGAAGTGATTTCTGTTTACAATATTTCTGAATATTTATTCTTATACCAATGGATATCCTCTTCTCTCACCCCCAGCCCTGGCAGTAATAAAATACTATTTAGAACTGAGAGCATTTATCAGAAAACAGGGATCACAGTTATGCCTTCCAAGAATAGCTGTCTTTGTGGAACATAACTGCAGATGAGCTCTTTCGGGAAATGCTGACGGGTATTTCTGATGCAGGTTCAGTCACCTGTGGACTCCGCCACAATGTCCCCAGTCGAGAGGACAGCAGCCTGGGTTCTGAACAATGGGCAGTATGAAGAGGACGTGGAAGAGACTGAGCAAAATCAGGACGAAGCCAAACATGCTGAGAAGGTAGGATGTAGTCTGCGCTTATTGACCTACTGTCCCCACTGATAGACCACCCACAGGGTCATCTAGCCAGGAACGTGATCTCCCCAACTTCAACTTCACCTCTTATGTTAACCCTTCGATGCATATTCATGTATATTATTTAAGTAGTGGCTGCATGTGAAAATATGCAGAGATGTTCATCAAGTTGACATCAAGCTCTAGTGCAAGGGGAGAATGCATTCTAATATATATTTTGTTTTAATATGGGTTCCCTGAATTTCAAGAAAATTCTGTTATTCATTTCTAATCATTTTAAGTGAATATTTCGTGTTTCTGTATAACTAAACACGTCCAAAATTACCCTTAGAGTAGACTTCGTTTCTATATCTTTGTAGTGATTTTGCCTTTTTTTGTTTCCTTTTCACCTTTTCTGGATAAAGAATTTGTAATGCTATAGATGATTTTTAAAAGACATCAACATCAAAAGAAAAAAACTGAAAAAAAAAAGACATTAACTACTGCTTCAGTTTTGTTAAGAAAAGTTGACATGAAGAAAAACGATTATGACACAAGAACCTTGATGTCATGTACAGCATTATCTCATTTAATTAACCAGACAACTAGCTTCTGTTTATTTATCAGCATAATCCTGAAAGCTGTGCTTACTGATGTAGTCTGCCTCTTCAGACTGTGTAAGAACTGTCATCTTTGACCTTCTGGATTAATAACCATAGTGTAGGACCATGACTTTGGATAAGCAGAAGCTAATTGTCCAATTGTTGATTAAATGAGATATGACGTGAAAATACATTGCATTTTACAAAGCAACATATAGGTTTATCATTAATGACTAACAAATTTGAGTAGACCATATACAAGAAAACTTAATGCTTCTTACCTCATCCAGAAATTTGACATTCCAGTTATTCAGACCCCAACCACAGCAGCTTCAGTACAAGAAAGGACCAGGTAACCAATTGAATTCTATGAAACTTGAGTGAGAGTTTGTTATATAAAACTTTGGTGAGAAAACAGACATATATATGTGTTCCAGCAAGCAGTGGCAAATTGGGCAGATGAACAACATCATAAAAGTGGGCCGAGAGGCAGTGTTAAAGAACACGTGGACCTTTTGCTTAGAGCCTGTGACCTGAGTGTTTTACACTTCCACGGACAGGGAGGAAGCAGCAATGATATATTGTGCTATAAAAGTATCTATTGATTTAGTAGCTTGTCACTACAGAAGTACTGCTGGCTCTTTAAAGGGCTGACTCTAAGGGTGAAAGAATGGCAATCTGATGAGTCAAGCCATGTCAGAGATCCTACAACACAGGAGATGCTGCAGAAGGCTTTCTCTTGTAGACAGCTGGCTTTTGGCTTATTTTAAGCTTCTAAGTGCCTGCCTAGCCTTCTTTTTTTTTTTTTTTTTCCTGTTCCCGTTGGATACCATCACAGGTTGGATGTGGCTTGCAGCAACCTCTAGTTTAATGTGGAGAATGATATATAAATATATAGATTTGGAATGCAGAGTAAGACGTCATTTTAGGAGGCAGGCCGAGCTCCATTACCAGGTATGCCGGGGGATCATTTTGAAGAGTATCAGCAGCCCATGGAATGGCTGCTCACGCAGCATCCAGCTACAGTACTTAGGGTTTGATTAAAAAAAAAAAATCAATCACTGACATCTAAAACCAGGGTAACTCTAGTTTTTCTCTCCTTGTCTTTGGCACCTCTTCTCCTCTGCTCTCCCTGGTGGCTCAGATGGTAAAGAATCTGCCTGCAATGCTGGAGAGAGACCTGAGTTCTATCCTTGGGGTCCGGAAAATCCCCTGGAGAAGGAAATGGCAACTCACTCTAGTATTATTGCCTGGAAAGTCCCACGGACAGAGAGGAGCCTGGCGGGCTGCAGTCCATGGGGTTGCAAAGAGTCAGACGCAACTGAGCGACTAATACCTTCACTTTTCTTTGTCCTCTGCTCTTAGTACGAACAGGAAATCACCAAACTGAAGGAGCGCCTGCGAGTGTCCAGCCGGCGACTCGAGGAGTATGAGCGCCGGTTGCTAGTGCAGGAGCAGCAGATGCAGAAGCTGCTGCTGGAGTACAAGGCCCGGCTGGAGGACAGCGAGGAGCGGCTGCGCAGGCAGCAGGAGGAGAAGGACAGCCAGATGAAGAGCATCATCAGCAGGTCAGAGGGCGCCTGGCAGCGGACATGGGCTGGCTCAGGGCACAAAGAGGCGGGATGATGGCTAGAGGATCCTAAAGCAAGCACTGCATGTCCTCCGTGATACTCTCTACAACGGTGAAGGCTGGCTGTGTATCTTACACTTTTCCACATATGAGACTTTAGTGCACTTCCTCTGAGGATAGAGGTAGCCAAATTTCCTTTAGTTGTAACAATCAGAAACAGTTAAAACTCAGTGACTCACTTAAGAGAGCAAAACTGAATTTTAAAAGTGTCAGTATCCAACATCCAAGACTAATTTAGATTTTTACCAGTCCAGAGAGGTCTAAGACACTGGACATCTTTAGGGCCAGAGAATCAAGGCAGAGGGCCAAGGACATCCAAGGAAGACCAAGGGAGGGGGGCAATTTTACCAAACACTGCATAGCACTGACTGTGGGCCAGGCACTTTTCTAAGCACTTTACAAATCAGAGATCAGATCAGATCAGTCGCTCAGTCGTGTCCGACTCTTTGTGACCCCATGAATCACAGCACGCCAGGCCTCCCTGTCCATCACCAACTCCCGGAGGTCACTCAGACTCACATCCATCGAGTCAGTGATGCCATCCAGCCATCTCAATCTCTGCTGTCCCCTTCTCCTCCTGTCCCCAATCCCTCCCAGCATCAGAATCTTCTCCAGTGAGTTAACTCTTCGCATGAGGTGGCCAAAATACTGGAGTTTCAGCTTTAGCATCATTCCTTCCAAAGAAATCCCAGGGCTGATCTCCTTCAGAATGGACCGGTTGCATCTCCTTGCAGTCCAAGGGACTCTTCAAGAGTCTTCTCCAACACCACAGTTCAAAAGCATCAATTCTTCGGCGCTCAGCCCTCTTCACAGTCCAGCTCTCACATCCATACATGACCACAGGAAAGACCATAGCCTTGACTAGGCGAACCTTTGTTGGCAACGTAATGTCTCTGCTTTTGAATATGCTATCTAGGTTGGTCATAACTTTGCTTCCAAGGAGTAAGCATCTTTTAATTTCATGGCTGCAGTCACCACCTGTAGTGATTTTGGAGCCCAGAAAAAGAAAGTCTGACACTGTTTCCACTGTTTCCCCACCTATTTCCCATGTAGTGATGGGACCAGATGCCATGATCTTCGTTTTCTGAATGTTGAGCTTTAAGCCAACCTTTTCACTCTCCACTTTCACTTTCATTAAGAGGCTTTTGAGTTCCTCTTCACTTTCTGCCATAAGGGTGGTGTCATCTGCATATCTGAGGTTATTGATATTTCTCCCAGCAATCTTGATTCCAACTTGTGTTTCTTCCAGTCCAGCGTTTCTCATGATGTACTCTGCATATAAGTTAAATAAACAGGGTGACAATATACAGCCTTGACGTACTCCTTTTCCTATTTGGAACCAATCTGTTGTTCCATGTCCAGTTCTAACTGTTGCTTCCTGACCTGCATACAAATTTCTCAAGAGGCAGGTCAGGTGGTCTGGTATTCCCATCTCTTTCAGAATTTTCCACAGTTGATTGTGATCTACACAGTCAAAGGCTTTGGCATAGTCAATAAAGCAGAAATAGATGTTTTTCTGGAACTCTCTTGCTTTTTCCATGATCCAACAGATGTTGGCAATTTGATCTCTGGTTCCTCTGCCTTTTCTAAAACCAGCTTGAACATCAGGAAGTTCACAGTTCACATATTGCTGAAGCCTGGCTTGGAGAATTTTGAGCATTACTTTACTAGCGTGTAAGATGAGTGCAATTGTGCGGTAGTTTGAGCGTTCTTTGGTATTGCCTTTCTTTGGGATTGGGATGAAAACTGACCTTTTCCAATCTTGTGGCCACTGCTGAGTTTTCCAAATTTGCTGGCATATTGAGTGCAGCACTTTCACAGCATCATATTTCAGGATTTGGAATAGCTCCACTGGGATTCCATCACCTCCACTAGCTTTGTTTGTAGTGATGCTTTCTAAGGCCCACTTGACTTCACATTCCAGGATGTCTGGCTCTAGGTCAGTGATCACACCATCATGATTATCTGGGTCATGAAGATCTTTTTTGTACAGTTCTTCTGTATATTCTTGCCACCTCTTCTTAATATCTTCTGCTTCTGTTAGTCCATACCATTTCTGTCCTTTATTGAGCCCATCTTTGCATGAAATGTTCCTTTGGTATCTCTGATTTTCTTGAAGAGATCCCTAGTCTTTCCCATTCTGTTGTTTTCCTCTATTTCTTTGCATTGATCGCTGAAGAAGGCTCTCTTATCTCTTCTTGCTATTCTTTGGAACTCTGCATTCAGATATTTATATCTTTCCTTTTCTCCTTTGCTTTTCGCTTCTCTTCTTTTCACAGCTATTTGTAAGGCCTCCCCAGACAGCCATTTTGCTTTTTTGCATTTCTTTTCCATGGGGATGGTCTTGATCCCTGTCTCCTGTACAATGTCACGAACCTCATTCCATAGTTCATCAGGCACTCTATCTATCAGATCTAGGCCCTTAAATCTATTTCTCACTTCCACTGTATAATCATAAGGGATTTGATTTAGGTCATACCTGAATGGTCTAGTGGTTTTCCCTACTTTCTTCAATTTCAGTCTGAATTTGGCAATAAGGAGTTCATGGTCTGAGCCACAGTCAGCTCCTGGTCTTGTTTTTGCTGATTGTATAGAGCTTCTCCATCTTTGGCTGCAAAGAATATAATCGATCTGATTTCGGTGTTGACCATCTGGTGATGTCCATGTATAGAGTCTTCTCTTGTGTTGTTGGAAGAGAGTATTTGCTCTTGGAAGTGGTCAAACAAGAGATGGCAAGAGTGAATGTCAACATTCTAGGAATTAGCAAACTAAAATGGACTGGAATGGGTGAATTTAACTCAGAGGACCATTATATCTACTACTGCCGGCAGGAATCCCTCAGAAGAAATGGAGTGGCCATCATGGTCAACAGAAGAGTCTGAAATGCAGTACTTGGATGCAATCTCAAAAACGACAGAATGATCTCTGTTTGTTTCCAAGGCAAACCATTCAGTGTCACAGTAATCCAAGTCTATGCCCCAACCAGTAATGCTGAAGAAGCTGAAGTTGAACGGTTCTATGAAGACCTACAAGACCTTTTAGAAATAACACCCAAAAAAGATGTCCTTTTCATTATAGGGGACTGGAATGCAAAAGTAGGAAATCAAGAAACACCTGGAGTAACAGGCAAATTTGGCCTTGGAATATGGAATGAAGCAGGGCAAAGACTAACAGAGTTTTTCCAAGAAAATGCACTGGTCATAGCAAATACCCTCTACCAACAACACTTTACAAATAAAATTTGTTTAATCCGCTACTGATAATTTGTTTAATGCCAGCCTCTGAGGTCAGCATTATTATTATTATTCTCCTCTTTCAAATAAAGAAACAGGCAACAAATTCATTAAGTCACTTGCCCAAGGTCACTTAGTGGTGCAATTGGGATTTGAAGCCAGGTCGTCAAGCCCTAGCTTGATGCTCACAGCCACGGTGCTTCAGAGCTGTTAAGTGCCGTAGGCAGGTCGAAACAAGTCTGTTGTTTTAGCAGCACAGAAGGATTTAGCAGTCTTACTAAGAGCCCTTCCATGGAGTTAAACATCCAGGGATTAAGATATGAAATGCATGAGAAAAAAAGTAGACCTACTATGTGTAGAGTACACTCAGAGGACATTTCACTGTTCAGGGGAAGGAAAGGTCAGCTGTCACAAAGTAATGAGATTAAAAAAGGGTTTGATTTGAGTTAGTAGATTTGCTGTTTTAAAATGAAATAAGTTGTGCTGAGGAAAGGATCTGATAGAAGAGAGGGAGACAATGATGGTGCAAGTGCTACTGCAGAGGAGATGGAAACATGTGGGATCCAGTCCCAGGAGAGGAATCGGCTCTGAATGTCTTCTCCCAAGGCAGGTGAGAAGACAGAGCCTAGTGCAGATCTTGGGCGAGGAAGGAGTGGCAACGCTGAGCTGTCCTGAGTGTGGGTGTCTTGTTCTGTGTGTTAGCCTGCTCGCTCCTTGAAGATGTTGGTCTCTCCTTCCCGCCCCGTTCTAGGCTGATGGCTGTGGAAGAGGAACTGAAGAAGGACCATGCTGAGATGCAGGCAGTTATTGATGCAAAGCAAAAGATAATCGATGCACAGGTAAGCAGGTTCTCAGTCTAGTGGAAGCGACTGGTTTAATATAACTGTTAACCTCCCAACTTCCCATCCCTTGCAAACACCAAGGCACGTAACAGAAAACAGCTCATTGGAAAGTTCTCGGCAGTACCTTTCGAAGACTTTTTTAAATGTTTCTTTGCGACCTCTACGACCTTTTCCTTCCTTTACTGGTGATGAATCCGTTAACCCAGCAAAGTTTTAGCCTGCTTTAGTACAGGTGCTCGACAAATCTCAACTGAGTGCATGACGGGGTTTACTTCTTTCCTTCTGGAAAGGAGGGCATTCTCTCAGGGGGGCACCTGTGAAAAGTCCACTGCATGTGTCTGGCTTGTGACCTCCACTGACCATTGCTTGGCTGTGACGTTCACGGTCTCGTCAGTCACGTCCACTGTGCCATCAGCCTCTGGCCCCAAACAGTAGTTGAGCTTCAGGAGAGAGCCAGGGCTGCAGAAGGTACCCTGCCTTGTTATTCTTTGGTTCCGTGACAGGCATCGGTGCCTGGGGTTCACTTGGCCACCCTTCTCTGTTGGTGCTGTGCTTGGAGAGCCTCTTACGGTTGATGAGATCAGAACCTGGGTGTCTGCTCCTTGTAGCTTCTACCTGTGATGCTAACGACACGATGATGGCCAGGGGCTCCTCACAGGTTCTCAGAGCAAAACCCAGGAAGTGTTTCGAATACCTTTTCATCTTTTCAGTGCAAAACACGGTTGCATTTCTTAGAGTGAAACAAGTAACGAGAGGCAAGTGCCGTTTGGATGTGGCTGGTTTGGCCACTGAATATATCCCCTCCCTAAAGACCACCCATCGGGGAAGGCACCCATCGGTGCCATCGGGGAAGGCGATGGCACCCCACCCCAGTACTTTTGCCTGGAAAATCCCATGGACGGAGGATCCTGGTAGGCTCCAGTCCATGGGGTCGCTAAGAGTCGGACACGACTGAGCGACTTCACTTTCATTTTTCACTTTCATGCATTGGGGAAGGAAATGGCAACCCACTCCACTGTTCTTGCCTGGAGAATCCCAGGGACGGGGGAGCCTGGTGGGCTTCCTTCTATGGGGTCGCACAGAGTTGGACACGACTGAAGCGACTTAGCAGTAGCAGCAGTAAAGACCACCCAGCCAGGCTTGTGTTTCTCACCCTTAAGTATCATATCATTTCTGTAAGGTCTGAAGTAAAAATGGTAGCAAGGCCTTTGTATGTCCTACTTTCTTCTCTCCCTCTCAGCCAGTAGTCAGTCTATGGTAGAACCACCCAGTATTCTTAAACACACATTCCATTCCCACTCTGGTTTCCTGACAGAGCTAATGTGGGATGGGGTACATTTTTCAAAGGAATAGAGAGGGAGGCTGAAAGCACCGCCGTGGAAAGTATGAATCCTGGGCTTTGTGCTCCCTCATAAACACAAGACCCAGAAGTCAAGTGCGAGTTCTAATGCTCTCTTATCAGTGCAGTTCCCAGAAAGATTTGGACCCTTGAACTCTAGTTTCCAGATATTTAGACCTCCTAAGAATCAGAAGAAAGTTCTTAGTTGATCCTTTCTTTAAAGGTGTCCCCAGGGTGGATGACAGAAGGAAGGGTTGCAGAGACAAGGCTATCTCGACAGGCATTTATCCAAGAGGCTTAAGAGAAACAGCCTGGGTAAAGACAGTTGAGTCAGGAAAACTAGTGTTGGTAAGTGTTCACTTTGGGATTTTCAACATGAAAGAGAGTTCTATGAATAACTGCACCCAAATAGATTTTAGTTCTAATGAGATAATATAGATTGTTTTAATAATTTCTGCTGGTCTAAAACCGTGGCAGTCTTAGCAAAGGGAGCTTAGGGGTGTCCCACTCATGGCTGTGTGCATACGGTCCAGTTTCCTAGTTGGCTATTGAGACAGCCTCATCATTAGCTTCTGAAGATTTCTATCCTACTCTGCCCCCGATTTTTACTTCTAGGGTAAGATGGCTGGACATGAAGCAGGAGTCATAGGCATAGCAGGTAAAGGCAAAGGAGGGAAACAGATTCATCAGGGCTCAAAAGCTCTGGAAAGAAAGGGCCTTCTCTCAGTTAACAGCAGGGTGTCACCATTCCAGAATGGGAGAACTGTTATCCTCAAAGCACTGGTCGATGTCAGATTTGCAGTCTGGCTAAACTGGACTATAGTTTGGGTCCATACCTCAAGGCAATGGTTTTCAAATGGTTTGATTCTATGGACTATTTTGGTGGAACCAGAGGCACCTTCCATAGATCCCTTTCCAGCTGCTCCTCCTGACCACTCAACAACAAGGACTTCTCTCAGCTAATGGATCAAATCACGTCCCGGTTAGCTAAATATCATAAATTACACGTTCAAACACAGGCATTACTATATAGTAAATTTTAAGAGGAGGCTCACTTTGGATCCATGAAGCACACTTGAAGAGTCCATTAGACCACATTTTGAAAACCATTGCATGATGCCCAGCACAGATGATAAACACTAAAGCTAGCTTTTTCAAAAATTATAATCCCCTTAAAAGGAAGGGGATTCCCAATTCCAGCTGCTGTCTCACTGACACATTAAAAATCCTTTTCTAGCAAAAGACTGTGAAAATCCTTTGGTGTCCTTTGTAGCAAATGCCTCTTCCTCTGAAAGAATAAGTAACTTAACATCTTAAGTGTTTCATGGAGCAGAGCAACCCTTAAACACTTAAGATGTTAAGATTCTCAACATTTGCTAGAATGAGGACATGTTTGGGGTGAAAGCTTCCCAGCGAGGTAATGCACACTTACTTCCGTGCCCCTGGTATCTGCCTTGGTGCCACTGGCAGTTAAAAAATATTTCTGAAGTGAATTGCTTTCCTTATACTGGCATCGGACCCAACACTTCCCAAAACAGGACAGGACAAGTACCCGGTGAATGGGTTTCCATCTCTCTCAGCAGCCATGTGCCCCTCCAGACCAGGCTTGTCCCTGAATTCAGCCTCCTAGAGTCTGAATATTCCCTGAATATTCATCTCCTAGAGTCAGTTCATGCTCCGCGGCCCCCCTGGGGTCAGCCACTTTCTAACTGGAACTGGGAGATGAGGAGTATTCCCCTAGTGACCCTGTCCTAGGAGATGAGATCCTGGTGATGGTACTAAGGGGTTATTTCTTAAACATCGGACCAGGGGCTATGCTGCCTTCCACCCCAACCTCCCCCCTGCTCCAGGGATCTCTCCAGGTGACTCAAATGGAGAACAGAAAAGGGCGTCCTAGGAGAAGCAAGCAGCTGCCTAGTTCCTGTTGCAAGTGATATCTCCACTGTGTTAAATTACAGGTCATAAATGGAGATGAGATTATGCAAACAGGCAAGTAACCCCGTCCGTCCGTTCTCTAGCTGAGCAGTTCCCAGCCCTGGCCCGATGCACTGGCCTCCTACACATTCCAGCTCCTGCACTCCCCACACGCAAAGCCCTTCCTGTCAGGCCGGAACTAGATTGCTCTGCCGTTCACGCCAGGCAGAATGAAAATGTCAAGGCATCTTTTGCCAACTGAACTTGACTTTCAAAAGTCCCTGTTTGATTTTTTTTGTTTGTTTGTTTTATTTTGAAAAGTTGGCACTTGGAGGGAAAGTTACAAAAGGGAGTTTGTCCACTTGGAAGTTTTCAACTGTTGAATAAAAGGGTTGCTTGACTTTAGTTGTTACTCTTGCAGGAAATAAATAAATACAGCCATTCTTAGCCTTCTTTTTGACCCTTTATGAGTCCGAAAATTTTTCATGAATGCCTAATTTCTTTGGGTCAACCCTAGAGAATCCTTTATTCCTTAGAACTAGGACATTATAATTTATCCTAATACTGAAATACCTACTTTTTTAATCATTTTGCGATATTACCAGTCTTTCTGCTCAGAGATCATTTCTAACCATAGTAGGGGGGACATCATGTCTGGTTCCCACCCCCTTTTCCCTGGTAGTCACCGGCTAACCCTTACTTCTTAACTTTTAAAAGATCTAAACTTGTTACCTCAGTAAACTCCATTGGTGGTAATTTTTTTTTTTAATTATTATCTTTTTTAAAGCCTTGTCGTTCTTTATTTCTTTCAAGTTTTGCTTATCCTTAAAACAAGTTACCTTCCCAGAGTATAAATCTTATGTTAGATTTGTGGTTAATTAATAATGCTGATTTTATATATATATCTTACCCCCTGAGTTCTTTATCAGAGAAAGGAAAAAAAATTTAATGATATTAACAAGTGTGAGCTAGGTTTTTTTTATACTTTTGAAACTGTGACCACCAGCCCTGCTCCATATAGATTCCCACCCCAAAAGCAGAAGATTAAAGGGAAGCCTTACCTGATGCTACTGTTGTATTGGGTTGGCCATAAAGTTCGTTCGGGTTTTTGCACGCTGTTATCAAATGAATATTTTGGCCAACCCAATATATGCTTTCTCCCTAAACATCCCCCCAGGGCAGTGGTGTTCCTTCTGCATCTTGGGCAGCATGTTTCCCAGCAGAGCAGCGCTGCTCACAGCCGTGTGGAGCTACTCCCGTAACAGCGAGGAATAGCTTCCATCACATGGACGTTTGTGTGTCCTCTCTAACCCTGACCATGACTCTCCTTACCATGCTTTTCCCTGAGCAAATGAAGACAATCCCTAGGTAGGAAACCTGTTTTTGGCTCTGGGGGGTTGTTCCTCACGTGTTTTTTTTTTTTTTTTTTTTTTTTAATTAGTTGTTTTCTGAAAATGGCAACTTCATGTAGGAAAGGTTCTAGAATGATTTACCTAGCTGCTGAAGCTAAGATTAGGATTTCTCTCCTAGTCTTTGCAAAACTAATAATATTTTGATGGGATGATTTTATTTTTTTTTTAATTTAGATGAGTCTGCTTTTCTCTGATTGCCATTTTGTTCCTTCATTTTTTTTCTCTTTTTTTTAATGCGTGTATTCAACAGTCTTTGGTTCTAAGATATTGGTTCTAAGGCTTTTTTTTTTTTTTTTCTTTCTGAGATTCAAAAGCAAAATGAAAGCAGTCTTCCTTATTGGGGAGCTTTCCTGGAGTACCTCTGAGCTGGAATGAGTCTAGGAGCTTGTGTTCTCTGTCTGTTTCCGTGTGTTACGTTTTCGGCATCCCCCTCCGGCCACACCTCCCTTCCCACATCCAAATAACCCCTCGGTCTAGCTTTTGGCTGCTCCTCCCCCTCTCGCTGTCGTATCCTCACTTTGTCGGTGACTATGAACTGCCGCCATGTACTGTTTCAGTTTTGAGCACCACGTGAAATCTTTGCACGTGTGACCGGTGTGCCCTTCGGGGGCTGAGAACCCATACATCACATGCACTCCTCGTCTGTGACATGAAACCTCTGGTGCTTCTTTCTTTGCCACCTAATTCCTGTGTGTAAGTTTTGACCCAAAGCACTTCCTAGAGCAAAGCAGCTTGGCACCTCCGTCTCATAGTCTGAATAACACGTGGTGTCATTTTTACGTGATGTCTTAGGGTCCCAAGGGGTGATGAGTAACAAACCTTGCAATGCTGAAGGGGAAAAAGAAACACAAACCCACTGGGCCCAGGGGAAGCTGGCCTGACTCGGGTGCAGAAAGAGGCAGAGACGTTCCATTTGTCTGGGAAGCATCATGTGCACTGCTGTTTGCTAGAAAGCATTAATTAGAACAGTCATTTGGGAGAGCATTACGGTGCAGTTGCCCACATGGAGCCAGAATAAAGCCCCATTTGGTGTGTTGTAGGAAAAACGGATCGTGTCGCTGGATTCGGCCAACACCAGACTGATGAGCGCGCTGACCCAGGTGAAGGAACGGTACAGCATGCAGGTCCGAAATGGCATCTCCCCCACCAACCCCACCAAGCTTTCCATCACGGAGAATGGTGAATTCAAAAACAGCAGCTGCTGACGGACGGGCCTCACAAATAGACAGACTGTGGGAGGAGACAGAAGGAAACGTCCCCACTCTCCTGTCCCCAGCCCTCTCCCCAGCCCCACCAGGTTTACAGAATGCCCCTGCTTCAGAACAGCAGGGTGGTGAGCAAGTCTGCAACAAAGAAAGGAACCTTGTCTTTCAGGGCATAAGGCTAAGACTTCCAAGGTCGACGCTTCCCCCACCCCCACCCCATGTCTGTGTGTACATAGGGAACTTAGTTCTGGGCCATGTACAGAAAATACCACTGTAATATACCCAAAGGAAGTTAATAATGTAGATTACCTTTTTAACTATTGCTATTTTTATTATTGTTGTCCTCTTGTTGAAAGCACTGCAGTTGTTAGAGGAGGAAGTGTAGGAACTATGTACGTGAATGAGAGATGAGCCCAGCCGCTCAGTAGAGACCACGCATCTGTCTGATAGAGCACACGGACCGCGACAGGACATGGTCAGAATGAATTTTTCAGGGATTCATCTGCCAGGTTAAAAGCCCCGCTCTGGTTCCCTTGTCCTGTAGGAAAACATGCAAATTACCAAGATCCAAACGAAACAGTTCATCCCACTGATCAAGCGAGACTGGTTCTACATGGACAGCTGATCTGCTTGGGGACACACTGTCCCAGAGGACACAGATAAGAGCTGTTGCATAGAAACCGGACTCTAGGAGGGGTTTCTGTTGAACTCTTATTGATGTTCATTTCCTTCTGTCTGTAGCAGATGGAAATTTTTCCACTTTAGGTAGGGGGCTTTTTTTTTTTTTTTAACCCCAGTTGTAATAAAAGGTGTTCTTTTTCCTCTTTAGAGTTTACAAAACTATAAATATCTATGTCTCTAGAAACCATCTTCATCTTCACACACCCACTTGCCCTTTCCTCCCCCGTGGTGGGAACAGTCATCACCAACAGGGTTTACTCTCCCCTGGAGAGGTTATTCAAATCTGCTGTCCATAAGCCATCCGAAAGAAACACCCTTTCTTCCGTACAGAAAAGGGCTAACCATTTCATACCATGGCAGGAAGCTCTGAATAGTTCCCAATTTAAAATTTTTCTTCTATTTGTAAGTTACAACTCTGGTTTGGGATAAAGATTTTATCCAGTGTACTAGCAGGTCTCGGGGCAGGGTAATTTTATCTCAGTCTTTCACTTTTAAATTGCTTCTTCTTTTAAATTTGGACAAGAAATCCAAATCAGAAGCATTGCTCTCTTAAAAGTCGTGATTACTCTTAACAAAAAAATACTGAAAGTGGGAGGACAGCGTATTCCAGCTGTTATTCCCGTGCTCTTTGTAGATTTGGCAATAATAACCCATTTTCACTAGTTGTCATCCATGGCTTTATTGTAGGACAGAAACAGTTATGGAAGTTCATTTACTTCCTTTTTTTTTTTCCAGAGGTGTGAAACATCATCTTAAATGCAACCTTGATTATCAGAAGTATGAAATGTTACAAGTTAGACAGATAGTATATAGACAAGTATATATACACATATATTCACACATATGTACATATAACTGCACAAATAGGAAAAGTTCCTGCCTTCTATGCTGTCGGATTTAATGTTACAAGGAGTTAGAATCTCATTAAGCAAGATCTAAGCAATTGCTTATATTGAGAAAGCAACCACATTTCTCAAGTAAGTTAATGATGTTTATTTTAAATTATAAACTTTAGGGAATTTTTTTTTTTTTAAGGGAGAGGAGGGAGGAAAAAAAAAAAACACCTGAGGAAGCCATATGCATGGAGTGAGTGTTTCCACATAACGGAGTACTTAGAACTACAAAGGGGACAAGAGAACATTTATCAGGTCCCCTTCTGGGTGACACCCCAACAGAGTCACCAGGCTTCCCTTCCACTATACCGCAGACTTGAACTCTGACCTCTTAAGCACTGCCCTCCAGTAGATCTCCATGTTTGACCTTGTATCTCAACAACCTCACATGGCCCCCGACCCACAATCTTTTGAAATATGTCCCCTCCGTAACATTCCCATTTCTGCCTGTCGAAGATCTAAAACAGGAGCTACCTGGTGTGTTCATCTGATCTGCAGACATCATGCCACATCTTAAATGTGTATTAAAGTTTTGGCACTTGTGTATTTTCTTGACCCCTGGTCATGATTTTATAAATTCTTATCCCCTTTCCCTCCAAGTTGAGGGCACACTGTGGCCAAAATCACTTATTTGAACAGGAAAAAAAAAAACTACCAATTCTGAAGTAGTGCTCCGTGTTGGGGGAGAGGCTATATAAACATAGGTCTGTTCTTGTTTGTGACTATTTTCAGCTCTAGCCATTCTCTATAAAAGCCTTCAGAAAACCTGGTAAAAGAATGGTCAGTTTCAGTGGCCTTAAGTATGTATCACTGGTGATGTCTTGCATTGAGATTTTGAAGTTCTCGGGTAGTGGTTATGGATGACAGAGGTGTGATAAACTATTTTGGAGGGTTGGGGGAAACACACAAACCAAATATGTTTTTGATGGATGCAATACATCTTATCGGCATTATGTGAGCTTCTGAGATGGCTGCCTCACTTGGAAGATTAGATGCCCAAAATGTTTGTATAGCTTATGCAGCCCTCTGTTATTATCAGGTTATCTTGAATGAAGAGGAAAGAGTATACACAAATAATAAAATCAGAGATAAGCTAGAAGTTCAGTGTAGTTGCCAGATGTTAAATTTTAGATTATTCTTTGAGCTTATTCCTGTCTGAGTATTTTTTCTGAGTATTTGTTTAGAGAACGCTGCAGTCTTACAGAACTTATTCCAAAAGATTTTTTAAGTATGGAAAAAGTCAGCAACAGCCAATAATTTTTATGGAGGTATTGCTCAATTGGCTTTTCTTCAGCCCAAATAAGTATACACCTCTGTTTTACTCGGAGGAGGTGCGTGTTTGAAGAGAAGCAGATGGATTAAGACGGCACATCTCGCACGCCCTCTAACACCCAACACGTCACCGCATGATGGGGTACAGCGTGGACCAAGGCTGGAGTTTGGAAATCAGATGAAGTGCTGGCAGGATGCTTGTCTAGCTGACAACCAGACTAGGCCATTAATAAGGACAACATTGGCAGGATTTAGGGAAAGAGCTTAATACTTGCCTTTTATTTTCACTGGAGCAATACGCTTTCTCAGCTGAAGCAGCAAGAAGTAATAACATTTCCTTCAGGTCATCGCATTCCGAGTGTCTGCAGTACAAGCCCTGATGGAAGGGTGATTGTAACTAGGTAACTAAGACAAACACTTGAGCACTTACTATGTTCCAGGCACTGTTAGCAAGGTTCTGCTGGGCTCCAGGGCGGTCTGTTGTAAGAGAAGTGTGGTAAAATGAGGTCATCATGCTGCTGTAACTTGGCGTTTTGCACTTGTCATTGAGTTGGTCAGAATTAGCTTTCTCTGGTCCACTTCTACCATCCCCTGTGATAGTGCTGGACAATGAAAGAAAAAGTGGGATTAACTATCTAGGACTGCTGTATGCCCTTGAGAATTAACTTGACTTTCAAGGTAAAGCTTTTTGGATCCTAGTCTGTTTACAGATGTGTAGCTCTGCCGACCCTCAGTTCTCTGTCTGGCCTCAGAGGTGCACTGGGTTGAGAGCAGTTGTTTTTTGGAAGCCCCAGAGCAGGACCGTTGCCATCAAGAGAGTTTGGTTACAATTTGTTCTGCCTTCCATCTAGGTTCAGTTCTAGTTATCTCCATTTTGGAGTTTCTGAGAAGACTGGTTGTGGGACTGAACTTGGAGAAGGAGTCCTCCTTGGGATGACCGAAGGCCCATGTGACCCTGACTAGAGTTGACACCAGACTAGACTTGTCACTGGGCTGGACTCCGCGGCTCTGGAGCCCACTCCACAGCTTCCCTGTCCTTTCAGCTGCTTCTCTAGGGGCCATCTTCTACACATTATGGGCTTTCTTCTTCATTTCCCCTTTCCTTTTTCAAATCTAATAGTGAAGTCTCCTGCTCACTTCAGCAGTAAATAGTTGCCTACACACCCCCTACCTGAGGGCCAAGGATTTGGGATACTTTGGTTTTTTAATCAATATGTCCATTGAAAGGGCCTATTTTGTTTCCTTTTTTAAAAGCAAGATATGTTGGGGTGTTAAATTTTTAAGTAGACTCTCTTTTTGTGTTTGAGTGATTGTTGTTAGTTCTAGAAGCATTCTCTTGTCATGACCCAGTTATGAATGCTCTTGGGTTTAGGAAGGACAAAAGTGATGAAATTTGCATGAGGTAGAATAAATATGAAGAGTGAAAGAACCTGAGAAGATACATGATCCAAAAGGGGCTAATGCACAGCAGTCTTCTTCAAAGCCCAACGGGTTCAAGGAAACAGGAGGATGTATTATCCTTTGCCCAATCTCAGAATATACGAGATACACAGAAAGGCAGTTTCTGTAGAAACACGACGTGGGCACCCACGCAAAACACATGATTCTTAGGGCTTCCTTTTTCTGAGTGTTAATCCATCTCATCAAGCAGTGATTCCCAAACGTCTTGAGATTTTTAGATTTTATGCCCTCATCTGTTAGATTGTATGACAGTGGTTCTTGGCTCTTTAAAATGTACCATATGTGTTATATGTATATATGTTAAAGTGACTTGAAATTGACTTGGTTTGGCATTGTCTCAAGAACCCAAGATAACATTATTGATACCTTGGGAAGTCATAGAAGTAAAGTTGAATGTCACTGATCTGAGAGTAGAGTCCAGAAAGAAGTAGCTTTGGTTCCTGATCGGTTTATCCTCAGGTGTTTTAGTAAGGCTTGGCCATGAGCCACCCAAGGAGCCAAGTGGTGGTTTGTGTCCATATTTCAGCATGCATTTTAATTTTCTCCTCAGTTCTTAGTGTTCATTGCCTTTGTTTTTTCCCAGGAAATGTTTTAGTTTGAACCTTAAAACCAGATTTATATATTGTAAAAAGATTTTCACAAAAACTGTTTTAGGAGCCCTCAATCATCTGTGTGGGATGTACAAAATTTAAGAATAAATATCATTTTTATGTCATTTCTACACTCCCAAGGGAAAATTTCAATTCCCAGTTCACCAAAAGGTTAAATACTGGTTGATTCAATGACCACTATCCTGCAGAAAATTTGAAATAGGGTTAAATTTTGACTGGTGCTTAGACATTTCCTCATTACATTAACTCAAGACAGCAGCATATTAACCTGAATCACACCTGTAAGGAACTTACCTTCTAAATTTGACTTTGTTCTTCATCTCCAGGGCCTTAATAAGAGTGTGTTAAAACACATGACTATTTTACAATGATAGCTCTAAATAATTTATTTTTTATTTCAAGAAAGAGAAATACACGTTAGAGAAACAAAACCCAAGATTTTATTTTATTTTTAAAGCCATATTTTTGTGCTAGTAGCACTTAGATTGTTCCATATGTGAGATCCATATCAGCATTTCATTACCTGGGTTTGTTCTAAAAGAAGATTTATTTTTGTTCTGTGAATAATTTTTGACGGTTCTTGTACATGTACAGATATAGATACGTTTGAGGTCTTTTATTGATATTCCTATGAAGAATACAAATAAACTTTAACTTTAAACATTTCAGACTAAGGTTGCTACTGTATTTGACATATTACTATTTGATTTCTAGCATGTCATCTGGGTGATTAGGACACTTGGAGAAGAACCAATAACAAAATGTCTGTAGGAATATTATGCTGAAGGTATATTTTAACATGAAGAACAGCATGTCTTAGAATTTCCCAACTTACAGGGAAAAATATTTAGCTGAAGGGCAAAGATAACATGCATCATATTGTAACAACACCCTTAAAAAGCTCCTTATTCTGGAAAATTAGCAATCTCTTTACCAGCTTGTAACTGAATAGAAAATGGAAGGATAACCCCACTGAGCACTCCAGACCAGTACTGGCCTCTCTTAATTCTTCAATAGATTAACAGGGTTTGTTTCAGGGTTGTGTTGTTTAGTTGGGACTTTTTTGCTATTGTTGTTCTTACTTGCTTATTATTCTCAAGGTTAGTATTTCCACATTACCCCCATCTTCTGCTTATCTGTTTCATTCTTTAAAACCCCAAGATGCAGGTCCCATAAGTAGTTTTCTTACATGCTAAGTTTAGTTCTGAAATTCCACCAGTTAGCCTCCTCACATATCTAGTTACTTCTTATATTCTACTAGAAATTAAAAGACTAAAGTTCACTCAAAATCCAGAGAAAATTGTGCAAGATCACAGTAGACGTGTTATTTTTTGTTCACTTCGAAGCCGACCCATTTCAATCTGAATTGCTCATGACCTAATGTAAGGTTTAAGACATCTTGAATCTGAAAGATCAAAAAGGGAGAAATTGTCATTGATGCTATCTTGTGACCTTCCAGTCTTAGCCCTTAACTGTCCATCCATCCACCCTTTCTGTCTAGCCATACCCTTTACTCTTCTTAGCTTCCTTCCAGCCACCTGCCTTTTGTTGTTAGTGCCTTCAACAGTAGGAAAGTACATAAATCAAGTTTGTTGGACCACCACTACCCCCCCACACACACACACAAATTTTAATAATAAAGGAGCCTAAAAATTCAAATGACTTAATCAAGAATTCTCAATCCTGACTGTTCATCAGAATCACTTAAGATCTTGAAAAAGTGAACGTGGAGATGCGCCTTTAGGCCCTCCACTGAACAATCAGATGGAAACTCTCTAAGGACTGGACCAGGGATTACCCAAAGGATTCTAGATTCAGCCAGGTTAATGACCGCTAGTCCATATCTTGCTCTGAGCACTGTGTGTGTGACTGTTATAATGTTCCTTCTGTCACCATCCGTGGAACTGGGTAAGTTGGCTATAGGTGTTTTTTTTGCCTCCTGTTTGGTATGTTAAATGCTGGTAAAAGTGATAATATGTACTCTTACCTTGTCCCTGCCAATTCCATCCTTTAAATATGTGATAGAAATTCTCTCTGTTAATATAGGATAGCCATATTCCAACAAAAGTGACCAAAAGCTGGAATTTCCCATCTTGACCCCAATTTTCCCATTATTGGTTTTAATTTGAAATAAAATGTAGATGGTTTCTGGTTTGGAACCCCCTCCCTGACCAAGAAAAGGGCGAGGATACCTTGACTTTTGTAGATTTAACACTCAACACTGCAGTCTTATTACTTGAACTTCTACTAAAAAAAATTTTATCGGAGGCCAAATTGCATCATTTGCACCTGTTCTTCCTTCAGTGAGGGCTTCCCTGGTGGCTCGGATGGTTAAGATTCTGCCTGCAGTGCAGGAGATGCAGGCTCGATCCTTGGGTCAGGACGATCCCCTGGAGAAGGGGATGGCTGTCCACTCCAGTATTCTTGCTTGGAAAAGTCCATGGACAGAGGAGCCTAGTGGGCTATAATCCATGGAGTCACAAATACTCAGACACGAGTAAGCGACTCTTACCTTCAATAGAAAAATGCACCAGAAGTTCCCCAGTTTCCTCCCCGCTGCCAGGCAGACACGTGTGCCCATGTACATTTGCACACACACAACCACTCTTCCTAGAAACTTCCATTTTTGAGATTTTTGAATGAATTGCCTCGGTGCTGTTTCTTTGGCATATGAGTAAATTGCGGTAAGCTAACAGATGGATATCAGTCTGTTTCCTTGTCTGTAAAATTGTGATTTTGGCTAGATAGCCTACGAAGAACTTTAGCTCTGACATCTTATGATTATTATCTGATATCACTGAAAAATGTGCCGTTAGGTCATATCTGAAAAATCACTTTGGGGCTTTTGTCACAATATTTAAGAACAGTTCTTTCTCTTCACAATTTCCTGTCTCACGATACTTTTAAAAAATAGGAGAGGAAAAACAAAAGCCTGGAACAAATGTATATCCGGAACAATAATTTGATAATAATAATAATATTTAATGTTTATTGAGCACTTCCTATGTGCCAATTTCCAAAGCACTTTTTTTATGGAATATTTCATTTAATCAAATACCAACCATATGAGTTAGGTATGGTTGTTCCTAATTCATGAGGAAACAGAGGTTCAGAGAGACAAGTTTAGGTGCTCAAGGTCACACCACTAGCAAGTGCAAAGCCATCATCCAAATTTGTGTCCTTCTAACTATGCTGTATAGATTTTTTTTTCTGAGAGCTCAGGAAAAATGTTAGAAAAGATTCGAGCATGTGAACCAGCCTTCATGATGAACCAGAGCCAGAAGGATGGCAATGGCAACAGATAAGCTCATTTTCTAAGACTATTTCTCCATTATTGGCTTTGACAGGATGGCTTTGCATTGTCAAGTCATCTGACTGATAAGAATTAGAGGACAGAAGTCTCACCTCACTCAGAAATTGGTCTTTCATGTCTTCTGGGTCCATCAGAACCGGGATGAGAAAATCTGCTTTAAGGATTCCAAAGAGTTGCCCTGAAAAAGAAAGTATTACCTGGATCAAGGCACATTATCTCATTGCCATCTGAAAACTTCACATTCTTAGCGGTCAGGGAGTGCCCACTGGACACCATAGAGGCTACATGGTGATTTAGGCCTTTAAAAGGAGAAGAAAGAAACCAGCTAGTGGCCAAAAGTAAAGAGTCTCATGAGTGGAGTAACTGCTGCTCTCCTCCCATAACGTGGCCACCCTCAGGCAGTTATTTCCTTTGCTCTCTCTTCTGTATTTTCCTCCTTTTTTTAAAAAAAATTTTTTTTCTCTTTGGTGGGGTGGAGGGATGTGCCATGCAGCTTGTGGGATCTTAGTTCCCTGACCAGGGATCGAACCCTGGACTGCCAGGGAATTCCTTTTAATAAAATTATCAAGTAGATTATTCCACACCATGCTGGAAATATTCACCTCTCCCTGGACCCACATTTATAAGAGCCAACTCTACACCAGAAAACTCTTAGATTCTCCGAGCCTATAAACAAACTCAGCCTTTGGCCCTGAGCACTGCAGTCACAGGAACTAAGGCATCATATAGGACCACCTTATAAAGTTAATAAAGTACCCCACTATCTCTCTGGGTACAACAACCCTGTGATGAAGGCAGGTCATTTTTACTACCTTCCTTCTGCAGATGAGAAAGAGGAGATTTGCTCCCTGAGCTTTCACAGTCATCCGGGAGCTAACTCTAGGATCCTCACCCTTGTTCCCTTCCCAACATGTCACGCTGTCTTTCATAGAAAGGTCTTGAGTGCCCCATGCTGAGGAGTGGCTGTCCAGATTTAATTTATTGGTTGTTAAGAGTGAGAAACTTGGAGCCAGAAGCAGTTAACTACCTGGTTTCGGTACTGGAGTTTTTTCCATAGATTCTGGGTGATTAGCTGAGCTCCATTGTTGGGCTTGAGTGGCAGGAGCTGTGCCTGTCATATTGGTGCCACTCTTTTCACTTGTCACAGCTACAAGCCGGGGGGGGGGGGGGGGGGGGGGGGGTGGCGGCGGGAATAAAAGAGTTACTGCAAATACAGCCAGGAGCAAGGTGGTCAGAGATGGGTAACTGCCCCTGAGCTACAAGACAGGCCTGGGTGGCCACCATCCTACAGAAACCATCCAGCGTGGGAAGCTCAGTCCTTCCCAGACCCTTCACTTACCCCACAGGCTCAGGTACCCAGTATCTACATCATCATCCCTCATAAAGTGTCTCTGATATCAGGATTTGTGGGGCTTGGGCAATATTATATCTCCTCAGTATCAAATGTTTAGTAGCTCCTACCCCAGGAAGCCCAATCCCCCTATGTGGTCTGCCGGCTACACAGAGCCCCACCATGGTACCCAGGGACCCCCAGCATCTCCATCAAGGGGTAGCACCTCAAAGTACATATTCCAAAGCCAAGCTCAGCAACCCCCTCACCCCCTTTCTGGTTGCCCATCCCCTGAGGCTCTCCAGCCAGAGACCCCACATAACCCCAGCTGCTCCCTCACTCCTCACTTGCTCTCACGTTCAGTCACCAAAGTCCTGTCAGTGCCTTGCAGATGTCTTTTTTTTTCAAATATGGGATATTTGAACCATACTGTTTTGTGATATATTATTGTAAAGTAAGTAAAAGTGTCCCCTCCCCTGACCCAGGGACGACCACTATTAACAGTTTGCTATAGAATATCCTTCACACACTTGAATTTTTTAATTTGAATGCATAAAGATCTACCTTATTCTCTTTCAAGGCTGCATAGTATTTAGTGGAATGTACATAAGTTATTTAATCAATCTGCTTTCAATGGACATTAGATTTCGCCTCCAGTTTTTCACTGTAATAAACAATGCTGCAACAAACAACCTGTGTGTGGAGTGTATGCGTCAATGTGGGTGTGCACCTTGTACTTTTATTTCCTAACTTCCAAGGGTAGAATTTCTATATGAAAGACTATGCACATTTCAGAACTGACATGCTTTATGAGAATGGGAACACCAGTTTAATGCACTATCCAGCGTTTGAGAGTGCTGATTTTCTCACACTCTTATCAGCATTATCACTTCAAATCGTTGCTAAACTGGTAAGTTAAAAAAAAATAATAATATAAATACATTTTAATTGGCATTTCTGTGATTCAGTGAGCAAAGCTGAGCATTTTGTAAAATATGTTTGTATTTATATTTCTTCAGTTAATATGACTTGCAAGCAATGTGAAATCAGCTCCAAGTCCCTGCTCACTCCACTGCTCCAGTTCTGACCTCGACTTCACTCTCCCAGACTGTGCAATTCTTTCCCCCCACACACACTTCCTGTGTCTCCACGTGCCCTCTTCTTTCCCCACCCAAAGTATTCTACGTTTCTTTAGTGACATGAATAAGTTGTGAAGTCCAGGAGCACAGAAGGCAGGGAAACACATATTCTTATTGCCTGAATGTAACCATTGTTAACATTTTCACACATTTTCTTCTAGTCTTTTTTTGTAAGCACAGGTTGATGTTTCCTTTCAACGTTGTTGTGGCTGAGTTACACACTGAATCATCTTTGTTTTCCCTTTAGCATCCTGACACAGGCCTTGCCCCGTGTCACCAGTACTGACATCATAGCCACCTTGCTTCTGTTGACCACAGATCTGAGCATCGTGCCGCCTTGCTAAGAAAGCTCCGATGGCTCCACTGACTGCAGGATCCAGTCCTTCAGAATTTGGCCCAGTCCACCTCTTTCCCCTCACCCCTTTATTCATGCGTGATTGCCTGCTAAGTCGCTTCAGTCGTGTCCCACTCTTTGCAACCATGTGGACTGTAGCCCACCAGACTCCTCTGTCCAAGGGATTCTCCAGGCAAGAATACTGGAGTGGGTTGCCATGCCCTCCTCCAGGGAATCTTCCCAACCCAGGAATCAAACCCAAGGATCTTATGTCTCCCACCCTGGCAGGTAGGTTCATTACCACTAGCGCCACCCCGGAAGCCCTCATCCCTTGGCTACTTCCCTTCCAAATATGTGACAGACATTCCAGTCACCTCAAACTGCTTGTTTTCCCTGCATATGTTCACATCTACCTGTCTTTGCTCATGCTGTTCCCTCTGTCAAGAAGAACCTTCTAGCCTTTGCTGCCTGATGTAATCCTCCATTACCTTCTGTCCATTGACCACCACCTTTCCAGACAGAATGAATGAGTCATTTTCCTGTCAAGGCTCTTGCTTCACCCTTCTAGGGGCAGTACTTATCAAAAACTGTCCTGGTTGTCGCTATTAGCCCTTATTAGACTAAACTCTTTTAAAAACAGGAAACAGGTTCTGCTCATCTTGGTATCCATTGCCTTGTTCAAAACAGGTACTCAGGAAATGATTGTTGAATTAAATCATCTACCAGTATGCAAAACACCAGCCTAGGCCTGGGAAAGATACAAAGAGGCATAAAAGATAAAACAGCCCCTGCCCCGTGAGATTTCAGTCTTAATAATTCATAATTGTGATCATTCATAATCATTTATAATTAATAAAATGAGAATGAGGCCAACCCTGTCCGTTGAGTCAAGTAAGGACAGGGATGAGAGACCGAATGAATCACCAAGTATTTACTGAATTGAGATTAGAAACGACTACCATTCATTGAATGTCTGCCAGATGCCAGGCACGGAATGATATCTCGTGACATCTAGTATTTTTATTTAAAGATGAGAAAAGTGAAGTTGGGAGAGGTTGGGAAATTTGCCTAAGACCACACAGTAAGTAGAGGACCCAACATTCTAACCCTTAACTGTTAGACTCCTCTGCTGCTGCTGCTAAGTCGCTTTAGTCGTGTCCGACTCTTGTGTGACCCCAGAGACAGAGACGGCAGCCCACCAGGCTCCACCATCCCTGGGATTCTCCAGGCAAGAACACTGGAGTGGGTTGCCATTTCCTTCTCCAATGCATGAAAGTGAAAAGGGAAAGTAAAGTCGCTCAGTCGTGTCCGACTCCTAGTGACCCCATGGACTGCAGCCTACCAGGCTCCTCTGTCCATGGGACTCTAGCCAAATACAATTTTCCTCCCCTAGATCGCCCCACCCTAAATTATTATCCAGGGAGCATGAGGGGGTAAACTGGCTCCAGTCGGTAAACTCACTCCCCCATGGAGTGATCCGGAAGGTACCCAGGAAATGGAGACGTGGCCCAACACACACACCCCCACCCCCTCAACCTCCCTGACTGGTGGCCGGGGCATGCAAACTAGGGCTTGGTCTCCCCAAAGGAGGAGTCGGGGTCCCCAACCCCCCAGCGGGTGGGCACCTGTGTCGGGCCATGGCCTGTTGCCAGCTGTCTCCGGGCCTGCAGCCTGGCTCTGGGCTGGCCCTTTCTGGCGCATGTTTGTTCTTTGGAGCACAGCTGAGCTTCCTAAGCTGGAAGGCTCCACGGTGCTTTCTTCAGTCCCCGGAGGTTCGGCACCACTGGACCCGCTGGATGTGGCCGCCCCAGGGATCGCCGTCACCCCTGGGTGAGCCGAGGCCCCGCAGGTGGAGCCAAGCGAGGGGCCCGCTGCGTCGTCCTGCAGCCTCCCGGGCCCACCCTGGGTACCGGAGTCCTCCGGGGGTGCGGGGCCTGGAGCAGGGCTGGAGGTGGAGGCCAGGGGGGTTTTGGTCATTTCCTGGGGGACAGAGAGGCTCGCCCAGGGGATTGGCTCCGTGGGGCTCTGGGCGGGGGTCGGTGAGGAGGCCGGGGGCGCGGGGCCTGGAGCAGGGCTGGAGGTGGAGGCCAGGGGGGTCTCGGTCACTCCCTGGGGGACAGCGGGACTCCTCCAGTGGACCAGCTCCGTGGGGCTCGGGGCAGGGGTCGGCAAGGAGGCCGGGGGCGCAGGACCAAAGGACATGTTCTGGGTGGTGACCGGCAAAGTCCAGGGCCCTCCGTCCGTGGGGATTGGGACGTGGGCCGGAGGGCTCGGTGACGCTGTCCCTCTGGGCTGGGGTGCAGCAGGGCCTGTGCAGGCGGAGGTGCTAGAGCTGAGGGTGCCGGAGCTCAGCTCGGGGGGCTCCAGGCTGACTTGCTGTGGGAAAGGCCCTGCAGAAACCTGACCTTTCACGGCATCCGCAGGACCGAAGCTGGTGCCTACGGCAGAGAGAAAGCTTCCCTGGGGCTCCAGGGCCCTGCACCTGCAGCTGCCGGGCGGCCTCTCCTCACCTGACCCTGCACACCCATCGCAGACAGGGTGGAGCTTGGCGGCGGGCAGGGGGAGCTCCTGAACCCGCCTGGTAGAGCCTGGGTGACCAGCGAGCCCCCCAGCATCTCAGCCCAATCCCTTGTTCCTTAGCAGCTCACAGGGCCCCCACCACTACAGGATCCAGGCCTCCCGGCTCAGCCCTAAGCCTCCCCTTCAGACCCCCTCCATTCCCTTTGCAGATTAACTTCAAAACCACCTGCTCCAGGAGATCCTCGGATAATTACAGGAGCCAGGACAATCCCCTTCCTTGTGTTTCCCACCAGGCCTGTGACCACACAAGCAGCACTGCCTGTCAGGAGCCCTCCTCCCGCTGGCTGTCAGCCTTCAGAACAGGCCCTGCCTTTGCCTTGTGTCCCTGGAATTAATAAAGCTCTCTGTGTCCATGATCTGGTCTCCTTGCTCTGTGTCCTCAAAAAGGGCAACAATACCTTTGTCTGATGTCCGACTCTGTAAAGACGCCAGAACTGTGATTTTTGCCCTCAATTATCCTAGTTTGTTTCTGAACTCACGGGAAGAAGAATGAGGTAATAGCTGTGAAAATGCTTCAGGAATTTTAAAACACTAAAGGCACACTATCCCTATGATTCCCAGCCATGTCCCCACACACGGTCCCAACAACTCAGCTCCCATCTTCTCTCCTCTCAAAGAAGGGATTTGACGGGCACCTCTATTGCACTTCCCTGTCTGGATGCTGGACCTCAGAGGCCTATCTGGTGATTTTTCCTCAGGAGCACTGTGCAGCTGGGCAGTGAGGGGGTCTTCCCCTTTTCCTGTATCTTGACCTCACCGGAGAGACTACACAGCCTCTCACAGGTCCCCTGGCCCGGGAGCTGCAAGGCCAGTAGCCTCGTTCAAGGAGGGAGGTTGATGGTAACTGAGCCCTCCTCCTCTGAACCCCAGCCGGCCCAGCAGAGTGAGGGGCCCAGGGAATTGCCTCTCTGTAAGTGGCCCATGGTTGCCACCCAGGTGGCTCACCTCTTTTCCGGCCCCTTCCTGACCTTTTTGGAGGATCGCTTGGGACCCACCATGTGCTACTGTATACAGTCCGCCCTCTCCACATCCCAGGCCCTGGAGACCCTTGAATTCAGCCAAGAACAGGCTCAAAGCGACCCCATGTGGAGCAGAAAACAGGGGAGTGTACTTGGCCTGGGCGTCATCCCCATGGTCACTTCTGAGGAGGGCGTGTAGAAGAGCTGAGGGAGGGCTGCAAAATCCCGGTGTCCGATGGTGGGATCTGTAAGAAAACGCCATCGGGGAGTGTGAGAGCAAGGCTGACATGGCGGAGCACACAGCAACCCCAGGTCTGCCACTCCGGACATGCTGCTCCGGTGAGAGCCCCATCAGACACTGACGATCAACCTCCCGTCACAGAAGCCAGCTCGGGAGGGCGCTGTCACAGGAGAGTCCCTTCACGATCTTTATTCCACACAGCAGCTCTTCAAGGGAAGAACCATTGTTCCTGTTTTATAGATAAGGACCACTATTCTCATCAAATCCAAAACACAAAAAGAAACAGCCAAGAATGGGCAAAACCAGAGACAGAGATTAGTGGTGCCAGGACTGAAGGTGGGGGAGAATGGAGGGGGCACTGCTAAAGGCTAAGGAGTCTTACTGGGGGTGATGCCGTTGTCCTAAAATTAGGTAGTAGTGATGATTGGGCCACCTGGGTTGTACTAAATCTCACTATACAGGCCACTTCCAAAGTGAATTTTAAGGAATGTGAATTATATTTTAATAAAACCAAAGAAAATAAGAAGGAAGGGACGAAAGAAAGAACAAGTCAGGATGAAGCCTGTTGCTGAGGAGACACACCACACACACCATCCAGAATAACCAGGTAGGCCTCTGGCTCACATGTGTTTGTGGTGACGATGACAGTAACAGTAGCTAATATCTACTGGGCACTTACTCTGAGTCAAGGTCTCATCTAGGTCCTTTATATTCATTCTCATTCATCCTTCAAAGCCATCTTATGAGGTGCATCATCAATGCCATTTGGGTTTTTTGCAGATGAGGAAAAGGAGGCTCAGAAATGCTGTTCACCTAATTTCTGCTGCTGCTGCTAAGTCGCTTCAGTCATGTCCAACTCTGTGCGACCCCATAGACGGCAGCCCACCAAGCTCCCCCATCCCTGGGATTCTCCAGGTACGAACACTAGAGTGGATTGCCATTTCCTTCTCCAATGCATGAAGGTGAAAAGAGAAAGTGAAGTCGCTCCGTCATGTCTGCCTCTTAGCGACCCCATGGACTACAGCCCACCAGGCTCCTCCATCCATGGGATTTTCCAGGCAAGAATGCTGGAGTGTAGCAAGAATGCCATTGCCTTCTCTGCACCTAATTTCTAGCAAGTAATAAAATCTTATTCCAAAGCCCACACTCTTAACCTCTTTGTTGCCAAATAAGTAATTGCCGTTGCTAACTGTTAATGCCCAGAGACGGGATGGGGTCTGTTCTATTCTTTAAAATCCCCCAGAATTAAATTAAAGCCTGCTCCATAACTCTGGTAACCTAAAGAATCTAGAAATACTTCCTTAGATCTATCCTCAACATCTCAAGCTGCCAAAAAAACCCATTTCTTATCCCAGTCTAGCCTTGGGTGGGCCGAGAGCCAGGAGGGGTGACTGTCACTCACCATCAAAGCAGATGAAGGGTTTCAGGGAAAAGCAGGTCACTGCAGAAATTCTGGGGGGGAAGCTCCAGTAGCTACTGAGACCTGCACACAGTCCTGCCCCAAACTTAGGTGGCTGCAGCCAGGTAGGGATGCTGGAACCCCTGTCGCTGGACCACCTCGGCGACCCGGAGGCTGCGCTGAAGTAGAGGCCAATCCAGGCCTCAGTGTTCCTCGTGATGGACTTCAAGTCCTTGTCCATCTCCTCAGTCACCCTCTGCAGGTCTGCCAGGTCTGTGTGGTATTTGCGGCAGTACCCCACTGCCTCCAGCCACGTCTTTTCTTGGTCAAATCGTTTGAAGAACAGGTTGCCAAGCTGAACCTCAACTGTAAGTAAAGAACATAGAGACCACAGGCCTGAGGTCCAGGATCTCTGCCAGCTCAGCCCTTATCACCCCTAGACACAGTCCCAGTCCAACCCTTGCCCTTTCCCCATCCTCAGGTGTTAGGTTTGATGAAATCCATAATTTTATAGGCAGACTAAATACCAGATTGGGAGAATGAAGGAGCTGTCACAGCAGCAGCTGGGGAAAAGGACGTGCATTAGGGAGAGCAGGGGTTAAGAACTAAGCTTCAGTTTCTCTATCTGTACAACAGGGATGACCAACCTAGACAGTGTATTAAAAAGCAGAGACATCACTTTGACAACAAATGTCCATCTAATCAAAGCTATGGTTTTTCCAGTAGTCATGTATGGATGGGAGTGTTGGACCATTAAGAAGGCTGAGTGCTGAAGAATTGATGCTTTCAAACTGTGGTGCTGGAGACTCTTGAGAGTCCCTTGGACTGCAAGGAAATCAACCCTGAATATTCATTGCAGGACTGATGCTGAAGCTTCAACGCTTTAACCACCTGATGTGAAGAGCCAACTCACTGGAAAAGACCTTGATGCTGGGAAAGATTGAGGGCAGGAGGAGAAGGGGTGGACAGAGGATGAGATGGTTGGATGGCTTCATCAACTGAATGGACATGAGTGTGAGGAAACTCCGGGAGATGGTAAAGGACAGGGAAGCCTGGCGTGCTGCAGTCCATGGGGTTGCAGAGAGGTGAATATGAATGAGCAACTGAACAACAACACAGGGATAGTACCTAAATGTATTTAACTTAAATGATTAAATGAAGTCATGAATATACATGATTTAACACAGTACGTGCAAATAATAAACACTCAAGTGGTAGGTTAAACTTTGCAGGGAGGTAATGAGGGGGCTAATATAATCCTGGTTTAGAATCAGCCTCTTATGTGGTTTCCAGGGAGTGTGTTTGCCACACCAGCTCTTAGGAGTGTCCAAGGTTGAGGCAGGATAGAGGGAGCGTGTGGTATTCCCAGGCTCATGACATCAGGAGAGCCAGGGACAAAAGGTAAGCCTGGTAAGGGGCACACCTGCTGGACAGGGGGCTGCTGGACATTCATGGTCCTGACTTCCAGTGGAGCCCACACAGACCGAGACGCCCTTGCCTATGCTGCCCCTGTCCAGGCCTGTATTATGGGTAGCACACAAACATCTGTGATTCAAAACAAGGGAAGTTTGGAAAGGATGTGCTTTGGCATGGACTGATTCCAGAAACCTGTTAAAGGATACACCTCTGTTTACAGAATTGGGACTCATATCCTCAGATTCAAATATGGCCTCTCCCAAGCTCTGACTCCTGCCTGCTTACCAAGTCCCATCCAGATTTGCCTAATACTTCCTTAGTTTTTCCTATTCAATCTGGTCTTTTAAAGCTACCCTTTGTGAAGCACTTCTCGTTTTCTTCTCACCAGCCCTGAGCTTTGCCTGTAGCACAAGTTATCTTTTAAAATCCTCACTATAATCCCCAGAAGCAGACCTCACTTTACGGAGGAGGAAGGGGAGACTCAGGGAGGCAATGACTTGCCCAAACTCATGCCTTACTAAGTGGCAAGATGAGGTTCAAATCAGGTACGCCTGCCTTGGAAGCCTGTGTCTTCACTCCACAGTGCCGTGTTCCACAGCATGCAGAAAACCAACTTTACAGAGCTGGTTGAGGAGTGAATTCCCTTTGAAATTTCTCTACCCCAAGAAACTCTTTGTAAAATACCAGAGCAGTAATAGTCCCCTCACCATGTGGACTTCCCTGGTGGCTCAGATGGAAAAGAATCTGCCTCCTATGATAGGAGGCCCAAGTTTGTTCCCTGGGTCAAGAAGATCCAGGAGGAGGGCATGGACCCACTCCAGTATTCTTGCCTGAAGAATCCCACGGACAGAGGAACCTGGTGGGCAACACTCCATGGGGTCACAAAGAGTCAGACCCAACTGAGCAACTTATACTCACTTTGACTAGGTGGATGGGCCTCGACTGTGGAGAAGTACTGCCCATGCCTCCACCCACCCCCGAGTCACTGGGGTGGGGACATCAGAGAATGGGGTGCAGGCTAGGATGGACTCTGCACAGGCTGGTTGGAAAACCATACGCCCCCACACACCCACAACCCCACCCCACCACGTGAATAACAAAGGCATTGAGCCTCTGCTTGGGGTCAGCCTGAGGGCAAAGCCAAGGCATTCTGGGCCTGGGGGAGGGAGAGTCACCTGCTCCAGGTGGACCAGTGCCAGGGAAGGCGGAGCCCCGGGCATGTACCTGGCTTTGGAGTGTCGGTCAGGCTGAGAACTGGCTCCAGGAGGGTGTGGGGCCCCACAGTAGGATCTGTGAAACAAGCCACATGTTATGTGGTGGGGGTGGGGCTGCCCAGGGTCCTCTGCGGGCACTGGGAGTCGCCAAGTTGAAGCCCGGAGAAACCTAGCTCCAGAGTAAGTGGGCCCCTTAGTTCCTATCCACGTGTGTTCCATAAATATATATACTGAACACCTGTTGTGTGGCAGATGCTATTGCAGGTCCTGGAAAAATAGCAGCAGGAGTAAGGCAAAGCCAAATCTTTGTTCTTGAAGAGAATATAAGAAGGATCCAGCCTTGCGAAGAGGTAGGAAGGAATATATTGAGCAGAGCTGAGAAGGGATGGGACCACATGCGTAAGACTGTGATTAGAAGTGCTAAGGGAACCTATTGAATATGTCTAAGCAAATTGATCTGATTTACTTTTTTTTTTTAATTTACATTTTTAGGATTTTACTATGTACAGAACAAGCTGGAGGGGGCCAGGCAGATGCCAACGAGAGCTGTGCTGGTGTGTGAATTTGCAGAGCTGGAGAGAAGCTGATGCAGTTAAGAAGCATCTAGGGAGAGTCCAAAGGCTCCAGGGGGGTCAGGGAAAGCTCCCCCAACATGACTGTTCCTTTAAGGGGACTCCCACGCCCACTCTGGCACACTCACCACTCCTCTGGCCTGGGAATCGCAATATCAAACCTAGACTACCCTGGGCTACATTTCAAGGCCCCATGATGGGCATGGTGTAGCATAGAATTGGGGACCCATCAGGTTGGCCCTCCATGACCCTATTTGAGGACCTGGGATGGGCCTTGGCTGACTGAGAGAAAAGCAAGAGAAAAGCAGAAATTAGCTTTTTTTTTTTTTTTTTTTAAAGGAAGGTCCTGTCTATAACTACTCCCTCTGTGATCTCAGAACCTTTAAGACAAGGGCTGCCTGGGCAGAGAGGAGCCAGCCAGGGTCAAGGATGGTGGCAGGGGGGCCATTTCCCAACAGCCAGTACCACATGCCTCAAGTAAATGGGTTGTCTGCAGAGATGCACCCTCCTGCCTCCCCAAAGCAGGGGTTCTCCCAGGGAGTGGCTGTTCCACATGCCCCCAGCCCCTAGAGACAAAACCACTCTGTGCTTTATCAGGAGACACATCCTGGACTCTGCTCTGGTTTCTGCATAGATGCACATGGATCCCCAATCTGACTTTCCCTGTTCCCTCCCTTTCTTTTCCCTCTTTCTCCAGATCCTTAATTGGCAGAAGGAGGGGACATAATAGAACATTCCAGGTTTTACTTTTTGTCTACCCTAATTTACACCTGTTTTCTCTGATGGAGTCTTTGGAATGAGGGACAGAAGAGAAAGAAACTAAGGCAGCAGAGAAGAGTGTAGCAAATGAGGGTTAAGATAACAGTCGGTTAGTTATGCTTTGAAAGAACTTGAGCCAGACCCATGCTCGCTCACTCGCTCTGTCTCATTTGCTCCTGAGAGGCGACCCTGGGAGGAAGACCAGGCCCGGAATGTGACTCTGAACACACCGTAGTAGCAGATGAAGGGCCTCCGGGCAGTGCACCAGGCAGCCCCCAGGCTGGGGAGAAGGGTTATTGAATACAGGGTGGCACAGAGGCCCTCCCTGAAGGTGGGCAGCGAGCCCCACGCCAATGCGCTGAAGGAAGAGCCGCCAGACCATCTCAGGCCACCAAGGCGCACGTCGAAGAAGAGGCCGATCCAGGCCTCATGGCTGCTGGTGAGAGAGTAGAGGGCCTTGATGCTGCTCAAGCCGCTCATGCCATGCAGGTCGGCCAGGTCCGTGTGGTGCCGCCGGCAGTACTCCAGGGCCTCGAACCAGCTCAGCTCCTCCGCCACCCGCCAGTAGGTCTTGCCTTTGCTGGTCAGCTGCAGCGCTGGGGCGGGAGAGTTGTCACCTTAGCACTGCCCCTACCCTACCCGCGAATCCCAGGTGTCCAGCCACACCACGGGCAGTCTCCCGGCCTCTCCTCTCGCTTTTCGACCCCCACCTCCCACCCTCCACTCGGCCTCCAGGGCCTTCACACAAGCCCCTCTCTTGGCCTGAAAGACTAGCCACCCCCTCATTCCCCCCAACCTGCCCTCTCAGTGCCCCCCCGCCCACCTTGCACTTCTTGTCTCCCACTTCCCGCTGCCCCATCCTGGTAGGCTCCCTTCATATAAGCAGCCCCGAACATTTGTTAGGGCTTAATAACAGTAGAGTGTTCCCTGAGCGCTCACTGTATGCTATTAGCTCACTGAATCCTTTCCAAGATCTCTCTAGGTTAAACACCACTACAACTGTTTTCCAAATTGAAAAACCAAATCACTAAAACTTAAGTGACTTAGCCAAGGCCACCCAATGGGAAAAGAGCCAGGGCCCAAGGACCGTGAGTGGGGCTCCCAGGGCAAGGCCCTTTGTCAGAGAGTGGTTTTGCCCTGATGTAGGACTCACGGGCTTATCGTTGGCCTGCACATTAGAAACACCTGGAGAGCTTTTCAAATACACCGATTCCCAGGCCACCGACAGCAAAGATCTGAACGTCTCGCTGGGACCAGCATAATTTGTTTAAAGCCCATGGGGAAAAGGACCTTTTTGGCTTGTCTGTCTCCACCAGACAAGGCAACTTGGAAGCAAAGAACCAGGCTTATTCATCATTATACCCCCAGGGTCACCCAGCACATCAGAGGGACTGGAGGTACTGGAAATGAATGAATGAGTGAACAAACAAATGAGCACATGGGACATCTCACAGGAACCAAGACTTCATCCCCTTGAGGAGGTGCCCGCAAAGGAGGACTAGTTAAGAACTACTCTGCCCAGGGCCTTGGGGCGGGAGATGGGGTGTCCTGGTCCTTGAGGAAACCAGCCACAAACCAGAGCCCTAAGGGGAGGAAAGTAAGACCGCAAAACGGGGCACACAGAAGGGCCAGGTGTGCGTTTGGGGAGGACACGGGAAAGGCCTGACGAGGCACATGCTGAAAACAGTGATGCCCCTCATACCCACCAGAGGCCGAGAAGATGCTGCCTGTCGCCAAGAGAAGCTGGAGGACCCCTGGATGGAGAAAAGGGAATATAAAAAAAATCGTTCTTATGAGAGGTGAGTCATTTTTATATTTTTTGTCCGATTCTGTTTATTTTTTTAAATTAAATCACTGGCTGTGGCCTATTAAATTGACTTTAGGATCTAAGGGGTCCCAACTCACAGTTTGAAAAACCCTGCTGCCCCAGCTGATCTCCTGGCTTGAAACACATAAGCTGACAACTCCACCCCTGAGCTGGGTGTACACGTCCGAATGTCCGTTTCTCACACGCACACAGATCCACCCCGCGGGTCCGGCCTGTCCGGGTCCTCCCAGCCCATCCGTCATGCGGCGCCCCTCACCCCAGCACCTCAGGCCCCACACAGGAGTCACTGTCGAGGCCCCTCTGTCTCTGACTAGGCAAATCCTGTCAGTTCTACGGCCAGTGTGTATCTGGGACCTTCTTGAACTTTCCACTTCGTTCCGTGCCCACTGCCACCTGGCTCAAGCCAGCTTCCCCTCCCTGGGGCTGGCAGCACAGCGCCCGCCCCGAGGCTTCTGTCCGCAGCCCTCACAGCTTGATCCCCACTCTGCGACCAGAAGGGCCTTTCTGATGGTTTACCTGGTCGTTCCCACAGGTTACTGGGGACGGGGGCCGCTCCTTACCGCAGCCCCCAGGCCTGTGGGTCCTGGCCTGCTGTCATAGGAAGGCGCCTCAGGCTCCCCAGTTTGCTCCTGCACACAGCCAGCTCATCCACAAGGCTCAGCCCAGCGCCTCAGGGCCTTTCTCTGGCTTTACTCTTCAAGGTTCCTTCATTTAGCCCTTAAGCTCCGCCCAAATCCCCCTTCCTCGGAGAAAGCTTCCCACCCCTAGACTAAAAATCCCGCACAAGCTTCTCCCTGTGACAGTTGCTCGTCACCCTGATCATCTCCTTCGTTGCTTTAGTCACGTTCCGTGATGATCTTGTTTCCTGACTTTTGGCCCAATGCCTCTAACCCCCACTAGGGTGAGGGCTCCATGAAGTCGGGGGCCATTCCTGACTGGCACCTACTAGCACTGTGTGTGTCAATTAGATGTGTAAATGGAGAAATGATGAATGAGTAAAAGTCTATACACAACAGCAAACTCCAGGCTCTGACCCCTGGAGGGTGGGAGTGGGCCGGGGGCGGCTGTGGGGGGTGGGGAGACGCAGGCAGGGGAGGGCGAGCCAAGGCTGCTCTCACCATCAAGCTGACTTGCAAAACCAGTCACTTCTTCCCACTTGTCTCACCTGCCACCTCTGAGGGAGGGCCACCTTTCCTGCAGGTCCCCGCTCTGGACGTGCCTGGGGTCCAGTGCCCTCCTGCCCGGGCGGTGGCCTTACCTGCTGTGCAGAGGGACAGTCGCAGCCCCATGACCGGCATGACTATGACACAGGACAGGACCGCAGGTGGAAAGGCTCCCTTGCTCTGGAAGAGGTTGTGCCTGGTCTGCGGGTCATTTCTTTCTTGATCCCCACTTTCCTCCTCTTTCCTACTCACGTGGACAGATTTGACTGAACAAACACTTACCGAGTGCCTCCTGCAGGTCAGCCACTATGTGAGGTGCTCGGATGCAGAGGAGCAGAAAAGATGGCTGTGCTCCTGCAAGTGACAGGAGAGGTGGGTTACCGGGATGAGCAACAGGCTCAGGCTGGGGAGGGGCGAGCTGGCCAGGCTGGCTGCTGGCGGTGGTGGGGAGGAGGATGGCCTGAGAGGTGAGAGCCCTGGGGTCCCCCAGGGCCGAGGGACAAGGGGCCCCGTGGAAGGAGAGAAAAGGGAGGCCTGAGGAGGGAAAGAAAGCTGGCATGTGTGGGCCAGGCTCGCTGCACTCTCTTCCCTGCCCACCCTCCAACAACCACAGCGCCAGGGAGAGCCTGTCACAATCCTGTTTTACAGGTGAGAAAGTTGTGGCTCCAAGAAGGAAATTACGTGCTCAAAACTCCAGGGTAGGAAGTAGGGCAGTGATTCAAGCTCGGGTCACTGCAAAGCATGAGGTGGGGAGGTGTGGACTCCCCTCTCTAGTCCTACTTCAGTGAGGACAGAAGTGCCCCCCACCCGGCTAGGCTCTGGCCCCCCCAAATAAGCACAGACCAGATGCCAAGACACTTTCTCTAGGGGAACCAAGAACAGCTCTCTCTCTCTCTCTCCCTTCCTCCCTCCCTCCCAACATCCTGTTTATGCCCACAACTCTCTCCATTCCCCTAAGAGCTAAGCTTTTGGAAACCAAAGCCTGGAAGACTTTTTTTTTTTCTGCCCTCCACCCCTTCACACCCTTCCTGGAGGGAAGGGCAAACAGCCCCTCTGATTGGAAGGGCAAAGGGAAAGAGGAAAAAATTGTTCATGCTTCAACAATAATGTCCTGCACAATATTCTCTTGTGCAGCGATGGCCTCAGATGACTTCTTCCCAGTGGCAGAGCCCGTGTGTGCCAGGGCCACTCTCTGGGGATGGAAGAGATGGCAACACTCCTGGCCCAGGAAACACCACCCCCGCCAGAACCCTCTCACCCGGCCATTCACTTAGGTATCCTCAGTCTCCTGATGTAAGGGACCTGCTAGGCTTCCAGGGGGAGAACCCCTGGGGCAGTGCAGTGAGTGTGGGGTCAGGCGCAGCCTCCAGTGCCCCCAGCCCCCAGGGCCGCTCCTGGCACTGTGGGTTGAAATTCCACATGCGCTTCTCTTATCTCCCACGACTCCAAGAGCTCCTTGACAGCTGGGACTGCGCCATGGTCACAAAGCCCTCATCCCATAGTGCTGTTGCAGTTTATTCACTCAGTCGTGTCTGACTCTTTTGTGACCCCATGGACTATATCCCACCAGTCTCCTCTGTCCATGGCATTTCCCAGGCAAGAATACTGGAGTGGGTTTCCATTTTCTTCTCCAAGGGATCTTTCTGACCCAGGGAATGAACCCACCTCTCCTGCACTGGCAGGCAAATTCTTTACTGCTGAGCCACCAGGGAAGCTCCATCCCGTAATAAGTCCAGCAAACACTCTCAATGAAGAGGAGGCACCATGGTTTGTACGAGGGAGCTTTGCTATTATTCTTCTCTTTGGAGTCCCTCCTACCTCAGATTCTGTCTGACCCAGGAGATCTTGAGAACATGAATGAGTGAGGAGACTTACACTGGACACAGAGGGCCGGTGATAAGGGGAGCGAGGACAGCTCTGGTTACCTGAGTTGTGTCAGGAAACCCCAGCTGGATAAAAGGGACAGAGACAAGGAAGCAGCAGGCCTCCCAAGAGACCAGAAACAAACACTTGGTTTCATGAGCCCTGGGAAGCAAAAGGGCTCACGGAAACTTTCTGTGGCACCTCTTCCATCCTCCAGGTTAGGAATGCATTTCCACCCAGACACAGTACTGCCTTAGGTACACGCGGGGCTACAGTTTTCACTTTCCCACAGTCGCCATGTATCTCTTCTCCCAGACCAATTAGATCTGTAGCCCCTGTAGCATTTCCCCCATACTTCCTTTATTACTTGGACAGGCTCCCTGAGAGCAGACAGGTTTTCTTCTGCAAAGCGAGCTGCTAATGACTGTGTCCATGCTCTCTGTTAGAGATGTTTGCCACAATACCCAGCCAGCACAACTCAAGAGGTTTTCTCTGAGCCTTGATGCCTGTGAGATAATAGAAAAAATATATATTGGTCTCTGCCACCCAGTACCTGGCGCGTATGTGCTAAGTCACTCAGTTATGTCCAGCTCTTTGCGACCCCGTGGACTGTAGTCCACCAGGTTCCTCTGTCCATGGGATTCTTCAGGCTCTTGTCTGGAGTGGATTGCCATGACCGTCTCCAGGGGATCTTCCTGACTCGGGGATTGAACCCACGTCTCTCACGTCTCCTGCATTGGCAGGCGGGTTCTTTACCACTAGCACCACCTGGCACAGAGCTCCTAAAGCCCTGGTTATTTCCTGAGTGACAAAAATGTCTTTTTTTTTTCCTGATGAAGTGACTCTGGGTGGGCTCCTGGATGGCAACTGGTACCTAGAAAGACTAAGCCATGATGAAAATCTTGGAATTTTCAGCCCCAACCCCCTATCCTTTAGAGTTAATGATCGCTTTGCTGCTGCTAAGTAGCTTCAGTCATGTCCGACTCTGTGTGACCCCATAGACGGCAGCCCACCAGGCTCCCCCATCCCTGGGATTCTCCAGGCAAGAACACTGGAGTGGGGTGCCATTTCCTTCTCCAGTGCATGAAAGTGAAAGTGAAGTTGCTCAGTCGTGTCCGACTCCTAGCTACCCCATGGACTGTAGCCCACCAGGCTCCTCCATCCATGGGATTTTCCAGGCAAGAGTGCTGGAGTGGGGTGCCATTGCCCTCTCCAATGATCGCTCAGGGCTAAGTAATGAAGTCTTCACAGGGACTTCCCTGGTGGTTCAGTGGTTAAGATTCCACGCTTCTGCTGCAGGGGGCATGAGTTCGATCCCTGGTCAGGGAACTAAGATTCCGCAAGCCATGCAGTATGGCCAAAAAATAGGAGGGAAAAAAAAGCCTCCACAGAAATCCCAAAAGTGTGGGATTCAGAGAGCTTTTAGGTTGGTGAATGCATAGAGGTTTGGGGAGAGTCCTTACCATGCCCCAGGCCTCTCTCCCATCTGGCTGTTCCTGAGTTAAATCCCTTGGTGGTAAACTGATAATAATCTCGTGAGTAAGACGTTTCTTGGAGATCTCTGAGCTGCTCTAGCAAATTAGTTGTACCTGAGCAGAGGGTCGTGGGAACTTCCATCTGCAGCCACTTGATCAAAGCACCTGGACTAGGGACTGGCGTCTGAGGTGGGTGTAGGGGGCGGAGAGCCTTGCAGGACTGAGCCCTTCACCGATGGGATCTGTCAGACTGGATTAAATTACAGGACACAGAGAATTGGTCCTTGTGGGTGAAAATTGTCATATGTCTGGTATCAGAAGTTGTGAGGATGGTATGATATGATATGAGAGTAAGAGAATCACAGGAGGAAAGACTGGGGGCAGGGGTTTCCTAAACAATTCTTATCTGTAAAATGAGGGTCATAATAGCTATTTTTCAATGACATTATGAGGATTAAATGAAATAATCTTTGTAGTGGGTATGATATGCTGCACACATCCTAGTGTGGAAGAAGCATTGCGTCATCTGCTTATTTGTCTCCAAACCGGCTTAAAAGTTTTAAGGTGCACTTATTTTTTTTATTTTATTGTGTGCACAGAATAAGATGCACCTATATGTTTTGTAATGCACCTATTTAAAGTACACAATCTGATCAGTTTTGCAGAGTGCATGTACCAATGGAATCACCACAATCAAGTCATAGAACATTTCCAACACCCTGAAATGTTCCCTCCTGCCCTCTTCAGCAGTCCCTCCCCTACTCCAGCTCCAGGCAACCACTGATTTACTTTCTGTCACTGAAGATTCATTTTCCAGCATCTTGTTTGCATGGAATTTCACGCAGTAAAATGTCTGTGAGGTTCACCCATCTTGTCATATGTATCAGTAGCTTACTCCTTCTCATCACTGAGGGGTAGTCCGTTGTAGGGAAACACTGCTGCTGCTGCTGCTGCTAAGGCGCTTCAGTCGTGTCCGACTCTGTGCGACCCCAGAGACGGCACTACACCTTGTTTATTCAATTGTCCTGCTGGCGGGTTTGGTGTTGTTTTCCAGTTTGAGGCCATTATGAATGAAGCTGCTATGAACATTCATGAACAAGTCTTTGGGCATATGTTCTTATTCCTTTTGGGTAAATGCCTAGGGGTGGGATTGTTGGGTCATGTGGTAAGCCTATGCTTATAAGAAATTGCTAACTCTCTTCCAGAGTGGCTATATCATTTCCCACTCCCACCAGCAATGTATGATAATTCTGTGCGGTTGTGAACTGTGGGACGAGTGTGCCCCATGGGGCTGTTCCTGCTTGAGGGAAAAGTTCTGTTACAGATAGCTTCTCAAAATGCCCACATAGTTGGAAGGCAGTGGGGCTCCTGGAACAGGTCACTGGAGCCTTCCTTGGACACTTTCTTTTTTTTTTTTTTTTGATGTGTTAATTATTCTTTATGCTGTTATAAAATGCACTGTTTCTTTGGAACTATCATAGGTGCAAAGTCAAAACATGTTTATAGACAAATGTTAAACATAACAAGAAACATGGGGTGCACCCATTTGGCAAGAGCTGAGCCTCCGTTTTCAGTCCTCATCATCCGGATGGACACTTTCTTTGATCCCTTGGGGAGAGCCACCCGGGTCCTTTGCTCTTGGGCGCTGCCTAGTGGTGGGTAGCACACAGTACTGAGCAGCCAGCCCTGCTTCCTTCATCAGGATCAGATCAGATCAGATCAGATCAGTCGTGTCCGACCCTTTGCAACCCCATGAATCGCAGCACGCCAGGCCTCACTGTCCATCACCAACTCCCGGAGGTCACTCAGACTCACATCCATCGAGTCAGTGATGCCATCCAGCCATCTCATCCTCTGTCGTCCCCTTCTCCTCCTGCCCCCAATCCCTCCCAGCATCAGAGTCTTTTCCAATGAGTCAACTCTTCGCATGAGGTGGCCAAAGTATTGGAGTTTCAGCTTTAGCATCATTCCTTCCAAAGAAATCCCAGGGCTGATCTCCTTCAGAATGGACTGGTTGGATCTCTTTGCAGTCCAAGGGACTCTCAAGAGTCTTCTCCAACACCACAGTTCAAAACCATCAATTCTTCGGCGCTAAGCCTTCTTCACAGTCCAGCTCTCACATCCATACATGACCACAGGAAAGAGCATAGCCTTGACTAGGCGAACCTTTGTTGGCAAAGTGATGTCTCTGCTTTTGAATATGCTATCTAGGTTGGTCATAACTTTCCTTCCAAGGAGTAAGCGTCTTTTAATTTCATGGCTGCAGTCACCATCTGCAGTGATTTTGGAGCCCAGAAAAAGAAAGTGTGACACTGTTTCCACTGTTTCCCCATCTATTTCCCATGTAGTGATGGGACCAGATGCCATGATCTTCGTTTTCTGAATGTTGAAGACAGGTCTTTTACTTGTACCTCAGGAGGAATGTGAACCCTTGGACTCCACTGTGGCTCAAAATTTTCATTTATGTTTCCCCTCTCAGTGCTGTTTTATAACTGATTTTTTAAAAATTCTACTTTATTCCTTTAAAAGTAAATGTGTTGGCCAGCAAGAATATTAAAAGATATGCAACATCACTAGTTATTGCATGCGTGTGTGCTCAGTCGTGTCTGACTCTTCTGCAACCCCATGGACTGTAGCCCGCCAGGCTCCTCTGTCCATGGGATTCTCCAGGCAAGAATACTGGCGTGGGTTGCCGTTTCCTACTCCAGGGGATCTTCCTGACACAGGGGCAAATGCAAAGCCCTACAATGAGATGCCACCTCACACCCATTAGGAAGGCTGCCATCAAAACAAGAGAAAATAACAAGTGTTGGCGAGGGTGTGGAGATGCGGGGACTCTCGTCAGGGGGAAGGTCAATGTCAGTGCAGCCGCTGTGGAAAACCATACGGAGGTTCCTTAAAAAATTAAAGAAGAATTATGATCCAGAAATTCCACTTCTGGGTATATGCCCCCCAGAATTGAAAACAGGGACTCAAAGAGAGATTTGTAAACTCGTGTTCATAGCAGCATTCTTCACCATAGCTAAAACACGGAAGCGTCCCAAGTGTCCATTGAGGATGAAAGGATAAACAGAATATGGTACAATGACTCAGCTTCAGAAAGAAGGAAATTCTGACACAGACTGCAGTGTGAATGCAACTCGAGGATGTTATGCTGAGAGAAATCAGCCAGTCACAAAGGGACAAATATCGTATGATTCCACTTATATGAGTTACTTAGTCAAATTCACAGAAAGAGAAAGTTGAATGGTGATTGCTAGGGGCTAGGGAAGGAGGGAATGGATGGTTGTTTAATATAAAACTGAGCAGAACCTTGCACTGCCCTCCCAAGGAAAGAAGTCTTTCTGTGTCCCCCATTTCTTGTTTGTAAAAAAATAAAAAATAAAAACTTTCTTCTCCTAGGCCTTCTCTGAGTTCCAAAGAGTAGACCCATTCAGTTACTAACTAGGGAAGTGAGGGAATGCAGAAATAAAGGAAAAGCAGTCAAGCAAGAAGAAGAATATAACAGCTTAAATAATAGTTTAACCGTAAAACAGAGTCACAGGACCCACGTTCCTCCTGAAGGGGTATAGATAATAATCTGACACTTACCTTTGAGTTCTGCAAAAACTAAGGCCCCTCCCCACCCCTGCCAGGTGGGGGATGATGACTGCTTGCTGACTGTTAGCACGTGGACCCCAGGTGGGTTGGAACCAGAAGGTGCTGATTAGAATTTCTGAAACATCACCGTGTCACCACCAACCAATCAGAAGTCCACAAGCTGATCGCACACCCTGCAGCCCTCACCCCTAAGGTTGCCTTTGAAAACCCATTTTTGAAAGTCATCAGCATTCAGGTCTTTTCAACATGAGCTGACTATTCTCCTTGCTTGCCCCTCCTGCAATAACACTGTACTTTCCTTCACCATAATCCAGTATCAATTGATTGGCTTTGCTATATGTGGGGCAAGCAGACCCCAGTTTCACTTGGTAACAAATGGGTGCAGAGTTTTCATTTTACAAGGTGAAAAGAGTCGTGGGGGTGGATGGTGACGATGGCTGACAGCACAATGAATGCATTTAGCACCACTGAACTGCACGTTTAAGAATGGTTGCGGGGACTTCCCTGGCAGCCCAGTTCTGATGACTCTGCCCTTTCAATGCAGGGGGCACAGATTCAATCCCTAGTTGGGGAACTAAGATCCCACATGCTGCACAGCATGGTGAGAAAAAAAGATAAAATAGTAAAATTTATGTGTGTGTATTATAATAAAAATTTGGGAAAAAATGTTTCCAGAGTTGATACTATTTACCTAATTTGACTATTTTTCTTTTCATTAACTTACATGCATTATCTCCAATTTTGATCATTTCTCTCCCAAGTTACTGAATTCTTTTTGTTTCATATAACTGTGTGTGTGTGTATGTATGTGAACTTCTTGGTTTGTTCTATTTTACAGAATTTTCTTCAGCAATTATTTCATCTTTTTAGTACTTTCAGTAACTTAATAGATTCATTATTAATTTCCTTTTAGTATCTTTTAAGTATTTCATTTTAAGTATGCTGTTGGGGGGTTGCATTTCCAAGGGGAAGGAGTTGCTGCTGCTGCTGCTGCTAAGTCGCTTCAGTCGTGTCCGACTCTGTGCGACCCCATAGACGGCAGCCCACCAGGCTCCCCCGTCCCTGGGATTCTCCAGGCAAGAACACTGGAGTGGGTTGCCATTTCCTTCTCCAATGCATGAAAGTGAAAAGTGAAAGTGAAGTCACTCAGTCGTGTCCAACTCCTAGCTACCCCATGGACTGCAGCCCACCAGGCTCCTCCATCCATGGGATTTTCCAGGCAAGAGTCCTGGAGTGGGGTGCCATTGCCTTCTCCAGGGGAAGGAGTTAGTTGAGTGCAAACCACATGTTGTTGTTGTTGAGTCCTCAGTCGTGTCCGACTCTTTGCGACCCCATGGACTGTAGCCCGCCAGGCTCCTCTGTCCATGGGATTTCCCAGGAAAGAATCCTGGAGTGGGTTGCCCTTCCCTTCTCCAGGGGATCTTTCTGACCCAGGGATCGAACCTGTGTCTCCTGCTTTCCCACTGAGGTGGCCTGGGAAGGAGGATAAACCTGCTGGCTGTGTAGCCAGGCCGCCTGGCTTCATTTCACGGCTCTTCCATCCAGCTCTGCAACTGCTTCCTCGTCCGAAAAATGGAAAGAACATGGCACTTACCTCTTAGGATCATTGTGTGGATTAAATAAAATAAACACATTCAAAATGCTTGGTTAAGACACTAGCTATTTTATTCCTGTGATTCCCCATATTCCTGTAGGTGAGCCCTTGACTCTAGTTTAACCTGTAAGGAAAGAAGGCTGGCGGGATCACTAGGAAATCGCTGAACCAGAGAATCCAGGCCCACCAGCCCAAAGCCCCTCTTAAGGGAAACCAAAAGTCCCTCCTTAGCAAAGGGCCAGCCAGGGACTTTATACCTGCGTTATCCCTCGAGCAAACCACGCCTACAGCCCCACTCATCTGCGTACCTGTTTGGCATTAACCAAACAGAGCAACAGGCTGAGAGATTCTGGAGCCTGGAGAGGCTGGGGCAGGGGCTCTGAGCAGAGAATGAGCTCAGAAGTGGGCTGAGACAGTAAAGGGCTGCTCGAGGGAATCAGAAATACAGCGTTCCCTCCTGGAATAACAGGGGACCAGGAGGGTATGGACAAGTACCCTCCTACCAGATGGGTGTCAGGGGACAAAACACCCTGAGTGAGCAGAGGAGGAGGTGTGGGCCCCCCACCCTCACCCCATTCCTCTGCATCAGCTGATTCATACAGCTGAGCAGAGAGAGAAATGTCTTCCTGGAAGACCTTTCCCTTAAACTGCCAGCCACAGCAGTGGGGTGGGAGGAAGCTCTCCAACAGGGACAAAGGAGGAAGGAGGGATCTGGTACTGAAGAGCCAGGTGCCAGGGCCCCAGTGGGCAGGGCCTAAGGCCAAGCCAGAGGTCAGTTATTACCACGAGATCAGGCCATGACTCAAGGAAAGGAACTTTGCTCCAGAAGATGAGGAGATGGGTCAAGAAGACTGCAGAGACAGGTAATATGATGTTTAATCTTATGTCAACTTGGCTGGGTCACAGGGTGCTCAGAGACCATTGACCCTTCTTTTAAAAAAATAAAATTATTTCTTTTTGGTTTTACTGAGCCTCCACTGCTGCTCACTGGCTTTCTCTAGCTGTGGCGAGCAGGGGCTAATTGTGGCGCTTGGGCTTCTTGTCGTGCTGGCCTCCCTTGTTGCAGAGCGCAGGCTCTAGGAGCGGGGGGCTTCAGTCGTTACAGCACCGGGCTCAGTAGTTGTGGCACATGGGCTCCAGTTACTCGGTGGCATGTGGAATCTTTCCGGATCAGGGATCAAACCCGTGTCCCCTGCATTGGCAAGAGGATTCTTATCCACTATACCACCAGGGAAGTCCTACAGTTGACCCTTGAACAATGTGGGGGATAGGGGTACCAACCCACTGGACAGTCAAAAAGCTGTGTATTGCTTTCTAGTCAGCCCTGGTATATACAGTTCTGCACCTGGAGATTCAACCAACTTCAGACTGCATAACACTGCAGTATTTACTACTGAAAAAAATCCTCATGTAAGTGGACCCATGTAGTTCAAACACATGTTCAAGGGTCGGCTGAATTTGGTTAAACATTATTCTGGGTATGTGTGTGAGGGTGCTTTGGGTGAGGTTAACACTTGGATAGGTAGACTGAGTAAAGCAGACTGCCCTCCTTAATATGGGTGGGTCCCATCCAATCTGTTGAAGGCCTAGGCAGAACAAAAGACTAAGAAATAATCTTTTCCTCAGCCTGTTTTATAGCTAGGACCTCAGTCTTCTGTACTCAGAAGGGAATTTCCCCAATTGGCTCTCCCGGGTCTCCAGATGGCAGATCATGGGGCTTCTCAGACTCTGTAATTACGTGAGCCAATTCCTTAAGATAAATGTCTAGATAGATAGATGACAGATAGATATATAAATAGATGTCCTATTGATTCTGTTTCTCTGGAGAACCCTAATTCAAGTAACCAAGTGGGAGGCACATTAGAAGGCCCGTAGAACATCCGGGGTTGGGGGGCTGCAGAGAGCAGCAGGGCGGAGGCCAGGTGAGGTTCCTGAGTGAGGTCAGCAAGACGAATCTCGTTGGCACCAGGTTGGCCCTGCAAAGTCCCCTTTGTGTGGACGTGGGGCTTGCAGTTTTCCAGTTCTCTGAGAGCTGAGAGCTGAGGGAGATCCAGGCACAAAACCAGAAGGTTGTTCCATTTATGAACATCCCATTATTTCTTGAGGCAGGCACCCACAGGACCTCTGAGAATGGGCATGTGTTATGACACTGGGAGGTGGTGAAAGCCTGACATACAGGCGGCTCAGAGGCCACAGTCTTGCTCTATGTTGTTAAAGGATGTGTAGATTTAACTCCAGTTCCAGCTGCTGTGCTGAGTGACAAGGCCAGGTAAAGGTGAACTTGGGCCAGATGGAGCAAGAAGGCTGATACGGTACCCAACACACCTGCTGGGACAGGCTAGCACCTCTTTCTGCCAGAAGCAAGACCCATTCACTGTGCTGGAGACGTAAACACTCGCCGTACAGGGCCCAGCATGGAGGAGAGGGCCCCACTGAGCTGGGCGAAGTGTGTCATCTTCAGAGACCGAGATGGGTATTGGCAACGGGAAAGCCTGGTATGTAGGAGGTAACGTGGCTCTCCACACCTCCCACACTGGGTTTAGAGAAGAAATTCTCTAAAGTCAAGGGCAGTGGGAAGCTCACTAGGCTAGGAATGGGATCCAGAAGAACATGAGAGAGACCCAGCTCTGAAAACTGAGCGAGCCTCTCCCCTGGGCTCTCAGCACCCTGACCTTACTCACTATAATGCAAGTGTGATTCTAATGATGCCCTGTCAGCCCATCAATGACGAGTCCCTAGATGCCAGGGCCACGTCCAGTATCCTTGTGCTCCTAGCGCCTAGCAGAGTGCTTGGCACACAGGCGGGGCGTTGCTGTGGAGTGCCCTGCATAGTGACCCAGAGCTCCTCGCTGAGACCCGCGCTGGCCCTGAGCCTGGATAAAGGCGACCTGCCAGTGAGGTGTGTGGCTGAGACAGGCAGGGCCCCGCGATTCACAGCTCTCTGCATGGGTTGTCATTCTCACAGGTGTTAGAGTGGTGCAGGCACAAGAAGAGGGCTTTGTTTTAATCAAGAATGAGATAGAAAGAAATTAACGCTTATGTTTAGAGCGTTCAGCAAATGACCATGGCCTGCTTCAGTGTTGGATTTCCTCCAAGTTGTCTTGCCCAGGGAGCGGCTTTCACACCAGTTTTGCCACCCAGAAAGCAGTTTCTCTTACGCCTCCTTTTTCAACTTCAAGTGGGAGCTCAGGGCCCAGAGAATTCCTCGCAAAGTGTTTGTCTGCCACATGATCCAGGAACATCCGAGAGCCATGTACAGAGGAGCAAGCAGAGAGGAACCACGGTGCTGCCAGTGGCCCCGAGGAAGAAGGCTCGAGGCGAGCTTGTGGATTCAGCCTTCTGAGCAGGGGAACCGTCCTGCTGGAGAAACTGCTCCCTGCAGAACCAACATACAGGGTGAGGAGCCTTCAAACTCTTGTGAAGAAAAGGTCTTCATCTCAGGTGTCTTGGTGCAAAAAGACAAAAGTAAAGTATCTGTGCATGTTTGCCTACAAAGAACAGGCCAAGTGAAGTCACTCTTTGTGAAAAATGATGAGGGGGACTTTCCTGGTGGTCCAGTGGTTAAGACTCCACCTTCCAGTGCAGGGGGCACAGGCTCAATCCCTGGTTGGGGAGCTAAGATCCTACATGCCTTTGCAGCCAGAAAAACAAAACATAAAACAAATTCAATAAAGACTTTAAAAATGGTCCACATCAAAAAAATTTAAAAAAAAAAAAAAAAAGGCAAAGGGACGCTAGCCAGGCAAGGAGGCCCCAGGAGCTGCATTTGGCATGAGTAGGGGGAGCCACTGATGGCTGATGGCTCTTTATCTCAGACAGCAGGCCACTGTGTAACGGTCGACTGTGGGGATAGTAACAGGTCCCCTGGGTCCTGGGAGGCCCTGGCAAAGGCGTCCTTGTCATGATGAACACACAGGAGAAAAAAGCCTGCTATCTTCACACAAAGCCTTTGCTCTGACTTTCCCTTATCATCAGCTGTATTGCAGTAGCTGGAGATTTACCATTAATTGTTGAGAATATCATGCTTTGTTCCTGAAACAGAGGTTCTAGAATTTCACATGATAGAAAGCCCATAGAAACAATATAATAGAATTTTATTCTAGCTGAGGTCTGATACGTTATTCACAGGAAGGATCAGAAATTGCATAGTTAACAGTGTGTCAATGAGAAAGGATGTCTGAACCCTGCCCAGGGTAGAGGCAAGGTGTATATAAATCAGCTACGTGCGACAATACAGTAACCAATTATATAAAATTTCTGTGAGAGGTCCCCTAAAGCTAGGGGGACCCCCCCACAACACACACACACAAGAGGGGGGTCAGTACTAGACACTGTAGTATGGGGCAGGGTCTGCCAGGAGTTGATCATTTACGTCGCGTGCAAGGTTGACCATAGACCACAATTATCAGGATTCTGGGCTCCTTTGTGAATCAAAGGGCTGTAGAACACTGGGACCCCTGTGGTCAAATGGGCCCCTCAGCACTGATGATGTTCTCTGCACCTTCTCTGGCTGGGCCCAGGCTTCATCACAGGCCAGACCCTGGAGCTATGGAATCACAAGCGGTCAAATACAGAGGCCTAAAGCCATTTTTAACCCCTCTCTTCCCACTGCCCCTACCCTGTACACTACATGATCATCATGAAACCGAAAAACCAGGACATTTGTAAAGAAAAGAGAATTTAAATATCATTGACCTGGGGAAAGGAAACACGTGGCTGCTTCTTTCTCTGTTGAGAATCTCCCCTTTCACCAAACTCCACTGGAACATCGGAGGGTTGTATATACTTCTTGCCCTGGACCAGTGGATTATTGCCATGAAGGGGGTTTAGGAAAAGTCTATCTGACATTCTTCAGGTAAGAATGGCCTATGGCCTGCATGGAACAAAGTTATACCATACCAGAGTAATACCCACATCACAAGGCTGTTTCCACTTAGGGCCTCAGTTCAGTTCAGTTCAGTTTAATTGCTCAGTTGTGTCCGACTCTTTGAGACCCCATGAATCGCAGCACGCGAGGCCTCCCTGTCCATCACCAACTCCCGGAGGTCACTCAGACTCACGTCCATCGGGTCAGTGATGCCATCCAGCCATCTCATCCTCTGTTGTCCCCTTCTCCTCCTGTCCCCAATCCCTCCCAGCATCAGAGTCTTTTCCAATGAGTCAACTCTTTGCACGAGGTGGCCAAAGTACTGGAGTTTTAGCTTTAGCATCATTCCTTCCAAAGAACACCCAGGGCTGATCTCCTTCAGAATGGACTGGTTGGATCTCCTTGCAGTCCAAGGGACTCTCAAGAGTCTTATCCAACACCACGGTTCAAAAGCATTAATTCTTCAGTGCTCAGCTTTCTTCACAGTCCAACTTTCACATCCATACATGACCACTGGAAAAATCATACCTTGACTAGACAGACCTTTGTTGGCAAAGTAATGTCTCTGCTTTTCAATATGTTATCTGCTGCTGCTGCTGCTGCTGCTAAGTTGCTTCAGTCATGTCCAACTCTGTGCAACCCCGTAGACAGCAGCCCATCAGGCTCCCCTGTCCCTGGGATTCTCCAGGCAAGAACACTGGAGCGGGTTGCCATTGCCTTCTCCAATGCATGAAAGTGAAAAGTGAAAGTGAAGTCACTCAGTCGTGTCCGACTCTTAGCAACCCCATGGACTGCAGCCTATCAGGCTCCTCTGTCCATGGGATTTTCCAGGCAAGAGTACTGGAGTGGGGTGCCATTGCCTTCTCTGATATGTTATCTAGGTTGGTCATAACTTTTCTTCCAAGGAGTAAGCATCTTTTAATTTCATGGCTGCAGTCACCATCTGCAGTGATTTTGGAGCCCCCAAAAATAAAGTCTGACACTGTTTCCACTGTTTCCCCATCTATTTCCCATCAAGTGATGGGACCAGATGCCATGATCTTCATTTTCTGAATGTTGAGCTTTAAGCCAACCTTTTCACTCTCCACTTTCACTTTCATCAAGAGGCTTTTTAGTTCCTCTTCACTTAGGGCCTCAAGCGGTTGCAAAATCTTAGAGAAGAAAATAACAGACTCATTTATTTAGGTTTATTAAACATATCCCCAGCCCTTCCAGCACATATTGATGACAACAGTGATGGTATTTGAGGGCATGAACAGCAAGTCCTGTATGAAGGCGAAATGTGGGTCTGTGGTCAAATTTCTGTCCAAATCATGATGATGTCCAAATTGGTGATGATGATGATGGTCTGTGTGTGTGTGTGTGTAAATTTTCTACTTTATAAAGCAGTTTCACAATAAGACCTTGATTTGTTTTACGCCCAATTTCCTGATATATGGGTCAGTGAGCTTTTCTAGGAGCCTCATTTAACTCCCCCAAAGGACATTTCTCTTCAGGTCCAGGAGGAACTCAATCCCCAACAAAGAGGAAATGGTGCCCATTTTCACTAGGCTGGTAAACACTGAGAAGGAATCAGTCATTTTCACTGCAGTTTCCTGCTAAAGCCTGTGGGATCTTTGGAAACCTGTGAAGAAAGGGCCCTCCTGTCATGTGGTCAGCAGATCTGGAAGGACTGAGCACAGTGGTCAAAGGACCTTAGCGTTCCAACCCCTCATTTGGAACGAGGGGGAAAGGAGCCTGGGAAACTCCCCACCACTTCCTGCCCCCACCCTCCCCTCCCCAGCTGAATAGTGACAGACATTCTCTTTTGGTTGTGGTGGGCTGAGTTCAAGGTCTGTCCCGAGGATGGAAGCTGCAAAATAAGTCCCGGAGCTCAGGGCCTCTGGGAAGGACAGGCACAGGCCCAGGAAATAGCCAGGTGAGTGCAATCAATGGTGTCTGGGATGGAGGCACATACTTAACACACAATTTGCATCATTTCCTGTACTGTCTGTCCTAGGAATTTCCAAGTTGGCCCTCCCTTTCTGGAGCAACTAGTATTTGAAATGAGAGGAAGGAATACCCAAGGATAAGAGGGAAGAGAAATTAGGTTTCCTAACCCGGATATGGAATAATTTTAGGTCTCGGGGAGGCCATGTTGTTTAGACTGCTTTTGGTGGGTTGTTTTTTTTTTAATTGGAGTACAATTGCTTTACAATGTTGTGTTAGTTTCTGTCATACAACAATGTGAATCAGTGATAAGTATACATATATCCCCTCCTTCTAGGACCTTCCACCGCCCCCCAGCCATCCCATCCCTGTAGGTTATCATGGAGCACCGAGTTGAGCTTCCTGTGCTATATCCCTACGAGCTGTCTGTTTTACACATGGTAGTATATATATGTCAATCCTAATCTCCCAATTCATCCCACTCTCCTTTTCCCACCCTGTGTCCACTTGTCTTTTAAACACAAATCACAGTTAGCCTCAGAATGGCCTCCGTAACCTTCCTTGCCCATCATCCAGGATTCTCACCATTCACAGTCTGCTTATTGCATTTTGCCCTGACTCTCTTCCAGGAGGGTAGAAAAACCAGGAGGAAGAATGGAGTTGGGTAGAAGAGGGGAGAGGGGCAGGGCCAGCTGTAAAGTCAGGCCAGGGCATCAGAGATCATCCCGCTGAGATTGGTACCAAAAGCCCCGGGTTAGCACAGCACGGATGCCTTGAACTTCAGAAACTCCAGGGCACCTCAACCCAAAATAGCTTCAGGCTCAAGGAAGAGGAGAGGAGGTGAGTGGTCTCCGAGGAGAAGCTCATTGTTGAGGGCAGATGCCGCCTCCTGATCTTAGGGGTGGGGGGAGGTCCTGCTGGGGTGCGGCCAACAATTTTTCCTTCTCCAGGGTGTGCCTTGTGTTTGGACTGTACAGGCTGCAGTCCTTCAGGTGGACTCTGCAGGGGGTCCCCCACCCCCTGCGGGAGGGAAACTTCGTGGCTTTGGAACCCAGCCTGAGGTCCTCTTCTCAGTGGCCAAGACACCCCAGGCTCACAGCTGCGGTGACACTCTGGGCTGGTGTGTAGGTCCTGGGCATTATGACCTCAGCTGTTCCACCCACAGAGAGGCGGTGGTCCGGCCTGACCTCAGCCTGTAAGCTGCCTAGGACAGTGGCTTGGTCACGGGGGCCCGTCGAGGGGAGGTTGGGAAGTGGAAGAACACTCTGGCCTCCTCCATCATGTCGGCCAAGAGGGCGGAACCGAAGAAGACAAGCCTGGTAAAAGGGAAATGCTGAGCGCCCACTGGGTAGAGGCGGGGGTAGGGGTACAGAGTCCCCATCGCACCCTCGGCTTTTCCTTCTCCCTCTGAGCATGAGGTAGCTAGCTTCTCAGCCTGGAAGGAGGGTGGGGAATGGACCCCAGGCCTTGAGGTGGCAAGGATTCCCTGCTAGGATGAGGAGCGCTGAAATGGCCCACCCCAACTCCAGCCACTCTGGGAGCCATGACCCCAGCCAGGCCTACCTCTGACCCACATGTTTAAGGCATAGAAGAAGCTCATTAAATAAAGGTAATTATCACCCACAATTTAAAGATTAAGAAATAAAGGCTCCAAGAGACTAAGTAACTTGCCTAAGTTGACACAACCAGTGAGGATGGCTGACCGGAGGATTCCAGTCTGTCTGTCTACCTCCAAAGTCAGTGCTCCCAAAAAACTACTTAGCCAGGTTGCTTAAGTTATCTCAGAAAGTGCTCTTGCCAGCCCCCCGACACTGCCCCCCAGCAAGAAGAGGGCAGCCTGCTGAACAGGCAGGTTTTAATATGACAAAATGTGAGTTGTCTTGGCTCAGGGGCTGGGGATGTGTGGGCCTGAACTTAAGTGCAGTTGGACAGGCAGGGTTGAGTGGGGGGGGGGAGTCCTCCCCAATTTTTTCCAGTCTTCCCCAAGCTTCCCTAGTCCTCCTCAAGCCTGATGCCTGGCAGCCTGAATCCCACCTTCCCTTTCTGCAGAGCAAGAACTACAAGGCAGTTTGCCTGGAATTGAAGCCGGAGCCGATCAAAGTAAGAAGGTTTTTTGATGCCATCCCGGCAGCCAGGCCTGAGACCCCTGGGGAGGTGACTTGGAGTCAGGGGTCTTTCGCCGATTCTGGTGGCCAAGACTTGTCCCAGGTGCTGGCAGATACACGAGAGAGAGAGAGCATTCTGCTCTCATAGAACAAAGTAGATGCATACATAAATGAAGAAAAATTCGGTAGCGTTACCTACAATACAGGGGATTGAAATAGGAAGCCGAAACTGGGTGGCCACTGTAGGTCTGGGGGGCTGTCAGAAAGGCCTTCCTCAGCCTGGAGAGGACAAGGCTCCGGCCACTGGAGGGCCAAGGATGAGCACCAGGGCTGGAGGAAGCCACACGCCCAGAGGCCCTGGGGCGGGAATGACATGACTGCTAGGGGCATGGAAAGCTGAGGCCCAGCGGGCCAGGAAGGGAATGGAATGAGATGGGCTCAGACAAAGGAGAAGGACTGAGGGAACTCTGCTACTGGTGGGGCCAGGCCACCAGCTCTCACCTCTGCCCAGGCCTGAAGCAAGGAGCCGAACCTACGGGGGATCTCCCTTGCCTCTTCTGCCCACAATGGCTATTTCCAATATTCTGTGTTTCTGTTTTCAACCAACAGACATATGACTACAAAGGAGCTAAACAAGAAGGGCCATTTTCCAAACCAGGAGGGACAAAGGAGCTAAAGGTAGGTGTGGGACCGCTGGAGGCAGCAGGTTGGACCAACACAGTGAACAGGTGGCGCTGACAGAGCAACGTATGGGGCAGACAAACTGCTGGTCCCTACAGTTCTGCTCCAGCCCCTGTGACTTCACGCCTTCTGCTTCTACTTTAAAATTATTTCTGGCTTACAGAATATTTTCCCAAAAAATGGTACAGTGAGTTCTAGTATACTCTTCCCCTAGATTTCCAAATGTTTTATATGTTATTTTCTCTTTTTATCATATTCATATATGTATATATATATACACACACACACGCACTCTCTCTATATATTCTGAACCATTTGCAAGCATGTGGTTCTCCCAAATTTCAGTATACTTTTCCTCAAAACAAGATCACTCTCTTACACAGCCATAGTACAATCATCTAGACATCAAAGTCAGGAGATTTACGTTGATATAGTTCTCATCTACAGCCCTTAATCTGATTCCCCCAGTTATCCTGCCAATGTCTTTCATAACAAAAGAGGAGATAAATTTTTTGGTTTGGGATCCAATTCAGAATTACACCTGGCTCCCAGTTTCCATGTCTTTTTTCATCTGGAACAGTTCTTCGATCTTGTATTCTGCGACACTGTCAGTTTTGAGGATTACAAATCATTTGTTTTGTAGAATGGCCTCAGTCCAGGTTGTCTGATGCTTCCTCGCCATTAGACTTAGACGGTGCGATTTTGGTGGTCACACCACAGCAAGGAGTGTGTGACCTTTTCACAGTACATCAACATCTGGAGGTACAGTGCGTCCCACTGTACTATTTTCTTAACAGCATCCTTTCTTTCCTCCCTGCTGGCAATGATCTTCTGCTCCTTATGCCCCAGGATCTTATCTTTCCTTCTTTTTTGACTGTTTCTCTTCCATCCAAGACATTTCTTTACTCCTACTCTATTTTTATTTCCTCAGAATCAACTCAGGGAAGTGAGGGAAGAGCTGAAGGAAAAAATGGAGGAGATAAAACAGGTAACAGAATCAGACTTTACCTCTCATGGAGTTAAAGCGTAGTTCCCAGGAAAATGCAACACCTAAATTTGAATAGTGAAGGAATTCGGAAATTGCATGAAAGAGCAATCCAACTAACTGAGCCCAAATTCCCTAGAGTGCTTGTGTCTGGCAGCTTAGGTTATTTGTCTCTTACATGTCTGAGGCTTAAATCCAATTTTGGAATGATAAGGGCTCTCTAAGGTGTCTCATTGATTAGGGTGGGGAGATACAACCTTAGTAACAGAGTGAGAGGGGCTGACTTGGAATTTGGAAGCAGTCAGGGACCAATTTCTCCTCCCCTGAGCAAGCTGTAGAGCAAGAACTCTTGTTTCTCTGATGAAATCACCTATAGCATATTTGTGAACAAAGCAAATACTCAAGCAAGAGTGTGTAATTGAAGCTGTGATTTGAGTTCCATGTGGCAGCCTTACAATGGCCAGATCCAAGTTATGCCCAGGCTGCTGCTGGTGGTGACTTGGTGGTACATGCATTTACCCTTCACAGACTCTTGGGAAGAAGTGGCTTTAATAAGTCATTATTAGAACATTCCTTAAACTTTATCAGCTCATTCCAAGGGAGCAGATACAGCACTTACCTTAAAACTCTCGAAAGACAACTCCACATTCAGTAATGTGCTGTGTGCCTTTCTTCCTCACTAGATAAAGGATGTAATGGACAAGGATTTTGATAAACTCCAGGAATTTGTGGAGATTATGAAGGTAAGTACTTACTGAATGCCCTCCATGGGCCAGTACTGTACCAGGAATCATGGAAGGGGAAGCCAGAGCCTGCTCTGAAAGTGCTTACAATCTAGTAAGAGACTCAAACTCTATTGCATAAATAACAGAAAAGTACCAGAATCCGCCTGCTAATGCTGGAGCCAAGGAGATGCGGGTTTGATCCCTGGGTCAGGAAGATCTCCTGGAGGAGGAAATGGCAACCCACTCCAGTAACCTTGCCAGAATAATCTCATGGACAGAGGAGCCTGGTGGGTTATGGTCTATGGGGGTCTCAAAGAGTCAGATACAACTGAGCACACAGGGGCCATGCAAGTTCAAGTTAAATGATGACCGGTTGTCACTTAACTAGGCGTTTAAAGACATGACAAGTGAATGTGGACTGGGGTAACCAGAAAGTCATTTTAGAGAAAGTGAGTTTTTTTCTTTTTTCAATATTTACTTATTTGAAAGTAAAGGTCTTTTTTGTGGCACAGTTATCTTTTTAGTTGTGGCACGTGAACTCTTAGTTGGGGCATGTGGGATCTAGTGCTCTGACCATGGATTGAACCTGGGCCCCTGCATTGGGAGTGCAGTGTATTAGCCATTGGTTCACCAGGGAAGTGTCCTAGGGAAAGTGAGTGGTCAGGTGAGTCTAAAAGTTTGAAAGTTAAATGCAAATCTATGCTAAAGCTGAAACTCCAGTACTTTGGCCACCTCATGCGAAGAGTTGACTCATTGGAGAAGACTCTGATGCTGGGAGGGATTGAGGGCAAGAGGAGAAGGGGACGACAGAAGATGAGATGGCTGGATGGCATCACTGACTCGATGGATGTGAGTCTCAGTGAACTCTGGGAGTTGGTGATGGACAGGGAGGCCTGGCGTGTTGTGATTCATGGGGTCGCGAAGAGTTGGACACGACTGAGCGACTGATCTGATCTGATGCAAGAGTCCAATAAGGTTATTTTTGAATTCAGTAATTACTGAAAAGATTATCTAGTTTCTAGAATAGCAGTTTTCAGACTTTGAATTTCAGAATCAGTTGGAACACTAATATTAAGAAACAGAGCTCAGGTCCTTGCAGCCTGGGGTTTTATTCATGTTCCCCAGGAGAACAACCAATGTAAAAGTATAAATAGGCAAACGCATTTACCTATACATTTTTCAAGGGTTGTAAAGAGGCATTACCCTTACCAGATATAAAGTTCATAATGAAGTCACAATAATCAAATGAAGGTGGTACAGCCCAGGGATAAGCAGACAAATGAAATAAAGCAGCACAGATAACCCTGTAACAGCCTCTCTGACAGGGATCACTTCTGTGGATTTCTCAAGTCCATGTACCCAGGCCCTGGGCCAGATGAACTGAATGAAAACCTCCAAGCTGGGGCACCATTGCTCAAAATGCTGTTACATGATTAAGATGGTGGCTTCTGATGAGAACCAGGTCCTTAGCACTTTAGCAGTAGTTGTTAACATAGGCCACACGTTGGAATCACCTGTACTGTGGTTTTGAGCTGTCTCTCTTTACCGCTGGCTGCACCCCATAGCACTGGAGAAGGAAATGGCAACCCACTCCAGTGTTCTTGCCTGGAGAATCCCTGGGATGGGGGAGCCTGGTGGGCTGCCGTCTCTGGGGTTGCACAGAGTCGGACACGCAGCAGCAGCAGCACCCCATAGCAGTTAAATCAGAGGTCTGGGCATTGGTAATTTTTAAAGATCCTCAGTCGATTCAATTATATGCTCACAGTTGGGCACCACAGCTCTATAAAATTTAAAATACAATAAAGATGATTTTTAAAATTATCAGCGAGAAGGACAAGATTATTAATATTAAGAATATTTATATGATGAAATATTCAACTATAAAAAATAATGAAGTAATGTCATTTGCAAACAACATGGATGGACCTAGAAATTGTCATACTTAGTGAAGTAAGTCAGAGAGAGAAAAACAAATATATTACTTATATGTGAAATCTTAAAAAATGTTACAAATGAACTTTCTTACAAAACAAAAACACAGCCACAGATGAAGAAAATAAATTTAGGATTACTGGGGGAAGGAGCAGGGGAGGCGGGGTAAATTGGGAGACTGGGGTTGACATATACATACTACAGTATATAAAATAGATAACAATAAGAAACTTGTATAGCACAAGGAACTCTTCTCAATGTAATGACCTATATGGGAAAAGAATTTTAAAAAATGTGGATATATGTTTCTCTGATTCACTTTGCTGTATTGCAGAAACTTTAATACAACATTGTAAATCAACTATAAACTATACTCCAATAAAAATTAAACAAAAAGAAGAATATTGCCTGATTATATAAGGGGAAAACTTAACTCAGTTAACACTATAAACTGAAATAGTCTATAACGTGAATTAAAAAAAAAAAGAAATTGTATTTTACTGGATGGTCTAAATATAATTACAATTAAAGAAATCGTAAAAAGAAATACTGATATGTTTAACAATACAAAAAATTTAAAAATCATAACAGAAAAGCACCATACACATAATTAGAAAGTAAACAACAGTTTGAAGGAAATGATTTTCCACAAATATGATCGACATAGGCAAAAGGTTTTTATCTATAACATATAAAACTCACACAAATCATTAACAATCAAATAGGAAAGTGGGGAAAGGGTGTATGTGAACAATCCACAGATAAGAATATTACTAAAAAGCAATAAATACGAAGTTTTACCTAATGAATAAACAAATAAATGCGAATGAAAACAACTTAGGTAATTGCCACATTCAAATAAACCAAGTTTTAATCTATGACAATTACAAATCAAGATAGGAATGCTCTTTACAGCTGATCAGAGTACAAGTTAGTACAAAACTGAAAAGGAATTTAGACAATAGGTATCAAAAATATCAACACCCCGTGACTTATCAACTCCTTGACTTCTCAGAATTTAACCTATGAGAATAGTCAGAAATGCCTGCATGGGTACATATAAAAAGATGTTTATCACAGGATTATTTATAACAGCAAAAAATTGTCAACAGCCACAATTTTCAATAGTAGAGGAATAGTCAAATAAAATATATCTATTAACATATTAATGAAAATTAACTATAGGAAACAGTGTTTAGAAAGAATGCTTATAATGACAATTTTAAAAAGCAAGATACAAGCAATAATGTACAGGCTGATCACAACTAAGTGAAAAAAAATAGGTTAAGTAATTATATAGAAAAAAGACTGGAAAGAAATATACCAAAAGGGTTAATTGCTGTTATCACTAGATGATGAGATTAATTTTCCCTTTTATATTCTTCTGTATCGTCCAATTTTTCTGCAAAGGGTTGTGCTATTTCTGTATTAAAATGCAAACACAGTAAGTGTTTTGTTAGTGGGTAAGGCTGGGTATCACAAGACACAAAGGAGGCTATTTTGGGCACGGGAGCAGCTTGCACACAGCATGGAAGCAGGAGGAATGAGAAGCTTATCACGGTCAGTGGGGAGATCAGTCATATAAGTGGGATCATTGGGGGAAACTGTGAGAAATAAAACGGAGTGGGCACAAAGGCGATGGATAATGAAGGCTTTTGAAAGACGGGCAGACAGGTTGGGACTTGGTTGTGTAAGCGGTAAGAGGCCTCTGGAGATTCTTAATCAAAGAACACGCTGGAAACAGCACTTCAGAAAGCTGAGTTGGCAGCTGCTTGCAAGGTGGCTGGGGTGGGGGTGGGGGTGGGGGCACCAGGGAACAGGTGGGGGTCGTCTGGAGCAAGAATATCAAACAGGAAGCTGCATCCCCGCTCAAGGTGAAGAAGACTGGACCCAGTGTAGGAACAGAAGGAAAAGGGTCAATCCGAAGTGCAGGGAAGGGAAAATAGCATGCGTGGTGACTGATTCAGTAGAAAGAATATAGGAAAGGCAAGTGTCCATGATGACACCAGTTTTAATCCGGACGGCTAGAAGAAAGAGATGACAGTGACAAGGACGGTAGGGAAACAGCAAATTTAGAAGAGAACGTGATGGAGATCAGTTTGAAGTATGAGTCTGAAGTGATGGTGAGACCGCTAAGTGAAATATATTAACTCTGATGTTTTGGACCCAGGGGAGATTTTTAAATATATTTATTTATTTGACTGTGCCAGATCTTATTTGTGGCACACGTCTTTGTTGTAGCATGTGGGATCTAGTTCCCCGACCAAGGATGGAACCTGGGCCTCCTGCATCGGGAGCTCAGAATCTAAGCCACTGGACAACCAAGGAAGTCCCTGGACCCAGGGGGGATTTTGACTTCAAGGATATTTTGACTTTACTTATGAATACAAGTATCTTATTCAAAATTTATACAAACATTTAAGTGCTTTTCAAAAAGATCTCTTTGGGAAGTCATTTCCATCCTGACAGTAATCCCTTGATTAATTTTCTACCCCAGATCAGTAAACTCTTCCCAAATCTTTCATTTTTTTATTATTAAAATGATTACCCTGGAAGCAAATTATTTTTTATTTATATTTTGTGGTATTCAGTCCAACCCTATTTTTGTCCTCAACAGATACTATCAGTAATAACATCAGCCATCTTAGAGTTTCTTTGTGACCACTATTTCTCTCCAATTTTTCCAGGTCAAATTTTATAGCTCTAAACTTTACCAAGAAGACTTTATTATTATTTCAGTTCTTAACAATACATGTGAGAAGCCATTTGCACTATTATCTGTTTTGCGTTGACCATTTCTGCCAGGAATTGAGTAAGAGATGGAACAAACACAGATATACAGGATCTGTGTACATGGCAGGGGTCAAACCATTGGAGTCAGAAGTGTCTTTAGGGGTCATAAGATTTGTGTTCTTGGTTCCATGATTTTATAGGCATTGAACCAAGGCAGATAGGGTTTCATTCAGGTGTAAGATCAGGTAAAACAGATCCTGGCCTCTGACTCACCTGGAGACTTTGAACCAGCCCCCAAGGACTCTGCCTGTGCTTCGGCTTCATCGTGGAATGGGGAAGGAGACAAGGAGAGGTGGGTGGCAAGTGTCATGGACACTCTGTGAGCTACCTCACCCAGCGCCAGTGAGGATTCTTGAGGAAGTAATATGTGGAGGTGGCCTCACAGTGGTTCACAGAGTAAAGCAGGAGAAATGGATTTCAGAAGCCCTTCATGATGATGATTCTAGCTTTGAATTCTCTCTTGGAAGGAAATGCAAAAGGACATGGATGAGAAGATCGATGTTTTAATAAATATACAGAAGAACAGCAAGTTGTAAGTACAACCTGCCCCCATCTCTCCTCATCCCTAAAGAGTCTCCTTCCTTTTCTTTGCCAAATGTCCTTGAAGTTCAGAGGACTCCCAGAGCCTTCAAGGAGCTGTCTTAGTTTCTCTTGCCCCAGTGGCTTTGGAGTCAAGACCCTCCTCCATGGCCACCCATGCAACTGGTGAGTTCCTTTCATGTTGAATATTATTCTCCCCAATTCTGCCCCTTCCTGACTCCCCAGTCCCCTTAGGAGAGGACTGAAGATGCAGCAAGAACTCAGGCTAGTAGGAAAGACAGACACAGAACCACAGCTCCCGCTCAGGAAAATGGATGGGGCTGGCGGAGCACCGCTCTCCCTTCACAAAAAGATGGCGGCACTGCAACAACCAAAAGACCCAATGGATCCCCTTCACCAGTGTGACTCCTGCTTTGTAAGTGAAGCCCTCCCCACCCTGCCCCAGTGTTACACCCCTGGTCTCCTGTTCCCCTCTACCTTCCCTGGGCTCGCTCTCTCCCGGGGTTCCACTCCTCTCCCGGCCTGGGGATGCCTCCCTAGTCTTGAATCCACTCTGGGGTCTTGCCCTCTAGGACTGGGGAGATTCTGAAACCATGACTAAGTAGGACTCAACCTTGGATGCACCTGCTCCCAAGTGCAACTATATTGTTCTGTCCTCTCCTATAGCAAGACCCGATGAGGTGCCCAGCAGCCTGGCCATCTTGGACCAGGGAAAAATGATCTTTCTTGTGCCGTTTCTGTCCTCCACAGGAGAAATGTTTGTTGTGTACCCCACAGAACAACTACGATCAGGGGTAGGTAGATCCCTGCAAGCCCCTTGTCTCAATCGGGTACCCAGTCATCCCAAAGGCGGAGCTCCAGGGCGCATTCCCACCAACCCCAGCCTGTGCAGGCTCCGCCCCCACCGCATCCGCCCCGGCCTTAGAGGGAGTGGCACTTCGAGAAAGGAGGACTTGCTTAGCCCAGCCTAGGGGCTGCCCAGAGGCCTCTGTGAAGGGCAGGGTGCCTTGCCAGCTGCCCAGCTGCCCTCGCTTCAGGCTCCTGACTTTCTCCCCATATAACAGGAAACTTCCATACCACGCCTGGGCATCCTTTTCACCCTTGGCGTCTGGACCTGCTTTCTGATTTATCTGTACTTCAACTCCTGTATGACCGAGGACATAGTTCCAACTTAATGCTGCCTCAGGACCCATCAGCGGCTTGGGTTCAGCCTCTCCCCACTCCTGGAAAGGCTTGCTGCCTTCTCACGTACCACCCTGCCCCCAGCTCCTTCCACCTGGAGAGTAAAATCTTCCTTTAAAGCCAAATCAGGAGTCAAAGTATTGAGCATCAGTCTCAAACTTGAGTGTGGAAGGAGTATCACTTTTTTAGATCAAAATCAGTGTGTTTCAGACTCTAGCCTCTCTTCTTGGTTCCTGATGGTTCAGTGGGAAATCCTTAGGGTCATCCTTAGTGTCTCCACTGCCTCCCTCCACTTTACCTGGTTCTACAGATGTCCCAGGTCAAAGGGAAGGCCCTGAAGATATCCGATGCCATTCTGTACGATCCCAGAAGTGTGTGTGTGTGTGTGTGTGTTGGGCAATGGGAGGAACTCCTCAGCCCAGGGTCTAGCCTGCACTGCCTCCCTCTGTGGTCTCATTACCAGGCAGACTTAAGGCTCCACTGTTCATGGGAACTGGCTCCCTTTTGGGGCTCTGAGGAGCCACCCTTATTCTCTGGCATGTTTCCTCATCCCCACCCCACCTGAAGGAGACCTTGCTCTTCAGAGGCCTTTAAATGTGGGGGCGAGCCGTTGACCTCCCACTGCCCCATGCTGTGTCCTGCCCACAATCCCTCCACCAAGATAAGGGGAAGCCTGGCTGCTGCCTTGAAATGAGAAGGAAGAAAGATACAGAGAAAATAGGACTTCAACAAATTATCCTGCCATGAGTGAAATTCTTTGGATTCAGTTCAATGTCCTCAGTGTCTACATCTCCACTGTTGCCCTGCAAATAAGTTCATCAGTAGCATTTTTCTAGATTCCATATATATATGCGTTAATATACAATATTTGTTTTTCTTTTTCTGACTTACTTTACTCTGTGTAATAGGCTCTAGGTTCATCCACCTCATTAGAACTGACTCAAGTGCATTCCTTTTTATGACTGAATAATACTCCATTGTATATATGTACCACAGCTTCCTTATCTATTCATCTGTTGATGGACATCTAGGTTGCTTTCGTATACTAGCTACTGTAAATAGTGCTCAGGATCACTCTGATTCTTCTTCTGCCTCCTCCTTCCACTTGGAAGGACCCCTGTGATTACACTGAGCCCTCCCAGATAATCCAGCTACTTTCCTTAGTTTCAGGTCAGCTGATGATCAACCTCGCTTCCCCTTTGCTGTATAACATAACATATTCACAAGTTCTGGAGATTAGAACATCTTTGGGGACTGATTTCTGCCACCAAACAGGACCCCCCACCCCAGACCCCATCCATCCCTTGACTCCCAAACCTCCAAACATTTGGGAACATTGTATGGCTCAGTTCTGTGCTCAGTTCTGGTTTGGTATAGACCCACAAATTCGATACTCTTTCAAGAGGAACATAGTTCTTCTCCCCTTAAGTGAGGACTAGACAGAGTGTCTGGCTTCTAATAAATCGAATATGACGGAAGTGATGGTGTGTTACTTCTGAGACGAAGTCATAAAGGACATGTGGCTTCCATCTTGCTCTCTTTCACATACCAACTCTGGGTGATGCTCACTGCCATGGGGTGTGGACCCGAGCAGGCCTATGGTGAGCGGCCCGTGGCAAGGAGCCGAGGCTTCCTGCCAACACTGGTGTGAGTAGTCCTCTTCCAGCCCCTGCTGAGCCTTGAGAGGACTGCAGCCCTGGCCATCGCTTGACTGCCGCACCTCATGAAGAGACAATGAGCCAGAACCCAGAAGAGCTTCTCCTAACTACCTGACCTACAGACACTGTGAAATAATAAATGCTTGTTGCTTTAAGTTGCTAGGTTTTGAGGCAGTTTGTTATACAGTGAGAGATAACCCATGTGCCGGTTTGAAGAACTGAAACAAGGTCATCAGGGAAACAGCTGCCAGGCTGAAGCGCTGAGTCTTCTTTGTGCAAATGACCGTGCAGTGCTAACCAAGCCCTGAGGACTGGTGGCGTGGTCTCCGCAGTCCCTGTCCCTTGACCTTCCAAGCTCCCCTGTGTCCCAGTTTCACGTCATCCAACTCACAGGAGGCAGAAGGACAACATTGTGTGTTGGGGGACAGGTCTGCCTGGCTGTCAAACAGCTGGCGTGTCTGCCCTTGGGAACAGACCTTCAGGGAGCCACAGCCTGCCACTCCTGCCGATGCTTCCCGTGGGCCAGCTTTGCTGGTGAGCTTGTGCTTTTTCTGTTGGTTTCAAGGTCACCTCATCTGGAAGGGAATTATGTTTAACCTGTCTCTTCTCTGAAAAGATGTGACTCCTCTCCTGAGAACAGAGCCTTTTGTGGGGAGGGCGCGTTTCCCCGACCTGGGCCACCACTTCTGCTTTGCGCTACAGGACCCAATTGATCAGAACAAGGTGGACAGCCGACTCAACTTGCCCAGTCGATTTCTGCCTGTGGGAATTTGAAATTGGAATTTGGGGAGACTCAGTTGGCCCCCAGAACTGGTCTTGTAATTAGGAGCTGGGGAGGCATCTGCCACTATTGGCCAAAGCAGCAGAGAAAGGTAATCTGCAGAAAAAATAAACCATTTTGCAGAGAGAGAAGACTGAAAACAGAGGAGCTGAGAGAAGTGGAGACTTGTGCAGTTCCGGAGAGGGGTCAGCAAGTACCACTGCCTGGCCTCAGCCCTGCTGGCCTGGTGCTGGCCCCTGGCTTGGCTTCATGAGAGTCCCCAGACCCTTGGACCACAGCGCCCATTTCTGTTTAAGCAAAGCAGCTTTCTGTTACCACCCAGTAAGCCTGAGTTAAGGCCCCACGGTCGGAGAAGGCAATGGCATCCCACTCCAGTACTCTTGCCTGGAAAATCCCATGGATGGAGGAGCCTGGTACGCTGTAGTCCATGGGGTCGCTAGAGTAGGACACGACTGAGCGACTTTACTTTCACTTTTCACTTTCATGCATTGGAGAAGGAAATGGCAACTCACTCCAGTGTTCTTGCCTGGAGAATCCCAGGGACGGCAGAGCCTGGTGGGCTGCTGCCTATGGGGTTGCACAGAGTCGGACATGACTGAAGCGACTTAGCAGCAGCAGCAGCAGCAGCAAGGCCCCACGGTTAGAAGGAATCTCAGAGAGTGGTCAGATTTTTTCAGTTTACAGTGAGGGTTCTGAGGCCCAGAGAGGTTCAGTGAAGTGCCCTCAGCCACACAGCCCATGTGTAGCAAAGCCAAGACCAGAACCCAGGTTTTCTGACTTCTGGGCCAGTGCTCTATGACTCTCTGGGGCTGGTTGCGTTAAGGGCAATGAGATGAGATCAAAGGAGGAATAGATCTCAGGGTCAGCTGGCTCTGGACATAAATCAATGGTGTGGCTGCCGGTAAGTCACGTCACCTCTCAGACTCAGTGCTTTCATCTGGAATGTGAATGTAACCACATCTAATTCAAAGGGGTGTAATGAGAGCTAGGGCTTCCCTGGTAGTTTAGCTGATAAAGAATCTTCCAGCAATGCAGGAGACCCCAGTTCCATTCCTGGGTTGGAAAGATCTGCTGGAGAAAGAATAGGCTACCTATTTCAGTATTCTTGGGCTTTCCTGGTGACTCAGCTGGTACAGAATCTGCCTGCAATTTGGTAGACCTGGGTTCGATCCCTGGATTGGGAAGATCCCCTGGAGAAGGAAAAGGCTACCCTCTTCAGTATTCTGGCCTGGAGAATTCCATGAACTATATAGTCCATGGGGTTGCAAAGAGTCAGACACAACTGAGAGACTTTCACTTCACTCTCAGTGAGAGCTAAATGAGAGCATATGTGGAGGAATTCAACTCTCAGAAAAACCCAGACTACTCTGACAACAACGATGACAAAGTCAGAATTGCCTTTCCCAGACTAAAAAGTTTCAGTTCTCCATCACAGTTTCCCAACACCTGGACTGACTCCAGTCAGAGTGAGGTCTGCAATGAAATGAGATTTGATCTACTTCCATATTAAAAAAAATAAGTGTTTTGAGAGGAAGTGTATATTAGGAAATGAATCAATAAGAAATTATTAGATGGTATGATGGATTGAGACTGTTCTAGAGGTCAGAGTGGTCCCTTGTAAAGCAGTATCCTTCCTTTTTAATCTCGGCATCTGATTTCTAGCAGAGTGAAGGGCAACTGGCTCATCCCAGCCCACCCACAGGTAACAGGTGCTGCAGCCCCAGGCCCCGACTCGAGGAGTCACCAGAGAAACAGCTGGGAAGGCAGGGCTGGGCCCAGAAGGAGGCCAGATTGTCTTATCCTTTCCCATCTGCCCTGGGCCCTGGTATGACCCGCACGCACAGCCTCCCTTCTCCCTGGTCACAGGTTGCCGCCAGCCCCAGCAGGTGGGTGAGGGTGGGCTCAGGCAGCCGCCACAACGGTCAGCAGCCCCGTCTCTCCCAGATGCAACAGGTCTGAGTATATACATTTCCATGGCAATGAACTTCCCACCCACCTTCCTAAGTGTTCCTGTCTGGCTCCAGGGATCCCTAGAGCCTCCCTGCACCCGCTTCAGTATTTGAAAGGTGACTTCCCCTCTGATAAGTGTGACCAAGATGACTCTGGTACTTCCCTATATATTATAAAAAAAAACAAACCCACAACCAAGTCCAATCCAGATCTTACTCAGAGATTGAACAGTGAGTCTGAAAGCCTGATCCTAATTCCAATCCTAGAGGAGCCAGAAGATGAAGAATGGGCCTTCAGCAGGTGGTGAAGCAAAATGGTGCAAAGTTGCCCACCTTACACTTTAATATCAATATCAGCTTTTAAATGTGACCAAGAAATGTTCATTTTGTTTTTTATGGGTGATGTGTCTGTGGGGAGATGAGCAACTCCCGGATGAGTCTAATTCACACAAATATTTCTGAGAGCAACTTGGTGATATGTATCAGATGCTTTAAAAGATAAGGGAAAAAAATTACAGATGGCTGCCAGGATTTAGCTACAAGGATACTCATCAAGGAGTCATTTATGACATGTATATAATTAAAAATCAGAAACAACATAAATGAACACCAGTTGGTTAAATAAATTGTGGTACATCCATAAAATGAAATGCTCTGCTGAGATTAAGAATAATATGTTGTTGAAATATATTTAATGCCATCAATAGTATTGGTGTATTACATAGATTTCAAATATCACCCCATTTGTTTGGTAAAAAATTTATATGTGTGTATATGTGCATGCACATAGAGCCTGCATGAACTGAAGAGACTTAGAAATATACAAGAATAGAATAATAGCAGTGGTTTTCTCTGAGCAGTAAGATTATGACAATTCCTGATGTCATTCTTTGTGTTTATCTATAATCTCTAATGTTTCTATAAGGCACATGCATTATCTGTATAATAAAACTAACAGCTTTTCTTTTTTTTTTTTTTTAAGGAAGAGAAAGATGGCCCAGGAAGGACCCTTAAGAATAGAGACAAAGTCAGGTGAGATCTCCCCACATCCTTTCTGATGAGAAGCACCTTGGATCTTTCTGTTTCCTGGGAGTGGCCAATGAAGTTGTGCCCTAGCCAAGCGTTCACCCAGAGGAAGGGGACAAATGGACCCCACTCAAAGGATAATTTAAACGGAAAAGAGGAGGGACTTCCCTGGTGCTCCAGTGTCTAAGACTCTGTACTCCCGGCGCAGGGGGCTGGGGTTTGACCCCTGGTCAGGGAACTAGATCCCATGTGCTGCAACTAGGAGTTCTCATGCCAGACTCTGCACAGCCAAAAAAAAAAAAAAAAAAAAAAGGGATAATAGGGAACAAGATGAATGTGGGTAGATTTACAGCCATGAATACATACCCTCCCACCACTGCTCCCAGGGGTCTCTGCACCCCACCCTCCTCTCTCGCATGAGCAATCACAGCGCTCCTGGAGTAGAGGAGGATTTCCTACAGTCCACCCCCAACAAGGAAAACTTGTCCTTTTAGAATGTCAGTTAGATCGTGTTGCTCTTATGCTCAGAACTTCCAGCGTTTGCCCTTTTCTCTCAGAGAAAAATCCGAAGTTGATGCGGGCAATGCCCTCAAGGATGGACCCTGCTCCTCCACACTCGTCCCTTACCTGTCTTCCTCCCCCTCCACCTCTGGGCTCCTCTTTCTTCTTCACACACACTGTGTACACTCTTTCCTCAGGGCCTTTGCACTCACAAATGGTCCCTCCCATTTCTTCAGCTAGCCATGTGGTCATCCCCTCAAAATTACATTCTCTCTTTTTTTCATTTTAAAATAGTCTTTATTACTTTAAAGTATTTGCATATGTTGAATTTTGGAGATGTACAGTTTCTGAGTTTTAACGTATATTGGGTTGGCCAGAAAGTTCATTTGGATTTTCCCCATCTTACAGAAAATCCAAATGAACTTTTTTTTTTTAAGTGGAGTATAATTGCTTTACAATGTAGTGTTACATACATGTATTCCTTCCCTCTTGAGCTGCCCTCCCGTCCCCGCCCAGGTCATCACTGAGCACCGAGCCGGGCTCCCTGTGCTACACAGCGGCTTCCTGCTAGTGATCCGCTAGCATATACATGGAGAAGGCAGGGGCACCCACCCCAGTACTCTTTCTTGCCTGGAAAATCCCATGGATGGAGGAGCCTGGAAGGCTGCAGTCCATGGGGTCGCTAAGAGTCGGACATGACTGAGCGACTTCACTTTCACTTTTCACTTTCATGCGTTGGAGAAGGAAATGGCAACCCACTCCAGTGTTCTTGTCTGGAGAATCCCAGGGACAGAGCAGCCTAGTGGGCTGCCATCTATGGGGTCGCACAGAGTCGGACACGACTGAGGTGACTTAGCAGCAGCAGCGGTCTGTCTTCTGCTCGAATGTAAGTTCCTTGAGAGCAGAGATTGTGTTTCTGTCACTGCTCGATGTGGGGCCCATGACAGTGCCAAGGGCACAGCAGGGGGTTGACAGACACTTGCCGGGTGGACACATGAGTATGAAGATATTTGCCATGTGCTGGACACTACAGGCTCTGCACTAAGAACTTCACCTGCATCATTTCATTTTATTCTTACAACAACCCCGTGAAGTCATTCTGTCTGTCTTTCTATGAGGTCACGTAAATGGTCGTCTTCCCTATTTTGTGCAGGACGAAGCAGACTCAGAGAAGGTAATGAACATAATCTGTCCAAGGTCACAGCATAAGTGGCAGAGGTGAGGTCAGAATTCTGCCTGAGCATTCTGATGTCAGAATTTATTTCCTCTACACTCTTGCTTTCCCTGTGTGGTCCCTAGACCCAGCAGCATCAGCATAATCTAGGAGCTTGTTTAGAATGCAGAGTCTCAGGCTACATGGCAGACCTACCGAATCAGGATCTGCATTTTAACACGACTTCCCAGGTGACTCCAGTGTGCTCTGGTGTGAGAAGCCGTGCTGTGCCATCAGCTGTATGGAAAATAGGGGCCTTCACTGAGCAAGGGGCAGCCACAGTCTGTGTTAGTTTGGCCTTGGGTTCTCTCCCTCTGCCCGCTACCTTCCTACCCAGGAGCTCTTTAGTGTCCACCTGGCTTTGAGGGGAGCCACGATTCATGATGAGTACAGAAAGCTCAGCGCCAGCCCCTGTCCAGGGGCCAGTCCTGCTGTGGGCAACTTTGGTTCTCCCTCTTGAAGAAAGTTCTCTCAGCTCACTCAGACAAAACCACATGCGTGCCTCTTAAAAGCAAATGAGAGAGCCTGCTACTATCAGAGAGACAGCACTGAGCCTGGAGCAGAAGGTGTTTCCACCTGACACTTAGGCACTGGGGCCAGGGAGGTTGTTAAAACCAAAACCTGCTTTCAGTTAAATTGTTAATGTCTGGGAGCCCACCGTGACACTCATTTTTATCACCAAGGGCCACTTTCAGTCTTGACATTCATGAAGAATGAGCCTGTCATAAAACCAGAAATCCTCATTCCCAGTCTCGCCCAAGCCCATTAAAAACAAAAGTAAACATTATTAAATATAAACCCAGATATGCAAAAACCGCCTATGAAAATACACCAGCAGAGGGCGCTGTGACCCCATCAGTCCCTGCCCACTGGCCCCCGCTCCAGAAGCAAAAGTTACAAAGATGCAAGAAAATAATTCACACAAGATTAGGGGTCTGGATCCTGGGTCCCACCCTGGCTTCATCTTTGGAATCTTGTGGGGAGCCCAGGGCAACAGAAACCTCTGATCTGTGCCTGCAGGAAAGTCAGTGGTCACTCAAATAGGGATGGGTTCCAAAAGTCCACCTCCAGATCTGGCATTAGCAACTCAAAATGAAGTCACTTTCATTCATGCTTTTATTCCCTTAACCAGCACTTGCTGAGCAGCTGTGATGAGCCAGGCACAGGGCTAGACCATGCATTTTCCCCATCAAGTGATGCCATAACAACAGCTAGATCCTAAGGCTAAAGCCTTTTAAGTCTTTAATAGAGAGGAAATAGAGCTAATAAGGTTATTTTCTGTTCCAGGGTCAGAGGAAAGGAATAGGGGAAGGGCAGTGTGGAGGAGAGGAAAGTAAGCATGGGAAGAGGAGAAGAAGAGAGACCAGTAGGAGCAAGAGGACCCTGGGGAAGAGGAAGGGAAGTTGGCTTCCAGCCCCTGCCTGGTGCATATAAAATATAACCTTAAGATGTTAGTCTCTGGCTTCCTCCCATTTTCCTTTCTAGACCCTGACTTGGGCATCTCTCCAGAGCCTTGGACTGCCGAGGGATCCTGCAGCATGCCCCAACCTGCCCTGCCCATCATGGTCACCATGATCCAGGGTTTTCCACCCTCCACTCCCCATCCACACCCCCAGGCTTGCAGCTGCCCTTGTCAGCTCAGTGTTAGCAACTGAGTCACCCATTAAACTAACACACGCTGACATGCAGCAGGTTGGTCCTCCCAGGGACAGTGTGTGTCTTTTCAAGAAGACCCAACCAAATCCACCTCTAGGTGGTAGATTCCCAGAGAGCGGGCTGAAAGGACATGACAACTTTAGGCTGTTCGTGTCAACTTCAGGCTGTTCATGTCAGGGGTGGTATTCTGAAAACAAAGCCAGAACACCTGTTTGGGGAGGGCGGGGTGGTCTCACACAATCTCTTAGAGGAGCTGGCCGGAGGGACTGCCGGTGGGGGTGCTGGTATGGAAAAGTCATTGGCAAGTCAAGATCTGCAGGTCGGTAATACATCTCTGAGCAGTTTTGAGTTTTGTGACTATGACTGTGATGTGTGTGTGTGTGTGTGTGTGCTGGGTCGAGACCAGAGAGAGAAGGTCTGCAGGGCTGGATGCAGGAGAACCACTGAGGCAGGAGCAGGGTCCTCCCAGAGCTGGGGCTTCTCTGTGGTTGACGGCAGGCTCGGCCTCTGCAAGGGCCACCTCCCAGGAGCACCTCCCGGCGGAGCACGCTCTGAAGATCCTGACGGCAGAACAGGAGGCTGCATTGACTGCTGCCCCTTCTCACTTCTCTGTGGGAGACCTGCTCAGATAGTCCTGCCTCTCTGGAAGCCTGGGTTTTTCCAAAGGGCCTGCTGGTGGGAGGTAAGTGGACACAGAAGGGGTGGGAGGGACGGTGACAGGACCATGGCCAAGTCAGACTCCCCCCACGGCAGCCACTGGCCCTGCAGCAGGCGTCCCCAGGGTGCTTGGCACTGAAGCTGTCCTTCGGGACGAATCTTGGGCATTGGACACATTGCTTCCGTGCTTCAGCTGCCCACCCCCAATCCCGGGGCCTCCTGGAGGATCCCAAGTCAGGGCTTGCTGTTGCTCTGAAAGGGTCCGCTGGCTGCACAGGAAGGGAAGCACTGTGGGAGGAAGCCTGTTTGCTCACCAGGCCTGGGTGCAACAGGAAAAAGTGGTGTGTGTCCACATAGAAGGACTTAAAGCTGGTGTAAAGCCCTGCCTGGTTTGCTATGCCTTTGATAAGGCTGCTCTCACCACAGGGCACGTTCCCCTGGTTTTACCTCTCAAAGCCCCAGCCATTGGTGGTGACAGAGGTCAAATTAGAGGTTCAGGGGAGGGTTCTAGAGTGCTAATAATATCCTATTCTTGACCTGGTTGGTGGTGATACGAGTGTGTGCTATGTATAAACATTTATTCATCAAACCACAGATGGTGCAGCTGCTTTGGAAAACAGTTTGTCATTTCCTCAAAAACTTAACGTGGAGTTACCACTATGACCCAGCAATTCCACTCCTGGGTGTTTACCCTGAAGAATTGAAAATATATGCTACACACACACACACACAAAACGTGTGCATGAATATTTATAGCAGCATTATTCATAACAGCAAATATTCATCAGCTGGTGATGAATCACAAACAAAATGTGATCTGTCCATACCATGGAATATTACTCAACCATAAAAAGCAAGGATGTACTGATACATGCTATGACGTGAGTGGACCTTGAAAACATTATGCTCAGTGAAAGAAGCCAGTCACAAAGGACTACATCTAGTATGACTTTATTTATATTAAAAGTCCAGAATAGGCAAATCCACAGAGACATAAAATAGATTGGTAATTGCTAGGGGCTGAGGCAGGGGGAAGTGGAGAATGAGTGCTAATGGATATGGGATTTCTTTTGGGGGGTGATGGGAATGTTCTGGAATTACACATTGGCAATAATTATAGATCTCTATGACTATATGAAAGATGGTTCAAGTATAGACTTTAAAAGGGTGAACTTTACAGTGTGTGAATTGTATCTCGGAAACTGGATCTTGTTCTCTTTGATCTACGCATGTTACACCTTAATAATTTATTTAAAGTTGAAAAGTGAAGATGCCACTACTCTGTTGCTGTTCTTGGTTCTTAAGAAAAGTCACCGCCAGAATGCCGCCGCCTCTATGACAGCTCCCTCATCCCTGCTCTGAGCTCCTTCAGCGTTTAGTCCTGACACCCCGCTAACTACTTACTACTTGGAGGGTCTGGCCATTCAGAGTGCAGCTGAGGACCAGCATGTTTGCATCTCTTGGAGGCTTTTTACATATGCAGCATTTCAGGCCCCTCAGGCCCGCACCATCAGACTCTGCCTTTCAAAAAGATTGCCAGGGAATTCACACGCACATCCATGTTTGACAAACACTGCTCTCGCAGGCTTCCCCCAGCCTCCTCCTCCTCCGTCCACTGTCTGCACCTGAAGGCTCGTTTTGTGTCTCCCCACCTGGTGCTCATCAGCATTTGTGGATTCAGTGCTAGTGGCCTCAGAACTAAAGTCAATGCCTACTCTAAGACCAGGAAAGAGAAACTAAAATCTGGGGACACTTTGGTCAGATAGAAAGAGTACGTAAACTCTGGACATCCAAAGCGAGGTCTCCAAATACCATTTCCTACTGAAAGGCACCAGGGCCTTGGGAGAGATGGCTGATTCTAAGTCTAAGCAGAAAGCATACAAGATGAGGCTGGTTTAAAATGTGCACGTCTTCTCTGTGTTGCACTGTGCTCAGTCGTGTCTGACTCTTTGCAACCCCATGGACTGTAGCCCACTAGGCGGCTCTGTCCATGGGATTTTTCAGGCAAGAATACTGGAGTGGGTCATCATTTCCTTCTCTAGGTATCTTCCTGACCCAGGGGATCAAATCTGCGTCTACTTGTCTCCTGCATTGCAGGCAGGTTCTTTACCACTGAGCCACCAGGGATTATAGAGTTCTCTGCTGCTACTGCTAAGTCGCTTCAGTCGTGTCCGACTCTGTGCGACCCCATAGACGGAAGCTCACCAGGCTCCCCTGTCCCTGAGATTCTCCAGGCAAGAATACTGGAGTGGGTTGCCATTTCCTTCTCCAATAGAGTTCTCTAGTCAGGCTTAAAATATTCAGGAATCAAGTGGAAGAGACTCGCACTGGTCAAAACGGGAAGCATCGATTAGAATATTAACTGCAACAAATTGAAACACACATTTAAAAATCCATGAATTCATAGTAATACTAGAAACTAAACTCTGTTCACTGTTGGAGGATGGTAGGAAAGCAATTCATTGTTTTGAAATGGTAAATGGAAGAAAGCGAACAATTATCTTAGGTGTGAAACAGAGAAATAGTAGTATCTGATTCTATCATCCCTCCCTGATTTATAAGCTGGAATACTTCTACAAAGGAGAAGATGATAGAATCAGATATCACTATTTTGAAACAGAGCTTTCAAAAGATTCCGGCATTGACCATCTGCAGCATCTAATATGGAAAGAGACAGACATCACATGCCTCCTGTTGGAAGAATATCCACCACTGAAACCAAACCTGAAAATTATTAAGCTCTCGATTACCAATTTACAGGAAAAATATGGACAGAGATCCTGTAAAATTATACCACAGAAAGGTTAGCAGCAAAATCTAGATTGTGGTTAAATCTACAGAATAAAGAACCCAGTGTCTTCAACAAACAAATTACAAGAAAAAAAAAAAAAGATTAAAGCAGTTGAAAGTCAAAGCAACCAGTTTCAACAGATGAACCTCATTTGAACCCTGATTCAAACTGTTTTCCTAAAAATCCATTTATGACAATTTTTAGACAATTGGGAAATTAAAAAAAAATATTTGTTTTATATCAGAGCACAGTTGATTACAGGTGTACAGCAAAGTGATTTGTGATTCAGTTATACCTATAGAAGTAGCTTTTTTTTTTCCAAATTCATTTCCCATTTAGATTATTATAGAATCTTGAGCCAAGTTCCCTGTGCTATATAGTAGGTCCTTGGTTATCCATTTTAAATGTACTAGTGTGTCCATGTCAATCCCAGACTCCCAATCTATCTGTCCTCTCTCCCCACTTTCCCCTCTGGTAACTGTAAGTTCCTAAGTCTGTGTGTTTCTGTTTTGTAAATAAGTTCATTTGTATCATTTTTTAAATATTTTATATATTAACGATATCATATTTAAGAGACAAGTGGAAAATTTGAACACTAGGAATTATTGACTATAATACAAAAAGAGTCCTTTTTTGATTTACTAAAACTTTCACAGATGAAATAGTATGATATCTTGGATTTGCTTCAAAATAATAGAAGATGGTCTAAATGGAAGAGTATGGGAAATGGAACCAGTTTGGTTATTTTGGGGGGTTGGCAGATTGATGGGTGTGTGGTAGTTCATGATACTAATCTACCTACTTTGGTGTATGTTCAAAGGTCTCTAAAATTAAAAAAAAGTAAAACAAAATATAACAAAGTGTTATGTAAGAACTAAGAACAATAAGATCACCTTTCTTGTTTCCTTCTCAACATAGATTTCTCGTTTCCTTCTCATAACTAGATTTTCTATAACATAATAATTTGCCTTCAGAGGTGTTCTACAGAATGAGACACTCAAGTCACCATCCAAAAATGAAGCAGAAACTTAAACCTTATGAAAACTCAAGGAGAATGAATTGGATACAGAAATAATTATGGATGAGGCATGAGAGTAGCTGAATTCGCATCAGAGGTCCACCAGCCGAGGGCAGGACCAAGCTGCAGAGGTGCTTATGAATGCACTGGGGGTGGAGGTAGTGTGTCTGTGGGTTTCAACCCTGCCTGCATGGGCGAATCACCTGGAAAGCTCTGGAAACACAGGGATGCCCAGGATTCTACCCTAGCCCCATTAAATCTCTGTAGGAAGCCTGTGGTTTCAGTGATTACCAAGCCCTGCCCCAACCCCCCAGGTGACTGATCCTGACACACAGCCAGAGAGAGGACTGTAGCCAGCTTGCTCATATTTAAATAGCTGGGCAAACCTGCTGGGAAATGCTGGTGGCAGCCACTGCCAGTTAAATGACAAAGTGAGTTGGTAAGTGAAACACTGGGCGTCCACATCATTCTGTTTGCTGTGAGTCACCTGAGGCTGATTGGAGCCACTGTGTCCAACCTGAGTTGCTTCTCTCTGGGTCTCAGGTGTGGCTGAGATCCAAGGGGGCCACAGGTCGGCTCCTGTGGGCTCAGCCGTGGGCTCCTGGGCTGCAGGTTTTGGCAGCACATATGTAGCAGGCACCTAGGATCAAAAGCTGGCCAGCGGAAGTCGTGGTCGGGATCAAGTTGGGGGAGGAAAGCTCTGGGGTCCACAAAGGTGGCCTCCTGCTGCACGCTGGACTGTGAGTCAACCCCAGGAACACCCAGCGGCTAAGCGGGCAGTGCCAAGCCCAGACTCCATCTCCATGGCAACAATATCCCTTCCGAAGGATCTAGGGCTGGTGCTGAATGGCGACTTTCATCAGGGCCACCGTAGAAAGTTAAACTGGCTAATTGACAGGGAACAGAGAGTTTAAAGTCAGTGTGTCAGAAGCCACGGCCCTCTGGCAATTGAGGCAGGCAGTTTCTAAGCAATTATGATTCATTATGGGCCTCCCTGGTGGCTCAACCAGTAAAGAATCTGCCTGCAATGCAGAGTACCTGGCTTTGATCCCTGGGTTGGGAAGATCCCCTGGAGAAGGGAATGGCAACCCACTCCAGTATTCTTGCCTGGAGAATTCCATGGACAGAGGAGCCTGGCGGGCTACAGTCCATGGGGTTGCAAAGTCAGACATGACTAACACTTTCAAGGGAAAACATGATTTGAGTTTCCAAAATTCCGTTCCCAGGTATTCACCATGGGGTAGACCAAGGTCCTCTCACCAAAGCCTCCCCGCCGAGTAGAGGTGGCTGGACGTCTCCCTAGCCTGTGTGGGTGCTGCCTGGCCTCCCTCTGATCCAGCAGGAGCCTGTCACTCTCAGCTCAGAGGGGCGCCCCACTCCACACAGGGGCCACAACTCAGCTGACCTCCTACCACACCCTCGTTCCACTCTGGGTGGGACCCACCTGACCTTCCCCTTGCCTCAGCCCCACCCGAGTGTACCTGCTCTCACCATTGGCCAGCTCAGCATTGCTCATGGCCCCTAGCCCTGGGGTCCTTCTGGTTTGGCCTCTCCCATGAACATCCCTTCTCAGGCAGTTCTACTCGTTATGTCCTGGCCTTCCTGGGCCCTTCCCCTCTCTGGCCCTAGCCCTGGGGTCCTGGCATCCCTCACCTGCTGCCAGGTAACAAGAAGGCAGGAATCTGGATTGCATCACTGGACAATGATAAATTTAAGACTCTTCAGTTCAATTGCTCAGTCAAGTCCAACTCTTTGCGACCCCATGAATTGCAGCACGCCAGGCCTCCCTGTCCATCACCAACTCCTGGAGTTCACCCAAACTCACATCCATTGAGTCGGTGATGCCATCCAGCCATCTCATCCTGTTATCCCCTTCTCCTCCTGCCCCCAATCCCTCCCAGCATCAGAGTCTTTTCCAATGAGTCAACTCTTCGCGTGAGGTGGCCAAAGTATTGGAGTTTCAGCTTTAGCATCAGTCCTTCCAATGAACACCCAGGACTGATCTCCTTTAGGATGGACTGGTTGAATCTCCTTGCAGTCCAAGGGACTCTGAAGAGTGTTCTCCAACACCACAGTTCAAAAGCATCAATCCTTCGACATTCAGCTTTCTTCACAGTCCAACTCTCACATGCATAAATGACCACTGGAAAAAACATAGCCTTGACTAGATGGATCTTTGTTGGCAAAGTAATGTCTCTGTTTTTCAATATATTATCTAGGTTGATCATAACTTTTCTTCCAAGGAGTAAGCATCTTTTAATTTCATGGCTGCAATCACCATCTGCAGTGATTTTGGAGCCCCCCAAAATAAAGTCAGCCACTGTTTCCCCATCTATTTCCCATGAAGTGATGGGACCGGATGCCATGATCTTCGTTTTCTGAAAGTTGAGCTTTAAGCCAACTTTTTCACTCTCTTCTTTCACTTTCGTCAAGAGGCTTTTTAGTTTCTCTTCACTTTCTGCCATAAGGGTGGTGTCATCTGCATATCTGAGGTTATTGATATTTCTCCTGGCAATCTTGATTCCAGCTTGTCCTTCTTCCAACCCAGCATTTCTCATGATGTACTCTGCATATAAGTTAAATAAGCAGGATGACAGTATACAGCCTTGACGTACTCCTTTTCCTATTTGGAACCAGTCTGTTGTTCCATGTCTTTAAGGAGCATCAAACTTTGGTGCAGCAGGGTCCACATGGGGCAGGAGGAAGGCAGTGTGAGATGTAGGTGTGAGGGCAAGATCTGTGGCCTCTGGAATCAAGACAGTTCCCTGGGGGAGGCGGGACTTGAAGCAGGTATGGAGGACAGGCTGTGTGTGAATCTGGGGGTGAGAAGTGGAGGGACTAGGCAGCAGAACAAGTCACCTCCCTTACTCTAGCTGACAAGCCCCAACCTGTTCTGGCCTTGTGCCACCTCTCACACCTCATCTTCACTTGCCCTCCCTCTTTTGGCTCTGAATGTCACTGTCCCATCTTTACCCTGCCCCTCTGCCTAGAATAATGCCGGCATGCAGGAGGTGGATCAGGGGCTGATGTCCTAGGGTGGTGAGCAGAAGTTTCTCTGAGGAGGTTACTTGTGGGTACCCTTGAATACCTATTGGAGAAAGCCATGCAAATATATGCATGTGTACACGCATGTCTTCACGATGTCTTGATTTTCTACAAATGGTGCTCAGTGAGGCTCCCAGCCCCCTGTGGAGAGGTATCCAGGGCTTTAAGGCAGCCTCAGGTGTGGGCATGAAGACCTGGTCGGCTGGGGGAGTCCTGCTCCGGCTGCCAGGGACCACTTTCCTATTCCCACCTCAGACAGAGGGCAATGTCAAAGGCTGGTGGGCAGAGGACAAGCCCCCAGCATTCACGTGTTCTATTACCGCAGGCCGGAAGCAGCATCCTCAGGGCAAGAAGGTGAACCGCAGAACAGGCTTCCTTTCTCTGAAGCCCCCCTCCCTTGCCCTTGCCCAGCCTTTCTCCAAGAAGCACTGAGACCCATAAGAGAGCTACCCCGGCTCCAGGGCGGAGTGCAGTTTCCTGGGCAGCTTCCTTCCCATGTCAGGGACTGAAGTTTAAAGGACAAGGGAGCTCAGTGAATAAATGACCGTGACTAAGGCATGGACCTCAAGGTTCCCTTTGCAGACTGGTAATAAGGCCTCTCGCTTCTGCCACGGGCTGTGATGCAGTCCACCCGCCCAGAACATGACACTGGGAGAAATTTCAGGCGCCACTGAAATTAGTAGATGTTACTGTCTTCATCCACGCTGTTGATATTACTACCATTCCGGCTTCTTCTTTTGCTAAAAGTGGATTCGTTCCCGGTAAGGGAATGATAGCAACCTGATCCCGCGGATCACTCGGCGCCAGGCATTGTCTCGGTGTCCAGCCCCAGCGGAGGGAGGGAGCTGGACTCGCAGGGTGCAGTTCCCGCAATGCCCACTGGGTGGCGCAGGCGCCGCACTCCGTAGGGAGCTGAGCACCAGAGGCCTGGGGCTGACTTCTAAGGAAAGGGTCCCCGGAGGAGGAGGGTTCCCTCCATCTGTCACAGAGGACCCTGGCCTCGCAGCTTCGACCTGGGAGGTCCGCTGCAGCTTCATCCAAGCTCGGTTACGACAGAGGCCTTCCCTTTGCTTTCCAGAAACTTCTCTCCTGGGGATTCTCATCTCACAGAGCAGCCTCCAAGACAAGGGCTTTGCCACAGATGTGCTGGAGCCTGGGGAAGAAAGTTGGGGCGGAGTGGGGGAGGCAGGGAGGAGAGGAGGTCTTGCAAAGTGAAATGAGAAGGCCCAAGGCGGTCAATGATCAAGGCCAGACCTGGGGTCAGCCTTCTTGATTTGGTAGTATACCAGCCTGTCGCATCCTGATCTCCTGCAGATATTGGGGGGTTGGGGGGGAGATAGGGGAATGGGATACTGTCCTGGGAGATGGGAATGGAGAGGGGAGATGGAGGCAGAGAAGCGGAGGGTAGCGGGACTAGACACCTTGTCAAGTAGGGCCCAGGCCAGCTAGGATGAGGTGGGGGCCCTCCTGGGTACAGTTGTTTGGCACTTTGTTCCAAGGTTCTCAGATGCTTGTGGAACCTGCTGTCTCCCCTTCTGCTGCCTCTGGGCAATGCCCCATTTGCCCAATTCAAATCTGCCCTTTGTGAGAAAAGAAGCAAACTGATGAGCTCTGGAGCTTTCTGGGGAGAGTGAGGCCGGGGAGCCAGGAAGTGTTGCTGGAGCAGCACCCGGGGATTTACGCGGAGCCTCGAGTGTAGGTCTTAGGGCACTGACCCGCCTCCTGCTGCGTTGGTACCTCCGCAACACCCCTGGGGTGTTTCTCCACACGTAGCAGGGCTCTCGTTCAAGTTCACTGTCCAGCTGTGTCCTAGAGAACTGAAGAGCAACGTCAGGATACCGTGCCCCTGAGCTATTTGTATAAAATGCAGATTCCACCTTCTTGTTCCTAAAGATTCTAATTGAAGAAGATGAGGATGGGGCCCAGGAATCTGCATTTTAACAGACACTGGAAGAGATTCCCAGGCATGGTGGCTAGGTTCCACTTGGAGCAATACCAGCCAAAGCTTTGGGGCACTACGTTTCATGGAGAGAAGCCTGAAGTCAGCAGGTCCTCCTTCCTTTCTGAGCAAATCCTCTGTCTTGGGGTGACTTCAGGTTCAGCAACTCTAGAGCATTTTTTCCCTTGGGCTCAGCCTCTTTGGCTTTCCCAGGCTTGGTTTGACTTATTTTTCTTTCTCCTGACCTCACTGGAACATTGAGCCCCATTCTTTCAGTAGATAAGCTCTTTATTAGCATCAGCCTAGAATTTTGGGAAGCCTCAAACAGTTGTGCAGCATTGGATAAATCCTATAAGAAATAAAATTATCATTTGCCAGCCATTATTATGGAACCTGCATTCTGCAACCGTGTAATTTTCTTTTTTTAAATGGTTCTGATTTGAATCTAAAACACCTCCCTTCCCTTCCCATCCCCATTCCTCTGAGCTGAGCCTCCTGAACTCTAGATCTTTGCGCTGTCAATCACAATTTCTTTCATTCTTTTTATTCTTCATGGAATGAGAGAGGTACAAACAATGTTTTTAAATAAAATTTAGAAAATGTCTACGTGTCCTTATCTCTTAGAAGAACTTTAAGTAACTACATTTCCCTGGGGTTTGCTTTCCTGCCTGGCTCAACCTGCTATCATAAAAATAGAAAGCTGGCAGACAGATACACAGAGTGCACAGAGTTGGGTATTTCCTTATTGCATTTTAAAGAGCAGTATTTTGTAATTGCTGTGATAATACAAGGGATGATATTTGTGAGAGTAAGCCCAGAGCACCTTCCCTGCTGGTGTCTGCCCTCTAATAACCCTGCGCGATGATGCCGACGCACCACCAGGAGGGGATCATCACAGAACATTAATGAGAAGTTGAGAGCTGGCGCCAGGAGAGCTGCAGAGACAGAAAGCAGTAACTAGGCCAGACGGGCCCGTCATTTTTGCACTTTGAGCAACAAGTGAGAAATGGAAAACATTCTCTCTACCTTCCCAGCATTGATGTCTTTGAGCTGTGGTGCTGGTGAAGAGTCCCATGGATTGCAAGGAGATCAAACCAGTCAATCCTAAAGGAATTCAACCCTGAATATTCATTGGAAGGGTGGGCTGAGGTGGAAGCTCCAATACTTTGGCCACGTGATGCAAACAGCCGACTCATTGGAAAAGACCCTGATGCTGGGAAAGATTGAAGGCAGGAGAAGAGGGCAACAGAGGATGAGATGGTTGGATGTATCATCAACTCAATGGACATGAGTTTGAACAAACTCTGGAAGATAGTGAAGGACAGGGAACCCTGGCGTGCTGCAGTTCATGGGGTTGCAAAGAGTCGGACACGACTGAGCAACTGAACACCACCACCCTCCCAGCAAATATGGTGCCTGGCTCAGAATTTCCTCTGACTTTGTGTCCCCAAGACACTGGCTGCCCAATTACATGGAGCCAGGTCCAAAGAGAAACTGTTCAAGAGAGTTCAGGAAAATGACTGTTCCCTCAGCTCTGTGAGGACACATGGGTTCTGGCTGAGATGAGAGATTTGAGAGGGTCATAACTGAGTTCCAGAGGCATCTAGAACCCTCTCAAAATATCACTTTTCTAAAATGTTCTGTCACTTTCTAAAAATTATATTTTCAAGTTAGATTCTGCAATGTGTTTTCCACTATTTTTTGGGTCTTTAAGAAAGAGATAATGCATTTCCTTGCTGGGCAGAAGGGTGCTAGACTTGCAAGAATCTTCTGGGTTGTAGCTACAGAAACACCAGCTTATTTGCTAACCAGGGACAATTTGCTCTGCAGCAGCCACGGAGGCCCCAGGGACCCCACGGGCCTCTAGCCCAGGGCTAGAATGGGAGCACATCTGGGTTCTCCAGGGAGCCGCTGGGTTCCAGGTCACTGACTCTGCAAGATCTGTTTGACCATGCGAGTGCCAGGGGTGTGTTTCCACTTCTTACATTTGCTCATTCTCCCTGAGAGGGTCCATGTCATTGTCTGTTTACAGAGCAGGAAAGCAAGGCTGAGGGAGGCTAACAGCTGGCCCTGGGTCACAATCCCCCACTGAACGTGGTGCCGCCCACCTGGGTATCCTGGGTGCCTAGAACACCCGGGGTGTATGCGGTGAAGGACAAAGACGGGCTCAGGGATCGAGCCCAGCTGCTATGCTTCACAAACCAGAGTCTTTCCACCTCATCAAAAAGCCAGGAAAATGATCTTCGCCTTTCCACTGAAGACTCAAGGAATCCACATCCCTGCCTTTTCTGCTCTGATTCTGGAGCTGCGAAAGCCAGTCACCATTTCCTGCCTTAAAACCGAAGAATAAATTTTACAGTTATAAATATGAACATCACAAAGGACAGGCTCTGGCTCATGGGGAGGACAAGTAGCTACAGCTACACAGAGCCTGAGATTTATTTCATAGGTCACCACCAGGCCATCACAGAATGGCATTTGGGAGACAGAAAAAATGAAAGTCTTCCCACTCTGATTTGTTACTTGTTTTAACACCAAGCAAAGGACTGGGTGACGATCCTGGGCCAAACTTGGAGGGCCAGGAGGAACGTGCCTATGTCATGTAGACATAATCCAGAGACGCTTGTTTCAGACAGATCATTTTGCCTCTGAAAATCCTGAAACCTTCCTGGCCCTTGAATGTGGTAGAGTCCGTCTGAACATTTTAGAAACCATTTAAGCACACGCAGTGGAGGCGAGGAGTGGGAGTGGTGGTCTTTAAGGAGTGGTCGCTTGAGCTTCCCTGGTGGCTCAGATGGTAAAGAATCTGCCTGCAATGCGGAAGCCCGGGGTTCAATCCCTGGGTTAGGGAGATCCCCTGGAGAAGGAAATGGCAACCCACCCCAGTATTCTTGCCTGGGAAATCCCATGGACAGAGGAGCCTGGTGGGCTACAGTTCATGTGGTCACAAAAGAGGAAGACACAAGTTAGAGGCTAAACAACAACAAACTCCATTCTGCTGCTGAGTCGCTTCAGTCGTGTCCGACTCTGTGTGACCCCAGAGATGGCAGCCTACCAGGCTCTGCCGTCCCTGGGATTCTCCAGGCAAGAACACTGGAGTGGGTTGCCATTTCCTTCTCCAATGCATGAAAGTTAAAAGTGAAAGTGAAGCCCCTCAGTCGTGTCCGACTCTTAGCGACTCCATGGACTGTAGCCCACCAGGCTCCTCCACCCATGGGATTTTCCAGGCAAGAGTACTGGAGTGGGGTTCCTTCGCCTTCTCCGAACTCCATTCTGAGGGCCACCCAAAAGAGATGGGCAGAAAACCGAGGTCTTGCCAGAGTGGCTTTACAGACAGAAACTCAAAGAGAAAAAATGTCCCAAGAGAATACATGATCTGACTGATGGTGACATGAAGTGAAAAGGCCGTCATAAATTCTTATAAAAAATATAGTGGACAGATGGTCCCCAGATGCTTATTTGAGATCGGGTTCAGGTCTTACCTCTTCCAGGGAGGTGCCTGTAGCAACACCAGCATCTAAGCTCTTCCCCTTCTTTAACCTCATCTGAAGTTTTATAGCAAGCAGAATACTCCATAGTATTAAAAAAAAAAAAAAAATCATCCAGTCTTAACTGGATTTGACTGGACTCCTTTCTCTAGTATCCACTTCGGGGTGGAAACCACTTCCTCAATGAGATGAATGATGTCTTGTTAGCACTGCCTTTAGATCCGGGCAAGAGGAAGCCTGTTCAAGGTGCAGCACTTTCATGGGTTAAGTCCATATTCTGACTTCTGGAATATTCCCCAGGTGCTCTGGGCCACATAGGCCCCTCTTCACATCTGTCTCTCCTGGACAGACAGCACTGCCAGTCCCTGAATGGCCAAGGGGGAGCTATTTGCAGTGGGTCTGCTTGGACACAGAGCTGGAAGTCCACCAGCCCCATGTGAGAGTTTTCATGGTGCCAGAGCCTGCTGGGCAGAAACGGGGGTTGGACTGTGAGCTGGGCTCCGGGACCGTCTCCCTGTGCCACGGCTTTCTAGTACAGAATTCTGAGGATGCCAGAAATTCTCCATGTGAACTGGACTTTCCAGCCTCGCGTTGCTTTGAAGAACTTCAGGCAATGATATAGGGGTACTTCACAGATACAGAGGGTGTATGGCTGGCAGTGGGAGGGGTGAGGAGAGGTCTCTGGCAACAAGGCTGGGGGCTTGCCTGGATGTCTTCTTCTAGGCTCCTCGCCTGCTCGAGGCAGCCCAGGCATGTCCTAGCTAACTCAGTTAACGTTCTGTTTAATTTTTGTCTTGCTATTGCTATCACGTCTCTGGAACTAAGAAATGAGTCACCAAAATAATGAAATGCCTGACTAAGCTTGAACACACCACCAGGGGACTTTCTAAATAAATGAAAAAGTGGAAACTGCAGGTCCCCATAATGAATTCAAAGACTCTGTTCCAAGATGGAAATAATGTTAAATAAGGGAGTTACCAGCAAAGGAGGTAATTAGGAGAGAATGGCGGCTGACATTGAACTGAGACTGTACCAGGGCTCCGTCTTAAAAACAAATGAGCCCCATTTGTAGCAGCAGTTCTGCGTGTTGTTCTGTTGATTTAAAACACAGCACAGCTTCACTCTTTTGTGTGCCACACACCTAAAATGTGAGTGTACTTGGTCAGGCTAGACTGACTGTTCTACTACACTTAAAAGATTTACTAAGAAAGTTCAGTGGACAAATAGGCATTCAAGGATAAATTTAGATTTAATTAAGAAAGCAGCTCTTTAAAGGACTTCAGCAGAATAATTGTTGGTATGCTACTATGAGCTACAAATGAGTCATCCATTCTTTGAAGGAGGCTGAACGGGATCTCTTCTTGGAAGGACTTGGGACAATTTTGTTGAACAATAGCAAGTTTCATGTCACCCTCTTCAAGCAATCACGACTGAGTCCTCTTCGGCCTAACGACAATCAGGTAATCTCTTTTAGGTGATTACTACAGAACAGGCCTTTGGTTGAATGCTTTCCAAGCAGTTAGCCCTCACAACAAGCCTAAGAAATGTTGGTTATTAGTATTATGGCCATTTGACAGATGAGGAAACTGAGGCTTTGGGAGGCCACGGATCATGCCCAAGTTAGCCACCTAAATACTAGGTATCTAAAGATGGGTATAATCAACTCTCTGCCTTTAGGAAGTTTACTATCTAGTTTTATTTTTTTTTAAGATTTATTTATTTGTTTTATTTTTTGGCCACACTGGTCTTCCCTGCTGCTCACGGGCTTTTCTGTAGTTGCGATGAGTGGGGGCTCCGCTCCATCGTGGTGCGCGGGCTTCTGACTGTGGTGCTTGTTTTGTTGTGGAGCACAGGCTCCAGGGCACGCGCGCCCACTAGTTGAGACGCCCAGGCCCAGAGCACAGGCTCAGGACTTGAGGCTCATGGACTTAATTGCTCCACAGCCTGTGCGATCTTCCTGGACTACGGATCGAACCCCTGTTTCCTACGCTGGCAGGCAGATTCTTAACCACTGGACCACCAAGGAAGCCCTGTGTGTGCACGCATGCTCGGTCGCTAAGTCTTTTCCAACCTTGGGAGCCCTGGTATTTTTTAAATGTTGTACATTTTCTAATCTTAATAAGCTCAGACCAGCTTTGTCTTCCAACTGATCTGAATTGGGTACGTCTCACTAAAGTAAGTAAAACAATAGGAGATATTTTTCTAACCAATTAACTATTGTCATGGATTATAAGAGGAATGAGGGGAAACCTGACTGATGAAATATCAGTCTGCACTTGGGAAGCAACTGCCTGAAAAATATTCTCGTTTCTAGATTGGCACGTGGTATGTATTATGCCTGAACGGTGACAAAAACAGTGCTGATTTTGTAACAAAACCTCAGGGAAGCTATTAACAAGTTGGCATTTCTAATTCATGTGGAAATGTTCATTTTATTTATCAGGGAATTGCAGCAGTGGTGTTCATTTAATTAAGAATCTGGTGCTGTGGAAGGGCAATTTTGTGAAGTGTGTAATATCGCATACAAACATGAATTCAGATGCAAAAAAATTCAGTCACGCATCTAAGGGTCAGCTCATTTTCCTGTGACCCACTCATTTTACACATTGTGAGAGCTGCTTAACAAAAGAATAATATCATTATGTTGTATCATTTTATAAGATTTTTTTAAAGGCAAATCCATCTAACTAGTAACTGTACTAGACTCCGAAAGGGCCAGAAAGAACAGTGCTTCCAACTTTTGACAACAGTCTAAGGGAACTATCTCTGTGTATTAGAAAGCAGGTGAACAGCTAGCTGCTTTCTCAACTGCAAATAAAGCGTTGATGTATTCTAATCTATGTGATAGGTGTTATAAAATTATTAAAAGAAGTGAAAAGGCAGGTTTGAATGAGGAGTCTGAGAAAAGCAGAGGATGGGAATCAGATGGAGACTGGAAGGGGACAAAGAGACTGGAAAAGGTGGCAGGGGAGAGCACCCACTCTCAGCGTCTGACACCCACACCTTCTCCAAGAAATGCTGCTCACCTGTCAAAGCTGTGGGCCCGCTTATCTCCAGGATCCAGGTGCCTGCCAGTGGGTGCGCCACTTCCACAGCCCAGCCTTCCTAAGCCGCCCCACCTCCAGTTCTGCATTCATTGTTTACTGTTGAGCACTAGTTAAGCGCCAAGTGCTGGGGTGTGTCACACCTACGAACAAAGAGAACAGGTCCCTGGCCTCTAAAGCTGATGTTCTGGTCAGAGGAGACAGTCGTAAACAAGTAGATAAATAATTGTGAAAGATGGAGGTGACTATTTGTGCTGTGATGAAAATAAAGCAAGGTAAAGGGGTTGAGTGTGATGGAGGGACATGGGGATGCAGAAAGGCCTCTCTGAGGTTGTGACATCTTAGCAGGGAAGAAGCCAGCCATGGGAGGGTCCAGAGCAGGTGGGGTGGGGGGAGCATCCCAGATGGAGCAGGTGCCAGGGCCCTGGGGCAGGAAGGAGTTTGTTTTATCCGAGGATGAGTAAGAAAGTACCAATATAGCTGAACCATAGGAAGGGAGAAAATAGGAGATGAGGGTGGGAAATCACAGAGGCCAAAACCTGTGGTCATCTAGGCCAGGCCTAAACTCTGGGATTCTCTTCTAAGTGGAATGGGACGTGATTGAAAGATCTCTAGTAGGCAAGTGATGATGAATTTCCATTTTTCTAATATTGCTTTTTGGAGCTTGGGTCATAGGAAGATGAGAGTAAGGAGGTGTGTAAAGAGAGTGACCAGTCATAGCATCCATCTTCTCCCCAGAGGTGAGTGCAGGAGTGGGTCTGCGACCCTGCCAGGGCCTGGAGGCCTGTCCGTGGGATGTTTCTGTGGAAGTGAGAAGGGCAGATTCTCTCTCCTGTCTTTGGTGTTGAGCCACAACTTCCACCCTTTGGAGAAGCCAGAGAAAGTGATGAAGGGCTGAGAGAAGGATGGGCATACCTGCCTTCTCTGGGGTCCCAGTGCTGCCTGGCCTCCTCCAGCTCTTCCTTTGATTCCCGAACTTTTAGCTGAAGGAGTTCTAAGAAAGATATGGAGGTTAGAGATGGAAAGCAGATGGCCAGGGAGGAGTGGAAGAAAACAGAGGGGCAGACCGACCTTGGCCTTGAATGTGGGTGAGATCCAAGAAGAGGGAAGCAGAGATGCATGAGCTTTGGCTCAAAGATCTCAAGTAGAGAGGACTCTCTGACCCTGGCAAGAGGACAACTGCGTGTTTTCTGTCCAAACATCCAAGTTACTCATTTCCCCAGGTGATACTGCAGCTGGGGGACCTATGAGCATTCCTGCAGCTAACAGCTCACAATTCTGAGTTAAAAAAACCCAGGATGGTATTTAAACCAAGAAGCAAGAATGCAAGGGCAGTGCCTTAGTATGTATAGCATAGGGGGCAAAGCATAATTAATTCACAAGGATTCCCTTAAAATATGAGGGGACTTTCCTGGCAGTCCAGGGGTTAAGACTCTGAGCTCCCCCTGCAGGGGGTACAGGGTCAATCCCTCATTGAGGAACTAAGATCCCATATGCCACTCAACATGGCCAAAAAATAAATAAAAAAATTTAAAATATATGTATATATAATGAAAAAAATCCTGACATTTTCCTATACATTCTAATGGAAATTAACAAAGATAAGCAAAAATGTCACAAATATTGTTATCATTCTGTGTGACATCCTGTTATTTTTATTGTTCAGGTCAGTTGCTCAGTCGTGTGTGACTCTTTGAGACCCCATGAATTGCAGCACACCAGGCCTCCCTGTCCATCACCAACTCCCGGAGTTCACCCAGACTCATGTCCATTGAGTTGGTGATGCCATCCAGCCATCTCATCCTCTGTCATCCCCTTCTCCTTCACCCAATCCCTCCCAGCATCAGAGTCTTTTCCATGAGTCAACTCTTTGCATGAGGTGGCCAAAGTATTGGAGTTTCAGCTTTAGCATCAGTCCTTCCAAAGAACACCCAGGACTGATCTCCTTTAGGATGGACTGGTTGGATCCCCTTGCAGTCCAAGGGACTCTCAAGAGTCTTCTCCAACACCACAGTTCAAAAGCATCAATCCTTCGGCGCTCAGCTTTCTTCACAGTCCAACTCTCTCATCCATACATGACCACTGCAAAAACCATAGCCTTGACTAGACAGACCTTTGTTGGCAAAGTAATGTCTCTGCTTTTCAATATGTTATCTAGGTTGGTCATAACTTTCCTTCCAAGGAGTAAGCATCTTTTAATTTCATGGCTGCAAACACCATCTGCAGTGATTCTGGAGCTCCCAAGAATAAAGTCTGACACTGTTTCCACTGTTTCCCCATCTTTTTCCCATGAAGTGATGGGACCAGATGCCATGATCTTCGTTTTCTGAATCAACGTTGAACTTTAAGCCAACCTTTCCCCTCTCTTCTTTCACTTTCATCAAGAGGCTTTTTAGTTCCTCTTCACTTTCTGCCATCGGAGAAGGTGATGGCACCCCACTCCAATACTCTTGCCTGGAAAATCCCATGGATGGAGGAGCCTGGTAGGCTACAGTCCATGGGGTCGCTCAGGGTTGGACAGGACTGAGCGACTTCACTTTCACCTTTCACTTTCATGCATTGGAGAAGGAAATGACAACCCACTCCAGTATTCTTGCCTGGAGAATCCCAGGGACAGGGGAGCCTGGTGGGCTGCCGTCTATGGGGTTGCACAGAGTCGGACACGACTGAAGCGACTTAGCAGCAGCAGCAGCAGCACTTTCTGCCATAACGGTGATGTCATCTGCATATCTGAGGTTATTGATATTTCTCCTGGCAATCTTGATTCCAGCTTGTGCTTCTTCCAGCCCAGTGCTTCTTCCAGCCCAGTGTTTCTCATGATGTACTCTGCATAAAAGTTAAATAAGCAGGGTGACCATATACAGCCTTGACATACTCCTTTTCCTATTTGGAACCAGTCTGTTGTTCCATGTCCAGTTCTAACTGTTGCTTCCTGACCTGCATATAGGTTTCTCAAGAGGCAGATCAGGTGGTCTGGTATTCCTATCTCTTTTAGAATTTTCCACAGTTTATTGTGATCCATACAGTCAAAGGCTTTGGCATCGTCAATAAAGCAGAAATAGATGTTTTTCTGGAATTCTCTTCCTTTTTCCATGATCCAGCAGATGTTGGCCATTTGATCTCTGGTTCCTCTGCCTTTTCTAAATCCAGCTTGAACATCAGGAAGTTCACGGTTCACATATTGCTGAAGCCTGGCTTGGAGAATTTTGAGCATTACTTTACTAGCATGTGAGATGAGTGCAATTGTGAGGTAGTTTGAGCATTCTTTGGCATTGCCTTTCTTTGGGATTAGAATGAAAACTGACCTTTTCCAGTCCTGTGGCCACTGCTGAGTTGTCCAAATTTGCTGGCATATTGAGTGCAGCACTTTCACAGCATCATCTTTCAGGATTTGAAATAGCTCCACTGGAATTCCATCACCTCCACTAGCTTTGTTCGTAGTGATGCTTTCTAAGGCCCACTTGACTTCACATTCCAGGATGTCTGGCTCTAGGTGAGTGATCACACCATCGTGATTATCTGGGTCATGAAGATTTTTTTTGTACAGTTCTTCTGTGTAGTGAATGCTAAGTATTTATTTACCAAGATTTTTGTAGCTTCTCTCTCACTTTGACCCCCAGCTCTCAGTTTTTCTGGTAAGGGTTTCAGTTCCTCAATCACCAGTTGTCAGACCTACCACAGAAGTCGCAGCCTAACCACACACAGAGGGTGGAGGTTAAATTTGAAACGACTAAGGTCAGGGTGCCTACTTTGGGAAGAAGCTGATGAACCTAAAGTGGGAGGTTAGATGTGAGAGCGGGGAGACCTTCATCTTAAAGCAGGAGGTCTGGTGTCCCTTCATGGGTGCTGCTGCCATTCAGGCTGTCCTCACATTCTCTAATCGGGCATCATTGCCCATGCCATGCCCTGTGGCACTATAGTTGCCCTTTGGCGGAGTGGGAGAAATACTCTCCTTAAAGGGCCTCTAAAAAATGCTGCTGCTGAGACTGCCCTCTTGGTCCACTGGTTAAGATTCTGTGCTGCCAATGCAGGGGACTCAGGTTCAATCCCTGGTCAGGGAACTAAGATCCCACATGCTTTGTGTTGAGGCCAAAAGATTAAAAAAAAAAAAATAAAAGTGCTGTTGCTGCTGTGTCTGTGTGTGTGTCTGTGTGTTAAAGTTTAGTGCAATGGTTCTCCCAGCTTCTACTTACAGCTCCCTTTATCCCTAGGTCCATGGGTTAGGACCAGACATTGCTTTGGTGTGAAACACCAGCCTTTCCTCAGCCTTCACTGAAGCTTGTGTTCCTTATGTAGTCAAAGTTGTCTTACCTCCTTTCTTTTTTTTTTTCCAGTTCTACCTGTTTATTGCTATCAATCCATCTCCCTCCACCCCTCCTCATGCAAGTATGCTCAGTCATGTGACCCCCATTGACTGCAGTCCGCCAGGCTCCTCTGTCCATGGAATTTTGCAGGCAAGAGTACTGGAGTGGGTTGCCATTTCCTCCTCCATTGCCTCCTTTCTTGAGATGAGTTCTTTCCCAGGACGGCAGCACCTTGATCCCTCAGGTAAGGAGACTGTAGGTGGGCCAATCCCACCAGTTCACCTGGCATTTCTAGACACACCCACCCCCATCCAATCCCTACCACGGTATCCATACCTAGGGGGTGAGATGAGAAAATCTGTGTTTAAATAAGATTTGACTGACAGCCAAGGACAGGATGACTTTGCTTGGTGCAGAATCTTCTGGAGCACTTGTTAAAAATACAGACTCCTGGGCCCTACCTGGAAAAGTCATTCACTAGGTCAGGGCAGGGTCTGAGAATCTGTCCTAAACTCCTGCACGTGTCCCACCCTCATCTCCACCTTCATGATTCTGATGCACTCACGGTGGGACCCAGATGAGAGGAAAGCAAAGCTGGAGATTAGAAGGTCAGTGTGGAGCTTGCATTGTGCATGAGAGGTGCCTGAGACTATCAGGCAAAGGCAGCCACAGAGAGAGGAAGGGAAGGAGATGGGCTTCAGGGGCAGAGTGGGTTTTGACTGAAGGCAGAGGAAAGGAAGACGGGTGGGAGGCGGTCTGTCATCCCTGGTCCGTGTCCAGGCCAGCGCCCACCTCTCCAGCAGGGCGCACGGCTCTCACACATGTAGGGAGGGGCCTGGGCTGCCCAGCGCCCTCCTCCTGGCTCCAGCTGGCCCTGCTCCCCTGACAGCAGCTCTCTCTCGGGACCAGCCAGGGCCACTCCCTGGAACACTCAGGTTACAGCTGCACCCTGGCCTCAAACACGGCCTCTCCATGGCCCTGCCTGATAAAGTTACCAAATGTGAAGTGTGACAGATTCCTGGAAGGGGACAGCAAGTGGAAACCATGACTGATCCCAAAGGCTTGTCTTTTACGTCCCAACCCCACCTAGTGAGAACAACTGCACCTGACGTTTCCAGAACCCGCTTCTTCTGGGGGATTTAAAAATGCCTTGACTCCATGAGCTTGTGATCCTGGGACTTTTTTTTCATGTATGTAGCAGATTGTCACATACATGTGTAAGGGGTTTTTTTTGGCTGTGCCAGGTCTTCATCGCTGCATGCAAGCTTTTAGTTGCAGCAGTGGTGGGGGGGGGGTGCGGTTTACACTTCATTGTGGTGTGTAGGCTTCTCCTTGTGGCATTGTGGTGGCTTCCCTTGTTGTGCACACGGGCTCTAGGTGCAGAGGCTTCAGTACTTGCAGCACGTAGGCCTGGTAGTTGCGGCTCAGGGTCTCTAGAGCGTGGGCTCAGCAGCTGTGACAGCCGGGTCCAGGCTGTTTATCTTCTTTGTTGTGTTAGTTACTCAGTCATGTTTGACTCTTTGGAACCTCATGGATTGTAGCCAGCCAGACTCTTCTGTCCATGGAATTCTCCAGGCATCATGCAAAAGCTCAGGGTTCCCTCAGGGTTATTAGGAGCAACTGCTGAGCAACTGCTGAAGCCAGAGGACTGGGGGTTGTGGAAGGAAGTGCGTGGGGGAGCTGTGAGGGGCAGGGTAGCGGGGGTGGGAGGCCAAGTAAACCTGGGAGACACATGGACTCAGTTTGTTTCAGTGATAAACAAGGAGTTGGGGATTTTCTTTTTTTAAAAAAGGCAGCCTTCTGATTTGTTTGCCTTTCCACTGAAATTCTGGCCCTGCTGGATCTCCAAATGCCATCAACATTTACTCCTTTCTTGGGACTGACATCTGTCTTTAGTAACATGGGACAGTGGAAAGGGAAGTTCTGGACAAGTTGTGGCAGAAAGTATTCAAATGTCCTCACTTCCCAAACGACCCCACCTCACGTCTCTCCCATGCCCTACCACTCACCGTGTGACCTTGTGAAAGCCACTTAACCTCTCTGAGCTGGTGTGACAGTTTGCTGAGGGTCAGTGGGAACGCACACTGCATAAGGTCATTTAGAGAAGTCAGTGAAATAACGGATGCATAAGCACTTTTTTAGGGCTTCCCTGGTGTTTCAGAGGTAAAGAATCTGCCTCTGAAGGCAGGACATGCAGGTTCGATCCCTGGGTCAGGAAGATCCCCTGGAGGAGGAAATGGCAACCCACTCCAGTATTCTTGCCTGGAGAATCCCATGGCCTGAGGAGCTTGGCGGGCTACAGTCCATGGGATTGCAGAGTCAGACATGAGTGCGCGGCTGAGCAGGCAAACACTTTTAATACACTTGTGTGCTCTCCAAGGTGAAGGGCTCTTGTTAGTACTCCCCTCTTTTCCTTCAGCCCTACCCACCATCCTTCTTGAGTCACTCTGGCTTCTTTCTCGAGCCTTTTTGGACTTGGTTCCAGCTGTGTTTCTAGCAAGCATCTCTTTGGTTCTGGCCCCAACTCCATTTGCCTCTTCACGCTCACCTATCTCTTGAAATAACCTCGCCTTGACACTCTGTCATGGGGAATTCTGACCATCATATCAGGGATCCTATAATAGTTTGCTAGGGCAACGATTTCACAATTTCACAATAAAGGGAGCTTTCTTCTGAAACAATGAGTAAGCTCTGCACAAGTACCAACACGTGAGGAGCCATAACAACTCATGTGGGAAAAGCTGGTCTGACTATATCCTGGAGTCTCTATATTCAAGCTAAAAAGAAATGCAAGTTAACTTGTTTGTTTCACTGCTAAGCCTTTTTTCCCCTCAACATCCTTTCCTACGCATTGTCTCATTTTAGCTTCCCAATGACCCCTGTGAGGTAGGAAGGGCATCCCCATTTTTACAGTGGAGGAAGCAGGGGATAAGAAAACACCCTGAGTGATTTTTCCCAGGGCCCCAAGCAGCCAGTCTGAGGTCAGATCAAATGAGAAACTGTGTTGTCTAGTTCCGAGTATTTTCTATTGAACATAGCTGCCATCACTTTCGCTTGTCCCTGTTCTCTTTATTCTTGATTTTCCCAGGAACTTCGATCTCTAGGGAACGTGTCCAGGCTCCTAGCAAGTGGTCGTATTCTTGGTAGCATGATTTTTTGCCTCACCAAGAAATTCGGTTGCAGAACCACGCATCCAGTAGGGATCAACCCAAGACCACAAGGCCAAACTCCTGCCTTAAACTCAAGGGAGACCTGAACCACTGTTTTCTCACTGGTTGAGGGAGCCTTGGGGTGCTGTGACCCGCTTCAGAGCTGAAGAATGGCCCAAGTTTTCCCTCAAGTCAACCTCATGTTTGGGGCTCCTGAGCCTAACTCTCTACCTCCATCCCCAGAGGCTTGATGGGCCAGACTGGGGACCTGCAGATCTTTTATGGTGCTGAATGTTGTTGTGTTGGTTTCTGCTTTTCTTCAGGGGGTGGTGCAAGGTGCTGGGGTTCCAAGAGGGGAGCTGGGGGATGGGAGTGGAGTGAGCATGGGAGGTAGAGGCAGAAACAGAGGTTGGGAGAGGAACTTCAGAGGAGGGCAGGGATGCTAAAGGGGATGGAACGCGGCTGCGAGATGTTTGTGTGCCCTCCTCTGCTTCCCCACAAAGGCTTAAGCAGATCCTAGTTACTAGCTGGTGCTTTCAGAGTTAATACAGGAGGGGGTGTGTGTGGCAGAAGTGGGATGGGACTGGTTGGGCACGAGAATGTCAGCAACATATTGGCACTTGCCATCTACCTCTACAAGGGTTAAAGCATGTGCTGTTGCAGCCACTGACCTTCAACACTCCTTGAAGGGAGCTCAAGGTGGAGAGCGGGATTGAGGCGCTCGGCGCTCAGAGGGAAACCTGGCAGGGCAGGCCTTCAGAGAGTTAGAGACTTTTCAGGAGTCGATTTAACGAGCCCAATTCCTGTATCTCCTTATATCTAGAAAAGCACTAAAATCCTTCGTGGTGATGACTGTTCTTCATGACTAGCAAAAGCTTTATGAGATTTGCAGAAACCTTCTGGAAAAATATGTGCTTGATTGCATGTACTCCCCCTTCACAAAAATCACTTATATACTGGCCTTCCTCCTGCCTCTCTGGGGCAGATTCTCAGAGCTCCAGAGGTGCTCTCTGCTGGGCTGCAGTCCTCATTTTGCCCCGAATAAAACTTAACTTGCAACTTTCATTTGTGCATTTTTTAGGTCAACAAGGGGAAGCGAGAGTCCCGCTATGCCTGGTCACATGCAGGTCACACTTGGAGTTTCATCATAGAAGAAGGGGTCTGGGGCTGGCTTAACTCATTAGGGCATCGGTTTCCAAACCTGAAGATAAGTGTTTATCAAGAACTCTTCCTTTACGCCTATTCCAAATCATTCCTCCTCTAACTCAAATTCAAATCCATTTCTTCTGGTTTGGCTCAAACTGAATCCTTGCTGGTGTTCCAAACTTTGGCTTACAATACCCAGAACTGTAGGGAAAAGGGTAGCTGGGAAAGAAAGAAGGCGGAATCAATGGAAACTGTGGGCTAAGCTGCTGCGGAAAATGAATGACTCTAGTAGAGGTTGGATTGTAGCCACAGGAAGGAGCTACTGTTATTCTGCAGGAAAGATAGTGAATAATTCCCATGCGGTGAAACAAATTATTAGGAAATTCAGAAATACTTGGCCCTTCCAGTGGTGTGTGTGATCAGTCGCTCAGTTGTGTCCGACTCTTTTGCAACCCCATGGACTGTAGCCCACCAGGGTCCCCTGTCCATGAGATTTTCCAGGCAAGAATACTGGAGTAGGTTGCCATTTCCCCCTGCAGGGGATCTTACTGACCCAGGGATCGAACCCACGTCTTCTGAGTTGGCCTGTGAATTCTTTACCACTGAGCCACCTGGGAAGTCCCTTCCAGTGGTTTAAATTCTAATTTAATGGACACAGATGGCTGGATGGCATCACCGACTCGATGGACGTGAGTTTGAGTGAACTCTGGGAGTTGGTGATGGACAGGGAGGCCTGGTGTGCTGTGATTCAGAGTCTCAGAGAGTCAGACACGACTGAGTGACTGAACTGAACTGGATGAATCTAAAGCACCCGAAGACATTCACCATGATGTGGGAAAATGGCACTTGTTTTTAGTCCAAGTGTATCCACACTTTGTCAGGCACTATTTAATGTCATTAGCATAGCACAGCATGCACGCTCAGTCATGCCCAACTCTTGCAACACCATGAACTATATAGCCTGCCAGGATCTTTGTCCTTGGGACTTCCCCGGAAAGAATACTGGAGTGAGTTACCATTTCCTCCTCCAGGGGATCTTCCCACATGTAAATCCATCTCTGTCTGTGTGATGGCCAGAGATAGCTCATGTTTAACTTACTCCATAATGAGGATCTTCTTTGTTTGTTAACACAGTTCCACCTAATTGAGCTATGGGTATTTTGTGTAGAAACCCACCAAGTGCTTGTCTCAGTCCATTAAGCTGCTATAACAAAATACCTCAGACTGGGTGGCAAATAAACAACAGAAATATATTTCTCATAGTTCTAGAGGCTGGAAGCCTCAGATCAGGGAGCCAGCATGGTCAGGTAAGGACCTTCCTCTGGGTCAGATTTCTCATTGTATCCTCACCTGGCAGAAGGGGCTTAATTATCTCTCTGGAACCTCTCTTATTAAAAGGGCACTAATCCCATTATGAGGACTCTGACCTCCTGACCTAGTCACCTCCCAAAGGCCTCACCTTTTAATAATATTCCTTTGGATTTCAGGATTTAACATGAATTTCAGGGGACTCAAATGTTGTGACTATAGCAGTGCTACAATTTGCAAACCTAACTAGTGTCTGTCCCTATGCAGGGCCTCACCTTAGAGATAACTAGAGGTTTTGGTGTGCATTTTTAAAAATAAAGATGTAAATACTTATCCATATTCACATACATAACTATGTGGTATATTAACATATCAAAGACAGGGAATGTAACCAGATCTTAAATGACTATATCTATTTTTAAGGACCATTGTTTTTTTATCAGCCATTTATATTCCAGGGCACATTTTACTTCTCATTTTACTTGACACATGAGAAAATTGTTGCAAGCTAGTTGAGCTGTAAGGTGAACTTGACTATGATAATGGGACACAGCTCAGCAGAGACAGCAAGGTCAGTTGACCGGTATTCTGTTCTCTGCATGCTGTATCTACTGACCTAATTCAGGACCAGCTCTTTGTTCTCCAAAGAATTATAACATTAGCACCAGGGTGGCCCAGGAATGTCTTTTGTACAGTTAATCAGTAAAGACACCAACAGATGTATGTGGAATGAATGGATTCAAAGAAACTGATTAATGTTTGTAATTAATCCCAGATAGCCAACTTTGCTTTGAACTATCAGCCTAAACTCCTCTTTCTAAAGGGGTCTAGAAATTCTTGGGGGGGTGGGAAAAATACCTTGTATAGAAAATGTCTGTTTAAATCTCCATTTGTGCTATGTTAACTGTGTTGATCAGAAGAGGCTAGGTATGCTATAGTAAAAAACAGCCTTCACATCTTAGGATTTATGTAAAAAAATTTTGTTGCTCAGACCATATCTGAGGTCTGAACATTTATCCAGAGCAACTGTCCTTCCATGCTGACTCTGAGTTCCATTCAGTCTGAAGGCTCTCCCTTATCAACACACATTTCCCTGATAACCACAGCAGAGAGAAAAAAAGGAAGAGCAAATAAATGCTTCCACCTGAAGGTGACATATGTCAAATTTAATTTGCAAAAGCAAGTCCCATGGCCACACTGAACTCTGAGCAGGCAGGTGGATCAGATATTGGCTCCTGTTATAAACATAATACTGCCAACTTATGCTTTCAGTAGCACTTTATAATTTTGTGAAATCCTGTGAGTTGAATGGACAGTTTCTATGCGGGCTTTTCCTGAGCTTGCCTATACAGCTGTGCTTGGTTGGATTGACTGGGCAGAAAAATTTTAGATGTCCTCATTCACATTTCTGGAAGTTAGTGCTGGCTGTGGGCTGGGGTGCCTCAGTTCTTCATGTGACTTCTCCTCCTCCAGTAGACTCAGCGGACTTCCTGACGTGATAGTCTCAGGACAGTGGTCCATGATGAAAACGGCAAAAACTTTAATCTCTGAATGTAGGCTCCAGAACTTGCTTAACCCTTCTGCCACATTCTGTTGGTCAAGTGACCAACAGAACAAGGCTAGCCCAGATTCAGAGTATGGGGAAATAGTCTGTTGATGGAAGCAGCTTCACATATTGTAACCATGTGTTTTAATCTATTACAGCAGGGTACATGAACAGCTGATTCTTGTTACTTATGGTAGTTATGTTCTATAAAGTCATTGCAAATAGAAAATAGTGAACCATTGCTCCTTTGGGAAATACAAGTTAAGTTCCTATGAGCCTCTGGATACAATAGTTTTATCAACTGATCAATAATAATGTTGTTTTATGTATGTAACTATTTAAAGACACCTTACTTAAAATATAGGGCTTTGTAGATGGCTCAAATGGCAAAGAATCTGCCTGCAATGCAGGAGTCCGGGGTTCGAGCTCTGCATTGGGAAGATCCCCTGGAGAAAGGAATGGCTACGCATTCCAGTATTCTTGCTGGGAAAATGCCCACAGACAAAGGAGCCTGGTGGGCTATGGTTCATGGGGGTTAGAAAAAATTGGATATGACTGAATGACTAACACTTTTACTACTTAAAATACATTGTTGATTCATTAACATTGAACTCGTGGCCAATAGCTTTGTAACTCATGCCTGAATGGTGCTCGTCTAATACAATGCATTTCCTGCATAAGGCATGGCACAGACACTATTCCTTAGAACGCTAAATAGCACTTCAGCATTATACTTGGGGATCATTAAAACAGTGATATCACCACCAACAAAAAAAGCACAAAAATGTGAAAAAATAAAAATCACTAAACAAAACCCCCAAAGGATGTAAGAAAAAAGAAGACTTGTTTTGCCTCAGCTGGGAACCTGTGTGTCAGACAACTCAAATGTGGTAACACTCTGTACACATCCATGAATGAGCATGAAAGCAACATAAGTATTGACCTGGGGATTATAAATAAATTTTAGTAAGTAGGTGAATTTGCAAATACAGAACTCACAAATAATGAGAATTAACTATACATAGAAGAGGGAAATCAGAATGGAAACAGTGGTGATTTTGTTATACTCATGGGAAAACAGAAAAGAAAGGAACATGGATGGAGTACTACGTGCTCACTTTTTATATTTACCATGTCATTTAATATATATTATAAAGCATAATAAATATTTTAATATAATGCTAATTCAGTTTCCTAGTTTTTTGTGTTGTTTTTTTTTTTTTCTTTCTTGCGATGTCTTTGGTTTTGTAATCAAGGTACAACTGTCCTCATAGAAAGTTAGGAAATGTTCCTGCCTCTTCTATATTTTGGAAGAATTTGTGAAAGACTGGTGTTGATTTTCCTATAAACTTTTGGTAGAATTCACCAGTAAAGCCCTGTGGTTCAGGGCTTTTTGTTTTGGTGAGAAAATTGTATATAAATCATTGCTCCCATTTTATAGAAGATGAACTAACTGAGGTTCAGACAGGGGAATGTGTCTCAAATCATTCAGCTGGGGAGCAATTAAAGTGGAATCTCAACTAGGTCTGTGTTAATTCTGAGCGCTGTGGTTTCAGATTAGCATTATTTCATGTGGCTTCAATAGGTAAAATGAAAGAACTATGGATGGGAGTTTCAGGGAGAAGTGAAAGGTGTGAAAGTTGCCAGCTCTCAAAGGCGACTTGAGTAGTTTTGATATTATCTTTCTAGGAATTTGCCCTTTCATCAAGGTTATCTAATTTGTTAGAATACAACTATTCATTAGTATTCCCTTAGTATTATTTAATTTCTCTAAGGTCAGTGTAATCCCTGTCATTCCTCATTTTAATAATTTGAGCCTTCTCTCTTATTTCCTAGTCAGTGTAGCTAATGGTTTGTCAATTTTCTAATCTTTTTAAAAAATTGGCCTTTTGTTGATGTTTTCTATTTTTTCCCTTCTTTGTACTGTATTTTTACTTTCATCTTTATTGCTTTCTTCTGCTTGTTTTGAGTTTTGTTTGCTCTTCTTTTTCAATTTCTTAAGGTGGAAGATTATGTATTGATATGAGATCTTTCTTCTTTTAAAATATTAACAGTTACAGATTTCCTTCTAAGCATGTTTTTGGCTTAGAAGCCATGTTTTGGCTTAAGCATGTTTTAAGCCCACAAGACTTAATATGTTGTGTTTTCATTTACGGGGGCTTCCCTGGTAGCTCAGCTGGTAAAGAATCCACTGGCAATGCAGGAGACATTCACGTCTTTATTCTAATTTTCCTTTCTTTCTTTTTATCCACTGGTTATTTAGAAATACGTTGTGTAATTTCTTCATAGTTGTGAATTTCCCAAATTCTCTTCTGTTACTGGTTTACAGTTTGTGGTTGAAGAATGTACTTTGTATGATTTTAATATTATTCAGAGTTGTTTATAGCCAAGCATAGGGCTATTCTAGAGAAAGGTCCATGTGCACTTTAGAAGAACGTGTATTTTGCTATTTATGGAACATTCTGTAGACCTGTCAGGTCTAGTTGGTTTATAGTGCTGTTCAGGTCTTCTGTTTTTTTTGTTGATCTTCTGTCTCATTTTTAGATTCATTATTGAAAGCAAGGTTTTGAAGTTTCCAACTGTTATTGCTGAATTAGTATTTCTCCTTTCAATTCTATTATTTATGCTTCATGTCCTTTGGAACATTGATAAGTACATATATGTTTGTAATTGTTTTGACTTTTTTGATAGATTGACCCTTTTATTATAAAATTTTCTTCTTTTTCTCTAGCAACAATTTTGTCATATGTTAGTATAACATGTAATTAATTTGTGTAATGTTTTATCTGATATCAGTATAGTTACTCCAGCTCTCTTTTGGTGACTGTTTATATGATATATTCTTTCCATTGTTTTACTTTCAATTTATTTGTGTCTAAAACATATGTCTTATAGAAAGCATATAGTTCTATTGTATTGGTTTATTTTTATCCATTCTGCCAATATCTGCCTCTTAACTGGAGTAAGAGTTAATTTTACTGAAAACTTTTTGTATATGATGAGTTGATTCCCTCTTGCTATTTTCAAGGTTCTCTTTTTGCCTTGGCTTTTGACAGTTTGATTTTGATGTGTCCAGATGTGGATCTTTCGAGTTTATACTACCTGGAGTTTGCTGAGTATCTTGAATGGTAGATTGATGTTTTTCATCAAATTTGGGACTTTTTAAGCCATTATTTCTTCAAATGTTCTTTTGCCTTTTCTCTTTTCCTTTTGAAACTCCAATTATGCATATGTTGGTACACTTAAAGCTGTCCCACACAAATCTTTGAGGTTCTATCCATTTTCCTTCTTCCTTTTCTCTTTATGTTCCTGAGACTGGATACTCGCAAGTGACCTATTTTTTGAGTTTGCTAATTCTTTCTTCTGCCAGCTCCCATCTTCTTTTGAGTTCCCCTAGTGAATTTTCCATTTCAAAGTCAGAGTTTCTATTTGGTTCTTTATATGTGTATATGTGTATGTGACATTTCTATCTTTTATTAATATTCTCTGGTAATATATAATTCTTATACTTTATTTCTTTAGACGTGATTTATTTTAGTTCTTTGAATAAATTTAAAACAGCTGACTTAAGGTCTTTGCCTAGTAAATCTAATGTCTGGACTTCTTCAGGGAGAGTTTCTATTGATTGCTTTTTTTCTGTGTGTGGGCTGTATTTTCTTGTTTACTAACTTGTCTGGTAATACTTTTGAACCTTAAATATTTTAAATATGATGTGAAAACTTTGGAAATCAGATTTTCTACCTTTCCCAGGTTTGTTTTGCTGTTGTTATTTATTTAGTGGGTTTTTTTTTTTAAACTAAATCTGTTTTCTTTGTTAGGTTGACCGCTGAAGTCTCTTTAATTATCTTCAGTTCAGTTCAGTTTACTCGCTCAGTCGTGTCCGACTCTTCACGACCCCATGAATCGCAGCACGCCAGGCCTCCCTGTCCATCACCAACTCCTGGAGTTCACTCAGACTCATGTCCATAGAGTCATTGATGCCATCCAGCCATCTCGTCCTCTGTCATCCCCTTCTCCTCCTGCTCCCAGCTTCAGAGTCTTTTCCAACGAGTCAACTCTTTGTATTAGGTGGCCAAAGTACTGGAGTTTCAGTTTTAGCATCATTCCTTCCAAAGAAATCCCAGGGCTGATCTCCTTCAGAATGGACTGGTTGGATCTCCTTGCAGTCCAAGGGACTCTCAAGAGTCTTCTCCAACACCACAGTTCAAAAGCATCAATTCTTTGGTGCTCAGCCTTCTTCATAGTCCAACTCTCACATCCATACATGACCACAGGAAAAATCATAGCCTTGACTAGACGGACTTTTGTTGGCAAAGTAATGTCTCTGCTTTTGAATATGCTATCTAGGTTGGTCATAACTTTCCTTCCAAGGAGTAAGCGTCTTTTAATTTCATGGCTGCAGTCACCATCTGCAGTGATTTTGGAGCCCCCCCAAATAAAGTCTGACACTGTTTCCCCATCTATTTTCCATGACGTGATGGGACCGGATGCCATGATCTTCATTTTCTGAATGTTGAGCTTTAAGCCAACTTTTTTACTCTCCACTTTCACTTTCATTAAGAGGCTTTTTAGTTCCTCTTGACTTTGTGCTGTAAGGGTGGTGTCATCTGCATATCTGAGGTTATTGATATTTCTCCTGGCAATCTTGATTCCAGCTTGTGTTTCTTCCAGTCCAGTGTTTCTCATGATATACTCTGCATAGAAGTTAAATAGGCAGGGTGACAATATACAGCCTTGATGTACTCCTTTTCCTATTTGGAAGCAGTCTATTGTTCCATGTCCAGTTCTAACTGTTGCTTTCTGACCTGCATACAGATTTCTCAAGAGGCAGATCAGGTGGTCTGGGATTCCCATCTCTTGAAGAATTTTCCACAGTTCATTGTGATCCATGCAGTCAAAGGCTTTGGCATAGTCAATAAAGCAGAAATAGAATAGTGGTCAGCTAATGATTGCACAGAGATTTCTTTAAATACCTAGAACTAATAAGTCTCCTAGTCTTTGCTGAGGAGAGTGTTGAAGCACATTTTCAATTCTTAGCCAGGCAGTTGATGACTCTGTCCTAGCCTTTATTTCCTCCCTTTGCAGAGCTTCAGGGTGAGAATTTAGGGCTTTCTCAGGTATTTTCTGAAAATGTGCACAGCCCTACAAATGGGTACATCCTTGTAGATTCCCAAGAAAGTGTCAGGGTTTTTCAAAGTTCCTATAAACATTTCATCCCACAGTTTTTCCTTTTGAACTTTTTGGTTAGCTTGTTGTTTGCCCCAAGTGTTACCTACCACTTTAGGCAGCTATAAAATCAAATAATTGCCTTGAATTTTTGTCAACAGAAATACCAGGGTAAAAGGCCTGCCATGTGAGTGAGCTCCAACATAGGTCAAATAAAGATAGCCTTGCCGGTGGGGTCTTTCACAAGATCACCAGACAAGTCAAATAACAACCATTCTCTGGGAATGAGGTTTTTAAAGGCGTTTCAATCCTATTTTGCCCCCTCCGGTGGCTGGAAGATTTCTAATTTTCAGCACGTTTGGAAGCTTTTGATTTTCAAGGTTACCGTAGAGCTGGAAAAGGGACATATTAAAATGCCACAAAGTTTGCTGTTCTTACTGAGATCTAGTGGTTCTTCTTGAATACATACCTACGAATTATATAAATAGGCTAACGAAAAAGTCTTTTGCTAATTTTCAGAGTTTTAAAAAAGTTGATTTTAATCATTTTGGCAAGTTTTCTCATTGCTTTTATGGAGGAAAGAACTTTTGAAGGTCCTTTTTCATTCATGTCCTTTGGTAGCTATTTTGATCTTTATTCTAGCAGTTAGGATTAGGTTCATATAACATGTGACAAAAACCATGAGTTAACAGTGACTTAAATACACAAGTTGTATTTGCTCACATTAAAATTTAAATGAAAGTTCAAACTATTCAGAGAGAGCAGCTTCTTTCAGCTTTCAACTCTGCCAGCCCTTAGAGTATGGCTCTCACTGTCATGGTCTAAGATAACTGCCTAGCTCCTGCCATCATATCTGCATTCCAGGAGATAAGATAAAAGAAGAGATGAAGAAGAACACACACCCTTCCTTTAAGTATACTTCCTAGAAATTGCACATGCTATTTTAGAACATAGGCACATAGCCACACCTAGCTACCTGGGAGGTTGAAAAATGTGGCCTTTATTTAGAAGGCCATGGGCACAGCTAAAAGCCAAGAGTGTATTGTTAAGGAAGGAGGGAAACTAGCTGTGACATGTATTTGACAGGTGAAGAAACTAAGGTTTAAATACATTTAGTAATTTATTCAAGGACACTCAGGCAGTATGTAGTGGTACTAAGATTCAAACCATGTGGTCTGATCCAAAAGCCTGTACTTTTATATATATTTATAGAGCACATTTTATTTTATGTAATCGAATCCCATTGGTAAAAATAACAATGTATTGCTGTTCTTTTCTGGGTGGAAATACACAAAGTTCACAAAATTTATCTCCCCTCAGTGCATATCATACTCTTTTTGTTTTGTTTTAAACACTTTTTTAAAACTTTGTTTTGTATTGGATCATAGTTGATTAACAATGCTGGGTTAGTTTCAGGTGTACAGCAAAGTGATTCAGTTATACATATACATGTATCTATTCTTTTAAAAATTCTTTTTCCATTAAGGTTGTTACATAATATTGAGCAGAGTTCCCTGTTCTATACCATAGGTCCTTGTTGGTTATCCACTTTAAATATAGCAGTGTGTGCATGCCAGTCCCAAACCCCCTAACTCTGCCTCCCCCCATCCCCTCCTGGTAATCATAAGTTTGTTGTCTAAGTACGTGAGTCTGTTTCTGTTGTATAAATAAGTTTGTTTTTTTTTTAAGATTTCACATATAAGCAACATCAAATGATATTTATCTTTCTCTGTCTGACTTATTTCACTCAATATGACAATTTATAGTTAGCGTTATTTCATTGTTTTAAAATATTGGAGTGATATTCCATTGAATATATGTAACACATCTTCCTAAAGCCTGTACCTTTAAGTATTTTGCTATATAGATTCAGAGACGTTAAATAAGTTGATGAGGTCAAACAGTTGGCAAATGCAGTTCTGTTTGCCTCCAAAGTTCATCTTTTTTCCATATTTACCCCAAGCTATCTGTTTTACTCTGGTGGGCCAGAGTGAAAAATATAGATCTCACTGTTCAAGCTGAAAATGCCTGGTAGAGGTTCATTAAGATACCTAAATAGAGGACATCAACCGTCTTTTAAACACAGAACAACAATGAGAGCCTGAAGGACAGCAAATGAACCAAGATGACAGATAATCAGAACTAGAGCTATTAAGAAACAAATGCTGTAGAACATGCTTTTTCTGAAGTGGGAATAAGGAACCAGTAAAGTACAGGCTGTGAATTGTTATTTAGAAATCAGTATTGAAGTGTGTAATTTTGAACAGAATGCTAAGTACTAAGCCTGTTTTGTTTTTCTCACTAGTCTCCTGGACTCCCATCCCCACTCCAGTCATTAAGTTAGTATTGGCCCCTTCCACTCACATCTGGCTCTGAGATGGGGTGAGGCCTTAAGGTTTTCAGGTTCCACTGAGCCCACCCACGGTCTCGGGGAACAGACTTCCAGTTTCTGCATTGACTCATCCATTTCTTTTCATTCTTGGTCAGTTCTTTTTCTTCACCATAGATTATCCAAAAGCTGAGTTAACTGAGGTCTGAATAAAGAAGGTCATATAATTGCAAACTCAGGGCAAATTTTCAGTTCAACCCAAGCACCTTCTCACATTGCTCGCAGAGATTACACTCCTGGAGAGGGCATCAGTGGAATTGCAGTTTGATAACCAAACAAGCACAAGTGAAGCTGTGGTGACTCATGCATAGTCACCCAAAGATCATCCACGTTCTCTGTGGTTTGAATCCATCACACACATGATTGGGTTTCAGCGACTTGTGGATTCATTCTGTCTTCGGGATGGCATCACTGACTCAATGGACATGAGTGTGAGCAAACTCCGGAAGATGGTGAAGGACAGGGAAGCCTGGGATGCTGCAGTCCATGGGGTCACAAAGAGTCAGAAATAATTGAGCAGCTGAACAACAACAAGGATGTTTGAGTTACTGAAGTTAAAAAAAAAAAAAAAGAACTCATGGCTGGAAATTGGGCCCCCACTGGGAGCTGCTATGTCTTCCCTTCCTGGGCCTCTGGAAGCGTCCTCACTGCTGCTGCTGCTGCTAAGTCACTTCAGTCATGTCCGACTCTCTGCGACCCCATAGACGGCAGCCCATCAGGCTACCCAGTCCCTGGGATTCTCCAGGCAAGAACACTGGAGTGGGCTGCCATTTCCTTCTCCAATGCATAAAAGTGAAAAGTTAAAGCGAAGTCGCTCAGTCGTGTCCAACTTCTAGCGACCCCATGGACTGCAGCCCACCAGGCCCCTCAGTCCATGGGATTTTCCAGGCAAGAGTACTGGAGTGGGTTGCCATTGCCCTGTTGCTAAGAGCTCCCCCCTCATGCTGCCCTGGAGCCCAAAAAACCCTCTGCTGACGCCTTTCCTTCACCCATGTGCATACACAGGGGCAGGAATAACTCCAGCCTCTGCTTTTGTCCTCCACTTTGAACATTTTCCGGGCTTCCCCACTGGTCTTTCTGTAGCTTCACACCTGAATTCTTTCTTTCTATAAAAAGGTTAACAAAGGCCCATCATGAGAATACCAGATTGCATTTAATTTTTAAAATTTAATTGAACACTTTATTTTGAGGTAGATTCACGCACAGTGATTGGTAACAAATAATACACGGAGATACTGTAAGTTCTTTGCCCAATTTTCCCCAATGGTAAACATCTTGTAAAACTGTGGTACAGTATCAGAGTCAGGATATTGACACTGGTCTAATCCCCAGATCTTATTCGTATTTCCCTTGTCAGATCAGTCGCTCAGTCGTGTCCGACTCTTTGCGACCCCATGAACCGCAGCACGCCAGGCCTCCCTATCCATCACCAGCTCCCGGAGGTCACCCAGACTCATACCCATCGAGTCAGTGATGCCATCCAGCCATCTCATCCTCTGTCGTCCCCTTCTCCTCCTGCCCCCAATCCCTCCCAGCATCAGAGTCTTCTCCAATGAGTCAACTCTTCGCATGAGGTGGCCAAAATACTGGAGTTTCAGCTTTAGCATCATTCCTTCTAAAGAAAATCCAGGATTGATCTCCTTCAGAATGGACTGGTTGGATCTTCTTGCAGTCCAAGGGACTCTCAAGAGTCTTCTCCAACACCACAGTTCAAAAGCATCAATTCTTCGGCGCTCAGCCTTCTTCACAGTCCAGCTCTCACATCCATACATGACCACAGGAAAGACCATAGCCTTGACTAGGTGAACCTTTGTTGGTAAAGTAATGTCTCTGCTTTTGAATATGCTATCTAGGTTGGTCATAACTTTCCTTCCAAGGAGTAAGCGTCTTTTAATTTCATGGCTGCAGTCACCATCTGCAGTGATTTTGGAGCCCAGAAAAACAAAGTCTGACACTGTTTCCACTGTTTCTCCATCTATTTCCCATGTAGCGATGGGACCAGATGCCATGATCTTCGTTTTCTGAATGTTGAGCTTTAAGCCAACCTTTTCACTCTCCACTTTCACTTTCATCAAGAGGCTTTTTAGCCCCTCTTCACTTTCTGCCATAAGAGTTGTGTCATCTGCATATCTGAGGTTATTGATATTTCTCCCAGCAATCTTGATTCCAACTTGTGTTTCTTCCAGTCCAGCATTTCTCATGATGTACTCTGCATATAAGTTAAATAAACATGGTGACAATATGCAGCCTTGACGTACTCCTTTTCCTATTTGGAACCAGTCTGTTGTTCCATGACCAGTTCTAACTGTTGCTTCCTGACCTGCATACAGATTTCTTAAGAGGCAGATCAGGTGGTCTGGTATTCCCATCTCTTTCAGAATTTTCCATAGTTTATTGTGATCTACACAGTCAAAGGCTTTGGCATAGTCAATAAAGCAGAAATAGATGTTTTTCTGGAACTCTCTTGCTTTTTCCATGATCCAGCAAATGTTGGCAATTTGATCTCTGGTTCCTCTGCCTTTTCTAAAACCAGCTTGAACATCAGGAAGTTCACGGTTCACATATTGCTGAAGCCTGGCTTGGAGAATTTTGAGCATTACTTTACTAGCGTGTGAGATGAGTGCAATTGTTCGGTAGTTTGAGCATTCTTTGGCATTGCCTTTCTTTGGGATTGGGATGAAAACTGACCTTTTCCAATCTTGTGGCCACTGCTGAGTTTTCCAAATTTGCTGGCATATTGAGTGCAACACTTTCACAGCATCATCTTTCAGGACTTGGAATAGCTCCACTGGAATTCCATCACCTCCACTAGCTTTGTTCGTAGTGATGCTTTCTAAGGCCCATTTGACTTCACATTCCAAGATGTCTGGCTCTAGGTCAGTGATCACATCATCATGATTATCTGGGTCTTGAAACTCTTTTTTGTACAGTTCTTCTGTGTATTCCTGCCACCTCTTCTTAATATCTTCTGCTTCTGTTAGGTCCACACCATCTCTGTCCTTTATCGTGCCCATCTTTGCATGAAATGTTCCTTTGGTATCTCTGATTTTCTTGAAGAGATCCCTAGTCTTTCCCATTCTGTTGTTTTCCTCTATTTCTTTGCATTGATCACTGAAGAAGGCTTTCTTATCTCTTCTTGCTATTCTTTGGAACTCTGCATTTAGATGTTTATATCCTTCCTTTTCTCCTTTGCTTTTCGCTTCTCTTCTTTTCACAGCTATTTGTAAGGCCTCCCCAGACAGCCATTTTGCTTTTTTGCATTTCTTTTGCATTTCTTTTCCGTTTCTTTTCCCTTGTCGGATGTGTGTATATTTAGTGCTTTGCTATTTTATCACATGTGGAGTTTCGTTTATCAGTCACTGTCTCTTGTGTTAACCTTTGTCTAATGCCACACATCCTTGTCTTGCTCCCTCCTCAGTATCCCCAGCCCGAACCCCTGACAACCTGTTCTCTATGACTATGTTTTTGTTGTTCCAAGAATGTTATATAAGACTTCCCTGGTGGTCCAGTGGTGGAGAACCCACCTGCCAATGCAGGAGACACAGGTTTGATCCCTGTTCCAGGAAGATTCCAGGAAGATGCGGCAGAGCAACTAAGCCCATCCACCGCTCTACTGAGCCTGAACTCTAGAGTCTGTGAGCCATGACTACTGAGCCTTCGGATCCTGGAGCCCATGCTCTACATCGAGAGAGACCACTGCAATGAGAAGCCCGCAAGCCACAACTAGAGAAGGCCTGAGTGCAGCAATGAAGACCCAGTGCAGCCAAAAATAAACAAATAAATAACATATTTTAAAAGAATGTTATATAAATGAAATCAAAACCTATTAAAACTTTGGGACTGGCTTTTTTACTCAATTTAATTCCCTCAAAAGTGACCCTGATGCTGGGAAAGATTGAAGGCAGGAGGAGAAGAGGGCAGTAGAGGATGAGATGGCTGGATAGCATCACTGACTCAATGAACATGAGTTTGAGCAAGCTCTGGGACATAGTGGAGGACAGGGAAGCCTGGTGCACTGCAGTCCATGGAGTTATAAAGGGTCGGACACAAGTTAGCAACTAAACAACAGCAACGATTCCCTTGAGATCCATCCAAGTTTTTGCACATGTTCATAAACTGTTTCTTTTTATGCTGGGTTTCTTTTTATGTTTCTTTTATGCTGGTACTATGGTACGTGTAGATGTACCATAGTTAATTTAACCATTCATCCACTGAAGGACATCTGGTTTGTTTTCAGTTTGGGGCAATTATGGATAAAACTGCTATGAACGTTCATATATAGATTTTTGTATAAAGGTAAAATGTAAGTTTTTATTTTCTGGGACAATTGCCCAAGAGTGCAGTTGCTGGATCATGTGGTAACTGCCTGTTTAGTTTTATAGGAAACTATCAAAATGTTCTCCACCAGCAAAGTACAAGTGATTCATTTTTTGTGCATCCTTGCCAATAATTGATATCGTTACTACTTCATATTATAATCATTCTGATGGGTGTGTAGTAGAACCTCATTGTGGTAATTTAAGTTCTGAAATCTTTTTTTATTTCAGCTTTCAATTGTAAACTCATTTGTGCAACTTTCATGCATTGTTTTTTCTAATGTGTTATCTTATTTTTTTTTTTTTACTTTTTAAAAATTGAGTTATAGTTGTACAGTATTAGTAAGTTATAGGTATACGATATAGTGGTTTACAATTTTAAAGGTTACATTTCATTTATAGCTATTATTGTCTACTACTACTGCTAAGTCGCTTCAGTCGTGTCCGACTCTGTGAGACCCCATAGACTGCAGCCCAACAGGCTCCTCCGTTCCTGGGATTCTCCAGGCAAGAACACTGGAGTGGGTTGCCATTCCTTTCTCCAATGCATGAAAATGAAAAGTGAAAGGGAAGTCGCTCAGTTGTGTTCGACTCTGCAACCCCATGGACTGCAGCCTACCAGGCTCCTCTGTCCATGGGATTTTCCAGGCAAGAGTACCAGAGTGGGGTACCATCGCCTTCTCCAATTATTGTCTATATGTTGCTAATATTTCCTTAGTTGTACGATATATCCTTGTGGTTTGTTTTTATACACAGTGGTCTGTACCTCTTAATCTCGTACTCCCATATTGCCTCTCCTGCCTTCCCTCTGCCCACGGTAACCACTAGTTTGTTCCCTACATCCACGAGTCTGCTTCTTTTTTGTTATATTCACTAGTTTGTTGTGTTTTTTAGATTCCACAGATAGGTGATATCATACAGTATTGGTCTTTCTCTGTCTTGTGTACTGTTTTTTCAGAAGCTTCTTTACTAAACAACTGTGTGAAGTGTTGGAAATTTTCAAATTTTCCACCTAATTTCCACTACTATTCACATAATTCCATTTCACTCATCAATCTACATTTTTTCCAACATGCTTAGTATTCTATCAGTGTCTGCTTTTGAGACATGACTTGATGCAGTGTTGAAACATTTTCAGAAATTGCCAACTCAAAAGTGACAAATACTGCATGAATAATATAGTAAATGAGCTATTCTGGCCATCATGGGCCTACAATAGAGGAAATTGTTTAGTTCACATACCAATAATGTTTTTACGTTCATAAGATATTTTTGTAATCAAAAAATTAAACTATGAAAAATAGACACCTATTTCTTTTCCAGCCCTTCCTGAATGAGAATGCATTTGGGCTCTCTGCCCAGTTCTGATCTGTAAGCTGCCTCCTCAGTTCCTCAACTCCATGCAGCCCGGATCCCACCCCAGCTTTCAAGCCTTCTACTCACCCCTGAGGGAAAATGAGAGGTAAGAGGGGAAACTCAGTGTCCACGTTTTTATTTGTCTGGAGGGAAACTGATGCTTTTAGCAAACAACTTAAATGTTTGCTTTAAAAAAAGTAGAGATCCAGTTGCTTGGATACAGTCAGAAACTCCTATCACTATCATAGAATGTCCCATACTCACTTTGTCCCTATTTGAGGGTCCAAAGTGTTATGGGAAAAAAGAGACAGCTCTAACAAACAGCTCATACGTGCTTGGACTTTCTCTGATGGTTCTCTGGGTGTGTGTATACATATCACATACCCGTACATATGCATGTGATAAATGGTTGAGTATAAAAACCCTGCAACAAACATCAATTCTGTAGATGACCAGAGAGGCCTAGTTGGGTTCACTAGCAAAGCAACTTTTATAAAGACTATATACAGTAGGCACATGCCTACATAAGCAGAACAGCTATTTATTTTTTTAATAGGGGATTCTTATGTTACAAGGGCATCTCAGATTACTGAATAATTTATTTAATGGTAGATTATATGGGTTTTGCTCTTTGCCAATGAGCTCATCCCCGAATGTCTAAAGGAGATAAGGGGAGCAAAAGCTAGAGCTGAGGCTTGAGCTGTTTATTTTTTATAAGATATCGTAACTATTTGAGTTGTATATGTGTATTTTATTTAAAATCTCAGCTGCATTGTCATATATATTCAATCACTTCACTGTAGACATTTAACTAACTCATGACAGTACATACAACACACCACACTGAGAAATACAGAATAGAATAATAAATGACTGTCTTTTCTTGGTGATTTTAACAAAGTATGGTGATATATACGGGTATGTTTGTTCTCTAGGAAAATATAGGGAAGCAGGAGGGAGCAAACTCAATAAAAGGATGTTGAACTTGGAAAATGAAGGCAAGAAAAAAGATCTGGATAGGTATTTCCTCTGTGAATATCTATTGTTATCTTTTTAATGACTTGGAGTGGAAAAAACAATCACTTCCAAACTTGCCAATCTTAGACATTTTGCCTCTAGCTGTATATAGTCCTCAGGTAAGCAGAGGTACCTTGAAAGATGGGCATACATTTGTGTCAAACAAAATTTTGATGAGGGTAATATTGACTTAAGAAGAAAATTTAAATTTGACAATAGAAAGATGGTAAAACATTTGAACAGGCACATCACATAGGAAGAAACTCATGTGTCCAATGACTGAAGCAAGAGGTCCCTTTTTTTTTTTTTTTTCTTCATAACCAGAGAAATGCAAATTAAACCCATAATGAGATATCTCTACATACCCACCCGACAGTTACAGTTTTAAAGTTTGACAATAATAAGTGCTAATGAGGACAGAGAATAATGGGAAGTACTGCTAGTGGGACTTGCAATTGAAGTAATGACTTTGGAAAATAGTTATTGGCTACTGAGGTTGAAGATTCACACACCCTGTTGAAGAGTGAGGAAATGCCACTGTGGGAAAATGCCCTGCAGGGAGATGTGTATGTGTTTCCTGTGGATCAGGGTATATACAAGAGTGTTTAGAGAAGCATTGTTCCTAATAGCCCCACGCTGGAAACAACCCAAATGTCTGCCCGACTTAGAAAGGACAAGTGAGAGCCAGAGCCATTTACAATAGCAGGGATGAATTCCACAGACAGAACGTTAAGCAAAAGAAGCAAGACGCAATTGGTAGAAGCTCTTAAACAAACAGGCAGAACTCAGTCTGTTGTTCAGGGATGCATATAGAGAGGGCAACACTATAAAGAAAAGCCAGGGAATCATTATAAGAAGTAAGGTTAGGATGGCAATTACTTTTGTTTTGTTTTGTTTGAGTTTTCTTTTCTTCTATTTTTTAAAATATAAATTTATTTATTTTAATTGGAGGCTAATTACTTTACAATATTGTATTGGTTTTGCCATACATCAACATGAATCCGCCACGGGTGTACACGTGTTCTCCATCCTGAACCCCCCTCCCACCTCCCTCCCCATATCATCCCTCTGGGTCATCCCAGTGCACCAGCCCCAAGCATCCTGTATCATGCATCGAACCTGGACTGGCGATTCGTTTCACATATGATAATATACATGTTTCAACGCCATTCTCCCAAATCATCCTACCCTCGCCCTCTGCCACAGAGTCCATAAGACTGTTCTATACATCTGTGTCTCTTTTGCTGTCTTGCATACAGGGTTATCATTACCATCTTTCTGAATTCCATATATATGCGTTATTACACTTTCCTGCATTGGAGAAGGAAATGGCAGCCCACTCCAGTGTTCTTGCCTGGAGAATCCCAGGGACGGGGGAGCCTGGTGGGCTGCGGTCCATGGGGTCACACAGAGTCGGACACGACTGAAGTGACTTAGCATAGCATAGCATAGCATACTGTATTGGTGTTTTTCTTTCTGGCTTCATTCTGTATAATAGGCTTCAGTTTCATACACCTCATTAGAACTGATTCAAATGTATTCTTTTTAATGGCTGAGTAATACTCCATTGTGTATAGGTACCACAGCTTTCTTATCCATTCATCTGCTGATGGACATCTAGGTTGCTTCCATGTCCTGGCTATTATAAACAGTGCTGTGATGAACATTGGGGTACATATGTCTCTTTCAATTCTGGTTTCCTCAGTGTGTATGCCCAGCAGTGGGATTGCTGGGTCGTATGGCAGTTCTATTTCCAGATTTTTAAGAAATCTCCACCCTGTTCTCCATAGTGGCTGTACTAGTTTGCATTCCCACCAACAGTGTAAGAGGGTTCCCTTTTCTCCACACCCTCTCCAGCATTTATTGCTTGTAGACTTTTGGATCGCAGCCATTCTGACTGGCGTGAAATGGTACCTCATTGTGGTTTTGATTTGCATTTCTCTGATAATGAGTGATGTTGAGCATCTTTTCATGTGTTTGTTAGCCATCTGTATGTCTTCTTTGGGGAAATGTCTGTTTAGTTCTTTGGCCCATTTTTTGATTGGGTTGTTTATTTTTCTGGAATTGAGCTGCAGGAGTTGCTTGTATATTTTTGAGATGAATTCTTTGTCAGCTGCTTTATTTGCTGTTATTTTCTCCCATTCTGAAGGCTGTCTTTTCACCTTGCTTAGAGTTTCCTTTAATGGCAATTACTTTTGGAGGAAAGGAAGGATTCTGATCGCAAAGTATACTCGAGACTTCTGGGCACTGGAAATGTTTCGTTTCATGAGTTTTTGCTTCACAATTTTTCACTAAATTAGATATTTTTCAAGATTTTTTAAAAAAATATTTATTTATTTGACTTCACTAGGTCTTGGTCACAGCATGTGGGATCTTTTATCTTTGTTGTGGAACATGGGATGTTTAGTTGCAGCCTGTGGAATCTTTCATTGCAACATGTAGAAATTGTTAGCTATGACTTGTGGGGTCTAGTTCCCTGACTTGGGATCAAACCCAGGCCCCCTGCATTGCGAACTCAAAGTCTTAGCCGCTGGACCACCAGGCCAGTCCCTACACTGGATGTTAATGTTTAATGAATTTTTATGTAAATGTGTGTGTTGTATTTCACACACACCTGCACTAAGTGTGCACAAACACTAAAAGATTGAGATTTGTAAAAAGAAACCCCCTAGATCAGTTTAGTTACTTTAAAAAATGGACATGTTCAGTTGAATGAACATTTAAAACAATAAGCTAAATCTTATGCATAGTCTCACGTAAGAATTCTCTAATGTGGTGCAGGGACAGAGAGGAAAGGGCGTTGGCCGCCAGAGTCCAGGCCCCTTTCCAGCCAGCCCTGAGCCTCAGCACTCGTTTCCCAGGGCAGTTTTCAGGGTCTTGAACCTCATCTGTAAAGAGGATCAGACCCGATTAGAACTCCTCTGAGAGTCTCCTGGTGTATTCTTGGGAGTTCTCTGTGGGAACTTTAATTCTTTAAAAATAAGAAATTCTTCCCATTTGGATGAGACTCTACAGAACACATACATCATCCGGGTCCTCTGTAAGTCCACCTTAAAGCTGACAGAGCCAGCATCACTCTCTGGTTATGATCACACTGGGGCCCAGAGGTGTTGCTTCGATCGTCTCAGGCCGGTAAGGTGAACGCACAGGTGGCCCTCATGAGTGGTGTCTGCGTTTGCCAAGTGACCTCATGGAAGGCTCACAGCCAGAGTTTTCATGGAAGTTTGAAGAGACCATGCTGTGTGAGATGTGAGTCAGGGGACAATGCCCTACTCCCAGGAGGACTTGGCACCCAGTGACAAAGCCAGGGGCAGTTTACTCCACAAAATCATGCCATCTGTCTCATTAAAGGAATGCTGTTAACTTAAGATTTATTGCTTTGCTGTTGGGTTGTCACAATCATGAAGGTGTTTTGATTTTATAGTTGTAGAAGTTACAAGCCTGTGGGATGCATGCCTGGTTTCATGTCTGTACATATCTAACTAACGATGCTATAAAAGTAATTTATATCGACCCTGGAAATCCTCAAACGTTTTTTCCTCACACGTTATTTGAATTTGATCATGCTGAGCCCTGTGACCCTCACTGACCCTCCTGTGGTTCTGTTTCCATTTTGGAAGTCAAGCCCTTTCCAAATGAGTGGGAGGCTTGTCCCTAGTGCAGCCTGGGACCCGAACCCTTTCATCTGTCGCAGTGAGACTCCACTGCACGTGACTTTGCCCTTAGGGGACCTTTGACAGTGCCGGGAGACATTTTTGGTTGTCGCACACGGAGTCAGGGCCCAGTCAACGTCCTACAATGCACAGGACAGTCATAGCAAAGAAACTCTCCAGGCCGTAATACCAAGAGCGCCCTGGTTGAGAACCCCTGGTTTAACCCCCTACAGCTTTCATGTTTATAGGAAAGAAATCATCTCTGTTTGTTCCCAGTTCTGCTTTATTGACTATGCCAAAGGCTTTGACTGTGTAGATCACAATAAACTGTGGAAAATTCTGAAAGAGATGGGAATACCAGACCACCTGATCTGCCTCTTGAGAAATCTGTATGCAGGTCAGGAAGCAACAGTTAGAACTGGACATGGAACAGCAGACTGGTTCCAAATAGGAAAAGGAGTACGTCAAGGCTGTATATTGTCACCCTGCTTATTTAACTTATATGCAGAGTACATCATGAGAAACGCTGGACTGGAAGAAACCCAATTTGGAATCAAGATTGCTGGGAGAAATATCAATAACCTCAGATATGCAGATGACACCACTCTTATGGCAGAAAGTGAAAAGGAACTCAAAAGCCTCTTGATGAAAGTGAAAGTGGAGAGTGAAAAGGTTGGCTTAAAGCTCAACATTCAGAAAACGAAGATCATGGCATCTGGTCCCATCGCTACATGGGAAATAGATGGGGAAACAGTGGAAACAGTGTCAGACTTTATTTTTCTGGGCTCCAAAATCACTGCAGATGGTGACTGCAGCCATGAAATTAAAAGACGCTTACTCCTTGGAAGGAAAGTTATGGCCAACCTAGATAGCATATTCGAAAGCAGAGACATTACTTTGCCAACAAAGGTTCACCTAGTCAAGGCTATGGTCTTTCCTGTGGTCATATATGGATGTGAGAGCTGGACTGTGAAGAAGGCTGAGCGCTGAAGAATTGATGCTTTTGAACTGTGGTGTTGGAGAAGACTCTTGAGAGTCCCTTGGACTGCAAGGAGATCCAACCAGTCCATTCTGGAGGAGATCAGCCCTGGGATTTCTTTGGAAGGAATGATGCTAAAGCTAAAACTCCAATATTTTGGCCACCTCATGCGAAGAGTTGACTCATTGGAGAAGACTCTGATGCTGGGAGGGATTGGGGGCAGGAGGAGAAGGGGACGGCGGAGGATGAGATGGCTGGATGGCATCACTGACTCGATGGATGTGAGTCTGAGTGACCTCCGGGAGTTGGTGATGGACAGGGAGGCCTGGCGTGCTGCGGTTCATGGGGTCGCAAAGAGTCGGACACGACTGAGCGACTGATCTGATCTGAATCAGGATAAACCAGTAGTTTTCTTTTTTAAATTTAGTTTAAAAAAAATTTATTTGGCTGCATTGGGTCTTAGTTGCAGCACTTTCGTTGGGAAAGTAGGATCTTACGTTGCAGCACACGGACTCTCTAGCTGTGGCTCACGGGCTCCAGAGTGTGTTGACTCAGCAGTTGTGGTGGGTGCGCTTACTTGCCCTGCAGTACATCAGATCTTAGTTTTCCAATCAGGGGTTGAACCCGCGCCCCCTGCATTGAAAGCACAGAATCTTAACCACTGGACCACCAGGGAAGTCCCAGGAGTTTTCTTTTATAACTTACCTTTCTTAGCACCTGTTTCCTTCCATGTGGGAGAAATGGACAAACAAAACCATCCCTCAGGTGTGAGGTCTGTTAACATGCCTGGCTTGATTTAGGAGTGGGAGTTTGCAGCCATTCTACTGTTTTTGAGGCTCCCTTATTTCTGATCCTCTTCTATTGGGTTCTGAGCCTCTTCTATTGGGGCCTGATCCTCCATCTACATAGAGTGACTTTGCTCTGCGGGGTCCCTGATGTTTATGACTGGTCTCTAGAGGGAACGTGCTCCAAAGTGATTCCCAGAGGAGCCGACGTCTCTTCCAGAATAAACCACTGGAAACAGTATTTGAGAGCTTCCAACCAATCTGAGGAATCTGGGTCAGTCTCCAAGGTTGATCTCAAGGCCCACGTGGTTGTGTGTGTCTGTGTGTCTGTAGCAGCTGCTGGGGACCATCTCCCCTGTTGCTGTCTATCTCCAAGGAATTCGTTTTTTTCTTCCCCCAAGGAATTCTTATATTTGTTCGTACAGATCCTGCTGGGCGTTCCTGGGTCCTGTCTCACCTCCCTCATCAGCTACTTAACTCCTTGTGAACACAGCCTCCTGTGTCTTTTGCTGTCACTATGTAGCACCGAGCACTCCGGCAGGTGGCCCGCTCTCTGGTGGTCACACTGTCAGCGAGCCAGCGAAAACGACTACGTTCAAATACAGGTCAGGTGGTTTTATGGGTGATAAGTTTCCTAAACGCTGCCCCAGTCCCCCTCAGCTTTTCCTCTGGCTCGCCTGTTGTTCTAGTGATCAGCATCCAGGCACCAACCAGCCTCTCGGTTTTTGGAAGCACACAAGATAACTGCCCTTAATCTCCAAGACCAAAAAAGGGGATGTTCTCTCACTCACTTGGCCGGGCAGGCTGCCCGAGGTAGGGGTTCTGAGCGCTCCTCCATCTCTATTCTGTCTGGCCCTCCTCCCTACCACACTCCCACAGGGTCACGGAGAGCGCGGTGGACGGGACTTCATCCAGCCCTGACAACCTCTGATTTGAGGCAGCCGAGAGGATGTCTCACATCCTAAGACCACCACCCTTTCCTCCCTGTCCCCACTCCTTTTTAAAAGAAAAAAAAAAATTCCTCTCTAATGTGTAGTCTTTCAAAAACACATTTGGGGGCACCATGCCTCTTGCACAACATAGGTGCCCCTAGGGTATGACCAACAGGGCCCTTGTTTCCTGGCCAGCACTTTAAGGGTCTGTTCAAATCCCACAGCTGAGACACACAACCCACAGACCTCTTCTTCCCATGGGCTCTTTGGTCAACACCCCTTCCCCGCTTCCAGGTACCCTGCTCGGGGTGCCTTCCTCCTGGGTCCTGCACAGCTGGGGGCCTGCACGGCTCAAGGCGACTCACTGCAAAGGAAATGCAAACCATAGTGAAGGAAGGAAGAAAATTGAAGGCGAAATGAGGCTGGACCACAGAAAGGAAGGCCACCATGGGGTCAGAGGTCAGAAGGGTGACAAGCACAGGGAGTAATGGTATAGGAGACACGCATGCCTGCTAAGTCATTTCAGTCATGTCTGACTCTTTGCAAGCCTTTGAACTGTAGCCCGCCAGGCTCCTCTGTCTGTGGGATTCTCCAGGCAAGAATACTGGTGTGAGTTAATATGTCCTTCTCCAGGGAATCTTCCCAACCTAACGGAGATCAGGGATCAAGACCAGGGATCGAACCCAGGTCTCTTATGTCTTCTGCACTGGAATTGGGTTCTTTGCCACTAGCACCACCTGGGAAGCCCCTAATAGGAGACAGGTGAATGGAAATGGGTCTGGTGAAGTCTGTTAGCAATGCCTCTCTTGTGGAATCTGGTGGTATTTTAGGTTTGGGGTGGAGTGAAGAGAGAGAAGGACATGATGGCCTTAGGACAACTAGGCAACACTCAACAATCCTTTAGTCCATTTCAGCCAGACTTTACATCGATGATGTCCAGACCTGGGGGAAGGGGAAGGAGTAGCTGTGACTTTTCCCTGCCTTTACACAGACACAGTGATGACTTGGAGCCCCATCTATGACTCTGAAAGGGCGGCAGACCCTGTTGTAGCTAAAGTGTAGCAAGCCCCCAACACAGTGGTGGGGAAGAGTTAAATGAAGCCCTTCCACCTGGTGTGAGCCAGAACTAACTTTAGCCTCCCAGGAGCACATGCAAAGTGGGTCACCAGCTGCCCCATCATCTCGTCCAGGGACGCTTCTGTTTTATATCCTGCACTGGGGGCTTTGGCATGTCTCCATGCTCATCCCCCAGTTCCCTGGCCAAGAACATCTTAAACTCACATAGGACTCCTTATTCCCCTGGCAACAGCCAGCTCCTTCCTCCCCTCCTACCCCAGAAGCAAAGTCACAGTTTCTGAACTTCTGCCCTGGGTCAGGAAGATCTCCTGGAGAAGGAAATGACAACCCTCTCCAGTGTTCTTGCCTGGAGAATTCCATGGACAAAGGAGCCTGGTGGATTACAGTCCATGGGGCCGCAAAGAGTTGGACATGACTGAATGACTTGCATCCTGGTTAGCAGACCCCATGGAGACAGGGCCCTTGTGGAGGGCCTGGGTTATAAGCAGGGAGGAAGATGGGGAGACGACTCATCCCTGTGAGATGGGATACAGTCAGGTCAGGAGCCCATGGTCCAGACTGCACAGGATCCAGGCTCCTGTTTTCCTCTTCCCCTGGCTGCTGGCGTCTTATTCTTGTCATGGTTGATTAGCTCCCTAAGTAGAGAAAATTAAAGAAGAAAAATGGAGGAGAAATTAACAGCTCTGGTAAAAGATCTGGTGGGGAAGGAATTTAATACCAATGAACCAACTGGGATTTCAGTTGCTGCATCCACTCCCTATCCCTTTGTGATACATAGAATTAAATCTTGAGTGTAGGCACCAAACACATTTTACACTCATTCACCAATGGGTTCTCTGGTCTTCAGCTTGAAATCTGCTGAGCTTGAGGTCAGGATGTTCCCCTGGGACCCAGAGGTGACACCACATCCACAGCTGACCAGCAGGCTGAATGGCAGGAAGCCCCGCTTGTGCAGATAGCTGGGTAGTAGCCACAGGGAGTGTGGGTGATGTCTCGTGGGCACCATGGAAAGACGCAAGGATGGGCTGTGGGAGTGGAGAGGGCGGAAGAGGCAAAGAAACGTCTCTTCCCACATCGTTCTCTTGGAGAACACCTAGGTCCTAAAGCCTGGCCCTGAGCAGTGACCACATTTCAGAGAAACATCAAGGAGCAGATCTGAGCAGTGTGAAGAGGCCAAACAGTGAAAGCCTCGAGTGCCGCTCTGGCAAGCAGAGTGGATCTTGCTGCCAGGCATCTCAAGGCTCAGAATTCTCTGCTAGTGACCTCACTCCTTTCACAGTATTTATTCTTTCTCTTCATGGGACTCTGCCACTCAAAAGGAAATGCAGTGCTTAGTGAAATAAGAGAGACAAACACTGCATGATATCACTCACTTGTGGAATCTAAAACATACAACAAGCTAGTGAATGTAAAAGTAGAAGCAGGCTCGCAGATGCAGAGAACAAACTGCTGATTACCGTTGGGGAGCGGGAAGAGAGAGGGACAAGATAGGGTAGGGGATTAAGAGGTGCAAACTACTGTGTATAAAATACATAAGCTACAAGGATATGTCATACAACCCAGGGAATATAGTCAATATTCTAGGATAACTATCAAGTATAACCTTTGACAATGTGAATTACTGTATTGTATACCTGTAACTTACATAATAGGGTACATCAACTATATGTCAGTAAAACCTTTTAAAATGAGGGACCAAGGTTTAAGAAGAAGAAAAAAAGGAAAAAGAACATGCAAGATTTGGCTTTGTAATTCCAGAAAAACTCTGTGGTTCCACTAAAGTCAAGTGGGCTATGAAACTATAGGAAATGTCAAAACAGGTGCAAAAGGAGGAAGTAAACCTCTTCTGAGTAACTGCTACATTAGGCTCTATTCGTCTGTGGGATGCAGGGTAAAATTATTGCCCTCATTTGAAATCCAATATCTACCTTGCCCACAATGGGCCATCCAAACCACTAGCCTTTTAAGAAAATCAACTTTCTCTCTCTTCAGAGGTGACTGTTGGCATCATTGGCCTGAACCCACTCTACCATTCTAGCAGAATTCGTACCATTGGCTGAGGTCCCACCCAGAAAACAGTCAATCCAACTTAATATAACAAACATTCATATACCTTTGGTATAGAGCTGGTGACTATCTGTGTTAATCGCTCAGTCATGTCTGACTCCTTGCGACCCAGTGGACAGTAGCTCACCAGTCTCCTCTGTACGTGGAATTTTCCAGGCAAGAATACTGGAGTGGGCTGCCATTCTGTTCTCCAGGGGGTCTTCCTGACCCAGAGATCAAACCCAGGTCTCCTGCGTTGCAGGCAGATTCTTTACCAGCTCAGCCACCAGGGAAGCCCTGATGACTATCTGGGAATGTGTGATTACAACTCAGGCCACCCACTCTGAGTATCACACGATAGAAGGAGACTCCTAGCAGTGTGCGCAAGCTGACAGGTAGCAGAGAACAAGCGTGGGCACCATCTTTTACTAAACTACCATCCAGATCAAACCATGATTTAAGCCAGCCCATGACTTTGAGGAGTTGACATGACCCTTCTGATGAAGCAGGGTTCCCACCACCATCACCCTCATTCCTATGATCTCTGGCTCTGCAGGTGGGAGGGCCTGGCGTGGGTGTGTTATCACACCTCCAACTGCCTTTCACCACTTGTAGAGCTGCCACAGACAGTGCTGAGCAGCGGGAACATCAGGCACCATGGTTTCTCTGGCACAACTCTGAGGAGAGACTCACCTTTTTTACTTTGTATGGACCTGGGGTATGCTTAGAGGGGGAGAGGAGATGGCCTGGCTGTTCCCTGCTTTTTAAAAGGGTCTTCCCGGAGAGTCATAAAGCCGAGTAACTAGATCAGCCAGCACTCATGGAGCCCTGCTGTGGCAGACTCTGTGGTCCAGGTGAGAGCGCCTGAGGGCAAGCCGGTTTGGGCGTCCTGGTGTGGGACTGAGGCATAGACGTAGGTCTGTCAGTCAGAAAATAGATGAAGAGGGCCATCCACAAATAACAACATGGAGGGGAGGAAAACCTTAGAGATATTGCCTTGGAGATGACTATTTCTCTTTGGAAACCATACAAGTAAGTAAATCACACTCTTTGGGTCCCGAGAGATGTGGCTTTGTCCCCTATCCAAGGATGTGGAGCTGTCGTGGGCTAGGCATGTGTGGAGAAGCCAAGGAAGGGAACGTCTCACACTTCCATGGCATTTTACAGCTGCTTTTACCCACATGGTTACACTTGATGTTCACAGCAACTGCTGAAAGGGACAAGAATTACTATCTTCATTTCACAGATGGAAACTTCCCTGGTGGCTCAGATGGTAAAGCATCTGCCTACAATGCAGGCGACCCCGGTTCAATTCCTGGGTCAGGAAGATCTCCTGGAGTAGGAAATGGCAACCCATTCCAATATTCTTGCCTGGAAAATCCCATGGATGGAGGAGCCTGGTAGGCTACAGTCCATGGGGTCGCAAAGAGTTGGACACGACTGAGTGACTTCACTTTAAGAGAGGTTAAATGACTTCTTGAAAGCCCTACTCTTTCTACATGGTAGAACCCGGATTAGAACCTGGGTATTCTAACTTTAAATTCAGAGATCTTGCAACCCGACAGTGGTGGTTTTTAAACCGTGTGCCCAACAGAACATCCTGGGAGAGGAAGGGTTCCCCAACCCCCACTCAGATGGGAGCAACTCCAATTTCATTTGCTTTCTCTGTTGGTGTTCCAGTCAAGATTTTGTGTATTAAAAAAGGGGGTTTGGTTTAGGTTGGAAATCACTGAGCTCTGCCATGATCCTTCCAGTGGCGGCTCGGCTGCAGGACAAAGAGCCCATGTGGAAGACATACAAGAAAGGGAGGGATGAAGATAGCAGCTCCAGAGGCAGACTCCCACGTGGGCATGCCTGGCACCTCAAGACTTCCCTTAGGGAGGGAGACAAACAGCTGAAGCCTGTCAATCCGGGGAAGTATTTCCTGGCTCCACATCATGGGGTGCTGCCTGGTCAGCTTTGTGGGATCTTGTCCAGACAAATCTAATGCCCTCAGCAGACTCTGAGTCACAAACCATCCAAGCTCAATCAGCTATTGCAGCCTCATGTCTTGTAAGCATGTTTGCAGCCTCCTCCAATGTCCAGCCTCCAGTGAAACACCTGCTTATCCTGAGGGTTGGCTTATGGCTGAGGCAACACCTGTTCGTGGGGTGAGCCCACTCAGAGTGTCACCCCTATCACCTGAGCCCTGAGACTTCCCAGCCATTTGTACCTTTTCTCCGAGCTCTTCTTTGATAAGACTGTCTGCTCTCTCACTGTGCTTCTGATCTTTCTAGGAACCTGCATTACAACCTTCTGGTTAAAGCTTCTCTAAACAGGAGCTGTTTAGAAACAGCCTGCTTCTCTCCCCATTGTCCCAGCTGGCAAGTATTTTGGCTTACCAAGGGCCTCTTGGAGCTGGGTGAAGTAGGGCAAATCACTGAAGGTTGGGTTTTGGCCCTTTAACCTGGGCTATGAAAAAGCCACCTGCAAGACTTGCCTAAGGTCTGACTCTACTGTCATCGTGGTTGATGAACATAAATGCATCCTTCTGTTCAGATTTTACAAAGCTCTTACTTTTGTCATTTGTTTTTATATCTCTCTCCTTAAACTATGTATGACAGAAAGAAATCAGATAGACCTGGGTTCGAATTCCAGCTTTGGACTTACTAACTGTAGGATCTTGGACAAGCTACTCAAGTTCTCTGACCTTTATTTTCCTCATTTATAAAATAGAGGTAGTATTGCTTCATGGGGTTGGTGTTTTGTTTTTTAAATGAAGAACAAATGAGATAAAGAATCCTGTACAGTGTTTAGCACAGAGTCAGATTTCAATAGATGCTGGTTTCAAGGATCTAAGGATAAAGCCCGAAGTTTACCCACACCGGTTTCCCTAAAATCTAGTATAGTGGCTGATACATAATACATACTCGGTAAATATTTATTGACAGTATGAATACATGAGGAGTGAATAAGGAGGAGATATATGAAACTGATCGGAGACGGCAATGGCACCCCACTCCAGTACTCTTGCCTGGAAAATCCCACGGACGGAGGAGCCTGGTAGGCTGCAGTCCATGGGGTAGCTAAGAGTCGGACATGATTGAGCGACTTCACTTTCTCTTTTCACTTTCATGCATTGGAGAAGGAAATGGTAACCCACTCCAGTGTTCTTGCCTAGAGAATCCCAGGGACGGGGAAGCCTGGTGGGCTGCCGTCTATGGGGTCACACAGAGTCGGGCACGACTGAAGTGACTTAGCATAGCATAGCATAGCATAGCATATGAAACTGATAAGTCAGGCCACAGGAAGAGTGGGAAAAACTTGTTGAGTTCTGTAAAACAAGTAACAGTATTAGAATTTGAGAAGTGAGAAATATATCCTAAAGAGGTAATCAAGTGCTCCAAAATGTACTTACAAAGATGTTCATTGTTGTGTTCTTTACAACAGTGAAGCTTTTGAGATAACCTACATGTCCTTCAAAAGGGTCTGGGTACATTAAGTTGATTTAATGTAATAAAACACTATGTACCCACTTTTTAAATGTATTATTTAGAAGTATTATTCTATAAAAATAGCAAAAACATATTTTAGGTGAAATTGTATATTATAAAATCTCAGTCTTATAAAATTATCTATATTTATCTATATTTCAAGAGAAAAAAAATTCCCTGATGGTCCAGCAGCTAAGACTTCGTGCTCCCAGTGCAGGGGGCTTGGGTTTGATCCCTGGTGGGAGAACTCAATCTCACATGCTGCAACTAAGTGTTTGCATGCTCGAACTAAAGATGCCACAGCTAAGCCCTGGTACAGCCAAATATAGAAAAATAAATATTAAAAAAGAAATGCTTGCAAGAGTATTAAAAGACAGTGAGTGGTTGTATCTGGATGGTAGAATTATAGTAATTTTTAAAATATATTTTTTCAACATTGTTTGAATTTTATGAATCTCATTTTATAATCAGGAAAAACTTTTCTTTTGGAAACCCAGAATATACAAAGGGTATAACAATCAATGGATTTTTGTTGTTGTTTGTTTTCGGCTGTAAATGTCAAAACCCAGTATGAACTCCTTTAGATTCAAAGGGAGATGTGTCTGGAAGGCTGATCTAACTATAGGAAGGTGGAGGTGTTGCTGTGCCTTGGGAACAGCCTCTGTCACATGACGTCTTGGGGTGTTGATATCATTCATTCTACCACAAGCCAGCTTCCTCCCCACGGCAGGAAACATCACCATCTTGATGAGTTCTGAGCTGCGAGTCTCCACCACAGAGGGAAAATGGGCATTGTACTTGGCGGTCCTTAGGTCATAAATTCCGAAGGTACACTGCAGTTGGCCTCATTGGTTCAGCTGTCTGTCCACCATGCAGTCACTTTGCCCAGGGCAAGACATGCTCTCTGTGACTGGCCCAGCTTGTGGCCCACTCCCACCCTTAGGTCCATCAGTGTGAACCAGCCAGCAAGGTCCTGTGAAAAGAGCTTGATTAACAGGTTGAGAAATGGTTATCCTCTTCCCTTGCACTCTTCTGCTGTGAACTGGTATTTCCTCAGAAGTGAGAAAGAGAGGATAGGAAGTTCTGAGTGTGTTGGCTTAATTTCTGTTTTCAGAGGAGGGCAGGGGAGGCTGGAGGTAGAGGTGTGGCCAGAAATTGAATGGACAGTTGTCAATATCAGGGGCAGTGAGTGAAATTCCTGGACATGTCCCTGTGCTAGTGCAAAAGTCATCTGAGTTCTCCAGGGGCTTACAGTTCAACCCAAAGGCTAAATGCTAGTTGGATAGAGGCAGTAGCTTTTGTTGTTCTCGCTACCTGACCTCTCTTCCCGGGCACCTTTCATCACTTCCTTGTTAAGAAGGGAGAAATATATCTTCTAAAGTATGGTGGATTTTCTAAGTGCCTTTCTTGGAACAACCAGAGCTCAACAAAACATTCACTGGTATCCATTCCTCTGTGCATTCCCTGCTGCATTTACTTACTTAGGCAAGGTCATTTCATTTCTTTCCAAAATAGAGTGACTATGCCCTGAAAATAAACACTTGCAAATACAGTAGGATCTTATGATCTCTTAGTCTACTGTTAGAATTCAACTTGGAATAAGGTCTTTGGTTTGAATGAGATCACTGCGCTGTGAGTCCCTGATGGTCAAGGATTGTGTTTATGTTATCTCTGAGCCCCAGCTCCTGGAGCAATGCTGGCCCACAGTAGGTCCTTAGAAGTTAATGGTACTCATAACTCTTATGGTTCATTCTTAACATTTTTGTTTTTTTCGGGGCGAGGGGGTTCTATTAGTGTTTTTTCTTCCTCCTTACATTTTTTTCTGTCTATTAAAGATGCCACACATTTCCCCAAATTTGGTTCCTGCAGTAAACCATTTTCAGAAGCTTGTTCTTCCTCGGAGCCTTTTCAGTGATGTTCCCTGTACCTTGTTCTACAGTATTTCCCCCACATAATTCATTTTTGACCTCTTTACTCATCCTTGACCAAGGTAAGATGTATCCTCCAACCAAAAAAGAGGCTATTTGGAATGCCTGGGATTGGGCTCATTGTCTCCTTGGGCACTGGCTGAATCCTTTTCTTATTTTATACTGATAGATGGCACAGGTTCACGGGTTCAACTCCCAGCCTCCTACAGGTAAATGTCTTGTTCTTATAGTGGATTTAATCCAGATGCACAGTTAAAAAAAAAAAAATTGCCCTGAAAGATCTACTGGATCTCAGCCTGTTTCCTTTTGCCCCGAAACAATATAGCACTGATGAAATTATATTTCCAAGATGCACAGAAGGATTTTAACATGACATTATCCCATGGATGGAGGAGCCTGGTGGGCTGCAGTCCATGGGGTCGCTAAGAGTTGGACACGACTGAGTGACTTTACTTTCACTTTTCATTTTCATGCATTTGAGAGGAAATGGCAACCCACTCCAGTGTTCTTGCCTGGAGAATCCCAGGGACAGGGGAGCCTGGTGGGCTGCCATCTATCGGGTCACACAGAGTTGGACACGACTGAAGTGACTTAGCAGCAGATCTACCTATAGACTTACAAGTCTCAGCCCTTAATAGCCACTACAGTGAGAGCACATTGTAGCATGTTTTCTTTGTACTGATACTTGATAATTATTGAGCACTGAGGGAAAAACCGGAGAAGGCAATGGCAAGCCACTCCAGTACTCTTGCCTAGAAAATCCCATGGATGGAGGAGCCTGGTGGGCTGCAGTCCATGGGGTCGCTAAGAGTCGGACATGACTGAGCGACTTCACTTTCACTTTTCACTTTCACACAATGGAGAAGGCAATGGCAACCCACTCCAGTGTTCTTGCCTGGAGAATCCCAGGGATGGGGGAGCCTGGTGGGCTGCCGTCTATGGGGTTGCACAGAGTCAGACACGACTGAAGCGACTTAGCAGCAGCAGCAGCAGCAGAGGGGAAAAAAAGAGTCTTTCCTTTCCTAATTAGCATAAAGAGGTATGGAATGAAAAAAAATCCACCAAAAGCCATGGTAAATTGGCAACATTTTTTCTCATTTGCATAGCCATGTCATTACTATGCATTACTCACCTTGCTTTTCAATGTGAACTTGTTTTTTAGTTGCAGGTAAAGAGAGAGATATATTGGAGAAGGAAATGGCAACCCACTCCAGTGTTCTTGCCAGGAGAATCCCAGGGACAGGTGGGCTGCCGTCTATGGGGTTGCACAGAGTCGGACACGACTGAAGCAACTTAGCAGCAGTAGCAGCAGCAGCAAAGAGAGAGAGATAGCAACAGTGACTTAAATGAAAAGGGCATTTGTTTTTATTAAACAAGAAGTCCAGAGGTATGGTCTTAGGGGTGGCCTGAGAGCTCAACTGTGTTATCAGGATCTTTCTTTCTCACTCTGACTTACTAGGCACCTTGCTTGTCATCATTATGCTTATTCCCTCATAGACTTCATGTGATGCTCTAGGCATCACATCCATATTCCAGATAGGAAGGCAAAAAGAGATGACAGCAAGCTTTCCTTCAGGTTTGTCTCTTTGATTAGAAAAGCCAAATTTCCTGGCAAACTTTTATGTTTCATTGGTCCCAGTTGGTAACATTTCAGTCCTAGCAGCAAGGAAGAATGGGAAAAGGTTTTTCAAAGAGAAAAAGTGTTATACAATCATGACTAGATTGAACTTATTGATCTTAATTTATTCCCTGAGTCAAGGTACATTGCTGCTACACACCACTGACCTCCATCATCATTCAAACAAAATCAGTGTTGTGTTAGCAATGATTGCTGACAGTCAAGAGCAACCTTGGCAGCCTATTTTTGGCTGTGGTGATGATAGCTATAAAACTTACCAGTGCTTTCCTAAGACAGAGGTACTTTGAATATAATGAGATGATATATGATTTTAATCACTGATAATGAATATGGAGTCAGTGGAACTGAATATTATCTAATATTACATACTTAAATATGACAGCATGACTTGTTGAACTCAAGAAGACTACAGAGACATCAAATCAAATAATGTTTGTACAACCTCCTTTTCTTAAAGCAAGTAATTTCAGAACCCAGTATATAAGGAATTATAAACACCATTTGCACTGGTTGCTCAAATTTCTCAAGCAAGCAAATTCTGAGAATCACATACTTCAAAGAGCCCTTTCTAGTCTGCATTTCTACACAATTTGAAGTGAAAGGTATTTACTGGGTTGTGGCTTCCTCCACCCAAGCAAAGACTGCCAAGGCCCATTGCCAGCTCCTGTTTCTTCCCCTGCCATTATTGTCTCACAAGCTCATCCTTTAGTAAAGTTAATTTTGATATTAGGAGTCTTCTCTTTGGGCTCACAAGGTGAAAGGTAGGGAGTTCAGGTGATGGGCCATCCCAGATGGCCTGGGATTAAGGCTTTCCTAGAAAGCAGGACTCAGGGAAGGCAATGGCACCCCACCCCAGTACTTTTGCCTGGAAAATCCCATGGACGGAGGAGGAGCCTGGTAGGCTCCAGTCCGTGGGGCCGCTAAGAGTCGGACACGACTGAGCGACTTCACTTTCACTTTTCACTTTCATGCATTGGAGAAGGAAATGGCAACCCACTCCAGTGTTCTTGCCTGGAGAATCCCAGGGACGGGGGAGCCTGGTGAGCTTCCGTCTATGGGGTCGCACAGAGTCGGACACGACTGAAGCGACTTAGCAGCAGCAGCAGCAGCAGAAAGTAGGACTTTGAATGCTGAAACCAGGACAGTCCTAGGCAAACCAAAATGGTTGCTCATATTAGGAGTTGTCACCAAAGTGAAATGACTCATGATGGAGTTTGAGAAGAAAGGAGGAGAGGGATGGTACTTCCCTGGTGGCCCAGTGGCTAAGACTCCACACTGCCAGTGAAGGGGGTTGGGTTCGATCCCCAGTCAGGGAAATAGACCCCACATGGTACAACCAAAGATCCCACATGCTGCAATGAAGACCCTATGCAGCCAAACAAATAAACATAGAAAAATAAGTATTTTTTAAAAGTAAGGAGAGAGAGGGAGGAACTGGGAAGTCATGGCCATTTAACCCAACTCTGAATTGTGTGACTTTTCTTTCTGTTTTAATAACTAGGGTTCCTGCACATCAACTCACCAGTGATACACGAATTCATCATTTTGTCAGGTTCTCTACTCTTCCAACCTTACACAGTTGCCCATTTTCCACCTCCCAGTTCTATGTTTGTATTTTTCTCAGTCTCTATTTCCATCCGCTGAATTCAGTGGCCTTGCAGGTGACTGCTTTGAAGTCCCCTCTGCTCCAACACATAGCAATGATACATAAAATTTCCAAGAGAATTTAAAAAGTCGTAATCACACTAAAAAATGAGATACACATGTCCATGGTCCTGGAACTGAAATGTGAAGTGATGAGGTAAGGCTGACCTGAGGGCTTGGCAGGCTTTGGATCTGGAAGGAGGTGGTAGGAACTGTGAGTTTGGCTTCTGCAGGTACACCGCAGGGGAAACGTGCTCTGTGGGAGGCATGGGAACCAGAATCATGCTCAGAGCTCACAACTAGAAGCCAGGGCAGGGCTACCCTGGCCTGTGAAGTGAGCCTGAAAACCTGCTGCCTAGAACTGCCTGGCATATAGCCTAGTGCCTTTGGAACCAGGCTCAAAGTCAAACCCCAGAAGGGTGATGCATAGAGAAAAAGAAAGGCAGAAAGCATTGCACATGTTGATGACCCTGTAAACCCAACTTTAAAATGTATGAAGGACTCTTATACCAAGAAAAGACAACCAGTAAAATCAATAATTGGAATATGAGTATTTTTTTTCAGGAAAAAAGATAACAAAAACGTCTGAAAAGAGGCTTGGAAAATATGTACATTTAGAATCCTTAAAGAGATACATGAAGACGTTATGCATATGCCACTGATCTATTCTGTATTGAAACAGGCAGAAATGAAATAAAGATTAGAAATTATGAAAATATGATCATTGAAAAAATTCTAAACTCAGTAGAATAAATTTTAAACTAAACATAGCTGAAGAGAGAATTAAATTGGAATTGGGAGGAATTCACCCAGAATGTAACAGCTTCAAAGGGGTTGCACGAATAAGGTAGAGAATGTCAGGTGCTATGGGTTTCCCAGGTGGCGCTAGTGGTAAAGAACCCACCTGCCAATGTGAACAGACTAAGAGACTCAGGTTTGATCCCTGGGTTGGGAAGATTCCTTGAGGAGGGCAACAGCAACCTGCTCCAGCATTCTTGCCTGGAGAATCCCATGGACAGAGGAGCCTGGCGGGCTACAGCCCATAGGGTCACGACGGGTCAGACATGACTGAAACGACTGAAGCGACTTAGCATGCACGTCAAGTGCTGTGGTTACGGACTGGGGGCTCAGGAAAGGCTTGTCCAAGAAGATACTTGAGGGACTTTCCTGGTGATCCAGTGGTTAAGAATCTGCCTTTCAATGCAGGGCCCTTGGGTTTGATCCCTGGTTGGGGAACTAAGATCCCACACACCATGGGGCAAAGAAGCCCCCTCACTGAAACTAGAGAAGCCCACTTGCTGCAAGAGGACACAGCACAGCCAAAATTAAAAAAAAAAAAAAAAAGATATTTGAGCAGTGACCTGAGCAAGTAAGGTTGTGAGTGATGCAAATGTAAATAAAAATTAATCAAAATCAAAGATACACAGTAGTAATAATAGCTAGTTTCCAAGTTGCTTGGAGGATTAAATTAAATAGCATACCTAAAAGCACATGTCCAGTGCCTGACAATAGTAATTACAATTTTTATTGTTATAAATAATAACAAAGGTTTAGGAGCTCTGCTGCCCTTCCTAAGAACCTGAGCAAGTAGAATAGAATTTATACTTCTGCCTCCAAAAGAGGGGTCTTTTGCCACCTCTGCTAGAGCCCCAGCCTCATTCCCAGGAGTCTCGAATCAGCTGATGACTTTTTGAATCTAATAAGGATGGATTTAGCTCTTTGTGACAAAGTGGCTGGAATGCTGTCGGCTGTCCCTATGCCTGTTTTCTCCTTCTGCTTCTCTCCCTGGAGAAAAACTCTATTTTTCCCTCTAGCATTAACTAAACAATCCAGTCATGTCCAAAAGACAGAGATGACATTTTAATATATCCAGGCAACATGGCTAGTGGTTTCTTTGCAAATCTTGCAATTTTATCACCACAGCTCTAAGCATTTCTCTCTGTTTTGTCTTGTCTGGAGCCTCAGAGAACTCCTGACAGAGGTCACGAAAGGCGGGGGACAGAGTCCCCCTCTCTCTGAGCATGGAGCCTTTTCGAGGCGCAGGCCCCTCATGGAAACATTCCCTAATGAAAAGAACAAAATAAGACTGCTTCCCAACCAACAGCAACAGAATGTTCCACTGGACAGAGAGCAGCTTCTTGGGACGTGGGAATCTGAGAGACTGGATTGCATTCAAAGAAAATGCCCTCGGAGTGATAAGGAGCAAGTCCTGGGGGCTCAGCAGTAGTCAAGATTCCAGGCTTTAAAGGGAGGGGGTTTCCGTGCCAAGGCCTGGGGCTGGGGCTGGTTATCCTAGGAGCTGAACTGGGATGTGGGATTCTGATGATCCAGGACATGAGGTGGAGCAGCTTCTTCCTCTCTTGAGCAAAGCAGAAAAGGGAGGCTTGATGGACCAGAAAGAAGATAGAGATACAGAGTGTGTCTGTGTGTTTCTAACCAGAAGAGACAAAAGTGTCCCACCGTCTCTGAGTCCTTGGTCAGGAAAAGGTTGTTTTAAGGAGGAAAGAAGGAAGAAGAAGAAACATTCCCTTTTTCTGCAGCTAAGACTTGTATTTGCACTCAGCTCCTGGGGGGTTCTTCCCTGATAGCTCAGTTGGTAAAGAATCTGCCTGTAATTCAGGAGACACCAGTTTGATTCCTGGGTCAGGCAGATCCGCTGGAGAAGGGACAGGCTACCCACTCTAGCATTCTTGGGCTTCCTATGTGGCTCAGCTGGTAAAGAATCTGCCTGCAATGTGAGAGACCTGGATTCGATCCCTGGATTGGGAAGATCCCTTGGAGAAGAGAAAGGCTACCCTCTCCAGTATTCTGGCCTGGAGAATTCCATGGGACTGTAGAGTCCATGGGGTCCCAAAGAGTCAGATACAACTGAGTGACTTTCACTTTCACTTCAAGGGTGTGAGGCAGGCTACCAGACGCTGCATAGTGGTCGAGGCAGTCGCCTCAGCATTTCAGTCCAGCACAACTGTCCCACACTAGCAAGTCTATAAAAAAACAATCTTCCTCTTGTTTGAGTTCTTTTTCCGCCAGAAAACTGCACACTTCACCAACTATGAATTGGCAGATAGCCTCTGATATCTTCTGAAGGAAAAGAATCTTAAGTTTATGTCACATTCAAAACAAAACGAAAATTTAAATCAGATGCTTGGGGTGAGATTCAGTTCAGTTCAGTTCAGTAGCTCAGTCATGTCCGACTCTTTGCAACTCTATGAATCACAGCATGCCAGGCCTCCCTGTCCATCACCAACTCCCAGAGTTCACTCAAACTCATGTCCATCCAGTCGGTGATGCCATCCAGCCATCTCATCCTCTGTCGTCCCCTTTTCCTCCTGCTCCCAATCCCTCCTAGCATCAGGGTCTTTTCCAATGAGTCAACTCTTCGCATGAGGTGGCCAAAGTATTGGAGTTTCAGTCTCAGCATCAGTCCTTCCAATGAAAACTCAGGACCGATCTCCTTCAGAATGGACTGGTTGGATCTCCTTGCAGTCCAAGGGACTCTCAAGAGTTCTCCAATGCCACAGTTCAAAAGCATCAATTCTTTGGCGCTTAGCTTTCTTCACAGTCCAACTCTCACATACATACATGACCACTGGAAAAACCATAGCCTTGACTAGACAAACCTTTGTTGGCAAAATAATGTCTCTGCTTTTGAATATGCTATCTAGGTTGGTCATAACTTTCCTTCCAAAGAGTAAGCGTCTTTTAATTTCATGGCTGCAGTCACCATCTGCAGTGATTTTGGAGCCCCCAAGAATAAAGTCTGACGCTGTTTCCACTGTTTCCCCATCTATTTGCCATGAAGTGATGGGACCAGATGCCATGATCTTCATTTTCTGAATGTTGAGCTTTAAGCTAACTTTTCCCCTGTCCTCTTTCACTTTCATCAAGAGACTTTTTAGTTTCTCTTCAATTTCTGCCATAAGGGTGGTGTCATCTGCATATCTGAGGTTATTGATATTTCTCCCAGCAATCTTAATTCCAGCTTGTGCTTCTTCCAGCCCTGCATTTCTCATGATGTACTCTGCATAAAAGTTAAATAAGCAGGGTGACCATATACAGCCTTGATGTACTCCTTTTCCTATTTGGAACCAGTCTGTTGTTCCATGTCCAGTTCTAACTGTTGCTTCCTGACCTCCATATAGGTTTCTCAAGAGGCAGGTCAGGTGGTCTGGTATTCCCATCTCTTTCAGAATTTTCCACAGTTCATTGTGATCCACAGAGTCAAAGGCTTTGGCATAGTCAATAAAGCAGAAATAGATGTTTTTCTGGAACTCTCTTGCTTTTTCCATGATCCAGCGGATGTTGGCAATTTGATCTCTGGTTCCTCTGCCTTTTCTAAAACCAGCTTGAACATCTGGAAGTTCATGGTTCACGTACTGCTAAAGCCTGGCTTGGAGAATTTTGAGCATTACTTCACTAGCGTGTGAGATGAGTGCAATTGTGCGGTAGTTTGAGCATTCTTTGGTATTGCCTTTCATTGGGACTGGAATGAAAACTGACCTTTTCCAGTCCTGTGGCCACTGCTGAGTTTTCCAAATTTGCTGGCATATTGAGTGCAGCACTTTCACAGCATCATCTTTCAGGATTTGAAATAGCTCAACTGGGATTCCCTCACCTCCACTAGCTTTTTTCATAGTGATGCTTTCTAAGGCCCACTTGACTTCACATTCCAGGATGTCTGGCTCTAGGTCAGTGATCACACCATCGTGATTATCTGGGTAGTGAAGATCTTTTTTATACAGTTCTTCAGTGTATTCTTGCCATCTCTTCTTAATATTGTTTGCTTCTGTCCTTTATTGAGGACATCATTTCTGTCCTTTATTGAGCCTATCTTTGCATGAAATGTTCCCGGGTGAGGTTAGAGAGAAAATTATTGCACAACCACAAAAGGAGAGTGTGATGTACATATCTGTGTAAACAGGAGCTCTGTATCGTCGTGTTGGTGGTCTTCACACAAGTAGAGATGTTCGGTTTTCGGTGTGCTTGCCAACCTCACACATATATACAGTTTGAAATGCAGCCCTAATAAGATTTCAGTCCCTATGGTAGGCAGGTAGGAGACACATTAAATAGAGGAAAATTCATACTGAGAGTGGGGCATTGTTCAGTTATCAATATTTATTAGTCAGGGTCTTTTGTATTATGGAGGCTCTGTACATGCCTTTTGATTAAATTAATGCGGGACACCAGAATATCAAGTGGAAATGGATTTTATTCCTTTCCTTAGGGACAATTGTTATGTGGTAATCGTGCCATAGAACCAGTTGCCTACCGATAGAGACCACCATAGGGTATATGTTTGAGTAACAAAATAAGTCCTAGATTCTCAGTTAAATCCTTTTTAGACTAATTCCTCATTCTGATTGGAAACACTGCATCTATTTATGTTATTTCTTATACTTTGATGCATACAGTTTTTTTGGTTTTGTTTTTATTGAAGTATAGTTGATTTATAACTTAGTTTCAAGTATATAGCACAGAGAACCAGCTATGTGTACTTACCTCTGTCTGGTTTACTTAGTATAATAATCTCTGCTGCTAAGTCACTTCAATCGTGTCTGACTCTGTGTGACCCCAGAGACAGTAGCCCACCAGGCTCCCCCGTCCCTGGGATTCTCCAGGCAAGAACACTGGAGTGGGTTGCCATTTCCTTCTCCAATGCATGAAAGTGAAAAGTGAAAGTGAAAGTGAAGTCGCTCAGTTGTGTGCGACCCTCAGCGACCCCATGGACTGCAGCCTTCCAGGCTCCTCCGTCCATGGGATTTTCCAGGCAAGGGTACTGGAGTGGGGTGCCATTGCTTTCTCCGTCCAAATTGCTGTAAATGGCATTATTTCATTCTTATTTATGGCTGAGTAGTATTCCATTGTGTATAAATACCACATCTTCTTTATCCATTCCTCTGCTGATGGGCATTTAGGTTTCTTCCATGTCTTGGCTATTATAAATACTGCTGCTGTCAACATTGGGGTGCATGTATCTTTTTGAGTTATGGTTTCCTCCAGATATATGCCCAGGAGTGGAATTGTAGGATCATGGTAGCTTTATTTTCCATTTTTAAAGGAACCTCCATACTGTTCTCCATAATGGCTGTGCCAATTTACATCCCCACCAATAGTGTAAGAGAGTTACACAGTGTCTCCAGCATTTGTTACTTGCAGATTTTCTGATGATGGCCATTTTGACTGGTGTGAAGTGTGGTATCTCATTGTAGTTTTGATTTGTATTTCTCTAATAATTAGGGATATGGAGCATGATTTCATGTGCCTTTTGGCCATCTGCATGTCTTCTTTGAAGAAATGTCTGTTTAGGTCTTTTGCCCATTTTTTGCTTGGGCTGCTTGACATGTAGTTTTTTAAACTTGATCGACTTTTTATTTTTATTTATTTATTTTTAATTTATTTATTTTGGCTGCACTGGGTCTTCATGGCTGCGCTCAGGCTTTCTCTCGTGGCGGCCAGCAGGGGGTCCTCTCTGGTTCTGGTGCACAGGCTTCTCACCGTGGTGGTTTCTCTTGTGTGGAGCACGGGCTCTAGACCAGAAGTTCAGCAGTTGTGGCACGTGGGCTTAGTTGCTCCGTGGCATGTGGAACCTCCCCAGAGCAGGGATCGAACCTGCGTCCCCTGCATTGGCAGGTGGATTCTTAACCACTGGATCACCAGGGAAGTCCTCAATACTTTTTAAAGGGCCTTCCAGGCCACAAACCCTCTCAGGCTCTCTTCGGATTCCTTAGCCTTCATACAAAAGGCCTTTGTTACAGACCTCGAACCCAAGCCCTCTCTCTCTGTCCATGACTCCCAGAGAGAGAGATGTGGGAAAAAAATGGGGGGAGGGCAGGAGAAAAATCACCTGTTCAATATTATAGAGCACAATAGCAATTAAGTGAAACTAGAAACTAGAATCCACTCATTCCGAGTAACCATTTTGAGGGGCACATTTTCAAATTAAATTAGAATATATCAAGTAGCTGAGTGTAGGGATGTGTTTTGTGTAGTGGTAGTTAAGTGCAATCATATAAGACGCACATTAAAGACAGTGCAGCAGAAGCAAATAATCCAATTTATCTATTAAAATTAAGTAGAAATATCCATTTGAATAGCTAATAATTTGACACTAGATAGGAAAATTACTCCATTGTACCTCCTTTTGGATTAGTCTCAGGAATCATCATCAGTCATCCCCAATCCCTTGTTGCCTGATGAAATCAACAGTGAATTTAGCAGCTGCTCTGTTATTACAATTCAGCTACTTTCTATCTTAATCAGAGCAGATTACTTTTGACCAAGCTAGCATCTCTGAATATGTTCTCCACTGACCTCTTTCAGTTAATGGGAACTGGTTCTGTCTATTCATCTCATGTTTGTGCAGAGCTAATTTATCTTTGACCAATATTAATATTATGCTAATTATATAAGTGCAGTTGGCTCTTTCAGACAATTTCTATTATGAGAGCCCTTGAAAGTACAACACAGAAGAAAGAATAAAATAGAGTGGACATGTAATTATGGAGATGATGAAAATCCTTTCCGAGGTATCAAAAATATATTTGAAGTATAGGAATTTTGATCTTTGCTTTATGATGCCTGCATACTTTTCTGGACCAAATTACTCCCTTCATGGAGTAAAATCTCAGATGTGTATGTGGGCCAGGAAGACAAGGGAAATGAGTAAGACAGACAGGATTCAAGTACTTCTATCTGTGTCATTTGAGGCCCAGAGAAGCCTAGACCCCAAGAGAGGGCTTGTTCCCTCTGAAGGAGGCTACCAGCCTCCTGGCCATGACATCTGCTGTGCGAGATCGAGGCTTTGTCTGGACTTGAATGAAGTGTCCTGTTTTTTAAAATATTTATTTATTTAGGCTGTGTTGGGTCTTCATTGCTCCGTGTGCAGCGAGTGGGGGCTACTCTTTAGTAGCAGCGCGTGGGCTTCTCGTTGAAGTGGCTTCTCTTGTTGCAGAGCCCAGGCTCTAAGGCGGGCAGGCTTCAATAGTCGAGGCGTATGGGCTTAGTTGCCCTACGACATGTGAAGTCTTCTCAGACCAGGGATCAAACCTGTGACCCCTACACCGACAGTCAGATTCTTAATCACTGGACCTCCAGGGAAGTCCAAGTATCCTGATTTTTAAGTGACTATTTTTTTTTTTAAGTACTGCTGCTGCTGCTGCTAAGTCACTTCAGTCGTGTCTGACTCTTAGCGACCCCACGGACTGCAGCCCACCAGGCTTCGCCGTCCATGGGATTTTCCAGGCAAGAGTACTGGAGTGGGGTGCCATTGCCTTCTCCATTAAAGTACTGAACTGAATCAAATAAAATTTAGCCAAGGGTAGGTCTCAGCAGACTGCCATTTTATGACCCCCTGCTCCATTCTTTACAAAGGTCATTTCAGGAGCAAGGTGCTTAGAAATGGTCTATAAAATAGCTGGAGCATCCACCAGGTGGCAGGAAGAAGCAGACAATTTTTCCTGCTTGCCAACCTTTCCAGGGTTGAAGATTTCTGTGAATCCATCTTGAATCTTAAAACAAGCAGCTGTGCAACTTTGCTGGTGGTCCAGTGGTTAAGCCTCTGTGCTTCCAATGCGGGGGCTACAGAATCAGACCCTAGTCAGGGAGCTAAAATCCCACATGCCTTGTAGCTGCAAAACCAGAACTTAAAACAGAAGCAATATTGTAACAGATTCAAATGGTCTACATAAAAAAAAAAAAATTTCTTTTTAATAAAATAAAAATTAAAAAATAAAAAGCAGCTGTCCCTTTGGCCTCCCCAACCACTGCTCCCCAAATCTTAAAGCAACCAAACACTGAGGAGACTACCTCTCTCTTTCCCTATCATTATTCGACACAGATAAGCCAGAAGACACACAGCCCACCCTGCCACAACCCGCCACCACCGCTGCCTGGCACCCGACCTCCACCCCAAGAGCTGCTGGGGAGGAACGTGTGGAGCATGAAAGGGTCATGGCCCTGACCCTGCTTCCTCCTTTCTCTGAGCTTGAGGGCACTTGGTACTCTCAAGGCGGAAAGTCACTGAAGATGAAGGATATTCATGCCCAGGGAGGTTGGTCTCTGCTCTAACTGGGAGCCACCTGGGCAGACAGCTGTTTTCACAGGAAGGCTCAGGATGGAGTATCGTCCAGGTCTACTTGATGCTGATACCTGTGTCTGAGGCTTGAGCGCCTGATCCCCTGCCTGGCCTTGCCCTTTATTGGCTCTTAGCTATCCTGTCTCTGAGGCTGTGAGCTCCTCCTGACCCTGAGTCTGGTTCTGACCGTTAGACCGTTGCTCACAACCCCGACTGGCCCCTTACCTGACACAGACTGTCTGTCTCCATCTCGGCCTCGGCCCAGACGCCCCTGGCCCAGCCGTGCCCTCTGCTCCAGGCTCACCCAGGCTCACCTCACCGCATCCTCTCCATCCTCTATCCAGACACTCAAACTGTGCTGCTGGGACTGCCCTGCCCTCCCAGAGACACCTCACTTCCTCTCCTCAGAAGGCCCAGGGTTAGAAGCCGCACACAACATAAATCTGTGATTCGAGGGGAATGGGACAAGGAGAGACTCCTCCTTTCACTAAGAATTAACAAGACGAGGTAGTTCCAAATTGTAGAAGGAGAGAGAAAGGCTGAAAAATGTTTGAATCTATTATCTAGAGAGATTTGGAAACTTAAGGTTTTTCAGAGTACAGTCACTCCTTGGTATCTGCAGGACATTGATTCTAGGACCCTCAACCCCCAGGATACCAGTAACCACAGATGTTCAAGTCCCTTATATAGAATGAATGATGTAGAGTCCCTTGGACAGCAAGGAGATCAAACTAGTCAGTTTTAAAGGAGGTCAGCCCTGAATATTCATTGGAAGGACTGAGCTGAAGCTCGAATACTTTGGCCACCTGATGCAAAGAGCTGACTCATTGGAAAAGACCCTGATGCTGGGAAAGATTGAAGGCAGGAGAAGGGGACAACAGAGGACAAGATGGTTGGTGGCATCACTGACTCAGTGGACAAGAATTTGAGCAAACTCTGGGAGCTAGTGAAGGACAGGGAAGCCTAGAGTGCTGCAGTCCATGGGGTCACAAAGAGTCGGACATGACTGAGCAACCAAACAACAACAACAATACAACGATATGCACATACTCCCTTCATATACCTTAAATCATCTCTAGATTATTTATAATATCTAATACAATGTGATTTATGTAAATAAAATGTAAATGATATGTAAATAGCTTCTAGCATGCAGCATATTCAAGTTTTGCTTTTGAAACTTTTCTGAAATTTTTTTCAAATACTTTTTATATGAGTTTGATTGAATCTGTGGGTGTGGAAACTGCAGATACAAAGGGCCAACTGTGGACGGAAAAGCTCAGTGTCTGGAATAGGGTTTGGCTGAGACTGGGGAGGCCTGCTGAGGGGCCATGAAAGGGACCGATTGGCTTCAAGATCTGGCTTCCAGACTTTGCCCCTTTCTCTTACTGGCCAGCTGAAAACAGAGATATCCTATTAGGAAAAAGTGGGGGCTCATTTAAAGGAGGGTTACATAAGGCCATGCCAGGCAAATTTCCATAACACCATATTGCAAAGGGGCATTGTAAATTGTAAGAGAACCCCATCTGAGAATTTAAGGGCATAACTTCTGGTCTGGTCTGAGTCTGTGAAAGTTCAGGCAAAGTACCAAACCTCTCCAGATATCCATCAGTTCACTGAGAATACAGAAGTTGGATTATAAGAAGTATTAGTTATCTGCATACATGCTCAGTTGCTCAGTCATGTCTGACTCTTTGAGACCCTTTGAACTGTATAGTCCACCACGTTTCTCTGTCCATGGAATTTTCCAGGCAAGAATAATGGAGTGGGTTGCTATTTCTTCCTCCAGGGGATCTTTCCAACCCAGGGATCAAACCCACATTTCCAGCATTGCAGATGGATTCTTTACCCACTGAACCATCGGGTTATCCAAGATGATACAAATTCAACCCAAACCTTAGCAGCCTGACAATAAACTTTTTACTTCACAGATTCTGTGGGTCAGGAGTCCATGTACTGTGTAGTCAACTTCTCTGACTTAGGGTCTCTCTGAGGCTGCAATTAAGTGTCAGCTGGGGCTGCCATCATCTCAGGGTTCAACGTAGGGAGGATCTGCTTTCTGGCTCACCCAAGAGGTTGTTGGCAGGACTCAATTCCTTCTAGACTAAGAGTCACACTGTTAGAATAAGAGCCTCAGTTTCTCTCTGGTCGCTGGCTGGGGGCCTCCCTTCGTCTCTTGCTGCACAGGTCTCTCCACAGAACAGTTCACAGCATAGTGGCTGCCTGTTATGAGCCAGAGAGGGTTAGCAAAATGGATCAGAGTCTTTGTGATGTCCCATCCCTGTGTTCCATTCTGTTCTGTAGAATTGACTCACTAAACCCAGCCCAACAACCAAGGGAGGGGAGTATGCAAGAGCGTGAATACAGGAGGCAGGGCTCACTGGGAACTATTTTAGTGGCTGCCTACCACACATTCTCTCCAAGGCCCCTCCTAGCTCAGATTCTATGAATACTCCCTCTCTCTCCCCCAGAAAGGGGCTACGTATTCTATTTACAGACCCAACTTCTCAGCCAAGTGCTCAAATGGGCTCTGACATATTCTTCAACTAGAGTTAACCATCATGAAAAATGTAGTCAAATAGGAAAATCATCTTATCCAAAAGAGTCAGACTATGAAAAGAAGACATTGGATTTTCTCTGTTTTGGTGGCATCCTCCATTATAGGGCTTTTCCGGTAGACCAGATATATTTTTAGAATAAAAGGGGAAATATATCTTTGTTTAAAGTACTTCAGAACCAAGTACACTGAGACCAATCTATTCAGAGAACCTAAGTTGATTTGAGGTTCCTGCACTGCTAAGAGGAGCATCACAACTCAAAGGCCACTTCTGAGTTTTGCTTTCTTTACAAAGCAATCCATGCCATGGATTATCCCCAGAGCCTCTGTGAGGTGTTCACATTTCCTCTGGAATGATGTGACTTTCTTCAGACATCTAAGCCTGTGTTGGACTGGCTCAGATCTGGAGGATGACTCAGGATCTCCAAATCCTGAGGACTGTTAAGTTAATTTGAATTAATGTTTGTGTCTTTGTCCATCACACAGGCATTTTGTAAAGCAGTCATGTATTCTAAAAATCTGTTTTAATCTATCAGAGGTCCATATTTCCTTTATTAACAGCCCTCTTTAAAATTGTGGTCATCAGGCTTCCCTGGTGGCTCAGTGGTAAAGAATCCACTTGCCAGTGCAGGAGACACAGATTCGATTCCTGATCCGGGAAGATCCCACGTGCGGCAAAGCAGCAAAGTCTATGTGCCACAACTACTGAGCCTGCGCTCTAGAGCCCGGGAGCCATGACTGCTGAGCCCACCAGTAGCAACTTCTGAAGCCTGCTCACCCTAGAGCCCATACCCCACAGCAAGAGAAGCCACAGCAACAAGGAGCCTGTGCCCTGCAACCAAAGAGTAGCCCCCAATCTGCACAACTAGAGAAAAGCCAGCACAGCAATGAAGACCCAAAGCTAAATCAATAAAATTAGAAAACAAAAAAACTGTGGTCATCATAAGCCCTTCATCTTTTGATGACCTCAAGGTCTTCTAACTTGGGAAGCTCTCCTGTCGATGTGCACATACACATTAACCAGTTTGGAACCTGTAGTCAAACTGAGCCACAGTAGCTTCTTACCTCTGAATGAAAAGGCTTGAGATCCCTGTTTTTACCCACAATTTCTAATTTTGAGGAAATACATTATGATAATCACAGTAACACATTATGAATTCATGAGATTTTAACTGATCCCTTTCCATTTTCTTTTCATCATACTTAAGAAGCTAAGACTTACAGATACTTGAATTTGCAGTTATCAAAGCTGTCTTATAGTTCCTTATTCATTCTTTCAAACTAGATAAAAAGAGGGATTTAATTCTTTACTGCGAGGTAACGTAACATCAAGAAAGTATATAGACTTTGACACCAGAGGAGCTTGATTAGAAGCCTTAAGACTTCTGGCAAGTTACTTCCCCTCATGGTGACTCAGAGTTTTCATCTATAAAGTGGGATCATAGGTGCCTATCTCACAGAATTGTTTCAAGGATTAAATTACACAAACTATCTGTATGAAGTGTTTAGCACCATACACAGAACTGGTTACTGCTGGTTTCCTTTAACATTTACTCAGAAGCAAAGGGAGATCCTGAGAGCATCTCCAAATGGTCAACCAACAGGAGCAAGAAGGGATGGGATCCCAGGTCATCAGGCTTCATCATAGTTATTTCAGGTGTTCCTTTAACAAGTTATCACCCAAATATCCTGCTTCACCACTTTGATGAGCTTTATAAACTGAGCCTAAAATACCGCATAAGACACATACTGCCTGTGCCATTCCTGTGCCCTCAAAAAAAGGCAGATTTGCTCTCAGTTGGTAGAGGGAAAAGAAATGTTGTATGTAATATATGCAAGAAATGCTGATACACCCACTTTCCGATCTGTGGTTATATTGGATTTTGTGGTTTAGCCTCCGTATTGGAATGCGTGAAAAGTGAGCACAGATAAAGGTGGGCGGTAGGTTCTCCGTGGAGCCCCCTAACCCCCAACAATAAATAGCTCCCCTAGATGATCCACGAAGTCAGCTGCATGTTTGGAAATTCCTCTCCTCTACCTGGAAAGTAGCCTGAGATTGGCTCAAGCTGTCCTGGGGCAGCTTTGCCATGTAAACAACCACTGGCAACACACCACTCCTGGAAACCTGGCGATGCGAGAAGTGGGCTGCAGAAAGGCAGAGAGTGGCCACCAGCTCAGGGGCTGGAGGAGAGGAAGCTGGGAAGCAGGGGAACTACGCCTCTGGGGTTGGGGCCTGTGTGTGTGGGGAGTGGGGGTGAGGGTTCCCCGGCCTGTTTCATTACATGGGAGGCAGAGACACAGAGTACACCAGCAAGGCGGTTTCTCTTGGCTCTCTGGAGGACATTTATAAAGGTCTTTGCCAGCTATAAAAAGGAAAGTAAATGAGTTGAATACTGAATATTCAACAAAATTAAGAAAGTCCAAGATGGAAAGTATAAAGAGAAAGGAGAGTTTGTATGGCATCTCCAACCCCCGATGCCTCCAGCTCCCTCCTCCCAAAGCCCTCACCTTAAAAACTCAGCTTCACCTGCAGTTCTCTCCTCTGGGCCTCTCTCTGCCTTCCCTCATGGAGGAGATTGCCGCGCTCTTACTCTCCTGGCCTTGGAAGCTCGCCCTATATTCATTCACGGAAACAAACCCAAGATTACAGAAGGGAATATTCCAACCATGGGAAGGGTTTCAAAGCACAGATACAGCTCAGCCTAGGATAATGTACACCTAGGCACGCACAGTCAGAACTCCCGGGGAAGTTTCTTTTCTCCAACTCTATCCTAAACCAGGAGACCTAGCTGAAAAATCTTCCTTTTTGGTCCTTATGTGTTTCTTCGTTCACATCCCACCTGCCTTCCCGCTTTGTACCCTTCCCTCCTCACCGCCCCTCCTGGCATTCTCACCACTCTGGATAGGGGATGGAGACTCCTTGTGCAAATGAAGGACATTAACCCAAAGGATGTGTAGATATTACTTTTTCAATATTGCTAGTAAATATCTTCTGGTATTATCTGGGATTAGGGCTGTACTTGTAGAAAAAGCATCCCCAGATAAATGCTACATAAATTGATACCTCTGGATTCATAATTTCCCTACTGCTTGTTACTGATTCATTTTTCAGTTAGGTAGTGAGTCCTTTACTGGATCAATTTTAATTTTCTCAGACTTCTTTCCACTACATGTAATCTGCAGACCAAAGCTCAAGGAGGGGGAAATCCAACATGATGAAACCAGGGTGAAATATTCTGTCATTTACTACTCTTCCCCTCTGAGGCTCCCCAGCCATTTATCCACCTTGAGTTGAGATCTTATGCACACACACACACCCCTCCTAGGCCCCTCTCCCCAAATTCTCCAGTTGGTGGAAATGGCAGCAGAACCCTAATCTGGAGGCCAAGTTGAACCCTTCCACAGAGTCAAAACCACAACCAGGAAGCATTTGCCTAGCACTCAGATGTGCAGAACACAGAGCAGCACAGCAAGCTTTCAGTTTCAGACCTAATTCTGATTCCTCCAGGGCAAACTGCCTCCTCACTTGCTTTTAAGGGTGTCATTTCTGCAGTGAACTTTCTTGAAAAATCACTCTTCTGCAAGTCTCCTTCTCATATATCTCTCCCTGACTTTCCCTTCCACTTGGCAACAGAAGGCATTTCTGTCCCCCTTAGAGCACACTGGCATGACCCACAGCTCCTGGGGGAATTTGACCCCGACCTACTAACACAAAGGGTCCATCGCAGGAAGGCCCAGGTCTTGGCCGAGTGAGCCCAGCATTGCCACCCAACAAGCACAGCTGCTCTGCTAATTTTAGAGCTCTGAGAAGCCACCTGACTTTAAGGCACTCATGAGATACTCATCACACCCTATCTCTGGAGCTGATCTGGGGTGGGGCCAGCTCCTTGTTCTTCACACCCAGAACACCTTTGAGAGCTAGAAAAGTGACTTTGGGGGAGGCGACTGAATAAATGACAAAAAGATAAAGCGACCCTCGATCAGCTAGAAAACTGCAAATTGTTTCTACCTGGTCAAGCCCCCAGCTTTGGACTGGTCTGTCCAGTGACCTGATCTCCTCTTGACATTCAGATCCCACCTGCAATTTCACATGTCTGGAGTGGGACTCACCAGCTTCCCCGGACCCTTGCCTCCTGTCTGCTTGTCTGAGGCATATCCTGTTTCCCAAGTGAATCCTCGGGTCAACCCCAACTACCTCCCCCTCCTCTTCAGTCACTAAATATAAAGTTCAAGCTACTTTATCTCCTATCAGAGGTTCATAAACTTCTCTCCATTCCCACAGTCTTTGCTCTCCATCTTGTTCTCTTCAGGGATTCCCAAGTGGCACAGTGGTAAAGAACCCGTCTGCCAATGCAGGAGACACAAGAGATTTGGGTTCAATCCCTGGGTCGGGAAGATCCCCTGGAGGAGGAAATGGCAACCCACTCCAGGGCTCTTGCCTGGAGAATCCCATGGACAGAGGAACCTGGTAAGCTCCAGTCCCTGGGCTCACAGAGAGTTGGCCATGACTGAGCACACATGCCTGTGCACAGTTTCTCTTCAGCCCTCAACTGCTCACTGTAACAGTTGCCAGCAGGCTCCCTGCCTACCTTTTCATACTCTTAAGTCCAACTACCAAGGCTATTTTTCTAAAACCACATCTATTTGTAGCTTAAAACCCTTCAAGTTTTCCTGGCAGGCTCTCCACACTATTTGCATGTTAGAATCACCTGGGCAGGGTTAAAAAAAAAAAAAAGTCAATGCCCAGCTTCCCACCCCCAGAGATTCTGATTTGATTGACAGGAAGGGAGGAGGCATCCCTATTTCTTTTTGAGATTCCCTAGAAAGCTGATGTGCAGCCAGGCTGGAGAACCACTGACCACCAGAATAAAGTCCAAGCTCCTTCCCATGGCACCCAAGACTTCTCTTGACTGGGCCTCTGCCCACCTCTCCCATCAGCCTCTCTCCTGACATCTCTATGCCTTTATGTCCCAGCAACACTGAGCCGCTTACTATTCCCGCCACCACACCATTGCTCATCTGTTCCCGAACCTGAAACACCCTCCTTGCTGGCTCAACATCACCTTCTACAGGAACTCATGCCTGATGCATCACCTCAGCACCTTCCCTCACTCCCTGTTGCTCCATAAAACCTTGGGTGTGCCTCTGTTACTGAACATCCACACTGTTTTGTGGTGACTTATCAACAAGATACTGTGGAGAATATGTTTCCACGTAGAAGTGAATGGAAGGAACTAAAATGGTGTCAAGATGGTGGGATCAGCAGCAGGGGCTAGAAATGTGGGTTTGACCCAGATTGTGAGAATCTTTGCCAGACTGAGTTGTCTTCACCACTCAGGAGGTGGACTCCTCCGAGAAGATCGCAGTCACAAAAGTAAGGAGGAGACACTGTGAGCAGACCAGGAGAGAGGTCCTGGGGGTCTGCACTAGGGTAACAGGTAGATTCCTACCAAACTTTACAGTTCAAGGAGAAATTTGACTGCGGTAGCTCATCTAATCCTCACAGTATCATCATAATACATTATGTAAGGCTTGCTTTTGTTATATTTTATTCACGTTACTGAAGAGGAAAACGTGCTTCAATTCAGTTACGTAGCTTGCCTAAGATGACACAGTTAACCAGATGCATAACTTGAATGTTCAATTCAGTTCAGTTGCTCAGTCATGTCCAACTCTTTGCAACCCCATGGACTGCAGCACGCCAGGCCTCCCTGTCCATCACCAACTCCCAGAGTTTACTCAAACTCATGTCCATTGAGTTGGTGATGCCATCCAACCATCTTATCCTCTGTTGTCCCCTTCTCCTCCCACCTTCAATGTTTCCCAGCATCAGAGTCTTTTCAAATGAGTCAGTTCTTCACATGAAGTGACCAGAGTATTGGAATTTCAGCTTCAGTATCAGTCCTTCCAATGAATATTCAGAACTGATCTCCTTTAGGATGGACTGGTTGGATCTCCTTGCAGTCTAAGGGACTCTCAAGAGTCTTCACCAATACCACAGTTCAAAAACATCAATTCTTTGGCACTCAACTTTCTTCATAGTCCAACTCTCACATCCATACATGACCACTGGAAAAACCATGGCCTTGACTTGACGGACCTTTATTGGCAAAGTAATGTCTCTTTTTAATATGCTGTCTAGGTTGGTCATAACTTATCTTCCAAGGAGTAAGCGTCTTTTAATTTCATGGCTACAGTCACCATCTGCAGTGATTTTGGAGCCCCCAAGAATAAAGTCTGTCACTGTTTCTACTGTTTCCCCATCTATTTCCCATGAAGTGATGGGACCAGATGCCATGATCTTAGTTTTCTGAATGTTGAGCTTTAAGCCAACTTTTTCCCTCTCCTCTTTCACTTTCATCAAGAGGCTCTTTAGTTCCTCTTTACTTTCTGCCATAAGGGTGGTGTCATCTGCATATCTGAGGTTATTGATATTTCTCCCGGCAATCTTGATTCCAGCTTGTGTTTCCTCCAGTCCAGCATTTCTCATGATGTACTCTGCATATAAGTTAAACAAACATGGTGACAATATACAGCCTTGATGAACTCCTTTTCCTATTTGGAACCAGTCTGTTGTTCCATGACCAGTTCTAACTGTTGCTTCCTGACCTGCATACAGATTTCTCAAGAGGCAGGTCAGGTGGTCTGGTATTCCCATCTCTTTCAGAATTTTCCACAGTTTATTGTGATCTACACAGTCAAAGGCTTTGGCATAGTCAATAAAGCAGAAATAGATGTTTTTCTGGAACTCTCTTGCTTTTTCGATGATCCAGCGGATGTTGGCAATTTGATCTCTGGTTCCTCTGCCTTTTCTAAAACCAGCTTGAACATCAGGAAGTTCACGGTTCACATATGGCTGAAGCCTGGCTTGGAGAATTTTGAGCATTACTTTACTAGCGTGTGAGATGAGTGCAATTGTGCAGTAGATCTTCAAATTCTAAAGTCCATTCTCTGTTCATTGTTGCAGGCTTCACAGCAATAAACAGGTCAAACTAAATCTACTTTGCATTAGAATAGAAAGAAATGGATAATTCAGGGAAAACATTTTCAGCATTAACTACTGATATGGAAAAATGTTAATGATATGATACTGACTGGGAGAAAAGTTAACTATAAAACCATATGATCATGTAGTGCTAATCTTCCTAAAAGTATAAACGTGAACTGAAAAAAGTACCAAAAGGGAAAATAGCAAATTGTTTTTGGGTAATTTTTTATTTTTATCTGGATAATTCTTTTTTTAATGATTTTTTGTTTTAAGTAATTATTTAATTTTTGGCTGCACTGGGTCTTTGTTGCTGCACAAAGGATTTCTCTAGTTGCAGCGAGCACAGTCTACTCTTTGATACAGTGGGCTGGCTTCTCATTGTGGTGGCTTGTCTTGTTGCAGAGCACAGGCTGTAGGTGCGAGGGCTTCAGTAGTTGTGGCTCACAGGCTTAGTTACTCTGAGGCATGTGGGATCTTCCTGGACCAGGGACTGAATCTATGTCCCCTGCATTGGCAGGCAGATTCCTATCCATAGAGCCACCAGGGAAGTCCCTGGATAATTCTTATTTTTATCTTTATATCCTATGTCTTCTAAAATATCTACCTCAGAATTGTATTGCCTTTAAGTGAAAACAGTAACTTTCCATTATAAAAATTATATAGTCTCTCTCTCTCTCTATATATATATATATATATAAACTATATAAAAAACATACTTTAGCTTCAGCATCAGTCCTTCCAGTAAATATTCAGGGTTGATCTCCCTTAAGATTGACTGGTTTGATCTCCTTGCTATCCAAGGGACTTTCAGGACTCTTCTCCAGCACCACAGTTCAAGGGCATCAATTCTTTGGCGTTCTGCCTTCTTGACCATCCAGCTCTCACAACTGTATATGACAACTGGAAAGACCATAACCTTGACTATATGGACATTTGTCAGCAGAGTTATGTCTCTGCTTTTCAACACACTGTCTAGATTTGTCATCACTTTTCTGCCAAGAAGCAATCGCTTTCTGATTTCATGACTGCAGTCACCATCCATCAGATCAGATCAGTCGCTCAGTCATGTCTGACTCTTTGTGACCCCATGAATCGCAGCACGCCAGGCCTCCCTGTCCGTCACCATCTGTAGTGACTACTTATTCTTTAGCAGTTTCATGGAATTCCATTGAATGGATGTGTCACAACCTATTTAATCAATCCATTTTAAGACATAGTTAAGATGTTTCTAGATTTTTTTATATTATAAATTTTAAATACACTGTGTTTATTTCCTTATACATTGCATAGACATTTAACTGCATATGAGCAATAACTACCGGGCTTCCCTGCTGGCTCAGTGGTAAAGAATGTGCCTGGCAATGCACGTAACATGGGTTCAACCCCTGGGTCAGGAAGATCCCCTGGAGAAGGAAATGGCAACCCACTCCAATATTCTTGCCTGGAGAATCCCATGGACAGAGGAGCCTGGTGGGCTACAGTTCATGAGGTGTCAAAGAGTTGGACAGTTGCAATTTTGACAGAAATTGCCAAATACCTTCACCTTCACTTCAGATCAGATCAGATCAGTCGCTCAGTCGTGTCCGACTCCTTGCGACCCCATGAACCGCAGCACACCAGGCCTCCCTGTCCATCACCAGCTCCCGGAGGTCACTCAGACTCACACCCATCAAGTCAGTGATGCCATCCAGCCATCTCATCCTCTGTCGTCCCCTTCTCCTCCTGCCCTCAATCCCTCCCAGCATCAGAGTCTTCTCCAATGAGTCAACTCTTCGCATGAGGTGGCCAAAATACTGGAGTTTCAGCTTGAGCATCATTCCTTCCAAAGAAATTCCAGGATTGATCTCCTTCAGAATGGACTGGTTGGATCTTCTTGCAGTCCAAGGCACTCTCAAGAGTCTTCTCCAACACCACAGTTCAAAAGCATCAATTCTTTGGCTCTCAGCCTTCTTCACAGTCCAGCTCTCACATCCATACATGACCACAGGAAAGACCGTAGCCTTGACTAGGCGAACCTTTGTTGGTAAAGTAATGTCTCTGCTTTTGAATATGCTGTCTAGGTTGGTCATAACTTTCCTTTCAAGGAGTAAGTGTCTTTTAATTTCATGGCTGCAGTCACCATCTGCACTGATTTTGGAGCCCAGAAAAATAAAGTCTGACACTGTTTCCACTGTTTCTCCATCTATTTCCCATGTAGTGATGGGACCAGATGCCATGATCTTCGTTTTCTGAATGTTGAGCTTTAAGTCAACCTTTTCACTCTCCACTTTCACTTTCATCAAGAGGCTTTTTAGCCCCTCCTCACTTTCTGCCATAAGAGTGGTGTCATCTGCATATCTGAGGTTATTGATATTTCTCCCAGCAATCTTGATTCCAACTTGTGTTTCTTCCAGTCCAGCATTTCTCATGAAGTACTCTGCATATAAGTTAAAGAAACAGGGTGACAATATGCAGCCTTGACGTACTCCTTTTCCTATTTGGAACCAGTCTGTTGTTCCATGACCAGTTCTAACTGTTGCTTCCTGACCTGCATACAGATTTCTCAAGAGGCAGATCAGGTGGTCTGGTATTCCCATCTCTTTCAGAATTTTCCATAGTTTATTGTTATCTACACAGTCAATGGCTTTGGCATAGTCAATAAAGCAGAAATAGATGTTTTTCTGGAACTCTCTTGCTTTTTCGATGATCCAGCGGATGTTGGCAATTTGATCTCTGGTTCCTCTGCCTTTTCTAAAACCAGCTTGAACATCAGGAAGTTCACGGTTCACATATTGCTGAAGCCTGGCTTGGAGAATTTTGAGCATTACTTTACTAGCGTGTGAGATGAGTGCAATTGTTCGGTAGTTTGAGCACTCTTTGGCATTGCCTTTCTTTGGGATTGGGATGAAAACTGACCTTTTCCAATCTTGTGGCCACTGCTGAGTTTTCCAAATTTGCTGGCATATTGAGTGCAGCACTTTCACAGCATCATCTTTCAGGATTTGGAATAGCTCCACTGGAATTCCATCACCTCCACTAGCTTTATTCGTAGTGATGCTTTCTAAGGCCCATTTGACTTCATATTCCAAGATGTCTGGCTCTAGGTCAGTGATCACATCATCATGATTATCTGGGTCGTGAAGCTCTTTTTTGTACAGTTCTTCTGTGTATTCTTGCCACCTCTTCTTAATATCTTCTGCTTCTGTTAGGTCCATACCATTTCTGTCCTTTATTGTGCCCATCTTTGCATGAAATGTTCCTTTGGTATCTCTGATTTTCTTGAAGAGATCCCTAGTCTTTCCCATTCTGTTGTTTTCCTCTATTTCTTTGCATTGATCGCTGAAGAAGGCTTTCTTATCTCTTCTTGCTATTCTTTGGAACTCTGCATTCAGATGTTCATATCTTTCCTTTTCTCCTTTGCTTTTCGCTTCTCTTCTTTTCACAGCTATTTGTAAGGCCTCCCCAGACACCCATTTTGCTTCTTTGCATTTCTTTTCCATGGGGATGGTCTTGATCCCTGTCTCCTGTACAATGTCACGAACCTCATTCCATAGTTCATCAGGCACTCTATCTATCAGATCTAGGCCCTTAAATCTATTTCTCACTTCCACTGTATAATCATAAGGGATTTGATTTAGGTCATACCTGAATGGTCTAGTAGTTTTCCCTACTTTCTTCAATTTAAGTCTGAATTTGGCAATAAGGAGTTCATGGTCTGAGCCACAGTCAGCTCCTGGTCTTGTTTTTGCTGATTGTATAGAGCTTCTCCATCTTTGGCTGCAAAGAATATAATCGATCTGATTTCGGTGTTGACCATCTGGTGATGTCCATGTATAGAGTCTTCTCTTGTGTTGTTGGAAGAGGGTATTTGCTATGACCAGTGCATTTTCTTGGCAAAACTCTGTTAGTCTTTGCCCTGCTAAGACCACCTTCACTTACAATGGGTTAAATATTTTTTCAATCTGTGGTAATTTGATATATGTATTTTTAAAGGATTGTTTAACAAGATACTTATAAAGAAAAAATTTCCATCACTGACCAATTTAGAGTATATTTATTGGTCACAGTCCAAAATACGTCACATAATCAAACAATTCTTCTAACCAAGATTGTGTAATTCAGAGTTGTAAAATTTCACCCCAATATACACTTACTAAAAACGATTTATTGTTAATTATTGATGTATATCTAGCAATGAAAGCCCAGCCCTATTTATAGTAGGCCATGAAACTCATGGTGTGGCTAAAATGGCTATGGTTTGTTGTATGAGGCTGTAACTAAAATTTTCATCTCTATGGCTGACTGACTGAAAAGAATGCACTGTGGTTGCAAAGTTCAGTTGAAGATTGTGAGAAAGGGACATCCTCAGGGCCCGTCAGAGGCCTGATCACAATCCACAGGACAATTAAATGCAGGGGTGAGCAGGAGGGGCCAAAAAGTGATCTGGGTATCAGCAGAGCACCTTTCAAAGGACTGACAGTGGTCAGTCTCCAGGGAATAAACACTCCCAAATAAACTGTGCTTCATTCATAAAGAAGTTCAGGCCTTTCTGAGCTCCTGGGTTGGTTGGTTTGTTTACTGTTTTCTTGTTTGCTCGCTTCTTTGTTGAGCTTTGAGTTATGAGCCAAATATAGATATGACTGCATTGTCCACATATGCGTTCAAGGGACAGGATATTTTTTTTTGAATTTTTGTGAGTCAGATAATTTTTGTGCTGGGATAAAACAATGTTGTGATAGTTTCAGGTAAATAGTGAAGGAACTGAGCCATACACATACATAGATCCATTCTCTCTCAAACTCCACTCCCATCCCGGCTGCCATATAACCTCGAGCAGGGTTCTCTGTGCTATCAGTAGGTCTCTTTGTTGCGTACTCATCTTAAAAGTAGCAGTGTGTACATGTCCATCCCAAACTCCCTAACTAACCCTTCCTTCCATTCTTTCCCCCAGCGACCATAAGTTTGTTCAAGGGACAGGTTTTATATCATCATGCTAATAGGAAAAATTTGTAAAATGACTTCATCATCTTCGCTCAGTCGAGTCTAGATGCCAAGAAATAATTCAAACCAACAATTGTCCCTTTTTAAAACTCTAAATATCTTAACAAAAGTGTTTCTGTGTTAAAGTTTCTTAAAGAAACCAAAATTCCAAACAAATATTATATAAAATGGAGAATCCAGAGTCAGAGTTAGTAGGCTCTCTGCCATCATTGCACTCAACATGATATTATAGGTCTGACAATAATGTTCTGAGAAGAGCAAGAAACAGAAGCATCTACACAAGAAAGGAACAGTTAAAGTATCATTGAGAGATGCTATTATTGTATACTTCTAAAACCCATGAGGTGAGAAGTGACAAAGAGCTATGGAGTATAAGACAAGTCCACAAAATCTGGTGTTATTCTTTATAGTAGTGGTACACATAGAAAAAGAGATTCCATTCTATAAGAGTAACAAAAACCATAAATTCTTGAATATTGACTCAACTTGGAATAAAAAATGTTTTATCATAGTGAAAGAAAAGTAAAACACCATAATAGGAAAAATAAAGGGAGACCAAAATACGGCACTCTTTCCTTGTTTTTGATTAAGAAGAGAATATAGTAAAGATAATATATCTTAAATCAGTGTGCAAATTTAGGGCAATTAAAGTTTACTAATGCCAAAGAATGCTCAAACTACCGCACAATTGTACTCATCTCACACGCTAGTAAAGTAATGCTCAAAATTCTATTTTAACTGAATAAAATATATATTTCAGAAATAAATTCAGTCTTAGGGACAAAATATATTGGGGGAGAGAGGGAAGAATAAGCACTGTAACAGTAGATAAACATTATTTAAGCAAAATTATAGAAAAACAGAAGAATAATTGTATATACTTATATGTCATACTTAGAATGAAATATTGAGAGTATCTGGTATCTTGCATTTTGTGTGTGTGGTTTATGGTTTTATGGAAGGTTTTTTTTTTTTTTTTCCTTTCTGCTACTGTGGACTCATCAGCAAAGACTAAAGGGAATTTTCCCCTTACTCCTCTCAGAGAATGCAGTCAACCTTTGTGTTCTTGTGTGCCTAGCACCCAAAGGACACATATTACGTTCTAGGATCAAGCCTTTGTTTGGAAGCACTAATTTCTGGGCAAGAAGAGGCAGAGGGTGGAGATTGGTGTGGGGGTCATGACATGTCTGGAGAGAGGCTTGACGTCAGGCTGAGAGTGGTCAGTTCTCTGGTTTGAGGTCCCTAAGGAGAGGGGAACACACAGTGCCCAGAAAGTGGTGGGACCTTGAGTGGAGGATAGCTACAGGAATGCTGTCAAGGCCAGTCACATAGCTCCCATGCTATCTGGTCTGGTGAGGGAGAGAGTACAGCTACAGTGCCCCCCAACCGTGCGGAGGCCTGTGCCCACTTGGGCAAGGAGCATCTTCTCAGGTGACTAAATAGATTAATGACAGAGGCCTCTTTCCCCATCCTCCTAGACTGAGTAGGTCCCGAGGATCTGGTAAAACTCAGGGAGGGAAAAGAGAGAACGAAGATCCCTTTCCTAAACAATTACTACTAGGATCAGAGAGTAAATCCTGAGCTAGAAAAATAAGTGATATTTCTTGCACCTCAAGTACGTGGAACAGTTCATACCTGTTACATCCTACACTTTGATAAACCCAGGTGATTCAAAGAATAATTAAACAACGACTACAAACTGTTTTGAAAATTAGAAAACAAACTAATATATTTTTTCCAGTGGAGAGGACAGATACATTTCTGGGATACAAAAAAAAAAAAAAGAAAATTAGACCGAGGGGTAATGGAAAAATATACAACCCAACGGGCACTTAGAGAAATACTATCATACGGTATACCCAGATTGCCCCCAATGGCCTGGATTTATTCTAACTCAGGATCAACTATAATTAATCCATAAGTGACTATTAGCAAAAAGTTCTAATTATAATGATGTAAGCCTAGCAGTGTAATCTGCATTTTTCACCAAATGTGACATAAACATTCGTGCAGACTCCAAGTTAACAAAAGACTTACTCAGTTTTTTCAGTGTCTCATGCCGAAGGATGTTTTTGAAGTGATGCTGAAAAGTGATCTGGGCTTTCCCATCCTATGAACCAGCCACTTATGCTCTCACACCACAGGATGCCTGCCAAACCTGAGGCCATGAGGCAAAGCTCAACTACCAGTTCTACACGGGCCCAACACAAAACTCAGAACTTCTTATTATGTTAGAAATTCAGTGGCTGGCAAGGAGTCAAAGCTAAATGACCCTACAGTGTAGCCACTGAGACATCAAGGTGAAAAAAACCATACAGTATTAGGATTTTCCAGAAAAACAAAACCAACACTTCTCTCTCCCCCACTCTCTCTCTAGAGAGAGATTTTTGACCTTATAAGATATTGGCTTATGCAATTATGGAGGCTGAGAAATCCCCCAATGAGTTATTTGCAAGTCAGAGAGCTAGAAAAACTAATATAGTTTCAGTCCAAGTCTGAAGGTCTGAAGAACCTGGAGTGTCAATGATGTAAGTGCCAATCTGAATACAGGAGAAGATCAACGTCCCAACAGACAAGGTCAGGCAGGGATCAAATTGGTCCTTCCTCTACCTTTTTGTTCTATTCAGGCCTTCAACAGGATGGATGATGCTCACTTATGTTAGGGAGGGCTACTCAGTTTACTAATTCAAATACTAATTTCTTCTGCAAACACTCTTACAGACACACTCAAAATGATGTTTAACTAGATGTCTGGTACCCCAGTCAGGTTGACGCATAAAATTACCCATCACCATGTATGTAGGGGTTCAGCAAAGACTACCCATCTGCCTAACACTATGGTTGTGAAACTAGTTGCCCATGTGTCTCATTAGCAGGCTTGGATTGGCTAATGATTGTAACTGAACCAAACTTCATGATATAGTTTTTTGAGTTCCTCCGATTTAATTCCACTAAAATTTCAGAATGAAACTGGGACATTGTAGATTTCTAACAAAAGGAAAATAGGTGTGAATAATTCCCCAAATGTCCTTGACTCAGATTTGAGTCATATGGATTTTCATTCAGCACAATTATCATGAAAAAAAAAAAAAAAAAAACCAGTATTGGTGGTACAGTGGTGAGCATAGCTACCTTCCAACACCATTATCAATTCAATTCAGTCGCTCAGTCATGTCCATGACTCTCTGCGACCCCATGAATCGCAGCACGCCAGGCCTCCCTGTCCATCACCAACTCCTGGAGTTCACTCAAACTCATGTCCATCGAGTCGGTGATGCCATCCAGTCATCTCATGCTCTGTCGTCCCCTTCTCCTCCTGCCTACAATCCCTCCCAGCATCAGAGTCTTTTCCAATAAGTCAACTCTTTACATAAGGTGGCCAAAGTACTGGAGTTTCAGCTTTAGCATCATTCCTTCCAAAGAAATCCCAGGACTGATCTCCTTTAGGGGACTGATTGGATCTCCTTGCAGTCCAAGGGACTCTCAAGAGTCTTCTCCAACACCACAGTTCAAAAGCATCAATTCTTTGGCGCTCAGCTTTCTTCACAATCCAACTCTCACATCCATACATGACCACTGGAAAAACCATAGCCTTGATTAGAAGGACCTTTGTTCGCAAAGTAATGTCTCTGCTTTTGAATATGCTATCTAGGTTGGTCATAACTTTCCTTCCAAGGAGTAAGCATCTTTTAATTTCCTGGCTGCAATCACCATCTGCAGTGATTTTGGAGCCTCCCAAAATAAAGTCTGACACTGTTTCCACTGTTTCCCCGTCTGTTTCCCATGATGTGATGGGACCAGATGCCGTGATCTTCGTTTTCTGAATGTTGAGCTTTATGCCAACTTTTTCCCTCTCCTCTTTCACTTTCATCAAGAGGCTTTTTAGTTCCTCTTCACTTTCTGCCATAAGGGTGGTGTCATCTACATATCTGAGGTTATTGATATTTCTCCCAGCAATATTGATTCCAGCTTACGCTTGTGCTACACCATTATAACTAAAGGTACATGAATGTGGCTTACTTGAATTTCTGATCATGTGGCTCATCACTATATAAAAATGTGATTGTTCCTGCTCAAACCAATTACAGAGTCAACCAGAACACACCTGAATGTGCAATAAAAATAATTATTTATTTTATTTCATAAAAATTCAACATTATGATTAGACCATTAATGACCTTAGATATGTTGGTTATTGATATCTTCCAAGTTTTTACAGTTTTATTTTATCTTTCCACAAATGATGCCCCTTCCTGTGGCTGCTCAGACTACTTCCCTTTGCTGCTGCTAAGTCGCTTCAGTCGTGTCCAACTCTATGCGACCCCAGAGATGGCAGCCCATGAGGCGCCCCCCCATCCCTGGGATTCTGGCCAAAGATGAAAGTCCACATTTAGTCAATTGGAATGTTGTTACCACTGGGGTAATAGCAGGAGCACTGATCTTGATGCTGTAAGACCTGAGTTACAGTCCATGCTACCCCACTTACAAGCATGTGACCATGTGCAAGTTACTTGACCACTCAGAGCTGTGGGCTCATCTTCATAAAATGGAAATGATAATACCTGCTCTGATATTCTTCCCTGAGGCTTGTGGTGAAACTCAAATAAGATATTATACAAAAGTCTTTGCAGAGCATAGAGCACCATCAATTGTATGGTGTCATGATTGGCATGCTCTAGGAATCAGTGTGCTTAAACTCTGCTGCTACTGCTAAGTAGCTTCAGTCATGTCCGACTCTGTGCGATCCCATAGATGGCAGCCCACCAGGTTCCGCCATCCCTGGGATTCTCCAGGCAAGAACACTGGAGTGGGTTGCCATTTCCTTCTCCAATGCATGAAAGTGAAAAGTGAAAGTGAAGTTGCTCAGTAGTGTCCAACTCTTAGTGACCCCATGGACTGCAGCCTACCAGGCTCCTCCATCCATGGGATTTTCCAGGCAAGAGTACTGGAGTGGGATGCCATTGCCTTCTCCGGGCTTAAACCCTGGAGTATATTAAAATCAAATGACTCACTGGTTTAAAATGTTCATTTCTAGGCTCTATTCCCAGAGAGTCTAGTTTAGTAAGTTCTGGGTGGAACTTGGAGATCTGCAACCCCCATCATCACCACCCTTCCCCTGCTGAATGATTTGCATATGAATGGTCTAAGATGACACTTAGAGAAATACTCATGTAAGGGTAAAATAAAACACTTCTGAAGAACTTCAGAAATGGCTCCTCAGAAGAATAAGTTAGGTCCTGCCAGATTGGATTAATATCAATCCGCCTGCCAATGCAGGAGACATGGGTTTGATCCCTAGGTCAGAAAGATCCCCTGGAGAAGGAAATGGCAACCCACTCCAGTATTCTTGCCTGAGAAATACCATGGACAGAGGAGCCTGGTGGACTACACTTGGACACGACTTAGCGACTAAACAACAACAATCAGATATCTAATTGCTTTAAGTGATAAACTAACATAAGCTATTGAGCTGATGTCCAGTTGGAAGATATCAAACAAATTCACTCCAGAAAAAAATATATTTATTGTAGAATTGCTCTTAGAGTTGGTTGAAAATAATGAGAAAGACTTTTATTTTCCACTCTATCTTAGCTTCCTCTAATGCTACTTCCAGGACAGTATTTCTTGGCTTCACTTCTCTGCCACGATTTCTGTACTGAATGAATGTCCTCCATCTCTCTGGGGAGAGAGGAATGGATTCCCGTCATTTTAACAAGGCTGTCTGATGAACCATGTGGGCATGCCTCAGGCCAGAGCACTGAGGGAGAAACAAAGCTTCAAAGCTTCTGGCAACCACGGGGGCATCGAAGATGGGAAGTAATAGAGCTGTGGTCTCTCATCAGCCACAGACTCAAAGGAGAGCTGCTTTGTCATTCAGAATAGATAGCACAGGGCTAGCCCTGGGCTAAATTATTCATTCAGTCATTGAAATTGACTTTGATGTTTCCCCACTATCTCCAATTCCTGATCACTCTTATTATCCCTGCCTCCTACCCTGGACAGGACCCTCATTTTGATATCCCACTGAGCTCTCTCTGACTAGAACCTGGGAACTCTTTCTTTTCTATGACAACACCCCAACTGCCCCTTTGGCTCAGTGTCCCTGGTATAAAAGGAGGGAGTGGTAGTGCTGGGGGTGGAGGGATGGGACTCTAATCAATCAGTGTATTTGTGTTGAGGTTAAGGTGGCTCAGAGGTTAAAGCATCTGCCTGCAATGCAGGAGACCTGGGTTCGATCCCTGGATCGGGAAGATCCCCTGGAGAAGGAAATGGCAACCCACTCCAGTATTCTTGCCTGGAGAATCCCATGGACAGAGGAGCCTGGTGGGCTACAGTCCACGGGGTCGCAAAGAGTCGGACACGACTGAGCGACTTCACTTTCACTTTAAATGTGTTACTTTCCCCTAGGTGACTGAGGACTTTCTGGAAAGATATTTTCATCCCAAAGAATACAAAGTCCAGGAATTATAGGCACAGGTAGCTTTGGAGGAGAGGTCCAGAGTGGAGGAGAAATTTTCAGGTAGCAGTCCTTCCCCACCTAGTGGGTAGTATTGACAAGCCATGCACATTTCCAAGGGCTTTACCTGGGGACTTCTTAGTATCACTGTTTGGACTTAGCAGTAAGACAACTCCTTCTACCTCGCCAGCCTCTATTTCCTGAAATAAAGGAGAAAGGGGCTGCAGAGGATGAGATGGTTTGTGCTAAGTGGCTTCAGTCAAGTTTGACTCTTTGCAACCCTATAGACTGTAGCCAGCTAGGCTCCTCTGTCCATGGAATTTTCCAGGAAAGAATACTGGAGTGGGTTGCCATTTCCTTCTCCAGGGGATCTTCCCAACCCAGGAATCGAACCTGAGTCCCCTATGTCTCCTGCATTGGCAGGAGGGTACTTTACCACTAGCATGACCTGGGCAACATCAACTCAATGGACATGAATTTAAGCAAACTCCAGGAGATAATGGACTGGGAAGCTTGGCGTGCTGTAGTCCATGGGATCACAAAGAGTCAGACACAACTTAGCTACTGAACAACAACAACATTTCATTGACTTCTCTTGGCAACCACACAAGAAAGGTGTTATGCTAAACTCCTTACGCAATGGACCATTGAGTCCCTTCAAGGACAGTATAAACTGTGAAGGTTAAATTCATTGATGCAAAGAATCAACTGTACAGACCCTAGATTAATGTTATCCTGAATTTAAAAAGAAAACTACCCCACCTCCAGCTGCGGACCCTAATTAGTTTAAACCAATTATTATAAGCCCACTCCCTTGCCACAGTGATTGATTTTATTAGAACTAAGCCAATCAGTTCACTCAGCATTCCCCTGGCTGCATTTGACCTAATTAAGGGCAAAGGAAAGCAAGAAGATATCAGAGGGTTTCTGGGAAAGGAACTTCATTGTTTTTATTGGAATACTTCCAGATGTCTTTCTTTCTCTCTCTCTCTGAAAATTGATAAAGAAGCACATACTGGTCTTTTTGTTAGCAGTCATCTTGCCTCAGTCATAGGATGAAATTGACACCCAAGGCAAAACAAAGGCCTAGAACAAAACTGATTCTTTGATTATCATGGAGCTGCTGAATCAGATTAACACTGAAGCCTACCCTAATGCTGGACTTTGAGCTATGGGAATATGAGTTATGATTAGGTTCAGTTGCAAATAACTGTAAACCCTAATAACAGTGGCATAAACAAGTTAAAGGGTCATTTCTTTCTCAGGCTTAAAAAAAGTCCAAAGAGATAGTCCTAGGATAGTATATCTTAATTTCATCTGGTAGCTCTGCCATCACACACAAGTCCAGTCAGCAAGAAAGAGTAAAGTGAAAGTCAGTTCTCAGAAGACACATATAACACTGTTTAGATGCCAGAACTTAGTTATGTGTCTATAACTAGTTTTAAATGTGGCTGAAAAAATGTCTTTGTTTTGGGAGGTCATATATGCCTGGCTAAAAGTTGTGAGTTCTTCTCCTGGTATAAGGGGGAGATGAATCTTTGGGGATAACTAGCATTCTCAGCCATTGTATGTCTTCCTTACTATTTAAGGCAGTTTGGATGGAGTTTCCTGTTATTTACAAACACATCCTAATTGACAAGCCCCCAGTGACGTTCCATCTCCAATCACATGCTGATGGATGAAAGTAAGAAGACCTTCACTGGGAGCATCTCAAGGTCTTTCCTTGTTTTTCTTCTCAGCCTTGGGGCAGCACCTGGCACATAGAGGCACTCAATAAATATTTGCTGAATGGAACAAAATTAACTAAGAAGATTCAAACAGAGAGAGTTCAATAGAATCTTGGCATAGTGACTTGTCAGCTCTGGCCTTGAGGAAACTGTAAAATCTTCTGATGCTATAAATAAGAGAAGTAATACCTACCTTCAAACCCTGTGCAAACATTAGTGACAATGTATGTGGAGTGCTCAGCAAAATTTCTGGCACATACCCACATAGTTGACACATGCATACCATGTGCATGAATTTTTTTAAAATTATGATTATACATTATCCATCTTGAAAGAACCCTGAAGTTAAGAAAAGAGGAATTTTGGCAGTGTTTCAAATACCCACAAACTCTACTGGCTATTATTCATTCTTATTCTTAGGAAAATATAACTGCAGAGTTCAAAGGAAAGAATACTTTGAAGAGATTTTTTATTAACACCCCGAAGCCTTCGTAGATATCAAATAGTTATTTAGTGAGTAAAGTGTGAATGAATCAGAACATATGTATTGAATTTATCTTGGAACTCCGTGTGGGTAAAACCTAACTACAAAATGTGCTTTGCATTCTCTCTCTGTCCAAAGGCTGGAAAAACAGCATGACGTTCTGCTGAACCCAAAATGACCTTGAACTCAGCAAATAGACCAAACTGATGGAAGAACCCCAGGTCATTTTCAGGGTCTCTACCATATTAAGGTATCTACAACCCACTGTGATTTGGGATCTTTTGTGTTTGTTTTCCTTGGTTTGACTCAGAAACTTAAAGGGAGAAAACAGAATCACCCTCTTTGTCCTCACTCCAGGTCTGAGAACAAAGGGAAATGTTACCCCTGTGAAGAGGGCCTCTTCTAAGCAATGGGGCCTCGCAGACGTGGAAAGAACTGAGTTACCTTTTAAGTCAAATCATAGATAAAAGCTATAGTAAGAGGAGCTGAAAGAAAGAGTGCAGGGGATTTTAGAAAGTTAACAGAGGTTAGCGGTCCTCCTCCCATTTTGGTGTTGAGAAAGCTGCATTTCAGAGAAACGACTGTTCTTGGCAGGATATGCAGTGAGCTAACAGAGTGGGGAGAGTAGGGACTGCAAGGCAAGTTTCTCATTCCATAATCCATTACACCCTTGCAGGAAAAATGTTTAAAACACACACACAAAATTTTTTTAATCTGTTTGCAAAGGCAGCATATTGGTTTTAAAGGGTTGCAAGTGGCTTGGAGTGTACAAGCGGCTTTCACACACCCACTCTCATCTGACCTCACACACACACACAGAACGCCCTTTAGCCCACTCTGCCAGGTTTTGCACAGGAGGGAACAGAGGTTAGGTGGCTTGGCAAAGTTGCTCAGAGGAAGCACTGACTCCAAACACACCTCTTTCCGCTCTGCACATGAGTAAGTCAGAGACAAAACAATCGTGTTTCTTTTTAAAAAGAAGAAAGAAATGTTAGTTTATTGTTCTGATACCACCATCTCCATTTGCTGACTGTCTTTAGGGTAAAAAGTCCTCCATGAAAACAAGATGAAAACATTTCCAGGTTTTTCTTTCTGGGATGGTTACTGACGCTCTGCTTTCGGCCTCTGGCCTGATGAGCATAGGAGGGGATCCATTCCGACTCTGCTGCAGCCTTCCGCTTTGGTCTCCCGCTCGCCTTCCTCGCTGGGCCTTTCTTTCCTCCCCTCTGGGTACATAGTAGATCCTCAGCCCCATCAGCCACCATGTCCTGAAACACAGCAAACTGCTCAAAACTCAAGTGAAGTGAAAGTTGCTCAGTTGTGTCCGACTCTTTGCAACCCCATGGACTGTGTAGTCCATGGAATTCTCCAGGCCTGAATACTGGAATGGGTAGCCTTTCCCTTCTCCAGGGGACCTTCCCAACCCAAGGATCGAACCCAAGTCACCCACGTTGCAGGTGGATTCTTTACCAGCTGAGCCACAAGGGATGCTCAAGATTCAAGCTGACGTCAAATGTCAAAACGTTTGTCTATGTCACAGTTGTTGCTAGGTTCTGACTGATGGATTGACTGAAAGTAGAAATTATCCTACTTTTTAACAAAAGGCAAATCCCCTGTTCTCTCAAAACCATAGGCCTGTTGAGATGGCTGGATAGCTCATTAAAAAACATTAGAATCTTTTCCCAAAAATTTGCAGGGTTGGGTGACTTCCCTGGTGGTCCAGTGGTTAACAATCTGTCCTGCAATGCAAGTGATAGGGGCTTGATCCCTGGTCATGGAACTAAGATCCCACATGCCACAGGGCAACAAAGCCCATGGTGCCACAACTAGATGGTCTGTGCGCCACAACAAAAGACCCTGAATGATGCAACAAAGATCCCACGTGCTGCGGCTAAGACCTAACACGATCAAATAAATTAAGTAATTTTTAAAAAAGAATTTATAAAAATAAATGAAAGGGTGACTCCTTTCCAGGGGGTTTTCAATTAAAAAAAAAATGGTGTTGGGGCTCTGTCCAATACAGACTTTTCAGTAATGACCACTGATTGGTACTTTTTTCCCCTCATAGTGGTACTGATTTTTCCTTGGCTTTTAATTATGTTAATCAGAACCAGGGACATGCTAGAGCTGGCTCCTAGCATGTCATGAGAGGTGATCCTTAAATTTTAGGAATTTGTGAAGCTGACGTGTTAAAAGCAATCATTATTACAAATTAAATTATATAAACTCACAATTATATTATTTTAAAATCAAATGTAATAAATGCTCAAAACATATCACTTCCTAACTACTTTTACTTATTTTTAAAAACTAAAGTATAATATTGGTTCTTCTGAGACTATTTGGGTACCTGTTTGGTGGAAATACCATAACCTGGTATGCTACTGTATTTCTCTTCCTAACTGTGTTTGGTGATGTCATGTTGATAGCTTGAAACCAACCATAATTGGAAAATAGAAAACACTACAAATCAGAATTTCTTTATTTCAGGGAGTCCTTTTTTAAAAAATGCACTTACTAGCACTTCACCCAGCAGAACCACCTGTAGATCCCGCAACATGAATATATCAAGATCACTGTTCTTAGTGCTCTAGCAAAATCTTATTTATAATGAAAGTGAAAGTTAAGGCGCTCAGTCGTTTCCGACTCTTTGCAACCCCATGGACTGTAGCCTACCAGGCTCCTCTGTTCATGGGATTTTCCAGGCAATAGTACTGGAGTGGATTGCCATTAGCAGCCCCCAAAGCAAGGAGTGCAAGAATGACCTTGAAGAACCAAGTGATTGTTAAGTAGTGTAAAACAAATGTGCCTTGGGACCCACCCTCTTCCTCTTTCTTTATATAGAGATTAATGACTAAGACCAGTTTTAGATAACATAGACACACCCCTGACAAAATTGACTACAGGTAGTCTTCTTATTGAAAAGTAGAAAGAAAATAGTGCTGGTAACTACTAATTTTCAAAACGAAAGGTTGGGGGCTTCACTGTGCTTCCACAGCTGGGGACACAGTTTCCATCACTGCTTGGGGAACTTAAGATCTCACAAGTCATGTGGTGTGCCAAAAAAAAAAAAAAAAGGTTTAACCTCAACCATCAACGTTGTTACACAAAAGCTACTGCTTTGAGCAGGTTGTTTTGAACAACAATGTTGTTTTGAACAGAAACAGTTAAATGTTGTTCAGTCACTTAGTTGTGTCCAACTCTTTGCAACCCCATGGACTGCAGCATGCTAGACTTCCCTGTCCTTCACTGTCTCCCAGAGTTTGCTCAAACTCACGTCCGCTGAGTTGGTGATGCCATCCAACCATCCCATCCTCCGTTGTCCCTTTCTCCTCCTACCCTCAATCTTTCCCAGCATCAGGGTCTTTTTCAATGAGTCAGCTCTTCGCATCAGGTGGTCAAAATATTGGAGCTTCAGCTTCAGCATCAGTCCTTCCAGTGAACATTCAGGGTTGATTTCCTTTAGGATTGACTACTTTGATCTCCTTGCAGTCCAAGGGACTCTCAAGAGTTTTCTCCAGCACCACAGTTTGAAAGTATCAATTCTTCGGCACTCAGCTTTCTTCTTTAGGGAGCAGATATCCTCAGTTCCTCCTTGTCTCACTTCTTACAGAAGCCTGTGCTGGCCTGGTATTGCCTGTGATGGGGTGGAAATGGCTGCTGGATTCTGGGGTTCAGGCCTGGAAAACTCACTTACCCAGAGACACCAGGCTCACGTCCCCCAACAGATTACTTTACCTCCTATCCGCTTTACCACTTTGTCTTATTTCTCAGTTGATTCAAACCTAGGAGGAAAGAGGGTATTAACTTCAGGGCCTCTCTATCCCATCAACAGCCAAGGATGAAGTGGCTTAGAACTCAGTCTTCCAAGGACATTACAGAGAAATTTTTTATGGCTGTGGTGAGAAGCTGTCAACACTTGCCCACAATATCTTTCATCTTCAAGTGTTTGAACATTCTACTACATGGAAGTTTGGCATCTCATTGGAGCCCTGGCTCTTTTTGACCCAGCTCCAAAATTTATTCCTTAAGAAAATCTTGGCTTTTTTTCAGTCAGATCCCCCACTCACAGCTCAGCTCCAGGCAGGGATGGGAAGGCCTTTGATCAAAACAGGAATCCTGGCCAAGCCCTTTAAAGTTTCACAACTATTAACCCTCCCACCTGTTTACCTGGGTTTCAAAGCAAGTGCTTTGCTCAAAAGGATGGTAAAGGATTCCTGAGTCCCAGATCTCACTAGAAAAGATAATTTTGAATGGTTTACTATCCCATTTATCTGAAAAACCCCAGTGAGATAATCTTATTTAGGAATAATATTTGCTATATGAGTGTTAACAGAAGACCATCTGGATTAAAAATAGACAAGTTACTATCCCTACCACAGTTGCTATGAAACTCTCATTGAAGATACCGTTCAGAGCATCCTTCAAAAACTTCTGTCTGGGAACCCAAGTGAGGAATATCTTGGATCTTTGTACTAGGGAAAGTTTGTCTCTCCCATGATGAATGAAATGCTTCTTCCTTTCAGATGATAATTGAAGTACCGCTTTCCCTCCTTGTCTTGGCTATAGGGAGGCTGCAGCTAAGCCTCAGACTTCATGCTCACACACAGATGCTCTATCAAGCCTTATGGTTGGATTATCTGCCTTGCCCCTCTTAATCTTGCCCTCTCCTCTTTTTTTCTTCCCTTTTATTGACTTTGATATATTTATTCCATTTTAAAGTCATTCTGAAATTCTTTAGCAAAAAGGTGAGATAAAACTAAATACAAAGAAAAGATTCAATGATTGCTTGAGGTTGGTGGGGTTGGGAGTACTGTGTGGGAGAGGAGACACCTGCAGGACATAGGGGAACTTTGGAGGGCCATGGAATACCTATACCTTGATTGTGGTAGTGGTTACCTGCATACATGCATGTATCAAAATCCATTGAACTGAGTGCTTAAAATGGTGCGTTATAAGTAAATTGAACCTCAATAAAGTTGACTTATTCAACTAACATGTTCCTATGATCTGCATGTTACATGGTACTGGGCAGAAGAGTGCACACAGCTGTGTACGTTGTTCACCAAAGAAGGGTACCTGGCCTAGAGGCTAGGAAGGGCTGAAATCCAGCCCATGCCTGGCTCACCAAGCCCAAGTGCCCAGCAAGGGGCTGAGTCTTCTCAGAGGAAGACTTTGCTTTTCTTTTTTTATATTTTATAATGATATATTTACATTTTTATAAAACTTTTTATTTTATATTGGAGTACAGTCTATTAATGTTGTCATAGTTTCAGGTGAACAGCAAAGGGACTCAGCCATACGTATACCTGTATCCATTCTTCTGAGGCAGCCTTTTTGATTCTGGAAAAAGCATTATATGAATATGGGTTCTTGGAAGCCTGGTTCTGAAGACATAGTGAAAAAGAATACAGATACTTTCCTGCCCTTGTGGAATTTGTTGTCTAGGGGGAAGGAGTTAAAACAAACAGTAAACATGTAAGATAATGATAAGTTGTAATAAGCACTGTTAGAAGTAAATCCTAAAGGAAATCAACCCAAAGTATTCACTGCAAGGACTGATGCTGAAGCTAAAGTTCCAATACTTTGGCCATCTGATCAAAGAGCCGACTCATTGGAAAAACAACCTTGATGCTGGGAAAAATTGAGGGCAGGAGGAGAAGAGGGCAACAGAGGACGAGATGGTTGAATGGCATCACTGACTCAACAGACAAGAGTTTGAGCAAACTCTGGGAAATAGTGAAGGACAGGGAAGCCTGGCTGGCTGCGGTCCATGGGGTCGCAGAGAGTCAGACATAACTTAGAGACCGGACAACAAGAAATAAATATGATGATGTAACGGAGAGTGTCAGGCTTGAGGAGATACCCAAGATAATTCATCAGGAAAGACTTCTTAGAAGAGGACATTTCAGCTGAAGCCCAAGTGATGAGAAGCAACCAGCCTTGCAGAGTGTGGGAAAGCAACCCAGACAGAGGGAACAGCAAGAGCAATTTCTTGGGGGCAGGAGAACTCAGCCTCTTCATGGATCAGAGAGAAGGTCACTGAGCGTGTAATAAGCCAACTGGAGCAGGGCATAGGGGTCAATAATGTAACGAATTCACCAAAAGTTAAACAGAAGCCTTGAGAAATGGCTCACAATACTAACTGCACTACAAAACATTTTATTATTCATAGATTTTGGAATTGCCAAGAGACCTTACAGATAAGAGAGTCCTTCAATCTGCCCCTATGACAAATGCAAAAAATAAGGGCCAGTTCACGCTGATAACTGGTAGCACAAATAGGAGTAACTCAGGCTTGGCTTCAATTCAGCTTGCATTTACTGACTGCCCACCACATTTCAGGAACCATTTTCTACCCTATGGTCTAAAGCTTTTCAGACAAGGCAGGGTTGAGTAACAAGAATGACTGAATCGGTGCAATTCTACTGCTGAAGACATGTTAAGATAAGGAGCCTCTTCCTTTAGACAGCTGTGGGGGCTTAATCAGATGAGTATTTCACAGGACTTGATTTTTGCCTTGTGTTTTAAAACGGTTTCAATTCGTGACCATGAGATACATTTTTTGAAAGATTCGTATCTTGAAGCAAACAGTTCTGAAGCTAATCCTATGCTGACAGTGTTAGGAATGAGAAGACCATGAAGGGAATGCTGAGTGGGAAGTAACAAGAATATAATCTCAAGTAAATAGTGTTGATCAATCATGGGAACACCAGCACCATCTTTGAAACCCAAGAAAATCAAGATAGTATGGAAGACTTGCAGGGAAAAACTCAGATCTCACACTCCATATCACAGAACACCGTGTCATCTTCCACATTTCCTTCATCCATCTGTACTCACCGTCTGGAAATGGCAGGTGAAAATGACAACTGCCCTTGATGAAGCCATGCCTTTATCACGGTTAAATGATTTGCAGGCTAGTAAATCCCAAGGTTCTTGAGATTATATTATCCCTCTCTGATCTCCCTTTTCAAAAAGCTAAAGAAGCTAGAGCTATGCAATTAAGCATCAGCCCACAGAAATAGAAATATGCCACAAAACCATCACTTCCCCCTCTATCTCCTGCAGTTCTAAGAGTAACAGAAATGAAAGCTACCATCTTCAACACAAACTTGAGTATCCTACTCAAGCAGATAAAAAGCTAATTAAGAAACCAAGGCTAATATTTGAAGAGATGTTTTCCCTTGAGCATAATGGGTTTTTGTTCTCCTTTTAAAGAAAGTGACTTTCTTGCTTTCATCTGGGGGCCATTTTCCTAACTGAGCCCTCATCCCAAGATGCACCCCCTGGCAGTCAAGTCTAGGTTAAACAGCTTCACCTAATCCAAACACATTCTGGTCCTTTCCATGGAAGGGATTTAAGAAGGTTGATGGCATCCTACTCCAGTACTCTTGCCTGGAAAATCCCATGGATGGAGGAGCCTGGTGGGCTGCAGTCCATGGGGTCACGAAGAGTCAGACACGACTGAGCGACTTCACTTTCACTTTTCACTTTCATGCATTGGAGAAGGAAATGGCAACCCACTCCAGTGTTCTTGCCTGGAGAATCCCAGGGACAGGGGAGCCTGGTGAGCTGCCGTCTATGGGGTTGCACAGAGTTGGACACAACTGAAGCGACTTAGCAGCAGCAGCAGTCTCAGTCTAGGCTGACCTCCCACTGGGTGTGCAGTGAACTCAGTACAGTTTGCTGCTCAGCACTTCCTCCTCCTCTGAAACTGCTCCTCACCTCTCCCTGTCCTGCCCAGTCACAGTGCCATCTCTGGAGAGACCCATCTCCTAGGACCCACCTCTCTGGCCACATTGGGTTGGTCTACAGGCAGTTGGGCCTCAAAAACGGACCAGAACCCTCAAGGCTTTCAGGCTGTCTCCAATGATACATCCCTATTTCCCTCTGAGTCTTCTTCCCTCTTTCCCCGGACACACTAGCTTTCTCTGTTGCTCATCCAGGTGACAGAAGAGGGTAATTAGTTTCTCCGAAGTTAACACTTGTTTGCAAGCAGCAGGGTGCCATGGAAACCAACAACAGGGTGTTAGGTGGGCCTGCAGTGTAATGAGAACCAAGGGCTTGAACCACAGTGTGCGTAAGAATCTCACTCTGCCACTTCTCCCCATTTCTTCCTACGTACTTCTGTCGGTCCCTCTCACTGTAGACTAGCTCTCTCTACTGCCCAATCTACTATGCAAATAACGCCCACAGCCAACAGTTCCTGGGGTTACAATTCCTCAATTCAAGACAGCTGTTACACTGAATTAGACTCTTAGTCTAATTCCAAATTCCTGGAAAAGCTCTTTGTTTCTCCATGGATGTTATCGGCATTTTGGGCAGGGCAATTCATGCCATATGGAACTGTTCCATGCAAGCAGGATGTTTAACCCACTGGCCCCTGCCCATGAAAAGCCAATAACCTCCCTCCCCCACCTTACCCATTGTGACAACCAGAAAACCGCATCCGCCCTCTACCAGATGCCCTCTGGGGGGGCAATATCACCATAGTTTGAGAACTACTGTATTAGATATTCCAACTCAGCCTGGTTCAGTTTGAGGTCCTATTCCCAGAGAATCTGATACTTGTTATAAGTGGCTACATTCTGAGAGGAATTTCCCTTGGAATACATCTTAGAGGACAGAGGTATGTGTAACAGAAGATGAAATTTTCATTTCTTTATGATTTTGAGCCAGCTATATTTCTTTCTAAAAAACAGAAAGCAGTTTTGTTTTGGGGGGGCATATCTTGCTTCTGCTGTTTTATTTTTCTTGCGCAATGACATGATGGTGAAATCAAGGATGTGGTAAATGTTTGTTTTGTTTTGTTTTTTTTAAATCATGTAATTAGTAGTGAAAAATGGCAAATATTGACTTGTGAGTTGGCACTCTCCTTTGGACTCGAACAACCAAGTACAAATGCAAGTCAGATGTCCCTCCTTCAGGCACCCCAGGGACAGTGGAATGGGAAGGAAGAGCAGGAAAGAGAGAACCTGATGACTAAAGCAGTTTTTTCCTTCATAGAAACCTAGGTTTGGCCATGACTAGCTCTGCCTACCTCTCTCCCATTCTCTGAGTTCAAGGGTGGGATCCTTCTTTTGCTCAAGGACCATAATAAAAGCATGGTTAGGCTCGTTATATGCATAGCCCAAGAGGAATTAAGGTGAGTGGGAAATGATGAAGGTATTGGTTTAAGGCAAAAAAAATTTAACTTGTTATTATGACCTTGGAAAATGTGACCCAGAGCAATAACACTAGTACTTTTAAGACTGCTGGTGTGCCTAGGCTCTAGCTTGGACCCTGCAGTGTCATGAAAGAGGAGACCTATCATAACGTTTATGGTCTGAATAAAATTCCAATTCAGTTTTAGAACCAATGTGATGAACTAGGAAGTCATCTCTGAAATAATGCTGTTATGAGCAGGTGGGCCATAGAGTTGAAAGAGAACAGATTTAGGTGGTAAGAGATATGGATTCTAGAATAAAAAAGAACCCATAAGTGAGTCCACACTGATATGAAAGAATGAATGAATGGGGAAATTTTCCTTACAGTAGGATTCCAACTAATAAATGTAGGAGAAAGGATAGAATTTAAAATCACCACTTGGCAACCACCACGTTAATAGTTGCTTCAAGGAAAAGTTATTCATGAATGATAAAATCAGCAGGTGAAGTATGATGAGGAATAAACCCACATAGTGTCGAGGTTTCTCCTCACAAGATATTCACTTATTACAAAGGGATGAAATGGTAACTTTTCCATGGAAATACCCCGCAGATTCCATCTTAATCAAGGGATCAGTGTTCCTATCATGAGAAATGGAAAAATAGACCTCCTGTGCCTCCCGACATGATACCCTGAGAAGGACACTGTATCACTGCTGTGCTACTTGTGCCAGAACTGCAGAGCTTGAATCTAAGCTTGAAAAACATCAGACAAACCCAAATCCAGAGACATTCTTTAAAATAACTGACCTATACTTTTTAGTATCAAGACCCTAAAAACAAAGATAGACTAAGGAATCATTCCAGGTTAAAGCAAATTGAAGAGACATCACAATTAAATTTGTGTGACTCTGGATTGAGTTCTAGTCCAATAAAGGACACGAGTGGGACAATTGACAAAATTTACTAAGGTCTGTACATTAGTTTATAATATTGCTTTAATGTTGATTTCCTGATATGGCGTTATAATACAAATCAGTAAATAAGTGTAGTCCGGTTACAAAAGAAAGCTTTTACTTTTAGGAAATACATGCTGAAACACTTAGAAATGAGGAAAAGAGAGAGAAAGATTAAGATTCTGATCCTAGGTCTGCCAATAACTAGGCAACCCAGGACAAGTTGTTCACACCCTTATGGCTTCGGCTTTCTGTGAGATGAAGAGATTGCACCAGTTGTGTGATCCTCAAGGTGTGATGAAATAAAACAGCATCATCTGGGAAATTGTTAGAAATGCTTATTCTGAGGTCCCATCCCATTTTGGGGAAGCTCCCCTCTCCTTTTTTTTTTTTTTTTTTTAAGATTTAAAAGCATTTAATGACATGACATATATTTAACAGATAGGACAAAAGTTGAGCAGTACAGGTCATAGAACTGAGCACTGGGCCTGAATGACCACCTCCCTCGCTGCTCAGGCGCAGCCTCTGGAGTTCTTTCCTATCAATACCGTCTTGATTGTGCAGTCAGATGAAAATTTGTCATTACCTTCGTTACAATGACAGAGAAATGCACACTGTGTATCAAAGAGCAAGGTAATGAAGCCAATGGGGATGGAGGCTGTATATTAACGAGTCCTCCGTGAAATCCTGATGTGTCCTGAGGTGTGAGAACCGCTGCCCTAGTTATCTCCAAGGCCTCTGTTAGCCTAAGGTTAGCTGATGTTCTGTGGTTCTCATCTCTCTCCTACAGGGGACCACTGTTTCTCAGAAAGAGTGACTCCCCTCTCCAGTTCACTCATCATTTATTTGGTGCTGACAAAGGGCTGGCTGGAAGTGCTGGAACTTTAGAGAAATGGTTCTTCTGGGCATTTAGACCCAACCTGTGCTTGCAATAGGTACAGATGAAACATAAAACATTTAATAATCCTACTCACTCAGGACAGCAAAAAAACTAAACGATGCATAATTAAGTTTCATGCAGTGGCTTATCTGCCTTGGCCTCTTACTAAAATGCTTGAGCCACTTGCTTCTAGGAAGAGTGGGGCTGTGAATCACTCCTAAAGAGTTTCTATTGCTATGTTTAGAAAAGTTTGCCTTAGCCTTCTCTTCAGGATAAGTGTTTCCTGGATTACTCAGGTGGTTGAGAATCTCTTCTCATGCCTTCTAAACACTTCTACAAGCCCAGAGTTAACTCTTATCTATGAAGTGTCCTTAAGCTGTGGCCCAAGAGAGTGTTAAGTTTGCTTCTGATTGGCTGTTGATTAAAAAGAGCAAACAGACAAAAATCTCTCCCATTCTTGGTTTACCGGTTACTACTGGGCTAGTGGTAAAGAACCCACCTGCCAATGCAGGAGACGTAAGAGACTCAGACTCGATCCCTGCATCAGGAAAATCCCCTGGAGAAGGGCACGGCAACCCACTCCAGTATTCTTACCTGGAGAATCCCATGGACAGAGGAGCTCGGCAGGCTGCAGTCCATGGAGATGCAAAAAGTTGGACAAGACTGAAGCGACTTAGCACACACTGGGCTCCTATCACTGAAGGTTTTCCATTCACGTCCACACCCCTGTCCTCAGCACCACCTGGCTCTCAAAGCTACTTTTTTAGTCCTGATCTTGCCTAACGTTGGTTTCTGATTTTGTGTTGTTTCTACATTTTTATTTATTGATTGAACAGATAGTGGAGATCAACATGCCCCTCTTCCCTGCCCACCCTGACTTTATCCTGCAGGTTCAATTTCTGATTTTTGACAGTCATGGGGATGCCCTTTGAGAACTGATTTACTCTATCCAAAACAGATCTATCATCTTCTCTACCATTCTGGATCCAATTTCCTTAAGCTTCTTTGTCTCCATCTGTAAAACAAGATAATAATAGCACTTTCCTCATAGGGTGTGTCTGTCCCTCACAGAATCAATGCTTGTAAATTTTAGCACTGCTGAGCACATAGTAAGAACTGAGTAAAAACTCACTATTGATTATATAGTTATAATAATAATAATAATAAACAACTCTCCCTAAATTGAATATCTATCAATATTGAATATCTATCAAAAGGCTTGCCTTTTCTCCCAGTCTTCCAAATTGGCAGCTTTGGAGTTCACCTGCCTCTGCCCCAAAGTTAAATGAGTGAACTTTGGAGTTCACTCATTTTCCTCCATTGCAGATATTTTGGCCTCATCTACCTTTATATAGGGCTTCTCTGGTGGCTCAGATGGTAAAGAATCCCCCCACAGTGCAGGAGACCTGGGTTCAATCCCTGGGTTGAGAAGATCCCCTGGAGGTGGGCATGGCAACCCACTCCAGTATTCTTGCTTGGAGAATCTTCATGGACAGAGAAGCCTGGCAGGCTACAGTCCATGGGGTTGCAAAGAGTTGGACAAAACTTGTTGTTTTCTTGGTGGGATTTGCATGAGGCAAGAATTAGGAACAAATTCCCTAGGAGGCTGCCCTACTCTTGCAAAGACCTTGAACTAGGCTGCTGAGGAGACTCTGCCATGGGTCACCCACCTCTGCCCCTGGGTCCCTTTCAACACAATCTCCCTGCCTCCCTTCTGGGATATTGCTGGTAATTAGTGCTTCATTCCTGACATTGCTATTTCCCCCTGGGCCAAATGACTGAGCTTGTTACATTTAAAAATGTAAGATTTCCTGGCTCTCTTTAGCGTATTTAATCCTGCCACCCTTGGGCTTCCACAAACAAAGGCACACTTCTCGTTTTCATGGTAAAGTAGGTGAATAAATACTGAGAACGAATCCTTCCATCTATCAAATATTCTAGTGCTTCAGTCTCAACAACAGCTATCTTGGGGATGAGCGGGCCATGGGTGAGTGACGGCCCTTGGTCAGCATGGCATTGGAAGGGAAAGAATGTGTCAGGGCTCATGTTTATGCTTTCCAGTGTGTGTTCATTCCATGGTGTTTCCCCCTCCCCATTCTTAGCAAATGGCTATTTCACACTGCAGTTTAGTTCAGTTCAGTCGCTCAGTCGTGTCCGACTCTTTGTGACCCCATGAATCGCAGCACGCCAGGCCTCCCTGTCCATCACCAACTCCTGGAGTTTACCCAAACTCATGTCCATCGAGTCGGTGATACCATCCAGCCATCTCATCCTCTGTCGTCCCCTTCTCCTCCTGCCTCCAACCTCTCCCAGAATTAGGGTCTTTTCCAGTGAGTCAACTCTTCGCATGAGGTGGCCAAAGTATTGGAGTTTCAGCTTCAGCATCAGTCCTTCCAATGAATATTCAAGACTGATTTCTTTTAGGATCGACTGGAAAAAAGACGTTTGTTCTTTGGAAGAAAAGCTATGACCAGCCTAGACAGCATATTAAAAAGCAGAAACATTACTTTGACAACAAAGGTCCATCTGGTCAAAGCTATAGTTTTTCTAATCGTCATGTACGGATGTGAGAGTTGGACTATAAAGAAAGTAGAGTGCCAAAGAATTGATGCTTTTAAACTGTGGTGTTGGAAAAGACTCTTGAGAATCCCTTGGACTGCAAGGAGATCAAACTAGGCATCCTCATGATAACAGCTTAGAAATGAGTGCCCAGACCCCTCTGCTCTTTGCTAAGCCATGTTTGAGCCTAGCAAAGTAAGCCTTCTCCACTGAAACTGCAGCTAATCAGAACGCTGACAATCTCGCTAAATAAAAGGGCTCAAAGAGAAATGCCTTGACTACAGCTAAAACATCTGCCACCTGGTTGTAACATTTCATATTTGATATCAAGGAACATTAGATTTATTATGCCATGTACTTCAATTTTGTGGCAGATGCTTCCTCTGCTGGGAAATATTGGGCTTGGGTATTTCTTCCTCCACGAAGCCTTCCCCTCCCATGGCTTTGGTTATTTTCCCTGGGTTCCCAAAACCAGTCTGTGCTGGGTGTGAGGGGCCCAGGCTTGGGCATTGTATTTCAGGGGCTCCTTTCTGACCCTCCTTTTGACTGGCCTCCCCTTCCAGGACAAAAAAACCCCTGGACCAAGGGAATACGTCCATTCAGAGAATGGACTTTCCCTCCTGGACCGTATGTTACATACTCAAGATCCCAGAATGTTCTCCTGGAATGGCCTCCAGCCCTCCAGCCTCAGTCCATCTTGAAAGTTGACCACATAGCTGGTGAACACACCCTGAGGGATGCTGAGAGGTAGCTGGGCAATGGCTATTTGCTGCTGGAGAGAAGCTTGGATATGCAGTCTGAGGGGCCCACGTGCAGGTGTGCTGACACTCACAGTTCAGGATGGAGCTGGGGTTGCGAAGTCAATGGGGGTGAGCCAGGGGTATATCTAAGATAGAACATATTGTATTGATAGTTTACTAGCTAGGTTTATAAATACTTAGATGTATAGTCAATGGGCCTTTCTTTGTACTCTTGCTCTGGGCCCTGCAAATGTTAAAGGTGGGCCTGTTCAAAACATCCAGGGAATATCTAACATTGTATAATCTGTTTCATGGCTGTGGTAGCTACTGTGTATTCCCCCCCAGCCTCAGGGTTTTTGCACACACTGTTTCCTCTCCTGGAATGGTCTTCCCATGGATCCCTTTAGCCTAGTAAACTTTTTAAAATTGAAGTTTAGTTAATTTACAATATCAGGTAAGTTTCAGGTATACAACAAAGTGATTCGGTTATATATTTACGTATATATGCTGTATATTTTTCAATTATTTTCCATTAAAGCTTATTGCAAGATATTAAATATAGTTCCTTGTGCTGTACAGTAGGTCCTTGCTGTTTATCTGTTTTATATATTGTAGTATGCATCTGTTAATCCCATATTCCCAGTATATCCCTCCCTCCCCTTCCCCTTTGATAACCATAAGTTTTCTATTAATATGTATATGAGTCTGTTTCTGTTTTGTAAATAGGTTCATTTTTCCTATTTTTTAGATTCCATATTTAAGTTATATCTTGTGATATTCGTCTCTCTCTGACTTACTTCATTTAGTATGCTAATCTCTGTGTTCATCTGTGTTGCGGCAATGGCATGTATATGTATATGTGTGCATGTGTGCTCTGTCACTTCAGTCACGTCTGACTCTTTGTGACCCCATGGACTGTAGCCCACCAGCCTCCTCTGTCCATGGGATTCTCCAGCAAAAATACTAGAGTGTGTTGCTTTGGTCTCCCCTAGGTTGTCTTCCCGACTCAGGGATCGAACCTGCGTCTCCTTCATTGCTGGGGGATTCTTTACTGCTGAGCCACTGGGGAAGCAGTATACATATATATTTTACATCTTCTTTAACCATTCCTCTGTTGATGGACAGTTAGATGATTGCTTCCATGTCTTTAGCTTGTGTGTGTATGTGTATTAGTTGCTCAGTCCTGTCCAACTCTTTGTGACCCCATGAACTGTAGCCCACCAAGCTCCTCTGCCCATGGAATTCTCCAGGCAAAAATACTGGAGTGGGTGGCCATTCCCTTCTCCAGGGGATCTTCAACTTTTAATTTATATATCAGACCTCAGTTGAAATATTTTATCAAAAAAGTCTTCCCTGACTTCCTAGATTAGGTCAGGCCCTCCTGGTTTTTCACTCCCAAATCTCCTAATACTCTGATAATACTCTGAGGTGAAAGTACAGTAGCAATAATGATAATAACAATGTTAGTGATGATGATAAAAACAAGTATCCACTGATTACTAAGTGCTAGACTTTTTCATGGGTGCTTCACATATATGACCTCATTTGTTCTGCATAAGACAAATGAAATATTGTCATCCTCATTTTACAGATGAAGAAACTGAGGCTTAGGAAGTGTGGTAGGCTGTTATGCTTCTGGTACCTACCTGAATCAGACCTCCCAGTATTCTCACTTTCACAATGATTACCTCCCTGCTAACCCAGGTGATTTGCTTTGGCCAATGATCCTTCAGCAAGCATGACTTACTGCTAAATTCTTGCACATTGGAGCTTATCATCTTTGAACCCAACTTCACTTAAGACTCCCAGATCAAACTAATGAATGAAAAGAACCACATGGTGAGGGAGGCCCAACTGGTTCAGCATCTCCGCTGACCTCAGCCTGCAGCTGACCCTGAAGCTGAATGCAACCACTGCAGGCAAATTATAATGATAGAATAAATAATGATATAACAGTACAGTGTGCTACAAAATGTACACAGAAATAGATCATTAGTAGAGAGGGGTTAATTTGCTCAAGAACCCAGAACTAATAAATGATAGATATGCATGCAAAGTTTATAACTATACTCATACTATATCACTTCCTAGTCCAAGCGCTCCTCTTCTGGACACTGGATGGACTGTGGCTCTGCTCCCTGGCTCCTCTCCTGGTCTACACCACGCTTGCTACCCTCTAGCCCACTCAGCTTCCTCTGGCCATGCTGTCGTGCAAATATCATGGACACACAGGACTACTGAGAGCAGCAAAAGTCCCTGTAAGATGGGCAGCTTCTTATCGCAGTGCGAGATCCCCCAGGGGAATGGGTTCTCTCCAGCACGGGTGCCCCTACACCCGGTGGGCCTCTCCCCCAGGGGAATCAGGTAGGCCAATCCCTCTTCTCTCCCCTGTGTCTCCAGGACACTATCTCTTCAGTTCTGCACCCTCCCTTGCCCATTTCCTCAAATCAAATTTAGACTGACAAATAAGCTTTTCTTTCTCCCACTAGGATTTTCCATTAGGCATCTGCTGACATGGCCCTTCCCATTCAGAGAAGCCGAGGGTATAAGGGGTAACAAAAGTGCTGGTTCTTCCACTCAAGCACCATAAACTAGAAATGCTTTCTAGTCTCAAACTAGAAATGGGAGGAAAAGAGCACCTTCCAAAGAGAGAAATACAGTGAGGATTGCTGAGGCCTGGAGAGTGACTGACAACATATGCTTCAGCCCAAACTGATATTTGAAAAATCCCTAGAATTTCTTAGAGCACTTACCCATGGCTGATCCTTCTGTCTCCCAGAAAAATGTGGGTTACTTCCCTTTTTTAAAAGTAAAAACAGCACTGTCAAGCTACACTTTACATATTAGAAAATTTACCTATTTTAAATTATTTTTAGTAACTTTACCAAGTGGTGTAACCATCTCTATAAATCCAGAAATGTTCTATCCCCTCAACACAATACTTTATGCCCTCATCCTGTTCTCTTCTCCAAACCCAGGCAATCATTAATTTAATTGGAATCATATAATATGTGGTCTCTTGTGTCTAACTGAACATGACATTATTAAAGTTCATCTATTATGTACCATATGTCCGTAGTTTATTCCTTTTTCACTTCTGAGTAACATCCATTCTGGGACTTCCCAGGTGGTGCAGTGGTAAAGAATCCACCTGCCAATGCAGGAGGCGCAAGAGATGCAGGTTCAATCGCTGGGTCGGAAGATCCCCTGGAGAAGGAAATGGCAACCCACTCCAGTATTCTTGTTTGGAAAATCCCATGGACAGAGGAGCCTGGTGGGCTGCAGCCCATGAGGTCACAGAGTCGGACCCCATTCAGCACACACACACATCAATTATGTAGATACACCACATTCTATGCATCTCCTCACTACTTGGTGAACAGTTGGGTTGTTTGCAGATTTTGGCTCCTATGAATAATGCAGCTATGAACATGTGAACGTGAGTCTTTGTGTGAACATACATTTTTACTTCTCTTAGCTAAGAGTGGAATTTCCAAGTAGTTTTATGTTTAACTTTTAACTGTAAACTGCCAAGCTGTTTTCCAAAGTGGCTTTACTGTTTTACATTCCCACCACTGATTAGGGGTTCCTTTCTCCTCTCCAAGTCGTGGGACAACCATCCTCCAATCTTTGATCAACAACCAGTTTTTTTATTCTAAGAATTAATTAGGTCCTAGAGAATGTTTTAGCTATGCTCTCCTGGGTTGAATTATGCTTTGTTCTCTGTAATGACCTTAAATAGACAGTTATGATGGTTACACTCAATATGCATGTGTCATTATTTATTTATTTAAAACACTTAGTTCACTGGGCTGGCTCCAATAACCATTTAGTTTTTTACTATCTCAGGGGATGGTCATGCAAAAGTACTTATGAAAACTCTGAGGCAAACAACAGTGTACTGCTCTGAAAACTCACCAGGAAACTGAACTCCCTGAGAGCAGACTTCTGAAGACTGTAACCTTGTATGGTATTTTTTAGAAGAGGACATTGGCCCTAAATATGTTCACATGCAACCCCCCAAGGTGAAAAGCCAATATGAAGGACATATGTATAGGAAACCTCAGAGCCCAGAGGAAACAAGTTTAGGTTTGTGTGAAGGTATATACCAACACAGGCTTCCGTGGTAGCTCAGCTGGTAAAGAATCTGCCTGCAATGCATGAGACCCTGGTTCGATTCCTGGATCAGGAAGATCCCTTGGAGAAGGAATAGGCTACCCACCCCAGTATTCATGGGTTTCCCTGGTGGCTCAGACAGTAAAGCATCTGCCTGCAGTGCAGGAGACCTGGATTCAATCCCTGGGTTGGGAAGATCTCCTTGAGGACGGCTTGGGAGCCCACTCCAGTATTCTTGCCTAGAGAATCCCCATGGACAGAGGAGCCTGGTGGGCTGCAGTCTGTGGGGTCACAAAGAGTCGGACACAACTAAGTGACTTAGCACACACATACACACACACACATGCCAACATGTTTCACAGATTATGAAATTTTAAAATGTATTCATTTTTGATGGCACGGGGTCTTTGTTGCTGTGTGCAGGCTTTCTCTAGTTGCAGCAAGCAGGGGCTACTGTCTAGTTGTGGTGCACGAGCTTCTTACTGCAATAGCTTCTCTTATTGCCAAGAATGGGCTCTAGGGCGCATGGGCTTCAGTAGTTACAGTACATGAACCCAGTTTCTCTGCAGTATGTGGTATCTTCCAAGCCCAGGGATTGAACCCATGTCCCCTGCTCTGGCAGGCGGACTTTCAACCCCTGGACCACCAGGGAAATCCAAGAAATTTTTTATTATGCAACTATAGTCTGAGAAATTTTAATCAGAAATCCTAACTTTCAAAAATCCTGCTAGACTATTTCTACAAATGTACATTAAAAAAAATGTGCTCAATAACAGAAACTATTCAAAGATTCAGAAATAAAACTCAAGACAGTCTGGGACTGCTGCTGCTGCTACTGCTAAGTCGCTTCAGTCGTGTCCGACTCTGTGCGACCCCATAGACGGAAGCTCACCAGGCTCCCCTCTCCCTGGGATTCTCCAGGCAAGAACACTGGAGTGGGTTGCCATTTCCTTCTCCAATGTATGAAAGTGAAAAGTGAAAGTGAAGTCGCTCAGTTGTGTCCAACTCTCAGCGACCCTATGGACTGGAGCCCACCAGACTCCTCCGTCCATGGGATTCTCCAGGCAAAAGTACTGGGGTGGGGTGCCATTGCCTTCCCCAGTCTGGGACTAGAAGTTGCCATTGAGGCCTTGGTAATAGTGAATGAGATTATTCCCCAGGTGAAGGGATTGGTAGGTCACAACAGTTGTCCCTCAAGGTCATTTGCATAAGAACTTCAGATACGTGAACTAGTAAAAATCTCCTGGACCAAGATTTCTAACACTGAAAATGGAATATTTATAAAAGAAAATCACTGACTAGTAAGGAGTGACACAAAGCTTCTTTGTGGTATTGGTTTCTGAATCTACACGTGTGCTGAAATGTCACAGAACTACACACACACACACACACACACACACACATACACCCACACAGGGTGCATGTGAAAACTAGTGAAATCCAAGTAAGGTAATGTGAGTTTATAATATTATACCAATGTAACTCCCTGGTTTTGAGCTGTGCCTTGCTTATTCAAGGGTAAAAGGTACATGGGAAGTCTATGTACTATAGTACTTTTGAAATTTCTTGTACTGGTACATTAAACTATTTCAAAATTAAAATTTATTTAAGAAAGAGAGGCAGGAAGGAAGGAGAAAGGAAACTATGAATTCTTTTCTTCTATAATCAGTATGGATTGGATGTAGGGGAGAGATTGGGAACAGTCAAGTACCTACTGAATTTTAGCAAAGATCCCCTCTGAAAAAGAAATTATGAAAAATGAATACAATAAACTCACCCTAAACTGGAATCTATAGATTAGATAGATAGATTGACCTAGATAGATAGGTTGCCATTTCCTTCTCCAGAGGATCTTCCTGACCCAGGGATCAAATCCGGGTATCCTGCATTATAGGCAAACACTTTACTGTCTGAGCTACCAGGGAACTTCCCAATAGACTGACAGACATAGATATTTCATATGTACAGAATGACTAGATATAATGTAAGAAAATGACCATGTCTGCGTGTGGGAGTCTCTATGGGGTCGCACAGAGTCGGACATGACTGAAGCAACTTGGCAGCGGCAGCAGCATGTGGGGGTCTAACTGCTTGTGCTGTACCTTTATTTAGCAAGAGCGATCACAGAAGGAGGTTCACCTTTACTGTGTCTCAAAGCAGAGAGTACAAACATCAGGAACTGTCTACAGGAGTGGGTCTGGACTGACTGTTCCAGCATCCTTGGCAGGGGTACTTCTACAACGGAAACGGATGCATCAGACTATGATATAGTCTGGCGACAAGAGCTATTAAGACCATTCTCTAATTCCCTTTGCTATGATTCCATTCTCAGTTTTAATTATACTTTGGCTTTTCATGTAGCTTTTGTATAGCAAGATAATGAGCTGATTGGCCAATGCAAGGATTTTAGTCTACTTGACATTATTTCTTCTTCATGAATTAATAATTTAGCATTCTGGTTCATATATCAATATCTTGTGGGTTTGATAAGTATGAGTGAGCAACTAGAGCATAAGTTCTTAACCTAGAAACCAGAGATGAACTTCAAGGGATCCATTAAGCCCTAAGATTGTATGCAAATCATGTCTACATGTGCAGAGTGCCTTTACCAAGGAGTGGGGTTGATAGCTTCACTAGATTCTCGTAGAGAGTTTCCAACTGGATACACTGGCAAAATAGAATTATCTAGCTTATTAAACTTATCTTCATGGAACATATTGGGAAGGGAATATATTCCCATGCTATAATTCTTTTAAGACAACGGCACAAGATTCAATTGCCCAAATTCATGTCTAAGATTTTAACAGCTTGTTCACTAATAACCTCTGAAGGGCTTAATTTTTGTTGAAATGTTGCCTTATTTTATTAATAGATGGTCAAGTGTGAGAATTAATGGCAATCACTACTCTTAACAGCTAAAGTTTACAAGACAACAGCTCTGTACCAGGCAATATGCTAACTTTGTGTATGGAATCTTACTATGGGCTTTACAAGAGTCCTGAGGCGTGGGTATTAGGACTTCAGTTTAATACCTAAGGAAACTGAGCTAGAGACGTTAAAGAACGTACTAAGGTTATACAGCTGTCAGTGGAGAGCCGAGGGGACACCTATATGTGACTGGCCTTTCCCTCAGCCTCAAGGCTCAATATCTCGATTCTCAAGCTCTACTTGGAAGCACTTTCTCATCAAAGCTTTATTTCCACCTCAAATTCTCCCACCCTTAGTAGAAGGCCTCTGCTTCTTAAACTGACTGTAAATCACCCTACTAGAACCATTAGAGTAGTATCAACCATGAGGTCAGCAAGCTATTTTCTGTGAAGGACCAGACAGTATTCATAACTATTTTAGGCCTTGTGGCCCATATGGTCTCTGTCACAACAACTCAGCTCTGCTGCCCTCTGTGATGCAAAAGCAGCCACGGATAAGGCATGAGGGAGTGAGTGTGGCTGTGTGCCAATAAAACCTGATTTATGGATATGGAATTTTTAATTTCACATAATTTTCACATGTCACAAAATAGTATTCTTATTTTAATTTTTTTCCCCACCATTTAAAATTGTGAAAACCATGTCTAGCTCACACTCTGTACAAAAACAGCAGGCAAACTGAATTTGATCAATGGGCCAAAATTTGCCAATGTTGCTCAGACATCATCTTATGTGCTCCTGCTCTCCACAACTACACAGAAAACCACTGAGCCTAAAATTGTACCTTAACCTTTTCTTATTCTCTACAGAATCTATATGCAGGGTTAGACCTATAAGTAAGGACTCAAATGTACTTGAGAAACAGCACTGATGGTTCCCACCCGCAGAGCCATAACCAAGAAGAAATAACAAGTTCATCTCAAAATAGACGGCATCTTTATTGTCTTCACCCTCTCTCCTCCCTAACAAAATTCTGGCTCTCTAAAATATCACAGTTAGTTTTTGGTTCTGAGTGCTGATAAGAAATACCCACGTGCTTGGCTAGCTTGAAGGTCAGATGGCATCTGGGCCTGGAGCCAATGAATACAGCTGGTGAAAATTCAAGCTGTCACACACTTGTTGCTAGCCCTGGTTTTCTAGTTCCTTCATCATGAATTATTAGATTATTTATAATAATGAATTGCCACATGAGCAATCATTTTTAAAACTGTAATCTCCAACCAGGAAAGATGTCATGACTTGATGGGCTAAATTTAGGACCATGAGAACCGTGCTCTAGGTCTGGCAGCCATGCATCTTCTCTGGGCCTTCATTTCCTCCTCTGTAAACAAAGAGTAGTAGCTCTGCCCTCCTCCTATGTGAGGTTGGGCTGATTGGGCTGCAAATATAGTAACAATGGTTTGTAAGCTTCTCCATATAATTTGGCTCAATCATATTAAGCCATGCTGGTATATGATATTATAAGACTGAGAAATGTGCTGTGCTGTTGTGTATAAGAATGAAACTGTTTGGTTTTTTAATTTGCTTTAAGTCCATATCAACAAACTTTAAGATCAACCTGATATTTAATACTAAGTACACATTTAAAAATTTTATAATATGCCAATGAGTTTTTTTTTTTTTTTTTGCTTTACCACTTCAGTGTGAAATTGCTGAAATCAGAAACTGCAATTACCACAGTCTTTCTGGTCAGATGTCACCCTGCTGAACAGCATGTGAAAACAGGAGATTCATATTATTCTTTGTTAAGCAAAGCCCGTGACCCGGTTGTCAGGATGGAATCTTGCAAACACCGCCAGGCACCAAGTAAACTTCTAGGTGCTTGAGGAGCCAGCTGTTCTGTGAGGCGTGGATGTTATTCTGATTTATTTCTAAAAGTTTACGTGTTTTTTTTTTTTTTTTTAACCGCTTTGCACTGGAGTTAGTTTTCACCCACTTTACAGATACCTTAAAATAATCTGGTGTTGAAAACTCTTCCAACAGCTGCCAGCTTGCCCATGAGGTGAGGAAGCTGCTCCCTCAAGGGTGAAACAGCACTTGGTGCAAACAAATGTTTAAAACCAGTAAAGACAGCAGACAAAGGAACGATTTAGTACTTCTGCATTAAATAAAGCAAGGAGAGACTTTGTCCAGTCTCTCAGCCCCTCAGCATTCAGCAGCAGATTGATGATTTACTGCTCCTAAGAAGACAGCAATCTCGGATATGGTATAGAGTAAGAGGTGGAACAGAAATCGACTCACAAAAGATATTCTTTCAAACCTCAGACTGCAATTTCCATGGAGAAGGGGAGGAGTTCAGCTTTGCAACTGGAGCCTCAATGATATATGTAGGAAGCAGCTGCCTTCTGTTCCCTGATGCTCCCTCATTCCATTGTGGGGCAAGCAATGCCTGGCTACATAGAATTTGTGACATTTGTGGGGTGCTTATGGTGCCTGGATGAAGAATGCTTATAGGGTTACTAATTATTATTATAATAATACTGTGACAAAAAGCTCTGCTGGCCTTCAGCAGATAGCAGCTTATATAATACTCTGCTTTGATGTGAGAAGCTTGCAAGCATCAGTGGTTAACATAATTTTGGCTGGCTCTTAGAGTCAGCTGTGGTCATTATGGTGCCTTCCCTAACATAACCCTAAGAAGTAGTTCACATATTTCTACATGGGTTAGTCACTGAATCATGAATCAAGAATTTAACCATTGGTGTGGCAGATCTTGTTGCTGTTACTAACATGCTGGTTCTTCTCTCTCCACCTTTTCCAATAGTCTCAGGGTAGATAAGAAAACTGTTGTTGTTGTTGTTTAGTCACCAAGCTGTGTCCAACTGTTTCGAGGCCTTATGGACTGTAGCCCACCAGGCTCCTCTGTCCATGGGATTTCCCAGGCAAGAATACTGGAATGGGTTGCCATTTCCTTCTCCAGGCAATCTTCCCGACCCTAGGATTGAACCCATGTCTCCTGCATTGGCAGGCGGTTTTTTTTACCGCCAAGCCCCAGAAAAGAAAATATTTTCCCTCAAATTTGGATTCACATTACTTGAAATTGAAAAGCCTATGACATGTTTACACTGAATAAAGAAAAACTTTGATTAGCCTAGGAGTAAAAATGGAAAGAAGAGGAAGAAACATACTTTTGAGAAGTCTCAGGTTGATTTGATTATTTTAGCAACTCCTGAGCACCCAGCATGGCCAGACATGAGAGCTACAAAGATGCAATACCATCACGGAAACTCAGGCTGGGGGAGATGGATAGACAAATTGACAAGCACCATGAAGAGAACATGTGCAATGATACATGTACTAAGAACGATAAAGGTGCAATGGAGAAAAGGACTTTTCGATCTGGAATGGAGCAAATCAGTCAAACAAAGCAAAAAAATAGGTAGGAGATAATCTGGAAAAAATGGATGCAGTGGATCCTCCCAGCTCATAAACTGCCCACCTTCCAGGAAGGAGCAGCAGAAGGTGCAAAAGTGTGGAGGTGAAAAACAGACCAGCCTGCATGATGATAAAGAAAACAGAGTTCTCAGAATTGCCTAAATCCTGTGACTATATGCTAAGGAGGAGCCTGGTTTCCAGTCTTGGGCTCTTCATGCAGAAACTCTGGTAAGTCTTCGGGCTCCTTTGAATCGCTGTAGCAGCTGACTCTTTGTGCTATTTATCTTGCACTCCCACCCCATCATGGTATTCTTTATCCCCTTGATGAGCAACCTGAGGGAAAGGACTCAGTAAGGGGGTGTCCTGCATTAAGCTTTGTTATTATTCCATTTGTTTTTTTTTTTTTTTTTTAGTGCTCCCTGGAGAAAGGAATGGTTACCCACTCCAGTAATCTGGCCTGGAGAATTCTGTGGACTGTGTAGTCCATGGGGTTGCAAAGAGTTGGACAGGACTGAGCGACTTTCACTTTCACTTTATTTACTTTAGGCTTTCACCATAGATTTAGGGAGCACACTCCTTTTGTTTAAACATTATTTTATTTTTTGACCATGCCGTACAGTGTGTGAGATCTTAGTTTCCCAACCAGGGAATCGAATCCTTGCCCACTGCTCTGGAAGCTTGGAGTCTTAATTAACCACTGGACCGCCAAGCAAGTTCCATTGTTATTGCATTCAAATTGACCTGCTCAGTTTGGTTCACTATGGTCTATGTACATAGTGACTTACAGTAGACATTTTTTTTCTGTTTTTATATTTTTATTTTGAAATTTAAAATTTATAGAAAAGCAGTAAAAGTCGCTCTTGAAACTCCCCTATACCTTTCACTCAGTTTACCTATTGTTACCATTTTGCCACATCTGCCTTATTCTTTATACACACATACATTAAAATTTTTTCCTAAACCATTTGAGAAAAAAGTTGCAGATATCATGCCCCTTATGTCTTGATCCTTCAATGTGTATTTATGTATTTCCTGTAAACAGACACATGCTCTCACACAATATAGCCATCAAGATCAAAAAATTAACATCGACCCAACATTACCATCTAATTCAGAGATTCCATTCAAAGTTCATCTGTTGTGACACAGAAAACAACTTTATGGTTATTAAAGGGGAAAAGTAGGGGGGGAATAAATTAGGAGTTTGGGATTAATATATACACACTAATATATCTAAAATAGATAATCAACAAGGACCTACTATATATCACTGGGACCTGTACTCAGTATTTTGTATATACCTACCAGGGAAAAGAATCTGAAAAAAAGAAAGAGAGAAAGAAAAACTGAATCACCTTGCTGTACAGCTGAAACTAACACAGCATGGTACATCAACTATACTTCAATTTTAAAAAAATTTCACTTGCTGACCCAGTGATAGGGATAGGTCTAGGTCTTTTATAGTTATCGTTTCTCTTTAACTTCCTTCATTTTGGAAAAATGCCTCCATTTTTCCTTCTTTTCATGACATTTCTTGAGGCACATTGTTATTTTACAGAATATCCTACAGTCTGGGTTTGTCTGGTATTACCTTGTGATTTATGCATTTGCAGCAAGACTCTCTCAGAAGTAATGCCTTGCTCTTCTTATTGTATCATATCAGGAGGCACATGACGTTAATTTGTCCCATTACTAATTTTTCCTGATACATTTGGTGGAGTTGATGTTTTATAGGATTCTCTGCTGAGTCATTCCTAAGTGTTTTGTGAAGAAAATGTCGTTCAACTTCTACGGTAAGATAGGACTTTCTTTCTCCTCCATTTATCCCTTTAATTTTTATCATTGTAGATTCATGGATTCCTATTTTATTCAGGTGGGTAAGATCAGTAACTGTCATTTACTAGGAGACTCAAATCGTGCCAGACTTGATCAGTGGGAGCTCATTGAAGGCAAGCCTTGTGCCCTTTTATTATGTCCCCATCATTCTTTGAGCATCGCCTTAGGTTGTAGAACAAGATGTTCCTGTCTCACCTTTTATTTCCCCTACCCCAGCCCTCGAATCAGCTGTTTCTCCAAGAAACCCAGGTCCATTAAAATGAAGAAGAGCATGTAGAAGCCAGATTCTGCAAGCGAGCTAAGCTTATTCCTTCTGGGATATCTTTACTTCTGGCCCTCTCAGCAGATAGAACTAGGAAATATAAGTCTATATCTATCTACATATGTGTATGTGTGTACATGCATGATATGTGAATACACACACATAAACATCTGTACTCACACCTAACTCCATATCCATGTCTTACTAAAAGTTATGAATTCACTTTGATTCCTCTACTCCCAGTTTAACACCACAGTATTTATTCTAGCCTTTCCCTTTTCCAAATTTGTAATTCCCTTTGGACAGCAAGTAATTCTCAATGCATTTACTTAATTGGGCAGTCCTACCTGTGCGTCAAGCTTGCCTGGTGGTTCAATGGTAAAGAATCAGTCTGCCAATGCAGGAGACATGGGTTCAATCCCTGACCCGGGAAAATCCCCTGGAGAAGGAAATGGCAACCCACGCCAGTATTCTTGCCTGGGAAATCCCATGGACAGAGAAGTTTGGCCAGCTACAGTCCAAAAAGAATAGGACACAACACAGCAACCGAACAACAGCAACAAGCCTGTATGTCACCAGTCCCCCAGCCACACTAGCCTGAAGTTTGTCCCCTAACTGTGGGCCCCCAGAGCAGGCAAATCTCTTCCCTGCCATGGGGTGCCTTGTAGTCAACATGACTTGCATGATCAGAATGAACCGACTTTAAGTGAGTTCTGACCACTTCTGCCACCGCCTAGACTGAGACTCAGTGGAGAAGAATCACAAGGTTTACTTTTCTGTGTGTTGCTTAGCAGAGTGAATGTTATTTTCTTCTTTGCCATGGCAGTGACCACTTTCAATGTGGAATTTTTTTTCTCCTGTTTGCTCCTCTCTCCTGCTCTCATTACTCACTAATGAGTAATACTCAGTAAAAGGATTAACTGAATCCATTCAAAGATGTGTAGCTTGCTCCAAGTTTCTCCCAGGAAGAGTGCATTATAAATATGATATAGCTGTAAAAAACCAGAGCTGGAGACCAGAGGTCAGGTGATCCCTCCCCACAGCTGCCAGATGGTTCTTCTAGTACATTCTCAGAGACATAACCTCACATCCTAGGATACATATCTTTAAGCCATCTTCATCTCCTGCCTCTCCTTCCCCCACCCCCATGACAAATTGTAACCTTGGAGGCAGTGAGTTCTCTGCTGCTGTGGCTGCTATGTCAGTTTCTCCTTGATCCGTTTACTGCGGCGGTAGTGACTGTCCCCAACAATGTCCTTACTGTTCTACACAGCAGGGGAAATCCTTTTCCACAATCTAAATCATCCCAATGCGTTAAATGTTGTTTCCTTACAGAAGCAGATAGCTATACTGCATCACATGTACCAAATGAAGTTAAAAATGTAATTTCTAAACTTAATGTTCTCACAATTTATATTGTTAGAGACAAGGGATAATAAGGGGACCCACAGTCTCTCAGTTCAGAACTGACTTGTTTTAGATGAGCAAGGAGAGCTGCCTGGCAACACAATGCATCCCTGTGCATAAACTATGTTTACAGCCAAGGCTGGAGTAAAGGAACAGATGGCAAGAAAATCGGATTTAAGGAAGGGACAGATGCGCCTGCATCGGGGAGCTCGGTAAATCTCTTGGCTTCTGGTTTGCATGCAAGGATGAAGTCTAGCTACCCACGGCAGTCACGCCCTAGCTCACTGCTGCCTTTGACTGTTTGCATCTTGTCTCTGAAAATGGTTAATACAGCCCATTACCAGCGTTTATCTCATCTCTCCCACAGGGAATGTGTTTTCCCAGGGCTTTGTATGTTCCCTGTCCTTTTATGGAAAGTAGTTTCTTCATCATCCATGTGATTGTATATGTAAAATTTCAAGAATATTTAAGCTGCTAACCCCACTAGTCTATAGAAGCTGGGATTATATTTCTATGATCTTAGAAATATTTCCAATGAGCACATATAACAAGGAAAAATGAGCATAAACATTTATGATTAACACATTAACAAGCACACTCCCGCCCCCCACTCCACCCCCTCCCCCTGCCCCTGCCCCCCGGCCATGCTTCATCATCTCTTTTTGGTACTTTTCTCTGTGAAGGCAAAACAATTTTAAGATGCTAAATTCTACGATATATAAAATAGCTATTATAAATATTATATTAAAGTTGACTAGGCCTACTTCCCCCTCCTTCCCAAAGCAAATTGTAAGTTATACTCCAGTTAAGACTTACATTTGCTGCTTTTAGGGAGGTAATGGGGAAGAACACATGCATTCTGTCCCAGTGATCTCTGGCTGGGTTTAAATACATTTGTGTTATTTAACCCTAAATCTATCTCAGTGATGTATGGTTGGATTTAATAGCCCCAATTGTTCAATGCCGGGGCCAAGTTATAAACATAAAGTTATATTTTTATTCCAGAATGGCCCCCTCTATGTTTATAGCAATCCTAGGACCTTCACAGCCACCCTACAAAGTCACCTTCCTAAAGAAACACGCACCGTAACAAGAAGCCCACACTCATGCCTGCATGTTGGCAATTTGTCACTTCTCAGCAGCATCAGGTTCTGTAAAAGTCACCCTTTTAGATTCATCCTAAGAGAAAGATAGAACTACTTAACTAAAAATACTATATATTATAGAAGGAGTTTCTCACAAAATACTACTACTAAGTTGCTTCAGTCGTGTCCGACTCTGTGCGACCCCATAGACGGAAGCCCACCAAGCTCCCCCGTCCCTGGGATTCTCCAGGCAAGAATACTGGAGTGGGTTGCCATTTCCTTCTCCATGCATGAAAGTGAAAAGTGAAAGTGAAGTCGCTCAGTTGTGTCTGACCCTCAGCAACCCCATGGACTTCAGCCTTCCAGGCTCCTCCATCCATGGGATTTTCCAGGTAAGAGTACTGGAGTGGGGTGCCATTGCCTTCTCCATCTCACAAAATAGCCACGAGTTAAAAACAAAAAAACAAAGTATCTTGGAACTCCTCTGGGTGTCCAGTGGTTGATAATCCATTTTGCAACGCAGGGACACAGGTTCCATCCCTGGTCGGGGAACTACGATGCCATATGCCACAACTAGAGAGCCCACGTGCCACGGAGAAAGATTCTGCAGGATGCAACTAAGACTCGAGGCAGCCAAATAGTTAGATGAATTAATTAAATTTTTAAAACATCAAAGTATCTTGCAGGATTGACTGCAGAGCACCCTCACAAGTGGTTTCAGTGATGTCATCAGGACTGGTTTGACTCAACTCTCACCTCATGGTATGTGCAAGGCCAGCTGCAGTCATGGGCACGAGCATGATTCTGTCAGATGACCCAGGGGTTCCCCGTCACACAAACTCCCCAGGTGTGCCCCACCAGCACCCTCAGTGTCTAGCACACCTACAGCTGCTCTCTGTTACTTCTAGTCGGCTCTGAGATCTGGTGTGACCCCTTCCTTCCCCAATTTCTGGAAAGGCAATGTTGGGATCAGAGGCCTGTGGCTTGCTGGTACCCCTGGTCTCTCACAGAGCATAGGTTCTGGCCTGTGTTGATGAGGCTTCCTCAACCCTTGGGACATGGAGGGGGTGCCCCAAGCCTGGTAAAATGGAAGCCTGGCTGAGGCTGCCTTAGAGACAATTTTCCACTTGTGCTTTAAGTGAGCCATGTCCTTTTACTTTACATAACCATTTGCGTCTGCCACCTCCTCTGATTCTCTGGCTCCAATGCACGACAGTAGCCAAGCCAAGGAAAAAGCCACTACTAAGAAATCCGGGAAAGAATCCGTATGGACACTTATTTACAACCACCAGCCAGGAGGCAATTTATTATGCCTCTTTTTTGGCACCCTTGTCTGTGGATGATACAAATATACCCTCTCCTCGGTTCTATGGGGCTCAAACTTGTGTTAGCATGGGATAAACCTTGAGGACATAGGATAGACCTTGAGGGCATGAAACTAAGTAAAATAAGTCAGACAGACAAAGGCAAATCATATGATCTTACTGATGTGTGAAATCTGAACAAATAAACAAAACCCGAACTAATAGATTCAAAGAACAAGGACTTCCTTGGTGGTCCAGCGACTAAGACCCCATGCTCCCAATGCTGGTGACCCAGGTTTGATGCCTGTTCAGACAACCAGATCCCACATGCCGCAACTAAAAGATCCTGCATTCAGCAACTAAGGGGGCTTCCCTGTGGCTCAGCGGTAAAGAATCCACCTGCCATGCAGGAGACCCGGGTTCGATCCCTGGGTCGAGAAGATACCATGGAGAAAGGATAGGCTACCCACTCTAGTATTCTTGCCTGTGAATTGCATGGGCAGACGAGACTAGCATGCTGCGGTCCATGGAGTCCCAAACAGTTGGACACGACTGAGTGACTGAAGAACAACAACAAACTGCAACTAAAGACCCTGTGTGCCACAACTAAGACAGTGCAGCCAAATCAATAGATACACAGAGTAAACAAATACTTTTTAAAAATTCAGAGAACAGATTGGTGGTTGTGGTATTGAGAATAGGTGAATTGGGTGAAGGAGGTTATAAAGGACTGACTTCCCTCACCTCAGTCATTGAGGTTTTACTGGGTCCAAGTTGGGCATAGGAGCAACAGGCTCCACATGCAAAGCTGATGACAATGGATTTTTAGAAAAAGTTCCTGAGTAGTCTTTTGTCCTTTTCTCTCTTCACTTTATACAAGCCCCCTTTCCATCACTTTAATTATCCTGGAGCTTTAATTATGACCTATAAACTGCAAGTCTATGTATCTGTAGCCCCAAGCTTTCTCTTGAATACTAGGTTTAAATTTCCATTGGCCAGCAAATATTTCTCCCTTTATATGCTCTAGGTACTTTTGAAACATGTTTAAAATATAATAATGAAAAGTTATTTCATACTAGAATATTTGAAAATAAAGGCTACTCTTTGAGGCCCACTTTGAGGTCAAGTAAAAGGCTAGTTTGACCGAAATGTGGAATCCACTTGGGTAAAGAAAAATTTTGTTTAAATTTCTTATAAAGTTTAAAGAAGAATCTGTTGCTAGTGGCTGAACAACCTGTAATACCAAGACCAGAAAGCAGTTAGATTACACAATCTACACATTTAGGACAAGAGTCATCACTTCTGCTGAAGATGTGAACAAATATTCAAATTTCATCGTCATTTAGTGAATGTTCGCTTTGCTTCCCCAAGACAAAGATGGCTCTGTGAAGGCTGTATTTGATAACTGTTGGTGCTCACTACCTGTTGATTTTATTCTCTACTGCTTCTCAAACAATAGTGGTGAAAATTCTAACTTGAGAATCTGATTTATTATAATCACCCAAGGATTCAAATCTATAGTCACAATTAGGCTCCTGTTCCAAGGAGCAGAAACCCACTTGGTTCAAAATTTATTTATTTATTTTTTTTAATATTTACTTATTTGGCTGTACCCAAACTTAGCTGTGACTCGTGGGATCTTCAGTCTTCATCGCAGCATGCCATGAAAACTCTTACTTGCAGCATGTGGAATCTAGTTCCCTGACCAGGGAAAGAACCCCGGCCCCTGCACTGGGAGCTCAGAGCCTTATCCACTGGACCGCCAGAGGTCCAACACTTCAAATTTTATTGTAAGGCCACAGTTGTTGTTAGACACTAAGCTGTGTCGAACTCTGTGACCCCATGGACTGCAGCAGGCCAGGCTTCCCTGTCCTTCACTGTCTTCCAGAGTTTGCTCAGATTCATCTCCATTAAGTGGGTGATGCTATCGAACCATCTCATCCTGTTGCCCCCTTCTCCTTTGCCTTCAATCTTACCCAGCATCAGGGTTTTTTCCAATACATTGGCTCTTCGCATCAGGTGGCCGAAGTATTGGAGCTTCATCATTGGTCTTTCCAATGAATATTCAGGGCTTATTCCCTTTAGGATTGATTGGTTTGATCTCCTTGCAGTTCAAGGGACTCTCAAGAGTCTTCTCCAACACCACAGTTCAAAAGCATAAATTCTTCAGTGCTCAGTCTTCTCTTTATGGTCCAAATCTCACATCTGTACATGACTACTGGAAAACCCATAGCTTGGACTGTATAGACTTTTGTCGGCAAAGTGATGTCTGTGCTTTTTAATATGCTGTCTAGGTATGTCATAGCTTTTCTTACAAGAGTAAGTGTCCTTTAATTTCATGGCTGCAGTCACCATCCACAGTGATTTTGGAGCCCAAGAAAATAAAAGCTGTCACTTTTATTTCCACTTTTTCACTATTTGCCTTGAAGTGTTGGACCAGATGCCATGATTTTAGTTTTTTGAATGTTGAGTTTTAAGCCAGCTTTTTCACTCTCCTCTTTCACCCTCACAAGAGGCTCTTTAGTTCTTCTTCACATTCTGCCATTAGACTGGTATTACCTGCATGTAGGAAGTTGATATTTCTCCCTGCAGTCTTGATTCCAGCTTGTGATTCAACCAGCCCAGGATTTTGCATGATGTACTCTGCATGTAAGTTAAATAAGCAGGGTGACAATAAACAGCCTTGACATAATCCTTTCCCAATTAAATCAGTCTGTTGTTCCATGTCTGGTTCTAATTGTTGCTTCTTGACCTGTATACAGGTTTCTCAGCAGACAGGTAGGGAGGTCTGATAAGGCAACAGTGCTACTGAGGAAAACAGGAAGAGTGGCACCCAAGGGGAACTGGATATTTTCAGAGCATCGTGACAGCACTGTTCATAAAGGGTCTCGTAGACAGCTTTCTTGGGCAGACGCAGCTCTGAGCTCTGCCTGTGCTCGCTTAGTCTTCACAACAGTCTCATAAAAGGCACTATCGTGGTCCCTGCTCCTTACAGGGGGAGACAGGCATAGAGTGGTGAAGAATGGCATCCCAGCTGCTCTGGCCCCAGGGCTACGTCCTTTCATGCAGTGAAGCTGCCCTCCTGGTTGTCCTCCTCCACTGGAACTGCACGTGGTGGTGGCTCAGTGACTCTCTGGTTGGCATCACCTGCTCTTGCTGCTGCTGACTGACTCTGTGTTCTCTCCATTAAGATTTTTGTTCACTCCCCCAACATGTATACTTTTTTTTTAATTGGAGGATATTTGTTTTACAATATTGTGTTGGTTTCTGCCATACAACAAGGTGAATCATTCATAAGTATACCAACGTGTGCACTTTGTATGCAGCGTCACTGGCAGGAGTGGGAAGAGCATATTTGGCAGGTGTCCAGGCAGCCTTGGTGCCTTACTGGGGTATATGGATGGCATATTGGAGCTGATAGAAACGTAGAGATATCACCACCATATGACAAAGCAGGAGAGAAAATAGTAAGCCAGAGGACAGAAAAGTAAAGTCAAATACCCTCTTATGGTCACGTGTTCAGAAGGCAGGAGCGCTATCCCCTGGAAGCTCCTAGAACCAGCGGGTGAGAAATTTGAAGAGAATGAAAATACTGCAAGCAGAGAATGAAAGAACCAAAGAAATGTTGTATTTGTTTTTATTTTTTTCTTCTTCCTCTCCAGGCTGGTATGGATGGGGAAACATGGACTTTGTGTGTGCTCAGTCATGTCCTATTCTTTGCTACCCTTTGGATTGTAGCCTGACTGGCTCTTCTGTCCAGGGGATTTTTCGGGCAAGAATACTGGAGTGGGTTGCCATTTCCTACTCCAGGGGATCTTCCTGGTTCAGGGAGCGAACCCAAGTCTCCTGCTTTGCAGGTGAATTCTTTACCACTGAGCCATCCAGGAAGCCCATGTATTTGTAGCTCACACGAAATAGAGCCCTAGAGCCGTCCTCCTCCAAATGTCGATGTTCACTGTGTTGATTTACTTTGAGCTAATTTCCCTTTCCCTCTCATATCAAGGCCATGGTGTAAAGTAGCGCCACCTTCTCCAGAAAGCACTTCCCCTGTGACTGTGCTGATTTACTGAGACCTTACTGTGTGTAAGCGGGCACTAAGGATATAGCAATTGATAGAAGACACAAGGTCCTGGTGTGTTGAAACATACATTCCAGGTGGGAAGGGGCCTTGGGGAGCATCTATCTAATCTATTCCTCATTCAAGACAGGAATCATCTCCATCCCAGGCCTGCCCACCACTCAGCCAGCCTCTGCTTCACACATCTCCTGGGATGACCCATTGTATCAGCAGTTAGCTCTAAAGCTTAGAAAGCTCTTGTCTAAATGGTGTAAAAATCTGTTTTCCTGCTATGTCTGTTTATTGACCTTGGTTTCATTTTCTAGAGCTAGACAAAATAAATTACCTTTCATCTGACAGTCTCTCAAATATTGGTCAGTGTAAAAGCCTTCACACTTGCTCACTCCTCATCTCTCTGCCATCCTTTCACTTTCCCAACAAGCTCAGGTCAGACCTCCTCCCCTTATCTTTCCCTCATCCTTGCCTTACCATCTCTCAGCCAGAATATGACACATTGGCACTTCGTTTTTGTGTGTGTGTGTATGTGTCTGCTCAGTCATCTCTGACTCTTTGAGGCCCCATGGACTATAGCCTGCCAGCCTCCTCTGTTCATGGATTTCTCCAGGCAAGAATTCTGGAGAGGGTTGCCATTCCCTACTCCAAGGGGTCTTCCCGACGCAGGGATTGAACCTGTGTCTCCAGCATCTCCTGCATTGCAAGCAGATTCTTTACTGCTGCGCCACCTGGGAAACTCTGCACTTCTTTTACTTGGACTTTATTTCTTCTTCATGCTATTTCTCCCATTTTCCCTCCCAACACAATCTCAGCACCCAACTCTAAGCCTATATTGTTTCAGCCTCTGTATGTGCTAAATTATTGCCCTCCGGGACAAATTGGAATTGGACAGATTGTGGTAAGTGGTGGTGGCAAGTTGACTCTTTGGGGCTTTGTTTTGGCTTTGGTGGGGTCTACTATTTTTTAAATTTAAAATTTTAAGTTTACTATGCAGAATTACTTAAGAACTGGGTCGACAATCAAAAAATGGGCCCAAGACTAAACAGACATTTCTCTAAAGACGACATACAGATGGCTAACAAACACATGAAAAGGTGCTCAACATCACTCATTATCGGAGAAATGCAAATCAAAACCACAATGAGGTACCATCTCACACCAGACAGAATGCTATGCTATGCTAAGTCACTTCAGTCATGTCCGACTCTGTGTGACCCCATAGACGGAAGCCCACCAGGCTCCCCTGTCCCTGGGATTCTCAAGGCAAGAACACTGAAGTGGGTTGCCATTTCCTTCTCCAGTGCATGAAAGTGAAAAGAGAAAGTGAAGTCGCTCAGTCGTGTCCGACTCCCAGCGACCCCATGGACTGCAGCCCACCAGGCTCCTCCATCCATGGGATTTTCCAGGCAAGAGTACTGGAGTGGGGTGCCATTGCCTTCTCCGACCAGACAGAATGGCTGCTAACAAAAAAATCTACAAACAGTAAATGCTGGAGAGGGTGCAGAGAAAAGGAAACCCTCTCACACTGTTGGTGGGAATGCAAACTAGTACAGCCACTATGGAGAACAGTGTGGAGATTCCTTAAAAAACTGGAAATAGAACTGCCATATGACCCAGCAATTCCACTGCTGGGCGTATACACTGAGGAAACCAGAATTGAAAGAGACACGTGTATCCCAATATTCATTGCAGTACTGTTTACAATAGCCAGGACATAGAAGCAACCTACGTGTCCATTGGCAGATGAATGGATAAGAAAGCTATGGTACATACATACAATGGAATATTACTCAGCTATTTAAGAGACTACATTTGAATCAGTTCTGATGAGGTGGATGAAACTGGAGCCTATTATACAGAGCGAAGTAAGTCAGAAAGGAAAACAGCAACAGTATATTATCGCATATATATGGAGTTCAGAAAGATGGTAACAATGACCCTATATGTGGAACAGCAAAAGAGACATGGATGTAAAGAACAGACTTTTGGACTCTGTGAGAGAAGGCGAGGGTGGGATGATTTGAGAGAATAGCATTGAAACATGTATATTCAGTTCAGTCCAGTCGCTCAGTCGTGTCCGACTCTTTGCAACCCCGTGAACCGCAGCACGCCAGGCCTCCCTGTCCATCACCAACTCCCAGAGTTCACTCAAACTCATGTCCATCTAGTTGGTGATGCCATCCAGCCATCTCATCCTCTGTCATCCCCTTCTCCTCCGGCCCCCCAATCCTTCCCAGCATCAGGGTCTTTTCCAATGAGTCAACACTTCACATGAGGTGGCCAAAGTACTGGAGTTTCAGCTTTAGCATCAGTCCTTCCAATGCACACCCAGGCCTGATTTCCTTTAGGATGGACTGGTTGGACCTCTTGCAGTCCAAGGGACTCTCAAGAGTCTTTTCCAACACTACAGTTCAAAAGCATCAATTCTTCAGTGCTCAGCTTTCTTCACAGTCCAACTCTCACATCTATACATGACCACTGGAAAAACCATAGCCTTGACTAGATGGACCTTTGTTGGCAAAGTAATATCTCTGCTTTTGAATATGGTACCTAGGTTGGTCATAACTTTCCTTCCAAGGAGTAAGCGTCTTCTAATTTCATGGCTGCAATCACCATCTGCAGTGATTCTGGATTTATTCCCCCAAAAATAAAGTTTGACACTTTTTCCACTGTTTCGCCATCTATTTGCCATGAAGTGATGGGACCAGATGCCATGATCTTCGTTTTCTGAATGTTGAGCTTTAAGCCAACTTTTTCCCTCTCTTCTTTCACTTTCATCAAGAGACTTTTTAGTTCCTCGTCACTTTCTGCCATAAGGGTGGTGTCATCTGCATATCTGAGGTTATTGATATTTCTCCCAGCAATCTTGATTCCAGCTTGTGCTTCTTCCAGCACAGTGTTTCTCATGATGTACTCTGCATAGAAGTTAAAAAAGCAGGGCGACAATATACAGCTTGACGTATTCCTTTTCCTATTTGTAACCAGTCTGTTGTTCCATGTCCAGTTCTAACTGTTGCTTCCTGACCTGCATACAGGTTTCTCAAGAGGCAGGTCAGGTGGTCTGGTATTCCCATCTCTTGAAGAATTTTCCACAATTTATTGTGATCCACAGAGTCAAAGGCTTTGGCATAGTCAATAAAGCAGCAATAGATGTTTTTCTGGAAGTCTCTTTTTCCATGATCCAGTGAATCTTGACAATTTGATTTCTGGTTCCTCTGCCTTTTCTAGAACCAGCTTGAACATCTGGAAGTTCATCGTTCACGTATTGCTGAAGCCTGGCTTGGAGAAATTTGAACATTACTTTACTAGCGTGTGAGATGAGTGCAATTGTGCAGTAGTTTGAGCATTTTTTGGCATTGCTTTTCTTTGGGATTAGAATGAAAACTGACCTTTTCCAGTCCTCTGGCCACTGCTGAGTTTTCCAAATTTGCTGGCATATTGAGTGCAGCACTCTCACAGCATCATCTGTCAGGATTTGGAATAGCTCCACTGGAATTCCATCACCTCCACTAGCTTTGTTCATAGTGATGCTTTCTAAGGCCCACTTGACTTCACATTCCAGGATGTCTGGCTCTAGGTGAGTGATCACACCATCATGATTATCTGGGTCATGAAGATCTTTTTTGTACAGTTCTTCTGTGTATTCTTGCCACCTCTTCTTAGTATCTTCTGCTTCTGTTAGGTCCATACCATTTCTGTCCTTTATTGAGCCCATCTTTGCATGAAATGTTCCCTTGAAGAGATCTCTAGTCTTTCCCATTCTGTTGTTTTCCTCTATTTCTTTGCATTGATTGCTGAGGAAGGTTTGCTTATCTCTCCTTGCCATTCTTTGGAACTCTGCATTCAAATACTTATATCTTTCGTTTTCTCCTTTGCTTTTCACTTCTCTTCTTTTCACAGCTATTTGTAAGGCCTCCCCAGACAGCCATTTTGCTTTTTTGCATTTCTTTTCCATGGGGATGGTCTTGATCCCTGTCTCCTATACAATGTCACAAACCTCTGTCCATAGTTCTTCAGGCACTCTGTCTATTAGATCTAATCCCATGAATCTATTTCTCACTTCCACTGTATAATCATAAGGGATTTGATTTAGGTCATACCTGAATGGTCTAGTGGTTTTCCCTACTCTCTTCAACTTAAGTCTGAATTTGGCAATAAGGAGTTCATGGTCTGAGCCACAGTCAGCTCCTGGTCTTGTTTTTGGTGACTGTATAGAGCTTCTCCATCTTTGGCTGCCAGGAATATCAGAGCAGATCAGATCAGTCGCTCAGTCGTGTCCGACTCTTTGCGACCCCATGAAACGCAGCACGCCAGGCCTCCCCGTCCATCACCATCTCCCAGAGGTCACTCAGACTCACATCCATCAAGTCAGTGATGCCATCCAGCCATCTCATCCTCTGTTGTCCCCTTCTCCTCCTGCCCCCAATCCCTCCCAGCATCAGAGTCTTCTCCAATGAGTCAACTCTTCCCATGAGGTGGCCAAAGTACTGGAGTTTCAGCTTTAGCATCATTCCTTCCAAAGAAATCCCAGGGCTGATCTCCTTCAGAATGGACTGGTTGGATCTCCTTGCAGTCCAAGGGACTCTCAAGAGTCTTCTCCAACACCACAGTTCAAAAGCATCAATTCTTCGGCGCTCAGCCTTCTTCACAGTCCAGCTCTCACATCCATACATGACCACAGGAAAGACCATAGACTTGACTAGGCGAACCTTTGTTGGCAAAGTGATGTCTCTGCTTTTGAATATGCTATCTAGGTTGGTCATAACTTTCCTTGCAAGGAGCAAGCGTCTTTTAATTTCATGGCTGCAGTCACCATCTGCAGTGATTTTGGAGCCCAGAAAAACAAAGTCTGACACTGTTTCCACTGTTTCTCCATCTATTTCCCATGTAGTGATGGGACCAGATGCCATGATCTTCGTTTTCTGAATGTTGAGCTTTAAGCCAACCTTTTCACTCTCCACTTTCACTTTCATCAAGAGGCTTTTTAGCCCCTCTTCACTTTCTGCCATAAGAGTGGTGTCATCTGCATATCTGAGGTTATTGATATTTCTCCCAGCAATCTTGATTCCAACATGTGTTTCTTCCAGTCCAGCATTTCTCCTGATGTACTCTGCATATAAGTTAAACAAACATGGTGACAATATACAGCCTCGACGTACTCCCTTTCCTATTTGGAACCAGTCTGTTGTTCCATGACCAGTTCTAACTGTTGCTTCCTGACCTGCATACAGATTTCTCAAGAGGCAGATCAGGTGGTCTGGTATTCCCATCTCTTTCAGAATTTTCCACAGTTTATTGTGATCTACACAGTCAAAGGCTTTGGCACAGTCAATAAAGCAGAAATAGATGTTTTTCTGGAACTCTCTTGCTTTTTCCATGATCCAGCGGATGTTGGCAATTTGATCTCTGGTTCCTCTGCCTTTTCTAAAACCAGCTTGAACATCAGGAAGTTCACGGTTCACATATGGCTGAAGCCTGGCTTGGAGAATTTTGAGCATTACTTTACTAGCGTGTAAGATGAGTGCAATTGTATATAATTGATCTGATTTCGGTGTTGACCACCTGGTGATGTCCATGTGTAGAGTCTTCTCTTGTGTTGTTGGAAGAGGGTGTTTGCTATGACCAGTGCATTCTCTTGACAAAACTCTGTTGGCCTTTGCCCTGCTTCATTCCATACTCCAAGGCCAAATTTGCCTGCTACCACAGGTGTTTTTTGACTTCCTACTTTTGCATTCCAGTCCCCTGTAATGAAAAGGACATCTTTTTTGGGTGTTAGTTCTAAAAGGTCTTGTATGTCTTCATAGAACCACTCAACTTCAGCTTCTTCAGCTTTACTGGTTGGGGCATAGGCTTAGATTACCGTGATATTGAATAGTTTGCCTTGGAAACAAACAAACATCATTCTGTCATTTTTGAGATTGCATCCAAGTACTGCATTTTGGACTCTTGTTGACCATGATGGCTACTCCATTTCTTCTATGTGATTCCTGCCCACAGTAGTAGATATAATGGTCATCTGAGTTAAATTCACCCATTCCAGTCCATTTTAGTTTGCTGATTCCTAGAATGTCGACGTTCACTCTTGCCATCTCCTTTGATCACTTCCAATTTCCCTTGATTCATGGACCTGACATTCCAGGTTCCTATGCACTATTGCTCTTTACAGCATTGGACCTTGGTTCTATCACTAGTCACATCCACAGCTGGGTATTGTTTTTGCTTTGTCTCCATCCCTTCATTCTTTCTGGAGTTATTTCTCCACTGATCTCCAGTAGCATATTGGGCACCTACCAACGCGAGGAGTTCCTCTTTCAGTATCCTATCATTTTGCCTTTTCATACTGTTCGTGGGATTCTCAAGGCAAGAATAGTAAAGTGGTTTGCCATTCCCTTCTCCAGTGGACCACATTCTGTCAGACCTCTCCACCATGACCTGCCCGTCCTGGGTGGCCCCACACGGCATGGCTTAGTTTCATTGAGTTAGACAAGGCTGTGGGCCGTGTGATCAGATTGGCCAGTTTTCTGTGATTATGGTTTCAGTGTGTCTGCCCTCTGATGCCCTCTCCCAACACCTACCATCTTACTTGGGTTTCTCTTACCTTGGACTTAGGATATCTCTTCATGGCTGCTCCAGCAAAGGGCAGCTGCTGCTCTTTACCTTGGACAAAGGATATCTCCTCATATTACCATATGTGAAATAGATGACCAGTCCAAGTTCGATGCATGAAACAGGGCACACAAAGCCAGTGCACTGGGACAATCCTGAGGGGTGGGAGGGAGTTTCAGGATCGGGGACACATGTACACCCATGGCTGATTCATGTCTATGTATGGCAAAAACCACTACAATATTGTAATGTAATTAGCTTCCAATTAAAATAAATAAATTGATTTTAAAAAATAAAGGAACAAAAGAGAAAAAAAATAAACTGGGTTGAAGAGTCCATTTATGATAATGATTTTGATCACTAAAATAATTTTAAAAAATATTTGGGTGTATCTTTATTTTTTTTAGGTTAATTTTTATTAGAGTATAGTTGCTTTACAATGTTGTGTTAGTTTCTGCTGTAGCAAAATGAATCAGCCATGCATAAATCCCCTCTCTTAAACTTTAATAAAACATATGTACCAGAAAGCCTTTGCATACATGAAAAGTAAGGCAAGAAAGAGTACATGAGTGAATGGATGGGTGTTTTCTTGTCCATAAGCCTTAGAATCACTGTTGTCCATTTTTAGTTTATTCCTACTCATACCAAGTAGATAAATAAAGTGAATGGTTTTTCAAATCAAAATAGCGGTCTCAGTCATTACAATTGCTAGTTTATTTATATTAAATAAATATATCATCTCATTATGCTGTGCAGCACAATTAACAAGTATTATATTGTTGAATCCGTGACCCAGTTTCCTGAAGACATCTGTTTTCTAAAAGGATTTTTTGTTAAACTGAGATTCAAAGGCACTACTCAAGTAAAGTTGCCAGATAAAATACAGGACACTCAGCTAAATGTGAATTTCAGATAAACAGCAAATAATTTTTCAGTATCTCAGACATATTACATGAAGCAGACTTATACTAGAAGTTATCAGTTGTTTTCCTGAAATTCGGATTTACTTTAGCATCTTATATATTTTTTTCTTTTTCTTCTCTGCATGCATTTTTTTTTTTTTTTTTGGTCAAATCTGACACCATCGTACCCAAGATGTAAGCCTTAGAAGTTCATCCCAATTCCCGCCCCCCTCCACCACTATTCTCCCTCTCCACCTTCCAGCCCATTTATGTTTCTCTTTCTTTGTTTCTTTTCAGATGAAAGACTCAGATTGCAGTCCTCCCTAGTGTAATGGCCTCATTTCAGCTCCAAATTGTTTTTATTTTTTCCCCTTTGACAATATCCAACAGGTGTGTAACCATACTTGATTTCTGTTGTGGGATTAAAAAATGTGTCTAGGATAAACTGCTGGGAAAATAGACTTAAACAACTTAACTGATGACTAAGAGTTTAACAGGTGCAAACTGGTGAAACCAGTCTCACTGTACAAATGATGCAAACTGGAGGGTCAGTCTGGGTGGAGGCTGGTGACAGTAGAATACAACTCCCTGTCAACAGAAATGAATTTACTGGATGTTGTCACCTGTGACCTTAAGGCCTTCTGTGTTCACTATGTTTCTTTTTTTTTTCACCCAAGAACTAGATTCCTTTTCTTTTTTTAATTCTTCTATGACTCCATTTCCCTTTCATCTCGTAAGCTCTTGAGAACATCTGCAAAAGTCGTCAGAGAGCACTCCATGGATTGATTTTTCTTTGGGTTCTGGGCCATCTCCTACCTCAAAAGGCTTTCTTTTTACTAGCCTGAGAAGTGCAAACACAACCCGTTCCCACCTCCTCTCAGCCTGCAGCATGGAGTCATTCATGTTCTTGAGCTGGCCATATGATTGATTTGTTTCATTATTGTTTATGGATCTGTGTAGGCAAATGTGTAGAATCATAAAGACAATGGGAAAATATGAATTATTCTTGCTGAGAGTAAGCTACGTCAGTGTCCATGGCATGAGGCTTGTTAAGTAGTAATTGTCAATGTATCAGACAACACAAGCTGGTTCAGTGTAAAATTATGTGCTTTACCTCTCTGGAAATGATGATAAACTATTCAGTAAGCTGTTACCTATGTTTAACAAAATACTACTCAGAATAGTCTATGAGACTGTAATAAATTTACTTAAACATGGATACTGACATATTAAAAATGGCTTAATAGAGCAAATATTAAGATGACCATGAACTTCAAAGAACAGACCTGAGATCCCATGAACCTTGGATTCTCAAACTTCTATATACATAAGAATGTTCCAGAGAGTTTTCTAAATACAGACTATTCTTGCATCCTTTTGCCAGATATTCTGTTTCAATAGGCATATAGCATGGATTAGGAACCAGGCAAATCTGCCACTTTATCATATGAAATTCTCTCATGTCTGTTTCCCCATTTCCTGTAAAATGGAGATGATGTCGCCTATTCATGAAGTCGTTGTGAGTATTTAGAGTTACTATCTAAAGCACTGAGTAGACCACCCATATATGTTAGCAATTAAAAAAAAAAAAAAGCCAGTACTCCAGGTGAGGCTGGCAGTCAGCACTCATTCTAAACACAGTAGCGTGGCCTCAGGCTAGCTATGGACTCAGTGTGGGCTGTGCGTAAATTAGTTAATCTCTCTGTGTATCAGTTTATTGCCAGTAAAATACATGTGAGAATTAACTCACTGATCCAGTCCTTGAGAAAGGAAGTAGCTATATTTCCCCCAACAGCCTGGTAGTGTTTACTCAGCACTGTGAGAACGTTTGGAACAGTAAGAAGTATGTAGTAAACAAGGACCGTGCCAAGACGGTAGGCACCAATAAATTGCTTTGGATCTTTACCTTCACTCTTGTGGAGAGCAGTCACAAAAACTTCGCAGTCTTGGTTGTCATGACAAGTCCAGTGCACAGGAAACTACAAGCCTACCACTCAATTCAGTAGATGTATCTGGATATGTGGGAAAGCTCAGTGACCACAAACTGAGTCTCTTTTCTGGCTCCTTCTCCACGACCTCTAAATGCTGGTGGACCCCAGGGCTCTGGCCTCTTCTCAATCTATACTCTCTTCCTAGGTGATGTTGTCTAGTCCCCTGGCTTTTTATATATCTAGCCTGACCTCTCTTTGGGTTTCAGACTTGTATACATCCAACTGTCTGCCCACATCTACGCTTGGATGCTTAAAGTTACCTCAAACTTAATACATCTAAAAATGAACTCTTGTTTTTAACTTCAGCATCTCCCCTCCCACACAGATCTATTCCTTTCCTCCCCAGGCTTTCCCTACCACAGTCTCGGACTTAACATTGAAAAGTTACCCTTGATTCTTCTCTCCCTTAAAGCCCTACAGTTTCTCACTTCTACATCCTCATCTTCTGCTTCACTCTGCCTCACATTAACCTTTTTGCTGTTCAAGAACATTCCTCATCTTTCTAGAACAACAGTCCCCAACCTTTTTGGCACCAGGGACCGGTTTCGTGGAAGACAATATTTCTGCAGACTGGGGTGGGGGAATGGTTTCAGGATGGTTCAAGCACATTACATTTATTGTGCAGTTTATTCTATTATTATTATACTGTGATAGATAATGAAATAATTATACAACTCACCATAATACAGAATCTGTGGGAGCCCTGAGCTTGTTTTCCTGTAACTAGATGGCCCCATCTGGGGATGATGGGAGATAGTGCCAGCCTCTCCCCAGTGACAGCATAACTGCCTCCGCTCCAAATCAGATCACCAGGCATTGGAGTCTCAGAAGGAGCTCCTAACCTAGATCCCCTGCATGCACAGTTCACAGTAGGGTTCACACTTCTATGAGAATGTAATGCTGCTACTAATCTGACCGGAGGCGGAGCTCAGGCGGTAACGCCAGCAATGGGGCACACCTGTAAATACACATGAAGCTTCTCTCGCTTGCCCGCTGCTCACCTCCTGCCGTGCAGCCCAGTTCCTAAGAGGCCGTGAACCAGTACTGGCCCATGGCCCAGGGCCTGGGGACTCCCATTCTAGAACATTTCTGTCTCCAGAACTTCACTTTCTATTCCCTGTACCAGGAGCACTCTTCTCTCTGGTTGGCTCATGACTGACTCTTTCTCATAATTCAAGTCTCTGCTTAAATATCACCTCTTCAAAGAGGCCTTCCCTGACCACTGAATGAAAAACAGCCTCCACTCCTGCAATCACCTCCTAGCCCTTGTTGTCATTTGGTCACGAAGTTGTGCCTGACACTTTCATGACCCTGTGGACTGTAGCCCGCCAGGCTCCTCTGTCCATGGAATTCTCCCACCAAGAATATTGGACTGAGTTGCCATTATCCTGCCTTTTTATTTTTTTTTCTCATACTACTTGTCTCAATATAAAGTTATACTACTCATTTGTCTTACTTGCTTAGTGTATGTCTTCCACACTAGAATAAGTGTAGAAGAAATGCTAAGTGGGTAAAGACCTTGTCTTCCTGTATCCTGAGTTCTAGGATGGTGATAACTCATAGTGGTTCTTGGAAAATCTTTATTGTAAGAATGAATGATGAATGGATATTGGTTATTAATAATAAAGGAGTTTGGGGAACCAAGAGAATAGTGAGTGTTAGAACATTTTAAAAAATAGATTCTGTTTGGGCTTTAAAGGGCTAGAGGGATTTGGATAGGTGAAAAAAAAAAGAAGAAAGGGCTTAGCAGGTGGGAAAGAACACAAGCAAAACCCAGATATTACCACAGTATTTGTGGGGCAATGAAAAGAAACCAGTCTGATAGAGACAGAGAACAAATACAGAAAGAGACTGACATTGAATAAGTAGGAGGGGTCAGACCAGAGCTGAATGTGTCATAGAGAAGAGTCACTTGATGGGAACATGACCTCTTCCAAGGAGGTGGCAAGGTGTCAGTAACAGGTGTGGCATCATGTAAAACTGAAACTGGGAGGAAAGGGGAGTTCTGCCACCAGCACAACATTCAGTCAAAGCCTTAGGAAAAGATAAAGGGCTCGACAATCATATTTCTCCCATAGCTTAAGTAAAAATCCCAGGAAGAATTTTTTTTTTTTTTTTTTTGCTCTTTGCTCTTGAGACATTCAGAAACTTAGAGGTCATGGCAGAATCTGAGAATGGGCCAAGCCAGGAGTACCTCACATTACTCAGTGGTCAGGGAGTCATTAATTGATGCTCTAAAAACCAGGAAGTATCGGATCTTGTGTGAAAGCATGGGAATGGGGGCCATTCTGAAAATACATTGGCGATATCGTTGGGAAAATGTCAGGTTTTTAATGACCAACAGAATTTCAAGCAAATCTTTCTGTAATGTTGCTGTAGCTAAAACCACTATTTGTTATGATTCAAAGTAATATTGGCTAGCTTTGCTCTAAAGATGCATACTTCGGCCTTTTGAGAAATCATATTTACTCCAGATGTTGTGTAACAGAGGTGGAGAACTGATTCACTGTGAGAAAAACCTGAACATGACCTAGATGAGTACAGGAAAACCCAAGGGACCCAGGCAGTTTTCTATTAAGATCAAGCAACTAATTAGATTGTAAAACGTGTTATAGTTCCCTGACTTCCACGTCCCCTCAAAGATATGAAAGGCACATTATGTAGCACCAAAGACCACGTTAAAGGATGTTTTAGGATTTGCTTTATTCACAAGCCTACAACTGGACCACTTATCACACGTTAAGAAAAAAGATCCCTCCCTTGTGCCTCTACCGTGTAGATATCAGCATCACAAGGGTGGTGCAAACACCCTGTTTGTGCCACTCACTTCCTGGTTCAGCCTCGGTGTCCCTTTGTCTTCTGATGCACTAGAAGAGTGAGTCACATCTAGTGGGCGTTACATCACTGGGTCCTCATCTCTCTACTCGTGCTTCACCTATTTTAGCTCAGTGAATCCTCACATGCTTTTTTGGCAGTAGGTAACATCACACCCGTGCTACACATTAAAAGGATACACCTCAGAGAATATTTTGCATCCACGGTCTATTTATTTTGGATAAGGAATATATTGACTCTTGGAGCTCCCATTTCTAGACTCTAGACCTTTGCGTTAAGAATAACTCTGCAGGGAACTTCCTTGGTGGTCCAGCTGCTCCCAGCGCAGGGGGTGTGGGTTTGATCCCTGGCAGGGAAACTAGATCCTACATGCTGCAACTGAAATCCAGTATAGCCAAATAAATAAATAAATACAAATAAATATCTTTAAAAAAAGATATTTATCTTAAAAAAAAAAAAAAGAGCTCTGCCTTGTCTCAGAGAGGTGGAACTCTTTGAAACAAAACTGCTGAATAACTTAGAAATGGCTAGATTTCACTTATGTTAAGCAAAATCCAAGAAAATAAAAGTTTTAATAGGGTCAAAGAAAAAAAAATGTCCCTTCTTCCTACAGACAAAGGCTACATCATCTTTATCGCTATATCCCCAGTTCTTAGATTAAAGAGAAAATCAAGATGGATCTGTGGGGAACAAATAAATTCATACGATAGCTTTGGGTGTTTACAATACACAGTCCAGACTGGATGTTTCCTCAAAAGTCACTCTGCTTCCAAGCAGTTTCCCATCCAAAGTAAGCACCAAAAGGACCTGGCCTACCTCCCTAAGGCGTAAAAAAAGCATTACAGATGGACAGTTAGAACAACAAAGAGTGTCTAAGATAAAATAAACTTGATCCACATTACCCACTTGTCATTCTTTCTTTCTTTCCTTCCTCCCTCCCACCCTTCCTTTCTCTCTTTCTATTTCCTCTTTTTTGTTAAAAAAAAAAAAAAAGAGAGAGAGAGAGAGAGAGACATGTTGGGAGGAGAATTCCTGGATATTTCTCACAAGCAGATGGTAATGTTCTCCTATTCTCATTTTATGGGCTCTAGACAGAGAAGGGGGCACTGGAAAAGGGAATGATAGAATCGAAATTAGATAAAGCACATCTGGCCAATTAGTAACCCTCTGATTCTAATGACTCTTAAAATCTACAGTATTTGCAAGAATTATTTACCATTATCACTATACTATCCTTACAATCAAGGAGTAGGCCAGTAAGAAATTTCATCTGCACTTGTTCTTTCAACACATGTTTGGTCAGTACTGAGCATGTCAGGCTTTGGGTTAGTTGCATGTTTTATGGAGAGGACCATCTTACAGAGATGGACAAAACAAAGTGTTTGGTGTCAGCTAGCTCATAACCAAGACCACCCTGACAGCAGTGACCATGCAGGTTGGTCAATGCTGGGACAGCGGCATGCCCAGGATACTAGGGAAGTCTTGGAGTGTGGTCAGAACAGGTCCCAAGAGCAGATGACACTAGAGCTGTGTCCAGAAAGAGCAGTAGAATTTAGACACAAGTGAAGAAGCAAAGGAAGTGATGCGAAGCAGGAGTAAAAGTCATTGAAATATGACAGCTCCTGAGCTGTTTGGGAACCAGATTAAGTTGGTATCGCTAGAATCTGAGAAGGGGCTAAGGATCAGCAACTGAGCCTGAAGAAGCAGCAGAGGCAAATCAAGAAAGACTCTAGCTCTCATGATTGGACGTTAAACTGAAAGCAGTGGGGAACCATGGAAGGATTTCCAACCAGAAACAAAAATGCATATTAGAACTTTTGGAAGTTCACTTGATTAGCAATGTAATACACAAACTTGGGAATCATGAAAGAAGACTGGAGACAAGAAGACTCATTAGCAAAGGATGGCAAGAAACCAGCCAAGGACTGCCAGTGAGGATGGAGAGGAGGAGACCAACTGGTCAGTTGGGCATGAGAAGGAGATGCCATAGAGAACTCCAGGGCTTCTGATTTGATTTACCAGGTAGATGTTGATACCACACAACACGCAATGTAGGGAAAGGGCACAGTTTGAGGAGGAAGATGATATGAGTAATGCTGAATAGGTTGAGTTTGACATGTCCAGCTGGCAGTTGGATAGCCATTTCTGGAGCTCAGTTTTATACTGGAGATATGAATCAGCACATGGGTGATCACTGAAGCTCTAGGTTTAAGTTCTACTAGATCAATGGCTTACAGACAGTTTTTCTATAGCCCACAGTAGAAATACATTTAATATCACAATCCTGTGGGTACATGCACACACAGATAAAAATTCACTAAACAGTACTGACTATTGCAAAGTGAAGGACTCTAATAATTTTCCCTCTTATTGGATTTTTTTTTTTAATGCAGGTTAAATGCATACTAAGTGGGTGCAAACTTTAGTTTAAAACACATAGTTCTAGACTGTAAACTTCTTGTGGCAGGGACCACATCATACACAATTTGGATTCCCCAAAGTATCTATTATTAATATAATGCTTTTCACGTAATTTTTGTGGGAGGAAGCGAGGGAAGAAGGGTTTTCTGATAATTTTCTCCAAAACTGTAATGACATCTTATCTCCTCAATCCTCTTGAGCTTTTATATACAGTTTCCATTTTTTTCCCACACATTTCCAAGATGAATCACGAATGAATCACTAGAGAGTTCCCTGGAGGTCCAGCGGTTAGGACTCAGAGCCTTCCCTGCTGTGGCCCTGGGTTCAATCCCTGGTCAGGGAACTAAGATTCTGCAAGCCACACAGTAAAAAGAAAAAAAGAAAACCATTAGTGCCTAGGGTGAGAGCTGCTTTTCCTCCCCACTGCACCCCCAGTACCAACTCCCCCAACCACACCAAGCATTACAGGCATGGGGTGTTAAGCTGGACTAAGCTGGCAGAGGAGTGTGCTCACATGTCCTGGCTGCAGCTCTTTCTGTGTGAAGATTGTCATGCTCTATTCAACATGACCCATCACAGCTGCCTGGAACCAAAGCAAGACAGCAGAGGCAGCCAACACACACATAGAGAAGAGGAAGTAGAAACCAGGAGGAAACAGAAGCTATGAGCAAGCTGAAGGCAAGAGGAAGAGAGGACAGGACAGGTTGCTGAAATTAGTTGCTAGGGACAGGAGCGGTTGAAAAAGAAGCAGAGAGTAGTTGAGAAACCATAACAAAGCCCTAGAAAAGGGCGCTGTGGCCAACTTCTGCTCACAGGGGCAAGATACCCAATTAAGCTACCTTCCACTCCTCTGAGAACATTTCAGGCTCTGTGATCGCTGGCTTGTCATAGATTTATCTTACTCCATGAGGCCTAGTCATCATAAATAAAATCCCCCCTCCCTTACTTTTGATGAATTTTTAAAATTCTTAAGTTGTAGAAAAGTTGCAAGACTAATAGAGAGAACTCATACTCTTTACCTAGATTCATCAACTTTTAACATTTCACCACATTTCCTTTTGTCTCGGTTTTTTTCTCTGAAGCATTTGAGAACAGGATGCATATATCATACTCCTTTGCCTCACTATTTCAATGTGTATTGCCATAGAACAAATTGTTTTCTTCTACAACCACAGTACAGGCACATTCAGGAAATTTTACACTGATGTACTGCTTTAAAAGTCTATCTTTCTACACCAGTGCTCATTGCAGCATTTTTCAAAATAGCCAAAAGGTAGAAATAACGGAAATATCCATCAGGAGACGAATGCACAAGCAAAATATGGTATATGCATACTGTGGGATATTATTCAGTCTTAGAAAGGAATGACATTCTAATGTATGCTACAACATGAATGAACCTTGAAAACATGATGCTAAATGAAATAAGCCAGACACAAAGGACAAATGTTGTATGATTCCATTTATATGAGGTACCTAGAATAGGCACAGTCACAGAGACAGGAAGTAGAATGGTGGTTACCAGAGGCTGGGAGAAGGGGAAAATGGGCAGCTACTGTTTGGTGGATATGGAGTTGCTACATGGAAAGATGAAAACATTCTGGAGATGGATAGTGAGGATGATTGTATAGCATTGTGAACATATTTAATGCCACTGAACTATACACCAAAAAATAGTTTAAATGGTAATTTTATATTATATTTTATCTCAATTTTTTAAAAATGTCAAATTCTGTGACTTGCCCCAATAGTGTCTTTTATAGCATTTTCCCCTCCAGTTCAGGTTCACCCTTTTGCACATGTAGCATTTAATTATTATGCCTCCTTATGAAGGTGACAAATTCATTCCTGTTTGCCCGGACTTTTCCCATCTTAACCTTGCAAATGCTGAATCCTGGGAAGCCACTCAGTCCCAAACAGGGATGGTTGGTCACCCGACTCTTTAGTCTCCTTTGATCTGTAACTGTTCCTCAGCCTTTGTCTTTCATTGCCATTTTTAAAGACATTGATTCAGTTATACCATGGAAAATTCTGCGGAAAATTCTGAAAGAGATGGAAATACCAGACCACCTGACCTGCCTCTTGAGAAACCTCTATGCAGGTCAGGAAGCAACAGTTAGAACTGGACATGGAACAACAGACTGGTTCCAAATAGGAAAAGGAGTCCATCAAGGCTGTATATTGTCACCCTGCTTATTTAACTTATATGCAGAGTATATCATGAGAAATGCTGGGCTGGAAGAAGCACAAGCTGGAATCAAGATTGCTGGGAGAAATATCAATAACCTCAGATATGCAGATGACACCACCCTTATGGCACAAAGTGAAGAGGAACTAAAAAGCCTCTAGATGAAAGTGAAAGAGGAGAGTGAAAAAGTTGGCTTAAAGCTCAACATTCAGAAAACTAAGGTCATGGCATCTGGTCCCATCACTTCATGGCAAATAGATGGGGAAACAGTGGAAACAGTGTCAGACTTTATTTTGGGGGGAATAAATCCAGAATCACTGCAGATGGTGATTGCAGTCATGAAATTAAAAAATGCTTACTCCTTGGAAGGAAAGTTATGACCAACCTAGATAGCATATTCAAAAGCAGAGACATTACTTTGCCAACAAAGATCCATCTAGTCGAGGCTATGGTTTTTCCAGTGGTCATATATGGATGTGAGAGTTGGCCTATGAAGAAAGCTGAGCACCGAAGATTTGATGCTTTTGAACTGTGGTGTTGGAGAAGACTCTTGCGAGTCACTTGGACTGCAAGGAGATCCAATCAGTCCATCCTAAAGGAGATCAGGCCTGGGTGTTCATTGGAAGGACTGATGCTAAAGCTGAAACTCCAGTACTTTGGCCACCTCATGCAGAGTTGACTCATTGGAAAAGACTCTGATGCTGGGAGGGATTGGGGGCAGGAGGAGAAGGGGATGACAGAGGATGAGATGGCTGGATGGCATCACTGACTGGATGGACATGAGTTTGGGTGAACTCCGGGAGTTGGTGATGGACAGAGAGGCCTGGCATGCTGCAATTCATGGGGTCGCAAAGAGTCGGACATGACTGAGCAACTGAACTGAACTGAATGTTTTCCCAGGTTATGCATTTCTGGTTGGGGTACCATTTTAGTAATGTTGCATCCTTTCAGAGTACCTCAGAGTCACAAGTGTCCCTTTGCCATGGCATCTTAATTTTGATCATGGGCAAGGTGTGGTCCAGTTTCACAATCATGGACTTACTACTTTCTTCCCTGTACATTCTTTTTTTTTTTTTCCTTCAGTTTTATTGAGCTATAATTGACATATTGGCTTGCCAGGTGGTCAGTAGTAAGGAATCCACCTGCTAATGCAGGAAATGTGGGTTCGATTCCTGAGTTGGGAAAAGCCTCTGGAGTAGGAAATGGCAACCTACTCCATTATTCTTGCTTGGAAAATTCCATGGACAGAGGAGTCTGGTGGGCTACATTCCATGGGGTCAAAAGGAGTTGGACAGAACTGAGTGACTAAGCTACACACACAATTGACATACAGGACTGTTTAAGGTGCACAGCATAAAGATTTGACTGTGGTGACCACATATGATGACCGCAGAAAGTTTAAAGAACATGCATCATCTCACATAGATACAAAATTCACTTCAGTTCAGTTGCTCAGTCGTGTCCGACTCTTTGCGACCCCATTAATCGCAGCACGCCAGGCCTCCCTATCACCAACTCCCAGAGTTCACCCAAACTCATGTCCATCTAGTTGGTGATGCCATCCAGCCATCTCATCCTCTGTCATCCCCTTCTCCTCTTGCCCCCAATCCCTCCCAGCATCAGAGTCTTTTCCAATGAGTCAACTCTTTGCATGAGGTGGCCAAAGTACTGGAGTTTCAACTTTAGCATCAGTCCTTCCAATGAACACCCAGGCCTAATCTCCTTTAGGATGGAGTGGTTGGATCTCCTTGCAGTCCAAGTGACTCGCAAGAGTCTTCTCCAACACCACAGTTCAAAAGCATCAATTCTTCGGTGCTCAGCTTTCTTCATAGGCCAACTCTCACATCCATACACGACCACTGGATAAACCATAGCCTCGACTAGATGGATCTTTATTGGCAAAGTAATGTCTCTGCTTTTGAATATGCTATCTAGGTTGGTCATAACTTTCCTTCCAAGGAGTAAGCCTCTTTTAATTTCATGACTGCAATCACCATCTGCAGTGATTCTGGATTTATCCCCCCCAAAATAAAGTCTGACACTGTTTCCACTGTTTTCCCATCTATTTGCCATGAAGTGATGGGACCAGATGCCATGACCTTAGTTTTCTGAATGTTGAGCTTTAAGCCAACTTTTTCACTCTCCTCTTTCACTTTTATCAAGAGGCTTTTCAGTTCCTCTTCACTTTCTGCCATAAGGGTGATGTCATCTGCCTATCTGACGTTATTGATATTTCTCCCAGCAATCTTGATTCCAGCTTGTGCTTCTTCCAGCCCAGTGTTTCTCATGATGTACTCTGCATATAAATTAAATAAGCAGGGTGACAATATACAGCCTTGATGGACTCCTTTTCCTATTTGGAACCAGTCTGTTGTTCCATGTCCAGTTCTAACTGTTGCTTCCTGACCTGCATAGAGGTTTCTCAAGAGGCAGGTCAGGTGGTCTGGTATTCCCATCTCTTTCAGAATTTTCCACAATTTATTGTGATCCACACAGTCAAAACTAAAGAAATAGAAAAATATGTTTTTTTTTTCCTTTTAGTGAGAAAGATTAGGATTTACTCTCTTAATAACTTTCATGTATAACATATAGCAGTGGTTGTTATATTTATCATGTTGTACATTATATCCCTAGTGCTGATTTATCTTACATTTGGAACTTTATACTTTTTGAATGTCTTCATTCAATTCTACTCCCAAGACCCCATGTCTGGTAAACACAAATCTAATCTCTTTTTCCATGAGTCTGGTTGGTTGTTTTTGAAGAATAATTGACCTACAACACTATGTTAGTTCCTGGGACACAGGAGAGTATATTTCTATACATTTTCCTATTCTATATATTTCTATGTAATGATCCCCATGATAAGGCTAGTTACCACCCCCCCAGTATATTTTTAAAATAAACATTTATTATGGTATGTAAATATTCCTCACAACCTGAAAGAGCCTTTTAATCGCTCATTCGTTCTCTTTGCCACCCACCAGGCTCCTCTGTTCATGGAATTCTCCAGGCAAGAATCGCCATTTCCTCCTCCAGGGGATCTTCCCAACCCAGGGATCAAACCTGGGTCTCTTGAATTGCAGGCAGTTTCTTTTCCATCTGAACCACCAAGTAAGCCCTGAAAAGCCTGAGGAGAAGCTAAACATTTGATAGGAAGCATCTAACATCATCCTTGCATTTGAAAAGCAAGCATTTTAGGATCCCCTTTCCACTGTCATCACAGGACACAAGAAACCACTTTATTCCCAATCCTTCCCTCTTTGGCCACTCTAAGTTTTTTTTTTTTTTAATTTGTCTTTATGTAATTTTATTTAGTTGCTTTTGGCTGTGCTGGATCTTCACTGCTGCTCGAAGGCTTTCTCTAGTCACAGTGAGTTGCGGCCATACTCTGGTTGTGGTGTGCAGTGGCTTCTCACTCACTGCAGTGGCTTCTCTTGTTGCAGAGCATGGGCTCTAGTTTTGTGAACTTCAGTAGTTGTGGCAAGAAGGCCCTAGAGCATGTGGGCTCAGTTGCTGTGGCACATGGGCTTAGTTGCCTCTCAGCATGTGGGATATTAGTTCCCAGACCAGGGATTGAACCCATGTCCCCTGATTGGCAGGTGGATTCCTAACCACTGGACCACCAGGGAAGTCCCACTGAGGAGAAAGACTTTTCAAAATGCAAATACTTCTTTCTATGCAATCCCCTCTTTTTAAAAAATTCTTGGCTTGACTGGTGAAGAGTGCATGTCCCCCTGTTTGAATTTGGTGCCTTGATTCTCATTCTTAAAGGGAAGAGTGTTTTCTTGGGAAAAGCACAATATTTATGTGTCGCAGAGACCTCTACCCTTTTTTATTGACAGACCCAACTGCCTTCAGAATTTGTTGTATATTTGTTTAGTAAGTGATCAGTTCAGATGAACACATCTTCTTTGTGAATTACCCAATTGGGTAAACAGTGAACTCTTCAGAAGCACTAGCAATCACTGGAGGCAGGGCTTTGTGGGGAAAGAGGTGGATAAGCAAAGGTTTCAGAGCTGTTTGAAGGACACAGAAGCCTTCAGCATCCAGGAGCACTGTGGCCTGGAATTCAACCATAGGCCTTATCACAGGCCAACGCCACAGAATCTATTTATCTCTTATGTTTTCTGCTCGTTCTCTACCTCTGTGTGCTAAAATGAAGAAACCCTCTGAAGCCAGGAAATCTTTGTTTTTGTTCATAGACTGCAGTGCCTGCTCCATAGCACTTTAATTAATTTCAATTAATTAAAATTAATTGAATGAATGAATGAACTTGTTCACGAATGAATGAACTTGTTCATGAATGTAATTAACATAATAATACCATTGATTGCACACCTAAAAATGGCTAAAGTAGTAAATATTATGCTGTGTATATTTTGTCACTTAAAAAAAGTTTAACAAAGTCATCTGACATGAGTAGTCCTGGATCGTTCATATACAATTGATCTTGAACAACACAGGTTTGAACTGTGCAGTCCCACTCATATACAGATTTTTGTTTCGATGGTAAATACTACAGTGCTACATGATCTGCCACTGGTTGAATCCATGGTTTCTGAACTGTGGATATGGAGGGCCTTATAGGTGGATTTGCAACTACAAGGAGGGTCAGCCACCCAACCCTCTTCCCCACCCCTCACATTGTTTAAGGCTCAACTGCATTTGAAATTACCACAGTATAACTGTTCTACTAAGGAATCAATCCAGACTAGTTCTTCATCCCAAGAAATGAACTGCTTTACGATCCAGCAATCCCACTGCTGGGCATACACACTGAGGAAACCAGAATTGAAAGAGACACGTGTACCCCAATGTTCATTGCAACACTGTTTATAATAGCCAGGACATGGAAGCAATCTAGATGTCTATCAGCAGATGAATGGATAAAGAAAGCTATGGTACATATACACAATGGAGTATTACTCAGCCATTAAAAAAATACATTTGAATCAGTTCTAATGAGGTGGATGAAACTGGAGCCTATTATACAGAGTGAAGTAAGCCAGAAAGAAAAACACCAATACAGTATACTAACACATATATATGAAATTTAGAAAGATGGTAACAATAACCCTGTATACGAGACAGCAAAAGAGACACTGATGTGTAGAACAGTCTGTTGGACTCTGTGGGAGAGGGAGAGGGTGGAATGATTTGGGAGAATGGCATTGAAACATGTATAATATCATATATGAAACGAGTCACCAGTCCACGTTTGATGGCTGGTGCACTGGGACGACCCAGAGGGATGGTATGGGGAGGGAGGAGGGAGGAGGGTTCAGGATAGGGAACACATACATACCTGTGGCAGATTCATTTTGATATATGGCAAAACCAATACAATATTGTAAAGTTAAAAAATAAAATAAAAAAAGAAATGATGGAGGATCAGTCAGTTTTAAAGTCCCTTGACCCAAGTTTTTCTTTTTCATCCTACTAATCATGACATTTCTTTTTTTAAAAAAATTATTTATTTGATTGATTTTTGGCTGTACTAGGTCTTCATTGCTGCTGGGGCTTTTCTCTAGTTGCAGCGAGTGGGAGCTACTCTCTAGTTGTGGTGCACGGGCGTGGTGGTAGCTTCTCTTGTTGCAGACCACAAGCCTAGAGCGCTCGGGACTCAGTAGTTGCAGCTCGCATGCTCCAGAGCACAGGCTCAGTAGTTGTGGGCTTAGTTGTTCTCCTGCATGTGAGATCTCCCCAGTCCAGGAATTGAACTTGTGTCTCCTGCTTTGGCAGGTGGATTCTTTACCACTGAGCTACTAGGGAAGCCCAACTCAGGTTTTAAGTTTTTAGTTTTATTGGGAGTGGGGGGCTGTGTGTGAAGGATGAAGAATAGCAACCCGTTTTTGGTTATGATCTTTTCTTGACATCCTTCCTCCTGATACACACCTCACTATCATTCCACCAGAGATTTGAAGAATGGAGTCTTTGAACCCTAAAATTAATGATAGAATAGTTTTGCTGGGGAAAGGCGGGATTCAAATTCAAATGTGAATTCTCATTTTCTGCCAGTATTCTTGGTCATCCACCTTCAAGTGAGTACTAGGGTGCTGTGGCAACGGGGAAGTTTGAAACTGCCTGGTTGGAAAGTATTGCACATGCTTCTTCTGTTCTCAGATCCTTCTCCCCCAGTAGTGAAGAGCACATGCTTGCCAGTGATGAGGTCTAAAAAGCACAGAATCAATAATTACAGTTCAGGGAAGTTCTGTGAGATAGACTGGACAGGAAAGATGCACCTACACTAATGGTCCACTCTGGGCAATTTTCTGCTTTAGTGTTCACAAAATGCTTTGCGATCTGAGATAAATGTGCAGGCTCCGCGAAGTGGAACATACAAATGGCCCCTGGTAAAATCCTTAAGGATCAAAGCTATTTTCTCTCTACCCTTAGAACTGCCTAGGTTACTTTTTAAATTTGAACGCTTTCATACAAGTTGTGATGATGACACGAGTGTGAATACACCATGCTCCTTTTGAAAAGATCGTGACTTAGAAAAGTCTTCACCCCAACTCTGACTCTTCTCTGAGGCTTGGGAGGAAAAGAAAGAATGAAAGGGATGCTTATTCATACAAGACTTTGAAAATATATTGGGCACTCAGTTAAAAATACTCTCTTAAATTTGACACCTAACGCAATAACTGAAGAAATAGTAATGAAAGAGATTTTGTAAAAGGTAGAAATGATGAGTGCCAAGTCCCATCATTTACAAATTTTCTGCCTTCCATGCAAATGTGGATTCAGATGAAGAAGCAATGAACAGATCTGGGACATCTTCTTTGTACTGTTTTAAGTGTTTTTACACATTTTATCTCATTTAACTTACAGCCATATCTACACGTATCTATGTAGACTAGGAAATTGTGATTCTTTTCGAGGCAAACGATTTGGCTTTCAACTAAGAAATTCTTTCTCTCCTTCACTCCCATTTTTTCTTTTATGAATTATAGAAACAGGCTATTCTTACTTTATCTTAATGTTATGTCTCTAAGACTCAGATACATGTTTCAGGATTATTAACAAGTAGAAAAAGTATGTTTGTGTTATAAGGTTAATTTATATCAAACACTGAACCAATATTTTTAATAACTATATTTTATTATAACTATACATTTTAGTTAAAATATCACTACTGTATTTAATTGTATGTTTTGATTCTGAATCGCAATAACAAATGCTAGGTTTGAGCTAAAACTGTCACAGAAGTGGATAGGAAAGTTGCAAAGAATGTCAGGATAAGTACTATTCAGTGGGAATCAAGCTTTTAGAAGAATGGAATATTCGACTTGCCCCTCATTCCCAACAAGCTCAAGGTATATTTTCCAACTCTCATTTCAGTAAGAAGTGTCAATGAACACAGTGGCTATATGCAGATTATTTCAGAACATAACCTTGATTGATGTTCGGTTCAGTTCAGTCATTCAGTCGTGTCCGACTCTTTGTGACCCCATTAATCACAGCACGCCAGGCCTCCCTGTCCATCACCAACTCCCAGAGTTCACCCAGACTCACGTCCGTCGAGTCAGTAATGCCATCCAGCCATCTCATCCTCTGTCATCCCCTTCTCCTCCTGCCCCCAATCCCTCCCAGCATCAGAGTCTTTTCCAGTGAGTCAACTCTTCGCATGAGGTGACCAAAATACTGGAGTTTCAGCTTTAGCATCATTCCTTCCAAAGAAATCCCAGGGCTGATCTCCTTTAGGATGGACCGGTTGGACCTCCTTGCAGTCCAAGAGACTCTCAAGAGTCTTCTCCAACACCACAGTTCAAAAGCATCAATTCTTCGGTGCTCAGCCTTCTTCACAGTCCAGCTCTCACATCCATACATGACCACAGGAAAGACGATAGCCTTGACTAGGCGAACCTTTGTTGGCAAAGTAATGTCTCTGCTTTTGAATATGCTATCTAGGTTGGTCATAACTTTCCTTGCAAGGAGTAAGCGTCTTTTAATTTCATGGCTGCAGTCACCATCTGCAGTGATTTTGGAGCCCCCGCCAAATAAAGTCTGACACTGTTTCCACTGTTTCCCATCTATTTCCCATGAAGTGATGGGACCAGATGCCATGATCTTCATTTTCTGAATGTTGAGCTTTAAGCCAACTTTTTCACTTTCCTCTTTCACTTAGTAGTGTATTATTAACAATTTTCATTCTAAGCAAAACAATTTAGCAAAATAAATGTAGATAAAGATAATTTTTAAAGTATTATACTAAATAATACATAGGTCACTGCTATATGACTTATTCAATAATATAACCCCACTCAAAAACTTATCTTCACTCCCCTTTGTGTAGAGACTATTTATTATTGCAGTTCCCACTCCAGTGAACATAATAAATAACTGTGGAGTATTAGAAGTTATTGATCAGTACCCCTGAAAGTATAGATAAATAAAGTTTCAGGAGAAGATAGAGGATTCTGTGTATATGAGCTATAAGAAATAGGAATTTATTAGAGTGCAAAATCTGGAGCACGAATATCTGAATTTCAAGAATCTGTTCTAACACTTAATAACTGTATGACCTTGAGGAAATTCATTTTCAATTGTAACACAAGGAGAAAAATATTACTTGCCTTCCAGCAGTGCTGTGATGTTTTGAGAATAAGTGATAAGGAAAAACATTTTTTAAAGCTAAAACACCATAGATAAGTTATAATAATAAATACTTCTAGCAAGATTCAGACTTTTGTTTCCATTACAATTTTTATCTAAAAATAAGTTGCCAAATACTCATTTAAGAAATCAGAAAAGTAAATATAAGGGGAAAAAAAAATATCCATAGTCCTGCCATCCTTCTTCACCTTCAAGTCTTGCTCAAATATCACTTTTTTCAGTGAAGTTTTTAAGGACATTCTGTTTAAAATTGTTGCACGACCGTCTCTACACACATGAACACTATGTACTCACTGACTATAGCATTTTGGGTCATGTGACCCACTATTTAATTTATTTGTGTACTGCCTATATCCCTCAGGAATTTGAGCTACATAAAGTTAAGGACTTTTTTCAGTTTGTTCACTGTTGTATCCCATTGTTGTCTCTAGTCCCTGTTCCCTGTCAGTGTTCAATAAATATTTGTTTAAAAAAATCAACAAATCCAAACACAAGTACTATAAACACTTAGATGTGTTTCTGGCAGTGTTTTTATATTTTAAATGCAGTGAGTGTTGTTATTTTTAACATACAGCATATAAGTAACATTTATTGAATGCCAGATACTGTGCTAAGGATTTTACCTACTATTTTTTTCTTTTTTTTTTTTAATCATTATTTTTACCTACTGGTTTTAAATTTACTATGTCAACAACCCTGAGTGGTATTATCCCTGATTTACAAATGAGAGAACCAAAGGCTCAAAGCCTTAGGCAATTTTGTTCATCATCAAGCTTCCAGTAAATTAAAACTGGATACAAACCAGTGTGTGACTTTCACAACATCACTGTGCTCTGGAGTTGTACTCTTACTGCGTTTTTATTTGTATCCATCTTTTTCTACTTCCTTTTATGTCCTAAGTATTTCCTCATGTTATCACGTTTCATTTCCTACTTCAACGGCCTAAGCTAACTGCATATATGAGGCTCAGGAGACAGCAGTAAAATGTGGTGGCTGAAGGTCATATCTATCCTTAAGTGTTCAGTTCTGAGCTTTACCTAAAAAATCGTATTTAATCTAATCTCTGTTTTTGCCCAGAAGCCCCTCCCTACTCCTGTCTACTTACTCACATTTGTATTAGCTGGGATTCCTGGACTCAACCTATCTGCTCAAGCATTTTGCTTTTAGGGGGGGATTTATGAGAGAACACTGGATTGACTCAGATTTGAAGCTGAACAGCTAAGCCTTGGAAAGCTGTCAGCTGGACCCTGGCCATCAGGGCTCCCTCCCCATCTCCTGCCTCTTAGCGCCTTGCTCTCTGACCAGCTTCCTCCATGGGAGTACAAGACACAGCTGCCTTGGATGGACATCCTTGGAGCTCTTTGACCAAAGGAAAAAGGCATATCTTTCTCCAACTCAAGTTTGAAAGATATTGGTAACAAGGCACTGGTTGAACTGGTTGGGACCCTGTGCCTATCTAGGGATGGACAGATGTGCCCAGGGGAATGGAGAACAGAAACGGACTCAGCTTGGGTTATGTGCCCTTTCTCTGAAGCACTTCACAGTTAGTAGCCCTCACAAGATTTTAAGGATCATTTCCCCCCAAAAATGTCTGTTCTGAACAAAATATTGCAAGTTCTACTATAGAACCAGATCAAACGCCACCATCTTCCCTAACCACTTCAGGCCTCATTCACTCTTTGTGAAGAAAAATTCATGGAACACCCATCACGTGGCAGGCACTGCTAGGTTCATTTGATCAGTCAACAAGGTGTATTCTCAAGTACCATATATTAATGCATATATATGACATCATATATATATGATCTTATTTACAAAGCAGAAGTAGAGACACAAATCTAGAGCACAAATGTATGGATACCAAGGGGGAAAGGGAGGGAAGGGATGAACTGGAAGATTGGGATTGGCATATATACGCCACTAATCAGATCAGATCAGATCAGTCGCTCAGTCGTGTCGGACTCTTTGCGATCCCGCATGAATCGCAGCACGCCAGGCCTCCCTGTCCATCACCAACTCCCGGAGTTCACTGAGACTCATGTCCATCGAGTCCGTGATGCTATCCAGCCATCTCATCCTCTGTTGTCCCCTTCTCCTCTTGCCCCCAATCCCTCCCAGCATCAGAGTCTTCTCCAATGAGTCAACTCTTCGCATGAGGTGGCCAAAATACTGGAGTTTCAGCTTTAGCATCATTCCTTCCAAAGAAATCCCAGGGCTGATCTCCTTCAGAATGGACTGGTTGGATCTCCTTGCAGTCCAAGGGACTCTCAAGAGTCTTCTCCAACACCACAGTTCAAAAGCATTAATACTATGTATAAAATAGATAACAAATGAGAACCTACTGTATAGCACAGGAAAGTCGACTCAGTGCTCTGTGGTGACCTAAATGGGAAGAAAATCCAAAAAAGAGGGGATATTTGTATATGTTTAGCTGATTCATTTTGCTATACAGTAGAAACTAACACAACATTATGAAGCAACTATACTCTAATACGGAGAAGGCAATGGCACCCCACTCCAGTACTCTTGCCTGGAGAATCCCAGGGACAGGGGAGCCTGGTGGGCTGTCGTCCATTGGGTCACTCAGAGTTGGACACGACTGAGGTGACTTAGCAGCAGCATACTCTAATAAAAACAAACAAACAAAAAAAACCCACAAGGTTGATTCAGAGCCTCCTATGCCAGGCATCTTGCTAAGTTGCTGGGGACTCAACAGTGAGGAAGAGAGGTAGGTCTCTACCCTCTAGAACTTACACCCTACGGGCCCAACAGTCAATAAACAAGTAGATAAATGACACAGTCATAGATTGTGAGAAGTCATAAACAGGGTGCCGTAAGAGTATAATGAAGGTAGCTATGGGGAAGGGGTCTGCAGAGCTGATAATAGAACAACTACCCAGCTCACAGAGGCTGAGCCCATGAAGGTCTGGTAAATTGAAAGAGAAACTAGAAAAAGGAATGTCTAGCTTAAGGTAAAAATAAAGGAAATTTTCTGAATGTTAAGAACTGCTGGTTAAAGGAGGTCATACTCCCTTAGGAGTTTTGGAAAAAACACATCATTTAGCAGTCATTAAGAAAAAATGTGTGACCCTATGAACTGTAAAGTTCACAAGGCTTCAATACACATTTCAAAACAAGCCCAAGAAATAACAATCAAATATGTCATTGCTATACAACTCATTCAAAAACAAATCCACAACAAAAGGAGAGGAAAAAAAAAAAAAAAGCTGTTTCAGAGTTCACTTATCTAAGCACCAAAGAATGAAAAGGCTCCTCTGAAAATCCACATGGCATGTTTATTTCTTTAAAATGACTCCACTGCTCCACCCCATACATTTGTTTGTTTATATGTGTAACAAATATGTAAAAAGAATTAAGATTTGTATTTTGAGATTGCTCTTAATACAATATCAAACCACATAGTGTCATGAACTTGCCCTCTATACACACACATAAACATGATCTCATGCATAAAAGCAGCATCATATGGAAAAGGTATGAGTTTATAGTCAGAAAGAGCTATGTCCCAATTCTAAGTGGTTCTACCACTTATTAGCTATGTGACTTTGAGCATCTTATTTAACCTTTCCAGACCTCATTTTTCATTTGTAAAATGGAGATAACAATAATAACTTCATGGGGGTGTTCTGAAATTTTTATTAAATGAGATCTATGGTGCTAAGCAGTATGTGAATCAGAGTAGGCATTCAATAGATGGTATTTTTTTTTTTTTTAAGATTCAGTTTCTGATTAGGCCTGGACAAAACACAATGTCATTTTGACTGCTCTTGTATTCTATGAAAAAATTAATTTAGTGTATTTTCTTTGTTTGCTAGTGATTCAGACCACATCAGAAATATTAGTTAGAAGACAGCTACTATTTCATTGATATGTCAGGAATAATTGAAACAGATCCAGCTATGAAATAAGTTAACATTAGCAATGCTTTTTTTTTTTGGTTCCTTCTGCTATACACTAGAATAGACAAGGGATTAGTTTAATTATTCGTGTGTGAATGGGAGACCCAAAGAACATTCCGTCAAAGCAGGCTTTACAGGTCAGAGGAACCTTGGCCATCTGTATGAAAACTCTTGCCTCCTTGTGTGTTCTGCTCATTCTTGAATTCACAGTCTGGCCCAAGGTGCTCTCATTACTCACTGTATCTGCTATCATTGCTCTGGTTTTAAGGAAAGGGAGTTCATCGTTCTTTTGTTACATCAGCAAACAACACTTACTCTGGAATGTCTTAAGTTCTTATCATCCTTTTATAAATACCTCCAAATCTCCTTTAAATCACGCTACCTCAGACATGGACACCTTGTATCTTACAGTTAGCTAGTCCAGGTCCATTAAAGGAGAAATTCTGCTTGAAGTGATGAGACAATCAATTCTTTAAGACACAGTCGAGTCCTTATGGGTAACTCTAATCTTAAGGAAAGTTTTCATTCAACAGTTCACAGAGGTTATCTCTTTGAGAGTAGAAATAGAGGAAGGTGAGTAGCAGAGAAGGGAAGAGAAAGAAAGAGGGAAATTTTTACATTTCATTCTCTTAAATTTGGGCAAAAATCAGTTCTAGAATTACATGGAATAAATCTAATGCTGCCTTCAAACGACACTTTCAAACCTTCAAAGGCAACTACTTGCTCTTTCTTTGTCCTCTTTTTCAAGATGCTGCTGCTAAGTCGCTTCAGTCGTGTCCGACTCTCTGCGACCCCAGAGACGGCAGCCCACCAGGCTCCCCCGTCCCTGGGATTCTCCAGGCAAGAACACTGGAGTGGGTTGCCATTTCCTTCTCAAATGCATGAAAGTGAAAAGTGAAAGAGAAGTTGCTCATTCGTGTCCGACTCTTAGCGACCCCATGGTCTGCAGCCTACCAGGTTCCTCTGTCCATGGGATTTTCCAGGCAAGAGTACTGGAGTGGGTTGCCATTGCCTTCTCCACTTTTTCAAGCTAAGGACTCCTAGTCCTTTAAATGTTCCTCATGATAAAGTGTATACCTTTGTTGGTTATTCCTGCAGCATTTATTTCCTCTTCCCTTTTCCCACCAGCCCTGATTTCCAAGTGAGACTCCCTGTGGTACTAGATAAGCTGATCCCCTCCCTGCTCCAAGTTCACGGCCAGGGCTAACACTCCATTCTCCTGGCCACAGTGATAGCCACAAGGGTGGGCACCTGACTTAAGCCAGTCTAGTTAGAATAAATCTCAAGACATTAATGCATTGGTTCTAAGGTGTGAGATGGGGGTAAGGGTTCTTGGGACCTTGGGAATATTGACATCTGTCTTAGACCACAAAGGGAAGGGCCTATACCCAAAATGGTATAGGTGCCAACACCCAAAAAGGAGACAGAGAGAAAAACCTGAGTTCTGGTTGCATCAGGTGAACCTATAGCAAAGCCTTGTCTTAGAACAATTTTACTTCACAATTTTCTGGTTTCAGTTGTATGTGTCAAATTCTTACTTTTGCTTAGCTCAGTTTGATTATAGTGTTTTGTTCCTTGCAACTAAATATATCCTGACTGATACATGTGAGATGGTGTTGTTATGGTTGCCTTCCCTTGGACAAGCTCCAGATTGTCAATGACCCTCTTCCAAGAGTCCCAGAAGAAAAACCTATTATTCTAGATGGAGCCTGACTAGTACAGGTCAGAGAGGGCCTCTCATGAGACTGGAGTAGAATGTAGTATAGTTAATAACTCAATCTGAGACTGGCATTGGAATTTTGAGCATCCCAATTCCAATTACTCTCACCAGTAAACTACCTGTTTTCCCAAATAATTTACCCAAGTGTAACCTAAACCCTAAACACCAGGCCCTTGTAGGACAAAAGAGAAAAGTATATTTCAGAACATACTTTCTACCTCTTCCTTCCCTACAGAAAGGCCCAATCCCTGCTGGTTCTACTCTAGCTTTCAAAATAGAATCACCAACTCCCTTCTTCAATTTGTCACATATAGGTTAAAAAAAATCTGCAGGTTTTCAAGTATAATCACTGTACCTGAATACTTTGCTAAGCAAAGTGACTACAGTGATCTGCAACCATGTGGAATGATTGCTCCCTAATTACAATGAGCTCCAAGGGTTTTTATCTAGGAAAGAAGACAGGTGACTGGTCCCCGAGAGGCCTCTGGGTGGATATTTCCCTGGTAACTACACAAAGGTCCGGGTTTGGACCTCAGCTTGGAAAGTTCACAAACTAGATTTTCCAAGTGTATCCCCAGAGGTGCAGACTCAATGATAGATTCACACAGTGTGGACGTATAAATCATGGTATCAATGAGTTCATTTTTAATTGGAGATGAGCTTTTGTGGCAGGAAACAGATGACCTTAATCTCATTCAGAATACCACACCCCTTTTCCTGAGGACACATACCTGAAAAGTTGGATTAGTAATCAAGACACTTTTGGGTGAGGATGGAATTAAGAGAAGATGATTGTCTTGAGAACTTTTTCACTACTCAGGTCACGGTTGCTGCTGCTAAGTTGCTTCAGTCGTGTCCGACTCTGTGCGACCCCATAGACGGAAGCTCACCAGGCTCCCCCATCCCTGGGATTCTCCAGGCAAGAATACTGGAGTGGGTTGCCATTTCCTTCTCCAATGCGTGAAAGTGAAAAGGGAAAGTGAAGTCGCTCAGTCGTGTCTGACTCTTAGCGACCCCATGGACTGGAGCCTACCAGGTTCCTCTGTCCATGGGATTTTCCAGGCAAAAGTACTGGGGTGGGGTGCCGTTGCCTTCCCCGACCCTGATCAAATATACCTTTACATGGTTACATGGGAGAAACGTATCTATCAAGGGGCCAGAAGGACTATGATGTGGATCCATATTGCCAAATTGTTCTTTGCAAAATAACAACAGTTAATGTTTATACATGGTGCTTTTGCCTTGTGGTCCATTGCTGTACCAGACTTCTTATCCATTAATAACTAACTTAATCTTTATAATGAAGCTTTCAGACTTTTGTTATCAGCTTCATTGTACAGATGGCAACCCTGAGTCACAATGGGGTGAATAATTTGCTAAAAGTTGCCTTGTTAACTAGGTGGTAAAGCTAGATCCCCAGGTTGCCTGGCTCCAGAGTCCATGGTTTAAATAGTTAATCTACACCGCTGCTGCTGCTGCTAAGTCGCTTCAGTCGTGTCCGACTCTGTGCGACCCCATAGACGGCAGCTCACCAGGCTTCCCCGCCCCTGGGATTCTCCAGGCAAGAACACTGGAGTGGGTTGCCATTTCCTTCTCCAATGCACGAAAGTGAAAAGTGAAAGTGAAGTCGCTCAGTCATATCCGACTCCCTGAGACCCCATGGACTGCAGCCCACCAGGCTCCTCCATCCATGGGATTTTCCAGGCAAGAGTACTGGAGTGGGGTGCCATTGCCTTCTCCGTAATCTACACTACCCCCTATCTTTTTTTTTGGCTCTGCTGGGTCTTCATTGTGATGAGGGGGCTTCTGTAGTTGCAGCGCACAGGCTCAGTAGTTATGGCCTGAGGGCTCAGTTACCACGTGGCATGTGGGATATTCGTTCCCTGACCAGGGATTGAACCAGCGTCCCCTGCATTGGGAGGCAAATTCTTAACCACTGGACCACCGAAGCAGTCCCTACACTGCCTGGACCACCAGAGAAATCCCTACACTGCCTCTTGAACATTGTGTTCTTTTATGCTACACCCTACATACTATGTGGGTTACTTCATAACCTATTTGACACCATTCTCTATAAATCTGATTCCTTATAATACTGTGTCTCTGAAATATTTTTCTTAAAAAGTATATATGTATGTGCTAGTGCTAGTCCCTCAGTCGTGTCCAACTATTTGCAACCCTTTGGACTGTAGCCCACCAGCTCTTCTGTCCATGAAATTCTCTAGGCAAGAACACTGGAGTGGGTTGCCATTCCCTTCTCCAGGGGATCCTCCCGACTCAGGGATCAAACCTAGGTCTCTTGTATTGCAGGCAGAATCTTTACCATCTGAGCCACCAGTGAAGCCCAATATACGTATGTATATAGAGAAATATGTATATAGAGAAATGTTAAAGAAAAATAGCATATACCATATATGTGGTGTATGTGTATAAAATCCTTACTGCTGCCTCCATATATACCAACAAATATGAGCAAAACCATGCTCGTATGGGCAGTTGGCCAGGAGGACAGGAACTTTGTTATGTTGAACTAGACAGCGTGATGATAGCTGTTAAAATAGCATTCTGCCTATACTTAATCCTTCTCCAAAAAAGGAAATATTTAGTTTCATGGAGGTATTTAATAGTTACAGCAAGAAACACCAGAAAGGAATGAGGAACTTGTATTGGCCTCGTGCTAGAAAGTGATGCTACAGTCAGAGGCAGCCCCTCCTGAATAAGGCTTGAGGCAGCGCACCCTCCATCACTCGGCATCACCACAGAAGGCCCTGGTCAGGGCTGGATTTTACTAAGCTAGTCGTATCCTTGTTTCACAGGGATTATTTTTTTAAAAGCTACAATTTTAAGAAAGATTCCCTTGTTACTTTCTTTTTTAAAAATCTAGTATTTTTAAAAAATAGATTAAAAATTCATATGATTCCAAAACCCAAATGTACAAAAGTTTATATAGTTTAAAAAAAAAAAAAAGAATGTCTCTCCTATGCCTAAACCCCTGAAACTTGGTTCCCCTCTTGGGAGGCAATTATCGGTTCTTTATTTATCTTTCCAGAGGTATTCTATTGTCATTTTCTTTTACTGTCACATTTTTCCCCATGGGGACGTTATTGGAAACTTTTTATCTTGTTTTTGCCATGGTTTCCTCTCTTTCTTTACCGTCTCTTTTTAGAGACGACAAGGTTGACCTTCCCTGGGGACCTTCTTCAAAATGTCAACTTCTTGTTGATGGATATTGGTTTTATCCTGTTTCCAACTCCAATTTCTGCTCTGGTTAGGAGTCAGTTTGTGTGTGACAGCTGGTGGTCCCAGGCACCTTCTGATGAATGATGGATGGGACCAGGAGGAACAACCCTTCCCTAATATTATTAATTGCGAGATTTTTGCAAGCTCAAAATTCTAAGAACTGACAGTTGCCTCCAACTGTTACCAGCTGTTAACTTGGCTGAAGTGGTGGGGATCCGATTCCCCTTCAGCAAACACTCTGGAACAATGGCTGGCTTACTATATATCTTCCTTTACACCCTCTGTGACACTCAAATCTGAATTATTTAAGCCTAAAAATAGTATCCTAAACCTATTCCAGGGTGCCCACATCTATCACTGACCGTGTAACCCTGCAGGAGTAATTTACCTTGGTCCTGGGCTCCCCATTCATACAATAAGGGAACTAGGGGCATTGATCAGCCTGCTTCCAGCCCCAAAAATCTTCAAACATGAGGACAGGATGAGATGGTAAATGGTTAATGTTGCAGCAGTCTTTCCTTTTTCCCTCAAAGCCTCTGACACTTGCAGGAGTGAAGAATCTGGTTGTGATCTTGAAACACCCAGTGTGTACTTGAGCAATGTTAGAGCAAATCTGTTCTTTGCTTCCATGGCCTTGCAGGGTTTAAGAACTGCTTTGTTTCACAGCTGCAAAAAAAGTTCTCTCCTAATCCCATATACTAGCAAGTAATTTTTCTTTCTCATTTTAAGTTATTACAAAAATATGGGATTTCCCTGGCAGTCCAGTGGTCCAACACAGGGGGCTTGGTTTTGATCCCTGGTCAGGGAACTAAGATCCCACATGCCACAGGGTGTGGCCAAAAATTTTTAAAAATAAATGAAATAAAATTTTTAAAAGTTATTATGAAAACAAGCATTAATTTTTTTAAGTATAGAAAAACAGTAGAAAAAAAAAGCAATCTGCCCTTTTAATCTCGCCTGTGCTTGTCCAGGTAATCTATAACTCTCACCCAATTTGAAGGTTTAGTTTGAGTCATCAGAGTGACAGTTTTGAGGTATGCTTCATGAATTAAATTTTTCTATTTTTATTTATTTATTTGGCCACACCAGGTCATAGTTGCAGCATTCAAACTCTTAGTTGCAGCATGTGGGATCCAGTTCCCTGACCAGGGATCGAAACCCCGCTCCCTGCATTGGGAGCATTGAGTCTTAGCTACTATACCACTAGGGAAGTCCCATGCTTGGTGAATTAGATGCTTCTGTCTGAGAAGGGTGAGCCTGGTGACAAGGTTTTATGAGTGGAGGTATGTTGGGTGCCATATTTCCGTGTTCTGAAGTGGAATTCCATCGGGCACTCTAGGGTGTCAGTTTCTTAGGACCCAGCTACAAAATCAAGGGGCTTCCCTGGCAACTTGGTGGTACAGAATCCACCTGCCAATGCAGGAGACTTGGGTTTGATCCCTGGGATGGGAAGATTCCTGGAGAAGGAAATGACAACCCACTCCAGTATTCTTGTCTGGGAAAACCCCATGGACAGAGGAGCCTGGTGGGCTACAGTCCATGGGGTTGCTACAAAGCGTCAGGCATGACTTACCGACTAAACAACATGAATCAAATTCTCAAGAGACTGATTTCTACCCAGACTGACAATACATCAATGTGCACTGGAAAATGTGCTTTCACTCAGGTCTGCTGTGTACACATCACCTCCCCCACATAAGGTACCTGGGGAAAATTTTTTTCTGTCAGAAGATTTGATAAGCATGGAGTTAGTATAAGATAACGTATCCAGGTCCTGATAGATATGCTAAGATAGAAAATTCCTCCTCTACAAAAGACATTCCTAGTATGCAAGTGTCTCATCTTTGCCTCACTCACTCATTGAGCAAACATTCCTCAAGCCCCCCAGCAGATAAGATATCCTGAAGCTATTACTTGTTAAGTTTCATGGTCCCTCACTTGGAAGGGTCGTCCCTCTTATGACCATGGGAGGTGCCTTCATAATAAGTTCATACATTCCTATGTTTTTGTAAAATTTGCAAAAGTAGGCACTTTAAGTAAACAGTTGAAACTTCCATCTCCTGGCCCTCCTAATTGTTCTCAGTCACAATTCCTCTGGAGTAGGGTGACTTTGGAGGAGTCGTGGGTACTTTGGGGGTCTGATAAAGGAGTTGGGGATGCATTCTGATTGGGTTTAGTGGCTTGCAATCACTTCTGTAAATAGTCAAGTCATTGCTGGTCTTTTAGTGTCAGAATAGCTACAGGAATTCTTCTACTACTCACTGAGCCAACCCGCCCAGCAATAAGACTTGAAAGTGCTGGACCAGAAGTCACATTACAGTGTGAACATGTCCTATTGCATCAGAAGTACATGGAGTGTGGAAGGAAAAGATGATTTGAAACATACAGACAGAAGGTAATCTATGACACTGAAGGTTTCCTGGCTGCCCCTCTCTCGGTTCAATGTGCCCTATCCCTTTTCCTATAACACGTCTGACACATCTTCTTCAAGGGACTTGAGATTTTTACAAACTCCAGAAAGAACCTTAGATGTCATGCTGCCTGGTAAATTTTGTCTAGAAAAAATCCCCAGGATAAGGAAACATGAAGGGGCCTGGGAATCTGCTCAAAGCGGGGAGAAATGAAAAATACTGAGAATACAAATTAATATGAATGAATATAGTGGCAATGGAGGAGTGAGAGTATTAAAGGAATGGGAATGAATGGGAAAGGTGAGTGTGGGGCTGCTGGGAAGGGAGGACTTGGCAGACACTGACAAATTCTTGCTTTCCATTTCCTTTTAGAGAAGTTGAACAGATTGTCCCCCTTCCAAGGCCTTCTTTTTGCAAAGTTCACTACAACTGCTTAGTTCAGACTTTATTAGGGACCATGGCATTCCAGTTATGCCTCCCTGACATCATCCAGATTAAACGTGAGGGTTTTTGAATACTTGGCAAAATCTTTACTAAATATTGAATAGCTTGAAAAGAATAGTAAATTATAGATATATGTCAAGTACTCAGTCTTCACGTGTAAGAAAACAAATTAACCTGTGAACCTCTTCCTACCCAATCTCCTCCCCTTCCTTCTCATAGCTAAAGACTATAATTTTGTAAACAGCATTTGTTTGCTTTCCTTTATAGTTTTATCACATGGATTCATTATTTATTGTTCAGTTGCCATGTTGTCTCTGACTCTTTCCAACCCTATGGACTGAGCAAGTCAGGCCCCGCTGTACTCAGATTTTGCTCAAACTCATGTCCATTGAGTCAGTGATGCCATCCAAACATCTCACCCTCTGTCACCCTCTTCTCTTCCTGCCCTCAATCTTTCCCAGCATCAAGGTCTTTTTAAATGAGTCAGCTCTTCTCATCAGGCAGACAAAGTTTTGGAGCTTCAGCATCAGTCCTTTCAATGAATATTCAGGGTTGATTTTCTTTAGAATTAACTGGTTTGATCTCCTTTCTGTCCAAGGGACTTTCAAGAGTCTTATCCAGCACCACAGTTCAAAATCGTCATATCTTCAGCACTCAGCCTTTTTTATGGTCCAACTCTCACATCCATACATGACTACTGGAAAAACCATAGCTTTGCCTAATCAGACTTTCGTTGGCCAAGTGATGTCTCTGCTTTTTAATACACTGTGTAGGTTTATCATAGTTTTCCTTCCAAGGAGCAACCATCTTTTAATTTTATGGCTGCAGTTACCATCTGCAGTGATTTTGGAGCCCAAGAAAATAAAATCTGTCGCTGCTTCCATTTTTTCCCTTTTATTTAACATGAAGTGATGGGATTGGATGCCATGATCTTAGTTATTTGAATGTTGTTTTAAGCCAGTTTTTTCACTCTCCTCTTTCACCCTCATCAAGAGGCTCATTAGTTCCTCTTCACTTTCTGCCATAAGGGTGGTGTCATCTGCATATCTGAGATTACTGATATTTCTCCCGGCAATCTTGATTCCAGCTTGTGATTCATCCAGCTTGGCATTTCACATGATGTGCTCTACATATAAGTTAAATAAGCAGGGTAACAATTAACAGCCTTGACATACTCCTTTCCCAATTTGGAAGCAGTCAGTTGTTCGATGTCCAGTTCTAACTGTTGCTTCCTGACCTGCATATAGGTTTCTCAGGAGGCAGGTAAGGCAGATAAGATAGTATTCCCATCTCTTTAAGAATTTTCCACAGTTTGTTGTGATCCACACAATCAAAAGCTTTAGCATAGTCAATGAAGCAGATGTTTTCCTGGAACTCTCTGGCTTTTTCTATGATCCAACAGATGTTGGCAATTTGATCTCTGGTTCCTCTGCCTTTTCTAAATCCAGCATGTACATCTGGAATTTCTTGGTTCACATACTGTTAAAGCCTAGCTTGAAAGATTTTAAGCGTTTGACTCTTTGGCATTGCCCTTATTTGGGATTGGAATACAAACTGGCCTTTTCCAGTCCTGTGGCCACTGCTGAATTTTTCAAATATGCTGGCATATTGAGTGCAGCACTTTAAGAGCATCATCTTTTATTAACTAATTAATCATTAACTTTTTCATAGATTCTTGGCCATATTTACCAGTTAGTTTGTTTCTTTCCAACCTTTATACTTTATTTTCCTTCTTATTCTGGTCAGGATCTCCTGTATGGTGTTAAGTAGAGCCGATGATAGAAGCACCCCAATCTTATCCCTATCCTAAAGAGAATGCTTTCAGTATGTCACCATGGGATATGATGACTGCTGTAGGGTTTTTGTTAGTGTTCTATAGCAGGCATTCATTACTGTGTAATAGACAATCGCAATGTCTTAAAATGACAAGTGTTTTATTATTTTTCATGATTCTATGGGTGGACTGTAGGGCAGGTGGCACTAGTAGTAAAGAACCCACCTGCCAGTGCAGGAGACATAAGAGATGCAGGTTTGATCCCTGGGTTGGGAAGATCCCTCGGGAGGAGCACATGCAACCCACTCCATATTCCTGCCTGGAGAATCCCGTGGACAGAGGAGCCCGGTAGGCTACAGTCCATAGGGTGGCACAGAGTCACGACTGAAGTGACTTAGCACGCACATGGGGCTCCATGGGGATGGCTTCTCTTTCTGTTCTAGGTGGTATTAGTAGGTCCGGCTGCAATCTGGATGAGATCCAAGATAGCCTCACTGCAGCTGAGATGGCTGGAAACTGGGGCCTTTCTCTCCTCCTTGTCTTTCCAGGGCTTCTCTGGTTGGCCTTTTCCTGCAGGAGAGCATGACTTTCTTGATAACTTGACTTGTCAAAGTATAACACTTATTGACTCTTTCAATAACACAAGAACCTTTCAATATTCTATTTCTAATCACTCCTGGACTTATGCTATTATAGAAGTGTTTTTAGTCTACATGGATTTAAAAAAAATTTTTTTAATTATAGGAGAATTACTTTACAATGGTGCATTGGTTTCTGCTATATACCAGTTCTGGTGAGGTGATGAACCTAGAACCTGTCTATATTGTAGTTTAGATTTATGTTTTCACAAATTTAATCCCTTTTTTCTTTTAATCTCTTCTTGCATCTCAGACTTTCCTCTGGAGATTATGCTACTTCTTCTTGAAGTATATTCTTTAGAAGTTCCTTCAATAAATTGGCTGAATCTCAACTCTTGAAAGAAAGTTTTTGCTAGTTATACAGTTGTAGATTTTCTTTTCTCTCTCTCAATCCATTAAATATATTATTTTACTACTTTCTGACTTCCATTTATACTGTTAAAATTAATTTCCATTCCTTTGAAGATAATGTATTATTACTCATCTTCTTTTAAGATCTTGTATTTCACTTTTCTGTACTTCAATCACATCATATGTCTAAGTATGATTTTAAAAAATTATTTATCCTGCTTAGGAGTCTTAAAAACTCATACCAAGGTATAATCAAGATTGAAATTGAGATATAGTTGGGGATCTGATTGTGAAAGATTTTGAAAGTGATACTAAGGAGTTGAGCTTATTCTTCAAACCTGGTAGCTATGTACAATGTATAAAAATTTTGGAAAATATGTGTTCCCTTGCATATATTTAATATATATAATTTTCATCATAAGTTCATTTCTTGCTAATAAGAGAATATAATAAATATTTTGTAAACTAAAATAAGGTGAGGATTGACTAAAATTGGAATATGTTTTATGGAATGCTTGAATGTATCAATTTGATATATATTTGGATATGATTATATACTATTTATGTGCTTAATGAATAAAGTGTGCTAATTTAAAAATAAATCACATACAATTTTTACCTATCAGTTTTATTAAATGTGTCTTAAAATTTTTGTCCTTTAAAATATCATTGTTTCATTTAAAAGAATAAGAATTACTTACCTATGCTGCTTCAATTGTTCTGAATTTAAGCCATCCTAATATGAGATCAACATTGTTCCTAATTTGAAGCTTCACCTTTGACAGAAATATGTGTAGGACACAAAAAGGCAGGAATGCTTTCATTAATCATTAAGGAGGGTTCCCTGAAACCTATTGTCATGGTAGTATAATCAGTCACACAAGAGGTCTAAACAAATTTTCAATAAACAAATTCTCAATGTCACAATGACTTTAGATGATCTCTCTCTCACACACACACACACACACAAATGCAAACAGACCTGGATGTCCTACATTTACTTTTGGAAAAGGATTCAGGCAGACAGGTTTTGCCCACAAATAGATATCTGCTTCAAGGGGAGAGGAAGTCCAGACCTTTTTCTTGGGCCAAGAAAGATGAGCAGAAGAGAAACCAGTCATAATTCTTCTTTACTTTATTTGGAAGTAGGCTCAAATGACCTAATGGGCAGATCTTTCTCTCTTCGTTACTTGTAACAGTAAACAGGTAACTGGTACAAGTTTGAAGTAAGACTTTTCATAACATATAACATCTTCTATCTATCAGATCTAGGCCCTTAAATCTATTTCTCACTTCCACTGTATAATCATAAGGGATTTGATTTAGGTCATACCTGAATGGTCTAGTAGTTTTCCCTACTTTCCTGTGGTCATGTATGGATGTGAGAGCTGGACTGTGAAGAAGGCTGAGCGCCGAAGAATTGATGCTTTTGAACTGTGGTGTTGGAGAAGACTCTTGAGAGTCCCTTGGACTGCAAGGAGATCCAACCAGTCCATTCTGAAGGAGATCAATCCTGGAATTTCTTTGGAAGGAATGATGCTAAAGCTGAAACTCCAGTATTTTGGCCACCTCATGCAAAGAGTTGACTCATTGGAGAAGACTCTGATGCTGGGAGGGATTGAGGGCAGGAGGAGAAGGGGACGACAGAGGATGAGATGGCTGGATGGCACCACTGACTTGATGGGTGTGAGTCTGGGTGACCTCCGGGAGCTGGTGATGGACAGGGAGGCCTGGCGTGCTGCGGTTCATGGGGTCGCGAAGAGTCGGACACGACTGAGCGACTGATCTGATCTGATAACATCTTCAATTACTGCAATACTATGAAATTTGTCTTTTTGAAATTTTACTTGAGAATGGTAAATTAGAGTTATCTTAGTTATTTCTACCTTTTTCTCTGAAAAGAGAGAGATATGAGAAATGTGTAACTTTAGACTAATAAAGAAGAATTTGACCAAGGGTATGGTGGCTCAGAGGGTAAAGCGTCTGCCTACAATGCGGGAGACCTGGGTTCAATCCCTGGGTTGGGAAGATCTCCTGGAGAAGGAAATGGCAACCCACTCCAGTACTCTTGCCTGGAAAAACTCATGGACAGAAGAGCCTGAAAGGCTACAGTCCATGGGGTTACAAAGAGTCACACACGACTGAGCGACTTCACTTTCACTTTCATCTTAGAACAAGGTCTAATACATACTTTATGGTTAAGTGTTAATTGTCCTCAGTAAAGATTGTATGCTTGATAATGTACTAACCATTAAGCAGTTAGAGGAGGTATTGAACAGGGATTAAGGGCACAAGTACAAAGCTAAACTGCCTGGGTTCAAATCCCCTAATTAGCTCTGTGAACTTGAGTAATTTTCAAAACTTCTCCAGGCCTCAGTTTCCTCAACAATAATACCAGGTTAAAATGTTATCTATCTCAGATGATTGTTTTGAGAATTAAATGAATGCCCCCATTTCCTCAGCTGTAAATGATCTTTTGCTCACAGGACAGTTATAGGGAGTTGTATGTGTATAGTGTTTAGCACAGGGACTTGCCTTATGGTACAACTTCAATAATGTGTTCCCTTTAGCAAGTAGCAAATAAATCTGCCATAACAATACAAAATTAAATGCTTATTTTACTTTCACACACCATATTGCAGCTGGGAATTTGAGGATTTAACACACAAATTGAATATGCTGAAAGCGAAACAGACAAGGCATTAACTTTAAAGAGGGAAGTCCCTAGACATCTTTGTATTCCATTGTACGAATTACATATTAAATATAATGGGAAAAGATAGCAAAGATACACAAAGATAAATGCTACTCTAATTTTTAAGTAAAGCATACCTCGATTTTAGTTCTTAGTTGAACTAAGAAATGTAATGCATTATAGAAATGTAACGGCAAAACAAGTTCTCCATTTTTATCTTATGTTAGTTCTCTGGTTTAGCTCTAACTTGTTGAGAGTCAGCATGTTATGGCAAGACACTAAATCTCCTACAAAATCTAATGTGTTTTTTTTTTATTGTGTAATCATGATTTTTTAAGTTACATATTCTAGATTCTAAATGACACTAAACCAGCATTAAAACATCCAGATCAAAAAATAAAGGAAGCTGTCAGTTATCTATGTTTCTCATAAAACATCAAAGGAATTGAACATTTAGAAACATTTCTATGATTGACTGAATTTTTCACTTTTTATTTAGACTTTTTTCTGCTTTTTTTAATTGGCCATGCCACAAAACCTATGGGATCTTAGTTCCCTGACCAGAGATTGGACCAAGGCCCTTAGCAATGAAAGCAGAGTCCTGACCACTGGAGCACCAGGGAGTTCCCTATTTAGACATTTATCATTATCAAGAAGGCATATATTATATAAACAAAGCATTTGAAAGCTAGTTCTGGTTTTTTAATTTATCCAATATGAGCTGTTTTTTCTCTTTAATTTCCCTAATTTTCATGCTAGAGATAACTTGAACATTAGAGTGAACAACTATAGTTTTCGACTGCTCAGAGCCACTCATTATTTGGAGAACTGTCCCTTTGTACTTTATTAGAGCTTGGGGTGGGGGGAGCTGTCATCTGCCACCCACTCTCGCCTATCATGCTGACAAGTAAATAAATTAGCCCTGGATACAGGTATATGTAAGGCTGAGTTCCTTTTCTGTTCACCTGAAACTATCACAACATCGTTAATCAGCTATACCCCAATACATAACAAAAAGTTTAAAAACAAACAAAAGAATAAGAAATGACAGAGGTCACATAATAATTTAGGTTTAGGATCAATCTGTTAACAGCCATAAATATAAGTTATAAACACTAATAACCCACTGGAATCTGACAAGAAGTAGGCCAATTTTTTGAAATTATTGAAATTATTTGAAATAAAATAAATTAGCCCTGGCTGATCAAAATGGTCCAACTTTCCAGGTAAAGTGATTGGTTCAGGGGTAGACACACAACCCAAGAGGAACCAGTCAGAGTCCTTCCCTGGGACTTTTCAGCCAGAGCTGGAGGGGAAACCTGCTGTCATTTCTAGACCTGTGGGCTGGAAGGATGTGCATCTGGAGTGCTACCTTCTCATCTGTGCTGCTGCTGCTAAGTCACTTCAGTCGTGTCCGACTCTGTGTGACCCCATGGACGGCAGCCCACCAGGCTCTGCCGTCCCTGGGATTCTCCAGGCAAGAACACTGGAGTGGGTTGCCATTTCCTTCTCCAATGCATGAAAGTGAAAAGTGAAAGGGAAGTCGCTTAGTCGTGTCCGACTCTTAGTGACCCCATGGACTGGAGCCTACCAGGATCCTCCGTCCATGGGATTTTCCAGGCAAAAGTACTGGGGTGGGGTGCCATTGCCTTCCCCGACCTTCTCATCTGTAGAAGTAGGTGAATTCAACAAACCAATACAAGAAGATCTGGGAGATGGAAGGATGGGGCTTGATTATATAGCTTGGCCCCTAGATTTAACTCTTGTCTGGCATCATGTCCTCACACCCTCACATATGTGGGTGTGTTTTAAAGATACTTGAGTTTATAGCACTTACAACTGGAGGAGTCCTGATAAGTACAGACATTTTTCTAATTTATTCATAGATGCAACCATTCACCATGAAAGTGAATATATTACAATGAAGTACATTAAAAATGTGGTCTAGGTGTCACTTGAACCCAGCTAGTATAACACGTGGTTGAGGGCATAGTCTCTGGAGTCACCTTCAGATCAAATCAGATCAGATCAGTCGCTCAGTCGTGTCCGACTCTTTGCGACCCCATGAACCGCAGCACGCCAGGCCTCCCTGTCCATCACCAGCTCCCGGAGGTCACTCAGACTCGCATCCATCGAGTCAGTGATGCCATCCAGCCATCTCATCCTCTGTCGTCCCCTTCTCCTCCTGCCCTCAATCCCTCCCAGCATCAGAGTCTTCTCCAATGAGTCAACTCTTCGCATGAGGTGGCCAAAATACTGGAGTTTCAGCTTATCTGCCTGCAAAACTAAGCATCGCCTAGGGCTGAGAAGGGCTACCCTCCCAGAGGGCACACGGGCTCTCCAGTTGCCATGGGGATGGTCTCACACACCTGGAACCAGCACTGATTGCCATTTATCATTGCAAGACACTATTATCTTTCTTTGAAGTGTGTTCATAGAAATGTCAACCATTCTTTGTCATCTGTACAATTCTAAGAAGAGAAAGGTGGAATGGGAGAACCAAGAAAAACAGGAGCCAGTGTTTTTGTTCATGGATGGGTGGAAGGTTCCTACAGGTTGTGTCTGTGAAGCCACTATTTCATGCATTTTCATTATCTATTTGGGCCCTGCAAAGCATTTGCTTTCACCACCCTGGTTCAGTGGCCAGCTATGGTAGAAAGTCCTCTCTAACACTCCTAGAATTTTTTTTCACATGTATGTTATGCTGCCTGGAATGTGGACATTCACTTGTGTTAGGTTGCCTGGATTCAGAACCCAACTCCATCACTGACTGTAGCACAGTGACTTTGAGCAAGCCACCTAAATTCTCTGCGCCTGTTTCCTTATTTGTGGAATGTAGACAGTATAGCACCTCCCTCCTGGGATTGTTAAGGATTTAAATCATTGACGCATGCTTAGAATAGTGCCAGGCACAGCACTACTTAAGCGTCAATTCTTATTGTGCTTAGGTGTTCATACATCATTTAAATCGGATTTCCTTCTCACTAATCTGTCTGAAGACTGCTTCACTGAGGGAGTGGAAGTTTGTTGAGATGACCCAGGTCAGGGCTTGGGGACTAGAGCTGTTGGAGACAGGGGATGGAGTGGGATGGGTCGGAATGGAGAGGATAAAAAAAAGCTCAGGGCTTTGCAGAGTGATGAGAACTTGAATGGGATGACAGGTGGAGTCTATGGACCCAGAGTAGGGGACACTTAGAAGATGGAAGAGAGAAAAAGGAAAGGAAGTAAGAGGGTGCCTAAATATTGGGTTGGCCAAAAAGTTCATTTGAATTTTGGTGTAAGATGTTAAGGGAAAACTTGAATGAGCTTCTTGGCCATCCCAATAAATTGCACACATTTCAAAGCTTTGTCTAGTGTTGACTTGCATCCAGAAAAGGGGGGAAGAAATTTCTTTTTCCTCTCTTTCACTCTTAGACAAATATCATAATTTAACCGCATTATAAATAAAATAGACTGATGTGGACAAACCTGAGATCCCAACCATTGTTTATACTCTTTCAACAGGAAATCTTTTCTGAGTCCCGAATACCAGGCTTCAGCAATCTTCTGGAGCAGGATCCATAGTAAGTTAGGGCTGTCTGTTTGCTGGGAGAGGGGTGAAGAAGGGAGTTTACAACTGGGCAGGTCAGATAGAGAGCCAATGTCCCACAAGAGAAGAAAGTGGAGCTTGCAGTGGTTGAGTTGTCTGGACTAGTGACACAGCTAGTTCTAGAGCCCAATCCCTAGGTCTCTGAATTTCCAGCAGAGATTGGCTGACCACCTGCCAATTTTCATAAAGGTAATCAAATACTAGGCTGGAGGAGGTAGAAGAGGGGAGGAAAATTAGAAGATCCCCAAGTCTCCCAAACTCAAGATTTAATTATGCTACGCTGCCCAATTTTATTTAATTGGAAGCTAATTACTTTATAACATTGTGGTGGGTTTTGCCATACATTCACATGAATCAGCCATGGGTGTACATGTGCTCCCCATCCTGAACCCCCCTCCCCCCTCCCCTCCCCATCCCATCCTTCTGGGTCATCTCAGTGCACCAGCCCTGAGCACCCTGTCTCATGCATTGAACCTGGATTGGCGATCTATTTCACATATGATAATATACATGTTTCAGTGCTATTCTCTCAAATCATCCCACCCTCGCCTTCTCCCACAGAGTCCAAAAGTCTGTTCTTTATGTCTGTGTCTATTTTGCTGTCTTGCGTATAGGGTCATTGTTACCATCTTCCTAAATTCCATATATATGCGTTATTATACTGTATTGGTGTTTTTCTTTCTGACATACTTCGCTTTGTATAATAGGCTCCAGTTTCATCCACCTCATTACAACTCATTCAAATGTATTCTTTTTAATGGCTGAGTAAATATGCAGATGACACCACCCTTATGGCAGAAAGTGAAGAGGAACTAAAAAGCCTCTTGATGAAAGTGAAAGTGGAGAGTGAAAAGGTTGGCTTAAAGCTCAACATTCAGAAAACGAAGATCATGGCATCTGGTCCCATCACTACATGGGAAATAGATGGAGAAACAGTGGAAACAGTGTCAGACTTTATTTTTCTGGGCTCCAAAATCACTGCAGATGGTGACTGCAGCCATGAAATTAAAAGACGCTTACTCCTTGGAAGGAAGGTTATGGCCAACCTAGATAGCATATTCAAAAGCAGAGACATCACTTTGCCAACAAAGGTTCGCCTAGTCAAGGCTATGGTCTTTCCTGTGGTCATGTATGGATGTGAGAGCTGGACTGTGAAGAAGGCTGAGCGCCGAAGAATTGATGCTTTTGAACTGTGGTGTTGGAGAAGACTCTTGAGAGTCCCTTGGACTGCAAGGAGATCCAACCGGTCCATTCTGAAGGAGATCAGCCCTGGGATTTCTTTGGAAGGAATGATGCTAAAGCTGAAACTCCAGTATTTTGGCCACCTCATGCGAAGAGTTGACTCATTGGAGAAGACTCTGATGCTGGGAGGAATTGAGGGCAGGAGGAGAAGAGGACGACAGAGGATGAGATGGCTGGATGGCATCACTGACTCGATGAATGTGAGTCTGGGTGACCTCCGAGAGCTGGTGATGGATAGGGAGGCCTGGCGTGCTGCAGTTCATGGGGTCGCAAAGAGTCGGACACGACTGAGCGACTGATCTGATCTGATCTGAATACTCCATTGTGTATATGTACCACAGCTTTCTTATCCATTTGTCTGCTGATGGACATCTAGGTTGCTTCCATGTCCTGGCTACTGTAAACAGTGCTGCAATGAACATTGGGGTACACGTGTCTCTTTCAATTTTGGTTTCTTCAGTGTGTATGCCCAGCAGTGGGATTGCTGGGTCATATGGCAGTTCTATTTCCAGTTTTTTAGGAATCTCCACTCTGTTCTCCATAGTGGCTGTACTAGTTTGCCTTCCTACCAACAGTACACTGCACAATTTTAGACTAGACATAGTAAGTATCAATCACTTGCTTTATTCTTTTGGTACTGCAACAATCTGGATCATAAACATTCCTTGCTGATGACAATCAGCTTGAAGTAAAATCTGCCATGAACTTCCAGGAATGTTTAGCACCTATGAGGCCCAACGGTAAGCAACTTTGCCTAAGGAGTGTGTGCATCCATGCACGCTAAGTCGCTTCAGTCATGTTTGACTCTTTGCAGCCCTGTAGACTGTAGCCTGCCAGGCTGCTCTGTCCATGGGATTCTCCAGGCAAGAATAGTGGAGTGGGTTGCCATGCCCTCCACCAAGGGATCATCTCAACCGAGAGATCAAACCCACATCTCCTGTGTCTCCTGCATTACAGGCAGATTCTTCACTGCTGAGCCACCAGGGAAGCCCCTGCCTTAGGACAGTGATAGGAAAATTTTTATGTATTCTTTACTTGCAAGAAATGTCCCAAGATGAATGATGCCACGATTCTCTCTACCTGACTGCTGTGGAATTAACCAAGAAAGGTGAAATGACCAGCCAACTCACCACAAATTTTGTGTGGCGAGAAACTAGAGCACTGATCAAAGAGCACTATCCTTGGACTTCCTTGGTGGTCCAGCAGCTAAGACTCGTGCTCCCAATGCAGGGTTGAATCCCTGGTTGGGGGAATGAGATCCCACATGCTGCAAGTAAGAGTTTATTTGATTCAAATAAAAGATCCTGCATGATGCAACAAAGACAGATGATCCTGTGTGCCACAACTAAGATCTGGAGCAGCCAAAAAAAAAAAAAAAACCCAGAAACTCTCTCCTTTCACTGCTTAATGGGGCATAAGCATCAGTAAGACATAGAATCTGATCAATTTTAACACCAGCACAATGAAAAAGTAATAGCACAAAAAAGGTAATAGTGAGAGTGCAAATCTTTGTGGTTACCTCTGTGTTGGTTTACTCACACAGCAAGAGTTAGGTGAATTGTTAAGAGAATAATGACAATCACTAACAGAGCTTTACTAGGCACCAGATGCTATGCTAGACCCCTAACCTACATCATCTCTGAACCTTACATGGAGATTTTATTGTCCCTGTTTTTCTGATAAAGAGCTGAAGCTGAGAGAATTTCAGTGACTTGTCTGAGATCCCCTAGCTGGTAAGGAGCAGATGGGTTTGATGTTGCTGCCCTATATGAGGCAGCAGCAGCTAGGGACTTTGGGTTTGGCATTCTGAGAGATATGCTAGTAGTAGAAATTAACAAACTATAAAGAAGTTGTGGTGCAGTGGATAACTTGATTGTGCTATAAGAATTCTAAGAATAACAAAGTTGAATTATAGTAGTAAGGGAGATGTTTTAGTAATGTGAGCAGTACAACAAAGGGAGGAGAAAAATCTCTTCTACCTGACTATATCACAAACCACTGCTCATCAAAAATCATGCCTTTAAGAAATATTTTAGATTAAATCAGTGGTTTAGGAAGCCACTATAATGTTTTCCATCTATGAGGCAATAAAGTAGATTGGTTAGGACCATATACCTGGAGCAAGACTGCCTTGAATCAAATCCTGGTTCTGCCACTTCCAGGCATGTGACCTTGAACTAGCTACTTATGTTTAGTACCTACCCTATAGGGCTGCCATGAGGGTTAAATGATTAAATACGCATGAAATGCTTAGAAAACACCTGGTCCCTGAAAAGCATATGGTAAATGTCAGTCAATACTGTGTGCAGTGCAGTTATAAATGGTGTGATGAGATTGAAGGCATGGTCTCCACTTTCAAGGAACTTAGCGATGGGCTGGGATGAAAAAGCATCTGCTAATAATATGTCTCAAGAACTAGTACAACATTAAAGCATCTGTTGTCAAGGTATACTCTGTTATATCACTGAAAAAATTTCCAGTAAATAATAATGATTAAGGAAATAAAAGAGAAAGTGAGCTATGACTTAGATTTTGAAGAAGCTGATGGCTCACCACTAGAAAAATTTTTATTCCAGGATTCTGAAAAAGTGACTTGTCCATTATCATTATTGTTCATCTTTATCTGTTATGTATTTAGTGATAACCTTCTCCGTGCAAGACGCTGAGATAGTGATAACAAAGGACTACAAATCTGAAGGAACTTTTATCCTCAAGGAGCTTAAGATCTATTATAAGAAGTTACATATTAATGAAATTCAAGGTAGAAAGTGCATTAAAGGCATCACCAGTTGTTAACACAATAGTTTCTAGAAGTTCTATTATGTACTTTTTTTTTTTTTTTAAGTGTTAATCTGGTGCACACAGGAGCCCAGATGCCAAGTGCAATAATGAACATGAGAGAGATCTTGTTCTTTTAGGAGGGGCTTACTTGGTTATAGTAGGAATGGGGAGCAGTCCTCCCTAGGAATCCTCTGCAGGATGAGAAATTTAATCAGGATACAGAGACTGAGGAGATCTCACTAAATGGGCAAGAGCATCGGGATGAGAATTTATTAAATTACCTAGCAAGATCATCCATATGGTCCTAATTCTTCTCTTTCCAGCTGTGCCTCCCCTCAATCTCACCATGCTTCAAAGGTAGATTCATTTTGGGAATAAATACTAGATAAGAGACTGTGAGTCAGATAGACTGATACTTTCCACTCTAAGACTATTTCTGTTTTAACTAGATAAAACAGTTTTGTATCTGGACAATTACCTTTTAGATTCCTCTTTTTTACATTTTTTCCTACTACTACATCTGAACAAGGATTTTTAGCATGTTACAGTTTTCAAGTTGATAGCTCATTTTCTGTTGGCTACACTCTTAGTTTCTTCCTGATGATATTCAGTGGGGAATCTTCCTTTCTTATAAATCCAGCTAGAGGATGGGTTATGTTGCAAGGCTTCCTGTAAAAAACAAAAACCACTAGGGCTTCGCTGGTAGCTCAGATGATAAAGAATCTGCCTGCAACGCAGGAGACCTGGGTTTGATCCCTGGGTGGGAAAGATTCCCCTGGAGAAGGGAATGGCAAACCCACTCCAGTATTCTTGTCTGGAGAATTCCATGGACAGAGAAGCCTGGCGGGTTACAATCCGTGGGGTCTCAAACAGTCAGACATGACAGAGCAACTAACACGCACACACAGTAGTTGAATTATTAATACTTTTTTACCTGGAAATTTCATCTTCTTCCTGACTTTCTGTGTCTATCTCTTGTCCTAGATCTTGAATACTAATTTTAGGTTTGACTTCTGTTTGCTGATTACATAACAAATTCTATTTGGTTAATTGAATAGGATTTATAGTTCATATGAAACCTAGCTCATTTGTAGCTAAGCACCACTTTGGCTGTCCCTAGTGGGTTATATCGGAGAAGGCAATGGCACCCTACTCCAGTACTCTTGCCTGGAAAATCCCATGGACAGAGGAGCCTGGTAGGCTGCAGTCCATGGGTCGCAAAGTCGGACACGACTGAGTGACTTCACTTTCACTTTTCACTTTCATGTATTGGAGAAGGAAATGGCAACCCACTCCAGTGTTCTTGCCTGGAGAATCCCAGGGATGGGGGAGCCTGGTGGGCTGCCGTCCATGGGGTCACACAGAGTCGGACACGACTGAAGCGACTTAGCAGCAGCAGCAGCAGTGGGTTATATGAAACCTGAGAAAATCACACTGTGCCCTGCCAAATGGAAAGAGATGTGTATGGGTAACATCAAATTGAAATAAACATGAAAGGAAACAAAAGTTAGGAAAAAGCTGGTGTTTGTAAGGATAGGGTGTGGAGTTTTGGCCTTCCAGAAGGGGGATGGAGGTTGAAAGATGACTGATTTTTCAGTCACCTCCCAACAATGTGGCAGGACAGAAAGTTTTTATACTATGAGTGTAGAGCCTAAAATGGGTTTATCACATGAATCCCTCTAGAAAGAATAGGTATGTTGACTAAATGCTGCTCAAGTAAGTTTGTGCGAATTCCCTTTCTAGGCAAGTTGGGCCCTGAACTTCTAGGCAAGTTGAGGAGCCTGCAGTGGACATAGGCAGGCAAAGCTAGCTCAGGGTTTGATGAGGCAGAGAACTGGAAGGCATCTAGAGCAAGGTAAACACAGCACTGACCTGATATTTCTGGGCAGTAATTTGGAAACAAGGAAAAGAAAGTGCAGATACTGTGATTGTACTAGTCTTATAATTTCAAGCTAGCACCAAACATTGGTGATTTTTAGAAAAGTGCTTAGAAATTAACATTATAATACATAACAAAGAATATTACTTATAAAACCCAAAGAAACACTTTTCAAGGTTATTTTTTTTTTACTTTTGTAATATTATTTAATGTTTAGAATAATGACATGGGGAATGACACGGGTACAGTTTTCTCAGTACCCCATCTCTCCAATTCCTAAACTTTTCAGAGGTCTGCTAGGCAAATCAGCTGGCTACTTTTTGCCTTTTAAAAAGACAGATCATTGTATTTTACTCCACTTACTTAAATCTATTTATCCTTTATTTTTCATCTTCTAAAAATCTTTATTCATTATCCTTTCTTCTTTCATTCTTTTTATACTTTATTGTAATTTTATGTGAATTTTGGGAGGTAGCAGATATAAACTTGAATATTCAATACACCAAGTTTAGAAGGTAGTCAATAAATTTGTTTTTATCAGAAGCCTTGCCTTTCTTGTGGTTATATTTCAAAATTAATAATGTTGATAAGGAAGAAAAGTACCGAGATATAAGTACATCTAAACAAGTATGGGAAATAGATGGGGAAACAGTGGAAACAGTGTCAAACTTTATTTTTGGGGGCTCCAAAATCACTGCAGATGGTGACTGCAGCCATGAAATTAGAAGACGCTTACTCCTTGGAAGGAAAGTTATGACCAACCTAGACAGCATATTGAAGAGCAGAGACATTACTTTGCCAACAAAGGTTCGTCTAGTCAAGGCTATGATTTTCCCATTGGTCATGTATGGATGCAAGAGTTGGACTGTGAAGAAAGCTAAGTGCCGAAGAATTGATGCTTTTGAGCGTGAAGACTCTTGAGAGTCCCTTGGACTGCAAGGAAATCCAACCAGTCCATTCTGAAGGAGATCAGCCCTGGGATTTCTTTGGAAGGAGTGATGCTAAAGCTGAAACTCCAGTACTTTGGCCACCTCATGCGAAGAGTTGACTCATTGGAAAAGACTCTGATGCTGGGAGGGATTGGGGGCAAGAGGAGAAGGGGACGACGGAGGATGAGATGGCTGGATGGCATCACCAACTCCATGGACGTGAGTCTGAGTGAACTCTGAGAGTTGGTGATGGACAGGGAGGCCTGGCATGCTGGGATTCATGTGGTCGCAAAGAGTCGGACATGACTGAGTGACTGAACTGAACTGAACTGAACTGAGACAAGTATCAATATTTATGTTTAGGTATAACTCAGCCCCAAAGCCCATTAGTTTTAAAGTGGCTTTATTTCAGTTTCAGCATGTGTGCTGCTATTATTTATATTATAGTACATATTAGTAAATTGAAAACAATTTTTTGAAAAATGACTGTTTTTAATGACATCATGATTTCTAAGTGTAGTCACAATTTGAAAGTCAATCTATAACTAGCTTTACCACCATTTATATTTCCTCAAGTTAAATACTCTTTATAACCACTATGTTATAGATACAGTGAAGACAAATATAATTGCCATTATTTAAAAATGAGTTTCAAATCTGTGTTTGCTAAGTCATAGTGAAGAAAGTCTCTCTGGCTAAGTGAAATCTCTATTAAATACAGTAAGAGCTATATAAAATGTATTGGTTGGTCTAACAGAGGAACAATTAAATGCTTATGTTACTAATTTTCAGAAGGAGTTAGAATATTTATTTTCAGAATGCGAAACCACAGATAGAATTACATCTCTCCAGGGAAAGGGACTCATTGGTTATGCAGTAAGCTTTTCCCATCTGTAATGTGATAAGCAACTTTATTACTACACTCAGTTCAGTTTGGTTCAGTCACGCACACAGTCATGTTGAAATCTTTGCGACCCCATGGACTACAGCACGCCAGGCCTCCCTTGTCCATCATCAACTCCCGGAGTTTACTCAAACTCATGGCCATCGAGTCAGTGATGCCATCCAACAATCTCATCCTCTGCTGTACCCTTCTCCTCCTGCCTTCAATCTTTCCCAGCATCAGGGTCTTTTCTAGTGAGTCAGTTCTTTGCATCAGGTAGCCAAAGTATTGGAGTTTCAGCTTCAGCATCAGTCCTTCCAATGAATATTCAGGACTGATTTCCTTCAGGGTAGATTGGTTGGATCTCCTTGCAGTCCAAGGGACTCTTAAGAGTCTTCTCCAACACCACAGTTCAAAAGCATCAATTCTTTAGCGCTCAGCTTTCTTTATAGTCCAACTCTCACGTCCATACATGACCACAGGAAAAACCATAGCTTTGGCTAGAGGGACCTTTGTTGGCAAATTAATGATTCTGCTTTTTAATATGTTGTCTAGATTGATCATAGCTTTTTTCCAAGGAGCAAGCGTCTTTTAATTTCATGGCTACAGTCCCCATCTGCAGTGATTTTGGAGCCCCCAGAAATAAAGTCTGCCACTGTTTGCATTGTTTCTCCATCTATTTGCCATCAAGTAATTGGACCGGAATCCATGATATTAGTTTTCTGAATTATGAGTTTTAATCCAACTTTTCATTCTCCTCTTACACTTTCATCAAGAGGCTCTTTAATTCTCTTCTCTTTCTGCCTTAAGAGCGGTGTCATCTGCATATCTGAGGTTATTTATATTTCTCCCAGCAATCTTGATTCCAGCTTCTGCTTCATCTAGCCCAGAATTTTGCAAGATGTACTCTGCATATAAGTTAAATAAGCGGGGTGACAATATACAGCCTTGACATACTCCTTTACCTATTTGGGACCAGTTCCATGTCCAGTTAACTGTTGCTTCTTGACCTGCATACAGATTTCTCAGGAGGCAGGTCAGATGGTCTGGTATTCCCATCTCTTTCAGAAATGTCCACAGTTTGTTGTGATCCACACAGTCAAAAAGGCTTTGGCGTAGTCAATAAAGCAGAAGTAGATGTTTTTCTGGAACTCTCTTGCTTTTTTTGATGATCCAATGGATGTGGGCAATTTGATCTCTGGTTCCTCTGCCTTTTCTAAATCCAGCTTGAACATTTGGAAGTTCACGGTTAATGTAGTATTGAAGCCTGGCTTGGAGAATTTTGAGCATTACTTTACTAGCGTGTGAGATGAGTGCAATTGTGTGGTAGTTTAAATATTCTTTGGCATTGCCTTTCTTTGGGATTGGAATGGAAACTGACCTTTTCCAGTCCTGTGGCCACTGCTGAGTTTTCCAAATTTGCTGGCATATTGAGTACAGCACTTTCACGGCATCATCTTTCAGGATTTGAAATCGCTCAAATGGAATTCCATCACCTCCACTAGTTTTGTTCATAGTGATGTTTCCTAAGGCCCACTTGACTTTGCATTCCAGGATGTCTGGCTCTAGGTGAGTGATCACACCATTGTGGTTATCTCAGTCATGAAGATCTTTTCTGTACAGTTCTTCGGTGTTTTCTTGCCACCTCTTCTTAATATCTTCTGCTTCTGTTAAGTCCATACCATTTCTGTCCTTTATTGAGCCCATCTTTGCATGAGATGTTCCCTTGGTATCTCTAATTTTCTTGAAGAGATCTCTAGTCTCTCCCATTCTATTGCTTTCCTCTATTTCTTTGCACTGATCACTTAGGAAGGCTTTCTTATCTCTCCTTGCTATTCTTTGGAACTCTGCATTCAAATGGGCATATCTTTCCTTCTCTCCTTTGCCTTTCGTGTCTCTTCTTTTCTCAGCTATTTGTAAGGCCTCCTCAGACAACCATTCTGCCTTTTTGCATTTCTTTTTCTTGGGGATGGTCTTGATCACTGCCTCCTCAACAATGTCATGAACCTTCATCCATAGTTCTTCAGGCACTCTATCAGATCTAATCCCTTGAATTTATTTGTCACTTTCACTGTATAGTCATAAGGGATTTGATTTAGGTCATATCTGCATGGTCTAGTGGTTTTCCCTACTTTCTTCAATTTAAGTCTGAATTTGACAATCAGGAATTCACGATCTGAGCCACAGTCAGTTCCTGACTGTGAGCTAGCAAAAACTTTCAAGAACCAGAGTAAGCAAAAGTCCAGTTTCAGTGTTAAATTTTATATGCATATCTCTCAATATATAAATGCAGAGAGAAATATAGAAGGATATTCTTTAAAATATCTTTTATAATATCACTTCATAAAGGTGATATGGTAGAAAATTATCTCCTGTAATATATTTTAAAATTTTCTACCATATCACCTTTATGAAGTGATATTAAGTACTTTAGTCACCTCATGCGAAGAGTTGACTCATTGAAAAAGACTGATGCTGGGAGGGATTGGGGGCAGGAGGAGAAGGGGACGACAGAGGATGAGAGATGGCTGGATGGTATCACTGACTCGATGGACATGAGTCTGAGTGACCTCCGGGAGTTGGTGATGGACAAGGAGGCGGGGCATGCCGCGATTCATGGGATTGCAAAGAGTGGGACACGACTGAGCGACTGAACTGAACTGAATGATATTTTTTCCCACTTAACTTTCTCCATTATTCTAAAAGTATTTTGATTTTTGAAAGCAATTTTACTCTGGAGCTCATGAATAAGCTTCTATAACCAAGCTGAATTCTAGGAAATATTAAACATATATTGGGTATCTCATGCCGAATTGTTCATAGTTAGTATAAAATATATTCAATAAGTATTTTCCAAGCTTCACTTATATATATGACATTGTGCTTTTTATTGATAAAAACATACAAGAAACTATTTAAAAATCCTAACAGATGATGCTGTTAAAGTGCTGCACTCAATATGTCAGCAAATTTGGAAAACTCAGCAGTAGCCACAGAATTGGAAAAGGTCAGTTTTCATTCCAACCCCAAAGAAGGGCAGTTCCAAAGAATGTTCAAACTACTGTACAATGTGCTCATTTCACATGTTAGTAAGGTTATGCTTAAAATCCTTCAAGGTAGGCTTTAACAGTACTCGAACCAAGAACTTCCAGATGTTCAAGCTAGATTTAGAAAAGGCAGAAGAACCAGAGATCAAACTGCCAACATCCGTTGTGTCCCAGAGAAAGCAAGGGAATTCCAGAAAAAGCATCTACTTCTGTTTCATTGACTATGTGAAAGCCTTCAAGTGTGTAGATTACAACTGTGGAAAATTCTTAAGGAGATGGGAATACCAGACCACCTTACCTGCTTCCTGAGAAACCTGTATGTGGGTCAAGAAGCAACAGTTAGAACCAGACATGGAACAACTGACTTGTTCCCAATTGGGAAAGGAGTACATTAAGGCTGTATATTGTCACCCTGCTTATTTAACTTCTTTGCAGAGTATATCATGCAAAATGCCAGGCTGGATGAATCTACAAGCTGGAATCAAAATTGCCAGGAGAAATATCAACAACCTTAGATATGCAGATGACACCACTCTTACAGCAGAAAGTGAAGAAGAACTAATAAGCCTCTTGATGAGGGTGAAAGAAGAGTGAAAAAGCTGGCTTAAAACTCAACATTCAAAAAACTAAGATCATGGCATCCAGTTTCATCATTTCATAGAAAATAGAAGGGGGAAAAGTGGAAGAAATGACAGATTTTATTTTCTTGAGCTCCAAAGTCACTGCAGATAGTGACTGCAGCCATGAAATTTAAAGATATTTGCTCTTTGGAAGGAAAGCAATGAGAAACCTACACAGCGTATTAAAGAGCAGAGACATCACTTTGATGACAAAGGTCCATCTAGTCAAAGCTATGGTTTTTCCAGTAGTCATGTACAAATGTGAGAGATGGACCATAAAGAAGGCTGAGTGCCAAAGAATTGATACTTTCGAATTGTGGTGCTCGAGAAGATTCTTGAGAGTCTCTTGGACTGCAAGGAGGTCAAACCAGTCAATTGTAAAAAAAATCAACTCTGAAAATTCATGGGAAGGCTTGATGCTAAAGCTGCAGTTCCAAACTTTGGCCACCTGATGCTAAGAACTGACTCATTAGAAAAGACCCTGAAGCTGGGAAAGATTGAAGGCAAAAGGAGAAGGTGGGGGCAGAGAATGAGATGGTTAGATAGCATCACCAACTCAATGGACAGGAATCTAAACAAACTCCGGGACATAGTGAAGGACAGGGAGGCCTGGCGTGCTGCTGTCCATGTGGTCTCAAAGAGTCAGACACAACTTAGTGACTGAACAAGTGTGTGGAGTGGTGATAGGCGGAGAGTGGACTGAGGTTATGGAAGTCCCTGGATGCCTCCTTGTTAAACCATAAAGAACTGGGAATTTTTCAACTGGCAAATGAGTAAGGATGGAGAAGACTTGTGACGTAATGAAAACAGTGATGGAGGAAAAGTGAGCAAAAGAATAAAAAAAGGGTGTAGTTAAATCTAAGAGACTAGTTAGGAATCAGATCAGATCAGTAGCTCAGTCGTGTCCAACTCTTTGCGAACCCATGAATTGCAGCACGCCAGGCCTCCCTGTCCATCACCAACTCCCGGAGGTCACTCAGACTCACGTCCATCGAGTCAGTGATGCCATCCAGCCATCTCATCCTCTGTCATCCCCTTCTCCTCCTGCCCCCAATCCCCCCCAGCATCAGAGTCTTTTCCAATGAGTCAACTCTTTGCATGAGGTAGCCAAAGTACTGGAGTTTCAGCTTTAGCATCATTCCTTCCAAAGAAATCCCAGGGCTGATCTCCTTCAGAATGGACTGGTTGGATCTCCTTGCAGTCCAAGGGACTCTCAAGAGTCTTCTCCAACACCACAGTTCAAAAGCATCAGTTCTTTGGCACTCAGCCTTCTTCACAGTCCAACTCTCACATCCATACATGACCACAGGAAAAACCACAGCCTTGACTAGACGAACCTTTATTGGCAAAGTAATGTCTCTGCTTTTGAATATGCTATCTAGGTTGGTCATAACTTTCCTTCCAAGGAGTAAGCGTCTTTTAATTTCATGGCTGCAGTCACCATCTGCAGTGATTCTGGAGCCCCCCCCAAATAAAATCTGACACTGTTTCCCCATCTATTTCCCATGAAGTGATGGGACCCGATGCCATGATCTTTATTTTCTGAATGTTGAGCTTTAAGCCAACTTTTTCACTCTCCACTTTTACTTTCACATACATTATTTGAGCTTATAGTTGCAAAACAGTCTGCAAATAAATTATAAGGATCAAGAATAAGTGGATAAATGTTAAAGGAGGGAAAAGAGTAAACATTCATTCTAAAGCCTGGTAAAGAGAAGTGATAAGAACAGTAACTGATTAAAGAAAAATTTTCAGGTTAAAAAGAAAGCTCTTTGATTGCTGTGCTATGCTGTGCTTAGTCACTCAGTACTGTCTGAATCATTGTGAAGATTCTCCAGGCAAAAATACTAGAGTGGGTTGTCATACCCTGCTCCAGGTGATCTTCCCAACCCAGGGATTGAACCTAGGTCTCCCACATTGTGGGCAGATTCTTTACAGTCTGAGCCACCAAAGAAGCCCAAGAATACTGGAGTGGGTAACCTATCTCTCCTCCAGGGATCCTGACCCAGGAATCGAACCAGGGTCTCCTGCATTGCAGGTGGATGCTTTATCAGCTGAGCTACCAGGGAAACCCTTGAATGCTGTGGTTGCTTTTTATAAAAGCTATCATGCTTCTGGTAAAACAAAAACAAAACAAAACAACAACAACAAAAATACCCACAATGATAAAAGCAAACAATAGAAATATATAAAGTAGAGAAATGAAGTCCCCTTCTCCACCCATAATTCCATTCCCCTGGAGTAACCATTGTGACAGCTTTTCTCTGCTGATTTCTATGTATGCACCAACTTAAAAGGAAATGGGAGACTCATGTACATGATTCCCTTCAACTTGTTCGGGCTCTTTCCCATATTGGTCTATATATAGCTATGTTTTCATATATGCAAAGAAACAGTATAACTGTATTTACCTACCCTTGTATTACAGAGTTCCAAAGAATAGCAAGGAGAAATAAGAAAACCTTCCTCAGAGATTAATGCAAAGAAATAGAGGGAAACAACAGAATGGGAAAGACTAGAGACCTCTTCAAGAAAATTAGAGATACCAAGGGAACATTTCATGCAAAGATGGGCCCAATAAAGGATGGAGGTGGTATAGACCTAACAGAAGCAAAAGATATTAAGAAGAGGTGGCAAGAATACACAGAAGAACTGTACAAAAAAGATCTTCAAGACCCAGATAATCACAAAGGTGTGATCACTCACCTAGAGCCAGACATCCTGGAATGTGAAGTCAAGTGGGCCTTAGAAAGCATCATTATGAACAAAGCTAGTGGAGGTGATGGAATTCCAGTTGAGCTATTCCAAATCCTGAAAGATGATGCCGTGAAAGTGCTGCACTCAATATGCCAGCAAATTTGGAAAACTCCACAGTGGCCAGAGGACTGGAAAAGGTCAGTTTTCATTCCAATCCCAAAGAAAGGCAATGCCAAAGAATATTTAAACTACCACACAATTGCACTCATCTCACACGCTAGTAAAGTAATGCTCAAAATTCTCCAAGCCAGGCTTCAGCAATATGTGAACTGTGAACTTCCAGATGTTCAAGCTGGTTTTAGAAAAGGCAGAGGAACCAGAGATCAAATTGCCAACATCCGCTGGATCATGGAAAAAGCAAGAGAGTTCCAGAAAAACATCTGCTTCTGCTTTATTGACTATGCCAAAGCCTTTGACTGTGTGGATCACAATATACTGTGGAAAATTCTTCAAGAGATGGGAATACCAGACCACCTGACCTGCCTCTTGAGAAACCTATATGCAAATCAGGAAGCAACAGTTAGAACTGGTCATGGAACAGCAGACTGGTTCCACATAGGAAAAGGAGTACGTCAAGGCTGTATATTGTCACCCTGCTTATTTAACTTACATGCAGAGTACATCATGAGAAATGCTGGGCTGGAAGAAGCACAAGCTGGAATCAAGATTGCTGGGAGAAATATCAATAACCTCAGATATGCAGATGACACCACCCTTATGGCACAAAGTGAAGAGGAACTAAAGAGCCTCTTGATGAAAGTGAAAGAGGAGAGGGAAAAAGTTGGCTTAAAGTTCAACGTTGATTCAGAAAACTAAGATCATGGCATCTGGTCCCATCACTTCATGGGAAATAGATGGGGAAACACTGGAAACAGTGTCAGACTTTATTTTGGGGGGGGGGCTCCAAAATCACTGCAGATGGTGATTGCAGCCATGAAATTAAAAGACGCTTACTCCTTGGAAGGAAAGTTATGACCAACCTAGATAGCATATTCAAAAGCAGAGACATTACTTTGCCAACAAAGGTCCATCTAGTCAAAGCTATGGTTTTCCAGTGGTCATGTATGGATGTAAGAGTTGGACTGTGAAGAAGGCTGAGTGCCGAAGAATTGATGCTTTTGAACTGTGGTGTTGGAGAAGACTCTTGAGAGTCCCTTGGACTGCAAAGAAATCCAACCAGTCCATCCTAAAGGAGATCAGTCCTGGGTGTTCATTGGAAGGACTGATGCTGAGGCTGAATCTCCAATACTTTGGCCACCTCATGCAAAGAGTTGACTCATTGGAAAAGACTCTGATGCTGGGAGGGATTGGGGGCAGGAGGAGAAGGGGATGACAGAGGATGAGATGGCTGGATAGCATCACCGACTCGATGCATATGAGTTTGGGTGAACTCCAGGAGTTGGTGATGGACAGGGAGGCCTGGCATGCTGCAATTCATGGGGCTGCAGAGTCAGACACAACTGAGCGACTGAACTGAACTGAACTGAACCCTTTTATTGATAGATATTAAGTATTCCAATTCTTGCTATTACAAACAATACTAGAAGAAGCAGTCCTATATATTTCTTTGAATGTCATCTCAGTATTTTTTTTTAAGACAAGTTATATCTGTGTGTAAAATTGCTGGGTCAAAAAATATGTACATTAAGATTTTCCGTAATTTGGCAAACTGTGCACCAGAGAGATATGCTCATTTAAACTCCTGCCATCAGTTTATGAGACAGTCTGTTGCTTAGATTCTGGCTAAACTTGAACATTATGAATCTTATTAATGGGGCACTCTATTAGGCAAAAACATGTCTTGCTTTAATATCTCTTTCTCTGATTATCATGAAGGGTAGGTATATTTTCATAGGTTTTATTTTTATTTTTTTCTCCTGTGGTTATTTCAGTTTTGTAGAGATTGAACTGATCATGAGTGTCCTCATCTAGATATCCATGGAGGCAATCAGACGTGTGGACAGAGGTCTGGGAGACTTTCACCAGTGGAACAGTGATAGTTGAAACAGTAAGGCCATAATAATTCCCTGTATAATCATAAAAAGAAGGGAATACAAGAACCGTAGGAAACAGCATTAGGAAGGAGGAAAAAGAAAGTGATAGAAACTGAGCAGTAAGCTCAGATAGAAAGCTCAGCAGTTGTAAAGACTGAAGTAGAATGAAGACGGTGCTCTGACATGTTAACTGGTTCAAGAGTTTAGGATAAGTCTTGAATCTCTGAGCCACAGTTTCCTCATTTATGAAATAAAAAGGTTGGATACTGCTGCTGCTGCTGCTAAGTTGCCTCAGTCGTGTCTGATTCTGTGCAACCCCAGAGAGGGCAGCCCACCAGGCTCCCCCATCCCTGGGATTCTCCAGGCAAGAACACTGGAGTGGGTTACCATTTCCTTCTCCAATGCATGAAAGTGAAAAGTGAAAGTGAAGTTGCTCAGTCATGCCCGACTCTTAGTGACCCCATGGACTGGAGCCCACCAGGCTCCTCCATGGGATTTTCTAGGCAAGAGTACTGGAGTGGGGTGCCATTGCCTTCTCCGAAAAAGGTTGGATAAGATGACTCTAATTATAAAATTCATCATTTCTGTAATTTTAACCCAAGAGATGAGACAATTTCATGGAAGTAGTCAATTTTAGAAAGCATGGGGGATTTGGCAGTAAGGTGGCCATTTAAAATAATTAGCATGTTACGGTCTAGGATGGATTGCTTACTTCTGTCACTGCTGCTTTTTTTTTCCTTCTTAATGCTTTTTTAAAAATCCATTTATTTAAAAAAAAGCTTTTTATTTGGAAATAACTTCAGATTTATAGAAGTTACAAGGGACAGCCAAGCAATGTTTATTCAGAGTCACTTATTCTTAACATTTCACTTTTTTATTACTTTTGTTTTCTCGTCTCTCTCCCTCTCTCTCTATCAGATCAGATCAGTCGCTCAGTCGTGTCCGACTCTTTGCGACCCCATGAACTGCAGCACGCCAGGCCTCCCTATCAATCACCAGCTCTCGGAGGTCACTCAGACTCACATCCATCGAGTCAGTGATGCCATCCAGCCATCTCATCCTCTGGAGTCCCCTTCTCCTCCTGCCCCCAATCCCTCCCAGCATCAGAGTCTTCTCCAATGAGTCAACTCTTCGCATGAGTTCTTGCCTTCAATCATACATAGATCTTAGCCTATTACTCCTAAATATTGCAGTATTTATGGACATTATCACAGTATAGCTATGAATTTCAGTGATTTTAATGATATAATGATAGAGTACTTTAATCAATCTAACATGTTTTCCAATTAATAAAATAATTTGCTTTATAAAATTTTCCCCCTCCATTTAAAGATCCAGCCTAGTATCGCATATTGCCTTTAGCTGTCATGGCTCTTTAGCTAGAATATTTTCACAACTTTTGCCTTTCATGGCATTGACAGCTTTGAAGAATATAACTCCCACCCCCTTAAAAAAAAAAAGACAACATAACATTTCTCATTTGGGATTTATCTGATATTTCCTCATTAGATTCCTCATTATATTTCCTCATTTCCTCATTAGATGCTGTGTCCTCTGGGAACTGCATCTTGAGGCAAAGAATGTCCATCTGTCCCTCATTCATGATGTTAATTTTGATTACCTGGTAAAGGTTTTGTTCAGTTTCTCCAGTGTATAATTACTGTGTTTCATTCCTTGCAACTAACAGGAAATCTCTCGGAAGAACTCTTAAGATGACCCAAATATCCTGTTCCTCATCAAAATTTCTCATAGTTAGTGTCTATTGATGATTCTTGTCTTATCCAAACTTTGCCACTGTGGTTGCAAAATGACTGTCCAACTCCAGTACTCCCTCCACATTTACTTGTTCAAGTATAAGCAAGAGTACATCCTTCTTGTCCCATTGATTTAATGTTTATTACTAGTATGGATTTATGAATTCCTGTTGTTTTTTAATTCTAACCTTTTTTTTTTTTTTTTTGGCTGTGCTGGTTCTTCGTTGCTGTGCACAGGCTTTTTTCTAGTTACGGGGTGGGGGATCTGCTACTCTTTAGTTGTGGGTACGCTGGCTTCTCACTGTGGTGGAGGACGGGCTCCTGTTGCAGAGCACGGCTCTAGGCACTCTCGGGCTTCCGTAGTTGTGGCTCATGGACTCTGAGTGCAAGCTCAGTCACTGTGGGACATGGGGCTTAGTTGCTCCGAAGCATGCGGTATCTTCCCTGTCCAGGGATCCCACACTACGTGCCCCACATTGGCAGGCAGATTCTTAACTACTGGACTACCTAGGCTAGGGAAGTCCTCTAGTCTTAATCTGAATGGAGGATATATGAATATGAGGAAACTACTGTGATGAACATTATTGACAAAGATGCTCACCTTCCATTAAGTATGTAGAACATTTTTATAAAGGAAGTAGAGTGCAATAATAATTTACTTATCTGGTAAACTCAATTTCCAAAATAGAGAGGAAAATATGAAAGTAGGCAGATGGCTTTCGTCCTGCATATCAGAGTTGTTTTAGCATTATCTGAGTTTCTTTACTCCCACCTTTTAAAAAATATTGGTTATTTGGCTAGCATGATAAGACAATTCAAATGGAGGTGTGAATGTGCACACAGGCAATGCTGTAGCAGCAGTGCAGCAAGAAGGGACAGCAGGAAGATTGATCATGAGGACTGTCCAGCTCATTTAGACTCAAAGGAGTGCAGGGACATAGTAGGCCATGATTATTTGTTGTAGAGTGAAGGGTACTAAGTACTTCTAAGCTTCTGGGGACATCCTGGTATTATAGCTTTTGTATTGATATAAGACACCTCTCAGTCATTAGGAATAGGTTAAGCTACACCATATTTTATTAGTTTCAGGCAGAGAAGCAAGTGGTATTTCCAAAAAAAAAAAAATCAATACAAGTGGGTTAAATGAAACTGTTACTAGTACTTGAAGATGAAAACCTCAGTTGCCTAGGATATCTAATTATGTTCAATCCCTTGCTGCCCTCTTTCCTTATCCTGTCATATAAATAAGGCATTACTAAAATTGTCATTAAAGTTTATTTGTATTAGTTCATACAAACATTTATTTACATACTAGTTTGTCTCCCCAAGAGTTGTGCCAGGGAGACATTAATCTTCACAAAGTAAATACATCCCTGCTGATCTATCCCTGCAGAGCTGCCCTTGTGAGAGATAGCTCAGTCATAAAGTAAGTCCTTACTGGACAGCAAGGAGATCAAACCAGTCAATCCTAAAGGAAATCAATCCTGAATATTCATTGGAAGGACCGATGCTGAAGCTGAAGCTCCAATACGCTGGCCACCTGATGTGAAGAACTGACTCATTGGAAAAGACCCTGATACTGGGAAAGATAGAGGGCAGGAGGAGAAGGGGATGACAGAGGATGAGATGGTTGGATGGCATCATTGACTCGATGGATGAGTTTGAGCAAGTTCCAGGAGTTGGTGATGGACAGGGAAGCCTGGCGTGCTGCAGTTTATGGGGTCGCAAATAGTTGAACATGACTGAGTGACTGAACTGAACTGATGCCTTTTGAAATTTGTTGCTCATATTTCAATGGACGGGTGATTATCTCTGTTCTTTGTATCTTATTATCTGTGGCATGTCGCTCTTGATTTGGGAATTGTGGCAGGCTTTTCCAGTAACTTGGTGTCAAGTTTTCTGGAGAATGCCTGTCTATTCCTTCAAACCCCGGTGCATTTGAATTTTGAATATGCTACTTTGCCTATAGTTTCAGTCAGAACACTGCAAACATAACAGATCTTTTCAAAATGTCCAGCCAATAAATATATTTGAAAAAAAAAAAGATTAAAGCTTAGGAAAATAACAGAGATACATGTTATTACTGAAATTCTGTTGGTTGTAAAAGAATTAAGTGTTACTGAAATAATAAGCTTTCTTATGCCGCCAGTTCGATTTTGTTTTGACAGCTGTAATGACAAGAGTTATTTGTTGATTCTTTTTTACAGTGGTGGGCTCGTCTTTGAAACTGCTGGTTCTACATCTAAATGAGTTCCTTGGCTTACCCCTTGGAAATAAGATTGATGGACAGTAATAAAACTGTTACATAATGGTGGTTGTTCTGAAACTACTTTTAAGCATATTGAATTCTTATTGATTTCTATTTTATATAATGGCATTTCTATTTTATATATTAGTACTTTTTGTTATACTAAGACTTTGTATATTTCTTGTCTTTTGGCAAAAGCAAATGGAAAACATAAAGCAACTCAGAGAATTTAACTGTGATTAAAGATGCTCTTGGAGAAGGCAATGGCACCCCACTCCAGAACTCTTGCTTGGAAAATCCCATGGATGGAGGAGCCTGGTAGGCTGCAGTCCATGGGGTCGCTAAGAGAGCAACTTCACTTTCACTTCTCACTTTCATGCATTGGAGAAGGAAATGGCAACCCACTCCAGTGTTCTTGCCTGGAGAATCCCAGGGACAGGGGAGCCTGGTGGGCTGCCGTCTATGAGGTCCCACAGAGTTGGACACGACTGAAGTGACTTAGTAAAGATACTCTGATAAAGAAAATTTGCTGTTCTTCCTCTTTGGACGTAAAAAGTCAGTGTTTCACTTGCATATCAATGAAGAGGAAAGGATACTGACTTCCTAAAATAATTTCCAAGCTATGGAAAAAAAAAGAACCGGACATTGAGAGTGAACTTTTTTCTATATTTTTATACACAAATTCTCAATCTTAACGAAATTTGGACTTTTGGAAATTTGAACTTAACACAACTCTAAAGGTTAATAAAATTACTATTTTACAGGCTATCAACATGAGAAACAGATTTTGAGTAATTATGCCAAACTCAGAAATTCAGTATGTTAGAATTTAGTATCTCCATGGCCTAGCTTCATGAGTTACAGGACTTCTTCTCAAGTCCAGATGAAAACTTCACTGCTCTTACAGTAAATTTTAAAAGATTATTGGTAGATATAGGAAGACAGGCTCATTTGTTTTTATGAAACTCTCCTAATTTTATTCCTAACTATGGAAAGCAATCAAAACCTTTGTAGGTGTGAAGGGAAGAAATGAGCTCTGAGTCCTGTTTCCTGAAAGCCCATTTCTTTTTCTCAATCAACCCCACCGGGTGAACAGTACAGAGTAAAGGCTTTTACAATAAGCCTTTGTCATTGCACGAGTCGGATAGTGTGGTGCAGGCAGCTCCGAGGTTGGGTGATTCTGAGGCTGGAGAAATCTGTTTCAGCTAACTCATGCAGAGTCAATACTGTCCATGGAAAACAGAAAACTTTGGGGAATTACAGCAGATTCTAGCTCAGATCTTTTCTGCAGGAGCTGGGTAATGTCCACACTGAAACCACCAGCGGGTAGGAAATGAGGATCCCCACTGGGTTCATATCACTCATCATTTCCTCCAGGAAACAGGAGAGAGACTGCTGGTCTGCCTCACCTGAGAACATTGGGAATAGAAGATACACAGTGTGTGGCCTGACTGCTGGTAGAAGTGGGACAGTTTCCACAACAAACACTGGCAATGCTACGTCTCAGGCCAAGGGAAGGTCCTGCCAAGGTGAGAAAATATATAGTAGCTCCTGAAAGCTTCCCACATACCTGGTATTTGAAGTTATCTCCCCATGTGGATACTGGATGTATGAAGTTCAACTTCTGGCTGTTGGTTCCACTGCAAAGGCTACTATCAGAATTTTCTCTTTTATGAGTCACACTATGTTGAGCAAGGAGAAACCGTAATCAAAATTTAAAGTTATTACAATTACATAAACTAAAATTCCCTGTTGTTCCTCAGTCTTCCTATTTTTCAAAAGCAGTGATAATGGGATTTATATATGCAGATCTATATTGTTGAATTATTACTGTGGGCACATAACCTTTTCCTTACTCTCTTACTAACAATTTAAGAAGATTAAAGATTTACCCAACTAGAAGGATTTTTCCTCCAAGTGCTAGTTCTGTTTGCCTGTTATTTCTTTGGAACTTGAAGCAATTAACATCTGTGGAAAAATTTCCTTTATACATCACACATTCTCCCCTTTTCACCGTTAGTCTGCTCTACTTTTCCTTGGTCTATTCTTATTTGACAGTTTGGTTTCTCTGCTTCTCCTACTGATTTCATCATTTTTTTTTTTTTTTAGGACTTTCTTTGAAAGTAAATGAAATAAAAATGAAAAGAACATGAACTTTACCTATCCTTTTTTTGTTTGCTCTTTAACAACTTTGGGTGTGGAGAAGGGGGCGGGGAGGTGCTTTAAAGAAGTAACTCTATTTAAGAGACAAGGGTTGAAGGGCATTCTAACTTCCCTAACTAGACTGAAGGTCAGTCAGTGGAGGAAATAATTAGCATCCTACAATATACACGATTAATCTGTTCTGTTTAGAGGTTATTAGAGAGGAAAGAAAGTAAATGGGAAGGATTTTGTCGCTTTCCTGCTTTATGGGCAATGCTGGTTCACAGTATTCCTTTCACATTCCTACCATACATTGCCTGGAGAGAGAGAGGCAGATCATCCAATAAGCCATCCATTTCTAAATGGTCTAATGATAGCATATACAATACAAAGGTGGATCACCTTCCATTTATAGTCAGACTGCATCAAATGGTGCTAATTATAAATAGGCCACCCGGTATAGTGCACCCTCCGAAACAACACCCTTCCGCTGTTTAACGAAATCCATTCCTTTTTTATTCACAGGAAATATTTAATATTCCAGATCTTGTTCTTGCATTCAACGTGAAAATATTGCTCACCTGGAGCTCATCAATCTGAGACCCAAGGGATGCCAAAGTCCCTGTCATCTGCTCATTAAGCCAAGGGCATCACACAAAGGCCTCTTCTAACACCTCCTGAATCTTAATGCGAGAGAGTATTGATCTCTACAATTTATGATCCTACGGCAGTGGGGTGGCTCTTCACACGTGGAACCTCCTCACTTGTGCACAGTGACTTCGAAAAACACCACTAGCGCGGGCTGGATATAGGATCCGGGAGCCGAGGGTTTCCTCGGTTTCTTCGTACACTGGCCTTAAAGGTAAGGTGCCGGGCGCTGAAAGCAGCGGCCACCGCAGCGGATTTCACCGCGGAGGGCCGGGCGCGGGGAGCCGGTGGGCCGGCTGCCTCGGAGGCCCCACCTGTGCGTTCCTCCAATCCTTCCCTGCCCCCTCGTTTGGCTGGTAGCGGCCCCTCCTTCGGGCGGGCACGGGGCGGAGGGACTGCGGCTGTGGGCGCGCGCCGCGGCCGCGGGCCCCCGGGGACAGTTGGGCTCGGCCCGGCAAAGGAGCCGCTGGCGGGAGCGCGCGCCGGGAAGACCCCCTCCCCGCCGGCCGCGACGCTCGGGGCCCGCGCGAGCGCGCTCGGTTGGTGCACGAGCGCGGCTCCGCCCCGCCTGCTCGGCGCGCGCCCCCGCCTGGCCCGCTCTCCTCCCCTACCCGCGGCGCGGACTGGGTGGATCCAGCTCACTCCCCTCCCCCGAGCGGCCGCGGCGGCGGCTGGCGCTGAATGAGAGACGCCGACTGCTCGGGTCGCTGAGCGCTAGCCCAGGCGGCGGCGGCGGCAGCAAAACGGCGGAACGGGAGGCCCGCGGCGTCCTTCCAACCTCCGAGACGTCTGCCGGAGCTGCACAGGTCGGTGCCTTCGCCGCGGGCCTGGTGCGGAGTCTCGGTGGGCGGTGCGGGGGAGGGAAGGTGGGTGCGCTGCGACCCCCGAGAGACGCGGAGCCGCAGCGGCGGCGGCGGCGGCGGCATCGCGGGGAATGGCGGCGCCGGGGGCGCTGCGGTGTGTGTCGTTCGCCTGGCCGCGGGCTCCGGGACTGCTCGCCCTCGGCGAGAAGAGGGGGTTGTGGGGCTCGGGCTGAGGGAGGAGGGGGCTCGGAACCCAGGGCCGCGCCTCCCTCTGCAGCTCGCTCTCGGCGTCAGGAGGCGGCCATGGGGTCCCCGCTCCGGCTCTCTGTCCTGAGGCCGGGGGTCAGCCCGTCTCGCCTCCCCTCGCTTCTCCCCTGGGTGGTGGAAGCCCCCGGCCTCCGCCCGCGCTGCCTTGGCGCCCGGCGGCACCTCAGCCTCCGCTTCAGGTGAGCGGAGCCGGGGCTCCGGGAGCCGGAACCCCGCCGAGGCGGGCCACACCCCCTCCCCAGCCCTCGCAGCTGCGCCCCCGAAGCCCGGCCAGCTGGCCGCCTTGCGGACCCGCACTCTCGCGGTCAGGGTGACCTGTTGCGGAGCGGCCCGCAGCCCGAGTCGCCCGGCGACTCGGACCCGGAGGGACCGGTCCTGCGCTGGCCCCGCGCGGCGGGACACGGGTCCGGGGGCCGCTGCCGGAGATCCGGTGTGCTGTACTGCTAGGAGCGGGCGTACTGAAAAAATAAAAAATAAGAGGTTCCCCCACGGGTCTGATCAAACACTTGCAGAGCGGGGATATCTGTCTGCAAATATCCGGGATTCCATTGCAGTATCGGATTAGATAGGCTCATAAACACCATGCTTTGGAGGTGATTTGAGAGAAACCCGAGCCAGGAGTGAGGAGCTGTTATCTGTATCTGGAAAATAACCTTAAACCTGTGCTGAGCTAAATTATGCCCCCACATGCCCCCATCAAAGCTGTTTTCCTGTAGCTGTGTGTTGTGTAGACGCAGTCCAGTTTCACTGTACGTGGGCGTGTTTGGGAAGAAGCTGCGAGCTGATAGGAGGTACCTTAATACAAATGTTAATTTGTTTTACCCAGGAGGGGTGAGGGAGGAGGAAGAAAGGGCACTGATGTTAGCTGTGGAGGAGGGGGCCATTGAAACACTAAATTTCTGTTGAAGAAAGCTCTAAAAAGAAATACAGAGTACCTGGCCTTTAAGATGGTTAAGAAGGAAATACAGTCAGCAGTTAATTGAGCTTTATCATTTACATGCCCAGAATTTTAAAATTTCGACGCTGTAGTTGCTATAGAGAGCTTTGTTTTCGTACCGGTGTTTGTGAATTGATCTTGGTGTTTTTCTGTATTCACCATCAAGCCAGCTCTGTCTCTTTGAAGATGACCATCAGAATTTTGGGAAACTTTTGGATCTGAGCAGCATAGCATTAGAGTCATAGATCATAGCTTGCTGGCCCTAAAAGCCTATTCCATCCAGATAATTATGGTTATACAGTGCTGTAGAATCATAAATAATGTGTGTTACTGTACTGCTGCATATCTTCCTGGAGACATTAGAATTATGAAGGATCTTATCCAAACGGTATTATTTTAATAAAAGCCTCTTACTCAAGCTTTGTAGGCATAAAGTTTATCGTCTAGCTTCAAAGATTTGGAAAAGTACTTGTTTTATTAGCTTACAGACCAAATGCAAGGACATTATTTTGAAATGGTAAGATCTATCTTTTTTTTTTTCCCCCCATTTTATTCCACCTTTCATTCAATTAAGAAATTTGACTTTAAAACAATGTGAATGGAACTCTGGAAATATTGTTCATTTTGCCTAAATCATTCCAGATTGCAATATGCTTTTCTGATACATTCTTTGATTATCAGCAAGAACTGACCAAAATATCCCGAGAGAAAATATAACTACTTTAAAACTGACCTTGTGGATCCTTTATGTTCTTTTATCATATATGTGAGTAATGTATTTGTGTGTGTGTTTATGTACCTAGTACATGTCTCTTTCAGTTTAGTACATGTCATTAGAGCTGAGACAGCAGTTTTTTTGTAGTGAATGATGGATATATGTATAAGTGAAATTGTTCTGTTGCAATTTAAGACACTTTTGTCCAGAGGCCCAGTTTGTATGTTCATTCACTCATTCCACACATGTTTATTCATTTTCTGCTTGGTGCCAGTTAGTTGCCTAGATGTTGGTGATACAACAGAGAAAAGGATAGGTCTGTGCCCTGATGGAGCTTAAAGGGTAAGTAGGCAGATTGTCAGATAACACTATTTAGCATTAGTTTACAACGTTAAGAAGTAAAAACTCCTCTGAAGAGTTTTTTTGTTTAAGGATGTTTGTTGTGTTTTTCTTTCTAAGGATAGCGGGAATTATTACTGAGTGAACAAAAGCATCAAGACAAGTTATTTTAAAAATACACTGATGTTTATGTACTTTGGGTAGCTGGTTCCCCAAAATGAACACTCTACCTTAAGTCACATGATGCACAGTTTACATGTGGTTAGACAGCTTTATACTTTTGGTTTACATAGTTAAATGAGATGTTTGCTAAAAATATTTTTCTTGGCACTTGTTTTTAAGGGAGTCTATTTCTTTTTTTTCCCCTAAATTTTTAAAATCATCCCCTAATTTTTTTCTTCCTCTAGCTGTGTATGTGTCAGTGGACCAAGGTCCTATTGTTCTTCCTTAGAATCTAATAACCGTTATCGCTAAATCAGAGAATTCTGACTGAAATTTTTCTTTTTAAAATATGACAAACACTGGTATAGTTTGTCACAAATTATTGTTGTTGTTTAGTCGCTAAGTCATGTCTGACACTTTGGCGACCCTATGGACTATATAGCCCACCAGGCTCTTCTGTCCATGAGATTTCCCAGGGAAGAATACTGGAGTGGGTTCCCATTTCCTTCTCCAGGGGATCGTCCCAACCCAGGGACCTTTGCAGATCACAAAACTTTTTAATATACTGCTGCTCCTAAGTCGCTTCAGTCATGTCCTACTCTGTGCGACCCCGTAGATGGCAGCCTACCAGGCTCCCCCGTCCCTGGAATTCTCTAGGCAGGAACACTGGAGTGGATTGCCATTTCCTTCTCCAGGGGATCATCCTGACCCAGGGACCTTTGCAGATCACAAAACTTTTTAATATACTATTGATTCTTAAATACGTTGGTACTTCTTATTTACAGGAGTGCCAGCAATTAACATTGACCTTGTGCGTGTGCTCAGTTGCTTTGGTCATGTCTGACACTTTGTGACGCCCGCCAGACTCCTCTGTTCATGAAATTTTCTTGGCAGAAATACTGGAGTAGGTTGCTGTGCCCTCCTCCAGGGGATCTTCCCCACCCAGGGATGGAGTCCCTGTCTCCTGCATTGGCAGGCGTACTCTTTACCACGGAGCCACTGGGGAAGCCCAGAACATTGACCTTATGTAGGTGTTATCATCTCCATTTTGAGCTGAGGAAATGGGTTTGAAAATGTGAGTACACCAACGAGCAAGCAGTGAACCTAAAGCCAAGTCTTAGCTCTTCTACAATGTGATGCTCCACCTGGGGAGTGTTGATGGGGGGGCATCAACATCCACTGCTGCAGGTCAGCATACAGTATAGTTGCTAGCCTGCCTTTCCAGAAATTTCTAAATAACTTTTAAACTCTAAACCCAACTGTTAGTGGAGATTTAATTAAACCTGTTTAGAATCTAAAAGTTCTGCTTTTTATTGCTGTATAAAAAAAGACAGTTTGGGTCTACTTTTAATGATATAAATGTTTTGAGAATAAGATGTATTAAAATTAACCTTCTTTTCTGAATGTGAAGTTTTTATTGTATAACAACTGTATTTAGAATAAAGCAAATTGCTTCACTCAGTTTTCAATAAAAAGATAATTCAGATAGCCTGAAACTCTGGCTTAATCTGAGTGAGGTTTCTTAGAGAATAAAATTACCCTCTAAATTTTTTTTTTTTTTTAATATGTCTTACTCCCGTTGGTTTATGGATTTTCTTCAGTGAGAAAATAAAGATTGGACGTGATATGTTTCAGTAGCTTGAAATTAATCTGGAGTCCTTCTTGATTAACATCTTGAACTTTTGGTTTAGGAAACCTTTTAACCATGTTATAGGAATAAAAACACTGAAATTTGAAATATGTGACATCTGCCTATTCTATGGAAAGAAGAAAGTTTGAGTATATATTTAGCGAGTCCCTTTAGTCAGTAATGACTAGTTAGGGATGTAGGAAGCAATGTTCATAGGACTCAGCTTGAAGGTGTCTGGCAGCTTATGTGTGCCACCACAGGGAACTTTGATACAGGCTTTTGAATGACACATGGCTTTGGTGTATGAGAGGCTTGAAAATGAAGCCCTCACCTTGAGCTTAATTGATACCCTTCTGTTATTTTGCTTATATGACCTTTTCTCCAAACAGATTTTTCCTTTAGAGCTCGATTTCCTTCTTGCTCATTCTTGGAGAACCCTTTTCTGAAAACCTTGCCTAAATAGCAGCCCCATCACACTCTACCCTCATCTTTATTTCTCTGCACAACAGTAATTTATCTGACATTATAGCATATGTTAATTTGCTTATTATTTGCTTCCCTCTGGATATAAGGAGGGACCTTCCTTGAGGTCCTTCACGAGGTCAAAGACTTGGCTCACTGATGTCTTCCTAGCACCTAGAAAAGTGCCTGGCACAGTCAATGCCCAGATAAACTTTGTGGAGTGGTTGAATTAATTGATATTAAATGATACAAAAAACACTAGTTATGTTTCTTGAAAACAATAACACATTAACTTTTGACTTTAAATAATACACCTGTGCAGTTAAAAAGAAAGTTGTACTGTAAGACTTAAAATGAAAACCCCACCCCCTGAATAATTTTCCCTCCCAGGTCCTGCTTTTAGAGCAATTATTTTTGATATGTTTAGCTGTTTTTTTTTTTCTTTCTGATATTTATTTCCAGATTTTAAGGTATTACTTGTTTTTCAATTTTAGATATCTGTTGGTTTCCTCCTCTGGAAGATGAGTCTATGCTTTAGGGTTCTTAGGCCCACTGAGCTTCCTCTCCCTTTATCTCCTTAATATAGTCACCTCCTATTACGTTACATCTCCTAATGTAACATATAGTTATGTAACTTGTTGTTTATTGTTTACATTATTATGACTTTGTGTATCTGTTTACTGTTGAACTATGCAGTATTCTATGATTGTATTTCATGAATTTGAAATTTTGGGGGGACTTCTCTCGTGCTCCAGTGCAGGGGGCCTAGGTTGCATTGCTGGTCAGGGAACGAGATCCCACATGCCACAGCTGAATTTGCATGCCACCACTAAGACCTGTTGCAGCCAAATAAATAAATATTAAATTTTGTTTTTTTTTTTTTGCTTAGTGTCCTATTTGTCTCCCCCCACCCCGCCCCCACCAGGAACTGTCTCAGTATGTGCAAACACATCAGGTTGATCACTCAATTTTTTTTTTTTTTTTTAAATTAGAAATATCTCAGAGTTCCCTGTCCTTATGCCCAAATCAGCACTGGGGTCTTCACTCTGCTGGGCGTCAGCTTGTGATTTCCCTTTGTGACCCTGGGAGTTCTCTTTACGTTTTCCCTGTGTTAGGGTCCATGTTCTCTGGATCCCTGTCCTCCTCTTTCTCTGATTTACTCCTTTGTTTTGGTGAAATACATCCCTCAGTAACTTTCAAGAAAGAGTGTTTGAGGAGGTGAAATTTCTGAGACGTTTGCATTGCTGAAAATATCTTTCTTCTACTCTGACAGCTGGTTGATAATTTGGCCTGCCTCAGTGTGTGATTCTAAACTGAAGTAATTGTCCTTCAGAATTTAAGGGGTGGTACTGTAATTACCTGGCTTCAGGTAGCTGTTGAAAAGTCTTATGCCCTTTCATCTTCTTCATCCTTTCTACGTGACCGGTGTCTATTAAGATCCTTTCTCGGTCATCAGTCTGTGTCTCTCATGTCTTCTGTGTCTTGTGTGGGTCTTAGCACATTTCTTCTGCTCAGGACTCACTGGGCTCTTCAACCAGCAGAGTCTATATTAGATGAGAGGGGAGGTGATCGTCTAGTGCAAGGCTGAGCCAGTTTTTTCTTTGAAGGGCTGAATAGTATTGTAGGCTTTGTGGGCAGTACTATCTGTTACTGCTACTCAGCTTTGCTTTTGCAGCATGAAGCTGCCGTAGACAGCACAGGCACGTGGTTTGCTGACCCCAGTCTGAGCACAGGTGGAAGGATTAGCCATTGCTTTACTAGGAGTCGAGAGAGAAGACCAGAATTTGCAGACAGACATGATGGTGGTGGCTTGAGGAAGTTCTCATCTGAGGTTTTCTATTAGTGGATGATAAGCAAGATCATTAGCTGAGAGTGAGGAAGAAAGGCTGTGTGTATTGGAGGTTTGACAAGGGGGAAGGTACATGACACAGTCGTCCATCAAAGGGTGAAAAGTGAAGAGAATAGAGGAGAGGAATATATTGTGTTGGCTAGTCAGCATTAAGGGCTCACTTACCTGAGAGAGATGATTCTAAATTTCAGGTTCCTGGCTTTAATAGAAATATCGCAAAAATCTCACCAAATACGATATCTTACTAAAGGTCTCCCCCTCTCTCCCCACAATCAGGTGAGATTTTTTAAAATTAATCATCAGAACTATTCACATATAAGTACTGTATACTTATATGTGTATATGTTTTTATACATACAAACATGACCTATATAACTTCTCATTTGTAGAGAAATGCCAAAAGAAAGTACTATAATTTTTCCCAAATGCACATTTGATTTAGAAATCATTTGCTTATTCAATTTTTAAAAGCCATGGAGCATTTTCTATGTTCCAGCAATAGTTCTTGGTGATGGGGATACAGCTGTAAACAAAAATACAAAAACATTTGCCTTTATTACACTTATATTTTAACTAACATATAATTAAATACACACCTCGACATTAACAAAGAAAGGAACATTATGCAGAGATGAGAAAATGTAATGTTATTAAATGTATTTTTTTTTTCAGCTTTCTTGAGGTATAATTGACAAAATTGTAAGACATATAAAGTATACAGAATGATAATTGAATACATGTTTACATTGTGAAAATGATTAGCATCATTAGCTGTAAGACAGTGGTCCCTAACCTTTTTGGCACCAGAGACTAATTTCGTGGAAGACAGTTTCCATGGATAGGAGTTGGGGGTGGCGGTTCAGGCAGCAATGTGAGCAGTGGGAAACGGCAGATGGAGCATCAGGCACCAGCCCCCTGTGTGGCCCAGTCCTAACAGGCCGTGGACAGGTACCAGTCTGTGACCTGGGGATTGGTACAAGGGAAGTGAAATCAAGCCGTGATGAGATACCCCTTCACACTACTAGAAGGGCTAGAATTTTAAAAGTTTGGTGATGTAGCCAGTATAGGTGTGGATGTTGAGAAATTGGATCCCTCAAACACTAATAGGAATATAAAGTTATGTAGCTTCTTTGGAAGATAGTATGGCAGTTCTTAAGGAGATTAAATGTTGAGTTACCATTATGACCCAGCAGTTCTTTCCTAGGTATATACCCAAGGAAGAGGAAAGCATGTCTCCATAAAAAATTGTTCCCAAATGATTATGGCAACATTATTCATCGTAAGGAAAAAAATAGAAATAACACAAATGTCTATCACCCAACAAGTGAATAAAGAAAATGTGATATATCCATCCAGTGGGACTATTATTTAGCCCTTAAAAGGAGTAAGCTACGATACATGTTATATCATCGTATATTTTGAAAATACTATGCTTGGTGAAAGAAGCAGTCACAAAAGGCCAGATATTATATGATTACATTCGTATGAAACATGCAGAACGGGAATCTGTAGAGATTGAAAGATGATTACTGGTTGCTTGAGGTTGCAGGTAGGGGATGGGAAGGCCTAAAGAGTATAGGGTTTCTTTTTAAGATTTTAAAAATGCGCTGCAGTTGACTGCATTGATAGTTCTACACGCCATTGAACTGTATACGTTTCCTTTTGGGCCTCTCGGTGTGGCTTGTCGTATTTTAGCTCCCTGATCAGTGATTGAATGTGAGACCTTGTCAGTGAAAACTCAGGAGTCCTAACCACTGGACCACAAGGGCAATTCCTGAATTGTATACTTTAAATGGATGAATTGGATGGTATGTGACTTATATTTCAAAGCTGTTTAAAAAAGCAAGACATGACAAAAATAATCAGTAATATGAGGCAATGGCACTATATTTAAGAAAAGCAAGTTACAGAGGAAAGTATAAAGTACCCCATTTTAATAAAACAGTAAAAATCCAATATTTATTACAGAGTATAAGTGATCTTATAAGGTTGAAAAATGTTGCACACTAGATGTAAACATTGGTTACCTAGTTGGTCTTAGGTAAAAAAGAGGGAGAGAAAGAAGGGAGAAAATAACTTGAAGGAAAAGGGCTTGATATAGAAGAAAGAGCATTTATAACATAATAAACATAAATCTTGAAAAGAAAATGGTAGTTGTCTATGTGGTGAGATACCAGTTTTTTTTTTTTCTTATTATATTTTTCTGGATTGTTTGATTTCTTTTATTAATATAAATATCTAAAACTAAATAAGAAGCAATACAAATAAAACATTTATGAAATCTGAAAAAATGCAGCAGTTTGTTTTCCATAATAGCACCCAACTGGAAACAAGCCAGATGCCCATCAGCAGAAAAAATGTAGCAATAATTTGTGGTATGCTCTATACTGGAATATTATATATCAGTGAAAAAGAAGGAACTACTGCTATACTTAGCAAATATGGGTGAATATCACAGACTTTTGGTAGAAATCAGACACAAAACAGTATGTACTGTGTGATCTTTTCTTGAAGCTCAGGGAAAGGTCAAACTCATCTCTGTTGTTGGAAGTCAAAGTAGTGGTTAAGGGTTGGGACTAGCGGAGCAAGACTTCTGGAGTGCTGGAAATGCTCTATATCTTTATTTGACTGGTGGTTACATGCATATCTACATAGTAAAAATTCATAAGTACATTTTAGTATTTATGTGTATCTCAATAAAAAAAGTAAAACACATCAAGCCAGAAAAAAATGAAAAAATAAGCTTTAAAAAATCTGGTGCTCATGTAAAAAGTCTTTGTATACTTTCAAGGATACTTATATCATTTCCAAAGACAGTTTCTCTCAGCCTTCGGCTTTTTATTAATTAATTTTTAATTGAAAGATAATTGCTTTACATAATTGTGTTGGTTTCTGCCAAACATCAGCACGAATCAGCCATATCTGCCTTCATTTTTAATGGTTGCATCATATTACTTTCTGTGGGTGTATCATATCATAATTTATTTAAGCAGTCTCTTGATGGGACACTTAGGTTGTTTCTAACTTTTATATACTGTAAAGAGCGATAGAGTTCGCATCTTTCCTTATACATCTTCCTGTACTTTTCTGGTCATTTCCTTTTGATGAATTCCTAAAAGGAGGATGGTTTGCTTGTTTGGAGGTTAAGTACATTTGCATTCTTGCCTGTGCTATATAATTGTTTCTCTATACTCTTACTGACTTGGTGATTAACTTTACAAATATAGATTTTGATCTATTATGTAATAAATTCTTATTTTAATTTGCATTTTAAAATATTTTTGGTGAAATTTATATTTTCATGTTTTTGGACATTTAGGCTATAATTTCCTTTTCATATCTTATATACTATTTGCTTATATTCTTATCTCTTAAAAGTCTTTTAAGCAGATAAGTCAAATAAAAAATACATAAAAGTTAATACACTTAACACCTCAGACAGAAAAAGACAAATACCAAATGATATCACTTACATGTGAAATCTAAAATATGATACAAATGAACTTGTCTATGGAACAGAAACAGTCTCCCAGAGAGAGCAGACTGGTGGTTGCCAGGGCGGAGAAGGTTAGGGGAGGGACGGATTGGGAGTTTGGGATTAGCAGATGCAAGCTGCTATATAGAATGGATAAACAAGTTCCTGTTTTATAGCACAGGCGACTATTTTTAATACCCTGTGATAAACCATAATGGAAAAGGAAAAAAAAAAGTACAGTTAACTTGAGAAATGAAACATTACCAGTGCAGTTGAAGCATTCTATTGCTTAACATTAATAACATGTTAGAGCTCTTCATGTATGAAGAATATTGGTTTTGTTGCTTGTTGTAGACCTTTTCCCTATCTTTATTTTCTGTCATGTAACTTAGAGTATTTCCGTGGTGGCTCAGAAGGTAAAGACTCTACCTGCAATACAGGAGACCTCAGTTCAGTCCCTGGGTTGGAAAGATCCCTTGGAAAAGGAAATGGCAACCACTCCAGTATTCTTCCTGAAGAATCCCATGGACAGAGGAGCCTGCTGGGCTACAGTCCATGAGATTCAAAGAGTTGGACGTGACTGAGTAACTATCTCTTTTTAGAGTCTTTTATTAAATCTATATTGGCTTCAGTTGTGAGATATTCTGTTTAATATACAATTAAGGATAGAAATATACTGTCAGTTAAACCACGACACTCTTAGTGTAAGAGGCATCCTGATTTCAGAGATGTTAAAAGATGAGAAAATATTCATCCTAGAATTGATGAAATATATATATATATAGTAAAGTAATGCTCAAAATTCTCCAAGCCAGGCTTCAGCAGTATGTGAACCGTGAACTTCCTGATGTTCAAGCTGGATTTAGAAAAGGCAGAGGAACCAGAGCTCAAATTGCCAACATCCGCTGGATCATGGAAAAAGCAAGAGAGTTCCAGAAAAACATCTATTTCTGCTTTATTGACTATGCCAAAGCCTTTGACTGTGTAGATCACAATAAACTGTGGAAAATTCTGAGACAGATGGGAATACCGGACCACCTGATCTGCCTCTTGAGAAATCTGTATCCAGGTCAGGAAGCAACAGTTAGAACTGGTCATGGAACAACAGACTGGTTCCAAATAGGAAAAGGAGTACATCAAGGCTGTATATTGTCACCATGTTTGTTTAACTTATATGCAGAGTACATCATGAGAAATGCTGGACTGGAAGAAACACAAGCTGGAATCAAGATTGCTGGGAGAAATATCAATAACTTCAGATATGCAGATGACACCACCCTTATGGCAGAAAGTGAAGAGGAACTAAAAAGCCTCTTGATGAAAATGAAAGTGGAGAGTGAAAAGGTTGGCTTAAAGCTCAACATTCAGAAAACGAAGATCATGGCATCTGGTCCCATCACTACATGGGAAATAGATGGGGAAACAGTGGAAACAGTGTCAGACTTTCTTTTTCTGGGCTCCAAAATCACTGCAGATGGTGACTGCAGCCATGAAATTAAAAGACGCTTACTCCTTGGAAGGAAAGTTATGACCAACCTAGGTGGCATATTCAAAAGCAGAGACATCACTTTGCCAACAAAGGTTCGCCTAGTCAAGGCTATGGTCTTTCCTGTGGTTATGTATGGATGTGAGAGCTGGACTGTGAAGAAGGCTGAGCGCCAAAGAATTGATGCTTTTGAACTGTGGTGTTGGAGAAGACTCTTGAGAGTCCCTTGGATTGCAAGAAGATCCAACCAGTCCATTCTGAAGGAGATCAGCCCTGGGATTTCTTTGGAAGGAATGATGCTAAAGCTGAAACTCCAGTATTTTGGCCACCTCATGCGAAGAGTTGACTCATTGGAGAAGACTCTGATGCTGGGAGGGATTGGGGGCAGGAGGAGAAGGGGACGACAGAGGATGAGATGCCTGGATGGCATCACTGACTCGATGGATGTGAGTCTGAGTGACCTCCGGGAGCTGGTGATGGACAGGGAGGCCTGGCGTGCTGCGGTTCATGGGGTCGCAAAGAGTCGGACACAACTGAGCGACTGATCTGATCTGATATGTTTGGCTGTATGTGTGTGTTGTATGTTTTCTTTAGTCAGATTTATCAGTCTTTTCTACTGTTTCTGTTTTTCTATTGTCAATCCTAGACTTTCCTATGCCAACATTAAAAAAAATTCACCTAGTTTTACTTCTAGTATTTTTATGCCTTAAACATTTTTCATCTTTAATTCATCCTGTTTATTTTAATGTAAGATCTAGTTTTTGTCCTTTTACCCGGTTAGCCAGTTGTCATGAAGTTAAAGGCCACTGGCAGTTTTTTGAATAAGTAATGAATGATATAGTCAGATGTGCTTATTTGAAAAATATTAATATGGCTATGGATCTTTGTTGGGTTTAGTCTAAAATTCCCAGTTGCATTTTCTTTTAAATCTATATCTTAATTCATTTGCAATAAGAGGAAAATGAACGTTACAACTGTGATTTCATATTGCCTTAAATAATGCATCTGAGTATTCTTGGAATCAGTCAAATAATTAGAACAATTTTTTGCCACATAGGCCATGGTTTTAATCCTGTGCTTAAAGTTTGTGTGAATCTGGGCCAGTTGCTTAATTTTTCTTAATATTCAGCCTCCCTGTTTGTGAAGTGGGCATAGAAGTGTCTTCTCATAGGATCGCTGTAAGGATTAGATGAGGAGGTATAAAAGCAAAGTACTAGGCTGAATTAGTTCTTAACTCTTCCTCCTTTCAGGACCGTGAAGATCAAGTGTACTAATCACAGCCTAGCTTCTCTTGTATCTGGGGTTACTCTAGATCTCTAGGGTTACTTGAGTAAAGAATTCGTTAGACCTCTTCAAATTCTGATTTAGGTGTCTCAGGATTTGACTAGAACTTTTCTGGCCTCCTGGAAGTAGCTCACATGACAGATCTATGTGTTTTCTGTTGTTGCTTTTAAGCTGCCCTTCTGTGAATGTGCTGAAATCATCATAGCTTTTAGGGTTTTGTAGGTAGGGGATTCGTATGTATTTTAGGTTTGACAGATACAGCTTTTATTCTGTCAGTTGTCATTAGGATAACCTCTGCTGCTTTTCTTTCACAGTTTAGATTTGTGGATATATATTTTTTTATAGGTTTGTGTGGTTCAGATCCCATCTCTTAAGGCGGAGGGTACAGGGGTACAGGGAAATGTTTTGAAGATAGCTTTGGCTAAGAAACTCCGCTTTTGACTTGCTTCTTTTTGTCAACAGTGTTTTTGAATGGTTTCTGTGAGCCCAGTACTTGCGAATGTTTTCCTGGAGGAGTAAGTTCTAGATCTTGCACTGGTTGTTTACATCTTCTTCGTGAAGAGAAGAGAGAGAGGTGAAATCTTCTATATGAAACCACAGTAAATAACATGAGATTGTATGCAGTTATGTGTCAGATTGAAGAGCAGTGTGCAGGAGAAGAGGGAGGGAGTTTCGTGCTCAGTGAGGGCAGGAGTGGTCCTTAGGAAATGTGTTTCATTAAGGTGGTAAGAACATAAGCTTTGGGAAACAGCATTACTGAAGTTACAGCAACAGGAATCAGTTTTGGCATGCTTTGGCCTGAAGGGTTTTTGGAGGTTTTGGAAATCATTTGATAAAATGAGACCAAACTATTCAGTCCTTAGAAGTAAAGCAGGTTAAAATTTAAGGGATAACATACACTGTTACTGATTTTTGGCTTCTCACTCTATTTCCTTTCTTTTTAAGGTTGTAAGTTGATCAACTGTAAAAGAAGATTGGAGGGAAAATCCAAACTGTTTAGAACCAGTGTTCTTTTTTTTTTTTTCCCCAAAGGGAGGGGGTTTCTAGTTAAGTTATATATGTATTAGGTTATCCTCCCAACGAGAAGATTTAAAACAACATTGATAGGAAAGTAGCATTGATAAGTTATATGTTTGCTTTTTCCTTTCTGTCCCTGTTACTTGGTCTTAGCTAATTATGTAGCAGAAGGTTTTCATTTGAAAGTCTTTCCCCTGCCATTGAAAAAGCCAAGGGGTGTAGGGTCAAGCTCATCTGCAAAAGGATATTTTGAGCTATAATTCCGCAGGTTTGAACTTGGGGGAACCAGCAGTACTGTTGACGCCTCTGTGCTGCGTGTGAGCAGCTGTGAATTGGCTATAGTAAAAGGGTCAGCACATCTAGACCCCTCTTCTGCTTCAGTGTGGTGCAGTGGACATGGCTACGAAGGGAGAGGGTTATCGACGTTTACTACTTCTGTCTGAGCAGAATTGAAAATGATAGATGATGATGGGCTTTCCTTGTCTCAGTCGTAATACCATTGCTGTGGCCACTCTCGACTTAACAACAGCTGGGTCTATGTCCCATGTCTTACTTGTGTGACACTGTAAATTATATGATCTCCTTAATAACAACCAAAAGTTTTATTATGACTGCTTAATTACTATAACTAAATAGATTAAAAATACTGACAAGACTTCTGAGCCCCAGATGAAGGGTGACTTAGCTGACTCAGTGTCCCAGACATGTGTTTGATAATTCTGGTGTGCCTGCAGTTCCACAGTATATTGCAGAGGAATAGACCTCAATAGCTATGTTTTTAACCACGTAAAAGCTGTATTCCACCTGACTGATCCAGGAGTGGGCATTTGACCTAAGGGCTGCTAATCTGTAAACCAGCTAACAACCTAGCATTGTCTGGTGGGGAAAATTACAGCCATGTATAGGGAACATGGAGTTAATTTGCCATTGAGCAATGAGAGCCTAAGCTGGGAAGATAACGTTAGTGTGGAGTCCTGTAACACTAAAGTTTAAGAGACTGGAAAGTTAAGTATAAGCAGAAGCTGTGAGTTACAGAAATGGTAAAGGAGTTGAGGAAGCCAGTTGGTAACCAGAAGAGAATGAGGCATCTGTGATGAGAGAAGCACAGAATTGTAAGCAGGAAGCCATGTGGTGAGAGAGGGATGGGCACAGAGCCTGAGACTGGAGACTCTGCTGTCTGGCTCTGTGGATACTCCTCTCCCGTTACTCCAGGACTTCGGTGGCTCCTGCCCTTCTGGAGACCCCATCCTGTTTTTTTTTTTTTTCCCAGGAAAGCGTGCAGGCTTTGGTGTCAGACTTTTGGCAGTAGAATTCTGGCTCTGTCTTTTACCAGTTGTGTGACCTTGGAAAGGTTGTTGTAACTTCTCTGTTTCATTCCTTATCTGTAAAAAGTGAGCATCATAAGTAATATTGATACCTTTCCTTATGGGGCTGATGTCAGGATTAAATGAGATGACACAAAAGTTTTTATAACAAGTTCATAACCAGTGTTCAGTGAGTAGTGTCATATATAACATGCTCTTTAGGGTAATTTGAATGAATTTCTTGCAACTAAAAGAGCCTAAGAAAATAATTTGCTTGAAGATTCACTTAGAGAAGTGCAACCTAGTGTGTGGGTTGAGTAATCAGGGTTATTTTAGGTAGTGTGCTGCTGCTGCTAAGTCGCTTCAGTCATGTCCGACTCTGTGCGACCCCATAGACGGAAGCCCACCAGGCTCCCCCGTCCCTGGGATTCTCCAGGCAAGAACACTGGAGTGGGTTGCCATTTCCTTCTCCAATGCATGAAAGTGAAAAGTGAAAGGGAAGTCGCTCAGTCGTGTCCGACTCTTAGCGACCCCATGGACTGGAGCCTACCAGGATCCTCCATCCATGGGATTTTCCTGGCAAAAGTACTGGGGTGGGGTGCCATTGCCTTCCCCGAGGTAGTGTACAGGGCACTAAAAAATAGTCTTATTCACATTGTGAGTAATGGGACTTGCTGTATTTACTCACATACATACCTTCTTTTATTGTATTTTGCTTTGTTTTACTTCACAGATACTTTGTTTTTTACAGTTTGAAGTTTTGTGGCAACCCTCCATTGAGCAGGTCTGTTGGTGCCTTTTTTCCAGCAGCATTTGCTCACTTCTTGTCTCTGGGTCACATTTTGGAAATAATTCTCAAAATATTTCAAGCTTTTTCATTATTATATTTGTTATGGTGATCTGTGATCGGTGAACTTTGATGTTACATTGTAATTGTTTTGGGACACTCCGAACCTTCCCCATAATACCATAGTGAGCTTAATGTGTGCATTCTGTCTACTCCACCAACTGGCCATTGATGTCCCCACCCCCACTGATCTCTGTCCATCTGTTGAGGCCTCCCTATTCCAAAAAAAATGGGGTATTGAAATTAGGCCAAGTAATAACCCTAAAGTGGCCTCTTAAGTGTTCAAGGGAAAGGAAGAGTGGCACGTCTTTCACTTTAAATCAAAAGCTAGAAATGATTAAGTTTAGCGTGGAAGGCATGTTGAAAGCCAAGATAAGAAAGCAGAACCAGCCTTATTGTTCATAATGGATCTGAACAGAAGATCAAACCAGTTACAATATTCTATTAGGGGAAGGCCCCAACTCTCTTCAGTTGTATGAACACTGGGAGGGGTGAAGAAGCTGCAGAAGAAAAGTATGAAGCTATCAGAAGTTGGTTCACGAGGTTTAAGGAAAGAAGCTGTCTCTGTAACATAAAAGTGCAAGGTGAAGCAGCAAGTACTGATGAAGAAGGTGCAGCAACCTAGCCAGAAGTTTCAGCTATGATAATTAATGAAGGTGGCCACACTAAACAACAGGTTGTAAATGTAGACAAAACAGTGTTCTGTTGGAGAAAGATGCCATCTAGTACTTTGATAGGTAGAGAGGAGAAGCCAAAGCCTGGCTTCAGAGGACGGTTGACTCTCTTGTTAGGGGCTAATGTATCTGGTATCTTTAAATTGAAGCCAGTGCTCATTTACCTTTCCCCAAATCCCATGGCCCTTAAGAATTATGCTAAATTTTCTTTCCCTGTGCTCTACAAATAGCATAATAAAATCTTGATGGTAGCACATTTGTTTACATGTTTGTTGTGTTTTGTTTTGTTTTCCCAAGACAACTTTTATTGAAGCATAGTTGATTTACAGTGTTGTGTTTCAGGTGTACAGCAAAGTGAATCAGTTATTTTTTTTCAGATTCTTTTCCATTATAGGTTCTTGCAAGATATCAAGTATATTTCCCTGTGCCATACAACAGGTCCTTGTTGTTTATCTAATTTATATACAGCAGTATGTATCTGTTAATCCCAAACTCCTAATTTATCCCTCCACTTCCCGTTCCCCTTTGGTAACCATAAATTAGTTTTCTATGTCTGTGAGTCTGTTCTGTTTTATAAATAATTTCATTTGTATCACTTTTTTAGACTATCCATATAAATAATGTGATATTTGTCTTTGACCTACTTCACTTAGTATAATAATCTCTAGGTCCACCCGTGTTGCTGCAAATGGCATTATTTCCTTTTTTTTTTTTTTTATGGCTAAGTAATATACGACTATATAAATCTCACATCATCTTTATCCATTCATCTGTTAATAGACATTAGGTTGTCTTTGCTATTATAAATAGTGCTGCTGTGACCATTGAGGTGGGTGCATCTTTTCAAATTAGTTTCTGTCTTTTCCAGATATATGCCCAGGAGTGGATTGCTGGATCATATTGTAACTATTTTCTAAGCAATCTCCATACTGTTCTCCATAGTAGCTATACCAATTTACATTCCCACCAACAGTGTTTACGACATGTTTTACTGAATATTTTAAGTCTTCTGTTGAGACCTACTGCTCAGAAAAAAGATTCCTTTCAAAATATTACTGTTCATTGACAATGCACTTGGTTCCCAAGAGATGGAGATATTCAAGATTAGTGTTGTTTTCATGTTTGCTAATACATCTGTTCTGCAGATGTATTCCATGAGTCCATGGATCAAAGACTAATTTTGACTTTCAAGTCATTATTATTTAAGAAATATATTTTGTAAGGCTATCAGTGAAAATGTTAGTCATTCAGTCATGTCTGCCTCTTTGTGACCGCATGAATAGTAGCCCACCAGGCTCCTCTGTCCGTGGGATTCTCCAGACAAGAATACTGGAGTGGGTTGCCATTCCCTTCTCCAGGGGATCTTCCTAACCCAGGGATCAAACCCAGGTCTCCTGCATTGCAGACATAGTCTTAACCGTTTGAGCCACCAAGGAAGCCCGTAGCTGCCATAGATGTAAGGCTATGGCTGCCACAGATAGTCATTACTTTGATGAATCCAGACAAAGTAAATTGAAAACCTTCTGGAAAGGATTCACCATACTTGCTGCCAGTAAGAACCCTCATGATTCCTTGGAAGAGGTCAAAATATCAACATAAATAGGAGTTTGGAATAAGTTGATTCCGAATGACTTTAAAGGGTTCAAGATATAAGTGGTACTTATATCTTGAAGGAAGTGGTACTTATATCTTGAAGGAAGATATGTCTTGAAGGAGGAAGTAACTAGCAATGGTGGAAATAGAACTAGAAGTGGAGCCTGAAGGTGTGATTGAACTGCTCCAATCTTATGATTGCTGCTGCTGCTGCTAAGTCACTTCAGTCGTGTCCGACCCTGTGTGACCCCAGAGACAGCAGCCCACCAGGCTCCACTGTCCCTGGGATTCTCCAGGCAAGAACAGTGGAGTGAGTTGCCATTCCCTTCTCTAGTGCATGAAAGTGAAAAGTGAAAGGGAAGTCGCTCAATCATGTCTGACTCTTTGCGACCCCGTGGACTGTAGCCTATCAGGTTCCTCCGTCCGTGGGATTTTCCAGGCAAGAGTACGAAGTGGGTTGCCATTTCCTTCTCCAATCTCACAATTAAACTCGGATGAATGAAGAGTTGCTTTTTATGGGTGAGTAAGAAAGTGTTTCCTTGATACAGAATCTTCTGGTGAAGAAGCAGTGATGATTGTTGAAATTTTAACAAAGAGTTTAGAATATTACAGAAACTTAATGATAAAGCAGTGGCAGTGTTTGAGAGGATTGACTCCAATTTTTGAAAGAAGTTCTGTAGGTAAAATGCTACCAGTCAGCATTGCATACTACAAGAAAATCATTCATGAAAGGAAGGGTCAGTCACTGTGTCAGGCTTCATCTTTGTCTCATTTTAAGAAATTGCCATAGCCACCCCAACCTTTGGTAGCCGCCAACATGATCAGTCAGCAGCCATTGACATTGAAGCAAGACCCTCCACCAGCAAAATGACTGACTTGCTAAAGGCTCAGATGGTGGTTAGCGATTTTTATAAATAAAAGATATTTAAATTAAGGTATGTCCTTTTTTTTTAGATATAATGCTATTGTACACTTAATTGACCGTAGTATAAACATGACTTATATGCACTGGAAACCAAAAAATTGGTATGACTTGCTTTATAGCAATATTTAGTTTATTGCGGTGTTCTGGAACTAAACCCAGACTATCTCAGGGATATCCTTTATTTTTTAACCATTTACTAGTTGCTTGGAGCTGTTCTAAGTATTTTACCTGTATTAACTCATTGGATCATCACAACAAACTGATAAAGAAGGTACGGTTGTTACCTTCATTTTAAAGAGGTGGAAACTTACCAACAGGAAGGCTAACTGTTTTGCTTTATATTATACAGTATGTAAGTGGCAGAACTAGGAATTGAACCCAGGTGGTATGGTTATAGTTTTAGGGTTTTTTTAAAGCATCTATGTCTTTTTCAGTTTTTATTTACCATTTTAAATGAAGCCAAGGAGAAGGTTTCAGTTTGTTGCTACAATTTCTTTTACATTATTCTAGTGCTTTCCTCCCATTTTAATACAGAGTTAGCATCTAGTTATAGAGTGTTAGGTGGGCAAGATAATGATACTAGTTAGTATACTATTGTAAGAGTCTTATACTGTATGTGAAGTGGTACTATCCCTTGAAGTTAGACCATGGTAAGTCGAAAGTTATATACTGTAAATCCTGAAAAAAATTCTGTTTTTAAAAAGGTTGAAGGTAATAAGCCATCAAAAGAGATAAAGTGAAGTCAGAGTTATTTAATTCAAAAGAAGGCATTAAAAAAAGGCGAAAAAGTACCTTGGACAAATAGAAACAAATTGTAAGATAATAGACCTAAATTTGACCAGATTGGGAATCATATTAAATATAAATGGTCTAAACAGAGATTCTCAGATTGGGTTAAAAAACAAGACTCAACTATATCCTTGCCTATAAAAAATATGCTTTACATATAAAGATGCAAACAGTAAAAGGTGGAAAAAGATACATTATACTCAGAACAGTCAAAAAGAAAGATGGAGTGACTGTACTAATATTAGACAAAGTAGACATCTTCAGAGCAAAGGATATTTCCAAGAATAAAGGATGTCATTAAAAAATGATAAAGAGGTCAGTTAATCAGGAGGACATAATGGATCTAAACATTTGTGCCTCTAAGAACAGAACTTCAAAAATGGGTAGAACTCCAAGGAGAAATAGTCAAATCTGCAATTTTAGCTGGATGTTTCAATACCCTTTCTTGAGAATTGAAAAAATTGACCCAATTAACATCTACAGAATATTTCACCTAACAGCAGCAGAGTATTATTCTCAGGTCTCTTTAAATGTATATAAAACATTTTCCATTATGGACCATATTTTGGGTCATAAAATAAGTCTCTATAATTTAAAAGAATTGAGATCTTATGTTCTCTGATCACAAAGGAATTAAATTAGAAACAAAAAACTTTGAAAAATTTACTAATAGTTGAAAACTAAATAATGCAATTCAAAGAGATTAAAAGTTTTGTACTGAATGAAAATGAAGACAGAACATATCAGAATTTGTGGGATTCCATTAAAGCAGTACTTAGAGGGAATTTGTATCACTGAATGCCTGTATTAGAAAAATATCTCAAATTAATGTCCTCCACTTCTACCTTAAGAAATTAAAAAGCAAATTAAACCAAAATAATTAGAAGTAATATAGACCAATGTGGAAATTAATGTATAGAAAACAGATAGTAGATAAAATCACTACAACCCAAAAATGCTTCTTTGGGAACATCAGTAAAATGGATAAAGCTTTAACCAGACTTTCAGAGTTATCATCATTACAGATTCTACAGATAATGAAGGGACAACAGGAAAGTATTACAGACAGCTTTATGTCTGTAAATTTTATAACAGGAAAAATATTGTTCAAAGACATATACTCAGGAGTAGACAACCTGAATGGCTGTGTATCTATTAGAAAAATTGAATTTGTCATTTAAATATTTCCCCCAAAACACCATTCAGGCCCAGATGGTGAATTCTACTAACCATTTAAGAAATAAATTATATCAGTTCTATACAAACACTTAAAAAAATTGCAGAGGAGGAAGTGCTTCCTAATTTTCTTTGTGAGGCCAGCACAACCCTTATACTTAAACAAGATATAGACTTTATGAGAAAAGAAGTCTGCACAAAAATATTCCACATGCAAAAGTTTTAAATTATAGGAAATTGAGTACAACATTTTATTCATATATATGTGTGTGTATATATATATATAATGACCAAGTGGAGTAATCATTCAGGAATGCAAGGTTAGTTTAACATTTAAAAAGCAGTAAATGTAATTCACTCTATGAACCAACTAAAAAAGAAAAACCATGTAATCATCTCTAAAAATAAAAACATTTAATAGTCTTACGTCCATTCCAGATAATACCTGAGCACAGCAAGATTAGAAAGGAACTTCTTCAACCCAATAAAGCGCATATCCCCCCCAAAACTACAGATAATGTATTTTTAATGATGGAAAACCAAATGATTTCTCCCTGAGACCAGGAACAAGGTTGTCTACTCTCAGCACTTATGTTCCACACTGTCCTATAAATCCTAGACACTACGGTCAAGCAAGCAAAGAAGATTAAAGGCACCTAGAATGGAAAGGAAAAAGGAAAAGTATCTATTTTTTTCTTTTTTAAACAAAACTGTTAGAAAATATGATGGAACCTACGAAACTACTGGAACTGCTAAGTTTTGTAAACTTATGTGATACAGGATCAATGTAGAAATATCAATTGCACTTCTTTATACTAGCAACAAACAGAAATTGAAACTTAATACAACCAATACCATTGACAATAGCAACGTATGCAATACTGAAAACTACACAGCCGTGCTGAGCAAAGTTAGAGCATTTAGATAATTGAGGAGACGTTCTTTGAGCATGGGGTCAGAGACTCATTGTTGCTAAGGTGAAAGCTCTCCCCAGTTGAGTTACTGATTCACTGCAAGCCCAATCAGAATCTTAGCAGACTTTTTCTATAGAAATTGACAAGGTGATTCTGAAATTCATGTAGAAATGGCCAGGATCCAGAATATCTAAAACAACTTTGAAAAAGAAGAACGGGGTTAGAGAGCTAATACTACCTGATACCACAATTCATTGCAGAACTAAAGTAATCAACACAGTGTAGTATTGGTATAAAGATTGAGAAATAGATCAATGGAATAGAAGAGTCCAGAAAAAGTCCAATAAATATATGGACAACTGAATTTTAATGCAAGTACAAAGGCAATTCATTGAAGAAAAGATAGTCTGTTAAAAAAAATGATGCTGGCTCAATTGGATATATATCTATATATAAGCAAATGAACTTCATCTGTACCTTGCACTGTATACAAAAATTAAATCAAAGTGAATCATAGACCTCAATGTAGAACCTGAAGTTATAAAACATGGAGACAAAAACAGGGCAAAATCTTTGTAACCCTGATTTAGGTAAATATTTCTTAGGTACAACACCAAAAGCACAGCCCAAAAAACAACACATTGATGAATTGAACTCCATCAAATTAAAGTGCGTGCCCTTTGAAAAATATTAAGAGATGCTTTGTAAGCACCTATGGAATTGAATTGGTTCTTCGATCCTCCTGGTATCCTGACCTGGAACTGGGGATCATGGGCTCCTGTCTCTCTTCAGATCACAACTGTTTCTGTGGCCCTTATTTTTCTCACCTGTAACATGTATGCTTTGGACCATATGATTTCCAGGGTTCCTTCCAGCTTAGACACCTAATATGTCTGTGAAACGATTGACTTGCAAAGCAATATCTACCATTAAATGTGTTTTTAAAAATAAAAATTTTTTAAATTTAATTCATTTGGTGAAGTGGTTCTCAAATGAGGCAGTTTTGTCCCCCAGGGGACATTTGAGGTATCTGGAGATGTTTGCCAAAACTAGTTAATGACATCTAGTGGATAGAGACCACAGATACTACCAAACAGCCTGTGATGCATAGCCAAGTCCTCCTCACACAGAATTATCTAGTCCCAAATATCAGTAATGTCAAGGTTAAGAAATCCTAGTATAGAATATCTAAAATCTATTTAGCTGCTTATTATTTGAAACCTGTGTTATTACACCTTCCTATGTTGAACTCGATGGACATGAGTTTGAGTAGACTCTGGGAGTTGGTGATGGACAGGGAGGCTTGGTGTGCTGCGATTCGTGGGGTCACAAAGAATCAGACATGACTGAGCGACTGAACTGAACTGATGTTGAACATACTCATGGTAAAACAAGTTGCTTAATAAAATCCTTTGGCGAACATTGTATCTTAGATTTTGGGGAATGTGTGTAGATGATGTATTAATGAGACTCTTATTTTTGGAATAATTTTTATATAACTGTGGGGAGTTGATCAATTTGGATATGTTGAAGTTTGTGTTCTCATACCATTTAGAAAAAAATATATATGTATTTTGGAATTCCCTGGTGGTCCAGCGGTTAAGAATCCACCTTGCACTGCAGGGGATATGGATTTGATCCCTGCTCAGGGAGTTAAGCGGAGAAGGCAATGGCACCCCACCCCAGTACTCTTGCCTGGAAAATCCCATGGACGGAGGAACCTGATAGGCTGTATGTAGTCCATGGGGTCGCTAAGAGTCGGACACGACTGAGAGACTTCACTTTCACTTTTCACTTTCATGCATTGGAGAAGGAAATGGCAACCCACTCCAGTGTTCTTGCCTGGAGAATCCCAGGGACGGGGGAGCCTGGTGGGCTTCCGTCTATGGGGTCGCACAGAGTCGGACATGACTGAAGCGACTTAGCAGCAGCAGCAGCAGGGAGTTAAGATCCCACCCACATGCCGCAGTAAAACTAAGCTCACTCACGGCAACTACTGAGCCCATGCTCCACAACTGGAGAATCCATGTGCCAGAACAAAGATCCTGCATGACACAACTATGACCTGACACAGCCAAATAAATAAAATAAAAATTAAAAAATGTTTTAAAAAAAATCACCACCACCATACATATAATTTCCCAGCCTAGTCTAGTAGAGGCCACCAGTAGAGCTTAATGGATGAACTAAAATTTAGTTTTTTAAATAATCCGAAATTTACATTTGCTGCTGCTGCTGCTAAGTCGCTTCAGTCGTGTCGGACTCTGTGCGACCCCATAGATAGCAGCCCACCAGGCTCTGCCGTCCCTGGGATTCTCCAGGCAAGAACACTGGAGTGGGTTGCCCTTTCCTTCTCCATTGTGTGAAAGTGAAAAGTGAAAGTGAAGTCGCTCAGTCGTGTCCGACTCGTAGCGACCCCATGGAGTGTAGCCCACCAGGCTCCTCCATCCATGGGATTTTCTAGGCAAGAGTACTGGAGTGGCTTGCATTGCATTCTGCGGAAATTTACGTTTAAGATTCGCTAATTACAAATGCCTACTTTGCTACCTTTTTGCCAATATTCCACAGATAGGCCGAGACCCAGGTTCTCAGATTGGAGAATTTAATCAGTTTACATGGTGATGCTTAGATCTTAGTATTTTTTGTTTTCTTGTTACTTTAAAAAAAGAGAGAGAGAACCTAGGGGAGAGAGAAAATAGGTTTTAGTGGAAGAATGAAGGAAATGAACAGGGATTTGAATTGGGTTGAGAACATTGGCCCTTAATATGTTGCCTTATGAGAAGTGGTATTTTTTCAAGTACAGGGATACTAGGAATTTTGTATATTCAGTTTGATAAGTATTTTGCTGCTAATACAAATATCCACAATTGATGTTACACAGTTGAATTTGGTCCATGCATAGCCGCCTTCTGCATGTTAATCCCACCTGTTGTACTGAAGGAGTACTTTCTGAGATAGAATCTATCCCTGTTTTTGTTCTAGGCCAGGAGTTGGCTGGCTTTCCATCAAGGCCCCAGATAGTAAATACTTTAGGCTTTTTTCTCTGTAGGCCATACAGTCTGTGTTGCATCTATTCAGATCTGCCTTTGTAGCGTAAAAGGAACCGTAAACAGTACAGAAATGAAAAAGTGTGGCTGTATCCCAGTAAAACGTAATTTACAAAAATGAGCCTGGGTCCAGCTTGTAGATCATAATTTGCCAACCCCTGTTGTAAGCCATCAGCATTTTCTCTTTGGAACATTTGGCATTTCTGATTAGTTTCCCAGTGGTGGCTGGTTGCAGATGGAAGAAAGAGGTACCTTGTCACTTGCAGCTGCTCTGCTGTCAGATCAGATCAGTCACTCAGTCGTGTCCAACTCTTTGTGACCCCATGAACTGCAGCACGTCAGGCCTCCCTGTCCATCACCAGCTCTCGGAGGTCACTCAGACTCACATCCATCGAGTCAGTGATGCCATCCAGCCATCTCATCCTCTGTCGTCCCCTTCTCCTCCTGCCCCCAATCCCTCCCAGCATCAGAGTCTTCTCCAATGAGTCAACTCTTCGCATGAGGTAGCTAAAGTACTGGAGTTTCAGCTTTAGCATCATTCCTTCCAAAGAAATCCCAGGGCTGATCTCCTTCAGAATGGACTGGTTGGATCTCCATGCAGTCCAAGGGACTCTCAAGAGTCTTCTCCAACACCACAGTTCAAAAGCATCAATTCTTCGGCGCTAAGCCTTCTTCACAGTCCAGCTCTCACATCCATATATGACCACAGGAAAGACCATAGCCTTGACTAGGCGAATCTTTGTTGGCAAAGTAATGTCTCTGCTTTTGAATATGCTATCTAGGTTGGTCATAACTTTCCTTCCAAGGAGTAAGCGCCTTTTAATTTCATGGCTGCAGTCACCATCTGCAGTGATTTTGGAGCCCAGAAAAATAAAGTCTGACACTGTTTCCAGTGTTTCCCCATCTATTTCCCATGTAGTGATGGGACCAGATGCCATGATCTTCGTTTTCTGAATGTTGAGCTTTAAGCCAACCTTTTCACTCTCCACTTTCACTTTCATCAAGAGGCTTTTTAGTTCCTCTTCACTTTCTGCCATAAGGGCAGTATCATCTGTATCAGATTAGATCAGATCAGATCAGTCGCTCAGTCGTGTCCGACTCTTTGCAACCCCATGAACCGCAGCACGCCAGGCCTCCCTGTCCATCACCAGCTCCCGGAGGTCACCCAGACTCACACCCATCAAGTCAGTGATGCCATCCAGCCATCTCATCCTCTGTCGTCCCCTTCTCCTCCTGCCATCATCTGTATATCTGAGGTTATTGATATTTCTCCCAGCAATCTTGATTCCAGCTTGTGTTTCTTCCAGTCCAGCATTTCTCATGATGTACTCTGCATATAAGTTAAACAAACATGGTGACAATATACAGCCTTGACATACTCCCTTTCCTATTTGGAACCAGTCTGTTGTTCCATGACCAGTTCTAACTGTTGCTTCCTGACCTGCATACAGATTTCTCAAGAGGCAGATCAGGTGGTCTGATATTCCCATCTCTTTCAGAATTTTCCACAGTTTATTGTGATCTACACAGTCAAAGGCTTTGGCATAGTCAACACTATGAACAAAGCTAGTGGAGGTGATGGAATTCCAGTGGAGCTATTCCAAATCCTGAAAGATGATGCTGTGAAAGTGCTGCACTCAATATGCCAGCACATTTGGAAAACTCAGCAGTGGCCACAAGATTGGAAAAGGTCAGTTTTCATCCCAATCCCAAAGAAAGGCAATGCCAAAGAGTGCTCAAACTACCGCACAATTGCACTCATCTCACACGCTAGTAAAGTAATGCTCAAAATTCTCCAAGCCAGGCTTCAGCAATATGTGAACCGTGAACTTCCTGATGTTCAAGCTGGATTTAGAAAAGGCAGAGGAACCAGAGATCAAATTGCCAACATCCGCTGGATCATGGAAAAAGCAAGAGAGTTCCAGAAAAACATCTATTTCTGCTCTGCTGTACTGAATGGCTTTTCTTGATGATGGTGTGGGGTAAGTGGATGATAGGAACTTTAACTGAGAAAGAGAGTTAACTCTTTAATTCTTTAGTTAGAGTTAAAAATAAGGCTTGGTTCCCTTCTCCATCACAACCCATATGCAGGTGGTTGACAAATTCTAGCAAGTTTACCTTTGAAAAGTCCCTGGAATTAGGTTGTGTGTGTGTGTTTAAAGAAACTTATAACCTCTTGACTGGAGCAGGGTAATACCTTCTTATCACTCTCTGCTTTTAAGGTTCTTTTCTCTAATCCATCAACCTCCACAGGTGTTGCCAGCTACCTTTCTAAAATGAAAGTGTTATGGCACACATCTCTGCCTATAAAAAATTATACAGTGGTTCCCAGTCATTCAGAATAGTAGTTCTTAACCACTTTTTATTTCTGAGTTCCTTTGAAAATCATTTGATAGCTGAAGATCCAGGAAAATGATTTTGTGTGTGTGTGTTTATCACACAATTTTCATACTTTGGGGAGCAGGGCATTTCATGGCCCTAGGGTTTAATTCGTGATCTCTCAGTTAAGAAATCTTGATTTAGAGAATAAAGTGCATGTTTCTTCCCAGGCTGTTGTTAATATTTTGTGATCTGCCTCCAGTCTGTCTTCATAGGTTGTTGTTCATTTCCGTACACACACGCACACATACACGCATGCGTACTTTTTCTGCAACACATTAACCAGCATTGTCCTGACATGCCAATTTCTTCCATTCTTCTGTCTTTGCAAGTATTATTTACTTTTGTCAGGAATGTCCTTACCATTACCCTCCATCTGCCCAATATTTGCTCGTTAATGCTCATCTCAAATATCAGGTTCTCTGTGAAAGCCATCCTCACCTTTCCTCCTTGACAGACATAAGTAAATATGGAGGAATTGTAGTGACTGAGACTTGCAGGGAATCCTTCCTTTTGGAAGGGAAAGATATGGATAAAGATGGAAGAAGGAAAATTCTAGGAGAGTTCCTTACTCGTAAGAGATATTCCTCCTCTTAACCTCCATGAGCCTCAGTTTCCTAAGTTGAATGTAATAATATTTATCTCAGGGGGCTGTTAAAATAAATGAAGAATGTCCCAAACCCTACATCACCTCAGTCTTTATGCAGGCAATTCCCTTCCTCTGGTCATTGGGTGGCCCCACGAACTTACACAGGAGCAAGCATCTTCAGAGATCCAGTACTCTCGGTTCTTAATAAAATGTCTGAATGGAAAACTAGGCTGTAAATCTAGTAATACAAGATTTCTTGAAATCCTTTTGCCAAAATTGTGGTAAGGTGTGTGTTGTAAGCTACAAGTGGCTATGCTAATATTTATGTTGTTATAGGCATTGCTGCTTTTAAAAGGCCAGTGGGTCTTTGCTATTAAAGTACGTGATGCTTTCTTTGGCTAGTCAGTTGCTGCTAGAATAGAGCTCCATCTTTCGCAAATTAACACTTATGGTTTTCAGTGAATGACTGGGAGGGTGTATGATCTGATAATTCGTAATTTTGCTGGGCACATATTTGGTCCTAGTCTGCCACTGGTAGGCACATTTGTTATTCTCTGGTTTTTTGTGTGTAGTGACTTTGGTTGCGAGGACTGTTTATGCTGCAGGAGGCAACTAGTTCTGGTGATCAAAGAGAAGTAGAAGACAGTACATCTAGAAAGAGGAATTTGGGGTAAATTGTAAGATTCTGTGGTGGCGGCTTAATAAGTTCATGATATAAAAGAGTCTGGTTTGCAACTTGCAAATAACTAGGGATTCAGTTCAGTTCCAGGGAAGGCAATGGCACCCAACCCCAGTACTTTTGCCTGGAAAATCCCATGGACAGAGGAGCCTGGTAGGCTCCAGTCCATGGGGTCACTAAGAGTCGGACACGACTGAGCGACTTCACTTTCGCTTTTCACTTTCATGCATTGGAGAAGGAAATGGCATCCCACTCCAGTATTCTTGCTGGAGAATCCCAGGGACAGGGGAGCCTGGTGGGCTTCTGTCTGTGGGGTCGCACAGAGTCGGACACGACTGAAGCGACTTAGTAGCAGCAGTAGCAGCAGTAGCAGCAGTTCAGTTCAGTCGCTCAGTCGTGTCTGACTCTTTGCAACCCCATGAATCACAGCACACCAGGACTCCCTGTCCATCACCATCTCCTGGAGTTCACTCAAACTCATGTCCATCGAGTCGGTGATGCCATCCAGACATCTCATACTCTGTCATCCCCTTCTCCTCCTGCCCCCAGTCCCTCCCAGCATCAGGGTCTTTTCCAGTGAGTCAACTCTTCGCATGAGATGGCCAAAGTATTGGAGTTTCAGCATCGGTCCTACCATTGAACACCCAGGACTGACCTCCTTTAGAATGGACTGGTTGGATCTCCTTGTAGTCCAAGGGACTCTCAAGAGTCTTCTCCAACACCACAGTTCAAAAGCATCAATTCTTTGGCACTCAGCTTTCTTCACGGCACTCTAACATCCATACATGACTACTGGAAAAACCATAGCCTTGACTAGATGGACCTTTGTTGGCAAAGTAATGTCTGCTTTTGAATATGCTATCTAGGTTGGTTGTAACTTTCCTTCCAAGGAGTAAGTGTCCTTTAATTTCATGGCTGCAATCACCATCTGCAGTGATTTTGGAGCCCCCAAGAATAAAGTCTGACACTGTTTCCACTGTTTCCCATCTATTTCCCATGAAGTGATGGGATCAGATGCCATGATCTTAGTTTTCTGAATCAACGTTGAGCTTTAAGCCAACTTTTTCCCTCTCCTCTTTCACTTTCATCAAGAGACTTTTCAGTTCCTCTTCACTTTCTGCCATTAAGGTGGTGTCATCTGCATATCTGAGGTTATTGATATTTCTCCCAGCAATCTTGATTCCAGCTTGTGCTTCTTCCAGCCCCGCTTTTCTCATGATGTATACAGCCTTGATGTACTCCTTTTCCTATTTGGAACCAGTCTGTTGTTCCATGTCCAGTTCTAACTGTTCCTTCCTGACCTGCATATAGGTTTCTCAAGAGGCAGATCAGGTGGTCTGGTATTCCCATCTCTTTCAGAATTTTCCACATTATTTCAGGGTTTTTTTTTAGAATCACTGAAAGTCTGTTGGAGTAAAAAAAATAGTTATACTTTAATGTGCTATATGTTATAGTAACATTCTCAAATTTGGGAATATTTCAAGATGTCTTGGGACAGATTGCTCTTAAACATTGAGGATCTGTTATACCTGAAGTAATTACACAGGTACCCATTTGTTGAGGTTTATGAATTCAACAGGAATGTCTTTCTATCATTGTGTATGTGTATGTGTGTATATCTTCTTAATGAGACTTGTAAGATCCTGTAATTTAATAGTCCCATTTATAAGGACTGTCTTTTTATTGCCTCCAGTCCAAGCTTTTGTTTTTACTGTGGCAAACGTTGCCCTTTATACCAGCTTCTCCAGACTCACTTCCTGATGCTTCCCATCACTCTTTTACATTTTACCCTCTAATTATATTGTACTCCACTACTGATGGTTCCCTGAATGCCAGTGACAGAGGATTTCACCATCCCTAGCCTTTGTACATGGTGTTTTCCTTTGTCATCGTGTTTACCTAATAAACTTCTATTAGAAGTGAAGAGAGAGAAACCAGATATTTTACCCTCTACCACTCCCACATTTCCACAGTACTTAAACATCCAGTTAAGGATTAGTAGGAAGAGGGTAATTTGGCATTGTAGAAAGCACCAAGGATTAGCAAATAGAAGGCTTGTGTTTAAGAGCTACCTGTCCCTTTAATGATGTGAGCTTGGCCAGATCACATGACCTCCCTCCCATTAGATTGTTGTCTAGCTGTAAAATCAGGAGATTGGAATAAAGCAAAGGGTTAGCAAACTCACCCACTCCTTCTTTTCTTTACTTCCATTTTTCTTCTGTCCCCTTTTTATTCTTGCACATTTGAAGGATACAGTGCTTTCACGTTGCTTTATAGTAAATTACTACAGCAGTGATTCTCCTAGGGAGTTGGAAGGATAAGGACATTCCCTGGGTTGAGAGGGGCAAATATTAAAATGAAGACCTGGAGCTTTGAAATGTACTCCAAGTGGAGATCTCCAAAGTACCTTTCACCTCTTAAATAATGTTCATCTGTGTTATTCTTGGTAGTAGCATGAGGCAGAAATATTTGAGGGTTTATGTAGCTTAGCTCCAGAACGCTGTTCATGAGATCGTTTCTGGCTCTGAGGTTGAAAATGACCTAAATAAATAGCCACTAGCGCCATCTATTGGTGGACAGAGTTATACTTTTTATTAGAAATGTACCTTATTCTTTGAAATTTTACATGTTGAAGATTTTTGGGACTTCCCCACTGGTTCAGTGGTAAAGAATCTGCCTGTAGTACGGAGACACAGGAAATGCAGGTTCAATTCCTGGGCTGGGAACATCCCGTGGAGGAGGAGATGGCAACCCATTCCAGTATTCGTGCCCGGAAATGGACCAAGGAACCTGTTGGGCTGCTGTCCATGGGGTCACAGAGAGCTGGACATGACTGAGCATACACAGACTATGAAATGAAAATTTTAAGGCCAAGAAGGTTTTGTATAACTCAGAAGAACTTGTAGGATTCCCTCCACTTTTTACTTTGAAAGACTTTCAAACCAAAAAGAAAATTACGAGAGTAGTAAAGAGAACTCCTGTTTACCCTCTGTACAAATTCATCAATTTTCAACATTTTGCCCTATTTACTTTGTAATTGATTTATTTCTCCCTCACACACACATATATGATGTTTTTCCGAAATATTTGAGATTGGTTTTCATACCTCATACCCTTTTATCTCTTAATACTTCGACTGTATTTCTTAACAGCAAATTTATTTTTTTATATAACCACAATATAATTATCGAATTCAGGAAACTGATACAGTACTTTAATTTGCAGTCTGGATTCTGGTTTCTGAGTTGCCCTCAATAACGTCTATGTAGCACTTACTGTAGTCCAGTACAGCGAGTGTAGTTATCATGTGTCTTTGCGTTTTCTTTCATTTGTATTGGTTCCTCAGCTTTTCTTAGTGTCTCATAACAGTGGCATCTACAGACCATTCCTCAGTTTAGGTTTGTCTGTTTACTTGAGATTAGGTTCAGGTTATGGGTGAATTTAACTCAGATGACCATTATATCTACTACTGTGGGCAGGAATCCCTCAGAAGAAATGGAGTAGCCATCATAATCAACAAAAGGGTCCAAAATGCAGTACTTGGATGCAGTTTTAAAAATGACAGAATGATCTCTGTTCGTTTCCAAGGTAAACCATTCAATATCATGGTAATCCCAGGTCTATGCCCTGACCAGTAATGCTGAAGAAGCTGAAGTTTAATGATTCTGTGAAGACCTACAAGACCTTTTAGAACTAACACCCAAAAAAGATGTCCTTTTCATTACAGGGGACTGGAATGCAAAAGTAGGAAGTCAAGAAACACCTGGAGTAACAGGCAAATTTGGCCTTGGAGTACAGAATGAAGCAGGGCAAAAGCTAATAGATCTTTGCCAAGAGAACACACTGGTCATAGCAAACACTCTCTTCCAACAACACAAGAGAAGACTCTATACATGGACATCACTAGATGGTCAATACTGAAATCAGATTGATTATATTCTTTGAAGCCAGAGATGGAGAAGCTCTACACAGTCAGCAAAAACAAGACCAGGAGCTGACTGTGGTTCAGATCATGAACTCCTTATTGCCAAATTCAGACTTAAATTGAAGAAAGTAGGGAAAACCACTAGACCATTCAGGTATGACCTAAATCAAATCCATTACAATTACACAGTGGAAGTGAGAAATAGATTCATGGGATTAGATCTCATAGACAGAGTGCCTGATGAACTATGATGGAGGTTTGTGACATTGTACAGGAGACAGGAATCAAGACCATCCCCCCAAAAAAGAAATGCAGAAAAGCAAAATGGCTGTCTGAAGAGGCCTTACAAATAGCTATGAAAAGAAGAGAAGTGAAAAGCAAAGGAGAAAAGCAAAGATATACCCATTTGAATGCAGAGTTCCAAAGAATAGCAAGGAGAGATAGGAAAACAATAGAATGGGAAAGACTAGAGATCTCTTCAAGAAAATTAGAGATACCAAGGGAACATTTCATGCAGAGATGGGCCCAATAAAGGACGGAGGTGGTATGGACCTAACAGAAGCAGAAGATATTAAGAAGAGGTGGCAAGAATACACAGAAGAACTGTACAAAAAAGATCTTCATGACCCAGATAACCACGATGGTGTGATCACTCACCTAGAGCCAGACATCCTGGAATGTGAAGAAGTCAAGTGGGCCTTAGGAAGCATCACCATGAACAAAGCTAGTGGAGGTGATGGAATTCCAGTTGATTTCTTTCCAATCCTAAAAGATAATTCTGTGAAAGTGCTGCATTCAATATGCCAGCAAATTTGGAAAACTTAGCAGTGGCCACAGGACTGGAAAAGGTCAGTTTTCATTCTAATCCCAAAGAAAGGCAATTGCAAAGAATTGTCAAACTACCGCACAATTGCACTTATTTCACACGCTAGTAAAATAATGCTCAAAATTCTCCAAGCCAGGCTTCAGCAATACATGAACCGTGAACTTCCATATGTTCAAGCTGGTTTTAGAAAAGGCAGGGGAACCAGAGATCAAATTACCAACATCTGCTGGATCATGGATAAAGCAAGAGAGTTCCAGAAAAACATCTGCTTCTGCTTTATTGACTATGCCAAAGCCTTTGACGGTGTGGATCACAACAAACTGTGGAAAATTCTGAGAGATGGAAATACCAGACCACCTGACCTGCCTCTTGGGAAACCTATATGCAGGTGAGGAAGCAACAGTTAGAACTGGACATGGAACAACAGACTGGTTCCAAATAGGAAAAGGAGTACATCAAGGCTGTATATGGTCACTCTGCTTATTTAACTTATATGCAGAGTACATCATGCAAAATGCCGGGCTGGATGAAGTACACACTGGAATCAAGATTGCCGGGAGAAATATCAATAATCTCAGATATGCAGATGACACCACCCTTATGGCAGAAAGTGAAGAAGAACTAAAGCCTCTTGATGAAAGTGTAAGAAGAGAGTGAAAGAGCTGGCTTAAAGCTCAACATTCAGAAAACGAAGATCATGCCATTTGGTCCAGTCACTTCATGGCAAATAGATGGGGAAACAATGAGAGACTTTATTTTTGGGGGCTCCAAAATCACTGCATATAGTGACTGCAGCCATGAAATTAAAAGACACTTACACCTTGGAAGAAAAGTTTGACCAACCTAGACAGCATATTAAAAAGCAGAGACATTACTTTGCCAACAAAGGTCCATCTAGTCAGAGCTATGGTTTTTCCAGTATTTATATATGGATATGTGAGTTGGAGTATAAAGATAGCTGAGCTCTGAAGAATTGGTGCTTTTGAACTGTGATGTTGGAGAAGACTCTTGAGAGTCCCTTGGACTGCAAGGAGATCCAACCAGTCCATCCTAAAGGAAATCAGTCCTGAATATTCATTGGAAGGACTGATGTTGAAGCTGAAACTCCAGTAATTTGGCCACCTAATATGAAGAACTGACTCACTGGAAAAGATCCTGATGCTAGGAAAGATTGAAGGCAGGAGGAGAAGGGGATGACAGAGGTTGAGATGGTTAGATGGCAACATTGACTTAATGGGCATGCATTTGAGTAAACTCCAGGAGTTGATGATGGGCACGGAGGCTTGGTGTGCTGCAGTCTGTGGGGTCGAAAAGAGTCGGACACGAATGAGCGACTGAACTGAACTGTGCAGTCGCAGCTCAAGTACTCATAAGTGGTGTGTCCCAGAGTATCCCATGAGAGACACACGATGTCTGTCTGCTCCTCAGGTCAAGGCATTGTCCAGTTTCATCACAGTATACTGGCTTATTTTTCCTCTTGCAGCTTATAAGTAGTCTGTGAGAAGACACTGGTTTTTTGGGGGGTTTTTTTGCTTTTCAAATATTGAAGTCTTTGTGGGAAAGTTTAAAATATACCAGTAAGCCAAAGTTAGGGGAAACTTGGTGTGTAAACCTGGAGACAAGCCCCATTTTAGTGTGTGTTGGTACAGGTTCTCTTCTATGCTGCAATGATAATGACAGCCGAAAGGGATTATACCTCAAATACTCTTTTCGTCACATTGCTTTATTGATTTAGCAGTGAGTTATGGACATTTCTGTGTGTATCACTGAGGATTCTTTTGTTCTTTAGTGACTGCACAGTGTTCCATTGCCTATGGATTGTTCCCTGGTGTTCAGTCAGCCTCACATTTCAGGTTTAAGAATCTCCTGAATGTCCAGGCTGTTTAATTGTCCTCCTTTTTATTTATTCCTTTAAAAAAAAATCTTTTTGGCTGTGCCACATGGCTTGTGGGATCTTAGTTCCCCGACTGGGGACTGAACCCAGGCCCTCAACTATGAGACCGCAGAGTCCTAACCACTGGACCGCCAGGGAATTCCCTGCCCTTTTCTGTAGAGCGTTTTCCCTTGTGTCCTAAGGGAGGCACTGCTGCCCCACCTGAAATCTTTGCTTGGACATAGAGTTCTGATGTCTGTCTTGCTTTTGCCACACTGATTCACCATGCTGTTTTTCTCTTCCACTATTTGAATACTAACAGGCTGAGTTCCTTTCTCTAATCATTTCTAGGCCCACAATGACACACTTTGGACAAATACGTAAATGTACTTCTGATTCAGTTGACTTGTCTTTATGCTTTATTTGCTAATATTGTGCAGTATTTTTTTTTTCAAATAGCATGTAGTTTTATGAATTAAATGGACGTTTATGGGCTAGTCTTCTGAGGTGAGCCTCTGACCAAAATGCACACACACCCACCAAAACACAAAAACAGATGTTTGAGGGACAGTGTATCTTTTTGCTTGGAGCTTCCTTTCTGTTAATGGAATTTCTAGTTAACCTATATTTATATTTTGGGCCAAGTCATATAAGAGATCTTGGAGCTCTTTTTTTTTTTTTTTTTTTTAATTTGGCTGCTCTGGGTCTTAGTTGCTGTACATGGGATCTTCGATCTTCCTTGCAGCATGCATGATCTCTAATTGCGGCATGTGGAATCTAGTTCCTTGAACAGGGATCAAACCTGGGGCCCCTGTATTGAGAGCGCAGAGTCGTAGGCACTGGACCACCGGGGAAATTCCCTCTTAAGTATTAGAATCTTGGTAGATTATCTTTATGAACATTTTATGCTAGAGATTGAGTATAACCTTTAAAGGCATTACTTAATAGATTATCCCCCTTTAATATCTAATTTGAAAGCCTCGCCTCCCCTACAGATAGTTTTAGGCCATTTACGTACATAGAAATACAACTTTTCTGTGCAGCTGTGGGCCAATTTATAAATAGTTCATCCCATTATATGTACAAATTAGTAGAAATGCAACAAAATTATATCTGGAAAACTTATATTGAGTCTTTAGATGGGGAGATTTAAGTGGGCTAGTTTGTTTTCATCATTGCCTGTAATATGTGCTTTAACCCTACTTCAGGCAGGCTGGTAAAGTGGCAGTGTGCTAAGGGAAATACTTTTCTGCTATCCCTATCTTCTTCCTTCTAATTTAAGGTCTCAGCTTGCTTTGTTTTGAAAATCATCTTTCTCACATATCTTAAATATGTACCTAAAATATCTCTAAATAAAATATATGCCTGGAAAAAAACATGGAGATGTTTAAACTTAAACAATAATTTGGTAAGTGATCTAGTAAACAGTCTTGCTGGGAAACAGTTTATTAAGTTCTTTTGACAGAAGATTTCTAAATAATGTAGATTAGTTTAAACAGTGTCTTTTTTTTCCCCTCAACCTGGGTGGTGTGTGAAATTGCTAAACCTGTCTTTGTGGTTGGCTTACAGTGATTGAAGCTTCTCCAGCACATCTTGTTTTTCTTACAGTTTCAGGGTGTTCTTGCCATGTGAATTACTATTGTTTGAAAATGCTTGTTATCCTTTGATTAAGAATTAAGTATAGCTTAGAATATCTTATCACTTATTCTGTACTACTAAGGATACATGGGATAATTTCAGTGGACTTTTGAATAAATTTATAAAATAATTTACAACATTCATGTTTAATTTACACTTGGAAGTCAGTCAGCCAGCATGCAAAGTGGTGTCTCTCCTAAGAGACCTCTCATCATTAAATGCAGTGATTTAGTGTTGGAGACTGTTTTGTAGGTTTATCTCCTTCTTGTGCTGAAAGATAACAGTTATTATTAACATGTGATACCCATAGCACTTATAAGAAATGAATATTTTTTAAGTAAAAAACATTTTTAATTGTTCAGTACATTTCTTTTCCAGTGTACTTGTGTCTTAAAATATGCTTTCAAAATGGTTCATTTAGAGGCATGGTTTACCATTTTTTCTAATTCATTAATTTATATTGTAATTTTCACATGCTTCTGGAATTTTAAAGAAGGGTTATTTGAGGTCTGCCTCTTCCTTTCCTTTTGATTTTTTGTGTGTTTTTTTTTTTTTTTTTTTTGCGGGGGGAGGGGGGTGGGTCGCTTGTTTTTATGTTTGTTTTGTTTTGTTTTAAGCCCATCACTGATAGATGGACTTTGAGCCTCTGTCCAAATATTAGCAAAGTTCCTTGGCCAGCGCCTTACAGCTGGCTGGCAAGTGCCCAAGCTAGAATTTGAGCCCAGGGCTTTCCAACTCCACAATTTGTGTTCTTGCTGTTATACTCAACATTTCTACATGCATTGAGTTTTTTTCCTATTTGATTACATTTAATTCTCACAAAATCACTCTGAGGTACACTTTATTGTTTCTTATGACTATGCATGAGTGCTCAGTCTTGTCCGACTCTTTGCAACCCATGGACTGTAGCCCGCCAGGCTCCTCTGTTCATGAGATTATTCCAGCAAGAATACTAGAGTGGGTTGCTATATCCTCCTCCAGGGGATCTTCCTGACCCAGGGATCAAACTTATGTCTACTGCATCTCCTGCATTGGCAGGCAGATTCTTTACCACTGAGCCATCCAGGAAGCCCATTGTCTCTTATTTATACACAGAGAAATCAAAGTTCAGAGATTACATAATTTACCCAACAGCGCATAGCTAGTTAAAGTTCTAGAATTAGTATTACTGTCTTATGGTTTTCCCACTGAACTGCTCTCACTACCCCTCAGGGTGGGTGGAGCCAGTGTTCACAAATGAATATGAATTTTGTTAGTTTTTTTTTCTCTTAAATGTCATCTGAAGTTGCCATTTTCACAGCATCAGGTATTCTGAATTAGAAACTGGTGATGGAGGGTGAAGGTGATGGCAGTTAAGGGAATAGAGTGTGATCAGGGGCTTTTTATACAACTGGGAGACTGGGTGAGGGTCCTGGAGAGCAGAAATTGGAGAATCCTAGGTAGGAAGGGGGTCTGCACATTATTTCAGGTGCTTCGCTGTTCTTGGCAGAAGATAAGAACCTTTACTCACCTTCCGTAAAGCTCAGTGGCATACCCCTGGCATGGTAATCCTTGAAATACTGGTTTTAGTTTCCTAAGGCCATTTCCCTACTCAGAAAACTTGAGTGGTTCCTAGTGCCTTTCCTTTCCAATCTAAATTCCTCCTTTTAACAGTTGAGACCATCTGCAGTCTGGTCCTGTCACTTCTTTGAACCTTTTCAGAATAACTCAGAAAGGTTGTCCCCACTAAGCAAGTCTGTCCACATCATACTTTCTCTCTGGGCCACCTTTGCTTTTAAATTTGCACCCTTGTTGGTGGTGTTTTACTTCCCCTTTCTCTTCAAGCCCTTCAACCTGTCTTATTTGGTAAACCTAAAGATATTTCCTCCTCTAGAAATCATGTGACTCTTGAAGCTGAATCACTGTGTAGTAAGTTGTAGTATTCCCTCATTTCTTCTGTTTCCCCTCTAGTCATATTCTAAATCTACTCAGAGAAAGAAAAAACTTTTGGATTCTCTTCTTTGAAGCCCCCCTTCCCTCATTTTGTCCCCCTGCCATCCCTCTCCACTCCTTTGCCCTCTCTTTTTTACCTCCTCCCTCCCCACCCCAAGTTTTTGTTCTATCTGTGCACCAGTTTATCCATCTTTGCTGTCTTTTGTTTTTCTGTCCATCCATCCTCCTTCCCTTTTTCTTCTAGCTGCCTATTCCTACTGTGTAAGCTTAGGCAAGTTACCTTTCCACTCATCTCTAAAAACAGGGATATAATGTAATAATTTTGTAGGATTTGTTTTGATCATTGAGTGAATTTTTAGTGGAAAAATGCTTAGAGCAGGACCTGGATAGCAGGCACTCCATAAATGTTCACTTTGATTTGTTATTGCACTGTTTTGTGTGTTTCCGTGTATAAAACAAAATGATAGGATTGTCTATAAAAGAACTAATTTTTTTACGTAAACGCAGGTCATTATTTTAAAAAGTTATTAAATAGAGGTTAATTTTAAACTTATAAACACATTGACAATCTAAAATCACTAATCATCGTAATCACAGTTAACATAAATATTTATGTTTTGATCTTGACAGTGAGAACTTATTTTCAGAATTCCAATTGCCTGGATTGAAGGAATGTTACTTCCCACAAATTTTGTTTCCTTCATCTGCTTTGGGTTCCAGGAGTCTCATTGGCTTATGTACATATTTTATGTGACTATCTCGTCTTGAAGGTCTTGGACCTTGCTGGTGGTATAAATTCAACTGCTGTGTTTATGCTGGAGCATGCCTAGGATAAGAGATTTTCATTTCAGAGACACCCTCCTCCAGCCACCACATTAAGCCCAGGCAAAGACCTACAGGTACTTATCTTTCTGTACCAGAATTGTTTTATAAACCATCTTACCACTGATTGGGTAGACTATCAGTCTCTCTGGTTTTATTCTAGTTAAAATTGTGTGTGGATGGGGTAGAGAGGATAGTATGTGTGTCTCTGTCCTCATCTCTTGGTTGCTTTTTCTGTTCAACTGGTGTCAGAGTGCAAGCCCGCATCTCTAAATATCCCTTGTTGTCATTTTTTAGCCATGTTGCTAGAAATAGAAAGATTCCTTTAAAAAAAAAAAACTACAGCTGCGCCCGCTCATCGTTGCTGTACTTAGGCTTTTCTCTAGGTGTGGCGAGTGGGGGCTACTCTCTAGTTGTGGATGGGCTTCTTCTTGTGGCTTCTTGTGTTATGGCGCACAGGCTTACTTGCCCCACACCATGTGGAATCTTCCCAGACTGGGGATCGAACCCATGTCCCCTGCTTTGGCAGGCAGATTCTTAACCACTGAACCATCAGCAAAGTGTGTATATTATTGTGTGCACTGATTATTTGATTGCCATTTTGCCCGTATGTTTATTGTTAATTGGACATTTATTTAATGTTGTCATGTAAACAACTGCTTTGTTCAATCATTCATTCATGTTTCACAGATAGGTGCTTAAGTTAGGCAATTAAGGTCAGTATAATGCTTATGTGCCTGAGTGCAAAGATGAAAAATCATGGTTTTTCTGTTATGTTTTGTTTTCAATATGGGTCCTTGACATCATGAAGCTCAAAGTTCATTATGGAGAGATACATAAATCAGTGAGAAAATAGACAATGGAATTTTGACAAAAGAGCAGTGGAAGCATAAAGGAAGTAGACTAATGACCTCTTTGTGGGAGGCATTGGGGAGCTCATATAACCCTGGGTGGAGGTATATCATAACCTCTTTCTTTTTATTTCTTTTGTAATAACTTGAACTTGTTATAAGCAAATACCCAAAGATAATCTTGTTTTGTGCTCTAGTAGAAATGATTTTAAGAGGCAACCACAGTCTTTACTAAACTTCTCTCAAAATAGCTTAATATGTTATGTCAAAGACAAAATTTTCTTTTTTTGTTACTTATCAGTGTTTTTTGATGGCTGTAATTATTGAAACAAAGTACTGGGAGATTTTGGGACTAATCTCTAATTTTCTTAAATAAAAAAATAAAGAAGACAGTGAAAGTTTAGCTGTCATGCATGCTGAAAGTGCTTTGATACACAGGCCATTTAAACCTTTTGCCTTCCATGTAAAATTAAAGTGTTTGCTGCTCAGTTGTGTCCAACTCTTTGCGACCCCACTGACTGTAGCCCGCCAGGCTCCTCTGTCCATGGGATTTTCCAGGCAAGAGTACTGGAGTGGGTTACCATGCCCTCCTCATTGTCATATAAAATGTGTCTTTAATATTTATTTAAAAATAAATTTTAAAGGGAAGCAAGTACTATGACAGCTTATAAATATTGAGTTTCTATTACAGTGTTTTAATTTCACCATATAGCCTTTTTTTCTTATGAAATTTATATGATCATAATAAGATTTAGGTTCTGTGGTTGAAATTGTCATTTCTGTTTTCATATTTTTTCCTTGTAATTGTCTATTTGAATTTTTTAATGTGATTATGTACAAAGGCATTGAGGTCACTTTTGGTTTTCACTGTTGTAAATAGTGCTTGTTTGAATAACTTTTAATCTATGTAGTTTTTGCTTCTTCTCCAGAGTTTAAGTGAGATTATTTTTGTTACTGAGAGTTTAAGCCAGCATGTATAAGCATATCTATTCTGTATTATCTGAATGTTTCCAAAGAAATTGCACTAATGAATTACAATTCACTATTTTCCTTATAGTTGCTTAACTCTTCTAAAGTATATTTTGTAAAATTACTAAGTGTTTTTAACATAATATTCCTAATGATGATAGCATAAATTATTTTAGAAAAGAATACATAACTGGTATTATGATAGGAGATTAATTAGTGAGAAGTTGTCACTTTAATTTAGCCTCTTGGTATTTTTGTTTTGAATAAAACAATTTTCTCTCCTAAAAAATAAAATGAAAAGTATTGGGCTTCTTGGTGGAGATACTATTGAGAAGGTGAGGAGGGGTTAGGAGACTGAATGATTTTGCCTATTTAATAATCTGGTTTGGGCTTCCCTAGTGGCTCAGCTTGGAGAAGGCAATGGCACCCCACTCCAGTACTCTTGCCTGGAAAATCCCATGGATGGAGGAGACTGGTAGGCTGCCATCCATGGGGTCGCTAAGAGTCGGACACGACTGAGCGACTTCACTTTCACTTTTCACTTTCATGCGTTGGAGAAGGAAATGGCAACCCACTCCAGTGTTCTTGCCTGGAGAATCCCAGGGACGGGGGAGCCTGCTGGGCTGCTCTCTATGGGGTCGCACAGAGTCGGACACGACTGAAGCGACTTAGCAGCAGCAGCAGCAGTGGCTCAGCTAGTAAAGAAACCACCTGCAGTGTGGGAGACCTGGGTTAGATCCCCTGGAGAAGGGAACAGCTACCCACTCCAGTATCGTACCCTGGAGAATTCCGTGGACTGTATAGTCACTGGGGTCGCAAAGAGTCCGACACGACTGAGCGACTGCACTTTCTCTTTTTTCTTTCTTGTGACCTCAAGCAAGGAGCTAAATCTGCATATTTCAGGTTTTGTATTTGAGGATTATATTGCTTGTAAAGAAGCAGTATTGATGTTTGGGGATTATATTGAAGCACTATGCCTGTCTGGGGATTTAAACCTTTCTAAAAGACAGATTAACTGTTTTTAGAAGTTTCAGAAGAAAATAATAGGAAATAATTTAACTAAGAAAAGCGCTTCTGTGATGTTGGTGTATACTGTGAATGATTGTGCTGTTTATACATAGTATTAGGAAAAGTAAATAATATTAAAGCATGTATTTGTCTTATCCAATTTGAACATTTTTGTGTGCAAAGCACAGAAATGTATTGAGGCACATGTTGTAAAAATTAACCCATGCCTGTTTCTTAAGACTTGCAGTGTTTTTATGGTATTATATGAGGCTTTGTTGTACTTGAACGCTGTTAAATACTATTGACATGTAGTACATTTGTAAGTGATTATTAGAATAAGACTTTCATTAAGATATGCTTTGCTGCCTTTCATTTCACATAATGGATTTTAATACGACAATTTTCATTAGGATATTTGAATGACTTTTTAATTAAATGCAGGCAGAGAGAGTGATTCTTTACTGTCAATAGTCCACCAACATATTAGTGTTTACTCCTGGTATATTACCTGCTTTTTAGTAAATAATAGGCATGCTGCTGCTAAGTTGCTTCAGGCGTGTCCAACTCTGTGCAGCCCCATAGACGGCAGCCTACGAGGCTCCTCTGTCCACAGGATTCTCTAGGCAAGAGTACTGGAGTGGGTTGCCATTTCCTTCTCCGAATATTAACCATAAAATTTAATTTATCTGATATGTAAGTTAGACTAAGGATACATTTCTTTTAATGATTTGATGAATTTTTCTTAACACTAGGGGGCACTCTTGATCTATGAATTTGTATCTAAATTAATCAGGTGCAGAATGTGGAATGAAATTAAATTGTTTGAAAACATTTCATTGCAAACTGAATGTTGCCTTCAGAAAGAATTCGGATTATCAAGTTCGTTTTGCATAGTAGCATAAATATAAATGATTCTTAGATTCTTAAAAATAAAGTTTATAAAATGAAATACTGTAGATTGGAGAACATTAAAGTATTTCTGTGCTCTATTCCTTTTCACATTGGCTTTCCAAATGATTATTTTAAAAATCATTGTTCCTAATATATTTCCAATTTAAAAAAATTCTGTCACAGTGTTTTGCTCATAGCAGGTACTTAGGATATATCTGAAGAAATGAAGATAAATTTAGGATGTGACTGAAACCTGCTACCATTAGTAAAAATTTTTAAGCATCTGAAAACCAGCAACATGTTTTTGCTACATCTGGGAAACATATTTTAGGCATTCTCATTCATTGTTTCTGCGATCAGGATATTGCTGATGCCCACCAACAAGTGTTTCGTCGGAGGTGTATTCCTAAGATTTTTGCATTTTTTTTAAATTAGAAGATTCTCTTGAACTGAAGCTGCGTGTGAATTCAGCAGTGAGTAGACAGAAGGCGCATCATTGTAACAGCACTACTCACACGTGTCAGCCCTGCTGCAGGTGCTTTGCTTGTATTAGTCTCTCATCCCCACTCTGTGCAGTAGGCACTTCTGTCTCTGGGCACAGAAAAGGTAAACAGTTCACTGGGTTTAAACTTAGGCAGTTTTGTCCTGTAGTTTGTGCTTCTAAATCACTGCCATACGTTGCTTTTCCAGAGAAAGGAAACTTAGCATTTCAAGCAAATTAGTATTTCAAGCTCCGGTTGACAAGTGGGTATAATTTTATAATGTACAGCATAGGGAATGTAGTCAGTAATATTGTTAATAACTCTGTGTGGTGACAGATGGTTATTAACCTTAATGTGATGCTCATTGTAATGTGTAAAAATATCAAATCCCTATGTTGTATAGCTGAAACTAACTAATAATGTAAGTCAATTATACTTCAGTAAAAATAGATACAGTTTTAAATACCTAATTGATAGACACTTATCATTTCTCTTCTGGAAAATATCTTAGAAATTTAAAGTTAGAAAAGGGCCTTACTCTGTTTAGAGGAAGAAATTGCCTCCGAAACAGGTAGTTACCAACATACCCATCTAGGAGGCAGTTTCTTTGTGGAAAGGGATTAGAATCACAAGTAAACGTTTTGAGTTTGAGTAAAGTAGAAAAATATGGTAATGTGAAAAAAATATTTGACAAGAATTTCAGATGGCTTGAATTTTATTCTTGACTCCTCATTTACCAGCCTGTGTCCTCAGAGACAGTGTTTGTGTTATGACTATAATGAAATCCTCCTTAATTATCCTTATGGTCATTGTGAAGATCAGTGAGATAATGGATTGAGGCTATTCAATAAGCTTTAAAGCCCTATACAAATAAATATATATATATATATATATCATATATTGTGTTATTTTTATAATGTGATATCTTTATAAATAATAATTTGTTTTTAATTATTTGTGATGTTTTTGTCAACTATCAACTTGTAAACTTTGTGACTGTAGACTGTCAGCAATGCTAAACTTATTCAGTATGGTTGATTTAGGGATGTCATTTAGATCTCTAAGACATTATTTTGTTAGGCCATGTGTTACTTTGCAAGATCTTTTTTACACTTTTTATTTTCTTAAAGCAAACACTTTAAAAAGTTTTCTAACAATAAATGAAAAGTTATATCTTTGTTTTGCTGATAAAGAACATAACAGTAGCATGTATTGAACACGTGTTGAAAGTAGCATTAATAGGATTGTCCTCAGACTGAATTTACTGATTTAACTGAACTGAAAACCAGAATTTGGTAAACTGGAAGTATTTTATTTGTTGGCATGGTGAGAGGTATGGGTTTGTTTTCTTAGACTTCCAATAAGACGCACAGTTAAAGTTTGCTGTTTATTTTTTTACAGGAATAATAATGTATTTGTGGCCTTGGACGTGAAGCAGTCAGTCTTCTGTTGCTATTAAATAGCGTCAGGGACTGATGTGGGAAGCATGGACCTAATGAACGGGCAGGCAAGCAATGTTAATATTGCTGCTACTGCTTCTGAGGTAAGACATTTAAGAAGTTTAGTTGTAAAATTTCTTACCTAGCATTCTGATTTTTTAAGCATTATGGTTGGTTACAGATTTTAAATCATAGCCTGAGAAAAGGGTTACAGGCTTTTCAGTTTTTTAAAAAACTATTTTAATTGTACCATCCATGTGTTCATTATACATTTTAGGAGTTAATCCCTACCTACTTAATATAATTGACAGATAATGATTGCTTAAAAGCCTTTTTTAGTTTTAGTTTTGAAGGATGCATGGGATTTCTTTTTAAGGTATTTTCACATTATTTGAACCTTGAGGGCATGAGAACAAGTGGGGCAAAAAATGACCATGTTGACACTGTCAGATCCCTTGATTCCAAGCCTGTTGAAGGAGACTGAAGAACCGTTAGGCTGGAATGTTGAAAGGGCTCTTCTGGTGATGTAGCTCAGACTGTTGGAGATGAAGACTGAACTAGATGCTCATCTCTGGTTAATGGATTATGATTTTATTTTTGCCGCACCCCCTCCCTTTTTTTTTTTTTTTTGCTTTGTCTATAGATCTAGGGTACTTGCCTGCTTTCCTTAATACTTTCAGCATCTAGCATCTGTATTTCCCCTTTATTTCATCCTTACCGTAGAGGATGAGAAAAAATGTTTGATGCTTTTACACCTTGACTTCAGAGTTCCTTGGTAATTTCAGCTTCATTTTGCCCAAGCCAATTTACGTAGGTCTTGCTGTTGTTAGAATATTCTCAATCAGTAGTTTCAATTATTTTTCCTATGTACATTATTTCCATATTTTTAACTCTAGCTCTGGCTTCTGTTACAAATTTTATTAAGCATTTGTGATGGACCAGGCATTTTACTTATAATATGAACAAAATCAGTTTACTTGTTTCTCTTCTGCTCTACTACTTGTAAAGAAAATAGCTCACCCCCCTTCTCTTTCCATCAGTAACATCACTATTTCCTTAGCATCTAAGTTCAGTTCTATAGATTTTGCATTAACCTGCTTCTCCTTTGCCCAGCACAACCATTTTCACATCGCAGCAGGGAGAGTCCACTAGCAGAACATAAGTTGGAATCCTCTGTAATGTAATCATCGAGTAACATCTTGGGTCCTGCCTGTACTGTAGTGGAGAGGATTACACAGGCCAGTGAGCACCAGGACATAGAGCATGCCTGGCGGCCGGCTTAGAGCCTGGCCACACCTTATCTCTGAGAGCCAGTGCTGTTCTCCTTGTTTCTACTAGTAGCATCTTAGTGTGGTCAGTTATTATTTCTTGTCTAGAATATTGTAGTGGCCTTTTATTTTGATCTTGCACTTCTGTTCTCTGCTGTTTTTGGTCCATTTGACTATAACTCAATTTTAATATTCTTAAAATACAGTCGTTACACTTTATTGTGTTCCCAAACTGTCTGTGGTTCCTCATTACCTACTAACTAAATACCCATGACATTCAGCCCTGCATTTAGGACTTTTCTCAAAATGGGCTTAAATTTTTTTTCTAATAGATTTGACTACCACTGGTTCTCTACTTGAAATTTATATTCTAATGAAAGAATACTACATCTTGCTGATGTTTGTATAAACCCTCAGCTTTTTCTATTTTAAATGGTATAATTTTATGAAAGTTTTCTCCTGATTCCTTAAACAGGAGCTTTCTTCTTTCTGAAGCTATTACTTTAAAAATTTTTTTTAATCATTTTTTCCATAAATTTGTAGATAGCTTTTATTCCTCCTTGAGGCATGGATTAAATATATTTGTAAATATGTCTATATTGCATGTATATTTACTTGGTATCTTTATAATCATATTTCTTAACTTTGTTAGATATATGTGGTATATGATGGTATATTTATGACTTTGTGTCCTGAAATATATGAGATAATATTATAGGAAACAGTAGAGAATTGTTTGGTAAATAAAACAGATCATTTTACTTGTATAAAAAATTATGTTGGCTTTTCTAAAAGTAGATGAATTCCATGAGACCTCAGAGTAGTATAATTCAGTATGTGAGAAGTAAGGGTAGAAAGTCTGCCTTTTAAATTGTCTTCCTGCTATGTCAAGAAAATAAAATTAAAAATACATATTTTTCTACCTTCTCTTGAAATAAAGATGTATTAACATATCAAAATGCAAGCTTCTCAGAAAAGCGATACCCTTACCCTTCTATCTTTACCTTTTAGACCTAACCTGTGCTTAAGCATCTGGTATGAGTAGAGGGGTGGTGAACTTCTTTCATGCATTTAGAAGTGTTAATAGTTTTTTAGTCTTTCAGTGGATAAAGAATGACTGCTGTGAACTTAGTGTGCACTATGTCTCAGTACTGCTTAGCTTCTTATCAATACCAGCCTATTATTGCCAGTGGGGAAGCAGGTAAAGCACATCACTCAGAATTTTTTAAGCCCCTGCTACTGGTTTGTAAGAAGGAAAGGGAAGAAAATGATTATTCATTTTGATAAGCATTAAGATTGCCATTATGATCTACTCACTTCTTTTGAATGAGTTAGAAACTTGGAGAAAATTGCCAAGTTATATTTAAAATGAATGTCTTTGACCTGACAGAATATATTTATTATTTGGCAGTTACTGGATTAGTATATACTGTTTAACTGATGTCTATTTGAATTATTGACATGAATAAATTTCTGTGTTAGTCTTGGAATATAAAATAACATTGCTGACATACTGTAAGCTAGTCATAGTTACAGAGATCAAATACATGGAATAAGATAAATATACGAAATCCATTTATGAGACTTTGGGTTTCTGCTCAGACACATAAAGAGCTTAGAATTCATGACTCCTGTCCTCACAGCTTGAAAAAAGCTGAACAATCTGAAAAACCTGCTCTGTTGGAGAACTGATGTCACAGAGAAAATTGACAAGTGATGTCCTGAGAACTGGAGAAAGAAGCAAATAGAATAACTGTTTACCAAGAGCAGAAATCACTGGAGTCAGGAAAGGGCAGGAACACTTACTGTAGTTGACAAGCTGCTAGAGGCTCTGTGTGGACTAGCTTGAGAGTTAACATCTCCTGGGGGCTTAGTTTAGGCCTTCCACCCCACTTTTGTGAATTTTACCTCCAGGAGCCCCACCAAGTTTTCACAGTGAAGATCATAGAAAAATCCCTCATGCTTCCAGCTGGAGGAGGGGAAGTAACCATTTTGAAATATACTAAGGGGAAGTAATCATCCTGAAATATGCCCAGCATGTTCTTTTTTCCACCTCTCCTCAGCGGAGACTTTACCAGATCCAAACCTACCTGGGGAAAGAGGAATACCGAATTCCGAGCCCTCCAGCCTTCCTGTCTTACTTTCTAAGGGGAGTCTGGGGTACTGAGAATCACCTAAGGTCACAGCCCAAGCGCACAGGCTCACCAAAGTAACAGACTGTAGGGTGGTGGAACATGTCTCCTCTTCCTCCTTCTCATACTTTACCACCACACCAGCAGGGTTCCTGTATGATAATAAAGGATCACAGCCTAAAGAACTACAAGGCACATATCTTATGTAAGGAGTTTCTAGGGAAACCCAGAGACAAAAACAAGGACACTATAGGAATGTGAAGACCTCTCTAGCCACAACAGATAATAAACAACGTAACTCCTATCTAGATAAACATAAACTCTTACACTAAAGGCCTATTTACCTCAGTTTCTGTTACCCACTAAGTCACATCTGACTTTCAGCAAATTTTAAGACATGCTGAAGGTAACCAGAAAAACTTAGATTGAAGAGGCAAAGCAAACAATGCAGTAAGAGACTCCAGATATGGCAAGAGATTTTGGGATTCACAGGCTGGGAATTACAATAGCTATGATTAGTAATGTGAAGAGCTCTAATGAAAAATAACAGACAACATGTAAGAATAGATGGGTAATATAAGCAGGAATATTGAAACTCTAAGAATCAAAAGGAAATGCTGGAAATAAAAAACGTACCAAATGACTTTGATTGACTCACCAGGAGACTGATGACCAGCAGACACCTAAGGAAAGAATCAGTGAACTGAAGACATGTCAGTAGAATCTTCCCAAGCTGAAGTGCAGTGAGAAAAACAGAATGAGAAAAACAGAACTCAATATTCAAGAATGGTGGGGCCAGTGACAAAAGGTGTAGGGTACACATAATGGAACATCAGAGGAGGAGAAAGAGGAAGGAGCAGAAGAAATATTTTAAGTAATAATGTTACAGAATTTCCCAAGATTAAAGAGAGATCCCTTCCTTTGTAATGATTTCGATATTTAGTTGCTACTGAAAGGGTCACCAGAGACATTACTTTGCCAACAAAGGTTCGTCTAGTCAAGGCTATGGTTTTTCCTGTGGTCATGTATGGATGTGAGAGCTGGACTGTGAAGAAGGCTGAGCGCCGAAGAATTGATGCTTTTGAACTGTGGTGTTGGAGAAGACTCTTGAGAGTCCCTTGGACTGCAAGGAGATCCAACCAGTCCATTCTGAAGGAGATCAGCCCTGGGATTTCTTTGGAAGGAATGATGCTAAAGCTGAAACTCCAGTACTTTGGCCACCTCATGTGAAGAGTTGACTCATTTGAAAAGACTCTGATGCTGGGAGGGATTAGGGGCAAGAGGAGAAGGGGACGCCAGAGGATGAGATGGCTGGATGGCATCACTGACTCGATGGACGTGAGTCTCAGTGAACTCTGAAAGTTGGTGATGGACAGGGTGGCCTGGTGTGCTGTGATTCATGGGGTCGCAAAGACTCAGACACGACTGAGCTACTGATCTGATCTGATCTGATCTGAAAGGATCACAAAGAGTCTGACAGGACTGAGGAACTGAACTAAACTGAACTGAAAGGGAAGGAAAAAGTAAAAATGAAATGTAATGTTAAGTGCTCAAAACTGATGTATAATAGCTGTTAGCTTGACATACATATTATACCTCTGTAATGGAAACTTTGGTTAATTTTTTGTGCCATTGACTGTAGCCTGATATTCTACCACCATTTAACAGAACATGATCTGAATTGGAGAACACTCTGATGCTGGGAGGGATTGAGGGCAGGAGAAGGGGACGACAGAGGATGAGATGGCTGGATGGCATCACTGACTCGATGAATGTGAGTCTGAGTGACCTCCGAGAGCTGGTGATGGATAGGGAGGCCTGGCGTGCTGCAGTTCATGGGGTCGCAAAGAGTCGGACACGACTGAGCGACTGATCTGATCTGATCTGATCTGAATATTCTTACAGTGCTTTTTCTTTGATTTCAGTCAATGATTTGCAAAATGCATCTTTATTTTGTAGTACAGATGAAGTGGAAATTTAACAGAAATAAAGTTTTCAGAGCCAAAAGCCACCTTTTGTTCTACATATGGCAACAACAAATTAAAATTAAGCAGTAACCTTAAAGCAGAAAACACTTAAATTTGTACTGTAATAGGAAGGGCAGTATCAATTGTACTATCACAGACAGACATTCACTTCACAGATAAGACTGGGTTATTTAGTTAATGGAATTTTAAATGTTTTCCTGTTATGTTAGGAAAATAATTTATCTTTTTCTTAATAAACATCAATTTTAAAAATTATAGATGAGTGTATCCCCCCTTTTTTTTAAATCTCATTTGAAAATCGTTGAACTTGTTAAAATCTTTCATTTTTACTGGAAATGATAAGAGGTCAGGGTGAGGAAACTGACATACAGGAAAATGACTTACTCGCAAACCTGAAAATCTAAAGTTGAGCTTAAATTTAGGAACTGACTTATTTGAAAAGACCCTGATGCTGGGAAAGATTGAAGGCAGGAGGAGAAGGGGACGACAAAGAATGAGGTGGTTGGATGGCATCACCAACTCAATGGACATGAGTTTGAATAAGCTCTGGGAGTTGGTAATGGACAGGGAAGCCTGGCGTGCTGCAGTCCATGGGGTCACAAAGAGTAGGACACAACTGAGAGACTGAACTGACTGACTGAGGTTAAATTTTACATTGCCTGACCCCTTTTCTAGTGCTCTTCCAGCTAAGCAGTCTGTTCCGACTAACTTTTCTACAGTTTGTTAACTCAGTATTCTTAGCTTCCTCAGTTTTAAAGCCAGTCTAGTTTCTATGATACTGACTGCAAGACAATTTTTCAGTGGCTTCTTTTTTTTTTTTTTTTCAATTTAACAGAAAAGTAGCAGTTCTGAATCATTAAGTGACAAAGGTTCTGAATTGAAGAAAAGTTTTGATGCTGTGGTATTTGATGTCCTTAAGGTTACACCAGAAGAATATGCGGTAAGTCTTCCACCTCTTGTTCTCCAGTTTTTGCACATAATTTACATATTGGTACTATCCAGTTAGAATTTGTAGGCTCAACAGAGGAAATGTTTAAAAAAAAAAACAAAACTGGATGTGTGAGAGTAGCACAACAGTGGAGCAAGCAGAGGAATGAAATGGGGAAGATGAAAGAAAAAATCCACTGATACTTTTAGAGAAGCTTTGTAGGTTACATTATCAACTTGAGAAGTAGTAGTAAGTATTTACCTTTATGATAATTGCTTTCGTCTCTACCTACACCTCCTCCTCAAGCTAAATGTACTTTACTGACATAGGTAGGAAAGAAGTACTTTTACGTAAATTAAAAAATTAAAGTTGAAGGCATTATTGCATTGTCATGAAGGATACCTAGAAAAACTTAATTCTTAATAGACAAGTGTTCATTTATTTGTGTTATCTTTTTCCTTTAGCTTGTTAGCAGAATATACTGATTTCCTGATATTGAACTACTCTTACATTCCAGGAATAAATTTAGTATATTGCTAGATTTTGTTTTATATCTGTAGTCACGAGAGAGATAGGTCCATAATCATGTGAAGACCTTCAATATGAGTTGCCACTAGTGTAAAGTTAGTTACTTTTTATAAATTGGGAAAAAATACCCTTGTATTATTATCACATTTTATATTACTGTTTGAGTAGATACGATTTAATAGTCACAGTAACACCACTGCTTTATAAACCAGTAGATCCAATTTTTGTTTTTTATTTTGATTCAGTGTATGTATTTGGGCTTCCTTGGTGGTTCAGGTGCTAAAGAATCTGCCTGCAATACAGGAGACTCATGTTCAGTCTCTGGGTCGGGAAGATCATCTGGAGGAGGAAATGGCAACCCACTCCAGTATTCTTGCCCCGGGAAATCCCATGAATAGAGGAGCCTGTTGGGCTACAGTTATTAGGGTAGAAAAGAGTCAGACACTACTGAACAGCTAACATGCACAATGTATGACCGTGTTCAAACTTTTAAAATTATTTGTTTATTTTGTAACTTTACCTCACTTGTCTCACAGGAAAATATAAAAAGGCATGAGATAAATAGAAATAATTTTATTTTATGGTGTAAGGACTAAATTTTCATTTTTTTAAGCCCTTATAAAATTGGGACTTTTTTCTAGTAAAGATTTGAGTACAGACTAATAATTTTAATTTCAATTATATGTCATATTATGGCATTCCAAAGAAGAAATTCTAAAAATTTTTTACTTTTTATTTCAGGGTCAGATAACACTAATGGATGTTCCAGTATTTAAAGCCATTCAACCAGATGTGAGTAGTTTTAAGAACTTCCCTTTAAAATATGAAAAATGGTGAATTATATCTCAAATTGAGAAGTTTTAGAAACGAAAAATTACACTTTATATTAATTTTTAAATGTTTAAAGCTTTTGGCATCATTCAGGCTTTGAAACTCGTGGCATCCATAGCTATGCACTGTTGAGTCATAGATGAGACTGAGTCATTTTAGCTGATTTGGCTTCACCACTTTACTGAGGGGGCATAGACCTAGGCAGGTTAGATGATCTACCTGAGGCTTTGAATCTTGTACTCCCATCTTCTTGTACTCCCAAGAAGTAAGCTACTGGGTTTCACAGCTCACTTCAGTAATCATTTCCCTTGTACCTTAATTTTATGACTTTATAATATCACTGTGTGTTGACACTTGGGCGAGAAGAGAGAGAAGGAAGGTATTTTTTGTTTTATTAATAAGGAGACTATTACGCATCTGCCCACTGTAAACTGTTTATTACACTGTGTGTGTATGTATGTTCCTATCGTTATCACAGTCTGAATATTGTAGCATCTATTTTACTGATGAGAAAACAGAATGACAGTTGTCCCTGATTACAGCTTAGTATTAGAACTGGTTTTCAGACTTTAAAAATTGATGCTTTTTCCACTCTTATCAGGTAAGAATATACATATGACTTTGTATCCCCAAACTAAGTCATTGATAATACTGACATATTCAGTACCTTAAGACAAATATATTTTTAGTTCTTTCAGAACAAAATACAATGTATTTGTTATAGTATTTTCAAGTCAACTATAACATAGATGTTAGAGAAAACATCTGTATCTTCAGTGGCATAGACAGTCCTGTGTTTTTCAAGCTACTTAATTTCTAAATATCTCAAGTTTGTCACTTACAAAATGAAAGCATGGGCCTAAATGACCTCTGAGTCTTTGTTATATCTACAGTTTTGTTTTGTTTTTTTTTTTCCCTTTCTCCCTATACCATGGATGGAGGGCATTCTGAAACCATTAGTTTAGCAACAGAGGAAGCAGAACAATCTAGTCTATAAAGAAGACACAAACAGAAAAATGGCTTTTGTATTTAAATAATAGTAACTGAAGTATTCATTTCCTCACACCCTTGAACAAAGCAAACTAAATTCTTCATAAAAAGAACAACGTTTTGTCCTAAAGTTCAGTCATCTCTTTTTGTGCATGCTCAGGCACTTCAGTCATGTGTAACTATTTGTAACCCTATGGACACTTGGCCACCAGGCTCCTCTGTCCATGGGATTCTCCAGGCAAGGATACTGGAGTGGGTTGCCATGCCCTCCATCAGGAAATCTTCCCAACCCAGGGATCGAACCCACATCTTTTATGTCTCCTGCATTGGCAGGTGGGTTCTTTACCACTAGCACTACCTCTTCTCTTTAGACATATTTTTTTTCCTTTTGAATAAACTGTAATTACTATATTTCTAGAAGTTTCATACGAGATTAGTGCCATCCAGTAGAAATATGTGAACCATTTATATAACTTTACATTTTCTACAAAATAAAAAGAAACAAGTAAAAGTAATTTCAATAATTGTATTTAACTGCAGCATCCAAAATATTATCACTTCAACCTGTAATCAGTATAAAAATTATTGAGATTTTTAGTCTTTTTTCTGTGCTAAGACTTTGAGATTCAGTGTATATTGTACAGTTACAGCACGTCTTGCCGCATTGCAGGTGCTCCATAGCCATTTGTGGCAAGGGGTTGAACACTGAAGATCTAGCACTGATTGCTTATGGACAGAAGCTTCAAGTCAATGGAAATTTTTTGTGAACTTCCTAGAAGTGAACCTTAAAAATTCCCTTGACCCCACTTCCTCATCTAATTTAACACTGATCCTGTTGATTTTTTTTTAGCCTAAATCTCTTATGTATCCATTCTCTGTCTACTCTGAACACCCTAATCAAATACACCATGGTAATTCATCTGAATTGTTGCATTGCCCTCTTACCTGATTTGTCCACATCCATCCTGACCCTTCTAAACCTTGTCTACCCAGGAGCCAAGGTCATCTTTCAACATGTAAATCTGCTTTCATGATTCTTCTGCTTAGAATGCTTCAGTGGCTTCCTGTCGCTCTGAGATAAAGACAAATTGTCCCAATATTGTCTACGAATCTCTTCTGAGTTTTGCCTCTTCCTACCTACTCCAACCTCATCTTCCACCTTTTCCACCTCTTTCTGGTCTAGCAACAGTGGCCTTTTAGCCCGTCTCACCACTGAGCCTGTGTGCATCCTAGTTAACTCCTAATCATCCTTCACTTCTCAAGTTAAGTTTGACTTTCTCAGATGAGCTTTTTCTCTTCATACAGGCTCTCCCAGCACTTCCTACTACTTCACTGGACTTGTCAGTTGCAGTTTTACATTTATGGATTGTGGTTCAATAAATATTTACTGAGTGTCTGTTCCATGTCAGATGCTGGTTTATAGCAGTGAAAAGATCAAAATTCCTGCCCTTGTGCATCTTACTTTTAAGTAAAGTGAGCTAGTAGTGTGTCATGGAAAGTGTCAGCCAGCCAGAAGAGGACAGGGTGTGAGGGCCGTGAGAGCTGTGATCTTGCATAGGGTGATCAGACAGGCTTCACTGCAAAGGTGCCATCTGAGAAAGACCTGAACGAGATGAGAGAGCAAGCCCTGCAACTGTTTGGGGGGAAGAGTGTTCCAAGCAGACAGAACAGTGCCGATATATAGTGCCATGAGTTTCTTTCTTAGTTCTTTTGGGAACAAAATATAGTGTATTCGGTGTAGTATATACAAGTCTACAATGGCCCTGAATACTTTCCTTCCTTTATTTCGTGACTTTATAATATGACTGTGTGTTGTATCTTAAAGACAAGAAAAAATCAAGACATTTTTTAAAAAGAATTAGACTAACATTTATTATGTATCTACCCACTGTAAACTATTTATTATGCTCACATAAGGGAAAAGATTACTGGAGTGAGGTGTGAAGCCCAGGGCAAAGGCCAGTGAGCTCAGTGAGTAAGTGAAGTAGAAGGTCTAGTAGAAGGGGAGAGAGCCAGATGGCATGGGACCTGGGGAACCATTACTCTGAAAAAAATCAGAAGGTATGGATGGTTTTGAACAAATGAGTGACATTTTCTGATTTGGGTTTTAAGTAGCTCCTCCTGACTACTGACCAGGGTATGTGGGGAAGCAACCATGGGGGTGGGGAGGGGCAGGGACTAAGGACTGAATCCAGGAGACCAGGTGAGCAAGGAGGGTGACTTGGGTCAGAATGTGAAGGGAGGAGGTAGTGAGAAGTTGTCAGGCACTGTATGCTAAAGAGGAGTCAAGGATGATGGCAAGATTCTTGGCCTGGCACCTGAAACATTTACTCCATAGCCTTTGAGATGGAAAATGGTTAGTATTGTGTTCATAGCTCCTGGGACTGCCATTTATAGAGAACAGAATATGCAGTGTAGTCTGGAGAACGGCCAGAGGAGCAGATTTTGAAGGAAGAGCTTGAGTTTGGCTTTGGACATGTTTAGTTTTACATGTGTGTTGGACAGCCAAAGAGAATGTTGAGTTAGGTAATATATACTGTATTTTATATATCTATATGTATATATATATTCCACCACCACCCCCCTACCCTCCACCCCCTCCCAGTTCAAGCTGGAAATGTAAGTTTGGGAGTTGTCAGTGTAGAGATACTTAAAGCGTGGGTGAGATTACCGAGAGTGAATATACTTGGAGAAAAGAAGGAACCTTTTTAGTGTTGAGGAGGAGCTAGCAAAAGAAATTGAGATGCAGCACCTGGTGCTTTAGGAGGAAAACTAGGTTAGTGTGAAATTCAGTGAACCAAGTGAAGGACGTATTTTTAAGAAGGAAGGAGTGATCAGGTGTAAAGTGATGTTAATCCTGGGCTTATATGTTTATTGCTTGCTACTTCCACTAGGTTTTAAGCTACATGAGGACACTTAGGACAGATACTTTTACTATTTTATCTGGCATGTAGTGGGAACTCAATATTTAGAATGAGAAAATGAACAATGTTTAGTAAGTTTTATCCAATGAGAGAATGTTTTTCTTTTTTTTTCCCCCAAAATTGAAGCAGTAACTCTTGGAAGAAGCAATGTAGCACCAAAATATTCTTGTCATGTATCCATCTCATATAATCTTCAAGGTTACATTAACTCTGGCAGCATTAACAGGACTTTGTCACCTGTCAGAAGAACGTCTTCTGATTTATCCTGGGATATTTAAGACATGTAATAAGATGTAAAGTGTAACAAGATGGAACTCTGTGTACCTACCTAGCCCAGTACTGTTGCAGCCACTCTGCATCCTTCCATATTCGCCTGTCTTCCCTCCTCCCACCAGAGGAACCACTATCCAGTGTTGATCTGTATCATTCCTGTGCATTTAGCTATCAATTTTCTATAAATGTATGTTCTCCCTTAATAATATTTGCTTTTGCAGGTTTCAGATTTTTTATGTATGGTATCCCGTGATTTTCTTTTTTGTCTACTTATGTCCAACATTGTTGACCAGCATCCATGTTTATACTCTAGTGCGTTAATTACTGAGTTGTAGCACATTAACATCCTTAAGTTTATTAAATACTGGCAAATTGTTTTCCATATTGTTTGTACAGATATTATTTGTTTATTGTGTAAAACTCTTGCTATTGATAACTTTAACAAAAGATTTTTAAAGTCAAGATGTTGTCCAGTCTAATGTATTAGTCTCATTTATTAGCATAAAATGAAGTCTATCCATGTAGTCAGAATATTAATTTGACTACCAAATGAATTATTTTTGTTAAATCCAAATTTAACCTCAGATATGAAAAAACAGTGCTTATCACTGAACCAAATAAATTTACCTTCATGTTTCTATCCATTATACCAGTGTTCAAGTCTGTATAATTTTATATAAAGCTTTAAAAACTGTATATATAATATATAAAATGAAACTATTTAAAACATCGTTAGTTACACTAAAACTGTTTTAGTCAAAACTCAGTATTCTATGTATATATCCACATGTAACTATTTCAGGTGATGATTTATTCACATTTTCTGAAATAAAATGTTCTAAATTTGAGCTTTGAAGAATGTAGATTCTGAATCCAGCTATGTGGCTTAGTGATTTGATTTGCAAGTTGGTGATTGAGCCACACAGGTCTCAGTTTTCTACAAATGAGGCATTTCTGAGCTACTTGCAACTTATATGCTATGTTATGCTATGCTAAGTCACTTCAGTCATGTCCGACTCTGTGTGACCCCATAGACGGCAGCCCACCAGGCTTCCCTGTCCCTGGGATTCTCCAGACAAGAACACTGGAGTGGGTTGCCATTTCCTTCTCCAATGCATATTTCACATTAATTCTATTCCCTAAGGAGATCATTGCCATTCTTACCAGCTTGTGGAATTCTATATTCCCAGGTCTTTTTTTATCATGCAGAATTTATTTAAACTTTTGTCCCTACACTTGTTCTTGACTTGTAGGCAGAAAGTCGAGGTGTTTTCTCACAATAAAGCTATTTATCTGCCTGTCTGCTGCACTGTCTACCTCAGAATTGCTCAGGGAAAAAAAAAAATGAAAGACTCCAAGCCTTTTCTTTCCCTCTGGAAACTATTGGCCTTATGTTTGAGATGTCAAAAATTATTTTTTATTGTATAGAGACTATCCTTAGTCATCAGTAAAACACTGGCTAAAGAAATCTGGTCTATAAGTAAGCAGATCTGAGTCAGATTTAATGCTCAGTCTGGTTTTTCTCCAACCTTGTGTTACACTTGAAATGGCTTGAAAGTGAAGGGAAGACAAAAGAACAGATTTTGCCCCTTTGTTTTTTTGTTTTATAATAGAGAATAATGGGAGAAAAGCATGTTTACCAATGAAAAGAATTTAATGGTAAAGGGAAGTTCAGTAATTTTACAAACTACTTAATAGAATCACACAGAAAAAATGTTTGCTCAGGTTTTAAAGTTGTCTGAGTGGTTTGCACCATCTGTCTACCCATTTTTAGTACCAGTCAGAAACCTGCGAGTCATTCTTTTCTCTTCTCCCTCTGTCTTTCTTCTGTTTTTTAGTGTCTCCAGTTGATTTTATTTCCTAAATAACTTTTCTCCCCTTCTGCTTCCCTATGCTTCCCTGTCAACGCTGAAGGAAATTTTTTAAAAGAGCACAGTATTTTTTCAGGGCTACAGCTCATTGGCTCAGAGAGTATGAACCTTCCCTAGCGCCTGTACATGTTTGTTGGACCTGAGGCAGGTTTCATCTCAGTCTGTTACCTGTATTTACTGGTGGATCCTCCTTTATGTGGACACTGCCCTGACGTCCCTGTAGCTGCTGCTGCTAAGTCACTTCAGTCGTGTCCGACTCTCTGTGACACCATAGACGGCAGCCCACCAGGCTCCCCCGTCCCTGGGATTCTCCAGGCAAGAACACTGGAGTGGATTGCCATGTCCTTCTCCAATGCATGAAAGTGAAAAGTGAAAGTGAAGTCACTCAGTCGTATCCAGCTGTTAGCGACCCCATGGACTGCAGCCTACCAGACTCCTCCATCTATGGGATTTTCCAGGCAAGAGTACTGGAGTAGGGTGCCATTAACTCTTGTTAAAGTTTTTGCACGTTTCTTATATACAAAGGTTGCCCCAGTATGGTTTCTCTTCTAATCATGAATGTTTTTTATTTTTCCTTTAGAAAGTTCATACGCATTTACAGGGCTTCTCTCCAGTGTGAGTTCTCTCATGTTGAGGAAGCAATGACTGTAGTCTGAGGAATTTTCCATGTTTCTTTATAGGATTTTTGTGGTTTTTTCCTATTATGAATTCTCGGATGCTCTATAAAACTTGTATTTCTTCTGAAGGCATTGCCACATTCACTACACTGATGGGATTTCTCCTCAAAATGAGTATTATGTTACTCAGCACAGGATGAGTTATGACAGAACACTCTCTTGCAATCAGGTTTTTCTCTCCATTAGCAGCTGTGGTTGAAATCCGTACTGAAATCATTACATTGGATAATGTTTACTTCTCTTCGAGGTTCCCAAATCTTTATGAAGTAACAGGATCTGACTGAAAGTCCTCTGACGTGTGTTACATTCAAAGAAGAAAGTTCTGTGCTTTATTGTTTATTCTCTTCAGTTCAGTTGCTCAGTCTTGTCCAACTCTTTGCAACCCCATGAACCACAGCATGCCAGGCCTCCCTGTCCGTCACCAACTCCCAGAGTCCACCCAAACCCATGTCCATTGAGTCGGTGATGCCATCCCACCATCTCATCCTCTGTCGTCCCCTTCTCCTCCTGCCCTCAATCTTTCCCAGCATAAAGTCTTTTCAAATGAGTCAGCTCTTTGCATCAGGTGGCCAAAATATTGGAGTTTCATCTTCAACATCAATCCCTCCAATGAACACCCAGGACTAATCTCCTTTAGGATGGACTGGTTGGATCTCCTTGCAGTCCAAGGGACTCTAAAGAGTCTTCTCCAGCACTACAGTTCAAAAGCATCTATTCTTCAGTGCTCAGCTTTCTTTATAGTCCAACTCTCACATCCATACATGACTACTGGAATAGCCATAGCCGTGACTAAACAGACCTTTGTTGACAAAGTAATGTCTCTGCTTTTTAATGTGCTGTCTAGGTTGGTCATAACTTTCTTCCAAGGAGTAAGCGTCTTTTAACTTCATGGCTGCAGTCACCATCTGCAGTGATTTTGGAGCCCAAAAAAGTAAAGTCAGCCACTGTTTCCCCAAATATTTGCCATGAAGTGATGGGACGTAGGTCAGTATCAGATCAGATCAGATCAGATCAGTTGCTCAGTCGTGTCCAACTCTTTGCGACCCCATGAACCGCAGCATGCCAGGCCTCCCTGTCCATCACCAGCTCCCGGAGGTCACTCAGACTCGCATCCATCGAGTCAGTGATGCCATCCAGCCATCTCATCCTCTGTCGTCCCCTTCTCCTCTTGCCCTCAATCCCTCCCAGCATCAGAGTCTTCTCCAATGAGTCAACTCTTCGCATGAGGTGGCCAAAGTACTGGAGTTTCAGCTTTAGCATCATTCCTTCTAAAGAAATTCCAGGATTGATCTCCTTCAGAATGGACTGGTTGGATCTTCTTGCAATCCAAGGGACTCTCAAGAGTCTTCTCCAACACCACAGTTCAAAAGCATCAATTCTTCGGCGCTCAGCCTTCTTCACAGTCCAGCTCTCACATCCATACATGACCACAGGAAAGACCATAGCCTTGACTAGGCGAACCTTTGTTGGTAAAGTAATGTCTCTGCTTTTGAATATGCTATCTAGGTTGGTCATAACTTTCCTTCCAAGGAGTAAGCGTCTTTTAATTTCATGACTGCAGTCACCATCTGCAGTGATTTTGGAACCCAGAAAAATAAATTCTGACACTGTTTCCACTGTTTCTCCATCTATTTCCCGTGTAGTGATGGGACCAGATGCCATGATCTTTGTTTTCTGAATGTTGAGCTTTAAGCCAACCCTTTCACTCTCCACTTTCACTTTCATCAAGAGGCTTTTTAGTCCCTCTTCACTTTCTGCCATAAGAGTGGTGTCATCTGCATATCTGAGGTTATTGATATTTCTCCCAGCAATCTTGATTCCAACTTATGTTTCTTCCAGTCCAGCATTTCTCATGATGTATTCTGCATATAAGTTAAATAAACATGGTGACAATATGCAGCCTTGACGTACTCCTTTTCCTATTTGGAACCAGTCTGTTGTTCCATGACCAGTTCTAATTGTTGCTTCCTGACCTGCATACAGATTTCTCAAGAGGCAGATCAGGTGGTCTGGTATTCCCATCTCTTTCAGAATTTTCCATAGTTTATTGTGATCCACACAGTCAAAGGCTTTGGCATAGTCAATAAAGCAGAAATAGATGTTTTTCTGGAACTCTCTTGCTTTTTCCATGATCCAGCGGATGTTGGCAATTTGATCTCTGGTTCCTCTGCCTTTTCTAAATCCAGCTTGAACATCAGGAAGTTCACGGTTCACATATTGCTGAAGCCTGGCTTGGAGAATTTTGAGCATTACTTTACTAGCATGTGAGATGAGTGCAATTGTTCAGTAGTTTGAGCATTCTTTGGCATTGCCTTTCTTTGGGATTGGGATGAAAACTGACCTTTTCCAATCTTGTGGCCACTGCTGAGTTTTCCAAATTTGCTGGCATATTGAGTGCAGCACTTTCACAGCATCACCTTTCAGGATTTGGAATAGCTCCACTGGAATTCCATCACCTCCAGTAGCTTTGTTCGTAGTGATGCTTTCTAAGGCCCACTTGACTTCACATTCCAAGATGTCTGGCTCTAGGTCAGTGATCACACCATCATGATTATCTGGGTCGTGAAGCTCTTTTTTGTACAGTTCTTCTGTGTATTCTTGCCACCTCTTCTTAATATCTTCTGCTTCTGTTAGGTCCATACCATTTCTGTCCTTTATCGTGCCCATCTTTGCATGAAATGTTCCTTTGGTATCTCTGATTTTCTTGAAGAGATCCCTAGTCTTTCCCATTCTGTTGTTTTCCTCTATTTCTTTGCATTGATCACTGAAGAAGGCTTTCTTATCTCTTCTTGCTAGATTATTTCAATAAACACAATATAATATACACAAATACAATGTAATAAGTCATTTAGATTATATCAATAAATAGTAAATACAAAGGATAGATAAAACCTTCCTGTATAACTGAGATATGCTAGAGATTGAGGAAGAATTCTGGTTAAATGAGGGAAGTACATATAGGTCATTCTGAATCTTATTAAAACATTTCTGAAGAACTTGCAATTATGATCTTTCTGGTGATATATGTAAAGAGCTTTCTCTATGCAATATTTCTTTCGTATGCAAAGAGGCTATCATCTTGGCAACATCCAAAATTCCAATATCAGGAATATCATAATTCTGTCCTTGTTTTAATGAAAAGTATCATTTTCATTAGGCTTAAAATATAAAAATCCATAAGTACAGTAGGAGATTTGAAGAAAGCAAAGAAGACATATGACTTTTTCTCTCATATTTCGTTGGACGTAAGGTTAGCTGCTTTGTCCGTTCTTATTGCTGTTTCTCACTGAAAATCATCTTAATATACAGTAAGGTTAGACTTAGGGAACTAGGGAAGGTGAAGAAGAAAGCTGTTGACTGGGAGAGTAGGTATGTCACACCATCAGTGGTAGCAGAAGATAGCTCCTGCCTTAATCTCTGACCTCACTGTAAGGGGCAGCATTAAGGTATTGGAAGTAGGGAGGTTGGGGGGAGTAGAGAATGTGAGTACATTAGGAAAGTGACGTGATATTTTTGATTTAACATAATACATTAGAATTATATAGTTTCAGAGCTTATTCTGTGGATTAGAAGCATAGGAGTCGCAGTGAGTGCTTCATTTCAGGCTGCGACTTCTTTCTAAACAGCCATATAGGCTGAATGGATATACTGGATATACCAGTTCCCTCCAGATCTTCCAGGTTTTGAGCCTAGGAATACCTACCTCAGCAGTAGTGATTTTCTCATTGTGAGGACCCCTACCCTTGCAGTCTTTTACAAATTCTATCACTTTTTCTTTCTTTCCCTCAGTCTTTGTCTACAGCTGGTCTATATTGGCCTTTTCTCTTCTTCTATCTATAGGTATCCCTACAACATCACCCTTAGAGCAGTCCTTTTAAGAGTGTTGGAACCTACAAGATGAAATTTAGACCAAGAATTTGACTTTACAGAACAAACCTACAAGACATAAGAGAAGCTGTGACTCCCGTGAAATTCATTAATTCTTTCATAGGGTAGGTGGTCATCACTTGTGGTGTTTGCCTTCCCACATGCTTTCAAAATAATCTGTTTAATGGCTAAAAATGAACCCACGCATATTCTCTCTGATACACTGTTAGTGACCATTAAGAAATTGCCTCTGTATATGTGAGTTACTGTTAGAAGCTTTCTCTTCACTGCCTGTTTTAAAAATTGCAAGTTGAATCCATTTGAGCAGATTTTAAGCATCGAGGCTGCTCTATTTCCTTTAGCCTTTGCTGAAATGGGGGCTTATTTACATAGTGTACTCAACTTGAATCAGTCCTATTCATGAGTCAAACCCTAAAAAAACATCTTTTGAGTCACCAAGTTTACTTTAACTTTTTGGTGTTCATGGGAAGTGGTTTAGTATAGAGTAACTTGAGACCTGGCAGATAACCTGTCAATACAGTATGGTGCTGGTAGGAGAATTTATTTCGCAGATGGTATAGTCTCACTTGGAGAAAGATTCTAGGGTCTGAGACAGAAAGAGACAAGGACAAAGTGAAAAGCATTTTTTTTTTTCCACAGAGATATTTAGTGGCAGTTGAGGTAGAGATGGGGCAAAACAGATTCCTTTAAGGTCAGCTAGACGTGAACGCCTGTCAGGGTTTAAGAGGAAGTACTGAAAGAGTCCCAGTGCGGTGTCTACTTCATAGTCTATGAAATGGGTTTTTCTTGTTGTTGTTTTATAAACTTTTTGTTTTGAGGTAATTAGAGATTCACAGAAAGTTGCAAAAAAATACTACAAGGATAGTTTTATTTTAAGAATGGGAAACTGTTTTTCTTTTCCTTTTTTAAAAAATTCATTTAGCTGCACCATGTTTTAGTTGAGGCATGTGGGATCTAGTTCCCTAGCTAGGGATGGAATCCGGGGCCCCCTGCACTGGAAACACAGAGTCTTAACCGCTGGACCACCAGGGAGGTCCCCAAAGATAGTTTTAGATTCACGGTTTTGAAACCAAGAAATAGATGTTTATACAGTACGTGTCTGTACAGTCCTGTGGCGTTTCAGCGTGTGTGCAGATTTGCCTAACTGCTGCCTCCATCACGACACACAGCTGTTTCACCAGCACAGAGCTCTGTCACCTGTGCTTCCCGGTTACAGTCACACCCGCACTCCCCTCATCCACAATTCCTGGCAGCCGCTATGTTGTTCTCTACCCTTGTCTGTTTAATGTTGTATTAGATGAGCTAGTAATGTAACATTGTTTCCAAGGGGAAATGTTTTCTGAAGCAGAAGGTACTATCTTAAAGCTTAAAGAACCTCCTTATTTCTTCATGTTTTTTATGTATAAGATAGAGAGCTCCAATGGAATTTTAACCCATTTGCTCCCAAGTAATTTGATTGGAGTTTCATTCAACCCCTGCCTTCTTTCAGGTCTGCTTTGAACAGAGTTTTCTTAAAGAGGAAAAGCATTTTTTCATTAAGTTAGTGATATTGCGGCTCACCAAAAATTGGATGGATTTTTCAAAACCTCTTAGCTTCTCTTATTTTGAGGAGTCAGAAAAGAATTTCAAAAATTTTAATGTAAAAAATAAGGCTATAACCCACTGCTACCTTTGTGTTCCTTGTCATAATAAATTGTAATGATAAAGATAGGATTAAATAAGTTGATATATATAAGGCACTTACTTAGAATAGTACCTGGCACATAGTGATCTCTACCTTCGGGTTAGCTTTTATTTTTATTGCAGCTGTTAAGACCTGTGTTCTAAGGAAGAAAGAACTTTTTAAGCACAGAGTCAGAAGATTAGATCACACAGAAAAGGACAGATATACTGGCTACTGTCAGTAGTTGTGTATGCTCATAAAGGAGATAGGGAAGACGTTTACATAGGGTTTATTCAGGTGGTGGGTTCTGGGTGGTGTATGGTCCCTCCCTGCTGCCCCTCTCCACCCCCCGATTTTCTGTTTCACAGACTTATTTAACAACTGTAATTACGCTTACAGATGGGGAAGTTAAGGTATAATACATAGAAAGAGAATTAAGTACACCTAGTTTTGATAAGACGTTTGTGAAACTGACAGCAATTGTTTGTATAAATGATTCGGTATTTCAGAAGGGCAGTATCAAGACCTTGAAAGAAAGGGTTCCTACTCTTTGACTCGGTGATTTTGCTTCTAGGACTGTATATTTAGGAAGGGATCTGAAATGTCAGAAAAGGTGCAAGGATATTCTTTATTTATAATATAGCCTTACTTATGACAGGAAAATGGCTTGTCAAATGGCTAGATAAGTTGAATAGCAATTTCATAGAGACACTTTGATTATAGCATTAATATAAATTTGGAAATTTTGTTAATTGGTTAAAAACAAATTCAGAGTTGATGGATTTAATCCTAGAAATTTTGTCCCAAACCTTGACATCTTTATATAGTTGTATAAATATACAGTGATATTTAGGAAGACCAAACATGTTTTCTAGAAGTATGAAGTTTTTAATATAGTTATCATGTGTCATGTTTATGTTAATATAATATCTACCACTAAATATTTTGTGTCTGTACAGGAAGATTATATGAAATGAGTATATATCTAGGCTGAGTACAAAGTACTCAAATTCCTTTTTATTGTAGAGTTGCTTCCGTCGTTTTCTTTTCCTTCATTAAGTTCACATTTGAAATTTGCAAATTCTAGGTTTAAAAAAAGTACTTTATATCTTTATAAAATTTACTGTCTACCTACTGTGGTAAAGTGATAATTGTTGTCTCTTTCTTCAGTATTCCCCATCTCAATTGCTCAAGCCAGAAACTTAGGAGTTTTAGTACTTCTGGATACCTCATTCTTAACACTGTGTGGATCCAGTTTTTGACCAAGTGACATTTTCAGAATCCACTGATACTACCCTATTCCAGGGAACATTGCCTTTTTCTTAAAGTGTTATAATACCATCATAACTTCCTCAGTCTTTCCTAAGTCAGTTCATTCTTTTTTGTTTTTATTTAATTTTAAAATTATATTGAAGATATGCATATATCATGTTTAACAAGCTAAATATTTCCACAAGAGAGCAAAATATAACAATATCCTGTTGTTCCCACCCTTCCAACCTCCACCTTTGAGCCCTACACCTATCCAGGTCTCTTAACTTTTCTTATTTGGAAGACTTTATGTATGTTTTAAAGATAATATATCTAAATGCCTATTGCTTATGAGTTTTCAATTTTGGATATGATTTATTGACTCTCTACTATGGAAGATGATTTCACTCTATTTTCTCTTCCTCTCACATTTGCACAATTTATTTCCTCTTTTCTTTATAGTTATGTCACAATTTTGACATGAATAAGTAATCATGGCTCAGCTGTTCTTTACAAGTGTAGAGAAAGCTGAAGAACAGTTGATCCATGATTACTTACTTAAATTTTGTTTTCTTTCAACTAAATAACTTACTTTAACTTTCTCTGTTTTTGGGTGCATGCTCAGTAGTATCCAGCTCTTTGCGATCCCATGATTGTAGCCTGCCAGGCTCCTCTGTCCTTGGGATTTTCCTGGCAAGAATCCTGGCGTGGGCTGCCATTTCCACCAGGGGATCTTGCCAACCCAGGGTTCGAACCCATGTTTCCTGCATCTCCTGCATTGGCAGGAGTGTTCTTTACCACTGAGCCACCTTGGAATCCCTTTAGCTCTATGACTTGTCACTGAATTTTCTGCCAGAGTGAATGCAGTGAGTGTGTTTTCTTTGTGTTCAAACACTCCAGATAGTGTTTCATCTTTCAGAGATGTCTCTTGGAATTTCCGTCCTTGCTATTTACCATCTGGACTATCGTTCTTATGGTCTGCTCTTAGCTTTGTCTCAGAATCTCCCTTTACTCTTAATCTGGGAATTTCCAGTATTTTCTTTTGCTCTTGGTTCTGTGGTTTCCTGGGTCTTCTCTCCTTTTTCTGACTTTGCTAGTTTTGATGGAAGATATATTCTGCAAGCTCTGTGAGAATAGGTGCATAAAAGGAAGATTCCCCGAGACTTTCTGAAAATGTCTGTGATGTACTTTCATACTTAATTGATTATTTTGTTGAATATAGAATTCTAGGATTTGAAGGCTTTGTTTCAGTTGTCTTCTGTCTTCTAGAGTTGCTGTCGAAATACCTGATGCCTTCTGATCCCTTTTTTTCTGTATGTCATCTGTTTTTGTTTTGTTTTTGAATGGACAGATTTTATGATTTCTTTGTCTCCAGTGTGCTACAGGTTTTTGATGCTAGGCCTTGATTTGAGTCTTTTTTTTTTTTTTTAATCTTTTATAATGGACATTCAGATCAGATCAGATCAGTTGCTCAGTCGTGTCCGACTCTTTGCGACCCCATGAACCGCAGCACGCCAGGCCTCCCTGTCCATCACCAGCTCCCGGAGGTCACTCAGACTCGCATCCATCGAGTCAGTGATGCCATCCAGCCATCTCATCCTCTGTCGTCCCCTTCTCCTCCTGCCCTCAATCCCTCCCAGCATCAGAGTCTTCTCCAATGAGTCAACTCTTCGCATGAGGTGGCCAAAATACTGGAGTTTCAGCTTTAGCATCATTCCTTCCAAAGAAATTCCAGGATTGATCTCCTTCAGAATGGACTGGTTGGATCTTCTTGCAGTCCAAGGGACTCTCAAGAGTCTTCTCCAACACCACAGTTCAAAAGCATCAATTCTTCGGCGTTCAGCCTTCCTCACAGTCCAGCTCTCACATCCATACATGACCACAGGAAAGACCATAGCCTTGACTAGGCGAACCTTTGTTGGTAAAGTAATGTCTCTGCTTTTGAATATGCTATCTAGGTTGGTCATAACTTTCCTTCCAAGGAGTAAGCGTCTTTTAATTTCATGGCTGCACTCACCATCTGCAGTGATTTTGGAGCCCAGAAAAACAAAGTCTGACACTGTTTCCACTGTTTCCCCATCTATTTCCCATGCAGTGATGGGACCAGATGCCATGATCTTCGTTTTCTGAATGTTGAGCTTTAAGCCAACCCTTTCACTCTCCACTTTCACTTTCATCAAGAGGCTTTTTAGCCCCTCTTCACTTTCTGCCATAAGAGTGGTGTCATCTGCATATCTGAGGTTATTGATATTTCTCCCGGCAATCTTGATTCCAACTTGTGTTTCTTCCAGTCCATTAGACAGGTCTTTTCTTGTCCTTTAGATTCAGGAGACATTTTCTTGAATTAGCATTTTTTTCAATAAATTACTTTCCTCTATTCTCTCTGTATTCTCTTAGAATTATTTTTATTATTTAGAAGTTGACTCTAGTGGACTCTTCTAATCAACATACTATTTTTGCCCCCATATTTAGCTTATTGTTTAAAAGGTATTATCACCATTATCTTTCCTGATTTTTAACAGTTCTTTTATTATATTTTTCATGTCCAAGAGTTTTATTTGGTTCTCTGAATCTTTCTTGTTTATACCCTTCTATTTTTTCTGTTTAATGGGAGCAATATCTATCTGGAAGTAATAATTATATGGTTTTACCCTTTTCTCAGTTTTCTTTTGTTCTCCACTCTAACTCAGTGTCCTTGGAATTCTTCTTTCCTATGGATTATGTCTCTTTCTGGCCATGGTGGTTGTATTACAGCAGGCTTCCTAACCTTTGAACCCCTTTGGAAAACTGAAGCTTCTGGAGCTGAACCCTTACTTAAAATCCAAGAAAATCAGTTCTGATAACATGTACCTATCAAAATATTTTTAAAAAACTGTCCTATGGCTATATATGTGCCTCTTTTGTTAACATATTAAGTATTTAGAAGTGCTGAGATTATAACTTCAAAACAGTGATGAGTGTAAATGATGTTTTTGAGATATCTGTAGCAACTGTAATGTGATATGAAAATATCTGTGTTTTTATTAGTGATAGATAAGTCACATATATTGCCAATTCTTCTACAGTTGGTAGCCTACATGTATAATTAAAAGCAATGTCATTTCAGTTGGAGGTTAGTGTAAAGCAAAATTTTAATTTTTTTTTTACATCTGAGTTCTTGAGCTCTTTGAATTCTATTGATAGATCTATGGGGAATCAAGCATCCCCTTTTAGGGCTTTCTTCAAATGCCTACTGATGGTTGGCTTTCAACTCAAAAGATTGAGGTTACTAGAAAGTTGATTGGAAGCTCTGAATGATTGACTGGGACTTGGCAACAAGTAGGCTTCACTTTACGTTGTGGAATGCTCATCTTTCATTATTTGTAGATTTTCCTCTTGGGATTCAAATCTCTTCACAGAAGAACCTGCATTCTGCATATGGAGTATAGATCTAATTATCTGTGTTCATATGGATAAGTAATTGTGCCCACTTGTATTCTTGTAAAATTTGTTTTTGTGATTTACCTGAATGGTTATACTATTAAATATGTTCCTATTAAATAAAACAGTTCTGGGAAAGTACACAAACTGTCTTTAATGCTTTTAAACCATTAATGTAACAAGAAAACTGGGCTTTTTCATGAATTTATATTTAATTTTTCAGGAGCTTTCAAGTTGTGGATGGAATAAAAAAGAAAAATACAGTTCTGCACCAAATGCAGTTGCCTTCACAAGAAGATTTAACCATGTGAGTTGCTTATAAAATTTTGATGTTTAGTTTCTGAAATTCAATTACTCAGAATGTAATTTTTCATTAAGAAATAATTTAAGTTTTTACATCAGTTCTAGACCATTTTCAACCAGTATCTCTTCAGTGTCTTTCCATATAATCATTTTTTCTTTTTCCTTCTGTAATTCCTATTGGAAATTTACTGGAACTTTATGTTCTTTCCTACTTGTGTCTTAACCTGTCTTATTTTACATCTATCCGTTTGTGCTCCATTCTGTGTTATTTACTCAGATTTATATTTCAGTTCACTAAAATAATTCTCTTCAGATGTGTTAAATCTGCTTCAAATCTATGTACTTTTTTTTATACTAATATCATTCCCCCTTTTTTTTTTCAATTGCTTGTCATCTTCAACTATTTATTTTGTTTTATTACAAGGTGTGTTAAATCCCACATCCCTAAGCTCTTGAGAGGAAATCTGCCGATGGCAGCTGTCATACCCTTTCCTTTTTTGCCTTTATTTCCTTTATTTTTGGCCTCAAGTGAAATCTTTTCTTTTCAAGTTAGTCATGTGCAGTGCTCAGTCAGTCAGTTGTGTCTGACTCTCTGCAACCCCATGAAGTGTAGCCCACCAGGCTCCTCTGTCCGTGGAGATTCTTCAGGCAAGAACACTAGAATGGGTTGCTGGACCCTCCTCCAGGGGATCTTCCCAACCCAGGGATCGAATCCAGGTCTTCTGCGTTACAGCTAGATTGTTTACCGTCTGAGCCACAGGGAAGCCCAAAATTACTGGAGTGGGTAGCCTATCCCTTCTCCAGGGGATCTTTCTAACCCAAGAATCAAACCGGGGTCTCCTGCTTTGCAGGCAGATTCTTCACCAGCTGAGCTACCAGGGAAGCCTACTTTTTAAAAAAATGGTTGTCTTTAACTCAGCATTTCTAGGGGTTTATAGCAAATAGTATATGTCAAGTTATTTGGTTCACTGCATTACCCAAAATGGAAGTCTGTTAGTATTTTTTTTTTTTCAGTTAGATTAAACCATTAGTAAGGAACCTACAGCAAACATGTCTTATACTGAATTGCTTATTTAAACTATATGGGGGTTCCGGTTAAGATGGCGGAGGATTAGGACGGGGAATCCCCTTTCCCCCCCACAAATTCATCAAGGGGACATCTAAATGCCGAGTAAATTCCTCAAACAGCTTCGGAATGCCGACAGAGAACATCGGACACTGAGAAAAGCAACTCACTCCCCTCTAAAGGAGGTAGGAAAGAATATAGAAGCCAGAGAGGGACAAAGAGGGAGGGGCGGACCTCTGTCCGGGGAAGGGAGCCTGGAAAGGAAAAGAAAAGTTTCCAAACACCGGGAAACTCTCCCTGTAGAGTCTGTGCCAACCTAGAAAGCACAGAGAATATCATAACAGGGAGGAAAACAATTGAACAATTAAGACCCACAGACTACGAGCCCTGCGGTAGCCTCCGCGGCGGGAAGGCATCATCGCAAACACCCGCTTCCGCCAGTAGCAACCCGGGGCTGGGCGGGGGAGACGCTGCGGGCTGCTCCCAGGCCGCCGGCCGCTCCCCCGTGGGAAGCACCCCCGAGGAGCGCTCCCCCTCCCCCCGCCGCCAGCTGCTCCCGCGCGGGCGCGCACCCGCCCCCTGCGCCGGGGGCTCCCGAGCGGGTCGACCCCCACCGCCGACCGTTCCCGTGCGAACCATCCCCTCACTGCCGCTCCCCCGCCAGCTGTTGCCGCGCGGGCCGTTTCTGCCGGGAGTGGTTTGGGCCGGCGGACCGGACTGCGGCGCCGACCACAGGAGGGGCCGGCCCTGGCCCAAGACACTGCGGGGCCCGCGCACAGAACAAAGGACTATAGCGCGCACCCGCCCCCTGCACCGGGGGCTCCCGCGCGGGTCGACCCCCACCGCCGACCGTCCCGTTCCCGTGCGAACCATCCCCTCGCCGCCGCTCCCCCGCCAGCTGTGGCCGCGCGGGCCGTTCCCGCCGAGAGTGGTTCGGGCTGGCAGACCAGACCGCAGCGCCGTCCACAGAAGAGGCCGGCCCAGGCCCAAGACACTGCGGAGCCCGCGCACAGAACAAAGGACTATACAGACCAACTACAGAGAAAGGGGCCTATAGATCTTGAGAAACTTAAGCCAGAACAAGGAACTAGCCGAAAATGAACTGAACCCACAGCAATAAAAGAGAAACTCTTATACATATTGTTACTATTTTTACCAACATTATTTCCTTTTTTTTTTTCTTTTTTTAATATATGTTTTTTAAAAATTTTATTATTTTTTTGTTGAAAAGAGAAGGGGGAAAAGGGGAAGAAAAAAAAATTTTTTTTTTTTTTCTTGTTTTTGTTTCTTTTATGTTTATGTTTTTATCCTCTAGTACTTCTTTAATCTCCACTGTTAGATATAACTTTTGCGACCCTGTTTTGGTTTTTTTGTGTGTGTTGTTTTTTTTTTTTGTTTTTGTTTCTTTTATTTTTATGTTTTTATCCTCTAGTACTTCTTTAATCTCCACTGTTGGATATAACTTTTGCGACCCTGTTTTGGGTTTTTTTGTGTGTGTTTTTTTTTTTTTTTCTTTTTTCTTTTTGTCCTTTGCTTTTTTTCTTTCCTTTGTTCTTTTCTTTACTGATTACTGACTGGATCTGTCTCTCTCCTTGACACTCCCTCCTTTTATCCTCCTGACCAACTCTATCTCCCTCCTCCCTTTCTCCTTCTCCGTATAACTCCGTGAACATCTCTGAGCAGTCTAGTTGTGGAATGCAATATAGAAGACGAACTTTTTGAGACTACTGCAAAAATAAGACAGATAACAGGAAGCAGGAGGCTTAAGTCCAAACCCTGATCCCACGAAACATTAATTGACAGAAGCTCATCAAATGCCTCCATACCTACACTGAAACCAAGCATCACACAAAGACCAGCAAGTTCCACGGCAAGACATACCAAGAAAATCCTCTAGAAAAACAAGAACACAGCCCTGAGCTCCAAGTCACAGGCTACACAAAGCGACCTCAAAGCCATAGACATCTCATAACTCACCACTAGACACTCCACCGCACCCCAGAGAAAAGAAATCCAGCCCCACCCACCAGAACATCGATACAAGCTTCCATAAACAAGAAACCTCGACTTGCCACCGGTACAAACCCACATATAGGGCAGAAAAGCCACAATAAAGAGAACTCCACAGACTGCCAGAATACAGTAAGGACTCCCCAAACTCAGCATTTTAAACAAGATGAAGAGACAGAAGAATTCCCAGCAGGTAAAGGAACAGGATAAATGCCCACCAAACCAATCAAAAGAGGAAGAAATAGCAAACCTACCTGATAAAGAATTCCGAATAATGATAGTGAAATTAATCCAAAGCCTGGAAAGCAAAATGGAATCATGGATAAATAGCCTGGAGAAAAGCATCGAGAAGATGCAAGAAAGATTTAACAAGGACCTAGAAGAAATAAAAAAGAGTCAATATATAATGAATAATGCAATAAATGAGATCCAAAACACTCTGGAGGCAACAAATAGTAGAATTACAGAGGCAGAAGATAGAATTAGTGAATTAGAAGATAGAATGGCAGAATTAAATGAATCAGAGGAGAAAAAAGAAAAACGAATTAAAAGGAATGAGGACAATCTCAGAGACCTCCAGGACAATTTTAAATGTTACAATATTCGAATCATAGGAGTTCCAGAAGAAGAAGACAAAAAGAAAGACCATGAGAAGATACTAGAGGAGATAATAGTTGAAAACTTCCCTAAAATGGGGAAGGAAATAATCACTCAAGTCCAAGAAACCCAGAGAGTCCCAAATAGGATAAACCCAAGGCGAAACGCCCCAAGACACATATTAATCAAATTAACAAAGATCAAACACAAAGAACAAATATTAAAAGCAGCAAGGGAAAAACAACAAATAACACACAAGGGAATTCCCATAAGGCTAACAGCTGATCTTTCAATAGAAACTCTTCAAGCCAGGAGAGAATGGCAAGACATACTTAAAGTGATGAAAGAAAAGAACCTACAGCCCAGATTATTGTACCCAGCAAGGATCTCATTCAAATATGAAGGAGAAATTAAAACCTTTACAGACAAGCAAAAGCTGAGAGAATTCAGCACCACCAAACCAGCTCTCCAACAAATACTAAAGGACCTTCTCTAGACAGGAAACACAAAAAGGATATACAAATTCAAACCCAAAACAACAAAGTAAATGGCAACGGGATCATATTTATCCATAATTACCTTAAATGTAAATGGGTTGAATGCCCCAACCAAAAGGCAGAGACTGGCTGATTGGATACAAAAACAAGACCCATACATATGTTGTCTACAAGAGACCCACCTCAAAACAGGGGACACATACAGACTGAAAGTGAAGGGCTGGAAAAAGATTTTCCATGCAAATAGGGACCAAAAGAAAGCAGGAGTAGCAATACTCATATCAGATAAAATAGACTTTAAAACAAAAGCTGTGAAAAGAGACAAAGAAGGTCACTACATAATGATCAAAGGATCAATCCAAGAAGAAGATATAACAATTATAAATATATATGCACCCAACATAGGAGCACCACAATATGTAAGACAAATACTAACAAGTATGAAAGGAGAAATAAACAATAACACAATAATAGTGGGAGACTTTAATACCCCACTCACACCAATGGATAGATCAACTAAACAGAAAATTAACAAGGAAACACAAACTTTAAATGATACAATAGACAAGTTAGAACTAATTGATATCTATAGGACATTTCATCCCAAAACAATGAATTTCACCTTTTTCTCAAGTGCACACGGAACCTTCTCCAGGATAGACCACATCCTGGGCCATAAATCTAGCCTTGGTAAGTTCAGAAAAATTGAAATCATTCCAACCATTTTTTATGACCACAATGCAGTAAGCGTAAATCTCAATAACAGGAGAAAAACTATTAAAAAGTCCAACATATGGAGGCTGAACAACACACTCCTGAATAACCAACAAATCACAGAAGAAATCAAAAAAGAAATCAAATTCTGCATAGAAACGAATGAAAATGAAAACACAACAACCCAAAACCTGTGGGACACTGTAAAAGCAGTCCTAAGGGGAAAGTTCATAGCAATTCAGGCATACCTTAAGAAACAAGAAAAAAGCCAAATAAATACCCTAACTCTACACCTAAAGCAACTGGAAAAGGAAGAAATGAAGCACCCCAAGGTTAGTAGAAGGAAAGAAATCTTAAAAATTAGGGCAGAAATAAATGCAAAAGAAACAAAAGAAACCATAGCAAAAATCAACAAAGCCAAAAGCTGGTTCTTTGAAAGGGTAAATAAAATTGACAAACCACTAGCCAGACTCATCAAGAAACAAAGGGAGAAAAATCAAATCAGTAAAATTAGAAAAGAAAATGGAGAGATCACAACAGACAGCACAGAAATACAAAGGATCATAAGAGACTACTATCAGCAATTATATGGCAATAAAATGGACAATATGGAAGAAATGGACAAATTCTTAGAAAAGTACAACTTTCCAAAACTGGATCAGGAAGAAATAGAAAATCTTAACAGACCCATCACAAGCACAGAAATTGAAACTGTAATCAGAAATCTCCCAGCAAACAAAAGCCCAGGCCCAGACGGTTTCACAGCTGAATTCTACCAAAAATTTAGAGAAGAGCTAACACCTATCCTACTCAAACTGTTCCAGAAAATTGCAGAGGAAGGCAAACTTCCAAACTCATTTTATGAGGCCACCATCACCCTAATTCCAAAACCAGACAAAGATCCCACAAAAAAAGAAAACTACAGACCAATATCACTGATGAACATAGACGCAAAAATCCTTAACAAAATTCTAGCAATCAGAATCCAACAATACATTAAAAAGATCATACACCATGACCAAGTGGGCTTTATCCCAGGGATGCAAGGATTCTTCAATATCCGCAAATCAATCAACGTAATACACCACATTAACAAACTGAAGAATAAAAACCATATGATTATCTCAATAGATGCAGAGAAAGCCTTTGACAAAGTTCAACATCCATTTATGATAAAAACTCTCCAGAAAGCAGGAATAGAAGGAACATACCTCAACATAATAAAAGCTATATACGACAAACCCACAGCAAACATTATCCTCAATGGTGAAAAACTGAAAGCATTTCCTCTAAAGTCAGGAACAAGACAAGGATGCCCACTTTCACCATTATTATTCAACATTGTCCTGGAAGTTTTGGCCACAGCAATCAGAGCAGAAAAAGAAATAAAAGGAATCCAAATTGGAAAAGAAGAAGTAAAACTCTCACTGTTTGCAGATGACATGATCCTCTACGTAGAAAACCCTAAAGATTCCACCAGAAAATTACTAGAACTAATCAATGAATACAGTAAAGTTGCAGGATATAAAATTAACACACAGAAATCCCTTGCATTCCTGTACACTAATAACGAGAAAATAGAAAGAGAAATTAAGAAAACAATTCCATTCACCATTGCAATGAAAACAATAAAATACTTAGGAATATATCTTCCTAAAGAATCTAAAGACCTATATTTAGAAAACTATAAAACACTGCTGAAAGAAATCAAAGAGGACACTAATAGATGGAGAAATATACCATGTTCGTGGATTGGTAGAATCAATATAGTGAAAATGAGTATACTACCCAAAGCAATTTATAGATTCAATGCAATCCCCATCAAGCTACCAACGGTATTCTTCACAGAGCTAGAACATATAATTTCTCAATTTGTATGGAAATACAAAAAACCTCGAATAGCCAAAGCTATCTTGAGAAAGAAGAACGGAACTGGAGGAATCAACCTGCCTGACTTCAGGCTCTACTATAAAGCTACAGTCATCAAGACAGTATGGTACTGGCACAAAGACAGAAACATAGATCAATGGAACAAAATAGAAAGTCCAGAGATAAATCCACGCACATATGGTCACCTAATCTTTGACAAAGGCGGCAAGAATATGCAATGGATTAAAGACAATCTTTTTAACAAGTGGTGCTGGGAAAACTGGTTGAACACTTGTAAAAGAATGAAACTAGAACACTGTCTAACACCATACACAAAAATAAACTCAAAATGGATTAAAGAGCTAAATATAAGACCAGAAACCATAAAACTCCTAGAGGAAAACATAGGCAAAACACTCTCTGACTTACATCACAGCAGGATACTCTATGACCCACCTCCCAGAATATCAGAAATAAGATCAAAAATGAACAAATGGGACCTAATCAAACTTAAAAAGCTTCTGCACAACAAAGGAAACTATAGGCAAGCTGAAAAGACAGCCTTCAGAATGGGAGAAAATAATAGCAAATGAAGCAACAGACAAACAACTAATCTCAAAAATATACAAGCAACTTCTACAGCTCAATTCCAGAAAAATAAACGACCCAATCAAAAAATGGGCCAAAGAACTTAATAGACATTTCTCCAAAGAAGACATACAGATGGCTAACAAACACATGAAAAGATGCTCAACATCACTCATTATCAGAGAAATGCAAATCAAAACCACTATGAGGTACCATTACACGCCAGTCAGAATGGCTGCGATCCAAAAATCCACAAGCAATAAATGCTGGAGAGGGTGCGGAGAGAAGGGAACCCTCTTACACTGTTGGTGGGAATGCAAACTAGTACAGCCACTATGGAGAACAGTATGGAGATTCCTCAAAAAACTGGGAATAGAATTGCCTTATGACCCAGCAATCCCACTGCTGGGCATACACACTGAGAAAACCAGAATTGAAAGAGGCACGTGTACCCCAATGTTCATAGCAGCACTGTTTACAATAGCCAGGACGTGGAAGCAACCTAGATGTCCATCCACAGGTGAATGGATAAGCAAGCTGTGGTACATATACACGATGGAGTATTACTCAGCCATTAAAAAGAATACATTTGAATCAGTTCTAATGAGGTGGATGGAACTGGAGCCTATTATACAGAGTGAAGTAAGCCAGAAAGAAAAACACAAATACAGTATACTAACGCATATATATGGAATTTAGAAAGATGGTAACAATCACCCCGCTTATGAGACAGCAAAAGAGACACTGATGTATAGAACAGACTTTTGGACTCTGGGACTGGGAGAGGGTGGGACGATTGGGGAGAATAGCATTGAAATATGTATAATATCATATCTGAAACGAGTCAGTCCAGGTACGATGCCCTATAACAGATGCCTGGGACTGGAGCACTGGGATGAACTGGAGGGATGGTGTGGGAAGGGGGAGGGAGGAGGGTTCAGGATGGGGAACACGTGTATTCTGGTGGCGGATCCATCTCAATGTATAGTAAAAGTAATACAATATTGTAAAGTTAAGAAAAATTAAAAAATATATATATATAAAAAAAAATAAACTATATGGCAGTTGTTTTTAAATTTTCTCTGGAGTGGTCAGGATTTATCATCGTGTTAAACTTTTTTCTTTGCCAACAAAAACATTGTCACAATACCCACAAATTTGACTTTAGATTTTTAAGCACTAATATTATTCTTAAGTAAGTCAAAAGATTGTTAGAGTCAAATATATCACAGTGTACCAAAAGCCTTTACACTTAATCAAGATTACAGTTAATCTATAATAAAATTCATTACTTAGTTATTCTATTACTCTTATTTTCTCTTAGAAGTGGGATGGGAAATCTGAAGTAGCAAATTACAAAAGAAGTTACAAAGAAACTTTTAAAACGAGTTTCTTGTAGATAGCGTATAGTTGAGTCCTCCTTTTTTTTTTTTTTTTTTGGCCCCATCTGACACAATTATAGCAGGTAGTTGCTAAAATAAAATCGTTACTGTTTGAAAGAAGACAACAAAATCCACAGTCTCTATAACATTATCCATGATGATGACTATACAATTGAAAAAATTACCAGACACACAAAGAAAAAGAAAAAGTTGACTGAGTATTAAGAGAAAAAGCATTAAAACTCCAGGAGTTGGCAATGGACAGGTAAGCCTGGCATTCTACAGTCCATGCCGTCGCGAAGAGTTGGGCATGACATGCGACTGAACTGACTGAGTTAACTCGGCCGGGCTCAAACTCTAAATTCTCTTTCTTGTTGGAGAATAGATCGGTTCTTTCCAGATTTTGTCTTTATCTGGGCTTCTTAAAGATTCCCCTGCACATGCACAGATCCGAGGTCAACTGGAGATTTGGATGAAGTTTTTATATAGATTTGGGGGACTTTTCTTACCTTTTCAGAATTTCACCCCTTATTGTCTAGCTGATTGTTCTCTGACTCTTGAAGCCATCAAGACTGTGGCCTTCTCTAAAATTCTCGGTGCACCACCTTGTACTCTGAATGTCCTCAGACACTTAACTTTATAAGTGCAAATCTCATCCAGTGCGTCTTACTTCTTTCAAAGATCTGCTCTCCAGTTTATGCCTTCTTTTGGTTCTTCTCTTGTGCTTTTAAATACTGTTTTTATAATTTGTAATTATAATCAGAGGAGCATTTCCAGAGATACCTGCTTCTCCACATTACCAGAAATGGAACTCTCCCACATCTTTTTAAAACTATGCTTTTTTAATTGATAATCAAAACACTAGCACACATTGCCAGAAAACTAAAAAAATATAGAAATGTATGAAAAGCTGGGGGGTAGGTGCAGAATCACCCAGAGATGACTGTTACTAATATTTTAGTATATATTCTTCTATTCTTTATTTTTTTCTTAATCTAATAGAAATCATGTTGTACATATAATTTACAGTCCTGTTGTCTTAACATATCATGAAATGTTACTGTATCATATTGATAAAATCACTTTGAAAACATTTTAAGTATCTGTATAATCTCCTGTGACTTGACTCTATCAAAATTTTAATATTCATTCTATTTTGCTATTTCTTTGGTCACTTTTATTTATGCCTTCTGATCAGTGGCTTTCTGATTTTTTTGGAGGGGGGCGGGAAAAGGTTGTCAGAATTTTTTTTAAATGTTACCTTTAGATAATTGGAAATTTGACTAATTAGAAATTAATGTTTTTAGAAATGATATTAATTTTAGGTTATGTTTGTAGAAAGACTCCTTTTTGAACATGTTGATAGATGCTATCATATATTGTCTGTGATTTGCTTCACAGTATTAATGGAGCATTTGAGAGTGGGATGAGAGTAGAAGTGAGGAAACTTGGCCATAACTTGGTTGTTGACGCTGGTTGACGTGTACTGGGGAGTTCATGGGTATTATGTTCAGTTCAGTATACGTTTGAAGATTTCCATGATAAAAAGTTAGGAAATTATCTTTAAAGCTTAGCAAATGTTTGGCTGTAAATAAAAGGTTTTCATAACACTTTTATATGATTATAAAAGCTTGAATAAAGCAGCTTCAGTTAGAAATAACCTCTGAATAAAAGTTTTCTAAGATTTACTTTTTAATGAAATACTTGATTCACTCCTAAAATACATTAAATGTTTGTTTGAATCTTCTGAAACTGCCGATTCTGGCCTACGGAACTGGCAGGTTCATATGGTTAATCTAATGTATATTAGGAAGTATTATAATAAAACAACTGTGAATTCACCACCTAAACTAAGAATATTACCAAAACTATTGAAGCATTTTATATGTTCTCTGCTCTGTCCTCACTAAAAGGGTAACTACTATCTGAAAAAAAAATTTTTCTCTTTTGTCTTTTCTTAATTTGATTTAAAAAATTTTAACTCTTGTTATAATTCCTATATGAGTAGATTTACCAGAAAAAGTTGTGCCCCTAAACAACATATTGTATATCTTGCTTTTCATCTTTGTAAAACATCATCAGACTATATATAGACTTCTGTGGTTGACTTTTTTCACTTGTATTTCTCTGCTGTATCCATGATAATGTATATAGTGCTTATTCATTGATTTTCAGTGCTATCTTCTAGCATTTCATTGCATGAGTGTATCAGAAAGAATTCATCATTCTTTTGAGGGTAGACTAATTTTGAGGGTGGACTAATGTGTCTCCTAATTTTTTGCTGTTGTGAAGAATGTTGCTATGAATATTCTAAAGAGAAGAGTTTGGGTGCCCACATGCAGTAGTTTCTCTAATTGGTGGCTTTCAGATGTTTTTTGCTATGACCCACAATAAGATAAAATATTTTTACATTGTAACTGAATATACAAACTAAAGTTTTCTGAAATAATACTTACCTGTATTAGACAATATATACTTTGGTCTTTGCTTAAAAAAAAAAAATTGCTGCTTAAACTTACTAAATTGATTACCATAAAATAAGGGGAAAACACTGTGATTTGTTTGAAAAATGTGTTCTTAAATACAAAATTTGTGTCAGAGAGAGTATATCCATGTTTAACTACATAAGACAGTATATATTTTAAAAAATGATTGTACCAGTTTGCTTTGAGCTTTCATCACTGTGTATCCTTATCAGCACTTGGTGTCATTAAACTTTTAAATCTAATTGATGTAAAATGACTCAACTTTTATTTTCATTCATTTAAATATTTACTAAGCTCCTACTATGTCCTGAATATTGGTCTTGATGTTGGGGATATATTAGTGAATAAGGAAAACAGAGATCATTCTCTTCATGGACTTTTTCATTCAGTTCTTCCTAATTTTAAGTTTACTTTTTTTTTTTCATTTTCAGACGTTCTGTCATTTTCAGATTTCTCTGATCATGTGTATTATTCTCTTATTTTTTACTTTAAACTGTTTATTGTAAAATAAACCATAGATACAAAAAGAACCCACAAAACAAACATATGGTTTAATGAAAGTTTGGGAACTACCCTAGAAACCCCTCCATGTGCCTTCATCCCAGTTCACAGCCTTTCTTCCTCCAACAATAAGTACTGTCCTGACTTTTATAGCACTCACTGTCATGTATTTATTTTTATAGTTTTTATCACATAAATATGGATCCCTAACTTAGCCTGGCCAGTTTTTTTAATTTGTTAAATGTTTGCGACTTTTTAATTTGCAATTTCTCCCTTTATCCTTTTCTCTTCCTTACTATTTCCTGTGGAAGAACCTCTAGAGTCTCCCATTGTCTCCCATAGTCTATATTGCATTTTGTGTAGTATAATATGTTCTATGTTTTCTGGAAATTAGCTGCTAATTCCAAAGATAAAGTTGGGTTCAGTGCCTTTGGCAAGAGTCTGGGTTATATGGGGTTTCTTGATCAGATCTTTTCTGTGATATTAGTATATAAATGGGAGAAGGCAATGGCACCCCACTCCAGTACTCTCTCCTGGAAAACCCCATGGGCGGAGGAGCCTGGTAGGCTGCAGTCCATGGGGTCGCTAGGAGTTGGACACAACTGAGCGACTTCACTTTCACTTTTTACTTTCCTGCATTGGAGAAGGAAATGGCAACCCAGTGTTCTTGCCTGGAGAATCCCAGGGACGGGGGAGCCTGGTGGGCTGCCATCTATGGGGTTGCACAGAGTCAGACACGACTGACGCAACTTAGCAGTAGATACATTAGATATTAGATATAAAGAAATATTTTTAGTGGGGATAATTTTATAGAGATATTTTTCCCTCATCTAGTATTTGCATACCTAGAGATTCCATTTATACGGGTAAGGAAGAATAAGTATTTGATTTTTTTCGGTTTATTTAGCGGTTTTGAAGATAATGAATTGGTGTTCTGTCATCCTTTAACAATGACAGAGTAGTTTTTAATTTTTTAATTTTATTTTAAACTCATAAATGTAAACATATATGTGAATCAGTATTTTCATTGCCATTATTATCATTATTGAAACTCATATTATCCTGTCATTGGCCAACAGGAGCCTCTTCAGGTTGGCTTTCATGACCTTTCTCATGACCCTCGTAATCTTGAACAGTTTCTTTGCTTTTGTTTGCAAAGACGTTGCATGTTCATTTTGTCCATTACCAGCTCTCTGCCTGGAATCAGCATTTCTTTAACAAATGTTGGTTTCTTATAGTAGGAAATGGACCTAGGTGCTAAAAATGCTTATTGCTATTTGAGTGACCGTAATTTCTAGGCTTTTTTAGCAGATACAGCTAGGATATCTATATGTCATACACACACACATATATATACCAACTACTTGAAGATGAAATATTTCATAAATTCGTACTAGTACTTCTAATTCAAATTCAAGACCAGAGTTTTACTTAATCTCTTCCATATTATATCTGTATACCCTTTCTTCCATACCTGCAACCTGGTTTTTCATGAATTCAGGCGTGATACAGTAGCCTACAAGTTACTCATTTGCCTTAACCTACATAAACAAATAACAGTCTCAGAATAGCAATACTAATGCCAATAATACTCCTTTAAACAGTTATGTACATATTTTTGCAAATGTTGTATTTCTTTATAGTATATAGTGTCTGGGCATATAGGCATTATATAATGTACTCTCCTTCTTTTAACCCTTATCATTCTTATTTCTGTGAATGTGTGTATTTAATGGTCACTGTCTTTCTAATGTCGTTGTTTCTCTAGTCATTTGATTTTCTGAAGCCTGTTCTCCAGGCATTTACTCAGGAAGGGCTCATTGGAACAATAATTCTTGAGTTCTTACACATTGATAAGTTTGCCTGTCCTTTGTATGAAATTTTCTTTCCTTGATAATATTTGATGTAGTACTCCATTTTTTTTCTGGCAAAGTGTTGCTATTAAAAAGTCTGATGATAATTAAATTTTCTTTTCCTTAAAAATCACTTTCTCTTTTCTTAGCCTAAAGATTTTTCTCTTTTAAGTCCAGTAATTTCATTAGACTGTGTCTTGCTGTTGATCATTCTGGGGCAGTGTTATCAGGTGTGATTGGCTTTAGATGGGACTGTCAATTGGGAAGCACCTACACTTAACCTTTCTGTCATGGTGGTCTCAGGGTAGCTGGACTTCTTACGTGGTAGTTTAGGAATCCCATAGAGAATGTTCCAATAGTCAAGGCATGGGCTGCATGCTCTTTTATGACCTTGTCATGGAAGTCAGTATCAGTTTTGTTAATTTTCTATTCCTTGAAGCAGTCATGAGCTTATTTAGGTTCAATGAGAGGTGAAGTATACCCCAACTTTCAGTGTGAGGAGTGACAAAGAGTTTGTGGCCATGTTTTTAAATTACCATAGTATTTGTCTTAATATTTGACATTAAATTTATTAAGTCAGTGATCATGGAGTTTAGATTGAATCATAATTAATATTTTCTAATAAGGTTGTTGTTGGGCTTCCCTGGTGGCTCAGTTGGTAAAGAATCCACCTGCAATGCCCAGGGAGACCTGGGTTCAATCCCTAAGTTGGGAAGATCCCCTGGAGGAGGGTGTGGCAACCCACTCCAGTATACTTGCCTGGAGAATCCCCATGGAAAGAGGAGGATGTGGCAACCCACTCCAGTATACTTACCTGGAGAATCCCCATGGACAGAGGAGGCTGGCGGGCTGCAGTCCACCGGGTTGCAAAGAGTTGGAAACGACTGAGTGACTAAGCACAGGACAGCACAGATCAGATCAGTTGCTCAGTCGTGTCTGACTCTTTGCGACCCCATGAATCGCAGCACGCCAGGCCTCCCTGTCCATCACCAACTCCCGGAGTTCACTCAGACTCACGTCCATCGAGTCAGTGATGCCATCCAGCCATCTCATCCTCTGTCGTCCCCTTCTCCTCTTGTCCCCAATCCCTCCCAGCATCAGAGTCTTCTCCAATGAGTCAACTCTTCGCATGAGGTAGCCAAAGTACTGGAGCTTCAGCTTTAGCATCATTGCTTCCAAAGAAATTCCAGGGCTGATCTCCTTCAAAATGGACTGGTTGGATCTCCTTGCAGTCCAAGGGACTCTCAAGAGTCTTCTCCAACACCACAGTTCAAAAGCATCAATTCTTCATTGCTCAGCCTTCTTTACTCCAGCTCTCACATCCATACATGACCACAGGAAAACCATAGCCTTGACTAGACGAACCTTTGTTGGCAGAGTAATATCTCTGCTTTTGAATATGCTATCTAGGTTGGTCATAACTTTCCTTCCAAGGAGTAAGCGTCTTTTAATTTCATGGCTGCAGTCACCATCTGTAGTGATTTTGGAGCCCAGAAAAATAAAGTCTGACACTGTTTCCACTGCTTCCCCATCTATTTCCCATGAAGTAATGGGACCGGATGCCATGATCTTCATTTTCTGAATGTTGAGCTTTAAGCCAACTTTTTCACTCTCCACTTTCACCTTCATCAAGAGGCTTTTTAGTTCCTCTTCACTTTCTGCCATAAGGGTGGTGTCATCTGCATATCTGAGGTTATTGATATTTCTCCCGGCAATCTTGATTCCAGCTTGTGTCTCTTCCAGTCCAGCGTTTCTCATGATGTACTCTGCATATAAGTTAAATAAACAGCGTGACAATATACAGCCTTGACATACTCCTTTTCCTATTTGGAACCAGTCTGTTGTTCTGTGTCCAGTTCTAACTGTTACTTCCTGACCTGCACAAGGTTGTTGTTAAAATAACCTTAACTTTAGATACAGTTTAGAAGTAACATTTATTAGAATCAGGGATAATTATTGTCATTAGTAGCTCAAATATAGTAATACATATAAAGATGTCTTTGTAAAATATATTCATTTTATATTTACATATATACTTTAAAATATACAAATTTTGACAGTTTGTTTATAAATGAAAGTTGCAAATAAATTCTGAAATATTTCTCAGAAGAAAAAGTGGCAGTGGCTTTATTTTTGCACTGAGATTTCTAACTACATCCTACTTTTAGATTTGTGTAATTTTGAACCAACTGATAGTGCTTTGATTTTGCTTTCATAGTGCATTAATTGAAATATGTTATATAAAAATGTATATTACATACATATTACTCTGTGTCATATGATAAGCACACTATTTTCACCAGAGCATTTTAGTCATGTTACAAACCCATCCTGCCTTCTGATGAATGATGTTTATTGTTTTTTAAAAGAAATCTTGGAAGATGGTTTCATTGAATTAGAAAGCATTACATAATTCTTAAAAATACAATCTTGATTTTAGAATGACTTAGATATTTTTAAGTAGTTTTATATTTTATCCTATTCATATCAGGAAAACCATACTTGAGATTCTTTACATTTAGGATTCTACTCCATGTAAATAAATGGCAGCATGGGATTACACAGACACAGAAAAACATACTATAAGTAGCATGTTTTACAGAGTCTGATCTTAGAGCTTATCTAATTCTGCCAGAGTGTTATAAAATACAGCAAAAAACACGTGTGTACTGTTCTTGTTGCATCATTCTGGTTTTATTGCTTTCTCTTTTCCTTCAAATTTTACGTTTGCTTTTATAGATGAAAAATCATTATGTTTTTATGTGTCTGTACAAATGTGTATATATGTTTCCCTGATGGCAGGCGGTGAAGAATCTGCCTGCCAATGCAGGAGACGTGGGTTCGATCCCTAGGTTGGCAGGATCCCCTGGAGAAGGAAGTGGCAACCCACGCCAGTAGTCTTGACTGGGAAATCCTATGGACAAAGGAGCCTGGTGGGCTACAGTCACAGAGAGCTGGACATGACTTAGTGACAAGAACTCACACACAAACAAATACTCATGTCTATATCTGTCTGTCTATATATGTGTGTGAAGTATGTGCAACATTTGAAGAGTTATGTCCTGGTGGTGAGTCAGGGGCAAGAGAAAGTATTTTTACACAATTCTCAGTAGTTCATCAAGTAGCTCTTGTCATTCTATGATCCTGTAAGTAAAGAATCTTACCATTCACCTATTTTTATTTTTTATTTGCAGGTAAGCTTTTGGGTTGTTAGAGAGATTCTTCATGCTCAAACATTAAAAATTAGAGCAGAAGTTTTGAGCCACTATATTAAAACTGCTAAGGTAAGATAAACTTGTGCTTCTGTTTTTTAATTCAGTCATTTACGAATGCTTGTAAGTATTTGCCTGTGTTACTATAGTCACTATTTATTGACACTGGAAAATAAGGCCTACTGATTAACGTAAGTTAATTTTTAAAATTGCATGTGTTTCCTTCACCTTTTTTCTATTCCTCCTATCTTCCTCCCCTTTCTTTTACACTTTTCCTCTCTTTCTCAGAGAAGCTGAATTGTATTTGGGCAGAGGTCAGATTATGATGAAGTTTAATATTTATAAAATAGTTTGGTATATTCTGCAGGTGACTAAAAAAGCCTTACAGGACTAAGTAGGGAAATACATATCAGTTATTTGCCTTTGAAATAGATTATTCTGCCAACCATGTGGAGAATAAGACTTAATTTTTAAAAGAACAAAATGAGGGTGTTAACCAAATATATTGAGTAACATAGATACTCAGCAGGAGAAATAGAAAATGGATTTCAAAGACAGTTAAAATTTAGAGAGCAAGATGGAATAGGACATTCCACAAGAGGTTACAGGATTTTACTAAAATTTGTAACAACTCCAGATTTACGTCAGGTTGTCTGAAAAGAGATATGATGGTGGCCACATTCATTATTCTAATAATAAATACATAACTTATCTCACCTGTGAGTGAAGGAAGATGGACTAAATTGAGGATATGGTTTTTACAGTTGTAAATTATTGTAATCATTGTGAGTCATAACTCTTCCATAGTTCCCTTGAGCACCTGGGAGCAATTGTATTCTAACATTCTGTGGCACTAGGTGGCAGAGCTAGCCTTCTTAAAAGTTGTGATTTTTTCAGAAGTGTCATAAAATTTAAAAAAACATTCTTTGTGATATGTTAAAGACTGGATTTTAGCTAGTAGAATCCATATCTTTTCTCCATAGATCCTGAATTTTCATTATTGTTTTCTGGTGTTTTTGTTAGTTTTTTTCTTTTTTTAAATGAATGTTCCACTCAAAACCACCAAATCCATTAAACCTGTCATTATTCTCATCAAATAATCATTTAATTCCAGTTCAGACTCATATTTTGAGTTATTTCTGATAGTGCTTACTTTTACCCCAAGGTCTAAATTCATAATTTTTTTGTCCATTATTGTCTCTTCAGTCCCACTGGGGACTCTGCCTTCTATTTTGTTTCTTATAAAACAGGCAAGTCTTTCTCTTCTTTTAGTAGATGTTTCAGTTAGGTTCTATAGTCAGAAAACACACACACACGTAAATGTATAAAATGTATAAAAAGGTTTAAGAAATTATCTCATGTGATTGAGTTGGGGAGAGGCTAGCATACTCGAAGTCCATAGGGCCAGTAGATAGCCTAGAGACTTAGGAAGGAGTTTTCTGGATTTTTGCTGTTATCAATACCACTACTTATACAGCATTCTTGTGTGAATCTCTTGGTGCTCAACTGCAGGTTAAAATACTAGAAATATAGAGAGAAAAGACAAATTACCTTCAAAGAAATGACAGTGAGACCAATAGCTTTCATTGAATGTGATGAGAATGAACATTTTTTGTGTTTTGGCTGTTTATGTTTTTCTCTCCTGAAATGTATGCTCAAGATCTTTCTTTGAACAGTATTCTGTTATAGTGTTGGTCTTTGACTTTTATAGTTTAATAAATATAATCCCAGATGCTAAAGTTTTTTTGCTATATTCTTTGCATACATCTTCGTATTTGTGACCTATCTTACAACTCTTTTCCTATTGTCTTTTGATACAGATGCTCTTTAATAGTCAAATATATCAATCTTTAACTTTTATTGTCTTATTTATTGTCTTGTGCCTAAAAGACTATCTCATTTAAATCTTACTCTAACTCTGAAAATGTCAGATTTTCTCACACATTACTCTTTAAAACTTCTATAGCTTTGATTTTAGTAGTTAATTCTTAAATTTTAGATATAATACATGTAATTATGGATTCCAGTTCATATTTTTCCAAATGAATAATCATTCTGGTACCATTTTAAAATCTTTTTTAAAGCTCTCTTTATTTTGTCTGGAAACATCTTTCTGTCACCCTTGTTCTTGAAAAATGTGATTCCAAATTCATGATTCATTTTTTTATTTACTCTGCTTGGGATTTTTTGAGCTTACTCACCCTGGGAATTAGCGTCTTTCAGTAATTGGGAAAAATAATCCACCATTACCTCTCATAGGCTACCCACTCCAGCATTCTTGGGCTTCCCTTGTGGCCCCACTGGTAAAGAATCCGCCTGCAATGTGGGAGACCTGGCTTTGATCCCTAAGTTGGGACGATCCCCTGGAGAAGGGAAAGGCTACCCACTCCAATATTCTGGCCTGGAGAATTCCATGAACTGTATAGTCCATGGAGTCACAAAGAGTCGGACACGACTGACCAGCTTTCACTTTCACCTCTCATATTGTTTCTACCCCATTATTTATCATGTCCTTCTGTAGCTCCATTTAGATAAATATTAGCCTTTTCCCCTCTACCTTTTATGTCTTTTTAACCTTAATTTCACATTTTTAAAAAGACTCCTTAGCTTTTGTGTTGCTTTTTGGACAATGCCTTCCTTTTCATTTCATTCACAGCCAGTACCTGATGTTGTTCTCCATTTGTGAATTCTTGTTTCATTTTCTTTTTCTTATTTTTCCTCTGAGGCATTTTGTTTGTATGAATTTGCATCCCTAGTTTTTATTAATCTACATCCCTAGAAAAAGAAAAAGAATCCAAGGATTTTCTCTCCTATGTGTTTTTGTCTTGCTTCTTCCTGGTCCATGATGACAGCTGAGGTTGTCAGAACAATAAAACCAAACTGATGGGATGGGAGCAGGTTGTTCTGCCGTTTTTCTAGTAATAGATTTTGAGTCACACATCAAATCTGGGGCTGATCCCTCCACACTTTACTGAGCCTGCCTGTGAGGTTCACAACAACTTTCTCAGCCCTGTGATCATCAGTGATTTCAAATGCACTAATGTAACCATGCTTCATCATCACAGTTAGAAACCTGATGATGACTTTGGAGCACAGCCTAATAAGCACCTGGCTTTTGCCTCTCTTTTCGACGTTGTTGATACTCTAGAGAGCATCAGCCAAGACATTCATGCACCCCATTATGGTGGCACAGAAAGATGGCAGAAAGAGTCCTTGTGTTTTTCCCTTTCCCTTTTTTTATTTTTTTAAACTTGAGTTCATATTTCTTGAAATTTTATGGGAGTTCTTTCAGACCTGAGTTAAGGTGGTATTAGTTAGAGTTCATCAAAGGAATAAAACCCCTCACCTTTCCTTGGTTCTCATATTCAAAACAGGCAATTTTTGTCTTGGAGTTTCTTGATGATTAAGGACAGTTTTACATGCTAAGACCTTTGAGGTGTAAACATCTGATAGTTTGAAGAAATCTGAGCAATTAGCAATAATTTGACAAAAGTACATGATCTCTTTTGGTAAAGTGACAGAACCTAGCATTAGCATGCATGCACGGCATCATGGGATTCTTCTGCATGGAGGCTAGAAAAAGCAATGTCTAGTATTGGGAAGCAGGTAGATGTCCCAGCATGAACAAGGAACAAAGGAATGTGGATTCAGGTGGGAGGAAGCCAGAAATTGAGGAGGGCTGTGAAAATCAAGCTTGAACCCTAGCCCTGGAATGTTAGGGCTCCTTCTGCTGCTGCTACTAAGTTGCTTCAGTCATGTCCAACTCTGTGCAACCCTAAGGACAGCAGCCCTCCAGGCTCCTCTGTCCATAGGATTCTCCAGGCAAGAATACTGGAGTGGGTTGCCATTTCCTTCTCCCGTTAGTGGGCCTGCTACTACTGCTGCTGCAAAGTTGCTTCAGTCGTGTCCAACTGTGTGCGACCCCATAGACGGAAGCCCACCAGGCTCCCCCGTCCCTGGGATTCTCCAGGCAAGAACACTGGAGTGGGTTGCTATTTCCTTCTCCAATGCATAAAAGTGAAAGGGAAGTTGCTCAGTCATGTCCAACTCTTAGCGACCCCATGGACTACAGCCTACTAGGCTCCTCTATCCATGGGATTTTCCAGGCAAGAGTACTGAAAGGGGGTGCCATTGCCTTCTCCTAGGGGGCGGGGGGACCTGAGTAGGACACAAATCAGGATCCTAGGCATGGGCCTTTCTTTGAACTTGGATCATAAGGCAGAACTAGTAATAGTTCAGTATAAGAAAGGAAACTGCAGACTAGAAACAAGGATACATACCAGATAACTTTGATACTGAGCCATAACTTTGGTTTTCTTAATGTATTAGACAACTGGAGGTAGATGTATTCCCAGAGCTAGGAGGGAGTTCTGTGTGGGCCAAAAATCAGCTTTTACTGTAAACACAGTGGATACCCCAAAAACAAATCTCAACAATGAGGGTAATAAGTATGCTATAAGAACCACCAGTTGCCTAAACTGTATTTGTGTTCAAGTTGTCTTGTATTCATGCTATTTATTTTTCATCTCTCCTCCCCCTTTTTCTTAAATCTTCCAGAAGTTGTATGAGCTGAATAACCTTCATGCACTTATGGCGGTGGTTTCTGGCTTACAGAGTGCCCCAATTTTCAGATTGACTAAAACATGGGCGGTGAGTAATCTTCTTTAGTTAATGATGGTTAGACTTCCTGTTGGAAGTGAAGATGTTTTAGTTCCTTTTGTAGTTCTTAGTAAAGTTAATATTATGATAATAGATAAGGATTTTTTAAATTAATTTGTACTCTGTTCTTTGAAACCTACATTTTTTCCTCTCCCCTTAAATAAATATTTCATGAGGCTTGTTAGGTATTTTGAGCTAAAACCAACTTGGTGCTTGGTTTCTGCTCTTTAGGAAATCATTTTTGTAGAACTTTTTAAAACATCTTTAACAGTATAGCATTTCAGGTTTACTGATGGGAAACTGTAAATGTGAAAATAAATTGCATTAATCATGTAAAGATTATGCTTTTGGAAAATTTTAGGAAGATATAAATTGTAAGTTGCCCCCCAAATTTACTGATTCAGATTTCCATTACAATATTTTTACTCAGTAAACTCTTGGGTTTTTTCCTTAGGAATAAAGGAAAATGATAGCTAACAGGAAGTAGGCAGTGTTTCTGTGCGCATTGTGATATTATGCTAATCATACTTGGTTCTATTTAACAGGGTCAGAGTGTGAGGTTTTACTTTTGCAAATTTGTGTATTTTTATGGTTGATCAATGTGATACTGGCCTCAGGCTTGCTGGGTATTTTTCATTTAGGTTTTATAGAACTGAAACTTTAGATTCGGTTAAATCTGTTCATATTAATACTGTTCTTTAAGGTTAAAGAGGAATGGTTTTGTTTACTACATTTTGTGCAGAGGGTTAGTGTGTTCTAAACTGTCCTGGAATAAAGACTTAACTAACTTTAACACAGTTTTTTACTTACTAAAATATAACTTTGTGTTTAATTAGCCTGCTGTTCTCACTTTTCATAGTGTCTGAAGAGACAGATGTTTCTCATACTGGAAAAACATTAGTATGAAAGAGCTTATGATCTTCTTTAGAAACACCTGAGTGAACAGTTTTCCTACTCTAAAAATTATTTTTAATAATGATGACCTAATTCTCTTTTATTAAAATTTTAATTTAATGAGGGAATGGAAGTGATTATAAATATACAGTCATGAATTCCGTCTTTGAAGTTATAGGGAAAAGAAATTGTACTCTGGTTTATATTGTGGTTTAGAAATGAGATACATTTCCCTCAAGTTAATTTTTGTTTCCTTGAAGTTATTTTCATTGTCTCTGTCTCATGTCTTGCATCGAAAATAGTTTTGTTTAAATTTAGTAACAGCTCCATTATTAATCTGAATAAAATTTTTGGTGTTCATGTTAAACTTGAAAATATTCCACAATATAGTACCTTTTTGCTAAGTACTAATTGTTTGACGTGCATAGTGGATGATATAGAGAAAGTCCTGTTCTTATAGAGCTAACATTCTACTGGGAAAAGATAAGCTGTAAATATATAAATGATATATCATAAATCTCTGTAGAAAAATAAAACAGAGTAAATGAGAAGTAAAATACTTCCCTCATGCTTTTCTGTGCTATGTGGTAAGAATTTCTGATAAGTGATTGTATCCACTTGCAGTTGAACCTGGCAATTGAAAAGGATTGATGACCTTGTCAAAGATGTTGGAATGATTGAATTTGAGAGAATAGTGGAGGAAAAAATGGGATAGTAAGAATAGAGAATGCCTTTGAGGAATTTTGTTGTGAAGTACCGGGGTGAGGGCCAGTGATAACTAGAAGAAATGTGAGATTAAAGATTTGTGGTGTTTGGTTTGATTTTAAAGATGAGATCTGTGACAGTATGCTTGAGTGGTAGTATAGTGATCTAATAAAATGAGGTGGTAAGAGAACAAGAAGTCAAGCCTGTGATACCCTAGATTAGTCCAGAGGAGATAAGGTCCAGTACTCCAGTGGGGCAGGAACAGTGTTTCCGTTTTAACAGGAGATAAGGGGGTGCGATTGGTTATAGACACAGGTATGTTGGTAGATTTGGTGGTGGGATTCTGCAGAAATCTTCTGCAGAATTCTGTTTCATAAGACATAAGAAGCAAGGTCATTAATTGACAGTGGGAGACATATTGGAGGTTTGAAGAGAGAGGGAAGGATGAAAGTCATCAAGGGGACTGTGAGAGTGAATTAATAAGAGAAACATGTAGGTCTTATGAAGGTCCACTTGAGATTTTTGGTCATGAACTTAGAGTGAAACTTAGTGTTCAGCATTACTGTGAAGAAGTGCTGAGAATTAATTGTATTTAACCAGTCGGAATTATTTTAGACTTGTTTGTACCACAGAGGGGTCAAGGATAGTACGAGATAAAGTAGGTAAATATAAAAGTTGTGATAGATGAGGAATCTAACCCAAGTAAAAGGAAAGAAATAATGAACAGTGAAAGGGTAGTATGGTGGAAAATCCTGGTGCCCTCAAATACAGGGAATGTACCAAAAATACAACATCACAAATGGGGGAAATATTAGAAACATTCTCTTTAACATCAAGGAAAAGTATGCCCATTTTCACTGTTTCTAATCAACATAAAAATTTTAGCATAATCAAAAAAGATTAGAAATAATAGGATATACCCTCAAAAAATTAGACTTACATTGAGTTACCATTTATCCATCAACTCCACTTCTGAGTATATACCCAAAAGAATCAAAGATTGGAACTCAAACAGGCATTTTTATACCAGTGTATAAAAAAGCATCATGATTAACAATAACCAATAGGTATGAACAATCCAAATATCCACAAACAGATGGATGAATGTACAAAATGTGGTATAAACATACAATGAAATATTATGCATCCTTAAAAAGGACTGAAATTCTGACACATGCTGCACCTTGTATAAACCTTGATGACGATATGCTCAATGAAATAAGCTAGACACAAGTAGGACAAATAGTGAATGATTCCATTTATATGAGGTGCCAAGAGTAGTCAAATTCATTCAGACAGAGTAGAAGGTGGTTCCCAGGGCTGAGAGGAGCAAGAAATGAGGAGTTCTGTTTAATGGTTACAGAATTTCAGTTAGGGAAGATGGAAAGATTTCTAGCCATGGATAATTGCAATGATTGATGGATAATGTGAATGTATTTAACGCCACTAAACTATACACTTAACACTGGTTAAAATGGTAAATATTATGTATATTTTACCACAGCTTTTAAAAATAGTCCTCTGGAAACAAGTCTCTGCTATCCCACCCCAAATTGAATCCTTTCATTCTGACTATTGATTTGTTACGAAAATTGCAAAATGTGTTATTTTTATACATATCAGACTCCATGCTTCTTTAGTTTTATGTTTAAGATATGTCAAAATCAGCTATGCATTCCAAGTAATTTGTTTCTCCAGATATTGTACCAGAGTTCTGGAATGATTGACGTTGGGGGGAAAAAAATTTCTTGTTATCCTTGCTGTGTCGTGCAGTATATTTTGCATATTCAAATACTTTGTTATGTGGGAGAGAAAAGAATGTTTGGATTTATAGATCAAAAGTGGAGAGTTGCACCTAATCTTGAAAGTGCTAATCAAGTGTGTTGAAACTGGGCCACAGAAAGTCATGAAACCACTGTTTGCAGGAAAACTTATCTAAACATTCAAGCAGAGGACTCTTTGAACTCTTTAAGTTTTAAAGAGGAAGGGATACTAGTCAGACAGTTTTTTTGTTTTTGTTTTTGTTTCTAGAGATTATCTGAAGATAATCTGTTATCTTGGAGCCTGTGAAAAATAGATTACAGCATCGATCCCAACTATATTACTTGTAATATTAAAAAGAGTAGCGGATTAGATGTTAGAATACTCTGTCTCCAGGACCAGACTAAGACCCTGAAAAGCAGGACCTAGTCTTTATGAGTGATGACTGACGAGTGTTGGTGTGTTCTGCTTCTCCTTGGGGTCTCAGTCGCCTCATCTTTAAATTAATCCTTTTGACTCTTCTCTTAACCTCGTAGGAGAATTAGATGAGAATTTGATAGGTGGAAGTGTTTTGGCTGCTATGAAATAACAAATATTTTATGACATAAAGTGAAATCTGATTTACAACATAATGAAATAGTAACTTCACATATTTAAAGAAGAGGTTTTTTTTTTTCCAAAGTCTTTGAAATACTTAAAAACATGTATTTTCTGAATCTTTTAGTTAATATTATTTCGGATGACTGCCCTTGCTTTTCTTTTATTCCCCTTGATATCTCCATTTTTCTCAAAGGGCACGCACTGCAAATCTACTCCTCAAGCCTCCTAAAACAGCTGCAGTTGATTGTTCAACTGTATATAATACAGCACTGATCAAAGGGATCAAGGGAAAAAAATGTCAGAAATCCAAACATGTAAATTGTAGTTTTATAGTACTGGATCTTTGAGGGGACAGGGGACAAGTCATGAAAATATTTGGGCCTTTGAGGTGAATATGAATATATAGTTATTTTAAATTAGGAAAATGACTAATAAAAATTGTTTAATCATTTAAAATAGTAAAGATGAGAAATAATGTATTATAATTTACTACTTAGTAAGTTAATTATTTTAGGTACATACAAAGTATATTGTATTTTATAAATAATGAATATGGGTTTATTATATTAATAAACATATGATTTTGTTTTATTTATATACTACCAAAATATAATTAAAGAAAATAAAACTTTTAAATTAAAATTCAAATTTATAGTAATTGTAACTTTTAAGTCTTTAATAAAATTGGATACAGAAATAACTTGGGCTTTTCTGTTTGTCTTTTAGTTATTAAGTCGAAAAGACAAAACTACCTTTGAAAAACTAGAATATGTAATGAGTAAAGAAGATAATTACAAAAGACTCAGAGACTATATAAGTAGCTTAAAGATGACACCCTGCATTCCCTATTTAGGTGAGTTATGTCACTGTATATTCATTATGCCTAGTTGTTGCTCTGCTTTAATCAATAGTTTATAAAAAATTCAATGTATTTTAAAAGTTTGTGTTTCCTTTAAAGAAATTAAAGGATTCTTAAGTTGAAAAAATTGTCTAAAGGAATGTGTTACCTTACTACCTGGAATGTATTTTCATTTTTTCTTAGAAATGAACCATATGGTAAAGCCATACATTTTTGCTATTTTAGTAATGCTTTAAAAGAATGAACTAGTAGTTTGCAGTGAAGTTTAATGCTGTGAAAATATTTAACATTAACTCAAGAAATTGATGAAAAGATACAATGAATTTATTGTCAACATCGTGAGTTTTTAGTTTATATTGTTGGCAGGTATTTTAACAGAGAATTATGAAAAACAGTCTCAATGAAGGTGTTATTGTTTTTCCTGGAAGAAATTAGCTGTTTAGCTGTGGAAATTTAGCTCAGTGCTGAGACAAATCTGTATTTTACATATTATTACACATAGTGTGTATCTCTTTATTGTATATTTTACAGTGTCGATGAATTCCAAGAAGTATTGAACCAATAACAAAGATGTTCACCAAAATATGAATAGTAATTTTTTACTAGGTGTTGGAATAAAAAAATGACTGAAACTATACCTTTTTAATGTATATGTGAATTTAAATACAGAAAATATATTATGTATACCTAGTATATGCATTATATTATGTATACCTAGTATATGCATTAAAATAAATCGATTTGATCCTATGTAGAGAGTAATCAAAAGATAACATTTGTTTTTTCCCAGTATCCCCTTTTACCCCCTATTTCCACCTGTCTTTTATATAACTACTCATATTGGATTTTACCATAACTGTTTCTGAAAATAATGGAAAAACCTGTTACTTGTTTAGGAGACTCTACAGTGTCATCTTTGAAGTCTTTATAGTACCACTGAACACAAAGTACCAGTATAGTACCAGAACTCAAAGTAGGGGCAAAGACAGCTGACACACTGTCATTCAGCTGCTCTAGAGCATCACTTTAGTTTGTCAGAGATCTCAACTCACCATATCATTGTGGGACATTCTCAGATCCCAGTGGGAATAGGAAATGTTGCACATCGTGTGTTGAAGGCAGAGTACTCCTGTGCATTGTGCAGCGGCCACGTCCTGTTTGTCTGTTTCTTTGATAAATGGTTCAGGGCCATAGTGAACATAACTCAGAGGGGCTCTAAGTTGATATCAGGAAAGGCATTCTGCATACGCTCTACTTTCTACCATTGGCTTTGACATTCTTGAAAGTGGGGAAAGGAAGAATAGAGGACTTTTTAAAGTCATCAGTACCTTCATACTCCATAAAAACATAAACTTTTCATAGCATAAAGAACATTAGACAGAATTTTTTAAATTCATGTCGCTCAGTTGTGTCCAACTCTTTGTGATCCCATGAACTATAGCCTGCCAGGCTCTGTTCGTGAAGTCCTCTAAGCAAGGATACTGCAGTGGGTCACCATTCCCTTCTCCAGGGGATCTTCCTGACCTAGGGATTGAACCCAGGTCTCCCAAATTGCAGACTGAGAATTGGGAACTGTAAATTCCAAAATGGCTCTATGATATTCATTTTTCAAGTCATTGAATTGTCTTCTTTAAGCCTTGTTTTCTTTACCTAGAAGTAGCACACGTGTTTTTCTTGAGGCTGGATGGGACCACAGTGATCTCTTCTAGATAAATCACTTTATACTACACTTGAGAAAACCAAAGTCCAGAAAGGTAAAAGAGCTGTTTCAGAATCCTAAAACCTAGTTAATGACAGTTCTGAGGTTCTGACCTAACATCTTTCCAATTATAGCTGCTAAACTCTTATTCTAAAATTTATTGATTCCACAATTGTGTTTTTTTCTCATTGAAATAAATATTTTTCCAAATTTCATAATTTGTTTTTTAGAAAAGGAGATTAAGATTATTTTCTATTGAAGAGGACAAAATAGCATAAATCCTTGTGCTGTGATGTCTAGTTAAGGGGTCTTTGTTTTATATTTATCCACAGTAGAAACTTCAGTAGAGGGTTTGAAGTTGTCTGTGCATGTGCACTTAAGCACACTCTTATACTATGAGGGTGTGATGGGAAATTATTGAAATAGTGGAATCTGGAAAAGTTTTCCTTTAGAAAATACACCTGTTTTCTCCCAACTCTGATACCTGAAACGGAGTATTTTTTCCTGTGGGTTAAAGCAAATGAAGAAAACACTGAGGTATAGAAGTTAGTTTTGAGAAAATAATAGAACCATAATCTTTCCTGTGTCTTCAATTTGGTCTGCATTAACTCCACTTTTCAGTTATTTTTCACTTTATATATTCTCATGACCCAGAATCTTCCTTACTGAAATTCTCCACCAGTAGCACCAGTCTCTCTTGATTTACCTTCTAATTTATGGCTTTTGTTTTTTTGACTCCTCTTTCTCTGCCTCTCTCTTAAATCTGTTCTTCTAAAGGTCTCAGTCCTTTCCTTTTAATCCATACACACACTTAAATGGTCTCATTCAGCTTTTTCTCATATATCACCTGATGACTGCCAGATCTCAGATTGGACCTATATATTCCATTGGCTTTATGGCCTAGTAATTCCTAATTACTAGTAATTCCTAATTCCTGTGGCCTAGTAACATTTTAGGTACTCAGATACTGATTGAATGAGATATCTATTGGTAACTCTTATAAATTATTAATTATTTTCCCCCTTTTTCTATACCTGATCCCCATCTTATCTCCTGGCTTAGTGAACTAGTGATCACAGTGTTGCATTATCTACACTGCTTCACCACCCTCGACACTTGGCGGGTTTTCTGTTCTTTGTTTTTGGCTTTACTGAATTTCTCCTCCTCCTCTACTTCTTATACCCTCTGTTAGTTTAGTTCAGTTCAGTTGCTCAGCCGTGTCAGACTCTTTAAGCAAGATGCATGTTTGTAAGGGTTATCAAGAGTTAGAAGCCAAAGTGAAAGTGTTAGTTGCTTAGTCGTGTCCGACTCTTCACAACTATATGGACTGTAGCCCACCAGGCTCCTCTGTCTATGGAATTCTCCAGGCAGGAATACTGGAGTAGGCTGCCATGCCCTCCTCAAGGAGATCTTCTGGACCTGGGGATTGAACCTGGTTCTCCTGCATTGCAGGCAGATTGTTTACCATCTGAACCACTGGAAAAACCCCATTAGAAGCCAAAAGGTGAAGGGGAGTGGCAAAAACTTACCCTAAAAATAGAAAACATACACTTTCAGTCCAGGTCAATTCAGATGCTCAATCATGTCCGACTCTTTGAGACTCCATGGACTGTAGCATACCAGGCTTCCCTGTCCATCACCAACTCTCAAACCTTGCTCAAACTCAGGTCCATGGAGTTGGTGATGCCATCCAACCATCTCATCCTCTGTCGTCCACTTCTCCTCCTGCCTTCAATCTTTCCCAGCATCAGGGTCTTTTCCAGTGAGTCAACTCTTTGCATCAGGTGGCCAAAGTATTGGAGTTTCACCTTCAGCATCAGTCCTTCCAGTGAATATTCAGGACTGATTTCCTTTAGGATGGACTGGTTGGATCTTGTTGCAGTCCAAGGATTCTCTCCAGAGTCTTCTCCAACACCACAGTTCAAAAGCATCAGTTCTTCAGTGCTTACCTTCCTTTATAGTCCAACTCTCACATCCATACATGACTACTGGAAAACTTTGTCGGCAAAGTAATGTCTCTGCTTTTTAATATGTTGTTTACGTTGGTCATAGCTTTTCTTAATTTCATGGCTGCAGCCACCATCTGCAGTGATTTTGGAGCCCCCAAAAATAAAGTTTGTCACTCTTTCCATTGTTTCCCCATCTATTTTCCACAAAGTGATGGAAGTGGATGCCATGATCTTAGTTTTCTGAATATTGAGTTTTAAACCAACTTTTTCACTCTCCTCTTCCAGTTTCATCAAGAGGCTCTTAAGTTCTTATTTGCTTTCTGCCGTAAGGGTGGTGTCATGTGCATATCTGAGGTTATTGATGTTTCTCCCAGCAGTCTTGATTCCAGCTTGTGCTTCATCCAGTCCAGCGTTTCTCAAGATGTACTCTGCAAATAAGTTAAATAAGCAGGGTGACAATATACAGCCTTGACATACTCCTTTCCTGATTTGGAACCAGTCTGTTGTTCTATGTCCAGTTCTAACTGTTGCTTCCTGACCTGCATACAGATTTCTCGGGAGGCAGGTCTGGTGGTCTGGTACTCCCATCTCTTGAAGAATTTTCCAGTTTGTTGTGATCCAAACAGTCAAAGGCTTTGGTATAATCAATACAAGAGAAGTAGATGTTTTTCTGGAACTCTCTTGCTTTTTCCATGATCCAATGGATGTTAGCAATTTGATCTCTGGTTCCTCTGCCTTTTCTAGTTCCAGCTTGAACATATGGAAGTTAACAGTTCACAGACTGTTGTTGAAGCCTGGCTTGGAGAATTTTGAACATTACTTTGCTAGCGTATGAGATGAGTGCAATTGTGTGGTAGTTTGAGCATTCTTTGGCATTGCCTTTGTTTGGGGTTGGAATGAAAACTGACCTTTTCCAGTCCCTTGTTCCCTGCTGAGTTTTCCAAAATTGCTGGCATGTTGAGTGCAGCACTTTCACAACATCATCTTTTAGGATTTGGAATAGCTCAACTGGAATTCCATCATCTCCACTAGCTTTGTTCGTAGTGAATCTTCCTAAGGCCCACTTGACTTTGCATTCCAGAGTGTCTGGCTCTAGGTGAGTGATCACACCATCATGGTTGTCTGAATCATGAAGATCTTTTTTGTATAGTTCTTCTGTGTATTCTTGCCAGGAATATTCTGTATTCTGTACAGAAGTATTCTGTGTATTCTTGCCAAGAATATTATGTATTCTGTACACGAAACATATACTTTAGCATCTACATAATTTTATACATTGGATTCTCCATATAATTATTCATCCCTATACCAGTCTGTGAAGAAGCATCTGAGATTGTGAGATGATTGTGAAACATTTGGCACCAACATTTGGTAGACTTGGGACAGGAAAATGAAACAGTGAAATATTTGTCAGACAAGTTCTTGTGATGCAATTAAGCTCATTTCCAGCATGAAAATCACCTTTTTAATGTAGTGACAGTTTCATTTTATAGCACACTTTGAGATTAAATGTATTCATCCCATCTATCAAAACAAACATGCTTTTCCTAAGAAAATGTGAAGCATTTCAACTTTATACAACTTTGTGATTGCTTGATTTATTTATATCATATGCAGCTGGTTTATTTTCTCATTCCTAATCTTCAGTACTAAAGTATGTTGAAGAATGAAGATTTTACAATAGTTTATATCCTATTAATATTTACATTTTTCGTATTTTGTCCTTATTAAAAATGAATTACTAGGATCATGGCTTTTAAATTTAACTTTTCTTCAGTATTTTTTCCCCACTCATATTAAACTAGGTCTAGTGCAGATAGATGCCAAAAATGACAACATTTACAATATGCTGTACATTTGATAGGAGATAACTTGTCCTGAAGACATTTGAGAGATAATACTCATTGTGCATATTAGGAGCTTCTAGTTAACTATCCCTTCTCAAGTGTACAGAATTTGCATAATGCTATCCTTTATCCAGATGACCCCATGGTAAAGAATCCACCTGCCAAATGGACGACTGGGGTTGGATCCCTGGGTCGGAAAGATCCCCTGGAGAAGGAAATGGCAGTGTATGCCAGTATTCCTGCCTGGGAAATCCCATGGATAGAGGAGCCTGGCTGGCTACAGTCCATGGGGTTGCAAAGAGTCAGACACAACTCAGTGATTGAATAACCACCCCTTATCCTTTAATGTCTGTGAAGGTTCTTTTGGAACAGATGTGTCAACCAAAAGAATCTGTACTCTACAGAGAAAAGGTAAAGGTTAATCACCTATCTTAACATAAGAGGCATTATCCAAACTAACGGTGTTTTTAGTGTTATGAATTATGAACGGAACCAACCATCATTCTCTGTGAAATTTAAAACAGAAAATGAAGGCTTATATACTGACAAAACTCTTACTTTGATGCTGCCAGATTTATTTATAATTCAATGTGGATTAAATTATAAAAAGTAGAAAATGTTTTCTTGGCTTTTAGCTCATCATCTGCTGAAAAGTTGTCTCTTCTGTTGGTTTGCATTCAAGGTAAAAATTAGTCAGCCTGGACGATATAGTGAAAAGTTCTTAGGCTAAGGATGCAGTTTTTCTGGAGAGAAATAGTTTGGCAAATTTCAAGGAAAAAATTGTTTTATATGAGAATTATTGCTTTAAATCTGAAAATCATTAACAGCACTCATTTGTTCTTGTCATTGGAGAACAGTCTTAAGGGGCTTATTAGAGAATTTGGCATGGGAAGTTTTGCTTTGCTGGAGAGAGGGCAAAAGAGCATTGTGCAAAAATAATTTAGTTGTTGTATGAAACATGATAAATATTCTTTCATGTGCGTTTTCTAGCCTCATTTCTACTTTATTTATGTAACTTTGGGAAGATGCAGTAGCTCAACCAGCTTAGGATGTTTTCTGGGAAGGAAAGCATATGTTTTTAAAACTATGGAAATAAGAAAGGTGTTGCAGTTCTGTACATTGCTTCCTATCAAGTAGAAGCAGAATGTTACAGAGAAAAGTAAGATGGCCTAATTCTGTCTCTTATAGAGACACCCCCAACTTAATTTGCAATTTTGTATGTTAGATTTTCAAGATAGTCCCCTCTCACCCCCCTAATCTTTTTTTCCCCTTTTTTGAGAAGAGAAAATCTGTCTTTATGTTGGGCTTCTCTGGTGTCTCAAGATGGTAAAGAATCTGCCTGGGGAAGGCAATGGCACCCCACCCCAGTACTTTGCCTGGAAAATCCCATGGACGGAGGAGCCTGGTAGGCTCCAGTCCATGGGGTCGCTAAGAGTCGGACACGACTGAGTGGCTTCACTTTCACTTTTCGCTTTCATGCATTGGAGAAGGAAATGGCAACCCACTCCAGTGTTCTTGCCTGGAGAATCCCAGGGACAGGGGAGCCTGGTGAGCTTCCGTCTATGGGGTCGCACAGAGTCGGACACGACTGAAGCGACTTAGCAGCAGCAGCAGCAGCAGTGCAGGAAACCAGGGTTTGATCCCTGAGTTGGGAAGGTTCCCCGGAGAAAGGAATGCCAACCTGCTCTAGTATTCTTGCCTGGAAAAGTCCATGGATAGAGGAGCCTGGTGGGCTTTTTTTTTCTTCTCCTTTTGTGAGAATAGAAAAGCTTTCCTTGTATCCATCTGTAATAAAGAATATAAATTGTGCCCTTTCCATCCCCTATCCTCTGACAAGCACTATTTTGTTTTCATTAATCTCTCTCCCTCAGCAGTGTGTAATAAACCGTTAGTTTGTCTTGGTCAAGGGCTCTATGCTTAGCATCTTAAATAAAAGTGGGCACTTAATATTTAATACTTAACTGGTTGACTTCATTCATTAAATTATCCCTTTCTGGCTCTTCCCATTGTTCCAGCAATTTTATTCGTGTGTCATTTTTTGTATACAACTCCCTACCTGCTCCCAGTGTTCTGCTGGCCATCCAGTGTTTGCTTAGCACCCTTCTTGGTGATAGATGTAGAGCAGGGATCAGAGTGGACTTTGACCCTTCCTTTGTGGAACTTAACATCTCTTTAATATCAAGTTCTGTGTTGATGTCATTACCTTGTGAATAACCTCTCCTCTCTCCTAAGCTGTGAAAGAGGTGCATAACATTACCAGGCCTTGATAGCAGTGCCCTCATCACAGCAGTGTTTGAAGCATGCCTAAACTTGCAAGGACCTTCAGATTTTATCTGATCCTCTTTAATGTTTCTGGGGTTTTCAACCTATCTTGATCCCTTAGAAGAATATAGTTCTTTAATTTTATATTAGTTTTAGAAATTTTTGCTAATCTATGTACAAATATTTTCAAAAACAGTAGCTTTTTATTCACATTTCTACAAAGATATTTTGACAAAGTCCAAAGTTTTAATGAAGGTGTTTTCCCTGCCCCTTTGGTAGAATTTTACGTGATTAAATGTATAAAAGTCTCTGGAACTGATCTCAAAAATGCCTAATGGTCAAAAAAGATCATTGGTTTTTAATATTTTAAGAATTTTATTCCATTTTCCTTTCTTTGATTTGTAGGTAATACACACCATGGATTACTTTACCTTATTCTTCTCATTAGGATTACATAGTGAATTCTAAAACAGCAATAAAGCATGTTCAGTCATTTTCTTCTGAATCCTGAGAATGAGGTCTGAAATGAGCTCTGACCAAATGGCAGCTAGCCCTAGCTTTTTCTTTAGCCAAAATTACATTACCATTTTCCATTACCTCATTTGTATCCTTTTTTACTCTCATTTTTTTTATATATTTAAAATTCTTCTAACTTTCTTTAGTAGTGTATTTTCTGAAGTTTACTTTAGACCATTCAGAGACTTGTGATATAAAAGGGCTGGGGATGGGGTTATATTGATTGCTTTCCCATTTTCATCGTTTTGGGTTTTGTTTTTTTTTTGAAGGGCCTATATCTTTAAAATATATGTATATTATGTGTAGAAGTTATATAGATCTGCATTTTAATCATAAACAGAATCAGATTACCCCAGTTCCAACAGCTTTGCCAGCAGTGTTTCCAACTTGATATTTCAGTAATGTGTTTTGTAAATTTTTTAGCAAACCTTAATAGGAGGATAATAATAAAAATCTTAAGTAACATTTATTTGCAACTTAATCCCATATGCCCAACATTGTATACTTTACATAAATTTTCTAATTTGTTACAACAGTTTATAAGTGATATTATTATTCATGTAAGTGAAGAAACCTGAACAAGGGAGGTTAAATTGACTTGCTCTTAAGGTATGCATTATAACCATTTCATTTATAGCTCCAAGAAAGCATTATGGAATTATATTAATATTTTCAAAATCTGTCTTTAGCTTTAACTTTGAGTTCATCTTTCAGTCTTTCCTGTAATTATCTATAGAATTACAATGTAATAACTATTGACCCCACTGACAAAATTGAAAACTGAGCTTATTTTTAGGTGGCTTCTTTAAGGAGGGGTCATGACATCATTAAGTAGAATCATTCTTTTCTTACTTATTTTCTCAGACACTAAAAGAATAAAAAAATCATTAGGATATAATCATCTTTAACGTACTATTGATTAATTCAAGTATATAAAAATCATATCACAGTAGTACAGATTTATAGGTAATTTGAAACATTTTATTAGTTGTAGAAGCTTTTACAGTTTTCTTATATGATTACCAGTAGGAGTCGTAACAAATATAATGCCAAAAGAATTAGCACTCCTTGACTCATAGAGTCAAGTGAACATTAAACTGAAAATCTGATCTTTACACTCACGCAGGAGCCTGAGGATGAGTTTATTAGCTCATATCTACTTAATTTTAGAGATGCCAAGGTTCCTTGACATTGACGATGTCCCATTGAGTGGAGGACAGAGTCTAAGTCATTTTTAGGATAAGCTTCCTTTCATTTATTAAAAATAACTAAACATAAGTAAACCAGCTCTTCTATAACCCCGCTCCAAGTTTATAGCTCAATCTCACTGGAGGTAAGGCAACCACATCTTATTCCCCGATAACCTGTAAAGTGGCTAGCTATCAGACCTTGCCTACCATACATGTGACTTACCTAATCGCTCACAAGATTCTCATTAGGCTGAAATCTCTTAGTATGGCTATTTCTTTTTTAATTTTTTTGGCTGTGCCACACAGCAAGTGCGATCATAATTTCCCAACCAGGGACTGAACCCTAGCCCCCTGCATTGGGAGCGTAGAGTCCTAACCACTGGACCACCAGGGGAGTCCTTTTTTTCTTTTTTTACTACGGCTTTTCTTAACTTAATTTTTCTTATAGCCAATGCTCTTTACTACCTGCCATTAACAGGTGACATAGCTCTATTAAGTTTGCACATGAAGATCGTGGATCAGTGTAATTTTGTGCTGGAAAATTTGGATATTGTTTTTTTTAGCACGTTTGTTACTCACTCTCTGCAAGGCACCACATGATAGGTAATGCAGAAAGTATATAGATGAGCAAGAAATAATCTGGTAGTTGAAGTCTACTGAGTCCTTACTAGTATCAAGCATTATTCTAAGTGTTTTACCACATGTATTACCTCATTTGATTTTCACAGTAACTACATGAGCTAGGTACTGTTGTTATCTCCATTTTATAGATATGAAAACTGAGGCAGGAATATATAAACTGACCTCAGGAATATCTAACACATGTACATAGTAGATTTGGGCCACAAATCCAAGCAGTTCTGCCTTTAGGACCTGTGCTTAGCCATCATATAATATTGCTTCCTACTCCTTAATCTCGAGGAACTCAGTTGCCTAAGTTATTCTTAAGCTTTCCAGGAACTTTAGAGCAGAGCTGTATCACCTCTCTATAAAGGAGGGTACAATGGACTCTATGGGCAAGGTGCTGTTAGCATTCAGCAGTTTTCCAGTTTGTATGTTGACTTTCACATGGTTCGGTGTTAATAATATTCATGTTCTGTGAAAATTCTCTGAGACTTGTCTTTAATAGGGTTTTGGATGTGTGAGTGAAACGCTGTAGTTCTGCAAATAAATGGAATGCTCTAGTAAAGTTTTATTCAATTAAGATTTGATAAAAACGATTAGATGCCTAATTTCTACCAGAAATTTTATAGTGAATTTTTATGGTTCTAGGGGTGGTGGAGAGGGACTTGAAAACCATTCCAAAATGACCATAGATAAAGCAGAAAATAACATTGCTATCAGTTTGATGTTCTCTTACCTTCTTTCACCAGAAGTTTTGAGATGTGGCAGAGCAGAAACGTTGGACTTGATATTGATGGATTAAAGTTGTGCAGATAATTATCTTCAGATCTGACTGGTTAAGCAAAAGTCTCAAGAGATTCCTCTAAAATTTTTAGTTCACGTATGAGTTAAGGGAAGATCTGCTCTAAGCAGAACATATTTTTAGAAGATAATTATTCTAGAAGATTGGTAGTAAAGCTGTTAGTTGCAAAGATGAGCTAAAGACACACTGGAATTAGCCATTTGGACTAGTGAAACCCCTGTCGATTCCATTCTGAAACTGTTGAATCTCAGTATTGGAAAAATATCTAAGAGCTCGCTGAAGATGTTTCAGTCCCACCCATCAGTATGCAGTAATGCTTGTAAAGCTGTCCAAACTTCCTGACTTGACTGGCAGATAAACTTTTTCTAAATAGTTAAGATCAGTAAATTAGGGAGGGAAAAGTATTAATAAATAAGCTTAGAGTTGTAATTCAGTTCTGTAAAACCATTGACTCACCAAATATTCTGCACATTTGTAATATCAATGTTTTACTGATATAAAAACATAAAGTAGATTTTAGGAAATTTTGGTATTCATATGAAATCATATGAAGGTAACATTGAAAAATTAATTTGTCTATTTCTGTTTCTATAAATTGGCCATTTAAATACTGTATACATTATTTTTGTTTTTAAAAATACGTATCTTGTGGATTTCTTCATTCTGAAATTGACATAAAATATATTGTCAAGAATTCAGATTTAATCATTTCATGTGAAAGGCATAAACAACTTGAAATAACTTTTATTCAATACAAATTGTTGGCAAAACTAGAGTTTTTTCTAATTTCCTGTCTATATTTTTTATAAATAAAATGTATGATGTTGCTGAAATCTTAAAATTATTTTTCCATTGGAAGTTACAGCATTCTCATAAAGGCTTTAAATAAGTTGTTAAAGATCTTGACATGTATTGAATTTTGATTTAAAATAAAGCTAAAATTTGTTTTACATTGTGACAAATAATTTACATTTTAGAAAACAAACTTTGCCTGTATTCAGTCAATAATATTTTTAAAATAACTTGGATTATAGATACAGATAATCTTCTACAGTATATTAAGGGAAGATGAAACTATATTCATAAATCCCCTTTTATAGTTATAGTAAAAATTCACTTTAAAAACTATCTGTAGAAATGAATTGTGCAAAATAATACACATGTAACATTTACATTTTTAAGAACTGAAAATTAGAGTTCTGTGTCATTTAAATTGGAGACTTCATCTCTTCAGTCAATAGGCTTGATCAGCATCTGAACTGCTCTCAAGGAGTAGGAGCCACCTCGGTATTCAGCCCAAAATATCCCATCTTGGTACTTGCTTCTGTAATGGCCTCCTCTGTACCAGACTCCATTGAGATTAGAGTGTGCACAGGCATTGTACCACCATCCTCCTTTATGGAAGTGGGCGCAGTTTCCTTTGAGGAAAAAAATATAGACATCAGAGTAAAAGTTTCTTCTAAGTGTGGCACTCTGTAAACCATCAAAAACTTACTCTACTTTGAGAACAGTTTGAGTTTTTCTTACTGATTTCAGTTAACCTTTATCCTCACAGTGGTATTTTTTTCACTTATTCTGTTACTGTTGCTTGAGTATCAACTACTTCAAAGATCTCTTGAATTGCCTTTTTTATTTTGCTCTTTGCTTATTGCTGCTGCTAAGTCGCTTCAGTCGTGTCCGACTCTGTGCGACCCCATAGACGGCAGCCCACCAGGCTCCGCCGTCCCTGGGATTCTCCAGGCAAGAACATTGGAGTGGGTTGCCATTGCCTTCTCCATTGTGTCAAAGTGAAAAGTGAAAGTGAAGTCGCTCAGTCACGTCTGACTTGTAGCGACCCCATGGACTGCAGCCTACCAAGCTCCTCCATCCATGGGATTTTCCAGGCAAGAGTACTGGAGTGGCTTGCCATTTTGTTGTTGTTGTGAGTGATTTTCTTTTCTGGGAGGCAGGGTAAATAAATGCAAGTAGTGTTTATATGTAAGAAAGAGAGGTGGGGGAGATTGGGAGGGGAAAAGATATGGAATTGCTAAAGAAAGTAAAGTTGGGTAAAATTGATTTTCAAAATAGCAAAAAAAAAATTATATCTAAAATAGTACTACTAACAAATCAAATGAGTTTCTGTAAATAAGGCATATATTATGGTTGAATCTGTCTTCCTTTTTCCTCTTTTGCCGGAGTGAAATAGAGACCTGTGTGCTGCTTGCCATAGAGCTCAATGTAAAAATAAATCAATTTTCAGGAGATATCTCTTTATCACAGCCAGAAACCTAGGCTAAAAAGGCAAAAAGTGTGTGAAAATTAAATTAAAAATTACATTATGTGGATGACCTAATTGAGTCTTTCTAAAGAGCATATTTCTCCTCTGAATACAGCTTTTCTGCAGTTCCTGTACCCCCCTGCTGCAGTTGTCTTTACCAAAAAGTGCCTTTACCCCAAATGACTCGCTTCCTTCGCTCCCTTCAGGGCCTTGTTCAAATGTCACCTTTTTTGTCCAACCCATGGAAAATGGCACCCTCCCTGTTCCCTGTTCAGTTTTACTTTTCCTGAAGCACTTGCCACCACCTGAGAAATCATTTTGTTTCCTTCCAGAAAGTAAGTTCCCAAAGGGCAGGAACTTTGTTCACTGCCGTGTTCCTCGGAGCCTACAACGGTGCCTACCACATGGTAGGTGTTCAGTGGAATTTGTTAGCAGTTTTAGGCAGTTGCAAGTTTATTTCCAGATGACTGTTTTGTTTCCCATTCCACCCCATCAGGTTAGAACAGCAAGACCTTGTTCACAGTGTTCACACTTTGCGATTGCCTTAGAGAAGAGCTCCCAAAAAGCTGTTCCTTTTAGCAGGTTGTATTCCCTTTGACTGAGTCCAAAACAACTTTTCTGAAAAGACTTCAGTGGCATATACTTTATAACAGGGTTCTATTTAGTGCATAGAAAGTGGTGATCCTGCAAAGAACACGCATCAGTTTTTTTTCACTCACCTGCATACATATCTTTATCTCTGTCCAGAGTGGTGAACTGTTTACCATTATGCCACATCATGGAATCCCCAGCATTCCCCTGGTAAGTCCCCAGACGCAGTCTATAGAATTCACTTTCTGGTTCCAGGCGGAAACTGCTATATTCTGCATAGACTTTTTGTCACTCCAGTCTTCTAATTCAATCAATAACTTATAATTATCTTGATTGCTAAGCAAATAGATATTTTCCAGTCCAAGCCAATATTCTCCATCAATGTTTCCAAATCCTTTCTGTTATTAAACAAAGAACATGCATACATGAATAAGTGTAGAGATAGTAAGCATTTTCTAGTTGTTTTAAACACCTGATAGCTTAAAGATATTGACCATTTAAGTGTTAATGTAATCTTCCATTTTTGTAGATCACCTGTTCTACTGAAGTCCCACGTAATCACTTTGTTTTGTTTTGCTTTCTCTCAATTTGTCAGCATTTATTTGCACAACTAACTCCAAAGTCTACAAATAAGATAAAAGCAGAATTTAAATTATTCATAGAAACTAAAAATATTAACTAGTACACTACCCAGATCCTCGAAAAGCGTTCGTAATTTCTTTCATACTCATACAAAGAAACAAATTTTTGCTCTAAAAGTAATATAGGTATTGTCTCCACCATAGTCAAATAAATAATGCATCTAATGTTTTTTATGATACTCAGTAAAAATGATAGTATCTGTTTTAGAACAAATTATCTTCTTTAGTGCTATTAAAAATAAAATTAGTAAATGTAAGATGATAAAATAGTAACCTTCAAAGTCCCTTTGAAAAATTGTAGGTTAATGTTTGAAGAAAGTAATAAATTAACTATCCTATTTCCATAAATATTTGCCATCGCAAGTATGCAGCAGAATATGTTTGATAAACCTGATCTTAATGCTAAATGTATTTTCAAAGAGGTTGTGTTCTTTCACTTGTTACTTGTTTAAAAATTTATACAATTTCTCACATGTATATATTAATGTCTCATTATTATAAGCAATAATACATGACCTTTTTTCTAAGATTGTTTACCTCCGATTAAATACACTTGATAATGGGTGCAGATGTGGTCATGAACAAAAAAGCAGTTGTCTTCCTAGAAAATGAAATTAGGATCAGTCTTTGCAAAGAATTAAATATATGTGTAAATCATCCAGACTGAAAGGGAACATTTTAAAATTCATCTTTAGTTTCCTTTTTACATTTTAATTTTGACTTGAAACCAAAGATGAGGATTGTCTTTTGGACAAATGCAGATAATGAAAAACATACGAAGAGCAATTTTTTAGCTGTGTATCTTATTTGTTGCATAGAATGACTATTCTTGCAAGAGCTGCTTTGTTCTACCTCTCCCCCTAGGGCTGAATCACTGATTTACCTTGTAATTTTCCCAGTTTCTGAAGAAGTTGACCGAGCCATCTGTTCTTTTCTGAATAACAGTCCAACCCCCAGGATCCAAACTGTTCTCACACCATAGTTGCATTGGTCCATTGCTGTTTTCAGGTTTGATCATATAAATCCCACTGACTGAATGTCCAGCGTCTTTTGCATGCTGACAGTCTTTGTATGGTCCTGTAATTAAAATTATGATTTGACTTTGATTGCCAGGAAACTTAATAAGAAAAGAGCCATATTAAAGTAGTTTTTAGTTAAGAGTCTTACCATTGTATCTTTCTTTACAGATACCGTTTTTAATGTATTATGTACACAAACCTCTAAAAGCTAAAGAAACTAAATTTTTTTTTTTAAAAAGCATCTAAATAAAAGAATTACCCTCCCCGAGTCCCACTATCTGGAACATTAACTTGATTTTCCACTGTTCTTGCAAGTCTTTGTCCAAATACATATATTTTTTGTATTGTTATAATTCGAACACTCATAGAAAATTGTATTCTTTTTGTTTCAACAAACATTTCCATGGGACTACAGTCTCCATTCTAGCACTTACAGTAACTGTAAGACACAGTCTTTGATGTTGATATATCATGCTTACCTCTGCCATTAGACACTGAGGTTTCATCTGATTTTTGCTATTATAAGTAACACTGTACATAGTGTCTTCTTTTTGACTTCATTTTTTCATACATATGAAAATCTTGCAGGATTGATCTGCTAGATCAAAAGTGTGTGGACAGTTTTAAAGTTTTTCACGGGGTCCAATTTACCAAAATTTGATTTCAGTGCATCACACTAGTCCCTTGAGATACTCAGTGAAAATGGCATACCACGGTCAAGTAAGTTTTAGAACTGCTAAGTATTATATTACCCTTTCCGAAACACAATATACATTCACATATGAAAGACTGAGAAGCCCTGAAATAAACCAGTCTCCCAGGCTTATGGAATCTTTTAAATTTTCCCCTCATACAACAGTTCATAAGAATACATATCAGGAATGTTGGCAACATGCCTTTCTAAAGTGTTGTATCAATTTATATGACTAACAGTAATTTTCTTATTTAATCTACACAGTAACCTTCTGATAGTTTACAGATGTTCTGTAGATGAAACAGTTAACTGACTAGTCTTTAAACCCTAGACTTACGCCCACTTTTTTCTAATCCCAGAACCCATGCTCTGAACTGTTATGGTACAACTGTTCCCATGTTATCTCACAGTTGTATGAATTCACTCCTTATTTTTTAATCCACTGATAAGTTCTTCATATATTTTAAAATGACAGAACATTTTGTGAAATCATTTGTAGAGTATCTGACTCTTGAACTTGTGATTTCCATATTTCTGATCTAAAGAAAGATAGCATCTAGTTTACTGAGCATTCTTCAGTTTCACCCTTCTCCAGTGTTTTAATGCTTTGAATTTTTTAGTAAGCATGTCAAAATATTAAGTGATTCAGAAATTAGAATTACCCTAAAGATCAACCCTAAGTTACCCTAAAGAACAACCAAATGAGTATAGAAATTTCAGTTGTCAAATTTTATATTTTACTAAAAATTTTTAAGTTCTGACATGTAGAATTTTTAGAAATTGTGTGAGAGTTTAGTCAAGTAAAATTCATACAAGAAAATCTGTACTGTAATGATAATAGGATTGTTGAAATTTTGAGGAATGTGTTTTTTGTACGATGCCAAGTATGTACAAGGTCCCTTATGGGGCCTTATTGGGGTAGAATTAATCTCATTAAATAAATAGTTACACAGCTACACCATTAGAAGGGCTTCTTAGAAACTATAAACTCTTCCCTCTAGATTATTCTTAACGATGGAGACTGTTTTTGTTTTTTTTCTGACTTCATGTCATCAGTGTTTGAACTATTAAGTAAACTGTCAATTTTTTGTTAAGCAAATGAATCAAAGTTGCTTTCACATTTTAAATACAGGGAAATTGAAAACCACACACAAAAAGAAGAAATGATCAGTTTCTCTAGTCCATATTTTTATTGTGTTTCATTGATATTTCTCTGTTTCGGGTTTTTAAAAATTATAATGACTAAGCACTACTGATTGCTACTAAAAATTTGTAGAAACTGGAAATACATAATGCTGCCTTTCTTGGATTATATTTATTTTAAGTAGCAAATTTCTTAGTTCTAGAGCTTCAATTAGATTATTTTTTATCATTTTTACCTCTTTTCTGAGATTCCAGTCTTGCATTTATTATGGACATAGTTTCCTTTAAGCTGTAATAACTACTTTAAAAATTCTTGTTCCTTCTATTGCTAGTTTGTTGAGAGCTCTTACCATGAATGGATTTAGGATTTTGTCAAGGCTTTTTATTTATCTACTGACATGATGATATGGTTTTTCTTTTTTTATTTGTTAATATGATAAATTCTATTGATTATATTTTTAGTGTTAAACCAACCTTTCGTTCCTGGGATAACCTCAACTTGGTCATGTTATATTATCATTTTTATATATAGCTTGATTTGTTAAAATTTTGTTAAGAATTTATGTTTTTATAGTTGTGAGGATATTGGTTAGATTGTGAAAGCTCATAAATGGTTTCTTAAGCTAGGGAGGGCTCTTCTAAAAATAATATTTTTCCTTTTCACACTAGCTGTAAATTAGATCACATTCCATTTAAATGGCAATGTGAATTATTTGTACCTATCTACCTTCTCAGTTATTGAATTTAAATTACAAAGTATTCATAGCCTTTAACACAGTGCTTAATAAAATCGTCATCATCAGTACCTTAGTTCCCTTTTCTTCTTTGTTGCTGACCTTTACACATAGCAATAACTTATTTAATAATTTAGCCTGTGTAATAAATATGTTTGTTTTATTAAAAGATTTAATGTGGCTATTCACAGTGGCATGTACACTCATTTCTATTGTAGAAAAATAATGTATTCCTGAAAAACCTCATGATCTGCAAAATCATGCACTAAAAATAACAGCTAATGTTAGCTGCTAGCATACTTTGTGTTCATCTGCTGTTATTTGTGGCACAGAACATTACTATGCTTGGATACAATCCCATGTGAACCAGTTTGACCACTTTGTAAATTTTACTGATGTTATTCACCATTGCTTTTTAACCAGTCATGTGTGAGCTACTTCACGTTTCAGAAGCATGCCCCGCAGTCAAGTCAGAGAAGGGCAGAGAAGTTCAAATGAAGTATGATTTCCAGATCCAGTCTTAGATTATTTTGTGCAATGCATGGTAACGTGTTTTATTTGTTTACTTGTGGGTGAGAGCTCTAGTTTTTATATCCAGTTTAACTGTGTATCTAGTTTAACTCACTTCAGTGCTCAAATATTTGTTGAATTAAACGATTCCTGGCAGCCACAGTGGTTTCCTTGGTTCTGTCTTTTCTGCATCTGTAATAGGCTGGAGACTGTGTTAGGCTCCAGGGATAGAGAAACAGCCACAGAGTCCAGGGGGAAGTGGGGAGAGAAGACTCCCCTATAGCCTGATGAGTCCTCCGATCGGCCGCAGGGCACACAGGAAACCTGGCTAAGAACTAGCTAACCCAGACTTGTGGGGAAAGTTGGTGGTGTTGGCTCCATCTGCCGAGGCACAGAGAGAAGAGAGCTTGATGAACCAGGGGAGTTAGAAGTTCAGCGTGCGATGTCTGTGGTGGAGGGTGGCTCTTAGAGCTCTTGAGGTCTGCTGCACAGTTGAAATTGATGTCTTCAGTCTGAGAATGCATTTGTCATAGTTGTTTACAAAATTAGCCAAATATTTTCTAAGTTGTCACTTTCAGAACAGTCAAGAATATCTGAGGAGCACTGCTTTTAAAACTTATATCGGCATTATAGTTAATGCACACATGAAGTGTTTTTGTTGCAACACATACAAATCTCATTTCATAAGCGTGCTTCTTCTGTGAACGTCATCTTTGTAAATGTTTGCTCTGTACTCATTTGAGTATAATTTTGACAGTTTACATTTTATATATTTTACTATATATATTCACAAGTTGGATTTTCATTAGATTATTTGAATTGCTGTAAAACATTTATAAGCGTCGTTTTGAGTCTTAACTTCCCTGGTGGCTCAGATGGTAAAGCGTCTGTCTACAATGCAGGAGACCTGGGTTCGATCCCTTGGTCGGGAAGATTCCCTGGAGAAGGAAATGTCAACCCACTCCAGTACTCTTGCCTAGAAAATCCCATGGACAGAGGAGCCTGGTGCAGGCTGCTGCCCATGGGGTCGCAGAGAGTCAGACACGACTGAGCGACTTCATGTTCACGTTGAGTCTTGACAGAATATTTGTAGAATGCCATTTGTCTCTCTTCTGCTGTTTAATAGGCCCTCAGATGTTTAAGCAAATTGGGGAGTTCCTCGGTTTTCTAGATCCAGCTTTGATTTGATAAGATTTCAGTTTATGCAAATTTAAAATTATCTTTAATTTTAATTTTCAACCCACTTTTTTGTAGTGAGCTTCATGTTTGCAGTTTGGATGCCTGTTGTACTTGGTTGATATAAAGGCTTAGGAAAATGTGGTAGAAATTCTTTTCTGAGACATGCGGATAAAATTAGCAGTATTTGCAGCTATTTTTTTCCTCCTCAGTAAAGCTAATAAGTATCAGAATTTAGTGTTTGTTTATATTTATTTTTATAAATAAACCATCAACCTGTCTTAGCCCAGTGTATACTATTGATCTTGGCAGAAATATTTTCTCATTATTACTTGCATATCTTATTTTCTGCTATGTGATTAGATTATAGATCATTCTTATATTAAATGTTTTACTGCTTTCTCTTTACCATAAAAAGTGCTTCCCAGGCATTCTTAAATGACTAGTAAAGAAGTACCAGCTTTATTTTTGAGAGGCCAGTTTCCCAGTTTAACTTGCTTGTTTATGTAGTATCAAAAATTAATTTGTTTATCTATGATATGATTCAGGAATTTGTTTTTAGTCATTTACAGGTATAGACTAGGAGTACCTTTCTTCCAAAATAGGAATTTTATTACAGCCTTTTGCTTAAAACCTCTTAAAAATTTTTATTGGAGTATGGCTGATTTAGTGTTGTGTTAGTTTCAGGTATATAGCAAAGTAAATCAGTTATACATATACATATGTCCATTCTTTTTTTTTTTTTTTTTTAGATTATTTTCCCATATAAGTCATTACGGAGTACTGAGTAGAATTCCCTGTGCCATACAGTAGATTCTTATTTGTTATCTATTTTATATATAGTAGTGTGTCTGTCAATCCCAATCTCCCAATTTACCCCTCTCCCTCACTTTTCCATCCTGCTAACCATAAGTTCATTTTCTACATCAGTGACTTGCACTGAGTAATCTTGAAATAGTTGTTTTCTATGACGCAATTGGATTCTTCTCAAAGCATGAAATTGGAATTCTGTACATTGAATCTGAAGGGCCAGTCTCTTTCTTCCTCAGTTTATTTGATGATTAAAATTTGTATAAGACTAACAAAGTCCAGTTAATAGATCTGATTCATCATAGAAAAATACTAAAAAAAAAAAAAAGAAAGAAAAATACTGACCAGTCATGCCACATATTTCACAACATGTATTTTTTTAAGAAGAACCCATGTTTTAAACAGAACAGTGTGTTGAAAAAGACAAAAAGATCTCATACTTTGAATAGCATCTTTACTGGAAACTATCTTTATTTAACATACCTGTCCTCTTTCTGTAAAGAAACTGTTTAATTACTTAAGTTGAGAGGTAAATCCTTTTCTTGTGGTTGTTGAATTTCTCATTAATTTCCTTACTTTGTCCCAGTACTGTGTTTTTTGTGATAGAAGAAGTAGGACGAAAGGGATAACCAACTTAGAACTTTCAGATAACTGGTCAGCAAGTAAAATCTTTCGAGGGGTAAATTTATTAATTGGGTTGAATTAAGTATAAGATAAATATATTCAGCATTTCTGGAATGGGAAATTTGAGGCAAATGCCTTCTAAAGTGATAATAGATTCTTTCTTGTAAAAATATGAATTACTTTGTTTATTAATCTATAAGCTTAAAATGCAGTTAGCAACCTGAGCTCTTATATTGAAGTTACTTAAGAATATACATGGCATCTGGTCCTGTCACTTCATGGGAAATAGATGGGGAAACAGTGGAAACAGTGTCAGACTTTATTTTTCTGGGCTCCAAAATCACTGCAGATGGTGACTGCAGCCATGAAATTAAAAGACGCTTACTCCTTGGAAGGAAAGTTATGACCAACCTAGATAGAATATTCAAAAGCAGAGACATTACTTTGCCAACAAAGGTCCGTCTAGTCAAGGCTATGGTTTTTCCAGTGGTCATGTATGGATGTGAGAGTTGGACTGTGAAGAAGGCTGAGTGCTGAAGAATTGATGCTTTTGAACTGTGGTGTTGGAGAAGACTCTTGAGAGTCCCTTGGGACTGCAAGGAGATCCAACCGGTCCATTCTAAAGGAGATCAGCCCTGGGTGTTCTTTGGAGGGAATGATGCTAAAGCTGAAACTCCAGTATTTTGGCCACCTCATGCGAAGAGTTGACTCATTGGAAAAGTCCCTGATGCTGGGAGGGATTGGGGGCAGGAGGAGAAGGGGATGACAGAGGATGAGATGGCTGGATGGCATCACTGACTCGATGGACGTGAATCTGAGTGAACTCCAGGAGTTGGTGATGGACAGGGAGGCCTGGCGTTCTGCAATTCATGGGGTCACAAAGAGTCGGACACGACTGAGCGACTGAACTGAACTGAACTGAAGAATATACCAATTATTTTTCATAACTTGTTAATAGAAGCATAATTCAGCCCCTTTGCTCAGCCAGTCATCCTCATTAATTTAGTTTTTGTTGGTTTAAATGTTAATATAAGTATTCCACTGAAACCAACTACATTTTTAAAATTTACTAATGGGAAGCATTATAAATAATTAAATTGAAAATTAGCTTATTATAAAACATGTTTTTAGTTTCTAATGACTGTTTTTCAAACTTTATAAGATTGCCTTTTATATTCCCATACATGGCAAGGCATATATTAGAAAGTACACTCCAAAAAAATACAACAAGTATGGTCAGAGCATACACAAAGCTTATTTTCATTTGTATCACGTCATTTAATCATCACAGCAAGCTCTTACAAAAGAAGCAACTGAGTCTCAGAAGAGCCTTGCCAGAATCCACATTTCCTGGTGTGCAGGTCTATTCTCTTAACATACTATGAAGGAACTTTCTCAACTTCATTTACCTACAAGGAATGAACTTATAAATACCTCATCTGTAAAAGGAAAGTGTTTTCTTTTATTAAAGACTATGGCCAATGAACAACATTACCAGTTAAGAATTTTTTGATGGCAGTCTGCCAAATGTATAGTTACATTCCCAAACATTTTGTTTTTCAGGTAGAGGGAAAGTAATTTTTCTGGGGATTATTTATTGTAAACGAACAAAAATATTCTGTTATTTGGCATAAGCTCATAGTAAGTTTATTCTCTTGAGGTGCACTTTTCTTATAACCATCTTAAATGAAAATATAAAATTGCCTGTCATTAAGATACCTTTTAAAAATGCTGGTAAGATATATATAACATAAAATGTACCAGCTTAACCATCTTTAAGTATACAGTTAAGTGGCATTAATACATTTTCATTACTATACAGTTAATCTCCCTAGCTCTTTTCCTCTTGGAAAACTAAAACTCTGTACCCGTTAAATAACAACTCTGCATCATCCCCTCCCCCAGCCCCTGGCAGCCACCATTCTATTCTCTGTCTGTATGAATTTACTGTAGATACCTCACATACATGTAGAATAATTGTATAGTATTTGACTTTCTGTGATTGGCTAGGACACTTTTTAAATATACATACACGTTATTCATTTAAAGGATTTAGAATGACCATGTACCTACATGTAGAGGGCAGTAATATGAAATTCTTGGTGCCAGGAGCATATATGAATTCAGCATTAGACATCCATGTTTGCCCTTTTTGTTCAAGTACCCAAACAGCTGACATATTTTCCAGTCTGACATAAGAATAATATAAACAAAGATTTTAGCACATTATATATATAAAAAAAAAAATAGCAAGTCTGTTGTTGCTTGTTGTAGTTTGTATTTGATAAGAATCACAGAATACTACAACTAGAAAGAGGTATTAGAGTCTTCCTGTCCCACCAGTACTTGTACAAATGAGAAAAAACAGACAAGCAAAGTGACTTACCCAGGGTCAATAACAAAGAAAACAAGTTTCCTTAATTCTGTGCAGTTTCCCTTGTAGCTAATTAATGTCCTTGAGTTTCAGAGACCAACATTTACAGAAAAAAATAAAAAGTTAATATTTGCTTAGAACAACAAATACACAATGAATAACAGAAGAAGTTATGTCCGTGCTTCATTTTTACATTAAGGATTGGTTTATTTGGGATATATACACCATTATTTCTTTTAAAGCAAGTCTGTTTAATGAGACCTTTGACATGCTAAACCCTTATCATGAGATTTAACTCTCTAATACTGGACTTTTTGGCACGGCAGCTCAGTGTCTAGTAAAACCTAAAACTGATGTGTCTTGTTTCCCATAGGCATGCTTAGTGTGTCATTGTATGGATATGTGAATTATCATTTCTTCCAGAACTGGCGATAACTATCAAATTAAGATCCTCCGTGGTAGTCATCCCCATATTTATGTGACTGTACATCCCATCAGTTAAAAAAAAATTTCACACACTTCAGTTATATTTATTTATAAATTATATGTAAAAACTGCTGATAAATTGTATACATTAAAGGCTTAGACAAGACATCCATTTTTAAGAAAATATAAAAAAGTTTTTTCTTTCTTGATATATCCAGGTCATCATTCCATCTACATCATTCCCTTGAAAATCAGAGGGCATGGAGATCTTAATAATGATCATCATTTGCCCAATTTACTGGTTCACTAGCCTCTTGTTTCTGACAGTTACAACATAAAATGAATGACTGCAGTAGAGTAGAATGTGTTCAAGTACTTTCATGAAGGTCTTTGGAATGACAGTTTTAAGAAGCTCTATAAAAATATAATATCAAGTTAATCAGCATTTATTTAGCATCTGCAAAGGATACAATATCCACCTACCTGAAGGAGCTTATACTATAGACTGAAGGCATTTTATGTAGGTATGCATACATAAGTAACTGTGTGTACATGTGAAGATACCTGATAATTCAGCAGTGACTATAAGAAATATCGTGTCTTTGTTACAGTGTTACGAATGTTAGAGACATTCATGTAGGAACAATCACTTCAAGCCTGGGGAAGTCAAAGAGGCTTCAAGGAGGACTCGCTATTGTAGTGTATAATATTGTAGTCTGAGCCTTACAATTTGAATTAGGGAGAATGCAAGGAAAATATTTAGAAGACAATGAGTTGATTTATTTTATTGAAGCAGATGGTTTTTATGAAAGAAATCAATAGAAGGAAAGCTAAAGAAGTGGGGTTGATTCTTTTGAGGAGGATATTAATCTTCCCCAGGCTAAGCAAACTGGATGTTTTCTGTTTGTAGTAAGGACCTGCTGGGCAGGCGTGTGATGTGATCAGGATGGAAATTTGAGGCAGATCTGTTGGCAGTGTAGAATATATTTTGGTGGAAAGAGAAAATGGAGTTAGAGAGATCAGTTGGCAAGCTGTTATATAATTCTCAGTAAGAATAATGTTTGAGTGCCAAGTCCATGGTTCTAATGGCTCGTCATGTGTGGTAAATACTGTTATTATCCTCACTTTATAGATGAGGAAACAGACACAGAGCAACCCCTTCCACCCTGCTAAGATCACCCTGCTAGTAATCCAGGACGTTTCTGTCCACTCTGCTTTCACAGATAATGTGGATCTAAGTTAGAGTTCCAGTTCTGAACAGAAATGAGGGACACATCCATGAAAGACTGAAAAGCAGCATACAGATACAACTCGGTTGACTCCATGCATGGGACAGGAGGGAAGAGTCAAAGATGAGCCAAACAGATTCTGAAATGGGTGGTAAAATGCACCAAAATAGAGACGTCACAGTCCATGTACCTATCGATTTCACTTACAGAAATTTATGTCCTAAGAGTATAATTTTAAGGACAGAAATGGTATGGACCTAACAGAAGCAGAAGATATTAAGAAGAGGTGGCAAGAATACACAGAAGAACTGTACAAAAAAGATCTTCACAACCCAGATAATCACAATAGTGAGATCACTCACCTAGAGCCAGACATCCTAGAATGTGAAGTTAAGTGGGCCTTAGAAAGCATCATTACAAACAAAGCTAGTGGAGGTGATGAAATTCCAGTTGAGCGATTTCAAATCCTGAAGGACGATGCTGTGAAAGTGCTACACTCAATATGCCAGCAAATTTGGAAAACTCAGCAGTGGCCAGAGGACTGGAAAAGGTCAGTTTTCATTCCAATCCCAAAGAAAGGCAATGCCAAAGAATGCTGAAACTACCGCACAATTGCTCTCATCTCACACGCTAGTAAAGTAATGCTCAAAATTCTCCAAGCCAGGCTTCAACAGTATGTGAACCATGAACTTCCAGATGTTCAAGCTGGTTTTAGAAAAGACAGAGGAGCCAGAGATCAAATTGCCAACATCCACTGGATCATGGAAAAAGCAAGAGAGTTCCAGAAAAACATATATTTCTGCTTTATTGACTATGCCAAAGCCTTTGACTGTGTGGATCACAATAAACTGTGGAAAATTCTGAAACAGATGGGAATACCAGACCATCTGGCCTCTTGAGAAACCTATATGCAGGTCAGGAAGCAACAGTTAGAACTGGACATGGAACAACAGACTGGTTCCAAATAGGAAAAGGAGTACGTCAAGGCTATATATTGTCACCCTGCTTATTTAACTTATATGCAGAGTACATCATAAGAAATGCTGGGCTGGAAGAAGCACAAGCTGGAATCAAGATTGCCAGAAGAAATCTCAATAACCTCAGATATGCAGATGACACCACCCTTATGGCAGAAAGTGAAGAGGAACTGGAAAGCCTCTTGATGAAGGTGAAAGAGGAGAGTGGAAAAGTTGGCTTAAAGCTCAACATTCAGAAAACGAAGATCATAGCATCTGGTCCCATCACTTCATGGGAAATAGATGGGGAAACAGTGGAAACAGTGTCAGACTTTATTTTTCTGGGCTCCAAAATCACTGCAGATGGTGACTGCAGCCATGAAATTAAAAGACGCTTACTCCTTGGAAGGAAAGTTATGACCAACCTAGATAGCATATTCAAAAGCAGAGACATGTCTTTGCCAACAAAGGTCCGTCTAGTCAAGGCTATGGTTTTTCCAGTGGTCATGTATGGATGTGAGAGTTGGACTGTGAACAAGGCTGAGCGCCAAAGAATTGATGCTTTTGAACTGTGGTGTTGGAGAAGACTCTTGAGAGTTCCTTGGACTGCAAGGAGATCCAACCAGTCCATTCTAAAGGAGATCAGCCCTGGGTGTTCTTTGGAAGGAATGATGCTGAAGCTGAAACTGCAATACTTTGGCCACCTCATGCGAAGAGTTGACTCATTGGAAAAGTCCCTGATGCTGGGAGGGATTGGGGGCAGGAGGAGAAGGGGACCACAGAGGATGAGATGGCTGGATGGTATCACCAACTCAATGGACATGAGTCTGGGTGAACTCCGGAAGTTGGTGATGGACAGGGAGGGCTAGAGTGCTGCGATTCATGGGGTTGCAAAGAGTCGGACATGACTGAGCGACTGAACTGAACCGAAGAGTATAATTATAGAGGGGAAAAAAGAACAAAGTTAATTTTTAAAGTTACAAGAATATTGGTTACCACGTTTATGGCGGGGCAGGGAGAGGGGGAAGACCTGAAAGTTATTACCAAAGTGTTTTCAGAAGTACACTCCTATTACTACTAGTAACTATAAAGTAGTTCCTCAGAAGTAAACCACTGTTACTGTAGTTTACTTCTGAGTATTTGGATATTCCACCAGCATTTTTAAAAGTTTGTTAGTATTTTCTAGATTTTCCTCAGTAATTATTGTTTTTACAATAATAATTGACTTATTTCTTAAAGGAGAATGCTAGTTCGGGGGAAAGATTGTTTTAGGGTTTAGTTACTAATTTACGTATTCATTCCTCAAGTGTGTATTGTAGTGCTTACAATATGCAGAATACAACAGCCACACCTAATCCTGGCTAGATGTTTGAGATAGAAAAAGAAAAAGACAGTTCACTTTCTTCCGGAAATGTTCAGTCTAACAGGGAGACAGACATGCAGACAAATAACTTCAGTGTAATATAATGGAAAAAAACATGTTCAAGGCATTATGAGCAGTTTGGGGAGGGAGCCTTCTAGATACATTTGTTTGAATCTGAGTAGGTATAATAGTTAAGACACTATTTTAGCTAAGCCTTGAAATCTGCCAGGTTGACAGATAAGCTGGAAGAATTCATTTCTGTAGAGGAAGCAGCAACATGTGAGGTAATGATCGAATATCCAGGTGCAAACATCCAGCTTTGGTTAGAATCAGGAGGGTGAGCTCCATGCAGGAGTTATCTGAGCAGTGGTGAAGCTTGCAGCCTTGAAGGAGTGTGAGACCACTAATAAAACAGAACATCTTCGAGAAAGCCTTTAAGTCATAGGAGAAGGAAGAAGATGCCAGTGAAGGACCTAGAGAAGTAGGAAGAGTTAGAGTATTATCATCTGGATACCCAAGAAAGCAGAGATGTGTGAATGGTCAGTGATGTCCCCTGCTACAGAAAGACACGAGCACTTTGCAGTGTACATACTTTCAGTCTTTTGTCTTTTTCTGTTTTGTTTTGTTTTTGTTTTTGTTTTTTTAATTATTCTTAATCCACACGCAGTCTTTTGTCCTCCCTTTTCAATAAGTGAAGAAACTACAGTTAATTTCTTTCTTTCCTTTTTTTTTTTTTTTAACTTTTGGGCCTTTGGTCTTTCCCTTTAAGAAAACAAATCAATTTGTAAAAAAATTCAGGAGAATATAGCTATAAGAAATTGGATATATGTGTAAAATAAATGTATTCAGAAAGTTAGCAGTGAGCTTACTAGACTGAAACAAAGATGACTTATTCATCTTTTTGTGGCAGACACCTTGATCAGTGACTGATAATGAATGAAAGGAGAAAGGGATAGAATTAGAGGTAGAGATACTAGGATCAATCCTCAGGATTTTTGTGGATTGAAGACTTATTTATATTTACATGGTTACGGGGTATTTTAGCTTTGAAAAATAGGTGAGGTGGATACCTTTTCTTGGGCTTCCCTGGTGGCTCAGATAGTAAAGAATCCTGCTGCAATGCAGGAAACCTGGGTTCTATCCCTGGGTCGGGAAGATCTCTGGAGAAGGGCAGAGCAACCCACTCCAGTATTCTTGCCTGGAGAACCCTCATGGACAGAGAAGCCTGGCAGGCTGCAGTCCATGGGGTCGCAAAGAATTGGACTAAGCTGAGTGACTAAGCACAGTGTACCTTTTCTTCTTCTTGAGATTGAGAGCAAGAGGCCTGGGTTTTATGCAAATGTTTTCAAGACAGGAAAGCACAAGAAACCTAGGACTGAGTATCTCAGCACAGCAGCAGCAGGTGGTGCATGTGCTGAGAGTGAAGATAGGAGGAGGTTAATTCTAAGCTTCAGGAGCTACTGTTGTTGTTTAGTCGCTAGGTTGTGTCTGACACTTGGTGATCCCGTAGACGGTAGCCTGCCAGGCTTCTCTGTCCATGGGATTTCCTAGGCAAGAATACTAGAGTGGGTTGTCATTCCCTTCTCCAGAGGGTCTTCCTGATCCAGAGATTGAACCCACTTCTGCATTGACAGGTGGGTTCTTTACCTCTGAGCCACCAGGGTGGCTTTAGGAGAGTGAGAACTAATTGTTACACGTTCCTTCTGAGGAAGATAATGATGGGAAGAACAGCAAGAGGTAAATGAAAGGGATGTTTAGCAAATGTGAGGACCTAGCTGGAGACCAGTAGGATGGCATAGAGGTTAGAAGTGGATTATGGACTCATTCCTGTCTCCTTGCAAATAATTTAGATTCTAAGAATTTGGATGAATGACCACTTTTTCCACAAAGTATACTATTTCTAGAAACTGTTAGACTGAGAGATGTATTTAAGAACAATTTCAGGTTAATAGAAAACAAAATCAGAAAATTTAATAGTCATGTAAAATTACATCACCAAAATGAAGGATAGGCATGTATTATGAGCATTATTTCATAAACCATAAAACATATTGACCTCATACTTCCATTTTTAGCAGTAAGAGGTAACTCACCTTCATTGATGAAAGTTACCGGTGGTATCTTGAGAGGGCTTTTGGTGGGAGAAGTTACCAGATCAGGTGGCGGCATTAAATCTCTGGGATAGCCTGGATCCCTCTGTATCTCATTGCCTCCCAGCAGACCAGGAGTGTACTGATGACTGTTGGGAATGTGCTGTGGCACAACCTGGACGAGAGGAGGAGACACATGGGGGTCCTGTCGAGAAAATATCCTCAAGCACTGTTCTTCCAACAAAGTGATCATCACAGACTGGTTATTGACCAGATCAGTCAAGGAAGCGTATTTCACCTCCAGTTCCCTGTACCTTGTTGCCATCTTCAACATTTCTGTGGTGACATTGAGGATTTTATTTTCCAGCTGGGAAAGTTCAAGTGAATTATCCCTCTTTCGGATAATCTCATGCAGTAGTTGCATATAGAGCTGAGTGACACGGGAGTTCATGTTACGGCTTTCTTTCCTCAGCAGCTTTACCTCATTGACAATGTTTCCATCCACATCCACCACCAACTGCAGGACGTCTATCTCCCGCTTCTGCTTGGAGAGTACATCCTTTAGGTTCTCAAGATCCATCCTGGTGATCATGTCTTTAATGGTACCTGCATCTTGCCCTTTGGTATTGACACATATTGGCCCTGTAATTTTTTGTTCAGGTACCAGAAATGTGTACGAACATTTCTTTGCATCCTCTTTACCATCTGTGGCGCGAGGGTATCTCCTCTGGGTTATTTTTTTAATTTTGAACTGTCCTCCTCTGCAATGTCCAATGCCCATTAGTAGGAAGAATAGCACACTTAGGGTCCAGATAAAAGCCTTCATTTTGAAATGAGGTTGTATGCTATCTTTAAAAAAGAAAAAGCAAACCAATGAAGGGAAGAAGTAGAAAATAATTAATATTAATCTACTTTTTAAGTCAGTAATCTAAAAAAGTATCTAAGGGAAAAACTAAATATCTATTGGTGTTAATAAATGGGGCCAGAATTAAAGTTATTAATTTCTTAAATTCCATATTAAGAGCCTTCCTATTTGTTTAAAAATTAGGTTTCAGAGAAGAGCTTTCCAACTACCATCTTATGGTAATACGTTTTGTTCCCCAGCTCAGTGAGCAGATCTTGGTGCCCCTGTGTTGAGGCATATGGTTAGATGCTCTTGGGGCTTTTGAGACCCTAGTAAGACACTTCTCTTACCTTTAAAAAACTCACTTGTCTTAAGGCTCGGAAAATGGTACATAATGCCTGTAAAAAATTAATTACAACATTCTTCTCTAACTAGTGTGAAAGTTGCCAATCAGTGTTTTTTCTTTATATTGTATGTTTTGAACTAATTCGACCTTCTCTAATAAGTATCTTTTTTATCTGTCAAATTAAAGAAACATTTTTAGACAAAATGTAAAACCAGAAAGTTTTAGCATAGTAGTTTTTGCTTGTTTCATAGTATGTCCTTTTGGTATTGGTGACAAGTTTAAGAATGATAGCATGCTCACAGTCATTACTGTGGGTAATCATGTTTCCTAAATCATAATCCTATATATGCTCTAAGCTTATATATGATTCAGCAGTTTCATTCTTCTAACAGAAGTTCTACTGAACTACATTTTTGTAAAATATTAATAACTTTTTATAACCATTAACAAGGAAAGAAACTCAACTGTAGTTGAATCTCATCAGTGAAAAGTACCTGTTTAACAACCATCTCATATCATCTAAGTCTTCTCTGCTCCCATGGGCATGTTGAAGGCCAAGGCCACACAAGTAGGTAATATTAGAGCCAGGTCTAGAATCCAGGTTCCCTGGCTCTTTAGTCAGTGTTTCTAGCAGTGGCACATAGGCTAAAATGTGTGCTTGGAATGTTTCACTTCTGCTGTGAAAGATAAATGCTTATTTTTTTATGGTACAATCGATAGAAATGCTCTAGAAAACAATAAAACTAGTTCCAGGAAGCAAAACTGCTTCCTTTCTCTTTCATTACCTCCCTGCAGAGCAGCAGCGGTTAGAATGAGTAGGATGTACCATCCTGTCGTCAGTGTAGCCCACCGTGCTGCAGAACAGCCCTCCTTCCTCTCTTATAAACTTCCTGTGTGCTGTTTTTGAAGGATGGCAGTGGATATACCAAGAACTTTTCTATCCCATTTTCCACCCAATTGTTTTTTGATTTGGGAAGCCAGGTCCCAAATCATTTATGATGCTGCTAATAAATAGCAATGCAGCAGTAACAGTGGGTCATTTTTATTGGGCGTGCCAGGCATTGTTTAAGCCTTTTACATGCATTAAATCATTTTACCGCAGCCCTCTGAGGTAGATTATTACTATCCTCATTTTCAAATGAAAAAACCTGGCATCCAGATGTCAAATATCAATACCTCACCCAGAGTCACACTGCTTTCTAAGATATGGAGCCAGAATTTGAACCCAGGCAGAAGACTCCAGGGTTCATGTTTTTCATTAACAACTGTATCATATGGCAACATATTCTGTCCTTTTTTTCTATCACCAACACTACAACAACCCTTTATATTTATGTAGTGCTTAACTCATATTAACTGTTTGCATTCACAGCAGCACTGGGATGTAAACATACACCAAGCTGAAACACTCAGATGGGATTCAGATCTTCTACTCTTACCTCTCTAGACCTGTGACTTTTATCCTAGTCGTGTCATAACTGCAGAGGAATCTTAACTTTGTGTTCCTTATCTTTCACAGTCTCTTCCTGGTTTGTATCTCTTTACATTGACCCCTTACTTAATTATGCACAAGTACTTGTGGATCAGTTTTATATCCCAAGCTTTTCTGCTGCCATTCCTTTCCCTCCATATGTATTCTATCAGTTGATAGTAACATGTCTGACTTGATTATAAATCCTCCTAAAATTAAAGGTTGTATCAATAAAATATGGACTCTTCAACTAGAGTCATAAAGATGGGCTTCCCCTTTATAACAGGCTTCCCCCATAAAGATGACTGCTACTTTCTAAAACCATGTCTACTTCAGTGTTTTCAAATGAGTAAGGTTTGCAAACTGGAGTGATAATGAAAATAAAGCAAAGAATGGATGGAGTGCAGGGAATTCTTTTTCCTTTATTAACGTAAGATAGGAGGGATGAGCATAATAATATTCCATATCAGTGTCGTAGGCCTTCTGTTTGCTGACAGATAGCCAGAAGCACACTTGGATGAGTACTTTTCATTTTTTGTTTTCATCCTTTGCCTTCTGACATCACTTGAAAATTTAGACCAAGTGTCATTTATTTTATTTAAAAAGGACTTTAGTTACTATATTGGAGTTACCTGTACCAAAAACCAGTAAAATGTTTCTTGTTATACTTGCAGATTCAGAGGATTTAGATATGGTTTATTTTTAAAACTGCAGAGAGTAAAATAGAAGCCATCAGCCTCCTGGGTAAAACGTACAGCGTTTCTCCTGTAGTTAATGCAGCCCTTGTTCAGATGCACTCATTTCTTTCACATCAGTAATGGAATGGAAACTCTTAGATCATAGAAAATTATTTTATCTAGGTAATCTACTATGAAATAAGCTACCAAAACAAGGAAAATTCAGAAAGTACCATGAAACTTCAAAACATGTAGACTTTTGTGAGCAGTGTTCTGACTGAAGATCTTACATTCCTACCAGACACAGATCTGTGTAGAACTGAGAAGCATATAATCCAACTCTGTTGGAACTTTGTATCGGTGTTGTTATTGGAAGAACAAAAATGTGAAAATACAAATCTAAGTTAAAATAGCCATAGCTTCCTTTTGCTGTATTCTGCCTTGGCTCTTTGTGGGTTCCTGTACAATTAAATCATAAGGTGAATCACCATCTATGATAAGAGAATCTGACCTAGGATTAACATTTAAAAGGGACAATAAAAAGTTTATTTTTTAAAAAAATTAAATACAATTTCCTTATCCTTTACAAAAGTCATAATTTCGTTGTCACCTAAAGCTGAATAAGGAACCACATTTCTTAAGTAGTAGACTAGCTACGTCATGAGTAAAGAATGAGTTTTTAGAATACATTTACTGTTACCTTTTATGAAAACATTCTCTCATTTAATATTTTCCCACATATGTTCAGTTTTAAAAGTGAAAGATCCATAAATCTGTGTTACCTCATAAAACCTTTCTGTATATGTTAAAATTTTCCTAGGCCCCACAAGAATGTTGTAAATTAGTTACAGTATACTTAAGTTTAAATCTATGTCTGCTTGGTTGTTTTTAGGGGGGAAAAAAAGCCTTCCATGCTTTGAGTTAATTTTATTGGTACTATTTCTCTTCATAGTTGCTACATTGCCAGTTAGTAGGGAGAAGAAATGAAAGCAAGGATTTGACTTCCTTTCAGATGGTAAACGCATAGAGGCATTTAACTGGCAGTGTCATGCACTGAAAACAGCATGAGGCAATGAAATTAAATTTATGAAGCACTGAAGATACCGTAGATAAAGAACTTGTAGATTGTGAATTATGTTCTGGGAAGAGACACAAGAACGATTTCATCCCCTGGAGACGTTTAAGAAAGGGATAAATAGTTATCTGGGTTTCAGATTAAATGCTTGCTTAAGGCTTCCGTAAGAACCAAGGTTTAATTGAAGTCCTGTACTTTCCATAGCGGCAACAACAGAAAAGAAAGAGATGGCATATTTCTGATCCAGTATTTCTTGGAAATTTTATCAGAATTTCTTATAAAATATGTTTAATCAGAGATTGTCCCAGTATTTAGAGTTTTGAATCTTTCAGAAAAGGACATGAAAGTACAGTTGAAGAAATCTTACTTAGCTTTACCATTTTTTTGCTTGTTGAAGATTCTTACCTTGAATTTCTTTGATTTTTCATAAGGACAGAGAACCCCCAAGTCATAGCAAACTTAGGTGTCTTTGGTTTTAAAGCTCATTGTTGGTAACTAGTAATTTTATTTTTAGTCTAGTAACACAATTAAACAAAGCTCCTAGATAGAATATTTAAAGAATTGTGTTCCTTGACCAAAATTGTATTTGTCTAAAAATATTATATACTTCTGGTCTTTTAATTATGTATTTAGATAATTGTATCTTCTGGGTTCTTACTTTCTATTGTTAATGCTGACCTCTTATGCAGTACTTCTGTCACATTGTATTTCTTCTTAACTATAATCTGTAAGGTTTTAGAATGTATCCATCGCTTTGGTTTGTCACATAATTCCGGTTGTAGCAGTTTTAATTTTTGTCACCCAAGTTAAAGTACTCTTGCATGTAAACTTAGAAACTACTTAAAAGTTTTGAGTTTTAGCAAGAAATACCATAGACTTAGTTTAAAACTCTTATATTTAGGATTATTAAATACTAGGTTATATTTGGTTATGCTGTGATTGGGGTATCGTTGCAAACCCTTGCAGTTAATTTGATATCTTCTTAATTGTGTTTGTAGCTTTACTTTAAGATATTTTAACAGTACATGTAAATCATTAGCATACACACTGTAGCTGTAAAGACAAACTAATCATGTTTACAACTATTTAGTTTGTATCCCTTTGTTTTTATCATTGTGCAATAAATCTTATACATTTAATGTTAATTGTTAAAATTTCTAATGTCACTAAAGCACTTGTTTTTTGAAATCCAGAATGTATATACATCCGTCTATAAACATACACACTAAATATCATTAAATATAATTCATTAATCATCACAAAGTATATAATGACCAGTTTTATCTAAAGTTGCAAAACAAAACCTTTTCCAGACAAGCAAATTGTAGTGTGTTCCAAAAGTCTTTGATTAATAAAAGATTTTGAAATTTCTACTACAAATATAAAACAGTTATACATTTTAGCATACATAGAATTTTAAAATAAAAATAAAAGAAATATTAAAATACCTTTTTGCATCTGTTGATAAAGCAAGCCCAGAAACTTGCTGCTCTTACTCTTGCTTTTAAAAATCAGTGTAGACGTTTGTTCGTCTGTGACTTTAATGGCAACTGCATTTTTGTTTTGGACCGTTGAATCCAAGCTGTAATAAGGAGCTTCTTTCTTCTTACAGCACTAATCAATTGAATTTGACAAGCCACCTATGTAATTTTAAGTAGTAGAGTGGAAGTTCCTGGTCTGCGGGCTGTCTTTAATCCAGCAGAGAAAGCGTTGTGGCTTTGCTCTGTCTGCCACATGGAGAAATGCAGTAAAACCAGCTGCAGCTGACCCAGATTGTATATACAGTACCCTTGAATAGTGATTCCCTCTCTTTCTCAGGAGACTCAAGTTCAGCCCACATATTACGTCACCAAAAATTTGCTGGAGACTGGGGGGAAAATCTCCTTAGGATTTCCTCTCTGTAGCCTTAAATAGGGGTGGGGGTAGTGGCATCAGCAGGAGGTTGAACGCCTGCAAACAAGGAGAGACTGTGTGCAGGTTGAAGGAAGGGCACCATCTGGAAACAAACTATCATAGTTGAGCGGGCAATTATAAAACAAACATGTGAGTCTGCTGCAGAGATCTTTTAAGTTGAATACTGAAAAAATAGTACTCAACTTCTCTTAGAAGTAGTTGCAGGCTGATGAGTTTGTATTTTTATTACAAAGCTTAGGATTGAGACTCTGTTCTAAAGAGGCAGCCTCCTAATTAGCCTCCTAATCCTAATTAATAGAATACTCTTTACAGCCTGGAAGAATTTTTAAACATTTTACTAAATTTGCCATTTTAGAAGGATTTGAAGTTGTAAGAAAAAGCTGGTGTGTATTTCTAAGATAAAACTGCTCATTATATATAATTATCAAAAATAATTAAAAAGCTAGGTATAAAATTACCTCAGAAATTTAATATTTCTTAAATTCTAATGTTATATAACTAAATTCTGATGTTACATAATGTCACTTCCTCCTAGTCTGCAACATGACCCCACCTGTCTGAATGCAGTTATTCTTATTAGTTTATATTGTGATTTAAAAGCAAACATAACCCTGGCCTGAGTCTTATGGGAAAGAGAGAGTTCTGAGCCCCCCATTGGCTGTGGGAACTTAGACAAGTCACTTTACTACCTCTGACCCAATTCTTCTGCTATGAAATTAGGGTGCTGCTTAGAGAATTAGTAATTGTCAGGTACCGACTATGCCTTTTTATTTCTTTAAATCAAGAATGTTGATTAACTCAGTGGCTGAGGAGACACAGATTTAGACATCTTAGGTAATTTGGCTTAGGACTTCAGTACTAAGCTGTAGCACTGGGATTTGACTCTCACTCCAAAGCATTTGGCCATGCTCTCTCTGATTGGATTATATAACTGTTGATTGCTGCTTCTAGATAAAACTTGGCAGGCTCCTACTTTCTGTACATATTGTGTGCACGCGCGTGTGTGTGTAAGTCCCTACAGTCATTTTGTTTTCTTTGCGACTCTATGGACTGTAACCCGCCGGGCCCCTCTGTTTTGTGGGGTTTTTCCAGGCAAGAATACTAGAATGGGTTGCCATGCCCTCCTCAGGGGATCTTCCCGACCTAGGGATTGAACCCGCGTCTCTTACATCTCCTGCGTTGGCAGATGGGCTCTTTACCAATACCATGTGCTTTCCCCCTGTCGTTGCGTAACTTTGTGCTACTTTTCTCTTTCTCAGGCCCTACCATCAACTCTGTTTGTTGATCACCGTCCTTTATTTGAAGTCAGCTTAGTTTCTACTTCTTTCACAGAATTAATTATTTCTTTAAATTCCTATGACATACATAGGTATAGCAGGGGTGTACTCAAAGGCCTACAGGTGCTCACAACAAGAATGAAGCAGGTAATGTATATAGGTGAAGTAAACGAGAAGTAAGAGAGCAGAGGAAAATAGGTTACGACAGACTGATATCTGTAATGATTACTATCTATACTCTTCCCAGCTGTACCTCACTATTGCCAGATCTCCCCTTTTTTTTAAGGAAAAGGTCATATAGATATTTCCTATGTTATTTCCTGATTTTAAAAAGATTGGGACAGCTTCTAGCCTCTGATTTATACTATGTAATACATTACTTGATCATTCAGTGATCACATCGTATTCACTAATACCTTAACTTGGAGAAATATGAGATAGTAAACTCCTTCAGAGCTTTTTTGTTTAAGCAGTGTAGGGGTTTCTAATTCAGTTCAGTTGCTCAGTTGTGTCCAACTCTTTGTGATCCCATGGACTGCAGCATGCCAGGCCTCCCTATTCATCACCAACTCCCAGACCTTGCTAAAACTCATGTTCACTGAGTCAGTGATACCATCCAACCATCTCATCCTCTGTCGTCCCCTTTTCCTCTCACCTTCAATCTTTCCCAGCAACAGGGTCTTTTCCAGTGAGTCAGTTCTTCCCATCAGGTGGCCAAAGTATTGGAGTTTCAGCTTCAGCATCAGTCCTTCCAATGAATATTCAGGACTGGTTTCCTTTAAGATGGACTGGTTGGATCTCCTTGCAGTCCAAGGGACCTTCAAGAGTCTTCTCCAACACCACAGTTCAAAAGCATCAATTCTTCAGTGCTCAGCTTTCTTTATATAGTCCAACTCTCACATTCATACATGACTACTGGAAAAACCATAGCTCTGACTAGACGGACCTTTGTTAACAAAGTAATGTCTCTGCTTTTTAATATGCTGTCTAGGTTGGCCATAACTTTTCTTCCAAGGAGCAAGCATCTTTTAATTTCATGGCTGCAACCACCATCTGCAGTGATTTTGGAGCCCCCCAGAATAAAGTCTGTCACCGTTTCCATTGTTTCCCCATCTATTTGCCATGAAGTGATAGGATCAGATGCCGTGATCTTAGTTTTCTGAATGTTGAGTTTTAAGCCAACTTTTTCACTCTCCTCTTTCACTTTCATTAAGAGGCTCTTTAGTTCTTCACTAGTTAGTCATATCACTGACCAGGTTTGGAAAGTGGAATGGCAGGTGTCTAGGGACAAATTATGGTTAGTTTGGGATGTTAAATTGAAAATGAAAGTCAGGAGCTGTGTTCTATAGAGAAATTTGGAGAGTCATCAGCAATCAGGTGATGGTTGAGGCCTCAGAAATAAGATAATTCAGAAGTACATGTAGAGTGAGAAGATTAATGACAGAACCATGGGAAATACCAATTCCAAGGGACCTGAGGAAATAGAAGAATTGAGGGAGGATGGAAGCGAGGCAAGTTCAAGCCAGTGAAGACTGAGAAACAAGGGAGTAAGTAGTACAAATACTGCAGAGAGGCTGAGCAATAGAGAGGGAGACCAAGAGAGATGTCTCAAGAATTAGTGTGAGAAGGTCATGTGTGCCTTTGCCAGAATAAGTCCCAGCAATGAGATAGATGTGAATTTCACATGTTAGCACATGTGGATCAGTAGAAACCTACATGCTGTCAGTGGGTGTATCAGTTGATATAGCTTTAAAAACCAATGTGGCACTGTCTTGTAAAGCTGAACATTATATATGCCTGCATGTATGTATATATGTGTATCTATCTCTCCTAGAGAAATTCTTGTACGTGTGCACCAGGAGACGTGTACAAGAATGTCTGTAGCAACAAGGAGGAAGGGGGCAAGTAACTCCAAACTCGTATCAGACAAAATGAATAAGTAAATTGTGATATAGTTTATTCTCTTAAGGAATTACAGCTGTACTTAACAAGATGAATAAGTCTTAGAAACAAAATAGTGAGACAGAGCAATCACAGATCATATTTTTAAAAACTTATTTAACAACCATTTATAAATCACTTATTGTGTACCCATTCTAATTTTACCAATATTATCATTTAATCACACGTATAAAAGTATGATTTTTTTAAAGCTCAAAAATAAGCAAAAGTAAAATAAAATGTGCAGGAATACAGACATGTACCTCAAAAAGAACAAGGGGAATAATCTTAAAATTAGAAATGGTAGTTCCCTCTAGATAGGAGGCAGAGAGATGACACAGGGAAAGAACATAAAGATGAGGCAACAGTACTGATATTGTAGCTCTTACGTTGATGAGTATTTATTACATTATTTGATAACCAATATTGTATGTTAAACTGTTATTTTTAAAAGATACAGTTATCTTTCTCACACAAATAAAATATGAATACATGTCAAAGGTTTTGTTTAAATAATTAAGTATACAGGGAATCAGGAAGATATTTACAATAACTTCAAGGAAGAAGTCCGAGGACTGCACATACATGTAGGCCGTTGGGAATACTGGAATGAATTTACAGATAGTTGCAAAATTGGTCAACATCCACAGGGCAATAATCAGTTACATCCCACTGGACATAATTCATTGGCATTTTTATGGACAAGAATTTGTATTATTACCAGTTTTCAACAACTTATAAAATAGTTCAGGCCAAGAGGATACACTGGAAACAGGATATACCTAGTAATCTTTTTGCCTATTGCAAAGTCTATCACAGTTTTTCCTGACACAAGTAAACTTTTATATGTACCAAGTATTACATAAAAATAGAATGAAGAATAAAAAAATTAATGGTACCAGTCCTTATTTCTCTTTCAAGGTGTTTGTTGAAGAAGGCAAGAGTCTTGTATTGAGGAGGGGATCAGATTTAAAGGAAGGGTTGCTTTGTTTGTGTTTTTAAATAGAGGAGACTTAAATGTGCACACTGGCTCTTGGAAAAGAGCCATGAAGTGTTAAGTGATAGTGGAGGCAGCAGTGGATATGTTAAAAGGAGGCAGTAGAGATTACGTTCAAAATCGCAGTTTAGATTTGGAAGAAAAGGAAGGGAATTCTTCTTCCTCTGAGATAGGAGGGAAAAAAGGGAGCTAGGCTCAAGATTTATTTGAAGTCATAAAAAATAAAGTTGAGAGTCTCTAAAGAAAAAGAAGTATTTATGATAGATGGCTTAAAGAATACTGTTAAGATTTACTGAATGGAAAAGGAATGATACTGGAATGAGTAAAAGGATTACCATTGCCAACTTTTTACATTGTGTTAAACACCAATTGTCTGCAAATACTGATCAGGATTTTCATTTTTTAAAGTGCAAGATAGAGTAACCACTTGAATGAGTTTATTATCTTAAGCAGATTAAATATAAAATACTAAAGATTTTTAATAAAGAGATTAGAAAGTCTTAAAAATTATCAAGTGAGTGATACAGATACTGTATGAGTTTGTAACAGTGTAATATAAAAAAAAAAAAAACCTTGGAGTACAAATGTATACTCTGAGATCCAGCTCTGTCACTAACAATTCATGCAGTGTTAGGCACTTCCTTAATATCTGTGGACCTTAGAGTGTTTGTCTATGAAAAGAGGGTTTGGACTAGATAGTTTCTAAATTCCTTTCTTGGAATATGTGAGGAAACTAAAGAACCATTGACACAGACCTGAATATAAGATAATGATTTAGATGGGCAGAGTTGAGTTCAGGCATCATTTAAACTGGAAGAACCTGCATGAGAAAAAACATAGGGCTTATCTGAAAGACAATAGATACATCATTTTGGTTGCACTTATTCTGAGAGTTCATGAGCAAGGAGTAATGATTTGGAAAGTAGGAACACGGTGCCTTTTATGCTTTACACGTGCATAGTAAACTCTCAGGAAATATTTTCTGTAGATGTGACTTTGAATATCCAGGACAACTGAATCATTTGAGAGGACGTATTATTTTTGTTCGTACAGAAAAAAGAGAAAGGTTATCTTCAATGTGTAGTTAGTAGAACTATTTCAAAAATCCAACTGTTAATCTTTAATAAAAACAAGACGTTTCTACTAGAATGAGACAGTTTTCAAAGTAATTAAGAATCAAGACTTCTCTGGTCCTCCCAAGGTTAAGAAACTGTCTTCCAATGTGGAGCGGGAGGACAGCACAGGTTCGATCCCTGGTTGAGGAGCTGAGACCTCATGTGTTATGGGGACAGCTGGGCCCGAGCGCTCTGGAGTCTACACACCTCAGCGAAGAGCCTATGTGCCACAACCCAGACCCAGTGCAGCCAAATAAATAAATATTTAAAAGGAAAAAAAAAAAAAAGTAAGGCTCATGTGGTAGTTACCCACTCAAGGCAAGCATGTATAGAACTAATATTAAGTTAACTGCCCCGTGGAAGTGAAGTGGTTAGGCTGGCTAACTTAAAACTTCTTCAGGCTGTACCACAACTTGAAAAATAGGTACTAGTGTATAGACATAAAAACCAAGGTTCAGAAATTAGAATAATTATCTTTATTTTATACAGAGGCAGAGCCAGTTCAGGAGCTTATCTTCTTTCCGTTAAGACCCATGGGTAGGTAGGTACTGGAGTTTCTAATTTCAGCTTTAAGTCATGTCTGACTTAGATGCCACAGAAATCTAGGCCTTCAGTCCAGTTCAGTTAAGTCTCTCAGTCGTGTCCGACTCTTTGCGACCCCATGAATCGCAGCACACCAGGCCTCCCTGTCCATCACCAACTCCCAGAGTTCACTCAGACTCACGTCCATCGAGTCAGTGATGCTATCCAGCCATCTCATCCTCTGTTGTCCCCTTCTCCTCTTGCCCCCAATCCCTCCCAGCATCAGAGTCTTTTCCAATGAGTCGACTCCTCACATGAGGTGGCCAAAGTACTGGAGTTTCAGCTTTAGCATCATTCCTTCCAAAGAACACCCAGGACTGATCTTTAGAATGGACTGATTGGATCTTCTTGCCTTAGTGGTCATGTTTTAACACAGTATTAATAATGAATATATTTTAAATATGGCATATATTGAAATATAGCTATAAACAAACTATACTTATCCAAACAAGTAGAAAAATACTCATTTATCTTAATTTTGTTTCAGGTATCTATCTGTCTGATTTAACATACATTGATTCAGCATATCCATCAACTGGCAGCATTCTAGAAAATGAGCAAAGATCAAACTTGATGAATAACATCCTTAGAATAATTTCTGATTTACAGCAGTCTTGTGAATATGGTAAGTTTCTGGGAGTAATGCTGTAATTCATTTATAAAGGTTTGATTCGTTTACACAGGTTGATGGCCACTTTTCACAGAGCAGGGTACATCCTCCTAATGTAAAGGAAAATAATGATTATGTCACTGTTCAATGTTTAGCATCCTGTTTAAGATCTTGCTTTTAAGGAGTTCAAGTATTTCATATTTAAAATGCTAAGTTTTATCTTTTGCTCTTCTGTAATTTGTAGCAACTTTGCTAATGTAATTTTCACAATTATTTTCTATTCTTCTCATCTCATTTGATCTCCCTGATCTATTATGTAAATATTTCTTTTATTTTTCAGTTAGGGAATGAGCTGAGACTGTTGTAGTAACAGTTGAGAAGCTTTCTCGAGTTCTATGTTGAGTAGATAACCAGTTTTTGTCTAAGACGTATTTTATGGAAACACATGTGTGAAAAGAACTTATGCAAGCCCAATGATTAGAAAAAAAAAATTTATTGTTTTAAAGCATTTAAATGCTTTCAGTTTGGTAGAAAATAGAGAGAGGTTTTGACAGCTATGTAATTTTAATGCTGTTTAAAAACAGTTTACGGTTTGTTGCTATTTAACTTTAATCTCTTTTTTTTAATCCTTTTCTCAATTTTTTTTAACATAACATCAAATTGTAATGTTAAATCAATCTTATTTGAAATTTCTAAGTAGGAGAGAAAAAAAACTACAAATGTGAGCCAGGCTTCTTTAAAAAAAAAAAAACAACCCTAACTGCCTTATATCTTGCACTTAGGTGAGGTTTGACTATAAATTACAATGGTGGCTCTGATTTTCTTTTACGAAATTTCTCATATGTGTGGGACTTCGTAAATGGAGGTGTTTTAATCTATACAAACAGCATGCAACTGCGTTTTCTAAATTACCTTTAGTTTTACATTAAATAACATTTACCTCAGTCATGTCCTTCTAGAGTTAATTTAAATTTTGGTGCCATGTGGCCTTCAGTTCAGTTCATTTCAGTCGCTCAGTCGTGTCCAACTCTTTGCGACCCCATGAATTGCAGCACGCCAGACCTCCCTGTCCATCACCAGCTCCCAGAGTTCACCCAAACTCATGTGGCCTTAATTTACCTTTAAATATATTTTTCTCAGCTTAACTTTAAAAATTTTGCCTGAGATGTACTTTATCAGATAATTATTTATCATGTTTTGCCTAGATATCCCCATGTTGCCTCACGTCCAAAAATACCTGAACTCTGTTCAGTATATAGAAGAACTGCAAAAGTTTGTGGAAGATGATAATTACAAGTAGGTTGGATCTTCAGAAGTGGTTTGTATAACTGTGTCCTGTCCTCTACCCTTTCATCTTTGTATTCAAACATCTAAATACTGCATCTTATCATGTAAATACAGTTGTGCATTTACAGTGGTAAAGTTACCTATTTCACATGAATTTTTTAAATCAATCACTTGATGTGACTGAGCCAGTATACAAGTACGTCATCTCTTCTTCTGTTAAAAAGCATTGTATGTTTCTCAACTTGTTGAGAGCTGATGTTTGATAGTTCTAGTTTTACATTTCTTCCTTTCTCTCTCCATTGAAGCATTGAATCTTTATGGAAATGTATCTTATAATAGACAGAAAAATTAATGAAGCAGTCCATGAATAGAAAAATTGCTCCTCTTTAAGGAAATTTTTAACACAGTTTTGAACTTGTTTTCAGTTATTTTTACGTATTTAGAGAATATTGAACCTTCTGGACTCTGAATTAATATTTGTCCAATAGAACACCACACTTGTCCTTTCCTCTGTTCAAGCAAGTCCTTTGTTAAAGGTTTCAAAACTTACTTTTAAAACAGCTGATATCCATATCTTTTTGCTTAACCATTCTTAGTCCTGCCCAACAGAAAAGGGGATTTTTTCATTATTAACCCTTTTAATTTTTCTGGAGTCGGAAATGCAACCCACTCCAGTGTTTCTTCCTGGAAATCTTTGACAGAGGAGCCTGGTGGGCTACAGTCCATGGAGTCACAGAGTCAGACATGACTGACCACACACATTTGCATTTATTTTTCAGTAGAGTGCTCTATATCATGACTACCAGGTTTTTTGTTTTGTTTTGTTTTCAAAAGATAGAAGGATAAAGAGGCTGTTTTTCTCTTGAGGCTTTTCATTTTTCTTGCAGCTTCATCTATTTAAAAAAATTTGTTTTGCTGTTTCTAAGCTTTCAAATTTAACTTTGTGTCTGCCACAAATATATTTTCCAGTAAAAGATTATACTTTAAATTTTTCTCAAAGTGAAAGATAAGGATATTTTTTAATATTAATGCATTATATACAAAAAATTTTTTATGCTGTGTGATAGTAATTATCAGCTTCTTTGTTCCATAAGTTTCAACATTTTTTAAAGAATTCTGGAGAACAGAATTGGTACCCATAATAAAAGGCTAGAAATTCCAGAAAACAACTGGAAATAACTTTTCTTCAAATATCAAATATATTAAGAAGCTCTGTACATATACTTAAAATATATCTAAAGCTTTATTTATATTTGAAAACACCTTTATTGTCATCTTCTCCACCATACTGTATTATTACCACTTTACCTTTCTGTATCAATTTTTGTTTTACAGAAAGATTTTACAGGGTAATTCATTTGAAAATGTATGAGGTCAGTGCATCAGCTTTTTAATAATCTTGGCACTGTTTCACAGATCTGATGCCCTAGATTGTAAGTTTCTTGAGTGTGATGGTCTGTGTCATATTTATCACTTATTTCTTTCATCTCTCTACTGACATAGCATAAAACACTCAGATTTTGTCCAGTTGGGTACAGAAGATTATCTTAAAACTCAAAACATGAGTAAGTCATTATTAAAATTTCTGTGTCTGTCTCAAGAAACTTAATGGGTTTTTTAAAAGTTAAAGTGTTAACTCTTCAGTAGAAAGTGAAAGTCGCTCTGTCAAGTGGGACTCTCTGCAACCCCATGGACTATACAATCCATGAAATTCTCCAGGCCAGAATACTGAAGTGGGTAGCTCTTCCCTTCTCCAGGGGAATCTTCCCAGCCCAGGAATCGAACCCAGGTCTTCTGCATTGCAAGTGGATTCTTTACCAGCTGAGCCAACAGGGAAGCTGAAGCATATTGGAGTGGGTAGACTATCCCTTCTCCAGCGGATCTTCCTGACACAGGGATTGAACCAGGGTCTCCTGTGTTGCAGGCAGATTCTTTCCCAACTGAGCTATCAGGAAACCCTTTCAGTAGAAGTGAAGTCTAAGAAATTGCTGCATAAATACAGAGTATGGTGAATTTTAATGCTGAAAGGATAGAGTTAACTAAGCTGTTAAGTAGTTTTAGAAGGAAAGTTATGACCAACCTAGATAGCATATTCAAAAGCAGAGACATTACTTTGCCAACAAAGGTTCGCCTAGTCAAGGCTATGGTCTTTCCTGTGGTCATGTATGGATGTGAGAGCTGGACTGTGAAGAAGGCTGAGCGCCGAAGAATTGATGCTTTTGAACTGTGGTGTTGGAGAAGACTCTTGAGAGTCCCTTGAACTGCAAGGAGATCCAACCAGTCCATTGTGAAGGAGATCAGCCCTGGGATTTCTTTGGAAGGAATGATGCTAAAGCTGAAACTCCAGTATTTTGGCCACCTCATGCGAAGAGTTGACTCATTGGAGAAGACTCTGATGCTGGGAGGGATTGAGGGCAGGAGGAGAAGGGGACGACAGAGGATGAGATGGCTGGATGGCATCACTGACTCGATGGATGCGAGTCTGAGAGACCTCTGGGAGTTGGTGATGGACAGGGAGGCCTGGCGTGCTGCAGTTCATGGGGTCGCAAAGAGTTGGACACGACGGAGCGACTGATCTGATCTGATCTGATCCTGGCCTGTCCATGGAATTCTCCAGGCAAGAGTACTAGAGTGGATTGCCATTTCCATCTCCAAGGGATCTTCCTGTCTGAGGGGTCGATCCCAGGTCTCCTGCATTGCATGCAGATTCTTTACCACCTGAGCTACAGGGAAGTCCCACTGTATTCATAAACAAATTTTGCTATAGGTGAATGCTAGCTGCTGGGATTACATAATAAATAATTACAAAATAGTTCAAAGAGTACTATACTAGAGATGTGTGGAGGATGCTATGGGAACATAGATGAGGGGAGACCCAACTCAGCTTTAACTGGGAAAAGTGAAGAGAAAATAAACATGAGCAGCTTCAGGTGACCATCTTACCTTAGTCTGCATCTTAGCAGGTGAGTTGCTCCACATGAAGAGTTAAGAAAGGTGTTTCAGGGATGGAACCATCAGTGGAATAGGCTGGGAAGCTATGTTTGCTTGGGGAACTCAGGTCACTTGGTGGTATTGGAGAATCTTATGGGAAGCTAAAGAAGATAATGTTTTCCTAAAGATGCAGTTGTGTTGCATGAACCTACTGATTAAATGTGTTGAAAATCAGAGCATTTTAACATAAGAGCTGTTAAGGTCGTAAGTTGGGAAAAATGGATTTTATGATGAAAGATTTAAATAGAAATGACTTTTCATTTATCCACAAGCCTCTGTTTTTGGCAGCTTCATCTACATAGGTAGCCAGTATCAATATTACAAGTTACATGCATGTGTTTTAATCAGGGTGAAAATCTTTTAAAGTTATTTGATTTTAATACTGAGATAATATCTTTTGGAGAAGGAAATGGCAACCCACTCCAGTATTCTTGCCTGGAGAATCCCAAGGACAGAGGAGCCTGGTGGGCTGCCGTCTATGGGGTCGCACAGAGTTGGACACAACTGAAGCGACTTAGCAGCAGCAGCACCAGCATAATATCTTTTCTCAATGAATCAGCATCACTGTTATATATAGTGTTTTGATGATGATATAGGCAACTGGCACTGACTGCACTTTAAGTGCAGTTTAAGACACTTAAACTGCAGTTTAAGATGCTTCCACTTTTTATATTGCTGTCGGTTATCAGCCATTATTAATAGCAGTGTGATTCTCCCATAGCCTCCTTTCTGTTCCTTTCTATTTTGGTTCTGTGTTAGGAAACTTTACTTAATTTGCTTGCTTCTTTGTCTTTCACCTTGTAGACTGTGTGCTTCTGAAGGGGAGAGACACCCTGTCTGCTTTAGTCTGCATTATATTCCAGTGCTGAGAGAACAGTGCCTGACACAAAATAAGAGTTCAGCGAAGGAATATAGCATAGTCTGAAGCTCACATAATTAGAGTCAGCTACCCTGTAACAAGAAGAAGAGCAGAGAGTTCTGGTTAATCATGCATCTGTTCAGTACATGTACTTTACATGGTTAAGTAATTAGAGTACAATTATGTGTGATTTCTTCTTTAGGATATCAAAGAAATTGATAAAAAGTTAAGCACCTATAGTAGATTTATCATTATCATTTGTATTGTGCAGTTTCATAAAAAATTCCAGCTGGTAGGATGCTGAAAAATAAAAAGTCTTTATTAATTTCCAGACAAATGCTTAATGATAATACAGAGTACACCAAAGTATATTTCCTGGACTACACCAAAATATTTTCTACAACTGCTTTAGTATCCTATTTCCTGAAACCATTTCCACTGATAGGAATTATAACCTCTTTTTACTGCAGAACTCAAAATTGATACATTTTCCTAAATGGAACGCGGTGTGTGTGTGTGTGTGTGTGTGTGTGCACGCGCGCGTGCGCGCTCAGTCCTATCTGACTCTTTGTGACCCCATAGACTGTAGCCTGCCAGGCTTCTCTGTCCATGGAATTTTCCAGGCAAGAATACTGGAGTGGGTTGCCATTTCCTTCTCCAAAGGATCTTCCTGATCCTGGGATTGAACCCGAGTCTGTTGTGTCTCCTGCATTGGCAGGCAGATTCTTTACCACTGAACCACCTTAATTTCCAACTAATAAACTCTGCCTTAGAAAGGGATTTATCAAGGATTTTGTAAACAGCCTTTTTATTTGAATAGATGGATCTTTCTTTTGATAATTTGAGTTGGTTGGTTTTTTTGGATGGTTAGTTTTAAATAAGGTTTGTTTTGTTTTGCTTTAATTTTCAGTGCTACAGAGACCATTAGCCCATCAAATAAGGATTCTAGAAAGAATTCGCATAATTTAATTCAATGTTGGAAAGTTACTGAACTTACTTGCTTTGTATCAGTATAACCTCAGGTTAAATCACCAAATAGCTTTAAATGTGTTGAATTGTTCGGCAGCATTGAGGTTCTTGGGAGAGCTGTCTCTGTTTTTGAATATGAGGTTTTGATGTTTTTCCCTCTTAATATTTCCTAGAATCACTGTAAGATCAGCTTTGTATGAAAGAGAAAGGGGGCTTAATTAAGATCACCCTTGAAGAAAAATATATAGTTGAGATTATTTTATAAAAAATATTTTTAGGCTTTTGGTAGAAAAATATATGATTTTAATGTTATTTTGTCAAATATTAATCATTTTATGTGCTTTTTTCCTTTGTGAAATTCAGGCTTTCATTAAAGATAGAACCAGGGACAAGCACACCACGTTCTGCTGCTTCCAGGGAGGATTTAGTAGGTTAGTGCAGCTTTCTCTTGTTACTGAGTAATAAACCAGATAACCTAATAAGAAAGAAGGGACATACTCCAAAGTGAGTAAATGCTTAGCACATTTTATTCTGCCTGCACAGTTATATTTTTGGTATTAAAATATATCTTTTTCTATTTGATTTTTCTGTTTTTTTTGTTAAAAAGTTGTTACATGTAGTTCGTCAGTAATATGCAAATAAATATGCCAAGTAATCAAGAGTAATAGATATAGCCAACAGAAAATAGTAAGTGTTTATGAATTATCAACTCTTTTTTTCATTAAGCATACTGTAAGAGGCAGTGAGAGTTAATTATGTTAGAAATTTCTGTGGTCTAAGTAAAAAATTTACTAATTTGAATAATTATAAGAGTCAATTTTAGTGGCTTAATTTTTTTTTTTAATTTCACTCTAATGCTGGACCAAGTACGGATAAGAATAGTCATAGTCTCTTAATTTACCTGTTGCATTAAAATTGGGATTTATATGTATATAAATAATCTAAAAACATAAAATTGAAGAGAATTTTTTAAAGAAATCATAAACAATACCTTGTTTAATATTCCAAATACAGACGTTGGCACTAAGCTTTGTATTATTATATATCCTAAAAATAATTGGAGACCCATCTAATAAGGTATGAAGGGAATGAGGGAGCAAAACCATGACAGTATCTACAGAGGAGAGTGGTCCAAGCAGAGGAAATCGTTTCAGGCTATATCTATTGAAATTTGCTCTTCTTTTCCTTCTTAAAGTGATATTTTGCTTGTAAAGCAACTGTAAACCAATAAAAAAAATTTTCAGTGTTATTTTGCAAATCTGTGTGTTCTCAAGTTCCATTTTTTTTAATTTCCAGAAACTTGAGCAGTCAGTATAGATTTAAATTGTAACTTGAATCCTTGACCTACTCTACACATTCTGTATCTATGAAGAAGCTGAAACTAAGAGTGAAGAAGTCGTGTGTAAAATTAAACGAGCACTGAACTAGGATTCAGAAGACCTGAGGGTTTAGTCTAGGTTTCATGTGTGATATGAGACCCTTACACCATCTCTTCTAATTACACTGCTTCCTCTATAAACAGGCCACTTATACTGGCTACTTAGAGCAAGTAAAAGAGATAGAAATTAATAGATATTGTTTGTTTTGAGGTTTTGTGTTTTATGACTCAGAAACTAAATATTTCTTATGTTCAGTCAATTAAATAGAATTCATAGTACCTTAAATTAAACCGCAATTTTTATTTCATATCAAAGGATTACAAATAAAGCAATCTTTCTAAACCATTTAACAATTTCTGTCTGTCTCTCTTTGTGTCTCTGTCTCTCTCTTTTTTAATTTAACCTTTAAGGTCCTGATGTAGGAGCATCTCCACAAAGTGGAAGAAAAAGCATGGCAGCTGAAGGAGCCTTGCTACCACAGACACCGCCATCCCCTCGGAACCTGATTCAACATGGACATAGGAAGTGCCATAGCTTGGGTTACAAGTCAGCACTTTTATCTTTCAGATTTTTATGTATTTAGTTGGATTTATTTTCTACTTATTTTACTAGTTGGACAGAAAATAGTGTCCTTGCATAGTTTCATTTATGTAAAGTAGTCTTTTTCTGATTTAGTAAAATATCTTGTTTGCATAAAGGCATTTATTTCTTCCTTACCTTAATTTGGAAATGAGCTTTTTCCAGTAGTGCTTTCACATTTTGGGGAATAAAAATGAACACTACAGGTCATCATCATAAATAAAATCAGGAAAGCAAACACTGTTTCCATTTTAAATTATAACTTTTATCATGAGGCATTGCTTGTCTTAACCAAAACAAGTCACCATAAATAAAGCGTATAAAGACTGTTCTTTTTATAACAAAATACAAAGAAAGGGAAACTCTTTTTTTTAGCTTTACAAGATTGTTTCCTCAAAATGGACCCCAAGGTTCACCTTTGCCATGATTTTTGTGAAAATTTAATAGACATTTTCCAAAAGTGAATGTGAAAATAATTTTTAATGAACCCAAGCATCAAGATAAAGTATTTTCTGTTATATAGGTAGATATGGCCTGGTTTTCTAAAAAATTTTTCCCTAAACTGTTAGCTTGAGGCTCTCATGGTAAAATCTGTGTGTTCATTAGTATGAGAGTTCAGAAGTGAGTTCAGAAGTAATTTCAGGATAGCAGGTACATCTTTTATATCCTGAATCTTTATGTAAGAGTATCTTTTATATCCTGAATTAGTAACAATAATGAAAGATATGAAAAATATTTCTCTTTGTTTCCAGTTTCATTCATAAAATGAACACAGCAGAGTTTAAGAGTGCAACGTTCCCAAATGCAGGGCCAAGACATCTATTAGATGATAGCGTCATGGAGCCCCACGCACCATCTCGAGGCCAGGCTGAAAGCTCTACTCTTTCTAGTGGAATATCAATAGGTGAGAAATAATTCTCTGAGAGAGTTCCAACTTATGTAAAATAAGACTTCTAACAAAACTCAGCTGGAAAAGCATGATTAACCCTAAAGTAATTGATAAAAGCTAAGTAGCAAAGTGTGGATATAAAATCATATTACTAGTAGCCACTAAAATTAATAATTCATGATGGTTTGAAAACTGCTTGATGTTTTTGACTTCAGAAGGGGAGGCATTCAAGGAATGGTGGGCAAGAGAACAGGCACTGGTTGAATTGGTTACTGCATGTAGTTGGAATGCAGGAATGAGGAAAGTGGCAGATGAGTTATGATTCTCAGGGTTTTTTTAGATTAAGCAGCTAGTTAGATGGTGGTGCTGTTACCTAGACAGAGAACATTATAAGAGCAGCCATTTGTAGGTATTGAGGTATTTGTAAAGGGTGACTAGGTTTGGGGAATTAAGAATTCCATTTCGGACGTGTTTGGACCATATTGAGTTGTCAGGTAGGTAATTGAATGTATGAATCTGAAGCTTAAGGAGGTAAAGTCACATCTATAGATACAGGTATAAGAATTAGCATATTTGTAGTATTTCAAGCCATGAGACCAGATAAGGTCACCGAGGGAGAGGATATAAATAAATAAGAGTAGACATGCTAACATTTGGAGGTGTCATTTTTTTTAAATGGTCAGCTATCAAAGGAAACTACAAATGAGGGGCCACTGAAGTAGGGAGAAAAGCAGTGTGGTATCACAGAAGCCCAGGAGGAAGGGTCTCTGAAGGGAGGGATGTGCTGAACGTATCCATGTCAAGTGCACAAAAGAGAAAATAAGAGGAGAACAGGAGTTGATCACTGAATTTGACAAGATAAAAGTCACTTGGTGACCTTGACTAGATTTGCTTTATAGAATACTGTGGGCAAAGCCCTGGCTGGAGTACACTGGAGAATGAGAGATAAGAAAATAGAGGCAGCTATTATGAAGAAAACCAGGACTGGAAAAGGACGTGAAGTTAAGAATTTGTTTGTTTTTACTTCCTAAACTATTATTTTCTGAACCTTCTAGCTGAACATAATTTCTTTGGATAGTTAGGAAATCTCTGTACGATGCTATTTTTATTTCAAAAAAGAAATAAAGGAGGAAAATGTCTTCTCTGATTAACTGCCAAGGTTGCTCAAGGGCTTAATCTATTACTCTTAATATGATCATCTCAATATTGATGAACAATCAGTAGAAAGAAATGTAGTAGTTCATTTTCTTGAACTTACTGACTTGTTTTAACCCTTGAGAGTTTCAAACCCTGAAATTACTTTGGAACTGGAAAGCTTCATTAAGCAGTTTTAGTCCAGTATTTCCCTTTTTATAAATGCAAATGATGACAAAATTTACAGAACAGAAGACAAGTTGGTCACCTGAAATATCTCTTCATTAATACTGTAAATTGCCTATATGCAAATATTAACCTCAATCTGAAAAATAGTACACAGAATAATTTTGCAAAAGAGAGAGGAAGAAGCTTTTTCTAGTTAAAATTTTGTTACAGTTCTGGAATCTAGCATGTTATTTTAAGCAAAAAAAAAATTTTTTTTTAATTATAGCCCTCAATTTAGTATAAAATATTTGCCTTTTCTGTAATAATTTATCGTAAGTATTATAATGATGATTATTCTCTATTTGTGACTTTTACTTTCCATAGATGTTCTTTTGGTTACCACAAGATAGTTATCTAATTATTTCATTCCATTACAGTTAATGTCTTATTTTAGAAAACTGTCTTTTAGAACAAGAAGGGGCTAATTCAATTTTTGCCTTTGTATTTATTGTTTAATTATTCCAAGGCTAAGTAGGTAAACAGTAAGGATTGTTGTATCCTTGTTTATAAATTAAGAACATTAGATGTAAGCATTACTTTCCAGGGTGTTTCCTTTAAAACTTTAACATTCTAAAAAGAAAGTTTATAACCACAGCTGGTAGTTATTAATATACACACAATTCATAGTAACAAAAAGATATTTTCCTTAGCTATAACTTTTACATACAATATTAATTTATACCTTGGAGGCTCTGAGAAAGTACCCTGGAGAAATAACCAGTGCTTGGGACTTTGGCCTCTAACATTTTCTAACATGGCATATATGTCCTGGGTAACCCAGAATCCCGGAATAGTCTTGACCAGCTGAAGGAGGCATATCTACCCGAGGTCCGTGGTTCTGGAAGAAACTTTTGTTTTCTACAAATAAGTCATACTGCTGCTGCTAAGTCACTTCAGTCGTGTCTGACTCTGCGACCCCATAGACGGCAGCCCACCAGGCTCCCCCGTCCCTGGGATTCTCCAGGCAAGAACACTGGAGTGGGTTGCCATTTCCTTCTCCAACGCATAAAAGTGAAAAGTGAAAATGAAGTTGCTCAGTCATGTCCAACTCTTAGTGACCCCATGGACTGCAGTCCACCAGACTCCTCCGTCCATGGGATTCTCCAGGCAAGAGTACTGGAGTGGGGTCCCATACTAATTATGCTTAAATTTTCAGTCTTTATCACATAATATTCTACACATCAAAAATAACATACAAGCCTCTACTACTAACAGCAGATTACCTCCAGTTTCTTATCTGAGCCACACAACCATAAAATTATTTCAGTGACTGTTAGTACTTCCAAGGATGGGACATAACTTGTACCATTCTACATGCATGGAAGAGATGTTAAACCATCACACATAATGGGTTCCTTATAGTATTCGAGTTTGAGCCTCTCAAAGAATCCTGGTTGTAAAAGTCTGATAGATGACTCAGTGTGATACACAAAGGACAAATTAATTATTGATTATCTTTAAAATAAATTTTAAATCAACCTAAGCTGTTTTGGACTCTCCAAGTTCTTTCCCCTCCAGTTAAGCTAATTTAAAACTTTCTATTTTAACTGATATTCTGCGTCTCTAAGAGAAAGTTTTTACATTGTTATGGTACCTTTTTTTTTTTTCTTAAGGATTGCATCCTCTTCTGCCTTGGCTCTAAAGACAAAAGTTGAATTTCATTTGAGCCTTGTATTCTTAGGATAGTAATGGGTTTTAAAAAAAATGCAAAAGGAAGTATACCATGAACCTCTAAGAAATTTGTAATTATATTGGTCTTAAATTATGACAAACCTTATAAGGAAAAATTGTGTGCTTATATGTGAACTTATATGTACTTATTATCCGATGATAGAAAAAGTGTTTACTAATGTAATAAATGTAAGCCATAAGTATACATATAAAAATATTATGCTGTTTTATTTCTTTGTGTAGATTTGTCAACTCCGTTCTAATATATTGCAAAACAAATCAAGCACAATGATATTAGAATGAAGAATTGATATGTGAATAAGCACAGCTAGAGTATTTATTTTTTTAAAGTAAAATCTAAACTATAATTATGATGTTTAAAAAAATAAGAAAACTTTTGATTTTAGGTAGCAGTGATGGATCTGAACTAAGTGAAGAGACCTCATGGCCTGCTTTTGAAAGGTAAGAAAAATTATCCATTTAAACTGTTTTTGAGTTTATTTTGTTTAAGTATATGATGTTTCCCAAGTGATTCATTGGTAAAGAATTCGCCTGCCAATGCAGGAGATGTGGATTCAGTCCCTGGGTTGGGAAAATCCCCTGGAGAGGGAAATGGCAACCCACTCCAGTATCCTTGCCTGGGAAATTCCATGGAGAGAGGAGCCTGCCGGGCTACAGTCAGCGGGCTCTCAAAAGAGCTGGACACGACTTGGGGACTAAACAACAACAACAAAGTGTATGATAATGTGAATTTTAAGACATAATATTTATTACATATAAAAGGACTATTTAGGCTTCCTGCTGGTGGTAGAAATTAAAAGTTAATACTTAAGCCTAGAATTCAGTATTATTTCGTAAAGACATTTTATTTGGTGACTTGACACATATATTTGATTTTTAGTATATTTTAAATTGTAACTTAAAAGTACTAATAATCAGGGTTTCCCTGGTGGCCCAGTGGTAAAGAATCTGCCTACCAATGCAGGAGACACAGGTTAGATCTCTGATACGGAAGGATCCCACATCCCTCAAAGCAACTAAGCCTGTGCATTACAGCTACTGAGCCTGTGCTCTGGAGTCTGGTAGCCACAGCTACTGAAGCCCACACATTGTAGAACCTAGTGCTCCACAGCCAGAGAAGTCACCACAATGAGAAGCCTGCGTACTGCAACTAGAGAGGTGGCCGCCACCGTCCACAACTGAAGAAAAGCCTACACAGCAACAAAGACCCAGCAGGCCAAAAATAAATTTTTTAAAAAATAAATAAAATATGAAAAAATGACTTAAAAAAATAACAACCAATCATAGTCAGCTTACCTACTTTCATGTACAAAAGTAAAATCTTTTCCTTAAATTCTGGTTTATTTAATTTTAAAGTATTTAGTGAAATGATCAATTTCATTCTCTGCTAATTTATACATTTTAAATTTTACTCTAAGTAGATGAAAGTTTGAATTTAAATTGTTATTAATTAAAAGGTTCCACAAAGCACATAGACACATACTTAAATAATGTAAGTCATATTCTGTTCTCTCTTCCTTGATGCTAAAGCTGTCATCTGCTTGCAGCGAATATGCTGTGTTGATCTTTCAGTATAAGATTTTTCTAAAAATGTAGGAAGTAGAGCAAATAATTGTTATTTAATAAATATCCATTAGAATTTTGCTGTCTTTGATCATTTTAGTTCTGCCATTGTCATACTAAAATATTTGAACCTTGAGCAAAATAATTGCTCCTTTTGTGTATATACTAAGCAATAAGTTTCTGAGCAATCAGATTAGGTTGAATTTTGAATGTCATATTAAAATTGATGAAGTTGAAAATATTTAGTTACCTAACTCCCTGCCAGTCACTTTTTTTTAAATATAGATTTATTTATTTTAATTGTAGGCTAATTACTTTACAATATTGTATTGGTTTTGCCATACATCGACATGAATCCTCCATGGGTGTACACGTGTTCCCCATCCTGAACCCCCCTCCCACCTCCCTTCCCTTACCATCCCTCTGAGTCATCCCACTGCACCAGCCTTGAGCATTCTGTATCATGCGTCGAACCTGGACTGGTGATTTGTTTCATATATGATATTATACATGTTTCAGTGCCATTCTCCCAAATCATCCCACCCTCTCCCTCTCCCACAGAGTCCAAAAGACTGTTCTATACATCAGTGTCTCTTTTGCTGTCTTGCTCACTTTTTAATAGAAGCAATTATACTCACTATACATCTGAAATTGAACTATACATATTTGAATTGGTTAATTTCATGGTGTTATTAGAAAATTAGGTCCCTGGAGAAGGAAATGGCAACCCACTCCAGTACTCTTGCCTGGAAAATCCCATGGACGGAGGAGCCTCGTAGGCTGCAGTCCATGAGGTCACAAAGAGTCGGACATGACTGAGCGACAACACACATTTGTTCTTGAAGCTTCGTGAGGATTTCTCACCGTGGTGATTAAGACTTTTCTTGCATATCCAATATTTCAAAATACTTTTGAGCACTTCTAATTATCAGTGTTCTTAAGTTTTATTCTCTTTGTTTTGGGAAATTTTTAACAATTTGTTTTTACATATTATTTCTCTTCCAAGTTTTTATTTCAGTCTCTTTATTTGGGTTTGCCTGAAACAGGAAGATTGCAAGAGTTGCCTCTGGCATGCTGTCTGTACAAATTGTTTTGTTAGTTCTCTCCCTCTAGTAAGAACATAATATCATCAGAAGTTGATTATAGTGTATTATATTTAAATAAAAAATATTGATGAACAAAATTGTTTATCATGTGGCATGAGAAGTCATCAAGTAACCAGAATGGTGTTTTGTTAAATAATCTGTTCTTATTCCACCAGGTTACTTAAGGAAGATGGTATTTAAGTGTTACCCTTCACATCTCAAAATAGTATTTTTCTTTTGACAAATGTTTTGCTTTGCAGACATTGCAGCCAAAAATATCTACTGTGCTTTTGCCAAGTTTAAATCAGTGGCTCTTTTGAACACTTTGAAATCAAATCAGTGCTGCCCAGCAAGATTCAAACATGAAATATTAAAAAGTGAATAAAGAATTGGGATTTAAAATACTGTTGTACTTGTGGATAATGAACTTTGAAAATAGAGAGACATCAAATATTTTGCCACTTAAGTTGCTAAAATAAAACTTTTTGTTTTAAATATCATTTATCAACAGTGCTGCTTTGGGCTTTTTCTAGGCAAAGAAGTATCAATGTTTCTGTGTGTGTGTTTATTTCCTTTTTTAAGTATCACATGCCATTTTGGATGAAAATTAACCCATACCATTTTTTTAATCATTTATTGGCTTTATCGTATATTTTTTGTAGTTGATGTGAAAATAAAATACTCTATTTTTGTTCAGTTTATCTATTTTAGTAGTTTTTTTTAGATTTAATATATAAAAGAAAAGAAAATAAGGTGTTTAGATCACATTAATTTTAAGTTTTTAGATCACATTGCTTTTAGGTGTCTTCATAGGGGCATATAATAAAAAATTATTATTCTATAAATCCAGGTATCATATATAAAGTGGAATCTAAGGACTGGAATATAAATAAAAGGATTTCAGGCTTTGTTGGATATAAATACTTCTTTAATTATTTTAGTAAATTTGTGAAAATAAATGTGTATATAAATACATGGTTTAAACTAAGAAGCAACCTTAAGTATTTATAGTCAATGGTAGAAGAAAATAATAATTTAAAATCTGTGCTGCATGCTTTTAAAAAAAAAGAGGAGCAATCATATACTATCCTTTTGTAGGATTTAAAAAGCTGTATTAGATGAAGATGATTATGAAAGCTGTATTACATGAAGAAATTATTATGAAAGCTGTATTACACGAAGAAATTATTATACTGTTCTAGGTTATTGATGATAATTATGTAAATAAAAATAATACATGCAATTTATAATGGAATCCAACAGGAACAGATTATACCATTCTCTCGGCCCGGTGACAAGAGTGGCACGAAATGGCTATCGAAGCCACATGAAGGCCAGCAGGTACAACCCCCCTGCACTCAGGGGTCACAGAACTCCCCTCTGGTGGTGGTGACTGGCTTTCATAGGTGTGGTCTCACACTACTTCTGTTCTTTCTCAGCTAATTGGTTTCAAAGCTAAATAAAATGCCCATGAAAACTTTCTTTCCAAGATTTAATCTAGAGATAAATTTGAAGTATTCTTTCTGATCCACAGAGCTAATTGCTAAAATTTGCATCTTTATGTCACATTCTTTAAATAATCCAAATCAGTAGCTTTTGAACTGCACAGGTCTTTCTAACATTGCTGATTATTATAGGAGCAGTGCAAAAGCCCACTTGTTTTTCAAAGGCTACAAAGAATTTACTACATTCAGTTTGTCTTTTTTAAGGATTTTTCAGATTAACTGCAGGTCTGAATTTAAACAAGTCTGTTTTATGAAATAATATTTGTGTATTTAACTCATGTTCATTTGGTTGTTTATCTAGTTAATCCCGATCTCCTTCTGCACTACATTAGCTGCTGAAGAAAATAAAGATGGTAGATTGATTGGGGACTGGAGATTAATGGTAGTGAATAATCAACCAATTCTCATAAGACAATGCAATAGCAAACACTTTAAAGTTAATTTTATGTCAGTTTACTAGTGTCTAATCTCCTTGGATAAAAATAGCTCCAGCATGAAATTTCTGGTGGTTTCTAGGTTTTTAAGTCATTGAGAACACCTAAACAATCAACGAGAGATAAACTGGCAAACTTGAGTTTTCGTCACTGTTGTAGAAATTCTGCAGCTCACGTCAAATCACTGGAGAATGACAGATTTGTTTTCTATCAGTGTATATGTTTTAATTGACTCATAAAAATTGTTCTGTTCTTAACTATAGGACCTTAAATGAGTTGGGGAAAGATATTTAAATGTTTGATTATTCTGCGATGGTTTTATTAAGATATAAGGAAAAGCAATCTTGAGTTTTAGTTATTCCTTTCTTGCAGAGTTGTTAGGCTATAATCACTTAGATGCACTGAAGACATTAAAATGTCATTAAATTTTATTGCAGTAAGTTTGATTTTTTAATATGTTGTTAATTGCCTTTTTTACTTCTCTCACCTATTTTAGAATTGAGCATGGATTTTCTTTTGCTTTTTTTCCTTTTTTGATTTTCTGATATTTTGCATTTTATATGCTTAAAAAGACTTTTAACATATAGAATCCTCACCTTTCCTATAAGAACTTGAGTTTCTTCTGGGGAAAAAAAAAGTTTCTGCAGTGCTGCAGTATGGCATGTTGAGAAGAAAAGTCTTAAATCCCTAATTTACTCTTTACTAAAGTGAATCACTGTATTTTTTCTGAATTATGCTTGTTCAGATATGCAGTAAAATGCGTTTTTTAACCATCTGCTGACTTTAATAACTGCCTGATTCATTTTGTGGCAGCTTGTAAATTTCAGATCAGTAAACCTTTATAATTGTTAGTATCTTCTCATTCTGAATAAAGTAATAGTCTTAAAATTAAAAATAATTATATTTTATTTAAATACCTACTTGATAATTACTCAAGTGCTTATATGTTCTTTTCTTTTCACTTTTATAGTTCTGCAGAATCAGAGGATTTGGCAGTACATTTATATCCAGGGGCTGTTACTATTCAAGGTGTTCTCAGGAGAAAAACTTTGTTAAAAGAAGGCAAGAAGCCTACAGTAAGAATTATTTTATATTTTAAAACATGTCTAAAAATAAGCAAATGAATAAGACCCTAAAAAAAATGAAGACAATTGAAATAAAACCAGATATATAATATACTTGAAATAATTTAAAATATACTTTTGCCTCACAATATTATTTAAAGTGTTATTATACCTGCCACATATTAATAGATTTTGGTTAAATTATACACTTAAGGTATTTAAATCAAGATGTTCCTATACTTCTCTTTGCTCCCTAATATAGTTCTTGGAGAATCTTGAAAGTATATCCTGTTAAGGAGTATTTTTAGAAGGAATAGAAAATAGAGAGCGAAAACTCTAAAAAACAGAATTCAGCCAATTTTGTCAGTCCTAAGTAGAATGTATCAAGTAGACGTGGTAAAAATATTTGAGATAAAGATTTCAGAAGTGATAAAACTCAAAGCTTGGGTGGTGGAAGTGAAGTGGCGTGCCTCTTTGGCAATGAGGAACAGTGACTGAGAAGCCGGTAGCATTTGAGTAGTATATCATGTGTCTGTCCTCTCCAGGTAGCATCTTGGACAAAATATTGGGCAGCTTTGTGTGGGACACAGCTTTTCTACTATGCTGCCAAATCTCTAAAGGCTACAGAAAGAAAACATGTAAGTATTCCTGTTCCAAGTCTTTAACGTAGTTTCACGGCCTCTATATCGTTGTAAGGAAAGTAGTCCTAATGGGATGCGAGGGTTTGGGGTTTTTTCCCCACTTTCTAACCCAGAAGTTCTTAGACTTTCTTTGTATGAGTATTGTAATGGAGTTATTTTTGTTTAGTAATATGATCCTAAGAAACGTCTTGGAATAACTTCCATATTCTGAAGTTCCTTTTTTGAATACTGCTTTTTCTTTGCAAATGTTAAAACTGCACCCTGCCATTATCTTATCTTCATGTCCAAGCCCTCCCAAACCCGGGGTTTTTTGTTCAGAAAAATGGTTGAAAACTGTTGCCTTAGAATGTCATTTCCTGACTTGTAAAGTATGAAAAATTAGGACCAGCATCTGCAGTTCTTTCCACCTCAGTCTCTGATTGAGTAATTTTTCCAACAGTGAAGAGGAATAATAGTTACTAAGGTTACTATGGTCACCTTCTTGTGCCTCTTGTGCCTCAAAAAACTCTTTTCTTGTAGAATCTTGCTATAAATGTAGAATCTTGCTATAAATCTTCTTTTGCATGCTGTTCTGTCTTTGTATGCCAGTGATACACCATTTGAAAGGAAAATAATTTTCTGTTTTGCATTATCTCTTGGAAACGAATTTATTTCTAAATTGTGTATTTTGAGGGTGGGGGGAATTAAGTGGTTTACCATATTGAGGAAAGATAAGTAAGCCACTGAGAAAAAAAATTAAGTTCTTTTACTGTTTATAAATTACCTAGTGATACTGTGTAATTCAGAAATGCCCCTTTTTTTTTTCTTTTTGGCAATTATCACTTTATTTTTTTTTTTTTTTTTCCAACAATGGCTGGCTCTCAAAAACAATAACACATATATATTGCATGTATTTTAATATCAGGTATTACTTCACCAAATACTTTGACTAAATTTACTAGAATTTGGTGGTTTATTGTTGTTTTGTTTTTTCCTTTTAGTGAGAAAATCCCTAGTTTGAAGTTTGGTTGGATGAGGCCAGTTATAAGTTCAACTTCAAACATTATCATTATACAGAGAAGCTTTTCTTTATTCTCACAGTTTTAGCCCTTTAATCAAACCAGGGATAGAGAAAAATAGTTTTAGTTTACATAAATGTGGGAAGTGCTGAATAAGATAGCATCACCTGCCTTTCTTTATCAGCTGTACCCATACCCTGTTACTGTCCTGAATTTATGTTAATCATTGCCTGGCTTTTCTTTAAGAGTTTGCCACTTAGGTTTCCTTAAATGATACATTGCATCATTTTTTTAATTGTATCTGGATTGTGCCTAAAAGGCACCAACCTTTTTGTTCAGTATTATAAATGTCTAGATCTAGTCCTCACACTAAGGTGAAAGGCTGTTTTTTTTATATTCTAGTCAAATAGACTAGAATGCCCACATACCTGACAAAGCTACAGTTTAGTTTCACTAGAATGTTTTGCAAAGTAATTGCCTCTGGTTAGTATTTCTGTACTCAAAGGAGGGGAAAAAAAGAGGTTAATATAGCTGAATTATCATCTTCAGATATAGTTAACTTTTCACTTAGCCATTTTGAGAGACTTGACTAGATTTCACTTGGTTGACTATTGCTGCTGCTGCTGCTAAGTCGCTTCAGTCGTGTCCGACTCTGTGGGACCCCATAGACGAAAGCCCACCAGGCTCCCCCACCCCTGGGATTCTCCAGGCAAGAACACTGCAGTGGGTTGCCATTTCCTTCTCCAATGCATGAAAGTGAAAAGTGAAAAGGAAGTCGCTCAGTCGTGTCCTACTCTTAGCGACCCCATGGACTACAGCCCCCCAGGGTCCTCCATCCATGGGATTTTCTAGGCAAGAGTACTGGAGTGGGGTGCCAAGTAAAATGTATAAATTTTTTTTGTTTTTTCCTAACTGTAACTAGAAACCAAACTAGAGAATTGATAAAATAACTGAATTTGTCATCTAATACATATGTTAAGTATCTTTTTGTGTTTGGTATAGGTACTTACACAGCTAGTTTGGGTTTATAATTATATGAAGTGATAAATAATGCATATGAAATGTTTAGATATTAGAGCCTAGTGGGCTGTGAGGGAGCCAGATTGAGTGCCAAGGAAATGGACTGTGTTCCTCATCTTTTCTAGTTTAAACTGTTAAGATTAAAAAAAGAATTATAATGACAAAGCAGTATGGAGACAAGTCCATGTTTATATTTATCCAATTTTAGGATAGAAAAAGGGCACAGAACTAAAAGCAGTGGAGAAAAATGTTTTTAATCATTTTCAAACAAAAGTTAAAATGCAAATTAAAAGAAAATATTGGCTATATATTAACAGTAGGTATGGGATTAAAATATATAAACAGAGCATCACCTGTCTGGTGTTCTTGTCAAAAATTTAATCATGAGGACGCAATCAAATCCACATCATGGAACATTGTGTAAGACCACTGGCGTGGATTCTTAAGACCAAAATTTGACAGCTGGAGTAGAATAGAGGGATAGAAGGAATGTTCTAAATTAAGAAAAACATTAAGAGTCTTGATAACTAAATGCAGTGTATGTACCTTGGTCTAATGTTGGAGGTAATTCTTTTAAGCTGTTAAGTTCACTATGGACTTTATATGATTATGTCCATTAAATTTCTTAAATGTGAACCATTGTGATTATATAGTAATATCAATATATTCTTAGAAGATACATGTTGAAATATTTAGGGTTCAATATTATGTCTGATGCTTACATTTAAATGTTCAAAGAGATCAAGCAAATGCAAAATGTAGATATATGGGTAATCCTTGTAGCATTCTTTGTAGTATGAACTTTTCTGTAGTTTGAACTTTTTCAAAATTAAAAGCTGGAGGAGGAAAAAAAGTCACTAATAAAAATATATGTGTTCCTATATGTAAATAAATGCAGGAGGAAGAAATGTGGAAACCTACACCTATTTTATTGCTTTGTAAAGTATGAATTTTTTTTTTTTTTTTTTTTTGCATGTGAGGAAAAGAGCAGACTTGGGAATAGACAAGAGAGAAGTATGACTTGTTAATGTTTTAAAATGAAAGCATTCACTGTAAAACTATTTATAATGAAAGTATATTCATTATAACTTTTAAAAGTTTGCAGATATCTTTGAACCTCTCTGCATAGTAATGAGTGAATAAATACTGTTGCTGCTGCTGCTGCTAAGTGGCTTCAGTCGTGTCCGACCCTGTGCGACCCCATAGACAGCAGCCCACCAGGCTCCCGCGTCCCTGGGATTCTCCAGGCAAGAACAATGGAGTGGGTTGCCATTTCCTTCTCCAGTAAATACTGTTAGATAAGTTAAAAACAAATTCTACACCTGAAAAAGAAGTCTGTAACATATATAAAGACTTTCCACAGCTCAGTAAGAATAAAACAACAGTGGAAAGATGAAATAGGGAGATAATAGAAAGTGAATATAAATGGTTAATATACATGAAAAGGTGATGAACCTCACTAGTTATCAAAAAGGCAGATTAAAGAAGATGGTTTTTTTTTGACCATTAGGCAGAAATTTTAAAGATTGATAATGTAGCATCGGCCATGATGTAGGGAAACAGACTATGACCCAAAGTTGGCAGAAATTTAAATTGGTACTTTTTGTGGTGGACAGTCCTACTCAGCATTCAACTTAATAATAACCAGTGATTCTTTATCTGAAAATCTGTTCTATGAAAATCATTAAGCTAGTGTACAAAGATATCTATAGAAGAATATTCCTGTTATATTTATAGTATCAGCAGTCTGCAAACACTGAAAATACTTATTATTAAGGAAATATGATGGGTAAAAACCACAAGTCAGAGTATAAGTATACCCCCATTTGTATATGAAAACCAACAATGACAAGAAAGTCTTTGGTGTAATACAGACAGAAAGGTCCAGAGGACTCACCCCAAAGGATGGTAAATTCTGGGAGCAGAATGAGGTTCAGCTGGTGGTCGAGGGCATGTGCACTCTGTGAATGGGCTTATATTGCTTGAGTTTTTATTATTATTACTGAAAAAAGCAATTGAAGCAGGGGTTTTTGAGTCTAAGAAAAAATATTAGAAAATCATGCTGTATACTTTGACATAAACTATAAAACTGTCGGATCAGCTATGTATTGCCAGTTTGATTCTTCATAGCATTATTGTCGCTAAATCGTGTCCAACTCTTTTGCAACCCCATACACTGTAGCCCTCCAGGCTCCTCTGTCTATGGGGTTTCCCAGGCAAGAATCCTGGAGTGAGTTGCCATTCCTTCTTCAAGGGATCTTCCTGACCCAAGGATTGAACCTGTGTCTCCTGCATTGGCAGGCGGATTCTTTACTGCTGAGCCACCAGGAAAGCCCTCTTCATCATATTAAAGCTAGTTCCTAATTCCTTTAGCTTTCATTTTTGCTGTAACCATGTTGTTAAAAATAACGTCATATGTTCCTTCTTTTCCCCATTTCTTTAAAATTGTGAAATAGATACATGCAGAAGAAGATATATTGTATATGTGTATATTTTAAAGAATAATAAATAAAATAAACATGTATAGAACTCCACCCAGCATAAGAAGACAGAGCATTGTCAGAACCATCCAAGTCTTCCCAGATAGCATCTTCTTCCTTCCTTATCGGCCATGATAAGGATCTTAGTTCCCTGACCAAGATCAGACCCATGACCCCTACATTGCAAATGCAGAATGTTAACCACTGGATCGCCAGCGAAGTCCATACCTTGTGATTTTAATGTGTATACCCTGGATTATTAATTTTTGAAATAATTTTTTTCATGTTTACTAGCTATTTGTGTTTCTTCTATAAAATGCCTGGATAATTATTTTGCTTATTGAATAATTTATTTTCTTACTAATTGGTAAAAATTTCCTTATATATTCTGGATTAGATCAGATCAGATCAGATCAATCGCTCAGTCGTGTCCGACTCTTTGCGACCCCATGAATCAAAGCACACCAGGCCTCCCTGTCCATCACGAACTCGAGGTCACTGAGACTCACATCTATCGAGTCAGTGATGCCATCCAGCCATCTCATCCTCTGTCATCCCCTTCTCCTCCTGCCCCCAATCCCTCCCAGCATCAGAGTTTTCTCCAATGAGTCAACTCTTTGCATGAGGTGGCCAGAGTACTGGAATTTCAGCTTAGCATCATTCCTTCCGAAGAAATCCCAGGGTTGATCTCCTTCAGAATGGAATGGTTGGATCTCCTTGCAGTCCAAGGAACTCTCAAGAGTCTTCTCCAACACCACAGTTCAAAAGCATCAATTCTTCAGTGCTCAGCCTTCTTCACAGTCCAACCCTCACATCCATACATGACCACAGGAAAAACCATGGTCATGGTTTTTCATTATGACTAGACGAACTTTTGTTGACCTGCTTTTGAATATGCTATCTAGGTTGGTCATAACTTTCCTTCCAAGGAGTAAGCGTCTTTTAATTTCATGGCTGCAGTCACCATCTGTAGTGATTTTGGAGCCCAGAAAAATAAAGTCTGACACTGTTTCCACTGTTTCCCCATTAGCAATTATGTATTACTAATATCTTCTTCCAATTTGTTCAGTTTTTTTTTCACTCTCTTTGTGATCTTTTAGTGAATCGTTCTTAGTTTTAAAGTAATAAAATTTACCTTTTATGCTTAATACTTCCTGAGTTGTATTTTTTAAATCCTTCTCTAACGTGAGATCATCAAAATGTTCTGCTGCTGCTGCTGGCTCGGTTGCTTCAGTCGTGTCTGACTCTTAGCGACCCCATGGACTGCAGCCTACCAGGCTCCTCCATCCATGGAATTTTCAAGGCAACAGTACTGGAGTGGGGTGCCCTTGCCTTCTCCTCAAAATGTTCTATATTTTCTACTAGTAAAGTTTTACAGTTTGCTTTAAAATCATTGACCCACTTGAAGTCAGAGGAGGGTGTATGTGAGATGTTATAAAATAGGCATTCATTTTTATTTATCTGCCTGGAAAGATTATTTTCCTGGCACCACATGTTGAACAGTCCATTCTTACTTGGCTGGTCTGCAGAACCCATCCTTGTCGTTTGAGTTTGCATCAGTATTCACGGGTTGCTTTCTAGACTTCCATTGCCCTGTCAGTCTCTCCTTGTCCTAGTAACTCACAGTCTCAGTTACTACAGATTTGTAAGTCTTGTGTAGCAAGGCAAGTCCTGCCTAATTCTTCAGGAGCATCTTGGCTGCTTCTGATCCTTTGTCTTACACACAAATTTTAGAATCAGCTTCTCAAGTTCCACATAAAACCCTACTGAAATTTTTATTGAAATGACACTGAATCTGTAGATCAATTAAGGGTGAATTGACATCTTTGCAACACTGAACCTTTTTCTTCATCTCATGGTATTTTTCTGTTGATTTAGGTCTTCTTGAATGTCTTTTGACTGTTATACTTTCCTGTATGTGTTTTGTTACATATATTCCTAGGTACCTTTCTTAGAAGTGACTTTTATAGTTCTAGTGTATAAAATTGCAGATGACTTTTATAGTGATCTTTTCCAAGCATCCTTGCTCATTTTTCTTATTAGTTTGGTGGATTTTCTGAACTGAATGGATAATACTATCTGCAAGTGATGGCAGTTTTATTTCTTCCTCATCCTTACACCTTGTATTTCTTTTTTTTGTTATCTTACTATGCTGACTAGGTCTTCCAGTTCAGTATTGGATGAAAGTAGCAATGGCAGGCATCCTTGTCTTGAAACTGACTTTGAAATGTTTTATGCACTTTACCCTTGAGCGTATGTTGCAGAATTTTAGTTTGGGTTTTATTTTATTTTGTGTTTTTCTTTCCTGTATACTTTGTTCAGGTTTTTGGTTTTTTTTTAGTTGGTGAGGGGAGGAGGGAGAGTGTCATTTGTTTGTTTGGTAGGTACTGTTGAATTCCTTGGAAGGGAATTGCCTAATTCAATAATACTATCTACCAAACAAACAAAAAAATAAATTCCATTCCAAGTCTACCACAAATATGCATTATATTTTAACAAATGCTTTTATTTTACATCAATGGAGTTGGTAATATTTGAGTTGTGGCTCTCGGGCTCCAGAATACAGGCTCAATAGTCGTACGACACGGGCTTAGTTGCTCCACAGTATGTGGAATCTTCCTGAATCAGGGATCGAACCTGTGTCTCCTGCCTCAACAGGTGGATTCTTTACCACTGAGCCACCAGGGAAGCCCAACAGTTAAACTTTTGATAAAGAGTTGAAGCTGGGAAAGATTTAGAAAGTAGGAGACAATCTGAAGAGGGCATGCCTACATGGAATTTAGTAGTAAGAGGCTGGAGCAGAGCTAACCAGCAGGAAATCTTGTCTTTCCCTAGGAGAAACTGAAAATAACACTTTTTAACAATAAGTTTTTACTTAGGATAAGCCATAAATTTTGTGTTTTTATTATGTTTTTTTTGTCTCTCAGTTTAAATCAACATCAAATAAGAACGTGTCTGTAGTAGGATGGATGGTGATGATGGCTGATGACCCAGAACATCCGGATCTCTTCTTGCTTACTGACTCTGAGAAAGGTGAATCATTGAAATAACTAGGGGTTACTATACAACTTTAGATAACCCAGATTTTACTGGAATACTCAGCTGGGGGCATTGTTTATATTGTTTCACCTCTTGGGAAATATTTCTTTCATGTAATGTATACTAATTATGCCAATATTTTTAGATACCGGTATCTATTAATTGCTTCTTTAATAAGCTTATTTTCTTTGTTACATGGGCATAAGCTTGAAGAGCTAATAATCAAGAAAAGAAAGAGGGAATTTGAGAATCTATAAAACACTGTTCCTTTAAAATCTCAGATTTACAATATGTAATATCCCTTCATTTATATCTTGAATAAATTGTTATTGTTAAGTTCTGAATGTGGCAAAAGTTTTCCTTTAAATGGTTTGTGTTCCATTATTTTTAATTAATTGGTTATTTGACTCAAACCACTTTCCATATAAGTATAATTTTAATTATAATGCTTTGGTTATAATATGTAGTGGAGAAGGAAATGGCAACCTACTCCAGTATTCTTGCCTAGAGAATCCCAGGGATGGAGGAGCCTGGTGGGCTGCCATCTGTGGGGTCGCACAGAGTTGGACACGACTGAAGCGACTTAGCTGTATAATATGTAGACATTTATGAGTAACGTTATTGGCTGTTAACCACAGGAGTTTTTAGAATGGATGAGAGAGGTTGGAGGGTGGGCCGTGTAGAATCAGATCATGTGTCTCCTTACCCTGCTTGTGTGTGTCGTGGGGACCTCAGTGGTCATCACATCATTGTAGCTCTTGCTTTATAACATCTGCCAGCCATCGATGAGCACCACAGAGGAAGCCAGAAAGGAAATGTTTCGCATCTGCCCAGAACCTTCCACTTCTGCAACTCACTACTAAAATGATACTGTATTACCTTTTATTAACTATAAAGTTATATTCTTGACTTCTGTTTCTTTAGAATGTATATCAATAGATATTCTGCTTTTAGGATATTGTGGTATTTAGAGTAAAAATTTAAGAAAACATGCAGAAAAAAATAACAGCAAGATGTCACATTTTGAGGTGAAATAGACTGACTTACAGAGTAAGGTGTTTCTACTCAACATTCTGAATTCAGCCTCCACCCTGCCAATCCCAAAGACATTCATTATTTATAAAAGTACATTTTAAAAGGAGATAATTTTCATAGGATTTAGTTAACAAATTCTTTGTTTTCCTTTGATTCCTTGTGTATATTAGTGACTCAGTCATATCCGACTCTCTACAACCCCTTAGACTATAGCCTGCCAGGCTCCTCTGTCCATGAAATTCTCCTGCAAGAATAGTGGAGTGGGTAGCCATTTCCTTCTCCAAGGGAAGCGTTGATTCCTTAGTGTACTTGATAGAACTACTTCTGTGTATAGGGTTTTTATGAAATCTATACTGACAGCCTTTTTCAGGAAGAAGAGTAGATAAATGGCCACTGTGGCCAGCTTGTCAGATATGCCTGCTATTTAAGTTGATCTGATGTTTGATCTGGGTTCAACAAGCAAAAAAATGTTATTTGAATAATTAAACATATGGTGAAGAGAACTTTTGCTTCTGAAAATGAGTAAGTCTTTGATTGTTAAAATCTCAAAGAAGAGCTGAATAAAGCCTACATATAGATCAGATAAGGCTCTTGAATCATTTGATGCAGTTATAAAGGAAAGAGTAGAAGTCAGTAAGAACTGGGAAATAAGAATAACTCAGGTCAGTGAGAAGGAGAACTAAGCTTAACTTAGGGCAGCCTATACTACATGAATCCCTTCTTTTCTCAGTTTATTACCTTAATACATATAAATGTATAAAAATACTCTTATTGTGTATCAGTTTTTTATTAGTCAACGTAAGGTCTAAATGGTCTTTCCTAGTATCTCAGATGGTAAAGAATCTGCCTACCAATGCAGGAGACCCAGGTTTGATCCCTGGATCAGGAAGATCCCCTGGAGAAAGGGAATAGCAGCCTACTCCAGTATTCTTACCGGGCGAATTCCATGGACAGAGGAGTCTGGCGGGCTATGGTCCTTGGGGTCACAGAGTTGTATGAGACTGAACGACTAACACTTTCACTTTCAAGGTCTAAATACATACGTCATAAATGAATTTCTAATTTTCTAAAGGAGAAAAAGGTGCTTTCTCAGATTTTTCACATAAATCCTTACTAGACCTAGGAACTTCTCTAATAATTTTGACAAATGTAAGTAAAAACTAAAAGCATAGCTTATATTGATGTTAGCTGATTAATCTTTAATCACATTAAATAGCTAATGTTTAAGTGTTAAACATGTTAGAACATTTTGCCCTATAAAAATTTAGTCTTAGCATCTACTAGTATTTAGGTCATCTAAATAGTGCTAAGAACTGATATTCTGTACTCTCATCCATGCATACAAATTTAGAGAAGCCAAACAATTGTTTTATTCAGGTATACTTAAAGATCATATAAGAAAACAAAATACTTCTCTTCCAATTGATGCATAGCAAAGCAGTGACTTTCTGAATAAATTGTAGCTTGCGAATGTAGCATATGGAACTCTGTATTGGAAAATCAGGTGATAGAGAGATAAACTGAGACTGAGAACTCTCATCAATTTTTGTTGTTTTCCCCTTGTTTTTAATAATTTTAGGAAATTCATACAAGTTTCAAGCAGGCAGTAGGATGAATGCAATGCTGTGGTTCAAGCATTTGAGCGCAGCCTGCCAAAGCAACAAACAACAGGTGGGCATTTCTCTTCATCCTCAGAAGAGTCCGTAAACTGGGAATGTATTTAAAAGAGCTAGAAAGAGAAGTATGTGGACTGATTTTTGGAATGAAGTAGAAAAACTGTATTGTTTATACTCTTTTTTTTGTTGACCACAGTCAGCAAGACGTGAGGTCCACATTTTAGTGAGGGAGATGGGCAATAAACAAGTGAACTAATAACAGCGTTTCAAAAAGTAAAAACTCTACGAAGGCAGCAAAATAGAATTAGGTGATATGGAGGGGTGGGAGTAAAGTCAACTTTAAATAAATTAAGAGCGAACAGCAGCGGTGTCCCTAAGGAGATGAAAGTGACGTGAATGACAGGAAGGAAGGGCCACGTGAAGATAAGGGAGAGCAGAGTTCTGGTAAAAGGAAGGGAAGTGCAAAGACCCTGAAGGTGAAACAAGCTTTAAGGTGTTCAAAATAGGGAGGTGTAGCCTGTATCAGAAGAATGGGAATGAGAGGCAAGGAAACGTAGCTTCAGAGGTTAAAAATGTGATGGTACCTTGCCAAAAGTTATTCTGATGCAGCTCTGTTTGTTCTGTTGACAATTTTATGTGGGTTCCTATGCTTGCAGTGAAACCCAAAACGATTTGGACTTTTTCCTTGTTTTTAGTTCACTGAAACAAAGATGGTCTAACTCAAAGAGGTCTATGATGGTCTAACTCGGCTGCAAAGAGGAATGAATCCATAGTGGTATTTTCCCCAAATCCTGCTGCCAGTTTAAAGTTGAACAATGAATTGGTAGGGCAGACATAAATATAACTGGAGTTAAAAGTTTCTACACTCTTTTTGGCCAGTTTTTAGTTGAAAAGTTTATTGCCTGTAGACACTGAAATACAGAAGTATATGGTAAATATTATCAGTAGCTAATTTTGAATTATATAATACATTGTAGAAGTTTATAAAGCTTATTTACCATGTGCTTTCAGGACCTAAGTTATAACTGCTTTTTTGGTATAGGAAGAAAGTAAGGCTTAAAAATGCTGATAAATGACCTCGACAAGGTCAAACAAATAAAAAAGTAAAACAAACAAAATTTTAAAAAGGTGGACCTAAGACACAAAGTCTGTCTTCATTCTGCAGATGCATTCTTCTTAAATATTGTTGGAATGGGCCTTGCTCTCTTATAATTTATGTTTTAAAAATAATAAAGCGAAAATTACATCCTTGCCCTTGTCAAATTAGTGTCTGGGACAGGATAAAGGAAATAGACCTTTTGCCTAAACCAAGTTCTTCAGGATTCAGTTGCATGCATACATTTTCTTTAAATGTGGCCTTAAAGTATTATATCATTTTTTTTAATCTGAAGATTTCAAGATTAATCTAGAGAGTATATGCATACCAGCATAGAGATTCAGTTTCTTTTACTGTATTAGTGGATCTTCCTACTGAAAAAGTTAACCAGATGTGTATAAATGGTTTTGTTTTGTTTTTTCAGTTTGTTTGTTGCTATACTTAGAAGAATGAGAGAAGTAGCAAATGTATAAATTGAAGCCATGAAATTTGAAAACTTTTAGTAGAAGACTATAACTCAAATACAACATCTTAAACCATCATCAGGCAACTTAGGAGGAAATGAAAATTTTACCTTATTTAAATATGGATTTCTTATAACCAGACCCGAGAATTTATACTTTAAGTACTCCTCCATTCATACTGTATTTTATTTATAATTCACTTACGATTACATCATCAAATAATTTTCATTCAGAAGCTGACATGTGTAAGAATCTTTTTTTTTGGTGTCCTAGGTTTTCAGGAAAAGGTTGTTAAAGAACTGTTAACCTCTTTTTAACTTCCCTGGTGGGCCAGTGGTTAAGACTCCATGCTCCCAGTGCAGGGGACCCGGTTCGAACCCTAGTCAGGGAACCAGATCCCATATGCCTCAGCTAAGAGTCTGCATGCCACAACTACGAAAAGAGAGAGAGAACTGTTAAACCCTTTTAAAGGACACAGCAATGACTACTGATACATGAATATCTCTACCAGCACAGCTTTGGAAAAATGGTAGTAAAAGTTAAGAACATTTTTTTAACATGGCAAAACCCTCTTTAGTCCTTAACTAGATGACCCATCAACTAATTTTTAAAAACAAAATATATTTCTAAGAATTATTGTTGAATTTTAGACTTGAAATCGAATTAAATTTGATCCAGTCTATTAGCAGCCAACTGTTATATAGCCAATAGGTTTTTCAGAGTCACAAAGTGTCAGATTAGAATTTATCTAGTGATGAGTTTTATTCTTTTATACTCATTTCATGATGATTTCACAAAGAAATTCTTAGTAATGTCTGTTATAAAATTATGCTGATTTTAAAATTTGCATGTAGGAATTCATTGTAATACATACAATGAGAAAATAAATGATGATGACAGGTGTGTCTGGACTCTCACACCTACTAGGGCCATACGTACTCTTTCCCCATTCATTCATTTATTCACTCAGCAAACGTCTGCTGAGCTCCCCTGTGTTAGATAAGAAAGGTATTGTCTCTGCCCATTTTGCCATCCAGATTTCAATTTACTGGAAAGGGTATTAACTTATCTCAGTGGTTTTTCTCTCAAAAATGTTCTAGTATATTTTATCCATTATTCATAAACAATTACAGTACCTTCTATCAAATTTCTTTGGGCTTACTTAAAATGACAAGGGAAGATAAGAAATAGTACTTTAAAGAACACCTTTCAAATACTATCAGTTTGTAATGCTTATATTTTTTAGGTTCCTACAAACTTGATGACTTTTGAGTAAAAACGTGATAAAGAACAAGGTGAACTGTTACCCTAAGTGAAAGCGAGGACCTGATGAAAGAGTGCCAGCTACAAACCAATCCTGTGCCAGGCAGAGCCCAGAGGCTCCATCTCAGCCTCTGCAGTCCTGAACCAAAAAAGCACTAATTTCAGGGAACGAAGTGAGATATTCCCAGGGAACACATCAGAGCTGTAAAACAAACTGCCATGGACCATGCTTCTTATCTCTGAACTGACCTGTGGAAACCACTGCCTTAATAGAATGAAAGGAAAACCACCATGAAACACCAAATAGTGCGTGTGAATCTCCTGGCGGTGCTGTGCTTGGAATAGATCGTAGCTAATTTGCATTTCTTTTAACTTTGTACTAATTTTGGAGGGGGGAATCGCCTTTTTTTAGATACACTTTAAAAGGAAAAACATATTTCTTATGGGTGACATCAGGAGCTGGTTTTGGACTGAAGTGTGAAAATGTTTCAGCTTAGTAGGGTTCTACCAGCCGCCTCGCCAAAAGGTTTGCTTAAGCCTCCATGAGTCAGCGGCCTCAACATGCTTTCTCACAGCAAGAGTGTAGGAATTAGAAATGTTAATAATGTGAGTTGTTGGGGTTTGTTTGGGACTGGGGTGGGGTGGGGGTTGTTTTGTTTTGGATAGGGGAGATTTTTTTTTTTTTTAAACACTAAACTTCTAAAATTTAGTACTGTATGGGGTACATTATTTCCTGCTGGAGGTATAAAGGCTGAGTGTTCACATGCCAGACACTTTTTTCAAGTGGGCTCTAGAAAACATGGTTGTTTTTAACTGGGTTTAAAGTTTGGCCTTCTATATGAATTCATTGTTGGACCACAGATCTGCTTCGTAGAGAACTGTAATCCCAACCTAAACTTTTCTAAGAAGATTTTACAGTAACTACAGTTTTCCAGTTTAAGTGGATTATCCCTGCTGTCACCCACAGGTGATTTTTGTCATCAAGGGCGATGTATCAATATTTTATTAGGATATTTTCTTTTACAGTGTTAAATGTGCACAATGCCAGTTATTTTTTTATTATTTTTCATTATTTTTGTTCAATATGAGATTCAGGATCACATTTGTTTAAAAGAGAACCTACATGTGTTTGTATGCATGTATGTATTTTATTATAAGGGATACAGAATAATTTTCTAAGGGAAAAAGGTGAAAGATTGAGAGGCTGGAAATTTTGAGTATCAAAACTTTCCTTCCTACTTAACTTTCCTTTATCACAAACATTTTTCTCAAAATTTACTATAGGTCCTTACCATAAACCATATTTTGTTAATAGTTGATCAAGAGAGTTTTGTGAGAGCTCTTTTATGCAATAATGCATTTAACTTCCAAAATAAATGTTGAGTTTAAAAAAAGGAGGAAAAAAAAGTTTGAAGGTGAAATGCCTTAGAGTTTTAACCAAAAAAAAAAAAAAGGCACTTGAACAAAGGCTGTGTGTTGGATGTTATAAACTCTTGAGGCAGCATGAATTTCGCCTATGGCCCGGAGTAAGAAGTGCTTTTTGACTGATAACTTCTAATAGATTTCTATTACTTTGGGCCTCACATAAAAACTTTCAGATTGTATTCTAGGGGAATTTTATCCTTTTCCTTTTTAATCATAAGTATTTCATCCTTGAATCCATGAAACTTACATAGAAAATATTGCTTGTTAGAATAATTAACTAAAAGTATATCCATTTGGAAAGTAGAAGAGCTTTCTCAGATTGCTAAATTTTGTTTTCTGTTTGAAAAGTATATTAAGAGTTCAAATATTTTTCTAACATAGTACAGTTAGAAATACCATTATTTCTGGTTTTGTGGAAAATGACATGAGCTGGAGAGGGTGAGAACATGGCTGAGACCTCCCAGCGTAGCCCATGCTGGGCATGGAAAAGACCCCCTTTGCATAACCAGCATAGCAGTATTACTCTGAGACCTTGCACATCTGACTTTTGTTTTAATTTTCTTAACTTGTTTATTTCTCTTCAGAAATAAGTGTTTTTAACAGTGTATGTGCTTTTTAAAACACATTGTGGATGAGAACCCTGTGGATTTTTTATTACCTTGTCTGTTTGTCATAAATAAGCTAAAGTAGATTAAGTGGTAGGCTCACCATATTGCTGAAGATGGGCAGCTGGAAGTCAAGGCCTGACAACACACAGTTTTGCCAAAGAGAGAGCTCACCTGGAAGACGTGTTTGATATTTTCAGCACTAAACACAAGGCTGCTTGTGCAGAGTGAGAACAGTGTTCATATTTGGTGACTAGACCACACGTAGATTTATGGCCTCTGACTAACTGAAACTGAACTGTGCAGCAGACGTCACCATTGTTTTCTTGTCTTCAGCTTTGTCCATTCAAATCTGAAGAAAAGCAATTACTTTTTAAGGCTACTTTAGCATTTGAAGCAAAGAGAAGACCAGTGGGAGAAGTGAATTAAAATAGTGTGGGTGAATTTTTGATCTTATAATTCACAAATGAGACCTAATAATAATTCAGGCAAAAATAAATACTACATTATTAAATATTTAGGCATCATGTTAGTGAGAAGATGAAATTTTTCTCCTCTTACTAGGCCTACCCTTAATAAATTTGTAAACTAGCGCCTCACAAGCTTGAAATTTTCACCAATTTTAAGCCCATTTTTTTCTCTCTTGAGTCAAGAAAAACTCATTGGAAATTCCATTATAATTTAAATTTAAGCTAGTTTTTGATAAGCATAATGATTGGTATATTATCCAGCCTGGTGCAACAGTGTAATACCAACCAAAATACAATTTGAGGCACATCTCATTTAACTGTTTGAACATGGAAGCTTATTTTTCATGCAAAAGTAACCTCTAACAGTTTTTAAAATGCAGCTATAAAAATAACTGTATGATGACCTTGAGGAGCTCTGATTTTGGTCTCATGCCCCCTCTGTGTGTGAGTTCTGCTTATTTTTTTCAGAGACATTATTTTTAACATAACCTCCAAACTGTAAAAATTAAAAGAACCAATCAAACACACCTTCCTATTACATTTTCTTCACTGTGTAAATATTATTTGTGTAAACATTACGAAAAGGGATCCAAACAATTTGAGTCTGAGTATTTTTTTTCCTCCCCAGGCATATGCTTCAATGATAAATGTTTTCCTGTGCGGAAAATGCCATATGACTGTTGTGCTACCTTCTGTATGGAATGTTTTGGTATTGTATCTTTCTGTATGTCAAGAACTTAGGGTGTTTGTAGCGGCAGAGTTTCTGTAAGTGGCTTTATTCCTCTTCTAGAAGGTTTATAAAGGAGCCCAATGTGCACTGTTAGAGAAGGGAAAAATGTTTACAGTCTCTAGTGTATACACCTTGTGTGTTAGTTGAAACCAGGGCCCGCCAAGAGCAGCCTGGCCTATTGCTCTCTTAGGATTACTAGAATTCACTTGGCCAAATGATTTGAGCAGAATTCTTTTTTTTTTTTACTTAACTGCTAAAAACAGAACTACAGGACTTGGTATGAGTTTAAAAATCAATAATAGTAGATTTAACCCATTAACTATCCGCTCTTGATTTCCTTCCTATTTTCTGAGACATGGTCCTTTTCAATGTTCTTTTAAACCACCATATTATCTTTTTTTGCAAACAAGAGGTACCAGTATTGTTAACAGAGGATAATATCAGTTTTTTCAAAAATCATCTGCCTCAAAGGCTTTTGAAATAATTGGATCCCTTTTTGAAAATGAAAATGAATTTGACTGTGTCCTGGTGGAACAATAGTACTGCTGGTGCATGATTAGGTGATACAAAGCAAGTGGTGAGGTTTGTCTGACTTCTTCAGTGGTCTTTTAGGGTTTGCTTTTATTTTCTGTCTCTCTTCTTTTATATTATTTCTTTCAGGCATAGTAAATTTATAATTTTACAGCCAGAGTAGTATTCTGTTTTCTTGTAACAAACATTGTTATTTAACACATTGATGATGATAATTTTCTGTGTGAAGTTAACCTTTTTGGTTTTGCTTCCTTAAAAATGGCTTGTGTCTAAGGTGACTTGTTTTGTTTTTCTCCCCCGCCCCCCGCCCCCCCCCCCCCCACCATTTAGAGGATTCTAACAAAAGAGATCTGTGTGAGCAAACTTTTAAGCTTTCTGAAAGCTATTTCATTACACTGGTATCTCCAGTTGTAGTGTGGGGAAAATTTGCTCAGTGCCTTATCAATTTGAAGACCAACTTTAGGGCATCGAGTGTGACAATAATCATTTGTCCTCTTACTCCTCTTATTTCAGGAGTGTGTGCTATTCCTCTCTCCACCAGCTTACTCTTGCTCACAGCAAGTCTAAGAAAATGCGTGCAGATAGCTCTGGGTTATTGTCGCATTCCTCCTTGGCTTTGAATCTTTTCAACAAGCTCCTTCCCTGCTCCTCGCCTTCCAGGGTAGAAGATTAAAAATAAACCCTCCGAATCAGCCTTTAGATGAACACGCCTAAGAGCAACTTTGAAGAACATCCATCCAGCTGAGTTTATTTTTATTTTGTGTTGTTGAAATTGTTGTTTTGAGCATAGATTTAATTATCAGTCCTTTCAGAAAATCCTTAAAAGAATACAGTACAGCCAGAAAGATTTGTTTGGGTTCTATAAAAGCTACTAAAATCCTGAAATGAGAGTTCCTTTGCCCAGAAGTGAGATTTAGTTCAGTACATTCTTACAGTTAAACAGGACTCAGAACAACAAGCGGTCGCTTCACCTACTGGTTATTGTTCACTTGAAGATACTGTCAGGAGAGTGAAAAAAACGACAAGGTGTAACTTAAAGAGAAGTTAAGAGACTAAGCTAGCTTTCTCAGTGAAAACAAAGTGTGGAAGCATTTTGCTTCTCTGAGATTACTGCAAGATCCGGAGATACTGTTGTTCAACTGAGTCAAAATGCTCTCTTCACATTTTGTAAAGGGCTAGTATGTTCAAGAGGAGGCAAGTAAATTTAGTCTTTAAAGCCAAATGAAGGGATTAACTGGTCCTTGAAGGTTATTAGTAGGATTTAAAGTTTGATTCTAGTCATTTGGACTGCAAAGTGGTGATGGGATTAAAGGAATACATAATGAAAGGAATGCTTTGGGATTGAGATTTTTAAAAAAAAAAAATAGACAAGTAGAAAGTTTCATAATTAGCTATGCTTTTAGATACCAGGTAACAAATATCAATTTTCCCATGAAGATATCACCTATTAAAACTATTCACAGAAGATAGTCCAATAATTATTGACTTACTAAATCTGACAGAGTAGCTGATAAAAGTCACCAGACTCAAGAGTTTCTATACCTTGATTATCGACAGATCCATTGTTTTACAGCTGACTGAAGTATGTATGTGTGGGGAGGGGGTGGGGAGCTCATTCACAGTGTAAAGGAGATAAAGGCATCTGTGGGGATGAATATCCAATAATGATAATATACAGGAAAACACAAGCCATTTTTACTCTCCTTCATCCCAGTTAACTTGAGGTACTAAAGATGAAGTATTTGTTTGCACTATGACCTCCTGGAGTGACGTGCAGCTTAGTTCCTCTCTCACTTTTGATTTCTGTTTAATATGCAAATGTGAGTGTGAGATCTTAAGTGTGTTTGCATAAGCTAACTTGAATTTAAGTACAGTTTTCTGAAATATTTCTATTGGAATAAATTACTTAAAAATATAGGTTGTGTGGGGATAATTTGTTTCCATAGTTACATTTTTATCATTAACTTTTAAAGAAGTGCTTTAAGTTGATTTCATTTTTCCCACTCTTTCTAGAATAGTTGACTAGGATTTTGTTGGTAACAGGGAAGCTTCTGTCTGGGTAAACTTCAGTTGCTCTTCTCTACCCCAGAGCAAGGATGTGCGGCATGCTGACGGATGGGGCCCTGGGGAAAAGAGGTCAAGGGTATAATATTTCCGACATATCTATCTCCCCACTCCAAGTATGTTATATGAGCAGTCTCCATAGAGGCCCTCTTTGCTAATACTGTATTTCATAAATTCCAAACCACGACACTTTCACTTCTCACCATTTCTGAGAACAGAATCCGCCATCCAACCTACAGAGCCTTAATTAGAAGAAGTACCAAAATACATGTGTTGAGTCTCCTGTAAGTTATCAGCTGGGGCGTTTGCTCTGCCCTTTCTTAGAATTCCATGAGTTTGCTTCTAAGAAGCTTGGGAAACCTCCAGACGGGTCTGAATGCCCAGTGCTTGGGCAAACCATAACCCAGTTTTCAACTATTTTCTCCCTTTTTTGATGGCTTTTGAAATTTTTCACTGACACTGTGCTAGAACCAAAAGAGAGTGACCGTTCTCTTCTGGGGCGGGCCTGTCCTTGCCTCACACAGCACCTCGTTCTCCGTGTGTGCCTGCTGAGTTCCCGAGTTCCCTCCTCGTTTCGTTAGTCGTTGCTCCCTGAACCAGTTCCACATTGTCTTCATCCCTGGATAGCTGGGTAAGTCTTGATGTCTCGTGAGGTGATTGCATTGTTCTTCAAATTCACCTTGGCTCTTTGTGACTTTTTCATCCTCCCTATGAATTCTATAATCAGTGTGTCGGGTTCAGTGAAAACACTGTTAATATTTTTATTGGACTTGCTTTGAATTTGTAGATTAATTTGAGAATTAACAGTTTGAAAAGCTTACTCATCTCATCTATGAATATGAACTGTCTCTCTGTTTTATTTATTTAAATGAGGGACATTTTTTAATGTCCCTCAATAAAGTTTCATAGTTTTTTCCCTCCCAGCTTCATACCTCTTTTATTAGTTTATTCCTAGGTAAACTAGTTTTTGTTTCTGCTATGAGTTATCTGTCTGTAGGAAGGCTATTTTTATGTTGATACTTAACATCCAACAAACTTATTGAAATCCCTTATCTAATTCTAATAGTTTGTCCATTGTCATATTAGCTGCAAATAAGGTAATAGATTGTGAGAAAATATTTGGAGTTTATAAAACAAAGGATTCGTGTCAAGAATATACATGGATTGGATGTTTTTACAAATTAATAAGAAAATGTATTCAGTAGAGAAATGTGCTGCTGCTACTGCTAAGTTGCCTCAGTCGTGTCCGACTCTGTGTGACCCCATAGACGGCAGCCCACCAGGCTCCCCCGTCCCTGGGATTCTCCAGGCAAGAACACTGGAGTGGGTTGCCATTTCCTTCTCCAATGCGTAAAAGTGAAGTCGCTCAGCTGTGTCCGACTCTTAGCGACCCCATAGACTTCAGCCCTCCAGGCTCCTCCATCCATGGGATTTTCCAGGCAAGAGTACTGGAGTGGGGTGCCATTGCCTTCTCCGAGAGAAATGTGCTAAAGGGTATGAATAAACGGTTTATAGAAGGAGGCCTATGTAGCTAATCTATGAAAAGATGTTCAACCTCAGTAGAGAATTTCAAAGTAAATCATGGAGGAGCTGTCTCATTAAACCTATCAAACTGGTGAGGCAATGCCAGAGAGCACCTGGGCAGTATTACAGAGATTGTGTATGTATACAGAGCATAAGAAGTCAGAATTCTGGCACTGGACCACTTACTAGCTGCGTGATCTTGAGAAAGTGACTTAAACTTCTTCCTCAGTTTCCTCTTCTGTAAAATAATCACAGCAACAAGCCCAACTCAGAGAGTTGTGCAGCTCACCTTAGCTCATGTCCCTAAAGCCCCATGAGCAGAGCCAGCACTAGGAAGAACTGTCAGTGTTAGGAAGAGTTGGAATCAGTTACGGAGAGTGGGATTAGAGGTGAAGAGGAGAATAAGGAAGAGGTATTTGCCTAGTTAAGTCATAGTGAACTGAGAAGTATCTTATAAACCTTAGTAAACTAAATGAAGAAATAAACCAGGTATATTCATTATAGACAAACTGGCAAGTAGAGAAAAACTTGATGGAAAGCCACCTAAAAAAAGAACCTTACTTTATTATTGTTGATTATTAAGATCTGTATTTCACCTGCCTGTTGCTTGTTCAATGATGACTTCTGAACACCACCCCCAAATTGCCTAAATCAGAATATGAGGACAGTGCCTGGTGCACACTGAACTTTCAATTCATTTTGGTCTGATTTGCCCATAGCCCAGGCTCAAGTGAAAATAACAGTTATTGAATTTGCTTTGTTATTGCCTGTCAAAGCCAAGTTGTTCATACAGTTAAGGTTTGGAAACTGTTAGCACCTATATTGAGCTGTTGCAGAAAAAAGACAAGTTGCTGTTTTTATTGACAGAAACTATTCTGAGATTTTAACATGAAAACGGAATCCTTTTCCATTAGGCATGGAAGAAAAACCTGGAGATTCACCATGAGTTTCTTATTTCTTAAGCAGTTATCAGTAAGTACAAACAATAAGTACAATCAGTGAACCTCTATTGACCACCGAGTTCTACAGTAGCCATGTTTTATGACCTTGTGCAACCTCAATGATGTGTTAGCACATCCTAACCACACAAATACAGGATTGGGATTTCTATGTTGAAAGAGATTAAATGACTGTACTTTGGGTTGTGGTCATATCTACCTGGATTATTGGTATATACAGCCTACAAAATAGTTGAGAGAGTATGACCTGATGCAGTTTGAATTGAAACCTTTGATTCTAGCCTAACTTGCTGTGACATAACTAATTACATTCTATATCTCATTCTAAATCAAGATAATTCATGAACTTACTGGGGGGACAAATTTTCTGTGATTCCTTACTTTTAGTAAATTAAAATTCGCAGACTCTTAAAGCAAGACTCATTTCTGGTTCCATGTTTTACCTTTAAGAAGAAGCTTGTATTCGTGTTTCCTCTTTGGTTAAAATCATCCATGGATGCCTTTTGTTTTTTGAGCTTACTTCCAGCAGGAGGGCCTTCTGCTCTAAAGGGACTCTCACAGAGGGTTGTCAGATGTCTGATGATAATTTGAAGTTTTCTGTTGGGAGTTCAAGCTCAAATACCTGCCATCCAAACTGTGAAAAAGGAAAAGGACAGTGACAGAACGTATTAAATGATGGCAGTGTCTTAAAACATAGTGAGCTGTGTGTTTTGAAGCAGTAAAGAGAACTTTTCATGTAACACCTACAGCCTTAGAAACCCATCAGTATATACTCATTCCCAAAAGAGGTAATGAGCTTTTCAGCCTAATTTAAATCGTAAGACTGGGTTATCTGTCATAGTGTCTAAAACAGATCATCTCTTTTTTTATACTTCTCAGTCAGTTCAATTCAATCACTCAGTTGCGTCCTACTCTTTACGACCCCATGGGCTGCACCACACCAGGCTTCCCTGTCCATCACCACATCCTGGTGTTTACAAAAAACTCATGTCCATTGAGTCAGTGATACCATCCAACCATCTCATCCTCTGTCATCGCCTTCTCTCACCTTCAATCTTTCCCAGCATCAGGATCTTTTCAAATTAGTCAGCTCTTCACATCAGGTGGCCAAAGTATTGGAGTTTCAGCTTCAGCATCAGTCCTTCCAATGAACACTCAGGACTTATCGCCTTTAGGATGGACTGGTTGGATCTCCTTGCAGTCCAAGGGACTCTCAAGAGTCTTCTCCAACACCACAGTTCTTCGGCACCCAGCTTTCTTTATAGTCCCAACTCTCACATCCATACATGACTATTGGAAAAGCCATAGCCTTGATTAGATGGACCTTTGAGGGCAAAGTAATATCTCAGCTTTTTAATTTGCTGTCTAGGTTGGTCATAGTTTTCTTTCCAAGGAGTAAGCATCTTTTAATTTCATGGCTGCAGTCACCATCTGCAGTGATTTTGGAGCCCAGAAAAATAAAGTCTGACACTGTTTCCACTGTTTCCCCATCTGTTTCCCATGAAGTGATGGGACCGGATGCCATGATCTTTGTTTACTGAATGTTGAGCTTTAAGCCAACTTTTTCCCTCTCCTCTTTCACTTTCATCAAGAGGCTCTAATTCTTTTTCACTTTCTGTCATAAGGGTAGTGTCATCTGCATACTTGAGGCTATCGATATTTCTCCCGGCAGTCATGATTCCAGCTTGTGCTTCCTCCAGCCCAGCGTTTCTCATGATGTACTCTGCATATAAGTTAAATAAGCAGAGTGACAGTATACAGCGTTGACATACTCCTTTTCCTATTTGGAACCAGTCTGTTGTTCCATGTCCAGTTCTAACTGTTGCTTCCTGACCTGCATATAGGTTTCTCAAGAGGCAGGTCAGGTAGTCTGGTATTCCCATCTCTTGAAGAATTTTCCACAGTTTATTGTGATCCACAAAGTCAAAGGCTTTGGCATTGTCAATAAGGCAGAAATAGATGTTTTTCTGGAACTCTCTTGCTTTTTCAGTGATCCAGTGGATATTGGCAATTTGACTTCTGGTTCCTCTGCCTTTTCTAAAACCAGCTTGAACATCTGGAAGTTCACGGTTCACGTATTGCTGAAGCCTGGCTTGGAGAATTTTGAGCATTACTTTACTAGCGTGTGAGATGAGTGCGGTTGTGCAGTAGTTTGAGCATTCTTTGGCATTGCCTTTCTTTGGGTCTGGAATGACACTCTAACCTCTCATACTAACCTTCCCCCCTTACATATTTTGTCAGTTGTCTCAGTTTTGGATGTCTACTCATTTACAGTATGTTGTCTCCCTTCATATTTGTTTAGATCAGTGATTCTCAACCTTGGCTGCAGTTCAGAATCATCCAAGAAACTTTTAAAAATTTCAAAGCCTGGGCTACACACCAGACCAATCCCATATGCATGGGAGCAGTCAGGGCGGGGAGCACTAAGCCTCTCAGATGACATGAATGTATAGCCAGGGTTAAAAACCAACATTTAGGTTTTTGGTCTCTAAACACCGCAGAGGCTTTAGGACAGTGGCTTTCAAACATCCAAAGGCATAAGAATCCCCTGGAAGGCTGGTTAAGACTTAAGTTGCTGGGTCCATACCCTAGAGTTTCTGATTCAGCAGTTTTGGGGTGGGACCTAAAAATGTTCATTTCTTACAAGGTTCCAGGTGCTGCTAATGCTGCTGGTTTGCAGGCCATACGTTGGGAACCACTGGAAATGAGAAACTAGGTTGGGAGGGAAGATGAGAGGATCCATCTTCGATGCACACTAGGCTGTGGATGTGCAACTTCATGCTATGAATGTGGTGGACGGGGTGCTGTCCAGAGTGTGAGCATCTGTGCCAGGTGGTAAGAGGGCACCCAAAAGGAGAAGGCAGCACCCCAAAACTCCAAGGAAGCTCGGGATGAGAGGGAGGAGGCCAAGCTTGTGCCTGGGCAGCCACAGGGTTCCCAGCAGCTGTGGCGTGGCAGAGAGGCAAGGACTGAGGACACTTCACACATATTTGATCTCTGGCCCATCTCCTGTCCCTGCAGCTCAGTGCTGACCTCTGCAGAACTGGAGCAATAGCAATGTTTTGACTGCTTGCAACAAATGGCAACCCACTCCAGTACTGTTGTCTGGAAAATCCCATGGACAGGAGCCTGGTAGGCTGCAGTCCATGGGGTCGCTAAGAGTTGAACAGGACTGAACGACTTTACTTTCACTTTTCACTTTCATGCATTGGAGAAGGAAATGGCAACCCACTCCAGTATTCTTGCTTGGAGAATCCCAGGGATGGCGGAGCCTGGTGGGCTGCTGTCTATGGGGTCGCACAGAGTCAGACACGACTGAAGCAACTTGGCAGCAGCAGCTGCAGCAATAATATATTTACTCACAAAGCAGTTATTTCAGAACATCCAGGATGCGCTTTTCCTTCTAACAACAAAGTATTTTGAAGCAACAGGAAGAAAATTGTTCTGTATTTGAAAGCCTTCGGCAAGGTCATTTGCTCCAATGCGCCATAGTCCCTACCACTCCCGATAATCTTTTTTTTAATATTTATTTATTCATTGGATGTGCTGGGTTTTTGTTGCTGTGTGTGGGCTTTCTCTAGTTGCGGTGAGCAGGGGCTGCTCTCCATTGCTGTGTGAGGGCTTCACATGGCAGTGACTTCTCTTTTCTCAGAGCTTGGGCTCTAGGGTGCATGGGCTTCAGTAGTTGCCCCTCAGCATGTGTAATCTTTCCAGACAGGGGATCAAACCCATGTCCCTGCATTAGCAGGCAGATTCTTAACCACTGGGCCACCAGGGATGTATCCCCGAAGTCTTTTGACCTATTTTCTCCACTTATCTCTTTAGCAGCCTAAAACAGAAGGTCCCATTTTATGACAAAGAAGGAAGCTGGCCTGGAAGTAAGTGAAAGTGAAAGTGAAGTCGCTCAGTCGTGTCCGACCCTCAGCGACCCCATGGACTGCAGCCTTCAGGCTCCTCCATCCATGGGATTTTCCAGGCAAGAGTACTGGAGTGGGATGCCATTGCCTTCTCCAAAACCCCCACTGCTTTGAAGCAAATCAGCAACTGTGTGCTTTCTTAAGCACCATGTTCAAACTAAATTCTTCAGCCCATAGGTTAGATATGAAAGGTCTGCTCTTTTTGTTCCTCCTGCTTTGATTCCCTCTTGGAAAATTCTGTAATAGATGATGGTTCTTCCTCACTATACTGTTCTGCAACTACAAGCCACATTCATCTGTATCTCAAACCCTCCGGAATCCATAGTTACAACAGTTGATTTCCATAGTAAAGATTTAGTGTCATTTGCTTTTACGTAAACTATGATAGCAGGTTTCCTTTAAGGGCTTTTTGAATATAACATACTGTCACACAAATATGGAGTGGAAATTACAAGTTCCCTCTTCCAAGCACTGGATAAAGACAGCAAAAGGAAAAAAAAAAATACAGTATCATACCAAGAAAACAAGTTAGATTTTTCAGACATAAAAGAAAGACATTAAAAAGGCAAAAAAACCCAAAAAACCCCCCAAACCATAGTAACAGGGTTATTCATGCCTCAATTTACAATACTGAGTCCCCCTCAGTATTTACTTCAGGCCTGGAAGTAAAGCTGTCTCCAAGAACAGAGGGAAAAGATGGGAAGAACCTAGGTCCTTAGTGATTTCCTTGTGCTGTTGAATTAACCCAACCCTGGCAGAGTCCAACTTCTGAATTCCTTACAGATCGTGATCATCTTTTATTTTTAAGAGAAGAAAAGAGGGAAAGAGAGGAGAAAAAGAAAGAAGACACAAAAGAATAGAGAAAAGAAAGATGGGATGGAAACAAAAAATGAGGAGGAAGAAGGGGAAAAGGCAGGCCACTTTTAAGACTTGTATGTGCTGGTAAGAAATGATGGAACTGCAAAACATAATAGATTTCTTACAAGATTTCTGCTTGTGCCCCCACAACTTATTAATTTTTAAAAACACAACCAGGAGGTATTAACAGTCTAAAAATAAGGGAGAGAAACACCTCTTCCTTACATGGTGGTATTATTATTAAAGGGAGGATACAGGTGTTGACACTGGGCGCCCTGGTGGGCGGTGGAGCCCCATCAGCCTCTGCTCTTGCCCACAGCTAGAGCACCCTGAGCCGTCTCGGCTGGGAGCCAGGTCAGCCCCTGTTCTGCTCAGCAGGGAACGCTCCGTTCCTCTACTTGGGTAAACCAGACACAGGCCCCTGCTGCTGCTTCAATCAACAGGGAGGCCGGCGACCAAGCAGCTGCCTCCTCCTGGGGTCAGTCCAGTGTCGGCAGCAGGCCCTTGCTCCCTCGGGGCCCTGCTCTCCCTCTGCTGACAGCACCAGCTTCGTCAGAGATGCTGAATTCTCATCAACTGTGAGAGCCAGATTGTTTCCCTCCTTGCTTTTGTTTTGATGTGTCTTAAAATGATTAGGCTTTTACTCTCAAATATTTCCGTTCACCCTTACTGGCTAACAAACGAAGCACCTCACACAGCACAGCAAGACAAGCGTGCTACTATGGTATCCAGTAAACAGTGGCTAAACAAAGTCAAAAGTATTGCTCAAATCAAGTTCTCTTTTGTACTTGTTCTTCCATCTGCCCTGAGCTACGTAATGGCTGTCCAAAAATGTAACCCACTGCACCTCTGTGAGGAGTTCAAGAAAAGCAGCTTCCTGGACCTTTGCCAGTGATTTTCTTGCATCGTCTTAATTGTCCATTTGCTAGTTAACAAGTCAGTCTAAAAGAAGTCTTTCTTCTTTTATTCTTGGAAAGTATGTACTTGGGAATGTCCAATAAAAGCCAGTTTGTGGTGAATGCCTGCTCTCTGCCAGGTTCTAGCCAATGAGAGGCTGTCTCTGAGGGCTGCCTGGCTGGGAACATGAGGGCTGAGGAGAGGCCAATCAGGAGTTACCGAGGGCCTGATCAGTGATCACCTGTGTGAGACAGGTAGAGGCTCTCACCCTGCAGCTGAGGACAGACAAGGGCGGTCTCTGGGAAGAAGGGGCACATTTCCCTGTCTGGAGGCAACCAGCTCCCCATCACTCGGTTCCCACACCTGGACCCCAGAGCCACTCTTGGCACAGTGACTAAGCACCTGCCTCAGTCCAGCCCACTCTAGTCCTGCCCTGTGTCTCCTCACTGTGTCCCTGCAGACCCCACTCCCAAGTCTCCAGCGTATTTCATAGAAACTTGTCAATTTGATTCATCACACAACCTCTGATGGCTTGGTTATAATCTTCCTCATGTTATACACAATCTCTCAGTATTCCTTCTAACAACTCTAGGAGGAAAGGATACTTCTTCCCAGATAACAACAGGAAGAGTCAAAGAGGTTAAGGAATTCGGTGAAGTCACCGAGTAAGAGGTGGAGCCAGGACTCAGACTCTGATCCGTCTCATTCTCAACCCGGGTAGACCTTGGCTTTCATTGCCATAACCTAGCGATTTCCGTGCCCAGAGCTAGCAGCACGAAAGCTCAGCAAATAATGTTGTGATTTATTATGTGACTCAAAGAAAGAACAACCAGCAGCTTCCTGTTTTAGTTATTCTTGCTTATGACAGTTTCTAGCTAAAGAAATTCATGTGCTGTCAACATGCAAATGTAATCTTTTTTTTTCCAATGTCTGTGCCAGGCCAGAGCTTCCCTATGGGCCTTGCACGCACTGTGCTGAATCTGGTCCCTTGAGTTTACAACCTCACCACAAATACAAAACACTAAAACAATTATCACAAACAACCCCGAATTGCTTAACTGTCATGTGTACATGTTACACCAGAAAAGTTCTGCCCAATCAGAAGGAAAAGCACCATGCTATGGCCTCAGAGAGCTTGGAAAGGCTGGGGGGAAGAGAGGAGATTTTTGTGTGGATAGGATTTAGGGCCAGAGGAGAATTGAAAGCAAGAACTGGAAGTGTTAACTGACCTGGGTTCTTGGTCTCTTATTGTTAAGTTGCTCAGGGGTGTCCAGACAAGGACTTCAGGCAAGGCTTTATTGGGACTGGATTACAGCAGGAGGGTGTGAGAACAAGAAACAGTTTCCCTTGCTTGCTCCCTGATGAGGGGTGGCGGGGGGGGTGTGGGGTTGTTTGGGGCCAGTCTCTTAAATGGGGTGAGCGTAGGGGCCGATCGGTGGTTCGGGCTTCAGGGCTGGCTTAGGTGGTCTGCCCATCTTCTTGATGGTGCTGTGTGCAGGGTGCATGCTCAGTCCCCTGCTTTTGCTCCCTGCACCTCAAGAGTGGCAGTTGGGTTTTGGCCTTTTCTTCGCAGGTCCCAGTCCGTCTCAGAAGTACACAGTTGAGGCTGGGAAGAGATCACACTGACAGGGCACAAAGTAGAAAAAGTAGGTTGGAATCCAACCATCAGGACTTTGCCAGGATGAGGAATTGAGGGTGGAAGCTGGGAGAACAGGCAGGGAGTAGTTAACACTCCAAGGGAAAGAGAATGAGGGCCTGACCAAAGTAGGAGCGTGGGAGGGACAAGACTGAAGGAAGTCTGCTCCTCCGCCCCAGGCACCCAGATACCCTGCTCTCTGGTAACCAGTACTAACTGGAATGATGATTCATTGCTCAGTGTCAGGCTATGTTGGTCCCCACGGGCAATACGATACCCTTTCTAGAAAAAAGTAGAACCTCCCGGCACCCTCCATGTTCAACTGCCAATTTCACTCACCTCCTCTTATCAATTGTACTTAACCTTCCCAACCTGTTACCTCATCTATAAAATCAGCATAAAATGGTTCTTCCTTCCTGGGGTTGTTATGAGGTTGAATGAGATAATGCATGCAAAGTGCAAGGCCAGGCACTAGGTTCATAACTGCTAGTGATGAGCCACCAGTGTGACAATCTGCTCCCTTGGTCAGCTAGAGCCTCCTGAGCCATGAGCATGCTTTATGAGGACTTACTGCTGTGGAAGTGGCTCTTAGGCCCGCTCTCTCTCTCTCTGGAAAGCATTCAGTTCTTCAGTTGCTCAGTAGTGTCTTTGTGACCCCATGAATCGCAGCACACCAGGCCTCCCTGTCCATCACAAACTCCCAGAGTTCACCCCAGATTCAATATCCATCGAGTCAGTGATGCCATCCAGCCATCTCATCCTCTGTCGTCCCCTTCTCCTCCTGCCCCCAATCCCTCCCAGCATCAGAGTCTTCTCCAATGAGTCAACTCTTCGCATGAGGTGACCAAAGTACTGGAGTTTCAGCTTTAGCATCATTCCTTCCAAAGAAATCCCAGGGCTGATCTCCTTCAGAATGGACTGGTTGGATCTCCTTGCAGTCCAAGGGACTCTCAAGAGTCTTCTCCAACACCACAGTTCAAAAGCATCAATTCTTTGGCGCTCAGCCTTCTTCACAGTCCAACTCTCACATCCATACATGACCACTGGAAAAACCATAGCCTTGACTAGACGGACCTTTGTTGGCAAAGTAACGTCTCTGCTTTTGAATATGCTATCTAGGTTGGTCATAACTTTCCTTCCAAGGAGTAAGCATCTTTTAATTTCATGGCTGCACTCACCATCTGCAGTGATTTTGGAGCCCAGAAAAATAAAGTCTGACACTGTTTCCACTGTTTCCCCATCTATTCCCCATGAAGTGATGGGACCAGATGCCATGATCTTCGTTTTCTGAATGTTGAGCTTTAAGCCAACTTTTTCACTCTCCACTTTCACTTTCATCAAGAAGCTTTTTAGTTCCTCTTCACTTTCTGCCATAAGGGTGGTGTCATCTGCATATCTAAGGTTATTGATATTTCTCCCGGCAATCTTGATTCCAGCTTGTGTTTCTTCCAGTCCAGCGTTTCTCATGATGTACTCTGCATATAAGTTAAATAAGCAGGGTGACAATATACAGCCTTGACCTACTCCTTTTCCTATTTGGGACCAGTCTGTTGTTTTATGTCCAGTTCTAACTGTTGCTTCCTGACCTGCCTACAGATTTCTCAAGAGGCAGATCAGGTGGTCTGCTATGAAGGGATGGAGCCAAAGCAAAAAGAATACCCAGCTGTGGATGTGACTGGTGATAGAAGCAAGGTCCAATGCTGTATAGAGCAATATTGCATAGGAACCTGGAATGTCAGGTCCATGAATCAAGGCAAATTGGAAGTGGTCAAACAAGAGATGGCAAGAGTGAATGTCGATATTCTAGGAATCAGCGAACTAAAATGGACTGGAGTGGGTGAATTTAACTCAGATGACCATTATATCTACTTCTGTGGGCAGGAATCCCTCAGAAGAAATGGAGTAGCCATCATGGTCAACAAGAGTCCGAAATGCAGTACTTGGATGCAATCTCAAAAACGACAGAATGATCTCTGTTCGTTCCCAAGGCAAACCATTCAATATCACAGTAATCCAAGTCTATGCCCCAACTAGTAACGCTGAAGAAGCTGAAGTTGAATGGTTCTATGAAGACCTACGAGACCTTTTAGAACTAACACCCAAAAAAGACGTCCTTTTCATTATAGGGGACTGGAATGCAAAAGTAGGAAGTCAAGAAACATCTGGAATAACAGGCAAATTTGGCCTTGGAATACAAAATGAAGTAGGCAAAGACTAATAGAGTTTTGCCAAGAAAATGCACTGGTCATAACAAACACCCTCTTCCAACAACACAAGAGAAGACTCTATACATGGACATCACCAGATGGTCAACACTGAAATCATATTGATTATATTCTTTGCAGCCAAAGATGGAGAAGCTCTATACAATCAGCAAAAACAAGACCAGGAGCTGACTGTGGCTCAGACCATGAACTCCTTATTGCCAAGTTCAGACTTAAATTGAAGAAAGTAGGGAAAACCACTAGACCATTCAGGTATGACCTAAATCAAATCCCTTATGATTATACAGTGGAAGTGAGAAACAGATTTAAGGGCCTAGATCTGATAGACAGAGTGCCTGATGAACTATGGAATGAGGTTCGTGACATTGTACAGGAGACAGGGATCAAGACCATCCCCATGGAAAAGAAATGCAAAAAAGCAAAATGGGTGTCTGGGGAGGCCTTACAAATAGCTGTGAAAAGAAGAGAAGTGAAAAGCAAAGGAGAAAAGGAAAGATACAAGCATCTGAATGCAGAGTTCCAAAGAATAGCAAGAAGAGATAAGAAAGCCTTCTTCAGCGATCAATGCAAAGAAATAGAGGAAAACAACAGAATGGGAAAGACTAGAGATCCCTTCAAGAAAATTAGAGATATCAAGGGAACATTTCATGCAAAGATGGGCTCGATAAAGGACAGAAATGATATGGACCTAACAGAACCAGAAGATATTAAGAAGAGGTGGCAAGAATACACAGAAGAACTGTACAAAAAGATCTTCATGACCCAGATAATCACGATGGTGTGATCACTGACCTAGAGCCAGACATCCTGGAATGTGAAGTCAAGTGGGCCTTAGAAGGCATCACTATGAACAAAGCTAGTGGAGGTGATGGAATTCCAGTGGAGCTACTCCAAATCCTGAAAGATGATGCTGTGAAAGTGCTGCAGTCAATATGCCAGCAAATTTGGAAAACTCAGCAGTGGCCACAGGACTGGAAAAGGTCAGTTTTCATTCCAGTCCCAAAGAAAGGCAATTGCAAAGAATGCTCAAACTACCGCACAATTGCACTTATTTCACATGCTAGTAAAGTAATGCCCAAAATTCTCCAAGCCAGGCTTCAGCAATATGTGAACTGTGAACTTCCTGATGTTCAAGCTGGTTTTAGAAAAAGCAGAGGAACCAGAGATCAAATTGCCAACATCCGCTGGATCATGGAAAAAGCAAGAGAGCTCCAGAAAAACATCTATTTCTGCTTTATTGACTATGCCAAAGCCTTTGACCGTGTGGTTCACAATAAACTGTGGAAAGCATTAGACAGTGGCAAATAGCTGAAGGTGCAATCAAACAAATTTATATTGTGATATCTCTCAAGTTTCCCGTAAGTTAATTTGGACATAGGTAGCTTTCTAACCGGGGAAGGCAATGGCACCCCACCCCAGTACTTTTGCCTGGAAAATCCCATGGACGTAGGAGCCTGGTGGGCTCCAGTCCACGGGGTCGCTGAGAGTCGGACACGACTGAGCGACTTCACTTTCACTTTTCACTTTCATGCATTGGAGAAGGAAATGGCAACCCACTCCAGTGTTCTTGCCTGGAGAATCCCAGGGACGGGGGAGCCTGGTGGGCTGCCGTCTATGGCGTCGCACAGAGTCGGACACGACTGAAGCAACTTAGCAGCAGCAGCAGCAGCAGCTTTCTAACAAGAAGTTCAGAATTGTTCCATTTTGACAGTCAACCATGCTGTTCCTTATTTTATACTATTGTCCATACAGGCTCCTCTTCTCCCTTTGTGTTTATACTGAAGTGTACCTGAGCTAAACTGTAATGGAGCTCTGGGTGGGAATCTGGGATGCTTTAGCCCTACCCATAGAGGTCATGGCCTGAGAATACTAGAAGAATCTGAGAATACTAGATGGGCCCTTCAGTAAGACTTCACTCATTTCATCCTCCAGGGCACTGTGCCATACATTTGGCATATGTCATGTTATGTAATCCTTACACCAGTCTCGTGAGGTAGGAATTGTTAACATTGTTATAAATGAGGAAAGAGAGTCTTGGTTGAAGAGTCTTGCACACACACATCTAGCCAGCACTGCAGCAAAGATCCCCTCTCTTGTGTGTCTGGCTGAAGCCCCTTCTTTCCTGCACATGTTCCTCCATCAGGTTGTCACTCCAGGCCTCATGGTAAGCCTAGTACAGTTGTTACTATGATTTTAAGTTTAGCATTTTTTGTTGTTATAGGATGCTTGAGAGGTTTATAGTTCCATAATGGTGATTTGCTATAATACTTCTAACCTGTATATTGTTTTTTAGTCACTAAGTCGTGTCTGACTCTTTGTGACCCCGTGGACTGTAACCCACTTGGCTTCTCTGTCCATGTGATTTCCCAGGCAAGAATACGGGGGCAGGTTGTCATTTCCTTCTCCAGGGGATCTTCCCAAACCAGGGATTGAACCTGCGTGTCCTGCATTGGCAGGAGGATTCTTTACCACACAGCTACCTGGGAGGCCCTCTAATGTATATAATTGGGAATAAATGTAAACACTGCAAGCTCTAATCAGCCCCAAATAGCATGTTATTTCGTGACAAATAAATAACATGTTGAATGAAAACAAAAGCCGTAGGACAGAGTATGGAAAGCCATGGTAAATGGAATTTCTTGCTCATCACTAAAGAAAATAGGCTGACATGGAGAGTCAGTTCAGACAGAAACTAAAGATCAAACAACAGAGCATTTTAGCTTATGCTGTTTACAGCTGGATTCCAAGGAAGATAAATTCTATTTGAACTTATCTTTTCAAATATCTTGCTAATAAAGTCAGTCGATTTATTGAGTGTCAGACAAGAAATTTAAAAGACGTATTATATGTGTGTATGACTTAGGACATGTAATCGTATATGTATGTGAGATTAATATGGTAAGGGCACTAATGGATAAAATAGCATGCAAGAACAGATAGACAGTGTAAGCAGAGAGATGGAAATCCTGAGCGAAAACTCAAAAGAAATTCTAGAAATGAAGAAAACATGGAAATGAAGAATGCCTTTGATGGGCTTATTAGTAGACTGGACACAGCTGAGAAAAGAATCTTTGAGCTTGAGGCTATTTCAGTAGAAATCTCCAAAACTGAAAAGCAAAGAGAACAAAAACTGAAGGGGAAAAAAAATCCCAGAACAGAATATCTGAGGTTTCTGGACAACTACAAAAGATATAACTTAGTAACACAAATGCCAGAAGGAGGGGAGAAAAAGGAACAGAAGAAATATCTGAAACAAGAACAGAATTTCCCCCAAATGCCAGATATCAAGTCACAGATCCGGGAAGCTCAGAGAGCACCAAGCAAGAGGAATGTCTCAGAAAAACTACAGCTGAGCATTTTTTTTTCAAATTATTGAAAAGCAAAGGTAAAGAAAAAATACTGAAAGAAACAGAGAAGAAAATCACCTTACCCAAGGAGGATCAGAGACAAGAATCAATCTCACTTCTTCACAGAAACCATGCAAGCAAGAAGAGAGTGGAGTTCAACATTAAAAGCTTTGAGAGGAAAAAACTACCAACCTAGAATTCTGTACTCTGAAGAATTATCCTTCAGAAATAACTGAGAAATAGACTTTCTTAGACAAACAAAACTGAGGGAATGTGTTGCCTGCAGACCTGCCTTGGAAGAAAAGTTATAAGTTCTTTGAAAAGAAGAAAATTGACATAGATCAGAAACTCAGCTCTACATTAAAAAAGAAATAGCATCAAAGAAGGAATAGTGACAAAACTTTTTATAAAAACTTTTTATTTTTCTTAAGTTATCTAATAGCTTGTTCAAAATAATAATAGGAAAAAATATTTGATTACGAATGCTTATGTATCTATCATATATATACATCTTGAAGTGAAGTCGCTCGCTCATGTCTGACTTTTTGCGACCCCGTGGACTTTAGCCTATACCAGGCTCCTCATTCCACAGAATTCTCCAAGCAAGAATACTGGAGTGGGTTGCCATTTCCTTCTCCAAGGGATCTTCCCCACCCAGGGATCAAACCTGGGTCTCCCTCATTATAGGCAGACGCTTTACCGTCTGAGCCACCAGGGAAGCCCTTATACATCTTATATATATGTATATACATACATACATGTATACCTATGTGTGTGTGTGTGTGTATATATATGTAATATGCTCATATAATACATGAAATGAGTGACATTGGTGATACAGGGACAGGGAGGAATTAGGATTATTTCCTTATTATTAGTCATTCACATGACCCAAGAAATTGTATAGTGTTATTTGAAAATGAGCTTGTATTAGTTGCAAATGTGTATTCTGACTCTAGCGCAACCACTAAAACAAGAAAGGAAAGGAAAGTATAACTGATATCCCAAGAAAGAGAAAATGGAATCATATAAAGTGCTCAGTTGAAATTGCAAAAGGCAGAAAAAGTGGAAGACAAATAACCTCAAGGAACATAGGCAACAAGTTGAAAACAATGTCAAATAAAATAGATATTAATCCAACCATATCAATAATCCCTTTGAATGTCAATAGTCTACACGCACTAATTAAAAGACAAAGATTGCCAAAGTAGATAAAAAACAAGAAACAAACAAGTGGTTGTCTACAAGAAACGCACTAAGTATAAAGACACGTGTAGATTAAAAATACATGAACAGAGAAGATTATACCATTCTAACACTAATCAAAGGAGTGGCTCTATTAAGTTTCATCAGAGCAGATTTCAAAACAAGAAAGTTATCAGGGATAAAGAAGGACACGTAATGAACAAGGGGTCACTACCCCAAGAAGACCTAACAATCTAATGTATACACATCTAACAGCATCAAACTTTGGGAAAAGTACTTGTTAAGCAGAAATCAGGAAAAAGGTGTTAAGGGGTGTGTGTCTCAGATTCTGGAAGTTTGGAATGCCCTCTCTACCATTCTTTCAATGGTAGAATGGATAAATACCAATGTGATTATTCTTTAACCCCCTTTTTCTAGGCTCATACAGGGCTATTCATGTCTACCCACTTAATTCTCTTCAAATAACATGACGTTATTACAGTCTAGTTTGTCGTTTCTTTATATAATTCAGTTTTCCAATAAATTTTGAGTTATCTAACCTTAATGTAGCAAACCATGAAACCTCAACAAAGCATATGCAATACCTACCTGAGACAGGCTACGTCTGCAAGTGGTTAATCTCAGGTGTATTATGAGGGTTCTAGTAGCATTCTTCTTCAATTCCTGACTCCTCCTGACCATGTCCCCAAATTCGGAGGTGCTGTCTATACTGCCCACAAAGATAGCAAATGTGTGTTAGAATCTGAAAGTGCTAGAAGACTCTGGAGGGAAAAAGGAACTGAATTTATACTGTCCTGAAACAAATTTGGTCATACAGAGGCTGTCTCACATGGTTCTTTTATGTCTGATGCAGCTCAAGTATACAGATAGCTGATCCCCTGGAGTTTGTGGTAACAGAGCTCCTAACAGCTTGACTGGTTTAAATAGCAGTTATTTATTTCTTATAGTTCTTGAGGCTAAGAAGTCCAAGATTAAGGTGCCAACAGATTCTAGTGAGAGCTCTCCTGGCTAGCAGACAGTGGGCTTCTTGGAGAGAAAGGGGTGAGCTCTAGTCTCTTCCCATTCTTAAAAAGGCACAAATCCCATCACAGGGGCCCCTCCCTCATGACCTCATCTAAACCTAATTATGTCCCTAAAGTTTCTCCTCCAACTACCATCATATTAGTAAGATTTCAAACTATAGGGGTTTCCCTGGTAGCTCAGACGGTTAAGCGTCTGTCTGCCCACAATGCAGGAGACCTGGGTTCGATCCCTGGGTCAGGAAGATCTGAGGACTTCCCTGGTGGCTCAGATGGTAAAGCGTCTGTCTGCCCACAATGCGGGAGACCTGGGTTCAATCCCTGGGTCAGGAAGATCTGAGGACTTCCCTGGTGGCTCAGAGGGTAAAGCGTCTGTCTGCAATGCGGGAGACCCAGGTTCAATCCCTGGGTCGGGAAGATCCCCTGGAGAAGGAAATGGCAATCCACTCTAGTACTATTGCCTGGAAAATCCCATGGACAGAGGAGCCTGGTAGGCTACAGTCCATGGGATCACAAAGAGCCGGACATGACTGAGCAACTTCACTTTCACAACTTCACTTTCACTTTCTTTCACTTTCAAACTATGAATTTGGGGAGGACACATACATTCAGTCCATAGCAAATACCACTGGGTTCTTTTGTACCAGGTATTTTCCATTAAATGGGGAAATGGTAGACGGGTTTTGGGACACATACAACTGTTTTGGTACAAAGCCCAAATGAATTCTAGAACAGAGAGGTTTGTTTCTAACCAGCTTCTTAAATGAGCTTTAAGTAAAAGGTGAAGGAAATTAATGTACCTAGAGATGTTGTACCATGATTTTGCCAAAGATTGTCCAGGGTCTTTTAAGGCCACAATTAGAGACAAGACTAGACCTTTCCATTCCTCCTCTGCTCTTCTGGACGCCAAAGCACTGCCTTTCTCCAAAAAGAAAAATCAAAAACACAAATTCTCAAGTGGTTTGATAGTAATTCAGACCAACAAATTTTACTTTCCATTAAAAGTCACCAGCTGTCATGTGCTTAGCTTTAAATGGGAATAACTTGCTCTCAAAGAACATTTTTCAGTTGATGTCACTTGTGAGTTTTATTTTCTCCTAATAAAAAATGGATTTGCATTAGTGTGGCTTTGGTGACAGGAAACCCCTGCTTGGAGGCCTGACTTGGTGATCCGCCCATGCCCTGAGGAGAGCTAATTGTTCTACCAGCCAACTCAGAGGACTAACACTCTGGTCAGGAGAGGCCTTTGAGGGGACAGAGGAGAGGGGTGGTGATAATGTTCAGGCTTCTTGCAGGGAGGGTCTCATGGGGCTTCTTCCCTTAAAAAAACAAACCAAAAAAGGCATTAAAAGATGCTTTTAGAGCAGGGTATAGGGAGCAAGGGCTTTCCTGATAGCTCAGTTGGTAAAGAATCTGCCTGCAATGCAGGAGACCCCAGTTCGTTTCCTGGGTTGTGAAGATCCGCTGGAGAAGGGACAGGCTACCCACTCCAGTATTCTTGGGCTTCCCTTCTGGCTCCACTGGTAAAGAATCAGCCTGCAATGTGGAAGACCTGGGTTCAATCCCTGAGTTAGGAAGATCCCCTGGAAAAGGGAAAGGTTACCCACTCCAATATTGTGGCCTCGAAAATTCAAAAGCAGGGGACTGAGCATGCCCCCTGCACTCAACACCACCAAAGCAGTGGGCAAATCACCGAAGCCACCCCACCCTTCCAGCCGGACCCCTGGACACACCCCTCTCCTCACCCCATCTAAGGAACAGGCTCGCCCCACCCCCAGTGAGCAAGCAAGGAAACCTGTTGTTTGTTCTCACTCACCCCTGCTGCAGCAGGATCCCCAATAAAGCATTGCCTAGGTCGGGGGGTGGGGGGAGTGCTTTTAGGTATGAGGATTGAAGAGAGGAGTGACTCATTTTAATGGGATTACCAGTCTGAGGGAGGCAGCCTCCCTCAGATACCTGTGTGCTCAGAGACTGGGACCAGATCTCTGCCACAGCTCTCTTCAGAGAAGTGTCACTGTGGACCCACCACTCTGGGCAACGACCTAGACATCTCTTGTCTATTGGCCACTGGAAAAATCTCATCACAACTCTCAAGAACAAAACAAACCAAATCAAAAAGAGTCTCTGCACCGAAGCTCCTGAAGCCTGAACCCTGTCAAGTGCAGCCACAACTCTGTGGGCACTCAGGAGCTGCCCGCTGTGGGGCCCTGTGATGACCATCTGCTCGGCAGGCAGGAGGGTGACACCCAGGACCTGGAGGCACTGTCGACCTAGGTCCTCAGAAGGGCTCGGGGGGCTCTCTCGCCTCGCTGGCCCCTGACGTGCACACCCACACACACGAGCATCACACACAGCAACTGTGGGCAAGCTCCCTGTGGAAACAGCAACATCCGAACCTGGGGCCATGACAGGGGCCCTCCCAGAAGAGGAAAAGCTCTCCCCACCCGTCCGCCTCGTCTCAGTGCTCACAGTGAGGACTCAGGGAGTGTCCGAAGATTCCTGAATACTGTTCTTGACAGACACCAAAGCGCTCTCCTCCTCCTCCAAATGTGGAGCTCTGGGGCTGCCCCCAGGGAAGACGCCTCTGGCAGCGCCCAGCCCTCTGAGCCACCGGGGCCAGCTCCAGAAACACTGAATTCTGGCCACACTTGCAGCCAAGCCTGGTTACTTTAGATTCCCCCTCCTCCCCGCTTGTCTTTTCAAGCTGGAGCCAGCCAAGGTATTCGTCATATTTCCAAGCTTCCCTGCTGCTTGATTTATGCTCTGACAGGGAAGACTCCAGAGTGGGGTGGGGCAGGAGGGTGAAGGCCGGTCTGGGTTGGCAGGGGGTTGAGGGGTACTGAAGGGTCCTGTCATCCTAGGTAGAGGTCACTGAGGGTGTCGCCAGTTGTAGGATCGACTCTGTTCAGTTAGTGCTGAGGAGCACACAGGCTGTCTCAGGGGAACAGAGATGATACTCCCTCTCTCTCCCTCTCCCTCATGTTGAGGTACGGCCATAAAAGGAGTGAAGCTTCATTTGCCCTCTCACTGGGCTTCACCTAAAAGGGCTTTCAGAAAAATTTCCAGCCTTCTCCTGCGGGACATTGGATGCGGTCTCGTTGGCCAAAGAGAAAACGAATAACAGATGAAGCTCATACAGATGAAGAGGCCAAAACCGAAATGTTAATCACCTCAAAATATGTGCTGCTCCCTCCAAAACCGCTCTTGGCTCGCCTCAGAGGATCTCTGATTGTAGACTTTTCCCCAATGGGGTGGGGGGTCTGCTGCTGATATTCGGGGTTACATTTGAGGGTCCAAGCTGCAAGAAGATAAAGAATTGTCATTCAGGGCACTTGACGCGCCCGTTGTGGTGATTTGAAATGGCTGGAGTATTGACTGGCCCCTCTTGGTTAAAAGAATCCCACTAGGACGCTCCCATAAAAGCTCAAGATGCTGTCATCCAAGATGAATAAAAATGCCTCTTTTGATTCCACTGCATATGAAAACATGAGATCATTGGAATATATTTAGAGTGAGATTTGGCAGTGTATTCATGTTTACAATTCTTGGACTCGAAACTCTAATGTGAACCGGAGGCTCTCTTTTCCCTCTTCACCTTCTTTTCTTTCTCTAAGAGGGTGAAGGCCTGTTCCAAGAGTTCAGAATCCCTTTCCTTATTAGATTCTGAAGTTAACATTGCCCTGTGATTGATGACATCCTCACTGCCACTGACCAGCTTTAGAGGCCCCATCTTGAGGTGTTAATGTATTAATCGGACCACTGAAGTGACTCCACACCAGGGTGAAGCATCCATTGGATATGAGCAGAATATCTAAAAATACAGGCTTTTCCTCAGTTCTTTGAATCATGACTCGGTCTGATTGCATGAGGGAGAAGTCTGTAATACCTTTTGGTCACTGACTCCTGTTAATACATAGATTTGGGGTTCTTTATGGAGCCTTTAGGAGCAGCATGGAATCAATAAGAAGCTGCCTGTGCTCTGCTGTCTTGTACTACCTCATCTTTAAGGGCTCTTGTTCTCAATACTGGCTACTCTTTAGAATCATCAGGAAGCCTTAAAAAGCACTGATGCCTAGTCCCCAACCCACAGCAACTCTGATTGTATTGATCTGGGGTACAGCTGGGCATCAAAAGTTTTAAAAACAGTAATATACTCTATTTCAAATGTTAAAAATAATCATTTATCACAGTGGTAAAGAATCTACCTGCGAATACAGGAGACACAAGAGATTCAGGTTCAATCTGAGTCGGAAAGATTTCCTGGAGTAGGAAATGACAACCCACTACAATATTCTTGCCTGAAGAACCCCATGGACAGGGGAACCTGCTGGGCTACAGTCCATGGGGTTGCAAAGAGTCAGACAGGACTAAATGACTAAACAATAACAATTAAAATATCAGAAAAAATTGGAAGAATATTCATCAATATGTTGATTATCTCCGAGTGGTAGAATCGAGAGGAAATTTTATTCACTTATGTACTTTTCTATATGACCTGAATCTTTATTGCAACAAAGCAAAATGCAATGAAACAAATTACTGGTATAAAGGGGAACGCTATTTCTCACTTAAAAGGAAAGAAGCTCAAGATACTCAGAACTCTTCATCTTCCACCACAACCTGATGCCCTCCTGCATCCCCAGTTCTGAGAGTGGCACTGGATCCACACAGCCGCACTTACTCAGTGCTGCTCCCCACTTCCCATCTTCCCCAGCTCCGCTCACTTTATCTTCATTCATTAAGCATCCTTAATACTTCCGACATTTCTCTGCCTCTGGCCACACAGGCTCCCCATCCTCTGCTGCCTTGATGTGGGTCTCCCATGATCTCGCTTCCATGCTGGTGGCACTGGCTCCTCAGCAGGCTCTGTCCTGGAGGCTGCAGTGTGGCAGTCCTCCAGGGCACACTGCAGCCACATTTGCCCTATACCCCATGCCTCGTCCCAGCACTCACCTGCTTCAAGCCTTCAATGACATCTTCTATTTCCAGAGCATGCTGCAGTTCCTCACATGGCTTACCGGGCCCTCTGTGACTTGCCCTGCCCACTCTCAGAGCCCCTGGCCCTGCACCCCTCTCCCCAACCGTGTACACCGGAGACCTCCAAACATTACCGTGCTTGTACTTCTGTGCTTGGAAGGCCCTTCCCTCCCACACTAACCATTTTCCCCTAGTAAACTCCTACCCCTCAACCTTCTGCTGGGGCCGCCTTCTCCAAGGAGTCTTTGCTTTACTGGATCTCAACACCCAGTCTCTTTCACATCCACCTATACCTGTGTCTTTTATGCGGAGTACATCATGAGAAATGCTGGACTGGAAGAAACACAAATTGGAATCAAGATTGCTGGGAGAAATATCAATAACCTCAGATATGCAGATGACACCACCCTTATGGCAGAAAGTGAAGAGGAACTAAAAAGCCTCTTGATGAAGGTAAAAGTGGAGAGTGAAAAAGTTGGCTTAAAGCTCAGCATTCAGAAAATGAAGATCATAGCATCTGGTCCCATCACTTCATGGGAAATAGATGGGGAAACAGTGGAAACAGTGTCAGACTTTATTCTTGGGAGCTCCAGAATCACTGCAGATGGTGACTGCAGCCATGAAATTAAAAGACGCTTACTCCTTGGAAGGAAAGTCATGACCAACCTAGATAGCATATTCAAAAGCAGAGACATTACTTTGCCAACAAAGGTTCATCTAGTCAAGGCTATGGTTTTTCCTGTGGTCATGTATGGACGTGAGAGCTGGACTGTGAAGAAGGCTGAGCGCCGAAGAATTGATGCTTTTGAACTGTGGTGTTGGAGAAGACTCTTGAGAATCTCTTGGACTGCAAGGAGATCCAACCAGTCCATTCTGAAGGAGATCGGCCCTGGGATTTCTTTGGAAGGAATGATGCTAAAGCTGAAACTCCAGTACTTTGGCCACCTCATGCGAAGAGGTGACTCATTGGAGAAGACTCTGATGCTGGGAGGGATTGAGGGCAAGAGGAGAAGGGGACGACAGAGGATGAGATGGCTGGATGACATCACCGATTCGATGGATGTGAGTCTGAGTGAACTCCGGGAGTTGGTGATGGACAGGGAGGCCCGGCGTGCTGTGATTCATGGGGTTGCAAAGAGTCGGACTCAACTGAGCGACTGATCTGATCTGATCTGATACCTGTGTCTTTAAGTCTAGTGTTGGTTATTTGTGTGTGTGTCCATCTATCCATCTCCCACACTGCTCTCTAACCTCCTTGAGAATTAGTACCTCTCACCTTTGTGCCCAGCACGGCTCACATTGCCCGAAAGTTCCCAGGTGTTCAATGTATGAAGTAAGGAGTAGATGGATAATCGATCCCTTACATTTATACAGCTCTCTGATTTTTCAAAGCATTTCTGTATCTGTCTGTGGGTGGATGTTGTGACTTCAAATTGTCTTCAGAAGTACCACCTGCACCCTCTGCACTCTAATTTATCCTCCAGGCAAGTCTGAAAGAGAGGAAGCACTTATTCTTCCTCCTTTTTCTGGTAGTGAAAGTGAAGTACGTGATAATGGGGGGCTGGTGGGGGAGCTGCTGCCCAAGGCCATGTGTTTGGCATGTTGAAGACCCAGGAGACAGACTCTCTGCCTGGGTTCTTCGCCCTCATCGCCTTATTTCTTCAGCACTTTGGCTCCGTTGGCCTGGCTCCCGAGTCTGCCCTGGGCGATTGCCCACAGAAAAATGGAGACTGTCGTTCATTAAAAAAAAATCCTGCCTCCTCCATTTTCCAATCATGCTTTCAGAAAGGAAGAGAGGGGAAACCAGGAGAAATGTGGAAACTGAAGCTCTGCTGAGTTTAAGATGAGCTACTCAAGGGTCTACAGTCTACCACTATCCACCTTCTCTGGAGAGAAAGCAGACTCAGTATGTGCGGATTTCTCCTCAGGAGGAAGTAACACACTCACTAACCCCTTCCACTTTAACGAGGCCTGGGCTGCCAGGCACTCCTTTCCAGAGGGTCGTCAGCAGGAGAAAGAGCAGAGCAACCTGTCTTCTGACTCAGTGGCACGTGACCAAAACTGTGACTCATGGCTTTGCCCATCGAGCCAGGGTTGGGAGAATAACATTAGGAGGGCCTTGTCTCTGGCATGCTTGGAGTCATCCTCACTTGATCTTTGCATTAAGTCTGGTCCAGAGAAGGCTTCTGGGCCCCTGTCTACTCAAGCAGGCATTGGAAGAGGTCATCAGGAAGATGTGGGAATCAAAGATCCCTCACCCCTCCCCTGATCCCTGCACGAGGAGCTGCCCGAGGACACAGCCTTAAAATAGTGAGCTGTTGTTGAGACCATCTGGACAGTATATGTGACTGAACCCAGCTAAGCCCTCTGTATAAAGTTTTAAGATTCTGGCAGGGAATGTGCAAAGATCTACTCTTCTTGAAGCTGCCCAAGACAAGCCTTATATGTCAGTCCCCTCATTTATCAAATCTGCCACCTACCAATTTAATCTGCAATGGCCCACCTCTTTCCTAGTCTTTCCCTGCCCTCTGAGTACTGGGGGTCTGTTTCTGACAACATTCAGGGAAGCACCCAAGGTTTTGAATTAACAGCAGGGCCAAAGGTGCATCTTCACCAGGCCCTTCCCAGGAGAGCGCAGAGGTGGGGGTGGGGAGGTTGTGAAGGTCAGGAGTGGGAGGGTGGGGCAGGGAGGAGTGTTGCCCCCACCTCAGATTCTCCTATAAGCTATAGGATGGAGCCCTGGTACAGGCATGGCCCTCCAAGGAGAAGGAAGTCACATAGTGGAGCTCCACCAACTCTTAACAGGTACCTATAGTGTGCTATATACTATGCCAGGAGCCAGTTGAAAGTCATTCAGTTGTATCTGACTCTTTGTGACCCCATGGACTATACAGTCAACGGAATTCTCCAGGCCAGAATACTGAAGTGGGTAGCCTTTCCCTTCTCCAGGGGAGCCAGTTAGGTAGGGATAAATTAGACATGGCTCCACACCAGAAAAACAAGACATGTACACACATAGGCAAATAACCATGGTGCCTGGAAAATGGGGACAAGAGAGGCAAACAAGGTGCTCTGCGAGTTTAGGAAAGATGATTTCCAGATGGGAAGTCAGCAAAGACTTCCTGGGAGAGATAGCATTATTTAAGCTGAAGCTTGAAGTGAGAGTAAAATTTGGACAAGAAATATTGTTGATTGAGGATAGAAAGAGATGGAATAGTAAAGATAATAAAGGCTTTTCAAGTTGCAATGTCTATGATTGGGCTGCTGCTGCTAAGTTGCTTCAGTCGTGTCTGACTCTGTGCAACCCCACGGACAGCAGTCCACCAGGCTCCCCTGTCCCTGGGATTCTCCAGGCAAGAACACTGGAGTGGGTTGCCATTTCCTTCTCCAATGCACAAAAGTGAGAAGTGAGAGTGAAGTCGCTCAGTCGTGTCCAACTTTATCGACCCCATGGATCGCAGCCTACCAGGCTCCTCCGTCCATGGGATTTTCCAGGCAAGAGTACTGGAGTGGCGTGCCATTGTCTTCTCTGATGATTGGGCTAAATCACATGAAATTGTGGATATTTTCCTGTTTTACTTACAATAACATTGATTTCAGATGGCTCAACATAATACTTTCCAGGTGAGTAGAGACAGGAAAACACAGGTTGTAGAGAGGAAACAAGGCAGAAGTCCAGCGTCTGTCAGAAGCTGGCAGACATGCATTTAGTTTCACCTTTTGTCAACGTGTTGATAGAAATATCCTTGGGATGGCTTTTTTTTTTTTTTACTTTCTACAAAGGAGACTGATACCGTGAAGTTTGTCTATTGTCCAAAGACTTCAATTTTAGAATCAGACTGAAATAATGAGTTGCTGGAAAGCAGTGTTGCATTCCCAAGTCTGAAAGATCTGAGTTTAAATACTGGCTCTACAACTTGTGAGCTATGCTGCCAGTTTCATAACTTTCTCACTCATACTTTTCTCACCTGAAAAATGGTGGTAATAATAGTATAGTAGTAACAGTATAGTATTGCAGTAAAAGTAATAGCATTTCCCATAACATCTTATAGGAAAATCCAAACGAACTTTTTGGCCAACCCAGTACTTCCCTTCTAGGACTTCCCAGGTTATCCAGTGGCTAAGACTCCTCAGTCCCAATGCTGGCAGCCCAGGTTTGACCCCTGGTCAGGGAACTAGATCCCACATGCCACAACTAAGACCTACTACAGCCAAATAAATAAGTTGAAAAAAAAAAAAAAAAAAGACTTCCCTTCCTCATAAGATCATGGAATTGAATACATGAGTTGGTGCCTGCATGGCTTAGCATAATAGCTAGCCTTCAGAAAATGCCCAGCAGCAGTTTGACTGTAACCTATGTCAAGAGGCACCGAGAAGGACACTGTGTCCACAAATCATAAAGGGAATTCCATCCTCAGTCCCTCGGCTTGTTTCGGTGGAGACAGCAAGACGGAGACCTATTTTAGTGCCCACTTTAGGTACAGGAGAAGAGGGAAGGAAGACACAAGGAAACATACGACACTTGAGTTTCTCAGGCTGAAATAACAAGGGCTTGATGCGATCCTATAAAGCCATTCAGTTGCTTTCAGCCCTCAAGCAAACCTGCTAAGGAATTTCATGTTCCCAGGTCTCCCCTGGCAGGCACCCCTGGCACAGAGATGGGTTCTTTTGAGCAACAGGGTTTCTGCAAGCTACCAAGTCAACCCCCGGGAGCAGTTCCCAGGAGAGAGCAGTGATGTCAGAACAGCAGGCTGGCTTGGGCACCAGCGGTGCAGGAAAAACAGATGCTGGGCTTTCCAGGGAAGTAATTCTTGGCCACTCAGGGAAATATAAAACCAGAGAGGTATGGCGGTGAAGGACACATCCTGACCAGAAAGCGCAGGGTCGGGACAGGCCCCTGGGTAGGGCTTCTGGCCCAGCGGGGTGTGGGCTGACTTACCCGGGTTGGTTCCTTGCATTGTAATGTTGGTTTCACTGCAGTCTAAGCCGTCTCCTGCTGGGCATGGGGACAAGGTCCCATCAGCACCAGAAGACTGGCTTGTGTATTTTATAATCATCATCAATAAGAATTTTAAAATGAAATTTAGGGTTCTAAAGTGAAGAGTGTTTGTGATGGGGCACTGCTTTGAGAGTAAGAAACTGGAGTGTCAGGGAACATTCTCTGCCAGCCCGCCTGACCCTCCTGCCTGCCCTTCGCCCACATCACTGCTGTCCTCGGTGACCCAGCCTCATCCGGGGCCAGCAGCCCGGTTTTCTGTTCCTGCAGGTTCCTTAGGCCGGGCTCATCAGGCATCTTCCCATTTTTCTGTTCATCTTTTACCACCCTTTCCCGCCCCGCGCCCCCCCAAAAAAAAAAAAAAAAAATTGATGGAGCCGGGGGCAGGAGTGGCTTGTGAACACCCTGAGACAAGGGTCCTCGTTGGGGACTAGAGACCCCTATAAGAGCCCTGAGGGCAGCACTTCTCTCTGCAGCCCGAAACAGTTTCCTCGCGGTTTAAAATTTTCATTCAAGTCACCATTTCCAGTCCTGCTGACAAGTCTTTGGGGTCGGAAAATGGCTCCGGCTGGGAGCAGCAGCTGGGGGAGCAGACGGCCAGGCCTGGCCTGGGCGTGGACTGCTGGGAGCCTTCCCAGAGGCCAAACGACCATTTCATGCTGAGAGATCAGCTCCTCCCGCCCCCACTGAGAGGGACCACAGGCCAGCGCCCTCCTGCCACGCAGAAGGCCTCCAGGCCTCCGCGCTCAGGAGGGCGGCTTCTCGATCATTCTTTGCACCGTCAGCAGGCCCTGCTCAAGCTGCCCTTCACCTCACCCCCTCCAGGGAGCTCCGGAGAATTTCTCCTCCAGTTTGAAAGACAGCATCTCCCTCCACTCGGCCCCACCGTGACTCAGCAGCTGCAGAGAGGAGTCTTTTCCCCAGGAAATGACGCTGGACTTAAACCTTCAAAAATGAAGGCAGGGTAAGGGGGCAGCATTTGCAGAAAACCAGGGACAGGAATAGTGGTCCATTCAGCACTTCCGGTGTGTGAGCTGAGCCTGGAGAGAGGCCCGGAACCAGACCGGAAGCGGCCATCTGAGAAAATGTTTAACAAGCAGCTGGGGGAAGAGTTGGACAAGTTGCGGATGTGTAATGTCTGTGCCAGTTTCTGTGGTGTAAATACTTCCGTCCATGGCAGATTTCAATCTACCAGTGGTTTGACAACCAACTCACAAGAATTCCTGAAATTTTAACAGTTAGTTTGCCAGCTGATAAAGGCCTAGCTCCAACACCCTAGTTTATCACAAGTCGCATATAAACCCTACCCTCCCAAACTCCTTGGCTGCCACAAAATCCCTATAAAATCCTTAGGTAGGGGGGCAGCATGAGGTAACTCAGTCTCCCTCACCTTCCTGCTCCCTTCCTTCTCCCTACCCCACAGACACAGGCATTGAGCTCAGTCACTTTTCCTGGAGTTCCACACACAAAAAATGCTCACTCACGTAATGTAGCCAATTTGTGGAAGTGGAGAAGGTCTACATCACAGAGATGCTAATTACATCCAAAGAAATATTAAACTGTCCATTCTTAAATTTTTCCTTAGCCATTTCCACCATCCCAGTTTTGGTCTCCTTCCATAATTCTTTGTCCCTCTGTCTCCAACCTTGTCTCCAACCATCTGCCCTTAACACCACACACTCACCTCCCCCATCAAATCCTATCACAGAGAGCAATTTGGTCCTTTTTCGCTACTGCTCACCCAGGCCTGCAATGTTCAGTACATATTCAGTCTATCAATGGCTATTTCAACTCCAAAGGGCCTCTGGGAGGAACACTGACTACTCTTTACACCTGATTAATCAATGGCATTAATCAATGCCCATTGATTAGTCTTATGAAAGTGTAGCCATCATCATTCCTCAAACTATCACAATTCCTTTGAATATTCACACACTACTAACACAGGTAATAAATAAAAAATTCATTGCAAACAATAAGATACCACTACACATCAATCTGAATGGCCAAAATCCAGCATGATGGCAGCCCTGAATGCTTGAAGGGTGTGGAGCAATGGGAACTCTCATTCATTGCTGGTAGAAGTGTAAAATGGTTCAGCCACTTCAGAAAGCAGATTGACACTTTATTACAAAACTAAACATAGTTTTACCACATGATCCAGCAACTGTACTCCTTGATATTTACCCTGGTGAAGTGAAGGTAAACAAAAACCTGCACAGGAAAATTTATAGCAGTTTTATTCATAATTGCCAAAACTCAGAGGCAACCAGGATGTCCTTTGTAGGTAAATGGATAAATAAGTTGTGGTATACCCAGATGATGGAATATCAGATCAGATCAGATCAGATCAGTCGCTCAGTTGTGTCCGACTCTTTGCGACCCCATGAACTGCAGCACGCCAGGCCTCCCTATCCATCACCAGCTCTCGGAGGTCACCCAGACTCACATCCTTCGAGTCAGCGATGCCATCCAGCCATCTCATCCTCTGTCGTCCCCTTCTCCTCCTGCCCTCAATCCCTCCCAGCATCAGAGTCTTCTCCAATGAGTCAACTCTTCGCATGAGGTGGCCAAAATACTGGAGTTTCAGCTTGAGCATCATTCCTTCCAAAGATATCCCAGGGCTGATCTCCTTCAGAATGGACCATCACTCAGCACTAAAAGAAAAATAATAAACTATCAAGGTGTGAAAAGACACAGTGGTGGTTTAGTCTCTAAGTTGTGTCCGACTCTTATGACTCCATGGATTGCAGCCCGCCAGGCTTCTCTGTCCATGGGATTCTCCAGGCAAGATTGCTGGAGTGGGTTGCCATTTCCTTCTCCAGGAGATCTTCCCATCTGGGTCCCCTACATTGTAGGCAGATTCTTTACCAACTGAGCTACGAGGCTTAAATGCATGTTACTAAGTGAAAGAAGCCCATCTGTAAAGGCTACATACTGTATGATTTCAATTATATGATATTCAGGAAAGGGCAAAATTATAGAGGCAGTGAAAGGGTCAGTGGTTGCCAAGGGCCGGCAAGCGGGGAGAGATGAAGAGACAGCACAGAGGTTTTTCAGGGCAGCACAGCTACTCTGTCGCTAAGAGTCGGACACGACTGAGCTACTTCACTTTCACTTTTCACTTTCATGCATTGGAGAAGGAAATGGCAACCCACTCCAGTGTTCTTGCCTGAAGAATCCCAGGGACAGGGGAGCCTGATGGGCTGCCGTCTATGGGGTCGCACAGAGTCGGACACGACTGAAGTGACTTAGCAGTAAAGCTACTCTGTGTGGTGACACATGGTGATGCAGAGCCTTATGCATTCGTCCAAACCCATAGAGCACAATCCATCAAGAGTGAACCCTAATGTAAACAATGGGCTTTGGGTGATGTTGCTGAGTCAGGGCCGGTTCACTGATTATAGTAGCTCTACCTCCTGCTCTGGTGGGGGATGTGGACTGTGTGGGAGACTGCCTCTGCCTGGGGTACAAGGGGTAAATGGGAATTCTCTACTTCCCACAGTTTTGCTGTGGACCTGAAACTGTTAAGAAATTAAATTCTTTTTTTAAAAAATTTCATTATTTTAATGGACTTCCTTGGAGGTCCATTGGTTAGGAATCCGCCTGCCAATGCAGGGGACATAGCTTCTATCCCTCATCGGGGAGGATTCCACGTCCCTCAGGGCAACAAAGTGCGTGCACCACAACTGCTGAAGCCCGTGTGCCCTAGGGCCCGTGCTCTGTAGCAAGGGAAGCCCCACAATGAGAAGCCCAATCACTGCCACTAGAAAGTAGCCCCCACCTGCCTGAACTAGAGAAGGCCTGCACAGCAGTGAAGGCCCAGGGCAGCCGAAAGTAAAATAAATACATAAAAATTCATTAATTTAGCACATTGGATTTTACAAACATTTAACACTGATTGCACACTTAAAGTGATACCTCCAAACATTTAATTAAATTCACAAATTTAACATAGCAAATCCTCTTTAAAGCTCTCAATGTATTAAATACACAAAATATTACAATCCCAAAGCTGTTTAATACCCTTACATCAAAACCTGTTATAAAAGTACTAATATTGTGGATTTCACTTTGTTTCTTCTCCTGAATTCTGCACCTTCCTAGGGTGCCAGTTTTGACACTTTCCTAGGATTTCAGTGATTTTTACCAAGTACTATTTTTAGCTTTCTAAGGATTTTAACAATTTTACCAGACCACAAGAAAAAGAAAAGTACCACCTCAAACTGCTGGAGTTGCAAAATCTGGGTGGTTGAACAATTCATTCTAAGTCAGGATGTCAGGCTAGGGTTGCAAAGGAGACAAAATCAGGTCAGGAAGCTTCCTTTTCATAATTGTTCTTTGTTTCTTCAATAAGACTTTTTAAGTCCACACCTTTTGGGAAGGTTTTCTGTTTGACAGCATTGAATTTTCCCCTCAAATGAGATGAATTCTCATCGTGCTTGGCCAGCATTGACCTAACCCATTGTCCTGTCATCATGATGAATTGACCTGATCTGTTAGTATTATTAAAAATGTATATCTTCTTGCTGGTGTTGTGTTATAATTTATAGAGACCATCTCCAAGTTTCACTCCCTAAGGGAGCAGGCACTGGGTCTGAAGTTTCTGCTCCTCTCTAGGACCCCATGGAACATGGGGTAACCACCTTCATTCAGTTGTCTGTATCACCCCAAGGCGGAGAAACTGCAGCCTGGACAGTACCTACTTTTTCTCATACAAGTTGGCTAACTCAGTGTTCCCTGCATTTATTCTTTCCTGCTTTCACAGATAGAAACAAAAATATATCTATCCTTGGTAAACAGATATATAATTAATAGAAGAAAGAAAAGACCTATTTACATGAAATGCCCACTTACTAAAGTCAATACAAAGCAATATATGCCATTACAGTCACGGACCTTTTGTTCTCAAACCACTACTCCATATGCTTAGAGAGTTTTGAGAATTATCTTGAACCCATTCTTTCTCTGGCTTGACTTGTTTTAATTAATGCCCTAATGATCAAAGCTTGGCCCAGAAGCCCCTTCGTTTGGCTCCTTTGTCATTGCAGCACCTCTCTTGACATTCTTGAAAGCATTCTTGATTTCTGGCAACAACAAGACGTTCCAGACCCATCCTACTTTTTTTCCAGCCTCGATACCTGAAATCAACTGCGTCTGTGGAATCCTCATTCCTGTGAGTGATATCAGAGCTCACAGCCTGGGAGCTTGCAGGGCACGTGAGCACCGGGGGGAATGAGGAACAGGGGCAAGAGTGCCACCCTCGTGGTAACAAACAGAAAAATATTTCTTTTTAAGGTAATGTGTTTATATTACTCTCTCTGACTGAACACAACACGCCTTGTAGCTTCTACTTACTTTTCTCACAGTTGGAGTCATCAGTGACCACTGAGCCTTTTTCTGCAGCTCTCAGCTATTCTCCCCACCTCTTCCTGCAAGAGAAAGGGAGGTGGACGGAGATTTACTTCCCCACTGATGCAACCGATGCCCCTGCCTCCCTCGCCCTTAGGAGGATGCTGCCCTGCACTGACTTGGTTTCCAACCATTTTCCCCATTGTGCTCCAAGGGAGTGGGGTGCGGCGCAAGATTGACTGTGTTTTGGCTGAACTCCCCTTGTTTTGAGCATGGACAGGAAAGAGGGAGGAAGATCACTGAAGAGTCCGTTGTGGCAGATCAGAAAGAGAGCCTTCAACCAAGGGAGCAGCAGGAGAAGCAGGGAGGAGGACAGGGAGTTGGGGGTTATTTGGTGTCTGGATAATAGAAGAGAAAAGGGTACAACCTGTGTGTCTGGTTCACCTCTGAGAGTACGGTGGTATCAGTCACTGAGACAGAGAGAGAGATTGAACACCAGGGGTCTGGGGCGAGTTTGACTTTGACTTATTGAGTCCAAGATGTTTCCGTTAAGATGGAAACCTCCAACAGTCAGTTTCAGCTGGACATGTGGGTCAGAATTTCTAACATGAACCACAAGCAGAGAAAGCCTCTCAAGCTAAAAGCAGGTGGTTTGGGGCTGTCTGTTGGCAAAGAATGTTCTCCAGGGGCCATCCACAGCTTGGGCTGTTTTCTTGGGAAGACTTGGAGACTTGTCTGTTTTTCTAATTTTCGTTTTGTCTGAGTCCTTGCCAGGAATCCCTGATGTTTTTACTTAACACCAGAGTTCCAAAACCAAAATAAGCAAACACCCCAAGAGGCTGGAACCCAGAGAAGGGTCCAGCCACCTCTTCCCATTGCTAATCCTAGAGAAAAGGTAAGGGTGATGGAGACCTGGAACCAAGGTGACAGAGGCTTCTGGAGCAAACCCTGGCCATTCCAGAAACTGATCTTCCCATGTTTGCCTAGTAGGTTCTGGAGTCTCTGGAGGAACCATGGAAGTGAGGAATAGAGGGGGCTTTGCAGAGAAAGACCTTCTCCCATTGTCTAAGCATCCGTTGTGGTGGTGCTTGGAGCATCATGTGGCCTGAGCATCACCTGAGCCGAAGAGTCCGCCTTGGCTGAGACAAGACACTACAGCTTCTTGCCTGACTCTCTGCAGGACTGTGCTCATCTGAGAGTGTTGTTTGAGTTGAGACGGCACTAGGCAGCCTGTTCTCACTCAGGCTCTGGGCACGGCAACTTGAATCTCACCTGTTTGCCTAATCGAGTGTTAGGTTATATTTTCCCCTCTCCTGATTATAGGAAATTGCCACATGTAATCAACACTCTCACCCTCATCACTGTTCTCTACTCTGAGCCAGAGAAAGTCAGACCTGGAGAAGGATCACTCCCCAGGCTAACAGCTAGTCCAGGGGCCCTGTCTCCAGCCTCATTTCTCACCTTTCCCCAACACAAACCCAACCGAGTGAGTTCTATCTCCTCACTGGCCCCCCACTCACTCCACACATTCCCTTCTCATGCCCATCTTCCTGCCTGAGTTTCCACCATCTCCTTGAGCAAGTTAACTTTCCCCCTTTCTTTACGCCAACTGGGGTCTCCCCCACCCTTTGGAGCTGAACTTGGCTCCCATTGCATCCATCCCACTCTGATGGGGACCTCATCACTTCTTCAGACCAAAGTAGAGTACAGTCCAGACCCCTCCTTCCTACAGCTTCTTGCACAGTTGGAGGTACAACATCAACTTTAAAAATGACAGCTATGGGAATTCCCTGGTGGTCCAGTGGTTAGGATTCAGGCCTTTACTGCTGGGGACCCAGGTTCAGTTCCTCATTAGAGAACTAAGATCCCACAAGCCATGCTGTGGAGCCAAAAGAAATAAATAAAATAAAAATAAAATGACTACTACAGTTGGGAGGAGTAAGAAATTCCTCTCGAGTGTTTAGAGGAAAACCCCAAGTACATTTAGCCCTTTGCCTTCTGTTTTTTTTTTTTAAGAAAGCTTTTTTAAAAATATTATTTTTTAAAATTTATTTGTCTGTGCCAGGTCTTATTTGCAGCCTGCAGGATCTTTCATTGCAGCATGTGGTGTCTAGCTCCCCAACCTTTTGCAAACATAGGCAAGGGATAGGGCCGAGTTTTCAGAGCCAGAGACAGTGCAGAAATATCAAGATGCCTGAGACCTAGGGAAGATGGCTTCCCTGGTGGCTCACTTGGTAAAGAATTCACCTGTAATGCTGGAGACTAGGGTTTGATCCCCGAGTCAGGAAGATCTCACGGAGAAGGAAATGGCAACCTACTCCAGTATTCTTGCCTGGGAAATCCCATGGACAGAGGAGCCTGGTAGGCTACAGTCTACGGGGCCGCAAAGAGCCGACATGATTTAGTGACTAAACCACCACCACTGTGACCTAATTGCCTGTATGATGGTGATTGGGAAGCCAGCTTTGTGAGCTGGGCTGGTGCAGACAAAACTGAGACAAAAGTTGACCTTCCTCCAGTTTCTCTGCCCCCATTCCACCCACCCCTTCATATCCTGCTGCCACCCAACAGCGCTGGCCTCTCTGCCCTTCTGAAAGAAAGGTATGGACAAAAATGTCCATCATAAGATTATTTATAACAATGAACATTAATCTTCAACTACTGGGGAACAATTTAACCATGCCTCAAAAATGTGATAGAAGACTCTACAGATGTTAGAATGAATCAGCATGAAGATGAGATTATGGAAAGACGTCTGTAGGCTACTTCTAAGCAAAATAAGCAGAACACAAAATTGTAAACTCTGTGATTAGAACTAAGTAAAAAAAAATGTGTATTTCTCTGGCTGAAGGTTAAAAAGATCCATAGACGAACGGTGTAAAAGGAGTAGGTAGGATTGTGCCTTGGACTGTTGTCTCTTTAAATTCCTTCAATGTTACTGTAATGTGTTAATAATAAAAATGTCATATAAAGTTAAAGTGCCAGTCCACTGTCCCATTCCAAGTAAGTTCATGACAGGCCTGTGTTTACCTTCCCCTAGTTACAAATTTGAATCAGAAAGAAGCCTCTTGGGAAGGACAGGAGCCTCCTGAATTGAAGACGAGACACTGGGAGGTGAGAATGCAGCAAGGTCTCTGCTGCCCTAGCATCTGGTATGTCTCCTCACAGGGCTGGAGAATTTCAGGGCTCTGCTGGCCATAGAGACCACTGCACTTTTCTGGGCTCCTCCCATGGGCGGGGTACCCTGGGGTCAAGAGCCTCCATAGCCACCATGGAGGCTACAGACAGACCAGGCTAAATTCAGGCTATGTTTCAGGCTACAAAGGCAGGAAGAGAGTCCCTGCAGTCCCAGAAGCTGAGGAGGATTTTGACAGATGAAAAAGAGCTGAGATTTGGCTGAACTGAAATAGATGAGGCCCATGCTGGGAGGCAGGTGCTCCAGGAGAGAAAGCACGGACTCTGCAGACTGAGTTTAAATCCCAGCACCATCATTTGTTACCCAGGTGATCTAGAGCAAGCTATTAATCTCCCCAAGCTTTAGTTTCCTTGTCTGTAAAATGGGCATTAATGATCCGTACAGGATTAATTCTCCTAAGTATTAAGAGAGGCCAAAGAACATGAAAGTACAGTGCCTGCTCATGCTGCTGCTGCTGCTAAGTCACTTCAATCGTGTCCGACTCCGCGTGACCCCATAGACGTCAGCCCACCAGGCTCTCCTGCCCCTGGGATTCTCCAGGCAAGAAAACTGGAGTGGGTTGCCATTTCCTTCTCCAATGCATGAAAGCGAAAAGTGAAAGTGAAGTCGCTCAGTCGTGTCCGACTCTTAGCGACCCCATGGACTGCAGCCCACCAGGCTCCTCCATCCATGGGATTTTCCAGGCAAGAGTACTGGAGTGGGGTGCCATTGCCTTCTCCGCCTGCTCCTGAGAGGCACTCAAAAATATTGGTTTCCCATATACACCGCTGCTGCTGCTGCTGCTAAATCGCTTCAGTCGTGTCTGACTCTGTGCGACCCCATAGACGGCAGCCCACCAGGCTCCCCCGACCCTGGGATTCTCCAGGCAAGAACACTGGAGTGGGTTGCCATTTCCTTCTCCAATGCATGAAAGTGAAAAGTGAAATGAAGTCGCTCAGTCGTGTCCGACTCCATATACACTACCACATGTGAAATAGATAGCCAATGGGAATTTGCTGTATGACTCAGGGAACTCAAATTTGGTGCTCTGTGACAGCCTAGAGGGGTGGGATAGGGTAGGAGGGAGATTCAAAAGGGAGGAGAATATGTATACCTGTGACTGATTCATGTTAATGTTTGGCAGAAACTAACGCAATATTGCGGAGAAGGCAATGGCACCCCACTCCAGTACTCTTGCCTGGAAAATCCCATGGATGGAGGAGCCTGTCCATGGGGTCCAAAGAGTCAGACACGACTGAGCAACTTCACTTTCACTTTTCACTTTCATGCATTGGAGAAGGAAATGGCAACCCACTCCAGTGTTCTTGCTTGGAGAATCCCAGGGACGGGGGAGCCTGGTGGGCTGCCGTCTATGGGGTCGCACAGAGTCGGACACGACTGAAGCGACTTAGCAGCAACAGCAGCAGCAACACAATATTGTAAAGCAATTATCCTTCAATTAAAAATAAATAAATTTTTAAAAATAATATTGGTTTCCAACTTCTGTTATTGGTACAGCTGGAGGGGAACCCAGGGCAGTCTGTCTCCAAACCCATGATGCTCCCACAGAACCACTTGATGAGAAGGACAGAAAAAGTCTGTGAATCGGGGCAAAAGGCTTAGAAATGCCAGGCGGTTTCCAGAAGAGTGCAAGGTGAGAGCAGCCCTGATAAAAATCCCTCTGGGTAGGGTTCTTTCTTCTAGATTTTTATCCCACACTTGTTTGTGTTTTATCACCATCCTCTGTGTCAGTCTGAGCATCACAAAATCTGTTTCCACCGAGTTGCGCGCTCTCTCCAAAGCGTTTTGCCCTCCGGTCTGACAGAGTTCAGGGAGAGGAGTGGTGGCCCCACACAAGCTCTCTGATCAAAGTCGAGGGTGATCTTGCAGTGTTTTGACCAGCTGTGCCAACCCAGTGCCTAAACTGTGAAATGAATGCCAGAGGGAGTCTCCATGAGTGCCAGCTGCCCTGTGTGATAGGAAGGGCGTTGTATTAGGACTCGGGACCCTGGAGCAGGGGTCATAGCCTGGTCCCACCCCCACTGTTTATTACATGTCCTCAGGCAGGTACTTTGCCCTTTCTGATTCTGATGAGCTAAATGAGGGCTTTGGGCTTCATCAGAGGTTCTCAGCCCCATGCACATTACTACCACCTGGAGACCTAGCAAACCCAACCAGGCCAGGGACTTCCCTGGTGGCCCAGCAGTTAAGGCTTCCCACTTCCACCACGCCTCCCTGGCTCAGACAGTAAAGAATCCGCCTGCCAAAGCAGGAGGCCCAGTTTTGATCCCTGGGTCAGGAAGAGCCTCTGGAGGAGGAAATGGCAACCCACTCCAGTATTCTTGCCTGGAAAATCCCATGGACAGAGGAGCCTGGTGGACTACAGTCCACAGGGTCGCAAAGAGTTGGATACAACTGAGCAAGTAACACACACACTTCCACTGCAGGGGCACTGAAATATTGTGATAGTTTCAGATATACAGCATAGTGAGTCAGTGTTTTAGCAGATTAGATTCCATTATAGATTATTATAATGAGTATAATTAATTCCCTTTCCTATACCTTATATCCTTGTTGCTTATCTATTTTAAATATGGTTTCTTTAGGGTTTCTGCAAACTATTATATAGTTTGTATCTGTTAATCCCATCCCACTGCTCTTCCCTCTCCTTTTTGGTAACCACAAGTTTTGTTTCCTATGTCTCTGAGTCTTTTATTTTTTTTTAATTCCACATACAACTGATATTATCATGTAGTATTTGTCTTTCTCTTTTTCCATAACTAATTTCACTAAGCATAATGCTCTCTTGGTCCGTCCACATTTCTGGGGCATTTTAAGTATTAACTCCTGGGTCCCACCTCCAGCCATCCTGCTATGAGATGAAGCCGGGCATCGCAGTTTTTGAAGCTCCCTCGAGTGATTTGAATGCGCAGCAAAACACATCTCACCTGGCGGCCTCTCCGCAGGAGGCTGGCATCACACTGGCTGGTGATGCTCTCTGGGCTTTGTCGGATTTTCATTCCTCGTGAGTCCAGGAGGAAACAGAACCAGGAGTGACCAGCGAGGCCCAGCCCAGTGGCAGAGCTGAGATCTCTGTGTCTGGCAGAGGGGCCCTGGCTGAGAGAGGGTACGGGTTGCCTTCTGCCTGCCTGCCCCAGGCAAGGTGAGTGCTGGCTGGACACAGGCGTCCTGGGGCCGTGTGTCTGTGGCCACCATCCCTCCAGCAGCGATTGCAGAAACTCAGGAGAAGGGCATGAGTACCACACGCAACTGATGCTGGAGACTTGGGTCTCCAAACGGGTCGTGGTTTGAATACTGGGGGATCCCAGGTGAGTCCCCTACTCTTTCCACTCGTTCATTTTTTCATACACGTTTTTGGCCATTTACCAAGCACTCTGCTGAAAACAGGTGAATTGGTGTAAGTGATCGCCAGGCAGGAAGGGCAGGGAAGGAGAAAGTTCAGGCAGAGGTGCAGACCAGGCAGAGGCCAGGGACTATAAGTGGTGAGATAAGGACGGCTCGAGGGAGGGAAAGACGGGGGCCCAATCACGCCTCGGGCGCCATGCTGAGGCGCTCAGGCTTTATCCTGGTGAGTCCCACTTTCCAGGCAGAGGAGCCTCACACCAAGTAGTGTCAGGATCACAGGACAAACTGTGCTACCTTCTCTTCCTCCAGCTGCTCTCACGAGATGCCTGCTTCAAGGAAATTAATGCTGGGAGTCCCTGGGTCTGTCTCCAGGCCTACCAAGACAGCCCTGAGGTGCCTGTCCCACCCCAAGGGTGCCGCTCTCCCAGCCGTTGTGAAGGCATCCTCTGTCTAGCGCTCCCCAAAGCCCAAGCAGGGTCCCCTGGGCACCTGCGGGTGGCTGCCAAGGCTTCTCCAAGAGGACCTCGCCACATGGGCCTCAGCTGCGTACAGGCCTCTCCTCCCAGGCTGAGAGAGCACTTGGGGAAATCACAGCACCTCTTGTGTCTGTTTACCTTCCTCCTGGGATTCCCCAGAAGTACTCAAAGCCCCCTCCCCTGCAGACAGCCACCCCAAGCCCTACCTCAACCCTCCCCTCCCTCAAGATGAGCTCTCCCCTGAGGGGGATCCACAGCCCATGCTAGCAGTGGGCTAGCAGACCACCCAGCACTCCGAATCCTGGGACCTCCCCACACACTGCTGGCCCCTGGGAGCACTCAAGACAGGAAGGTAAGCCAGAGAGAGACTTGTGTTTTCCTTTAAAAAAAAAAAAAAAAAAAATTTATATATATATATATATATGGGAAATTGAAGATGCTGTTACAATGTTATAAATTACAAGTTGCAATTTTTTTAAGTGAAAAAAATAAAAGATTTCAGCAAGTGAGATAAGGTGGTATCAGCACCACAGCAACCACCTTCAGCTGTTAGCACTTTGCAGCTTGAAAGTGACTTCGCTGGCCTTTTATCACAAGATTCACAACTGGCCTATGAGACAGGAGTCGAGATTTTCCCCATTTCACAGGGGAGGCTCAGAGAGGTTGGGTGATTTGCCCAGGGTTGCACAGCTAGGACAAAGAATGGGAATCTAAACATTTTGGCTCCAACATACTGGCTATATCAAGCTGCTGACAGCCTTTTTAAAACTATGAAGTGTTACACAAATGTCAGGCATTAATAATTATTATCACTTCCCCCGTGTGGAGCTTGGCTTGAAGCCCCTGTGCAGCCCACACTTCAGCTCTGCTGCGCTGCACATGCTCCTCTTTCCACTCGCCTGTCCCCAGCTGGCCCTCGATGAAAACGCGCCATCAGGAGTGGGTAGAGCTATCTTGAGATTCTCCTGGCCAAGGCTCCAGGCTCCCAACAAAATGTGAATCCCCGTCTGGTTTTACGTAAGTCTTGTACTATCTGGCTTTGTACTGTCCTGACTCCGAGTGTGCCCAGAAACACTGAGTCTTGCAGGGTGCCTCCACTGTTCCAAAGGTGATACTCATGGAGTGGGACACACAGGATGGATGAGGGCAGCCTGTCTGATGCGGCATGAGGCTCGGAGGTGACCGCCCCGGAGGATGCTCCCGTAGGCATCACAAGGGCTCAGAGCCATTCCAGCTTCTCAGCACAGAGCTTTAATGCTTCCCCCATGGTTAGCTTTTGCTGGAACCTGAATTCCCTCTTCTAAAGTATTGGGAGAGATGCAGTAATGTAGAAGGCAGGGAGAAGCAAGTGGGGGAAGGTTCTGGGGATTGGGAAAGTCAAATACTCCCTCAGAAACATCTCAGTGTATAAAGGCTGAGAAACATATGGATTGAATTTTCCCAAAGAATACACAAAGAATTTAAAAATTAAAGGGCTAGGGTGGAGGTTGGATTTTTTTTTTTTTAAGATGATTGGCTGTTTTTCCCCCAGAGCATATTTTGGGGAATTTTGTTGGCAGCCAAACCACTTACAGCATCCTGAGATATTAACCAGACATGGAGTCATCCAAGTGACCTATCACCCAGCTCGGCAGTTTAGCAAGCTGTCTGTCTCTCCCTGTTTCTGAGCGTACATTCCTGCCTGCTCCACACCCAGGGGCTGAAGAGATACAAGATGACTGCCGGTATTCCCACTGCCAGTTGGTACCCTTTGACTGTGGTCTGCAGGGCCTGGAGGTCACCCAGTGTGAGCTCCAGACTATTGGCTAATAAAAGTCAGGCGGTGACGGTGAATCTGGCCTGAACTTCTCCATGGTTCAGTTCCGTCATCTGACAAATGGGAATAATAAAAGCGCTTCTCTCATATTTAATTACCAAGAATTAAATGGACTTGTAAAATGCTTAGTTCTGTGCCTCGCAAACTTTGGCCCTCAAAAAAACTGTAATAAAAATAATAGCAATTATTATTATTACTATATGATATGTACATATATATCAATACCTAGAGTGGAGTTCTTCAGGACATTATGAAGGCAACCAAAAGGATTCATTAACTATTCATTAAATATTTCCTGAAGGCCTGATGTATCAGTCAAGGTCAGCTAGATTATTTTGCGATAACAAACATCCCCATCGTGTCAGTGACTCAAAACTAAAAGGCATCTTTCTTGCCAACATTAGATACCTCAGGTTGCAGGGGCTCAGTTCCACCCAGCCCTAAGGGGTGTGGGCAGACATACAGCATGAAGGGGGCAAGTCACACATTGACTCCAGAACGCCCCTTCTGGAGGCAGCACATGTCACCTTTAATTCACATTTCAAGAGCCAAAACAAATCCAATGGCCATTTCAGGGGAGTGGGGAGAGTGTGGTTCTACTCTGAGCCAGAAGGGGCAGAACAGGAAGAGGCAGCAGAGACAACAAAGGGATCTTATCAACCAGCTGTCCCTCTCAGTGCTTGGGATGTAACAGTGAACAAAACCCTGCCCTCAGAGAGCTTATCATCCAGTAAAAGGAGAAAAAGAATAGACATAGTAAATTGAGGGCTACAGTTTGTTTTAGGGTTTTTATTTTTATTTATTGGAGCATAGTTGAATCACAACGTTGAGTTAATTTCAGGTGTACAGTACAGTACACCTGTACACATTCAGCTATTCATGCACGCATGCCTGCTAAGTTGCTTCAGTCATGTCCGACTCTTGTGACCCTATGGACTGTAGCCTGCCAGGCTCCTCTGTCCACGGGATTCTGCAGGCACCAATACTGGAGTGGGTTGCCATTTCCCTCTCCAGGGGATCTTACCGACCCAAGAACCAAACTTGGGTCTCCTGCGTCTCCTGCGTTGCAGGTGGATTCTTTACCACTGAGTCACCAGGGAAGCCCTATACATATACATATACATATATTCATTCTTTTTCAGATACTTTTCCAGTACAGGTTATTACAGAATATTGAGTAGAGCTTCCTGTGCTATATAGTAGGTCTTTGTTGGTTATTTATTTTATACATAATAGTGTGTATGTTAATCCCAGTTTCCTAACTATACCTCCCCACTCCCTGCCCCATTTTCCCCTTTTGTAACCATAAGTTTGTTTTCAAAAACTGTGAGTCTGCTTTTGTTTTGTAAATAAGTTCATTTATATCATTTTTTAAATTAGATTCCACATCTGAATAATATCATGATATTTGTTTTTCTCTGTCTGACTTACTTAGTATGATAATCTCTAGATTCATTCATGCTGCCACAAATGACATTATTTCATTATTTTTAATGGCTGAGTAATATCAAAATATTTCAAGCTAGGCTTCAGCAGTATGTGAACTGAGAACTTCCAGCTGTACAAGCTAGGTTTTAAAGAGGCAGAAGAACCAGAGATCAAATTGCCAACATTAGTTGGATCATGGAGAAAGCAAAGGGGTTCCAGAAAAACATCTACATCTTCATTGACTATGCATTAAGCACCAACTATGTACCAAGAAGCATGCTAGTTCATTTCAAGAACTTCTGCTGAATCAGCTACAAACCCATCTATATTAGTCAATCTGTTGTTCAGTCATTAAGTCATGTCTGACTCTTTGTGACCCCATGGATTGCAGCACACCAGGCTTCCTGTCCTTAGCCAACCTAGGCTGCCATAACAAAAGGCCATGGTCTGAGTGGCTGAAACAATGGAAATTTTCTTTTCTCACAGTTTATGTAGACTGGAAGTCCAAGATTAGAGTGCCATCAGGGTCAGATTCTGGCGAGGTTCTTCCTTCTGGCTTGCTGATAGCCCTCTTCTCACTGTGTCCTCATGCAGAGAAGAGGAAGAGAAAGAGGGTGCTCTGGTGTCTCATCCTCATCTTGCTGCTGCTAAGTTGCTTCAGTCGTGTCCGACTCTGTGTGACCCCATAGAGGGCAGCCCACCAGGCTCCCCCGCCCCTGGGATTCTCCAGGCAAGAACACTGGAGTGGGTTGCCATTTCCTTCTCCAAAGCATGAAAGTGAAAGTGAAGTTGCTTAGTCGTGTCTGACTCTTTGCAACCCCATGGAGCCCATGGATGGAGGCTCCTCCATCCATGGGATTTTCCAGGCATGAGTACTGGAGTGGGGTGCCATAGCCTTCTCCACATCCTCATCTTATAAGGGCACTAATCCCATCATGAGGGCCCCATCCTCATGACCTCACCTATCTACCAAATTAGATAAATCTAATTCTCTCTCTTCTGGTACATGGGGTCAGAAGTTGCATCTTGCAGGTTGCAGAGTGAGGGCTTGTTAGTTGTGGCACAGGGGTTCAGTTGCCCTGGAGCGTGTGGGATCTTCCCAGACAAGGGATCAAATTGGTACCCCTTGCATTGCAAGGTGGACTCTCAACCACTGGACCACCAGGGAAGCCTGGTTTTCTCTGTTGTAATGCCACATGTGGGGTGTGGAAGTCATTGATGAGATGGGGCACTCTTGTACTTGTACCTTAGCCTCTCCAAGGGTACCATACAGCCAATGACCTACCATCACATTGGTGGTTACAGCTTCAGCCTATGAATTTGGCAGGGGGACACAGACATTCAGTCCATAACACCATCTAACCAGGTCATCATCTGCAAGATCATTTTTAATGAGATGATTAAGGTCCATGCTTCAATTCAGAGTGTATTATTGCATAGATCCTGCAGTTTGGTGACCACACTATTAAAGAAATGAGATCATTTCTTTGCTGAAGGCTTACAAATTGTGTATTTAATAATCTTCTCAAAAGGTTTTGCCAAGTTTCAGGTAGGTTGGTATTGGAATCTACCTCTTGTCCCAGTTTTTAAAAATTGGTTTAAAATCTACCCATCTCCTGGCATCTCTTGCCTTTTCCAAGACTCCTTGAAGAGGACCAATCAAGTTTTGGGATATTCTTTGCAGGTTCTGCCCATGCTCTGGGTGTATCTGAACTAGATTAAAGGTGCCAGGAACTTCCTTCCTTGTGTAACTGGATAATTTCTTAATAATTTCTCCTTTAAATGTCCTGATCCCAAGATTGGTGAAGGTAGCTGCATCCTTATGTGTTCCTTTCTATGGGAGTTTTGTGAGGCGAACAATAGAAGTACTTACTTGGCTGTCTAGTCCAAAATTGGTTGGAGAGATTATGATAAATACTTTTAATCACAATTGGAAGAGTAGGGGACAGAATTCCCTGAGGCACAAAAAAGAATCATCAATCAAGGTGCGAGGTAGCAGGACTGAGCAGTGAGGAGGAAGTGAGAAGTCATGGGTGGTTGGCTGCATGGTACCCATGGAGAGGCGAGGGCACAAATACAAAGTGCCCCATCTCATCACTGAATCCACACCCCACATGTGGAATTACAGCAGAGAAAACCAGGCCTCCCTGGTGGTCCAGTGGTTGAGAGTCCACCTTGCAATGCAAGGGGCACCAGCTCAATCCCTTGTCCAGGAGGATCCCACATGCTCCAGGGCAACTGAACCCCTGTGCCACACGAACAAGCCCTCGCTCTGCAACATGCAAGATGCAGCTTCTGAGCCCATGCACCAAAACTACTGAAGCCCATGCATCCTAGAGCCTGTGCTCTGCAACTAGAAAGCAGTCCCACTCGCTGCAACTAGAGAAAAGCAATGAAGACCCATCACAGCCAAAAATAAAGAAATAACTGTTAACAAACAACAACAACAGAAAACCTTCAAGGGATCACTCTGAGTTCAGACAAGGAGGATATCAGCCGCAACCATAATGACCTAGAGTTGTGTGACGTTGAACAAGTTCCTCCACCTCTCTGGGTCTCAGTTTCTTCACCTGTGAAATGGAGGTGTTAGTGTTATTTGTCTCAGGTTTTGTTATGAGGGTTATATGAGTTCCTGTGTGCAAATACTTACAGCAGTGCCTGGGGTCTCGCCCAGACTGCCAGCCATGAGACTGAGCCCCATCCAAGCTCCATATGACTGCAGACCCAATAGACATCACATGGAGAAAAGGCACCTCTCAGGCAGGCCCACTGAGCCCACAGAATCATGAGATAATACAATGGGCTTTGGTGGCGTTTTTTTTGTTTGAGGAGTGGAGGTTAGTATATTAACTTTTTTTTAACTGGAGTCAAGATATACACTGGGCTGCCCTGGCAGCTGGGTGATAGAGAATCTGCCTACCAGTGCAGGAGATGAAGTTTCCATCCCTGGATCTGGAAGATCCTCTGGAGAAGGAATGGCAACCCCACTCCAGTATTCTTGCCTGGAGAATCCCATGGACAGAGGAACCTGGTTGACCACAGTCTGTGGGATCACAAAAGAGTCAGACATGACTTAGCAACTAAGCAACAACAACAAAACATACATTAACAACAACAAAAATATACATTACATACAATTTATCATCTTAACCTTTTTAAGTGTACAGGTCAGTGGTATTAACTGCGTCCACATTATTGTGCCACCATCACCACCGTCCAGCCACAGAATTCTTCTCATCTTCCTAAACTAAAACTCTGTCCTCATTAAACACTAACTCTCTGTTGCCTCAGCCCTTGGCACCCGTAATTCGACTTTGTGTCTATGAATTCTACTACTCTAAGTACCTCATTCGAGTAGAATCACATAGTATTTGTCCCTTCATGACTAGATAATTTCACCAAGCATAATGTCTTTAAGTATCATCCATGGTATAGCATGTGTCAGAATTTCCTTCCTTTTTAAAGCTAAATAATATTCTCTGTATGCATGTGTATACCACATTTCCTTTATCTATTCATCCATGGATGGACACTTGGATTGCTTCTACCTGTAGGACATTACTTAAGAATAATACTTCCAGAAACATGTGTGTATAAATATCTCTTCAAGTTTTCAAAGTTTCAGAGTAGAAACCCAGAAGCAGGATTGCTGTATCATGTAGTATAATAAGTCTATTTTTAATTTTTTGTGAAACCGCTATACTGTTTACCATAGCAGCAGCAGCACCATTTTACACTTCTATCAACAGTGCACAAGTGTTCCAGTTTCTCCACATCCTCACCAACACATACTGTTTTCTGTTTTTCAGGTTTTTGTTCGTTTTGATAGTAGGCATCTCAGTGGCTGTGAGGTGTTGGGTTGGTTTGTTACGCAGCAGCAGATAACCAAGACATTGCATTTGCAGTCCTGGTGCTTGCCTAGCTGTCTAGTTACCGTGGGCTCTAACATGGCACACTGACCTCCCCACACAGTCTGCCATCTATTCTTTCCAATATTTCTTGCTGCCTGAGAAGTCTAGAGTAGGTGGTCCCTGAAGAGACCATTGGAGAAGCATATTGGGAATTTCCGCCAACACTTTTTTCTGAAGAATTAGACACCCTGCCTCCCTGAACTTACTGTAACATTTTGTCATTGGCTTTCATAGGAAATTCTGAAACTTCAAGGTAGAACTGGGTTTAAGGCCATGGCTGGCCACCCTCACTTACCATTGTAGACACAGATCTCATACCCCTGAAATCTTGTATATTTCTTCACGTGTTCACATATAAATCTAACTTTTCACTGACTCCCACATTCACATGTTCAAATACAAGGTCAGACCCTTATGACACAATTACAGTGAAGTTCAGCCAAGGTCAATCTGTCTAGCTGCCCTGGAGCCCTCATCAGACCTGCAGGCTGGAAGAGATGCCAGCCCGGTGGAAACAGAAGGGAAGGCCCTGAGTGCTGGGATCTCATGAACAACTTTCATAAGCTCTGTGTTCAGGCCTCTTCCCTGCTGATTAAAGCAGAATCTCTGAGTGTGGAACCCAGGAATCCATATTGACTGATGACTCCTACATATACCAGCCAAGTTAGAAAACCAAAAAATCTTCATCTATCATCAAACATGGGCCTAGAGCAGAGACTTTTTTTAAACTGGGGCAAAATTCACATGACATAAAATTAACCATTTTAAAGTGTACAATACAGTGGCATTTACTAAATCCACCATGTTGTGCAACTACCACATCTGTCCAGCTCATTTTCGTCACCTCGAAAGGAGAGCCTATACACATCAAGCTAGCATTCCCCCAGCCCCTGGCAATGGCTAGTCTGCTATTTCTACCCAAGCCATGTCCTTTACTTGGAGAGAGCTTCTGCACATGTTTACATGTGATTTGGAAGATCAGTCAAAGTGCCCAATCTTCAGAGTGGCATGAATCACTCCCTCATCTGATTTCCCATGAAACCTTGTACACACATTCTGCTATTTGTCTTATTTATTGGGGCTTCTTCATGGGTTCGTCTTTTCACACTCAGATCGGAAATTCCCTTACAGAAAAGTCAGATCTGCACCAGAAATAATAATAATAACAGAGGCACCACTAAAAATATTTGCCAGCCCACAGACTTAGAGAACGAACTTATGGTGGCCAGGGGGAAGGATTGGGGGTCGGGGGAAGAGTTAGAAAGTTTGGGATTGACATGTACATACTGATATATTTAAAATAGATAATCAACAAGATCCTACTGTATAGCAAAGGGGAAAAATTATTTACCAACCAAAAAAAAAAAATCTGTTTTTGTGGAATCTAATCTGGATATTTCATATAAATGGAACCATATGATGTGACCTTTCGTTTTCAACTTTTTTCACTTAGCATATGTTTATCATGTTGTAGCATGTATCAGAATCCCTTCTTATACCTGAATAATATTCCATTGGGTGGGTAAATGACGTTTTGTTTATCCACTCATCAGTGGAAGGATTTTTATGTTGTTTCTGCCTTTTAGCTACTAGGAATAATATGGCTATGAACATTCATGCACAAGTTTTTGAGTATCTGTTTTTTATTATTTTTGGGGTCTATATCTAAGACTGGAATTCCTGGATCATATGGTAATTCTCTGTTTAACTTTTTGATGATCCGCTAAACCATCTTCCACAGCAGCCACACTATTTTGTATTCCCACCAACAACCTACGAGGTTTCCAATTTCTTCACATCCTCGTCAACACTTGTTATTTTTCATTTTTCTTTTTTTTATTATTACAGCAACTCTAGTAGGTGTGGAGTGGTATCTCATTGTGGCTTTAATTTTCATTTCCCTAATGACTAATGGTATTGAGCCTTTTTTTACGTGCTTGTTGACCATTTGTATATCTTTGGAGAAAGGTTTATTCAAGACCCAAATATTTCATATTCCCCAGTCCTCACAACTAAAAGAAAAGGATTGTGCATGCTTTTAATAGATGAAGAAAAAGAGACTAAGAGAGGTTAGGTTGTCCCAAATCCAACTGGTGATAGAAAGGGAAGTCTACCTGACCCTGAAATTCACACCACACACACGCCCCAAACATCTGAGTGTGCAGATGCTGGTGCCAAGTGAGAAGCTGCAGGGTGTGGAGGAGGTGAGTACACCGCACTGGAGCCCCCACGGAGGTCTTCAGGTGGGAAGTGGGGAGAGGGTTCCACACAGATTTGCAGTGGCAGAGAAAGACACAGTGTAAGGGGCAGGGGACACTGAAGGGGACTCTGTGGCCAGGTCTGTGTCTGCAGCAAAGAAAGACATGGGTGATGTGTACCACTGTGAGCTACTTGAGTTTCATGCTCTGGGCTCCCTTGGGCCCCAGTAACTCTCAAGCTTGGCCATACTCTGCTCCAGTTCCGGATTCTGGGATGGACTCAGACAGACCCAGCCGATTCCAGGGTCACACAATTGGAAGCAGTAAGTCAGAGCCCTGTACAAGCCACCACTGCAGCTGCAGGAAGCCTGGAGGTGTGAGCCGACATTTCTGTTAAACTTCCAGCTTCATTAGAAACCAGTGCCAGAAAATGGCTTTGCAGCTGTGTGTGTGTGTGTGTGTGTGTGTGTGTGTTTGTGTACACAGACTCCAACATGGGCCCTTGAAGAGTCCAACCTCCACCTCTAAGAGGTGCAAATTGAAATTGGGATGAGGGTCCATGAGGTGCGAGGAGTTCCGACAGTCTGAGGCTGAGGAGAAATAAGGACCAGAACTGCCCTCAGGCCCTGGCAGGCAGCCTTCAACTCTGCAAATGATGCTGAAATATTTAAGCCTCTCTCTCCTGGGGCTTCCTGTTTCCTATTTGGTCTCTGGTTTCCAAGCAACACATGAATACCCTGCCCCAACTCCTGAAACGTTCAGGTCTCCAAGTGTCCCTCTTAACGCTGAAGTGCACATCTGTAATGAGTTTCCGATCTGCGGGGTCTCCCATCCATTCTGCTCTCTCCGGAGGACAATAGCAACCAAAGATGCCTTGTTTGAGTGTGTGTGTGTGTGTGTGTGTGTGTGTGTTTCCCCCTTTGTAAGTTCCTTCAGTTTAATAAATCCTGCAAAGTCAGTTTGGCTGGATCTGGTGTGGGGGTGAGGCAGGAGATTTAGGGTTTGATTTAGTAAAGAATCGAGTCTTGGCAGGAGCCCAGCAGCGCAGGGAGAAGATGAGGGAATAAGTAAGCGGAGTCGACCGGCTGCTGTGCTGTTGGCTGGAAGGAGAGAGGAGCTGCTTTTGCTTTGGGTGACTCTGATGGGCTTCAGGGGACATGAAGCCCTTTTTAGACGCATGGAGAACCCGGTTTCTGAGGCCAGAGCAGCTGGCAGGATTGCAGTATAAAAGTAAGGGCAGTAGAAATTTGGGAAATTGCCTTAGTTTTTGTTTTGAGCACGAGAATACAAGATATATAGTTTTCAAAGTTGAATAGCACCTCAGGGCTTATCACAAAAAACAAGCAAGAGTCCTCAGCCACTTCTATCCCCTTCTAAGCCCCTAACCCCAGGGATAGCCACCTTTATTTCCTATAGCTATTTTTTAATGACCCTCCATATTGAAAAGATTATCTCTTAATTTATTTTTCATTTTAGACATCCTTTATTGCCTTCTACCAGAAAAGATAAGGATTTATCTCTCTACACATCCCCTCCACACACATACACACACTTCTACTCTCTCACCCTACAGTAAGTTTTGTTTTTTTTTGGTTTATTTGTTATTTTTTAATTTTTACAACATTGTGTTGGTTTCTGCCGTACAACAATGCAAATCAGCCATAATTACACAGTAAGATTTATGGCAGTTTTTGAAAATCAGTATTCAATATTTGTATTATTACTAGGTAAATACCCAGCTGAGGCTTCTGGCCCCAGATTATGCTGCTGCTGCTAAGTCACTTCAGTCATGTCCGACTCTGTGCGACCCCTTAGACGGCAGCCCATCAGGCTCCCCTGTCCCTGGGATTCCCCAGGCAAGAACACTGGAGTGGGTTGCCATTTCCTTCTCCATTGCATGAAAGTTAAAAGTGAAAGTGAAGTCTCTCAGTCGTGTTCGGCCCCAGATTATACTTTCCCATATGTATAGCTTCCTCACATCTGCCCCACCCATACATTGACAACTGCCCCTTTTGTTTGCTTTCTTCTCTACTTACCTATTATTAATTTTTCTCCAAAATGCACTGTGAGCAGACCTCAGACAGTGGGCCACTTTTCCGTTTTCTCTGAGACACCAGCCTTGACTCTGATCTGGGCCTGACAGAACACGAGGGGCTGTCATCCAGGGCTTGGCTTCGACCTTACCCTGGAGGTCCCTGTCACCTCCCTCCCAAGATTCTTAAACACCCAGTGTTCCCTTTCTTGGCTTCCTCTCATTTTGCTGGAACTCCTGCTCCAGTAGCTTCCTGAGACCAGGGTGCCTGGGAGGTACATCATCTTAAAACCTACAGGTTTGAAACGCCTTTAGTCTGTCCTCCGGAGATTAAGAGTTTGGCTGGAAATAGAAACTGACTGGAAGGCATTTCTCCCATTATTTTGAATGTATCACTTTTTTGTCTGCTGGTTCTTAATGCTGCTGGTGAGAAACCTCATCCCTTTCTCACTATTGATCTTTGCTGTGAGTTTATTCCTCAACTTCATAGAATCATCTCTTTATTCTGGATATTCAAGATTAAGTACCTTGGGTTAGCTCTATTTTCATGCTTCTTGCTGGTGCCCTGTGGGACCTTTCAAGCTGGTGATTCATGGCCTCAGACGCTGAAAATGTTTCTTGTATTAGTTTATTGATAACATCCTCCTCAATTTCCCCTGGTCTCTCCCACTGAAACTTCTCTAGTATATGATGTTTAACCACCCTGTTTTCCATCTCTCTGTCTTTTTGTTCTACTTTCTGAGAGATGTCCATGAATTTACATTCTATCCCTCCTACTGAGTTTATTTTGACTATCATATTTCCAGAAACTATTTCTTATTCTCTGGGTGTATATGTTGTCCTCTCTTTTGTGGACCTGATCTTTCTGAAGATCATTGTAATCATTTAAGTTTTCTTCTGTGCCTTATATTATCTTTGTTTCCTTAATTCCTTTCCTGAATTTCTGTTTGTTTTTGTTTTTGCTTGTTTTGTCTCCATCTTTAAACATTGGGGGTTTTCTGGTATGGAGAAAAATACATAAGCCAAAAGAGCAGAACATAAATAAGCCTCCCTTTAGAAGCAAAATATAATTATGCATATATATATATATAAGCTCCCCTCTTAAGGAAAAAAAATTAGGTTTTATTTCAATAAAATACTTTGCTATGTAAACTCACTAGTGTAAAATTTAAAATCCAAATCAGATTGCATTTTTCTGTACACTATATTTTCTGTTCTTAAAACGTCCTGACACTCAAGGAATAAAAAATAAGAAACCTTGTGTTAAAACTTTGTTTTCTATTTAAGAAACACATAGAAAACACCTCTTATTCTTGAATTAGGAATCAGATTTGTGAAACCTTATTTTGATAATTATGTTATCATAAATTTATGACCACGTGAATACTATTAGTGATTCAAAATTCATGTAAGCTTTTTTTCATAAAAAGCATGGTTTTCAAAACTCAATGTAAATTCCTAGCAGATAAAGATAATTCTACTTGTTGTCTTACTTCTGCAGTAAAGCAATAGTTATTTTAAATATGCACAGGCATGCCTCACTTTATGGCACTTTGTAGATACTGAGGTTTTTACAAATTGAAGATTTGTGGCAACTCTGCAATTTTCAGTGATAAAGTATTTTTTAATTAAGGTGTGTACATTTTTTTTTAGACATTATGCTATTACACACTGGATAAACTACAATGTAGTATAACCATAAGTATTACATGCACCAGGAAACAAAAAAAAATGATTTTCTGTACCAAGTGACTTGCTTTATTGTAATATTTGCTTTATTGTGGTGGTCTGGAAATTCCCTATCTCTGAGGTATGCCTGGACAGTGTTTTCCGAGCATTCTTCCTGAAATTTGAACTTAAGGCAGAGTTTGTGTTTGTTGGTTCCCTGATGATTTTCTCCTGCTCTGGTGACCCTGGGCTGCCCGGGGTGACTGAGTGGGTCTTCTCTGAGTATTGGGACTGGGCGTAGGGGCTGCAGAAGCTCTCCACAGAGTACCAGGTTGAGATCTGCTTATTTTGTTGGGAGGACCCAAATTTCAATAGCTGTAGGTCTTTTCGCTCAGGCTCATCCGTTTTTCCAGAGAAGAACCCTCCAGTTGCTGGCCTGGAAGTATCTTCAAATGCTGGACTGCTCAGATCAGGGTGGAAAGAGGGCTCTGGTGCCTCAGAGAATAGTGTCAGGCCTTTCGGTCGATTATCTCGCCTTCAGCGGGTGCCTTTCTCCCCGTCTGCTGGGCCTTGTGCTGGGAAGGCAGTCTGCTGGTCTGTTGCTGTGGTGAATAAACTTCTCATCACCCATGGCGGGGAGGGCAGGAGAGCTGGATTCCGACTCTCCCTGTGTGCTCCACTGCAGTTAGTCTCTTTTTAAAGTTGTTGACATCTCTTATCTTTGTCTTTGGGAGTTTACACATTTTGTATTTCTTTTTTTCTTTCTTTCTTTTTGGTGGCCACACCATGGGCATGCCGGATCTTAGTTCCCTGACCAGGGATTGGACCCATGCCCTCTGAAGTGCAAGCTCTGAGTCTTAACCACTGGACCACCAGGGAAGCCCTGGTATTCCTTGATGAAAGTTCTTAAATAGAATTTGAGGAGGGAAGAGAGACATACATATGTTTTCAATCCATTTTGTTTAACCCAAAGTTCTCATTTTTCTTTGGGGATGACCAGAGATTGAGCCCATCAGACTCAGACTCCAGCTCCTTCATGAATGCCTTCCCAACTCCTCATCTATTCACTTATCTATTCATTTATTTAACCACTATTTTTTCAGTGTCCCAGCTTCAGAGCCTAGTGGAACACTCATGTAAACAGAGAGAAGCCAGTGTGACAAGGCTCATACTTCACAGATATGGGACTCAAATCTGGGTTTTTGAATCAGACCCAGAGCTCTTTCCATATGAGAATCCAAGTTAAAGAGTCATATATACAGTGGGCTCTCCGTACTCACATGTTCCACATCTGCAGATTCAACTGACTATGGATAAACAGCTGTGCTTTTTTTTTTTAATTTCCAGAAAGTTCCAAAAAGCGAAACTTGAATTTGCAGTGTCCTGGCAACTCTCTGCATACCATTTACAGATGCCTATGTCAGAAGCTTTCTCTGTCTCCTTTATACTTCAATAAAACTTTATTACACAAAAGCTCTGAGTGATCAAGCCTTGACTCTGGCCCTGGATTGAATTCTTCTCCTCCGGGGGCCAAGAATCCCGGTGTCTTCGCATAATTCAACAACAACCTTTCATCTTGGGGGCTCATCCGGGATCCTTCAGGACAAGATGGGAGCTAATAATTCCAGCCTCACTCCTTTGAACTGTATCCTGAAAAACTGGGATAGATTTGATCCCCAGGGCTTAAAGGAGACACACCTGGTCTTCCTATGTGACGCTGCATGGCCACGGTATCCATTGGAGGACGGCCAACGGTGGCCAGTTGGAGGGTCTCTTAAGTAGAATACTGTTCTACAATTAGACCAGTTCTGCAAGGAACAAGGGAAATGGGTAGAAGCAATGGCACCCCACTCCAGTACTCTTGCCTGGAAAATCCCATGGACGGAGGAGCCTGGTAGGCTGCGGTCCATGGGGTCGCTAAGAGTCGGGCATGACTGAGCAACTTCACTTTCACTTTTCACTTTCATGCACTGGAGAGGGAAATAGCAACCCACTCCAGTATTCTTGCCTGGAGAATCCCAGGGACAGAGGAGCCTACTGGGCTGCCGTCTATGGGGTCACACAGAGTCGGACACGACTGAAGCAACTTAGCAGTAGCAGCACAACTAATATACCTAGCATTTACACTGTATTAGGTATGATAACTGATCCAGAGATGATTTAAAGTACATAGGAGGGGTTTCCCTGGTGGTCTAGTGGTTAGGAATTCGTCTGCCAATGCAGGGGACACAGGTTCGATCTCTGGTCTGGGAAGATCTCATGTGCCACGAAGCAATTAGCCCCGGGCACCACAACCACTGAGCCTGCGTGCTCCACAACAAGGGAAGCCACCGCGGTGAGACGCCCGTGCACCACAACTAAAGAGCAGCCCCTGCTCACCACCACAAGAGAAAGCCTGCACAGCAACAAAGATCCAGCACAGCCTAAGTGAATATATAAATAAATCTGTAAGGGAAGTACATAGTTTATATGCACACATTATACCACTTTATATAAGGGACTTGATCAAGGGATTTGGGGATCCTGGGGGTCCTAGAACCAATCCCCAGTCCCCAGTAGATACTGAGGAGTGGAGGTGATTGTACTGCCTTCCAAACCCTGAGCTGGGCAACACAAAAGAAGCTTTCTTCCCTCTGGAGAAGGTGAGCACTCCGCTCTGCAGGGCGGGAGGCAGTGGGGAGCTTGGGGGTCATGAGTACGAAAACAGTGGTTGTAGGTTCATCTGTTCTGGGTGCTCTACCAGAGCCAGGTCATTGGACAACCCCCTAGACCCCTTCCAGTTCTCAATGCCTTACTTCAGGGCAACCCATCGACCCAAGCTTGAATCATGTGTCCTGAGCTGAGATTTCCGCTTGGAATGACGTCTACCAGGAGACACTAGGTGACCCTAGCAGCTCCCCCAGCAGTCTCCTAGCCCATAAATGTTGATTCTCTCAGTCCCCTGACTTGAAACTGGATCCTCACTGAGGCTGGAATACTGTTTCCAAATTCCTGATAGGTATTTAACTTCAGCATTCAGGAAGAAGAAATTGAATTCCTGGGAATTCTTAGAAATTTGCCAAATCGTGTTATTCTTGAAATACTTCCATCATTCTTCAAGTTGTTGTTCAGTCACTCAGTCTTGTCTTACTCTTTGTGACCCCATGGACCGCAGCACGCCAGGCTTCCCTGTCCTGCATTTTCTATGCTCTTTACTTATTATCATGCATACTTAAAACTTTTTGTTTGATATATAAGAAGTGTTAAGTTCAATGATATTCACGAAGAATCACTGCCTATATAGTGAATATTCAAATACAGGAAAACAAGCGCATGTTTTGGGCTGTGCTGTATTTGGATAATATAACATTCAGATCTTCTAGCAAGGTGAACAGTGCTACACAGAACTGTGTTAAAATTGCCAATATAGCGGACTTAGTTTTGCTTTCAAAACTTGTTATTTCTTGGAATACTACTCATAGGATTTGAAAAAGGTGTACAAACTATATGTACCTATTTATTTATTTTGTTTGCAACAATAACTCAAGCGCTAGACAGGGCCACAAACACACACTCAAATCATAACAGCTTTAAGCAAGGCAGACTATATAGTGACCACATCTCTCCTATGGCTTCCTGTCCCTGTTCCCCAAAACATCGACCTTTACCATCAACTCAGCGTTATCAGCACTTTCTACTTCTGATTTCCCTAGATGTCAGTGGAATCCTTCACACCAGTCATGTCTCTGTGTTGGTTGTTAAGCTTCAATTCTCATAGGAGAAATGTAATACTTTTTCCTGTTTTGTGGATTGATTTTTCTCAGGATTCAGGATTTGGAAAAGCATACTAATTTCCCAAGAAATGCCCAGAAGAAATGTCTGCATAGAAACTAAGCCACAGTTATTTTTTGCCTGATTTCTAAAGGAAGCACCTTGTTAAACATAATAATGTCAGATGAGAAATGCAAGGGAAAGGAAGGTGGCAGGTTTGGCCCCAGTTATCCGGTCACTGCCTGTTGGGGCAGTCCCCTGGGTGCATGGCCACTCAGGCACAAGCAGCCTTTGTTATTCCCTCAAGGGCCTCCTGGGAGCAGTCAGATCCCTGACCCTATTCTACTCTTCAGATTCAGCATTCATGGAGCAACAAATATGTACTGAGAAGCATGCTAGGTTCAGGGGACATGTAGATTAGTAAAACACAGCTTCTGTCCTCAGGAGATCTGGTCTCCTCTAAGGACTACTCACAGTAGGGTCTGGTGGGGCCAAGGGGGGCCGTCGCAGTGACCCCAGCCTCTATCTCATTCTGTCATCTGCGAGCTTCACCTCTCACTCCGTGGAGATCCCAGATATGTTTTCCCCCAGTCACAGCTGAAGTTGCAGCATCAACACCTGTGTGTGCTTTTGTCTCTCTGGGGCGCCCAAGTGGAGAGAAAGTAAGGGTAAGTTGAAAGGATCTGTTTTATTCCCTATGTCTATTGCCTCTACTTGTCAAATCAGTGGAAAGTTTAGAAGGGCCATATGTCTACTGGAAGGAAGCCCCAGAGAGGCTGGGGACCCAGGTGTGCTCTGGCTTCCATCTAGGGGGAAGAAATTCCTCCACCAGAAGCAACACAAGTTGGGTGGTAGAGAGTGAAGAAAGCAAGCCAATTATTCCTGGAGAAGGAGGAAGTAGGGAGAGAGTGAGAGGTTCCAGGCAAGGGTGGATTTAGCATGAAGCTAATAAAGCACAAGCTTTGGGACACCTCACGGGCAAGAACATGGGAGAGCCTTTAGCAATTGCTTAAAATGTATAAAACTTGAAAAAAGGAGGTATATTAACCATTATCAATTAAGACTATCATCTTAGATGAATGATATGTATACACTGGGAAAAGTTTCCCTCTTGGAATTAATTAAAACATCCGTCACCTACCTAAAAAATAAAAACTATACTCTTTTCCCACTTTGACATCTCTTGGTCACACTTGGTTTCAAGGTGGATGGTGGGCTATGGGCTGGCTTTGGAATGCTATGGGCATTTTTAGTATCCAAGTAAAACGGAGCCAAGAGTGCATTGTATATACGTGATTTGCAGTGACTTCCTAGTATAGTTAAATAATTTTTAGCACCTTTTCCTAGTGTAGGAATGGCCTGTAGGCATGTTCCTACTGTCTACTTATGACAAATGACCAAAGGCCATATTACAATATGAATGTGACCTCCGTACCTAGTACCGGAAGTAGGTGGGAAGTGTGAGAGGAACTAGGTTCAAAATGTACAGAAATCAGAAGCTAGTTTGTGGGAAAATCCCCCAAGTCATCATAAATCTATAGGATGGAGTTTGATTGTTAGTAATGCAGTTCGATCCCTGGGTTGGGAAGATCCCCTGGAGGAGGAAATGGCAACACACTCCAGTATTCTTGCCTGGGAAATCCCATGGACAGAGGAGCCTGGTGGGCTGCAATCCATGGGGTCACAAGAAGTCAGACACAACAGGGCAACTGAGCACACACACACAATATCCAGTCAAAGTTTTCTTCTGTGGGGATTCTCTCTTGTCAAGAATATACTTAATAATGTAGCATATCGCAACTTTAAGCACACCACATGTTTTCCATCTTTGTTGGGACTGACAAATAGAATGTATGAATTCCTGAGTTTGTAAGCATAAATCGGTAGCAATATTACATAAACTGCTGATCAGCTGTAGTAAAGAGTGGATTATCTTTCTGTTCTCTCTATAGAAAATGATATTACAAATTGCTGGCAAATGAAGTGCTTGTCAAAGAGTAAGCAGCCAAAACACCTGGAAAAATACTATAGAGGTGTGGTGGGCGGTTAACAAAAAGGTTATTTTTCTGGATTTTGTGATACTTGTGCCATTTGTTGGCTTTTTAAAATTTATAATTTGATGTCATCTGTTTTCTCATCCCAAGTAAATATTTGTTTCTCATTCTAAGGAAAATATCTCATTCTAAGTAAATATTTATAAAATTGGGTTTACAAATACGATTTTGTGTTTGTAATTTTATATTATTTTTCTTAAAATGAGCCCCAAATGGTGAAAGCTTCAGACCCACAAAGTCCAGATCTGGGCCTGAGCCTGGATTTGAGGGTCAGTCTTGAACTTTAGGTTTCCCTGGGATCTCTAGCTCACTCCTCCCCCAAGGTCTCCATCCCAGCCTTCATCTCCTAGGCCGTGGGAAGTGAAAAAAAAGTGCAAGTCAGTCAGTCTTATCTGACTCTTTGCGACCCCATGGACTGTATAGTCCATGAAATTCTCCAGGCCAGACCAGCCTTTCGCTTACTCCACGGGATCTTCCCAACCCAGGGATCGAACTCAGGCCTCCCGCATTGTAGGCAGATTCTTTACCAGCTGAGCCACAAGGGAAACCCAGAAACACTGGAACGGGTAGCCTATCCCTTCTCCAGTGGATATTCCCGACCCAGGAATAGAACCGGGGTCTCCTGCATTGCAGGCGGATTCTTTACCAACAATTTGAAGCCAAGGAGCCCCTTATCCTCCGGGAGCAGCAGGGTGTGCCAGCCAGTGAGACCTGTCTTCGCCGTATTAGGACGGCCTTTGGGTTCTTTCCTTCAGAAAGCCCCCTCTGGCAGGGTGGTTGGCCGTTGTGCGAGCACACGCCATGCCCCTGGGGTAGAGTGAGCCCCACCCGCAGGCCTCGTGGCCTGGCCGGAGGCCCCCACCACCAGCCCTACCTGAGAGTAGGCGTCCTGCAGTTGTTAAAAACCGGGCCAGCAGAGGGGGGCTGGCTGCCACTGACCAGAACCCCATGTTCCTAAGGGGGATGACACTCCATCTTCCTAAACTTGCATACTTCAGGCTTTTCCCCTTTTCTGGCATGTCTTCCTGCCCACCCCATGGTGCCCGAGTGAGTGTCCACTGTTTTTAAATTAGTCAGCTTGGAGCCAGGCTGCGCAGGGCATCTGGATAGAGCCCCGTGGCCCCGGTCAGTGCCACAGCGTGCCTGCTGTCTTCTTCCTCACCCGGACCATCGGGTCCCCCCAGCCACGCTGCTCCAAGCCGTAGGGGAGTTTTCTGTTTTTCACAATTAGCCAGAACTCTTCTGCAGAAAGATGCAACAGAGAGCTGCGGGGTCCAGGGCGATCCCCACCCAGCTGTGCTGATCCAGGCATGAAAGGACACTGACCCCGTGTGGCCACTTTTGGACCTGCCGCAGCAGGAGGGAAAAGAAAGGCAGAGAGGCGCTTGTGAGGTCTTTTGCTCCTTTGACCTCAGGAAAAATGACCCTTCCAGGCCCTCCCTCATCAGCTGAGCTTGGTCCCTACCTCATGGCACAGGACCCCTGCTCAGAGCCAAGCTGTTCATCCCTGATGACACGTCCCCATCCTGCACTCAACTCTGTGCTAATATTGGGCTATAGCTTCACAGGACATTTGAGCTCAGTGTGGCCAAGAGGTGCCATGGAGGGGTGGGCATGGGCCGCTCAGAAAGGGTTTTGACAGACGGAGGGGAGGAGAGTTCTGTTCCCCACTCCCAGGTCCCCAAAGCCCAGACCACAATGTCCAAAGCATGAAAGTGAAAAGTGAAAGTTAAGTCACTCAGTCATGTCCAACTCTTTGTGACCCCATGGACTGTAGCCCACCAGGCTCCTCCGTCCATGGGATTCTCCAGACAAGAATACTGGAGTGGGTTACCATGTCCAAAGCATAGTGGCTTGCTTAGTGAGGAATCTGCAGACGCCCGCATACCAGCACTCCAGGTGAGGAAACTGCCCTGAGCCCAGGCAGGCAGGTGGGGCACAGGTATGGAGGGCTGGCCAGGGGTGCTGCCTCTCAGCAAAGGTTCCAGGATAGGTGGGGCACTGAACTGACTTCTCTAGAAGCCGAGTCTCCAGCCCCAGTTGTGTGCTCTTTCCCTCACCATAGGTCTCTCTGAAAATGAAGAGGCCTGAGTGCCACCGTCTGGGCTAGGGGAGGAGTGGGTGTAGAGCTAGGCAGTTGTAGCATTCTGATGCTATTTGAAATGTGAACATATAAAAATCAGGCTGTTTCTAAATATTCAGTCTTCGTTTGATGCTGTGATCAAAGTCCTATGAAAAGAAAGTGTCATGCTTGAGAGAGATGAGGAAAGAGGCTCAGAAAAGTCAAATAGTTGTGTCTCAAGTCAAGACCACTCTGTAAGAAGCCAAGCAGGGGGTTGAACAATATAATGAAAATAAAATATAGGTAGGGGATTTGGGCTCCAAAATCCATGCCCAGCTGCTGCCCCCTGTAGCTTCTAAGAAACAAAAGCCTGACTGGTTTTCGGAGCTGCCTCCTCCCCAGCCTCAATCCACTCTTCCCTTGCAGTACCTCAGTGAATCTGATCACCTTGTTCCCTGCTCCACACTGTCTGCAGTTCTCCTTTGGTGTCAGGGTAAAAGCTCCAGCCTTTGCCTTAACTTCAGAGGCCTTCCTGACCTCTCCCCCTGCTCCAACCACATAGTTCCCTTCTCATTTCCAGCTGCACTGAGCCTTAGGCAGTCCCCTAACCCACTACCTCTCAGACCTGATGTGCAAATGAATCCCCTGGGGACTTTGATAAACTGCAGATTCTGGTTCCCTTGATCTGGGGTGGGGATCTGGATTCTAAACTTCTAATAAACTTCCAGGTGATGCCAATTCTGCTGGTCCACAGACCACAGGTGAGTGTCAAAGTGGTAAACATGTCATACTGCCCTCAACTTTGACCCCTGCACAAACTATTCCTTTGGTCTGAAACATTTTCCCCTTCCTGTCTTCTTCCTCCCGCTCTATCACTTTTGTTGTTGTTCTTCTGTTGTTAAGAGACCCCCATGGCCTGCAGCAGGTCAGGCTTCGCTGTCCTCAACTCTCTCCTAGAGTTTGCTCAAATTTGTGTCCATTGAGTCAGTGATGTTTTCTAAGCATTGGATCCTCTGCCGCCTGCCTCTCTTTTTGCCTTCGATCTTTCCCAGCATCAGGGTCTTTTCCAGTGAAACGGCTCTTTGTATCACATGGCCAAAGTACTGGAGCTTCACATTAAGCATTTAGTCCTTCCTATGAATTTCAGGGTTGATTTCTTTTAGGATTGACTGGTTTGACCCCCTGCTAATCCTACTCCTCCATACATCAGGTTAGATGCCACGGCCTCTAGGAAGCTTTCCTGCCTACTTTGAGGCTAGTTAGGTCATACCTCAGCTGTTAGAGCTGCAAACAGATAACTGAAATGGGATCTGGGGTTGGTTTTTAAAAATACTGAAGAAAAAAAGTGGGATCAGGAGATAGATGAAATGAGGGTGACAGAATATTGATCCCTGTTGAGGCTGGGTGATGGATACTTGAGGGTTCATTGTGCTCTCAACATTCGTACATGTTTGGAAGTTTCCCCCAAAAAAACCTGACAAAAAAACCCAAAGCGTAGGTTAGGAGCCCATCGCATGTGCCTCCTTAGCTTGTGCCCCTGTCTGTCCCCAACCCCACTCTAGCAGTGACCCCAAATTTTGCAATTTTTTTTGAGGGCCAAGATTATACTATATTTTGTTCACTTTTGTACCCTGGCCTTTGGCACAGTCATGAACACAGAGTAAACACTCAACATATTTTTGTTAAATGATTAGATGAAAATCCTGCCAAAGTGACAGAAAGCAAATTGTGGAAAACACATGTTGAAACAAAACCACGCACTATTGTTCTGCCTTATGTAGAGCTGATTTGTGTCCACTCCTGGAATCCTCTGTGAAGTCCAGTGTGTCTTGGGAGAATCAATTTAAATGGTGAAGCAGAAAGAAAATTTAGACTCAGGACCTCTTTAGTGTATAAGGGAGAAGAGTAAATATGATATGATTCAAAGCTGTTGAAATAGCAATAATATAGATTCATTCATTCAGTTACCAAATATTTGTTCAGTGTCTGAGCATAAGATTTGTCTGCATGTTAGAGACACCTCTTCTCCAGAGTAGCTATTTGCATGAGCTTGATGGAGGAGCCTGGAAGGCTGCAGTCCATGGGGTTGCTGAGGGTCAGCCACAGCTGACCGACTTCACTTTCACTTTCCACTTTCATGCATTGGAGAAGGAAATGGCAACCCACTCCATTGTTCTTGCCTGGAGAATCCCAGGGACAGCAGAGCCTGGTGGGCTGCTGTCTATGGTATCTCACAGAGTCGGACACAACTGAAGTGACTTAGCAGCAGCATATGAACAGAAGTTTTTTTAAAAAGCAAAACTCAACTGGGTACATTTTAAAGATCTCATTGGCTTTATTCAATGATTCATGAATCAGATAGTATCTACTCTAGCAGATAGAAAGGAACTCAAAGGGGTTTACCAAATGAAAGAGTTTTATAGGAGAAGGGAACAGGAGAAACGAAGTAATACTAAATTAAAAAAAAAAAAAGTGAGTTAGGTATTGCAAAGTTAGTTATTTCCTTTAGTGAAAGGCAGGATCTATTAGGCAGATTACCTAACTAATGCTGATTAGGCCTGCTTGACTGGCTTAAGATTCCATTTCCAGGAGAGCCGAAACCATAATTATGTCTCAGTTTGGTGACATAGGCTTAGAATAAGGAATGCCATTTTGGGCCTGTTGTCTTGTTTTTAACAGAAGCTTGTGTTTGTTGGCCAAATGAAAGAGGCAGAAGGGTTTTTTTGGCATGGGGAGGGGTATTGTTTCAGTTTGTGAAGGAGAACCTAAAGAGAAGGAAGAGAGACTGGGACAAAGATGGGCTGATGAGGCCTCTGGCTCCTATCCCAGAGGAACTAAAAACAGTAAGTTAGGGCTAGAGGTTAAAGAGCAGTCTTTGGAGGATCCTAGGCATCAACACAAGCCAGTAAACCACGTCCACTCCATTTCCTACACCCATCTGCTTGAACCCAGTGCAGCTTTTACTCTTAGATTGCATGGCGGCCAGGAGCATTGGGGGTGGGGAGAGAGAGCATCATCTCAGGTTTCTGTCTTGAAGAATGAGGTGAATGGTGATGCCTTTCAAAGGCATGAGAAATATTGCGGGAAGAGCAAGACTGAAGGAAACACAGTGAGTTCACATGTGGAGACTCTTCACTAGGGGATCCCCTTTAATGTGTGAGAGATAGGCTTGTGCAAACCAAAAGAAGGGGCCACCTGGTTCCCCCAACTGGAAACAAGCTTCCAGGACTCCTTACCCTGTGAGGCAGGATCAGAGGCTGGAGTTACAGACAGACTCAGAAAAGACAGGTGGATGCAAGAGTCAGGAGAGACAGACCATAGAACTACCATGTATCACAGCAAGTTTAGAACTTCTGTAACTAAGAAAGGCAATGGGTCCTTTTTTTTTTTTTGTATTATTTATTTATTTTTGGCTGCACTGGGTGTCTTATGTGCTGCATGTGGGCTTTCTCTAGTTGTGGCAAGTGGGGGCTTCTCCCTAGTGGTAACCTGCAGGCTTCTCATTGCAGTGGATTCTCTTGTGGCAGAGCATGGGCTCTAGGGTGTGCAGGCTTCAATAGTTGTTGCGCACAGGCTTAATTGCTCCCCGGAATGTGGAATCTTCCCAGACCAGGGATGGAACCCTTGTGCCCTGCGTTGGCAGGTGGATTCTTAGCCACTGGACCACTAGAGAAGCCCCACGATGGAGTCCTGTGACAGTGGCAGAACTTGGGCATGTATAAACTCATATGCAGAGGTTGGCTGACTTCCATTAAACCATACAGTCTGGGGACAGACCCAACATCTTGTTCATTTCTATACCACTAGCCCTAGAACAATGTCTAACTCAAAGTAGGTGCTGAACCAATGTTTAAAAAAATCAATGAACTAAATGAATGTTCTTGGAATGGTGTTGATTTTTGCTCTGCCCCCAGGCTGAAAACGATTAATCTAGCTCACTCACACTCCATTTTGTTATTCTTATCTCAGTTACTGTGTTTACACAGCATTTTATAACTCCCCTGTCCTCCCAACTTCAGGGAAATTGAAGCTTCGCTAATGAGGGAAATTTTCACTTAATTGTTTTCTGTGGGAAGTCAGCCTCAGCTCACATCTGGTGGCCTCCACGACATCCTCATGCTGAAGGGATTTTATATTTTCCTTCAGCCTGCTGGATCCAGACCTTAGAGAAACAAACCTCCCTGTCTTTCCATTAAGAGGAAGTTTAGTCTCATCTAGACTCTGTCGGCTTAGGGCCTGATTTTAGATGAGCAGAGCAGACTTTAGCAAAATAAGCAGAACAGTGAGAGAATTCGATGTTTGGATTAGGCTATTTTCTTTTTTTTTTTTTAAGGAAATAAGTCTTTATATAGATATATAATTTTATTTACTTATGTGTTGACTCTGCTGGGTCTTTGTTGCTATGTGGGCTTTCCTTCAGTTGTAGCGAGCAAGGGCTACTCTCCAGTTGCAGTGTGTGGGCTTCATTGTGGTGGCTTCTCTCATTGCTGAGCACAGGCTCTAGGCTCACAGACTTCAGTAGTTACAGCTCCCAAGCTAACAGGTTCAGTAGTTATGGTGCATGGGCAGAGTTGGGCTTCCCAAGTGGCTCAGTGGTAAAGACTTCATCTGCCAAGCAGAAGATAAGGGCTCGATTCCTGGGTTGGGAAGTTCCCCTGGAGAAGCAAATGGCAACCCACACCAGTATTCTTGCCTGGGAAATCCCATGGACAGAGGAGCCTGGCGGGTTACAATCGATGGGGTTGCAAAGAGTCAGACACGACTTAGCGACTAAACAACGACAACAGTAGTTACCTTCAAGAACGACAAACAAGGCAGCAATTGGGAGAGGGGAGATAGGGCTCCTGGGACGCTAGAAATTGTCTATTTCTTGACCTAGGTGGCTGTTAGATGGATGTATTCATTTCATGATAATTTTTTTATCTGTTAGCTTATGATTTTTAAAGTTTAATATAAACATCAGTTCAATTCAGTTCAGTCACTGAGTTGTGTCCGACTCTTTGCAACCCCATGAATCGCAGCATGCCAGGCCTCCCTGTCCATCACCAACTCCCAGAGTTCACCCAAATTCATGTGCATCGAGTCGGTGATGCCATCCAGCCATCCCATCCTCTGTCATCCCCTTCTCCTCCTGCCCCCAATCCCTCCCAGCATCAGGGTCTTTTCCAATGAGTCAACTCTTCGCATGAGGTGACCGAAGTATTGGAGTTTCAGCCTCAGCATCAGTCCTTCCAATGAACACCCAGGACTGGTTCCTTTAGGATGGGCTGGTTGGATCTCCTTGCAGTCCAAGGGACTCTCAAGAGTCTTCTCCAATACCACAGTTCAAAAACATCAATTCTTCAGCGCTCAGCTTTCTTCACAGTCCAACTCTTGCATCCATACATGACCACAGGAAAAACCATAGCCTTGACTAGATGGACCTTTGTTGACAAAGTAATATCTCTGCTTTTTAATATGCTATCTAGGTCGGTCATAACTTTTCTTCCAAGGATTAAGTGTCTTTTAATTTCATGGCTTCAATCACCATCCACAGTGATTTTGGAGCCCATAAAAATAAAGTCTGACACTGTTTCCACTGTTTCCTCATCTATTTCCCTTGAAGTGATGGGACCAGATGCCATGATCTTCGTTTTCTGAATGTTGAGTTTTAAGCCAACTTTTTCAGTCTCCTCTTTCACTTTCATCAAGAAGCTTTTTAGTTCCTCTTCACTTTCTGCCATAAGGGTGGTGTCATCTGCATATCTGAGGTTATTGATATTTCTCCCGGCAATCTTGATACCAGCATGTGCTTCCTCCAGCCCAGCATTTCTCATGATGTACTCTGCATAGAAGTTAAATAAGCAGGGTGATAATATACAGCCTTGATGTACTCCTTTTCCTATTTGGAACTAGTCTGTTGTTCCATGTCCAGTTGTAACTGTTGCTTCCTGACCTGCATACAGGTTTCTCAAGAGGCAGATCAGGTGGTCTGGTATTCCCATCTCTTTCAGAATTGTCCACAGTTTATTGTGATCCACACAGTCAAAGGCTTTGGCATAGTCAATAAGGCAGAAATAGATGTTTTTCTGGAACTCTCTTGCTTTTTCCACTATCCAGCAGAAGTTGGCAATTTGATCTCTGGTTCCTCTGCCTTTTCTAAAACCAGCTTGAACATCAGGAAGTTCACGGTTCACGTATTGCTGAAGCCTGGCTTGGAGAATTTTGAGCATTACTTTACTAGTGTGTGAGATGAGTGCAATTGTGCGATAGTTTGCAAAAGTTGGAAAAAGTAGGTGGGGGTCACTGGATAATAGCTTTATTTACATATCAATTAGAGACATTAAGAGTAAATAATAGCCGATAGCTCAGTAGGAAATTCAGAGAATAGAAGAAGCTGAGTAGCTTGGTTTACGTGGAAAATCAATATAACCTGTGACACTAGGTTAGCTCTGACCACGGAGGCCGCAGGCGCCCGCTCGAATAGCGGAAAGTGCCCCACCTTAGGCACTTTCTCGAGTGGGTCTTAGAGGCCCAGGCAAATAAGTGGTCGCAGAGGATATCCACGCTCCAGATGGAGACTCAGCTGGAAATGGAAATTGAGAGAGAAAATGACAGATCAGAGTTTCAGCCGGAGTACAAAGGAAAGAATGACACGGGGAAACCAAGCTTGGGTGAGCAAGGCCCCTAGCTTTATTTTCAACAAGGGCTTTTATACCCTAAGTTACACATAGAGGATAATATGGGATGTGAAATCATGCAAAGCCAGCAGTCTTTGATCCTTATCAAAAACCAGGGTTTCTTTCCTGCAAAATTATCGCGTACAAATGGTTCAGGTGATTTACATCATCTTCTGGCCAGAAGGCCTATTAACATTTTATGACTGTTGACAAAGGTTTGTCAACTGCAAGACTTATTTTCTTTAAGAGTAATTATTTTAAAGTTTGGCGCCATCTTCATCCGAAGTGTTAGATAGATTTGCATTCCTATAGGGGGGAGGTGCAGTGGGTTTACAACAAAGAAAAGAATTTATTACCTTAAGGGTCTAAAGTTACTAGCACCAAGGCCACTACTTATTTTTTCTACAAACCAACTATATTAATTAATACACATTCAAGGATACAAAACGGGGGATGTGAAAACTTGGCAAAAAGCATTGGCTCATTAATGAACTAGTTTTTATTCTGACAGTTTTTTAACTCTCTGAGAGGCTCCAAGCTATTTGAATATCTTAAGCTTCCTGTGCCTCTCGGGGCTGAGACTGTAAACAAACGTATGCATAGCTATAGGTGTCCGGGTAAACTTGTCAGGCCAGTTAGAAAGGGGTTATCTGAGGGGTTTGGATTTAAACACTCCGAATATATTCTTTGCAGCCAAAGATGGAGAAGCTCTATACAATCAGCAAAAACAAGACCAGGAGCTGACTGTGGCTCAGACCATGAACTCCTTATTGCCAAATTCAGACTTAAATTGAAGAAAGTAGGGAAAACCACTAGACCATTCAGGTATGACCTAAATCAAATCCCTTATGATTATACAGTGGAAGTGAGAAATAGATTTAAGGGCCTAGATCTGATAGATAGAGTGCCTGATGAACTATGGAATGAGGTTCGTGACATTGTACAGGAGACAGGGATCAAGACCATCCCCATGGAAAAGAAATGCAAAAAAGCAAAATGGGTGTCTGGGGAGGCCTTGCAAATAGCTGTGAAAAGAAGAGAAGCAAAAAGCAAAGGAGAAAAGGAAAGATATAAACATCTGAATGCAGAGTTCCAAAGAATAGCAAGAAGAGATAAGAAAGCCTTCTTCAGCTATCAATGCAAAGAAATAGAGGAAAACAACAGAATGGGAAAGACTAAGGATCTATTCAAGAAAATCAGAGATACCAAAGGAACATTTCATGCAAAAATGGGCTCAATAAAGGACAGAAATGGTATGGACCTAACGGAAGCAGAAGATATTAAGAAGAGGTGGCAAGAATACACAGAAGAACTGTACAAAAAAGAGCTTCACGACCCAGATAATCATGATGGTGTGATCACTGACCTAGAGCCAGACATCCTGGAATGTGAAGTCAAGTGGGCCTTAGAAAGCATCACTACGAACAAAGCTAGTGGAGGTGATGGAATTCCAGTGGAGCTACTCCAAATCCTGAAAGATGATGCTGTGAAAGTGCTGCACTCAATATGCCAGCAAATTTGGAAAACTCAGCAGTGGCCACAAGATTGGAAAAGGTCAGTTTTCATCCCAATCCCAAAGAAAGGCAATGCCAAAGAGTGCTCAAACTACCGCACAATTGCACTCATCTCACACGCTAGTAAAGTAATGCTCAAAATTCTCCAAGCCAGGCTTCAGCAATATGTGAACCATGAACTTCCTGATGTTCAAGCTGGATTTAGAAAAGGCAGAGGAACCAGAGATCAAATTGCCAACATCCGCTGGATCATCGAAAAAGCAAGAGAGTTCCAGAAAAACATCTATTTCTGCTTTATTGACTATGCCAAAGCCTTTGACTGTGTAGATCACAATAAACTGTGGAAAATTCTGAGAGAGATGGGAATACCAGACCACCTGATCTGCCTCTTGAGAAATCTGTATGCAGGTCAGGAAGCAACAGTTAGAACTGGTCATGGAACAACAGACTGGTTCCAAATAGGAAAAGGAGTACGTCAAGGCTGTATATTGTCACCATGTTTGTTTAACTTATATGCAGAGTACATCATGAGAAATGCTGGACTGGAGGAAACACAAGCTGGAATCAAGATTGCCGGGAGAAATATCAATAACCTCAGATATGCAGATGATACCACCCTTATGGCAGAAAGTGAAGAGGAACTAAAAAGCCTCTTGATGAAAGTGAAAGTGAAGAGTGAAAAGGTTGGCTTAAAGCTCAACATTCAGAAAACGAAGATCATGGCATCTGGTCCCATCACTACATGGGAAATAGATGGAGAAACAGTGGAAACAGTGTCAGACTTTATTTTTCTGGGCTCCAAAATCACTGCAGATGGTGACTGCAGCCATGAAATTAAAAGACGCTTACTCCTTGGAAGGAAAGTTATGACCAACCTAGATAGCATATTCAAAAGCAGAGACATCACTTTGCCAACAAAGGTTCACCTAGTCAAGGCTATGGTCTTTCCTGTGGTCATGTATGGATGTGAGAGCTGGACTGTGAAGAAGGCTGAGCGCCGAAGAATTGATGCTTTTGAACTGCTTCCAGTTGGAGAAGACTCTTGAGAGTCCCTTGGACTGCAAGGAGATCCAACCGGTCCATTCTGAAGGAGATCAGCCCTGGGATTTCTTTGGAAGGAATGATGCTAAAGCTGAAACTCCAGTATTTTGGCCACCTCATGCAAAGAGTTGACTCATTGGAGAAGACTCTGATGCTGGGAGGGATTGAGGGCAGGAGGAGAAGGGGACGACAGAGGATGAGATGGCTGGATGGCATCACTGACTTGATGGGTGTGAGTCTGAGTGACCTCTGGGAGCTGGTGATGGACAGGGAGGCCTGGCGTGCTGCGGTTCATGGGGTCGCAGAGAGTCGGACACGACTGAGCAACTGATCTGATCTGATCTGAATGCCCAGGAACTTTATTAATTGGAGCTGTAAGTTAATTCTTTATAGAGAGAGTGAGATGGTGGTGGGGGACAGCCCCCAGTAAAGTCAGAGGTGAGAGCACAAAGCAGTAAAGTAGGCAGACTCTGGTTTTTTCGGGGTAGATGCTCGAGAATATCCAGGGGCACTCCTGAAGGCTTGATCTCGCCATTGCGTTTGTCAAGCCTCCTTCCTCATGACCTTTGTCACGAGTGGAGTTCCTGTCCACAGCGGCTCCTGACAGGACAGGAGCTTTCAAGATCTTTGAGGTCAGTGGGCCAACTACACAGAACGGCCCCAGGCTGTGCAAGAGCTCAGAGGAGACAGCTCACCTCTTCCCTCTTCCCACTCACAGCACAAAAAGCATCTTTTGTCCCAGGGCCGATGTCAGTTCTCTCTCTGATTTGATCACTGGCTAAGTTTAGATACTTCCCACAACCTCCATTCCCTTGCAAAGAAAGAGCCACAAGATAACTCAGTCCTAAAAATGGACAAGGGACTTACATGGTGGTCCAGTGGTGAAGACTTCAAGCTTCCAATGCAAGGGGCATTGATTTGATCCCTGGTCAGGGAACCAAGATCCCACATGCCTTGAGATGTGGCCAAAAAAATATCTTTTAAAAAAGGGACAAAACATTTAAACAGGCTCCTTACATAAGAGGATATACAAATGGCCAAGAAATATATAAAATGATGCTCAATATCATTAGTCATTGGAGAAATGGAAATTAAAACCACAATGAGATAAGACTTACATCAGAATTATTACAATGACAAGACCTGATAATACTATGTCAGGGAACAGGGCGAGGGTCTGTCTACCTTGCTGCTGGGACTGTAAACTGGCCTCCCTCTTGGAAAACTGTTCAGCGCTTTCTACTAATGCTAGGTGAACCCAGTAATTCTCTCCTGGGTGTGTACCCAACAGAAATGAGTGCTTGTGGCCACCCCAAACATACAGAAACACATAAGAATCTTCAGAGCAGCTTTGTCCCTAACAGCCACGATACTGGATCCAACCCAAATATTTGTCACAGGAGAGTGAATTTTGGGATTTTCCTGGCAGTCCACTGGTTGGGACTGTGCTTCTACTGCAGGGGGCACAGGTGGGATCTCTTGCAGAGGAACTGGGATTCCCGAATGCCAAAAGGAGGAGCCAAAAAAAAAAATTATTTTTAAAAAGAGGAGAGTGAATATTGAGGCAGAGTCATTTACCACAACACTACTCAGCAAATGCAAAAAAGACCAAAATGCTGCTGGCTGGACTTCACATGACGCTGAGCAAAAAGAAGACAGACACAAGATTATATACTGTATGATTCCATATAAATGCAGCTCTAAAACAGGCAACACTAATCTATGGTGCTAGAACTCAGGATAGCAATTCCACTGCTGGATTGTGGGGTGTTTACTGGGAAGAAGTGCTGGGACACCCACGTCTTGGTACGGGTGGTAGTTACACGGGAATACATACAAATGGAAGTCCATCTAGTGCTATGCATTCTTCAATTCAGACGACATATAAGCTCTACTTCAATCAAAATTTAAAAGAAAGATGAAACAAAAACAGGAAGGGAAAAATGAAAGAAAGAGCAACAACAAAACTCTCTCATAGGCAAAATGGTACGGTCACCCTGGAAAACGGGCAATTTCTTAAGAAGTTAAACTTTCACCTCCCTGGGAGCCAACAATCCACTTTTGGGTATTTATCCTAGAGAAATGAAAATGTATTTGACGCAAAAACCTGCATATAAATGTTTATGCGACCATTATTGATAACAGCCCCAAACTGGAAATAAACCAATGCCTTTCAACAGCCAGTGGATAAACTGTCACACATATGCACAGAAAACTCCTGGGCGATGAAAACGAAAAGATTATGACGTTTGTGTCAGCATAGATGAATCTCAGATACTTTGTGCTAAGTAAAAACTCAATCTCAAGAAGGTACATACGGTACGATTCTATTTCTATGACAGTCTGGACAAGACAAAAATATAAGAACAGAGAACAAAGCAGCAGTAGCTAGGGTTTGGAGATGGAGGAAAGGTCTGAATACAAAAGAGGCAGCACAAGAGAAATCATTGGGAGGTTGGAATTGTTCGATATCCTATCTGAGACCACAAGAATCTATAGGTGTGTAAAAAGGCATACATTATACACCCAGAAAGTGACTTTTGCTCTACGCAAATTAAAAATAATTTAGTAAAAGCAAAAAACCATACGGTTGTGATCATTTCACATGCTAGCTCGTTTATGCTCAAAATCCTTCAAGTGAGGCTTCAGCAGTACATGAACCAAGAGCTTCCAGATGTACAAGCTAATTTGCAAGAGGCAGAGGAACCAGAGAACAAAGTGTCAACATTCACTGGATCATGGAGAAAGCAAGGAAATTCCAGAAAAACATCTACTTCTGCCTCATTGACTATACCAAAGTCTTGATTGTGTGGATCACAAAAAACTAGAAAATTCTTAAAGAGATGGGAGTACAAGACCACCTTACCTGTCTCCTGAGAAACCTTTATTTGGGCCAAGAAGTAACAGTTAGAACCGGGCATGGAACAGCAGACTGGTTCCAAATCAAGAAAGGAGTATGACAAGGCTATATATCGTCATCCTGCTTATTTAACTTACATGCAGAGTACATTATATGAAATGCAAGGCTGGATGAATCACACGCTGGAATCAAGATTTCTAGGGGAAATATCAACAACCTCAGATATGCAGATGATACCACTCTAATGCAGAAAGTAAAGAGGAATAAAGAGGCTTTTGATGAGGGTGAAAGAGAAGGCTTAAAACTCAATATTAAAAACCTAAGAGCATGACATGTGGTTCCATCACATCATGGCAAATAGAAGGGGGAAAGTGGAAGCAGTGACAGATTTTATCTTCCTGGGCTCCAAAATAACTGTGCATGTGACTACAGCCGTGAAATTAAAAGATGCTTGCTCCTAGGGAGGAAAGCGTTGACAAATCTAGACAGCACATTAAAAAGCAGAGACATCACTTTACTGACAAAGGTCCATCCAGTCAAAGCTGTGGTTTTTCCAGTTATCGTGTATGAATGTGAGAGCTGGACCAAAGAGAGGGCTGAGCACATGAGAATTGATGCTTTGGAATTGTGGTGCTGGAGAACCCTTGGACTACAAGATCAAATCAGTGAATCCTGAAGGAAATCAACCCTGAATATTCATTGGAAGGATTGATGCTGAAGCTGAAGCTCCAGTACTTTGGCCACCTAATGTGAAGAGCTGACTCATTGAAAAAAAGACCCTGATGCTGGGAAAGATTGAAGACAAAAAGAAAAGGGGTCCACAGAGGATGAAATGGTTAGATAGGATCACCGACTTAATGGACATGATTCTGAGCAAACTCCAGGAGATAGTGGAGGACGGAGGAGCCTGGTGCGCTGCAGTCCCTGATATTGCAAAGAGTGGGACGTGACTTGGCAACTGAACAACAAAAGCAAAAGACAACAAGAGGGTCCCCTGGTGGCCTAGTGGTTAATATTCCATCTTCACTGCTTTGGCTCGGGTTCAATCCCTTGTCAGGGAACTGAGATCCTGCAAGCCATGTGGAGTGGCCAAAATATAAATAAGTAAATATTTTTTAATAATAAAAAAGGATAAAAGTATGGCTAAAAATAAAAAACAGGGGGCTTCCCTGGTGGCTCAGTGGTAAAGAATCTGCCTGCTATTGAAGGCGGAGAAAGCAATGGCACCCCACTCCAGTACTCTTGCCTGGAAAATCCCATGGATAGAGGAGCCTGGTGGGCTGCAGTCCATGGGGTCCCTAAGAGTCGGACACGACTGAGCGACTTCACTTTCACTTTTTCGTTTTCATGCATTGGAGAAGGAAATGGCAACCCACTCCAGTTTTCTTGCCTGGAGAATCCCAGGGGCAGGAGAGCCTGGTGGGCTGATGTCTATGGGGTCACGCAGAGTCAGACACGACTGAAGTGACTTAGCAGCAGCAGCAGCAGCTATTGAAGGAGACAGGGGTGTTATCCATGATTCAGGAGATTCCCACATGCCACAGAGCAACTAAGTCTGTGTGCCACAACTACTAAGCCTGTGTTTTAGAGCCTGGGAGCTGCAACTGCTGAAGCCCTAGAGCCCGTACTCCACAAGAGAGGCCACCACAATGAGAAGTTCACACACTGCAATTAGAGAGTAGCTGCCACTCACTGCAACCAGAGAAAACCATGTGCAGCAATAAAGACCTAACATAGCCATAAGTAAATAAATCAATTACAAAAAATAAAACAAAGATCCAAAATAAAACTCTACCCTCTCTTCGCCAATCCTGGCCTTCACTCCTCTGAGCCCAAGCTGGAGGGGCAGGTGGCAGAGACCTCAAGGACTAGGGCAGGGCCTGGCTCAGAGCGGAAATTCATGAGCTTCATTTCCTATCCGACCGTTCACATGGCTTTGGAATCATCACCGTCTTGTGGATGCCATCAGCTCACTGTCCATCTCTGTGTGTTTGCATTTTAATCCTCAGAACTCATGACTCAGAGACAGCTGAGTGGCCCACATGACTCCCCAAGGAAGAATTTGTTCTCTGAGGTCATAGCCAATGCAGAGTCCCTTTGGGGGCACAGAGGGAAACTTATCACCCAATAGACCCATCTTACCCATAACTCAGGACTCCTCCCAGCTGGTGGGTCCGGGGTGTGAGCTGTTATCCACGTGGGGAGAACTGCAGGTCAGTTGGCCTTGGTTACAGAGAGTGCCTACCGTTCCCCAGTGCCTACCGTGTCCCCTCACTTCTCAGTGCGTGTATGCACGGTGGTGGTTCTGCCTACAATTCTTTCTTCCCAACCCAAGACCTTACGCCTATCCTCCTAGACTGCTCAGGACCCTGCTTAAATGTCACCCTCCCTCTCCCAACAGAGGCAGAGTCTAGCACGTGCATACTCAAGTCCTGTTGATTCTTCCCCTAAGCACCCACCAGTGGCCCCCTGCTTTCCACCAGCACCACCCTGGCCTCGATTGAGACCCACTGACCCGGACCCTTGTGAGGATGAACTGGCCTCCAGGCCACCTTCTCTGCTTTGACCTCAGACTGCTCCAATTCTCCCTTAAACCTTAAAACCTCCACTGGTTCCCCGCCGTGGGGTGGGCACATGAGAACCTGCCTGGCTAGACCCCTGCCGCTTTTTCCACGCCCACCTCCTTCCCAGACACATCCCCTACACACCCATAAGATCTGGCCACCTTCTCTCCTGCTCCTTTCCATCCCTGCTCCCCCTGCTCCCCCTGCCTGTGATGTCCTTCCTACTCCTCTATTTAGTAAAGACCTACTCCAGTGCCACCTCCCCTGGGCACCATGCCTTCTTTCCACCTCACTAGGCACACTCATCCATTCAACAAGTATTTCCTGAACACCTACTTGCTGGAAATCAGAACGGTGCGTAGGACAGTTGAGGAGCTGCCCTAAGGGAGCTCCCACTGGCCCGGGTGAGACAATGACAGACACACCCACGTGCACTGTCATTTCAGAGTCTCAAAGGTGCAGGGCCGGTCCCAGTGGCCTCACTGAGGACGTGCCACATAGGTGGCAATGTGAAAGAAACCCTCCCTCTGCATTTCTGAGCACTTTTGCTTTCTTTATGGAGTCTCCTATCTGCTGCCTGACTTAGAGATTAGAATATTGTCTGAAACACATGCTAAAAAACTGTGCTTTGTTTCTCTGAAATTCCAGATTAGCTGGCTGTCCTGTGTTGAATCAGACAAGCCTATTCCTAAGGTCTCCCTGCCCCGTGAGATCCGGGAATGGGAACTCTCGTACCTTCAGGGCCCAGCACTGTGGCTGGCTTGTATTAATAGTAGACACTCAATAAACAGTGAAGGAACCAGCAGCAGCACTCATGACCCTCGATGGCCTATTTTACTTGCACAGAGAGTCTCCTGGACACAGTAACCTCCTCTGCGGTGGGGGCGATGCTGGATACTGTCCTCTGTGCCTAGCGCAAGAGCCTGGCTAGATGCAGCTCAAGGGACCTGGGGGCCTTTAGCTGCCCCCCTACCATCTCCACCCATGGCTCCTTCCCTCTCCTTGCATAATAACAAAATAAGAAGAACATTTTAAAATGTGGTGAAATATGGAATGTGGAAAACCGACATTTTCTTGATCTTATGTTCATGAATAAAAGCACCTTTGTAACACATATATGTGGAATCTAGAAAAGAGGTCCTGATGGACCTATTTGCAGGGAAGGAAGAAAGATGCAGATGTGGAGAATGAACATGTGGACACAGGGAGGAGGCAGTGGGGAGGAGCGCTGATGTACACGCACCACTGTGTGTGAAAGAGCTAGCTAGTGGGAAGCTGCTGTATAACGGGGACCCCGGCCCAGTGCTCTGTGACGACCCAGAGAGGTGGGAAGGGGGCGTGGGAGGGAGGCTCAAGAGGGAGTGGCTATATGTGTACAAATAGCTGATTCATCTTGCTGTGCAGCAGAAACCAACACAACAACAGAAAGCAGTTACACACCAATAAGTAAGGAAAAGCATGTTTGGAAAACTTTGCTCCAGTGTTCTTGCCTGGAGTATCCCAGGGACGGGGAAGCCTGGGGGGCTGCTGTCTATGGGGTCGCACAGAGTCGGACACGACTGAAGCGACAGCAGCAGCAGCAGCAGCCATACCTATGGGGCTTCCCATATGTATTGATGTGCAGTGTACAATCTAAGAAGAACCTGTTCTGTTCAGTTCCCTTACTACCCGCCTCCAACCAGACAGGCTCCCTTAAGCCTCTCTTCTAAAGTGTGGAGCTGCCCCATGTAGCTGGTGGACAGGAGTTTGTTATCTGAGCAAGGGCCGTGAAAAGGCAGTCTTGTGATTCCGGCTGTACGTGTCTGTCCCCCCAACGGACTGGCACTCTATATTGTTCCCAGGGCCCTGCACGTGGATGAAGCTCAGGAAACACAGGTTGGAAGGAAGCCTGTCAGGAAAGCCCTTCCCTACCCCAGCCAGCTTCCGAAGTGAGGAGGAAAGAGCAGAGCAGGCTGCTTCGGAAGCAGACCCCATGTCGCCCCCTGGAGGTCAGCGATGCCATCCAAGGCTCAGCCTATACCATGAACCGGTCACAAGCATCAGCCCAGGAAGACTGTGGTCTGACTGCCCAGGAGTTCTATGAATAAGCCCAGTCTTCACTCACAGTTCATGAAAGGAACACTGTCCCAGAGCAGCCTCAGCCCCTGTGGGTTTCAGCTCAGAAGGAGAATGTTGTTGCTTGAGCCTCTTTCGAGTTTTAAAAAGGACAAGGAAAGGCACTGTGTACAGTGTTTTACTTCGGGCCTTTTTTTTCATTACTCCAAACTGTTGGATGTTGAAAACCTTGCATTTACTTGTGAATTGCCTGTCTGTGTTTATGTATGGAGGAGGGTAAAGACTTGAAGAGTCAAAATTACTTTTATTTTCCTTGTAAGTTTCTCCACAACTTAGCTTTTCATCAAGCATCCCATATTTATTTCTGTGTAATTATGTCATTATTTGGTGCATTTTATAACCAGAGATGCTAAAAATTGTTCTATCCCACCCTTCCGTGCTGAAGTCAGATGAGCCACAGTGGCGGCCCAGAATCCAGACCCACCCAGCAGTTAGACGGGGCCTCACTTACCCATGGAAAACAGTCCTGGATGAGCACACCAATTTATCCAGAAGAATAAGCACAGAAACACTGTAGGTAATAGGGTCAAAAACTAACTCAAAGACAGAAATTTAATTAGGACCACACGATTTACTTGTATGTAAGATGTTTCATATACCAAAGGCAAATTAGGAGTTAAATGGGAGAAGGAAAAACTGAAGACAAGTTGGAAATAAAGAACAGCTTGTCATGTTCTTGCCCTTTTCTTGGTCAAGCTGTTGGTTAGCAGGCAGCTAGCTAAGAGGGTCACTTCATGGCAAATAGATGGGGAAAAAATGGAAACAGTGACAGACTTTATTTTCTTGGGCTCCAAAATCACTGCAGATGGTGATTACAGCCATGAAATTAAAATATGCTTGCTCCTTGGAAGAAAAGCTATGACCAACCTAGACAGCATATTAAAAAGCAGAGACATTACTTGGCCAACAAAGGTCCATCTAGTCAAGGCTATGGCTTTTCCAATAGTCAAGTATGGATGTGAGAATTGGACCATAAAGAACCCTGATTGCTAAAGAATTAATGCTTTTGAACTGTGGTGTTGGAGAAGACTCTGGAGACTCCCTTGGACAGCAAGGAGATCAAACCAGTCAATCCTAAAGGAAATCAGTCCCCTGAATATTCATTGAAAGCACTGATGCTAAAGCTGAAGTTCCAATACTTTGGCCACCTAATGTGAAGAACTGACTCACTGGAAAAGACCTTGATGCTGGGAAAGAATGAAGGCAGGAGGGGAAGGGGATGACAGAGGATAAAATGGTTGGATGGCATCACCAACTCGATGGACATGAGTTTGAGCAAGCTCGGGGAGTTGGTGGTGGACAGGGAAGCCTGGTGTGCTGCAGTCCATGGTGTTGCAAAGAGTCGGACACGACTGAGCAACTGGATTGAACTGAGCTAAGAGGGTGGCTCAGCAGTGAAAAAAAAAATCCTCCTGCAAAGCAGGAGATGTGATTTCAATCCCTGGGTTAGGAAAATCCCCTGGAGAAGGAAATAAAAATGGCAACTCACTCCAGTATTCTTGCCTGGGAAATCCCATGGACAGAGGAGCCTGGCGGGCTAGAGTCCATGAGGTCACAAAGAGTCAGACATGACCTAGTGACTAAACAGTAAGAACAACAAGCTAAGAGGGTGGTCCGGATGTTCTGCCCTTGGCAGTGGGATGGGTGATCAAAGAAGACAATTCCAGTCGTTTATGAGTTCTCCAGAGCCCCTGGGAATATAACTGTGCTGTGAACATGACACACCGTCTCTGGGTTAGGACTGCTGGGGGGCTGGGTGAGCACCCCCATCTCTGTTATGCAGGTCTGCACCAGAACCCTTGTACATATTTCTCAGGAGCAAACAAATGCAAACAACCTAAATGTCCATCACAGGGAAACCCGCTAATTAAATTATAGCATACCATCAGCAGAGGATACAAAAGATATTTTTAAAATTTTTAATAATTTAAGAAAATTTAATAAAGGAATATATAATAGTATGAAAAGTTGTTCATGATATACTGTTAAGTTAAAAAAAAGTGGATTTCAAAGGAATATATACAGGGGCTTCTGGGTAAAGACGGCAGAATAAACACATGTATATGCTATTTTGGCTCCTCTCCAAACCCTGCTAAAACAACAATCAAAGGCTTTTTTTTTTCCCTAAATGAAGTAAGCTCTTTACTAGAAACTTAGCAATAACATGAATAAGTACAAAGTCTCTAAAAAGGATAACACATAAATGAAAATTTGCTTTAAAATAAGACTAAACCTGGTTCGGTAACTGGGACCTCAAAAGGTATTTTAAAAGGCATACGCTTGCAAAAATAGAAAAGAAAAAAGAAAATGACAAAATTTGGAATAACATGGATGAGTGATCCCCCCTTGGGAGTCCAGGGAGATTCCCAGGCTGATGTTGAAGGAGACCAAGTAAAAAGTCTGTGTAGGAATGAATCAGAAGGTTCCAAGGAAAGACTGCTTAAAGATGGTGAAACCATTGAAATAACGAATGTGTCTGTGCTTACAGAGAGGAGATAGAGGCAACTAGCAGAGGTTTTTGGACTGAAATAATAATAAGGACAACTAAACAAAAAATTAAAAGTTTTTAACCTTAAAAAAAGGGGAGGGTGTGTGTAATCAGAAAAGCTCTATATCCACCAGGGTCCAGTCAGGAAATAGAAACACACAGTAATTTGAAAGACTTATTAACTACAGAAGTGGGTTGCACTAAGGAAGGACTGGCCAGTAGAAAGTGAACTCTGTAAAATACAAAAATAGCAGACACGAGGCAGCCACCACCCTCTCTGGCTGAGATAAAGAACCAGGGAAGCAGGGACTTGCTTGAATGCCACCCCGACTTCCACCACTCCCCTGCCACGGTGCTAGAAAAAAGACATTTATGGAAAAGGGTCTCACTGGAGACACCAGAAGGGGTACTTCGGGAAGCCCCTGGCTGCTATGCACTGCAGGAGCCTGGCCATCTGCCAGGGGCACATTAGAACAGAGAAGGAAAGCCCCCTCCTCCTTGCAGTGTCTCTCTGGCGCCCTCTACTGACAGGGCTTAACATGGTGCCGCCGCCCATTAAAGGAAAAATATTTAAAAGGTGAAATATGATTTTCAGAGCAGGCAATGAAGGGTAGGTTGGAGCTGAGGAGCCACAGATTGATAACTGGCACAAAGGTCTTTTTTAAGATTATTGTGATAAAAAAATGAGATAATATCTGAGATGCCTTTAGCACGGGGCTTGGCAGACAAAATGAGCTCTCAGTAATCTACTGGGTGATGAGTTGGCTGTTAGCAAAGAATCCTTTCCTTGTATTCTTGGATAGCTAAGTGGATTATCAAAGAAAACAATTACAGTTGTTTTTAGACTATCCAAGAGACCTCAGGAGGTATATGTAACAATATATGAGGATACACTGGAGTAGGGAGATACTCAGATGAGAGAATCCATTAGCAGAGTATTGCAATAGTCTAGGAAAGAAATAAGGAGGGTCTGTGTGGGTGGTATCACTCCCTAAAGAAACAAAAAGGCCTTGCTCCAGCTGGCCTCAGCCAGGGCAGTGGGTGACCCACCAGGTCAGAAAGTGGTTGACCTTTAAGGAAAGATGCCTTTCAGAGAAAAGCACAGAATCTACCCTTGTAGAGTGCCTTAGTTGGAAAGTTCTGGGCTGCATATAACAGAGAGTCTGACTGGTCACTGCTTAGATATTCTTAGTTGGAAGCGGACAGTTCAGGTCAGGTCAATTCAGTGGCTCAGAAAGGTTCCAGGTGGCAAGAAAGTGCAGCTACTGGCTTCATGCACTGCTGGTGTGCGTTTAAATTGATACCACCCCTTTGGAAAGCCGGCACTAAGTCTGACGTAAGCATACCTGATAACCCGGTGGGTCCACTCCTAGGTAACCCAAGCGTCCTTCTTGACAGAAGAATGCTTATGGCAGCATTACTTATAACAGTCAAAATCTGGAAACCATCCCCATGTCTACCAAGAGTAAAAATGGATAAATAAATTTTAACATATTCTCGCAATGGAATTCTATTCAGCAGTGAGAGGGAATGATCTGTAACCACACACAACGTGGATGAATCTCACAAACTGTTAAATGAAGTACACCAGACATGGATGAATACCGTGCATTCAAAAAAGGACTTATCTGGGGAAAGAAATGGCAACCCACTCCAATATTCTTGCCTAGGAAATCCCACGGACAGAGGTACCTGGCAGGCTATACAGTCCATGGTGTCACAAAAAGTCTGACGCAACTGAGCGACTAAGCACGTTCCAGTGTCATATCCTGGAATGGAATACAACCAGGGCTTTGGGTTTCCAAGAGACAAAGTCATATTAGCGTAAAGGAAGAACTTATCCCAGAGAAAGTACACAGCATACCAGTTCATAGAATTTAAGAAGGTACAGGTGGCTAATTCTGATGCCCTGAAAACATTTCAGACTTCATGGCTGGTTCTGTGAGTGGTTGAATTGCTTTAATATTTTGATTGAATCTGGTGGATTTCTGATAAGTCAGAAATCTAAACCACACCATTTTATATAAACATTAAATCCAGAGCAGCCAAAAAAAAAAAAAAAAGGATGTTATCAGTCAGGATCCAATCAGGTTCCATCTACACAAGGCACAGACGTAGGTAAACTTGTCTATGATGTTAGAGATCAGGATAGTGTCTAACTTTGTGGGAGGTAGTGATTAGAAGATGTTGGTTAAACAGGTATGTTCAGTGTGTGAAATTTCATGGCGCTATATGCCTATAATCTTCTATATATATGATATCTTTAGGACTTTAAAAATAGGGGAGAAAAGCATCTGGCACTTTCTCTGCTTCCTTTCTGCCTTCTTCAGATGGTTGGCCCCGTTTTTAGGCTTCTACCCTCAAGGTTATAAAGTTGCTTCCAGGTTGCATACTAACCTCTTCAGAGAGACACATCCCAAGGTAGGAAGTTGGGCATTTCTCCTTGTCATTCTCCTTTTAGTAAGGAGGATGGTCTCCAGGAATCCTCCAGGTAGTTTCTCTTTGGGTCCCATCACTTGGGATTGGTCATATGTCCCTGTTGTAGCAGCATGGGAAGCTGGGGAAACAACTTTGGGCACGTCCAGCCCCTACCAGAGGCTGAAAGCAGAGGGAAGCGTGAAAGAATGACTATAGAATGGGAAGCCTGTAGTGTCCACCCCTTACAGTAAGAGTCACACATGTAGGTGAAAGACACCACTAGCCAGATCCAGAGAGCCATAGCTCCTTTCTGGTAGGGAGGACCAGGCAAGGTGAGAAGGTGGTCCTAGTTAATCAGACAGCTCCATCCATTGGGTACCAGGAGGGAGAATGGTGTTGAAATCCAATCTCTACTTCCGATTCTACTCTAACCAGTTGTGTCACTGTGGGCAATTTACTGCAACTCCAGACCTGTTTCTACATCAGTAACTTGAGGAGACTGGACCAAATCTAAAGTCAGTACATCCTTACATGAAATTTCATTACTTTAAGGTCCCTGAAAAGACATTGAGCTGCTCTATTGCTGACATTGGATAATGTTGCCCAACTGTTATTATGAAAGCTTTTCCCTTTTGAGGTTGGTTTGCTTCCTTCTGTAAACACTTTTTTGAAGCAACATTCTCAAAGCAGTTCTCCATTCTTCCGACATCCTCTTTCCTCCCTTCTTCTTCGTCTTCTTCCCTCTCCTTTCCTCTCTCTCTCCCTCTCCTCCCCTCCCACCTGTCTGACCTAACCAGGGAGTAATCCATCTGCACTACCCTCCCAACATAGGATGAGTACCAAGAAGATACTAAGAAGGGTCACCCATAATCAAAATTTTTATATGGAACCAATCCTTTCCTAGAGTTTCCCTTGTGGCTCGTACAGTAAAGAATTTGCGAGCAGTGCAGAAGACCTGGGTTTGATTCCAGGGTTAGGAAGATCCCCTGGAGAAGGAAATGGCAACCCACTCAAGTATTCATGCCTGGAGAATCCCATGGACAGAGGAACCTGGCTGACTACAGTCCGTGGGGTTGCAAAGAGTTGGACATGACTGAGTGACTAACACGGCAAGGAAATGTAATATGTTCCTGCTGCTGCTGCTGCTAAGTTGCTTCAGTCATATCTGACTCTGTGCGACCCCGTGTGAACTACACTGTTATAAATTAAGATAGTAATTGTAATCACCAGGAAAAATCACAAAGAAAATGACTGAAAAATATACAGTAAAAGAAACAAGGGAATTAAAAAATGGTATGCTAGAAAACCTAGAAAGCATATTAAAAAGCAGAGACATTACTTTGCCAACAAAGGTCCATCTAGTCAAGGCTATGGTTTTTCCAATGGTCATATATGGACGTGAGAGTTGGACTATAAAGAAAGCTGAGTGCCAAAGAATTGATGCTTTTGAACTGTGGTATTGGAGAAGACTCTTCAGAGTCCCTTGGACTACAAGGAGATCCAACCAGTCCATCCTAAAGGAGACCAGTCCTGGGTGTTCATTGGAAGGACTGATGCTGAAGCTGAAACTCCAATACTTTGGCCACCTCATGCAAAGAGTTGACTCATTGGAAAAGACTGTGATGCTGGGAGGGATTGGGGGCAGGAGGAGAAGGGGACGACAGAGGATGAGATGGCTGGATGGCATCACTGACTCGATGGATGTGAGTTTGAATAAACTCCGGGGGTTGGTGATGGACAGGGAGGCCTGGCGTGCTGAGATTCATGGGGTAGCAAAGAGACGGACACAACTGAGCGACTGAACTGAACTGAACTGATTCAGAAAATACTGATATAACACAAAAGGCATTAATGGATGAGTAAAGACACAAAAAGTCACAAGACATAGAGATAACAAATATCAAAACAGCAAACAAATCCTACCTTATTTGTACCTTACATTAATTGGATTAAATATTCAAAGTAAAAGGCAAATACTGACCGAGTGGATTAAAAAAAGACCAAGGATGGTAAAAGATTCCATGCAAAGAGTAATCAAAAAGAGTTTGGGTAGCTACACTAATATCAGACAAAACAGACTTTAAAAAAAAAAAATGTTGCTAGAGACAAAGAAGGACATTTTAGAAAGATAAAGGGTCAAGTCATCCAGAAGATATAACTATGAAAACCACATTTGCACCTAATAATGGTGCTGCAAAATACATGAAGCAAAAACTGACAGGACTGAAAGAAAAACAGGCAATTCAACAAGAATAGTGACTTTACACACGTGTGTGTGTGCTCAGTTGCATTAATTGTGTTCGATTCCTAGAGACCGCAGGGACGATGGTCTGCCAGGCTACTCTGTCCATGGGCTTCTCCAGGCAAGAATACGGCGGTGGATTGCCATGCCCTCCTCCAGGGGATCTTCCTGACCCAGAGATGAAACCTGCGTCTCCTGCGTTGCAGGTAATCCCTTACTGCCGAGCCACCGGGGAAGCCACAACTTTAATACATACCTATTTTCAATAACGGATAAAACAACTATGCAGAATATCAACAAGAAAATATAAAACTTGAACAATACTAAAAAACAACTAGAAGTAGAGACCTATAGAACACACCACCCAGCAAAAAGCAGAACATGCATTCTCTTCAAGGGTAATAGAAGCGTTCCAGGACTGCTCATGTGTTAGGCTATAATACAGGCCTCAGAGATTTAAAAAAACTAAGGTCACACAAAGTATGTTTTATAACCACAATGGAATGAAATTAGACATCAGTAACAGAAGGAAATTTGGGAAATACACAAACATGTGGAAAGTAAACAATGCACTCCTGAAAAACCAGTGGATCAAAGGAGTAATCACAAGGAGAATTAGAAAATGAAAACAAAATGCAAGATACCAAAATTTATAGGATGTATCCAAAGTTTAGAGGGAAATGTACAGTAAATCCCTATATTTTAAACAGAAGAAAGATCTTCAGTCACTATAATATAGAGGGGTGCAGAGGCCTAGGCGAGCTGAGTGATGGGGTACTTAGCTTTTCCTTAAAGATGACGTTTTATGGATGAGTAAGGCTGGAATCAAGATTGCCGGGAGAAATATCAATAACCTCAGATATGCAGATGATACCACCCTTATGGCAGAATGTGAAGAGGAACTAAAAAGCCTCTTGATGAAAGTCAAAGTGGAGAGTGAAAAGGTTGGCTTAAAGCTCAACATTCAGAAAACGAAGATCATGGCATCTGGTCCCATCACTACATGGGAAATAGATGGAGAAACAGTGGAAACAGTGTCAGACTTTCTTTTTCTGGGCTCCAAAATCACTGCAGATGGTGACTGCAGCCATGAAATTAAAAGACACTTACTCCTTGGAAGGAAAGTTATGACCAACCTAGATAGCATATTCAAAAGCAGAGACATCACTTTGCCAACAAAGGTTCGCCTAGTCAAGGCTATGGTCTTTCCTGTGGTCATGTATGGATGTGAGAGCTGGACTGTGAAGAAGGCTGAGCGCCGAAGAATTGATGCTTTTGAACTGCTTCCAGTTGGAGAAGACTCTTGAGAGTCCCTTGGACTGCAAGGAGATACAACTGGTCCATTCTGAAGGAGATCACCCCTGGGATTTCTTTGGAAGGAATGATGCTAAAGCTGAAACTCCAGTATTTTGGCCACCTCATGCAAAGAGTTGACTCATTGGAGAAGACTCTGATGCTGGGAGGGATTGAGGGCAGGAGGAGAAGGGGACGACAGAGGATGAGATGGCTGGATGGCATCACTGACTCGATGAATGTGAGTCTGAGTGACCTCCGGGAGCTGGTGATGGACAGGGAGGCCTGGCGTGCTGCAGTTCATGGGGTCGCGAAGAGTCGGACATGACTGAGCGACTGATCTGATCTGATCTGATCTGAAGGCTGGAAGAAGATAGGAAGGGAATTCTAGACAGAGAACAATTTGAACAAAACCACATAGGCATGAACTAACAGGGGGTATTCAAGAGAGCTTTACACAGTTCTGCATTTCTAGAACACAAAATGTGTGGCCAAGAAGGCTGATGAGTCTGTGCAAGAAGGCTGTGACTCCCAGCCCTGAGGTTCTGTATGCTCTGCTGAGAACCTTGGGCTTTTGTCTTCAGGTCACTGAAAGTTTATAAGCAGGTAGGTATATAATGTGGCTCAGATTTCCTTTTGTTTTGTTTTGTTTTGTTTTTTTTAATTTTTCTTATCTTTACAATATTGTATTACTTTTACTATACATCGAGATGGATCCGCCACCAGAATACACGTGTTCCCCATCCTGAACCCTCCTCCCTCCCCCCTTCCCACACCCTCCCTCCAGGTCTTCCCAGTGCTCCAGTCCCAGGCATCTGTTATAGGGCATCGTACCTGGACTGACTCGTTTCAGATATGATGTTATACATATTTCAATGCTATTCTCCCCAATCGTCCCACCCTCTCCCAGTCCCAGAGTCCAAAAGTCTGTTCTATACATCAGTGTCTCTTTTGCTGTCTCATAAGCAGGGTGATTGTTACCATCTTTCTAAATTCCATATATATGCGTTAGTATACTGTATTTGTGTTTTTCTTTCTGGCTTACTTCACTCTGTATAATAGGCTCCAGTTCCATCCACCTCATTAGAACTGATTCAATTGTATTCTTTTTAATGGCTGAGTAATACTCCATCGTGTATATGTACCACAGCTTGCTTATCCATTCATCTGTGGATGGACATCTAGGTTGCTTCCACGTCCTGGCTATTGTAAACAGTGCTGCTATGAACATTGGGGTACACGTGCCTCTTTCAATTCTGGTTTTCTCAGTGTGTATGCCCAGCAGTGGGATTGCTGGGTCATAAGGCAGTTCTATTCCCAGTTTTTTGAGGAATCTCCATACTGTTCTCCATAGTGGCTGTACTAGTTTGCATTCCCACCAACAGTGTAAGAGGGTTCCCTTCTCTCCGCACCCTCTCCAGCATTTATTGCTTGTGGATTTTTGGATAGCAGCCATTCTGACTGGCGTGTAATGGTATCTCATAGTGGTTTTGATTTGCATTTCTCTGATAATGAGTGATGTTGAGCATCTTTTCATGTGTTTGTTAGCCATCTGTATGTCTTCTTTGGAGAAATGTCTATTAAGTTCTTTGGCCCATTTTTTGATTGGGTCGTTTATTTTTCTGGAATTGAGCTGTAGAAGTTGCTTGTATATTTTTGAGATTAGTTGTTTGTCTGTTGCTTCATTTGCTATTATTTTCTCCCATTCTGAAGGCTGTCTTTTCAGCTTGCCTATAGTTTCCTTTGTTGTGCAGAAGCTTTTAAGTTTGATTAGGTCCCATTTGTTCATTTTTGATTTTATTTCCGATATTCTGGGAGGTGGGTCATAGAAATATTTATTTATTTGGCTGTGTGGCTCTCAGATACAGCACATGAGATCTTTGCTCTTTGTTGCAACACATGGGATCTAGTTCCCTGACCAGGGATCGAACCCAGGACCCCCAGCATTGGAAGTGTGGAGTGTTAACCACTGGACCACCAGGGAAGTCCCCAGATTTCCTTTTGGAAAGATCTTTCCAGATGGGGTTTTCTATATGGATATTCTGGAATGGATAGCAAGGGGTTAAGGTGGAAAGATTGGAGACAGAGAGGCAGGAGAAGGGGTCACTGCCACAGGGCTGCCGTCTCTGGGGTCACACAGAGTCGGACACGACTGAAGGGACTTAGCAGCAGCAGCAGCCATAATTCAGGGGGAGAAAATGGAGCCTAAACAGGAGCTGCAGGGGTGAGGCTGGAGGGAAGAGCTGGATTTGAGGAGTCTTTAGCAAACCAGGGTTGGCAAAACAGTACTGACTGGAGGTGGGTAAGGATAATGCTTCTAGGAGAGTGGATACTTCAGGCTTGGGTGAGTAGTCACCGCAGTGACCAAAGACCAGAATGCCAAAGGAGAAACAGGTCAGAGAGTGTCTTAAACACTCAACCCAACCCCGCCCTGTTCTTGTGCATGGCCATAGAAAAAATGCTATCCTGGTAGTACTGCCTCTGCCAGCAATTTGCTAACCACTCTGAGAATGCGTGCACAGTCCTCTCGTGGGTCCACTGTACTCCTTCCCCCAAGGGGTCCCCTGTGCCAACATGTCTTGCCTCCCCATTTCTCTTACAGGGTCCCCTGGGACACACCAGGCACAGCAGTGAGCCGTTGGCTGCTTTCTCCCTGGGATCCTAGGCCCGCTGCATCAAGTGTCTTGTCCTCCCCTGTCCTGGGCCACCTCCCTCTTCCATGAACATTTACCTTCCAGGACAGGGTCACAAAAACTGCAGGCCTGAGCACCAGATTTGTGTTTTATTTGGCCTGCCCTGTATTGAAAATATATTTTTTTTGGATGTCCCTGGTGGTGCGATGGACTAAGAATCTACCTGCCAATGCAGGGGACACAAGCTCAATCCCTCGTCCAGGAAGGTTCCACATGCCATGGAAAATTGACTCCACACTCTAGAGCCCATGAGCTGCAGCTACTGAACCTGTGGGACCTAGAGCCTGTGCTCTGCGATAAGAGATGTCAACGCAATGAGAAGCCATTGCATCGCAACGAAGAGTGGCCTCTGCTCGCTGCAACTAGAGAAAGCCCAGGCGTAGCAACGGAGATCCAGTGCAACCAAAATCAAGTCAATAAATTTTTTAAATTACAAAAAAGTAAAAAGTACATACTCTTAAATATAAATGAAGGAGGGACAAAGTCTTTCTCTCATGTTCCCTGGAAACCTCTGGTTGTCTCATCCTCAGCCTACTTTGCTCATTTCCCTTCATGCCTGGCAGCCCCAGGCTTCTGAAAGACTTAACTCCACTGGAAGAGGACATGCTGGGAGTCTGGTCCATCAGGGGGCAGCATCTTGACAGAACAGGTCATTGGCTTCCCTGCCACATCTTTCGTACCTTCAGGATGGGGGTTTGGAGAGAAATGACTGGTTTTCCGTGAATGCCTTTGGAAGGACAGTCCTACCTCCCTGTCGAAAATAAAAACCTGTCGTGTATATATATTAAGACTAAATTGTATGAAATTGCTGATATTGAGCTGGTTTTGCCGCCCTGAAGATGGTAATTTCACACACTTCAGTTGATTCACAGAATCCTGGCTTAGTCACTAGTAGAACAGTGGTTCTCAGACTGGGTTGCAAATTAAAGTAAGCCAGGAGCTTTTTAAAACTACCCTTGCTAGGACCTCCTCCTAAGATAATTAAATTCAAATCTTTGAGGATGGGGGCAGGCACAGGGATATTTTCAAAATTCATGTGTGGCCAGATTAAGGACTGCAGCTTTAGGACATCCCTGAGTCAGTCCCGAGAGAGGCTCAAAGAGTCTCAGCTTAACTCCTTAGCACATTACCTGTGAGTGATGGGAGCTGAGTTTGAGGAGCTCAGAGTTTCTATGTGGCTGCAATTACCTCATGCAGTAATTAATGCAATTACTTCATCCATTGAGTTAATAAAAATAAAAGAGCTTCCATCACAGCAAAAAAAAAAAAAAAAGAGGTGGGGGTGTTGAATATGCCTGTGCATGTAGTAGCATCTTAAGCACATTACAAAATGCCTAACTTATGGGAATTGGCCATTTGGAGTCTGCAGTGTTATCTCTGCCAAAACCACTGGAGTGCCCACTGGCATTAGAAAAAGGCCCAAAGAACTGGAAAACGTTCAAAAACATGGCCCTGGCCATGCACTCAAGAGCACACACCACAGCAAAGCATGCACTTTGGCCTGGATAATCCAATGATTTCAGTCATGCCGTTGTTTTGTCACTAAGTCGTATCTATTTTGTGGCCCCGTGGACTGTAGCCCACCAGGCTTCTCTGCATGGGATTTCCCAGGCAAGAATACTGGAGTGGGTTTTCATTTTCCTCTCCAGAGGATCTTCCCGACCCAGGGATCAAACTCGCACCTCTTGCATTGGTAGATTCTTTACCGCTGAGCCACCAGGGAAGCCTGGGTTTCAGCCACACACAGCGGTTAAGCGAAATACTCTTTGTGAGCTATAACCCCTTTGCATTCTCAATTCTAGGAATTTCATTTTGTCCATAATGTTTTTTTTCCTTTTTGCTTTTAATGAGCAGGTTAAAAAACCAAAACAAAATACATCTTTAGTTTAAATAAATATTTATATTTAGATAATGCTGGATCATCAAAAAAGCAAGAGAGTTCCAGAAAAACATCTATTTCTGCCTTATTGACTATGCCAAAGCCTTTGACTGTGTGGATCACAATAAACTGTGGAAAATTCTGAAAGAGATGGGAATACCAGACCACCTGACCTGCCTCTTGAGAAACCTATATGCAGTTCAGGAAGCAACAGTTAGAATTGGACATGGAACAACAGACTGGTTCCAAATAGGAAAAGGAGTACGTCAAGGCTGCATATTGTCACCCTGCTTATTTAACTTCTATGCAGAGTACATCATGAGAAACACTGGGCTGGAGGAAGCACAAGCTGGAATTAAGATTGCCGGGAGAAATATCAATAACCTCAGATATGCAGATGACACCACCCTTATGGCAGAAAGTGAAGACGAACTAAAAAGCCTCTTGATGAAAGTGAAAGAGGAGAGTGGAAAAAGTTGGCTTAAAGCTCAAAATTCGGAAAACGAAGATCATGGCATCTGGTCCCATCACTTCATGGGAAATAGATGGGGAAACAGTTTCAGACTTTATTTTTTTGGTCTCCAAAATCACTGCAGACGGTGACTGCAGCCATGAAATTAAAAGACACTTACTCTTTAGAAGGAAAGCTATGACCAACCTAGATAGCATATTAAAAGGCAGAGATATCACTTTGCCAACAAAGGTCCGTCTAGTCAAGGCTATGTTTTTTCCAGTGGTCATGTATGGATGTGAGAGTTGGACTGTGAAGAAAGCTGAGCGCCGAAGAACTGATGCTTTTGAACTGTGGTGTTGGAGAAGACTCTTGAGAGTCCCTTGGACTGCAAGGAGATCCAACCAGTCCATTCTAAAGGAGATCAGTCCTGGGATTTCTTTGGAAGGAATGATGCTAAAGTTGAAACTCTAGTACTTTGGCCACCTCATGCGAAGTGTTGACTCACTGGAAAAGACTCTGATGCTGGGAAGGATTGGGGGCAGGAGGAGAAGGGGACGACAGAGGATGAGATGGCTGGATGGCATCACCGACTCGATGGACGTGAGTCTGAGTGAACTCCGGGAGCTGGTGATGAACAGGGAGGCCTGGCGTGCTGAGATTCATGGGGTCACAAAGAGTCAGACACAACTCAGCGACTGAATCTGAATTGAAATATATTTTTAAAATAAAAGAGAAAATGGCACACATATTAGTTTCAGGGTGATGAAAATATTCTAAAATTAGATTATATAATGGTTGCTCAATTCTGTAACTGTAACAAAAACCATTGCATGCTTTGTACAGGTGAGTTTTATGGTATGTAACCTATAGCTCAATAAAGTTGCTCTTTAATAAAAACCGTAATACTAGTGTGGAAAGAAAATAACTAAAAACAGTTAATATGCATTCTGAATTTCTAGACAATGAAGGCGGTGTGTGTGTGTGTGTGTGTGTGTGTGTGTGTGTGTGTGTGGTGCTGTCCCTGGGACTTGAGTGGGTCTGGGCACAACACAGGTGCCACAGGATGGGTTAAATGAGCAGTCCTGATGCTGTAAGCAAAGGGTGGGCTAGGAATAGTACTGCAAAGCTGGTGGCAAAATGAGACTCAGTACTTTGTACCTCTCTTGTGGTATGGTTGTACTAATGTCCTTGCCCAGTTGGGAAAGAAATGCAGAAGCAGCGTCCACAGAGAGCCCTACGCAGGGAAAAACCTACCCTGGAGGCAGCAAGGCAGAGCTTGCACGCTCCTTCACTCACTCACCCTTCCACCACCTCCTCCCAGGCTCCAAGCACTCTAGACCAGCGTGAGCGCTCTCCGACTGCTCCCTTCAAATTTCTTGGTTCAGAAGTGACTTAATAAGTTTCAGTAGGATCCATCACAGTGGGTGTATGCTCTGAAAAGGAGTGTATGTGATGTGTTCATGTGTACAGGCGCCTTGAGACAGTATTCCCCTTATACCCTGGGATTGCTGAACAGTTACTGGAGTCCTAGGGCTTGACAAATTGTCAGACACTTGGAAATTCTAAAAGAGTTGAAGGGAAACGCTTACAATGATGAAACGGCCAAGAAAGAAACCTCCAGTGCTCCCAATCCTCCATGTCTGCAGGACTTGGTCTCCTAAAACTCTTTCAAATGTTGAGGAGCTACCATGCGCCGTGTACTATGGGAGATACAGATGTGAATAAAACACTGTCTTCAGCTTCAAAGGGTTTACCTGTCAGGGGAAGAGGTCAGACATATCCCCCAAAGATATCAATAATACAAACCATACCACAGGAGAGGTACTGAGACTCAGAAGCCCAGGAAAACATGCACAGTTAGAAAAATCATGGAAGTCTTCCTGAGTAAGCAGCATCTAAGAGATAAGTAAAATTTTTAGGGATGAAGATGGGGGTGGGGTGGGCATCCTGCAGGAAGTGCTCTGCCCTAGGCTGGAGAGGGACAGCCCCACCCCTGCTCTGATTTCAACCCAATCTCACTTGAACACATCAGTGCAGAGATGCTACCCTGTGTGAGGCAGAACCACAGATGGAAATAAAGATGAAATAAAGACAGTCTGTGTCTTTAAAAGCCTTGTAGTTCAAGGACAGGGAAGAGAGGCAAAGGGGTTACACAAAGATACCTAGAACCACAAGATACCACGTGAGTTGTGAAAGAAGCACCATAGAAACCTTGGCAAAGCACTCAGACCTAACTAAGAGGGCTGCGCCTGACCTTCCGTTCTGTTTCTCTGTACTGGACTATAAGCTTCTCAAGGATGAGGACCTGGACTTCTTGGTCCTTGCATGGCCTGGCTCTAGTTCAGTGTCTGGCACTTGGTAGACAAGGCAATGGCACCCCACTCCAGTACTTCTGCCTGGAAAATCCCACGGACGGAGGAGCCTGGTAGGCTGTAGTCCATGGGGTCGCTGAGGGTCGGACACGACTGAGCGACTTCACTTTCACTTTTCACTTTCATGCATTGGAGAAGGCAATGGCAACCCACTCCAGTGTTCTTACCTGGAGAAACCCAGGGACGGGGGAGCCTGGTGGGCTGCCATCTATGGGGTCACAAAGAGTCAGACACAACTGAAGTGACTTAGCAGCAGCAGCAGCAGCAGCAGACATTTGTTGAAGGAGGGAGGAAGGAAGAAAAGGAGGGGGGTAAGCATGCAGGAGGAAAGGGAGGAAGGAACAAACAATTCTCCCAATGGTGAATCATCTCCTGAGGATGTCTGTCTTTAAATTCACATAGCTCTGCCTACCTTCGGATCTTATTGTCCCTTTCTTCTCCCACTTGTATTTTGCTCACCTCAATCCTCCTTCCTTGACAATACCAGCCCACACTATCTTCCTGGGCCTTGATTCTTGCAGTGATCACAGAGCCTGTGCTGCATAATTTAAGTACTCCGCATTCCTTGCAGCTGCTTCCTGGGTGCTAGTTGTGTAAACTCTTTGAAGGCAGAGTCCTCTTCTTAAATGACTGCATCCCTCACAGTACTATAGCAGATTGACTGTTGATTGGCTGGGCAATAAGGCCCATTACAGGAGGAGGGCAGAAACGCAACCTGGGGTGCTAGTGCTATACATACATGCACAAAGAGCCTGGATAATAGGGCCTGGTAGAGAGAAAACTGGGGGACAGAACAGTTTTACCTTTAACACAGAGGCCCCAAACCCCGGACAGAAGAGGAGAAAGTGTGTATGTCCTGCAGCACAGCGGAGTGGATAGAAGGATTTGATAAATGTAAAACTAAGCCCTGGAGTGGGTTGCCTGGAGAAGTCACAAACCCTTCTCTCTGAATGTCCCTAAAGACACTAGGGAACTAAGATTGTTGGATGCACTGAGCTTCTCCCAAGTACCAGTTGGACAGTCCATCCTTGCTGTCTTTATCAGCATTACAGGTAAGAAAGAATCCTTTGGGGACAAAGTTTATTAGAGGAAATGTTGATTTGACCTTTGCTTTATGATCTCCTGATATAATGAACAAGGTTCAGGAGGATTAGCTGACCGCAGACAGACCAGTGTTCCTGTGTAGAGAAATCAGGTAGACTTTCATTACCACCCAGCTCATTTCTATGGTCAGAAAATGGCCTCCAAACATTTTAAAATACATCCAGTACAAGGCTGATACAACTCCTCCAGCATTTGACCACATACACCTTCTTGCACTGATTTCATGCTTTCTGCAAAGGGGCTTCCTCTGTAACTAGATTGTCTGGGACAGGTATAAAGACCAATTTTTCCTCTAAGATCTCCCAATACTAAGTGCTTAATAAATATACATATGAATAATAACATTACACAATAATCTGCAAGTCCTCTCCCCACACATTTCCTTATGTAGTTCTCACAGCAACCCTGTGAGGTAGGTCCCATGATTAACTCCCATTTTCCAGATAAAGAAATCGATATTCTGAAAGATCAAGTGGCACGCCCAATATCACACTGCCAGTAAGGAGTTCTTTCCCTTGCTTAAATGAACTCTAAAATCGGAAGAAGAAAAGTTATGAAAAACCTAGACAGCATATTAAAAAGCAGAGACGTTACTTTGCCAACAAAAGTCTGTCTAGTCAAAGCTATGGTTTTTCCAGTAGTCATGTATGGATGTGAGAGTTGGACTATAAAGAAAGCTGAGTGCCGAAGAATTGATGCTTTTGAACTGTGGTGTTGGAGAAGACTCTTGAGAGCCCCTTGGACAGCAAGGAGATCCAACCAGTCCATCTTAGAGGAAATCAGTCCTGAATATTCGTTAGAAGGACTGATGCTGAAGCTGAAACTCCAAAACTTCAACCACCTGATGCAAAGAACTGACTAATTTGAAAAGACCCTGATGCTGGGAAAGATTGAAGGCAGGAGGAGAAGGGGACGACAGAGGATGAAATGGTTGGATGGCATCACTGACTCGATGGACATGAGTTTGAGTGAACTCTGGGATTTGGTGATGGACAGGGAAGCCTAGCGTGCTACAGTGCGTGCAGTAGCAAAGAGTCAGACACGCCTGAGCAACTGAACTGAACTGAAAGCCCGAAAAGTCAGACCCATCTCTCCCATCATACACCTTTTCACATGGATCAACATGCACTACAGTATTTCAGGGATGGGAACACTGAAGTCCGAGGTTAGTATATGATGAATAAATGAATAGATATATTATACAGTGGGTGTACTGTATGGAGTCAGTGGAAAGGAGACAATTTTAGAAAAGGAAGAATCTTTAGTTCAGAGTATTTACAAGGAGGGAGTTCCCTGACAGTCCTGTGGTTAAGACCTGGTGCTTTCAATCTCACAAGCCGGGCAGCAAGGTCAAAACATAGCAAAATTATATATAAGGAGTCTACTGAGTGTCAGGCATTGGAAACCCAGGCACAATTGCCCTGACCTCATGGGCCTTACAGTCCTTTGCAAAAGACAGACATTCAGAAACTATTACAGCAAACTAGTCACACTTTTTGTTAAATGCTGCAAAATGTTAGCGGGAAGCTCTGGTCTGGTCCAAAGGAAGAGCTCTCATGATGGGAAGGTTGACCTCTTTTGGGCAAGAGGTTACTTTTGCACAGGCACAAGTAGTGAAGTGGAGGCAAATTGGGTAAAAGGAGGATGGAAACTGTTTCTCACAAATAGAACTTAGGCACCGCGATTTCCAATCCCGCTGCCTGGCTGCCTATCTGCTTTACGAAAACCAGGAAAGAAAGTGAGAGGTCAATTTCTGCAAGCCGGGTGGGGAGGCAGGGAGAAGCAGGAGAGGAGTGAGTGAGTCGGCGTCGAGAGAGTTAAGATGGGCCGGCCCGGGACGCAAAGGGTTAAGCAGGGCGGTCCGGAGTAGGTCCAGTAGACCCGCCCACCGGGGCGGGGGGCGGGGCCTCGCGGAAGAAGCCCTTGGATTGGCCGCAGGGAAGGCGTTAGCCTAGGACGGTACCAACAGTCGCGAGCCGTGGAGGCGGGGGGTGGGTGTGGGACCGCCGGCTCAGCGCCGGGAGAGGTGGCCGGGGAATGGCCGGGCCGGGGGTGGGCGGGAACCGCAGTAGCGGCGGCTGGGGGCGGTGAGTGCGGCGTGGGGCTGCCCCTCCCCGGAGGCGGCGGGGGCGGCCGTGGCCGCGCCGCACCGCACCGCGCGGGCGGCCATGGAGCGAGCCTAGGGCCCTGCAGGTGAGCGGCGTGGGGGCGGGGGAGGGCGCGCGACCCCCGCCCCTGGCGAGGCAAGGCGAGGCGGGAAAGTGCGGGCCGGCCCGCGGGCGGGGCGCGGTGCGTGGCGCGCGCCGGGCGGGGGCCTCTGAGGGCGGGGCGCCTCCCTGAGGGGCTGGGCACCGGTGCCCTAAGCGGTCCCCGAGCGGCGGCTGCCTTAGAGACCTGCCCGGGCCGGGCGCTCCGCCTCGTTGGCTCTGAGCGGGCTCCCGCCGGTCGTAAAAGCGGGTGAAGGGACGCGGCCGAGGCCGCCGCCTCCTCGGCCCGCCTAAGGCGCGGGCCTTACCTGGGGGCCCCTCGGGCAGCCGGGGGTCTGTCGAGTTGACCCACCCTTGCGCCCGGACGCCGTCCCCAGAGCCGACTGGCCCCGGTGCCGCCCTCGTGTCCCGCCGAGCGCCCGTTGCGGCGGCCGGGGGTGAGGGGATCGCGCGCCCGCGGGCCCACCTCGTGGCCGTGAGGCGTGAGTGACCTCCAGGCCCGAGGCGGCAGGCTGGGTAACCGTGCCTAGGGATCCGCGGTCCCCTCGGGGTCGTGCACCCTGCGCTCGCAGTAGGGCACAACTTAAGGAAATGATACGGTTGTGCAAAGTGGATTGCGCTTAAGATTTCATTTCCGGGTGCTGTGGCCCCCGCAATTAAGAGAGAACCGAAACGTTGCCATTAATCAGCGTGAGCAGTTGTCAAGTTGCGTCCTTGATTGTTGGATCTGATGAGTTTCATTCTAATCAGGCTTCTGTTACCTGCAGGTCTCCCGGATAGGACGAGAAACGGTAGAGGATGTTGGAGGGAAAGTGGAGGGGACAAGACATGATTGGTCATTAAGCATTAGCCCTTGAAACGGCCATATCTTCGGTTGGAGGAGTGAGGATTTATAATTCTGGGAAATGAGAAATGCTTGATACAGCGACTTGAGTCTGGGGCCAAGTATCAGTATCATCCCCACCCAGCCAAGGTTTGATTTCTCACCTTGAAAAGAAGGAATAGGAATGAGGGATCTTTTAGCTTTCACATGGCAGGACTTTATGTAAAACTGTAACTATGATTACTGTTTACTAACAATTGCTATCCTCCTTGTGTTGTAAATTAATGCGTAAATTTCACTGGGGTTATTTTAAATTGAACTGGAGACCTCAGTGTAGTACAGTCCTTGAATTTATGCAGGACTCTTGAGCCAAGCCTTAAAGCACTTCTGCATATATTGTTATTTATCATCAAAACATACCCTTGAGAATCTGAGATACAGATGTTAAAGATGCTAAATTATTTGCCTAGCCTTCAGTTCAGTTCAGTTCAGTCGCTCAGTCGTCTCTGACCCTTTGCAACCCCATGAATTACAGCACACCAGGCCTCCCTGTCCATCACCAACTCCCGGAGTTCACTCAAACTCACATCCATCAAGTCGATGATGCCATCCAGCCATCTCATCCTCTGTGTGAGCCAGTCTAAGGTCGATTTATGTTAAATTAATAACTTTTGAAGTTTGTGAAGATGATGGACTTTGGCCCCTAGAACCATTCAGTGCAGTCAGTCAACTGGAGGTCCTTCCACCTTTGAAAGTGCTTGTCAAAAGAGAATTTGTAAAAGATGATCAGGAAATCTTGGAGCTTACAGCTTTTCTTCAGTTTGACTGGTAAAAATGTGACATTGGTTTGTCCTGTTTCTCTGGAACTAGTTAGGAAAATAGCCATAATTTAGTTAAAGAATGAAAATTGGAAATAGGGAAGAAACAGGTCACTGTTTCTATCATATACTCCTTAATGTCACAGAGTTACTTTATGCTGAGTTGATAATTTCTTGACTTTTAGTCCATTCTCTTGATTTCTATTTGTAGACTCAAATAGAAATCCAGTTCTTTCACACAGTGTTAAAGCTTCTGCTTTTTATCGTTTCTGAATTATTAAATGAAATTTAAAATTTATCGTTTCTGAATTTTTAAATTTCTAAATGAAATTTTCTGTTTCTTCTACTTGCAGGGCAGTCTTCAGCTTCCTTCACTTTGTGTGACCATCATTTCAATGGCATAAACCCTGAAGCCAGATGCTTCAACTCTTGAATTGATAACTTAAAAATAGCAGCCACAGTGGCTGTCTCTTGGTGATTGCTACAATCTCTTTATAGAATTAAGAGGCTGCTCTTTGTATTCTCTGGCCACAGTAAAAAGGAGACTGTCTTTTGAAGCTGATGTCAGGCCACTTTGGGACTAAGTGCCAGGTAGTCTGGGGCTGAGAAGCACGGTTACAATGTGTTTAGTTGCTAAGTCATGTCTGACTCTTCTCCAGCTCCTTGGACTGTAGTTTGCCAGGCTCCTCTGTCCATGGGATTTTCCAGGCAAAAGTACTGTTGAGTGAGTTGCCGTTTCCTTCTCCAGGGAATCTTCCTGACCCAGGGATTGAACCTTTGTCTTCTGCTTTGGTGGGTGGGTTCTTTACCACTGATCCATCTGGGTGGAAGCACAGTTATAATGAGGAACTACAGTTTAGTGTTGTAGTGATAACGACTGATATGCTTTGTTTTTTGTACCTAACAGTGTATAGTGCATAGTAGGTGTGGGGTAAATATTTGGTGGTTGAATGAATGAATGGAAAACAGTATTCTGTGGAGGACACATTCTTGTGCAGATATTGTTTAGTTTCTCTTTACAAGAGACAAAAAAAAGCCAAGAAAATTGTTACAGATTCATGTTGAAAGTAGTTCATTTGAGATGGGTATCTGTAAAGGGTGTTACTTGCTGGAGCTGCCCTGAGATCTGATTGTGTGATTGGGTGGTGTTCTCGCCACCAGCAGCCTGGGTACAGCTTCATAGACTTGATCCTGCAGCCTGCTCTGACTCAGCTCACTAGCAGTTGGTCTGGTAGACACTGTTTTCGCACTAGTGAAAGAACTCGAGCTCTTGGTGGTGACCATGCCAGTATCACGGACCCTGACTGTCCGTCTTCTGGTCCTTCGTATTGGGGATGGGAGAGGGGATTTATCCTTCCCTGAAGTGCTTGTCATCCCACACCTGTAAATCTCTCCTTTTCCTTCCTTAAACTGCCTCTGTAACCCTCAAGGACTGAGGAATTCATTGGCACAGACCTCGGGTACTAAACAGAAGACCTTACTTTGCAACTGAAACCAGCTTTTGACCAACTTGTAATGTCACCTTGACTGCTAGAGCCGTCTAGGAGAGAGTGTAATACAAAGCTCTCACTTGTGATTTTGTTCATATCCAGAACCAGGAGAGGGAAGGCCCAGCCCTGGACATGGTCAGTCTAGGGTTGTGTATACTGTCATACTAGTATGAGATATGAAATGAAGGCTGATGCAGAAGAGACACTGAGCTTTGGTGTGTGTGTTTGGGAGTCTACTTTCTGGCAAGGTGACTACCCTGTGGAGGGGATGGTGTTAATTTGGCTACATTTTGAAAGGAGGTCAAGGAATATGAAATTATGAGGCAGTGAAGTCTATCATTTCATCATTCTTTGCTCTTAAATGCTGACTTTCTGCTTTATGTATCAATACCAGCGTGGGAATATGATATTACCAGCATGGGAATAGGACATTGTGTGCAAAAATTCTTTTTTGGCTATACTTTTTGTGCAGAATTTTTTACAATGTATTTTGTTTCCTTTGCTTTTTAAACAATGTAGTTTAACCTTTGTTGATTTGAGATTATGGTTACAGACAGTAATCCCGCAGGGCTCAGAGGTGATTGACATATGTAGGTTGTTTGTCCCTTCTGCTGTTTGAATTCTTGAATTTGATTTCAGTAGTCAGTCTGTCTCTTCTTTCAGGGGTGAAAAAGCTATGATTTTGCTGCTGTTCGTGTCCCTGCTGCCCTTTGTAAAATTTTTTGCAGCTTCTAATCTGTGGAGCAGCAACCCAGATAACTCTGCTTCCTGAAATTGAATGTAAAACAGCTTAATAAGCTTAGGGAGGGTCTGCCTGGCTTTTCCTTATTAGTGGATGAACTTTGTGACCATTATTTTGGCTGCCCAAAGACCTTTTGTTCTCTTGTTTCTTATCGTTGCTTTAGATAGTGAATTTGCACTCTATACAGGTGCGTTTATGTCCCTGTAGTTCTTTCTATATAAAAAAGAAGGTGATATGGAAATATCAGTGTTGGTTCTCATTTCAGAAAATATTGCCAGTAACACTTGAAAGCTTGGTTCCAGCCCTGTCGTGTATCGTTCTTGGACAATGTCTTGGACCATCTCCAATCTTCCTCTTAGCATTTCCAAATTATCTTTACTCCTAGTCCCAACCAACACCAGACACCAGCTTGGCAATATCAATGGCCGTGAAAGGTGGAAGCAAGGTATATAGAAGGCAGTAGTTTAAAATTGAGTGTATAAAATTGGTATTAATATTTGATATTTCAACATTTTTATTGTATTTATATTTGAATTCATTACAAGACTTAGTTTCCCTATATTGATTTAGAAAAGAGGTCACCTTTAAACCAAAGGGCTGAAGAAATGCTTAAAACCATAAAGGTGTTTGCCTTCCTCACTCTTCACTCCTTTTATTCAGTAAGTGTTTCTCTCATGTGTCCTGAACTGTACTAGCTTACTTCTAACGACAAAGAAAGTGAAATATCCCCTGTCCTTGGGGAAGTCACAGTAGGATAGAGGAGACAGGCTACCAAAAATTATATGTGTGTATGTATGTGTGCACGTGTATTTATATTCATATATAGCAAGGGGTCATGCTGGGAGCCACTCAGCCGTAATTCAGCGCAGACCTGCTTGGGGTTCCTATCTCTAAAGTGATCTGTAGCCTGTCAGCTGACTGACCCTAGAACATAAGGTTAAAAGTGTGAGGTGTTACTGTTGAATAAAGTTTACATACTTTTTCATACGTTCAACTTTTTACTGTTGAAGGAAGTTTACATACCTTTTCAAGAACAGTAAAGATAGAAAACATGAAATTTGAAGTAAATTTTTTTATTTGAAATTCTGTATTTCTACCGTATACAGTAATCACATTCTATATAGCCTTAAATGATTGTTATATCTGATCATTGAGCAGTGAAATACCTAGAACTTAGGAAAGTTCATTATACCTGGCTCATTTGAAACAATGCAAATTCTTAGGCATTTCCACAGAGTTTCTAGATCAGTGAACACTGCCTATGTTGGTTTTTTAGAGCAAATCTCACTAGCAATATGAGCTGAAATTTTTTTCTTTTCATTTTTCAAGAAAAACCATTAGAGGATTCCCCTGAATCAAGATTTAAATGGGACAGGTTGCAGGAATTAAATTTTTTTCAGTGAGGGAGAAAGCACTCTGTTGCCTGTTTCATTTTTACTCTCACACCCAGAAAGAAAGGCTGCCTTATACTTCATTAATGTCTGGTGATCATTTTCTTCCGTCACAGGGAACTGTTAGAGGTTTTCACATAACACAAGTTTATGTACGTGAATAAATATTTAAGTGGAAGTGAAAACAGTGAGGAATATATAACACTTGAACCGACTTGGACTGTGTAGAAGTTCGATTTTCTATACCCATAACTTAAGTTACTCCAGGGCTCATCTTAAAAGCTTTATTGTTCAGTCTCAGTCCTGTCTGATTCTTTGTAACTCCATGGACTGCAGCACGCCAGGCTTCCCAGTCTATCACCAGCTCCCAGAACTTGCTCAAACTCATGTCCATTGAGTTGGTGATGCTATCTAACCATCTCAACCTCTTCCACCCTCTTCTCCTGCCCTCAGTCTTTCCCAGCCTCAGGGTCTTTTCCAGTGAGTCAGCTCTTCGCATCAGGCGGTCAAAGTATTGGAGCTTCAGCATCAGTCTTCCAATGAATGTTCAGGGGTGATTCTCTTTAGGATTGACTGGTTTGATCTCCTTGCTGTCCAAGGGACTCTCAAGAATCTTTTCCAGCAATAGTTCAAAAGCATCAATTCTTCACTGCTCAGCCTTCTTTATGGTCCAACTCTCACAACCATGCTGCTGCTGCTGCCCCTGCTAAGTCGCTTCAGTTGTGTCCGACTCTGTGCGACCCCATAGACAGCAGCCCACCAGGCTCCACTGTCCCTGGGATTCTCCAGGCAAGAATATTGGAGTGGGTTGCCATTTCCTTCTCCAGTGCGTGAAAGTGAAAAGTGAAAGTGAAGTTGCTCAGTCGTGTCTGACTCCTAGCAACCCCATGGACTGCAGCCTACCAGGCCCCTCCGTCCATGGGATTTTCCAGGCAAGAGTACTGGAGTGGGTTGCCATTGCCTTCTCCACTCACAGCCGTACATGACTAGAAAAACCGTAGCTTTGACTGTACAGACCTTTGTCAGCAAAGTGATATCTCTGCTTTTTAATGTGCGTCTAGGTTTGTTGTAGCTTTCCTTCCAAGGAGCAGGTGTCTTTTAATTTCATGGCTGCTCTAGGACATGCAAAGCTGTCACCTTTAAAACACAGATTTAATCTTCCAAACTGAAGAACACTGTGAAGGGCATTCTATTCAGCCATTTTCGTGAAATAGAAAAAGTTCATGCTTCCCATCTGTTTCACTTCTGTTGAATGTGGTAGAATTGAACTTTGTAGACAAGAGAAAAACACTGGCCTAAGGCTGGCCAGATTACTGACATAACCTCCAGTCCTCTGCTTCACCTGGCATCCACTCTGATGATACCTACTTGCTTACAGTCTTACCTACTCCTCAAATTTAGGGAAGTCTTTGGTTCAGAAATAGAAGGTTACTAGAACGGTTGGTAATGCAACGTATGTATTCAGCCCCGGCTGTGTAAACCCAGGAGACGGCATAACCGATGAGGGTTGTTTTCTTTGCATTCCTTCTTCTCAGGAAGTCATCTTTGGGTTTTTGGTGTGGTAATAATGACCAACAGGCAACTACTGTGGGTTGTCCAAGCACTAGTTTTAGCACAGCACACCTGGAAGTGCCATTCATTTTTAACAATTCTGTGAGTCAGGTAATAGTGTTCGTGTTTCATTTTTCATTTGAGGAAATGGAGGCCCAGGGAGGTTAGCAGAAAGAAGGTGAATTAAGAACCTATTTAAGTGAAAAGGAAAACTATATGTAGATACTGATTAATGATATTATTTGTTGCTAGGTTTTGTTTCAACTGAAGACTCCCAAGTGAAGATGAAAAAGAATAATATTATGCTGCTGTAGGCGGCGGTGGCAGCACAGGAGTGGGCTGGTTTTCTGAGGATATAGAGATTTATTTAAGTAGTGAACACTTGATACCACTTAGTATTGGAAGGTTTGACTTCTGAAGCTAGAGGCTCACAATGCTAAGCAGAAAGATTTCTGAATGCTCTTTATTTTACTTATAAGAATCGTCACTAACCATCAGAAGAGACTGCATTTATTTCTAGGAGGCAGCTAATAATAATGTAGCAAAGTGCTCTAAGGTCACTACCAACTGAAAAAAAACAAAAGGGCAGTATATCAGACTCGCCCCAAGGTGAAAATACGCGTTTTTATTTTATTTTGGTACTAAAGGGTTATAATTCTTGCTGTTTATGCTCTGACTGAAATTTAAAGGTTAGAATTTATAACCTGGGTGTATATAGTTCTGTGAGTGTGTGGGGTTAGCCTTAATTGCTCCAAAGTGTATAAATGGACTTTAGTAAATGATCCATTTGAGATGCTAATTTTTCTTTTGTTACCTTTAAGAGACTTTATTAATCCAATTTTTATTTGTACTTAAATGGTTAATTAATATATCCCAGATGGTTGATTTGATATGGACAGAATAGGCATGAAAATGTTAGGTTTACAAATTACACCCAAATTAGTGGCTTAAGACTAAATGATTTATTTCTCATATTAGGCAGATCGACTGGGCCCAGCTGATTGGTTCTTCTGCACACATGATATTGGCTGGAGTCACATGGGTGGCTGTATTTAGGTGAGACCTCAGCTGGAACTGGAATGCCCTAAATGGCTTCACTTAGGCTCTCAGCTGGGGTGGCCAGAATAACTCGGGGCCGACCAGGCCGCTCACCATTCAGTACTGTAGCCTGAGCCGCCTTACATAGAAGCTTGGTCCCAAATGGAAGCTGCTGGGTCTCTTAAGACACCTAGCACTTGGCCACTTCCACAGCATTCTGTGATCAAAGCAAGTTACAAAGCCAATCCATGTTCTAGGGAAGGAGAAATAGATTCCACTTCTTGATGGGAAGAATTGTTGGTTTCTGTCTTTGTAGACAGTCACCCGAAAACTCATAATTAAATTCAGGTCTTACATGTTATGCTTACCAAACCTTCAGAGGTTTGCTGAAACCAGCAATGACCAAAGAAGAAGTTTGTGAAATTGTCCTTGAGATTTCCACTCGGGATGAAGGGCAAGGAGATTGTGTGAGTAAATATGATAATGTGCTAGTTATATAATAAATTCTACCCCCTTCAGCATCTTCTTTGTTAATCACCCTCTGCGTGAAATGTTCATATTGAATGTTTTCCTTCTGGTACCTGACACTCACAAAATGTCTTGCACTCCTTTCATGTGGTAAGAACTTATTTGACCATTGAATTGAAAACACAAAAAACAAGGATTACTGAAGCCTTTGTTTTTAGTTGCTTTGAACAAAAGTTGGGATTTCTTCTCTGTGACCTCAGGTGAAGTAGTGTGAGATCTCCTGATTAAAGGGAGATTCAAGGTGGCACAGCTACTAATGAAGTTTGGAACCTTGCTGGTGGCTTGTGGGAGCCCCTGGTAAGGTAATCAGTGTTGGAGCCAGGTCTTTTCATGTTCCTCAGCAGTCACATACATTGAATTTTATCACACACTGGCTTACAGAACTTTGCACCAGTGTGTATTTCTGTATATGCTCCTCCAGACATCAGTCAGATTCTTGAACAGAGGGATCTAGTCTTTATACTATGACTTCACTTTTTTCTGTAAAACCTCTATTTCCTCTCCCAGAACAATTTACAATGTAGTCATAAGTTTATCCTTACAAAATACTTACTGTATGTTTAGGAGTGTGTGTGTGTGTGTGTGTGTATGTGTGTAAGAGAAGAATGACATATCAGCTTCCATATCAAGTCTCATTTCTCTGATAGAGCTGAGAGTGAAACCTGGGTTGAATGTGAAGATTTCTTATAAATGTCTGTCTTCCACAGCTCCAGTCTGGGAATTTATGCCAGCTTTTAGTGTGAAGACCACCATTAGCCCTGCCTTTTTTATATTGAACATTTTTTGTGTTATATTATTACCTTGAGTCTATTTGTTCTTTGAGGTAGGCTCTGTTCTGCATAACAGAAACATTAAAATAAATGACCATAATATAACTGGACAGTGTTACACTGTTGGAGGCATTTATATGAGGCAGAGCAGGCAGACTCCTGAGAATGCAAGAGAAGTTTTCATGAATAATTTGGAATATACCCAGTGATGTTGCTTTCATTTCCTTAATATCTGAAATGGGGGATCCTCTTAGAAACCTGGTTTGTAGACTGTATAGTATGCTGCCATTTAAAGAAGATAGTACAGTATGGAAGCTCTGTCTTGGATACTCTCCCCTCTCAAGGATATAGGAGAGAAAGGGATCACTGTAAAAAGTAAAGGAGTCTACATCATTGGAGGAAGGAATCATTCTATATTGTGTATCTAATACATTTTCCTGGAAAGGAGTCTTGCAGACTCTCAGGCTTTTTGTATAAATTCCACTAAAAACTCTGTATTGTCAATTTTTTGAATATCTTTGTGCTTGCCCTGTAGGCTGAAGGAGTAGCAGCTTTCCAACTAAAAGAAAACCTCTTTCTGAGCTGTCAATATTTACTCAGAAAAAGACTATCCTCCGAAACTACCAACTAAATTGAACAGTGTCAGTAGAGAAGTATATTGCCTAAAAATGGGTAGTTGATTAAAGATAGCCAAGTTCAGGTGCCAGGTGATACACACTCATGTGATATCTAATACAGTACCGAAGGAAATTAACAGCAGAGTCTCGAGATACTTGCAAAGCCTCATTTGCAGTGGTTTGTTCGGTTTAAGGGAAAAAAGGCATCTGCCCTTACTATGCTACGTACTGTAGGGAGTGCAAAAGTAACTAAGATCAGTAAGGAGTCAGAATTCTGAGAGGGGAATTAAGAACAATCTACAAGAAGACACTGGATATGGCAGAATGTAGTTAAGTACTGGCCCAAAGACAAGAGAGGTTACTGTAGTAAGGAGGGACCCGAAATGGCTTTGAAGATGGCCCTTGAAAGCTAGATTAGGCTTTAAACAGGAGAAGATGGGAAGAAAAGATAAGAGCAAGAGAAATTTTGAGAGCGCTCCAGTGAGCAATGACACGTAGGGGACCGTGTTCACACTGTTTTGGCGGAAGCTGACGAGGAGGGAAGAGAGTGAGAGTGGTGCCTAGCAACGTAGATTGGCCGACGCCATCATTGCTTTGCTAAGGGATTTATGGAACTCACAAATGGTGTGTGATTAGAAAAATGATTTTGCTGCATTATTCTGGATTGGAAGACCTGCAGGTCCAACAGGCTGTTCTTTCAGGGATTCAATAAAAGGTGCCCCCACTAAATGCAGTCAGTGGCTGTGGACATGCCAGGCAGTTGTTGAGAGCAGGGCCAAATTGCAGCCTTACTTGTTCTACCAGGATGTGGTGACTAATCACAAATGTGAAAACTTGTTCAGCCCCTTCTTCAAACCTACCCTCACAGCTAACCTGCAGACGTAAATAGTGAGGTGAGGTAACAGTTGAACCCTTCAGTCACTTAATAGAAAATAGAAATTTCTTAGTTGAGTGGATGAAGTATTTGCAGCCCTGACGAGTGCATTCTTCTGTGGCCCATCAGATTTCAGAACTTAAAAGCACACAGGCTCAGTTTGTTTTGTCTGAATTTTGGAGCTACTCAGACTTCTCATTGCATTGGTGATTTAAAAAAAAACAAAACCGCTCACTGTCCCCAACCTTTGTGCTAAATGTTTAGATATGATATGTGTATATGACATGAGGGAGGAATTTCTTCATTCTAAATGAAATGAGCAGCATCATTAGAATCTCGGGTTACCGGACTTTAGTCCTGAGGAGGGTTTTGTAGGACAGGAAAGGCTGTTCAGCTGACCCCTTTATGCCAGAATAGCACCTCCGCTGGAGGTTGGTGCAGCTGGAGGGGCTAAGGAAAAGATTGCCGACACGGTGAGATTTCCACATTACATTTTACCACTGCAGCCAGAGATCTGTACTGTTGAACAGATAACTGAAGAATTTGTGGGTTTTGGGTCATGTTAGGACTAGCAAAAATCTCTGAAATCTGTTCTACTAGCATTGCTGTTACCAATAATCATAGGGAACTATTTTACTGAGTTTTACACCAAATTTGATACCATCACAATTACATTTTGGATACACTTGAATTGCCTGTGTTTCAGCTAATAGTGTTATGTACTCCCTGGGAGATGATGATGCAACGGAACAGGTGGCTGGAGATAATTAGAATTTGAATTTGACTCTCACTTTGCCATCTTCCTGAAAATGAAACCGGAGTGGTTAATCACCAAGAATAAACTGCATGTCAGCAAGCTCTCAGCAAGGCGCTGCCCTTAGAACACACTGCTGCTCTAGTAGACTGTTTTGGGATGTTTCCAGCTGTTAATAGGGGAGCAGTCTCCGGTTTGGCTGGGAGTGGCTCAGCCTGAATCGTTTGCCCCATCTTTTGTATTGGTTTTATTTCTTCAATTAATAGTTTGAGTTGTTAAATGGATTGGAGAGTGAAGCAACGCCCTTTTGTCTTCTTGTCATCTTTGGCGTAGCCCAGCGCAGTGCTGCCTGTAGGCAGACCGCAGAGCAAGCTTGTGCATGTTTTTAAAGGGCCCTCTGGAGTGGAAAGCAGCCTGTCAGCATGCAAATGAGATTGAATTTTATGTTCTTGACACCTTGGCAAAAAAATCTTGTATTTGGAATCTTTCAGCTTGAGAACTGGCCAGTGTGGTGGGCCCCCCACAGGAAGCACTTCTTTAGGTCTGTAGCATAAGTATCTTTGTTACGTGCCTGACCAGTCCAGATTTAGTCATGTTGCTATAGTACCAGGTTTCATTAATTTTCTGGTCATGTTCTCCTAATAGCCAGATGGTATATGGATATGTTTTTCCTTTGCTTAATTTATCCAGATTTGATTATCCGTATTTTACAGGATTTTTAATTTTGAAAAGTAATTAGAAGACTGATAAGTAGAGATACATGTCTGGGTGTTGTATTTCAGTATGTGAGCAGCAGATACAACATGTTTAGGCTTGCTGGGTATTTGAATTCAGAGAGGGAGTTATTACTCTCCTCTGTACCCTCTTTGGTGGAGAGGGAAATGGCAACCCATTCCAGTATTCTTGCCTGGAGAATCCCAGAGACAGAGGAGCCTGGTGGGCTGCTGTCTTTGGGGTCACACAGAGTCGGACATGACTGAAGCGACTTAGCAGCAGTAACAGTACCCTCTTTTAGGCATTTTTTAAGAGTTCTTGTCTTATAATATGTCGTAATACTTGTACTTGGAGACAGTAACGGGAAAGTTACCAAATACTGGTGGTTTTGGATAATCAAAAGTCATTTATGGGTTTTGAAAGATCAAATGAAAGTTAAGGAGTTATGCATATCTTAGTGTTTAACTTTTTTGTGCTTTTTCTCATTGTTTTGGGTTCTAAGAATTGGTGGCCATCCAAATGGCTCCAGAATGGCTCTGTACCCTATTAAAACAGGAGTATTTGCTTTTAAATTTTCAGTGTACCTGATTCTTAACTGTTACATCCTTCCTTGGACCAGTTCATTCTAAATTATTGGGTCTTCTCAGACATAGGATTAGTCCAGCTAAAAGAGTGAGCAATCTATTTGAGGCTTGTGAAAGATTCAGGAGTGGAAGGACAGAATTTCTGAATGAACTGTGCTTTATACTTGGGCTTGCAGGAATTGTGGGAGGCACCTCAGTGAAGAGATGGACCGGTGTGTATAATCATGGAGTCTCCTTGCTGACCATCACCACCTGCTCTCCTTGATAAGTGAGAGTGGTCGGGGAGAAGGAAAAGAGGTCAACATGAAGCTAAAGCAGCGAGTCGTGCTGTTAGCAATTCTCCTTGTCATCTTTATCTTCACCAAAGTTTTCCTGATTGACAACTTAGATACATCAGCTGCCAACCGGGAGGACCAGAGGGCCTTTCACCGAATGATGGCGGGCTTGCGGGTGGAGCTGGTGCCCAAGCTGGACCACACCTTGCAGTCTCCTTGGGAGATTGCAGCCCAGTGGGTGGTTCCCCGGGAAGTGTACCCTGAAGAGACACCAGAGCTGGGAGCAATCTTGCATGCCATGGCCACCAAGAAAATCATTAAAGCTGATGTGGGTTATAAAGGGACACAACTGAAAGCCTTACTGATACTTGAAGGAGGACAGAAAGTTGTCTTCAAACCTAAGCGGTAAGTCTTCATCTTGGAAGTTATCTGTGCTGTTTGGTTCTAACCTGGAATTTGTTTGAGTGCTCATCTCCCTCTCCTACTATTCTCTTCAGTAAAATGGAGGCAGAGACTCGAAGGTCTCTGAAGTCTTTTCTAGCCCTTAATGTTCCATGATTCTTTGAGTAAGAGAAACTTGCAGGAATATGTTTTGGTACCAAATTAGATTGAACACTTTACAGTGAGAGCTCTCCTTGATTTCTAAATTTATCAAGTACTATGTGCCAGATGTTAGAGATACAAAATGAATTGGTTAGGAAATAAGCAACTTGTCACCATAAGTGTACAGTTAAAGACCAGATGACCACGTGTCAGAAACGCTGTGGAGTAGGAGTTACCCAGAGTTGGAGTGAGTTTTGGATGAGTAACTTAAGTCCTTTTTAGTGCTAAAGCTAAGATTCTTTCACTTGAGCTTTGGTTTTGTTTTAATTAATAGACTTTATTTTAGTAATTTTAGGTTTGCAGAAAAATCAAGGGGAAAGTATAGAGCATTCCTATGTATGTCCTTCCTCCTCCTCCCCAGTCTCTTCTATAATTAACGTCTTCCATCAAATTAGTACCTTTGTTACAGTTGATGAGCCAATATTAATTTATTAACTAAAGTCCATAGTTAAAGTTTACTCTTTGTGCTGTATATTCTGTAAGTTTCAATAAACTTATGACAACAAGTAGTCACCGTTACCCCATCATAAAGGACAGCTTCCCTGACCTCAGAGTCCCCTGTGTTCTCTCTGTTCATTCTTCCCTTCCTCCCGCTGAGTCCCTGGCAACCACTCATCTCTTTAGTGTCTCCATGGTTTGCCTTTTCTAGAATGTCATATAGCTGGAGTAATACCTTTTGTAACATTTTCAGATTGGCTTCTCTCCATGTTTTTTAAGGTTCCTTTGTGTCTTTTTGTGGCTTGATGGCTCTTTTTTTTCCCCTGAATAATATTGCATTGTGTAGATGTACCACAGTTGGTTTATTCATTCACCTACTGAAAGCTATCTTGGTTGCTTCCAAGTTTTGGCAGTTGTGAGTCAAGCTTCTGTAAACATTCATGTGCAGGTTTTTGTGTAGATAAGTTTTTAGCTCATTCGGGTAAATACCAAGGAGCACAGTTGCGGGACTGTCTGGTGAGAGTAGGTTTAATTCTGTAATAAACTACCAACCTGTCTTGCAAAGTGGTGGTTCCATTTTGCATTCCCATCAGCTGGGAGTGAGAATTCTTGTTGTTCCACATCCTCGTTAACGTTCGGTGTTGTCTGTGTTCTGGGTTTTGGCCGTTCTGATGTGTGTAGTGATACCTCGTTTCTTTTGCCTGTTCTAAGCGGAGAGCTGAGCCATTTTAGTTGCCTCAGTCCAAATTTGAACTGAAGAAAGAGCTAGTTCATACACTATTAGACGGTGATCTCTTTGGACTTCTCTAAGGATCTACAGAGGGAATGTGTGGCAATTCTGTAGTATAATTTTTAAGTTTTCTGTGTGTATATGAATTTGAAATAGGTTAACATGATGGTAATCTATATTCTTTTGACAGGAATTAGTTACCAGTGCATTTTCTCAAAATTTGTAAGGTCTGAAATTATCTGTGGACTAAACATTTTTTTCATTCCTCAGTGGAGCTTTGGAGAGAATTATAACACATAACTTGGGGTCTCTTTCTGGAGTGGGAGAAGAAACATGGGGTGATGATGTGCGCAAACTTACTGTGATCAGAGTAGTTTTCTCAGCTCTCTTCATGACCCAGATATCAGTAGGTAATAGGCAGCCAGAGAGCTAGTATACTGGGATTCCAGAAATGGAAGGGATCTGCATTTGCCTGGAACTGGGAGGCATGGTGTGTGGAAGATGTGGAAATCAGGTAATTTGGGAAAAGCATGGTTATGTGGACCTTGAATCTAATTTCTGTTGCATGCACACTGTTTGCCAGGTGTTACACTAAGTACTTTTTGTATGTTAATGCTTTTAACCTTCATCACAACCGTGGACAGTTACGGTACTTATTTCCAGAACCAGAAACTGAGATGTAGAAAGAGTAACTTGACAGGGTCACCCTGCAGTAACTAATGGAGCTGGCATTTGCATCTGTCAGAGTGTGAGCAGCTGGTTCTGCCACACACATGCGAGCCTCTCACATTTGTTTGTCTTCCTGTAAGAGAGATGACATGGATCATCCATTTTCAAAAATTTGCTAGCTTCCTTTTGAAATGTGATCCTTGACCTCTTGATTTGTAGCCTGAGCCATCAGCAGCATAAGCAGACTAATGGAAAGAAAGCAAACTAAAAACAAGAATTTAAGTTCGTGTAAAGAGATGAATTGCAGGCAGTTTGTGTTTAAATAAAAGGATACCCTCTTCATACCCACTGTTTATACACTGGGAAATTAAAGGTGAGATGGGACAGCAGGAAGTGTTAGAAGGCAGATATTACTGACGGTGTGCAACATTAGTGTTAGTTCAGGCGCTTTGCAGATAGGTCTGCAGTGTTCCGACAAGTTGTAATATAAATGGAGGGTGGAAGAGGCCAGACTGGTGAGAAGGGGAAGTGGCAGCAGATAAACGCACAAGCTAACGTTGGTCACTGATGCTTCATCTCATATCTCTTACTACCACTGCAGTCTTCCCATTACTTTCCTCTTTCAGACCATCCTGAAAACAACTTTCATTCTTCTCCCAAATACCCATATCATCACTCTGCTCCCCAGCTTTAAAACATCCAGGGATTCCCATTACTCACCAGACAAAACCCAGCCTCTGCAGCCTAATGGCCAAGCCTCTTACAGCTTGGTCCTCCTGTCTACACTCAGCTCTTTATTCTTGTCAAGGCAGCCCCTTCATCCCCCATCATCTCCCAAATAGCCCTTGTCCATGCCCAGCTCTGGGGATGTTCCTCCCCCACCCCCTGCAAGCTGTCGAGGCCCCTACAGTGGGTGGTAGCCCCCTACTCACTGCACACACTGACCTGGGCTGATTATACCTGGCACTCTCGCAGGCTGGGGAAAGTGGATTCACATTTAAGTGCTTGTAGAAATTGACTCCAGTCCGAAAACACCCAGAAAATTGCTATTCTGACCCCAGGGGCCTCTGAGACTGTTTAGTCCTAGTGTAAGTGCAGATTAATGTCCTTGGTCACATTCTGATGTCCTTCACCAGGAGGATAGGAGTGATTTATCGGCAGTTACTGTATGAATTTCGTTCTTCTGTCAGTGACTTAAGATGGATCGCTCTGTTGAGAGGAGGATCTAAGTCCTTGCTGCTGAGTTGAGACGTGCACCTTTCTTTAACAGCCACTTGTGGTTCAGCATTTCTGGAGCCGGGTTGTCCATGTCCTCCCGTCAGAGACAGAAGATTTGTATAGTGCATGAAATATACAGGAATACAGTCATGCCTTTATTTGCACATTTTGCCTTACATTGTTATAAAAGTAATTTTGTTTTTTAATGTAGCTATATCTTTTCTGGAAGTACATTGACTTTCATAGACAAAAACTACAGTTATGGTGGGAAAAGAATAAGCTGGCAAGGGCCCAGAGCTTGGGAGAAGTGAAGGATCGTAGGAGGTGTTGCAAGGGACCTTGGTGATCAACTAGTCTAACTACTCATTTTACTTCTGGGAAAAGTGAAATCCAGGGTTCTGACTTTCATGTTTCACAAAAACCAAAACATGAACTAAGGATTCAGACCTTTGGACTCCAGTGCAGTTCTTTCACTTGATTCCTCTTTCCCATTTCCTTCCCTTCCTGTTTCTCCAGCCCACTCCCAAAGTTTCTGAATTTTTCTAGGGTTTTGCATTTCATTCTGTGCAGACTTTCCATGTTCTGGAAAGTTCTCTAACATTTCACTGAAAGGAGTGGACTGCATATCACCACAATCTTCTGTGGCTCCACTGGAGTCCTGAGAAATAAAGTATTCCGGGCCTGTCACCTACAGCTGTAGTGGAGAGAGAAATGCTTGAATAGTGTCAGCTTTCGCTGCAGTCCTATTTAAAAACTGAGACTTTTCATTTGGAGGTAGCAGGTGTAATCCTAGGCAGCCTAAATGATGCTTTGACACCAGAAACAAACAAACAAAAATATGAGTATATTGACCAGGCTAAGAAGAAACTGGTGTCCAGCCAGGTGTTGAGGCATGTCTGTCTCCTCACATAAATGTTTCATTGCTTTGACTTGAAAATGTGTTTTATGAACATGGTTTCACTTTATATCCTGTGGTCACTTATGTTGAAGGTCACTGCCTTGTCTAGTACTGTTTCCCACTTCCCCATGGCCTTTTCAGCATTGGAGACCCAAGTGAGCTTAGTGGAGTGGCTCCTCTTCACATCATTCTCTACTTACTTCTGTCTTATAAAGCCTACTAGGTCTCCTTTTGATTCAGGAAATGCAAGTGAACAGTAGAAGTCATAGATGAATTGTGTTCAGTTTCCCATTAGCAAATTTAGGTTGTATCTCTTTGTATAATTAGTAGAAAGAAAACGCTAGTTTTCATTATCCTTCATTTATGTCATGCATGTGATGTAAATCATCGGAGTGGAGTTTGAGATGAAAGACATCTTTGTTGTTGTTTAGTCGCTAAATCGTGGCTGACTCTTTGCAACCCCAATGACTGCAGTGCCCCAGAGTCCCCTGTTCTTCACCGTCTCCTGGAGTTGGCTCAAATTCATGTCCATTGAGTCGGTGATGGTATCCAACCATCTCATCCTCTGTTGCCCCCTTCTCCTCCTGCCCTTAATCTTTCCCAGCACTGGGGTCTTTTCCAGTGAGTCAGCTCTTTGCAAAGACATCTTAGAACTTGCTTTTTGGTCCAGCCCCTAATATTATCAATAAGAAATCTAAGACCCACAGAAAATAAGGGTTTTACTCAAGGTTACCCAGGCAGGTAATGACAGAGCTTTACCTAACTCTCACTGCAGTCCAGTATTCCTTCCACTGCATCATCATAAACTTAAAAAGAGAATAGTTATTCAGATAACTTTAAAAAATTTTTCCTTTTCCTACTTATTTAACAAAACCTGAAGCATATCAGGACCATTGTTTTCCCCAAGAAATTTAAACTTCTCTAATAAGCCTTACCATAGCCATTCTGGTAAGCAAGCCTTTTAATTACATATTTGTCTTCATTATTTCAGTTTATTCTAATAGACAATTCAGTAGACATTTATTAAGCACCAACTATAGACTTAGCACTGTGCTGAAGATACAAAGAGTTCAGAAAAGTACCTTATAGTTTTACTTAAGCTACGTTGAAAGTCTTCAGGAGGGGTAGAAATAGCATCTGTGTTTTATTCATAGAATGATTGCAGAGGTAGCTGTATAATTCTAGTTTTCTTCTCCACTTCGTCTTCACATCATCTGCTGGTGATCCATGCTGACCCACGACTGTTCCCAGGGTTACAGAGGTTACTAGAGCGAATCAGGCTTGCAGAGTTTCTGTTCTGCCTCTTGTACTGTCACCTCTGGTACTGATGTAATTCATGTCTACATCTGTGCTTCCCATTCGCTCTGCAGGTATAACCGGGACTATGTGGTAGAAGGGGAACCATATGCTGGTTATGATAGACACAATGCAGAGGTAGCAGCCTTTCATTTGGACAGGTATGTGTAATCACAGTGGGTTACATTCGTTTTATTTCCTTTTAAAAATATCTTGGAGAGGACTTGTGGACTCCTTTCAAAGGAGTGTAATTTAAAAAAAAGTGTAATAACTTTGACTTGTTAACTTACTTTAGATAACTGATTGCTTCCACTAAATTTGTATGAGTGCCTCATTATTTGGGTAATAAAATGGCAAGAAGAAAACCAAAATTTAACTTCAAATCCCTAAATTGAACTGGTCATTAATTGGGCCTGGCAATCCTGGTTTTTGTTTTGTTTTGATTTTGTTTTTAAGTAATACTCATTTATCCTCATATGCTAGAAACATAACATGACATATATGTAAATATTATTTTCCTTCATACAAAATATGCACAGCTTCAATAACCAGGATAAATGTGAATTCTAAATGTGTAAGTTAATGAGGAAAACTAATGCTTTTTAAGCCGGTTATTAGTCAGAATTCTTGTAACTGAATTGTCTAGTGTCCCAGTTGCTCCTTTTGATCAGATCTTTAATCAGGGCATGTTGATAGACTTTAAAAGAAATTATTGACTGTATTTTTTTAATGAATCTATAAGGAAACTAGAAGAAAATAAAGATGAATTTTTGTCTTTTTTCAGAATTAGGGAGGATTTTATAGGTATAAAAGCAATAATTTAAAAATCACAAAGAGGGACTTTGCTCGTGGCCAGTGGTTGACTCTGTGCTTCCATTGCAGGAGGGCCTGGGTTTGATCCCTATTCAGGGAACTAGGATCCCACATACTGCAGCCAATAAATAGATTACATTTTAAAAAACTCAGTAGATTCAACTAAAAAAAAAATTTAACTCGTATGTCAAAAAAACATAAAAATTTAAAAGCAAACTAACTTGGGAGGAAAATACCTGAATCCAATATATAATCTAAACATTAATAGCCTTAATATATAAGTTTATAAAATCTTATATATACTCTAAAACACTAGTAGAAATGGTTTAAGAACACACTTGGCTGAATAGAAATTACTGATTGCTAATAAATATGACAGAGGGAATTCATATTCACCAATAAAAAAAAAAAAAAATCCAGGTAATTCCCTGGTTGCCCATCGGTTAGGACGCCACTCTTTTGGAAGGGTCAGGTTTAGTCCCTGGTTGGGAAACTAAGATTCCACAAGCCACAGAGTGCGACCAAAAAAAATCCAGTGAAATAATGGGATACTGTTTTCTCCTACTGAAAGGGACAAAGATTAGAAAAAAGATAGTACTTTATTGGCAGGAATAGATTGGCATCTATGCTGCTTGTGGCATTGTTAATTGGTTCCGTCTTTAAGAACTCTGGCACCATGCATCCAGAATCTTCATGTTCATATCCTTTGAATGAATAGCTACCTTTTTATGCAAACATCTAAGACATTTCTTGGAAGATATTTCTAAAAAGTACTATAGAGAATCAGAAATTCAAAGATACATATAGCAAGATCTTAGCGAGTAGCATTTTCAGTACTGAAAATCTGAAAGCAACCTAAACATCTAATGACAGGGAAAATTAAATGAATGTTCATTCATAACACCATGAATTTTCACTGCCCCTATTAAGACCTAGCGGGAAAGAGTTGGATAAATCCTACTCATCAGTTAACTGCACATTAGAGTCAGTCTTTGCAAAACCTTATTTATGTCCTTGTTTTCTTCATCCCTAATCTCTTTCCTGTTTCTCTGTTAATGGATACCAGCAGTGCCTGAAGGTCTTTTTCCTATAACCATACCAATATTTCATATTATCCAACATATTAATTTCTGTTAATCTGATATATGTAAAGTGGTATCTCATTGTTCCTTTATATTCCCCCAGTTATTGACAGAGATACCTCATCTTTTCACAGCACAGCACCTATTTGTTAACTTGTAGTGAAGAAGTCTTTGTACAGAAATTACTATTTTGGATATTAATTAAATAAATAATGTTTCAATTTATGACCTGTGCTTTGGGGTCTTGTATGTAAAAGCCCTTCCCTCCCTCAAAGTCTGAAAGCTATTCTCTGACCAGCCCCCATCCCTTTTGTTAACTGCCCCAGCCAGGCTCAAGTTTCACTGAATAAGGCTTCCCAACACTAAATGGATGCTCTTCTTTGGTCTGACAATGGTCAGTGGGGAGAAAAGGTACTTCCCCACTTTCTTTCCCACTCCATTCTCCTTACACTTTTCTGCTCTGAGTTACTATTTCTCCATTACATTAGGATTTAACCCCCTCCTCTAGCCTCAGAAGGTTCTCTCAGTTTTTATGTTATTTCGATCCATCTGTTGATCTCCTTACTTTTGTGGCTTTTTTAAGAATGAGTTTAGGGTAGAGAATCAGTCGGCAGCCCTGAGCAATGGATTATCGATCGCACAGTCATTTGTAATTGTAGAAACCTTAAGGCAACTTTCTGAGAGAGTCAGAAAAGGCTCACGATGCAATGATGAGCGAAAAGCAGGAGGCAAAATTGCATACAGTGGAATTCCAACTATGCATATACACACAAGATTGAGTGTGTGTCTGTGTATACGTGTCTGAAAAATATGGTTGAATGCCGGATTGTCACTAGTTTTTTCTGGATTGTGGAATTACGGATGATTTTAATTTTCTTCCATAAATTTTCTGTGTATTCTGAGTTCTGCCCCTCAAACTTTTCTTCAGGGAGTGTATATTTTTTTAGCAAGAAAATTTCCTTTTTTAAAAAAATGATGATGCTCCACCAAGACTGCACTTGAGACCATTAGAAGTATCTTAAAATGTATCTGTATTTAAGTTTTCCTATGAGTTTATCCTTTTAGGTTAATTTGTGTAGTTTTCTATCAGTATTCTGTGTTATGCAAAGATTTGAAACCATGTGTGGGTTTAGGCCCAATCTTTTTTTTTAATGCTTTGTTAAGTTTATTTTAAAACTTTATTATGAAAAATTTCTAACAAACATAGAGAGAACATTATAATGAACCCATAGACCCACTCCTTAGATTTAACAGTTGCTCACATTTTGCCAGATTTGCATTCAATAAATTACATCTCAATATTAAATTCATAAATATATGTACCTCTGAAAAATATTTACCAGCAATCAGTATCTTTTGGAGAAGGGCATGGCAACCCACTCTAGTATTCTTGCCTGGAGAATCCCAATGGACAGAGGAGCTGATGGGCCACAGTCCATGGGGTCGCAGAGTCGGACACGACTGAGCAACTAACACACACAACAGTACCTTTACACACCTAATAACATGATTAACTGTGATTTTTAAGATTTCTGTTTAGGGAATTCCCTAGTCAGGGAGCTAAGATCCTACAAGCTGCTCAACTTGGCCAAAAAGGAAAAACCCTACTGTTTAAAATAGGATCACCATAGATACACAACAAGCAACAAAGATTTACTGTATAGCACAGGGAACTATAGTCAATATCTTGTAATAACCTATAATGGAAAATAATATGAAAACTAATATATGCGTACTCTGGTTTAGTTGCTAAGTAGTGTCCGACTCTTGCAACGCTGTGGACTGTAGCCTGCCAGGGTCCTCTGTCCATGGGATTTCCCAGGCAAGAATTCTAGAGTGGGTTGCCATTTCCATCTCCAAATATATACATATATGTATAACTAAATCACCTTACTGTGCATCTGAAACTTTGTAAATCAAATATACTTCAATAAAATATATATATTAAAATTTTTTTAATAAATAAAAATAAAATATATCCCCAAAGATTTTTCTCTTCTGTTCAACCTTCCAAACCAGGATTCTAGGTTTTCGCCGAGCCCCCTTGGTGGTTGGCAGATTTGTTAATCTGCGGACAGAGATCAAGCCTGTTGCCACGGAGCAGCTCTTGAGCACCTTCCTAACCGTAGGTAAGAAGGTTATAGAGGACATTTAGATAAGGCATTAGTTAATAAATGGGGCATCATAGAGCAAGCTGTTCATGACTTTTAGGAATTGAAGAACTCAAGGGAATGCAAAAGCAAATCAGGCAACTTGTTCTCAGGTTACTGGGGGAAATAGATCTAAAGGTAGATGGCAGGAAATTGAAAGTTTTCCCTAATGTGCACTTTGTATATGAAGTTGGAAGTGAGATCATTTATGCTAGTGTGGTTAGGGAATAATTTTATTTCCTTCTGCTTGATCTTAAATCTCAAACTCAAATTTTGGCCTAAATCAATTATTGTCTGTATATCATTGCCTGGATGGTTTTTTTCCTGCCCCTGTACTTTCCTGGAAACTGTGTCCTGCTTTCTGAAAATTGAGCAGACCTTAAGGCAGCTCTGTAAGAGGGTCAGAAATTCCCTTGTAGGTTGTACTTGGGCCTAGAAGATCACCACTGCCGCCTCCTATTCTGCGAAGGTCAGCCTATAACTCACTGTGTGTGACACTGACCGCCACCCTCTGGGCTCTGTTCTCCACTGTCATGCTCTGAGTTGAGGGGTCTGCATAGAACTCTCACTCCTGTTCTCCTTGCAGACAGTGTAAATAGGAGGAATTCAAAGGTGCTGTGGTCTCCTGTCTGAGCCTCCTCATGGTGACATTTTCAATAACACAGTGCTCTGCAGTGATATGACTGTTGAAATAGACATTGCAAGATGAACTTCACCTTGCTTTGCTAGAGTGAATGTATTTACATTTATAATGAGATGAAACTGAATATTTAAAGCACTTGTGACAGATTCATCATTCAGAATTTACACTTGCAGGCTACGGCTCTGCTCTTCTTACAAATAACCAGAAGCATACAGTGTCACTGATTTGTTTCGTATATTTTCTAATCACTTTTGCTTGCCCAATTTTATGCTCAGGCAAACATGCATTCCTGATGGATGAGAGGAGGTCAAGAATAGGCGCGCTATCTAGAGACTAATGGAGGTTAACTCTCATATACCGACTGTGCAAGGTGTGGGGAGAAGGGAGAGGCCCGACAAAGGAGTGCAGAGGAGGTTATTCACACTTCAACTGAGTGTTGAAGAATCTCTGCATGCTACCAGGCAGTGGAGAGGGACGGGCATTGGGCAGAATAGCAAGAAGTAAATAGAGACAAGGGCACACAGACCTGAAGTACACAGAACCGTATGTTTAGGGAAGAACTTCTGGATACACCCTGTGGGCAGTGTCTTAGTGTGGCTGCTGTAACAAGATATCATGGACTGTGTGGCTTAAAGAATAGGGATTTATTGTTTGCACAGTTCTGGATGTTGGAAGTCCAAGACCAGGGTGCCCGTAAGGTTGGGGTCTGGTGAGAGCCCTCTTTGTGATTCACAGGCAGCAGTCTTCTTTTTGTATCCTTACATAACAGAGATAGAATGAAAGAGAAATAAGCTCTCTCATGTCTCTTCTTATTGAATATTAAAGGCACTAATCCCATCATGATGCCCCCCCTCCCAAAAATTCCAGCTCCCAGTACCACCGTACTGGGGCTTCATTATGTGAATTCTAGAATGGACATTAGCTTTCACTCCATAGCAGGCCATTCGAGGGATTCGCTGGAGACAGGTTTTTAAATAATAATGACCTTGCTGCTGCTGCTGCTAAGTCACTTCAGTCCTGTCCGACTCTGGGCGACCCCATAGATGGCAGCCCACCAGGCTTCTCCGTCCCTGGGATTCTCCAGGCAAGAACACTGGAGTGGGTTGCCATTTCCTTCTCCAGTGCATGAAATGGAGAAGGCAATGGCACCCCACTCCAGTACTCTTGCCTGGAAAATCCCATGGACGGAGGAGCCTGGTAGGCTGCAGTCCATGGGGTTGCTGGGAGTCGGACACGACTGAGCGACTTCACTTTCACTTTTCATTTTCATGCATTGGAGAAGGAAATGGCAACCCACTCAGTGTTCTTGCCTGGAGAATCCCAGCGACGTGGGAGCCTGGTGGGCTTCCGTCTATGGGGTCGCATAGAGTCGGACACGACTGAAGCAACTTAGCAGCAGCAGCAGCAGCAGCAGTAGTACATGAAAGTGGAAAGTGAAAAGTGAAAGTCAAGTCGCTCAGTCGTGTCCGACTCTAGTGACCCCATGGACTGCAGCCTACCAGGCTCCCCCATCCCTGGGATTCTCCAGGCAAGAACACTGGAGTGGGTTGCCATTTCCTTCTCCAATGCATAAAAGTGAAAAGTGAAAGTGAAGTCGCTCAGTCGTGTTTGACTCTTCGCGACCCCATGGACTGCAGCCTACCAGTCTCCTCCATCCATGGGATTGTCTAGGCAAGAGTACTGGAGTGGGGTGCCATTGCCTTCTCCGAATAATGACCTTAGCACAGTATAACTAAATTTGGGGTACCTTTGCAGCTTGACAAAGCACTTTCACGCAGTTACCTTATTTAATCCTCTTGACAAAGAGTGCAATAAATAGGGGAGATTTATCCACATTTCAGACATGAAAAAGAAATTTAAAAAAATTAAAAGACTTTGTCCAAGTCACAGATCTACTAACTGTTAGCCAGGATTCAAACCCAGATTTTAAGACTCTTAAAATATTTGATCTGCTTATATTTTTATATTCATTCATTTATTCATTGAACAAAATTTGGTTTCACTTCTGTGTGGCAGACTCCAAACCAGGTGTTGAATATACAAAAATGAACGACACCTTCCTGTGTTCAGGAGCTTTGTCTAAAGGAGGAGGAGCCAGACATTTACAGAGAGCCTGTGGGACTGTGGAAGGGCAGAGGAAAGGGTCTAGAAGTCAGGGACGGTGATAGTTCTAACCAAGTTAATAAGGGAGTAGCAGTCCTGCAGGAAGGTGCAGTGGAAAAGAACACTCCAGGTTTGGAAAAGAACTCTTAATAGAGTTTTTGTGCAAGCCTTTGGCAGCCTAAAGAAGCTTTTCTACCCTTTCTTAAATACATAAAATACACAGATTTATAAGTAAAACTAACAATATTGAAGTATATATTTTTGACTTAAAATTACAAAAAGCAACTTTGTGATACAGTAACATGTGCTTTGTTATTTTACACATTAAATAACAAGATTTAGAGTGACCTAGTAACTACCATGATTTCAGACCATAAATATAACTGATAGTTTGCAGGATCTGCAACAATGCTAATATGATATGAAAATCTGTGATTTCTTCTGGTGAAAAAAAATCACAGCTAATGCTAATACTATGGTTTGCTCCCTACCATCATACTTGAAGGAAACGCTAAGTTTTAGATAGAAATTAATGAAAAGGAAAATGTAATTTTGTTTCCATCCAGTTCACAGGCTCTCTGAGTTAACCTTGTTGCAGGTGAAAGGCAGAGCAGAGACAACAGTGACAAGATATGAGAGAAGGACATTGAAAGCTCAGGGAGCTGCATAGTTCAGCTGAAGTAAAGCCTTTCTCTGTAGGCCCTGGGAGGCCACTGAAAGAGTTTGAATGTGGAAAGATGAGATGTGAGTTTTAGAAAACTAATTGTAGCCACACTGTGGTGGATGAGTTGGCAAGAGGCAAGATGAGATGAGAGTCTTTGGAGGCTGTTGTAGTAGATTCACATGCAGTGAGTCAACTAAAGCAGGGACCAGGTATGGAATGATTAAGAGATACTCAAGAATTAGGGTCTGGGCTTCCCTGGTGGCTCAGCTGGGAAAGAATCCGCCTGCAATGCAAGAGAGCCTGGGTCAATTCCTGAGACGGGAAGATCCCCTCGAGAAGGGTTAGGCTACCTACTCCAGTATTCTTGGGCTTCCCTGGTGGCTCAGCTGGTAAAGAGTCCACCTGCAATGCAGGAGACCTGGGTTCTATCCCTGGGCTGGGAAAATCCCCTGAGAAGGGAACAGCTACCCACTTGAGTATTCTTGCCTGGAGAATTCCATGGACAGAGGAGCCTGGCGGGGTACACAGTCCATGGGATCACAAAGAGTTGGACACGACTGAGCAACTTTCACTTCACTTTAAGAATTAGAATGGAAAGAATTTGGTAAACGTTTACGCTAAGTGTAACAAGTGAGAGAAGAAAAAATTTTAAGAATGACTCTAAAATTTTGGGGTTGGATGACTAGATAATGAAGCTGTTACAGAAAGGAACAGACTTAGGGAGACAAAGCAAAGGAAGATAATGAATGTAATTTGGGTATTTTGTCTCCTTGTATAAAGTAATAAGAAATAGATATACTGGCTTCTGTCCCAAGTTCCTGATACATGGCTCCTGAAACCCTTATTAATTCCTTCCTCAGGACACTAGGAGCATACCTTATTCTATTGAGACGATTCTGGGTGGGTCCTGGATGCTGCCTAGATGGAAGCTGTGAATGATCAGGCCATAATTCAAAGCTTGGCGTTTTCAGGACTATACCCTTGCACTTTCTCCAGAGAGGGGGCGAAGGGCCGGAAATAACTGATCATGGCTGGAGTTAGTAATTGATCATGTCTAGGTAAGGAAGTCTCTCTAAAAATCCAGTAGGACAGGGTTTGGAGTATTTTACCGGTTGGTGAACCAGAAGTTTCTATGTGCCCTTATGCCAGGCCCCAAACAAGAACAGAAGCTTCTTTGTTCAGGACTTCCCCCTGTGTATCTCTTCATCTGGCTGCTGCTTGCTCTCTATTGTAATAAGCCAGTAATCTAGGAAATAAACTGGTTTCTCGAGACCTAGGAGCTGTCCTAGCAAAAACTTTTTAAATTGAGGCATAATTGACATACATCATTATGTTAGTTTCAGATGTACAGCATGATTATTCAGTATTTGTATATTTTGTGAAATGATTGCCACAATAAGGCTAGTTAACAAGCATCACCATATATAGGTACAGAATTTTTTGTGTTTCTTGTGAGGAGAACTTTTGAGATCTGCTCACTTAGCAACTTTCAGATATGCAGTACAGTATTATTTACTATAATCACCATGCTGTGTCTTACATCCTGATGACTTATTTATTTTATAACTGGAAGTTTGTACCTTTTGATGTCCTTCACTCACTTCCCCCACCCCCCACCGCCGGCTTCTGGCAACCATCCATCTCTTCATCCATCTGTTCTCAACTGTCCATGAGCTTGTTTTTTGTTTGTTTGTTTGTTTTGTTTTAGATTCTGTAAGTGAGATCACACAGGATTTATTTTTCTCTTGTCTTATTTCACTTGGCGTAATGCCCTCAAGGGCCATCATTGTTGCAAATGGCAAGATTTTATTCTTTTTTGTGGCTTAATAATATTCCATTACACACACACATATATATACCACATTTCTTTTCTTTTTCATTCATATGTTGATGAGTACTTAGGCTGTTTCCATATCTTGGTGGTGGTGGTGGTTTAGTTGCTAAGTCGTGTCCGACTCTTGAGAACCCATGGACTGTGTAGCCCACCATGCTCCTCTGTCCATGGGATTCTCCAGGCAAGAGTACTGGAGTGGGTTGCCATTTCCTTCTCCAGGGTTTCCATATCTTCAGTTCAATTCAGTCGCTCAGTCGTGTCCTACTCTTTGCGACCCCATGAGTCACAGCACACCAGCCTCCCTGTCCATCACCAACTCCCGAAGTTTACCCAAACTCACGTCCATCGAGTCGGTGATGCCATCCAGCCATCTCATCCTCTGTCGTCCCCTTTTCCTCCTGTCCCCAATCCCTCCCAGCATCAGGGTCTTTTCCCATGAGTCAACTCTTCACATGAGGTGGCCAAAATATTGGAGTTTCAGCATCAGTCCTTCCAGTGAACACCCAGGACTGATCTCCTTTAGGATGGACTGGTTGGATCTCCTTACAGTCCAAGGGACTCTCAAGAGTCTTCTCTAATACCACAGTTCAAAAGCATCAATTCTTCGGTGCTCAGCTTTCTTCACAGTCCACCTCCCACATCCATACATGACCACTGGAACAACCATAGCCTTGACTAGACAGACCTCTGTTGGCAAAGTAATGTCTCTGCTTTTGAATATGCTATCTAGGTTAGTCATGACTTTCCTTCCAAGGAGTAAGTGTCTTTTAATTTCATGGCAGCAGTCACCGTCTGCAGTGATTTTGGAGCCCAGAAAAATAAAGTCTGACACTGTTTCCACTGTTTCCCCATCTATTTCCCATGAAGTGATGGGACCAGATGCCATGATCTTCGTTTTCTGAATGTTGAGCTTTAAGCCAACTTTTTCACTCTTCTCTTTCACTTTCATCAAGAGGCTTTTGAGTTCCTCTTCACTTTCTGCCATAAGGGTGGTGTCATCTGCATATCTGAGGTTATTGATATTTCTCCTGGCAGTCTTGATTCCAGCTTGTGTTTCTTCCAGCCTAGCGTTTCTCATGATGTACTCTGCATATAAGTTAAATAAACAGGGTGACAATGTACAGCCTTGACGTACTCCTTTTCCTATTTGGAACCAGTCTGTTGTTCCATGTCCACTTAGTTCTAACTGTTGCTTCCTGACCTGCATACAGATTTCTCAAGAGGCAGGTCAGGTGGTCTGGTATTCCCATCTCTTTCAGAATTTTCCACAGTTTATTGTGATCCACATAGTCAAAGGCTTTGGCATAGTCCATAAAGCAGAAATAGATGTTTTTCTGGAACTCTCTTGCTTTTTCCATATCTTAGATATTATAAATAATGCTGCAGATAGTTCTTCGAATGAGTGTTTTCATTCTCTTCAGATACTAAGTACCTAGATGTAGAATTGCTGGATCATATGGTAGTTCTATTAATTATTAATTTTTTGAGGAACCTCCATACTGTTTTCCGTAGTAGTTGTATCAGCTTACATTCCCACCAGTGATGCACAGAAGTTTTCTCTACAGCCTTACCAACACTGGTTATTTCTGGTCTCTTTATTGATAGCCATTCTAACAGGTATGAGTTGGTATCTCATTGTGGTTTTTGTTTTCGTTTCCCTCATGATTAGTAACGTTGAGCATCTTTTCATGTCTCTGTTGGCCACTTGTTTGTCTTCTTTGGGAAAATGTCTATTCAGAGCTTCTCCTTTTTTTGTTGGATTATTTTTTGCTATTGAGTTATAACCCCTAGTCAGATATATGATTTGCAAACATTTTCTCCCGTTTAGTAGGTTGCCTGTTTGCTTTGTTGATGGTTTCCTTTGCTGTACAGAAGCTTTTTGGTTTGATGTTGTCCACTTGTTTATTTTTACTTTCGTTGCCTTTGCTTTTGGTGTGAAATCGAAAAAATAATTGCCAAGACCAGTGTCAAGGAGCTTACCTCTTATGTTTTCTTCTAGGAGTTTTATGGCTTCAGGTCTTAAGTTCAAGTCTTTAATCCATCTGGAGTTGATTTTAGTGTATGTTATAAAATGTTGTCCAGTTTCATTCTTTTGCATCTGGCTTTCCAGTTTTCCCAACACCATTTATTGAAGAGACTGTCTTCTCCCCATTATATATTCTTTACCCTAGCAAATTAAACCCTAACGGGCTAATAGGAACCCCTGATTTATAGCCAGTTGGTAAGAAGCACAGGTGACAACCTAGACTTATGATTGTCATCTAAAGTGGAAGGCTTATGGAACTGAGCCCTTAACTGTGGAGTCTGATGCTACCTCTGGGTAGATAATGTTAAAATTAACTTGTGACCTCACCAGTGTCCAGGAATTTACTTGGTGGTGGGGGAAAACCCACACTCACTGAAATTGGGTGCAGAATCTTGCCTTGATAGGAACATCCAGGCTTAAATGTTAACTAATCATTTAGAATCTAAAGTCTGCAGCTTAGGAAAGAAGTGTGGCTGGAAGTGCAGATTTTACCATCATAAGTGGTAGTTCATCCCAAGAGAGCATGGAGATTAAGGTCATCAGAAAACTAGTTTTTTAAAATTGGTGCATCCAGGAATAATGAAAGGTTGAGAACCTCAGGTTCATGGCCATAAAACCAGAATATTGAAATCTGGAAAGGTATTATTCATAATAAATAGCTGGCATTGTCTGGTCTCTGACAGTGTGTCAGGCACTGTGCCGAGCACTACTGGAGATTATCTCACTCACAACCCAGTGGTGGGTTGAAGAACTATTATCTCCATTTTATGGAGGAAGCTTAGAGAAGTCAAATTACATGCATAATGTCTTGCAGTCTAATGACTGTTTATAGTCTATATTTTGAACCCGCAAACCTGAGATCACACTCTTAGCCTGTACACCTGACTTCATTCAGTTATAAAGGGCGTTATTTACCAAGCTCAGGAGTTTGGATTTCATCGCATAGATAGCAAGTTTCCTGCACCAAGCAATGTTTTGTTTTCTTTTGTGTTTTTTTATCAATAATATATTCCCACAACTCACAATTTTTTAAAAATACCAAAGGAGTACAGTGAAAAAACTTTCATCCAACCATTCCTTCTCCCTACTCCCAGTGGCAATCTCTATTAGTAATTTCTTTTTATGTCCTTTTTGTATGCAATATGAATATATATTTTTATCTAGCTCTACCATTTTATACAATATGTGTCACGCTGTACATGCTTCTGCATCTTGTTCTTTTATGTAATACATCTTGGAAATCTTTCTATTATCTCATGTAAAGAGCTTTTTCATTCTTTTTTTGTTTTACCAGTTACAACGTGCTCCATTGCATGGATGTACTATGGTACATAGTAATGTACTATGGTATATTCATTTAACCAGTCCCTTGATGGACCTAAAAGTTACAATATTTTGTTTTTACAACCAGTGTTGCCCAGAATCACCTTGTACATATTTCATGCATGATCAACTATATCTGGAAGTGGAAGTGCTGGTCAAAGGCACATATATTTTTACATAGATGTTTAACCAGTTTACCTTCTCAGCAGTGATGCATGAGAACGCCTCTCCCCTAGCTTCACCAACAACATATTACCAAACTTCGGGTTTTGTTTGTTTCACATGTAGCATCTTTTTATTTGTTTAAGAGCTATTTGTATTTTCTTTATCTTTGCATATCCTCAATCATTTTTAACTCTGTCATTGGTCCTCCTGATTTACAAGAGTTCATACTTAGGAAAGATAGTAGCTCTTTGTGATATGAGATATAAATATTTTCCCCAATTCTTTAATTTCTTTTGACTTTGCTTAGTTTTCTCTCTCTTTTTTTGATTTATAGAATTTTTTAAGTTCATTTTTTAATTGAAGGATAATTGCTGTACAGATGCTTTATAGAAATTTTTTGTTTTTAGCATATCAATCCATCTTTTCTGATAGATTTTCTGATTTTGAATCATAGTTAAGCCTTGCTCACTCCAACATTATGGAAAAAATTTTTTTTTTTTTTAGTACTTCTGTAGTTTTATTTTTCACATTTGATATTGTTGGAGCTATAATGAAGTATGGCTCCACTGTTGTTATTTTTTCCCCTAGATGGCTATCAGTTGCCCCAGTAGCCTTTATTCAAGAGTCTCTTGTTTTTCCCCTGTAATAAATTTTCTTCAGCTTATTTAGCTTTAGTTTCTAGACTTTCTGTTCTGTTCTATCGGACATTATATCTGTTCATCAGCTGGTCTATGTTTTAATTATGAGACATTATACTATGTTTTGATGTCTGATAAATCTAGTCCCTTCTCTTTGCAGTTATTTTAACAGTTTTCTAACAGTCCTTATTTATATTTTTTCTTATGACCTTTAAAATTGTCATATCTAGTTATCCCATAAAAGACCCATTGGTATTTTTGATGGATCAAATTAAACTTTTAAGTTTATATCTTTATAATTTTAAACATTATAAGGATGGTGTATCTTTCAATTAGTGTTCAAATCTCTCTTTATCTGGCAAAGTTTGTGGAGTGATAGAGTCAACTTTAGGGGAGGGGTGTGTACAGTGAGTTAGTTTCTATTTAGTGTGTACTAAATAGGAGGCCAGAGGGTGGAAATACTAACAAGTTTGTCTCTTCAAGGACCCCTGTACATGTTTATATTTTAACAACATAAACAGTTGTTAAAATGGTATGTAAGGTTTTATAGGTATAGGAAATTAGTTCATTTAATGGTTATATTTCATAGAGGTGGAGGGCAAAGAAAACATTACCTACCTTAAGTTTTTATTTTGAAATAATTCTATGTTTACATAAAAGTTGCAGAAAATGATCTGGAGTCCGCCCCCAGATTCCCAATTGTTAATTCTGAATCCGTTGAGAACAGGTTGCAGATATGAATATCCATTACTGCATTATATGCTCCCTTAAGACTTGAGTGAGTATATCGCAACTTCCAGGGCACTCTCGTACGCAACATCGTTCAACCATCAAAATCAAGAGATTAACACTGATCCAGTATCACTAATCACATAGACCCTATTCAGATTTTGCCACATGTCTGTGTAATGGCCTTTGTACATCCAGGATTTAATCTAGGATATTGTATTCAGTTGCATTCACTTATGTCTTTTTTAGCCTCCATCAGGCTGAAACAGTTTCTCACTCTTCTTGTTTTTCAAGACCTTGATGTTTTTGAAGAGTGCAGGCTGGTTACTTTCTGGAACATCTCTGATGTTCATGTTTCATTATGATTTAAAGACTTTAGTGAAAATGCCAACAAAGTGCTGTTGTTCACTTCTCAGTGCCTAGTATCAGGAGGCACATGATGTTGGTCCCATTACCCGTGATGTTAACTCATCACTTGATTAAGGTGGTGAGTGTCTGCAAGGTTTCTCCGGTGTTTTATACTTACTAATAAGTAATTGCTGGGACTTCCCTGGTGGCTCAGATGGTAAAGCGTCTGTCTACAATGCAGGAGACCTGGGTTCGATGCCTGGGTTGGGAAGATTCCCTGGAGAAGGAAATGGCACCCCACTCCAGTAGTCTTGCCTAGAAAATCCCATGGACGGAGGAGCCTGGTGCAGGCTACTGTCCATGGGGTTGCAAAGAGTTGGACACGACTGAGCGACTTCACTTTCACTAAGTAATTACTGAGTACTTTGTAGGGAAAAACTCAAAACTGTATAAACATTATATCCTCACCAAACTTTTGCCCGGCAGTTTTAGCATTCATTGATAATTCTTGCCCACATCAGTTACTACTGTGATAGTTGTCAAATGGTGATTTGCTAAGTCTTTTAGACTTATTGGTTGCCATTCTGTTGATGAGTAGACCTCCCCTTACCCTGCCCCACTTTTATTTACTTATTTATTTATAAAACTATGAGCATGCAGGCTCTTAATTTACTCAGTAACAATGTTACTATTATTATTTATTTTGATACTCAAACTGTCACAGATTTGGGAGGGGGAATCCCTACAAACTGTCTCCTGTCATTTGGAATGTTCCCATCATTCTCTGAGTGCTTCCTTATGGCTGGCATAGCAATATGACCCAGACTGATCTTGTACTTTCTCTGCTCCTGCCCTCGGGTCATCTGTTTCTCCAGGGAACCCTGGTTATTTTTAATATAGCACCAAAACAATATTTAGAAACTAATATATGAGTGCTTGGTGTGTTCATTACTACCTGAGTGTCACTGTTTCTAGATTTTCTAGAGGAGCAGAGGTAGAAAACGTATGTGATATATATACATGTGTGTGTATATATATGCATAAATATACACACACAAACATTGGTATTCTGTCTTCTTCTATATCTCTGTGTATTAAACCATCTGTTCAAACTAGTATCCCCAGTTATAATTCAACAGCGAAGGATTTACTCTGGCCTTCTCCCTTTGTATGTGTTAAACTCCCTTATCTATCTATTGGAAAACTGGTTCCCATTATCCTCAGTCTGTTTATTCATTTGCTCAAGACCCCACTCCCCAACCAGTATGTAAACAGTCCTGGCCATTGTGCCCTCTCTCCCTCCCCATGGCATTCTGGCCAGAATGTCAGTCCTGTCAAAGGAGAAGAGGCCATTACTTAAAGTGAGTTCAGAAAGATACTTGTGGCAGTAGTTGACTTCTGGGAGGGGATTGGGTAGACAGGGCAGAGAGGGAGACAGAGAGTTACCTTTTCATGTATATCCTTGTGAATTTTTTTTTTTACACCATGTGCTTTTATTTCCTATACAGAAAATAAAGATTTTAAAATCAATTCAGGATCTTTGTTTTCACATAGAGCTGCTCTCTTCTGCATTGTTTGCAGAGAATTTGGAGTCATCCTTTTTCTCTAAAAGTATTTGGTTCCATTCTCTCCTTTAGGAAATAATACTTGTTTCTATGGGAAGTGTTATTACTGCCGAGAAACAGAGCCAGCCTGTGCTGACGGAGACACGATGGAGGGGTCTGTCACACTTTGGCTTCCAGATGTGTGGCCTCTACAGAAACACCGACACCCATGGGGCAGGACTTACCGAGAGGGCAAATTGGCCAGGTAAATGCTCCTGTGAGCCGTTACTTTATTCTCTCCCGTACCTAATCAGGTGCTGACCCTGTGTAGGAGCCAGGGGTTCTGTCCACAAATAAAAAGGACTGTGGATGGTTCGGGGGAAACCTGCTAGTCTGGGACTTTGTCTTCTCTGTATTTTAAACAATGCTACATGCGGTGCTGACACTCAGTGAACACCCCCCATGCTGCTTGCCTCCAGGTGGGAGTATGATGAGAGCTACTGCGATGCTGTGAAGAAAACATCTCCTTATGACTCCGGCCCGCGCCTCTTGGACATCATTGATACAGCTGTCTTTGATTACCTGATTGGCAATGCTGACCGCCATCACTATGAGAGTTTCCAAGATGATGAAGGCGCTAGTATGCTCATCCTTCTCGATAATGCCAAAAGGTAGGACCAGCAGGACTCTCCCTCTCCATTCAGTTCAGTTCAGTCGCTCAGTCGTGTCTGACTCTTTGCCACCCCATGAATCTCAGCACGCCAGGCCTCCCTGTCCATCACCAACTCCCGGAGTTCACTCAGACTCACGTCCATCGAGTCAGTGATGCCATCCAGCCATTTCATCCTCTGTCGTCCCCTTCTCCTCCTGCCCCCAATCCCTCCCAGTATCAGAGTCTTTTCCAATGAGTCAACTCTTCGCATGAGGTGGCCAAAGTACTGGAGTTTCAGCTTTAGGATCATTCCTTCCAAAGAACACCCAGGACTGATCTCCTTTAGAATGGACTGGTTGGATCTCCTTGTATTAGGGGTCTTATATATACAAGAAGGATGCTGTCTAGGATGTCCTGGGAAACCTCCAGAACAGACTGGACAGAGAGCGTCCTTCCTCTTCCAACTCAGGGTCTTTGCCATGGGCACCCATCCTTCCAGCTTGTTCACAGCTTATACTCCTTTCACCCTCAGGGATCTAAGACTTTAATAAAAATGGAAAAGTCATTTTTTCCAAGGAGTCAAAGATTCTCATTCTCTTCACAGACAACTGGAAACCAAAGTCTTGTATTTATTGCTACTTATATCATTCTTTCTTGACTAGGATGTTTAGAATCTTGAGAAATACATAGCTAACAGAACATGAAATTTAGTTACTGTTAAATATATAGTATCCAAAGGTTCATGCAGTTTAAAAAATTAATTTACTTGATAGGGTGTTTTTGCTATTTTTATGGCAGTCTAGGCCCAGATTTTTTCAATTATGAGTAGGAGAGCAGTTGTTTAATGATTATAAAGACAAGTCACTATCTTGAATAAGACAATTTTATTAATTTTGAATAAATGAAATGTCCTTATTCAGATCTGAGCTATTTGAAGAGCACATTGTATTTTCAGTTTGCACTCTGCATTCCCCATGGTACCCAGTTAAGTGCCACACTTTTAGTTACACTTAAGTGTTTGCTAAATAGAATACTTCCTTGGAGCCAGAACTGTCCAGACTCTAGGTTACTAATTGTTAATGTCGGTTGCTGAGAATAAGCTGAGCCATGGATCTTCAGCAGAGGATGCTTGGGCAGCGTTTGCTAAGCAGGCCACCACCTCATACTGAGCACCAGGCCCCTCATGTTGCATGGATGGCGGTGACAGTTACAGAGAGTGTGAGGCCACAGGAAGTGGCCATGCCCCCCTCGTGTTGCATGGACAGTGGGGACAGTTACAGAGAGTGCGAGGCCAGCAGGAAGTGGCCGTGCCCCCCTCATGTTGCATGGACGGCGGGGACAGTTACAGAGAGTTCAAGGCCAGCAGGAAGTGGCCATGCCCCCCTCGTGTTGCATGGACGGCGGGGACAGTTACAGAGAGTGCGAGGCCAGCAGGAAGTGGCCGTGCCGTGTATTTGATTTTCAGTTACACTGTATTTTCAGTTCCTGAATACCTTTATCCTTGTTTATAAAAGTGATCATGTGTGCTATGGAAATAAACATGGAAATAATTGCCTTTGCCATTTTTTATTCGAGGGCCTGCACTGTGCTGAGGGCTACCAGACACAGTGAGCTATTAAGGTGAGCTTCTAGGAAAAGAGTAGAAGGTTGACAGTTATTCCAGAATCAGTTCTTTTCTAACTGAACTACTGCTTAAGGCATTTTTATATATGCTTCCAATCACCATTTTCTCAGCCTCTGTGAGCAGTTTTTTCCAATTTAAATCTGACCATATTCTTTGATGTAGGGAATAGGATAATCTAAGTCTTTTCTTATTGGTAATTTTGGAGTAGAACAAGTATAACTTCGTTTTACAGGAAATGACTTTCTACTTGTTTGTGAGAACCTAATATGAATAGCCTTTATTTCTCTGTGCACCTGTAAAACTTTCTCTAGTTTTGGGGTCTTCAGATTCTCCCTCCATCTCTGGACTTCACACTTTGTCACAACGGTTATGCTCTAGCACCTTGTAGTGTCCCGGCAGGAGAGAGGACCCTTGTAAAGGAGTATATCTGTTGCTCAGCGCTGCAGTGCAGGCTGTTAGGAATCCTGTGTCTAATTGGTCATACCCTGTTTATTTCTAATTTAAGTGATTTGAGCTGTGTGGGCATAAAATTACCTAGGATCACATTTGGGTTTCTTATAGAATTTGTTCTTACTTTGATGCTAAGAAGGGAACTGGTGCTTTCATCTGATTCGCTAAGTTCTCATTTAATTTTCAGCTTTGGGAACCCCTCGCTGGATGAGAGAAGCATCCTCGCCCCTCTCTATCAGTGCTGCATGTAAGTCACTTTACCAAACGCATTTGCCTGCAGCGCTTTTCGTGCTTTTCTAACCCAGAACCCCCTGGAGATCCTGGATGTAGGGGATCAGGGAAGGATTTCTACAGCAAGGCTTAGACAGCATTTTGAGTTTTATATGAATAGAAATGATCCGTTTATTTAATAATGTATATTAGTTTGTTTTACTATCATAGTACAGTCCCTGCTCCCCTACAGAGCCCCGTGCGGGCCGTGCCCCGAGTTGCTCTGCTGTGCTCACCTCCCTCTCACCACCGCAGCCCACCTGTGGTCTGCTTGTCTCAGTCGGGAGTTGTGTAACCAGAAATAGCTATCTCCCTAGGTATTTGTGTGTTTTCGCTCAGTCGTGTCCAGCTCTTTGCGACCCCATGGACTGTAGCCTACGAGGCTCCTCGGTCCATGGGATTTTCCAGGCAAGAGTACTGGAGTCGGTTGCCATTTCCTTCTCCAGGGGATCTTCCCAACCCAGGGATTGAACCTGGGTCTCCTGCATTGCAGGCAGACGCTTTACCCTCTAAGCCACCAGGGAAGCCCTCCCTAGGTATTTAGTAACTGATTTTTTGAAAGTCTGTGTTAGAGAAAAAAGAAATTAAAAAGTAAATCAAAAGAATGAGATAAAGACTGAGCTCTAAGGAGCTCCTTTTCAGATCATCATTGCCAGTATGACTTTAAAGCGTGAGCACTAAGAATCAGCTTGGACCTACCTTGCTTAGACACTGCTGGTCAACTCCCAGAGAGACACTGACTGCATAAGACTGCCCCTTCTGGCAGCTGGTCTATTTTACTTTTCTTTTCTTTCTCTTTTTCTTAAATAACAACAGGATTCTGTAGAAAGTGTTACCTAGGCTACCGTAAATTATCTTCATTAATACTGGGAAGCAGTGATACATCCAGTCAGAACCTGCGTCTGTGACGGAAGGTGTCTTTGTGTTAATCAGTACTATCAGTCTGGTGCAGTCAGAAGACAGAAAAGACATGGTGTGTTCAACGGAAAAGTTTAATACAAAGGAGGGTTAAACCCTCTGATACACAAATAGGGCCGAGGGAGAGTAACCAATTTGGAAGAGACCCCCACCCCCACCCCTGCCCCAAGGCTGGGTTTGGTCCTCAGTGGAGAAGGTGTAGTTCAGCCCACTTGATAGCAGAGTAGTGCACTAGTTTGCAGATGCTGGGAGTGCAAGAAGCAACCCTGCAGAGTGCAGGCAAGGAACAGACAATCCATAGGACATGGCCTGTACAGAGAGTCATGACTCAGAAGAAACCCTCCAGGCTACAGGCAAGGCTTATTTGTGGGCCTGCGGAGGGAATAAGGGTACCAGCATGGGTGCGTGGCCTTGGGGCTCTGGTTTCCATGTCAAGAGGGCCTTAGGAAAGTTACTACCAAGCCAGGCCGAAGCTGCAGTGTCACGGAGGACCTGCCTACTCTGGGAGTGTGGCCAGGGAAGAGCTTCATTTGATGACCTTCCCCGAACACTCCTGGCCTGTACAGCAGCCAGAAGCATCTCCCTCCAGCACTGAGAAAGCCTAAGAGAAGAGATAATTAGAGGACCTCTGTCCCCGAGAGCAGGGCATACATGAAAAGTGGATTTGGAGCTGAAAGGAAGTCAAGTGATACTTTCATCATGCAGGAGAAATTCTGATGCTCTAGGCACTCATATTTTTCAGCATTGGAAAACCACACTGCCTGTGTGCTTGTCCATCCCTTCCATGCTTAAGCCAAAGATCCTTACTTTCTTCCTGTTCAGATGGCTGCAGAACAGGCTGCCGGCCTCATGCAGGGTCAGGCCTTAACGCATGCTTAGTAGTTCCCGCATTACCTACAGGGGAGTTCGTATTTTCTTCTCAAATAAACAAAGGATACTCTTTAGGCAAAAAATAATTAAGAAAAATAGATACCCTTAAACTTTTTCTCTTTGTAAGATTAATGCTAGAATTTTTAATTCAGAAACATAAAAAGGAAATTTAAATTAAATTACTTGCTAAAATGTAAGGATACCTTCTGTTAACACTTTAGTGCTTCATTCTAACTGTGTGTGTATGTTTGTGTGTGTGCTTAATACACACATTTTCTTTCCCCACAGATTTGGAGTAAAACAGTTTCCTTCCAACTTTCCCCCCGATTAAGTATTATATGGGCATTTCCTCATGCCACTGAATTTTCGTAACTGCTTTAAATGGCTGCATGGTTTTTCATTGAATGGATGAACCATAGTTTATTTAACTATTTCTCAGTTGTCAGACATTCAGATTCACATTTTTCCTGTTAAAAAGAGCACTGCAGTGAACATGTGTAAATATTGTGTGTATCTTTTATTAGTTACTAAGAAGGAAATATCAAAATGTGGTAGTGTCGCTCATAATGGAGAGCTGCTTCTAAAACAGAAATGGCTTTTCTAGTTGAGATATTTTACATAATTACTTCTTTACATTTGTCTGCCAAGCAGGCTTCAGTCTCCACTTGACAGTGAGAGGCTTTATGTAACCTGTTCTAAAACTTATTTCTCCCAGCATTCGTGTGTCCACCTGGAACAGACTGAACTCCTTGAAAAATGGCGTGCTGAAGTCTGCCTTACAATCCGCCATGGCCCACGACCCCATCTCCCCAGTGCTCTCTGATCCACACCTGGACGCCGTGGACCAGCGGCTCCTGAGTATCCTGGCCACCGTCAAGCAGTGCACTGACCAGTTTGGGATGGACACTGTGTTGGTGGAAGACAGGATGCCTCTCTCGCACTTGTAATTCTCCACAAAATCAGTGAAACTGCTTTTTACAAAGATAGAGAAACAGCACAATCAATTCCAGATGGTATGAGATGGATTGGAAGTGGCCAGCAGCGTGTTCTGGTAATAGGGGATAGGGTGGCCTTGGATTTCTTTGGTGTTTGCTGTGGTAGAAGCTAAAGCAAAGACTTAGAAGCTTCAGACCACAGAACCGTACCTGCTGAACCACCTTCAGACTTCCTCGGCGTTTGCCCATCCTAGCAGTGGGCAGCACAGTTGGTCAGTCTTAATTTCTCATGCCAAAGGATGAAGAGGGGTGTGACATTCAACTAGGTTAATGCTGGGGTTGGTTCTGGAGTGTGTATCTGGAGTTCATCCTTATAGTCCTTTCTCCACACTTGTGGATCTTCCAAAAACACTTTGCAGTCTCTTGAGTCCTTTTTTCCAGGATTAGTCAAATTGGGGATTTTACTGCTTCCTGGGGAGTGGCAGCAAGGAACAGGGCATTCTGTTGAGCCAAAGTAGTAGGGACTATGCTTTTAAGGTAGAATTAGAAGGAAGGACAAAAGCAGGAAGGATGTTTGGGCTTTTAAGTAAGAAGGTGGTAGTGCTTTTGATGATTCTTAAAGGAGGGAAGAAGAGAGAAAGAGACCTGCTTGGTAGAACCAGAATCAAGGAAGTGATTGAATTAGTGAAAAATAGGTTCCCCTGTATTTAAGTTCTTAACATATATAAAAGCAAGCATGACTTGTACCTAAGTAAGAGTTGCATTCTCATGGTTATGTCCAAATTAACCCAAAAAAAAATTGTCTGTAGAGAACCTACTGTTACAACCCAAGCACAATTCTGTTATGGAGGTTTACTTTCCTTTTTTGCCCCAAACAGGCAAATCCTTTGCAGATAACTGAAGAGAACATCCTGCGTAAGAGTCAGGTTGCCTGCATCTCTGCCATCCTGATTCCAAAATGAATTTTCCCTTTTGTCTTCAAGGTATTTAGTTGTTAAAGCTGTTATTCCCGAGAGACTGGCGATCCTATTTGTGCCTTTCTTGGAGAAAAGCCAGCTTACTCCTGTAGCTAATAGTTCACATCCTGCTGGTGGCTGGACCTGTCTAGTGATTTGGGCCATGCAGAAGGCTAGAAACAAAGATTTTAAGCCTTCTGAGCCTTAAAATTAAGGTTGTTACCAGGAAGAGCCTTAAGATTTTGATTTATGTCATACCCTGTTTTCATCATTTAATCTTGTTCTGAACTCATGAGGTAGTATCGTTCTTCTGTCTTCTATTAGCACTTTCAAGCATCAGTTTGCTAAAACAGGCTAAGTTGTGTGTTCTGGCAAAGTGATTTGACATGTAACCAGTTGCATTAAAATATAGGGCAAGGAGAGCTGGCCTGGTGAGTCCACTTGTGCGTCCTCAGAGCTGGAAGCTTCTCTCCTGCATTTTGTCTGGGGACTCTTTGGGTTTTGACTTCTGTGAAGCAAAGACTAATATTTAAACAGTGTGGTTGAACAAATTTACTGCCAGCCACAATTTTAGGTAACCACCCTTTCAAAAATGGTTTAAAATTTATGCTCCAATTTTCTCAAATTGAAAGTCAACTAAGTACCCAGTAACTACTTTAAAGTAACATGAAATTAGGATGCTTTTGTACTTAGTTTGAACATTTGGAGATGCACATAGAATGGACTTAGTTATTTTTTAAAAGCTTTTGGATTTAAGAAGACATATCAGCACAAAACACTGAACTAGTGTTAACAGGAAGAGGTGCTGATTTCAGTTTTAAAGTCATGTACTGTGTGCATCCAGGGAAGTACACATTTGAGCTTGAGAAGAATTTGGATGGTGCTCACCTCAAAGCATCAGGGAGCCAACAAGAAGGTAGTCAGTGCTACTTTGCTTGATCAATGTTCGTTGAATTAATTCTTTCAAACACGTGATATTGTTCTTTGGTATGCCCCAGTGGAATGAGTAAGAACTGTTTTCAAACTCGGGAACTTTATTCATAATGCTGAAGGCAGAAGATTCTGTTGAGGAAAAACGCAGGAGGAAAGGCTGCTTTGAAAGCATCTCATTCTTTTTTCCAAACACTGCTTCATTCTATTTTAATATGATCTCAAGAAGTGTTCAGATGTATAGTGGTTAAAGTTAGAACTGTGCTAAGAGAGTGGTGTGAACTGATGCTTAGAATATAAATTTATGTTCTAAGTCAATATTGGATTAAGCTGGGAAAAGTGTGTTTAGGTAAATGTCGGAGAAAGCCAATCATAAGCTCTTAGTCCTAAAATTCATAAACACTATATTCTGATTCAAAAAAGAGGTAGATATTGTTTTTTAAAGTTTTCTAACACTGACCTTTTTATGGTTTATCTTTTAGAATTGAGGGTTATAATCAGACAGGTCACTGGAAGGGTTTTTGGTTAGCCTTAAGTTGGATATGCCTAGCTAACGTCTAAAGATAAACATGGATACATTTCAATATTCTAAAGCTAAGAAAATCAGAACTGAGTAGCATTTCTGCACTCCTCCTCCTCCTTTTTAAATATATTTATTCCAGAGTTTGGGGGAATATGGATATAGAGGTTTCATCCTAAAATTGTTCTTTAATATGAAGGTATATTATTAGTTTGGGGTAAATAATTTTCTGTGCAAAACAAATTAATAGACAGGATCTGACTTGCTCAGAGTGTTGCTTAATAATATATTAATAAGGCATTTCTCTGTATTTGCTCTCAGGATTAATATGTCAAATGAAATGTAATAAGGAAATGGGAGAATTCAGGTACATCCACTGTATACTGTTTTGGGCAAGATGAATCCTCTACATGGCAAAATTTCAGTGTCACCTCAAAGCCACATGTTCTTCCAAAGAAATCCAGCTTTTATTTGGGAAAAAAAAAAAAGAAAAGGCGTTTGGCCTTCCCCTCGTATCCACCGTGTTCCTTCACCCTTTCTTCTCCACAGCTTCCATATTCTCATTTGACCAGTCCATGACCACACCTCAAATGATGGTAAACAGCATCTGTCGTTTTGTGAGCTTGGGCTTCAGGAAACATGAGTCAAGGTATATGTATGTATATAGTCATATATGTATTCTAACAAGAAAATATTTATTTTCACACAGGGAAACACTGACTTATGTTGCTGAAGAACCTGAAGCTAATAAAAGGTTCTCAGTGTCTGAGCGTGAACCTAAGTGACGTAAAGACCAACCTTTCAGGAAACACCTACTGTGCTAGCCAGGGCTGATGCCCGGAGGCAGATAGACCTGCCTCGTAAGACTGCTGTACAGCAGGGGAGGGCCAGTTTTCCTCCCTTCCACTCCTCAAGTCTGGGTTGAAAAGGTGGGGGCTGGATACTATACTGCCACAGGTTTTTAAGGAACTAAGGTGTTACTCAAAACTACAAAATGTTTAGGGGGGGAATCTGGGAATAATTTACCAGGAAGTAATTTATTTGCTTAAGAGAGAGGTGTTAAGAACCACGACCCTCGGTTCTAATCTGCCAAGGATTTCCTCTCAGAGCTCTTGCACAAATAGAGGTTGTGTTTGGTAAGACATCAGACAAGACAGATATGCACCTAAATTTCTAATGTGTTCTATGGGTTTCAATTCTGAAAAAAAAAAAAGACAATAAAGATTTTAATAAGTACCAACGTATCATCTTTTCTTCTTATTATCCCCCCACCCCACCTGCTGGTTCAGGGTATTTCTGTTGTTTTCAATTCAGATTTCCATTTTTGTTAGGGGACAGAAGTTTACATCTTCTGCATCTGCATAAACTTCCATAGGGGTTGTTTCACAGAATCAATGATAGATAAGACCTTTACACTTCTCATTACACTTTACTTCTTCTCTTTACACGTCTCAGTCTTCAGAAGTTGCCTATTAGGTTGTGACAGAACCAGGATTTTCAGTAGGATAACTCTTAGGTGCTTTTTATTTAATACTTAACTCCATTCTTGCAGCTTCTTTAAAGAATTATGAATCCCGAAGAACTTGTCAGCACATTACCATAGAGGCCTGGAAGACAAGACCAGGTCCCGATAGTGATTCTTGGGACACCAGACTTCTAAATTTTGCAATGGAAATGCAACATCATAAACCTCAACCAGACAACGGAGTAGAGTTCTCAAGATTTTGACTTGATTTGTACCATTTTTGTTTGTGCCAGTTTTAGTCACTTGTGCTTGAATACAGAAGGGAGGCTGAAGCCTAGAACATGCTCCTTACTGACTCACCTTATACGATCCTTTTCTAGGTGAGATTTCAGGCTTAGTTTTCTTCTTAAGCATTCCAGAAAGACAGTATTGAAGCCTAAAAAGGCAGCTGGGAGTAGCGAAGGAGTGGTTCTATTAATATTACGGGCTTATTTTTACCCAGTGTATTTCTTATAAAAATGAATTTTAGCAGCTCTCATTTTATAAAATAGAGACAAGTATGATCATAACCACTGATTTAGCATGGATGAGTTTTGTAAGATAAGCTGCTTTATAAGTCCCAGGAAATAAGAGAATGAAGTTGCTCTTGATGGCCTATAGCAGGTGGGGAGGTTGTCTATTGCAAAGCTAGGTTCCATCCAGATGACCTCAGTAAAGGTGTTATGTGCCCATTTGCTCTTTGAAAGTGTCTGCTAAAATGCACATTCTGATTGAGTAGGTTTGGGGCCTGAGTTTGCATTTCTAACAAGCTTCAGGGCAGTGCCAAAGCCAATGGTTCTTGGGCTATTGTAGAGTAGGATTGTTTACTTGCTAAGGAGACACAGATGCCTGTAGTTTTCACAAGAGCCACTAGATGTCTCCATCATCCATGAGATCTTGCTCCTAGCTTTACAACCAGGGGTCTCCAAGCCCTGAGAAGAAAATAGCAAATTTACTGAAAATAGGGGCTTACCTACGAATTGGTGTTTGGATTCATTGTTTCTACCTGAGACTGACTTTGGTTGAAAAAAACGTTGAGTCGTTTAGGAAAAAGATGTCTTGAAATCAAATTGTCCAAGAACTTCCAAGAGACCTGCTTTCTTTATACTGTGAAATGCAAACTCAAAATCGAATCTCAAATATTATCAGTTAACCCTCCATGAAAGTTACCAGTAGAGAATTATTTCCACAGTCTTAAAACTTGAATTTTTTTTTTTTTTTTTTTTTTAAGAAATCAGGGTAAATACTAGTCATTTTATCAGCATGAATTCACCAGTTTTTTCCTAGGACAAGATGGCTCTTAGGTCAGTGGCTTCAATAACTCAGGTGATCTTTGAAAAAAATGCAGTAAGTACATGGGAAATCTAGCAAGCTTGTTACATGCTCATGTTACGGAGAAGAGAGGCCCAGGAAAGAGGCCCAGAAGTCTAATGCCAGCGGTGTCTTGAGAATCTGTTCAGTCACAAGCATTTCAAAGTTGCAAATTTAGGCCCAGAAAGTGCATTCAGTACTCAGCCTAGCTTGTTTTCAACAGGCTGTGATTACATTGACATGAGACCTCGTGGTTTTTCCATGACTCTCAGGGAGTTTCCAGAATCGAAGTACCTCCAGTCTGGAGCCCATTAGCTTCCTCAGCTGTGGAAACCTGCTGACTGCTTGCTGCTCTGTTTCATTTCCCTCTGTAGCGAAGCCAGGCCCACGGCTGACTGCCCCTGGCTAACTCAAGCTCCCGGTGAGACGGTTGCCCGGTTTCATTTAACAGGTTGGCAGGAAGTTGATCTGCAGACACGGGACAGGGCACCAGTGGGAGCCCGTATTTCGTAGCCCTCGAGTGGGCCACCGGAGCCGAACGAAAGTAACTAGGTGATTGACAGTGGCCATTTCAAGGCCTGACTTCAACTTCTTTGCAACCACGATCACCCAGAATAGACTGCTGCCTGGCAGCGAGGCCCCAGTCGGCTAGGCGGCGCCTGCAAGTGGCCTCGAGTTGCAGTCTCAAGAACCACTCGGTTTCGGTTCCTTCCGGAATCTGTCTCGCCCTGGGTCATCTGGGAGACAAGCTCGGCCCGCCTTCAGTTCCCATGGCAACACCAATCCCTGGCCAATCCGGGCCTCGGAAGTACGGGCGCCCGCCCTCAGGCCCGGACCCTGAAAAGGGCCGGGAAGGCCCAGCGGTGGAGGGCCTGCTGCCGGCCTGGCCATGCTTGGGGGCACAGAGCGTCTGCTCTGGCTCCTGCTTCTGTCGCTGCTGCTGCCGCCCCCGAGTGCATGGGGACACGGCGGCCAGGCGAGGCCGAGGGAGGGGACCGAGGAGGCGGGCTCGGCCGGGGCTTGGCTGGCCTTCCAGGGCCTGCGGGAGCGACTGAGGGCGGCCGGCGCACTCTCCAGACGCTACTGGGCTCTCTTCAGCTGCCGCGTGTGGCCTGAGGGCTGTGGGGAGAATGAGGAGGCGTCGGCGCGGCCGCCAGGTAAGACCCTCAGGATCCGGGGGGCGGGAGCGGGCGGGAGGGATGCGCGAGGCCCGCTGGGATCCGGCCGCGGCGTTCGGAGCCTCGCGCCTGTCCTGGGCCGTCGCGATCACCAGACGAGCGCCTTAGCCGCTGGCTCTGCTGTTCCGCCCAGCCTTTAGGCCGAGCTAAAAGCAGGGCAGCCTCTTCGGAACCAGGAACCCTCATCACTGCCGCCGCCGCCGCCCCCAGCGCTGGCGCTGCGTCCTTATGCAGACGAGCGGTCCTGGCTGCACTCCTCGCCCGTTCCTGGCTCCTCCAGACACGGCTTAAAACATTTCCCTGCTGCCTCCGAACCTGCCCTGCCATTATTCCAAGGAGCTGCTCTTGCCCACATTCTTGATGACTTTAAGGAAAATCCTCAGTTGGGCACTCCCCCCAAGTACCTTGTCCTCCTCCTCTGCTGCTTACAGAAGCCGAAGCTGGGCTACGAGTCGCCCAGACCTGAGTTGTGATTTATTCTCTGTCACTGATAAATTGTCAGGCAGGGTTGTCACATCAATGTCCTGGCCCTGGTGGTCTCTGAGACTCCTTGCAGTGGATGTCGTTAACTCTAGGTTCTGTAGTGATAATCCTGCAGTAGTGCTAGAAACATCTTTCATTTAAATTACAAGTTCTTTTTTGTGGGGGTGGAGAGGAGAGCAGGGCCTCCAGACATGAGATATCTTAGTTCCCCAACCAGGGATCCAACCTATGCTCCCTGCATTGAAAGTACAGAGTCTTAGGGAAGTCCCTAAATCAAAAGTTCTAAACTTCCAGTGAATGGTTTTTGTTTCGTTTTTGCCAATGTTCAGTATACTCAAATTGACATCTGACAGAAGAATGGAGTCTGGCTGGCTACTGTCCATGGGGTCACAACTTAGGGACTGAACCGCAGCAAAAAAATCGAGACACTTGGGGTTGGCCGTGATCAGATGATTCTGCAATCCAGAGCAAGTGGGAAGCATGGCAATTACCAGTTACTCTTTGTCTCCTCGGAGACTGCAAACTCCTTGCAGGCAGGGCCTGGGTAACTTACACTTTGGCATAAAACAAGATTTATTGAATAAATTGAGCTTTTGCTGCAACTAGAGTTGCATCTATAGCAAGGCCATCTGCTTCCTCATACTGGAGAGGCCCACCTAAGCCCATTCCCAGGTGCAGTGAGAGGAGGGCCCGGGGCAGCGCAGTGGGGGGTGGTTCTGGAGAGAGGACGGAAGAACCGCTCTGGTGGTTTGAAGGGAGGCAGTGTTCAGCCCGCCCTGGGCCCTGGGCTCCATTCCCATCTCACAACTCCTCCTTTTCCAGGCTGGAGCCTTGCCCTGCTGGGCCAGCAGTACCTGGATATCTTGAGCACGTGGTCCTGCAGCTTCTGGGACTGCTGCAACAGAGGGGACTGCAAGATCATCAACAACTTCACAGGTGAGGGCCAGGAATCTGGGGTGGGGGGGGTGGGGGCGGGCAGGGAGGCAATTCAGGGGAATGCCAAGGCGTAGGGCCCCAACCTCAGCCTGTCCACAGCCCATAGCCCGCAGTGTGGTAGAGACCCTCCCTGTCTCCACCATACCTCCCATACCCTGCACCCTCATGGCTGAAAGGAAGGCCTTGGCAGAGGGCTTTGCCCACATTAGCTGCTTCAATAGGTGTTGGCTGAATTGAATTGAAATGAATAAAATAAGGGGGTCTCCATAAAATATTTAGGGAGTCCTGAAACTTCCAGGCAGGAGCAACTTCATGGTAGTGGGGGGCTGGGTTCCTCCTCCAGACAGGACTCTGCAACCCTGCTGAGGGGGGTGTCTTCAGAACCTTCAGAAAGGGTGAAATCAATGTGGATTTCTCACTCTTCAGAAAATAGCACTGAATCTCTTCTACTGCAAGGTCTGCCCAGTGGCTTCTTGTCGTGAGGTCCCCAGACAGGATGGCTCCCACCTCAGAGATGGTCAGCGATGCTCAGTCTCTCGGCCATCAGCAAGCCTGGGGGGATGCATCTGTGTGCCCCTGCTCAGCGTGGCCTCTTCTCCACCCCTAGGCCTCGAGGCGGACCTGCGCATGCGCCTGCACGGCCAGCACCTAGCCCGGGAACTGGTCCTGACAGCGGTGAGGGGCTACTTAGAGAAGCCCCGGCCGGACAAGGCCCTGGCTCTGTCGTTCCACGGCTGGTCTGGCACAGGAAAGAACTTCGTGGCGCGGATGCTGGCGGAAAACCTGTACCAGGACGGGCTGAGGAGCGACTGTGTCAAGGTGTTCATCTCCACGTTGCACTTCCCTCACCCCAAGGATGTGGACCTGTACGAGGTGAGGCCGGCCGTGCTGAGGAGCTAGGGTGAGGGCTTGGGCCAGCGGAGGCCTGGGCAGCTGAGACACAGGCCTGTGTGCTGGGAGGGAGGCTGAAGCCAGCCCTCGGTGTGGGGGTCGGAGGACAGCAGGGTAGCGGGGACAATGCAGTGAAACCTGTTACCCTCAGAGACAGCTACTCAGCAGGTGAGGCCCAAGAGGGCCTGAGCTTAACCAGAGAATCCATGTGTTTAACTTGTCAGCAGAAGTAGTGGAAGTGCCTCAGGAAGTGTGAAACAGAGCAAGCAAAAGCTTTACCGTGATCTCCCCACACGGACACAACCAGTTAGCATTTTGGTGTACTTCCTTCAAGCTGTTCCCCTGCACTCTTTAATGTCTTTATAATTTATATTGGACAGAAAGTTGCATGTTCCACAATTTTTTTTAAAGAGGCTTCTCATAAGTGGTTTTTCCATGGCTTCCCAAAAGTACTCATTTCATGCCAACAGGTGGACTCATCATATACAAGAAGTTTCTGCCGCTCTGCTATTTTGGGTTTTGTTCATTCAGACATGTTAGCCATGCAATGACTAAACCCCTCTGCAGCCTGACAGAGGTGACTGTGTCTATCTTTGGCTTTTAGTTTCAGTATTTGGAGTGTGTTAACCTGGAAAGATTATGTAACTTTGAGGACAGGTTGCCATGGCAGTTTCAGTGTGGGCCGGCAGGGCAGACTGCTGGTCAGGCCTCCCAAGAAAAGAGCTAGCTGGCTTTTCAGTAAAACACCTGTGACTCTCAGCTTCCCCACTGTGGAAATTGACACGTTCACACTCTCACACCCACACACTGGGGAGATGGGGCTGAAGTCAAAAACCAGGAAGGCTAGAGGTAGATGGAGACTGTGGGCTCTGCTCAAACACTTCTCCCTTAGAGAGGGAGGTGGGAGGGATGTTCACGTGGGCAGGGACGTGGGTAAACCTATGGCTAATTCATGTTTGGTAGAAACCAACACAATACTGTAAATCAATTATCCTTCAATTAAAAATTAATTAATTAAAAAAAAAACCTCTCCCTGGGGCAGGAGCCAGCCCTGTTCTCCTGGGAAACCCTGCAGAGCAGCATCTTTTCCGTCCAGGGCCTACTATCCTGCCTGGGGTGGGGAATCCCAGTTTTGAGTTGAGTCCCTCAGGCACCAGGCTAGGCTGAGATCTCAGGGAAGAAGCTGGTGGGTGGTCTGCTCCTGGGAGCTCAAGACAGCGCTGCCTCTGGGCACCCGAGCCTGTCTCTACCTGTCATCCCTGTGTGACAGCCTGACTGCTACCCCTGGGGAGGGTGAGTTAGCAGTTAGTTCTAGGATGGAACCTCATCCTGGAGGGGAGGAAGCAGGGCTGGGGCCATTTCCCAAGGCCCTTTCCCCAGGCTGGCTCCACTAGTTGGCTTTTAAATCTCAGGGTGCAGGAGAATTGCCTGGGGGGCTTGTTAAAGGAGGATGCCCTAGCTCCATCCTGAGAGGTTTAGATTGGTGGTTCTGTGGTGGAAACCAGCTCCAGGTGATCCATTGTAGACACCCTGGGAAAACTAGTGCCTCACTAGGACCCTCAGGGCTGGGAGGTGCCTCCCACTGCTCCCCAGCAGCTCCCCATATTCTGTGCAGGAGGAGCTGATGGACAAGATCAGGAAGACACAGGAGCACTGTCGCCAGACCCTGTTCATTTTAGACGAGGCTGAGAAGCTGCACCCAGGACTGCTGGAGGCCCTCAGGCCATACCTGGAACGCCAGGCCCCCAACAACCACAGAGCCGAGTCCAGGAGAACCATCTTTCTTTTTCTCAGGTGAGGCCTGAGAAACAAAAGTCAGAAGGACTGGGTGAGGGGAGGAAGAACCCTGCCCGGGCAGTGTGTGTGCCAAGCTTGGGAGCTGGAGGGGAGGGGAGGGGTTCATGCTCTCCTAGGCTGCCTACCCTTTTCCGCAAAGGAAACCAATACAAACTCCAGGAGAGAAAACAGAAACCCAGCTGCTTGGGTGGCAGCAAGGGTGGGGAGCCATAGGTCTCCTGCCTTAATTCTACCAAACACTTCTGAGGGACTCTGACCCCACACCCACCACCAGCACAGGCCAACTAACTCCCAGGACCAGCCTCGGGAAGACCCAGCCATCTCTTATCTGGCCTCCTCCCTGGTTCTCAGGATGGGGAGGCTCCCTCAGACTCCCCAGTTAGTACATGGCCTCCTGAGGGAGGGATACTGGGAGTCCCCTCTTAGATGGACATTAAGTGGTTTTTTTAAATTGAGGTATAATTGACATATTAGTTTCAGGTGTATAATTGATTTGCTATTTGTTTATATTGTGAGCTGATCACAATAGGTTTAGTTAACATCTGTCACCATACATAGTTATAAAACCTCTTTGTTCCTGTGATGAGAACTTTCAAGGTGTACTCTTCTCAGCAACTTCCAAATACACAATGCAGTATTATTTACTCAAGCCACCATGCTGTACATTACATCCCCATGAGTTACTAGTTGAAGTTTGTACAGTATTCATCTTATTTTTTCTCTCTTTCTGACCTATTTCACTCAGCACACCTTCAGGGTCCACCCATGTTGTTGCAAACAGCAAGATTTCCTTATTTTTAATGGCTGAATAATATTCCATTGTATATGCTTTTTTTTTTTCCCCTCTATCCATTCATCTATTGATGGACACACGTCATTTCTTATCTTGGCCATTATAATGCTACAGTGAACATGGGAGTGCAAATATCTCCATGAGTATTTTCATTCTCTTCAGATAAGTATCTAGAAGTAGAAATGCTGGATCATGTGGTAGTCCTAGTTTTAATTTCTTGAGGAACTTCCATACTGTTTTCCATAGTGGTTGCACCAGTTTACATTCCCACCAGTGATGCACAGAGGATCCCTTTTCTCCACAGCCTTACCAACACTGGTTATTTCTGATCCCTTTGACGATAGGCATTCTCACAGGTATGAGGTGGTATCTCACTGTAGTTTTTGATTTGCATTTCCCTAGTGATCACTGATGTTGAGTACCTTTTCATGTCTCTGTTGACCACTTGTATGTCTTCTTTGGGAAGATGTCTATTCAGAGCTTTGTTCATTTTTTCATTTGATTATTTTTTGCTGCTGAGTTGTATGAGGTCTTTATAGATTTTGAATACTAACCCCTTATCAGGTATATGATTTGCAAGTATATTGTCCCATTTGGTAGGTTTCCTTTTTGTTTTGTTGATGGTTTCCTTTGCTCTGCAGAAGCTTTTGGTTTGATGTAGTCCACTTGTTTATTTTTGCTTTTGTTGCCTTTGCTTTTAGTATGAAATCCAGAAAAATAATTGCCAAGACTACTGTCAAGGAAATTACCATTTATGTTTTCTTCTAGGAGTTTTATGGTTTCAGGTCTTAAGTTCAAGTCTTTAATCCATTTTTTTCTTCATTTTATTTTATACTGGAGTATAATTGATTAGCAATGTGTTATTTTCAGGTATTCAGCAAAGTAATTCAGTTATACATGCATCCTTTTTCAAATTCTTTTCCCATTTAGGCTATTACAGAGTATTGAGCATAGTACCCTGTGTTATACAATAAGTCCTTGTTGGTTATCTGTTTTAAATATAGTAGTGTGTACATGTAAATCTCAAACTTCTAATTTATTCTGGCCCTCCCCACCTTTCCCCTTTAGTAACCTTGTTTTCTAAGTCTGTGAGTCTGTTTCTGTTTTGTAATAAGTTCATTTGTATCATTTTTTAATTCCACATATAAGCAGTATCATATGATATTTGTCTTCATCTGACGAATCTCCAGATCCGTCCAAGTTGCTGCAAATGGCCTTACTTCATTATGTAATGGATGAGTAATATTCCATTGTATATATGTATCAGGAATACCAGACCACCTGATCTGCCTCTTGAGAAATTTGTATGCAGGTCAGGAAGCAACAGTTAGAACTGGACATAGAACAACAGACTGGTTCCAAATAGGAAAAGGACAATATACAAGGCTGTATATTGTCACCCTGTTTATTTAACTTATATGCAGAGTACATCATGAGAAATGCTGGACTGGAAGAAACACAGGTTGGAATCAAGATTGCCAGGAGAAATATCAATAACCTCAGATATGCAGATGACACCACACTTATGACAGAAAGTGAAGAGGAACTAAAAGGCCTCTTGATGAAGGTGAAAGTGGAGAGTGAAAAAGTTGGCTTAAAGCTCAACATTCAGAAAACTAAGATCATGGCATCCAGTCCCATTACTTCATGGGAAATAGATGGGGAAACAGTGCAAACAGTGTCAGACTTTATTTTTTGGGCTCCAAAATCACTACAGATGGCGACTGCAGCCATGAAATTAAAAGGCACTTATCCTTGGAAGGAAAGTTATGACTAGCCTAGATAGCATATTCAAAAGCAGAGACATTACTTTGCCAACAAAGGTCAAGGCTATGGTTTTTCCTGTGGTCATGTATGCATGTGAGAGCTGGACTGTGAAGAAAGCTGAGCGCCGAAGAATTGATGCTTTTGAACTGTGTTGTTGGAGAAGACTCTTGAGAGTCCCTTGGACTGCAAGGAGATCAGCCCTGGGATTTCTTTGGAAGGAATGATGCTGAAGCTGAAACTCCAGTACTTTGGCCACCTCATGTGAAGAGTTGACTCATTGGAGAAGACTCTGATGCTGGGAGGGATTGGGGGCAGGAGGAGAAGGGGACAACAGAGGATGAGATGGCTGGATGGCATCACTGACTCGATGGATGTGAGTCTGAGTGACCTCCGGGAGTTGGTGATGGACAGGGAGGCCTGGTGTGCTGCTATTCGTGGGGTCGCAAAGAGTTGGACACGACTGAGCGACTGATCTGATCAGACTTCTTTATCCATTCTTCTGTCAATGGACATTTAGGTGTGTGGATTTATTTCTGGGGTTTCTATCCTCTTTCATTGATCTATATTTCTGTTTTTGTGCCAGTACCATACTGTCTTGATTACTGTAGCTTTGTAGTATAGTCTGAAGGCAGAGAGCCTAATTCCTCCAGCTGTTTTTCTTTTTCAAGATTGTTTGGGCTATCTGGAGTCTTTTGTTGTGTCTCCATACAATGTTTTTAAATTTTAGTTCTATTTCTGTGAAAAATATCATTGGTAATTTGATACGGATTGTGCTGAATCTGTAGCTTGCCTTGAGTGGTACAGTTATTTTGACAGTATTGATTCTTCCAATATAAAAACATGATCTATCTTCCATGTGTGCCATCTTTACTTTCTTGCATCAGCATCTTATACTTTTTGGAGTACAGGTCTTTCACCTCCTTAGATAGGTTTATTCCTAGGTATTTTATTCTTTCTGATATAATGGTAAATGGCATTGTTTAATTTCCCTTCCTGATCTTTCTTTGTTAGTATATAGAAATGCAGCAGATTTCTGTGTCTTTATTTTGTATCCTGCTACTTTACTGAATTCATTAATGAGCTCTAGTAGTTTTCTGGTAGGATCTTTAGGGTTTTCTGTGTATGGTATGTCATCTGCAAACAGTGACAGTTTTACTTCTTTTCCAATTTTAATTCCTTTTATTTCTGTTTATATCTTTTTCTTCTCTGATTATCATGGGTAGGACTTCCAAAATTATGTTGAGTGGCAAGAGAGGACATCCTTGTCTTGCTCCTCATCTCAGAGGAAATACTTTCAGCTTTTCATCATTGCGTATGTTACCTGTAGCTTTGTCATATGTGGCCTTATTATTATGTTGAGGTATATTCCCTCTTTGCCCACTTTCTGGAGAGTTTTTATCATAAATGATTGTTGAGTTTTGTCAGAAACATTTTCTGCAACTATTAAGATGATCATATGGTTTTTATTCTTCATTTTGTTCATGTGGTGTATCACACTGATTTGCAGATATTAAAAAATCCTTGCATCACTGGGATAAATACCCCTTCATCATTTTAATGTACTATTAGGCTTCGTTTGCTAGTGTTTTGTTGAGGATTTTTGTGACTGTTCATCAGTGATATTGGCCTGTAATTCTTTTTTTGTGGTATCTTTGTCTGGTTTTGATGTCAAGTGATGGAGCCTCATAATGAGTTTGGGAGTGTTCATTTCTCTGCAGTTTTTTTTTTGGAATATTTTCAGAAACTATTCTCTAAATGATAGAATTTGCCTGTGCACCATCTGATCCTGAACTTTGGTTTCTTGGGAGTTTTCAATCACAGTTTCAATTTCAGTGCTTGTGATTGGTTCATATTTTCTGTTTCTTCCTGAGTCAGTCTTGGGAGATTATACCTTTCTAAGAATTTCTCCATTTCTTCTAGGTTGTCCATTTTATTAGCATATAGTTATTTGTAGTAATCTCTTGTTTTCATTTATTTCTGCTCTGATCTTTATGACTTATTTCCTTCTACTAACTTTGGGTTTTGTTCTTCTTTCTCTAGCTTTAGGTGTAAGGTTAGGTTGGTTGTGGTTTTTCTTATTTCCTGAGGTAAGATTGTATTGCTATAAACTTTTTTTTTTTGCTGCTTTTGCTACATCTTCTAGGTTTTGGATTATAGTGCTTTAACTTTCATTTTTCTCTAGGTATTTTTCATTCCCTCTTTGATTTCTTCAGTGATTCACAGGTTGTTTAGTAGCATATATTGTTTAGCCTCCATGTGTTTGTGGGTTTTTTTTTAACAGGTTTTTTTCTTATAGTTGGTTTCTAATCTCATAGCATTGTTTAGAAAAGAGGCTTCATATGGTTTCAGTTTTCTTAAATTTACTGGGGGTCACTTTGTAGCCCAGCATGTGATCAGTCCTAGAGAATGTTCCATGTGCACTTGAGAAGAATGCTGCTGTTATATGGAATGCTCGATGAATATCAACTAAATCCAACTGGTCCAATGTATCATTTAAAGCCTATATTTCCTTATTGATTTTCTGTCTGGATGATATGTCCATTGATGAAAGTGGCCTTTAAAGTCCCCTACTATTATTGTGTTACTGTCAGTTTCTCTTTTTATGACTATTAATATTTTCCTTATATATAAAGTATTTGCCTTATATATTGAAGCTTCTATATTGGGTGCATCAGTTCAGTTCAGTCACTCAGTCATGTCCAACTCTTTGCAACCCCATGAACTTCAGCATGCCACGCTTCCCTGTCCACCACCAACTCCTGGAGTTTACTCAAATTCATGTCCATCAAGTCGGTGATACCAGCCAACCATCTCATCCTCTGTCATCCCCTTCTCCTCCCACGTTCAGTCTTTCCCAGCATCAGAGTCTTTTCAAATGAGTCAATTCTTTACATCAGGTGGCCAAAGTATTGGAGTTTCAGCTTCAGCATCAGTCCTTCCAATGAGTACTCAGGATTTATTTCCTTTAGGATGGACTGGTTGGATCTCCTTGCAGTCCAAGGGCCTCTCAAGAGTCTTCTCCAACACCACAGTTCAAAAGCATCAATTCTTTGGCACTTAGCTTTCTTTATATTCCAACTCTCACATTCATACATGACCACTGGAAAAATCATAGCTTTGACTAGACAGACCTTTGTTGGCAAAGTCATGTCTCTGCTTTTTAATATGCTGTCTAGGTTGGTCATAACTTTTCTTCCAAGGAGCAAGTGTCTTTTAATTGCATGGCTGCAGTCACCATATGCAGTGATTTTGGAGCCCAAGAAAATACAGTCACTGTTTTCCATTGTTTCCCTGTCTATTTGCCATGAAGTGATGGGACTAGATGCCATGATCTTAGTTTCCTGAATGTTGAGTTTTTAAACCAACTTTTTCACTCTCCTCTTTCACTTTCATCAAGAGGCTCTTTAGTTCTTTTTCACTGTCTGCTGTAAAGGTGGTGTCATCTGCATATCTGAGGTTATTGATATTTCTCCCAGCAATCTTGATTTCAGCTTTTGCTTCATCCAGTCCAGCATTTGGCATGACGTACTCTGCCTGGTGGCTCAGAGGTTAAAGCGTCTGCCTCCAGTGCAGGAGACCCGGGTTCAATCCCTGGGTTGGGAAGATTCCCTGGGGAAGGAAATGGCAACCCATTCCAATATTCTTGCCTGGAGAATGGACGGAAGTGCATAGTAGGCTACAGTCCACGGGGTCACAAAGAGTCGGACATGACTATGCAACTTCACTTTCTTTCACTCTGCATAAGTTAAATAAGCTGGGTGACAATATACAGCCTGGATGTATTCCTTTTCCAATTTGGAACCAGTCTGTTGTTCCATGGCCAGTTCTAACTGTTGTGTCTTGACCTGTATACAGATTTCTCAGGAGGCAGGTCAGGTGGTCTGGTATTCCCATCTCTTGAAGAATTTTCCAGTTTGTTGTGATCCACACAGTCAAAGGCTTTGGCATAGTCAATAAAGCAGAAGTAGGTGTTTTTCTGGAACTCTCTCGCTTTTCGATGATCCAACAGATGTGGGCAATTTGATCTCTGGTTCCTCTGCCTTTTCTAAATCCAGTTTGAACATCTGGAAGTTTATAGTTCATAAACTGTTGAAGCCTGGCTTGGAGAATTTTGAGCATTACTTTACTAGTGTGTGAGATGAGTGCAATTGTGCAATAGTTTGAGCATTCTTTGGCATTGCTTTTCTTTGGGATTGGAATGAAAACTGACCTTTTCCAGTCCTGTCGCCACTGCTGAGTTTTCCAAATGTGCTGACATATTGAGTGCAGCACTTTCACAGCATCATCTTTTAGGATTTGAAATAGCTCAACTGGAATTTCATCACCTCCACTAGCTTTGTTGTAGTGATGCTTCCTAAGGCCCAGCTGACTTCGTATTCCAGGATTTCTGGCTCTAGGTGAGTGATCACACCGCCGTGGTTATCTGCATCAAGAAGATCTTTTTTGTATAGTTCTTTTGTGTATTCTTGCACCTCTTCTTAATATCTTCTGCTTCTGTTAGGTCCATACCACCTCTGTTCTTTATTGAGTCCGTCTTTGCATGAAATATTCCCTTGGTATCTCTTAATTTTCTTGAGGAGATCTCTAGTCTTTCCCATTCTATTGTTTTTCTCTATTTCTTTGCATTGATCCCTGAAGAAGGCTTTCTTAACTCTCCTTGCTATTCTTTGGAACTCTGCATTGAGATGTTTATATCTTTCCTTTTCTCCTTTGCCTTTAGCTTCTCTTCTTTTCACAGCTATTTGTAAGGCCTCCTCAGACAACTGTTTTGCCTTTTGGCATTTCTTTTTCTTGGGGATGGTCTTGATCCCTGCCTCTTGTACAGTGTCACAAACTTCAGTCCATAGTTCTTCAGGCACTCTGTCTATCAGATCTAATCCCTTCAACCTATTTCTCACTTCCACTGTATAATCGTAAGGGATTTGATTTAGGTCATACCTGAACTGTCTAGTGGTTTTTTTTACTTTCTTCAATGTAAGTCTGAATTTGGCAATAAGGAGTTCATGATCTGAGCCAGTCAGCTCCCGGTCTTGTTTTTGCTGACTGTATAGAGCTTCTCTATCTTTGGCTGCAAAGAATATAATCAGTCTGATTTTGATATTGATCATTTGGTGATGTCCATGTGTAGAGTCTTCTCTTGTGTTGTTGGAAGAAGGTGTTTGCTATGACCAGTGCATTCTCTTGGCAAAACTCTGTTAGCCTTTGCCCTGCTTCATTCTGTACTCCAAGGCCAAATTTGCCTGTTACTCCAGGTATTTCTTGACTTCCTACTTTTGCATTCCAGTCCCCTATAATGAAAAAGACATCTTTTTAGGGTGTTCTAGAAGGTCTTGTAGGTCTTCATAGAACCATTTTAGGAATTTTGGGTGTATATGTTTACAATCGTGATATGATCTTCATAGATCTATCGTTCATCTTTACATAGTATCTTTCTTTGCTCTTGTAAAGTCTTTATTTTAAAGTCTACTTTGTCTGATATGAGTATTACTACTCCAGCTTTCTTTTGATTTACATTTGCATGGTATACCTTTTTTATACCCTCATTTTCAGTCTGTATGTTTCCCCAGATCTGAAATGTATGTGTCTTATAGACAGCATATATATGAGTCTTGTTTTGTATTCATTCAGTCTCTTGATTGAAGCATGTAATCAATTCATGTTTAATTTGGTTATTGATATAAATGTTCTTATATTTTGTTAATTGTTTTGGATTTGTTTTGGAGGTCTTTTTTTCTTCCTTTCCCCTTTTGTTCTCTTCTCTTGTGATTTGGTGAGTAACTTTAGTGTTGTGCTTGGATTTCTTTTTCCTTCCCTGTGTATCTATTGTAGATTTTCAGTTTGTGGTTACTATGAGGTTTTGGTATATTTACAAACAAGAGTGTTTTAAGTGTTCCTGGTCTTTTAGCCTTTACATGCATTTCCAATATCCTGTATTTGTACTCACCTCTTCCCATGATTGATGGTTTTGGTATCATGTATTTGTGTGTGGGTGATTTCCTACCTTTATTGTATGTTTGCCTTTACCAATGAGCTTTTTCCACTTGTAATTTTCTTGTTTCTAGCTGTCACCTTTTCTTTTCTGCTAGAGAAGTTCCTTTAGTATTAGTTGCAAAGCTAGTCGTGGACTGAATTCTCTTAGCTTTTGCTTGTCCGTAAAGCTTTTGATTTCTCCATTGAATTTGAATGAGCAGCTTGTTGGGTAGAGTATTCTTGGTTGTAGTTTCTTCCCTTTCATACTTTAAATATATTGTTTCACTCACTTCTGGCCTGCAGAATTTCTGGGGAGAAATGAGCTGATAACCTTATGGGAATTCCCTTGTATGTTATGTGTTACTTTTCTCTTGTTGCTTTTAATATTTTTCATTGTCTTTACTTTGGTCTGTTTGATTACTATGTTTCTCAGCATGTTCCTCCTTGGGTTTATCCTGCCTGGGACTCTCTGCACTTCCTGGAATTGGGTGACTGTTTCCTTTCCTCTCTTAGAGAAGCTTTCAGCTATTAATATTATCTCTCCAAATATTTTCTCAGGTCCCTTCTCTTCCTCTCATCCTTCTGGGGCCCCTATAATGTGAATGTTGCTGCATTTAATGTTGTCCCCGAGGTCTCTTAGACTGTCCTCTTTTCATTCTTTTTTCTTCATTCTGTTTCATGGCAGTGATTTCCACCATCCCATCTTACAGCTCACTTATCTGTTCTTCTCCCTCAGTTATTCTGCTATTGATTCCTTCTAGTGTGTTTTTATTTCAGTAATTGTATTGTTCATCAGTTTGTTTATCCTTTTTTAAAACTTTATTCATTTATTTTAAGCTGCACTAGTCTCTGTCGCTGTGCACAGGCTTGGGTTGCAGTGAGCAGGGGCTACCCTTCATTGCAGTGCACAGCCTCCTCAGTGCAGCGGCTTCTCCTGTTGCACAGCAAGGGCTCTAGGTGCATGGGCTTCGGTAGCTGTGGCATGTGGGATCTTCCTGGACCAGGGATCAAACCTATGTTCCCTATCTTGGCAGGTGGATTCCCAACCACTGGACCACTGGGGAAGTGCTATTTATTCTTTACTTCTTCTAGGTCTTTGCTAAACATTTCATGTATCTTCTAGATCTGTGACTCCATTCTCTTTCTAGTGATGCTTTTTCTTAGATCATCTTTACTGTCATTCCTCTGAATTCTTTTTCAGATAGATTGCCTCTCTTCACATCACTTAGTTGTTGTTCTGGGGTTTTATCATGTTCCTTCATCTGGGACACATTCCTCTGTCATCTCATCTTGTCTTTCTGTGATTGCAGTTTCCATCCACAGACTGCAGGGTTGTAGTTCTGGCTTCTGCTGTCTGCCCCCTGGTGGATGAGGCTAATAGGCTGTGTAGGTTTGAGGCTTGTGCCCTACTCTTGGAGGTCACACACAAGGTTTCATGTGCACCAGGATCCAAGGAAAAAAGCAGTGACTTCATAAAAGCCTGGGCAAGACCTATTAGCTGGTATTGGAGGGCCTCCCGCAGAGGCGGAGGGTGTCTGTGGCTCATTGCAGGGACAAAGACCATTACAGTGGTAGTTCTGGGGAGTATTCATTGGTGTGAGCCCTGCTGGAGGCTGCCATTTTCTCACCAAGACCCGGTTCCACCCAACCAGCGGTAGGCTCCAGTGCTGGGACATCTCAGGCTGATAGGGTGGGAACACAGCCCCACCCATCAGCAGACAGACTGCTTAAAGTCTTCCTGAGCATAGAGCTACCTGCTAAACACCTTGACACTTTGACATGGCCCTGCCCACCAGAGGGATAAGACCCAGCTTCTGTTTCCCTCAGTCGTATGAAATTCCTGTGCCCAAATGCCACTGGCTTAGAAAGACAGATTATCTCATGTCTCCTTGTCCCCAGGCTAGGGAGCCTGACTTGAAGCTCAGAACTTTCCTGTGGGAGAACTTTAGTGATATAATTATTTTCCAGTTTGTGGGTCACCCATTCAGCCAGTATGAGATTTGATTTTATCACAGTTTTGCTCCTCCTACCATCTCATTGTGCCTTCTTCATCTTTGGATGTAGGATACCTTTTTTGGTTGGTTCCAGCATTTTTCATCAATGGTTATTCAGCAGTTAGTTGTCTTAAGTAAGCTCATGTCCTATTCTACCATCTTATCTCCATCTTTAATCCATTTTGAGTTAATTTTTGTGTATGGTATAAGACAGTGGTCCAGTTTCATTCTTTTGCATGTGGTTTCCTAATAAATTTATTGAAGAGACTGTCCTTTCCCACTGCATATTTTTAGCTCCTCTTTTGTAAATTAATTGACCATATATGCATGGATTTATTTCTAGGCTCTCCACTCTGTTCCATTTATCTATGTGTCTGTTTATATGCTAGTATCATACTGCTTTGATTGCTAAAGCTCTGTAAAATAGTTCATGTGCTGGGAGTCCCCTCTTCAGTTCAGTTCAGTTGCTCAGTTGTGTCCAACTTTGCAACCCCATGAATCACAGCACACCAGGCCACCCTGTCCATCACCAACTCCCGGAGTTTACTCAAATTCATGTCCATCGAGTCAGTGATGCCATCCAGCCATCTCATCCTCTGTCATCCCCTTCTCCTCCTGCCCCAATCCCTCCCAGCATCAGAGTCTTTTCCAATGAGTCAACTCTCTTCACATGAGGTGGCCAAAGTATTGGAGTTTCAGCTTCAGCATCAGTCCTTCCAATGAACACTCAGGACTGGTCTCCTTTAGGATGGACTGGTTGGATCTCCTTGCAGTCCAAGGGACTCTTAGAAGGGCATTAAGTTTTCAAGTCAGCATATTAGTTGAAATTTAAGTACAAACTACCCTTAAAAATTTCCAAGGTATAAACAGTTGGAGAATAGTTTCCCATGAAGTCCAACATGGCCAATTCTTTCCCCAGCCTTGGAAAGTCTGTTTCTTCACTGATCATGAGAGGAAGTCACTGGCCTGGAATTCAGAGTATAATGTCAATGAAAAGCTCTCCAGCTCCTGTGTTGAGATCTGCAACCTTACATGCAGGACTGATCCCTTTATAAACACTGCACTCCATTTCCTGTTTTGCTCTACTGTGTGCCACGGGTTCTGGAAATGGCTTTGCAGAAAGTGAATTTTGAAATCAAGTGTCCAACTGTATCTTTTTATGGCAGCTCCAACAGAAAGTCCTCAGTTCAGTTCAGTCGCTCAGTCGTGTCCAACTCTTTGCGACCCCATGAATCGCAGCACACCAGGCCTCCCTGTCCATCACCAACTCCCGGAGTTCACCCAGACTCGCATCCATCGAGTCAGTGATGCCATCCAGCCATCTCATCCTCTGTCGTCCCCTTCTCCTCCTGCCCCCAATCCCTCCCAGCATCAGAGTCTTTTCCAATGAGTCAACTCTTCGCATGAGGTGGCCAAAATACTGGAGTTTCAGCTTTAGCATCATTCCTTCCAAAGAAATCCCAGGGCTGATCTCCTTCAGAATGGACTGGTTGGATCTCCTTGCAGTCTAAGGGACTCTTAAGAGTCTTCTCCAATACCACAGTTCAAAAGCATCAATTCTTAGGCACTCAGCCTTCTTCACAGTCTGTCCAACTCTCACATCCATACATGACCACAGGAAAAACCATAGCCTTGACTAGACGGACCTTTGTTGGCAAAGTAATGTCTCTGCTTTTGAATATGCCATCTAGGTTGGACATAACTTTCCTTTCAAGGAGTAAGTGTCTTTTAATTTCATGGCAGCAGTCACCATCTGCAGTGATTTTGGAGCCCAGAAAAATAAAGACTGACACTGTTTCCACTGTTTCCCCATCTATTTGCCATGAAGTGATGGGACTGGATGCCATGATCTTGGTTTTCTGAATGTTGAGCTTTAAGCCAACTTTTTCACTCTCCACTTTCACTTTGATCAAGAGGCTTTTTAGTTCCTCTTCACTTTCTGCCATAAGGATGGTGTCATCTGCATATCTGAGGTTATTGATATTTCTCCTGGCAATCTTGATTCCAGCTTGTGTTTCTTCCAGTCCAGCGTTTCTCATGATGTACTCTGCATATAAGTTAAATAAACAGGGTGACAATATGCAGCCTTGACGTACTCCTTTTCCTATTTGGAACCAGTCTGTTGTTCCATGACCAGTTCTAACTGTTGCTTCCTGACCTGCATACAGATTTCTCAAGAGGCAGATCAGGTGGTCTGGTATTCCCATCTCTTTCAGAATTTTCCATAGTTTATTGTGATCTACACAGTCAAAGGCTTTGGCATAGTCAATAAAGCAGAAATAGATGTTTTTCTGGAACTCTCGCTTTTTCCATGATCCAGTGGATGTTGGCAATTTGATCTCTGGTTCCTCTGCCTTTCCTAAAACCAGCTTGAACATCAGGAAGTTCACGGTTCACATATTGCTGAAGCCTGTCTTGGAGAATTTTGAGCATTACTTTACTAGCGTGTGAGATGAGTACAATTGTGTGGTAGTTTGAGTTTGGGTCCCTCTTGGCCTAACTTGAATGCATCACAAGCAGCTTCTTTTTTTTAAATTATTTTTAATTGAAGGATGATTGCTTTACAGTATTGTGTTGGTTTTTACCAAAGATCAACATGAATCAGCCATAGGTTTACCCATGTCCCCTCCCACTTAAACATCCCTTACACCTCCTCCCCATCCCACCCCTCTACGTTGTTACCGAGCCCTGGTTTGAGTTCCTTCAGTCATACAGCAAATTCCCACTGGTAATCTGTTTTACATATGGTAATGTATGTTTCCATGTTACCCTCTCCATACATCCCACCCTCTCCTTCCTCCCCTGCCAGCCTTGTCCATACGTCTGTTCTCTCTCTCCATTGCTGCTCTTCAGATAGGTTCATCAGCACCGTCTCTCTAGGTTCCATATATATCCATCAGTATATGATATTTGTTTTTCTGACTTACTCCACTCAGTCCATGGGGTTGCTAAGAGTCGGACACGACTGAGTGACTTCACTTTACTTTTCACTTTCAAGCATTGGAGAAGGAAATGGCAACCCACTCCAGTGTTCTTGCCTGCAGAATCCCAGGGACGGGGGAGCCTGATTGGCTGTTGTCTATGGGGTCGCACAGTCGGACATGACTGAAGTGATTTAGCAGCTTAGCAGCCGCTCTGTATAATAGGCTTTATATTCATCCACCTCATTAGGACTGACTCAAATGTGTTCCTTTGTATGGCTGAGTAATATTCCATTGTATATATGTGCCACATTTCTTTATCCATTTATCTGTCAATGGACATCTAAGGTGCTTCCATGTCCTAGCTATTGTAAATAGAGCTGCAGTGAATATTGGGGTATATGTATCTTTTTCAATTCTGGTTTCCTCAGGGTATAAGCCTAGCAGTGGGATTGCTGGACTATATGATGGTTTAATTCTAGTTCTTTAAGGAATCTCCACATTGTTCTCCATTAGTGGCTGTACTAGTTTGCATTCCCACCAACAGTTTAAGAGGGTTGGTTCCCTTTTCTCCACACACTCTCCAGCATTTATTGCTTGTAGACTTTTGGATAGCAGCTATTCTGACCGGCATGAGATGGTACCTCATTGTGGTTTTGATTTACATTTCTCTAATAATGAGTGATGTTGAGCATCTTTTCATGTGTTTGTTAGCCATCTGTATGTCTTCTTTGGAGAAATGTCTGTTTAGGTCTTTTGCCAACTTTTTGATTGGATTGTTTTTCTGGCATTGAGTTATATGAGCTGCTTGTATATTTTGGAAATTAATCCTTTGTCAGTTGTTTCATTTGCTATTATTTTCTCCCACTCTGAGGGTTGTCTTTTCACCTTGTTTATAGTTTCCTTTGCTGCACAAAAGCTTTTCATTCAGTCCCACTTGTTGGTTTTTATTTCCATTAGTCTAGGAGGTAGGTCATAGAGGATCTTGCTGTGATTTATGTCATAGTGTTTCTGGTCTTACATTTAGATCTTTAATCCACTTTGAATTTTCTTTGTGTATGATGTTAGACAATGTTGTAATTTGTTTTATGCATAGCTGTCCAGTTTTCCCAGAAGCATTTATTGAAGAGACTGTCTTTGCCTCCTTTGTCAAGATATCCATAGGTGCATGGGTTTGGGCTATCTTGTTTCATTGATCTATTGGAAATATGAATTGTGAGATTTTTTTTTGTTCTAGTTCTGTAAAAAAACATCATTGGTAATTTGATAGGGATTGCATTTAATCTGTGGATTACATTTGGTACTATAGTCACTTTCACAGTATTGAGTCTTCCAACCCAGGAACATGGACTCTCTCTCCATCTGTTTACATCATATTTTATTTCTTTCATCAGTGTCTTATAGTTTTGTCTCCTTAGGTAGGTTTATTCCTAGGTATTTTATTTTTTTGTTGCAATGGTAAAGGGTATTGATTCCTTAGTTTCTCTGATTTTTCATTGTTAGTATATACAAGTGATTTCTGTGTATTGATTTTGTATCACTGATTAGCTCTAGTAATTTTCTGACGGTATCTTTAGGGTTTTCTATGTACAATATCATGTCATCTGCAAAGAATGAGTTTTATTTCTTTACCAATCTGGATTCCTTTTGTTTTTCTTCTCTGATTGCCATAGCTAGGAACTTCCAAAAACTATGTTGAGTAATAGTGGTGAGAAATCTTATAGGGAATCAGTTTTTCACCATTGAGAATAATGTTTGCTGTGAGTTTATCATATATGGCCTTTATTAAGTTGAGGTAGGTTCTTTCTATGTCTATCTTTTGAAGTTTTTATCACAGGTGTTTAGTTTTGTCAAAAGCTTTTTCTGCATCTATTGAGATTATCATATGGTTTTTATCTTTCAATGTTAGTATATCACACTGATTTGTATATGTTGAAGAATCTTTGCATCCCTGGGATACACCTGACTTGATCATGGTTTTTTGATCTTTTTAATGTGTTGAATTGTGTTTGCTAGAATTTTGTTGAGGATTTTTGCATATGTTATCAGTGATACTGGCCTGTAATTTTCTTTGTGTTGTCTTTGTCTGGTTTTGGTATCTGGGTGATGGTGGCCCCATAGAATGAGTTTGAAAGTGTTCCTTCCTGTGCAATTTTTTGGACGAGTTTTAGAAGGATAGGCATTAGCTCTTGTCTAAATATTTGCTAGAATTCACCTGTGAAGCCATCTGGCCCTGAGCTTTTGCTTTGGGGGAAGTTTTTGATCAGTTTCGATTTCAGTGCCACAAGCAGCGTCTTGGATTCAGTGGAAGCCAAACCACTCCTGCCTGCCATCACCATCCTCCCGCAGGCCAGTACATGCTCACTCGGGGATTTTCCCCGGCTTTAGCGTACCCCTCTTGTGACTCAGCGGTAAAGAATCTGCCTGCAGTGCGGGATACCTGGGTTTGAGCCCTGGGCTGGGAAGATCCCCTGGAGAAGGGAGAGGCTACCCACTCCAGTATTCTGGCCTGGAGAATTCCATGGACTGTATAGTCCATGGAGTCACAAAGAGCCAGACACAACGCAGCAACTTTCACTGTGAAGAGAATTAAGGGGTCTGATTTTCCCTTGAGGCTTGGCAAGTATGGAGGAGTGAGCTGGGATTTTGGTCTGTAAGGCTGACAGGACACTGCAGTGCATTGTGAAGGAGGGGCGGAGCCGCCGCCAAGATTATTTTACGAGGAAAGCAGGGAAAGATTTTCTGCTGTGATTTGAGTGGTTCAGAATTAGGAGGCAAGGACAGTAAATTCTTTGAATTAGCTCTCCTCCTCAGCTGTGTATTACTCATCCCCTTTTGAGGCAGCCCAGAACTATGGATCTCTTCCTGTTGTGGTGAATTAGGTAGGGGCTCCAAAATGCAGGGTCAGATAAGGAGTCATCTTGGTCCCCAAGCCCTGACGGGGTGGGGGGACCCAGAACCACTGTTGAAGTTCTTCCTTCAGAATGGAAGGAAGCCTGGAGCCCGGCCGTCTCAGGTGCCCTTTCCTATCTCAGGGATCCTTTGCCTTTGTGCATGGCTTCTTCCCTCCATGCTACCTTGTTCCTTTCTCCTCCTCGGCCGAGCCCACTCCTGCCTCCTGGCAATGGCCATGGCCAGCCTTTCCCCAGCTTGGCCCAAGGTGCCCAAATGCTGACTTTCCCGCCAGTTCTCGGCATAGAAAACCTCACCCTCACTGGTGGCAGGATTTCCTAATGTGACCCAGGTGCCCCTGCTATCTCTAGGCAGACGTTGTAGTATTTTAGTCATTGACCCGCCAGCACTGCTCTCATCTAACCCACCGCCTGCCCTTCCCCCCATTACCCCGGCCTCTGTGCCCTGTCCGAGGCCAGAGGATCCCAGTGAGCAGACAGATGGCAGAGTATGGGCAGGGTCTGGAGAGACGCTGCCCCCCACTGGGCCTGCTATGGCAGGGGATGCAGAGACCCTGCTGGCCCTGGAGGAGCCTCTGAGCCCCTTGGGGAGGAGGACGCACAGTGGTGACAGGAGGCGAGGACATGGCCTCCAGTTCCATTGACTCTGAAGTGGGCCCAGCCTGTGAGAGCCAGTGGAGCCCAACAGGCCTGGGTGGACTGTCTGGAGCCTGAGGGTCAGCCAGACTGACCCTGTGGCTCAGCACCTCTGGACCCCATCGGGTGTTCTGGTGATGGGCGGGGGAAGACGGTGTCTCTGGACTTGATTTCTACAGTGACCTTACCTATGTGGTGAGGACTCCTGCATTTGAAAGGAAAGCACGGATGGTGTAAACAAATCACTGGTGTGAGGCCGGCGGCTTAGCCCTGAGACAAATCCCGAACGTGCTGGTTGAAGTGCCAGTGGCTTTGCTGGCCCCCCTGCAACATGGTGGTGTCTGATGGTAGAAAGGAGGCGGCGGGTGAAGCAGGGAGTGTAGTGGGGAGTGGGGGTGCAGCTAGAGTCACCCCAACCCTCAGAACCAGTCCTGCCCCCGGGCCTGAGGAAATCAGGGCCCCTGGCTGGGTACCAGAAAACTAACAGTGACTACTTTTGCCCATTTTTACCAAGTATAGAAGCTCTGGGAACGGTGTCACAGGGCTGGACAGGCACATGCAACTCTGGAGATCAGAACCACCGTCCTCCCACTGAGGCTGTAAAGTGAAGAGAGAATACATACCTGTTCTCTTTGGGCTGTTGTCAGGAGAAGAATGGATAGAAAGGGCTTAAAAATTTAAAGAACTATACAAGTGTAAATTGTTCATGGAATCAAGAGCCTTGTACCCCAGCACACAGAAAGTACTCGTGGAAATGTCTATTTGTTGACTGACCATCGAATCTAAGGTGACCTAAGGGGGGTTTCTTAATCGTCTGCTTCTGGTCTGTCCTTTTACAAATTAGGAAACGAAGGCTCGGGGAGATGACGCTCAAGTCGAGTTTGTGGCTGTTCTTTAGGGAAGACTCAGCGGTCCAGGCTGGGGTTGGCGAGCATGGTTCTGGAGAATCCTTTGAGTCCCTATCCTCTGTGGTCTTAGGACTAGTAAGACCACATGCTGTCCCCTCCAAGAGCCAGGGCAAAAGGTGCATCACTAGGGGGGCCTTCTGTCCCTCGTCCCTTCAGACCTCGCAGTCCACAGGTGACCTGGGAGGATGTGCAAGGGAACTGAAGCACTCTGCGAGGGCAAGCTCTGTTAAAAAGTATAATGTTGGGGTTGGATTGGAATAGAAAAGGGGTTCTGGTTATGTACTGGTGGGTGAGATAAAGCCTGAAACATGGAGGAAGAAGAGAGACCCTTGGCTGTGGGACTAGAGGAGAAAAGTCAGAAGGGAGGTGGAGATCTCAGACGTCCTGTCAGGTGGCCTTCTGGGTGCAAATGGGGACGGCACTAGAGTCTGTGCCTGGCACTGAGTGAGTGAATCCCGGTCCTCTCCCCTTCACCCTGGATGCCTGCCCTGCAGCCTGCACACGTATAGACCTGCCTTTACCTCCCGTGAGTTATGCAGGATGGGTAGGTCTCGCCTCAGCTGACGCAGTTGTGGTCTGGCGTGTACACAGATGACCTGCCCAGTAGGCCTTCCTACAGGAAGAGGAGGACCGCAGCTTCAGGAAGTAGAAGAGAGTTGACGTAAGCTGCTTTCCCACCTGCAGAGGTCAGAGGAAGTCTGGCTGAGCAGGGGACAAGGGGTGGGGACTCCCCTCATCCATGCCAGGCCCTCCAGCTGGGGGCTCCTGGCCTCAGGAGTGAAATGGAGCTGTGAGGGGCACACTGGCCCCTACAGGAAGGAAGACTGCATCCCTTGGCAGGAAAGGATGCCTGCCCCAGGAGGTGTCCTCCTTGTCCATCTGTGGAGGCAGGCAGGCAGAGAACCACCCAGCTCCTCCTCTGTGTCCCAAACCCAGCCCCCAGGACACACTCAAAGGCTGATTGAGCAGACAGATGAGCTAATGTACCTGAGTGTCAACCACTCAGAGCTTGATGAGGACAGAATGGAAATATTGGCTGTTTGCTCCTTCTCTTGCCTCCCTGCTTCCGTCACTCATACTCCCTCACTGTACTGGGCTGGAGGAAAAAGCAGAGCAGAGCTCGGTTTGTTTAGGAGCTAGCAGAAGGCCTGGAAGGGGATGTGAGTACTGTGAGGCAGAGAGGAGGGTGCCAGGAGCGGGAGCATGACCTGCTGCCAGCTCCTGGCTCCACTTCCTCCTTCCCAGCGTCCCCCCTCTAAGACTTCCTCTACCCCTCATCACTAACTAGGTCCTCTTTCCTGTGTTTTAAACCCACAATTCCAGTGAAATTACACAACACTCAACTGTGTGCAAATCCAAGCTGGCATCGCCCCTCTTCTCTGAAACCGCACTTCCGCCAAGTGGGCTGCCAGCCCCTCCAGGCAGACACTTGCTTCTCTTTGGTGGGCTTCTCTGTCTTACTTCTTACGTCCATCGGTTACAGGGCCTCTCGGTTGTGCCTCCAACACTAACTGTAAAGCCTCTCCATTGCCTTTATCCTCTGTAAACATGCACTCTGGCCCAAAGCTCCCTGACTAGCTTTCTCTCCAATCCAACCACTGTGGCCCAGGAACAATCTTATTAGAAAGTGAAGCCAATCAGAGCACCTTACTACCCTGTAATCCCAACTTCACAACCCTTCAACAGCTCTCTGCAGCCTATAAGCTAAAATCCACGTGACTGGCTGACAAAGGCCTCATGCCAGCCTTAGCCTGCCTTCCATGCCTCTGCTCCACACGCCTCTCCAAGCAGCTTGCAGCTCCTGACCCCCACAAGCCCCCTGAACACCCACGCCTGGACGTGTGCCCTTCCTGCCTCATGTCTGATGAGCACTGCGGGGTCTGCGTGTGCCCAGAACCCTCTTCCTCCCTCTGAAGTCTTATCCCCGGGCCCCAGCTGCCCTGGAATCATACACATGGGCCTGTCCTTTCATACCGAGAAGTGTCAAGGGAAAGACCGACATCCTTGTGCACTCTTTGTGCACTCTGCATATAGTACAGTCTCTGCTGGTCAGAAGAGAGCAAGGCAGGGAGAATGGATGACCAAGCAGGACAGTGCCTTTTCTGTAGACTTGTGTTATGACAAGATTTCCTGGAGGACAGGAGGCCCAGGGCCCCCAACCTCCTTTCTTCCAGTCACCAACGGCTCCAGTGGTCAGATGGTGCATTTGGAAGCCAAATATAAAAATAATGAAATCTAAGACACAAGACCGTTGAAACTCCTTGAAGAGAACATAGGCAAAACGTTTTCCAACATAAATTGTGGCAATATATTCTTGGATCAGTCTCCCAAAGCAAAAGAAATAAAAGCAAAAATAAACAAATGGGACCTAATCAAACTTAAAAGCTTTTGCACAGCAAAGGAACCCATCAACAAAATGAAAAGACAACCTGCTACAGAAAAGATAATTTGTAAACAATGTAACAAGGGATTAATTTCCAAAATATATGAACAGTTTATACAACTCAGTAACTGCCCCTCCCCACAAAATTGGCACGTGTGCATGCTCAGTCGTGTCCGACTCTTCGCAACCCCATGGACTGTAGCCCACCAGGCTCCTCTGTCCATGGGGTTTCCCAGGCGAGAATACTGGAGTGGGTTGCCAAGTCCTCCTCCAGGGGATCTTCTGACCTAGGGATCAAATCTGCATCTCCTGCATTCCAGGGGAGTTCTTTGTCACTGAGCCTCCTGGGAAGCCCACCAAAATGGGCAGAATAGCTAAACTGACCTTCCTCCAGAGACATACAGACGGCCAACCAACACATGACAAGATGCTCACACCACTGGTTATTAGAGAAACGCAAATCAAAGCCACAGTGAGATATCACCTCATCCTAGTCAGAAGGGCTAGCATTAAAGTCTACAAATAACAGATGCAAGAGAGGGTACGGAAAAAATGAACCTTCCTACACTGTTGGTAGGAATGTAAATTGGTGCAGTCACTATGGAAAAGTCTGGAGGTTCCTTATAAAATTAAAAATAGAGCTACCATCTGATTCAGCAGTCCCACTTCTAGGCATATATCCAGAAATGATGAAAACTGTAATTCAAAAAGATACATGCACCCCAGTGCTCACAGCAGCAGTCTTTACAAAAGCCAAGATATGGAAACAACCCAAATGCCCATCCACAGATGATTATTTTAAGAAGATGTGAGGAACACGCACACACAATGGCACATTACTCACCCATAACGAAGAAATATTGTCATGTGCTGGATGGACCTAGAGAACAGCACACTAAGTGAAGTCAGTCAGAGAAAGACAAATATTATATCACTTATATGTGGAATCTCAAAGAATTATTCAAATTATTCTATATACAAAACAAACATCCATAGATGCAGAAAACAAAGATGTGGTTACCAAAGGGGAAACGGGAGGTAGGGAATAAATTAGTATAGGATTTACAGATACACACTAGTGTATATAAAATAGTTAAGCAGCAAGGATTTACTGTATAACACGAGGGTCGATATTCAATATCTTATAATAACCAAAATGGACGATAATCTGAAAAAATATATATATATAACTGAATCACTGTTATTCAAAGTGATTAGTTTGAATCAGTTTCACCTGAAGCTAACCCACCATTGTTTATCAACTCTAATTTTTAAAACACCACCACCAACAGAATCTATTAACAGGACTTGTCTCTTTCAGTAACCTTGGGGGCAATATCATCAACGAGGTGGTCCTGAACCTGCTTAAGGCTGGGCAGTCCCGGGAAGAAGTCAGGATGGAACACCTGGAGTCCCGCCTCCAAGCTGAGATTGTGGCATCCACAGGTAAGTGAGTGCCAGCCTTGCAGAACATAAGCCTCTGGTGAGAGGGGAAGTAGAGAAAAACGTGTATGTGCTGGAAGTGGTGTTCTGAGATAAGACAGGGTACTCAGGACCACAGAGGAGGCACCATATCATATTCTTGTCGTCAGCTTGACGTAGGCATGAGAAAAGTCCTTTTCTGAAAACTGTTCCTTAAAAAGGGAAGAGTTGGCCTTGGCCATACAGACCCTTGAAGAAGAGTCTCACTGAGTCTCAGTGGCTCAGCCTCCAGTCGTAGGCAGGGCCACTGCGCCTCTGCCATCAGATGAAAGCACAGCCTGGCAGGCATGTGCACTGTCTCTCCTCTCACACATGTAGCTCCTCTCTGCCCTCTCTCCCTAAAGGGAGACACAGTTGCATAGTTCTTGACACAGACTTAAGACAGGCTTCTCGGAGTTGGCCTTAGGGTGGGGGAACACCTCAACTCCAGCTGGGCTCGGCCCCAGGTCAGACCCCCTGTAACCCTGCTCTTGATTTCAGACAGTGGCTTTGGGCACAGCGGTCTTGTGAAGGAAAACCTGATTGACCTCTTCATCCCCTTCTTGCCACTGGAGTTCCGTCACGTGAGGCTGTGCGCACGCGACGCCTTCCTGAGCCAGGACCTCCTGTATACAGAAGAGGCTCTCGATGAAATTGCTAGGATGATGGTGTACGTCCCCAAGGAGGAACAGCTCTTCTCATCTCAGGGATGCAAATCTATTTCCCAGAGAATTAGCTATGTCCTGCCTGAGGGCTAGATGAAAACTGCCCGAAGCTGCCTTCCTTCCACTAATGGACCCTGGGCTGTCGCGGCAGCACACTGTCCAGGACATAAGGGGCTGGCAGGGCAGGCTGGCACCCAGCAGTCACGAGCACACAAGTGGTGTGTAGAGGGGAGGCCTTAGATCAGAGACAGAACCAGTGCTTCAGATCACTTGGTGCCTTACAGAGCCACACTCCGAAATGTGAGCCAGCTGGTTGGGGGAGGTCATGTGGGAGAGACATCCCAAGGATTTATTAGCATCTGCCCGCAGATGCCTGGCCTTGGTGTTGGGCCTGAGGCTGTAGTATGCTCGGTGACAGAAAGGGAAAGACTAACTTCTGCTTACCAGTGGCAGGGGCTGACCTCACGTTTGCAGGCTGGGTGGGTGAGCTTTCAAGTTGTTTCTCAGAGGGAGGCTGAGCAGCTTCTATCTGTGAGCTCAGGCCAGAGCTTCAGGCTAACGGGCACAGGGGAAGTTTGGTTTTTTTAATCAGTATAGGTGAAGATTTCTTCTGCTCTGCAGATTTTTAAGACTTAAATTAGTGACCTTAACATATATAAAGATTAAAATTTTGTATTTTTTTCTAAAACCCTCGGCTTACTTACCTTCTTACTGAGCCCTAGTAATCATGCTCCCGCAGCAGAATTCCATGCACCAGGTGGTGCACTGATGGGCACTGGTGGAGACGAGCTGTGTGCTGGCACCCAGAGCTGACGGGGGGATCACCTGCTCTGCCAACTCACCTCCATTTGCCTCGCGACCACATCAACTGAGCCGGGCTATTTCCACCTCTTACTGAAGAGGCCTCCACAGCATCTTGCCCTTATATATGAAAACAGCACTCCTGTGCTCCCAGCTTTAAAGTCGTCCTTGAGGACCGAATGGCCACGTGTAGATGTGGGCACTGTGCCTCTAGATACACAGGAGGTGCTCACCGTTTTGCCCCTTCCCTTGGTTCTCCCCTTCTACCACACTTATGGAATCACACACGGCTCTGCTTTCGTGTCATCACCTCAGGTGGCCCTTTTATTTACAGTCCTCCCCACCCTCTCACCTGTAGCCCGAGTAAAAGGAAAACGCTTCTGCTTCTCTCCCATTTAACGATTACATTAATTTACTCCAACAGCTGCCCTGAGGCCAGGTGCACCTAGCCCGAACCACATTAGATTCCCAATCAATACACAAACACATGAAAGGAGCTGTTTCGCACCACCCATGGGACAGAAGTAAACTTGGCCTAACTGCACTGTGAAATGGGGGGTCAGGCTTAGGTGCCTGTCTCAGTCTAGGACACCTGGGGAACAGTCTGCAGCCCCCCCAAGCCTGTAACATAACTGGATCTAAACTCTGTAGACACACACTTTAAAAGGCACGCTGTACAGCTTTAGGTCTCAGAGCCACGGAACAGCTGACTTGCTTTCAGCACAGGTCAGCCATATCTGATGTCATAAATACTGGGTCTGAACCTCATACCTCGGGAGCAGGACGAGCAGCAGACTGCAGTAATTCCACACACTCCCCTGGAGCACCGCCCGCTGGTGAGACCACAGGAAAGCTGTTGATAACTTCAGTTTACCCTTGGTAATGACTGTGCTTACCTCATAGGGCTGAGAATTAAATGAGTATTTATCAAGTACTCAGGACACAGAACTTTGGCACCATACTCAAAGCCCAGGAAGGGCCTTTCCCGCCATTCTCTCAGTCCCCTGGTTTGTTTCAGGTAACTTAACGTTTGCAAACACGTCATGTGCCACACGTGCTGCCTAACCTCACGTAATTCTTAACACTGAGAATTAAACTACCTCATGTAATCCTTAACATTATGACTTAGGGATCAATGTAATCACCATTTAATGACTGAGAAAATTGGGCTTCTAAGAGGTTTAATTATCTTTACAGAGCTCGTCAGTGGAGAAATGGGATTCAACTCAGGTAGTCCAATTCCAATGCTTTAATGACTTGTTTCTAAAATGATTTTTTTTTTTTTTTACGAATGCCGTAGCCTCGGGTTTAGAAAGTATTGCAAGCAATACAAAGAGGGAAAAGACAACAATGGGAGGTTTTCCTCAGAAAAAATCTGAAACAAGAATTTCTAACCTAAAAATGTGTGGGAGAAAAGGATTGACAGAGGAGGGTACAGAGGTGTATAAACTGATGTTTAACTTGGTTGAGGAGGAAAATTTTTCCTCTTTCCCTTTCTAGAGTCTTTGGCTGGCCTAGTAATTAAGGTGACATAAGATTAAGAGCAGAAAAATAAAAGTTTAATAAAATGTACACATGGGAGAGACACAGGAAAACTAACTTTGAAATGGCAGAAGTAATCACCTTAAATACTATTTTCAGCTAAAGACAATAGCAGATATTGGGTCTGGCGGGGCGCGAAAGGGGCAGGCTGGCCGTCAGTTACGGACGGTTGCCAGGAAGAGCACAGTAAACCAATGTGAGGTGGTTCTGCAGATTTACTGATGAGTCACCACCTTCTCTGTTGTTGAGTTTCTAGAGATTTGATCCTCCTCTTCCAGGAACAGCAAGGAAGATACCCTAACAAGTAGAGAGCTCCCTCACAAATGTAAATCTCTTACAAAAGGATAACTTTTACTCAGTTTTCAGAGCTTCACCTGTGTCTGCAATTTCTTATAACCAACTTAAAATAATCCTTATGCTAAAGAAGCACATTTTGGGGTGGCCCATTCTGCTCCCCTACAACAGCCATTCTAATTGAAGCTTATACACATGTCACTTGAGTATATGCTACTCATCCTTCAGCAAAATGTCACTTCTATTAGAAATGAGCATTCTATTCATACTAAGTCCAAGAGTGGAATCAAAATGTCATAAAGTTCTTAGCTAGGCAGAAATTCTTAAGTTTTCTAAAATATATGTACTATCTATATGTACAAAAATTTTTCTACTACACTTTATAAAGGCTTGAGAGAGAATATCAAAAAGAAAAGGAGAAATTGAAAAACAAATGAAATGAGAGCACTGAATATGAAACAGAAAAAGTGAAACAAACTAGATAAAAGTACTAGATTTCTAATTTAAAAACACAGATATGCAACAAGCAACAAACGTTTACTGCACAGCACAGGAAACTATCGTTAATATCTTGTAATAACCCATAATGGAAAATAATAAATAGTATGTGTGTATATATATAACTGAATCTATATATACACATACACTGAATCGGGGCTTCCCCAGGGCTCAGAGGTAAAGACTGTTTGCAGTGCAGGAGCCACAGGAGATGCAGGTTGGATCCCTGGATCAGGAAGATCCCCTGGAGGAGGGCATGGCGACCCACCCCAGTATCCTTGCCTAGAGAATCCCATGATGAGAGGAACATGGTGGGCTACAGTCCAGGGGGTCCCAGAAAGTGGGACATGACCGAGCACACACACACACACACACACACACACAAACTGAACCACCTTGCTGTGCACCTGAAACGCTGTGAGTCAACTGCACTTCAATAAAACATGTATGTTAGAAAGTCAAAACCAGAGGGATGGGGTGGGGAGGGATGTGGGAAGGGGGGGTTTGGGCTGGGGGACACATGTACACCCATGGCTGATTCATGTCAATGTATGGCAAAACCCACAATATTGTAAAGTAATTGGCCTCCAATTAAATTAATAAAATTCAAATGTTACTTCTAAAAGCAATGAAATCACTCATTTCTTAAAAACTGAAGACCAAGTCAAAGAAGACTACAATGTTCCCTGTGAGGTTCTATACTTACTCCATTAATGCGGCTTTGGCTCCAAACATTTTTAGAACTTCATTTGGAGCTGTCCTCAGAATGAACTTTGAGAGAACGAAGTTTCACTTTACAGTCAGCTCATGTTGGATAGATGGATGGACAGACACACACATCACTCACCTTATGTATCAGCTGGGCTCCAGATGATCCTCTGGCCATTTCCAAACTAATCCATCAGAGCATGAGTAGCCACACTCATAAAGGACCACTCGAAAGAATGTTCAGGGTATGCTTGCTAAAATCAGCTTCTTTACCTTGCAGATACCATTATATATATATATATATATATATATATAAAGAAATTATGCTTAAATTACCTATCAATTACAATTATGGGAGAAACACTCCAATCACAAGCCTATATTGACAATAAAATATTGCAACCTTTATTTAAAATAAAACACAAGTTGGCAAGCCTTGTGAGACAACAGGCAGACAGCATTCCCCTTTCAAGGGTCTCATTATTTACATCAAGTTTAACACTGTTAGCAGTTCACAGTCAGACAACAGGGTGAAAGTATTAAATTAGAAAAACGAAACACCTGAAAATATATTACAATAACAATTAAGAACAAATACCTGACAACACTGGTAGTGTGACCCATGATTGATGTGTTTTCGGTTAAATCCCATACTGCCTCACTGTGTCCCCTTAGCAACACACCCAGGGGTAGGCCCTCCAGACCCGCTCCTCTGTGCACCCATCACACATACACCTGCAGAGCGTGACCTTTGGTATAGACATTAAACAAGTTTTAAAGAATCTGAATCATATGGTTTAAGGACAAAGTTCTATCAACCACTATGAAATGTTCAAACTTATTTTTGCCAAGCGAGCACAACACTGGAGTTTCTCCACTGATAGTCACTAAAGAATTAAGATTGCAAAGAAAGAAAAGTGTGGGGTCTACCCAGGGGACAGGGCTCTGAGCATGCACAGAGAGCTCAGCCAGCCTGTTCACAGCGCACACACACACTAACCAGGGCACAGCTTCCAGTCACCACAGGGAAATCTGAGCAGCTCCTCCCACTCCCCTCCTTCTTAGCACAACAACAGTGTATGTACATAATGTGGAATCGCGTGTACCCTCTGCGCAGATCTGAAATATGGTGGTGTCCAAACATACGCCCTAAAGAACGCTAAGATGAGTACCTCATGGGTCCTTCCAGCTGCTGAATACTAATTTCTCTGAAGGACAGTCTAATCAAGGTGACTTCTCAAAGTCTCAGCAAATGTCCTTCATGATGGAGTTCCAAGAGTGGTCACAGTGAAAACCGGTTTGTCAAAACAGAGGAAGGCTGGTTACAGGCCCTCATCTATTGGAAACATCTGTCTCGTGGCATTCTTGCCACTCATAACACATGGCACGCTACTTCTGAATTGTACAGAACAGTATTTGGATTCTCCACCAATAACTTCTGAATTGAGAATAAATTTATCTGGCCTAACTATATTATTACTGTGTTAGAAATGCTGAAAATTATGCTTTGATGTGAAAACTTTACTAGCCAGAAGTCCCATTCTCCAATTTAGAGTTTATAGTGCTTAATTACATGATTCAAAATGCCTATCCTGAGGCTTAGAGGCAAATCTAAGCAAGCTCCAACCAGACAAACTGCATTTCCTTTCTAAAAGCCTGCTGACATTTCACAGTCTACCTCCCCCATTGTCCTGAAGAGTTAGAATTCGCCGAGACCTCAAGCCCTGTGTGTATAATAGCTCAGCAGCTTGAATGACATGGAAGAATCCAGAAACTTGCTACTTTGAGTACAATGATGAACAGAGAATCTCACAGAACAGACACAGACAGTGTGTGTTGGGGGGTTGGGGGGGAGGAGCGAGTGGTGCGCCATGGCCCTTCAACCTAAAAGGAGACATCCTTTCCCACAGATGGGCTGCAGGTTTGAAGATCTGAGCACACGTCACCTGTGACCTCGGGCTGAGGTCACAGGCCCTGCTGCTGTGTTCAGGTCACAGAGCAATGGGGAAAGGAAAGGATGTAAATTTTCTAGGATAGGTCAACTGTTTCAAATTTGTAATAGTGCACTTGGAGGGTGGAAAGGGCCCAATTGCGAGCATCTTCCCCCAGCTCACCAAGCAGGTGGAGAAACATGCAGCATTTACCTAGCCAGGAGCCCATGTGGAGAGAAGAGCCCACCGACTGGCTCCGAGCCACCGCCACCAGAAAGTTCGTTTCCCCCAGTTTTAGTTCAAAAACCATGCAACATCAACCTAGCTGACAAATCCTTTCCTCTACAAAACACACGAAACCCATCTCTGAAGGCACAGTTCTCTAGGAATGATGTCGGCCACTCCGAGTCAGCCCGGAATCAAGATGCCCCACAGTGGCCTCCTCACCTGGAGAAAAACACTGATGACCACCTGGGTGATCACAGGGTGGAGTCTTCCCTAACTTCCGAGGGAGATGTGGGTCGAGGATGCGGAGTCAGAAGTGAAGGAAATCTCTTGCACCCTTGTTATCTCAAGACAGAACACACACGGCTCAGGCAGGTGGTGTGAAAAGCAGCAGCCCCAGGGCAGAGACTGTCTTCTGGGACTCTGCAGTAAGGTCACAGAAGACAGGCTGGGGCCACGGGGGCTCAGATGCTCGGGAGCAGGGCATCGCCCCTTCCACAGCCCTGAGAGCCTCCCCCACCCGCTCCCCCAAGTCACACGGGAGGGCAGATGGCAGTGAACTTCTGGCTGTTACGGAGCTGCAACAAAGCAGGTAACGGTAACTGTCACTCCAGGCAACAATGCTGGCTTGCCAAAGAAAAGCCAGCTTTTACTTTTAAAAGTCTGGTAGCTGGAAAAACTGGAACTCCCTCCAAAGAATATAAATTCCCCACTCTGAAAGAGTGGGACAAGTTTCTGAACCAGCCCAAGGCCTCTCCTCTCTGACTGGTGAGGCTCTGGCTAGTAGAGATGTTCCTGGGTGGTCACATGGAAGGTACAGGCAACCCCAGGGCTGCCTTTCCCTATTTCTCGCCTGTTCCCACACGTCCCCAACTGAAGCAGGAGGTTACCAAAGAACTGAGCTACTGGCTTGACAGAAGCTGAGACAGAGATACAGACAGCTGAAATCTATTAATACATAAGAAGAAATTTATGTGCAGAGACACTTACCTAAAGATGACTGGTCCTAACAGATGCTTGGGACACAGGGATGGCCCCCAAATCCAGGTAGAATGAGTTACTGCAAGCAAGATGATGAAACCCAAAAATCATCAAGAATAAAAATGTAGACAACCCTGTCAGCTCAACGTGAATGCCTTGGGGCGTGGGGGTTTGAATGCAGAGCCTGACGGTAACAGTGACATCAGTAGCAAAAATGGAAGGAAGCAGGAGAGGCCCGAAAGCAGTGAGCTACAACTCAGAAGTGGCCACCAAGTCAACTTCCTCTTGAGTATCTTTATAATGTAAGAGGTGAGTTACTTTCCACTACTCCTCTTAGGAGACAAAAAAAAAAAAAGGATGGTAAATGTCAAGCTCATCTATAATTGGTAGGAAATCCTAGAAAAGTAATTCCCAAAGTGCACTGGTTCTACAGCCATCCCCCCGCACCCCCCAAAACAACAAAATTATACAGGACATAGGTTAAAAAAGACACTGTCAACGTGAACAGGTAACGAGTCTGCTCCCACCATCTGTACGTAGGACACGAAATGGCTGAGCATGTGGTGGACAAGTGTTCTGGGCTGAGAGCGCCTCACTCTTCTTGAGTCAAGGTCCCTGGAAGAGCTTCTTTGTTCTGGAGTGAGTACATGTTACTGAAGTTTTATAATTAAGCCAGAAAGTTGGTCCCTAGTTTTGGGAAGTTATTCGGCACTGAGTTACCGTTTTAGCAAAACAGTTACTACACCTGCACATACTCATTTCGCAGTTTCATACTTATAAATGTGATGAATCACAGAGCTGATTGTTTATATATCTCTATTTTCGGGTCCCTTGCACACAAAACTTGTAAGTCAATCATCATCTAAACAGACATTTAGGTGTCTAAATTACGGACATCTATATAGACATTATAGATGTCTATGTCTAAATAGACATTAATAATACAACTTTATAGTTATATTACTCTTTCTCAAAGTGCTTTCATACATTGTCAATTATTAAAATGATACGAAACAATACAGTTTTTTGTTTTTGTTTAAGAAAAAGGAATGTAGGACTAGGTTTTTAAGTTGCTACTTCTTCATTACAAAGTGCAGATTGCTGTGTTGCCAAGGTCTGTCCAAAAGAATGACCCCATATAATTTTTTAAATTACTGAGTTCTACTGAACGCCTGCTTTGCTAGTGTAGCCATTACTTAACATTCAAGTCCCTTAAGGTCAGAGAGTGCCAGGACCGTGTGCTTTAGAAAGTGTGCAGCACCGTGCAGACAGATTGTCTGAGTCACTTTTTTTGCAGTGTCTCACAAGGCAACAGGAACGGTGGCAAGACCCCACAAGGAGAAAGTGAATTAAGAACCACACTCTAGCCTTGGCTCTGCCACTAAGTAACTGCTCTGAGCTCATGGGCAAATAACTGCAACATCCTCTCCTGCCATTTCTTAAGCTGTGAAGAAAAAAGCTGGAGTGTTGCTACTGCTCACAGTGCTGGAGAGATTCTTGGAAAACACACTGGTTGAGACCTGGCCCCACAGGGAATTCCACAGGGTGAGGCCAATGAATCAGGATTTTTGTTGGTGTTTTTTTTTTTTTTTTTAAACTCCAGGAAATTTTGTTGCACATCCTTGGCAAAAGCTCATTGGATTAAGTGTTAATAACAGTAGTAGTTAACATTTGTGGAGTACTCATTACATGCCAGACACTCAAGCTAAGTATCTTAAACACATTATCTCATTTAATCCTTACAACAACCCTGAGGTAGTTACTATTGTTATCCCTGTTTTCCAATGAAGAAACTAAGGCCGAAGAAGGTTAAGTGTGACTTGCCTTCTAGACTGGCTTTAGAGTCTGAACTCTTAATCACTTATCTAAACTGTATCCTTAAAGCCCAAAAGCTTTAAAAGCCTTAAAGCATGACTTTGTTAAATAAATATGGGTGGTGCCTTAACAAAGTCAGCATTTTATTAACTGGGCACTATTTTACCAGTCAACTTTTAGCTGAAGTGTACAAAAATTCTAACTTAAACCCCATAATTCAGCTAAAAAAGGGTCTGCTGCTGCTAAGTCACTTCAGTCGTGTCCAACTCTGTGCGACCCCAGAGATGACAGCCCACCAGGCTCCCCTGTCCCTGGGATTCTCCAGGCAAAGAACACTAGAGTGGGTTGCCATTTCCTTCTCCAATGCATGAAAGTGAAAAGTGAAAGTGAAGTCGCTCAGTCGTGTCCAACTCTTAGCGACCCCATGGACTGCAGCCTACCAGGCTCCTCCATTCATGGGACTTTCCAGGCAAGAGTACTGGAGTGGGGTGCCACTGGGTCTAGTGGAGACCTAATAACCTCAATGTATACAGGTCACCTGGAAAAACACTGAATAAATTTCTCAGGACCAATTTTTTTTTTAAGGCTATATCTCTGAAAGTCACAATGGACATCTGTAGGAAAATATAAACATTTTAATTGTACACAAAGCCTTTTACGAAAATACTTCATGTAAAGCACAAACAAGATGTATTTTACACAACATTGCATTGTAAGGTAGTAAATCTAAACTGAAATCATATTATCTGTACATGAGGAGATTCAGTCTGTGGTAACCCCAAAGCGATGCATACCTATAACCACTTTAGAAAGTTTTCAACACCTTGTAGAAGGGCTTTTGCTCCTGCTGTCTGCTTTGTTTTTAAACTAGACAGAATCAAACTACATTTTTAGTTTCTAAAAGTAATTTTCTCTGCTTTGAATTCAAATGTTTAAATTTATATATTTTTAGTTTTTAAAAAATGTGGTCCCTTTCAAGTAGAAAAAGGAAAAAAACCTAAGTTACATTTTTATAGTAAGTTGACAGTGTCTCTTTAACCCGAACCCTGAGCCCTCAACTCCTGAAGTTACAGTTAAGCCTCCTGTGGGTGGAGTGTGCTGCAACAGTCAATGCTACTCTTGACAGTGTTGAGAAAAAAAAAAAAAAGAAAGAAAATCCATTCATGGACATACTGAGCACCTACTATGAATGAGACAGAGCCAGGTGCTACCCCTGAGTAAGACCCAGCCCTCACCCTCAAAGACTGCTCTTTGGTGAGAAAACCAGGGAGCTTAAATACACTCAGTAGTGTTCCTCCAAGGCTTATTTTCAGAGCTCTCAAGAAAAGACCGCTTGCTTTTAAAAAAAAAAAAAAAAAAGAAAGAAAGAAAATCCCCTGAAAAACGATTCTAATCCCTCACCTTGCATCCACAATGACAGGGATAAACTTAAAAAGCAGCATAATAATACTCTAAAGTTTTAGCTTTCCCTGCCCCACCCTTAAAAGGCTAAATGCTAAAACAATTTCAAGTTTATGGAAGTATATGATGAAGGAGAGTGGCAAAGAAGAAGGTGGCCGGAGGATTGTTGGTTTTCAAATCCAAGTTAAAGGGAACTCTTCTAAACATTACAAAGAGATTAGCCAGATCTCTGGTTACCTGTGTTCCACCAACAAGTAACAGTCAGAGGGATCACCCAACTCCTGAAAGGAATGCCCAATATGGTCTCCTCCCCGCTTTTTCTTCTTTTTGCCTGGGACTCCTCTGGAACACCCACAGAAAGAATCGATTCCTTTCTTTCTAATGAAAACTAAAATTTCTTCTTGGTCAAAGATGCCAAACTGTACAAAACCATTTTTCCCCTTAGCCTGATGAAAAAGGAGAATGAAAAAGGTGTATTCATACATAACAATACTGCACTAAAGAGCTTTCCAGAGAGGATCTCAAAGGGATAACTATACACTTATTTGCAAAACACCCTTGAGAACATGTATCATTACCTCCATTTAACAGATTAAGAGAAGGACAATGGGGCTGACAGTGGATCAATGACAAAGCCAGGAAGAAAACTCACTGTCCATCAGTGTTGAATTCCGATCTTCCTAAGTTAATATTCCTTTGGGAGGAAAAAAATGAGTTTTTAAAAAATATTGCATTCTCTTTGGAGGCAGGAACGGAGGGGGCATAAAGTTTTAAAAAGAGAATGAAGTGGTCACTGGACTTAGACCTTGTATCGAGAGTATGAATAACATCTAACCAATTAGATTTGGTTCTAAATTCAGAAGTGATCCTAATTAACTTCTGTAACAATAACTGAAAAGGGAAGGAAAAGGAACCATTAGGTTTCCAGGAACTAATCGGCATCCCCTGAAAATGACCTGCTCCTTCAATTATGCATTTTTAAATAGAGGTGAAATGAAAAAATAAATATCAAAGAGTATTTCCAATATGATCTTTACAAACAAGCACAATTGGCAGGGGAGTCAGTGAAAGAAGAAAAGCATGTGATAACTTAGAGTGATTAATTTGAAATCCACACAGAGTGAGAAAATGCTTCTCCCCACTCTCTACCTGGATTGGGTCTAAGATGATAGGGGAGAGGAAAGGTACAGAGAAAGAGTCATCAGGACCAAGCCAGCTTTTCCCCTCAGTCACAGGCTCCTCGGCTGAATGCTGGGTTTCAAGAAGACACCCTTTTCCCTGGCACTTTAGTTGATAAAGAAACATACATAGCTGCTCAAGTCCTTGGCCAGTATGTCAGTATGCAGGGACTCTCCTGAGAGCCCTGTCCAGGACCATTATTTTCAATAGTGTTCAATGCTGGTTAATGCCCTGAATGCTGCCAGGACAGAGGAAGACAGCTTGCCCAGCAAGGGGCAGAAGAAAACCACCAGAGACCCCCTATGCCTATGGATCACAGATGGGCACCAATGAGCACAAAGCCCATCCTCATCCATTACGAAATCACACACTAGCCTGGGAGAAGTGGCTTCTGCTAGGCAGTATACAATGTAGGAGGAGGTTTCAATCTCCCTGAACACACATCCTAGCATTCTTTACCTCAGGCACCAACTAACACACCAACAGACAACAGGACAGGCATGTACAGATAGGGCCACGTTTCCCAGTTTTGCATCTAGCCATCTGATCTGCAGCTCTTACTGCAGTTGTGACCTTGTGGGAGCCAGGCTAACAGCAGCTTCCAACCGCCTTGAACAAAACCTCTTGGCAGGTCCCCACCCACTCACTGAGATCAGTACCACTAGTACCTACTGGAGCCCTTAGTCAATTCCCTTCCATGTGGTGCAAAGTGAGAGCCACAGCCACCCCGTTGTCTGGGCACAGGCCCTGCGGCCTCGCTGGACAGCCCTGTTTGGCCAGCTCACATCACTCTACCCAGGTAAGGATGGGCTGGACTCGGTCCTTCGTAGCTCGACAGGCACATGTCCCTGATGCTTCAGTGCAGCTTCTGATCTGGCCCACGACTGCCCTGCCCCCCAGCTATTTTCCCTCTCTCCTATGGATTTTGCTTTTTGTTATTTTTGAGATGAACCTGTAAACGTGAGAACTCAGAGATCTGAGGTACTTCACAGAAACACACTCAAGTATCAGTCTTCCATTTTCTGAAACGAGAACACAAGTAAAACAAGTCCCTTTCCTCTCCCCTCAGAAATGTGTGCATCTTCCCACTCGGCTACCAGTGGCTACCTCTGCACCACATCACTGATTTCCTGTACACACGACAGTAAGTTGTTAAGGACAGGGTTTGCCCCGGGCACGCCAGCGGCTGCGGAAGACACCTGCAGCTCCTGCAGGCTGAGTTCCAGTTTGCTCACAGCCTCTCGGAAGGCAAATTTGTTGCGAGTTTGGGGGATGCAGTCCACATAGCCTGAGCAGTAGTCGAGCAGCTGGTGGCCAGTGTCCACCAGCTGGCTGTTGGGCACAGGTTCCGTGATTGCACTGGACAGTAGGTCAGCACATTCCAGCAGGGCCTCCTTGCTGATTTTGTCGGCTGAGATTTTCTCGGCCGCCTGTTTGGTTTTTCTCAGAGCCACTTTAGTACCTGCTGTGCCATTGGCCATTTTGGCTGGCGAGATGGAAGATGTGGGCAGAGGCACTTGAGGTGGAGGCATCACAGGCCTCCCAGCTTTCCCACTGATGGGCACCGCCCCTGGAGCCGCCTTCTTCCCTCCCTCCTGTGTTTCTGACTTGGGCTGGACTGCAGTCGGGGCAACTGGCTCTTCCGTGGAGTCTGAGCACACGGACGGGTGCTGCGGTAGTCTCATCACTGGTGGTGGGGGTGGGGCACACTTTGGTTTTACCCGGCGGGGTCGGTCCTTGTCTCCAGAGGAAGTGACCTGATGCTCTGATAAGAGCTTGAATTTATTCCCCTGAGAGTCTGTGCCAATGAGCTGCACGTCAGCTGGAGTGTGCTTCAGAGTGGGTGAGATAAGGACGGGCACTTTGTGGTTATGAGTGGTTGGGAGGACCGCGGCAGTCTTGGCTGGAGAAGCCCAGCCGGCCTGCTCCCCATCCTCTGGGACTCCAGCCATGCCAAGTCGTGCCCCACCATTCCTCTCCTTGCTCTTGGGGGCAGCTGCCACTCCAGCCACCCCCAACCCTGGAGAATCCTTCTCTGTAGTGGCTGGATCCCCAGAGGGGGTCCTGAGAGGAAGAGCGGTGCCTCCTCTGGGCAAAAGTTTGGCTTTTGGTCTCTCCCTGGTCGGAGCGGCACCTTCCTCTGATTTTTTTGGAAGCGTGTCATTGGCCCTGTCCACATTCTCTTCTGGCTGAGAAGAGGTGGACACTGTCCTTTCCAGCTGGAGTTTGGACCTCTGGCAGTTCCTGGGAAGGGTCATTGCCATCCTATCCTGCTCTGGAAGCCCTGAGGACACGGAAGATGTAGAGTTTGACCTTGGAAAAGGCTTGGCTGTGTCATCACTGGCTGCGGGTTTACCTGCTCGTAAGCCCAGTGTCTTTTTGATTAAGCGTGGTGTAAAGAAGCCTGTGATGCCAGACCACCCGCCCCCAGCAGCGCCACTGCCCCCACCCCCACCACCGTCGTCATTACAGAGGTTCCTCTGTGCAAAGCTACCCCCATAGCACTTGGGTGGCACCAGACTCGCTTCTTGCTGGGCAGGAGTGAGAGAGAACCCTTCAGCATGCTGCAGAGAAGCAACAGATGAGAAGTTACCCGTCAGTTCGTATTTCTTGTGGGGCTGGTTCTCCATTTCTCGGAAGGAGCTGCTGCGTTTGGGGGGTGTGGGAGCGTTTCTCTTTTTCATAAAGGAGCTGAAGAAGCCTCCCTTCCTATCTCTGGTGAAGCACGTCTCTTTGGCATCTTCCAAGAGGCTGCTGGGTGACTTGTCTCTCTGCTTTCGAGGCAGTGCTGGGGACCCACTGGGGGCCTGTGCACTTCTAATGAACCCTGTTTAAAAAAAAAAAAATAACAGCCAATCAGTATTGTGAAAAGTAAGTGACTCGCCTGGAGTGAAGACAGTGAAGAGTATTGTTGGCATCTATTAAAAATCAAGTGTTAGCAGGACACTCGGAGGAAACTAATAAATACATTATCATGTCACACTGCTGTTCCCAATGTGATGTGAGATTAAATGGAAAGAAATAAACCTGCTGGTTTTTACCTCAGCATCCATCTTTTCTCCAGCAACTACAGCACAACCTGGCCTCCCCTATCAGACTCAGTGAAGAAATTTTTGCCAGAACCATAAGGAGTGCACTATTCGAGAATCAAGAGTTTAGGAAATGGAGCGGGAGGCAGAGCTGCGTGCTGAATGGACAGACGACGACGGCCAACACTGGCAGTGCAGAGCTGTGGACTAGAGCGGTAAATAACCAGATGCCCGCCACCCTCTGCCTTGAGGAAGACGGGCAGGAAAGTGGAAAGAAAAGCTTCATACCCCATGGCCCTTTTAACAGGGCAGTCTGCATCTACCTCCCTAGGGACTCATACCTGGTGCTGAACTGGAAGCAGAATTTTCTGCGGCATCTTGTGCCCCCTCGATGTTCTCCTTGTTCTCTCCCTGCTTCTTCAGCGTCCGGGTCTTGGAAGGAAGCAGAGGTAGTCGGGGCAGGTAGGGAACCACAGACGAGGCAGCAGCGGCCCTCCCGAGCTCCTCAGCAACCTCTGTGTGGAGGACAGGGCAATGAGAAAAAGAACAATTTCATGACAAAAGAGAAAAAAGGGAGTTTTCTCTTTTCAGAAAAGGCAGACAACCGAGAGGACCTGAAGAATGGAGTACTAAAACGTGTGTAAGTGGAGTCACAAAGAATGCACACTTTGAGTCTGGGCTGACTTTTGCTCAGCATTCTAGCTGTAGATCCGTCCATGTTACTGAATGTGGCAGGGGGTCTCCTTGTTGCTGTGTATTGTTCAAATATGTGAATACACCAAAATTCATCCATTCTCCTCTTGATGAATACTTGTTGTTTCCCGTTTGGGGCTATTATGAATATATTGCTAGAAATATCCGATGATGTGTCTTTGACTCCAACAATGGTATGCACGTCTGCTAGATAGAGGAGCAGGACCGGTGGGTCACAGGGCCAAATTGCCTTCCCAAACTGGCTGTCCCAATCTCCATCCCCACTCTTATAGGAAAGTTCTGGTTACTATGCATGCTTGCCAAAGTTTGATGTCTGTTTGTCTGATTTTAATTTTAGCATTTCTGAGGTAGGTGTGTAGTGGCCAGTCATTGTTTTATTTTGTACTTCCCTGGTGGCTCAGAGGTTAAAGCGCCTGCCTGGAATGCAGGAGACCCGGGTTCAATCCCTGGGTTCGGAAGATCCACTGGAGAAGGAAATGGCAACCCACTCCAGTACTCCTGCCTGGAGAATCCCATGGAGGGAAGAGCCTGGTAGGCTACAGTCCATGGGGGTCACAAAAAGTCAGACACGACTGAGTGACTTTCCTTTGCTTTCTCTGATGATGGGTGATTTCATATGCTCACTGGTCAAATGCATATCCTTATTTACTAAGTGCTTATTCAGAGGTTGAACAAAGCAAACAGCTATTTGCAGATATTTTTATTTCGTGCCTTGCAAAAAAAGGAGGCTAGATACATTTCATGCCGACAAAGCAAATGAGGTTCCTGAAAATGTTTACCCTATTAGTAAGCCTCAGCTGATTAAAAGTGGCCATGGGATTTGTGGCTTTTAATAATAAGGCAAAGACTCACTTTGCTATTCATTCCTAAACAAAAATGAAGTATGGATCAGTCAAACTTCGGAATTACCAAAAATGTTGTAAATTATTTTCCAAAATTCATCTCCCACAAGTGTGGGTACATAGCACATAATTCAAGCCATGCCAATGAGATTCCAATGATATTCAGGATTTGACTCCACATGAACTAAAGGGTACAGAGAAAAGTGCTCTAATAGGGAGCTGCTTAATTTGGCCCAGAGGGCAAGCTGTGCCCTCCCTAACCTGTAGAAGTTCCATATGTAGAAGGACGAAGATGGAAATACTTGTCATTAAACTCTGGTGGTGTACTTTTTCTTTTCTTCTTAGCAAAACACGATAAATCACTAAAGGAAGCAGAAAAAAATCAACTTGCCTAATTTCTTCTTCAAACATTTTTTAACTTGAACTTAAGTAGTGAGTGCTCTGTTCAATTATGAAGAAAAAGAAAAATTTGAAAAAATATGTATACAACTCTGGAACTACACCAAAATGTCTAATCAGATCAGATCAGATCAGTCGCTCAGTCGTGTCCGACTCTTTGCGACCCCATGAACCGCAGCACGCCAGGCCTCCCTGTCCATCACCAGCTCTCGGAGGTCACTCAGACTCACATTCATCGAGTCAGTGATGCCATCCAGCCATCTCATCCTCTGTCATCCCCTTCTCCTCCTGCCCTCAATCCCTCCCAGCATCAGAGTCTTTTCCAATGAGTCAACTCTTCGCATGAGGTGGCCAAAATACTGGAGTTTCAGCTTTAGCATCATTCCTTCCAAAGAAATCCCAGGGCTGACCTCCTTCAGAATGGACCGGTTGGATCTCCTTGCAGTCCAAGGGACTCTCAAGAGTCTTCTCCAACACCACAGTTCAAAAGCATCAATTCTTCGGCGCTCAGCCTTCTTCACAGTCCAGCTCTCACATCCATACATGACCACAGGAAAGACCATAGCCTTGACTAGGCGAATCTTTGTTGGCAAAGTGATGTCCCTGCTTTTGAATATGCTATCTAGGTTGGTCATAACTTTCCTTCCAAGGAGCAAGCGTCTTTTAATTTCATGGCTGCAGTCACCATCTGCAGTGATTTTGGAGCCCAGAAAAATAAAGTCTGACACTGTTTCCACTGTTTCTCCATCTATTTCCCATGTAGTGATGGGACCAGATGCCATGATCTTCGTTTTCTGAATGTTGAGCTTTAAGCCAACCTTTTCACTCTCTACTTTCACTTTCATCAAGAGGCTTTTTAGTTCCTCTTCACTTTCTGCCATAAGGGTGGTATCATCTGCATATCTGAGGTTATTGATATTTCTCCTGGCAATCTTGATTCCAGCTTGTGTTTCCTCCAGTCCAGCATTTCTCATGATGTACTCTGCATATAAGTTAAACAAACATGGTGACAATATACAGCCTTGACGTACTCCTTTTCCTATTTGGAACCAGTCTGACTCATTGGAAAAGACTCTGATGCTGGGAGGGATTGAGGGCAGGAGGAGAAGGGGACGACAGAGGATGAGATGGCTGGATGGCATCACTGACTCGATGGATGCGAGTCTGAGTGACCTCCGGGAGCTGGTGATGGACAGGGAGGCCTGGCGTGCTGCGGTTCATGGGGTCGCAAAGAGTCGGACACGACTGAGCGACTGATCTGATCTGATCTGTTGTTCCATGACCAGTTCTAACTGTTGCTTCCTGACCTGCATACAGATTTCTCAAGAGGCAGATCAGGTGGTCTGGTATTCCCATCTCTCTCAGAATTTTCCACAGTTTATTGTGATCTACACAGTCAAAGGCTTTGGCATAGTCAATAAAGCAGAAATAGATGTTTTTCTGGAACTCTCTTGCTTTTTCCATGATCCAGCAGATGTTGGCAATTTGATCTCTGGTTCCTCTGCCTTTTCTAAATCCAGCTTGAACATCAGGAAGTTCACGGTTCACATATTGCTGAAGCCTGGCTTGGAGAATTTTGAGCATTACTTTACTAGCGTGTGAGATGAGTGCAATTGTGCGGTAGTTTGAGCACTCTTTGGCATTGCCTTTCTTTGGGATTGGGATGAAAACTGACCTTTTCCAATCTTGTGGCCACTGCTGAGTTTTCCAAATTTGCTGGCATATTGAGTGCAGCACTTTCACAGCATCATCTTTCAGGATTTGGAGTAGCTCCACTGGAATTCCATCACCTCCACTAGCTTTGTTCCTAGTGATGCTTTCTAAGGCCCACTTGACTTCACATTCCAGGATGTCTGGCAGGCAAGTATAACTCAGAATTCTGTGTTTTTAGCTCTCAAGGAATAGCCTATCATTTTATGTATTCAAGCATTTATTTAGTTCTGGCTGCACTGGGTCTTTGTTGCTGCTCTCAGGCATTCTCTAATTGAGATGAGTGGCGGCTACTCTCTAGTTGCAGTGTGGCAGCTCACTGTGCTGGCTTCTCTTATTGCAGAGCATGGGCTCTAGAGCACACAGGTTTTAGGAGTTATGGTGCATAGGCTCAGCTGCCTCACAACATGTGGACCCTTCCCAGACCAGGGATCGAACTCATGTCCTATGCATTGGCAGGCAGATTCTCAACCACTTGACTACCTGGGAAGTCCAGTCTCTCTCTTCCTAAGAAGTAAGTTTATTTATTTTCTGACTGGGCATTTAATCTGTTCAGTATTTATTTTTACTTAGCCTCACCAGGTCTTAGGTGCAGCATGCAGGATCTTTGATCTTCAGTGAGACATGGGGGATCTTTTATTACAGCATGCAAATTCTTAGGTGTGGCACGACAGATCTAGTTTCCTGACCAGAGATCCAACCCGGGTCCCCTACATTGGAAGCTCACAGTCTTAGCCACTGGACCAGCAGGGAAGTACCAACAAGTACGTTTACTATTTGACTTTTGCATATAGTTTTAAAGAGATGGAAACTTGCTGTATGTGTCCATATTCTTGTTTTTTACATAAGAAAACAGATTCTCACTGTTCATAGCTTAGCTTATTTAACATTCTTTTTCTAAACTCCTTTCTGTGTCAATATATTTAAGAATATCATTTTAACTACTCAATTTAGGGATGTAATAATTAACATACTGGATACTTAAGTGTTCTTAATTTTTCAGTATTATAAACTACACTCTGATGTAACACCCTTACAGCTAAATCTTTGTTCATACTCTTACAATATTTCAATATTAAAAATATGAGCTAGAGAGACAAAGATACATTTTAAAACAGCAAAAGAAAAAAGAAAACAATAATAAAGGCCAAGAATTAATTCAATATCCTGAAATAGAGTATGAAATCATAAGACACTATCATTTTTGGAATGTATCATCCCCAACACCCAGAACTAGCTCCCACCAACAGTAAATCACCAGGTTCTCACCTTCAGAAATGCTAGAGTCGTGGAACATGGTTTCAAAAGCTTGATGTGTTTCTGCAAAAGAGGGCCTGTCGGCAGGGCTCCACTTCCAGCCTATGTAACCAAAAGAGAACAGTAGTAAGAGCTTCTTGGCACAAATTAAATATTCAGGGCACACCTGAGGGTGAGTTCCATGCACTGGGACATGTGCTAGCTAAAGCACAGTTACAGCAAGTCTGCAGTGACAGTGAGGCAGCTATCTCTTAGTCCCAGCCCCAGAGGTGCGATGAACCCACTTCCTAGGCCAGCCCTTCTATGCAGTCTCAGCTCCTGTTACCGCCACTAGAGGGATGCAGAGGGGGTGGGGGGATGGTTTAGAAAAGTTTTCTTCCATTGGAAAAATGAAAAGTAGTAAAACCTCTCTTCAAACTCACTCACTCACTCACAATTAGTTGTACACATTCCAAAACATAACAGTATATCAGAAAAGGGGAGTTTGGAATTCACATTTGATGAGAGCAGTAGGCAATCAATGCTCAATGAGAAAATAATGAGACTCAGATACATGGCAGTTTAATTGACTACTCACCTCCCTACTTTTTCATCTTTAAGAAGTCAGATGCTCTTGTTTACACATCACAGAAGTCACTTTCATGCATTCTCCAGTCTTCAACACTCATTTTGCATAGCTGAGAGCAACCCTCCCCAACCTAATCTCCAAATCCATTTTTTATTACTTTATTATACAGGCAAATGTTTTGGGAAACTGAGTGAGTATTTGGCCATGGACAATGATTCTTAGGATTCCAGTGTGACTCAGTAGTAGAGCATACAGTAGCCCAAGTGGTTGATCAGTGATCAACTCTATGTCACGAGGCTGAATACCATCTTACAACATTGATAGGAAAAATGTTTTCAATTTTGTTATTAATCATCCAGAATTGCTCACTTAAACTACTTCAAAATTAAAATCTGCAAGAATACTCACATGCTCTCATAAGTTCATACACCTTAGGGGGACATCCTTCAGGCTGCTCCATTCGGTATCCTTTTTCCAGTAGATCGTAGACCTGAGACAGGTCAATACCTGGATATGGTGACATTCCATATGTAGCAATTTCCCATAAGAGCACCCCAAACGCTGCAGAAGGGATTGTAAAAAAAAAAAAAAAGAGCTTTTATGTTTCTTCTGATTTATTATTTATTTTATACCATTAGGTAACTTCTCTTTCAAATGTTCACAATGTTACAATATTAGTATACTCTTATAATTCTTAAAACATGACTTGTTCTTCAAGATATTTTCCACAGAAAAAGTTTAGGTATAATCTAAAGACACTTTTCTTTAAATTTCCCAATTTTGGGGACTTCCCTGGAGGTCCAGCAGTTAAGACTCCATGCTTTCACAGCAGGTGGAAGCATTTCATAGGTTCAATCCCTAGTCAGGGAACTAAGGGCCACATAAGATGAGACCAGAATAAATACATAAATAAGTTTCCCAATTTTTATTTGGATTTCCTTTACAACGAGGGAGAATAAACTAGGACCATATAAGAAGTTTGGGGTATAATCAAAACTATTCTTAAAGCAACTTACAATCTATTTAATGAGTTGTACAATTTTTAAGTCACTAACACTAAAGGAAGAATATAAAAATGGACACATTTGAAATCAAAATTCACATGTGATGAAAGAATTTGCTTGATTCTGTCACAGGTTACTCTTGAGTTTGAGACTGCTGGTAAAACATGATCTAGAATTCTCGACTATTTCTACTGCCCAAAATCCAAACATCCTGACTCTTCTGTCCCCCAAGTCACTACTAAATAATATTCTTTTTCAGGGCAGTAGAAATAAGATCGGTTACAAAGACAAATTCTAGATAAAACTTCACCATGCTTTCCTTGAAAAGATACATTTTAAAACAGCAAAAGAAAACAAGAATAAAGGCCAAGAATTAATTCAATATCCTGAAATGGAGTCCCAAATCATAAGACACTATCATTTTGGGAATGTATCATCCCAAGCACCCAGAACTGGCCCCCACCAACAGTAAATCACCAGGTTCTCCTCACCTTCAGAAATGCTGTGTCACAGTGCTCTAGACACAAGCAATAAAGTCTGATGTGGAAAACAGGGAGCTTTATAGAGAGGATCGTTACAACTTCAGTGCAATATAGTATCTAGACTGTGAGTGCTCCCAAGGCAGGGACTTTTTTTTTTTTTTTTAAACTATTCTTTACAGTTTCTTTCTACAGTAAGTACCCTGAAAATGCCCAGCAGATAGTATTTATTAATAACAAATACTTGCTGAGTAACTGAAGAAGGATGGGTGTAAAGGCAGAGGATACTGATCATACACACAGAACAGCAGCTCTGAAGAATTAAGCATTTAAGTATAAAGAAAATGACGCGACACAGAAAAACGTCGCGTCCAACCTTACCCCAGACGTCAGATTTAATTGAGAAGGTGTTGTAGGCAAGACTCTCTGGTGCTGTCCATTTAATAGGAAATTTGGCTCCAGCATGAGCAGTATAGGTGTCTCCCGTCATCAGTCTACTTAGGCCAAAGTCAGCCACTTTCACCACGTGGTTTTCTCCCACCAGGCAGTTACGAGCTGCAAGATCCCTGTGGGAAAGAAACCCTGCTGTGATTCTACTCAGATGGTTCTGGAAAATGGTCATGAATGCTCTAGTATCAGTTCTTTGTGCTGCAGGCAGTTTGATAAGTGCTGACAGGTATGGTAGTATTCCATGAAAATTGCTAACATGGTAGAAAGCCACTAATTATACATCTCTTGTAGAATAATCACAAGAGGCAGTTATGTGATGCCACAATAAAGCAGGTTTCAGAAAACCAGTTCCCATTTATAAGTACACTGGGATAGGTTTCAGCGGTGGGTAACAGAGGTTTTAGTTTCTTTACTAAGGCAGAAAACTATTTTTAAAATCAAGCCACTAGATGGAGCAAAATGATCTTGGACTTAGTCCTGGGCAAAATAAAGAGCCTTCTGTTCTGAGAACAGCAAAGGCCCTGCATTAGTACTTTAATCAGAGGACACAGTGGGTTTCTAAGTTGGAAATGACATTACAATGGTCCTTGTGAAAGAGAAAACTACTTCCCTGAGTTATCTGATATGCATGTCAGCTTCCTGGTTAGTCGCAGGTGATAATCGGGTTTTACACACCTATGGATGAAATTCTTCTTCTCTAAATACTCCATGGCAGAAGAGATCTGAGTGGCCATGTAAAGCAGTACAACTGCAGTCACCTCTTCTCGGTTGCATTCTCGGAGATAATCAAGCAAGTTCCCATAAGGCATGTATTCAGTCACAATGTAAAATGGTGGCTCCAAGGTACACACACCTGAGAGTTCAAAGAGAGCTTGTTTTGTTAGTATGTATTTAAACACGCCAACCACTTTGGCAAGAATCACTGACAATTTTTTAAAATCTAGTCCAGCAGTAATCTTTTCCTTTCCTGCCATTTCATTCTCTGAAAAGAACATAGCAACGTTAAGAAGCTGGATGATAGTGAGTTTCTACTTCCAATGATACCATGCTCTGGAAATTCACATCCATTTTGAGAATGTGCCTGTTTGAACAAAGGTAGAGTCACTTGTATTAATTCCTTAAGGGGTCAGGACCACCAATACCTCTAGAGTTCTGTACGAGCCCATGATTTCACATCCTCAACTGCCCCCTGCTGACAATGTTTATCTAAAAGTAACAGCAATTGTGCACACAGTAAAGACTATTATGAGCCCAGACTGCAAGGATTTCATCACTACACAGCAGACTCCCAGGAAATATACAAAAGAAGCGATTTCCTTTGGGACAGTTTGGCTCAATGAACACCCAAAGAAACTTGGCCCTATTTTTAAAAGGGCAATTGTTTCAGTCAAAGATATCTCTGTGACCTGAATAGGTGAGAAGCCTATCGATCATGGCAAAGCACTTGGGTGGTCACAATTTTTAATCTGTTTCTGTTCAACAGTCCTTTGCTTAATGTCTCTTTATTTTGTAAAAAATATTTTGCAATACTTTGTGGTTTAGTATCATTTTGAATGATTCTGAACTTTGGATCTGGAGCAATGAGCACAAGCTGGGCAGTTTCATACACTGCAATCAATCCAGGTCACTGTTTCTTGGGTAATTTTAAAACACAGAGACTTCTGATTAAAATAACAACCATTTATTGAAATAGATTTATACTGAGAGCTTCCACCATGGTGATACAAAAGGAGGACTGGGGGAAAACAGGGGTTGGGGGACAAGCATCTTTGAGGAAACCTATGGTTCAGACAAGCTCCCTCACCTAATAGCTGTACCAGGTTGGGATGCTTGATTTCCTTCATCACTGCAGCTTCCTTGAGAAATTCCTCCACCTCCATAGTATCTTCCTGGAAAGGGGGGAAGATAAGAAAGAAAAAGAGGAGAGGGACAAGCCCCCATCTTAATCATATGAGTCAACTCACACTCCTAAAACCTCAGTTTTAAAAGGGAATCTTTTGGATATTTTAGCACTTACTTCAAGAAATTTTATCGCTGCATAGTGTGCTCTGTATAAGACCAATTAAGAAAGAAAAGTGTCTCTTTTAATTTATTCAGTATTTGAAACTGAAGTAAAATTTAGTAGGGTTAAGTATAATTCAGCAATCGTGTCCTAGCACAACTGAAACACAAAAGATCTGGATAGACAATTCAATTCTCTGAAAGTTTCTTTCTAGATACCTTAAGCCTTTGAAAGAGGAGCCAGAACAATTAGCTGTTTACCTATTTGTCTTCCTGACAAATTCCTTAAAGAGCAAGATATGTCTGCAAGGCTGTGCCTACTGGTTCACACTCAGAACAAGCACTTAATAAATTCTTGGTAAAAGAACTGACTAACGCTCAGAGGTAAAGAGCAGTCCTTAGCAGTCCTCCAGAGTTACTGAGGCACATGAGAAAATCTTCAGAGAGTGGGATGCGTGACAAAACTTGTAATTCGCTACCAGGATGCTTAACGGAGAGAGACAGACTGGCATCAGGAAGAAGATTTCTGTGAATATGAAGAATAAGGTGATCTAATCTCAGGGAGATGGGAGAAGCAAGCAAGAGGGAGACAAAGGACAGAACAAGAGAGTGATTCTCCCACAATGCATGGAGAATTCTGCCCAGCAGGGGTTGTTCTGAGGAAGGAAAACAGCTTGCTTTGCTTTTACAAGTTATAATTTGCTTCGAACCTCCCACCAAGATCTGTATCAACAGCCTCCAGAGACAAACCTTCCCCACATGTGGGTTTCACTGCGTTGTAGTGAATAATCTGCCCCTGCACTGTCAGCAATGGCACCAGGGTTAATCATCACAATTTGCTGATATGCTTGGCACCAGTGGGTGGAAAGTGTTCCAAAGTTAAAGAAGGACACACTGGTATTTCCGAGTGATTCAGCACAAAAGAAAAAGATGCCCGAAAACTGTAATTCTCAGCAACCCACCTTCAATGTTTTCACAGCAACTGTAAGGCTGTATTTCTTCCAGACGCCAACGTAAACCTCTCCATACTGACCACCCCCAAGTTTGTGCTTCATGGTAATATCTGTTCGTTCCATTTCCCACTTGTCGTGGATGGGGGACACACCGTAGACTGTAGGCTTATTACACTTGGGTGCCGGATAGTGTAGGGTTGTCACCAGCCCATCAGCCACCGTGGAGTGATGGTGAACAAGCTCAGCCAAGGTGCTGAAGCGGCTCTCAGCAGTTACGTATACCTGGTGAGGAGAGCGGAGAAAAATAAACCAGCTGAAAAGGGGTCATTACCTCACTGCTCTCAAGATATGAAAATAAGCAGCAGCAGTCACAATAGCCAAAACATGGAGACAACCTAAATGTCCATCAACAGATTGGCGGGGGGCAGGGTGGCAACGGAATATTACTCAGCCATAAAAAAGAACTAATGCCATTCACAGCGACATGAATGCAACTAGAGATGATCATACTAAGTGAAGTCAGTCAGAAAGAGGAAGACAAACACCGTATGATATCAGTTATATGTGGAACCTAAAATACGACACAGATGAACTTATTTATGAAACAGAAAATCACAAACAGAGCGAACAGACTGGTGGTTGCCAAGAGGGAGGGAGTCAGGGAAGGGACAGAATGGGTGCTGGGCACAGCAGGTGCAAACTATCATATACAGAGTGGATAAACAACAAGGTCCTACTATATTCAATATTCCATGATAAATCACAATAGAAAATAATATAAAAAGAACGTAGATATACGTATAACTCAATCACTGTGCTATATAGCACACACTAACACAACATTGTAAACCAACTATACTTCAATTTTTAAAATGCTGATTTAAAAAAAAGAAAGAAGGCATTATCTTACTGAGATAAATGGAAGAATTACGGAAGAATTTAACCATGATGTTGGGGTGGGGGGGCAGAGAACTTCAGTTTAATCTCATTTAAACTACTCTTCTTATGATTCCTAAAGTAGCTCGAGTCTTGAGGGGGAAAGCTTCTATCTCTCTGGATCATCAAGATCACTGGTCTTCAAAAATTTTTAAGCTAAATGACAAAGGAACCCAAATATAGAAGATAAAGGAAGACAAGTGCTGATTAAAGTAGGTAAGAGGGAACTGGCTTCCTGTAAAAGTTTATGAACTCCCACCTCAGAATCTTACACAGAACATAATTTGAAAACCACTGATTTTAGCTTTTTTGGTAGAGAGAGCGTATTCAAATATCTTATGATTTTTATTTCATTAAGAGGCACTTTGGAGTGTCAAAGCAATTTTTTAAAAAGAGCCACAATTTTACTTCAGAAAGTAAACAAAACAATAGTTAATTTGTGATAAGCAAGAAGGATAAAGTAGGATAGCAGTCTTTGAGCCTTATCTTCCAAGGGAGCTTTTTTATTTTTTAAAAAAAGAGATTCTAGTGTATACAGAAGAGCATACAATTAATAAATGGAGAACCGATGAGTTCTGTGAACTTGCCCATGATAAACATCTCCCACCCAAGAAAATTATAGTATTACCAGCACCCAGCAGCCTCCCTCCTGCCCTCCCAGCTATTGACCCCTGCAAAGGTAACCGCTCTGCTGACTTCTACACCTTAGATTAGCTTAGATTGTGAACTGTACCTATGCCAATGGAACCACACAATAAGTATTGTTTTGTGCCTGTTTTCTTTCACCCAACTTTTTTTACTGTGATATACTTCGTATATTTCACCACAAAATTCACAATTTCAATTGTGCAATACAGTGATCTTTAATAAATGCATTGATTGTCCAACCATTACCACTATCTAATTTCAGAACATTTTCATCACCCTACAAAGAAACCCCAGACCCATTAGAGGTCATTCCCACTCCCCTCATCCCATTCCTCAGTAATCACTAACCCTTCTACTCAACTTTATGTGTAAGAGATTCATCTATGACTGTTCTAGAGGGCCGGATAGTAAATATTTTAGGTTTGTGGCCACAGCATTTCTGTCATTACTCAAGTCTGCCATAATACTGAGAAAGCAGCCATAGACAATACATACACAAATGGGTGTATCTGTATTCCAATACAATTTTATTTGCAAAAGTAGGCAGCCAGTGGGTCATAGTTTTTCCCAGTAATGTGTGTAGTGGTACTGTGTTCACTTTGTGTGAGATTCCATTTTACAAACATACCACAATTTATTAATTCAGTCTACTGCTGTCAGACAGTTGAGTGTTTCTAGTTTCTGGCTACTACACATAACACTGCTATGAACATTCCGGTACATGTCTGCTGAACACACATGCACTCACTTCTGTTGGGAAGACAACCAGAAGCAGATTCTGCTGAGTGGCCCTTATATCATCACTTATCTGATTCTACTTGGTTTCCTGAAGAAAAAATGTGTCTTACTGGGTGATGCAAAGAAAATTAATAATTTACTGTTTCCCACCTTTTACCAGCCATTTTCTTTTATGGAAATTGTCTCACTGAATGCTTCCAATAAAATGGGATGGGAAACTGAGGCTTAAGTAAGGTCACAACGTGAATAAATGATGGAGTTACCTAGCAAACCAGATTTGCTTGCTCTAAAGCTTATGCTTTCTTATGCTTTCCCCCCTACTACGCATATCATAAAGAGAGAAAGACTGGAAGAAACAATTCAATCTAAATTTATTATTCAAGGACCTTCCTGTGGTCCAACACTTAAGAATCTACCTTGCAATGCAGGCAATGCGGGTTCAATCCCTGGTCGGGGAACTAAGATCCCACAGGCCACAGAGCAACTTAGCCTGCTCATCATAACTATAAATTTACTGTTCAACAGAAGAACTGACATAAACCTACGCTTTACTATTTATAAAGTGAGACAGTTCCATTCTAACATAGCCGTTCTTATACGGTTGGTCTTTCTAACCTGCAAAGTGCTAAATGACTGACCTATTTACATTAACATACATTAATGATCAATATCAGTCTCAGAAGCCTAAAGTTTTACTCTTTAAACTTTCTGGTAGAGATTATTATAATGTTCATAGATAAGAGGTTTAATTTATAAAATTCCACACAATGTATTGGATGCATATGTGCATATCTGTATACTGATAACAGTTAACTTATACAGCTGTTTCCTTCATTTTCCACCTTCAAATCTAGCTCATCTTTAAACTCTTAATGTAATACTGTTTTTAATTTCCATTACTGTATTGTTTTGAAAAGAGTAAGCTCTCCCTCATGTGCCAAAGAGCTCAAACTGACATCAGTGATTAGTTTCTTTCATGTCAGACATAAAAATTGTATTCTTTCGTCATTCTGAATATGTTTCTAAAGAGCAGGCCCATTCACACCGAGAGGTGGCTGCCGGCCAGTCTTACCTTGCCATCTGTGGTGGTATTGATCCTGTAGTGATACACACGCCCCTCGTACCTGAGCGAGATTGACAGCTGCCCGGGGCTGCTCTCACTCTCTCGCACCAGGAAGCTGCCGTTGATCAGACTGCTGAGTAGGTACTCTGCTGCACTGCGAGACACAGGTCCATGGTACCAGGAATGTTTTTCCAGGCTGTTCACAGGGGTGATGTAGTTGCTTGGCACCCAGCCTTGGCCATTCTTAGAGCGAACTTCGCTCCACTCACCATTCTGATTGTAACCAAGGACTCGGAGCTTTTCACCTGGCCAGGAGATCATCACAGAGGGAAAGAAAAGATGTAAGACTTTATCTCAAGCAGAAGCAGTCTACTGTCAAGCTTGAATTTCACTGAAAAAATGAATCAAGAACTTTTAAACCAACACAGTTTTTTTAAAGATAATGAAAATGAACTTTGCTAACATCATAGCCTGACTAATATTTTTAGCTTGTAGCTTAAACAAAAGAAGCATACTTAGAAATGTTTTTCTGGCATTATCAATAGGGTTTCAAAAGCTCTTATACTACAGGAAACTCCATATACGTAACTAAGGTAGCACACAAAGATTAAAAGGTCTCAAATGTCTGGAATAGGACATGGTCTCACTCCTCAAAAAAAAAATGAAATTAATTTCTTCCTCAAAACAGTCACAGAACATATATATGCTTCAGTGCTAACAGCAATCAAGGACTAGGGATTAGACAAGTAAAACATAAAAGTACTTCTAAATTTCAGTTGGCAACAAGGCTACAAAAACCATCAATGCAAAAACAAAAAAGCACAGAGCACAGAGCTATCAGCAATATTTCAGAAAGAAAAGTGAGGAGGTAGGGGTCGGCAGTCAGGACCTCGAAAGCACAATCTTTTCCAGGACTGAAGTTTTAAAATAATTTCCCTCCCATTCCCCATAACAAATGAATCCCCCATCTGCTCCTCTCAAATTAGTGTGTGGCAAAGAGAAGTTGAGTCTGAAGTTGGAGCCTAAGACTCAAGTTACTCAGAGTATCTTTGCTATCAATTTCAATGTCCTTGATTTCTTTAATAAAGTTGTGAGTATCAACTTCAGACTCCCTAAACATGCATCCTTCCCCTGTACTTGCAGCCCAGGTAAAATAGAAAGGTGAGAGATATCATTATCAGTAAATGATAATTTAAAGAATCCTGGGACTTCCTTGGCAGTTCCATGGTTAAGACTCCATACTCCCAATGCATGGGGGCATGGATTTGATCCCTGATCTAAGATCCCACATGCTGCCTGGCAAGGTCATAAAAAAAAAAAAAGATAAATCCTTATAAGGCTTTACACCCCCATATCTGAGAGATGCAAGCCTTCCTGTAGAGTTCACATCCACCTCTCAGTGTCAGAGAACAGAAGAAAACCGAAGCAATCAAAAGCACGTGGCCCAGTACTTACCAAGCAAAGACTGCCGGGGAAAAATTCAAAATTATTATTCTGCCAGTCATCTTTGTCAGTGGTCTACAGAAATGTTTGCCATAGTATGACTTTCCATTTGCCCCTACCATCTCACTCAAGACCCTGGGTTGTGAGACATTCAGTGAGAAAAAAACACGGGTATGTGCACGTGCGCACGCACACACACACAGAAAATATACACATGTATAGGTAGATAGTGTGTGTATATGTGTGTATATGTGGCGGTGGAAATGCACAAGTGTGCTGATAAATACTCCCCAATCATATCTACAGGGAAAACAAATCTTAGTGCTGTCAGAAAAGCTATATAAGACTTGTCAGTCAGCAGCTTTTCTCTAATACTCTCAAGAAAATGAGAAGACTAAGTTCTTTTCCAAGTACGTTATTCTTCCTTACAAAGAACTGATAATGACAGGTCATCATAATCAGGATATAGTCGAACACTCTAGGTTTGGGGCTATATTTCTCTTTTTTGGCAGTTAGGAGGAGAATTTTCCACTCTGGAACTTTTGAGTTCCATGAAGATTAACAATGGAATAAACATTGACCCTATTGCCAGAGGAAACCTGATTTTTTAATTCAAGCAAAATATTGCCTTCAAAGAAAGAACTAAAATAAGTATTGTTATTTAATTTTAAAAAAATATTTTGTCTTTTAAAAAATCAGCTTTAGCATGACAACATTTTATATTAAATTAAAAATAAGAACCTGGATAAAAACCTGGCGTTTCATAGGTTTTAGACTATACAGCCCATGGAATTCTCCTGGCCAGAATACTGGAGCAGGTAGTCAGTCATTCCCTTCTCCAGGGGATCCTCCCAACTCAGGGATCAAACCCAGGTTTACTGCACTGCAGGCAGAATCTTTATCAGCTGAGCCACCAGGGAAGCCCTTAAAAGAAATCACTGTTGATTATAAGATACACGAAATCCCACTTTTTGAGATGCATAACTGGTAACTGATGAATCAAAAGTCTTTCTTTATCAATGTATCGCTGGTGACTGAGCAATCTTGGAAAACACTGACATGGAAACTGTATCTAGGAAAGAGTGTTCTGAGTCACCTCCACCAACTTGCCCAATGAAGCACTTTAAAGTAAAAGACTGTGTTGCAGCCCAAAGAGACTACCTACCACACAAAGTATAAAATATTTCTGAAGTCCTGTATCCTAAAACTGTGAAATTTTCCTCCCATCATAAAACACAGTTGCACACACATACAAATACCATCAAATGCAAGCATACACCACCACCCCAACGCTGGGACATACATCTACCCCAGAAACTCAGTTTTAAGGATTTCTGCTTTTGATGAATCTGGCTGGATTTTAAAAATTGATGTATAAAAATATTTTACTTCAGGGTAACATTCCTTGAGTGGAGACCTGTCTTCTTAATTTGGTGATCCACTCTCATTTACTATCTCATTTCAAACCTTACAAATAAGAGAAGTATTGTTGGACAAAGAATTATTTAATTTACACTTTCACGTAGCTAAAAATTATCCAGAATCTTATTTTTTCCTAGTAGGAAGCTTTAATACACTCAAAAGACAAGAAAAATATAAGCAGATTATCAATCCAACTCATGTATACAATGACAATGCCCCACACTATTTCTTTCTCATAAAAATTCCACATTTTCTGTCCTCGTTCAGAAAGCCAATAATGGATGGTTTTTACGTGATTATGTTCATGGTGTTCTCTTTGTTAAGAATTTATTACTGAAAACAGTACTACTGCTCTGTTGTGAGTGTTACTGCAATAGAAACCCTTCCTGCGAGTCCTTTCACTAATGCATATAAACACAAATGAGAGATAAGATGTCTAGGCCAGTGCTACCCAAAGCAGGTCCACAGCAAGGTAAGGTGCTTGTGCCAGAGGATCAATCACTGGACCACTTTCTTCAGCTTGGTTAGAAAAAAAGAAATGTCAGCTGAAATAAATAATAAGTGCACTTAGCAATGTAGTTGTTTTACATTTTGAGTACAAGTGCTTAATTTCAGCGTGGACTGGTAACGAATGGTTCTCACAGGAAGTCAGCCCACGAACGACCCTTAAGAGCAGCACTGGGGTCTGGAAACCCGACTCCTCTTAGTGAGCCGCAGTTCACTGGAAAGAGGCCTGCGGTAAACCTCACCTTTGTGGCAGACAGAGGCTGGCATATTACCTACAGAGCAGAATTTTGAGAAGGAGTCAAGTTTATGTATATACTGTGCAGTGTTGTTTTTCTAATGTACTTTGTCTCATTTTAGCCTTAATGAAAACCCTATGAAGTAGATAAGGTGGCATTATCCCCTATAAAGGTTTTAAAAAGAGAATGAACCAGAGGTATCTGGGCCCAAACTACCTACCTAATTCCAGTCAGAGGCAGAATCCAGAACAGATCCCATTATTTCTTAACCACTAATAAAAACTGGCAAGTGAGAGGATGTCATATAGAAGCTCACCTTTAGTGATGCTGAGTGTATTATCACCACTTGCTACAAAATCATAAAGTGCAACAAAGAGATTAGGGTCACTCTCGGTGGCTCCGAGCAGGTTCTCCTTGGAGCTCCACCTGATGGCTTCGTTCAGGGCCTGGGGTTCAACATCACAACCATAGGGGCGGTGCAAGGCTTCTGAAAGACATAAAAAGAAAGGAGTTTACACTAAGTCCAACAGTTGGAAATTCATTTGAATTCAGTACACAGACAGTATTTTAGCTGTTGGCATTATACTGATGGCTCCAGCAAGAAACAAAACCATACACATGGTTGTGGAGTCATGAAGAATGAGCAGATGGCATGTCTCCTAAGCAGGAGAGAAATCTACTTATTGAAAACATAGCAAGATAGAGAAAAGAACACAAAATGAGCATTTAGCTGTGATGTTTATGCATGAACCAAAATCAGAGGTAAATGAATAGGAAACACAGTTTCCTCAAAATGAAAAAAAAAAAAAAAATGCCAGTTCATTTTATAAAACACACAAGATATTTTGTCTAGATGATGGTGGTTTTAAGAAGGAATAGTTACATTTTATAAGTGAAGTTAAGTCCTCCCAAAGTACCTTTCTCCCCTTACTATCTCCATATAAAACAAATTTCAGAAAAGATAACAGGGATTTTAAGAAATATGTATAGATTGTATTAATCCAGGCCCTCCATTTATATATAGAAAATTATAGAAATAGTGCTTTTAGAAAAAGAAATCCTAAAATTATCTACTAAACGGAAAAGTATTTTGGTTTAATACAAAATATTCTTGGCATCCCAAAATACCTTTGTACTACCATGTACGGTCTATAACGTAACAGCTTTCCACTGTTAATTGTTTTAATAAAAAAACAATTTTTCCTTATTTTCTTTTCATACATTTTTAATAAAATAATGTAATTAGGACTCAAAATACTGCCGGCAATGGACATGCTTTATTGAGTTTCTATCACCTGTAATGGTTGAAGCCCTGTAAGACCTGGTTTCTTCTTCAAGGCTTTGTGGTTCCTAAATTTAGTTACACTAAACAAATAGGTGATCCTTATACCAAGTTAGTTAAAGATCACCTGCTTCTCACCGTTCAGGATAATCACACCAAGAACACATTGTTCTTTCAGTAGCAATTTTCTTAGTCACTAAAAATGGGTTTTAGTGGCACTCTGCTACTATGCAACTGCCTCTGTCATGTAACAATTCTTTTCTAGTATGTCTCCCTCTCTTCCATTTTTAATTTAAACTTGGTTTTATCATATACGAAGAAGAAAACCCCTTGAATCCGTGGTTTTATTTTCCAATCCACTCCCTCCTCTCCACCTGTACTGCCAAAGTCTTAGTTCAGATTCCCATCATCTCTCACCTGGACTACTGCCTCCAGTCTTGTCTCCCTCAAATCCATCCTCCAAACAGCTGGCAAAGTGATCTATTTAAAACAAAAATTTGACCATGTCACTCTTCTTAAGATACTTCAATAGTTCACCATCAAGCTAAAAATCTCTTTTAACAAGGCCTTCAAGGTCTCTTATAATCAGATCTCCACCTACTAATACTTCTCCAGCTTCCCTTCTCTCCCATTCCACACCTTGAATTTTAAATTTGAACAAACACCATGATGCTTCCTACCTTTCTACCTTTGTTCACATAGTCATATCTTCCCAGAATGTGAACTCATCCCTCTTTTTCTTTGACAGGCTGACTTCTACTCATTTTAAAAACACTCAACTTTAATATAACCTCCCCTTGGAAGCCTCACATACATTATACTTGCTACAATAATACCTCTTATTTTTATCCTCCATTTATGTTAATTTCCCCAACTTTACAATGAGCTTCTTGACATAAGAACTTTATCTTTTTCTCTAGCAAGAGTCACATAATACGTGTTCAGTAATTTTGACTGAATGAGTAACTAAGTTTCTTAAAAATATAAGTTACAGGAAACAATGAGATGTCTTTTAAAATAGCATTAACCAGTGTTTTTTAAATGGCTTCATAGCTGTCTATATCCTATAGAGAGAAATTCCTCTTGTAGGTCAGATGCTTTCCTAACAGTTTATTTCACTTCTTCACATTCCTCCTTCCTCTTAAAAAGTATGTTTTTTAATTTTCACAGCTAATTAAATCATTTTACATTAAGAAAGTTACAACAAACCTGAAGATATGTCCAAATGTCCTGAAAAGATAATCTAAAACAGGTATCTTGCTTCTTGTTTAAGCACATAAGCACAGTGAATAGGAACAGCTGTATTATACACTGAAATAAACTAGGATTTTATTAATAAACTTGGAACTCTTTGACGGTTCCCTATCTTAGAATAAAAGCTAAAGTCCTCACGGGGGCCTTTGCCCAATTCATCTTCCTACTCCTCCTTCCCTACTTTACTTCACTCTGACTACTGCCTCCCTGCCGTTACCTGAACAAGGCAGGCACACTCCCACCTCAGAACCTTTGTACTGGCTTTTCCACCTGCCCAAAACATCCTTCCCTAAGCCACTGACACGACACTTCACTCAAATGTTCCCCTCTTGGTATGGCATTCTCTAATCATCCTACTTTAAAATGCATCTGTTCCTGACAACACTTCCACATCCCCTATGTCTCATTTACTAATTTCTCTCCATTGATCTTATCACCCCCCCCAAAATGCAATTTACTTATCTATCATCATATTCATGTGAGCTATTATCCCATCCCACTAGAATGTTAGTTTTATGCCGCTAAGTCGCTTCAGTCATGTCCGACTCTATGCAACCCCATAGACAGCAGCCCACTAGGCTCCTCTGTCCCTGGGATTCTCCAGGCAAGAATACTGGAGTGGGTTGCCATTTCCTTCTCCAATGCATGAAAGTGAAAAGTGAAAGTTTTAGTTTTATGGAGACAGGTAATTTTTATCTGCTTTGTACACTGATAAATTCCAAGCACCCAGAACAGTTACTGCATATGAGAGGCTCTCAAAAACAATTTATTGAATAAATGAATCACACATTCTGCTATACTCACAGAGTATACACTGAGAGGACAGAAGACAAAACTCTGCAGTCAGAAAAGGTTTCAGAGAAAAGAAAGCATTTAAATTAGACGAGCACATTTAAACTGGATTTTGCACTGAAGACAGCAGAATGACAGACTGTCAAAATGCAAGGATGCGTCTATGACACGTGAGTCATCTGTACTGGAGAGGCACTCCATCAAACTCTGAGGAGGATTCTGAAAGGCAAGTCAGCCTCTTAAAACCATGTTAAGTGACAAAAGGAGAAAAGAGAATGAGACCTTCAGCACAATTTTATGAAAACTTAAAACATATACAAATGCCAAACAATACTGTACATTTCTCAAATATACAAAATAATAAATACAGGAAGACAATCATTTCAGAGGCCAAAATACAAAAAGAACCACAACTTGGAAAACAATCCTTTTTATTCTCCAATCCCCTTCTTCCCATCTCTGGTTTTTACAGTCTTTTTGGTCAAGTCAAAAGATCTTATTTCCTTCCTTTCTTCTTTCTTCCCACTCACTCTTTTGTTCTCATAGAACTAAGGGTCAGTTTCCTGTCCAATCTGCCTGCACAGGATATCCACTTAAACACCATCCTATCCACTGGCACCAAACAGAAGAGGAAATTTTCCAAAGACAAGAAACATCCTAACATTTTCTTGAGAATGAACATGTTTTAAACCATAAGGAGTTAAATAGCTAAATGGAGGCAAAAAAGCTAAGGAATGAAGACAAAAAGGGGTGGGGGGGTCTACAGAAAGTAAATGCCACAGTGTTATCCAATAGATCCAGCCTATGCTCCTTTCCTTGTCAGCTTAAGACAGACAAATCTGGATGATTCAGATCTACTGCATCCGCCCAAATACAAGTGCGCAGGCTGGGAATGTTTTATTTTTGAACAATGTTAAGTGACTACTATATATAAGGTACCTTAGATAGCGAGTTATCCTTCATTAGTCACTATTATGGAGGCACATCATGGACTCACGATGCGGCAACAGAAGACTCTAAGTTTTACTTATGGAATATGGAACCCAGAAATAGGTCCCAGCAGAAACATATTATGACTATTAAGAAAAGGTCATTTTTTCCTACTGATATGCCTGTAGGATACAATAAAAATAAGGTAAAACTAGTAAGAGCAGCTTGTACATAAAATTATCAGGACTAAACAAGACTCAAATTCACAGATAATTCTTAAATTTAATGTTTAATTTTATTAAAAACACTTTCACTAATTAGTCATTCAATAAATTTTATCAGTTTAAGTAGAAATTTGTCCGTTATTAATTGGAGAAATAAAAAATTTCAGTTTAGCAGGCATTTCCAGGCATTTTTATAAACACTTACCTTGCCAGAATTCTACTTTTATCTGACTGCATATTCTTTAAAACTAATACTTTTTTTTTTTTTTTTGCCATGCCACGTGGCTTGAAGGATCTTAGTTCCCTAAGCAGGAGTTAAACCCAGATGGGCCCATGGAAGTGAAGGTGTGGAGTCTAACCACTAACCACCAGGCAAATCCCTAAGGAAGCTAATACTTTTTAATAGTGCTTTTAAAAACTAGGGTGGTTGGATAAATCATTCAATTGTTATCAACATCAAGCCACACATATCTTAAAACTAAAAAATACTGCACATTATTCGTTTATTCATTTATTCTTTTATTACTAAGGCCCTACCAGGGAAAAAACACATGAAGCTTCACTAGCCAAGAATAAAGATGTTAACAACAATAGCAGTACAAGTTTTCTGGAATCTCATTCAGGCTTGATTACTGTGGTTATCTACCCTCCCCCAAATGATCACCCCTGTTATCATACCTGTCAAGCTGGGGAGAGCCGTTTCTGAGGCCTCATGGCATAGACAGCAAAGCGATGTGTCCTGATCTCTGCCGTAACAATTAGGTGGAAACAGAACCATCCCAAAGACCATTCCTCTGCCCAGAAGCACGAAAGTTTAACTGTTCTCTGTACAGAGGAAGTCTTGGAATTCTAGGGTCTGACAAGCAATACCACATGCATATGACACTTATTCATGAAGTCAGTGGCCAGAGGGAACCAATGGCAGGGTAACATTTACAAGTCCAATGTGGGTGGAGAGTTACCTAAAGGGAAATGTCTAGTAATCAGCAAAACATTGAGTCAGAATGGAGTTACTTCAAGAACTCTGGAACATTTTGAAAAACTAAATAAGTAAAAACCAATACACATGAGTAACAAATGATAAAATACACAGGCGTCAGTGCATGTAGCGGGGATTTCATTCCTAGGAGATGATGAAGTGAGATTGCACAGAAGTTTCCTTGGAGAAAACATGTTTACAATAAAACACCAAATACACTTTTAAAAGAGAGGAAACGCCTAACAAGAGTCATCTTTTGCATCACTTAAAGTAGTTCAAGAAACCACAAATCCAAAGTTAAAGAAATAGTTGCAATCTGATTCATAAGCACAGAAGCCAGGAAATGACGGCCTTCAGTAAAAGTTTGGCTCTATTGCTTAATAAAGGTTAAAAACGTGGCATGATAGCACTGAAGATTTTTAAGGTTTTGAAAGTAAAAGCCTAATCTTTGTTAATATATAGGAACAAAGTTAAATAAAACTCAAGAGCCTCATAAAAATGAAACTAGCGAAATCTACCAATGATAGATGACTTTAGGGATATAACCTACAAAAATAATTCTAGAATGTCCGTTATTATACAAATATTTGTTAAGTAGCTGTTATGTACCAGCCACTGTGCTAGGCTCCAGGTCAACAAAAGTAACAGGGTAAAATTATTGATAGTAAAACTGATACAGCCTTCAATAAAGATGTTACAAAAGTTATAACGCAAGCTTAAAGAAAGAATGACTTTGGTGTAGTTATAATTAATTAACCTTTTATGAAGCCAGTACTGTTAACATAATGAGGAAAGTTAGAGTTAAATGACTAACGGGGTTACCTCAAATTAATGACTCAGAATTTCAAATACCAGGTTGAATTTCTCCTTCCCTGAATTACAAAAAATAAAAGGGAAAGTGGCTCCGTAATTCATGTTCTATAGATATCTATATTCTATACCATATGATTTACTATTTAATCAGTAAATCTGCTACTTAAATTATCAATGAATAGTTCCATTTTTTAATCCTCCTATATTGTAACCAGGAGTACAGAGGATGAATAAACAAAATATGGTACACACAATGGAATTTATTCAACGATAAAAAGGAATAAAATTTTTATATATGCTACAATATAGATGGGCCTTGAAAACATCATGCTAAGTGAAATAAGTCATACACAGAAGGACAAATATTGTACAATCCCACTTATATGAAATATGTAGAAGCTATTCTAGCTCTGGAAATCTAGCTCTGCACTTGGGTGGCTATGTAACACTGTGAATGTACTTAAGGCTACTACACTGTATACCTTAAAATAGTATAAAAGGTAAGTTTTATGCTATGTATATTTTCTAATTACAGTTTTTAAAGTAAAAAAATAAGTATTTGACTTCCCTCATGGTACAGAGGTCAAGAATCCACCTGCCAATGCAGGGGACATGGGTTCGATGCCCAGTGCGGGAAGAACTCACATGTCGAGGAGCAACTAAGCCTGTGAGCCACAATTACTGAAGCCTGCATACCCTAGGGCCTGTGCTCTGCCACAGAAGAAGCCATCACAATGAGAAGCTCACGCACGGCAACTAGAGAGCTTGCCGCAACTACAGAGAAGTCCATGAGCAGCAAGGAAGAGCCTGTGCACTGCAAAGACCCAGCACAGCTATAAATAAATAAATATTTCTTAAAAACTTATAAAAAAAATTAGTAGTGACTCTCCAAAGACCTCTGTTATATAGGTTGCATCTATCATTATCTACTATATTTGAAATTAAAACTGAGACATTGTAATATTAATTTCAAAATAACAATAAACTCATATGTTAACATTTTATTAAAAATAACTACTCTTGAAAAGAATTAAGAGGTAATAGTAACACTGTCATTTTTTGCATATATCTTTAATATCCACCTTAAAATAAGATGGATGAACCTTCATTCTGCATTTGATCCACTGTGATGTTATTTATGTTGAAGTATATGAAAATCTAACTGTGCACAGATATGGAGGTATAAAAGGAAAAGAATTTTAACAATCTTTCAGATGATGATGGATATTCTTCTCTGATACTATACCAAAACTCAACAATTAGTAGTTCTTTAAAGCCTAACTACTGAAATCTGAAACCAAATAGATAAAATTTTTATAATCTGTCAAACTAAAATTATTTTATCTTGTACTTGAAATAAGTCTATCTTGTACTCTGCATTTTTTAACATCATGTATTGATCATCTGGAAATATATCCACTAAATGTTAATATATTCCATTATGTAACTTTGATACATCCTCTTCATTACTATCACCATCAATCTCACCACAAAAGTTTTGAATACCAGGTAAGTTCTCACATCACAATGATTGTTACTAATTTTATAAAATTCTAATTTTTGTTTAAGAGCCCAAATTCTACCATTTCCAACAATTCCTGTTTTCTTTGAAATAGCAAATTTATTTCATTCATTTTTCAAGAAAATGTCTACCAAATCCCAATTCTGAATGGTTTGTCATTCATTCTTTTAAGTGAAAACAGTGTTCCCAGAAAAGAGCAGCCGGCCCAGTGAGAAGCACAGCACACCTGGACACGGGTCTCTCTACACACAGCCATCGTATCCAGTGAGCAACAGAAGTGCTTCCTGCACACTTTCCATTCTGTCACATAGGAGACTAAAAAGACATGTAGCTGAGAATCAAGATTGTTTATAAACATAATCATTTTTACTGCTTCATCAAGGAAATTCTTAGCGAGAGTGTGGCGGTGACAATGCAGTGATGGCTAGGTACAGTTTAATGTCACTACCTTGATTTCTATTAAGGACTAAGCAGTTTTATCAACAGTGCTTTGGCACCATCAGTGCAAATGTCAACAGAGGGATGTGTTGAACACAATCAAATTTTGAGAACTGCTGCTACAAGGATATCCACATGAGTTAATCTGCTTCATTTTATTTTCAATTTTTCAGTTCTGCTTTATACATTTTATTTCATTACATAAAATATTTACATGGTTCCAAAGTTGAATCTACAGAATGAAGCACCCTTCTCTCTATCCTAGTCACTCCTTCCTTAGTGGAAACCTAAATTTATATGCTTTATTCTTACACTGTTTTAATGTAAATGGATACATGCTCATATCCCCGCCCTTCTTAAACAGTAGGATATTTCACACTTTCTCCACTCTGCTCTTCTCACTTAACTGTAAGATCACTCCACAGTAGCACACAGAAATAGTTATTTTCCTATGTACAGCTGCATAATATTTCATGCCAAATGCCACACTCTTAAATGAGGACAAGTGAGAATAAACACTTAAGTTTTTAAATTCTGGATCATGAACGTGAAAAAAATGCCAATTAAGAGGTTCATTTGTGAAGTTGGAAAAAAAAAATCAGTGCTGTTTATGTTGTTCAGTTCCTAATTGGCAACTAGACATCTCCATTTATGTTATAAACTTACGCACACAAATACAAATACAACACAAATACTTACGCACACAAATACAAATCAACAAATATTTTTTGCTAAAGCATGTCAACCCCCTCTAAATTGCACTCTAGAGCACTGAATAAGGGACTCCCTAAACAAAATTCTCAGTAATTCAACATTTTTCTACAAAAGCAACTATTGTCCAGACAATAATTAATTTCTATTTATTATTTGTGGATAAGAAAAGAATAGCTACAGTGACAGGACACTCAGGAGCTTACATTAACCCTTATATTAAATATTGCTTGTCTGTAGTCACACAGCTCAAAGAAAAAAGGAAAAGGAAAAAGCCTACACAACTCCCACAATAAAAATTAGACAAGGTTCATCAAGCCATTAAGGGCACTGAAAGGATATGCAAACAGCTCTGTGGGGAATGAATTTAAATGACAACAGCTATCTAAGTTAGAAAACTATAAAAATTAACAAAAGACACTCAAAGTATTTTTTAAAAAACTTTTCATTCTATGCTGTTTTTAATGACCTAAGCTATCTAATACCACCTTTAACATTTTAGAGAATAAATAAAATGAAAGTGCACGTGAAAAAATTATCACCAAAAAATGATAAATGAAAGCCAATAAGACTAAACGCAACAAAGTTATCCGTATGATGTATTCTTCCTAAATTGTTCTCAGTTTATAAAAGTAATATATACTCATTGAAAATCTGAGAACTATATATAAACAATAACACACTACCCACTCTACATCCACACTTTTTAAATTATTAAAATATTGGCTCTTTTAATCTACATCAGGTTTCATTGATCCGGTTAATTATTTATTGAGTGAGTATGATGTGCAAAGTATCTACTAGGCAGGATACATCAGGTGCTAGGCCAGAAGTAAAGTCCGTTAAGAGACTGAGGGAAGGTGGGGAGTTTCACGACTTCACTGCAGGATCACACTCACAAGAGAACTGGAATATATATCGACAACTTTGAATTTCAAACCTTGAAGGCTAAAAAGAAATGAAAAAACATTTCAAGTGCTGAGAGAAAAAAGCTGTCATCCCCAAATTCCATAAATCACAGAAAATATTCAGAAATTAAGATGAAACAAAGACTTCTCAGTTGAAGAGAAGAACTTGCAACCAGCAGACCTCCTCTAAAAGAACTGTTAAAGGAAACTCTTCAGACAGAATGGAAATACCAGAAGGAAACTATTCATTAGGAATAAATAAAGAGAAACGAAAACAGTAAATAGCATATAGACTACTCTTCTCTTCTTGAGTTCTTTAAAATATGCTTGATGGTTAGAAGCAAAAAATGTTAATACCATTGCAGGGACTTTTCAATGCATGTAAATATAACAACTGTAACATAAAGAGGGAAGAGAGAACTGTATGACAATAAGGCTTCCATATTTTACTCGAGGTGGGAAAATGATGAATCCAAGTAGAGTGTGAAAAGCTCAATACGTATACTGAAATCCATACAGCAACCACCAGAAAACTTATACAAAGAGATATAGCCAAAAACACAACAGATAAAAAAGCAAAACTAAAAAAAAAAAAAAAAAAAGTGTTAATAATCCAAGAGGGCAAGAAAAGGGAAAGAGAAGAACAAACAGAAAAAAACAAAAATGGCAGATCTAAATCCACATGTTAATAATTACACTATATGACAACAGCCTAAACACAGACAGATGATCCAGCTACAGGCAACTTATTTCAAATATAATCATAAGGTAGGTTAAATGAGCTTCAGCATCAGTCCTTCCAATGAATATTCCAGGTTGACTTCCTTTACAACTGACTAGCTTGATCTCCGTGCTGCCCAAGAGACTCTGCAGGAGTCTTCTCCAGCACTATAATTCCAAAGCATCAATTCTTCAGTGCTCAGCCTTCTTTATGATCCAACTCTCACATCCATCCATACATGACAACTGGAAAAATCATAGCTTTGACTAGACGGACCTTTGTTGGTAAAGTGATGTCTCTGCTTTTTAATACACTAAGTTTGTCATAGCTTGCGTTCCAAGGAACAAGCATCTTTTTAATTTCATGGCATAGTCCACAGTGATTTTGGAGCTCAAGAAAAAATCTCACTGCTTCCACTTTTTCCCCTTTTAAGACAGGGGTACTTTCACTAATATTTCAGGATCTAATGGCAGTCCTTAAAATATGTTCAATTCCATTATTATTGAGATAAAGAAACAAAGCTATGTAAAAACTAGATGATCTCTAAAGTGGCCATATCGTGCCTGTTATTAACCCTTAACCTCCCAACAGAGCGGCTAACCAGCATTCTAAGAAGAAAGAGCATCAATTTCACACTATACTACTTTACTCTCAGCATTCACATCTTTAGGAACAAATATTGGCCTTTGATTACAAAAAGACTACAAGCCCTAATGTTAACAAGCTTTTTGTTTTTTAAACCCAAGACTTCAGACTCTGTATTAAGAAACCCTGTGCTCTGCCAGTTAAAAAGAGAGGTGTCCTTGATTAAGTTATTTAAGTATCTTACAAATTTCATTTGTAAAACAGGAAAATAATGGCAAGTACTCTACAGCATCCTTAAATGAGATTAAATGCATGTAAAGTGCTTAGTCAGAGAAGGCAATGGCACCCCACTCCAGTACTCTTGCCTGGAAAATCCCACGGACGGAGGACCTGGTAGGCTGCAGTCCATGGGGTCGCTAAGAGTCGGACATGACTGAGCGACTTCACTTTCACTTTTTACTTTCATGCACTGGAGAAGGAAATGGCAACCCACTCCAGTGTTCTTGCCTGGAGAATCCCAGGGACGGGGGAGCCTGGTGGGCTGCCGTCTGTGGGGTCACACAGAGTCGGACACGACTGAAGTGACTTAGCATAGCATAGCATAGCATAGAGTGCTTAGTGAACTTGACACCATAATTTAAAATTTTAGTTCCTCTGTAGTCTAAAAGTGGTCCCTTCCTTGAAAATAAGTTCACTGAAAGAATAAATGTGCTGAGCTCAAGTGGGAAGATTTGCATGACTAACCAGAAGTCAAAGGTACAGAAATAAAAACAAACAACTCATGAGCCCCTAAACTTGTACAAGGTTAACTCTTTAGGTCAGTAAGTAATCCCTGATAGCTCAGCCGGTAAACAATCCACCTGTAATGCAGGAGACCCCGGTTCAATTCCTGGGTTGGGAAAATCTTCTGGCGAAGGGATAGGCTACTCACTCCAGTATTCTCAGGCTTCCCTGGTGTCTCAGCTGATAAAGAATCTGCCCACAATGCAGGAGACCTGGGTTCGATCTCTGGGTTGGGAAGATCCCCTGGAGAAGGGAAAGCCTAGCCACTCCAGTATTCTGGCCTGGAGAAATCCATGGACTACATATATATATATATATTATATATATATATATGTAGTCCATGGGGTTGCAAAGAGTCAGACACGACTGAGCAACTTTCACCCAAAATAATGTTTCTAACTCTTTCAGTTCAGTTCAGTCGCTCAGTCGTGTCCGACTCTTCGTGACCCCATGAGCCACAGCACACCAGGTCTCCCTGTCCATCACCATCTCCTGGAGTTCACTCAGACTCATGTCCATCGAGTCAGTGATGCCATCCAGCCATCTCATCCTCTGTCATCTCCTTCTCCTCCTGCCCCCAATCCCTCCCAGCATCAGAGTCTTTTCCAACGAGTCAACTCTTCTCATGAGGTGGCCAAAGTACTGGAGTTTCAGCTTTAGCATCATTCCTTCCAAAGAAATCCCAGGGCTGATCTCCTTCAGAATGGACTGGTTGGATCTCCTTGCAGTCCAAGGGACTCACAACAGTCTTCTCCAACACCACAGTTCAAAAGCATCAATTCTTCCGTGCTCAGCCTTCTTCACAGTCCAACTCTCACATACATACATGACCACTGGAAAAACCATAGCCTTGACTAGACAGACCTTTGTTGGCAAAGTGATGTCTCTGCTTTTGAATATGTGATCTAGGTTGGTCATAACTTTCCTTCCAAGGAGTAAGCGTCTTTTAATTTCATGGCTGCAGTCACCATCTGCAGTGATTTTGGAGCCCAGAAAAATAAAGTCTGACACTGTTTCCACTGTTTCCCCACCTATTTGCCATGAAGTGATGGGATCGGATGCCATGATCTTCGTTTTCTGAATGTTGAGCTTTAAGCCAACTTTTTCACTCTCCACTTCCACTTTCATCAAGAGGCTTTTGAGTTCCTCTTCACTTTTTGCCATAAGGGTGGTGTCATCTGCATATCTGAGGTTATTGATATTTCTCCCAGCAATCTTGATTCCAGCTTGTGTTTCTTCCAGTCCAGCGTTTCTCATGATGTACTCTGCATATAACTCTTTACTGCATTACAATTACAGGGTTTTTATCATTGGTAATATTTTTTAATGAATGAGACAATTTGTAACCCAGCATCATTGGTTCTAATGCTTCTTCTTGGCAGATGCTGCTTGTCCAGTGATTTTGTCCCAATCTATCACTGAAGTGTCAGTTTGCAGCCCCCATCTTGGTCCTTTTTTGCCATTTTCAGCCCCTCCAGGGCTTGGAGGACCCAATGGGCCTTGTTCCTGAAGCTTCCAATGAAGTGGCTTGGCTGGGCATGATACCGTATCTGAGGGTCCCCCCTTGCCCTCAGATCTTGGTCACTGAGCCAACTCCACCTCCTCCCCAGAGGTACAGGTGCCATGCTGTGGAAGCAGCTCATGTGCAGAAACCAGTTCTCATTATAAGGAGCAACCTCTTTATGCTTGGCCAGTGTGATGATATCCACCCATTCAAGGACTTTCAGCTTCCCAGACTTCTTAAGGAAGGCCACCAGAGCTCTGATAAAACACTGCTGGTTCACATATTTTACAGCAACTCCAGGCATCCTGTGGCCTCTATGCTGCCAGCCAGGAGAAAGCCATCACTGATACTGTTATCTGGGAGGGAGGAAAAAATGTACAACAGAGAAAAATACAAAGCACTACTCCCTAAATGTCTGACTCCAGTCCCACCCGACTCAAAGACATGGATTATATGTCTGACTCATAACCATTTTCCTAGAATATATATTTAATATCTGCTGACATATCACTTTTTCCTAATTACAGAAGCAATACTTGCCCATTTTCTAGAAACCAAAATGCACAGTGAGGAAGACAATAACAGCAATCAGGATCCGATCACCCAGAAATAACTACTGATAATATTCTTCATACATTTATACCCAGTTTATCTTGTTCTTACACATGTTCTCGAACACATACTCATATCAATTTTTAGCCTTGACATTAAAATTAATGTATTCGCTCAGTAGTGTCCGACTCTGCGACTCCATGAACTGCAGCACACCAGGCCTCCCTGTCCATCACCAACTCCCAGAGTTCACTCAAACTCACATCCGAGTCGGTGATGCCATCCAGCCATCTCATCCTCTGTTGTCCCCTTTTCCTCCTGACCCCAATCCCTACCAGCATCAGAGTCTTTCCCAATGAGTCAACTATTTGCATGAGGTGGCCAAAGTATTGGAGTTTCAGCTTAGCATCATTCCTTCCAAAGAACACCCAGGACTGATCTTTAGAATGGACTGGTTGGATCTCCTTGCTACCAATTCCTATAACTTAAGATTTGGAACTTGGAAACAGAAAGAATTTAGTTTGTAGATTTATTAGGACGTGTGCAAATTTGATCTTTATCATTTAGGTTTTTCTTCTATGTATTCAGATTCCTAAGATTCAAGATTTATAAAAGCTACATGCTTTATTGATTGATTTCTCTATGCCAGGTCTCTAGTTGTTGCATGTGGGATCAAGTTCCTGAACCAGGGATCGAACCTGGGTCCCCTGCATTGGAAGGCTGGAGTCTTAGCCTACTGGACCACCAGCGAAGTCCCACGATATGCTTTTTAGAAAGAAATTCAAAGAAACTTCATCAATAGGTAAGTAGTTTTTATACCTTTATAAAGCATAAACAATTTCAATTTTCAAGGATGAACAAAATTTAAAATGAAACATGTTATAATCCATTCTTAAAGTATTTTACTCATTTTGTGGGCAAAACATCAACTACCCAAAAGTAAAAATAGCCATCATATGTTCTTAAAACCAAATAGCAAAGTTTTCAGAGTCTATTCCAGCAAGTAATGAGCTTAGAGTTTTATTTTTAAATGTCATACTTAATTATGTATTGGTCTCTGTGAAAGAGATGTTGAGGTCTCCTCTCTCCCTTCACAGGTCTTCATTTTCCTCACAAAACAGAATTCAAATCTTGACTATCAACTTCACCTTCTAGGAAATGGAGAACTTGTTATTAGTTCAGTTCAACTGCTCAGTCGTATCTGATTCTTTGCGATCCCATGGGCTACAGCACGCCAGGCTTCCCTGTCTATCACCAACTCCCAGAGTTTGCTCAAACTCAGGTCCATCTAGTCGGTGATGCCATCCACCCATCTCATCCTCTGTCGTCCCTTTCTCCTCCTGCCTTCAATCTTTCCCAGCATCAGGGTCTTTTCCAATGAGTCAGTTCTTTGCATCAGGTGGCCAAAATATTGGAATTTCAGCTTCAGCATCAGTCCTTCCAGTGAATATTCAGGACTGATTTCCTTTAGGATGGACTGGTTTGATCTCCCTGCAGTCCAAGAGACTCTCAAGAGTCTTCTCCAACACCACAGTTCAAAAGCATCTATTCTTTGGCGCTCAGCTTTCTCTATAGTCTAATTCTCACATCCATACATGACTACTGGAAAAACCATAGCTTTGACTAGACGGACCTTTGTCAGCAAAGTAATGTCTCTACTTTTTAATATGCTGTATAGGTTGGTCATAGCTTTTTCTTTCTTTCATGAAGCAACCATCCTTTAATTTCATGGTTGCAGTCACCACCTGTATTGGAGTCCAAAAAATTGCCAAAAACTTGCCCAAAAAACTTGCTATAATTTATTATATTCAGAGATTTTGATTGGGCCACATTTTCGCTATCTACTGTGTTTTTATCCTATTTTTTATTAGAAGGTATGGTCTTTTCATGCAACTATGGAGGTATGATCTACAGTTTGGTCCTAGCTAACTACTTCTTCAATGGCTTGAGGGGAAAACTCTTTCTATTAACAGAAAATGTATCTGCCTTGCTTAATTAGTTCCACATGCAGATGTCATTCTTGAAAGAGAATTATTTCAAGAGAGTTTAAAGGAGTGATATAAGCAGAACTCAGGGATTGTGTTGTCTCTAAGAGAACTCTTTAGCATCTCCCTAATGGCATCCCCTTCTCAATATTTCTCACTTTATCATTTGTCCTTTTTTTGAAGGTACAGTTGTTGTGAGATAGTATTAAGGTATTTGCATTTCGGAAAGAGTCACCCAGCCATTTGCAGATAAGATTCCTTAAACAGATACCTATCTGCATTCAACAATATGATCACTAATGTTTCTCTGTACTAATAACTGCACTGTGCACACAGCAGGCACTCAGATCAGATCAGATCAGTTGCTCAGTCGTGTCCGATTCTTTGCGACCCCATGAATCGCAGCACGCCAGGCCTCCCTGTCCATCACCAAGTCCCGGAGTTCACCCAGACTCATGTCCATCAAGTCAGTGATGCCATCCAGCCATCTCATCCTCGGTCATCCCCTTCTCCTCTTGCCCCCAATCCCTCCCAGCATCAGAGTCTTTTCCAATGAGTCAACTCTTCTCATGAGGTGGCCAAAGTACTGGAGTTTCAGCTTTAGCATCATTCCTTCCAAAGAAATCCCAGGGCTGATCTCCTTCAGAATGGACCGGTTGGATCTCCTTGCAGTCCAAGGGACTCTCAAGAGTCTTCTCCAACACCACAGTTCAAAAGCATCAATTCTTCCACGCTCAGCCTTCTTCACAGTCCAGCTCTCACATCCATACATGACCATAGGAAAAACCATAGCCTTGACGAGACGGACCTTTGTTGGCAAAGTAATGTCACTGCTTTTGAATATGTGATCTAGGTTGGTCATAACTTTCCTTCCAAGGAGTAAGCGTCTTTTAATTTCATGGCTGCAATCACCATCTGCAGTGATTTTGGAGCCAGAAAAATAAAGTCTGACACTGTTTCCACTGTTTCCCCACCTATTTGCCATGAAGTGATGGGATCGGATGCCATGATCTTCGTTTTCTGAATGTTGAGCTTTAAGCCAACTTTTTTACTCTCCACTTTCACTTTCATCAAGAGGCTTTTGAGTTCCTCTTCACTTTCTGCCATAAGGGTGGTGTCATCTGCATATCTGAGGTTATTGATATTTCTCCTGGCAATCTTGATACCAGCTTGTGTTTCTTCCAGTCCAGCGTTTCGCATGATGTACTCTGCATATAAGTTAAATAAACAGGGTGACAATATACAGCCTTGACATACTCCTTTTCCTATCTGGAACCAGTCTGTTGTTCCATGTCCAGTTCTAACTGTTGCTTCCTGACCTGCATACAGATTTCTCAAGAGGCAGATCAGGTGGTCTGGTATTCCCATCTCTTTCAGAATTTTCTACAGTTTATTGTGATCCACACAGTCAAAGGCTTTGGCATAGTCAATAAAGCAGAAATAGATGTTTTTCTGGAACTCTCTTCCTTTTTCCATGATCCAGTGGATGTTGACAATTTGATCTCTGGTTCCTCTGCCTTTTCTAAAATCAGCTTGAGCAGGCACTCAGGTATTTTTTAATTAATGTTCACAAAACTCCCACCAGCATGTTTTCCATGCAAATTTAAAACAACTCAAATTCTAGCTCTCTCTATAGTATGATTACAATAATAACTACCATTTATGGAACAATGGAACACACATTATAAAGGAGGCACTTTTACACACCTTAATTAATATTTTACAATTTATATTAACTATAGCTCTGAAGTACAGGGTTTTGTTATCACCAATGTACAAATGCTCAGAAATGCTAAGTATCTTATTCAAGCTCCAAAGTAAGCTGGTGAAGCCAGGATTCGAAAGTGTAGGTCTTATATAACTCCTAAGCCCATGCTCCTCTTACTATTTGAGGCTGCCTCAGTAGAGAGTGGTACAAAAACTACTGAGAAATGTTTTTTTTCTTACCTTCTGGAGAAGAATTTTAAGACAGCCAGACTCCACAAGTGGAATGACCTCAATTCGTCTATGTATAGAATGACATTTAAAGTCAAACCTAAGAGACGAATCAGAATGACATACATGTGTTCACCAACCAGTCTACTCCAACAAAAGAAACTGGAAATTTCTGGAATTTACTTCCAGCAGCAGAGCAATTACAAATTTTTCCACAGTCAAGGCACAATAACTCAGAGAAGAGTTTTAAAAATTTGTATAAGTCATGCCAGAACTCAAAATGCATTAAAAAAAATATAACCTTTTCTCTAATTAACTAAGAACTTTCATTTCTTCTTTGAAGAATCTTATATTTAGACCAAAACAGAAGGTGTCTTTACTTCTCATCTCACAAACATCCCAAACAACAAAAAAAATTGTACATGTGGGTATCATCAGGAAATATTTCTTCAAGCTCTAAAGGTGCTCTAACCTTACTCTTTAGGACACTTGTCACTGCCCTGCAGATAACTTGGTATGTTATCCTTTCATGTGATGTTAAAAATCAAAAAAGCTGACTTCTCTTTCAGACTGGTGGAGCTGGTTTTCCAATGTCTGTGAAGAGGCGTGTGTATGTGTATATACTACACTCCCTATACTTGAGTCCTGGCTGCAAGCTATTTCCTGCTGGCTGAACTCATATTTCCAATTGCCTGAACTAAAAGAAACAAAGACCTTATTCATTCTCCGTATTTCAGCAGCACTGGCTGTCCAAACCAATAGAACTTTCCCTAAAGCATGAATGATTAGAGGTAAGAAGGGAAAAAACATACTTCAAGTTACAAAGTTCTTTTGGTTTAGGACTCATATTAATAAATAAATACATATACACATATTTGTTCAAAAAATAATCTATAAAAACATTCAGAATTCAGTCCCTATGATTTCATTGCTAAACTCTCCAGCTTAAAACAAGATATCAATAAAATTACAAAAATCACTGAAAAATTTTAATGATAATCTTAGTTAATAACGCTCTCTACTAAAGTTATTTTTACTAGAAGATCTGTCTGAAAATACACAGTACTATAAGTACTTCATAAATACTATGTATTACATGACTGTCTACTATGACTCAAACTTTTTTTTTTTCAAACTTCATTCTTATCACTAGCTTAATTTACAACATGGTGTAGCAAAAAACTCTGCTTTAACACCACCACCACCACTACCAATAAGGTCCTTCCAGATTACAAGATCAAAGATCAGGTGAGAGTTGTAAGGGGAAAGGGAAGAAAGAGGAGGGGGAAAAAGGAAAGAGGGGAGGAAGAGCAGAAAGGAAGGAAAAAGAATACTTTAGAGGTACCCAAAAGATAAAAACATGTAATTCTTACAAGCAGGAACTAGCAGCATTTCTTCACCAGAAAACCAGGCCCAGGTCAAGAGTAGTGGCTTTGTGTATTTAAATTAACCCGAAAGTATGACTAACATCAACTTCCCTGATCAGTTTTGCTAGATTTCCACTAATTCTATCTTGATGGTAGAAAGACAGAATATCGTGCTCACTAATAACATTTATGGGCCTCCCTGGTAGTTCAGTAGTAAAGAATTCACCTGCCAATGCAAGAGACACAGGTTTGATCCCTGGATGGGAAAGATTCTCTGGAGAAGGAAATGACAACCCACTCCAGTATTTTTACCTGGAGAATCCAGTGGACAGAGGAGCCTGGCTGGTTACATACAGCCCACAGGATCACGAAGGCTCAGACATGACTTAGCAACTGAACAACAACACTTATAGGATAGATTGAGAAAGAATACAAATCAGGTATCAAAACATTTTCTAAATGCTGAGCCAGACTGTGAGAAAAAGAAATAAAGGACAGGGAAGAATAAATAAGAGGCTGAAAAAAGCAATGTTACACCAAACCCACAGAAACAAAACTTAAGTTTTGGACTTTTGAGCACCACATCACTTAGGAGCAATTTAGAAAATAGGGAATAGGAGAAAATTAACATCTAATAGTTGATGAATATTTGCTTATCTAAGCCAACCACTTACATCTATTACCACTATTACTCCTCATCTAAACTCTGATAGAAATATTCAATTTCTCAGATAAACAGACCACATAATGCAAACTATATGCATTTTTAATTTTAATGTATGACTATATTCAAAGAGACAACTTTGGAGTGAGATTGAAATTCTACCTCTGGCACTTTATGAGCCTGGAAACTCAATTAATAACTCTGAAAACAAATAAAGCCATTCTATTTACAGCAACAACAACAAGAAGCAACAGTTAGAACTGGACATCGAACAACAGACTGGTTCCAAATAGAAAAGGAGTATGTCAAGGCTGTATATTGTCACCATTTAATTTATATGCAGAGTACATCATAAGAAATGCCGGGCTGGATGAAGCACAAACTAGACTCAAGATTGCCGGGAGAAATATCAATAACCTCAGATATGCAGATGACACCACCCTTATGGCCAAAAGCAAAGAGGAACTGAAGAGCCTCTTGATGAAAGTGAAAGAGGAGAGTGAAAAATTTGGCTTAAAACTCAACATTCAGAAAACGAAGATTATGGCATCCGGTCCCATCACTTCATGGCAAACAGATGGGGAAACAATGGAAACAGTGACAGACTTAATTTTCTTGGGCTCCAAAATCACTGCAGATGGTGACTGCAGCCATGAAATTAAAAGACGCTTCCTCCTTGGAAGAAAAGCTATGACCAACCTAGATAGCATATTAAAAAGGAAAGACATTACTTTACCAACAAAGATCCATCTAGTCAAAGCTACGGTTTTTCCAGTAGTCGTGTATGGATGTGAGAGTTGGACCATAAAGAAAGCTGAGCACCAAAGAATTAATGCTTTTGAAGTGTGGTGTTGGAGAAGATTCTTGAGAGTCCCTTGGACTGCAAGGAGATCCAACCAATCTACCCTTAAGGAAATCAGTCCTGAACATTCATTGGAAGGTCTGATGCTGAAGCTCCAACACTTTGGCCACTTGATGCAAAGAACTGACTCATGGGAAGAAACCCTGATGCTGGGAAAGACTGAAGGCAGCAGGAGAAGGGGACGACAGAGGATGAGATGGTTGTATGGCATCACCAACTTGATGGACACGAGTTTGAGCAGGCTCCAGGAGTTGGTGATGGACAGGAAAGCCTGGTGTGCTGCAGTCCATGGGGTTGCAAAGAGTCGGACACGACTGAATGAACTGACTCAGAGCAGAGTAAGGAGCACAGACTCTCAAGCCAGATTCTCTGTGTCTGATTACTAGTTCTACACTTAACTATGTGACCTTCATCAAGCTAACACTTCTATGCCTCAGTTTCTGCATCCAAAAAGGAGAGCATCATAGTACCTACTCTTATAGAAGTGGCAGAAGAATTAAATGTTATTCTATGTAAAGATGCTAAAACAGTGTCTGATACAACAAAGAGCTACATAAAAAATTAGTTATTTGGTTGATGAAGATGAAAATGCTGATTAGAAGGAACGTATACCAAGTCCTATTTTCAGACCTTAGCAATGAAGTTTCTGCCTTTTCTATCAGACTATACTGGATGCTCCAATGAAAACTGGTTTCATCCAGTTTAACATGGTTAAAATGGATACTCTAAGGACAGATAATCTCTTTTTAGATATGATCCTTAGAACCTGATGTCCAAAACCAATTAATTTTCCAATACACAGAGAGGGTCTCTGCTAACTTCTTTTCTTCTCACAACTAAAGTAATGGATGGTGTAACAGTAACAGAGCACATGAAGATTATCACATCTTGCTAGTGAAGGAGTGGTAAGTAGTCCTATACAAGATAGTGACTCAAATGTACTAACAGATTGTTTTATAAATCATCAGCAACAGCTGTTTATAATGGGATTTCTGATTCAGATGATTTCTTGATGTTCTCCTTCTGAGTTTAAGAGATCAGTCTGTTTAAAAAAGAGGCTGGACTTCCCACTAAAATCTAGAAGAAGAAAAGGATGTCCACTCTCACCACTTCTATTTGACATAGTACTGGAAGTCCTAGCCACAGTACTCAGACAAGTAAAAGAAATAAAAGGTATCCAAATTGGAAGGTAAGAGGTAAAATTGTCATTTTATGCAGATGACATACTATACATAGAGAACCCTAAAGACTTCATACAAAAACGACAAGAATAAACTAATTCAGCAAGGTAGCAGAATACAAGATTAACATATAGAAACTGGCTGTATTTCTTTACATTAACAATGAAATATCAGAAAGAAAAACTAAAAACATAATCCCTTTTACAATCAAATCAAAAAAATTAAATATCCAGGAACCAACCTGACCAAAGTGGTGAAAGACTTTTATGCTGTATAAAACACTAATTAAAAAAAAAGTGAAGATGAGTCAAGAAATGGAAAGGCATCCCATACTCTGAGATTGGAAGAATACTGTTAAAGGCAATCTATATTTTATTGCCTATAAAGGCAATCTATTATTCAAGGCAATCTATAGATATAATGTGATCCCTATCAAATTGTCCATGACATTTTTCACAGAACTAGGACAAATAATACTAAAATTCTTATGGCATTACAAATGACCCCAAATTGCCAAAGTAATCCTGAGAAAAAAGAACAAAGCTGGAGGCATAACCCTCCCAGACTTCAGACAATACTACAAAGCTACAATAGTCAAAACAGCATGATATTGGCACAAAAACAGACATACAGATCAATGGAACTTAACAGAGACCCTGGAAATAAATTCACACACCTAAAATCAAATCAATCTTCAACAAAAGAGCAAGAATATACAATGAAGAAAAGATGGTCTCTTTGGCAAGTGGAGTTGGGAAAGCTAAACGGACATATGTAAATCAATGAAGATAGAAGACTCCCTCATACCATATACAAGAATAAACTCAAAATGGCTTATGGAAAAGAACCCAAAAATATATATGAATACATATATACACACACACACATATATTGATATATACATACACAAAGAGAATCACTTTACTATATATCAGGAATTAACACAACACTTTAAATAATCTATATTTCAAAAACATGGTGGGAACTCTGCCTATCCCTTCAAAATTTGCCATTTCAGATTGTTTTTCTAACTGAGTATCATTACCTTGCAGTCTTCCTGGAATTACGTTTGCACCAACCTAATATTTAAAGGTCAACTGCATAATGATAGAGAACAGACCAGTGGTTGCCAGGGTACAGGACTGGAAGAAAGACGTGACTACAGAGAGATTGCACAAGAAAGTTTTTTGAAATGATGTAATTGTTCTGATTATTGGGTTACACAAATCTGCAGAGATTAAAATCACAGAACTGTAAAAGAAATCAAAAAAACCCAACTTTACTATGCGATGATTTTAAAAATAAAGACAAAAAAGGAAAAAAACGGAGCTGAAGCATATACATTTTCACACCAGTTATGAAAATAAAAAGTCATGCCATATCACAGAACACTAAATTTTAGAAATACCTACAAATGAGAATTTGCAGCTTAAGATTCTAAAATTTCCACACTTATTTTAGATATAAATAAATACCTTTCTGTTAAGAATTGTGATGAAAGTTTAGAGGAAAGTAATAGCCTGCCTAAACACACAAAATTTGTGGAATTCAGCATTCTAAGATCTTTGCATGTTAACAGAAATGTGTCACTGCCAACGTTATTTAAGCAGAAGATAATGAAATATCTGAGGGATGAAAGGAATGTGCCGATCCTCTTTCCCTCATGGAATACTCAAAGTCAGTGTAACTAACACCTGGTACAATGACTTGAATGCAAGCTCAAAGCTAACATTCCTAGGGAGGGACTCACAAACAAACCTAGACCATTCCTAAAGATCTACAGTACAATCCTCTGTAATCCAAGGAGTCAGCTGTTTCACTGAGACTAGGGAAGCATGCAACAACTGCTTACATACACTCACATACATACACACACACATTTCTGCATGGAATGTATATGATGTCTGTGCCCACACAAACAAAATAATTCAATCCACAGGAGATTCTAAAATGCCTAACTCTCAATATTAATTCATCAATGTATTAATTATTCAAATATTTATCAAACATCCACTTTGCACCAAGCACAATAAAAAGCACCTGAGATATATCTGTAAACTGGAAAAATGAAATCTGGGCCTCATCTATTACCTCCAGTTTAAAGACATACAAGTCATTTTTCTATCAACCATTGGAAGTAAAGTGAATGAGAATGAAGGCATTAAAAATAAAGGAATTAATGACAGCAAACTGCGTATCGCATGATGGAAACTGAAAAAAAAATTAGTGTGACCCCACGGTTTCCACTTGTTCTTTGCGTGAAGGAGGGTATATATGCATGAGATGAAGTGCTAAGAAAACTCAAGGAGGAAAGGTAAGCAAGGACCAAATCTCGGAGAACACTGAATGCCATACCAAGAATTGCAGATTTATCTTGTTGGCAATTAGAAGCCATTAATAGCAGTAACAATTTCAAGAATTTTTCTTCCAGACAAATCATTTCATTCATTTATTTTTTGGCTGTGGCAGTGGGGGCTACTCTCTAGTTTCAGTGCGGGGGCTTCTCACTGCACGGGCTTCTGTTGCTGAGCACAGGCTCTAGGGCATGCAGGCTTCAGTAGTTCCAGCTCCCAGGCTTCAGAGCACTGGCTCAATAGTTGTGGCACACGGGCTTAGCTGCTCTGTGGCATGTGGGATCTTCCCAGATGAGGGATCAAACCTGTGTCTACTTCATTGGCACGTGGCTTCTCAACCACTGAGCCAACAGAGAAGCCCCCAAATATGTATTCTGAATATTCTGAATTATGGAGAAAGGAACAGTTAAACCAAGGATAATATACACTAGGTCACTGAACAAACAGCTAAATAGTATTTCTCTGGCTTCAATAAAACATATTCATTTATTAACTCTTTTTCCCAAGGGATTCAAAAAAACATCCTTTTCTATTTACTCACTGGAAAAACTCTGATGCTGGGAAAGATTGAGGGCAAGAGGTGAAGGGGGTGACAGGGGATGAGATGGTTGAATGGCATCACTGACTCAATGGACATGAGTTTGAGTAAACTCAGAAAGATAGTGAAGGACAAGGAAGCTTGGCATGCTGCAGTTCATGGGGTCACAGAGAGTCAGACATGACTTGGCGACTTGAACAACAAAAAAAATTTACAAGTAGTAAATAGTAAAATCCTTTTTAACACGCATTGTTGGGCTTCCCAGGTGGCACCACTGGTAAAGAACCTGCCTGCAATGCAAGAGACTTAAGAGACACAGGTTTGATCCCTGGGACGGGAAGGTCCCCATGAGGAAGGCATGGCAACCCACTCCAGTATTCATGCCTGGAGAATCCCATGGTCAGAGGAGCCTGGCGGGCTATAGTCCATAGGCTCACAGAGAGTCGTACACGACTGAAGCAACTTAGCATGCATGCAAGCAGGCTAGCATTCATACCGTTTTAAAAATTAAAGACAGAGGACTGATGTTAACTGAAAAACTGCCCTTATTCTAACATTCAAATTACATATAAATGAGAGAATGACCAATGTACTCCCTAGATTAAAATACTTTAATTCTCTGTGGCTCAACATCATCTCTTTCAGGATCTAATTCCACAAGCTTAGTTTAGGCCACCTTCATTCTTCACCTAGGTTTTTGCCATGGTCTCTCTAAGCGAAGTGATGTCGCTCAGTTAGGTCCAACTCTGCGACCACATGGACTGTAGCCTACCAGGATCCTCAGTCCTTGGGATTTTCCAGGCAAGAATACTGGAGTGGGTTGCCATTTCCTTCTCCAGGGGATCTTCCCAACCCAGGGATTGAACCCGGGTCTCTCGCATTGTAGGCAGACACTTGACCATCTGAACTACCATCTAACATCTAACATCTATCTAAAATGCATAAATAGACAAAGATGATTTTTTTCTTCTAGAGCACAGGAAAATCTGATCACATAACCGCTCTGCTTAAAACCTTCCAATGATTTCCCCACACTGCATTCAAGTTAAAGTCTAATCTCCCTCACATGGCATAAAAGGTTCTTCTGTGGGGACCTGGGCCTTATTCTACAACCCATTCTCTTTTTGGTAAGCTGGCCTCTCATCTTATGCTTGTGACATACCCAACTCTCTAATTCCCCAAACCCTCTTTTATTTTGTCAAATATTATTTCCTCACCCCCTAATACTGTGGCCCACTGCCTCTACCCAGATTTTGCCTGGCTAACTTCTACAGGTTCCAGTCTCAATTTAGATATCTCAGAAATTCTAGTAAATAAAATCCACGGACATGAAAGAAAGAATCTCATTAAAAGATGCATAAAATAGGGTTCCCTGGTGGCTCAGTGAAAAAGAATCCACCTGCCAATGCAGGAGACACAGATTTAATCAATGGTTTGGGAGGATCCCACATGCCATGGAGCAACTACGTCCGTGTGCGGCTACTATTAAGCCTGTGCTGCACAGCCTGGGAATTGCAACTACTGAAGCCTGTGTGCTCTAGAGCCCATGTTCTGCAACAAGAGAAGCCACCACAATGAAAAGTGCACGTACCACAACTAGAGTAGCCCCCACACTCCGCTACTAGAGAAAAGCCCGTGCAGCAACAGAGACCCAGCACAGCCAAAAATAAATAAATAAAGTTATCCTTTTTAAATGCACAAAACAGGCTGGACTGTTATTCCCAATTTTTCAGTTCCTCCCTGTTACAAAAATATACACGCAAATCTTTGGCCCAAAGACTCGGCAGTTATCTACCACTAGAATGTTGTTGCTGTTCAGTCACTCAGTCGTGTCCGACTCTTTTTACCCCATGGACTGCAGCACGCCAGGCTTATCTGTCCTCCACCATCTCTCCCAGAGCTTGTTCAAACTCATGTCCACTGAGTCGGTGATGCCATCCAACCATCACACCCTCTGTCGTCCCCTTTTCCTCCCGCCTTCAATCTTTCCCAGCATCAGGGATTTTCCCAATGAGTCAGCTCTTTGCATCAGGTGGCCAAAGTACTGGAGCTTCAGCCTCAGTATCAGTCCTTCCAATGAAGAGGACTGACTTCCTTTAGGATTGACTGGTTTGATGTCCTTGCAATCCAAAGGACTCTCAAGAGTCTTCTCCAATACCACAGTTGAAAAGCATCAATTCTTCAGCACTCAGCTTTCTTTATGGTCCAACTCTCACATCCATACAAGACTACTGGAAAAACCACAGCTTTGAATATATGGATCTTTGTCGGCAAAGTAATGTCTCTGCTTTTAAATATGCTGTCTAGGTTTGTCACAGCTTTTCTTCCACTAGAAAAGAGAAAAAGTATTTCCCTGCCCCACTGAGGTTGGGCTTGGTCATACGACTTTCTTGGCCCAACCGTGTGGGCAGGATGCCAATTGTGAATTAAGAGCCTTAACAGCCTTCATGCGTGCTTCTCATCCCTCTGGTGTTTTCATTATCCTCACAAGAAGACTGAGACATGGCAGAGCAGACCTAGGAGCTTGGAGCCAAATCCAGCTGAACCTAGTAAAACTCAGCTGAGATCAACCAAAGCCCAGCTAGCCCAGAGACTCATGAGAGAAAAAGAAATGCTGTTTTAAACCACTGAAAATTTCAGATTATTTGCTACACAGCGTTTTTGCAGCAATAGCTGATATACTGTATTTCTAATAAAATCTTACTTTTAAATATCAAAAATGTATATTGTTTTGATTATGTACTAACAGGCTTCCCCCATGGTTCAGAGGCAAAGCATCTGCCTGCAATGCAGGAGACCTGGGTTCGATCCCCGGGTCAGGAAGATCCCCCTGGAGAAGAGAATGGCAACCCACTCCAGTATTCTTGCCTGGAAAATTCCACGGACAGAGGAGCCTGACAAGGAACTGTCCATGGGGTCGCAAAGAGTTAGACATGACTGAGCAACCAACACACTTACGTACTAACAGGACTAACAGGTTAGAATCCTAAATCAAGCACACAATTTTTTAAACACAGAGAAAATAAAAGACATTCAATTTCAATTTATATACCTATCTTAGATGCAGAGAACTATGATATGATTTTGGATGGTCAATAAAATGCAACATTAGGATAAAATTCAATGAGGGAAGTAGGACAGAAACACAAATCCAGAGAAAACAAGACTAACCAATACCTTTCAGCTGTTAGATGGTAATGGTTAAGTGATAAATCACTGTGATATTTAGATACTTACTTTTTTTTAATAATGTTAAGTTTTATTTTAAAATATTATTTATAACACATCAAAAATCATATAATCAGCAACTATTTAAACTTGGGATGAAAAGTTTTTTAGATGTCACCCAAAACATGTGCAAGAGAGTACACATCTATTTTCCTTTCTTTTGGGGTACAGTTCTATTAATTTAATACATGGCACCCCACTCCAGTACTCTTGCCTGGAAAATCCCATGGATGGAGGAGCCTGGTAGGAGTCTGCAGTCCATGGGGTCGCTAAGAGTCGGACACAACTGAGCGACTTCACTTTCACTTTTCACTTTCATGGATTGGAGAAGGAAATGGCAACCCACTCTGGTGTTCTTGCCTGGAGAATCCCAGGGATGGGGTAGCCTGGTGGACTGCCATCTATGGGGTCACAGAGTGGGACACGACTGAAGCGACTTAGCATAGCATAGCATAGATTTATGTGACCAACACCTGTCTGTATTAGATACATACGTCTCCCTCATACTATTCCTTTACAGTTACATTTGCTAACCTAGATTCTCCAAAAGTCCTTTTAGGAACCATGTGAACAAAAAAGGATGAAAACACTGCTATATGACACTAACTAGCATGACTTATTCATCCAGTAAAATCTGGCTTCAAGTTTTCAGCCAAATTCTAGTTCATTTAATAATATTAACCATGCCAAAAATATCCAATAAGTAACGGTAAAAACATTCATAAGAGACATTCATAAGGGAAGTCAGGAAAAGGATGTCAAGGACTACTTTACGACTTTGCTTAGAATAAGACCTGGCTAAGGAGCTACCTTCTCTTGAAGTGCAGCATATACTAACTTTTAATTCAGTCTTTGTTTGCTCTTTGAAAATGCTGATAACATTATTTATTATTTTTAAGGTGAGTTGATTTGCTTTTTGCTTTGTCATGAATTGTTTTAAGCTTTTGCTCTATGATTACTTTTAGTGAAGAGAAAGGTATTTATGTGTGGTCTGTGTTGTGATTTCCTCCACTGTGGGGAAGTTTCTTAGCATCAATAAGGAACATTTGTGACCAAGAGTCGTTAGTTGGGTGACTTTATTGTTCTTTTTTTGGGTACATAAAACTCATTCTGTGAAGTTTGACGAAGTTCCTCATTGAATTTTATGTGCATTTCTTTGTATGTAGGTGTAGTACTATTAAGTACATGTAGTTTATTTCCCAACAGTGTAAAATGAACCTATTCTAACCAGATCTCTAGCTTAGATGTTAAATTCCTTGAGCAGTCTGTATCTTTCATCTTTGTATACCCCTTAGTATCTTGCCAATGATAAAACCTGCTGTAAGTGGGTCCAAAATGTGTGTTATGAAGAGGTTAGTAGAATTATCAATGAGCTTCTGCACACATTGCCAGTCAGCAGTTATGTTATATTGCAAGTATAGTCCCTTGAACAGAATAGTACAAAAATTTGAGTGAATGAGGATTTCTGTATGTATTAATCAATGCTAACAGATTACTGAAGTTTCCACTTTGCACTTAATTCTTTATTCTCAAATACAACTATGTTGGGGATTTGTATTGTGTATTTTTTTTAAAGAGGTACTATTTAATGTTTGGTCTTAATGAATAAAATAATTACCTTATTACCAGATTTTTCTAGAGTTAGAATGAAATCAGTGTTCTTAAGTAATTCAACAGGAACTACTTTATTTTCTATATTTGACTTCTCCCTGCTTATATTTTTCATAATTGTTTAAAGTCCCTTGGTTTTGGCTTTTGATCCTTCTGAAATGCTTGGTGTTTTGAGAGACTGGTTGGATTCCATATGTGTGCAAAAGGGTTTATTCTCATTTGTATTGTACTTTGATTTTCATCTGAAATCGCTGTTTTGAAGTGATATTTATCTAAGTCTCAATTTTCTGAAAAATTAAGGCAAGCAGAAAATAGAAAATTTCCTAACTCAGAGGTATTTTAATACTTAGTATAAGCAAGCAAACCTGTTTAAAGATAAGAATAGTTTCCAGATTACGTTGATCTGTGTCATCCACTGTGACTACGTGGAAAAACTCGTCTCAAGTGTAGTGAACCCTGAGTCAGTATATTAACCAACTCAGGTTTAGTGAAGAGAAAAATACTATTTTCTGTATGCACACATACACGAATGCACACAGACTGTGCCAGGTCAATCTCTTTCTATCTGAAGGACTGCAGTGCTTTCATCTTTGATTGGAGAGTGGTATTACGGGAAGAGAATGACCTCCATTTATTTTCACTAAACAACAACTTAAAAGGGTGTTTATTCCCCCAGGCTTCCCTGGTGGCTCAGAAAGCATGTGCCTGCAATGCGGGAGACCAGGGTTCGATCCCTAGGTGGGGAAGATCCCCTGGAGAAGGAAATGGAAACCCACTCCAGTACTCTTGCCTAGAGAATTCCATGGACAGAGGAGCCTGGTAGGCTACAGTCCATGGGGTTGCAGAGAGTGGACACACGACTGAGCGATTTCACTTTCACTTTTTCACTCCCCCAGGCAAAGCCTCTAGAAAAATTAGAATTTAAAGATCATATAATAAGTAACTTCTATTAAGATCAGATCAGATCAGATCAGTCGCTCAGTCGTGTCCGACAATTTGCGACCCCATGAACTGCAGCACGCCAGGCCTCCCTATCCATCACCAGCTCTCGGAGGTCACTCAGACTCACATTCATCGAGTCAGTGATGCCATCCAGCCATCTCATCCTCTGTCGTCCCCTTCTCCTCCTGCCCTCAATCCCTCCCAGTATTAGAGTCTTTTCCAATGAGTCAACTCTTCGCATGAGGTGGCCAAAATACTGGAGTTTCAGCTTTAGCATCATTCCCTCCAAAGAAATCCCAGGTCTGATCTCCTTCAGAATGGACCAGTTGGATCTCCTTGCAGTCCAAGGGACTCTCAAGAGTCTTCTCCAACACCACAGTTCAAAAGCATCAATTCTTCGGCGCTCAGCCTTCTTCACAGTCCAGCTCTCACATCCATACATGACCACAGGAAAGACCATAGCCTTGACTAGGCGAACCTTTGTTGGCAAAGTGATGTCTCTGCTTTTGAATATGCTATCTAGGTTGGTCATAACTTTCCTTCCAAGGAGTAAGCGTCTTTTAATTTCATGGCTGCGGTCACCATCTGCAGCGATTTTGGAGCCAGAAAAATAAAGTCTGACACTGTTTCCACTGTTTCTCCATCTATTTCCCATGTAGTGATGGGACCAGATGCCATGATCTTCGTTTTCTGAATGTTGAGCTTTAAGCCAACCTTTTCACTCTCCACTTTCACTTTCATCAAGAGGCTTTTTAGTTCCTCTTCACTTTCTGCCATAAGGGTGGTATCATCTGCCTATCTGAGGTTATTGATATTTCTCCTGGCAATCTTGATTCCAGCTTGTGTTTCCTCCAGTCCAGCATTTCTCATGATGTACTCTGCATGCTAATGCACAAATAATGGCACTGAATCCCACCACCTCCCTAAATAGTGATATCTACATCTTAATAGGTTACACAGTTAAAAATGAAAGAAATTCCCCCAAAGAATTTTAGCCATTAATTAGCAGGCAGAAAAAGACTGCTGGTGTTCCTAAAATCATGTCATAAAGCCTATTCAACTATCCCTATTAAAAAATATTCAGTACACACGGACTAGCTCTGTTTTAACTTTGGCCAAAAAGCAAGCAAATCTCTTCTAAAAATACTAAGTTAAAAGGGTCAGACAAGAAAGTGCTGGTGAGCTGCTACGTGACAAGCCGGGCGTGTGGGTGCCCGGATGAGCGAACTAGGCAGCCGGCAAAGGACGCGACCTGGACCGTGGGCCCAGCGAAAACTCCAGCCGCGCCGCCGCGTCACGCTCACGCTAGGTGCCGTGAGCCGCGCATAATGAGGTTTTAACCTGAGATATGCAGGTTGATACCCCATGCATGTTGGAAGGAATTCAAGGAGGCTATGAACTTGGTTGGGGAAAAACTTTTCATTAACCTCTATGTAAAATTTAGAATTTAATCTGTGGCACCAAAAAAGCTAAGAACTCCTGCTCCTAACTCCTGTACTTCTGATGTGAGAATGAAGTTAGCCAGAACCTGTGATACAACACAGCACACAACTCATGATGTCAGTTAAGTAAATTTTTTGGCCATTGACTTCTGTGTACTAAATCATATATCCTGACCTCAAAAATGAAAGGGATCAAAGGGGGACTGCAGCTATGAAATTAAAAGACGCTTGCTTCTTGGAAGAAAAGCTCTGACCAACCTAGACAGTGTATCAAAAAGCAGAGACATCACTTTGCCCACAGAGGTCCATATAGTCAAAGCTATGGTTTTTCCAGTAGTCATGTACAGATGTAAGAGTAAGACCATAAAGAAGGCTGAGTGCCAAAGAATTGATGCTTTTGAATTGTGCTGGAGAAGACTCTTGAGAGTCCCTTGGCCCACAAGGAGATCAAGCTAGTCAATCTAAAAGAAATCAGTCCTGAATATTCATTGGAATATGAATTCCAATTGGAGCTGAAGCTCCAATACTGTGGCACCTGATGTGAAGAGCTGACACATGGAAAAGACCCTGATGCTGGGAAAGATCGAGGGCAAGAAGAGAAGGGGATGACAAAGGATGAGATGACTGGATGGCATCACTGACTCAATGGACATGAGATTGATCACATTCCTGGAGATCGAGGAGGACAGAGAAGGCTGGCATGCTGCAGTCCATGGGGTTGCAAAGAGTCGGACATGACTTAAACAACTCGACTAAACATTAACAAATATGCTAAGGGAGAATAAAGTGACTGTCACAAATTGAGACAGAATAATTTTCCCTTGTATTCAAGAAGCATATTTTTAAAATTACTGTCTCCATCTCCTAGATGTATATCTACTTGATATAGCAGAGGGCAGAGAAATGGCTTAACAATTACCTGTTTCTGGGAAAATAAAACATTCACCTGAAAATTTAAAAAAAAAAAGGGTCAGACAAATGTCTACTCAGAATATTATGGAGAACTCTACACTGTAAAATAAGTATATAACAAGTCCCATCTGGACATTTAACAACTAGTATTAAAAATTACAACTAAAAAAAATAATAAATTATAAATAAAATCTTTAGTTAAAAAACTTCCACACGCATTCTTTCAAAACCATCAAGAAAGTTTGACGCATAGTCTAGAAAACAGCTGATATAATCAGAATAACATAAAATAGTTTAAAGCTACAAAAGCCTTCAATGACTTTTTAGAAATAACCTTTTCCTTTGCACAAAATAATATTGAGAATGAAGGCAGAGAACCTATAGATCATGAGAAGATTAAAGATACATAGCAATTACATTAGATATGATATGTTCTATCAATTTATTAAAATATCCTTGAGATAAATAGGTCTTATCTGGATACTAATTTAAAAAAGAATGACATTTCAATCTAATGGGATATGTGACTGACTATACAGAAGCCAAACAAATGTTTTTCAAAAGAATAAATTACAGTGACACTCAAAACACCCTGAAGCATGATACTGTTATTTACAAGGGGATATAAGATTCAAATATATTAGTAAAATGGAATTTTTATTATGGTTTCCCCTTAGTAGTCATTTGTGAGTGTGCATGTGTGTATTCATATCAAATTTCAAATAAATACGAAAAAAACTCCCTTTTTCTTTTGTTTTGTATTCTGACCGAGGTATATGCCTTAGCCACAGCTGGGGAGCACCTCTTCACTGCCAACATGTTCTCTCCCTCTGTTTCTGACTTTCCCTCCCCTCCCCTGCACGCCCTGGGAACATACCTGCTCCCCTACTCCCACCCTCCTAATCTTGGATCAAGGAATAAGCAACTTGGCTCATCTCTGCTACCTGCAGACACCCAAAACCCTTCCGGTGCTATAGTTTGGTTGTTTAGTCACTCAGTCAGGTCCAACTCTTTGCTACCCCATGGACTGCGGCACGCCAGGCTTCCCTGTATCACTATCTCCCAGAGTTTACTCAAACTCATGTCCATTGAGTCAGTGATGCCATCCAACCATTTCATCCTCTGTCGTCCCCTTCTCCTCCTGCCCTCAATCTTTCCCAGCATCAGGGTCTTTTCCAATGAGTCACTTCTTTGCATCAGGTGGTCAAAGTATTGGAGTTTCAACTTCTGCATCAGTCCTTCCAATGAATATTCAAAGACTGATCTCCTTTAGGATGGACTGGTTGGATCTCTTTGCTGTCCAAGGGACTCTCAAGAGTCTTCTCCAACACCACAATTCAAAAGCATCAATTCTTTGGTGCTCAGCCTTCTTTATGGTCCAACTCTCACAGAAGTACATGACTGAAAAAATCATAGCTTTGACTAGACGAACCTTAGTCGGTAAAGCGATGCCTCTGCTTTTTAATACGCTGTCTAGATTAGTCATCCTTCCAAGAAGCAACTGTCTTTTAACTTCAAGCCTGCAGGCACCATCTGCAGTGATTTTGGATCCCAAGAAAATAAAGTCTGTCACTGCTTCCATTTTTTCCCCATCTATTTGCCATGAAGTGACGGGACTGGATGCCATGATCTTAGTTTTCTGGACACTGCATTTTAAACCAGCTTTTCACACTCCTCTTTCACCTGCATCAAGAGGCTCTTTAGTTCCTCTTCGCTTTCTGCCATTAGGATGGTGTCATCTGCATATGTTATTCATATTTCTATATCAATATCAAGTTTGTTTCTCTTTGATATTCCCCCCTGAAATCCCCTGCTTATGTACACCTGAGAATCAGTTTGAAAAAATTTTAAATATACATAAATATTATACTTTATTCAGTCCAGATATAGTCTTATAACCTTCTACAATTTTTTTTTAATGTCCCTCAACTTTTCTATTGACTCTAAGCAAAAAGGAGACGGCAGAGAAGTAAAAGAGGTTATCTCTTGACCTTCTCTTAGTGCCTTTCCCTTTGGCTACCCCCTGTGAAATTTCTTAGAGCACTTTTAAAAAATATAAAGAATAGGGGGTTCTTGGGGATTTGTCTGTTTGTGGGTTTTGGCACAAATACGCAAAGCAGAAAACATGCATGGCCACAGCAACAAGAGGAAGTTAGGGATGCCAAAACCAGAGAGACAAAGGAGGACAGAATGCTAGGCCAGACTGATATTAGATGTTGAGCCAGCTCCTTTACCCTATCCCTTTACTACTTGGAATCAGCCTTCTGTTTCCTGACTAGCCTCAGAAAAGTCACTACCAGTCACTTGGAGCTGGTAAAGGCTAGACTTCCACAGCCAAGGATATTTCAGTTGTAAAAGCTTAGCGACTACCTGGTGGCTTACTTAGAACATAAGAACAGACAAATCTGAAGCTACCTAAAAGAAATAAATTAGTTATTTGATAGGAGGGGAGAGATACTCTCCCCAGATGGATGTCCTTAAGGAATCTAGCTCTTAATTTTAATCTCCTAGCAGACAAACATCCTAGGAAGCTTTACTACTGTCTGGCATGCTCTCCTCTAAGTCTAATAAATAAGAATGTGAGCTCATGCCCTAGCCAGTAAAACATAAAAGCTGATGAAAAAAATGATGAAGCAAACTAATAAAGGAGATTACAGGCTAGAAAAATTCTTACCAGTCTGCACAATCAAAAGAGGTTATAAGAAACAGACTAAAATCAATCATAGCTCCTTTTTAACTATATGCATTAAAGAGTTCTTAAAATTCTGAATCTGTTACTTTGGGAGATGAAGGCAAATATCTGGATAACCAAGTGCTATTCACAAAAACAAAACCCTTATTAGGCTATTATTAAAAGCAGCTCATTTTTAATGCTGCTACATTTTCCTATTCAAAAAAAAAAAAATACAAGTAGTTGATCATTTTTTCAAAGTAAAACTCTAGATTTTGATGAACCAAACTTAGGAGTATAGCAATAGGAAAAAAAATCTGTAACTAAACACCCTGGGGAAAAGGCAGGGACTAGTGAGGTGCAGGTTTATGTTACTATCAAGAAGAACAAGGATTCAGAGATATTTTAAAACAAACAAACAAACAAATAAAAGTGCTTGCAGGCTGGGCTGCTACACTAAGCATCTTGATTATTTCAGAGATACCCTGAGATCCAACCCAACCCTTTGGCTTCTGCCAAAGCAGCATAGAAACAGCCATGTCAAGTTCCAAGAATAGTTGTGACATACCATCCCCTTCCAACTACAGTCTTTGGGGGCATCTTGTCCTGGGACTAAAGGCATTATCAGAAGGGGAATGAGCTGTTAACACCACTTCGTTCTTTATCCACTGAAACCCAAATAAACAGGAAAATAAGGAACCTTGGATTTAATAGCAATTACTTCACTTAATTTATTTTTCTTTCTTTTTTTGGCTGCGCCATGTACCTTGGAAGATCTTAGTTTTCCAACCAGGGATGGAACCTGTGCCCTAAGCAATGTAAGTATGGAGTCCTAACCACTGAGCAACCAAGGAATTCCTAATTCATTTAATTGAATAGCAATTACTTCATGTAATTCACTGGGGGAAGCAAGAATAGACTAAAACTGTTACCTCTCTCACAAATCTTGTTTTTCTGGGGCTACCTGGAAAACAGGTATTAAAAATCAACTTGTAAAATACTTAAGTATACAAGACAGCCCTTTTCCTACAAAGTTGGAGTAACTGTATATTAACAGGTTACATAACCACTTTAAAAGTGAGCTATTGGTCAGGGAATAAGAGCTACTCAGACTCTTCTCCCTGTTCAATCATCAGTAACCAAGGGAAAAATTCTTCCTAAAACTTCTTTACCTTAACTCATTATGGCCTATTAGTGTTAAGGCCTTCTAACAGAATGTCCCTCACACAGGATCCAAGACGTGTGGCCTCCCTACTCATTGTATGTGTGATACACTCTGCTATGTAACTGCAGTGCTACATGTAAACATAGTTGTGTGTGCTTTCAGTTCAGTTCTCCTTGATGCCTTTCTCCCCCTTATTTCAAGCTTCTATTAGGCATTTAGAGATAATTATCTACATGTAAATGATGCTACATTCTTAAAAGTAACCTGCTTTTCTTATCAGTGATAAAAAAATACTTATAAAATATTCAATACAGCGAGAAGACCTGGATAGAACCCGGGTCTCCTACACTGGCAGGTGGATTCTCTACAACTGAGCCACCTGAGAATCCCCAGGAGAAATTTTAAAGATTATCTAGCTCAAGCACCATTTTTAAGGATGAAGGAACTGAAATACAAACAGAAATTAAGACTCATCCAAGGTAATATATTACTAGTTAAATGGGATAGCCAGGTGGTGCAATGGTAAAGAATATGCCTGCCAGTGCAGGAGACACAAGAGACATGGGTTCAATCCCTGGGTCAGGAAAATCCCCTGGAGAAGGAAATGGCAACCTGCTCCAGTATTCTTGCCTGGAAAATCCCATGGACAGAGAAGTCCAGTGGGCTACATACAGTCCATGGGGTCACAAAGAGTCGGACGTGACAGAGCAGCAGGAATGGCACAGCAAAGGCCTGAGAGGCAGAACTATCTCCTGAGAATGAGTCCCAGTACACTACAGGAAGAGATATAAAATGGGCAGCTTCCGAATAAAACATTTTGGTGGTTCTTCAAAAAGCTTAACATTGATTTATCACATGTCCCAGCAATTCCACTCCCTTTCACTTTGGGAAGGCAAATTCAAAAGCCAGGAATATTCAATATATAATGCTACAAAATGTAAGTATTAGGAAAGAAGAGCAACAGCTATCTTATACACTTTCTGTAACACAAAGTACCTATGAAGATTAAGAGCTAGGGAGTAATAAGGTAAATAAGACATGATCCCTGGCCCTCAAGAATCTCACATGTTGGTGGGAGAAATAAAAAAGTAACTCAGTGGCTATATACAGAGATGTGGCTTGAATATTTTGGTACCACAGAGGAAGAGTGCTGGCTAGTGTAGCCAAAAGCAGTGAAAGCCTCTTAAAAGAGGATTCTTAGCCTGAGTCTTAAAAGGAAAGCTGAGTCAGCCCTGGAATAAAAGTTACACACTGGCATGTAAAAAAGTACAACTGAGATACATGCATATGTACGTATGTACACATATGTGTATTTTTTCCCATTCTTTCAAGAAGTATTTTTAGACTACCTACTACTTGCCAGGCATAGACCATGTTAAGAACATGTATTTTAATATGGCCGAAGCCTAGAGAACATGCATGAAACTTGGCAGGCACGAGGTTATGAAACCCTTGGATGCTCTGCTAAGACCTCATCTTGAAGATGGTAAGAAACGAAAAAAGCTGGTAAGGAACTGACAAGATCAGACTTCGATATACTCTGATTCAGGCTTTCCTATACAATCTCTCTGAAGAGCTGGCATGAAGGCTTCATGGGGGAAAAAGGAGCTGATATAATCCACATTTCAAAGATACTATATGAACACCAGGAGCTAACTAAGGTCTACCTCTTCTCTTGTTCTGTCACCAGACTCCACTCTGATAGGGTAAAAAGTTTCCATACCAGTAGCAGATAGAAGAGCGGTAACAGAAAAGCGGAGTCCCTCTGGCCAAAGTGCATTAAGAGTCACCCACAGAGAATTATTCATTTTAAACAGGATATCATATTAACAAAATACAACCAGAGCATATTAAAACATTTGATAAGATGGTAGATTTTACGTTGTATTTTGACACAATTTAAAACAACCTTTTAAAGAAGAGGAAAAAAAAACATCTGCAATTTAGACACCCAATTTTTTCTACTCTGGCAAACGTTTTTACAAAATGTATAAACGTATGAGTTCATATTATACTTAATTCCCTCATTCTTCTTTCAAAGTTTAAGAACTCTTCAAAGTCTGGACCCCACCACAAAGCTAAATGTGTAAGACCACAAAGAAAAAAAAATATATTTACTATCTTACTGTGAAAGAGAAGAGAATCATATCGCAAACGGACCCCATCCAATAGCCCACTATCCTTTCCTAGAGACTTGCCATGGTGCAAGCTGCCACCATAAAGAATGCACATGGATTTGGGCAGACACATTCTAACAGCACAGCTGTCTGTCCAGGCATGCTGCTGAAAGAACAGCACATTCCTATTTGTCCTGTCCCCACCCACCTTAAACCCCCTTAAAAAAGGGAGTTTAAACAAAAACTGTCTTATTTAAGTGTTTAATGTGTTTAAGTGTTTAACAGTAGCAATGAACCCCTCTAACATCACCCTTATGCCTAAGTTAGTCTCTGAAGATTCCTGAAGAGGAAAATAATTTTTTTATGTATATTTCTCAAAAATCTTCACTCAAGACTGCCATTTATGTTCAAAGCGAAAGTAACAAGTCACCAACTTTCAGAAAATTAATACAGTATGGTAGAGGAGAGAGTACTGAGCCAGAGTCAGAGTAATAGAGTGTAAGTCTTAGGTAGCCAACTGACTGGCTTTGTGACCTTGGGGAAACTGTCCAGCCTCTCTGAACTTCAGTTTGTTCATCTATATAACATGCTTACAATATCCACATCATTGGGTTGCTGTGAAGATCAAAGAACTAAATGTAACCTTACCTCAGTCCCACCCTGCAATACACCCTTCTCAGCAATCTCAATTTCATGCAACCACTTCTGAATACAGATTCTATCGTTTTAACTCGTTCCTTCCAGTTGTTGTTCCCTAAGTCACGTCCAATTCTTTGCAACCCCATGGACTGCAGCATGCCAGGCTTTCCTGTCCTTCACTGTCGCCCAGAGTTTGCTCAAACTCACGTCCATTGAGTCGACGGTGCCATCCAACTATCTCATCCTCTGTCGCCTCCTTCTCCTCCTCCTTCACTCTATGTCAGCATCAGGGTCTTTTCCAAAGAGCCGGCTCTTCCCATCAGGTAACCAAAGTATTGGAGTTTCAACTTCAGCATCAGTCCTTCCAATGAATATTCAGGACTGATTTCCTTTAGGATGGACTGGTATGATCTCCCTGCTGTCCAAGGGACAATCAAGAGTCTTCTCCAACACCACAGTTCAAAAGCATCAATTCTTTGGCACTCAGTCTTCTTTATGGTTCAACTCTCACATCTGTACATGACTACTGGAAAACCCATAGCTTTGACTAGATGGACCTTTGTTGGCAAAGTGATGTCTCTGCTTTTTAATATGCTGTCTAGGTTGGTCACAGCTTTCCTTCCAAGGAGCAGCGTCTTTTAATTTCATGGCTGCAATCACCATGCACAGTGATTTTGGAGCCCAAGTCACTGCTCCCACTACACTACATTCAGAATTGAAAAGATAAAACTTACAAACCAAAAAGATATAAATTACATTTAAGTCAGCTTCTTAAATATGCTACTATAAGAAAATGACTGCATCAACATGCATCAAAATGTTTAAGGAAGGGCCAGGAAAAATGTTTCAAAAGAAAGTAATAGAATGACTATATTTTTAAACCATTAAAACTGATATTAGTTTAATAATACCACTAATGCTGCCATTAAACTGATTTACTGTGTAACAAACAATCCTTTTTTTAGTTTCAGAAACTTTTGACTACGTATTTGTTATGTGTTGTTTTTACTGGAAACTACCTACAGGGCCATATTTGACTGTATCTACTAATAATTCCAACTTATTGTTGTAGTGTACCTTCCAGTTAAAATCTTTCAAGTAAAAGGGATAGGCACAGGTGTTTCTCCTACAGTAGTTTTCGAAACTCAAACTGGATACAACTAATCGAGGAACACGATTATATCACATAGAATTTACTGTTGTTGTTTAGTCGCTAAGTCATTTCCAACTCTCTTGCAACTTCATAGACTGTAGCCCGCCAGGCTCCCCTGTCCACGGGATTTCACAGTCAAGAATACTAGAGTGGGTTGCCATTTCCTTCTCCAGGAGATCTTTCAGACCCAAGGATCAAACTCGAGCCTCCTGCACTGCAGGCAGATTCCTGACCACTGAGCCAACTGGGAAGCCCATTACATATAGCCATCGGTTAAAATTCATAATCAAGGAAAACACTGCGCATCACCTTCAAAACTGGGGTGCTGGGCGCTTAAGGAGTTGAGGTGATCTTTTCTTTGCCACTTAATAGTTGTGACTTTTCCTACCAATCATTAATTTTATAACCAATGTTGAGTATAGTTGGCTCTGCAAATATTGCTCAAGAAAGCAATTTCATTCACAACACTTCCACAAAGAGCACATTTCAGTTATAACCAGCTCCCATTTTCCCCTCCACTTTGGCTGGAATCATTAGATATACCATTTTACATTCCAACAGGCAGCTTTAGGGTTCAATATTTATGCATATTTTAACAGCCTCATTACCTCAAAGTTTTGGAAACTGAAAATATTTTCTTAGGAATTAACAAAGTTTGTTTCTGCTGCTGCTGCTGCTGCTAAGTCGCTTCAGTCATGTCCGACTCTGTGCAACCTTGTAGGCGGCAGCCCACCAGGATCCCCCGTCCCTGGGATTCTCCAGGCAAGAACACTGGAGTGGGTTGCCATTTCCTTCTCCAATGCATGAAAAGTGAAAAGTCAAAGTGAAGTCGCTCAGTCGTGCCCGACTCTTAGCGACCTCATGGACTGCAGCCTACCAGGCTCCTCCGTCCATATCTACAAATATTTGACTTGCTAAATAATATCAACAAAATTTTAAGGATAAAGGTATTTAAAATTTTAAATTATAAAGATACATTCTCCATTTAATTTTTTAAACACATTAAATTAAGCACATTAAAATGCTACTAAAAACATCCTTAGCTACTTGTCAAATCAAGTGTTTCAATGATTCTTATGAGTCAAACTATTGAATCTACTTGCAGTTATCTATACCTCAAAAAAAAAATAATTAATCTCCTAAAATATGCCATAAATCCACCTATAAAGCTAAACTGATCCTTCTTATTAAAATTAGTAAGGCCTTCTAAGCTTTTAACAAAAAAATTTCTACTTATACACTGCAAATTTAACTCTTCTAAGTAAATTCAATAATGCAAAATTTAATTCAAATCAAAATAAGAAAGCAATAAACACAACCAGAGAGCTGGAAATTAAGATTAAAAGGTTTGGATACTATATTCCTAGAAAGTCCAACTGACTGCACTTGGAGGAAGATAATTAAGGCTGTTAGCATCTCAATGCAAAGAGGGCACCTTTGTATGTATACATAAACCACTCAAGATAATCATAAAGCAGCAATTCAACAACAAAAAATAACTCCTGTCTTTATTAACATACAATTGAAATAGTCAAAAATCGTAATGCAAAACAAACAGAAGTAAAACTTACAGAAAAGCACTGAATCAAAAATCAGAAGACCTCAAGCATAATCTTTTCTTGTCATAGATATGAAAATCTCCTATTTCCATTTCCCCATCTGCAAAATTAAGGCTGGCAAAGAAAGAGATCATCCTAAAGGTATTTTCAGCTCAAACCTTAATACCATGAACTAAACTGAAGCAATGTCTTATTTTGTTTTAACTTAAATAGAAATAAAACAGAGAGGGCAATGACACCCCACTCCAGAACTCTTGCCTGGAAAATCCCATGGACAGAGGAGCCTGGTAGGCTGCAGTCCATGGGGTCACAAAGAGTCAGACACGACTGAACGACTTCGCTTTCACTTTTCACTTTCATGTGTTGGAGAAGGAAATGGCAACCCACTCCAGTGTTCTTGCCTGGAGAATCCCAGGGACGGGGGATTCTGAAGCAACTTAGCAGCAGCAGCAGCAGCAATAAAAATAAATGATTACATAACTGGAGTTAAGCGTAGCCTTTACTATCTGAAAGATAGTAAGTATCTGTTGATAAAGACTGTCAAAAATAAAGACTCATAAAAACACGTGAGAACTTACTAATAAAAATACATACTACTTTTTTGGATAAAGTTCCTTCTGTAAGTACTTATAAAAAATCTAAAGTTATCTTCTAAAACATCAACTTGAAACTCTCAATAGCTACTTTATAAGTCTTAGGAATCCTATACTGCTAAGTTGCTTCAGCCATATCCAACTCTTTGCAACCCCATGAACTGTAACCAGCCAGGCTGCTCTGTCCATGGGATTCTCCAGGCAAGAATGCTTCAGTGGGTTTCTCAATGGAAATCCTATATAAAGAATCCTTTATAAGGAGATGAAATTACTATAGGAATCCTATACAAGGAAATGAAATTACTAGAAATTAAGAAGAGAGAAACTTATAAATTTCTTTGTAGGCTATAATTACACAATGTGTAATGTAACAGTTTTGGAACTCACATTCAGAGACCTTTTTTTGAGTGTTTGTCAGTCAGTTCAGTCGCTCTTCTGCTACTGCTGCTGCTAAGCTGCCTCAGTCTTGTCTGACTTTGTGCGACCCCACAGACGGCAGCCCACCAGGCTCCTTTGTCCCTGGGATTCTCCAGCCAAGAACACTGGAGTGGGTCGCCATTTCTTTCTCCAACGCATGAAAGTGCAAAGTGAAAGTGAAGTTGCTCAGTCGTGTCCAACTCTCTGTGACCCCATGGACCCCAAGCACAACAGACTTCCCTGTCCGTGACCAACTCCCAGAGCTTATTCAGACTCATGTCCATCGAGTCAGTGATGCCATCCAATCATCTCATCCTCTGTCGTCCCCTCTCCCGCCTTCAATCTTCCCAGGGTCTTTTCCAATGAGTCGGTTCTTCACATCAAGTGGCCCAAGTATCGGAGCTTCAGCTTCACACATCAGTCCTTCCAATGAGTAGTCAGGACTGATTTCCTTTAGGATTGACTGGTTGGATCTCCTTGTAGTCCAAGGGACCCTCAAGAGTCTTCTCCAACACCACAGTTCAAAAGCATCAATTCTTTGACACTCAGCTTTCGATATAGCCCAACTCTCACATCTATACATGACTACTGGAAAAATCATAGCTTTGACTAGATGGACATTTGTTGACAAAGTAATGTTTCTGCTGTCTAGGTTGGTCATAGCTTTTCTTCCAAGGAGCAAGCGTCTTTTAATTTCATGGCTGCAGTCATCATCTGCAGTGATTTTGGAGCCCAAGAAAATAGTCAGTCACTGTTTCCATTGTTTCCCCATCTATCTGCCATGAAGTGATGGGAATGGATGCCATAATCTTAGTTTCCTGAATGTTGAGTTTTTAAGCCAAATTTTCACTCTCCTCTTTCACTTTCATCAAGAGGCTCTTTAGTCCTTCTTTGCTTTCTGCTGTAAGGGTGGTGTCATGTGTGTATCTGAAGTTATTGATATTTCTCCCAGCAATCTTGATTTCAGCTTGTGCTTCATCAAGTCCAGCGTTTCTCATGATGTACTCTGCATAGAAGTTCAATAAGCAGGATGACAATATACAGCCTGGATGTATTCCTTTCCTGATTTGGAACCAGTCTGTTGTTCCATGTCCAGTTCTAACTGTTGCTTCTTGCCCTGCATACGGATTTATCAGAAGCCAGGTCAGGTGGTCTGGTATTCCCATCTCTTGAAGAATTTTCCACAGGTTGTTGTGATCCACACAGCCAAAGGCTTTGGCGTAGTCAATAAAGCAAAAGCAGATATTTTTCTGGAACTCTCTTGCTTTTTTGATGATCCAACACATGTTGGCAATTTGCTCTCTGGTTCCTCTGCCTTTTCTAAATCCAGCTTGAATACATGGAAGTTCATAGTTCACACACTGTTGAAGCCTGGATTGGAAAATTTTGAGCATTATTTGCTAGAGTGTGAGATGGGTGCAACTGTCTGGTAGTTTGAACATTCTTTGGCATTGCCTTTCTTTGGGATTGAAATGAAAACTGACCTTTTCCAGTGCTGTGGACACTGCTGACTTTTCCAAATTTGCTGGCATATTGAGTGCAACACATTCACAGCATCATCTTTTAGGATTTGAAATAGCTCAAATGGAATTCCATCACCTCCACTAGCTTTGTTGCAGTGATGCTTCCTAAGGCCCACCTGACTTTGCATTCCACTATGTTTGGCTCTACAGGACTGATCACACTATCGTGGTTATATGGATCATGAAGATCTTTATTGTATAGTGTATTCTTGCCATCTCTTCTTAATATCTTCTGCTTCTGTTAGGTCCATACCACCTCTGTTCTTTATTGTGCCCATCTTTGTATGAAATGTTCCCTTGGTATCTCTAATTTTCTTGAAGAGATCTCTAGTCTTTCCCATTCTATTGTTTTCCTCTATTTCTTTGCATTGATCACTGAGAAAGGCCTTCTTATCTCTCCTTGCTATTCTTTGGAACTCTACATTCAAATGGACATATCTTTCCTTTTCTCCTTTGCTTTTAGCTTCTCTTCTTTTCACAGCTATTTGTAAGGCCTCCTCAGACAACTATTTTGCCTTTTTGCATTTCTTTTTCTTGGGAATGGTCTTGATCCTTGCCTCCTGTACAATGTCACAAACCTCCGTCCATAGTTCTTCAGGCACTCTAATCCCTTCAGACCTAATCCCTTCAACCTATTTGTCACTTCCACTGTATAATCCTAAGGGATTTGATTTAGGTCATACCTGAATGGTCTAGTGGTTTCCCCCACTTTCATCAATTTAAGTCTGAATCTGGCAATAAGGAGTTCATGATCTGAGCCACAGTCAGCTCCCAATCTTGTTTTTGCTGACTATATAGAGCTTCTCCATCTTTGGCTACAAAAGTATAATCAATATGATTTCAGTACTGACCATCTGGTGATGTCCATGTGTAGTGTCTTCTCTTGTGTTGTTGGAAGAGGGTGTTTGCTATGACCAGTGCATTCTCTTGGCAAAACTCTGTTAGCTTTTGACCTGCTTCATTCTGTACTCCAAGGCAAAATTTGCCTGTTACTCCAGGTAGCTCTTGACTTCCTACTTTTGCATTCCAGTCCCCTACAATGAAGAGGACATCTTTTTTGTGGGTTAGTTCTAGAAGGTCTTATAGGTCTTCACAGAACGATTCAACTTCAGCCTCACTGGTCGTGGCATAGACTGGGATTACTGTGATTCTGAATGGTTTGCCTTGGAAACAAACAGAAATCATTCGGAGAGACAGCAGTGAGCTGTCCAGAGGAGAGAGCTTAGTTCACTGGCCAGGAACTGAACCTGGGCAGCCTGTGAGAACAAAGTTTCAGTTTTATTCCACATGACAAATACCAGCTATCTAGCCCAGTGGCTCCATCTATCTCACATCTCAATTTCAAAGTAGTCCCTAAACTTGACTGGATCCAGCAATTCCTTATTTAAAAGTTTTCATAAACTCTCAATATACTGGCTTTCCCTTTAACTCTCATACTCTATTCCTCTTCTCCTTCCAACATTAACTATTTATGTAGGCTTCACAATGTCTGTATTGCTTTTGTATTTCCTGTATCTTTACCATGTCTGATCTTTACGTCTCCGTTATCCACGATTTCACTTCTGATTCAAAGTGCCTTTATTTATCCAGTTAGATATTAAGTGTTCTGAGATCCTCAAATCTCCTTTGATGCAACTCCTTTCCACAATATCAAACACGGCAGGTTTGCCAGCAAATTGAGATATATTTCTCAGTCACTTGAAAGTTTAAATTTTACAAGTTGACATTTTTATACTCCATTTATTTTCACCACCACCAACCTACTCACTTAAAGTCTTATAAGAATTTTGACTTTTAAATACTTTTCAGCGTATTGATACATGCTAAAGAAACCAAAACAGTTTCAAATTCAAAATGTCACCTAGTCAAATTGGAGAGGAAAAAACAGCACTCGATATTTGGCAAAACTCTGCAACACAGCCTTTTTTGGAAGGCCTAAGAAAAAAAACTTACTATAAACTCTAATATTACTACAAAAGGAGGTTCTTCGGGGAATCTTACCATATTTCTTTAAGATGCAAGTGATGCTTGGGGATCTATACAAACAAATTTAAATTATTACAGAGTTTAACTATAATATCTAAAGTTACCATTTAAAAATAACTATTCACTCTTGCCTGTGGCTGCTTCCTCCATCCTGGTATTTTTTGGAGCCTCCATCCTGGTTCTTCCAAAGTGCCTGGACCCAAAACAGGAATTGATAGGCTCACCCCAAAATATGCTTTTTGGGACTGATCTAGAACCAGCATATTCTCCGTGAATCTCTTTAATTGATTGCAGTTGAGCTAGATGGTGGAGCCAAAATGCTATTGCCCTGTCTTCATCAACAGTTAATCAGCTTTTTTAAGATGAAGAAAAGTTATTTCGTTTCACCTTCACCGCAGCAGGAGAGAGAAGTATAATTGTAAGGTTAGCTAGACCTTAGTAGTTAATATTGAAGTAAAAACAAAAAAAGTAGACCTTACCTTTCCCGCATGTTTACCTTTCTGCTCACTTTATCTAACAACTGTAGACCCTAATTTTTATTAATGTTGTAATAAACGTGTTTTCTGAAAATAAAAAAAAATAAAGATAAAAATAACTATTCATTATGAATTCACTTTTCTTTTCTTACCCTATTATTCAACCTAGAAGTCAAATACTACAGAGAAATGATACCAAACTAAATTTGATAAAGGTTACTGTACCTAGCACATTGCCACATATTTATTCTATGGCTATTTCAGACTCATAACTAGTCTCTCTGTTTTCACCTCTGCCCCCAAGAGTTTATTCTCCACAGATTGAACCTTTAAAAAAAATTATTTTTATTTATTTGACTGTGCCAGATCCTAGTTGCAGCATATGGGATCTAGCTCCCTGATCAGGGATTGAACCTGGGCCCCCCGCACTGGGAGCATGGAGCCTTAGCCACTGGACTCCCAGGGAGGTCCCCAGACTGAATCTTTTAGGGTCTAACCCCCTACCACAATAGATTCCCACCCTACATACAATTTTTACCTCCCTTCTCCCTCTATGCATCTCCTAGCATTCTTCCCCAACGCCAGTCCTCTCTAGCCAGTTTAGCCTGCTCTGCCATACTTGATGGACAAAAACCTCTGCTTTACAAATATCCTTCAGAATTTTGTCTCCGATGGTCTTCTTTCTGGAATACTTCTCCTGAAAGTCCTAAGTCTCAGTCCTTCAGATCATTCAATTCTCTACTGAAATGTCATCTTTAGACAGGCTGGGACCTGGGACCGTTTGCTGCAGTGCTGCAATGCTTATACCTGGACAAACCAATAACTGCACTCATGCCCAGTGGGGGCAAACTCTGGACAAAAGATGCAAAAAGGCCCCAAATCCCTACTGCAACTTTTGAAGAACCAAGACCTAAAAGAAGATGTTGGGAGAAAAAGCAGGGGACTGAGCATGCCCCCCTGCACTCAACACCACCAGAGGGGTGGGCAAAACACCCAAGTCACCCCTCTGACCCAATCCTTGGACAAATCCCTATGCTCTTGCCACCTTCCCACCACTCCCCACCACCACCCACCAGTGAGTAACCAAGCCAGGAAACCTTTTGATTTCATTCCCCCTTGCTGCAACAGAGCCCTCAACAAAGGCTCTGGTCTGGCCTCTCTAGTTGATTTCCATTGATCGGGGAAGGCCAAGAATTCTGGTTGGTATCAACACTGCTGCTGCTAAGTCGCTTCAGTCGTGTCCGACTCTGTGCGACCCCATAGATGGCAGCCCACTAGGCTCCTCTGTCCCTGGGATTCTCCAGGCAAGAACACTGGAGTGGGTTGCCATTTCCTTCTCCAATGCATGAAAGTGAAAAGTGAAAGTGAAGTCGCTTCAGTCATGTCCGACTCTTAGCGACCCCATGGACGAGCCTACCAGGCTCCTCCGTCCATGGGATTTTCCAGGCAAGAGTACTGAGGTGGGGTGCCATTGCCTTCCCCGGGTATCAACACTACCAGAAGCTTTCTCTGACCACTCTATCCAAACCTGCATCTCCCCTATCACTCTGTCCTTTTATTTTTCTCTCAGAACTCATGATATAGTAAATGATACAGTAAATAAATATTTAGAACCTGTCTCTACCTACTACAATACAATCTCCAAGAAGGCAGGTAGTTTCACTTGTTCAATGCCGTATTACCAGTACCAAGATAGTGCAAATATTAAATGTAGTCCGCCCATCATATCCATGGGTTAGACATTGACAAGATTCAACCAACCATAGATGGAAATATTTGGCGGAGAGGGGCGAACCATCAGTTTGGTTCAGTCTCTCAGTCATGTCTGACTCTTTGCGATTCCATGGACTGCAGCACGCCAGGCCTCCCTGTCCATCACCAACTCCCGGAGTTTCCTCAAACTCATGTCCATTGAGTCGGTGATGCCATCTAACCATCTCATCCTCTGTTGTCCCCTTCTCTGCCTGCCTTCAATCTTTCCCATCATCAGGGTCTTTTCAAATGAAAAGCATGAACCATACAGTTCCAAAAAAGTAAAACTTGAATCTGCAACATGCCAGCATCTGTTTACACAGCATCTACACCGTATTTACAGGTTCTAGGTATTTTCACCATGACACACTTTGTGGCAAGCAATTTGGCCAAACAATTAATTGGCCATAAGGCCATTTTGCATTAAAAGATAAACTGATCAACAGTTCTGGATTTATTACACTAGAAAATGATAACCTATCAGTTCTTCCAAATATTTTGGTGGGCACAGTCATCCTTTCTACCCAACAAAACCAAAAGTTTACCAAGCTATGGCAACTACAAAAGAGGCGGTTAATAATTCACATTAGTCTTCCAGAGCATTAATTATTGATTCTTCAGCTAATTTAGACACAACAGCTTGTTCTGTAACACCATCTTTACCAATTCTATCACTTGATATTAGAAGTTGGAGACAAAAGAAGACTCAAGTTACTCCTATCCCCCCAAAAAGAAATGGTTACGTGATTCTTGATGAGTGTAAGTTTCTTGAAAATGGTGAAAATTTCTTGTTATTTAATAGTGAAGAATGTGATGCAGGCAGAATTTTGGTATTTGGCACTTAATCTAGCTTAAATGATCTGGCAAAATATAAGGATAGACATGTGATGGAATGGTTAGATGTAGTCCAGATGAATACTACCAGTTCTATGTTACATGTAAAGAAATAGCCATCTCCCTTGTCCATTTTACTTCCAGAGAGACCTGAAGAGACTTAACAGCAAATTTTTTATAGTGTAAAGAACTTACATTCAGCACTATATCCTATATCCTTAATGACTGTCTTTGAGAAAGAAGTATTGCTTTCTTCCCAATACATCTGAATACAACTATAACAATGAATCTCATTTCACATAATATTCACATATTTTTCTATTTTCACATTTCATAATAGGAGTATCACTGCTTTTAAATTTTTGTTTTCAATTTTTCACATTTCATTAGGCCCTTTTTAATGTCCCTGTTCTTTTTTTGCTATTTTATCATCTGAGGCAAAATTATTTTATGGTCAAATAGTTCTGTGGTAAAACTGCAGCAAAACTCTCTGCAGCAAAGACTTTAAGGGTGAAAATATTGTACACAGTATTTACAACTACCTACACAGCATCTACAATGTATAGGTATTATAACTAATCACAAAATAATTTAAAGTATATAGAGGGCATGTGTAGGTTATATGCAAATACTACACCATTTTATAAAAGAAACTTAAGCATCCTCAGATTTTGTCATCTACAGAGGGTCCTAAAACCCTGCAGATACCGAGGGATAACTGTATATGAAAAATTTAAACATCTGAGTCTAAAATCCATGCTATCGACTTTAATTATTCATGCATGCCAAAGAAGTCCTTTAAATAATAAATGTTAAAAGTATATTTAAACTGGGAATATTGATTGCCTCTAGAGAAGAGAATTGGATGGCTGAAGAGAGAGAGATACAGGACGATTAAATGTATATCTCTTAAGTCTTGAACTGTATTAACGTGTTAACACTATATTAGTGTGTTAACTTTTCATTTATTATATTAATGCATTAATTTTAATCGTGAACTATATTAATGTTAACTTTCTATTAATTTTAATAACATTTAAAAAGTTGATAGTAATACTAATGCTAGGTAACAGCCTAGAGGGGTGGAAGGTAGAAGGAGATGGAAGGGAGGCCCAAGAGGGAGGGGACATATGTATACCTATGGCTGATTCATGTTGATGTTTGGCAGAAATTAACATTCCGTAAAGTAATTATCCTTCAATTAAAAAATAAATTAACTAAAAATATATATATTAATGCTGGAATAACATAACCTTCCCAGTTCATTCTGTATTTTCAAGATATGGAACACACTAATGGTAAAAGTATGACATTCTTCATGTCCTAGGATAGTTTAATAAGATTCTTCAGGAATTTCTCAGAGCACAACAAGAAGTTTTATGTTCCTTCTTAAATGTTCCCTTACTCTTGAATCATATTAACTAATTCTCTTACTCTAGTATCACTAGCAAGCTGTTAACTACGTTCACTAGTTCATTCAGACAGGGTAGAACAGCCATCAAACCACCAAGTGTGGTAACATCTGTACTAAGTAACTATGAGGTTGTTTGCCAAGGGCACTGTTACCAGAAATTTTGCCACCAGGACAGCAGTAACAAAGAATATTCTAAGATATGCTCCAGTATTGTTATTTAGTTGCTAAGTCATGTCCGACTCTGTTGCTAAGTCATGTCCGACTCTTTTGCCACTCCATGGACTACAGCCCACCAGGCTCCTCTGTCCATGCGATTTCCCAGCAAGAATACTGGAGTGGGTTACCATTTCCTTCTCCTGGAAATCTCCCCAACCCAGGGATCGAACCTGTGTCTCTTATGTCTCCTGCACTGGCAGGCGGATTCTTTACCATTGATCCACCAGGGAAACCTAACCAGATGCATAACTAAAAGGCTGGATTATCCCAACACTCTCTAGCTCTCTTCCCATTTTGCCAGGGGTATAAAGATAAAAGAAAATACAGTGCAATCCTTCTATACAATGCTGTTATCATCATAATATCCTATCAAATTATCACCCAAGCTCACATTAAAACAAATTCTCAGTAATTCCTATACCACTTTCAATTTCATTGGAGAAATATATATACTTGCTCTTATTCCAGATTGCCTGACTTTCTATTTTCAAATCATGCTATCACGATTTCACCCATCTGTTGTACTTATAAATAGCAGAAATCAGATGAATTGATGAGTTAAATCTGACAAGTCACTTTAAAGAATCTATGTTCAGTGATTCCCTGGCGGTCCAGGTGTTAAGACTTCAACTTCCAGTGCAGGAGATGGAGGTTTGATCCCTAGTCAGGGAACTAACATGCCACATGCCTCCAGGGCGAAAAAAGCAAAACATAAAACAGAAGCAATATTGTAACAAACCCAATAAAGACTTGAAAAAGAGTCCACATCCAAAAAAACTTTGAAAAAAAACTATAAAAAAAGAATCTATGTTCAAGTTACATAGGAATGAATTTCATGCTTTGTAGAAAACTCATACAATCACATCACACGAAAATCAAAAAATGGCTTAGGAAAAGCAATAAATTTTTGGTTAACTAAAGTATTTTCTGAAATACTAAGTGTGATAACCTTTTCCTAATAAACACAAAAGAGTAAATTATTTTCTTGAGTCTTTGCTAACTTAAAAATGGAACTCAACTTTTTATACATTTTTCTTTAAGGCAATAAATAATTGCATCAAGTCTCCTTAAATTACTAAAAAGAAATCAAAGTAATATTAAACTCTGCTGAATTCCTTTAACAGTAGCATAAATTATACTCTGCACTACATGCAACTAAGGTCGTATTTTATACTTGCTAAGATGTATGTTATTATATAATATAATGGAGAAAATTGTAACAAATTAAAACCATGTATCAGCTTTTCTGATCTTCCAAGGAAGAACACAACTTTCAAAATAAATTAGAACCATTACTTTCCTGTACTAAGGATGAAAAAATAACCATTTTCTAAAGTGCTCGAAGTCTAAGACAACACCATCTGAAAAAGCAGCTGACGAATCACATTATAAATTTGCACACTATAAAAAATGCAGGAAATTCCATAATCTCAATTATACATGGGGTCTAAAATAGTCAAACTCAGAAGCAGAGAACAGAATGGTTGTTGTGTAGGCAAGGTGGAGGGAACAGGGAGATGTTGGTCAAAGAGTACAACATTTCAATTATGCAAGGTGAATAAACTGGAGATCTAATGTACAGCATAGGGACTGGAGTTAAAAATGTATTTGTACACTTGAAATCTGCTAGGACAGTAGGTCTTTAGTGTCCTCACCACAAAAAAAAAGAGAAAATAACTTCGTGAGGTGCTGGATATGTTAATTAGCTCGACTGCAGTGCTTATTTCACAATGTAAACATCCAAACATTCTGCACGCTGTATCATGAACATACACCAAAACACAGCAAGCGTACAATTTGATGTCTTAAATATACACAATTTCTATTTGTCAATTATACTTTAATAAAGCTGAAATGCTGCAAATTCTCCCAAAGATGATTATTACTGTCAAATTAATAACCCAAACCAGTCCTAAAAAGTGTATTCTTTTTAAATGTAAGCAAACAGGAAAGTAATAATTTTATTAAGAGATAATTTTCAAACTATCATAGCAACTCAATTTTCTTCTTAAGTACTGGAGTATCCCCTAGTGGACTCATGAGGAACATGTTATTTTTGGTTATTAAATTGAATTTTTATGTATTTGATCACAATAAATTCACTAATAATCCTACCTGAAAAGCGTATTTTTTCCCATGGTCAAAGCAAAACTTTTAAACTTTTTTTTAAATTTTATAATTGTGAATTCATTGGGGGCCCTACAATTCAGAATCAAGTTTGTTTCTTGATAAAACACTGTTTCCACTGTTTCAAGTATAGTTTCCTCCAGGAACTGTTACATAAAATGAGCATCAATTTAGAAATTCAAAATCAATCTCCTTTAACAGTTTTCTAATAATACAATTTTTTGCAAAGGAAGTTTATTAGGAAAATTACTTGGAAGGAGATTGCCAAGCCCATGGCCAAGCAGGGTATCTGAAGCCTCAGGCTTTGTGTTCAGCAGTGATTTCATGCGAGTAACCCATGACATAGCCTAAGTGTTCGTGGGGCATTTCAACATACAACAAATACAATTCAAGATACCGTAAAAAGGAAAGCAGCCAAGATGGCAGGGTAGAAGGACCCTAAGCTCATCTCCTTTCAGGAGCACATCAAAATCACAACTGCAGAACAACCATTAATGACAAAAACAGGAACCCGCCAGAAAAGACCCTCTACAACTAAAGACATAAAGGAGGAACCACAACAAGTGGTTGGAGGGATGGGCCTGCAATATAATTAAATCCCATACCCTCCCACCCAGGGTGAGGAAACCACAAGCTGGAGAATACAGATTCTGAGTCCTGTATCAGACCGTTCATCCCAAGGGTTCAGCACCAGGAAAAGGAGCTCCCAAAGCATACAGCTTTGAAGGCCAGCAGGGCTCGACTTCAGGAGCTCCACAGAATTAGAGGAAATTAAGACTTCACTCATAAATATCTCATGCACCGGAACCAAGGGCAAAAGCAGTAAATTGATAGGAGCCTGGACCAGACCAACCTGTTGGTCTTGGAGGGTCCCCTGGAGAGGCAGGAGAGCCAGCTGTGGCTCATCCTAGGGACACAGACACTGGTAGCAAACATACCAGGGAGAATTCATCTGAGTGAGCTCTCCTGGAGGCTGACACCTTGGCACCAAGACATGGCCCCACCCAACAGCCTTTAGGTTCCAGTGCTAGAACACCTCAGGCCACACAAATTGGGCAGGCACACAGTCTCACTCATCATCAGACAGGCTGCCTAAGACTTCCTAAGCCCACAACTGCCTCGAGACATACCTCTATACATGGCCCTACCCACCATAGTCTAGTCAAGGCTATGGTCTTTCCTGTGGTCATGTATGCATGTGAGAGTTGGGACTGTGAAGAAGGCTGAGCGCCAAAGAATTGATGCCTTTGAACTGTGGTGTTGGAGAAGACTCTTGGGAGTCCCTTGGACTGCAAGGTGATCCAACCAGTCCATTCTGGAGATCAGCCCTGGGATTTCTTTGGAAGGAATGATGCTAAAGCTGAAACTCCAGTACCTTGGCCACCTCATGTGAAGAGCTGACTCACTGGAAAAGACTCTGATGCTGGGAGGGATTGGGGGCAGGAGGAGAAGGGAACGAGAGAGGATGAGATGGCTGGATGGCATCACTGACTCGATGGACGTGAGTCTGAGTGACCTCCGGGAGTTGGTGCTGGACAGGGAGGCCTGGTGTGCTGTGATTCATGGGGTCGCAAAGAGTCGGACACGACTGAGCGACTGAACTAACCAACCTACCAGAAGGCCAAGACCCAGCTCCACCCACCAGTGGGCAGACACCAGCCCCTTGTGCCAGGAAGCCAGCACAAGACCAGCTTCACTCACCAGGGGGCAGACACTAGAGCCAAGAAAACTACAGTTCAGCAGCCTGCATGCTGAATCCATAAACTCAAGCCAGACAACAGCTTGAAACCAGCTGGTGCCTGGTCCTTGGGTGACATTGCTAGCGACGTGCACTGCTAGGGCGCTTAGGACATCTCCCACAGAGGGTCACCTTTCCAAGGTTGAGAAACCTATTACACAGGTTACAAGCCTATTACACAGCTATTACATACATATGTATGTAATAACTAACCTGTTACATACATAAAAACATAAAACAATTTAGACAAAATGAGGCAACAGAAGAATATGTTTCAGATAAAGGAATAAGAAAAAACCCAAAGAACTAAGGGACAATCTACCAGAGAAAGAGTTCAGAGTAACGATCATAAAGATGATCAAAGAACTCAGGAGGTTTTTTTCAGTAATGCTATCTAACCATCTTATCTTATCCTTTTGCCTTCAATCGTTTCCAGCATAAAGATCTTTTCCAGTGAGTGAGAGTAATGATTGTAAAAGAAGAAACAAAAGACATTTCAAAAAAGATCAACAGGAAAAAAAAAAAAAGACCAACAGAGACTTCCCTGGTGGTCCAGTGGTTAAGAATCCACCTGTCAACACAGGGGACAGAGGTTCAATACCTGGCCTGGGAAGATCCCAGATGCCTCGGAGCGACTAAGCCCATGCCCCACAACTACTGAGCCCACACTCAACAAGAGAAGACACCGCAAGGAAAACTCCACACATCACAATGGAGAGTAGCCCCCACCTGCCACAACTACAGAAAGCCCATGCACAGCAACTAAGATCCAGTGCAGCCAAAAATAAATAAGTAATTAAATTTTTTTAAAAAGGCCAACAATTCAACAAAAACACCTGCTTTATTTTTGGCCAAAAGACTTGAATAGACATTTCTCCTCAGAAGATATACAAATGAACAATAAGCACATGGCAAGACGCTCAACATCATTAATCACTGCTGCTGCTGCTAAGTCGCTTCAGTCCTGTCCGACTCTGTGCGACCCCATAGACGGAAGCTCACCAGGCTCCCCCGTCCCTGGGATTCTCCAGGCAAGAACACTAGGTAAGTGCAAACTGAAACCACAATGATACTAGCACCTCACATCTCTTACGACAGCTGTGCTGTGCTCAGTCACTTCAGACGTGTCCGAGTCCTTGCAACCCCATGGACTGTAGCTGACCAGGGTCCTTTCTCTATGGGATTTTCCAAGTAAGAACACTGGAGTGGGTTGCCATTTCCTTCTCCAGGGGACCTTCCTGACCCAGGGACTGAACCTGCATCTCCTGCACTGCCAGGACTCTTTACCACTGAGCCACCGGGGAAGCCCCTATTATCATATTACAGCGAACTATGTACCTATCCAAATTACCAGGCAGGGTGTTTTTCCTTGGTTTAGCAGGAACACATTTTTTTCTTTTTAATATTCTTTAGGTGATTTTGATACATACTTCTAGTTAAGCAGAGGAAGCAAAGGAGGAAAAGGCAGAAAAGCAAGGAGGCACTATAATAAAACAAACGAGATATAACATTAACAACCTGGGATGGACTTCCCCGGTGGCTCAGTGGTAAAGAATCTGCCTGCCAATGTAGAAGACACAGGTTCGAGCCCTGATCCGGGAAGATCCCACATGCATGGAGCAACTAAGCCCGTGTGCCACAACTAATGAGCCTCTGCCCTAGAGCCCTGGAGCCACAACTACTGAACCCAAACCACTGAAGCCTGTGTGCCCTAGAGCCCGTGCTCCACAGTAAGAGAAGTCACCTCAATGAGAAGCCCAAGTACCACAACTAGAGAGCAGCCCCCACTCTCTGCAACTGGAGAAAAGCCTGAGCAGCAGTGAAGATCCAGCACATCCAAAAATAAATAAATATTTTTTTTAAAAAACCAGAAAACATTAACAATGAGGGAAACAGGACAAAGAGTAAAAGAGTTCTTGATTTTTTTCTTGTAATTATTCTATAATCATAACTTTCAAAATAAAAAGCTATAAAAAGAACAAAAACATATATATCAGAATTACACAATTCTATTTTAAGATGCATTATTTCTGAACACTGGTTCTAAAAATTCTAATGCGAAATCATGCCTATAAATTAGTCAAAACTGTCCCATTATCACCAGGGAGTATTCATCATCAGAGATTAGAGATTGGATGTGTTTAATCAGTTACCGAAACTTGCAAACACTCAAGTGTCAACTAATTCACGACAATCTCACCACAAAGGTACAGAAGAACATTCATCGAGTTGCTATGCCTCCTTCTCATCCCTTCTTGAGTTTGCACTTAAAATATTCTTAGTTTTTAAACTGTAAAAAGTTCCTGGGTGATTTTGAAGATAAATTTAAAATTCCATGTTCTAAAACTTAATGATTCTTCTCTCCTCACTAACCTTCCTACCCAATTTCCCATCAAACCCATAAGAGAAAAACAAGCTTCACCCTTCACTTCACTCTCTTTCTCCCCTTTAAATTTCTCCAATCTCTCTAAATCTTGAAAAACAGAAAAAGTAGACTAACAATTTTTAAAGTCATTTACGTGCAACACGTAGTGGTAGATTTGTATACATTATCTAGTTCAACAATCAAGCCACCCGCACAGCCAGTATTATCATCCTCATTTTATAATGAGGAAATAGGCAATTTCAAACAATTCACACAATTAATAAACGACAATTCTGACTGAAATCTGTCTAGCTCCAACATCCCTGTGCTTTTTATATCATAGTGCATTGCGTCATACTTGTCTCATTTTAAGTTCTCCTTTTAGAATAAAATTTCTATGAGGTACAGAACCTTAGCAGATAGCCTGCTGTCAAGATCCATTTTCACAATAATAGGACCTTGGACAGAAGTTTCTCAGTCATGGATTAAGAGTTTTTTCCCTCTCCTGCAGACCCCCAAATTACTTTTAATTTCAATTATTCTATCTACTACCCTATTTAGACATGTGTGCTCAGTTGCTCAGTCGTGTCCAACTCTTTGTGACCCCACAGGCTCCTCTGTACACAGGATTTTCCAGGTAAGAACACTGGCATGGGTTGCCATTTCCTTCCCCAGGGGATCCTCCTGACCCAGGGATCAAATCCACATCTCCTGCATTGGCAGGCGGATTCTTTACCACTGAGCCACCAGGGAAGCCCTATTTAGACATTAAAAAAAAAAAAAAAATGACATTATTGCTCGCTTCCATGTAGAAGCTTTTTCCATGAGCATGGTACAATCCAGTTTAAATTTCTCAGATCCACTGCTGTGCTGGAGGGTGGGCAGTGGTACCCAAGATCACTCCCAGGTTCAGTGATTCACTACAATGACTCAGCACACAGTTGTGCTTATAGTAATGATTTACTGAAGTGAACGGATACAGAGCAAAATCAACAAAGGGAAAAGTCAGAGGGAGTGAAGGCTGCAGGAAACCAGGGACAAGTTTCCAAGTCTTCCCCCAGGGAAGTCACAAAAGACACACGCTTCCTCTAGTCATGAGTTTTAACGATATGTGAAAATATTGTCCACAAAGTAATAAGCTCCTTAGAGGTTCAGTATCCAAGGTTTTTCTTAGGACTGGTCACGTAGACACCCTCTACCTACTTTGCAGGACTCCCAGAAGGAAAGTAGGTGTTTAGCATAAACCACATTGTTTGTGCTAACAGTTTAGACAGTTCCTCAAACTAAGTATGTGCTATTCAAAGTAAAATTAAGACCATAGGAATATCTTACTTCAGCTTAAAAAGGGGAACATTACTTTGTCAACAAAGGTCTGTCTAGTCAAGGCTATGGTTTTTCCTGTGGTCATGTATGGATGTGAGAGTTGGACTGTGAAGAAGGCTGAGCGCCAAAGAATTGATGCGTTTGAACTGTGGTGTTGGAGAAGACTCTTGAGAGTCCCTTGGACTGCAAGGAAATCCAACCAGTCCATTCTGAAGGAGATCAGCCCTGGGATTTCTTTGGAAGGAATGATGCTAAAGCTGAAACTCCAGTACCTTGGCCACTTCATGCGAAGAGTTGACTCATTGGAAAAGACTCTGATGCTGGGAGGGATTGGGGGCAGGAGGAGAAGGGGACGACAGAGGATGAGATGGCTGGATGGCATAACTGACTCGATGGACGTGAGTCTGAGTGAACTCCGGGAGTTGGTGATGGACAGGGAGGCCTGGTATGCTGCGATTCATGGGGTCGCAAAGAGTTGGACACGACTGGGAGACTGAACTGAACTGAAAAAGGGGAAAGGTTTTTAAATACACATATAGAAAGTCACACTTTCTTAGTTTTGGTTTATATCAGCAAATTAAGCAATGCTGGACTGTTACGTGATTTAGTGACTGATCTGTATCCTGACTAGTACTCCAAAATAGTTGCTGAAATGCCTTCTGCTTTTTTCTCTAGTCTCTCCCATTAATGTTTCCTGGCCTTAAATATACTTAATATGAGCTCCAAAGAATACAGAAGAGGGCTTCAATGAAAAACTTAAATAAGGAAACAGGAATAAAAAAAATCTAAGACAAAAGCATGAAAGTTAAATAATGTAATGAGAATAAATAAAACAGAAGATCTAGAGGGAGAAACAAATTTACAAGTTTTGAAATATATAAAGTAAAAAAAAATAATTAACAAAAAACCTTCATGAATGTTTTATACACAGTTTTCCTGGTGGCTCAGTGGTAAAGAATCTGCCTGCCAATGCAGGAAACCCAGGTTCTATCCCTAGGTCGGGAAGATCACTGGAGAAGGAAATGGCAACCCAGTCCTATATGCCTGGGAAATCCCATGGACAGAAAAGCCTGGTTACAGTTCATGGGGTCACAAAAGAGTCAGACACAACTGAGTGACTAAACACGCACGTTTTATATACTTTTTAGTTAACAACACAAACTATGAAAACAAAGTTTAAAAGGATACACACTGGAACAGGAAGGTGGGTTTTGTTTTACTTTTTGCTCATGTTCTTTCTTTTCTATAATGAAATATGCCACTTTTACAGTAAAGAAACTAATTCTTTTCCTTTCCCCTTAGAGAAATGAAGGAAATGAGTAGTAAATATATGGCTTTTCACCCCCATTTCTAGCTTAAAGATGAAGCAAGATCTCTGTAATAAATGAATATTTTATACTTGCACAAATAATACAGGGAACTGTCTTAGATCATTCTTCACTTTCATTATCTTCCCCAAAATTATCCTCCTCAAAGTAAGCGTCTTCCCTTTCTGTATTCATTGCAAACAACAACAACAAAAACTACATTCATATTATTGTTAAAAAGCTGTAACACCAAAGTCCATGCATTAAGAGAGACAGCTTGGTACACTGGAAAGCACAGTGGGCTAGAATAAGTCTTACAGTCCAGCTCTGGCTGTGTCACTTAAACATGATTTAATTAACATAAATAGGATGTAAGAGGATTCTTTTGTGGTAGGTTGTCTTTAAGATATTTCTCTTTACACAGTATCTGCTAACTGTAAAAAATTTTGTCAAATAATATAGACATATATAGAGTTGAAAGTGGAAGCTCTTTTTATATCTCCATTCCCACAACCAAAGAGCCCGAGAAGATACTAAAGATGCTTTTCTAACAGACCAGCTGATAACGACTTTTATTCACAGCTGTCTGGAGCAAAGGAAACTCCCCTGAATCTGACTGACAGACTCAAGAGATTAAAGATTTTGAGCTCAGTGTAGTTACTTGATAGAATTTGGGTCTTCTCTCTAAAGGAAAGGCTTAGTGTGTTGCATTATATTCTTGCCTAGGAAATCCCACGGACAGAGGAGCTTGGCGGGCTACAGTCCATGGGGCTGCAAAAGAGTCAGACATGACTTAGCGACTAAACAACAGAAAGTGTGTTGCATATAACACAAACAATGACCTAATACTTAGTAACCAACAAGAGCAAACTAAGGTAGTTAATTATTGCTCTACATCCTCCCAGGCACATAGCAAAACTGCACCTTCCTCATCCCCGTGGCATGATGTGATGACAGACAACTTGCTCTGGTCAATGAAATATAAGAAATGATGTATGCCTCTTCTGGTTTTTAAAGTTTCCACTAGCACTTGATTCAACAATCTCTCCTTCCCTCTGCAATGCAATTGCCAGCATTCTAGAATGATGATGTAAGACTGTCAGCCTGGATCTCTGGGTGACAAAAGTGAAGTCACTCAGCCGTGACCGACTCTTTGTGACCCCATGGACTGTAGCCTGTCAGGCTCCTCCATCCATGGGACGCATGTTCTGTTCTGGAGTGGGTAGCCATTTCCTTCTCCAGAGGACCTTCCCAACCCAGGGATCAAACCCAAGTCTCCTGCACTGCAGGCAGAAGATTTACTGTCTGAGCCACCAGGGAAGCTCCAGACAGGCAGAATCCCTCTCCCCGCTCTGCCAAGACCCCCTCCCCCAATACACACAGTGATTTTGACCGAACAGGTATTGTGAATGACAAACTTTTTACGCGTTAATCCCCTAAGACTGGGGTGGGGAGGAGCTATTGTTACTAACCCATAACCTATTCTATCCTAACTAGACAAACCAACTGACTCTAAAGTTAATACAAATAATAATCATAATAATAAGCAAGGAGGAATAGCCAGTAATATTCTGCAAATACAGAGAAATGAACTAGCCATACTGGATGGTAGAAACAATAAAGAGCTAATACTTACCCAGCACTAATAACATGCCAAACATTATTCCTAAGCACTTTGCTTATATATCTATAAGCACTTTATTAATTCATTTATTCTTTATAACAACCTTATTAGATAGGTATTATCACCTCCATTTTACAAATAAGGACACTGAATTACAGGGATATTAAGTAACTTGCCCAAGATCACATAGCTAAGGAAGTACAGGTTTAAAGCAAGGCAGTTTAGCACAAAAGTCTATATATTATTAACTGCCATGCTATAATGCATATCATAAAAACACAATAATTAAAACAGTGTGATACTGACACATAATTAGGCAAATCAAAAAGAACAGAAAATCCAGAAACAAAACCAAATGCCCACAGAATTTTAGTATACAAAAAGGTAAAGACAGTTATTCAGTAGGTGGCTATTCTGAAATCCCTATATCCTGTCAGCAATTCCAATTCAAGGCTTTTACTCTATAGCTATTCCTAGCATATGTTTAAAATGATACATATTTTTCACTACACAGTACCTTTTGAAAACAAATAATTCACCCATACAATGAAAAGCCATGCATTAAAAAAAAAAAAAGCAAGTTCTTTATTTACTAACATGGAAGAATATCTAAGACAAATTAAGTAGGAGGGGTAGGAGTGAGATGCAAAACAGTCTACACAATATGCTTCCATTGGTCTTAAAGAAAAAAAGGACTGGGGCGATACACATACATGCACGCGCGCACACACACACACACACACACCTCTGAAAGTATACACAAGAAACTGGTGGTTTGGACTGCCAAAACCTGACTGGCCAAGGAAAACGAGGTCGCAGAAACACTTCTGCACCATTTGATTTTTGAACTATACAAAGGTATTGAGCATTCAATAAATAAATAAATGTCTTAAATTTTACAAGAGAAAAAGACTGAGCCTTTAGCAGCAGGGATAAATGCCAAAAGAATACACTGTGAGCTGTCATGATGAAGAAGCTGAGCAGCCATTACACTCCATATACCACAAGCTGAAACAGAGAAAGCCAGCTGGAAGAAAGAAAAACCGAACAGATGTACAGAGCAAAAAAAAAAAAGTTGTCAAAACCTTACAGCCCCTAAAAGAGAAAGATGGAGTATGCAGTCTTGATTTCTAATGGTTTACTAGCTCCAGTTTCCATTAGGCCCAAATCTACAATGATTCCCATCAATGGAGAGTCATGATCCCCAGAGTACCCACATACAACACACACTTCCACTGGTGTTCACTCCAGTGCTTCACCATTTCCTTTTTTTTCCCCTTAAGGCTCCTACAACTATTCTATTCATATGAATGAGAAGGCATTTCAGGATACTTTCGAAGTGCCCTCTGTGAAAGAGGAAAGACTGATCTAACTGAAGAGCTAGAAATATCCCATCAGAATGCTGGTAACTGTACCAAAATAAAACTATACATTATACTTACCTATATATTCAGAAGCACTGAAATCTGGGAATTACACTTAGACACAGAAGAAACCTAAATACAATATACTGCTTGGTATTAAGGTATCAAAATTATCTCAGTCTTATCATTACCATAATTGTTAAGTACATTAACCAACAAACATGTTAGAAAGGCAACTTTAAAAAAACATACTATGCTATGCTTAGTCACTCAGTCGTGTTCAACTCTTTGTAACTCCATGGACTGTAGCCCGCCAGGGTCCTCTGTCCATGGGGATTCTTCAGGCAAGAATACCGGAGTGGGTTGCCATGCCCTCCTCCAGAGGATTTTCCCAGCCTAGGGATCAAACTCAAGTCTCCTGCGTTGCAGGTGGATTTTTTACCATCTGAACCACCAGGGAAACCCAATTTTTGAGGATTTAAGATTTATCACGTACCCTCTGGGCATTTTACATATAATAATTATTTAATTCTCATAACTCTATGAGGCAGAGACTATGACCTCCGAGAGCTGGTGATGGACAGGCAGGCCTGACTGCTGCAGTTCATGGGGTCGCAAAGAGTCAGACACGACTGAGCGACTGATCTGATCTGATCTGATTTTACAGATGAGGAAACAGATACATATAAAAAATTGAGAACCTTAAGAGACCTTGCTGCTGCTGCTGCTAAGTCACTTCAGTCGTGTCCGACTGTGTGTGACCCCATAGACAGCAGCCCACCAGGCTGCCCCGTCCCTGGGATTCTCCAGGCAATAACACTGGAGTGGGTTGCCATTTCCTTCTCCAATGCAGGAAAGTGAAAAGTGAAAGTGAAGTCGCTCAGTTGTGTCCGACTCTTAGAGACCCCATGGACTGCAGCCTACCAGGCTCCTCCATCCATGGGATTTTCCAGGCAAGAGTACTGGAGTACGGTGCCACTGCCTTAAGCAACCGCTTTTCCCAAAACTCGAGTCTTTGACTCAGGAGTCAGCGTTTGTCCCAAGATATACTTCACATCCAAGTGAGGTCATAAAGCAGAGTAACACCTTTAAAGGCTCTAATATATTTTTCTGGGTCCTCTAAATAGTCTCCCAGATCCTCCTTGATTCTTTGTATTTCTTGATAAGAGAAAGGCTTATTAACTCTCACAGACTGATTATTTCTCCCAGTGGGTGTTTCATAAAGAGGCAACAGCTTGTGTGGCTGTTCCTCAGTCTCTCTGGCTGCTCTGCACATATGATCCCAGGGATAGATTGGAGAAACCTGTTTTTCTTTTTCTCTTTGTCTCCTGCCCTCCATCTCATCTCTTACTTCGATGATCTGAGTTTCTACTGAAACCAGAGTAGTCTGAGGTCGTACTGAGACAGAAGTTGTTTGGACCTCCACGTGGGCAGTTTGAATCTCAGATTGGATTTCCAGGTACAGGGGGGCAAAGTAAGAGGATAGGAGGGAGATAAAGGTTTCACGCCCAAATCTATACCCTTAGGACATAAGTCTGGCATATTTCGCAGAGAGAAAAAGGGCAACACATATGCTACTTCTACCCATTTCCCTTGCTCCTTAACAGAACCGGTCTAATTGTAGAACAGTATTATACTTAAGAGACCCTCCAACTGGCCACCGTTCACCATCCTCCAATGGATACCGTGGCCATGCAGTATCACATAGGAAGACCAGGTGTGTCTTCTTTAAGCCCTGGGGATCAAATCTATCCCAGTTTTTCAGGATACAGTTCAAAGGAGTGAGGGTGGAACTATGTATTACCCCAGCAAGCTATTTATTTTCCACTCACGTCAAAATATTGGTATATTAAATCATAAATTTAATCCAGGATTTAAACCTATATAGTCTAACACCAGCAACCACAATATTAACAGCATACTTATAAATGGCACTGACTGCTGTTATAATCGAAAGCACTCAACTAGAAAATCCAAAAGCTTCAAGAACTACAAAGTGTGAAAACTGTTTATATCAAGATGAGGGAGCAAACAAAAAGTCATTCCTGGTAGGATAAATAATAATCTCTTAAATATGATTTTTTTAAAAACTATTTTCCTGTTAACAGTAATTATCTAACTCTCTTTTATTAGTACTTCTTTTAAACTCAATTCTATAAATTTCCTAAGGAGTCACAAATAAGTGCACAAAGACTAGTCTCAAAATAAACAAAATGGTGATATTTATTATCCTTAATAAAGTGAATTATATACATTATATTGTATTTTTCCTTCTATTTTATTATCATGGAAGCTCTGTGAAGACAGTGGAGCATCAGTGTAATATTTCCCCCTAGGTGCAGCAGAAACTTGGGAAAACCACAAAAGTCAAGTCAGGCTCTGCTCCCTGTCAGTTATGTGGCCTTAAGGTAAGTAAGATACCTACTCCCTCTCAGCTAAACGCCTTCATAGGTAAAACCAGAAAGTATGTATAGCTTCCAAGGCTATGTTGAGGATTAAGTGATATCATAGAATAAAGGGTCTGGGACACAAGCACCCAATCCTTTCCCAATGCTATTATGTTACTATTAAAGCACAATGGTTAGGAGAATAACATTAAGAGTCAGACATGTCTTATTATGACACCCGTTTTCATTATTTGCCAAGGACTAATGAGAGAACATCTGAAGCATGGAGTCTGGCACATAAACACTGACTATTATTACATAAATAATACTAAAGATTAACTAGAAACTAAACCTAAAAAGGTAATAAAAACTAGACCCTAATTTTTTGTGCTCTTCTGCAATGCCAAAGAATGCTCAAACTACCGCACAATTGCACTCATCTCACACACTAGTAAAATAATGCTCAAAATTCTCCAAGCCAGGCTTCAGCAATATGTGAACCGTGAACTTCCTGATGTTCAAGCTGGTTTTAGAAAAGGCAGAGGAACCAGAAATCAAATTGCCAATATCCGCTGGATCATGGAAAAAGCAAGAGAGTTCCAGAAAAACATCTATTCCTGCTTTATTGACTATGCCAAAGCCTTTGACTGTCTGGATCACAATAAACTGTGGAAAATTCTGAAAGAGATGGGAATACTAGACCACCTGATCTGTCTCTTGAGAAGTTTGTATGCAGGTCAGGAAGCAACAGTTAGAACTGGACATGGACCAACAGACTGGTTGCAAATAGGAAAAGGAGTACGTCAAGGCTGTATATTGTCACCCTGTTTATTTAACTTCTATGCAGAGTACATCATGAGAAACGCTGGACTGGAAGAAACACAAGTTGGAATCAAGACTGCTGGGAGAAATATCAATAACCTCAGATATGCAGATAACACCACCCTTATGGCAGAAAGTGAAGAGGAACTCAAAAGCCTCTTGATGCAAGTGAAAGTGGAGAGTGTAAAGGTTGGCTTAAAGCTCAACATTCAGAAAACGAAGATCATGGCATCTGGTCCCATCACTACATGGGAAATAGATGGGGAAACAGTGGAGACAGTGTCAGACTTTATTTTTCTGGGCTCCAAAATCACTGCAGATGGTGACTGCAGCCATGAAATTAAAAGACGCTTACTCCTTGGAAGGAAAGTTATGACCAACCTAGACAGCATATTCAAAAGCAGAGACATTACTTTGCCAACAAAGGTCCGTCTAGTCAAGGCTATGGTCTTTCCTGTGGTCATGTATGGATGTGAGAGTTGGACTGTGAAGAAGGCTGAGTGCAGAAGACTTGATGCTTTTGAACTGTGGTGTTGGAGAAGACTCCTGAGAGTCCCTTGGACTGCAAGGAGATCCAACCAGTCCATTCTGAAGGAGATCAGCCCTGGGATTTCTTTGGAAGGAATGATGCTAAAGCTGAAACTCCAGTACTTTGGCCACCTCATGCGAAGAGTTGACTCATTGGAGAAGATTTTGATGCTGGGCAGGAGGAGAAGGGGACGACAGAGGATGTGATGGCTGGATGGCATCACTGACTCGATGGATGTGAATCTGAGTGACCTCCGGGAGTTGGTGATGGACAGGGAGGCCTGGCATGCTGCGATTCATGGGGTCGCAAAGAGTCGGACACGACTGAGCGACTGATCTGATCTAAGCTACATGTCCACGATCAACTTGTTTCACGTACCTAAACATTAGTTTATCTACCTGTAAATTAAATGTATCAGAATACTGAGAATTCCCTGGCAGTCCAGTGGTTAGAACTGCAGGTTTCAATCCCTGATAAGGGAACTAAGATCATGCAAGCCATGCAGTGTCCCCTCCCAATGCCTGTCTCGCTACCAAATTCATAAATTTTATCTTAAAACAACCAACATCCTCACATATATATACACTCACCCTTAAGGAAAAGAAACATCAGCAGGAGATTGAGAAATTTAGAGATTCAGAGTAATGACCAAAAACAGCAAGTTCTACAGTGCCAGTTTAAGATTTTAGTAAGAAACATATTAATATCAAATACTTTAAATGAGAAAAAAATTTTTAAAAGAAACACCTAAAATAATGAAAAACAGTGTTAAATTTATAGTTGCCACAAAAAACTGGAAATACTTTTCAGACATTTTGAGGACCTGTCTAGCTCACAAGGCTTTTCTGAAACATCCTTCTCACACAGTGGTAGGCCCAGAGCAGTCAAGTACACTCTAGATCAGAGTTCTCAATCAGGGGTGACTTTACCTCCAAGGGAATTTTGGCAATATCTAGAGATATTTTTTGGTTGTTACAGTTAGATGGTGAGTGTTACTGGCATTTAGCTGATAGGGCCAAAGACACTGCTAAATTCAACGCACAGGACAACTTCCACAAAGGATCATTCAGCCTAAAATGTCAATGTTACAGAGGTGACCTGACCACCAATCACAGCGGTGATTCCAATCCTGAGAATCTGCAACTGAGACTAAGAAGCCTTAGTTTAATATGGACCATCCTTTTGACCAGGAAAGATTACCAAAAAAAAAAAAAATAAAAGGAAATTGTGGTATGAATTAAATGTCTAAGAGATAATAAAGTGAGCAAACAGAAGACAAAACAAGAGACAGAATAAATAAATATTGCCTGAGATTTTAGCAGCCTTCCACTTCCTGTTTCTGGGCCGGCCTAACTACATTCCTGTCCTTGAGTCGCCACTATCTCGACACAAATTTTCTGTGTATTACATAATCTACAGTTAGTCTTTCCCACTTGTAACCAAGAGTCCTACTCACACATATTATACCCACAGAAAACTGCTAAGGGAAAAGAAGTAACTACAGAGTATGTAATACCTATAGTTCAACATAAGTAAATCAAAATAAATTTGATGAAACTTTATAATAGTAAAAAAAAAAAAATGGTGAGGTATTGAAAAAAGATCAGTAAGAACTAATCTATAAATATAAAGAAAACAGGGAAAATAGGGCAAATAATGTGGAAACCAGGGAAAAGAGTCAAAATTTCCTAAACTAGAAGGACAACCAAAAACCACAGACAGGTGGTGCATTACATAAAAATTGAGAAATAATCATTTAAGACAGACTTCTCGAGCATCTATGTACCAAGTTCTTAATCTTAAGGAGGAAAAATTTTATAGAACTCAATAGCATAAAAACAGTTCAATTAAAAGATGGGCAGAGGATGGGAATCTACCTGCCAAGGCAAGGAACACGGGCTCAACCTCTCGTCCGGGAAGACTCTACATGCCTCAGAGCAACTAAGCGCCTGTGCCACAACTTCTGAGCCTGTGCGCCTTCACTAATGAGCCCGAGTGCTGCAACTACTGAAGCGGGTCTGTGCTCCGGAACAACAGACGCCACCTCCGTGAGAAGCCCATGCACCACAACTAGAGGGTGGCACCTACTCTCTGCAACCAGAGAAAGCCCGCACGCAGTAACATGCATACAGCACAACCAGAAAAAGTAAAAAAGTAAAAAAACTGAAAATGGGCAGGGAATTCCCTGGTGGTCCCAGTGGTCAGGCCTTTGTGCTGCACTGATGAGAGCATGGGTTCAGTCCTGGAACTAAGATCCCACAAGCCGCACCATGAGGCCACAAAAGAAAGAAAGAAATTAAAAATGGACAGAGACTCTGAATACACACTTTTTCAAAGGAGACATACAAGTGGCCAATAGGTACATGAAAAGGTGCTCATCATCACTGTCACCAGGGAAATGCAAATCAAAACCACAAAGAGCTATCACCCCATTCTGGTTAGAATGGCTATCATTTAACCAAAGGAGGGGGAAAAAAAGCCACCAAAAAAACCTCAAGAGATATCAAGGACTGGCAAGAATGTGGAGAAAAAGGAGCTGTTCTGCACTGTTACTGCGAATGTAAACTGGTGCAACCACCACAGAAAAGAGTATAGAGGTTCGTCAAAAAATTAAAAACAGAAGTCCCATATGAGCCAATGATCTTATTCTGGGTTTATATCCAAAGGAACTGAAAACAAGATTTTGAAGGTACATCTGCACTCCCATGTTCACTAAGCATTATTCACAATAGCCAAGACAGAATACAACCTAAGTGTCCATCAAGAGATGAATGGATAAATATGTGTGTATATATATTCACACAACAGAATATTTCAGCCATGAGAAAGAAGGAAACCTTGCCATTTGCAACAACTTGGATGGATTTTGAGGGCATTACACTAAGTGAAATAAGTCCGAACAGAAAAAGGCAAATACTGTATGATATCACTTATATGTGGAAATCTAAAAAAGCTGCACTCAGAGAAGCAAGAGAGAAAAGTGAAGGTTAACAGGGCCTAAGAAGTAGGGGAATGAGGAGACACTGGTCAAAGGGTACAAACTTCCAGTTATAAAATTAACAAGTTTTGCAGATCTAATATACAGCAGCATGAAGTGAAAGTGAAGTCGGTCAGTCCTGTCCGACTCTTTGCGACCCCATGGACTGAAGCCTACCAGGCCCCTCCCTCCATGGGATTCTCCAGGCAAGAGTACTGGAGTGGGGTGCCATTTTCCTTCTCCAGGGGATCTTCCCGACCCAGGGATCGAACCCGGGTCTCCTGCATTCCAGGCAGATGCTTTAACCTCTGAGCCACCAGGGACTAGTGATTATCACACCACCATACTCTATACTTGAAAACTGCTAAGGGTAGATTTTACATGTTCTCACCACAAAAAAGAAATAGTAATTATGGGACTTGATGGAAGTGTTATTAGATAATGCTATAATGGTAATCACATTACAATATATAAAAGTATCAAACAGCTATATATGTACCTTAAACTTACACAATATTATGTTAATTATATCCCAATAAGCTAGAGGAAAAAAAGAGGAAGAATTTTTAAAATAAAAAGATTTTATATGTTAAGAAAAAAGAATAAACAGATAAATATAAAAGGATAACCATGACCTCAGACTTGAGAAAGCAACAGCTTGGTAGAAAATTTAACAAAGCTAAAGCCAACCTGACACATGCCGTGGCCAAGATGACTTTTCTCTTTGAAGACAACTAACAATCTCAAGAAACTGGTAATGTGAAATAATTAAATCAAAGAAATTACAAATCCATTAGAATTTACCCAAACAACAGGATTAACTTCCCTTGTGGCTCAGCTGGTAAAGAATCCGCCTACAATGTGGGAGACCTGAGTTCCATCCCTGGGTTGGGAACACCCCCCGGAGGAGGGAAAGACCACCCACTCCAGTATTCTGGCCTGGAGAATTCCATGGACTGTACAGTTCATGGGGGTCACAAAGAGTCAGACACAACTGAGCGACTTTCACTTCACTTCAAAATAGAAAATTACAAATATAATGATAAAGTCAGAATGAAAATATTATGATATCCTAAGACTTGAAAGTGTAGTTAAGCTAAAAATAGGGTAGTAAAAGGAAAAACATACACTGGATAATGAAGCCAAATTCAAAGTAACTTTTATACCAATCAGTAACTGCAAAGAAAACTCAAAGCACTCTAAGTGAACAATACAAAAAAAATAAAATAAAATACCTCTCTATACCTGCTGAATGCATCAACTCATTTAAATTTATCGAGCATCAGCTTTGTGCCTGTCACTGCTCTGGTGGTGGGCAAGATCAAGTTCCTGCTCTCATAGAGCTTATTTAAAACAAGACTGTCCAACAGAAATGGGAGCCACAAATGTAAGCAAAAATATGTCATTTTACATATTATGGCAGAGAAGTTAAATTTTTTAATCATTAAATTTTAATAATCTAATCTGGCATATAAAACACTATCATGTCAACAGGTAATAAACATAAAAATACTAATGTGATATTTTATATTCTTGTTTACATACTGAGTTTTCAAAATGTAGTGTTATTTTAACACAGCTCTTCTCAATTAGGACAAAGAACATTTGCTGAACAGTCACATGTAGCTAGTAGCTGCCATACTGGACACTGCCGACCTGGGAAGAGGGATGGGGCTGTCCCCTCCACCCCCCCGCAAAACTTGTCATATTCTTTGACTATTTATAAACTGTCCGCATATATTTCTCTGATAAAAATAACTAAAAAGAGCTTTCTGGTCAGAACAAATAGCAGCTCCAACCATCTATTTTATGCAAAACTGGAAACAACCTACCATCAATATGAAAACTGAATAAACTGTGGTATACAATGGAATACTGAACTATGTTACTTCAACACGGATATATCTCAGAATCACACAGGATAAAAAATAAAGCTGCAAGATGATATGTCTGGCATAGCGTTTATGTAAATCTTTCAAACATACAAAGTTACAAACTGGTGTTCACACACACATACACTATAGATAATTACAAGTGGAATAAAATCCAACTATGTGGAAGGGAAGGATAAACACCATCAGGGTAGAGTTAACCTCAGGATAAGGAGAGAAGAATGGGTTTGAGAAGGTCTGCAAAGCGTATTCAACTGTCTCTATAATTTCTTTTTTTAATGTGACATAACTAACAATTGTTAAATCTGGGTGATGGGTACTTGGACATTCTGCTATATGAACTTTTCTGTATGTTTGAAATACTTCCTTTAAAAAAAAAAATGCTTTCTTCACATTTTATTTCTATTTCTGAATAGACCAGAGTTTATTGGTATCAGAAAGTTAACTTCCGATAAAAATACATATTTATCAAAGAAAATACTCTTTCCTCATACCTCCTTAAAATTTAAATCTCAGTTTCACAGAATTAAACATAGCATAAGAATCTGGTCTTAGAGTTAGCTAATGGATTATCGGGGTCACAAAGAGTCAGACCTGACTGAGCGACTTCACTATCAAAATTAAAAATACATATATTGATTCAGAAGCTAAACACAAGTCCCAATGCAATCTGGAGAGAATCTGGAACTCCTCTGTAGTATCCATAGAACATATCTTTTTCACAGCTAAAAGGTTTACATTTACCAAAAATCAACGCTCAGAGGTCTAAATTACTGATGTAGCACTGTGACTATAAATTGTCAACATTAGGAATGTATTTACCAAACTTAATACCTTCCTCACTGCATACATATACAATAAATTACATGCTTTATTCTAGATGCTAGTCACAAATGACATTTCTTTCTAAAAAACATGGAGAAATAACAGTGTGAAATAACACCTATATATGCTTCAGATATATGTACTATATATAGGCTTCCCTGGTGACTCACTGGTAAAGTATCCAACTGCCAATACAGGAGACACGGGTTCAATCCCTGAGTTGGGAAGATCCCCTGGAGAAGGAAATGGCAACCCACTCCAGCATTCTTGCCTGAGAAATCCCACAAACAGAAGAGTCTGGCACATTAAGTCCATGGGGTCACAAAGAGTCTGACACAACTAAGTGACTGAGCACGCACACGTACCTCTTTACAGATTTTTATACAATTAAAAATGCAAACTTCAAAATAAAAGAAAGCTACTATAACAAAAACCTTCAAGTATCAACCTTTCTTCCCCATAAGAAACAGATGGGTGATAAGAACTGTGCCGGTTAGCACTGTTAGTTTTAGAAAATGTTTTCTTAGTAATTACTTGGAACCACAAGATGCTAAGTGGCACTCTTTAGTCCTAACTAAGTATTATTTTAATTTGCTGGAATTAGCATACAGAAAGGAATATGTTAACAAAATTATCTGTGTACATACTGTATATTAAACCAGAACAGAACATTTTCTTTGACCTTGACCACATCAACTGAAAGGTTTCTAGACCCTCCCTTTCCTTGGAAAGCAAGTCAAGGAATATAAATTGTCTGGGCCTGCTGGTGAGCTTTGTGTTCTGCTGGATCAAAAGCCAATACTGGCAGAGTTCCCTACAGAGGAGCCTGAAGTATCACCACCATAGACTCAGCACAGTTATACCATGAAGCAAAGAGACAGAAAAGGCTCGATACAGTTCTTTTTTTAAGCAACCAAAATTATACTTGGCATGGTATTATATTTAATGGGTATATTAATCTGTACATTTGAGTGAAAGTTCAATTGAAAATAACTGAACTGAGAAACCACTATAATTAGTAAAATAATCACAAATTTATAGACTAAAGTTATGCCCTCAACCCAAAAATGCAGAGATTAATAACCAAGAGTTATTATACAAAACATGTACTTCTCCACACATAGACACACGAAACAAGGCTGGTTTTTCAACTGTTTCATCAGCGTCCTCATCAGTATCTAAAGCAGCATCATTCTTTGAGACAGCAATTCTGCCTAAATTGTACCTAAAAATTCTCTTTCCAACATTAACACAGGCAATTACTATTAATTGAACATAGAAATATAGAAAATACTCTGGAGTGTCGCATTAATTTTTTTCAAAAAGATTGTCATGTTACTTAAAAAGGAGAAACATTCTTATAAGTTGCATACTGCAATGATAAACAGATCACTTTAAGTGGCTATAAACATACCAATACAAAGAGAAAAGGAAAGGTATAATCTATCAACGGGAGTCGGGGTGTCAGTCTTTAAATAAGAAATGTTAGTAATACTAAATCTAGAGGTTAAGCCAGTCAGTTCAACATTATCATGAGATTTCAAACTGCACTGTGATTGCCTACTGCTCCCTGTGTTAGACCATGGTACCTAAGTCTCCATCCACAGTCACAGAGTCAACATACAGATCTAATGCTGGTCTCCTGTGTGCTCAGTCGCTCAGTCGTATCCAACTCTGCGACCCCATGGACTATAGCCTGCCAGATTCCTCTGTTCCTGGGATTTTCCAGGCAAGAATACTGGGATCGGCTGCCATTCCCTTCTCCAGGGGATCCTCCTGACCCAGGAATCGAATCCTTGTCTCCTGCACTGGCAGGTGGATTCTTTACCACTGGGCCACTTGGGAAGCCCAACCCTGGTCTCCCATGCTGAAAACCTCATCATTGGTCTCAAGAGAGATGGGGAAAAAACAAAAACTAATAATCTTCCCATATACACACACATATAAATATATAAACACAAACCTCAAAAGGAAACTAGGCACCATCATACCATACCTGTAGAATCACAAACAGGTATCCCATCTTTGGCCTCTAATCTTTTTCAATTTGGACAGCAGGATTTTATGGAATTTAAGTGAAAAAAAAAAAAAAAAACACAAAAACAACCTGATATTAAGTACTTAGAACATGCTTGCCACACAGCAGCACTCAATAAGTGGCAATTGTTTCTTCACGGCTTCTTCCAGGGACTAGGGCCCACTCTAGGTCTATCAGCAGAACCCTATGTCTCTTCCCTCCATTTTTCCTGACACAAAATTCTTTAAAAAGTGCATCTCTCAACTGAATTTCAACATATAAACTTTTAGAGATTTAAAAAAAAAAAAAAGGTTGAGGCCGAAGCATCTTTTCTGGACACAAAAAGGTGGTATAAGACCAGTGGGCACTTGCACGTGGACACTAGACTTGGAACAAAGGGAATTACAAACCAACTTTAAGTACAAGAGTCAATACATTATGCCTTCTGACAACTGACAATCTTCGAATTGCTTTTGATCCACCACTCCTCTTACTCTCACATTACCAACAGTTCCCAATGTGGGGCCCCAACCAGCAGCATCCAGCAACACCGAAAATTTGTTAGAAATGCAAATTCTCAAATCCCACCTCGGACCTAAATAAGAAACTCAGAGTGGGACCCAGCAATCTGGGTCTCCACACAAAAGTCTGTGAACAGCTCTATATAATTAGACGAAGTACCAACAGTGAAACTTCAAATGTATCTATTGCAGAAGAAATCTGCTAAGATTCATGAGGTTAACATTAAGTAAGGAGACACAAAAAGGTCTTAAAGGATGTTAAATGAAGGACATTACAATATAAAAAGTCATTATATATTAACTAGCAAAAATCTCGGAGAAGGCAATGGCGCCCCACTCCAGTACTCCTGCCTGGAAAATCCCAGACGGAAGAGCCTGGTAGGCTGCAGTCCATGGGGTCGCTAAGAGTCGGACACGACTGAGCGACTTGACTTTCACTTTTCACTCTCATGCATTGGAGAAGGAAATGGCAACCCACTCCAGTGCTCATGCCTGGAGAATCCCAGGGATGGGGGAGTCTGGTGGGCTGCCATCTATGGGGTCGCACAGAGTCGGACACGACTGAAGCGACTTAGCAGCAGCAGCAGCAAATAAATGTGCCAGCTTAAAATGAGGTCTCAACCTAAACTTTACATTTGCCTTGTCTTGTATTTCTGGTTCAACTTCTCTGAAGGAAGAAAAACACCAGTACAAAAAGAGTAAGAAAGAGCCATAAAACCAATCATCCTAAAAGGATAACATTTAACCTCAAGGAAGGCAGGCCTAAGGTGATTTCAGGGTCCCAAAATTTCCTATCTTTTTGCTGCTTTCTTAAAGTCCCTTAATAATCAAGAGTAGCTTGAGAGAAAAACAGACTTAGAGAAAACAGATTTAAAATGTAAATGCTAAGACAATGCTACATTTCAGAATGCTTTACGATAGCTTACAACATTTTCATATGAGACTCGTCATTTTCACAAGCATTTTGCGGTAAATAACAGTGCCAACAACAACACTACTATTTATTACTTATGAGCCTTACAAAATTTTATTATTTAATTCAACTGTTGAGGTTGGAGTTATAACCATTTACTAATGTAAGACATGGCAACATCTGAATCCAACTGTACCTAATTTTAAAACTTATGTTCTTTAAATCTCTACACAATGGCAAGATGTGGAGACAAAGGCTTGAGTTTCAGCACCACAACTTAAAGAGCTGTGTGCTGAAATACTTGGGAAGTCACTCAATTCTCTTTACTCTGCATCTATAAAACGGGAAGATTAGTATCTGTCCTCACCTATTTCAGAGTACAGTTGACCCCTGAACAACTTGGCGGTTGGAGTGCCTACCCTCCAAGAAGTCAAAATCCACTTATAACTTTACAGGTGGGTCCTCCACATCGGGGGCTGGCATCTGTGGATTCAACCTATCACAATAAAACTACAGTACATATTTATTGAAAAAAATCTGCCTACATGTGGACTCTTGAAGTTCAAACCCGTGTAGTTCAAGGGTCAATTATAATTGAAAAAATCAAAATAAGATAAAGGACATAAAAGGTGTTCATAAGCTCTTTAAAAAACTACGCAAATATAAATTAGCATCATTACTGACACTGATAGAAAAGAATGCAGAGAGGAAAGAAAACAATGACACAGTATAGGGATAGGAAGGGGTAAAGATACTGGTTTTTCTTTTGTTTGGCTTTTATTTCCTTATTAAAGCAAGTTGAAGACCCTTAAGGAGAAACTTCAGATTTCAAAATTTACCTGTAACCTTACTGTCAATTGGACTGTAATAAAAGAATCTGTGCCACAAATTATTGTTACTTTTCTAAAAATACACACACACAACTATATACTTGTGTCTTACACAGACATGGAGGTTAATAAAAATTAACAGCTGACTTACTTGTAAAAGTTTAATTCTCCTAAGAATCAGTGACCACTATACTAGGTCACTGATTAAAATTCCCTTGCAAACAGCCTTCCTGTTCTTTTCTACTGTATCATTTTCAACCTGTGGTGCCTACGTCTTTCATTCTGCAACATTAAAACATGAGCTACAGATCCTAAATAAGTAAATGAGACCACTTAAAATGATGAGCTTGACTTAAAAAGGGAAAAATTTTATTATTCAAAACTTCACAACTTAAGGTTTATTTTTAATAGCATTTACAGCAAATGAGTGAGAGAAGAAAGTAAAGTTGAAGTGAAATCACTCAATTGTTGTGAGGTATGTCAGATATTTAAAAGACAAAGAAAGTATTCAACCCTAGATTACCAATCATGAAATGTCAGCTCACTGAAAAGGTTCAATAACAGAGTTCAGAAAAGTCACAGCACTCACCTCTTTCATACCAAAAACAGCCCAATTATTTTTATTCCTTCTACATTACATTCACAAAAAGCATTTTTGGCAAAGCAAGTTATTATAACGACTTACATTTTAAAAAAATACTATTCTCATTTTCAATGAGAAAATACCAAAAAATCATGGACTCTAGCATTTCTATAACGTGCATACATTTCTGACTACATACAATATTTAATCTACATTTAAACCTACATGTAAACTCAACAGTCTGTCAGGCCTAGCTTTCATATATGAAATTATGTGCTAATACATCAATACTGAAATTCAAGACAGTGATTTGCACTCTAGTTGCCAGGTTTTGTGTGTAAATGTCAAACAATAGGTCCACTAAGAAGCTTCTAAATCTAACTCAATTTATTCATTCAAACCAGAATTTATCATGTGTTTCTAAGCACTGGTTCTCACCTAGGGGCAATCTAGCAGTGTCTGGAAACATTTCTGGTTGATACAACAGGAGAGGGTGGGGATTACCAGAAAGAGGTGCTACTGGCATCTAGTTAGTAGATGCCAAGAATGATGCTAAACGCGTTACAAAGCACAGGACAGCTCCCATAACAAAGGATTATCCACCTCAAAATGTCAATACTGCAGAAGTTGAGAAACTCTGAGCTATAGAAGTTTATAAATACCCATCTGTCTAAAAATAGTACTCACTTCTCCTTTGTTTAGGTATTATTTACCAATTCTATTCTTTACGAACTAGTCTCTGGCAACAAACTTACCATGTTCCCATCTTTTCAATCAACTTCTAACTTCCAAACTTGTCAATAAAAGCAATTTCAAAATCTTTTTGTCTTTGATTCATCCTTATTTTTAATAAGAGGAGGAGAAGTAATGGCCAGACCAAAACATATGCAGCCCTTACTACATGCCAAGCATATTCTAAGTGCCTTGCATACATTAACTCATTAATCTAGGTACTATTATTACCAGGTATTCTTATTATCCTCATTTTACAAATGAAGAATCCAAGGCACAAAAAGGTTAAATAACTTGCCCAGGGTTACAGATAATAAGGAGTCAAGTCAGGTTTCAAATCCAGACAGAATGGCTCCAGAGTTCACAACCTTAAGTATTCCAGGGTCACCTCTCTTCCTTCATCCTCTACACCAGATCATAAAGTCCTTAAGATCCACAAAGGACAGGGACCTTGTTATGCTCACAGCAGCATCCCCAGAGTCCAGCACATAACAGGTGCTCAAAAAACCTGTTTGTTGAATGAAGTATCTCTCAAACTCACCCCACCTGTTTCCATTGCCTCCATTCAAGGCCAAGTCTCTGAGCATCTCATACTTAGATTTCTTTACATATCCTATTTACTAACCAATCAAGTGAAAAGATATAAAGTCCTCTGCCACATTGTCCATAATCCAACATAATCAAAGTTTTCTTCCCACTGCTCCTCAATTAGAATCATAATATCTTAGAGTCAGAAGGTACCTTAGAGATCATCCAATTTAACATTTTACAAGAAATCCAAAGACAGTAAGTAGCTAAATCACCCAGCCAGGTGAAGCCAGGATCAGAACTTGATTCCTGCAATTTTTATTGAAGGAAGATTTACTTCATTCATGACAGATGTCTGCTCACTATTTCATCAACAAAATAAGTTCATTTCAATTGTCCACACTTAAGTTGTTTCTCCTGCACAGCTTGCCCTTTTTCTTGCTCCATAAATGCAAATCCTATCCACCCTTCAAAATCTCTTCCTATTCCCTTCTTCACGACCTCCTCCTTCTCAGAAAATCTTAGGTCTTGAATAGAGACTAAACGAAAAGGATCACCATTGCCTACCAGGCCAAGTTTAATACATACTAACACCTTCCACAATGCAAAGCTACTTGGATCATTTCTTCCCTGAAAACTATTTACCCATTCTTTTCTCCTGCAATGCAGGAAGTGATTTCAATGAAGACTAACTTATATGGCACTTTCATAAAATGTTCATATCTCTGGAAGAGAGGCTCACTCACATCTTTAATAGTAGACATATAACACTCGAATGGCCCAAATCACCTCTCTCTTCCATTAAGAAACTCAGCTTGTTCACAAAGTCCAAACCCAGAACTCTGATACAACTCACTATATCTTTCTCTGCATTAAGACCATTTGTCTTAACTTCCTCCAAAACTCCATTTCTAACGAACAGTTCACATTTCCTTCCACCTCTTCCCTGCACTATGCAGAAAAGAACACCCTCTTTTCTCTTTTATTATTTTCCTTATGCCTCTTCAGTGAAGGTTCAGTTTGGTGCTGCTCAGCCAACCTCAACTATCCAGTCCTTTATATAGAAGTCACATCTATTTCTTCAGCCTTCCTCAGATCTTAGAGTATCTCAACTCCATGAAGGTCAGTTTTTTTCCCTTCTTTCTTTAGACACGTGGCCTCAAAAGGTGTGGGTGCAGCTAAGAGGAGTGCAAAAAAGTCCATTCTTCCCTGGACTGCAGGAAAGAATATATTAGAACTCTTGTTATATTTATTTTTTCATCTCATCCTTTCTTAAATTCTGCTTCTGTGTACATTTGTAAGTTACACATTAGTACAGTGCGACAAGCATATAATATACACAAATTCTTGGAGTATTATATGATCAAGAGATATTAAAAACTGGAGTTGGAGACAACTTAAAAATACCTTTATATGAGGCCAAAGTAACAGGTTCCAGACGATAGAGAGGATATATGTTTGTATACATGTACACATGATTGGCAGAAAAACTCTTGTTCCTACCCAAAGTCCTAACTATGCCCACCAACGTCAAACCCCTGCAATCCATCTCAGAATTGTGTCCTACTCAAAAGCCCCACCAGAGGCTTCCCTGGTGGCTCAGAGGGTAAAGCATCTGCCTACAAATGTGGGAGACCCAGGTTCGACCCCTGGGTCGGGAAGATCCCCCGGAGAAGGAAATGGCAACCCACTCCAGTACTCTTGCCTGGAAAATCCAGTGGACTGAGAAGCCTGGTAGGCTACAGTCCATGGGGTCGCAAAGAGTCAGACACGACTGAGCCACTTCATTTTCACTTCAAAAGGAGCAGAACACAGGATGGTTTGGCAAAACCCTTCACTTCCACTTTGAAAAAAAAAATTCAAATGCTGAGTTACTATCCTTACCTGTCCCATAGAAATGGATTTCAGGGCACTATTCACTATCCTAACACCGCTGATTGCCTGGCTTGTTCGCTACTTCACAGGCCACTACGTCCTGAGATTCAGTTCCTATTTCCCAATCCCTCGAGGCACAATTCACGGTCCCCTCGATAACAACCGATTTATGCTAACATCTGGATTAAGCTCACACCTCCCTCAGTCTCCTCTTCCCTGAGGATACCATGCACCGTCCCCTCCCCGAGCCGCACAGTCGTGTCCAGTGTAGACGACAGTCCATCCAAGATCCCTAAGACCACTTCTCTTTCCTCCTCCGCCCCCGGGAGCTGCCAGCCAGGCTGGAGACGGGAGGGGGAGGGGTGTGACTCGCCTCCCGTGACTGGCCCAGATGGCAGCCGATTCCGCCCCCACTCTCGGGCACCCCTCCACCCGCTCGACCCCCTAGAGCTGCCTGTCTGCCTCCCACCCCGCCCCAACTCCACCTCCGGCCTCCCCCACGTCCTCACGCCGGCTCCCGGACACACTCACCATGCTGGGTGAAGATATTGAAGCCGGCCTCTGCGGTGCGCCCCACCAAGTCCCGCCTGCGACCGGAGGGCCTGGCTGCGCTGCTGCCCCGGATCCCGCGGGGTTGCGACTGCTGAAGCCCCGGAGCCTCCCCGACGCGGCCCACCTGCTGCCCCATCCCTGCGCTCGCTTACTCCCGCGCCCCAGACGACCCCTGGTCACATTCCTCCTCGGCTCCGGCCTCGGGGTTCCAGGCGCTGCTCCGGCCTCGCCTTCCCAACCCAGGCCCCGGCCCTGAGCGGTCCGGCAGCCTGCGGCTCTGCACCCGATTCCTTACAGCAGGCGCCGCGCTGCCTCCCGACGCCTCACAGGTTCTCCTTTTCCCTTCCCATCCCGCGGCTCCGCGCCCCCAATGCTGCCGCTGCTACCGCCGCCGCCGCCGCCATGTTTAAACCACCGAGCACTGGGAGAGCGTGGGACAGAGCGTCTCCTGCCCGCAACCCGACCAGTCTTCTCCGCTATACTCAGGGGTCGGGCTTCCCGGCGGCCCCGCCCCGCCCCGCCCCTCCCGCACGCCCCCGCCTCCTCGCAGGGTGGGTCCACCCCCACCGCCGCCCCCGGTACCCACCTCTTTGGCACGTCTACAGCTGCTTTAGGTCTTTCCGCCCTTCTGTTCCTTCGCGGCAGCTCGGCCTCCCACATCCGAATCCACCTTAGCCGACCCCCTCCCAAGTTCGGTTCAACGCGCTTACCGGCTTTTTGGGGGTCGGTCGGTTTAAAGGTTTCCCTGTCCCACCTCCACCTGTCAAATCAATCAGTTGCGCTGAGCGTCCCGGGTGCACTGTTCTTTAGCCGACTCAGCTGGGACGGAAAAGCACAAGAAGTTTGGTGCTTGCCATCCAGGTGAGGCTGTCTAAAATACCCTGGAGGATTCCTTTAAACACCCGTGTCAGCAGCAGACATACAGTCAAAATTAAATGATATAAAATTTACGTGAACATAATAAAGTACATTATTTCATTGCAATTTTTTTGAAATTATTTCATGATGGAAAATTGCACTCACCTTGGTTGTCTGTACTCTACAATCTCATTGGGGAAGCAGTTATAACCCGATTCCTCCTATTATATTATCATGAAGTCCTCTTGAACTTCTTTACCATCTAACCACATATGTGTTTCTGTTACCCTTACGTCACTTGTCAGTAAAGCTAATCTTCACACCGGCATGCTTTATATACAGTGCACGTGGTCAGGTCTTCTTTTGACGACAGAAAAATAAAATTACCTTTGACCCTGTTTCTGAGTCAGAACTTACTTACTTTTGCCTGTATTGTCTAAAGAGAGTGACTCAGGCAGAAAAGAGAAATGTTTTTAAAGCGCAGGCACGCAGACATATATTTGTATATTCACTTATCTCCCCCTCACTGCACACTCTCGCATCTTAATATTCAGTTTTTTACATTCTTAAAGAACTTGATAATTATTTCTAGCTATTCAATTAGCTTCCCTATCAGATCAGATCAGTTGCTCAGTTGTGTCCGACTCTTTGCGACCCCATGAATCACAGCACGCCAGGCCTCCCTGTCCATCACCAACTCCCGGAGTTCACTCAGACTCAAGTCCATCGAGTCAGTGATGCCATCCAGCCATCTCATCCTCTGTCGTCCCCTTCTCCTCCTGCCCCCAATCCCTCCCAGCATCAGAGTATTCTCCAATGAGTCAACTCTTCGCATGAGGTGGCCAAAGTACTGGAGTTTCAGCTTTAGCATCATTCCTTCCAAAGAAATCCCAGGGCTGATCTCCTTCACAATTGACTGGTTGGATCTCCTTGCAGTCCAAGGGACTCTCAAGAGTCTTCTCCAACACCACAGTTCAAAAGCATCAATTCTTCGGCGCTCAGCCTTCTTCACAGTCCAACTCTCACACCCATACATGACCACAGGAAAAACCATAGCCTTGACTAGGCGAACCTTTGTTGGCAAAGTAATGTCTCTGCTTTTGAATATGCTATCTAGGTTGGACATAACTTTCCTTCCAAGGAGTAAGCGTCTTTTAATTTCATGGCTGCAATCACCATCTGCAGTGATTTTGGAGCCCATAAAAATAAAGTCTGACACTGTTTCCACTGTTTCCCCATCTATTTCCCATGAAGTGATCGGACCGGATGCCATGATCTTCATTTTCTGAATGTTGAGCTTTAAGCCAACTTTTTCACTCTCCACTTTCACTTTCATCAAGAGGCTTTTGAGTTCCTCTTCACTTTCAGCCATAAGGGTGGTGTCATCTGCATATCTGAGATTATTGATATTTCTCCCAGCAATCTTGATTCCAACTTGTGTTTCTTCCAGTCCAGCATTTCTCATGATGTACTCTGCATATAAGTTAAATAAACATATGGTGACAATATACAGCCTTGACGAACTCCTTTTCCTATTTGGAACCAGTCTGTTGTTCCATGACCAGTTCTAACTGTTGCTTCCTGACCTGCATACAAATTTCTCAAGAGGCAGATCAGGTGGTCTGGTATTCCCATCTCTTTCAGAATTTTCCACAGTTGATTGTGATCCACACAGTCAAAGGCTTTGGCATAGTCAATAAAGCAGTAATAGATGTTTTTCTGGAACTCTCTTGCTTTTTCCATGATCCAGCAGATATTGGCAATTTGATCTCTGGTTCCTCTGCCTTTTCTAAAACCAGCTTGAGTATCAGTTATTGGAGGTAGCTTACTGAAAATTTCCTTGAAAGCAGAGTACAGGAGCCATTGCAAAAACCAACAAAACAACCATTGGGAAGATAAGGTCCAGGAGAAAAGGTGGATGAGCTCTCCTTTGGACATCTTTCATAGAACAGGATGAAAGATGAACCATTAATATTCATTACAATAAAAGCTCTATGAAATTATTCCATTGCCATCCAGGGTATCACCTGAAATAACTGAAATTGCCCACCAAATGGCAAAAGAAACAGTGTGCTTTAGCACTGGATACAATATGAATTTTTCATTTGGATCAAAGTTTTCCTGTGTTTAAATACTTGTTTTCCTTTTAATTCCCAAAGTGCTTCCAAAAAAAAAAGAAATCACTGATAAGGGATAAAGGTGATCATAGAGCCAGAATTGGTTTTGCTGTTTGATTTTTATTATCTGAGAGAATGTCACTTAGAAACAGATCTGGGTTCTCTGCTAATTCTTTAACAGTATGCAATAGATGGGTATAGTATAGTGCAGTGGTTAAGGACAGGCACTTAAGCCACACTGCTTAAGTTCAAAACTGAGCTCTGATTACATGTTAACTGTTTGTTCTTAGGCAAATATTTAACCTATTTGTGCATCAGTTCCTCATCTGTGACGTGATGGTGATAGCAGTACTACCTACCTTATAGGGCTGTTGTGAAAATTAAATTGGTTAATGTAAAATAAGGCACTTAAAACAGTATTTGGCATATAAAAAGGACTATTAGTACAAAAAAAAATGCAATGTTTTCAGAAGTTCATCAAATTTCCAGGCCTAATTTTTTCAAATGCTATATGCTTAGATCATGGAACAAATTCTACAGTATTTATTCAGGTGAGCCACGCACCACCACCACCTGACACCTTGTATTTAACTAAAAGGAAAAACATCAATCTACCAATAAAAACACATGAAACCATATATCACTTTATTAGGCATCCCTACCTGGTCATCACCAGGACCTGCACATGCGAACTATTATATGTGAAATACTACTTTTGTTTAGCATATGAAGATTCCTCCACCATGGATTCTTAAGATCCTGCCTAGACTTAGGCCAGGGCTTCCCAGTGGTCAAGAATCTGCCTGTCAATAGGAGATGCATGAGATGTGGGTTAGATCCTTGGGTTGGGAAGATGCCGGTGGAGAAGTGGGCAACCCACTCTAGAATTCTTGCCTGGAGAATCCCATGGACAGAGGAGCCTAGCGGGCCATAGTCCATGGGGTTGCAAGAAATCAGACACGATGGAGCACAAAACTAAGGCAAATATAAGAGATATTTTTCGAAGTGAAATGGGAATTTTCAGAATGGGAGTGAGGGGCAGTAGAGCAGGGAGAAACCTACTTACTTAGGTGTGGGACACTATTTCATCTCAATAAAATCAAGCCCAAGTGACTCCCCTGAGAATTACACACTTGAAACCATTGAAACACTTTGAAGAATCCCAAGTAGTACCAGCTCAAGCTGAATTGAGGGCAGCTGTGAACTCCAGGCAGGTGCAAAAGCCAGATGAAGACCAGGCAGGTATAGAAACCAGATTGAAAACAAAACAGTAGAGTGCATGGTGCACAGTAGCATAGGGACAGCCTTACCTGAGCAATGGCCAGGGGATGGCACGAAAAATCAAACCCATTGTCATCAACAAGGCACAATGAAGACAAAGATACTCATCATCTTTACCTTCCCTGTAATAGAAGTAATACCACAATTTTCAGAAGCAAGGAACAGGTAAGCAGTGCTTCGCTGATCCCCGTCTTGACTGATCTGGATTTCCAGGGTATTGCCAGTCTTACATTATCTCCCATATTAGTCCATATTTCTTTCTCTACATTTGTATGGATATCCGGGATATCTTTCTGCTGAATTCTCCTGCTACTAGCCTTTTCTTTTGAGATTCCTCACCTTTAGCACCAAACAATTCACTAAAACAAAAATACCTCTTCTTGTCATTGCTTTGACTGTGCTTCCCCTCCCCTTCATAATGTACAAGGTCTAAAATTTTCACCTGATGTTTCAAAATTACTTCCCAGTATACCCTGGATTATAATTCCCTAATGTTCATCAACTCCTGTTCCCCAAACCCTCACCCTTTCTATGGTAGGCATGTATATTTTATTCAATAAGCCTACTTTAGGATTTCTTCCTTTTTAGCTCCGATTTTTGCAATGCTCAGGGTTTCCCTAATAGCTCAGTTGGTAAAGAATCTGCCTGCCATGCAGGATACCCTAGTTCGATCTCTGGGTTGGGAAGATCCCCTGGAGAAGGGATAGGCTACTCATCTTGGGTTTCCGTTGTGGCTCAGCTGGTTAAGAATCTACATGTAATGCGGAAGACCTGGTTCCAATCCCTGGGTTGAGAAGATCCTCTGGAGAAGGGAAAGGCTCTCCACTCCAGTATTCTGGCCTATATTCCCCATGGAATGTAAAGTCCATGGGGTTACAAAGAGCTGGACATGACTGAGTGACTTTCATTTCACTTTTGCAATACTCAGATTCTCCCCAGTATGGTCCTGAAGTGACTCCCTTTACAGTATTCAGGACTTGAATTTACAATCTACAAAAGCTACTCAGATCATGCCTCCTTCTTAGGAAAATCTCAGACTTATCCATAGACACACAGTAGTTCCCCTGTACTCTACTCAGCCTATACCTAAAACAGCCACACCTGATAATGATTATTTGCCTGTAAAATTCAATTACCTTCTTCTACATTCCCCCAAGTGTTTCTCAAGTGGCACTAGTAATAAAGAACCCACATGCCAGTGCAGGAGATGTGAGAGATACAGGTTGTGAGTTCGAGCCCTGGGTGGGGAAGATCCCCTGGAAGAGGGCATGGCAACCCACTCCAGTATTCTTGCCTGGAGAATCCCATGGCCAGAGGAGACTGGCAGGTTACCGTCCTTGGGGTTGCACAGAGTCAGACACAACTGAAGTGATTTAGCACACATGCACGCATATCCCCCAAATGTGTTTAATTTTGACATATGGCTCAGTGTCAGAGTGTTGGAAAGAACCTCAGAGATCATCTAGGATAATCTTCTGAAATTACCAGTACAGTAACTCCAGTGAGGGTGCCCATTTATTTCCAAGAATTCTAATTGTCAAAAAGTTCTTCCTAGAGATAAAATGATACATGCCACCCTGAAATTTCCGTTTCACCCCTAGTCCTAGTTCTACCCAGTAACTACACAGATTACTTTTCACTTTTCTTCTGCATAACAGCTTTTCAAATATTTGGCAGCTTTCGTGTTTCTTGAAATCTTTTCTTTTACCTATATAATGCATATACTTGTATAGTTATATTAACCTGTCTATATTATCTACGTGGACTCAAAATGTTTATGTAGATAAATTGGAAGAAAAATGTAATTTCATACACAGTATTTTTCATTTTTTCAGCCTTATTGAGATTTAATTGACATATGACATTGTTTAAGGTGTGCAGTGTATTATTTGATACACATATATTGTAAAATGATTACCACCATGCTATGCTATGCTAAGTCACTTCAGTCGTGTCCGACTCTGTGTGACCCCATAGACAGCAGCCCACCAGGCTCTGCCATCCCTAGGATTCTCCAGGCAAGAACACTGGAGTGGGTTGCCATTTCCTTCTCCAATGCATGAAAGTGCAAAGAGAAAGTGAAGTCGCTCAGTCATGTCTGACTCTTAGTGACCCCATGGACTGCAGCCTACCAGGCTCCTCCGTCCGTGGGATTTTCCAGGCAAGAGTACTGGAGTGGGGTGCCATTGCCTTCTCCGATTACCACCATAGAGTTAGTTAATACTATTATTATTTCTCTTTTTATATAATATTTATTTATTTATTTTTGGTTGTGCTGGGTCTTTGTTGCTGCATGTGGGCTTTCTCCAGTTGTGGTGAGTGGGGACTGCCCTTTGCTGCGGTGCCTGCGGTTCTCATCGCAGTGGCTTCTCTTATTGCAGAGCACAGGTTCTAGGCACGCAGGCTTCAGCAGCTGCAACACGCAGACTCAGCAGTTGTGGCTGCCCTGCTCTAGAGCACAGGTTCAGCAGTTGTGGTGCTTGGGCTTAGTTGCTCAGTGGCATGTGGAGTCTTCCCGAATCAGGGATGGAACCCATGTTCCCTGCATTGGCAGGTGCATTCTTATCCACTGTACCGCCAGAGAAGTCCTACCATTTCTTTTCTATTATAAGAACATTTAAAATCTCTCTTCACAACTTTCAAGTATATAATACAGTATTATTAGCTATAATAACCATGCTGTACATTAGATCCCAAAACTTATTCACCCTGTAGGTGGGAGTTACTCATGCTTGCTTCTTGCAAGAAAAGCTATGACCAACCTAGACAGCATATTAAAAAGCAGAGACATTACTTTGTCAACAAAGGTCCATCTAGTCAAAGCTATGATTTTTCCGGAAAAGGCAATGGCAACCCACTCCAGTACTCTTGCCTGGAAAATCCCATGGACGGAGGGGCCTGGTAGGCTGCAGTCCATGGGGTCGCGAAGAGTCGGACATGACTGAGCGACTTCCCTTTCACTTTTCACTTTCATGCATTGGAGAAAGAAATGGCAACCCACTCCAGTGTTCTTGCCTGGAGAATGCTAGGGACGGGAGAGCCTGGTGGGCTGCTGTCTATGGGGTCGCACAGAGTCAGACACGACTGAAGAGACTTAGCAGCAGTAGAAGTAGCATGGTTTTTCCAGTAGTCATGTATGGATGTGAGAGTTGGACTATAAAGAAAACTGAGCGCCAAAGAATTGATGCTTTGAACTGTGGTGTTGGAGAAGACTCTTGAGAGTCCCTGGGACTGCAAGGAGGTCAAACTAGTCCATCCTAAAGGAAATCACTCCTGAATATTCATTGGAAGGACTGATGCTGAAGCTGAAGCTCCAATACTTTGGCCAAGTGATGCGAAGAACTGACTCATTTTGGAAAAGACCCTGATGCTAGGAAAGATTGAAGGCACAGGGAGAAGGGGACGACAGAGGATGAGATGGTTGGGTGGCATCACCAACTCGATGGACATGAGTTTGAGGAAGCTCTGGGAGTTGGTGATGGACAGGGAAGCCTGGCGTGCTGCAGTCCATGGGTCACAAAGAGTTGGACATGACTGAGCAACTGAACTAAACTGAACTGAAGTGGAAGTTTGTACATTTGACCAATAGCAATCCTCCTCTCCCCTCTACCCCCAGCCTCTGCTAACCACCATTCTAGCCTCTGTTTTTATGAGTTTGGCTTCTCAAGATTCCACATATAATGATACCATACAGTAATCTTCTTTCTCTGTCTGATTTACTTCACTTAACACACTTCCCTCAAAGTCAATTCATGTTGCTGCAAATACCACGATTTTCTTCTTTTTCATAAATAAAATTCCATTGTATATACAGGCAACCTATTTTACTTCACTTTATTGTGCTTCACAGATACTGCTTTTTTAAAAAAAAAAACTGAAGGTTTGTGGCAGTCCTGCATCACACAAGCCTGTTGGCACCATCCCCAATAGCATTAGCTGACTGTGTGTCTCTGTGTCACACTTTAGTAATTCTGGCAACATTTCAATTTTTTCATTATTATCATATTTGTTATGGTGATCTGTGATTCAGATCATTGATGTTACTACTCTGACTTGCTGAGAGCATAGGCTCAGTGATGATTAGCATTTTTAGTAACAAAGTATTTTTTAATTAAGGTATGTACATTGTGGCACTTTTAAGACATAATGCTATTGCACATTTGGTAGACACCAGCAGAATGTAAACATAAATTTTCACATGCATTAGGAAATCAAAAAATTTGTTCGACTCATTTTATTGCAATATTTGCTTTATTGCAGTGGTTGGGAAATGAACTCACAATATGCTCAAAGTATGCCTATATCTATCACATCTCTTTTATCTGTTCTTTTTAAGCTGTTTATGCATGCAGCACTTTTGAGTTTTAAGTGTGGTTTGTCTCTGCATCATTGTATTAAATCTTTAAAGGCCTAGAGAGTGCCAAATACCATTCCATTTACAGATCGACATTTTAAAAGTTTTTTTGGATGTCAGTGATGAGGAGGATTCTTATCTGGCCGGAATAGAATTGTCATTCTCTTTGAAGATAAAGAGATGGAGTAAATGACCTCTTGTTCCTTTCAGTCCCAGGGGTCTATAATTCAATATTGTTTTGATTAAAAAACTTTATAAATTATTAAGAGACTATCTTGAACAATGGGCAAAATGCTATATAAATTATCACTAGTAGCAATAATGTCTATTCATTTTAAATTAAGAAATTAGCACTACTCTTTTCTGTGGTAATAATGAAATAGCTGACGGAACAATCCACTTAACAGGTAGCCTATCACTAACCAGTGCAGTGGAACTGAACCCAGTTTAGAATTTATGTGAAATGGGTTTGTTGTTTTGTTTTTTTTTTCAGTTATATATTGCTGAATATGAAGCTATCCCAAAACCCAAGGCTTAAAACAACAGTGATTTTTGACTTCCTGCGATTTGTGTGGATTATCTGAATAGTTCTGCTGATTTCACCTAAGCTCACTCACGTAGCAGCATTTGGCTAGAGCCTCAGCCGAGCTGCAAGGTTGGCAATGGCCTCACTCACATATCTGGCAGTTGGTGCTACTGTATCAGTTTTCTTCCACTGGCCTCTTGTGGGCTGAATTACACCTCCCTCCCTATTCATATGTTAAAGCCCTAACCCCCAGTGCCTCATGGAGTGACTGTATTTGAGGGTAGGGTCAGAACGCTTTTTATTTATTTATTTATAGCTGTGCTAGTTCTTCATTGCTGTACAGGCTTCTCTCTAGTTGAGGAAAGTGGGGGCCACTCTCAAGCTCTGGTGTGCAGACTTCTCATTGAAATGGTTTCTCTTGTAGTGGAGCATGGGTTCTAAGGCACGTGGGCTTCAGTTGTTGGGGTTCCTGGGTTATGGAGTACAGGCTCAGTAGTTGTAGCACACGGGCTTAGTTGCTCCATGGCATATGGGATCTTCCTGGATCAGGGATCAAACCTATGTCTCCTGCATTGGCAAGCTTATTCTTTACCATTGAGCCATTGGAGAAGGGAATGGCAAACTACTTCAGTATTCTTGCCTTGAGAACCCCATGAACAGTATGAAAAGGCAACATGATAGGATACTAAAAGAGAAACTCCCCAGGTCAGTAGGTGCCCAATATGCTACTGGAGATCAGTGGAGAAATAACTCCAGAAAGAATGAAGGGATGGAGCCAAAGCAAAAAGAATACCCAGCTGTAGATGTGACTGGTGATAGAAGCAAGGTCTGATGCTGTAAAGACCAATAGTGCATAGGAACCTGGAATGTCAGGTCCATGAAGCAAGGCAAATTGGAAGTGGTCAAACAAGAGATGGCAAGAGTGAATGTTGACATTCTAGGAATCAGCGAACTGAAATGGACTGGAATGGGTGAATTTAACTCAGATGACCATTATATCTACTACTGTGGGCAGGAATCCCTCAGAAGAAACGGAGTGGCCATCATGGTCAACAAAAGAGTCCGAATGCAGTACTTGGATGCAATCTCAAAAACGACAGAATGATCTCTGTTTGTTTCCAAGGCAAACCATTCAGTGTCACAGTAATCCAAGTCTATGCCCCAACCAGTAATGCTGAAGAAGCAGAAGTTGAACGGTTCTACGAAGACCTACAAGACCTTGTAGAACTAACACCCAAAAAAGATGTCCTTTTCATTATAGGGGACTGGAATGCAAAAGTAGGAGGTCAAGAGCTACCTGGAGTAACAGGCAAATTTGGCCTTGGAATACGGAATGAAGCAGGACAAAGACTAATAGAGTTTTGCCAAGAAAATGCACTGGTCATAGCAAACACCCTCTTCCAACAACACAAGAGAAGACTCTATACATGGACATCACCAGATGGTCAACACCGAAATCAGACTGATTATATTCTTCGCAGCCAAAGATGGAGAAGCTCTATACAGTCAGCTAAAACAAGACCAGGAGCTGACTGTGGCTCAGACCATGAACTCCTTATTGCCAAATTCAGACTTAAATTGAAGAAAGTAGGGAAAACCACTAGACCATTCAGGTATGACCTAAATCAAATCCCTTATGATTATACAGTGGAAGTGAGAAATAGATTTAAGGGCCTAGATCTGATAGACAGAGTGCCTGATGAACTATGGAATGAGGTTCGTGACATTGTACAGGAGACAGGGATCAAGACCATCCTATGGAAAAGAAATGCAAAAAAGCAAAATGACTGTCTGGGGAGGCCTTACAAATAGCTGTGAAAAGAAGAGAAGTGAAAAGCAAAGGAGAAAACGAAAGATAGAAGCATCTGAATGCAGAGTTCCAAATAATAGCAAGAAGAGATAAGAAAGCCTTCAGCGATCAATGCCAAGAAATAGAGGAAAACAACAGAATGGGAAAGTCTAGGGATCGCTTCAAGAAAATCAGAGATACCAAAGGAACATTTCATGCAAAGATGGGCTCGATAAAGGACAGAAATGGTATGGACCTAACAGAAGCAGAAGATATTAAGAAGAGATGGCAAGAATCTCACACAGAAGAACTGTACAAAAAAGATCTTCACGACCCAGAGAATCATGATGGTGTGATCACTGACCTAGAGCCAGACATCCTGGAATGTGAAGTCAAGTGGGCCTTAGAAGCATCACTACGAACAAAGCTAGTGGAGGTGATGGAATTCCAGTTGAGCTATTCCAAATCTTCCAAATCCTGAAAGATGACACAACTGAGTGACAGATCTGATCTGAAAGGTTCAGGATAGGGTCTTTAATAGGTAAACAACTCAAAATGAAGCCTTAAGGGTGGGTCCTAACTCAATATGGCTGTTGTCTTTATAAGAGGAAGTTTGAATACAGACACACAAATGGAAGAGTATGTGAAGACAGGGAGAAGACAATGTAGACTTAAAAAAATATTCACAACACAAAAATTGGGAGTTATTTGGTGGGAATTTTTAGGACTTCAAGCCTGAGAGGCAGCATCTCCAGTAACCCTGAAAGAATTGTCCTGAAGAGGTGAGAGGGGAGAGGGGAGCCAGGATATATAGAAGCTTTGCAACAAAGGGCAGGTAGTATGAAAATCAAAAGATTTTTGTAAATTAAAGAAAATCAGATATCCCAAGTTAGGGAATTTAGTGCTTTCCTAGGTATGGGAAGATGCAAGAGTCGGGGCTCACTGAAATCATTCCTTTAACATGCACCTTAGCTACCTGGGGCCAATATCTTGTGTTTGCACATCCTGAGTTTCCTCAGGGCTCACCAGAGGGAGTGGCTGCAGTCTGATGGCTGCTAAATGGCAAGTATTCTTTCCTTCCTGAGTGTCCTCAGGGTTCATTGGCTCACACTGGAGGGCTGCAATTGCTGATGACTGTGACATCCCTGATTACTGATACGGCAGGAAATATTTCATTTCTTAATAGCCATTCACAACCCAAACAGAGGTCTCAGAAGAAACCAGCCCTGGGACTTCCCTGGTGGTCCAGCGGTGGACACTCCACACTTCCCGTGCAGCTGGCATGGGTTTGACCCCTGGTCAGGGCCTAGGATCCCCCATGGCACATAGCACAACAACAACAACAAAAATGTTTTTTGTAAAGAATAAGAAAAAACCCCAATCCTTCTGACATCTTGATCTCAGACTTCCAGCCTCCAGAAGATTGAGAAAATAAGTATCTGTTAACTAACCCATTCTGTGGTACTTTGTTAGGGCAAAATCTTAGCAAACTAATGTAAACAATCTAACCTACTGGAGAATGAGGTTAGGACTGTTGTAGTAAAGTACCAAAAGATGACTTAACAGTATTTTATTTTGTCGTGGTTCTTGAGGTTAAAAGTCCAAGGTCAAGATGTCAGCAGGGTTGGTTCCTTCTGAAGACTGTGAGGGAGAATCTGTTCTCTGCCTCTGTCCTAGCTTCTCATGGTTTCCTAGTAATTTTTGGTGTTCCTTGGCACCTAGCATCATCCTATCTCAGCTTAGGAGTCACTTCCTCCTAGAAGCCTTAACTGACACACTGGAATAGATGTCCCTTCTCTGAGCCCACATTAACCCTTATCTATGCCCCAGGATTTAGAAGTTACCTGTTTAGAGTTGCTGAGGTTAGTATGAAGGACAAACTGGGCCATGTGTAAACTGAAACCCTTTTTTGAAGAAGTACCTGTCAATACATATACGTGGTTCCTAAAGACAGTATACATACTGTGTATGCATTTCATATATTCTTTTACCCAGCAATTCCTAAAAATCACACAAAAATACAGGTTCAAGTATGGTCACAGTTTTGTTTTTAATTGTGAAAAATTGAACCCAGAGTAACTGTTCCTCAACATAGAAATAGTTAATGTAATACTAAACACTGATATAGGGCTTAAAAAGATCTCCAAAGTTTATCTGGGAACAAAAAACACAGCAAGACACAGAAAACATGAAAGTTTCTCTGGATGGGTAATGGGAAGAATTATCAGAAAGGAAATGGTGGGTGGGGGGCACCAGAAGTGCTACCAGTTTGTTTGGGCTAACTTCAGCATTTGCTATGATGTATGCCTTCCTTCACATGCTAGTAAAGTAATGCTCAAAAATCTCCAAGCCAGGCTTCAGCAATATGTGAACCGTGAACTTCCTGATGTTCAAGCTAGTTTTAGAAAATGCAGAGGAACTAGAGATCAAATTGCCAATATCTGCTGGATCATGGAAAAAGCAAGAGAGTTCCAGAAAAACATCTATTTCTGCTTTATTGACTATGCCAAAGCCTTTGACTGTGTAGATCACAATAAACTGTGGGAAATTCTGAAAGAGATGGGAATACCAGACCACCTGATCTGCCTCTTGAGAAACCTATATGCAGGTCAGGAAGCAACAGTTAAAACTGGACATGAAACAACAGACTGGTTCCAAATAGGAAAAGGAGTACGTCAAGGCTGTATATTGTTACCCTGTTTATTTAACTTCTATGCAGAGTACCTCATGAGAAACGCTGGGCTGGAAGAAGCACAAGCTGGAATCAAGATTGCCGGGAGAAATATCAATAACCTCAGATATGCAGATGACACCACCCTTATGGCAGAAAGTGAAGAGGAACTCAAAAGCCTCTTGATGAAAGTGAAAGTGGAGAGTGAAAATGTTGGCTTAAAGCTCAACATTCAGAAAACGAAGATCATGGCATCTGGTTCCATCACTTCATGGGAAATGGGGAAACAGTGGAAACAGTGTCAGACTTTATTTTGGGGGGCTCCAAAATCACTGCAGATGGTGATTGCAGCCATGAAATTAAAAGACGCTTACTCCTTGGAAGAAAAGTTATGTCCAACCTAGATAGCATATTCAAAAGCAGAGACATTACTTTGCCAACAAAGGTTCGTCTAGTCAAGGCTATGGTTTTTCCAGTGGTCATGTATGGATGTGAGAGTTGAACTGTGAAGAAAGCTGAGTGCTGAAGAATTGATGCTTTTGAACTGTGGTGTTGGAGCAGACTCTTGTGAGTCCCTTGCACTGCAAGGAGATCCAACCAGTCCATTGTAAAGGGGATCAGCCCTGGGTGTTCTTTCGTAGGACTGATGCTGAAGCTGAAGCTCCAATACTTTGGCCACCTCATGCAAAGAGTTGACTCATTGGAAAAGACTCTGATGCTGGGAGGGATTGGGGGCAGAAGGAGAAGGGGACATCATATAGAATGACGTCTATAAAGCAGGTAAATTATGATACTCCATTAGGATCTTTCCCAACATGTTAATGTTTTGAAGTGACTGATAATAAACTTTTAGCAATAAATGACTTTTTTTAAAAAAAGCTGACAATTTCATAGAAATGCCATCCTTTATTGTACACACAAGTGTCTTCCTTTAGTGAATAAGTGATTATTGACTTCAAAACTACTATATTTCCCCCTGAGCTATGTAGAAAGGCTGCAAGTGCAGATGAAGAAGCTGCAAAGATATTTTCACAGGTTTTCCATAAGAGGGCTTGACAGACTTTCTTTAGATTCCTTGTTTCTTCTCCAGCTTCCTAAATGTATCTCTCGTGACTCTGCTTTCTGCAAAAGAAGCAAGCTGAGTTTATTTCTCAGTGTTCCCTCTGCCTAAAATGTAGTACTTTTTTCAGATTGACTGGCCAAGTCCTACTTGTCTCTTAGCCCAAGTCTTCCCCTGGGAAGACTTCCCAACCCCTAATTTAGGTTAGATTATCTCGCCTTCAAAATCCTATGCACTTCCAAAGCAATTCATTACCCACTACCAACACTTATTCCCCCATTATTTTAATTACTTGTCCAGTAGCTGTCTTCCTCACTAGATTCTCAGCTCCATGAGGGCAGAGGTTGGTCTCATTTACCAGTGTATCCCCAGCTTCTAGTACAATGTTTGGTTTATGCAAAGTGGCCTTTAAGTAAAACAGAACATTAGAAATGTCTATTTTCTATCTTTCCTACAAATAATTTATCAAGTACATTTCTTTTGAAAATGTAAATGGAAAACTACCAGAGTAATAAATTCTCATTTCAAGAGATTTTGAAAATGTAGAAAATGATACAGAAAAATGCAAAGGTTGTCTATAATACCACCATGTTGTCTATAATACCAAATATTGCCTATAGTACCAGGTCTATAACACCAAAAAGATAAATATTTTTATGTTTTTCTTTTCAATTTTTTGTGTATAGATACACCACATACATGTATGTTTTTGTTAGTTTTATGTTTAAAATAAATAATAAACAACTTCTTCTGTCCTAAGAATTAGAGTTATATAGAACATAGATTAAAAACTCAAAGTTGTCCTTTAAGCCTCCCTTCAATTGCTAAAAGTTGGTTCACTTTTTTCCTCCAGCTTTATTGAAATATAATTGGCATATAACATTATACAAGGTTAAAGCATGCAACATGATTTGATATACGTATATACTGTGAAATGATTACCACAATAAAGTTAACACATCCATCACCTCATATCGTTACTTTTTTAAAAATTGAAGGATAATTGCTTTACAGTGTTGTATTGGCTTCTGCATACAATATTGGGAATCAGTCATAACTATATATATATATATATATATATACATACATATCCCCTCCCTCTTAAGCCTCCCTCCCCTGCCCATCCTCCTTCCCTGCCCATCCTGCCCCTCTAGGTCATCACAGAATGTCCTAGGGTGAGCACCCTGTGTTATCATGTTGTTATTTTGTGTGTGGGGGGGTGGATTCCATTTTTTTAATGCAAAACTGGAATCATACTGCATGTATCAGTGGTTTTGAATTTTATTTTACCCTGCTCCATAGTAAAAACATATATTTTACATTACAATCCAGTGATGCACGCACATATATGGATGTCTGTTCACTTACTCACACATTGGTATATGACTGAAATTTAAACATTTCAGGAAACAATATATACTCTTATGATATATTCTCTAGTCTAGTCTATATCCATTTGTTTCTTTGTTTGTATGAAAACTGTACCTCCAGAGCTCATTCTGAGCTGTCAAAGCCCCAGGAGGGAGAAGAAGAATTCATGCTGGGAAGACAGCCAGCCAGTGGGGAGAGGGAGTGTCAGAGCCCAAGTAGGTTGAGCAGGGTGTCTCCATGGAGAAACAGTCTTGCATGAACTGTCAGAACCTGAATATTGTGAGAAGTGCAACCATGTGGAAGGGGTAACTCAGCGTGGGGTGTCAGAGTCTAAATGCTATGAGGAGAACAGCCACATAAGGGAGGAAGCAGCAGTCATGGGAGATTAGTTACATACAAGGGGCATAATCAAATAAGTAAATTTATAATTTATTCAGAATGTCAACCAGGTTTCTCATTACCAGGGGAAGGAGTTACAAATACAGAAAGAGAAAAAGTAAAAGGAACCCTATGGTGTTACACTACACTGGAAGATTTTTGTGTATTCAGAACTGACTACTTAATTTGTAGAGCCCTATGCAAAATGGAGATGGAGGGTTCCTTGTTCAAAATTTAAAATTTCAAGATGGTGAAAGCAGAGTTTTAAACCAAGTTGAAGCTGTGTTTCTAAGTATGGGGTTCAGTGCAACCACACAGGTCTCACACCCATGATGCCAGCCCTGGGTGTATTCTTGGTTTTTGTATCTACATAGATTGAAATGTACATCTGTATTTACTAGTAATTATGAAATATGATATATAATTTAAAATACATAATATTCCCTCCTCTGACCATGAACAGATTTGAGATCAGAAACACCCCAATAGCAATAGCACATGTAGTACCTAGATCTTGGCTCCTAAACACCAGTCTCTACTAAGAAGAACCAGAGTTCCTTAGAAAAATGGTCTGAAACAAGCCTGGGGCAGGAAAATAGATGACTCTAGATCTATGCCAGAAGGCAATGCTCAGAGAAAGTGAGGCATGTTGAAAGAACACAGGGTTGCTGTGAATGGGCTCTCATTTACAAACCTAGAAAATTTGAGCATCAAAATAAATCATAATGAAAAAAGTAAATATATTCAAGATAATGAGAGCCAGGTTGCTCACTATTTGAGAAGGATGTTAGAGATAAGGAAATGGAGAAAACTATTGAATAAAATCAGAAGCCGTAAGTCCATATTTACATGAATTAATAGACAAATAATTTGAAAGTTTGACATCATGAGTTATATACATTCTCAAGAACCTCCCTACAAAATACTTATTAATAAGTAATTATTAATAAAGATACACTACAATGGAGAAAACAGATACCATCTTAATGAAGTGATCAAAATAAAATAACATCAACATAACTAATCAGAATCCTGCTTCCGCTGACAGGTTACAAATAGAGACCATGGATATTCCTACCAAAAATGAGTTTGACTGAGGAAACACTGAAACTCCAAAATGTAAAACATACTACATTCTTTAATCTGCAAAAATGCACCATGAAAGTAAAGGAAAGACTATTTCAGAATAAGAAAATAAAGAGGCATCACAATCTAAAGATAACATCATCTTGGATTGCTGTTTATTCTAAGGAACATTTGGCAAAACTTGAATAGCTTCTGAAATAGAAGATCCCTATGCACGAGTGTTAATTTTCTGATTTTCATGGTTATATTGTGATCACATAGGAGAATGTTTATAGGAAATGCACACGAACATACTAAGGAATGGGCTTCCCAGGTGGCGCTAGTGGTGAAGAACAAGTTTGCCAATGCAAGAGACGTATAGATGTGGGTTCCATCCCTGGTTTGGGAAGATCCCCTGGAGGAGGGCATGGCAACCCACTCAAGTATTCTGGGCTGGAGAATCCCATGGACAGTAAAGCCTGGCGGGCTACAGACCATAGAGTTGCAAAGAGTCAGACATGACTGAAACAATTTTGCACGCATGCATACACTAGGAAATAATGACACATCTAAGGAAAAATGGCACATTGCATCAGCGACTTACTCTCAAATAGTTTGACGGACAGAGAATGTTGCCTACCTTTTCAGTAAACAAAGAGAATATTGTGGCCATAAAGCCATCAGTCACTGCAACCATACCCAAAGGTGTGCCCTGAGGGGTATTTTGGATGAAGAAATACAGAAAACTGGCCCTAGATTGTTAAGATCCATATCAAAGGAATAATTTTAACAAGCCAAGACTCTTGCATACATAGAAAAAGCCCACACTCATTAACCTGAGATGTGTGTTTTTCCTATGTGATTAGCAATAATCTTTTAATGTTTGACAGTATTTTTTTCAGCAAAATTCCCTGTATATCTTGGCTCCTCCCTTACCTCTTTGGGAGAGTCATCAAAGCTGTTTGAGAGGCTGATTTCCCAAGCTAGAGTCCTCAATTAATGTCCTTGAGTGAAGCATATTCTCAGTTTTTAGGTTGCGAATTTTTTCAGTCGAAAGTTTCAGTGCTTTACCAAAAAAACCCCCAAAATATATAGGTCTATGAAGATAACTTCATTGACTAATAACCTTATCAAGAAAAGAAACAAGGGTACTTTATTTTTTCCTTTCTTATATTTTAATTTTATTGGAGTATAGTTGATTTATAATGTTGTGTTAGTAACAAAGACGAAAGACCCTGTGTGCTAAGACCCACCCAGCACAGCCAAATAAATAAATAAAAATAAATATTTTAAAAATGATAATAAAATAAAATGGACAACAGTATATTAGAATTGTAAAAACAATGAAAAATGGCTGTCTTCAGTGAATACTGCTTTTTTTGGATGTATGCTGACAAGTTATCTATCACTTATTGTTTAATTGCTAAGTCATGTCTCTTTTGCCACTCCATGGACTGTAGCCCACCAGGCTTCTCTGTCCATGGGATTTCCCAGGCAAGAATATTGGAGTGGGTTGTCATTTCCTACTCCAGCAATCTTCCCAACCTAGGGATCAAACCTGCATGTCCTGCATTGGCAGATGCATTCTTTTCCACTGAGCCAGCAGGGAAGCTCCATCTATTAGTTAGGAATTGATTATAGTCTCAGAGGAATATACTTCTGAAAATTGAGCACTGCCAATCTCTTACGTCTCTCTTGACATTTTAGGGATTGCTGCCAGTACTAGAGAGATAAACCTTTCTAGTTTGTTGGAGTTGTAGCACTGAAAAATCTCACTAAATAGGAAACTCTTCCATAGGATGGAGACAGATACTGAAAGCAAGACTGTTTTAGTGTCAAATGGCTCCAACACGAATTACCACACTTATGTAGTCACTGACGGCTCTTTTTACTCCTAGGCTGATGTCTGCAGCATTGATTACCAGTTCATAGAAAGGATCATCTGTTTTGCCTTGTTGTTCTTCAGTCATTCAGTTGCCCAGTTGTGTCCAGCTCTTTGTGACCCCATGGACTGCAGCACACCAGGCCTCCCTGTCCCTCACCATCTCCTGAAGTTTGCCCAAGTTCATGTCCATTGTATCAGTAGTGCAATCCAGCCATCTCATCCTCTGACACCCTCTTCTCCTTCTGCCCTCAATCTTTCCCAGCATCAGGGACTTTTCCAATGAGTTTGCTGTTCACATCAGATGACCAAAATACTGGAGCTTCAGCTTCAGCATTAGTCCTTCCAACAAGTATTCAGGGTTGATTTTCCTTAAGATTGGTTTGATCTCCTTGCTGTGCAAAGGACTTTACTGAGTCTTCTCTAGCACCACAGTTGGAAGGCATCAGTTCCTTGGCATTCTGCCTTCTTTACAGTCCAGCTCTCACAACCATAATGACCATTGGGATGACCATAGCCTTGACTATATGGACCTTTGTTGGCAAAGTACTGTCTGTGCTTTTCAACACACGGTCTAAGTTAGTCATAGCTTTCCTGCCCAGAAGCCTTGTTGCCTTACTCTGATGCAATTTAAGTGGGCAATTTAAAAGCCTTGTAATGATTCTCTTTTGGCTGTGCCTATTAGGCTTCATATCAAGATAGTACTAGTTTAACTATCAGTATTGTGTATATTGTGACCAAATTTTCTAAGAATTCAGATAATGAGAAAGAACAATGACAACACCTACACCAGTATGACCTAAACATCACTGGAAAAGAAAGTTAAACAACTGTGATTATTTTAATAAGAGACAGATAAAATGAGCCATGTAGCAGGACTAAAAAAGTAAATGACAAAAACAGAGCATACTACACAATTTGCAGAAAAGAATTTGATATTAAACATGGTGAAGAGGAAGTGAAAGCTCTGACTCTGAGAGTCTCACCAATCAAGATTGAGAAAGGCAAATACTTCAATATTCATCAAAAGTTATCTCCTCTCCCCCAAAGACATCAATACTCAGTCTAAAATAGACTGAGCTGAGTTAGTTAAGTCATAGTAAACAAGCTAACAAGGATTAATATGCATTATTTGGGGTGAGATGGAGGCTTTAGAGGGAGGAGTATATGTATACGTATAGCTGACTCACTTCGTGGTACAGCAGAAATGAACACAACATTGTAAAGCAATTGTACTCCAATAATAAATAAATGCATTATATTTTTCTAAATCCTTTTATATAATATAGAAATCTATTTTAAAATATTTTATATAAAATTAATAAAACACATGTGTATAGTTTACATGCTTAGTCACTACAGTGTCTGATTCTTTGCGACCCAATGGACCATAGCCCTCCAAGCTCCTCTGTCCATGGGATTTCCCGGGCAAGAATACTGGAGTGGGTTGCCATGCCCTCCTCCAGGGGATCTTCCCAACCCAGGGATTGAACCTGTGTCTCCTGCATTGGTCAAGAGACTCTAGTCAGTCACTCCAGCATTGGTCATTCTTTCACTAAATGTTTACTAAATTCTTGCTATATGCCAGATACTGTGTCAGTGTCTAAGTTTACAGCTGTAAAAAGGCAAACAAATTTCCCTTCCCAGGGAAACTGTAGTCTAATGGGGTATTCAGCTGAGACAACAGACACTATAATATATTGTGTGATGAGTGCTAAGAGAAAGGAAATGACCTAAGAGCACAGAAGCAGAGCAAGGAAGGCTTCCACTAGAATGGAAATCTGGAAGATTTCTCCCAGCCAGAGGAAGCTGGGGGTTGGGGAAAGGGCAGAGAGAAGCATCCTCCAGACCCTAAATAAGGTCAGAGAGAGCCCAATAGGGAACTATGAAGTTTCCTATCAAATTTTTTTCTAGCATCAGCAAATATCCATATTTGCTGTGTCCCTTGTGAGAGATACAAACAGTAGTGGATAATCGTGTGAGTGGTTACAATACAGTGGGAATCTAAGACATAAAAAGTTAAATATTAACACAGGAGAACAAAGCAGCACAAGAGATATCACAAGTTAAGATATAAATTCAGTTAACTTTTTTCCTGACCTCTTTATTTTTTTAAAATTTTTATTCGGGTAAACAGTGTCAGACTTTCTTTTTCTGGGCTCCAAAATCACTGCAGATGGTGACTGCAGCCATGAAATTAAAAGACGCTTACTCCTTGAAAGGAAAGTTATGACCAACCTAGATAGCATATTCAAAAGCAGAGACATCACTTTGCCAACAAAGGTTCGCCTAGTCAAGGCTATGGTTTTTCCTGTGGTCATGTATGGATGTGAGAGCTGGACTGTGAAGAAGGCTGAGCACCGAAGAATTGATGCTTTTGAACTGTGGTGTTGGAGAAGACTCTTGAGAGTCCTTTGGACTGCAAGGAGATCCAACCAGTCCATTGTGAAGGAGATCAGCCCTGGGATTTCTTTGGAAGGAATGATGCTAAAGCTGAAACTCCAGTATTTTGGCCACCTCATGCGAAGAGTTGACTCATTGGAAAAGACTCTGGTGCTGGGAGGGATTGGGGGCAGGAGGAGAAGGGGACGACAGAGGATGAGATGGCTGGATGGCATCACTGACTCAATGAATGTGAGTCTGAGTGACCTCTGAGAGCTGGTGATGGATAGGGAGGCCTGGCGTGCTGCAGTTCGTGGGGTCGCAAAGAGTCGGACATGACTGAGCGACTGATCTGATCTGATAGTTGATTTACAATGTTGTGTTAGTTTCAGGTGTACAGCAAAGTAAATCTGTTTTATATATATATATAAAACAGATATATATATATAGATATATAGATATATATATGTGTGGACTGTAGCCCACCAGGATCCTCTGTCCATGGGATTCTCCAGCCAAGGGTACTAGAGTGGGTTGCCATGCCCTCCTCCAAGGAATCTTCCTGACACAGGGATAGAATTTGAGTCTTTTAAGCCTCCTGCATGGCAGGCAGGTTCTTTACCACTAGCGCCACCTGAGAAGCCCACAGTAGCTCTTTATTAGTTATCTATTTTACATATGCTTATGCTGCTGCTCCTGCTAAGTCGCTTCAGTCATGTCCGACTCTGCGCGATCCCATAGACGGCAGCCCACCAGGCTCCTCCCTCCATCCCTGGGATTCTCCAGGCAAGAACACTGGAGTGGGATGCCATTTCCTTCTCCAGTGCATGAAAGTGAAAGGGAAGTCGCTCAGTTGTGTCCGACTCAGCAACCCCATGGACTGCAGCCTACCAGGCTCCTCCGTCCATCGGATTTTCCAGGCAAGAGTACTGGAGGGGGTGGCCATTGCCTTTTCCATTTTACATATAGTAGAGTGTATACTGGAGAAGGCAATGGCACCTCACTCCAGTACTCTTGCCTGGAAAATGCCATGGACGGAGGAGCCTGGTGGGCTGCAGTCCATGGGGTCGCTAAAAGTCAGACACGACTGAGCAACTTCACTTTTACTTTTCACTTTCATGCATTGGAGAAGGAAATGGCAACCCACTCCAATATGCTTGCCTGGAGAATCCCAGGGACGGCAGAGCCTGGTGGGCTGCTGTCTATGGGGTCGCACAGAGTCGGCCACGACTGAAGCGACTTAGCAGCAGCAGCAGCAGCAGAGTGTATATTGTCAATCCCAGTCTAACAACTTACCTCTTGTCTCCTTTATCCCCGGGTAACCATAAGTCTATTTTCTACATCTGTAACTCTATTTCTATTTTGTAAATAAGTTCATTTGTAACTTTTTTTAAATGCCACATGTGATACCATATGATATTTGGCTTTCTCTATCTGACATTTCTCTCAGTATGACAATCTCTAGGTCTATCTATGTTGCTGCAAAAAGCATTCCATTCTTTTCATGGAATAATCCATTGTACATATGTACCACATCCTCTTTTAAGGGACATTTAGGTTGCTTCCATGTCCTGACTATTGTAAACAATGCTGCAATGAACATTGGGGTGCGTGTATCTTTTCAGATTGGGGTCTTCTTGGTGGATCAGATGGTAAAGAATCTACCTACAATGCAGCAGACCCAAGTTCAATCCCTGGGTTGGGAAGATCCCCAGGAAAAGGGAATGCCTACTTAGTCCAATATTCTTGCCTGAGGAATTTCATGTACAAAGGAGCCTGGCAGGTTACAGTTTATGGGGTCACAAAGAGTCAAATACAACTGAGAGACTAACACTGTCTTTTCAAATTATGGTTTTCTCTAGATATATGCCCAGGAGTGAGATTGCTGGGTCATATGGTAACTATAGCTATATATTTTTAGTACTTAAGGAACCTCCATAGTGGCTGTACTAGTTTACATTCCCACCAACACTGAAGGAGCATTATCTTTTCTCTACATTCTCTCCAGCATTTATTGTTTATAGATATTTATTAAAAAAATTTTTTTTGGCTGAGGTGGGTCTTCAGTGCTGAGTGAAGGCTTTCTCTAGTTGTGGGGAGTGGGGCCTGCTCTTTGTGGCGGCGCACAGGCTTCTCATCGCAGTGGCTTCTTTTGTTGCAGAGCACAGGCTTTAGGCACACAGGCTTCAGTATTTGCAGCTCGCGGACTCTACAGGGCAGGTAAGTAGTTGCCGCATACCTGCTTAGTTACTCTGAAGCATGTGGGATTTTCCCAGACCAGGGATCAAACCCACCTTCCCCTGCATTGGCAGGCAGATTCTTAACCACTGGACCACTAGGGAAGTCCCTGTTTGTAGATTTTTTGATCATGGTCATTTTGACTGGTGTGAGATAATACCTAATTATAGTTTTAATTTGCATTTCTCTAATAGTGTTGTTGGGAGAAGGCAATGGCACCCCACTCCAGTACTCTTGCCGGAAAATCCCATGGATGGAGAAGCCTGGTGGGCTGCAGTCCATGGGGTCGCTACGAGTCGGACACGGCTGAGCGACTTCACTTTCGCTTTTCACTTTTATGCATTGGAGAAGGAAATGGCAACCCACTCCCGTATTCTTGCCTGGAGAATCCCAGGGAAGGGGGAGCCTGGTGGGCTGCCGTCTGTGGGGTCGCACAGAGTCGGACACGACTGAAGTGACTTAGCAGCAGCAGCAGCAGCAATAGTGTTTTTGAGCATGTTTCCATGTGCTTTTTAACCACCTGCATGTCTTATTTGGAGAAATGTCTATTCGGATCTTCTTCCCACCTTTTGATTGGATTGTTTTTTTGATACTGAGCTGTTTGTACATTTTGGAAATTAATCCCTTATCAGTTGCTTGGTTTGCAAATCTTTTCTCCCATCCTAAAGGTTGTCTTTTTTTTTTTTTTTTTTTTTTTTATGGTTTTCTTTGCTTCACAAAAGCCCTTAAGTTTAATTGGGTCCCATTTGTTTATTTTTGCTTGTATTTTCATTACTTTAGGAGGTAGATCAAAAAAGATTTTACTGCAATTTATGTCATAGCGTGTTCTGTGTATGTTTTCCCCTAAGAATTTTATTGTATCCAGTCTTACATTTAAGTCTTTAATCCTTTTGAGTTTATTTTTACATGTGATGTTAGGGTGTGTTCTGATTTTACTCTTTAATATGTAGCTGTTCAGTTTTCCCAGCACCAATTACTGAAGAGACTGTCTTTTCTCCATTGTATATGCTTGCTTCTTTCTCATAGATTAGGTGACCATTAGGTATATGAGTTTATTTCAGGGCTTTCTATCCTGTTCCATTGATCTATATTTCTGTTTTTTGTGCCTACAGTACCAAACTGCTTTGATGACTAGTTTTGTAGTATAACTTGAAGTCAGGGAAACTGATTCCTCCAGTTCCGTTTTTCTTTTTCAAGACTGCTTTGGCTATTTATGATCTTTTGTGTGTGTCCATACAAATTATAAAATTTTTTGTTCAAATTCTGTGAAAAATGCCATTAGTAATTTGATAGAGATTGCATTGAGTCTATAGATTGCTTGGGGTAGTATAGTCATTTTCACAATATTGATTCTTTCAATCCAAGAACATGGTATGTCTCTCCGCGTATGTTTGTTTCATCTTTTTATTTCTTTCATCACTATCTTATAGTTTTCTGAGAATGTCTTTTGCCTCCTTAGGTAGCTTTATTCCTAAATATTTTATTCTTTTTGAAGTGATGGTAAATGGGATCATTTCCATGATTTATCTTTCTAATGTTTCATTGTTAGATATAGGAATGCAAGAGATTTCTGTGTATTAATTTCACATCCTACAGTTACTATTTTAAATGTCTTAGCTCAGTGCTTCTACATTATAATTTGAAACTTTTGGGGTAAAATGAATGTGCATAAAAATTGGAAGAACAGCATAATGAAGATCCATATTGCTCCCTACCTAGATTCACTGAATGTTGACATCTTGCTACACCTGCTTCATCTCTCTCCATATCTGTACTCACGCTTCCCTTTTGCCAAAACATCTGAAACTAGGTTTCAGGCATTCTACATTACCTTTGAAAATGTCAGTCTGAATTTCCTAAGAACTGAAATATTCTCCTATAAGAACACAATGCCCTAACTACACCTAAGAATATCATGAATTCAATCACATCTCCCAACATTTAGTTAACACTCAAATTTTCCCAAGTGTTCACCAAATGTCCTTTATAACTGTTCCCCCCAGCTATCACATTTAAGAGTTCTTCTGTACCTTGTAATGTACTTCTACTGTGCCTGGAAAATAAATGTAACTTATTTTCACCTTTTTCCTCTCCTTAAAGATGAGTCATTCATTGTTCTACTTGGACTTACTGGATCTGCAATGAATGATTTATGATTGGATCTGTGAAGAAAACAGTTTGGAAAGCATTTCAGTATTGACAATCACATCACAAAAGTAGCCTCTAGGTGTCCTCCTTGGATAGAAGAAATCTGTAGCTATTTGTTCCTGAGGACTTCTCCAGATCACTCATTTGAAGACATACATTGTTCTTTGGTCAACATAGATCAAAGAGTGTAATAATGCCTCAGAATTCTAAACAGAACATAAATAAAGCTCAGTTTATATGGTTCTAGAAACATCTGGCACACATGAACTGGGTTGCATACCAGGAGGTGTGAGGATAATAAATCAGTCACAGGGCAAAAATAAGTCAGTGTAAATATTCAGACTTGTTTCCCCCACTTCCATCCCTTAAAAAAAAAATTGTGTACTTATTTATTCATGTTTGGTTGTGCTGGTTCATCCCTATTTAAAAGGGTATTTTTATTGCTCAATATTGTGCCTTTTTTATAAATCCTCAGTTAAATGGGCAGATGAGGAAATGGAGGCATAGAGAAATGAAATTATTTGCCTAAAGATCACACATCTAGTAAGTAGCAGAGTTAACGTTCAACTCAGGTAGTTTGGCTTCACAGTCCATGAACTTCTGCTTTTCACAATGCTATCAAGCCATTACAAAGAAATGAGTTCATCTTCAATTGTTATCATTCTTTTTCTTCACAGATACTTACTACAACAAGGTCATAATATAAGATTAAAATAGTGCAAGAGATCACTTAATGTTCATGTTCTACATCAATCGGAACCATCTGAGCTCATTTTAGAATTTCCTTTCCTAAGCTGCTAAAACTTTATGTCACTGTATATGAGTTTGAACATTAAGGTTCTTATTTAAAATGGAATTGGTCCCCAGTCTGAAGTTGGTCCTGGAACCAACCCCAGGCTTTTTATGAATTTGAAGTAAACAGAATCTAAGGGCCAATCAGCACTTCTGTACCACCTCACTGAAGGGGAGGACTCCAGGCAAATGGGAAAGAAGAGGCTTGGAATGAGGCAGAGTTGATCGAACTGCCATTTATGCATCTGAATTCATTCCCTTATTGATAAAAATATTTTAAAACCTCAAAGTAAAAAAATTGCTGTACTTAAGTCAAAGCAAAATACTTTGTTTATATCTCCATTTCTCTTTTAGAAGAAAAGAGGCTAAGTAGACTGAAGGACTGGATTAACTCCAATTCTTCTCCCCACCCCTTTCCCACACATAGCTCGCGTAGACTATAGTCCTTTCAACTTGTTTCTGGAATGTCCTGAACATGGCAGAGATAGAACTATCTTTTTTCCTGGAGAAAGAATATCAGTATACATTATTTACAAGGAAGTATACAGTCTTACCACTTCAGTACTCTTGCCTGGAAAAATCCCATGGACGGAGGAGCCTGTAGCCTATAGGCTGCAGTCCATGGGGTTGTGAAGAGTTGGACATGACTGAACGACTTCACTTTCACTTTTCGCTTTCATGCATTGGAGAAGGAAATGGAAACCCACTCCAGTGTTCCTGCCTGGAGAATCCCAGGGACCGGGGAGCCTGTTCGGCTGCCGTCTATGGGGTCGCACAGAGTCGGACATGACTGAAGTGACTTAGCAGCAACAGCATACAGTCTTACTGGGCTTCCCAGCTGGCGCTAGTGATAAAGAACCTGCCTGCCAATGCTGGAGACATGGGTTGTGGGTTTAGTCCCTAGGTCAGAAAGATCCCCTGGCAGGAGAGCATGGCAACCCACTCCAGTATTCTTGTCTGGAGAATCCCATGGACAGAGGAGCCTGGCGGGCTGCAGTCCATAGGGTCTCACAGAGTTAGACACAAGTGAAATGACTTAGCACGCACACATGCAGACAGTCTTACAAACATTTTCATCCCAGACTCAACACTCCCAAAGCTTTCAATCATTCATTCAACAATATTTATTGTTTGATTACTATGGGCCAGGCACTGTTCAAAGCAGCTGGGATGTATCAGTAAACAAAAACAAGGATCCCTGCCTTCATAGACTATATATTGTTTCCTGAGCTCTAGTTACATTTCTGAGTCCCTATCATTCAAACAATTTTTGTCTGGTTGTTTATTTGAGGAATATATGGACAAACGTGTCTTTCTTTAAAGCGTGTCTCTCTAGGATTTCTCTGGTGGTCCAGAATCCACCTTTCAGTGCAGGGGCCTTGGGTTCGATCCCTGGTCAGAGAACTCTGTGTGTGTGCTCAGTCATGTCTGATTCTTTGCAACTCCATGAACTGTAGCCCACCATGCTTCTCTGTCCTTGCAATTTTCCAGGCAAGCGTACTGGAGTGGGTTGCCATTTTCTTCTCAAGGGGATCTTTTTGACTGACCCAGGGATTAAATCCACATCTCCTGCATTGGCAGGCAGATTCTTTACCACTGTGCCACCTGGGAACTAAGATCCCACACATCGCCAGGGTACTAAGCTCTTGTGCCACAACTAAGGCCTGACATAGCCAAATAAATAAATAAATAAATATTTTTTTAATAAATAAAATGTGTCTCTAATAAAGGGATATTAAATTGTACTTGGTTTTATTTTTATCTATGACTTTAATAACCATTTCCAGCCTAGTTCCCAGGTGGTGTTTCTGAGCTGTGAGCAATTTTGCCCTCTAGATAGGGTTGCCAAGTTTAGCAATTAAAAATACAGGCTGTCCAGTTAAATGTGGATGTCAGATAAACAGTGCATTTTTTTTAGCCTAAGTATGTCCCACATACATGTACATGTCCTGCATATTGTAGCTTTTCTGGCAATCCTACCTCTGGGTTTTGCATTGTCTGGAGACATGACTCAGGATGTGGTGCTATGAGAATCTAGTGGGTAGAGGCCAGGGATGCTGCTAAAGACTCTGTAAACACAGGATAGCCTCCTCCCACAACAAAAAATTATCAGGCCTAAAATGTCAGTATTGCTGAGGTTGAGAAATCCTACTCTAAAATGATTTCCAAAAGAAAAGAGACAGATCAAAGTTACCTAAGAGGTTTAACATAAACTATTAAAATATAGTATAAAATATTTAACATTTTATAATATAAAATCAATTATTTGGCACTCAGCCTTCTTCATGGACCAACTCTCACATCTGTACATGACTACTGGGAAAACCATAATTTTGACTATGTAGAGTTAGACCAGTGGTCAGTAGTATTCCTGTGAAACAATAGGAACAGTAGACGGGACGGATCCACTTTAAGGGTTGCCCACTCAGATGTTTTATTAGTTAATACCAGCTTTTTTCTTATATTAGTTAACACTAGCTATTTTTTTTTCTGTGCTTAGCTCAATTTCTAGAACATAATAAGAGCACAACAATATTTGTCCAGTGACTGAATAAAGGAGTTGGCCTGATACAGTGGTATTCTTCAGATCAGATCAGATCAGTCGCTCAGTCGTGTCCGACTCTTTGCGACCCCATGAACCGCAGCACGCCAGGCCTCGCTATCCATCACCAGTCAGATAAATCAGGGTGTACCTTACACCTGCCAGTGACCTGGGCCCCCAGTGACTTTGACAGCAGAAGTCACATCTTCATGGCTTCTAAAGCCCTCTGAAGGAGGGCCAGCTCCTATGGTAGCCAAGGAGAAAGTGGGTGACCCATAGAATCTAGACAGTAAATATTCTTAGTTTTGTCTACTGAACACTAGCTGTTTCTTTAGTCAATAGTTCTCAAACATAAATGTGCATCAGGGAAATCTACTACTGGACTAGTTCTTGCTGGGTCCCACCTCCAGACTTCTGATTTGGGGTGGAGGCTGAAAATTTAGAGTTCTAATTTTTTTTCTGTACTACGTGTGGGATTTTTAGTTCCCCAACCAGGGATTTAACTTGTGCCCTTGGCAATGAGAGCCCAGAGTCCTAACTCCTGGACCACCAGGGAGTTCCCTTGGATTTCTCACAAGTTGCCAGGTGATACTGATGCTGCTGGTCTGGAACCATACTTTGGGAGCAATTTAGCCTTAGTCTTAGATGAATCCTCAGAATCTCCGTGGTTTAGCGTAATCTTTCAGTTATCACATCAATCTCAAAATCCAGGATCTCTGGGTGACACAGTATTTCCACTGGGTCTGGATATAGGTTCTCATGATCTGAGGATTTTTGAATTAGAAAAATAAGTTTTCTGTAAATTGTCCTTTTTCCTCCCCTACATTCAGTGGTGGAGCTGGGACATTACTACCCTCAGTAAAACAAACAAACCCCCATTCAGGAAAAGGAAGAACAGGAGATACAGTTGCTGGTTTTTTTGCAATTGTGGAAAACAGCTGGACAGGCATTGTGCAGATATCTATCTTGGGGTGGAAAAAATTGTCCTTGATTAGACTATGGTCCTGCTCTTGGGTGGGATTCCTGTTACCATTTTTCTCTATAATTACTGGTTCCATCTGCTGCAAGTCTCTCCCTTTCCCATTATCCCTCAAGGTCACATCTGAAGGCGACATTGAAGAATGTGTCATCTTTAGGCGCTTTCACTGTGTGCTCCCTGCCCATGCAAATAAGGAGGCTTTAAGGTTGTTTTAAAATTTCCTGATAGAGAGAAAAACATAGACACCAAATGGGGAAAAATGGATAATGGGATGAACTGGAAGATTGGGATTGACATATATACACTATTAATGCTATGTATAAAGTAGACAGATAACTAATGAGAACCATAGCTCACAGAACTCTACTCAGGGCTCTGTGGTGACCTAAATGAGAAGAAAATCTAAAAAAGAGGGGATACATGTAAACACATAGCTAATTCACCTTGCTGTACAGTAGAAACCAACACAACATTATAAAGCAAATATTCTTGTCTGCTCAGTCACTCAGTCATGTCCGACTCTGCCACTCTTTGGGCTGTAGCCTGCCAGCCTCCTCTGTCCATGAGATTTTTCAGGCAAGAATAGTGGATTGGCAGATCTCCAAGATCCCACCAGGGGATCTTCCCAACCTAGGGATCAAATCCGCATCTCCTGAGTCTCCTACAATGCAGGAAGATTCTTTACCGCTGAGACATTGGGGAAGAAAAGCAACTATACTCAAATAGAAATTAATTTAAAAAATAAAATTTCCTGGATAGGCAAAAGCTTTATAGACTAGGCTTGTGGGTTCTTTATCAATATAATTCCCTCAAAAACTTGGATGTTCTGGTCTATTTGCTTTTGGAAAGACTCAAGTGCCAGTAACTACTTCCGAAGTTTTTACCTGACCTAGGGTTGCCAGAAAAATTTTGGGTTTCCAGTGTTCTTATTTGCTAAATTTGGCAACTGTATCTAGATGCAGTTTTCAGGGTCATCTTCTTTGCTTCTTTGCTTCATGATTTGCTCTTTCACCTAAAAGATAGTTACCTTAAGGGTTGGCAGGGAAGACCACATTCTTATTTACCTAGTTGCCACACAGCTGTCATGTTATTTACTCAACAGTCTCACTGAGCCTTTTTGGCTCAAGGCTTTTTCTACCTTATCCTTTGATATTTGGAATCTAGAAGCAGTAGGATTTCCCAGCCGGATAAAGTTCACGATATCTGGGTTTTCCTCATCCTCTTTGACCTCTGTCGGAATTGAGATCAGCTCAGTTCTAACCTACGCCCATCTCTCTCAAGAATAATAACTTGCCGAGAGCAGAAAGTTATAACTCAAAATACACTAGCATTCAAACTCTTTCCAACCACTCTCCCCAGAGCAGAGATTCTTGACCCAGGGATTCGTAACTTGGATGGTGTATTAAGTCAAGTTTTCTGGAAGCAAACCCTGAAATGAGGATTCATGTGCAAGTGATTTACTAATGAGTACAGGTCAGGAAGCAACAGGTAGAACTGGACATGGAACAACAGACTGGTTCCAAATAGGAAAAGGAGTACGTCAAGGCTGAATATTGTCACCCTGCTAATTTAACTTATATGCAGAGTACATCATGAGAAACACTGGGCTGGAAGAAGCACAAGCTGGAATCGAGATTGCCGGGAGAAATATCAATAACCTCAGATATGCAGATGACACCACCCTTATGGCAGAAAGTGAAGAGGAACTAAAAAGCCTCTTGATCAAAGTGAAAGAGGAGCATGAAAAAGTTGGCTTAAAGCTCAACATTCAGAAAACGAAGATCATGGCATCCGATCCCATCACTTCATGGGAAATAGATGTGGAGACAGTGGAAACAGTGTCAGACTTTATTTATTTGGGCTCCAAAATCACTGCAGATGGTGACTGCAGCCATTAAAAGACGCTTACTCCTTGGAAGGAAAGTTATGACCAACCTAGATAGCATATTCAAAAGCAGAGACATTACTTTGCCAACAAAGGTTCGTCTAGTCAAGGCTATGGTTTTTCCTGTGGTCATGTATGGATGTGAGCTTTGGACTGTGAAGGCTGAGTGCCAAAGAACTGATGCTTTTTCACTGTGGTGTTGGAGAAGACTCTTGAGAGTCCCTTGGACTGCAAGGAGATCCAAGCAGTCCATTGTGAAGGAGATCAGCCCTGGGATTTCTTTGGAAGGAATGATGCTAAAGCTGAAACTCCAGTACTTTGGCCACCTCATGTGAAGAGTTGACTCATTGGAGAAGACTCTGATGCTGGAAGGGATTAGGGGCAGGAGGAGAAGGGGACGACAGAGGATGAGATGGCTGGATGGCATCACTGACTCGATGAATGTGAGTCTGAGTGACTTCCGAGAGCTGGTGATGGATAGGGAGGCCTGGCGTGCTACAGTTCATGGGGTCGCAAATTGTCGGACACAACTGAGCGACTGATCTGATCTGATCTGATCTGATCTCCAGTAGCATATTGGGCACCTACTGACCTGGGGAGTTTCTCTTTCAGTATCCTATCATTTTGCCTTTTCATACTGTTCATGGGGTTCTCAAGGCAAGAATACTGAAGTGGCTTGCCATTCCCTTCTCCAGCGCACCACACCCTGTCAGATCTCTCCACCATGACCCGCCCATCCTGAGTTGCCCCACAGGCATGGCTTAATTTCTTTGAGTTAGACAAGGCTGAGGTCATGGTGTGATTAGATTGAGGGTGAAAGAGGAAAGTGAAAAAGCTGGCTAAGAAGACTGAGTGCTGAAGAATTCATCCTTTTGAACTGTGGTGCTGGAGAAGACTTTGAGAGTCCCTTAAACAGCAAGGACATCAAATCTGTCAATCCTAAAAGGAAATCAACCCTGATTATGAATTGGAAGGACTAATGCTGAAGCCATGTTTATTTAACTTATATGCAGAGTACATCATGAGAAATACTGGACTGGAAGAAACACAAGTTGGAATCAAGATTGCCGGGAGAAATATCAATAACCTCAGATATGCAGATGACACCACCCTTATGGCAGAAAGTGAAGAGGGGCTAAAAAGCCTCTTGATGAAAGTGAAAGTGGAGAGTGAAAAGGTTGGCTTAAAGCTCAACATTCAGAAGACGAAGATCATGGCATCTGGTCCCATCACTGCATGGGAAATAGATGGGGAAACAGTGGAAACAGTGTCAGATTTTGTTTTTCTGGGCTCCAAGATCACTGCAGATGGTGACTGCAGCCATGAAATTAAAAGACGCTTACTCCTTGGAAGGAAAGTTATGACCAACCTAGATAGCATATTCAAAAGCAGAGACATTACTTTACCAACAAAGGTTCGCCTAGTCAAGGCTATGGTCTTTCCTGTGGTCATGTATGGATGTGAGAGCTGGACTGTGAAGAAGGCTGAGCGCCGAAGAATTGATGCTTTTGAACTGTGGTGTTGGAGAAGACTCTTGAGAGTCCCTTGGACTGCAAGAAGATCCAACCAGTCCATTCTGAAGGAGATCAATCCTGGAATTTCTTTAGAAGGAATGATGCTAAAGCTGAAACTCCAGTATTTTGGCCACCTCATGCGAAGAGTTGACTCATTGGAGAAGACTTTGATGCTGGGAGGGATTGAGGGCAGGAGGAGAAGGGGACGACAGAGGATGAGATGGCTGGATGGCATCACTGACTCGATGGATGCGAGTCTGAGTGACCTCCGGGAGCTGGTGATGGACAGGGAGGCCTGGCGTGCTGCGGTTCATGGGGTCGCAAAGAGTCGGACACGACTGAGCGACTGATCTGATCTGAATGCTGAAGCTAAAGCTCCAATACTTTGGCCGCCGGATGCAAAGAGCAACTTATTGAAAAAGACCCTGATACTGGGAAAGATTGAGGGCAGGAGAAGAAGATGACAGAGGATGAGATAGTTGGATGGCATCACTGGCTCAATATATATGAGTTTGAGCAAATTCCATGAGATAGTGAAGGACAAAGAGTGGGATACAACTTAGTGACTGAACAACAACAACATTTTCATATAATATTATAGTTGTTGCATACATGTTTTAACATATCTCAAGATATTGTTTATACGCATCACTACTTTGAAATTACGGTAGTCCCAAGAAATGCTGTTGGCAGAATGGAGACCCAGGAGAGCTAAGGGTATAGTTCTATTCTGCATCTAGAGGCTTGAGGTCCAGGAGAGCCAAGGATGTAAGTTCCAGCTTGAGTCTGAGTCACAAGACAAAAAACCAATGTCACAGCATGAAGACAGTCAGGCAGAGAATAAATGAATTCTCCCTTACTCAGCATTTTTGTTCTAATCAGGCCTCCATTGGATTGGATGAGGCCTACCTACATACTCAATGGATGCGAGTCTGGGTGACCTCTGGGAGCTGGTGATGGACAGGGAGGCCTGGCGTGCTGCAGTTCATGGGGTCGCAAAGAGTCGGACACGACTGAGCGACTGATCTGATCTGATCTGATCTGATCTACCTACATTGGGAGGTCCATCTGCTTTGCTTGTCTACTGATTCAAATACTAATCTCATTCAGAAACACCCTCACAGACACACCCAGAATGTTTGATCAAATATCTGGGTACCTAGATACTTTGGAGAAGGAAATGGCAACCCACTCCAGTGTTCTTGCCTGGAGAGTCCCAGGGACGGGGAGCCTGGTGGGCTGCCGTCTATGGAGTCGCACAGAGTCAGACACGACTGAAGCGACTTAGTCAGTAGCAGCAGCAGATACTTTGGTTGGTAGAGCATCAGAATTTTAATCTGAGGGTCCGGGGTTCAAGTCCTGTTCAAGCGCCTGCTGATGGGCTTCCCTGGTGGCTCTGATGGTAAAGCGTCTGCCTGCAATGTGGGAAACCCAGATTCGATCCCTGGGTTGGGGAGATCCTCTGGAGAAGGAAATGGCAACCCACTCCAATACTCTTGCCTGGAAAATTCCATGGATGGAGGAGCCTGGTAGGTGACAGTCCATGAGGTCGCAAAGAGTCGGACATGACTGAGCGACTTCACTTTCTCACTTTCTCTTTCTAGATACTTAATGGATTAAGAAAGATGTGAATATGTTACTGTGTCAAAGATATGACACAGTATATCTTTGTTTTTTGAAAGTATTTTGATAATCATTTATTAATACACTGATAAATACTTAAATAAATACTGGTGGTATTCTTGTACACATTTTATTTTATAAAATGTGTACGAGAATTATTATATAAATACATTATTATATAAATGCTTAAATATTAGATTATTATATAAATAGTTAAATAAATACTGGTGGTATTCTTGTACACATTTTATTTTATACATTTAAAAATATTACTCTGGGGCTTCCCTGGGGGCTCAGTGGTAAACCATTCACCTGCCAATGTAGGAGACATAGGTTCAGTCCCTGGTCTGGGAAGATTCCACATGCCATGGAGCAACTAAGCCCGTGAGCCACAATTATTGAGCCTTAGCTCTAGAGCCCAGGAGCTGCAACTACTGAAGCCCACCAGCTGCCGGGAGGCGGCGTGAGGAACTCCGCCCGTGGCAAAGGTCATGAGGAAGGATGCTTGGCATATGCAAATGTGAGATTGAGCCTCAGGAGTCCCCCTGGAAATTCTCGAGCATCTACCCCCAAAACCAGAGTCTGCCTACTTTACTGCTTTGTGCTCTCACCTACACCTCTGACTTTATGGGGGGCTGTCCCCCACCACCATCTCTCTCTCTCTGAAAAAGAGTTAACTTACAGTTCCAGTTAATAAAGTTCCTAGGCGTGACAAGAGTGTTTTAGTTCACAGACTCCTTTGGAAGTTCTCTAGCCTGCCTGAACAGGTTCTTCCGGCCACATGTGATTGTTCACAGCCTCCCAACCATGAGAGGCAAGAGATGTTCTAAACTTTCTAAATACAGATTCCTTTGAGCAATTGGAAGATTATTAGTATAGTATAGTGGGTTGATTAGAAATTATATTGGTGAAGGGTTTTTATTTATTGGGCCAATGTTTGCTGCTAAGTTTCCATATCCCTTACCTACTGTGTCCCTGGGAGTGTATTGATTAATATATTTGGTGTATAGGAATGTAAGTCGTAGCTTTAAGGTTTGTAACCTTGGACCCTTGAGTTAATTCTTTTCTTGTTATAGCCCACCACACTTTTGCCCTATAGGAATGCAACTTTATCTAATGCTTTCGGAGGGTGGCGCCTGACTTTAGAATAATCACCTTTAGAGAAAAATAAGTTTTCTGAAGAAAGGGTCATAAAATGTTAACAGGCCTCCTGGCCAGAAGATGATGTAAATCACCTAAACTTTTGCATATGATAAGTTTGCAGGAAGAAAGCCTGGCTTCAATAAGGGTCAAGGACTGCTGACCTTGCATGACTCTACCCCTTTCCCCATTATCCTCTATGCACAACTTAAGGTATAAAAACTACTTTGGAGAATAAAGTGCGGGCCTTGCTCACCGAAGCTTGGTCTCCCCATGTCGTTCTTTCTCTCACCTTCTGGCTGAATTCCCATCCGGAGCGTGGAGGCTCGCCAAGCCTACTAATTTTGCCTGGGCTTCTAAGATCTGACTGGGGAGGCCTTAGTGTCTCCTCTCCTTCGGGAGAACAGGAGGATGCCTGTGGCCTACGGAGGTGGTGCAAACTCCTTGTCTTGGAGTTTTGTTGGTTTTCCTCGTAAACCAAGTTATTCAGCCTCTTTTCTCCACTGATTTTTTTCACTGAGCTATCCCTATTTAACCACTCTTTTTATCTCTAATTAACACTTAATTAAGCTATTGTCTCCTGATCGACGATGCCGTCGCCCCTTCGAATTCCCTGGATCCACCAGGGCTGGATCCCGGCAACCAGCCTTACAGCTTGTGCTCTACAACAAGAAAAACCACTGTAATGAGAAGCCCACACACTGCAACTAGAGAGTAGCCCCCAGTCACCACAATTAGAGAAAAGTCCACACATCGATGAAGATCCAGCACAGCCAAAAAACTAAATAAAATTTTAAAATATTACTCTGAAAAGGGGTCTGTCAGCTTCACCAAATTGCCAAAGGGGTACATGGTACCAAAAGGAGAAAATGAAGGAAGGACGGAAAGAAGAAAGCAAAAAAAGAGAAACAGATGAAAAGATTAAACCTCTCTGCCCTGGAATTATAAATTCATTAAATCACACAGTCATCCTTCTAAGTTATTTCAAGTGACACCTTATCAAATCTTTTGTTAGTGCATAATATGCATCTCTATTTTCCTAGGTTTATAATATCTGTTTTTTTACTTCCCACTGCTGATTCACTAAGCTCATCACAAATTTTAGGGTTTTATTACGACAGCTATAGAGCGCTCATGAATGGAATATATGCCCTTTTAAATGAGACCCCAGAGAAATCCCTTCCCCTTTCTACTATGTGAAGACACAGTAAAAAGATGGCCTTCTATGAACTGGGAAGCAGAGCCTTACCAGACAGGAATCTGCCAGTACCCTGATCTCGGACTTCACAGTCTCTGAAGCTGTGAAAAATAAATTTCTGTTGTTTCTAAGCCACTTAGTCTATGGCCCTCTGTTATAGCAGCTGAGCAGATGACAGTGGCATTTCATCCATTTCAAGATACTAAAGATCTGTATTGGGTAAGGTAAAACTGCTGTAATAAATAAATGTTCGATTTCAGTGGCTTAACAATACAAACAACAGTTTATGCATTGTTCAGCATTCATGGTATATGGCTGTCCTTGGTGATTCTCCTGGGCAGCTCCTACCGAAGTTGTGATAGGTACCCAGATTCCTTCCATCGTACTGCTCCATCATCTTTACCAGATGGATTCCCCAGCCAGCTAGACAGAAAAAGAGAAACGAGGATTGTGCTTAAGAGGCTTTTATGGCTAGAACTCAGTCACATGACCCCACCTAACTGCAAGGGAAGCTGGGAAATATAGTAGCACTGTATATCCAGAGAGAAGAAATGATTATTGTAAGGTTGCCAGATAAAATAGTTACCTTTAAATTTCAGATAAACAATATATATATTTTTTTAGTATAACTATGTCCTGTGTAATATTTGGGCATCTTATATTTTTTACATGCCAGATCTAATAATCCTAATTTTGATGATCAGCTAACAGTCTTTGTCACAGGAACAGTGCCAGACTGACCTTTTGAACTCCTTAAGGCCTTGAGTTAATTGAAAATTCAGAGGGAGGAAGAAGCCTGAAGAGACAGCAATTGACTTCCTGGTAAGTGAGTTTGGAACTAGTGTAATTTATTTTGGAAGATGAAAAAGTAGGACAATCTTTGTTTCACCCCTATGGAGACAATAAATTATATTACCAGCTGCCTTATCCCAGGATATATATGAATTTCCATTTAGCATATACTTGTACTATGGACCAACTGAAATTCCCAAAGCAGGAAGTATTGAGTGTTTTTTAGACAATGACTATGATGCTACAGATAGGTTAGAGCACATGGATGGGTGAGATACTTAAAAGTCCCTGCTAATATGGTAGATAGAGACTAGAGTTTGTGATTAGTCTGAGTTGGAGAGGATTATAACCTATTTGCCTTTAAAACCAGACAAATACAGAGTGCTTGGTAGAATATGCAGGAGAGAGGACATGATATTAATTTCTTCTTTGTGATCCCCATCCCTGGAGAGTTTGTATAATGTACAGAAGGTAGTTTCTAACTCAGACCCCTGAGACTTCTAAAAAATAACAGCACTGTTCTTGAAGCATCAGTTCAGTTCAGTCATTCAGTCATGTCCAGTTCTTTGCGACCCCATGGACTGCAGCACACCAAGCTTCCCTGTCCATCACCATCTCCCAGAGCTTGCTCAAACTCATGTCCATCAAATTGGTGATGCCATGCAACCATCTCATCTTCTGTCATCCCCTTCTCCTCCTGCCTTCAATCTTTCCCAGCATCAGGGTCTTTTCTATTGAGTCAGTTCTTTGCATCAGGTGGCCAAAGTATTGGAGCTTCAGCTTCAACTTCAGTCCTTCCTTTAAATACTCAGAACTGATTTCCTTTAGGATGGACTGGTTTGATATCCTTGCATGGACTGTGGCAAGTCTTGGTATACAAGAAAACTCAAATACCCCAAGCCTGGACAAGCCATTAGAGATATATGCCCATGTTATAATAACCTATGGGAAAGGCCATTTAACCTGTTATAGAAATAATGATTTCTAGAATGTGAGGGTATTGTCTGTAATGACCTTTCCATTCCTGGGAAAGAAATAAAATTTTAAACAAATTGCTAAAGTCTTACAAAAGAAGCAGATATTAGAAAAGGACTACCCACTCCAGTGTTCTTGCCTGGAGAATCCCAGGGACGGGTGAGCCTGGTGGGCTGCCGTCTATGGGGTCACACAGAGTCGGACACGACTGAAGTGACTTAGCAGCAGCAGCAGATGTCAACAAAATGTTCCAGCAATGGTACCCTAAACATTGTTGATGACCCCAGGTAGGAAATGTCTTTATAATGTGGTGAAGTGTTTGTAGGTTCTTAAAAGCAGTTGGGCAAAACAGTTTTCTCCATTAAAAAAAATCATAATTATATATGAAAAAACATTCTTTACTAACACTGTACACTAGTACAGTTCTGTGAGTTCTGAGTCATTGAACTACCACCAAAATCAAGTTATAGAACATTTCTTCCCATCTCCCAAGAACTGCCCTATCTTCTTGTAATCAGTCCCTCCGCTGAGCCTTGTCAGTCCCTGGCATCTACTGACATGTTTTCTGTCCCTACTATCTCAGCCTTTTCTAGAATGACATATAAATGCAATCATATAGCATGCAACTTTGTTTCACTTCGGATAATGCTTTTGCAATCCATCTATTTTGTTGCATGTATTAGGATTTGGGACTTTCAGTTCAGTTTAGTTCAGTTCAGTTGCTCAGTCGTGTCTGACTCTTTGCGACTCCATGAACTGCAGCATGCCAGGCCTCCCTGTCCATCACTAACTCCCGGAGTCCACCCAAGCCCATGTCCATTGAGTCGGTGATGCCATCCACCCATCTCATCCTCTGTCGTCCCCTTCTCCTCCTGCCCTCAGTCTTTCCCAGCATCAGGGTCTTTTCAAATGAGTCAGCTCTTCGCATGAGGTGGCCAAAGTACTGGAGTTTCAGCTCCAACATCAGTCCTTCCAATGAACACCCAGGACTGATCTCCTTTAGAATGGACTGGTTGGATCTCCTTGCAGTCCAAGGAACTCTCAAGAGTCTTCTCCAATACCACAGTTCAAAAGCATCAATTCTTCCGCCCAGAGAAATAAAGTCAGCCACTGTTTCCCCATCTATTTGACATGAAGTGATCTTTAAGACCAAAAAAAAAAAAAAAATTCTTTTTCAGAATATAGAAACTCGTCAGATCTCTCTGTTCAAAAAGTTTTTAAGACTAGACTCAGAAGAAGGGGAGTCTCCAGATTCAAAATTATTAAGATAGCATACACATTTGGGGGCTTTGCTCCAAAACTTTATCTCCAGTGGATGCCATGGAGAAATCAAGTCATCAGAGACACTGCTCTTAGTGAAGGGCAGCTGCTACTGCTAAGTTGCTTCAGTCGTGTCCAACTCTTCGTGACCCCATGGACTATAGCATACCATGCTCCACCGCCCATGGGATTTTCCAGGCAAGAGAACAGACTGGGTTGCCATTGCCTTCTCCAAGGGAAGGGCAGAGATGTAGGCTAAAGCTGTGAAAATTGCCTCCATGATTTCTAGAATTAAGGATGCTACTTCTGAAAGAGGAAAAGAAGACATAATCCTTTTGAAAGTGCCATCAAGACTCACTCTAAGGTGCCTGCAATCAACTGGGAATGTCAGCAGCTCTGAACTTTGTCTGGAAGTAATCATCAAAGATTTTAAGGCCAGAAGGAACTGCCCAGCTATGTCTGTGCTTTTATTCACTCTGGAAAAGGTGGGTATTTATAGAAGGATGAACCATAAAAGCTAAGGCATATTTTGAAGTTTTCAAGAAACAAAGGTGAACCCAGAGAAAAGAGTATCCCAACACTGATAGAAACTCTGTCTCAGAGGACCCAAGATGGAGAAAAGAGGCTGGAAGGCTCACAAAACAGTAGAAAAAGCAGTCTGGGGACTAGTCATATTCAAGCTAGACTCTGTCCTACTTGTCTGCCAAAAAGTAGTTGCTGTCCACTCTTTGACTCCTATGGCGGGAACCAAGGAGAGTACGGGAAGGTGAGCCCATAAATATAAATAAAGAGCTATTTCTTCTCTCCTGTGGGGCCCAGAGACTTAGGAGATGGTCGTAACTCTGAGGATGAAGGCTTGGCTGGAATTTCGGGCTAGAAAAACAATGTCTCTTTCTATTTGGAGCTAAATTTAGAAGTAACTTGCCAGGCCTCTAAAGAGGAAAAAGAGTAAAATTAGCCAGAGCCTTGGGTCCGTAAAGGGGCAAACACTTCAGCACATCCTGATTCTGGGTCAAGGGCCAGATTATGGCCAATAAGGCAGCAGTGCAGGCAGCTAGAGGAGCTTGTTATGAACAAGCATCCTGCCAATGTCTTGGCAGAAGCCAGAATAGAGGACCAGCCGGCACTCTGTAGAAGCCAGCTGCCATTTACTGTCAGCATTCCATTTCATGTGAGAGCAGCAAGAAATTCTGTGTACTGATTACCCTGTATTCTGTAAGCATCCTAGACTACTAGGATCCAGTATCCACACTCTGAGGAAAAATGAGGGCACTAGTAAACCCCAAGCTTAGGGACTAGGGAAGTGGAGTCTCTGGTTACATAGATTTTTGTAAAGTTAGTGGCTCAATCACGTCCGATTCTTTGCCACCCCATGAACCGTAGCCCGTCACTCTCCTCTGTCCATGGGATTTCCCGGGCAAGAATACTAGAGTGGGTTGCCATTTCCTTCTCCAGGGGATCTTCCTGACCCAGGGATCGAACCTGGGTCTCTCCCACATTGCAGGCAGATTCTTTACTGTCTGAGCCACCAGGGAAGCCCTATTTTTTTTTTTTTTTTTTTTTAAGCATTGTGAGGGGTACAGAGCTGTACATGACATTTTAAAATTTTTTGTAAAACCATGTCATATACAGCTCTGTACCCCTCACAATGCTTTTTTTTTTTTTTTTTAATGCTTCTCATTCAACTAAATCTGTATTCAGTTCAGTCGCTCAGTCGTGTCCAACTCTTGGCGACCCCATGGACTGCAGCACACCAGGCTTCCCTGTTCATCACCAACTCCCGGAGTTTACTCAAACTCATGTCTATTGAGTTGGTGATGCCATCTAACCATCTCATCCTCTGTCATCCCCTTCTCCTCCTGCCTTCAATCTTTCCCAGCATCAGGTTCTTTTCCAATGAGTCAGTTCTTCACATCAGGTGGTCAAAGTACTGCAGCTTCAGCTTCAGCATTAGTCCTTCCAATGAATATTCAGGACTGATTTTCTTTAGGACTGACAGGTTGGACTCCTTGCAGTCCAAGGGACTCTCAAGAGTCTTCACCATAGTTCAAAAGCATCATTTGGGTGCTCATTATTACAAAGCACTGTTGTTGGGGAGAACAAGGTCACATATCAATTCCTTTTACTCCAGTTACTCAAAACACCGTTACTATCAGTAACACACTTACGAAGAACTAATCAAAATGATCTGTCCACTAAAATGTTCCATAATCTCTTTGAGAAATTATTCCAGGGATTTCCCTGGTGGTCCAGTGGTTAAGACTCTGCATTCCCATTCAATCTCTGGTCAGGGATCTAGATTCCACGTCACATGCTGCACCTAAGCATTTGAATGCTAAAACTAAAGATTCCACTTGCTGCAAGAAAGACTGAAGATCCAAAGTGTCACAGCAAAGACCCAGCACAACCAAATAAATAAATGAATATTTTTTTAAATAATTTTTCCAAAAAGATTTAATGAGAGTCTATTTACTAAGTGCCAGGCATTGGACTAGGTTCAGGCTCAGAGGACAGAAGAATAAACAGGTAGTCTTCTACCTCAAGGAATGTGGCCGGCCTAATGGATATATAAACCATATAACCATTTTATTTAGATTTACATATATGAAATTTGGGGGCTTCCCTGGTGGTTCAAGGTGGTAAAGAATCCACCTGCAATGTGGTAGACCTGAGTTCAATCCCTGGGTTGGGAAGAACCCCTGAAGAAGGGAATGGCTACCCAATCCAGTATCCTGGCCTGGAGAATTCCATGGACTGTGTAATTCACGGGGTTGCAAAGAGTCAGACACAACTGAGTGACTGTCACTTTCATATGAAATTTAGAGCCTTGATTGGAAACATCATAAACACTGGATTGGCTTTATAAAAGGAAGGCTTTATAGAAAGGCTTTAGAAAAGTAAGAATAATGAAATGTGCTCATGCACACACACAGCACAGTATCTGACTCATAGAAGGTGTTCAGTGAATATTTATTCACTTGCCAAATAAATGTATTTGAAGATATTCTGGTTAAAAATTATCAGAGGAATGTCTGCTAGTTATTTTTTTAAAAAAGGAAGGCACAGATATCAACATGTTATGGTCTGGCTTTCACACTGAAGGGATTTCTTTTCTTTTTTTTTTTATTTTATTTTATTTAACTTTACAATATTGTATTGGTTTTGCCATACATCAAAATGAATCTGCCACAGGTATACACGTGTTCCCCATCCTGAACCCTCCTCCCTCCCCATACCATCCCTCTGGGTCGTCCCAATGCACCAGCTCCAGGCATTCGGTATCAGGCATCAAACCTGGACTGGCAACTCATTTCAAATATGATATTATACACAATGGAGTATTACTCAGCCATTAAAAAGAATACATTTGAATCAGTTCTAATGAGGTGGATGAAACTGGAGCCTATTATACAGAGTGAAGTAAGTGGGATTTATTTTCTACTCTTTCATCTTTGACTTGCAAAAAGGCTTTACATATACTATCAGAAAGGGGAATTCTCATTTACCTCTGCATTTCTAGGGGAAACTTTTATAGGGCAGTCCAGTAAAACTGGTATAAGGAATTGGACTGTTAGTCAAAGGTCTGTGCAGTAAAACTTCTTTGAGATCTGCCTGCTCTAAAATACCCTGATTACGGATCTGCCAGTGTCCTTGGAATTATGTCCAGTAGAATCTTGACTTTGGATAGGATACTATTTCAAAAAGTTTCTAGAAGTGTAATTCTACTAGAGAACACATTGATAAGTTCATATTTGTTAAAACATTAGCAGGGATTAGCTTACCAAATCAATTTACAGGATAATTAACTATCTCTGAAGGGTGAGTTTTGCTATAAATTAAATCTCATTAAAACAGACAAAATTTCAACATAAAGAGATGACATTTGGACTTTTAGAGACTTTCAGAAAATTATTAAATAGATTTTCCTGAGCTAGGAAAAGAAAGAGCAATCTTAAAACAATTATGATATTACTGTGGGTTTTTCTATTGCTTTTCCTCTGAGAGATGAAGGTATATATTTCTTATTTCTATTATTTTGATTCATCAGTCTCTAAGGTAATCTATTTAAAAACATGTTGTTTAAACATAAACCCTTAAGACAATTTAAATGGACATCCAGAAGTATTCCAATTAAAATTGCATTGAATGGGCACTAAAAAGAAAGTCCTTCTGGCATAACATAAATTCACTTATATTTTAAAAACTCCTCTGAAAAGATATGCTCTTGTGTTCAGAGACGTTGAGTCCAAAATTTCGCATTCACCTTTTCAGTGAACTGTAGTGAACTCTATTATTACCCAATGAATTAACCTGCAGGCACAGGCATGTGGATTATACTGTAATGCCAGAATAGCCTGTTCTCTACCGAGTGAAATTTCAGGGGTTATAGACAGCTTCTCCACAATGCTTTCTTGTTCTCTACCAATGTCAGTGATAGGTGAGATTGGAAACCTCACCTTTTTGTCACTCTTACTTAGAGTAGAGCTGAGGTGGCTGTGATTTAGTCGCTGAGTAGTATCTGACTCTTTGTGACCCATGGACTGTAGCCTGCCAGGTTCCTCTGTCCATGGGATTCTCCAGGCAAGAACACTGAAATAGATTGCCATTTTCTTCTCCAGGGGATCTTTCCTACCCACTGATCAAACCCACATCTCCTGCATTGTAGATGGATTCTTTACTGACTGAGCCACCAGGGAAGCCCTGAGGTATAAGATCCAAATTGTCTTAGAAAATGCAATAAGTTGAGCTAAAATTTACATTCAAGTGTGAAAGTTTGATATAATGCATTTAGAGGAGGGGCAGTGACAAATGGCTTCTGGGATCTTAATTCCCTGATCAGGGATTGAACCTCAGCAGTGCAAGTTCAGAGTCCTAACCAATGCCCAAGCAGGGAAGTTCCTCATAGTGCATTTTTGATAAGGAAGAGGATGGAGCTTGGGAAAGTAATGTATTAGTTTGTGTCTTTCCTGGTGAGAAATGTCACTGCTTTACAATCTGCATTGTGAAGTTGAACATACTAACCTTTATTTGTTTAGTTACCTTCCAAATGCTTTGAAGTGTGTCCTGAACAAGTAGACTAAGTTGACAGGTGGAGCAACCTCAGAGGTCAGGCCTCACAAGTATATCTCATTTGACTTGAACTTCTACTTCGCTTCTGCTTTTGGCTATCCACGTCCAGACATGGAAAAATGTGTATAGAAGACAGAGGAATTTCAGAAGAAAACCAGGCTTACATTCAGGATAGGAAAGTAGATTTTATTGTTTTATCAAAAGGAGGACTCTTGGCAACATCTGGAATATATTCAGAAAATAAATGGATTTATCTTGGTGTTGATCTTAGAATAAATTGCATAGGTCTTCTAGAAATTTCTTTAAAAATAAAGTTCTTTATTTTTTTATTAAACTTATTTTTTTATTAAACTTTTTGTTTGTATTGAATTATAGCTGATTAACAATGTTGTGATAGTTTCAGGTAGACAGCAAAGGGACTCAGCCATACATACACATGTATCCATTCTCCCCTTAACTCACCTCCCATCCAACCTGCCACATAACATTGAGCAGAGCTCCCTGTGCTAGACAGAAGGTCCTTGTTGGTTATCCAAAAAGTGGAACCCTTGACAGAAGGAAAGAAAAATTTTCAAAAAATTGGAAATTTGTCAAAACTAATCAAACTACTAAGTATAAAATCATTAAGCACAAACATGCTTCTTTACATTAAAAAAAAACCTTATTGAAATTAAAATGTGAAAACTTTCAGGAAAATTTAACCTGGTTTCTCAGACTTTTACACCATATTATTATAGAAAGCCCTTGGTTAAAAGTCAAGAGTTGTGATATTCAAGTTCAGACTGTTGCATTAACTACCTGAATGAAGTTGAGAAATCCATTTAAACCTGCTTGCTTTCAATTTCTTCATCCATAGAATTAAAGAGGCTCAGTGATCTCCAACTCTTATAAGTGCTATCATTCTGTGTTGTCAGTCACTAGTCATAATTTTAGCTCTAAATCTTTTCTTGGAATCTTCAATATTTATTAGAAGACATTTCCTATAGTTTCAACTAGCATGTGCATTTAACAGGCTAACTTCTTGCACTTCACAACTGCATAAGCAAACTGAGAAAAAACAGTGAATCTTCACTGATACATACAGGTGTCATATTGTCTTTCAATGCAAAATTAGGAATAGACTAATGCTATTTTTATTAGGATCAGGTTTCCTCAGAATGGCCCATGGCAAGGCTTTTGAAACCATGAGGTTCATTATAAGTAGCCTCTCACCTCTTTCTTCACCTCCTCCTATTTGCTAATATAGCCTCCTACTTGCTAATAACATAACCCCAAGTAGTCCCCTTTCATAATACTCTGCAGGTGCCCAACGCCCACGGCTCTTCCTAACCTCATGTTCCAACTTTATGTTCACCCTTTTATACAGTACCTCATTACTAAATTTGTTACTGTGCACGTGTGTGTGATCAGTTGCTCAGTCATGTCCGACTCTTTGAGATCCCATGGACCCACAGAAATCAACATGGATGTTGATTATTCCTAATTCAGTTCATATGATGAGGAAAACTATCTGATTAAGAGTTAACATTACATTTTGAATATATCTGCAACTTAGAATAATTGGTGGACTTTCAGACTCACCAGCAACGTAAAAGAATTTTAGGGAATCAGGGGAAATTTGGGCAAGGACAAATGTCAGAAAGGGTCTTTCTGCTTTACAGCCTTTGTTACCCAAAGTATGGTACTAGGATAAGCAGCAATGGAATCGACTGGAGGTTTATTAAAAGTTAAGAATCTCAGGTCCTCTCAGCCCCACTAGGCAGAATCTGCCATTTTTACAAGATAGGAGGAAGAGATGGTGGTTTCTTTGCACATTAAAGTTTGAGAAGTGTTGGTTTACAATATTTCACATAGGTGAACACTTTTCCTCTCTAGTTTAAAGTAAGCCAACCCTTGCTTGTGAGAATCTGTATTCAAATGAAGACCCATTTTATGCTTCTAAGCAGACTTCCTTCTAGTTCTAGACTTGACCTCTAATACAGACTCCCTACAATACTGACCTAGAAAAGGTCACTTTTAATTCTAATCCCAAAGAAGGGCAGTGCCAAAGAATGTTCAAACTACCATACAGTTTCACTCATTTCTCATGCTAGTAAGGCTATGCTCAAAATCCTTCAAGCTAGGCTTCAGTATTACATAAACCAAGAACTTCCAGACATACAGGTTGGATTTAGAAAAGGCAGAGGAACCAGAGCATAAATTGCCAACTTTTGTTGGATCATGGAGAAAGCAAGAGAATTCCAGAAAAACAACTACTTCTGCTTCGTTGACTATGCTAAAGCCCTTGACTGTGCTGCTGCTGCTGAGTCACTTCAGTCGTGTCCGACTCTGTGCAACCTCATAGACAGCAGCCCACCAGGCTCCCCCGTCCCTGGGATTCTCCAGGCAATAACACTGGAGTGGGTTGCCATTTCCTTCTTGACTGTGTGGATCACAACAAACTGCGGAAAATTCTTAAAGAGATGGGAATACCAGAGTACCTTACTTGTCTCCTGAGAAACCTGTATATGGGTCAAGAGGCAACAATTAGAACCTTACATTGAACAGCTGACTGGTTCAAAATTGGAAAATGAGTAAGACAAGGCTGTATATTGTCACCTTGGACATTTAACTTATATGCAGAGTATATCATATGAAATATTGGGCTGGATGAATCAGAAGGTGGATATAAATATCAACAACCTCATTTATACAGATGATATCACTCTAATGACAGAAAGTGAAGAGGAACTAAGGAATCTCTTCATGAGAGTAAAAGAGGAGAGTGAAAAAGCTGGCTTAAGGGTCAACATTAAAAAGACTAAGATCATGGCATTTGGTCTCATCACTTCATGGCAAATAGAAGGGGAAAAAGTAGATGCAATGACAGATTTTCTTTCTTGGGCTCCAAAATCACTGCAGCTGGTGACTGCAGCCCTTAAATTTCTTGAAAAGAAAGCTATGACAAACCTAGACAGTGTATTAAAAAGCAGAGACATCACTTTGCTGACAAAAGTCTGTGTAGTCAAAGCTATGGTTTTTCCAGTAGTCATGTTTGAATGCGAGTTGGACCATAAAAAAGGCTGAGCACCAAAGAATTGATGTTTTTGTATCATGGTGCTAGAGAAGACCCTTGAGAGTCCCTTGAAGAGCAAGGAGGTCAAACCAGTCAATCCTAAAAGAAATCAACCCTGAATATTTATTGGAAGGACTGATGCTGAAGCTGAAGCTCCAATACTTTGGCCACCTGATGCAAAGAGTTGACTCACTAGAAAAGACCCTGATGCTGGGAAACATTGGAGGCAAAAGGAGAAGGGGGTCGCAGAGGATGAGATGGTTAGATATCATCACTGACTCAACGGACATGAATCTGAGCAAACTCCGGGAGATAGCAAAGGACAGGGGAGTCTGGAATGTTGCAGTCCATGGAGTCACAAGGAGTCAAACAAGACTTAGCAAATGAACAGAAACAGTACAGACTCCACTGTAATTTAATACATTTGGAGAGGAAGAGTGTGCATTACAAAAGTTCTCTTTTAACACAGTGTTGAAGGGAAGTATAGCAACTGGAAATTAGAAAACTATGGAGGATACACAGGTGCAATCATGAAAACAGAAGCCTATGGTTGATAAAGGATTTCAACTTACATGACAATCAAAAGAAAGTACTCAATAAATGAAATCACTATGCAGTTGCTCGGATTGCTATCTGTAAGAGTGGTGAAGGGAGTTAGTTTGTTTTTATGTCAAAGGTATTAATGAAGGCAGTTGATCCAGTCCAACTAATTCTACAGGGATTGCTGCCTCTTGTCCTTGGCAAAGCCTTCTCTGACTCCTCCACAACATTGCCTTATTAACATAACCAGCTGTCCTGTTTGCCAGGACTGTGTCCCAGGAAGCCCTGCAGTCCTCAGTGAACCAGGGTCATTGGTCACTGTCCCCTCAGTCCAAGTTGGAAGTATGACTCGCTGCTTTGAACTTTAGCTCTTTGAACCCTCACCATTAATTTGCCACTCCTCTCATCTTGAAATCCAAAATATCTTGAGGTTCCTGCAGCTGTCAGAAAGTGACCTTCCTTCCTTCTTTCCTGAAAGGCTCCTGCTGGGAACCTAAGAGTTTCCAAATTCTGGAGGGATCTAATGAGAGGAAAGATAAATGCCTCAGTTCTCTTTGTTGTGTTAGTCACTCAGTCATGTCTGACTCTTGGCGACCCCATTGACTGTAACCCACCAGGCTCCTCTGTCCACGGAATTCTCCATGCAAGAATACTAGATGACTTTCTATTTCCTTCTCCATCACTTCTCTTTACAAGGATATAACTTACTAAAACGCCATGTCATAATTAGCTTAAAATATTAAAAGACAGTAATACTTCAGACAAAAAGTCATAAAAATTATAATCAGGGCTTTGCTAGTGGCTCATTGGTAAAGAATCCACCTGCCAATGCAGGAGATGCAGGTTTGATCCCTGATCTGGGAGGATCCCATGTGCAGCGGAGCAACGAAGCCCTAGCACCACAACCATTGAGCCTGTGCTCTAGAGCCTGGGAGCCACAACTACTGAGGCCCTCCCGCCTAGAACCCACGCTCCTCAACAAGGGAAGCCACCACAGTGAGAAGCCTGTGCATCGCAACTAGAGAGTAGCCCCTACTCACCAAAACTAGAGGGAAGCCCACGTGGCAACAAAGACACAGTGCATCCAAAAATAAATAAATAAATTATTAAAAATTATCATATTTATCAGTTCATTGAAATCCATGTAATTAAGTTTTGTTCTAGCAATGCTTGAGTTCAGTTTTCCATTATTTCTGTCCACATTCCCTGATGACTGAGGGTCATTGTATTGACAGTGATAATTTCAACAAGTTTCTGAGGTTTTTGTTGAGGCTCATATGAGTTGCCCAGAGAAGTGGGTGCCTTGATCACTGGAGACTGTAGATGTATACCCAATCTGGAAAACACATTTTCTACGTCTCTTTGTCCTTGTGAGGGCATCAATCTTGCAGCAAGCAGAGGATTTAACCTTCAAATAAAAAAATGGGGCTTGCCAGGGTGTCAAGAAGAGGCAAGCTCTTCGGGTTTTCTGTAGTCCTGACTGTTTAATTCACAGCTATTGTTTACCCATACCCATGTTAATTTCTCTAATTGAGAAGCAGGCTTTGCCATGTTATAAGGATATCAGGATGGCAAAAGTCTGACAAGGGGTTAATTTTTGAAAAAATAGAATGGACTTTATCTACATGTGCCATAACCTTTACAGATTCTGTTGTTGCTATCTTTGTATGAAAGCCAGCTGGGACATTTCTCTAATACTCAGGTTCAGTTCCTTCAAGGTGAGCCTACATTATGATGACAGATTACATTTTACACCAAGATGTATAAGATTTCCATGAAGTTTATGTAATTTCCATGAACTTTGTATAATTATTTATAATAAATTATGCTATTTCTATAAAAGCATAACATAAAGAAATCTTCATGTTATCTTCTAGTTGACAATGCTCCCTATGTAATTTAATATAGAAAATAAGCCTAATTCATTTAATATCTCTCTTTGAGATGCTTCAGGACAAAATCATTTTCTTTTCCCTTAACAAAATGCATTTCCATTCTTGCTATCTCCTTGTACTGAAAACACACATTTTACTTTCCTTGTATACTGAAATGTTTCCCTTATGGATTTTAGTAGTTTTAATTACATTTATAATTTTTAACTCTTAAGAAACCTTAACCCCTCGAGAAACAAGCTATGCAAACTGTCATATCAGCATTTCCTGATCAGCAAATTTGTGAACATATTTTATAACCTCTAGCAATGTACATTTTCTCGTAGCAATCTTCCTTCAATGTTGTATAAGCTATAGGTCTAATAAATCCAAACATCTTTAGATTTTCTTTTAATAAGAAGACAAAAGTAGGTAAACTTAGACTTGCTTAGGAATGAATATTTCAGTATTTTGTCTTAATTGGAAATGATCTGGATAGTCAATGAATTCTCATTATTTAATTTAACTTAGCAAAACTCTTAAGTTTAAAGTAGGGTTTCCCTAGTGCCTCAGTGATAAAGAATCCACCTGCTAATGCAGGAGACACAGGTTCCATCCCTGGATCAGGAAGATCCCCAGGAGAAGGAAGTGGTAACCCACTCCAATATTTTTGCCTGGGAAATCCCATAGACAGAGGCACTTGGCAGACTACAGTTCATGGGGTCACAAAAAGAGCTGGACACAACTTAGCAACTAAACAACAACAAAATTTCAAGTTATCAAAAATTGGAGAAACTATTTTTTGGCAGACAGACCATAATATATAATCATTCTTTTTTTAAATTGAAGTATAGTTGATATACACTACATGTCACAGGTGTGCAGGAAAGTGATTCACAAATTTTAACTAGGCCCTCTGTCTAGCATCTTTCCCCTAGGTGCTCTCCACCTAGGAAATGTACCAGTACCCCTTGAAGACTCCAAGTCTTAAGAAAACAGCCCAAATAAAAGTCTTGGACTGTCACTTAATGAAGGAACATCTGGTATCAGGAAAAACTCACAAAAGCACCTGAAGGGTTCTGTGAAGCCAAGGGGTGCTCAAGGGCCCGTGCTTGGTACCAAGCACTGGTCCAGTGCTGACGCAAGGTAACCTCAGATGGGCTTTCCTGATACCCTACCAACTACACCAAGCAATGTTGATATAATCTGTGATAGGAATAGAAAAGCAAAGTGTTTTATCTGAGTCAGACTAAGGACTATACTCCAGGTATATACCAGAGCCTCTCAGGTAACTCTGAGAAACTGCTCCAGAGCAGATGGTTTTCAGCAGTTTCCTATCTTGTCAGAACAAAGAACATCAAACAAGGGATACATTCTTTCAAAATTTCGAAAAGATCATCATATACACAGCCAGTCAGTATGGCCTTGGCATCTAGGGAGGGAGTCTTACCATCAAAGGAATACCAGCACTGGCCATCCCAGGAAGGGAGGCATTTGATGTTTACTTTTAACATGCACAGTCTTTACTTCTGGTCAATGCACTCTTTCCTTAAATAGTTAAAGCAGATGCACAATGTATGTTTGATAGGCCATAAACAAGCTGTTTTAGTTAACAAAAAATTCAAGTTAACTCATGGATGAACCAGACTGACTTCCCCATTTTCACCCCATACCCCATGTGAAAATTGCTTTCATCAATAGTTGGAATGAAAGAAGCTATTTGGAAAAAAAAAAAAACTCTCAGTTGAAAGTATGCCTGTCATGGAATTTCAACCTATTGTATCAGAAAGTGATAATTTAGAAAAGACTATTCCTATGTTTACATTTAAGACTATTTAAATGTGACCCCAACTTAACTTTTCAATCTACTCCTTCCCTCCTCCACTGTGTTCCTGAAACAATGACTGATGTGAGAATGTCCAGAGGGAAGAAGAAGTCACAGAACGAACATGGTACATTTCCCCAGAGACTATTGTTTACTTAAAATACTTTTTTGGGGGAAGTGGGAGTGGAATGGGGAGTGTGAACTTATGCACAAACGTGCTTTGTCAGATTTTTCATTTCAGGCATTATGGAGGATTAGATGTCTCGAAAAATTCTCCTGGTATATAACACCAAAAAATACCAATATTTATATATATCTACATATCAATCAATGTTAGTATTTACTCTGGAGGTATTGTCTACATGGATGGCCTAAAAACTTGAGTTCTAACGGATGCAGTGAGCAGAAGAGAAAACTAAGATTTGTCCCCTTATGGTAAAAGATTGGATAGAAATCCCTATTTAGATTTGAGAATCCTAAGGAGATTCTTTACTTCAGCTGGTAAACAAGGGGGAAAAAATACCACAGAGAAGGATTTATCAGTGACTCTTGTCTGTCTCAGTGTAAGTTTTGTTGAAGGAAAAACTTGACTTTGCTGAAATTTATGAACTATGCAAAAGAAAAAATAACAAAAGATTCCAACTAAAAGGATAGTTTAAAGTGGACTTGGATTGCTACTTCTCCACCTAGCAAGAGTGCCTAGCAGGCATCTAGAATATTAAAAGATGTTCTTGTAATTAGTTCCTAAACTCACATTTTAACGATTTTGTCTGGTCAGTAGCTTTAAAAAATAAATTTCTGCATACAGATAGGAATACATGCTCTGTGAAGCCGTCTGGTCCTGGACTTTTGTTTGTTGGGAGGTTTTAAATTACAGTTGCCATTCAGCTGTAATTATTGAAACAACGTGTTATTGACAAAAAGATTAACAAATAGGCCAATGGAACTAACAAGAAAGCCCAGAAATAGAACATGCTTTGGGAACCTGATATACAGTAGTTTTCAGATGAGAAAAGATGCTTAATTGGACGTATTTTAAAAATTCACCTTATATCAAACAAAAATAAATTCCAAGTGGATGATTAAAGACTTAAATGTGAAAAACAAAACTTGTAAAATTTCTAAAATAAATGACAGAAAACCTTCTCTGTGATAGCATGGCAAAAGAATTAGACCTGAAAAAACCGAAACCATAAAAGAAAATACTGCTTTCTGTCCATCAAAATACATGTAGGAGGAGTGGAAAATTCAATAAAACACCTAGAAGACTTTGTAATGTATATAACTGAAAAAGTACTAGTACTCATACTATTTTTAAACTCTACAAAGAAAATCTAATGGAAATACAAGCAAAAGTCTTGATGTTATGAAAGAAACACAAAGGGCCAATAAAAGTATAAATGCTCAAGATCAGATCGGATCAGATTAGTCGCTCAGTCGTGTCCGACTCTTTGCGACCCCATGAATTGCAGCACGCCAGGCCTCCCTGTCCATCACCAACTCCCGGAGGTCACCCAGACTCGCATCCATCGAGTCAGTGATGCCATCCAGCCATCTCATCCTCTGTTGTCCCCTTCTCCTCCTGCCCCCAATTCCTCCCAGCATCAGAGTCTTCTCCAATGAGTCAACTCTTTGCATGAGGTGGCCAAAATACTGGAGTTTTTGCTTTAGCATCATTCCTTCCAAAGAAATCCCAGGGCTGATCTCCTTCAGAATGGACCGGTTGGATCTCCTTGCAGTCCAAGGGCCTCTCAAGAGTCTTCTCCAATACCACAGTTCAAAAGCATCAATGCTTCGGCGCTCAGCCTTCTTCACAGTCCAGCTCTCACATCCATACATGACCACAGGAAAGACCATAGCCTTGACTAGGCGAACCTTTGTTGGCAAAGTGATGTCTCTGCTTTTGAATATGCTATCTAGGTTGGTCATAACTTTCCTTCCAAGGAGTAAGCGTCTTTTAATTTCATGGCTGCAATCACCATCTGCAGTGATTTTGGAGCCCAGAAAAATAAAGTCTGACACTGTGTCCACTGTTCCTCCATCTATTTCGCATGTAGTGATGGGACCGGATGCCATGATCTTCGTTTTCTGAATGTTGAGCTTTGAGCCAAGCTTTTCACTCTCCACTTTCACTTTCATCAAGAGGCTTTTTAGCCCCTCTTCACTTTCTGCCATAAGGGTGGTGTCATCTGCATATCTGAGGTTATTGATATTTCTCCCAGCAATCTTGATTCCAACTTGTGTTTCTTCCAGTCCAGCGTTTCTCATGATGTACTCTGCATAGAAGTTAAATAAACATGGTGACAATATACAGCCTTGACGTACTCCTTTTCCTATTTGGAACCAGTCTGTTGTTCCATGTCCAGTTCTAACTGTTGCTTCCTGACCTGCATACAGATTTCTCAAGAGGCAGATCAAGTGGTCTGGTATTCCCATCTCTTTCAGAATTTTTCCACAGTTTATTGTGATCCACACAGTCAAAGGCATTGGCATAGTCAATAAAGCAGAAATAGATGTTTTTCTGGAACTCTCTTGCCTTTTCCATGATCCAGCGGATGTTGGCAATTTGATCTCTGGTTCCTCTGCCTTTTCTAAATCCAGCTTGAACATCAGGAAGTTCACGGTTCACGTATGACTGAAGCCTGGCTTGGAGAATTTTGAGAATTACTTTACTAGCATGTGCTGCTGCTACTGCTGCTAAGTCGCTTCAGTTGTGTCCGACTCTGTGCGACCCCATGGACAGCAGCCCACCAGGCTCTGCCATCCTTGGGATTCTCCAGGCAAGAACACTGGAGTGGGTTGCCATTTCCTTCTCCATTGCGTGAAAGTGAAAAGTGAAAGTGAAGTCACTCAGTTGCGGCCGACTCGTAGCGACCCCATGGACTGCAGCCTACCAGGCTCCTCCATCCATGGGATTTTCTAGGCAAGAGTACTGGAGTGGCTTGCCATTGCCTTCTCCGACTAGCATGTGAGATGAGTGCAATTGTGCGGTAGTTTGAACATTCTTTGGCATTGCCTTTCTTTGGGATTGGGATGAAAGCTGACCTTTTCCAATCTTGTGGCCACTGCCGAGTTTTCCAAATTTGCTGGCATATTGAGTGCAGCACTTTCACAGCATCATCTTTCAGGATTTGGAATAGCTCCACTGGAATTCCATCACCTCCACTAGCTTTGTTCCTAGTGATGCTTTCTAAGGCCCACTTGACTTCACATTCCAGCATGTCTGGCTCTAGGTCAGTGATCACACCATCATGATTCTCTGGGTCGTGAAGCTCTTTTTTGTACAGTTCTTCTGTGTATTCTTGCCATCTCTTCTTAATATCTTCTGCTTCCGTTAGGTCCATACCATTTCTGTCCTTTATCGAGCCCATCTTTGCATGAAATGTTCCTTTGGTATCTCTGATTTCTTGAAGAGATCCCTAGTCTTTCCCATTCTGTTGTTTTCCTCTATTTCTTGGCATTGATCGCTGAAGAAGGCTTTCTTATCTCTTCTTGCTATTCTTTGGAACTCTGCATTCAGATATTTATATCTTTCCTTTTCCCCTTTGCTTTTCGCTTCTCTTCTTTTCACAGCTATTTGTAAGGCCTCCCCAGACAGCCATTTTGCTTTTTTGCATTTCTTTTCCATGAGGATGGTCTTGATCCCTGTCTCCTGTACAATGTCACGAACCTCATTTCATAGTTCATCAAGCACTCTGTCTATCAGATCTAGGCCCTTCAATCTATTTCTCACTTCCACTGTATAATCATAAGGGATTTGATTTAGGTCATAACTGAATGGTCTAGTGGTTTTCCCTACTTTCTTCAATTTAAGTCTGAATTTGGCAATAAGGAGTTCATGGTCTGAGCCACAGTCAGCTCCTGGTCTTGTTTTAGCTGACTGTGTAGAGCTTCTCCATCTTTGGCTGCAAAGAATATAATCGATCTGATTTCGGTGTTGACCATCTGGTGATGTCCATGTATAGAGTCTTCTCTTGTGTGGTTGGAAGAGGGTGTTTGCTATGACCAGTGCATTTTCTTGGCAAAACTCTATTAGTCTTTGCCCTGCTTCATTCCGTGTTCCAAGACCAAATTTGCCTGTTACTCCAGGTGTTTCTTGACTTCCTACTTTTGCATTCCAGTCCCCTATAATGAAAAGGACATCTTTTTTGGGTGTTAGTTCTACAAGGTCTTGTAGGTCTTCATAGAACCGTTCAACTTCTGCTTCTTCAGCGTTACTGGTTGGGGCATAGACTTGGATTACTGTGACACTGAATGGTTTGCCTTGGAAACAAACAGAGATCATTCTGTCGTTTTTGAGATTGCATCCAAGTACTGCATTTCGGACTCTTTTGTTGACCATGATGGCCACTCCATTTCTTCTGAGGGATTCCTGCCCACAGTAGTAGATATAATGGTCATCTGAGTTAAATTCACCTATTCCAGTCCATTTCAGTTCGCTGATTCCTAGAATGTCGACATTCACTCTTGCCATCTCTTGTTGACCACTTCCAATTTGCCTTGATTCATGGACCTGACATTCCAGGTTCCTATGCACTATTGGTCTTTACAGCATCGGACCTTGCTTCTAATCACCAGTCACATCCACAGCTGGGTATTCTTTTTGCTTTGGCTCCATCCCTTCATTCTTTCTGGAGTTATTTCTCCACTGATCTCCAGTAGCATATTGGGCCCCTACTGACCTGGGGAATTTCTCTTTCAGTATCCTATCATTTTGCCTTTTCATACTGTTCATGGGGTTCTCAAGGCAAGAATACTCAAGTGGTTTGCATTCCTATCTCCAGTGGACCACATTCTGTCAGATCTCTCCACCATGACCTGCCCATCTTGGGTTGCTCAAGGGGCATGGCTTAGTTTCATTGAGTTAGACAAGGCTGTGGTCCTAGTGTGATTAGATTGACTAGTTTTCTGTGAGTACGGTTTCAGCATGTCTGCCCTCTGATGCCTTCTTGCAACACCTACCATCTTACTTGGTTTTCTCTTATCTTGGGCATGGGGTATCTCTTCACGGCGGCTCCAGCAAAGCGCAGCCACTGCGCCTTACCTTGGAGGAGGGTTATCTCCTCACCGCCGCCTCTCTTGACCTTCAACGTGGGATAGCTCCTCTAGGTCCTCCTGCGCCCGCGCAACCACGGCTCCTTTGGCGTGGGGCTGCTCCTCCCGCTGCCCCTGCCTCGGGCTAGGGGCCGTGGGGTAGCTCCTCCCGCCCGCCGTCCCTGGCCTCGGGCTTGTGGGCGTGGTGTAGCTCCTCCCGCCCGCCGCCCCTGGCCTCGGGATTGTGGGCGTGGTGTAGCTCCTCCCGCCCGCCGCCCCTGACCTCCGATGCGGGGTAACTCCTTTGGACGACGCCACTGACCTCGGACGTGGGGTAGCTCCTCTCGCTTAGTTCGCCAGTCGGAGCCGCCTGCAACCTAACCTATCTCCCAAACCTCAGCACCATTTTTTAATTGTGAAGTTCCCTTTTAAATTTCTTAATTGCTTTGTTATTTCATTTCTCTTACTGTATCCTTATCCAGTTCCCTGAAGACACAGTTAAGAACTATTTAAAAAGTATTAAGGCATCCCATGACAAACGCTTCGGGCTAGTGCGGGCGGTGGAGGTGGTGGTGTCCGTTCAAACTGCAATGGTCCACAGTTCTACAGGCGGATTCCGTGAGTCTCTATAAGAGGCAACCAAAAGGAGATCAGCCCTGAGATTTCTTTGGAAGGAATGATGCTAAACCTGAAACTACAGTACTTTAGCCACATCATGCAAAGAGTTGACTCATTGGAAAAGTCTCTGATGCTGGGAGGGATTGGGGGCAGGAGGAGAAGGGGACGACAGAGGATGAAATGGCTGGATGGCATCACCGACTCGATGGACGTGAGTCTGAGTGAACTCCGGGAGTTGGTGATGGACAGGGAGGCCCGGCGTGCTGCGATTCATGGGGTCGCAAAGAGTCAGACACGACTTAGCGACCGAACTGAACTGAAACTCTCCAGTTCCGGGCTACCAGGCAAAAGCTGCCTTTTTAGACGGGTCCCAAGTTGGCTCGGTCCCATTTCTGCAGCACATTAGATCCGTGGGGCAGAAGTGGAAAGCAAGCGGCTGTCGTGGGAGTCACAACCTGCTTGCGCAAAGCTAACCACATCACCTGGCCCAGGTTATCCGGGGGCTCTAGCCTTGGGAACCGTGTTCGCCCGGGAAGGGGAGGGGTGGCCGTGAGCGGTGGGCGGAGCCGGGAGCGGGACCACCAATGAAATCCTCAGCCGGCGCTGGCCGTGCGCGTGACGCTGCGTAGCGGGCTCGGAGGCTGGAGGCGGAGGAGTCGAGAGCTTTATCTTCGTCCGCGGTTGGGCTAGCTGCGTTGCCGGCCTGGGGCATCGGAAGAGCTAGCGGCCCGGAGCCGACCTGCCTGCCATCGGGTCTGGGACAGCTCGGCTTTGCTCTCCGTGGTGAGATTCCCCGGCCACTGGCCCATGCTTCCCTGTCCCCTTCCTCCCTTCCCGCCTGGGTCCGCCCACCTCTGCCTCAGAGGAAGGGGAGAGACGTGTGTCGGCTGCAACTCCGGCCCCCGAGGGCCTCGCCTCGCCTTGCCCCGGGGCTGCGGGCAAGGGGGAGGCTCCGTGGGTTCTGGTGATTTTGGGGGTTGGGGCGGGCGGGAAAGTTGGGGGGCGCAGGGGTGGCTGGCAACCTTTTAAATCTTAGAGGTTTGTTTGGTGTCCTCCCTCAAATTCTGTGGCCTTTATCAAGCCAGTGGTAAAGAAAGTGACGAATTAGAAAACATTTTATTCCTGAAAAAGCGATACCAAAAACTCACTCAGAGAATCAGCTTCAGATTGACTCGGGGGAAGAAAGTGTGGTAAATCTGGGTGCCAAAGAGTTTAATGTAGCTCATATTTTATTTTGCCGTATTAGGATGTAATTTTCTGACATTCTTAAATGTTAATAGGCATGCAGTTTAAGTGATACATATATTCAGAAATTATTTGTAAGCGAGAAACAACGATACATTCTATCTTCCACCTTTGTATATGGGTTAAGTGTATTGTTTACTTAATATTAACCTGGATGCTTAGCTGTTTAAGCTACTATTTTTTCAGAGTCTGTTGAGTAGAATTCAACTTGAAGCATTTTTCTCCCCATTGTTTTAACTTGGACAGTATCGATGTATGGCTTATTAGGGAAGTTGTGGATTGTCTAGGCATGAGGACGGATTTTGCGAGGAACTTTAATGCGTAATTATTTTAAAATGCACGTGTGTCACTGCATCGCGTGCTGAGAGCTCGAAAGATTTCACATGCGTCGGATACAGATCAAAACACTACTGCCATGCTCATTTCCAGTTCAGTTTGAGCCGGTGTTCTCCTGGCTCTCTGGGCTCAAGCCGTACCAGCTTTATTTTTGTTTTTTAGAAAGTTTCTCTTTATTATCTCCTGGTCTTTAGGGGTTTACTCTACCTCTACTTCTCTAATTTCCTCTAGTGTCAGTCCTCTACTGTCTCGGGAAACCCACCCTGTCCTGGTTAATCCCTCCCAGCATTCTATTTTCCTTTGCTCCAGTTCCTTATCAGTTGTAATGAGCTGCATTAGTTACTTCAACGCTTGTTTCCTCTACTAGCATTTCATGAAGGCTGGATTGGTCCATCTGATTTAGGTCTTAATTCTCAAGACTCAGCACCTTGCACAATGAAAAAGTTGGAGGACAGAGGAGAGGACTTTTGAATGAAAAATATTCTCTAGAGAAGGTTATCTGTTTTCTTGGAAAAGGAAAAGGTTTTTAACACAGGCTCAAAGTTGAGCGTGGAGAAGGCAATGGGACCCCACTCCAGTACTCTTGCCTGGAAAATCCCATGGATGGAGAAGCCTGGTAGGCTGCAGTCCATGGGGTCGCTGAGGGTTGGACACGACTTGAGCGACTTCACTTTCATGCATTGGAGAAGGAAATGGCAACCCACTCCAGTGTTCTTGCCTGGAGAATCCCAGGGACGGGGGAGCCTGGTGGGCTGCCGTCTGTGGGGTCACACAGAGTCAGACACGACTGAAGTGACTAAGCAGCAGTAGCAGCAGAGTTCAGAGTGAAGTCGCTCAGTCCTGTCGGAGTCTTTGCGACCCCATGGACTGTAGCCCACCAGGGTCTTCTGTCCATGGGATTTTCCAGGCAAGAATACCGGAGTGGGTTGCCATTTCCTTCTCGGGGATCGTCCTGACCTAGAGATGGAACCCGGGTCTCCAGCACTGCAGACAGACTTTACCGTCTGAGCCACCAGGGAAGCCCCTTAACAAAGACTAGAGAAATTTATTTTTGGAATTTACCACAGAGCGTAAGTGCTTATACTGACCCTATAGATCTGAATGAGAATTTGTGTTCTTTAGTTTTGCTGATTGACTTAATGACCTAGTTCTTTGATATGTAAATACAGAGTTGTTCTAGGGCCAGCCTTTAGAAGGAAGGAAGAGCAAGTTTCTGTCTTGAATTGTTGGATTCATCTGTAAAGTGTCTCTCTTTACCATGCCTCAATCTGGGAGTGTTGTAGCAAAGTCTTCACCTAGAGTAGGTAGGTGTTCAGTGTTTTATGGATGTACAGGTTCTTTTGAAAGCTTAATTAATAAGAACACTGCAGACACGCTAACCGAGAACACTTGAATACTTCTTTCTGGCACAGTACGTTTCAGTGGTTCAGTCCAATTTTTTCTGTTTTGCTTGTGTAAGACAAGTTCTTACACAAGAACTTGTGTAAGATGGAGCCTGGTGACTACCATCTATGGGGTCACACAGAGTCAGACACGACTGAAGTGACTTAGCAGCAAGACAAGTTAGATACTACCACACTGAACATACCAAAACCATTGAATTGATTGGATTCTTGAGGAATAATTGTTCAGTGTGTTATGTTTTTAAAATATCTATTTAGTCAGCTTTATGTCACTTTGGGTGTAAATGTTTCTATTGCCACTTACTGGCATGTGACTTTGAGTTGAGTAGTATTTCCGAATCATTTGCATCTTTTAAACAGAAATGTTAAGTGAGGTATGACCTGATGCTGGCACCCAGCCCTGTAAATGTTACTGACATGGTAAACCTGAGTGCCTGGTTCCTTTCTTGCTGGACCTCTGGTGAGTCTAGTCTTATGATCATGAATTTTACTTCCTCAAAACTCATTTTGCAACCCAATTCAATATATTTTTGTCCTTCCTGAAACCAACTGCAAGTAAATGGTAGCTGTTAATGTCCCCAGATTATGAAATAGCCTATGTCCCACCCTCTTTTTGTTTGTTTGTTTGTTTCTCCTCTCTTTTTAAGGTCTTATGTAAATTTTCCATGATATTGATCATAGGTTACCTCTTGAATCCTCTAACTTGATTTGGAACATTCCTTGCTCCTGGTTTTCCTCTCATCTTTCCTGGGCCTTTGTTTTATACAGTTCTTTAATTGCCTTGTAGTGTTTGGAAAACCATAAACCACTTTTAAAATGGGATAATAGTGGGACTTCCCTGGTGGTCTAGTGGTTAAGACCTTTTCCCTGCCCGTGGCCCAGGTTGAACCCCTGGTTAGGGGGCTGAGATCCTGCAAGCTGTGTAGCTCGCCAAAAAAAAAAACCAAAACCTGCTGCATAGGTTGTTGTGAGGCTTAAATTAGCCAAAGTTACGGCAAATGTTAGCTTTATTATTTTCTAAGTAATCTCTTTTCTTGACTTATGGTTTGTCCTGAGACTTCCTGCCTTTGTTTGGCCTTAGCTGCCGCTTGTATACCAATGAATCCCACATCTGTTTTCAGTCCAGTTTTGTATGTTCATCTTCCTGTCGACCGTCATCACTTGACTGACTCGTAGGCATATCATATGAACTTAACTACTCATTTCTCTTCTCCTGTAGTTACTTAGCTTAATGGCACACCTGGAGGCTTAGTTCCGAAACTCACTTGGGATCTGTATTTCCTGCCTTCTGGATGTAGTATCTTCTAGGTGGCTCAGTGGTAAAGAATTGGCCTGCCAGTGCAGGAGGTATGAGATGCGGGTTCTGTCCTTGGGTCTGGAAGATCCCCTGGAGAAGGGAATGGCAACCCACTCCAGTGTTCTTGCCTGGGAAATCCCATAGACCGAGGAGCCTGGTGGGCTACAGTCCATGGAGTCACAGAGTCAGATAGAACTTAGCGGCTGAGCACGCCTGCACTCTAGATGTAGGCACCTGGGTGTCTCATAGATGCCTCAGCTTAATGTTTGCAAATTAATCTGATCTCTCTTATCTCTTCTTCATAAAATCATTTGTTCTTTGAAGAAACACATGTCATTTGAGCCTTACTTTAGGCTTTTATCATTTTGTGAGAGCTCATTGTTCTTCCTGTGGTCCAGGAGGGCAAAATTTCCCCCTTCATCCTTCTTGAGTTCTTCCCCCCCCCCCCAGAATTTGCTTTTTTTATTTTGATAAAATAATACATAACATAAATTAACCTTTTACGAAAACTTTATTTTATATTGGAGTACTTAGTTGATTGAACCCCTCTTGAGTTCTTGATACAAGGTAGATTGTCGGGAGCTACTCTGCCCATGACAAAGGTCATGAGGAAGGAGGCTCGGCAATAACGCAAGGGCAAGATCGAGCCTCAGGAGCCCCTTGGAGGTTCTCTAGCATCTACCCCAAAAAAGCCGGAGTCTGCCTACTTTCTGCTTTGTATTCTCACCTCTGACTTTACAGGGGGCTGTCCCCTACTACCTTTCTCTGAAAAAAGAGCTAACTTACAGCTCCAGTTAATAATTCCTGGGTGTGACAGTGTTTCAGCCTACAAACTCCTTTTGGAAATCCTCTAGCCTGCCTGAATAGGTTTTTCCGGCCACATGTGATTGTTTGGGGCCTCCCAACTGTGAGAGGCATGAGATATTCTAAACTGTCTAAATACAGATTCCTTTGAGCAGTTAAAGATTGATTAGAAATTGTTGGTGAAGGGTTTTTCACTTGTTGGGCCGATGTTTGCTGCCAAGTCTCCATATCCCTTACCTACTGTGTCCTTGGCAGTATATTGATTGATATAATTGGTTTACAGAAATGTAAGTAGTAGCCTCAATGTTTGTAACCTTGGACCCTTGAGTTAATTCTTTCTCTTGTTACAACCCACCACACCTTTGCCCTATAGAAATGCAACTCCAATGCCTTTGGAGGGTGGTGCCTGACTAATCACCTAAACTTTGCATATGATAAGTTTGCAGGAAGAAAGCCTGGCTTACTGCATGACTCTATGCCTTCCCCCATTATCCTCTATGCATAACTTAAGGTATAAAAACTACTTTGAAAAATAAAGTATGGGGCCTTGTTCACCGAAGCTTGGTCTCCCCATGTCTTTCTCTTACCTTCTGGCTGAATTATTCAGCCTCCTCTCTCCACAAAATGTTCTCACTGAGCTACCATTATTTCATCCACTTTTCTTCACTGAATTTCCTCCTCACTGAGCTATCCTCATTTCTATTATTCTTTATATCTTTAATTAATACTTAATTAAGCAATTGTTTCCTGATCGTCGCAAATGCCGTCCCCGCTTCGAATTCCCTGGATCCACCGGGGCTGGACCCCGGCAGTAGATTAACAGGAGAAAAAGAATCTTTAATTCGTGGGCATGGATCTCTCATAGGAACAGGACCTAAGAAGTGAGTGAAGGTGGCAGCCCTTACAGATTTTAGACCCACAATAAATTAAGAATTGACTGGACAAAGAAACTTAGGTTTGGGTGCTTAGTTAGCAAGAATCCTAAGCAAAGTTTGGGCTTGGATAGTAAATGAGCAAAGAAGTGCCAGGTGTTTTCCTTATATAGGCCTCTGGGCCCTGCATTCCCCATCTCTGGTGATGAGGATGTCTTTCTACTTCCGCATACAGGGAGGACACCTTTTACATGGAGATATTTCCTGCTTTTAGGAAAGCAGGACAGAGAGGAGGGTCAAAGTCTGTCTTGACACGGGCTCTTTCTTCAATACTGTCAGTGTGCCATTGAGGCCTATTTGGGGGCAGCCTGCCCTGGGCCCCAGCACTGCCAAGCTCTCCTTTCTCTTAACACATCCTCCACCTTGCTGCCTTAATTCTTCCTAAAAGACAAATACTACCTCAGACAGATCTTAAGTCACTCTCTTGTTCAAAAGCCTCTATCAACTCCTTGTTTGTGTTAAGTTCCAGACTTCTTAGAATCCTCTGAGGGCCCTTGACTTTTTGTCCTTGCCCTTCCATTTCCCTTGTGTTCCAGTCTTTTCCTTTACTTCCTTTTAGATCTAACCTAGATTTTACCTACTTCAGGAAACCTTTCCTAATTGCTCCTAAACTCTATGGGCATCAGACTTACAGTCTCTTCATTATGTACGTACATCTGAGTTACTATTCTGTAATACTCCTGCAATTATGTTTTTATATCTTTCTCCCACTAATTTTTCCTTCCTTGCGGGTTCAGACTGTTGGCAGTCATCTTTGTATCCCAGGGCCTGGTGTGTAGTAGACTTCAATCAAGCGTTTGAAATAATAGATCTCTCACCAAGGTCTGTACTTGTTCATGTCTTCATAGTGCTTTTCATCTGGCTCTGTCTTGACGCCTGGCAAACTTCCATTCCTTCTTTGAACTCTGGCTCTAATGTCACCTTTATGAGGATTTACCCAACTTCTCCAAGTGTTTGGTTATGCCTTCTCGCGTGTGTGTGTGTGTGTGCGCGCGTGCGCGTGTGCGGGCGTGCGTGCATGCACACGCGTAAGTGTGCGAGAACAGTTAATGGGGTAGACCTCTGTATTATTTACAGTAAATCTCACATCATTGTAGAAAGTGATGCTTAAAATACCTGAATTTTCAGATACTTGACACCTATATTTGGTGTCAAAAGTTTAAAAAATTGTTTTTCAGTATATATTCAGATTTTTTTCCTTGCCTTCTATGTTTAAATGACCATAGCCTTTTAAAAAATGCGCCAGCGTCGTTAAAGCATGAACTTCAGGCGCGTTCTGTTGGCCTAGTGGTTCGAATTCACTGCTGTGGCCAGGGAAGTAGGTCTGCTTTGATGCGGTGATGTGTTGGGGGACTCGTAAGACATGTTAAGCCGTTTAACCTTCAGAGGAAAAACCTGTGCTTGCTTTCTCTTTCTTCCTACTTTTAAAGTTTTCTTTATTGTTGTCTCCAATTATGCTTATGGATGTCAACTACTTTTTTCTTTTTGAAAATGGGGACAGGATTACCTACCTCAGGGTTATTGTTCAGTTTAAAGGAGGTAATGTACACAAAGGTCTTATCAGAAAGTAATGTTTATTCTAATTATTTGAGTTATTTCAGGAGAACAGTCTCTCAAGTTTGAGAGGTTTTCCAGTGAAGTAAAAATCATAGCATTTGTTAGCAGATTTTTTTCATAGCCTAAGTTTGTTTTTGGGTCCAGAATGGCAGATGTTGATGAAAAATCTTAAGCTCTAAAACAGATTATTTGTAGGTATATCCATACAACTTAAAAACCCCAAATGGGTTGCTGTATTTATCTTTTAGTATTAAAAGGTACAGTTAGAAATGAACAAGAGTTTTAGCTCTCATTCTAGCCTCTTGATGATTGTTTCATGAACATGTGAAAGGAAGTTGTTTTATTTTCTTACTGTGTGAAAATGCTTGATAACTATTAACTCATTCAGCAAATACATATTAAGTACCAACTGTTCAAGCAGAGTTCTAGATCGTTGGAGAAAGTGATGAAAAGACAGAATTCTGCTTTTCATGGGGATTAGTCTTTTCATGGTGTAGACATGCAATTAACAGTATAATGTGTTAGCCCATACATGCTCTGAAGAATAAAGAAACAGGGGAAGTGATAAGACTAAAGTGGGTGTGAGTGTTTATTTTAGTTGGGGGTAGGTAGGGAGTCCCTGGGGAGGGGACATTTGAGAACTTGAACGCAGTAAAGGAGGAATCTTTGAGGGTTCTGCGGGAGATGAGCCAGAGAGAGGCCACAGCAGAGACCTTTGAGTGGGAATGAGGTTGGCTTGACCAAGAAACAGCAACTGGCCAAAGTGACAGGCGGAGAGCAGTGAGAAGTGTAGTAGAAGGTGGGGGGTGGGGAGACGGAGGCCGGGGCGGGGAGTGGCAGGTCATGGGTGGAGGAGTTGTCTGACAGTGGTGAGGACTTGAAACAATTCGGTGCTTAAAGGATTTTGAGGTAGGGCAATGATCTGCTGAGATTTTTAAAAAGTTTACTCTGGGCCCTGTGTGACCAGAAGGGAGAAGATGAAGAGGGACTAGTTAGGCTACTATAGTGAGAAGTGGCGGTGGTTTAGATTGTGCTGAAGGTGGTGGATGGGGTAAAAAGATGCTAGAATGGGATATATATATATATTTTGAAGGCAGAGTAAAATGGCCTGCTGTTGGCTTGGTTAAGGGAAAGTAAAGAAGAATAATATGGGTTTTTTTGTTTTTAATCTGGGCGAAGACTGACTGCTGGTTCCAGTAACTGAATTAGGAAAGATGGAAGAATGGAATCGGCGGGAACATCAATAGTTCACTTTTGGTCCTGTTAAAGTTTGAGATGCCCATAAGACATCTACCTACATAAAGGGGTCCGGTAGGCCTTTGGATAGCAGTCTGGAGCTCAGGGAAATCTGGGTCTGGAGGAGAGAAGGGTATCATAGTGAGTGAACTGGTGGTAATCAGAGGGTTAGCCACTGGAAATTAGAATTATTGACATGGTGCACTTGTTGGTATCAGTAAGTTCTAGGGGAGGATTTGACTGGGACATAAGAACAGCTTTTTGGAGAAAGAAGGAAGTCTAGGAACTTGGAGACAGGAGCTTGGATCTAGGAACCTGGATGTTGAAGTAAAAAAAGTGTGGAAGAGTTACTGAAAGGGACACAGGAGTGAGTGATGTATTCCCATTCTTAGTAAATGAGGGGAGTGATCAGGAAGACAGTACATACAGAGAGAAATATCAGGTGTGATAATCTGACTGACCTGTTTTAAGGAAGGGAAGGAGGAACAGTAACTTGGAAATAACAGGAAATGAGAAGGATAACTTCCTTTCCTGTGTTATTAATAGTAGAAGGGCAAGAAAAGACTGTGATCTCACATATAAGGGCAGTGATTCATGCCAGCACCTAGAAACCACTTAGGGTTAATGACAGTTTGAATTTTTAACTTTACAGTAGCTGAAGTAGTCTGCTGCTGCTGCTGCTAAGTCACGTCAGTCGTGTGCGCACGCACGTCTGTGCGACCCCATGGACTGCAGCCCACCAGGCTCCCCCATCCATGGGATTTTCCAGGCAGGAGTACTGGAGTGGCTTGCCATTGCCTGCCTGTGTCTAGATTGGTAAGAGTGGATTCACAGTCTCATCTTGATGAATAGTCAAAAATTCACCTCTCTCCTTCATCTCACCTGGTTACAAGGCGTTTCCTTGCTTACACTTTTGCCCTCCTGTGGTCTGCTCTCCTGCACAGAGGCTGAAGGCATCCATCTTTGTAGAGAAGGAACAGTTGAGCTGAGCGTTACTGTAATTTCCTTCCGTTTTCTGCCACAACAGTCATGTACTGTTACTGACATGGACGGCAGGAGGAACTCAGTTCAGACATCTTCTCATAATCTTGGATTTGGTCAAAATTGAGATGAAGCGTAGGTAATAGTTTTCCTTCCTAAATTCTGTGTGTATGACAGTAACAGAATTTATTAATGTTTTCTTGGAAGCCATATGATGCTTGAGCTGCATTTGAGAACGTGTGTAATTATGGAACTCTGCCCTCACCTAACACCTATTATGGAGAAGGCAGTGGCACCCCACTCCAGTACTCTTGCCTGGAAAATCCCATGGACAGAGGAACCTGGTAGGTTGCAGTCCATGGGGTCGCTGAGGGTCGGACACCACTGAGCGACTTCACTTTCACTTTTCACTTTCATGCACTGGAGAAGGAAATGGCAACCCACTCCAGTGTTCTTGCCCGGAGAATCCCAGGGACAGGGGAGCCTGGTGGGCTGCCATCTATGGGGTCGCACAGAGTCGGACCCGACTGAAGTGACTTAGCAGCAGCAGCAACACCTATTAAGAGCAAACATGTAGAATTTGAGGGACAATGCAACTTTATATTTGTGTCATGTAGCATACAGGGCATGGATATGTAGGGATTGCATTCACTTAGTTAATTTTTTAAACTAGGTTGTTAATACACAGCAGAGTGCCAACATTTTATTATCCTTTTGTGTGTATGCGGTAGTATTTAACTCTCTAGATGAAGGATTCAGGGGTTGGGAGGATTTACGTGAAATGCAGTGTAATAGAGCAGAGACATTGACTACCTCTTGGTATTGTGATACCACATCTTGAGTTTTCCCTGCTGTCTTATGGTCCTCTTTTCCTGTTAATGGAAGAAACTGAGGGCAAGGATCCTAGTATAGACTATGACATAAAGGTCTTTATGAAGAGTTGTTGTTTTCTTCTTTGGCTCACTCCATTGATGTGTGGCAGTATAATTGTGCAAACTCAGTACTTGTGCTTTAGCTTGTGAAGTTAGGCTTTATTCACTAAGTTGATGGTTCCCAGTCTCATCACCAAGGACTTCTTGCAAGTTTTTGCTACAGTGTACTCAGGCTTAGATTTTTTTCCCCTTTGATCAGTTTAACAGCATTTGTTGGTCAAACTTAGTTGTTGTTTTTCTAACCTCTTTTACTGATTTTTCATGGAGTTGATACAGTCTCAAGCCACGAGCAAAGTGACATTGCCTGTATTGCTTGCTTCATGTGCCAAATGTATAATTGTCTATTTCAGTTTATATTTGAAATATCCAAAGTAGCTTCCCCCGACCCTTAGTCTATGGGGCCCCCGTCCCCAATGAAGAACAGTTGTCAATCTTATTGTTGAGTAGAAGGTGTAAAGCTGTTAACAGTGAAGATGGTGCTCATTGGTGTTCTTCCATTGTAGATGTTCCTCTCGATTCTCTTAAGTTTAGAGAACTGTATCGTATTACTCAGAATAATTGGTTGTGGTATTAACTGATACATTACTTTCTGTAGTAATATATACCTATCATATTCAGATACTTCCCACTAGATTTGGGGAATTCAAAGAGAAAATACCATTTAGTCCCGGTCTTTAAGAAGCTTATGCTGAGTGGAAGAAGCAGATAGTATTCACTTGAGTACATTAGTGCGACAGGATACACAAGGTACATTTGGACCACAGGGGAAGGTGAGGTGATCACAGAAACCTTAGCAGGGGAGATGAGTCAAGGCTACCTGCTGATTAGAGCAGAGGCTGGGGAATGCAGTAGTTCTGGTTTTGAATCCCTTTTCTGCAGTTTTGAATCCCTATATGATTTGGAGTGAACTAAATCACCTCCCTAAACTCTATTTTGAGACAGGAAAGAGTATATAGGAAGACATGGTGACCAAAGACAATACTGTGGGAATAAAATAGTTGTATTTACTTTGAAGATTATATTGAAATTAAAATAATAATACATGTAAAACATGTAAGGACTCAAAAGTAAGAGTCCCTATTTTTAATTCCACACTGTTAACCCCTGTATAATTCCTTTTTGAAACATCTTGGTTCTTTTTGCATCTTTGCTTTCTCTCTTCTTTGTCCCTGATTTCTTTTCTATCTCTTGTTGTCTCACTAGAGGGCATCCCTCAGAGTTTAGTTGTCAGTTCTGTAATCTATCGCGTTGAAGAATTAGATGTTCTTCTGGCTTCCTCTGTCAGTGTTACACAAATGATTTTAAATGTACCAGTTACCCTGACCTCTTCCCTAGGTTTCTCTTCTTAATTGGATCTATTGTTCTCCTAAAATTTCTACTTGATATTTTGGTCTCCAAATTGTATCCATGATCCCTTGGACTGTAGCCCACCAGGCCCCTCTGTCCGTGGGATTTCCCAGGCAAGAATACTGGAGTGGTCACCATTTCCTTCTCCAGGGGATCTTCCCGACCCAGGGATCATGTCTCCTCCTTGACATGTGGATTCTTTACCACTGAGTTACCTGGAACTCTTCCATAATTCTGCTTCATTTGATTTCAACAACAACAACAAAAATAGAAGGGAATGATGTAGATGTGTCAGATTTTTACTTTGCCAAGCATTGTTATTTAAGAAAACAATCAAATTCACCGTATACTCCATTTTGTATGTAAAGGGCATTTTAACATAACTGTTTTAAAAGACCGTAATCTTATGAATTTAAAATAATGTAGTGAATACATTATTATGTTTTGCTTTAGACTGCCAAAAACTTCTGCGTAGTTAAACACTGCTTTGGAGTAAGCATATATAGTCTTGATATTGATCTGCCTAAAATTTTATTTTGATTATGTTTGTCAGTGCTTAAAATGGCCTGCTGCTAAGTCACGTCAGTCGTGTCCGACTCTGTGCAACCCCATAGATGGCGGCCTACCAGGCTCCTGTCCCTGGGATTCTCCAGGCAAGCATACTGGAGTGGGTTGCCATTTCCTTCTCCAGTGCATCAAAGTGAAAAGTGAAAGTGAAGTTGCTCAGTCCTGTCCAACTCTTCGTGACCCCATGGACTGCAGCCTACCAGGCTCCTCCATCCATGGGATTTCCCAGGCAAAAGTACTGGAGTGGGTTACCACTGCCTTAAAAAAGTCCTAATTTGTTAGGTCTTTACAGTTTGACCCTAGCTCTTTTTTCAAGTCTTTTTCTATTATCAACTTAAGAAAAAAAAAAATCCAAACAGCAGGTGATGTTTGTAGTTTGGATCTGATCCAGGTTCCTATCTGACCCTCCCATTAGCTTCGTGGTCTTGGACAAGTTACTGTCATGAGAAGAAGCAAATAGTCCTGGAGCTGCTCTGGTGCAGTCAGCTAGGCTTTGGAGTTTCTGGGCGAGCGTGGCACTTGACAGCCAGGTCTTCAGGGTCTTCTGTTGAACATAAATGGTTTCACTGAACATCAGCTTTAGACAAGGCCATTCTGTCAACATGGTGGAGCGAGACAAGAATAAGATCATGTAATCATCAATGCTTGCCCATGTCACAAAGAATCCAGCATCTCCCTCCCTGGTCTACTGGGAATGATTGTTGCTGTTTTGCCAGCTGCAGCTTTAGCCACCCTCTACTCTGCCTCCTTGTAGAGATTTGTTGGTATACCCAATCATCAAACTGTCCTCGCTTTCTGATAACCCTCAAACCAGAGTGAACCCTGGCTTCTTTGGACTCTGCCCAAAATCACTTCGTCAGATCCCAAGCCCTGAATAAATTGCTTCGAATATTCTCTCCCTGGGATGCCCCACAGTTTCCCATGATACATATTCCTAATAAACTAGTCCAGCCGTTGGTATGTTCTTGGTGTATGTGTGGAAGGCATTGACCATAACTACCGGGAACCTTATTTTTTCTCATACGTGAACCAGGAGTAATAATAGGATTTTTTTTTTTTTTTGTCAGAATTTTGAAGATTAGACAGAAAACTTAAAGCACCTAGCAGAGTCCTGGTAATTAGCAAAACTGAACAGAAGCTTGTTTCTTGTCCTCTAGCGAAGTAGTCTGATCAGTCATGGGCCCCTGAGCAGGGCTTACAAGGACCTTGCTTTCACCCTCCTCCGTTCTCATCCTTCAAGACTCAGGTCACATACCTTCTTTCCTATGAAACCTTTGCACCTCTTAATGGTCTCATCTGTCTCTGCACTTCAGGTATGTATCATTCTTACCAGTGACTTGACTATTTATCGTGTTCTATCCTGTGGCATCTTTTAACTTACCCTTTACTTAATTCTTAATTTTTTATGTACTTATGCCTTGTTTGCTCAAATTTTTTTTTTTTTTTTAAGAATGGCGGCTCTGTTTTGAAACCAGTCAATGATTTTTATCAAGACTGATTTCTTCATTATTTGTTACAGTATCTTGTACTCAGAAAACATTTAAATGTGATTAAAATTATAACAAAAGGAAGAAGATATATCATTTGTCACCTCCCCTTAAATATGGGTGATATTATGAAATTTACCTATGCCATATCCTTAGTTTAAAGCTGTTTATATCTTCTTTCCTAGACAGCATGGTAGTGGGTGAAGAAAAGATGTCTGTACGAAAACGGCTATCGAAGTCCAGTAACCATGCTGAGGAAGAGGAAGAAGGCCAGAGAGACTGTGCAGAGGAGTCCCAAGAGGCGCCTAGTAATGGTGAGGCTTTTACTTTTTCTGAGGTGGATTAATGAAATCGGGAGCAAATTCAGTGTTTTTGAACAAGAATTACCATCTCTTTAGCTCTTAACTGGCTGTGGTGTGAGGCATGCGGGATCTTAGCTCCCCAACTAAGGATCAAACCTGCATCTCCTGCAGAGGAAGCTTGGAACCTTAACCACTGGACTGCCAGGAAAGTCCCTCTTAAGTTCTTAAAATGGATATGCTGGCAGGCACTGTAAAGTGCAGAGGAGAGAAAGAAATTAAGAGAATAGAAAGGAACGCTTCGGTTTCGTTGCCAGTCAGAACCGCTTTTGATACTGCTTGTGACACTGGTGTGTGAATTGCTGCATCTCTCATAATAGAGGTGAGCTTTACTGATGAAAGTGGAGTTTGCAGTGTATGGTTTAGTTTTATTCATTTGGTAACAAAGAAACTAAAAACTAAGCCCTTTTAAAGTGGTTCATTGAACATTTTGTGGGTGTCTACTATGTTTTAGACATCATTCATTCATCTTATTCATTTCTTACCTAATTCCTATCAGTATTTACTGGTGTGCTGCTAAGTGGTGCAGCTACAGCAGTGATCGGTACAGATGTGTTTGCCCTTGTGAAGCTGCAAGTTAAGTGCATGAGAACCCCTCTCCCCGCTTTAACATAATTAGATTATTAGAAATAAGTGCTACTAATTCCTATTTTCATAGCTGACATTAGCATAATGAGCATAATTAGCAGGGTACATAACCTAGGTAAAAGTCTTGGGGGAGAGACAGATGAGGGAATTGTGTTAGTTCTCATGTCCAGGTTTGCTTAACATGAGTACAAAGAAGACTGACACAGTACTTGTTTGTAAGGTCGAGGTTTATGCTTAAGACTGATAGACTGGTAAACACAACTTCACTTGTTGTCATGTATTGCATCAGGCTGTTTTTGCTGTGACATTTGTATAGGTTTGATTTTGGTGAGGATTTGAAATTTGAAGCTTGTTTGGTTAACAGATAGGTGTGGAACTTTTGGAGATGGGTTATCTTTGGCATCCTAAGACTTCTTTCATAAAGAAAAGCTTTTGTTTTTCCTGTTCAAATTTAATTGTAAATTAAATGCAGCCACTGGATCAAGAATATAAATGTTGTTGCTTAAGTTTGCATAATGAGGTTTATTGATTGTTGGACTCTTAATTAGCTATTTATGAAATACTTATATTTGCACATGAGCTAGTTTTAGTGTGGTTTTAAAATGTGAAAATTGTGCAAAATGGCGAGCCAACATTGGTTAGAAACCTCCCCTTTCCATGATTTAGGGACTGGGTGCTAATTCACATTATTTTTATTGAAACTTTCTGCTATCGGATGATTTTCTCTCTGTCTCTCTCTCTCTCTCTTTTTTTTTAAATAACGTATTTAAACATGTATAACTTCTACGTGTTTTCAGCACTCCTTATTGTCTTAGTTCATTAAGTTTTAATTGGTTCAGATTTTAGTGCAGATAATGAAAATTGAATTATTTTGCCTGAAACAAGAAGTCTGAGCTTCTCCTTGTTTGCATGTAAGTAATGCTGATCTGAAAATAGTGTTTCTCCATTTACTTTAACATTGATTCATTTTAGGGGAGTAAGCAGATGGGTAAAATGTGACTTGTGAATAGTAAGGGCTTAAAGGACACCATGCCACGCCTGTCATTGTGGCCTGCCAGCTGGGCATTTGCATTTGCAGGGGCATTTGCATCACCTGGAGCCTGTTAGAAATCCCCGTCAAACACTTAATTGAATAACAATTTCATTTTAGTAAGATCGCCAGGTGATTCCTCTGCAGGTTAAAGTCTGAGAGACAGAGTGGCAGTTCTCAACTAGGATGTGTATTAGTCAGAGTTCTCCAGAGAAGCAAAACCAAAAGGAAACATACACAAACCCTTAGAGTTATTATTACGAGAGCCTGCCTCAGATGGAGGCTGTGATACCCAGAAGGAGGATCGCTGGATTCTGTGGTAGCGCTATTTTAATATTTAGAGGCACTGGCATACTGCTTCCCCTGGCAGCTGCCCATTTTACAGTTCCGCCAGTGGCACCCAAGGGTTCGGTTTCATCACATCCGCCTGTGCTTACTTTCTCTTGTTTTGTTTTTGGCTGGTTTGTCTGTGCTGGGTCGCTGCAAGGGCCTTTCTCCAGTTGTGGCCAGCAGGGCCTCCTCTTTAGTTGCTGTGCCTGGGCTTCTTGTGGTGGCTTCCGTTGTTGTGGAACATGGGCTCTGCGGTGCGCAGGCTTCAGTATTTGCAGCTCTCGGGCTCTAGAGCACAGACTCAATAGCTGTGGCACACGGGCTTAGCTGCTCCGTGGCATGTGGGATCTTCCGGACCAGGGATCAAATTCCTGTCTTTTGCGTTGGCAGGCAGATTTTTTTACCACTGAGCCCCCAGTAAAGCCCTGGTTCATCTTTTTAGTAGGAGCCATTCTAATAAGTATAGGATGATACCTCTCTGTGGTTTTGATATGCATTTTTCTCATGTAGTAGTGCTGAGCACTTTGTATAATTATATATCTGTTGGCCATGTGTGGATCTTCTTGGAGAACTATCTATTCATATCCTTTGGCCATTAAAAAAATTTTTTTTTGTTCATTTTTTTTTGGCTACACTGGGTGTTCATTGCTGTGTGTGAGTTTTCTCTAGTTGCAGCGAGCAGGGACTACTCTTTAATTGCAGTGCATGGCTTCTCATTGCGGTGGGTTCGCTTGTTGCAGCTTTAGAGCCCGCAGGCTTGGTAGTTGTGGCACATAGGTTCCGCATGGCATGTGGAGTCTTCCCGGACCTACACTGCATTGTAAACTAGTAAATGTGCATTATGTTTTAAAAAAAGACAGGGTACGTACATTAATTTAAAAAGCCTTTCTTCCTGGGACTCTTTTGGTTATCCAGTGCTGAAGATGTCTCCTTCCAGTGCAGTTGCTGCTGCTGCTGCTAAGTCGCTTCAGTCGTTTCCAACTCTGTGCGACCCCATAGACGGCAGCCCACCAGGCCCCGCCGTCCCTGGGATTCTCCAGGCAAGAACACTGGAGTGGGTTGCCATTGCCTTCTCCATTGTGTGAAAGTGAAAAGTGAAAGTGAAGTTGGTCAGCCGTGTCCGACTCCTAGCAACCCCATGGACTGCAGCCTACCAGGTTTCTCCGTCCATGGGATTTTCCAGGCAAGAGTACTGGAGTGGGGTGCCATTGCCTCCAGTGCAGTGAGTGCTTGTTTCATCCCTGGTTAGGGAGCTAGGATCCCACATGCCTGTTGGCCAGAAAGCCAAACAGAAGCAGTATTGTAACAAATTCAATAAAGGCTTTAAAAATGGTCCACATCAAAGAAAAAAGGAATCTTAAAAAAACTTAAAAAAAATGCTAACCATCATCTGTTCTTCTCAAGTTTTCTTCTTCCAGTAGTCACATGAAAGATCACTGATCACGGAGCACCATAACAAATACAGTAGTGGAAAATTTGAAATATTGCAAGAATTGCCAGAATATGACAGTGGCATGAAGTGAGCAGATGCTGTTGGAAAAAATAGTGTTGATATCTTTGCTCAGAGTACAGTTGCTGCAACCCTTCAACCTATAAAAACCAAACCAAACCCTGCGATACCTGCAAAGCACAGTAAAATGAAGTATATTTGTATTTGGGTCTTCTTTAATATCTTTCAACAGTGTTTTATAGTTTTCAGTTTGTAAGTTTTACACTTTTAAGTTATTTCTGAATATTTTGTTCCTTTTGCTGCTATTGTAAGTGGAATTTTCTTAATTTCATTTTCCAATCATTTGTTGCTAAAAATGAAGCTTGTTTTTGTATATTGATACTGTATCCTTCAACCTTACTGAACTCATTTACTAGCTGTGAGTTTGTTTTGTGTGCTTTATGCTATTTTCTATATATAAGATCATGCCATCTGGAGGAAATAGTTAGTTTTATTTCTTAATTTTCAATCTACATGCCTTTTGTTTCATTTTCTTACCTAAATGCACTTGCTAGAATTTCCGGTAAAATGGCTGAGTAGACTTGGCAGGAGTGCACATTGGGCATTCCTGGGTGGTTTCTGATCTTCGGGAGAAAGCTTTTAGTTTTTCTGATACTTAACGTTAGCTGTTGGTTCCTGCAGGTACCCTTTATCAGGTTGAGAACATTGTCTATCTTTCTATTAATTTATAGATAATACCTATTTTTCACTGCCTTTTATTTTGCTACATTGTTCATTTGATAGCTGATTAATGAGTAAAGGTAATATGATGATAACTGGGGCTTCCAAGGTGGCTCATTGGTAAAGAATCTTCCTGCCAGTGCAGGAAATGCAGGTTCAGTCCTTGAGTCTGAAAGATCCCCTGGAGGAGGAAATGGCAGCCCACTCCAGTATTCTTGCCTGGAAAATTCTATGGACATAGGAGCCTGGCAGGCTACAGTCCATGGAGTGGCAAAGAGTTGAACATGACTCAGTGACTTGAGCATACATAATAATAACTACTAATCAGATCAGATCAGATCAGTCGCTCAGTCGTGTCCGACTCTTTGCGACCCCATGAACTGCAGCACGCCAGGCCTCCCTGTCCATCACCAACTCCCGGAGGTCACTCAGACTCATATCCATCGAGTCAGTGATGCCATCCAGCCATCTCATCCTCTGTCGTCCCCTTCTCCTCCCGCCCCCCAATCCCTCCCAGCATCAGAGTCTTCTCCAATGAGTCAACTCTTTGCATGAGGTGGCCAAAATACTGGAGTTTCAGCTTTAGCATCATTCCTTCCAAAGAAATCCCAGGGCTGATCTCCTTCAGAATGGACTGGTTGGATCTCCTTGCTGTCCAAGGGACTCTCAAGAGTCTTCTCCAACACCACAGTTCAAAAGCATCAATTCTTCAGCGCTCAGCCTTCTTGACAGTCCAATTCTCACATCCATACATGACCACAGGAAAGCCCATAGCCTTTAACTAGGCCAACCTTTGTTGGCAAAGTAATGTCTCTGCTTTTGAATATGCTATCTAGGTTGGTCATAACTTTCCTTCCAAGGAGTAAGCGTCTTTTAATTTCATGGCTGCAGTCACCATCTGCAGTGATTTTGGAGCCCAGAAAAATAAAGTCTGACACTGTTTCCACTGTTTGCCCATCTATTTCCCATGAAGTGATGGGACCCGATGCCATGATCTTTGTTTTCTGAATGTTGAGCTTTAAGCCAACTTTTTCACTCTTCTCTTTCACTTTCATCAAGAGGCTTTTTAGCCCCTCTTCACTTTCTGCCATAAGGGTGGTGTCATCTGCATATCTGAGGTTATTGATATTTCTCCCAGAAATCTTGATTCCAGCTTGTGTTTCTTCCAGTCCAGCGTTTCTCACGATGTACTCTGCATAGAAGTTAAATAAGCAGGGTGACAATATACAGCCTTGATGTACTCCTTTTCCTATTTGGAACCAGTCTGTTGTTCCATGTCCAGTTCTAACTGTTGCTTCCTGACCTGCGTACAGATTTCTCAAAGGCAGATCAGGTGGTCTGGTATTCCCATCTCTTTCAGAATTTTCCACAGTTTATTGTGATCCACACAGTCAAAGGCTTTGGCATAGTCAATAAAGCAGAAATAGATGTTTTTCTGGCACTCTCTTGCTTTTTCGATGATCCAGCGGATGTTGGCAATTTGATCTCTGGTTCCTCTGCCTTTTCTAAAACCAGCTTGAACATCATTCACATATTGCTGAAGCCTGGCTTGGAGAATTTTGAGCATTACTTTACTAGCGTGTGAGATGAGTGCAATTGTGCGGTAGTTTGAGCATTCTTTGGCATTGCCTTTCTTTGGGATTGGGATGAAAACTGACCTTTTCCAATCCTGTGGTCACTGCTGAGTTTCCCAAATTTGCTGGCATATTGAGTGCAGCACTCTCACAGCATCATCTTTCAGGATTTGGAATAGCTCCACTGGAATTCCATCACCTCCACTAGCTTTGTTCCTAGTGATGCTTTCTAAGGGCTACTTGACTTGACATTCCAGGATGTCTGGCTCTAGGTCAGTGATCACACCATCATGATTATCTGGGTTGTGAAGCTCTTTTTGTACAGTTCTTCTGTGTATTCTTGCCACCTCTTCTTAATATCTTCTGCTTCTGTTAGGTCCATACCATTTCTGTCCTTTTTCGAGCCCATCTTTGCATGAAATGTTCCTTTGGTATTTCTGATTTTCTTGAAGAGATTCCCAGTCTTTCCCATTCTGTTGTTTTCCTCTATTTCTTTCTTATCTCTTCTTGCTATTCTTTGAAACTCTGCATTCAGATGTTTATATCTTTCCTTTTCTCCTTTGCTTTTTGCTTCATATATCAGGCACTGTTTTAAGTGTTTAACAAATATTAACTTGGTTAGTAGACTTCTAGTGTTATTTGATTTTAGGGTTCTTTGTGATACATACATAAATGTTTGAACAGAGAGAACAACCTGCCTTATGTAAAAATTGAGAGTCTCTTGGCAAAAATAGATGAAAAAAAGTGAATATTATTGTGTAATTTGGTACCTTCATTCAGTTTATGCATCTAATCATAAAACTGACTGGTCTAGGTAGAGCTTTAATCAGCTAAGTTTAGATTGAGAACACATTTTTTCCCCTCAGGGTAAAACCAAAACATGTTTGTTTTAGAAAGTGCAGATAAATAGAAGTTCATGTGTCTATGATTTTTTTCCTTGGCTGTATTCCTAGAAATTGTTTTTATTTATTTATTTTGGCTGAACTGGCCCCGTCAGGCAGCGTGCAGGGTCCTAGTTCCCTGACCAGGGATTGAACCTATGCCCTCTGCGGTGAAAGCACAGAGTTTTAAGCACTGCACTGCCAGAGAAGCCCCTAGAAATTGTTTTTAGGTCAGTGGGAATAAATGCTTGTAAGATTTTTTGCTGGGAGCCAGCGTGGAGAGCTCCCCCTGTGGCAAAAGTCATGAGGAAGGAGGCTCGGCATATGCAAATGCAGGATTGAGCTTCAGGAGCCCCCCTGGATATTCTCGAGCATCTATCCCCAAAAAACCAGAGTCTGCCTACTTTACTGCTTTGTGCTCTCACCTCTGACTTTACTGGGGGCTGTCCCCCACCACCATCTTGCTCTCTCTGATAAAGAGTTAACTTACAGCTCTAATTGATAAAGTTCCTGGGCATTAGGAGTGTTTAAGTCCAAACCGCTCAGATAGCTCTTTAACTCGCTTCACAAGTTTACCCGGACTCCTACAGCTATGCATACAATTGTTTACAGTCTCAGCCTCGAGAGGCACGGGAAGCTTAAGATATTCAAATAACTTAGAGCCTCTCAGAGAGTTAGAAACTGTCAGTATAAAACTAGTAAAAGACTTCATTGATGAGCCAGTGCTTGTTGCCAAGTTTCCACATCCCCTGTATTGTATCCTTGAATGTGTATTAATTAATATAGTTGATATGTAGAAAAAATAAGTAGTGGCCTTGGTGTTAGCAACTTTAGACCCTTAAGGTAATAAATTCTTTCCTTTGTTGTAAACCCACTGCACCTCTGCCCTATAGGAATGCAACTTTATCTTTGGAGGATGGTGCCAAACCCTAAAATAATTACTCTTAGAGAAAATAAGTCTTATGGATTGACAAACCTTTGTCAAGAGTCATAAAATGTTAATAGGCCTTCTGGCCAGAAGATGATGTAAATCACCTAAACCATTTGTATACAATAAATTTGCAGGAAAGAAACCCTGGTTTTTGATAAGGATCAAAGACTGCTGACTTTGCATGATTTCACATCCCATATTATCCTCTATGTGTAACTTAGGGTATAAAAGCCTCTGTTGAAAATGAAGCTACAGACCTTGCTCACCAAAGCTTGGTCTCCCATGTCATTCTTCTCTCAGTTTCCAGCTGAGTCTCCATCTGGAGTGCAGAGGTCCTCTGCGACCATTTATTTGCCTGGGCTTCTAAGACCCACTCTGCTGCTGCTGCTGCTAAGTCACTTCAGTCATGTCCGACTCTGTGCGACCCCATAGACGGAAGCCCACCAGGCTCCCCCGTCCCTGGGATTCTCCAGGCAAGAATACTGGAGTGGGTTGCCATTTCCTTCCCCAATGCATGAAAGTGAAAAGTGAAAGTGAAGTCGCTCAGTCGTGTCCGACTCTTAGTGACCCCATGGACTGGAGCCTACCAGGCTCCTCCGTCCATGGGATTTTCCAGGCAAAAGTACTGGGGTGGGGTGCCATAAGGTGCCTAAGATGGGGCACCTTCTGCTATTCGAGAGGGCACCTGCGGCCTCTGTGGTCAGAGCTAATCTGGTGTCACAGGTTATATTGATTTTCCGCGTAAACCAAGCTACTCAGCCTCTTTTATCCACTGAATTTTCTTACTGAGCTATCCTCATTCTGTTACTCTTTATATCTCTAATTAATATGTAAATAAGTCGTTGTCGCCGTTCCGGCTTCGAATACCCTGGATGGATCAGCCGGGGCTGGACCTCGGCAATTTTGGGGCTGAGTATTGCCAAATCGCCCTCCGGAAATATTGCACTCCCAGTAGCGATATGAGAGTGCTTATTTTATTTCGTCAGCCTTTCTTCAGTCATGGATGTTATAACCTTTTGAATAAACTCTCTGGCATTTGAGAGATGACAGATTCCACTTTACTTGAAAAAAGGCTTTGTACAATGAGGCATAATTACCAGCAGCAATCAAGTTATTGAATATTAATTGGTAGTTTTTATAGCTTTCAAGGTCAAAAGAGTGAGTTAACAGTCCTATGTTAAAAAAAGGAATTAAATAAATACAGTGACTAAATGGTATAGGAAACCACCTGCAGTGGGAGTAGGGGGAACATTGCTTTGGAATGAAGGGGAGTATTTCACAGAGGAAGTAGAATTTCACTTTGATCTTTGAGGAGGAGACTGGGAAGGGGCTTTTAAGAAAGCCAGGTAGAAAGGAATGGGTTTCAAAGGCATAGAGTTAAGACTGTACAGTGTTATGTGTGTGGTGTTTTGTTTGCTTTTGGAGAGGATTGTGGGGTGAGAAGGTAGTTCAGAGATGGATTTGTGCAGTTTTTATTTTTCTTTTACGGACAAGAGGACAAAATTGGAAAGGCAAAAGGAAATCAGAGGATAAGGCTTGGAGTCTAATTATATATGCAGTCATTGACTGCTTACTGGGTTGGTTCGGTTAGTGAATAGGTTGTTCAATAAAGAAAGTTCTTGGTGAAAATGAAAAATATGTCTTATTTTTACTTAAAACTAAACAAACTTCTTGGCCAACCCAGTACCTATATGGATGACTTACAGCCGTCAGACATACTTGGATTTTTTTTTCCTTAGGCAAAACCAAGGAGAGCAGCTGTTAAAGCATTCTTTCACTTAAGTTCAGGAAGGCATTCATTTATCTTCTTGCTGATGGTGCTGGCAGCTCTTCTGTCACAGATCCTAAAGTAGATTTAGGAACTCCCTGCTATATAATACATCAGCTGGGAATTTTTTAGTCTATGACAAACCTTCTAACATTTCTATTTTAAAAGTTATCTCTGTTGATTTTAAAATAAGATTATATGATATTGTAAAAGTTTAATGGTAATAGGACCAATTCCTCTCATTGCGTATATGGGCAACCCATACAGTTGATACAGGTGTGGTGACAAAAAATAAACCAAAGTTAGCTCTGGTTGAGTAGTGTAGTTCAGGGTTATTTCAGTTATAGGATAGAAATCTGTTTATAGCTTAAAAATTATAGACCAGGTGAGATTGGTACGTCCATTTATTGCCTTTGAGTTTACCGATAATATACCTTGAAGATTTCAGTCTTTTGTCCTCATGATAGATTGGGGCTATTTCCTCTTCAGTTGTCCTTGTTGAAGAAACAAAAACAGTTTGATTTAATTAAGAAACAAATGGCTGAACTGTGCTTATTAATTTTAAAATTTGAAATAATATATGCTCTTTTTTTAAAAAAATCAAATATTGTAGAAGGTTATAAAGTAATAATTCTTCCCTTAAGTAATCATGTTTTGCTTTTCTGTTTTTTCCTACTTGTGGAATCATATTTGGGATCTTCTCTGCAATTTGCTTTTTCTAAACTTTTAAATTCAATATATGTAAGTGAAATTGTCTTAAAAGTATCTGTGTAGCATTTCTGTTGCACAGTGAAAATTGCTCAGTCCAACTTTTTGCAGCCCCATGGACTGTGGCCTGCCAGGCTCCTCTGCCCATGGAATTCTCCAGGCAAGAGTACTGGAATGGGTTGCTATTCCTTTCTCCAGGGCATCTTCCTGACCAGAGATCAAACTGGGTCTCCTGCATTGCTGGTAGGTGCTTTACCGTCTGAGCTACGAAAGAACCCTTTTGCATAAATGCTTAGTAATTTGACTTGTCCCTTTTGGGTGGACATCTGGGTTGCTTCCACGAATTTAGATTATAAAAAGTACTGTAGAGAACATCCTTGAAACCATGTACTTGCTTACTTGTACTTGTAGGATACATTCTTTAAAGTGAAATTGCAGGATCAAAGAGTTTTTTCTTTTAAAATTTAGATATTACTGTCTTTCTTAGAAATGTTATACCAGTTTATCCTGCCATCTATATTGTTTCCCTGTACTCTTGTTAATATGTCATGCTAATCTTTTTTTAAGCTTGCTAATTTGAGGGGTAGAAAACAGTATCATATATAGCATAAATTTGTTCTTATGACTTATGAGGCAGAAAACTAACTGTTTATCTTTTGACTTTGCTGACAGTGTGCATGTGAAGTTTTTATGTGATCACATAACTCTCGTATCGCTTTAAGATGTCTTGTCATGCTTAGAAACCATCCAAGATTATGAAAAAGGAAAATGGATGATTTTTTTTTACCTTTATGGGTTTTTTAAGATTCAAATGTTTGATCCATCTGGAATTTATTTTTAATAATAAGTGAGCTGGGATCTAATTTACAGTTTTTTTTGCAATGGCTACCCAATTGTTTCAACATTATTTATTAAATCTCCTTTTCTGTATAATACTTATCACCCTCATTTCTAGTTCAGATTCCATTTCTCTGCAGTAGTGTAGATGTGACTAGTAGAGAATTTTGAAAGGTTTTTTGAGGTCAGTGGAGCAGTAGAGGATTTAGATGGATTATACTTTTTTTTTTTAATCTCCCCTTTTGCTTCTAAGATTGATAAATGATTGATTCTTTCAAGGACTACTCCTAAACCCATCCATCCTATGGACATAGAGATGGCTTTCCCATGATGGCTTTAGATTATATATATCTATGTGAAGAGCAAGGTAAAGTTGGGATGGTTTCTGTGGTATAGTCAATGAGAATTTTTTAGAAAATAACCAGGATTTTAAAATGAGTTTGAACTTCTCTTCACTTTCACTTTTCACTTTCATGCATTGGAGAAGGAAATGGCAACCCACTCCAGTGTTCTTGCCTGGAGAATCCCAGGGACGGCAGAGCCTGGTGGGCTGCCGTCTATGGGGTCACACAGAGTCGGACACGACTGAAGTGACTTAGCATAGCATAGCATAGGAAGTAAAAACTTGCTAGTCAGTGCCTAGGCATTAGCTAATTCTGTACTTTACCACCAAGATACAAAGAAAACACTAGCTAAAAGAAGTGAAACTTGAAACGTGGTTATTAGTCACTACCTTGTACTCCTTAGTCATCTTTAAGAATTTAGTCACTATAAGTAGCACTTGATTTTTTAAATTGTAACTAATGAATTTTTAAAAACTTTTGCTTTGTTTTGAGGTATAGCCCATCAACAATGTTGTGGTAGTTTCAGGTGAACAGGGAAGGGGTTCAGCTATATGTGTGTGTGTGTGTGTGTGTGTGTACACACGTATCCATTCTCCCCCAAGCATTCCTCCCATCCAGGCTGCCACATGACATTGAGCTGAGTTCCAAGTGCCATACAGTAGGTCCTTGTTGGTTATCCATTCCAAGTATGGCAGTGTGTACGTGTCCATTCCAAACTCCCAAACTATCCCTTCCCCTGATTGAAATTCCCCTCCGCAACCGAAAGTTTGAGAGTCTGTTTCTGTTTTGTAAGTAAGTTCATCTGTATCACATTTTAGATTCTACATACAAGTGATATCATAGACATTTATCTTTCTGACTTAGTATGATAAGCTTTAGGTCCAATCATGTTGCTGCAAATGGAATAATTTCATTCTTTTTTATGACTGATCAATATTTTTTTTGTCCTGATCTCTATGGCTAGAGATCAGAAGATGGGTTTTACTTCAGACTCATTTATTTACTGGCCATGGGACTGTGGGCAAGATGGTTAGTGTCTTTGAATCTGATTTCTTTGTTTTGAAAATAGAAATGACACCAGCTGTCCTTTATTTATTTATTTTTGGCTGTGCTGGGTCTTTGTTGCTGCACAGGCTTTTCTCTAGTTGTGGTGAGCAGGGCCTACTCTCCAGTTGCCGTGCATGGGCCTCTATATACAGTGGCTTCTCTTGTTGCAGCTTCTGGGCTCCAGAGCACAGGCTCAGCAGCCATGGCGCATGGGCTCAGGTGCGCCTCTGCACGTGGGATCTTCCCAGATCAGAGATCAAACCGTGTCTTCTGCGTTGGCAGATGGAGTCTTTACCACTGAGCCACCAGAGAAGCCCCTAGCTATCTTTTTATCTCACTGGGTTGTTTTAAAGAATGAATGTGATGAGGTATGATCAATACTTTATAAATATTGAAATTTTGCAGCAAGTTTTTATTTTTTTGGCCCTACCACGTGACATGCAGGATATCCATTCCCCAAGCAGGGGTTGAACCCAGGCCTTGTCAGTGGAAGTCCAGAATCCTAACCACTAGGCCTCCAGGGAACTCCTTGTAGCAAGTTTAACAAGGATGAGGATTTGGAAATTTGGAGACCATAGTGACTCCAGTAAAGGAGGAGTTACAAAAACAGGTTGGGGATGAATTACTAGTGAGAAAGTGGAGATAGAAAGTATAAATCACTTTTCTAGGACATTTATTAAAAAGAAAAGAATAACATGGGTCACAAAAGATGAGGTTCATTGGAAAGAGCTGCCATTTGTTTCCAAAGGGCATTGTTTCCAAAATTTCAGTTATTTTTAATTTTGCCATTATCTCTGTACTGTATTTACTATTATAAAGATCACTGAAAAGTCCTCCTCCTAAGCAATAAATTCTGTGAAGTCATAGGCTTGTTTCAGTTACATATTTGTTTCTAAAATGATAAATAAACATGTACTACTGGACAAAAATTCACAGATTTGATTTTGAGTACCACTGATGACATCCATATAATTTCAGCAAAATTGTAAAGGCTGCATTGGCTCTGAGTATAATGTGGGTGCTATAAACTACTCAGTGTGTTGAACTACTTGAACAGTTTCTCAAAAGACTTAAAAAGGATAAAGGCAATAGTTTAAAGGGTTAGTCTTGAAAAAGAGACAGGCTACCCCTTTCTCTGACACAGGAGTAGTGGAGAAGAGGATTAAAGATAGTGAACATTAAAATACAAGATATTTTAGGAGTTGGTACCTAAAATGATCAGTTGAAGGTAAGGTTGCCTGGTAAGGTTTGGACTTGAAAAAGGTGGAAAATGTTTGGATCTATGCTTGTGATGAATGTTACAGAAATTCATCAAGAGGCAAAGACAGATACTACATTTTTTATTGCAGGCCTGGTTAAGACATGACAGCATCAGTTTATATAGTGGGCCTATTTTCTATATTATTTCTGCAAGGTGCAAGGTGTGGCAATTCAAAATCAGAAAAAGCAGGCAATATCTGGGATTGGGATATGACTTGGCAGGTTCAGGAAATGGGTGGTGGTGATGAGGAAAGGATGGAAATAATGACAGAGGGTTAGTAACTCTTGGCTGGGTAAGAAAACTGGGAAAGCAAAACAATTCCCATGAGGAGAAAATCTGTTTCCTTATGTTTCTTTTTAGAGCAATGAAATCTTTTTCTAGAAACTGTCCAACAGACTTCTCATGTCTCATTGGCCAGAACTAGGTTATAAATTAGGCTGTCTTCCCTTTGCCTCTTTATTCTTTTCTACCCTACTTAGAGTCCATAGAGTCAGCCTCCCAGGGCACAATCAAATCCAGTGGCTCCCATGCCCTCTTGTTTCTGGTAGGGTTTGGTCATGGTTGGGTTGGACAGCCCTGATAGGAGATCCAAGGGCAGAGAGTAAGGAGTGTTTTTGTAATGTCAGTTTCCTTTGGGCTGGCTATCCATCACTTCTATTCAGTTCTTTCCAAAGTGTTCTCTTTGGCTTTCCTTGGCTTTTCAGGATAGTAGCAGTTTTTGGTTGTGTGTTACTGGCCCTAAAATCTACACCATCTTTTGTTGTTTTTCTTAAATTTGTTGACACATTTATAAAAAATGTTCCTTCTAAACTCTTCTCAGTAACTATAAGTGAGCCATCTCTAACTGAGTACTCATGCCCATTCTTGAATCAGTCTCTGGCAAGGGGAACGAGACACATGCCCTTGTGAGGGAAGCACCAGCCTTGTTCACCATAGTCCCATGAGATTATACAAAGAAACTGTGCATGTATGTCAGCCAGACTTAGAGTAAATTTAGCCATCTAGAACAGAAGTTGTCATATACAACCACTTTCATTCATTTATGTCTGTAGCGCTTCTGGACCATATGGCCCTCAAAACCTAAAGTTCTCTCTGGCCCATTACAGAAAAAAAATTGCTGATCCCTGATCGAGGACTATACTGTTCAGTATGGTGTGGTTGAACACTTGAACTGTTGCTAGTCTGATTTAATATTATTGAACTGATAATATTGAACTGATTTAATATTATTGTTGTAAAATACATACCACATTTCAAAGACTCACTTGCATCTGTTTTTCCTTTTTCATGTGGCTCCTAGGAAATTTTAAAGTACATATGTGGTTCACATTTATATCAGCTTTGATCTAGACAGTAACTGGTAACCTAGAAAGTAAGGAATTAAAAGCTGCCCTTTAGCAAAAGCCTCTGTTAAGTACAGTAGGGCTTCCTAGGTGGTACTAGTGATAAAGAACCCACCTGCCAATGTAGGAGACTTAAGTACAGTATTAAGCTGAGAGAGCTTGGCACCTAGAGGCATTTGACTCACTCCCAGAAGACCCAAGTCCTTACAAGTCTTCATGCTGTTTCCATTGCCTGAGATAATCTTTCCGAGTACCTGTTCACTGTGATTTTTCCTTATCATTTCAGACTCAGTTCAAATAGCAAATATTGACTTCCTCTGCAAAAGCTCACTCCACCCTCACGATTCCACAGCCCTTCTGTGTATTGTAATTATCTGTGTTTGCATATTCTACTGAGATCCTAAAAGAGGGGGCAGTTGAAATACAAGCCTAATACCCTGTATGTATTGGGTTCTCAGAGGATTTTTACATCGTGAGTAAATATATAATTGAATGAACAAATGAGTTACTAATTTAGTAAGTTTGTTTATTTGTCTTTTCCTTCTGGGTAACACTGGCAATAAATTTGGCCTAATAGTATAAGTATAGGATTTTACAGGAGTCAGATTTAGTGAAAAGTCATGAAGCAGCAGCCCAGGTAGAAAAGCATAACTTTCTGGAGCTGTTTAGTGTAGGCCCCATTGCTCTCATTTACATTTTAATATCAATAAAAGTATTATAATAGCATGGTACAGTAAATAATCTTTTATTTAACATAAAGATTATGTATAGTACAGTCTTTTTCTCTTTTTAAAAGGTGCTATTTTAGGAAGGTTTTCATTAAAACTGGTTCAAATTAGATTCTTGATACTTCAGGGAGTGCGTTTTTAAATATTCAGTTCAATGTCGTAGATTCAGTGTGAGGTAGTATTAATGAAGATAAATGTCTCAAGCCTGACTTCTTAGAAATCAGTAGGTTAGGAAAAAATAAAAAAATCAAGAATAATGTTCTTTAAGGATTTATCTTTGAGTCTACTAGTAGGTGTTAACAGTTAATGATCAGTTAACAGTGATATTAATGATTTAGACAGATATTTCAGACACCACGAGGCACTCAGTCCTTGTTTATCACTACTTCCGAGTCAACATTTTAGAAATTTAGAAGCCTTGAGTTTACTCAGGTGGTTGATTGTCTATATATAGATCCTTAAATCATTGGATATTCGCTTTTATGGCATTATTCTTTTGATTTTTATGACATTTAAGTTTTGGTGGATAGCAGGAAAGTAATTTTCTTCTGAATGTTATATGAGGTTAATTTTAATGTAAAAGAAAATGAATTTTAAATGTATTTTTCTCTGACTTTATATAATGTTACTATTACTTGGAATGGGGCCTTCAGAGATTCTAGTCTAACTGGGAAAAACTTTCCCAGCTTTCCAATCTCTGACTCATCAATTTGAAATGGTGGTGATGTTATTTATGGATAGACACATTCCATTTGGAAGTGATACACAGTAGTGAGAATTAATCTTTGGTGTCTTCTTCCCCATCTCCCTGTGGTCATTAGTTGAAGGGAAGAAGCTTCTGTATTCATTTATCTGTGAATCCATGGTCTGATCATAGTAGAGAGATAAGTAAAAGTATTTTTTACAATTGATAGAAAAATCAAGTGGATATTTGTTTCACCTTCCTATTTCTTGCCTAATAAGGTACCAGTTTGATAATATCTTCAAAACTTATCATCTTTCCACTCCTAGAGTCATTGTTTTGACTTATGGCAGTATTATTTCTTGTCAGGATTTATTGCATTTCAGTTCTGTGATCCTTTCTTTCTCTCCTGCCAGAGAGTGGACTTTTCTAATATCAGATCATTTATTCTTTTGCTTAAAATTCTTAATTTCCTCCAAGCTGTTGTGATACAGACCGTTCACAGTATGACCTCCAGCCTCCTTCCCAGTCATAAATTCCACCATTATCAGCAATTAAAGGTATTACTTCACTGCCTTCTGGCTTCTTCTGTTGTTGGTATTGATGAGTAAATACTCAGCATAATTGCAGTTCTCTTGAAGGTGATATTTTCTTTCTTGTTGCTTTCAAGGGCCTTTTATAGTTTGCTTTAAAATAAACCTTTGTGTAAAAGATAAATTAAAAAAAACTCTGTATTATACAGTTTTACTATCATATATCTTTACCCAGCTTGGGATTCTTTGATCTTCCTTTGAGGACTGGCATTTTTTAACACTTATGGAAAGTTTTCAGCCATTATTGCTTCAAGTTTTTTCTCTCATTTTAGGGCTTTTATTAGATGTATTTTGGACCTTCACATTCTCCATGCCTTTTTTCCAAGGTGATTATTGTGAAAAGATATAAATAAATAGAGGATTAAGTTTTATTTCAGTCATAAAAATAGTAGACCAATAAAATTGATGTAGAAGACTATGTAAGACATGCAGGTATTAACAATATAACAAATGAAAACAGTATGCATAATGACTTCATTTTTATAATATGTATATTTATAATATTTAATATTACTATTTGATATTTACCAAAGTAAAAGAACAGATGATATTTACCAAAATATTAGTTACTCAAACACCATAGGGTAGTGGGTGATTTTTTTTTGGTTTTTATGGGGGGCAGGAGGTTTGGATTTTTAAAATTTTTCTATAAATGGAAACAGGGAGTCTGTTCTCATTTCTCTTGTGTATTTACCTAGGAGGTGGAATTTCTGGCTCATACGGTAATAACTCAGTGTTTACTTTTTGAGGAAGTTCCAGACTTTTTCAAAAGCACTACATTCTCAGCCGCAGTATGAGAGGGTTTTAATTTCTCCGTATCATGGTCAGAATGTTTCCTCCTCACTTAAACTGTTTTATTTGTACTAAGTAGTTCCACTCTTACAAACTTCATTTTTACAAGTATGTATTAACACTTCTCTAATTGCATAATGGAACAGTTGTCACATCAAGTCCTTCTCAAAATTTCGTGCTGGTACAGCGCTTTCTAGCTTTGCTGAGATAATTGACACATAACATTGTATAAGCTTGAGGTGTACAGTGACCAGCACTTACAGCCATCCTACTGGGTGTAAAAAGCAATATTTGTGGTCTTTTGATTCGCATTTTCTTGATGGCAGTGATGTTGAACATCTTTTCAAATGGTATCAACCATTTGTGTATCGTTTTTTGAGACATGTCTATGCAGACACTTAAATTGGACTGTTTGTCTTTTCCATTGAGTTGTAAGAGTTGTTTACGTGTTCTGTATGCAGGTTCCTGATCAGATTTGCAAGTATTTCCCCTATTTTGTGTCTTTTAACTTTCTTGATAATATCCCTTGGAGCAGAAAAGATTTTTTACAAATTTTAGTGAAATCCAACTTATCTGATTTTTCTATTGTTGCTTGTACATTTTACTAGTCATAGTTACAGGATCCATTCAGAGAATCTGCTAAGTCGCTTCAGTCGTGTTGGACTCTGTGTGACCCCATAGACGGCAGCCCACCAGGCTCCCCTGTCCCTGGGATTCTCCAGGCAAGAACACTGGTGTGGGTTGCCATTTCCTTCTCCAGTGCATGAAAGTGAAAAGTGAAAGTGAAGTCTCTCAGTCGCGTCTGACTCTTAGCAACCCCATGGACTGCAGCCTACCAGGCTCCTCTGCCCATGGGATTTGCCAGGCAAGAGTGTTGGAGTGGGGTGCCATTGCCTTCTCCGTCAGAGAATCTAGTTTCCTGTTATTGTCAGAATTGGATTTTGTAGCCTCTTATGATTAATACAGTTGTAAGCATGGTATGTACCTATAATAGTGTTTTTTTTTTCCAGCTTACCATTTTTATGTATAAATTCCCTTCTATTTATATTGCTTATGCTTCCTTTTTAAAAGTTGTGTTATGTTTTGTGGTTTTACCAAGTTTGTACTTGGTCATGTTTTGCTTGTTTTTTAAGTTCATGATTTAAATAATGCTGATGGGTAGCTCTCCGATCTACTTAAAAATTACATTTTTTCTTTACTTAGGTCGGGTTGATTTAAAACAGTTGATATCAAAGAAGATACAGTTGACAGCAGAGGCAGAGGTAAGTAATTCTTTCTTCCAGAAACAAAATTGTAGATTTTAGAGTAAACGGTTTTATTCAGTGCAGTTTTAAATGCTAAACTGTTTAAAGAACTATTTACTTTTCTTATCAGTTGACATTATCCTGTGATGAACAGGATATGCAGACCCTTATGGCAGAAAGTGAAGGGGAACTAAAAAGCCTCTTGATGAAAGTGAAGGAGGAGAGTGAAAAAGTTGGCTTAAAGCTCAACATTCAGCATACTTAAAGAACATGGCATCTGGTCCCATCACTTCATGGGAAATAGACGGGGAAACAGTGGAAACAGTGTCAGACTTTATTTTTTTGGACTCGAAAATCACTGCAGATGAAATTTAGAAGCCTTGAATTGAATTTAGAAGCCTGGTGATTGCAGCCATGAAATTAAAAGACGCTTACTCCTTGGAAGGACAATTATGACCAACCTAGAGGGCATATTCAAAAGCAGAGACATTACTTTGCCAACAAAGGTCGGTCTAGTCAAGGCTATGGTTTTTCCAGTGCTCATGTATGGATGTGAAAGTTGGACTGTGAAGAAAGCTGAGGGCCGAAGAATTGATGCTTTTGAACTGTGGTGTTGGAGAAGACTCTTGAGAGTCCCTTGGACTGCAAGGAGATCAGTCCTGGGTGTTCATTGTAAGGACCAATGTTGAAGCTGAAACTCCAATACTTTGGCCACCTCATGCGAAGAGTTGACTCATTGGAAAAGACCCTAATGTTGGGAAGGATTGGGGGCAGGAGGAGAAGGGGACAACAGAGGAAGAGATGGCTGGATGGCATCACTGACTCAGTGGACATCAGATCAGATCAGTCGCTCAGTCGTATCTGACTCTTTGCGACCCCATGAATCCCAGCACTCCAGGCCTCCCTGTCCATCACCAACTCGCGGAGTTCACTCAGACTCATGTCCATCGAGTCAGTGATACCATCCAGCCATCTCATCCTCTGTCGTCCCCTTCTCCTCCTGCCCCCAATCCCTCCCAGCATCAGAGTCTTCTCCAATGAGTCAACTCTTCGCATGAGGTGGCCAAAGTACTGGAGATTCAGCTTTAGCATCATTCCTTCCAAAGAAATCCCAGGGCTGATCTCCTTCAGAATGGACTGGTTGGATCTCCTTGCAGTCCAAGGGACTCTCAAGAACCTTCTCCAACACCACAGTTCAAAAGCATCAATTCTTCGGCGCTCAGCCTTCTTCACAGTCCACCTCTCACATCCATACATGACCACAGGAAAAACCATAGCCTTGACTAGACGAACCTTTGTTGGCAAAGTAATGTCTCTGCTTTTGAATATGCTATCTAGGTTTGTCATAACTTTCCTTCCAAGGAGTAAGCGTCTTTTAATTTCATGGCTGCAGTCACCATCTGCCGTGATTTTGGAGCCCAGAAAAATAAAGTCTGACACTGTTTCCACTGTTTCCCCATCTATTTCCCATGAAGTGATGGGACCAGATGCCATGATCTTTGTTTTCTGAATGTTGAGCTTTAAGCCAACTTTTTCACTCTCCACTTTCACTTTCATCAAGAGGCTTTTGAAAATAAATAAATAGGACTGAGTCTTGACTCTCCCAAAAAAAAAAAAAAAAAAAAAGAGGCTTTTGAGTTCCTCTTCACTTTCTGCCATAAGGGTGGTGTCATCTGCATATCTGAGGTTACTGATATTTCTCCCAGAAATCTTGATTCCAGCTTGTGTTTCTTCCAGTCCAGCGTTTCTCATGATGTACTCTGCATAGAAGTTAAATAAGCAGGGTGACAATATACAGCCTTGATGAGCTCCTTTTCCTATTTGGAACCAGTCTGTTGTTCCATGTCCAGTTCTAACTGTTGCTTCCTGACCTGCATACAGATTTCTCAAGAGGCAGATCAGGTGATCTGGTATTCCCATCTCTTTCAGAATTTTCCACAGTTTATTGTGATCCACACAGTCAAAGGCTTTGGCATAGTCAATAAAGCAGAAATAGATGTTTTTCTGGAACTCTCTTGCTTTTTCGATGATCCAGCGGATGTTGGCAATTTGATCTCTGGTTCCTCTGCCTTTTCTAAATCCAGCTTGAACATCAGGAAGTTCACGGTTCACATATTGCTGAAGCCTGGCTTGGAGAATTTTGAGCATTACTTTACTAGCGTGTGAGATGAGTGCAATTGTGCGGTAGTTTGAGCATTCTTTGGCATTGCCTTTCTTTGGGATTGGAATGAAAACTGACCTTTTCCAGTCCTGTGGCCACTGCTGAGTTTTCCAAATTTGCTGGCATATTGAGTGCAGCACTCTCACAACATCATCTTTCAGGATTTGGAATAGCTCAACTGGAATTCCATCATCTCCACTAGCTTTGTTCGTAGTGATGCTTTCTAAGGCCCACTTGACTTCACATTCCAGGATGTCTGGCTCTAGGTCAGTGATCACACCATCATGATTCTCTGGGTCTTGAAGATCTCTTTTGTACAGTTCTTCTGTGTATTCTTGCCACCTCTTCTTAATATCTTCTGCTTCAGTTAGGTCCATACCATTTCTGTCCTTTATCGAGCCCATTTTTGCATGAAATGTTCCCTTGGTATCTCTGATTTTCTTGAAGAGATCCCTAGTCTTTCCCATTCTGTTGTTTTCCTCTATTTCTTGGCATCTGAAGGCTTTCTTATCTCTTCTTGCTATTCTTTGGAACTCTGCATTCAGATGTTTATATCTTTCCTTTCCTCCTTTGCTTTTCGCGTCTCTTCTTTTCACAGCTATTTGTAAGGCCTCTTCAGAAAGCCATTTTGCTTTTTTGCATTTCTTTTCCATGGGGATGGTCTTGATCCCTGTCTCCTGTACAATGTTCCGAACCTCATTCTATAGTTCATCAGGCACTCTATCTATCAGATCTAGGCCCTTAAATCTATTTCTCACTTCCACTGTATAATCATAAGGGATTTGATTTAGGTCATACCTGAATGGTCTAGTGGTTTTCCCTACTTTCTTCAATTTCAGTCTGAATTTGGCAATAAGGAGTTCATGGTCTGAGCCACAGTCAGCTCCTGGTCTTGTTTTTGCTGATTGTATAGAGCTTCTCCATCTTTGGCTGCAAAGAATATAATCAATCTGATTTCAGTGTTGACCATCTGGTGATATCCATGTATAGAGTCTTCTCTTCTGTTGTTGGAAGAGGGAGCGGGTGTTTGCTATGACCAGTGCATTTTCTTGGCAAAACTCTATTAGTCTTTGCCCTGCTTCATTCCGTATTCCAAGGCCAAATTTGCCTGTTACTCCAGGTGTTTCTTGACTTCCTACTTTTGCATTCCAGTCCCCTATAATGAAAAGCACATCTTTTTTGGGTGTTAGTTCTACAAGGTCTTGTAGGTCTTCATAGAACCGTTCAACTTCTGCTTCTTCAGCGTTACTGGTTGGGGCATAGACTTGGATTACTGTGATATTGAATGGTTTGCCTTGGAAACGAACAGAGATCATTCTGTCGTTTTGAGATTGCATCCAAGTACTGCATTTCGGACTCTCTTGTTGACCATGATGGCCACTCCATTTCTTCTGAGGGATTCCTGCTCGCAGTAGTAGATATAATGGTCATCTGAGTTAAATTCACCTATTCCAGTCCATTTCAGTTTGCTGATTCCTAGCATGTTGACATTCACTCTGGCCATCTCTTGTTTGACACTTCCAATTTGCCTTGATTCATGGACCTGACATTCCAGGTTCCTATGCACTATTGGTCTTTACAGCATCGGACCTTGCTTCTAATCACCAGTCATATCCACAGCTGGGTATTCTTTTTGCTTTGGCTCCATCCCTTCATTCTTTCTGGAGTTGTGTCTCCACTGATCTCCAGTAGCATATTGGGCCCCTACTGACCTGGGGAGTTTCTCTTTCAGTATCCTATCATTTTGCCTTTTCATACTGTTCATGGGGTTCTCAAGGCAAGAATACTGAAGTCATTTGCCATTCCCTTCTCCAGTGGACCACATTCTGTCAAATCTCTCCACCATGATCCGCCCATCTTGGGTTGCCCCACAGGCATGGCTTAGTTTCACTGAGTTAGACAAGGCTGTGGTCCTAGTGTGATTAGATTGACTAGTGAGTATGGTTTCAGTGTGTCTGCCCTCTGATGCCTTCTTGCAACACCTACCTTCTTACTTGGGTTTCTCTTACCTTGGGCATGGGGTATCTCTTCACAGTTGGTCCAGCAAAGCGCAGTCGCTGCTCCTTACCTCACCGCTGACCTTCCTGACCTTCAAGGTGGGATAGCTCCTCTAGGCCCTCCTGCAGCCAGGGCTCCTTGGACGTGGGGTTGGTCCTCCCCACCACTGCCCCTGGCCTTGTGCGTGGGGTTGCTCCTCCCGGCCGCTGCCCCTGGCCTCGGGCTTAGGGGCATGGGGTAGCTTAGCTCCTCCGGGCTTGGGGAGTGGGGTATCTCCTCCAGGCCATTGCCCTTGACCTCGGACGCGGGGTAACTCCTCTCGTCACCGCCCCTGACCTCGGACACTGGATTTGGGTAAACTCCGGGAGTTGATGATGGACTAGGAGGCGTAGTGTGCTGCAATTCATGGGGTCGCAAAGACTCGGACACGACTAAGCGACTGAACTGAACTGTGATGAACAGGAAAATAAGATCTACCATCTTGTCATTCTGCCTAAGAACCAGATTATCATTTTTTTCCTGTGCTGTCATATATCCTTCACCAGTAAAACTCAGTTTTAGTGAACATGATACAGTTGATGCTTGTATAAGTGCTTGTGTAGGTACTTTATGAAAGTATCTGTCATGGTTCATGGTGAATAATGGGCCTTCAATAAACATTGAATCTGAAACTAGAGAGTCCCTGTTAGGGATATAGAACAAATAGAAATATCAATTCGCAAACCACATTAAGAGATTTCAGGGAATTCCTTAGTAATGTAATGGTTAGGACTCAATGCTTTTGCTGCTGTGGCCTGGGTTCAATCCCTCGTCAGGGAACTAAGATTCTGCAAGCTGCTCAGTACAACCAATAAATAAGTAAACAAAGACCTTTCAGGCAAGGGAAACAGTTCTACAAGTTTGAATTCAATAGTGCCTTCAGGAAATCTGGAGAACAAAGAACACTTAAAAAAATGAAGGACTTCTCTGGTGGTACAGTGGATAAGAATCCACCTGCCAGTGCAGAGGACATGGGTTCAGTCCCTGGTCCAGGAAGATTCCACGTGCTTCAGAGCAACTAAGCCCATGCACCTCAACTATTGAGCCCATGTGTTGCAACTACTGAAGCCTGTGAGCCTGGAGCCTCTGCTCTGCAATGACGAGTAGCCCCTGCTCATGGCAACCAGAAAAAGCCTCCATATACCAACAATAACCCAGTGCAGCCAAAAATAGTAAATCAATTCATTAAAAAAAATCAACTACTATGTGTGCCTGAATGTAAGTTGGCTTCAAATGCAAGGCAGACAGACTCCCTTTCTCCCAGTAAGAAGATTACTTCCAAAATCGATTAGCCAACCTGAATATATAAATGTCCAGTGATGTAGATGAAATAGCCCTGTTTTCATTTATTAATTAGTCACATGTGCATGCATGCATATACACATTTATATTGTTGTTTAGTTGCTAAATTGTGTCTTTGTGATCCTGTGAACTATAGCCTGCCGCCTCCTCTGTCCATAGGGTTTCCCAGTCAGGAATACCAGAGTGAGTTGCCATTCCCTACTCCAGGGCATCTTCCTAACCCAGGGATCAAACTCATCTCCTACACTGGCAAGTAGATTCTTTACCACTGAGCCACTAGGGAAGCCCCTAAAAGGGGGGTCTGCCTTGTATTTGAAGTCAGCTTACATGCATCTGGGCTTCCCTGTTGGCTCAGTCAGGGAAGCTCTCTGCTTGTAGTTCAGGAGACCCAGGTTTGATCTCTGTATTGGGAAGGTCCCCTGGAGACGGAAATGGCTACCCACTCAGGTATTCTTGCCTGGAAAATTCCATGGACAGAGACTGACTGGCTATAGTCCATTGGATCACAAAAAGTCAGACATGGCTGAGCAACTAACACTTTAACGTTTTTCACTTACATGCATTTATATAGAATACTTTAAATTTAGATATTTTTATCTTATTTTGTAAAACAGTATATGTAAGATAAAACCAGATATGTAAGATAAGCAGGCCATAGCTTGAGCAGAGGTATGGAGGTAAGCAACTTAAACTGTATCTTGGAAATGACACTTGATTGACATCTGTGCCTCTGGTGAGATATGATAAGAAAATAAAATTTGGGCTAGATTGTAAGGCATTTTTTTCCTCTTCCTTCATGCCCTTATTCATGAAGCTCTTTCTGCATGAAATTTTCTTTAACTTCCTACCTTCACCAATCAAAATCCTATATATCCTTCAAATTCTCACTCAAATGCTGGTGCTCCTGAAGTTTTCTGAAACCCCAGCTTGAAATGTTATCTGTCCTACTTTATACGTCTAAGTTCTAGTTTATGCCCTTAACATACACTCTATAATTGTTACATGCTGCTTTGTTCTGAATCACCAAAATTTCTCTGGTGAACTTACAGGCAATTTAACTTAAGAGTGTTTTGATTGGCAATTTGGTATCAAATGAGATTGAACATCTTGCCATTATTAAGGAATTGGAATGTTTTTGAGGGAGATGTATTAGGAATGCTCTACTGATATCAAAGTTGAAGAAACTATTGAGTTTGAAGATGAGACCACATTGGAAGCTCCTGTAATATTTTTAATAATCTAGTGACTAAACAGGGCAGGGAGGAGAAGGGAACCCATTTAGAAGTCCTGTTGTGTGCTAGGCCTTAAACTAGGTGTTTTATATATGTAACTTTATTTACTTAAATTCTCCCTTTCATAACAATAATGTCTAATTGGTTATATTTTTTTGTTTTCTTTTATTGATTACACTCACTAACGTGAAATGACCATTAAGATGGCAGGTATGTGAATATTTTTCAGAGCCATGAAATTTACTTGTTCTTTTCCCTTGTGGGTCTTAGAAATAATTTTAAAGACAAATGAAAATAAAACAATCTTTCTAGTCATTTGTTATTTGGTGTCATGTTCCAATCCGGTTGGTACACGTTTCCCTTAATGTTTAAAGTGAGAACACTGGACTAGTTATCTACAAGTGCCCCTTCAGCTCTAATAGTATATATCATTGTCGTGTATGTAGCTAACTTAAACTTTTGTTCCTAATTCTCTACTTCCTATTGTAAACAGAATAGATAATCTATAGATTGTATTGGGCAACTCTTTCAGCTCCGTGTAACTAGTTGTCATATATAAATAGACTATGCTGCTGCTAAGTCATTTTAGTTGTGTCCGACTCTGTGTGACCCCATAGATGGCAGCCCACCAGGCTCCTCCGTACCTGGGATTCTCCAGGCAAGAACACTGGAGTGGGTTGCCATTTCCCTCTCTAATGCACGAAAGTGAAAAGTAAAAGTGAAGTCGCTCAGTCGTGTCCGACTCCTAGTGACCCCATGGACTGCAGCCCACCAGGCTTCTCCATCCATGGGATTCTACAGGCAAGAGTACTGGAGTGGGATGCCATTGCCTTCTCCATAAATACAGTATACCTAGTTAAATTTGAGAAGTGAAAAGCAAAGGAAAAGCAAAGGAGAAAAGGAAAGATATAAACATCTGAATGCAGAGTTCCAAAGAATAGCAAGAAAAGATAAGAAAGCCTTCTTCAACGATCAATGCAAAGAAATAGAGGAAAACAACAGAATAGGAAAGACTAGGGATCTCTTCAAGAAAATCAGAGATACCAAAGGAACATTTCATGCAAAGATGGGCTCGATAAAGGACAGAAATGGTATGCACCTAACAGAAGATATTAAGAAGAGGTGGCAAGAATACACAGAAGAACTGTACAAAAAAGAGCTTCACGACCCAGATAATCATGATGGTGTGATCACTGACCTAGAGCCAGACATCCTGGAATGTGAAGTCAAGTGGGCCTTAGAAAGCATCACTAGGAACAAAGCTAGTGGAGGTGATGGAATTCCAGTGGCGCTATTCCAAATCCTGAAAGATGATGTTGTGAGAGTGCTGCACTCAATATGCCAGCACATTTGGAAAACTCAGCAGTGGCCACAGGACTGGAAAAGGTCAGTTTTCATCCCAATCCCAAAGAAAGGCAATGCCAAGGAATGCTCAAACTACCACACAATTGCACTCATCTCACACGCTAGTAAAGTAATGCTCAAAATTCTCCAAGCCAGGCTTCAGCAATATGTGAACTGTGAATTTCCTGATGTTCAAGCTGGTTTTAGAAAAGGCAGAGGAACCAGAGATCAAATTACCAACATCTGCTGGATCATCGAAAAAGCAAGAGAGTTCCAGAAAAACATCTATTTCTGCTTTATTGACTATGCCAAAGCCTTTGACTGTGTGGATCACAATCAACTGTGGAAAATTCTGAGAGAGATGGGAATACCAGACCACCTGATCTGCCTCTTGAGAAATCTGTATGCAGGTCAGGAAGCAACAGTTAGAACTGGTCATGGAACAACAGACTGGTTCCAAATAGGAAAGGGAGTACGTCAAGGCTGTATATTGTCACCCTGCTTATTTAACTTCTATGCAGAGTACATCATGAGAAACGCTGGACTGGAAGAAACACAAGCTGGAATCAAGATTTCTGGAAGAAATATCAATAGCCTCAGATATGCAGATGATACCACCCTTATGGCAGAAAGTGAAGAGGGGCTAAAAAGCCTCTTGATGAAAGTGAAAGTGGAGAGTGAAAAGGTTGGCTTAAAGCTCAACATTCAGAAAACGAGGATCATGGCATCTGGTCCCATCACTACATGGGAAATAGATGGAGAAACAGTGGACACAGTGTCAGACTTTAATCACTGCAGATGGTGACTGCAGCCATGAAATTAAAAGACACTTACTCCTTGGAAGGAAAGTTATGACCAACCTAGATAGCATATTCAAAAGCAGAGACATTACTTTGCCAACAAAGGTTCGCCTAGTCAAGTCTATGGTCTTTCCTGTGGTCATATATGGATGTGAGAGCTGGACTGTGAAGAAGGCTGAGCACCGTAGAATTGATGCTTTGGAACTGTGGTGTTGGAGAAGACTCTTGAGAGTCCCTTGGACTGCAAGGAGATCCAACCAGTCCATTCTGAAGGAGATCAGCCCTGGGATTTCTTTGGAAGGAATGATGCTAAAGCTGAAACTGCAGTATTTTGGCCACCTCATGCGAAGAGTTGACTCATTGGAGAAGACTCTGATGCTGGGAGGAATTGGGGGCGGGAGGAGAAGGGGACGACAGAGGATGAGATGGCTGGATGGCATCACTGACTCGATGGATGTGAGTCTGAGTGACCTCCGGGAGTTGGTGATGGATAGGGAGGCCTGGCGTGCTGCGGTTCATGGGGTTGCAAAGAGTCGGACACGACTGAGCGACTGATCTGATCTGAGTTAAATTTGAATTTCAGACAAACAACAGATAGTTTTGTTAATCATCATGCAATATTTGAGACATAACCTAGTCTCAAAGTTAGTTGTTTATCACATTCAAATTTGTTCTTGTTGCTTAGTTGCTAAGTTGTGTCTGACTCTTGTAATCCCAAGGACTGTAGCCAGGCTCCTCTGTCCATGAGATTTCCCAGGCAAGATACTGGAGTGGGTTGCTATTTCCTTCTTCAGGGGATCTTTCCAACCCAGGAATTGAACTTGTAAAGATGTTAAGAAGATTGTCGAGCAAACTCTTTAGTCCTAAGGGAAGAAAAATGAGAGCGATGATGGCATTAGTGGATTGAACTGATTGAATTTCTTAAAGTCACTTCTAGATCTTAATGCTTACATAAAAACTTTGAAATACTCAATTAAAAAAAAATCTGGTGCTAGTGGAATCATACAGCATTGTGTAACTCTCAGTCATGACCTTTTAAAAGCCTCGTAATTGTGTTGTAACAAGCCTTTAAAGATCTTGGAACAGTTCAGTTCAGTTTAGTCACTCAGTCATATCCAACTCTTTGCAACCCCATGGACTGCAGCATGTCAGGCCTCCCTGTCCATCACCAACTCCAGGAGTTTACTCAAACTCATGTCCATTGAATTGGTGATATCTTCCAACTGTCTCATCCTCTGTCGTCCCCTTCTCCTGCCACCTTCAATCTTTCCCAGCATTAGGGTCTTTTCAGATGAGTCAGCTCTTTGCATCAGGTGGCCAAAGTATTGGAGTTTCAGCTTCAACATTAGTCCTTCCAATGAACACTCAGGACTGATCTCCTTTAGGCTGGACTGATTGGATCTCCTTGTGGTCCAGGGACTCTCAAGAGTCTTCTGCAACACCACAGTTCAAAAGCATCAATTCTTCGGTGCTCAGCTTCTTTACAGTCCAACTGTTACATCCATACATGACCACTGGAAAAACCATAGCCTTGACTAGATGGACCTTTGTTGGAACTGTCCAAGGGAGATTTAAATGATTAGATTAGAACTACATTCTCTGCAGTAGTAGAGAAATTAGCTATCTTGAGTTGGTGAATGGACAGGGAGGCCTGGTGTGCTGCGATTCATGGGGTCGCAAAGAGTCGGACACGACTGAGTGACTGAACTGAACATTGTGTTTTTTTTTTTTCTTTTGGTTGCAAATAACAGAAACCTACTTTGCCTTATTTAAGTATGCTGCTGCCGCTGCTACTGCTAAGTCGCTTCAGTCGTGTCCAACTCTGTGCGACCCCTAAGACGGCAGCCCATCAGGCTCCCTCGTCCCTGGGATTCTCCAGGCAAGAACACTGGAGTGGGTTGCCATTTCCTTCTCCAATGCAGGAAAGTGAAAAGTCAAAGTGAAATCACTCAGTCGTGCCCGACTCTTAGCGACCCCATGGACTGCAGCCTACCAGGCTCCTCCATCCATGGGATTTTCCAGGCAAGAGTACTGGAGTGGGGTGCCATTGCCTTCTCCTATTTAAGTATAAGAGGAAGTATATTTGAAAGATTAATGTATGTCATACAATCCTAGAAGTTGAACACTCAGACTTTGGAAAGGGTGTTTATTTTAATGGCAAGAGTTCAGCTACTTCTGAATTTTTCAGTTAATGTTTCCAGTCAAACTTTCTAAGCTCACGAGTTTCAGGTTTATGAGTGAGAGAGTTGAAGTTTGTTCAGAAGGGCAGGGCCATATGCTACCATCCTAACCTAGACGTGGGATGCCTGTTCTCACATTTGAGGACCATTTCCAGAGGAAATTGAGTATATTGAGAAGAGAAAAGAGGATATCTTTACTATTGATATTTGTAGAACTTTTATCAATGTACATGATTTTATAGGGGAAATGTTAGGTCTAATGTGAAAATTGGAAGGGATGAAAACTTACTTTCTATTTCTACTTTTTAAAAGTACACATTTATGTTTTGCTTGTTTCTTGTATACCATTTCTTGGAGAAGGAAATGGCAACCCACTCCAGAACTCTTGCCTGGAAAATCCCATGGACGGTGGAGCCTGTAGGCTGTGGTCCATGGAGTCGCTAAGGGTCGGACACGACTGAAGCAACTTCACTTTCACTGTATACCATTTCTAGTTTTGTTTTTCACATCAGTATTTAATGCAGCTGCCTGACCATTAAAGGAGCAATCCATGATGAATATGACCAAAACGGAATGTCTACAGAGGAGTACTCCTCTTCACACTTTGATTTGTTTGAGTAAACTAAAGAAGTTTTTGGATAGTTCCAGTTTATGGATTTGTTGGCAGACTGCTAGAAAGACAGGTCTAAGTGTTTTCTGCCTAGAAATTGATCATTTGTAGAAGTTGAGGTTAGCTTGTACTGTAAGAGTAGCACAGGATGGACCCAAATAATTGTGACCTAAACAAGATAGAAGTGCATTTTCCTCTCATGGGAATGATCTAGAGGTGAGAGTTCCACAGCTGGTGTAGTAACTCTGGTTCCTTCCTCCTCACTTCCTCACCATTTGTAGGCCATGACCCATTTTCTCCTTGTCCAAGTGGCTCTAGCCATTTCATCTGAGATTCAAAGAACAGAATTGATGTAGGGAAAGAAATGGGGCAAGGAACAGGTACCAGCTGTCTTTTAAGGAAGTTTTCTGGAGGTTTGGTCAAACCAATTTTGCTTGTATCTCATTGGCAAGAACTTAGTCTCCTGGCCACACCAAGGTACAAAGGGAGACTGGGAAATTTATTTATTCTGGGATTTAAGTGCCCAGGTAGCAAATTAAGGGTCCTGATACTAAGGAAGGGGGTGGGAAATGATAGACTGACTGGCAACAGTCACCGCAACAACTGTCTAATGTAGTTCACTACCCCTGGTCTTCTGATCATTTCTTATCTTCTTCTGGCTGTGTAAGTGTGACTGCATTCTTCCGTTTCCCTTTCTGCCTTTTATTTTATTTAAATGCATAAATGTGTTAGTCTTTAGTCTACTTGGAACCTTGAGAAAGTTCATTGTTCTTTATGATTTCATCACTCATTTACAAAATAAAGAAATGTCCCTCCCATATACTGCCTTTGGGAGTGTTCAGTAATTTAGTTCCGTGAACAACACTTACTCGGTCCCTTGGTCTGTCATGTACTACGTTAGGAGCTGAGATTTTGGAGAAGTCATTTCTCATGCTAGCTGATACTACTACATATAAAATGGATAAGCAAGAGGAGCAACAACTGAATTAGATACCTTTGAAGTGTTCATTGAAAGCTATAAAGTGATGTTACTATTGGTTGGTATATGTGATAAGAAATTATGTGATGTTAGAGCTCTATTGAAAAGATTACAGGTGATGGTTACTTTGTTTTGTAGTTAATGAGAATCCAAAATATCAAAATTAGTAATGTTCTGCATATCACTGATTGAGGTACTTTCTTTTCAATATTTGTTTTCTATTTTAGTGCCAAAGAAAAATCAGTGGCATATTAGATTAAGTACTTCCAAAAGAAAAAAGAAAGCACAAAGTTTAACAGTTTTATTTTAATGTTGTGATACCATATGACAACAGGAGGATTGTTTTAAGCACAGGAGGAATATATTTTCTTAATGTAGGTTTTTTTCTGATTGTAGAAGTAGTATAAGCTCAATGTAGAAAATCTATACAAGACAAAGTATAAAGAGGAAACACAACCCATATACCCATCACTTGGAAATAATATTTTGGTTTATTTCCTCCCAATAATTTGTTTTCCTTCTTGTATTGTACATGCAGATCCAGGTAGACACATGTAGGCATTTGTGTCATAGATACACTGGCAAAACCAGCATCAATCTATATCATCAGTTTGTGTATTTTTCTTAACATATTTTGTGGGCTTTTTTTTGTCTGTGTTAAAATATTCTTTGAAAATGTGATTTAAAAAAAAATGATTTCATGATAGTCATTTGTATGGATACATCATTTGGTAACTACTGGGAATGTAGTTTTACTCCTTTCTGATTTTCTGGCATTTAATAATGGCTAATGAAGTGAAGGAGGTAGGCAATGATGATGAGAAGCAGTAAAATATACCATTTGGATAGTTAAGATGAGGGAACTACCTAAGTAGATTGAGGTTAAAAAGTGTGTTTCAGTTCAATATAGGCTGATAAGAATGTGATATCAAGAATATTAGAGTCTAACTTACGTTGGGAGATAGCCCAGGATGAATTTCATTTTAAACAAAAAGGGATTAAAATTCAGAGCTGATTTCATTAATTCCTGGTTTATCTTGAACTTTGACTTACTTATTAAGGACTGTGTAATAGTTATACTCAAGACTTTTTTCTTTCCTTTGGAGGAGGAATTGATTATAATGCACTACTTAGGACTGTAAACTTCTGCTAAACAACACCTTTTTACTATATTACCTGCCATTTTCAGGCTACATGTACATACATCATTGACTTTTTAGGTTTTACTTTTTTGACTTATGTTAATCATATAGAAAATATTTTATATAAAGTATGGTGGAAAGCAATATAATGTAATGTGAACTTAGGTCATAGTCTGAAGTTCTGATCCTAGTTCTGTAGCCTACAGGTGGTGACCTTGGGTAAGTCACATCACTTGACTTGTTCAAGCTTAGATCTCTCATGTGTAAAATAGGCATTCTGATACATACTTCAGAGATTAAGACTAGAAATAATACATAAAAGCCCTTTAGAAAGTATCTAGCATAAAGCAGTCATTTAATTAACAGTCATTGCAGACAATGATAATGATTTTTACTCCCTTCCACTTAATAGTTTCCACAAAGAAGTCAGGGCTATGTATTATTTTTTTTTTTAGTACCTACTTTCTGCTTTATATTAATAATAGACATTGAATAAAGTGAGCAGTTGTATGAGTAGGAGTTTTGGTGGCAGGAGTTGATTTCAAAAACTGTTAGGAAATTTGTTTATCACCTATTGTCTTGGCAGTCCCCTTGCTAAGAGCTGGCTGTACAGTGGTTAACAAATAGACATAGTTTTAAAGCCAAGTGGGGAAGGTAGACATTAAGACACCAAAAAAGAACTATATAGCATTTCAGATTGTATTAAGTACAGTGATGGAAAAGAATAAGATGTAGTAACTTTAGAGTGAATTGTCAGGGGAGACCTCTCTTGGAGAGTCAATTTAAACACTGTATTAACCTCTTCTATTGTGTTCCCGGCTTTGCCTGAAACGGTCAGGTTTCTGGTTCCATGACACTGTGAGGTTAAAAGATTCTCTGTGCAAAGCCAGGCAGTGAATCAGAGAAACAAGTAATTCATGAACTAGTGATATGACCTTATGGAGTCAGAGTATAATTTATTTTTAAATTTCTTTTTTACTTACTAAGTTACCATTTTATTAGAAAAGGATATAATAACTCAGGAACAGCCAGGTGGGAGAGATGCACAGGGAAAATGTGGGGAAAGGACACAGAGCTTCCATGCCCGCTGAGGGTGCCATCCCCCCAGCATTGTCATATGTTCACCAGCCCGGAAGCTCAAGAATACGATATTTTGTGCTCTGGGCTCAGAGTATATATTTTTACTTGTTTATCTAAAAACAACCCTACTCTTTTCTCATTTTAAGATTCAGTCAGTCCAAAGTAACCTCTGTTTGGAAGGCTTTTAATTGTAGAAGCGTGGAACCACTCCAATACTCTTGCCTGGAAAATCCCATGGACTGAGAAGCCTGGAGTCGCAGAGTCGGACACGACTGAGCAACTTCACTTTCACTTTCTCCTTCTAAAGTACAAATCTGAATATGTTTGTAAACCGTGTGCTTATTAAAACATCATGGTTTCTAGTTGTCCTTAGGATAAAATGAAAAATCCTTAAAATGAGTGAATTCTCTGGCAGTCCAGGGTTAGCACCTCTCACTTTCACTGCTGAAGGTGCAGGTTTGATCCCTGGTTGGGAAAACTAAGATATTACAAGCCTTGTGGGTGTTTCCAAGAATTAAATCTTAAAATAGCTTAAAGGTCTGTCATGAACGAGCCCCTGTTTGCTTCTCCAGCTTCATCTGTGATCACTAGTGCATGTCTTCACTGTGTTCTAACAATAGGATCTTTGTTTCATGGTGGTTGTTCTGGATTCTTAAAATCTTAGAGGTTGTCTTCATCAGCTGCTTATTTTAAAAAATGAGGTTCTTTGATAGATTAGAAAAGCAAGGTGCTTAGATAGTTTCTAGTTAATGGTCTGCCTCCTTCCATCATCCTTCTGTCCATCTGTTGTGCTGGGACAATCATAGTCCATGGCTGGCTGAAATGAGTGTTAATAGGGATGAGATTGAGAAGATAAACAAATTAGCCTATAAATCTTCAGTCTCCTTTTCAGATTGATAGACATATTTAGACAAATTTATTGTGATCACGTTTTGAAATTCCTATTAAAACCAATTTCGTGTAATAGAAGAACTCGGAAGAAGGCTGAAGTGGAACACTCCTTGTACTATGTTTTTCTGTATTCCCTCTTAACAAAAGGAATGACAGTAATAAGCAGTCACTCTTTATTTTTCATCAGTACTTGGATATGTGAAAGAAGGAGGCTAAAGAAACTTAATAGTGTCCACAATAGAGTTCTTCCTTATGTCCCAGTGGCAGCAGCTTCTATCAACTTTAGTTTCTCGGAGAAAGAGGACAAAGGCATTGTTGATGAAAAAAATTAGGAAGTCCTTTTAAAAAAGAAATGAACATTTTTATTCAAGCCAAGTTGAGGATTATAACCTGGGAACAGCCTCTCAGAAAGCTCTAAGAACTGATCCACCTATGAGAGGTCATAGATAGTTACATTTTAAGTCAGAGGCTGTATATTAAATGACATTATTGACAGTTTACACAATCCCTGTAGAAATATGGGTCATTGGGGGCCCTTTACAAGATTAAGAGCGAAGGTTATCTCTGAAGGAGTTGTGAGCCTTGAGGAGATTAGGAAGGTATGTTATCTCCTAAGGAGGTCAGGTGCATGATATATGCTACAGGGGAAGGAGAAGGTTTGGACAGGCAGAGAAAAGATTTGTTTGATCTGTCTTGTCTTGCCATAAAATAAACATTTTATGTCATCAGCATTAAGAAATGCCTTTATCAAAACCAAGTTTGTGTGCCTGGTACACTATGAAACCAAACAAACTGAAATGTCAGAGTTTAGAGCAGAGAAAGGTTTATTGCAAGGACCAAGCAAGTGTTACTCAAAAAACTGGGTTCACTCCCTGGTGGGTGTTTGTTGAACCAAAAGACACAACCAGGGCAAAGAATGGGAGAGTGATTTATTACCTGGAAAACTCTGGGGGTCTTTCCCAAAACAGTGTCTCTCCAACAGTAAAATTTGGAAAGTCTTAACTAACCTAAGGGTACATGCATACTCATGAAGGGGCTTGAGCTGAAGAAAATTGAGCATAAAATTGGGCCAGAGGTCAACAGAAGCTTTAGTTGATTGGAGATCAGTATCATTATTCCAGCTTCTACCTTGGTGAGGACCTTAGTTCTTGCTGAACTGGAAGATTTATTGTGTATCCCTTGAGGAGGAACTAGGATTGATTAATCGCTGAACAGTTGTTTTTTGACTCTTCTTTTCCTTTGTTTCATACATTCCCATACTTCCATAATATCTTTACTGAGACCTGTTCAAAGGCAAGCATTGTGACAAGGCTTAGATCACAAAATTTCTTGAGGCCAAAAATGGCTTCTCTTTTGTCAAGAAAACCATGTCTACTTTTCTTTCTCTGGGGATTCTCTACTGTACCTGCCTGCACAAGGAGAATGTGTGGCTCGTGCTCAAAAGACCCGAACTCCTGGTGGTTTTCAGGGAAGAATTTTTAAAGGCAACTTTTGGGATGACAGGGCAGCATTTGGGGAGATAACTATAGAGTGTGTAACTTTCTTCTGATTGATTGGTAAAGAGGTAACAGGGTGCTATTCTAGGAATCTCAAATCAGCAGCCTTCTCGTTGGACCAGTCTGCAGTGTGAGCCTAAAGTTACCATCTTCCACCTGGAATTGTTTCTGAAGAACAATTTGAAGATATGTATCAGTAGGTTAAGTGTTGAATAGTAGTAGAAATGTTAGTCATTGAGTTATGTCTGACTCTTTGTGACCCCACGGACTGTAGCCTCCCCAGGCTCCTTTGTCCATGGAATTCTTCAGGCAAGAATACTGAAGCGGGTAGCCATTGCCTTCTCTGAGGGATCTCCCCGACCCAGGGATCACACCTAGGTCTCCCACATTGCAGGCAGATTGTTCACCATCTGAGCCATTACATTACTCCTCAGAATATCCTTTGAGGAGGAACTAGGATTCCGTTTTACTGCTGAACTATGTATCTTGACTGCTTTCTCTTTGTTTCTGCATTGTTGTTGTTGTTCAGTTGTTCAGTCGTGTCTGACTTTGTGCGACCCCTTGGACTGCAGCACGCCAGGCTTCCCTGTCCTCCACTATGTGCCGGAGCTTGCTCAAGCTCATGTCCACTGAGTCGGTGATGCCATCCAACCATCTCGCCCTGTCATCCCTTCTCCTCCTGCCTTCAGTCTTTCCCAGCATCAAGGTCTTTTCTAATGAGTTGGCTCTTTGCATCAGGTGGCCAAAGTATTAAAGCTTCAGCTTCAGTCCTTCTAATTAATATTCAGGGTTGATTTCCTTTAGAATTGACTGGTTTGATTTCCTTGCAGTCCAAGGGACTCTCAAGAGTCTTCTCCAACGCCACAGTTCAAAAGCAGCAATTCTTCAACATTTAGCTTTCTTTATGGTCCAACTCTCACATCCATACATGACTACTGGAAAAACCATAGTTTGACTGTACAAACCTTTGTTGACAAAATAATGTCTTTGCTTTTTAATATGCTGTCTAGGTTGATCATAGCTTTTCTTCCAGGGAGCAAACATCTTTTAATTTGCATGTTTCTCCATTAGATCGGATCAGATCAGTCGCTCAGTCGTGTCCCAACTCTTTGCAACCCCATGAACTGCAGCACGCCAGGCCTCCCTGTCCATCACCAACTCCCGGAGGTCACTCAGACTCACATACATCGAGTCAGTGATGCCATCCAGCCATCTCATGCTCTGTCGTCCCCTTCTCCTGCCCCCAATCCCTCCCAGCATCAGAGTCTTCTCCAATGAGTCAACTCTTCGCATGAGGTGGCCAAAATACTGGAGTTTCAGCTTTAGCATCATTCCTTCCAAAGAAATCCCAGGGCTGATCTCCTTCAGAATGAACTGGTTGGATCTCCTCGCAGTCCAAGGGACTCTAAAGAGTCTTCTCCAACACCACAGTTCAAAAGCATCAATTCTTCGGCGCTCAGCCTTCTTCACAGTCCAGCTCTCACATCCATACATGACCACAGGAAAGTCCATAGCCTTGACTAGGTGAACCTTTGTTGGCAAAGTGGTGTCTCTGCTTTTGAATATGCTATCTAGGTTGGTCATAACTTTCCTTCCAAGGAGTAAGTGTCTTTTAATTTCATGGCTGCAGTCACCATCTGCCGTGATTTTGGAGCCCAGAAAAATAAAGTCTGACACTGTTTCCACTGTTTCTCCATCTATTTCCCATGAAGTGATGGGACCAGATGCCATGATCTTCGTTTTCTGAATGTTGAGCTTTAAGCCAACCTTTTCACTCTCCACTTTCACTTTCATCAAGAGGCTTTTTAGTTCCTCTTCACTTTCTGCCATAAGGGTGGTATCATCTGCATATCTGAGGTAATTCTCCCGGCAATCTTGATTCCAGCTTGTGTTTCTTCCAGTCCAGCATTTCTCATGATGTACTCTGCATATAAGTTAAATAAACATGGTGACAATATACAGCCTTGACATACTCCTTTTCCTATTTGGAACCAGTCTGTTGTTCCATGACCAGTTCTAACTGTTGCTTCCTGACCTGCATACAGATTTCTCAAGAGGCAGATCAGGTGGTCTGGTATTCCCATCTCTCTCAGAATTTTCCACAGTTGATTGTGATCCACACAGTCAAAGGCTTTGGCATAGTCAATAAAGCAGAAAGAGATGTTTTTCTGGAACTCTCTTGCTTTTTCGATGATCCAGCGGATGTTGGCAATTTGATCTCTGGTTCCTCTGCCTTTTCTAAAACCAGCTTGAACATCAGGAAGTTCACGGTTCACATATTGCTGAAGCCTGGCTTGGAGAATTTTGAGCATTACTTTACTAGTGTGTGAGATGAGTGCAATTGTGCGGTAGTTTGAGCACTCTTTGGCATTGCCTTTCTTTGGGATTGGGATGAAAACTGACCTTTTCCAATCTTATGGCCACTGCTGAGTTTTCGAAATTTGCTGGCATATTGAGTGCAGCACTCTCACAGCATCATCTTTCAGGATTTGGAATAGCTCCACTGGAATTCCATCACCTCCACTAGTTTTGTTCGTAGTGATGCTTTCTAAGGCCCACTTGACTTCACATTCCAGGATGTCTGGCTCTAGGTCAGTGATCACAACATCATGATTATCTGGGTCGTGAAGCTCTTTTTTGTACAGTTCTTCTGTGTATTCTTGCCACCTCTTCTTAATATCTTCTGCTTCAGTTAGGTCCATACCATTTCTGTCCTTTATCGAGCCCATTTTTGCATGAAATGTTCCTTTGGTATCTCTGATTTTCTTGAATAGATCCTTAGTCTTTCCCATTCTGTTGTTTTTTCCTCTATTTCTTTGCATTGATCGCTAAAGAAGGCTTTCTTATCTCTTAATGTTTCTGCATTAGTAACATCTAATTAGTATGAATCCGTTCTTTGGAATCCAGGGAAGGTTTAGGAGGCTCAAACCTTTTTCCTACAGACAAGAAATAGGGAACACAGAAAGGTTTTTATACCTGGAAGGGCCCCACAGGGTCCTGCTCAGTTTCACTTCCACTGAAAGAGTAATTCAAAATGTAAAAGTGAGTTAAGTTTGTTTCAGGAACCTTATTCAGGGACCCTGAAGCCCAGGAAATAGTCTCTCAGTGACTCTTAGGGGAGTGTTCAGAAGAAGCGGGTAAGAAGTCAGGAGATTTGTGTGTGTGTGTGTGTGTGTGTGTGTAATTTTTGCCTGGAAAAAACATACAGTCAAGCATAGAAAGATTACTGACAATCAGCTTACTGTCTAGGAGTCTGTATATCCAAAGCACAGAATTTTTCTCCATTCTGAATTCCCCTGGGGGCAGTGGGGGACTGGATGGGGTGACTGCACTGCCTGTGGCTTGATCCTTATACAGCTGGAATGGTGGGCAGCATTCTTTGTTTACAGTAGAAATTTTGGAGTATGAGGGGAAAAGGAAGGTGATTGAGAATGGTCTGATTGCCAAAGAGGGTGAGGATAAGGAAATTGTAGGCTTTGGAAATTGCAAGTTTTTTGGCATGTGTGGCAACAGCTGATGTGTGGGCGAGACTAAGGCACAAGAAGAGTTCCTGCCTTGAGAAGCTGACTGAGTATGTTTGAGTTGGGTAGGTTAAGACCTGATTTCAGCAGCTTTTACTGATATCTTTGTAACACACCCTACGTTCTCTCCGCTCCCTCAGCCCCCATGCTTCTGGGCTTGCTTAACCCAGTACTGGTCTCCAGTAGCATATTGGGCACCTACTGAGCTGGGGAGCTCCTCTTTAAGTATCCTATCATTTTGCCTTTTCATACTGTTCATGGGGTTCTCAAGGCAAGAATACTGAAGTGGTTTGCCATTCCCTTCTCTAGTGGACCATATCCTGTCAGATCTCTCCACCACGACCCGCCCATCTTGGGTTGCCCCACAGGGCATGGCTTAGTTTCACTGAGTTAGACAAGGCTGTGGTCCTAGTGTGATTAGATTGACTAGTTTTCTGTGAGTATGGTTTCAGTGTGTCTGCCCTCTGATGCCCTCTTGCAACACCTACCATCTTATTTGGGTTTCTCTTACCTTGGGCATGGGCTATCTCTTCACAGCTGCTCCAGCAAAGCGCAGCCACTGCTTCTTACCTTGGAGGAGGGGTATCTCCTCACCGCCACCCTTCCTGACCTTCAACGTGGGATAGTAAAGGCTCCTTGGACGTGGGGTTGGTCCTCCAGGCCAGGGCCCCTGGCCTCGGGCTTAGGGGCATGGGGTGGCTCCTCCTGGTTGCCGCCCCTGACCTCAGACACAGGGTAAATCCTCTCGTCACCGCCCCTGACCTCAGACATGGGGTAACTCCTCTTGGCCACCACCCTTCGGGCATGGGGTCCTCCCAGCTTCTGCCCCTCACCTTGGACGTGGGGTGGCTCCTCTTGGCCACACTTGAGCGCACCCATCGCAGCCGCCTGCGCTTATATACTACTGGAGATCAGTGGAGAAATAACTCCAGAAAGAATGAAGGGATGGAGCCAAAGCAAAAAGAATACCCAGCTGTGGATGTGACTGGTGATAGAAGCAAGGTCTGATGCTGTAAAGAGCAATATTGCATAGGAACCTGGAATGTCGGGTCCATGAATCAAGGCAAATTGGAAGTGGTCAAACAAGAGATGGCAAGAGTGAATGTCGACATTCTAGGAATCAGCAAACTGAAATGGACTGGAAGGGGTGAATTTAACTCAGATGACCATTATATCTACTACTGCCAGCAGGAATCCCTCAGAAGAAATGGAGTGGCCATCATGGTCAACAAGAGTCCGAAATGCAGTACTTGGATGCAATCTCAAAAATGACAGAATGATCTCTGTTCATTTCCAAGGCAAACCATTCAGTGTCACAGTAATCCAAGTCTATGCCCCAACCAGTAACGCTGAAGAATCTGAAGTTGAATGGTTCTATGAAGACCTACACGACCTTTTAGAACTAACACCCCAAAAAGATGTCCTTTTCATTATAGGGGACTGGAATGCAAAAGTAGGAAGTCAAGAAACACCTGGAGTAACAGGCAAATTTGGCCTTGGAATACGGAATGAAGCAGGGCAAAGACTAATAGAGTTTTGCCAAGAAAATGCACTGGTCATAGCAAATAACCTCTTCCAACAACACAAGAGAAGACTCTATACATGGACATCACCAGATGGTCAACACCGAAATCAGATTGATTATATTCTTTGCAGCCAAAGATGGAGAAGCTCTACACAGTCAGCTAAAACAAGACCAGGAGCTGACTGTGGCTCAGACCATGAACTCCTTATTGCCAAATTCAGACTGAAATTGAAGAAAGTAGGGAAAACCACTAGACCATTCAGGTATGACCTAAATCAAATCCCTTATGATTATACAGTGGAAGTGAGAAATAGATTTAAAGGCCTAGATCTGATAGACAGAGTGCCTGATGAACTATGGAATGAGGTTTGTGACATTGTACAGGAGACAAGAATCAAGACCATCCCATGGAAAAGAAATGCAAAAAAGCAAAATGGCTGTCTGGGGAGGCCTTACAAATAGCTGTGAAAAGAAGAGAAGCGAAAAGCAAAGGAGAAAAGGAAAGATGGAAGCATCTGAATGCAGAGTTCCAAAGAATAGCAAGAAGAGATAAGAAAGCCTTCTTTAGTGATCAATGCAAAGAAATAGAGGAAAACAACAGAATGGGAAAGACTAGGGATCTCTTCAAGAAAATCAGAGATACCAAGGGAACATTTCATGTAAAGATGGGCTCGATAAAGGACAGAAATGATATGGACCTAACTGAAGCAGAAGATATTAAGAAGAGATGTCAAGAATACACAGAAGAACTGTACAAAAGAGATCTTCAAGACCCAGAGAATCACGATGGTGTGATCACTGACCTAGAGCCAGACATCCTGGAATGTGAAGTCAAGTGGGCCTTAGAAAGCATCACTACAAACAAAGCTAGTGGAGGTGATGGAATTCCAGTGGAGCTATTCCAAATCCTGAAAGATGATGCTGTGAGAGTGCTGCACTCAATATGCCAGCAAATTTCGAAAACTCAGCAGTGGCCACAGGACTGGAAAAGGTCCGTTTTCATTCCAATCCCAAAGAAAGGCAATGCCAAAGAATGCTCAAACTACTGCACAGTTGCACTCGTCTCATAGCCTAGTAACGTAATGCTCAAAATTCTCCAAGCCAGGCTTCAGCAGTACGTGAACCGTGAACTTCCTGATGTTCAAGCTGGTTTTAGAAAAGGCAGAAGAACCAGAGATCAAATTGTCAACATCCGCTGGATCATCGAAAAAGCAAAGAGTTCCAGAAAAACATCTGTTTCTGCTTTATTGACTATGCCAAAGCCTTTGACTGTGTGGATCACAATAAACTGTGGAAAATTCTGAAAGAGATGGGAATACCAGACCACCTGATCTGCCTCTTGAGAAATCTGTATGCAGGTCAGGAAGCAACAGTTAGAACTGGTCATGGAACAACAGACTGGTTCCAAATAGGAAAAGGAGTACGTCAAGGCTGTATATTGTCACCATGTTTATTTAACTTATATGCAGAGTACATCATGAGAAATGCTGGACTGGAAGAAACACAAGTTGGAATCAAGATTTCTGGGAGAAATATCAGTAACCTCAGATATGCAGATGATACCACCCTTATGGCAGAAAGTGAAGAGGAGCTAAAAAGCCTCTTGATGAAAGTGAAAGTGGAGAGTGAAAAGGTTGGCTTAAAGCTCAACATTCAGAAAACGAAGATCATGGCATCTGGTCCCATCACTACATGGGAAATAGATGGAGAAACAGTGGAAACAGTGTCAGACTTTCTTTTTCTGGACTCCAAAATCACGGCAGATGGTGACTGCAGCCATGAAATTAAAAGACGCTTGCTCCTTGGAAGGAAAATTTTGACCAACCTAGATAGCATATTCAAAAGCAGAGACATTCCTTTGCCAACAAAGGTTCGCCTAGTCAAGGCTATGGTCTTTCCTGTGGTCGTGTATGGATGTGAGAGCTGGACTGTGAAGAAGGCTGAGCGCCGAAGAATTGATGCTTTTGAACTGTGGTGTTGGAGAAGACTCTTGAGAGTCCCTTGGACTGCAAGGAGATCCAACCAGTCCATTCTGAAGGAGATCAGCCATAGGATTTCTTTGGAGAGAATGATGCTAAAGCTGAAACTCCAGTATTTTGGCCACCTCATGCGAAGAGTTGACTCATTGGAGAAGACTCTGATGCTGGGAGAGATTGGGGGCAAGAGGAGAAGGGGACGACAGAGCATGAGATGGCTGGATGGCATCACTGACTCGATGGATGTGAGTCTGAGTGACTTCCAGGAGTTGGTGATGGACAGGGAGGCCTGGCGTGCTGCAGTTCATGGGGTCGCAAAGAGTCGGACACGACTGAGCGACTGATCTGATCTGATTTCTCAAACATGTCAAGGTGTTCCTGCCTCAGGCCTTTTAACACGTATGCTTTTTTCTTTCCGGTACTTTTCCCATATATAAATCAACTAATTTGTGCTTTTACCTTCTACACATCTTCTCAAATGTCATCTTAATCTTTGAGGCTTTCCCTGACCTCTCTATGAAAAATAACACCCTCTTTCCCTGAGTCCCTCTTTATTTCTTGCCTTAACACCATCTGTCATCCTGTATGTCCTGTTTACCCTCATTGGAATTTTAAGTTCCGTGAGGACAGGGACTAGGTTTTTTTCATTGTCATAGCTCACCAGTGCTACAAACTTTGCCACAACAGTGCCCAGAACTGTCCCTAGCACTTAGTGGATTGAATGAATTCTTTCCTTTCTTCTCTTTCAGTATATTTCTATGTTGGACAACATTTTTGTAGTTGGAAAAAACCCTTGATTTATTAAGCAGTTCAGTTCTTTTCAGATCAGATCAGGTCAGCCGCTCAGTCGTGTCCGACTCTTTGCGACCCCATGAATCGCAGCACGCCAGGCCTCCCTGTCCATCACCAACTCCTGGAGGTCACTCAGACTCACATCCATCGAGTCAGTGATGCCATTCAGCCATCTCATCCTCTGTCGTCCCCTTCTCCTCCTGCCCCCAATCCCTCCCGGCATCAGACTCTTATCCAATGAGTCAACTCTTTGCATGAGGTGGCCAAAATACTGGAGTTTCAGCTTTAGCATCATTCCTTCCAAAGAAATCCCAGGGCTGATCTCCTTCAGAATGGACTGGTTGGATCTCCTTGCAGTCGAAGGGACTCTCAATTCTTTTAGGTTAGTGCAAAAGCATTAAGAGTTTAATGAGAAAAGAACTTTTTTTTTTTTTTTTTTTGAATGCCGCTTTTTTGGGTGTTTTGTTTTTGGTTGGGGAAGCATCATACCTATTGAAAAATTTCAGAATGAAGAGGGGCATGTAATTGAAATGAAACAAGCAAAAGAAAGTAAAAATACTATTTGAATAACCTTAATGTGAACAAGTAATTTTATAAAACTCTTTATTTCTTCTAGGGGACATAGGTTCTCTATGTTTTGTCCTTAAAACTGTAGCAGGAAGAGGAACCCTTTCTAGGGCCCAAGAATGGGCCCTTGTCTAACACTGGGAGGTGAATTGTCTTGAGAAGACACATGTGCTGACAAAGCAAGAGACTTTATTGGGAAGGAGCATCCGGGTGGAGAGCGGGAGAGTGAGGGAGCCCGGGAGAACTGCCCTGCCGTGTGGCTCGCAGTCTCAGGTTTTATGGGGTGGGATCAGTTTCCAGGTTGTCTCTAACTCAGGGTCCTTCCTGGTGGTACGTGTAACACTCAGCCAAGATGGATTTGAGTGGGCATTCTGGGAGATTGGTAGGACATATGGACTGGCATCTCCTTTCTCTTTGTGACCTTTCCTGAATTTTTCTGTTTGGTGGTATTAGATTGGTGCAGAAGTAATTGCGGTTTTGCATTGTTGAACTTTGCCATTTGATATTGGAACACATTCTTAAATAAATGTGGTTGTGTTATACATTATTTTAATGCGCATTTCTTGCCTTTTTTTTTTTTAAACTAATGACCTATTAGTTGCTGTGTATTTTATATTTATTTTAGACTAGGAAATGATGTTAGACAAAAAGCAAATTGGAGCGATTTTGTTACTCGAGTTAAGAATGGGTCATAAGAATCAGAGACAACTTACAGTATCAACAACACATTTAGCTCAGGAACTGCTAACGAATGTACAATGCAGTGGTGGTTCAAGAAGTTTTGCAAAGGAGTTGAGAGCCTTGAAGATGAAGATTGCAGTGGCTGGCCGTCAGTAATTGAAAATGACCAATAGAGAGCCGTCATCGAAGCTGATCCTCTTAAAACTACACAATTGCCACAGAACTCAACCATTCTTTGGTCCTTCTACATTTGAAGCAAATTGGAGATACGTCAAAAAGCTCAATAAGTTTTTGCCTAATGAGCTGACCACAAATCAAAAATATCGTCGTTTTGAAGTTCCATTTTCTCTTGTTCTGTGCAGCAACAACAAACTGTTTCTTGATTGGATTGTGATGTGGGACAAAAAGTGAATTTTATATGACAACCAGCAATGATGCCTCAGTGATTGGACCAGAAGAAGCTTGGAAGCACTTCCCAAAGCCAAACTTGCACCAAAAAAGGTCATGGTCACTGGTGGTCTGCTGCTGGTCTGATCCACTACAGCTTTCTGAATTCCAGCAAAACCATTACATCTGACAAGTATGCTCAACAGATCAATGAAATGCACCAAAAACTGCAACGCCTCCTGCCAGCATTGGTCAACAGAAAGGGCCCGATTCTTCTCCATGGCAACGCCCAACTGCATGTCACACAGCCAGTGCTTCAGAAGTTGAACTAATTGGGCTACAAAGCTTTGTCTCATCCACCATATTCACCTGACCTCTTACCTGACTATCACTTCTTCAAGCATCTGGAAAACTTTTTGCAGGGAAAACACTTCTACAACCAGTAGGAGACAGAAAATGCTTTCCAAGAGTTCATCAAATCCCAAAGCACAGATTTTTACTCTACAGGAATAAACTTTTCTCATTGGCAAAAATGTGTTGATTGTAATGGTTCCTATTTTGATAATAAAGATGTGATTGAGCCTAGTTATAATGATTTAATGGGTGAGTTTTCATAGGTGGCTCAAATAGTAAAGTGACTGTCTGCAATGCAGGAGACCTGAGTTCGATCCCTGGGTGGGGAAGATCCCCTGGAGAAGGAAATGGCAACCCACTCCAGTACCCTTGCCTGGAAAATTCCATGGACTGAGGAGCCTGGTAGGCTACAGTTCATGGGGTCGCAGAGTCGGACACGACTGAGCGACTTCACTTTCTCACTTTCTCACGGCCTGTAGGATCTTAGTTCCCTGACCAAGAATGCCCAGGAATTGGTTCCATGCCCCTTGCAGGGGAACCTGCACTAACCCTGCACTCTTGTTTCTTCAGTGCCCCTCCCTCGTTTCTGCATTCCATTCTTTTGATGATTAGCTGTTTGAACCTTTGTAAGGAAGGTCAAGGAGGCTGAATGAAGCCTGTTTCCTTCAAACAAGAAACTAGGGCACAGAAAGACTCTTGTGCCCAGGAGCCCCATAGGATCCTGCTCAGTTCACTGTCCTGAGGGCTGGGGTTTCAGTGTATTCTCACCGCCCAAGACCTCTCCCACCTCCCCCCAACCCAAACATTTGAGAACCCTGGGAGAAAGTAGTTTGAAAAGCTTTCACATAGTTTCATTAGATACATTAATATTTTAAGGCTTTGCTTTTAAAGGACTTGGTCACACTGTTAAGAGTCCAGGACTTTCCTGATGGTCCAGTGGTTAAGAATCCACCCTGCAGTGCAGGGGATGTGGGTTTGCTCCCTGGTTGGGGAACTAAGATCCCACATGCCATGGAGCAACTAAGCCAGTGCTCCTCAACTACTGAGCCTGCATGCCACAACTAGATAGTCCATGCGCCGCAACAGTAGATCCTGCGCAATGCGAGGAAGAAGGTCCTGTGTGCCGCAGCCAGATCCTGTGCAGCCAGATAAACATTAAAACCAAATCAAAACATTCCAGAAAGCAAAAACAGAATCCAGAAAAAAAGCCACTTCAGATATTTTCGGTTCAACCTAACTAATATAATTAGAAGGGAGAGCATTTTTTTTTTCTTGTAGAAATTAGTAATACTTTGTTTTTCTTTGTATAGATGAGTCCTGCCAGTTTAAAAATACCACAGTTTACAATTTGAGTATCCACAGTAGGTGGCCTATTGTAATTTGAAGAAATTTTTTTGGCCAGTGCTTTTTGAAAACTCTGAATTTGTAAGTTTTGAAGTGTTAAAATGTTCTGTTATAAATGTATGTGTTATAGAGTAGATAAATATCTATGGAGGTAGGAATAAATACTGTATAAATGTTGGTATCATACAGTAAAGACACGACTTATAAACACTGGGTACTTGGTGCAGAAGGGGTTGATTGAAAAGAAGGGGACTTAAAATTGTATAATGGTGACATAATATTGATTTTTACTTTGTTTTCCATATAAAAAATTGAAGAGAAGAAAATACTGTTATTTTTAGCACATCTGTCATTTTGGTTTTATATGTCATTCAGAGGAGTTCATTTAGTAGACATAAATCATCATGTTGGTTTTTCAGTAGCAGTTTCTGAAACTATAGGTCAGATGTATATAGAAATCACTTTTCTGTTTTTACTCCTGTGAATTCACTTAACGTGAATTTCTTTTCATCAGCTCTGTTTAAGAGTACCCTTTAGGGAACTGGGTTGGAGAACCAAGATCCCACATCCCGTCCTGTACAGCCAAAAAAAAAACCAACCAGAGAACCCTTTAAAAAATATTAACAACTCATAAACTAGTTAGTTCTTAATGGTTTTCTTTGTCTTAAAATTCTAGGAATTGAAGCCCTTTTTTATGAAGGAAGTTGGCAGTCACTTTGATGATTTTGTGACCAATCTCATTGAAAAATCCACATCATTAGACAATGGTGGTTGTGCTCTCACATCCTTTTCTATTTTTGAAGGAGACAACAACCACAGAGCTAAGTAAGTACAAGTAATTTCTTTTAATGCACACATATAGTCTAGTACAGCTCAGCGGGTAAAATGCCTGGGTTCACACCCTAGCATCACCTTTTATTAGCTGTATATTGCTGTTTTAACCTCTTGAAGGGTGGGTTTCTTCATCTTACTATGTGGATTATAACAAACAGCATACCTCATTTAAGACTATGCTGACTCATAAAATAACGTGGCCAACGCTTGTTGAAATCTTTACCTTTAAACAAAACAGTGACCCTATGAGGCAGATACTTTAACTGTCTGCATGTTATAAATTTGAGAAACTGAAGCACAGAGCAGTTAAATGTCCAAGATAACACAGTGGGAATTTGAGCCCAGCGTCTGTCTCTAGCATCAGTACTCTTCTCTATATCATTATCCTGCCTCTCTATTGTACTCTGTACAGTACTTGTAATAAAGTACAATGCAAGTAGTTACTCTTATGGGTCAGTCATCCAGAGCCATAGAGGGAAGGGAGGGCTGTCAAAGGCCAGTGTGTGCTAACTGGCCACTTTGTGCTTTCCTTGGTTTTATGCCTCGTTGGTCTCTGATAGTCTGCTGTTCTGGAGAACAGTTTTGATCAGGAGAGTCACCAGAAGTGCTAGCGGTAGTACAAGAAACCCTGAAGAAGGTGATAGAGATAAAATGGGAGGTTTCAGTAACTGGAGGCACTTTTTTAGATCATGAGGCTGTTGGGGATTGTTGGAAGACCTTAGGGGTTGTTGTTGTGAGTCGTGAAAGTTGTGTCCGACTCTTTGCGACCCCATGGACTATACAGTCCGTGGAATTCTCCAGGCCAGAATACTGGAGTGGGTAACCTTTGCCTTCTCCAGGAGATCTTCCCAACCCAGGGATCAAACCCTGGTCTCCCGCATTGTAGGCGGGTTCTTTACCAGCTGAGCCACAGGGAGCATACATATCAGTGCCGCTTTGGAGGACAGATCAGTAACAGTATGTGAGCTGAGTCACGTTTGGCTGCAGTCTTGTCCTTAGGAATGTTTAGGAGAAGGAAGAGTGGTTGTCAGCCTGTCATTCCAGGAATGCATCTACCTCCATAGGGGCTGGCCGGGCATTTCCAGGAGGCTTAAGTGCTGCTCTGGTTAGGTTTGCCTAACATCTCTTCCTTCCTAATCAGACGTGTCTGCAGCTACCTCATAGCCTTGTTCAGAAGGAGCAAATGAGTTAACATGCCTAAAACCCTAGTACCTGGAGTACATAAAACACAGTACTTGGAGCATAGTGAGAAGGCAGTTAATTAATATTACAAGCTATAGTTGGTAGTACTTGTTCCTTCTCTTTAGCCATAGGCTTAAATTTCTTGTAATACTTGAAGTACTCATATTTTATTTTAACTTTTGGTCTTCCCAGAGATCTGAGAGCACCTCCGGAACATGGAAAGATTTTTGTTATAAGGCGATCTGTCTTAGAGTAAGTATTTTTAGTTGTTTTGGTTATTTGTTTGAATTTTTAAAAATCAAGCTATTCTGATTGTTAGAATCACTGTGTAATCTATGAATGTTTGTTTGTTCTGTGTTCATATAATCCATTAGTTTTGATACTTCTTTTTGTACATTTGCCATCTCTTGCTCCTCTTTTGGAGAAGGCAATGGCACCCGACTCCAGTACTTTTGCCTGGAAAATCCCATGGACAGAGGAGCTTGGTAGGCTGCAGTCCATGGGGTCACTAGAGTCGGACACAACTGAGCGACTTCACTTTCACTTTTCACTTTCGTGCATTGGAGAAAGAAATGGCAACCCACTCCAGTGTTCTTGCCTGGAGAATCCCAGGGACAGGGGAGCCTGGTGGGCTGCCGTCTCTGGGGTCGCATGGAGTCGGACGTGACTGAAGCAACTTAGCAGCAGCAGCTCCTCCTTTGATTTTTTTGGTTCTGTGTCTGGTTTCAAAGGAGAAGTTGTACCTAAGAGTGGTTACTGGTCCTCTGATAAATTCCTTGAAGCTGTGCTTCAGAGAATTGGTTACCCAAAGAGCTGGAACAAAACTTTCCCAATTAGGTAAACCACTTTTGAGAGAGTATAGCTGCCTTCTTGATACATAATTTTTTTTCATCTCTCTTTGGCTAGGCTTTGAGACTTGATAGTTTTCTCAAATTTATTTATTTTAGAACCCTAGTTGTACAGATTTTTTTCTCTTAATATTTATTTATTTGGCTGTGCTGGGTTTCAGTTGAGGCACATGGAATCCTTAGTTGCAGTGTACAAACTGTTGCGGCATGTGAGATCTAGTTCCCTGACCAGGGATCAAACCCAGGCCCCCTGCGTTGGAACCTCCGAGTCTTAGCCACTGGACCACCAGGGAAGCCTCCTTATTTTGTTTATTTTTAATTGAAGGATAATTACAATATTATCCTGTTAATTTCTGCCGTGTATCAATATGGATCAATCATAGCAGTTATGTAGATTTTATGGGGGAAAAATAGGCTATGTAGACTAATTGTGGCAACCTCATTTGTGAGCTGAAAATTAAAAGTGCATTTTGAGTAGGTAATGAGCATTTCTTTTGAAATGCTCTGTGAGTAAGTAATTATTATTCATTTCTTTATAAGAATACTGATACTCATTAGTAATGTTTCGTGATTACTGTTGAGGTATTTTGGAACATGGATCAAGCATCTTCTGAACTACTTTGAAGTAAAGTCTTTAATATTTGGTGTTTTAAAATACGGATTAATTTTATTTGAACTGTATTTACAGTGAGCTGTTTGAGGTGGACCACATCAGAACAATATACCACATGTTCATCGCCCTCCTCATTCTCTTCATTCTCAGCACACTTGCCGTAGATTACATTGATGAAGGAAGGTAAGACCACATACCTGTTTAGTGGATGCATGGGGTGTTGAAAGTTTTCCCTGTATTTATATTCTGAAAAAAAAAAAAAGAAAAAAAGATTCAGTTAAATTGCTTCAGAAAATCCCAGAGCAGCTGGTTCAAGAGTGGGATTCCTCTCTCTTGAAAAGTACAACCAAAAAGAATATTAAAAGTTTTATTACTTTTAACTTTTTAAATGGTCTGTTTTAATGGGCCATATTAGTTGTTTCTAGGTAATTTTCCGTTAGGAAAATTTGGAGAGAATTTTGTGTATATAACATCAATTTTTCTACTGTGGTATGTGTTATAGTTTGTTTCCAAAAATCAGGTAGCTTATTGGAATTTAATGTTTGAGATAATGATGTAATGTATATTAGATTTTCAGATTGTACTATTTCTTTCTGAAAAACCATCGTTTGTACATAACTGATTGCTGTTTGAACATTTCAGTTATTAACTTTGTCGTAGAATATTTCAGAGTTTAAAATACATTAATGTGAGAATCTACTCATTGGGAGGTTCTGAGTGTTAGTATTTTAGATATCATATGTTCAAAGACCATATTATCCTGTGGCTTTTAGAAAATAAATAAATTGTGAAGTGAAGGCTTAGGAGCACAAATGTTATATCCATGACTCTGTTTATTAGTGTTGTTTCCTGAAGTTGAGGGTTTGGGGTCTAAAAGTTTTGAATTTTATGAATAAGTGTGTATTAAAAAATCCACTTCTGTGTTCTTTGTGTTTTTCCTCCCCAGGCTGGTGCTTGAGTTCAATCTCATGTCTTACGCTTTTGGGAAACTCACTGTTGTTATGTGGACGTGGCTCACCATGTTCTTATGTACACTTACAGTTCCTTATTTCCTATTTCAACGCTGGGCCAGAGGCTATCACAGGACTTCTCACACAGTGGTCCATTCTTTCATACACTGCTTCCTTTTTGTGGTCTTCCAGATTGGAGTTCTAGGTTTAGGACCACTTTATGTTGTGTTAGCATATACACTTCCACCAGCTTCCCGGTTCATTATTATATTAGAACAGGTAAGATTTTGAGTGTGCCTAGTGCAATGATTTGCTTAGTTAATAATAATAATTCAGTTACTTTTGTTTATTAGTTGGATAAATTTTCATATCTAGTTCTTTAGGCTCTTAATTATAAATTAAGATCATCTTTTAAAATTCGTTCTATCTTCAGTGTTCTCTAATTCTTGATAATTGAAATAAATTGAACTATTCTGGATGAATTCAAATTTAGTTTTTGAACATTTTTTGTAGAAGCCATCTAAATTAGAAAATTTTTTTGTCATTAAAAACTCTACTCTTAAAGTGTCAGATTGATTGTTTTGTCATATAACCATCTAAAAGATTTATTTTGCTTGTATGCCCTTCAGAATTTTGTAACTTATATTGGCTATCTGTAATGTAACAATGGATTGGTTCAAAATGGGTAAAGGAGTACATCAGGGCTGTATATTGTCACCCTGCTTGTTTAAATTATATGTATGGTACATTATGCAAAATGCTGGGCTGGATGAATCACAAGTTAGAATCCAGATTGCTGGAAAAAATAACAACAACTTCAGATATGCAGATGATACCACTCTAATGGCAGAAAGTGAAGAGGGACTATAGAGCTTCTTGATGAGGGTGAAAGAGGGGAGTGAAAAAGCTGACTTAAAACTCAGCATTCAAAAAACCGAGTTCATGACATCTGGTCCCATAATTTCACGGCAAAAAGAAGGGGGAAAAGTGGAAGCAGTGACAGATTTTCTTTTCTTGAGCTCCAAAATCACTGCAGGTGGCGAGTACAGCAATGAAGTTAAAAGACACTTGCTCCTTGGAAGAAAAGCTATGACAAACCTAGACAGCATATTAAAAAGCAAAGACATCGCTGTTGACAAACCAAGTCAAAGCTATGGTTTTTTTCAGTGGTTATGTAAGGATGTGAGAGTTGAACCATAAAGAAGGCTGAGCAGTAAAGAATTGATGCTTTTGAACTGTGGTGCTGGAAAAGACACTTGAGAGTCCCGTGGACTGCAGGGAGATCAAACCAGTCGATCCGAATGGAAATCAGTCCTGAATATTCATTAGGAAGGACTAATGCTGAAGCTTCAATACTTTGTCGACCTGATGTGAAGAGCCAACTCACTAGAAAAGGCCCTGATGCTGGGAAAGATTGAGGGCAGAAGAAGAGGGCATCAGAGGTTGAGATGGTTGTTTGGCATCACTGATTCAATTGGCATGAGTTTGAGCAAACTTTAGGAGATAGTGAAGGACAGGGAAGCCTGGCGGTTTGCAGTCCATGGAGTGGCAAAGAGTCGGACATGACAGCTGCTGAATAGCAGTAACAGCCATGCTCTGCTTGGTTGTCTGTAATGCTCTGTTTGATGGAAAGGACTATTTCAGGAGACTTTCTTTGAATAGGCTTTTAATTTTTCAATTCATAATATACATGTAATAGAGGTGTTAAATGCAAAATAATTTGAGTAATAACATATCCCTCTTTAGAGGTCTTCACTGTTTTAGTCCGTTAAGGTGAGTTTGAATTGGCATATACAAAATTAATAGCTCTTTATGTGATTATAATCTTGTGCTGTTCAGTGGTTGCTTATAGGAAACAAGACAATGATAGAAAAGTCATCTTTCCTTCCCTCTCCTTTGCAGATTCGTTTTATAATGAAGACCCACTCATTTGTCAGAGAGAATGTGCCTCGGGTACTCAATTCAGCCAAGGAGAAATCAAGTATGTAATTCCAGAATTCAAAGGATTGTTCATAGGGTATTTCAACCTTAGGGTGTTTACTGGGATTGATTGTATATTACATTCTGTAGACATTATGTTTGGTTTTAAATATAAGAATCCAAAAACCGAAAAACCCAACTTGTTAGGAAGGAGAAATATATATATGTTCTGACTTCACTCTGTACGTATATATGTATATGGTCTGTATTGATTTGGAAGACTTTCTTGCTGTTTCCTGATTGTTTCTGTTTACCTTTGTAGCAACCCCAATTTAAAAACACTGATTCTGATAATCTTGCAACTTTGCATTATTTGTGTAGAATGTTTTTTTTTTTTTTTTAATTTAATTGGAGGATAATTACTTTACAATATTGTGATGGTTTTTGCCATACATCAGCATGAATTGGCCACAGGTATACCCTTAAGTGTCCCTTGCATCCTGAACCCTCGCTCCCACTTCCGTCCTCACCCTATCCCTCTGGGTTATCCCAGAGCCCTGGCTTTGGGTGCCCTGCTTCATGCATCAAACTTGCCCTGGTCATCTATTTTACATATGGTAATATACTTGTTTCAATGCTATTCTTTCAAATCATCCCACCCTCGCCTTCTCCCACAGAGTCCAAAAGTCTGTTCTTTACATCTGTGTCTCTTTTGCTGTCTTGCATATAGAGTCATCGTTACTGTCTTCCTAAATTTCATATATATGCCGTAATATACAGTATTAGTGTTTCTCTTTCTGACTGACTTCACTCTGTATAATAGGCTCCGGGTTCATCCACCTCATTAGAACTGACTCAGATGCGTTCCAATGGGAAATGAGTAATATCCCATTTTATATGTACCACAACTTCCTTATCCATTCGTCTGGCAGTGGACATCTAGGTTGCTTCCATGTCCTGGCTATTGTAAACAGTGCTGCAATGAACATTGGGGTATATGTGTCTCTTTCAGTTCTGGTTTCCTCAGTGTGTATGCCCAGCAGTGGGATTGCTGGGTCGTCTGGCAGTTCTATTTCCAGTTTTTTAAGGAATCTACCACTGTTTTCCATAGCAGCTGTAGCAGTCTGCATTCTCACCAACAGTGTAAGAGAGTTCCCTTTTCCCAACACCCTCTCCAGCATTTATTGTTTGTAGACTTTTTGATAGTGGCTTTTCTGACTGCTGTGAGATGATACCTCATTGTGGTTTTGATTTGCATTTCTTTAATAGTTATGTTGAACATCTTTTCACGTGTTTATTAGCCATCTGTGTGTCTTCTTTGGAGAAATGTCTGTCTAGTTCTTTGGCGCACTTTCTGGTTGGGTTGTTTGTTTTTCTGGTGTTGAGCAGCATGCAGCTGCTTGTATATTTTGGAGATCAATTCTTTGTCAGTTGTTTTGTTTACTATTATTTTATCCCATTCTGAAAGCTGCCTTTTCCTTATAGTTTCCTTCATTATGCAAACGCTTTTAATTAGGTCCCATTTTTTTATTGTTTCTATTTCCATTACTCTGGGAGGTGGGTCATAGAGGATTTTTCTGTGATTTATGTCACAGAGAGTGTTCTGCCTCTGTAGAATGTTAATAGATTCATTATGCCTATGTGCTTTCTCCTTCCAAATCAAGGAATCACAGGAATAACTTAAAGGGATTAAAAGTGAAGTCACTCAGTTGTGTTTGACTCTTTGCAACCCCATGGACTATAGCCTACTAGTCTCCTCTGTCCATGTAATTTTCCAGGCAAGAGTATTGGAGTGGGTTGCCATTTCCTTCTCTAGAGAATCTTCCTGATCCAGGGATTGAATGCAGGTCTCCCGCATTGCAGGCAGGTGCTTTAGCGTCTGAGCCACCAGGGAAGCCCACAGAGGGATTGGTAATATTCAGTTAATTTAGGGATAAGAAGTCATCATTTTGACAGAGCAAGAGGAAACATCATGAGCTAAGGAGAGGTAGCTGTTTGTCTTCCCTATTATATGCTTATTTTTCCCTTTCAGTTTTGCTGAAAGAAAATGAAGAGCCTCTAGTCTAACATAGTTCTTTTTCCAGGCACTGTTCCAGTACCCACAGTCAACCAGTACTTGTACTTCTTGTTTGCTCCTACCCTCATCTACCGTGACAGCTATCCCAGGTAATGGCACTAGGAAGCAGAAATGGGATAGCACCAGAATGTGCCAGGAGTGAGGCAGTTCGGTGGGCCAATTCATGCAGGAGTACAGAGCAGGAGTCCTGCTGGCATGGGAAATCCCAAATGGTGATTCTAGCAATCTGATTGGATTGCAGTAATTCTCAAGAGAATTATACACTTATTTCCTACATAAAAAATGATGTTCTGTGTGGGGAAAATCCGTGAGGATCTTTTTTAAAGTTAAGTTATTTACTTTATTGAGAAAGTTGTTTTGTTTCTTCCTTTTTAGGACTCCCACTGTAAGATGGGGTTATGTGACTATGCAATTTGTACAGGTAAATTTTTTTGTGCCTGAGGTTTGTTGATTGTTAGAAGATGGGGATTTGAATACAATAATAACTTAATATATTTAAAATGTTGGTAAATTCATGTCTACCAGGAGCTCTGAAACTCTTACTGAAGTCTTATATATGTATATGTGTGTGTGTGTGTGTGTGTGTGTATGTATTTTAATATTGTGGTAAAATCACATAGTGTACAACATACTGTTTTAACCATGTTTAACTGTACAGTTCAGTGGCACCAAGTACATTCACGTTATTGTGCAACTCTCACCATCATCCATGTCCCGAAATTTTTCACCTTCCTAAATTGAAACTCTGTCCCCATGAAACACTAACTCCTCGTCCCCTCTCCTTACCCTAGCCTCTAGCATTTACCAGTGTTCTTTCTGATTCTGTGAATTTGACTATTCTAGATATCTTGGGTAAGTGGAAACTCTTCCCAGTACAGTAACTGGTATTTGCTTTGCCAACACATCAAAAGTAATTTTCTATAATCAAACTTTTTACTGTAATTAAAGTTATTCTATGTGGTTACTTCAGTTTGCATCTATACTAATTTTCTTCTCCCTTTCTGTTTTTTATTTTATTATTAATATATATATGTATATGTAGATGTGGTCTGACACTCTGCCAACCCCTTATCTGTATCATAAATCCCAGAAGAACAAATTTTAAAATCTTGTGTCAATCAAATACCCATTTATGAAATAGGTTTTTTTTGTTATGGATTTCATGTAACAGGAAAAGCAGATTTCAAAGTCTGATCTTTTAAAAATGCCATTTGGTAAAGGCTTGAGAATGGGTATGGTAGATATTAGCCTTGAGTACTATCTCTGAAGGATTAAAGTTCAGCAGTCTTACACACTCATGTTAAATGGTGTGTGTGTGTGTGTGTGTGTGTAAACATTAGTATATGGATCATGTATGTATCTTCTTTTGAAGGAAAAAAATCACTTTATCTTTCCTGATCAAGCCACCATTATTATGATTATCTTTGTTATGTTCCAGGTTTTTGGTTGCCTTTTTTATGTGTACTACATCTTTGAAAGGCTCTGCACCCCCTTATTTCGGAATATCAAACAGGAGCCCTTTAGCGCTCGTGTTCTGATCTTATGTATATTTAACTCCATCTTGCCAGGTAATGTGGGTACTGGTTAATATGGCCGTTCATGAAGTTGCAAGGAAAGCAGAAAGCTATTGCATATGAGCACCTTTGACTGACCTGCTTTTCACTATAAACTCATCTACACATCTATACCCATCTTTGATCTCTTTCCATATATCCCACAAATGAAGCATACCTCCTATCTCTGGCTATTGTTTCCATTTGTCGTTTCACTCAAGTTTTGCTTTCTCTGACTGTAGTGAATGCACATAGTCCATATTTATGCTTTATCTTCTCATTCACTGTTCAGTCACTGTACTCCGGCTCCTGATTGGACCAGGCCATTGAAATGGCCTTTATTAAAATCACTGACCTCCTCCAGTAGTTGGTTTAGCCCTTAATCTGTTTGATCTCCATGAAGCATTGAATGATGTTGAGCACATGGTAAAGCCTCTTTTGCCTCTCATTCTTTCTGGCCATGCTGCACATAGCAGTGAACAGCTTAGTTTCCTTTACTTACTCTTTCTCTTTGCTCTACCCATTAAATGGTACTGTCTCCTGTTGTCATGTTCTCTCTTCCTTTCCCTCTCCCCTAGACATTTTCTAGTACCACTCCCCGCTTGCCCTTCAAAATTTACTCCAATAAATCTATCTATCCTGATAGAGTATGTGTTATGTATATCTTCCCCACTAGGCTACAAATTCTGTAAGCTGAAGGATTGTGTGTTATAGCCAGGTCAGCCAGTCATAGTCTCTCCTACACAGTCTTACACATAATAGACAATATTTTTGAAAGGGATGGGCATATAAATGGATATTTTAAAATACTGTGTAATGTATATAAAGTACTGATGAACTTTGTTTATAGTGGAGATGATATTTAGTATTAAAAAATAAACAGGCCTTTGCCTGGTAGAGAAGTATTAGAAATTTGCTTCCCAGTTGTGGGATGGATTCAAAGGCATGGAGGATTTTAGAATGACAGAAGTCTGCTACCAAGTTAAGCCATACATTTAAGCATTTCCATTAAAAACAAACTGGGTCATTTTCATCTATAAAACCCACTTGGAAGAAAGTCATTTCTTCATTGGGTTGAAATAGCTTTCAAAAAATACCATATCGTTTCTGGAATGGATCAGCTGGAATAACTTAAATTTTACAAAGTAATTTAGCTAAGCAAATGACAACATGTAATTAACTTATTAGTATATGAGCTATTTAGAAAGACTCTAATATTGTTCATCTTATTTTTAGGTGCGCTGATAGTGTTTCTTATTTTTTTTGCCTTTTTGCACTGTTGGCTCAATGCCTTTGCTGAGATGTTACGCTTTGGTGACAGGATGTTTTATAAGGTAACATGTACTTGGACTCATTCTCCTTTTCATGTTTTGTTTCCTCATTGTTAAGTATTTGAATATTGTTGGCTATAAGCATTTTTAACATAAATGCTGTGAAGTCATTTTTCCCCACAGGTTTTACGAATATTAAGTCAGAAATTTTCTTGCTGATAAAAGTGGCATAGTCTTGTCTTTTCTGCTACCTCTAACATCTGCTCCCTCAGATCCACATTTGATTTCTACTGGATCTCATACTGGTGATTATAGTGGGAAAGCATGTGTCCAGAGGGCATTCTGAGACTTTGCTGACTTTTTATTCATTTGAAATTGGCTGTCTGGTGCTGTAGGGGTAATGTCAGCAAATTGTTCTCTGTAAGATTGTTCAGCAGTTCATGAAGGAAGTAACGTTTCCCTCCTTTGTTTTGAACGGCTTTAATTCTGCTTCAGATACTATTCTTATGCTTCCAAACTTGGTATTAAGTTGTAGGCTGAGGCAGATTGGCTCATAGTGTTCTGCCGTAAGTCGCTTCAGTCGTGTCCGACTCTTTTTGACCCTGTGGACTGTAGCCTGCCAGGCTTCTCTGTCCATGGAGTTCTCCAGGCAAGCTTCCCTGAGTGGGTTGCCATTTCCTCCCCCAGCGGTGTTCTGTAATCCTACCCAAAGCCCTCTAGAGTTTTGTTTGTTGATGTTTTGGCAACATTCTAAGCCTACCCCGCTCCCTACCCTGCTCTTCTCTCAAAAAAGCAGTGAGTGTGTAAATTTTAGATGTCTTCTTCCACTGGTTTGATCTTAGAGGGAACAAGATACGCCTAAAGGAACACTAGGACTTGGAGGTGGCTGCCGTCTCACTTGTTGTGCAGCTTACATTTTGCTGTTTATGATACCAGCAAACTGATCTTGAGGGTTATCACACAGTCTGAGTCTGTGACCTTCAAATTCTCTCATTGTGTTTTAGCAAGGTAAGTGATTGTTATTTAGATGAACTTTAGGTTACTTATTTATCTTGAATGATTATGTGGTGTGTCTTCCATCATAACTTGTTTGATGACAGTGAGACACAATGAACCTGGGAACTTAATCATCCATTGAATTAGGATTAATGTCACATTGAACACTAATAACCAAAATGCCTTTGAAGATTTTTCTGCATCATTGTGTGGACCAGCAATTTATCATCACACTCTCTGGATGTCTCATTGTGTGCGTGTATTCTCTGGGAGGATTCAGGAGGTTTTGCTTTGGCTTCGTTTATGTGTTTACACCTTTGCTTTTTTTCCTCAGGATTGGTGGAACTCTACATCGTACGCTAACTATTACAGGACCTGGAATGTGGTGGTCCATGACTGGCTATATTACTATACTTACAAGGACTTTCTCTGGGTGAGCAGCGAAGTTTAGTTGAAATTGTTGAAGAAACAGAGATTCTTTTCCAGAAAGTATTAGTATTGTACAGCTGAAAGAAGTTATCCTTAGTTGTCTGCAGTTTTCTTGTGAGCCCGTAAGGTCTCAGAAGTCTTCTGCTTTGAGTAGTCCTGCATAGAGGACCAGTGTGTACGGGTGCTAGGATTAAGACCGTGTCTTTGCTCTGGATTTCATGGCTGCAGTGTAACAATGTATGTAGGCATTTGGAGAAGCTGAAATGATCCACCAGTAATGGTTGATTTTTTTTTTTTTTTAAGGAGTCTCATTGCTAACAGATAATCTCCAATCTCCCCCTTACTTTCTCCATTTGTTGTTTTTGTTCCTTTTGTTAAAAGTGGAGAAAGCTCCTGTGGTCGAATTTACAACTCTCCAGTATAGATTATTAATGTATGTCTTCTAGACATTCTTTACAACAGAATTTATTTAGACTGACTTAAATGTAGTCAGTTAACACTGGTATCTGATTAACACTGATGTCTGGATCGTAGGTTTGAATTGTTAAATAAGGGCACTAGTGGCTGAATGACAATGTGTTGTGGTACAAATGACACTGTATTTGAATGTCCTGCACTTGTAAGGGTAGTTTGACTTATGGATGAGGCAAGTCCCTTGTTTCTGAATCTTAGTTTTGTTACCTGTAAAAATGGTGCCTGCCCAGAGTCTACTGTACAGTGGTACTCTGTGTCCATGTATAAATGAAAACTAGGTTTTGTCAACCATAGTGTGTTACAGATATAAGTTATTAATGTTTTTGAAGATGTGCTCAGTCTTTCAACATTAGTTTTGGAAATGCCTCATGTAGTGAAATAAGGATTTTTAAGCACAAATGTTTTATGTCATTATTTTAGTACATTTGTATTACTCTGAGGAGTAAACTTAGAACATCAAATACAGATCTAATTGAATGGGTGCCTTTGGTACATTTTCAGTGTGTCTTGTGCAGTGCACGTTTGATGACTTACTTTTTGAAAGTTGCCCTTATGTTTTCCTTTCACTGCAGTTTTTCACAAAGAGGCTCAGGGCAGTGGCCATGTTAGCTGTCTTTACCGTGTCGGCCACGGTGCACGAGTACGCCTTGGCTGTGTGCTTGAACTTTTTCTATCCAGTGCTCTTTGTGCTCTTCATGTTCTTTGGAAGTGAGTATCTTGGCGTCTCTTGAGTACTGAGCATAATGCTAAAAGAAAACAGAACATTGATGTAGAAAACTAGATAGTAGTCATATCAAGGCAGTTTTTGTCAGATGGTAAGAACATTCATTTTGAGTAATTATACACAATTCTGTTGCAAGATGTTTACACTTTGATGTTGGGAAATGAGCTAAATAACCTCTTGAAGACTGTTGATACCACTGCTTTGGTAGCTCATAAAAACTATAAAAAACCTTGCCATTCTTAACACAGTGTTCACCCTCTGGAAAAAACTAACCCTTTTTTTGGGTGGGGTGTAGAGGGACAAGTTAGAATATGAATACTTTCATGGCGTATATATTTTCACCTATTGGAAATACTGATTGATCTATAAATCAGATCAGATCAGATCAGTCGCTCAGTCGTGTCCGACTCTTTGCGACCCCATGAACTGCAGCACGCCAGGCCTCCCTGTCCATCACCAGATCTCGGAGGTCACTCAGACTCACATCCATCGAGTCAGTGATGCCATCCAGCCATCTCATCCTCTGTCGTCCCCTTCTCCTCCTGCCCCCAATCCCTCCCAGCATCAGAGTCTTCTCCAATGAGTCAACTCTTCGCATGAGGTGGCCAAAATACTGGAGTTTCAGCTTTAGCATCATTCCTTCCAAAGAAATCCCAGGGCTGATCTCCTTCAGAATGGACTGGTTGGATCTCCTCGCAGTCCAAGGGACTCTCAAGAGTCTTCTCCAACACCTGATTAATAAGTTTTAACAATGAAGCTTTGTTTCTACTTATATGACAAGTGGCCAGGATAGAACTGTATATACACAGTTGAAGCTGTTTATGATAACTGAATGATTATACCAAACATCTAAGTCTCCTAAACTTCTGGTAGATTGTTTTGATGACTGTTTATAACTTTTGTTGTTTTCATAACTTTAGTGGCTTTCAACTTTATTTTCAACGATAGTCGGAAAAGACCAATTTGGAATGTTCTGATGTGGACTTCACTTTTTGCGGGCAATGCAGTCCTCCTGTGTTTTTATTCTCAAGAGTGGTATGCACGTCAACACTGCCCTCTGAAAAATGTGAGTCTTCAATCAGACTGGAGTAGAAAAGTAACCTGTTTGTCCTCTGATTATGAGAGTTGTGGGCAGGATTAAGGGGAAGGGAGTAGTGGAGACAGTGATTAATTAGTGTTAAGGGGAGGGAAATGTGGAATAAAAGCAGTAACTTATCTAATCTTACTGTACTGTCCTTGAACTTTTCGTTTGTTTTCTTCCCATGAACTCTCCCTGTTCTTGGTTCTGTCTCTCTTTTTCCCTCCTCATCTGATTTTTCTTTAGCTCCTTCTAATATTCTTCCTGTGCCCTGAAAGTGCAGGTCTTCTCCAGGGTTTTCTCAGTGGCATGTGTATCCATTCAAACCCACAAATATTTATTTTTTACCTCTTCCTTCCTCAAGTAATAAACTGTTGATAACAGTGTTCTGGAGAAGGCAATGGCACCCCACTCCAGTACTCTTGCCTGGAAAATCCCGTGGGTGGAGGAGCCTGGTAGGCTGTAGTCCATGGGGTTGCTGAGTCGGACACGACTGAGCAACTTCATTTTTACTTTTCACTTTCACGCATTGGAGAAGGAAATGGCAACCCACTCCAGTGTTCTTGCCTGGAGAATCCCAGAGCAGGGGAGCCTGGTGGGCTGCCGTCTATGAGGTCACACAGAGTTGGACATGACGAAAGTGACACAGCAGCAGCATTCAGCTAGACTCATATGCCTATGAGCCGATTTCCCTTTATTTTTTAACTGGAATATAATTGCTTTACAGTGTTGTATGGTTTCTGCCGTACAACTTTAATCGGCTCTACATGTATATCCCCTTCCTCTGGAGCCTCCCCTCCCCCCACGGGCATTCCACCCCTCTAGGCTGTCACAAAGCACCGGGCTGAGCTCCTTATGTGATCCAGCAGCTTCTCAATGTCTGTTTTACTCATGCTTATGTCAGTGCTACTTTCTCAGTCCTGTTATTTTGTTTTTGTTTTCCTTTTTGTGATTATGTGAGAGTGTCATTCTTAGGACTTCAGCTTCTAGCTGCTTATAGATATCTCCCAAATATTGTTGGGGTGGGGCGGGGGCTTCTTGATACATCTGCCTGGGTGTTTCTCCCTGGTACCTATATCTGAAGATGTATGTGTGCTCAGTTGCATGCAACTCTTTGTTACCCCATGGACTGTAGCCCACAAGGCTCCATGCAGTTTTCCAGGCAAGAATCCTGGAGTGGGTTGCCATTTCCTATTCCAGGGAATCTTCCCCACCAAGGGATTGAACCTGCGTCTCTTGCGTCTCCTGTATTGGCAGGTGGATTCTTTACCACTGCACTACCTGGGGAGCCCATAACTAAAGATACTCGAAATCAAATCAATCAGTTTGCCTTCCAAAGCTTCTGCTGTCCACCCTGATTTTGCTATGCTGCTCTCAACCCCCTCCTCATTTCCTATGAATCCCCTTTGTGCATTTGAACCAATTGATCTGAACTCTGTCTCTCGTCAGTCTGCTCTTTGTGCTCAGATTTCACCTGTCAGATTTTATCAAAATCCAGTTTGGATGCAGAGTCATCCATGAAGCTTTTTCCAATTCTTGCTCCAGTCTCTTTTCTATTTCTGAACTTTCTCCTCTTCCTCATTTAGATAATTCAGTAATTTTAAACTTTGTATTATTATAGTAATTTGTGTATATTATCATCCTTAACCCACCACCATTTAGATTTTGGGTGGTGCTCATAAAATAAAACACAAGATACAGAAAAAGGGTAATGTCTATTTGGAATTTGGTCAGGAGTCCATGCAGTTTTGTAAATTTTGCTGGACTTAGCCTCATGTAAAGCTTCTAAATCAAGTAAATCTGTGCTGTAGATAAAAATGATGAACTTTTTTTGAATTAGTGAGCTGCTTATAGCTTAAATGCTGGAAGGCATTTAAGACATGTACAGTATGTGGGCTTCGCTGGTGGCTCAGTGGTAAAGAGTCTGTCTGCCAATGCAGGAGACATTTGGGTTCAATCCCTGATCTGGGAAGATCCCACGTGCTGCAGAGCAGCTAAGCCTATGTGCCATAGCTATTGAGCCGTTGCTCTAGAGCCTGGGAACCACAACTACTGAGCCCCCATGCTGCAACTCCTGAAGCCCATGCACCCTAGAGCCTCTGCTTCACAACAAGAGAAGCCACCACAATGAGAAGCCCACATGCTGCAACTAGAGAGTAGCATCTACTCGCCGCAACTAGAGAAAAGCCCAAGCAGCATCAAAGACCCAGTGTAACCAAAAATAAATAAATAAATACATAATAAAATTTTTAAAAAGACAGTATAATACGTAACAGCACCCCCTTAATCTACCCCATAGCTCATATGTACAGAGCATACAAATAAACTACTCTTCCACTTTTTCTTTTTTCCCCTTGCAGCCCACATTTCTGGATTATATCCGGCCACGTTCCTGGACTTGTCGTTACGTGTTTTAGAAGCTTGGACATTGTTTCCTTCCTTGACACTGAAGATTGGGTATTACCTGTCTTGGGGCCAGCATCTGTTTTCAGCCATCATGAAGTTATCTGTGTTATTTGGACCGCTTCAGGCTTTACAGATGGCTCACTCCATTCCTAGGTCACCTGTAAATGAGCTGTTAGAAGTTGACTGGAAGTTTGGACACTTTTAAGCAGTCAGTTTTTTTTTCCTTTCTGGGAGAAGGGAAACTTGTAGCTGATGTAACGACAGATTTTTTGCTAAGTCATATCAGCTTAAATCTCAGAAATTTGGTTTTGTTTCTTAACTCCATCTAATTAGAGACCAAACATCCTGTTTTCTTGGCCCCTGAATTAGCCAGAACACTGCTGAAGAAATCACTTAAGTACCTGTGGCTTAGAATTTTTTTCATGCACACTATTGGAATATATGCTAATAAACCATGCAATTGGGAAAGAAAATAATGTGGAATGTTTTGCTGTTTCTAGTAGAGAAAATATCTATTTTTCCAAATATAATCTTATTAGATATCCTAATTTGTATTTTTAAGTTCAGATCTGTTCAATTTTTATCTTGTTTTTGCTGTACTGTGTAGTCATGATATCTGTGAAGGAAAATTATCCCTTACACCTTGAATTCTTGAGTTTGCATCCATAATAATATATATCGAGGAAGACAAATGCGGGAAGAGAAAAAGGAGTGAGACCGGACAAAGAAAAAATTTTCTAATGTATGAAGCAGTTTTGAAAAAAGAACTTGCAGAATCAATCATGTGTTTAAACTATTTTATTGTAGAACTTATGTGGAAGATAAATTTTTTGTTGTTGTTTAAACTTAAAGGTAATGATTTCTTTGAAGTTATTTAGAAGTAACCATTGGTATAGTTGCTTTATCTAATGAATACTGACTTCCTTTATTTTGCAGACTAGTGAGTCTGTATCGTAAGTATTAATCACCACCATTAATATTAAAGGGAATACTAAAGATCCAGAGAAGCTGGCTTCTGCATTCACTCAATTATTCTTAATGGTAGTATACTTTAGGTACAGTAAATAATAGGTGATCATTTTCAAGAAAATGTACTTTATTGCATGATGTTCCCATGTTATAAGATGCCTAGGGCTAATAATACAATGTGGCGTGTAGGAATTATTTTGGTTGTTTATATGAGGTATGATTATGTCTGTAAAGATGGAGCTTTGGAGACCATGTAGGTCCACCCCAAAGAAGGGAGACTTAGTTACTCAAAATTGGGAAAGCAGCCAACTTGAGAAGCTATTATCTTGGTATTCTAGCAGCCCTATTGCTGTCTAGAAAGTTGTGAGAAGTCTTTTTCAAATTGATTTAAAGTCAATTTGCATCTCACAGAAAGGTAAGTAAAATTTCTTAGAAGTCATAACTGTATGTGTACTGCAGGTACCCAGCTAAGTCCCCTCTTTTATTTCCCATACTTTTGGTCCAGTTGAGCTTAGGCAAATCCACCCTCAACAGACAAAACCATACCTCAAGGAAGGTTATTTTTAAAAGGTACTCCACATGTTCCCAAGCAGTAATTATCTGTACAGTGGTATTGTGGTTGTAATGGAATAACATTCCAATAAGACTGCTTTAATATAGCTCACAATTGCCAGCATTTTTCTAAAAATTAAAATGAGTCAATCACTGGAACTTAGAACTACATTTTAAATACAAAGAGGGAGCTGACAAAAGCACACTGGTTTAAGATGTGGTTAAGAATAAGCCAGTCTATTGAAGCGAGAGAATGGAATTCTTAGGTCTGTATTTTTTGTTGAGTACTGTGAATGTACACTCTCATTGAGAGGACTTTGTTGCTGTGTACTCATTTTCTACCCAAGATTTTAAAGTGACAACAAATAATATATATATAATTATAGACTGTTTAGAATGATAAGACTGTCCTAAGATATTTTTAGAAACACTTAAAGGAAACGCCACTTTCTGTGAAAGACATTAGTTTAACAGCCATGATCTTACTACTAGCTGCTTTTAATGAAAGTCTCGCCTTTAGAGAACTACTTACACTCTTCTAAACAAATAAATTAAACTAAAACTTGTTACTAATGTGTTTCAGAAAGATTGAGTTTGTTTTTTCATTCCCCTCTTTTGCTAATAGTGGTGGAAATGATTTTCACTTATGGAATGATACTTTTTTCCTTTTGAAAAGTAATGAGATTAAAATTTCTTTCCTATAAAGTATTAATTAATTAATTTCCTTTAGAGTATAATCATTAGTTTGAGTGTGTTACCTAAGAGAACAACTAAGATCTCTAATGTCAAACCTTTGTCGGATGTTTTTATTGTTGATTCTGGATAGGGAAGGAAAATGGAGGGTGCTTTTATTGGTTTTTGGTGGATTAATTACTGCAATTGACTAGGTAAAGTTGCTTCCTCATGTTAGAGCTTAATTAGAAAACCGAGGCTGCAATTCATTTCATATGGGCAATTTTCATCATAATATAAAAACTATACTAGCCTGAAAAATTGAGTCCTGAAGATTTTATAGGAAACATAATGGAACATTTTATGTTGTAAAAGTTCATTACATGGGCTATATAGGCTAAAAAGATGTAAGTTATCAATTGTTGAAGCCTTTTATAAAAAAATATTTTTGTTTTGTGTAGAATTATTTAATTTTGAATAAAGTTCATTGTTCTCTCTGGGGGGAACATGATGAAGATAAACTAGCATATCTATAGTAAGTAGGTGGCCTAATACATAATACAGTGTAGTAGTTTAAATGTTAGTTTTGAAACCTTTTAAGAAAAATTAAATTGTTAGGCTTAAGCCCAGCATATAAAACATAAAATATAGCTGCGTCTGGTTCAGATAGGGATATAGGGCTGGAGCCCTTCTTGTTTGTTTACACCCATTTCCTCCTACTCAGAATACCCAGTTTGTAAACCACTAGTGTGGCAAATGGGGAAGGCAATGGCACCCCACCCCAGTACTTTGCCTGGAAAATCCCATGGACGGAGGAGCCTGGTAGGCTCCAGTCCATGGGGTTGCTAAGAGTCGGACACGACCAAGCGACTTCACTTTGACTTTTCACTTTCATGCATTGGAGAAGGCAATGGCAGCCCACTCCAGTGTTCTTGCCTGGAGAATCCCAGGGACAGGGGAGCCTGGTGAGCTTCCGTCTATGGGGTCGCACAGAGTCAGACACGACCAAAGTGACTTAGCAGCAGCAACAGCAGTGTGGCAAAAACAAAAAAGTCCATGTACAGACTTGTAATTAAGATAGCCTCATACTTACTAGCAGTGGGACCCAAAGTTGCTGAATTTATCAGAGCCACAGTTTTCCTTGTCTGTAAAATGGGGATAATAACTACCTCACAGGGTTGCTACAAACAAGTAGCCCTGGTGGAAATAGGGCCTCATTATTTTCTTACTCTTCATAAATTTCAAACCTAAATCCTTAGTATTATTTCATTGGAATCCTTAAGGAAAATAAAAAAAAACAAAACTGGGCAAGGAGGATGTTTCCTGCACACTCCCAAGAATATATACTTTTCTTTTAAATAGATTCTCAGGGTGATGTGCATTGGCTTTGCACCTTGATATAGGCTCTCTTGTGTATTAGAATTGGTAACAAGATTGCTAAAAGCATTCCTGTTGCCAGCTCCAAAATTACTTTCAGATTTATCTGTTTAGTATTAGGGTAGGGTGGCAAACTTCTAAAAGGAAATTTTACTTGCCTGAATAATTGAATCCTGAAGTCTTCATAGGAAATATAACGGAACGTTTTATGTTGTAAGAGTTGGTCACATGGGCTACATAGCCTAAAAAAGATACAAGTTATGAATTGTTGAGGTCTTTTATGCAAAAAATATTTTTGTTTTCTGTGGAATTATGTAAGTATTTCTGCTTTTACCTAAGTATTAAGTATTTAGAACTAGTGTATTATAATACTTAGAAATCGTGGAGAGAAAGGAGACTAATAAGGCCTTTCTTGTGCCAATATAAAAATACTTCTAGTCTTAGAAGGTAGAATAAATCTCTAAATGGAAGACAGTTCATACTTCTGTTAATAAAGCTTAAGTGACTTATTTACTAATGGAAAACTTCATGTAACTTACATGGTTTATATAGGAGTTGTGTGTGTGTGCGTTTACTGTCAAAGAAAGCTCTACCTTGGACATTCTTTCACGTCTCCAGGCTTTTATGTTGATGGCTCAGAAATGGGAGGAAATGGGACATAAATGTTTTGAAGAATAAATGAATATTATTAATGAAGCTTATGTAAGTATTCACTGACGCCTCTGTCAGGTCACAGAGTGCTGGAACCCAGTTTTTAAAGAAGGTAGAATGGCACTCCACCCCAGTACTTTTGCCTGGAAAATCCCATGGACGGAGGATCCTGGTAGGCTCCAGTCCATGGGGTCGCTAAGAGTCGGACACAACTGAGCGACTTCACTTTCACTTTTCACTTTCATGCATTGGGGAAGGAAATGGCAACCCACTCCAGTGTTCTTGCCTGGAGTATCCCAGGGACAGGGGAGCCTGGTGAGCTTCCGTCTATGGGGTCGCACAGAGTTGGACACGGCTGAAGCGACTTAGCAGCAGCAGCAGCAGAATACGACTGCACTGGTTGAAACAGAGGAGTCCTTTTTGCTTGGTGCACTGGTGCTCTTCCCCACCCTGAATTTAATGCCCAGTTTGAAAGTCAATAGATGCTAAAATTCATAAGCTTTAGGTTAGTAGGAAAGCTGTACAAGCCATATAATCTACTAAATCTTTAATAAAGTTTGTCTTCCCTGTAAATACTTATTCTGAATAGCTAATTTAGATTTGAGAAAAATAGAGGCCTAATTTCAGAAGTGGTAGTTTTTTAAAAAAATCTAAAACTATCTCTGTACTCCATTTTTTTCTAAATGCTTTCTTCCTTATTTCTACATTATTACATTCACACTTCTGCAGTGAATATGCCCCTCCGAACAGAAGGCCAGCATTTATGCTAGCAGATACATCACTATGCTTTGTGGTGCTCATTAGTTTATCTTAATGAAGTGGTAGCCTAAACATCAAAGGTGTTTAGAATTAAAAGGGGGCATAGAGATTATATTGTTTTTATTTTCAACCCTTTGCTCATATTTCTATCAGCTCTTAGCCCCAAACCCAGAGATCTAAGCATATAAACACAGAAGCAATGAAGCAATAGAACTGTCCAGTTGATTTTGAAACATCACGTATTGAAGGTGTTTGTGCCAGGCACTATGCTTGGTACTGAGAAATATGATGACTGAAAAGAGAAGTTTTCTCCCCTCCTGACTTTGGTTTTTCAGACTAAAGACATGTACAAAACTGTTAGGTGTCATTTTGGGTGGGCTCCAAAGAGCTCTGGTACCATAGTCCTTTATGTCTCAACACAGAAAAGAATTTAGCAAGAGGCTAAATAAGATAAGAGATAAGTGATTTATTAGGACACTGTGAGGTTTACAAGTGGACAGGTGAGAAAGGCTGCATCCCAGAACTTACTGGGGCTGCAGTTTTATAATCAGAGTAAAAGTGGGGAGGGGAGAGGAACTTCTTTGACCTTCTTTAGTAGACATTTGCTTCCATTGTCAGCTCCTCCTCCAGGTTGAGCAGGGGAGTTTTCTTGTCCCTACATGATCAAACTAGATCTACAAGCTTACTGTTTTTTTATGTGTGCAGAGTATGTCTTAGGGACCATCAGCTTACTGAGCTCACTGGGCAGGGTGTGAGTCTCATGCCACCATTGTTTTATTATTTGGGGGGCATGTTTCATGCTTCTGTTACATGGTTTTGTGGTTAAGCAAACCTGTTCTGTTGAGTAATCATAAAGGGGTCTCCCGCCGCCTTTTTTTCTATTTACAACTCCCTAGTGGGACAAGGCAATGGCACCCCACTCCAGTACTCTTGCCTGGAAAGTCCCATGGACGGGGGAGCCTGGTGGGCTGCAGTCCATGGGGTCGCTAAGAGTCGGACAAGACTGAGCGACTTCGCTTTCACTTTTCACTTTCATGCATTGGAGAAGGAAATGGCAACCCACTCCAGTGTACTTGCCTGGAGAATCCCAGGGACAGTGGAGCCTGATGGGCTGCTGTCTATGGGATCTCAGAGTCGGACACGACTGAAGTGACTTAGCAGCAGTAGCAGCAGCAGTGGGACTAACTTTAATCACCTGCACGTCCCTTTACTCTGTCCCTATTTCTCTCCTCCAGTTGTTTAACCTTTTGTGCTTAAAAGTGGGTAAAGGGCAATTGATGATCATTAGCTACTTCTGGATGAGATGAGACGTAGGTCAGTCTAATGAAGGTGTAACATGTGGCTGTCCCTTCTCTGTTGGGAGAACTGTAAGTCAATGTCATCTGGTTGGCATCATCCTTTTTAGTTACCCCTCTTAGATGTTAAGCATTGGAGGATGAATCTACAAAAAGATTGAAAAGAAATACAGCAATAAGCATTAGAAAAGTCATTAAATTCTTAATTACATGGTGGATTTTAACATGAGAAGAAAACTTTTCAATAGCTAACTATTGCTCTGGTGAAAGCTGTATTTATGGAAATCCTGCTCCAACCAAGGCTATTATCCCATGGGAAACACACCCAAGGGTGAGGAGAGACCTCCTTTGTACTCCACGTTAACCAAGGGGGTAATTTTCAGCTTAGCTATTACCTACAGCTATGTAAGTTATCACTAACTGCCTCTGTGGTTCTGCCTCCAAGAGAAATTTCTGATAAAAATCAAAAAATGCGCTTTTTTCAGTGTCTGATCTAAATCTGGCAGATAAGTTGGATTTTTTCTGAGGACCCTGAACATTTCACACAGGAGTTCACCTGGTTAATCAGATCTTTGGATTTCACCAGGGGGAATTTACAGATTTTTATCTCACTGCTACACCCCTGAGAAAGAACAGCATATGATACTGGTAGCCAGAGTCCATGCTGACGAAATGACAGCCCAAGCCCAAGAGGGCCATTCAGTACCCCAGGTGGGGAGCAAAGCTGTCCCCAAGGCAGATCCACAATGAAATGATCCATGTGCCCTTTGCAAGCAGCCAGGGCATTGGAGGGGCTCTGCTGGTGACTCAGATGGCAAAGAATCTGCCTGCAGTGCAGGAGACCCAGGTTTGATCCCTGGGTCGGGAAGATCCCCTGGAGAAGGAAATGGCTACCCAGTCCCAATGTTCTTGCCTAGAGAATTCCATGGACAGGAGCCTGGTGGGCTGCAGTCCATGGGGCTGCAAAGAGTACATAACGACAGAGTGACCAACAAGGCATTGGAAGAGGAAAAGCCTCAGATGCTAGAGAGTGATGGGGGTCCCTCAGCCTTTGATGCTTTCACAATCAAAATGCCACTGGGGTCCAAGTCCACAAGTGGCTTTGCCTAGAGATGCCATCTATATAACTAACACCAAAAAACAATTCTGTCCCTCGAGGGGCAGGGAAGCCATTTTCATCACCAAAGGATATTAACAAAAAATAAAGAGATTAAATCTATACTGAGAAGACTCAATAGACCCTCAAATATAAAACATTCTAGGCCTAACTAAAACAGATTGAGGCCTTAAGTGATCCTCTTTCAGATGTGGAAACGGCTTGGGGTAAAACGGTTTGAATCTTCAAAATCATGGTCATAATCTCTTTTAATGACTTTGTAATGCTTACTGCTGTCTTTCTCTTAATTTAAATTTTTTGTAGACTCATCCTCCAATACTTAACATCTAAGAGGGCTAAAAGGATGGTGCTAACCAGAATGACATTAACTTGCAGTTCTCCCAGTAGAGAATGGACATTCAGCCAAGTTTTTACTCCTCCAGGCAGTCCTATGTCCCTTCTCACCTGGAAGTAACCACTGATTGATCAATCATTGCCCTTTACCCACTTTGAAGCATTAGAGGGTAAACACCTTGAGGAGGGCGTGATAGGGACAGAGTAAAGGGACATGGTCTTCCCAGGTGGCTCAGTGGTAAAGAATGAACCTGTCAAGCAGGAGATGTGGGTTTGATCCTTGAGTTGGGAAGATCTCCTGGAGAAGGTAATGGCAACCCACTCCAGTATTCTTGCCTGGAAAATCCCATGTACAGAGGAGCCTGATGGGATGCAGTCCATGGAGTTGCAGAAGAGTTGGAAATGACTTAGCGACTAAAGAACAATAGGTGATGAAAATTAATCCCATCAGGGGGTTGTAAATAGAAAAAATGTGTGAGGCCCCTGTAAGTTAATGATTATGCAATGGAGCAGGTTTGCTTAGCAACAAAACCATGCAACAAAAGCATGAGACATGCCCCAAATAATAAACTAATGGTGGTATGAGACCCACATCCTGCCCACTGAGCTCAGTAATTTAATAATCCCTAGGACATGGTCTCTGCACACATAAACAATAACTTGCAGACCTAGCCTGACCATGTAGGGGCAAGAAAACTCCCCTGCTCAACCTGGGGGAGGAGCGGATGATGGAAGCATGTCTACTCAAGAAAGTCAAAGAAGTTCTCCTCCCCACTTTTCCTTTGCTTATAAAACAGTAGCCCAGCAAGTTTTCCTGGTGTGAAATTTCCCACCCACTTGTAAACCTCACAAGTATCCTAATAAATCATTTCCTATCTATCACTTTGTGTGCACAGTAGTGTCACACTCTGCGACTCCCTGGACTAGTCTACCAGGGTCCTCTGTGCACGGGATTCTCCAGGCAAGAATATTAGGGTGGGGTGCTATTTCTTACTCCAGGGGATCTTCCTGACCCAGGGATCGAATTGGAGTCCCTTGTGTCTTCCGCATTGGCAGGTGGATTCTTTACCACTGGGCCACCTGTGAAGTCCCACATCTATCACTTTCAGTCGTGTCCGACTCTGCGACCCTATGGACCGCAGCACGCCAGGCTTCACTGTCCGTCACCAACTTCCGGAGCTTGCTCAAACTCCTGTCCATCCAGTTGGATGGTGATGCCATCCAACCATCTCATCTGTCGTCCCCTTCTCCTCCTGCCTTCAGTCTTTCCCAGCATCAGGGTCTTTTCCAATGAGTCAGTTCTTTGATTCAGGTGGCCAAAGTATTGGAGTTTCAGCATCAGTCCTTCCAGTGAATATTCAGGACTGATTTCCTTTAGAATTGACTAGTTTGATCTTGCAGTCCAAGGGACTCTCAAGAGTCTTCTCCAACGCTTTGCCTCTTGCTAAATTCTTTTCTGCACTGAGACATAAAGGACTATGGTACTGCAGCTCTTCAGAGCCCCTGAAATGACAGCTAACAGCTTCATCTAAATGCAGGGATTCCACCAGTACTACTTGGCCTTAAGATTCCGTCTTAATACAAAATGATCCTGATTCTGGGCAGCGGAACTCCGAGGCCCTCCAGGGGTCAGATATCCCACCCCACATCCCCTGCCTCCTGTTTGTAGAAAAGCTTTAGCCTTCTAGACCTTCCCCAAGTTCCAAAGAGCAAATTCAGAGAAGTGAGAACACTTAGAAACAAAACAAGTGAGATAAAATAACAGTTTAAGCAAGTCAAGGACGGTTAGTTCCTACTCAAAGGCTATAGATAAATATACTGAGCCATATCCTCCAGTTGTTTTATAGATAGTAACCCCGCCACCAGTCAGAAGACACTGAATGCTCATGAAAGCACATAGACCCCAGACCGTTTGGAACAGTAAGGTTGATGTTGACTCCTGACATAACACCTGGTTAACCCGCAATCAATCAGAAAAATGTCTACAAGCTGATCAGGTGTCTGTGGCCAGTTTCTCACCTTGCTTTTAAAAAGGACTCACTGAGAGCCATCAGGGAATTCTGGTCTTTTGAGCCTGCTCTCCTTGCTTAGCACCTTGCGATAAAGTGTATTTTCCTTTATCATAATCAGATGTCAGTCAGTTGGCTTTGCTGTGGGTCGGGTACAGCAGAGCCGATCATGGTGGTGTTGAGAGGGGGTTTTCAGCTTCTCTGTTCCAATGTTTCTGAGAACAGGTTTTTAAGCAGTAAGACCCAACGATTTGATCGGGTTGTCTCTGCCCGAGGTGCAATTTCCGCACCGACCTCCAGCTAAAAAATTCTTTACCTAGGAATGCCTTCTGCCCGCAGGAAAAGTGGGGGTCGTGGTAGGGGTTGGGGTATGAGGGGGGCGGGCGCAAGTGGCTCTTAAGTATCCAAGGAAGACTCGATGGGAATGCCAAGGACAGAGGCAGCATCGGCAATAATGCCGCAGTTGATAGGCTTGATGGGAACTCAATACTTGTTGATCACCCCATTTCCCCCTGAATTTGGCTTGTGGGAAAACAGAGGAAACAAAAAAGTGGAATGAAGGGATGGCGAAACACTCGCTCGAGTCGGACGCCGACTTTGGTCCCAAGGTGGGTGGGGAGGTCGAAGGGGTGGGGCGTGGGGAGCGACACTGGCTAGCGCCTGCGCCCTGGCGCCCACCTGCTTCGGAAGCCCTGGGATCCAGACACTTTCTGACTCCGTGAGAACGGCTCGATTAAACGTTTTTATTCTTCATGCAACTGAAAGTGTGTTATGATTGAAAACACATCCGATCTCCGAGAGACTGTTTCTTAGCCGTCTCCGTCGTCCGCCGGCACCGCCGAAGGCAGCCGCCATTGAGGGTTGCCAAGGCGCGGGGTCCTGGGTTTCCATGACAACACGAAGGCGTCCGGAAAGGTGTGGCAGGATGTCTGGCGGGAAACACAATTTACGGGTACGGGTGGCAATTGTCCGTTTCCCGTCGCTTCTGACGGCAGAAACGAGGTCGAGCTCTGCCCGACCTCGAGTCAGTGAAGCTGCGAGCGCGAGGGCGGCCTGTGGGGAAGCCGGGACCCAGCCGACTTGCCTCGAGCCAGGGGCGCCCTTAGGTGGTGCCGGTGGTCGGAGGGGTGGGTCCAGGGTGTCCTTCCCGGCCTGGGCCCAGGTAGTTGCATCAGATATCTTGGGAGAGCCCAGAAATCTCCCCAAAGAAAACCCAAGGTAGATGAATTGTAAACTCCAAATTTAACATGAACACTAAACGGGTATCCCTCCCTCCCTTCCCTTCTTTGTCTCTCTTTTTTCCCTGCAGGTCTGTGTTACAGCTCTGCCAAACCCCAGTACTGTTTGCCGGTGATATGGTTGTAGATTAGCTTTCCGGAGGGGTATTTCAACTAATGACAGAGAGTGCTAGGCATTGCTTATAATGTCACTCCCGAAAACACCCTCCACGTCAACACCTGAGGGCAAAAACTTGAAAATCTCTGCATCCAAGGAAGAGACAGGTAACGTTCGTCAAGGCATAAGTAATCATGACCATAATCAGAAATCATCACCATTCACTTTTTTTTTCCTTAATCTGAGATTTCAGATACTTTAATTAGTTTTGTTTTACCAATATACTTGTTTAAATAAAATCAAAAGCCTTGCCTTTTATAATATTTTGCAGTCCTACTCGGCGTAAGGATTGTAATTTTTTTTCAAATGCTGATGAGTTTTATATTGTTCTAAATTCAACCTATTTTAAGTACCAGTGGTGGTTTGAAACAGTACTTTCTGGGGTTTTGGGGTTTTGTTTTGTTAAGGAACTAGTTTGTATCAGGTTTTAGTAATTACTCTGAATGAAGGTACTTATATAAGGTTTGCATTCATATATAGATGTGCAGATCTGTTCTAGAATAAGAATCTGCCAGACTCATTTCTCCCCTTATTATGTTAAAGCCTCCTCCAGCTCACCTACATCTTGTTTTTAGGAGAGACTCTGCTAAAATCCACTTACCTTTTTTTTTTCTTATTTCTTCTGATATTCTGTCTCCATCCCAAACTCGCAAGAGATAAAGATTTGGTAATATGAACTTCAGGTGTTCTGATGCTCATTAAAGCATGATACGTCCTTACAAAAATTAAAATAAACCATGCTATGTGAGAAGCATAGATTAGTGGAGAGTTCTTTAAGGAGAGTGACAGCCCAGCCCTCCTTGACTAACTACATGGAAGACTTCCTATATTAGGTGTTCACCTTCTCTTTATATCATCTGTCCTCAATGAACTCTGCAGTACATTCTTTGTACTGAGTGTCACCTTACTAATTTGGTCAGATTATTCTACTCCTTTTTTTGTTTGTGTGTTTGTTTTTGAGCAAGCTCCAGGAGTTGGTGATGGACAGGGAAGCCTGGCGTGCTGCAGTTCATGGGCTTGCAAAGAGTTGGACACTACTGGGTGACTGCACTGAACTGATTCTACTCTTTTCATTTCTAACAACCGCAATTCTACTGTTAAATCCAACTCAAATCCCTTCCACTCTGTAAATGTTCCGATTGAATGTTCACTTTTGAACTTAGAAAAAATTATTAAGTAATTTGACAGTCTTGAAAAGATTTCTTTTGTGATTTTCATATCAAAGCGTAAATAGACATTCCCATCATCTTTATGCTGTCCCAGTTAACTGATCAAGTTAAGTGAGTTGTTTTCAGTTTTGAATTTGGAGTAATGGAGGTTTATCACTATACCTGAGTTTTTAAACTCATGTCTGATGTGAGTGTAACAGCAGAATAAGCACAGCCCTTAGCAGCCAGCCATTACTGTGCCTCATTACTCCACACCCTATTACTAGGCAACAGGTCTTGCTCAGCCATTGCTTGGTGCCTTAGTGCGCCCTGCTTGCAAGCAACCAACTGTTAATGAAGGATTGTCAGTTGTCCTTCTCAGCCATTGGTCAACACCGCAGTGGCCCACTGATGACTGTCAGTGAGGGATCATTGGGGAAGTGATTCAGTCAAGGATCAGTGGTGTGGTGGTCATCAGGTGGAGAGTGAGGTAAGAGACAGATATAGGTCTTCTTCTGGAGGCTCTCCAGCTTACCCAATTTTGGGCCAGTGGGTGAGCTGGAGGGCCCAGGGAACAGCCTGTGGGGCTCCAAAGCCCTTACTAAGGCCCTCCACTAGCCTTGGTCCAGGCCTTGAGGCAGCAGTGAAATTCTCCCTTCCCTGTCTCTGCGACCTAAAAGCAATGGCTGTCTGCCTGGGTCGCAATCCATGCGACCTGGTCTCCCCCACTTGGGCAGACTGAGGAAGCGGAGGGCCGGCTGGGTTGGATGCCTGGCTCCCTTATGGATGATGGCTGGGCAGGGTGTGGAAACCTGGCCCTGAGGGAGCTGCCAGCTGAGCTCTGTCTCCTCTTAGCCGGGACTGGGACCTTGGAGGGTGAAAGTTATACCTTGGAACCTTGCTCTTTCTTGTCAGGACAGAGAATACCATTCATCTGGTAGAGATTTACAGGAACATCACTACCTGACCATGACCGGACCTCAAGAACAAAGAATCTGACACTGAGAAGTCTGCAACAACTAACCATGCCCATCCCTCCCCTTTTGCTTTTAGAGGGACTTACTGAAAGCTTTCAGTAACTTTGGGATTCTTAGGGTATGAGCTACCCATCTCCTCATGTGAATCTGTAATAAACCTTTCTCTGTTCCAAACATTAACATTTAATATTGATGGGCCTCCCTGTGCATAGGACACACGAATTTGTGATTTCGGTAACATGAGTAGGGCAAACAGTATGAGTTGTTTTTTTTCCTTGACTAGATGATTCAGTGTTTTAAATATTGTTGCTATTCTTGACAACCAGAAGCAATGGTTCTCTCTGTCAGCAATATATATATAGGATTGATGAGACAGCCTGGAAATCTCTTAACTAAAACAAAAAAACTACAGTAAGCTTTTCTTTCCCATTATTTTCTTAGGACTTCCTGAACTAAAGGAGAAAAAAATTTTGGTGGATCGGTCACAACCCCTTCCTACTTCTCTTCAAAATGAGTTCATCCCTGAGGAAGTTCTGCTTTCTCTGACCAGTGCGGCCAATGCTGGTCCTTGTCCTGAAAACTTACTGCCTCCTAAGAAAATTAAAACTCCAAAGGTGTGTGTGTGTGTATGTGTGTGTATAAAGTACTTAGGAACATTTATCCTGACATCCAGTTCATTAAGTATTTATTTAATATGTTTTATATTCCAGATTGTCTTAAGCATATTTTAAAATTAATTCCTAGATTGAAAGCTAAAATATTTTGCATGAATACTTTCAAGGAAATACTTGAGTATATCCATTAACCTGTTTCTGTGTGATTTACCTAAATGATCGTTACTACTCTTAGTCTTGATGTTTTTCTTTTTTTTAAAAAAAAGTGATTTATTTATTTGGCTGACTCGGTCTTGGTTGCTGCACATGGGCTTTCTCTAGTTGCAGAGAGCGGGGCCTACTCTCTCCTTGTGGCACGCAGGCTTCTCATTGCAGTGGCCCCTCGGTCACAGCCGAGCGCACGCTCTAGGGTGCCCAGGCTTCACTGGTTGCTGCACGTGGGCTTGTTAGTTGTGGTTCCTGGACTCCCGAGCACTGGACTCAGTAGTTGTGGAGCCCGGACTTGGTTGCTCCGAGGCCTGTGGGATCTTCCCCAGCCTGGGAAGTCCTTGTGCCCCGCATTGCAAGTCAGGTTCTTAACCGCTGTACCGCCAGGGAAGCCCAGAGTCTTGATATTTTTCTTTCACTATTAAGTTGTTCTAGTTTCAATAATAATTCTTCTTGTTATCCAATAAGAATTATACTTTTTCTAAACAGTATAAAGGCATTCGAATGCCTTTAATGTACTCAAAAAAAATGATTTAGATTTCATTTGACTAGAGCGCCCTCTGCTGTGTATTCATGGTTGGTTTTTTTCCTCCCCAGGGTACTCTTCCTCGCTCTATTGACCGCGTCTGGCATAACCCTGTCCGAAGAAATAAGTTCAAATACCTGATTGACCATCCAGTTTCCCTAACGGGAGCTGGAAGGTAAAGAAGGAAGATAGTGGGGTAGATGCAGATGAACAGAGTCATTATCTCATTCTGTATGATTTCCTTGGGAGGAGCAGAACTGGAAAAATCACAGACTCATAGTTTTCAAGTATCTTTAATGAACCAGAATACAATCTGAAGAGGGCATGGGTCTACCTTTTGTGTATGATTATTATCAGTAGGATGGCAATGGAAGCTGGCTCTTGTGACGTTTCACTCATTTAAGTTTGCTTTGGTGTGCCTTTGTGGACTTGTCCCCTTACTCTCCTGTTCCTTATTGTACCCTAGCAGGAGGGATAATATCAGACAGAACGTCTTTAGGGCCTCTTTTATTTGCACTTCTGAGAAAAGCTAGGTAACATAGTTTTATGACATGCAAAAACTTGCAAAATAAGTGCTTATTAGCCCCTGGTTTTCCTCAGAGCAAACCCTTAACCTTTACACGTGTGTGTGCTCAGTTGCTCAGTCATGTCTGACTCTTTGCAACCCCATGGACTGTAGTGCACCAGGCTCCTCTGTCCATGGAGTTTTCCAGGCAAGAGTCCTGGAGTGGGTTGCCGTTTCCTACTCCAGGGGATCTTCCAGATCCAGGGATCAAACCCAGGTCTCTTTTGCCTCCTGCATTGGCAGGCAAATTCTCTACCACTGCACCACCATCAAGGAAGTGATGAAATCAGCAAGTTATATCTGTTGTTTTATATCATTCCTAAAAATATCCAAAGTGTCAATATTTTCCCTGTGAAGACTGTGGTCTCCTAATTTTCTGTGTGTCGTTCATTTATCAATTTACTCCCTCCAAAAAAAAAAAAAAACTTACTCCTGCCATGCTCCTTACTGAAATACCACTTAATAGTGAGTTTACAGTTACTAATACTTAGATAGATTGTTTTTTCTGAGTTCAGTTTCTTATTTGTAAAAAGAGAATAATAGACTCACTCCATTTTGTGTACCTTCCAGGGATATAGAAAGCACAAATTAGATAATGAATGTAAAGTGAAAGTGAAGTCGCTCAGCCGTGTCAGACTCTTTGCGACCCCATGAACTATAGCCTACCAGGCTCCTCTGTCCATGGGATTTTCCAGGCAATAGTACTGGAGTGTATTGTCATTTCTTTCTCCAGGGGATCTTCCCAACCTAGGGATTGAACCCAGGTCTCCTTCATTGTAGACAGACGCTTTACAGTCTGAGCCACCAGGGAAGTCCTCATTATATTTCTTTGAGCCCCTTTTTTGGGTGGTGGGGAGAGGCAAGAATACTGGAGTGGGTTGCCATTCCCTTCTCCAGAAGATCTTCCTGACCCAGGGATTGAACCCGGGTCTCCCACATTGTAGGCAGACAATGTAGGCTTTACTGTGTGAGCCACCAGGGGAATATAAGAGCACTTGTAAAACTGTACACTGCTCTTACTGCTGTGTAAATATAAGGTGTTATTACTCAGTTATGTCTCAGTGCTAGAAAAAGTGGCAGAAATTTAGGCTATGGACTTCTGTGTTCTGGGGCTCTGGTGTCATAAGTATCGGTACTTTATTTTATGCCCGTGGACCATGACTTTAATTATTAACATTTAATAATTAGTAGTTATGAGATATTTGAAGTACTTTGAAAAATTATTAGCTCGGAGTGCAGCAATAATCTGGCATTAAAATGTTAATGTCAAATGACTTCTAAGTAGGAATTTTTAAAATGTGAAGATCTGCAGTATGGTAAGACAGGATAGTGGCCTCTCTGAAATGTCCTCACTGGAGTCCTTGGACCCTGTGGATACATACCTTACGTGGCAAAGGTTATCCTGATTTGGCATTGGCAAGAGACAAGAGGAGGGTGACGATAAAATCAGTAAGTGTTAGTGACAGATATTGAGGACAAAGGATGGGCCAGAATCAATTATGGATGCTGAGATTTTTGATGAGTAGAGTGGTGGTGCTAACTGACAGAATTAGGGATTACAGAAGGATGACAAGTTAGAATGGGGGAGAATTATTTAGTCATATCTAGAAGGAACAAGTATGATAAGGTGAGATTTGATAGCGCAGCCAAGGGAGAAAGCGTAGGGAAAGCACAGAGGAATGGGGCTAGGATGTTGTGGAACATTTCCATTTGGTAGGCAGGAGTCACAGCGATGTCCAGGAAGGAGCGGGTGGGACAAGGGAAGCAAGGGAGTCCAGTCATACAGAGGGGAGAGGAGAGTGTTTTTAGAAAGTGAGGTGATCAACCCTGGAAAATACCCGAGAACCGTGGAAGATGAGAACTGGTAACTTAACTGTAGAAAGTCATCCTCAGCTTTCTGGAGAATGATTTTAGCGGAGAGATGGGAATGAAATCAGAACTGCAGGGAAATTTTAAGAAGTCTAATGTTGAGCAGAAAGTGTGAGGTAGATCAAGGTAACTTGATGACAGTGCACAGTCAAGGGAAGATTTTTAGAAGCGGAAACAACCTGAGTTGTAGACCGGAGGGAATAGTCCAAGAGAAAAGGAAATACACAGAAATTATAATTGATGGAATGAGATCCCCAAGGATGTGGGCAAAGATGAAATGAAGGACTGAAGTGGAGGAAATAATCCTGGGGAATAGAATACATCTTAACCTGAGGTGGAAGGAAAGGAGAAAGAAATTTGAGGTGGAGAAGAGGACGAATGTGGGGGAAAACCCTAATGCCTCAGCCTTCTAAGTAAAGTAGGAGGTAAGGAGACCAGTTTTGTGTCCCGTTTTACCCACTAGAAGGACGTGTGTGGGCATTTACCCACTTTTATCCAGTAGCCAAACAAAAAACTTATTTTGTAAATTTTTATTTTTTAATCCTAGGGATATTTCTTTTCTTTATGATGTTAAATATGTTAAAGGAGAGACGAGGGAGAGTGCAGTTTGTCCACCACGAGCGGACCATGCACTGCAGTCCCGTGACGGCGTCATTGTACCTCATAAGGTAAGTAAAGTATTTGACAAGTAACTTCCTCTCCCTCTCTCTACTTAAAAAAATCCTCAAACTATAAAGCCATGTGAAACTCTAACGGCCTGCCTTGTTTAAGTTTTCTAATTTTTTCATGGCACTTTCTCATTTTTTCTAGAAAAGGGAATTTACTGGGAGAAGATCAAAGGTATCTTAAGCAGTTTCCCAAACTACAGCTATTTAATCTTGAAAATACAGGATAGGAGCCTAGATTTTTTATTTTTATTTTTTTTTAAGAAACCCACAGTTTAAAGTTGTAGAGTACTTGAAAGTAACACAACATCATAAATCAGCTAGATTTCAATTTAAGAAAAGGCAGAAAAAAAAAAAAAGTTGTAGAATTCTTATTTTTGGCAGGTTGCTAATAACTCTTGAATTTTCAAGTCAATAGATTTCTTTGTTATCTAATACTAAAACCAAGATTGTTCTTTAATTCATGGTTAATTTTTTAACCTGTATTCTGCTAAAAGTTTATTATTCCTTGCCATGACCCATATTACTAAGTGTTATTTCTCTAGTCAAAAGCTCTTAATAAATAGTATCCTTTGGGGATAGGAATTAGGATTTATATGACTCATCTAATGTTTTTATTCTTGTTCTTTCTTTTTAAGCCGAAGAAACTAACAGATACATTGATTCCTGAAGAATTTCATATTGTGTCAAATACAGGAGTTTCAGGTTTAGAGTGTTTTGATGAGTGAGTACTGGGGTATATCCCGAATTTCGGACAAGTTGAGCTGTTTCCTGCTTCCCAGACATAGAGGAACCTGAGGAATTCACTCATGTTCCTAGGCACTTGTTTGGTTGCTGAGTTGTGTCTGACTCTTCCATGGACTGTAGCCTGCCAGGCTCTTCTGTCCATGGGGTTTCCCAGGCAAGAATACTGGAGTGGGTTGCCATTTCCTTCTCCAGGGGATCTTCCCAACCCTGGGGTCAAACCTGTGTCCCCTGCATTTGGTGGACAGATTCTCTACCTCTGAGCCACCAGGGAAGCCTTTTCCTAGTCAATATCTACAATGAAATGCGTAAATGTTTGGTTTACCATGCTAATAAAATTTAAGGACGGTATCAAAAATTAATGAAAAATGCTTACTTAAAAGAGTTTGAAGCAACAGGAATTTACTGTATGGTGCAGGGAACTGTGCGATTATAAAATATTCAATATCCTGTAATATCGTCAATATCTTGTAATAACCTATAAAGGAAAATATTCTGATAAAAAAATATATAACTGAGTCACTTTGCTGTGCACCTAAAAGTAACATAATATTGTAAATCAGTTATATTTCAATTTTAAAAAATTGGAGACTTTTGTGATTAAATTGTTCTCTGTCTTTTTCCTATTGTTTAATTTTGAATGAAAAAAATTAGATCTTTGTTCTGAATGCTTGCTTCTTCTTTAGAAATGGTTTTGAGCAATGACAAAGGAAAGTGGCCCTCTAAATTGAAACCTCATAATGCGCGCTCTAGGGCTAAACTCCAGACTTCAAACTAGTCATTTTCCAGTTTTCTCTAATTCTTGCTTTATGAGGTTGAAAACAGCTTTATTTTCCAAAACAATACTTGAATGTTTCATAATTTGAAATTTGAAAAACTAAAACTTTGGACTAGTTTTTATAGTAAAATATCCAGAAGCTGTCACTCATTTCATCTTATCCAGTACCTATGTTATATGGCATTTCCTTATAATGGTGGGTTTCAGAACAGTATTTTGCCAAAGGGAACTAAATGCAACTCATTTTGGGGGGAAACTTTTCATTTTTTATATAATTTTAAAATTATAAAAATGTTACAAAAATAAGACAAGGAACTCCCATGTACTCTCTCCTGACTCACTGAGTAATTACGTTTTGCCTCATTTGCTTTAATACACACACACACACACACACACACACACACACTCTTAAACTATTCAAGAGTAAGTTGGAGGCCCTCATGACCTTTCGCCACCAAATGCTTCAGTGTGTGTTTCCTTACAATGCACCAGTTATAGATCCTGTTGATGACTTTTTTAGCTCCATCATTCTTGTATGTAGTAGTTGCTGTTTTACAATATAGACTCATAGATTTCTCCCTTTTTTTGGTGAGTCATACTTCTTTGCTATCACTGATGCTCACATTTTTCCTGATTTTGCTAATGCCAGCTCCTTTGAGCTGGCTCTGGTGTTCTTTAGACATGTGCCCATCATTCTTTGAATGTTCTCTTATTCTCAGGCTCAGTGAGATTTTCAGGTTCATCTTGGATTTCCCAGCTCCAGCTCTGAAATGAGCTATGAGTCACTTCTTCGAGAAGTACTGTTTTCCTTTTTGTGAAGAGTTCTCAGCAACCAAAATCTAGGTGCTCGGTGTGCCCCTTGCTCCCGGGGTATCATTGCTTCTAGTCCCTCTCACACACTCACTTTTGAAACTATTTTGAGCCTTTATAGTCCCTGAATATTTTTCATGAATCTAAATTCTGAAAATGGACCTTATTAACCAACTGTGTTCCAGTCGGGGGCAGAAACAAAGTAAATGTTTTTCAACTGGAGGAAGAAAAAAGATACATAAATAGTCATGAATTTGAAGAATTGCCAGGTGGTTCTCATTGTGATACCCACTTAGGTATAGGCACGTACTTCCGGGCGACAAATGTGTATGTTGGGCACCAGGAAAACTGGGTTTGGTTTCATCTCTAGTACTTATTAATTTTGTAGCCTGTTTAGTCACTTAACTTTGTTGACTTCGGTATTCTTAGAACATTCTTCCACCTTTGATAGGTCATCTTTCTTAATGAATCAAAGAAATTTTTGTATTGTGATATATTGGAAAATGTGATTAATGCTCTTTTACTTAAATGTTTTAAATCTAAGTATCATTATATCTGTGTCTGTAGATGTCTAAGACCATTTAAATATGATCTTGTGTGTAAAACAATGGACCTTTCTGATTGTCCCCAAGCTTCTCAATTCTGTGAGATCTTAAATTTTTCATGTTTTGTTATATGATAAACAGGCCAAATGGTTTTCTTACAATAGCATTTACCTGTCTTATTTATTGCAGCAAATATACTACTCTCCTTACAGACAGTGAAAACAGGCTATTGCTCTTCCCATCCATGTAAGTACAGTTTATTTTGAGAATGTTTCTACGAAAGAATAACTATATATTTTTTCCTTTTTATTGGTAGTTTATTACACAAAAATAATAAAATTATCATAGAAACCTAAGACAATTACCTACATTTCTGTCATTTAATCAGTGCTTTCTTTGTCCAACTGCATATTGATTCTTTACATATTTATAATAACATCAAAGTGCTAGAAAACACTTTTTTTAAAATTACCATTTTAAATGTTTTTTTTTGTTCCTGTTTTTAAATTTTATTATGGGAAGAATATTTAATATGAGATCTACCCTCTTAATAAAATTGTAAGGGTGAAATACAGTGTTGTTAATTATAGGCACAGTGTTATACAGCAAAGCTCTAGAACCTTGCATTATTGAAATATTATGGCCTTGATTAGCAACTTCTCATTTCCTTCTCTCCACAGCCCTTGCAGACCGCTGTTAAACTCTCTGATTCTATGAGTTTGACCATTTTAGGTACCTCACTTAAACGGAATTAAGCAGTGCTTGTTCTTCTGTGACTGGCTTATTTCACTTAGCATGATACCCTCTTGGTACATTCATGTTGTTGCAGAGTGAAGTATTTTCTTTTTTTTTTTTTTTAAGGTTGAATAATATTCCTGTGTGTGTGTGTGTGTGTGTGTGTGTGTGTGTGTCTTCTTCTTCATTCATTCATTGACGGACGTTTAGGCTGTTTCCATTTCTTGGCTGTTGTGAATAGAGCTTTAGTGAACATGGAGTGCTAATCTTTCTCTGAGATCCTTTTTTTGGGGGTGAGGTGCCCTGCTATGCAGTAGGCAGGATCTGAGTTCCTTGACTGGGAATCAGACCTGTGCCCCATGCAGTGGAACTGTGGATTCACTGGACCACCAGGAAGTCCCTCTCTTTGAGATCTTGGTTTCAAGTCTTTTAAGTGGGATTACTGAATATATATAAAATACCTTTATATTCTACATTTAACCATTAGTATTTCTGCATATTGCTATAGGCTTTTTTTTTTCTTATCTATCCTTTGTCCATTTTCTTTCTGATTGTGAAGTATCTGGTATTAATACCTTGTAGCCAGTATTAACACCTTACCCTACTCTGGTACTCTTGCCTGGAAAATCCCATGGACAGAGGAGCCTGGTGTGCTGCAGTCCATGGGGTTGCTGGGAGTTGGACATGACTGAGCGACTTCACTTTCACTTTTCACTTGCATGCATTGGAGAAGGAAATGGCAACCCACTCCAGTGTTCTTGCCTGGAGAATCCCAGGGACGGGGGAGCCAGGGGGCTGTCGTCTCTGGGGTCGCACAGAGTCGGACACGGCTGAAGGGACTTAGCAGCAGCAGCAGCAGCAGCCAGTATTAACAGCATGATGTTTATCACTCCACATTTTTCTGTTATAGTCTTACACAGTAGGTATATAAAATTTTTTTTGAGGGAGGAGAACAGAACACTTATTTTATGAAAAAGAGGATCATACTATTTGTTATTTTTTTGGTTTTTGTTTTGTTTTTGTATTTTGCTTTACTATATTATTGATATCCCACAAGATTAGTACATACAGGTATAAATGCTGTAACATACCATTAATATTCCATAGTATGTACATTTTCTTTATACCTATTATGTTCCTTTTGCCTTTTGAGCATGACCTATTATAACATTCATTATATAAATCTGCCCTCTTAATCTTTTAGGAAACCTAATAAGAGAATAGAAGTGGTCCAACTGAATGATGTGATGGACACTATGCTAGAGAGGGCTGGTGTGGAAAATCAGGAATATACAGGGCCAACCAAGGTAATTGCAAACATCAGTGAAAACTAGTGGTTAAGAGCATTTGCTCTGGAGGTGAAATGCCTGGATTGGAATCCTGACCCCGCCATTTATTAGCTGGTGACCTTGGGCAGGTCATTTAATGTATTTGTGCCTTGATTTCCTCATCTGTAAATTACAGATAATACTATTTACCTCATAAGGTTGTTGTGGAGATTAAATGACATAATGAATGTAAAGTGCTTAGGACAATGCTTGACATGTGGTAAACACTGTATAATTTTTTATTATTGTTATTGTATTTAACCAGATATAAGGCACCATTGATTCTAAAACCCTTATTTTACATACCATTAAAAAACACTGCCAATTAAACCATGCTTTCTTACCACTTGTACTTTTTATTTTGCACCTAATGTAAGAGCTTTTTCAGTCTTACATAGATATAGATTTTTTTTTTTCTTTATGGGGCTCTTTCTCTTTTGTAAAGTTTTATTTTTATAGAATTTGAAATGTATAGACAAGTTCAGTATAAGGCACTCCTGTGTAATGTTCACCCAGATTCATTAATGGTTTACACTGTGCCCTGTTTGCTTTATCATTCTCTCTCTTTCTCTGTACGTCCTCTATGTGTATGGGTTTTTTCCTGAACCATTTTAGAGTAAGCTGGCAACTTCATGCATCTTTATCACCAAACATCTTAGGGTACGTTTCCCATGAATAAAGACATTCTCTTATATATCTATAATATAGTTATCAAAGTCAGGAAATTTAGTGTTGGTATGATAATGTTATCTAATACAGTTCATATTCAAGTTTCAAATTTTATTAACTGTCCCTGTAATGGCTTTTATAGCTATTTCCTCCTCTATTTCAGAATCCCGGGTCACACAGTACTTTTAGTTGTCATGTTCCTGAAACTGTTCTTTGGTTTTCTTAACTTTGATATCTACAGAATGTTCCTCAATTTTGGTTTGTCTGATGTTTAATTATTCAATTCAGGCTTTGTATTTTTGGCAGGTATAACATAGTAGTAATATTGTGAATTTCTCAGTGCATCATATAAAGAGGTACATGATTAGACACTTTATTAATGTATCATTTTTATATACATTTATAAAGAAAAATGTAAGTGAACACATTAACCCAGGTATTTCAAAAACTGACACTAAAACTTCAGAGTGCTTTCCCCCTAAGATGTCTTTTACTGGCAAGACTATAATAAATACTGATTGTCTTACTAATCTTTTGCCAGATGCACAAACTGCTTCATATACTAAAGAAGGAACAGACCATTTATAACACAGTATTTCATGAACTGATTCGACAAGTCAGTGTGGACTGTGCAGATAGAGGAGAACTACTGTCCAAAATCAGGTTCGAGTTGTTTCTGGAGTATCCCAGTTTCCTCCTGAATTTTGTATTGGAATTATATCTGTTTTTCAGAAAATCACAAAAATATACGTCTCTATTCTATTGATAATAAAAGACCCAAGTGTATTTCTATTCTATTTTGTATAGTAAAAGTATATTATCTGAGAACTTCCTTAAGTTGATTTCTGTTGGGATCTTTGACACCCTCTTCTTTTATAATTGGGAGTGAAATGCTATGTGAAAAAGTGGAAGAAGAGATTCTGAAGACAGACCAGTCTGGTTTTAAATCATCATCTAGGTGTAAGACCTTGGGAAAAATCTATACCTTAGTTTTCTTATCTGTAAATGAAGATAATAGCTATGTGAAAATTTTCATTTGTCTATTTGTTCACTTGTAAATGATATTTACTGAGTGTCTACTATGGGTCAGGCATTAAGATGCTTCATAGAACTGTGGTGAGGTTTAAATGAGAGCACAGAAGTAAGTAGGTGCTCAATACAAATGATTATTATAGATTATGATTATAAATACTATTAGTACTATACTTCTTATGACTATGGTACTTTCCAAAAGCTGAAAGGAATAGTACAGTACTGGGTTCTGATTACATATCTGCAGCTTACTTGCCCTGGAACCACAGACAAATGATTAGATCTCTCTGATTATCTGTATCTCCTGAATGGGAATTAACAGTATACATTTGCCCTATTTGTCCACTGTCTGATTTGTGGAAAGAGTGTGCCTCTCTGACAGTACTCATTAACTAGAAGCAAAGCCATTAATAGGAGACTGATCAAGATTAGAATACTAAGGAGTAAGTTGTTGGAACACTACCAAGAGCTGCAGAATGCCAAATCAGAATGAGGATAGGGACAAATGAAGGCTGAGTCAGGAAGGACAGATGAGGAATCTATTGGAGAGGAACTAGATGACTGTGTATCCAAAGTTTCTTTAGTGAGAAATTGATGTGAGTGGAACTCTTCTAGCTGATTTTAGGAATTAGCTTTTACAGGCCAAAATAGGGTGGGGCCCTGTTCTAGGAAGTCTAGACAGAAAGAGATAGGGAAATCAAAGCCAGAATTCTTTAACAAAAATTGAGTCAGACACTAGGGAGACAAAAATACTAACTTCAAAGTGCCAGCAATAGGATCAGAATAGGGCTTGAAATGGGCTTCCCTGATGGCTCAGATGGTAAAGACTCCTGCAGTGTGGGAGACCTGGGTTCAATCCCTGGGTTGGGACAATCCCCTGGAGAAGGGAATGGCAACCCGCTCCAGTATTCTTGCTGGGAGAATCCCCATGGACAGAGGAGCCTGGTGGGCAACAGTCCATGGGGTTGCAACGAGTCGGACACTCTGAGCAAGTAAACACAGCACACAGGGCTTCAAAGCTAAGAATTTAGAATAGGGTAGAGTTGGAGTTAAGAATACAAAGTAGGTGGGGATAAACAGTGGGGTTTCAGGATGATTGCTGGAAACATTCATGATGTGTTTGTGGAATAGTGAAACACTTTGTCGGTTCAGCGTCATCTCATGTCCGCTATTTTGTTGTGGCAGGAGTTTTTTTGAAGAGCTAGGGCTCACCTTCAATGAGGAAGACATGTGTTGTCCTCAGGCTGGTATCTTACAGAGTCCTCCCTGTTTCACAAGATTTGGGGAGGAGCCAGTAAATATCCCCAGTAAATGGTAACACCTCGCATGCCCCAGAAGTACTCTGTATCAGCCCCTAGCTGTTTGCTTGTCCTGTTTGTCGCTAGTTTTCTGCTTTATGTCTTTCTGATCAGCTTGTGTGTGTGTCTTTTCATGCTACAGCCTGTTGCTGTAGCAGGCGGGTTTCATATGAAACAGGTTCATAATAGCTGTTTCTTATAAGGGGAAGAATAACTGACAGATTGGTTATAAGCTGAGTAAGACTCACAGAAATAGGGCTACCACAGTAATTATTTTTGGTTGACATTATGTTTATCTTTGCATGCAGGCACCTGAGTTTTTTTCCGGTTGTTATTTTTTCCAGTATTTTATGGGAATTTTCAAATATACACATAAAAATGGAAAGGATTTTACTGTGAGCACACATCTAGATTCTGCCATTAATATACTTTTCTTGCTTTATCGCTTATCTGTCCATCTAGCCATCCTGGTATTTATCCACCAATTTTGTGTACTTAAAAGTAAAAGGCAGACATCAGTGTATTTCCCTTAGATACTTCAGCATGTATATCATGAATCAGTTCATTATCTATTCGCCATTTTGTTTCATCTGAGTCTCATTCATGATGGTTTAATTGTATGAGTGTTTTCCAATCTTTGCTTGCTTAATTTGGCTAATCTTAACCATGAAATCCTTAGGGTGTAAATGATGGATGCTTCCTGAAGAGATGATTTGCATTTTTTCTCTTCTGGAATCCTGGCTTCCTCCTACTCCCAGGCTGCCTGCTTTGAAGAAAGCCCAAGGCTTGGTCTCTGGGACCCAACATTAGCACTTTTACTGGGCCATCTCTAATCTTGCATTTTCCTAGTGAATAATTTTTACTGGTTACCACTTCCCACTCCATTGTTAGCTTACTGTAGTTTGTTGCTGGTTTGCTTTTTTTTTTTTTTCCCATTTCTAGAGGCTTATGTTTCTTTCTGCAAGCCAAGTAATACTTCAGAAAGTATGCTTTATCATGGATATAATTGTGTGTGTGTCTTGTAAATAATTAATTTATTTTAATTGGAGGATAATTACTTTACAATATTGTGATGGCCTCTGCTGTATATCCGCGTGAATCAGCCATAGGCACACATGTAACCCCTACCTCCTGAACCCTCCTCTCCCTCCCTCCTCACCCCATCCCTCCAGGTTGTCTCAGAGCACAACTTTGAGTTCCTTGTGTCATACATCAAACTCTCACTGGCTTTCTGTTTTACACATGGTAATGTGAATGTTTTAGTGCTGTTCTATCAAATCATCCCATCCTCTCCTTCTCCTGCTGTGTCCAAAAGTCTGTTCTTTACGTCTGTGTCTCCTTTTCTGCCCTTCATGTAGGATTGTTGGTACTGTCTTTCAGATTCCATATGTATATGTTAATAAATGATATTTGCCTTTCTCTTTCTAACTTACTTCATTCTGTGTAATAGGCTCTAGATTCATCCTGTAGTTGTGTTTTAATGGAAAAGCCCTTCAGAGTGTGTTGTTCCTATATCACCATGTGGGAAAATCCCAAAGAAAGTGTTTTAAAAATTGATGCTTCCCGATGAATAAGCTGCACACTGAGCTGATGAACTCCCTGTCACTTTAAGTGTGTGAGCAAGGGCTGGATAATTCTTTTTGTCAGTGGGTGAGAGATTCAATTAAATGAATATTCCAACTCAAAGATATTATAATCCTGGGGTCTCAGTGTTTAGAATATAATACCTAGGTCACTTTTAAAATAAATTAAGACTTCTCAGTTATGGTATTTATAGTTTATCATCTAGAATCATTTCCAAATATTTTGTTTGATGTTGTTCAGAAGCAAGAGAGATTATTTACTGTACTTAGGGACTTACAGTTGGTGTCCTTTAACATTTTGGTCAATTTGAGAAAAGTGGTTTTATTCATGAATTTAATTTATAGAAGTCCCACTGTACTCAAGATACTGTAAGATGTCATAAGTGAATAAATATGTAAGACATAGTTTTTATCCTCATAGAGTTTCTAAATTAGAAGAAGAAATAAAAGAAGTCGTTATTTTGTTTTACATCTCAGATATTATGTTCCAAATAACTATGACTCTGGTTAAAATTCTCCATAGTTCATTCACTCCGTATTCAAAATTCATTCATGAGCATGGCAAGAATTCACAGCCTAGGTCTTTTTCGAGCTTGTTCTTTGTGCATAGCTTTAATAAGTGTCTGTTCACTGTTTCTTTCCTTAAAATTACTTTCTCACATATTTTCTGGCTCCTTTTCCTTTCTGCCTGATGTCCTGTTTTCCTTCTTCTCATGCAGAGAGCGGTATGTACAAATGCTTGACCAAATTGCCCGCCAGATGATTGACTTCTACAAAGACATGGTAACTCAGCGAGTGATGGACCAGCGCATTTTAGAAGAACTGTACAATTTTAAGAATGTTATTGAGGAACTGACCAGGTAACAACTGTGCTTATCAAAGCTTTGTCTCTAAAGAGAGTAAAAGATACCCAGGGAAAGTAGAACGATTAAAGGACTCTCTTACTCTCATTTCATTTTTTGCAAGAGAACAGAAAGGCGTAGATAGAGATGTAGGGACATGGGTTACATAGGTTAACACAAAGCTAGGGCTCTGTGTATATTTGATAGGGAGAAGACTCTTGTTCTTCCTTCCAAAATAGGGGTGCTTATCTTAATCTGGTTTACAGAGCAGTGCCATGACTATGGATATTAAGTTTCAAATCCCAAAGAGAATAAGCAGTATGTGTAATAGCTATCACATTTTGTGATCCACTAAACTTGTGGCAAGATGTTAGTGGCAGGAATGAAGACAATAGAATAGACATGCCAGAGGGTAGGATAGAGCAGCCTTAAGGCCTTGGCTGCCAGCATCTGCCTTCACTCCAGTCTAGAGAGCTCTCCACATCTTTCTGCTTCTTCTAGCCAGTCTGATTCCATTGCTAAACCTGGTTAGAGTTCACCTGAATGAACATTAGATTTCTTGCCTTGGTTTATAGGGTAGAAAAACTGGGAAGAGATAGACGCATGATAACTAAGAAGATTCCTGAGTATAAATCTGATTTCCTAGGCAGAAACTTTTTAAAAATCTTCAGCTATGACTGTAAAATTGGCTTGCTCTATTTCAGGGAACTGTGTCTGGTTCGGGCACATGATATAAAATTAACAAAGGAAGCAGAGAAGGCCCACAGAGATTTGGCACAAGCTCTTTTAGACGCTGAAAAGAATGCCAGGTGAGTTACCAAATGTTAGCAATTATGTCATATTTGCTTCACGCCTTCTTTCAAGAAATAAAATTTTTTAGAAGAATTCAAAGGTTTTTAAAATTACGGCAGTTCTGAAGGAGTTAATATACATAAAGCTCATTGTATATATTAACTCTTCCACATACTGTTGTAATACACATCTTGTGTCTCCTTGTATGAAAGTTTTCCAGGGCTGTAAAACCTAGAAGTGGAATTACTGGGTCATGGCATATTCTAGCCTTGTCTTGCTCAGTTCAGTTCAGTTCAGTCACTCAGTCGTGTCCAATTCTTTGACCCCATGAATCGCAGCACACCAGGCCTTTAAAGCATGAAGTCTTATCCCCCGGACCACCAGAAAAGTCTCCACCCAATTCTTATTTGAACGTTCTTAATTATTCCCAAAATGAATTTTACATTGGGTTGTCCAAACCAGTACCCAAGCTAGTACCACACACTGTATCTTATTCTCTGTACCTTTTAATCCAGGATTATCTTTTGCTTTTTTTTTTAAAACATGTTAAAGAGTGACCATATTTTCTAAATGTCAAGAAAAACACAAATTTATACAAAATATAAATTCAAAAATAACTTTCTGACTTGTATTCTGTTTTATTACTTGCTAGAATGAGGAGTACCTTGATCATCTTTTGTCTGCTGAATGTACTACTCTTTTCTGTAGCTGAGTCATCCTTGTTATCTTAGTAAATAACTACCTTATACTCTGTCTTTTATCCTCTCATCTCTGGTATTACCTCTCCATCCTCCTTGTGAGCTGATGACCTTGCTTTCTAAAATACAGAAGCAAATTGAAGAGAGAGCTCAGTTTTCTCTACGTCTCCCCACCCCGCTACATCTAGGCTCATACATTCGCGCTTTCCTTCTCACTGTGGATAAACTCTCTCCTTTCTAAGGTCAGTCTCTCCATTTGTGTCCTATTACATCTGCTCTTAAGTACTCTTGATATTTTCAGCAAATATTCCCTCTTTCTCCTGTGTCATTAATATTTCCCTCTACTTGATCAGTCACACGAGTATACAGATATGCTGTAATTGCTCTCATCTTAAAAACAATAATAACAAAAGAAAAACCCCCTTCCCCAGACCCGAAAACCATACATAAAAACTTCCAAGTCTCTGAGGATGACAAATCCCCTTCTAGCTGTGGCTCCATTTCTCTGATCCCCTTACAACAGACTTCCTCAAAAGGTTGTCATACTCCTTTTCTCCACTTTCTGTCCTCCCATTAGCTCTGGAACCCACTCCAGTCGCACCATTCCACCAAATTGCACTTGTCAGAGTCACCATTGACTTCCATATTATTATATCCAAAGGCCCATTCTCAGTTCTCATTTAGCTTGACTTACCAGCAGCATTTGTCGTAACTGACCTGTTGCTTTTACTTAAAACAATGTCTTTTAGTATATTATGCTGTCTTAGTTTACTCCTTTACTCTTGGCGTTTTCTTATAGATATCTCTTATAGGTTCCTTTCGTCTCGCCAATTCCTATTTATTTATTTAATTGAAGTATAGTTGATTTACAGTGTTGGTAGTTTCTGGTGCAGAGCAAAGTGATTCAGTTGTGTGTGTGTGTGTGTCTGTGTGTAGCAGTTCAGTTCAGTTGCTCAGTCGTGTCCTCATGAACTGCAACATGCCGGGCCTCCCTGTCCATCACCAACTCCCGGAGTTCACCCAAACTCATGTCCATTGAGTCGGTGATGCCATCCAACAATCTCATTCTCTGTCGTCCCCTTCTCCTCTGGCCCTTAATTTTTCTTAGCATCAGGGTCTTTTCAAATGAGTCAGTTCTTCGAATCAGGTGGCCAAAGTATTGGAGTTTCAGCTTCAACATCAGTCCTTCCGATGAACACCCAGGACTGATCTCCTTTAGGATGGACTGGTTGGATTTCTTTGTAGTCCAAGGGACTCTCAAGAGTCTTCTCAACACCACAATTCAAAAGCATCAATTCTTCAGCACTCAGCTTTCTTTATAGTCCAACTCTCACATCCATACATGACTACTGGAAAAACCATAGCCTTGACTAGACGAAACTTTGTTGGCATAGTAATGTCTCTGCTTTTGAATATGTTGTCTAGGTTGGTCATAACTTTCCTTCCAAGGAGTAAGCGTCTTTCAATTTCATGGCTGCAATCACCATCTGCAGTGATTTTGGAGCCAAAAAAAATAAAGTCTGACACTGTTTCCCCATCTATTTCCCATGAAGTAATGGGACCAGATGCCATGATCTTCGTTTTCTGAATGTTTAGCTTTAAGCTAACTTTTTCACTCTCCACTTTCACTTTCATCAAGAGGCTTTTAGTTCTTCACTTTCTGCCATAAGGGTGGTGTCATCTGCATATCTGAGGTTATTGATATTTCTCCCAACAATCTTGATTCCAGCTTGTGCTTCTTCCAGTCCAGCGTTTCTCATGATGTACTCTGCATAGAAGTTAAATAAGCAGGGTGACAATATACAGCCTTGACATACTCCTTTTCCTTTTTGGAACTAGTCTGTTGTTCCATGTCCAATTCTAACTGTTGCTTCCTGACCTGCATAGAGGTTTCTCAAGAGGCAGGTCAGGTGGTCTGGTATTCCCATCTCTTTCAGAATTTTCCATAGTTTATTGTGATCCACACAGTCAAAGGCTTTGGCATAGTCAGTAAAGCAGAAATAGATGGGTTTTTTTTGGAACTCTCTTGCTTTTTTGATGATCCATCGGATGTTGGCAATTTGGTCTCTGGTTCTCTACCTTTTCTAAAACCAGCTTGAACATCTGGAAGTTCACGGTTCACATATTGCTGAAGCCTGGCTTGGAGAATTTTGAGCTTTACTTTACTAGCGTGTGAAATAAGTGCAATTGTAGTATTCTTTGGCATTGCCTTTCTTTGGGATTGGAATGAAAACTGACCTTTTCCAGTCCTGTGGCCACTGCTGAGTTTTCCAAATTTGCTGACATATTGAGTGCAGCACTTTGACAGCATCATCTTTTAGGATTTGAAATAGCTCAATTGGGATTCTGTTCCCTCCACTAGCTTTCCGTGTGTATATATATATATAAAAGCTGGAGATAGAATATATATATAAATATACTTTTTCATATTCCTTTCCATTATGGTTTTTTATAAGATATTGAACATAGTTCATTGTATAATACAGTAGGATCTTGTTTATCTATTTTACATATAGGAGTTTGTATCTGCTAATCCCAAAGTCCCAATTTATTCTTACTCCATTCCCTTTTTCCTTTGGTTAACCATAAGTTTGTTTTCTCTGTCTGCATCTCATCAATTTCTAAGTGTTGGCGTGCTCATTCTTGGATCTTTCTTCTTTCTATACTCATTTCCTAAGTGAATCTATTCAGTTTCCTGGCTTTAAATGGCATCATCTATCCAACTAGTCTATTCTAAAGAAGATCAGCCCTCGGTGTTCTTTGGAAGGAATGATGCTAAAGCTGAAACTCCAATACTTTGGCCACCTGATGCAAAGAGTTGACTCATTGGAAAAGACTCTGATGCTGGGAGGGATTGGGGGCAGGAGGAAAAGGGGACAACAGAGGATGAGATGGCTGGATGGCATCACCGACACAATGGACTGGAGTTTGAGTGAACTCCGGGAGTTGGTGATGGACAGCGAGGCCTGGCGTGCTGCAATTCATGGGGTCGCAAAGAGTTGGACATGACTGAGCGACTGAACTGAACTGAACTGATCTATATACTCTCAAGTCACAGATTTCTATCTCCAGCTTCAACCATGTCCACAAATTTGTATCTCTAGCTTCAGTCTTCTCTTTGAATCCCAGACATGTATTCAACAGTCTTAACATTTTTGCTTAGATGCTTAACATTTCCAACTGAAGTCCTGTTCTTCCCCCTCAAATCTGCTCTTCCCACATGCTCTTCCCTATCAGTTAATGGCAACTCCCTCCTTCTGGTTTCTCCAGCAAACAAGTCCTGGCATTATCCTTGATCCCTCTTTTCTCTCACATCTCACATGTCTCCATTAGCAAATTCTGTCAGCTCTCCTTTCATTACGTATACAGAATTGTCACTACTTTACTACCATCTTCATCTCTTGCCTGGGGTATTACAATAAACTTCTAAATGGCCTTTTTACTTCTGCCTTTACACTTTGTGAGTCTGTTCTCCACATACCAGCCAGTGTGATCTCTTAACACTTGACTCAAATAATGTCATTTCTCTGTTCAAAATTCTTCAGTACCTCCCTATCTTACAGTAAAAGACCATTTAAAAAAATCACAGGACTCGTCCTACCAGAATTTCTCTGACTTCTCCTTTATTCTAAATCTGCGTGTCTTTGTGTCTTTGTGCTAGGCCACACTAGAGTGGCCTGCTTCAGGTCCTGGAGTCCTTCTCCCCCAGGCAGCTGTATGGTTTCCTTCCTCCTTCTTTGGGACCTTTGCTCAAATGTCTTATCAGTACAATCTTTCCTGATCCCTCTATTTAAAAACTGTAATACACTTCATATTCTTAATCCCCTTTATCTGACTTATTTTTATCCACAGCACTATCACTACTTAATATAGTATGTTTTACTTTATTAGCTCTTCTAAATAAACTTTATTAGGGCAAAATTTATTTTTAGTTTTGTTTAGTTTTGAATATTACTTGGGATATAGCAGGCACTAAACAGATATTTGTTGAATGAATTTAAAAAATAAACTAGACCTTCTTTTGTGCTAATGTCCATTATAAGAACAAAACATCTTCTAAAATCAAAGAGAAGGCAATGGCACCCCACTCCAGTACTCTTGCCTGGAAAATCCCACGGACGGCTGAGCCTGGTAGGCTGCAGTCCATGGGGTCGCTAAGAGTCAGACATGACTGAGCGACTTCACTTTCTCTTTTCACTTTCATGCATTGGAGAAGGAAATGGCAACCCACTCCAGTGTTCTTGCCTGGAGAATCCCAGGGATGGGGAAGCCTGGTGGGCTGCCGTCTATGGGGTCGCACAGAGTCGGACACGACTGAAGTGACTTAACATAACAAAATCAAAGAGAAGGGGAAGAAAAGAGAGGAAAAGGTCTCACTTTCTTTAAACATTATTGGTTCGGAAGTAGGATGGTTCATGTTTTGTATGTGATTAGAAATTATAGGTAATATTTTTATAATGATTATTTTGTTGAAAATTTGGAAAATACAGACACATATAAAAAAGAAAATAAAGAACATTCACAATTCTTTTAGAGTTAACTACTATTACTATTTCAATATGTTTTTCTTTTTTCTATGTATTTTTAAAAAAATCATATAAAGCTGAATATAGACCATTATAATTTGGGTTTTCTTGTTTTATGTTTTACACAAAAATTTTTCCTACAGTATTAAGTATTAATACTTTATTAAATATTAATTATTAAGTCTTATATTGTTACTATATTATATAATAATATATTATTAATGAATAGTAAATATTAATACAGTATTAAGAACATGATCCTTAATTAGCAACAGAATATTTTCTTCAGAGAGCTACATTCTGTATTTTTTTCATCAGAGAGCTACATTCTGTATTTTATTTGGCCAGTCCCTTGTTTTTGGACATTAAAGTTATTTCTGCATTTTTTCTTTGGCTGTTATAAACAAGGGTCATTAATTTTAGTGCATAGCTAGTGCATTAATTTTAGTGTGTAGCTGTTAAGGTTATAGCTTGTTGAATTTTTACGTGTATATTCATCTGCATGTATATGACATCTACGGTGATTAATTTTTTTGCAGTTTGAACAAGTTGAAGCCTCCAAATAGAAGGAGGCTTTAGGAACTGATGTTGGTGGCTAATGGCTTTCAATGAAATCTGAAGAATTTTATGTCACTAGCTTTTTATTCTTTCAGAAAAGTTAATGTCCTTGTTGTTTAGTCGCTAAGTCATATGCAACTCTTTTGAAGCCTCATGAGCTGTAACCCGCCAGGCTTCTCTGTCCATGGAATTTTCCAGGCAAGAATACTGGAGTGGGTTGCCATTTTCTTCTCCAGGGGATCTTCCCCACTTAGGGACAGAATGTGAGTCTCCTACATTGGCAGGCAGATTCTTCACCACTGAGCCACCAGGGAAGCCCTGATATTCTTTAGGAGGAAGTGTTTCAAAAGGTTTGTGAAAAGCTGCCAATCACTTTATAACTTCTGTGTTTGTATTTAATCTTGGAAGGGCTTTTAATTCAGTTAGAAGGAAAAGATATATTTTGGTAAACATGAAGAAAAAAGATTTAAGATAAAGGTACTTAATTAAACTTAAGCTTTTGATTGGTAGAGAATTTCTTTAAATCTTATGCTAATTATATATAATTTAAAAATATAGCTCACAATTTTGGGCTTTGTGCCTTTGTATCTTCTTAATAAAGAATTCTAAATTCAATGAGAAGAAAAAGCTAAAAACAGTTATATTACTACTACATGTATTTAGAATTTTTTTATTAAATATCTTGTTGTTATACCACTGGAATACCATGGTGTGAAAATTCTAGAGAATAAAGAAGAATATGATGAAAAGTGTTTAGAGCAGGGAACAATATATTAAACTTTTTCCTTAAGACCTCTGTAAGATTTATACATGAAATGTGAATATTTTTTCTTCTATTTCCCTGTATATTAATGTTACTAATCTATCTAGCAGTTATGCCATAATTACCTTATGATGAGTTTTAAAGGAACAGATTGCCTGCTTTAGAACAAAGTTATTTTTTTGAGATATGTATTTATGTATCTGTTTTTAAATTTTTCTTTTAGAATTGTAGAAGAATATCATGACTTATATACATTACAAAGAGAAAGGATGGAGAGTGATATTAAACAGTTAATGGTGGAAAGAGATATCTGGAGCTCAGCTACATATGAATTATCTGTAAAGGTTGTTTGATCTGAAATCAACTATTTTCTGGCTAGATCAAGTTTCATTTGATAATTTTCAATAATCTAGACAAAAATTTTGTTTTATTTTAAAATTTTTATTGAAGTATACTTGATTTACAGTGTTGTATTTAATTTCTGCTGTACAGCAAAGTGACTCAGTTATATATATATAGACATTCTTTTTTCATCTTCTTGTCTATTATGGTTTATCACAGGATATTGAATAGAGCTCCCTGTGCTATACAGTATAAGACATTATTGTTTATCTGTCCTATATATAATAGTTTACATTTGCTAATTCCAAACTCCCAGTCCTTCCCAGCCTGACTCTCTTTCTCCCTTGGCAACCACAAATTTTTCTCTATATCTCTGAGTCTATTTATGTTTTGTATATATGTTTATTTGTATTTATTTTAATTCCACATGTAAGTGATATTATGACGTAAATTGAAGAAAGTAGGGAAAACCACTAGACCATTCAGGTATGACCTAAATCAAATCCCTTATGATTATACAGTGGAAGTGAGAAATAGATTTAAGGGCCTAGATCTGATAGATAGAGTGCCTGATGAACTATGGAATGAGGTTCGTGACATTGTACAGGAGACAGGGATCAAGACCATCCCCATGGAAAAGAAATGCAAAAAAGCAAAATGGCTGTCTGGGGAGGCCTTACAAATAGCTGTGAAAAGAAGAGAAGCGAAAAGCAAAGGAGAAAAGGAAAGATATAAACATCTGAATGCAGAGTTCCAAAGAATAGCAAGGAGAGATAAGAAAGCCTTCTTCAGCTATCAATGCAAAGAAATAGAGGAAAACAACAGAATGGGAAAGACTAGGGATCTCTTCAAGAAAATCAGAGATACCAAAGGAACATTTCATGCAAAGATGGGCTCGATAAAGGACAGAAATGGTGTGGACCTAACGGAAGCAGAAGATATTAAGAAGAGGTGGCAAGAATACACAGAAGAACTGTACAAAAAAGATCTTCACGACCCAGATAATCATGATGGTGTGATCACTGACCTAGAGCCAGACATCCTGGAATGTGAAGTCAAGTGGGCCTTAGAAAGCATCACTAGGAACAAAGCTAGTGGAGGTGATGAAATTCCAGTGGAGCTATTCCAAATCCTGAAAGATGATGCTGTGAGAGTGCTGCACTCAATATGCCAGCACATTTGGAAAACTCAGCAGTGGCCACAGGACTGGAAAAGGTCAGTTTTCATCCCAATCCCAAAGAAAGGCAATGCCAAAGAATGCTCAAACTACCTCACATTTGCACTCATCTCACATGCTAGTAAAGTAATGCTCAAAATTCTCCAAGCCAGGCTTCAGCAATATGTGAACCGTGAACTTCCTGATGTTCAAGCTGGTTTCAGAAAGGGCAGAGGAACCACAGATCAAATTGCCAACATCCGCTGGATCATGGAAAAAGCAAGAGAGTTCCAGAAAAACATATGTTTCTGCTTTATTGACTATGCCAAAGCCTTTGACTGTGTGGATCACAATAAACTGTGGAAAATTCTCAAAGAGATGGGAATAGCAGACCACCTGACCTGCCTCTTGAGAAACCTCTATGCAGGTCAGGAAGCAACAGTTAGAACTGGACATGGAACAACAGACTGGTTCCAAATAGGAAAAGGAGTACGTCAAGGCTGTATATTGTCACCCTGTTTACTTAACTTATGTGCAGAGTACATCATGAGAAACGCTGGGCTGGAAGAAACACAAGCTGGAATCAAGATTGCTGGGAGAAATATCAGTAACCTCAGATATGCAGATGACACCACCCTTATGGCAGGAAGTGAAGAGAAACTAAAAAGCCTCTTGATGAAAGTAAAAGTAGAGAGTGAAAAAGTTGGCTTAAAGCTCAGCATTCAGAAAACGAAGATCATGGCATCCAGTCCCATCACTTCATGGGAAATAGATGGGGAAACAGTGGAAACAGTGTCAGACTTAATTTTTCTGGGCTCCAAAATCACTGCAGATGGTGACTGCAGCCATGAAATTAAAAGACGCTTATTCCTTGGAAGGAAAGTTATGACCAACCTAGATAGCATATTCAAAAGCAGAGACATTACTTTGCCAACAAAGGTCCATCTAGTCAAGGCTATGGTTTTTCCAGTGGTCATGTATGGATGTGAGAGTTGGATTGTGAAGAAGGCTGAGCGCTGAAGAATTGATGCTTTTGAACTGTGGTGTAGGAGAAGACTCTTGAGAGTCCCTTGGACTGCAAGGAGATCCAACCAGTCCATTCTGAAGGAGATCAGCCTTGGGATTTCTTTGGAAGGAATGATGCTAAAGCTGAAACTCCAGTACTTTGGCCACCTGATGCGAAGAGTTGACTCATTGGAAAAGACTCTGATGTTGGGAGGGACTGTGGGCAAGAGGAGAAGGGGACAACAGAGGATGAGATGGCTGGATTGCATCACTGACTCAATGGACGTGAGTCTGAGTGAACTCCGGGAGTTGGTGATGGACAGGGAGGCCTGGCGTGCTGCGATTCATGGGGTCGCAAAGAGTCGGACACGACTGAGCGACTGATCTGATCTGATCTGTCTTTGCTTCTGACTTCACTTAGTACTATAATCTCTGAAAGGGAAAGTGAAAGTCACTCAGTTGTAATTCTCCAGGCCAGAATACTGGAGTGGGTAGCTATTCCCTTCTCCAGGGATCTTCCCAACCAAGGTCTCCTGCATTGCAGGCTGATTCTTTACCAGCTGAGCCACCAGGGAAACCCAAGAATACTGGAGTGTGTAGCCTATCTCTTTGCCAGCGGATCTTCCCAACCCAGGAATCAAACTGGGGTCTCCTGCATTACAGGCGGATTCTTTACCAGCTGAGCTACCAGGGAAGCCCTTGATAATCTCTAGGTCCATCCATGTTGCTGCAAATGGCATTATTTCATTCTTTTTATTGATTAAGTAATATTTCACTATGTGTATATATTTATGTATATCTGTATACATACCACATCTTCATAAAAATTTTTGTTCTTATTTTTAAAAAATTAATTTGTATTGGAATATAGTTAATTTGCAATGTTGTGTTAGTTCTGCTGTACAGCAAAGTGAATCAGTTATATGTATACCTATATCTACTTTTGTAAAAATCCTATTCCAATATAGGTCATTGCAAGTTATCTGTCTCATATATATTAGTGTATATATGTCAGTCTCAATGTCTCAATTTATCCCTTCCATTCCCTCTTTCCTCCTTGGTAACCATATTTGTTTTCTACATCTGTGACTCTATTTCTATTTGTAGATTGGTTCTTTTGTACACTTTTTTTTTTTTTTAGATTCCACATATGAACTTCATATGATACTTGTCTTTGTTTGACTTGCTTCACTTGGTATGACAATTTCTAGGTCCATTCATGTTGCTGCAAATGGCATTTCATTCTTTTTAATGGCTGAGTAATATCCCAGTGTGTATATGTGTTTGTGTGTGTGTTTGTGTATGTGTGTGTGTGTGTTTTTGTGTGTGTGTTTGTATGTGTGTGTTTGTGTGCATGTGTGTGGGTGTTTGTGTGTGTGTATGTGTGTTTGTGTGTGTACCACATCTTCTTTATCCATTAATCTATCATTGGACATTTAGGTTGTTTTCATGTAGACAAAATCTTTAGAAATGAAGATATATATTTAATTGATGAATAATGCAACTATTCTATTATAAACCTTGAAAAGGAAAAGTTGTATTTTTTTCTCGTTTCTTCTCTACTGGGTACCTGCCTATTGCCCAATTAAGGGCTCTTTTTCACCAGAACCTATGAGTATGAGCAGGTATTCTATTTCTGTTCTTTGCGAATGTGTTAAAACTTTCAACTTTAATTAGATATTAATAAACTAGGGAAAGTGGTTCTTTTTTTTTAAATGATGTAACTGTATTACCATCACTGGATAAGTCACTTTGGTTCTATTATTTAATACTTTGGTACCCAAGATGACAATTGAAATATGGCAGCCTGTAGACAATGACAGGATGCTTTAGGAAAGAAAGTATTATAGCAATGTCCCACAATACAGTATTCAGTGTTTCCTGGTTGATTGCCTAATGTCACATCTGGAAATTACAATATTAACAGAAAATTATGACCCTAAACACATTCAAAATGTTGTCCCACTTTCTTCTGGAATAGTCAGATCTCATCTTTGACATGAAAATTCTATTCTGATGCAGAACTTAGACATTGATATGTCCAGAGAAACAATTGTGACAGTAGGTATATGATACAAGAAACACACCTGTAAAAGAAACAGACTCACAGATGAATTAACTAGTGGTTACCAATGAGGAGAGTGAAAGCGGGAGGGGCAGGGCAGGGGCAGGGAATTGAAGTATGAACTATTAGGTATAGAAAAATAAGCCACGGTTCAGTTCACTTCAGTTGCTCAGCCATGTCCGAGTCTTTGCGAACCCATGAACCGCAGCACGCCAGACCTCCCTGTCCATCACCAACTCCCAGAGATCACTCAGACTCACATCCATCGAGTCAGTGATGCCATCCAGCCATCTCATCCTCTGTCGTCCCCTTCTCCTCTTGCCCCCAATCCCTTCCAGCATCAGGGTCTTCTCCAATGAGTCAACTCTTCGCATGAGGTGGCCAAAGTACTGGAGTTTCAGCTTCAGCATCATTCCTTCCAAAGAACACCCAGGACTGACCTCCTTTAGAACGGACTGGTTGGAACCACAAGGATATATCATATAGCACAAAGAATATTGTCAATATTTTATAATAACTACAAAAGGAATATAACCTTTGAAAATTGTCAGTCACTATGTTGTACACCTGAAACATGTAATATTATACATCAGTTCAGTTCAGTCGCTCAGTTGTGTCCAACTCTTTTCGACCCCATGGACTGCAGCACTCCAGGCCTCCTTGTCCATCACCAACTCCCGGAGTTTACTCAAACTCGTGTCCATTGAGTCGGTGATGCCATCCAACCATCTCATCCTCTGGTGTCCCCTTCTCCTCCAGCCTTCAATCTTTCTCAGCACCAGAGTCTCAATTATACCTTAATTTAAAAGAAAAAAAGAAACAAATCTGGAAACTAGTATGTTCAGTGGGAGAAAAAAAAAAAAAAAAACAAGGGAGTTACCTCATCTAGAAGTCTTTAAATAGTAGAGAACTAACTGACCACTGATAAGAGATTCCTATAGAAGAATACCTTGAACTAGTGGAGGTTTGTATTAGATCATAATGCTTGCTCCTTGGAAGAATAGGTATGACAAACCTAGACAGTGTATTAAAAAGCAGAGACATCACTTTGCCAACAAAGGTCCATCTAGTCAAAGCAATGGTTTTCCAGTAGTCATGTATGAATGTGAGAGTTGGACCATAAAGAAGGCTGAGGGCCAAAGAATTGATGCTTTCAAACCGTGGTGCTGGAGAAGACTCTTGAGAGTCCCTTATTCTTCCAAAGAATAGCAAGAAGAGATAAGAAAGCCTTCCTCAGTGATCAATGCAAACAAATAGAGGAAAACAACAGAATGGGAAAGACTAGAGATCTCTTCAAGAAAATCAGAGATACCAAAGGAACATTTGATGCAAAAATGGGCTCGATAAAGGACAAAAATGGTATGGACCTAACTGAAGCAGAAGATATTAAGAGATGGCAAGAAGAACTATACAAAAAAGATCTTCATGACCCAGAGAATCACGATGGTGTGATCACTGACCTAGAGCCAGACATCCTAGAATGTGAAGTCAAGTGGGCCTTAGAAAGCATCACTACAAACAAAGCTAGTGGAGGTGATGGAATTCCAGTTGAGCTATTCCAAATCCTGAAAGATGATGCTGTGAAAGTGCTGCACTCAATATGCCAGCAAATTTGGAAAACTCAGCAGTGGCCTGGAAAAGGTCAGTTTTCATCCCAATCCCAAAGAAAGGCAATGCCAAAGAATGCTTAAACTACCACACAATTGCACTCATCTCACATGCTAGTAAAGTAATGCTCAAAATTCTCCAAGCCAGGCTTCAGCAATATGTGAACCATGAACTTCCAGATGTTCAAGCTGGTTTTAGAAATGGCAGAGGAACCAGAGATCAAATTGCTAGCATCTGCTGGATCATGGAAAAAGCAAAAGAGTTCCAGAAAAACATCTGTTTCTGCTTTATTGACTATGCCAAAGCCTTTGACTGTGTGGATCACAGTAAACTGTGGAAAGTTCTGAAAGAGATGGGAATACCAGACCACCTGACCTGCCTCTTGAGAAACCTCTATGCAAGTCAGGAAGCAACACTTAGAACTGGTCATGGAACAACAGACTAGTTCCAAATAGGAAAAGGAGTACATCAAGGCTGTATATTGTCACCCTGCTTATTTAACTTCTTTGCAGAGTACATCATGAGAAACGCTGGACTGGAAGAAACACAAGCTGGAATCAATATTGCTGGGAGAAATATCAATAACCTCAGATATGCAGATGACACCACCCTTATGGCAGAAAGTGAAGACAAACTAAAAAGCCTCTTGGTGAAAGTGAAAGTGGAGAGAGAAAAAGTTGGCTTAAAGCTCAACATTCAGAAAACGAAGATCATGGCATCCAGTCCCATCACTTCATGGGAAATAGATGGGGAAACAGTGGAAACAGTGCCAGACTTTATTTTTCTGGGCTCCAAAATCACTGCAGATGGTGACTGCAGCCATGAAATTAGAAGATGCTTACTCCTTAGAAGGAAAGTTATGACCAACCTAGATAGCATATTCAAAAGCAGAGACATTACTTTGCCAACAAAGGTCCGTCTAGTCAAGGCTATGGTTTTTCCAGTGGTCATGTATGGATGTGAGAGTTGGACTGTGAAGAAAGCTGAGCGCCGAAGAATTGATGCTTTTGAACTGTGCTGTTGGAGAAGACTTGAGAGTCCCTTGGACTGCAAGGAGATCCAACCAGTCCATTCTGAAGGGGATCAGGCCTGGGTGTCTTTGGAAGGAATGATGCTAAAGCTGAAACTCCAGTACTTTGGCCACCTCATGCGAAGAGTTGACTCATTGGAAAAGACTCTGATGCTGGGAGGGATTGGGGGCAGGAGGAGAAGGGGATGACAGAGGATGAGATGGCTGGATGGCATCACTGACTCGATGGACATGAGTCTGAGTGAACTCCGGGAGTTGGTGATGGACAGGAAGGTCTGGCGTGCTGCGATTCATTAGTATATCAGTGGTTCTCAAAGTGTGGTCCACAGACCCTATTGGAGGTCCATAAGACTCTTCATGTGGTCAAAAGGAGTTTCATTGTAACACTGTTGATATTTGCCTTTTTCACTCTCCTTCTCATGTGAATGTACTGTGGATTTTTCTTGAAGCTACATGGTATGAGATATTATAACAGATTGAATTCAAAAACAAATAAAAATACAGCCCTATTCTATTAAGGAAACGTTAAAGAGATTTGTAAAATGTGAAACTGTATGTTCTTTTCAAGTTTTTGTTTTAGAAAACATAGTTATTTTTCAGAAAAAACTTAAAAATATAATGGGTTTATTAATGTTTACATGAGTTAACAAATGTATATTTTAAATAATTTCAGTTAATTTCCAAAGCAATAAATTGCAGTATATATAATCCATGTAAATAAAAGCTCTTTGGTGTGCTCAGGAATTTTTAAAAGTGTAAAGGAGTATTGAGAGAAAATTGTTTGAGAGCCTCTGCTGTATACCATGTTCAATTTGGCTCCAGTTCAGTAGTTTAAGGAAACATGGATTTGTGATTCAAATTAGTTCATGATTTAAAAAGAAGTTGTGATTGAATTAATGACTCAATGAAAAATTGATATGTGAAATTGGTTTGGGTTTAATAAACTACAATGGTTTTGTTAATGTTTTAGGTTCCTAATTTTAGTACTTTCTAAAAATAGGTAATTGAAAGAAATAAAGTCCTGTTGGCTAAAAGACTTTACCTCAATGAAAAAAGCTGGAATAATTATACTAAGCATTTCATCGTACTGCTATCATCTAAGGTAAAGATTGATTCACTTGAGTCACTTGAGTCACTTGAGGAAAAAGAGACTTCACCTATTGAGGGTTGAAACTGCAAGAAGCCTTTGTTAGTTTATAGATTAAATTTTAAATATGGTTTATATTTGTGCTTTATTGGGGGCAGAATGAAAAACCTAAGGAAAAGTGAATAGAGGCTCTTCTTTTTATTTGTCTTCTGATTCAAGCAATTTGAGTAATTTATCTAAGTTAACACTGTAGATGTTACTTACAGAGTTATAGTGCTTAAACAAAAATTTAACTATGTTCATTGAAATAATCGGATTATTGATGTATTCTATGCAATTTGATGGGCAAATTCAGGGAGCACATTAGGTTGCAAAGAAAGGAAGTGACATTTACTATGTTTCTAGAGTCAAATCATTTACACTAGTCATTTCGTTTAATTCTTACAACAATCCTGTGAGATATATATTAGGGTCTTTATTTTTTGGAAAAGAAATTAATCTGAAATTAAATAATATCCCCCAAGCCAATAAATGACTAGGATTTACATTTGGTTCTGTTTAACTTTGAAATTCCTGTTCTTTCGAATGTATTGCCCAGCCTGCCAAGTCCTGTGAGGAAACTGGGTTCATATTGCAAAGGAAAAAAATCTTGATTCTAATTTTTTTTTTTACCATGGAAAAATTCACCACCAAAGGGACTATGTAAATAGCATCACTGATATTTTGAAAGAGGAATATCTGTTCAATTTTTGGATCCATTTTCTATGAATGTCTCTAGTATTAACAGTATTAATAATGGCCTGGTGCATGCTAGTAAGTATTTGTTACATGGATAAATGAGTAAGTGGTTCAATTCCATGCATTTTATCTAGGACACTTCAGACCTTGCACTATTGCAGAAGTTGACACAGAAGTGGAAAAATTTAGTGAATAAATTTCAAAAGGAAGTGGAGCGAAATGAAGAGGCTACGAGGGAGAGATTGCAAACTGTTAAGGATGGCCTTGTCAAATGGCAGCAGTTCTTCAGAAATAATACGTGGGTCTTCAAGAATCTTGTTTTTCTGATTATATGACATCATGTTTGATAACTCAGTCCAGATCTTTCTCTCTTTATATCTCATTTCTCTTTTGATTTTGGTGAGATAACCAGCTGGCCTTACAAGGGCACAATCCTTCTAGGAGCCTGAATGGTCTTAAATCATATTGATCATACTGATCCCTGTACCAAATTGCTGCTGCTTCCATTGAAATCCAACTCTATTTCTTTTCTTTACTCCCTTTTTAAAATCAAGTCAACTTAATGTCTATTGGCACACATCATATGTGGATCCATCTGCAAATTCTGCAGCATAGTGCGTGTGCAGAGAAGTGGAATCAATGGCAGTTATTAGGAGGTTGGTTTTGATTGGATATCATACTTCGTAACAGAAATTTGACAGTGGAAGAAGCTGCCTATAAAGTAGTTAAGTGGAGGCTGGTTGACTAAATCATAGCCAAGGTTAGTGGGAATCTATACTTTAAATGCAGGCTGGACTCAATGCTTTCTAGTTTTGTTTTTGTTTTTTTAAATTTAAGATGCTTTGTCTGTTGAGGAAACACATTTAGATACTATTTCATGTCAAACTGAGAACAGTAATTTCAGTTTTTCATATCCTCTAAGAGGTGTTCCAGTTAGTAGATTGGGAAGTGGCAGCCGAAGCTGGTATATATCCAAGCTGGTTGCTGCTGCCATTGCGCACCTTCTCCTGCTTGTTGACTCTCAGCTGGGAGAGGAGCACGGGTAGCAATGGCTTTGTTCTCCTTTCTCCTCAGGAATGACTTTATCAAGAGCTTTCTTCTTGTGAGGCTTCAAAAGATCCTAAAGGAAACACTTTTCTATTTTTTAACCAGAAGTTGGGGCTCCTGAACTAAATGTTGAGTCTTAATTGTTCTTTAGGCTTCTTTTCTCTTTATATATTGCTTTGGCCGCTGTGTTCAGCAGAAATTATTCCTCAGTTCAGTTCAGTCGCTCAGTCGTGTCTGACTCTTTGAGACCCCATGAATCGCAGCATGCCAGGCCTCCCTGTCCATCACCAACTCCCGGAGTTCACTCAGACTCACGTCCATCGAGTCAGTGATGCCATCCAGCCCTCTCATCCTCTGTCATCCCCTTCTCCTCCTGCCCCCAATCCCTCCCAGCATCAGAGTCTTTTCCAATGAGTCAACTCTTCGCATGAGGTGGCCAAAGTACTGGAGTTTCAGCTTTAGCATCATTCCTTCCAAAGAAATCCCAGGGCTGATCTCCTTCAGAATGGACTGGTTGGATCTCCTTGCAGTCCAAGGGACTCTCAAGAGTCTTCTCCAACACCACAGTTCAAAAACATCAATTCTTCGGCACTCAGCTTTCTTCACAGTCCAACTCTTACATCCATACATGACCACTGGAAAAACCACAGCCTTGACTAGACGGACCTTTGTTGGCAAAGTAATGTCTCTGCTTTTGAATATGCTATCTAGGTTGGTCATAACTTTCCTTCCAAGGAGTAAGTGTCTTTTAATTTCATGGCTGCAGTCACCATCTGCAGTGATTTTGGAGCCCAAATAAATAAAGTCTGACACTGTTTCCCATCTATTTCCCATGAAGTGATGGGACCAGATGCCATGATTTTCGTTTTCTGAATGTTGAGCTTGAAGCCAACTTTTTCACTCTCCAATTTCACCTTCATCAAGAGGCTTTTTAGTTTGTCTTCACTTTCTGCCATAAGGGTGGTGTCATCTGCATATCTGAGGTTATTGAGATTTCTCCCGGCAATCTTGATTCCAGCTTGTGCTTCTTCCAGTCCAGCGTTTCCCATGATGTACTCTGCATATAGGTTAAATAAGCAGGGTAACAATATACAGCCTTGATGTACTCCTTTTCCTATTTGGAACCAGTCTGTTGTTCCATGTCCAGTTCTAACTGTTGCTTCCTGACTTGCATACAAATTTCTCAAGAGGCAGGTCAGGTGGTCTGGTATTCCCATGTCTTTCAGAATTTTCCACAGTTTATTGTGATTCACACGGTCAAAGGCTTTGGCATAGTCAATAAAGCAGAAATAGATGGTTTTCTGGAACTCTCTTGCTTTTTCCATGATCCAGCAGATGTTGGCAATTTGATCTCTGGTTCTTCTGCCTTTTCTAAAACCATTCCTGTCATGACCTAATTTTGGATATTGAGGACCCAGAGGCTACCCTTCTAATACTGTCATGGCTTCTGACTCTGTAACTTGCTTCCTCGGGTCTGATTATGATCTGAATTTATATTGTATTTGTAAATTTAAAAATGAATGCCTGTGAGGGAGAGGCTGAACCTGGAAGGCATTTGGGAAAATCATTAGGGAGAAGTTTATTATTAATTGTTTTATTATGTGTGGATTCATGATTTTCTTTGTTTATATCTTGTCCTGAGACCACACTCTTGCTCTTTTTCCTTCTTTCAGTGAAAAAGACATTTTATCCCCCCATAAACAAAAGACACTTGAATCAGTCGTTCCAGACTTCAAGCGGTGGCTAACGGTAAGACTTTCTAGTAAACAACTTGGTAATCAAAATGCTGTTTGCAAACTTGTCACTCCTAACCTACAGCTGAATCATATCTCATCCTTTAAAAATGCCATACTAGGTTTTATGAATGACAAGGAAAACATTAAAACTATAGAGGCTTTTAAAAATACTCTTAAATATTCTGTTCTTAGATTTTTGGCGTCAAATAAAATTAGGTTGTCAGTAAAAAGATTAGGAAAAAATACTTGGGTGGCAATTAAGGTAGTTCTGATTCTCTCGTCTAGTTGTCAGACATAAACAACATCCGAGCCTCTCATGTACCTGGCTTTTGTCTTAAGGACACATTGGACTTTAAAAGTTAACATCTTTTTAAAAATTGTGGTAAAGTATACATAACATAAACTTACCATTTACATCATTTTTATGTACAGGTCAGTAGCCTTAAGTACATTCCCTTTGCTGTGCAACCATCAGCACCATCCATGTCCAGAACTTTTTCATCTTCCTGAACTGAAATTCTTCCTATTAAACAGTAACTTCCCATTTCCTCCTCCCTCCAGCCCCTGGCAACCACCGTTCTACTTCGTCTTTATAAATTGACTAGGCACCTCATATAAATGAAATCATGTAGAATTAATCTGTTTGTGACTGACTTATTCTCTTTAGTATAATACCTACAAGGTTTATCCACATTGCATCATTTATCAGAATTTGCTGCTTTCTTAAGGTTGAATAATATTCCATTGTATATACAGAACACACTTTGTTTATTAATAATGTCTTTTTAAAGTAACATTTTCAAACTTTGAAAATAGGTTTCATTTTGCTAGTCAAATTGCTTTCCTGTTACAGTAGTCTGGTAAGGGAAAATACAATATTCAGTTCAGTTCAGTCGTTCAGTTGTGTCCGACTCTTTGTGACCCCATGAATCATAGCACGCCAGGCCTCCCTGTCCATCACCAACTCCCGGAATCTACCCAAACCCATGTCCATTGAGTCAGTGAAGCCATCCAACCATCTTATCCTCTGTTGTCCCCCTCTCCTCCTGCGCTCAATCTTTCCCAGCATCAGGGTCTTTTCAAATGAGTCAGCTCTTCACATCAGGTGGCCAAAGAATTCCTCCAAATGTTAACATTAAACTCATGACCAAATGAAATCTCATCCAATCCCAGGAAACTGTTTTCTTTTCTTCTGGAATGATTTGAGCAGAATTGAAAATGTTTATTGTCATACATACAATATAGTTAGTTTAGCGACTTATTTTTTTTTAAATGTTCATCTGACATTGCATAGATAAAATTTTAAAAAATCATGCTTCTTTTTTTTTAGTAGGAATAGCAGTAATTTTCATTCATTAACTTGTCAGGCTGAAGATGCTTTCCATATGTTATTATACTTTTTCTTCATGGTATCCACTTGATGGAGGTTCTGTAATCCCCCATCTTCCAGATGTGGAAATTGAAGATTAGAAATTGTTAAGTAACTTGCCTTAGTTACCTGTAAATGGTAAATGGCCAAGTCTGTCTCTTAATTGCTCTGCTACAATGCTTTTCAATACTGGTTGCTAATAAGTGTGGGTGATTTGTTTACATTATCTGAGTCTTGGAATAATGGCAAACTTTATATATAAATTGTAACTTATTTTTTCCACAAATGCTTATTGATATGTCAGGTATATCACTTGTACTTCGGGCTAAACAAACAAAAACTTATACATTCTAGGAACTTTCCCAGTATAGTGGGGATCATATAAACAGAAAAATTACATTTTTATCAAAGTGAATAGTGATTAAACATGCTCAGCTCTCTGAGGCTTAATTGCCTCTCACTAATATTTTTACCTACATAGGATTGAATATAATTATTTCATCCTGGTAAACTATAGGTTATCTTATAGAGTATCAAAATTATCTTATAGAGTATAAGAGTATCTTATAGAGTATCAAAAGTCACTGCAGATGGTGACTGCAGCCATGAAATTAAAAGACGCTTACTCCTTGGAAGGAAAGTTATGACCAACCTAGATAGCATATTCAAAAACAGGGACATCACTTTGCCAACAAAGATTCGCCTAGTCAAGGCTATGGTCTTTCCTGTGGTCATGTATGGATGTGAGAGCTGGACTGTGAAGAAGGCTGAGCGCCGAAGAATTGATGCTTTTGAACTGTGGTGTTGGAGAAGACTCTTGAGAGTCCCTTGGACTGCAAGGAGATCCAACCAGTCCATTCTGAAGGAGATCAGCCCTGGGATTTCTTTGGAAGGAATGATGCTAAAGCTGAAACTCCAGTACTCTGGCCCCCTCATGCGAAGAGTTGACTCATAGGAGAAGACTCTGATGCTGGGAGGGATTGAGGGCAGGAGGAGAAGGGGACAACAGAGGATGAGATGGCTGGATGGCATCACTGACTCGATGAATGTGAGTCTGAGTGACCTCCAAGAGCTGGTGATGGATAGGGAGGCCTGGCATGCTGCAGTTCATGGGGTCGCAAAGAGTCGGACACGACTGAGCGACTGATCTGATCTGATCAAAATTAATTTAAATTAATTTTAATTTTGAAAATAGAATGTATGTCATATGAGGAAATGATATGACAAATAAGATATATAACTACAAAATATTTGGGAGTCACCTGAGTAGACGCTGATGAAATCATTAGTGAATAATGTACTAATTTCCTCATCCCCCTTTCACTCTCCAGATGTTGACTGAAGACAGAGACAAATTTTCTGGGGATCTTCTAGTGTCAAAATATGATTCTCTCAAGATTATTAAACGGTTACAGGAAAACTGGACAGATATTGGGCTTGGGATATTTGGTCGCCATAAAAGTATGGAGGGAAATATACCACCAGAGCAGAAGCTCATGGAGGAATTTTTGAAAAGTATAGCAAGACTCTACAAAGAATTTGAAATAAGAATAAATGGAGATAATGGTAAGGAAAAAAACCAATGGTAATAATAATTAGATGGCTTGACAGTATAAAGCATTTTAATACTAATTATTAGTTTCAATCCAATTAATATTGAAAATCAAAATAATACATTTAGTTTTAAAAATCAAGCAAAATAAAACATTGAGTATCACTTTATTGAGATATAATTCATTACAATGCATTTATTTAAATATACCATTTGATAAGTTTAATGTGGCTCAGATGGTAAAGCATCTGCCTGCAATGCAGGAGACCCAGGTCTGCTCCCTGGATCAGGAAGATCCCCTGGAGAAGGAAATGGCAACCAGCTCCAGTACTCTGGCCTGGAAAATCCTGTGGACAGAGAAGCCTGGTAGGCTACAGTCCATGGGATTGCAGAGAGCTGGACAGAACTGAGAGACTTCACTTTGACTGTCAGTGTATTCATAGACATGTGCAACAACGTAGTAAATGGTTTAAAATAAATGAGGAAATCATTTATTAACAAGTCGTTTTGAAAACCCCTAAACGATTACAGTTTACTGATGAAGGCAGTGAAAATATTTTCATCAAGGACAATAAAAAGTTGTGTTTTTTTTAAATTATTTCTCTTTATATATCTCTGAAATGGGAGTATTTTCATTTCTAATTTTGCAAATGAGTTTAGACAAAGGTAATCCCAGGAACAGAGGAGCCTACTTGGCTACAGTCCATGGGGTTACAAGAGTCAGACATGACTTAGAGACTAAACCACCACCACTACCACCATTTGTTTGGAGAGGGTATTCTGCCGTGATGTCACAGTGAATCAATCAAAGATTAGGACCTAGACTTGGTCCTTATTCAGACCAAAACTCGGAGAAGGCAATGGCAACCCACTCCAGTACTCTTGCCTGGAAAATCCCATGGACGGAGGAGCCTGGTAGGCTGCAGTCCATTGGGTTGCAAAGAGTCGGACACAACTGAGCAACTTCACCTTCACTTTTCACTTTTATGCATTGGAGAAGGAAATGGCAACCCACTCCAGTGTTCTTGCCTGGAGAATCCCAGGGACGGCGGAGCCTGGTGGGCTGCTGTCTATGCGGTCGCACAGAGTCGGACACGACTGAAGCGACTTAGCAGCAGCAGCAGCAGACCAAAACTATGTGTAAACCTGAACAATGACCTAAAAAATGACTCAAGAATTATTATCTGTTCTTGTTTCTCTTTTAACTATCCTGTAATCATGAAGAAGCTGTTTTTCATCAGTCTTCTTAACAGGATAACTCAGTGAATTAAGGCCTTTAACAGAACCGTAATTCATGGTTTCTGTGTTTAATGCATTTCATTGTCCACCAAGAAGATAAGACAAAGTAAAAACTATCATCAATAAAAATCAGATCAGATCAGATCAGATCAGTCGCTCAGTCGTGTCCGACTCTTTGCGACCCCATGAACCGCAGCACGCCAGGCCTCCCTGTCCATCACCAGCTCCCGGAGGTCACTCAGACTCGCATCCATCGAGTCAGTGATGCCATCCAGCCATCTCATCCTCTGTCGTCCCCTTCTCCTCCTGCCCTCAATCCCTCCCAGCATCAGAGTCTTCTCCAATGAGTCAACTCTTCGCATGAGGTGGCCAAAATACTGGAGTTTCAGCTTTAGCATCATTCCTTCTAAAGAAATTCCAGGATTGATCTCCTTCAGAATGGACTGGTTGGATCTTCTCGCAGTCCAAGGGACTCTCAAGAGTCTTCTCCAACACCACAGTTCAAAAGCATCAATTCTTCGGCGCTCAGCCTTCTTCACAGTCCAGCTCTCACATCCATACATGACCACAGGAAAGACCATAGCCTTGACTAGGCGAACCTTTGTTGGCAAAGTGATGTCTCTGCTTTTGAATATGCTATCTAGGTTGGTCATAACTTTCCTTCCAAGGAGTAAGCGTCTTTTAATTTCATGGCTGCAGTCACCATCTGCAGTGATTTTGGAGCCCAGAAAAACAAAGTCTGACACTGTTTCCACTGTTTCCCCATCTATTTCCTATGCAGTGATGGGACCAGATGCCATGATCTTCGTTTTCTGAATGTTGAGCTTTAAGCCAACCTTTTCACTCTCCACTTTCACTTTCATCAAGAGGCTTTTTAGCCCTTCTTCACTTTCTGCCATAAGAGTCGTGTCATCTGCATATCTGAGGTTATTGATATTTCTCCCGGCAATCTTGATTCCAACTTGTGTTTCTTCCAGTCCAGCATTTCTCATGATGTACTCTGCATATAAGTTAAATAAACATGGTGACAATATGCAGCCTTGACGTACTCCTTTTCCTATTTGGAACCAGTCTGTTGTTCCATGACCAGTTCTAACTGTTGCTTCCTGACCTGCATACAGATTTCTTAAGAGGCAGATCAGGTGGTCTGGTATTCCCATCTCTTTCAGAATTTTCCATAGTTTATTGTGATCCACACAGTCGAAGGCTTTGGCATAGTCAATAAAGCAGAAATAGATGTTTTTCTGGAACTCTCTTGCTTTTTCCATGATCCAGCGGATGTTGGCAATTTGATCTCTGGTTCCTCTGCCTTTTCTAAAACCAGCTTGAACATCAGGAAGTTCACGGTTCATATATTGCTGAAGCCTGGCTTGGAGAATTTTGAGCATTACTTTACTAGCATGTGAGATGAGTGCAATTGTTCGGTAGTTTGAGCACTCCTTGGCATTGCCTTTCTTTGGGATTGGGATGAAAACTGACCTTTTCCAATCTTGTGGCCACTGCTGAGTTTTCCAAATTTGCTGGCATATTGAGTGTAGTACTTTCACAGCATCATCATTCAGGACTTGGAATAGCTCCACTGGAATTCCATCACCTCCACTAGCTTTGTTCGTAGTGATGCTTTCTAAGGCCCATTTGACTTCACATTCCAAGATGTCTGGCTCTAGGTCAGTGATCACATCATCATGATTATCTGGGTCTTGAAGCTCTTTTTTGTACAGTTCTTCTGTGTATTCTTGCCACCTCTTCTTAATATCTTCTGCTTCTGTTAGGTCCACACCATCTCTGTCCTTTATTGTGCCCATCTTTGCATGAAATGTTCCTTTGGTATCTCTGATTTTCTTGAAGAGATCCCTAGTCTTTCCCATTCTGTTGTTTTCCTCTATTTCTTTGCATTGATCACTGAGGAAGGCTTTCTTATCTCTTCTTGCTATTCTTTGGAACTCTGCATTCAGATGTTTATATCTTTCCTTTTCTCCTTTGCTTTTCGCTTCTCTTCTTTTCACAGCTATTTGTAAGGCCTCCCCAGACAGCCATTTTGCTTTTTTGCATTTCTTTTCCATGGGGATGGTCTTGATCCCTGTCTCCTGTACAAATAGTCCCATCAGTTAGAAAAGCACTGATTAGATAGTTTTTATTCACTAAATATTTGTTTAGGAGCTACTCTTTGCAAGATTCTCTGCTAGGCAAGCTGTAGAGTAATATGAAACTAAAAGAAGATATGCCCCTACCCATTAGGATCTCATAATTTATTATTGAAATAGTAGACTTATAACTACTTCTGAAAGTTAATGACTTTCTCACTTTTCCAGGTACCTCTAAAATTCTCCCAACTTTGATTAGTTCTTTTGAGTTCTGTTCTTTCAAGTTGGAAAGCCTCCTGGAGTTTCCTGACCTGCTTCTTGAAGAATGGGAGGGACTTAATGAAAAAATTAATGAGATGAAGTCTCAGTTGGATTCATCATTATACATTATTGGCAGTGTTCCACAGTACACGGATATGGATTCTGGCCTGTAAGTTCTTATAGCTATCTGCTGGGTAGAAAGGAGTCCCCACTTCTCAGTACTTAGCCTCAATAATGGGCATTTGGGATCAAATGAGAAACCTTGACATCCTGTTCCTCCCAGGAAGAAAGCCATCTGACTGGGGGCTGGAGGGTGAGAGAATGTAAGATCTACATTATTCACGACTGGCTAATGGGAGGTGAGGTTAGGAAGGTTGTCAGTGAGTAGCCTTTCGACCAAATATCTCAAGGCTTTGACTCACCTTTCTCAATTGTCCACACCAAAGTTTACTAGGCCCAGCCAAATGAAACTCTTTCTTTTATCTCATATTTACTTTTATACTCTTAAGTAAGTCGCTTACCTTTATTTTACTTGCTTTTCCCTTCAGGGAACTACAAACACATATATTTAACATGATTCAACAGTGGCTTTTGAAGATAGGCGGTGAGATTAACAATGGTAACATGGAACTTCAGCGCCAAGTATGTACTTGCAGGAATTTATGAGATTGTTTTTTGCCTTGGCTGCAAGTTTTCTTCGAGGGAAAAACCAAGTCATGGCTAATTGAAATAGGAGATGGGGAGGGCAAAATGGGAACTTACGTAATCACTCAAATGATTTTCAGTGGATTTTTAAATGAGGTATGTTACTGCGTTTGGAATGAAGTTTCAGCAATGATCAAAAGTTTTTGAGATCCAGTTATTATCTTTACTCTTTACTCAGTATACTGAAAAAAATTTTCCCTCAATTGTGTTAATCATTTTAAGGATTTATGTTGGTGCCCTTGACTAGCTGAAGGGATGACAGAAATGTGTTTCTAGGAAGAAAGACAAAATGCTACAGTTGGTTTATAGTTATTAGAATAGGGACTTGCCCCGCCATTCTGAGGAACTGAACCTGTGGACTTCTTACCTATCACAACATGAAGTAGTAATTTCCAATGGATGTCTTAGTTTATTATATTTACTTCCACTTCCTAGTCTTAATTATAATCTAAATTTACACAGGAGTCTCTTATTATAAGTAAATATAATATACAAATATTTGATGTTACAAAATTGATAAAATGAATTTAGCTAATTTTAATATTGCTTAAATTAGGAATTTGAAAGGCAGAGATCAGTGTGTTATATGGGAATGCTACTTATGAAGCATTATATCAGTCTGTGAGCATGTTGTAAATATAGAAACACCAAGAGTTGAGGAGCAAATATGTTAAGACTGGAAATGTGGATACAGGGGATCACCAGACCCGTGAGAAATTTCTGATTTAGAACACAACCAGAAGTAAGAAGAAAAAGGGTAGGAGAGCGCCTGTCACATAGTGAGACTCAATAAATATTTCTTTGAAGTGAGAAAGGACATTCCAACATTGCTAATGTTTTATGGTGTTGCTACATTAACACCTTATTTGATGAGATACTCAGTTTACTATTGGGGATTATCTCTGGGGAATCATAGTCTCAATTTTTAATATTATGGAATTCAGTTTTTATAATACAGGATTATTTAGAAAGTACCTTTATATACTTATCTATACATCTCCATTTTGATGCTATAAGATTATAATGTAGTTAAACTGAATAGAGGTGAGGTGAAGGCAATGGCACCCCACTCCAGTACTCTTGCCTGGAAAATCCCATGGATGGAGGGGCCCGGTAGGCTGCAGTCCATGGGGTTGCTAGGAGTCGGATACGACTGAGCGACTTCACTTTCACTTTTCACTTTCATGCATTGGAGAAGGAAATGGCAACCCACTCCAGTGTTCTTGCCTGGAGAATCCCAGGGACGGAGAGCCTGGTGGGCTGCCGTCTATGGGGTCGCACAGAGTCAGATACGACTGAAACGACTTAGCAGCAGCAGCAAACTGAATAGAAAACTTGCAAGATTATATATTTCTCAAGAAACTGTATATATCCGTATTAATCTATATTAATTGGTATAAGTATTTAAAAATGGAAAAATTTTATCTTTATCTCATTCACCATTCATTTTTCTTTCTGATCCACTTTTTTTCCAGATTTTGTTTGTTTGTTTTTTTCTTTATATCTTTACTTCATCTAATCTGTGCTGCTTGGCAGTAAAACCTATCTTCAAAGATTTTTTACTGTGTATCTCTATCAGCAAAAAATCGTTGAACAATTCATTTCTAACTTACATGTGAGACTTACTCTATTGACTTTTTTTCTACATTGTGGAATATATATGACTAGTCAAAAGGGATGAGATGAATAATATTTTAAAATTATTTTTAGTAATGATTTTTTTAAAAACTGACGTGATCAAAGAGTCCTCATAATTTTTTTTTTATAAGCACAGGTTAATACTTAGTGACAAAGCCATCTGAAGGTCTGCTTCTAAGTTCAGTTTACTTTGTTACTTTTTTTTTTAAGGACTGTCATTGCTAAAATAATAGCTTGCAAAGAAGCAATCCAAATTGAAGAAATTCATTATAGTAAAATTTTGATCTGCCATAATGTCAGTCAGTTGTTTTTATAAACATTAAACAATGCAGCATTTCTTTTTTTAAACAAAAGATTGGCAATCAATTGAAACACTTTATTTGTAAGATTTTAAAACAATTAGAAACTTATTTCCAGATTTTCAAGTATATGAATTTGAGAGTTTTTAAAAGTGAGCCATATATCATTTTCAGCAACAAAATCAAACCAAGATGGAAATCCTTCCAACTGTCCATTTTCAAAATGACTGCTCTATAGCATAAATTTCTTTTGTGTGGGTGCAGCTAAATCACTTCACTTGTGTCCGATTCTTTGTGATGCTGTGGATCATAGCCCACCAGGCTCCTCTGTCCATGGGATTCTCCAGGCACGAATACTAGAGTGGGTTGCCATGCCCTCCTCCAGGGGATCTTCCTGACCTAGGGATTGAACCCTCATCTCCTACACTGGCAGGCAGGTTCTTTACCACTAGTGCCACCTGGGAAGCCCAAATTTCTTTCACTCATTGTTAACATCAATTTTATATAATAAAAAAAATTTTGGCCATTCCATGAGGCATGGGGAATTTTAGTTCCCCAACCAGGGATCAAATCTGTGCCCCTTGCTTTGGAAGAATAGAGTCTCAACCACTGGACCAGGGACATCCCAACATCAATTATATTTTGAAGGGTTGAATTGTGATTTTTTTTTTAAATATCAGTACTCTTGCCTGGAGAATCCCATGGCCGGAGGAGCCTGGTGGGCTCCAGTCCGTGGGGTCGCTAAGAGTCGAATACAATTGAGCGACTTCACTTTCACTTTTCACCTTCATGCTTTAGAGAAGGAAATGGCAGCCCACTCCAGTATTCTTGCCTGGAGAGTCTCAGGGATGGGGGAGCCTGGTGGGCTGCCGTCTATGGGGTCGCACAGAGTCGGACACGACTGAAGCGACTTAGCAGCAGTAGCAGCAGGAAATGGCTGTTTTGCCACTTGTCATCCCTGAAAAGATCAATAAATTTGAAACAAGCGTGCCTTTTTATAAAACACTTCATCTTAAAATTTCTCCTAAGAATTTGGTATCTGAATCACAATAAATCTGGTTTATTATAAAAATCATTTTCACTCTCCATCTAATTAGAGAATGATTCCGTATCTTTGTCAAAGTAAAAGATATTCTTCTGTGTTTAATTTATTCTAATTTTAAATTCATCTGTGAAGTATTGCATGACCTTGTTTCCATCATTTAACCTCTTTAAGTTTGAAATGAAGATAACAAATATGACTTTATTTCATAAGCATGCTTTAAGGACTTATTAATATTTTATGTAAGCAAAAATGAGTTCTTTGAAAGACAGTATCATCCAGGACATTGATGTATAAAAGAAGAGTTTAGAGAATTAATTCTCTAAGAAGAATTAGTGTAGTTGAGAAGCAATAGGGTTGTCGTGGGGAAAATATCTTTGACTTGTGAAAGGTAGTAGTCATTTTAACTCTTTCTCAGGAAGAGTTGCTCTTCCCCTAACTCTGCTGCTGCTGCTGCTAAGTCGCTTCAGTCATGTCCGACTCTGTGCGACCCCATAGACGGCAGCCCACCAGGCTCCCCCATCCCTGGGATTCTCCAGGCAAGAACATTGGAGTGGGTTGCCATTTCCTTCTCCAATGCATGAAAGTGAAAAGTGAAAGTGAAGTCACTCAGTCATGTCCAACTCTTTGCGACCCCATGGACTGCAACCTACCAGGTTCCTGCATCCATGGGACTTTCCAGGCAAAAGTACTGGAGTGGGGTGCCATTGCCTTCTCCAACTCTCAGATCAGATCAGATCAGATCAGTCGCTCAGTCGTGTCCGACTCTTTGCGACCCCATGAACCGCAGCACGCCAGGCCTCCCTGTCCATCACCAGCTCCCTGAGGTCACTCAGACTCACATCCATCGAGTCAGTGATGCCATCCAGCCATCTCATCCTCTGTCGTCCCCTTCTCCTCCTGCCCTCAATCCCTCCCAGCATCAGAGTCTTCTCCAACGAGTCAACTCTTCGCATGAGGTGGCCAAAATACTGGAGTTTCAGCTTTAGCATCATACCTTCCAAAGAAATTCCAGGATTGATCTCCTTCAGAATGGACTGGTTGGATCTTCTTGCAGTCCAAGGGACTCTCAAGAGTCTTCTCCAACACCACAGTTCAAAAGCATCAATTCTTCGGCACTCAGCCTTCTTCACAGTCCAGCTCTCACATCCATACATGACCACAGGAAAGACCATAGCCTTGACTAGGCGAACCTTTGTTGGTAAAGTAATGTCTCTGCTTTTGAATATGCTAAGTAGGTTGGTCATAACTTTCCTTCCAAGGAGCAAGCGTCTTTTAATTTCATGGCTGCAGTCACCATCTGCAGTGATTTTGGAGCCCAGAAAAACAAAGTCTGACACTGTTTCCACTGTTTCCCCATCTATTTCCCATGCAGTGATGGGACCAGATACCATGATCTTCGTTTTCTGAATGTTGAGCTTTAAGCCAACCTTTTCACTCTCCACTTTCACTTTCATCAAGAGGCTTTTTAGCCCCTCTTCACTTTCTGCCATAAGAGTCGTGTCATCTGCATATCTGAGGTTATTGATATTTCTCCCGGCAATCTTGATTCCAACTTGTATTTCTTCCAGTCCAGCATTTCTCATGATGTACTCTGCATATAAGTTAAATAAACATGGTGACAATATGCAGCCTTGACGTACTCCTTTTCCTATTTGGAACCAGTCTGTTGTTCCATGACCAGTTCTAACTGTTGCTTCCTGACCTGCATACAGATTTCTTAAGAGGCAGATCAGGTGGTCTGGTACTCCCATCTCTTTCAGAATTTTCCATAGTTTATTGTGATCCACACAGTCAAAGGCTTTGGCATAGTCAATAAAGCAGAAATAGATGTTTTTCTGGAACTCTCTTGCTTTTTCCATGATCCAGCGGATGTTGGCAATTTGATCTCTGGTTCCTCTGCCTTTTCTAAAACCAGCTTGAACATCAGGAAGTTCACGGTTCACATATTGCTGAAGCCTGGCTTGGAGAATTTTGAGCATTACTTTACTAGTGTGTGAGATGAGTGCAATTGTTCGGTAGTTTGAGCACTCCTTGGCATTGCCTTTCTTTGGGATTGGGATGAAAACTGACCTTTTCCAATCTTGTGGCCACTGCTGAGTTTTCCAAATTTGCTGGCATATTGAGTGTAGCACTTTCACAGCATCATCATTCAGGACTTGGAATAGCTCCACTGGAATTCCATCACCTCCACTAGCTTTGTTCGTAGTGATGCTTTCTAAGGCCCATTTGACTTCACATTCCAAGATGTCTGGCTCTAGGTCAGTGACCACATCATCATGATTATCTAGGTCTTGAAGCTCTTTTTTATACAGTTCTTCTGTGTATTCTTGCCACCTCTTCTTAATATCTTCTGCTTCTGTTAGGTCCACACCATCTCTGTCCTTTATTGTGCCCATCTTGGCATGAAATGTTCCTTTGGTATCTCTGATTTTCTTGAAGAGATCCCTGCTGCTGCTGCTAAGTCGCTTCAGTCGTGTCCGACTCTGTGCGACCCCACAGACAGAAGCCCACCAGGCTCCCCTGTCCCTGGGATTCTCCAGGCAAGAATACTGGAGTGGGTTGCCATTTCCTTCTCCAACGTATGAAAGTGAAAAGCGAAAGTGAAGTCGCTCAGTCGTGTCCGACTCTTAGCGACCCCATGGACTGGAGCCTACCAGGCTCCTCCGTCCATGGGATTTTCCAGGCAAAAGTACTGGGGTGGGGTGCCATTGCCTTCCCCGGAAGAGATCCCTAGTCTTTCCCATTCTGTTGTTTTCCTCTATTTCTTTGCATTGATCACTGAAGAAGGCTTTCTTATCTCTTCTTGCTATTCTTTGGAACTCTGCATTTAGATGTTTATATCTTTCCTTTTCTCCTTTGCTTTTCGCTTCTCTTCTTTTCACAGCTATTTGTAAGGCCTCCCCAGACAGCCATTTTGCTTTTTTGCATTTCTTTTCCATGGTCCTCATTAAATCCCCTGCTGGGCTTGATTTGATTGAAGGGTTGGATTGAGTAGATTAGATTGATTGGTTTGACTGATTTGATTTGTATCAGCTCCTCACTAAAGCCCATGGTCCTCACTAAGGCCTGACACTGTTCCTCACAAAGACCTGACTCTGATCTAAGGATTTAATTGATTGGATTGATGTGATAATTGATTTGTTACAAAAAAGTTCTATTTTAAACTTTATATGGTTTTTGCTGTTTGATTTATTTTAAGTGGGTCATTATATTATAATCTTTTTTTTTTTAACAGATGGATGAATTGCATATACCCATGATCCAGTGGATGGTAAATTTGCTGATTTTAATGATACCTGACTTTCCTGATCCAGATACTCTCATAAATTTGGAGAATAGTGCTGAAAAACGTGACCTCGGAATTGCCAAGTTAGAGCTAGATGCAATGGCCCTGGCAAAAAAGTTGTGTCAATATTCCAGCTATTTGAGCAGGTGAAACTATCTGGTTATTGTATTATTTCTGTTGAAAATTAAACATAACATAAAGCAGAGGAAAGACACTGTAAATCAACTATGCTGCTGCTGCTGCTAAGTCACCTCAGTCGTGTCCGACTCTGTGTGACCCCAGAGACAGCAGCCCACCAGGCTCCCCCATCCCTGGGATTCTCCAGGCAGGAACACTGGAGTGGGTTGCCATTTCCTTCTCCAATGCATGAAAGTGAAAAGTGAAAGTGAAGTCACTCAATTGTGTCCGACTCTTAGCGACCCCATGGACTGCAACCTACCAGGCTCCTCCATCCATGGGATTTTCCAGGCAAGAGTACTGGAGTGGGGTGCCATTGCCTTCTCCGGTAAATCAACTATACTCCAATAAAAATTGAAAAAAAAAAAAGAAGCAGAGGAGAGAAGGGCAGTTAGTAGTAGCAATAAGGGATTGTTTTAAAACCCTGAAAGAAATACTAGTTCAGTTTTTAAACTAGCTTCAACACTGTCCTGTTGGAATGTGAAATTTTGGTGTTTTCTTAATTACTTTAGATTTCCTTTGAAAACAGTATTAGCATAAGCAGGATAGGAAGTCTATGTGGGAGTGAGAAGTAAAACAAAAAAAAAAAACAAACCAAACCAGCTGCATAAATAAACTGCAGGTTTGCACCTATTGTGGGGGGCGTTAAGTGTAATTTGCTTATGTAATTCCATGCAAAATTGAATGTATACTTTTATATGTTTTACTAAACACCAACCAAAACATATTTTAAAAAAGCAAAAAGTGAGGAACTTTCCTGGTGGTCCAGTGGCCAAGACTCTGATCTCTCATTGCCAGAGGCTTGGGTTTGATTCCTGGTCAGGATCTAAGACCTGTGATCCTGTGGTCAGGAACTAAGACCCAGTGCAGACAAATAAATTTTTTTAAAAAGAGGAAAAAAGCCTTATATCTGAAAAGCTAGAAGATTCCCATCAAACAAAGAAGATGTCTGTAAAACTGCACTTTATCAACTAGGAAGCATACTGTCACTATGATTACTTCAGATTTGGGAAGTCACTTTTTCAATTTAGCCAGTTTTGCCTTCCTTTCTGTTCAGTGTTACCAGTGGTTGAAGATGACTTGAATGGAGGGGAGGGGAAGGATAGGACTGAGAAACTGAGCAAGAAACAAATTATTCCGTGGTCAATCAGTAGCTTAATTATTATGGTAAACTTCCACTGTATTTGGACTTATAAGAGAAACCAGCAATAAAAGAGTGATACTCTGTGTGTGTGTGTGTGTGTGTGTTTTTCAGTTGTTGCAAAGACCTGGTAGTAGCTATGGCTGTGAATAAAGCAAGTCACTTAGAAAAAAATCCCGATAAGGAACTTAATGAACTGGAGAAGATGAAGGTAATAACTCTATATTCCCCTTACTTTTGTTTTGTTTGTTTTAAGTAGACTTTTTGGGCGTAATTGCTTTACGACAAACTGCGCATATTTAAATGTGCAATTTGATAATTTCTAAAATGTACATACACTTGTAAAATAATCACTATGATTGAAAAAGGAGCATATCCAACAAACTCAAAGTTTCCTTGTACCCCTTTATAATCTCTCCTTACAGCCTTGTCCTGTCCAAGGCAACGTCTGATCCACTTTCTAACACCAAAGATTAGTTTTCAAGTTTTAGAATTTATATCAATTGAATCATACAGAATATATACATTTCTTTGTCTGACTTCTTTGACGAAGCAGAATTATTTTTAGATTCACACTGCTGCTTTTATCAACATTGCTTTTTAGTGCTGAACAGTATCTCATTGAATGGAAATACACCATTTATCAACCATTCTTTGCTGATGAACATTTGAATTATTTCCATTTTTTTTATTATTACAAGTAGAGCTTCAACGGATATGCACATACATATGCACTGCTTTCATTTGTCTTAAATAAATATCTAGAAATGGGATGGTTAGGTCATATGGCTTGCGTTTGTAGCTTTTGGAGAAACTGTCTTCCACGTTCCTGCCAGCAATATATGAATGTTCCAGTTGTTTCACACCCTCACAAAAATTTGATTTGGAGAGTGATTTCAATTTTAGACATTCCAGTAAGTGGCCCATGGCATGCCACTGTAGTTTTAATTTGCATTTCCTTCATGATCAGTGATGTTGAACATCTTTTCATGGGATTATTTGGCATTGCATCTCCTTTGGTGAAAGGTATAAAGCTGTTAAGAGGGTAGATCTTAAAAGTTATCACAAGAAAAAAAAATGTAACTGTGAGATAATGGATGTTAACTGAATTTGTTGTAGTAATCATTTTGCAATACATACATATATCAAATCATTATGTTGTACATATTAAACATATTCAGTGTTATACATCAATTATATATCAGTAAAACTGTAAAAGTACTAAAAAAAGAAATACAATTGTTTTATAATTTGGTTACTGGTTACTTGATATATTTAAGTCATTACAAGTGAAATAAAATTAATAAGCTGTTCATGGAAAAAAGGCGAAATATCTGCTCAAATCTTTGGCCTTTTGTTATTGGTTTGTTTGTTATCATTGAATTTGAAAGTACATTATATATTCTGGATAAAAGTCATTTATCAGATGTGTGATTTAGAAATATTTTCTCTCAGTCTGTGACTTCCTTTTCTTCTCTTAACAATGTCTTTCAAAAAGGGGAACTTCTTAACTGATGAAGTTCAATCTATCATTTTTTTTTCTTTTATGGGTCTTCTTTTGGTATTATTATCTAAGAAAAATTTTGTATAGTAACATCTGAAGGTTTATAGTTTTAAGCTTTGTGGGTTCAGATCTGCGACCCATTTTGAGTGACCCTTTTTTTCTTTTCTGGTGCCAGATATGGGTTGAAGTTCACTTTTTGGCATTTGGATATCCAGTTGTTTAGCACCATGTGTTGAAAAAACTACCCTTTCTCTATTCAGAAGCCTTTTCATCTTTTTAAAAAATCTGAAGGGCACAGCAGCCCACTCTAGTGTTCTTGCCTGGAGAATCGCCGTGGACAGAGGAGCCTGGTAGACTAGAGTCCATGGGGTCCCAGAGAGTCAGACACGACTGAGTGACTAAGCACAGCACACTGATCGTATATATGGATATTATCCTGGATATTCTACTATGTTCTATTATCAGTGTGTCAACATTGTCACCATTATCAAACTGTTTTGATTGCTATAGTTTTATAATGTTCTGAGATTAGTAATGTTAATCCCCCAAATTTGTTCTTTTTCAAGATTGCCCAGGCTATTCTAGGTCCTTTGCTTTCCATATGTGAAGTTTTTAGAATTAGCTTATCAATGTTTCCAAAGAAACCTATTAGGATTTTTCTTATGATTACATTTTATCTATTGATTAATTTGTGGAGAACTGACATCCTAACAGTATCGAGTCTTTGGGCCTGTGAAGATTATATATCTCTTCATTTACTTAAGTTCTATATTTCTTTCTGCAAAGTTTTGAAGTTTTCAGTATATAGGTCTTTGTAAGGTTTATTCCTGTATATTTTGTATTTTGGTGCTGTTGCAAATTATATTATTCTGTAATTTTCAATTTTTTATTTTGTAACAGAATTGTCACTGAATTTTAAAAATTTTATTGGAGTATAGTTGATTTACAATGTTGTGTTAGTTTCAGGTGTACAGCAAAGTGATTCAGTTATGCGTATACATGTATTCATTCTTTTTAGGTATTTATTTATGTATTTTTGGGTGTGCCGGGTCCATGTTGCTGCACACACAAGCCTTCTCTAGTCGTGGAGAGCAGAGCTACTCTTCCCTGCTGTGCACAGGCTTCTCACTGTGGTGGCTTCTCTTGTTGCAGAGCTCAGATACTAGGCATGCAGCATTCAGTAGTTGTGGTGCCATGGACTTAGTTGCTCCTTGACACATGAGATCTTCCCAGATCAGGGACTGAACCCACATCCCCTGCATTAGCAGGCAAATTCTTATCCACTGGACCACCAGGAAGTCCCTGTTCATTCCTTTTTAGATTCTTTTTTCTTATAGGTGATCACAGAATATTGAGTAGAGTTCCCTGTGCTCTATAGGATGTCCTTGTTCATTATCTATCTTGTATATAGTAGTCTGGGTGTGTTCATCCCAAGCTCTTGATTTATCCCTTCCCCTCTGGTTTCCCCTTTGGTAATCATAAGCTTGTTTTTGATATCTGTAAGACTTTCTGTTTTGTAAAAGTTCATTTGTATCATTTTAAAAAATGATTAAAAAATGTTTAATTAGATCTCACATATGAGTGGTATGGTGTTTATCATTCTGTGTCTGACTCACTCAGTGTGATAATCTCTAGGTCCATCCATGTTGCAGCAAATGTCAGTAATTCATCCTTTTTATGACTGAGCACTATTCCTTTATATGTGTATATATATATACATATCACATCTTTATTCCTCTGTTGATGGGCATTTAGGTTGCTTCCATGTCTAGGCTATAGAGCACAGTGCTACAGTGAGCATTGTATCATGATGTTTTAAATATATTTATTTCATATCTTGTGACCTTACTGAACTCACTTATCCCTGCTAAGAAGTTTTTTTTTTTTTTTCAGATTCCTTAGAATTTTCTATGTACATAATTATATCATCTGCAGATAAAGACAGTTTTATTTCTTTCTTTCTAATTTACATGCCTTTAATTTCTTTTTCTTGACTTCTTGACTAACTAGAGTTTCCAGTACCAGACTGAGTAAAAGTAGCGAGAACAGACATCCTTGTTATAGTTTAGGGGGAAAGTATTTATTCTGTCATCTTTAAGTATAATGGAAGGTGTAGGCTTTTCCTAGGCATCCTTTATCATATTGAGGAAGCTTTATTTTTATTCCACATTTGTTAAAAATCTTTTTAGAATCAGGAGTGAATGTTAGATTTTATCACATCCTTTTTCTGCCTCTACTGAGACAGTCGATGAGTTGTCTTTTTTAGTCTTTTAACATGACCACTAACATTGATTTTTTAAATTATTGATTTATTTATGACTGTGCTGGGTCTTCATTGTGTTGCGTGGACTTTCTCTAGTTGCAGTGCACAGGCTGCTTTGGTGGAGCACAGGCTTTAGGACACACGGGGTCAGTAGTTGCAGTGCTTGGGTTCTCTAGTTGTGGTGGATGGGTTTAGTTGCCCCATGGGCATGTGGGATCTTAGTTCTCTGACCAGAGATCAAACTCATGTTCCCTGTGTTGGAAGGCAGATTCTTAACCACTGGGCCACCAGGGAAGTCCCTGAATGATTTTTTGAATTGAATATTAAATGAACCTTAAGTTCCTGGTATAAACCCCACTTGATCATGGTGTACTATCTTTTTATATATTACAAAATTCAATTGGTTGAAGTTTTGTGTAGAATTTTTGCCTTGATGTTCTTGAAGATACTGATTATATATTAGTAGTTTACTTTGTTTTCTAATATTTTTGGTTTTGATATTAGGGGTAATGTTAGTCTCTTAAAATGAGTTGGGAAGTGTTTTTTACTCTTCTATTTTATAGAGCAATTTGTATAGAATTATATATTATTTCTTCCTTAAATGTTTGATATAATTCACCAGTGAAGTCATTTAGGTTTGTGAGAAAGTTTTAAATTACAAAGATAGAGCTATTCAGATACAAGGCTAGTCAGTTTCTCTACTGGGTTTAAGGAAATTTCCTTACTGCATATAGGGGTATTATATCTTCTTGAGAGAGCTCCTTAGCTTTGTTCTTGTAAGGAATCTGTAATTTCATCTAAGTTGTCTAATTTATTGATGCAGAGTTGCTCACTTTATTCTCCATTATCCTTTTAATAACTATAGGATATCCACTCTTGTTCCTGTTATTGAAAATTTGTATTTTTTCTCTTTTTCTTCTCATCTATAAAAAGATTTATCTATTTTTTTGATCTCAAAAACTTGATTTTGTCTTTACCAATTTTTCTCTATTTTTCTGTTTCACTAATTTCCACACTGCTCTTTATTATTTCCTTTTTTCTACTTATTTTGCATTTAATTTACTCTTATTTCTTGTTTCATAAGGTATGGTGACTCAGTTGGGTAAGGAGCCCGCCTGCAGTGCAGGAAGTGTAGTTTGATCCCTGGGTGGGGAAGATCCCCTGGAGGAGGACACAGCAACCCACTCTGGTATTCTTGCCCGGAGAATCCCTGGACGGAGGAGCCTGGCAGGCTGTGGTCCATGGGGTCGCACAGAGTTGGTCACAACTGAAGCGACTGAGTACATGCACGTAAAGTATAGCTGAGCTTATGGTTTTGAGACCCGCCCATAAACAGTAGAATGGATATTGTGTTATGCTGTATCAGGACTGGTGTATAGAATGAATGTAGGCAGTTTTCTGTTCTTTGGTCTGTTTGATGTTTAAATGGCTGTTCTCATTAAACTCTATGATTTTATGCTCTTGTATATGTGTAATAGAGCTCACAGTTTTTTAAAAAATGGATTATAACAAAATTTTATGTGTAATATCTTACCCGGGTTCAATCCCTGGGTTGGGAAGATCCCCTGGAGAAGGAAATGGCAATCCACTCCAGTACTATTGCCTGGAAAATCCCATGAACAGAGGAGCCTGGTAGGCTACCGTCCATGGGGTCGCAAAGAGTTGGACACAACTGAGCGACTTCACGTTCACGTTCAATATCTTACTAATTAATTTAAAAATCTCTAAGAAATGGAGAATTTCTAGGAAAATATACAGTAACATTAATTTTAGAAGGATAAACTGGTCAATTTTCAGAGAAGAAATTGATGCATTTGTTGAAAATGAACCTCAAAATTTTGCCTGGACTCCATAGATGTGTTCAGACTTTGAAGGAGCAGGTAATCCCCACGCCATATAAACAGTTTAAGAGCATAGGTAATGGTTGAACTTTTCCCCAGTTTATTTCATATAGCTGGCAAAGTTTTTTTTAACCCTAGTAAATTATAGGAGAAATAGTGTCAGTGTTAGTCGCTCAGTTGTGCCTGACTCTTTGCAACCCCATGGACTGCAGCCCACCAGGCTCCTCTGTCCATGAGATTTTCCAGGCCAAGGATACTGGAGTGGGTTGCCATTTCCTTCTCCAGGGGATCTTCCCAACCCAGGATTGAACCCGGATCTCCTGCACTGCTGGCAGATTCTTTACTGACTGAGGTACAAGGGAAGTCAAATGAAGTCAAACTACAAATGAAGTTTAGGAAGAAATAAACTTCATAAATATAGATACTAAATCCAAATTTTAAAATAGCAATTCCATTCAGTAGAAACTTAATAACACTATGAATAACTAGCATACATGTCAGGAGAGTAAGACTATTTTAGTGTTTGAAATATGTTTTTATAGGTGTATTTTACTTCTCATCTAGGAACTGAAATGTCTTTTAGTTTTGTTTCCGGGAAGACCTCAGAGGCATTGTTTCCAGCAGATTTGTGTGCCTCTGAACTGAACGGTCTCTTGGATCTTGTAGCCCTTATACTGTGCATCTGGAAGTGTGCTCACATGTTTTCAGGCCTGCTGCTACCCACCCAGATGTAGTGAATATCCTGGTTTTGGTAGGCTGGATCTGCCATAGATGGTAGTAGGGACTCATTGGCCTGTTTTGTTATACACCTTATTTCTCATTTACTTAAATGGGATAGAGCTATGTGATGAGACCACATTTTCAGATAAGGGTGATTTTAGAACGAAGATTCAGGGTACTTTGAGGTATATCTCCTCATTAAAGTTAAAGCTATAGAGGGGACTTCCTTGGTAGTCCCGTGGTTGAGACTTGGCCTTTCAATGCGGGAGGTGTGGTTCCATCCCTGGTCAGGGAGCTCAAGATCTCATATGCATCAAGGCCAAGAAACCAGAGCATAAACAACAGAAGCCATATTGTAATAAATTCAATAAAGACTAAAATTAGTACACATAAAAAAATTCTTTAAAAAAATGTTAAAGCTATAGCAATATGGGAGAGATGTTATGGTGGGGGGATCTTGGGGACTCATATAAAGTCATCCAGGACATTCTCTGGTGGTCCAGTGGTTACAACTTGGTGCTTTCACTTCAGGGTCCTGGGTTTGATCCCTGGTCGAAAACTAAGGTCCTGCAAGCTGGATGGTGCTGCCAAAAAAAAAAAACAAAACCGTATTAGGAGATTTTATGAGAGCTTTGTGCAGTGGACCATTCACAGCCTAATTCACCCCAGCCCCTGACTGGAGGTCCATGACCTAACCGTCTCTGAGAACCTATCCTTTCCACCAGGCTAATTTGGTCTCCTGTTAAGCTCTTTCTCATTTATTTACTATCCTTTTGCCAACAATTTCAGATTAATAAACTGGGAAGGTGTTATCAGAGAAGGCTGAGGATCTGCTCTTCCACCAGAAGTAAGACTTTAATTGGTCCTATGCTCGGGCCTTTTTCCCTCCCAAATGCATCTGTCCCCTTTTTAAGCCTGAGGCTGAGGCCTTTCAACAAGTGCATCAAGCTAGTTTATGGCTCAACAGCCATGTACCTGCCCTAGAACTGCCCCAGTACTCTTTTATTTTATTTTTAAACTAATGGTTAGTCAAGGCTATGGTTTTTCCTGTGGTCATGTATGGATGTGAGAGTTGGACTGTGAAGAAGGCTGAGCGCCGAAGAATTGATGCTTTTGAACTGTGGTGTTGGAGAAGACTCTTGAGAGTCCCTTGGACTGCAAGGACATCCAAGCAGTCCATTCTGAAAGAGATCAGCCCTGGGATTTCTTTGGAAGGAATGATGCTAAAGCTGAAACTCCAGTACTTTGGCCACCTCATGTGAAGAGTTGACTCATTGGAGAAGACTCTGATACTGGGAGGGATTGAGGGCAAGAGGAGAAGGGGATGACAAAGGATGAGATGGCTGGATGGCATCACTGACTCGATGGATGTGAGTCTCAGTGACCTCCGGGAGTTGGTGATGGACAGGGAGGCCCGGTGTGCTGCAATTCATGGGGTCGCAAAGAGTTGGACACGACTGAGCGACTGATCTGATCTGATCTGATCCCGTCTCATTAGGGTTATCTTCATTTCAAATTCATCCCCATCCTGACTACTACTGTCTTCCCCTCGTCTCCTGGACAAGGGTATGTGAATCTTTATGACATCAGACTCGAACTTACATGGCCTTATGCATATCCTATAAGGTGAAGAGTAGAAGATGGTTCTCCAGAGAAGCTCTCTCTAGTGTGTGCATAACTGTGATGCTGTGTGGCTTGTAGCACACCCCAGCTACATTCTAGCCCCTGAAGAATAACATCTTGCCAACCCAAAGGACTGATATTTGACCCTAATGATGGTTTCCCACAATCTGATATTTCTTGGGCTCCTTCCTGATAAATGTGAGAGTTGCATGATGCTGGACTGGTTTCTGGATTGGGAGGTCTCTTAAATCAGCGTCCTCTGGAGTTTGATCATTCTTACTGATGGTTCATACTCCACTCTACCATAATAATCCCCTAGAGAAATGACTTCTTCATGAAGTCTTGGGGATGATCTAGTTCCCCAAGACCATCAGGGCAGTGCAGCAACTAATGACCCTATTTACCTCCCATCTGATCCTAGTGTATTCATTCGGACCTCACCCAGCTGGGCTGCCATCTTCCAAGAGGACTCAGTTCTTGGGATTCTTACTCCTATATCTATTTCTGAAAAAAAGATGATCTCAGTGCATATCAGCTGCTTCACTTGGGAATGAGACTTGCTTATGCTTTCATTCGCTGATTAGGAGCACTATGTCAAAGAGTCCTGGCATCCAGTCAGACTACAACACGGGGTCCACTCCAGCTGAAGCAGCTGCTGAAAACCTAGAATAAGCCAGATAGATGTCTTTTTTCAAGTGTGTTATGTTGGTCATCTATAATGTGCCAAGTGTCTAGATTTAGAGTCACTGATGCCTTGGAGTTTGTTCATAATCTGAGCAATCAGCAGATTACCTGGAAAGATTTCTGAGATAAACTTCAGCAGGCCAAGACTGGTGGAAGACACACTGACCAGCACCTGATAGTTCTGAGAACATGTGGAAAGGAACAATCCTTTCAACACCAAAGAAAAACCTACCATGATAGAAATGAGAAGACTTCTGGCTGGTGCCCTTCAAACTGACTTCTGGCTGCAATCAATGTCATTCTTTCTTGTCTTGCCCTGTGTAATCTATCAAGACCCTGCTATCCACCTTGGGCTATAGTAACCTTTATGTTGCCCAAGATACTACTGCCAGTTTCAGGATTTGGGCCTCTGAAAAGTGCATGACTTTGAAGAGTGGTGCTGGAGAGTTGCCTCTTGCAGTGTTCCAGCAGGTAAACTCAGAGATCTCAGCTTTGTTACCCTTTTGGGGGACCTGGAGATGATGGATTCTTAATAACTACATTACCACTGTAGACCCACCACTTATAGCCTGTAGCCTTTTGTTCTCCTGTTTTTGATCCTCTACAATAGGCTTAACATTTAGGAACTTCTCCTTCTCCCCAGACATGAATTTTAGTCTTTTCACTTCACATCAGAAGCATTTATTAACAGCCCTGAATCGGACATTATCAGAATTAGAGTATTGCTGGAAGGAGATCCACGTGTATTGATTGGCAACCGAGCTATCTCCATCTAGCTCATCAAAGGTGATGTTAAAGGTTTTTTAGGAAAACTTCCTTGACTCTATAGGTAGCCGTGAAACTTTTATCAAAAATTCGTATTGGGACTTCCCTGACGGTCCAGTGACTAAGGCTCCACACTCCCAGTGCTTGGGCCTGGGCTTGATCCCTGGTCAGGGAACTAGATTCCACATGCTACAATTGGAAGATCCTGCATGCCACAACTAAGGCCCTGTGCAGCCAAATAAGTAAATATATATATTTTTAAAGACTCGTAGTGATATTTTCCCACCAGATGTTCTATGGTAGTATTTTCAATGTCTCAGAAGTTTGTAAGAAAATGACTAGGGTCTGCTTTGTAGAATGCAATTCAGCTGAAAATAGTTTATTTCTCATGGATGGTGAACTAATTCTGAAGAACTAAAACTTTTAAAAGGTCACTATTATCTTCAAAATTGACCAATGTTTTTGTTCTAGGTATGATAAAGTTAAAATATGCATCAAATTTTGCGGCTGGAAGGATCTTTAGGGGCAGTGGTATGATGGAGGCTCAGGCTGCCTCACAAGAGCTGACTGTGCAGACCTCTTCCCAACTCCGCATTCAGTGATAACATACTAAATTGATGACTACCATTGAAATTGTCCTATGAGAGTATATATTTTGGAATTCAACAAATTAGGGATTCCCCCACCCTGAAATAAATGTTTTACCAGCTCCCCAGTACATAGGGGTCATTTAGAGTAAACCAACAGCTTCATCTGTTTTTAATAGATGAAGACTATTGAGAGTTTACTCAAGAAGCCACAACCAATTAGAAGAACTAAGGACTAGAACCCAATACTTTCAACTCCCTTGTTGTGATCCTCTTTTCTGAAATGCAGTAAGACATTGACCTAACTCCTTGAATGCAAAATTTAAACTTAGTGATGTTAACAGAGCTGTGGTAAATTTATTTATCTGAAGAGGCTTCTATTCCTTATTTATAACACAAAAATTTATAAAAAAATTTTTGGCTCTGATTTTCCACAATAATTCCACAATAAAAGTTTAATCATGAGAAAAATATGAGACATATTACTGCTTTTTGTGGTTTGCTTCAGAGAAAGCAATGGCACCCCACTCCAGTACTCTTGCCTGGGAAATCTCATGGACGGAGGAGCCTGGTAGGCTGCAGTCCATGGGATCGCAAAGAGTCGGACATGACTGAGCGACTTCACTTTCACTTTTCACTTTCATGCACCGGAGAAGGAAATGGCAGCCCACTCCAGTGTTCTTCCCTGGAGAATCCCAGGGACAGGGGAGCCTGGTGGGCTGCTATCTATGGTGTCGCACAGATTCGGACACGACTGAAGCGACTTAGCAGCAGCAGCAGCATGGTTTGCTTCAAGGACCTAAAGTGGGTGATTATTTCCCCACATGGTACAATTTTTTTTTTTTTGATGGTGTGAATGACCAAATCCCCTTCCCCAGAGAAAATAATGCTTCCTAGTTCCCTCTGCTTTTTCCTCACTAATCAACACTGGATCCAAAGCTTAGCTGGTAGGAGATCTTAGTAAAGGTAGTTTTTCTGTTCCCTTTGTGGGAATAAGACCTACTGTGGACCAACTGTGTTATCTTGACAGATAAGAGATGAGTTCCTTTTCTAAAAAAAGTGCTTCAACTCTATTCACTCACTTTATTGGGGGCAGGAAAAGTAATATTTTTGTAATGGTTAAGAGCCCTGGCCACCTGGATTAGAATCTAAGCACAGTACATAGATATATATGTGTTCTTGAGCGAGATATTTAACTACTCTATTCCTATTTCCTCATCTTAAAAAATGAGGCTAGTAACAGTCTCATAATGAGGATGGAATGAGTTAGTAATGTTGATGTACAGAACAGAGTGCTACATAAGTGTTTGCTGCTGTTATTGTCATATAATTGTAATTGACTCTGGTAAGTTGCATAACATTTATTGGGACAAGGCATTAGACCTTAGTAAATCCAACAGCCTTTCTGCCTCTCATTTTATAGCACTTCACTACGTGTCCCATTTCAACCCAGATCCCAAACCCTGTTGATAAGAGATGATATGATTGAGGTCTATATTAATAGAAAATCAGTTCTGCACAAATCTTTGAACCGAACAAAGTTCGGGGAAGGCAATGGCACCCCACCCCAGTACTTTTGCCTGGAAAATCCCATGGACGGAGGAGCCTGGTAGGCTCCAGTCCGTGGGGTCGCTAAGAGTCGGACACGACTGAGCGACTTCACTTTGACTTTTCACTTTCATGCATTGGAGAAGGAAATGGCAACCCACTCCAGTGTTCTTGCCTGAAGAATCCCAGGGACAGGGGAGCCTGGTGAGCTTCCGTCTATGGGGTCGCACAGAGTCGGACACGACTGAAGCGACTTAGCAGTAGCAGTAGCAACTACAAAGTTAATTGAATGGAGTTATATTTAGGGGAATTACTCTTAGCAGTTCCTCAGTAGGAGTAAGTGAATAAATGAGTTGGTATAATCTGATTTTTTCTGTTTAGTGATTATCTTTTGTCGCTTCTCAGAAAGAATGTTATGATTGGATCACCACGTCCTCTCACCTCCTTTCTGGTCTCAAAGGCAGAAAAATTAAGTTACTGACACATGAAGAAAAACAGCAGCTACTTGGAGAAGAGGTATTTGCCGTGCATCAGCACTGGTCGTCATTCACGCTTTTCCTGTATTTCAATAGATAGGAGCGCCTTGACTTTTTCCAACCAATGTTTTGAATCCTCGTTCATTTACTCTATGAGAATTTGGGTTCTGACCAAGAGCACTGGCAACTCTTCTCTCTTCTAAAGAAGAGAGTCCTCACCCAAACATCTCTCTTCACTTTCTTGGAGGGCGATTTTGCCTCCTAGGATATGGCAACCCACTCCAGTATTCTTGCCTGGAAAATCCCATGGATTGAGGAGCCTGACAGACTATAGTCCAGAGGATCACAAAGAGTGGGATTCGACTGAGCATGGCACAACATATTACAGAGGGGAGCTGCCCTGCCACTTCCTGAGGCATCTCCTCAGACTTCTCTGCTTCTGCCCACACCCCTCCTTCTCCACTTAGTCTCAGTCTTCCCATCCAAGGTTATGTCTTCCTTTGGGTACATAATCTCATGTGTGTTGTCTTCTTTCTTTAGTATCTTTAATGCCTTCCTCTCTAATGATTCCATTTTATCAATGTATTCAGTTCAGTTCAGTGGCTCAGTCGTGTCCGACTCTGTGACCCCATGAGTCGCAGCACACCAGGCCTCCCTGTATTAGCAATCTATAATCACGGTCTCTCTTCCATCTGAGAAAATATGTCCCTTGATTTTTTTTTTTTTTATCCTCCCTTACTACTTTTTTCCCTCCTTCCTAGCACAATCACTTTTCTTAAAACTCTCTGTAAAGTCCCCCAGTGATCTCATTGTCAGATCCATGTGTCTCCAATCCCATATTTAACCTGACTTCTCTCTAGCATTTGATCCTGTTAACCATTTACTTTTTTGGTCATCTCTCTTTGCAAGACAAAAATTCCATCTTTCTTCTACTTCTTTCTTTTCATGTAGTCTTTCACCTCTGCCTGCCTCTTAAATGTTGATATTCTTTCCTTGGCTTATTTTCTCTCTCATTCAACACTCTCCACATTGCTATGTTAATCCTGTAGTTTCCACTACCTGTTAACTGAGGATCCCAAGTCAATGAATGTCATGTACCTAATGGCTTCCCTGGTGGCTCAGCGGGTAAAGAATCCACCTGCAATGCAGAAGACCTGGGCTTAATCCCTGGGTTGGGACAATCCCCTGGAGAAGGGAATGGCAACCCACTCCAGTATTCTTCCCTGGAGAATCCCCATGGACAGAGGTCTTATCTGGAGAATCCCCATGGACAGAGGAGCCTGGAAGGCTACCGTCCATCGAGTTGCAAAGAGTCAGACACAATTGAGTGACTGAGCACACAATGCCAGTCATAAATGTTTATTTTTACTTCCATCTGATGGAGTTTGTCTCCAGCAAAGTCTGAAGAAGCTCCTGTTGCTATTGGAGCGACAAACTATACAGATGTGATCTGATGGCATATATGTCAATGCTCTTGGGTCTAAGAAGGAAGTTTCTGTCTATACACTTGCAGGACTTCTGTTTTACATTTATTAAATTTTTTTTTTTTTTTTAAATTTTGGGTGTACTATGTGGCTTGTGGGAGTTCCCCAACCAGGGGTTGAACCTGGGCCCCAACAAGGAAAGCTCTGAATTGTAACCACTAGACTACCAGGGAACTCCTTATTTTATATTTGAACACTGAAAAAAACACTGTCTTTCTAAGTTGTACACCCTTAACAAATTCTCATTTTTTTCTTTGCTGCCCAGATCTTGGCCAGAATTATTTTGAATTAACCACTGAATGATTTCATTAACATTATACATCTTAAATTACAGTACAATTTTAGAAACTTAATGAAGTACCATAGATATGATCTTGGCTGCACTTCAGATCTAGGAAAAAATTCAAGACCTAAACAGAATCACAAAGACTTAAGAACATAAAGGATTTTAAGGGTCGTTGAATTCAACCATCAGATGCATAAATCTTAGTGTAACACCTGCACAGTTGGTCATTAGGTCTATGTTTGAGTATCTGAAGTGATAGAGACCTTTCAGAGTCAGTCCATGTATTTTTGGCGAGCAGTGACTATTAGAACATTATTCTTTTATTGAACAAAATGATAGATGTTTCCTTGTAGCTTTTTCCCTACCTTCTGGTCCTAGTTCAGTCTTTGAGTTTGTATGAAAAGGCTGATACATCCTCCACATTATAGTATTTCCCACTATTCTATGTTATGGTATTTCTAACATTTGAAACTAGCTATATTCAACCTAAGTCTGTGTCTAGGTTTTCTATTATTTTATATTAGTCTGTCTGTTCATTAGTCATCACCACAGTCTTTTAATTATTGAGGCCTTATGATACATTTTTATATTTGGTAGGACCAGCACTTCCTTACTAATCTTTTTGGGGTGTTTGATGGCTATTCTTATTTATTTATTCTTCTATATAATCTCCCTCTAGAAAATATATGAATCTTTAAAACTGAGGTGACATAAAATTTACATACTAACTCAGAGCACACTTTTATGCTGTTGAGTAGTCCTGTGAAGAATATGGCTGATAGGATGTCCACCTGTATGCCTTTTAATAATGTTTTATTGTTTTCTCATTTTGCACATTTCTTGTAAGGTAGGCTTGAATATTTTATTTTTTGATATTTTAAATGGAATCTTCTTTTCCATTATACCTTCTAATTGGTTACTGTGTATATATTACTGATTTCTGTATTTTAATGTTTTGTATGGTGACTACTAAATTATCTTATTATTTTAATAGTTTTTCAATAAATTCTTTTGGGTTCTCCAGATATTCAATTAAACCACCTACATAGAAGGAGTTTTACCTCTTTTCCCACCCCCCTCCAATTATTATGCCTTTAATTGCTTTTTCTTGTCTAATTGCATTGAATTATTCTTCTCCTCTTTCCTTCTGCCTTAATCTTTAGAATTTTCATTAGTGAGGACCTGCTGAAGGCAAATTCAGTTTTTGGTTGTCTGAAAATGTCTTTTTTCACCCTCATTCTTAAATTTTTAGCTGTGTATACAAATCTCGGGGAAGGCGGTGACACCCCACCCCAGTACTTTTGCCTGGAAAATCCCATGGACGGAGGACCCTGGTAGGCTCCAGTCCATGGGGTCGCTAAGAGTTGGACACGACTGAGCGGCTTCACTTTCACTTTTCACTTTCATGCATTGGAGAAGGAGATGGCAACCCACTCCGGTGTTCTTGCCTGGAGAATCCCATGGACGGGGGAGCCTGGTGAGCTTCCGTCTATGGGGTCGCACAGAGTCGGACACGACTGAAGCGACTTAGCAGCAGCAGCATGCAAATCTAGGATGATTTTCTCTCTGCACGTAGAAGATACTGTTTCCACTGTTTTCCGGGTTTTATTGTTACCAAACTGACAATTGAAAATCCAGCTGTCAGACTTTCTTTGTGGCTCAGTGGTAAATAATACACCTGCCAATGCAGGAGACATGGGTTCTGATCCCTGGTATGGGAAGATTCCACACGCTTCGGAGCAACTAAGCCTTTGCGCCCCAACTGTTGAGCCTGTGCTCTGCGCACCCTAGAGCCCGTGCTCTGCGCACCCTAGAGCCTGTGCTCTGCGCACCCTAGAGCCCGTGCTCTGCGCACCTTAGAGCCCGTGCTCTGTGCCGCCTTAGAGCCCGTCCTCTGCGCACTTTAGAGCCCGTGCTCTGCGCACCCTAGAGCCCATGCTCTGCGCACCTTAGAGCAGGTGCTCTGCACACCTTAGAGCAGGTGCTCTGCGCACCTTAGAGCCTGTGCTCTGCAACAAGAGCAGCCACGGTGGTAAGTCTGTGCACTGCAACGAAGGGTAGCCCCCAGTCGTAGCAACTAGAGAAAAGCCCATGTAGAAAGGAAGACGCAGCACAGGCACAAATAAATAAATAAAAATCCAGCTGTCAATTCTTTTGAAGTTAATCTCTCTGGCTCATTTAAGATATTCTTTTTTACTTTGGCATTTTGCAGCTGCACTCTGATAAATGTGGATGAAGTTTTTCTTTTCAAATTTTACTTGGGATTCTCTTGGTTTTCGGAATCTTTGGCTGGGTATCTTTCATTGGATTTAGAAAATTCTCAGTCATCAACTGTTCAATTATTGTCTCTACTGTATTTGCTCTTTCCTTTCCTTCACTCTGAATGGATATATATTGGAATCTGTCCCCAATGTCTTTTAATTCTTCATATTTTCTATCTCTTTGCCTCCCTGCAGTGATTCCTGGATGATTTCTTCTGACTCAATTTCCAGTTCACTGATTTGCTCTTTAGCTGAGTTTAATCTGCTCTTAAAGCTTTCTGTTGAGTTTGAAATTTAATTGTTCAAGTTCTGTTTGGTTCTTTTTCAAGTCTGATTATTTTTGTAATCTTCCATAGTTTCAATCTCTTATTTCTTTTAAAGTTTAAATATAACTATGTAGCCTATCTGATAATTTGAACATATATCTATATAAGAATATTAATTACAGTATTATTTGTAACAACATATAAGAAACAATATAAATATTGATCAATAGAAAATTACTTTCATAAATTATGGTATGTTCAAGTAGTAGAATTCCATACAGATAAAATAGATGATTATATAGTGACATAAGAATCACCCATGATATGCTATTGAGAAAAGCAGATGAAGGAACATAACATTATTATTTCATTTGTATGAATGTGTTTATATGTGGATAAAGCAGACTAGAATATTCAACAAAGTGATTCAAGTTGTTACCTCTGAGGGTTGAGATTATTAATTTCTCTGTAATGTTCAAATATTTTATAGCAATACTGTGTTATCAGGAAAAGTATTTTCATTTTGGAAAAATATCCTAATATACTATTTTTCTACACCATGTACATAATGCTACAGCATAATTTCATTTTTTTTTAATGTGATATAGCCTTATTATTTTGTTGGGTTTAGTGAATATGTTTAAGTTATACATTTCTCTATTTTTTTTATAAATTGATTCATCAACCATCATCCCTAAATTTTATAAATGCAAAATTATGATTATAATCATGCTTTCCTTTAGATTTTGAATTTTTATACTTTGTTATCTTCTTTCCTTTCTTCTTTTCTCCATATTGGTACAGCCTGGATCATGTCCTCTCTGTTAACCTCATCCATATCCATATCTGCAGGCCAAAACAGACCAAGAGCTCTTAGTCCCACTGGTTGTCATTGACTGGAGACTATGCAACATCAAAGTGATGACCAATTGAGTTCCTGGTGAAGACATTCTTGACCTTCATCAGTCTTTCTCTTCTTGCTATTTTCTCACATGTGGTGGTTGAAGGGACTGCTACAGCATAATTTCAAATTGCTATAAAATATCTTGCATGGTTTATACTATATTTTTTAATGGCATTTTTCTATTGTGGGTATTGAGCTTATGTATAACTTTGTTTTATAAATATTGCTGCAATAAACTTCTGAAGGACAGTCTTTAGTCAATTGTGCAGACTCCACTGAGGTATTCAACACTATTGACTCCTTCTCTCTTCGCTTTTGGCTTTCCTTGTGACCCTTTCACACTTCTGAGGCAACTTTTAGCCTCCTTTCCAGTCTCCTCTTTCTTCCTTGACCGTTATTGTGACTAGCTTCCTGTCCAAATAAGGCCTTGTCCCCTAGTCATTTCACAAGTTCTCCTTTGGCAATATAATTAACTTTCTTGGCTTTAAATAAATTCAGATAACTGTTAAATCTTTATCTATAAGCAACAGCCTTCCAATCTAAACTCCAGATCCACAAATTCAGCTACTTACTTGTTTCGCCCCTTCATGGGTCACAGTCTTGTGTAACTCAATGAGACTGTGATCCACACTGTGTGGGGCCACCCAAGATGGACAGGTCATGGTGAAGAGTCCTGAGAAAATGTGATCCACTGGAGAAGGGAAATCACTTCAAACCACTTGAGCATTCTTGCCTTGAGAACCCCATGAACAGTATGAAGAGGCAAGAAAATATGACACTAGAAGATGAACCCCCTAGGTCTGAAGGTGTTCAGTACCCTACTGGGGAAGAGCAAAGGGCAATTACTAAGAGCTCCAGAAAGAATGAAGCAGCTGGGCCAAAGCAGAAATGACACTCAGTTCTAGATGTGTCTGCTGGTGAAAGTAAAGTCTGATGCTGTAAAGAACTGGAATGTTAGGTCCATGAATCAAGGTAAACTGGATGTGGTCAAGCAGGAGATGGCAAGAGTGAACATTGACATCTTAGGAATCAGTGAATGAAAATGGACAGGAATTGGGCATACTTAGTTCAGATGACCATTGTATCTAATACTGTGGGCAAGAATCCCTTAGAAGAAATGGAATAGCCCTAATAGTCAACAAAAGAGTCTGAAATACAGAACTTGGGTGCAACCTTGTAAATGGCAGAATGATCTCACTTCATTTCCAAGGCAAACCATTCAACGTGACAGTAATCCAAGTCTATGTCCCAACCACTGATGCTGGAGAAACTGAAGTCGACCAGTTCTATGAAGACCTACAACACCATCTAGGGCTAACACCAAAAAAGAGATATCCTTTTCATCATAGAGGATTGAAATGCAAAAGTAAGAAGTCAAAAGACACCAGGAATAGTAGGCAAGTTTGGCCTTGGAGTACAAAATGAACCAGGGCAAAGGGTAACAGAGTTTTGTCAAGAGGATGCACTGGTCATAGCAAACACCCTTTTCCAACAACCCAAGAGGCAGTTCTACACATGGACATCACCAGATGGCCAATATGGAAATCAGATTGATTATGTTCTTTGCAGCCAAAGATGGAGAAACTCTATACAGTCAGCAAAAACAAGTCCTAGAGAGCTGACTGTGGCTCAGATCATGAACTCCTTATTGCAAAATTCAGGCTTAAACTGAAGACACTAGGGAAAACCACTAGGTAATTCAGGTATGAACTAAACGTGAACGTGAAGTCGCTCAGTCGTGTCCGACTCTTTGCGAGCCCGTGGACTGTAGGCTCTGTCCAGAGGACAGGCTCCTCTGTCCATGGGATTTTCCAGGCAATAGTACTGGAGTGGATTGCCATTTCCTTCTCCAAGGGATCTTCTCAACCCAGGGATTGAACCCGAGTCTCCCACATCATAGACAGACACTTTACCGTCTGAGCCACCAGGGAAGTCATGAACTAAATTAAATCCCTTATGATTATATGGTGGAGATGATGAATAGATTCACGGGAATAGATTTGATAGACAGTGATTGAAGAACTATGAATGGAGGTTTGTAAAATTGTACAAGAGGCAGTGACCAAAACCATCCCAAAGAAAAAGAAATGCAATAAGGCAAAGTAGTTGTCCGAGGAGACGTTACAAATAGCTGAGGAAAGAAGAGAAGTGAAAAGCAAGGGAGAAAGGGAAAGATGTATCCAGCTGAATGCAGAGTTCCAAAGAATAACAAAGAGAGATAAGAAGGCCTTCTTAAATGAACAATGCAAAGAAATAGAGGAAAGCATTAGAATGGGAAATACTAGAGATTTTGTCAAGAAAATTGGAGATATCAAGGGAACATTTCATGCAAGGATAGGCATGATAAAGGACAGAAACAGTAAGGACCTAATAGAAGCAGAAGAGATTAAGAAGAGATGGTAAGAATACACAGAACTATATAAGAACAGTCTTAATGACCCAGATAACTACAATGATGTGGTCACTCAACTAGAGCTGGACATCCTGGAGTGTAAAGTCAAGTGGGCAGTAGGAAGCATTACTCCAAACAAAGCTATTGGAGGTGACAGAATTCCAGCTGAGCTGTTTAAAATCCTAAATGATAATGCTGTAAAAGTTCTGCACTCAGTATGTCAGCAAATTTGGAAAACTGAACAGTGGCCACAGGACTGGAAAAAGTCAGTTTTCATTCTAGTCCCAAAGAACAATGCCAAAGAATGTTCAAACTATCATACAATTGCATTCATTTCACATGCTAGCAAGGTTATGCTGAAAATCCTTTAAGCTAGGTTTCAGCAGTATATGAACTGAGAACTTCCGATATACATGCTGGGTTTCAAAGAGGCAGAGAGAGGAACCAGAGATCAAATTGCCAACATCTGTTGGATCCTGGAGAAAGCAAGGAAGTTCCAGAAAAACTTCTGCTTCATTGACTATGCTAAAGCCTTTGCCTGTGTGGATCACAACAAATGTGTGGAAGATTGTATAAGAGATGGGCGTACCAGACCACTAACTGTCTCTTGAGAAACCTGTATGCAGGTCAAGAAGCAACAGTTAAAATCAGACATGGAACAACTGACTGTTTCCAAGTTGGGAAAGGAGTATGACAAGGCTGTATATTGTCACCCTGCTTATTTAACTTCTATGCAGAGTACATCATGCGAAATGCCAGGGTGGATGAGTGACAAGCTGAAATCAAGATTGCCAGGAGAAATACCAACAACCTCAGATATGCAGATGGTAACACTAATGGCAGAAAGTGAAAAGGAACTGAAGAGTCTTTTGAAGAGGGTTAAAGATGAGAGTGAAAAAGCTGGCTTAAAATTCAGCATTCAAAAAACTAAGATCATGATTCCATCACTTCATGGCAAACAGAAGGGGAAAAAGTAGAAACAGTGACAGATTTTATTCTCTTGGGCTCAAAAATCACTGCGAACAGTGACTGCAGCCACAAAATTAACAGACGCAGAGACATCGCTTTGCCAATAAAGATCTGTATAGTCAAAGCCATAGTTTTTCCAGTAGTCATGTAAGGATGTGAGTTGGACCATAAAGAAAGCTGAGCGCTGAGGAATTGATGCTTTTGTGGTGCTGGACAAGACTCTTGAAAGTCCTTTGGACAGTAAGGCGATCAAACCAGTCATTCCTAATGGAAATCAATCCTGAATATTCACTGGAAAGACTGATGCTGAAGCTGAAACTTCAGTGCTTTGGGCATCTGATGTGAAGAGCTGACTCACTGGAAAAGACCCTGATGCTGGGAAATACTGAAGTCAAAAGGAGAAGGGGGTGGCAGAGGGTGAAATGGTTGGATGGCATCATCAACTCGATAGACCTGGGTTTGAGCAAACTCCAGGAAATAGTCAAGGACAGGGAAGCCTGGTGTGCTGCAGTCCATGGGGTCACAAAGAATCAGACATGACTGAATTTCTGACAGCAACAAGTTGCTAGAGTGATTGTTTTGAAATGCGAAACAGGTCAATCAAATGACTGGTCCGGCAGGATAGAATCCAGTCTCCCTGGCATAATATTCCAGTCCTTCCTCTGACTGTGCTCCTGTCCATCTGCTTCTAAGTTTTTGTTCTATTGACCTCCTTTTGTTCTTAGTGCCAGTCATGTGCAAATAACATCTCTGTCTGGAACTCACTTGTGCCATCTTTTTCTCCTCACCCATCCTTTCAGAGGGAACGCAGATATTATGTCTGCCAAGAAACCTTCTGGGTTAACCCTCTCTTTCACCCCTGCCCAATACCAGATCTGGCTTAGGTGCTCCTGCTCTCTGACTATACATCACCATAGGATTTTCTTGTCCACTAAATTGTAAGCTGCTTAAGGCAGGGACTGTTCTTATTAACCTTTGTATCCTTATCACTAGCATAGTGCCCAGTTACAAAATTAATGCTCATTAAATATTTTTTGAATGGAAATATCTGCAAAAATATTTATGTCCACTAAGCTACAATATAATATTGTTGTGTCTAATAGGATATTCTAAAAAGATTAAGTGAGCCTGAAGCAGGAAGGATTCATAAAGAAATTGAAGAAAACATGGAGGACAAGAAACTTGAGAAGGAAAAGAAAGAAGAGAGTGCAGAAGAGGTAAGATTATTTAGTATTATTTCCTTTTCCTTTATATTTTTAAAGAAAATATATAATGAATATATATATTTAAAGAATGAATATATAATGAAAAATATGTGTATATTTGAGCCTCCAAGATGGCTAGTGGTAAAGAATCCCCCTGCCAATGCCAGAGACATGAGTTCAATCCCTGAGTCAGGAAGATCTCCTGGAGAAGGAAGTGGCAGGCTCTATAGTCCATGGGAGTCAGACTCGACTCAGCGACTAAACAACAGCAGCAAGTGCAGTGTGTGCATACATGTGTATATATGCTATTGAAAGTAGAAATAGGTCATCTGGAGTGAACGCTTCAGTTTCCTTCCTTTCCTCATTTCAGTTCAGTTCAGTCGCTCAGTCATGTCCGACTCTTTGCGACCCCATGAATCGCAGCACGCCAGGCCTCCCTGTCCATCACCAACTCCTGGAGTTCACTCAGACTCACGTCCATTGAGTCAGTGATGCCATCCAGCCGTCTCATCCCCATTCCTCATCTGTCGTCCCCTTCTCCTCCTGCCCCCAATCCCTCCCAGCATCAGAGTCTTTTCCAACGAGTCAACTCTTCGCATGAGGGGGCCAGAGTACTGGAGTTTCAGCTTTAGCATCATTCCTTCCAAAGAAATCCCAGGGCTGATCTCCTTCAGAATGGACTGGTTGGATCTCCTTGCAGTCAAAGGGACTCTCAAGAGTCTTTTCCAACACCACAGTTCAGAAGCATCAGTTTTTCAGGGCTCAGCCTTCTTCACAGTCCAGCTCTCACATCCATACATGACCACTGGAAAAACCATAGCCTTAACTAGACGGACCTTTGTTGGCAAAGTAATGTCTCTGCTTTTGAATATACTATCTAGGTTGGTCATAACTTTCCTTCCAAGGAGTAAGCGTCTTTTAATTTCATGGCTGCAATCACCATCTGCAGTGATTTTGGAGCCCCCCAAAATAAGGTCTGACACTGTTTCCCCATCTATTCCCCATGAAGTGATGGGACCAGATGCCATGACCTTCGTTTTCTGAATGTTGAGCTTTAAGCCAACTTTTCACTCTCCCCTTTTACTTTCATCAAGAGACTTTTTAGTTCCTCTTCACTTTCTGCCATAAGGGTGGTGTCATCTGCATATCTGAGGTTATTGATATTTCTCCCAGCAATCTTGATTCCAGCTTGTGCTTCTTCCAGCCCAGCATTTCTCATGATGTACTCTGCATAGAAGTTAAATAAGCAGGTTGACAATATACAGCCTTGACGTACTCCTATTCCTATTTGGAACCAGTCTGTTGTTCCATGTCCAGTTCTAACTGTTGCTTCCTGATCTGCATATAGGTTTCTCAAGAGGCAGGTCAGGTGGTCTGGTATTCCCATCTCTTTCAGAATTTTCCACAGTTTATTGTGATCCACACAGTCAAAGGCTTTGGCATAGTCAATAAACAGAAATAGATGTTTTTCTGGAACTCTCTCGCTTTTCCCATGATCCAGCAGATGTTAGCAATTTGATCTTTGGTTCCTCTGCCCTTTCTAAAATCAGCTTGAACATCAGAAGTTCATGGTTCACCTATTGCTGAAGCCTCATTTAGATTTACCCATACTTGCACGCACAGTTAATGTCTTTATTTTCCAAGGATAGGGTGTCCCTCTTCCTTTCTAAATCCAGCCCTTTCCTAACTGGCCTCATTCACCTATACGACTGATAACCACACAATCTACCTCTCACTCTGCTCTGTTTCTTTATCCTTTCATTGCCATATTTTTCAAATAGTTGTTTAAACTCCCTTGTCTCCACTCTTCAGCTCCCACTCTGAGCTGCCTTTTCTCGCTCCCCTCAGGCCATCCACACTTCTCTTTTCCTTATCCTGTCTCCACCCCTGCCGTGGCATTAATAATAAAAATAACCCTTATTGGGGCATTTGTAATAATAATAATAATGAAAATACAATGATAACTACCAATAATTGGGTGCCTACCACAGCCTATATGCTTTGCACGTTATCTCTTACTTACACAATACAACCTCAAGGTAAATATTATTGTTCCCGTTTTACAGATAAGAAAACTGAAGCTCATAAAGGAACTGACGTACTGAAAACCATATGCTATTAAGTGCCAGAACCAACATTCAGACCTAGTGTAGTCTGCCCTTGTAATTCCTAGGTGGACTTCTATTTTCTTTGGCTTTCAGAACTCATAATCACTCTCCATTTTGTCTTAATTTACTTCCCTGGGGTGTTTCTTTGCTGTGAATATTTGAAATATTGGCATGACCCCAAACCATGACATACATCCTTTACTCACTTTACATACTATACAAAAGAATAAAAATATTGTATAACACCCATGCCTCTTTTGATCAGCATTTTATGCTTTTCTTCTGGTATAGTGCTTGGCATATAAAAGGCAAAATATATGGAATACATTATTTTTTGGCCACTAAATCTGTCATACCTATTAAATCTCCTCCTTCCCTTCTTATGACACCTGAGTTCAGGCCCTTTCCTTCCTATTTTACAAACTCCTATTCAGTTTTCAAATGTCGTTTCACTGTTAAAAAAAATAACAAAAACCTAAGGTGTCTGGACAAAATACAAGGCCCTTTTCTGGGTACACATAGCTCTTGGAACTTACCTTTATGATCACAGTAATCATGTAGATCATAATTATTTTATTGGTTATCTCTCCCACAGTCCTATGAGTTCCTGAGGTCTGAAAGAAATCCTCTTTGTTTCACAGTTACTTCCCTTTGTCCCCACTTCCCTATCCCTGCTAATTTTTCCCACAGTGTTTCCTGTAAGTCTTCTAAATGCTTCCTGAATGATGAAAACAAATGGAAAACCAAAGCTCACTAACAGGTCTGTGGTATTTCTATGCCCTAGAAACCTTCGACATCAACAGAAAAGGAAAAAATCATTCGAGTCATTGGAGAAGATGAAAATATTCATTCTCAACCTCTGTATGGAACAGATGCATTGTCTTCTTGGGTCTGTATCTGCAACTCAGCTAGGAAATTCAAAACTAGAAAATTTAACATTATGCAAATATTATATGGATCTAACATAACTTTTAGCATTTCTAAGAGAACGCTTAAATAATATATTTTCCAGATTTATTTTTCTCCCAGCATCATCCTTGAAAAAACTGTAGTTTGTTCACAAAAACTTTTCATTCTCTTCCTTAGAAGTCATTTTAAAATCAGCATTTCATCCCTTTCCTTAACTTAACAATATTATGGTCAGTATTTGACCAATTTAAAAAATGTATTTGTTCAGCAGACTCTATTGATAACTGTGATAAGAACATACCAGCAACCACAAGAATTCCTGGGGAACTGGAAACCTTTAGATAGTAGCTGTGGAAACTCAGCAGGAAAACAAAGTTAAAACTCCTTCTCAAAAAGTTCTAGGATCATTTACACTTAAGTTAGCTCTAGATTTGTATCTCTCTGTACAGGATGCCATGACTTTAGGAATCTCTGGGTGGGCTTCATCCCACTAACCCCCTGAAAATGGTACGCAACATTCTGTCTGTATAGTCATACTGTGCATTTTCTTGGGGAGCAAGGGGATGTGCTGGAAATCCATAGACATCATCAAATTTCTCAACCTCAAAGTTAAGAACCATTTCATTGCTAGGAGTCTGACTCGTCTGAGTAGGAACAGGCGTGGCGAGCTGTGCTGAAGGTACTGGTGGATAGCAGCTAGATCACTAAAGTGGTTGCATGGTCCAGAGTAGAGGCAGATTGCAGGGATGTATGTGAAGGGAGATTGTAGGAAATAGGCTCCAACTCTGGGAGGAAGAACTGGGTGAAACGATGTGGAGAGTTAGGCAGGAGCAGGCAAAATTAGAGAAAGAGTGGTGCATGGGGGTTGGGGGGGATTACAATCACAGTCTTCCAAAGTAATGCCTTTTTAACAAGTTTCTAAAATTATACGTTAATGTGTCAGTTGATAGGCTTCATAGGTGGCTCAGTGGTAAAGAATCCGCTTGCCAATGCAGGAGACACAGGTTCGATCCCTAGGTCAGGAAGATCCCCTGGAGGAGGAAATGGCACCCACTCCAGTATTCTTGCCTGGAAAATCCCATGGACAGAAGAGCCTGGCGGGCCACAGTCCACGGGGTCACAGAGTCTGGCACGACTGAACTGAGCACGCACACATATCAGGTGAGAAGGCTGTGAGGCAAAGATGTAGGGGTAAGCGATGCAAATGCAATGTCATGAGACATATTTTCTAAAAAAGCAAACAAAGGGTAGCACTATAATGAGAACCCTCCACCAGTGCCACCCAAAACCTTCCTACCCCAGATTTTCTCCCCAGAGGTAAAAGCCCTGCTATGCTACCCTGGCAAGGCATCAGTGTGCGTGCTAAGTCACGTCAGTCACGTCCAACCCTGTGCGACCCCATGGACTGTAGCCTGCCAGGCTCTTCTGTCCATGGGATTCTCCAGGCAAGAATACTGGAGTGGGTTGCTGTGTCCTCCAGGGGACCTTCCTGACCCAGGGATCGAACCCTTGTCTCTGTGTCTCCTGCATTGGCAGTCGGGTTCTCTACCATTAGTGCCACCTGGGAAGCCTGGCAAGGCATCAGGGTTTGGCCTACAGTGTGGCGAGAAGCAGTCAGGAAAATGGAAGCCTGTAGCCTGGGGCAAAATGGAGGGTGCAGTGCTTGTCTTTGATAGCGTGGGGCTCCTGCGCCAGGATGCCACAGTTCCATCTGATACAGTGTGATGCCGTGTGGCGAGCCCACCTGAGGATGATGTGGTCCAGAAAGTCTGTCTCTCGGCTTTGAAAAGTTGCTAATGTTCTACTGTAGATCCCTGAAAACCCAACTGGCCAGGTTCTTGTTGACCCTGAGGCCTAAAATGGACTAAAATGCCATCCAGATGTACTTGCAAGTTCCTTGAAATAAGGGAGAATGACATTCATCGTAGGGGTGGTGACCAGACCACTGCACAGGTAGAAAAGAATCACTAGGTACTCAAACAGAGGGGCCCTGTGTGCTAGGCAAGTGAAGACAAAGTTGATCTTTGGGGACGTCGGTACCCAGAGAATGAAGATCCTTGACCTGGAGGAGGTCAGAGATTCGGGGCCGGAGGTGGAGCCTGGGGGAAGGGTGCTGTCTTGATGTGGACTGTGCTGTGGACTCGGTGGGGCAGGAGGGGCCTTGGCTCTGTGCTCTTTCCATTCATAAAGACATCGGGGCTCCTGGAAGGCAGTTTAAGATTTTAAAACTTTCACTGTAAAAATTTCTTTTGCTTTGTTTGCTTGTTCTTCCTTTATCCTTTTTTCCCCGTCTTTCTTTTTTTTCTTTTTGACAGACACTTAGCCTCTGGCCCTAAGAACGTAGCAACCATTTAGCAGGGCTACAGATCCAAGGCACTGGTTCTGTTGGGCAGTGGCTCTCTATGGTCTGCAGACACAGCTCCCAGGAGGCAGTTTGATGGACACTGGGGAAGGAAAGAGAAAAGGAAGGAAGGGATAGAGAAGCAAAAACCTTGTGATTTGCAGGTATAACTTGTCCTGTCCACCGTAACCAGGAGAGGGAGAGGGATGGACCATCAATTATTCAAAACTCTCTTCAGTTAGCTGGAAATCAGAATTTTGTGGGAATTCCTGAAGACTGTACTCAAAGCAGGAACCGTGCACAAAACTCCGCCTGCTGTGACTATTTCAGGCACTGTCCTGTCTGGCACTTCCTGATTTCACTGGTGAATCAAGTGACCCCAGTAAGCAGCCCTGACTCTGCCTCTGCACGTCCTAGGGTGCCGCCTGATTTAATCCTGTCTGAGAACTTGCCGCAGGGTACCCCTTGTGGCCCTCTCTGAATGTGAATCATTTCAGAGTTGTCCCTGGAGGAGAAGCAGCCTGAACTCTGTAACAATTCACTGACCGGTGGAGGTATGGGAAGACTAAATTCAGCAAACTCTCCCAGAGGCTACCCGCAGTGTTCAGCTGACCCCAGACACTGACCCCTGGCTGCACAAAGTGGGTTGCCTAAGGCTCAGCTGCCGTAATGAGCAAGATGTTAGGAACAATCTCTTTTAGGCCTGCCTTCAAGCCACAGGTTCTGCCTGTTTGTAAAGAGTTGTAAATTTGAGGGAGATTTTTGCTGATTACCTCTAAACTCCTCTGAAAGAAAGAGTAGGGGCCAGACTTGGAGGATCAGCCATATTTCTTTCACTGAGCTAAAGGAAGTGCTTGCTGCTGCTGCTGCTGCTAAGTCACTTCAGTCGTGTCCGACTCTGTGCAACCCCATGGACTGCAGCCTACCAGGCTTCTCCGTCCACGGGATTCTCCAGGCAAGAACACTGGAGTGGGTTGCCATTTCCTTCTCCAATGCATGAAAGTGGAAAGTGAAAGTGAAGTCGCTCAGTTGTGTCTGACTCTTAGCAACCCCATGGACTGCAGCCTACCAGGCTCCTCCATCCATGGGATTTTCCAGGCAACAGTACTGGAGTGGGGTGCCATTGCCTTCTCCCAAGGAAGCGCTTAGAAACTTGTGTTTTCCTTCCACAGTACCCTGTATCCCTGGCATAGATATTAAGAGCAGTGATCAAATTATCCATCTTTTAATGGCAGCAGGGAATGGTCCTTGGAATTGGTAGGTCCGGAAAATATGTCCAAAGCTGACAGGGTCACTGTGGCTGGCTGGGCATTCAGTACTGAGCATTGGATTCCGAGGAACTGGGTCTGAAGCCAAGCTAAAGATGTTAGTCCAATCTAAAGCCCATTAGTGGGTTTCCCTTGTGACTCAGTGTTAAACAATCCTCCTGCCAATGCAGAAGACACAAATTTGATCCCTGGTCAGGGAAGGTCCCACATGCTGCAGAGCAACGAGGCCTGTGTGCCACGACTATTGAGCCTGTGCTCTAGAGCCCGGGAGCCACAACTACTGAGGCCATTGCGATGAGAAGCCCGTGCACCATAACTGGAGAGAAAGCCTACAAAGCAACGGAGACCCAGCACAGCCAAAAGTAAATTAAAAAAAAATTTTTTTTAATTAAGCCCATTTGTAGAGTGAGACCTCAGGAAAACCAAGCCCAAAAGGCCAAAGGCATAATTGGAGTCTGACAGAGAGACTAGCTGAAAGCTACAGCAGGTTGGCACAAACAAGGTTGGTCCAGTGCAGTTGCTTCCAAGAGCCATGTGGCCCATGTTACAGTGGGTGAAAGAGCATAAAAGCCAGAGGAAGCTTCAAAATATGAAAAAAAGGGCTCAAGGCAGAGTCTCTGTGATTTCCCTTGAGGCATCTATATCCAGTGGGCTTCCCAGGTGGCTCATTGGTAAAGAGTCCAGTTCACCTGCCAAGCATGAGATGTGAGTTCAATCTCTGGGTCGAAGAGATTGAACTTGGGGTCTCTGGAAGACCCCAGGAGAAGGAAATGGGAACCCACTCCAGTATTCTTGCCTGGGAAATCCCGTGGACAGAGGAGCCTGGTGGGCCATGGTCCATGGGGTTGCAGAAGAGCTGGGCATGACCTAGCAGCTAAACAACAGTCTGTATCCATAGATATGGCTGATGCAGGGAAGTTTGCTCCTTGGCATACATAGAGGAGGCTGTAATTCTAGAAACCCAACCATCCAGCATTTTGGACCATGGGAATTTCCTATTGAAGGATTTGAAAAGGACCACAAAACATTAATCTGTACTTGGTGGTTTCAAAACAGGGGAATGCTTCCCTCGCACACTGTAACTAAATATCTGTCTTTTGAATGAATGAGGAGAGAGTCAGAAGGCTGAAAGGTACCGTTCACAGAGTACAGTCCTGATCTACTTTGGTTTCCACCTGTAGTTAAAACTGCTTCATGTAGCTGTACAAATCATGTGGAATTCCAGTTCCAGAAGCCTCTGCTGTGCAAAACCTTCCTTTTGGATTCAAAGAATAAATAAATTAGTAGTATGTGCTGTACAAGCGAGGCCACGTGAAACATTGCTGGTCCAGCCTGAACAAGGACAGATTTATTATCCAAAGGTGAGGCAAGACAGAAAGAGGAAAAATATGTGACTGAGACAATAGCAAAAGAATAAAAGCACTAGAGGAAAAGTGAACTTGTTTGATAGTTTATTTTTGCTGGTTTGCTTTTAGAAAAAGCGAGCACAGTGCAGTACCACGTGTGACTGAGGATGGAGAGGTCAAGATGAAGGTTTTGCTTTAGCCACTAGATCATTCTGTGATTATGGCAGGCCGCCTATCCTCTTAGATCCCCCTTTCCATCTAGAAGATGGGGTTTACCTTTTACATGTCTTTGTTGGGGAAATGTGGATAAGAGATTTTTAAAAGTACACATGTCTGGAAAAATGCCTCATAATATTCATTTTAACATATAGTTTTTGTCTTCTACATTTTCTCTTTTGTCTTCCTCTTATTTGTTTTCTGGAGTATATTTAGAGTCAAAATAAGTAAGAGGTTTTTTTTTTTTTTAATATATTTTCACTACTTTGATATCTATGAAGTTTCCTAAGAAACTGAAAGATCTGATTGGATTATGCAATGTTATGTGCTTAGTGAAGTAAATTATTAATGAGAGAAATATAATAGATTTCCTTGATATTTAACTTGGCTAGAGAAATATGTTTGCCCTTCTCTTTATTTTTTAAGCTTTCTCTTTTCCCTGCTTCTTTTTGTTTTCCCTGCTTCTTCTTTACAACTCTAATATAGTTTATATCCACCTAAGTATGAATAATTGGCAATCTGGTATGGTATCTGGCCACAGTTAATCTCTGTTCTTTCATATCAAGAGTGTGTTTAATCATCTACTATATAAATATGAATGGTAGGAAAAGATAGCTTGGTCCAGAACATCTTGAAGAAGGAGGCTATTTACTGTTGGGACTTTCAGTTCATTCATAGTATGTACTTTTCTTGTCAGAGAGAATCAGCTAATCAAGGTACATTGGCCCCAAAGTATCTTGAAGCAATGGCTATTCTTGATCACACACAGGAGAAGTTAATGTAAGTATTAGACACCACAATGGTAAGAAGACAGAGATTGTTGTCCAGGAGATCTAGCTGAGAAATGCACACTTCTTGGCTTATGTTTGGTTCTCCTGTTTCCTTTTTCCTTACAAGCAGGATGGGTACCATCAAATTGTCTGGAGGCAATGACTTAAACTGCTCCAGTAGGGACAGCTGTCCTCAGCTACATTGGAGATGGCGGAAGTCCAGTGTGTGTGTGTGTGTGTGTGCATATAGGGTGGGAGCAGAGTGTGAGGAGTGATCCAGCTCAGTATGTTTTAAAAGATGAGCTAGAGAAATAAATGGAACTAGAAGAAGCTATTGTGTGCAAGAAAAAAGGTTACATAACCCAAATGGTAGGAGGGACAATAGAGTTACGATGGCTTAGAAACTATGAGAAGAAGAGATATAGACATATATGTTCTAGTTATTAAGCACACTTCAAACTGGTTTTTGTGACTGTAAGATCTGGTTTTAAAGGTGCTGGAAAATAAGGGACACTATTTTATTTGATTGTTGGATAATATCAATATAGAGAAGCCAAGCTTAACCACTGAAAAGGGTTCCTGGGCTAATTCCTGGAGAATTCCAAATATCGAAAAGTCAGTTTCATTAAGAAATTATAAATATATTCTTAAATCGTACCATGACTGCAACTCTGACATTACCTTCCAGAGTAGCTCCTAGACCCTCAATTCTTGGCTAAACATTGCTGCTGCTGCTTTCCTTGTTTGTGCTGTTCATATATATTCTTCTCATTCCACTACCTTTTTTGGACAATGAGTTTCTAGATCTGAAAGATACTTTTTCAGACCTTTCCATTTTATTGTGTTTCTCTGGACTTTGTCAACATCAGAGAGGTCGAAAGCAGAGCCAGACAAGCTGAGGAGAGGTTTGATGATGTGAATGAAAGACTTCATTATACCCTTATAAGAAATAAAGAACTGGAGAAAGAATTAGAGGAGGTATTGATGAAGTATAAAGTGAAGGAGTCTGAAGTAGAAGAAGAAGAAAATGAAGCAGAAAGAGAAGAAGAAAAAGAAGAAGAAGAAGAAGAAATCAGACCACAAGACAGACCCTCAAAATCTCCAAAGAAGGGTGAGCATTGCTTTCTCATTTTTGCTTCATTTGGATAGTACTTATGAGTGAAAACTTGATTGGGTCATAAATATTTTAGAAGAGCTTAAGATTTTTCGTGGTGATCTACTAGTTCATACTTCTCCTAGGAATCCAGACACACACACACATCCAAATGACTAACAATGGTGGCTAATAAACTAATGTGAGATACAATTTTAACTTATAAAACTGGCAAAGCTTTTTAAAAACAAAGAATACAGTGCTGGGCAGAGGGCGCAAAGTAGTTAATACTTGTGAGTGGACAGACAGGTATAACTCTTTGAGAAAGCAGTTTGAGAGTGTGTATGGATAGGCCTCAAAAATATACATGTATTTTGACTTAATAATTTCACTCTTGAGAATCTAGTCAAAGGAAATAATCACAATTTTTTAAAGCTAGGAAAAGACCAGAACAAATATGCCTAAACATTGATATACATTGTCTCTGGTTGCTAAAGGTTTATGGGGAATTTTGTCTTTAGTTTTTAGTACTTGGTGGATTGTCTATGATGAAAATAATCTTTATTCAACAAGAAAAGGAATTTCACTCTTCATTTTCTTATCTCTAATTAATCTGTAATCTTCCCTCAAAGAGTTTTTAATATCCCCAATATTGGAGGCTATTTTCTGATTTTTGCTTTCATCTTCAACCTGCAGTCTGTTCCCAGGACAGGCCCTGGTGCCAGGGGTGGTACTGGGCAGATATCTATTATCTCTTTTTCTCTGTCACCTCTGTCTCTACCTCTGCCTTCAGCAAAAGCAGTAAGTTGGCCGGTCACTCACAGTCTCTGGCCCAGCTGCGCTGTATCCTGTCAGTACTGGAGCAGGAGGAATCTGAGTCCATTTTCTCTCCTCCTGTTAACTCTGAACTGGTAAAATGTTAATCATTCCCGGTGTGAAGATCCTTTAGCTTTAGGTCTGAATGTATGTGAGGTAGTTTTCATGAATTAAAAAAACAAATTATCTTCTATTGTGGTGTGATTTTATCCCAATAATCTAGAAACTAGACTTTCCCTAGATTGTTGTTGCTAAGTTGTGTCCGACTCTTTGCAACCCCATGGACTGTAGCCCATCAGGTTCCTCCACCCATGGTATAAATTACTATATGCAAATCACAGAAAAGGTCTTCCATGTTAAACTGGAGAGGTCACCTCAACATGGGATGAGTGACTTTAGTTTCATCCATTTCCATAAAAGTCTTGGGGATTAGTTTAAATACAAAAATAAAACATTTTAATAATTTTAGATGGAGGGTAACTATTCAGTTAGGTCCCAGCCTGCAAACAATAACCTACACAACAAGGATCCTTGTATCCTTTCAACAAGGATACAACCCCTCTTCTCCCTCCTTTCCACACCCCTCATCAGAGTCACTGCTAGGGACTCAAAGGAGAGGATGAGAAGCCTTGCAAAGCTTAGGGGATCAGGCTGCTAAGCAAGGCAGTCCCCATACCATGCAAGTGACCTAAACATTTCTCTGAAAAATCCACAAGTTAGACATCCTTAGAGTTAGCAGGCAGCTCCTTTGGAAAAAAAAAAACATGCAGATATCTTGGAGCAATCTGACATGCATATGGAACATACTGGGTCATATTTTATGAGTTAGTGCAGGGAAATCTCTTCTCTCCTAATTGTTGTTCAGTGAAGGAATGGAAAATCATACAGTGAAGGAAGGAGCCTTGTGAATGCTGAGTAAGGAGAAGATTTGGATGGAGTAGGAAGACATTTATTTTTATGTCATTATTTTTAACAGCAAATCACTGTGTTCTGAGTTATTGATGAAGAAAGGAATGGAGCTTCGTGTTTACAAAGATGAATGTGACTTAGCCTCTGATGAAAGTGAGGCCTGTGATGAGGAATGGGGACAAGACAGGGTGTGAACAAGGGGACCGTTGAATGCGGGAGGAAGATGGCCACAGGCAGTCAGAAGGATTCCAAACAATTGAGAAGCTTCGTTTCATGAGACAAGGCTTGTGTAGACAGCAGGCTTGTGTAGGATCTGTGCATGACAGACTGGAGGGAACAGAGTCCAAGAGACAAAGCAGGGGTACAGCCATGGATATGGGAGGGTTCTGGACACCCAGCTCTATTTGAAAATTTTTCCCTACTAAATTTGGGGTATGTACTGGAAGGAAGAAATATTCTTCTTTCTCTTCTATCCTTATTGCTGCTACTGCTAAGTCGCTTCAGTCGTGTCCGACTCCGTGCGATCCCATAGACGGCAGCCCACCAGGCTCCTCCATCCCTGGGATTCTCCAGGCAAGAATACTGGAGTGGGTTGCCATTTCCTTCTCCGATGTATGAAAGTGAAAAGTGAAAGTTAAGTTGCTCAGTCGTGTCCGACTCTTAGCGACCCCATGGACTGGAGCCTACCAGGCTCGTCCATCCATGGGATTCTCCAGGCAAAAGTACTGGGTGGGGTGCCATTGCCTTCCCCCTATCCTCATTACCTGTAAGCTTTGAGAACATACATTCTCAATCCCAGTAACCAATGTGGAGTCGAATTTTGGGCACATGGTTTGTAGCTTGGGGCTTACTCATGCAGACAGAATTTTAAAAATGCTTTGTAAAATCGAAAGTCCTTAATAAATATAAGGTATTATTACTACAATAATTGTTTTGGTCTTTTCAGAGCTACCGCGCAAGGAGGGTTCTAAATCCAAACTCCGGACTAAATCCAAGACGAAACCCAAATAGCAACCACAGGATGCTGGGCTACACCACACCACACCCATCCCAGATATCTCTGCACTTTTGAACTGACAATGTGGCTCAACTGACGAGACTCCCTTTGCAGCAGACAACTCAGGAACATCTTCTCTTTAAAAGTCACAGTGATGGCTCTAGGCAATCAATCAGTTAGCTTATTTCCAAAATTAAAAATGGTTTGTGTAAAGGTTTTCTAGCCTCTTCAGTTGATTTCCCAGCAGAAGTCTATGAAAAGTGTCAGCTTCTGTCAAGAAAATTATGAGGACTTTGAACTTTGCAGAGGAGAATGGCAAATAAAAAGGATTATTTTTTTCAATTTAAAAGAGGGGATCCTGATAACACTGTTAGGTATCTGCAGCATTTTCAGATTTCTTATTTCAGAAAATAAGAAAGAATTCTTTTTAAATAATTTTAAAATTATTTTTTTCTTTTTAAATAATTTTATTTTTTTCTTTTTAAATAATTTTATTTATTTCTTTTTGGTTGTGCTGGGTCTTTGTTGTTGTGTGGGCTGTTCTCTACTTGAGGTGAGTGGGGGCTACTCTTTAATTGCACAGGTTTCTCGTTGTGGGTCTCTTGTGAAGCAAGGGCTGCAGGGTGAGGGGGCTTCAGTAGTTGCAGCGTATGGGCTTGTGGTTGTGGTTCCCGCACTCCTGAGCACAGGCTCAATAGTTGTGGTTCACAGGTTTAGTTGCTCCTCAGCATGTGGGATCTTCCCAGACTAGGGATCAAATCTGTATCTCCTGCACTGGCAGGTGAACTTTTCACTGAGCCAGGAGGGAAGACCCTTACTCCAGGCATTCTTAATATTTATCTGGTCTTCACAATAACCCTGCAAAGTAGGTGGAGGAGAGACTGTTTACCCCCCATTTCTCAGAAGATGAAATTGAGGCCCCAAATGGCCAAAAACTCCCCAAGACCTCAGAGCTAATTGCTGTCAGAGACCCCAGCTTGCTGGCTCTGTGTCTGGATTGTCCGACAATGGTGATGGGCCACCAGGCCATTGCTCAGATGACTTCCTTCACAGCGGCCAATGTTATTGAAGATTCACCCAGAATCTCCATTTTTCGCTTTTATTGCCTCATTTGTCTGCTCTGTTCTTGACCCTGGATGCATCTTGGCATTAGAGATGGACCAAGCTTCAAAAGTATGTTGCAAATGACAAATGGACATCTGGCCAGTCACTCAGCAAGGAGTCCCTCCTACCTCACTTCTCCGGGCTCTCTTGCATTTGTTTTACATCCCCCTGGCTCCAGACACCTGTGAGATTTCTTGACCTGCTTTGGTTCCACATATTTGCTGTTCCTTTGGATTTATCTCCTGGAATTGTAGAATTTTGTCTGTTCCTTAAGCCTCAGAAACCCTCTGACTAGAGAGTCCTCAGCCCTGTTTAAGCCCAAAACCTGGTCAGGCCTGCCTTGACCCACACATACCAAAGTGTTTGTGGGGTAGGTTTCAAAATTGGTTGGGGTCAAACTAGGCCTACTGGATGATGCCTTAATTCTGGAGAAAGAAAACATGAAACTCTTCTAACACTTGACTAGGCACACGGCCCACTTGAAAGCCACAGATCAAGCTGCTGGCTCACATTTCCAGGTTCCCCTTGGTAGGGCATAGCCAGCCCCACCTTTTCGCTTTCCTAGAGAGATTCTTGAATGATTCTGGCAAATTGAGGCTTTTTGGTGAAATTTTAGAACACTTGAAAAACATTTAATTCTCTGCTTTGTAGGAATGAGTGGTTGTTTTCATAGAAATCAGCAGCCCCGGAGCCTGAACACAAGGGTCTGGCCCCTCAGAATGTGTCAGCTCCATTAGGTGGAAGGCTGTCTTAAACGTCAGAGTGATGCCGACGCCACTACAACTAGAATGAGATGTTGGGTACCTAGTTGGAGTGGCTTGGTTGTGAGTCACAAAAACCCATTCTTGCAAACCCCAAATGAAAGAATGATTTATTGAAAGCATGTTGGGGAGCTCAACTGAAGGATTGAAGGAAAGTCTTAAAGAACCAGGCTAAGAATAAGAGGATCAGGCAGTTTAGATCAGAAGCAAAATTTGCTTCACCATCTCACCCAGTTGCGACCACCAACTGAACTCCAGTCATTTCTTTCATCCTTATAATATTCTTAAAGTCCCACGAAGGAGAAAGGTCACCTTGTAGCCACAAACCACCCATGGGTGTATCAGGGATGATGAGATGACGTCAGGGATCTCTCTAGCTTCTTAAAAGGGAACGAAGGAGCCCTGGCTCTTCTGTTTCGTTGAGACGGAACACAGTTACAGGGAAAGGAAATACCCAAATAAAATCAGGCTGTTGGTAGGAAGGTGTAATGAACATTTGGTGGTTTTTTAAAGTATTCCACAGAGAAGGCCTCTGCACTACAGCTTTCTGAAAGTTGTCTTGTGAATCTTCACTTTCCCAAGTAGCTGACTTGTGAGAAATTTGAGGTAGTCCTTGAGTCACTGCCGTACCTTCTCAAGATGACCCTGAGGTGGTACCCTGAGCAGACTGGAGGGAGGAGCTCTTTGTTTCTCTGGCAGTGAGGCTCCTGTGCTTGTGACAAAGGAGACCAGCCACTCTGCGTTCAGCTGTTCAGACAAAGCTGTGCTGACCAGATGGGCCTCATCACACTCTTCAGTGTCCCAGTCTCAGTGGTGACATGTTCCACATCCCTAGGGAGCCAAGGTGGTAGTGTCTTAGGGACCTCAGGAAGTTTGGTGAGCAAGGCTCCAGTCTCCCAGGTCTGGCTCTTCACCACACACCCAGACCTACCGCACACACGTGGGCACCGTGCAACTCTCCCCCAAGAGTTCTGGTTCTACACTAAGGTTCTACCCACTTGACTGTGGTCAAGTCACTTGTTGGTACTTTCTGGCACATGTTGGAGTCTTTCCCAGCCGGAGATCAATGACTCAGATGTTGCCTGGGTAACCTACATTTTGCATTTCACTTTCAAAGACTGCTGAGAATTCTGCTTGAGGGCTGCAAATCTAGAGTACCTTGTGCCTATTTCTGGAATTCCAAATAAGCCTACCACCTATGAGTAAGCATTTTCCCACAGGAAGCAGAGGAGCTGCTCTGAAATTAGGATCATAACTGTTGTAGTCTTGTGGCCTAAGGCCTGCTTGCTTCCAGAACCAGGGGTGCTTGCTCTCTGAGCCTGAGGCTGTGTCTGGAGTTCATCAGAACTTCTACTCTGGATAACAGATAGTTCATTCCAGCCAAGTCTGCCACAGCCTCAAGACAGTCTCCTATTCAGGACTGTTGAGCAAGCCCACTAATCCCCTGGCCTCAAAAATGAGCTCTGCCATGCACAGGTTTTCAAGACGCAGGACTTCGTGGATGGGGCAACTTGTCCAAGACGGGGCATCTAAGAGCAAGAACAATGAAGGCAGCCTTCCAGAGGTTCCTAAACAACCCCAGTACACAGCGGTGCCATTGGCCTGGGCGGTGTTCCTGTGGTTCTGGAATGGCTGATGAAAGGGCTCTTGCACATCTTTTTGGATTGCAGTGGCTTTTGTATGGATAGCATCCTCCTGTACTTGCAGGGGTTGGGTCCCATGAGCCCCTGATCTTAGGCTACCTCTAGGCCAGCTGTGAGAAAACTTCTGAAAGTCTAAAGGTAAGAGTAACAGTTCCCATCATCTGTCTCACCAAGGCAAAGTGCTTTTGGACAGACAGTATATTTCCATCTCAGATGTCCAGCAGATCCTAGGGTTTATAAGATACAGCTATTAACCCATCTCCCATTTTCCACTCTGGTCACCCAAATAATCAAACCAAGGTAAGAAAGAGGAGCATGTCTGATTTATGGCTGGAACTATTGCTGATCAAAAGGAGACCCTCCTCTCTTCTGTCTAGCTTTTGCATTACTTTCATAAAGAAGAGCTCTACACCTTTGAAACAAATGCTTGAAATATTACAGGGTGAGAGGATTCTAATACAGGAGACCTCATGCACAGATTCTTAAGCTGGTTCTATCCAAGAACAACCACTATGGGGACATGAGTTCCTGGCCACTGGGGGCTAACTTTGAAGCATGGAGACAACCTGTATTAGGGGCCAGGCTCCTATTTCGATGGACCCAATTACTGTCATTGAGATCTACTGGGCTAAAATCAGAAAAATAATAATAGTCATGATTTATTGAGTACTTACCTAGTTTATAAGCGCTGGGCTAAGCATTGCATACAAATCACTTTGTTTAGTCACAACAACTTTATGAGGTGGTTTCTACTGTTATCCCCATTCATGTCAGGATAAGTTGCATGTCCAAGGTTAAACATCTAGTAAGTTATAGAGTCAGGATCAAATCTTGTGTATCTGACAGCAGAGTCCAAGCTGTCAGTTAACAGTGCCACTTTCCCTCCAAGCGCAGAAAAAACTAGAAGTGCTGTTGATGAACCCTCTTCAAAAGGATTTGACTTTTACATTCTCTGCATACTGTTCAGCTCAAATACTGAGTAAATGCACTGACACACAAATCAAAATTCTAGAGGACATTAGAACCTTCACCGTCCTGATAGAGTTTGCCAAAGAGCATTGCAGCAACCAGGAGCAATCTAATGAGGATTAGACATAAATATATTTACTCTATCATCCAGAAATGGTCTCCAAGGATGTGGAATGCAGAAACATTGGCAGAATGACCTACCATGCTCCCAGATACTGCTGCTGCTAAGTTGCTGCTAAGTCGCTTCAGTTCTGTCCGACTCTGTGTGACCCCATAGACGGAAGCCCACCAGGCTCCCCCGTCCCTGGGATTCTCCAGGCAAGAACACTGGAGTGGGTTGCCATTTACTTCTCCAATGCATAAAAGTGAAAAAGTGAAAGTGAAGTTGCTCAGTTGTGGCCAACTCTTAGTGACCCCATGGACTACAGCCTACCAGGCTCCTCCATCCATGGGATTTTCCAGGCAAGACTACTGGAGTGGGGTGCCATTGCCTTCTCCGGCTCCCAGATACAGGGGAGTCCAAACTGCAGAGTTCTATCTAGGCTTGCCCTGATAATGGTGATGTGGGGCTTGTCCTTGAAGTTCCAAGGAAGGCCTGCTAAGCCCCCTTAGGATGACCTGTGTTTTTGATATTGACTTGTATAAGCTGTTATCTCCATCTTGTACTTCCCAGACTCCAGAACTGTAAGAAATAAACTGTGGTTTATAAGCCACCATCTATGGTATTCTGTTGTAACAGCTTGAACTAAGACACTGCTACTTTGTTAACCTTAAACTAAATTTCCAGAGAAAAACTGTTCCCTAGTATGTATGGAAAATTCTGAGAGATGGGAATACCAGACCACCTGACCTGCCTCTTGAGAAATCTGTATGCAGGTCAGGAAGCAACAGTTAGAACTGGTCATGGAACAACAGACTGGTTCCAAATAGGAAAAGGAGTATGTCAAGGCTGTATATTGTCACCCTGCTTTTTTAACTTATATACAGAGTACATCATGAGAAAATGGACTGGAAAAAACACAAGCTGGAATCAAGATTGCCGGGAGAAATATCAATAACCTCAGATATGCAGATGACACCACCCTTATGGCAAAAAATGAGGAGGAACTAAAAAGCCTCTTGATGAAAGTGAAAGTGGAGAGTGAAAAAGTTGGCTTAAAGCTCAACATTCAGAAAATGAAGATCATGGCATCTGGTCCCATCACTTCATGGGAAATAGATGGGGAAACAGTGGAAACAGTGTCAGACTTTATTTTTGGGGGCTCCAAAATCACTGCAGATGGTGATTGCAGCCATGAAATTAAAAGACGCTTATTCCTTGGAAGGAAAGTTATGACCAACCTAGATAGCATATTGAAAAGCAGAGACATTACTTTGTCAACAAAGGTCTGTCTACTCAAGGCTATGGTTTTTCCTGTGGTCATGTATGAATGTGAAAGTTGGACTGTGCAGAAGGCTGAGCGCGGAAGAATTGATGCTTTTGAACTGTGGTGTTGGAGAAGACTCTTGAGTCCTTTGGACTGCAAGGATGTCAAACCAATCCATCCTAAAGGAAATCAGTCCTGAATATTCATTGGAAGGAATGATGCTAAAGCTGAAGCTCCAATATTTTTTGCCACCTGATGTGAAATGCTGGACTGGAAGAAACACAAGCTGGAATCAAGATTGCCGGGAGAAATATCAATAACCTCAGATACGCAGATGATACCACCCTTATGGCAGAAAGTGAAGAGGAACTAAAAAGCCTCTTGATGAAAGTGAAAGTGGAGAGTGAAAAGGTTGGCTTAAAGCTGAACATTCAGAAAACGAAGATCATGGCATCTGGTCCCATCACTTCATGGGAAATAGATGGAGAAACAGTGGAAACAGTGTCAGACTTTCTTTTTCTGGGCTCCAAAATCACTGCAGATGGTGGCTGCAGCCATGAAATTAAAAGACGCTTACTCCTTGGAAGGAAAGTTATGACCAACCTAGATAGCATATTCAAAAGCAGAGACATCACTTTGCCAACAAAGGTTCGCCTAGTCAAGGCTATGGTCTTTCCTGTGGTCATGTATGGATGTGAGAGTTGGACTGTGAAGAAGGCTGAGCACCGAAGAATTGATGCTTTTGAACTGTGGTGTTGGAGAAGACTCTTGAGAGTCCCTTGGACTGCAAGGAGATCCAACCAGTCCATTCTGAAGGAGATCAGCCCTGGGATTTCTTTGGAAGGAATGATGCTAAAGCTGAAACTCCAGTATTTTGGCCACCTCATGCGAAGAGTTGACTCATTGGAGAAGACTCTGATGCTGGGAGGGATTGAGGGCAGGAGGAGAAGGGGACGACAGAGGATGAGATGGCTGGATGGCATCACTGACTCGATGAATGTGAATCTGAGTGACCTCCGAGAGCTGGTGATGGATAGGGAGGCCTGGCGTGCTGCAGTTCATGGGGTCGCAAAGAGTCGGACACGACTGAGCGACTGATCTGATCTGATCTGATCTGATGTGAAAAACTGACTCATTGGAAAAGACCCTGATGCTGGGAAAGATTGATGGCAGGAGGAGAAGGGGATGATAGAGGATGAGATGACTGGATAGCATCACCGACTCAATGGGTATGAGTCTGAGTGAACTCTGGCAGTTGGTGATGGACAGGGAGGCCTGCCGTGCTGCAATTCATGGGGTCGCAGAGTCGGACATGACTGAGCGACTTAACTGAACTGAACTGAGTATGTATCCTAGTTTTGGATTCCACTGTCCAGCTTGTCCTCTGCTATCATTTCAATATTAGTAACAGCTGGAACATAGCACCTGGGCCTCAAGAGAAGACTTATCCCGCTGAGACCCTGTGGACAGCACCATCAGCTCACTAAGTAGTCCCTGAAGACTTTGCCTTTGACTACTCACTAGGCCCTTTCACCAAGAACAGTTGCATAGCAGCTTATCCCCATTATTCCTTCCCATCAAGCCCTCCTACCCTAACTAAAAGTTGGTTAATACCTAAAGATGCCATAGATCATTCAAGAAGACCTGGAAGGCACCCCCTGCAAGGCAGTGAACAATTTAAATGTTGACTCGAGACAGATATCAGAGGAAACCAACCAATGGGTGATACCATAGGCATTCACCAGATATATAGACAAATCTGCTATTGACAAAAAGAACCATGCTCAAGGGAATTAGTAAGAGTCCTAAAAGTCACCCTGGCATTCACTTATTGTTCTATTCCTGCCTCTGGTTATGCCTGAACTAGCATGATTTTACCACCTCCTTCATTGCTCATGCCAACATTTGCCACCCTGAAACTAGGAACCATCTATATGGGGCAAAAAGTGACCAACTATCCTTGATGCTACCTTAACTCCAGTAACCAGTACACTTGGATGGGTATGGGCAGTGGTCATGAGAAATACTTCCCACTTCAAGGAGGCTCTAATTGCCACTGGTCCTTTAAATGGGAGGTGGACCATCTATGACTATACCCTAGCTGGTCCACAAAAGCACACTGCAAGCCCTAATATATTAGCTATTCTAGGAAATCACCTAGGAGCTTCCCCCTCCCTGACTCTGCCCCAACTCTCATCTGATCACTGCCTCATCAGTGATTGGTTTCTTCTCTGGCATCATATTCCTGGTTCTGGTAATTTTTGTTAGCTGCCTTTGGCTTACTTGGATTTGACAGCCATTTGGATTCCACATTTTGTATTTTGGCACTTCTGCGTGGTTTAGAACTCTTCTTGCTCCTTTGGCTTCGGAATCCTGCATTTCCTCCAGCAGAGGTGACTCAAGCCATGACTTTCAGCACTGCCACTCCTCCACGAACTGGTATGATCTTTGGGAGGAAGGACTGGAAAGACTTTTAATAAGAAGATATGGAAACATTTTTCAGAATTGGATGAAACAGTCTTTTGAAACAAAATTGAAAGTTATAGTCTCAATAATTAGCAAACTTATAAGCAGATTGTTCTATCAATGAATTAATTTGGCATGGTGTAGGAATACGTGGGTTTTGGAGTCATCTAATACATCCATGTTCACGGTTCACATATTGCTGAAGCCTGGCTTGGAGAATTTTGAGCATTACTTTACTAGCGTGTGAGATGAGTGCAATTGTGCGGTAGTTTGAGCACTCTTTGGCATTGCCTTTCTTTGGGATTGGGATGAAAACTGACCTTTTCCAATCTTGTGGCCACTGCTCAGTTTTCCAGATTTGCTGGCATATTGAGTGCAGCACTTTCACAGCATCATCTTTCAGGATTTGGAACAGCTCCACTGGAATTCCATCACCTCCACTAGCTTTGTTCCTAGTGATGCTTTCTAAGGCCCATTTGACTTCACATTCCAGGATGTCTGGCTCTAGGTCAGTGATCACACCATCATGATTATCTGGGTCGTGAAGCTCTTTTTTGTACAATTCTTCTGTGTATTCTTGCCACCTCTTCTTAATATCTTCTGCTTCCGTTAGGTCCATACCATTTCTGTCCTTTATCGAGCCCATCTTTGCATGAAATGTTCCTTTGGTATCTCTGATTTTCTTGAAGAGATCGCTAGTCTTTCCCATTCTGTTGTTTTCCTCTATTTCTTTGCATTGATCGCTGAAGAAGGCTTTCTTATCTCTTCTTGCTATTCTTTGGAACTCTGCATTCAGATGTTTATATCTTTCCTTTTCTCCTTTGCTTTTCACGTCTCTTCTTTTCGCAGCTATTTGCAAGGCCTCCCCAGACAGCATTTTGCTTTTTTGCATTTCTTTTCCATGGGGATGGTCTTGATCCCTGTCTCCTGTACAATGTCACGAACCTCATTCCATAGTTCATCAGGCACTCTATCTATCAGATCTAGGCCCTTAAATCTATTTCTCACTTCCACTGTATAATCATAAGGGATTTGATTTAGGTCATACCTGAATGGTGTAGTGGTTTTCCCTACTTTCTTCAATTTCAGTCTGAATTTGGCAATAAGGAGTTCATGGTCCGAGCCACAGTCAGCTCCTGGTCTTGTTTTAGCTGACTGTGTAGAGCTTCTCCATCTTTGGCTGCAAAGAATATAATCGATCTGATTTCGGTGTTGACCATCTGGTGATGTCCATGTATAGAGTCTTCTCTTGTGTTGTTGGAAGAGGGTATTTGCTATGACCAGTGCATTTTCTTGGCAAAACTCTGTTAGTCTTTGCCCTGCTTCATTCCGTATTCCAAGGCCAAATTTGCCTGTTACTCCAGGTGTTTCTTGACTTCCTACTTTTGCATTCCAGTCCCCTATAATGAAAAGGACATCTTTTTTGGGTGTTAGTTCTACAAGGTCTTGTAGGTCTTCATAGAACCATTCCACTTCAGCTTCTTCAGCATTACAGGTTGGGGCATAGACTTGGATTACTGTGACATTGAATGGTTTGCCTTGGAAACGAACAGAGATCATTCTGTAGTTTTTGAGATTGCATCCAAGTACTGCATTTCGGACTCTTTTGTTGACCATGATGGCCACTCCGTTTCTTCTGAGGGATTCCTGCCCACAGTAGTAGATATAATGGTCATCTGAGTTAAATTCACCCATTCCAGTCCATTTTAGTTCGCTAATTCCTAGAATGTCAACATTCACTCTTGCCATCTCTTGTTTGACCACTTCCAATTTGCCTTGATTCATGGACCTGACATTCCAGGTTCCTATGCAATATTGTTCTTTACAGCATCGGACTTTGCTTCTATCACCAGACACATCTACAGCTGGGTATTCTTTCTGCTTTGGTTCCATCCCTTCATTCTTTCTGGAGTTATTTCTCCACTGATCTCCAGTAGCATATTGGGCCCGTACTGACCTGGGGAGTTTCTCTTTCAGTATCCTATCATTTTGCCTTTTCATACTGTTCATGGGGTTCTCAAGGCAAGAATACTGAAGTGGTTTGCCATTCCCTTCTCCAGCGGACCACACCCTGTCAGATCTCTCCACCATGACCCGCCCATCCTGGGTTGCCCCACGGGCATGGCTTAATTTCATTGAGTTAGACAAGGCTGTGGTCCTGGTGTGATTAGATTGACTAGTTTTCTGTGAGTATGGTTTCAGTGTATTTGCCCTCTGATGCCCTCTTGCAAGACCTACCGTCTTACTTGGGTTTCTCTTACCTTGGGCGTGGGGTATCTCTTCCCGGCTGCTCCAGCAAAGCACAGCCATCGCACCTTACCTTGGATGAGGAGTCTCTCCCGGCCTACCCGCGAGCGCCGCACTGAGAGCTCCCGGCCTACCCGCGAGCGCCGCACTGAGAATATGTGAACCGTGAACTTCCTGATGTTCAAGCTGGATTTAGAAAAGGCAGAGGAACCAGAGATCAAATTGCCAACATCCGCTGGATCATCGAAAAAGCAAGAGAGTTCCAGAAAAACATCTATTTCTGCTTTACTGACTATGCCAAAGCCTTTGACTGTGTGGATCACAATAAACTGTGGAAAATTCTGAGAGAGATGGGAATACCAGACCACCTGATCTGCCTCTTGAGAAATCTGTATGCAGGTCAGGAAGCAACAGTTAGAACTGGTCATGGAACAACAGACTGGTTCCAAATAGGAAAAGGAGTACATCAAGGCTGTATATTGTCACCGTGTTTATTTAACTTATATGCAGAGTACATCATGAGAAATGCTGGACTGGAGGAAACATAAGTTGGAATCAAGATTGCCGGGAGAAATATCAATAACCTCAGATATGCAGATGATACCACCCTTATGGCAGAAAGTGAAGAGGAACTAAAAAGCCTCTTGATGAAAGTGAAAGTGGAGAGTGAAAAGGTTGGCTTAAAGCTGAACATTCAGAAAACGAAGATCATGGCATCTGGTCCCATCACTACATGGGAAATAGATGGAGAAACAGTGGAAACAGTGTCAGACTTTGTTTTTCTGGGCTCCAAAATCACTGCAGATGGTGGCTGCAGCCATGAAATTAAAAGACGCTTACTCCTTGGAAGGAAAGTTATGACCAACCTAGATAGCATATTCAAAAGCAGAGACATCACTTTGCCAACAAAGGTTCGCCTAGTCAAGGCTATGGTCTTTCCTGTGGTCATGTATGGATGTGAGAGCTGGACTGTGAAGAAGGCTGAGCGCCAAAGAATTGATGCTTTTGAAGTGTGGTGTTGGAGAAGACTCTTGAGAGTCCCTTGGACTGCAAGGAGATGCAACCGGTCCATTCTGAAGATCAGCCCTGGGATTTCTTTGGAAGGAATGATGCTAAAGCTGAAACTCCAGTATTTTGGCCACCTCATGCGAAGAGTTGACTCATTGGAGAAGACTCTGATGCTGGGAGGGATTGAGGGCAGGAGGAGAAGGGGATGACAGAGGATGAGATGGCTGGATGGCATCACTGACTCGATGAATGTGGGTCTGAGTGACCTCCGAGAGCTGGTGATGGACAGGGAGGCCTGGCGTGCTGCAGTTTATGAGGTCGCAAAGAGTCGGACACGACTGAGCGACTGATCTGATCTGATCTGAATACATCCATGTAACCTTGGGAAGATGGATGCCTTGGCTGAAATGCTAAATTAGTAAGATTGGGTGAGAATGTGCAGTTTTCCCAGCTGTGAATGGAGATGAGGAGGCAGCCTAGAGATGTATGACAGTGATGACCCTAAGGTTGGCATCATTTTGTCCATTATTTATTATAATGTGCTGTTAGGAAGTTTTTAAAATTGAGGCAGCATTAGTATATAACATTATGTAACTTTTGTGTGTACAACATTAAGTTTGACTTCGGTATATATTATAGCATATTCTCCATCAAAAGTTTAGTTTCCACCTGTCACGACATAGCTGATCCCCTTTACTCAATATAAAATAATAACATCAAATAACATGGGGAATAAAGAGGCAGATTGAAAGACAAAGAAATCACCAAATAGTGAGCCACTGAAGAGAGCTACCACCATGTCCCTCTGTTCAAACAGCATGGAAATTGCCATTATATGTAGCATTTTACTAACATGATTTGTTATAGTTTTGCAAATTAGTAATGTTGTATATGTTATTACCTTTTTAAAGTTTTTAGAGAATTTCCTATATACCTCACTCCGCTTTCTTATTTACTTGGCTAATTTTTTTCTGTAGCTATATACTTCTAATTATATAGGACAAGTTAATGGAAAGTAAGACTTTTAGGGCATGTGTAGATCACATAATGTTACTAGTATTTAAAGAATAAATATTGGGTTGGCAAACTAGTTCATTTGGGTTTTTCCATAAGATGTTACAGAAAAACCAAAACAAATTTTTTGGCCAACCCAACAACTGGTAAATTCTATACTGAAAGTACATCAGCCCTATATTTATCACAATGCTTCCATAGATTATAAGCAACATGTACCAAGTAAGTGTTTTTATCCTTTTATTTCTCTATTTAAAAAAAAAAAGTCTCTATAAAAATAATTCATTTGAAATTATTTAATTAGGTATACATTTTATATCCAGCTCAAGTACTAGAATATGTACTCACAAGTATCTCTCTTTCACTCAGAAATACAGAAGCATCACTGTGGTGCAGCTATCAGAGTCAGGTGCAAAAACCTTGGGTGGAGCATACAAGCTAGAGTGTGGAATAACAGGGAATTATTAAGACGTGCTTTTGAGGAGTTCATAGTAGGAGAGAAGCCTGAATCATAAGTATGAGATTACAACAGAGTGTGATAAGCAAAATGATAGGGGCATGTAGAAAGGGCTGTGGGAGCAAAAGAACCCTTCCCAAAGGGGCTAGAGGGCATCTAGGGAAAAGGACATTTGAACTACATTTTCAGAAGTCAAAATTCAGCCACATGTAGACTCAAAATTCTTTCCGAAGTAGAATGCTGGCTAAAGCTCTTTTCCACAATTCCTCTGATCAGATGATCCACCTAAACATGTTATATGGCTTCTCTGCCATTACATGATTTCACTGTCTTCCTGTGTGTGTCGCTGCACTGGGGCTTCATGCATTCCAAGGGCATTTCACATGGCAGCAAAAGAAAGAGCGGGAACTGAGGACCGAGGGCCTTGCTCGGGGATGGAGCTGTTATATGGAGCCCTCTTTGCAGTCACATGATCCTTCTTTCCTCCTATAACATGGGAGAGTCTTTCTTTTTAGGATTCAGCGGCTCAACAGGTTTGGAAGGATTTGGTAAGGGGATGCCTCCTTGAGTTCTATTGCTTGGAGAAGATAGGAAATTAAGCAAGTCAAATGGCAAAGGTAAAACCACTGTGGAAGGTTTCTCTGTGGACAAAGATTGAAGGGTGTGCAGGTACCGAAGCTGAGCAGCAGCTGGAGTGCCTGATAGAATCTCCGCTGCCATCCTCAGGGACTCGGAGGCGGCCTTCTCCCCTTCTGCAGCGATCATCTAGACAAGGGATGCGAGGAAAAACAATGTGTGATTTTTCTTCTTCGCTCCATGAAGGTTTTACTCCTATTTAGGGTGATTCAACAAACAAGCACTAGTATCTGCTGAGGGATAGGCGCTGCTAAGCACAGGGGAGCAGACTGCCTTTTTTCTTAAGATCTCGATCTAGGGAGAGAGATACTGTTGGTTGTAATGGGCTTTCCAGGGGGCACCAGTGGTGAAGGGTCCACCTGGAGGTGCAGGAGATGCAGGAGGCTCAGGGTCGAATCCCCTAGAGCAGGACAATGGTAACCTACTCCCGCATTTCTGCCTGAAAAATTCCATGGACAGAGGAGCCTGGTGGACTATGATCCACGGGGTCACAAAGAATTCATTGTAACTTGGTGCAGAATTTGTTAAGAGCTATGGCAAGTAGAGATGAAGTGTTAGGGGAATTACTATGTCTAGTGGGCCTTGGAAGAGTAGTAGGGTTTTGCCATTTTAGAGGAAAGGTTGGCCAGCATTCCAGGCAAAGACATGCAATCCTGAAAGAATGACTCCCAACTCAGCATTTCAGAAGAAAAAGCACAAAAAAGGTCACCACCCAAATGTCCCCTTAAAGTGGGCAAAGGGCACTAGACTCAGAGATCTAGAAGCAGCTCTGCCCAGAGGACTGCCTTCCTCCCCATCTTTGTCTATCAGTGCTCCAAAGTTATCCACCCTCTTGGTAGTATGGGTTTTTCCTTACCTACTTTCTGTTCTTTAAGGGGAAATCTGCCTCCCCTCCAGCCCTCATTTTCCTCTTCCTGACCCCCTTTCCCACCCACACCCAATCCTCTGGCAGCCACATCTTCTCATTGGCACACCTGAGCAGATGCCATGCATAGCACAGCCTCCCCTGGGCTCTAGAGATGAGGGACATGTGCTCTGACATGGTTGTCCTTCCAGAGCTTGCACAGAGCTAAGGACACAGGCCTGGGTGTCACTAACCTAGAGGGGACCGGTGATAGACGAGAGATGCCAGTGCTAGAGAAGAGGGATGGAGTTCAGGGAAAGAGAGTAAAGGCAAGATTCAGGGAGGAGGAGGTCACTGTTACCAATAGCATCAGAGAGGGTGTAACAGGGAAAGAGATGTTGCACTGGTCAGTTAGGAGGCTGTGAGCACGCCCAAGGAGAACAATTTTAATAGCGTGGTGTGTGCACAAGCCAGATTCCCCCCAGCGCCTGGATGGATAGGTGAGGAGCAAAGGGGAAATGTTCTCCATGAGGAGGCTTTCTTTTGGATTTTCTGGAGCTCCTCTGATGCTCCTCCACTGGGCGGGAGGACGGCATGCTCAGGGCTGGCTCACCCGCACTTTGGCTTGTCTTTGTGCTTCGGCTTCCACTGCCAATGAGTGTTGCAGCCCGGCCGGCAGGCGCACATCCTTACTGAAAGAGAAAGCGGGTGGGTAGGTGAGTGTGCAGCGCAGCTTTAGCAGCCAGAGCTTTCAGACAAACCTGCCACCTTCTCTACGCTCGGTTCATGATACACAGTGGATTCTGATTAGGCAGAGTGCGCCACCCTAGACCTCTGTACAGACAGTGGGCAGAGAAGAGGGGCTTAAGCATCAGTGCCTCCAATGTAGATTTTTATTATCACTGATGCTATAGTAGAGCTGTGGTTTTCTCTTTACAAGTAAAGCAAATTTTGTGTTGCTGTATTGGGTTGGCCCAGAAGTTTGTTCGGGTTTTTCCATGGCATCTTACAGAAAATGTGAATGAACTTTTTGGCCCACACAACGCTATGATAATTTTCCCACTTAAAGTTTAATCTGAATTTTGGCTATTAAATCTGAATAATGAACAACGGCCTTGAAGAGCCATGCTATTAATAATGAGGGAAGTCATCTAAGTTGACAAAAGAGAACTGAATCAAAAAAGGTTGCTGTTGCTAAGTCGCTTCAGTCATGTCCGACTCTGTGTGACCCCATAGATGGAAGCCCACCAGGCTCCCCCATCCCTGGGATTCTCCAGGCAAGAACACTGGAGTGGGTTGCCATTTCCTTCTCCAATGCATGAAAGTGCAAAGTCAAAGTGAAGTCTCTCAGTTGTGTCCGACTCTTAGCGACCCCATGGACTGCAGCCTACCAGGCTCCTCCATCCATGGGATTTTCCAGGCAAGAGTACTGGAGTGGGGTGCCATTGCCTTCTTCGGTCAAAAAGGGTAGAACTGACCAAGTACTTAATGTACTGCATAAAGTACTCCCCTGATTGTAACTATAAAAAGTACATAGAAAACAACTTAGCAGTTCCTCAGAAAGTTAAATATGGAGTTACCAGATGATCTAGTAATTTCACACCGACATATATACCCAAGAGAAGTGACAACATGTTCACATATCAACTTGCACATGAATGTTCATTGCGCCTGAATCATAATGCCCCCAAAGGGGAAGCAACCCAAATGTCCATCAACTGAGAGTAGATGGACAAAGCGTGGCATAGCCAGTCACACAATGGAATATCATTCAGCTGTAAAAAGGAATGAAGCACTGATTCATGCTACACCACGGAGGGACACAGGAAACATTATGGTGAGCGAAGGAAGCCAGACACAAAAGGCCACAGATTATGTGACTGTGTTTATATTAAATTTCTAGAATAGCCAAATCTAAAGAGACAGGAGTCAGTGGTTGTCAGGGGCTGGGGGTTGAGGCAGAAATGAAGAGTTCCTGCTTAATGGATGCAGGTTTTCTTTTGGAGATGATAAAAATCTTCTGGAATTGTATGGTAGTGGTGGTTGTGTCCCTCTGTGAATATACTAAAAACCACTGAGTTTCGATTTTAAACGGTTAAAAATGATGAGTTTTATGTTATGTGAATTTTACCTTAGAAAATGTTTAAATCCATAGAAAATATGACAATTATTTACCCAGATGTTTATAGTGGTTGTGTTATAGTTATCAGATGATATGTAAATTTTTCTTTCTTCTAAATTTATGCTAATATGGCTACAGTACTCATTCAATGAAAATAATTTTTCAAATAGAAGTTTTTAAATAAAATCAAAATATTTCCCTTTATCATATTGTTCTTCCTGGTTAACATCCTACCCACATTTCTGTTCTCTCCACTTTGATTCCCCAAATACAGGTCACTGCATCCAAGGCAACCTGTGGAGGGAAGAGTTGAGACATCAGTGAGAACCTCTGGGTGCACCAGTGGCCACTGCACTGAGAAAGCACACTTCTTCTGAAAGGCCATTACGTCCTTCCCTTTTTCACTGTAACATTATAAGGCCTTGTGAAAAACTGTTTAGTTTGCACAGTGCCACTCAGCAAATACTTGTGGAATTAAAGATGGTGTGGTGGGCCGACTAATGGGTCCTAAAGTCATCCCTGGAACCTGTGAATGTCACCCTAAAAGAAACTTTGCAGATGCAATTTAAGTTCAAGGCTCTTAAAATGAAGGCCTTATCCTGGATCTTCCCAGTGGGCCTAAGAAGCAACTGCCAGGGTCCTTATAAGAGGGAAGCGTGGTTGGGGTGGGGGACATCTGGCTACAGAAGAGGAGAAAGCGATGTGATGATGCAAGCAAAGGTTGGAGTGCTGTGATTTGAAGACATAGGAAGGGGCCACAATCTAAAGAATGCAGGTGGCCACCCAGTGCTGAAAAGGACAAGGAAATGGATTCTCCTCTCCAAACCTCCACAAGGAACCAGCCCCTGCTGACACCTTGACTCTGGCCCAATGAGACGTGTTTTGGACTTCTGGCCTTGAAACCATAAGATAAAACTGGTGGTGATTTGTGATAATTTGTTACAAAAGCTATAAGAAATAATAGAGATGGTATGTTTGTTAAATTTGCTCTAAAATACATTTATTATTGGGGCTTCCCAGGTGGCGCTAGTGGTAAAGAACTTGCCTGCCAATGAGGAGATGTAAGAGATGTAGGTTCAATCCCTGGGTCAGGAAGATCCCCTGGAGAAGGGAATGGCAACCCACTCCAGTATTTTTGCCTCGAGAATCCCATGGACAGAGGAGCCTGGTGGGCTACAGTCCATAGGGTCGCAAAAAGTTGGACATGACTGAAGCAACTTAGCACACAGCACATTTGTTACATTTGTTCTAAAATGCATTTGTTAGAGAACCAATATTTTTAGTCTCTCTCTCATAGGATATTCTCTTCCATATAATATTCATTTATGGGAGCTTTCACTTCCTGCTGGTGGCACCCGTCTCCCCTACCTCCCCATGCCAGGAGTGGGAAGAAAATGAACTGTGGGTTCTGGAAAGGAGGACCAGGCATGGAGCAATAGGCGGGCCATACTCTTTTTCCTTTTTCACTTATTTCTGATGATTTCTTGAGGACTAGATAGTTAGCTTAGTACACTGGGAACCCTGAGAAGACTACTTTGAGGGGTTGATGAGAGGAAGAAATGTTGAAAAAGACTTCACAGGGGAGGTGGCATCTTAAAGAACAATACGATTTTGCCGGTGGGGAAAAGGGAAGGATTTGGTACAGTGCTGTGCTTAGTCGCTCAGCCACGTCCAACTGCGAGGAACAAAGAGGAGGCATGGAAGCGCAGTCACTGAATGCTGGAGAAATACTCGCCTAGAGTATCAGACACACCAGAGCAAAGACGGCAAAGGTGAGGCTATAGCAATTGGGTCATTTATTCACTCATCCAAAAACCCAGTATCTGGCTGCTGTGTAAGAGCCCAGGACCTAGTCCTGAGGACAAAAAGATGAATAAAATATGACTCCTGACAGAATGGAGTTCAAGGTCTGGGGAAACATGTGTAAATACATAAACTATAATTCAGCATAACAAGGGCAAGCTTGAATGTCAAGCATCTGGACCTTATCCATTATCCCTTGAGGAGGGATGAACAGAAAGACAGGGTTGAAGGGAGGATAGAGGGGAGCACACGAGAGTGGTTTTTAAATTCCAGAGCAGCAACTTCCGCGTGTCTTCTTGTTCTAACTTTCTTTCTTTCCAGCTTCTCTTTCTTTCCTGAATTCTTCCATTTGCACTAGGATGCCAATCCCAGTTTTATCAGTGATGAATTGGACAAGCCACAAACATCTCATTGTCTCAGCTGTGTCTGCCTAGGCCTCATCAAGAATAATCATCATCAGTGCCTTCAATCCTTTGCTGCTTCTGCTGGAAGTCTTCCTTTAGCTAGACTTGACTGTAACCTCCTAACTCAGTTCAGGGCCTGGGTGCCTCTTGGCCTCAATGACAGCCTCCATCACTGACGGTAATTGCCACTTGACTGGCCGGCTACCTAGAGTGCTGCTCTGTTCTCATCTCTCTTCTGAACACCTCTGCCAACTTGTCTTGGTAAGAATCGCAGACACCCACCCTGGTCGTGAGCAAAGTTGCTGAGCTTGCTCTCTGCAGGGCTAGATGCTGCTGCTTGTGAGGCAGTTCTTGTTTTTCTCTCTTTTCATCCCAACTCAATCAAATCTGGATCATTAATTGGGTAATTAACCACTTAAAGGTCTGTGATACTTTGCCTCTTTTAACCTGATAAAGCTTTTCAGTCTTTATCATTATTTAACTTTGCTTGTTTCCCCAACTAGACTGTAAGGTCCCCAGATTCATTCCTTCTCATCTTTTGATCCCATCAACCCCTCCTTCCAGCCACAGGGGCAGGGTGAAAAGAAAGAGTGTGGCAGTGACTGACTGATCGCACAGATGGGTGACTAGGACCCGATCAGGGTCTGATCGGCAGCCTCTTAACTGTCAGCTCCTTTCGGGGCTGTACCTTTAACAGCGAAGGCACGGCGCATGGAAGATTCAGTAAATGGTCAATGAAGAAAGGAATAAAAGGCAAAAGGATATTTCAACATACTCGGTGTTAAATTCATCTAAGTACCTTTACATCTTGAGCAATGTTCTTCCTCTCAAGAAGAATTTCTGTGAGGGATCGATGTGCTAGGAGACGCTTCATGGTGGTTTGCACAAGGAATTGGACAGCTTTGGACACATGAGCAAGACTGTTTAGGAGAAGAGAGGCATTTTCCATGCGGTAGTAGCAGATGGCATCTATCTCCATCACAAACATGTCTTTGGTTACAATCTAGGCAGAAAAAAAATTTTTGGATGACAGGCCTGATTCTTGGGCTTCTTTCCCACATAAGGATAGAGGGGTTAAATATGTCTAAAGTGTATTTTCTCAGAGAAAGATAATAGTAAGAAAAAAAAAAGAGTAGTTGGCTCAGTCTTTAATCAAATAGACATTGAAAAAAATATGGAGTTTGTATTAAATACACTAAACTCAATTTAAAGGAATCCTGTTATAAATCCTTTTGTAAAAAAATCAGGAATAATTTTCTTATATGAAAACATCCAGTTGATTGTATATCAGGTCTTTTTAAACTGATGTCAAAAAAATCTGCTAAAAGAGCAACACATTCTGGGAAACCAGTACTCACGTGTATTGAGTGTATATTTAGAGGGCAGTTTGTGATACATATCAAAAGCCCTAAGAGATGTATGTGTACATTTCCTTTTTTAGACAAAAGGATATATTTTCAGGATTTAACTGTAAAGATGTGATTCATAGTATTGCTTATTGTAAGAAAAAATTAGAAATAGAGGATTCCCTGGCAGTCCAGTGGTTAGGACTTGGTGCTTTCACTGCTGGAGGTCAGGATTCGATTCCTGGTCTGAGAACTGAGATCCCATATCCCATGCAGTGCCTGTGTGCTTAGTCATGTCTGACTCTTTGCGACCCTTTGGACTGTAGCCCTCCAGGCTCCTGTGTCCATGGGGTTTTCCAGGCAAGAATACTGGAGCGGGTTGCCATTTCCTTCTCCAGGGGACCTTTCTGACCCAGGGATCGAACCCACATCTTCTGTGTCTCCTGCACTGCAGGCAGATTCTTCACCCACTGAGCCGTCAGGGGAGCCCATGGCACGCAGTGCAGCAGCCAAACAAGTTTAGAGATAATACCAACAATGGGGAATTAGTTGAGTAAATTCCAGTTATTAAACTCAATTAGTTAAGTAAATTGAGTAAAATCCACACAATGAAATGCTGTGTGTCTATTTAAAACAGAGGTAGAAACATAGCTAATATGGTAACAGCATATTTTTGAGTGAAAAAGGATAGGTGACCAAATAGTATGTATGGTATGAATGATATATATGATGTATACATGTATATATGATGTGTGTGTGTATGTATATATATATACTTGTCTGAAAGTATAACCACATATATAGAAAAGTTTGAAGGATACATTCCAAAATATCAACTCTGTGTGTAACAGGATTAGGTGTATGTTTTATTCCTTTTTTACATTTTAATATCTAAAATAAGCCTTTTAAACAAATATCATTTTTATTCACATTTCTGTTTGCCATAAGAAAGAATGAGAAAGAACCTCAAGCTGAAAGTAGGAGACCATTTAGGAAAGGCTTATAAATCAGAATCACTAACAGGAAAGTCTAGATGTAAACTCAACATTTAACTTTTAATTGTGGTAAAATGAACAGATCATCAAATTCACCATCTTAACCATTTTGACACGCACAAGTCAGTAGGATTAAGCACATTCACACTGTTGAGGAACAAGCGTCCAGAGCTCTTTTCATCCTGCAACACTGAAACCCGCTGAACACCTCTCAGTTCTCTCCTCCCCCAGTTCCCACAACCATCCTTCACTTTCTGTTGCTCTGAATTTCACTCCTGGAGGTTCCTGATACAGAAGGAATCATACAGTACTTGTCTTTTTGTGACTGGCTGATTTCACTTAGCATAATTTTCCCAAGGTTCGTCCATGTTGTAGTATGTGCCAGAATTTCATTCCTTTTTAAGGCTATCATTCCGTTGTCGGCATATGCCACACTTTGTTTGTTCAGCCATTGATGGGCACATGGATTGCTTCCACCTTTGTGGCCATTGTGAAAAACTGATGTTTATGCACCCAGGTATATGAGCATCTCTTCAATTAGCCTGCTTTCAATTCTTTGGAGTCTATATACCCAAAAGTAGAATTGGTAGATTATATGGTAATTCTATTTTTAATCTTTGAGTAACTGTTTTCTACAGTAGCTGCACCATTTTACATTCCCACCCACAGCATACAAGGGTTCCAATTTCTCTACATCTTTGCCAACACGTTATTTTGTTTTTTTCTTAATAATTGCCATCCTAATAGATGTGAGGTGGTATCTCATTGTGTTTTTTATTTGCATTTCTCTAATGATTTTAGTGACACAGAACATCTTTTCACATGTTTATTGGCTATTTAAATATCTTCTTTGGAGAAATATGTCCATTCAAGTCAAGGTATATATGATATATCATATATGGAGGGCAATCTTCTTTACTCATTCATTCAATTTAAAACTTAATTTTATCTAAAGAATACCATAACAGCAACATCCAGATGTATTTGAACAAATTATTGGGTACCATGCCTTAGTCAGGTTGACACATAAAATTAACTATCACTAAGGCCTTTGTCCATTTTTCTTGGATTGTTTGCTTACTGGTTCAGTTATAAGATTTAATATATTTTGGATATTAACCTCTTATAAGAGAGAATATTTGCAATTTTCCCCCATTCTATAAGTTGCCTTTTCATTCTGCTGATTGTGTCCTTTGATGTATAGGAGTTCTAAATTTTGATGTAATCTCTCTCTCTTTTTCCTGCTTTTGAGCAAGGATAGTCATTTTCTTCTAGGCCACAATTGGTAGAGTGCTTAGCCAGGAAAAATGTAGACAGAAAGCAAAATCCCCCACTTGGCTTACCTCATGAAAGGGTATCTCCAAGGTTTGGAGACGAAGGTCAACCTTGTGGTAGGTATCCAGGCAGGGCAAAAAGAAGAAAAGGCCTAGAAGGTGGGGGCGGGCAAGAGAAGTGACAGGTGAATAGCTGGCATGGAGGCTGTTTGGGGTTCAATTTTTTGGTGTCAAGTTGATGCTGCGTCACTTTTCTTAGCCTCCATGGTCTATGCGTGGACCACTGGGCCATCACACCTCCACCCTGTGTTGTGTTTTTTGTTGCTAAGGTTACCAAATAATTTGTTGTTCCATATGGGACATGTTCAAGGGTGAAAGGAAAGGACTACACCAGGACGACAGGCCCAATCAGGAATTATACCCAGTAAAATGGGCTGTGTGGTCAGCCTGGTCATGGTGCTGACCTGCCCAGATCTTGGGTTACACATCTGTCTCCTTCACCACATTGAAACTCTAACACGAGTGTCTTATGCACTGTTGTTAGCATTAGTGCCGAACCAGTGCCTTTTAGGTGCTCTATACAAAACTAGCTCTGAATCCATGTGTGTACCGAGGTGACAGACTTTAGAGCCAGCAACCTCCATGTGGTATTTCTTATACTGGGAGTCCCAGAGGTAGTCAGAACAGCAGCATCATGATATCAGGCTCCGGTTGGCTCGTTAGTCCTCACCCACCCAGTATAATGTATAGGGTGCCTGACCATAGGGCCTAACCTACTTCCTACTCCACCCAGTCTGGCCCTGGCATATGGCTCTCTGCATCCACTCCCTTTTGGTCGCTAGTGACCTGTTAGTAATGCTCTCTGAAGAATTTCTTAATAACTGGTGTTACAAATAACAGACTGAAAAATGAAGATATCGTGAGTTAAGTTACTTCATGTAGTCTGAGGGCCATATTACAAATATACATGAATTGATGAAATTGGCAAGTCTTTTGCGGGGAGGTGGGGTGTAAAGAAGATTGTTTGTACCAGGGCCTTTGGCTCGTCCAGGAAGCAGATGTCCCAGTCGGAATATAATTACTCTCTCGTACTCCTGTACAACCTAAAGGGAAATGTAATACTTTTGAATTACTCTAAGAGAGAAAAATGAAGTCTTCAAAAGATCTTGGCATGACAGTAATTATAAGTATCACAAATCTCTTGTTTTGAGAACCAAGAAAAAATTTCTCTTAAAACTTACATTTTCAAAATACATACTTAGTAAATGTAGAATTTCAGGAACCAATGAAAAAGTATATTGGCCATGTTAATTTTTGAGTCTGTGGACAGAATTTTGATTAAGGACTCATGATTGTCTAAAAAATAATTGCTTCCACCAAATCAAAGAAATCACAGCGTATTTAATCTTGTATTTTTGCTTTGACTGATGCATTAATAGCTTTTACATGAATCTCTTATTCAGATCAGATCAGATCAGTCACTCAGTCATGTCCGACTCTTTGCGACCCCATGAATCGCAGCACGCCAGGCCTCCCTGTCCATCACCAACTCCCGGAGTTCACTCAGACTCACATCCATCGAGTCAGTGATGCCATCCAGCCATCTCATCCTCTGTCGTCCCCTTCTCCTCTTGCCCTCAATCCCTCCCAGCATCAGAGTCTTCTCCAATGAGTCAACTCTTTGCATGAGGTGGCCAAAGTACTGGAGTTTCAGCTTTAGCATCATTCCTTCCAAACAAATCCCAGGGCTGATCTCCTTCACAATGGACTGGTTAGATCTTCTTGCAGTCCAAGGGACTCTCAAGAGTCTTCTCCAACACCACAGTTCAAAAGCATCAATTCTTCGGCGCTCAGCCTTCTTCACAGTCCAGCTCTCACATCCATACATGACCACAGGAAAGACCATAGCCTTGACTAGGCGAACCTTTGTTGGCAAAGTGATGTCTCTGCTTTTGAATATGCTATCTAGGTTGGTCATAACTTTCCTTCCAAGGAGTAAGCGTCTTTTAATTTCATGGCTGCAGTCACCATCTGCAGTGATTTTGGAGCCCCCTAAAATGAAGTCTGACACTTTTTCCACTGTTTCCCCATCTATTTCCCATGAAGTGATAGGACGGGATGCCATGATCTTCGTTTTTGGAATGCTGAGTTTTAAGCCAACCTTTTCACTCTCCTCTTTCACTTTCATCAAGAGGCTTCTTAGTTCCTCTTCACTTCCTGCCATAAGGGTGGTGTCATCTGCATATCTGAGGTTATTGATATTTCTCCCAGCAATCTTGATTCCAGCTTGTGTTTCTTCCAGTCCAGTGTTTCTCATGATGTACTCTGCATATAAGTTAAATAAACAGGGTGACAATATACAGCCTTGATGTACTCCTTTTCCTATTTGGAACCAGTCTGTTGTTCCATGTCCAGTTCTAACTGTTGCTTCCTGACCTGCATACAAATTTCTCAGGAGGCAGGTCAGGTGGTCTGGTATTCCCATCTCTTTCAGAATCTTCCACAGTTTATTGTGATCCACACAGTCAAAGGCTTTGGCATAGTCAGTAAAGCAGAAATAGATGTTTTTCTGGAACTCTCTTGCTTTTTCCATGATCCAGCGGATGTTGGCAATTTGATCTCTGGTTCCTTAAAAGATGCTTACTCCTTGGAAGAAAAGTTATGACCAACCTAGATAGCATATTCAGAAGCAGAGACATTACTTTGCCAACAAAGTTTCGCCTAGTCAAGGCTATGGTCTTTCCTGTGGTCATGTATGGATGTGAGAGCTGGACTGTGAAGAAGGCTAAGCACTGAAGAATTGATGCTTTTGAACTGTGGTGTTGGAGAAGACTCTTGAGAGTTCCTTGGACTGCAAGGACATCCAAGCAGTCCATTCTGAAAGAGATCAGCCCTGGGATTTCTTTGGAAGGAATGATGCTAAAGCTGAAACTCCAGTACTTTGGCCACCTCATGCGAAGAGTTGACTCATTGGAGAAGACTCTGATGCTGGGAGAGATTGAGGGCAAGAGGAGAAGGGGACGACAGAGGATGAGATGGCTGGATGGCATCACTGACTCGATGGATGTGAGTCTGAGTGAACTCCGGGAGTTGGTGATGGACAGGGAGGCCTGGCGTGCTGCGATTCATGGGGTCGCAAAGAGTCAGACATGACTGAGTGACTGATCTGATCTGATCTGATCCTCTGCCTTTGCTAAAACCAGCTTGAACATCAGGAAGTTCACAGTTCACATATTGCTGAAGCCTGGCTTGGAGAATTTTGAGCATTACTTTACTAGCGTGTGAGATGAGTGCAATTGTGTGGCAGTCTGAGCATTCTTTGGCATTGCCTTTCTTTGGAATTCAAATGAAAATGGACCTTTTCCAGTCCTGTGGCCACTGCTGAGTTTTCCAAATTTGCTGGCATACTGAGTGCAGCACTCTCACGGCATCATCTTTCAGGATTTGGAATAGCTCCACTGGAATTCCATCACCTCCACTAGCTTTGTTCGTAGTGATGCTTTCTAAGGCCCACTTGACTTCACATTCCAGGATGTCTGGCTCTAGGTCAGTGATCACACCATCGTGATTATCTGGATCGTGAAGCTCTTTTTTGTACAGTTCTTCTGTGTATTCTTGTCATCTGTTCTTAATATCTTCTGCTTCTGTTAGATCCATACCATTTCTGTCCTTTATCGAGCCCATTTTTGCATGAAATGTTCCTTTGGTATCTCTGATTATCAGAGATAATCTAGACAAGACTAGATAATCTAGATAAGACTAGATCCCTAGTCTTTCCCATTCTGTTGTTTTCCTCTATTTCTTTGCATTGATCGCTGAAGAAGGCTTTCTTATTTCTTCTTGCTATTCTTTGGAACTCTGCATTCAGATGTTTATATCTTTCCTTTTCTCCTTTGCTTTTCACTTCTCTTCTTTTCACAGCTATTTGCAAGGCCTCCCCAGACAGCCATTTTGCTTTTTTGCATTTCTTTTCCATGGGGATGGTCTTGATCCCTGTCTCCTGTACAATGTCACGAACCTCATTCCATAGTTCATCAGGCACTCTGTCTATCAGATCTAGGCCCTTAAGTCTATTTCTCACTTCCACTGTATAATCATAAGGGGTTTGGTTTAGGTCATACCTGAATGGTCTAGTGGTTTTCCCTACTTTCTTCAATTTCAGTCTGAATTTGGCAATAAGGAGTTCATGGTCTGAGCCACAGTCAGCTCCTGGTCTTGTTTTTGCTGACTGTATAGAGCTTCTCCATCTTTGGCTGCAAAGAATATAATCAATCTGATTTTGGTGTTGACCATCTGGTGATGTCCATGTGTAGAGTCTTCTCTTGTGTTGTTGGAAGAGGGTGTTTGCTATGACCATTGCATTTTCTTGGCAAAATGCTATTAGTCTTTGCCCTGCTTCATTCCATATTCCAAGGCCAAATTTGCCTGTTACTCCAGGTGTTTCTTGACTTCCTACTTTTGCATTCCTTATTAGCTACATACAAACCTTATGGCAGCCATGCAGGTGCTCAGATCACCCTTCAAGAGTGCCTGCTATATGTTGTCTGTAGGTGACACACTTTCTAGTCAAAATTACAAATAGGTTGAAAGTAAAAGGATAGAAAAAACTGCACCATACAGAGTAACCAAAAAATAGCAGGAATGACCACACTGATATCTGACAAAATGGAGTTTCAAACCAACACACCAAAATGTTACTAGTGATGAAGAGGACATTGTGAAATGGTAAAAGTGTCAATGCATTAGGAAAGTATAATAACAGTAAACATGTATGTACCTAAAAATAGAGCTTTAGCATATACAAGGCAAAAACCAAAAGAAGATAAAAATAGACAATTCAACAATAATAGAGACTTTACCATCCCACTTTCAATTGTGGGTAAGAGAATTAGACAGAAGTTCAACAAAGAAAGAAAAGATTTCAACAACACCATAAGTAAACTAGACCTAACAGATATCTATGCATAATTCCACTCAACAATAGACGAGTACATATTCTTTTTGTGAAAACATGGAACATCTCCAGGATAGACCATATGGTAGGCCATTTAAAAAACCTCAATAAACTTAAAAGGGTTGAAACCGTACAAAGTATATTCTCCTATAGCAATGAAATGAAATTAGAAATCAATAACAAAAGGATATTTGGGAAATTAAATCACACACTCTAACCAACAGGTCAAAGAATTTATCACAAAAGGAATTGAAAAACATTTTGAGATGAATGAGAACAAAACCTCAAGACACCAAAATGAATGGAGTGAAACTAAAGCAATGCTTAAAGGAAAATTTATAGCTGTAAATATCTATAATAAATGAGAAGAAATATCTCAAAATAATACACTAATTTTTTGATGCTAGAAACAGAAACACAAACTAAACCCAAAGTAAGCAGAAAGAAAAAAGATTATAGTGGAAATAAATGCAACAGAGAATAGAAAAACGTTAGAGAATATTAATTGAAACCATACTTGAACCCAAAGAACCACAGTTGGTTCTTTGAAAAGTTCAACAAAATTGACAAATATTTAACTAGACTGACCAGAAAAAAGAGAGAAGATTAAAATGTTGAAATCAGGAGCCAAAGAGGAATGACAGAGACATCACTACTATTCTTATAGAAATAAAAAAGATTATAGATGAAAATACTATGAACAACTATACACCAATCAATTAGATAACAAGTAAAATAAACAAATTCCTACAGAGTCATAAAATACCAAAACTACCAAAACTGATTCAAGAAGGAAAAATAAAAGTGAAAAAGACTCAGAATTAAAAGATTGAATTAGTAGTTAAAAAATTTCCAACAAAGAAAAGTCCAGGGCCAGATGACCTCACTGGTAAATTCTGCCAAACATTTAAAGAGGAATTATCAGCAGTTCTTCACAAATTCTCCCACCTCATTCTCTGAGGCCAGGATTACCCTGATACCAAAACAAGACAGAGACATCACAAGAAAGGAAAACTAGAGCCCAATGTCTCTCATGAATATAAATGCAAAACTCCTCAACAAGACAACGAGCAACCTGATTCCAATAACATATTAAAAGGTTTATACACCCTAACCAAATGGGACTTATCCTAGGAATATATAGTTGATTTAACATCCAAAATTCAATGAATACAATATACCACATTAGGAGAATAAAGAGCAAATATCATGTCATCGTCTCAATGGGTGAAGAAAAGGCATTTGACAAAATCCAACACCCTCTTATGAAGATGAAGGAGAAGAGGAGGAAGGAGAGCTTGCATGAAATTGGCAACAGCCTCCGCTGTATCTGCAGCGTTCCCGCCAAAGGCATGCTCTTCCTGGCCACTCTGGCCAGTGACTAAGAATGGCAGGGATACAAGGGCCTGGCCATTTCTGTACATTGTGAGACTCATCTCTGAGGCAAACTGTGCTCAGGAGTTCCCTTTCAGTAGGTCCAAGACTTTCTTGAAGGTGTCCCACAGTCTGAGGCTCCTGTCCAATCCTTCCTTCCCCTTCTCAGATCACAGATGTTAGATCTGCCTCATTCGTGGAAGGCTTTCCCTTCCCTACTTCTAGTCTCAATCTTTCTTACAATGTCTCCCCACAAATCCCGTGCACTTCTAATTCCATCTTGGTATGTTCTTCTCCAACTGACACAGTCTTCATTTACTTCAGGGACAGATTCAGACACCTGTTAAACCACCTGTGTGTGCATGCCAAGTTGCTTCAGTTGTGTCTCTTTGTGATCCTGGACCGTTGCCTGCCAGGCTCCACTGTCCATGGGATTCTACAGGCAAGAATACTGGAGTGGGTTGCCATGCACTCCTCCAGGGGACCTTCTGGCCCCAGGGATCCAACCTTCACCTCTTAAGTCTCCTGGTGCCTGGTATTGGCAGGCAGGAGGGTTCTTTACCACTAGCGCCACCTATGGGCCCAAGATGTTTGTCATTCGTGATCTCTTGAAGCTGCCTGAGGTTTCCTGGATGTGTTAATAATAGGCATCATGAACTATTCTGGGCTGGTCTTTGTGTGAGTATAGAGTGTAGATCAACTGGATATAGGTCCTATCTTGAAGGGGCTCTCAGTCTAATGGCATAGATTGAAGTGAGTGAAAGTCTCTCAGTCCTGTCTGACTCTTTGCAACCCCTTGGCCTATACAGTCCATGGAATTCTCCTTGGCCAGAATACTGGAGTCGGTAGTTGTTCCTTTTTCCAAGGGATCTTCCCAACGCAGGGATCAAACCCAGGTCTCCCTCATTGCAGGTGGATTCTTAACCAGCTGAGCCACCAGGGAAGCTCGAGAATACTGGCGTGGACTGGGCTGGGCATCCACAGACATTGTGCTTGTGATAACTGCTAGAGTGGATGAGAAAGGTGGGGGAGATGTGAGCACAAGGAAGGGAATGACAGTCTGGAGGAGTCAAGGAACACGTCTCAGTTCTCTTTGAGCAGGTATAAAAGAGTAAGAGCTCTTCTGCAAGGGGAGTGGGAGTGAGCACATTCCATGCAGAGCAGACAGCAAGTACCAAAACACAGAAATGAGAATGGACATGGGGTGGCGAGTGAGAGACACCAGGAAATTACTTGTTAGGTCCTCGTGGAATCTCACCTTTATGCAGAACCAGATAGAAAAAGGGAAGGTCACGATGATGAAGAGCAGGGATATGAGGACAAGAAGCCACTCACAGGCCCCTAAACTGGAAGACTTGGTACCTTGAAAAAAGAAAAAGAAAAATTATATTGGAACTTCACCACATTTACTGACTAGCACTTCTAGCTCAGTCCTTGATATCAGGGTCGGATCAGTTTGTAGACTTTGCTGGGAACAGTAGAATGAGCTAGACATCAGTGTGGTCGTTTCCCAGAGCCTGCCTGTGTGACGGGCTTTGGGGGCCGACGGAAGATGGAATAGGCTCCTGGGAAGGCAGCGGTGGGTACCCTGGAACAAGCACAGCATCTGGACATGTGGTCTGGGCTCCAGTTCTGGTGCCACCATTTTCTGTTCAGATGGCCTTAAGCAAGGCACACAACCTCTCAGTTTCCTCATCTATTCCAGGAAATGCTGTTCATCGTATGACTATTTCATAATAACTGTCTCATGGGATATTTCATATCTGGCGTAAGGATGAAATGACATATACACATAGAAGCACTAAACTGTTTTCTTGTGTGCGTGTGTGGTGGTGTTATTTGAAGTGATTCAAAACACATGTCTCCAGAGGTTTATCTTCCCTGAAATTACAACCCCATCTATCACTTGCCCCAATAACTGAAATTTCTGCATGAGAGCCCCTTCTTGTTTTCTTTTTAAGTTGCTTTTTGTTTTTGTTTTTTTGGCTGCACCCCACAGCTTGTGGGATCTTAGATCCCCCTGACCAGGGACAGAACCAGGGCCCCCACCGGGAAAGTTCCAACTCGTAACCACTAGAGTGCCAGAGAATTCCTGGGAGCCTCTTCTTTGGGTAAAGGTGTGGATCTTTAGACAATCTCTGAAAATCACCTTTGTGGGGTAATATTAGCCCATCTGTGCCTATAAAAAGGTGATAAGGAACTGGAGTACAGACCATCCAGGTTGCTTGAGTGATAAATGAAATGGTATTTATATCAGGGAAAGTTCATCTCAAGAACACAAGCTCCTTAGGGCCTTGTCTTATTTACACTGTGTCCCAGGACTAGAGTAGTGCCTGAAACATACATTCAGCAAATAATTCTTGAATGTAGAAAGGAAGGTGAAGTGGATAGTGAAAATGATTTAAATGCAATAGTTACAGAAATCTCAAGAATTTTAATCTTTAGGTACTAGAATATTGGCCAAAGGGACACTATTTGTCAGTTTAAAAAACCTCATAGAGAACTAGGAGGTGACTAAAGATTACAAATGGTAAGAAGTCTATTTTTAAGAGAAGGGATGGAAATGGATAACTAATTAGTGGGCCTGAAAATTTTATTTCCATGCTGGGAAAATAACTGGGAAGGTCATCACTAAACCGACGTGCAGATTAATTGAAGAGGGCAGATGAACAAGATGCACCAGCACAAAACTGACCTCAGTGCTCAGTGCCGATCTGTGGTGCTTCCCAAATGGTGTCCCACAGAACACTAATCCCACAGGGTGCTCCACACATCAAGAGTTCCCGGAATAAATGAGTTTAGAAAATGCTGGGTACAGTGTTCCCCTCCTGGAGCTCCCAACGGTCATGGGCATATTGAAGCTAGAAGAATCCCTTCAGCAAAGAAGCCTTCTTAACTTTGTTTAACCTGGTATTTCCCAAAATTTGACCAGCTGATGTTTTCTCCAAACAAATTCATGTTCCATGAAATTTATTTCTCATGCAACCTGTTTGGGGAGAGATGACTCTATCAGCATCACATTGGTTTTTACAATATTTTTTCCTGAGAGCAATAGTAGTGTTCTTGCCATGTTTAAAATAACATTTCATTTGCCAGTGATAAGCATGGTAAGTAAAAATGAATAAATGCACATACAGACAAAATTTACATTTTGTAAGTGAGGAAAGCCCTCAAAATTCCTTCATATAATAGTTAGGGATATGAACAGAAAACTAATATCTATACCCAAATATCACTTAGAAGTTTTAGTAACAAAGTAGTTTTCTCTTAAAATGAGTTCCTTGAACATCCAGTTTGTTAGGTTTAAATGAAACATTACATGTTAAAGCCAAAGGAGCCTTTAGATATGCCATAGTGTGAGAATCCCCAACATTTCAATGAAGTGAAGCTTCTTTTTGTTTCTCTCAGTCTTAGGTAGCCTGGTAGAAATGTGGTGCTACATGAGGAGGAGAGGGGGTATTGCTGCATCTGCTCCCCTTTCCTCTGGGAACCACAGAAAACTCCCAATCAAGGACTCAACAAGCGGGTCTCATCCTTAAGGTGACTCATCCCCTACTTGGGGGGCCGTTAGCTCTAGTGACTTTATAGCTGAAGAGACTGAATGAGGCCCACAGTGTGAAGCTACTACCCCCAGGCCACTGCTAGTTGGTGGCAGTGCTGGAACCATGACCAGAAATCAGGCAGAGCACCCTGCAAGGATGGGCTTTTCAATAAGATTTATTCTGAGATTCTGGCTTCTCTAGTTTCCACCTGTAGGTCTTGGGCAAGTAACTTCATTTCTCAGCATTTTTTCTTATCTGTGCCATAGGAATGATACTACTCAGTAAAGCACCTAGCTTGTGCCTGGCACAAAGTAAGGGGTCCAAAAATGGAGCTCCCTTCCTTTCCTACCCCACCCATATGATCTGAAGCACAATACTTACCAGATCTCTAACCTCAGCATTAATACAGCAGTGAATCCAATAACTCTTTAATAATCAGAAATTTCTGATCCATGAAAAGGCATCAGGTAGGCAAAACAGCCTTAACATGGTCAACACAAACCACAGCCCAACTGCTGGAATCTTTCTCAAGCCATAGCTTTCAATGCTACAGCATATAGGGCAGTGCTGCTGGCTGGGAAATGTTAAAATTTCGTAGTCAGCAGAATGTAGTATAACACTATTCCTTATTTACCTTCCTTTAAAGTTAAACCTCCTTCATCCTATAATTAAGGTAATGAGTTTTTTCTTCATTCCTTATAAGATGGATTGGAGTCAAGGACTTCCCTAGTGGTCCAGTAGTTAAGATTCCACCTTCCACTTCAGGAGGCATGAGGTCAGTCCCTGGTCAGGGAACTAAGGTTCCACATGCCACAGGGTGTGGCCAAAAATTAAATTAAAAAACAAAAAAGAATTGGAAGCAGATAAATTTGTTCCTAAGAGTTGTTTCACCTGCAGAAGCCAAAGAGACGCTTTTCCCTGTGATTCCCTCCCTTTGGTCTAACTTGCCCCTTTTAGCTTGCAAAGATTCTTCTCTGAGCATTTATATTATATGTATATTCTTTCCAGGCTTTGTGTAAGATAAGCACTTTGAGTGTTTATCTTAGCTCATTTTAATGTTTATGTTAGCTCATTTTATCCTCACAATTACCCTCTGTGGTGGGTACTGTTGGTGTCCCCATTTGGTAGCTGGGTAAGGCTCTGCCTATGATCAAACGGTTAGTTGAGATCTGGCTTTTCTTTACTTGGCTCTATGTCTCTACTTTTTAGAAAGAACGATCAGCGCAAAGAAAGTGTAAAATGCTTTTAGGTTAAGTCTGATGAAGAGCTGAGAATAAGCTACAAACTACCCTGAATCATCAGCTCCTGCAATCCTTAAACTAGGGGCCCACATAGTTTCAGGCAGAGGAGCATCTGCAAGGTTCCTTTGGCTTGTTGGTCCCCAACCTGGACCACACTCCCTCCCACCTCCCAACCGTGGCTGACCCCTGCGAACAATGGTATTTGGTGGATGTTATTTGTATTTCTTCTGATGCATTTTGGTCTCCACCACTGGGGGGTCAGCGGGTCCTAACTCGCTGTCTTTCACTTCCTGGGAATCTGAGCAGGTCCAGCCGGCTGCTCTGACCTCTGTAGCTCTCAGGGAGGTGACTTGTTACACCCTAACTGACATTTCTTGGGTACCACCTGTAAAGACCGCACCGTCTCCCGGGGCCTCAGCCTGCCCGCTGTACCTTCCTCGGGCCGCTCGCTCTCCAGCAGCGCCACCACTTCCGTGCCCTCTTCGCCAGAGCCCCGGACTTCATCCACGTCCACCACAGTGGCTGCCGGCGCTCGGGGCTCACCCGGACTCCCTGCCCGCCCGAGGGCCGGCTGCTCCGGCTCGGCATCCCGGCGCCCGCGGCCTCGGCCGCCCCTGTCTGTCTTCGCCCTTTTGCTCTCCTTGTGCGAGGAGCCGCTGCCTCTCCTGTGGGCGTCTCTGGAGGAGCTGCGAGCTCTCTTCTCCATCCTCAGAGCGACCCGGCCTGGGAGTGCGGTTCCTGCGGCGTCTCTTGGCAGTGATGCAGGCGCATCCCTGGGGGAGAATATAAGGACCGCGGGCGGGGGCGGGACCCCAGAGAAGTGCGGGCGGGGCTCTGCTCAAGGTGAAACCCAACAGCTGTTTCTGAGGAGCCAGGGTCAGGGCGCGCCGCCCTTGAGACTTGGTGCCACCTTCAGCAGTGAGTTGGTGTGAGAGCCCGTGTGCCAGGGTAAAGCGTTTGAAAATGTGTTTCTAGAGACGAACATTTGAGCTCAAATATCATGCAGGCCCGCAAATTGCTGAAGGTGTGATGGCACTTTGCTTTACGATTTGTTAATATTGTATGAATTAGAATATGTGGTCCCCGCCTAAGGCTAGAGAGATTAAGGGACAGAAAAGGTTGTCCAATTAGGGTAACTTTAAGGTAAAATTAGAAACTTCTCTGCAAGCACCACCCCTCCCCCCACCTCTCCCTTAAGATCTTCTCAAGGTTACCTTTCCTCTCCTAATTTACTTTATGTCCTGGCCCTACTCTTTCTGCCCAAGATTTCGCAGGTAAAGGTGTTGGCTGACTACTCCTGGGAAGATTCACATTTTAAAAGGGGAGAAGCGGGGGTGGGAGTGAGTGGGGGTGAGGAAAATTTTCCCAGACCTCTACTTAAACACACATGCTCTCTTATTTATATTTCTTTTTTACTAACTTATTATTTTACTAATGCTTAAGCCTACTGATGTTGTTTCTTGAAGAATCAGAAGAGAGGGATCTGATTTAACTTTTTAAGGAAAGGGCTACTTTTGTTCTTGGCTAAACCCTGTTCCCATTCTTCCTTGATGAGGCAAGAGTTTTGCTTTTTTAAGCCTTACTGGCCATCTCCACTCAGCAGTACCCTGGGGTAGCTGCCCCACCTGCATCTGAGGAATTTGAAACACTGAATGGATCTATTTCTTTTTTATTCTCTATTAATAATTTCTCACCGAATAGGAGGTTGGTCTGGATAACCAAACTCAAGATTTATGATTCTACTCAAACAGTTCATTACAGTATAGTAGAGATAATGATCACTTAGTTTTGATTTTCCAATATTTATTGAGTTCATTTATTGATAGCTTTTTTTCTTTCTCAAAAACTTTATTAAAGAATGATGACTGGGAGACTTTCCTGATAAGTTGGTAAGACTCCATGTTTCCAAAGCAAGCACTGCAGTTTCTGAAGTAACTTAAATTGACTCTGGAAAAACCATTCCACTATTTTCTTCCATATATTCTGAGTTAGATCACTGGGAATATAATAATTAAAAGATTAGAACAAAAGTCAAATAGATTTATTTTTTAGTTTAAACCTGATTATTGTGTGGACTACATAGGGAGGGTAAATGTTTCTTTTCAAGTGCCCGACTCAGTATTTTTTTCCCCATAACAGTATACTGAAAAAATTTATGAAGCTGCATTTGGCCCAAAGGGGGAAAAATATGATTATTTAGTATTCATTCCAAATTAATAGTTGCTATTAAACATAGCTAGTTTATCATCTTTAAAGATTTTCCTATTTGGAAAAGCATGAACTGTAGCATTTATTAATTTTTTCTCATTTTTTGATTCTGTTATGTATTAATTTGACCTAGAGTCCTAGCTGTAGACTCTTAAACTAAAATTGTACCTCAATTTTTGAACCAAGAATTGGCAGGCTATCTGGCCAAATTACATTCTCAAAGCTGTACCTTCTCCCTCAATAAGATTTCTTGTAGGAGAAAAATTGATGAGAAAAGGCCACACTTGATTGTTGCAGCCCATGTTGGGTACTTGTTCTCAGCCTCCTCTGCTGTTATATAATCACTACTTCATTTTCTTTATCCATTTATAACAGTAACGCAAGCATCTGCTTATATCACAAGGCTCTTCGGATTATGAATGACAGTGACAATATCTGAGAAAGGGGGTAACATTCCATGTTAAAAAGGTCAACATGCTGAGTGCTGAGGTAGCAGCACTAGTCTCTAGCTGGCTGGCTTCATCTCTTCTTAAAATGATGCTGCTGTTTTCTTTTAGATTCCTTTTTAATTGAAAGTGTGTCAGTCATCCCTTTGCTGAAAATATTATATGTGCACAGCTTTATCTCTTAATACATTAGCCCTTGTTTGGGTTTGTTATGAGGCCGACCTCTGTGGGAATGGAGTTATCAGGAGAGGGAGAGGACCAATTAAACTTGCTGGCTTTGAGTTTGTTTCTAAGACAAAGGTCATGAAGGATTTCAAGGCTTTCTAAATTAATATATTCTCATTTGGCAGCTTGAAATTTTATATCTATAATGAAGAGTGAATATTTATACATCTTATTTAATGGAAAAGTTGGAATTCATTATCACTAGATAAAATTGCAAATATTTTAAAGCTGGAAGAAACTACAGGGACTTAAATTTAACTTTCTCAATTTGTAGGTGGCAGAGAAACCAACCAGGAGGGCACAGTAGTGGTCTAGGAAAGCGATGCTGATGAGAGCTGGCTTTGGCAGTGGCTTTGAGTCAGGAAATTTATTTCTGAGGTAGAGAAATAGCAGAATTTAGTGACTGCATGGAGTTATGAAGGGGGTGGTGGGGTGAGGGGATAGGAGACTTGAGGATTTTTACCTTGATAGGTTGAGCAGTTGGTAGCAGAGTTGGACACAACTGAGAGACTTCACTTTCACTTCACTTTCAAGTGTTTCGGGTTCTGGCCTTCTTTGCCTGGAGAGGCAGTTGTCTACTTGTTAGGTGTAGGTAAGACTGCCTGGACTTTTCTCTCATGAATTCACTTCACAGATACATAGTGAGCGCTTACCGTATGTTTAGCATTGCTCACCTCTGAGAATGTAAAGGTAAGACATGTTCTTGAGAAACAATAGAGTCTAACAGGGAGAAACATGTGTAAACATACAGGTGTGATAAAGTGTGTATGTTATGACAGAAGGATCTACAGCAGGGTTTCTCCGCCTCAGCACTGTTGACCTTTTGGACCAGATAATTCTCTGTTGCAGGGGACTTTCCTGTGTAAGATCTTTAGCAACATCTCTGGCCTCTACCCACCACAAGATGCCAGTAGTACCAACCCCGAGACATTGTCAAGTGTCCCATGGGGACAAAATTGCTCCTGGTTGAGAACCACAAATATCTATATGTTACCATGAGGACCCAAAGGAGGGGACAAGTAATCCTGAGTAAAGTCAGAGAAAACCTCGTTTAAACCATATTAAGAGGTGGGCAAGTGAATCCCAGAGGGCTTCAAGAACTGGGCCTTCCAGCAGATCAAACGACTACATGAAATTCCTAAATAAGGGTTTTTGATGAGCTTTAAATATTTTTTGTTACCATGGATGAGAAATGTGTTCACACAATTTTTTTTAAAGATTTATTTATGGCTCTGCTGGATCTTGGTGGCTGCCCACAGGCTTTCTCTAGTTGCAGCGATCCCTGGCTACTTTCCAGTTGCAGTGGGCAGGCTAATTGTAACGGTTTCTCATTACTTCATGGGATATAGATGGGGAAACAGTGGTAACAGTGTCAGACTTTATTTTTCTGGGCTCCAAAATCACTGCAGATGGTGATTGCAGCCATGAAATTAAAAGACGCTTACTCCTTGAAAGGAAAGTTATGACCAACCAATCAATCTTTGCTATGATTCAAAAGCAGAGACATTACATTGCCAACAAAGGTTCGTCTAGTCAAGGCTATGGTTTTTCCTGTGGTCATGTATGGATGTGAGAGTTGGACTGTGAGGAAGGCTGAGAGCCGAAGAATTGATGCTTTTGAACTGTGGTGTTGGAGAAGACTCTTGAGAGTCCCTTGGACTGCAAGGGGATCCAACCAGTCCATTCTAAAGGAGATCAGCCCTGGGATTTCTTTGGAAGGAATGATGCTAAAGCTGAAACTCCAGTACTTTGGCCACCTCGTGTGAAGAGTTGACTCATTGGAAAAGACTCTGATGCTGGGAGGGATTGGGAGCAAGAGGAGAAGCGGACGACAGAGAATGAGATGGCTGGATGGCATCACTGACTCTATGGACATGAGTCTGAGTGAACTCCGGGAGTTGGTGATGGACAGGGAGGCCTGGTGTGCTGCGATTCATGGGGTCGCAAAGAGTCGGACACGACTGAGCGACTGATCTGATCTGATCTCTTCTTTCGGAGTATGGTACAAGTGGATTTCAAATTCAACCAAACTTTTTCCAAACCAGTATTTCAAAATAAAGATAAAACTTCAGGCATGGAATTGGCCACAAGAGCTGATGCCCGCTGCGCAGGAACCGCCCCCCCCCCCCCCCCCGTCCCTCCCCCGCCCTTCGTGGGCCTAGCTTTACGCTGCTCAGTCTCCTTGCGCACCGGAAGGGACGTTCATCCCCGCTTTGTCCGGCGCTCCTTGACTCAGAAAACTGGCAGCACCCAGCCGCTTGCAGCAGATTCAGTGAGTGTCTGGCTCTTACTTTGCTTTCTGGAGGCCTGTGAGCATGCCAGCTGACCCCTACTTGGTCGCCTTCTGAAAAGTCTGGGTGGAGGTTACTTTTGACCGGAGGTGTCCCCAGCATCTCCTTTCCCCCAACCCTCAAGCTACCCTTACGGGCTGAGAAAATCAGTCTGATAGACCGCACACCAGTAATCTATTCAGGACAATGAATCAGGGGTGGGGGTAGGGTAGGAATTGCAGTTCTCACTTTACCGGCCATCAGAATCACCTCGGGGTTTCTCTGGTAGCTCAGCTGGTAAAGAATCTACTTGAAAAACAGGAGACCCCTGTCCCATACCTGGGTCGGGAAGATCCCCTGGAGAGAGGATAGGCTCCCCACTCCAGTGTTCTTGGGCTTCCCTGGTGACTCAGAGGGTAAAGAATCTGCCTGCAATGCGGGAGACCTAGGTTCCTGGGAACCCATTCCTGGGTTGGGAAGATCCCCTGGAGGAGGGCATGGCAACCCACTCCAATATTCTTGCCTGAAGAATCCCCATAGCAGAAGGAGTCTGGTGGGCTGTAATCCATGGGGTCACAGAAAGTCGGACACAACTGAGCGTCTAAGTACAGCACAGAATCACCTGGAGGGCTAATTAAACTGCGTTGTTGGGCTCTTCCTGCCCCTTCCCCAGGTTCTAGTTGAGCAAGTCGGGGGTGCGGGTCTGATAATTTTTAACAAAAGTTTCTAGGTTGTTTTGATGCTCTGGAACCACAAGTCGGGAATCCCTATCTTAGAGGTTAAACAAAGTGTTTTCTAAATACTCTGTTTAAAGCAGCCCCTTCTCACTACGGCTACCTTGGTTTATTTTTCTTAAGTTATCTCTACTTGACGTTTTATATATTTATCTGCTTTTTGTTTGTCCTTAGTTAGGTCCAGAACAGAACTTTGTCTTGCTCTTGTAGTTCCATATTTTAGTAGTGCCTGGCTTTTGACTGTGGTGTTGGAGAAGACTCTTGAGAGTCCCTTGGACTGCAAGAAGATCCAACCAGTCCATTCTGAAGGAGATCAATCCTGGAATTTCTTTGGAAGGAATGATGCTAAAGCTGAAACTCCAGTATTTTGGCCACCTCATGCGAAGAGTTGACTCATTGGAGAAGACTCTGATGCTGGGAGGGATTGAGGGCAGGAGGAGAAGGGGACGACAGAGGATGAGATGGCTGGATGGCATCACTGACTGGATGGGTGTGAGTCTGAGTGACCTCCGGGAGCTGGTGATGGACAGGGAGGCCTGGCGTGCTGCGGTTCATGGGGTTGCAAGGAGTCGGACACCACTGAGCGACTGATCTGATCTGATCTGATCTGGCACATGGTAGGAACTAGAAAATCTGTATTATTTGAATGAACATGCGTTTTGGAAGGCATGAGCCAAAGCTGAAGATGTGGGAGTGAAAAAGGTCACTCAGGAAGAGGGGGAAGACTGAAAAGGAGAAGCCCAGGACAGACCCTGGTAGGTGTGGACATTTAATGGAAAAACAGAAATAGGAAATAAGAGCAGAAACCTAGGTGCCAAGCAGAGAGGAGAGATTTTCAGAAAGGGAGGGGACACAGAGAGGAAACAGTAGCCATCACCTACCATGGAAAGATTGAAAAGTTCTTACGATTTGTCAGATTTGTCATTGGTGGTTTTGATAAAACTAAGATGTTCAGAGTAGCAGACTGAGTGCTTTGGATTGAGTAGGGAATGGTGGATGAAAAAATGGGGAAAAGTGAGCACGGACTGTTTATTCAAGGATTTGGCCAAGAAGGAATGGCTGGAGGACGTCAGAAAGGAAGAATTTCTTGCTCTGTCTCTCCCTCTCTCTGTGTGTGTCTTTGGGAGTCAGAGCCAAGTTATTTTCTAGTGGTGAGGCAGGAATATGTAAAAAAGTTTAATAGGGATGGTAAAGGTTTAGCATAATTGCTGTGAGGAATAGAACTGAACAGTGACATCAGATGGCCCCAAGTTGGGCATAATGTTAAACTTTGGGAGGTTGGAATGCTGCCCAAGTTCTATCATGAGCTTCTAACTCACCTTCTCCTTCACGGGACAGTGTTTTCAAAAGATTCTCTCATACTTGTCATGGGGCATATATTAAAGCTTGAGAAGCTTAAAACACACACCACCACATAAAACTCATTATTGGCTGTTTTCTAAGGCAGGAATGCTGGTAGGAGCAGCTGCAATGGAAATATACTCCCAGATACAGGCAGGGGATGGGAGGAGGCCAGGTGGACACAGTTAATTAATGGAAGAAAAGTGTGCTCTAGTCATCATCATAGGCAGGATGGAAAACACATTGGTCTGACTCACAGAGCTGTCTGGCTGTGGTAATTAATTGTAGGGTCCCAGGGATGAAATCAACAAACAACTCACTAAGTCTTTTTGATTTGTGTAATTACAAAAGCAAACAAACCAACAAAACACAGTTCTAAGTCTGGGGAACAGAGGACTCTGAGTGAGAAACATGACTTGTCAATTCTATTCCAAGAACTAAATCAGATTCCAGGAGTGTAGCCTAAATATTCTTAAAGAAGGATGCTGCTGAAACACTGTACCTAAGTACTGCAAACCTTTTCTCCAGCCTTTCCCCAAAGGCCTTGGAACCCCTTATGGATAAATGTTTCTCCAACCTTTCCGCAAAGGCCTTGGAACCCCTTATGGATAAATGTTCTGGAAAAGCAGGAGGGACTCAAACTTCTTGGTAACTGTCACTAATTTCAAAAGAACACGAATGTCACTGTGTGCTGTCCACATTCTGAGAATATAGTGGTTAGGTGATAAATGAATTAAATTCTGGTCCAAGTTCACCTTTGGGCAGGGCTTGCAGGACTGTGAATTTATCCTGTGGTTAGTACCCTACTTGCCAAGTGAATAGCTGGAATAGGTAATCTTAGCAACTGACAGAATTCTTACATGGGCACATTCACTCATTGAGTAAGGGCTATTCTGGTAGAAAATGCCAAGTCAAGTGCCAAAATAGTACATCAAAAGCATTACTACATACCTGCAGAGTGTCTCCATCAAAGGCAAGAAAGATGCTAAGGTGATGGTTCCCACCTCATTTCAGTTTAGACACTACATAAGTCTGACAGTTCTCAGAGAACAACAGTCCATTATAAACCCAAGCAAGTGATGACTTCAAGTGTAGCTTAACTCTTCTAAACGGGGTCCCCTTATTGAAGCAACTCAGCCCCTAACACTCAGGTTGCAGTTATTGATCTGAGATTTATCTCCAGAATATCTTGGTAAACATCTCTTACTTTCACATTATGCACCAGTAACTTTCTGGATTCGATCAAGTGTTTTGTTTTTATTGCCTATCACTTTTTTATATCCTTGTTCATTTCTGTCAGTTTCTTCCATTTAAAGTGGGGATCATAATTGTACTTTTTCAGATTGTTAAAATTTGATAATCTACGTTAAGAGCATGTAGTAAGTGCACCATATGTTACCTATTATCGTAGATAATGGGGTGAAAATCAGACATATGGTTTTTCAATTCATTGTTCATTTTGCACTCAGGTTGTTTAGTGAGATGGTGAATTTTCAGGTGTTCCATTTAAATGCTGATTTGGTTGGGGTAAGGATTTCAGTTTCAGCTTTAAAGACATTGCTCCATTGAGAAATCCAATGGCGATATAATTTCCATTGCTTTCAAGGTAACCTATTTCTATATAAAAGCTCTTCTTTTTCTTCTGGATGTTGTCTAGAATGGGATCTTAAGTTTATTAGTCATACTAAGGCCTCAGTGGAACCATTTAATCTGAAAATTTGTGATTTTCTTCAAATCTGAGACATTTTCTTCTTTCCAAATCTCCAACCCTCACCACCATTCTGTTGTTTGTGTAATACCTGTCATTCAGATGTTGGAGTAGTGTCCAGCTGGATCCATTCTTCACGTTTCATCACTTTCCTTTTAGTTAATTTGCTATTTAGCCCTGTCCGTTTTGCTATAAACCAGCCCACAGATCTTTTCTGTATTTCTGAGATTACTCAGTATTCTTGGTTCATTGATGGAACATTTTGTTCCTTAGAGCTTTTGTCTTAATGTCGTGGGATTTTAGGTCAAAGTAGATGTGTGTGCTCTGATTTCTTTCTTGACTGATCCTCGGTTATCTTTTGGTCTTCTTGTTCCTTTAATTAGATTGTATATTTTAAGGTAAAAGTCTTTATTCTCTGCCTTTCTAGTCTATACCTCTTAAACTACCATTATCTGGTTTTTAAGGCCCTTATACAGCTGGCTTATTCCACTTATCCAGTAAAATACACCCCAGGTTATTTCCTGAAATACATCTTCTTCTTTTGTTTCCCAGCGCTTTTATCTCCAGTGAAGTTCTCCACTCATTCAGGAAGCCCTCGTTGTCCCATCCATTCCGCTCTGCGGGGAGCTGCATCTATCTAGCTCAGCAGTGCTTCTCCACCAAGCATCAGAATCGCCTGAAATTTCCTCCAGTAGACCCAGACCTGCTAGAATCAGAGTATCTGCTGATCAGACCCGAGCATGTTTTTCACTTCTGAAAGAAGCTCCACAGGCGATTGAGGGGCACACCTAGGCTAAGACCCTCACAGCCTCCTTCTCCGGCCTAGAGGTGTTGGGAGGGGTTCTTGTGCGCGCTGCCTCACCTCGTGCCTCCCAAGCACGTCGCAAGAAGTAGGCGCCGGCCATCCCAGAAGCTGCCTGGGAGGGGACCTAGGCGGCCCCAGGACTAGGACCGAACCCAGGCCAGATCCCGGAGCCACCAGTCCTACCTAACCGTCCCACCGGCCGTGAGCCCTCGGGCCGGAACGCTGGGGTCGGAGCGCGCCTCGCGGGCCCGCAGGCACTAGTGCGCAGGCGCGCAGGCCGCCTCGCAGCTGCGCGTCTGTGGCTGCTGGTTCGCGTGCACCTTCGACGTTGCCAGGCCCCCAACGGCAGCGGCAGCGGCAGCTCCAGGGTGAGGGGCGGCCGGGCAGGGTCGGGCAGCTGAAGGGTGCTCCGCCTGCTTCCCGCCCCCTACCTCCTTCACCCAGGGCCGTGGTCAGTCCCCTTGAGAGACTTTGGGAGGTAGGGTTGGGAGGGGTCAACGCCCCGCGCCCAAGCCGAGCACAGTTGGGAGAGGGCGGGCAACGACAAGGTGGTTAACTTGGAAGACGACGCGGGGAGCCTCTCCGTAGGTTTGGGCTCTGGAGAAAGTTTGCCTTCTGAGCGTGATTCCGCGGAGCCCAGGGCTCGCGCTGCGGAGGAAGGCGTGCTGTGTTTGCCTCCTTCCCAGTCCTGGTTCCTGAAGAGTGGGCGGGAGAGTCTCTGATACGAAGTCTACAGTGTAGAGTGAGATCCGGGACAAGCAGAGTTAAGGCTTCACCAAAAAAACCAAGCCAGGAACTTAAACTTTTCACACGTTAGGTCGCGGCAGGGATTTCTTGAGGCACACTTGAGTTAATCATCACAGGTTGGGATTTAGACTTTGAATTATGTAGGAGCTTTCCCAAACCCAAGTTTCAGAGCACCCTCGTGGTATTGTTTCTGGCTCGTTTACCTTTAAAATGTGCATCTCAGTTGTTTATATTCCACTTTGGGCCATTTTAAAGTTTGTATTATTTTTCCTCTTGGGTTTGCCTGCTTTTCCTCATTCATGTCTTAAATCTTGTAGGGTGCAATGTCTGAACAAGAGCGTATACAGGAATGCCTGAGGAAGGAAATAAGGTCACTTCTCATTTCCACCAAAGATGGTTTGACCCCACAGCAGTTGGAAAAGGAGTACCTTTTGATGGTTGGCAACCATTTACCGCTCCGAATCCTTGGTTATCGGTCCACAATGGAGCTGGTGTTGGATATGCCCGATGTTGTCAGTGTCTGCCCCTGTGGGGATGGTACTGTAATACTGAAAGGTAGGTTTAAGATTTGGAGGTCTGTGAACTTGGTAATAATAATCTCTCGGTAAAGAATTGTTCTAGCTCTGCAAGTATCCTGCATTCCAGGCAGGGGATTTTACTTTCTTGAGGGAGAAGCGAGATCATAGGCACCTTTGAGGTTGTGGGCAGAGTTAGATCTTTGGCACAATCAGGAAACCCTCCCCAGAATGCTGCGCTTTCACAAAAACTGTGTTTTGCATATGATTTCATGTTTTAACATCTTATGTCAGGAGAAACTTAAACAAGGGGACTTTCTAATTATGGAATCTTGTTTTAAATTTCATGAAGGAAAAAAAATCTTTGTAGGGAAGTTTATTGTTCATCTCTAGAATTTCAGATCTTTCAGGAGTTAATTAGTAGCAGTGTTAACAAGTTGGGTTCCACTGTTCTCCATCCTCCAGTAGAGAAGCTAACAAGCTGTTGTCTAAAATGCAAGAAATGGAGTAACCAGGAATTCATGCTTATCGTGCCACCTAGATACAAAGCTCTTTGGAGAGCAAAAAATTATATAACCACAGGTGCAAAGAATGAAGAAGGGAGTCAGTTTTCACCTAAATATGATTTCTTTTTTTTTCTTCACACCTCCTTAGCCATCCCAGATGAGTCCACCAAAGGAATAGCAAATTTAGTTGCAAAACAGAAGAGCAACCATAAGGTTCGAAACTCCATGCAAAAGGGAAGGGCCAGTGTTTGCTCTGGTCCCAGCTCTCGCCGGCGAATACCTTACCGAGGAAGGGTGCCCCCTGTTCTTCCAGCTGTTGTGAAGAGTGAGTTGAAAGACCTCTTGGCGTTATCTCCTGTTCTCCTTTCTGATTTTGAAAATGCATTTGCCAATCGATTTGGACGATCATTCCAGTATGTGCAGTATGGCTTCCTCTCTATGTTCGAAGTGCTGAATGCTGCTTCAGATGTTATTTCTGTAGAGCAGACCCGAGCAGGTTCTTTGTTGACGCTGAAGAAGAGTGTATCCGAGGAAAAGCAGAGAGGATGGCCTGCAGGTAAGCACATTAGCACAAGTAACTGTACTGCAGATCAGCAAATTTTGGAGCTGTTGTACATATGTGTATATATGTATGCATGTAATGGCTAAGCTGGAGAAGGCAATGGCACCCCACTCCAGCACTCTTGCCTGGAAAATCCTATGGATGGAGGAGCCTGATGGGCTGCAGTCTATGAGGTCGCGAAGAGTCGGACACGACTGAGCAACTTCCCTTTCACTTTTCACTTTCCTGCATTGGAGAAGGAAATGGCAACCCACTCAGTGTTCTTGCCTGGAGAATCCCAGGGACAGGGAAGCCTGGTGGGCTGCATCTATGGGGTCGCACAGAGTCGGACACGACTGAAGCGACTTAGCAGCAGCAGCAGCAGCAGCAGCAATGGCTAAGCTCCATTAGTTTGTTGAAGTTGAATCGTGGCTCTACCACTTGCTAGCCATGTTATCTCAGGTGAATTACTTAAAATGGGTAAGCCCTTAGTCCCCTCATCTCTATAATAGGAATAATTATACTTGGCTCTTGGAGTCATGCTGAGGATTAAATGAGACAAGATCTGTAAAGTGCCTGGCATTTAGTAAGCCCACAGTAAGTGGTAGCTACTATTATGAAAACATAAGATCATCTCTCTCTGGAGTGCTGTAAATGAACATCAGTTATGTGTGTTCAGGTAAAGAAAATATAGTATAGAAAATGAAAAGTTTAAAAAATAATACTGGTCTGTGGCATTTGCTATCTGATCTTGGCTATCACTGAATCTTTGATACCCTAGCAGGCATTGTACTAATTTATGTAGTGTAATGATGACCACCGTATTTGTATGGCATTTTACCTTGGATTCTCATGCTATAGACAGATTGGGTGAGTAACTGTCTTACAGATCAGAAAGCTAAAACTCAAGAAAGTTGAATGACTTCAAAAATTTCATGGCTAGAAAAGTGGTACAGCTAAAGTTAGGTACTCAACTCTTATTACTGCTCATTCAGTGCTTTGCCTACCCAATTACTGTCTCTCTTAAAGGCTCAGAAGACTTAATATGATTGTTGATATAATGTCTCTCTAGACCCTTGACAGTATAGAATCCATTCACTGCCTATTTGGGGAACTCTATGCCCATTTCAGTGATTTTTCTTTTTCTCAACATCTGTGTTTTTAGATTAACATAGAAAAATCATGAGACTATCATGAATTTATAAACCAGTATTTAAATTGTGATGGGAAGTGTACTATGACAAGGATATGGTAGGGGGTTTATAGGTTCTAGTCAAGGAAGACTATGGGGGCCACTGAGTGTTTTGCGTCTAAACCTCAACGGCATCAGTATTCTTTTTTTCTTTTTTTTTTTTAATTTTTGGCTGTGCCATGCTACTTCTGGGACCTCTGTTCCATGATCAGGGATGGAATGCAGACCGCAGCTGTGAAAAGTGCTGAATCCTAACCACTAAGCCACCAGGGAACTCCCTGTGTCAGTGTTCTTGAGGTGCTTAAACTTCGGGAGAGTAACTCATGCTATTCAACTTATATGAGTTTGAGTTGTATAAAGCAGTTTGACAATTTAATGAATTGTAGGGGGTGGATCGGGGAAGGCAATGGCACCCCACCCCAGTACTTTTGCCTGGAAAATCCCATGGACGGAGGAGCCTCGTAGGCTCCAGTCCACGGGGTTGCTGAGTCGGACACGACTGAGCGGCTTCAATTTCACTTTTCGCTTTCATGCATTGGAGAAGGAAATGGCAACCCACTCCAGTGTTCTTGCCTGGAGAATCCCAGGGACAGGGGAGCCTGGTGAGCTTCCGTCTATGGGGTCGCACAGAGTCGGACACGACTGAAGCGACTTAGCAGCAGCAGCAGCAGCAGGGGGTGGATATTCCTTCCCAGTGATTGAATTGTTGATTTTCTCCACCCATAGTCCATTATTCCTCATCAGGATATCTTGGAAGTAATTTTTTTCTCTTGTCAGCTTGATCTTAGGGTAAAGAAAGAGCTAGGCCTTGCTGGGGTTCAGTTATCTTTCATGTTTTTTTTTAACAATATACCTTTCTACTCTGGTATTTCCCTACCTACTAATCTTGAAGAACAGAATCTATAGTCTAGGATAATATCCTTTATTCTGTAGCTTTTCATTCTCTACCTCTCCCCTCATAACACTAGATGGTTATCCAGTTTGAAAAGCATAATTCAAGCAGATTCTTTATTTAAAGACTTAATGGTCTCCTAAACAAGATACAGCTTTTTTGATTTTTATCTATTGAGTCCTGCCTCTTTGTAATGATTTTCAGGTGTCCTTAGGCAGAGTTTTAGAAACCCCCAATCTTTCAGTAACACCTTATTATCTCTTGGTTTTGTTCTGTAGATGACTAATCATTTCCATTGTATGTAAAGTTAATTGGCATAATATGAAAATGCAAGCTGACTTTTTAGTTCTAAGGGCCTAACATCTATATATAGTCACCAGAAAATAAACTAGAAATTGGTAATGATAATTTTTCTCTCCTCTTCCTTTATTCACAAAAGGTGAGATTTTCACCCAACCTTTTAGAATGAAGCAACAAGGATCATATCCCATAGGCTTCCCAGTGGCAAAGGCATGCTTTTCACAACCCACTTCAAACATGGAACGACCAAAGCAAATACTGGGCATGGAAAGGAATTCTAGATCAAATGTAATGGCAAGTTCAAGGCTGAATCACAGTGAAAAATTAAACCAGGTAAGATGTCTGAGTTTGGAGCTGTAAACACACCAAAACTGTCTTTAAATTTAGTGGTTATTACTTAACTCTCATGGAAAAATTGCCCTTTTGAAATTTAAGTCATTCACTTATTTCAGATTTAACTTCAGCATTTTCTGTGGCTTTGTGGTTTAGTGAGAAAAGAGTACAATTTTATCAACTCCTTGGTTTCTACTATTTTCTACAGATGACTCCCAAATCTGTATCTCTAGTTCCATCTTCTCATCAAAGTTATAGAAGCATATTTGCAACTTACTTCATGAGTATCTTCACCTGAATGCTGGCCCTGACACTGCAGTCCTGGTAATGTGACTGTAATGCTGAAGGACTTTGAGTAAAAACTATTAGACTTGAACCAACAAAAACCCGGTTAAGTTTGCAAGATGAACAAGTAGAGCTCAAAATAAGGTCATGGAAATTAAAGACATCGAAGTGCTTTATTTCTACATGTAACTGTCCAGTTTTCCCAGCACTATTTGTTGAAGAGACTGTCTTTCAGCATTATACAGTCTTGCCTCTTTTGTCATAGATTAATTAACCATAGTTGCATGGGCTCATTTCTGGGTTTTCTATCCTGTTCCATTGAGCTATATTTCTATTAATATTCTTGTGCCAGTATCATACTGTTTGATGACTGTAGCTTTGTAGTATAGACTGAAGTCAGGGAGCCTGATTGCTCCAGCTACATTTTTCTTTCTCAAGATTGCTTTAGCTATTTGGGGTCTTTTGTGTCTCCATACAAATTTTGAGATTTGTTCTAATTCTGTGAAAAATGCCATTAGTAATTTGATAGGGATTGTATTGAATCTGTAGATTGCCTTGGGTATTACAGTCATTTTGACAATCTTGATTCTTGCAATCCATGAATGTGGTGTATATTTCCACTTGTTTGTATCATCTTTTATTTCCTTCATCAGTATCTTATAGTTTTTGGAGTACAGATCTTTTGTCTTCTTAGGTAGGTTTATTCCTAGGTATTTTATTCTTTTTCATGCAGTGGTTAATGGAATTGTTTCTTGAATTTCTCTTTCTGATCTTTTGTTGTTAGTGTATAGAAATGCAATAGATTTCTGTATATTAATTTTGTAACCTGCAACTTTACCAAATTCATTGATGAGTTCTAGTAGTTTTCTGGTAGATCTTTAGTATCTTCTATGTATAACCTCAGATATGCAGATGATACCACCCTTATGGCAGAAAGTGAAGAGGAACTAAAAAGCCTCTTGATGAAAGTGAAAGTGGAGAGTGAAAAGGTTGGCTTAAAGCTCAACATTCAGAAAACGAAGATCATGGCATCTGGTCCCATCACTACATGGGAAATAGATGGAGAAACAGTGGAAACAGTGTCAGACTTTCTTTTTCTGGGCTCCAAAATCACTGCAGATGGTGACTGCAGCCATGAAATTAAAAGACGCTTACTCCTTGGAAGGAAAGTTATGACCAACCTAGATAGCATATTCAAAAGCAGAGACATCACTTTGCCAACAAAGGTTCGCCTAGTCAAGGCTATGGTCTTTCCTGTGGTCATGTATGGATGTGAGAGCTGGACTGTGAAGAAGGCTGAGCACAGAAGAATTGATGCTTTTGAACTGTGGTGTTGGAGAAGACTCTTGAGAGTCCCTTGGGCTGCAAGGAGATCCAACCAGTCCATTCTGAAGGAGATCAGCCCTGGGATTTCTTTGGAAGGAATGATGCTAAAGCTGAAACTCCAGTATTTTGGGCACCTCATGCGAAGAGTTGACTCATTGGAGAAGACTCTGATGCTGGGAGGGATTGAGGGCAGGAGGAGAAGGGGACGACAGAGGATGAGATGGCTGGATGGCATCACTGACTCGATGAACGTGGGTCTGAGTGACCTCCGAGAGCTAGTGATAGATAGGGAGGCCTGGCGTGCTGCAGTTCATGGGGTCGCAAAGAGTCGGACACGACTGAGCGACTGATCTGATCTGATATCATAAATGACTATGAAGTGTATTATATGGTAGATGAAATTATATCAGAAACTTTTATAAACCAATTTCATTATTTGAAAGGATAATCTGCTGAGAACTTATGACAATGGAAGGAGAGGTATTGATCAACCATTTGCCACTGTCTTTATTTCAATAAATAAGGCCTCTGACAAATATCCTCTCCAAGACGCTTAACGTGCTACCACAGCAGTTTCAGTATAGATGGAAGTGTATCTTGGTGGTGGAACCTTCTAGGAATATGTTAGACAAAAAGCTCTGTCTTCCTGTGAAGTCTGGTCATGAGAGGATATCCAGCAGTATATCTGCATATTCCTTTAAGTTGGAAGCATCCTAGAGAAATATTTTGAGAGGTAAGAGAAGAAATACGCGTTGTACATTTAAAGTGACTTTGTGAAGTGATACTCCGAGAGCTAGTGATGGATAGGGAGGCCTGGCGTGCTGCAGTTCATGGGGCCGCAAAGAGTCGGACACAACTGAGTGACTGATCTGATCTGATCTGATGTATAGTATCATGTCATCTGCACACAATGACCCTTTAACTTCTTCCCCAGTTTGGATTCCCTTTACTTCTTTTTCTTCTCTGATTGCTGTTACTAGGACTTCCAAAACTATATCGACTAAAAGTGGTAAGCGTTGACATCCTGGTCTTGTTCCTGATCTTAGAGGGAATGCTTTCAGCTTTTCACCATTAAGTATAATGCTAACTGTAGGTTTGTCATATATTGCCTGTATTATGTTGAGGTATGTTCCCTCTGTGCCTGCTTTCTGAAAAGTTTCTATCATAAATGGGTGCTGAATTTTTGTTGTGTATACAATGGAATAACACTCAGCCATTAGAAAGAATTAAATAATGCCATTTGCAGCAACACGTATGGATATAGAGAGTGTCATATTGAGTAAAGTAAGTCAGAGAAGTATTGTATGACATCCCTTATATGTGGAATCTAAAAAGAAATGATACAAATGAACTTATTACAAAACAGAAACAGAATCACAGACTGAGCTTATGGTTGCCAGGAGGGAAGAATAGGGTAAAGGCTACTTAGGGAATTTGGAATGGGCATGTACACACGGCTATATTTAAAATAGATAGCCAACAAGGTCCTCCTGTAGAGCACATGAAACTGTTTTAATGTTATGTGGCAGCCTGGATGGAAGGGGAGTTTGGGGGACAGTGGATACATGTAATGTGTGTAACTGAGTCCCTTCACTGTTCACCTGAAATTATCACAATATTGTTAATTTGCTATACCCCAATACAAAATAAAAAGTTTTTAAAAAGTCCTTTTTTTCTATAACTTAAAAAAATTAGCTTTAGTACCTTAATTTACATATAGTAAAATGTATCCTTTGAAAATGTACAGCTTGAGTTTTAACATATGTATCTAGATGTGTAATTGCCATCAAAGTCAAGAAACAGCATTTCAGTCTTCCACCCAGAATTCCTTCATGCCACTTTGTAGTTGATCTCTTTCCCTAAGTACAGCTCCAGACAACCAATACTTACTATAATTTTGACTTTCCAAGAGTTTCATATGAATGGAATTAAATAATGCTTAACTTTTTGTGTCTGGTTTCTTTAACAGGATGCTTTTGAGATTCCTCCAATATGTATCAGTAGTTTGTTCCTTTTTCTTGTTGAGTATTGTTTCTCTGTATTGATATACCTCACTTTATTTTCCATTCATCATTAGATAATATTTGGGTTGTTTCCTGTTTGGGGTATTATGAATAAAGCTGCTATGAACATTTGCTTATACTTTGTGTGAACATTGACTTCATTTGTCTTGGGTCAGTACCTAAAAGTTACATTGTTGGGTCAAACAGTAAGTTTAACTTTTAAGTAATTACCAAACTCTTTCCATTGGGTCAAACAGTAAGTTTAACTTTTAAGAAATTACCAAACTCTTTCCAAAGTGGCTGTACAGTTTTTCTTTGTGAGCTATGTACAAGAGTTCCACTTGCATCTCTGTTAACATTTGGTATTATCAATTTAAAAAACAGTAGCCATTTAAGTGGGTGCATAGTAGTATCTCATTATGGCTTTAACCAAAGTTTCTCTAGTGATGAATAATATTGGGTATATTTGCCCAGTGGCTCAGGGGTAAAGAATCCACTTGCAGTACAGAAGATGCAGAAGACATGGATTTGATCCCAGGGTTGAGAAGATCCCCTGGAGGAGGACAAGGCAACCTGCTTAGGTCTTTTTGCTGGGAAAATCCCATGGGTAGAGGAGCCTCACCGACTACAGTCAATGGGGTCGCAAAGAGTTGGACACGATTGAAGTAACTGAGCATGCACGCATGCACACACCATTTGTATATCTTCTTGGAAGTGTCTTTTCATATCTTTTGCTCATTCTTAAAAATCAAATTTTCTTTGTTTTGAGTTGGAAGATACTGATTTTATAAGAAATATATATTTGGTCCTCATCCTTTTCTGGCTGCTAAGCTGCTAAGTCACTTCAGTCATGTCCAACTCTGTGCAGCCCCATAGATGGCAGGCCACTAGGCTCCCCTGTCCCTGGGATTCTCCAGGCAAGAACACTGCAGTGGGTTGCCATTTCCTTCTCCAATGCATGAAAGTGAAAAGAGAAAGTGAAGTCGCTCAGTCATGTCCGACTCTTAGCGAACCCATGGACTGCAGCCTACCAGGCTCCTCTGTCTGTGGGATTTTCCAGGCAAGAGTACTGGAGTGGGGTGCCATTGCCTTCTCCACCTTTTCTGGCACAGATCTCCTAAAACCTTTGGAAATTCCTAAGAGAGCAATAATAATTCTTAGTTAGGTTCAACCTAACTCCATTAGGTTGCTAATGGAGTCAACTATGTGATTGGAAGGTTGGAACTCTCCAGATCAGATAAGATCAGATCAGTCGCTCAGTCATGTCCGACTCTTTGTGACCCCATGAACCGCAGCACGCCAGGCCTCCCTGTTCATCACCAGCTCCCGGAGGTCACCCAGACTGACACCCATCGAGTCAGTGATGCCATCCAGCCATCTCATCCTCTGTCGTCCCCTTCTCCTCCTGCCCTCAATCCCTCCCAACATCAGAGTCTTCTCCAATGAGTCAACTCTTCGCATGAGGTGGCCAAAATACTGGAGTTTCAGCTTTAGCATCTTTCCTTCTAAAGAAATTCCAGGATTGATCTCCTTCAGAATGGACTGGTTGGATCTTCTTGCACTCCAAGGGACTCTCAAGAGTCTTCTCCAACACCACAGTTCAAAAGCATCAATTCTTCGGCACTCAGCCTTCTTCACAGTCCAGCTCTCACATCCATACATGACCACAGGAAAGACCATAGCCTTGACTAGGCGAACCTTTGTTGGCAAAGTGATGTCTCTGCTTTTGAATATGCTATCTAGGTTGGTCATAACTTTCCTTCCAAGGAGTAAGCGTCTTTTAATTTCATGGCTGCAGTCACCATCTGCCGTGATTTTGGAGCCCAGAAAAATAAATTCTGACACTGTTTCCACTGTTTCCCCATCTATTTCCCATGTAGTGATGGGACCAGATGCCATGATCTTCGTTTTCTGAATGTTGAGCTTTAAGCCAACCTTTTCACTCTCCACTTTCATTCATAGCCAGTGGTTAATCAGTCATGCTGATGTAATGATGACTCCATGAAAACCCCAGAGGGTTTGTAAAGCTTCTGTGTTGGTGAACATATAGAGATTTGGGGAGAGTGGCATGCCAGGAAAAGGTGTGTAAATTCTGCACTACTTCCCACATGCCTTGCCCTCTGTATCTCTTCCATTTGACTGTTCTTGAGTTATATCTTTTTATTCATCTTTCATTCATTACCAAAACATATAATTGACATATAACATTATATTAGCTTCATAATATAGGAATTAAAACATACGATTAAAACAGGATTAAATTAAAATATAGGATTAAAACAGGATTAGATATATGTGTGTATTGTGAAATGATCACAATAAGTGTACTAAACATCCATCACCAGAGTTAAAATTTTTTTCTTGTGGTGAGGACTTCTAAGATTTACTTTCAGCAACTTTTAATTATAGAATGCAGTATTATTAATACACAGTTAATATTTATCTGTATGTACATATATTTATATATAAAAGAAATGCCATGCTGTACATTATATCCCCAAGACTAATTAACTTATAATGGAAAGTTTGTACTTTTTTTTTAAATTTAAATTTATTTATTTTAATTGGAGGCTAATTACTTTACAATATTGTATTGGTTTTGCCATACATCAAGATGAATCTGCCACAGGTGTACACACGTGTTGCCCATCCTGAATCCCCCTCCCACCTCTTTCCCTGTACCATCTCTCTGGGTCATCCCAGTGCACTAGCCCCAAGCATCTTGTATCCTGCATTGAACCTGGACTGGTGATTCATTTCTTATATTATACATGTTTCAATGCCATTCTCCCAAATCGTCCTACCTTTTCCCTCTCCCACAGAGTCCAAAAGACTGTTCTATACATCTGTGTCTCTTTTTCTGTCTCGCATACAGGGTTATTGTTATCATCTTTCTAAATTCCATATATATGCGTTAGTATACTGTATTGCTGTTTTTCTTTCTGGCTTACTTCACTCTGTATAATAGGCTTCAGTTTCATCCACCTCATTAGAACTGATTCAAATGTATTCTTTTTAATTGTGTATTTGTACCACTGCTTTCTTATCCATTCATCTGCTGACGGACATCTGCTGCAGCTGCTGCTGCTAAGTCGCTTCAGTCGTGTCTGACTCTGTGCGACCCCAGAGATGGCAGCTCACCAGGCTTCCCCATCCCTGGGATTCTCCAGGCAAGAACACTGGAGTGGGTTGCCATTTCCTTCTCCAATGCATGAAAGTGAAAAGTGAAAGTGAAGTCGATCAGTCATGCCCGACTCTTAGAGACCCCATGGACTGCAGCCTACCAGGCTCCTCTGTCCGTGGAATTTCCAGGCAAGAGTACTGGAGTGGGGTGCCATTGCCTTCTCCAGATGGACATCTAGGTTGCTTCCATGTCCTGGCTATTATAAACAGGGCTGCGATGAACATTGGGGTACCTGTGTCTCTTTCAATTCTGGTTTCCTTGGTGTTTACGCCCAGCAGTAGGATTGCTGGGTCATAAGGCAGTTCTATTTCCAGTGTTTTAAGGAATCTCCACACTGTTCTCCATAGTGGCTGTATTAGTTTGCATTCCCACCAACAGTGTAAGAGGGTTCCCTTTTCTCCACACCCTCTCCAGCATTTATTGCTTATAGACTTTTGGATCGCAGCCATTCTGACTGGCGTGAAATGGTACCTCATACTGGTTTTGATTTGTATTTCTCTGGTAATGAGTGATGTGGAGCATCTTTTCATGTGTTTGTACTTTTTGAGCACCTTTACCTCTTTTGCCCACCCCCTGCATGCTGCTTCTGGCAACCACCCATCTATTTTCTGTTTTTCTGAGTTTGGTTTTCTTTATTGTTTTTGTTGAACAGATTTCACAGGTAAGTAAGATCAGTAGTTGTCTGACTTGTTTTACTTAGCATAATGCCCTCAAGGTTCATTCATTGTTATTACAAATTGTGGGACTTCCTCATTGCTTTGTGGCTGATACACATATTCCACAACTTCTTTATCCATTCGTCTGTCAGTGAACACTTAAATTGTTCGTGTAAATGCTTCAGTCAATATGGGTGTGCAGATATCTTTTTGAGTTGATATTTTTGTTTCCTTCAGATAAATACCCAGAGGTTGCTGGATGCTATGGTGCTTCTTTATACCATTTTGTATGGTATTGCACCAATTTTCATTCCCACCAACAGTGCACAAGGATTACTTTTTCTCTACATCTTCATCAGTACTTGTTACTTCTAGTCTTTTTGATAATAGTCATGCTACCAGGTGTTAGGTGATATTTCATTGTGGTTTGGTTTGCATTCCCTGTGTTAGTCCCTCAGTTGTGTCCAACCCTGTGACCCCGTGGACTGTAGCTAGGCTACAGTAGCTAGGCTCCTCTGTCCATGGAATTCTCCAGTTGAGAATACTGGAGTGGGTAGCCATTCCCTTCTCCAAGGGATCTTCCCAACCCAGGGATCGGACCCAGGTCTCCTGCATTGCAGGCAGATTCTTTACCATCTGAGCCACCAGGGAAGATGATTGTTTGTATCAAGCAGCCCCTTTTCATTTACCGGTTGGTTGTCTGTACATTTGGGGTGGTGGAGGGGGAAATGTCTATTCAGATCCTCTGCTTATTAGTTGAAGTTTTTAGGGTTGTTTTTTTCTTTGATGGTGAGTTGTGGACGTTCTTTTATATATTTTGGGCATTAATATCTTATCAAGTATAAGATTTGCAAATATTTTCTCTCATTCATTTTTTGATAGTCTTTTTTGTGTGCCATAGATTTTTAGTTTGATGTAGTCCTCCTTGTTTATTTTTGCCTTTGCTGCCTTTCCTTTCAGTGTCAAATCCAAAAAGTCATTTCTAAGACTGAGGACAAGGAGCTTATCTAAGTTTTCTTCCAGGGTTTTTATGGTTTCTGATCTTACGTTCAGATTTGTAATTCGCCTCGAGTTACTTTTTGTGTGTGGTGTGGAGTTCTGCCCTTCTAGTGTTGTCATTGTTTAGTTGCTAACTCGTGTCCAGCTTCCCTGTGACCTCCATGGACTGTAGCCCACTTGGCTCCTCTGTCCATGGGATTCTCCAGGCAGGAATACTGGAATGGGTTGTCATTTCTTTCTCCAATAACTTTTTAAAATAAACCAGTAATCTAGTCATTGAAATGTTTCTCTGAGTTCTGTGATCCATTAGAACAAATTAAATTGAACCCAATGCCTGGAGAATCCCAGGGATGGGGGAGCCTGGTGGGCTGCCGTCTATGGGATCACACAGAGTAGGATACGACTGAAGTGACATAGCAGCAGCAGCAGCAGAGGGTTATGGAAACCTGCTTTATAGCCACTGCTCAAGTAGCAACCTGGACTTGGAATTGTCATCTAAAGTCAGAGGATGCTTTGGGTGTTCAGTCTTGTAGAACTTGGCCATGGAATCTGAATGCTATCTCCAGTGTCAGAATTGAGTTGAACTGTAGGAAACACAGCAAATAATAAGTCATTAGCAAAAAAACATAAAGTGGTGTATACATTAAGATGATGTATTTAAGAATGTATTCCAACATCAAATAGCAAAGTTCAACAATCAGATCAGATCAGATCAGTCGCTCAGTCATGTCTGACTCTTTGCGACCCCATGAATTGCAGCACGCCAGGCCTCCCTGTCCATCACTAGCTCTCGGAGGTCACTCAGACTCACATCCATCGAATCAGTGATGCCATCCATCCAGCCATCTCATCCTCTGTCGTTTCCTTCTCCTCCTGCCCCCAATCCCTCCCAGCATCAGAGTCTTCTCCAATGAGTCAACTCTTCGCATGAGGTGGCCAAAATACTGGAGTTTCAGCTTTAGCATCATTCCTTCCAAAGAAATCCCAGGGCTGATCTCCTTCAGAATGGACCGGTTGGATCTCCTTGCAGTCCAAAGAACTCTCAAGAGTCTTCTCCAACACCACAGTTCAAAAGCATCAATTCTTCGGCACTCAGCCTTCTTCACAGTCCAGCTCTCACATCCATACATGACCACAGGAAAGACCATAGCCTTGGCTAGGCGAACCTTTGTTGGCAAAGTGATGTCTCTGCTTTTGAATATGCTATCTAGGTTGGTCATAACTTTCCTTCCAAGGAGTAAGCGTCTTTTAATTTCATGGCTGCAGTCACCATCTGCAGTGATTTTGGAGCCCAGAAAAATAAAGTCTGACACTGTTTCCCCATCTATTTCCCATGTAGTGATGGGACCAGATGCCATGATCTTCGTTTTCTGAATGTTGAGCTTTAAGCCAACTTTTTCACTCTCCACTTTCACTTTCATCAAGAGGCTTTTTAGTTCCTCTTCATTTTCTGCCATAAGGGTGGTATCATCTGCATATCTGAGGATTATTGATATTTCTCTAAAACCAGTGGAAGTGAGAAATAGATTTAAGGGCCTGGATCTGATAGATAGAGAGCCTGATGAACTATGGAATGAGGTTCGTGACATTGTACAAGAGACAGGGATCAAGACCATCCCCATGGAAAAGAAATGCAAAAAAGCAAAATGGCTGTCTGGGGAGGTCTTGCAAATAGCTGCGAAAAGAAGAAAAGCGAAAAGCAAAGGAGAAAAGGAAAGATATAAACATATGAATGCAGAGTTCCAAAGAATAGCAAGAAGAGATAAGAAAGCCTTCTTCAGTGATCAATGCAAAGAAATAGAGGACAACAACAGAATGGGAAAGACTAAGGATCTATTCAAGAAAATCAGAGATACCAAAGGAACATTTCATGCAAAAATGGGCTCGATAAAGAACAGAAATGGTATGGACCTAACAGAAGCATAAGAAGAGGTGGCAAGAATACACAGAAGAACTGTACAAAAAAGAGCTTCACGACCCAGATAATCAAGATGGTGTGATCATTGACCTAGAGCCAGACATCCTAGAATGTGAAGTCAAGTGGGCCTTAGAAAGCATCACTACAAACAAAGCTAGTAGAGGTGATGGAATTCCAGTGGAGCTATTCCAAGTCCTGAAAGATGATGCTGTGAAAGTGCTGCACTCAATATGCCAGCAAATTTGGAAAACTCAGCAGTGGCCACAAGATTGGAAAAGGTCAGTTTTCATCCCAATCCCAAAGAAAGGCAATGCCAAAGAGTGCTCAAACTACCACACAATTGCACTCATCTCACACGCTAGTAAAGTAATGCTCAAAATTCTCCAAGCCAGGCTTCAGCAATATGTGAACCGTGAACTTCCTGATGTTCAAGTTCAACAATGGAAAACTGCAATTAATTTTGCACCAACCTAATATATTTGGGTAGAGTGTTCTATAAATGTCAGTAAAGTTGGTTACCATTCAGGAATTCTTTATTTTTGCTGAAGTTTTCCTAGTTTTTCCTTTAATTGCTGCAGGATCAGTGTTGAAATATTTAAATATAGTTGTGGATTTGTTTATTTTACTTTTTAGCCTTAGATATAAATCTCTGTTAGGTGCATATATATTGAGTTGGCCAAAAAGTTTGTTCCATAACATCTTATGGAACAACTTGAATGAACTATTTTAATCAGTCCAATATTTAGGATTTATATGTGTCCTGATGAATTGCCTTGTTTATCATTATGAAATACCCCTTTTTATTGCTCATAATATTCCTTGTTTTGAAGTTTATTTTGTTTTATATTGCCATAGTGATGCTAGCATTCTTTAGATGTTAACACTGAATATTTTTATATACTTTTATTTTTAACATACTTCTTTTATATTTCAAGTGTGTTTCCTTAAGACAGTGTATGGTTGTCTTGCTTTCTTATTTACTCTGTCGTTTAATGGGCATATTATACCATGTATATTTAGTGATTTAAATCTGATTTTTGTGTTTTCAATCTGATTTTTGCAGGTTTTTCCCTATTTTTTCTTCTGGATTAATTTTTTAAAATAAAAATTATAGAGCAGTTTTAAGTTCCCAGCAAACTTGAGCAGAGAATACATGGAGTCCCCATATTTTCCCTGCCCCTACGTTCCGGTGGCGTCTCTCACTATACCATGAGCATCCTGCAGCAGAGTGGTACCTTTGTTACAGTTGAACCTTACTGACACATCATAATCACCCAAATTCTATAGTTTACATTAGGGTTCACTCCTGATACTGTAAACTCTGTGGATTTTGACAAATGTGTAATGACATATATCCACCATTGTAATATCACACTGTATAGTTTCACTGCCCCCACATTCTCTGTGCTCTGTGAGCTCTTCTCTTCCTTTCTATCCCATAGCAACCACTGATCTTTTTACTGTTTCTATAGTTCTGCCTTTTCCAGAATGGAATATAGTTGGAATCATACAGTATGTTGCCTTTTTATATTGCTTTCTTTCGTTTAATGGTATGTATTTAAAGTTTCTCCATATGTTTTCATGGCCTCTTAGCTTATTTCACTTTAGTGCTGAGTAATAGTCCATTTTGTGCATATATTGCAGTTTATCCATTTACCTCCCAAAGGACATCTTGTTTGCTTTCAGGTTTTGGTTATGAATAAAGCTGCTGTAAACAGTCTGTGTGCAGTTTTGTGTGTAGACATAAATTTTCAGCTCCTTTGAGTTAATACCAAAGAGCCTGATGGCTTGATTATATGATGAGAGTTTAGTTTAGTTTTACAAGGAACTGCCAAACTGTCTTCCAAAGTGGCTATATCATCTTGCATTCCCACCAACGTGAGAGTTCCTGTTGCTCCACATCCCCATCAGCATTTGGTGTTGTCAATGTTTTGGATTTTGATCATTCTACTAGCTGTATTGGAGAAGGAAATGGCAACCCACTCGAGTATTCTTGCCTGGAGAATCCCATGGACAGAGGAGCCTGGTTGCCTGCAGTCCATGGAGTCACAAAGAGTTGGACACGACTGAGCAACTGATACCCACGAGCTGTATGGTGATACCTCACTGTTGTTTTTATTTACATTTCTCTAATGACATTATGTTGAACATCTTTTAATATGCTTACTTTGCTATCTGTGTATCTTCTGTGGTGAAATGTTTGTTCAGATATTTTGCCCTATTTTTAATTAGGTTGTTTGTTTTTTTATTGTTGAGTTTTAATGGTTCTTTGTATATTTTGTTTGACAAGTCTTTATCACATATATCTTTTGTAATATCTTTTTTTTTTTTTTTTGCAGTTTGTGACTTTTCTTTTCACTGTCTTTATATTCTGTCTTAGAGCAGAAGCTTTTTATTTTAATGAAGTCCAGCTTGTCAGTTATTTTTTTTTAATAGATTATATCTTTGGTGTTGTATCTAAAAAGTCATTGTCATACCCAAGGTCATCTTGATGTTCTCTAATGTTATTGTCTAGGAATTTTAGTAGTCTATATTTTACACTTAGGTCTGTGATCCACGTTGGGTTAATTTTTGTCAAAGGTGTAAGGTCTCTGTCCAGTCAGTTTTGTTGCATGTGGCTGTCCAGTTGTTCCAGCACCATTGTTGAAGAGTCTCTTCACTCCATTGTATTGCTTTTTCTCTTTGTCGAAGATGAGTTGGCTATATTTTTGTGGATCTATTTCAGCATTCTTTGTTCTGTTCCATTGGTCTGTTGGTCTATTCTTTTGCCATTACCAAGCTATCTTGATTACTGTACCTTTATAGTAAGTCTTGAAGTCAGATAATGTCAGTCCTCCAATTTTTAAAAAATATTTTTATTTGGCTGGGTCTTAGCTGAAGCACTCAGGATCTTTCATCCTTCTTGCGGCATGCAGGATCTTCTGTTTGTGGCAGGTGGGATCTTCCTTTTTTAAGTTTTGGCACGCAGATTCTTTAGATACAAACTCGTTAGTTGTGGCATGAGAACTTGGGTCTCGTTGTTCCCCAACCAGGCACTGAACCTGGGCCCCCTGCATTGGGAGTGTGGTGTCTTAGCCACTGGACCACCAGGAAGGTCCAGTCCTCCAAATTTGTTCTTCTCCTTCAATATTGAGTTACTTATCCTGGGTCTTTTGTCTCCATATAAATTCTAGAATCAGTTTGTTGATATCCCCCAAAAAGCTTGCTGGGATTTTGATTGGGGTTGGATTGAATCTGTCGATCAAATTGGGAAGAACTGACGTCTTGATGACATTGTCTTCCTATCCATGAACATGGAATATTTCTCTGTTTATTTAGTAGTATTAATAGCTCTTTGATATCTTTCATCAGAGTTTTGTATTATTCTTCATACAATTTGTTAAATTTATACCAAAGTATTTCATTTTGGGGAGAAGGCAATGGCAACCCACTCCAGCACTCTTGCCTGGAAAATCCCATGGACAGAGGATCCTGGTAGGCTACAGTCCATGGCGTTGCTAAGAGTCAGACACGACTGAGCGACTTCCCTTTCACTTTTCACTTTCATGCATTGGAGAAGGAAATGGCAACCCACTCCAGTGTTCTTGCCTGGAGAATCCCAGGGACGGTGGAGCCTGGTGGGCTGCTGTCTATGGGGTCGCACAGAGTCAGACACGACTGAAGCGACTTAGCAGCAGCATTTCATTTTGGGTGCACTGACTTAAATGGTCATGTGTTTTTACTTTTGAGTTCCACTTCTTCCTTGCTGGTATATAATAAAGTGATTAGCTTTTGTCTTATTAATTTTGTGTTCTGCAACATTGCTATCATTGCATATTCATTCTAGGTTTTTTTTGTTGATTCTTTGGGGTTTCTATATAGACAAATATGTCATCTTCAAGTAGAGATAGTTATATTTCTTCCTTCTGAATTATACAGTTGACCCTTGTTGAATACTGTGGGGATTGGGGACACCCGCCCCTTGCACAGTCGAAAATCTGCATATATCTTTTGACTCCCCCAAAACAACTACAAATAGCCTACCGTTGACCAGAAGTCTGATAACATAAACAATTGATTAACATGTTTTGTATATTAAATGTTATTATATACTGTATACTTATGCTGGCTCCAATGGTAAAGAATCTGCCTGTAATGCAGGAGACCTGGGTTCAATCCCTGAGTTGGGAAGATTCCTGGAGGGAGGGCATGGCCACCTGCTCCAGTATTCTTGCCTGAACAATCCCCTGGACAGAGGAACCTGGTGGGATACAGTCCAGGGGGTCTCAAAGAGTCAAGATACAACTGAGCGGCTAAGCGCGTACTTATGATACAGGATGCTAGAGAAAAAAAGTTTTAAAGAAAAGCATAAGAAAAATATATTTACAGAACTCTACTATATTTATCAATATCATAAGTTTACATTGTTTATAGAATGAATCATCTGTCAGTACTTATATCAATAATGTCTTACATGATACAAAACACTATGTATTATATATATTATTAACACTAGATGTCAAAAATGAAAAGATAATGTGAAACAAATTAATGTTAATTACAGGTATAGTTATTCATACATTGATATTGTAGAAGCAGCAATATGATTGTTTTATGATAGCCTAAAGTAATTGATATGATTGCTTCATGGTTGCCTAGCCTATACACAACATTATGACTTGTCATAAAATTTTTATGACATACAGCATTATAGTTTCATTCATAATACAGTTTTGGGAACATTGTTACATTTTTAAAAAAAACCACTTATCTGTAGCTATAGGCTGATGAGCAGTTTCTCCAATTAGGAAAGGTATATTGCACACTAATATAATCCTTTGAAAGTACAGTTATAAAATAGTACGAAAATGGGCACATTGTTAATTTTATCTTAAATGTCACTCATCATATGCCTGTGTACAGATAGACTAGTATCTGCATGTATTTTATACGTTCATGACATATGTTTTTAAATTTTTTTGAATATTTCTGGGCTACACAGTTCACTTACAAGTTTATTCCGATTTTCATAAATCTCCATACTTTTATATATTGTTGAAACAAATCTGTAACTGAATCCATGCAGTTCAAATTCATGTTGTTCAAGTGTCAGCTGTGTTTTCCATTTCCTCCTAAAACAGCATTGAGAAGCACAGGTGAGAGAGGACATTCTTACCTTGTTCCCAATTAACTATTTTTTATGATTCTATTTTATTGCTGTTATTTGTTTATTAGTTGTAACTCTTTAAAAAACATTTTTAGTGGATGTGGATGCTTTAGGGCTTTCAGCATATATTTTAATTTATCACAGTTGGTCCTTGTGTAATATTATACTATTTCATGTAGATTAAGAACTTTAGAACAATAGATTTACATTTTACTTTTCCCATCTTTTGTGGTGTTGTGATACATTTTAATTGTATATGTTATATGCTCCTTAACACATTTTTGTTTTGCTTTAAAGTATTTATTTTGATAACAGTGATCTTCTGTTGCATTTAATCCCATTCAGATTATTTTTCACTTTAGATATTTTTCATTTCTGCATATTCCACTTAGATCTTTTTTATATCCTTTATCTCTTTATTGTGTTCATACTTTCCTTATATATGTAACCATTTTGGGGGATGCACTGCAGCATGTGGGATCCTAGCTCCCTGACCAAGGATCAAATGTGTGCCCTGTGCAGTGGAAGCATGGAGCCCTAACCGCTGGACTGCCAGGGAATCCCGTTTTCCTTTTTGATATGGTCATATTCTCCTACCTCTTTGCATGGCTGGCGACTTTAATTAGCTGCTAGACATTATGAATTTTTCATTGTCGACCTTCACTCAGTTAATTTACCTGGACTCGATTGATTATTTTCAGTTTTGCTTTTAAGACTTGTTAGGGCAAGTACTGGGGCTTCCTGGGTGGCACAGTTGGTAAAGAATCTGCCTGCCAATGCAGGAGATGCAAGAGACATGAGTTTGATCCCTAGGTCAGGAAGATCCCCAAGAGTAGGAAGTGGCAACCCACTCCAGTATTCTTGCCTGGAAAATCCACAGACAGAGGAGACTGGCGTGCTAGTCCATGGGGTTGCAAAGAGTCGGATACTACTGAGCCGTAGAGGGTTATGGTTAGATTAGAGGGTTTACTATCCATTGAATTTTGTTCTCTTAAAATTCATATGTTGAAGCCCTAACCCCTAATGTGTTAGTATTTGGAGATGGAGCCTTCGGCAGCAATTAGGTTTAGATGAAGTTGTGAGGTTGCAACCCTCATAACAGGATTAAGTGCCCTTGTAAGACGAGAAACCAGAGAGCTTGCTCTCCTTCTCCATGTGCATGTAACAAGGAAAGGCCATGGGCGCATACAGCAAATCAGCCATCTGCAAATCAGAAAGAGAATCCTTACCAGGATCCAACTGTGCTGTGTCAGCTGAAAAAATGGACAACCCAAGAGCTGAGAGTTATGTTTTATTCAGCGGACATTCTTAGTATTTCAAGCCTAGGAGACAGGCTTTCAGATAAATGCCGAGGAAACTGTTCAGAAGAGGAAGGTGCAGGGTTGGGGACTGGAAGGATATATAGGAGTTTTTATAATAGTACCAGGTAGTTGGAACAAAAGGCTACTGTTAATAAGAGAAAACTAGATAGCTCAAGTTATGGAATTTAGTATCTTTCTGCATAGGGGAAGATTCAAGAGTCTGGGCTCACTGAAATCATTCCTTTGATATGCACCTCAGCTATCTGGGCCCAGTGTTCTGTGTTTTCTTAGGCTGTGCTATCAAGTGTAGCTGTGCTCTGATGGCTGCTAGATGGGATGCACTCCTTATTTCTCCCCTAGGATTCGTGTCAGGGGTGGCTGCACATTGCTGATGACTGCAACATCCTTCATTTACTGATATGGCAAGCAATATTTTATCCCTGGTGGCTCAGCGGTAAAGAACTTATCTGCCAGTGCAGGAGAAAGGATTGATCCCTAGGTCTGGAAGATCCCCTGGAGAAGGAAATGACAATCCAGTCTTGTATTCTTGCCTGTAGAATCCCATGGGCAGAGGAGCCTGTAGAGGAATAGGCTACAGTCCGTGGGGTTGCAAAGAGTTAGACACGGCTGAGCAACTAAACAACAGGAACAATTTTATTTTTCAGATGGAAGCCTGATCTTGGGCTTCCAGCCTGCAGAATTGTGAGGAAATGAATTTCTGTTGTTTGCAGCCACCTAATGTCTGTCAAGGAGATCCAACCGATCCATTCTGAAGGAGATCAGCCCTGGAATTTCTTTGAAATGAATGATGCTAAAGCTGAAACTCCAGTATTTTTGGCCACCTCATGCGAAGAGTTGACTCATTGGAGAAGACTCTGATGCTGGGAGGGATTGAGGGCAGGAGGAGAGGGGACGACAGAGGATAAGATGGCTGGATGGCATCACTGACTCGATGAATGTGAGTCTGAGTGACCTCCGAGAGCTGGTGATGGATAGGGAGGCCTGGCGTGCTGCAGTTCATGGGGTCGCAGAGAGTCGGACACGACTGAGCGACTGATCTGATCTGATCTGAATGTCTGTCAGCGGCACCCCACTCCAGTTTCATTTATCACTTTCATGCATTGGAGAAGGAAATGGCAACCCACTCCAGTGTTCTTGCCTGGAGAATCCCAGGGACGGGGGAGCCTGGTGGGCTGCCGTCTGTGGGGTCGCACAGAGTCGGACACGACTGAAGCGACTTAGCAACAGCAACAGCAAATGTCTGTTCTTTTGCTGTGGAACCCTTAGTAGACTAAGACTTCTAGTCCAAAGAAACCTTCAGTCTGGGGCTAATTTGACTCCACCACTGAGGCATTTCCTTTCTGAAGAGTCACCTGGATGTGTTAAGAGGAGGTCCTTCCATTCTGCCTTAGTTCAGTTCAGTTGCTCAATCATGTCTGACTCTGCGACCCCATGGACTGCAGCACACCAGACTTCCCTGTCCATCACCAACTCCTGGAGCTTACACAAACTCCTGTCCATCCAGTCAGTGATGCCATCCAACTGTCTCATCTTCTGTCATCCCCTTCTCCTCCCGCCTTCAGTCTTTCATAGCATCAGGGTCTTTTCCAATGAGTCAGTTCTTTGCCAAAGTATTGGAGCCTCAGCTTTAGCATCAGTCCTTCCAGTGAATATTCAGGACTGATTTCCTCTAGGATGTACTGGTTGGATCTCCTTGCAGTCCAAGGGGCTCTCAAGAGTCTTCTCCAACACCACAGTTCAAAAGCATCAATTCTTCGGTGCTCAGCTTTCTTTATAGTCCCACTCTCATATCCATACGTGAGCACTTCCTTAGTGGGAACAGTTAATTTTTCTCAGCTCCATGTGAGCTCTGGGTGTTGTGTGGCCTGTTGCTTCTTGTTCGTTTCACCAGTTTCAGAGAACATCCCCTTCCCCTGCCTTATGTATAGATCACTCGTCATCCAGAAACTTCGGGGTCCCTCTACATATCTTCAGAGCTGTCACTGTCTGTGCCAGTCCCTCTTCTCCATACCTCTCCATATATGAGCATCCTTGTCCTTCCCAAACTCGAATTTGTCTCCTCAGTTCATGTTTCTATTACCTCTTTCTGGGCTGCAGACTGAAAATTCTCCAGGCTGCCAGGTGGGGCAGTTTAGGGCTCTCCACTCAGTTGTGCACTGTGATTTAATATCTGTAACTCAAGTTGTTTATGGCAGCAGGGTGGGGGTCATAACTTTGGTTTGAGTGATAGAGACTTTTTAATACAGAAAACTCAGCCTAAAAAAGTTATTCATAGTCCTACTGCCAAAAGATAGTTTTCACTCCATTCCTTTCATAGGGATTTCCCCATTCTTTAGATCTCTTTTATTTTTCTTGGCATTTCCTGTGCTGGAGAGACCTCACACCAGTCTACTCATCTTCCTTAGCAGGTAAACTTGATATATGCTTTTCAATGCTTGTCTTTATCTTTGAAATTCAGAAGATTACAATGAACTAACTATTGGACTCTTTCTCTTTTATTTTATTAAAAAGATTTGCTGTGGTATATGGACTCTTGGCACACAGGCTCTGCGGGGTCTTCTGTGGTTGCAGCTAGGAATCTAGGTGGCTTCTCTCGAAGAGCGCGGGCTGTAGGGCATGCCAAGTTTAGGACATTTGCGCCTGGTATGGCTCCAAGGAGAGGAGTTAGACACAGACACTTTTCTTATATTTATTTTCCTTTGAGTTTCATCGTGTGTTTTGGAGCCCTAAGAATTCTTCATAGATGCAACCTGATCACAACATTTCACTTCTCGTTGGAGCTTTTTGCCACCAAAACTATTTAAATCTTTTTCTGAGGAGTAGGCTTTAATTCTTAAATCATATATTTTAATTTCCTGATGGAACAGATTCTACATAGTTATCAGATCCCACATAATTCTATTTATAAAAAGTATAACTTTCTATTCCTTAAAATTGTAGATCTATAAATTCGCCAGGTGTTGCCTCAGAACAAGTATATATATGTGTTTTTATATTCATAGAAAAATAATAGATAAATTCATAACAAATTTGTTAATTTGAGAATTTTTTGATCATCTGTGTTTTATGTTTTTTTGTAGTGAGCATACATTATTTTTGTTATAAGAAAAAAAAGTTATTAAATCAGTTTCTCCTTTGTAAAACAAGGACTGCAGTTTCTTCATTTTTTTCACCTCCAAGAGGAACAGGCCAACTTGTTCATTAGTATCCTGTGTTTTCCCCATTTTCCTGTTTTATTTCACAAAAGCAAATGGGTAGAATAATTTAAACTATTTTTGTAAGACATGAATAATCTTTTTACCACATTCTATTCAGTTTCCTTTATTTTTATCTCTTTAGGATAAGTTTAATTGAGAGATGAAAATGTGAATTGGCAAGTATGGATTAGCCATTATCATTCTAGTGAATGAAGCCTCCGATACTCTAGCCAGTCCAGCTCTTCAGAATTCTCTGCATGAGTGTGTAAGCCTAGAGCACAGCTAACAGTGATGTTACTTAACAAGTTGTTGACTGAAAGAGTGTTTGATTCAAGTACAGGGATCTGGCATTTCTTTGTTCTCTAGCTTTACAATCAAGAGTACTGTCAGTAAAAAAAAAAATGAATCAATAGTTAATCTAAGGATGAAATGGGAAATTTTATTGGAGCCCACCTGAGGATTGGTTCCCACGAGGAACCATGAGGCGGTCTTTCAGAAAGTTCTGAAGACTGTTCCGCTTGTTAGAGGTCAAGGCACAGTTAAATCCGTTTTTGAGACCAAGAGTTATATATCGAAGTTTACATAGTCCAACAAGGTGAGTAGTGGGTTGTTATGACCCCTAGAGGATTGAGAGAGGAATGTTGTCTCCTAGGGAGTTACTTTGCTGGAGCAAAAAGGAAATTTTTTTTTTTTTTTTTTTTTGCAAGTGGGCATTCCTGTGTCTTCTAAGGGAATCTAGTTAATGTATAATGCAGACATAAAGTATACACTAAAGCGAATAATAGCTCAAATGGGCAGAGAGATTTTATGTTTAATTTTCCTGTCCTGTCTTAAAATAATTTTACTTCACAGTACCCTGTCCTACCCCTCGTTCAGAAAACTTTATTGTAATATTCAACGTGAGATTTAAAGTAGGTAAACCTGACATTATAAACAAAGTTCTGGTCTTTAGTGAATTGAAAATCAGAGCTGGGTGTTAGTTTGCAACTGACTTTTGCACTCAAACAATTGATAGTTTTTACATGAATTAGATTCTGTGATTGGTGTTGTATATAAGAATAGAAGCTTTTATTTATTTATTTAAGAAAAGAAACTTTTTAAAGTTTACTTGGTGACCTGGCTCAACTGTCTCGAAAGAGTGACCTCAACAAGTAACTGGATATATTACACAGTTATGTTGTTCTTTGAAAGGTACATTTTCTGGCCAACGTAGAGTAGCTTTGCCCTGCCTATTTTTTCCATGAGTTCAGATGAAATTTTTAGTATGGCAAGTCAGGTTCCATACTTATCTAGTTTTTAGACAATTGAGATACTTAGCAAATACTTGAGCAGTTGAAAGCGTCACTTATGTGTGTGTGTCTGTGCCAGTTTTGTGATCTTAATCAGAAATGTATTAATGTTTTACCATATGGCCAAGCGGTCTGCAATATATTCTTCTAAAGATGTTACTTCTGTTCCTTTCTGCTTTTAGCTTCATGCATCTTCTTTCCAAAATGCTTCCACCCCTCAAGTTTCTAAATATCACCCAGGTGTCTTACGTTTTATGAAACTTTCTTATTACAAAAGTAATACAAATTGATTACAAAAGATTTACAATACAGGAAAGCACAGAAGAAAATGAAAATCACCTATTCTTTTACCACCCAGAAAAGTTGACTTTTTCTTTTAAAGAAAATAAAATTAGCATTATTCTGGTCCAGGTTTGTGACTTGCTTTTTTAAGTCAGGATTATGAATTATGAATATTCCACATTGTTAAATATTGTAGTACAACATAATTTTTAATGGCAGTATGGATATGCCATACTTTTTTAACTTGGGGATTTAGGATGCTGCTATTTTTGCTATTAAACATAACCTTATTGTTGAAAATCTTACTCAGATTTGTACAGATCCTCAGTTTCTCCATAGGACAAAATTCTAGATAAGTAATCACTATATCTTGGAGAAGAAAATGGCAACCCACTCCAGTATTCTTGCCTAGAGAATTCCACGGACAGAGGGGTCTGGCAGACTACAATCCACAGTATTCCAAGAGTCACAACTTAGTGACTAAACCACCGGCACTGATCACTATATCAAAAGAAATGTGTACTTTTATGACTCATGATGTATGTAGTTAATTGTCCTCCATAAAAGTTATTTCAGCTAACATTCACATACGATGCTTGTGAATGGGCTGCTTTAATTTGTACCTTTGCTGGTACTCAGTATAAATTGATGCTTCATGCAACCACCGTCCCCAGCCTCTCCCTCCTTACCAACCCTTGTCTAAGTTAGATCTCCCATTGCTTTTCTAATACTTTCAAGTATAGTATTCTTTGACAATATATTTGACAAAAAGTATTTGACACTTTGATGCTATATAGTATTCTATGACAAGTCTGTGGGTTTTTCATAATCTTTTAGTTTGATCGTGGTCTCTCATCACTAGACTGAAAGTGCCATGAGGGCAGTGATCATACCTAGTTTATTTAGCCCTGTATATTCAGTGTTGAGTACAATGTGAAGTGCATAGTATGTGTTCAGTACATATTTGTCGAGTGAATAAATGAGCATTATTGTAAAACTAATATTCCAATTTGATAGGCAAATAACCATATCTGACTATTAATATCTGTTTATTAGGTTGAACTTTTATTCGGTTATTGGCTAGCTCATGTTAATTTTTTTAAATCAATTGCCTTTTCATATCTTTGTCCATTTTTCTGAGAAGTGTATCTTTTTTATTCAGAGCTCTTCTCTGCTTCTTCTTGGGTCCTGTAGGCTCCTATCTATCTATCTATCTATATCTATCTATCTATCTATATATATCTATATCTATCTATATATATATATATAAAAAATGGGTTATTTTCCATCTTTATCCCCTTTTATAATCCTTTGTTCACTTGATTTATTGTCCATTTTTTTCTGTTTGGTGTGTAGGCATCTGATACTAAAGCATTGTTGAAATCAGGGTCCCCTCTTGATTACTTTCTTCATGTCAATCACTGATTGCCTCTCACTCTTTTTAAAAGTTTATTTTTGGCTGCACAGGCTTTTCTGCAGTTGTAGCAAGCAGAGGCTACTCTCTGTTGCAATGCTCAGGTTTCTCATTGGTGGCTTCTCTTGTTGCTGAGCATGGGCTCTCGCGCTTGTGGGCTTCAGTAGCTGCCATTCCTGGGCTCTAGAGTACAGGCTCAATAGTTGTGGCACACAGGCTTAGTTTCTATGAAGCATGTGGGGTCCTCCCAGATGAGGGAACAAATCTGTGTCTCCTGCACTGGTAGGCTAACTCTTCACCAGTGACCCACCAGGGAAGCCCTACCTCTACTCTTACTCCCCACCCTCCCACATTGTAACTATTAACCTCTACTTACAGATATTTCCAAGATTACTTGGATTTTAATAGATGTCCCTCACCCCATTCAGTATAAAGTCAGCAGAATTTAGTCTTCTAGCTTGAGACAAAAACCCTTTTTTTCTCTTATCTTGAGATGCTTTCTGTTCTTAGCTAAGAGTCTATCATTTTGACATCTTTGCAAGCTTGGCAAATATTTTCTCAAAAGGACCAGGTAGTATTTGAAACTTTTAGGGCCTAATGATCTGCATTATAACTACCAATCACTGCCCTCATAGCAACCTTGGACGGTATGTGAATGAGTGATAAAGAAGTTGTGGTACATATACACAATGGAATATTACTCTGCCATAAAAAGGAACCCATTTGACTCAGTTCTAATGAGGTGGATGAACCTAGAGCCTATTATACAGAGATAAGCCAGAAAGAGAAAGACAAATATTGCATATGAATGTATATATGTGAAATCTAGAGAGACGGTACTGACAAACCTATCTGCAGAGCAGCAGTGGACACGCAGACGTAAAGAACAGACTTGTGAATACAGAGAGGGAAGGAGAGGGTGGAACGAACTGAGAGAGTAGCATTGAAACGTACACGTTACCGTATGTGAAATTAGATAGCCAGTGGACATTTGCTGAATGACATGGGACTCAGATCTAGTGCTCTGTGATAACCTAGAAGTGTAGGGTGGTGTGTGAGGTGGAGGGAAGTTCACAAGGGAGGGGACATATATGTATACGTATAGCTGATTCGTGTTGATATATGGCAGAAACCAACACAATATTATAAAGCAATTATTGCCCAATTAAAAGTAAATAAAAAGCTATATGAATGAGTCAATATGGCCATGTTCCAATACAACTTTATTTATGGATACTGACATTTAAATGTCATGAAATTTTCATGTGTCACAAAAATTACTCTTTTTTCTCCTAGCGGTTTGAAAATGCTGAGACAGTTCTTGGCCAGTTCTGACCCACGGGCCATAGTTTTCTGACTGTGTCACAAGTCATGCTCCGTAGAGATGACTCATGCTTATAGTCACCATCCTGCTACTTACCTCCTAGTTTCCCACACTCTTGGAGTTGATTAAAAGCCATCAAAAATCTGCCTCTCTGTTTTAAGATCCTTTAGTTTTCTGCATAAAACTTGAGGTCATTGAGGCTGTTTCCCTGATCTCTTTTTTTTCATCCCTGTAGAATCATTGGTTCCTTCCTCTCTGTTATGTTCTTCCCTAGTTTCCGTGGACTCCTCCTTTGATTATCTCCTCTTTGTCCTCTTACTCCCTTGGTACCCTGGTTAAAACTCTTGCCCTGAGATCTGTGGTGTTTTAACTGGTCATGCACTGCACCAGTCTAATTTTCTGCTGCCAGATTAAAACTGAAAATATTTCTATTTTGCTGAAAATCTCTGATACCAGTTTTTGTCTATGTAACCCAGAAAAGCTCCTTAGCTTGGTGTTTGAGGAGTTGCTACAGTATGACTCCAGCCTGCTTTCTTCAGTTTTCTACTACTTCTTTGATGCCTTCAGGCAAACTTACATTCTTTTCTCCTTTATCAAGTTCCTTTACCTTCCTTTCTCCCCCTCACCACCTTTTTCTACAATATCCTCCATCCTTCAAGGCCTTCCTAAAAGGAAGCCTTCTGTATGACTTGGTATAATATGTCCTTCTGCATTCTTGTACTTCTTTAATGGCCCTAACAGTCAGCAAGTGCAAGAGACACAGGTTCGGTTCCGGGGTCGGGAAGACCCCCTGGAGGAGGAGATGGCCCACCCACTCCAATATTTTTGCCTAGGAAATCCATGGACAGAAGAGCCTGGTGGGCTACAGTCCATGGGGTCATAAGAGTCCAGCAGGACTGAGTGCGCGCATGCACACACACACACACACACACACACATGCACACACGCACACACACACAGTCAGCCTTAAGGTTATAGCTGTTCATGCATTTATCTCATTTCTCTACTTAATTTATTTAAGTGGCTTGAGAGGAATGACGCTGTCAAAGGTGACACTTTTTTGTCACCTGAAATACCTGGCTTGGTGATAATAAGTTGTTGTATCGAATCTTCAAATGGTGGGAGTATGTTGAGATGTGACGAATCAGTTATCTTTAGATTCTTTTATTGTTCACTGGAAGAGCTTTAGAGAATTATCTCATGACAGTTCGGGAAGAAATATAAACCTACGACCAAATGCTGAGGCATTTTGTGAAAGCTAGTTATACAGTCTTAGGAATCCCCCCTTCCCAGATCTCACTTTCCTCTCAACCTTAGGAGACAGAGATTATCTTAATTTTTCAGATGAAGAAACCTTATAAGTTCATATACCTTGTAAGTAATGGCAGGCCAAGAGATAATAAGAATAAATGTTAAAAAATAAAAGTTTAAAAGGAAAAAACAAATAGTGATTGTGTTTATGTGATAGGAGTTTAGGTAGTTTTCTTTATACTTTTGTCTTTTCTAACATATGTGTGTGTATATATATGTAGTTTTTTTCTTTTTCCTTTTTCATGATCTTTCATTCTGTTACAGGTCTCACTCCATGGCTCTTCACTGGACCTTGGTGTCTGGTTATGCTCTACGATACTGCCTACTCCTAGCCTCCTGTGCTTCCAGCTTATTTTTTCAATTATTCCCATGCATTGTCTCTTTTTCTTTTTTTTTTTTTACCACATTGGGACCTCTCTATACCATTGACTTTTTTCTACTAAAATCCTCTGACCCCTACTGTCTTAACTCAGACCTCACCTATCTTTACTCCCTACCTGATGAGTTTAAACAACCATCCATTATTTCCTCAGCTTTGTTTTTCTACTTTCTCAATTATCTGAGCTCCCTTTTATGCTGTTGAGTGGGCCTTGCTTCTGAACTCAAAAAGGGAATGCTGAAGCTATCAGGTGGTGACTCTCTCCACCTGCCTGACCCTGCGTTTACAGAGCCTTTCTGAATCCGTCCTGGTCCTTTCCTCCTTTATTTTTGTGACAGTGGAAGAGCTCACCTTCCAGCTTTTTAGGGCGAGACATTCCGCCACTACCCTGGCTCCCAGGGACCTTCATTCATCCCATCTCTTCCCCGCATTAATGTGTTTAATAAACACTGAATAATTTTATAAACAAAATTAGTAACAAGAATCTTTTCTGGGTAAGAGTTTGGGATTTTGTATTTGAAGATTCTAAATGTATGGAGAATGCTAACTACCCTGGGAAACGTCAGTGTTTAGTCTTGTGAGTCCACCTACTCTGGATGTATTTTACAGAGTATGAAATGTTACAGTGTTTCTTAATAACAATAGTCTATTTGGTTGAAACATGTTTTCTTTGATAGATGTTTCCTTTATTTACTGTTCAGATTTATCTTTGACTTAAAAACTTTTTTTTTTTTTACTATAATTTGAACTTCCCTCCCCCTTTTTTCATAGTTGGAGAATACCTTCAAGTCAGTTATTGCACAAATTGGACCTGGAGGGACTATTAATCCAGAACTAAAACATAAGATAAAATGTGTAAGTACTTTTTGTATTTGGGAAATGGATGGGAATAATTGATCATACATTTAGGTATCATTTATGGTTAATTTTACTTGCTTACAAGTATTTTAGTTTTATATTTATCTTTGATCTTTTCATATATACTACAAATGGAGTGGCTAATCTTTTAAGATCAGAAAAAATGAATTAATTAAAAGTTTTAATGTAATTATTAAGAAACTGTAATTCCTCCATAAATTCTCTTTTCTTCCCGTTAAATCGTTGTTCGCAGTTCAAGGTCTTTCAAAAAACAATTTTATATGTATGTAGATCAAATATTATTCTAAATAGTGCATGGTATCCCATTGTGTCGATATACCATATTTCACTTGTATAATCTGTTATCAGTTAACATTTGGGGTTATTTCTAGTCTTGGCTATTAAAAAATGCTGTAGTTAATGTCCTTGAACATTTACCTAGAAGTAGAGTTGCCAAAGGTATTGAATATTTTAGGTTTTGATAAATATTGCTAAATTGTGCCCTCTAAGAGGTTTGATCAAATTTACATTCCCACTGACAATGGAATGACACTAATCATCTCATTTCAACTGGATGAAATTGAAGTTGATTCAAAAATCAATACCTCTTGATTTTTACATTGAGCATCTTTTTGTGTGCTTCATAGCCATTTATATTTCTTATGTGAATTGCCTGTTCATGCCTTTGGCCTAATTTATTGTTTTTCCTTATTAGTTTGTGAAAGCTCTTTAGCAGTTTTGTATTGGGCCAAAGGGTATGTAAACTTAAACTTTTGGTGTATGCGTCGCTCAGTCGTGCCTGACTCTTGCGACCCCGTAGACTGTAGCCTGCCAGGCTCTTCTGTCCATGGGATTCTCCAGGCAAGGATACTGGAGTGAGTTGCCATTTCCTGCTCCAGGGGATCTTCCCGACCCAGGAATCAAACCTGGGTCTCCTGCATTGCAGGCAGACTCTTTACCAACTGAGCTATGAGGGAAGCCCAAAATTTTGGTGGGAGCTATTAACTGTGATTTGAATGGTCAGTGTCGTTACAGCTTTTACTGCCTTATTTTATTCTGTTTCAGCTGTTGTGGTTTTATTAGAAATGCAAAAACCTTGGTGCATTCAGGCCCTGTTGTTTTGTTTCGACATTAAACTAAATGTCCAGCAATTTATTTAAGAATGTCCAATATGACTTTTTTTATGGTAACAAAAAATTAGACAAAAGTTAAGTGTTCATTGAAAAAGGGTTGCTTACATTATCCACTCAACTAGGGAGTATGATGCAGCTCATAAAGTTTCTGTATTATCTTGATTAATTTACAAGGAAGTATCTTCTTGACATATTGTTGGACATTAAAAACAGGATTTATAGAATAATTTGCTTAGTATTGTCTTTTCATATAAAATCATGAATAATATGAGTGTGTGTGGGCATAGAAAGGTTTCTGAAAAGATGTTTTCTGAAATGCAACAAATAACTGTCCCTGGGTCACAGGATTTTGAAATAATTTTTACTTATATTTTCCTGAAGTTTGAGTTAGAATTTTTAATAAGATATATAGTATCTGGAAAAGTCTTGGAAAACATAAAGTTTTTTATACCTTACTGGGATAGAATAAGTCCACTCCTAGGAATTTATCCTAAAAATATTTGTGTAAGTGTGCAGAATGCAAATATGAAGACAATTATGTGGTATTTGTGATGATGAGAGATAGGAAATAACCATAAATAATTGATTAAATAAATTTAATTATATTGAATATTTGAAAAAAACTATAGCTAGTGATGGCAAAAGCTCAGCCTCTCTACACTGGTGCCAAATCAAATCTCAGACAGAGTTTTGGGTGAAGTAGAAAAGAACAGCTTTATGGCTTTTCCAGGCAAAGGGAGACAGTGTGGGCTTTTGCCTTGGAAACTGTCCCAACCCAGGGAGTTTGGTGAGGAGTTTTAAGGCAGTGCTTGAAGGGTGGGGTTGCTGATAAGATAGGGATGTGTGAAGGTCCTGCTCTTCCTTTAATCTCCGTTAATCTTCTTAATGCTAATAAAGTAATGCTCAAAATTCTCCAAGCCAGGCTTCAGCAATATGTGAACCATGAACTTCCTGATGTTCAAGCTGGTTTTAGAAAAGGCAGAGGAACCAGAGATCGAATTGCCAACATCCGCTGGATCGTGGAAGAAGCAAGAGTTCCAGAAAAACATCCATTTCTGCTTTATTGACTATGCCAAAGCCTTTGACTATGTGGATCACAAGAAACTGTGGGAAATTCTGAAAGAGATGGGAATGACAGACCACCTGACCTGCCTCTTGAGAAATTTGTATGCAGGTCAGGAAGCAACAGTTAGAACTGGTCATGGAACAACAGACTGGTTCCAAATAGGAAAAGGAGTACGTCAAGGCTGTATATTGTCACCCTGTTTATTTAACTTACATGCAGAGTACATCATGAGAAACGCTGGACTGGAAGAAACACAAGCTGTAATCAAGATTGCCGGGAGAAATATCAATAACCTCAGATATGCAGATGACACCACCATTATGGCAGAAAGTGAAGAGGAACTAAGAAGCCTCTTGATGAAAGTGAAAGACGAGAGTGAAAAAGTTGGCTTAAAGCTCAACATTCAGAAAACGAAGATCATGGCATCTGGTCCCATCACTTAATGGGAAATAGATGGAGAAACAGTGGAAACCGTGTCAGACTTTATTTTTCTGGGCTCCAAAATCACTGCAGATGGTGACTGCAGCCATGAAATTAAAAGACGCTTACTCCTTGGAAGGAAAGTTATGACCAACCTAGATAGCATATTGAAAAGCAGAGACATTACTTTGCCAACAAAGGTCCATCTAGTCAAGGCTATGGTCTTTCCTGTGGTCATGTATGGATGTGAGAGCTGGACTGTGAAGAAGGCTGAGCACCGAAGAATTGATGCTTTTGAACTGTGGTGTTGGAGAAGACTCTTGAGAGTCCACTGGACTGCAAGGAGATCCAACCAGTCCATTCTGAAGGAGATCAGCCCTGGGATTTCTTTGGAAGGAATGATGCTAAAGCTGAAATTCCAGTACTTTGGCCACCTCATGCGAAGAGTTGACTCATTGGAAAAGACTCTGATGCTGGGAGAGATTGGGGGCAAGAGGAGAAGGGGACGACAGAGGATGAGATGGCTGGATGGCATCACTGACTCAATGGACGTGAGTCTGAGTGAACTCCAGTAGTTGGTGGTGGACAGGGTTGCCTGGCATGCTGCGATTCATGGCGTTGCAAAGAGTCGGACATGACTGAGCAACTGAACTGAACTGAATCTTCTTAATGAGCTTCTCTAATTGTTTTAGCTTGGCTTCAGGTGGTCTTTCCTGGTATGAAGAATGCTGACACCTTCTATTTATTGAATTTTAATTTTCAGTTCAGTTCAGTCGCTCAGTCGTAGCTGACTCTCTGCGATCCCATGGACTGCAGCACACCAGACCTCCCTGTCCATCACCAACTCCCAGAATTCACCCAGACTCATGTCCATTGAGTCGGTGATGCCTTCCAACCATCTTATCCTCTGTTATCCCCTTTTCCCGCCTTCAATCTTTCCCAGCATCAGGGTTTATTCAAATGAGTTGTCAGTTCTTTGCATCAGATGGCCAAAGTATTGGCATTTCAGCTTCAGCATCAGTCCTTCCAGTGAATATTCAGGACTGATTTCCTTTAGGATGGACTGGTTGGATCTCCTTGCAGTCCAAGTGACCCTCAAGAGTCTTCTCCAACACCACAGTTCAAAAGCATCAATTCTTCGGCACTCAGCTTTCTTTATAGTCCAACTCTCACATACATACATGACTTCTGGAAAAACCATAGCTTTGACTAGACAGACCTTTGTTGGTAAAGTAATGTCTCTGCTTTTGAATATTCTGTCTAGGTGGGTCATAGCTTTTCCTCCAAGGAGTAAATGTCTTTTAATTTCATGGCTGCAGTCCCCATCTGCAGTGATTTTGTAGCCCCTCAAATAAAGTCTGTCACTGTTTCCCCATCCATGTGCCAGGGATTGATGGGCCCAGATGCTATAATCTTAGTTTTCTGAATGTTGAGTTTTAAGCCAACTTTTTCACTTTCATCAAGAAGCTGTTTAGCACTTTCTGCCATAAGAGTGGTGTCATCTGCATATCTGAGGTTATTGATATTTCTCCTGGCAATCTTGATGCCAGCTTGTGCTTCATCCAGCCTGGCATTTCTCATGATATACTCTGCATATCAGTTAAATAAGGAGGGTCACAGTATACAGCCTTGACACATACAGCTAAAAAGTCAACATCATGCAAAATGAGTGCAGCAGAACAGGCAACTTTGCTTCAAAAGAGTATGAATAAATGTTTTAACATTTTGTACAATGTTCGGAACTTTGTCGGTGTTTAATAAAGGGACAGCTTTTAATTGGAGCATTAAAAAAAAAAAAAACTCCTTTCCCTAATTGGAACCAGTCTATTGTTCCATGTCCAGTTCTAACTGTTGCTTCCTGACCTGCATACAGGTTTCTCAAGAGGCAGGTCATGTGGTCTGGTATTCCCATCTCTTTAAAAATTTTCCACAGTTTATTGTGATCCACACAGTCAAAAGCTTTGGCTTAGTCAACAAAGCTGAAATAGAGTTTTAATTCTATTAAGAGCTTAAAGACATTGTTATGTATATGCCTTGAGAAGAAACCAGGACCCTGTTTCAAGGCTGCACTATTATTTCTTGACTAATCCTCCCTTGACTCTGCATCTACCTTGTCCCTTCCTGGATTGACAACTGTTCAGATTTGTTCTTTGGAACTCAGGGAGGTCATGGAGGCCAGAGTCTGTTCCCTACAAGAAATGGGAGACGTGGAAAGACTTTTGTGCCCTAGAGCCCCACAGTCTTCAGTTCAGTTTCGCTAGTAAACATGTTGATCCATATTTACTGGTATAGAAAGAGGTCTACGAGATGATATTAAAAATCTAGAGAAGCAATGACCTGATTTTCGTATTAAAGGTATTTTTTCATGCATATGGACAACAATGGCCAGTATCTTTGCTTAACTGTGTTTTCCAGTGTTTCTATAGTGTCCATGGTATTTCTTTTCTGCTCTTTAAAATGCTTGAAATTATGCCATAGGATATTTCTTTTACATGAGCTAAAGCTAAATATGTTAGCTGAGCTAAGAACTCTAGGAATTTCTGAGGAGTAGTGGCACTACTGTTTTATGCAGGAATGATTTCTCAACTCTGGAAATGTTGGAATTCACTGCCTTTTTTGAGTTGTTATTTTTAAAACTAGAAGCTGATTTTTAAAAATTACTGTGCCTTTTAATTCATTCACTTAATAATAATGTTATTTTTGCCTTTGTTGCTATGTAAATTTATACTTTCTTATTTTTATATTTTGTCACCCAGCATTCCCATTGTGTCTATTTATATTGTATTTCACTTTTTATTTATTAGGTTGTATCCAGGTTTCCAGAGGGTTTGCTTATTTCTAAATTGCTTAGAGAGTTTGAGGTGAGTGTTCTCTTTTTCACCAATCATGGTTTTTTATGGCTTGCTTATGTTTCTCATGCTTGATGGAAATTTTGTTGCTATTCCTTGGATCCTCCAAGTCTGTGCTTTAGAACTTTGTTTTGCCTTTTGGTAGCTGCTTTTTTACTCAAAGAGTTAAGAATAAGATTTTTAATAAATACTTGATTATGCATAGAAAGAATATCTTTGCCACTATTTTTATATAATTAGTATTAGAGTTAATTTATTTCTCATGTTTGATAATACCAAGTGTCAGTGGGGATACGGAGAAACAGGATACCTCATGCGCTGCTTGTGGGACAAAACCTCTTTGGCAATTTGACTTTACTTGACAGAATGCACCTCTGATAATTGTGGAGTTCCACTTCTGTAGATGCACTTTAGAGAAACTCTTAAACATGTGCACATGAAGACATACATATGACACATACATTGCAGCATGGTTAAAAACTGGGAATAAATTAAATGTCTATCAATAGGAGAATGGATAAATAAATTGAGATAATGAAGTAATATATAGTAGAAAAAATAAGCAACCAAGACTTAGCTCACCCGTGCAACATGGATCATTTTTGGAACCCATCATGTTAGGTGAAAACAAATCACATTGCAGAATAATTCAGATATTGCCATATGCCTAATTTCAAAAAAGGAGTAGGTGTGGTGGGCTCTCTCTATTCAGAATGCCTTTCTTATAGTAGTCCATTTGTTTTCACAACAGACTGAGGCATAGAAAAGCAACTTACCTACCAAATAGGTAGCCAGTAATGAGTGGAGCCAGGATTTGAAATCCTAGGAGCCTAGCTTCAGACTTGAGTATCCTAACTCTTAACTCCTATACCATGAACATTATCATATATTTGTACATATGAACAAGTTTGTTTGAGATACTATATAGCATAATGATAGATAGATCAACTCTATGTGCTGTTTTACAGATGATGTGTATAATGTTATCTACTTGATAAAGTTTTGTAAAGAAGTTTAAATGGCTTAAAATAATTAGAACAGTGCCTGCTGCATAGTAATTGTTTGATAAATGTTAAAACTCATAGTAGAAGAAAAGGAAGAAAGCTTTTTTAGAAAAGATACACATAACCCCTCAAGTTCAGTTCAGTTCAGTTGCTCAGTCGTGTCCGACTCTTTGCGACCCCATGAATTGCAGCATGCCAGGCCTGCCTGTCCATCACCAACTCCCAGAATTCACCCAAACCCATGTCCATTGAGTTGGTGATGCCATCCAGCCATCTCATCCTCTGTCGTCCCCTTCTCCTCCTGCCCTCAATCTTTCCCAGCATCAGGAGCTTTTCAAATGAGTCAGCTCTTTGCATCAGGTGGCTAAAGTATTGTTGTTTCAGCTTCAACATCAGTCCTTCCAATGAACACTCAAGACTGATGTCCTTTAGGATGGACTGATTGGATCTCCTTGCAGTCCAAGGAACCCTCAAGAGTCTTCTCCAACACCACAGTTCAAAAGCATCAATTCTTCGGCGCTCAGCTTTCTTTAATGCAGAAAATTTAATTTCACGTTATGAATGAAAGCAATGACTCCTTTAAAAGCCTCAAAGTTTATTTCAAATAGGCCCATGAGAGAAAGCTTAAACAGTCCTGATATCTTTTGGATTAATAAGTCAAGTCATTTATCTAATAATGAAATTACAGAATAAAGTGTAAAATAGAGTAATAAAGTAATAGCATATGACTTAATTATTACAAAATTTATGGGTTAAAATTAAACTTCCTATGCCAGGTTCACAACTCAAAGTGAATAGTTTCCTACCATGAATGTTTTAGCAAAAGTCGCTTCCTGTATTAAAGATTCATGGAGTTAAGGTTACAAGTCAACAGTTTTGGAGAAATTAAAGCAAATCTTTTTTAAATAAGATTTTTTTGTTTATTTTATACTGGAGTATAGTTGATTAACAATGTTGTTTTGATTTCAGGTGTACAGCAAAGTGATTCAGTTATATATATATATATATATGTATGTATGTATCTGTTCTTTTTCAAATTCTTTTCCCATCTAGGTTATAACAGAATATTGAGCAGAGTTTCCTGTGCTGTACAGTAGGTCCTTGTTGGTTATTTATTTTAAATACAGCAGTGTGTACGTGTCAATCTCAAACCCCCAATCTATCCCTCCCCCCACCCCAATCACACCTTTTGCCCCTGGTAATCGTAAGTTTGTTCTCTACGTCTGTGAGTCTGTAAAACAAACCTTTTAATGTTACAGGAAAGCTCTTTGCCTTTCTTAGTAAACAAACTTCTGCAGAAATTCAACATTATTATTAAAAATATATAATAAGTATAGATATAATCTTTACTTTAACTTGTAGAAATACTAAGCCTTTATTTATCCAACATGATATAAAAGCTACCTTGTGATTTGTCCTCTTGAAATACTTGGGCAACAGTCTGCCATTCTTTCAGGATCTTTTGTTAAATTGCTACTTGAAGGAAGGTGCAGAGGCAGCGTAGGTTTTGGATATTCCTGAAGTGCCACTTATAGAGAGTGAGTGAGTGAAGTTGCTCAGTTGTGTCTGACTCTTTGCTATCCCATGGACTGTAGCCTACCAGAGTCCTCCCTCCGTGGAATTTTCCAGGCAAAAGTTCTGGAGTGGGTTGCATTTCCTTCTCCAGGGGTTCTTCTCCACCCAGGGATTGAACCCAGGTCCCCCACATTGCAGGCAGACGCTTTGCCATCTGAACCACCAGGGAAGCCCATAGAGAGCTAAAAGCCACATAGAGAACTAGATGGCAAAACAAAAAATCCAAAGACAGTATTTATAACAAAATTAGGTAATATATCTCTGCAAATAATTGCTGGAGAGTAATCAGCAGCCACCACAAAAGACTCAAGATATCAGTGTCTGTGCCAGGAGAAAACAGGAGCCCTAATGGATCTATGAGACAGAATAACTACAAAATAGCCATCAGGTATTCACTTCTGGCCTGGAGAATTCCATGGATTGTATAATCCAAGGAATCGCAGAGTCGGACACGACTAAGCGACTTTCACTTCACTTTACTTCATTCACTAGAATGTACAGCAAGCCATTTTGAAAACTATAACTGAAACTGTGTGTTATTTTGACCTAATAGCAGAAAATGCTTCATAATAAGAGTTGAATGGGGTTGGAGCACCATAGCGCCTGTGAATTCTTGAAACTGACCAGCCAGAGCTCCCTTTACAGACACTATTGAAAAATTGAGCAGGATACAAACAGTAGAAAAAGAGGAGTCTTAGGTGTAAGTAGTATTAAGGGAAAAGAGCCAAGAAATGTCAAAATTAACCTACTGTATTTTTAAACAATTTACAAAAACAATGGAAGGAGGAGCTCTGTGAAGCAGAAAGTAATCCAGAATGATGTCCTACAAGTCAGGAAAATGAATTTCACGTAAAATATGCAGCAGAAGAGGTTCTGGGTCAAATTGCATTGTTGTTTGAATTAAAAAAGAGGTTAAATAACAGAACAGCATATATACTGATAATAGGAGCATGTCAGAAATACATGGCCCTAATACGGATAAAAACTGAAACCTTTTTCAAAAATATAAAATGATACAAAACATGAAAGAACAGTATAAATCTGAATTATACAAATTTGGGAATACAGTGAAGGGCATTCAGGAAAGTACTCAGGAAAGAATTATAAATAAAAGAAAAAAAGACATTTCAGAAACGAAGGCTAAACTTCAAAGATTACAAGAACAAAAAATAGAACAGCTGATGCCCTAAGAAAACCAGTAGATAAAAATGAGGTACATTGTGAAAGTCAAAAGGAAATGAGAGAGGCACCGGGTATCCAGGTATGAAAGGCTCTGTCACTAAGATTTTTGAAATCTAGTGAGAAACTTAGGCATGCAAATAAATTAAAGTAGTATGTCTGAGTAGCCTACATTGGAACAGTCCTGATGATGATTATTATAAATTCTGGACAAAATATACAAAATTACTCTCTGAAGGTACTAGAAATTGTTCAAAAGCAGGCAGAAATTGTAAAGGAGTCAGCACCTAGAGTGGAGAGAATAGCACCTGTTTTATTTGCTTGGAGTTTGGCCCAATGTTGGGCCCCATACATAGTTTGGAATTGATAACTGGATAGAAATCAAAAGTTTTACCTGCCTCTGACTTCGAGCTACATAAGCAGTTGAAAAATGACGAAAGAACTCATTGCGACCCCATGGACTGTAACCCGCCAGATTCCTTTGTCCATGGTATTTCCCAGGCAAGAATCCTAGATCAGATCAGATCAGTCGCTCAGTCGTGTCCGACTCTTTGCGACCCCATGAACCGCAGCACGCCAGGCCTCTCTGTCCATCACCAGCTCCCGGAGATCACCCAGACTCATACCCATCGAGTCAGTGATGCCATCCAGCCATCTCATCCTCTGTCGTCCCCTTCTCCTCTTGCCCTCAATCCCTCCCAGCATCAGAGTCTTCTCCAATGAGTCAACTCTTCGCATGAGGTGGCCAAAATACTGGAGTTTCAGCTTTAGCATCATTCCTTCCAAAGAAATTCCAGGATTGATCTCCTTCAGAATGGACTGGTTGGATCTTCTTGCAGTCCAAGGGACTCTCAAGAGTCTTCTCCAACACCACAGTTCAAAAGCATCAATTCTTCGGCGCTCAGCCTTCTTCACAGTCCAGCTCTCACATCCATACATGACCACAGGAAAGACCATAGCCTTGACTAGGCGAACCTTTGTTGGTAAAGTAATGTCTCTGCTTTTGAATATGCTATCTAGGTTGGTCATAACTTTCCTTCCAAGGAGTAAGCGTCTTTTAATTTCATGACTGCAGTCACCATCTGCAGTGATTTTGGAGCCCAGAAAAATAAAGTCTGACACTGTTTCCACTGTTTCCCCATCTATTTCCCATGTAGTGATGGGACCAGATGCCATGATCTTCGTTTTCTGAATGTTGAGCTTTAAGCCAACCTTTTCACTCTCCACTTTCACTTTCATCAAGAGGCTTCTTAGCCCCTCTTCACTTTCTGCCATAAGAGTTGTGTCATCTGCATATCTGAGGTTATTGATATTTCTCCCAGCAATCTTGATTCCAACTTGTGTTTCTTCCAGTCCATCATTTCTCATGATGTACTCTGCATATAAGTTAAATAAACATGGTGACAATATGCAGCCTTGACATACTCCTTTTCCTATTTGGAACCAGTCTGTTGTTCCATGACCAGTTCTAACTGTTGCTTCCTGACCTGCATACAGATTTCTTAAGAGGCAGATCAGGTGGTCTGGTATTCCCATCTCTTTCAGAATTTTCCACAGTTTATTGTGATCTACACAGTCAAAGGCTTTGTTTGGCATAGTCAATAAAGCAGAAATAGATGTTTTTCTGGAACTCTCTTGCTTTTTCCGTGATCCAGCGGATGTTGGCAATTTGATCTCTGGTTCCTCTGCCTTTTCTAAAACCAGCTTGAACATCAGGAAGTTCACGGTTCACATATTGCTGAAGCCTGGCTTGGAGAATTTTGAGCATTACTTTACTAGCGTGTGAGATGAGTGCAATTGTGTGGTAGCTTGAGCATTCTTTGGCATTGCCTTTCTTTGGGATTGAGATGAAAACTGACCTTTTCCAATCTTGTGGCCATTGCTGAGTTTTCCAAATTTGCTGGCGTATTGAGTGCAGCACTCTCACAGCATCATCTTTCAGGACCTGGAATAGCTCCACTGGAATTCCATCACCTCCACTAGCTTTGTTCGTAGTGATGCTTTCTAAGGCCCACTTTACTTCACATTCCAGGATGTCTGGCTCTAGGTCAGTGATCACATCATCATGATTATCTGGGTCTTGAAACTCTTTTTTGTACAGTTCTTCTGTGTATTCCTGCCACCTCTTCTTAATATCTTCTGCTTCTGTTAGGTCCACACCATCTCTGTCCTTTATCGTGCCTATCTTTGCATGAAATGTTCCTTTGGTATCTCTGATTTTCTTGAAGAGATCCCTAGTCTTTCCCATTCTGTTGTTTTCCTCTATTTCCTTGCATTGATCACTGAAGAAGGCTTTCTTATCTCTTGTTGCTATTCTTTGGAACTCTGCATTTAGATGTTTATATCTTTCCTTTTCTCCTTTGCTTTTCGCTTCTCTTCTTTTCACAGCTATTTGTAAGGCCTCCCCAGACAGCCATTTTGCTTTTATGCATTTCTTTTCCATGGGGATGGTCTTGATCCCTGTCTCCTGTACAATGTCACGAACCTCATTCCACAGTTCCTCAGGCACTCTATCTATCAGATCTAGGCCCTTAAATCTATTTCTCACTTCCACTGTATAATCATAAGGGATTTGATTTAGGTCATACCTGAATGGTCTAGTGGTTTTCCCTACTTTTTCTTCAATTTCAGTCTGAATTTGGCAATAAGGAGTTCATGGTCTGAGCCACAGTCAGCTCCTGGTCTTGTTTTTGCTGACTGTATAGAGCTTCTCCATCTTTGGCTGCAAAGAATATAATCGATCTGATTTCGGTGTTGACCATCTGGTGATGTCCATGTATAGAGTCTTCTCTTGTGTTGTTGGAAGAGGGTATTTGCTATGACCAGTGCATTTTCTTGGCAAAACTCTGTTAGTCTTTGCCCTGCTTCATTCCGTGTTCCAAGGCCAAATTTGCCTGTTACTCCAGGTGTTTCTTGACTTCCTACTTTTGCATTCCAGTCCCCTATAATGAAAAGGACATCTTTTTTGGATGTTAGTTCTACAAGGTCTTGTAGGTCTTCATAGAACCGTTCAACTTCAGCTTCTTCGGCGTTACTGGTTGGGGCATAGATTTGGATTACTGTGACATTGAATGGTTTGCCTTGGAAATGAACAGAGATCATTCTGTCGTTTTTGAGATAGCATCCAAGTACTGCATTTCGGACTCTTTTGTTGACCATGATGGCCACTCCATTTCTTCTGAGGGATTCCTGCCCACAGTAGTAGATATAATGGTCATCTGAGTTAAATTCACCCATTCCAGTCCATTTTAGTTCGCTAATTCCTAGAATGTCAACATTCACTCTTGCCATCTCTTGTTTGACCACTTCCAATTTGCCTTGATTCATGGATCTGACATTCCAGGTTCCTATGCAGTATTGCTCTTTACAACATCGGACTTTGCTTCTATCACCAGACACATCCACAGCTGGGTATTCTTTTTGTTTTGGCTCCATCCCTTCATTCTTTCTGGAGTTATTTCTCCACTGATCTCCAGTAGCATATTGGGCCTCTACTGACCTAGGGAGTTTCTCTTTCAGTATCTCTAGAATCCTAGAGTGGGTTGCTATTCCCTTCTCCAGGGATCTTCCCCACCCAGAGATCAAACTCTGGTCTCCTGCATTGGAGCCAGATTCTTTACCATCTGAGCAACCAGGGAAGCCAAGCAGTTGGAAGATGAGGGAAGAAATCATGGGATAGAGAGGGAGCATCAAATTCTGCACGTAAATTCTGCTCAAATCTCTGACTGATTCTGGAATTACACATGCCCGGGGCAGACTCACAGAAGCCTAGTAAGGCTGAAAGAACAATCTCCTTCAGCTGTGACCCAACACGGGGGATCAGAGTTTTAAGTTTAAGGTTAGTCAGGTTAAATCCCTATTAAATTTAAGCAAAAAGCAGTACTCTCAGAAGAAGCATAAAAGATTCCACAGTTTACAGCTTACCTATTATGATGTCCCAGATACAAGTGAAAATTACTGAATAAACAAGAAAATGTGACCCTTGGTTAAGAGAAAAAGTAATCGATGGAAACTGATACTGAGATGATGCAGATGTTGAAGTTAGCAAAAAGGTTTTAAAGGAATTCTTAAAACCACATTAAAAAGAATATAATGCAATATGTATTCATATTGAACAAATGGATAAGAATCCTTAGTAGAGAAAAAGAAACTGTAAAGCCAAATAATTTTCTAGAGCTGAAAATAAAATATCTGAAGTAATTTCACTACAGTATCTTAAGAACAAATTGGAAATGGCAGAAGAAAGCATCAGTGAACCCCAAGACAGATTGGTAGAAATGATCCAATCTGAAGAACAGAGAGAAAATAAATGAAAAAACATTTTTTAAAAGCACAACCTGGGGACTTTTGTGGTGGTTCAGCCATTAAGAATCAACCTGCCAGTACTGGGGACACAGGTTTGATCCCTGCCTCAGGAAGATTGCACTTGTTGTGGGGCAACTAAGCTTAACTATGAAAGCCCTAGAGCCCATGCTCTGCAACAAGAGAAGTCACAGGCTTCAACCTGTGCACCACAACTAGAGAGCAGCACCTGCTTGCCACAACCCAAGAGAGCCTGTGCACAGCAGCGAAGACCCAGCACAGCCAAAAATAAAATAAATAAAAAACAGAATCTTGGGAGTTCCCTGGTCGCATAATATCTAGAATTTGGCACTTTCTCTGCTGTGACTTGGGTTTGATCCCTGGCTGGGGAACTTAGATACCACAAACTGTGCAGCATGGCCAGAGAGAAAAACAAATGCAGAATTGGAGAGACCTGTAGGACAATACCAAGTAGTCTAACATGTATAATTGTGAGGAAAGAAAGATGGTTAAGAAAAATTTGAGAGAATAATCATTGAAAATTTCATAAATTTTATGAGTTTACAGATTTAAGAAGCCCAGAAAAGTCCTCAAAATGAATACAGAGGAAATCTTATATGAAATGTGTGGGTATATAAAAGACTTTCAATCAGTTAAGTCTGTGACTGTTTAAAGCAAAAATTACAACATTGTATAACTGGATTTGTAACATACAGATTTAGTACCTGTGAAAACCATAGCATAATGAGTGGAGGGGCAATCAGTTCAGTTCAGTCGCTCAGTCGTGTCTGACTCTTTGTGACTCCATGAACTTTAGCATGCCAGGTCTCCATGTCCATCACCAACTCCCAGAGTTTACTCAAACTCATGTCCATTGAGTTGGTGATGCCTTCCAACCATCTCATCCTCTGTTATCCCCTTCTCCTCCCACCTTCAATCTTTGCTGGCATCAGGGGCTTTTCAAATGGATCAGCTCTTTGCATCAGGTGGCCAAAGTATTGGAATTTCAGCTTCAGCATTAGTCCTTCCAGTGAATATTCAGGACAGATTTCCTTTAGGATGGACTAGTTGGATATCCTTGCAGTCCAAGGGACTCTGAGGAGTCTTCTCCAACACCACGGTTCAAAAGCATCAATTCTTCGGCACTCAGCTTTCTTTACAGTCCACCTCTCACATCCATACATGACCATTGGAAAAACCATAGCTTTGAATAGACAAAGGGGCAATAAGCACATGGAAGTATAGTTTGCAAGGTTTGTGTGTTTTTTTGTGAAGTAGTACAGTGAGTGATAGTGAAAGCTTAAGGGTGTAGAGAACAATAAGTAATGCAGGGTTATAGATATAAAGCCACTAGATACATTAAAATGGAATTGTATAAAATAGCTAATAAACTCAAAGGAAGACTGGGTTTACTGTTCAGCCTTTTTGCTTGAAAGACAACAGAGGAACAAATTTTGAGAGAAACAAAATACAGATGGAATCAGCAGAAATTAAGTAGCAAAAATGGTAGCTGTATAGGATAAAATATTTGCAAACAGTATGAACAGCAAGGGCTCAATTTCAAAAATATACAAACAACTCATGCAGCTCAATATAAAAAACAACCCAATCAAAAAATGGGCAGGAGACCTAAACAGATATTTCTTCAGAAACATACAGAGGGCCAACAGGCACTTGAAAGATACTCAACAGCAGTGATTAATAGAGAAATGCAAATGCAATGAGGTATGACCTCACACCAGTCAGAATGACCATCATAAAAAAATCTATAATGATAAATGCTGGAGAGGGTGTGGAGGAAAGGGAGCCTTTCTGCACTGTTGGTAGAAATGTAAATTGGTGCAACCACTATGGAGAAACAGTATGGATATTCCTTAGAAAAGTAAAAATAGAGCTGCCATATGATCCAGCAATCCCACTGCTAGGCATATATCCAGAGAAAAATCGTAATTCAAAAAGATACATGCACCCCAGTGTTCTTTGCAACACTATTTACAGTAACAAAGACATAGAAGCAGCCTAAGTGTCCATCAACAAATGAATAGATAAAGAAGATGTGTGTGTGTATGTATATATATATATACACACACATATATACACATACAATGGAATTACTAGGCCATAAAATGTATAAAATAATGCCATTTGCTGCAACGTAGTCCTAGGGATTATCATACCAAGTGAAATCAGTCAGAGACAAATATCATATAACACTTCTATGTGAAATCTTAAGACATAAGTGAACTTCTTTACAAAACAGAAACAGACTCACAGACATAGAAAATCTATGGTTACCAAAGGGGAAAGGGAAAGAGGGATATATCTGGGATTAACAGATGCATACTAATATATATGAAATAAGTAAACAACAAGGATCTACTGTATAGCACAGGGAACTGTATTCAGTATCTTGTAATTACGTAAAAAGGAAAAGAATCTGAAAAAAATATATGTATATGTGAAATGAACCATTTTGCTATACACCTGAAACCAATACAACATTGTAAAGCAACTATACTTCAATTCAAAGAATGGTATCTGTAAATCCACCTATATTAATAATTTCATAAATATAATGGAGTATATGCTAAAATTAATAAAGTTATGAGATATAATGAAAAAGCAGAATGGAACTAAATGCTCTGCATAAGGAATATACTATTAGTAGAAAGACATAAATTGGTTGACAGTAAAAGATGAGAAAGATATATGTATATAATAAGCATAAAAGAACTAAAAAAGACTAAAAAAAATCAGGTAAAGGAGACTTCAAAGCAAAGTGTATTATCAGAGACAGAGAGACATTTTGTAAGGATAAAGGGTTATTAATCAGGAAGACACAGTGGTCAAATGTGTATTCATCTAATAATGCTTTAAGATAAATGATTTAAAAATTAACAGAATTAAGGGATTTTCTCTTTCTGGCAATTGATAAAATAGTCAAAAAAATGAATAAGGACATGGAAAATCTGAGCCATACTCTATCATCCTGATCTGTTTGACTTTTATAGAACACTGTACCCAACAACTGCAGGGTACACATTGTATTCAAGTACACATGGAAGATACATTTGCCAAGACAGACCGTGTAGTTGCTTATAGAATAAGTCTAAACAAATTTCAAAATACTGAAATCTTAGAGTATGTTCTTTAAGATGGAATTAAATTACAAATCAATACAATGAGTTCCCTCAGTATTAACCCTCCAGAAAAATAGGGAATTAAACAGTTCTCTTCCAAATAACTTACTGCTTTAAACTGAAGTGTAGTTGAAACAGTGGAAACAGTGTCAGACTTTATTTTTCTGGGCTCCAAAATCACTGTAGATGGTGATTGCAGCCATGAAATTAAAAGATGCTTACTCCTTGGAAGGAAAGTTATGACCAACCTAGATAGCATATTCAAAAGCAGACACATTACTTTGCCAACAAAGGTCCATCTAGTCAAGGCTCTGGTTTTTCCAGTGGTCATGTACGGATGGGAGAGTTGGACTGTGAAGAAAGCTGAGCACCGAAGAATTATTGATGCTTTTGAACTGTGGTGTTGGAGAAGACTCTTGAGAGTCCCTTGGACTGCAAGGAGATGCAACCAGTCCATCTTAAAGGAGACCAGTCTTGGGTGTTCATTGGAAGGATTGATGCTAAGGTTGAAACTCCAATACTTAGGCCACTTCATGCGAAGAGTTGACTCATTTGAAAAGACCCTGATGCTGGGAGGGATTGGGGGCAGGAGGAGAAGGGGACGACAGAGGATGAGATGGCTGGATGGCATCACCAACTTGATGCACATGAGTTTGAGTGAACTCCAGGAGTTGGTGATGGACAGGGAGGCCTGGCGTGCTGTGATTCATGGGGTCGCAAAGAGTCGGATGCAACTGAGCGACTGAACTGAACTGAATACGTGTTCAGTTGCTCAGTCCTATCCGGCTCTGTGACCCCATGGACTGTTGCCCACCAGCACGTCTATCCGTGGAATTTTCCAGGCGAAAATACTGGAGCGAGTTGCCATTTCCTACTCCAGGGGATCTTCCTGACCCAGGGATCAAACCCATGTCCCTTGCATCTCCTGCATTGGCAGAAGGATTTCTTTACCACTGTGCCACCTGGGAAGCCCAGTATAATATCAGATCAGATCAGATCAGTCGCTCAGTCATGTCCGACTCTTTGCGACCCCATGAATCGCAGCACGCCAGGCCTCCCTGTCCATCACCAACTCCCAGAGTTCACTCAGATAATATAAAAATCTATTGTATTTACATGTGTCGACAGCAAACAATTAGAAAATCAAATTTTTGAAATTAAATTTACAGTAGTGTCAAATTACTTGGAAATAAGTCTAACAAAAGAAATATGCATCTATAATGAAAAATACTCACATTGTTGAGAGAAATTAAAGAAACTAAACAGCTGTAACATTCATGGGTAAGAAGTCTGAGTATTGTTATTCATCTATAGAATGTTTCATCCCCATCATAATTCTTGTCAGATATTTGTAAATATTGACAAATCCATGAGTTTCTCATTATGAGAGTGCATAAGGAGTTCAGTTCTTATACACTCAAGTAATTTTTAACAAAAGTACCAAAAGAAATTCAGTGGGGACAGGAAATTTTTTCAACAAATGATGCTGGAACAATTACTTATATAAAGTGAAAGTGTAATAGCTCAGTCGTGTCTGACTCTTTGCGACCCCATGGACTGTAGCCTACCAGGCTCCTCCGTCCATGGGATTTTCCAGACGAGTAATGGAGTGGATTGCCATTTACTTATATATTGCAAAAACAAATCCCAATCCCAACCTCACAGCATGTACAAAAATTAGAGTTATATCTTAGACCTGCATGAGAAACATAAAAAATTAAACCTCCTAAAAGAAAACTTTATTTACAATCTGGGGATGTTTAAGAGTTTCTTAGGACATAGAAAACAATAGTCATTTAAAAGAAAGTTGATAATGAGACTTTATCAAACTTTTACTGTTTAGGAGCCTCCATGTAAAAATGAACAGGCAGACCACAGACTGGGAAGAAATATTTACAGTCATACATCTGAAGAAAGACTCATATCTAGAATACATAAGGAATCTTATATAGCTAGCTCCATTATAGAAAGTCAAATAACTGCATTAAAAAAAGATTTGAACAGATACTGCACAAATGTAAATGTATGAGTGATTAATAAACATAAATGCTAGTAAACTCATATATTTTTGTTGCTAGTATAAGATGGTACTACGTTGGAAAATGTTCTGACAGTTTGTTAAAAAGAAATATATATTTGTCCTTTGGTCCAGAGTTACACTCTCAGATATTTACTTGAGAAATCAAAGCCTATGTTCCCCCAAAAGACTTGTACAGTTATATTTGAAACAGCTTTATGCTTAATAGCCAAAACTGGAGACAACCATATTATTCATTAGTATGAAACTGAATAAGGAAATTGTTTATTTATTCTACGGTGAAATTATTCAACATTAAAAATAAATAAGCTAGTGATAGATGAGCCAACACAGGTGAATTTGAGAAACATTTGCTGCTGAACAGAAAGTGTACCTTGTAGGATACCTTCTATATGAATTGCTATGATAGCGAAAGCCAATTTATGGTAGAAGAAGAGAGTTGTTTGTTTCTGGGAAATAAAGAACTTGCTGAGGTGACGGAGATGTTTTATATCTTAAATTGTGGGTTTGGGGTATACAGTTCTGCATTTATTACAGCTAATTGAATGGTAATCTTACGTTTTGTACAGTTCACTGTATGTAAGTTTTACCTTGAAAAAACAGATATTGAACTCAGTTAATTATGTGCATACTGACATATCTTTGGGGTAAAGTGTACTGATACCTACAGTTCCTGTTGAAATGCATGAAAAAGATAAGATGGTTTGGTAGGCAGATGGATATAAAGACAATAAAAGACAATAAAACAAATACAGCAGAATACTAAAAATACTAAAAATTGTGTAAAAATAGGTGGTGGATGTTCACTGTTCAAGTCTTTCACCTTTTTCTGTGTTTAAAATTTTTCATAAGAAAATACTAGGGCCCGTCCGATTGCGGCTGCTTAGAGGCGTTGCGTGTTGGGTGGCCTGTCTCCCTCTCGGGGTGGCCTTTAAAAAAAAAAAAAAAAGAAAATACTAGGGAAAAAAAGGAATAAGAAGGAAAGTAACAGGTATTGAAAACAGGCAGATAAGAGCCAACATATGAAATAGAACCAAAGATGAAACAGAAAAAATACTGAGTATATTCTCAAATATAATTTGAGTACTTTAGTATAATTTAAGTAAACTTTATTGAAGTGGAAGACTTGAAATCATATATTTAAAGAGCACACTCATACCTGAGCATATCAGCCAAGGATGATTGATACTATTGGACTTAAATAGTCCTTTGAGCTTCTAAACAAATGAACAAGTGACTTATAAGGGAGACAAAACTACGTTATAGACATTTTCATAGCAGTGTTTAGAGGGAAAGAAATTTAAAAATTAGCATATTTTAAACACTCAAGGAAAGAAAATGTCAGCCAAGGATTTTCTGGCTAGCAAAATCGACTTTCAACTATACAGAACTAGACAAGCTATTACCATCATGCAAGAATTTAAGTATCATTGTTTCCCTGACTGACCCTCAAGGAGTCAATTGAAGGATGAACTTCAAATAACCAAAATCACTAGAGGGACAGCAGCAAAAGAACTGAATGTGAGCGCCGCCTGTAAGACTAAGACAAAATGACAGAAAGAAGAGAATGTAGTATATAATGGCTGTGTGGTGTTGCTGTTCAGTTGCTAAGTCATGTCTAACTCTTCATGACCCTGTGGACTGTAGCATGCAGGCTTCCCTGGCTAGCTAAGTGTATGTGTATACACACACACACACACACACACACACACACGGCTATATACTCTGACAGTATAGAGGACAATTACATAAAATGAGAGGGAATGGATAACCATAAACCAAAAAAATGTTAACTGCTTTTATTAATTATACTGGTGATGGTTTAAAAACATTCGTACTGTTTTTCTGAGACTACCGAGTAATGTGATAGAGAGCATGTTAATAATTATGGGATATATGGGGGGTAATGAGATCACTTTAATTGTATGTATAAGGATATTCTAATTGCATGAATTGAGCCTGGAACATCTTATCATTCCAGACCAGCAAGGACTATTAAAGATTAGGTTCACATCAGGAGGACTTAGGAATCCACTTGAAGTGTTATTTCAAGTTTTCACTAAGGACAATAATTGCAGTGGTTTGAAGCTTAAAGCTCAACATTCAGAAAACGAAGATCATGGCATCCAGTCCCATCACTTCATGGGAAATAGATGGGGAAACAGTGGAAACAGTGTCAGACTTTGTTTTTGGGGCCTCCAAAATCACTGCAGATGGTGATTGCAGCCATGAAATTAAAAAGACGCTTACTCTTTGGAAGGAAAGTTATGACCAACCTAGATAGCATATTCAAAAGCAGAGATATTACTTTGCCAACAAAGGTCCATCTAGTCAAGGCTGTGGTTTTTCCAGTGGTCATGTATGGATGTGAGAGTTGGACTATGAAGAAAGCTGAGCACAGAAGAACTGATGCTTTTGAACTGTGGTGCTGGAGAAGACTCTTGAGAGTCCCTTGGACTGCAAGGAGATCCAACCAGTCCATCCTAAAGGAGACCAGTCCTGGGTGTTCATTGGAAGGACTGATGCTGAGGCTGAAACTCCAGTACTTTGGCTACTTCATGCGAAGAGTTGACTCATTGGAAAAGACCCTTATGCAGGGAGGGATTGGGGGCAGGAGAAGACGGGGATGACAGAGGATGCGATGGCTGGATGGCATGACCAACTCAATGCACATGAGTCTGAGTGACCTCCGGGAGTTGGTGATGGACAAGGAGGCCTGGCGTGCTGTGATTCATGGGGTCGCAAAGAGTCGGACTGAGTGACTGAACTGAACAGAACTGAAGTGAAGCCCATCCAATATGTTTAATTTTGTGAGTTCATATGTTAAAAACTAATTGGTTATCATGGAAGATGTTGGAGAACTAATTCATTTTCTTAAAAAATGGTAACAAAGACAAAGAGCCAGTCACTTATCCTGTCTTTCCTGAATGAACTGGTAGGACTGGGTAACTGAATAACAGATGAGGGGACCATATCTCTATAAAATATTCCAACTAAATATAAAAACAATCAATAGAGTTAGAATGTCACTATATTAAAACTGTCAATGAATAGTAAATCAGGCATTGACCAGTAATGGCTACGATAACACACCAACATAGAGACAGCCAGACATTGTGCGTTCTTTTTAGAATATGACATGACCAATAGTTTTGTTAAAGGGGTGGAGCATGAGTCTGATCAAGCCTCTGGGTCCAGCTACCAATTTGCAAAAAATAGAGTTTTTACTGTGGAAGTGTCATCTGCAAAATCTACTCTGAGAAAATTTCATAATATATTTGAAAACATAAACTCTTAGGAAAACATAAGATAACTAAAATGGATTGGAGATGGAAGAGAGTGGAAGTAGAAATAAACATCAGTTGCCTCCTTCCTTACGGTAGGAGTATATGGAGAAGACAGCGTAACAAGGGGTCAGGGTGGTGTGTCTGATATATCAGTTGATGGACTAAGCTACTTTAGTAAAAGATTCTGAGGATCACAAAGCAAAACTCAGCTATGTTTCATGTACTGATTTGGAAATATCTCTGTATTAACTCATCAAAAAATACAGCAGGTGTAATCTATTATGCTGAAGGATGATGTATATTCAAGTTTTGACAGTTTCTGGCAAGTTTCACACAAGAATCTGCTGGTGATGGTTTCCACACGAAACTACTAGGAGTGCTTACCTCCAAGGAGGTGCTCTCCTGGTCAGCTGGGAAATGGAAGTGGACTGGAGACTTAGTTTTGCTGCTGCTGCTAAGTCACTTATATACCTTTAAAAAACTTCCAAATATCACTTATTCAAAAAAATCAATAACCTATATTTAAAAAAATCCTTCCCAGCCTAGTCTTACGTTCAGCTGAATTGCACATTCATAGTACTAGGCACTTACAGAGAAGGTAAAGAAACCCTTAAAAAGACCAATGAACATAAAAAGGAAAGAAGCCATAGTCTGTAATGTACAAAGAAGTAAGTAGAGGTACCATATCTAATTCATTTACCACCCTTCCTCTGTCCTCTACCAGTTCTTTCTCTCTCAGGGTATTCATGATTGGCTATATAATGACTGTTTTAAACTATGACTTGACTGATACAGGGCACCACATTTGCAGGTGTCCTGGGAGAAGCCATAAAGAGTTGACTTGGACCTGAGAGCATTACACCAGCAAGAAGTATGCACTGCAGAAATCCCACCCTTTGGGCTTGGCGGCGGTGACTGAGAAGGTGGAGATGGAACTGGCAGGGCCAGTGAGCACCGAGCCCCTTGAGCCCCTGAGGGTAACTGAGTTGGCTGGTATGCTGGCAGCCATGTGATGCAGCGGGCCGGTGTTCAGCATTCAGGATGCCTGTGGGGTGCTGTTGGTGTTCGTGTTCTTCAGGTCCAAGGACAATGACAAGATGGTCTTCCAAACAGAACCTAAGGAAATCAATGGTCCTACCTCTGGTATTAAAAAGGCTCTGTGGTGATAAACATCCTTTTAGCTGGCGATAAAACCGTTCTACTTTGGGATCACACTACTGTGACAGAGGTGAAGTCTCTAAGTTTTGATGTCTTTAGTAGTATGGGATGTATTCCCAAAGGAATGCCTGGTAATAACGTATGGACCATCTGTTGCTTTTGATAGTGCAGTAAGTTTGGACTCAAATCCTTTGAAGCTCCTGCAACCATCAACTCTGCATCTCTTCGCCCTGAGAATTTCTTGTAGCAGCAAGTGAAGGTTGTAAACCTTATAAATATGATTATAATAGTGGAGATGAATTAGAACCCTGCAAAGGCCACTTGGCACACTTTGGTCCCATTCACTGTGTGCGGCTTAGGTCTGATGGCGAACTCTGTGCCAGTGGTTCTGAAGATGGAACATAGAGACTGTGGCAGATGATGGTAGGAAAAACCTATAGTCTTTGGATAGGTGTGCTTCCTGAAGATAGTAGTGAGCTGGCAAAGCTGAGGATCAGTTTTTCAGAGACAACAGAGGAAGAGAGAGAAGAAATTGCTTCCGACAATTCAGATTCCATCTACAGTTCAACTCCTGAAGTTATGGCCTGAGCATCAGACAGATGCCACAGATAGTACACAACTTACAGACTAAAACAAGCAGAGAGAAGCATCAGCCTCCGAGTTACTCTCTGCTTAAGGCAAGCATGAGCATAAATAATGAGGAATGTGAATAAGCTCCAGTGCTAGAACTTACCAGCTTGGTGATAGCTCTGAGTGAAAACACAAGAGTATCAGATTAAGACAGATGGAGTTACACTTTTGTAGTCTGATGGTCTGTTGTCTTTTTAATGAATATATGTAAGCCAACGTTCAATTTCTCTTATTACAGTCAGATTTCTGGTAGCTGTTGCTGTTATTATGAAGAGGGGAAATGTATTGGCTTGTTTTTCTGACTCTTCCCTTAAAGCAGAAAGTTGGGTTTGTTTGTTTGCTTTAATTGTAAAGAAGAGGGAATACATGATAAAGCAACAAGTTTGACATCTCTTTCATTGTACACTACTTCTGGACATCTAATTGTTTTGCCTTGTGTCAATAAAATGCCTCTAAAACAAAGACATCCCACCCTTTGTCAAGGGTCAGTTCTTTAAAAGTGTTTGCACTGTGTGTTCCTGTTGAACTTCTCCAAGGTGATTAAGACAGGGCAAGGATTTATTTCCTACCAACATCTAATTAGGCTTCCCAGGTGGTGCAGTGGTAAAGAATCCTCCTGCCAATGGAGGAGAAGCAAGGGACATGGGTTCAATCTCTGGGAAGATCCCCTGGAGGAGGAAATGGCAACCCAATCCAGTATTCTTGCCTGGAAAATTCCATGGACAGAGGAGCCTGGTGAGCTACAGTCCATGGGGTTGCAAAGAGTTGGAATGTGACTGAACCCACCCACACAACACCTAATCAAAAGGAAGAGAGCAAGAAACAAGGTTAGCTCAACTGCTTTACCTTGGTTAGGGAGACAAAAGATTTAAGAATTCAGACATTTTCATAGGAATTCCCAGGTGGCTCAGTGGTGAGAAATTCACCTGCCAGTGCAGGAGACACAGAAGATGTGGGTTTGATCCCTGGGTCAGGAAGATCCCCTGGAGGAAGAAATGGCAACCCACTCCAGTATTCTTGCCTGAGAAACCCCATGAACAGAGGAACCTGGTGGACTACAGTCTGTGGAGTCACAAAGAGTAGTACACGACTGAGCAACTGAACACACACTCACTTTATTAGCAAGGACAAACTTAACTAATTCACTGTGCAGTTTAAACCAGACATATTTGTTATTTATTTTATATATATTCTCTTCTGTCTTTATTTGGTATAATTCTTCTTTTTTCCAAGGTAAGAAAATGAGCGTGCTGTGGAAAATACACTTACACTTGCCTATTTATCCCAACTTCAAGGGTGAAATAATAAGCATAATTTTAAGGAAACATTTAAAAATGGTATTTTATTGCATGTGAAAAGTGGTAGTGAATATTCTTTCTGTGAACATAGAGAAATATCAACAGTTTTATTATGATTTCTGTATTTTGTGTGTTCCCCTCTTTTTTAAAAGACTTTTGCTTTATAATCATACATTGTGAAAAATGAGAGGTAAAAATATCTTCTAATTTTCTTTTTAATTACCATGTGCTCTAAAAGGAACTTCAAGCTGGCCTAGAAGTTTATGGAGAGGGATTATAGGTTGCTTAGTTTGTATTATACTCACATGGAAGCAAGTGTTTATTGAATGCGTGAATTTACTCCTACAAATTTAGTTTGGAGTCCAAGTCCAAATTAAAGCATTGTCCATGAAGCATCTGTATATGTTATATTCCTGTTTTTTGTTTGTTTGTTTTTGTGACAGTTAATTTTTAAAGAGCAACTTTCACCCAAAAAACTGGGCTTCTTAAATGTAATAGACCTTGTTGGAGCACTTAGTGATATTCTCCGTGTTGAGTTCACGGAAGGAGAACAAGACTTGCTGGTGTTTGATGCTGATATGAAGCCTCTAGCATCTGGTGAGTTTATATTACAGTATGATGCAAACCTGATGTTTAATTATCTCTGTAAGGACAAGGAAAAAGAAAGCATTGTTTAGGTAATAATCTTAATTGTAACCACATCAACCAAACAGATCATGTGTTAGTCTTGAAAATGTTTCGTATATAATGACCTCCTTCCTGATGATATATGTTGTAATAATGCTGCTGTATTAAAATATGAGTTTTTAAAGTTTGCTTTCGTCATTGTTTAGAGTTTTTAATAATTCTGAAGAAATAAATTTTCTAAAATGATGCTCTCACGGGGAAACACTAGGTAATTCACTGGCTCTTAACCCGGTTGTTGGAATTCTTTTATGTAACTACATTATAGTCCATTTAACCAGTCTCCTATCAATGGACATGTAGAGAGTATCCTTTTTTTGTATTACAAACTATACAGTGTTCAATGTCCTTGTGCCTACAAAATATACAGTGTTCAATATCCTTGTGCCTACATCTTTGTATGTTACTAGTGTATTTCTTTAGGAGCTGCTATGGTTTTATGTCTATCTGGAATCCATTTTAATGTGTCAACCTCTTATAATTGTCATAAACATATAAATTTGAACAAAATATGTGATTGGTTTGGGAATTCCCTAAAAATTAAGAGATTGTGTTATGGAATATTAAGTGGTTACATACACTGAGGTTCCGTTGTACATTAGTCGTACAAGTAGTTATATTGTACATTAAGCAACCATGAATGTTCACAGCTAGAGTTGAACAAGAAATAAACTGAAATCAGGATGTTGAAAAATAAAACCTTTCACCGAAGTTCAAAAACCTTACCAGACTCCTCTTCCAACTCCCGCCCCAATCATATATAATGTAAGCTTTGTTCCCATCTGGAACTTCCCTTGTGTCTCTCCATACCGAAAGGTCTGCAAAGACAGGTTTGTATCTATCATTATCTGCCCAGTGCCTGGCACATAGAATGTGCTTAATAATAGTTTACAGATTATTTTAATAGATACACATAGGCTTCTCTATTGGTCATTTCAGATGGAGCTGTGTCATCAGTCAGAAATTCATTTTTAGTTCAACCAGATAAGAAAATAGAAGCCAAAGCTTGTGTGTCTAGTCCCCCTAGAAATTCACTGTCTACTGCTGCTATCAAGAAGACTACTTGGGACTGCCCTTCAAAAAACCATAAGGAACCAGAACAGAAGATTTTCAAGAAGCCTAATCTGGTGGTAAAGCCTTTGCAGCTGGTGAGTATGGTTTGATGTCTGTCTGCATGTACTGGAGATTCAGCATTATGAAAAGTAACTGAATGAGTGTTTCTTTAGACAAAATTTCTGTTTGAGAAAAAGTCTTATTTCTGGACATATGATTTCTTAGACAAGACTAGAACTTTGGTCTGAAGTCATCTTACACAGCGTTTATTCTGGTTTTCAACGTCTTTTATATGACTAGCTTTCCTTGAGTCTTATTTCAAAGTTTTCAGTTGGCTTTGAAGACTTGACTGTTGTTTGAGGATGACATTGCTTGACAGATGTTGATTCTCTGTCCATGTGTTTCTGTAGGCTTGAAAACCCTTCAGGGCTTCAGAAGGAGGAACTGAGAAGCTTGGCTGTAACTGTATTCTCAGTACTGCTGCAGGTTGCCCCTGCACCTAGCCTCGGTTGTAGGATGCTTTTCTCTTCTATTTCATCTCCAAACACCCACTTCTCTGCTTTTGTGTTCTCATCTCCTGTTAGTTATTTTGTCATTATTAAGAAATTAGTTGCTTCCTCTTATTCCCTTTTCCCCTTTACCCCTGGCTTCTTTCATGGAAGGAAAGCATTTTATTTGGAGAGCCTGCTGTATTTTCTAGAGGATGATAGAAAAGCCTAAAGGAAAATAGTATATTTTAGAATGAAAGTGTTTGAGAAGCCCCATTTTTGGTTGGAAGAGTAGTCTGAAATTTAATCCATTCTTTAAAGTTTCCTTTGTTGGTAGAATCGGTTAGGATGATGCTGTATCTTATTTAGGCTGTAACTTAGTTCACCCTAAGTATTTGAAGCACCATGTTTTCAGTTCTGTGCAGAGCAGTTGTGTGCGACACACTTTTAACTCTCTTTATGTAATATAAGACAGTACTTTTTGTACTTTAAGGTTAGTAAGGATCACCTTGGAAATTGTTTTAAAGGCATAACTGTGGGTCTCACTTGCAGATATTCTGAATCACTGAATCTGGGCTAGAGCCTAAGAATTTTCATTTTTATAATTTGCCAGGTGTTTCTAGTAAAGGTAACTCATGAAATATACTTTAAGAAACATTGTCAAAGTTTGACATGTTACTCAAAGATTTATAGTGGTTTCTTTGTTGTTGTTGTTTTTAATTTGTAGCAAGTAGAAATTAACAAATCCCAGCTCAACTTGGCAATGGCAAATCATGACATCCCACCAGATGCTGTGCGGGACAAGAAATTATACAGACTGCCCCCATTAGATACCAGTACCCTCGTGGGTGTCTTTGTGGAGTATATCCTCTCTCCTAGTCAATTCTACATCCGAATCTACAGCAGGGATTCATCAGAGTTACTTGAGGACATGATGATTGAAATGCGGTAGGAATCTGTTATTTTCAATGTATTTTTCACGTACCTTGTTAAGTCAGTTCTCAAACATTTTGGTCTCAGGGGTTTTAAAAATTAAGGACTCAGAAGAGCCTTTGCTTATGAGTATTTATTGTACCAAAATAAAACTGTGAAAATGTAAAATACTATATAAAAATCATGATAAGTTCATTTTTCTGAATATAAATAATACTTTTATGGGAAATAGCTGTAGTTGGCTTACTAGAAGAAAATTGTATTTCAGTATCTGCTTCTGTTTTTAATTTCTTGAGATACATTCTTTTGGTGAAAGTTTATGAAAACATCTGGCCTCAAATAGGTACATAGTTGGGAAAAAGAGCATTTTAACAGCCTTTTCAGAAAATTGTGAATACTCTTTTGATAGTATATGAAACGTTGACAAGTAGTGGTTTCTTAAGGTTAGATGTAATGTGGAATTTGAACTTTTCAAACTCTACTATGTTAAAATCCATTTTTTAACTTTGCACTTTGAATGGATCCAGGATTAGCTATATAATTGGAGGCTCCAGTACAAAATTGAAATGCAAGACTTCTTGTTTAAAAATGAAGAATTTCAAAATAGCAGTAGCAGAGCATTATTAGAGTAGACATTCAGTTCAGTTCATTTGCTCAGTCGTGTCTGACTCTTTGCGACCCCATGGACTGCAGTACACCAGGCTTCTCTGCCCATTGCCAACTGCCAGAGCTTGTTCAAACTCATATCCATTGAGTCGGTGATGCCATCCAACCATCTCATCCTCTGTCACCCCCTTCTCCTCCTGCCTTCGGTCTTTCCCAGCATCAGGGCCTTTCCAGTGAATCAGTTCTTTGCATCAGGTGGCCAAAGTATTGGAGCTTAAGCTTCAGCATCAGTCCTTCCAATGAATATTCAGGACTGATTCCCTTTAGGATGGACTGGTTGGATCTCCTTGCTGTCCAAGGGACTCTCAAGAGACTTCTCCAACACCACAGTTCAAAAGCAGCAATTCTTTGGCACTCAGCTTTCTTTATGATCCAACTCTAACATCCATACATGACTACTTGAAAAACCACAGCTTTGACTAAATGGACCTTTGTCAGCAAGTGAAGTTGCTCAGTCATCTCCCACTCTTTGCGACCCTGTGGACTGTAACCTACCAGGATCCTCTGTCTGTGGGATTTTCCAGGCAAGAGTATTGGAGTGGGTTGCCATTTCTTTCTCCAGGGGATCTTCCCAACTCAGGGATCAAACCAGGGTCTCCCGCATTGCAGGCAGACACTTTACTGTCTGAGCCACCAGGGAAACCTTGCTGAAGATATGTCGGCGAACTTTTGTAATATTCTGACTAGGTTGGTCATAGTTTTTCTTGCAAGGAGCAAGTGTCTTTTAATTTCATGGCTGCAGTCACCATCTGCAATGGTTTTGAAACCCAAGAAAATAAAGTCTGACACTGTTTCCACTGTTTCCCCATCTATTTCCCATGAAGTGATGGGACCAGATGCCATGATCTTCGTTTTCTGAATGTTAAGCCAACTTTTTCACTCTTCTCTTTGACTTTCATCAAGAGGCTCTTTAGTTCCTCTTCGCTTTCAGCCATAAGGGTGGTGTCATCTGCATATCTGAGGTTCTTGATGTTTCTTCTGGCAATCCTGATTCCAGCTTGTGCTTCATCTAGCCCTGCATTTCACATGATGTACTCTGCATGTAAGTTAAACAACCTGGGTGACAATATACAGCCTTGATGTACTCCTTTCCCAGTTGGAACCAGTCTTTTGTTCCATGTCCAGTTGTAACTGTTGCTTCTTGACCTGAATACAGATTTCTCCAGAGGCAGTTAAGGTGGCCTGGTATTCCCATCTCTTGAAGAATTTCCCACAGTTTGTTGTGATCTACACAGTTGAAGGCTTTGGAGTAGTCAATAAAGCAGAAGTAGATGTTTTTCTGGAACTCTCCTGCTTTTTCTGTGATCCAGTGGATGTTGGCAATTGATCTCTGGTTCCTCTGCCTTTTCTAAATCCAACTTGAACATCTGGAAGTTCTTGGTTCATGTATTGTTGAAACCTAGCTTGGAGAATTTTGAGCATTGCTTTGCTAGCATGTGAGATGAGTACAATTGTGCAGTAGTTTGAATATGCTTTGGCATTGCCTTTCTTTGGGATTGGGATGAAAACTGACTTTTTCCAGTCCTGTGGCCACTGCTGAGTTTTCCTAACTTGCTGGCATACTGAATGCAGCACTTGCACAGCATCATCTTTTGGGACTTGAAATAGCTCAACTGGAATTCCATCACCTCCACTAGCTTTGTTGGTGGTGATGCTTCCTAAGGCCCACCTGACTTCGGACTCCAGGATGTCTGGCTCTAGGTGAGTGATCACACCATCATGATTATCTGGGTCATGAAGATCTTTTTTGTATAATACTTCTGTTTATTCTTGCCACCTCTTCTTAATATCTTCTGCTTCTGTTAGGTCCATACCATTTCTGTCTTTTATTGTGCCCATCTTGGCATGAAATGTTCCCTTGGTATCTCTGATTTTCTTGAAGAGATCTCTGGTCTTTCCCATTCTATTGTTTTCCCCTATTTCTTTGCATCGATCACTGAGGAAGGCTTTATTATCTCTCCTTGCTATTCTTTGGAACTCTGCATTCAAATGGGTGTATCTTTCCTTTTCTCCTTTGCCGTTAGCGTGTCTTCTTTTCTTAGCTATTTGTAAGGCCTCCTCAGACAACAATTTTGCCTTTCTTTTTCTTGGGGATGGTCTTGATCCCTGTCTCCTGTACAGTGTCACAAGCCTCCGTCCATAGTTCTTCAGGCACTCTTAACTGTCAGATCTAATCCCTTGAGTGTGTTTGTCACTTTCCACGGTATAAGTAAGCATAGAGACCTTCTAAGTGTGGACTCAATGGAACTGGCCCTCAATTTTACCATCATTTGTGATTTTAAAACATCGTGCATTGGTCTTTTGGAAAATACTGGTGCAGTGAGTTATATACATCTTCCAAATGTGGATGTTTCATCACATAATATATTTTTTTTAAATCACACTCATTAGTATCTTGATCGGGGAAGGCAATGGCACCCCACCCCAGTACTTTTGCCTGGAAAATCCCATGGATGGACAGTCCTGGTAGGCTCCAGTCCATGGGGTCGCTAAGAGTCGGACACGACTGAGCGACTTCACTTTCACTTTTCACTTTCATGCATTGGAGAAGGAAATGGCAACCCACTCCAGTGTTCTTGCCTGGAGAATCCCAGGGACGGGGGAGCCTGGTGAGCTTCTGTCTATGGGGTCGCACAGAGTTGGACACGACTGAAGCGACTTAGCAGCAGCAGCTGCAGTATCTCTGATATCATCAGAAGAGTATTATGTATTAGGAAGCTGTCAAGCTCACAGTGCTAGACGTAACGTTTCGAAAATCCTAATTTTAATTGGAAAGGTTTGAATTTTATCATTGACAATAAATATTGTAAATATTTTCCTGGAAGTGACAAGCCCACTTCATTCTTGAGAAAGTGTGTGTCATAAACCCAAATCTGAATAAACATAGTTTCTGAGTGGACCTTTCAAGCAAAAACGGTGTTTAATAATGTCTTATTCATCTTCCAACTAAAAACAATACTCCACACACACATACACACACACAGAGCAGCTAGTTCAGTTCACAACTGAAATCCATAGGTGCTTTTCCTTAAGGCAACTTAGGAAGTATTTTACTTGTACTTCCATTTTTGTTACAGAGAATATTGAAAAGATAGTCACTCTGTGTTTGAGATTTAATACACTTAATAATTTTTATTTCATTATCATGGACATTCTTAAGTGAAATTAGCCTTTTTTTCCTTTAAAAAAAATTTATTTGGAATGCATGGCAGTGAAAAATAAATGACCACTAGTATAGTTGAATTGGAGAAGGCAATGGCACCCCGCTCCAGTACTCTTGCCTGGAAAATCCCATGGACGGAGGCACCTGAAAGGCTGCAGTCCATGGTGTTGCTGAGGATCGGACACGACTGAGCGACTTCACTTTCACTTTTCACTTTCATGCATTGGAGAAGCAAATGGCAGCCCACTCCAGTGTTCTTGCCTGGAGAATCCTAGGGATGGCGGAGCCTAGTGGGCTGCCGTCTGTGGGGTCGCACAGAGTCGGACATGACTGAAGCAACTTAGCAGCAGCAGCAGTACAGTTGAATGCCACTGGTTTGATTCAGCAAAGGCACCTGGAGTTTTGCCCTTTTGTAAAACTTTGTAAAAGCAAAGGCACTGTTGCTTTTATACCATTAGTGCAAATGTTAACCCAGTGAAATGGGCAAATAATTATTTTCATAATAATACAATATATTAAAATAGCTTTGATCTTATGAACTCTTTGAAAGTGTGTCAAGGTCCCAGGAATTTGTAAACTGCCCTTGGAGAATTACCACTCTAAATTATCTTTTCTCTATTGAATAATGATGTCTTTTGTTAGTAAACACTGTAAAATGTTTACGTTTTCATTCACTAGATTTATTCATGAACAGCAATCTGATTTTTATATTGGTGTCACATATGCTATGCTATGCTATGCTAAGTCACTTCAGTTGTGTCCGACTCTGTGTGACCCCATAGACGGCAGCCCACCAGGCTTCCCCGTCCCTGGGATTCTCCAGGCAAGAACACTGGAGTGGGTTGCCATTTCCTTCTCCAAAGCATGAAAGTGAAAAGAGAAAGTGAAGTCGCTCAGTCATGTCTGACTCTTAGCGACCCCATGGACTGCAGCCTACCAGGGTCCTCCGTCCATGGGATTTTCCAGGCAAGAGTACTGGAGTGGGGTGACTTTGCCTTCTCCGGTGTCACATATAAGAGTAATTTATTTTGTATCTCTCCAAAAGCATACTTTGTTTTTTCTAAGTCGATTGTATCACTATATTATATATATCACTATATTATATACTGTATCACTATATATATGTATGCCAAGAATAGTTGGTATAGTATTACATAATGATCACTTAGTAAATTTCTATTTGAAGAAGTTTATTGGTAAAGAGAGAGGATTTGGACATGAAAAAGAAAATTGGTATCAGTAATAAGCCCCATTACCAAATCAGAAAAAGTGAGAATTTTTCTTTGCCTTTTGCCATCAATAAAAATGATCTTTAATTTTTTTATTTTTCTATGAATTTCTTTTATGGAATTCTGCAGGCGCTGTTATTCTAATCAGTTGGTTTCTGATCGATATGCCATGCCAGAGTGTTTTATCCAGCCAGGACATCTCTGTTGTGTAAGGATTTCTCAGGATAAGTGGTGGTATCGGGTCATTATCCATCGACTTCTCGGGAAACAGGAAGTTGAAGTGTTCTATCCTGATTTTGGAAACATTGGAACTGTTCCGAAGTCTTCCCTGAGGTTCCTGAAGTGAGTTAATAAATTCATTAAGAACAATTTGGGTTTGAACCATAATGCTGGAGCTGTGGGGGAGTGAGGACTTCTCTTCCTTTTCTCCTGCCTCCCTTCTTTCTACCCCCTTTCTTCTTAGTGCAGATTTGGCAAATGGTGATTTAGTTTCACAGTTGGATTACAATCTCTTGTGTTTTCTCTCACATGATTGTGAATCTGAATGGACCATGAGACTAAATTTCATTCTCTTATTAAGAAAATGATGCTTTGGGTCATGCTAAGAGTTGCATTTGTATATCATGACGTTTGGACTGTTTTCACCTATATTTAAATTTCATGGTTTCAAAGACTTGTTATGTTTTACAAATTTCTTTCTTAGACATTAGTGTGAAGTGTTAAGACATTTCATTTAAAAATGCATGCATTAAATACTCTGAAATGGTGTAAAAAACTGAAATCAAGAAGTGGGTAAGACACACAGCTACTGAAGCCCACATGCCTGGAGCTCATGCTTCACAGCAAGAGAAGCCACCTCAGTGAGAAGCCCGCGCACTGCAGGGAAGAGTAGCCGCCACTTACTGCAACTAGAGAAAGCCCACATGCAGCAAGAAGATCTAGTGCAGCCAAAAATACTTAATTTTTTTTCGAGAAAGGGATAAGAGATTCCATAAAATGCAGTTTTAAAATATGATTAAATATTCATATATTTGTCTGTTGCAGGTGCTGCTACACAAAGCTTCCTGCTCAGGCTATCCCTTGTTCTTTGGCATGGGTGAGACCAGTAGAGGTATGTTTGTTTGCTTCCCATTTAATAAGCAAACATTTGATGCCAAGAACAATTCTAAATTCTCAGGATAAAAAAATAAAACATGTATGGGAGAAAGGCATGTAGACAAAAATAATTGTACTGTGTCGGATTTCCTAGGGAATTTTATAGTGTATGATAGAAATACAGAAGGAACAGCCCTCGTTTCTGTTCAAGGTAATCAGAGATGGTGTCTTAAAAGGGGTGACATTTGCATGAAATTTTGAAAGAAGATTAGCACCATAACTGAACAAACAAGAAAGACATTCCAGGCAAAGGAAGAGTAACATGAAATATCTCCAATTTGAGGAATTTTAAGTGGTTCTGTTTGGCTGTATAGTAGAGGATGAGCTGCAATTGGTGCATGGCAAATGATGTCAGAGAAATAGACTAAGGTGGAGACCTATAGCCATGTGCAGGAGTCTGGACATTGTCCTTTATTTTTTTTAACAACTTTTTGTTTGGTTTTGGCGTATAGCTAGTTAACCAACAATGCTGCGATAGTTCAGATGGACAGCAAAGGGATTCAGCCACACATACACGTGTATTCATTCCCTCCCAAACTCCCGTCCCATCCAGGCTACCACATAACATTGACCAGAGTTCAGTGATCTTAGGTTGGGTATCTGTTTTAAATATAGCAGTGTGTACATGCTGGATGTTGTCCTTTAGTTTCTGGGGAGCAACTAAAGAGAACTGCCACAATCAGAAATACATTTTTTTAAAAGAATTCTCTAGTGACATTGTTGTAGGAGATGTTTGGCATGGGATGGAACAGGAGCCATTTTCATCCATATAGATACATATATTTGTGTAGTTATAATTATGCACCTAATTTTTTTTTTTTTCCTCCTCAGAACTCTTAATTATACATACTGTACACATTTATTATCCCATATTGGTCTGTTTAAATAACTTATCAGTAGCTTCCACTTGTTACTGTTGTTCAGTTGCTAAGTTGTGCCTCACTCTTTGAGACCCCAAGGACTGCAGCACACCAGGCTTCCGTCTTTCACTATCTCCCAGAGTGTGCTCAGATTTGTGTCCATTGAGTTGGTGATGCTATTTAACCATTTCATACTCTGCCACCCTCTTCTCCTTTTGCCTTCAATATAGTATTAGAACCATCTGCTAATGAAATTGAAGTCTACAAATTTACTCTTTAGGAAACAAAACTATATCACTGAGGTAACATTGAGTTATAACATTATGTTTCATGTGTACAACATTGTATTTCCACTTCTATATATATATATCCTACCACATCCTCACTACCAAAAGTTTGTTTTCCATAAGATGACCCCACCCCTTTACCCATTTTGCCCACCCTGTCTTCCTTCCAACCATTACTCTGTTCTCCATATGTACATATTTGTGTGTTTGGTTTGTTCATTATTTTTTGTTTGTTTTGTTTATTAGTTTTAAAATACTCTACATATGTCTTTCTCCGTCTGATTATTTTACTTAGCATAAAATGCTCAAGTTCAATCCATGTTGTTGCAAATGGTAAGGTAATATCTTTTTTTTTAATAGCTGAGCAGTATTCCATTATATTTATATGCCACATCTTCTTTATCTGTTCTTCTGTTGATGGGCACTTCACTTGATTCATATCTTTTATTTAAATAATGCCAAAGAATGTGAGGGTGCAGATATATTTTCAGATTAGTGTTTTCATATTCTTTGGATAAATACCCAGAAGTGAGATAGCTGGACCATATAGCAGTCCTATTCTTAATTTTTTGAGGAATCTCCATACTGTCTCTGTCTATCCACCAATTTACACTCTCACCAGTACTGTATATGAGAGTTCCCTTTTCTCCATATCATTGCCAATACTTCTATTTCTTACCTTTTTGATAATAGCCATTCTTATAGGTGTAAGGTGCTGTCAGATTGTGGGTTTGATTTGCATTTCCATGATAATTAGTGCTGCTGAGCATCTTTACATGTACCTGTTGGCCATTTGTATATTGTCTTTGTAAAATGTCACTTCAGTTTCTTTACCCATTTTCAAACCAGACTGTTTTTGTTGTTGTTGAGTTGTATGAGTTCTTTATGTTTTGGATAAACCTCTTATCAGATATATCATTAGCAAAAATCTTCTCCTATTTGGTAGACAGTCTTATTATATTGCTAGTTTCCTTTGCTGTGCAAAAGCTTTTTAGCTTAGTATAGTCCCTTTTATTTAGTTTTGCTTTTGTTTTCCTTGCTGGTGGAGACATATCTAAACAGATATTACTAAGACCGATGTCAAAGAGCATACTGCCTGTGTTTTCTTCTAGGAGCTTTATTTAGTCTCAGGTCTTACATTTCGTCTTGGGCTTCCCTGATGGCTCAGTTGGTAAAGAATCTGCCTGCAATGCGGGAGACCTGGGTGCGATCCCTGGATTGGGAAGATCCCCTGGAGAAGGGAAAGACTACCCACTCCAGTATTCTGGCCTGGAGAATTCCAGAACTGTATAGTCCATAGGGTCACAAAGAGTCGGGCACTACTGAGTGACGTTCACTTACATTTACATCTTTAGTCCGTTTTGACTTAATTTGTGTGTATGGTGTGAGATGGTGGTCTGTGCTCCAGTTGCAGTACGAGGGCTTCTCATCGCTGTGACTTCTCTTGTTGCGGAGCCTGGGCTCTGGGGTGCGCAGGCTTCACTGGTTGCAGCATGAGGGTTCAGTAGTTGTGGCCCACAGACTTAGTTACCCTTGCAGCATGTGGGATTTTCCAGGACGAGGGATCAAATCCATGTCCCCTGCATTGGCAGGTGGATTCTTAACCAGTGGACCACCAAGAGAGTCCTGTTTGGTTCTTTCTTTTTTTCTCTTGTAGCGTTTCAATCTCTTTGGTGAAATATTCCTTCTGTTCATTAATTTTATTCATGAGCTCATTAATCTGCCTTTCTCACTGCTCATTGAATTTCTTCACAACAGCTATTTTGAATTCTTTAACAGTTAAACTGACGTATTCCATGACTTTGGTTTCTGGAGAATTGTCATTGTCTTTTTGTGATACCGTGTCGCTGTGAGTCTTGGTGGTGGTTGATGAAGTGCTCCTGAGCTGGTTTTGAATGACAGAGTAGGAGTTCGGTTTCCTCCAGTAGGGGGCGCAATCACTTAAGGTTTTGGGTTTTTTACCTGAGCTGCCTCTGGTTGTTGGACACGACTGAGCGACTTCCCTTTCACTTTTCACTTTCCTGCATCGGAGAAGGAAATGGCAGCCCACTCCAGTGTTCTTGCCTGGAGAATCCCAGGGACGGGGCAGCCTGGTGGGCTGCCGTCTCTGGGGTCGCACAGGTGGAGACGACTAAAGCGACTTAGCAGCAGCAGCAGCAGCCTCTGGTTGTATCTGAGAGTTGGCACTTTGCAGCCTCCGCCTTGCCTGTAAGGGGTGTGGCCCCACGCCTTGTCTGTCACTGCTTTTTGTGCCACCGGCGTCTCTGCTGCCTTGCTTCTGCCACAGCCTCTGTGTCATCTGGATTGTGGGCTCTTTCCTTGTGTCAGGGCTCCCCTTGAGACACAGGACCTGCTGTGGGGAGAGGTGATGAGGGGGTGCAGGTGGGGCTGTGGGCTTCTCAGGTGCTGGAGGGACGGGGTCCCAGGCCCCGCCGCCGCTCTACCCGCGGCCACAGTCGTGTGCGCCGCCTTCCTTGTGGCTCCCTGGGGAGAGGTGATGAGGGGGTGCAGGTGGGGCTGTGGGCTCCTCAGATACTGGAGGGACGGGGTCCCAGGCCCCGCCGCCGCTCTGCCCGCGGCCACAGTCGTGTGCACCGCCTTCGTTGTGGCTCCCGGGTCCTCTGCAGCCGTGTGTTCACTGCCTCCCCAGAGGGCCAGTTCTGCCAGCATGGACTCTGCAGTCCCCCCCGCTTCTCTGTGCGTTTCAGTCCATCTCCCTTTGGGCGTGCGGGTGTGTGGGATTGTGCGGCGCCCTGTTGTGCTGAGCACGTGTGGGATTTTGCGGCGCCCTGTTGTGCTGGGCAGAAGTACGTTTTTTTGAGTTGTGGCTGTTTCACTGGATATAGATTGAAGGAGAGAGGCAAAGGTGGTCTTTACTGCTCTATCATGTTTCTGAAGTCTGAAAACTGTCTTCTGCAGTTTTCATATGTTTTTGTGTCGATTTATTCTTATTTATCCTACTTTGTGGTTCATTGGAATTTTTATCTGTGCATTGTTACTTTGCATTACATCTGGCTAATTGTTAGCCATTATCTCCTCAGTTACTGTCTTTTCCCTGTAGTCATATTTATAGCCCATCTTCTGTTTCTCTCTTTTTGTAGAACCGTAATTAAAAATATGTTAAACCTTCTCAGTTTACCTGCCATATCTTTTAACCTCTGCTCTGTAATCTATATACATTTCTGTCTTCTGTGTTGCATTCTGGGTAATTTTTCTAAATTATCTTCCAGTTTACTAATTTTTTAGAAATTTAGTTAATTGCAGGATAATTGCTTTACAGAATTTTGTTGTTTTCTGTCATACATCGAAATGAATCAGCCATAGGTGTTTATTTTTTATTTCTACCTTATCTGTTATTGAATACACCTATTAGGGTTTTGGGACTTCCCTGGTGGCTCAGATGGTAAGACATCTGGCTACAGTGTGGGACACCCGGGTTCAATCCCTGGGTTGGGAGGATCTCCTGGAAAAGGAAATGGCAACCCACTCCAGTATTCTTGCCTGGAAAATAGATGGAGGAGCCTGGTAGGCTCCAGTCCATGGGGTCGCAAAGAGTTGGACACAACTGAGGGACTTCACTTTCACTTTCATTAGGGTTTTACTTTTGGTTATTATTACTCTATTTTTACTTTCTAATTTCTAATTCTATTATTATTATTATATTTTTACTTTCTAAAAGTTCTCTTGATCCTTTAATTCTGCTAGATCGATTTTTAATAGATTGCAGATCTCTGCAGAAGCTTTCAAGTTAATTTCATTTTTTGTTTTTACGTGTAGTAAGTTTAGTTGTTTTGTAATTCATCTGGAAATTCAGATATCTAAAGTTTCTGAGGTTTTGTATTAGTTATATTGTATTTGTGATTTGTTGTCTCTTTATATACTTTTTATCTTTGCCTATGTCCTGCTCATTAACTTTTTAAAATTTTTTTGTAAAATTGGTTGGAATATAGATTGAGTTTGCCTGCCTCCAGAAAGATTTACATTCTCTTCTGCCAGGTACCTAGCAGTCTGCTGCTGCTGCTAAGTCACTTCAGTCGTGTCCAACTCTGTGCGATCCCATAGACAGCAGCCCACTAGGCTCCTTTGTCCCTAGGATTCTCCAGGCAAGAATACTGGAGTGGGTTGCCATTTCCTTCTCCAATGCTTGAAAGTGAAAAGTCTAGAACCATGTTAATTCAAATGAACAACATGAAGATTTGTGTACCACCCAGTTGATGTGAAAATTGAGCTGCAAATCCATAAAGGCTAATTTTTTTTTTTTTTTTTTTTTTGCCTTATTCTGAGCGTGTATCCCTAGGGACTCAATCAACTCCTCTCCACTCCCTATCATGGGCGGATACTGGCTTGAATTTCTATCCTCTGACCTGTAAGATCATTGAAACCAAAGTTCAGATTAGCCCGGAATAGTAGATAACCTTAAGACAAAAATAGTTCCCACTTTCCCTTTAATTTTGAGCTGGTAATTTGTTACTCTTTTGTTAGTCCTCTGAGGCTTTTTGGACATGTTTTTAAAATATTTTACCTAAAATTTTCACTTTCTGTGGGAGGGTTGGTCCAATAATCTAACTCAATCATTTCAAACATGGAAGTTTTTCATCGCATTAAGATAAGTTTTCCCCGTAATCCCATTTTCATCATTTTTCCTTTATTCTACCTTTTCTCATCCCTAAATCATAAATATACTCAAATGTGTTATTCTGGTATTTTCATGGTTTGATTTTTCCAATAAAATCTGTAGTTAATCAGGAATTCACTTGTATTTGTGGTTTGGTTTTTATAATTGATGTTTGACTCTGTCATCTGAATCTCACATATTGATTGTATTTCAGGAACATTGGACATCCAGAGCTGTTTTGCAGTTCCAGAAGTTGTGTGGCTTGAAGCCATTAGTAGGGGTAGTGGATGCATACGTAGATGGGATCCTGAACATTTTCCTGTGTGACACGTCCTCAGATGAAGATGTCTATTTCCACCATGTTTTGAGGACAGAGGGTCATGCTATTGTATGCCGAGAAAATGTCCCTTCTAAGGTGGGGCAGTCTGAACGTATTTTGTAATGTATTTTGTTTACTCTCAACCCTTCAAGGTATAAGAGAATTTAATAGAGAAGGTTATTTGATTGATTCTTTAAGAGACATCTGTGAGATGCCTGGCTCACTGAGTGCACAGCACTTTCTTAATTTTCACATGACCACAGAAAACGACATTTGGCTTATTGTCCTTTAGAATGTGAGTGCTTTTATTTTAAATAATGGAGGATTCTGTCTTACTCCCAAGTACTTAATTCTCTGAAGTTTTCTTAGAGAAGAGCAACACTCTCTTATTTTCAAATTGATAACAGTGTCTACATCACCATTAATATTGGTATTGATCATTTTTGTGGCTAGCAAGCACTATCAGTATGGGGAAAATTCTATTAAATTTTAGAAGATAATACATTTCCATAACATTTAAGGATTATGAAGTGCTATTTCCATTTTTTTCTGAGAAACTAAACTCTTCCTCCTCCATTTTCTTATCCTAGGGTTTCAGAGACCTCAACCCTTTAGCTTTATACACTAAATCCAGTGTGAGGCGTGAGGACATTGTCCTGAAAGAGCTGGGCTATCATTCCCAGCAGCAGTATTTTAATGAAGACCGAGAGATCAGTCCACAATCAAAAGAGAGTGACTTATATACCCTGGTAAGAGGTTTTTGCAAATACTGTCATATTCTTGTTATTATTGTTAATATTTAATGAGTACTTACTGTATGCCAGACACTATAAAAGGCACTTTTAATATATTATTTAATACTCATAAAATGCTTGTGAGGTAGTGCTTAGTTGCTCAGTCATGTCCGACTCTTCGCGACCCCATGTACTGTATCCCACCAGGCTCCTCTTCCATGCAGATTCTCCAGGTGGGAATACTGGAGTGGGTTGCCATGCCCTCCTCCAGGGGATCTTCCCAACCCACGGATCAAACCCAGGTCTCCCACATTGCAGGTGGATTCTTTACCATCTGAGCCACCAGGGAAGCCCAAGAATACTGGAGTGGGTAGCCTATCTCTTCTCCGGAGGATCTTCCCGACCCAGGAACTGAACCAGGGTCTCCTGCATTGCAGGCGGATTCTTTACCAGCTGAGCTACCAGGGAAGCTGTAGTGACTGTAATTAACCTTATGTTAGCAATGAGGAAACTGAGGCATTTGCAAACCTGGGGAAGTTTGGAAACTACACAGTAATCTCAACAGTTACCTTGTCTCTCATCATTTGCTGGTTTAAACCTTCATTTCAGCCATGCTTTTTCCTGCATAATTTCTCTCACATACTGAATTCTGCTGCCACCTTGGTGCAGTTGTGACCTTACCTGCATGGATCCAAATGCTATTTTTTTCTTCCCTCTACACACTTCAGATGTTTCTTTCTTTTTTTTTTTAACTTTACAATATTGTATTGCTTTTGCCATATATCAACATGAATCTGCCACAGGTATACACATGTTCCCCATCCTGAACCCTCCTCCCTCCTCCTTCCCTGTACCATCCCTCTGGGTCGTCCCAGTGCACCAGCCCTAAGCATCCAGTATCGTGCATCGAACCTGGACTGGCGACTCATTTCAGATGTTTCTTGAAGTGTTCTCATTTCTAACTTTTTCTGTAAACCTTGTGGCAACTCCTACCCACAGTAATAATAATAATATTGTTATGTATTATTCCCTACCACAGTTCAGTTCAGTTGCTCAGTTGTGTCCAATGCTTTGCAACCCCATGGACTGCAACACGCCAGGCTTTCCTGTCCATCACCAACTCTCGGAGTTTGCAGAAGCTCATGTCCATTGAATCAGTGATGCCATCCAACCATCTCATCCTCTGTCATCCCCTTCTCCTCCTGCCTTCGGTCTTTCCCAGCATCGGGGTCTTTTCAGTTCTTCGCATCAGGTAGCCAGAGTATTGGAGTTTCAGCTTCAGCATCAGTCCTTTGACTGAATATTCAGGACTGATCTCCTTTAGGATGGACTGCTTGGATCTCCTTGCAGTCCAAGGGACTCTCAAGAGTCTTCTCCAACACCACAGTTCAAAAGCATCAATTCTTGGGCACTCATCTTTCTTTATGATCCAACTCTCACATCCATACATGACTGCTGGAAAAACCATACCTTTGACTAGATGGACCTTTGTTGGCAAAGTCTCTGCTTTTTAATATGCTGTCTAGATTGTTCATAGCTTTTCTTCCAAGGAGCAAGTGTCTTTTAATTTCGTGGCTGCAGTCTCTATCTGCAGTGATTTTGGAGTCCCCCAAAATAAAGTCTCTCACTGTTTCCACTGTTTCCCCATCTATTTCCCATGAAGTGATGGGGCCAGATGCCATGATCTCAGTTTTCTGAATGTTGAGTTTTAACCCAACTTTTTCACTCTCCTCTTTCACTTTCATTAAGAGGCTCTTTAGTTCTTCTTCGCTTTCTGCCATAAGTGTAGTGTCATCTGCATATCTGAGGTGATTGATAGTTCTCCCAGCAGTCTTGATTCCAGCTTGTGCTTCATCCAATCCAGCATTTCTCATGATGTACTCTGCATATAAGTTAAACAAGCAGGGTGACAATATACAGCCTGGACGAACTCCTTTCCAGATTTGAAACCAGTCTGTTGTTCCATGTCCATTTCTAACTGTTGATTCTTGATCTGCATACAGATATCTCCAGAGGCAGGTCAGGTGGTCTGGTATTCCCATCTCTTTTCAGAATTTTCCACAGTTTGTTGTGATCCACACAGTCAGAGGCTTTGGCATAGTTAATAAAGCAGAAGTAGATCTTTTTCTGGAACTCTCTTGCTTTTTCAGTGATCCAATGGATGTTAGCAATTTGACCTCTGGTTCTTCTGCCTTTTCTAAAACCAGCTTGGACATCTGGAAGTTCATGGTTCACATACTGTTGAAGCCTAGCTTGGAGAATTTTGAGCATTACTTTGCTAGCATGTGAGATGAGTGCAATTGTGTGGTAGTTTGAGCATTCTTTGGCATTGCCTTTCTTTGGGATTGGGATGAAAACTGACCTTTTCCAGTCCTGTGGCCACTGCTGAGTTTTCCAAATTTGCTGGCATATTGAGTGCAGCACTTTGACAGCATCATCTTCAGGATTTGAAATAGCTCGACTGGAATTCCATCACCTCCACTAGCTTTGTTGGTAGTGATGCTTCCTAAGGCCCACCTGACTTCAGACTCCAAGATGTCTCACTCTAGGTGGGTCATCACGCCATCGTGATAAAAAGATAACAGTGACACTTCCTGTACTTGTGCTGTGTGGCAGGCTGTTTTAAGTACTTGCACGTACTAGTTAATCTTCACAACCACTTTACCAGGTTGTTTCTTTAACATCACCATTTTAGATATGTGTAAAGTGACTCACGTCAGTAAGTAATAAGTTAAATGACTTTTCAACAAATGAGCAAATAAATAGACATGTCTTCAAAGTCTCTCATATTCCTCATGGCAATATAGGTTGGGCTCAGATTGAGAGTCCCAAAATTTATTTTTTCTGGACATGACAAAGCTTTTTTCTTTGAATAAAATATGAAAATATTGTTTTGTAAGTATGTTTTATATGTATAACTTTTTAAATTACAGGGATAATGTTATTTTGTTAGTGGACTTACATTCTTAGAAAAGATAAAAAGGAAAGGCTATTTAGCTGTACCCCTGAAACTAACACAACGTTATAAATCAATTATATTTCAGTAAAATTTTTTTTCAAAAGACCATTTGACTACTGGGAGATTAACCTACTCTGAAAAATGTGTATGAATGTTTACTGCTGCATATTTAAAGCAATATCAACATTTTAGATTTCATTTTAGTTTAAAGCTAGTTAAAATTAATTGGGCTTGTTTAACCTGTAAAACTTTCTGAAATCTGAATTTTTGTTAGTCCTTATTACTCAATTAGAACAGTTATGTTTCCTGACTCTTAAATAGCGAATTGAATTTTCAGCCTTCAGAGTTTTTAGAATATCTTATCATCACTGTGTTGATGTCTTTAAATAATCATAGTTCAGTCCTAAAAATTAAATAAAGCCATCTTTTCTGCAAAGAGATAAGGCCTAAACCTTCTCTATTGTACCCCAGCCTGTATTTTAACATACCGACTCCCACAGGCCATATACGCACATAAACCTACCTCTGTACACCTTGTTGTTTTTTAGTCACTAAGTCGTATCCAATTCTTTTGTGACCCCGTGGACTATCGCCCACCAGGCTCCTCTGTCCATGGGATTCTCCATGGAAGAATACTGGAGTGGGTTGCCATTTCTTTCTCCAGGGGATCTTCCCAACCCAGGGATCAAACCCATGTCAGATGGATTCTTTACCGCTGAACCAGCAGGGAAGCCCCTCTATACACCTGATTCCCTCTAATCCTTGCTTTTCTTTTAGGCATCCTAACAGTTTGATTTATCTCCTTTATTACATGTTCTCAGACATCTTCCTTCTCCAGTATTGTTTTGGTCAATGTGACATCTCTGTGTTGGCTCCACACTGAAGGTTGTGCTGTGATTATCTGATTGTGTATCTTCATGCTGTATTTGAGTTCTTTTAGAGCTGGGCCCCTGTTGCATTCATGTTTATACCCACAGAACTACCCTGTACACATTACATAATATGTACTCAATAATTGTTAACCTCTGCGTGAGTCCTCAGTCGTGTCCAACTCTTTGCAACCCAATGGACCGTAGCCACAGGCTTCTCTGTCCATGGGATTCTCCAGGCAAAACTACTGGAGTGGTTTACCATTTCCTCCTCCAGGGGATCTTCCTGACCCTGGATTGAACCCATGTCTCTTATGTCTCCTGCATTGGCAGGCAGATTCTTTACCACTGCGCCACCTGGGAAGCCCTTGGCCTGAACTAATTTAACAGAATGGGAATACCTAGGGTCAGTGCATAAAGTTAGAAAATAATGTTGCATATACATGAACCATAGTGAACAATTGCCCCCAGAATGTATAGATGTATAAATTTTGGAAACAACATTACTATAAAATAAAGTAATTTCTCTTTCTTATCTACTAGCAAGACATTAATGATGAAAAGACTTTCAGTCACCATGGATCAGTCACCTCAGAGGAACCATTGAAGGATTCTAAATTAAATTCTTTGAAAATACAAGATAAGAGCTGTGAAGAAGATCCAAAGTGGTCCATCCCAAAGCTAAAGGATCTGAAAGAAGAAAATGAGGTAGGAGAAGGGGATATAGGCTTTGAAAATATAATTAATAAATTAATAAGTGAAGGAGACTGAAGTAAAATAGCTCTTTATGCCCTATTCATTGTGGTGCCATCAGAGCACCTCCCACAGACGAATTGCAAATTCTTCAGCGATCACCAAGACCAAAGCTTCAGCATCACAAAAAAAGAAAAGCCACCGACTTCTGGGCAATTTTGAAGAATTATGCAGTGATTAGAAAGTAGTATTGAGAAATAGTATTAGGAAGACCCATCAAGAAAAATGTCTGACAGCTCTCTTTGGAGGACATATTATTTTTTTTTATTTAATTTAATTTTTATTTTTGAACTTTACAATATTGTATTGGTTTTGCCATATATCAAAATGAATCCGCCACAGGTATACATGTGTTCCCCATCCTGAACCTTCCTCCCACCTCCCTCCCCATACCATCCCTCTGGGTCATCCCAGTGCACCAGCCCCAAGCATCCAGTATCGTGCATCAAACCTGGACTGGTGACTCGTTTCATATATGATATTATACATATTTCAATGCCATTCTCCCAAATCATCCCACCCTCTCCCTCTCCCACAGAGTCCAAAAGACTGTTCTATACATTAGTGTCTCTTTTGCTGTCTCGTATACAGTGTTATTGTTACCATCTTTCTAAATTCCATATATATGCATTAGTATACTGTATTGATGTTTTTCTTTCTGGCTTACTTCACTCTGTATAATAGGCTCCAGTTTCATCCGCCTCATTAGAACTGACTCAAATGCATTCTTTTTAATGGCTGAGTAATACTCCATTGTGTATAAGTACCACAGCTTTCTTATCCATTCATCTGAGGATGGACATCTAGGTTGCTTCCATGTCCTGGCTATTATAAAAAGTGCTGCGATGAACATTGGGGTACATGTGTCTCTTTCAATTCTGGTCTCCTCAGTGTGTATGCCCAGCAGTGGGATTGCTGGATCATAAGGCAGTTCTATTCCCAGTTTTTTAAGGAATCTCCACACTGTTCTCCATAGTGGCTGTACTAGTTTGCATTCCCACCAACAGTGTAAGAGGGTTCCCTTTTCTCCACACCCTCTCCAGCATTTATTGCTTGTAGACTTTGGGATCACAGCCATTCTGACTGGCGTTAAATGGTACATCGTAGTGGTTTTGATTTGCATTTCTCTGATAATGAGTGATGTTGAGCATTTTTTCATGTGTTTGTTAGCCATCTGTATGTCTTCTTTGGAGAAATGTCTATTTAGTTCTTTGGCCCATTTTTTGATTGGGTCATTTATTTTTCTGGAATTGAGCTGTAGGAGTTGCTTGTATATTTTTGAGATTAGTTGTTTATCTGTTGCTTCATTTGCTATTATTTTCTCCCATTCTGAAGGCTGTCTTTTCACCTTGCTTATAGTTTCCTTTGTTGTACAGAAGCTTTTAAGTTTAATTAGGTCCCATTTGTTTATTTTTGATTTTATTTCCAATATTCTGGGAGGTGGGTCATAGAGGATCCTGCTGTGATGTATGTCAGAGAGTGTTTTGCCTATGTTCTCCTCTAGGAGTTTTATAGCTTCTGGTCTTACACTTAGATCTTTAATCCATTTTGAGTTTATTTTTGTGTATGGTGTTAGAAAGTGTTCTAGTTTCATTCTTTTGCAAGTGGTTGACCAGTTTTCCCAGCACTGCTTGTTAAAGAGATTGTCTTTAATCCATTGTATATTCCTGCCTCCTTTGTCAAAGATAAAGTGTCCATATGTGGGTGGATTTATCTCTGGGCTTTCTATTTTGTTCCATTGATCTCTAGTTCTGTCTTTGTGCCAGTACCATACTGTCTTGATGACTGTGGCTTTGTAGTAGAGCCTGAAGTCAAGCAGGTTGATTCCTCTAGTTCCATTTTCTTTCTCAAGATTGCTTTGGCTATTCGAGGTTTTTTGTATTTCCATGCAAACTGTGAAATTATTTGTTCAAGCTCTGTGAAGAATACCATTGGTAGCTTGATAGGGATTGCATTGAATCTATAAATTGCTTTGGGTAGTATACTCATTTTCACTATATTGATTCTTCCAATCCATGAGCATGGTATATTTCTCCATCTATTAGTGTCCTCTTTGATTTCTTTCACCAGTGTTTTATAGTTTTCTATATATAGGTCTTTAGTTTCTTTAGGTAGATATATTCCTAAGTATTTTATTCTTTTCATTGCAGTGGTGAATGGAATTGTTTCCTTAATTTCTCTTCCTATTTTCTCATTATTAGTGTATAGGAATGCAAGGGATTTCTGTGTGTTGATTTTATATCCCTCAACTTTATTCATTGATTAGTTCTAGTAATTTTCTGGTGGAGTCTTTAGGGTTTTCTATATAGAGGATCATGTCATCTGCAAACAGTGAGAGTTTTACTTCTTTTCCAATTTGGATTCCTTTTATTTATTTTTCTGCTCTGATTGCTGTGGCCAAAACTTCCAAAACTATGTTGAATAGTAATGGTTAAAATGGGCACCCTTGTCTTGTTCCTGACTTTAGAGGAAATGCTTTCAGTTTTTCACCATTGAGGATAATGTTTGCTGTGGGTTTGTCATATATAGCTTTTATTATGTTGAGGTATGTTCCTTCTATTCCTGCTTTCTGGAGAGTTTTTATCATAAATGGATGTTGAATTTTGTCAAAGGCTTTCTCTGCATCTATTGAGATAATCATATGGTTTTTATTTTTCAATTTGTTAATGTGGTGTATTACATTGATTGATTTGCAGATATTGAAGAATCCTTCCATTCCTGGGATAAAGCCCACTTGGTCATGGTGTATGATCTTTTTAATGTGTTATTGGATTCTGATTGCTAAAATTTTGTTAAGGATTTTTGCATCTATGTTCATCAATGATACTGGCCTGTAGTTTTCTTTTTTTGTGGCATCTTTGTCAGGTTTTGGTATTAGGGTGATGGTGGCCTCATAGAATGAGTTTGGGAGTTTACCTTCCTCTGCAATTTTCTGGAAGAGTTTGAGTAGGATAGGTGTTAGCTCTTCTCTAAATCTTTGGTAGAATTCAGCTGCGAAGCCGTCTGGACCTGGGCTTTTGTTCGCTGGAAGATTTCTGATTACAGTTTCAATTTCCGTGCTTGTGATGGGTCTGTTAAGATTTTCTATTTCTTCCTGGTCCAGTTTTGGAAAGTTGTACTTTTCTAAGAATTTTTCCATTTCTCCCACGTTGTCCATTTTATTGGCATATAATTGCAGATAGTAGTCTCTTATGATCCTTTGTATTTCTGTGTTGTCTATTGTGATCTCTCCGTTTTCATTTCTAATTTTATGGATTTGATTTTTCTCCCTTTGTTTCTTGATGAGTCTGGCTAATGGTTTGTCAATTTTATTTATCCTTTCAAAGAACCAGTTTTTGGCTTTGTTGATTTTTGCTATGGTCTCTTTTGTTTCTTTTGCATTTATTTCTGCCCTAATTTTTAAGATTTCTTTCCTTTTACTAACCCTGGGGTTCTTCATTTCTTCCTTTTCTAGTTGCTTTAGGTGTAGAGTTAGGTTATTTATTTGACTTTTTTCTTGTTTCTTGGGGTGTGCCTGTATTGCTATGAACTTTCCCCTTAAGACTGCTTTTACAGTGTCCCATAGGTTTTGGGTTGTTGTGTTTTCATTTTCATTCGTTTCTATGCAAATTTTGATTTCTTTTTTGATTTCTTCTGTGATTTGTTGGTTATTCAGCAGCGTGTTGTTCAGCCTCCATATGTTGGAATTTTTAATAGTTTTTCTCCTGTAATTGAGATCTAATCTTACTGCATTGTGGTCAGAAAAGATGCTTGGAATGATTTCGATTTTTTTGAATTTACCAAGGCTAGATTTATGGCCCAGGATGTGATCTGTCCTGGAGAAGGTTCCATGTATGCTTGAGAAAAAGGTGAAATTCCTTGTTTTGGGATGATATGTCCTATAGGTATCAATTAGGTCTAACTGGTCTATTGTATCATTTAAAGTTTGTGTTTCCTTGTTAATTTTCTGTTTAGTTGATCTATCCATAGGTGTGAGTGGGGTATTAAAGTCTCCCACTATTATTGTGTTATTGTTAATTTCTCCTTTTATACTTGTTAGCTTTTGTCTTACATATTGCGGTGCTCCTATGTTGGGTGCATATATATTTATACTTGTTATATCTTCTTGGATTGATCCTTTGATCATTATGTAGTGACCTTCTTTGTCTCTTTTCACAGCCTTTGTTTTAAAGTCTATTTTATCTGATATGAGTATTGCTACTCCTGCTTTCTTTTGGTCTCTATTTGCATGGAAAATCTTTTTCCAGCCCTTCACTTTCAGTCTGTATGTGTACCCCCTTTTGAGGTGGGTCTCTTCTAGACAACATATGTAGGGGTCTTGTTTTTGTATCCATTCAGCCAGTCTTTGTCTTTTGGTTGGGGCGTTCAACCCATTTACATTTAAGGTAATTATTGATAAGTATGATCCCGTTGCCATTTACTTTATTGTTTTGGGTTCGAATTTATACACCCTTTTTGTGTTTCCTGTCTAGAGAATATCCTTTAGTATTTGTTGGAGAGCTGGTTTGGTGGTGCTGAATTCTCTCAGCTTTTGCTTGTCTGTAAACCTTTTGATTTCTCCTCCATATTTGAATGAGATCCTTGCTGGGTAGAGTAATCTGGGCTGTAGGTTATTTTCTTTCTTCACTGGAGGACATATTTTTAATCAAGTGTCCATGTGCTCACATCTTTTTTCTTTGAAAAAAAAAAAAAAGAAAAAACATACAAGTGTTTATGTACACACAGCTTAGAGTTCCCCATAACCCCTTCCCCTTCATTTCCTATTTCACAGAGCAACCATTTTCATTTCTTTTAACATCTTCTTTTGGAATTTGTCTCTATTTCTTTCATTAAATAGCATGCCTATATTGTTATTTCCTTATTTTTCAGTTTTAAGCATGTGTGGCCTTCCCAGCATGAGAGATGCAGGTTTAGTTCTGTTTCATCTCTTGTCCCCGCCCCAGACAAAAATATCCTTTCTGTTCTCTCATCATCTTACTAGTATATCAGACTTTCCATTAGATCACCGTTCATTCAATATTTTGTTATTGTGACTCTGTAAATGCTATATACAGTCAAGTAATACGTGATGTCAAGTTTTCCTTTCCTGGATAACTTATTTTCTCTGGTGTTAATACTTCTTTCTAAGTGAATATACAGTAAACAATTGACTTTGTACTCAGAGTACTATCCTATCAATTTTAATACATGTATAGATTTATGTAACCACCACCACAGTCAGGATGCAGAATGCTTCCATCATCTGAAAAACCTCCCTGATGCTACTCCTTTATAATCACATCTCCCCAAATCCCTAATTCCCTAGCAAGCATTTAGGTTTCCCGTCACCATAATTTTACCTTTTCAGGACTGTCAATTAAGTGGAATCATGTGATATGTAACTTCCCAATAGAAGCTTCTTTGATTCAGCATAGTACCTTAATTTAAATCATCGCATGTATCAATAGTTCATTTCTGTTGATGATGAGTAGTATGGTATGGATGTACCACAGTTTGTGTATCCATGCATCCATTGAAGACATTATGGTTATTTAATGTATGAGTTGATCTTCTATATTTTGGTATGAATAGATCTTCTATAAATATTCATGTATAGGCATTTTAATGAACATAATCAAGAGTTGGATTGCTGGCTCGTGTGGTAAATGTATGCCAGGTTTTTCCAGACTGGCTGTACCGTTTTGCATTCCTCCCAGCAGTATATGAGTTCCAGTTGCTCCATATCTTTTCAGCACCTGATATTGTCAGGAATTTTTGTTTTTAACCATTTTCATAGCTGTGCAGTAGTAATATCGCAGTGTGGTTTTAATTTGCATTTCCCTAAAGACTGTGATATGGCCATCTTATCGTGTGCTCATTTGCCATTCACGTGTATTTCTTGGTAAAATGCCTCTTAAAGTCTTTTGCCCATTTTTTTAGTGAGTTGTTTGTTTTATTACTTTTGGGTTTTGAGTATTCTTTCTATGTTCTGGATAGCCCTTTGTCAGATTTGTGATTTTCAAATATATTCTCCCACTTGTGGCTTCATTCTCTTAATGGTGTCTTTCTTAGGAAAGGTTTTTAATTTTGAAAAAGTACATCAGGTTTTTTTTTCTTTTATGTACCGTGTTTTCAGTTTCAAAACATCTTGATTTAATTTTAGTATAAGGGGTGAGATTTAGGTTAAGGTTACGAATTTTCAGTGGTTTTAGTGCTATTTGTTGGAAGGACTATGCTTTCTCTATTAAATTTTAAAATATTTTTTGATGTCATATCTTACATCTTCTTGTTTTATGTATCTCTTTACTTATTGTAGATACAGACAATTTTACTTTTAACTTTCCTACTAGCTTTATAAGTAGTTGATCTGTTACCTTTACCATATGTTTGCTTTTACACATTGAGATTTTTTTTATAATTTTTATATGTCCAGTTGTGATCTTTTCTGCTTTAAGAAGTCCCTTTAACATTTCTTGTAAAACTGATGCTGAACCCTTGTAGACTTTTTGATGGTGGCCATTCTGACCAGTGTGATGCCTCACTGTAGTTGTGATTTGTGTTTCTCTAATAATGAGCAACGTTGAACATCTTTTCATGTGTTTATTAGCCGTATGTCTTGTCTCTTTTGGAGAAATGTCTGTTTAGGTCTTCTGCCCACTTTTTGATGCGGTTGTTTGTTTTTCAGGTATTGAGCCTCATGAGCTGACATTAAATGAGTGGCTCTTGTTTTCATTCTCACTTTATACCCTCAATTCTAAAAAACTTCATAGGAGTAATTCCTGAATTGTTGCAGTATTTATGGTATAAGTTTGGGTTGCTTCTCAGATTTTCCTCCTAAAAGCTCAGGATTCCACTTTCTCAGGACTACTTAATAAATTGTCCCTTGTCTGATTTCCCGTATCCAGAACATAGGTGATGTTTTCCCCTCTTATTTCTCTTTGACTGTAAGTTTATACCTTGAATCTATTTTATTTTGGTGCTATGTCAGAAGGGGAGAATGTAATGAATTGTATATTCAAACTGCCATCTTTACCCAGAGTCAGGAAAAATTGTAAACCTAAATTTCAAAATGTTTCATATAGGAACAATAAATTAAAGTTTTTCTTTGTCACCTAGGATGAGATCCCCACTGGAATGCCATGCCTGGAGTCAGTAACCATAGGTGATGATATTTGGGATGAGAACTGGTTACCTTTGCAGGCTAAAATGGGAAAAGAAAGTGATGCTGCCTCCCACTTATTTACCTCAAGCCTTGGAAAGAAACCATATTCATCATGTAAAGAAATACCACAGAAGGTTAGATCCTTGGGAAAACATAAAGAAAATCATTACTGAACAGGAACTGTTAATGTAATTGTCCAAGCCTCAGACAAGCTGTACATTCTACATTTCATGTGGATTTCTCAGACAGTAATTCAGAAGAATGCATTTCCTGGCCCCTCCCTCCCTGCAAAGAAGACAGTGTTAGGGATGGAGACAGGATGAAATGGGAGAATAAACCGGATGTATTGTGTCTATCCACCCTATCAGTCATTATGATTTTTGTTTTATCGTTGGCACCTAGTCAAGGTCTTAGAAACTAGAAATAAAGTGTTTTTCCTAATTTAATTTTTGTTGCGCTAACCTTATAATGTCTGGATCTGAGTGTATTTACTAATATTGGACCCTATATATTTAAATTTTAATTTATTTCCCACTGGCTACCAGGAAGAAGATACATCAACACTTAAGTTTCTGCTTGTTATTTGTGCCGTTTTAATGCTGAATGATTAGAAAAGTCATCTAGCCATGAAAAATGTACTGAAGATGATACTACAAACAGAATCATACTTATTTTTATGAGATCTGTGTATTCAAAGGAATTCAGTGTGTTGGGTATGGACCAGTAAAGCCAGAGGGAAAACTCACATTGATATTAGAAAGTTAATATCTTTTCTTGCTCAGTTAGTATACACTACCTCCTTGCCTTTACCTTGCCCAAGTTATCCTCCATATGAATCACGTGGTACTATATCTCCGTTTAGTGTTGCAGTTATTTTTTTTCTCTGTAGGATTGGTGTTTTTCTACACCCAAAGATATATGGGATGATTCATGGCAGCCTTCAGGCCTTGTGAATGGAATGAAAGTAGAAGTTCAAATACCAGAAGGACTGGGTGCTCAGGAAAAACATATTGACACAACCAGGATTCAAAAGGTAAGTGTCTAATGAGTGTTACTGTGACAAGTTTTTTATGAAGAAGTGCTTTCAGTTTTAGAAGGTGAGATTCTGGTGAATGATCCCTCTCTCAGCATTTGGTAGAATACATATGCGTAAAAACGTATGTTTATTTAAAAATTAATTTCTGTTATCTTACTATAGTTATTCATCTCTGCAGAAGAAAATTCTGAGCCTAGAATTAGAAGATTGATTAAACATTAGAGAAAAACAAGTATTTTCACTTAGCCATACATTTTAAGTTCTGTATCTGCCCAGTCATCTAGGCTAGTTTTTTCTTTTTTGTTGCTTTAGTGGAAAGCACTAACCCTGGAATAAAATCCATTTGTTTTGTGTTTCTCAAATATTTTATGAGCATCCTGAAAATAGAAGGACAACTTGTGTGAATCATGAAATTTGGCTAATGGTCTCTGTACTTTTGTGCAGTACACTGAAAATGAAGGACTTCATGTCTAGACTTGTTAAAAAAGCAGAGTTGTGGACGATGAGCCTTCTGAGTGATATATTTTCTGCAGAACGTGATTACTTTGCATGAGATTATTGATAAAGTATGCTGTATTACATAAAACAGTCTATTCCGTAAATGTAGGTTTCTTAAAGCACAGATTTAATTTTAAGATAAAGTTTTTTGTTTTGTTTACCCATGCATCAGCTGATGAACATTTGAGTTATTTCTGCTTTTCTTGCTGTTATGAATAATGCTGCTGTGACGTGTGTGTGTGTTTCTACGTGGATGTATGTTTTCAGTTTTCTTAGGTATATACCCAGGAGTCGAATTACTAGGTTCTGTGGTAATAAATCTAGGCTCACTCCTCCTGCCCCTGATGGCTCAGCAGTAGAGAATATACCTGCAGTGCAGGAGACACAGGAGAGGTGGGCTTGATCCTGGGTTGGGAGGATCCCCTGGAGAGAGGAATGGCTACCCGCTCCAGTATTCTTGCCTGGGAAATCCCATGGACAGAGGAGCCTGGTGGGCTACAGTCCATGGGGTCATGAAGAGTAGGTCATGACTGAAGCAGCTAAGACACACACACACACACACACACACACACACACACACACACACACACACAGTAACTCTATGTTTAGTATTTTGAGGAACTGCCAGACTGTTCCAAGCATTTGTACTATTTTATATTCCCACAAGAGTGTTACTATCTAATTTTTAAAATTATAGCCATCCTAGTGGGCATGACGTTTTATGTTATTGTGGTTCGGGGCTGTGCTTTTGATTACCTATGTTAATATTTTATAAATCATGAACATATTTCTTGGAAGTTGCCACTAACCTCTGGTTCTGTAAGGGTATGTTTTCAGACAACGGTGAAGGAGTTTTTCATTGATAACTATAGAGCGAGAATCTGGCAGAGCAATGCATCTTGAACTACAGTGTTCATAGTGATCACCTGAGAAGCTTGTGAGACTGCAGATTCTGATTGAGCAGATCTGGGCTGGGGACTAAAGTTCTCCATGTCTTACAAGATTACAGGTGATGCTGACGCTGCTTGGTGGTGAATCACACTTTGAACAGCAGTGCTCTAAACTGCTCTTAACTTACACTTACATACTTAAACTGACCACAGGTACTTGCTTTCATAGTGGCATACAAAGTTAGTAGGCATTCACCTATGTTCTTTTCTTTTTTTTCAGAGTTAAAAAGTGTCAGAATGCATCTTAAATGTGTTTTAGCAATTTGTCTTTCTTCAAAATCATATTTATCAGGAAAGGAAACAGATACAGCTTTTAGAAAACTATTTCTGATTTTGACTGAAGGGAATGGTAACCCACTCCAGTATTCTTGCCTGGAGAATTCCATGGATAGAGGGTCCTGGTGGGCTACAGTCCATGGAGTTGCAAAGAGTCGGACACGACTGAGCAGCTAACAATACTTTCACACACTGCTAAAAATAGGCAGCAGCAGGCTTAGTGTAAAAAACACTCACCTGGGAATGCTGTAATTTAGAGCTTAGTCTTTACCACAAGTTTGGGCAAATTCCCTTTTGGGGCCTTAGTGTATCCATCTGCAAAAACTGATTTTGACTAATGATCTTTCCAGCCATAAAAGCTTATCATATTAATGTTTACTTAATTACCATGGACGCTTCATTTTAAGAGTGAATAAACTTAAAGGGTAATAACTAAAGCACACGTGTGAAGTTGCATAAATTAAGCAAAAATTTGAATCCAGGTCTTTGCTTTCCTGAAGTAGCATATTATATAGTAAGGTAACTATGTGGGCTTTAGGAGATTTCATTTTTGCTACCCCAAAAAGAAGCACGGCCATTTGTGTATAATGTAATTATATAAGCCATATCCTTGCCAGCAATGTTTAAAAATGAGCAAGGTTTTTTGTCATGGAAGAGAAAAGGAAAGCCAACTGATATTGAATGTCTTAACACACCAGTCTAAAGAACATACAAAGCTACATTTCCTATTCGTATAATTTTTATTTCAGTTTACTCTAGGCAGATCCCCAGACCCTAAGCCACTTATGTGGGTTTATTATGGCAGCTCCTAATGAGGCCCGAGAGTTGGTGATGGACAGGGAGGCCTGGCGTGCTGTGATTCATGGGGTCGCAAAGAGTCGGGCACGACTAAGCGACTGAACTGAACTGAATGAGGCCCACCTAGTTGTGTTAATGCCCATTACCGTCACTTTATCTTCTAATGCCAGTTAGAAGATAAATGCTCTTGAGTCACCTTGGACTGTAACTATTTCAGCAATGCTCTGTAGGAAGATATAGGATCTACTGATTAAAACTTGGCAGTTCATTCATTTTAGCCCAAATTGAGGCTTTGTTTGAGGATTCCATCTTTTCCTCTCAAACCTTGGTTCTTAGTACTCCATTTGTCAGTTCTCTTGAGGAGCCTTCCTTTAAAGCCATTATGTGCTCCTAGCGTGTTGCTGATGCTGCAGACGCAGTTAATGCCTCCTTCACAGGCACCTACAGGCCAGGTTCTGTTTCCCTAGCTGAGAACCATGAGCTCTTCAGGGACAGGGATCGTGTCTACTGGAGGTGGTGTGATGGAGCAGAGAGTGCATAAGCGGGCCTGAGTTTGCATCTCTGCCTTGTCCCTTACTGGTTGACACTGGATAACTTGCTCCGCCTCTTGCGAAAAGGATTTTGCTAAGTGAAAGAAGCCGTAATACAGAAGACACAATGACATGTAAACTAGAAGAACCTTTTGATGTTTCAGTGAAGAAACATGTGCCAACCGCCTGGCACTGTGCCTGACGCTGAGTGCTCAGTGCATGCTGTTTCTCTCCTTTCCTGCCATTTTCCCCTGGCCGTGCACAGCAGTCCTGAGTACCAGGTTTGCTCATAATACATGTTCAATAAACACTTCGTAAATTCCTGGTCCCTCAGTTAGAGAAGGACTTATTTTCCAGAGAGTATCTAGACTCTTAAAATTTTATTTATTACATGAAAATGTTCTTTTGTATATAAGTGAGGAAACAAAATAGACAGTTCTTACTGTTGAATTAACAGTGACTTTTCATGCTTTTGCCCCATTTCCCTCATTCTGTAGCAATCAAATGTCAAGAGTGCCTCAGATTCTCCTGCGTTGCCCAAACTGGAGGAGTTCTACATCTCTCTTATCCAGTCACAGCAGTCAGCAGAAGGCAGCCAGTTTGAGCCGAGCAACATTCAGACTACACCAAAGCAAATCCAGCTGTCCGCAACTCCCACATTGGTCAATTCTGGGGCGGGTAGGTTCACAGACAGTTGACAGTTGCAGTGGTTTGCCGTGTTGCTGAAAACCTTCATTTATATTTTTCAGAACATAACTTGAAAATTATAAACATTAGCATTTGTCTCAAATCCTCGTGTTATTTTTCCACTTAGTTCTTCCTTTTTACTTTGCCACTTTTCTTTTTTTCTGCAGTTTGGGGAGATGTTCAGGTTTATGCACCTTAAAGTTTGCCAGTTTTTAAGTAGAAATTCTGTGAGTTCTGACAGATGTGTACAGTCCTGTAGGCAGCACTGCAGTTATGATAATAGAACATTTTTGTCCATCTGAAAAGTTTCATGTGTCTTTGCAGTCATTCCCTCTTACTCCTCGTCTCATTGCTTTCTAGAATTTCATATAAAGGAAATCATAGTCTGTAGTTTGTATGGCTGGCTACTTCCACTTAGCACAGTGTTTTAGAGATTCATCTATGTTGTTGCCAGGGTCTAATGTTTTTTCTTATTTATTGCTGAGTAGTACACAGTAGTATGGACATACAACAGTTTGTTTATCTGTTCACCAGATGATGGATTATTTCGAGATTTGTGTCATGAATAAAACTGCTGTGAATGTTCAGCTCTCTGTGTAGACATGTATTTTTTATTTCTATTCAGTAAGTACCTAGGAGTGGAATTGCTGGGTCATGTGCTGACTGCATGTTTAGCTTTATAGAACTGTCAAAAAGTTTTCCAAAGTGACTGTGCCATTTGGTAATTCATATCAGCAATGTACTTGGTTGTTGATTGCTTTGTATTCATGCCAACATACTATATCCCCAATCTTTTCAATTTTCCCATTTTAATGGATGTGTAATGGCATCTTATTGTGGTTTTAATTTACACTTCCATATTTACCAGTGATGTTGACTGTGTTTTCTTGTGTTTGTGTGCCATTTGAATTACCTGTTCAAGTATTTGTACATTTCTATTGGATTATGTTTTTATTGGCTTGTAAAAATTCTTCATTCTAGACACAAAACATTTGTCAGATGCTTATATTGCAAATATTTCCAGGTATATGGGCTGCATTTTCATTTCCTTAACAGTGTTCTTGGAAGACCAAGTTTTGCTTTTGATAAAATCAGATTTGTTAATTATTTTTTCTTTATGGTTTGAACTTTTTGTGTCCTATTTAGAAATCTTTCCTAACTCAATTAAGACTTTCTCGTACAAAAGTTCTGTAGTTTTAGGTCTTACGTTAGGTCTGTGATCCGGTTGCTAATTTTTGTATGTGGTGTGGTATAAGGATCAATGTTTATTTTGATTGCACATAAATATTCAGTTGTTCCAGTATGATTTATTGAAAAGGCAGTTCTTGCTCCATTTAACTGCCTTGATGTCTTTGTCAAAAGCCAATAAGTTGTGAATGTGAGGGTCTATTTCTTGACTTTAATTATGTTCTCCTGCGATTATGTCTGGAGAAGACAATGGTACCCCACTCCAGTACTCTTGCCTGGCAAATCCCATGGATAGAGGAGCCTGGTAGGCTGCAGTCCATGGGGTCGCTAAGAGTTGGACACAACTGGGCGACTTCCCTTTCACTTTTCACTTTCGTGCATTGGAGAAGGAAATGGCAACCCACTCCAGTGTTCTAGCCTGGAGAATCCCAGGGACGGGGGAGCCTGGTGGGCTGCTGTCTGTGGGGTCGCACAGAGTCGGACATGACTCAAGTGACTTAGCAGCAGCAGCGATTATGTCTGCCTTTATACCCCTGTCTTGATTTCTGTGGCTTTATCATAAGTCTTGAAATGATAGAGATTTGTTCGTTTTTTTTTTTTTTAATTGCTTTGGCTATTCCAGGTTATTTTCCGTATGAATTTTAGGATTAACTTAATTTCTACAGAAAGCCTGCTAAAATCTTTATTGAGATTTAAAAAAAAAAATCTCTAGATTAATTTGGGGAGAAGTGACAGGTTAACAGTTTTGAGTTTTCTTATCTGTGAGCATAATGTAACATTTTCTTGCTCTGTGCTTATTATGTTCTTTTCCTGTCTGGTGTATTTTTCATCTCAAAAGTTCAATTTATAATCTCTAGGGTTTGGGGTGTTTTTTTTTTGTATCTTCCCCTTTCTCCTCTGCGTACTCATCATTCACTTCTTGAATACTTTGAGTATTCTTATGACAGTTGTTTTAACACCCTTATCTTGTGATTCAAGCATATGTATCATTTCTGCATTCTATCATCTGTCATTTCTGAACTGGCTTCTACTGAATGGTTTTCCTCTTGATCACAAGTCATATTTTTCTGCTTTTTTGCACATCTGATAGTTTTTTATTAGATGGCAGGTACTGAATTATACGTTGTTGACTGAATGACTGAATCTCTTTTTCTTCTCTCTTTCCTTCCTTCCTTCCCTCCCTCCCTGCTGTCTATATAGTATCTGTCTCTCGTTTGGGGGTAATTAAATAATCTGAAATGGATTTGATTATTTCTGCATTTATTTTAGATTTCATTAGGCTGATTAGAAAAGCCTTTAGTCTCTTGGCCCTGCTAGGCAGTACCTTTCTGAGGGTATTGATGGGACTTGATGTCCCACAGGTGTCTTTACACTGTAGCTGGTGGGAACACAAAATGTTTTGCCCCAACATAAACTGTAGTGATTGTTGTGCCTACTCCTTTCAGATAGGTTTTCTCCCTGGCCTTGGTGGCTTTCTCACAGGCATGAGCCAGATCACTTCCCAGCCTAAGACTGACAGTGACCTCTCTGCAGGCCTCCAGCTGCTTCTTTGCCCACAGCTAGCTGCCTTTGCACCTGTGCTCGCCCCACCAACTCCAGCCGCCTTTGTTGTCGCTGAGTCACTAGGTCGTGTCCGACTCTTTGCGACCCCGTGGACTGTAGTCCTTCCGGCTCCTCTGTCCTTGGCCTTCTTGAATTCCAAGCTCTGTCTTCTCAGTGCAGTGAGACCTCCAGGCTCAGTGTGGACTCTCCCTCCCTGTATTTCAGCCTGAACTTTATCTTGACAGTGAACTCAGGCACTCGTAAAGCTTACTCCATCCATTTGTTTCCCATTTCTCAGGGATGGCTGTCACGTAAGCTTGTTGGTCAACGTCTGAGAGCCGTTGTTTTATTTATTTTGTCCAGTTTTCTAGTTGTTTAAAGCAAGAGATACTGCTTTTCAGTCCCTGTTAAATTAGCAATCATGTCTGGAAGCTGAAGTTTTGTTGCACTCCTCAATTCTTTCATGTGTCCCTGCTTTCATATTTTTATACCTTTTAAAATCTGAGCTCATCAACGGCTTCATGTAAAACCCATTATTTCACTAGGATTCACCATCTCTTTTTCACTGCAGGGGGCATTAATGATAGTCTTGTGTTCAGAGTTTTACTTTTTAGAATACCCTGTCAAATTCTCCTTAATTTATCACAGACATATGGCACATATATCACACGCCTAGTGCACTAGATGTTAAAGATAGAAAAATGGATAGGATATTAGATTGTGCCTGCTTTTTCTGAGTTTTTTTTTTTTGAAGTCTGTAATTTTAGGGTCTAGAGCAGTGCTTTGGGGAATGTAGTCAGCATACCAGCACTTGTCTATGGAGCATTTGTGATAATGGAAAACGCAGTAGCACTGCACTCAGCTCACCTAGCTTTTTTTCCCTAAAGCAGGACTTTCTTGAAGGAAGCAGTGTGTTGGCTTAGGTGCTGGCACCAGCTCCTCCCATCGTAGGCAGGTAACAAAAAATTCATAGACCAGCCTCTTCAGTAGCCCTGGTCCAGAGTACACACATGAGGTGCCTCGTAACCTCCTCTTTGCTCTTAGGACCTCTTGGCATTGGAGTTCCCAGCAATTTGTCTCATGGAAAAGACCCTTCTTCTTAGTTAAACTAATTCCCAAGGAATTCTTTTTATGGCTGATAACTGGTTTTTTGGAATTTCTTAGCAAACACAGTCTTGTTCAGTTTTGATTTTACACCAGCAGATGTGGAATTGGAATGACTTTGGCAATAGAGAAGGCCTATGGGACACTATTTTGCTCACTGCTGGAAGGAAGTAGGAGAGCTTAAGGGTTCTTTCTTGGAATCGGAATTATATCCAGTTTATTTTTATAATGTCCTAGAAAGAGATCTCCCCTTCCTTGTTCACAAGTACATGTTTTTCCTCTCATCTTTGACCTCACTGACCTTCCTCCTCCTTTGATTTCACACTGACAAGAATTTATCTCGATGCATGATCCCCCATCCTTATTTCCTTTCCATTGTTGACTGATTTCTGAGCTTTATTCTCTTTTTTTTTCAATTAAATTTTATTTTGCTTAACTTTACAATATTGTATTGCTTTTGCCATACATCGAGATGGATCTTCCACAAGTATACATGTGTTCCCCATCCTGAACCCTCCTCCCTCCCCATACCATCCCCCCAGGTCGTTCCAGTGCACCAGCCCCAGGCATCCGCTATCAGGCATCGTACCTGGACTGGCGACTCATTTCAGATATGAGACTATACATATTTCCATGCTATTCTCCCAAATCATCCCACCCTCTCCCGTTCCCAGATACCCAAAGTCTGTTCTATACATCAGTGTCTGTTTTGCTGTCCCGTAAACAGGGTCATTGTTACCATCTTTCTAAATTCCATATATATGCGTCATTATACTGTATTTGTGTTTTTCTTTTCTGGCTTACTTCACTCTGTATAATAGGCTACTTGATTTGCCATTGGTAATTTCACCACCTAACCTTAAAATGGGGTTTCCTTGGTGGCTCAGTGGTAAAGAGTCTGCCTGCCAATGCAGGATACGTGGGTTCAATCCCTGGGTAGAAAGATCCCCTGGAGAAGGAAGTGGCTAACCTCTCCTGGAAAATCACTTGGACAAAGGAGCCTGGTGGGGTTCAGTCCACAGGATTGCAAAAGAGTCAGATGACTTAGCGATTCAACAGTGACAACAACAACAGACCATAACATTGTTGTAACAGATGTTAGTGAAGATGTAGAATGGGAGAGTGCGAGGACCTCCTGAAAAGACCTTTGTTTTCTTTCTCTTTCAGTGGAAGGCTCCCCAGAGAGCCTAGAGAATGAAGATTTTTCTAGTAGCTCTGCTATCACAGTGTTCAAAGATACAAGGCAGGGAGCCGTGGACCAGCTCTCTTTGATCTTGTCTCCGGAGCACCAGATTTCCCAGAAGTTCTACATTCCCCGGAGCACAGCCACTGCTGCCTTAGGAGCTGCCGCGAGGCTCGCCACATCCAACAGCCTCCTGCACTGGTACCCCAGTGTGAAAAAGACGGAAACATGAGGGCGGAGGGGAGGAGAAAGTCAACCAGAGGCTTAGGGCGTGATGCTTTCCCAAGTCAAACCAAGGAGGAGGTATTGAGACAAAACCAGTATTTTGTTGACGAAGTTGCAAGATAAAGTTGGTGCTTTTGTCTCTGTGCAACCCTTTGTTAGCTTTGTTATGCTCACAGTCCCCTTTGTTGTGTAAGTATTGATTTCTAACATTCATTATCATTTTCATTGATGATGTTTAGTTTTCTTAGAGTTTTGTTCGCCTTTGTTCAATGTAGAAGTTTAAAGGACTTTTTAGTTTCTGTGTTTCTATAAATGTTTTTCTTGTATATATCATGACTGATAAATGTAAGCTGAAAAACTAATGTTTTGTGATCCATACTTAGTTAGCAAAAAATTGTTGCAGCTCTGTCTCCAGAAAGAGGATGACTGACTTTTAAGGCTGCTTTTCCTCATTTGAAAAGTTCTGTGCCGTAGAGAGACTCTACGGCTCCAATCTTCGCCGTCATTAATTCTTTGAAATACTAGGATCACTAAGAAAATCCACACCATGAATCTTTGGTCATGTGAACCCTTTTACATTAAAAAAAAAAAAATGGTGACGCTATCTTTCAGTGTAGGCAGTTTCTTGAAGACTTAACAAGAAAATCAGAGACCAGTTGTTGAAACGGAGCTGAGCCATCTCCGTCATCATAGTTCTCTGGCACCTTAATGTAACAGTAGCTAAACAGTGGTATTGTTTAAGCATTTATAGGGCATGCATTTATAGAGCACTTGTGAAACAGTCATGTCTAACTCTTTGTGACCCCATGGACTGTATAGCCTGCCAGGCTCCTCTGTCCATGGAATTCTCCAGGCAAGAATACTGGAGTGGATAGCCATTCGTCCAGGGATCTTCCCAACCCAGGGATCAAACCCAGGTCCCCCTCATTGCAAGCGGATTCTCTACCATCTGAGCCACCAGGGAAGCCTGCATTATAGTGCATGATGCTCTCTGAAGTCCAATTTATTATAGGAAATTCTGTTTAGCTGATAGTGTAAACCATCAGGAGAAAAGACTGAAAGGTGAAATTAAAGAATGTGAATGATACCAAATTCTTTGTGGTAAAATATAAGACTTATCCCCAAATTTAAAAAAAAATCCAATACAGAAGCATTTCTTAGTGGTAAAATCAGAGAAGGAGGTGTGAATTACTGGCCTGCTGCATATGACTAGATCCTCACCCTCCTAGCCCCTCTTCTAAAGCCTCCTGCTTTGACATTAAGTGGCAGAGCTGGCTCCTAGTTCCTTTCTTTCCTCCTACAATAAGGAATGTCTCCTCTGTTCTGCTCAGTCAGTTAGTCAGCAGAATGTCTACTGAGGAAGGGAGTGAAATGAGAGTAAATATCAGGGTACATTTAAATGCAGAGTATTAATGGTTAAAACTTCTTTCTTAGGATGAAGTGATCATGAAACAAACCCAAAGTCTCTTAACTGCTGAGTGTTTTGGTTTAAAAACCTTAACGCATTTTTAATGCAGTAAAAATTTCAAATCCAGATTTACCTTTCAGTTCAGTTCAGTTTAGTCACTCAGTCGTGTCCGACTCTTTGTGACCCCATGAATCACATCCCGGCAGGCCTCCCTGTCCATCACCAACTCCCAGAGTTCACTCAAACTCATGTCCATCGAGTCAGTGATGCCATCCAGCCATCTCATCCTCTGTCATCCCCTCCTCCATCTGCCCCCAGTCCCTCCCAGCATCAGGGTCTTTTCCAGTGAGTCAGCTCATCGCATGAGTTGGCCAAAGTATTGGAGTTTCAGCTTCAGCATCAGTCCTTCCAAGGAAGACCCAGGACTGATCTCCTTTAGGATGGACTGGTTGGATCAATTCTAATATATCTATATCAATGATGGTATGCTATTAACCAAAAAAATGTAACCTGGAAACATCACTGATAGTTGACCCAGATAGAACAGGTTTCCTATTTGGGTTTTTGGGGTTTTGTATCAGATACCTTTATTGGAGAAGGCAGTCGAAGAGCTACATGGAGGGTCAATGAACAGTTAAATATCACTTTGACAGTTAAATGTCATATATGTTACTCGACTGTGATATGATCTGGAACAACTGTTTTTCATATAAGTTTATGTAATTATCCACAATTGTTTCTAAAGAAGAAAACTCATTTTGAATGACTGTTCAGAGAAAAAGGCAAGTTGAGTTCTCTTCACTTCTCCAGATGGACAGTCACTGGGTTCCAGGCAGAGTGAATCTGGTAGAAGCAGTCTTTACATATTTAGTACGTCAGGTTGTAACTCTCTCTGCTGCTGCTAAGTCACGTCAGTCGTGTCCAACTCTGTGCGACCCCATAGACGGCAGCCCAGCAGGCTCCCCCATCCCTGGGATTCTCCAGGCAAGAACACTGGAGTGGGTTGCCATTTCCTTCTCCAATGCCTGAAAGTGAAAAGTCAAAGTGAAGTCGCTCAGTCGTGTCCAACTCTGTGCGACCCCATGGACTGCAGCCTACCAGGCTCCTCTGTCCATGGGATTTTCCAGGCAAGAGTACTGGAGTGGGGTGCCATTGCCTTCTCCGAACTCTCTCTATAACAGCACAAAACTACCAGCAAGAACCCTGCCAACACTGGGTAACCTGATAGCGACTAATTTTACACTTTGCCAGTTAGATGGGGATTATGGAATCATTGTGTTATTAAGGCTCTTTCAGAATCGTTTGCAAATGACCAAATCATTTAGACAGAGCTATCTGAAACTAATGAGTGTCAACATACTTTGACCGAGACCTGTTAATGAATAGTTAAGATCTTATTTAAATTAGAAGAGTGAAGGGATGAACCTTTGAGAGACTTGTACAGTTTGACTACTTGACTTTGACTAAGACAGCCAATCTGCCAGTATGTTTCCCTCCCTTCTCCCATAAGGTGGGCTTTGTTTGGTGGGTAACTGAAACAGCTCAAAGCATCAAACAAATTTAATAGGTCATTTGAAAATGAGTAAATAGGTTTCTGTATATGGGCAGGAGTAGCAGTAAGAAATGTTGAAAAGATAGGGAAATGCTCATGGTTTAGGGTTAATTGTATTTTATTGTCAAAAGATGGGTTGACATCTACTACACTTAGAAAAACCACTGTCCCCTCCCCATATTTCTGGTGTTAAGGTTAATCTATTAGAAGTAGTGGCAGTCCCCAAGGAATGTTAAGTGGGCAGTGGGAGCCTGAGGTATGTATTGAGGGCATGGGGGGTTGAGAACACGCAGGAGAATCCTGGTCATAAACTCCTTAGGTTAGAAGAGAGACAGTGGCTTTGCTGTTAGCCACTCAGGTTTTAACTCCAGTGGCTTGTAGTCAGCACCCCTCTCCTGTCCAGAAACACACCATGGGAAGTCACAAGAGGGCCATGCCAGCTGCACCGAACCATGCCTTTTCCCTCTCACTCTCACACATTTGAGATGCCAGTTGTCTGTTTCAAGGCATGGGGATGACTAGAGACTTCTGCCTGCAGTCAGGCATTTCTAGCCTAAAGACTTTGTAGGATTTTGATGGAGAAGGGATGTCAGATAAGGAAATTTGAAACCTAGACTGACTGACTTGCCTGTGGTCACAGCTCACATTCCCATGTCCGCTGACTCCTAGCTCAGGGAGCTTTCCACGGAAGATTAGTGCAACACCATCTGTGTCATATCAGTGATTTGATGCCGAAAAACATGGTTTGGTACTTACGTCCAAACGAATGGTGATTCTGATAGGTAGCTGAGCAATCCCTGCTGTTGGTGGGGAAAGAGGTTGATCTACAAAGATGCCATGTTCTTCCTTGTGTATAGCTTAAATAACAGTGGGCCAGTTCTGCAGCTGAAGAATCTGGACAGGGGCATCTTTGGGGATGAGAAACTAAAATCTTACAAAGCAGTCCTTCTGAGGCTTCCTATTAGCATCTATACTAGGTAGCAAGGCCTTTCTAACAAACTTTTGGTATCTTTTCAGAATTAAATTTGTTTTATTTATATGTACTGTACTACATTGTTCATAATTTTGCAGGAGCCATCACCAAGACATTTAAAAGATTTCATTTCCTATAGTCCATTCCGATTATGACATTTTCCAAGATGTCAGCAAAGGCGCCTATTAAATAAATTTGTCCACATGCTTTGAACGCAACCCTATTCCTAACAGCTGGGTGTCATTTGTCTCGGTCACCAGTCAGCCAAGTAAGTTCTTGGTGTCATAAGCCTTTTGGAACCAGAATACCTTGATCTCTGCTGTTCTTCACACTATGGTAGACAGAAACTGTCTTAACTTTTCAGTCAAGGGCTTCTTTAATATTAGAATCATCCTGTACCACTTTTCCATGAAATTCAGTGTTTGATGTACCCCAAAACTGAGTAGAGAACTTGTTCACAACTAAATTTTCTTGGTTATAAGCATAAATTTCAGGAAATGCTTTTATTTTTCTGTTTGGTATAAACTTTGTTTTTTTTTTTTTTTTTGGTTTCCTAAACTTTGTTTTATATTTCTGTTAAATTTTTTTAGTATTTTTTTATTTATGGAAAATGGTTATATAGGAACCAGTGTTTACTTGGTTATTATTTCTGGTGCAGTTTAGATAAAAATTTGATGAGGAAACCAAGATATGACTCTCTGCCCGCTAAACTTCTGGTACAGAACTCATGGGAAGTTATTGGGCTCAAAGAATTATGATCAACCTAATTCTTGGAGTTTGAAATAGCATTTTGTTTGATTTATTTAAATATTTATGAAGTTGGAATTTGTTTTGTCAAAAATGTCGAGGTTTTTTTGTGCTTTTTGTTGTGATGATTCTGCAGGAATGAAAATTTCACTTAAATATGTGACCTAAGGAACTTAATTGAGTACAGTGCAAAGTTCCATTATACAGTAAAAACAAAGATTTGACATTCTTCTTGACTAAAATGTGTGTCTTCATTTTGGGCACGACCTCTTTATTCTTCACGTACTTTGACCTTTGTGAACCTTTGCTGTCCTGTAGCTAAATACCTTAATTCCATGAAATTGGAGATTGATTCACACTGTAGCCTTTTAAGTACTTGGCAGCTACGCAGACTTGTTTTCTTTCTCTTGTTCACAGCAATGTTATCGAATCTTTGTAAGTTGCCTCCCAGTTTCTTAGATGCTCTCTGGGGACTATTCCACAGGCTGAACACCAAACCCCATCCCATCCTGCTGTGACTGGGGTTCAGTGCTGTTTCAGCCACTTCGTGCATTTCCTGATTCTGCATACAGAAACTTTCCTGCAGCAGCTCTTCTGCCTGAAGCATAGTGTTTCCAGGTACTTCTCAATTCCGTTTAGGCGATGTTTGGTACAAACTCTTCCTTAACCTGTCATTCCACAGGACCATAGTAGAAACCAAAGACTGAGCTCAGTTCATTTCTTACTGCAGCAAAGGACTTCTTGACAAAAGTATCCTCTTACTACAGTACTGTTACTCATATGTTCTGATAAAAAAATCTCTCCTCATGGCCATATATATGACAATACCTGTCAATTAAGTGACTGTATAGGTAACATGTAGACTACTATTAGGCAAGATGGATCCCCGCAGATTGTTCCTTATTTCCTCCTCATGATACCTTCCTCCTAATGGATGCAGGTCTTTGCCTAGAGGGATGAAACTTCAGCAGACATATCACAAATGTATCTCTCTTTTCTGAATTTTAAAAGCAATAACTTCTCTTGTACTGATCAGGAGTGGGACAGAGACCTGTCAAATTGTACCTATTAAATGTCTCATTAGTCCTCCTGGTTCTGTGTAGAGTTATTGAATTGAGAGAAGAGGGGTGGAACTTTACTATAATTATGTGATAACATCCTTCTTATGTCTCACCTTGTAGGCAGTGGAACATCTGTTTATGATCAAGTAGAATGTTTTTCAACAACCTTTTCTGCAGTTGATGCAGATTTATCTTTGATAAACTATTTGAACTCACAAACTTAACTCCACCAAAACTTTTTGGTCTTCATTTACTTTCTACATGGAATTGATGCAACAGTTGACTTCATCCAGATTTATAAGGCTCGGTAAAGTTGCCTCAAAGCATAAATTAAGAGAAGAATTGTGAGTTTTACAATAAGGGCCAAAATCAATTCTAGCAAACATCATGGAATTATCAATAAACCTGCATTCTGTCCTGGCTTTGCTTAGCATCGCTTCAGATTTACAAAGTTATTCAACATTCAGTTTTTGGTATCAGTTCTAGACTTTTGTGGAATTTTTATCAAGTCTTCTAAGTTGAATGAAATTAATGCTCAGTGATGCTACTTTGTTCTTATACCAGATCGTAAGTATGGAATACTCTGGAGACATAGTTTTATTAAAGACTATTTGAACAACTTGGCAAAATCATGTTTGATGTGAATGTGATGTTTAAGAATTTCCAATTTTCATATGCTATGTATCCCTGATCCCTAACCTTTTATGGGGTTATTAACTTTTGTCAAATACTGAGAACTATCCAGGGTCAGTAATGTCTGACTCTGTGACCCCATCGAGTTCTCCAGGCGAGAATACTGGAGTGGGTAGCCATTCCCTTCTCTAGGGAATCTTTATGACCCAGGATTGAACCCATGTCTCCCAATTGCAGGCGTATTCTTTACCATCTGAGCCACCGGGGAAAGCCCCCGAAAGTGCACATTCGTTCAGAATTGTTCCCTATATTCTAGGAGTCCGTGACTCCTGAAACCCACCTTACACATTTATGAACAGAAAAAGGTCAAGAAAATCACCCTTCTCCACCCAGGCCCTACCTCCATTCCCTGCCACCATCCACTAGTTGCCTGAGATACAAATCTCGGAGTGGGATCATTCTTGGCTGCTCTCTGCCCTTCATCTCACACCCAACCCATCATAAAAGCCTGTCAAATGCTACCTCCTAAATAGCTCATCAGCCCTTCTGTTTCTCTGCGGAGCTACTGCCACCACCTTAGAGTTATACCTCCTTTCTGGCAGGTTGGTAGGTGTTCAGTACATTTCGAGTGAATGAATGAGTAAACAGGACAGAGAATAGGATATAATTCAGGTCAATTGAAATCTTGATCTCTTTCTGCTAGGCTATATATTCTGAATGTCTATTAAACAGAAGGCTTTAGTGGGAACAGTCTGATCAAATATGAGCAAAGAGCCCATTTAAACTTTGAATTTCGAGTTGAATAAGGAGCACATCTCCCAGATGACAGAGCTGAGTAGAAGGGCTGGAGATGTTTTGTCCAGGTTATTCTTCTGCACAAACCATATTTGGTTATTTTCCTGGTTTGGCTTATGAAAGAAAGTGCCAAAATAAATAATAAAAGTTTTGTATTTGCAGCTTCTCAGCAACCAGCTTCTTAGCTTTCTCTCAGAGAAGTCTGATTTACCAGATGGGCTCCTTGCAGTTTATGGCTCTGATTCATTCTTGGAGGCACACCTTTGATGTCCCATCTTATTTTCCAGAAACTCCTTTCAGCACCACAGACCCCAGTTCAGTGATCAAACAAAAGGAATTGATTAAAATTGTTCTTTGGGGTTAATATATTAGTTTGGACGTAAGCTGTTTTTGTGGGCTTTCTCAGTTGGGGCCAAAGTGAGTTGTGTAATGGGGCGGAGGGTGCAGGCAGGAGCGTGACAATGCTGCTTATAGTTTCAAATAATGGCCTCCAGGGGCAGAAACAAAATGAAAGACACCAAAGAATCTGCTCTTCTTACCCAGAGCCTCCTTTTTAGTTTTTGGTGGCTTTTATGTCATTAATACTTTTTAAAGTACTGTTAATACTTTTATGTCATTAATGCTTTTAATGACTTAGAAGATTCATGTTGTGAGGTTTCTGTTTTGAATTCAGTGTAGTGATTTGTAGCTAAAGAAATTAGCAGGGGAAACTGCCACTGGCTTTCAACTTGCTAGATGGCAAAGGTTAAATTGAAAATTCACATTGAAAAAATCAAATGCTCATGACTGCCCATTACCAGCGTTTCCAAGACCACAGGAAGGGCAGCAGTTTGCCAGCCTGGCCCCTGTTTCAGTCTCCTGGGGGACTTTGAAAAAGGTTTGCAGCTTGGACCACAGCATCCTCCAAAGGCCTTGGTTTTATTGGTCCCAGGTGTTCCGATAAGCTGAAGGGCTGAGAACTACTGTGCAAGAAGATAATCCCAACTACAGGAAAAACTACACACTGTGTCCTGACCTTTCTCACCATGAGCTTTATTTATTTTTTAGCCACACGGCATGTGGGATCTTGGTTCCCTCACCAGAGATTGGAACCCACATCCCCTGCATTGGAAGCTCAGAGTGTTAACCACTGGACAATGAGGGAGGTCCCCTCAACCATGATGGTTCTTACGGGAGGGCTTAGAGGAGGCTGCTGTTCAACGTTTTCAAACTATTCCTGTTGCCCCCTTCAGCCTGCCCAATTCCTCGTCCTTTGCCTCATCTGACGGGGTCCAGTGTCCTCCAGCCCCCCACCGCCCCGCCCTTGGCCTCCCAAGTGCAGAGACGTGAGCTGCTATGACGGACTAGGGGGTTTATCCCTCAGAAACACTGCTGTGGGAATAAGAACTTGATAACTGTTGTGTTAGAAAATCATTATTATTTGAAAAATAGGGTGGTGATTGACTTGTGCAACCAAATTTTTAATTTTAAGTGAAAACATTGGACAGGAGATCAATAGATTTTGGGGTGCAGAATACAACATCATTCGCTACAGCCGCGATGGACAGCAGATCCCTCGAACTTACTCATCTGAATTTCTGAGGTTTTAACTCCATTGATTGGCAGCTCCCCATGTGCCCTAAAATGATTTTAAGTTGGTTGCTGCTGCTAAGTCGCTTCAGTCATGTCCGACTCTGTGCGACCCCATAGACGGCAGCCCACCAGGCTCCCCAGTCCCTGGGATTCTCCAGGCAAGAACACTGGAGTGGGTCGCCATTTCCTTCTCTCTTGGTTATCTGATATCTAAGTCCAGGTTCTTTGATCTCCCCTGGTGGCACTTTCCCACTCAATATCATGAAGACTTAGCATGAGTGGTGTGATATGCTTCAGTTGTGGTGCTTCTCCCCCCTCTCAAAAAGGACTAAGTGTTACAGTCCCATGACAGGTGTGGGAAGGACATGCCCAACTGGTGGAGTCAGTAGTAACTGTTCTACTCTTTGTTAACCAACTCTCATTTTATCTTGATTGGACAAGAGAAACTGATACAATTGGATACTTGATATGAAACCTTAACAAAATTCAATTTCCTGCTGTCTTTGGAAGAAATCTATAGCAGTGTTGGAGTGGTCTGGTGTCAGAGAAGGCCTTAGCTCCGGGTATGTTGCTAAAACTTCCCAGGCTTTCCTTCAAGAGCAGACATAGCTGAGCTTAGAACAGCAGCTGCTAAAATGGGACAGACAGCAAGAGTCAAAGTGCGAGAACCTCGTGGGGGTTTTAACTTGAGGATTATGAACACAGGATTTTTCTACCTGAATTACCTCTCAGAGTAGATCTGGTAATGGGAATATTTCACCAAAGCTAGATTTTTTTTTTTCAAAGCTGGATTTTAAAAAAATCTGCTGCTAAGTCGCTTCAGTCATGTTCGACTCTGTGCGACCCCAGAGACGGCAGCCCACCAGGCTCTACCGTCCCTGGGATTCTCCCGACAAGAACACTGGAGTGGGTTGCCATTTCCTTCTCCAATGCGTGAAAGTGAAAAGTGAAAGTGAAGTTGCTCAGTTGTGTCTGACCCTCAGTGACCCCATGGACTGCAGCCTTCCAGGCTCCTCCGTCCATGAGATTTTCCAGGCAAGAGTAAAAAATCTGCCCTGTTCCAAATTAATTGAAGTTAAGGCAATGGCACCCCAATCCAGTACTTTTGCCTGGAAAATCCCGCAGACGGTGGAGCCTGGTGGGCTGCAGTCCATGGGGTCGCTAAGAGTCGGACACGACCAAGCGACTTCACTTTCACTTTTCAGTTTCATGCATTGGAGAAGGAAATGGCAACCCACTCCAGTGTTCTTGCCTGGAGAATCCCTGGGACGGGGGAGCCTGGTAGGCTGCCGTCTTTGGGGTCACACAGAGTCAGACACGACTGAAGCGACTTAGCATAGCATAGCATAGTTCTTCTGAAATCAGGTTTTGCTGTCTCCTCGCTGCTAGGTGGCACTCTGGGACAGGAGTTCTGTTGCCAACCCTGATGCTGACATTCTGTGGACAGCACTGTAGGGGTTCAGTGTTGGACAGACCTCGGAGCTCACCTTAAGCTACCCTCTTTTTTCCTTGAAAAAAACACAGTGACATAAGTGACTTCTTTGGGAAGTAAGGATCTTAGAGTAATTCTCATAGGGCGGACTTAACCACAGTTTAAACTTTCTACTAATTTTGCTCCATAAGAAGCTACCACAGACCTCTCTTCACAGAACTTGGACTTTAACACTGTATGTACATCTTTATCACATGAAGGTAGAGGGGAAGCTCCAACATAAGCACATTTGGAAGCTCCAACTACTGATGCTACCTTGCTCCACGGAAAAAATTCTAAGGAAAAAATGTCACCTTTCCATCTTTATTTTGGACTTTCCAAGCAGATATACTTTTATCTCTTTTATAAATTTCTGTTGTTAAAAAAATGCAAAACTTTTACAATTGAAGCACATTTTGAGTCTTTAAAAGGATTTTCTTATCCCAAGGCTTTAAATGGTGTGTGTGTGCAGGTTTTCCTGGGGAAAGTTCCCCAGATTCTTCAGATCCTCAAGAATGATGAAGAATACCTGCAGGAATTCTGCTGCTTGTGCTAGGAGACTGTAGAGGACATGGAAAGCAACTGGTGACCCTTGGAACTTTACTCTCGGGTAAAGGCAAGCCACTTCTCTGTGTGGAGAATGGGTTTGGCTCACAATAAGATCTTGAGTCAGTTATAATAACCATCACTTCATCGAGAGTTACACATTGCCAGACAGCAGAGACAACTGCCGTCAAAAGTTAACGAGTTTGGATCACATTAACACAAGGATAACACATTAACATAAGTTCAGCACCCTGTCCCTTCTGGGCAGCCCTGTATTTATAAAAGAGGTAGGCCAGCATTCGCAAAAGAATCGCATAAATAATAAGAGCTTTATCGAATTTATGTAATGTGACACAAGCCATTTGTTACAGATTATCCCACTCAAGTATTCTTGCCTAGAGAATCCCATGGACAGAGGAGCCTGGCGGCCTACCGTCCATGGGGTCGCAAAGAGTCGGACATGACTGAGCGACTTCATACACACACACACACACACACCTGCTTTGTACAGATGATCTCATTTAATCCTTTCAGTAGCACTGTGGAGTAGGCAGTATTTCTACTCCCATTTTACAAATAAGAAAACTGAGGCATGGAAAGGTTAAGTATCTTTCCCACACAGAAATTGTGTCATAATAATGTTGATAATAATTTACTAAGCACTTATTATATGCTACACCAATACATGCTTTGGAATTTTCCTGGTGGTTCCATGGTAAAGAATCCATCTGCCAATATAGGAGACGCAAGAGACATGGGTTTGATCCTTGGGTCAGGAAGATCCCCTGGAGTACGAAATAGCAACCTATTCCAGTATTGTTGCCTGGAAAATTCCATGAACAGAGGAGCCTGGCAGGCTACAGTCTATGGGATCAGAAAGAGTCAAACATGACTGAGCACGCATGCCCATACGTATTTTATTTGACTTTCACAGTATCTATATTACTATTCCTGTTTTACAAGAGGAGAAGCTTGAAGCTCAGAAAATTAATTTATCCAAAGTCACATCTCATGATCAGATCAGATAAGATCAGTCACTCAGTCGTGTCCAGCTCTTTGCGACCCCATGAATCGCAGCACACCAGGCCTCCCTGTCCATCACCAACTCCCGGAGGTCATTCAGACTCACATCCATCGAGTCAGTGATGCCATTCAGCCATCTCATCCTCTGTCGTCCCCTTCTCCTCCTGCCTCCAATCCCTCCCAGCATCAGTGTCTTTTCCAGTGAGTCAACTCTTCGCATGAGGTGGCCAAAATACTGGAATTTCAGCTTTAGCATCATTCCTTCCAAAGAAATCCCAGGCCTGATTTCCTTCAGAATGGACTGGTTGGATCTCCTTGCAGTCCAAGGGACTCTCAAGAGTCTTCTCCAACACCACAGTTCAAAAACATCAATTCTTCGGCACTCAGCCTTCTTCACAGTCCAGCTCTGAGTCCAGCTCACATCCATACATGACCACAGGAAAGACCATAGCCTTGACTAGGCGAACCTTTGTTGGCAAAGTGATGTCTCTGCTTTTGAATATGCTATCTAGGTTGGTCATAACTTTCCTTCCAAGGAGTAAGCATCTTTTAATTTCATGGCTGCAGTCACCATCTGCAGTGATTTTGGAGCCCAGAAAAATAAAGTCTGACACTGTTTCTCCATCTATTTCCCATGAAGTGATGGGACCAGGTGCCATGATCTTCGTTAATGTTGAGCTTTAAGCCAACCTTTTCACTCTCCACTTTCACTTTCATCAAGAGGCTTTTTAGCCCCTCTTCACTTTCTGCCATAATGGTGGTGTCATCTGCATATCTGAGGTTATTGATATTTCTCCCAGCAATCTTGATTCCAACTTGTGTTTCTTCCAGTCCAGCATTTCTCATGATATACTCTGCATATAAGTTAAATAAACAGGGTGACAATATATAGCCTTGACGTACTCCTTTTCCTACTTGGAACCAGTCTGTTGTTCCATGTCCAGTTCTAACTGTTGCTTCCTGACCTGCATACAGATTTCTCAAGAGGCAGATCAGGTGGTCTCATATGAGGCAGGAGCTAAATGTCTAACTCCTCCAAAGAGTAGTCTGCATTGTCTCCCATCATGTCTCTCCTATTCTCTCCCAACCCACTCCAATTCCACCCAAACCATCCTATCAAAAGTGCTCCTGTAAGATCTCCTGTGACCTCCCAATCTCAGTGTCAGCTCTCAGCGCTCATCTTGCCTGACCCATCAGTAGCATTTGATACCCCTTCTCTCTTTCCAGGACTCACCTTCTCTGGGGTTTCCTCCTACTTGCTGGTCAATGCTTGGCTTCAGCTTTTCTGGGTCCCCCTCCTCTCCCTGACCTCTCCACCCTGGAGAGCACCAGGCTTCACTTTCCTGCAAGCTCCTCTAGGCCCACGGCTTTAATCACCATCCGTATGCTCCCGCGTAGCTACCGCCCAGAACACTCTCCTGAACTCTCTACTCAAATGCCCACTTGACCTCTCCACTCAGATATCCAAACAACCTCGGAAGCTTAGTAGGTCCGAAATAGAACTCATGATCTTCGCCCTGTCTTCAGCCAGAACAACGCCTTGTACAGAGTCTTCTGTAACCCCTGTGATTGCAACTCCCTCCATCTAACTACGCAGGCCCAAGTCACAGATGCTTTGCTTTTCTCTCACATCTCACACCCAGTCAGCCACAAAATCCTACTGGCTCTTCTTTCAAAATGTATTCATTGTTTACCTGAAATTCAAATGTAACTGGAATCCATATTTTTATTTGCACACTGTGCCAACTCTCCCCACAAGGCCATACCTGACCTGTGCCCCCTGTTACCTTCTGCCCTCATCCCCACAGCCTTCACTGTGCTTGCTTCAGTCCCCCCACACTGACCTTGCCATCTTTTTGTCAACAGGCAGCTCCCACCTTTGGCTTTGCCTCGGCTGTTTTCCCTTCAGTATTTGCATCTCCTCAAAGAGTTCGTTTTGGAAATTACTGCTTGACCCTGCACTCCAGATCCCTCTTAGCCTGCTCTACTCTTTTTCCATAGCACCTAACATATGCTGTGGTTCCCAGATCACTCAGTGGTAAAGAATCTGCCTGCAATGCAGGAGACCTTCCTGGGTCAGGAAGGAAATGGCAACCCTTTCCAGTATTCTTACTGGAGAATCCCATGAACAGAAGAGCCTGGTGGGCTATAGTCCATGGGGTCGCAAAGAGTTGGACATGACTTAGAGACTAGGCAACGACAGTGTATGGTATGACCTTTTATTGTGTGTTGTCTGTCTCCAACAACCAGATTATGAACTCCGCGAGCAGGCACTTTTGTCCATTTTGTTCATTATTGTATCCCAAGAGGCTTAACAGTAGTACATAGGTGGTTCAATCCCTGTCGTGTCCGACTCTTTGCGACCCCATGGGCTGTAGCCCACCAGACTCCTCTGTGCATGGAATTCTCCAGGCAAGAATACTGGAGTGAGTAGCCATTCCCTTTTCCAGGGGATCTTCCTGACCCAGGGATCAACTTGCATTTCGTGCACTGCAGGCAAATTCTTTACCATCTGAGCCAGCAGGGAAGCCCTAGCACATAGGTACCGGATACATGTTCATTGGATGAATGATCTCAAAGGACTGTGCTCCTTTTTGTTGCATTAGACCCCCTCTGTTTCAACTTGTTTCATGAGAAATATTTGAAGAACCTGAGACTGTATAGTTTGGAGAAGAGATGACTGGCCAGCTTGGGGAGTGCACGTACTTCCCAGCTTGATGGTTCTCTGGCACCTTCTGGGTCAAGGCACAGAAATGTCCACATCTCTCTGCCCAGGCAATGACCATGTCCCCCACCCTCAGCACCCTACTTAACAAAAAAGTTGCTTATTTTCTGTACACAAGGCTCCATCTAAACTCCAAGAATATGAGAATAAACAAGATAATTCCTATGTAGAAAGACCTTATACTGTGGTGGGTTTGAGGTTCCTGCCTGTTGGGTAAAACAAAAGGGAACTGGGCCTGACTGGCCACATTTGCCCCCTTTCCAGAGAAAGCTCCGCAGCTTCCAAGCGCCCTCTATATCCAATCACCTCCTCCAGCCCCCAGCGTTTTTCCTACTCTGGTAATCCCCAGAGAAAAAGCAGAGCGAATATTAAGCACAAGCAGTGAGAAGAACATCTGCTCTAACCTCGCCATGACCCCGATGCGCTGGGCAGAGATAAATTAAAGCAAGTGCAGGAAGCCTGTTGGCGTCAGTGTCCAGTGACGCCAACAGGAAGGTGGGGCGGGAGAGCGAGGGCGCGTGAGTGCACACATGGGCACCAAGCAGCAGACTCGCTGCTGAAAATCACTTCCTCCCAGAACATCCCAGGAGGGAAGAAAATCGTTACTACTGGGATAATAATGTTTACTCAATAACGTTGTATAAATCTTCAACCCACCTTATTTCTGCACTGTTATGTTCCTGAATTACTGATTACAGACATCACCATCTTGATACGCAATCAATCACTAGAAAATTCTCAAGCGTTTTGCAGAAACTTAGTAGTAACACATCAGCTAGACAATGGAGAAGTATTTTGGGGGGAGGATGGTTTTCTCACTTTCTCGCTTCATCTTGAATGGACCTACAGCTTGTACTGGTCATTCAATGAGAGGGCTGTCAGTATTCTAATTCAATGAAAATTTACTATAGGCTTGTTTGACACAGACTGTGACACTTCCTGTTTCCACGGTATTTACTGAAAGGGCTCATCTTTTACGAAAAGGAGATGGCTCCGTAGTGCAAAGGACCAGGCAGAGAGAGGGTAAAACCAAGTAGGGCTTGGGATCAACTACACGCCAATAGCAAGAACTTCTTCTCTCTTCTTGCCAAAACTGCCCAGACGTTAGCCGGAACCCGGGACACCTCAGATGACAGCCCAGGGTTCTAGAGGGGACTCCTGGGCCTGGCAGACCTTGGAAGGCAGAACTGGCCCAGCGAAACTGGGCAGGAGTCACGTGATCGTCGGCGTCATTGGATTTTCATGGTCGGTCAACTCCTCTCTCTCTGACCTTGTTCACTGTGCCCCATGGAGGGCCCTGCCCTTCCCCTTCACAGCACACACAGGCCCTGCTGGTAGTGCTGGCCCTTGTTCCACATTTTAGAGGCACGATTAAGCTACCCAGTTTATTTTTTTTTTAATATATTTATTTGGCTGCTCTGGGTCTTAGTCGTGGCATGCAGGATTCTCATTGCGGCATGTGAGATAGTTCCCTGACCAGGGATCACACCCCAGTCCCCTGCATTGGGAGTGAGGAGTCTTAGCCACTGGACCACCAGGGAAGTCCCTAGCTCTGTAATTTAAAACTGTATCCATCACTCTTAGAAACTAGTAGTGTCTTATAGTGAAAGCTAGTCCCCTGGCTAAATCTTCCCTCTTTTTTCTTTTTTAATAATTGCACATGTAAAGAGAAGAGACTATGCTGTCTGCATGTTTGCTTCAACCTCATGAAGATTTTCCCATCAGTCCTTTATCTTTGACTTAAACATTTCTCTGGTTTTTGGTAATGATGTCCTATAAGGAAGTATCTTAAACTTGTTTTGGCACTTCCTGTCACTTTGATGAAGTGGGAATCTGGGGACCGATAAGATTCAAATTGCAAAAACAACTGTTTAAAATAATTTTACTGGGACAAATTACACCTTGAGCACCAAAGTCAGAGCACTATTTTCAGTCATTTTAGTAGATCATGTCCTGAGATGCTCGGGATAGGACTGGCAGGCAGTCCACAACCATTGGGAACATTCAGGCTGGAGGTTCAGCACTCTAGTTTTCTTTTTTTTTTTCCTTTTGCTTGTTTGTTTTGCCATTACTTTCATTTTAAAGGTTAATGAAATCACCACTGCTACAAAAATTAGGATCTGACAGGATCCGCTATCAACTTTATCGCAAATCCAATCTTCTTCCCAGAGAACTTGGCCATCTAGCAGGGGGATGTGGCGAAACCAAGTCAAAAGGAAAAGCTAAGACTGTCAGAGTTTAGATGACCTTTCTTGGAGTGCTTGCCTTTTGGAGGAGCAATGTATGAATGAAGAAAACGAGGATCTAAATGTCCAGGACCAAATAGGCCCTTCTTAGGTGCTATGCCTCGAAATACTAAGAGAATTAACTATAATTCTGAGACTACATCAAGAAGACAACATTCCATCGACCCTCCTCATAACTGAGACAACTTCTAGTTAGTTTTATTTTTTAACTGAAGGATATTTGCTTTATAATGTTGTGTTGTTTTCTGCCATACAACAATGCAAATCAGTCATAATTATATATATATTTGTATATATATACATATTTATCCCCTCCCCCTCTAGCCTCCCTCCCCCTTTCCATCCCACCCCTCTAGGTCATCACGGAGTGCCAGGCTGGGCTCCCTGGGTTATATAGCAGATTCCCGCTAGATATCTATGTTATGCATGATAGTAGATACATGTCAATGCTACTTTCTCAACTCATCCTACCCATTCCTTCCCCTGCTGTGTCCACAAGTCCATTCCCTACATCTGCATCTCCATTCCTATTGACTTCCCTCTTCCAGTCAAATGGCAGTTCCATCGTTTCTAATTCCTCACATAAGGCAACATGAAGTGGTATTACTCTAACTATGAAAAGATGTTAAGTTTCTTTATCACTTTGTCCAAAAACGTGTGATTCAGTCACATGCAAAATGAAAGATGGCTGTTAAGAATTTCTCCCAAGACAAATAAGTCTCCAGCTCTCCCAACTCAAAGGACCCATTTTTTTTTTTTTTTTTTCTTTGGACAAAGGAAAGGATCAATGAGGGTAGGAGGGAAATGGGAAGAAAGAAGGGGAGTGATGGTGGGGAGGAGTATATGTAATTTCTTAACCAATGGCTTTCTGTTTTTAATCACAAAGAACACTTAAAAAAAATCATGTTGAATTCATCCTATATTAGGAGGTTTGTTCTCGAAATGAAAAGTTCAGGAAACAAAAAGTCCAGTTTGGGTGTCCTCATCTTTAGGCACATCTTGGTATTTTGTGTTGGTAGGTCTATCTTTACCACAATATATTATTTAGGACAGGATCACATTTGTCACCTCTTCCTCCCTACTACCCAAAGTGGTACCAGACCCATAAAATAGTCAATAAACCTTTACAGAGTGAACAAATAAGTCTTTTTTTTTTTTTTTTAAACTCTCCTGAGTGAACTGAATTTTTTGAGGCTCATAAGTAAATATGTTTTGCTCTTTACTTTGTCTATTACAGCCAGATTATATGAGTGGGGTATTAAAGTCTCCCACTATTATTGTATTGCTGCATATTTCTTCTATCATATTAATTAATGTTTGTCTTAGATATTTCAATGCTCCAATGTTGGGTGCATATATAATTGTTATAACTTCTTTTTGGATTGTTCCTTTAAGTCGTTATGTGTAACCTTCATTGTCTCCTTTTCAAGATCTTTGAAGTCAATTTTATCTGATATAAGCATTGCTACTCCTGTTTTCTTATGGTCCATATTTGCATAGAAAGTCTTTTTCCAGGCCTTCATTTTCAGTCAGTATATATCCCGTATTTTAAGGTGGTTCTCTTGTAGACAACATATATAGGGGTCTAGTTTTTGTATCCATTTGACCCATTTTAGTCTTTTGGTTGTCTCTTGTAGACAAGGTATGTAGGGGTCTTGTTTTTGTATCGATTTGGCCAGTCTTTGTCTGTTGATTAGGGCATTCAGCCCATAAACATTTAAAGCAATTATTGATAAATAAGATTTACTTTATTGTTTTGGGTTCGAATTTATACACCCTTTTAGTGATTCCTGTCTAGAGAATGTCCTTTAGTTTTTGTTGGAGAAATGGTTTAGTGGTGTAAAATTCTCTCAACTTTTGCTTATCTGTGAAGCTTTTGATTTCTCCTTCATATTTGAATGAGATCCTTGCTGGATACAATAATCTAGGCTGTAAGTTATTTTCTTTCATCACTTTAATTACGTCTTGCCATTCCCTCCTGGCTTGGAGAGTTTCTATTGAAAGATCAGCTGTTATCCTTATGGGAATTCCCTTGTGAGTTATTTGATGTTTTTCCCTTGCTGCTTTTAATATTCTTTATATTTCATCTTTGTTAATTTGATTAATATGTGTCTTGGGGTGTTTCGCCTTGGGTTTATCCTGTTAGGGACTCTCTGAATTTCTTGAACTTGAGTGGTAATTTCCTTCTCCATTTTAGGGAAGTTTTCAACTATTATCTCCTCAAGTATTTCCTCATGATCTTTCTTTTTATCTTCTTCTTCTGGAACTCCTATGATTCGAATGTTGTAGCGTTTGATGTTATCCTGGAGGTTTCTGAAATTGTCCTCATTTCTTTTGATACGTTTTTCTTTTTTCTCGTCTGATTCATTTATTTCTAGGATTCTATCTTCTAATTCACTAATCCTATCTTCTGCCTCTGTTATTCTACTATTTGTTGCCTCCAGGGTGTTTTGGATCTCATTTATTGCATTATTTATTATGTGTTGACTCTTTTTTATTTCTTCTAGGTCCTTGTTAAACCTTTCTTGCATCTTCTCAATCCTTGTCTCCAGACTCTTTAACTGTGATTCTATTTTGATTTCGAGATTTTGAATTAATTTCGCTATCATTATTCGGAATTCTTTATCAGGTAGATTCCCTATCTCTTCCTCTTTGGTTTCGTTTGGTGGGCATCTATCCTGTTCCTTTAGCTGCTGGGTATTCTTTTGTCTCTTCATTTTGTTAAAATTGCCAAGTTTAGAGTGTCCTTACTATATTCTGGTAGTTTGTTGAATTCTCTTTATTGAGGCGGTTTACAGGTCTTTTTCAATATCTGATCTCTGCCTTGTTACAGAGGGGGCGGAGATGAACACCCAAATCTAAACCGGCCAGGTTCAGGCACTCGGATAATCCTCAGAAGCACAGACTTGGTTGAGTCTGTGTTTTATGCCCTTCCCAGATCCGAGTAGCGCAGGTGATGAAATGCTCAGCGAGCGCAGCTGCTGCGACTTACCGCCTCTCCGCCGCTCAGTTTTCTGGGTATACAAACAGCTCACTTTCTCAGGCAGATGTTGACCATCCAGAGCCCCAAGAAGCGTGAGTCAGCACAGAAACCTACTCACAGTTCCGTTAGACAGTGTCTCTCTAGGGCTGTGATTGCCCGCCTCCGGCCCTGGCTGCCTGTCACCGGAGTGGGACGGCCTGCAGCCTGCCAACTCTGTGCAGCCCTTTGTTCCGTAGGTAGTCCTGGTGGTGTCTTAAGTTAGGGCTGGCTTTTGATGTAGTAGATAACCGACAGTCTGGTTATTTCGCTCAGATAGCGCCCGAGATAGCCAGGCCAAATCCTTTCTCAAAGCAATGCAAGCCTCGCCGCTCCTCCTAGCCCAGCCCCCGCTTGCCAATAGCAAATGCTGGTGTCCGCGCCACTTCTCCACAAAAGGAGTTACCGCAGGGCTCGTTTTCTCGTTTTGAAGACAATGAGTTGTCTTTCTAAGTGCCTGATGTCCTTTGCCGGCATTCAGAAGTTGTTTTATCGAATTTATTCAGCATTCAAATGTTCTTTTAATGGATTTGTGGAGGAGAAAGTATTCTCCCCGTCTTACTCGTCCGCCATCTTAGCTCCTCCTCCCAAAGGACCCATTTTAAACTGAGGAATTGGCTGCAAGAGGAGACATTGAAGCCAAGTGTGAATAAGTGCCTAGACCACTGGTCCTGAATGGCTGAAGCTCAGCTTCTTCATTCAGTCAACACATATTTGCCAGGAACCTACCATATGCCAGTCATTGTGCTGAATGCTGCAGAAATCCTGTCTTTAAGGATTTCACAGTTTGGTGAGAGGGTGGGCAGGTTGGCGGGAGCTTGCAGATAAGCAGCGATTGCAGGCTTGATAGGCTTCCCTGCTGGCTTAGACGGTAAAGAATCTGCCTGCAGTGCAGCAGGCCAGAGTTTGATCCCTGGGTTGGGAAGATCCCCTGAAAAAGTAAATGGCAACCCACTCCAGATTCTTGCCTAGAGAGTTCCATGGACAGAGAAGCCTGGCAGGCAGCCATCCATAAGGTTGAAGAGTCGGTCACAACTGAGCGACCTGGGCTTCACAGGTGGTGCTGGTGGTAAAGAACCTGCCTGCCAGTTATGGAGATATAAGACACACGAGTTCTATCCCTGGGTCAGGATTGATCAGCGCTCTTTGGAGCATGTTTAGGGACCCTCAGCAGCACAGAAGGCCTGACCCAGCCTAGGGCTGGCGAGCAGCATACATTGCAGAGAAGACGTCTTCGAGGTTGTTGCCTGCGCTCAGTTTTGAAGGTCACACACCTGTCTGTGCTTTTAGTGCACAGAAGGTGTTTAAAAACCACTGAAAAAGTATTTCAAAAGCACAAAGAAAGGCGGTATGGGAGATATATTCCAGTGGCTGGCAGGGATTTAAAAAATAACTTTAGGGAAAATATCCAAAACATCTAAAGAAGGTAAAAGATGATTTTATGACCTTTGATGTCAAGCTAAGAGCATTTTCTAAAGAGCCTACCAAATTTCATCTGCACAACTGATTATGGCCTAAACATGTTACAAGTCTGTGAAATTTATAAGGTGATTTTCTTTTCTGCCAATTTAAAGAAGAAAACTCTGTGGTTTGTAGTTTATTGTCCTGTAGGACATCAACCAATTTGAATTAACTAACTTAGCAAATTTATTTCACCTTTCTTTTTTCCACTAATTATAAAAATCCCAAGTTTTCACATTACCTTTAAAAACAGCTTTGCCATCCTGCTGGTTTCATTATTAGAGTAAATAAGACTTTAAAATGAGCATGCTATTTTTTGTTGAAAAATCAGGTTTGTAACATTTTAGGAATTACACTTTGATAGGTAAGTGTGACCAGAAAATAAATAGCTCGTTATGAAAACATATACCGCATGCAAAGTGCTTATTAAAGGGTTTGAATTTAGTGATGTTACCCAACTCTCATTAGCTACGTTCTCCTCTGTTTTTCCATCTTAAGAAAAATAGGGATATTCAGTAATAATCTAGACTCAGCACTTTCATCTAGGCTGCAGTTTCAACTCTTGTTCTGTCACCTATGTGCCCAAATAGGAACTGTTTTTCACTGTTTCATCTAGGGGCCTTATGGAAATGTTAATTTGTGTTGTTTTTTTTTTTTCCCTTGGGCTTTAAAAAAGCATATGCATTTACAGGGATTAATTTGAGAACACCAGAACCATACAGAACAATGAACCATGTAGAACAATACACTGGAACCAATAGGCAATAAAGAAAGTGTATGCCTGCCAGGAAACCAGCCCATATTCTGCTGGAGTACCACAGTACTGTGACTTTTTTTGAGCTTGATCATCACAAGATCCAAAACTTTTGACATGAGCTTGAGTAATTTTTAAATTAGTTCATGGTTAAAATTTGGAAGGGAGTTCTTTTCTTCTTCACTTAATTAATTGCATAAAAATTGAGAGATAGGCATATAGATAAATAAGGTGGAGAGTGAGTATGCATCAGGCAAAGAGACCACATGTGCAGAGGCCTAGAGATGTGGGGATAAAAGCAAGAATGTATTTAAGGAACTCCAAGCAGATCAGTATGACTGGATCACTGAAGAGCAAATAAGGTAGTGAAGATATAAGCTGCCCAAATAGACAGAAGCCAAATGAAAATGGGCCTTGCAGGCCATGCAAAGGAAAGGAAACTTCTGAAGGCAGTAACAAGTCATTGAAGGATTTCAAATGCACTTTATGAAGACTACTTTGGCAGCAAATATGAATTATAGACTGAAGGAGGCAAGATTGGAAACAGGGTCACTGGTTAACAGATCATTGCAATAATCCATAATCCATGTAGAAGTAACGAAAGCCTAAAGGAGGACCTAGGGAATGGAGAGGATTAGATTACTTCCCCTTGAAAAGAAAATGGTCCAAAGATCTTATCAGAAAGTATAACTCTTTCCCATATTTTGTATCCACATCTGTTTGAATGAAAGCAAAGAGATAATAGTAACATTCCAAGCAGTAATTCTGTCTTGAGTCTGTTCCAGGAATACTTCTGCTTCACATGTGGCCTCTCCAGCTGCATCTTTTGCTGTATATACACTTAAGAACTCAGAGTCTATGAAACTTGCCCCACATCCCTCAGAAGAGCACCCTGAGAGGAATTGATCATATGGGAGAAACACTGAACTACAGTTATCTCCCTTCAAGTCTTTTAGAAACAAGTTTTTAATTTTCACAATTCCAATGAATCACTTATAACTAATCAAAACTCTCTTTCTTAAAAAAATGCATCATTTTCTTTTGCTGAAGTTGGTATTTTCTCTGGCATGCAGTGGAAAATTGGATACGTTGATCTCTTGCACGGGGCTAGGATCTCAAATGGTCGTTTAAGAATGAGGAAACAGCTGCAGAGCCCTGAACCTAAAACCATCTGGGAAACTGGTGGAGTAAAAATCTCCAAAAATTTTCTCCTTCATAAAAGCAAAGGAAACACTAGCAAGATTGCAAGAATCAACTTGTTCTAAACCCTGGAAATTACCAAAGGCTTGCAGCAATCCAGAAAACGTTGGTTCAAGAAAAACTTGGTAAGAAGAGCAAGCTTTGTGGCATTTTAATTTGCCCTATTTCCATTCCCCCTCTTCCCAGCTTCACAGTGTGGTTTTTCAGTCACTGTGAAAATCAGCTGTCTGGCGGCTACTGTAAGAAACACAATAGAATTGGAAATTCTTTGAAGTCCCATTACCGGACAACTTCTATGTTTGAACTGTCTGGCAGTTCCCTGGAAGACTCCATTAGCAAGTATATCTTTTAAAAAAATTTTGTGTTGGAGTATAGTTGATTTACAATGCATGTTAGTTTCCAGTGTACAGCAAAGCGATGCAGTTATGCATAGCTATTTAAACTTATGGTTACCAAAGGGGAAATATGGGGGGGCGGATATTTTAGGAGGTTGGAATTAACATATACACACTGTTTATATAAAATAATCAACAAGGACCTACTGTACAGCACAGGGAGCTCTACTCAACACTCTGTAATAACTTATATGGGAAAGAGTCTGAAAAACAATAGATATATGCAAATGTATCTTCAGTTACTTGATGTAGAGTTCAACCAGTGCAAACAACCTATTCTCTGGGTATATTTATGGAGAACAATCAGAGGCAATTCTTATACATCATGAATGCCCGAGGCAGTGAATAATAATAGTTGGGACAATTTGTTGTAGATCAGTCGCTAAATCATGTCTGACTCTTTGTGACCCCCATGGAGTGCAGCATGCTAGGCTTCCCTGTCCTTCGCTATCTCCTGGAATTTGCTCAAATTCATGTCCATTGAGTCAGTGATGCTATCTAACCATCTCATCATCTGCTACCCACTTCTCCTTTTCCTTAAATCTTTCCCAGAATCAGGGTCTTTTTCAATGTACTGGTTCTTCACATCAGGTGGCCAAAGTATTGGAACTTCAGCTTTAGCATCAGTCCTCCCTGTGAATATTCAGGATTGATTTCCTTTAGGATTGATTGGTTTGATCTCCTTGCAGTCCAAGGAACTCTTAAGAGTCTTCTCCAGCACCACAATTTGAAAGCATCAGCTGAGACAATAGGTGAACCAAAAAATCTTAAAAATGGAGAATGAGATATACATATTTTAAGGTTGGTGCAAAAGTAATTTTGGTTTTGCACTGCTGAAATTTACCATTTGATATTGGAATACATTCTTAAATAAATGTGGTTATGTTATACATCATTTTAATGTGTATTTCTTGCTTTATTTTTTGCTAATGACTTGTTACTTGCTATTTGTTTTATATGTATTTTAGACTATGGAAATGATGTTAGACGAAAAGCAAATTCAAGCAATTTTCTTATTAAAGTTCGAAATGGCTTGTAAAGCAATGGAGACAACTCGCAATATCAACAATACATTTGGCCCAGGCACTGCTAACAAAAGTACAGTGCAGTGGTAGTTCAGGAAGTTTTGCAAAGGAGATGAGAGCCTTGAAGGTGAGGAGTGTAGTGGCCGGCCATAAGAAGTTGACAGTGATCAACTGACAGCAATCATCGAATCTGATCCTCTTACAACTACATGAGTAGTTGCCTATGAACTCAACGTCAACCATTCTACAGTGGTTTGGCATTTGAAGCAAATTGGAAAGGTGAAAAAGTTTGATCAGCGAGCGCCTCATGAGCTGCAAGTCAAAAAAACCGTTGTTTTGAAGTGTCATCTTATTCTGCACAACAGCGATGAACCGTTTCTCCATCAGATTGTGACATGCGATGAAAAGTGGATTGTATATCACAACCAGATTGTATATGACCAGCTCAGCGGTTGGACTGAGAAGAAGCTCCAAAGCACTTTCCAAACTCAAACTTTCAGCAAAAAATGTCATGATCACTGTTTGGTGGTCTGCTGCCAGTCTGATCCATTACAGTTTTGTGAATCCCAGCAAACTCATTACATCTGAGAAGTATGCCCAGCAAAGCAATGAGATGCACTGCACTGAAAACTTCAAGGTCTGCAGCCAGGATTGGTCAACAGAAAGGGCCTAGTTCTCCATGACAAGACCTGACCACACAACCAATGCTTTAAAAGTTGAATGAATTGGGCTAAAAGTTTTGACTCGTCTGCCATACTCACCTAACCTCTTACCAACTGATTACCCCTTCTTCAAGCATCTTGACAACTTTTTGGAGGGAAAAGGCTTCCACAACCAGCAGGAGGCAGAAAATGCTTTCCAAGAGTTTGTTGAAATCTCAAGGAACAGATTTTTAGGCTACAGGAATAAACAAATATTTCTCATAGGCAAAAATGTGTTGATTGTAATGGTTCCTATTTTGATTAATAAAGATGTGTTTGAGCCTAGTTATAATGATTTAAAATTCAGGCTTCAAAACCTATAGACTGTGGGAAAGCTCTGATATGCATATTCCTGGGAATCTAGAAAGCCATGTATATCTTCAAGGCTGTGCCTATGCTCTGGGAAGAGCATATATACAACATTAACTCCAAATATATCAAAGACCTAACTTAAAACAGAAACTATAAAACTTTTAAGAGAACATATAGGCATAAGCCTTAGTGATCTTGGATTTAGCGATGATTTCCTGGATATGGGCTTCCCTGGTGGCTGAGATGGTAAAAGGTCTGCCTGCAATGCGGGAAACCTGAGTTGGTTCCCTGGGTTGGGAAGATCCCTTGGAGAAGGGAATGGCTACCTACTCCAGTGTTCTTGCCTGGAGAATTCCATGGATTGTATAGTCCATGGGGTCACAGAGTCAGACATGACTGAGCAACTAACACATACTTTCTGGATATGACACTGATAATACTGGCAAAAAAAGAAAAAACACAAACTGGATTTCATCAAAATAATCTTGTGCTTCAAAAGGTACACCAGGAAAATGAAAATATAACCCCAAAATGGGAGATAATTTTTATAAATACATTTGATAAGGGACTTGTATCTAAAATATATGAAGAAATCTTACAGCTCCAAAATAAAAAGGCAACTAGCCCAATTAAAATGGGCAAAGGATATTAATAGACATTTCTCCAAAGAAGATAAACCAATGGCCAATAAACACATTAAAAGGTACTGCTGCTGCTGCTGCTGCTAAGTCACTTCAGTCGTGTCCGAGTCTGTGCAACCCCATAGACAGCAGCCCACTAGGCTCCTCTGTCCCTGGGATTAGCAAATAGGGAAATGCAAAGCAAAACCACAAAGTAATACTTCACACTCACTACTGTGACTATAATAAAAAAAAGATAGTAACAAGTGTTACGAGGATGTGGAGAAATTGGAACTCTCACACATTTTCGGTGAGAATATAAAATGATGCAGCTGTTTTGACAAGCAGTCTGGCGAAATACAGAATTACCGTATGACCTGACAATTTTACTCTTGGCTATTTACCCAAGAGTAATGACAAGTTATGTCTTTATAAAAAACTTGGACATGCATGTTCATAGAAGCTTTATTCATAAAGAAGTGGAAACAACCCAACAACGACTGAATGAATGGATGAACAAAATGGGATATATCCATAGGATGGAATATTATTCAGCCATAAAAGGAATGAAGTAATGATTCATGGTACAACATACATGAACCTTGAAAACACAACGGTAAGTGAAAGAAACCAGATGCAAAAGGCCAAATGTTGTCTGATTCCATTTATATGAAATTTCTTGAATAGGCAAATCCATAGAGAGAGATCAATGATTGCCAATGGCTAGTGGGGAGGAGAGAACAAGGAATAACTGTTAATGGATATGGAGTTTTTGTTTGGAGTGATGAAAATATTCTGAAATATGGCAATGGCTTCCTAATTTTATGAATAACTCACTGAATTGTACATTTTAAGGGGTGAATTTTATGGCATGTGAATTATGTCTTGGTAAAAATAAGTTAATTTAAAAAGTCTTTTGATAGGACCAAAAGCCTATCTCTGATCGAACAGGGTGCTTTTGACTTCACAGACTCAAAAGGAGGCTCAGGACACAGTGCTGTACAGGATCTTAATCACAGACATGGATCAGAATCATTTGTGGAGCTTTTAGACCATGCAGACAACAGGCCCACTTTTACATTTTCTGATTTAGTGGGATCATTGATAGGACCAAACCTGTGATTTTATGTATTCCTGATTTAGGTGTTGAGGACTGCCCAGTTATTAGAGGACAACAAGAGAAATTGGGAGTTGGAAAATCCAAATGTGTTGCAATTCTAAGTCATTTTGGTTCTAGAGCGAAATTTCTCTCCTCTATTCTAAGAGTGGTTGCTGTCTACTCCTTATGTTTCATGAAGATATTTATAAAGCATATTGGTCACTTACATTTCTTTTCCAAAATTCATGCCAGTATCTCAACTGTGTTAGTTAAATAAGAGGTACTCAGTATTGTTAGTGTATTTTCCCTTCTTTATATCTCTTTTATCTGAGCCCCTACAGCTTTAGGAATGAATACCTTTCTCAAAGAGTAGCCTTGGAATCTGGAATAGTAGCTTTGGTAATAATACTTGAAGTACTGAGAGAATAAAAAGAATTTAGATAAGGATTAATATTGGTTCATCTAAAAGGAAATATGAGTTCTGGGGAAGATTAGAAATCTCCTTCATCACTGAATGGCATTCCATATGTAAATCTGTTGCTCACAACCTCAGTCTTGGCAAGTATTAGGACACGAACTCTCCAGGGCTGTCCCAAACACAGTGGGTCCCAGAAAAAGAAGTATGACGCATGACAAGAACCCTGTGGGGTGCTTCAATCTGTTTCCATGATTTATGATCCCTTTACCCCAGTGGTGACTCCTATCATTTGGTCCAAACCTACAGAGACCGTGTCTGACGTTTTGGCAGAAAGAGGGGCATGTACCATCTTGAATCTATCTTGGGCTCACAAATCACCTTTCTTCCCTGCAAAGTTATTAGTTGCTTAATTATAGAGGAGAAATTTGCATCTGTGGCCAGATACCAGGGCCAGGTTTAATAAAACCTGAAATGGCTCCCAGTTCCCAAGGACAATCAACATCGAAGAATTCCACTGCACACTTTCCCAGGACTATAGGGTTAATGAAAAATGCCAATCTTCCCAAGTATAATATTTTCTCAGATTCCTGAATAGCTACTGACGATGTATAATAAAACAACTGCTAATACATCTGGGTTTGAGTGAGATATCAGGAAAACATCAAGGTGACCTATAAAAACTCACTTCCCATCTGTCTCCATTCCTCTTTCTCTAAAACAATATGAAGGGCACTTTGGTATGGCCTCGAAAAAGATAGGGAAGAGGGATGAATGACTTTTTAAAAGAGTCGTTCACTTTAACTTCCCATACTGTTCAACCTTATGTTGGGGGGTTTTTTGCAATTATCATTTTTACAGCTAGTAATATACACATTGCACAAAACTTAAAAGATTTTAAAAGATCTACAGAAAAAGTCTCCCTCCCATTCATCTCACTTAATCCTCCAGTGTCTTATCCCGGGATGGGGGCGATGGGGCAGGCATGGATGGTGCTAGGCAGTGTTTTAGGTCCTGGGGACAGATCAGCAAACCTAACAAAGTCCCTGGCCTCAATGAGCTTACTTTCTAGTGTGGAGAGATGCAAAATAGGGTCCTGGTAAGTCCTATGAGAAAAATAAAATAGCCTGAGGACTAGCCTTTGAGGTTCTCAAGGAGAGCTTTGGTTGGCTCTACCAAATGTTGCCGAAATGCTCAGTGTGGAGCTACATGTAGTGATGTGTCTACCAGATTTCCCAGCATGAAGTTGGTTGGTGACCTTGACATTGGAGGGTAGGGAGAGAAGCTTGATTATGATGGATGGAAGAATGTGTAAGTGAGACAGCAGCAACAATACTAACTCACTCCAGAGGTTTGCTGTGAGTGGGCAGAGAAATGGGACCCTGGCTGGAATGTTGTTGCACAGGTGAAATGGAACAATGCATATACAGCGCTGAGACCAACGCCTGGCACAGAATGAGCACAGGACTATTCTCCGTGTTATATTTCCTATCCTTAGTTCTGTCTGTGTCTATTCAAAGCTCATTTTTTTCCTGAAAGATATTTTCAATCTATGCTTGTCTTATTTGAGTCCTGCAAATGTACAGTGACTCAGAGAAGCATCCACAATTATGAATGATTATATCTCTAGTGACTATGGATAAGAGTTACTCTTCTAGGAATTGTAAAAGGAAGGGCTTTGTGTTGTGAGTGGTTTGTCATAATGCATTTGGTGCTGGCGGGGTGAGGTCAGATGAGAACTCATTTCAGCCTGAAAGAGTGCTTTGAAGGGTGCTGCCAAGTACCAGGTTTCAGGCAGTAAGTGATCTTTCTCTTTTTTCTTTCTGCTGCTGGGTCCCACCTTCAGTTCAATCACAATACAGATGTGAGGGCGCCCAGGGAATTCTCTAGACAGGTTTTCTGTGTCTCTAGACAGGTTTTCTGGCATTTCCTATTTTCTGGGCTTGGGGGCAGTGGTGGTGCTGGGTTTGTGGTTTGTCTGCTTTTGGTCTTTTGTTTGAGAAATGTCAGCCATATAGACACATTTCCCAATTGTCACTATTTACAATCACTTAAATGGCCATAGGGTCACAAAGAGTGGGACACGACTGAAGCAACTTCACACACTCGCACAAATGGCCAGAAGGATAGAAAGACAAAGCAACTTGGACCACCTATAACCGAGGTAAACAACCCTAGCAGGAGGGAAAGAGGGCTAGTGGTACCCATCCTAAGTCAGTCTAGTCCTGTTCCTCAAGGCACCAGCTCACGTCCCAAGCAGTAGCTCCATATCTGTTTCAAAACCTGGGTGTATGTGCAGAATGTCAATCCTGCTAAAGAATCAGCTAACCCCAGATTCCCAGTATATTCATCTGTTGGTACCCGGCTGAATAGCTATTGTCCTGGGAAGACAAGAACAGTCCTCTCATCTTCCAGGTGCTAGAGTCAGAAGGCACCGTTCTGTTGCTCTTCCTGCCAGCTCAAAGACTGCATCCTGGAGCTTCTCTTCTTGGAGTTGTGGCTTCTTAAAGCTCCTTCCACCCCCACTCCGCAACTCCCACGATGTCTCTTCAGCACTGTCTCCTTTTTGAGAGCAGTTTAGTGTGTGTTCATTATATAACCCCGATAAGAAGACAAGAACAGTCCTCTCATCTTCCAGGTGCTAGAGTCAGAATGCACCGTTCTGTTGCTCTTCCTGCCAGCTCAAAGACTGCATCCTGGAGCTTCTCCTCTTGGAGTTGTGGCTCCCTCCACCCCCAACCCCCAACCCCCATGATGTCTCTTCAGCACTGTCTCCTTTTTGAGAGCAGTTTAGTGTGTGTTCATTATATAACCCCGATAAGAAGACAAGAACAGTCCTCTCATCTTCCAGGTGCTAGAGTCAGAAGGCACCGTTCTGTTGCTCTTCCTGCCAGCTCAAAGACTGCATCCTGGCGCTTCTCCTCTTGGAGTTGTGGCTCCCTCCACCCCCAACCCCCAACTCCCACGATGTCTCTTCAGCACTGTCTCCTTTTTGAGAGCAGTTTAGTGTGTGTTCATTATATAACCCCGTGTATTTGTGACTTCAGTCGCTGCTTTGTATTAACATATTAGTTATTTTATATGTCTTATCTTTCCAACTATAATTGTGAGACCTTTGAATTCTCTTTGGCTGAGTATATAGAACAGACACTCTGTAAATAATTTTGAATTAGTTCTAACACATTTCCTTACCCTCAAGGATCTTAACATTTCACTGGGGAGGAAAGGGATACTCAGGTGAAACAGCTCAATAACAAGACAACAATTCAATGCCAAAGTGGAATGTAGACCTAGGAGGCACAGTGGCAAGGATGCCAGGGGAGAAGAAGCCACAAGGCTGAGCCAGTCTGAGAAGGCTCCAAGTTGCCCTGAGACAATAGGTCAATCAGATCAGATCAGTCGCTCAGTCGTGTCCGACTCTTTGCGACCCCATGAACCGCAGCACGCCAGGCCTCCCTGTCCATCACCAGCTCCCGGAGGTCACTCAGACTCGCATCCATCGAGTCAGTGATGCCATCCAGCCATCTCATCCTCTGTCGTCCCCTTCTCCTCCTGCCCTCAATCCCTCCCAGCATCAGAGTCTTCTCCAATGAGTCAACTCTTCGCATGAGGTGGCCAAAATACTGGAGTTTCAGCTTTAGCATCATTCCTTCTAAAGAAATTCCAGGATTGATCTCCTTCAGAATGGACTGGTTGGATCTTCTTGCAGTCCAAGGGCAATAGTCGGTTTTATAAACGAATCCAGCTAGCCTACTAGTACTACTGCAACTGTTTTGGCTTTTGTATACCCAACTCTCTGCTTCCCAAAAGCGATTTGTTCTACAGACAAGCCCACATCCTGGCCCCTAGAAATCTCCCAGCAAACTTTACTCCTGTCCTCTTTTCCCACTTTCAAAGCCCTTTCATCACTATTCTTTTTTTTTTTTTTAACTTCTGTTTCTATGAAAAGATTTATCTTACGGTTCAGCTCTCTAAAAGAAAGAGCCGATGCTGGAGAACGGGCATAGAGAGGATGCGTATGCTTTCCTGTGCTGCTTTCTGGGTGCTGCAGTTGTGCTTTTAATCCTGCTGCTGTCAAGCTCCATTAGGAGGTTTGAGCATCAGCCTCCTACCTTTGGGGCCTGGCCTCCCATCAGCTCTGGCTGAAATGAGGACGGTGTTTGAGACTGGTAATCAAGAAGAAAGACAGGTTGGGTATTTGCAAAGAGCCGTTACTCACCATGCTTACCACCCAGTCACCTTTCATATCACATGGGGGCATTTATCCTCCCATTTGCAAACACTGACTGCCACTAGGGAAGCCATCAGGATTCCATGTGCTGGCATCCATAAAATCATTTTAAAACCGTAGTAGAGAATCAAGGTTAAGCTTCTGTAACTCTCACATACCTTTGAAAAGGAATGGATTTCTTCTTTCTGTGAACATGGAACAGTGCTGAAGGATCAGGGCCCCCTTCTCCTCCAAAGTAGGCAAAACAGTCTTGATAATCCTGGGTGACAGATGTTACAGCCAACAGCCTTCACATCTGGCCTCCGAGGTGACTTCAGTGGGTCAAAGAGGCCCTTGGACTCTTGCCTCAGAGCTCTGGCAGCAAGTTTCTGGGAAGGAAAAGGCCCCCTGATTTCTCTTTCTTTGCATTTGATATAAAGTAGGAACCAGTGTCTTAGAAAGAATTCATGGGATCACTGTTTCTCAAGCTGAAATGAACACCTTTATTGTCATCAGCAGAAAATGTTAAGAGCCTATCTATGCAAGTTATTATGTTGGATCTCAAACGAGAATCTGTATATTTTTTTGTGAACCCTTAGTATAAAAAAGCACTCATTTGAACTCAGTAAATATATGAAAAACTGGATGAAATGCAAAGCTCAAAGTCATTGTAGGGAAAACAAACAGAAAGGTTATGAGTGGTTATCTTGTTACCACAGCTATTTATTAAAATAAGTGCTTCTTTTTTTTTTTTTTTTTAATCAAGAATCTCTTTTATTGATTATCAGAAACATTACAAACATCTAGTATGAACAAATTGTAACATGATAGTGTTTAGTTTGAACAATTAATACATTTCAGATATAATATTATACATATTTCTATTCTATTCTCCCCAATCAAATCCCCCCCCCCTGGTCCCAGAGTCCAAAATTTTTTTTTTTTATTTATTTTTTTTTTTTTTTTTTTTATATTTTTTTTTTTTTTTTTATTTTTTTTATTTCTATATTTTTTTTTTTTTTTTTTTTTTTTTTTTTTTTTTTTTTTTTTTTTTCCCTCTTTTTTATTACCCCCCCCCTCCCCCCCCCCCCCCTTAAAAGATTCAAATGTAATCTTTTTAATGGCTGAGTAATATTCCATTGTGTATATGTACCACAGCTTGCTTATCCATTCATCTGTGGATGGACATCTAGGTTGCTTCCACGTTCTGGCTATTGCAAACAGTGCTGCTATGAACATTGGGGTACAGGTGTCTCTTTCAATTCTGGTTTTCTCAGTGTATATGCCCAGCAGTGGGATTGCTGGATCATAAGGCAGTTCAATTTGCAGTTTTTTGAGGAATCTCCATACTGTTCTCCAAAGTGGCTGTACTAGTTTGCATTCCCACCAACAGTGCAAGAGGGTTCCCTTCTCTCCGCACCCTCTCCAGCATTTATTGCTTGTGGACTTTTGGATAGCAGCCATTCTGATTGGCGTGAAATGGTATCTCATAGTGGTTTTGATTTGCATTTCTCTGATAATGAGTGATGTTGAGCATCTTTTCATGTGTTTGTTAGCCATCTGTATGTCTTCTTTGGAGAAATGTCTATTGAGTTCTTTGGCCCATTTTTTGATTGGGTCATTTATTTTTCTGGAATTGAGCTGTAGAAGTTGCTTGTATATTTTTGAGATTAGTTGTTTGTCAGTTGCTTCATTTGCTATTATTTTCTCCCATTCTGAAGGCTGTCTTTTCACCTTGCTTATAGTTTCCTTTGTTGTGCAAAAGCTTTTAAGTTTGATTAGGTCCCATTTGTTCATTTTTGATTTTATTTCCAATATTCTGGGAGGTGGGTCACAGAGGATCCTGCTGTGATGTAAGTCAGAGAGTGTTTTGCCTATGTTTTCCTCTAGGAGTTTTATGGTTTCTGGTCTTACATTTAGCTCTTTAATCCATTTTGAGTTTATTTTTGTGTATGGTGTTAGAAAGTGTTCTAGTTTCATTCATATGGAGGGGTCTTGTTTTTGTATCCATTCAGCCAGTCTCTGTCTTTTGGTTGGGGCATTCAACCCATTTACATTTAAGGTAATTAATGATAAATATGATCCCATTGCCATTTACTTTGTTGTTTTGGGTTTGAATTTATATATCCTTTTTGTGTTTCCTGTCTAGAGAATGTCCTTTAGTATTTGTTGGAGAGCTGGTTTGGTGGTGCTGAATTCTCTCAGCTTTTGCTTGTCTGTAAAGGTTTTGATTTCTCCTTCATATTTGAATGAGATCCTTGCTGGGTACAATAATCTGGGCTGTAGGTTCTTTTCTTTCATCACTTTAAGTATGTCTTGCCATTCCCTCCTGGCTTGGAGAGTTTCTATTGAAAGATCAGCTGTTATCCTTATGGGAATTCCCTTGTGTGTTATTTGTTGTTTTTCCCTTGCTGCTTTTAATATTTGTTCTTTGTGTTTGATCTTTGTTAATTTGATTAATATGTGTCTTGGGGTGTTTCATCTTGGGTTTATCCTATTTGGGACTCTCTGGGTTTCTTGGACTTGAGTGATTATTTCCTTCCCCATTTTAGGGAAGTTTTCAACTATTATCTCCTCTAGTATCTTCTCATGGTCTTTCTTTTTGTCTTCTTCTTCTGGGACTCCTATGATTCGAATATTGTAACGTTTAATATTGTCCTGGAGGTCTCTGAGATTGTCCTCATTTCTTTTAATTCGTTTTTCTTTTTTCTCCTCTGATTCCTTTAATTCTGCCATTCTATCTTCTAATTCGCTAATTCTATCTTCTGCCTCTGTTATTCTACTATTTGTTGCCTCCAGAGTGTTTTGGATCTCATTTATTGCATTATTCATTATATGTTGATTCTTTTTTATTTCTTCTAGGTCCTTGTTAAATCTTTCTTGCATCTTCTCAATGCTTTTCTCCAGACTATTTATCCATGATTCCATTTTGCTTTCCAGATTTTGGATTAATTTAACTATCATTATTCGGAATTCTTTATCAGGTAGGTTCGCTATTTCTTCCTCTTTTGTTTGGTTTGGTGGGCTTTTATCCTGTTCCTTTACCTGCTGGGAATTCTTCTGTCTTTTCATCTTGTTTAAATTGCTAAGTTTGGGGTGTCTTTACTGTATTCTGGTAGTCTGTGGAGTTCTCTTTATTGTGGCGTTTCTGCACTATATGTGGGTTTGTACCGGTGGCTTGTCGAGGTTTCTTGTTTATGGAAGCTTGTATCGGTGTTCTGGTGGGTGGAGCTGGATTTCTTTTCTCTGGGGTGCAGTGGAGTGTCTAGTAGTGAGTTATGAGATGTCTATGCTTTTGGGGTCGCTTTGTGTAGCCTGTGTATTGGAGCTCAGGCTGTGTTCTTGTTTTTCTGGAGAATTTGCTTGGTATGTCTTGTTGTGGAACTTGCTGGTCTTTGTGTGATGCTTGGTTTCAGAGTAGGTATGGAGGCTTTTAATGAGCTCCTGTCAATTAGTGTTTCGTGGGATCAGGGTATGGACTTAAGCCTCCTGGTTCCAGTTATTGGTCTTATTTTTACAGTAGTCTCAAAAACTTCTTCTATAATGCATTCCACAACTGGACTGCTCAGAGATGTTCACGGAATTATACATAGAAGGAAAAAGGGAGGAAGGAGACAGAGGTGGTCAGGAGGATAAAAGGAGGGAGTGTGAAGGACAGAGACAGATCTAGTCAGTAATCAGTAAAGAAAAGAAAAAAGGAAAGGAAAAAAGCAAAGGACAAAAAGGAAAAAAAAAAAAAAAAAAACAAAACAGGGTCGCAAAAGTTATATCTAAACGTGGAGATTAAAGAAGTACTAGAGGATAAAAATAATAATAATAATAAAAAAATAAAAGAAACAAAAAACAAACAACAACAAAAAAAATTAAAAGGGAAAAAAAAATTTTTGTTTTCCTTTTTCCAATTAAAAAATAATAAAAATTTAAAAAATATATATATATTAAAAAAAGAAAAGAAAAAAAAGGAAATAATGATGGTAAAAATAGTAACAATATATATAAGAGTTTCTCTATTATTGTTGTGGGTTCAGTTCATTTTCAGCTAGTTCCTTGTTCCGGCTTAAATTTCTCAAGATCTATAGGCCCCTTTCTCTGTGGTTGGTCTGTATAGTTCTTTGTTCTGTGCACGGTTCGGCGGTGTTCTGGGCCAAGGCCCGCCACTCGTGTGGTCGGCGCTGCACAATCTGGATTGCCGGCCCAAACTACTCCAGTTAGGCAGCACTCCAGACAATCAGGCGAACGAAGTCTGCGCTGAGGCCCGCAGAGGGGGAGGGTTCGGCGACGGGAATGGCGGGCGGGCGGGTGGGGGAGGGGATGGGGTGGCCCTCGTGGGAGCCGCCGGCACAGCGGGCGGGGGCACGCCTGCGCGGGAGTGGCCGGCGGGGGGAGCGTCCAGTGGGGGAGAGTCCCTCGGGGGAGCGTCCCTCTGGGGAGCGCCGGCAGCGGAGCGTCCCGCGTGGGAACGGCCAAGGCGTCTCCCTGCCCAGCCCCGGCTCCCCAATGGCAGATGCGGGCGTTTGCAGCGGTGCTTTTCCGCTGCGGAAGTTACCGCAGGGCCCGCAGTCTGTGGGTTCTAATTGCTCAACTGTTCTCCTCCCTGTTATGATAGTCTCCGTGTTTCCCAGGTTCGGCTCAGATTCCGCAGGGAGAGTGTTTCCTGGTGTTTGGAAACTTCTCTTTTTAAGACTCCCTTCCCCGGACAGAGGTCCGCCCCTCCCTCTTTGTCTCTCTCTGGCTTCTATATTCTTTCCTACCTCCTTTAGAAGGCAGTGAGTTGCTTTTCTGGGTGTCCGACGTCCTCCACCAGCACTCCGAAGCTGTTTGTGGTATTTACTCGGCGCCCAGATGTCCCATTGATGAATTTGTGGAGGAGAAAGCGTATTCCCCGTCCTAATCCTTCGCCATCTTAACCGGAAGTCCTAAGTGCTTCTTTTTAAAGAAAAATAAAAAATTTTATAAAAATATTTTTTTTGTGAGGGTTTTTTTTTTTTTGTTTTTTTTTTTTTTTTTTTTTTTTAAAAAAAAATATAAAAAAAATTTGAATTTGCAAAAAAGTTGCATATTAATGCCCATAATTAGTTTCAATGATACAAGTCTAACACACTCACTTTTGAAATGATTATTTGTCCTTCATTATGTTAAAGCAAAAACTTTTCTACGACAATCTGTAAAACAAATATATTTAGTATTAGAGGGCTGAGATAAGTTCAGACAGATAGGCCTCAGAAAAAAGAAGGAATATAAATTTATGAGATGATACACCATCAGATCAGATCAGATCAGTTGCTCAGTCGTGTCCGACTCTTTGCGACCCCATGAACCGCAGCACGCCAGGCCTCCCTGTCCATCACCAGCTCCCGGAGGTCACTCAGACTCGCATCCATCGAGTCAGTGATGCCATCCAGCCATCTCATCCTCTGTCATCCCCTTCTCCTCCTGCCCTCAATCCCTCCCAGCATCAGAGTCTTCTCCAATGAGTCAACTCTTCGCATGAGGTGGCCAAAATACTGGAGCTTCAGCTTTAGCATCATTCCTTCCAAAGAAATTCCAGGATTGATCTCCTTCAGAATGGACTGGTTGGATCTTCTTGCAGTCCAAGGGACTCTCAAGAGTCTTCTCCAACACCACAGTTCAAAAGCATCAATTCTTCGGCGCTCAGCCTTCTTCACAGTCCAGCTCTCACATCCATACATGACCACAGGAAAGATCATAGCCTTGACTAGGCGAACCTTTGTTGGCAAAGTGATGTCCCTGCTTTTGAATATGCTATCTAGGTTGGTCATAACTTTCCTTCCAAGGAGCAAGCGTCTTTTAATTTCATGGCTGCAGTCACCATCTGCAGTGATTTTGGAGCCCAGAAAAACAAAGTCTGACACTGTTTCCACTGTTTCCCCATCTATTTCCCATGCAGTGATGGGACCAGATGCCATGATCTTCGTTTTCTGAATGTTGAGCTTTAAGCCAACCTTTTCACTCTCCACTTTCATTTTCATCAAGAGGCTTTTTAGCCCCTCTTCACTTTCTGCCATAAGAGTGGTGTCATCTGCATATCTGAGGTTATTGATATCCCAAAGAAAGGCAATGCCAAGGAGTGCTCAAACTACCGAACAATTGCACTCATCTCACACGCTAGTAAAGTAATGCTCAAAACTCTCCAAGCCAGGCTTCAGCAATATGTGAACCGTGAACTTCCTGATGTTCAAGCTGGTTTTAGAAAAGGCAGAGGAACCAGAGATCAAATTGCCAACATCCGCTGGATCATAGAAAAAGCAAGAGAGTTCCAGAAAAACATCTATTTCTGCTTTATTGACTATGCCAAAGCCTTTGACTGTGTGGATCACAATAAACTATGGAAAATTCTGAAAGAGATGGGAATACCAGACCACCTGATCTGCCTCTTAAGAAATCTGTATGCAGGTCAGGAAGCAACAGTTAGAACTGGTCATGGAACAACAGACTGGTTCCAAATAGGAAAAGGAGTACGTCAAGGCTGCATATTGTCACCATGTTTATTTAACTTATATGCAGAGTACATCATGAGAAATGCTGGACTGGAAGAAACACAAGTTGGAATCAAGATTGCCAGGAGAAATATCAATAACCTCAGATATGCAGATGATACACCATAAAAAGCTATAAATGTGAGTTTGGCTGTGAAGTAGCAGAGGAGAGACTGAAGTAGCAGCAAATGTCCAGATGACAATGAGCAAATCACTTCTGATGTGAGAGCCTGGGAGAGTGACAAAGGGTACAAAGAATGAGAGCTCCTCCTTAGACAGCAGTGGTAACAGTAGCAGAGTATTCTCAAAGAAATTTCCAGAAGAAATAGGACAGTTTGCTCTGTAAGACGTGACACATGAGAAAACAACTTATTTGGTCGCTTTTTAATAATAACCTCTAGTATAAGAAAATTTTGACTTGTGGTGCCCACCTTGGGCTAAGTAAACAATACTCTGGACTCAGGCCACTCCGCCCAGACTCAGCATTGCCCCAACCGCGGAGTTAGAATGGCTTCATCATGGATCCCACGTCTTCACACAGTTTTCCAGTTCAGAGAACACTGTTCTTTGTTTGTTTGCTTATTTTTGGCTGCACTCGCTCTTCGTTGCTGTGGTCACGAAAGAGTACTTTCCTGTGATTATAATACATTTCAGAACATTGTCTTAATGAGTAATATTTGTGCCCTTGCCCCCCACGAATAGAGACTGACACATGACAGCAGTTTCACTAGCTGTGAAGTGGCTGCTCAGTCTCATGCATGGGCCAGTTTTGGCCACCAGGGCAGGTGAGGGGCCAGAGGAGAGGATGTGGACCGAGGCCTGCTCAGAAAGGCTACCAGAGTGTGAAAGAAAAAAGGGACGCTCAATAGTGATGTGAGCACAAAGTGTACAGAGAGGAGTCAGTGGCAACTATTTTTTTTTAAAGATATATTTATGGTTTTCCAGTGGTCATATATGGATGTGAGAGTTGGGCTGTAAAGAAAGCCGAGCACCTAAGAATTGATGCTTTTGAACTGTGGTGTTGGAGAAGACTCTTGAGAGTCCTTTGGACTGCAAGGAGATCCAACCAGTCGATCCTAAAGGAAATTAGTCCTGAATATTCATTGGAAGGACTGATGTTGAAGCTGAAACTCCAATACTTTGGCCACTTGATGCGAAGAGCTGACTCATTGGAAAAGACCCTGATGCTGGGAAAGATTGAGGGCAGGAGGAAAAGGGGACCACAGAGGGTGAGATGGTTGGATGGCGTCACAGACTCAATGGACATGGGTTTGGGTAAACTCCGGGAATTGGTGATAGACAGGGAGGCCTGGCGTGTGCGGTTCACGGGATCACAAAGAGTCAGACAGGACTGCTGAACTGACTGATGTATATTTCGGCCGCACTGGGTTTCCGTTGCTGTGCACGGGCTTTCGTTAGCTGCGGTGAGTGGGGCCAGCTCTCTAGTTGTGGTGCACAGGCTTCTCATTGCGGTGGCTTCTCTTGTTGCAGAGGATGGGCTCTAGGAACATGGCCTTTAGTAGTTGCCGCGCGTGGGCCCAGTAGTTGTGCCAGGAAGGCTTAGATGTTCTGTGGCATGTAGGGATCTTCCCCTGAAGATCTTCAGTTCAGTTGCTCAGTCATGTCAGACTCTTTGGACTGCAGCATGCCAGGCCTCCCTGTCCATCACCAACTCCCGGAGCCTGCTCAAACTCATGTCCATCAAGTCATTGATTCCATCCAACCATCTCATCCTCTGTCATCCCCTTCTCCTCCTGCCTTCAGTCTTTCTCAGCATCAGGGTCTTTTCCAATGAGTCAGTTCTTTGCATCAGGTGGAGCTTCAGCTTCAGCATCAGTCCATCCAATGAGTATTCAGGACTGATTTCCTTTAGGATAAACTGGTTGGATCTCCTTGCAGTCCAAGGGACTCTGAAGAATTTTCTCCAACACCACAGTTCAAAAGCATCAGTTCTTCAGCTCTCAGCTTTCTTTATGGTCCAACTCTCACATCCATACAAGACTACTGGAAAAACCATAGCTTTGACTATACACACCTTTGTCGGTAAAGTCAAATCTCTGCTTTTTAATATGCTGTCTAGGGATTGTCCCTTACGAGGGATCAAACCTGTGTTTCCTACATTGGCAGGCAGATTCTTAACCAACAGACTATGAGGGAAGCCCGCAACTGTCTATTTTTTAAAGTTGTCTTTATTGCATACTAACTCTGCATAGCCACTGGGCTAGGTGATCTTTGTGTGGGCACACTTAAGAGGTAAAGAGCTGGGACTTCCCTGGTGGTCCAGTGGCTAAGAGTCCATGCCATCAGTGCAGGAGGCCAGAGTTCAATCCCTGGTCAGGGAACTAGACTCCACATGCTGCAACCAAGAAGTTGCATGCCACAACTAAAGAACCTGCATCCAAAATGAAGACCTGTTGTAGTCAAATAAATAAATAAACTTTTTTTTTTTTTTTAAGAAATAAGTACAGAGACTATTTATCTCCCATTCTGTACCTGAGGAACTAAGATTCAGAAAGATTTAGTAACTTTCCCAAGATTATTCTGGTTGTGAAAACACCCAAACTCAGTTTGTTTGACTATTGACTGTCCTATTTGTTGTTGCAGTATGATTTAAAATGCAAGCCAAGAATTCCTGATTTCCAAGAAGCAACTATAAAACACTGTCTCAAGAGAGGATTGGACATGCGTGGTCAGTGATGTCCACCTCTTTGGACCCTATGGACTGTAGCCCACCAGACTTCTCTGTCCATGGAATTTTCTAGGCAAGAATACTAGAGCAGGTTGCCATTTCCTTTTTTAGGATACCTTCCCAACCCAGGGATTGAACCCACATCTCTGTGTCTCCTGCATTGACAGGCAGATTCTTTACCAACTGCACCCCCTGGGAAGCCTCAAGAGAGAACAGATGCTTCATTTGTACTGGGAAGACCAAAAAAGGGAGACAGAAGAAAATGCTAAGTTGAATAATTTAAATGCAAGATAAAAATTCACAGAGGTAGCACACTCCTTTTTGTTGGATAATTGATTACACCTTATCTGAATCTTGATTCCCAGGCTTTGTGAGAGAAGACCCATCCCCCATTATTTCTGGGAGTTTTCCAAGCTTATTTTCTCACATTTCTCTCTTTCTCTGGGCTTGTATATTCACACATGCCGCCTCCTTTCTGACCCACATTGCAGCAGGCACAAAGCCAGCCCTCTTTACCTGTTCTTATACACCCACAAATTCATACACGGAAAGGCATATTGTTGGTTTAGAAACTTTGCTGAAGATCTGGGGGAAGACGTTCACAGGAAAGGGTGACATATGTCTGTGTCCACTATCATCCTCTCATCGTCCTTGTTTCTTACACCCCAGGAGCAACAAAGTCTTCTCTTTGCCTCAGAGAGGACAGTTTTTTGAAAATCAATTTTCCCCCTAAATTTAGAAAGGAAATTCGGTGCATATCCTGCATATTAGCATAACACACCCCTAATAGAGACTGGAGTGGAATTCAAACACATCAATGTTTTTGCAGCAGAATGAATAAATACTGGCACCAAGTGAGATAAATAAAGATTTTAAATAGCCTCACTGTTGCCTAAGATTTGCTACCAAATCAAATCAGCTCAGATTTTTTTTCTCAAATGAAATCATTTCTAAACTGAGGTTCATCGATTTTTGAATTTCAAATTGTGGATAAGGGATTGTAGAACTGTGTAAGAAAACCACTGAGCTAGGTTTTCTTTTTGTTTTTTAAATTGTGAAAGTATGATAACACATTTATAGGAGACTTGGAAGATATAGAACAAAATTACATATAGTTCCACTGTGACAATTATTTTTTTAAGTAGCTAAATTAAGACTTTTAGTTGAAGTTTCAATGAGCTAGGTTTTACAATCTAGCCCTTCTCTGGAGACATCTGTGGCCTTAATCACTGATTAAACAGTACTGGACATCTTTAAAAAGAAAAACTTAAATCCTAGCTTTGATTTAATATGTAGCTTGAGTGTCTGATGGCAGAGTTGGTCATATGGAAGAAATTAAACTAACACTCCTTTCTGAAACCTTCCCCAGCAAAACCTGTCTTTAGATAAAAAGAATTTTTATTTCCCCAATTATAATGACAACACCAAGATTGCTTTGGGAAGAGAGAAACAGCCTCCTCAGATAAAGAAGGGGATGTTTCCACTGGCCAAAGGGACTAGGCTGAGGTGATGTAGTCCTTGTCTAAAGGGTCCTTTTATTTATTTTTTTTAAATTTTTATTATTTTTAATCTGTCGGATCTTAGTTCCTCAACCAGGCATTAAACGCATGCCCCCTGCATTGGAAGTACAGAATCTTAATGAAGTCTCAGGTCCTTTAATTCTACAATGAAAGTCAATAGAAAAATAATATTCACTTTACAACTTACTTTATCGGAATGTATCTAAGAGAGCAAGGGATATGGGTAATTTTCTTTTTTTCCTTGAGGTAGTCCTATAGGTTTCTAGCCAAAAGATAGAATTTTTACCAAAACAAGCCCTTCCAGATTAAAACAAAAGCAACACATTCATGCATGCAACTGAAGATTTTCTGCTTCTGATAGCAGCAGACTTACCCTCCTGAAGGGTTAGCTGAAGGTGAGTAAAAGGTTGGATAAAACATGATTAAAATCTTAAAAGCATTAAAGAGCTAACAATAAGGAATTACTAGCACTAAACCCAGCCTGAAGATAGAAATCCAAGGAGATGAAACCTTACATTTGGGACACTGGGGGTCTTTTGATGATCCTGGTTAGAAGTCAAAAGTTGAAGTGCACTGTTCACCAAAGGTATGAATGCTGATGAACCACCCCGTGCGTTGGTTTGAAGTCTTTTAAAGGAGTTACACTCTAGGGTAGAGTGAATGGACATGCACTTATACTTGGGTGTGGGCTGGATTTGGTGACTCATTTCTCATGAATAGTATATGGCAAAGGTGACGCTCTTTCACCACATGAGCTTTCATCCCTGTTTCTTTTTTGGGGGGTGGGAGGTGCATGGCATGTGGGAATCTTAGTTCCGTGGCCAGGGACTGAACCCATGCCCCCTGCAGTGGACATATGGAGTCTTAAGTCTTAACCACTGAACCACCAAGGAAGTCCCCTGGGTTTCTTTTTAAAAAATATATTTTTTTAATTTACTGAACAAGTAGTTGATTTACAATATTGTATTAGTTTCAGGTGTACAACATAATAATTCAGTATTTTTGCAGACTATATAGGTTATTGTAAGACAATGGGCATAATTCTCTGTGTTATATAGTATATTCTTGTTGCTTATCTATTTTCTATTTAGTAGTTTGTTAATTCCATACCCCTAATTTGTCTCTCCTCTCTGTCCTCACCCTTTTAGTAAAAGCACAAGTTTGTTCTGTATCGGCAACTCTATTTCTGTTTTGTATGTACATTCACTTATATTATTTTTAGATTCCACATATAAGTGATATCATGTAGTATTTTTCTTTCTCTGTCTGACATTTCCCTAAGCATTATGTTTTCTAAACTGAAGATCAACAAGGATATGGAAGACCTAAACAAACTATGAAACAGCTAGGTGTAACACAACACCAATCTTCTCTGGTGCACATGACCTTCTCTAGAACAGCCTTTATACATTAGGTCATAAAATATGTCTAAATACATTTTAAAGATGTGACATCAAAGAAAACATGTTCTCTAACCAGAATGGAATAAAATTAGATAATACTAACAGAAATAAATTTGGGAAATTCACAAATATGAAATATACAACATACTTCAAGATAACCAATAGGTCAAGGATGAAATCCAATGGAAAATTGAAAATTTGAGATGAATAAAGATGAAAACATAACACACCAAAACTTATGGAATACAGTGAAAGCAGTGCTTAAGGAGAGATGCATACCTATAAAGAGCCATCAATATATTAACAAAGAAGAAAGATCTCAAATCAATTACTTAAACTTCTACCTTAGGAAACTAGAAAAAAGAGAAAACTAAATCCAAAGCAAGAAGAAGGAAATAATAAAGATTAGGGTAGAAATAAGTGTGATATAAAATAGAAAAACAATAGAGAATCAACAAAGCCAAAAACTGTGACTTGAAAAAAAATCAACAAAATTGACCAAACTTGAGGTAGACCACTCAAGAAAAAAAGAGAGGAGACTTAAGTTACTATTTGTTGTTTTATTTGCTCAGTCATTTCCAACTCTTTGCAGCCCCATGGCAAGCTGCTATACTCAAGAATAAAAGCTAATCACTACTGACATTACAGAAATAAAAAGGATTATAAAGGAGTACTATGAATAATTGTATACCAAAAAATTAGATAACCTAGATAAAATGGACAAACTCCTTAAAAGATGTAAACTATTGAAACTGACTCCACAAGAAATAGAACCATCTGAACATACCTATAACAAATGAAGTGATTTAATTAGTAATGAAGAAACTACTCACAAAGAAAAACCTAGCCCCAGACAGCCTCACTAAAGAATTTTATATTGTTGAAAGATGAATTCTTCCTTCATAAACTCTTCCAAAATAATGGAAGAGGAAGGAACACTTCTCAATTCATTCTATGAGACCAGTATTCAGTTCAGTTCAGTTGCTCAGTCGTATCTGACTCTTTTCGACCCCATGAATCTCAGCACGCCAGGCCTCCCTGTCCATCACCAACTCCCGGAATTCACCCAGACTCACGTCCATCAAGTCAGTGATGCCATCCAGCCATCTCATCCTCTGTCGTCCCCTTCTCCTCTTGCCCCCAATCCCTCCCAGCATTAGAGTCTTTTCCAATAAGTTAACTCTTCGCATGAGGTGGCCAAAGTACTGGAGTTTCAGCTTTAGCATCATTCCTTCCAAAGGAATCCCAGGGCTGATCTCCTTCAGAATGGACTGGTTGGATCTCCTTGCAGTCCAAGGGACTCTCAAGAGTCTTCTCCAACACCACAGTTCAAAAGCATCAATTCTTCAACGTTCAACCTTCTTCACGGTCCAACTCTCATATCCATACATGACCACAGGAAAAACCATAGCCTTGACTAGATGGACCTTTGTTGGCAAAGTAATGTCTCTGCTTTTGAATATGCTATCTAGGTTGGTCATAACTTTCCTTCCAAGGAATAAGCGTCTTTTAATTTCATGGCTGCCGTCACCATCTGCAGTGATTTTGGAGCCCCCAAAATAAGGTCTGACACTGTTTCCACATCTATTTCCCATGAAGTGATGGGACTGGATGCCATGATCTTCATTTTCAGACTGTTGAGCCTTAAGCCAAGTTTTTCACTCTCCACTACCAAAATCAGATAAAGACATTACAAGAAAACTACAGATAAATATACCTGATGAATATAGATGCAAAACATCTCAACAAAATACCAGCAAATCAAATCCAGCAACACATAAAATGGATTATTCAGCAGGCTGCTGCTGCTGAGTCGCTTCAGTCGTGTCCGATTCTGTGTGACCCCATAGACGGGAAGTGGGTTGCCACTTCCTTCTCCAATGCATGAAAGTGAAGTCGTTCAGTCGTGTCTGACTCTTCGAGACCCCATGGACTGCAGCCTACCAGGCTCCTCCATCCATGGGATTTTCCAGGCAAGAGTACTGGAGTGGGTCGCCATTGCCTTCTCCTATTCAGCAGGACCAAGTGAGATTTAGCCTAGGAATGCAAGATTGTTTTAACATCCAAAAGCAACAACTATAATACACTATTTGAACAGAATAAAAGTCAAAACCATTTGATCACATCAATAGCTGTAGAAGGCATTTGATAAAATCCAACATTCTTTTTTAAAACAAGAAACATTCAACAAACTAGGAATAAAAGGTATCTTCTTCAGTCTGATAAAGGACATCTAGGCAAAAACCCATAGCTAACATGTTTTGTGGTGAAAGACTGAATGGTTTCCCCCTAAGATCAAGAACAAGAAAAAGAAGTCGGCTCTTTCCACTGCTATTCAATATTTCACTAGAGGTTCTAGCCAGGACAGGAAATGTGGAGTGAAGTAGGCTGACCACAATGAATCAAAGTAGAAATCAATAACAGAAAGATAATAGGAAATCTCCAAACACTTGTAAACCAAACAACATACTTCTAAATTATCATTTCATCAAAAAAGAAAGTCTTAAGGGAAGTTAAAAAAACATATTGAATAAAATACAAGTTCAAATACAACATATCAAAATTTATGGGATGCTGAGGAAGCAGGACTGAGAGAAAAATTTATTTCATGTAAATAGAAAAGAAGAAAGTCTGGAACCAATGATCTAAGCTTTTGCCTCAAGAACCTAGGAAAAAGAGCAAAATAAACCTAAAGGATTAAGAAGGAAGACAAGATTAGAAACAAATAAAACTGAAAGCAGAAAAACAATAGAGAAATTCAAGAAACAAAGAGTTGTTTCTTTGAAGGAATTGATAAAATTAGCAAGACTGACGAAGGAAAAAAAGAGATAACACAGATCACCAATGTTTCAAGAATGAAACAGAAAATATACTATAGACCCTACAGACTTCAAAAAGATACCAAGGGAATATGGTGAACACACATAAATTTGACAACTTACATGAAATGCCAATCCTTTGAAAAATATGAAGTACCACATCTCACCCAAACTGAAGTAGATAATTTTAACAAACCTGTAACTATTAAGGAAATTAAGTCTGTAATTTAAAAACTTCCAAAAAGAAACCTCCAGGCTCAGATAGTTTCACCAGAGAATTCTACCAGCATTTAAAGAAGATTCGACATCAAATCTACATCATCTCTTCCAGAAAATGGACAAGGATGAAACATTTCCCCATTCATTTAATGAAGCCAGTATTACTGTGATATGAAAATTAGATCAAGACCATACAAAGAAAGAAAACTTCAGACCAATAACGTCTAATGAATATAGACACAAATGTGCTTAAGAAAATATGAGCAAATAGAATTTAGCAACGTATAAAGAGAATTATGTACCATGACCAAGTGGGCTTCATTTCAGAGATGCAAGGCGGGCTCAATTTATAAAAATCAATCAATATAATTCACCATATTAACAGGCTAAAAAGAAAAAAAAATCACATGGTTATATAAACAGTATAAGAATGGTTGACCAAATTCAACCACCTTTTGTGACAAAAACTTTCACAAAAATAGGAACGGAAGGCAAATTTGCCAAGTTGATAACTACAGCTAATTTATACTTAATGATGAAAAGATTGAATGTTCTCTCCCTAATTCTTATCAAAATATCAGGAAGGTTCTTTGTAGATATAGAGAAGATTATTCTAAAGTTTAAATGGAAAGGCAAAGGAACTAGATTTAAAACAATTTTCAATAGGAAGAATAAATATGAGTAGAATCAGTCTGCCCAATTTCAAGGTTTATTATATAGCTACAGTAATCAAGACTTATAATAGGAAAAACTGAAAAACCAGACCTTATTAAAATTTAACACTTCCTCTGCAAAGGGGAAAAAAAGTATCCATGTAAAGAGGATGAAAAGACAAGTTACAGACTGGAGAAAATATTTTCAAACCACACATACACACAAGGACTAGGAACTAGAGTATATGAAGAACGCTCAAAACTCAACAGTAGGAAAACGAACAATCCATTTAGAAAATGCCCCAAAGATATAAACAGACATTTCACCAAAGAGAACATACAGATGGAAATAGAAGCATGTGAAAGATGTCCAACATCATTAGCCAGTCAGATCAGCTCAGTCGGGTCTGCCTCTTTGCGACCCCATGAATTGCAGCACGCCAGGCCTCCCTGTCCAACACCAACTCCCAGAGTTCACTCAGACTCATGTCCATCGAGTCAGTGATGCCATCCAGCCATCTCATCCTCTGTTGTCCCCTTCTCCTCCTGCCCCCAATCCCTCCCAGCATCAGAGTCTTTTCCAATGAGTCAACTCTTCACATGAGGTGGACATAAATTAAAGTCACCATGAGCTATCACTGCAGATCTATCAAAATGGCTAAAATCTCAAAAACAATATTAACACCAAATGTTGGCAAGAATGTGGAGAAATAGGGTCAGTCACACATTGCTAGTAGAATGGAAAAATGGTAAGCTACTCTGGATGGCATCACTGACTCAGTGGACATGAGTTTGAGCCAACTCCAGGAGATGGTGAAGGACAGGGAAGACTGGGGTGTTGCGGTCCATGGGAGCCAAAGAGTCAGACACGACTGAGTGACTGAACAACAACGCTCTGCAAAACAGGTTGGCACTTCCGAAAAACCAAGCATGCAACCACCACACAACTCAGAGATTGCGCTCCTGGGTATCTATCTCAGTAACATAAAAACTATTTGGACCAAAAAACCTGTGCGCAAATGTTTACAGCAGCTTTATTTATAATAACTCAAAAAACTGGGGGGCGGAGGAATATGTCTCTCAATGGGTGAGTGAATGGTTAAACAAACCATGGTACATTCCTACCATCCAATAAATAAACCTTCATGATTTTCCAAAGAATTATGGTCAGTGAGGAAAAAAAATCTGAAAGGTTATGTGCTGGACAGTTTTATTTGTATATCATTCTTGAAATTACACAATTTATTGAAATGATGAACAGACACATGGTTTCCAGGAGGAATGGGAAGGGGTGCCAAGTGAAAGCAGGTGTGGTTTTATAGGGAAACCTGAAGGATTCTAGTGGTGAGTAAAGATTTGAAAAGGCATTTAACAAAACAGAAAATTTGATTTGTCTATAAACACATGTAAAAGTGCACAACCTCATTTGTATTGAGTTGGCCAAGAAGTTCGTTTGGGTTTTTCCATCCGATGTTACAGAAAAATCCAAATGAACTTTTTGGCCAACCCAAATAATTGCTGCTAAGTCGCTTCAGTTGTGTCCGACTCTGTGCGACCCCATAGACGGCAGCCCACCAGGCTCTCCCATCCCTGGGATTCTCCAGGCAAGAACACTGGAGTGGGTTGCCATTGCCTTCTCCAATAATTAGGTATATGAAATGAATATCACAATTTTGATACCATTACACATCCACCAGATTGACAAAAATGAAGAAGTCTGACAATATTACATTTTGGCAAGGATGTAGAGCAACTGGAACAATCATCCATCTCTGCTAGGAGCGTAAACATTATGACCACTTTGGAGAACAACCTAGTACTATCTGAAAGACTTAAATGTAAGTATACCCTATAGCTTAGCAATTCTACTCCAAGATATATATACTAAAGAAAAGTTTGCCCTTGCATGCCAGGAAATAGATCAGATCAGTTGCTCAGTCGTGTCCGACTCTTTGCGACCCCATGAACTGCAGCACGCCAGGCCTCCCTATCCATCACCAGCTCTCGGAGGTCACTCAGACTCACATTCATCGAGTCAGTAAAGATACATGCAAAAACATTATTAGCAGCATTATTTGTAATAACCCCAACTACAACTGCATCAACAAAAACAGATGACCTCATAAACATAACGCAGTGAAAGAAGAGGCCAGACACACAACAAAATATTCATGCTATATTACTCCATAAACAGAAAGTTCAAAAACTAAACTACAGTGTTTAGAGATGAGTAACAAGCTGATAAAACTATAAAATATATATAAGGAAGTAATTACCATACAGTTAGGATAGTTGTTGCTTTAGGGGGAAGGACTTATGAAAAACAATGGGATCTGAGTTGATGGCAATGTCCTGGTTTATTACAAAATTTAGTGTATTTTTCTCTGTGTGTGATTATTTATGAGAAAATAACGCATCCCTTCATATTTCACTGTCTCGACTTTGAGAAGAAATGAGGACGGAAGAATGTAGGTGTGAGGTTTGACTGTGTGAGAAAAGGCAGCACAGGAGAGGCCGAGGTCAAAATTTAGAACCTGTTAAGAGAGAGGAGGGGAAATGGAATGTTCAGGAAATGGCAGACCTGCTAGGTTGATGAAGTGGGTAGATTGCCTATGGATGTTGTTGTTTTCTCAATGCTTAGGAATAATAAAGTTTGCTCTAAAGTGCTAAATTTCTTACTTCCCTCTGTTACCAGTTGGACTTGAGCTGAGGGATTATAGTTGTTTTTTGTTTTTTTTTTCCAAACTGTATTTGGTTCACCTTGGCTTTGAATCCACCAGACTATCCAGGGCAAGAAGAGGAAAACATTTGACGTGGAGCAGAAAGGCTCCCTCCTTGAGCATGAAGCCGGGTGACCCCCTCCCTCTCTCCTCCCCAGTCCTCAGTTTAAGCAAGACTGGGAAACAGGGTCAGGAGAAAGACAAACAGACCAAATCAGGTAAAAGTTCCCCAAATTTGGAAGTCCTGGAAAGGGACACTTTCCTTCTGTTTCATTGCGTCAGGTTCTCCAGGCAGGTGTCCTGAACTATTGATGTCAGAATTCATTGTCTGGAAGTACAGCACAGAAGCAACTTCAAAAGCTTTATGTGCTGTGTTGAGTTGCTCAGTCCTGTCTGACTCTATGCGACCCCATGGACTGTAGCCTGCCAGGGGGCCTCTGTCCATGGGGATTCTCCTGGCAAGAATAGTGTGCTGGGTTGCCATGCTCTCCTCCAGGGAATCTTCCCAACCCAGGGATGGAACCCAGGTCTCTCGCATTGCAGGCGGATTCTTTACGGTCTGAGCCACCAGGGAAGCCCGTCATCTCAACTCTGGACCACCAGGGAAGCTCCTATAAAAACTTTATAAGAGGATGATTTAACGAGAGTCTCGAGCACCCTTAACGTTTCCTCCTTGTGTTTTGGGGAAGAGCTCTGCTTCTTCTTCCCTGCCTTTTCCTGCCAAATCTTGCCAGCCCAACTCTGATCGCACACTGACTCCCTCCCTGCCCAGCCCCGAGGACCGGGTACCCCTCAACGGCGGGGACATCAGGTGTCACTGGGGCTTCAGGGACCAATGCGGGCCGGAGTTAGGAAAACAACAGGCCTTTCAGGCGGCTCTCGAGGCCAAGTCCAGTGGACAGCGACACACCCCGGCCCTTACGACTGTCATTCTTCTAGGGTTTTCCGCCCTGGACCCAGTCTGCACGTAGCATACCAAGTCCCCCGAGCCAGCCTTCCTAAGGCGCCCGACTCCGAGTTTCCATTTTTTTTTTTTTTTTTTTAAGGCAAAAAGGCAGGGAAGCCTGTTGAAAGGCAACCACCTGCGCTGTTCCATCTCTCCCCTTCGCCCTGGAGCAGGCAGCCTCTCTAGCAGGGGATTCTCCTAGGATGCGGGCCAGCGCCAATCAGAACGCTCGGCACCTGCCCCTAGTGCCAGCACCTGGAGGGGCGATGAGGACCGGCAGGGCCAGTCCTCCGAGCGCCGGGGAGGGCGGAGGAGCCTCACGTGGGCCTCCCCAGCCCGGGGCGCCCGGAAGGACACGCGCAGACCCCGTGGGAGCCCAACCCCGGAGCCGCCGCCGGAGCGGAGCCGCTCAGCAGAAGTAAAGAGTAAGGCGTTAATCCAAGGCGAGGTTCCCCGAAGGAGGCAGAAGGGAGGGCGCGCGGCGGGCGGAGGACCACGCGGGGCGCCGGGCTTTCCTCCGGGATGCGCCCGGCCAGCGCGTACTTTCGAGGGCGCCTCCGAAGCCGGGTAAGCGCGCCCCTGGATCGCCGCCCTCTGCCCATCCCTATCTTGGCCTTCGCCGTGGCCATGCCCTGCTGGCTCTGGGCACCCGCTCGCCTCTCCCGCTCGGCGCCAGAGCAGCTCTCTCCGCGGAGGTGGGGGTTGGGGGTGGGGGGAATGTCTCCGGCCTCGTGGCCAGGCCCCCGGGTCCCGCGGTCCCCGCCCCGGGGCGGGCCTTGCCGGGTCCCTGCCCGCGGCCGCACGTCCGCCGCCCGCCTCGGCTCGGCCTCCCCGACCTGCTCCGCGGCGCTTTCTCCCCGGCGGGACCCCTACACGGACGCGGCTGCTGCCCCTCGGCTCCCGCGAGCTCCCGGGGACCATGCGGCTGCCCCGGCCCGCGACACGGCTGGCCGCTAGGTCTGGCCCGGCGCGCGTGAGTGAGCGGGGCTCGGGGCGGGGACTGAGGACCCGGGGTGGGTGGGAACTGTCCGTCCGCGCGGCCGGGTGGGTCCCAGCGCGCGGGCGCCCCCGGGCCAGCCTTGCAATTTGGGCTCGATGTGCTGATGGTTTTCCTGAAGTTTTTCAAAATAAGTCGGGCGGAGGTGCGTTCGCGAAGCCTGTTCGGCCTCCCCGGTCCAGCATTGCCGGGGGCTGCCTGCCTGCCTCGGGGACAGAGAAATCGGACTGTCACCCGGGCCCTCTGTCCGCCTCGTCCTGGGCCCTAGGGCGGGCGTCCAGCCCCGCATCCCTCGGGCAGCGCGCGGGCAGGAGGGCGCGGCAGGTCTGACTGGAGGCGCCGGCCACATCGGAGCTCGGCTCAGCGGCCGGGAGAAGGGTTTGGCTGGGATAGAGAGATCCGGAGGTGAGCGGAAAGCAGTGTCGGGGGGATTCCCCCGGTTCTGCTGCTCGCGCTCCAGTAACTCGGAAGTCCGGCTGGGATGGGCGAGTAGAGCGCCCAACGCGGCGCGTGCGAGACCCTCAGCGCGGGGGTGGAGGGCTTCCTGGCTGCTCTGCGCCTCCCAAGGCGGCGAAGGAGGGCAGGGGTGGAGAGCTGTCTTCTCTGTCGGTGTCTTTGGGCTATTTACATCATCCATGCTTTTCTGCCTCATCTGGGTATTGCTTTTCTCTGGGGCCCTGGAAGTTTGCTCCAACTACTTTCATGTGGCGGAGATGCGGATCGGGGGGCCGGTGTCCAGCGCGCAGGCTGGGGCGCCCCGCAATCAGTTGAGGCACTTTCGTCCTTTCCAATCCGCCCAGCTGCGGACCGGGAGGACCTGGGTTGCGGGGAGGGTGGTTTCCACTAGCAGGACTCCGCTGCGATCCTAAGGAGGCTGCAGTGCAACTGACACGGGTCGCGGTCTACACAGTCTGATCTCTGTGCTCTGCCAGGTCTCCCCCGCCACCACCACCTCCCGAGGGTCGGGAGACCCACGTTTTATACCGTGTGAGAGACAAACGATGTTGGACTCCACATCCAGCAAGTTCACTTTGCCTGCGATCCGCTGGGATCTGGAGTCTCGGGCGGGGGTTGGGGGTGCGGAAGGCCGCTTTATTTCTGTGCTAATGAAATACTTGAAATCACATTTGAATCTTGCCCCTTTCCTTCAGACTGACAGAGGTGGACCTAGGGGGAGGAAAGAGCAAAGGAACGTTCTCTGAAAGCAATTGTAATTTCTCAGACGTCTCCCAGGAGGGTCCAGCTCCCACGCAGGAGATCTAAGCCAACAGAATACAGACATGTCAGGTCAGGTCGGCACTCATGTGATTTCCTGAGGTTCAGCCGGGGCATTAGACATAAGCAGCAGGGTCCTCCTCACAGTTCCCTCACTGTCATAATTCCTGCCATCTTGGGGGTGGTGGGTAATGAAATGAGACAGGACCTTGTGTGAATGGGAAAAGTCTCAAGTTCCTTGGGAGGAAGGGGTACAATATGCATTGATAGAAGCCCAGCTGTGAACATCACTGAGATTCCTGCCTAAGCTAGAAATCTGCATGTAGTTGACCTCATCGAAAATAGTGCTTGGGGAAGCTAAGATGGGGCTGTGCTGCTGATGAGAGCAAGTCCTTCATGTTTTGCTCAAGGATCTCTGTTTTGTTTCTGACTTGCCCATCTGTAATTGGAAATGAGCTCTGCCTAGACCAGAGAGCCTTCAGCCTGAATACAAACGTCATCTGGCCGCAGAGGAGCCTGGCACAGAAACAGCCCACCCCTCACCCAGAGGCCCTGCAAGGGATTTTAGTGAGCTCTCCTGCTAACTTTGGAAGGAGCCTGGGGTGACTTACAGGAGGAGCTGGGAATCCTCTGGGTGGCCATTTAACAAAAGAGGCCTTTTCCCCTCGGCTGGGCAGTTCAGGTCCTGTCAATTGTGAAAAGTGCCCTGAGGTTCAGAATCTGGCCTGATGGCTATTAACACTAATGAAAGCTGCTGCTGTTTGCTAACTACTTTCTGTGTACCAGAGATAAGGCTTTGCAAAAGATGAGTATTATGATCCCCATATTTCATGGAAATATGAAATTTCATATTTAGGAAAGGTTAAGCAATTTGCTAAGATCGTAAAGCTTGTCAGTGGCAAAGCTGTGCCTGGAACCCAGGTCTGTCTGATTCTGTCTCTGCTCCTTCCACAGGGCAACTCTCCTCCCCCTAAGAACAGACACACATGTGGGAGCTGAAAATACAGAATGTTGTGAATAAAGACTGTTATTTGTAGGTCCAAGGGATGTTTGTGACCCCATTAGACTTCAGAGGACGTGCTGTCCTGGTAAAACTGGATGTTCTTTTCTCCCTCTAGGACTCAGGCATTTAACTCATACAAAACAGATTAATTTCTTTAATATGTAAAGTGTAAACTGCGATGACATTTATTTACCGTTCAGTTAGCAAACATCAAAAAGATGGATAAACTGCTGATGAGGTTCTGAGAAAACAGGCAGTTTCATACATTGCTGATCAAAGAGTAAACTGGTAGTACTCCTTTGGAGAGCATTTTAGACGCATTTATCAATATTAGTAATCCCCATGCCATCTGACTCAGTGATTCCAACTTTAAGAATCTAATTTGCCCTTGTTCTTGCATGTGGCCACATAGACATGTATCCGTTATAGTATTGTATTGTTTGAACAATGAAAGAACCACCTACATGCTCATTAAAGGGGGACTTGTAGTACTTCCAGATAGTGGAATACTGTTCTGTTCATCCATTAAAAAAAAAAAAGATTTAGGAAGCTTACTATTAATATATAACTGATATAGGACAGTTTTCAAGATAGGGGCTAAGTGGAAAACATGCATAGGGTGTGTATAATATGCTACTGTTCACACTATAAAAGAGAAGGAAGAAGAAGCAGTTCAAGATATTTGCTTGTATTTGCATAACCATATACACAAAAGCTAATAATATCTGTTGCCTCCAGGGAGAGTGGCCCTGTAAACTCTCTTATACATTTTTACTTTTGAATCATGTGAATGCATCAACTATTCTTAATAAAAACCTCTTTCCTTGCCCTGTGTCTGACATAGTCCCTCAAGCTCTTCTCCAGCTGAACAGGGTGGGGCAATATTCCCCCTAGGGTTGCTTGGTTCCCTTTGGGATAAAAGCAAAAGTGCTGTGAGACCGCACAGGGCCCATAGGCTCTGGGCCATCTAAAATTTCTTTGACTTCAGGCAGGTTTTGCTTGGAAAGTTGGGATGAGAGGTATTTTAGCCTCTCTGAACTGGGTAGGGGAGATAGGATGTCTCCAGCCTTGAAAACAACACAAAGAAATACCAACTATCCTTTTTACTGCCATATTTGTTGTTGTTTAGGTGCTAAGTCGTGTCCAACTCTTTAGGACTCCATAGACTGTAGCCCACCAGCCTTCTCTGTCCATGGGTTTTCCCAGGGGAAAATACTGGAGTGAGTTGCCATTTCCTCCTCTAGGGGATCTTCCTGATCCAGGGATCGAACCCACATCTCCTGCATTGGCAGGTGGATTATTTACCACTGAGCCACCTGGGAGAGCTCTCAGGATGGTACTGCCCTCAGGATGGTACTGCCCTATTGTTCCTCTATACAGGATAAAGCATCAGCACCTGGATAGCATTAAACAAGGGAGAGGAGGAACACTGTGGTTGGACTTCAGAAAGGGCAGAAGAGGTCTGTTTCTGGTATTGCATTTGGACCTCAGAAAGGAGAAGAAGGGAGATACGCATGAAAGAAAAGTTTTAAAATTGTTCTGGGATCTCGGAATGTATTATAGACCCAGAAGAGGAAGGAAAGATATTGACGCAGTTGTCTGTGCATCAGTCAATATGTCCCCAGAAGCCCCTTTGGGTGCTCCCCATCTGCACAGGTGTGCAGTTCAGGTTTTCCCCCCATGCAGCCTGGAAGCCATTAGATGCACAAAGGTGGTTGGGGGCAGGTGTTAGGCACTGACTTCCCTCCTTCAGGTAGGACAGGCTGTTGAATAGCAGAACCAGTGGAAGAAAGGCTTGCTTCTAATCACATGAGAAGAGGCCCTCCTGCACTGTTAGCGGGGAAGCTTTCATTGGGAGATCTCTCTGTTCAGTTACTCTGCTGAGCGCTCTGCCTACATTATCTCATTTAACCTCTTGATCAGGTACACGTGAAAACCCTTTGCCATCAAGCGACGACAACCTTATGCTGTCCTTTCAGTGGCTTTTCCGATCTCTGCACGGTAACCTGCAACACAGGCATAGCGGCATCACAGAAGCGCTTGCAGACTCAGTTGGGTTATAATAGCATGTGGCTGAGCATTCCATGCTTTGATGGATGAGCTGGAATCTGTGCAGGCTGGATAGGTTTGTATAAAGCAGGGTTCAGGGACAAAGCAGTCAGCGCTCTTGGTTTGGATTTTCATCTTTCTTGTTACTGTCTCTGTGTGTGCATTAGGGCTGGGCTGAGTGGACTGCGAGTGTGATGTTCCCCGGGGATGGAGGGAGGAGGAGGGATTGTCTCTGCTTTAGTCCAGATACCAATGGTGTGGAGGGCTGTGAGGATGTGCTTGGGAGGCCCGAAGTCTGCAGTCAAGGAGGGAGATAAGCAGAGTGGTCCCTGAGCCCTAGATCTGTGCCGGGAGTCTGTCTGCTGTTTGGAAAAAAAAAAAAAAAAAAAAAAACACAACAAACAGCCTGAGAGCTGAGAGCCTTGCTCACTGTAAACCTTTCTTCTCCCACGCAGCTCACTGGCTAGGGCTCACCTCTGACTCCCATTCCACTTCAAAAAGAAGCAGCTTGAATTTTTCTCCAAATAAATTCTGGAGCACACAGGCTCTGGAGCACACAACTCTATGCTGCAGTTGCCAGTAGGGGTGAGAGCAATAAGCTGGATGGGAGTCTCAGCTAAGGCTGTCAGGACCCAGCCAGAAGGCGGGAAAGCCAGATACCCCGTCTGTGGATATTTTCAAAAAGTCACCTTATGACAAACACAAAGATGCTATTTACATACGTACTAGTAGTGGATGATCAGCCTAACGCACTTCAATTCAGAAAATGCCTATTGTTTTCTGAGGAGACAGAAAGGTGAGCACAGCCTCGTCCCCAGATCTGAGTTGCCTGCAAGGCAATCTGGGAGAGAAACATTCATGTCAGCAGCAGGACTTTGCAGACCCAAGAAGTCAACGCCAAGCAGAGGAACAGGCAACATGCTGTCACATGTGGGGGCCAGGGGGAGTCAGGCTGCCACGGTGATTCTGAGAGATTATGAAGGTCTTTTTGGAGGAGGTGAGTTTTGAACCGAGCCTTGAAGGTGAAGTATGATTTTGACAGATAAGCTCAGGAGAAAGGGCAGAAGTGGCTAAGAGAACAGCTTGGGCAAAGGCACAGGATTATGATAGAATGTGGTGTTCAGAGATACACTCATATCAGTAAAACATCATGATTTACCCAGCTTCTGCCTCAGGCACATAGCATTTTCAGATACTTAGAGAATAAAACTATATCCCCATTAAATAGGTGCCCACTATGATTTTTTGTTGTTGTTGTTGTTTTCTGGTGGTAAAATCAAAAGGGCTCGATGATGGATTAGATATTAGAAGGGAAGCTCACAAGGACAAGACTTGTAAAGCTATAATAGGTTTGTATCAGATTCATTGTACTTTAAAGAAAATACAGTGGCTTGTATTTTCCATATGTGAAATTTACGTTTCTGTTGTATCACACCACTGCGTCACTGAGTTGTTCAACGGGGAGGCAGCGGAGCAGAGAAGGAAGAGCACTGGGACCAAGGGTGTAGGTTCTGTCTCACTATTTTCTGTATTCATTTATTCAGTCATCCATTTATTCCTTCATTCAACAAACATGATCCATGTGCCTGGGCCACACACTGGGATCACTGGGGAGGGGTAGGAATGGGGGAGAGAGAAAGAGAAAGAGAAAGAGAGGGAAGGGAAGGGAAGGAGGGAGCGAGAGAGAAAGAGAAAGGGGGAAAGAAAAGGAAAAGCCATCGTCCCCGTACCCTCCAGGAACTTGCAGTACATGGAGGAGATCATAGGAAGAGGTGATAAGTATAAAAATAGGGACAAAGGGCAATGGGAGAGGCTAGTTTCTAAAATGAATAACCAACCTGATAAATTGTATGAGATACCTCCAAGAGAACAAATCAGAAAGCTAAAAACTTTCAGTGGGTCTCAAATACTTGTTCATGTAGTAAAACCCATGGGAATCATGGTGCTCTTTAAAGAACCCCATGAAATATTTATATAGTAAAATGGCTGAATGTATAATTTTGAACTAAATCTGAGAGCATCCTATGCCAGACTCTATCACAGGCATAGAATTGTAGGTGTCACATTTTAAGAAAACTTTCTGAAACAAAAACTTTAAATTGAGAATATTCTGTCAGCTCATTTTTTCTCCCTGAGAATTGAGGAATGACTGCCAGGTTTCTATTTTAGTGCAGGAAACCCTCAGTCCAGCTGGTAAAACATCAGGCCTCCACGGGAGTGTGGTTTTGGCAGTTTGAAGGTTGTGAATGACTTTAACAAGGGCAATTTCAGAGTGATGCGGCCAGAAGCTAGTTAGAGTTGAGTTGAAAAGTGAGGATCGCATTTTTGAGATGTGAACAAGTATTTATTGAATGTCACAAGGGATACCAGGTTCAGTTCAGTCGCTCAGTCATGTCCGACTCTGCGAGCCGATGGCCCGCAGCACACCAGGCTTCCCTGTCCATCACCACCCTCAGAGTTTGCTCAAACTCATGTCCATTGAGTTGGTGATGCCAGCCAACCATCTCATCCTCTGTCGTCCCTTTCTCCTCCCACCTTCAATCTTTCCCAGCCTCAGGGTCTTTTCTAATGAGTTAGTTCTTCACATCATGTGGCCAAATATTGGAGTTTCAGCTTCAACATCAGTCCTTCCAATGAATATTCAGGACTGATTTCCTTAGGATTGACTGGTTGGATCTCCTTGCAGTCCAAAGGACTCTCAAGAGTCTTCTCCAACACCACAGTTCAAAAGCATGAATTCTTCAGTGCTCAGCTTCCTTTAGAGTCCATCTCTCACATCCATACATGACTACTGGAAAAACCATAGCTTTGACTAGATGGACCTTTGTTGGCAAAGTAATGTCTCGGCTTTTTAATATGGTGTCTAGGCTGGTCATAACTTTTCTTCCAAGGAGCAAGCGTCTTTTAATTTCATGGCTGCAGTCACCATCTGCAGTGATTTTGGAGTCCCCCCAAAAAAGGTCTGTCACTGTTTCCCCATCTATTTGCCATGAAGTGATGGTACCAGATGCCATGTTGAGCGGGGAGAAAAACCAAAACAGTCAAAGCCCCAGCCCGCATGGCGCTTGAAGTCATTGGGAGGAAACAGATTGGTCACCAGGGCAATATGAAGTGATACGTGATAAAAGCTGTAAAGAGAGGCACGTGGTGAGCTCCCTGGTGGCTCGGTCATAAAGAATCCACCTGCAATGCAGGAGACCTGAGTTCAATTCCTGGTTCAGAAAGATCCCCTGGAGGAGGAAATAGCAAGCCACTCCAGCATTCTTGCCTGGGAAATCGCATTGGCAGAGGAGCCTGACAGGCTATAGTCCATGGGTTGCAAGATTCAGATGCAATTTAGCAACTAAACCACCATCACTAGCATGGTACATTATAAGAGGGTTTCATGGATGGTCTGAGCCACTCAAGGAGGACGTGGGAAGTCATCCTGAGGGAATGCTGATTGAGCTGAAACCTGAAGAGTGAGTGGGAGTTAAGGATGTGAGGGGACTTTAGGAGCTGGGAGAGAGTATTCTAGAAATGGAGAAAGGCTGTGGCTACAGGGAACGTGGTATGTTAAGATGCCAAAGGCCAGTGGGTTGAGGTGCAGAGGGAGAGAGAGGGACAAGCACATGAGGTGATCAGGAGAGGCAGAAAGGGGTTAGAACATGCAGAGTCTGAGTGGCCACAGGTAAGGATTTGATGTTGTTTGTAAAGCAGTGGGTAGTCACTGAAGCAGGAGGGCGACATAGTCAGATTTTCCATTTCAAAGAGATCTCACTGGTTGCATACTGTGGATCGTCTGTTTGCAGTGGGCAAGAGTATATCCAGTGAGATCAATCAGGAGACTCGTGAAGTAGTCCAGGTGAAAGATGACAGTTGTTTAGACTGGGATGTATGTAGTAGACATGGAAAGAAGTAGGCAGATTTGAGAGGTCTAGAGGGTAAGAGGAACGGGAAGTGGTGGTTTAGATGTGAGCGTTGAGGGGAAAGTATTGTGGGTAAGTCCTAGGCTCCCAGTTTTGTGTGGTGGACAGTGGTACCATTCCCTGCGACAGGATATAGTGGGGAGGACAAGACTTCAGGGCAAACATCATGAGTTCAACCTCAACCATGCTGTACTTGAGAAGCCTTTGCATCATCTGAAGCAGGAGGTTTGAGAAGTCTGGGCAGGAAATACGCCTCTTTTAAGTCATCAACATCTGGGGGTCACAGAAACCATGGCATGGATGAGGCTGCCTAGGGACTGAAGATGGGATCAAAAGAGAAGGCCTGGGACTAACTTCGAGTAGAGTAGGATGATTCTGAAAAGTAAACAGAGAAGGAGGATCCAGAGAGATTCGATAAAAACCAGGAGGTGAAAACTTCATGAAAGCCAAAAGCAGAGTGTTTCCTGAAGAAAAGAAAGCAGAGGTGCTGCTGGGAAGTGAGTTAACATGGGCACCAATAAAGGTCCACTGGCTTTTGAAACATGGAGATCATAAGTGATTTTAAGCAAGAACTTCAGTGATGTGATAAACAAAAGTCAAATTGTAGTTGATGGAGGAAAAAGTAAAAAGTGAGGAAATGGACACAGCTTATATAAATGTCTTTCCAGGTGTTTGGTTGTGATGGAGAGAGGGTAGTTTCATTGTTTTAGGAGGAGGCAGTTGAGCATGTTTAAATGCCAATGGAAAGGGTCCAGTTGAATGGAGAAGTTAGATGTTACAGGAAGGATAATTCATAATGTGAGATTCCTAAGAAGATGAGAGGACAGCGCTGAATGTGCGGGTGGAGGAACTGGCCTTGGGATGGAGAGGGACCGCTCTTGGAGGTAACTGGAGAGGGGGAGGGTAGGATAAGAGTGGGTGTTAGAATGCTTGTGAGTGCTGGTGGCAAGATGAGGATGTTGCCATCGATAACGAGAAGAAAGAATGGATGGGGGGAGATGGGAGATGGGCATTCTTTTAGAATGGGCATGATGAGGACAGTGAAGAGAGAAAGGGTGATGACAGTAGAGAAAGAGGATCGTCTCGAAGCGCTTATTAGCTGTGTGACCTTGAGCCTGCTTTCTTACCTGTAGGATGATAACTGTGATGCCTCCTCCATAGAGTTGTGCCTGGCACATAGAACGTGGTCAGTAAACGCAAGCTCCTCTTTTAACGTTTATCCTCATTGTCAGTGGCTAGAACAGTGCTGAACAGTGGCCACCATGGTCATTGGTTTTAGTTTGAAATAGTCATCAATACTCCCAGGTAGTTAGTAGCTCAGAAGTAGATGGCCACCTGTCCGTCTCCTGCTCATCTCACATCCCATCTCTGAGGCACCCATCTCTTTCTTCTCCAGGCACTTGGAAGCTTTTCTACTTGCTTAACGCTGAAGGATTTGTACATGGTGCTTAGCCAGGGCAGATTCTATTAGGGGATTTAATCATATGGGTAGGGCACGGGGCCAGGGTGAAAAGAGAAGAAGTTCAATTAATTCAAGAGCCCAGTCTCCTCCAACCTCATTCATATCCAGAGGACAGAGCATCTGCAGAACTCATTCCTTCATTCCTTTCAGAATGTCTGGTGAAGCCAACTTTGCATCAGGCCTGCATCTGGACTGAGATAGAGATGAATAGGAATGGTTCCTGCTCTCCTCCTATTAATCTCATCAGATAAATGTTATAATGACTGTGTCACATGCTGGGAGCACAGGAGAAAGAGCCCATAGCTGTGCCCAGACAAGGCAGGGAAGCCTTTCCAGAACAGGTAGTGTTTGAGCTAGAATGTGAGGATGCAAATCTTTGCAGACAAGAAGGGAACATCTTTGCAGACAAGGAAGGAGGCCTTGCAGGCAAAGGGAGGCCCAGGAGTCTCAAGAGATGGCAGGAAGAACTGGAAACTGCATATAATCCAGTAATGTTAGAAAAGGAAATGTTAGATTATGAAGATGAGTTGAGAGACTGGATGGAGCCTGGCATGCTGCCTCCTGGGCTAAGGACCTTGACTTGCCCCAGGAGGAGATGTGCAGCCTCTGTTGATTTTTGATAGAGGCAGAGTGATTGGTCAGGAGACAGTGGTGGTAGTCTAGGTGAGGGCTGACCAGAGAACGAGTTTCAGTGACACGGGTCTGAGGTACGGTCACCTTAGTGGATGAGTAAAAAGAAATTAAAAGCCATTGGCATTAAGGAAGTCATGGAAATTTGAGGCTAGGCTGTTAGAGAGGTCATCTTCGTACATGTTGAAACTTTCTGGGATAATGGCAGAAGCTTAGATGATGAGGAAACAATTGCTAAAGTCCTCAGTGAGTGAGGGAGCATCAGTGATGGGGCAGGGAATAGAGTGAAGAATAATCAAATAGCATAGGGATCTCAAAGTAATAAGGGTTTTTTTGCAAGATAATGGAAATCAAACACTCTAGACTCTACTTCTGGAGAGCAGAATAGACTCGTGGAAGATTTTAACTGTTGCTTGTATCCAAGATGAGGCAGCCATCATAAAACAGGAGATATTTCCAAGGTGCCAGGCCACTGCTGGAGGACACCATGCAACACTACAGATGGACACCCACGGATTCAAGATCTCAGAAATCAGCTGAGTGGTCATGATAACGCCACAAGCCAAGATATTGCCTTGGTGGAGTCCCTTTCCCAGCCCCTCAAAGAACATTTCCAGTCTCTTTGCTGAGGTCTTGTCCTCCCACTGGGGCAAAGGAGTTGGGCAAACTGCCTCCCTCATCTCAAGGTGCTGGCTGTTAAACACTTGTCTTCTCTTGGCAGATGGGTTTTGTTGCCAACTTACTTTGTTGGGCATCCACTCTGTACCTAGGCTGTGCTGGGCACATTGGAGGATTCAGAAAACTACCAGACATGGTCCATGCCCTCAAGAATCACTCTAATTAGAAAAGTCAGACTAGTACACCCAGAGTAGTAAGAGCAATAGTAAGAGGCTGTGTCCAGACAGTCAGGAAAGGAGGTACGGGTGTTAAGCTATCTAGTCAAGAGTTGGTGGCTCAGATGGTAAAGCATCTGCCTACAATGCTGGAGACCTGGGGTTCAGTCCTTGGGTCGGGAAGATCCCCTGGAGAAGGAAATGGCAACCCACTCCAGTATTCTTGCCCAGAGAATCCCATGGACAGAGGAGCCTGGCGGGCTACAGTCCATGGGGAAGCAAAGAGTCGGACATGACTGAGCAACTTCACTTCAAACAAAAACAAGGAATCTGGGAAAAATCTTCCAATTTTTGGATGAAGGAGGAGGCTTGAGAAGTGGTGGTGCCATTCACAAAGATAGGAAATTCAATAGAGGAAATCGATGAAGACCTCTGATTTGGAAATGGAGAGTTTGTAGGCTTATTTAGGTGGAAACAGATGTGGGTCTCATTTGTCTATGTTGATGAAATGGCAAGTTCTGAGCGGGCATCAAGAATAGATGTTTTGTGAGTTCCTTGGTAGCCTCATGGTTCGGATTCCATGCTTTCACTACTGTGAAAAGGTTCAATCCTTGCTTAGGGAACTGAGATCCCACAAGCCACGCAGGACAGCCTAAAAACATGAGGAGCCAAACACGGAGAAGGGAGGGAGGTTCAAAAGGGAGGGGATATATGTCAACCTATGGCTGATTCATGCTGAGGTTTGACAGAAAACAACAAAATTCTGTAAAGCAATTATCCTTCAATAAAAAAATTAAAAAAAACAGGAGCCAAATGAAGACAATGATAATAAAAAGATGAAGAAGGCACATACTTTAGAAACAGTTAAGGCAAAAATGGATAAGATTTGGTGATCAGATGTGAGGGAGAGATTGGGAGGACTTACAAGTTACTGGGCATGGGGACTGGGTAGATGGTGCCCGTGTGCTTAATTGCTCAGCTGTGTCCCCTTAGTCATAGCCCGCCAGGCTCCTCTGTCCATGGGATTCTCCAGGCAAGAATACTGGAGTGGGTTGCCCTGCCCTCCTCCAGGGGATCTTCCCCACCTAGGGGTTGAACCCGGGTCTCCTACATTGCAGGCAGATTCTTTACCGTCTGAGCCACCAGGGAGGTCCAGTTAGATGGTGGTACCATTAATTAGGAGGAGAAATGCAAGAGGAAAACACTTTGCAGAGAAGAGCAGGTAAACCATAAGGCCTGTTTTGGAACATTCGAATCAGAGATTCCTGTGGAATAGCTAAGCCAAGAGAGTCTAGGAGCCACTTGGCGGTGCGAGTCTGAAACTCAAGGAGCATTCAGCCCAGGTATATAGCTTTAAGGTCATACTATCATGCTGCAAGAGAGTCTCTGAGCACCAAGTGATATGGGTCCACAGATGTTGGTATTGATATTGGACTCTTGATGCCTTGTTAATTGAAATATGGGGACAGGTAGGTTGGTTGAGAATGCTGCTTGTAGTATTTTCTTTCTTTCTGTCTCTGTTAACAAAGCCTGGATCAGAGCACATGATGCTTCGCCTTGAGAAAGAACGCTTATCTGGATGTCAGAGCTTTCCTTAATCCAGGTCATCTTCCCAAATATTTCCCTCCTGACAGACAAATAGAAACTTATCTTCTGGATCTTTTTGGATCTAAAGGAAGATATTTTATAGACTTGCCTGGTGGTCCAGTGGTTAAAAATCCATCTGCCGGTGCAGGGGACATGGACTTGATTCCTGGTCTGGGAAGGTCCCACATGCCACAGAGTACCTAAGCCCCGGAGCCACGACTACTAAAGCCTGCACTCTAGAGCCCAGGCTCGGCAACAGGAAAAGCCTCTGCAATGAGAATCCCCCGCTTGCCACAACTAGAGCAAATTCCCGTGCAGCGGCAAACACCCATCGCAGCCAAAATAAATAAATAAAGGTATTTTACTAAAAGTGCTTCCCAGGTGGCACCAGTGGTAAAGAACCCACCTGCCAATGCAGGAGGTGTAAGAGACACAGGTTTGATCCCTGGGTCAGGAAGATTCCCTGGAGGAGGCCATGGCAACCCACTTCAGTTTCTTGCCTGGAGAATTCCATGGACAGAGAAGCCTAGTGGGGCTATGGTCCCTGGGTTCACAAAGAGTCAGATACAGCTGAGCAACTGAACACCCCCAGCACATTTTACAAAACTATTTGAGGACAAAAGGTGGCAGTTTCTCTGACACAGATATAACTCTTTTAATGGTTTAAGAGAAAAACAACAGGAAAAAAAAAAAAAAAAAAAAAAAGGCTAACACTCTCCTTAACCCCATCTTCATGTCTGCTCATGCTTTGGCCACTCCCCATGCCTCCTCTCACTAGGTGAGTTTGAGCAAGTGTGAGGCTACAGGGCTGTATGACTATGCAGACGCTGTAAATAGTTCTTCTAGTCTCTATCCTTCTTCAGCTCACTAACTACTTCACCGGTGTTCCTGGCCTTTTGTCTACCCATCACCCTGACTTTTAGCAAGCATTTATTGATAGAGCCATGCAGGTCATTATAGTTTTTATATACTTTTATTTTATATACGTTCCTTTTTATATACTTTTCCTATTCCTTTCTGGAATTCCTTGAGTCCCCCACCTCTGGGGCTGCTCTAACCCCTCTCTTAAGACTCCCAGATTTCCCCACAGTCCCGCAACCAAAGGGGTAATGTTGGCCCAGCAGGGACTCCTTTTCCCAGCCCAGGGCTGCTCTGGACACCAGTACTGATTGGTCATCATGGGTCCTACCCATTGTTTTTCCGGATTGAGGCTTACTGTGTATCAGACACTTGGCCAGGTGCTGAGATACAGTGGTGGACAAGGCGGCAAGGTCCCTTATCTACAGTCTTGTCTATACCGAGTGAGAAACACTCGGTCTGCAGTCTGGACCAGTGTTTCTCCATCTCATAGCAGTTGACGGCCTGATAACTCTTTACTGCGGGAAGCTTTCCTGTGCACTGTTACGTTTAGCAGCATCCCTGCCCTCTACCCATTAGATGCTTATAGCAATCTCTCCCCTAATTGTGACAACCAAAAATATGAACAGATGTTGGCAAATGTCCCCTTGAAGCCAAAATATTGCTCCTTCCCCACTGAAAGGATAAAAGGTATTATCAAATGAAGGATCATGAAAATAAAAATACAAAGTACAAAGGTGCTCTGAAAAAAAAATTAGCAGATGATAGAGAATGAAAGGAGACTTTAGGTTTGAGTATATGAATCAAGGCCTCATTAATGAAGTATTGCTTAAGCAGAAGTTAAGTAATGCTTAAGGGGGATGAAAAACTGTTGATGAAAGTGAAAGAGGACAGTGAAAAATTTGGTTTAAAACTCAACATTCAGAAAACTGGCATCTGATCCCATCACTTCATGGCAAGTAGATGGGGAAACAGTAACAGACTTTTTGCGGGAGAGGGGGAACTCCAAAATTACCGCAGTTGGTGACTGCAGCCATGAAATTAAAAGATGCTTGCTCCTTGGAATAAAAGTTGTGACCAACCTAGACAGCATACTAAAAAGCAGAGACATTACTTTGCCAACAAAAGCCTGTCTAGTCAAAGCTATGGTTTTTGGATCACAAAGAAAGATGAGTGTCAAAGGATTGATGCTTTTGAACTGTGGTGTTGGAAAAGACTCTTGAGAGTCCCTTGGACAGCAAGGAAATCCAACCAGTCTATCCTAAAGGAAATCAGTCCTGAATATTCATTGGAAGGACTGATGCTGAAGTTGAAACTCCAATAATTTGGCGACCTGATACGAAGAACTGACTCATTTGAAAAAACCCAGATGCCAGGAAAGATTGAAAGCAGGAGGAGAAGGGGACAACAGAGGATGAGATGGTTGGATGGCATCATTGACTCAATGGACATGAGTTTGAGTAAACTCCAGGAGTTGGTGATGGACAGAGAGGCCTGGGGTGCTGCAGTCCACGGGGTTGCAAAGGGTCGGACACAACTGAGCTACTGAACTGAACTGAACTGGACTGAAGGGGGATGAGAAAGAGCTAGTCACATGAGGAATAAGGGGCTGAACAAAAGGCTTCTGCTGTTTGAAGAACAGAAAAAAAAAAGACTTGTTGACTGGGGCCTAGGAACCAAAGGGAAAAGTGATGTAAGATGAGAGAGGAGAAGTAGGCAGGAGCTAGATTATGAGAGCCTTATAAACCATGGTGGGCAAGAGATATGCACAGGTTTATGTCTGAAGATTATCTGTCTGCTGAGTGGCAGCCAGTTGGGAAATGATGCCAGTGGTCCCAGGCAAGAGACTGGGGGTGGCCTGGATCAGGGCCTTGGAGATGGAGAGGTGTGGATGGATTTGGGATCTGCCTTGCTTGTTCCCGTGAAATTAAAAGACGCTTACTCCTTGGAAGGAAAGTTATGACCAACCTAGATAGGATATTCAAAAGCAGAGACATTACTTTGCCAACAAAGGTCCGTCTAGTCAAGGCTATGGTTTTTCCTGTGGTCATGTATGGATGTGAGACTTGGACTGTGAAGAAAGTTGAGCACCGAAGAATTGATGCTTTTGAACTGTGGTGTTGGAGAAGACTCTTGAGAGTCCCTTGGACTGTAAGGAGATCCAACCAGTCCATTCTGAAGGAGATCAGCCCTGGGATTTCTTTGGAAGGAATGATGCTAAAGCTGAAACTCCAGTACTTTGGCCACCTCATGCGAAGAGTTGACTCATTGGAAAAGACTCTGATGAGTGAACTCTGGGAGTTGGTGATGGACAGGGAGGCCTGGCGTGCTGTGATTCATGGGGTCTCAAAGAGTCAGACGCGACTGAGTGACTGATCTGATCTAATCTGATCTTGCTTGTTCCTGGTGCCTCACATATTCTGGTCATATCCAAGGGTTGGCAGTACTGGTGCAGGGACCACCTTGCCTTTATTCAGTAGCATTAGTTGAGTGCCCGCTGCATGCCCAGTGAGTAAGACACTCGTCCAGGCAGCCCAAAGGCTAGTAGAGAAAGAGACACACAATACGATTCCAGAGTGTGGAGGTGCCATGACTCTAGAAGCATGGAAGTTTGTGGAGCGGGAGGTAACCCAGTCTAGGGGGAGGAGAAGAGTCCGGGGAGGACTGGAGGAAGGGACAACTAAACTGACTCACAAAAAAATAAGTTAACCAAGTGAAGTGGTGGGGTGGGGAACAGGCATGCCAGGCCTAGCACAACCCAGCGGAAACCCAGAGGATGCAAAGTATGCATGGAAGGGCGGAAGCATAAAAACCAGGGCAGGGGCAGGAGAGAGAGGAGGCTGCAGGGGTCGGCAAGAGCCTGACCATGAATTAACCTTTGGGTCTCGAGGTGAGAACAGGAGCAGATGGGAGGTGTGCGCTCTCCAGCTTCCTGTCTAGTCTCCTCCAGTGCATCCCCCGCTTGCTACCACTCTAGATTAGCTTAAGATCTCTCAAAGTTCCTCTCATATTCTGTGTCCCACAGAGTTCCCCACAGCGGCCCCCAGGTGTCCGCACTCTACTCAGCTTCTGCCACTCCAAGTGACTTTTACCAAACCCACTCTCTTCCACAAACCATGTGCCCTCATTCACAACAAAAAGAATCCTAAAAGAGAGCACAAGATTATCATCACAGGTAAAATAACTAATATGGCAGAAATGATTACTAATCAGAAGTTTCCTTGGTAAACTAGCAGCCACTTAAAATGACGTAGGGACTTCCCTCGTAGTCCAGTGGTTAAGACTCCACCTTCCGATGCAAGGGCTGCTGGCTCAATACCTGGTCGGAGAACTAAGGTCCCACATGCCTCGGGGCAAGGCCAAAATTTTTTAAAAAATGATGTAGAAACATATTTGACATGAAAAAGTACATATGATCTGTAGCTAAATTATAAAGTGGCATGTACACAGCATAATTCTAGTAAGCATGTGGGTATATGTCAGTATGAGAGTACAGGAAAAAGTCAACAGGTCTTGTCTCCAAGCGAACAGTTACAGGAGATTTTAACTTTTGTCTTTTGACTTATGTATTATATTTTAAAAATTTCTAATACACAGTTATCACTTTTACAATAAGAAATAAACAACAAACAAAGCTGCTCTAGGGACATGGCTGGCAATGCTCCCAAGGGTGACTGACCTCCGGCTGGTTACCCTGACTGCTCTTGTAGACACAGCAGTATTTTTCTCCAGGACTGCAAGCGAGACTAATTCATTAAGTGCTTTCAGTCCTGAAGATGACAGAAACCAGGAAAGCATAAAGTCTCGTTACTACGACAGCCAGTAGCCTTGATGTCTGTGTGTTTATTTATTAACAGGACTTTATGTATCCGTCCTCCCACCAGTTCCAGGAGCCTCACAGCTGACTTTGATACAGATCACATTTTCAAAATGGTACATACAGCCCATCCGTCAGAAGAAAGACAAGGCTGTCTCACCCGAGGATTAAAACTACAAGAACATGGTCCTTGGAAGCAAAATGAGCTTGAAAGATACTGACAAGGGCTGGTGAGGGGTTAGGAGAATAGTGTGCCGAGGAGCAAACTGGATCCGTGGGTCGCCTTCTTTAAGTTAACGATTATCGAATAATGACTTTACTGTGCAGGCATTGAGTGTGCTTCTGTCACTTTTGCAGCAGTTTTATAAGGAATTATTCCCATTTTAGAGCTGTTGAAACTGAGACTCAGAGAGGATGAAGAATTGGTTAATAAGAGCTTAATTTTTAACACAGCTGTTTCTTCAATGAAACACCCACTGCCCCGCAACCCCACCCTACTTAATGGATGTGGCTTAAAGGCAGGGGATTTTAAAGCTTGGGAAATTTTCTATTGATTTTGGCTTAGAAGTTACTCAGCATCAAGTAGATGCCAAATGCCCTTGTTGACTGGATGGATGAAGGTGTGGGTGGTTGGACGGATGGACAAAGAAAGAATGGTTTTTAACAATCATACAAAGGCAGAGAGAAATGATCACATTAGAAACCTATCTCACAGTTTCTACAAATGGACATGACCAGGATACCATAGGTCTGTCTGTTCTCTACCGGAGACTTACAAGTCTAGGCCTGTAATGGGAGTAAACATCAGGAGAGACATTTTTGGAATACTGGAGAGAGAGGGGACCCTGCTGGGTATGTGGGTCAGTCAGTCCTGTCGCTTGGGGAGGAGAGGTGCTGGCTTGGCCGAGTTTGTGAACAAAGCTTAGATGTCTGCTGTTCTCCTTTGCAGACTGGTTGCCGTGGTCCTACTGTGTTCTAGCAGTTTGCCTGCCTTACTCTATTCTCGTGGTCTCAGGACACAGGGCAGTAAGGAGACCCAAACAGCACTGCTTCATAGGAAGCAGAGCTTTATTCTGTTTTTTCAATGTGGTACCAAACTGACAGCTTTCTCTCGGCTCAAGTGAAGAGCTGTTTTTCTCCATGTGTGTGCTGTCAGCTTTAGGAACACGTGACATCAGTTATTGGGTCAGCAAGTAGAAAATGAAGGAAGCCTTGTTCATATGTCTTATCTCCTGAGTCATCTTCCTTGCTCTGCGTGGAAGAGACTCACACCTTCCTTTTTCCAGCTCTGCCTTAGTCAGCCAGCAGCAGGAACAAAGGCCCTTGTATCCAGACCACTGTGGAAGCCTAGAAGAGAAATACTTTGGGCAACATGAAGGTCTTTGTCTTCAAAGGAGTTCATAGCTTCCTTAGAAAGAGAGTGTCCACCAGCTTCAGATCGCAGAGCAATGGGATTGGAGTAATGATGAAAAGCCTGTGAGTGAAGGGGCTGTAGAACCCTGGACTGGCTAGTTTCCTCTTGTGAAAAAATGAAGCAGCTAGGATGGACTCTACCCACTCCAGTGTTCTTGCCTGGAGAATCCCAGGGACAGGGGAGCCTGGTGAGCTTCCGTCTGTGGGGTCACACAGAGTCGGACATGACTGAAGCGACTTAGTAGCAGCAGGATGGACTCTGCTTTTTCCTATTCTTTTTTGCTCTAAGAATGTTACCTTCTTTAATCACACACCTAATGAGGTTAATCTGGGAAGACCTGAAGGCGCTGACTTCTGAGAAAGGGCACTTTCTCATAGGACACTTAGAGAACGGTATCTGAGCCTGAGAGGAGATGCACGGTCTCTGGTGGGAGGCTGTGGCAAGTACCACTTTACAGATGTGGAAACTGAAGGCCAGACTTCCCCACGTCCCCCGAGAATGGCAGGGAAATCCTAATGCTTGGACCTGTGCAGTGGCTGCAGGACCGGTGCCTCCCCTTTTGGATAAGAGGCACTTTCCCAGAGGCCTCCCCTAGGTGTATGGGAGAATCCGAATTCCCCTCCTTGATCTTCCCTGGTGCTTCCTTACCAGCCCCATCCAGCCCCAATTTGGATTGGGGAACAGCTTTTAAAAATTATCTCTAAAAGATCACACACCTACACGTACACACCAAGTGAGCTCTTTGTATTTTATTCGGGAAATCATAAATGACTCTTAGACTGAATAGAAACCTGAACCAATCAAATAAGTTCCCCAGGGGCTCCAAGGAAACCAGATCCACAGAACTGGCTGGCAGCACTGCAGAAGACAGAGCTGATGGAGACCCCACAGGGGTGTGGGGTGACCTTGACAAGGGAGATACTAGCTGGTATTTTGATCGGGCTTCTTCCTCTCAGGACACTGATGCTGCTGGATGCACCAGCAACAGGCTCCTGCTTATTCTCATAACACCTGGGCAGATGAGATGGGGAAGACGGCAGGGCAGATGAGAGGGTACCCACGTGAGCCACAGATGGAGAACGAGCCCTGCTGAAATTCCTACAAACAGGGATTTCCCTGGTGGTCCAGTGGCTAAGACTCCAAGCTCCCAAAGCAGGGGACCTGGGTTCGATCCCTGATCAGGGAATTAGATCCCACATGCCACAAATAAGAGTTTGCAGGCCACACTAACAGTTTGCATTCCACAACTAAAGATCCCACATGCTGCAAAGACGATCCCAGGTGCTGAGCTAAGACTCTGTGCAGCCAGATGAACAAATAAATAAAAATAAATGTTTAAAAAATTTCCTATGGACAGGATTTGGGGTTCCTAAACTAGAAACAGGCTACCCACACTCTGATTGTATTCCAACAGCTCAAATTCTATAATCTCAAAATTTTCCTATTACATTTAATTGTCTTTCATTCTATTTCTCTTCTTTTACTCTTTTATGGGTGGTGAGGTTATCAGGCATCGGTAGGGCCACCAACTTGCCCAGGCCTTCCAGTTGTAACACTGAAAGTCTCACCTCCAAGGAACTCTTTCAGTCCCAGGGAAACCCAGATGGTTGGTCACCCTAAAGGTATGTCACTGCGTTAAGAGAAACTCCTGTGGAGGGAAAGTTTCTCCAGGTTTCTTCTGGAGGCGGTCTCATATGGTAAAGTGTGGGCTCTGGGCATGTGGCCAGGGTGCACATCCTGGCTCTGCTCGCATCCACGCCAGACCTGGGGCAAGTCACTGGACCGCTCTGTGCCTTGGTTGTCTCATCCGAGAAATGGGTATAATGGTAATCCATACCTTAAAGCATTGCTATGTGAAATTATATAAAGCAACACATGTAAAGCACTTTTATTTAAAACTACCTGTTAGTTGCAGTTATTTTGTTAATGAATGTCAAAGATCACAGGAACTCAGAATCGATGGGAAGCCCTCTTAGATTTCATCTTGTGCGTGTATGCTCTCGCTTCAGTTGCATCAAACTCTTTGTGAACCTGGAGACCATAGCCTGCCAGGCTCCTCTGTCCATGGGATTCTCCAGGCAAGAGTACTAGAGTGCGTTACCATGCCCTCCTCCAGGAGATCTTCCTGACTCAGGGGTCAAATCTGCATCTCTTATGTCTCCTGCATTGGTAGGCAGGTTCTTTACCACTAGCACTACCTGGAAAGCCCAAGATTTCATCTCAGTGACCCCCAAATTTAAATGTGATTCACACATTGTAGCCAGCCCAGTCTGTGTCCCTTTTCTGTGTCTCCCCACAGTGGTGACAGCTGCTGCTGGTGGAGGTTAATACCTGGTGGCAGGGGTGTGGGGTGTGATGGCTAAGTGTGGTAACTCTCGATTGTGAATGTGCACACAAAACACCTAGGGATCTTGTTAAACCTTGTTAAGCGTGGATTCTGATTCCACCGGTCCAGGTGAGGCCCAAGATTTTGTTTTTCTAACAAGCTCCCAGGTGATGCTGCCCATGCAAGGTTCACACTCTGAGAGCAGGGCCACACTGCATGTCAGCCTGGATGAGTCTGAGCAAAAGCCGATGAATATATTTCCCTGTGCTCTACGAGAGGACCTGTTGTTGGTCCATCCTGTATATTGACGTAATAGTTTACATCTGCTAATCCCACACTCCCAGTCCTTCCCTCCCCTACTTCCCTCCCCCTTGGTAACTCCACGTCTGTTCTCTGTCTGTCATGTTCTGTAGATACGTTCCCTTGTGCCATAGTTTAGATTTCACATATATAAATATATATATATATAAGAATGTCTATGTGTGTATAACTGAGTCACTTTGCTGTACAACAGACAGAGATTGGAACAACATTGTAAATCAATTATGCTTCAATTAACCAAGCCTATGAAATTCATGCCCAACAAATTCCTGAGATTAGAGAATTAGTCCTGTGGTTGGGAAGATCCCTTGGAGAAGGAAGTGGCAACCCACTCCAGTATTCTTGCCTAAGAAATTCCATGACAGAGGAGCCTGGTAGGCTACAGTCCATGGGGTCACAAAGAATCAGACAAAGCACGCAGGCCTGAGGGCTGGGATGGGAATTTTTTGCTTATTTTCAGCATCAGAGCTGGTTCGAGACTGTTGCTTTAATCTGACCTCCTCACTCAACTTGTGTCCATGGCTTTCCTCTCTTAAATGGTAGAGTGCCCCACCACTGCCCAGAAATCACACATGGTGAGTGACATGGGGCTGTACAAAGGTTCAGAACTACTGGCCTAAAGAGACAGGAGCCCCTAAACCTGGGACTCTGGTGTCCCACCCAATACCCCCTCAGTCACCTTGCCTGGGAGGGGTCTAAAACTTCCTCAGCCACCTCAGAACAGGAATCTGGATCTTCCTCTTCCACTTTGGATAGAGATCCAAATAGATGGATCTGAGTACCAAAATAAGCATAAACAGCAAACCCCTCACATTTGAGGAGCCTTTATTCCTTCTCCAAAGCCTTGAGCAGGAGTCCCCTTGCCCTCCGTCTTCCCTCTGAGGCTGTATCAGGCACCAAGACAGGATCACCATCCAGTGCAGTGAATCCATTCTTTGCTCCCCGCCTCTATAGATGCGGGAGGAACCTGCCCAGGAGAGGTCAGAGAAAAGGCGCCAGAATACCAAATCTGCCGCTGCTGCCTGGCTTCCCCGAGGCCAGACTTGTGCTAACTTGAAAAATGGCCTTATGATAAAGAGCCTTAAAAGCACTCCACAGACGCCGGTGGCCTGGGAAGAGACTGGGGGATTCGGTCTTCTCAGCGCCTTCCCCTCCACCCCACTCTCAGCACCCCGCGCTTTTAATCTCCACACATCTGCCGAGTGTATTACACATTTGTATCTGTCACTTCAGATCCCCCCGCATGGCTGCTCCCAGCCGGCGGGGCTTTGTCCTTTCTTCCCAGAATGTTCCCCCAGGACAGCCCAGCCCGTGATACCGGATTTCCAGTTTCTTTTGTTTCTCTTTGGTGAATCCCAGCCCCCACCTCCAACCTTACAGGACCCAGCCCCCTGGCGCCCCCTACCTTCAGCCTGGTGGGATGCAGCCGCATGCCTTCTGAGGGATCCCACGGAAGTTCTTAAGTTTTCCAAGTTTCTGAGAGCTCCCCTCTCACCCCATTTCCCTGAGTGGCTCCCTGAAAGAGAGCAGTGGTGTTCTGAGGCACCTCCCAACACAGATCAAAGTAACAGCAATTGTAGTATGTGCCTCCATTTCCTGCAACCGGAATGGCCCCCCAGAAGTTGTTGTTTTTAATCGTGGTGAAAAACCTAACAAAGTTTAAGGTCTTAGCCATTAAAGTAACTTTTTTCTTGGCCCCATGACATTTGAGATCTTAGTTCCCTGACCAAGGATCGAACCCCGCACCCTTGCACTGGAAGTACAGAGTCTTAACCACTGGACTGCCAGGTGTCTTGGCCATATTTAAGTGTACAGTTCAGCTGCTGCTGCTGCTGCTAAGTCACTTGAGTCGTGTCCGACTCTGTGCGAACCCACAGATGGCAGACCACCAGGCTCCCCCGTCCCTGGGATTCTCCAGGCAAGAACACTGGAGTGGGTTGCCATTTCCTTCTCCAGTGCATGAAAATGAAAAATAAAAGTGAAAACGCTCAGTCGTATCTGACTATTAGCGACCCCATGGACTGCAGCCTACCAGGCTCCTCTGTCCGTGGGATTTTCCAGGCAACAGTTCAGCAGCGTTGAGTATATTCACACTGTTGCTGAATAGATCTCTATAGAACTTCTTCATCTGGCAAGACTCAAATTCTATACCCACTAAACACTAATTCCCCTTCTCCCTACCCCCAGTCTGGGGCAACCACCTTTCTACTTTCTGTTTCTATGATTTTGACTACTTTGGATGCTTCATAAGAGTGGGATCACACAGCATTTTCACTTTTGCAACTGGCTTATTTCTCTCAGCATAATGTCCTTGAGGTTCATCCGTGTTGTGTGATCTGTGAGTGACTTCCCTTTTAAAGGCTGCGTGGTATTACACTGGGTGTATCTACCACATTTTTTTTTTTTTTTTTTGTCCTTTCATCTGCTGATAGACAATTGGGTTTCTTTCTCGGGTTTTCAACTCTTTATTTTGCAACCTGCCACCCACATAAACTAAATGACTTGCCCACAACCACACAGCCAATCAGATGTCTGTTCGGTTAGGATTTTATCATTGTCTTCTGGATTTTGGCATCTGCGTTTGGGGAGGTCTGGTCCAACCTGGCACTGCTGGGATAGACCTTCTAGGATTTTTACAGACTGTCAAGGCCGGTAATGGCATCCAGGCAAGTTCCAATGACTGTGAACCTATGAGAATGTTTGGCTTTGAGTTTGGTGTGGTCAAATGCCCTAGGTATATGGACTCTGGATTTTTATGATATTAGGCAATTATTGTTCATTTGTTTTGGAGTGCTAATGTTATTGTGTTATATGTTTTAACAAGAACCACTTTTAGAAAAGCATACCAAAATATTTATAAATTAAATACGTGGTGATTTAGGGTGTGCTACAAAATAATCAGGAGAAGGTGTGGATGGGACAGGCTGGGGGCTCATTATACCATTCTCTCTACTTTTGCTTTCTGTATAACCATACAGAAACTATGTATAACCGTACTTTATATATATATAAATTAAAAGTTTAAAGTTTTATTCTTTAAAAAACATTTTTTTCTTCTTACATTTGGATAGGGTGATATATGCCCACTTTCCTGGAACTTAGATTCTTACTGAAATAGCACTTTTGACTAGTTTCAATGGTATATTGCAGAGAATAAAATACTGCCACCATTGGGCAAATAATATAAAAAATGAACATACAAGCCCTGCAGGATGTGGAGATGACACCAGAAATAGCCGTGTGGCTGAGGGTCAGTGGCATGAGGGGCTCAGATTTCACCAACAGAGCATCACAGGCTCTAGACTTTGCTCTTTCATCCTGGACCCGAGGAGCTTCTCCACCAGACCCTTCTGTCAGCAGTCCCCAGCTTCCCAACTTTTGAATATTTGGCCATGGTATGAAGCATGTCGGTTGTTCAGTTGTTTACACATTCATCTGCCCATCTCCAATTCATCCCCTTTTCTAACCACCCACGTCCAAGCAATACTATCTGTGTTTGAGTTTGCCTTCTAAGTATCTTCTATGTGCTCACTTTAACCCATAGCCACGGCCACGCCCCTCATCCACCCGACTTGTCATCCTTAGCTCAGTTATTCTAACACCTCTAAATTGCTTTCCTTATCACCACTCTTACCCTGTTCTTTCCCTTTCCATGTGTTCTTCAGATTTTTTTCATTCTTCTTCTTAATTAAAACCCAGAAAGTCCTCCCAATGCCCCTGCAATGAAGTCCAAACCCCAGTGATGCCTTACAGAGACCTTGGGACCTGACTCTAGTTGCCTCTCCAGTCTCATTTTTCGTCCCCACCCTCTCTTTCCCAGTGCTCCAACTCCCCTGAAATTCTTTCAGTTCCTCAAAACAGCATGCACGTTCTCATTTGCAGGCCTTTGCACATGTTGGTCTTTCTTCCTGGGATACTCTCCCTGGCCCCACCTCCTCTGGGTACCTGTTCCTCATCCCCCAGGTGTCATCTAATCCTCACTGCCTCCTAGAGGTGTTCCTTGACCCAGTCAGTTGGCACTCCTGCTCTGAGCTCATCCTGTAGTTCTCTCATCATTGCACTTAGCTCCACTTGGAGGTATTCTAAAAATATTTTTTGAACTGACAGAACAAATTTGATTTGAAAGAAATGGAAATTTTAAAAATATATATTACAACCATGTTGATGTTGGGTAGCATCACTGACTCAATGGGTATGAGTGTGAGCAAACTCCAGGGGATAGTGAAGGACAGGGAAGTCTGAAGTGCTGCAGTCCATGAGGTTGCAAAGAGTCAGATGCAACTTAATGACTGAAAACAACAACAGTATGTTACAACCAGCAGGTTATAGTATCCCCAGATACTCTCTGATTTCTCAATCAACCCACAAATATTCCTTGATCTGATATTCCCACAAATACCCCCTGGTCACTGAAAGTTTTCCAGTTGCCTCAGTCCATTGTGCTGCCCTCTGCTGTCGGGACCTGCTTGTTGTGTGACCTTACCCTCTTTAGATATTCATTCCGCCGAGCCTGTCACCCTCCTCACTTCTAGGCCACTACCACACAAGACCAGCCCAACACCCTCCAGCCACCCCACCTTTTGCCACGGTAGCTGGACGTTCCCAGCTGGTCTGCCCAGTGGCCCTAGAGCCTCAGCCCTAGTGGAGAGTCCAGCCTGGACACATGTTCTGTGCTTGTAGCCCCGCCCTGCGGCCACAGAGCCTCACCCGACAGTGGGGTCCTTTCCTGCCCCTGAGACGCTCAGATTCCATCAGCCCGCACTCTCTGACCTCTGGGCCTTGTTGCACTGCTTCTACAAGAGCTGCTATCACTGTTCTCTCTTCTCTCTGAAGCAGCCCTGTGACCTGTGCTCCCAAGCCCATCCTCTGCTTCCTCCTTCAGGACCTTATGCCATCATTGCCCTCCATTCCCCAGTATCTTTGGTCCGTCGCCCTCCCCACTATGTTCTTTCCTCTGTCTACCCCTGTGCTTGGGCTTCCATCTCATATAAAATCCACCCCCCCCGACCCCCATAAGTTAACATCCTGGCTCTCTGCTCCCTCTCCTCACGGTGCCTTCTCACCACTTCTGTCATCGCAGGTCTCCACTCACTCCTCACCTGCTCTGGTCCCACCACTGTCACCAAAGCCATTCCTGTGCCCATCTAGCCACAAGTCCTAAGTGGTCACCTTGACCTCACGGCTGCCTTGGGTGTCAATGACAGCCTCTTCTCTAGGGCACTGTCTTCCGGCTGCCTGGCATAGTCTTGGCCTGCCGTGGCTTCTGTCCTTGGCCACACCTTCTGACTCATCTGCTGGCATGCTCCCATCTTCCCAACCTCTGAATGTAAGTTTTGTTGAGATTCTGTCCTCTGCCTACACCAGCTACCCAGCTGCTCCAAAAGACCCCTCGAAGTGGTCTCCAGACCAAACATCTCTCCCGCTTTTGGTTGCATTTCAACGTTGCTGAACAAGGCAAAACTCAAACTGCTCTCCTCTAAATGGGCAACTCTTCTGGACTTTCTCTGGTCCCCCAGACTCCAAACCCTCAGCCACCTTTGGTACCATCCTCTGCTCACACCCAGTCAGCCTCTAGCTCAGTCAGTCATGCTGTTCCCAGGGTTCTCACATCCGTCTCCTTTGAGTTTTTCCTACCTCACCTTAGTTTAGGTCTCTCTGCCACTGGCAGAACCCGTCGCCCTTCCTACTCTCCCAGATCCTTTTATTCCAGTCTTTATGCCTCAAGTCCAATGTATACTCTGTTGCCAAGTCCATGCATTTGAAGAAGTTGTTCTCAAGGTGCAATCCCTGGAACAGCAGTTTCCACATCACATACTCTTAGGCTCTGATCCAGATTCTCCTGGTTCAGAAAGAGTCTGGGTGGGGCCCAGCAACGGTGTGGGGTGATTCTGATGTATCTGAAAGTTCTGTGTGAAAGAAAGCAAAAGTGAAGTTGCTCAGTCGTGTCCGACTCTTTGCGACCCCATGGACTGTTGCCTACCAGGCTCCTCCCTCCATGGGATTCTCCAGGCGGGAGTACTGGAGTGGGTTGCCATTTCCTTCTCCAGGGGATATTCCTGACCCAGGGATCGAACCCGGGTCTCCTGAATTCCAGGCAGATGCTATAACCTCTGAGCCACCAGGGAAAGTTATGTGTGAAAGAACCACTGACCAAAAACAGCACTAAGCAAGTTTCTCCTCTGTTAAAAAACCTAAGCATTTTGTTTAGTTAGGATTCAGCTGGATATTACTTTAAAAAGTGCCTTAAACAAGATAGAAATGTATATCTCTCTCACTTAAAAGAAGTCTGGCCATGAATCGTTGTTGGTTTGGTCCCTAAGTTGTATGTGACTCTTTTGTGACCCCATCGGCTATAGCCTGCCAGGCTGCTCTGTCCATGAAATTTCCCAGACAAGAATACTAGAGTGGGCTGCCATTTCCTTCTCCAGGGGATCTTCTCGACCCAGGGGTCAAACCCACATTTCCTGCATTGGCAGGCGGATTCTTTACCACCTGGGAAGCCCCTGGCCATGGATAGCACAGGGATATAGCAGCTCCACGGTGTCATCTGGAACCCAAGGTCCCAGCTTTCTGTTTCAACTCCTGGAACATGGTTCTTGTGGTCCAGGATGGCTGCTAGAGCTCTACCTGTCACATCTGTTGCTTTTGCTCCAATTTCAAAGTGTCAGGTATTTGTTTTTCCACATCAAGCAGTTCTCAGACACCAGCTGAGTGTCCTGCAATTCAACCGGATTCTGACACTGTCTATCCAGAGACTGCTGTTATTCGGTGATTGGGTCATGTCCGACTCTGTGCAACCGCATGGACTGCAGCATATCAGGCTTCCCTGTCCTTCACTATCTCCCAGAGTTTGCTCAAACTCATGTCCATGGAGTCAGTGATGCTATCTAACCTTTTCATCCTGATGCTCCCTTCTCCTTTTGCCTTTGATCTTTCCCAGCATCAGTCTTTTCCAATGAGCTGGCTCTTTGCATCAGGTGGCCAAAGTATCGGAGCTTCAGCATCAGTCCTTCCAATGAATATTCAGGACTGATTTCCTTTAGGATTAACTGGTGCAATCTCCTTGTAGTCCAAGGGACTCTCCAGCACCAGAATTCAAAAGCATCAATTCTTCAGCGCTCAGCATTCTTTACGGTCCGAGTCTCACATCCATGGACGACTTACTGGAAAAACTATAGCTTTGACTAGATGGACCTTTGTCAGCAAAGTGATATCTCTGCTTTTTAATATGCTGTCTAGATTTGTCACAGCTTTCCTTCCAAGGAGCAAACGTCTTTGAATTTCATGGCTGCAGTCACTATCCACATGATTTTGGAGCCCAGGAAAATAAAATCTTTCACTGTTCCCACTTTTTCCTCTTCTATTTGACATGAAGTGAGAGAACTGGATGCCATGACCTTAGTTTTTTGAATGTTGAGTTTTAAGTCAGCTTTTTCACTCTTCTCTTTCACCTGCATCAAGAGGCTCTTCAGGAATCTTTGGTTTCTGTCATTAGAGTGGTATCATCTGCATATCTGAGGGTATTGATGTTTCTCTCAGCAATCTTGATTCTAGCTTGTGATTCATCCAGCCTGGCATTTCTCATGATGTACTCTGCAAAGAAGTTAAATAAGCAGGGTGACAATATACAGCCTTGACGTACTCCTTTCCCAATTTTGAAACAGCCCATTGTTCCAAGTCTGGTTCTAACTGTTGCTTCTTGTCCTGAATATAGGTTTCTTGGGAGGCAGATAAGGTGGTCTGGTATTCCCATCTCTTTAAGAATTTTCCACAGTTTGTTTTCCACATATGAGATACAAAGGAAACTGGGAAATACAGTTTTTGTTCTGGGTGGTAAAATGCCCAGCTAAAAATTGAGGTTCTCTCAAAAAGTTATATACTGTATGATTCAATTTATATAATATTCTCAGAATGTCAGAAGTATAGAAATGGAAAACAGAGAATGGCTTCCCAGGTGGCTCAGTGGGAATCTGACTGCCAGTGCAGGAGACTTAAGTGAGAACTTACAGTATTTGTCCTTCTCTGTCTTATTTCAGTAAGAAGAATACCCTCCAGATCCATCCATGTTGTTGCAAAATTTCATTCTTTTTTATAGCTGAGTAGTATTCCTCTGTGTGTGTGTGTGTGTGTGTGTGTGTGTGTGTGTGTGTACCACATCTCTATTGATTTACATGTTGATGGACACTTAGATTCCTTCCATATCTTAGCTACTGTAAATAGTGCAGCTATGAACACCGGGGTACATGTATCTTTTCAAATTACTGTTTTCATTTTCTTGAGATATATACCCAGGAGTGGAATTGCTGGATCATATGGTAACTCTATTTTAGTTTATTGAGGAATTTTCTTAATGTTTTCCATAGTGACTGTATCAGTTTATAGTCCCACCAACAGTGTACCAGGGTTCGATTTTCTTCGTATCCTTGCCAAAATCTGTCATATGTGGTCTTTTTAATTTTAGCCATTCTGACAGGACAGGTGTAAGGTGATATCTCACTGTGGTTTTGATTTTCGTTTCCCTCATGATTAGTAATGCTGAGCATCTTTTCATGTGTCTATTGGCCATCTATATGGGTTCTTTGGAAAATTGTCTATTCAGGTCTTCTACCCATAATACAGCCAGGGTGTTTGGCTTTTTAAAAAAAAATATTGAATTGTATTAGCTGTTTATATATTTTGGATATTAAAGCTTCATTGGACATACCATTTGCAAACATTTTCTCCTATTCAGTAGGTTGTCTTCTCATTTTGTTGATAGTTTCTTTTGTTGTGCAAAAGCTTTTTAAGTTTAATTAAGTCCCATTTGTTTATTTTTGCTTTTGTTTCCTTTGCCTGGGGAGACTGAGTGGAAAAAAAAAAACATTGCTACAATTTATGTCAAAGAGTGTTCTGCAGATTTTTTTTCTTTTTTTAGGAGTTTTATGGTTTCTGATCTTGGGTTTAGGTCTTTAATCCATTTTGAGTTTAATTTTTGTATATGGTGGGGGGGAATGTTCTAATTTCACTCTTTCACATGTGGCTGTTGTTTTCCTGGCACACCTGTTGAAGAGACTGTCTTTTCTCCATTGTATAGTCTGGCCTCCTTTGTCATAGATTAATTGACCATAGGTGTGGAGGTTTATTTCTAGGCTCTCTATTCTGTTCCATTGATTTATGCGTCTGTTTTTATGCCGGTACCATCCTGTTCTGATGACTGTAGCTTTGCAGTGTGACATATTTTAGAGTGGCCTGTCATGAACTCCTCCACTTGGTTTATGTTGTTTGTGTTAATACATAGAAAGCAGACCCCGGGGGTATTTATGAAGCACTTATCTCTTCGCTTATATGATCCTGATTAGAGCCAGTGAAGCAGGTAATTTTCTCCCCTTCGGGAACCTCCATTCGGAGAAAGCACCAAAATTCTCAGGTGTGTTGCCAACCTGACAGAATGAAAACGGCTGCTGCGCAGAGCAGGGGCAGTGAGCAGCCAAGAAGGACTTTTTTTAGATCCACATGTTGCTGTAGTGACCAGAGTGAGAGCAGGAAGTGCTGAAGCATAGTTTTAAACGACTTCTGCAGAATTCCATCCTGTCATCTTCCTCCGTGTTCGGTGCTCTTTCCTGGAGGCATTACCCAGCACACGCTGCTTTCTCAGCCTTGGCCAGCTTTGCTGAACTTGACTGTGCCCCCACGGGGAAGGAATTAAGCTGCTCGTCAGGAGCTTCTGCTCAACCAGAATCCTGCCCAGAGGCTTTTCCCAACAGCTTTCTGAGCGGCCCCAAAAGGGGCAAAAGAAGGTGCTGAGGAGGGAGTGAAGGAGGAGGGTACAGGGCTTGGAGAGGATCCACCCGGTGGGAAAAGCATGCCTCGGTGGCAGAAAGATGCTGACGAGAAAGAGGGAAGGCACCTCGAGGAAGAATAAAGGGAAGCAGGCACAGACCTGGAGAGTGAGAAGGAGGGATGGAGTCAGGCAGAGGAAGCATTAGGGCCTGTAGAGAGAACCTGGAGGCCTGCCCAGCAGAGCAGTCCTCAGCCCTGAGGGACAAGCACGGCACAAGGCAGAGACCGCCTGCTGTGGAGAAGCCTCCTGGGCTACCGGGCAGGGCGTCCTGACCCTGAGCCACAGGCTCTCAGCGGGGTTCAGAGATGGGCTTTGGGTGTCCATGAATTCCCTGAACTGGTAGGCACGATTCTGTGTGAGTATATGCTTGTTTTCTTTAGAAAGAGTGGCCATAGCTTACATCGGGCTGTCAAAAAGAGCCACGTGCCACTCAGAGCCGAGAATGTGACCAGTGATATGAAGAAAGGGAGCTTTGGAGGGCGGAGTTGTAAGGAAGTTGTGGGTAAGGGCCAGGTGGAACAGGGAAGGAGCCAGAGCAGAAAAGCCGGTGAGAAAGTACCAACTGGTGGGAGGGGTCTTGGGGGAGAATGGATGTATGTGTATGTATGGCTGAGGCCCTTCGCTGTCCACCTGAAGCTATCACAACACTGTTAGGCTATACCCTGACACAAAATAAAAAGTTTAAAAAAAGAAGTACTAAGCTGTGGCTTGCAGGCAGTCGGTACAGGCAACACTCATCCTCCCAGTTCCCTGTGGGGATACATGTCCTGACCTGCTCTCAGTCCAGGCAGAAATCACAGCCAGGACCCCGGACGGCCTCCTTCCACCCGCAGGCCCTGGGGCACCTGCTCTCCAGGCTGACTCCTCCTGATCAAATCATTTATCTCAGCAGAGTGAAACCCTCAAGCTCAGGGAGACCTTCCGTGAGAGCCCAGACCTGTCTGTTCCACTGAGAGACATTTCCTAACCCACCTGTACCTGCCTGTCGAAGCCCCAGCACTGGTCACTGTGCCCGGTGTCTGTCATCCCCTTTCAGGGAGCCCTCCTCTTATCCACACTTGTAGCCCCAGCAGTAGCCTGGCCCAGCATCTGGCATATGATAGACACTCAATATTCAATAAATATTAATTGGATGGATGGATAGAAATGTAAGAGTGTGTTGCCTTACAGGTGAGGATATGACACCCAGGGAATAGTTTGAGGCCCTGAGCTCAGAAAAACAGCAGAGGCTGAGTTTTAACCCAGCAAGAAAGAATAGGAGAAAGATGAGTCTGACTTTTCGAAGGAACTCAACTGAGGTGAGGCCTAATTCCAGCTACAAGATATATCCTGTGGGGTCCTTGGCAGGAAGATTTCTTCTCATTAATTCTTTGCATGTTATACATTCAAAAGCAGAAGAGGCTGAATAAATTGATGGGGTGGGGAAACATTAGAGAAATAGTTATATCTGAGGGTGACTGAAATAGCTGAGTCATGGATTCGAAACAGAAGCCTACTTATTCGTGGTCCAGTTAAGCAGACCGCATTTTAGGATTACTCATTGTGGGTGGGATGCTGAAGAGATACAAGCAGAATAAACCCAAGGCAGGACCTGCTGGAAGGTAAAGAATCTCCAGCTTCACCACCGTCACACTCACTGCCTCTCAGCTCTGCCCTACAAGAGGGCAGTGACTCTTGGCCCTGGTGAAGCCCTCTCATTTGCTTGAGGCCATCAGCCCTGCCTTCTGCTCAGTCTATTGGCAAGTTGTGAAATGGCCTTGAACCAGCAATGCTGGTGCTCTAGTCTCCAAGTTTTTCAATTTAATTTAATGACGTGAAATTCACAGAACCATTTTAAAATGTAAACTTCAGTGGCACTTAGTACATTCACAGTATTGGGTAATCACTGCTTCTATCTAATTCCACATTTCCATCAATCCCAAAGAAAACCCAGTACCCATTAAGCAATTTCTCCCCAGTCTGCATCTATGGGTTTGCCTGTTCTGAAATTTCGTATAATCATGCAATGCATAAACTTTTGTGTCTGGCTTCATTCATTCACTTGACAGTGTTTTTGAGGTTTACTCATATTGTAGCATGTGTCAGCATGTCTACTTTTTATGGCTGAATAATATTTCATATTCTGTATATAGAAAAAGTTTTATCCATTCATCACTTGATGAATATTCGGACTGTTTGCATTTTTTGGCTGTTATGAATAGTGCTGCTGTGAACACACGTGCAGTTGTATCTGAGTACCTGTTTTCATTTCTTCTGGGTATATACCTGGTAGTGGAAGCCCTCTAAGTCAGCAGTCCCCAACCTTCTTGGCACCAGGGATGGATTTTGTGGAAGACAATTTTTCCATGGACCCAGAGTCGGGGGGATGTGGTTTCAGGATGACTCAAGGACATCACATTTATTGTACACTTTTTTCTGATCTTATGTTGCCACTGACCTGATAGGAGATATCCGTCTGTGGCCCAGAGGTTGGAGACCCCTGTTCTAAGTTTTTGCCCCCAAAGTTAAACATGAATTTAAAATCTGTTGACAAATGCTTATCAAAAGCTCAGTGAAGAGAAATATCACTCGTGACAGGTTTTTAAGCTTCAGTTTTTTGATAGGAAATCCTTTTGTCAAATAGCTGACCCCAAATACTAATGAAACAGAAAAGCAGAGATGCTCTGTGTGAGCCAGGTGAGACCAGAGGCTCTGTGAGATCAGCCTTCGTACAATACCGCGCCTCAACCACCACCCGAGACCCAAGGAGGCTCCCCGGACCTCAGAGGCTCTGGACAGCAGCTGTCAGTACTGTGGCTCCGGGTGCTCTAGGCTCCAGATCAAGCTCCCCCTTCAGAGAGCTGCAGATTTAAACACTGCCACCTGTAGGCTTCCCTGATGGCTCAGATGGTAAAGAGTCTGCCTGTAATGCAGGAGATCTGAGTTTGATCCCTGGGTCAGGAAGATCCCCTGGAGAAGGGAATGGCAACCCACTCCAGTATTCTTGCCTGGAGAATTCCATGGAGAGAGGGGCCTGGAGACCTACAGTCTGTGGAATCACAAAAATTCAGACTCTCTCTTTCAGAGAGGTGTCCCTGGGTCTTAGGAGATACGGTAAGAAGCTGATTTTTTTAAAAATTTTAAATTTTATTTGGCTGTGCCAAGTCTTCCTTGCAGCACACAAGACCTTTAGTTGTGGCATGTGGGATCTAATTTCCTGATCAGGAATCAAACCTGGGCCCTCTGCTTTGGAATCACTGAGTCTTAACCACTGGACCACCAGGAAGTCCCAAGAAGCTGCTTTTTAATACATAGAATGAGGTAATAACAGCCTTCCCATCTAGATCTCAGCCTCCCCTTTAAGAGAGTCCTTGGAAGAAACTCCTCTCAAGGCTTAATGGAAACACAAGCTGAGATTTGTTTTAACTCTCTCGTTTCCCTTTTTGCTTTGGTTGCTAAGAAGCTCAGAGGTAAATTTTCAGTGTACATCCAACAATTCCGTTTATCAATTTTATGATTAGTCAGGCATTGTTATGCTAACCCTTCTTGCTGTCTTTATTTAATATTTATTCAACTGGATGGTATGCATTTCTGAAGCACTTAAAATTATTTGGGTGTTGAGGTTAAGACAGTCATTTTTTCATCTTGGTAGTCAGGCGTATACATGTCCTCCTGTCAGCAGAACCCCAATTAGATCACGAGGTTATCACTCGGAGGCCACAACAGCTCCCTTGTACCCCACTGGCCCTGACTCCAAGAAGGAGAAGCCCCCAGGACAGATCAGGTGAAGGTGGGTGGGCCCAAGGCCTTCTACATCATCAGTTTCTGTTCAGCCACCCCTGTGCAGCTGCTTGTGAGCAGTACTTTATAGAATAAAAGAGAACATAAGGATGATCTCAGGCCACTAGGAATTCTAGAGGGCAAGACAGAGTGGGCATTAGTGACTGTGGTTAGTAGTTAGAAATGGAGCGGAGTATTATATACCCCAGAAGCAAGGGCAGGAAGAGAGTTTTCTGACCGTGGGATTTGAAAGAATGATAATTTGTTCTGGGTTTTCTGACAGGTGGTGGTTGGAAGGACAGTAGCATTCTAGGCAGTGGGAATACTTGAGCATAGGCAGATGTGGGAGAAGCTGTGCAGATCAGTGTAACTAGACGCACAGACTGTAAACTCAAAGGCTTGCAAGGATGTGCAGTTAATGTGCATGTATAAGGGTGTGTGTGTGTGTGTGTGTGTGTGTGTGTGTGTGTGTGCATGGTAGGAAGTGCAGAGGGGCTTGTAGTGAAGCCAGGTACCACCCACTCCACCTAGTAACACTGTCCTTTCAAACACTGTGGGGCATAACAACCAGCAAGACACACGTCTGCTGGCTGTGTGATTCAGGCTCCAGGCTAGGGTCACAGGGCTTAGGCTGCTGCTAGGTCGCTTCAGTCGTGTCCGACTCTGTGCGACCCCATAGATGGCAGCCCATCAGGCTCCTCTGTCCCTGGGATTCTCCAGGCAAGAACACTGGAGTGGGTTACCATTTCCTTCTCCAATGCATGAAAGTGGAAAGTGAAAGGAAGTCGCTCAGTCGTGTCCGACTCTTAGCGACCTCATGGACTGCAGCCTAGCAGGCTCCTCCGTCCATGGGAGTTTCTAGACAAGAGTACTGGAGTGGGTTGCCAGTGCCTTCTCTGAGGGCTTAGGCAGGAGGTTCATAAGGAGAGATAAGATGGACCCAGGAAGGCAAGGGATGTTTAGGTTTTATCTTAGAAGCAGGAGGAGCCTTCAAAAGATTTAGGCAGGAGGACAATATAGTTGTATTTTAGAAAGTAACAAAACAATGCTCTTAATATACACTCATGTGTTGAAAATGATAGAAAAATATTAGCAGCAATTATTATCTCAGATATTAAGAATCTGGGTGGTTTTTATTTTCCTTATACTTTTCAATCTTATGTTTATATTATTAGAAAAGGAGTAAGTAAAAGTTATAGCAAAATTAAGCATTTAAACTATTTTTAAAGCTTTTTTAAGAGAAATTTTATTTTTAAGATTTTTTTAATGTGGACCATTTAAATTTAAAGTCTTTATTGCATTTGTTACAGTATTGCTTCTGCTTTATGGTTTTGCTTTGTTTTGTTTTTTTTGGCTACAAGGCACATGGGATCTTAGCTCTACAACCAGGGACGGAATCCACACCCTACACTGGAAGGGGAAGTCGCAACCACTGGACCATCAGGGAAGTCCCTAAAATATTTTTATGGATGATAATCTGTGAGCAGTCACAGGCTCCGAATACCAGGACACTGGTAGCAGAAGTAGAAAATAGTGGGTGGATGTGAGCGTTTTTTGAAGTGGAAGTTAGCCTAGCTGAGGGACAGAAAGAATAGGAGTGGACAGGGGCTGGAGCAGACAGGATCAGCCTTTCCTTTGTGGAAAAATAGCGCCTGGAGAGCCCAGGTGCCCCCCTGGCCCTCCGGTGTCCCTGCTTCCCCGGGACTTTAATGAGAATTACTGGAGTTGGGGATTGTGGTGCCTGTTAGCTGGCACAGAGAGCTGCTTCCTCCCAAAGGCCTTAAAAGCCCCAGTGGGACTTGGTTAGTAGGTCTCAGAGAAGAAGCCCAGGCAGTGATGAGATGATGTCTCAGCTAAATGAATAGACTGAGATGTTCCAGGGAACATACTCATGCATTCCGGGCATCTGAGGCTAAAAATCATGTACTAATATGCATTCACATTTCCTGCTTCTCTGCCCCCGTTGGTTTTGCTCTCCTCCTGTAGATAAACAGATTTTGTTGTTTTCAAGGGGAGATCCCAAGGCCTTCTTAATGACAGGTGGAGTTTTAACTCTAGGAGTCCACATGAATGATAAAGCAATGATATGTGGCCATGACCTTGTGTAGAGGCCTGGCTTCACCACTGGCTGGGGGTCTGGGGAAAATCATCTCAGTAAATGGAGTTTCAGTTTATTTTTGTGTTAAATAGAATAATAATATTCCTTATGTTGTAAGGTTGCTTGAGCTTTACTGTGTGTGTGTGTGTGTGTGTGTGTGTGTGTTCAATTGCTTCAGTCGTGTCTGACTCTTTGTTACCCCATGGACTGTAGCCTGCCAGGCTCCTCTGTCCATGGGATTTTTCTGGCAAGAATACTGGAGTGGGTTGCCATACTCCATGAGATCTTCCTGACCCAGGGATTGAACCCAAGTCTCCTGCATTGCAGGCAGATTCTTTATTGCTGAGCCACCAGGGAAGCCCTTCAGCTTTACAGTAGGTGATGTGAAAATACTGCATAAAATATAAAGAGCCATATATAAGCATGTGTTCATGTGTATGTGTGTGTAGTTATTCTTATGAATATTACTGTTTCTTCTCCAAATATAGTTCTTTTTATAAAGAGTCAGATCAGATCAGATCAGTTGCTCAGTCGTGTCCGACTCTTTGCGACCCCATGAACTGCAGCACGCCAGGCCTCCCTATCCATCACCAGCTCTCGGAGGTCACTCAGACTCACATTCATCGAGTCAGTGATGCCATCCAGCCATCTCATCCTCTGTCGCCCCTTCTCCTCCTGCCCTCAATCCCTGCCAGCATCAGAGTCTTCTCCAATGAGTCAACTCTTCGCATGAGGTGGCCAAAATACTGGAGTTTCAGCTTTAGCATCATTCCTTCCAAAGAAATCCCAGGGCTGATCTCCTTCAGAATGGACCGGCTGGATCTCCTTGCAGTCCAAGGGACTCTCAAGAGTCTTCTCCAACACCACAGTTCAAAAGCATCAATTCTTCGGCGCTCAGCCTTCTTCACAGTCCAGCTCTCACATCCATACATGACCACAGGAAAGACCATAGCCTTGACTAGGCGAACCTTTGTTGGCAAAGTGATGTCTCTGCTTTTGAATATGCTATCTAGGTTGGTCATAACTTTCCTTCCAAGGAGTAAGCGTCTTTTAATTTCATGGCTGCAGTCACCATCTGCAGTGATTTTGGAGCCCAGAAAAAGAAAGTCTGACACTGTTTCCACTGTTTCCCCATCTATTTCCCATGTAGTGATGGGACCAGATGCCATGATCTTCGTTTTCTGAATGTTGAGCTTTAAGCCAACCTTTTCACTCTCCACTTTCACTTTCATCAAGAGGCTTTTAGTTCCTCTTCACTTTCTGCCATAAGAGTGGTATCATCTGCATATCTGAGGTTATTGATATTTCTCCCAGCAATCTTGATTCCAGCTTGTGTTTCTTCCAGTCCAGCATTTCTGGTGATGTACTCTGCATATAAGTTAAATAAACATGGTGACAATATACAGCCTTGACGTACTCCTTTTCCTATTTGGAACCAGTCTGTTGTTCCATGACCAGTTCTAACTGTTGCTTCCTGACCTGCATAAAGATTTCTCAAGAGGCAGATCAGGTGGTCTGGTATTTCCATCTCTCTCAGAATTTTCCACAGTTTATTGTGATCTACACAGTCAAAGGCTTTGGCATAGTCAAGAAAGCAGAAATAGATGTTTTTCTGGAACTCTCTTGCTTTTTCCATGATCCAGCGGATGTTGGCAATTTGATCTCTGGTTCCTCTGCATTTTCTAAATCCAGCTTGAACATCAGGAAGTTCACGGTTCACATATTGCTGAAGCCTGGCTTGGAGAATTTTGAGCATTACTTTACTAGCGTGTGAGATGAGTGCAATTGTGCGGTAGTTTGAGCACTCTTTGGCATTGCCTTTCTTTGGGATTGGGATGAAAACTGACCTTTTCCAATCTTGTGGCCACTGCTGAGTTTTCCAGATTTGCTGGCATATTGAGTGCAGCACTTTCACAGCATCATCTTTCAGGATTTGGAATAGCTCCACTGGAATTCCATCACCTCCACTAGCTTTGTTTGTAGTGATGCTTTCTAAGGCCCACTTGACTTCACATTCCAGGATGTCTGGCTCTAGGTCAGTGATCACATCATCATGATTATCTGGGTCGTGAAGCTCTTTTTTGTACAGTTCTTCTGTGTATTCTTGCCACCTCTTCTTAATATCTTCTGCTTCTGTTAGGTCCATACCATTTCTGTCCTTAATCGAGCCCATCTTTGCATGAAATGTTCCTTTGGTATCTCTGATTTTCTTGAATAGATCCTTAGTCTTTCCCATTCTGTTGTTTTCCTCTATTTCTTTGCATTGATCATTGAAGAAGGCTTTCTTATCTCTTCTTGCTATTCTTTGGAACTCTGCATTCAGATGTTTATATCTTTCCTTTTCTCCTTTGCTTTTCGCTTCTCTTCTTTTCGCAGCTATTTGCAAGGCCTCCCCAGACAGACATTTTGCTTTTTTGCATTTCTTTTCCATGGGGATGGTCTTGATCCCTGTCTCCTGTACAATGTCATGAACCTCTTTCCATAGTTCATCAGGCACTCTATCTATCAGATCTAGGCCCTTCAATCTATTTCTCACTTCCACTGTATAATCATAAGGGATTTGATTTAGGTCATACCTGAATGGTCTAGTGGTTTTCCCTACTTTCTTCAATTTAAGTCTGAATTTGGCAATAAGGAGTTCATGGTCCGAGCCACAGTCAGCTCCTGGTCTTGTTTTTGCTGATTGTATAGAGCTTCTCCATCTTTGGCTGCAAAGAATATAATCGATCTGATTTCGGTGTTGACCATCTGGTGATGTCCATGTATAGAGTCTTCTCTTGTGTTGTTGGAAGAGGGTATTTGCTATGACCAGTGCATTTTCTTGGCAAAACTCTGTTAGTCTTTGCCCTGCTTCATTCCGTATTCCAAGGCCAAATTTGCCTGTTACTCCAGGTGTTTCTTGACTTCCTACTTTTGCATTCCAGTCCCCTATAATGAAAAGGACATCTTTTTTGGGTGTTAGTTCTAAAAGGTCTTGTAGGTCTTCATAGAACCGTTCAACTTCAGCTTCTTCAGCGTTACTGGTTGGGGCATAGACTTGGATTACTGTGACGTTGAATGGTTTGCCTTGGAAACGAACAGAGATCATTCTGTCGTTTTTGAGATTGCATCCAAGTACTGCATTTCGGACTCTTTTGTTGCTCATGCCCCTAAACATGCTGCTGTTGCTGCCAAGTCGCTTCAGTCGTGTCCGACTCTGTGCGACTCCATAGACAGCAGCCCACCAGGCTCCCCCGTCTCTGGGATTCTCCAGACAAGAGTGCTGGAGTGGGGTGCCATTGTCTTCTCTGTAAACATGCCTAGCCATGACCTAAAAAGTCTCATCTTGGCTCCATCTCTGAAGTAAAACACCTGAGGGGCTGAGGCTGAGCAGGCTTCTGTGGCTGTTATGATACGGGCCGTGACACACAGGTTCCAAGGAGAGCCCTGGAGATAATGGGCCAAAAGGGGCCTACCAGGATTATGCGAATATATATTTATGTTATGGGTAAACATCTCAGAGGTGACTGTAACTAGTAGGAGAGTATAATCTATGAATTCGTGATCACGCTTCTATTCAGAAAGGAAACTATTTGCTATTTGATTATGCCCTTTGCAAGCATATTAAGGAATGGCTAATCTTGGCTCCCTAGTGTGAAATGGAAAACTCTGACCATAAAACATACTTATGAAAATGCGAACAATGTTATTCACCAATGGCTATATTCAAGACAGGATGTCAGCTTAATTAGCTTGAAGGAGTGACATATAAACAAAGCCAAATGCATGAGGTGGGTGATTCTTCTCCTTTGCTATGGCCGTTACTTGATGTAGAGGTGGTAACCATGCCCGTACTGTGTCAGCTGTTCTCCAGGTGTGTCCTGGTCAAGCAGCATTAGCATCACTGGGAACTCATTTTGTTGTTGTTGTATAGTCCCTGCGTCACGTCCGACTCTTTGCGGCGACCCCAGGGACTGTAGCCTGCCAGGCTCCTCTGTCCATGGGATTTCCCAGGCAAGAATACTGGAGTGGGGTGCCATTTCCTTCTCTGAGAAATCTTCCTGACCCAGGAATCGAACCTGCCTCTCCTGCTTGGCAGGTGGATTCTTTACTGCTCACCCACCTGGGACGCCCTTTGAGAACTAATTAGAAATGCACTATCTCAAGCCCTACCGGAGTCTTGCTGAATCAGAAACTCACAGCCATGCAATGTAACAAGCTCTCCAGGGGATTCTGATGTTGGCTAAAGTTTGTGTGATTCCTGTACAGGTACCAGCCCCCAAACAGTTGGCATTAATTATCTTTTTGGTTTCTTGTGTTTCCTTAAAATGCCTTATTCTTCGTGCAAAAATAACTGAGGTTTTCCACGTTGGTTAAACTTCTGACACTAAGGATATCACCTAGCCTAGAACTTTATTCCCAGACTTACACCAAAGAACTAGGAGGGTGTGGTGTGAAGACAAGGGGCACTTGTCAATTGCAATGTGTGGCCAGGCCCCTGCAGCATGTAAGTGTCTTGAGACCTCAGAAGTAAAAGCACCGATGTGCCTCATGCAAAGGTCTCTTGGTATCCAGTTATGAAAAAAAATGTAGAGATGGGGAGGATGTGTGCAGAATGGCTCTTAAACCCAGTGATTTAATGCAGACAGAAAGTATTGATAGATTAGTGATTTTCCAGGGCCTGGAGAAGAGAATGGTAGGGGGTTTCTTTTGGAGGGTGATGAAAATATTCTAGAATTAGATAGTAATTCTAATGATTGCATAATATTGTGACCTTGCTAAAACACCACTGAATTATATACTTTTCAATGGTTAAAATTTTACTTTTGTTATGTGAATTTTATTTCCAAAAATGTTTTAAAAATTGGTAGTTTGAGTGGAGAAGTAATGATCCTTCTTTTTTCTGTTCCCTTCTCCCACATCCAGCTGCAGTTTGACGCAGGGCACGTAGTAGATGCTCAAAGAGCTCTCTGTTAGTTGACTGACTGCTCTGACCCCTAAGAAAGGGGTTCAGATGAGCAGGCACCAGGGGATTTAATGTGGTTGGGCTGTGGTCCCCGAGGCAAGCGTACCTTTTCTTGGAGTAAATCTACCTTTTCTTGGAGTAAATCCTCACCTCTAGCTCCAGAGATTCCACTGCGATCATGGGGGTGGGGGGCTGGGGGGAGTGAACAAAGGTTAAAGAAAAATGACATTGCTTTGAGAGCCAAATTGTTTCCGGTTCCCTGTGGGGAGCACAAATCTGTTTATGCCGTCAGAGGCAGGGCTTGGGAGGCCAGCTGCTGCGCCGCCCTGACGTGGAGAAGGCGCCTCTCCTGGGCTGAGGCCTGCCAGCCGTAGACGGCCCCAGGGAAGCTGGCGGGATGAGCTCAGGGGCCTGGATGGAGCGAACATCGCGGACAAGGACCAGGCCCCTCTGCTCGCAGATATAATCAGCTTTGATGGTCAGAGGCCGAGGCGTTTTTCCAATTAGGGCTGTTAGAGGATTCTGGCAGGGGCAGCAGTGGGCTTAATTGAACAGACCCACACTCATTGAATTAGCCAGTGGAGGGGGGATGAGAAGGGCGCTGATGTGAGTGATGCTGGAGCAAGGATGGAGAAGGAGCGATGGGGACCGGAAGTGGGGAGGTTGGCGAGGACGCACAGTGAGGCCTGGCCATGCGGTCAATGGGGCTGCCTTTCAATGTGTCCTTGTTTGGCGAGAGAGCTGTGCAAACAGGCATGGGGGTGGGGCACAGAGCCACCTCTGGCACAGATAGGTTGCCTCGGGTAGGGGTGCTCTGGGCGCTCAGCTTGTGGGGAACTGGATTCTCAAAGGCTATGGCTGGGGTTTTGGGACACTGTCTTGTGGGGACACTGTCTTGTGGGGATACTGTCTTGTGTCTGCCTTCTGAGGGACCTGCAGCTGCTGTCATCTCCTCCTTTTTCTAGAAGCCCCAGTTCTAGGTCTGCACCACCAGGCAGCCATCTTCCTGGTTTGAGAACATGAGCATCACTGAGTTCCTTCCAGGTCCTGAGTCCACACCCTCCTTTAACAGAAGAGGAAATTGTTTCCTTCATAGAGGCAGCGGAGGGTTGCAGTCCAGGCCTCCCTATTTCTATCTTTCCTATTCCCCAACGTTCCATTCAAATAATAGAAAAAAAGGAAAGAGATAATCATATTTTATTTTTCAGTTGCTCAGTCTTGTCTGACTCTTTGTGACCCCATGGACTGCAGCACACCAGGCTTCCCTGTACTTCACCATCTCCCGGAGCTTGCTCAAACTAATGTTCATTGAGTCGGTGATGCCACCCAATCATCTCACCCTCTGTTGTCCCCTTCTACTCCTGCCTTCAATCTTTCCCAGCATCAGGGTCTTTTCTAATGAGTTGGCTCATCACATCAGGTGGCCAAAGTATTGGAGTTTCAGCTTCAGCATCAGTCCTTTCAATTAATATTCCATCAGGATTGACTGGTTTGATCTCCCTGTAGTCCAAGGATTCTCAAGAGTCTTCTCCAACACCACAGTTCAAAAACATCAGTTCTTCAGCTCTCAGACTTCTTTATGGTCCAGCTCTCACATCCATACATGATTACTGGAAAAACCACAGCTTTGAATAGACAGACCTTTGTTGGCAAAGTAATGTCTCTGCTTTTTAATATGCTGTCTAGGTTGGTCATAGCTTTTCTTCCAAGGAGCAAACGTTTTTTAATTTCATGGCTGCAGTCACCATCTGCAGTGATTTTGGAGCCCAAGAAAATAAAGTCTGTCATTGTTTCCATTGTTTCTCCATCTATTTGCCATGGAGTGATGGGACCAGATGCCATGATCTTCATTTTTTGAATGTTGAGTTTTAAGTCAGCTTTTTCACTCTCCTCTTTCGCCTTTATCAAGAGGCTTTTTAGTTTCTCTTCACTTTTTGCCATAAGAGTGTTGTCATGTGCATATCTGAGGTTATTGATATTTCTCCCAGCAATCTTGATTCCAGCTTGTGCTTCCTCCAGCTCGGCATTTCACATGATGTACTCTGCATATAAGTTAAATGAGAAGGGTGACAGTATACAGCCTTAACGTACTCCTTTCCCTATTTGGAATCAGTCCATTGTGCCATGTCTGGTGCTAACTGTTGCTTCTGACCTGCATACAGATTTCTCAGGAGGCAGATAAGGTAGTCTGGTATTCCCATCTCTTTAAGAATTATCCACAGTTTATTGTGATCCACACAGTCAAAGGCTTTGGTATAGTCAATGAAGCAGAAGGAGATGTTTTTCTGGAACTCTCTTGCTTTTCCTATGACCCAATGGGTATTGGCAGTTTGATCTCTGGTTCCTTTGCCTTTTCTAAATCCAGCTGGAACATCTGGAAGTTCTCAGTTCACATACTGTTGAAGCCTTGCTTGGAGAATTTTGAGCATTACTTTGATGGCATGTGAAATGAGCCCAGTTGTCAGTAGTTTGAACATTCTTTGGCATTGCTTTTCTTTGGGATTAGAATGAAAACTGACCTTTTCCAGTTCTGTCGCTACTGCTGAAGTTTCTAAATTTGCTGGCATATGGAGTGCAGCACTTTAACAGTGTCATCTTTTAGGATTTGAAAAAGTTCAGTTGGAATTCCATCACCTCTACTAGCTTTGTTCATAGTGATGCTTCCTAAGGCCCACCTGACTTCGTTCCAAGATGTCTATCCTATTTTATAGATGAGAAAAAGAGGGCACAGAAAGGTTTTTAAATTTTCCCAAGTTCACATAGATATTAAGTATTAATATTAAGTAGCAAATCTAGAGTCTGATCCTAAATCCACATGAACCTTCAACCACCATGAGGGACTGCTATGTGCCTTGCATTTTTAAAATACTTTCCAAATTTTCTATAATGAGCATATAAAAAACCTAATTGTACTTCCTGATGGGCTAGGCTTGGTGGCCGCAAAGAACATCTCCCTGATTATATTTCCTGACTCTGCAGTTTGCTCAGACATTGGCCATTTTTACCCTCAAGGCCACATTTAGAATGAAAGTTCCTAAAGAGAGTTGTGCAAGTGAGCCCACCTCCTCTGGGCGCACTAAGGCCTGTTCATCTATGGAGAAACCAGAGGTTGGCTCTGGTCTGCAGTGACCAGGTTGCAGGATTCCTGGAAGGCTGGGCAGATTTCCCAGGCTTCCCAGGTGGCTCAGTGAACCTGCCTATAATGCAGGAGATGCTAGAGATATGGGTTTGATTCCTGGGTCGGGAAGATCCCCTGGAGGAGGGCACAACAATCCACTCCAGTATTCTTGCCTGGAGAATCCCATGCACAGAGGAGCCTGGTGGGCTACAGTTCATAGGTGTCAAAGGTCGGACACAACTGAAGCGACTGAGCACAGCACACAGCACTGTTCTATACCCACCAGAACCTTGGGCCTTCTAGAACCTCCTGTCCTCTCCACTTACATGTCCCTGTCCTGCCCTCGGGTCATGCCTCTTCTTTGAGAGCAGTGGTGGACAAGTAAGTGTGAGATCCAAGCCTCACTGCCAAGTTCACAGCCCAGCTCACTTCCTAGTGGAGTGATCTGGGCGAAAAGTTGCTTTAATTCTTCTGAAATGCTGTGTGAAAATAAAGACAAACGTGCATCCAGGATTTGCTGTGAGGATGAACTAAATCTGCAGTTTCTGCAGTGCCCGCACATCAAAGCGATCCCTCTGCTGTAACCGTCTGCATGGTCTGTGTCCAGCATTGCCCCACATACCTGCGTACCCAAACCTGAGAAAACATGATGTGACGTCGTCTCTTGAGGGACTTACCATCTTGTGAAGGCAAAAAAACCCTCCACATATGAAACACAAACTTAGAAAGAAAAGTAGGCTATATGCAGACAATTCTTTTTATGTGCAGAGAAAGAAAAAAGATACTGCAATGCTTTGATGTAGAAGATAGCCCAGAATTGAGACACTCACAGGTTACAGGAACTCAATGCTGGGGCTTTAGGGCATCCCTTCTGGTCTCCTTTCTTTATGATTATTTTATTTCACTGATGTAAGTGACTTGAATCCTCCCATCCTTGTCCCTTCAATTCTGCCCAGCAAACTAGACTCTTCTGTTGCTTGGCTACCAGGCAGGTGGTCTCAAATGTGGGGAAATAAAAAGCTGCCCAGCCTTAGAAATTGGCCACAGACGTCACTGCAGGAGGACAAATAAATATAGAACATGAAGGGGTTATTCATTTAGAGCCCTGCTCCTCCAACATCGCCCTGCTGCGATTCACCAGATCAATTCAAGATGCCGTAATTCGGTGTGTCAGGGAGGCTGGGAAGAGAACAGATCCAACCCCTCCTGCCTCCCCCCGACCCCTTAGCCCTCACCCCTGCCTCTGATGAGATTCGCTCCTCCCTTGCCTTGGGATATAAGTTACTACAGCTTGTTTCAAGAAAACCAATTAAGAAACCATAAATTGCGGTTGACTCGGAAGGTCAGTGCACAGGCTATAAATACAGGCGTTTCTAACCTGTGAGTACAAGTCAGTCTGAAGGCCATTCTCTCCTCCACACCCACGTCTTCCAGCCGAAGTTTGCCATTGATCAACGGAGAGCACGTCCAGGATCAGAAAGGCACCCCTGGGTTTTAATTCTGCGGCCAGCGAACCTGAGCTCTGGAGGGACTGCAGGCCTCAGACACCTTAGCTAGACGCCCAGTTTTGTTCTTCTTCATAACAATCATTTCTTCACAGTGCATAAAACGTATATAAGTTCAAGGTGGAAACTTGGAAAATACTGAAAAGCCCAATGAGGAGATAAGAACCCATAGTTGTACCCCTTAAAACCAATCTAACATTTTAGGATATATTATTCCATGCTTTTTCCCCATTGGCTATATATATATAACAAATAAGGAGATATATGTATATATATATATCTCCATATTTGTTTTTCCTCAGAAAAATGTTTCATTTAATGATATTGTTTTGGAGCCTGCTTGCTCAGCAATATTTTTCCATGAGTGTGTGCTCAGTCGATTCAGTTGTGTCCAACTCTTTCTGACCCTATGGACTATAGCCCTCCAGGCGCCTCAGTCCATGGGATCCTCCAGTCAAGAATACTGGAGTGGGTTGCCGTGCCCTCCTCCAGGGGATCTTCCCAACCCAGGGATTGAACCTGCGTTTCCTTCATTGCAGGTGGATTCTTTACTGCTAAGCCACTATTCTGGAGAAGGCAATGGCACCCCATTGCAGTACTCTTGCCTGGAAAATCCCATGGACGGAGGAGCCTGGTAGGCTGCTGTCTATGGGGTCGCACAGAGTTGGACACGACTGAAGTGACTTAGCAGCAGCAGCAAGCCACTATTCTGTGTGTGTGTGCATGTGCGTGTGTGTGTGCGCGTGCTTAGTTGTGTCTGACTCTTTGCGACTCCATAGACTGTAGCCTGCCAGGCTCTTCTTTCCTGTCCTTGGAATTTCCAAGGCAAGAATACTGGAGTATGTTGCCATTTCCTACTGCAGTGGATCTTTCTGACCAGGGCTAGAACCCATGTCTCTTGTGTCTCTTGAATTGTCAGGTGGATTCTTTACCAGCGCACCACCTGGGAAGCCCTGGTATTCTCTGTGTACCACAATGTATTTAACTTTCTCCTGCTGTTAAGCATTTAGATTGCTTCCAGATCATCCCTCATATATAATGCTGCAAGTAACATTATTATCTTAAAGTTTGCATAGAGCCTTAATGACTTCTTTTGGGTAAATATGGAAAGTGAAATGGCTTGACCTGTAATTTTTAAGACTGGTACATGTTACCAAGTTGCCTTCTGGAAAAAGATTGAACCTGTTTCCACTTCACCCACATATGCTTGTGCCCACTTCCCCATACCCTTGCTCCTTACCTTGACTATTGATTCAGTTCAGTTCAGTTTAGTCGCTCAGTCATGTCCAACTCTTTGTGACCCCATGAATCACAGCACGCCAGGCCACTATTGATAGATATCTTTTAAAATCTTGACCACTTTGTATGGTTGAAAAAAGATGTCATGTGGTTTTAATCTAAAAGCCAATTAGCACCTCCTAACACCTCACAGTAGAAACCATGTCAGACTTTATTTTCGGGGCTCCAAAATCACTGCAGATGGTGGCTGCAGCCATGAAACAAAAGATGCTTACTCCTTGGAAGGAAAGTTATGACCAACCTAGATAGCATATTCAAAAGCAGAGACATTACTTTGCCAACAAAGGTTCGTCTAGTCAAGGCTATGGTTTTTCCTGTGGTCATGTATGGATGTATGGATGTGAGAGTTGGACTGTGAAGAAGGCTGAGTGCTGAAGAATTGATCCTTTGAACTGTGGTGTTGGAGAAGACTCTTGAGAGTCCCTTGGACTGCAAGGAGATCCAACCAGTCCATTCCGAAGGAGATCAGCCCTGGGATTTCTTTGGAAGGAATGATGCTAAAGCTGAAACTCCAGTACTTTGGCCACCTCATGCAAAGAGTTGACTCATTGAAAAAGTCTCTGATGGTGGGAGGAATTGGGGGCAGGAGGAGAAGGGGACGACAGAGGATGAGATGGCTGGATGGTCCATCGAGTCCATGAGATTCACTCGATGGACGTGAATCTGAGTGAACTCCGGGAGTTGGTGATGGACAGGGAGGCCTGGTGTGCTGCGATTCATGGGGTCGCAAAGAGTTGGACAGGACTGAGTGACTGAACTGAACTGAACACCTCACAGATGCTCCCAGAACCACCAGGAACTTAGCCTGGAGTGGATGCTTCTTCCTCCCCACTTTGGTGAGGCCTTCAGAGGTCCTCACCCTCAGGAGGGTGGCAGTGACAGCACCCAGGTCCCAGATTGCCCCTGGGCAGATTCCACCCGAGCAGGCTGTCTGAGGAGTCCCAGTCCTGATCATCTCAAAGAAGAACGATGCTCCAGCCATGCACCTGAGCTGCAGGCCTGCGAGTCACAGGCACAGTGAAGCACAGCTCTGAATGGGAACGTAACGGAGGCTGTGGGCTCGGGCCCAGGGCCGGCTCCTTTGATTCCCAGCAGAGCCTTCAGCTCGGCCCCAAAGAGGGGTCTTGGGGCTCAGTCTCATCAGCCACATGTGTGTGCAGCGTGTAACCATCTGCTAAGCCCTTTGACATATTGATGACTGTGTCATTCACTCCTCAAGACAACTCCTGAAGGAAGATACAAAATTTATCCCCATTTACAAATGGAAACATCAATGTTCAGGGACTCCCCTGCTGGTCCAGAGTCTACCTTCCGGTGCAGGGCACTCAGGTTCATCTCTGGTCAGGGAACTAAGATCCCACATGCCACGGAGCAACCAAGCCCATGTGTCACAACTAAGACCCGATGCAGCGGAAAATAATTACATAGTTTCCTTTTTTTAAAAAAAGAAAATATTAAGGTTCAGAAAGATTGAGCAATTTTTCTGGGGTCAAAAGGAGAACTAGGATTTAAATTTAGACTTTAAAATACTAAACATTTCCAGTGTGACCTGTAGCATATCTGGCCCCTGACATTTCTCAGCCAGCATCACTGCCCTCATTCTTACATGTTTGTCTTTCAGGACCCAGGAACTCTTTCTCGAAGGTCTTGCTGGGACAGCAGGGTGCCTGAGCCGTCGCTGGCAACTCCCTCCCCTGCCAGCTCAACTCGCACCCCAGCCACATCAGGCCTGCTGCCAGGAAAAGGGAGAGAGACCTCCATAACCATCAGGGCTGTGAGAGGATGAATTAGATAAAGTCCATTAGGCGAACCTTGACATCCTTTGACTTACAAAGCAATATTATTAATAATCTTTGAAATGAGATTATCTCAGAAACATTAAGTGCTCATGGAACAAGTGGTATCAAACCCAAAGCAGAGTCTTCCAATTCCTAAGCAATGGCTTTAGCTCTAGGCTCCTCTTAATTTGTAGTAAATACAGTAAGCTATTTAGCTGTATTAAGAGCACTCTCCTCTCTTTGAGCCAGAAGAGCTCATAAACATATCTATTCTTGAAACTTGCTTGATCTAAGACGAATATAAATGACAGCTCAAGGTGCCTGCATGCATGTATACATTTATTCATTCATTCATGTGGTGTTTATCGAGGCCCTGCCACATGCCAGTCCCTAATCAGGCATAAGGGATTCAGAAATGATCAGGCACAGCCCTTGTACCAAAGGCTGCCTACCCCACATTCCTGTGCAGTTAAATGTGTCTGTAATCAAATAACTCCATAACCCCGAGAGCGGTGCTAAGACACACAGTGCCTGCTGCAGGCCTGGAACTCAGGGAACACTTCACAGAGGAGCTTTGCACACGCAGTGGGGTGAGGGTAAGAGTGGGAGCTGGACGCCCACTCTATAGCTCCCCCAAAGTTCCAGGATGTAGCCTGAGGGAGCTGGAAACGGAAGCAGGGGAGGGACCTGGTCAGATGGGTTTTAGGGAACTCAGTCTGGAGGTAGAGTGGAAAGGGGACTGGGAGGGGAAGAACTGGGGCCAGGAGCCCAGCAATGCAGGGCTCAGGTGAGAGACATGGGCGGCAGTGGCCAGGCTGGTATCAGCAGCGCCCAAACCCAGCTCCTCGTGGGGAGCCTTGTGGTTACATTTAACCATGCACCTGAGGAGTTCTGAGTCCTTTGGTTCTGCAAGAAGACGGAATCTAGGGACCTGGGTGGGACCAAAATTCTCCAGGTGATGCTGGTCACACCTTGGGATCTACTGGTTGGTGTCCTCCAGCTCAGAGATTCTAGAAGACCAGTTAACATGCAGGCTTTGTGAGCTGTAAAATGCCGTGCAAACATGAGCAATACATTTCTCAGGATTTTCTGTGTAAAAGTAATTTTACCAAATACTACCATTTCACTTCTCTTGGTGTGAAATCAGGGACAGGCTTGATTTTCAGTCTCTGGCACGGCATCTGTTTCTCCGGTTCTCCAGCCTCTAACAGTCCAGGCTAAAAAAGAATTCTTCTCCAGCCAAGGGATACAAAAAGGGAACCACTTTGACAGTGCATAATCCTCTCTCTTTCCCACCATCAACTCACCTGTTCGTGTATTTGGGAAGTTCAAATGATATTCCTCTGCTTTTAAACAAGACTATTATTATACTCTCAGACTGCTCTTGTTAACCATTCAGAGTCCATTTACCTCCTCCTGGGGGACTTCCTTGACCTAAGCCTCACAGGGAAAGCCTGCTCTGGCCAAGACCTGCTCTTCCACTGACCCTATTACTGTCATGTACCCGCCAAAGCTCATAAGATCTCTGATGGGCTGAGTCCAGATAAACTTGATGTGGTATGTGAGGTCCTTTCTCTTCCCAGTGGCATGTATTTGAATGGGTAAATTTAAATGTCTGAACCTCAATTCCACCATCTCTAGAATGGGGGAAATAAGACCTGTATCCCTGGGATCATATAAGAATGGAATGAAGTGATGCATGTCATGTGCAGGAATACGGAATTACAGAGTTGCAGCTTTTGGGAAGACAGATGTCACAATAAGGGAAAAGGCTCAGCAAGTCTGCAGACAAAGCAGTCTGGCTCTGCCAGTGCTTTCCCAGCAAGGCCCGACCCTTCAGCCTGACAGCATGGTCTCCTTGGAGACACTTATGTCACCAACACACCCTCTGTGAGCCCAAAGATGGCTCTGGTCAGTCATCAGATCAGTTTAAAATAAGTGAAAACTTCCAGTTACTTCATCTCAAAAATCTGCCAAGGCATTCCTGGGAGAGGAGATCAGATTCTTCTCTCTCCTCTTCTTCTACCACCCTCTTTTTTTTTCTTTCTCCTCCTTTTTCTCATTTTAAAACATTAAGTCCCGAGTTTGACCAGCCAGCTGGGAGAAAGTTTGCCTTGAGTTGTCTCTTACAAAAGAAGGACAGAGAGTATCCTGGACGAGACCTGCATGGACTAAAAATTTTATATTTGCAGAGTGATTTAAATTTACAAGGTGCTGTCACATTATCTTGATCCATACAGCTGCCCTAGGAGGAAGGTAAAGTCATTCAGTAACAAAGGTGTATTACTACCCTCGTTCTTCAAGATGATGACATGGGCTTGAAAATAATTGAGAGCCCTGTCCAGAGTCACACAACTGATAAATGGCACTGGGTTTAAACCCAAGGTATCTGCCAGTGGAATTCACCAATGTGGCTTGAACTGAAGACTCGTATTTTAGATGATGGGAAATAGTGGTGAAACGGAAGACTGGAGCTACATTCTAGAGGGTGGAACAGGCAAGTTGTGTTTATGTAGTGGGCAATAGTGAGTCTCAGAATTCTTCAGAGGGGAGAAGAGATCTGACCAAAGAATGCTTTAGGAAAGTGGATGTCAGATCAGATCAGATCAGATCAGTCGCTCAGTCGTGTCCGACTCTTTGCGACCCCATGAACTACAGCACGCCAGGCCTCCCTGTCCATCCCAACTCCCAGAGGTCACTCAGACTCATATTCATCGAGTCAGTGATGCCATCCAGCCATCTCATCCTCTGTCGTCGCCTTCTCCTCCTGCCCCCAATCCCTCCCAGCATCAGAGTCTTCTCCAATGAGTCAACTCTTCGCATGAGGTGGCCAAAATACTGGAGTTTCAGCTTTAGCATCATTCCTTCCAAAGAAATCCCAGGGTTGATCTCCTTCAGAATGGACTGGTTGGATCTCCTTGCAGCCCAAGGGACTCTCAAGAGTCTTCTCCAACACCACAGTTCAAAAGCATCAATTCTTTGGCGCTCAGCCTTCTTCACAGTCCAGCTCTCACATCCATACATGACCACAGGAAAGACCATAGCCTTGACTAGACGAACCTTTGTTGGCAAAGTAATGTCTCTGCTTTTGAATATGCTATCTAGGTTGGTCATAACTTTCCTTCCAAGGAGTAAGCGTCTTTTAATTTCATGGCTGCAGTCACCATCTGCAGTGATTTTGGAGCCCAGAAAAAGAAAGTCTGACACTATTTCCACTGTTTCCCCATCTATTTCCCATGTAGTGATGGGACCAGATGCCATGATATTCGTTTTCTGAATGTTGAGCTTTAAGCCAACCTTTTCACTCTCCACTTTCATTTTCATCAAGAGGCTTTTTAGTTCCTCTTCACTTTCTGCCATAAGGGTGGTGTCATCCGCATATCTGAGGTTATTGATATTTCTCCCAGCAATCTTGATTCCAACTTGTGTTTCTTCCAGTCCAGCATTTCTCATGATGTACTCTGCATATAAGTTAAACAAACATGGTGACAATATACAGCCTTGATGTACTCTTTTTCCTATTTGGAACCAGTCTGTTGTTCCATGACCAGTTCTAACTGTTGCTTCCTGACCTGCATACAGATTTCTCAAGAGGCAGATCAGGTGGTCTGGTATTCCCATCTCTTTCAGAATTCTCCACAGTTTATTGTGATCTACACAGTCAAAGGCTTTGACATAGTCAGTAAAGCAGAAATAGATGTTTTTCTGGAACTCTCTTGCTTTTTCCGTGATCCAGCAGATGTTGGCAATTTGATCTCTGGTTCCTCTGCCTTTTCTAAAACCAGCTTGAACATCAGGAAGTTCACGGTTCACATATTACTAAGTTGAACGGTTCTATGAAGACCTACAAGACCTTTTAGAACTAACACCCAAAAAAGATGTCCTTTTCATTATAGGGGACTGGAATGCAAAAGTAGGAAGTCAAGAAACACCTGGAGTAACAGGCAAATTTGGCCTTGGAACACGGAATGAAGCAGGGCAAAGACTAACAGAGTTTTGCCAAGAAAATGCATTGGTCATAGCAAATACACTCTTCCAACAACACAAGAGAAGACTTTATACATGGACATCACCAGATGGTCAACACTGAAATCAGATCGATTATATTCTTTGCAGCCAAAGATGGAGAAACTCTATACAATCAGCAAAAACAAGACCAGGAGCCGACTGTGCCTCAGACCATGAACTCCTTATTGCCAAATTCAGACTTAAATTGAAGAAAGTAGGGAAAACCACTAGACCATTCAGGTATGACATAAATCAAATCCCTTATGATTATACAGTGGAAGTGAGAAATAGATTTAAGGACCTAGATCTAATAGATAGAGTGCCTAATGAACTATGGAATGAGGTTCGTGACATTGTACAGGAGACAGGGATCAAGACCATCCCCATGGAAAAGAAATGCAAAAAAGCAAAATGGCTGTCTGGGGAGGCCTTGCAAATAGCTGTGAAAAGAAGAGAAGCGAAAAGCAAAGGAGAAAAGGAAAGATATAAACATCTGAATGCAGAGTTCCAAAGAATAGCAAGAAGAGATAAGAAAGCCTTCTTCAATGATCAATGCAAAGAAATAGAGGAAAACAACAGAATGGGAAAGACTAAGGATCTCTTCAAGAAAATCAGAGATACCAAAGGAACATTTCATGCAAAAATGGGCTCCATAAAGGACAGAAATGGTATGGACCTAACAGAAGCAGAAGATATTAAGAAGAGGTGGCAAGAATACACAGAAGAACTGTACAAAAAAGAGCTTCACGACCCAGATAATCACGATGGTGTGATCACTGACCTAGAGCCAGACATCCTGGAATGTGAAGTCAAGTGGGCCTTAGAAAGCATCACTACGAACAAAGCTAGTGGAGGTGATGGAATTCCAGTGGAGCTATTCCAAATCCTGAAAGATGATGCTGTGAAAGTGCTGCACACAATATGCCAGCAAATTTGGAAAACTCAGCAGTGGCCACAAGATTGGAAAAGGTCAGTTTTCATCCCAATCCCAAAGAAAGGCAATGCCAAAGAGTGCTCAAACTACCACACAATTGCACTCATCTCACACGCTAGTAAAGTAATGCTCAAAATTCTCCAAGCCAGGCTTCAGCAATATGTGAACCGTGAACTTCCTGATGTTCAAAGTGGATGTAGTGGCACACAAAAATTGATGGAAAGCAGAGATTGGTGGGAAAGGGACAAACTATTTGATTTCTTTCTTTAAAAAAAAAAAAAATTGAAGTATAGTTGATTTGGACTTTCCTGGTAGACAGTAAAGAATCTGCCTGCAATGGGGGAAACCTGGGTTCAATCCCTGGGTCAGGAGGATCCCCTGGAGAAGGGAATGGCTACCCACTCCAGTATTCTTGCCTGGAGAATTCCATGGACAGAGGAGCCTGTAGAGCTAAAGTCCCATGGGGTTGCAGAGAGCCGGACACGACTGAGCGACTAACACACACACACATAGTTGATTTATAATGTGTTAATTTCTGCTGTACAGCAAAATGATTCAGTTGTACATTGATGTATATATATTCTTTTTCCATTATGGTTTATCACAGGATATTGAATATAGTTCCCTGTCCTATACAGCAGGGAACTACTCTTGTTGTTTATCCATCCTATATATGAGTTTGCATTTGCTAATCCTTCTCCCTGTCCTCCCTCTCCATTGGCTACCTCAAGTCTGCTCTCTAAGTCTGTGAGCCTGTTTATGTTTTGTAGCTATGTTAATTTGTGTCATATTTTAGATTCCACATATAAGTGATATCATATGGTATTTGTCTTTCTCTTTCTGACTTGACTTAGTGTGATCTAATCTCTAGGTCTATCCATGTTGCTACAAATGGGGACAAGCTATTTGAAATGTGACCCTCAACTCAGATTGTGGTAGTTGACATAGAAAGAAAGAGACAGATTAAATACAAGAGACAGTTAAAGGATATCAAAAATAATGCCAAGGCTCCAAGCCTTGGGGTGGAATGAGTACTGTGAATAGAAGTAGGATGTATTATTAACAACAGTTTACTTTTTTTTTTTTTTTTTTTGAGAAGCTGGAATCTGCTAGCCACTGCAAAATTAAGAGATTTTTTGTGAATTTTTTCATTAAGTCCTCCTAATGGCCCTGTCACATAGTTAAAATTATCATCCCCATTTTAGAGATGGAAAACTGAAGTCATTATGAAGCCCAAGATTACAAAGCTAATATGGTATGGCCCAGTATTTCAACCCAAGTTTAGCTCAAAGTCTCTAGAATCCACATTCTTAACCCAGCGCTGAACAGCACTTTCCACCCACTTGCAGATATAAACTGGGATACAAGGACAGTCGGTTTGGTGATCAGACACACCTGGCCTTTGTAGCTGCTGTCACCACTAAGAGAGCACGTTTACCCTTCTGCTGATCAGACCGTCATCCCTCAAGGAGATTGGGTTTTCTGTTTAAGATGATTATTATAGAAAAGGTCTAGGCAGGGTGGGTGGGAGGTGGAGAAGGCAACTCTAGTTCAGATCCTGGACAGACTTGGGAAGGTGGTGGCCTTTGGAACGTTAGAGAATAAGGAGAGGATGCAACTAGAGATTATCATACTAAGTGAGATAAGTCAGAAAGAGAAAGAGTGATATCATATCACCATATGATATCATTTATATGTGGAATTTAAAATATGATGCGAACCTAGCTATAAAACAGAACTCAGAGAGAACAGATTTGTGGTTGCCAAGGGGTGAGGGGAGGGAGAGGGATGGACTGGGAGTTTGGGGTTGGAAGATGCAAACTATTACATTTAGAACAACCAGGTCTTACTGTACAGCACAGGGAACTATATTCAACATCCTGTGGTAAAGCATAATGGAAAAGAATATAAAAAGAGAATTTATAAATGTGTATAACTGAGTCACTTTCCTGTACAGCAGACCTGAGCACACATTACAAATCAACTATATTTCAATAAAAAAAAGAATAAGGAGAGAGATCAGTGGAAGAAACTTGTAGGATAGAGGAGGAAAATACTCAAAAGCCCAGAACATTCTGATAAGTAAAGGACTTTGTATGGGCAGCCAGGCAGGGAGAAAAGTGCATAAACAAAAGGAGATGAATTTATTTCCACCAGTTGTTTTGTCTGGGTTTCTCCAGCAGTATTTTTTTTTAGGCTGTTGCACTCGAAGTCTAACAGCAATAGCAAAGCTTCCCTAATCCCCAGCTCAGAATTATCCATCCTAGATATCTTTGTCCCAGACAGAGGATTTGGTCTTAAACTCAGATAATATAAACATCCAAAAGACAGGAAAGATAATATAAACATCCAAAAGACAGGAAAGAGGAACTTAACATCATGGAACTCTCATATTGGAAGAAGCCCTTAGACCAGGCAAGAGAGGCCCCTGTGCTGGTTTTCCTCCGCCATGCCATCTCTGATGAGCGGACAAGTCTGTGGGGTCAAAAGGAGGGATCTGTGCCTTCTCTTTTAAATCATTCCTTTGCCCTTTCCAAACAGCCCTGAGGTGCTTCTGGGACCTATTCAGGCCTCTTCTTCCTTGTCTGTTCTTCCACAGGTATGCATCCTTCTGTGCAGGTGACCAAGAGGCAGTTCTTCAGGGACAGTGAATGGAGCCTGGGCTTTCAGTCTGGAGAGTCCACATTCCATGTACATGAGGCCTCTCATGGGTACAGAGCAGGTCTGCTGTAGAAAGAGGAGGGGTCTGGGCTGCAGACTGGCTATAGGCCAGCTCTCTGCAGGCTGCCTCATTTCAGGGTGAAGTTCGAAGTAGTCTTGACAGTCTCTAATTGAGCCTGGATGTCCAGGTGTTACAAAGTATACTTATCAAGGCTGGAGGATAGAAACTTTTTATTTCACAGGTGCTAGCCTGATTTTTAACTTTGAGATATTTAGACATATAATCTGTGACCTCTGTTTGTTATCTTTCCCTGGGCCCCACAAATGTTAGGAAGAGGAACTAGGATAAAAACCATAAAAGTCATCTATTTTAACAACCAAGCTTGGGTTCCCATCAAATGCTTGAACACCTCCAGTCATGACTGGTATTGGTCTCATTGTCTCCTGAGTCACTAGACCGCTCTGTTTCAGCAGCTTCTCACTTCCAAAAGTGCCCCTGGGTGAAAATTCCATCAAAAGCCCATCTTCCTGTTCCAGAAATAACATTTAGTAGGCAACCCACTCCAGTATTCTTGCTTGGAGAATCCCAGGGACGGGGGAGCCTGGTGGGCTGCCATCTCTGGGGTCACACAGAGTTGGACACGACTGAAGCGACTTAGCAGCAGCAGCAGCAGCAGTCCTAAATAAAGGCTTACTCTGCCGAACAATAATGTGCTGAGATTAATGAGCTTTGGGGCCACATACACCAGGGTCCAAACCCTAATTCTGCCAGTTAGGAAATCTGTGGCTTTGGACAAGTTTCTTAGTCTCCCTGACCTTCAGTTTCCTCATTTGTAAGGTAGAAATAATAATTCCCACTTCAAAGGATTGTCATGGGTAATGAATATCTGTGATCAACATTCAGTTCAGTTCAGTCGCTCAGTCGTGTCCGACTCTTTGTGACCCCATGAACTGCAGCATGCCAAGCCTACCTGTCCATCACCAACTCCCGGAGTCCACTCAAACCCATGTCCACTGAGTCAGTGATGCCATCCAACCATCTCATCCTCTGTTGTCCCCTTTTCCTCCTGCCCCCAATCCCTCCCAGCATCAAGGTCTTTTCCAATGAGTCACCTCTCCACATCAGGTGGCCAAAGAATTGGAGTTTCAGCTTCAACATCAGTCCTTCCAATGAACACCCAGGACTAATCTCCTTCAGAATGGACTGGTTGGATTTCCTTGCAGTCCAAGGGACTCTCAAGAGTCTTCTCCAACACCACAGTTCAAAAGCATCAACTCTTCGGCACTCAGCTTTCTTCACAGTCCAACTCACAGCCATACATGACCACTGGAAAAACCATAGCCTTGACTAGACAGACCTTTGTTGGCAAAGTAATGTCTCTGCTTTTTAATATGCTATCTAGGTTGGTCATAATTTTCCTTCCAAGGAGTAAGCATCTTTTAATTTCATGGCTGCAGTCACCATCTGCAGTGATTTTGGAGCCCAGAAAAATAAAGTCAGCCACTATTTCCACTATTTGCCCATCTATTTGCTATGAAGTAATGGGACCGGATGCCATGATCTTCGTTTTCTGAATGTTGAGCTTTAAGCCAACTTTTTCACTCTCCTCTTTCACTTTCATCAAGAGGCTTTTTAGTTCTTCTTCATTTTCTATCATAAGGGTGGTATCATCTGCATATCGGAGGTCATTGATATTTCTCCCAGCAGTCTTGATTCTAGCTTGTGCTTCCTCCAGCCCAGTGTTTCTCATGATGTACTCTGCATAGAAGTTAAATAAGCAGGGTGACAATATACAGCCTTGACGTACTCCTTTTCCTATTTGGAACCAGTCTGCTGTTCCATGTCCAGTTCTAACTGTTGCTTCCTGACCTGCATACAGGTTTCTCAAGAGGCAGGTCAGGTGGTCTGGTATGATCAACATTATCCATTCCTTTTTTCAAGGTTAAAACTGATGTATTAGTTTCAGGTGTACAATATAATGATTCCATGTTTGTACACATTGTGAAATGATCACAAGAAGTGTAGGTCACATCCGATACGACACACGGTTATAATTTTTTTTCTTGTGATGAGAGCTTTTAAGATCCACTCTCTCTTAGCAACTTTGGAATATACAGTATTATTTTACTATAATTAAATTTTTTTTAATTGAGGGATAATTGCTCTACAATATTGTGTGCGTTTCTGCCAAAAATCAACATGAATCAGCCATAGGTATACACCCATCCCAGCCCTCTAGGTTGTTACAGAGCTCCACATTGAGTTCCCTGAGTCATGCAACCAATTCCCACTGGCTATCTATTTTACATATGGTAATGTATATGCTTCCATGCCACTCTCTCCATACATCCCACCCTCTCCTTCCTCCCCCTGACTCTGTATCATACGTCTTTTCTCTATATCTGTATCCCCATTGTGCTTAGCCACTCAGTCGTGTCCGACTCTTTGAGACCCCATGAACTGTAGCCCACCAGGCTCCTCTGTCTGTGGGGATTCTCCAGGAGTGGGTTGCCATGCCCTTCTCCAGAGGATCTTCCCAACCTAGGCATCAAAACCAGGTCTCCTGCATTGCAGGCGATTCTTTACTGTCTGAGCCACCAGGGAATCCCCATGTGGCTCCACCGCGGCCCTGCAGAGAGGTTCATCAGCCCTACTTTCAAATTCCATATATACGCGTTAATATACAATATTCGTTTTTCTCTTTCTGTATAATAGGTTCTAGGTTCATCCACCTCACTAGAACTGACTCAAATGCATTTGTTGTGATGGCTTGAGTAAAATTCCATTGTATATATATACCACAGTTTCTTTATCCATTCATCTGTCGATGGATATCTAGGTTGCTTCCATGTCCTAACTTTTGTAAATAGTGCTGCAATGAACCCCAATGCAATGGGGTATGTGTATCTTTTTCAATGATCATTTTCTCGGGGTATATGCCTAGTAGAGGGATTGCTGGGTCATATGGTGGTTTTATTCCTAGTTTTTCAAGTATTCTCCATATTGTCTTCTATAGGGGCTGTATCACTTTACATTCCCAACAACACTGCAAGAGGGTTCCCCTTTCTCCACACCCTCTTCAGCATTTATTGTTTGTAGATTTTTTGATGATGGCCATCTGACTAGTGTGAGGTGATATCTCATTGTAGTTTTGATTTGCATTTCTCAAATAATGAGTGATGTTGAGCATCTTTTCACGTATTTATTAGCCATCTGATATGTATGTGTTCTTTGGAGAAATGTCTGATTCAGTCTTTTCCTCACTTTTTGATTGGATTGTTTGTTTTTCTGGTATTGAGTTGTATGAGCTGCTTGTATATTTTGGAAATTAATGTTTTGTCAACTGTTTTATTTGCTATTATTTTCTCCCATTCTGAGGGTTGTCTTCTGAAACACAGTATTAACTATAGTCACCTGTGCTACATATTCATCTCCACAGCTTATTTACTTTGTAACTGGAAGTTGGTACCCTTTAACCACTTTCTCCCTTTTCTCCCACCCTGTAACCCATGCCTCTGGCAACCATCAATCTATTCAGTTTCTTTCTACCAGGACATTATTCAGTCTTGCTGTCTTAACCGAAGGCCCAGTCCCAGTGAGGAGGGACATAATTAATGCCAGTAAATAGCAGCTTGCTTGTTATTATTATACTTTTTCTCATGGGTAAGAAGGTGGCATTCAACCTGGAAGACCAGAGAAGTTGTCTGTAACCCCACTTACTAGTGGTGTGGCCTTGGGTGAGTCACCACTTCTCTCTGAGCCTTGGCTACCTCATCAATGAAATGGAGTTGATGATGGCCCCATTATTTCACAGAGCTCTTATATTAAAAAACTCCTATCAAAAAATTATTTTTCATTTATTCATTCTGTGACCATTCATGAAAGATCTACTCTATGATAAGTGCTGAAATAGAAAACTGTGACCCAGCTCCTACTGTGGTGTTGGAGAAAACTCTTGAGAGTCCCTTGGACTGCAAGGAGATCCAACCAGTCCATCCTAAAGGAAATCAGTCCTGGGTGTTCATTGGAAGGGCTGATGTTGAAGCTGAAACTCCAATACTTTGGCCACCTGATGCAAAGAGCTGACTCATTTGAAAAGATCCTGATGTTGGAAAAGATTGAACACAGGAGGAGAAGGGGACAAAAGAGGATGAGATTGTTGGATGGCATCACCAACTCAATGGACATAAGTTGGGGTAAACTCCAGGAATTGGTGATGCAGAGGGAGGCCTGGTGTGCTACGGTTCATGGGGGTCACAAAGAGTCAGACACAACTGAGCAACTAAACTGAACTGACCCGGCTCCTGCCCTCAAGGACCTCACACTCTAGTGAACAAGACAAAGAAATAAAAATAATTTTTTAAAAAAGAATATAGTGTGGTAAATTCTGGCAGTCTGATGGAGGAGACAACTGGCTCTATCTCAGCAAGGTTTCATGGAGGAAGTGGCACTTAAAAGAGATGGAGGCAGCAGGGAGGGGAATATTATGAAAAAGAAAGTGTGGATCATTTAATGGAAAAAATGCAGCACAAAAACAGGTCTTTAAGAGACAGGTCTTCAGATATTGACAAAAACTTATCATAGCCTGTCCTCTCATCCTTTCTCCAACATCTTCTCCCAGGAAAACTCAACAAGCCCAGTGTCTCCAACCACTGTTCACTTGGTTGGCTGTAAACACTGTCCATTGTCTTTATGCCCCAGTGGCTTACAAGTCTACATACGTCACATAATCTCTATAACCAATTTATTAACTATAGCATAATTAATACCTTATTTTAAAGCCATTTATACTTTCTAGAATTCCAGGAGTCTGTAAGCTACACTACAAATCAGAAGTCTCATCGTCCATTCACATAGTGATGTATGGGCTTATCTCATGGACATGGAAGAAGTATGTCTGTGAAGAGAGTATAAGGCGTAGGAATGTGTACATGCTCATGCAGAGATTCTGTGCACTGCCGGTGTAATGTTATTAGGAGACAGTGAAAACCTCAGCTCTAGATGGTGTCTTATTAAAACTCAAGGGATCCTGGTGGGTAGGTCAGAGACTAGGTCAGATATCATTTTTTAACTCGCTTAGGCTCAAAGTTCTCAGAACTGACGTTGATGGAACTGAGTGCTTTCCTGTGATGGTAAATTAAAAGGAAAAGCAAAATGAACAGAAGCAAAATTCCCCTGGAAGGAAACAACAGCCCAGCCACAGGAGTTGGAGGTGCTGCTGCTTAAGTACCACACTGGGCATCAGGCAGATGACAGAGCTTCACCACACACTAGGTGGCTATTGTTGGCCCCAGGCTGCTGACTGCTTTCATTCTCACTCTTGAACGTGGGGCATTATTTGGATGAGTGAAGTCCCCTTTAAAGCCCCGTCTGGGGGTGGAAAGAGCCTGGTCCTTGAAGGATAGCTGGAGGGGGACACTGGCCCCAGAGCTGTCAGCTTCATTTGCTGTGGCCACAGCCAGCATCGGTTAAGGTAGCAGGGGGCACTGTGGGCCAGGTCCCACCTAGGACACCAGCCGTCCTAGCTCTCACACTCTCAGTTGTCTTCTGCGTCTGCCTAGCACAGCCGTAGTAGTGTTACCTCCTGCTCAGCCTGTCACTTCGGGGCCTTGTCGTTGTTGTGGCCCACTAGGGAATTAAAGGAGGGAAGATGCCCGATTTCCACTAGTGCTGGGAAAACTGGACAAACACATGCAAAAAAAGAAAAGAAACTGGACCACTATCTTATACCATACGCAATTCATTCAAAATGAATTAAAGACTTAAATGTAAGATCTGAAACCACAAAAACTCCTAAAAGAAAATAGGCAGTAAGCTCCTTGACAGTCTTGGAGATGATTTTTTGAATCTGACACCTAAAGCAAAGGCGACAAAACCAAAAATAAACACGTGGGACGAAATCAGACCAAAAAATAAAATACATGGGATGAAATCAGACCAAAAAATAGACAAGTGGGATGAAATCAGACCAAAAAATAGACACCTGAGACAAAATCAGTGCAAAAAATAAACACATGGGATGAAATCAGACTAAAAAACTTGTGCACAGCAAAGAAAATCCCTAACCAAATGAAAAGACAACTAAATGAGAGAAAATATTATGAAATCGTTTATCAGAAAAGGAGCTGATATCCAAAATATAGAAAGAATTGTACAACTCAGTAGCAAAACAACAACAATCCAATTAAAAGATGGGCAGAAGATCTAAATAGACATTATTACAAGAAAACTTAGAGATGGCCAACAAATACACGGAAGTATGCTCAGCATCATTAATCATCAGGAAAATGCAAATCAAAACCACAAGGAGATATCACCTCACACCTGTTAGAATGGCTATTATCAAAAGACAAGAAATAACATCCTGGTGAGGGTGTAGAGAAAGGGATGCCTTGTAACCTGTTGGTGGGAATGTAAATTGGTGCAGCCACTATGAAAAATATATAGTAGGGTGGTTCTTCAAAAAATTAAAATAGGACTACCGCATGATCCAGCAATTCTAATTTCTGTGTATTTATCCCCAAAAGAAAAACACCTACTTGAAAAACTATATGCACTCCCATGTTCATTACAGCATTTTTTCAGTAGCCACGACCGGGAAATATGTCCATCAATGGATGAATGGACAAGTAAATTATGATTGATAAGTAGATTTATAGATGGATAGAGAGATTATTCATCCATAAAAAAGAATGAAATCTTGCCATTTGCCACAACACGGATGAGCCTTAAGGACATTGTGCTATTCTAAGTCACTTCAGTCGTGTCAGTTTGTGACCCCATGGACTGTAGCCCACCAGGTTCCTCTGTCCATGAGATTCTCCAGGCAAGAATACTGGAGTAGGTTGCCATTTCCTTCTCCCAGGGGATCTTCCTGACCCAGGGACTGAACCCAGATCTCCCACGTTGCAGGTGGATTCTTTACCAGCTGAGCCACAAGGGAAGCCCCAAACAAACAAAACCAAGCTCAAATTGGTGGTTGCCAGAGGTTAGGGCCAGGGAGAAATGGGTAAACTGTTTTGTTCTGTTTTTTCATTTAAACAAATTGAATAATTTAAAATTTAATTTATTAAAATTGATAAGTAAATAAACAGTAATCCTTTGCTTTTATGAAGGGCTTGCATGGTGCTTTTATATGTGTGACTTTGATTTAACAAATATGAGTACCCACAAGGTACCTTTCTAGATGCTGTGGGAAATACAAGATAAATAAGACAGTTCTCTTATTTACTTGGACAGCCATCAAAAGAATTTAAGTCTGAAAAGAAATTCAGACAGATACTACATGAAGTCAACTCCAAGTAACAAGGAAATGTTGAAGAGAAACATTTACACAACAGTGTTAATTAACAGTGCAAGTAGGAAGGGCTTTACTATAAGGAAATGGGAAATGGGAATTTCAAAGAGGCTAAGTGATTTATCTAAAGTTTCTTTAAACCAGGAATCTAACCTGGGCCCTCTAGCTCAGGCCTGGGCTCCTTCCCCACATGCTCCGCATGTAACCATGGTCACCGTCCTGCAACCCCGAAGAGAAGCTTGCACATGATAAACAATTGGTGAGGTGGCAAGAAGGATCATGGGAGAGGATTATCAGAGTGACCGGAGTTACTGAAAAACCTAAGAATTAACCTAAAGAGGATTTATAGAACAAAGGGAAGTTTATAAAAAATGTACTATAGAACAGAATGACAGAAAGTTATAAAAATAAAGGGGAAAAGTATCTGTAATCCTTAACACCACTTCTACTCCCAATCCAGAACTGAATAGTCCATTTCTTTGTTCTTGCACCTTCAATTTTTTGCCGGGTTGTTATCATATTTTACATGAACTGATGTCCAAGTTTGTCCACTTAAACGTTTCTCCATAATAGGATAAAGTCTTCATAATTATAACAATAATTTTATAATGTGTCATTTTTCTATCCCTCAGTCGTGTCCGAGTTTTTGTGACCCCCATGGACTGTTGCACATCAGGCTTCCCTGTCCTTCACCATTTCCCAGAGCTTGCTCAAACTCATGTCCATTGAGCTGATGATGCCATCCAACCATCTCATCCTCTTTCACCCCCTTCTCCTCCTGCCCTCAATCTTTCCCAGCATCAGGGTCTTTTCCAGTGCATTGGCTTTTCACATCAGGTGGCCAAAGTATTGGTGCTTCAGCTTCAGCATCAGTCCTTCCAATGAATATTCAAGGTTGATTTCCTTTAGGACTGACTGGTTTGATCTCTTTGCTGTCCAAGGGACTCTCAAGAGTTTTTTCTAGCACCACAGTTCCAAAGCATCAATTCTTAAGCGCTCAGCCTTTTTTTAAAATCTTTTAATTAATTTATTTTTAATTGAAGGATAATTGCTTTAGATAATTTTGTTGTTTTCTGTCAAACATTAACATGAATCAGCCATAGGCTCAGCCTTCTTTATGGTCCAACTCTCACATCTGTACATGACTACTGGAAAAACCATAGCTTTGACTAGACAGACCTTTGTCAGCAAAGTGATGTCTCTGCTTTTTAATATGCTGTCTGGGTTGATCGTAGCTTTTCTTCCAAGGAGCAAGCATCTTTTAATTCATGGCTGCAGTCACCATCTGCAGTGATTTTGGAGCCCAAGAAAATAAAGTCTGTCACCATTTCCATTGTTTCCCCATCTGTTTGCCTTGAAGATAGAACTGGATGCCATGATCTTAGTTTTTTGAATGTTGAATTTCAAGCCAGCTTTTTCAGTCTCCTCTTTCACATTCATCATGAGGCTCTTTAGTTTCTTTTCACTTTCTGCCATAAGGGTGGTGTCATCTGCATATCTGAGACTGTTGATATTTCTCCTGGCAATCTTAATTCCAGCTTTAGTTTCATCCAGCCTGGAATGTCTCATGATGTATTCTGTATATGGGCTTCCCTGGTGTCTCAGATGGTAAAGAATCTGCCTGCAATGCAAGAGATGCGGTTTAATCCCTGGGTTGGGAAGATTCCCTGGAGAAGGGAATGGCTACCCACTCCAGTATCCTTGCCTGGAGAATTCCATGGACAGAGGAGCCTGGTGAGCTACAGTCCATGGAGTCATGAAGAGTCAGACACTAGTGAGTGACTATGACTCACTCTGTATGTAAGCTAAATGAGTGGGGTGACAATATACAGCCTTGACGTACTCCTTTCCCAATTTAGAACCAGTCTGTTGTTCCATGTCCGGTTCTAACTGATGCTTCTTGACCTGCATACAGGTTTTGCGGGAAGCAGGTAAGGTGGTCTGGTATTCCCATCTCTTTACAAAATTTCCACACTTTGTTGTGATCCACACAGTTAAAGGTTTTAGCATAGGCTATGGAGTAGATGTTTTTCTGGAATTCTCTTGCTTTTTCTATGATCCAACAGATGTTGACAATTTGATCTCTGGTTCCTCTGCCTTTTCTTAATCCTGTTTGAACATCTGGAAGTTTTTAGTTCATGTATTGTTGAAGCCTAGCTTGAAGAATTTTGAGCATTACCTTGCTAGCATGTGAAATGAGCCCAATTGGTAGTTTGAACATTCTTTGACATTGCCTTTCTTAGGGATTGGAAAGAAAACTGACCTTTCCCAATCCTGTGGCCACGGCTGCATTTTCTAAATTTGCTGGCATATGGAGTGCAGCACTTTAACAGCATCATCTTTTAGGATTAGGATTTCAGTTCAGTTCAGTCACTCAGTCACGTCCAACTCTTTGCGACCCCATGAACTGCAGCATGCCAGGCCTACCTGTCCATCACCAACTCCCGGAGTCCACTCAAACCCATGCCCATTGAGTCAGTGATGCCATCCAACCATCTCATCCTCTGTCGTCCCCTTCTCCTCCTGCTCTCAATCTTTCCTAGCATCAAGGTCTTTTCAGATGAGTCACCTCTTCGCATCAGGTGGCCAAAATATTGGGGTTTCAGCCTCAACATCAGTCCTTCCAATGAACACCCAGGACTGATCTCCTTTAGGATGGACTGGTTGGATCTCCTTGCAGTCCAAGGGACTCTCAAGAGTCTTCTCCAACAGCACAGTTCAAAAGCATCAATTCTTCAGTGTGCAGCTTTCTTTATAGTCCAACTCTCACATCTGTACATGACTACTGGAAAACCCATGGCTTTGACTAGACAGACCTTTGTTGGCAAAGTAATGTCTCTGCTTTTTAATATGCTGTCTAGGTTGGTCATAACTTCCTTCCAAGGAATAAGCATCTTTTAATGTCATGGCTGCAATCACCATCTGCAGTGATTTTGGAGCCCCAAAAAATAAAGTCAGCCACCGTTTCCACTGTTTGCTCATCTATCTGCCATGAAGTGATGGGACCGGATGTCATGATCTTAGTTTTCTGAATGTTGAATTTCAAGCCAACTTTTTTACTCTTCTCTTTCACTTTCATCAAGAGGCTCTTTAGTTCTTCGTTTTAGGATTTGAAATAGCTCAACTGGAATTCCATCACCTCCACTAGCTTTGTTTGTAGTAATGCTTCCTAAGGCCCGCTTTACTTCACACTCCCGGATGCCTGGCTCTAGGTGAGTGACCACACCATCATGGTTATCCAATGTGTCATTGAATCCCTGTACTATGAATAAAATGATGATTCCTGTATCATTAGCAATTTACTTGTTTCCATTTTTTTCTGTTATAAATAACACTATAGTGACTATTTTTCTGATTCCAATTTTTCCTTATTCTGTTTCATTTCATTCTGAATATTACCAGAAATATGAATGTTGCATTAAACAGATGAACATTTTCAGATGTTAATTTCATACACACAATTTTTAATATAAATGGAATCTTACTCTACCTCTTTCTCTTTAACAACTTCATAGTATTCCATGGAAGAACTGTAATTCATGTAACATGTAATTCAGCTTGGGATCCAAACAAGTTCATAGCTCTTATTTCTCTAATTAATTAATCAACCCCCCTCCAATATTCCTATTAGCAAAAAGTTCATCATCACCCTCTTGAGACCTCTTTACCCTCCAAATATTAGGGATCTTATTCAGCCCAGAGGAAGCTACTACTGTTTCCAGGTACAACATTGAGAAAGAAACTTAGAAATTCTGGCCAGTCTGCTTGCATTTGTTTGGTACTACGTAGTGTGTTAGTTATTCACTAGTTTCTCAGCTGGTAAGGAATCTGCCTATAGTGTGGGAGATCTGGGTTTGACCCCTGGGTTGGAAAGATCCCCTGGAGAAGGGAATGGCTACCCACTCCAGTATTCTGGCCTGGAGAATTCCATGGACTGTATTGTCCATGTGGTCACAAAGAGTCAGACAGGACTGATGGAGGTTCACTTTCGTTTTCACGTAGTGTGCTATTGAATGCAAGCTCTGGCACTATCTGATGGACGTGTTCATCCACTGCTGTGGATGTAATTCACTTAACATTTCCTCTACTGATGGATCGGAGAAGGCAGTGGCACCCCACTCCAGTACTCTTGCCTGGAAATCCCATGGGCGGAGGAGCCTGGAAGGCTGCAGTCCATGGGGTCGCTGAGGGTCAGACACAACTGAGCGACTTCACTTTCACTTTACACTTTCATGCACTGGAGAAGGAAATGGCAACCCACTCCAGTGTTCTTGCCTGGAGAATCCCAGGGACGGGGGAGCCTGGTGGGCTGCTGCCTCTGGGGTCGCTAAGAGTCGGACACGACTGAAGCGACGCAGCAGCAACAGCAGCAGCTACTGATGGATATTTATCAAATCTTTGCAATCACAATAATACTACAAAGAATATACTTGTATCTGTGCATATGTGTATTTCTGGTAGGAAAACTTATCATTATGGATGTCTTCTCTGCCATGTTATGGGGCCATGTGTTCTTGGTGTTCACCATGAATCTGCCCTCAACAGCTTCTTGTCATACATAAGCTTCAGTTGGAGGCACAATTTTCTGCTTTTTCAGGGCTGCTGTAAATGTGTTTATTGTTTCTTATTATTTCAACAGGATGTTGTGGGGGGCAGGAAAGATAAATACAGATTTTGATAAGCCATTTAAAACTATAAACCTTTGCTATATACATTTCTAAAATAAATATTGCCAAATATTTTCCCAAAGAGTTTTACAAATTTTCACCTAGCCTCGATGAGTATTAAACCCCAACCTGATCAACACTAGGTATTAATATAACAATTTCCTATAATTTAGTAGAAATAAGAAATATATCTCAGTTTCCATTCCTTTGACTATTACTGAGGTTGGATAATTCTACATATATTTATAAATTCATTTCATCCTTGGTAAATCATCCATTTCTGTGTTTTGCTTATTTACCTATTTGGTCTTAATATATTCCTTTATCATCTAAATAAGTTCTCCTATTTATTGCAGGTAATTCCCCAATCTGTTATTTACCTTTTAATTAATTTTTGTCCTGGGTTCTTGTATACATAGAATTTTAATTTTGAATATAGTTAGGTTTTTCTTTTGTGCCTATAACTAGGGCGACCCACTTCACCAGTTTGGGGTACAAATAAGTTCATAATTCTTATTTCTCCAATGAATTTTTCAACTCCTCAAAGGTTCCTATTACCAAAAAGTTCAGTATCTCCCTCATGAGACCTCTTTACCCTCTCCCTCCAAACCTTAAGGATCTTCTTCAGCCCAGAGGAAGTTACTCTTGTTTCCAGGTACAAAGCTGAGAAAGAAACTTAGAAATTCTGGTCAGTCTGTTTGTGTTTGGTTGGTCTCCAGGATGTGCTACTGAATGCTAGCTTTGGCTCTGTCACATTTGTCTGCTGCTGTCGCAAAATCTTCTCTGCTGACATGGTCCCTGAACAGCCTGTGATCCTAGATTAAATATTTTTTGGTGCTCACACAGCCATTGCTCCCCAAAGCCCCATGCTATGCCAGCCTGGTGCTCTGTGATCATCTAGAGAGGTAAGATAGAAGTGGCGAGGGAGGCTCACGATGAAGGGGATATATATATAATTATGACTGATTTGTGTTATTGGATGGCAGAAACCAACACAGCATTTTAAAGCAATTTTCCTCCAATTAAAAATTTAAAAAGAAAACAAGAGAGAGACTTCTGGGAGCTCAGCTCAGAGCTTGGTGATGACCTAGATGGGTGAGATGGGAGTGGGATGGAAGGGAGGTCCAAGAGTGTGGGGATATATGTATACATATAACTGATTCTCTTTGTTGTACAGCAGAAAGTAACACAACATTGTGAAGCAATTATACTCCAAAATAATAATCATAATGCTAAAATTAAAAGACAAGGCATCTGACTCAAGTCACGTGACAGGCCAGAACCAGCCATCACCTTTACAGGTACCCTCTGCTCCCCTGGAGTTCTTTACTTCCAGCAGATCTTGGTCAGGGCCACTTCCCAGGATTCCCTAAGTTTGGATCTTAGGAAGGAGTGGAAGTCTTGGTCTCTGCCCTCTCAGAAGGATCCTGGGATCCTTATACAATTTCATACATTACTTTTTCAGCTCTGTGCATACCAAATGGTCTCAAGAAGAGAAGTACAGTTTTCATCAAGCCACAAAAGCTTTGGATCACTTTACCTGGAGGTCAGTGGGTGCCAAGCCTGGTCAGGTTGCAGATATTAAAAGTCACTCTACCTATCTTTTAAGTTATTTTTTCCTAGTTTTTATTTTTGTTTCATTTTATTTCAGCTATGTTAAGAGTAAGTATATTTGACACAGGGGATTAGGTGCTTACAAGTCTTTGGAATATCTAAGGGGCAGACTCTAGGCTGCTGCTGCTGTTGCTGTTGCTGCTGCTGCTGCTGCTGCTGCTGCTAAGTCACTTCAGTCACTTCAGTCATGTCCGACTCTGTGTGACCCCATAGACGGAGGCCCACCAGGCTCCCCCGTCCCTGGGATTCTCCAGGCAAGAACACTGGAGTGAGTTGTCATTTCCTTCTCCAGTGCATGAAAGTGAAAAGTGAAAGTGAAGACGCTCAGTCGTGTCCGACTCTTAGTGACCCGTGGACTGCAGCCTACCAGGCTCCTCCGTCCATGGGATTTTCCAGGCAAGAGTACTGGAGTGAGGTGCCATTGCCTTCTCCAGGCTCTAGGCTGAGCCCCTACAAATGACCCCTAAAACAATAGCACTGTGTCAGGAAGCTGAGGGATCACAAAGCTAAGACTGGCTACTGGCCATAGGAACACATGGCCTCAGCTGTAATCTAGAGATCAGGAAGCTGCCACCATAATGACTGGCTCCAGAGCCACACACATCCTGCCTGTTTAGTCGCTAAGTCTTATCCTACTGTTTTGCGGCCCCATGAACTGTAGCTTGTCAGGCTCCTCTGTCCTTGGGATTTCCCAGGCAGGAATACTGGAGTGGGTTGCCTTGCTCTCCTCCAGGGGATCATCCTGACCCAGGTGAACTTGCAAGCCCCACATTGGCAGGAGGATTCTTTACTACCAAGCCATGTGGGAAGCGATGCATCTGATTGGCCCCACTTAAATCATGACCAGAACCCTGGCTGCAAAGGGAATCTGGAAAATGTCACTTTTAGAGTTCTGCTGCTGCTGCTGCTAAATCGCTTCAGTCATGTCCGGCTCTGTGCGACCCCAGAGACAGCAGCCCACCAGGCTTCCCCGTCCCTGGGATTCTCCAGGCAAGAACACTGGAGTGGGTTGCCATTTCCTTCTCCAGTGCATGAAAGGGAAAAGTGAAAGTGAAGTCGCTCAGTCGTGTCCGACTCTTGGCGACCCCATGGACTGCAGCCTACCAGGCTCCTCCATCCATGGGATTTTCCAGGCAAGAATACCGGAGTGGGGTGCCATTGCCTTCTCCTTTAGAGTTCTAGCCTCTGCAATGCAGTAAGACAGGCAGGAGGAGGAGGACTAGATATTACACTCAAACCCGCCATACCAGTTGTTTATAATTACATGACAAAAGGAGGCTACACAAGTGATTCCCCTGCTGGGAAAGAAAGTGTGGCACAGTAGCTGTCCCTGTCTATAGGCATAGAAACATCTGGAATAAATTTGAAAACCCCACATAACCCAGCAATACTTACACATCTAAACTTAATGCCCTTCCTCTTGATCTTTAAAATGTCCTATCAGAAGGGATATGTCCTATCAAATGGGCCTTAGAAAGCATCACTACGAACAAAGCTAGTGGAGGTGATGGAATTCCAGTGGAGCTATTCCAAATCCTGAAAGATGATGCTGTGAAAGTGCTGCACTCAATATGCCAGCAAATTTGGAAAACTCAGCAGTGGCCACAAGATTGGAAAAGGTCAGTTTTCATCCCAGTCCCAAAGAAAGGCAATGCCAAAGAATGCTCAAACTACCGAACAATTGCGCTCATCTCACACGCTAGTAAAGTAATGCTCAAACTTCTCCAAGCCAGGCTTCAGCAATATGTGAACCGTGAACTTCCTGATGTTCAAGCTGGTTTTAGAAAAGGCAGAGGAACCAGAGATCAAATTGCCAACATCCGCTGGATCATAGAAAAAGCAAGAGAGTTCCAGAAAAACATCTATTTCTGCTTTATTGACTATGCCAAAGCCTTTGACTGTATGGATCACAATAAACTATGGAAAATTCTGAAAGAGATGGGAATACCAGACCACCTGATCTGCCTCTTAAGAAATCTGTATGCAGGTCAGGAAGCAACAGTTAGAACTGGTCATGGAACAACAGACTGGTTCCAAATAGGAAAAGGAGTACGTCAAGGCTGCATATTGTCACCATGTTTATTTAACTTATATGCAGAGTACATCATGAGAAATGCTGGACTGGAAGAAACACAAGTTGGAATCAAGATTGCCGGGAGAAATATCAATAACCTCAGATATGCAGATGACACCACTCTTATGGCAGAAAGTGAAGAGGGGCTAAAAAGCCTCTTGATGAAAGTGAAAGTGGAGAGTGAAAAGGTTGGCTTAAAGCTCAACATTCAGAAAACGAAGATCATGGCATCCGGTCCCATCACTGCATGGGAAATAGATGGGGAAACAGTGGAAACAGTGTCAGACTTTGTTTTTCTGGGCTCCAAAATCACTGCAGATGGTGACTGCAGCCATGAAATTAAAAGACGCTTACTCCTTGGAAGGAAAGTTATGACCAACCTAGATAGCATATTCAAAAGCAGAGACACTACTTTACCAACAAAGGTTCGTCTAGTCAAGGCTATGGTCTTTCCTGTGGTCATGTATGGATGTGAGAGCTGGACTGTGAAGAAGGCTGAGCGCTGAAGAATTGATGCTTTTGAACTGTGGTGTTGGAGAAGACTCTTGAGAGTCCCTTGGACTGCAAGGAGATCCAACCGGTCCATTCTGAAGGAGATCAGCCCTGGGATTTCTTTAGAAGGAATGATGCTAAAGCTGAAACTCCAGTATTTTGGCCACCTCATGCGAAGAGTTGACTCATTGGAGAAGACTCTGATGCTGGGAGGGATTGAGGGCAGGAGGAGAAGGGGACGACAGAGGATGAGATGGCTGGATGTCATCACTGACTTGATGGGTGTGAGTCTGGGTGACCTCCGGGAGCTGGTGATGGACAGGGAGGCCTGGCGTGCTGCGGTTCATGGGGTCGCAAAGAGTCGGACACGACTGAGCGACTGATCTGATCTGATCTGATCAGAAGGGATGATTCTTGAGTGGAATATTAGATGTGCATGGCTCGGGGAGGAAGGAAGTATTCCGAGAGGAAAGAAGCGACTATGACCATAGCTGAGGCCCTGTCCCACGCCGGCCATGAATTTTGCCACTGAACGTCGTGGCAGTCCAGTGAAGCCGGCACCAGTCAATTCAAACCCAGAGAGCCCTATTCAGATGTGGGGCTCCCAATTTGATGATGAATTTGATAAATTGGAGCTCATTCTGAAGACAGGGACAAGGATAATAAAGAGATTCAAAGCCATGCAACCTGGGGAAAGGTAAAAGGAAATGAGGACATTTAGCCTGGAAAAAGAAAACCAGGGCAGATGCTCTGTCTTTTGTTCATTCAATCAGTAAATGTTTACTGAGTCCTTTTTGTCCCAGGCATTCTGCTAAGCAGGTGCCATTCCTGCCAGAACTGGGCTTGCAGTTTAGTAACAGAGATGGGCCCATTGCAAAACAATGATAAATTATGGATTACAAATTATGCACATGCTACAAAGGAGGGATCCATAAGGTACAGAATGAGGAAGTGTGAAGCCTGCCTAGAGGAGTTATGGAATCCCAAAAGGGGCAGGAGTTCTTCTCAAGCTGATTCCTAAAGGAGTAATAAAAAATTGCCAAATAGATACAGGTGGAAAGAAGGTGTCCTAGGATGAAGGAAGAGTATATATAAGGATGAAGAGATATAAGATAGGATGGCTTAACTAGGGAAAGACATGCATTTCAGTATTACTGGAGCAAAAGTGCAAAGAGAGAATGCCAAAGACTAAAACTGGACTAGAAGGTAGGGGCTGTGGCAGAGATGCCTCTGCGCTATACAGCCTGGTCCTCCTCCTTCCTGGGCGCTGAGCCCTTGACGTCTCCCAGCTTCCCTTGCACTTAAGTGTGGCCTGAGTCTGGCCAATGGCATGGGAATATAAGTGACATGCACTCCTGGAGGTCTGACCCACAAAACCCTTCCTCTCATGATCCTCCACGCAACCTCTGTCTGATGGCTGGAGGCAAAGAGGCCCAAAATGGGAGGATCCTGGGTCCCCCACGTGCAAGGCTCCCTGCCCAATACCCAGGCCCCAGGTTTGGGGACTTCTTTTTTATGCCAGATAACTGAGCACTGATATATGGCATGCTATCTGTCTTGAGATGTTGAGACGACTGTCTTTCAGAGAGAGGGATCCATCATAAATGACCCTCGAAGGCAAACCAGCTCGAACAGGTGAGAGTTACACAGAGGCAGCTTTCCGCTTATCTGTTCCTTTATTATTTGTTACCCAAGTGTCATCTTTCTACCTCTCCCCCATTCCCCCTCCTTCTCCAGAAAATTTAAGAAAACAAGGAAGCAGGCCACGTCTGATCATAAATCAGCTGCGGGGATCAGCGTGTCCACACAGTATGCTCCTTCCCTTCCTCTCCCTGCCACTCTCAGCAACGCTTTGGTTGTTTTTCATCTGGGAGTCCCTGACCTTCTGGTTGGATCTGCCCTTTTTGTATTATCCTCCAATGAGCAGTGGGATAGAGAAAACACGTTTGCCTTTAGTGGGCCAGTTCTCCAGTCTCCCATCCCTGCCAAGACTTCTGCAGGAACAGGTTTGATTGGCAGGTCGAGAATAATTAGAGGGGTGTAGTCTGCCAGGAGGAAAACACTGAACTGGATATGGAGCCTGGCCAGTCCTATAGCATCAAGCAAGACAGCAAGTGAGTTATCTCCCTTTTCCTCTTTTTCTTCCTCGCTTTCTCAGAGGGGACCATTCTTGGGTCCATGACCCACAGGCTTTGTTTGTTCCTTAGGATCTGCCAGCCTTGTCTCTCCATGGCAATACCGGGGACATGGTATGCTCGAAGTCCATTTCCCAGCATCTGAGCTCACCAATCTAGAATCACCTAGGGCATTTGGGGGAGGGAGAGTCTTCACCATTGCAGGTCAGTCCAGTTTGGGCTTTGACCCTCCCTGTCTGCCTGTCTCTCTCGCAGGTAGTGTGATGTGTGGGTTTGCCTATGGCGGTTCTCCAGAGGGTTGGTGTTGGTTTGAGCATGTGTGTGCACACACGCACATTCATACCACATGTCTCCCAAGGCCAAATAATTCTGAGACAGTTTAGTCTGAATCCAAATTAAGGAAAAGTTTTCCCTAACAGAGCATCACCCATAAAGGTTTCCCTGTCCACAGAACAGAACTCACTAGACAGTATTACGCAGGGCAGCTTTGATCTGGAGCGGGATGTCCTCCCCTGAGGGCTCTCTGCACAAAGAAAGGAGTAGCAGCCCCTGCACCCACCCTCTCAAGGGGCCTGTGTCCCAGATCCTCCCGGTTCCACCACCTGGACAGTGGAGTTTGAAAAGGGAATAGCCCAGCTCTTCCTGCTGTTGGTGAGAAGAAACTGAGAGACTTCAGGCTTCAGCTGCTTTGCCTCTTTGCTCATTGACAGATGACACAGTTCAGGGCCCTTTCCAGGTGGGAAAGCTCTGGGGCAGAAGTTCACATCTCTCTCCTCATCATGGTCCAGCCACAGCTATCTTCTCCACCCTGGCTTCTGGTTATAAGGCCCTGAGCCACTCTGTAAGAAGCTATGGCCCAGGAGCCAGCAGCAAAGGGGCCAGTGGTCATGAGAAAATCTACACTCACGTGCCAATCAACAGAGCTCTGCCCAGGAGTTACAGACAGACTTGTAAGCCAGAACTCTAAGGGAGGCTTCTAGGGGGCAAGTTACATGGATGTGTTCACAGTGAGAAAATTTGATTTGTGCCCTTTCTATATGTGACACAGACTTCCTTAGTAACTCAGATGGTAAAGAATCTGCCTGCAATGCTGGAGACCTGGGTTCGATCCCTGGGCCAAAGATCCACTGGAGAAGGAATGGCTACTCACTCCCGTATTCTTGTCTAGAGAATTCCATGGACAGAGAAGCCTAGTGGGTGGGTACCCATGGGGTTACAAAGAGTAAGACAAGACCGAGCAACTAACAGTTTCACTACATGTTACACAGTAATAAAAAGTTAAAAAGTAGTCTTACCATATGGAAGTGAGCTAAGTGTCCATCTACAGATGAAGAGATAAAGAGGTGTATGTATATACATATATATCATATATCTATACACACAAGTGTGTGTGTTGGAATACTACTCAGCTGAAAAAAATAGGGTTTTATGCTAATGGCACCCCTCTCCGGTACTCTTGCCTGGAAAATCCCATGGATGGAGGAGCCTGGTAGGCTGTAGTCCATGGGGTCGCTAAGAGTCGGACATGACTGAGCGACTTCCCTTTCACTTTTCCCTTTCATGCACTGGAGAAGAAAATGGCAACCCACTCCAGTGTTCTTGCCTGAAGAATCCCAGGGATGGAGGAGCCTGGTGGGGTGCTGTCTATGGGGTCGTACAGAGTCGGACACGACTGAAGCGACTTAGCAGCAGCAGCAGCAGCAGTGTGCTAAGTGAAATAAGTCATATAGAGAAAAGAAAAATACTGCATGATGTCACTTATATGTAGCATCTAAAAAATAAGACAAACTAGTGATTTTAACAGAAAAAGAAACAGATTCACAAATATAGACAGCAAACTAATGATTACCAGTGGGGAGAGGGCAGAGGGGAGGGGCAAGATAGGGGTAGGGGATTAAGAGGTACAAACTACTGTGTATAAAATAAATAAGCTACAAGAATATATAATACAACACAGGGAATGTAGCCAATGTTTTATAATAACTGTGATTGGAATATTACTGTTAGAAATTGTGAATCACTATTGTACACCTGGAACATATAATATTGCACATCAACTATACTTCAATAAAAGTATATATAATCTTACAAGTCATTAAAAATTTATGATAAATCAAGTTAATTAAAACAATGGGGCATATGAATAATTGTAGGTAAGTAGAATTGAATAGGGAATTTAGAAATAGATCCACACATAAATAGATCTGAAATTAATATGTACTAAAGATGGTAATTTAGTCTAAGACAATTCAGCTTACCCGGCAGAACTGGCTTTCTATCTAAGGAAAAAAAAACGAAAACTGAAACCCTAAGAGCACAAAAACGGATCCCTGCAAGATGAATAATTAAATTTTTAAAGTGAAACATTTCTTACATAACTGTGTGTGCAAAAACTTCCTAAGCCAAGTAGGGAAGAAAAAGTAATGAAAGATTTAGCTCCCTAAAAGTTTAAAACTTTTACACTGTAAAGGAATTCATACTGGGGAAAATATTTACAATAATTTTGACACCGCAAGTGTTACTATGCCTAACTGGTAATATTCAAAGAGATTGATAAGAACAGCACAAAGTAACAAGTAGGAAAAGTGTATGAAATTAAGGGGTGTTCATTCAAATAAAAGGAGTTTTTTTAAAAACATCACCATGGCCCCCCTGGGTCAGAGACCCAGATGCAGGCTTGGCTATAGCCTGGAGCTGATGTTGGCTGGTCCCAGAGGAACTACTTACTAGGAATATTTTGAGGAATTGTTTATCATTCGTACTTCCTACCAAATCCCTATCTTCTCTGTCTTTCTACTTAGGAAGTTCATAAGCACCAATCTCTATATCTCTTTCCAACTTGACCTAAATTGGCATCCTCCAACTTCTGAGAGTTACTGGTGAAACTGAAAGTCTCTCAGTCGTGTCTGACTGTATGCGACCCCATGGACTGATAGCCCATGGAATTCTCCAGGCCAGAATACTGGAGTGGGTAGGCTTTCCCTTCTCCAGAGGATCTTCCCAACCCAAGGATCAATCTCAGGTCTCCCACATTGTAGGCAGAATGTTTACCAGCTGGGCCACAGGGGAAGCCCAAGAGTTACTGGTTCAGTTCAGTTCAGTCATTCAGTCATGTTTAAGTCTTTGCAACCCTATGGACTGCAGCATGCCAGGCCTCCCTGTCCATCACTAACTCCCAGAGTTTGCCCAAACCCATGTCTATTGAGTCACTGATACCATCCAACCATCTCATCCTCTGTCATCCCTTTCTCTTCCTGCCCTCAGTCTTTCCCAGCATCAGGGTCTTTTCAAATGAGTCAGTTCTTCACATCAGGTGGCCCAAGTATTGGAGTTTCAGCTTCAACATCAGTCCTTCCAATGAACACTCAAGACTAATCTCCTTTAGGATGGACTGGTTGGATCTCCTTGCAGTCCAAGAGACTCTCAAAAGTCTTCACCAATTATCTTTCTTTGGACAAATCATCCTCCTTTATGATGATAACCTGTGAAAAAAAAGGAAAAGTTGCTGTGTGGGCTTGATCTCCTCAAGGTGTCTTATTTAAATTCAATCCAATATGCAAAACCTATGTGGAAAGGAATGTAAACCTTTATTGAATATTTTGGGAAATCCCAAGGGAATAAATTTCATTCATAACATATAAAATACTCAAAACTCCTCTTTACCTTGAGTGTGCCTTGGACTTCAAGGAGATCAAACAAGTCATTCCTAAAGGAAATCAATCCTGAGTATTCATTGGAAGGACTGATGGAGAAGCTGAAGCTCCAGTACTTTGGCCACCTGATGTAAAGAACTGATTCATTAAAAAAGGCTGATGATACTGGAAAAGATTTAAGGCAGGAGAAGAAGGGAATGACAGAGGACAAGATGGTTGGAGGGCATCACTGACTCAATGGACATGAGTTTGAGCAAGCTCCGGAAGATGGTGAAGAATAGGGAAGCCTGGTGTGCTGCAGTCCATGGGGTCACAAAGAGTCAGACACAACTGAGCAACTGAACAACAACCTCTTTCCCATTTCCACCTCTCCCAGTGTCTCATGCACATGGCAGCCACCTCAAGTCTCCTCCTCTTTGCAGTCTCTCCAGAATGCTTTTCAAGTACCTTGCATGCCAGCTGTTGAATTTCTCCTCTTCTCCTTTCATTGTCTAGGTGTATTCAGGTCAGGTCATATCTATTCAAATAGAATGGTGTCTCCCGATTTACCTTTTACTCTCCAGTACAGATGAGCTGGTAGACACAGATTAGCAGAAAGCAGAGGAGGAGGAAAGCTATAAATAGTGTATGTTTCCCTATTATGCAATATGTTTTCCTATTGCACACACAAAAAAATGTAAAGTTGCTCTTTTGTAACCTGTTTTCTGAGAGAGCATGGCTTATCTGTATCCAGTCTGTTCTGGATTATTCCCTGATGAATAATCTGGCCACAAGCAGTTTTCACCCCCTTCATCCCTCAGAGACCAGTGGATGAAATGGGACTCCTATCTCCATCTCCACTTCCTGTGGGGAGCTGGAAGCCCCAAGGTTTCTTGGGGAAGCCTGCCTACCCCATATACACGGTGCAAAGTGATAAAGATTCAGCTGGAAGAGCCATCCCAGGCCACTCTCAGGGCCAGAGAAATCAGTGCATGTAACACAGATAGAAATACAACTCATCAAGATACAAACACTGCTTCCTTAGTTTTGCTCCCTATGCACAAGATGATATTGACAAATCATGTAGGTCAATTTTTAGAAAAGTTTAACGGAACACCACAAAGACACCCAAAGAATTACTTGAGAATTAGCAAACCCAGAATATGAAATAGGCGCCATATATATTGTGGCATGCAGTTGACTTGAGTGTGTGTGAGTGTGTGTGAACTATTAAGAATAGGAGACATATTTGGATATAAATTTCCCATTCTGCTCACTAAGCCCACAGGACTCTACCAGGCGCTCTCCCATGGTTTCCATGAAGTGTTGCCCCACCTGCAGAGGTAGCAAAAGGCCTGCTGCCTCCATTGCTTTATCACCTGCAAATGGCCTTTCAGATCAGATCAGATCAGATCAGTCACTCAGTCGTGTCGGACTCTTTGCGACCCCATGAATCGCAGCACGCCAGGCCTCCCTGTCCATCACCAACTCCCGGTCACTGAAACTCTTAACTACTGGGCCACCAGGGAAGTCCTCCTCAGGGCCCTTTTGCCAATGTTACAGTATTCTAAATGAAGTGATTAAGTATCCTGAATAAATCCTGGTGCAATTGTTAAGCCCCCAAACCCAGAAGCTGCCTCGTCCCATCCTTGCTGTATCCTCACCCTGGCCCAGTCAAACCCAGCCGGCAGCATGAGTAGGCCAGGTCTCTATGGCACCCCACTCCAGTACTCTTGCCTGGAAAATCCTATGGACAGAGGAGCCTGGAGGGCTGCAGTCCATGGGGTTGCTGAGAGTCGGATACGACTGAGCGACTTCCCTTTCACTTTTCACTTTTCATGCATTGGAGAAGGAAATGGCAACCCACTACAGTGTTCTTGCTTAGAGAATCCCAGGGATGGGGGAGCCTGGTGGGCTGCCGTCTATGGGGTCGCACAGAGTTGGACACGACTGAAGTGACTTAGCAGCAGCAGCTAGATTTGACCCAGGAGACGGAGCAGCTCTGTAAGACGGAGCTCCCCAAGCCTCCCTGTGCAATGTAGGTTGACAGATTTCAAATCTCACTGTTAAATTTGTTTGTGTCCTGTGAGATTTGCCTTAATTTGGTCTCAACATCTTTGGTCTCCTTTTATCCCATTACTTCACACCCGTCCCTTGGACAGCTTGAGCAAGCCTCCCCCTTCTGCTACTCTGAGTTAGATGGCTCTATGGTCCTGAGACCCATCCCTCACAGTTTAGCTCCTTCTGGTCCACCTGTTAGCCTAGCACCTTGCCTCTCCTTATCACCATCTGGCCTCAAACTTTACTTCCTTTCAATGGCCTGCGTTCTTACCTGGATCTCTTCCAGACAGCTGATGTCTTTCCAGCAAGAAGAAACAAACCCCACAGAGGCTTCTGCCTTTCCTAACAAGCATGTTCACAGTCAGCGGGCTGGAGGCCTGCTGCCTAGGGATCTCGGAACACCTCCCAAATGCCAGTAGAGATCAAATACAGATGGAGAGAAATCCAAGTGAACCATATAGACCAATGTGTCTTCCCAACACAGGCTGTGATGCCCCGTCCCTCCTGCGAGTGGTGAGTCAGGAAATAGAACGTGGAGTCCGAAAAGCTGGGGTGACGTGGAAATGGGGCCATGGCACAGGGCATGTGTTCCTTGCAGAGCAAGAACTACACTGGGCATGGAAGAATGGTGAGGGCAGGGTGTCCAGGCTCTCCCCAAAATAGCTGTGTGACCTTGGCTGAGCCAGTTCGCGTTTCTGAGCTTTATGTTTTCTGTGAAATAAGAGAAGTAAAAAAACTGCCATGTCTGAACATCAAACAAGATGCACACAGGAAAACTCTGTCAGAAGTAACGAATGTTGTTTTGAAAGGCAGAAAGGGAAAGAGAGTTGAGTCCAAGGTGAACCAAGCCTTTAACTCGCTTGCTGACCTCCACAGTCATCTCTCTGAAGCAGAGAGAACAGGCCCATAATCGGGAATCCTGACCCCAAGAGCCGCAGAGACAAGTGTCATCTGCATAAAACAGCCCACGCTCTGCATGCAAAGCAGCTTCCCCATTAGATCTGCCACCCCACAGTCTAAAATGTGCTGAACACTGGAGTGGAGCTTTATGAAGACACAAGATTCCAATGCCCTTAAATGGTCTTGTCATTTTAAGAAGAAAACAAAATATACCCACTTGACCCCAGTGTGGCAACAATGCAGTTACTTGAGAACAGATAAGAAGGTCAGATAGAAGTATGTAGCACGGAGGCCCTCCTGGGGGTGGTGAGAGACCCCTTTTCTTTTTGTTTGGGTTAGACCTTAGATGTAGAAGGAAGGTTAAGTTAATTATACTCCTCAGTATTACTTCTCAGATAGTCCACAATATGATTCATCACTGGTCTGGGCAAGGCCCTTCTTCTCTATCATTTTTTTTTCTCTTTTATTCTTATTCCTGTTTTCATTCTCCTCCTTCCACAGTCAGCCATTCTAACATGTTTAATGCATATACATTTTGGGGAATTGATTTTGGATTTTGTTTTATTGATGTAAAATTGACAGATAACAGTGTATTAATTTCAGGTATGCTAAGTCACTTCAGTCGTGTCCGACTCAGTGTGACCCCAGAGACGGAAGCCCACCAGGCTCCCCCGTCCCTCGAATTCTCCAGGCAAGAACACTGGAGTGGGTTGCCATTTCCTTCTCCAATGCAGGAAAGTGAAAAGTGAAAGTGAAGTCGCTCCGTCGTGTCTGACTCTTAGTGACCCCATGGACTGCAGCCCACTAGGGTCCTCCGTCCATGGGATTCTCCAGGCAAGAGTACTGGGGTGGGGTGCCATAGTAATTTCATATTTGTATACATTGCAAAATGATCACCACAATAAGTCTACTTATCACCCGTGACCAGTGGCCAAAAATTGTTTTTCTTGTGATGAGAACTTTTAAGGTCTACTCTCATGGAAACTTTCAAATGTACAATAGAGTAGTATTATAGTCACCACTCTATACATTATTTCTCCACGACTTATGTACTTATCTTATAACTGGAAGTTTGTACCTTTTGACCCTCTTCACCCATTTCTCCCTCCTCCACTCCCTACGTCTGGCAACCACCAGCCTGTTCTCGGTATCTATGAACTTGGCTGAGGGGGTTGTTGTTTCTGTTTTGGTGTGTGTTCGGTTTTTAAGCATAGTTTGGTGATTGTGGGATCTTTTCTTTTTTCAGTTTGTTTGTTTTTGGCTATGCTGGGCCTTCATTGCTGCTCAGGCTTTTCTCCAGTTGGGGTGAGCAGGGGCTGCCCTGGAGTTTCGGTGTGCAGGCTTCTCACTGTGGTGGCTTCTCTTGTGGGGCACAGGCTCTAGGGCCTGAGGGCTTCAGTATTTGTGGCAGATGGGCTTAAGTTGCCCCATGACATGTGGGTTCTTCCTGGACCAGGTGTCGAACTTGTGTCCTCTGCATTGGCAGGAGGATTCTTAACCCGGTTGCTGGACCACCAGGGAAGTCCCGGTATATGTTCTTGTAAATGTAAATTGTTGGTCTATGTGCTTGTATTTTAAATTTATAGAAGCAGTGCCATGCATCTAACGCTGTTTTGTTTTTTAACCTGCTGCTGCTGCTAAGTCGCTTCAGTCGTGTCCGACTCTGTGCGACCCCATAGACGGAAGCTAGCCCTCTGCTAACATCTACCCCTGTTGCTCTGTGTTACTCTAGTCCACTTGGTCCATGGCTCTCAGCAGTTGCGTTACCCTCTGAGGTGTGCGTCTACCTGGCTTTACCTCTCCAGTGATGATCACTGAGCTTGCTTCCAGTTCTCTGTCATCATAAAACACAGGGATGAGCATCTTCACACGTGGCCCTGTGTGGATATATTGAGAAATTTGGGGGACACAGACCCAGGAGTAGAGTTGCCGTCTCATGGGGTCTGAACTTAATAGGACCAAGTAGTGGCAAGTCTCTCCCTCAACAGCTGTTATAACTACACCCCACCAGCAGTGCCCCTAAATCCCCACCAATTTTTGCTAGTCTACCAGTGTAGAGGGATAGCTCACTATGGTTTCCATTTGCACTTCCTAGATTATGTTGAGTTTGGGCATCTCTTCATTTTCTTTTCTTTTTTTTTAATTATTATTATTATTATTTTTACTTTACAATATTGTATCTTCATTTTCTGCTTAGCCTTTTGATTCTGTTTTATAAACTGCCTGTTTACTATCGTTATTATATTGAGGTTCTGTTTTGCCTTGGTGATTTGCTGAGTGTCCCTGTATCTCTCAGAGAGGCCCCTACTCAAACAGCACACACCTCTCTGCTGCTGTGGTACCTCCTCTGGGGCAAAGGGACCAATCTGACCACCAAGTCTTCCCACCCTCATCCCGGGAATCAGGGCTTGGTAATGGCACAATTAGCACAATGGCACATAAGCACAATCAGAGTAAAAGGAGCCCCTTTGTCTGATTCCCTCCGCCAGCCATGCCAGAGCGTTGATGTCTGAGGAGACAGGGAACGAGGGGGAAAAAACTGCTCTTCTTAGGAGCTGCTAACCTGCTGTGTCAATTTCATGAGTTAATAAATGACTGGAGAAGGCTTAATTGCATCAGAAGAAATTGAGATCAGCCGGTGCTTAGGCCCTGCTCAATTAACTTGTGCTCCAAAGGGGGCCAAGCAGGGTGCAGGGGGCAGCTGATCGTTAATTACACGGGCTGGTGCCAGCTGCAGCAGGAGCTTCCTGTCACTGTTGGTCCAGGCGGTGAGGGAGATGACCCCGCCTCTGGGTGCTGGTCACTGAGGGCAGGGGTCCTTCAGAGAGAGCACAGACCCCTGGCCTTATGGGGACTGGGAAACCCATTTCCAACACATTCTATCAAGGAGGCTGATAGAATTTTTTTTTTTTTTTTTAAGTAGAGTTGCTTTACAATGTCGGAGAAGGCAATGGCACCCCACTCCAGTACTCTTGCCTGGAAAATCCCATGAACGGAGGAGCGTGGTAGGCTGCAGTCCGTGGGGTCGCTAAGAGTCGGACACGACTGAGCGACTTCACTTTCACTTTTCACTTTCATGCATTGGAGAAGGAAATGGCAGCCCACTCCAGTGTTCTTGCCTGGAGAATCCCAGGGACAGGGGAGCCTGGTGGGCTGCCATCCACGGGGTTGCACAGAGTCGGACACAACTGAAGCGACTTAGCAGCAGCAGCAGCTTTACAATGTTGTTAGTCTCTACTCTTCAGCCAGGTGAATCAGCTGTACATGTATACATACATCCCTTCCTTTTTGGATTTCCTTCCACTTAAGTCACCACAGAGCACTGAGTAGAGTTCCCTGTGCTGTATACAGTAGGTTCTCATTAGGTATCTTTTTTATATGTGGTAGTGTGTATGTGTCAGTCCTAATCTCCCAATTCATCCCCCACCCCTTACTTTCCCCCTTGGTATCCATACATTTGTTCTGTTTGTGTCTCTATTTCTACTTTGTAAATGAGATCAGATCAGGGTGGCTTTTATGTTCCCCCAGCTTTCACTTTCATGCATTGGAGAAGGAAATGGCAGCCCACTCCAGCGTTCTTGCCTGAAGAATCTCAGGGACGGGGGAGCCTGGTGGGCTGCTGTCTATGGGGTCGCACAGAGTCGGACACGACTGAATCGACTTAGCAGCAACAGCAGCAGCTTTCACTAGAACAGTGGCCTTAAGGTTCCCCATCCTGACCTCTATGGGCTCCATCCCACCCAGATACACCGAGTTACCTTTGGTTCTCCTCGCACTCCCCTCGTCCTCCTTCTGGCCCGTTTGCCCTGAGGACACAGAATCCAGATTCAGCCTTGTTATGGGCAGCAGATGATGCCACAGACTCCGCAAGGTCACCCACCTCCCCTGCTGCCTCCAGCCTGAAATCCTCCCAAAGACCTTCATTCCTGCATCTTTGCCCAAAAGGACCAGATGGCAAGATTCAAACCTGTTCAAGACACAGATTCTAGGTCCCTCCTCTGGAGATGCTGCTTCAGGAGATCTGGAGTCTCTGCCTTAATGTGTGGCTCAGGTGGATTGTTACCGTCAAGCCAATGTGAGACATCCAGCTTTAGGGACACCTTAGCTTCTGGTGAGATAATAAGGGCAGATGTGCTGGGAGGAGAGACAGCAGGGGCCAGGAGGCTCTGCTCCCAGTGCCTCTCCAGTTCCATCTTATCTTGCCGTGTGTGGTTAAGTAAGTCACTTATCCTCTCTGAACTTGATTTCTTCTTCTAGAGAAGTAAAGATGTTGGGACAAATTTTTTAGAGTTCTTCCATTTCCACAGACCATTTTTCTATAAAGTAACTGGTTAAGCAAGCATGTTGCATGATTTATGCCCAAAAAGTAACTTTGATTTTTTTCTTCAAATATCCCTTTACTTTTTATTTTATTTTTATCTTTTTGGTATAACCTTCCATTTATTTAGGCATCTTTAAGTCTTTCCGTAAAATTTTAAAGACTTCTAAAAAAAAATCCCTATATTATTGTTCAGTTGCTCAGTTGTGTCCAACTCTTTGCAACCCCCATGGACTGCAGTGCGCCAGGCTTCCCTGTCTTTCGACATCTCCTGGAGCTTGCTCAAAGTCATGTCCATTGAGTCAGTGATGCCATCCAACCGTCTCGTCCTCTCTTGTCTCCTACATAGCTTGTATCATACGTGTGTGTGCTCTCAGCTGTGTCCGACCAACACAGTTCTCATGGACTGTAACCTGTTAGGCTCTTCTGTCCATGGACTTTCCCAGTCAAGAATACCAGGGTTGCCATTTTCTACTCCAGGGGATCATATACACCTAGGACTTAATGCTGCTGCTGCTGCTGCTGCTCCTAAGTCGCTTCAGTTGTGTCCAACTCTGTGCAACCCCAGAGACGGCAGCCCAACAGGCTCCCCCATCCCTGGGATTCTCCAGGCAAGAACACTGGATGAGTTGCCATTTCCTTCTCCAATGCATGAAAGTGAAAAGTGAAAGTGAAGTCGCTCAGTTGTGTCCGACTCTTAGCGACCCCATGGACTGCAGCACCAGGCTCCTCCGTCCATGGGATTCTCCAGACAAGAACACTGGAGTGGGTTGCCATTTCTTTCTCCAATGCATGAAAATGAAAAGTGAAAGTGAAGTCACTCAGTTGTGCCAAACCCCTTGAACCGCAGCCCACCAGGCTCCTCCATCCATGGGATTTTCCAGGCAAGAATACTAGAGTGGGGTGCCGTTGCCTTCTCTGCTAGGACTTAATAATTTTCTCATTATTTTATATGATGTCTTTAAAATTACATTTTCTGTTTGTTGCTAGTGAAAGGTGATCGTAAGATGACTTGGAGTGTTTCTTCTTTTTCTGTTCTTGGAATGCTTTGTGTAAGATAGAATGGTTTCTTTATTAAATGTTTGGTAGGTGTTTCTGGTGAAGCTCTCTGGGCCTACGTGTTTTCTTTTTTCCTTCTTTATTTTTAAAGTCAACTTTTGATGATTTGATTTCTTCACAGTAAGATCTTTCAAGTAATTTATTTCCTCTTGAGGAAATATTGGTAGGTTTGAATTTGAAAGTTGCTCAGTAGTATCTGACTCTTTGAGACCCCAAGGACTGTATAGTCCATGGAATTCTCTAGGCCAGAATACTGGAGTGGGTAGCCTTTCCCTTCTCCAGGGGATCTTCCCAACCCAGGGATCGAACCCAGGTCTCCCGCACTGCAGGCGGATTCTTTACCCGCTGAGCCACAAGGGAAACCCATTGGTAGGTTACATTATTCCATAAATGTATTCATTTCATCTGTATTTTTAGATTATTGACATAAAGTTGTTTTTAATACCCTTTTAGTTTCCTTATGTTTGCAGCATATGTGGTGATGATGAAAATATCCATTTTCATCTCTCCTAGTCTGTAACTTGTGTTTTGTCTCACTTTCATGGATCAAAATCTAGGAGGTCTATCACTTTATTTTTTAAAACTTTCTGTTGGCATATTGTTGGTTTACAGTGTTGTGTTAGTTCCTGCCGTACAGCAAAGCGAATCGGTTATTTGTTGTTGTTATTGTTCAGTCACTGAGTCGAGTCCAGCTCTTTGCAACGCCGTGGACTGCAGCATACCAGACGCCCCTGAGGACAGCGAAGGACAGGGAAGCCTGGTGTGCTGCAGTTTGCAAAGAGTTGGACACAATTTTGTGACTGAATAAAACACCAACATGTCCATTGAGCTGGTGATGCTATCCAACCATCTTATTTTCTGTCGCCCCCTTCTTTTGCCTTCAGTCTTTCTCAGCATAGGGGCTTTAGATTTTTTTCACATAGAGTTCATTACAGAGTATTAAGTTGAGTTCCCTGTGCAATACAGCATGTTCCTCTTAGCTATCTATTTTATATATAGGAGTGTATATATGTCAATCTCAATTTCCAGTTTATCCTCCCCCCACATCCCCTGGTGCCCATAAATTTGTTTTCTACATTTGTGACTCTACTTCTGTTTTGTAATTAAATTCATTTGTATGTACTCTTTTAAAAAATTATATATATAAACGACATGGTTTTTGCCTTTCTGTGTCTAACTTACTTCACTCTATGACAATCTCTAGGTCTATCTATGTTGCTGCAAGTGGCATTATTTTGTTCTTTTCTGTGGCTGAGTAAGGGCTTCCCAGGTGACTTAGTGGTAAAGAATCCGCCTGCCCAGCAGAAGACATTGGTTCAATCAGGAAGATCCCTTGGAGAAGGAAATGGCAACTCACTCCAGTATTCTTGCCTAGGAAACCCCATGGACAGAGGAGCCTGGTGGACTCCACAGAGTCTCACAGAGTCAGACACGACTTAGTGGCTAAATAACAACCACAAATGACTGCGTCATATTCCGTTGTCTGTGCACCGCATCTTCTCTATCCACTCCTCCTGATGGACACGCAGGTTGCTTCCGTGGCTTGGCTGTTGTGAATAGTGCTGCTGGGAATATAGCAGCATGTATCTTTTTTTTTTTTTTTCTTTTTGTTATTTATTTATTTTTTTTTTATCAAGAATCTCTTTTATTGATTATCAGAAACATTACAAACACCTAATATGAACAAATTGTAACATGACAGTGTTTAGTTTGAACAATTAATCTTTTTGAATTATGTCTCTTCTCTGGGTATATGCCCAGGGGTGGGACTGCTGGGTCATACGGCAGTTCTGTTTTTAGATTTTTAATACTCTCCATATTAATTTTCCATAATGGCCACATGAATTTACATTCCTACCAACAGTGTAGGAGGGTTCCCATTTCTCCACATCCTCTCCAGCATTTCTCATTTGTAGATTTTTTTGATAATGGCCGTTCTAATTTATGTGAGATGATAGTTTGATTGTAGTTTTGATTTGCATTTCTTTGATAATTAAGATGTTGAACATCTTTCCATGTGATTTTCAGCCTTCTTGTATATCTTCTTTAGAGAAATGTATATTTAGAGCTTCTGCCCATTTTTCAAAAATTCATTTAATTGGAGGATGATTGCTTTATATTTGTGTTCGTTTCTACCATACATAAATACTGCCCATTTTTTGATTGTGTTGTTTCTTTTGATACTGAGTTGCATGAGCTGTTTGTATATTTTGGAGATTAATCCCTGTTGGTCAATTCATTTGCAGATATTTTCTCCTATTCTGTGGGTTGTCTTTTCATTTTGTTTATGGTTTCCTTTGCTGTGCAAAAGCTTTTTAAATTTAATTAGATCCCATTTATTTATTTTTGCTTATTTTCATTACTCTAGGAAGTGGATCAAAAAAGATCTTGCTGCGAGTTATGTCAGAGAGTGTTCTGCCTGTGTTTCCCTCTAAGAGCTTTATAGTTCCAGCTTTACATTTAGATCTTTCATCTATTTTGAGTTTATTCTGTGTATGGTATTATAGAGTATCCTAATTTCATTCTTTTATTTGTATTGGCCAGTTTTCCCAGCACCTCTTGTTGAAGAGACTGTTTTCTCTCCATTGTGTAGTCTTGACTCCTTTGTCAGAGATTAGGTGACCATAGGTGCATGGGTTTATCTCTGAACTTTCTATTCTGTCCCATTGATCTAATTTCTGTTTTTGTGCCAGCATCGTACTGCTGATTACTGTAGCTTAGAGTATAGCCTGAAATCTGGAAGGCTGATTCCTCCAGCTCCATTTCTCTTTCTTAAGATTATTTTGGATATTCGGAGTCTTCAACTGTGTTTCCATACAAATTGTAAAATTTTTTGTTCTAATTCTGTGAAAAATGCTATTGGTAATTTGATAAGGATTGCACTGAATCTGTTGATTGCTTTGGTATAGTATAGTCATTTTCACAGTATTAATCCATCCAACCCCAGAACATGGTATATTTCTACATGTGTGTGTGTCATCTTTTATTTCTTTCATCAGTGTCTTATGGTTTTCAGAGTACAGTCTTTTGTCTCCTTAGGTAGCTCTATTCCTAGGTATTTTATTTTCTGATGCCTGGTAAATTGAATTGTTTCTTGAATTTCTCTTTCTGATCTTTCATTTTTAGTGTATAGAAATGCAGTAGATTTCTGTGTATTAAGTTTGTAACCTGCAACTTTACCGAATTCATAGATGAACTCTAGTAGCTTTCTTGTAGCATCTTTAGGATTTTCTGTATATAGTATCACATCATCTGCAAACAGTGACAATTTTACTTCTTTTCCAATTTGAATTTATTTTATTTCTTTTTCTTCTCTGATTACTGTGTATAGGACTTCCAAAACCATGTTGAATAAAAGCAGTGAGAGTGGATATCCTTGTCTTGTTCCTAATCTTAGAGGAAATGCTTTCAGTTTTTCACCCTTGAGAATGAAGTTAGCTATGGGTTTGTCGTATATAGCTTTTACTATGTTGAGTTATGTTCCCTCTGTGCCCACTTTCTGGAGAATTTTTATCATATATGGGTGTTGAATTTTGTCTAAAATTTTCTACATATACTGAGATGATTGTATGGTTTTAATTCTTCAGTTTGTTAATGTCATGTATCACTCTAATTGATCTATGTATATTGACGAATCCTTGCATCCTTGGGATAAATTCCACTTGATCATGGTGTACGATCAAGTATCCCTTTAGTTTAAAATGTATTCAGTGGGAGAAATCTGCCCCTGCCCCTAGAGTAAAACTTATGCCAGGCCCATTGCCCTTTCATTCCCTCCTAGGTGATAGGCTCATAGTCAGTCTAAGTTATAGATACAGTTTCAACTCAGAAATTAGAGTGTCAGTCATGAGTGATAATCAAAATACTCCCCACCCAACAGCATTACTCTTCTCCTATTCTCCAGTTTGGATCTGCTGCAACTGGGGCATTGGGCAAAATCCCTTGCTGTCTACATTCCCCCTGCTCTTACCCTCCCTCCCACTATCCTCAAGACCTGCTGTGAAACAGAGAATTCTTACTGGTTAGAGAGCAGAGAGTAGCTTTAGACTGGTTCCTGCTTTTGTGAATGCTTTCTGGGGTTCTTCTGAGGTTCCCTGATGGTCCCTTAACCCAGGCAAACACATCATCTCTATTCCTGGCCTTCTTGGCAACTCCTCGCTCAGCCCCTGGGGCATCTAGAGGCCTGGCCTCCTCAACTGGGGTCTTCTCACGCCTCCAGGTGGCACTATTGGGCAGGACTCAAGACAACAAGCCCTGCCAGTTCCATGGCCCTCCCGCCTCTTTTGCTGGTTGGAATGAGAGATTCACGGCTCAGCAACAGCTCTTGCCAAGGAAATCTTCCTCACCAAATCTTCACCAGATTATTGATCCATCTCTCTTTTACAAAGCACTCATGAATCCTGACTCAATGAACATGAATCTGAGCAAACTCCAAGAGACAGTGAAGGACAGGGAAGCCTGGTGTGCTGCAGTCCATGGGGTCACAAAGAGTCTGGCATGACTTAGCAGCTGAACAACAGCGTGAATCCTGAAGCAGATTTGCATCCCCATGTATATTTCCCTGCACATGGCCAGGGAGGGGGAACTTATTCCAAACTCAGTTTAGTCTTCTGATGTCAACCCATTGGCATCTCAGTGGGTATGTATCTGGCATCCAGCTGCATACGACATACATTTTCATATGAGTGAAAACATCTTTTAGAAGAGAAAGCCTGAGTGTCCAGAACACCCAAGGCAGGCACTGAAGACATTGTTAAGGCCTAGATCTAGAAGGAGGTGGAGGCGGGGATGGAGCACCTCTGCAGGTGACCAGCTGCCTTCTCAACTCCTCTGGGAGCTCTGTTCCTGAGACTGCTGAACTCAGATGGGTGCAGTCCTTGAGGCCTGAAAATGTCTGTGCTTTGACCTCCAGCTTCCTGCTGAGCCAGAGATCCTGGAGGTTGTCCCTGTGGAAGGTGGCTAAGCACATCCCATTCATGGTTAGGTTCCCTCCCTAGTGAAAGCACACACACCAGTGGAGCAGGTTCTCCTCGGGACAGTGAGCAGCAGCCCAGCATCACCATCGGGGGCACCCTTCCTCTCCCCGCCGCCCCCAACACCCCATTCCTAGGTTGGGCCCAGATGCTCCTCTAAATAAGGTTGAGCGGATAAAGAATTTTGGCTTGAAGGGATGCCCAATAATTTGCCTACACTGGATTCCTCGGTGGATCTCACCTCCTCCACCTCCATCAGCATGAACTTATCCATCCAAGTGTCTGGTTGGCATGTTGGCCTGAGGAGTCAGGGTATTGGAGTAAGAGAAAGGTATGAGCAGCTCTGGGCACTGGGAATACAGACAATTCCAGGAAAGAATGGGGTAAGGGGATGGGAAAGAAGTATATGGGGCCAGAGTGAGAGGGATCGGCTATGCAGCCAAAAGGGACACGTCCACCAGGGGACAGGGCAGCATGCTCCAGCAGGAGCATGAAAGAGGAGCCGGACTCCCTTCCGCCACTGAGCCTCGCTTCCCAGAGCAGGAGGTTGCTCTTGTCCTGATGCTGCGTCGGGAAGAGGGTTCCAGGCAGTGACCCTGAGGGAAGGAAACAAGGATGGGATAGGATGTGGTCTTGGAGGTCTGAGCCTAGGTTCTCAGGCTGGGGGGACCTCAGACCAAGGCAGTTATGGAGGTCAGGAAACAAGCCCCTTGGGGTGTTCACTCCAGAGTCCTGGGGTCATAGCCAGGTGCCAAGGTGTACCCGTCTGTCCTCTCAGCCTCCCCCACCAGCTCTCACTGACCTTCTTCCCCTCCCTTCTCTGGCAGGAACTGATGCCCTTGGCCATGACGCACCCCCAGCTGCTGTCTGCTCAGGCACAGCCGGCGTGACTGGGCTGTCACTGATCCAGCTGTTCACGTAAGTGTGAGGCACGGAAGAAGGTACCTGGATCCTGGGTGAAGAGAGGTGCTGGTGGAGAGGGAGCTCCAGAAAGTCCTGGTCACAGAGGGTGGGCCCGGAGCTCTGCAGTTGGCAATAGCCCTTGTTCTCTTTGGCTGCCCTCAGCCTCTCAGTTGGTCCCCACTGAATCCATTCTGTCCAGGCTCTGCGAGGGTACATAGGGACCTTCTTCTCAAAGCCTCGGAAATTAATCAGGCAAGAGATGTGGCAGAAACTCCATAGCACTGGCCCTTCAGTCCTGACTTCAGTCCTGACTCAGACACTTGCTATTATGACTTTAGGCAAATCATCATGATGCTGTTAAAGTGCCACATTTAATATGGCAGCAAATTTGGAAAACTCAGCAGTGGCCACAGGACTGGAAAATGTCAGTTTTCATTCCAGTCCCAAAGAAGGGCAATACCAAAGAATGTTCAAACTACACACAATTTCACTCATTTCACACAGTATCATGCTCAAAATCCTTCAAGCTAGGCTTCAACGGTATGTGAACTAAGAACTAGATGTACAAGCTGGGATTTAGAAAAGGCAGAGGAACTGGACATCAAATTGCCAGCATCTGTTGGATCATAGAAAAAGCAAGGGAATTCCAGAAAAATATCTGCTTCAATGATTACACTAAAGCCTTTGACTATGTGGATCACAACCAACTGTGGAAAATTCTTTAAGAGATGGGAACACCAGACCACCTTACCTGCCTTCTGAGAAACCTGTATGCAGGTCAAGAAGCAACAGTTACAACCAGACACGGAACAATGGACTGGTTCAAAATTGGTCAAGGAATACGTCAAGGCTGTATATTATCACCCTGCTTATTTAACTTATACACATAGTACATCATGAGAAATGCCGGGTTGGATAAAGCCCAAGCTAGAATCAAGATTGCTAAGGGAAATATCAATAATCTCAGATATGCAGATGACACCACCCTAATGTCAGAAAGCAAAGAGGAACTAAAGAACCTCTTGATGAAGGTGAAAGAGGAGAATGGAAAAGCTGGCTTAAAACTGAACATTCAAAAGACAAAGATCATGGCATCTGGCCCCATCACTTCATAGCAAATAGGGGAAAAATAGGAACAGTGACAGACTTTGTTTTCTTGGGTTCCAAATTGACCTTGGACAGTAACTGCAGCCATGAAATTAAAAGACGCTTGCTCCTTATAAGAAAAGCTATGACCAACCTAGACAGCATATTAAACAGCAGAGACATCACTTTGCCAACAAAGGTCCATATAGTCAAAGCTATGGTTTTTCCAGTAGTCATGTTTAGATGTGAGAGTTAGACCATAAAGAAGGCTGAGCACCAACAAACTGATGCTTTCACACTGTGGTGCTGAAGAAGACTTGAGAGTCCCTTGGACAGCAAGGAGATCAAATCAGTCAAACCTACAGGAAATCCACACTGAATGTTCATTGAAAGGGCTGAAGCTGAAGCTCCAATACTTTGGCCACCTGATTCAAAGAGCCAACTCATTGGAAAAGACCCTGATTCTGGGAAAGATTGAGGGCAGGAGGAGAAGGGGACGACAGAGGAGGAGATGGTTGGATGGCATCGCTGACTCCATGGACATGAGTCTGAGTGAACTCTAAGAGATAATGAAGGACAGGGAAGCCTGGCGTGCTGCAGTCCATAGGGTCGCAAAGAGTCAGACACAACTTAGTGACTGAACAACAGATAGAGTTGAATCCAGCAAGGAACCAGAACCTGTGCCATCAACATCAGGTGTGAGTGAAATTGTAGCTTGCCCTCCATCTCCTATTGTTGACAGTCCTTCAGCTCTACCATCTCCCATCTCTTCTCCCTCCTCCAGTTAGTAATCATCTTGCCTGTTCCATAAAAGCCAGCCCCTGAATGCCAGCTGTTTACTATTGTAGTTTTCAAGCTACTATAGTTTAAGATTAAAAATGTTTTGTGTTTGTTTTTACATATTATTTGCATGAAAAGTATTATAAACCTATTGCAGTACACTACTATATGGCCAGCTGTGTTAGTTGGGTACCTAGGCTAACTTTGTTGGACTTAACGAGCAAATTGGACTTAATGATCATGCTCTCAGAACTGAAGGCATTCATATGTGGGAGAAAAGACTAAGAAAGAAAGTGAAGTCGCTCAGTTATGTCCGACTCTTTGCGACTCCATGGACTGTAGCCTACCAGGCTCCTCTGTCCATGGGATTTTCCAGGCAAGAATAATGGAGTGGGTTGCCATTTCAGACTTATAGTAAACTGTAGAATGAAAGCTGTTTAGGTTCGGGGAGTTATTGTGATTATTTACATCTATTTGCAAAGAGAAAACAAGCCCACCTAAAACCATAAACACCCGTGGTGGGCAGAATTGAAATGCTGAGTTGCACCACCAGGACTGGACCCTCCAGGCGGCTGGCCGGGACCACATGCATTTTACAGGTCCCTTCTTGGTTTACAACTGTGAGGCCAGACTTAAGTGGTCACAAAATGTCTGGGTCTCCCTTTTCTGCACAGATCACCATGTTTGAAGGGTATCTTAGAGTTTACAAGGGGCCATTGTATACGTGAATCATTTTATTCACGGTCGTACTAGTAAGCTGCATTTTTTTTGTAATCTCTCTTTTACAAATGAAAAAGAAGGCCAGCTTCCAAGATGGGGTGCCTGCTAAGTGGCACATTTGGGCTTTGAATGGGCCTTCAGTCCCATGGCTCCACCTGTACTGCCATGCCCTTTCCAGGCCACTTCTGCTGTGGCTGAAAGAGGGAGGCCAGGCATGGAGAGTAAAGAAGGAAAGATGCTCTTCCTGTATGGTTTCATAATTCCTTGCTTCCTAAAGCAGCCTAGGCATATCCCGGGGGACCAGGCCAAGACTTTCAAGAGAGTGGACCACTGCTGGCTCCTCCAACCTCAGGTCACTAGAGTCTCTCTGTCTCTTGAGCCATCTCAAGGGTGACAGGCCGGTGAAGCAGAAGGAGGAGTGATGTTGTTGTGATGGTGTATAAGTCCTCCCAAGGCTGAGGTTCACCTTCTCACCCCAACTCCCAACAAACGCCCCAATGAACCCTGAAGCCTGGCTCACCACACATTTCAGCAGTCAAACCACTTTGCAACAAGGATGCTCTGACTGCAGATGAGACGCGAGTGGAGAGATACACTGCCCTCTGGTGGTCAGTCAGGGTCATTACTGCCAGGCCTGTAAAAGAAACGTTGTAGGAGGAAGGATGTGCTGCTGCTGCTGCTGCTAAGTCGCTTCAGTCGTGTCCGACTCTGTGCGACCCCACTGACGGCAGCCCACCAGGCTCCACCATCCCTGGGATTCTCCAGGCAAGAACACTGGAGTGGGTTGCCATTTCCTTCTCCAATGTGTGAAAGTGAAAAGTGAAAGCGAAGTCGCTCAGTCGCGACCCCATGGACTGCAGCCCACCAGGCTCCTTTAGTCGCTCAGTTGTGTCGGATTCTGCGACCCTACGGGCTGAAGCCCGCCAGGCTCCTCTGTCCATGGGCTTTTCCAGGCATGAATACTGGAGTGGGTTGCCATGCCCTCCTGCAGGGGATCTTCCCCAACCCAGGGATCGAACCCAGGTCTCCTGCATTGCAGGCACATTCTTTACCATCTGAGCCACCAGGGAAGCCCATATGGGGAAGTGATTACTTTTATTAAGTGCCTGCTGTGTGCCAGGCACTATGTATAAAGCTGCAAGATAGGATAGAGTATAACATGCAACTCCTGACCCCAGAGGACTCATAATTTAGTCCAGGAGTCATGATGTTCCCACACAAAAGTTGACAAGCATTGCACCAAGATAGGATTTGAAAAATGGCACATGGAAAGGCGTTACAGTAGAAGTGCAGAAAGAGAGATTGCATCACAATGAGGCAGCTGGGGAAGGCTTCTCAGAGCCCTGAAGGATGGGCAGAATTGAAACAGATGGAAAAAGTGAGAGATTATGGTCTCCCCTACTGGAACCCTTCAGGAGCCCCCATTGTCTCCATAAGCATTAAATTCCGTGTCCTTGCCTGCTTCATGCCTACCCCAGCCTTCCTGGATCCTTACAGTTCCTGAGAACTGCGTGTTACCTCCGTGTTCTTTCACATTGCTGGACTGTGCATTCTACCCTCTGCACTTTGTCTGCTGGACAAGCCCCCACACAGCTTTTGGAACTCTGCTCGTGGAACATAACATGTTCTCTGGAACTTTTCCCCAAGTAGGTAGCTGCTCCCTCCCCTGTGTTCTCACAGCCCGTGGTCTGTGCATCTCTGATTCTTCAGGTTTATTAAGTGTCTTTTCATCACTAGGCAATACATGTCTTAAGAACTGGGACTATCTGATGGGCAGAGGATTCCTGCAAGAGGGGCAGGGAGGGACAATGGGCAGTGAGAAGGGTGAAATAAATTGGTGGTGAGCACGCAGGGAAGTCGGGGAGGGGAAAGCCACTGAAGCTCAGTCTAAATTAAGTCTGCACCCAGATAAATGTGTGCTGAAGGCACTGCAGTGCCAGAAAGGCTCTGGAGTAAGAGGGGTGCAGGGGCATAGTGAAGGGCTGACTGTAGGTGATGTGAAGACAAAACCAGTGAAATCCTTTAGGAACCCATTGCACCAGTGCTGATATGCAGCACACAGTCATAATTGGTGTGAAGAATGGAAGACTGGAAGAAGCTAAACAATTGGAGGATTTGAAAGTCTGGGCAGGGACTTCCCTGGTGGTCCAGTGGTTACGAATCCAACGCAGGGGGCACAGGTTCCATCCCTGGTCCAGGAAGACCCCGCACACCACGGAGCAGCTAGGCTTGTGCGCCACAACTACTGAGCTGAAGCTCGTGTGCCTGGAGCCCATGTGCGCAGTAAGAGAAGCCGTGACAGCGAAAGCCTGTGCACCGCAGCAAAGACGAGTCCTCACTCACAGCAACTGGAGGAAGCCCATGTGCAGCAACTAAGAGTGTTAAGAAATGCTTATTTATTTATCAACAAATAAACATTTTAAAAGAAGAAACTCTGGGCACCTAGGGGAATGCGCCACAACCTTGTCAAACTCCAATGTGCAGATAATCACCTGGGGCCTTGCTAAAACTCACGTTCTGACTCCTTCGGCTGGTGGAGGGGCCTGAGAGGCTACGTATCTAACCAGCTCCCAGGTGCTGCCTGGACTGATCCACAGACCACACTGTGAGCATCTTTGAGGGAGTTAGAAGCAGTGCCGGCTCCATGCCGGGCTCCAGGAGCACAATGGTGAGGAGCAGATGGTGTCTCTGGGTGAGGAAAGGCGCCCCTTCCCCAGGTGGACACAGTGGAGCACACAACTTCCTGAGCAGCTGGTGTTCCAGCCCCCGCTTGCCCTTTGAGAGAGCAACAACCTGTAAAACCCTCTGTGGCAGCTCCAGTAGAACCGGTAACTCAGAGGTTGGCAGAGGTGGGGGAGCCCACTGGAAGACAAGGTAATGACTTGGCCTGCCACAATTGGGTTCAAGCTGCAAGCTGGAGACTCAGATCTGGGACCAGTGGGCCTACTGATGACAGAGCATCCGGGAGAGCCGGGTGAGGTGAGGTGGAGCCCAGCGACTAATCTAACCCTTGGGACCTTTTTCAGGATGACACTCTTCTAACATCATCTCCATCTCTCTTATTGTCTTGCAGGTCACCGTTCCCTTTATGAACGTAAGTGCTTGCGGTCATTCTGTCCTCAAGATGCCAAGTCTCCTCCCACCCTCCTGCTCCATTGGCAGAGTCAGCCTTGGTCCCTGTGTGCCTGGGGGGATCGAGAATCTTTGTCCAGTGACCTGAAAGGGGAGTCAGCCGTCAGGCAGCCTCACATCCAGAGCATGCCTCTGCCCCACCCAGCCCCCCTTAGCAGGACCCATCTCCCCAGCCTCGCCTCAACCTTCCAGGAGCCGGAATGTGCCTGCCGGCTCCCTCTGAGCTCACCTTGCCCTTGTTTCCTGTATGAGTTCGAAAGAGAGGACAGATGCCACCCGAATGAGTATGGCTTGGAGCCAGGCCAGAACCAAGTGGAACTTCTGAGGCTCAGACCCTGTGCCTTCCACCTACGTCAAGGGCTTGGGGACCATGGGTGTTTGTGCCCTGGAGGGCAGTGATCAAGAGCCTCGCCACTGCGGGTGAACCCTCAGCCAGAGCAAGTAGAGCCTCAGCTCATTGTGAGAAAAGCAGGGATAGTTAACAACTATCTCGAAAGGTGATTTTGAAGATTAATTGAGATAACCAGGGGCGTGCTCAGCACAGTGCGTCACACAGGCTAAGCCCTCAGAAACAGAAGCTATTTATTCTCCATGTGCAGAAAGACAGCAAGAACCTTTGAAACTAGATGGAAACAGGGAGCAGAATTACACCAGCAGTCAGCTCTCCGCCACCTCTCGTGAGGTCCCAGGTTAGGCTGGCCTGGCCGCTGTGTCTGCAGGAAGCTCCTGGCGTCCCACCCCGGGGGCCCTCCCTGCTCTCAGGTCCCTCCCTCCCCACCACGCCTCCAGCTGAGGAAGGTCAGCTGCCCTCACCTCTCCCCTTGTGTCTTTGCAGAGTTTGATGGGGCGTCGGGCGGATGACAGCGGGAACAGTTGTGATCACTGGCGGAATCCTAGCTACGGTCATCCTCCTCTGCATCATCGCTGTCCTGTGCTACTGTAGGCTCCAGGTCAGTGCCCGAGGCCCGGGGCCACAGGCCGCCAGCAAACCGCTTCCCCAGCAGCATGGAGGCAACAAAGCCCCAAGCCTAGAAAGTGGGAGGCTTATGTAGAGGGAGCTGGACCTTGCGGGGTGGTCAGAAGGGAGCTTTCCCTCAGCCTGCACACTCTGGGCACCCGAGAGAGTGAGCTGGGAAAGCACCGGCTCCTTGTGTGGTGTCTCCCGGAGGTCTGAGATTTCAGGATTAGTGGGAAGGACACTGTTGTGAGGAGACTGAAGGCAGCTCCCAGCACCCCAGCCTGGTCTCAGTAGAATCTGTATGTCCCTCCCTCTCTGCCTCCCCGCCTCTCTCAACCATGTGTGTGCTAAGTCCCTCAGTCGTGTCTGACTCTTTGCAACACCATGGACTGTAGCCCACCAGGCTCGTCTGTCCATGGGATTCTCCAGACAAGAATACTGGAGTGGGTTGCTATTTCCTTCTCCAGGAGATCTTTCCCACCTAGCGATTGAACCCGCATCTCTTAAGTCTCCTGCACTGGCAGGTGGGTTCTTTACCCCTAGTGCCACCTGGGAAGCCTCTCAATAGCCACCTGGAGCTAATACACAGGAAGTAGGTGGAGGAAGCGAGAAGAACTGATCTTGCAGGGCCGGAGGACTTCGCTGTGGACCGTGGGCACCTGGTGTTGACTTGTATCTCCAGGGTTGACCAAGCGCCGGGTGCGGGGTCCTCGGCGGAACAGGGGTGCGGGTATCTGCGCATACCCAGAGGGGGGCACCCCACCCTCAGGCAGCCCTTCCCTCTCTCCCCTCAGTATTACTGCTGCAAAAAGAGCAGAGCGGAGGATGCAGACGAGGAAGAGGAGGAGGAGCACGACCTGCCCGCACACCCCAGAGGCCCCACCTGCAATGCCTGCAGCTCCCAGGCCCTGGATGGCCGAGGCAGCCTGGCACCTATCCCCGGCGAGCCCTGCGGCCAGCCGTGCAGGGTGGCGGCCGGCCACTGCACCGCCTGCTCCCCATACAGCTCCCCCTTTTACATACGGACGGCTGACATGGTGCCCAACGGGGGTGGAGGCGAGAGGCTCTCCTTTGCTCCCACCTACTACAAGGAGGGGGGACCCCCGTCTCTCCAAGTGGCAGCGCCCCAGAGTTACCCGGTGACGTGGCCAGGCTCTGGGCGCGAGGCCTTCACCAATCCAAGGGCTATTAGTACAGACGTGTAACCCCTTTCACCCCTGACCCTCCCCAACACACACCAACACTGCTGCCCCCCTCCCAGGATCATCAATGGGGACAGCGGACGACCCCTCCCACAGCCTGCAAGGACCTTCTCAGTTTTTCTGGCTCTCCTTGCCCCACAGTGGAAGGCTCACCCGGATTCAGGCTGTCGAGGGCATTGAGAACCAGGGCAGGGGCTGGCCCTACGGCCCAGAGGAAGGGGGCCTGACAGGTCGTGTTGGCGGCCTGGCCGGTTTCTCTGCTGGGACTTTCCTCTGGCCAGGCCAGCGTGGCCACAGCCCTCACGCTTCCCTCTGTCCCCTGGCCTTGCCAGACTCTGAGGAGATGAGCAGGAGCACCAGGGGAAGCTAAGCAAAGCCTCCGGAGATCTCCAGAGTGCTTGGGGGATGAAAGGAGAAAGTGGACAGTGAGGGCAAGGGGAGAGGCCACACCTGAGGCCTTGGCAGAACTCGAGAAGGGTGGGGAAGGATTGAAGGGCTTTTTCGGGACTTGCTTGCCGCAATGAATCCAAGAGCTAGTTCACCATCTCGTTTTGCACTTCAGCTTCCTAGAGACTGCAGTCCCTGTAGCTGTTCCAACACAGATGTTACTTCCTGAACATGCTTGTATTTGCCCCCATCCTCACGGAACATAGCGACTAGACTTTAAAGGCCACGGCATAAGGTTATTTGCAGGGAATGCACCCAACGCGGATGTCTAGCCTTGTCTCCCCACAAATCCTCTTTCTCTGCCTTGGGAACCAGCTATCCCAGCTGTTGAAACTTTTCCAAGTTTCGTTCCTAGAGTTTGAGCAGCTTAGAGGAGAGCCTGCCGATGGTGTCTGGGGCCCTGGTCCACCACGCTGAGTGTGGGGCCTCGATGCGGCCCTGCAAGCACCTGTGCATTCCCAGGTATATACACACACATCTGTCACCACCAAGTGTGTACACACATCACCACCTGGTGTGTGCGCACACACACACACACGCCTGTTACCACCAGGTGTGCGCACACACACCACCACCACCAGCGCTCACCAGGGCTCTGCCACCTTCGGGAACCGCAGAGCAGAAGAATGATGTGGCAGCTAGAAAGAAAGTCTGCCTCCACACAGCAGGAGTGACACGTGATCAGGGTGGTGGCCACGGCAGCCGCTGACGGGTACAGGAAGTGCCCGTGGAGTCTCCGGGGAAACGATGCTACCGCGTGGAAGCCCCTCCGGAGACCCGGTGTCCTACCTGGACATGCAGCCGTGAGGCCGCAGACCAGCACCCCGTCTTTCCATCTGGGATGGCAGCGCTGGCTCCGAGGATGGGGGCAGATGTGACTCGGCAATCAGATTCCACGCTGGCCACCCTCCCTCTGCTGACCCAACCCTCAGTCTCTGAACGAGGGCCTGTTTATTGCTGGATCGCTCCGGCCCCAAGTCCAGATCCCAGATATAACTCAGCTGTGGCCTTACGCTGTTTGTGTGGCTGCATCTGATGCGTGTCCCGGTTGATGTAAGGGGTGGCTGCCCACCCCCTCCTCAGGGCATTAGTAACCCCCAGCCTCTCTTGAGTCATTACAGTGTGGGGGACAAGAAGGGAGCAGGCCCCTTGGCCGATTTTTGCTGAATTTTGATTTTTGCATCTGAGAAAAGGAGGGTGCAGCTGGGGGACGCGTGAAGGGGAAGAGAATCCGCCATACCTTTGCATCCCTCTGGGCACTTCTCACCTTGCATCTCAATCTGGAATTGAGGCTAACTGGTTTGAGAACCAGAGGACCTGGGGTCTGGTCACATTTGGGTTACTCTGGGTCCTCTGAGGACCGGTCCCCTATCTCCTCTGAGACCTCATTTCCTCCAAGGAAATGGGACTCGCCCAGATGGAATCTGAGGGCCCTTTAGTGCTCCGGGAAACCAGGATTCCCCGAAAAGTCCTGCCGGCCAGACCACTCTCTCTCTCGCCCCAGTCCTGGCACGGGGCTGGATACACTTTCCAACTGCCTGATCCTGTGTGCACGGATGCATGTTGATGGAGCCAAGACCACAGTACATTGCAGGGTTAGCTGGCGAAACAATTTTAACATCAGAAAAAAGCCAACATGTTTGACCCTCCCACTGGGTGACTTCAAGTTCTCTGCTACTAGGAAACAGCTTTCAGTGGGGATAATCAGCTCTGTCTCCGAGAGCCCAGAGGGCCCAGCTTAGGGACAGTAGCTTTCACATCCCCACACCCATCCCACTGCCAGCCCTTCCTGGGCTAAGCACACCCGTTGATGTGAGCTGCTGGGCCTGGCCACCCTAGCTGCCTCCTGATGGCCAGCCCCAAGGCCTTGCTGCCCTGGGATTCCACAGTCGCACAACCACATCAGGGGCTGTCCCTCCTCATCCCCAAAATTCCAGTACCTCCCACCTTCAGGGAAATCAAGACCCGGTCAACTCTTAACATGCTTCTTGGCTCTTATCCTTTGAGATCCCGGAGTGAAAAGCATCTTCGTACAGTCCCTTTCTCCTCCCAGAGCTTCCCCAGCCTCAGTCAACCCACAAGTCAACATCTGAGTTTGGGGCGTTGGAGAGATGGTGGCCATGGCTCCCCCTGCCCCGACCGCGCCACGCTGCTCCGGACACAGCCTCGAGGTTGCCCGCCGGCCTCCCAGCAGCTGCGAGGACCTTGCCTGTGGAAGAGGAAGCTCACCCACTCCACTGCACTGTACTTTTTGGCCGCCGAGTCTGTGCTCTGGGACACTGTTTGGACACTTTTCAAACTGCACCCTAAAGAGGAAGCGGAGAGGCAGGGACCCCCTGCTCTCGCCAACTTTTCTCTCCACTTCACTGCTCCTGCTACAGAGTTCTTGCCCTGCATCTTTGATAACTTGGAGTCACAACCAAGCAAATGTCCAAAATAAAGGAGAAATTTGAAATAGAAACTCCCGCAGGGTCCTCCATGCTTTACCTGGGGGAACGGGCAGCGGGGCATGGATTGAAGAGTGAACGCCCCCTTCTCAGCACCCAGAGTGTCCTTTCTCCACACTGAGATCTGCCAGCTTTCTCTCCCTTCCGGCTTCCCCCTGGCACCCCCCATCCCTTTTCTTGCCTCAGTCAGAGCTCACTTCCAGGAGGGAAGTGTCATGTGTTGGGAAAGGGGATTGAAGCATAGCTGCTGCTGCCCCCTGAGGTGGAAGGAGCCTTCGGCCGATGGTGGGAAGTCTCCCTGGGGAGCAGCCTTCCCCCCAAGCCTCACTGTCCAGGCCCCGGTGTCCACCCTGTAGTTTGCCTTAAGTCCCCAACTCTAAGGCCTGAGGAGACCCTGACAACCTGAGGAGGGAAGGCTAGAGATTCTGGGGACCCGCTCCTGAGTTCAGCAGGGATGGTGATGTCAGGAGAGGCGTGTGGCAAGGACCAGAGAGCCAGGATGGAGGTTCTGGATGAAAGGGAGTGTTCCTGGAGGAGGAGGGTGAAGCTGGAGCTGTGCACGTGTCTGCGAACGTGTGTAAGAGAGAAAAAGAGAGACACCCACGCCTCGTCCCAGGACCACACAGCCCGCGGGGCAGCGGGCAGCCTGGCCCAAGTCACGCAGCACCCAGGCCCCTGGAGTCAGGCCTTTGACCCTCAGCCAGGGGGCAGTTGGCCACAGCTCTGTCACCAGCTGTCCCCTGGGAACAAAAAAACCTGAGGCAAATCTTTCTCCTCACTGCACCCACCCCAGGCTTGAGCACCGCCTCCACTCCCCACAGAGCAGCCACACACACCCTCACCCACCCCCCACCTCTCCCCAGCACCTCAGGCCACAGAGTGGACTTTTCTGCTTCTCAGTTTCCTCATCCATAAAATTGAGCTTGTGATGCCTACCTTATTCCATTGCTTTGAAAAGGAAGTGAGCCCGGCACGCACGGTAGCCATTGTCATTAGGATTTGGTGGGGGCTCAAATCGGAGCTGTGGAGGCAGCTGGGATCACTCAGGCATCGGGCCGAAAGGCTCCTCTGGGCTCATTTTCATCTCTGCTCCTCGCCAAGACTTCTGAAGCCTCTGCTCCATCGCCACCTCTCCCTGTCTCTTCCAGACCCTGCTGGGCCATCTCTCTGCCCATCACCGCCTCTCCCTTCATTTGGAACTTCCCTCCCCATAACTGCCTGTGACTCTTGGAGGGACCCAGGGTCCCATCAATCTGTGCTGTGCTGCACTTGGTCGCTCAGTCGTGTCCAACTCTGCAACCCCATGGACTGTAGCCCGCCAGGCTCCTCTGTCCATGGGGATTCTCTGGGCAGGAATACTGGAGTGGGTTGCCATGCCCTCCTCCAGGGAATCTTCCCAACGCAGGGATCAAACCCAGTCCTCCCACCTTGCAGGCAGATTCTTTACTGCCTGAGCCGCCAGGGAAGCCTAAGAATACTGGAGGAGGTAACCTATCCCTTCTCCAGGGGAACTTCCCGACCCAGGAGTCGAACCGGGCTCTTCTGTGTTGCAGGTGGATTCTTTACTAGCTGAGCTACCTGGGAAGCCCCCATCAACCTAGGACTGCCTTTTGGCCTCACATTTGCCCCAGTAAACTATACAAATAAGGGAGAGACTATTCATACATACAAGAGTTCAGCTCTCGGCTGGGTTCTGTGCTTATTTCATTGGCTTTCAAGTTCAAGTTCAAGGCTTGGGTTCGGACCCCTCCAGCCCTTACTCTTGAGCCTGGACTCCCCAGATTGTCCATCACTGGCCCTGCTGAGTCTCACCCAGAACCTGCTAGACATCCTGGCTTCTCGGTCGAGGCGTGGACGAAGGCCTCCAGGTATTGGCGGGGAGATGAGAGTGGGAGAAAGAGTAGAGGGAGGGAGTCGCAACATCTGGCTGGGAGGGACAGGAATGCCTTTCTGTAGGACACCATCTGCATTGTCACAGAGTCGGGAAACCAGAGGAGAATGGGACCTGCCCCATCCTACTGCCTCTAGCGGTGGGCTCTATAGGACCCACCTCCACTCGGCTCTGAGTCCCCCTCCTTGTGTTCTGCCTAAACCCACAGAGAACAAAGGGAAATGATGGCTGAGCTCTGCAACATAACCCACAGGCCACAAAGGACTCTATTTCCCTGGCTAACCACCATATCATCATTTCTAATCCCTCCTATCTGGGGAGTGGGTGGTGGAGAATTCCTAAGAAATAAAATCAAAGTCCTCTTTCTCTATTTAGCTTCCAAAAGGCTAAGCTGACTCTGCAACCCTGCTGCGCTCCTGTTCATCTGTTTTTGTCATAACACTTAAAGTGTGACTTTAGGGAAGTTTTTCATGTAATTCTAAGTTACTTGGGGAAATGTATCCACGGACTTGTTTCCACTTCAAAATGAGCTAAGCCGGCTTGACTGGCACTAGGGGACTGAGAGCTGGGAAATAAGACTCTGGGACCTAACTCTACTAGTTCTGTAAAAGAGCATCAAACCATTCCCATGCCCCGCTTCCACATGCATCCTTAGAGGAGGGTGGCCAGCCAGATCCAGACAGCCACCAAGCACCACCCAACCACCTCCTGCCCCGCCCGCCTTCATCCCTCCTCTGTGTCTTGCTGTGGATGCAAGTGGGAAAGGCTTCATCAGGCCAGATCATATTGCTTCTGCCTTTCCTCCCTTTCCCTTTGCTTCAGTTCAGTTCAGCCGTCCAGTTGTGTCCGACTCTTTGCGACCCCATGGACTGCAGCATGCCAGGCTTCCATGTCCATCACCAACTCCTGGAGCTTGCTCAGACTCAGGTCCATTGAGTCGGTGATGCCATCCAACCATCTCATCCTCTGTCGTCCCCTTCTCCTGCTTTCAGTCTTTCCCAGCATCAGGGTTTTTTCCAATGAGTCAGTTCTTTGCATCAGGTAACCAAAGTAAAGCAAAAATACATCCTTTGCATCAGGGGCTTACAATCCTGTACCTTTTATCTTTTTTTGGATGTGGCATGCAGGATCTTAATTCCTTGCTCAGGAATTACACCAGCTCTCCCTGCAATGGAAGCAGAGTCCTAACCACTGAATCAATAGAGAAGTCCCTACAGGGTACTTTTCAGATCAGATCAGATCAGATCAGTCGCTCAGTCATGTCCAACTCTTTGTGACCCCTTGAACCGCAGCACACCAGGCCTCCCTGTCCATCACCAACTCCCAGAGGTCACTCAGACTCACATCCATCGAGTCAGTGATGCCATCCAGCCATCTCATCCTCTGTCGTCCCCTTCTCCTCCTGCCCCCAATCCCTCCCAGCATCAGAGTCTTCTCCAATGAGTCAGCTCTTCACATGAGGTCGCCAAAGTACTGGAGTTTCAGCTTTAGCATCATTCCTTCCAAAGAAATCCCAGGGCTGATCTCCTTCAGAATGGACTGGTTGGATCTCTTTGCAGTCCAAGGGACTCTCAAGAGTCTTCTCCAACACCACAGTTCAAAAGCATCAATTCTTCAGCGCTCAGCCTTCTTCACAGGGTACTTTTAGTTGAGAGGAAAGAGGACCTATGAGTGTAAAAAAGTGAAAGTGTTAGATGCTCAGCCGTGTCCAACTCTTTGTGACCAGGTGGACTGTAATCCACCAGGCTCCTCTGTCCATGGAGTTCTCCAGGCAAGAATAATAGAGTGGGTAGCCATTCCCTTCTCTAGGTAATCGTCCCAACCCAGGGATCAAACCTGGGTTTCCTGTGTTGCAGGCAGATTCTTTATCATTTGAGCCACCAGGAAAGTAATGTTGACACTTTAATCACAAGTTCTGTTCTGGACCTAACTAAACAACTCAAGGTTAAACAGAAGCCTGACCCTCCTCACAAAGTTCTCTGAACTCTTCCCAAACGTAGGACCCAACCAGGGAACAGATCTTCTCCAGATAACCAATCGGTGCTGTTGCTCACAATATCAGTATAGTGAGGAGGCCATGGCTCACTCTGCAGGGAGGGAGTCTCTTGAACTCTCCTTCTGGCAGAAATCCTGAGCAGGGCAGAGCCCTGGTGGAGGGTGGAAGGAGGGTAGAGAATGGCACCTCCACCTTCTAATGTCTAAAAGGCAAGATCGTCAAAAGCAACCATACACAGGCTATGAAAAACCTCAACACTCACCAAATCTGCAAAAGCATTGTCCAACAAAAAAATTCAAATGCATCCAGGAATAACACCCTTCTCATAAATATTCTTAAGGATAATATTTTCTGCCTTGTAATCCGTTTGTTGGGCAGCCATGAACTCTTCCTGAAGCTTAGGAGATGAACATCCATCCAGGGTCCCAGCCCCAAACATGGCAGAAGTCTCCCTTTCTCCAGCAAACTGCCCCCCACAATCCTAAGTGAGGCTGCTTCCCAGGATGGTCCTTTTCCAAGGGTGATTGGTCTCAGGGGGACGATCTGCCCAGGCCTCCAGGAAGTTGACTCCCTAACTTCCTCTCCATCCTGTCATGAAGCAACCCCCGACTCCTTCTTACACACACCACCACTACCACCAGCAAGGACCCCAGCCATAGCTTTGAGCTGGCAGGTAGGCAAGGCAGCCATTTCCCTGAGCTCACTGGCTCCCAGGTCTCCTCCACCCAGTGGGCAGGACAGGTCCAGTCTCCACAGGGGTGAACGTCCAGAAACTGGGTGACTGGACATCTGAGCTCCAGTGCTGGCCTGCCTGCAGGTATAGGCCAGGTCCCATATCCATGCCAACCCATCACAGTATCTACATATCCTCCTGGGCTGGGTTTTGCCTTAGGCCAGAGATTTTCTTTCTACCCATTTGGAATTACATCCTTACTCCTAACAAAAGATCTTTCCCCTGAGAAGATCCATGTTCTGTGTCTAATCAAATCTCCTAAATTCATAACTGAGGCCTGACCCTCCTCACAACATCTGAGTTCTTTCTGCAAACATGTAGGGCCCAACCAAGGAATCTAGAATGATCAGAAGACCTCAAACCCCAAACCCCTACATAGAGATCAAGGATCTCACCAGCCCCCTCACCCTCCCCTTCCTCTGCCTCCCTCCCACTGCCTGTGGTCCCTTGTCTTCGCATCTAGGAAGGAGTCGTGAGCTGGTGTCAGTGAATGAGGAGGAACCCAAAAGAGAAAAATTAAGAATCGAGAATTTTCGAAGAGGGAAAAAAGTGGTAATATAAAATGTCTGACACTGGAGGAATACACACACACACACACGCACACACACAGAAAAATGGCTTCCTGTTGCAAGGGAGAGGGAATTGGTGAATTGAAGGCAGAAACAAAGCTTTCCAGTGTAGGCAGGTGCTAGGTTGGTTCAGTCGTGACCCACACTGTGTGACCCTATGGACTGTAGCCCTCCAGGCTCCTCTGTCCATGTGATTCTCCAGGCAAGAGTACTGGAGTGTGTTGTCATGCCCTCCTGCAGGGGATCTTCCCGATTCAGGGACTGAACCCGTGTCTCTTGTGTCTCCTGCTTTGGCAGGCAGGTTCTTTACCACTAGCGCTACCTGGGAAGCCTCTTTGAGTGTATACCTGGTTATGTTATTTTCCTTTGGTAACTTTATATTTTGAAAAGTGTTTTCTCTCAGTTAAATTATACCAGACTGTGTCTGAGAATAGCAAGTACCCTCCAGGCAGTCATATGCAGGTACATACCTGCCTATGAGCAGAGCCCTTGGGGCAAGCCTGCTGAGGCCTGTGCTCAGATCTGAAGAGATGCCAAGTGGTCAGGAGTCTCTTCAGATGTTGCCGCGTTTGGACTCTCCCAGCTCTGGGGCTGGGTCGTGGCTCGTGCGTGCCCGCTCTCTACAGGCAAAGGAGCTTCTGTGCTACAAGTTTGGAGCAATTTTCTCTCCACAAGACCAGTGGGCAGAAGACTAAAGGGAAAAACAGGGTCAACCCACATAAGTTCATATCAGATAAATATTTTTTGAATTGCTTTCTGTAGTGGTAAATTTTCTATAACATAAAACTTACAGTTTTAAACATTTCAAGGTATACAATTCAGTGGTGTTAGTTCAACAGTGGATTTATTTATTTACCTATTTATTTGAGATATAATTGACATATAACACTGTTGTAGTTTTAGGTGTACAACATAATTTAATGATCAGTGCTATAAATTTAATGTCCATTACCACACATGGCGACACATTTGTTGTTTCTTGTGATGATATTTTAAGATCTATTCTCTTAGCAACTTTCCCAAATGCAATACAGTAATTTTTAAAATACTTATTTGGCTGCACTGGGTTTTCGTCGTGGTATGTGGGATCTAGCTGCCTGACCAGAGATTGAACCCGGGCCTCCTGCCTTGGGAGCACAGAGTCTTAGCCACTGGACCACCAGGGTAGTCCTCAGTAATTTTTTTAAATACATAATTATTAACTGTAGTCCCCATGCTGCATATTACATCTCCAGGACTTTTTATCTCATAACTGCAAGTTTTACTTTTTTAAGTTGATGACAAGTTCAAATGCATTCTGAAGCTCTACCTTTTTATCCACCCCCTCTCACCCCCACATGCTATATTTTTTGTGACATTTTATTTTATTTTAATTAATGTATTTTATTTTATTTTTTTAATTAAATTTTATTTTGCTTAACTTTACAATATTGTATTGCTTTTACCATACATCAAGATGGATCCGCCACCAGTATACACGTGCTCCCCATCCTGAACCCTCCTCCCTCTTCCCTCCCCATACCATCCCTCTGGGTCGTCCCAGTGCACCAGCCCCAGGCATCCTTTATCGGGCATCGCACCTGGACTGGCGTCTCGTTTCAGATATGATATTATGCATATTTCAATGCTATTCTCCCAAATCATCCCACCCTCTCCCAGACCCAGAGTCCAAAAGTCTGTTTTATTTTAATTAATGTATTTTAATTGGAGGCTAATTACTTTATAACACTGTAGTGGTTTTGGCCATACATTGACATGAATCAGCCACGGGTGTACATGTGTCCCCCATCCTGAACCCCCCTTCCGCCTCCCTCCCATCCCATCCCTCAGGGTTGTCCCAGTACACTAGCTTTGAGTGCCACATGCTATATTTCTGATGTCACAGTAGGTTCTTTTAATACTGCGCTTCTCTAGTTCATTTGCTAGGTTTCTCCCCTAGAGAGGGCAGTGGGGCCAAGGGCTCAGGATCTAGGTTCTGGTCTGTTTTTCACTAATAAACACATAGCCTTAAGTGGTCACTTAGTCCCTCAGTTCCCCCATCTGTAAAATGAGGGATTTAGACTATTTAGACTATACACTTATTTCAATCATTTTGTTTTAGTAATTCATGTCCACTTTTTAAGGAGATTCTAGGCAAAGAAACTCAAAGCCAAAGGGCAAGGAACCTACTGGTTATCTAAATCCAATCAAGTGAATTCACATTCAGGCAAAGACAAAACTTCCTGGTTGTCAGAAATCTGACACATTTGTAACTTTCAGAAATTGTTATGTTGCAGAAAGTTCTAAATGAAGGCAAGGGGCCAGAAACCATCATTCTCTTGGTGAGCCAAGTGCTTCCCTCTGCAGCCATGTCCATAGCTTTGAGCTGTGTGACCCAACTCCAACCAAAGTGCTTGAGGCTGAGCTAGGCGGGAAAAAAGCACAAATGGAGGAAAACAGTCATGAGAGAGCAGGGCTAACCTAGGCAAAACTCTTCATTCAATTACCATTTGCTGGGGATGTAACACTAGGTGCTAAGCATTGTGCTAAGAGTTAGAGAAATAGAAATGAAAAGTACCACCCTTGTCCTCAAGCGGGTTATATTCTAGGATAGAAAATTAACACATATTTCACAGGTAAAATACTAAACTTTCCAGGTATTTACTTGCCCTTAACTAAAATACAGAGTGGAGGGACTTCTCTGGCAGTCCAGTGGTTAAGTAAGACTCCATGCTTCCAATAAAGGAGGCATGGGTTCAATCCCTGGTCAGGGAACTAAGATCCCACATGCTACATGGCACGGCCAAAAAATTTAAAGAAGACAAAAAGCAGAGTGGATACTCAAAGAGTATAAGATGGAGTCCATTGTCTTCAGATTGGCATGGTCAAAGCCAGGGAACGGGGGATCCATCCGCCTATCAAACGTGGCTTCGTTATTTAGGAAGTAGATACCAGCCTCAGCGTTTCTTTCCTGCCAGACTTTGTCCTCATGTTAGAAAGACTGAAATTGCTAAGGACAGTGTCTTAGCTCAGGCTGACAAATTACCATAGATAGCTAGCTTAAACAGTAAACATTTATTCCTCACAGTTCTAGAGACTGGGACGCTCAAGATCAAGGTACTATCAAATTTGATGTCTGGCGAGGGCCCGCTTCCTGGTTCATGGATGTCCATCTTACACTGTGTCCTCATGTTGTGGAAGGAACTAGGGAGCTCTCTGGGGCCTCTTTAATCCTATCAGGAGGGCTCTATCCTCATGACCTAATCACCCCCTAGACTGTGCCTCCTAATATTATCACACTATGTGTAGGATTTCGATAGGTAAAATTGGGGGAGACAAAAGCATTCAATCCATAACAGATGGTCCCAGGTCCCTGGGGCAGAAACCATTAATCAAGGCAATTTTTAGGTGGTAAACACAAACTGAAATTCAACCAGAGTGGGCACAGATACGTAGAGGATGTGCTAGAGCCTTGAGAAGATGGAGATACATGATGTGGTAAATTAAAGAGAGAAGAAAAAAGATAGACTGGAAGAGTTAATACCATTGTGAGGATCAGAGTCCTAGGGATAGAGGACAGTCAGAGGTCACATAATCACCCTCACCTCAATGTACTGTAAATGCAAATAATCAATAACCAATCTAAAAATAGAGGGGAGTTTTATTCAAGCCAAACCAAGAATTATAGCCCAGGAGACAGCTTCTCAGTAGCTCTGGGAATTATCCCAGAGACACATGGTTTTCAGCAGTTTTATATCTTATCAGAACAAAGAACATCAAACATGACCGGGTGCATTCCTTCAAGTTTTCAAAAACAACAAAAAAAAAAGACAGATTAGCACATCCAGTGAGTCAGTATGACCTTGGTGCCGGGAAGGGATCCTTATCATCAAAGGAATACTTGCATTGATGTCCCAGGAAGTGGGGCATTTATCTCTGTCTTCAAAACAGACTTTCTTTACTTCTGGACAGCACACCCTTTTCTTTAATGGTTAGAGCAGCTGTACAAAATACGTGCGATGGACCACAGACAGAATGTCCTAACTGGCATGAAGTTCAAGCCAAATCATGTACAAGCTAGAAAGACTTCCTCAAATCTCAATATGTGAAAATTTCTTCCATCAACCATTAGAAACCATCTGGCAGGGAGTACTTACCTGGTGGTCCAGTGATTAAAAATCTGTGATTCCGCTGCAGGGGACACAGATGTGATCCCTGTTTAGAGAACTAGGATCCCTCATGCTGTGTGGTGCAGCTAAACAAAATACACATGCACACTCTTTGAGTTTCGCCGGCAGTCCAGTGGTTAGGACTCCACGCTTCCACTGCGTGGGGTGCAGGTGGAAATGGCAACTCACTCCAGTATTCTTGCCTGGAAAATCCCATGGACAGAGGAGTCTGGCGGGCTACAGTCCACAGGGTCGCAAAGAATTGGACATGATTGTGCAAACTAACACACACATACACACAGGGAATCAAGAGGCTTCCCAGATGGTGTAGTGGTAAAGAATCCACCTACCAAGCAGGAAACGCAGGTTCAGGCTCTGGGTTGGGGAGATCCCCTGGAATGGCAAGCCACTCCAGTACTCTTGTCTGGGAAATCCCATAGACAGAGAAGCTGGGCAGGCTACAGTCCATGGAGTCATAAAGTTGGACACGACTTAGCAACTAAACTAAACCTTTAGGAGAATAACATTACATTCTTTTTAAGATAAACACCACTTATTAAAATGTAAATAATAGTGAGGAAATGTTAGTCAAAAGGTACAAACTTTCAGCTATAAGATGTAAGTTCTGGAAATCCAATACAGTGTGTGACTGTAGCTTACGCTGCCTTGTATACTTGAAATTTTCTAAAAGAGTAAATCTTGAGTGTTCTTAACACAAAAAAGGTGAATATGTAAGATCATGAATATGTTAATTAACTTGATTTGTGGTGATCATTTCACAATATACATATATCAAATTATCGTGTTGTACACTTGAAATATATATAATTTTATTTGCCAATTGTACCTCATAAACCTGGGAAAAATGTAAGTAATTCAAAGCAGATAAGAGATTAGATATCATAATTCTAATGTTCTATCTTCCTATGATTATTTGGGGTGCTATTAGTTAACAACCTAATCTTTAAAAACTACATTTAATTTTTAGGTGTGTAATAGGGAAGAACCTTTGTGTTCTAAGCTAATCACTAAGGGGATGTTGCTTATAAGCTTAAATACACATAATGGCCCAACTCTGGGAACCTTGCCTCCCAGGCAATGAGCATTAAGCTAAAACACCTTTGTTTAGCTCAGAGGAATCATCCTGACCAGGTCCAGGTGTGAATGACTGCAGGGAGGAATAAATTAACACATCCCCTCCAGAGCTGATGGGAACCAGGAAGTGCTTGACTTTACGCCCTCCCTTTTTAGTATAAAAGAAGCCTGATTCTAACTCAGGTAAGATAGTTTTTTGCCATATGAGTTCGTTATCTTAGTCTGCTGGCTTCGGGAATAAAGTCACTATTCCTTGCCCCAACAGCTCATCTCTCAGCTTATTGGCCTGTCGTGCAGCTAGCAGTATGAAGTTGGACTTAATAGCAGGTATTTATTTCTATTTAGGTCAAGAGTTTGTTTTTTTTTTTTCTTTTAGACTTACCAGGAATTTTTCACATCTTGTACAGATGTGTTAAAAATAAGATGTCAACTTTGCTACATTGAAGTATTATGAGAAGGAAATAATTACAAAATTATGTATAAAACACCTATGAATCAGATATAATAAAGGACAAAATATATGACGAACAGAAGTACAGTATACTACACTTGATCTTAGCCAAAAGGCTGAGAAGCAGTAGAAGTACAATATAAATGCTAACTAATATTAAATAATACTCATTTAATAATACAAGGGGACATTTGGTCATATGAAAAGAATCATTAGTGGTTTTGACATCATGGTTGACTGATGGTGAATTCATCTATGCTTCTGCTTTCTGAGAAATTTCTGAGGATTCCTGATCTCACTCAGGAAACATTATGGTAAAAATCTGATTGAAGAAATATACATTTTATCTATGCTGGGTTTTTTTTTTTTTTTGGTAATTGGAATGGCTAACCTCTTGGTTAATCTGCCCCATACTCTCATCACTAAATAAAACCCACCAAACTGATGGCTATTTTAAAAGGTACTTTCCTTCTTTGTTTAAATTTGCTAATTCAGGCATGAAGTTTAAAGACAACTCTGTAGAAAGACTATTACCTTGAGTTCACATGGAGTAATTATTGAGGGTGATATTCTTTAATTAAAGAAAGAAGGAGAATAGTTTTTCTTCCTGTACCTACCAAGAATATAAAATCTTTTAAAAATGGCACCAGCTCCTCTGTTGTGGCTCCTGTATATATATTTTTTAATTTATTTATTTGGCTGTGCTGGGTCTTCAGTTGCGGCAGGTGGGATCTTTCCTTGCAGTGTTCCGGGTTCTCTCTAGTTGCGGCATGGGGGCTCCAGAGGGCAAGAGCTCATAGCTGTGGTGTGCTCGCTTAGTTGTTCCATGGCATGTGGGATTCTGGTTCCCCAACCAGGGATTGAACCCATGTTCCCTGCAATGGAAGGCAGATTCTTACCACTGGACCACCAGGGAAGTCCCAGCTCCTGTTCATTCTGATTGCTGCTGTGTAAAATTTTCAAATCAAATGTAATTGTTGAAGTTTTTGTTTTGTTACTTTTTCTCTAGTTTCCAGCAAACGTTATTGACATTCTTCTAAAAACCATTTGCTCTAGATTTTACCTGGGGAATATTCTACATGTGGCTTACCATCTCTGTGAAACTCATAAATAAATGAATGAAAAATTGATAACATGTGATGCAATATCGCTGACAACAAACAGACCAGGATGGTGATTTAGTAACCAGAAGTGTGTGGCTTTTGTTCACACTGTTCAGTAATGTGTCTGATTGAGTAATTATAGCCCCACATTAAGTAATGAAACTACTGGCTATAATCAGAAAGATAGTAGGGACTTTTTAAATTAACTTTCTCCAGACAAACTACATGGAACATAAGAAATTATGAAACGGACTGGCAGTGCACTTATAAGATGCAGTCAAACAAGGTGTTTTCTTAAAAAGCTGCTTGAGACAAAGAATTACTCAATTTTATGGATAACAATACCAATTTTGCAGGGCTTGGCTATCAGCTGTCTCGTTTATATAACGAAACTGGTGTGCCTCACATGGGGCACTGGGTTCTAAGCACCCAGAAGCCTCTGCCTGACTGGATGCAGGACCCAGCAGGCCTGTGGCTTCAGCCCCACTTACCACTTTGTTTTTACAGTTTCTGATCCTCAAAGCTGCATCTGTTGCTTTTGAACCTGGCTTTGTGTTTCGTTTTCTAATTTTATTGATGTATAGTTGATTTACATTGGGTTAATTTCTGCTGTGTGGCCAAGTGATTCAGTTGTATATATACTCTTCTTCATATTCTTTTCCATTGTAGTTTATCACAGGGTATTAAACATTGTTCCCTGTGCTCTATAATAGGACTTTGTTGTTCACCTGTCTTCCAGCTTGTATCTGCTAACCCCAAACTCCCAATCCTTCCCTCCTTGCCTCGCCTTGGCAACCACAATTCTGTATTCTATGTTTGTGAGCCTGTTTCTGGTTTTCAGACCATGTCATTTTATATTTCACAGGTAAGCATATGGTATTTGTATTTCTCCATCTGATTTACTTAGCTTAGTATAATAATCTTTAGGTCTATGCATGTTTCTGCAAATGATGCTTCATCCTTTTCTATGGCTGAGTAATATTCCATCTACCACATCTTCTTTATCCATTCACCTGTCAATTGACATTTAGGTTGTTCCCAAGTCTTGGCTATTGTGATTAGTGCTGCACTGAACATAGGTGTGCATGTATCTTTTTGATTTAGTTCTTTCTGGGTATATGCCCAGGAGTGGGATTGCAGGATCATATAGCAGCTCTATTTTTAGATTTCTGAGGAAACGCCATATTGGTTTCCATAGTGACAGCACCAACATTCTCACCAACAGTATAGGAGAGTTCCCTTTTTTCCCACACCCCCTGCAGCATTTGTTATTTGTAGACTTTTTAAATGATGGCCATTCTGTCTGGTGTGAAGTGGTACCTCATTAAATTGTTATGATTTCCATTTCTCTAATAATTAGCAATGATGATGGCTCTGTTTTTTCAAAGTTCCCTTGAATTTCTTTTATTATTGCTAGATGTTCAGAGTTACGAAAAGATGTTAAAGTGAGAACTTAAAATGGCATCTTTGATACTATAATAAAAGGCATTACCAAGTCGAGGGTTCATCTTAAGTACTGGTTTGTATATTAGAAAATTAGAGATCCTAAAAGGTGTCAGGCTACAAGTCAAAAAAAATGATTTGTGTCTCATTTGTAGTGTCTGTGTATATGAAGGCCTTCTGCAGGCCCTAAATTCATATATCATGTGGGTGGATTCCTCAGTAAAGAGTACCCTGCACATACAAGAAACAGGATTTGTTCCCTTTTCTTAAAGTAGCTAAGGACTTCCGTAGCTAAGTTCCTTCCCTAGTTTAGCTTGATGAAGCTACTTGTTAAAGAAAAAATATTCAATGACATGTGCTAAAAATGATAAGGCAGACTTCATTCAGGACATTGATGCTGGTATAGGGACCACTGCAAGGGGATGTTACAGTGTGGAGAAAGACAGGGTTCAACTCCAAACACACTTGGGCAAGAGGGGATTTAGAGCCAAGGAGCAGGGATAGAAAACAAGAGGAAACACCAGGGATAACAGGGGTTCTGGCTAAACTGACTTAATGGAATTCTAGCTGAAGGCAGGCCAGGGAGATGAGACATCACCTAGGGCAGGGGTCCCTGACCTCCAGGATGCAGACCTGTACCTCCTGTCAGATCACTGGTGGCATTAGACTAAAAAGAAAGTGCACAATAAATGTAATGTGCTTGAACCATCCCCAAACCATGTCCCCACCCATTGTCTGTGGAAAAATTGTCTTCCATGAAATCAGTCCCTGGTGCCAAAAAGGTTGCGGACCACTGACTAAGGGATGCTGAAGGATGAGGAAACAGGTTAGATACTGAGGATGGAGGGTCCTAGTTAAACTGGGATTCTTGTGAAAACTTTATTTTCTGAAGTACATAGATAGGCCTAGGAAGATATTCAGGAGCCTGACTAAAGTTTGGGCAAGCAAAGAATCATTGTCAGCTTCTGTATCAAATATACAATGATCCAGAATGCAACTTCAGACATCATTTTTATAGTATACTATTTAAAATTACAGTTTCTACAGTAATCAAATAATTCATAGCACCTCTTTTCCTTATTAAACAATTTTCACAGTACTGAGGCCTCAGTCTGTTCCAATGTATTTGGAGAAGTATGTTAACATCCTCTGGTGGTGAGTTTATGAATAAGAATAAAAAAAATCATGTTGCTGTAAACCCACTGTGGGTATTTGGAGAACTGAATGTTCTCTACCTTCAGGCTCGACTTATCCTTTGACTTTAGCCCTTTCCATGGAAAGCTCTTATTTTAAGACGCACTGATTCCTAAGAGTTTCTATTATTCTGAACTGCAAGAATAAATCTCAGATTTTCAAAACTCAGTTCACCCAACCCCAACACACTGAAAGATGTCTGCCCTTAAGAGTAAGAAAATTCCCAATCAGCACACCAAGGTTAGGAGCAATTCCTGGAGCTCTACTTACTAAGCCAAGTCCTGTTTCTCTACTACTCAAGAAAGCCTTGTTAAGTAAAAAGAGCACAGGTAGAATGCCCAACGAGGCCAGTAACTGATGGCCAAGAGCCACCTGACAGTCACACGATTCTTTGGCTCTTGAACTTACTACCAAATGAGGGTGGTTTCCCTTCCATCATCAAAGACAATATACCCATTTCTATAAACTTGCTATTTTGAGAAACAGAATCAAGAATTAGTCAACAGAGAAAAATTAAGATTTATTTTTTGTAAAACCACATAACTAATTTGAATAAGGCACATTCGTCAACATCTATGAGAAACAAATGAAAACACAATCATGGTTACATAAGGAAGAAGGGGAATACCCAGAATTTAGACATTAATAAAAGCCATTTATATCTAAGTAGAAAAAAAGCAAAATGCAGTTGTTTGAAGGTCAATGTGTGCTTCTTTTATGACAGGGATGACAAACAGATTTTAATCTCCTGTAATCTGACCAACCAGAAGCAACTGCCTGGAGCTTTGGGCTGAGAAGGCAGAGGCCAGTGTGGGCACAGGAAGAAAGCTCTGACTGCTGTGGGCGGGGGTGCCAAGCGTCACATCTTCCTGCCTACTTAGCCCGCTGCTTCCCAAGTCCAAAATGTTCTTTCTGGTTCAGGTGACTGCTCTTAGCTGACGACAAATTTAGTTCATGAGTCTCAATAAGGAAAAGTGGGAGATGATTTCTCAGTATAGGAACCAATCTATGGATTTTTAAAGCCATCAAAACAAACTGAAGTAAACAGAGCATGTAACCCTGGAAGGAAAGGCATTGAAGACTGAATTATTTGTACCTTTACCAATTATTTACAGATTAGGGGATACTGGTTGTGTTCTCAGGCCGTTTAGACAAGGCTAGTGCTCTTAACTAGTTAGTAAATTTTTAAAACCAGTCGAGGAGCACTGCCATATACAGATCTGATAGGGCAGTATTTTGGAAATGAGTTTCAACAGCCCAGTCTCTGAATGAGGCAAATTTAGGCCCCACATCATCAGCTACTTTACAGCCTAAAGCCTAAAACTTAACATAATAGGAATAAGGGATATTTTAAAGTCATCTGGAAAAACTGTTTTACACAGATATTTTGAGCTCTCTCGAGAATTGGTAATACCTTCTTTGTAAATGTATTATTCAAAACAAGTATTTTCCATGTGACTCACAAGCCTCAGTATTTCATAAACTCATAGAACCCTTAAAATATTTTAAAATAATCATTTCATCATAGTTCTATGGATTATAGTATTTGTAATCATAATAATCATAATACACATATAAAGACAAATATCAACAGTTCCATTGAGCAAGTGATATAGTGTCCAAGGTATTTTAATTTTGGAAAAACACAAACAGAAAACAGAACCACTATGACTTTTCAATAAATAAACTTCAAAGTGAAATATATTATGCTGATTGACAAAATATTAAAATGAAGATTAGTATTTAACTACATATTCAACATGACACATAGATTAAAAATTGCTTTTATAAAATGATATATTGAAGGCTTTATAAAGATGTCTTACTTTTATAATTATTTTTTATTTCCAGATGATAAAAATAAGGTGTCAGGTTCCTATTTGAAAGTCCTTCTCTATCAGTAAACTGTATATAGATATAAGCTTTATTCCCATTAAATGATAGTCAGATATAATGATTTTATCTTCTGCTTAGGTTCTGAAGTACTAGACACCTGATTATGCTGCATAAAAACTGGTCAGATGTATGCAAATACAGTCTCAGTGAAGACCATCTTGCTGAATTACTACTTCGACATGATGAATTCATTGTATTTTTAACATCAGTGCTCCTTATGCTTCCTATATAAATCAAACAATTAAAAACTGTGAAAGGGACAAAACCACCTCAGCAGCTAACACTGTTTACCTGGGTGTCTACCTGGATGATGGCGGGTCACAGGCCTGCTGTACCTTATTCACCACATAAGCTTGGCAGGTTTCAGATGAAATATATTTAAATTACTTAATTGATTTAAAAATTAGGAATAGAAACAACAGCATTGCTACCTTTGGTTTTATGAATCCCCTAGAACTTCACTGCTAACCCGTGGGAACTGGGAAACTCAAAATTTACCCCATGGGGAAAGACACTTAAGTCTAGAGATGGTCTATAGTTCTACCAGTTGCTTCCAGAACTCTGGTATCACTCAAAGAAGTGACTTACATTAATGAGATTTGTTCTGTGATAACAATTAAACGGTGATGCTTGGATATCATGCATGGTTATCGTATGCCCACAAGTCATTGTTCGAAGTGAAACAAACTATCTATCACAGTAATGAAAGATGAACAAAGAAGAAAATTTGGAAACTTGAAAAATGTAAAAAAAAAAAAAAAAAAAGTACAACTGAATAGAAATTAACTTGAGTACATTATATAATAGATTTGTACATTTAAAAAATATAAAGTTCTATGCTTTAAGAATAAATCATTTTATTCATGAGAAGACCCAGAGCTAACATACTGCTTCTTTTAAAAATGATTTTTGAAATAGTGGACAGAAAACTGACAACAGTGTCAGCTGACTGCACTTCCACATTGAAGGAGACTTTTTTAACGGAGTGAGTGAGTGAATGAAAGTCACTCAGTCGTGTCTGACACTTTGCGACCCCATGGACTATACAATCCATGGAATTCTCCAGGCCAGAATACTAGAGTGGGTAGCCGTTCCCTTCTCCAGGAGATCTTCCCAACCCAGGGATCAAACCCGGGTCTCCTGTATTGCAGGTGGATTCTTTACCAGCTAAGCCACCAGGGAAGCTGTTTTTTAACAAAGACCAAAGAGGTTTTTTTTTGAAAAAAAGAAAAGTGACATTTGGAAATGTTTTTCTAAATTATACTGAAAGGAAATGAGGAAACACCATATTCAACTGAATGAAGAAACAATCTTTGTCTGTGACCTGAGTTACTGGTGACACGTGCATACTCCACACTGGTTCTTTATAGATCCGAGGTAGCACAGGTCAGCAGGCATCAGTTCTACAAGGCACCACTGGTTTTGTGTGATGTAATGCTAAGCATCTGAGATCTAAAAATATTTCAAAAAAATTGAATATGGTATATAGATTTTCCTTCCATTTCTATTGATTTTATACTGTATTGATATTGATCTTATATATACTATGTTTTAACTATTTGTTCAGGAAGTTCTCACCTCAAATCTAGCAGAAGAGTCCTTCACAAAGGCCCCAGTGAAAACAGTTCCTTTAGGGACGTGGCCCTACACTCAACTGAACACAGTGTCAGGTCTTGGTTAGAACAGATTTATATGTTTTTCCTGTGACAAACACTTTCAAATAGATCCTTCCTCCCATATCTTTATTATCTCTCTATAGGCATCAATAAAGACCCCTGTATCTCCTTACTATTTTTGAAAACCCTTCTACCCTTTAGTCACTTGACTTTAGAGGTCAAAACCTAGCTGAAATATTTGAGGTTCATGGTGACAGTTCCTAGGTGTGCCATGTAATGGGTTAGATCCTTCACTAGGTCAAGATCATTTTACTAAAGTTTCTGCTTTAGGGGTGAAATGCAAATCAATAATCACTGTCTCCATAAACACTGTTCTACAGCTTTCTTACAATCACAGAACATGATCCAACAATTAATACTAGCTGTTAAAACCTCTTAGAATCTACCTACCATTTCTACTTCTTCTCACGAAGTATAATATCTCCTGCATTTTTCTAATTGTTAACCTACTGGTACTTCTAACTAGAAGGTCAAGAAATGAACTCTATTATATAATGTTCCATCACTGTACAATAAGTAAACAGCAAGGTAAAGTTATGCCAATGTACCCATATAAAAACCTACTATTCAACTGGTTATTAAAATCAGTTCTGCATAAAGCATTCAAACACATCTTAGACAATTACAGAATTTCATCAGGAGAGACAGAAATGCTGAGTAACAGAAATTAACAAACGCATAGAAATATGCTAGTAAATACAAGTTTACACATTCTGCTAATCATCTGTAGGTCTTTGTATTCTTCATAAATGGCATGTCTCTATGATAAACTTGTATTTCATCTTCTAACTACTCATGAGTTTTTTTTTTACTCATGAGTTTTAATTCATTTCTTTCTACCCATTTCCTATCTTCCAAGCTGTCTTTTCCCTTAATCAGTGATTTTCAAATGTATCAGCAGAACTCTCTATTCCAATTAAATCTTATGTAGGATCCCAATATGTAAAATGGGCAAAAGCAGAACTTCTTTGATACAAAAGGGAGAGGGGCCAGTAGACGGCTTGGAAATCACAGCTCTATATCAGAAAATTGAAGCAAAGATACAGCCAGTTGCAATTTATTCATTTGCAATGATTATAAACAGTTCCCCCATCATTTCCAATTTTTAAGAACATTTCTTGAGCACAGGCTGCTTTTCCCTTACAGCTCATTCACAGAAGAAAAACATACTGCCTTACATATAGTATTTAGGTAAATAAGTATTTTAATTCTTATTTCCTTTTTCATACTATTCAAAAGTGCAAAAAAGCGTAAGATGTAGTCCTGCAACTACGTTATTAAAATGAGTTTTAAAAATATTTAACATGTAATAGAAAATTTTTAAAAATTTTAACTGCTTTATAACTATAATTACTTTAATCTGAGTCCAAATACTATCCAAAAGGCTCCTTAGAGTCTCAAGAAAACAAAAATCACTCTGTAGTTACTGTGAGAAGATTATCTTCCCATTTAATCATTCTGTCGCTCTATTTTTGGATTGGAAAAAATTGCTCAGTTGTATATACCTGATTCACTTGAAAGGCAAGGAAAGAAAGTCAGGTCAACTTTTAGCTTTGCCAGGCTTAGATTAGAAAGATTTTACAGAAAGTAAAAAATGAAAATTTCTTTTCTAAAATAAGCTTGTTTGTTGCTTTCCAGGCATTTCCTCACATTCATCAACCTCCTTCCACATAAAAAGGCTTTTCAACTAACTTTTTAATAATCCCATGCCGACCATAACCACCTCTGCGCTTAGCTTATACAAAGCAGCCCCGTTCTTCTATGCTCCTCACTGGCTGGACGGGCAGCACCAGGTGGGAAATACGGCTCCACAGCCCACTCAATTTGTCTGAATCCATGTGGTTGAAGGAGCTGGGAGTGTTAGAGTTGGTAAACCTCGCCCAGAGAAAATCTCGCACTTTCTCTTCGGTTTCCCTTGGGCTGACGCTTGCTTCTAATGTTTCCTCCTCCAGTAGGACAGTTAGGACCAGGGCCACATCTTTAAAGGCAGCATTCTCATGGTCACAATACTTATAGAAAATCAAGGTGGAGCCTGCAGGAAGGGATTCAAAGTGATGGACAACAGCTGCCTTCTTGCCCTTCTCAAATCCAGAGCTCAGCTCTGTGTCAACAGAATGCTTGACCTTATCACTGTCCTGCAGGGTTTTCCCAGCCCCATCAATCTGAATGGCAGAGACCTTCTGGGCAGATGTGTAGGCATCCGCGACATAGTGGCTGAGGCACTTCAGGGTCTCTCTTCCCTCTCGGGCTGCTGTAAATATGACAGTGGCTGGCTCACTGGGCTGTGAAGTGTTGAGGTGCTTCTGGAGAAATTTTCGTCCTCTCTGCCACAGAAAGGAACTCTGGCCTGGAAATTTATCCTTCAGTTGGCTAAAATGAACCAAGAAAGCCTCCAAAGCTGGATTTTTGGGGACTTGCTGGGCTGGAGACGAATAGTAGCTAGTAACAGAACTTAGCAAAACTATGGTAAGAACCAGGAAGCCAAAAAGGATGGAGCCTGTCAAAAAAAGAGAAAATAAAAGACAAAATTAGAGAGAATGAGTAAGAAATAAGGCCTGTGGCAAACTAAAAAGAGGCAGATACACTGTCAGATTTTACTGACTGTCGTGTGTTTCTTTTGCCTAAATCCTTTTAATTTTTAGTTGTTGAAATCTATCAGAAATTTTTTAATTTCTTAAATTATTTAAAGATACAATATCTTTGTTAACAGGTAAAATCTAATTTATATATATTTTGCTATATCTAATGATGTGATTTAGAAATGAACTATCAGCATGCTGCTGCTGCTGCTAAGTCACTTCAGTTGTGTCCGACTCTGTGCGATCCCATAGATGGCAGCCCACTAGGCTCCGTCCCTGGGATTCTCCAGGCAAGAATACTGGAGTGGGTTGCCATTTCCTTCTCCAATGCATGAAAGTGAAAAGTGAAAGTGAAGTCGCTTAGTCGTGTCTGACTCTTAGCGACCTCGTGGACTGCAGCCCACCAGGCTCCTCTGTCCATGGGATTTTCCAGGCAAGAGTACTGGGGTGGGGTGCCATTGCCTTCCCCCGAACTATCAGCATATTCTTCTATTAATACCTTCTCAGAAGTATCTACTACCTACAGGCCATTTTTCCTAAATGGTTAAAATGTAAAAATGCCACTTGAAAAGTTAATACTTTCTTTCTCACTGAAAGGCAGCTTTAATAGGAAGCTATATTGAATATCTTTTAATAGACTATAATGGAAAATAATCTGAAAAAATATACATATATATAACTAATCACTTTATTGCCCACCTGAAATTAGCACTACATTGTAAATCAGGTTTACTTGGATCAAAAAAATGTTTTAGTTTCTTGTTTATGAAAAGACCTTCCTCCACTGGGGATTCCCATTTTGTTAAGGACGACAAAATATTGGCTAACACAACTAAAGAAAAAATCCCTAAAACTCAATTGCTTTGTTCTCATATTACTATCAAACATTAAAAAAAAAAAAAAAAAAAACTTAAAACAATGCTAAAGCTGTTAAATCTGCTAGTTTTCTGGGTTTTTCTCTGTAGATTTCTGAATGTGAATTACTGCAGTAAGATCACTTTTGTTCTCACCATAGCTCAAAAAATCCTTTTTATCAATCCTTCTTATGGTACCCTGTGCATTCTTCTCTTTGTTTTCTTCCAATTCTTGTGTTTCTTGTTGATGTGTCTCAGCCTCTGGAAAACAAAACAAAATAAAACATTATTATTAGGCAGTACACTAATGAGAGTGTGCATTCCTTTATCCTTTTATCAAAGCAAAGAATTTGACTGAGGATGCCATACTTTGTAAATGTTTGTTTAGTACAAAGCTAATTATTTTTCCTGTCTTTTACTTAAGGCTCACTATTCTACTTCATTCTACTTAGAAGAATAAAATAAAATGCTGTGAAATCACTTAAGGATACTGTTGTTACATCCACAATTCTTCACTAGCCCTTATATCAAGGACCAAGAAACAAGATTGCAGCCAAACCTATCTAAAATGTGATTTGACAAAATGTACAGAAATAAGAAGGAATTTAAGAAATGTTAGCTATACACAAGACTCAACATCACAGGGCAATGATGCTCTAATTTCAGTATTTATATTTCAGAAGGTTCCTCAACTCCCAAATATGCAAATAATAGACACTAAGTTTAAAGACAGAAGAGATTACTATACAATAATAGCTTACTTTGCAAAATAGCTTACAAAAAAGCAAGCCTGAAACTTAATGAGTGAGGTATATGAAACAAGGACGACAAGGTTAAGAAAATTTATGACTATATAAAATTGCAGGTATGGGGTGTGATATTAATCTTAAAATGTGTTGGTGAAAAGGAGGCAGTATTTCGTAGACTCTGAGCTAAGTCCCTCGAGTCAAAATGTGTGCCTGACCCCAGCCAGGCACCTCATATAACAATGACAGCTGACTACTGCCCATAATCCTTACTACAGAAATAACTCAAATAGTATACTCTATTAACATAAAGGAGTACAGTCATCTTCACCTATAAAGAATAGTTCATTTAGTCAGATCACACCAAAATATGGGTTTTTAAAATATCATGTCACAGAATTTAAGGACTGAAAGGATCTGTAACGATCACCTACTCTAGCCTCCTACCTTACCTACTGTGACAAGAGGTCCAGAGATGTCAAGGGCTTTGCCCAAGGCCAAACTGAGATTAGAAAGAGGTTTCTTATCACCTAGATGAGCTCATTGCATTATATTAAGCTGCTTCTCACACATTAAACTGCATTTTTAAAATGATGTTTTCTTCCCCTACTCAGTGAACCTGCATACCACTGAAATTCTAATGGCACATATTGGTCCATATACAAATCCTATCATTTGCTCATTTAACAAATATTCATAAAGTCACTTTTCTGTGCCAAGAGCCACAGAAACACAATGAGTGAGACATAGCCCTTGTCTTTACTAGAGTTAATAGTAAACTAATGAAATGCATATTTGAGATCAGTCATTGACTTACACTGAAACATGGAATTCTAGCCCGCATTTAAGTCCAACAAAAACAATGTCTTACATTTTATATTCCTTTGTTCTGGCAAATAGGCACTTCAGGCTGAGCTTTCAGAGTACTTATAAAACACAAATCCACACAATCCAGTTCCATAATATCACAGAAGGTAAAAGCTGGAAGAAACCAGCTGGATATCATCTTGTTCAACTTCTTCATTTCTACAAATAGGAAACTGAAGTACCAGGAAGTTGGGAGATTTGGTTAAAGTCACCCAAGTTAGGAAGTGGTAGGGCTGCAACTAGAATCCATATCTCTTGAGTTCCAGTTAAAGACCTAGCACACTGCAACTATTCTTCGTGAGGATTCTCCTTAATATACAGGTGGGGAAAATCAAGTATAGAGAAATAACTAATTTGCTCAAAGTCCTATAAAACCGAAATATGACTGAGTGAAGGGTACTGGCTCAGATGGTAAAGAATTTGCCTGCAATGCAGGAGACCCAGGTTCAATTCCTGGGTCGGGAAGAACTCCTGGAGGAAGGAATGGCTACCCACTCCAGTATTCTTGCCTGGAGAATCCCTTGGACAGAGAAACCTGGTGCATTACAGTCCATGGGGTCCCAAGAATCAGACACAGACTATAGTGACTAACACTTCACTTCAAGGGCACTATACCACTGATGCTAGTTTTTAAATATACCTATCTCTTGATTCATGTAGCATTTAGTTTCCCCCAAAATAAAATATTTTAAAAAGTGAAAGCGAAAACATGCTCATAAGAAATAAAGAAAAGGCCAGGGGTGAATTTTTTAAGTCATACCTGTAAAAAATAAAAAAAATCATACATACAGTAAATAAATAGAAACTGTTAAAAAATGCAGCTTATATATAAGTGGGAAGCATCTTAATGTAGTGAGCAGAATGAGCTAGCTTGAAAGCAAAAGCATTCATTGCTCAGTTGTGTCTGACTCTGCAACCCCATGGACTATAGTCTGCTAGGCTCCTCTGTCCACGGGATTCTCCAGGCAAGAACACTGGAGTGGGCTGCCATTCCCTTCTCCAGGGGATCTTCCCAACCCAGGGATCGAGCCTGGATCTCTCACATTGCAGGAAGAGCCTTTACCTTCTGAGCCACCAGGGAAGTCTCAGGAGATAAGAAACCTCATTTAATCTCAACGTAGTCATATCTCTTTGTGAGCTTGGGCAAGATGCAAAGGCCTTAATCCTATGAAGTAAAGAGAAGCTCTCTGAAAAGAAGGGCCCCACCTACGCTGTGTTCGCAGGACAGAACAGTACACAACAGGACAGGCTCAGGGCTTCTCTCACCTGGTGCCAGCAGTCGCCTCCTCAGTGTGTGCTGGCTCTCCAGCCCTGCACTGGAATGGCCAGGGCTCTGGGCATCCTGAGGGTCAACGACCGGTGGCTCCTGAGATGCTCCAGGTCCATCGCTGACATGCTCAGGGAGGGCTGCAGAGCTGCCCACTACGTGTGCATCTGTTCTTCCTACCTTGTCACTTGGAGAACACTTGGTTTCTAGATCCACAGGGTCTTCACTCAGACTCTCTGAAGGGAGCTGATGGCCTTGTTCTCCACCCTGAAAACTCTGGCTGTTCTCACCTTCTGTATCCTTTAGATATTTCCCATAATCTGTTTCATCTGCATTTTCTGATTGAGCATCTGTACCTGTACTTTCTGGGCCAATTGTTTCTATCTCTTGGTGGTCTTTGTTAAGCCCAGGGGCAGGGTCTAGGGTCTGAGCTTCTTCAGTGGTACTTGTAGTGACTGTAGCCTCCTGAGTATTCAGTGATGGATCATTTTCCAAATCCTTTTGAGGGTCTATTGAGACAAAAATTTATAATTTTAAAAATTTCTCTATATTTTTTATTTCAACAAGGTCCCTAATTAATAAAAATATTTATATAGATTTTTATGGCTTAAGAGGCACTCCTCCTAAACATTATTTCTCTTGACTTTCACTAAAGGTGACTGATTACCTAAATTTATTATGCTAATCTAACAAATAATATTAATTGAAAACTATTTTGAATGGCAAACTAACTTTGGTAATATTAAATACATCCTCTTCCCTAATGAAACAACCTAGGCAATAATCATCAATAGCAACTGAAACCATTATTCGAAAGACTGAAGAGGAATTTTATAATGAATGAACCTGGCTGACAATTCCTGAACCCACTGATTAATCTTAATATCACAAAAAAAAGGAAAATCAGACATTTCTAACTTCCAGAATTCAATGCAATAGGAAGTACACTATCCTACCTGAGGTATTCTTGCCAAACTGAAGCAGAATCTGATCAAGCTTCTAAAGCTAATTACCAGTTTCCAAGAAACACAGGGATAGAGGAATACATTAAATCATGCCTCAGGAATGTAATCAGAAAAACTCAAAATGATTGAAATTCTAAGAGACAAAAGACTCTGTTTCTTTAGTAACAGCAAGAAATAAAAATAAATGGCAAGAAAAGATTAAAAAAAGGAGGGGTGACCGATTGATTGAGATACTTGAGACACATCAACAGTGTGTGGACCACATTATAGATCCAGTGTCCCACAAACCAACTTTTAAAGAAGCATTAATGAGATAATCAGGAAAATCTGAACACCAGCTATTTGATGAGACTAAGGAATTATTGGTTCATCTTCTAGGTATGATAAAGGAATTGGGGTAATGTTTTTAAAAAGGAATCTTTACCATTTAGAGATAAGTGTTCAAGTATTTTGGCTAAAATTATATGATATCTAGATTTTACTTCAATACAATGATACGGATATAAGGAGAAGTAAGAGTATAAATGAAACAGCGTTAGACATATGTTGACAGCAGATGAAGCTGGGTCACGGAATTCACCTCTCTACTTTATATATGTTTGAATTTTCCATAATAAAGTTAAAAAAAAAAAGCAACCAAAAAAGACATATCAATGAAATGCAGTCTGTGATCCAAATGTAAAGAAAAAAAATTAGAAACCCAACTGTGAAGAAAAAGAGATTATGAGACATTTGGAGAATGTGAATACTGGTTATATGAAGACTCTTGAGAGTCCCTTGGACTGCAAGGAGATCCAACCAGTCCATTCTGAAGGAAATCAGCCCTGGGATTTCTTTGGAAGGAATGATGCTAAAGCTGAAACTCCAGTATTTTGGCCACCTCATGTGAAGAGCTGACTCATTGGAGAAGACTCTGATGCTGGGAGGGATTGGGGGCAGGAGGAGAAGGGGACAACAGAGGATGAGATGGCTGGATGGCATCACTGACTCGATGGATGTGAGTCTGAGTGACCTCCAGGAGTTGGTGATGGACAGGGAGCCCTGGCGTGCTGCAGTTCATGGGGTCGCAAAGAGTTGGACACGACTGAGCGACTAATCTCTGATCTCTCTGATATGAAGAATAGTGTGGAATAACAATTTATTTTTAGGTGTGACAGAGCTATTTTGGTTCTTTTTTTTTTAATGTAGCTTTAAGAGATATAAACTAAAGTACTAACAAAATTATATCATGTCTTGGATTTGCACTTAAATATTTCAAGGCAGGTAACAAGAGTAGCATTATGTAGGTAAAAGTTGAAGTTAGATGTGGAGTACATGTGACTTCATTATACTGTGCTATTTTTATATATTGAAAAATATCCTTAATAAAATATTTAAATATGTCCTTCTCTTCCAAAAAACCTATTTCATATTTTGCCTATGTTTCCTATATATACACTTAGGCAGGATGAAGAATTTAAATTTCATCTTTCCTTATAATTGAAAGATGCTGCTCTCTCTATATAACATATCACAGCTAACTTGACCTTTAAAAATATAACTCTAAAGATCTGTCTGTATTATTTTTTTAAGATGTATTTTCCCAATACTACAGGAGTCTCTAAAACTTAATCTTTTTCATAATTAGGGTCTGGTATGATGGTAAAATTCAGTAAATATCAAAGATAAGAATTATAATAAATCAAGAAACTAACTTCTTTTTCACTTCCAAACTTCAGTTTTAATCACCAGAGACTTTCTCAGCACAGCCCTAGTTTCCGACAGCACAAACTTTGTGCTGTACAAACGACTCTTACCCTCTGGAGGATCCCTAAGTCCTCTGTCGGTCATGTTTGAGTTCTATCTCTTCAGACTTTGGGGTACTTTCTGTTAGTATCTGGATTTCCTTGTAAAGATGTCTTGGTTTCTTCTTGTCCCAAGTCCCAACAGGCTCATGCTTCCCGTGGACCCAGGAAACAAGGCATATATACAGTGACTAAAACAAAATGAGAAGAATTAAAAAGACTTTTTTATTCATACATAGGAAAAATGATTAGTTCATCTTTATTTACTAAATCTGTTTAGTTTGAGTACTATTTCCTCTCTGAAACTTTTCTAATGAAGAAAAAATGTTTTCTGGCTTTCATGAGGCTCATATTCCAAATCCTAGACGATAAATAGAAAAAAAAAAAAGCTTCAGATTATTAACCGTTGTATAGATGACATAACCTCCTAATACATTCTAGTGTGTCTGGAAGGATGTAAAAAGTAAGAACAAGTGACCAGAATTTTGAAGGAAACACCTTTGAAACTGAAATAAAAAGTAATTCCAAGAGTAAAAATTTAAGTCACTGCTGAATTATCACTGTAGATTTCCCTTATGTCTTCAATTTCTGTCCCATATAAATTTCTCAGAGTTTACCTACCAGAAACTTCCATTTATCATTAACAAGGAACATGCACAGGGGTGACCTACAGATGAAGATGGCTGTCTTGGTATTCAGTTCAGTTCAGTCGCTCAGTCATGTCTGACTCTCTGCGACTCCATGAAATGCAGCACGCCAGGCCTCCCTGTCCATCACCAACTCCCGGAGTTCACCCAGACTCACATCCATCAAGTCAGTGATGCCATATTAGAAAGAGCAAATACACATTTGGAGTTTCATCACTAAGACTGGTTCTCTTACAGTATTCTTTTATTAAAATATGGAGATAGTTATCTCTTTATACAATGCCCTTCTATACACTGCTCAAAGAAGTTGTTGTGTTAGTCACTCAGTCATGTCTGACTCTTTGCAACCCCATGGACTGTAGATCAAAGAAGAATATATATAAACTATTAAAAGCTGTATTCAAAAGGAATCAAAACCAGAGGTAACTTATAAGCAATAAAAACTCAATTATATCTTATATTCAGTTGGTGCAAACGTAATTGTGGTTTGGGTTTTTTAATTTTAAATCAGTATAACTAGGCTTGAATACATCTTAATTAGTCAAAATAGGAACCATTACAATCAACACATTTTTGCTAACAAGAAATAAGTTTGTTTATTCCTGTAGCATGAAAATCATGATTTGACAAACTCTGCTTCATGATTTGACAAACTCTTGGAAAGCATTTTCTGCATTCTGTTGGTTGTGGAAGTGTTTTCCCTGCAAAAAGTTTTCAAGATGCTTGAAGAAGTGGAAGTCAGTTGGCAAGAGGTCAGGTGAATACAGCAGATGAGGCAAAACTTTAAAAATAAATAGAAAATCCAGAGACAGAGGAGTCTGGTGGGCTACAGTCCATAGGACTGCAAAGAGTTGGACATGACTGAAGCAACTAAGCATGCATACATGCACGCACCTCATAATAAAAAATAAAAGGTACCTAGTAATAAATCTACAACACATATGTAAGGACTTTGGAGTGGGGTGAAGTTTATGGTATGTAAATTATACCTCAATAAAACTATTTTTTAAAAAAAGAACTTTTAGGGAGAAAAGTATTAAAACTTTACTGAAGAATATAAAAAGAACCTAAGTAGAGAAATATACTGTGGGTATAGACAGTAAAATTCAAGGCCATTTAATGCTAATTGCACTCATCTCACACGCTAGTACAGTAATGCTCAAAATTCTCCAAGCCAGGCTTCAACAGTACATGAACTGTGAACTTCCAGATGTTCAAGCTGGATTTAGAAAAGGCAGAAGAACCAGAGATCAAATTGCCAACATCCACTGGATCATCAAAAAAGCAAGAGAGTTCCAGAAAAACATCTATTTCTGCTTTATTGACTACGCCAAAGCCTTTGACTGTGTGGATCACAACAAACTGTGGAAAATTCTGAAAGAGATGGGAACACCAGACCACCTGACCTGCCTTCTGAGAAATCTGTATGCAGGTCAAGAAGCAACAGTTAGAACTGGACATGGAACAACAGACTTGTTACAAATCGGGAGAGGAGTACGTCAAGGCTGTATATTGTTATCGTGCTTATTTAACTTATATGCAGAGTATATCATGAGAAATGCTGGACTGGATGAAACACAAGCTGGAATCAAGATTGGTGGAAGAAATATCAATAATCTCAGATATGCAAATTACACCACCCATATGGCAGAAAGCAAAGAAGAACTAAAGAGCCTCTTGATGAAAGTGAAGGAGGAAGAGTCAAAAAGTTGGCTTAAAACTCTACATTCAATCTGATCCCATCACTTCATGGCAAATAGATGGGGAAACAGTAGAAACAATGGCTGACTTTATCTTTTTGGGCTCCAAAATCACTGCAGATGGTGATTGCAGCCATGAAATTAAAAGACACTTGCTCCTTGGAAGAAAACCTATGACCAACCTAGACAGCATGTTAAAAACCAGAGACATTACTTTACCGACAAAGGTCCATCTAGACACAACTGAGCAACTGAACTGAACGCCAATTCCCTCCAAAATAATCTGTAAGTTCGTTGCAATTTGAAACAAAATCTTCAGACAATTTTTTGTTATATGTTTCTTATGGAATGAATGAGCTGACCCTAAAATTCACGAAAAGCAGTAAAGAATTAAGAGTCAAGATAATTCTGAAGGAAGAAAAAAGAATTCTGAAAGAGGGAAATCTTTACCATATATATCAAGATATTAAAAACAACAGGGCACTGGCGTTAGAACAGACAAACATAATAATACGGAATGGAGAGCCAAGAAATATGTACACACTCAAGTAAAGGAAACTGAGTGACAAAGAGAAAGAATGGATTAGTGAATAAACAGTTTGGGGACAACTGATTTTTCAAATGGGAAAAAAACTAGATTTCTACCTCCACAAAAATCAATTGCAGATTAGACACCTAAATGTAAAGTGCAAAACTCTGAAATTTTCAGAAGAAAGTGGGGAATACCATTATAACCTCAAGGTTTTCTTAAGCAAGATATAAAACACATACAAACCATGAGGGGAACAAATGTGATGACATTTAAAAAGTTAAATCTCTATACAAATCATCAAAATCAAGGTTAAAAGATAAATTCACTGACTAGAAAACTATCAGCAACACATATAATCATCAAGGGATTAATATCTAGGATACATAAAAACTACCCCAGATCAGTTAAGAGACAAATACTGCTATTTTGTTTTTTAAGTGGGCAAAAGAGATAAACAAGCAGTTAAATAAAAAGAGGACTTTAAAAGTCTATTGAATTGGTAAGGAATGTAGGCAAGAAAATGCAAAAATTAATGATAAGATACCATTTCACAACCACCAGATTAGAAAAAAAAAAAAATGTAATACCAAGTGTTGGTGAGGATTTGGAGATACCCAGACCTGTATTGCGGAGAAGGCAATGGCACCCCATTCCAGTACTCTTGCCTGGAAAATCCCACAGACGGAGGAGCCTGGTAGGCTGCAGTCCATGGGGTCACTAAGAGTTGGACGCGTCTGAGTGACTTCACTTTCACTTTTCACTTTCATGCACTGGAGAAGGAAATGGCAACCCAGTCCAGTGTTCTTGCCTGGAGAATCCCAGGGATGGGGAAGCCTGGTGGGCTGCTGTCTATGGGGTCGCACAGAGTTGGACACGACAGAAGCGACTTAGCAGCAGCAGCAGCAGTCCTGTATTGACAATGAGGCCACCTGTTACAACTTGGGAGGGCAATTTGGCAATACGGAGTTGACACACACATTCTACAAGTCCGCAATTCTGCTTTTAGACATGTACCTTAGAGAAACTTTTCCTAAAGTGCCCAGTGGTGTTTGTGGCAGCATTGTTTAAAAAAAGAGGAAAAATTGAGAAAATCCTAAATGTCTATAAATAAGGAACTAGATTTTTAAAATTGTGGCATATTCTTTACATGAAATATAATATACAGCAATTAACAAATTATGTATCAAAAATTCATAAGCATACAATATTAAAGCCTTTATATACAATTTAAGAAGCATAAAATACTACGTGTGTGTGTGTGTGAGGTATGTGTGCGCGCATGTGTGTGTGCGCACATGTGCGCTCAGTCATGTCCAACTCTGCAACTCCATAGACTGTAGCCCACCAGGTTCCACTGTCCAAAGAATTTTCCAGGCAAAAATACTGGAGTAAGTTGCCATTTCCTACTTCGGGGGGCTTCTCAATCCAAGAATCAAGCCTGAGTCTCGTGTGTCTCCTGTATTGGCAGGTGGATTTCTTTACCACTGCGCCACCTGGGAAGCCTATAAATACTATAGAGTGATTCAAAAATAATTAAACAAATGGGGAAAAAAATGAGCCAACTACTGATACATAAGATAGATGAATGTGAAAAATGTGATGAGGGAAAAAAGCCACACACAAGATTATATGCCAAATGATCCTATTTATATGAAGTCCTAGAATGGCCAATGGTCTACAGTGATGGAAAACAGAGACGTGGTTCCAAGGGTAAGGACTACTGACTGGAAAAGGGCATGAGAAAACCTTTTGGGATAATGAAAGTGTTCTATATTTTTACTGGGGTGGTGGTTACATTTGTCATCAAGCTTAAAATCTGTGCATCTTATTGCATGTAGGATATCCTCAATAAACTTTATTTCATGTAAACTGAATGCTTTAAAAAAAAAAAAACATATTACTTGGAAACTAGGTTGCAGTCAATAAGCAATCTGCAAAGGAACACAAGAGATATATCTATAATCTTATAAGCACTCAGACCCTTTGACACACACTGCTGTTCATAGCTGAACCAGTATTCCCTCAAGGCTACAAGGAAGAAATGGTGTAATTACAGACGTTCTTGATGTATCTTCAGAAGAAATTACATGGTGGGGTATCTGGGAGACCTGGAGGCAGATTCCAGAGGCAGGTCAATTTTTTGATCTGTGTCTAATCCATACCAGGAAATGTGCACATTAGAAACCTCTGGACTACATAACAGAACTGAGGTAGCACCTCATTCTGATGGAAAATTGACATGTTGAAAACTTTTTGCAGCTTCAGGAAAAACCATCCATGAGCATCTCAAAAACCACCATCACCCATCTTTGATGGTATCTTGAAAGGGGGAAAAAAAAAAAAAAAAAACTGATGAAGACCTACATGCTTCATTTAGCACAGAGGATGTTTGCGTTTAGTGAATCCCTTACAAGTTCAGTTGTGAAATACTGCTTTTCAGTGCCCCATTTATGGAGATTACAATGATTCATTTTCCCACTTAAATAAAACTTAGCCTTATCATTGGTAGGTATCTTTGTTTCCCTGTGATCCTGAAATCTGCAGCAAAACTTACTGTTTTCCTTTAACTGTCTCCATGAGGGCTTGAATCAGGTTCAAGTAATAAGGTTTTATTGTCTATGGAGAATATAACAGGGAGTAGGCTGAGGGATGCCTTCCTTAATTTCAATATCCCAGGACCTCCCTGAAGAGGGACACAGATTTGCCTCACTGCTGCTGCTTCTGTTGTGGATGCCCTGGCTCTTCCTTTTATATATTTATTTGGCTGTACGACTTCACTTTCAATTTTCACTTTCATGCATTGGAGAAGGAAATGGAAACCCACTCCAGTGTTCTTGCCTGGAGAATCCCAGGAACGGGGGAGCCTTGTGGGCTGCCGTCTATGGGGTCGCACAGAGTCGGACACGACTGAAGTGACTTAGCCTTATGCACTGGGTCTTAGTTGCAGCATGTGAACTCCTGGTTGTGACATGCAGGATCTAGATCCCTGACCAGGGACTGAACTTGGGCTCTTTGCTTTGGGAGTTCGGAGTCTAAGCCACTGGACCACCATGGATGTCCCCTGGCTCTGTCTTTTAAGGCACACCCTTTCTGCTCCATCTCAGTGTACCAATGGTAATGCTTTGACAAGCTGGCAGGTGTTGTTCCCTGTTTGAGAACATAGAATGATCTCTGCACTGCAGGAATAAAACCAAGCTTAGCAGCCTGGAACACACAAAATTAGAAGTTGTAAGAGTGATTTTACAAACTGATGTGTAACACAGTTCATATACAACTGTTACTGAGTAATAAAATGTTCAAAGTGTTCAACTTTTTTATTGCAATGTACATTGTTTAAATGTACATAAAAATTAAACACATGATCAGAAAAGATACATGTTTGCTTCTGTGGAGGAAAGGATAGGAAGAGGATGAGAACCAGAATGAGTTGCATCTGTTAAGCATTTTTTTAAAAAATGAGGTATATGTGGCAAAATGTTAGTTTACTTTATCTATGAATAGAATTCCTGTGCTACACAGAGACCTTGTTGCTTATCCATTCTGTATATAATACCTTGTATCTGCTAACCCCAAATTCCCACTCCATGCCTCCCCCTACCTTCCCCTCCCCGTTGGCAACCACAAGTCCATTCTCTGTGAGTCTTTCCATTTCCTAAGTTCATTAGAGTCGTATTTTAGATTCTACATATCATCTTCTATCCATGGACATTTACACTGTTTCTATGTCTTGGCTACTGTGAACAGTCTTGGCACTATGAACATAGAGGTACATGAATCTTTTTGTTTTTGGCATGCCAAGAACCTTGCAGGATATTCCCCCACCGGGATTAAACTCAGGTCCTCAGTAGTGAAAGCAAAGAATCCCAACCACTGACCCACCAGAGAATTCCCTATCTTTCTGAATCATAGTTTTGTCTGGAGTTGGACTGTTAGATCACATGGTCATTCTATTTTTAGTTTTCTTGAGGAACCTCCATACTGTTTTCTGTAGCAGCTGCACCAACTTAACATTTCCAACAACAGTGTAGGAGGGTTCCCTTTTCTCCATACCCTCTCTAGCATTTGCTATTTGTAGACCTTTATTCTAACAAGTGCTGCTTTTTCAATATTTTTATTTATTTTCAGCTGCACTGGGTCTTTGCTGCTTTGTGGGCTGGGCTTTCTATAGTTGCAGAGTATGGGGGATACTCTTCTTGCAATGTGCAGGCTTCTCATTGTGGAGGCTTTCTCTTGTGGAGTACAGGCTCTAGGGCACGCAGGCTTCAGTAGTTATAGCAAGTGGGCTCGGGAGTTGTGGCTTGTGGGCTCTAGATTGTGGCATGTGGTCTTAAGTTACTCCTCAACATGTGGAATCTTCCCAGACCAGGGATCAAACCCATGTCCCCTGCACTGGCAGACAGATTCTTATTCACTGCGCACCAGGGAAATTCCATTTGTAGATTTTTTAATCTTGGTCATTCTGACTGGTGTAAGGTTGTACCTCATTGTATTTATATATAGTCTTGATCTGCATTCCTGTAATTAGTGACGCTGAACATGTTTTTCATGTGCCTATTGGTCATCTATATGTCTTCTTTGAGAAATGTCTATTTAGGTCTTCTGCCCATTTTTCTTTTTCTCTTTTCACAATTACAGGAGACTTGGACAATACAGAACAAAATTACAGATAGTTCCACTATTTTTTAAGTAGATAAATTAAGATTTTTATTTGGAGCTTCAATATAAAACTCTCAAAAATTATCAAAATGAAAATACAGAAAAGTAGAAGCACTATGAACCAATTCAACATGATTAAGATTTATAGTGTATGATTTCAGTATCTTTAGTTCATGAAATTTTTGCAACTGTTTTATGTCCCTGTATATGTTTCAGTGTCTCCTAGTTTATAAAAACTTGAATACAATTTGTATCCTACTATTCCTTGAAAGGAAAGTTATGACCAACCTAGATAGCATATTCAAAAGCAGAGACATTACTTTGCCAACAAAGTTTCACCTAGTCAAGGCTATGGTCTTTCCTATGGTCATGTATGGATGTGAGAGCTGGACTGTGAAGAAGGCTGAGCGCTGAAGAATTGATGCTTTTGAACTGTGGTGTTGGAGAAGACTCTTGAGAGTCCGCTGGACTGTAAGGAGATCCAACCAGTCCATTCTGAAGGAGATCAGCCCTGGGATTTCTTTGGAAGGAATGATGCTAAAGCTGAAACTCCAGTATTTTGGCCACCTCATGCGAAGAGTTGACTCATTGGAGAAGACTCTGATGCTGGGAGGGATTGAGGGCAAGAGGAGAAGGGGACGACAGAGGATGAGATGGCTGGATGGCCATCACTGACTCGATGGATGTGAGTCTCAGTGACCTCCAGGAGTTGGTGATGGACAGGGAGGCCTGGCGTGCTGCGATTCATGGGGTTGCAAAGAGTGGGACACGACTGAGTGGCTGATCTGATCTGATTGTATGAAAATTGCCCATTTTTCAATTGGGTTCATTTTTTGTTGTTGTTGAATTGTATCAGCTGTTCGTATATATTGGAAATTAAGACTTTGTCAGTTGCATCATTTGCAAATATTTTTTCCCAGTCTGTTAAGTTGTCTTTTTGTTTATGGCTTCTTTTGCTGTGCAAAAGCTTGTAAGTTTAATTAGGTCCCATTTATTTTTGTTTTTATTTCTATTGCCTTGGGAGACAAACCTAAGATAATATTGGTATGATTTATGTCAGATGTTTTGCGTATGTTCTCTTCTAGGAGTTTTATGGTTTCAATGTTTAAGTCTTTAGGACATTTTGAATTTACTTTCCTGTATGCTATGAGAGTGTGTTTCAACTTCACAGATTTACCTGTGGCTGTCCAGCTTTTCCAACATCACTTGCAAAAGAGACTGTCTTTTTCCCATTGTATATTTTTGGTCTCCTCTGTTGAAGACTGACGGAGAAGGCAGTGGCACCCCACTCCAGTACTCTTGCCTGGAAAATCCCATGGATGGAGGAGCCTGGTAGGCTGCAGTCCATGGGGTCGCTAAGAGTTGGATACGACTGAGCGACTTCACTTTCCCTTTTCACTTTCATGCATTGGAGAAGAAAACGGCAAGCCACTCCAGTGTTCTTGCCTGGAGAATCCTGGGGACAGGGGAGCCTGGTGGGCTGCTGTCTGTGGGGTCACACAGAGTCGGACATGACTAAAGTGACTTAGTAGTTGAAGACTCATCACAGGGGTGGGGTTTAATTTGGGGCTCTCTATTCTGTTCCACTGACCCATGTATGTCTGGTTTTGTGTTAATATCATGCCATTTTGATTGCTGTAGCTTTGTAGTATTGCCTGAAGTCTGGGAGGGTTATGCCTTCTCCTTTGTTCTTTATCTGTAGGATTGCTTTGACAATTCTGGGTCTTTTATGGTTCCATATAAAGTTTAGGATTATTTGTTCTATTTCTGTGAAAAATGTCATGGGTAATTTGATAAGGAATCACATTACATTTTGTAGACTGCTTTGCTTTGGATAGTATGGCCATTTTAACAATATTAATTCTTCCAATCCAAGAGCACAGGACATCTTTCTTATGTTAATATTTTAGATCTAGGTGCATAGGTAAATCCTATTTTCAGCACTTTTCTATAAAATGACTGATGTTAATAAATTTTTTAAATGAGTAATAAAATGTATTAGCTTCTGTGAGGAAAAGTTAAGAATCAAAATGAAAAACCAGTAAGGGTTAACTCTGAGCCCACACACAGGGAACTTACGTTACAAAGGCACACTTCAACAACAGTTTCCTGTGCATTTTGTCACAACCAGCTGAGAGGAGACAGAACAAAGGAAAGCTACTCTCAAGAATAAAACTAGGGCTGGGAGAGCAGTAGGACCTTACCCAACCTCTATTGCATCCTGGAAACTTCAATCTTATGATGTATGGACTTAATATTCCTTCTATTTTACAGATGAGGAAATTGAGACAGAGAAAGGTTAAGAATCTTACCCAAGAACACACAACTAGTAGAGGCAGAGTTAGGATTAGAACTCAGGTGATTTGAACTCAGGTATTCTGACTGTGGGACCCTAGCTGTTAACCATGATACTAAACAACAACAAAAATAAAACCACATAGTAAACCTACTACAAGGCACTCCAAATCTAGGTTTGAATTGTGACTCTAGCACCTATGACCTGGGTAAATTTACACACATTCAACTTTTCTCTAATTGCTTTTTTTAGCATTGTGTAAAGTTTCAGGTGATAATAAATCATATAATTAGTTTTATCTACCACAATTGTGACTATAAATGGGCCTTAAAAAATGTGACAAGGATCTGCCTTGGGTCATTCATCCCTCTAAGCCTCTTAATCTTCATCTCAGACCATGTGATTCACACACAGGCTCAGCCTCAGTTACAAGATAAATCTTGTCCTTCATCAGAAAAGACCTAAGAAATTTTTAATAATTTAGCATCCAGTTCTAACAGTTGGCCCTAATCCTTGTTCAAAAACTGAGACTCTATCTTATCCCTAGTTCTAACATTTGCCTCATTCTACCTCTCCTCACCCTAAAGACTTACTGTGCTGATAAACATGTATCACATTTAAACCTCACAACAGTGAGGTAGGTATTATTACACAACTTATTTCACAGACGAAACTGGACAAAAAAGGTTAAAATGCCCAAGCTCATTTAATAATGTCAGAATTATAAGACAAACTCAGGTCAGTTGGCTGCAAGGCCATTATATTTCCTCTGTAACAAGCAGTTTTCAAGCTGTGTTCCAAAGACTGCATTGAGACTCAAGGGCTGCCAGGGGAGACTCACTTTTACAGACACGTGTATTATGATCGTCACCTACCCTTAGATGTCATGGAATTCTTTCTTGCATGTGTGCTTGCCTGGACTATGTTCTCCTACAACTTAGAGATGAATCTTAATTCAGTCACCCACAACCCAAGATAGCCTTCTCTTTAGTACTTTCCATTAAATTTCTACTCCTAGGTCTGCATTAAAGTAACAGAAAGTAGTTCTGGAAGTCATTTTAGAAATGGCCACCATTACATGTAAGTAATATTATCAACTCTCCCAGAGGATGAAGTAGAGCTTAATATGGCTCATGTCATCCTAAACAGTGGATCATCTGTCATAAGAATTAATTTTAGGAATACACTTATACTTTCAAATTCATTATTCATAACCAAGAATATTTTAGAATAGTCTGCAATGTTTTAAACCCAGTGAAGTCCTACTAAAGACCTAAGTTGAAAAGCTATAAAGTTTTCTAAATTTTCTCCCTTGCTCCATTTTATGACCTCTACCACATGATGTTATTTCTGAGAGCTGACCATATCAGGTATGTGATAATAATCATGTATGAAGGCAAAGTACCCTTAATATTAAAATTAGTATTTTTGATTCCTTTCTCTTGCCCATATACTCAAAAAGTTTATAATGACACCCTACAGAACTGTTTAAGGGCGACAATAGAGCCCTCCCCACAAACAGTTGAGAAAAATATGACTAAGTTATGATCTGAAATATAAGCAAAGTCCTTCAGTCTGCTAAGAAACCTCTTTATATGTCACTGGCAAAGTACAATAACTACCACTTACAGTATTATGAGTACTCTTGGTTCCTAGTCTTTTAAGCTAGGTAACTAAATATGATGGATATGCTGCTATGGTATTTTTCAAGGTATGGTTCATAGAGCATCTGCATAATAATGTTCTGAGGCACTATTTATAAAATGTAGATTCCTGGGCCCCATAAGAAACCTTGGAAATCAAAACTTCTGTAAGATCAGGAAATTTGCATTTCTGACAAGCTCACCAAGGCAATGACTTGAAACTCAACTGTATAAATCCATTTAATGTCCTACTACTTAAGAATGAGATTGGTTAAAACAAAAACAAAAGGACCTTTCTCTATTCTCTAAGTGAAGTCGCTCAGTCGTGTCCAACTCTTTGAGACCCCATGGACTGTAACCTACCAGGCTTCTGCATCCATGGGATTTTCCAGGCAAGAAAACTGGAGGGGGTTGCCATTTCCTTCTCCAGGGGATCTTCCCAACCCAGGGATGGAACCCAGGTCTCCTGCATTGCAGATAGACACTTTACCCTCTGATCCACCAGCCACTATTTAAGAATGAGATTGGTTAAAACAAAAACAAAAGGACCTTCCTCTGTTCTCCTGAATTGAACATAAGTAGTGTTTTTTGGTGTGTGTCTAAAAAAGTTTAGGAGACAGTAATATTGACTATAATACCATCCTCAAAAGCAATACCTCAAAGTAAATTTTCACTTTTTAGATAAAGCTTTAGGATACTGTAGTTCTTAACCAAGGATTAATAATCAACTAATTAGTCTGCACTCAGTATAGCAGTCCACACACAATTTATTCAGCAATAGAACAGAAGAGAACGTCAATCATGACAGACATAAGGCAGATACAGGGTAAATCTCTGGGGTACATTCTTTATACAGACTAACAAATGACTTTTAACAACATGTGGCAGGCATGATTTGTTGCATACCAACAGCCATTCATTCCTCACTTCTTCCTAAAAGAGCCCTGATTTTATTAGGGGAGACAATGTGTCCTACCCAGGCAATGTCAACTCCATTCCCCTCTGTCAGGTTTCCAGGCTCCCTTGTGAATCAAGGATGTAAGGGAAAATCCCTGATGTAATGAGATGTAAGGAAAAATCTGAGTGACTTTTCACAGAAAGATTTTCTTCCCAAATAAAAAATAGAGACTTGAAAGAACAAAGCTTTTTGCTCCCTACTTCCAGTCTTTGAGAGAGATTGAAATGTCTGGAACAGCAACAAGCTATATTATACTCACTGAGAAAACTATGAGGACAAAAAGCCAATACAATAAGGATCCCAGAGGGGAAAGACAGAAAGAACCTGGGACCTTGAGAACATTGTTGAGTTGCTAGCAATGGATTATTTAGCATCTTAAGTGGAATTATGAGATGTTTTCAGCTGCTTTTTCCAAGTTTCTTAACTCAAACTCTGGTTCCATGATTCTTATGAACAAGTGAAGGCCAGAATGAGGCCAGTGTCAGGTAAGTCCTCCTTAATTCTAAGAAAAATGGTTCCCCTAAACTGTTCATAATCTATATGGAGTCAAGTTTGATAACTCCTTCTGTCACCTAGCTCCTAGTACAGGTACTTTTCCATTTCCAGAGGAGGACATTCTAAGTTCAGTCACCACCAAGACAGGATAGTCTTTGCTTATGTAGAACCAAGTAACTAGATAGTGGCATTTCTGCATATTATTCTGTAACCTATATAGGTGTTGCCTGATTGAATGTGGTTTCTCTGACAGTGACCAGTTAATAACGTCAAAGCCACACTGAGGATAAACCAAATAGAGCCAATGATAATATTTGGTTAGATAGGAATAAATCTTATATATATAGTTATCACTGATTAATATATAAGAGGTGGAATTTAGAACAATATAGATTCTTATTAAATGTCTAATTGTTTTACTGGAATAATCTAGAATTCAGCTACAGGGATGCTTTCCCACAAAAGTTATTACTAGAATATAATTAAAGTACACACAGTATGAGGCTTCTCCTCAGGACTACCTTGTCATAATAACATCAATGATTAGGCTGTGGAGATTTTTAAGAGGAGCAAGCTAATTCCAAAACATAGGAAATATGGATTAGTCAGGTTCCAGAGGAACCGTCTGGTCTGGACTACTAATTAAATTCATGCTGAACAAGAGATGCATAGACCCTGGAAGCAGATCCAACAATTTAAGCAGTTTCCCAGAGCAGTGACAGTCAGATTTAAAAAGGAGTCATTTTTCCATCTTCCTTGGGCTACTAGTACAAAAACCCTCTAGAGTCTCCATGATCTTGACTGTTTAAGAAGTTATTTGCTTTGGCCAAGTTTTTTGTTTAAGGTTTTGTCTGTCCTCGTCAGGATTAACTGTAGTGCAGGGTTAAAACCAGCAACTCTAGAATCATGTATTCTTTTTCGAACCAGTGGAGGACCCAGAAGAAATGGGTGGCAAGCTTTTTCAAAGGTCCACCTGGTAAGATTTTGAGGAGCCCACTCAAGTGGGAAAGACCAAGGAAGAACAAGGCTTCTATTAGCAGGATTATCAGGATAACACTCAGGGCAATAATCAGCTCTGTTAATACGGTCTAAGAAGACTTGGTAACATTCATTCTCAACCAGTTCAGTTTGGTACAACCAATGCCCTAGTTCTAAACTAGGGAACCACTGCTGCCCACAGTCAGGGCAATGTGAATTATCTGAGAACATTGGGACCTGGAGAGACAATACAGAAAGCAAATGTAACAGTAAGAGGCAACAATGATAATAAAGAGAGACACCCAAGTAACCAGACCTATTACAATTTTGGTTTAGCACTTTCTGAGTCCAACCACCATTACTTGGAGAGGGTAAAGTTGGCTTGCACCTCCGTGCAATTCTTCAAGATTTCGTTGTCTATTTTTCACTCACTTGTAGCCAGTCTCCAAACTCAGGGACTGATCCAGTCTATGTTATCAGTCACTACTAGCAGCACAGATGTCACAACAGCTCCTTTAAATCTCAGCTTCTTAAGAAAAGACAGGGTTCTAGTCTAAGTTACTTTTTCTTGTGTGTTATCAGCTGGTGGTATTTGCAGAGGCACTTGGCTTACTCTGCTTTGCTGGTAAGTTATTATGTCTGTTTGGTGAAACAGAAGCTGACAGTCCAATGAGTCTTTGGTGGGTGCTGGCACTCTTGCCGTTGTAATACAAGTACCCAAGTCTTAAGGCCTTAGCACTTTATAGCGATGTACAGGGGTCAGGAAAACTTGGCAGTGTCCTCTTGAGCGTGGATCCAATGAAGTCTTTCTTGGGAGGACCTTAATCAGGACCCAGTCACAGGGAAGTAGCTGCTGCTGAGTTGGTTGAACGGTTCTGGGAATGCTTCACATACCTGTAAATAATAAAACTTCAGACAACTCATATGGGCTTTGAGTTGCTCACAATATCATTAGAAACATGCATTTGGAAATCATTTGGGTCAGTCAAGGTGCATAAGAATTGTCTCATGGGATTCCCCATGACAACTTTACATGGGTTCAAACCAACTTATCTGTTGGGAGTTATTCTTATGCTCAACTGGGCAACAGGGAAGATTTTAGTTCATTTAAGATTTGTACTAGTCTCATTTATTTTTTAGGACTATGTATTTATTTTTCCTACTCCTTTTGCACTCTGGGAATAATATGGTCTGTATAATCATATACATGGTAAAACTTTGAGACTTCTTTTATCTGTCTTCCATGAAATGGGTGTCATATATATAGTATTACCATAATGGGTGGGATAATGTTAACAATGGTGACAGTCTTCTAAAACAGACTTTAATGCAAGGAAAACCTTACAAAATTATTAGATAATATTCTTAACAACCAAGCATAGAAAGTTGGGTGAAATCCTTTTTTAGGCTGGAAAAGAAACCATAAGGGACACGCCTCATTGCCCACATCTTTATAGGCTTATACATATTTAAATTTAAGCCAATTAAGGCCCAGTCCTGAACTATTCTTGGGACATATATAGTAAATCAGTTGGGATTGAGAGACACTTTCACCATCTTTGCACTCCTTCATGACCTTTAAATACAAGTAAACAAGGTGGGGTAAAGTAAGATGTCCTGAACAGTAGACAGCCACCTACAGTGTGCCACAGATCATCAGAATACAGCCTGCCTTTCTCCAGCAATTCTTCTGTGATTGAGGCCTGACTGTGAGAGCACTAAGGAACACTGGGGAAGATGGGTGTCCCATTTACACAGGGTTAAAACTGTATAAAGATAGAGCCTGAAAAGCAGAGGCAGTTATAAACTTAGCTGTGATAAGCCAAAGCATTTTCCTTACAGACTATCAACAGTAGCTGTGATTCTCATTTTTAAAATGGCAACTTTAAAAGATAACTGAAGAGCCACCTCTGACAGGGCTGCAACATGGAGCGAATAGTTTGGTGGGGGCTCCAGATGGGGTGAGACAGAACCAGAGTCGATAGGCTGATGTGTTTTATGAGGTTAGGTGACAATGTGTGAAGCTGACCAATCCAGTCCCTCAGGCAAGAGTGAACACAAAATACGATTTCTGACCTTTGTGGTGGCAACACAGGGTACAGCAGATCGCCCTGAGGGTCTGCTGTCAGGAGCCACTACAGTAGAAGTTTCACTTGCTGAATCAGGAAATCTTGGGTACATGAAAGAGATGATGAATAAAACCCACATTATTGTGGGGTTTAACACAGAAGTTAGTGGTAAAGTTATATGACTAAGTTTGATGTTGAAAAGATATAGAATTTTGGAATTTTTAGAATAAAAAGGGGAAACTCAATTAAAACCACAAGATACCATATTTCATTTCCACCAGACTGGCAAAAATTAACAAGTTTGACAATGTGGGCTCTATACACCCTAAGCAAGACTTCCCCTCCCCCATGAATCCACATCTCTGTATAGCAGAGTCAAGAAGTAGTCCTAAAGCTTCAAATGCTCAGAATAAATCCACCCTTCTCCCAACCTTCGTTTCTCCAACTTCAAGAGTTAAGAAAGCACTAGAGCTCCAAGTGCTTATATGCACTTGTATGCAGAGTACATGACGAGAAACGCTGGGCTGGATGAAGCACAAGCTGGAAACAAAACTGCTGGGAGAAATATCAATAAACTCAGATATGCAGATGACACCACCCCTAGGGCAGAAAGCGAAGAACTAAAGAGCCTCTTGATGAAAGTGAAAGAGGAGAGTGAAAAAGTTGGCTTAAAACTCAACATTCAGAAAACTACTAAGATCATGGCATCTGGTCCCATCACTTCATGGCAAACAGATGGGGAAACAATGAAAACAGTGAGAGAATTTATTTTGGGGGGCTCCAAAATCACTGCAGATGGTGACTGAAGCCATGAAATTAAAAGACGCTTACTCCTTGAAAGAAAAGTTATGACCAACCTAGATAGCATATTAAAAAGCAGAGACATTACTTTACCAACAAAGGTCCGTCTAGTCAAAGCTATGATTTTTCCAGTAGTCATGTATGGATGTGAGAGTTGATTATAAAGAAAGCTGAGCACCGAAGAATTGATACTTTTGAACTGTGGTGTTGGAGAAGACTTTTGAGAGTCCCTTGGACTGCAAGGAGATCAAACCAGTCAATCCTAAAGGAGATCAGACCTGAATATTCATTGGAAGGACTGATGCTGAAGATAAAACTCCAATAGTTTGGCCACCTGATGTGAAGAGCTGACTCAGTGGAAAAGACCCCGATGCTGGGAAAGATTGAGGGCGGGAGGAGAAGGGGATGACAGAGGATGAGATGGTTGTCATCTCATGTCCACTAACTCAATGGACATGAGTTTGAGTAAACTCTGGGAGTTGGTGATGGGCAGGGAGGCCTGGCATGCTGCAGTCCATGGCCTAGCAAAGAGTCAGACACGACTGAGCAACTGAACTGAACTGAGAGCAACAAGTATTCCTGAACCAAGAGAACTCTAGTGTTCCATGTGTTCCAGACAAAACCGACCCTCCCCTGGTCCTCAAACCACTACAGGTAAGCGGGGAGTTAAAAGGGGGCTCCAAAGCACTGAATGCTCAGAACAAGATCACGTACTACCAGCCTCCTAACTCATTCCCAGCCTTATCACCGGAAGAGGCCGTCCCCAAAATACTCCTGGCAAGATTCTCAAACCTTCCCACTTCTCACCCTCATAACTTCACTACCATTATCTGCTTGAAAATATGAGGACCAACCAATCTCATCAAACCTGTACCTCTGTTTATGTCAATCACCACATGGAGCCCAAAGCTTCCTGATTATACTTCATCCCCTTAGTCTCTAATCTCCTATGGCTCTGAGCACAGTGAGACAATATTCCCTCTCCTTCTTTACTTTTCCTCCCCATAAAACATGTACCATCTTGATATATTAAATATATATCAGAGAACATAGAGTAACTTGAATTCTTATACCCTAATGACAGGAACATAAATTAGTATAACCATTTTGGGCAGTATCTAATAAAGCTGAGAATATGCGTTTCCTATAACTCAGTAACTCCAATCTTAGGTAACTACCCTAGAGAAAATTACATGTTTATTTAAAAATATGAATAAAAATATTCATGGTAGTTCTCTGTTTAATAGCAAAATAACAGCTAAAATGTTCACAAATGGTAGAATGGCTAAAAAAAATAAAAATTGACATATTCTTATAAAAAGCATGCACTCACTCTCTTATGTAATAGTTTCCATTTACATATTTCAATATATTGCTTAGGAATAAATATGCAATAAAGCTAAAAAGAGAAGATAAGCACAGGATAATTACTACCTTTGATGGGAGAGGGAAGTAGATGGGGTCAGGAAAAGCATACAGAGTATTTCAAAAATAATTATAAACATTTTTTTTTTGAATGGTTGGAGGTACATGAATGGTCACAGTATCACAAATCCTAACAATTTACATAACCTCTATGTGGTATTTTTTTTCCTATTTCTATCTTCATTTTTATATTTTAAATAATTTTTACTGGAGTATAGTTGATTTACAATGTTGTTAAGTTTCTGCCATACAGCAAAGTGAATCATTTATACTTAAACATATATCCACTCTTTGGAGCAGAGCAGAAAATAGGAGTGGGCTAAAAAAACAGATTAATAGGCAAAACCAAACTTTCACACTGTGGACAAGATCAGCAGCAATTATTCTGTTCAGAGGCAAGGTGGGTGACTGAGGAAGAGGAACCCTATAGAAAGACACAGAGCTGTGTCTGCAAGCAACTATCTCTTTCTAGAAACAAGGTAAAAGAAAATATAATATTGTAAATCAACTATTTGTTGTTGCTGTTCAGTCACTCAGTCGTGTCTGACTCTTTGTGACCCCACAGACTACATAGCCCGCCAGGCTCCTCTGTCCATGAGATTCTCCAGGAAAGAATACTGGAGTGGGTTGCCATGCTCTCCTCCTGGGGATCTCCCCAACCCAGGGATCTAAGCCAGGTCTCCTGCATTGCAGGTGGATTCTTTATTGTCTGAGTAACCAGGGAAGCCCAAGAATATTGGGAGTGGGTAGCCTATCCCGTCTCCAGAGGATCCTCCCGACCCAGGAATCGAACCAGGGTCTCCTGCATTGAAGGCGGATTCTTTACCAGCTGAGCTACTTGGGAAGCCCTGCCTAATGTTAATTAATGGAATTAATTTCTCCATTAGCAAAGTTTATCTTGGCATATTCTTTAAAGGCATGCATCTCTTTGCAGTACTTTGTTTTTTCATATGGTGCCTCTGTGCATATTAGAAAAGAAGCACTCTCCTTCCAGGCAAGATGAAGCTCAAAGAACCTCGACTGGCCTCACCTGGCCAAGCATTCAACAGTAATCCTCCATCTGTGAAATAATAATCCTTTTTTTTTTTCCTGGCCACACAGCACGGCAAGTAGGGATCTTAGTTCTGCACCAGGGATGCGTCCCCTGCAGTGGAAGCAGGCATCCTCCGCATCCTAAGATTCAAACAACCACATATGCAGTACCATACTATTTATCGTTGAAAAAATCTGCATGTAAGTTAACCCACACAATTCAAACTGTGTTGTTCAAAAGTCAACTGTACACACATTTTGATTCCCAAAGGAACCTGAAATGTTCAGAACCACTGAGCAGGAATGGCTTCTAATCATTTCACTATCAAAGGCAATTTTTATTCGTAGGCTCCCTGCTCAGATCTCACTTTGGAAGGATGCCAGAACAACTACCATTCTTGTAATGATGTCATTTTCTCATTTTATTAATTAGACATGTAACTCTGCCAGTCAGAACTTCTAATAAAACAAGTAAAAAACCAGTGTTAATAGCCCTGGTTTAGAAATTTTCAATACTTTAAATTAGAGATAATATTCAAAGCAACTGTAACATAAAGTTGGAAAGACCGAGACATTCTGGATTTGTTTCCTTTCTCAACACCACTAGCTTAAGTCAGAAGTGGTTGATTTGAGGTGAATATATGATAACCATTTTCGCATGCATGCACAGTCACATGTGACCCTTTGTGACCCCTATGGACTATAGCCCAACAGGCTTCTCTGTCCATGGAATTCTCCAGGCAAGAAAACTGAAGTGGGTTGCCATTTCCTACTCTAGGGGATCTTTCAGACCCAGAGATCACACCCACATCTTTACCACTGTGCATCATTAGGCTTGTAGAAATGCTGAAAGTACCCAGGGAACAACCAGTACTCGACTGATTACTGTATCGTTTAAGTTACTGAGGAAACCACCATGTACTAGGCACAATGCTAAATATTATAAATACAAAAAGAAAAAACCTTACAGAACTTTTAGATGTCCAGGGAATCCAGAGTGGAACCAGTGCTTTAGGTAAAGGTCTTATAAGGGCTTTTGAAAGTGAAGTCGCTCAGTCATGTCCGACTCTTTGTGACCCCACAGACTGTAGCCTACCAGGATCCTCCGTCCATGAGATTTTCAAGGCAAAAGTACTGGAGGGGTTGCCATTTCCTACTCCAGGGGTTCTTCCCAACCCAGGGATCGAACCCGGGTCTCCTGCATTATAGGCAGATGCTTTTACTGTCTGAGCCACCAGGGTGGGTTTTAAGGGCTTTTAGATGGATATAAAAAGATTACCTATAGAAATCACAGAAAATTATGGAAGGCCCACAGAAGAAGTTGGAATGTTTTTATTTTCAAGAACCTTCCAGCCAACAACAGTGAGCAAAAAACAAAGTTTAAAAGGCTTATTTACCACATAAACTCTATACAGTCATGCTAAATAAGTGGGGGATTCAATCCAGGATCACCCAGAGATAATAAAATACATGGAGGGATGAACACTCCAGTCCCTTATATAAAATGGCATAGAATTTCAAATAACTTATGCACATCTCAAGATTACTTACAGTACCTTATACAAAGTAAATTGTAAGCAAATAGCTGCCAGAGCACAGCAAGTTCAAGTTTTGCTTTTTGGAACTTTCTGGAATTTTTTTCCCCAAAATTTTGTATTCATGATTGGTTGAATCCACAGACGTGGGACTTGTAGATACAGAAGACCAACGCTACAAAAGAAAAACACAAATCAATTTTTTTTTTTTTTTACTGCACTATGAGGCTTAGTTCCCCAACCAGAAACTGAACCTGGGCCATGGCAATGAATGTGCCCAGTTCTAAACACTGGACTACCAGGGGTCTCCCTAAGTCAAAATTTTTGTGTGTGAGGTGTTTTCTGCAGCTTTATTAGAGGAAAATTTAGAAAACAGCAGTTTAACATCAAAATAGAAAATGCAGTTCTATTTAAACCAGTGAAATTTACATCTACTAAAAAATGGCAGCTCAATATATAGTAAATAATCATCTCTAAATATTGTGAGTCTATATCAAGAATCACTATTTCCTGAATGCATGTTAGTTAGCTTAAATCTGCCTTTGATAGACAAAAACCACTTTATTCTTTTTAGGCTGCATAATATGTTTCAGATTGAGTAGAGTTGGGGCAACTTCTCCAGGCAAATATATCAGTTCAGCCAAGTCCTCATATAATACATAAAACCAAAAGACAGACACAGAAAAAATACAAATGCTCTAAATTTTCTTGAGTTTCCATTTTAAATATTTTCTTCCATGGAATATTTTATTCTAAAGTTAATCAATAATCAAAACTATTTTTTGTATGAGACAGTTTCTCTAGAAGTCTCATGCGTGTGTGCTCTGTCATGTCTGACTCTTTGTGACTCCATGGGCTATAGCCCATGAGGCTCCTCTATCCATGAATTAACTGGCAAGAATAGTGGAGTGGGTTGCCATTTCCTACTCCAGGGTATCTTCCCCTATAAGTCTCACACATAAAGTGAAATCTCAAAAGCTTCTTATTTCATTAACCAGTTCTAAATTTAGATGTTGAGAGTTAAGAAGTAAGGCTTCCCAGGTAAAGGGGTAAAGAATCTGCCTGCCAATGCAGGATACACAAGAGGTGCCTCAATCCCTGGGTTGGCAAGATCCCTTGGAGGAAGAAATGCAACCCGCTCCAGTACTCTTGCCTGAAAAATTCCATGGACAGAGGAGCCTGGTGGGCTACAGTTCAAGGGGTCCCAAAGAGTTGAATACGACTGAGCAACTGAGCACACACAGCACAAATTAAAAAGTATGAAAAAAAAGAATTCCAAAAAAAAAAAAGGAATTCCTCTTCTTTTTAAATTCACATAATCTAAAATAATTCTTTGCTTAAAATGTATTATGAAAATACATGCTCCTGAAAGAAGTTTTCAGTCTGTTTTGTGAGGAATTACCTTTAACCTGGCAAAGTCTTGAGAACACAGAGAGAAGGCACACTCCAGCACTATTTGGCACACACACTATTCCCTCTTCGAAAGAAGATAAGCTGAACAAAAAATATCCTGAGTCGCACAGGAATTGACAAAAGAGAATTCCCCTGGTGGTCCAGTGGTTAGGACTCTCAGCTCTTAATGCCGGGGACCAGGGTTCAATTCCTGGTTGGGGAACTAAGATCCCACAAGCCTCGAGAGGTGCAGTCCAAAAAAAAAAAAAAAAAAAAAAGGTGAAGAACTGACGAACGTAACAGGTGTGTTTGTACATTGCTGACATTCCACAAAGGGGAACAGCTGGTTTAGACACTTACTGGTACATTTCAATCTACTTTGTCCTAATGGACACAAGTCCATGGTTCAAATTCTGCCTACAGTTTCAATTTAACACACTAGGAGCCCAACTTTTAAAAGTTAATTTGCAGTTTTCAATAGTGAGACCTAGTAGCCCTAAGGTTACATATTTCTGAATTTGTACCAGCAATTTGGGTTTCCCTGGTGGATCAGTGATGAAGAATCCACCTGCCAATATGGGAGACTCAGGTTGGATCCCTGGGTCAGGAAGATCCCCTAGAGAAGGAAAAGGCAACCCACTCCAGTATTCTTGCCTGGAGAATTCCATGGACAGAGGAACCTGGCAGGCTCGTCCATGGAATCCCAAAAGAGTTGGACTAACTGAACAACAACCAACACCACGCATGTCTGTATTGAAAACTAAGTACCTAACTAAGTCTTGCCCACTCCTCTGTACCATATCCATTGTCATAATAAGTTAGGATTACTATCATCACAAATTAAAGTTATTTCCAGTGTTTTCCCTAGGTAGTACTTATCTGATATTTTTAAAAGGCAAGTTGAGAAAGCACTAAACACTAAAAACAAAAAGCACTCTACTCCCCTAGGGAACTGTTTCTTTTCAAGGGCCTGGAGCAGTTCAGATATATACCTTTCCCGAGTACAGAAAGTCTTCTTTTCCTTCTTACCCTTCGTTCTGCTTCCTCCCAACGCCTCTGATTTGTATCTCAGGTTTAGGATGACTTATGTAGAGGCAAAAAGCAATGCACAAAGGTTCAGAGAATTTGCTATGATTCCAACAGTGAGCAGCACAACTGATTCCCAGTGTCAGTTCAACTCCACTAATCATCTTTAGTATCTACATGAAGCCAGCACGTTTTTATTAAACATTTTATTTTGAGCTAATTTTATATCTATTATAAAACCAAGACATTAACATGGTACAAGTCAATTAACTACAGACTGTTAGAATTCTGCCAGTTTCTCCACTAATGTTCCTTTTCTGTTCCATGGTTCAATCTGGGATCCCTTATTGCATTTAGTTGTTTATTCTCCTGAGTCTCCAATCTGTGACAGTTTCTGTCATTATCTTTTGTGACTTTTCCCGCTCTTTGCAACCTTGATACTTATGAAAAATATCAGTTGGTTATTTTGTAGAATGTCCCTCAATTTGTGTTTATAATGTTTTCCCATGAGTAGAAAAGAAGGCACTGGCACCCTACTCCAGTACTCTTGCCTGGAAAATCCCATGGACTGAGGGGCCTGGAAGGTTGCAGTCCATGGGGTCACACGATTTCACTTCCACTTTTCACTTTCATGCATTGGAGAAGGAAATGGCAACCCACCCCAGTGTTCTTGCCTGGAGGATCCCAGGGATGGGAGCCTGGTGGGCTGCCGTCTATGGAGTTGCACAGAGTCGGACACGACTGAAGCAACTGAGTAGCAACAGCAGCATGAGTAGAAAGATAAAGAGGTTATGCATTTTGGGCAAGAATACTATCAAAGAAATGATGTGTTTCTAAGTGCATCACATCACTGGGTTCATGATATCCATAAGCCTTATTTCTGTGGAGATTTTAACCTTGGTCAGTTGGTTATCACAGTATCTCCACTGTCAAGTTACTAATAATCATCTTGGGGAGACACTCTGAGACTGCACAAATAGCCTGTATTTCCTCAAACTTTCACCTACCAGTATTACAGGCACATTTTGTTTGCAATAATTACTATGCTGCTGTTTTGCCTAATAATGATTTTCTATTTCCTTCTTGCCATGTTTATTTATTGGAATTCTTCTATAAGAAAGAGCTGTCCCATCTTGAATCCTATTTATGTACTCAGCTATGTCAGTATGGACTTGTGGCCACTTATTCTATGAGTTAAAATCCAGTACTACCATTATGCATTCTATTACTCAAGTTGTTCCAACTTTGGCAATCAGGAGGAGCTCCTTCAAGTCACTCTTGTGTCTTTTCAACGAGCTCCCAAACTATTTCGAGCATCTCCTTAATTTCCAGCACCACAAAATGTTTCAGGCTCCTCTTATATTTTCCCTGCCCATGCCCGAGATTCAAGAGCTTCCCTCCCCCTCAAAAAAAGTCCTGATTCCTTTTATTAGAGGATAGTGTTTTAAAACAGGAGCTGGGTGCTCAATGCTACTGAGGTTTCAACTATCAGGCCAACAATTTGGACAACCACCACTAATTGTTTCCTTACTAAACTCATTAGCTGGAAATCATTAGCATCACCTGGGAACTTATTAGAAATGTAAACTCTTGGGCCCCATCCTAGACTGATTAGACCAGAAACTTTGAGGGTGTACAGGAATCTGTGTTAAGAGGCTCACCAGATGATTCTGATGCTCCTTATAAAGTTTAAAAAACACTTATAAACACTGTTTTAGTGAAGAAAAGGTAGCTCTCTTTCACTAGAAACCCTGTATTTACTTTATGATGTTTATTAAAAAAAAAAGGGGGAAATTTAGTCTTAATAACTTGTCTGGTGTATAAATCATATTTTTTACTGCCACAACTATTAAAACTACAGGTGAATGTCTCAACTGTGAAGACACTAAACACCTCCCTACTCCTGTTTTCCTAAACATTTTTTTTACACGTGGTGGTCATGGTTGTTGTAAGGTACCAATACTGTTTGGTGTTTTTATACAAAGAAGTTGTAAGTCAGCCTCCAGGATCATCTCCTGCATACACATACAACTTGACATCCATATAGTGAATCTATAAATAGGAAAGACTGGCAGCCCAGTCCCCTAAAGTCAGACTGCCTAGGCCTGAATGACTGCTCCAGCACCTGACTTGGTGAACTCTTCCCTGTTTCTCTGATTTTCTTAATAACCACAAAATAGAATAACACTACCTACATGAAAGAAGCATTATGAGTGTTAAAGAGATAATGTGCGGTCCTTATCACAAAGTAAGTCTCAGAAAATGTTTATTATTAGTCTAACTATTAAGTGAAAGTGCAACTAGACAGTTACTTTTCGGACTGAGGAAAACAAGTGGAAACTGTGCTAAAGGAAAGTTCTGCTCTTTCATCACTAGTAGATCAGAGAGGCAGAACCAGAAAGCTCTATTTGTATAATTAAGACAAAGCCTTCAGAAGTTTACAAACTAATGTCTTAAACTTGCCTATTTGCAAAAATGTTCTTTACATTATGTATATCCATGAACGGATGCTAAAGAAGAGTATATAAAAATTTAAAATTTTTGATTTGTTGAGGTAGTGGAATTACAGGTAAATTTCCCTCCACTCTTATTTTGATTATCAGAACCATATACCACTTATTTTAATACTAGTAAAGAGAAAATTAGCCCAATTGGCAGCAACTGTTTCCACTTCGGTTCTTAAACTATCCCATTTAATGTTCCAAACAACTCTAAATCTCTGCTTTCATGGGCTCAGAGGGATAAAGTAACCCGCCCAAGTTACAAAGTGACAGGACAGGAATTTAAATTCAGCTGCGACTCCAAAGTCTATGCTCATAGCCAATGTGGGAGCCATCTTTGTTTACTCACAAGTGCTTAATTTGCTGTCCAAAACCTACGATAAAGTATAATCAGTGTACTGAATTATCTCTTGCTGGGCACAATACTTATAAAATATTGACTAGCAATGAAATTTTAACACAATTAAATTTCTAAATGCAAAATGTGAAACAGCATAAAGCATACCAAGCTTCTCTGAGCAAACTTTCCTTCAGGAAATTCAGGTTTCACTTCAGAGGAATGTGGATTCTCATTCAGTTTTCAAAACTACTTCCATGGCAAAGATAGATTACATACAAGACATTGGACATTATTAAAATACCCAATAACCCCCAAATAATTAGATAAATTCTTGTTACTTTATTTGTGAATTACAGATGCTCTCAGGCTAGTATTATCTCTACCTAAGTTAAAAAAAAAAAAACAAGTGAAATACTGCTTACATGAGTCACTTACGGTTACGTGATAAACCAGAAGCAAAACTGGTAATCAAGTTCTGGACGCTGCGTTCAGTATAAAAAATATTGCTGAGGAGAGGCTTTCAAAGTTTTCAAAGCAAAAGCCAGTTTTCCAAACTATTCTAATCCACATAAAAGCTTCCAGGAACATTTTCAGTTCCTCTACCATTAAGTTCCTTTTAAAATTATTTTCCACTGGCCAGTTACGTACTAATCCTGTGCTTGAAAAACAAAACTGAACTGATAGATATGGAGAACAGTCACAGCCCTAACTCTCAACAGATACAAGGAAGGAATCTCTTATAGAGATCCAAAATAAAATGACCTTAAGAGAGGTAAAATTGAAATAAAAAGTGTATTGAATCAGATTAAGATAACTGATTTTTGTATCTTGTGTATAAAATCTTTCAATTAAACACCACTGATTAAGTAAGCAGTACATTTTTTTGAAGGAAGGAAAAGGGGATAAACTTTCTCACCGGGTATGAAATACAATTGGGAATACATATATAATAAGTAATGAAGTGGTAATTGCAGGGTCTCTTTAAAACTTCAAACTTTGCTCTTTTTAGCACCATTAAGGCTAAAAGGCAGGGGTGGGGGTGTGAGGGGCGGCCGGGGCACTATCTTACAAGGATGAAGACGACAAATGATGGAATCCACTCAAACACGGAGGTAAGGGACTAATCAACACCTGCACTGGTAGATTTCCCGTTTACATCTGAATCTTAGAGGAATTCTGCTTCTCGTCTCAAGGTCCAAACCAAACATTTATTCTCACCTTCCTGTGTTTAATGTTTACGCGATTCTCTCTTTTTCACTCCAAAACAAAAATATACCTCCAACCTGCTCCGTTTAAGGTTTTTGCGGTAAGGAGGTGGGGGTGGGGTGGGATCTTTTCTGAAAGATATTTAAAAAGAAGGTATCAGATCAAATATTAAAACATGGAAAAGTTGTACACACATTTTACTTACAATGTCTAGCGAGGTTTTAAACCGTCGACTGTCAACGTCAGGAGAGCCCTTCGAGCGTTCTTTCTGCTTCACGACGCGGGGCTGCACCCCTCGGACGCCGCCGAACTGAACGTCGTCCCGTCCCTGCCCACGTGATGGCGACCTCCGCGGGGAGGGTAGGCGCCCGCGGAATGCTGGGACTGGTAGGCGCCGGCCCCTCCCCATCCTCCCCCAGGCGTCACCCCCGGCTCCACTCCCCCGGCCGGCCGGCGGCGGGGCGGGAAGCTGGAGGCGGGGGAGTGCAGGGACAGAACCGCAAAGCTCCCAGCGGTCTCGAGTTGCGCTGCTCTCTGGCCCGAAGGCAGACATCTCTGCAACATATTGGAGGGCCCTGGAGTTGGTGAATGGCCAGAGAAGCCTGGCGCAGCCCTTGGGGCCGCAAAGAGTCGGACACGACTGAGCGACGGAACGGAACTGAGCCCTTAAAAAGACCTAAAGCTCACAGGCTTGAGGAACCAATGGAACCAACGCAGTGAGCGGCACTAGCCAATGATAATGGCAAGCACCAGTCAGGCTTGATTTGGAAACCGACTGCCACCTTTATGAGGTCGTGTCCCCATGTTAAATGCGGACAACGCTACATACATACCTCATAAGGTGGTTGTGAGTAAATGAGATAATGAACAAAAGTGTCGGCTAAATGGATAAAAGATCTGTTTTCTTGATCTATTAATTTTATAAAAATGAAAATTGAGAGATGGAAAGCAGTTTACCCAAGAACACAAAATTGGTTAAGGGCAACTGTCAAGTCAGTCTAAAAGTCCTGTTCCTGAACTGGGCCATTCAAGACAACAGAGAAGAAATCTGCTCACATAAATCTCTCTTCCCCTTTCCTAATTTTTTCCTATAAAAACTCCTGACCAACGTACTATTTTACTTACATTGATTTTTATCTGACTCCCATAGAATATACAATCCTAGAAGGGAGAGAGGGTTGTCTTTGGTCTATTCTTTTCTGCTATATCCCCAGCACCTAGAATACGGTTTACCTAGTACACAGCACCGGAGAAGGCGATGGCACCCCACTCCAGTACTCTTGCCTGGAAAATCCCATGGACGGAGGAGTCTGGTAGGCTGCAGTCCATGAGGTCGCAAAGAGTCAGACGCGACTGAGCGACTTCCCTTTCACTTTTCACTTTCATGCATTGGAGAAGGAAATGGCAACCCCCTCCAGTGTTCTTGCCTGGAGAATCCCAGGGACGGGGGAGACTGGTGGGCTGCCGTCTATGGGGTCGCACAGAGTCGGACACGACTGAAGTGACTTAGCAGCAGCAGTACATAGCACAAGCTCAAAATTTTATTGGGTTAATGATTCTTCATGTAAGTAACTTATTTTTTTGGTGTCTTCATCTTTTTTTGGCAGAAGTTGCAGATTTGGGAACATTTTTAGATGTTTAATTGCAATTTCATATTTAACAAAGAATAAGTGGAAGGCCATTTATTGTTGTTACTTCATTTCCAGCAAGACATTTTCATTTATATTGTCTTCAAAATATTTTTTCAATCACTTGTGAGAATGGGGAATAAATGCAGCTGGCTACTATGTCTTTACTTCCTCTTATTTAATATTTTAATCTTTTTATTAAAAATAACGTTATCTTTTTCTACTAAGATATAACCCCAAAGTTATTTTTCTGACCAAAACTGTGAACACTATGTACAATGAATTGATAAATGCTTTCTCACTACATAACAGGATTTCTGCTTACTAAACACTCCAGGAGATAGTGGAGGACAGAGGAGCCTAGCTGGTGGACTCCATGGGGTCGCAGAGAGTCAGAAATGACTTAGCAACGGAACAGCAAACAAAAAACTCATGTACAAAAATTATCTTATTAAAATAGCTGCTTTACTTAGAAATCCAGTGTCAAGAACATTAGATTTCTAGACTGAGGCCTAATAGTTAGGTATTTAATGCCAATATATAATTGGCATAATTTTTATATATGTCTTCCCTAATATATGGCAAATTCCCTCAGGGTGAAGAATACTCTTAATTGAATTCATATATTTATTAAGTATCTATTCTGTTTCAACACAGATGTTTAACAAATACATGAATTAATGAGTCTATTCTATGTTCTAATCATTTCTTCTCTTGTTCTCTTTCGATTCATTGAATTCCTCCGCAGATCTCAAACTCCCACAATAACTGTTTAACATTCAGAGCGCATGCTTCCTCTTGGTATTAGCAGTCCAGCAGTTCCCTTATGATATTATCGGAGTCTACCGTCTCTATAATGTCACCTCTTCTGTGCCACCCTTGGGTTTGGAAAACATCTACAGCAGAATATCTGGTTCAACAAGGGTTTAGCTTTACCTCACAGTTGGTAATGAAAGTTATTTGTCAGGTTGCTAAGTGTGGGAGGCATGTATGGCAGAGCTAGGATTATGTACCCTTATTACCTGGACAAAAGAGAGAAAAACCCTAAAAAAATGTATGTTTTAATGCTAAAGTTACTATTCCTCTGATCTTGAGTCAAGCTCATGATTTTGAAAACCATTCCTAAGTTCTTCAAGCATTTTTAATTACAAGATGACACACAGGTGGTGCTAGTGGTAAAGAACCTGCCTGCCAATGCAGGAGACATAGACATGCAGCTTCAATCCCTGGGTAGGGAAGATCCCCTGGAGGAAGGCATGGCAACCCACTCCAGTATTCTTGCCTGGAGAATCCCATGAACAGAGGACCTGGTGGGCTACAGTCTGAGGGCCCGCAGTCTCAGACAGGGAAAGTGAAAGTGAAGTCACTCAGTCGTGTCCGACTCTTAGCGACCTCATGGACTGTAGCCCACCAGGCTCCTCCGTCCATGGGATTTTCCAGGCAAGAGTATTGGAGTGGGGTGCCGTTGGAGTGGGGTTCAGTCTCAGACAGGACTGAAGCAAATTAGCAGCAGTAATACATGTACTAATGTATTGAATCTATCTTTTTAATACATCCCCCCAAATCTGTTTAACAATCTATATCCAAGTTTCTATGTAGTTAACTGTCCTTGTAACTGTTTTAAAAAGCTTAATATTTGTATTAATATTACCACTATAATATGAACTTTAATACTACTTGTATAAAGTTTTATATCCTTTAATCTATTATATCCTTTATTATATCCTTGAATCTATTATATCTTTTCATCTATTACAGTACTTTTCCTGTTACATATTAATAGAATAATATAATAGGTACCTTATAAAGCACTAGTTAAAACCAGTAAAAGCTAGATATTAATCAAGTATCAACACTTCTCAGCATTTTGTCAGAGAAAAGTCTCACAAATTTTCCAAATACACTAACTCAGGCTGACAAGGGAGAACATGCTTTTAATTTTCCCTAAGATAATAGATTCTTTGAAAAGTAGCATCTCTCATGTTGCTATTCCTTCAGTTTCTTTGGCTATATTGTCTATAATTTAAAAAACAAAAACAGAAAACTAAATGAGAGCTTCCATCAAGCAAAAACCTAGGTGATTCTAAAGCATGTAATTACTTGTGTCTGTGACCGAATTTATGGACTATTAGTGAAAACACGACATTGTTAAGATTTCATTACAATGAAATATGTACCCAGTTTGGACAATGAGTTGCTCAAAAACACTCTAAAGTGATTTTAAATACTTGAAAGAGTAAACACCTTTGTGACTCAGCTGGTAAAGAATATGCCCACAATACGGGAGACCTGGGTTCGAATCCTGGGTTGGGAAGATCCCCTGGAGAAGGGAAAGACTAACTCTAGTATTCTGGCCTGGAGAATTCCATGGACTGTACACCATGGGGTCCCAAAGAGTCGGACATGACTGAGCGACTTTCACTTCACTTCAGAATTTTCAGGCCCATTCACTGTAACTGCTATCCAAACTGCTAATTTTTAAATCTAGTCACTAAAATCAATTATAGAAAATCGTCCGAGAAGGGTGTGTGTATGTGAAGGCAAGATTAACCGATTTTTCAATAACATTCCCTCAGTGTGTCTAAGTTCAGATATTTGCAGATTTTCCACATCTGCAAATACGGTACACAGAAGTGAAACAAATGGCTTTGTCATGCTTTCTTATTCAGTAAACTAAACGCAGAAAAAACCCTGTATCAAGTGCAGTGTATCAAGTCATGCTCAGAATCAAAGTGAAAATAATGGATCACAACTGAAAATTACAGTGCTGTCTTTAATCAAAGTATTTGTTCATTTCTCACTGTCCATAGGAGAAGGCAATGGCACCCCACTCCAATACTCTTGCCTGGAAAATACCATAGATGGAGCAGCCTGGTAGGCTGCAGTCCATGAGGTCGCTAAGAGTCGGACACGATTGAGCGACTTCACTTTGACTTTTTCACTTTCACGCACTGGAGAAGGAAATGGCAACCCACTCCAATATTCTTGCCTGGAGGATCCCAGGGACGGGGGAGCCTGGTGGGCTGCCGTCTATGGGGTCGCACAGAGTCGGACACGACTGAAGCGACGTAGCAGCAGCAGCAGCACTGTCCATAACACAGCACTAACAATGTCTCTTAACAGTGTTGCTGAAGTAGAGCCTTTATACGAAATCAGGAGTAATACTGTTTGCGTACATTTTGTAAATGGAAATCCACCCAAGTAAGCCTGTAGATCCGATTTCGTACACTGAACAAGTGACTTTTAAAACCTAAAACTGGTGAACTGCCTTTTTCTCCAGGGAAAGATGACACCTGCGAATATGTCTTATCAGCCCTGCAAAGGGACACTTGGAAAGGTACGGCGAAGGCAGGAGTCGATCAAAAAGGCTGCGGGAAAACTGCGCAACAGCCTGGGGCTGAGGAGCGAAACTTCTCCACCCGCGTTTCACTCCGCCTTTCCCAGCTACTCTGTGCTGGGGGCCCGGCTGGGCGCCTCTTGCGAGCAGGCAGCAGTTGCCAGGAGCAGCTGGACTGAGGACCAGCAATTTGCCCAACCACTTGTCCCTTCTCCGTCTTCCCTCCCTCCCTCCCCGACGGCCGAGGACAGCGACGCCTCCTCGCTCTTCTCCTCCTCTTTGGTGCCTTCAGCCAGGAGGCGGGAGTGACCCGCGCGGCAGCTGACCCAGCACAGGCACTGCCTCTCCCACAGCCCTCGGAGCACACCATGGGCCCAGAGGCCGGTTTGCAGCACAGCAGCGACGACGCAGGCGGCAGCCCCGGCGACGCTCAACTGCCTCCCTGACCGCCGACACCACCGCCCTACACCCCGAAAAACGATCGCCACCAACGGCAGGAGACTCTAGAAGGCACCGCAAAACACTTTCGCGATCGACTCAAGCTACGTCAACAACTATGGCAGGCGAGGGGCAGCGGGCGGAGCCGGAGAGGGAAGAATGGGTGCTGTACGTCACGCCCAGGGCTCCGCTACGGGACGGAAGGCCCCGGCTCGCCCCTCAAAATGGCGGCAGCGGTGACGTGCCTGCGTACGGAACTCCTACGCCGACGCGCCACGGCCGGCGGGAAGTGAGGTTCTCAGAAGAGCCGCCCGAAGTGTACGGCGACTTCGAGCCCCGGGCAGCCAAAGAAAAGGCCCGGGTGGCAAGACAGATTCCGCTAGAAGGGTTCCGGCCCGATTCGGCGAAAGAGGAAGTGAGAGAAAGCGCCTATTACCTTCGGTCCCGGCAGCGAAGGCAGCCCCGACTGCACGAAGCCGAGGAGATGCAGACGCGGAGAGCTACTCGCCTTCAGCAGCAGCTGCACTCGCCGCCACCTCCGCTACAACCCTCTCCGGTTACGACCAGAAGAGGATTACGGGACTCCCATTCATCCGAAGGTGAGACAGTCAGAGGTAACAGTGTCAGCCGCGAGTCAGGGAGGGAGTGCCGTGGGCGGGTACGCGCGAAGGGTGTGCGCGCCCTGGGCGGGCGCCTTGAGTTCATCCCCTCTGAGCTTCTCCGAGACGGACGTGAGCCCCCTCCTCCGGGCCGCCCCGTCGGCTGGCGGGAAAGTGGCAGGGCGGGGGCGCCGGAAGGAAAGGCGGTCGTGCGTAGCGACCTGAGCGGAGTCGAGGAGCCGCGTGCTTCCCTGGGCATCAATTTAGAGGTGTCAGGATTGCCTGTTTTCTCCAGGCCTGTACTTCGGGGTGGCGAGTTAGGCAAAAGGCAGGACACTGAATCACTCAGAGTTCAGTTTCACATCGGTTTCATATCGGTTCTCTCTACCCTGCGGATGTTTCTGCCAAAGCCACTTCCATTTCCTCCTTTAACTCCGAGACCAGAAGTCCTTCAATGAGATTTTTGGTCCTCATCTAACCTTGCAATCTTTCCCCATCACTATCCAGGAGGGGAAAAAGGAAGGGGAATTTCGTGAGTGGCCGTTTTGAGGACTAGCGTAGTTGATGAATTGATTTGAGATCCCACCCACATGTTTACACTGAAATGGGGTCAAGGCAGTCATCCTGAACCTGAAGCTTCCCAGTGTGTGATAAACTTGAACTGATCGATCTTTCTCTAGTGTGGTGGTCTCTGCCAGAAATTCGCATGTTGGGTACTGTCAGTGTAACCTCAGTAGTTAAGTAGTAGCGTGACAAAGCAAGACTTTAATTAGTTGTCATCTAAATGGGCCACAGGGTTACTGACAAAGTGATTGTGTAGTTTTAGGAAAGTCACAGATGAATCAACGCCGGTAATGCATCCTTTCCCACACTGCCCCTTCTTCCCCATCTAACGCTGAGTCACAGATGGAGTTTCATGTTGGCTCCAGGTAGGGCACCTATGCGGAGAAGGCAATGGCATCCCACTCCAGTACTCTTGCCTGGAAAATACCATGGACGGAGGAGCCTGGTAGTCTGTAGTCCATGGGGTCGCTAAGAGTCGGACACGACTGAGCGACTTCACTTTCATTTTTCACTTTTATGCCTTGGAGAAGGAAATGGCAACCCACTCCAGTATTCTTGCCTGGAGAATCCCAGGGACGGGGGGAGCCTGGTGGGCTGCTGTCTTTGGGGTCGCACAGAGTCGGACACGACTGAAGTGACTTAGCAGTAGCAGCAGTAGCAGGGCACCTATGAGGTAAAACCAAGGGGTTTGAATCATAATGGGATTACATAGTTGGTGATAGACCATTGGTGGATATGATGAAGAGGAGGTGGATTTTCAATTTAGAGCTGGGTAATAGACTGCACATTGCCTGCTGATGCCTAAAATGCCGACACAGTAGAAGTGTTGATTTTGGAAATTATGTTAAAGATATGTGAGTTACTGTTGGGAGTAGCCATGCAAGACCGTTTAACCCCTATACATGTTTTATCTCTTTTAAGATTATAAACTTGTGAAGACAAAGATCTTACATATATATTTGAGGGACCATGTTATACTTCAGTGTTTATCTTCTTTCTGTATCTCCAGTAGCTAGAAGAATGCTTTGGAAGGCAAAGGAAATATGCTAAGTTGTATTGACTCTTCCACACAGGCCGATGCAATTGTACAAGCTAGTTTTTTTTTTTTAACACACAAAGGATTTCAGATCAGATCAGATCAGTCGCTCAGTCGTGTCTGACTCTTTGCGACCCCATGAATCGCAGCAGGCCAGGCCTCCCTGTCCATCACCAACTCCCGGAGGTCATTCAGACTCACATTCATCGAGTCAGTGATGCCATCCAGCCATCTCATCCTCTGTTGTCATCCCCTTCTCCTCCTGCCCCCAATCCCGCCCAGCATCAGTCTTCTCCAATGAGTCAACTCTTCGCATGAGGTGGCCAAAATACTGGAGTTTCAGCTTCAGCATCATTCCTTCTAAAGAAATCCCAGGGCTGATCTCCTTCAGAATGGACTGGTTGGATCTCTTTGCAGTCCAAGGGACTCTCAAGAGTCTTCTTAAACACCACAGTTCAAAAGTATCAATTCTTTGGCACTCAGCCTTCTTCACAGTCCAGCTCTCACATCCATACATGACCACAGGAAAGACCATAGCCTTGACTAGATGGACCTTTGTTGGCAAAGTAATGTCTCTGCTTTTGAATATGCTATCTAGGTTGGTCATAACTTTCCTTCCAAGGAGTAAGCGTCTTTTAATTTCATGGCTGCGGTCTATTTTTAGTAAATCTATGAGAATCTACACGTTTTTCAGTCTTCCTCTTTAGTCCATCTTTTAAATTTTCTAGAGTAATTTTTCTATATTTATTTTGTAAAGCATCATTGGTGAGTAGTTTATTTTTATGTTATCCTAAAGAGTAGCTCTTACTAGTTCAATTCCGAAGTTTTGGTAAACCTAATTTTTTGTTGTTTAGTGTCCCCTAAGTCGTGTCTGACTCTTTTTGCCACCCTATGAACTGTAACGCACTAGGCTCTTCTGTCCATGGGATTTCCCAGGCAAGAATACTGGAATGGGTTGCTATTTCCTTCTCTAGAGGATCTTCCCTACCCAGGGGTCAAACCCCAGACTTCTGCATTGGCAGGCAGATTCTTTACCACTGAGTCACCAGGGAACCCCTTAATTACACATTTCTGAAGGGATTGAAACTGAGTGGGCCCCTGTGAGTCTCCCCATTGTTTGGAGACAGTATACCAGCCATTATGACCTTCTCTGAGTTCCAAAAGGCAGGTTCCAACAGTTGCTAATCAAGGGAAGAACAGCCAAGAAGTCACCTGATGCAAGATTAAAAGGCCCAGATTAATCATCAGGATTAGGAGACTGACCACCTGAGATGAGAGTAAGGGAGTGCAAACCCTGCTCACACCCTTATCTTGTCAGAAACCCCACCTTTGACCCACTTATAAAAACACTCATGAAGTCCTCTGGGGATGGGACACATAGTTTTTCAAGGCAGAAGCCTGGTGTGTCTCCCTTTGCCTGGCAAAGTAGTAAAGCTATCCTTTTCTGCTTCACTCACAATTCTGTCTCTGGGATCTGATGTGGTACCCGTGCACAGAGAGACCAAGTTTTCATAACAGAATGAATTACTTGCATTTCTGTTTATATATTGCTGTTAGTATACATAATCTCTACTCACTTTGCATATTGTGAATTTTACAATTGTTATGTTTGTTCTTTAGAGAATGAACCACCTTCACAAACTGTTTTAAGCCAAACGGTCACAAAGAAAGCTATCAGGAGAACACAAGAGACTCCAGGTAAGAAGAGTTGAGTTTGTTTTTTTCTAACCTGTCAGCTTTTTTTATGTATAGATTATAGCCTATAAGTATTGAGTTATTGGATTATTGGGTCAATCAGGGGTCCCAAATCATACCTCATTCAAAGTTTCAGTGAATCTTATTTTTAGGTTGTTAAATTGAATTAAGCAATAGTAGCATTTGTCAGGATAGATGTACCCACTTTTTTGGTGAGGAAACTGGAGCTCAGAGTAGCTGACTTTTCTCTTAAGATTACTTGCTCTGTAACTGAGCCAAATTCAGACCTAGGCTGCTACTGCTACTGCTAAGTCACTTCAGTCGTGTCCGACTCTGTGTGACCCCATAGACGTCAGCCCACCAGGCTCTCCTGCCCCTGGGATTCTCCAGGCAAGAAAACTGGAGTGGGTTGCTATTTCCTTCTCCAATGCGTGAAAGCGAAAAAGTGAAAGTGAAGTCGCTCAGTCGTGTCTGACTCTTAGCGACCCTATGGACTGCAGCCCACCAGGCTCCTCCATCCATGGAATTTTCCAGACGAGTACTGGAGTGGGGTGCCATTGCCTTCTCCAGACCTAGGCTTGTCTTCTCCAAAGCCCCTTCACTTGCCCCAAGTACCTCACTGTCACTGTATCATGGAATAATTAGCTGCTCAGTAAAGCTTGTTAAGTGTTGAATGAATAAGTGTCATGTAAAATGGATTAAATGGTCTGCATAGTAAAATCATGATACAGTATAATCAATCTCAATTTGATACTATATTTTATTAAATCTAAGATCTCATCAGTTGTAAGACACATCCTCTTCTTGGGCTTCTCTGATAGCTCACTTGATAGAGAATCCGCTTCCAATGCAGGAGACTCGGTTTGATTCTTGGGTCGGGAAGATCCACCGGAGGAGGGATAGGCTACCCATTCCAGTATTCTTGGGTTTGCCTGTGGCTCAGCTGGTAAAGAATCTGCCTGCACTGCGGGAGACCTGGGTTCTAACCCTGGTTTGGGAAGATCCCCTGGAGAAGGGAAAGGCTACCCACTCCAGTATTCTGGCCTATAGAATTCTATGGACTGTATAGTCCATTGGTCACAAAGAGTTGAACACAACTGAGCGTCTTTCACTTTCGCTTAGGAGGAAGAAATGCTGCCAGTTAAGGGTAATGTGCCTTAGATTGTATAATATATCCCAATTTCAGAGATGTTAAAGTATAGAACTATTTGCATCTTAGTATCAAGTGGCATTAGGCTACATTTGATAGTCAGATCAGATCAGTCGCTCAGTCGTGTCTGACTCTCTGCGACCCCATGAATCGCAGCAGGCCAGGCCTCCCTGTCCATCACCAACTCCCGGAGTTCACTCAGACTCACGTTCATTGAGTCAGTGATGCCATCCAGCCATCTCATCCTCTCCTCCTGCCCCCAGTCCCTCCCAGCATCAGAGTCTTCTCCAATGAGTCAACTCTTCGCATGAGGTGGCCAAAATACTGGAGTTTCAGCTTCAGCATCATTCCTTCCAAAGAAATCCCAGGGCTGATCTCCTTCAGAATGGACTGGTTGGATCTCCTTGCAGTCCAAGGGACTCTCAAGGGTCTTCTTCAACACCACAGTTCAAAAGCATCAATTCTTCGGTGCTCAGCCTTCTTCACAGTCCAACTCTCACATCCATACATGACCACAGGAAAAACCATAGCCTTGACTAGATGGACCTTTGTTGGCAAAGTAATGTCTCTGCTTTTGAATATGCTATCTAGGTTGGTCATAACTTTCCTTCCAAGGAGTAAGCGTTTTTAATTTCATGGCTGCAGTCACCATCTGTAGTGATTTTGGAGCCCAGAAAAATAAAGTCTGACACTGTTTCCACTGTTTCCCCATCTATTTCCCATGTAGTGATGGGACCAGATGCCATGATCTTCGTTTTCTGAATGTTGAGCTTTAAGCCAACTTTTTCACTCCCCACTTTCACTTTCATCAAGAGGCTTTTTAGTTCCTCTTCACTTTCTGCCATAAGGGTGGTGTCATCTGCATATCTGAGGTTATTGATATTTCTCCCGGCAATCTTGATTCCAGCTTGTGTTTTTTCCAGTCCAGCATTTCTCATGATGTACTCTGCATATAAATTAAATAAACAGGGTGACAATAGTAGCCATTTTAAAACCTATTTTGAAAAGCAAGGGAAAGGACTAAGTTCAGTTATTAATGCATAGTATCCTTTGATTTTTAGTTCTGTTTATTTTCAGTTTGCTTTTCTTGATATTAGGAAATCTACAATAATAATGACTGTAGCTATTGAAACTGATCATCTGTGGCTTTTTTTTTTTTTTTTAACCCAAATCCTGACTTACTTCCTTACCCATTCCTGCTAATAAGATTATGCTTTGTAGTTTAAACTATTCTGTTTAGAGTAAATAAATATCTGGTTAAGGATCAATTTCAAATAACACACCCTTTTGCTTAATTCTTCGAACAGCCTATGTTCCTGTGTTAAGATTAGAAACTATTTCAGAAAAATGCTTTGAGTCATAGGCTCTATAATCACATTTTTCAGGCCATTTGAGAAAACTATATTCTTGAAATTTTATTTACAGTAGCTTCAATTACATGACACTTATGCCTGGAAAAACAAAAGTTTCTCATTTTTAAAATCTACAGCAAAAATAAATAAGATCTACAATAAATTTATAAAATTTATGGGGCTAAGTAAATTGATTTAATGAAAACTGTTGAGCACCAGCCTATAGACCATACATACCATTATAAAACTATTAAACAGTAGAATGTCTCGTACAGTCTTTTGGAGTTCACATTAAGCTTGTATTTTAAGACTGCTATTGAGGTACATGGCTGCATAATGTTGTGCAAAGAGCACTGGACCTTGGTCGTATTAGCTAGCCATGTTGACCCTCAGGCCTTTATCTGTATGACTTAACCTGTCCTAACTCACAAGCTCACTGCAAAAGTGAAACAGTACTTGCAAGATCACTTAGTATACAGTAAAACATATGGATATAAGGTGGGTTTTTTTTTTCCCTCACAGCACTTTGCAGGCAGTGTGAAGTTCATAAAATTTTACTTAAACATTTCTTTTTCTGACAAAGCTCATGCTATGGTTGATAATGGAAAAGACAAAACATTTCCCAATGTAGATGGTAGATTGATGTAACTCATGCACATATTACCTGGAATATATTGTGCTACAATATAGCTAGACATAAAGATATGTGCATTTGGGGGAGATTTGAGATACTCTTGGTTCTTTTACTATAAAAGGTGCTTTTAAAAATCATACTATATCTAGTACTTGTCTTGCTCCTCTGTCATTCCTCTTAAAAAAGGAGAATGTTTTGGAAAGTCATTAAATGAATGCTTGTAAAGTCTGTCTTTACAAGCTTTGTAAAGTACTGAATATTCATTGGAAGGACTGATGCTGAAGCTGAAACTCAAGAGCTTTGGCTACCTGATGTGAATAACTGACTTATTAGAAAAGACCCTGATGCTGGGAAAGATTGAAGACAGGAGGAGAATTGGATGACAGAGGATGAGATGGTTGGATGGCATCACCAACTCTGTGGGCATGACTTTGAGCAAGCTCCGGGAGTTAGTGATGGATAGGAAAGCCTGGCTTGCTGCAGTCCATGGGGTCGTAAAGAGTAGGACACAAGTGAGCAACTGAACTGAACTGAAAGTCTGTCTAGCAGAGGAATTACTTAAACAGGAGTCAGTTTGATGGAAAACTACTTTAAGTGCAAGTTTAAGATCGGCCCTTTCTTGTTTGAGGGACTATTAATTGGTGCAACCACTATGAAAAACACTAGGAGGTTCCTTAAAACTAAAAATAGAGTTGCCATATAATCTTGCAATCCCACTCCTGGGCATATACCAGGAGAAAATTCTTAAGTCAGAAATATACATTCACCCACAGGTTCTTAGCAGCACTATTTACAATAGCCAAGACATGGAAGCCACCTAAATGTCCATCAATAGATGAATGGAATAAAGAAATGAAAGTGGTGTGTGTGTGTGTATGTATGTGTGTGTGTATATGTATACACACACATGTGCAAAATGGAATAATAGCCATAAAAATAAATGAAATACTGCCATTTGCAGCAACATAGAAGGACCTAGAGTTTATCATATTAAAGTGAAATAAGTCAAAGAGAAAGACATATATATAGTATCACTTGTACATAGAATCTAAAATATGATACAAACAAACTTATTTACGAAATAGAAACAGATTCACAGACTTACAGTTACCACAGGGCAGGAGGGTAGAGGTAGAATAAGTTAGGAGTTTGGGATTAGCAGATATAAACTACTATATATAAAATAGATAAACAACAAAATTCTACAGTATAACACAGGAAACTGTATTCAACATCCTGTAATAAACCGTAATAGAAAAGACTATGAAAAAGAATATATATATATATATATATATAGAGAGAGAGAGAGAGAACTGAACCACTTTACTATACACCAGAAACTTAATAATACAACATTGTAAATCAACTGTACTTCAGTTAAAAAAAATATATAGGCTCTTCCTCCTCCTTGTAGAATCGCAGACTTTCAATTCAACTTTGGTGTTCAAAATCGTGGTGTAATTGTATATAGGACCACTGGTGTGGTCTGACAAAACGTTATCCAAAAATGTCCTTAAAAATGATGACCTATACCAAGGGACTTCCTTGGTGGCTCAGCTGATTAAGAATCCACCTGCGCTGTGAGAGACCTGGGTTCGATCCCTGGGTTGGGAAGAAGCCCTGGAGAAGGGAATGGCTACCCACTCCGTATTCCTGCCTGGGAAATCCCATGAACACAGGAGCCTGGTGTGCTCCATCTAGTCCATGGGGTTGCAGAAGAGTCAGACATGACCGAGTGACTAAACAACATTTTGTCATGAACATTTGATTCTCTGACTGCTGTAATTACAGAATTCATTCATTCTCCAGATGTTTATTGAGCACCTACTTTATACTAGTGCCGTTGCTAGATTCTGGGGGTGCAGTGGTGAGCAAGAGCAGCAAAGAAGGGAAGGACATTGCTACGAAAGAAGAATCCTTGTTATTTTATTCCCTAATACCTCTCTCTGCTACTCTCTCTCCTTCAACCTTTCTTACATAGGGCTATGTATTTGGTACAGCATACAAGAAAAGCTTAAATGAAAAGATGGGGTCTGAAATAGTAATTGAAATCTATAGATTAAAGTTGAGTTTTAGGTTTTAATTAAACCTGCAAAGGATGGGAATATAGGGGGAAACAAAGAGGAAAGTCATTGTAATAATAAGAGTAACAGACATATGTGATATTTCTTTTTAAAGCTATTTATGTAAGTTCTAAATATGTGTATGTAGAATGCTAACAGGTGATACATTGCATAAAATCTTAGAGCTGGAAGGTTTAGGAGAGTCATGTACTCAGAGTTTCTATCAGTGTAGGTGTCCCTCTGTTAACATCCATTCGTGCACTGTTGATCATCTGCAGTGATATGGAAACCACTCCCTCACCATCAGTTCTGTTTTGGAGACAACACTAATAATTTGGTTGCTTTTGTTTTTACCGTTGAACTAAAAGCTACTTTCCTGTAAATTTCTCTTGATCTTAATTCTGCCTTTCGAGCTACATAAAATCAACTTAATTACTTCTCTGTATTTCTGTCTTTAAGATGTACAAAAACATGCTCAATAAGTATTTTTAGAACAAATAAATGGATGTCCTTCAGGATTTCTCTTCCTAATACTGTGAAGAGAAAATGGGGTTAAGTCAGTTTTATGAGAACAAACGTAGGCAGCCAGTATAGTGGAGAGGGGGTCAGTGATAGCTGGTTCAGAGCATGGTTTTTGCATTTCTCATGCAGAGCCAAACATACTGCTTTTTTTATAGATACAAATGAAGCTAAGTGTAATATAATCCAAATTTAAATATAGATTGGGTTTTATATTATGTTGTGCGAGGTTCTTTGAGGACATACACCTTGGATTTCTAGGCTAACATTAACTACTTATTTAATGGAATTGGCTTCCTCATTAACCCTGTGCCATTGAACTGTAGATAGTCTGAAATAAATTATGGCTAACATTAACATGGTTTTTTAAATTAGAGCTTGTATTTGCTGAAACACACAAGGTTAAATAATTGGAGGGAGTGTATTAACTCTTAGGAAGTTAACCCTCAAATCAAAGTTTGACATAAATAATCCATAGTGAGGGTATGCCACAATGGAATAGATAATTGAGTTGGTGCTATGGTACAGATTTTGGTTCTTAATTGAGACATTTAGAAGTTTTATTTGATACTCCTTTCTTTTTATACAAATATGATCTGGTGAGAAAAACTGCCAAATTTTACATCAAACCCATATGTTTTTCATGGAAGCAAACCTTTCTCTAGTTCACTATTGTATTCCCATACTTAGCATAATGGAGAGCTCAGAAAAAAACTTTGCTGACTAAATAGGTGATTGTATAATAAATCTAACATGTTAGACATTTTATATATGTATTTTATTTTTTTTTCTCTTCCCATATTAGTGATGAGTGAAGATACTCTAATGAGCCTGCGTAGACCTCCTCTAAGAAGCTCAAGATCTGGTAAGAGATTGTTTTGTCCTTTGGTTCAGCTTTCTCATATTTTTAAATAGGGTACTTAACATGTATTTATTGGAGAAGGCAATGGCACCCCACTCCAATACTCTTGCCTGGAAAATCCCATGGACGGAGGAGTCTGGTAGGCTGCAGTCCATGGGGTCACTAAGAGTCAGACACAACTGAGCGACTTCCCTTTCACTTTTCACTTTAATGCATTGGAGAAGGAAATAGCAACCCACTCCAGTGTTCTTGCCCGGAGAATCCCAGGGACGGGGGAGCCTGGTGGGCTGCCTTCTGTGGGGTCGCACAGAGTCGGACACAACTGAAGCGACTTAGCAGCAGCAGGAACATGTATTTATATGGTTCAAAATTCAAAATTTCTATAAATATACGATGGAAAGTCTCCCAGCTCCCTTCGTTGTTTGTCCACCCAGTTTCCTTAAGCAACCAGTGTTGTCAGTTTCTTAGGTAGTCTTCCAGAGATATTTTATGGAGATATAAGGGAATTCATGTATAAATCATCCTTTCCTGTCTTTTTTAACCCACATTTTAGCCCAATAATTTCTCTTTTCTGTACCTTCTTACTGTTGATTTTTACTTAAAATGTATTGAGACATCCTTCCATATAAGTGTATAAAATAATTCCTTCATTATTTTTTAGAGGTTGTGTCCTTGTATGTTGCTATGATTCTTTTTGTTAGCAGAATGGTTTTAAATTAATGTCAGGGACTTTTTATTCTTCCCAGTATAATGCTAATAAAAAAATTGAAGACTGAGGCTTTGTGGCTCAGGGCTATAAATTTTTCCTGCCTTAACTGCATTTCTTCCCTTGTGGCTCAGCTGATAGAATTCGCCTTCTATGCAGGAGACCTGGGTTTGATCCCTGGGATGGAAAGATCCCCTGGAGAAGGGAAAGGCTACCCACTCCAGTATCCTGCCTGGAAAATTCCATGGGCTGTATAGTCATGGGGTCACAAAGAGTCGGACATGATTGAACAACTTTCACTTTAAGACCTTAGAAGAGTATTGCCCTTACATTGATTTCATGACTATGAAAGAAAACTAGGAATGTCATTCCAAGAGATCTACTTCATTTTTAGAGTTTCCCAGCCCAAACGGTGTTTTATTGTGGGAACTGAAAAGGAAACATTGGGGTTTCTACTCCTCAGTTATTCTCTTTTAAAAAGAGTTAGGTTGATTTTTTTTTTTTTTTCTGATAGATGACTGTCTTTTTAAATGATAAAAATCTGTTAAGGTTTTGATGATGAACCTGTGGTAAAGAACCATATGATGCATTTCCTTTTAAGCACTAATCATTTTATTGCTATCTCTCTTGCAGATTCGGCACACAAAACAAATGGAAATACTAAAATGAGTGAATTAGGTTTGTCTATCTCTAATTTTTATAGGTTCTCTTTGAGGCTTCGAATTATCAGTAGAATACAGGAGTACTTTCATTTGGTCACTGGCTTGAAAATATTACTTTGTTCATTATTTCAGCTTGAGGGACAGTGTCTTTATGACCAATAGCCTTGGTTTATTCTCTGAAATTATGTCCTTTGTTATATTATTGTTTAAGTTCATGTAAGAAAATGGCATAACCTATATTTTAGTTTTTATTAGCAGTTGTTAACACTATCGTAAGAAAAAAGATAACAACTTACCAATTAAGTTTTTTCTTGCTTTAGAAAGTGAATTGGAAAATTTTCTATAGTAACTGTGTCCTTTGCCATGTTTGTTAAAGTGGTTAATATTCTTATCAGGATTTGCTTTGATATAGGACTTGAGCTACCAAGATCTGTGGCTTTAAGTGAACTTACATTGATTGTGGTTGGACTTAGTCTTAAGTTACAAATTTTCTAAATTTGGAGATGAGTCAAAGGAGAGAAGCTTCATTTTTCTTTATAAATAGTTGCAGCTTGGTTTAAATTTGTCTTCCACTTAAGCTCAATTTTTTTAGAGACTTCAGAATTTATAGTGTCTGGATACTGAAAATGATCCTTATAGTCAGCTTATCCTGTGTACTTTTACCTACCAGTTTCTCAAATGCTCTATGTAAAAACTTTAAAAAAGAATTTTTTTTTAAGTCATAGAATCTTAAATAGAAGCAAACTTGTAGATGAAATAATCTAGCACTTTTCTGTTCTTTCTATGCTAGATTTAGAAATTATTTCTGTAAGTACTTTATAGTAAAAACTAACTTTAAAAAAAGTACTTTCCAGCTTAAAGGAAATTTCTGTGAGATCAATAAAGAATGACACCCCTTTTTTTTTCCCCAATAGTAATGCTAGTAAATCTTGAAATGTATAAAATGGCTGTTCATGGAGCTTGAACATTTGTGATATTTCCAGACTATTCTTTATTCTCTTCTTCTTGCTGCGCCATTCTCTTGTTCTCCAAAGCATGATTGGCATTGAATAGTAAGGTATCTGTACCGGGGATCCCGAGAGTACAGCCTCTGAGTAAAATCTGACATATGGTCTTATTTTTATACAGCCTGTAAGCTAAGAAAAATTTTTATATTTTGTGGAATAAATATATATATGTATACACACGCATATGATAGAGACCTTATGTGGCTAGAGAAGCCTAAAATATTTGCTATTTGGCCCTTGATGGAGAAAGTTTACCCATCTCTAATTACATTAATGACAGACCTAAAGACAGCAAATCACCTAAATTATCATTTGTTCCAAGAATAAATTCAGAGAGTTAAATAACTGCCTTGACGTAAATTTATGTCCACACATAGATTGAACATTCCATACTAGGTTTTACTGACAACACAAAAAGGAGACACAGTGACTCCTGTCTTCTCTTTGAAAAAGCATGATCGTCTCACTTTTGAATCTTCATGCCTTTGTCCCCAGACACAACACAATTATGAAGTTTGTATTTCCTTGAATGCCCTTCACGCCTCACACCAATACAGTCCATAAATCTCTTGGAATAAGAAAGCTTATAGTAGAAATATCCTGGGACTTGGTATTTTTCTTTAAAACTGTGACCAGACAAAAGAATGTGAACAGGAAGTGATACAGATAATGGTTGAGTCCACCAGAGGAGGTGGTTTTAAGTAATCTGTTTTTTATAACAAACAGAAAGACCTTAAACTTCTTAAAGTACCTTTTCCTAATTGGTTGAAACTGTTAGAAAAGTGACACCTCCTTAATAGCACATTAAATTATTGCCATTTGTCTAAAAGCTGTGGCTTTTAGACAAAGGTTTTAAGTAACCTTTTTTTGGTTAGGGTATTATTGCTCCAAATAGAATTCTAATGTCTTGAAAGTTTTCGCATGTGTGTAGGAAAGAGTAATACTTTAAAAAAAAAAATTTTTTTTTTTTAATGCTTTAACTTCCCCCATGTAGCAGCCAAGAAGTTTAGAATAAAGGAAGCTGAATGACAAAAGAGGGAAATGAAATTAAAAGCTACATAGTCATGCTGCTGCTGCTGCTAAGTCGCTTCAGTTGTGTCCGACTCTGTGCAACCTCATAGACGGCAGCCCACCAGGCTCCCCCGTCCCTGGGATTCTCCAGGCAAGAACACTGGAGTGGGTTGCCATTTCCTTCTCCAGTGCATGAAAGTGAAAAGTGAAAGTGAAGTCGTGTCTGACTCTTAGCAACCCCGTGCACTGCAGCCCACCAGGCTCCTCTATCCATGGGATTTTCCAGGCAAGAGTACTGGAGTGGGGTGCCATTGCCTTCTCCGTATATAGTCACTGCTGCTGCTGCTGCTGCTAAGTCACTTCTGTCCTGTCCGACTCTGTGCAACCCCAGAGACTGCAGCCCACCAGGCTCTACCGTCCCTGGGATTCTCCAGGCAAGAACATATATAGTCATAGATACTGCTGATTCATGATCAGATTGTATTTGGATATTTATCTATACATTCTTTGCCGCTTGGGTAAAAAAATTGTTATAAGCATTAAAATAGTGGTATATGTATATGGTAGAGAAGAGCCCTACTCTGTTTAAGAGGTCAGGAAGGTTTAATGGCAATGGCATTAGAATTTTGAAGGATGCAGAACAGGGAAAATGAGAAGGAGAGTTATGAATACTACAGTTTGTCTTGTAATAGAATGTCACTCTTCTACGTTTAGAGTTCAGGCAATATGAGAAACTCCTCTACGTTAGAAACAACACTCACATTAACTGCAGCTCCTTGATCTATCTTGTGGTAAATGATTTTCAGAATGATGTTCTCAATTGGTAAACTTGGGTTTCTAGAGTGAGAAGTATGTTTTAAAATGTGTATACAACCAGGACAAAAGCCTATTACAGTGAAGAGTATTTGTCAACTATATAAAATGTATTATTGTTTAAGGTGTCTTAATTCATAAAATACTGCTGGATTATAAGGCACAAAATAATACTGTTTTTTGTTCTTCGTGATGTTACCATGATAGCCTTACTTGACAAATTATTATTTATGTCTTATATAGTGCTGATAAATATTTACTGTTAGGAGCATGGAATTCTAAAGAAAGGATTTTTAGACCCTATATTAAAAGTCTTAAAAGTGTTCAAAAATAGATTAAATCCATGATTTATTTAATACTTCATGTTAAAAGTAAGTGCAGAACTCCCTTATAGAAGCTGATTTAAAAATACTTCTAAATCCTTTATTGTGCTAATTAAAACTAATTGACGTAACTAACATAAACTGAAAAAAGGGAGATGGAACTGTAGGCAACCTGGTATAGGAAGGATTGATTATTAGTTAATTTGCTCTAGACAGTTGACGTAGATTTGCAAAAGTATTGTGGAAATATATTTTATCAGGATGAAAAAAGAGGGATTACTGTACTATTTCTTTTTTCTGATAGTTTGGTGAATGAATGTAAATTTTCAACATACTTTTATTTCCATTAATACAGATTCAAAAATCAGTTCAGTCTTAAATTTTGCTATCACAAATAATTTTTGAACTATATAAAACATAATGCCCCAATATAAATGTTATTTTAACAAAGCTACTGTATTACATTTAGGTATTGTTGAAACCTCCCATTTTAGAAGGAATTCACTTTTTACCTTTCTCCCCATTCATTCATTTACTCAAAAAATTATTGATGGAGACTTTTTAAAAGGTTCCATATGTAAGGAGTTTGAAAGTCACCACTTTAGCCTAATAACAAGTCAAAAAGTGACAACTGAAAAATCAACAACTCTTCTTAGATCCATAAGAGAGGAAATGACACAGGTCAAATCACTGCCCCCAAGGTTGGAGAAATGGGCAAATACAGGAAGTCATAGCTTGCTGGAGCCGAGACTTACAAGTGGAAGCCTCTGTGGAAGGTAGTGCTGGGTAGGAAAACCTGAACTGCAGTTAACGAATTGTTGGATGTTCTGTGTGGACAAATCTGAAGAGTTAAAAAATTTCAACAGGACCCAGTCTATGGCGGGCCCCTACTGTGTTGTGAAATTTACCTCCAGAGGCTCAGCCAGGCTCACATTAAAAAAAAAAAAAAAAAAAATCCCTTCATACTTCTGCAAGGTAGAGGGAGAAAGGCAGCATTTGAAACATGTCAGGGTATTCTGTTCTTAACAAGACAAGCCCTCAAGGAAATCTCGTTAACTGGAGCCTGTCCGTCTAGTCAAGGCTATGGTTTTTCCAGTGGTCATGTATGGATGTGAGAGTTGGACTATGAAGAAAGCTGAGCATAAAGAATTGATGCTTTTGAACTGTGGTTTTAGAGAAGACTCTTGAGAGTCCCTTGGACTGCAAGGAGATCTAACCAGTCTATCCTAAAGGAGATCAGTCCTGAGTGTTCATTGGAAGGACTGATGCTAAAGCTGAAACTCCAATACTTTGGCCACCTCATGCAAAGAGTTGACTCACTGAAAAAGACCCTGATGCTGGGAAAGATTGAGGGCAGGAGAAGAAGGGGATGACAGAGGATGAGATGATTGGATGGCATCACGGACTCAATGGACATGAGTTTGGTTGAACTCCAGGAGTTGGTGATGGACAGGGAGACCTGGCGTGCTGCAGTTCATGGGGTTGCAAAGAGTCGGACACAACTGAGTGGCTGAATTGAACCTAACTGAACCTACTATATCAAAGCCCAGCTGACTTGAGAGATGGGAAATAAACCCAACTCCAGACAATTCTGAGCTTTCTATTTCACCTAAACAGGAAGGGGAAAATCTTTGAACTGTTGTGAAGTTCATGGTCTTGAGACATAAGCTTACTAAAAAGTGGATACCTAGAGCTGTAAGATACTTCCCTTCTCCCAGGATATTGCCCCTCTCTCAACACCTTACCTCCACTTTACTAAAGACCTATTTACAGCAGTATTCTTTTTACCCAGTACATCAAGAAAAAAATGATAAAACATGACAAAATGCAAAAAAGCATTTTGAAAAGATAGAGCAATATCAACCAGATATGGCATGGATGTTAGAATTATCAGATCAGTAATTTAAAACAACTATGATTAATATGGTGTAGACTCTAATGGATAAAGTAGACTACATGCAAGAATAGGTGAACAATGTCAGCAAAGAAGTAGAAATCCTAAGAAAGAGTCAAATGCTGCAGATAAAAAAACACTAACAGAAATGAAGAATCTTGATGGGCTTGTTGGAGTGGACATGGCTTAGACTCTATTCTATTGATATAGAATATAAATAGCATTCTCAAAGAAATGATAATATATGACATGATTTATTAGCTAGTTCTATGATGATAATCATACAGCAATATATAAATGTATCAAATCAACACATATACCTTACACATAACACAATGTTAAATATCAGTTATATCTCAATTTAACAAACAGAATCCTTAAAAACCAGAAAGCAAAGAGAACAATGACTAAATAGTACAGAATATCCTAGACTGTGCAACAGCTACAAAAGGTTGCATACTGTGAACAACAGAAGAAAAGAACAGTGGAAATGTTTGAAATATTAATGACTGTGTGCCTGTGTGCTCAGTTGCATCCAGCTCTTTGCTACCCCATGAACTATAGCCTGCCAGGCTCCTCTGTCCTTGGGATTTAGGCAGGAATACTCGAGTGGGTCACCATTTCTTCCTCCAGGGTATCTTCCTGATCCACGGGATTGAACCTGCATCTGCTGCATCTCCTGCATTGCCAGGTGGATTCTTTACCACTTGAGCCACCTGGGAAGCCCAGTAATGACTAAGAATTTCCCAAGTTAATGTCAAACACTAAACTCAGATCCAGTAATCCCACAAACACCAAGAAAGATAAATGCCAAAAATGAAAATAAACTTAGGCATATCTTTGTTAAGCCACAGAAAGTCAAAATTAAAGATAAAGAAACCTAAACAAAGCCTGAGGAAGACAACACATGACTTGTAAAGGATTAAAGGTCAGAATTACATCTAACATCTCAGAAAGCATGCAAGCAAGAAGAGATCAGAGTAAAAGATTTAAAGTGGTCAAAGAAAAAAACCCACCAACCTGGAATATTGTACCATTCAAACCTATCCTTCAAAGGTAAAGCCTCTGCCCAAGTTAACTAAGAAAAAAAGAAAAGGAAAGAAGGAAAAAAATGGAGGGGAATAAAAGGTAGGATGCAAGTTACTAACATCAATAATTAAAGAGGGGACACTGTACATCCTATGGAAATTAAAAGGATAACATGGCAATATTATTAACAACTTTATGCCCACCAATTTGATAACCTAGATGAGATGTAACTGATTCCTTGAAAGATATAATCTGCCAAAACTCACTCGAAATAGGTGATCTGAATAGCTCTTTATCTCTTAAATAAATTGCATCAACAATTAATAACCTTCCAAAATAGAAAGCATGAGGCCCAAATGAGTTTCTTAGTGAATTCTATCAAACGTTTAAAGAAGAAATTATGCCAGTTCTCTACAGTCTCTTGGAGGATGGAAGCAGAGGAAGTACTTTCTAACTCATTCTATGAGGCCAGCATTATGCTGATACCAAAACCAGACAAAAACATTAGAAAAAGCTGTAGACCACCAGCGTCAGAAACGCAGCAGTGTGAAACATCTACCTTTGTCTCCCCTTCACTCCCTAACCAGTGAAAAATCCACAGCTTAACAAAGGTGTCTCTGCTAAAAGCAATAGGATGCTGGAGAATTCCACACATCTGTGCATCTACAGGTGGGTGAAATGTAACAGTGAAAGGGGAACTAAGGTAACAGTGGAAATGGGGCTGCAATTTGGGTCCATTGATGGGAACAGCAGAGCCCAGAGACAGAGAACCAGAAACAGCAAGAAAGGCTATACACATGACTCGAGCAGACCAACCAGCCTGGCACCCAAGGCCACAAGTAACTGGTCGATGGCAGCAGTGGGGCCTGGGACCCCAAATCAACAGCCGCTGAGGTGCCCACACCCACATCACCTCCCATTCACAGTGGCAGAGCCTGCAAACCTTGTAACAGACAAGGTCGAGTTGCCTGTGTGACTCCAGTCCCTCTGCCCCCTCCATCATCTTCCCTCATGATGGAGCTTGTGTCTCAGGGGATCCCAGATGCAGGGAATGGAAAGAGCCCACCATCCTGGTGATGACAAAGGCTCTAGCGCAAGCAAGGAGCTATGACCCTGGTGGCACAAAAACTACAACCAAGGCACAGTCACACCTCTTAGAGAGAAGGTGGAGTCTGTAAAATGCCATTCAGATAGATGTAACCAGTGGCAGCTTAGGTAAGAAAAACAAAACCCGTGTGATAGTGCCACCAACTGGAAAACAAAGGAGTCTAACTGCTAACCTGTCATTTAATATCAAATGCGCTGACAGAGGAACAGTTCATCATCAAACAGCACGAAGAACCACAGTAACAGTATACCACAAAAAGAAAATAACATCTCCAAAAACAAAAAGTCATGAAATATTGTAATCTGTTAGAGAATTTAAAAGTTATCATGAAGATACTCAGATATAAAAAAGATATAATACTCAAAGATACTCAAAAATGTAATAAAACTCCATTTAATGAGCTCACTGATAAAACTAATGGGCAGAAAGACTACCTTACCAAGATATTAAAATTCTGATACAAATTCCGGAGTGAAAGAACACAATAAATGAGATGAAGAATTCATTAGAATGAGAGCAGACCACATGAAGAGAGAGTTCAGTTCAGTTCAGTCGCTCAGTCGTGTCCGACTCTTTGCAGCCCCATGGACTGCGGCATGCCAGGCCTCCCTGTCCATCACCAACTCCCGGAGCTTGCTCAAACTCATGTCCATCACGTCGATGATGCCATCCAACCATCTTATCCTCTGTCATCCCCTTCTCCTCCCACCTTCAATCTTTCCCAGCATCAGAGTTCAAATGAGTCAGTTCATTGCATCAGGTGGCCAAAGTATTGGAGTTTCAGCTTCAGCGTCAGTCCTTCCAATGAATATTCAGGACTGATTTCGTTTAAGATTAACTGGTTTGATTGTCTTGCAGCTCAAGGGACTCTCAAGAGTCTTCTTCAATACCACAGTTCCAAAGCATCAGTTCTTCGGTGCTCAGCTTTCTTTACAGTCCAGTTCTCACATCCATACATGACAACTGGAAAAACCACAGCTTTGACTAGACAGACCTTTGTCGGCAAAGTAATGTTAAAGTAATGAAGAGAAAGGTAGTGGCGTCTAGATAGAAATCTAGAAATGATCCAAGTAGATGAGAAAAGAGAAATAAGATGTTTTAAAAATGAAGGAGTTACTACTCAAAATTCAATAACAGTATTTTAAAGGCAGCCAGAGAAAAAGTGGTGACCTACAAAGGAACCCTCATTAGGCTATTGGTGAATTTCTCAGCAGAAACCCTACAGGCCACAAAGGAATAGAATGACATTTTCAAAATACTGAAAAATAGAAACTGTCACAAAAGAATACTCTATCCACCAAAGTTACCATTCAGATATAAAGGAGAAAAAGACTCTCCCAGACAAAAACTGATGGAGTTCATCAACACTAAACGTGCCTTGCAAAATATATTGAAATGGGAACTTTAACCAGAAACAAAGTGGCCAGAATGTGCAAAACTTTGAGCAACGTGATAAGTAGAGCCAGAAAATTACAACTGTCTATTTAAAAAGGTTTTTAAACCATCTATTATCATCAATAACCTCAGATATGCAGATGACACCACTCTTATGACAGAAAGTGAAGAGGAACTCAAAAGCCTCTTGATGAAAGTGAAAGTGGAGAGTGAAAAGGTTGGCTTAAAGCTCAACATTCAGAAAACGAAGATCATGGCATCTGGTCCCATCACTACATGGGAAATAGATGGGGAAACAGTGGAAACAGTGTCAGACTATCTTTTTCTGGGCTCCAAAATCACTACAGATGGTAACTGCAGCCATGAAATTAAAAGACGCTTACTCCTTGGAAGGAAAGTTATGACCAACCTAGATAGCATATTCAAAAGCAGAGACATTACTTTGCCAACAAAGGTTCGCCTAGTCAAGGCTATGGTCTTTCCTGTGGTCATGTATGGATGTGAGAGCTGGACTGTGAAGAAGGCTGAGTGCCGAAGAATTAATGCTTTTGAACTGTGGTGTTGGAGAAGACTCTTGGGAGTCCCTTGGACTGCAAGGAGATCCAACTGAAGGAGATCAGCCCTGGGATTTCTTTGGAAGGAATGATGCTAAAGCTGAAACTCCAGTATTTTGGCCACCTCATGTGAAGAGTTGACTCATTGGAGAAGACTCTGATGCTGAGAGGGATTGGGGGCAGGAGGAGAAGGGGACGACAGAGGATGAGATGGCTGGATGGCATCACTGACTCGATGGATGTGAGTCTGAGTGACCTCCGGGAGTTGGTGATGGACAGGGAGGCCTGGCGTGCTGTGATTCATAGGGTCACAAAGAGTCGGACACGACTGAGCGACTGATCTGATCTGATTATCACATAAAGATTAAAGGGAGAAAAAAGAAGAAGAAATAGAGCTATCTCACTTTGATAACAAACTTACAACTTTAAAAGGGATAATTTAAGACAGCAAAAACATAAAAGAAGAGGAAAAGGACAGAACTTGTATAGGTGAATGAAGATAAGATGCTATCAACAGAAAATGGACTATTTTAGCTGATATATTTCATACAAAACTTAGGATAAACATTAAGCAGAGACACAAAACATGAGAGGAATCTGTGGAAAATATCTTAGAAAATCACCAAACCAGAATGGCAACAGAAATACAAGGAGAAACAATAAAGATATAGATCAACCAGAAAAAAAAAAGATATAACAGTAGTACTGTCCTTATCTCTTAGTAATCACCATAAATATAAATGGATTGTACTCACCAGTCAAGACACAGAGTGGCTGGATGAGTTGAAAAACAAGTACATGTTGCCTCTAGACCTTGGCTCTAAAGAGGCTAGAACTCTAAACATAGGCTAGAAGTAAAGGCATGGAAGATAATACTTGAAGCAAATAGCAGCTAAAAGAAAGCTGCTATCTCCATACTCATATCTGGAAAAATAGACTTCGAGCTAAAAAAGGTAGCAAGATGTAAAAATGAACAGTATATAGTAATGAGACAACCCATCAAGAAGACACTACAATGATTATCATATTTGCATCTAACATAGGCACACCAAAGTGTATTAAAGCAATTGTTAGCAAACCTAAAGGGAGAAAGCGACAGCAACATAATAATAATAGGGCATAACACCTCACTTTCATCAATGAGTAGATCTTTCAGATGAAAGTCAACAAGGAAACACTGACTTTAAATTAAACATTAGACCAGATTGATTTGATAGATTTTTAAAGAACGTTCCGTCCAAACGCAGCAGAATATGCTTTCTTCTCAAGCGAACACAGTGCTTTCTCAAAGATAGACAATATGTTGCGGCATAAAACAAGTCTCAGTAAGTTTAAGAAGATTGAAATCATATGTATCCCTTCTGATCACAGTGGAATGAAACTGGAAATCAACTACAAGAAGAAAACTGGAAAAGTCACAAATACAGAAACTGAACAACTATTGGGTAAATGATGAAACAAACGCAAAATTTAACAAGTGAGATTACATCAAACTAAGAAACCTGTGCACAGCAAAGGAAACCACTGAGTGAATGAAAAAATAACCTACTGAATGGGAGAAAGTTTTTGCAAATGATATTTCAAATATGGGGTTAATATCGAAAATATATGAGGATCTCATACAACTCAAAAATTAAAAAACCCCAAACAACCTGGTTAAAAATTGGACAGAGGAGCTGAATAGATGTTTTTTTTTCTAAGAGACATACAGATGGCTAATAGATTTATGAAAAATGTTCATAACTGATTATGAAGGAAATGCAAATCAAAATCACAGTGAGATATCACCTCACACATGTCAGAATTCTCAAAAAGTAAAGATTAAGCAAGTGTTGGGAAGGATGTGGAAAAAAGGGACTCTTCATACATTGGTGGTGGAAATGTAAATTGATACAGTGACTGGAAGACTGTATGAAAATTCCTCAAAAAATTAAGAATAGAACTACCATATGATCCAGCTTTCCCACTCCTGGGCATTTATCCAGAGAATATGAAGATACTAATCTGAAGTGATATCTGCATCGTCACTTACCTCCATGATCATCACAGCATTACTTACAGTATCCAAGATATAGAAACAACCCAAGTGCCTATCAACAGATAAGTGGATAAAGAAGATATGGTGTATATATATACACATGCAGACACACACACACACATATATATATAACATATATACAGTGTAATATGACTCAGTAATAAAAAGATGGCATTTTGCCATTTGTGACAATGTGTATGGATCTTGAGGGCATGATGCTAAGTAAGATAAGTCGGAGGAAGACATACATATGTAGAATATAAAAAGCTAATATTTAAAATAAGTGAACAAACCAAACAAAAGTAAGCATGTAGATATAGAGAACAAAGTATTGATTATCAAAAGGGAAAGAACAGTGGGGAAAGGGAAATAGGTAAAGGGGGATAAAATATTTGATTGTGAGCACATAGATGTAGATATGTAATACTGTATGCATGAAACTTATAGATCAGTGTTACTTAAATATTTAAAACTGTTTTACAAACTACAGACTAATATTTCTCATGAACACAGACACTGAAAGTACAAGAAGAATACACAACAACCAAATAGGATTTATTCCAGGTGTTCAAAGCCTGATTTAACATTTGGAAATCAACTCATATAATCATTAACAGAGTAAAGAAAAATCATGCAATAATATCAATAGATGCAGAAAAAAGCATTTGATAGAGTCCAACACCCACTCATGATAAAAAATTAAGCATAGAAGTAAACTGTCTCAACTTGATAAAGACTATCTGCAGAAACTACAGCTAACATCATGTATAATGGTAAGGAACTGGAACCTTTTGTACTAACCTCAGGTACAAGGCAAAGGTGACCTTGCTCACCACTTTTAAACGTCAGGCTGGAAGTTCTAGCTAGTGCAGTAAGAGAAAAGGAAATAAAAGGTATAGAGATTGAGAAGCAAGAACTAAAATTGTCTTTATTCACAGATGATATGACTGTCTATGTAGAAAATTCAAAAGAATGGACCAAAAACCTCCTGGCACTTAAAAGCAGTCATGCGAGTTTATAGGATACAAGGTTAATACACAAAAGTCAAGCAATTTCTTACATACCAGCAATGAACGAGATATTTGAAAATAAAAACAATATAATTATCATTAGCATATCCCACAATGTAATACTTAGATATAAGAAAACAAAATATATATAAGAACTATATTTTTAAAAAATACAAAACTTGAGTAAAATAAAAGAATTACTAAGTAAATGGGGAGATGTTCCATGTTTATGGATAGGAGGACCCAATATTGTCAAGATGTCACTTCTTCCCAACTTAATCAGTAGGGATTAATTTTGTTCAATGCAACACTGAACAAAATCGCAGCAAGTTAACTCATGGATATCAACAAATCGGCCCTAAAGTTTATGTGGAGAAACAAAAGACCCAGAGTAACTAACAGAATACTGGAAGAATAAAGTAGGACAGAACTCCCAAGCTAAACTAAACCTAAAGCTACAATAACTGAGACAATGTGGTATTGTCAAAAGAATAAACAAATGTATCATTGGAGTAGAGTACAGAGCCCATAGGTAGAGCCATATGTAGTCAACTGATCTTTGACAAAGGAGTGAAGGCAATATAATGGAACAGAGAGTCTTTTTAACTGATGATACTGAAACAACTGGACATCTACATGAAGAAAAAAAAAAAAAGAATCTGCACAAAGACCTTAACACCTATCACAAAAATTAACTCAAAATAGATCACAGACCCAAACATAAGCACAAAGCTATAAAACTTATAGATTACATAGAAGAAAACCTAGATGATCTTGGGTTTGGTGATGCCTTCTTAGGTATAAACCAAAAGCAGAATCCATGAGAGAAATAATTCATCGGCCAAATTTTGTTAGAATTAAAAACTTCTGCTCAGCAAAAGACAGTGTCAAGGGAATGAGAAGGTAAGCTATAGATTGGAAGCAAATATTTGCAAATGACGTATTTGAGAAAGTACTGTTATCCAAAATATACAAAGAACTCTCAAAACACAACAATTAAGAAAACAATTTAAAAGTGAGTCAAAGAGCATAATAGATACCTCACCAAAGAAGTTAGATGGCAAATAAACATACGTAAAGATGCTCTCCATTTTGTGTCATCAGGGAAATGCAATTGAAAACAATGAGATACCACTACATACACTTACTACCAAATGCTGATATGAATGTGTAGCAACAGGAAGTCCTATTAGTTGCTGGTGGGAATGCAGGGTGGTCCCCTTTGAGGTTACTTTTATAGTTTCTTAAAAAACTAAACATACTCTTAGTATGCAACCCAGCAATCACACTTCTGGATATTTAACCCAAAGGAGTTGAAAACTTAGGTCCACACACAAACCTGTACACATGTGTGTGGCACCTTTTTATTCATAATTGCCAAAATTTAAAAGCAACCAAAATATCTTTCCATAGGTGAATGGCTAAATAAACTTCCAGACAATGGGATAATATTGTGTTAAGAACTATCAAGTCATGAAGAGACATGGAAGAACCTTAAATGTATCTTACTGAGTGAAAGAAACTAATCTGAAAAGGCTGCATACTGTATGATTCTCACTATATGGCATCCTGGAAAATGCAAAACTCTTGAGACAGTAAAAAGATCAGTGATTGCCAAGGATTGGGGGTAGGAGATGGAGGAGCAACGAATAAGCCTGGCACAGAAGATTTCTAGGACAGTGAAAATATTCTGTATAATACCATAATGATATTATATATGTCATTGTACATTTGTCTAAACCCATAGAAGGTGCAGCATCAAGATAGAACTGAAAAAAGAAAGAAAAGAGCTGTAATGTAAATTACGATCTTTGGGTGGTTATGATGTATCTGTAGGTTTATCAGGTATAATAAATGTGCCACTGTGATAGGAATGTTGGTAATGGGGAAGACGATGCATGTGTAGAGGCTGGGAGCATGTGGGCAATCTCTCCCTCCCCCAGTTTCATAAATCTTAAACTGCTTTAAAATATTAATTTAAAAATAAAATTTTTTAAATTACTGAGTGCTTACTATGTGCTATTATTATGAACAAAGCTGATGTAGGGGTAGAATAGTAGACTCGAAATCAGAAGAGTTTATTCCGGTCCTTTTTTGTCACTTGTTAGTCTTAACACCCTTAGACAGGGCACTTGATATCTTTGAGCCTTACCTATGATAGTATCTCTTATGATGTTATGGGAATCAGATTAACACATGAAGTTTTTTGAAAACTAGCAACATGACGATATTAAGGACTTAAACTATTATTAAAATAACTAAGACGTGACCATTGGCTCTTAAGATATTTTTTGTATGCTTTGTAAATAGTTGCATAAATGAATAAAGCAAAACTGCTGTATAAAAAAGAAGTACTGTTAATGGTTATGAATTTAGAAAATAAAATGTCAAAAAGAGGGCAATACCTTTTAATGTGAACAGAAATATTAACATTTTAATAGAATAGCGATAAAACAAGTTTGACTTTCCAGTTTTCTGCTTAGGAAAAAGAAGATAAAATGAAAAGACAGTCTTTCTAAAGAAAGAATCCTGTGCTGTGCTGTGCTTAGTCGTGTCCCACACTTTGCAACCCCATGGACTATAGCCCACCAGGCTCCTCTGTCCATGATTCTCAGGCAAGAATACTGGAATGGGTTGCCATGCCCTCCTTCAGGGGATCTTCCTGACCCAGGGATTGAACCCAAGTCTCCCACACTGCAGGTGGATTCTTTACCTCTGAGCCACCAGGAAAGCCCAAGAATACTGGGGTGGATAGGCTAACACTTCTCCAGGAGACCTTCTTGACCCAGGAGTCGAATCTGAGTCTCCTGCATTGCAGGCAGATTCTTTACCAGCTGAGCAACTAGGGAAACCCAAAGAAAGAATTGCATAGTATTATTAGCAGTTTTCTCAGAGTTAATGTTTTTTATAGCAAAAAATGTTGTCAAATGCTGATTCGCACTTGCCACTATCAAGTAAAAGTAGCTTGGCTAGTATTGATGTTATACCAGTCTAATTAAACTGATTCTTAAAAAGTATTTCCACATTCATAGTACGATGGGTTGTTGGTAGTTGCCTTCTACAATACAGTTCTTTTTTTCTTTTGAAAAGCAAATAAGAGTTACAATCAACAGAAGAAGATCTGAAAGGAAACAAATTTTCATTCTGGTTCATTCTATTCTCATATGATCATTCAGCAATATTTTAGCCCAATTGTGCAATGCTTAACATTTGGGTATATCTTCCTTTATTTAAAAAAAAAAAAAAATCAGGAAATTCCCTGTGGTCCAGTGGTTGGGACTCTGCTCTTCCACTGCCAAGGCCCCAACTTCAGTCCCTGATTGGGGAACTAAGATACCACAAGCCAAGCTACACGGCCAAAAAAACCCCCCAAAAATCAGAATAGCCCATGTGAAAATACTGCATTTCTTTGACACATTTTACTCATTTATCTTTGTCCAAATTCTCTGAGAATAGTGGTGTATGTGGACCTGCTGGAACTAGAAGCATTTCTTTACCTTTCTTACAATCTCTTTAGACACACCAGTGCATTAAAACACTGGTTTTTCAGCTCCACTTTTGTGGTTGGCTTTTTCAAAGGAGTATGGGAAATTTAGCAGATATGAGAAAGAGAATACAGTAAACCTATTTACCAACCTAGGGGACTCTATTTATCAACATAGAGCTTCACATTTTCTACAAACACAGGTTACATTTTATAATACAAATAGACCTCTCAGTGAAGAAACAAAGTTTCTGATTCTAGTTTGTAGCACACTTATTTCTGAAATAGTGTAAAGGGAAATAATCTTTTCTTTTTTATGATTTAATGGGGGGGAGTTTAATTGGTGTGATGTAATATTCACTTTCCTAAATTAAATGTTATTTACTCCTGAACTTTGGCTTATGATGTTATATACAACATATATGGTTTTCTTTTCCAGAAGCTGCCAGTGTCCAACAGAAGGTCAATTTCTCGGAAGAAGGTATTTTCGCTTAAAATACCATGCAGTATTTTCTAAATCTTTTTGTTGTTGTTAAGATTAGAAGCAATTTTGGTAGCTATTTAAGAGAACAGGAAAGAAGGCCTTTTTCTTCAAGAAAAAAATATTCATGCTTAAAATCTGAACTGTTAAATGGACAGGTAAAATAGGATAGAATGCATGATGATGGCTCTTACGTATATTTTAAGCATCTTTTGTTGAAATTAAGCAAAGCTAATATTTTCCATTTCTGTCATGTGCTACTACTGCTGCTGCTAAGTTGCTTCAGTCATGTCCGACTCTGTGCGACCCCATAGACGGAAGCCCACCAGGCTCTGCCGTCCCTGGGATTCTCCAGGCAAGAACACTGGAGGGGGTTGCCATTTCCTTCTCCAGTGCATGAAAGTGAAAAGTGAAAGTGAAGTCGCTCAGTCGTGTCCGACTCAGTGACCCCATGAACTGCAGCCTACCAGGCTCCTCTGTCCATGGGATTTTGCAGGCAAGAGTACTGGAGGGGGTGCCATTGCCTTCTCCCGTCATATGCTAGCCTTTGCTTATGGTATTAAAATAACCAGTGTTCCAAATCTTATATTTGAATAGTACAGTAAAATTTAGTGTGTTTTTTAAATTTATTTTTTAATTGAAATATAATTGCTTTACAGAATTTTGTTGTTTTCTGTCAAACCTCAACATGAATCAGCCATCGTTTAGTCTGCTTTTAAGTTCACCATAATCTGAGATTAGTCCCCTGCATACTGAAATGTTTGTGTATGGGTGTATGTATACACACACCCTTTTCACAAACATACACACATATATGCAAACAAATTAGTGCATATACTAATCTTGTATGAATTTGTACACTAATTGTATGTACTGTTCCTCACCTTAAGGTAAAACTCCTTCTGTTTAATGTTCATTTGTTTACTTTTTTACTCTAAAGCTTTAGAATACAATCTTACTGAATATTTGTTTGGGATATAATTATGTACTTCAGAGAACATGAAATAAATGAGCTCAATTTTAGCTTATTTAGAACTTTGTGACTCAGGATAGTAAGCATAATAGCAGTTCTATATCTGATTATTTAAAAGGCTTCATTTTAATGTCAGATTGTTTTTATTTTCTTTTAATCCAGATCTTTTAAGACATAGAATAAAGACTATAATAGTGTGTTTTTATTTTGTTTTAGGGGAAACTGAGGAAAATGATCAAGACAGCTCTGACAGTGATGTTACTGTTAAGGTCAGATCCGGGGATTCTGTTGAGTCTGGAGGTAACATTGCTTTATGCTTTATGACTCTTATCTTAGGAGCTGTAGTTCTAGGTAGAGTATAAAGTATTCTATGAATTTGCTTTTTTAAAAAATATTTTAAAGTATTAAAACTACTTTTTAAAAAGTGTACTTTTAAACATTTATTAAAATTACTGATTCCACATATGTATCTGGATTAGTAATATAATATCTAAACAAACAAATCACTTCTACCTTGCCTTGTTATTTGTGGAACATATTTTTTTGCACCAAAAAAAAAGTTATTTGTGGTTTTTAAAAAACTTTGATAGAGAAACTGATCACACTGGCATAGACTCACTATACTGTCAGGAGTGTTAGCTAGGTTTTAGGAAGTTTTGGTAAACTTAGATTACTACTTTTATCTGTTAATTGTTCAAATTCACACCAAGTTAGCAGTAACAGTTTCTGATCATGAAAATTGATGTTTAAGTTTATTCAAGGAAAAAATCAACTGAAGGAAAAAGAAGTACCAGCTTGAGGCTTAATGAGAGTGCCGATCAAATTTGTAAACAGTGTAACTTATGAGTAGTTTTATTTGTATGTTAGTCCCATTAACAATTAAATCTCTACTTACTCTTCCCCACCTTTCAAAAATTTCTATAATTTATTTATGTTTTACTTAACCATTCTACTTTCAAAATGAGCTCAGAAGCCAGTTTATGGGCATTTGATATTCTTTATATTTCCCATCCTTTGTCATTTTTCCTCATCCTTTCTTGACACATAAATCCCAACGGAGATGTGCAAGACTCTAACATAGTGATTAAGATCATGGCTCTTGAATTTCACTGGGTTTCACTCTTCCAGTACTATTGATAGGTGTTGTGCCCTCAGGCAGTTGCTTGACTTTTCTGTTCCTCAGTTTCCTCACTGGTTTGTTGTGAGGTTAAATTACTCAGAGTGCCTGGCAAATAGTAAACACTCAAATCATGTGCTGTTGTTAGTTGTTGTTAGTTCTCCTATATGCATACACCTACGCTCTAAAACTGAGCGACTGAGTAAGCCATTCGTATAGCCGCTAGCTCGATACCATTGCCACCAGGGCTACATAAACCACAGGCTCTGTAATCACTTTTGAATTCTAATGAATTGTTATTGAGCCACATATACCCCATGCAGAAGAAAACTCTAGCTAAAGAACAAAGAAGTGAAGCATATTAGGAAGAATACTGATCTTTCTAGATTCTCTTCTGGGCCTATTGTCACCACAGAGGTAGGAGAAAATCCACTGGAGTGCAGAAGGGAAATATTAGATTTTAGTGTATTACAGCTTTTATTTCATCCACTTAAAATGTCTATTTTAGTTTGTTTTATAAAATGTACATTAGTTAGTTAAGTCTCTCAGTTGTGTCCGGCTCTTTGCGATCCCGTGGACTGTAGCCCACCAGGCTCCTCCATCCATGGGATTCTCCAGGCAAGAACACTGGAGTGGGTTGCCATTTCCTTCTCCAGGGGATCTTCCCCACTCAGGGATCGAACCCAGGTCTCCCACATTAGATGCAGACGCTTTAACCTCTAAGCCACCAGGGAAGCCCAATATGTACATTAGTTAATATTATTTTAGTAATGCTTATATATAAATTTAAAATATATTTTGTAGATTGATGCTCAAAAGTTTTTTAGTTTATAGGAGTACACTAGCAAAACTACTTAGCCACTGCCTGGATGTGTCAAATACTTTTGCTCCCAAGATAGCAATCTGATTGCTTTTAAACATAATTTGTTATAAATTGTACTTGTAAATGAAAAAAAAATTGAAGACTTTTAAGAAGGGAAGACTAAAATACATAACATATTGCTCACTTACAAGAAAAATTTAAAGCAAAATGCTGGTAATGATTCCAGGAAGATCCATTATTGTAAACTTTTAAGATTTTCCCCCATTTACAGGTGTCATTATTTCTTTTATTTCCTGCCATGTTCTGTATCTTATTTTTATCTTTACAGATAATTAATTTTTCATATATAACATGACCCTTTAGAAACTATTTTTTTAAATAAATTATACATTCACATTCAAGTGTTGAATTCCCTGAGGTCTATCTGAATATTTTTGCTCTTTTGATTATTCATTATTTTCTGATAAATGTGCACTTAGAAAGTTAAATGTGCTTTATAGTATACTATATTTCTTTTTTGTTTTTAGACCAAACCACCAGATCATCAAGTCAATATAAAGAATCATTTTGGCAGTCATCACAAAGTAGGTAAAACCGTAATTTACACTGTTAAAAGTCTAGATGTGATTGTGGTCAAATGCTATTCTTATTTTTGAAGATTGTCTTTTGCAGTTTAGTGTAAAATGTTGAAAGAGGGTATAGTGAATTTAAAAAAAAAAAAATCTTGTATCTTGAATTTGCTTCTTGAGTTAATCACCTCTGTATTCAACCTTGATTTTGAATGAAGGTATAGTAAAGTTGATGGTACATTAGTTGGTATGTATATAACAGTCTTACAGCCTTGCTTCCAACTTTGAAATTTTTCATAATAAAATGTTGAGAAAATGTAACACAGATTGGGAGGTAATATGAAGATGCTAACAATGATTTGTTCAGGACAGTAAAACCGTTGTTGATGTTTTTCATTTTCTTTTATCTACATTTTATAGATTATAATTTCTTAGATTAAGCAGAAATTACACTGTTTTTTCTTTTCCATTTTTAAGTAAAATCCCAGAATTCAAACTAGTAATCAAAAATATCCTGGAATGTAAAATCTTCAAGGACTTTGTTTTCCTCCCACATGGCCATTTTAAAAATGAGACTTTATATTTTTAAAGAAACATGTTTTTTAATATATGTAATTTTATTTATTTATTTACGGCTGTGCTGAGTCTTCATTGCTGCACTGACTTTTCTCTGGTTGCAGAGAGCAGGGGCTGCTCTCCAGTTGCGGTGGTGCAGGCTTATTGCAGTTACTTCTCTTTTCTGAAGCCTGGGCTCTAGGGTAGGTGGGCTTCAGTAGTTGCCACTGCTGGGCTCTAGAGCACAGGCTTAGTAGTTGTGACACATGGGCTTAGTTGCTCCATGGAATGTGGAATCTTCCTGGATCAGGGATTGAACACATGTCTCCTGCCTTAACAGGCAGATTCTTTACCACTGAGCTACCAGTGAAGCCATGAGACTAGAAATGAGACTATTTTTATAAAGAAAGGCTTTGGAACTCTGTTTTATAATCACTATGTTCATAGAATTCCACTTTATATATGTGTATGTGTGTGTATGTATATATGTGTGTGTGTGTGTATACATATATACATGTATATATGTGTGTGTGTATATGTATATATACATAAATATATATGTGTGTGTGTATATATATATATATTATAAATGTATTAGTTTTTAGTAGGTTCTGAGTTTGGAATTTAAAGCAGCTGAAACAAAAATCAGTCTTTTATGGAAAATTACTCTCTGAATCATCTTATATATTTGCCCTTTGTTATTCTAAATCTTTACTCTTTGGAAGCTCTGAAATATGTCTCCCTATATTAATTATGCTACATTATGCAATGGTATACTTTTCAGTTATGGAAAATGAGTTGTTTGTATACAGTTAGATGATCAGTATATATTTCACTGAATGTAAAATGCCATCGCTTTTACATGTCACTGAGAAAGAAAACCATCTAGTTAAACTATGTCATACCATTGATTGTAAGATACAGCCCCTAACGCAAAGGTGTTTTTTAAAAATTACTTCATAGAATCAATGAAAGACAATACAAAAAAGCATGTGTCTACAACTTTTTTGAAGTTCTTTGTTAGTGTAGACTGAAAACAAATCTGGAATATACCTCTGTCTGTGTTATTCATCATAGTTTCCCTACAGTGTTTTGCACATAGTAGACACATAATAGATGTTAATGAATTTTTAGGTTATGCGTTTCTAGAATGGTGTGTTTGTGTTACATTCAGTTTGTGTTACATTCAGCATATATGTTACATTTATAGTCAGAAAAAAATTACGTTGAACAAATTTATATTGATGCTTGTATTGATAATTGTAATATCATTTTCTAATTATCCCCTTGCATCATTTTATAGTTGTCCTTAAATAGCATCCTAGAACATGAAGTAGCATCTTGCACTACTTTGCTTATGTGATGTTCACAGATCTGCTTGTGTAGTATATACTGTCTTATATGGACTGCTGGGTTTATATCTCAGTCCTACTACCTTTACATATTTAATCTTGGGGAAGTTTTCAGTTTCCTTATTTGTGAAACAGGAATAATAGTATCTACCACATAAAGTGTGAGAATTAATAAAATTATACTTAGTACTGGTTAAGCAGTCAGTACACTTAGCCATTATTTTGATGGTGTTCCTCTTAAAGCTAGCTTCTTATTATCTAATTCCTGAACATTTTGAAGTTTAGGAAAGGAAAACACAGGTTGTATATGTTTGGGACTGATGACAGAAAGGTTTGATTTTTTTGTTTGGTTTTGGTGTCAGTAGTAAACAAGCAAAATGTCTATGCATCCAGCCATCTTCATTTTTTTCCCCAAGGTTTCTATGACCTTATCTCTGACTTCTGTTTCAGGTGGAGACTTCACAGCTTTTGATGAGCAACCATTAATGCTAAGTAAGTGGTTGGTTGTCTATTCTTTATCAGTTAACCAAATCTAACCCAGTCTTACTCTGCCAACAAAAATTTGAATAGGATTGAAAGTCATTTTACCTCCTTTGCCTTTTAATCCACCACAGATTGACAATCCCATTCTCATAGACCATAGCAAAGGACTTGCACATAGTTTTGTATGTTAGGAGATTATGTGTTTATTTGTTGCCTTTTTTGTTGTGCGAAGGAGTTCATCCTCACTGATGTGATCTTTTGACATTATCGTTTACTTCTGAACCTATTGCTTTTGTTTTTTCCCTCCTTAACTTTGTTTTACCTTTCTGATAAATGTACCTTATAACACTTACATATAGTATACATTTTCAAAGTATTGTGCAGTGATATCTTGCTATGTTGCAGGCTCAAGATATCAGAAAACTCCTCAGGAATGGGCTGAACAAACTGTAAGAATAAGGACTAGGAATCAAAGTAAGTTGATAAATCTGTACTTGTTATTGAAGTATTTTTAAATCTGTTATTGAAGTAATTTTATTTGCTGTTTTCTTGATTATTTAACAGATAAAGCTGTTTAATTCTTCAGATGAGCATTTGAGTTATTTGTGATCTCATTAATGAAGGACTTTTATGATTGCTAGTGTAGTTATTTTTATCTGTTTGGACTGGTAAAAAATGTAGATAGTAGTGTGAGAAAACCAGTGGATGATACGTCTGTACTTGACAAGTTGTCAGTTCTATCCAGCAGTTGTACAATCTGCACATGAAAATCAAATTCTGATCTTTTGACAATACCTGTTTTTTTTTTATATTTAACAATTGTTTGTGTGAAAGTCACTCAGTAGTGTCCGACTCTTTGCGACCCTATGGACTCTACAGTCCATGGAATTCTCCAGGCCAGAATACTGAAGTGGGTAGCTGTTGTCTTCTGATTGGGATCTTCCCAACCCAGAGATCGAACCCAGGTCTCCAGCATTGTAGGTAGATTCTTTACCAGCTGAGCCACCAGGGAAGGTAAACAGTTGTTTACCATTATGTAAATAAACACTTAGACCAGCTTTGCATACCCATTATTTTAAGTTATAAATGCTGAAATCCTCAAATTGTATTTTCATGTTTAGGTTTAAGATAGAGTAGATGTCATAGAGCTTAAGAAATATTTATTTAAGAAATAAATAGTTGCTGTAAAACTTTGAATTCAGTGTCTATCGTAACATCTATAGCAATGTATCCACATTAAACTTTGTATTAAAAAAAATCCATGCCATGCCTTAAACTAAATGGATAACTCCTGTGAGTATATTCTCTGTTTGCATTTCTGCCTTGTCTTAAGTTTGTACATTTGCTATGGCTTAAACAGTTATATGCTGATTGATAGCCATCCACTGTATATATAGGACTTCCAGAATTAAATAGAAATTATGTAGCAGAAGTTTATACATCAAGGTGCAGATAACAACATTTTTTAGATTTTTGACTGCATAAGGACTTCAAGATAAGAACAATAAACAGGAAGAATTTTCAAAGTAAAAGACTGCAGTGGTTTCTAGACAGCCTTATAGGTTTCTCTTCAATCTAAGGTCATTTGAAAAAACTTTTCCTCAGGTTTCCAAGTTTCATATCTCATTGCCTTAACTCTGAACTTGTGCTTCTTTGAGAAAAAAAAATACTCATTTTTAGATTTAGGTGAACTTGGATTTCAGATTGTTATTATTCTTTGTTAGCCCTAGCTTCCTGAGTAGACAGGTCCCAGTTCAGGTTTCTGCCTGTATCTAAACCTTTTGGGAAAGATAGAGCCACTGTCTTTACTTTTGGTGTTTCCCAGGTTATAAAATAGTGAGAGTAAGGAAGACTGTCTATGGAAAGTCAGGCCTCTTAAGTCTGTGTTTCCTCAGTATACATGTTTTGGAACCTGCCTCTGAAAGTGGTGTAGAGAAAAAAGGAGAGCTTGGAATTAGGGCTAATGGGTTGTGGTCCCAGATCTTCTATTTACTAATTGAGTGATATTGGTAAAGTCACTTAACTGTTGTCAACTTCAATTTTCTTAAAAGTTGGGACGGTAGTACTTATATCTAGGTTATTCTGATGAGCTAGATATGTGAACACATTTTTTTTAAAGTCTCAGAGTATTAGTTACTCAGTCATGTCCAACTCTTTTTGACCCCATGGCCTTTATAGCCTGCCAGGCTCCTCTGTCCATGGGATTTTCCAGGCAAGAATACTGGAGTGGATTGCTATTCCCTTTTCCAAGGGATCTTCCCAACCCAGGTTTCCTGCATTGTAGGTTGATTCTTTTACCATTTGGGCCACTAGGGAAGCCCAGGTCTCAATGTATCACATGAAAAGTGAAAGTCACTCTGTCTGACTCTCTGTGACCCTGTGAACTATATAGTCCATGAAATTCTCCAGGCCAGAATACTGGAGTGGGTAGGCTTTCAGGGGATTTTCCCAACCCAGGGATCAAACCCAGGTCTCCCGAATTGCAGGCAGATTCTTTACCAGCTGAGCCACAAGGGAAGCCCCATGTATCACATAATTAATACTTATTTATTGTTAACTATATATGTGTGAAGCTCTTTTTTGTACAGTTCTTCTGTGTATTCTTGCCACCTCTTCTTAATATCTTCTGCTTCTGTTAGGTCCACACCATCTCTGTCCATTATCGTGCCCATCTTTGCATGAAATGTTCCTTTGGTATCTCTGATTTTCTTGAAAAGATCCCTAGTCTTTCCCATTCTGTTGTTTTCCTCTATTTCTTTGCATTGATCACTGAAGAAGGCTTTCTTATCTCTTCTTGCTATTCTTTGGAACTCTGCATTTAGATGTTTATATCTTTCCTTTTCTCCTTTGTTTTTCGCTTCTCTTCTTTTCACAGCTATTTGTAAGGCCTCCCCAGACAGCCATTTTGCTTTTTTGCATTTCTTTTCCATGGGGATGGTCTTGATCCCTGTCTCCTGTACAATGTCACGAACCTCATTCCATAGTTCATCAGGCACTCTATCTATCAGATCTAGGCCCTTCAATCTATTTCTCACTTCCACTGTATAATCATAAGGGATTTGATTTAGGTCATACCTGAATGGTCTAGTAGTTTTCCCTGCTTTCTTCAATTTCAGTCTGAATTTGGCAATAAGGAGTTCATGGTCCGAGCCACAGTCAGCTCCTAGTCTTGTTTTTGCTGATTGTATAGAGCTTCTCCATCTTTGGCTGCAAAGAATATAATCGATCTGATTTCGGTGTTGACCATCTGGTGATGTCCATGTATAGAGTCTTCTCTTGTGTTGTTGGAAGAGGGTATTTGCTATGACCAGTGCATTTTCTTGGCAAAACTCTATTAGTCTTTGCCCTGCTTCATTCCGTATTCCAAGGCCAAATTTGCCTGTTACTCCAGGTGTTTCTTGACTTCCTACTTTTGCATTCCAGTCCCCTATAATGAAAAGGACATCTTTTTTGGGTGTTAGTTCTAAAAGGTCTTGTAGGTCTTCATAGAACCTTTCAACTTCAGCTTCTTCGGCGTTACTGGTTGGGGCATAGATTTGGATTACTGGTATGGATGTGAGAGCTGGACTGTGAAGAAGGCTGAGCGCCGAAGAATTGATGCTTTTGAACTGTGGTGTTGGAGAAGACTCTTGAGAGTCCCTTGGACTGCAAGAAGATCCAACCAGTCCATTTTGAAGGAGATCAATCCTGGAATTTCTTTAAAAGGAATGATGCTAAAGCTGAAACTCCAGTATTTTGGCCACCTCATGCGAAGAGTTGACTCATTGGAGAAGACTCTGATGCTGGGAGGGATTGAGGGCAGGAGGAGAAGGGGACGACAGAGGATGAGATGGCTGGATGGCATCACTGACTCGATGGATGCGAGTCTGAGTGACCTCCGGGAGCTGGTGATGGACAGGGAGGCCTGGCGTGCTGCGGTTCATGGGGTCGCAAAGAGTCGGACACGACTGAGCGACTGATCTGATCTATGTGTGATAATCAGTAGTAATGCTTATGAAATATTCATGCCCTCTGCTTTTGACTTTATAGAATGATTGATTGTTACCTACTCTTCATACTAAAAAAACTCTGAGCTTTATCTTTTTAAAAAGATCTTTTTTAAAGGAATTTTTATTACTGTCTCTAAAAATATTTTTAATAAGAAAGATAGAGTTTACCTTTTAGGCAGTGTGCTGCCTCAACAGTATATGCACTGCTGAGTTTGTGTTCTTTTCTATAAATAAATATTTCATACAGTGTATAGTAACTGTTAATAGTAAATTTTCATACAGCATGTAGTAGCTATTCCATAATCTTTAAAATCATCATAGAAGGGCACGTAAAAACATTTTTATGTGTTGTCGCACTGGATCTTTGCAACCATGGATTCAGGATAAACATCTTAATGGATTTTCTTCCTTTTAAGAATATTTTATTGAAGTATAGCTGATTTACAACTTTGTTTTAATTTCTGCTGTATAATATCACAGGATATGAAATTAACTTCCCTGTACTACACACAGGGACCTTGTTTATCCAGCCTATACATAATAGCTTGCATCTGCTAATCCCAGACTCCAATCCATTCCTCCCCACCCTCACCCTCTCAGCAGGTCAGCCTGTTCTCTATGTCTGTCTGTGTCTATGAGCCTGTTTCTGTTGTGTAGACATGTTCATTTTGTGTTGTATTTTAGATTCCACATATATGGTATCATATGGTATTTGTCTTTCTCTGACTTACTTCACTTAGTTTGATAGTCTCTGGGTCCATCCAATGCAAATGGCATTATTTAATTCTCTTTTATGGCTAATATTCCATTATGTATGTATGTATATATATATATGCCACATCTTTATCAATTCATCTGTAACTGACATACATTTAATGTCTACAACTTACGTATTTAATGTATACAACTTGATGAGTTTGAACAGAAATATACATCTGTGAAACCATCACCATAATCTATGCCATAACATATGTATCACCTCCAAAAGTTTTTTCACACCCTCTTTACTTATTGTTATGTGTATGAGATAAGAACACTTAACATAAGATCTGCCCTCTTGGCAAGTTTTTAATATATAGGACAATAAATACAGGTACTATACAGTAGATGTCTAGGATTTATTCATCTTATTTAACTGAAACTATGTACTCTTTAACTAGTATCTTCTGATATCCCCCTGTCCCAGGCCCTGAAAACTACATGCTTCTATGAATTTGACTATTTTAGATTCCTCACATAAATGACATCATGAAGTATTTGCACATCTGTATCTGACTTATTTCTTTTCCATGGAGATGATCTTGATCCCTGTCTCCTGTACAATGTCACAAACCTCCGTCCATAGTTCATCAGGCACTCTGTCTATCAGATCTAGTCCCCTAAATCTGTTTCTCACTTCCACTGTATAATCATAAGGAATTTGCTTTAGGTCATACCTGAATGGTCTAGTGATTTTCCCTACTTTCTTCAATGTAAGTCTGAATTTGGCAATAAGGAGTTCATGATCTGAGCCACTCAGAAAGCTGACTGTGGCTCAGCTTTCTTCACAGTCCAGCTCTCACATCCATACAGGACCACAGGAAAAACCATAGCCTTGACTAGACGGACCTTTGTTGGCAAAGTAATGTCCCTGCTTTTGAATATGCTATCTAGGTTGGTCATAACTTTCCTTCCAAGGAGTAAGCGTCTTTTAATTTCATGGCTGCAGTCACCATCTGCAGTGATTTTGGAGCCCAGAAAAATAAAGTCTGACACTGTTTCCATTGTTTCCCCATCTATTTCCCATGAAGTGATGGGACCAGATGCTGTGATCTTCGTTTTCTGAATGTTGAATTTGAAGTCAACTTTTTCACTGTCCTCTTTCACCTTCATCAAGAGGCTTTTTAGTTCCTCTTCACTTTCTGCCATAAGGGTGGTGTCATCTGCATATCTGAGGTTATTGGTATTTCTCCCGCAGTCTTGATTCCAGCTTGTGTTTCTTCCAGCCCAGCATTTCTCATGATGTAGTCTGCATATAGGTTAAATAAGCAGGGTGACAATATACAGCCTTGACGTACTCCTTTTCCTATTTGGAACCAGTCTGTTGTTCCTAAATATTTTCTTCTTTTTGATGCTGTTGTAAATGGGAGCTCTGTTTGTGTTAACTTCATTTTCTTAATTCTATGTTCTAAGAGTTATAAATATTACATATGTTTCATAATAACTAGCTATTCTCCATTCTTAATATCATCATGTACGTCACAGATTTTTCATATATTATCTCATTTGGTCTTTGCAGTCATGGAGTAAGTAAGGTATTTAAGATAAACATTATCTAGTGGAATTTTAATTTTAATTTTGATGACCTAACTTTGAAGCTTCTAAATGATGACATTTCCTAGGCTAAACTAGTAATGGCAAAGCAATTATCAGTTTAGAGTTAAGGTTGATGTCATTTTGTTTCATTTGAGGTTTTTTTGTCATATGACCAGAAATAAGGCTATTTCTATTAAAAACAACAGCATAAATTGTATTCCTCCAGTTTAGTCCAGTGTTTCTCCAATGAAAAATGTTGGTAAATATACCTAGAAAGATCACTTATACACTTAAAAGCTGTAAAGTTCCAGGCAAGTGATAGATGACAGTATTGGTAATATAGAACATACAAATGAATAACTCATCCTCTTTACCTTCTGAACACTGTCTTTCCATTTCCTTTTTCTTAGATGTTAAAATCTGTCACCATGCCAAAAAAGATGGAGGGGAAAAGGAAAGAGCTGGGTAGTTTTTTATTTATTTTCTAAAGTAACGATTGAAATAGAGATTTGATGGAGTTGTGAGAAAATTATTTTCTATATCTATTGTTTAACTAGCCACAAAGCTAAAACAGAATTATTTGTCTATTAACAGAAATGGTGAAAAGTTTTTTAGTGTAATTTCTAAAATATTACTGATATTTGTAATGGTCAGAAGCACCAGAGGCAGTATTGAGTCAGTTTGAGGTGGAAAATAAGATTTAAGATTGAGTTTTACCTTAAAAATCCCTTGTCCAAATAGCTCAGTAATCCATAATCTATATTTTGTCCTTCTTTCCCTCTTTACAGCATCATCACCAGGCATGCGTTCAATATATGGCAGTTTTTCAGATGGTATAATGTGTTTCCTTTTATTATAGTTGTACTTGTTTTCTTTGTCCTCTTATCTTTGTCCCGGAAATTTCACCACTCCCATTAAATAATTTGGATAAAATTCAGGCTTTCTCACAAAACTAATGTATTAAGAATATGCTTTGTACTAGACTCTTAAATGCCATGAATAATTATGAAAGAAATGGGTCTTGTGTCTCAAACAGCTGTCAATCTATTAGACACCCGAATCTTCTGCTTTTTCTTCTGTTTCTGGCTGATCTCTCCCTTATTTTCTCTTGGTGAAATTTTCATTTTTCTATTGGAAATACTGAAATTATGAAACATAAATTGATAATCTTTATTACTCCTATCATTAGATGACAGTGTTCAGAAATCAGAGCTTGGAAACCAATCTCCATCAACCTCCAACCAACGTAAGTTTGTCTATTCATCTTTTATTAAATGAGTCTCAGTCTCAATACCACTTTCCACTAGGAAAGTTAATAAGTATCCCTAGAGACCTTTGAGGAAAAAAGGGTTATACCTGTCCATAATTACCTAGAGATTAAAGCTGAAAAAAAATTTTTTTTAATGTTTGTCAATTATTTTTAAATAATTTTGTGTTTTCTCTAATCTCTAATGCCTGGTTTAATAAAATGAGCTGGAATTTCATTCTGCTTCTGTATTTAGCCTGTTAGCATATATTGTTTTGGTTGAGGTATCTACAAAAATTTAGCTTTGTATGGATATATAATGCTTTAATAGTCTTTAGACAGTTGTGAATATTCTCTGTTGATACTCTCCCAAACTCAGATAACATTAGTTTCTAAATGTTATTTGATATATGAAATCTGAAGCCATATTAATGAACTTTTTCTATTCTGTTACATTTTACATTCTGTTAAAACCCATTGGTCTTTCTTGTACTTTGAGTATCATGCACTGGTCATTTGGAAAATGTTGGTTCACTAAGTTATATAGATCTTCCAAATGCTGACATGTTTTTAATACGATATTAAGATCACCACCAATCTCAAGACAAAGAAGTCTTTTAAGTATTGAGAGCTGTTAAATTCATGATGGCAGATATCCTGCAATTCTAATTTTCACTTGAAACCTTGAATTTTATCACTGGGAACAAAGATTGTCAGTTTTCTTGAAAGCAAGAGGCTTACATTGTTCCTTTTCAAGAAAGCGTTTCCCAAATACGAAGTCTGACTAGCCATAGTTTGTCAGTTGTCCTTTCCAGTAAAAATTCTATGAAAAAAACACTAGTTCAGCTCACAACTCGGTTGCACAAAGTGCTTTATATATACTTCCCATTTTTTCACATAGAATGTTATACTCAATGATTGAGTTTTAATAAGGTAAATAGCTTTGAATGCTTCATGAAGGATGTTCTTAGGTGAAATTGATAACCTTGAATAAATGGCCATGAAGAATACAAAGACAGTCCTAGTATAGTTTGGTGCCACTGCCCTGTGATTCATCTAAAGCATCAGTTGTTTTTCCTACCACGGCTTTTTACACCCTTGGTGCAGATATCAATATGGCGGGGAAAAGGTTGAATAAGATCTTAGGAGAACAGCTTTAACCTCAAAGATCCCCTTGTGGAGATCTTGAGATAGCCTACCAGCCGTACTTTGAGACCTGTTGGCCTGCAGGGTCCATAAATAGAAAGTAAAAATATTATTGCTGTCATATTTAAATGGTTAAATGATATAGTATATGAGAAAATGCTTTATAAACTGCAGCTGCAAAGCACTAGGTAAATATAAATTGATATCATTGCCAATAATAATTAGGGGTGAGTTACAGACGAAATTTTGCCAATATTAACAACTGCATGCCACAAAAGATAAGCATCAGTGCAATTATATGGAGGATTTCATTTATAATGCATCCTTTTGTTTATCCCTTTTTATAATTAAACATTTCGCATTGGAGAATAATCCATGTTAGTTTCTAAATTTAAAACTATTTTGTAAAGTGTCTTCTAATATTGTTTTCCTCCCAAATATTAGCAGTAGTAATGATAGCTCTGCTTTGTAAATTATATTCTTTCCAATTTGCATATGCCATTTCATATACTTAAATTCTACTTTTCCTCTGAGACTTCCTATCATTTTGATATTGAAGAGACATATGCATACTCATACATATGTAAATACATAACTTAAAATACATGTGTTAAATTATTTCTTTAAGAAAGTAAATTATCAGCTCCCTTCTTTAAATTCCTCCCTCTCTTATCTAATGTTTGTAAATATTAATGTGGGCTTTAAAAGTCACTTGCTCTTGAATCTAAGAAAATAATATTTGTGCGTGTCATTTTTTTTTTCTTGAGCAGAAATGACTTGGCAACCCCAAAGTGCATCTTCTGTCAAGACAAAGTGGTATTGGACCCTTGTTGTGATAGCCGCTCTTCTCATTGGGAGTTTTTTGTACACTCGTCCTCCTGAAGCAGAAACCACTGCCGTTCAGGAGTTCCAGAATCAGATGAAACAACTGATGAATAAATACCAAGGTCAAGATGAGAAGCTGTGGAAAAGGAGCCAAACATTCCTGGAAAAACATCTCAATGGTTCCCACCCTCGGCCGCAGCCTGCGATTTTGCTGCTCACTGCCGCCCGAGATGCTGAAGAAGCACTCAGGTGTCTGAGCGAACAAATCGCTGATGCCTACTCCTCCTTCCGTAGTGTTCCTGCCATCCGGATTGATGGGGCCAGCAAAGCTACTCGAGACAGTGATACTGTCAAAGAAGAAGTAGACCAGGAACTGAGCAATGGATTCAGAAATGGCCAGAATGCGGCTGTGGTCCACCGCTTTGAGTCACTGCCTGCAGGCTCTACTTTGATCTTCTATAAGTATTGTGACCATGAAAGTGCAGCCTTCACAGATGTGGCCTTGGTCCTGACTGTCTTGTTGGAGGAGGAGACGCTTGGAACCAGTCTAGGCCTAAAGGAAATTGAAGAAAAAGTGAGGGATTTCCTCCAAGTCAAGTTCACCAACTCTGACACACCCAACTCCTACAAACATATGGACCCAGACAAATTGAGTGGGCTCTGGAGCCGTATTTCTCACTTAGTCCTGCCTGTACAACCCGAAAATGACCTGAAAAAGGGCATCTGCTTATAAAGGAAGACAGAAGAGAAAATTACATCTCAAGTGCTGAGAATTTTTTCAAACTTTAACGAGACAGCACTCAGTTCTTTTTGGAAGAACTGGTTTCTTTTTAAAGGAGGTTAGGTTCTTAGGTAAACATAGAACATCTGTATTGTTTATTCAGCCTAATTATCTGTTACCTGAGAGACTTGTTTCCCACTGAGATCTGTGTTAATGACATCTACAGACTATAAATTATATACAGTCCCATAGAGGATCTACTTAGATTCTGGAGTGAATCATTATTGCTGTGGTATGACCAGTGGGAGGGATTTGGCTCCTTCCTATAAATCCTCCCCAATTTTTTAATTTGGATTTTTTTTCACAGAGTTTGTTATTAGTAAGACATCTCCCTGAACGCAACTGTGGGCTTTCCTGTTTTGTTCTCTTTTTACATCATTTAGATGTGAATTCCTTAGTCAGCTTCTCCTTATAGGAACAAAAATAACGAAAGGCAATAATGAAGGGCCAGCTGAGTATTTGGGTGTTTCTTTCTTTTTTTCTTTAATTTTGGAGGGCAGGGAAAAGTTGTGGAATGGAGAAAGAAAGGGGAGGAAAAGTCTTCAAGATGAAATATTAAAATAATTCACTGGGGGAATTCCTTGATGGTCTAGTGGGTGGAACTCCATGCTCTCACTGCCAAGGGCCTGAGTTCCATCCTTGGTTGGAGAGCTAAGATTCTGCAAGCCACCCCATGCACACTCAGAAATTAAAAAAAAAAGTCACTGTCACCTGGGGTTCATCAGACATAGCTATATGAACTCCATTCTCAGTGAATTCTTTGGACTTTTATTTTTCTTTAAGAAATTTTTACTCCTCCCAAGGATTCTGAAGCATGTATATGATGAGGTTTAGTATATTTGCTCACTTGGCTCTTAAGAACAGGCAAATCCAGGCAGTTTATTTTGTTCATATCCTGAAAATTTTGTTAAAAAAGATAATGTCAGAAATTGATAAACCGTTTTGTCACCCACCTCTCAGTGACTGAAGAGGAATTTGATTTTCTGAATGTCCATTTGTTGCAGTCTGCGTCCTTTAATGACACTCTTGTAACAAGTATAAAGATTTACTATGCACGTAATAAATTCTATTGAGTGCCTCAAGCCAAAAAGAAAGTGAAGTTTACTATATATGAAGGATGTTAAGATGTACTCCTGTACATAACTGTACCATAGGATTTCAGTTTTAACTTTGCATCTCTTAACAGCTTTCTCATCTGTCAACAGCTTTGGTTTTCTTAGAATCTTAAAATTCTGAATCAACTTTATTTTTTTATTGTCTACAAACCTTTAAATGACAGTATTGTTTTTAGAATACTAAAGCCTGTCAGTGGCTTCTTCATTTACCTTTTGAGGATCCCATAACTGATGGTGGAGTATGGTCTTATTTCTTTCCACTAGGGCTACCAGTATTCGTAAATTTATACTCCTTATTATAATTTGTTCCCGACACTGTCAGAAGTCAGATATTCTTCATGTATAGAGGATTCTAAAACAAGAATTTTTGAAAAGGCTTATTTTATACATATATGTATTATATGGAGAAACAGATGTTTTTATTAACTGTTTCATTGACCAAAATTTTAAAATAATATTACTTATATCAGGAAAAATAATTGTAGCAGCTAATCTGTAAATGACTTTAAAAGCTATTTTAGTAACTTAAATAAATTTACTTTTTTGGTTTGTACTCTGTGTGTTGTAAGTTTAATGACTTGTATACCTTTTTAAAAATTATTCCTAGGATTTTCTTTACACTTGAACAATTTTAGTGACTTCTACTTGGAGAAACAAAGGGCAAAGAGAAAACTGGAGCTGCTCACAAGTACGTTGGTAGAAAATACAATCACTGTGGTTTTCTGTTTCATCTGGGGATTTTGAATTATCACGAAAGGTGAATTAAAGTATTCCTCACTTGGTAAAAATCTACACCATGTTTCTCAACTTTTTCATTCTCACCTCCCTAAGGAACCTTTTTAGGTTTTTCTTTTTCCCCTAATCATCTACCCCCATGAAATTTTAATACTTCATACAGACTGAATCATATACATATTTTTATGCTTTATACACATAAAGGGTAAGATTTTGTTGCCCTCACTAAAAATGGGTGCTCAAGAACATCTGTATTTTAGATCATTGATGCCTGAAACATTGTTTTGTTCATGTTACCAATAATACTTTTGGAGGAGAAATTGTAATAAATCATTGGCTTGAAAATAGGAACTTGGGCCTCTAGAAATTAGGCCATTGTGACTTTGGGTGACTACATGGGCTCAAGGAAAACCACAGTGCAATGCTGACCTTACAGATTTCTGTAAACTTAATTTGCTTCCCGTCTTTTAATGACTCATATTACTTGTAAAAAGTTTTCTTAATCTCTAATTCTCAAAAACTGAAAGTAAACCTGATTTTCATTCTATGAAGAGAATTTAGAAACTTAAAATTTCTAAGAAATTATAATTTATAACTTAGAATTTGCACAGTTAATACTTAAACTGAAGCTGTAAAGCCAAATTTACCTCTGATCTTAGATCATCAGAAAGTGGATTTGATGTTCACGGTATGAAGAAGCATTTCTCATTGACTAAAAAAAAAAAACCAGTGGACTTTTCTACATTGTCCTTATCAAGGCCACAGAGTCAAATCTTAGGAAGATTTTTACGGACCTTAACAACCTGGGATGAATGTGTAAGTCCTGAGTTTGGGAAACCAAACTGAGAAGTCTTCCATTGTTTGCCATTGACTTGGAAAAAGAGGAAACTCTTGCTTTAAGCCTGTCTTTGGCCTAGATTCAGAGAAGTCCTGTTTGGCTTTCAGGTTCTTTTGGATGGTAGGGGAAATATAACCCATCATCTGAGGATAAACAGGAGAAACCTTTGGCAATTTGCACATTGTAGTCTTTCTGCATGCTCTTGAACACTTCCAAAATATTCACATATCTTGCCTTCTGTCTTTCTCATCTCTGCTAATTATGCTCTGCTAATTCTTACTTTTTCTGAAGCCTTTATTTTTTTAGGCAGAAATTCACTGACACCTTCCTTAAGTCCCGACTATGGAATACTGGTGCAGGTGCCTCCTTATGCTTTTGTTCAGCCTGTATTACTCCTGACACCACACTTAGCGCATTCCCACTACCATATTTGTTGTCTAGTCACTCAGTCATATCTGACTCTGCGATTCCAAGGACTGCAGCACGCCAGACTTCCCTGTCCTTCACCATCTCCTGGAGTTTGCTCAAATTCATGTACATTGAGTTGGCGATGGCATCCAACCATCTCGAACTCTGTCGTCCCCTTCTCCTGCTTTCAATCTTTCCCGCATCAAGACCTTTTCCAATGAGTTGGCTCTTCACCAACTGGAATCAGGTGGCCAAAGTCTTGGAGCTTCAGCTTCAGCATCAGCCCTCCCAATGAATATTCAGGACTGATTTCCTTTAGGATTGACTGGTTTGATCTTACAGGGGAAAGTAGAAATTAACACAATAGTATAAGTCTGATTTCATTGTAAATACAATTTTTTTAAAAACAGGTATAAATCTCAAGGGACGCGCAAGAGTCTTCTCCAGCACCACAGTTCAAAGGCACAAATTCTTCAGTGCTCAACTTTCTTTATAGTCCAACTCTCACATCCATACATGACTACTGGAAAAACCACAGCTTTGACTAGACAGACCTTTGTCAGCAAAGTAGTGTCTCTGCTTTTTAATATGCTGTCTAGGTTTGTCAGCTTTTCTTCCAAGGAGCAAATATCCTTAAAATTCACTGCAGTCACCAACAGCAGTGATTTTGGAGCCCAAGAAAATAAAGCCTGTGATTATTTCTATTGTTTCCTCATCTATTTGTTATGAAGTAATGAGACCCAATGCCATGATGTTAGTTTTTTGAATGTTGAGTTTTAAGCCAGTTTTTTCACACTCCACCTTCATCAAGAGGCTCTTTAGTTCCTCTTCACTTTCTGCCAGTAGGGGGGTGTCATCTGTATATCTAAGGTTATTGATATTTCTCCCAGAAATCTTGATTCCAGCTTGTGCTTCATCCAGCCCAGCATTTTGCATGATGTACTCTGCATATATAAATTAAATAAGCAGGGTGACAATATACAGCCTTGATGTATATTCCCAATTTGGAATCAGTCAGTTGTTCCATGCCTGGTTCTAACTGTTGCTTCTTGACCTGCATATAGGTTTCTAAGAAGGCAGGTAAGGTGGTTTGGTATTCCTATCTCAGAATTTTCCAGTTTGTTGTGATCCACAGTCAAAGGCTTTACCATAGTCAATGAAGCAGAAGTGGATGTTTTTATACCTGTTTTTAAAAAAATTATATTTATAATGAAATTAGATTTATAATATTGTGTTAATTTCTGCTCTACACTAAAGTAATTCAGTTAAGTATGTATATAGTCTTTTTCATGTTATTTTTATTATGGTTTATTATAGGATATTAAATATAGTTCCCTATAGTTATACAGTAGGACCTATTGTTTATCCATCCTATATATAATGGTTTTTATCTGCTAATCTCAAGCTCCCAATCCTTCCCTTCCATACCATTCCTCCCCATTGGCTGCTCAAGTCAGTTCTTTGTTGTTTTTTTTTTTTTTCAGTTCTTTGTAAATGTGTTTCTGTAATATGGATATATTCATTTGTGTCACTTTAAATTCCACATATAAGTGATAACATGGTATTTGTATTCCTCTTTTTTTTTCTATACAATTTAATTTTTATTTATTTTTGGCTGTGCTGGGTCTTTGTTGCTGAGCAGGCTTTTCTCTAGTTATGGTGAACAGGGGCTACTCTAGGTGCAATGTGTGGGCTTTGCATTGCAGTGGCTTCTTTTGCGGGGAGCCCAGGCTCTAGGGCTCGTAGGCTGAGTAGTTGTGGCTCCTGAACTCTAGAGCACAGACTCAGTAGTTGTGGCTCATGGGCTTAGTTGCTCCACAGTATGTGGGATCTTCTGGGTCAGGAATTAAACCCAGTCTCCTACACTGGCAGGTAGATTCTTTACCACTGAGCTGCCAGGGAAGCCCTCTATTTCTCTTTCTGACTTACTTCACTCTGTAATTCTAGGTCTATCCTTGTTTGCACTATCCTGCAAGTGGCATTATTTTGTTTGTTTTAGTATATGTGTATACACACATCTTCTTTATCTGTTTAGCTGCTGATAGACACTTAGGTTGTCTGCATGTCTTGGCTATTGTAAATAGCTGCTATATACATAGGTATGCATGTGTCTTTTTGAAGTAAAGTTTTCTTAAAAGAGCTAGCAAGTTTCCTTACATCTTTTCATGTTGCCTAAGAGGGTAATTATAGTCTAGATAAGAGATGGCTATTCATGTGGAGAGAAGATAGATAAGAAAAATATTTGAGAAGTAGAAATGATGAGAGTTGGTGGTTGAATGTAATATTACAGAGAAAAACACCTCATAGAGGACTCTTCAAAATGCTGTACTACTAAAAATATCTGTTCAGTCTATTTAGCTCATCTGTCTTCTCCCCAGATACTAAGTACACAGTGGTAGACTACATTCTTATCTCTACATATCTTTCTGTTGACTTTTAGCATTTTGTAGTAGAGACTCATGTAATCAGAAATTACTTAATTCTTAATAAAAATCCTGTCTAATCAACAAAAGAGAAAAGGAGGGGTAAGGTGGATATTATAAGAATATAGATCTCAGACTCCAAGGTGGGAAAATATGGGAACTGTGAGGACTGTTCTGCATGGAAACCTCATGGACGTTCCCTCTGCCTCTCTACTTCCTGCTTGCTCTGCCTCAGCAACTTCCCCCTTGTGACTTAAACACACCAAGAGAGTGAACCTGATTGGCTTGGTCCAGTGTATGAGGTGATCCCTGAAAAGAATGTATAATTAAACATAGCTGCCTAGGTCACCCCTTTAATAGGGTCTGTGGGCTGGGGATAGAGTTGGACAGTCTTCTGAGGTCAGGCCAAGGAATGGGCAGACACAGTTAAGGGACAATTGAATACATCCTCAAATTTATAAACCTTCATATAATGTGATGCTATCCTTTTTCATTCATTTTGCCTTTAAAAAAATCAGTGAAAGGAAATTAAAGGTAATGGAAACAACAATGAAGTTTTAAAATCTGAGTGCTGGTCATGGCTCTGTCTGATAAATTTGACCTAAGCAAGTCCTTTTTGTAGCTCTGCTACAAATGTGTTCTGAATTTTTCCCATTGCTTCTGTGTAGAGTTTCCTAGAAGAAGGCAATGGCAAACCACTCTAGTACTCTTGCCTAGAAAATCCCATGGACAGGATCCTGCTAGGCTGCAGTCCATGGGGTCTCGAAGAGTCAGACACGACTGAGCGACTTCACTTTCACTTTCCACTTTCATGCATTGGAGAAGGAAACGGCAACCCACTCCAGTGTTCTTGCCTGGAGAATCCCAGGGACGGGGGAGCCTGGTGGGCTGCCATCTATGGGGTCACGCAGAGTCAGACACAACTGAAGCAACTTAGCAGCAGCAGTGTTTCCCATGCTGAAAAAAAGAATGGCACAGTAAAAAAAATTCCAGCTACTATTTTAATGTATAATGGCTATTATTAATTAGTTCTAAGTCCCTCACAAGCACACTGAGCTTTCTTTAGTTTTCAGTCTGTTTCTTGGGCAAGTGAGGTAGGAAGTGACCAAGTACTCCTGATTCAAACTTGATTTTTTTAAGAGTTTGTTTTCCCACTTTTAGAGAACACCATTCTTAGGCTAAACCCAAGAAGAGAAACACTCCTTTCTATATAGCCCATAAGAGAACATTTAAATATAGTTGTTATGTCCTTTTCTTGATGAGCAGCTCTTTTTAATGTGCTCTCAATATATCAAAGTTTCAATGGACTTTCTTTTACCTTGTCTGTAATGAAGATGGAAAAGATCTATATCAAAATTCTTATATTTCAATATATATTAAGTTGTCCCTCATTCTAGTTTTTGTTAACTATTGAGTGCTTATTAATGCTTCAAACAGTGTTTCAACAGCCCTATGTGTATTAACTGATTTGTCACAATAACCTTGCAAGGTGGTTCATTTCAGTTCAGTTTGGCCCCTCAGTCATGTCTGACTCTGAGACCCAATGAACTGCAGCAAGCCAGACTTCCTGTCCATCACCAACTCCTGGAGCTTGCTCAAACTCATGTCCATTGAGTCAGTAATGCCATCCAACCATCTCATCCTCTGTTGTCCCCATCTCTTCCTGCCTTTAATCTTTCCCAGTTTCAGGGTCTTTTCCAATGAGTCAGGTCTTTGCATCAGGTGGCCAAAGTATTGGAGCTTCAGCTTCAGCTTCAGCCCTTCCAATGAATATTCAGGACTGATTTCCTTTAGGATTGACTGGTTTGATCTTGCAGTCCAAGGGACTCACAAGAGTCTTCTCCAACACCACAGTTCAAAAGCATTAATTCTTCAGTGCTCAACTTTCTTTATAGTCCAACTCTCACATCTATACATGACTACTGGAAAAACCATAGCTTTGACTAGATGGATCTTTGTTGGCAAAGTAATGTCTCTGCTTTTTAATATGCTGTCTAGGTTGATTGTAGCTTTTCTTCCAAGGAGCAAGCGTCTTTTAATTTCATGACTGCAGTCACAACCTGCAGTGATTTTGGAGCCCAAGAAGATAAAGCCTGTCACTATTTCCATTTTTTCCCCCATTTATCTGCCATGAAGTGATGAGACCAGATGCCATGATCTTCATTTTTGGAATGTTGAGTTTAAAGCCTGCTTTTTCACTCTCCTCTTTCACTTTCATCAAGAGGCTCCTCAGTTTCTCTTTGCTTTCTGCCAGTAGGGTGGTATCATCTGCATATCTGAGGTTATTGATATTTCTCCTTGCAGTCTTGATTCCAGCTTGTGCTTCATACAGTCCAGCATTTCACATGATGTGCTCTGCAAGGTGGTACTATTACCCCAACTTTATTGTCAAGAAACTGAAGCACAGAAAAGCTAAAATGACACTTAAGAATACCCTAGTTAAAAATATTAAAGCAGAGATTTGAGCACAGGCAGTCTGTGTTTAAAACACCTATCCTTACTACTGTGCAGAGAGTCTCTAAAACCACATATATGATGTTTTCCTCCGGTTTATTCAGGCTCTATACCAGTTGGAGTATTTCAACTCCAAGTATTTTTGTATTTCAAAAATACAAAGTATTTTTCCAACTTTGTAGAATTTTTTTTTCTATTGAATTATAGTTGATTTACAGTATTGTGTTAGTTTCAGATGTACAGCAAAGTGATTCAGATATATATTTTTCTGATTCTTTTCCATTATTGATTATTACAAGATATTGAATATAGTTCCCTGTGCTAGACAGTAAATTTTTGGTTTTTGTCTATTTCATATATAGTGGTATGTATCCCATACTTCCCATTTATCCCTCCTCCCTTCCTTTCCCCCTTTTTAACCATGTTTGTTTTCTTTATCTGTGAATCTGTTCCCATTTTGTGAATAAGTTTTTGTATCCTTTTTTAGATTCCACATATAAGTGATACCACATGATATTTCTTTTTCTGTGTATGATAATCTCCAGGTCCATCCATGTTCTGCAAATGGCAATATTTCATTCTTTTTTATGCCCGAGTAATATCCTATTATATATATATGTACGACATCTTTATCCATTCCTCTGTTGTCGACGTTTGGGTTGTTTCCATGTCTTGGCTATTATAAATAGTGCTGAACGTTGGACTATATGTGTCTTTTCAAATTAGAATTTTTATCTTTTCTGATATATGCCCAGTAGTGGAACTGGGGTGTCCCATGTGGTTCAGTGGTAAAGAACCACTGAACCTGGCAATGCAGGAGACCCCAGTTCAATCGCTGCATCAGGAAGATCCCCTGGAGGAGGAAACGGCAAGCCATTTCAGTATTCTTGCCTGGAGAATCCCATGGAAAGAGGAACTTGGCAGGCTACAGTCCATAGAGTTGCCAAGAATCAGACACACCTGAGCATGCACACACACGGTAACTCTATTTCTGGTTTTTTAAAGAACTTCCATACTGTTCTCCATAGTGGCTGTACCAGTTTACCAACAGTGTGGAAGGGTTGCCTTTCCTCTACATCCTCTCCAGTGTTTATTACTTGAGACTTTTTGACGATGGCCATGCTGACTGGTGTGAGGCGATACCTCTTTGTAGTTTTTGTTTACATTTCTCTAACAATTCGTGATGTTGAGCGTCTTTTCATGTGCTCGTTGGCCATCTGTACGTCTTCTTTGGAGAAATGTCTATTTAGGTCTTCTGTTCATTTTTTTTATTGGGTTGGGTCTTTGATATTGAATTGTTTGCCAACTTTGTAGATGCTTATTTGTGATTTTCCTTTAAGCCATTTTCTTTCTTGCCTTCTTGCTCAGCTTCATGGAATCCAACATTGCACACACCAAGGATCTAAAGAATTCTGAGTAGAGAGAAACAATCACACAGTCCTACCTGTTGACTCACATTGGCATACATTGACATCATGCTTTTTTAACTGGAAACCTGAAGTGCTGACTCACAATTCATCATTTTCGAAATAGCTACACGCAACCGAGTTGTTAGCTGTGCCTGCATACCACAGAGCCTTTGTTTTTGCCTGCCTTCAGCCTTTGATATCAGACAGCACTTCATGGATTGCTTCAGCTGCAGAGTCATTTTTACCCAAGGTTATGCCAGGGGAGAGGGAGGGGATGCACATCCCATGGCTGATTGAGAAAATATATATAGACTCAGCTTTTTCAGCCCAAGACAATGGAGTTTGGACTGGTCATTTGTATCCAGAGCTCCCCCATGAGCTTGGCTGAGGCTATAGCACTGTATCATAGTGTGACATCCTGCTTCCTTCCCCACCCTTCCACAGATGTTCATTCATACCCAGCACATTCCCTGGTAAACATGCAGCATACTAAATTTTGTTTCATAGTCTGCTTCTCAGAGACACCCCTTCTTGTGTCATGCTCTAAGCTTACTGTAGTCCATACATGGAGCAAATAATAGTGTGTACTGAGCATTAAGTATGTGCCATACACCATGATTAGAGAAGGCAATGGCAACCCACTCCAGTACCCTTGCCTGGGAAATCCCTGGACGGAGGAGACTGTTAGGCTAGAGTCCATGGGGTAGCGAAGAGTCGGACACGACTGAGCAACTTCACTTTAACTTTTCACTTTCATGCACTGGAGAAGGACGTGGCAACCCACTCCAGTATTCTTGCCTGGAGAATCCCAGGGGCGGGAGCCTGGTGGGCTGCTGTCTATGGGGTCGCACAGAGTCGGACACAACTGATGTGACTTAGCAGCAGCATACACCATGATTGACACTGTAAATATATTGGGTTGGCAAAAAACTTCATTCTGTTTTTTCCATAAGCTGGCTTTAGTAACAGTTATCTTTAACTTCATTCAAAGGAATTTTGTTAGATTGCATTGTAACAATTGTCATTAAAAAAAAATCTAAGTTGGTGATTTTTTTATGTAGCCATTTTAATATTGAAGATAGAAGGAAAAAGTGACATTTTCAGCATATTATGTTTTATTATTTCAAGAAAGTTAAAAACGCAACTGAAATGCAAAAAAAAAAAAAAAAAAGGATTTGTGCAGTGTATGGAAAAGGTGCTGTGCTATATCAAACATGTCAAAAGTGGTTTGCAGAGTTTTACGCTGGATAATGCTGCATGGTCAGGAAGACCAATTGAAGTTGATAGCAATCCAATCAAGACATTAAGAACAATCAGTATTATACCACTCAGGTGGAAGCTGACATATTCAAAATATCCAAATCAAGCCTTGAAAATCATTTGCACTAGCTTGGTTATGTTAATCACTTTGATGTTTGGGTTCCACGTAAGTTAAGCAGAAAAAACAACCTTCTTGACCATATTCCTGCATTTGATTCTCTTCTTAAACATAACAGAAACATTCAGTTTTTAAAAACAAATTGTGACCGTCAATGAAAAGGGGTTATTGTACAATAACGTGGAATAGAAGAAGTCATGGGGCAAGAAAATGAACCACCAACAACCACACCAAAGGCCGGCCTTCATCCAAAGAAGGTGGGGATGTGTATGTGGTAGGATTGGAAGGGAGTCCTCTACTATGAGCTCCTTCCAGAAAACTAAACAATTAATTCCAATAGTGCTGCTCTAAATTAGGCCAACTGAAAGCAGCAGTCCATGAAAATCAGCTGGACTTAGTCAACAGAAAACACATAATCTTTGATCAGGATAACGCAAGACCACGTTTCTTTGACAGCCAGGCAAAAACGGTTACAGCTTGGCTGGGAAATTCTCATTCATCTACGTGTTCACCAGACATCACACCTTGGACTTCCTTTTTTTTTCTTTACAAAATTCTCTTGATGGAAAAAATTTCAATTCCCTGGAAAACTGTAAAAGGCATCTGGAAATGAAATTGTGAAGTTCTTGAATAATGGCAGAAGGGGAACAAAATGGTCAATACATTGTTCTATATAGTTCTTGATGAAATGAAAAATATATCTTTTATTTTTACTTTAAAACTGAAGGAAATTTTTGGCCCACCCTATAGTATCTCATTTAATTTTCATAATCCTTTAAAGTAAATAGTACTACTATCTCACTGTTATAGATCAGAAAACAAAGATACAAAGCTATATTGTTAGTAACTGGTAGAGATAAAAATTGAATGCAGATCATCTGACTCCAGAGTCTACATTTTTAACCATCATGCTACGTTCTATCCCATTATAATACCTACTTCTTAAGAAGTTAAAATGATATTAAACTATGTCTTACAAACCTTAACATATAGTGGATATGTTAGAAAAAAACATAATGCATGACCTGTAAGATTACTTCACAATCTGATGAAATTTGTACCTCTCTATAAACACAAACAGAAAAGGCAACTGCAACCCACTCCAGTACTCTTGCCTGGAAAATCCCATGGACGGAGGAGCCTGGTAGACTGCAGTCCATGGGGTCACTAAGAGTTGGACACAACTGAGTAACTTCACTTTCACTTTTCCCTTTCATGCATTAGAGAAGGAAATGGCAACCCACTCCACTATTCTTGCCTGGAGAATCCCAGGGACGGGGGAGCCTGGTGGGCTGCCGTCTATGGGGTCGCACAGAGTCGGACACGACTGAAGCGACATAGCAGCAGCAGCATGATAGACATAAAACCTGGTTTTAAAAAATTCTTTTGAAGCTCAATTAAGAAGAATACTTTTCTAATAACTAAGGCCTACTGTGGTTCTGATTTCCAAAATCTTAATGTAGATTGAACTAGATGTGCATGTGTGTGTGTTCAGCTGCGTTTGACTCTTTGTGGCCCTATGGACTGTAGTCTGCCAAGTTCCCCTGTCCATGGGATTCTCTAGGGAAGAATACTGCAGTGGGTTCCCATGCCCTCCTCCAGGGGATCCTCCCAACCCAGGGATCAAGCCTGTGTCTACTGTGCCTCCTGCACTGCAGATGGATTCTGTACCCAGTGAACCACCTGGAAAGCCTGAACTACATGTAAGTTGAACTAAATCTCTATCAATGTTCATTCTATAAATTTGGCAAAGGTTATGACTTCTTAAAATACTGTAAAGTCCAAAGTATTTTGCTTGATGTCACTTCTGAAAGAGTCTTTATCTCTTGTAGTGCATAATCTATCCATTGTGCAACAGATGATTCAAGCTGGGTTTGAGTGGTGTCATACTTGCCGCTTGAAATACAACACCCCAAATTTACTGGGCAAATTCCAGTAAAATCTTTCCCTTTGGAAACAGTCCCAAAGGATTAGATTTTATGTTAACTGGTGGAATCCAAAGACCAAAGGTTTGCTTCTCTGAAACATTTTTATTAGCCTTGAATAAGCAGGTTGACAGACTCAGAGGGAATGAAATACTTTCATGTTCAGGAAATTCAGCCAACTTCCTATCTCTGTCTTCACCTCTAAGTTTTTATTGTTACTGAATCAGCAAGTCTGCTCTTTGAGTCATGTGGGTTATTCCTGAAGGAGCCCCTTTACTCTTGCCATTTTTCCTGAGATGGATGTGTGTTAGCTGGTTGGACTATAGGTTTAGCTCAGATTTAGTTCTAAGTGGCTAATCTTTTGCCCTTATAGCATGTTATCTTGTTTCTCTAGAAAACGTACACACACATCAAAATTTACAGCCATCTCAACATCTGCCTTAAATCATTCACAGGGTGTATAGGAAGGACTATATATCTGTGCTAAAAATTGCCTTTTATTATGAAATAAAATGCAAATAACGCAAATAAGAGAGATAAATAAAGCTCGTATAACTCTCATAGCTCTAGTTGTCTCCTCTACTTAGAAAGTTGTTCCAGTACTTTTTGATTTGTTTCAAATCTTAAATGTAAGCATATGTACATAAGTAAACACACCAAACATAAAACACTTTAAATCATGGTTCGCTCAAAGCATCAGCTCTCCAAAAACAACACAAACAGCACAATGAAGTTAAAATGCATAAAGAGTATAAATAGAAATGAATGAAGCTGAAAAGCAATTGAACAGGTAAAGGTTGGAAGTAAGGTACTGGGCTAATCAGTAATCTGGTGAAGTTCATTTCTTCAGACAGTATGAGGTCATGCCTCAGATAACGAAATACTTCTGGCGCCTTTCATCTGAGTTCTTCAAGTGCTTTGCTGACATTATCTAATAGCAAATATTATTATCCCCATTTTATAGGAGGAGAAACTAAGATACTAGGAGATTAAATAACTTGCTTAAGCATGCACAAGGAGTTGGTGATGGAACCAGAAATTTATTTCAGGAATCTAATCTACTTTTCTGTTCATATCATTAGGTCAGCTTCCAGATACCAAAAGACATTTATTGGCATAAATTTGTATTAAATGTACTTTTAAAACTGTTATCTTCTGTGAACAAGTCACTGAAAATGCTTTTGTTGTTGGTCTTGGTTGCTTTTTGTAGAAGTTATTTGAGAGGTGATTTAAAAATAAATTCTCCCAGGTTCAAGAGTATCCACATTAAGGTTACTTAGTAGAACCCATTTTTGGATATCTAGTACAGAACCATAATGAAATTATGTCAGTTAATATCCAAAGTCCTAATAATTGTGTGTGTGTCATACATTATTTTTGGTGGGGAAGAGCATGAACAGGAGAGATCTAGGAATTATACCATACTTCCTGACCCTACTCAACTCAGAATTGTTCCTGAAAATTCTATAATCTCTATGGGAACATACTAGGGAAAGAGGGGGTGGTTTTTGTTGTTGTCCTTTCTCAAGATTATTATTCACTCTTTCCTTTGTCTTAATCTCCAAGTTCCTGTAAATCTTTTATAGTCTGCCTCACGAACACAAAATTTTCAGTGTGTCATACTGACATTGCTTCTTCTGACAAGAATCACAAATATAAATTATTTATAATCACAAATATAAATTATTTATATTTTACTACTATCAAATACTTGTGCTAAAAGTAAGCTGTTCACAGGACAAAAATAAAGTTTTATAGTATTAACTACATGTAAACTCTAACTACATTGCAAAATGAAAAAAACTAATAAACTTCTCCTTCATTTTGGCCTGAACTCGGGATTAAAGTTACAGACAGGAGGTCAAGGGCAGGGTGCTGCATATGAACATGCAGGGATACACCCTTCCTTCATTACCTGTGTGTGCTGGTCCAAAGGTGACTTAAACTATACTTCAAAATGAAAAAAAAAAAAAAAAAGATCACCAAAGAGTTTCAAGAAAGAGAAAGATCATGAACTCAGCAAATACAGCTGTTTTTCACTTAGTCACTCATATCCTTTTTATTCAGCCAAAGCACAGAAATGCATATTCCAGTGTTCTTTCCAAAGAGCATCTAACTGCTTTGAACAGCCATGCTATGTAGTCGAACAGGAATACATTCTGGATCTAGAAGAGGGAGTTTCAGTGCCACCTCTAGCACTCTTCCAGCTTGTGTCTGAGAGCACCCCACTTCACTTTTGCTCATCTCTATGATGCAAATACTCCTCAGGTTTTCATGAGAATTACACAAGACAGTGTGTGAATAACAGGTTATTGGAGGTTATACAAGAGTTACTTATATAGTATATACTATATAAGTACATATATTAGTTATATAAAATAAATATATAATAGTTGTATAGTTACACTGTAACCACTTATATGTGTAAAATAATTGTCAACATATGTTAGATCAGTAAATATGTTTGCTTGACACAAATGTTTCAATTCATGCTTGATATATGCAATCATTTATATTTCCCAAAGCAGCTATCTATTCACCATCACTCTCATTTCTGTCTGTCATTTTTTCTGTCAGACAATTCCAGCTGCTTTTGCCTCTTATAATATTTTGTGGGCCTTCTGTTCATGCTCTAGGATTTGTAACCACATGCTCACATGTTCTCATTTCTTGTTCAACAGGTGGGGAGCACTTGATCCTGGGATTCCAGGAGTGTTTTTAGTGGCTGATAAGCCTCATTAAAACCTGTGGGTCTTCTTCCCAGCTGCCTTTTTCTATTTTTGGAGTGGCCAGAGAAAATGTCCTGTCAAGAGCTTAAAATTTTCCACTGTCTGTAAATAGGATGGTTTATCCCTTGCAAAACTTAACCTGGTTTGGTTACATGCAAACTCATTCAGACTTACAGTCTTCGGTGTTTTTTTTTTTTTAAATTGCACCTGTCTTGCTATCAGATGTTTCATTGCACATTTCATTTGTATAATTAGTTCATAAATCAGCTCTGAAACCAAGAGATTCTCTTAAGAGAGATGGTCTTCTCTCTGAGTGTTCTAAAAAACAGGGCTTGCCTTTGTATAGTGAAGGGATTACCATGTCTGTTAGCTAAGTTATTTACAAGCAATGCCAGTAGGTAAAATACTAAAAAGAAGTCACTCAGCAAAAAAGAGGCTAACCTTTGAAGATTCATGGAGATTAAATACAGGAAAATACAATTTTTAAAGCTTAGAAATGTTTCAAAATCACATGTTTCAGAAGTACTCTTGTTCTTAACAATTATACAATTTAATTTGGGGAAAATGGGAAAGACTTAGTACTTACATTCAAACATACTAGTTGTCTTACTCATAAATCTTGTTGAGGAAAACTAAGAAGATATAAGTAAATCATAGAGATAAAATGATCAAAAGCCAACCTCACCCTAATCCATACCTCCTCCCCAATTTCAGAGTTTATCATTTTTATATATTGTTGCATATTTGTATATACACATGTACCCACAGAATAAGTATAGAATCATTTTGGTTTTTATTTACATAAAAGTCAGAGTGCAGACATCTGTTCAAGCAAGTTGCTTTTTTACACCCAACAAAGCTTTTATTAAACAATATTTTTGAGACACACCCATTGTTTCCAATGTCTCATAATTGTCACAATACATGAATCTATGGTTCTAATCCTGTATATTAAAAAAAAAAAAAAATTCAGCCTCAGATGTGTGCTAAATCCTGGTTTACTTTTGACCTTACCAGAAATTGAGGAAGGAAGAAACTCTCTAACCCCATTGCCTGTCGCTATGCCAAGAGTACTTCAACATTCATCTTACGAGAGGGATTAGCCATCAAAAGTGAAATGTGGGTTTGAAGCAATTTTCCAGATAATTCAGTCTCCTAAAGCTGCTTTGATCTGAATGAGAAGATACTTAAGAAATGGCTTTTGTTCTGCCTTATCTGCTTCACTAAAGGAATGAATTCATCCATCCATCCATTCAGTGAGTTTTTATTAACTCTTAGAACTAAATGCATAGCACTATGTTAAACAGGTCTGCATTTTTTTGTGATTGCAAAGAAGGGCAGGCCCTCTGTGAAGGGCGTGTTTGTCCTTCTCACGTCAACTTTACACATTACAGGATGTACTTCCTTAATCCTAGCTACCTTTCCCAACCACTGTGAACCAATAACTCAAAAACAGGATGGGAAAAAGTGTAGGTCCTACCACGGATTTAACTGCTCTACAATTTCGTCACATCTTCAAGTCATATCCTATCTCACAAAAGTAGAAATAGACCCTAAAACCAGAATCCCTGCTAACACTAGGTCCATCCAGGTTAAATTCCTTGTTTTAGAATCACAGGGCAAGTCTGTGTGAGTAGAGAGTTTGGAATCAGACAATCAACAATGTCCTGCTATTTAAAATTTCAAGTCCTTGTAAACCCTGAGGTATTTTATCACAAGGCTTTTATTCTCAGCAACTGGTTTGTGCAAAATCAATGTCAATTATATCTATAGATTATTTGGAATGGGGATATTAAGATCCTTTTTTTGGTCTGCACTGCATGGCTTGTGGGTTCTTGGTCCTCCAACCAGAGAATGAATCCAGGTCCCCACAATGGAAGCACTGACCCCTATCCACTGAACAGTCAGGGAATTCCCATTAAGATATTTTTTAAAGTTCAAAAATAAATTTCCAGACCATCCAAAAGTAAATCTGAGCCTATTTGGGTTGTTTGCTGCTAAACTCATTTAGCTGCAACAAACATTAAAAACCTCTCTTATTTCTTTCTGAAGCGTGATGTCTCACTTTCCCAGGCAGGGTTAAACCTTTTCCTTAGCAATAAGACAAAGATAATATTTTAACTTTTACTCAACAAGAGGTTGTAAGTAAATTAAGTGAAGGTCTCTGTTTTCATTTTACTGCTGCTGCTGCTGCTGCTGCTAAGTCGCTTCAGTCGTGTCCAACTCTGTGCGACCCCATAGACGGCAGCCCACTAGGCTCTGCCGTCCCTGGGATTCTCCAGGCAAGAACACTGGAGTGGGTTGCCATTGCCCTCTCTATTGCGTGAAAGTGAAAAGTCAAAGTGAAGTCGCTCAGTCGCGTCCAACTCATAGCGACCCCATGGACAGCAGCCTACCAGGCTCCTCCATCCATGGGATTTTCTAGGCAAGAGTACTGGAGTGGCTTGCCATTGCCTTCTCCGGTATCATATGCTGCTGCTGCTAAGTCGCTTCAGTCGTGTCCGACTCTGTGCGACCCCATAGACGGCAGCCCACCAGGCTCCCCCATCCCTGGGATTCTCCAGGCAAGAACACTGGAGTGGGTTGCCATTTCCTTCTCCAATGCATAAAAGTGAAAAGTGAAAGTGAAGTCGCTCAGTCGTGTCAGACTCTCAGCGACCCCATGGACTGCGGCCCACCAGGGTCCTCGGTCCATGGGATTTTCCAGGCAAGAGTACTGGGGTGGGGTGCCATTTCATTTTACTAGATCCTATTTAATGAGAACTTCTTTCACTTCACTTCTTTCTTCTGAGCTATGGCTTTCTGCAATGGTCAGGTAACTTTTTACATTTAAGAAGAGTGAGTGTTCTGAGCCATGGCTGAGCTCAAATTCTATGTCCTTTTTTCACTGAGATAGACAACACTGCTGCCTTATTGGTGTATTCTATCTGTGACTTGAATGGCTGAATTCTCAGAGAACTTGAAGACATATTCTTACATGATGTATTTCTAATCAGCAATAGGCCTCATTGTGTGCTCTCTCATAGAATCTCAAAATCCCAGGGCAGTTCCTCTGAGCTGAGTCATGTTCTCAGGACTGAGTGTCATCCACCATGAGAAACACAATGCATAGATTATGCCTACCCGTCTGTCCAGTAAAAAAGGGATTCTGCCGAGGTGACCCAGTGGATTCTTACCAAAGGCAAATTCTTGCCATATATTTCTTCTAGGGCTGTTGGGATCATTAAACAAATGGTCCAAAGCCCACTGAAAACACTGCCATAAAGTATTATACCTAATTCTCAGCTGATCTCTAACTAGTCTGTACTAGTTTAGTTGTTTAAATATTAAAATAGTTCTGTATGAGTTGCTGAAAAACTGCTGTCCCTCAATAAACTGATTCATAAGATCTAACAACTAAGGAGCTTGTTATCCCCATCCCAGAAGAGGTGGTGGTGGGTCGGGGCGGGGAGGGGGCTGTGACCCTGCTGCATTCTTATTGGCTCCAAACCTGACCACACATTATGAATTTTAGTGTCACTTTGACCTAAAACAAATGTAAAAATAAAAATGAATGATGTAACAAATGCATACACAAGTAGACTGACTATGTTTTATAAATTCAGTGTCCAATTATTCATGTTGCATAACACATTATCCAGAAATTTAGTAGGTTAAATAAAAATACTGCTCAGAAGTCTACAGATTGGGCAGGACTTGTCTCTGCTTCAGTTATGTTAGCTGGGGTGGCATAAAGACTTGTGTGATGGTTAACTTCATGTGCCAACTTGGCTAGGCCACATAAAATAGTGCTCAGCTATTTTTATCAAACAGCACTCTGGATATTGCTATGAAGGTATTTCTTCAATGAGACTAACATCAAATCAGTAGATTGTGAGTAAAGCAGATCACCCTCCATGATGTGGATGGGCCTCATCTGATCAGTTGAAGACCTAAAGAGAAAACAGACTGTGGTCCCACAGAGAGGAAATTCTGCCAGTAAACTCCCTTTGAATTGAATTCTTCCCTGGGTTTCCAGCCTATTGGCCTACTCTCAGATATTGGACTTGCCAGGCTCCATGGCTATGTGAACCAATTTCTTAAAATAAATCTCTTTCTTTCTCTCTCTCCATATATACATAAAATATGTCATTTCCTTCTCCAGGAGATCTTCCTGTCCCAGAGATTGAACCCTCATCTTCTGCATCTTCTGCATTAGCAGGCAGATTTTTTTTTTTTAACCACTGTGCCACCTGGGAAGCCCCATTTTTTACTTGAACTGGTACTAATTTACCCCCAATTAAGTTACTGTTGCTTTTTCTTGGACATGAATTCTTTTCTTGGCTTAAACTCTGATGTTGAAAAGGTGAAAAGCTTCTTGAGCCCCAATTTTGTAAGATACCATTTCTACTGAGTGAAATTACATTTTTGTGCTGTTCTTCCTCACATTCCCCACAAGGATTTTTAAATTGCTTATTTTTATTTTTAACATGTACTATTTAATATTTTGAACATAAAAGGGCTCTGAAGAATAATAATAGCGCATCTATATATCCACACCCAGCTTGAGAAATAAAACATTATCAACACAGTTGAAGCTTCCTGTTCTCACCCCATCACACATCGATTCTCCTTCTGCTTCCTCAGAAGTAATCACATTTCTGAATTTGGTATTTTTTTATTCCTTGATATTTGGGCTTCCCTGATGGCTTAGATGACAATTTGCTGGCAATGCAGGAGACCTGGGTTCAATTCCTGGGTTGGGAAGATCCCCTTGAGAAGGGGATGACAGCCCACTCTACTATTCTTGCCTGGAGAATCCCCATGGACAGGGGAGCCTGGCAGGCTACAGTCCATGGGGTCACAAAGAGTCGGACAGAACTGAGTGACTAAGCACATTCATTCCTTGATATTTAAAAATATTTCACTATAATTGTGTGTATTCCTAAGTAAGCTATACCAAAATTGCACATGTTCTCAAGTTTTATGGTAGCCTATGTATATAAGGGCTTCCTCAGTGACTCAGTGGTAAAGAATCTGCCTGCCAATGCAGAAGATTCAGACTTCAATCCCTGGGTTGGGGAGATCCTGTGGGGAAGGAACTAGCAACTCACTCCAGTATTCTTGTCTGGGAAATCCCATGGACAGAGGAGCCTGGCAGGCTACAGTCCATGGGGTCACAAAGAATCAGGCATGACTTACTGACTAAACAACAACAACAAATTATGTATAAACTCTTTTTCAATTTTCTTTTTAAAAACTATATTTTTGAGATTCATTCTTTAATTTAATTTCATTGCTGCTTAGTATTTTATTGTATGACTATTCCCCAGCTTACTTACACTGCTGCTGCTAAATCACCTCAGTCGTGTCCGACTCTATGTGACCCCACAGACGGCAGCCCACCAGGCTCCTCTGTCCCTGGGATTCTCCAGGCAAGAATACTGGAGTGGGTTGCCATTTCCTTCTCCAATGCATGAAAGCTTACTTACACATTCTCCTACTAATGGACCTATTATTTCCCATTTTTGAGATTATAAACAATGCTTTCATAAACTCTCTTGTACTTGTCTATGCACTTGGGTTTCTTATAGAAGTTAACACAAGCTTGAAATAAGGAACTTGTTGGAGAAGGCAATGGCACCCCACTCCAGTACTCTTGCCTGGAAAATCCCATGGAAGGAGGAGCCTGGTAGGCTGTAGTCCATGGGGTCGCTAAGAGTCGGGCTCGACTGAGCAACTTCACTTTCACTTTTCACTTTCATGCATTGGAGAAGGAAATGGCAACCCACTCCAGTGTTCTTGCCTGGAGAATCCCAGGGACAGAGGAGCCTAGTGGGCTGCCGTCTATGGGGTCGCACAGAGTCGGACACGACTAAAACGACTTAGCAGCAGCAGCAGCAGCAGCAGCAGAATATATATCAATGTACCATTTCTTTCATCAGGAACGTTTTATTGCCAAAAAAAAGGTCAGCTCACCTAGGCAGTGTGCTTAGTGATGCAGCTGATTTATATCCTTGCACAAGCTTTCGAGGCTTCCCTCATAGCTCAGCTGGTAAAGAATCTGCCGGTAACGCAGGAGACCCCAGTCTGATGCCTGGGTCGGGAAGGTCCCTGGAGAAGAAAATCACAACCCACTCTAGTATTCTGGCCTGGAGAATTCCGTGGACAGAGGAGCCTAGCAGGCTACAGTCCATGGGGTCATAAAGCATGGGACACCACTGAGTGACTTTCACTTTCACAAGCTTTTTATCTTATTGTGGTTCAGTAACAAGAAGTTTGAGAACGTGGGCCACTTTCAGTGAAATTGTTGGTTCATAGGGATATCTTCTCCCACCCCAGTACTCTTGCCTGGAAAATCCCATGGACGGAGGACCCTGGAAGGCTGCAGTCCATGGGGTCGCTGAGAGTCTGACACGACTGAGCGACTTCACTTTCACTTTTCACTTTTATGCATTGGAGAAGGAAATGGCAACCCACTCCAGTGTTCTTGCCTGGAGAATCCCAGGGATGGGGGAGCCTGGTGGGCTGCCGTCTATGGGGTCGCACAGAGTCGGACACGACTGAAGCGACTTAGCAGCAGCAGCAGTAGCAGCAGGGATATCTTCAACTGTACTGCCTGTTTCCAAACCATTCTCCCACATCATTTAATCAATTTACACAGCTATCAGAAATGAATAGAAATTCCCATTGCTTCACAGCTTTGCCAACATGTGGTATTATTATATTTTTAAATTTTTGCTAATCTGGTGGCGTCAGATGGTTTCTTATTATGGTTTTATTTTGTCTTTCCATAATTGCTAGTGATGCAGAGCATCTCACCATTTAGAAGAATTTTAAAGTTATTTTTTATTGAGATATAACTGACATATAACATTGTATTAGTTTTAGGTAAACAATATTATTATTTGATACTTGTATCTGTTGTGAACATATAGCATTTGTCTTTCTCTGACTTATTTCACTTGGCATTATGTCCTCAAGTTCCATCGATGTTGCAAATGGCTGCCACTTTTAAAAACTGGTTTTCAGTTGTTTTTTTAAATCACCGAATTTTTCTGGACCATTGCTACTAATCTTTCTTTTTTTATTTAGTCTTTTTTCTAAAGATGAACTATATCAGCTATTGCTTTTTCTTGTTTTTATTTATTTATTTATTTTTTGATGTGGACCATTTTTAAAAAGTCATTATTGAATCTGTTACAATATTGCTTCTGATTTTTATGTTTTGGGTTTTGGCTCTTTTTTTTTTTTTTTGTTGTGAGTCACGTGGGCTCTTAGCCCCTTGACCAGGGATCTTAACTGCACCACCCGCATTGAAAGGCGAATTCTCAACCATTGGACCACCAGGGATGTCCTCCACTACTGCTTTTTAAATCTCCTCCTTCTCTTTCTTTCCCCACTGTTGGTCATTCCACTTTTGCCTATGGAATATTACTGATGCATGTATGACAAACTTTCTGCTTTTCTAACTCTTTGCTGGCTCAAATTCTCTCAGGATCTATCTCCAGTTGTAAAGGTCATGTAACTGACTGCTGAATAAGCAAGACTTAGGTGTACAATAATAAAAGCAGCATCATTCTTGCACTGTCCTGCTAAATCTATTCTGTGAGGGAAATCCTTCTCTTACTCCTAGATAAATCTCAGGAAGTTCTCATGACTTTTCTGATCAATTTTAGTTAATAAAAAGTATTGAATCACATAAGCTGGCAAACAATGTTAATTCAGTAATCAAACATCCAGTCCAATTTATTAATCAACATTTCTATCCTTACTCAAAAGTATGACTTCTACTTCCCTCCTATCTAGGGCTTCCTGCATTTGTGCTGTCTCCTTCCACGGAGGGAATAAAGTGCTTTTCTTTTTCTATCTGGACTGTCTCCCTTTCCTCAGGTTTGCTGCTTAAACAGGGGAGGAAGGCAGGAAGTCAAGGAGGCAGCAGGGAGCTGTGAGGCTAAGGAGAACATTCTCACCTGACTGGTACTGTTGTAACTGCTGCTGCTGCTAAGTCGCTTCAGTCGTGTCCAACTCTGTGCGACCCCATAGACAGCAGCCCACCAGGCTCCCCCATCCCTGGGATTCTCCAGGCAAGAACACTGGAGTGGGTTGCCATTTCTTTCTCCAGGTTCTGTTGTAAGGTAAATGTTTAAAGCCAATCCTTTCTCTTGGAGTACTTCCCTGGCTTCTTTAAAGGTTCTCCTGCCTCGTCTCCATAGCTGCAACTCCCTGGGTGTGTGTCTTGTGTCCCCTTCAGCTGACCACTCCCAATATCCCCTCATCTTCAGTTCCTGGACAAATACTCTTCTTTCTCTCTGGATTTCAGGCTGCCCTCTTGGGAGGATTCCTTCACTTTTAATTTTTTTTTTTTTTTAAGGAAAATACTATCCTTTATTTTAAAATATTGGATTGGCTGAAAAATTTGTTCAATTTCCCCAGAATAGCTTATGGAAAAACCTGAAGAAACATTTTGGCCAACCCAATATTTATTTTTTGAATGGTTAGTATATTCACCAAGTTGCTTTAGTAACCCAAAGAAGTGAAGGAGAAAGCAGCTGCCTCATCACCCAGATATTGATTTGTTCAGATATTTCAGTGCCTCCTGATACAATAAAACCATGAAAATTTTCTTTTAAAAAAAGTTCAAAATTTTAAAAATATAAAGGAGTACAGGAGTACGTGTAAATATAAAGGAGTACGTGTCTCCCTCTAGTCCCGGTCATTATTGTCCTTCCACATTGACTGTCAGTGTTGCACTCTCCTCTGCACATCTGAGTGTGTAAGCAAATGTTGTATACCCTCCCCCTTTTCTTAAGTCGAGTCAGTTCTTAAATTGACCAGTGGAATACTAATGACATGGCTTTCTACTTCAGGTCCCATCTCTGGTTCCTGGGATTCACTAATCTCTGACTGCCCTTTCAGAGCAAGGAAAACTTGATTTCACAAGTAGCATCAGATACTCAGAAGTTGTTTTTTTTTTTCAGGCCCATTTCCAGCCTCAGGCTACTCTGGCGTCCAAATTCCGGAGCACACATGTAGTTCTCCATGTCGTCTCCTCAGAGCTCCTCTCTCACTAGCCTGAGGTAAGGAAGAAGCTACTCTGCACCCCACTGCCTGTTTCCCGCCCCCCCCCCCAAATCTCTCCCTCAAAGCGTCTGAATCTACAATCTCTGAATTCCTTCATATCAGTGACCAAGTTGAAGGCTCTTTGGTGAAGTTATATGAAGAATCATAGTTCTCCTTTGGAAATGTGCTTCTTGGAGGTCCGTCATGTAATTTACTCCGGTTGTTGCTATCAGTTTGCCTTAGGGCTTCAGTCAAAAATAGTAATTTCACATTTTTCCAAAGAAGATATGCAGATGGCCAACAAGCACATGAAATGATGTATCACTCATCATCAGGGAAATGTAAATCAAAACCACAGTAAGATGGCACCTCACCCCTGTTAGAATGGCTGTTATCTAAAAGAGATAGCAAGTGCTGATGAGGATGTGGAGCAAAGGGAACCCTTGTACACTGTTGGTGAATATGTAAATTTAGTGCAACCACTACTATGGAAAATCATATGGAAGTTACTCAAAAAGTTAAAAATAGAATTGCCATATGATCCAACAATTCCACTTCTCAGTATTCATTTGAAGAAAATGAACTCACTTAACTTGTATAGATATATGTACCCCCATGTTCATTGCAGTATTATTTATAATCGCCAAGGTATGGAAACAAACTGTTTATCAACAGATGAATGGTTAAAGAAAATGTGATATATATCTATATCTATATATATATGTACAATAGAATATCAGCCATCGAAAGAGCAAAATCCTGCCACTTGTGACAACATGGATGAGGGCATTATGCTGAGTGAAATAAGTCAGATCAAGAAAGACAAATACCACATGATCTTACTTAGATGTGGAATATAAAAACAAAAGGAAAAGAAAACTAAACTCATAGGTATGGATCTCTGGTGGAGGCCAGAGATGGGGAAGTTGGGGTTGAGGAAATGGGTGAAGGGAATCAAAAGGTAGAAAACTTCCAGTTATAAAATAAATGAACCATGCAGTTGTAATGTAGAGCGTGGTGACTGCAGTTAATAATACTGTATTTTAATTTGAAAATTGCCAGGAGAATAAATATTGAAAGTTTTCATCACAAGAAACAAATTCTAGAACTATATATGGTGATGAATGTTAATTAGATTTATTGTGGTATCATTCTGCAATATATACAAGCATCAAATCATTATGCTGTACACCTGAAATTAATATAATGTTATTTTTCAATTATATTTCAATTAAAAAGAAATGAAAAAAATTAAAAATTGCAATCTAATATCCCTGTTAACAACAATTATATATGGATACAAGCTGCCTTTATAGATATTCTCCTTTTGCTCTCTGGATTTGGTGTCAAATGACTTCTCTGACCATTATTAACTTGGCTCATGTATACATACTCATATGCACAACTATTTATATATATGAAGATAAATGACTATGTCTGTTTTCTTGTCAAACTTCTTATTGATAAATTTTAGTTTTTTTTTTTTTAAATAATTCTGCACATCAGAACACCAAGCCCTCTAAAATATTCAAGACTAAGCCAAAAGACTGAATCTAGGAAAAGCAAGTAACCAGAAAACCCATCCTTAAATTTGCACAATTTGTTAGAATTGAAGGGAGATTTGCAGTCTGAATGGTTGAATTTATTATTGAAAGGGTGTGGACAAGATTACAGATCAGATTTGACACCTAGGCTTGATATTTCAATAGAAGTGTCTTTAGCCAGTCCTGACACATAATTTCATTCAATTAACCTCAAATAGTGAATGACACCACCATAGCTGTATCTCTCTGTTTCTCAATTTGTTATGTCTAGAGATCCTTGTCAAAATTTACATTCTCAGGAGAGAACACATGTAGCCATTCACCTCAAACTTAATTAAATCCAACAAACATTCAGTTTAATTCAACAAATATTGAGTGCCTAGTACATGACAGGCACATACTCAGCTGATAAAAAATAGCAAAAATAGCTAACATTTTTGAGCACGTACTATACACAGAGTATGTCCTTTATTTATTATTTATTTTTGGCTACACTGGGTCTTCGTTGCTGTGTGCAGGCTTTCTCTAGTTGCAGCGAGCGGAGGCTATTCTTCATTGCAGTTCAAGGGCTTCTCCTGCAGGAACTTCTCCTGTTGCACAGCACAGGCTCGAGGGTGCTCGGGCTTCAGTAGTTGCAGCACGTGGACTCAGTAGTTGCAGCTCTTGGGCTATAGAGTGTAGGCTCAGTAGTTGTGACGAACGGGCTTAGTTGCTCCGTATGTGGAATCTTCCCAGAGCAGGGAACGAACCTGCATCCCCCGCATTGGCAGGAGGGTTCTTCTCCATTGTACCACCAGGTAAGTCCTATGTCCCTTACACATGTTGTTTCTTTTGAAAGTGATAGTGTTAGTCGCTCAGTCATGTCCAACTCTTTGAGAACCCATTTCCTTCTCCAGGGCATCTTCCTAACCCAGGGATCGAACCTGGGTCTCCTGCATTATAGGCAGATTCTTTACTATCTGAGCCACCAGGGAATCCACACAAAACCTTATGGCTGTCAGGAAGATCCCCAGGAGAAGTAAATGACAACCCATCCCAGTATTCTTACCTGGAAAATCCCATGGATGAAGCAGCCTGGCAGGCTACACCCCATGGAGTCGCCAAGAGTCAGACACGACTGAGCGACTAACACACAGAAACTATTGTAACCTCTACTAGACAGATGTGGGAATTGAAGCACAAAGAGGTTAAGTATCTGACCAAAATTATTTGATTTAATCCAGGCCCACTGCTGCTGCTGCTAAGTTGCTTCAGTCGTGTCCGACTCTGTGCGACCCCATAGACAGCAGACCACCAGGCTCCTCCGTCCCTGGGATTCTCCAGGCAAGAACACTGGAGTGGGTTGCCATTTCCTCCTCCAATGCATGAAAGTGAAAAGTGAAAGTGAAGTCGTGTCGGGCATGGACTGTAGCCTGTCAGGCTCCTCCATCCATGGGATTTTCCAGGCAAGAGTACTGGAGTGGGTTGCCATTGCCTTCTCCAAAGTTTATGCTCTTAAGTAACTATGAAGGAGACAAAGGGCTTTACGGTCTAATGTGATGAAGATGTGTAAGCTAAATGCAGAATTATCTATAGTAGATAAGCCCTAAGGAGGTACACAGCACTGTGGAGTGCAGGGGTGTGCTCAGTACTGCAAAAGATGAGCAGTCATCTTTTCCTGCAGTAGATAGCTTTTGAGCTTGTACTTAAGGAATGTGGCAGAAATTACAAACCAGAGTGATATGTGATCTAGGTTATAGACAAAAGTCTATAAGTAGGAATGAACAGGCCGTGTCTGATATCCAATTTGACTCGAACATAACATTCAATTAGGGAAGTAATAATAGCTACTGTTTATTACTCTCTTTTATGTGCAGGCTCTTGACAAATGTTATTTCTAATCTTTAAGGATTTCCCAGGTGGTGCAGTGGTAAAGAATCCGCCTGCCAATGCAGGAGATGCCAGAGACACAGGTTTGATCCCCAAGTCAGGAAGATCCCCTGGAATAGGAAATGGCAACCCACTCCAGTATTCTTGCTTGGAAAATTTCATGGACAGATGAGCCTGGTGGCCTACAGTCCATGGGGTCACAAAGAGTCAGACATGACTGAAGCAACTTACCATGCATACACAGACAATAAAATGAAGGTTTTTGAGGTCGTAGGGCAAGTGATAGAGCCAAGATTTGAACTGGAATCTTCCTGACACCACACCCCTGCCCTGTTTGTTTGTTTTAATACGGCCTTACTTTAGTGTTAGTCGCTCAGTCGTGCCCGACTCTTTGCGACCCCACGGACTGCAGTCTACCAGGCTCCTCTGTCCATAAGATTTTCCAGGCAAGGCTATTGGAGTGGGTTGCCATTTCCTTCTCCAGGGGAATCTTCCCAACCCAGGAATCGAACCTGGGTCTCCTGAACTCCAGGCAGACTCTTTACCAACTGAGCTACAAGGGAACGAAGATAGAAAGCTTGGCTTGTGCCATATTGAGAAGATCTTAATGACTGAGGTGAGGAATTTTTACATATTTTGGCAGGCACAGGCAGGCAGGGGCAAAACTCAAGCTGAACTCTAGGAAGACTGCTGAAATTATTTGGGCAATAGAAATGAGAGCCTGAATTAGAAGAGCACTGGTGCAACTGGACAGAAAGGGAATAGATAGAAGAAATATGCATTCCTGGTATTTAGAGACAATAGTTGTTTGGGTATGAACAAGGCATAGAGAAGAATATATAATATTTTAATACTTTTGATTCTCTCAGTTCTCAAGTATGTTTGCAATGATCATTAGCAGAAATACAGGGCAGGAGGAGGATCTGGCTTTGTGGAACTGAAAAGAGGGAAAACAATAAACTTAATTTAGGAGTTGGAGGCACTGATCTGTATCTATGTGGAGATGGGTAAGACAGTTGGAGATTCGGTCTGAAGTTTTAGGGCTAAGATCCAGTTCTTAAAGAGAGTTGAGAATCAAAGCTAAGTTCAGAAAAATTTGATCTTGGTGTCTACTAAGAAGTAGGAGAAAAAATGGAGCTGCATTAAATACCTATTATGTGCCTAGCACTGTGGAAACTACTCAGAGGTTAACGTTTCCTCATTAAGCTTCCAATCTTGTTAAAGAGATTAGTTATTCTCATGAAGAGCAAACAGTATAAAACTTAATATACTCAGGAGCCAATCTGTAGGGTATAAACAATAGGAGTAGGAGATGTTGAAAAGGAGAGAGCTTGATTTGTTTAAGGTATTTTCAAGGTGAGGGAGAGGCTAAAGATTGTAACAACAAAGATTACAAGTTATAAGAGATGGAAATCGTGCATAGGCTGAAATGAGGGTAACGCTGCTCCCCACACAGTGACAGGAATTTTTGGCATTTTCTCTATTGCCCAGGGGATAGCATGGGGATGAAAAAAAAAATATAAATAGTCTTTGGATTAAGGAGACCTCAATTTCTACATCTGCCCTTTATTAATAGTTTAATATTGGGCAAATTACATAGCTTTTCAGAACTCATTTCCTGTTTTTTAAAAAAATAAGTATAATACTCAATAAAATCGTTGAATACATTCAGAAAATAGCATGAAAAGCATCTATTTTTTTGTTTTATATAGAAAAGTTGGGAGAAACCTAATGAACTCTTTCCTTATGTTGTTTTTCTAGCTACCACTTATACCACTGGGATATCCACATTTCCTGTTCTTCCCTCCAGCACAGCTTCCTGGAGACACAGCACACATTTTACACGTGTGCAGGAATTTTGTACATTCATTTACCTCCTATTTAGGCACAGCTATAGGCCCTACATCATGAGAAATGCTGGACTGGAAGAAACACAAGTTGGAATCAAGATTGCCGGGAGAAATATCAATAACCTCAGATATGCAGATGACACCACTCTTATGGCAGAAAGTGAAGAGGGGCTAAAAAGCCTCTTGATGAAAGTGAAAGTGGAGAGTGAAAAGGTTGGCTTAAAGCTCAACATTCAGAAAACGAAGATCATGGCATCTGGTCCCATCACTGCATGGGAAATAGATGGGGAAACAGTGGAAACAGTGTCAGACTTTGTTTTTCTGGGCTCCAAAATCACTGCAGATGGTGACTGCAGCCATGAAATTAAAAGACGCTTGCTCCTTGGAAGGAAAGTTATGACCAACCTAGATAGCATATTCAAAAGCAGAGACATTACTTTACCAACAAAGGTTCGCCTAGTCAAGGCTATGGTCTTTCCTGTGGTCATGTATGGATGTGAGAGCTGGACTGTGAAGAAGGCTGAGCGCCGAAGAATTGATGCTTTTGAACTGTGGTGTTGGAGAAGACTCTTGAGAGTCCCTTGGACTGCAAGAAGATCCAACCAGTCCATTCTGAAGGAGATCAATCCTGGAATTTCTTTGGAAGGAATGATGCTAAAGCTGAAACTCCAGTATTTTGGCCACCTCATGCGAAGAGTTGACTCATTGGAGAAGACTCTGATGCTGGGAGGGATTGAGGGCAGGAGGAGAAGGGGACGACAGAGGATGAGATGGCTGGATGGCATCACTGACTCGATGGATGCGAGTCTGAGTGACCTCCGGGAGCTGGTGATGGACAGGGAGGCCTGGCGTGCTGCGGTTCATGGGGTCGCAAAGAGTCGGACACGACTGAGCGACTGATCTGATCTGATCTGATCTGATAGGCCCTACATAGAGGGGACAGTTATTGCCTCCTGCTTTTATTAAGATCCACTCGACAAGCATTTATTGAACACCCACAATGCTTCAGTTACTATGCTAGAACCTGTTGGGGTAAAGGATAAAGAGGAGAACAACCTTTGGATATACCAGTTCAGAAGGTGAAGGAAAGTGATGGGGGCAATGTGCAATGAGCACCTAGCAGGTGGCATTATTTGCAGAACAGATGTCATTTAAGCTACGTCTTGACAGATCATAGAATTCACCATGCAGAGTCTAGGGAGAGGATAAAAATGTTAGACTATATGGTGATCAAAGGGTCTCTTAAAGCACAGTTATAACAATGCCAACACCTAACGGGAGAAAAGTCCATTTTACTTGCTCTGGGGTCTTAAGCCACTAGACAGAGCGCACGCTGAATAGAATTGTAACCCTCGCGAATAAAACGGCCACAGTGACAGCAGTGGGTAACTGCGGCAGCCGCAGAGCCGCAATTACTCTGAAACTGACGGGGGTACAGAAGATTTATTTGGACAACTGGTGAAACATCGTAAACTCTGAGAAGCTGCGATTTTCAGACTTCCAGTTCATTCTTGTCACAACCCCAGCTTGTTTTGTTTTTTTTTTTTCGACCCAGGGTGAAATCCGCAGTCAGAGGCCCAATTAGCTTCTGAAGAAAGAGGGCGGGGGATGGGAGTAGGGGGGGAGAGACGAAGGGGATGGGGGAAGGTCTCCGCTGCGGATCTGCTTTGGCTCCTCCCAGGTCCTGCAAGGCTCAAACTTCGCCACACCAAACATGGCGCCCTTGAGGGTCCTCTCCTCCTTTTATCTCACATTCGCTTCTTGGCCACACTCAACATGGCCCTAACCGAAGGTTGCATTCCTCTGGATCCGACTCGGGACAGTTCTCGCGAGGTTTGCCCAGACCCTGACTGCTCCCGCCCTGCCTCGCGCCGCCGCCACAGCCACTGCCGCCGGCGCCGCTCCTCCTCCGTGTCAGTTGTTGGGCTGTAATGGCGACTGGGCCGCCGCTGCCGAAGTGACTCCCGGGCGGGGGACCCGGGCCAGACCTGCGCCAGAGGGAACTGCAGAGAGCCGCAGCTCAGGGGGTGGCTTGCTGTGGGGGAGGGGAGGCAGCCTTTCTGCCTCTCCTTCCTTCTCTGCAGACCGGCGGATCCCGGGAGCCGGTGCGAGGCGGGCAGCCGGTCCGTCCCCGGAGCGGGGAGGCCAGGCCGGGCAGCCCTGGGGCCGGTCGGGGCGGCGTCACTGCACCCTCCGCCAGGCCCCGCGGGATGCACCGTAGGGGCCGAGGGCGGAGGCGACACTCTCAGGTGAGCTGTGGGGGGACCTGGCTAGGACCGTGGATGCTCGCTGAGCCTCCGCTGCCTCTGTCCGCGGTCCCCGGTCCGCGGCGGCGGCGAGAGAGGCGGGGCGGGGCGCGGGGAGCCCTGGCCCAGCCTGGCGTCCCCCTGAAGGAGCCTCCCTGGGTCCTGAAGCTTTGCTAGGAGGGCCATTCTGAGACCTGGGTTTCAGGTCCCACCGGTGCCTGCCGTGGACGAGATTTCCTTCTTTACCTGCCAGTGCGTGCGCGCCCCCCCCGCCGCCCCTCCTCTCTTCTGCAAAAGATGTGAGATACATTCTTGCCTTTGGTCTCCGGAGAAGTGTCCCTTCTTCATTTGGAGATCAGGCATATTTTGGGAAATTCCGGGGAACTGGCTACAGTGGCAAGGATGACTAGTTTCTGTTCCTTTTTGTGGGAATAAACGTTCTCAAGTATAGGGAAAACTTTGATCTTCTGCTTGTCTGGCAGCTGCTGAATGTAGTCTATTCATTTATTCACAAATGGTGGAGGGGGAGATTTAAAAAGCTTGAACGCTTTGTAAGTTGTCAGTATTCTCCCCGGCCTCTTTTAAGTGTAGCCTAACATGCTAAATGACATTTAACTAATGTCACAAATATGGGTTGGATTTTGACTGGCTTTTCGGATAGGAAGTTTGCACATAGGTATAGATTTTGGTGTGGTTTTGGTGTAGCAGCAAGTCCTCCATATAGGAAAAAAACGCGTTGTCAGGAATAGTGATCAGTATCCATGTCTGTACTTCACCTGTTTGTTTTGTTTTGATGGTGATCCTTGTTTTGACTTTCGAAAAGTCGTTAATGGTTATGTTGCCATGTTAACGATACCTCCTCCAGTCCTGAGTTGTAAGGGTTTTAAAAGAATGGCTATTTTAGGCAAATCTAGTAACTGGAAAAGGTTTGTGGAAGCAGTGATAAACCACTCTCCAAAAAACATTTTCGTAGTTTAAAATACTGTTTTTTAAACAAGGCACCGTGCTGCCTTGTTTAAAGCCATAACATGAGATTGTGACTTTGGGGGTTTGTTTGTTACACCTGTGGTAGAAGTTGCCTTAAGTTCATGGGAATGTAATAATTAGTTTTGATGTGCTAAATTGGCAGACTCCATTCAGTGTAATAAAATAAATCTGAACTGTTGAACTGTCATTGCATTCAATTTAAGATACTTTAATCAGAAAAATAAACACAAAACTAGGATACATTGTATGTATGTTTACATACATTGTACATTGTATGTATGTACATACATTGTATGTATGTATGCATGTGTATCTTATCTTTGCTTAGTGACTAGCAGGGCATGTGTTTGTAATGATGGTTAGTTATAATATGTAAAAAATTTTATATATATGTAGAAGAATTTCTCTGATTCTCTAAGATATATTGGAGTATGGTGTTATGTAAGAGTGTTAATACTTGAACAACCAGCCTCCTGTTGGGTAATCAATGAATTATGAAGTTTAGAATTTTTTTCTAATGCTCTAATTGCTAGTCTTTTGTCCATTTTATAGCACTTCTACTGAAGAAAGGAAGATGAAGTCACTATCTAATAAATTTTGTTGTTAGTTAAATAGCTGTAAGTTACTGTTGGAGCAAAAAGAAGCTGCTGCTAAAATATTACATCATTTTTTGGTGTGCTTCCACATAAATTATTTTATTTAGACCTCATAGCAACTTTATGAGGTACATTTGACAAATGCTTTATTTTGCAGTTGTGGAAATTGACAGGGAATAAATAAATGAACAAGAAAGTTCATTTATTTGAATTTATGTGAATGATGCTCTTATTTCCACAGATGATCAAAGGCTTTAAAATTTTTATTTACTTCATTGAGGTATAATTGACATATTAGTTTCAGGTGTATAACAATGATTCGATCTTTGTATATATTGTGAAGTGATCATAAATCTAGTTAACATCCTAGGATTTATATCACTTAAAATTGAATATTAATATAGGTATTTCTGGGACTTGTTTTCTTTTTACATCTAAAAAAGTTATTTTTTCTCCCTTTTGGTAAGCCAGAAGTTCCTTATATTGATGACTGTCAGTTCTTTAAAAACATTAGTATTTTCATAGCATTAGGTTAATTAGTAACAAGCCATGAATTATTGTAGTGAATTGCTTTACTTCTATATGTACTTTTTGGTTGAACAATGTTCTTAAGAAAATGTAGTTAATTTGTCATCTTTCATTTTGTTTGGATACTGAGAGTTCTGTCATTTTTAGTATTTCAGATAGTTTATATTTTTGTTTAGTTGAAACAAATATTTAAGCCACAAGCAGCATCACTGAAGAGTATTGACATCTTGGTGATTTTATTATAGAATCGATGATTTTAAAAGTTAACTTGCCGCCTGTATTTGTGATTGCTAATTTTGCCTTGTGGGGCAAGTTGTGAGGTAATTTTCTTTATTGACTTTTTTTTCCATGTCAATTTCTAATGTCACAAAATAGCCTCCTCCCAAACTTGAATTATCAAGATTGCATAGTCTTTTTTTGTGTTAATATTATTTTGTTCAGTGAGCAAGTATAACTGCACATTTGCTAGTGGTTTCTTGGGTTATTTGCCTTTCTCATCTAGTCTGTAAGTTCCATGATGGCAGAGATTGTCTATCAACTATTGTGCACCCAGTGCCTAGCACACAGAAAATCAGTCAATAAATATTGGCTGAATAAACTGACTAGAGAGTGGTGTTAGTATAGTATATAAATGAAGTAAAACACTAGTTCATGGTTCCTAAGCACACATCAGTTCTTCTTAGGAATATACTCCACAGGTAAATTCAGCTTTGGTAGGTGGCAGCCGTGGATTAAAAGATATTGAGAATAAGCTACAGGTAGATCCTGAAAACTTTATTGACTATTTTAATGATTTGCCTAGATGTTCTGGCAATAGTTATTGTAATTTAAAGGAAATGAGAGCTTTAAGACCCTGACCTGTTACACTAGTACTGTAATTACAGCCTTTAATAACCTTAAGTCACTTCTTAATTATAGCATTGGGAGTTTTAAATCTTAAAGGCTAGCTAGTCCAATTCCCACGTTTTATACATAAGTAAATAGAGGAAATATCTCACCCATAGTTGATTTCATAACCGAAGACTCCACTATGCAAACTCTATTACATTTGTTTAATATGAAGATACTTATCAAATCAGAGGGTAATTGTGATCAACCAGCAATCTCTTCTCTATAAGAAGAAATTTTATAAGTATTAGTTAAAAACTCAAAAGAGGCCTCACTTTTCATGAATCAAAAATATTTTTTAATTTAAATATGACTCTCAACCCTCTTCTCTGTCATTGGGACTATAACGTGGTACAGCTGTTTCTGGAAGGAAATTTGGCATTATCTATCAAAAATAAAACTGCACATATTATTTGGTAGAGTCATTTCTTTTTTAGGAGTTTACAGAAATTTTAATACAGAAGCACAAGAACACATCTATAAGGATGGTCATTTTAGTCTTATTACAAATAGATGTCTATAACATTTATAAATAGTAAAAAAGTCCTAAATGTCCATTGGTAAGGGCATAGTTAAAATTATAGCATATTTATGCTGTGACGTACGATGAACTTATTAACAGATTGAGGGAGAGCTGTACTTCCTTCATGAGAAGTAACTGAGTGTTTCTTTGAGCACAGGGACCACGCAGCCCATTTTCTGGAATCACATCCTAACCATATATTAGCTGTGACCATTAGCAGGTTACTTAAACTCATCTGTAAAGTGGATATAATCATAGTTCTCACCTGCCAGAGCTGTTGTGAGAATTAAATGAGTTAATGTTTAAGCCCTAAGTAAGCACGGAGAACCTGCCTACCAATGCAGGAGACATAAAAGGCATGGGTTCGATCCCTGGGTCTGGAAGATCCCCTGGAGGAGGGCGGCATGGTAACCCACTCCAGTATTCTTTTCTGGAGAATCTCCATAAACAGAGGAGCCTGGCAGGCCAGAGTCAGACATGACTGAAGTGATTTAGCATGCACACACATAAGCCCTACATAGGTATTTGCAATTATTGTTATGTTCTGACAGGGAAGAATGTTCATGATATAATATCGAGTGAAAAAAATTAGTTGCACTAACTGTGGAATATGATTCAGTGTAAAAACAAAAACATAGGCAAAGAAATGTAGTTTGATTTTGTTTTGATTTTGTATGTGCATAGGAAAGGCTCTGTAAGGGATAGACATTAAACTGTTAGCCGAGTTTATGGCTGGGAGAGTAGATGACTTTGTTTTTTTTTTTTCCTTTAGACATTTTTGTGTTGTTAATGGTAAGTTCCACTTTTTATCATTTTTGAAACTTTTTTCTGAAAATAATATCGAGGTAGAATTTTTCTCTATTATACAATCATATAAATGTATTTTTGAATATAATTTTTCAGAGAGCTACAGAGTTCATTCACAGAATATCACATGATTAGGTTGTATTTTAAAACTTTTATCAATGGAAAGTTAAAACTAATCTATGAAAATTTCTAGTAAGTGTATTTATTTTCTTCTCACCTTGCGACCTTACATATTATTTCTTAATTTACACAGTAAGCACATAGACTGGATCAGTGTTTCTTAAACCTTGGATCCCCAGGCCATGCTGGGATGCTGTGAGTTACCTGGGAGCACTGTAGTAAACTTTCATGGGCACAGTGCGATGTTTCTAAATTCTTGAGGCAAACAGTTACACTTGACAACTGTGGGTTCAGTTTGGTCACTCAGTCATGTCCGACTTATTGCAACCCCATGGACTGCAGCATGCCAGGCCTCCCTGTCCATCACCAACTCCCGGAGTTTACTTAAACTCATGTCCATTGAGTCGATGGTGCCATCCAACCATCTCATCCTCTGTCGTCCCCTTCTCCTGCCTTCAATCTTCCCCAGCATCAGGGTCTTTTCAAATGAGTCAGCTCTTCACATCAGGTGGCCAAAGTATTGGAGTTTCAGCTTCAACATCAGTCTTTCCAATGAACATTCAGGACTGATTTCCTTTAGGATATACTGGTTGGATCTCCTTGCAGTCCAAGGGACCCTCAAGAGTCTTCTCCAACACCACAATTCAAAAGCATCAATTCTTTGGTGCTCAGCCCTCTTTATAGTCCAACATTCACATCCATATATGACCACTTTAAAACCATAGCCTTGACTAGATGGACCTTTGTTGACAAAGTAATGTCTCTGCTTTTTAACATGCTGTCTAGGTTGGTCATAACTTTTCTTCCAAGGAGTAAGTGTCTTTTTATTTCATGGCTGCAGTCACCATCTGCAGTGGTTTTGGAGCCCAGAAAAGTAAAGTCTGCCACTGTTTCCACATCTATTTGCCATGAAGTGATGGGACCAGATACCATGATCTTAGTTTTCTGAATGTTGAGCCTTTAAGCCAACTTTTTCACTCTCCTTTTTCACTTTCATCCAGAGGCTCTTTAGTTCTTCACTTTCTGCCATAAGGGTGGTGTCATCTGCATATTTGAGGTTATTGATGTTTCTCCTAGCAATCTTGATTCCAGCTTGAGCTTCCTCCAGTTCAGCGTTTCTCGTGATGTATTCTGCATATAAGTTAAATAAGCACGGTGATTGTGTACAGCCTTGATGTACTCCTTTTCCTATTTGGAACCAGTCGGTTGTTACATGTTCCGTTCTAACTATTGCTTCTTGACCTGCTGTTACTTCTTGAACTGCATACAGATTTCTCAAGGGGCAGGTCAGGTGGTCTGGTATTCCCATCTCTTTCAGAATTTTACAGTTTATTGTGATCCACACAGTCAAAGGCTTTGGAGTAGTCAATAAAGCAGAAATAGATGTTTTTCTGGAACTCTCTTGCTTTTTTTGATGATCCTTCGGATGTTGGCAATTTGATCTCTGGTTCCTCTGCCTTTTCTAAAACCAGCTTGAACATCTGGAAGTTCACAGTTCACGTATTGTTGAAACTTGGCTTGGAGAATTTTGAGCATTACTTTGCTAGCGTGTGAGATGAGTGCAGTTGTGCGGTAGTTTGAGCATTCTTTGGCATTGCCTTTCTTTGGGATTGGAATGAAAACTGACCTTTTCCAGTCCCGTGGCCACTGCTGAATTTTCCAAATTTGCTGACATAATGATTGCAGCACTTTAACACTATCATCTTTGGAATATTTGGCATCTGTGAGCCCTTGATCAAACTATTAGTTTGAGATACTGTGCTTGAGGTTGTGTTCCTTTCCTTTGGGAGTCTTTTGAAGACAGTGTGTCTTCAAAAAGCTACAATTTGCTGTATGGCTCAGGAAACTCAAACAGGGGCTCTGTATCAATTTAGAGGGGTAGGATAGGGAGGGTAAATGAGAGCGAGGTTCAAAAGGGAGGGGATATAGGTATACCTATGGCTGATTCATGTTGCGGTTTGACAGAAAACAACAAAATTCTGTAAAGCAATTATCCTTCAATTAAAAAATAAATAAAAAAAGAAAGCTAGGTTTTGGTAGTGGTTGTGATTAAAGGAAAGTTCTGTGCAGAAATCCGTGTGAAACAGTAAATCAAAGTGGCTGTATCCAAAGTGATTTCAAGGTTTGAAAAATTATCTATTATCTATTAGGTGCACACATCCCATTAATAGGTAATTGTGGTTATTTAGTAATTAAAATATTTCTTTTAATTTGATATGTATTTTTCAGTTGCTACTAAGTTGTTAAGCTATAAATACTTATTAGGTTGTATGGACCTAACTGCCTAATAAATGGGACTGTTTCCATTAAATATTTTTTTAGCCTATGAGCACTGTGAAAAATAACTGATACACTAAAGATTCTGTGAACTGAGAAAGCTTGGGAACCTCATGAACTCTTTGGGACACCTAGAGTATGAAATAGATTTTCCATGGGAACATAATACACATAGCTACATATATATTTTTATGTAAAATGAAATGGAAGCTTCACTTTAAAAATCCAATACACTATGATATTTCAATGTAGTTTTATTTGGTTTCAATAAAAAATTCAAGCTTCAGCCCACCAGGTTGATTTCATTTTGATCTGCTAATGGTTCCATTACTGCATATTTGAAAAAGATGAGGCCAGGTGACTGCTCACTTCCAACTCTAACATGCTGTGTTCTCTGTAATTAGTTATAAATGGAGTTGGACTACACTTCCATAGATACATCTCTGAAAATCTGTGTAGATGCTTCACTCTCTTGTTGAAATGATGAAACATTTAAATTCTGTAGAGAAATAATGATGTAAAGGAAATCTTGTTATAGATGGAAGGATATTTTTGCAACCAGAAGAATTGGATTTATCTTTGATAAGTTTGGGGTTAAGTGATTTAAAAAAAATAACCAATTAAATGTTTTTTGTTGTTGTTGTAAGTGGACTTTTTTTTTTTCTTCTTCTTCCCTTCGCTCAGTCATGTCCGACTCTCTGCGACCCTATGGACAGTAGCCTACCAGGCTCTGCTGTTCGTGGGATTTTCCAGGCAAGAATACTGGAGTTGGCTGCCATTTTCTTCTCCTTAAGTGGACTTTAAGGAGAAGGGAATCTAAAAAACTAGATTTAAAAATCATGCATGAGTAATAATAGCACTGGGTTCATTTATGTTAACAGGTTTCATTTCATTCATGATTTCATGTCTAAATTTATAAGAGTATTTTAATTTATTTTAGTTTGGGGCTTATTTTAAAATATAAAATATATCTGTATAACTATTATTTTATAATCCTTATTTTTTTAATATATTACCACGAGATAAATTTTTTGCTTTCCAGTGGTTAACCTCTTCATATTATATGAAATACCTGTGGGTTTTTTTGTGTTTGTTTCTTTTGCCCTGTTTGCATTCACGAATTGGATTCTCACACTTATCAGTGGGGCCATTATTCAGCAGAGAGGTCTGGGGCACCTAGTATGTGCTGTGTACTGTGCATGGACTAGGGCTATAAGGAAGAATAGAGTCATCCCCACGGTCCCATGTAAAAGACGGATATGTACATAATGGTGTGGGGGTTGGGGAGGTAAGAGGAAAGGTAAAGTGCTGCAGATCCACAAAATGGGAGCGACTGCACAGTGTCAAGAAGTCAGAGGCTTCCAGTGAAACAAAAAATTGTTGTATTTGTTTCCTTCAGATCAGATCAGATCAGATCAGATCAGTCGCTCAGTCGTGTCTGACTCTTTGCGACCCCATGAACCGCAGCACGCCAGGCCTCTAAATTAGCTACATTATTGAATGTTGAAGAAAACTTCGGAAAATTATTTTTCCTTGCTTGTTTCCTCACAAGGTGATAAATGCAACCCTTACCCAGCCTTCTGTATTCCAGAGGCCAGACTGCTTTAACAAATTCAAAAGCATATCCACCGGAAAATCTGCTTTCTCAGACTCTCACTCCTTCTCTGCAGAGTTAACCAGTGTTAACGATTTCTTCTGTATTAGGGAAGCTTTTGTAGTGAAAATTTCATACATTAGGGGGAAAAAAAAATCCTGACTCGTACCATAAGACACTTTTATAGGGATATATTCCTTGAAATCAATTTAGAGGAGTAAATATTCAGAATGGATAACTAGATAGTAGGTGGAACAAAATATAGGTTCCTATTTTTAGGGTTTTAAAAATAAAAGACTAGAGGTACCTTTAGTTGGGCCTCTGGTTTAGCTCTTCATTTCATATCAGTGGAAGACATTGCATTCTTTGCGATCCTTATCCAGCCTCTTATACTCCAGAGGCCAAACTGGTACCAAATATTACAGGGTTTTTTTTGGATTTCCTGGATTATAGGCAGTCATTCTTCACTTGTAAAAGTAGTTGTTGAGGTTTGTATATTATACGTGAGAAGAGGTAAGGCTGATTCTCAGATCTCAGATGGTAAAAGCATCTGCCTACAATACGGGAGACCCGGGTTCGATCCCTGGCTTAGGAAGATCCCCTGGAGAAGGAAATGGCAACCCACTCCAGTATTCTTGCCTGGAAAATTCCATGGACAGAGGAGCCTGGCAGGCTACAGTCCATGGGGTCGCAAAGAGTCAGACACATCTGAGCGCCTTCACTTCATTAGGGGACTATTGGTTACTCTGAGAATTTACATGGAACAGTATAGGTCTGATTTAGAGCTGGAATGTTTTCCACTTTTCCTAGCTTGGTCCTTACTAAATTTGTCCACTTTGAGACTAGATAGTATGATTATTGCAGGGTTGGTTTTCTCAACCTTTCAGGCAGGGATGGTTGTTACATAGGGTCTGATAAAGATGAGAGAACTGAAGCAAAGGTATGGAAAATACTCCTTGGGAGAGCCAGAACAAAGTCATATATTTCATCTTTTATCCCCAGTACCTGGCACATAGTTGGTGCTCAGTAAAAAGTTGAGCTGAATGAGTCTATGTGACTGAATGAGAGTGCTATCAGTAAATGTGAAAGCAAAATTTACTGCTAGAAGATACTTGAGAATTGGCTGTTTCAAAGTGTCATATCTTATTTGTATATACATATGATAAGTATGGGCTTCCCAGGTAGCACTAGTGGTAAAGAGTCCACCTGCTAGTGCAGGAGATGTAAGAGACGTGGGTTTGGTCCCTGGGTTGGGAAGATCCTGTGGAGGAGGGCCTGGGAGCCTACTCCAACATTCCTGCCTGGAGAATCTCTTGGACAGAGAAGCCTGGTGGGCTTCAGTCCATAGGGTTGCAAAGAGTCGGATGTGACTGAAGCAACTTAGCATGCGTGCACTCATGATAGATACAGATCAGTGTTTCTCATACCTCTCGGTGTCAAGAAGACACGTTATACTCTTGATTTATTGAAAATTCAAAGAGCTTTTATGTGGACTATATCTACTGACATATATTGTATTAGAAATTTAAACATTTATTTATTTAAAATAGCCATAAACTCATATCATATTGGGCTTCCCTGGTGGCTCAGATATCTGGTAAAGAATCTGCCTGCAATGCAGGAGACTCTGGTTCAGTCCCTGAGTTGGGAAGATCCCCTGGAGAAGGGAATATTAATATATAATCAGATCAGATCAGATCAGTCGCTCAGTCGTGTCCGACTCTTTGTGACCCCATGAACTGCAGCACGCCAGGCCTCCCTGTCCATCACCAGCTCCCGGAGGTCACTCAGACTCGCATCCATCGAGTCAGTGATGCCATCCAGCCATCTCATCCTCTGTCGTCCCCTTCTCCTCCTGCCCTCAATCCCTCCCAGCATCAGAGTCTTTTCCAATGAGTCAACTCTTCGCATGAGGTGGCCAAAATACTGGAGTTTCAGCTTTAGCATCATTCCTTCCAAAGAAATCCCAATAGTTTTAAATAAAAAAATAGTTATATTTTCCAAAACAAAAAAAATTAGAAAGTGGCATTGTTTGGCAGTTTTCAAATCTTTTTAATGCTTGATCTAATAGAAGGTACCTGGATTCTCATATCTGCTTCTGTATTCAGTCTGTGTGATATATGTCATGGAGCCTTCGGGAAACTCCACTGCATGCACTCTGATGAGAGTGAAAAAGACAAAGTCTTCATGTTATTATGGAAATAATTATGACTTTCAAGACACCCTCAAAATGGTCTTAAAGACCCTCAGAGATGCCTGGACCATATACTTTGAGAGCTGGTGGTATAGATTATAAATTCAAAGGCTCTTAGAGGTCATATAGTATAATTATTGACTTGTGGGTATTTCTTGCTTGCCCAACTGGAGTGCGATAGGAAATACCTCTTTTGTTGTTTGGGAATAATCATGAGTTGGATTTTGGAGATGATGAGTGTGATGTGCTTTGAGATTTCTAAATAAGCAGTTGGTTATATGGGCTAGGCTATCAGAGATAAGATCTGACCATAGTTTCAGAAATCAGTAACATAGGTTCTGTATCACCGTATTGCTCTTGGTCTTCGTACACTACTGTAAACTGAATTTTCAGAAAACTTGAGAATACTTTTGTTATTTATTTGACTGAGGAGTTTTAGTGTAAATTTTACAGTGAGTTTAACTGTCATCTTACAGAGAAACAAACTGTTTTGTGTAAAAGTCAAAGCATAAATGAACAATACTGCTTTGTTCAGACTAAAGTCAGATATCACAAGAACTAAAAAAGAAACTGTATTTGGCAGTTTACTCTTTATGCATCAAGTAAAATATAAATGAAAACTCCAAACAATGGACTCAAAAATAGAAATGGCGAGTGTGTGTTTGGGAAAGGAGAGGGCTGCAGAAACAGTGGAGTAGTGGTGGGGACACTGACCCCAGTGGAGTCCACTGGGTGGACTAACTCCACCTTCACCAGTGGAGTTAGCTGGTGGACAGACAGCTAACTTCCAAACCATAGCTCAGGGTGAGACTAACTTGCCAGTAGAAAATGGAAACACAGTTTCAAAAAAGCTATGATAAATGGTATAAAAAGAATCTAGTTAAAAGTGATATAAATAAAAAGCAGGAAAACCTATAAATCAAATAAGACTGCAATGAAAAAACTATTTGCTTGATAACAATCATAATCTAAGGCCAACAAGGAGTTCATACTTCATGAATCACCAGAATATTGACCTCATAAGAGAAGCAAGTACAGTCTCAGAGAAGACCAACCAGAACTGAGAAATTTAAAGGAATTATATTTACGTTTTATCTTTCTCTCTTACTATGCAGGCTGCTGCTGCTACTGCTGTCGCTTCAGTCGTGTCCGACTCTGTGCGACCCCATAGACAGCAGCCCACCAGGCTTCCCAGTCCCTGGGATTCTCCAGGCAAGAACACTGGAGTGGGTTGCCATTTCCTTCTCCAAAGCATGAAAGTGAAAAGTGAAAGTGAAGTAGCTCAGTCTCGACCAACTCCTAGTGACCCCATGGACTGCAGCCTACCAGGCTCCTCCGTCCGTGGGATTTTCCGGGCAAGAGTACTGGAGTGGGTTGCCATTGCCTTTTCCGCAGGCTGCGGCTGCTGCTGCTGCTAAGTCGCTTCAGTCGTGTCCGACTCTGTGCGACCCCATAGACGGAAGCTCACCAGGCTCCCCAGTCCTTGGGATTCTCCAGGCAAGAATATTGGAGTGGGTTGCCATTTCCTTCTCCAGTGCATGAAAGTGAAAAGTGAAAGTGAAGTCGCTCAGTTGTGTCCGACTCCTAGTGACCCCATGGACTGCAGCCTACCAGGCTCCTCCGGGCAAGAGTACTGGAGTGGGTTGCCATTGCCTTCTCCGCAGGCTAAGAGTTCATAAATAGGGAGAATGAAAAAAAAACAAAAAGTAACTTTTAGAGGAAAGGGACCGTAAGAATACTTCATCTGTTTTAACATTTCCTCACTCCAGGTTCTCTCAAGAAACTTGGTAACCATCAATTATATTTTCTCTCATATGTATCTCTAGCCTTCTTTTCTCTCTGAGATTCTTCTTATCAGCATTTATACTTAATCAGATCTTACTTAAACACAAAAATCCCTCAACACAACACCCTCCTCCGTTACTGCTTTTTCCTTTACAGACTTCTCAAAAGAGTCGAATACGTTTTCTATCAGTGTTTAGAAGATACTTTTCAGTCCCTCTCCAAGCAGTTCCAGTGAACTTGCTACCCCCATTTCTCCACATTTAGCTCTCAGTAAAATGACCAAAAGATGTCTTTATCTGTAAACCTAATGAGCGTTTTCAGATGCAAACTCTCAACCTGCTTGGCCTTTTGGCAGCATCCATCTCATTTGACCACTCTCTTGACATATCCTTTCCTTTGACTTCTATACACTACACTCTGATTTTCTCCCTCCACTCTACTTCCCTTTCTCGGTGTCCTTTGCTAGCTAGTCCTTGTCTTTCAAATCTTGAGGTGCAAGAGAGTTTCACCTTGGGTTCTTTTCTTCTCTAGTACTGTGTTTTCTCCCTGGGTGACCTTTCCTATGCCCAAAGCTACCTACCATCTGTATGCCATTGACTGCCATTATATGAATGACCATTAGTGGCTTTCAGAGGTTTGAGAGAGGGAGAGATCTAGATTTAATTTCCAGTTCTGTCTTTTATTAGCTGAATGACCTTGGACTAGTTCCATTGTCTGATACTATTTCTTCATCAGTACAATGAGTATAGGGATAGTTGCCTCATGAGATTGGAAATAATGTATGGAAAGCAATGTGCTCCCTTGGCCCACATAGAAGAAACACGGACTAAATTAGCTATGGTTATTTCCTACTAAATGCCCTCATGTTCATCCGCCATAGTGTTAGATGTCTGTGATTTTGCTTCCTGGTTTAAAATGATTGTTGTTGTCAAGTGTTCTGGAATTTCAGGAGAGAGATGCTGTCAGGTTGTTGGGGAATAGGATTAGTTCTCTGCACTGATGCTCATCTTTATGCAATCAACAGTGTTTTGGGGCTTCAGGCTTCAAAGAGTTGGTTGAAGATGATTTCTAGAGCTGTAGTTCTCAAAGCTCATATGTATTGGGATTTCTGTAGACCTTTAAACATACAGGTTTTTTACTTCTTCTCAGATCCACTGTGGAGAAGGCAATGACCCCACTCCAGTGTTCTTGCCTGGAGAATCCCAGGGACGGGGGAGCCTGGTGGGCTGCCGTCTATGGGGTTGCAGAGAGTCGGACATGACTAAAGCGACTTAGCAGCAGCAGCAGATCCACTGATTCAGAATCTCTTGGGAGTAGAGCCTTGGCATCTGTTTTTAATGTGTTATCCAGGTGATATCTCCTCTAGAACTGCTTGAGAAAGTATGCTCAAGAGACAGGAACTCTGCAGCTGCTTGGTGAAAGGCATTGCCTGGCTGCTTAGAATCTTATAGTGGGAATGATTGGGAATGTAGGATTCTTGTTATTGGGTTTCAGTATACATCAGAGTTGATATCTGCTAAGGATATACACTCAAGAACATCATGATACTTCCCAGGAAATTTGATTGCTAACAGACATGGAAATCTTTTTTTTTAATTAAGTAATTCATTTTTTATTTATTTTTGACTGTGCTAGACTTTTACTGCTCTTCATAGGCCCTATCTAGCTATGGTGAGCACAGGCCACCCATTGTTCACCCCTGCCCGTCTAGTTGTGGAGTACAGGCTCTGTGGCACACGGACCTCAGTAGTTGCAGCATATGGGCTTAGTAATTGCAGCCCTCAGGCTCAGCAGTTACGGTGTATGGGCCCAGTTGCTCTGTGGCACATAGAATCCTCCCGGACCAGGGATCAAACCCATGTCCCCTTCATTGGCAGGCGGATTCTCGTTCACTTTGCCACCAGGGAAGTGTCAGACATGGAATTTTCAACAAGGCAGGTGTGTTTGCCAAATTGTAACCTGACAGTTTTCAGTGATGTGTGAATGTTCAGTTGCTAAGTCATGTCTGACGCCATGGACTGCAGCCCGTCAGGCTCCTCTGTCCAGTATTCCAGGGAAGAATATTAGAGTTGGTTGCCATTTCCTGCTCTAGGGGATCTTCCCAACTCAGGGATCAAACCTGTGTCTCCTACCCTCCTGTATTGGCAGGTGAATTTTTTTTTATCACTGTTCCACTTGGGAAGCCCTCTAGTGATACCCTCTAGTAATTCTCCCACAAAGTATCTGTTTAGCTGGGGCCATAACATTCCCTTCCAAAAAACACTAAGATTTTTCATGAGGTTGAAACTATGGGTCTAGTAGTTAATCTTTTCTCTGAGTGAGTAGCTAGGAGAAATGTCTCCTTTTCTGAGTAGTTTCTGCTATTCAGTGAATCTTGATTACAGTGAAGTGAGAGTCAATCAGTTGTGTCTGACTCTTTGTGACCCCATGGAGTATATAGTTCATGGAATTCTTCAGGCCAGAATACTGGACTGGGTAACTGTTCCCTTTTCCAGGGGAATCTTCCTAACCCAGGTCTCCCGCACTGCAGGCGGATTCTTTACCAGTTGAACCACCGGGGAAGCCCAAGAATATTGGAGTGGGTAGCCTATTCCTTCTCCAGCGGATCTTCCCAACCCAGGGAATCAAACTGGAGTCTCCTGCATCTCAGGTGGATTCTTTACCAGCTGAGCTACAGGATTTATTTCTCCAGTTTAACTGCTCATTACCTTGTACATGTCTAGAGAGTGAATAAATGAACCTCAAATACAGTTTATACATAGTTCTTGTACTGTTTTTTGACCTAATTGTAATAAGGCCTTTACTTGATTATAGCCCGAGCAATAACATTATCTTTTGTTCCTGTCTTCTGATTCATTGTACATTAATAATGGATGATGTATTTTTACCAAGTGACTCCCATTTTTTCCATGGTGTTGGACATTTAACTTATTAAATGGTTACCTGTAGACCTCCTCTTTGCCCTGCTATCAGCAAGGTCAGTTATACTTTTTGTATGTGTGCCTTGTAGTTTATTTTGCCACATAGTCTTATAGGCTACTTACAATTCATACAATAGTGTATGAATTCCATTCCTTTGTTTCCCGTTTCTTTTTTGTCCCCGACTGGCTTACTGGCCTAGTGATGTAGGTTAATTGTGTTCCTCTTCCTTTCTTATGAGTAGTTTTCTAGCCTGGCTATCATTTTTTTTTTTTTTTGGCCATGCCTCGCAACTTGTGGGATCTTAGTTCCCTGACCAGGAATCGAAACCAGGCCCTTCACAGTGAGAATGTGGAGTCCTAATCTCTGGACCTGCCAGGGAATTCTTAGCCTGGTTTTTCATCCACCTCTTCTGCTTCTGTGATCATGTTGCTTGTCACTTCTAATGATATACTTCACTCCCTTTTCTATATATCCTTTCACTGGCAGTTCTTTATTTGATTCCTTTTTATTTTTTCCTGTTTCTATTTGTTTATATGTATGTCTCTCTCATTGAATTGTGAACATTAAGTTCAGTTCAGTTACTCAGTTGTGTCCGACTCTTTGCAACCTCATGAACCGCAGCACGCCAGGCCTCCCTGTCCATCACCAGCTCCCAGAGTTTACCCAAACTCATGTCCATTGAGTCAGTGATGCCATCTAACCATCTCATCCTCTGTTGTCCCCTTCTCCCCCTGCCTTCAATCTTTCCCAGCATCAGGGTCTTTTCAAATGAGTCAACTCTTCGCATCAGGTGGCCAAAGTATTAGAGTTTCAGCTTAAACATAAGTCCTTCCAGTGAACACTCAGGACCGATTTCCTTTAGGATGGACTGGTTGGATCTCCTTGCAGTCCAAGAGATTCTCAAGAGTCTTCTCCAGCACCACAGTTCAAAAGCATCAATTCTTTGGTGCTCAGCCCTCTTTATAGTCCAACGTTCACCACTTTAAAACCATAGCCTTGACTAGATGGACCTTTGTGGACAAAGTAATGTCTCTGCTTTTTAATATGCTGTCTAGGTTGGTCTTAATTTTCCTTCCAAGGAGTAAGCGTCTTTTAATTTCATGGCTGCAATCACCATCTGCAGTGATTTTGAAGCCCCCCAAAATAAAATCAGTCACTGTTTCCACTGTTTCCCCATCTGATTGCCATGAAGTGATGGGACCAGATGCCACAATCTTAGTTTTCTGAATGTTGAGCTTTAAGCCAACTTTTTCACTCTCCTCTTTCACTTTCATCAAGAGTCTCTTTAGTTCCTCTTCACTTTCTGCCATAAGAGTGGTGTCATGTGCATATCTGAGGTTATTGATATTTCTCCTAGCAATCTTGATTCCAGCTTGAGCTTCCTCCAGCCCAGCGTTTCTCATGATGTACTCTGCATATAAGTTAAATAAGCAGGGTGACAATAAGCAGCCTTGACATACTCCTTTTCCTATTTGGAACCAGTCTGTTGTTCGATGTCCAGTTCTAACTGATGCTCCTGGACCTGCATACAGGTTTCTCAAGGGGCAGGTCAGGTGGCCTGGTATTCCCATCTCTTTCAGAATTTTCCACAGTTTATTGTGATCCACACCGTCAAAGGCTTTGGCATAGTCAATAAAGCAGAAATAGATGTTTTCCTGGAACTCTCTTGCTTTTTCAGTCATCCAGCGAATGTTGGCAATTTGATCTCTGGTTCCTCTGCCCTTTCTAAAACCAGCTTGAACATCTGGAAGTTCACGGTTCGTGTATTGCTGAAGCCTGGCTTGGAGAATTTTGAGCATTACTTTACTAGCATGTGGGATGAGTACAGTTGTGCGGTAGTTTGAGCATTCTTTGGCATTGCCTTTCTTTGGGATTGGAATGAAAACTGACCTTTTCCAGTCCCGTGGCCACTGCTGAATTTTCCAAATTTGCTGACATACTGAATGCAGCACTTTCACAGCATCATCTTTTAGGATTTGAAACAGCTCAACTGGAATTCCATCACCTCTACTAGCTTTGTTTGTAGTGATGCTTGCTTTCTAAGGCCCACTGACTTCACATTCCAGGATGTCTGGCTCTGGGTGAGTGATCACACCATTGTGATTCTCTGAGTCATGAAGATCTTTTTTGTATAGTTCTTCTGTGTATTCTTGCCAGCTCTTCTTAATATCTTCTGCTTCTGTTAGGTCCATACCATTTTTGTCCTTTATTGAGCTCATCTTTGCATGAAATGTTCCCTTGGTATCTCTAATTTTCTTGAAAAGATCTCTGGTCTTTCCCATTGTATTGTTTTCCTCTATTTCTTTGCACTAATCATTGAGGAAGACTTTCTTATCTCTCCTTGCTATTCTTTGGAACTCTGCATTCAAATGGGTATATCTTTCCTTTTCTCCTTTGCTTTTCGCTTCTCTTCTTTTCACAGCTATTTCTAAGGCCTCCTCAGACAGCCATTTTGCTTTTTTGCATTTCTTTTTTTGGGGGATGGTCTTGATTTCTGTCTCCTGTTCAGTGTCACGAACCTCCGTCCATAGTTCATCAGGCACTCTGTCTATCAGATCTAGTCCCTTAAATCTATTTTCACTTCCACTGTATAATCATAAGGGATTTGATTTAGTCATACATGAATGGTCTAGTGGTTTTCCCCACTTTCTTCAATTTAAGTCTGAATTTGGCAATAAGGAGTTCATGGTCTGAGCCACAGTCAGCTCCTGGTCTTGTTTTTGCTGACTGTATAGAGCTTCTCCATCTTTGGCTGCAAAGAACATAATCAATCTGATTTTGGTGTTGACCATTGGTGATGTCCATGTGTAGAGTCTTCTCTTATGTTGTTGGAAGAGGGTGTTTGCTATAACCAGTGTGTTCTCTTGGCAAAACTCTATTAGCCTCTGCCCTGCTTCATTCTATACTCCAGGGCCAAGTTTGCCTGTTACTCCAGGTATTTTTTCACTTCCTAGTTTTGCATTCCAGTCCCCTGTAATGAAAAGGACATCTTTTTTGGGTGTTAGTTCTAAAAGGTCTTGTAGGTCTTCACAGGACCATTCAACTTCAGCTTCTTTAGCACTACTGGTCGGGGCATAGACTTGAATCACTGTGATATTGAATGGTTTGCCTTGGAAACGAACAGAGATCATTCTGTCGTTTTTGAGATTGCATTCAAATACTGCATTTTGGACTCTTGTGTTGACTGTGATGGCTACTCCATTTCTTCTAAGGGATTCCTGCCTACAGTAGTAGATATAATGGTCATCTGAGTTAAATTCACCCATTCCAGTCCATCTTAGTTCGCTGATTCCTAGAATGTCGACATTCACTCTTGCCATCTCCTATTTGACCACTTCCAATTTGCCTTGATTCATGGACCTAACATTCCAGGTTCCTATGCAATATTGCTCTTTACAGCATCGGACCTTGCTTCTATCACCAGTCACATCCACAACTGGGTGTTGTTTTTGCTTTGGTTCTATCCCTTCATTCTTTCTGGAGTTATTTCTCCACTGATCTCAAGTAGCATATTGGGCACCTACCGACCCAGGGAGTTCATTTTTCAGTGCCCTATCTTTTTACCTTTTCATACTGTTCATGGGGTTCTCAAGGCAAGGATACTGAAGTGGTTTGCCATTCCCTTCTCTAGTGGACCACATTCTGTCAGACCTCTCCACCATGACCCGTCTTGGGTGGCCCCACGGGCAAGGCTTAGTTTCATTGAGTTAGACAAGCTGTGTTCCTTGTGATTAGATTGGCTAAGTTGTCTGTGATTGTGGTTTCAGTCTGTCTGCCCTCTGATGCCCTCTCTCAGTGCCTGCCATCTTACTTGGATTTCTCTTAGCTTGGACGTGGGGTATCTCTTCACGGCTGCTCCAGCAAAGTGCAGCCACTGCTCCTTACCTTGGAAGTGGGGTAGCTCCTCTTGGCCGCCGCCTCTGAGCTTGGACGTGGGGTGGCATTAAGTACTCAGTGAATTTTCATTAACTGAATAGATGATTGTGTGTGTGAGGTTAAGTGCTGTAGAAAGTGAATAAAATGATATGGGAAACAGATGAAGTAGTAATTCTGTTAAGGGACTGCCTGGGAAAGATTTATAGGAGATGACATTAGAGGTTGGTCTTGAGGGTATTACTGCTAGAGAAAATTTAGGAAAAGAAGATACGAAGATAATGAAAGTTTCGATGTTTAGAGAAAGCGTGCTAGGTATAGCTATTTGACAGGAGCAGTTGGTATACTGTGACAATAGCGAGGGGTGAGACTAAATGAAGGTTGTGAAGAGTTCAGACTTCCATCATGTTAAGGGATTTGGAACTTTATCCTATAGATGATAGTCACTGAAGAGTTATAAAAGTAGAGTTGCTGGGATCTGTTGTAGAAAGGTAACTTTGGTTGTAGTATGGAGAATGTTAGGAGCAGAATAATTTAGGAAGCTTTTTTTTACTATAATTTAGGCCACAGATGATGCTCTAACAGAGGCAAGGGGAAGAGAGAGATAAATTAGAAATATCTTAAAGATTTATTTTTCAGCATCTTTGTAGAGGCATGGTTTACATATTGTAACAGAGAAACATCTTAAAATTAGCATTGACTTTGGTAACTCAGTAAATAATGAAGTGAGGAAAAGGCAGGGATGCCAAAGACGAGATGGATGCATGGTAATCCCATTTGCTAAGAGAACAAGAAGAATGAACCATTTTGAATATAGATGATAATGAATTTGTTTCTGAACTTGATAAGTTTGAAAGGCCAGTTGAACTTGGAGATACACCATTAAGTAGACTGAAAACTTGGGTCCAGAGCTCAGAGAACAATTCAGGACATAAAAATATGATGATGTTTAGGAAGTAGTTGAAACCATGAAGCTGTGTGAGTTTGCCTGGGAACAAGGAGCACAAAAAAAAGATGCCTAGAAATGAAATCAGGAAGAAATAGAAAATATGAGCAGATTGATTACTAGTAATGACATTTAATCAGGAATCAAATGTCTCCCAAGAAACAAAAAGTCCAGGACCAGATGGCCTCACGGGAATTCTACCAGACATTTAAAGAAGAGTTAATAGTGTCCTTCTCAAACTATTGCAAAAAATTGAAGAGGAAGGAATACTTTCAGACTCATTCTTCAAGGCCAGAGTTACCTTGATACTAAAATTAGACAAAGACCCTACAAAATAAAGGAAGGAAGGAAGAAAGAGAAATTGCAGATCAATATTACTGATGAACATAGATGCAAAAATCCTCAACCAAATATTAGCAAACCTAATTGAAGAATACATTAAAAGTAAACACCATGATCAAGTGGGCTTTATTCCAGAGATGCAAGGATGGGTCAATATCTGCAAATCAATCAACCTGATACATGACATTAAAAAAATGAATAAAAATCACATAATCATCTCAATAGATGCTGAAAAATCATTTTGACATAGCATCTATTTATGATAAAAACTCTAAACAAAGTGGGTATAGAGGAAATATACCTTAATGTAATAAAGGCTGTATATGACAAACCCACAGCTAACATTGTACTCAACAGTGAAAAGCCCAAAGCTTTTGTTTTAAGATTGGGGACAAGATAAAATTGCCCACATCTGTCACTTTTATTCACATAGTAGTGGAAGTCCTCCAGTTCAGTTGCTCAGTCATGTCTGACTTTGCGACCCCATGAACTGCAGCACGCCAGGTCTCCCTGTCCATGACCAACTCTTGGAGTTTACCCAAACTCATGTCCACTGAGTTGATGCCATCTAACCATCTTATCCTCTGTCATCCCCTTCTCCTCCTGTCTTCGATCTTTCCCAACATCAGGGTCTTTTCAAATGAGTCAGCTCTTCGCATCAGGTGGCCAAAGTTTTGGAATTTCAGTTTCAACATCAGTGCTTCCAATGAACACCCAGGACTGATTTCCTTTAGGATGGACTGGTTGGATCTCCTTGCAGTCCAAGGGACTCTCAAGAGTCTTCTCCAGCACCACAGTTCAAAAGCATCAATTCTTCTGCTCTCAGCTTTCTTTATAGTCCAGCTCTTATATCCATACATGACTACTGGAAAGTCGTAGCCACAGCTATTGGACCAAAACAAGAAAGAAAAAAAAAAGGCATCCAGATTGAAAGGGAAGAAGTAAAACTGTCAGGATTTGCAGATGATGTGATACTGTGTATGGAAAACCCTAACAGCTCCACCAAAAAATTGTTATGCATAATAAATAAATTCAGTGAAGTTTTAGAACACAAAAGTAATATACAGAAACCTGTTACATTTTTATACAGTAATAACTTTCAGAAAGAAAAATTAGGAAAACAGTCCCATTTACAGTTGCATTAAGAAAAAATATAACCAGGAGTAAATTTAACCAACAAAGTGAAAGAAAGTGTACTCTTCAAGCTATAAGACACTGATGAAAGAAATTAAAGGTGACAGATAAATGAAAAGAGATACAGTCCAATGTTCATAGACTGGGAAAAATAGTATTGTTAAAGTCCATACTACCCAAAACAATCTGATGTAATCCCTGAAATGGCATTTTTTACAGAGCTAGAGCAAATAATCCTAAAATTTGTATGGAACTGCAAAAGTAAGTAAAAAAAAAAAAAAGTTTTGACAGATTAGATTCTCTTCTATGAGGAGATTTTTTTTTCATTGTACTTATTCTTCAATGATTCTTTTTTCTATTTTTATAGAAAATGGTGACATATGTATTATATATTCTAAAGTGAAGAACAGACCAACTTAAATAGATTTTATTAATAACACTTATTGGGCTTGGGATAACCATGGATTATGAAAGGTGAATTATTGTCAAATTGAAGTACTTCATGATACTGGACATATTATAGAATTTAATGAAAATTATAATTGTAAACCTAAGCTAGGATTTGGTTATTTCATGTTATCTGAAAATACTTTGGGAGAGGGGAGAATAAATTGGAAGATTGGATTGACATATACACACTGCTGCTAAGTCACTTCAGTTGTGTCCGACTCAGTATGACCCCATAGAGGGCAGCCCGCCAGGCTCCCCCGTCCCTGGGATTCTCCAGGCAAGAACACTGGAGTGGGTTGCCATTTCCTTCTCCATTGAATGAAAGTGAAATGTGAAAGTGAAATTGCTCAGTCGTGTCCGACTCTTAGGGACCCCATGGACTGCAGCCTACTAGGCTCCTCCATCCATGGGATTTTGCAGGCAAGAGTACTGGAGTGGGGTGCCATTGTCTTCTCATATACACACTACTATATATAAAATAGATAACTAAGAAGGACCTACTGTGGGCTTCCTTGATGGCCACTTAAGTGGTGGGAGACATGGTTTCTATCCCTGGGTCAGGAAGATCCCTTGGAGAAGGAAATGGCAACACGCTCCAGTATTCTTGACTGGGAAATCCCATGGACAGAGGAGCCTGGTGGGCCACAGTCTATGTTGCTAGAGTTGGACATGATTTAGCTACTAAACAACAACAAAGGACCTACTTTAGAGCTCAGGGAACTCTACTCAATAATCTGCAATGGCCTGTTTGGGAAAATAATCTAAAAAAGAGTGGATATATATATATGTTGGAGAAGGCAGTGGACATGAGAGATGGTGATGCCATCCAACCATCTCGTCCCCTTCTTCTCCCACCCCCAATCTTTCCCAGCATCAGGGTCTTTTCAAATGAGTCAGTTCTTCGCATCAGGTGGCCAAAGAATTGGAGTTTCAGCTTCAACATCAGTACTTCCAATGAATAGGACTGGTTTTCTTTAGGATGGACTGGTTGGATCTCCTTGCTGTCCAAGGGATGCTCAAGAGTCTTCTCCAGTCTTTGAACTGCTCTACAGTTCAAAAGCATCAATTCTTTGGTGCTCAGCCCTCTTTATAGTCCAACATTCACATCCATACATAACTACTGGAAAAACCATAGCCTTGACTAGATGGACCTTTGTTGGTAAAGTAATGTCTCTTCTTTTTATTATGCTGTCTAGGTTGGTCATAGCTTTTCTTCCAAGGAGTTAGTGTCTTTTTATTTCGTGACTGTAGTCACTATCTGCAGTGATTTTGGAGCCTGAAAAAATAAAGTCTCTCATAGTTTCCATTGTTTCCCCATCTATTTGCCATGAAGTGATGGGACCAGATGCCATGATCTTAGTTTTCTGAATGTTGAGTTTGAAGCCAACTTTTTCACTCTCCTCTTTCACTTTCATCAAGAGACTCTTTAGTTCCTCTTCACTTTCTGCCATAAGGGTGGTGTCATCTGCATATCTGAGGTTATTGATATTTTTCCTAGCAGTCTTGATTCCAACTTGTGCTTCATCCAGTCCAGCATTTCTCATGATGTACTCTACGTATAAGTTAAATAAGGAGAGTGACAGTATTCAGCCTTGACGTACTCTTTTTCCTATTTGGAACCAGTCTGTTGTTCAGTTTCCAGTTCTAACTGTTGCTTCTTGATCTGCATACAGATTTCTCAGGAAGCAGGTCAGGTGGTCTGGTATTCCCATCTCTTTCAGAATTTTCCACAGTTTATTGTGATCGACACAGTCAAAGGCCTTGGCATAGTCAATAAAGCAGAAATAGATGTTTTTCTGGAACTTTCTTGCTTTTTTTTGATGATCCAACAAATGTTGGCAGTTTGATCTCTGGTTCGTCTGCCTTTTCTAAAACCAGCTTGAACATCTGGAAGTTCACGGTTCGTGTACTGTTGAAGCCCAGCTTGGAGAATTTTGAGCATTACTTTGCTAGCGTTTGAGATGAGTGCAGATTGTGTGGTAGTTTGAGCATTCTTTGGCATTGCCTTTCTTTGGGATTGGAATGAAAACTGACCTTTACCAGTCCTGTGGCCACTGCTGAGTTTTCCAAATTTTTTGGCATATTGAGTGCAGCACTTTCACAGTGCTCTTTTAGCAATTTGAAAGAGCTCATCGGGTATTCCATCACCTCCACTAGCTTTGTTTGTAGTGATGCTTTCTGAGGCCCACTTGACTTCACGTTTCAGGATGTCTGGCTCTAGCTGAGTAATCACACCATTGTGATTATCTTGGTCATTGGAATGAAAACTGATCTTTTCCAGTCCTGTGGCCACTGCTGAGTTTTCCAAATTTTTTGGCATATTGAGTGCGGCACTTTCACAGTGCTCTTTTAGAATTTGAAAGAGCTCAACTGGAATTCCATCACCTCTACTAGCTTTGTTCGTAGTGATGCTTTTTGAGGCCCACTTGACTTCACATTTCAGGATGTCTGGCTCTAGGTGAGTGATCACACCATCGTGATTATCTTGGTCATGAAGATCTTTTTTGTATATTTGATTTTGCCAAATCAGCAATCAATATTATTAGTACCTCAAGCCCTTCCTTGCTCCAATTCTTGTCACCCTCCTCCCAAAAGCATACATAAGGACAAAAAGAAAGAAAGAAAGCATAAATAATGACCATTGTCAGTTCTAACAAAGTAGATTAATTTTGCCTGTTTGATGTTTTATAAAATGTATACTTTTTATAAAGTATAAATGTATACAGTGTGTACACTGGTTTCTAGCATTCTTCACTTAACACGTTTGTGATGCTCAACTGTCTGGTTGTATGTAGTTGTGATTAGTTCATTCTCATTTGTTAGGTGGTGAATATACTGTAATGTATTTACAGGATGAGATTCTGTATAAATGTCACACTCTTTATATTTAGTCATTGCTTTTGAAGATGATTATTAATAGGGCTGGTATTTTGAAGCAGATTCTTTTTTTTTTTTTTTCTTGACTGCACTCTTTGTTGTGGCACACAGACTTTCTCCAGTTGCTGTGTGCAGAGGCTTCTCTATTTGTAGAGCATGGGCCCTAGAGCATGGGGGCATCTCTGGTTGTGGTGCACAGGGTTAATTGCTCTGCAGCATGTGGGATCTTAGTTCCCTGACTGGGGATCGAACCTGTATCCCCAGCCTTGGAAGGCTGATTCTTAACCACTGGACCACCGGGGATATCCCTGAAACAGATTCGTTTCTTTTTGCTGATCTCCACTGTCTCAGCTTTATTGGCTCTAGCTCTTAAGCATAGAGATTTTGGATGTATATGCAGGTTTTGATTATTTAATCTGTTTCTGCTTCCCATTAGAAAATTGATCATTATTATATATTTTAGCATTTATTTTAAAATGAGGTCTACTCAAAGAAAAGTTTTGTCTAGTCATTGACAGATTATTTAGTAATATAGAATAGCTTATGTTTGTTTTGGAGAAGGCTATGGCACCTCATTCCAGTACACTTGCCTGGAAAATACCATGAACGGAGGAGCCTAGTAGGCTGTAGTCCATGCGGTTGCTAAGAGTCCATGTGGTTACTTTGGCACTCAGCTTTCTTCACAGTCCAACTCTCACATCCATGCATGACCACTGGAAAAACCCAATACTAAAATATATTAATGAAACTGATCAGCTCATATTATTATAAATTGGAAAACAGTTCAACATTGGATCTCTAGAGTATTCTATATGTTCTTTAGTTCAGTTTTTGCGTACTTTGTAGATGCTATTCTTGTTGAATAATCCAAATGAGCAAACATTCATATATACAGATATTTTCATTACAGTGTTATTTATAATAGAGAAAATGAGTCACATTATTGATAATCTCTTGTTGGATTACTTCCAGGATGGCTCATTCATATGGCTGTAGGCAGAAACCCTAAGTTTTTTTTGCCATATGGATCTCTTTATAGGGTTGCTTGACTGTCCTTATGACATGGCAGCTGAATCCTTGAGAGAGAACAGGCAGTGCCTTTTGTGACTTAGTTTTGAAAGTCACATGTCATTTCTACCACATTTGATTTGTTAAAAGTAAACCACTAAGTCCAGCCTACATCCAATGAGAGGAAAATTAAGCTCCACTTCTTGAAGAAAGGAGTATCAAAGAATTTGTGGATGTATTCTAAAACACACTTCAAATGTCTAGCATTTAAATAGGACACAAAATTGGAATTATAGTGATTACAGTAAAAAAAAAAAAAGTAAAGATAAAAAGAACAGAAGGGATCTTAATGATTGTGTTAAGATTTGGAGAGCAAGAATGAGTTTTCCCCTTCTACATTTTCCAAACTGTGTTTTTATGTGACTTTTACAACAGAATTTTGTCATCAAGCTGTTTAGTTAGCATAAGTAGATCATGATCTTTCTCTTTGAGTCATTATATAATTTTTCCCCTTTTTAATTTGTGTTTTGTGGTGAGATACATGTAACATAAAATTTACCATATTAACCATTTTCCAGGATTCAGTTTAGTGGTACTAAATACACTAATACTATTATGCAGTCATAGTAACCATCCATCCCTAGAACTCCTTTCATCTTGCAAAAGTGAAATTCTATACCCATTAGACAACAGCTTCCTATTTTCCCCTTCCCCCAGCCCCTGACAGCCGCTATTTTACTTTCTGTTCCTATGATTTGGACTCTTCTAGGTATCTCATCGGAGAAGGCCATGGCACCCCACTCCAGTGCTCTTGCCTAGAATATCCCATGGATGGAGGAGCCTGGTCAGCTGCAGTCCATGGGGTCGCTATGAGTCGGACACGACTGAGTGACTTCACTTTCACTTTTCGCTTTCATGCATTGGAGAAGGAAATGGCAACCCACTCCAGTGTTCTTGCCTGGAAAATCCCATGGATGGAGGAGCCTGGTAGGCTGCAGTCCATGGGGTCACTAAGGGTTGGACACAACTGAGCGACTTCACTTTCACTTTTCACTTTCATGCATTGGAGAAGGAAATGGCAACCCACTCCAGTGTTCTTCCCTGGAGAATCCCAGGGATGGGGGAGCCTGGTGGGCTTCCTCCTATGGGGTCGCACAGAGTTGGACACGACTGAAGCGACTTAGCAGCAGCAGCAGGTATCTCATATAAGTGGAATCATACAGTATTTGTTTTTGTAACTGGCTTATTTCACTTAGCATAATGTTCTCAAGGTTCATTTATTGTAGCATATGTCAAAATATCCCACTTCTTTAAGACTGAATAATAATATTTTATGTATATACTGAAAGTGAAAGTGAAGTTGCTCAGTGTCCGACTCTTTGCGACCCCGTGGACTCTAGCCTACGAGGCTCCTCCATCCATGGAATTTTCTAGGCAAGAGTACTGGAGTAAGTTGCCATTTCCTTCTCCAGGGAATCTTCCCCACCCAGGGATTGAACCCGGTTCTCCCGCACTGCAAGCAAACGCTTTTACCGTCTGAGCCACCACACTACATTTTACTTATTTTTTCATTTGTTTATGGACACTTTGGTTGCTTTCATCTTTTGACTGTTGTGAGCAGTGCTGTGAACAAATATCTCATCAAGACCCTGCTTTCAGTTCTTCTGTGCTGGACCGTATGATAGTTTTCCTTTAAATTTTTGAGGGACTACTGAGCTATTTTCCATAGCAGCTGTACCATTTTACATTCTAACGAACAGTGCACAAAAGTTACAGGTTCTTCACATCTTCATTAACACTTTTGTTTGTTGGTTGGTTTGATAGTAGCTATCCTAGTTTGTGTGAGGTGGTTATGATATAATTTTTAATGGTTTAGTTTTCCAAGCAAAAATAAAGTTACTAAATTATTAGGAACTCTTAAGAGAATATAAAGATAACTTTTAGAGATGACAGAATTCTTTTTTGAAGATAGGGCATTTTCTTCACTGACATTATAATGATTTTCAGTGAATGCTGATGATGTGATTGCAGGTAAATTGGCAGGATGAGGAGCAGCAAATCAAAAGAGGTGCCTTTACCAAATCCAAGGAACTCTCAAAGCACGGATACTATTCAAGGTATGATTTGTTGTTTTTTTTAAACTGAACTGAATGCTTTGTTTAGGTCCTGTGCCTAAGATTTTGGGCTATTCAGTAAATGAAAATACTCATATGCTTTGATTTATAACAAATGGATAAATGCTTTTTAAAATTCAGTTTCATTTTAAATATACGATGTACTTTACCTTCAGAGGCACACAATAGTAAACTGCCTTATAAAGCAGTACATTCTTTTTTTAAAAAGAATCAGTATATGTAAAATTAGTTATGTATAATATTTTACAATAAATTCTGACTTAATGTCAATAAATGATACTATATAGCTCCCAATATAGACCTGTAGTACACAGATTAAAAAGTTATAGTCTCATTGAACTTCTTGTTTTTAGTGATGCATGGGGGTAACTTTAATTTAGGACTTGATTATTTTTAGGGACTTTGACAAATGAGTACATCTGGAGCAAGATAATTGGGTTCGTGAGGGACCTGGAAATCATGTCACATGAGGAGCATTTAGAGGAGATGAAAATATTTATCCTAGAGAAGGCTGACTCAGGGGAAATATATAGACTCTGAATATATATACTCTTTGAAGGGCTATTGTCTGAAAGAATGAATAGATGTTACCTTTGTTTCTACTAGTAGGGTGAAGTCTAGAGTAGTTTTCTGATCTTTTCATATAATACGAAATGCAGTATGGTACTTAACAGTGTATTTGTTCAGCTCATTGGGATAAACTGAGGATATTGCTTATTGTTGGAGATGTAGATGAGGGTGTTAGTCTAGTTGTCCTATGGGATCAGTGTCCTAGGGGGATCAGTGCCTAATACAGCTCTAAACCATGTATCGGGAAGCTAGGCTTTACAGGATGGGAAAAGAGTCATATTTTGGCTCACTGTAATAAAGCGCTTGCTGGAGAACAGTTCTGCCTAATAAAGTGGTTCTCAAACTTTTGAGTGCATTTAGGAGCTTATTAAAATGCAGATTTCAAGGTCCACTTCAGAGATTCTAATTCAGTAAATATTAATGTTGCCCAGCAGATATAACCGCACCATGGGATGCACTTTCTCAGACCAAGGCTGCTGTAAGTAATTATAGGTTCCATTTATTTCCTTCTAGTTTAAAATTTTCTGTTATGATTGAGTAGATTAAAATTCTTTTCTACAGTGCTTTTTTTAATGAGAAAATAGTTAAACTTTTCAATATGAAAAGTTACATACTATGTTACAAAATTAACGTTAGTGACAACTATTAGATGGTAAAGCAGTAATTAGGACATTACTTTAAGTATCAGAAACATTTACACTATGGCATATAAAATATTAAACTATGTTGTGTTATTTATTCTGCTTTAATAAATTTACTCAGTTGGTATGTTGAGATGAAGGTTTAAAATGTAGAATTTATTAAAGAAGGTAGGACTGTGTCTATGTAGGAAGCTCATAGACTGGAAATGAAAGGGACAGCTTTTGCTTGAGTGGACTGTGAGTCACCTGCTGGTTTTTTGTGGCAGTAACAGGCTGTTTTCTCTTAGCACTGCTGAAGAAAGGATGATTATGGGCCACTGTTCTCATTTATATTCTGTCCAGTCTTGTCTGGAGTTTAGAAATCCAGATTTGTCAAGTGATACATAGCTCTTTAAAGAGAGACCTTTTCCTTTTCTTTTTCATTTGCTCTCTAGGCAAATTGCTCTTCTAATATATATTAGGTTGGTACAAAAGTAATTGTGGTTTTTGCATTATTGAAATTTGCCATTTGATATTGGAATACACTCTAAATGTGGTTATGTTATACATCATTTTAATGTGCATTTCTCACTTTATTATTTTTTTTTTTTTTGCTAAAGACTTAAATTACTTGCTGCTTATTTTATATTTTTTTTAGACTATGGAAATTATGTTAGACAAAAAGCAGGTTTGAGTGATTTTCTTATTCGAGTCCAAAATGGGTCATTTGAAGCAACAGAGACAACTGACAACAATAGTGCTTTTGGACCTGCTAACAAATGTACAGTGTAGTGGGAGTTCAGGAAGTTCTGAAAAGGAAACAAGAAGCTGGAAGATAAAAGAGCTTAGTGGCCGGCCATCAGAAATTAATCCGACTAATTGAGAGCCATCATCGAATTGATCCTTATATAGCTGCGACAAGTTGCTGAAGAACTCAGTGTTGACCATTCTACAGTCGTGGAGCATTTGAAGCAAATTGGAAAGGTGAAAAAGCTCTGTAAGTGGATGCCTCATGAGCTGACTACAAGTCAAAAAAATTGTCATTTTGAAGTGTCTTCTCTTATTCTATGCAACATCAGTTGTATTTCTGATTGAGAATCCATTTCTCAAACGGATTGTGCCATGCGACGAAAAGTAGATTTTATATGACAACCAGCGACAACCAGCCGAGTGGTTGCACCGAGAAGCAGCTCCAAAGCACCACCCTAAGCCAGACTTGGACCAGTAAAGGTTCTTGTCACTGTGTGGTGGTCTGCTGCCCGTCTCATCTACTGCAGCTCTCTGAATCCCAGTGAAACCACTCCCTCTGAGAAATATGCTCAGAAAATCGATGAGATGCACCCCAAATTGCAACACCTGCAGCTGGTATTGGTTAACAGAAAGGGCCTAATTTTTCTCCATGACAGCGCCCAACTGCATGTTGCACAACCAGCACTTCAAAAGTTGAACGAATTGGGCTACAAAGTTTTGCCTCTTCCAGATATTTACCTGACCTCTTGCCAACCAACTACTACTTCCTTAGTATCTCAACGACTGTTTGCAGGGAAAATGCTTCCACAGCCAGCAGGATGCAGAAAATGCTTCTTAAGAGTTTGATGAATCCGGAAGCACAAATTTTTATGCGACAGAAATAAACTTCTCATTGACAAAAATGTGTTGATTGTAATGGTTCCTATTTTGATTAATAAAGATGTGTTCGAGCCTAGTTATAATGATTTAAAATTCGCAGTCTGAGGGCTGCCCTGTTGGGTTAGTGGTAAAGAATTCACTTGCCAATGCAGGAGACACAGGTTTGATCCCTGATCCACAAAGATTCCACATGCTGCAGAGCATGATAGCTGAGTTCAAGAGCCTGGAAACCACGACTACTGAAGCCCTTATGCCCTAGAACCTGTGCTTCCCAACAAGAGAAGCCACTGGAATGAGAAGCCAACACACCACAACTAGAGAGTAGCCCCCGCTCTCTGCAACTAGAGACTCAAGTCCACACAGCAATGAAGACCCAGGACAGACAAAAATAAATAAATAAAATTATTTAAAAAAAAGTCACAGGCTGAACTGTAATTATGTTTGCACCAACCTTATATGTGTGTGTGTGTGTATGTATATATATTTATGTATTTGTCTTATTTGTTTTGTATTCTACCAGAATTCAAGTCATCTATTTCTTAACAGTGTAAACTTGATACTTTCTGTCCTATAATCTTTTCAACTGATTTGAAAGTCAATCTAGAAAAGGTACTATAACCTAGATTTGGTCATAATACAGTCAGATTTTGGGTCCATGAATGTAGCAATCAGCATATATTCTTCATGAGCATTGTACATTTATAATGTAAGAATAGTTTTTATCCCATATTAAATTTAGAGGTAAACTAACTTAGAGCTGAATTGTTAATAGTTATTTTTTTTTTAAAAATTATTGGGTTTTAAAAAATAATTTTTAGGGGTGATCAATGGTTCATAATATAAACGGGGGAACAGTCTGATATAGAACTATTAATATGCAAAGGATTATTCCAATTTTGTGAGTATATTGCACTGCTAAAATCTGAAAGAAGATAAATCAGAATTTTACACAAAGTTTTTATCTCTTTGTGGTGGAATTTTGGAATTTTGATTAATTTTATTTTTTTCTACTTTTTTCTGTTTTCTTCATGTTTTCTCCTGTAAGCATTTAGGAGAAAATACTTTTTAAAATCATTGGTGGTTATATCAAAAGTCAACTGTAGTGCTTGGAAACCTGAATTTTATCTTATTAACTTTGTCCTTATTGTAAAACTTATTTTGTAGATATAAAATGATAAAAAGTTGTGGCTATTTAAATAATCCCAAATTTTAGTCTAGCGGAATTGTTCTTTCCTCATTTTTGCATATAAAACACATAAAATATGTAGAAATGCACAAAATATGTAGCATAATGATATGCAGCATACAATGTCAGAAAATTTACTGCTTTTAAAAAACTCAACAATTAAAAAAATATGTCAACAGGTCAAATAGAAAACTCTTGGTATTCTATAGACATTTTTATTTTTGTGTCCAAATTTGAGCAGCATTGGCCAATTGCTTAAGTAGTAAATAATAGAAAAACTATATTGTTTTTAGTTAAAATAAAGCATTCCTAAGTTTTTTCTGCTTTGGAGAAAGTTGTTGGACAATATAATTTAAGTAATTAAATTGATGGTAGCTGGTTTAGAATAGAATTAACCTATTTGTTTTTAGCTGAGACACATTGAAAACAAATTGGAAGTAGCCCCTACGAGTACAGCTGAGTTTGATTCTGTCATGGATACCAAGAAATCTTCTGCAAGTGCTACCAGAAAAATTAGTAGAAAAGGTATGTATGAGGTGACTCCCAAAGATATAAATATATTAAATATGAATTTTTGGTGTTTTGGTTTAATTTCTCCATATAATCCCATGTATTTCCTTGTTCTTTTGTTAGAGACTAGATGCTTCATCAGCATTTAGTTGTTTTCCTTTGGTACTGAGTAGTTATGAAGCAGCCTCATGTTCAGTGACTGTAGACAACGTTTTCTCCATCTTTTGATCAGGGACTTAGCACCACAGCATCACCTTTGGCAGTGCGTTTTCATTTGTTAGTGAGAATTTGATTTTGAGCCTTTAGGGTTATATACGTCCTTTAAAAAAAAAAAAAAATTTACAAGTATTTTAGTTTGAAATTTAGTTGACTTAAGACTTGTTTTTTTGGTTGGGATTTCTGATCAAAATTAGAATATTTATCTTACAAATACTATCATAAATTGACACTGTCAATATTTTCTTTGGTTACCTTTCATATATTTAATTTTGTGGTTGCATAATTAGTAGAATAAACTGGCAGATTAACTGAAACTATGATTCTTTTTTATAATCTGTGAGTCTTGGGTTTTAGCTGATGCATCTTTTTTGAAGTGAGAGCCTTTGACAAAAGGAATTTTTTATTTAGAATTTTACTTGGCGTTATTTGCTTAGAATACAATCTTTCTCTATAGATTGAGTTACTGTAATAATAGAACCTGAATTTTTTTTTATCTACTTGCATGGTATACAGCTTGAGAGTCCAGAAACAATAAGATACCCAAGCATTTATTTTCTTAAATAAGGGACAATAAGGTACCTAGCATTTATTTTCTTAAATGCTAGCCATGTTCAGAGACAGTTGTATTTTATATCATATGTTTTCATAGATTTCCTTTTTCTTCAGATGGTAGATACCTGGATGATTCTTGGGTTAGTGCTCCAGCTTCCAAATTTTCTAAATCACGAAAAGAGAAATCTCGTAGTCCTCTCAGAGCTACCACCCTGGAGAGTAATGTAAAAAAAATTAATCGTGTGGAGTTTCGTGACCCTTTGGTTTCTTACAGGTCAGTGTGGGTTTCTTTTTTTTTAAATTATCTATAGAGTTAACCTATAGTATTTGTACTAATATTATAGTTTATTTCCTCAGTTTTTCATCACACTCTGAATCTAATAGTATTGCCTTTTCCATTTTCCGAAAAGGTAAAGCAAAATCTTTTATATTACGAAATGATAACTTTCTGTTCTTTTACAGATTGAATATTTGGGGAGAAATAGTAATATTTGCTCCAGACCACTCCATTGTAATATGCTTCCTACAAACAAATTATTCAGTTTCTGGAAGTATGGCTTTCTTCTCCCTTATATCTCAGATTGGGTGTTCTACACAGTGGTCTTCACATAGTTTCGTTTTCTTCTCTTTTTTGAGTTGGAGGGGGCTAGCATTAATCAGTTACCTAAAATTTCTTTCTTCTGAGAATGTGAGTTGGTTTATTGTTGATGTTGCCAGTGGCTCCTTTTAACAATTCAGTTAGATGTTCAAGATTGATGAATGAATTTTAATATATGAATAGTATAAAATGCTTTGCATTTTTGTTAGCTAATTTAGGCTATTCACCAGATAAAATTAAAGAGTTTTGTATTTGAGGGACATTTTAACTACTGATAGAAATATGTTCTTGCTGTTAGGATAGCAAATAGTATTAATAGACACTGAAACTTATAGTTTCTTGTTTCATTTATAATCATTTTTTAGTATTTTAAAGTGTCAATCAGTAAAGTAAGGAGTTTTTAACGATGGTGCTTGGAAATACTTAGTTTTTATATTTGCTATTATTCAGTTGCTAAGTTATGTTTGACTCTTTGCGACTTTATCAACTGCATCATGCCAGGCTTCCCTGTCCTTCACTATCTCCCCAAGTTAGCTCAACCTCATGTCCATTGATTCAGTCATGCCTTCCAACAATCTCATCCTCTGTTGCCCCATTCTCCTCTTGCCCTCAATCTTTCCCAGCATCAGGATCTTTTCCAGTGAGTTGGTTTTTCACATCAGGTGGCATTCAGCATCAGTCCTTCCAATGAATATTTAGGGTTGATTTCCTTTAGGGTTGACTGGTTTGATGTCCTTGTTGTCCAAGGAACTCTCAATAGAGTAGTCTCTAGCACCACAGTTCAAAAGCTTCACTTCTTCAGTGCTCAACCTTCTTTATGGTCCAACTCTCACATCTTATATTTGAGATAAAAAATTTGGGTGATGAAGGTGAATTATGCTTTCCCCGGTGGCTCAGTGGTAAAGAATCTGCCTGTAATGCAGGAGCTGTGGGTGATGTGGGTTCGTTCCCTGGGTCGGGAAGGTCCCCTGGAGGAGGGCATGGCAACCCACTCCAGTATTTTTGCCTGGGGAATCCCGTGGACAAGAGGAGCCAGGTGGGCTACAGTCCATAGGGTCACAAAGAGTTGGACACAAGCAACTTAGCACGCAGGCATGCAGAGGTAAATTATGGGTTTGATTTTCAGTGTGTTCCATTTGATGCAATTCTGAAATATCTAGGTGAAAATATTCAGTAGGCAGTTGGATGTTTGGGTAGGAATGTGTGTGGAAAAGTCAGTGCTGCGAATATAAATATGGGAGTTGTCAGTAGCATTGAAGTGATAAAAGTGAAAAAAATAAATAGAGAAAAGGCCAGGGACTTAATCTGGGTATAAGTGCATAGTTTAGAAAAAGGAAAAAGGGAAAATTTTAAAGAATAATGAGATGCCTAGAAACATAATCACTATCAGAATTGAAATTAAATTACTATTTCTATTCTAATATTCTTTCTGCAAATAATACTACCTCACATTTAAAATTGTGTAAATTATGTATATTTTAAGAAAAGAAACAAATACCCATAGGATAGCTGTGAATAGAACACCCTTCACCTGGCCAGCTCCATTCATCATCTAAAACTCAGCTTTTATCACCTTCTGTATGAAACACTGCTGTATCTGTTTCTACCCCATTTCATTCCCTAGCTTATTCAACCCTTCCTCTGTGCTTCCCAGGTGGCACTAGTGGTAAAGAACCTGCTTGCTAATGCAGGGGACAGAAGAGACTCAAGTTTGATCCCTGGGTCAGGAAGATGCCCTGGAGGAGGGCATGGCAACCCACTTCAGTATTCTTGCCTGGAGAATCCTATGGACAGAGGAGCCTGGCAGGCTGTAGTCCATAGAGTCGTAAGGAGTCGGACAAGACTGAAGTGACTTAGTACCACCTGTGCTTCCTCTGTTGGAGCATTTTCATGCTGCATTATATTTTGATTAAATGTGTACCCATTACATTACTTTATGTAAAACTACAAATCTGTCTCATTCCCAAATCATTATCTTAATGCTTGTCATTTAACTAAGTATTCTATAGATATTTTTTCCAGCATTTTATTATGACAATTTTCATATTTATAGAAAACTTTAAAGAATTGCATAGTGAACATCCTTATTCATGCTATGCTATGCTATACTAAGTCGCTTCAGTCGTGTCTGACTCTGTGCGACCCCATAGACAGCAGCCCACCAGGCTCCCCTGTCCCTGGGATTCTCCAGGCAAGAACACTGGAGGGGGTTGCCATTTCCTTCTCCAATGCATGAAAGTGAAAAGTGAAAGTGAAGTTGCTCAGTCGTGTCCAACTCTTAGGGACCCCATAGATTGCAGCCTAACAGGCTCCTCCGTCCATGGGGTTTTCCAAGCAAGAGTACTGAAGTGGGGTGCCATTGCCTTCTCCGTCCTTATTCATAGTAGATATTTAATGAGTGAGTGAGTGAAAGACTGTGTGAAATGACTTTTTTTTTTTTTTTTAAAAGTTCATTTATTTTGATCTATCTAATTTGGCTCTGCTGGGTCTTAGTTGTGGCGTGCTGAGATCTTTAGTTGGAACATGTGGAATCTAGTTCCCTGATCGGGGATGGAACCTGGCCCCCCTTCATTGAGAGTGCAGAGTCTTAGCCATTGGACTACAAGGGCAGTCCCTACTTTACTTTTTTTAATTTTCTTTCCCTTACGATTAAGACATGTAGGTAACCTATCATTTTATACTTTATTTTATTCTCTGTTGTTTAGTCGCTAAGTTGTATCTGACTTTTTGCGATCCCATGGACTGTAGCTTGCTAGGCTTCTCCGTCTGTGGGATTCCCAGGCAAGAACAGTGGAGTAGGTTGCCATTTCCTTTTGCAAGGCATCTTCCTGACCCAGGCATAGAACCACATCTGCATTGGCAGGTGGGTTCTTCACCGCTGGGCCACCAGGGATTCCTATTTTATTCTCTGCATGTGCTGATTTTAGACCTTAATCATTTAAACAGTGAGTTGTTGCAGTCTGGTCAAGATAGTGAAAATAATTGAATTTAGTCTTGATCTCTAGTGGAAGCTGCAGAACTCAGTTCTCAGCCCCTGTCTTATTTAATAATCAGCCTCTTAGAAGAGGGTCTAATGTTTTTTGAGTCATGGAGCCCAGTGAGAATCTGATAAAAGCTATAGACTGTCTCTTTAGAAAAATGTACACAGTTGTATACTCATGACAGCTGCAAAATTACCATATTTTGCTGTAATAGAGTCATGACTTTGATAATTTTTGTGATAGAGTTTTATGCCTAAACTGAAAGATTTAGATCAGGAATGTACAATGGCACCATAAAGTGAACCACACATATGTAATTTAAATATTTTTAGTAGTCAACACATGTGATTTAAATATTTTTAGTAGTCATATGCACACACCCAAAGATGTTTTATGGTCTTTATTTTTTAATTTTTCAAAATCTGGTACGTAATTTACATTACAGCACATCTCAGTTTGGATTAAGCACATTCAAGTGCTCAATTGCCACATGTGGCAAATATCTACTCTTTCAGAACTTGGAGGTCCAGATGATTGTTATGTCTGTTTCTATAATTTTGTTGGGTAGTTTTTCATGTCTTCTTCCTACTGCTGAGGCTTGTCTTCATTAATCTCCCTTTTAATAACTGCTGTTTCTAAAATATAACTTACTAGAATGATAGGTAAAATCAAAATAGTTTCTGAAGGAATACTTTTGCTAGCGTTTTTGTGAGTAGAGAATATGGACTTTGTGATGCATGCTTTGGATGTGTCCAGTCTTCTTTGCCTACTCTGGAATTCCTAGACATGCTTTACATAACTTGAAGCTGCCAAAAAAGTTGTCTGTAGTTCAGAGAGATTTAACTTTACTAACCACATTTATTTGGAGGTCAATGTTTATTGTACTTCCACTTTATTTCTACTCCCAATCTGTTAATTTTGTACACTGTTTAGAAGTTATATATGTGAAATGCCAGAATTTGAGAACTTTTCCCCCTAGTTCTTAAGGTTTTATGGAGAAGTAAAATGTACATTTTGGTAGTAAGTGTCAAGTGAATATCCAAAGTCAGATTGTATTTCTGCTTTCTGGGGTTCTTAAGGAAATCTCTGCATGCATCTTTTGCGTAGTTTTATAATATGCACATTATGATTTAGATTATTTGCCATAATCTAACCTTTGATACCCAGGAGGCATTGAGTATTGAATTTTAATAGTAGTAATGATTATCTCGTTATTTCTAACCTACTAGAGTGTCTAGGTTTTGGGGTCTCTAATGTTTAGAGTTCTCCATTCAGTTTGTATGACTGGTTTTTGTATTCTTTATTTAAAGCTTATTATTTTTTAATAATAGGGAAGTCCATGGCACACCATCCAGTATAAGCCCCAGCCATTTAGAGTCAAAGCGTGTATATTGTGTGGATGTTAATGAAGAGAAACCTGAGAGTGGGAACCGGTTGATGTGCAGTCAAGAAGATCGGAATATACTTTGCTGTGATTTTGAGAGCTCCCAATCATCTGCCGTTGGTGATACAGTTGTTAGGTTTTTAAACGATCGACCAACAATTGATGCATTGCAAAATTCTGAATGTTTGATTAAGGTGGCAGCTGCCGTGAGAAGTGATGAAGAAAAACCTAATAGAACAAAAGGAAATGAGAACACTTTGAAGTCTTCTGTGTGTACCATGGGCCATAATATTGATTCAAAAGTGTTACGGTTAACTGACTCTTCTCCGTCTTCTACTAGTACTTGTAATTCCCAAAGATTAGATATCCTAAAGCGACGACAACATGATGTCAAACTGGAAAAACTCAAGGAGCGGATTAGAAAACAGTGGGAACACTCAGAAGAAACAAATGGCCAGGGCCAGAATCTGGGTCATATTGACCATCCGGTAATGGTTGTTAATGTTGATAGCTCAGTGACAGCAAAAGTCAGGAAAGTGGCAACAGCACCACCTGCTCCAACATATAAAGGTTTGTAATCAGTGTTTGCATCTTCTCTTTTCCTGCCTCCTTGTCTCCCTGTTTCCCTAGGATGTATTGGAGTAGAGAGGATCATTTAGAATAGGAGGTGATTCTCAAATCAAGTGCATAAAAAAATTAATTCAAAATGCATGCTAAAAATGCAGATTTAGATCCTTCAAGAGGTTCTTTTAGTTTGAGACCTCCCATATGAACCTTTAATAAGTTGTACAAAAGAGAAAATAAAAATTAGTACAAATTTAAAAATAAAAAATATAAAATATAAATACAAAAAATATCAAAATAAGTATAAAATTTCAGCGAACTGAAAGAATATTACTCTTACTCTGCCATTGTATTTCTATTGTTATTAGAAATTCTTTTAAAAGCAATGTTTGAAAAATACTTCAATCACTGCTAGTTAATAGTTGGTTACAGAATATCTTGGCACTGACATTTTGATCCTATTTTGTTAACCTTAGAATTTTGACAGGGGTTTTCTCCATGTTTAAGAAAACAATAAATCAGATTTCCATTGAGAAGATGCTTTTCAGAGAGAATTTCTGCTTTCAGCCTAACTCAAGTTTTTATATATGGTAGTTTTGCATTTTTATGTTCCTGAAATTATTTTCACAGGGTCAGGGTCATCCATGTAAAATTTTGATTCATTGATGAGGTTAGACTTTGGTCTTAAAGTTCCTGCCATTCTGGCCTTTCTTTTGCAGATATTTCCAAGTTCAGTATTTATAAATGTATGAAGATCAAAATATAATCAAGATTGGTTTATTCTGTTAATTTTAACAGAACAAACTTAACTATAGTTTGAACAGTTTATCAGTTTTTTTGTGATATGTTTTGCTAGTAATATTCATTATGCATTAAAGATAGATAATTAGCATTTTATTCTAGACAATTCATGATAAAATTGTGGGTAGTTCCCTTAATAGAATTCTTTTTTATCCTTCTAGTTGTTTGTGTGCCATGTAGAAATCGTCCACATTGCTGACAGAGCAATTAGCAAATGGTGGGGTCAGAAGTTCTTGCTGGTTCTAAGATAGTGATTATACAAAACTAAGATAGTGATTATATAAAACTTTGGCTATATTTATATCAGACCCATTAAATGCAGATTGTACCTTTAAGGTTTGTTCATTCTAGAAGTCAAAGTCTGTGGTTTCAAAGTTCTTCCACTGAGGCAGAGTTAAGATGGTTGATTTGAATCTGTGTTTTATTTAATAATTTGTAAAAATCTAAAAATTAAGAAAGCAACTTTAAAGAATCAGAGTGAAAATCTTAAGTATGACTTTGAGTCGTGACTAGATTTTGTATATTCCTTTTATTACTAGTTTTAATACTTTAGTTTCCATATTAAAATATATTATGAATGTAACTGTTATCTGGTTAACTAATGAAATATAGTATTCATTTCAGAAATCATAACAGAATATGGTTTCCAGTGGTATTCTGAGCAGTGGATTTATCTTTTCCACCAGTGAAGAACTGTTTTTCTGCTAACTTTTTGTCAATGTAAATTAAAAGTATCTTAATATACTGTATTCTAAAGTGACATTTTAATTTCATTTGTTTAAATACTTAGTAAATTCACTTGATTTTCAGTTGAAAAGATGAAAAAGACGTACATTGAAAAGCTGTATCATTCTTGTGCTCCAGTCACCTGGTCCCCTTTCTGGAGGTTATTTGTGTTAACAATTTATGTATCATTCCAGAGATAATTTTCTCTTACACAAATGAAAGAAGGAGATTTTTCTTTGTCTTTTTATATAGTTGTTAGTATATGAAACCCATTCTAAACACATTACATTTATGTGTGTATATGTTTAAAATTTGAAGTAGTGAACACAGTGATTCTTTCATTGTTTTATACTTAGTGGTTTACATATCTTTTCCTTTCTGGTTTAAATGCCCAAGAAGATTAGGCCTATATTGATCATCTTATTTTATTTCAAAACTTAGTACAGTGTCTTGGACACAAATGCATAGTAAATATTTTATTCTATTCAATAAATTCAATTAGTAAGAAAAAATGTGCACAAAGAGAATGGAAATAAAAACTGGGGAACAGAAAGAGAAACTGATGTAGATACTGAACGCTGCTTAAAGTTAACTTATAAGACGCAAATATAAAGAAAGGCTCCCATAAAGATAAATGTTTCCTGAAGAGAAGAGAAGAAAAAGTGATAAGGTTGAATGTAGAGAGATGGAATGAGGGTAAGAAATGTTGGGAGGAAGATAGATTTACATGGAATTGCCACACTTTCTTGTTATAAACTGTAGTTTGCAATAGACTGAACACTATGTTTATAAACTTTTTGTTTATATAGCTATAAGCATAGTTGTGTGTGCCCTGTGGTACAAATTTCAGGTAAAATTAAGCTTATGCTGTTGTCTTAAGAGCTGAATAAGAGTACTTTCTGTTAGACATGTAATTATTTTACCAGTAACATTTTATCTAGCACTTTTAAAGTGCTTTTACAATTTTTGACTCCATTAAATTGATTTAATTTTTAAAAAATATTTAATGACAATTCTTTGGTAAGTTGAGCCCATTTGAAAATACAGATCTTTTTACTATTCTGGTTATTATCCATATTCATTACTTTATCTTTTTTTGCAAAGTAACATTTTAAGTTTAGTATATTTCTTAAGAAATAGTGATAAATTTGAAGTAGGAAATTAGAATGATAATTTCTAGGAAATAGCACATGTGTAATGTTTGTTGAGAAATAGACCAAGTATGTTTTAAGGAACTGTTTTCCACACTTTGGTTGTCTGCTTTTGCCTGTGTAGACAGAAGCTTGTCTATTTGTTCAGCCATAGGCAAAATCAGACGGATGGTAGTGATTAACGCTTGTCTTCAAAGAAAAGAAATGTGACTATTGTTGTTTCTCCTCAAACTTGAAAAGGTAGTTCCTCTGATATCCATAATTTATGATTGACATTCTTTTATCATTTAATTTGGTGCCTCTCCATTTCTAGTCTTTTTGAACAAATGTATATTGCTTTGTCTAACTGAAGCTTTCTTTTCCAAACAGCACTTGTTAACACATTATGTGGTAGCTAATGATGCATTCCTCTTTTAAAAGCTTATAAAGCTGTTCAACATTTAATTATTAGGGATACACAAATCAAAACTATTAGGGATACACAAATCAAAACCACAATGAGATACCATTTCATACCTATGAGGGTGACTATAATAAAAAAGACAATAACAAGTGAGGATATGGAGAAATTGCTGGTAAAAATGTAAAATGGTGCAGCTTCTTTAGAAAACATTTTGACAGTTCCTCAACAAGTTCAATGTAAGAGTTACCATGCTGCTGCTGCTGCTAAGTCGCTTCAGTCGTGTCTGACTCTGTGCGACCCCATAGACGGCCTCCTACCAGGCTCCTCTGTCCCTGGGATTCTCCAGGCAAGAACACTGGAGTGGGTTGCCATTTCCTTCTCCAATGCGTGAAAGTGAAAAGTGAAACTGAAGTCGCTCAGTCATGTCCAACTCTTAGCGACCTCATGGACTGCAGCCTACCAGGCTCCTCCATCCATGGGATTTTCCAGGCAAGAGTACTGGAGTGGGGTGCCATTGCCTTCTCCAGAGTTACCATATGACCCAGCAATTCCACTCCTAGATATACTACCCAAGGGAATTGAAAAAGGTATATTTACACACATCCTTATGCATATATGTTTATAACGACATTATTTATAATAGCCAAGAAGTAGAAAACAGTCCAGATGTTCATCAACTGGTAAATAGATAAGCCAACATTGATAAACAATGGAGTATCATTCAATAATAAAAGCTAAGTGAAAAGCCAGACACAAAAGGCCACACATTGTAGGATTCTATTTATATGGAAATGTCCAGAATAGGCAAATCTGTAAAGATAGAAAATAGTTGAGTATTTGGCAGGGAATAGAGGGAGTGGTGTGGGGAGCAACTGCTGATGGGTACAGGGTTACTTTTCAAGGTGATGAAATGCTCTAGAATTAGATGGTGGTGATAGTTGTGTAACTATCAAAATATCCTAAAAACCAGGGAGTTGTACACTTTTAAAAGAGTGAATTTTTTAGTATATTAATTTATTTCACTTAAAGTTAATAATATAACAAAACTTTGAATGCAGTATTGATAAGGATGTTTTGTATTGTTGGTTATATATTAGGCTTCAATCCTTCAGAGACCAAGATTCGAACACCTGATGGGAAAGTGTGGCAGGAGGCTGAGTTTCAAAACATGAGTAGAGAACTGTATCGTGATTTAGCACTTCACTTTGCAGGTGAGAGTAGAGTGTTCCTAGGTTTTGAGTGTTTTATCATGCATACTACGTAAGCTGCAGTGCTGAAACATAAAATTGTCACCAAACTAATTTCCCATTTCTAAATGCATGGTATACTGAAGTAGTGATACTGTCAGTCACAAGCTTTTAGCTTCTAGGCTTTGCTCTAGGGTTCAATTAGCATATATAGCTGAAAAGACGGAAACAAGGCTATTTTTAAACTAAGGGACGTTATGAGTGGGCTTATCTGATTTGAAGGAAACATAAGAGTAGATGAAATTTAGTAGCCCTCTGAGATCTTTGAAATGGTCAGTAATTTGGTGGGCAGCAGATAAGATACTGTGAGGGCAAAAAGCAGGAAAAAAAATGAACATTATCAGAAGGAATAATGTGTGTTAGAGGATTGAAAATAGGAACTTATGGAAGACTGGAAGAGGAAAATAGGAAGATCATACATATAATATTACTATATTGAAACCTTGTATGATTTGGGGCAAGATGCTGCCCAGCATTTAGTCTCCTAAATGTTTTACAGTTGAGGAAGTGTAAGGTCAAGGAGTAATTTTCCCATGGTTGCATAGAGCAGTTAAGAATTGAAGCCAAGCTTTAAAACCAACTCAGTCTGACTCTGAAGCCTGAAAATTTTCTGGTAAGCCCTAGTAGAGACTCTGCTAATAAATATTATGGCATTCACTGTCCAGTCCAATTTTCCTACTATTATTTTTGGAACAATATCTTCAGAAATTTTTTCTCATATGAAAAGGAAATACAATGCAATAGTTAAGAGTGAGATTTTGAAATTAGTTTACAAGCATTCAAATTCTGGCTCTGCCACTTAATTAATTCTTCATACTGTCTGTGTTACATAAACTCTCTTCCTTGGTTTTCTCATTTGTAAAATGGGAATGATAATATGCTCCATAGAACAGTATCAGTAGACTAGTGGAATGATGTATGCCAAAGAACTCTTAAAGAGGTCTGCCTGTTATAGTCTGCCTTCTCTTTTGTTTTGGTGGGTCAGCTCTCCCGCTGCTTCTATCTTAAACAAAACCCATCTACTTCTGTATTAAATTCCATTTGCTCTAGTGTATTTAAGGACATTACTACAGCCCTGTTTTCTCTTTCCCATTATCAAGTTTTCCCTCTCTGTGAGGTCATGCCCATCAACATAGTGTTTGATAACATGCTTGTTATCTGGGCCATCATGAAAGAACCCCTCTTTTGGCCCTACTCTGCTTTGTTTCTCTCCTTTTATCTGAAGTGAAGCTTCAGAAAGTTGCTTTATCTTCATAGTCTCCAATTTTTCTCCTCCATTTTACTCTTGAATCCTTTCTGTTAGGTTTTTGCTCCTACTTCTCTGTGGACTGCTGTTACCAAGGTTATCAGTGACTTCCACATTGCTAAATCCAGTGTGTAATTCTCATTTGTTATCCTGCTTGATCTCTCAGAAACATTCAGTTCAGTCGCTCAGTCATGTCCAACTCTTTGCGACCCCATGGACTGCAGCATGCCAGGCTTCCCTGTCCATAACCAGCTCCCAGAGCTTGCTCAAACTCAGATCCGTCAAGTCGGTGATGCCATCCAACCATCTCATCCTCTGTTGTCCCCTTCTTCTGCCTTGAATCTTTCCCAGCATCAGAGTCTTTTCAAATGAATCAGTTCTTTGCATCAGGTGGCCAAAGTATTGGAGTTTCAGCTTCAGCATCAGTCCTTCCAATGAATATTCAGGAATGATTTCTTTTAGGATGGACTGGTTGGATCTCCTTACAGTCCAAGGGACTCTACAGAGTCTTCTCCAGCACCAGAGTTCAGAAGCATCAATTCTTCAGCACTCAGCTTTCTTTATGGTCCAACTCTCATATCCATAGATGACTACTGGAAAAACCATAGCTTTGACTAGACAGACCTTTGTAGGTAACGTAATGTCTCTGCTTTTCTATATGCAGTCTAGGTTGGTCATAGCTTTCCTTCCAAAGAGCCAGTGTCTTTTAATTTCATGGCTGCTGTCACCATCTGCAGTGATTTTGGAGCCCTGAAAATAAAGTCTCTCTCAGAAATGTTGGATATCACTAATCACTTCATCTTTGAAATTCTTTACTTGGAATCTTATCTATGATACTATAAGTGTTTGGTTTTCCTCCCAAGTTTATCTGCTCTTTTTCATTCTTTTTTTTTTTTTCCTAATCAACTATCTGATCTCTGAATATTGGCATGTCCTGGTCCCTGTGCTTGGATCTGTGTTTCTTATTGTTTTTCTTTTTTCGTTTTTCTTTTCTCTTCCATCCCTTTCTTTTTCCTTTATTGTTTTTTAAATTTTTTGTTTATCTATATACAAACTAGGCAAGCTCATAGAGTTTCAGTACTTTAAATATTCTCTGCTGATGATTCCCAGATTTATGTCTCTGACCAGACTTCTCTGAATTCAGATTCATATCCAGCTGCTAACTCTGCACCTCCCCCTGGATGTATAATAAATTTCTTAAGCTTAATATATCCAAAAATGGAGCTAGCTAACTAAATGAGGTCATGGTACACTCCTTAAACTTATTCCTCTGGTAGTCTCTCCATCTTACTGGAGAGTAAATCTTATCCTTCTGATTATTCAGGTCCCCAATCCTTGGTCATCCTTGATCCCTATGTTTCTCTCATACCTTATATCTAAATTGTCTGAAATACCTCTAAAATATAATCACCTTCACCTACCACCTAGGTTCAAGCCATCCACTGTCAGTCTCCTGGCTGGATTACTGCAGTAGCCTTCTAACTGGTTACCCTGCTTCTGCTGTTCTAATGAATCTGTTCTCATCATAGATATCAGAGAAAGCTTGTTAAAATAACATTTAGGTCATGTCACTCCTTTGCTCAATTTCTCATCCTATTCTTGAGTAAAACCTGAAGTTCTCAAAATGACCTATAAAGCCCTATGTAATCTGGCCCTCAGTCATGTCTTTTGACCCTAACTCTTACTGCTTTTCTCTTTCTTCACTTCATTCACATTGATTTCCTTGCTATTTCTTAGACACTAAGTATGCTCCTGCCTCAGGGCCTTTGAATCACACTTACTTCTTTGCTCAGAATGCAGAGCTCTATATATGTTTAAAGTACATTTATCCAGATCTGTGGTTGAGATTAATTTTCAAGTTTGTGTGTATAGTCAGTTTATTTCTGCAGATTGGAATTTAAAAATTAGTGAGCAGTAGTTTATATGTGAAATACTTTGACATATTTCACTAGCCTAATCATAAAAGGGCCTAATGTAGGAATATTGAGTATTTTATACAGTTTTATTCTAGAAGTTCATGATATTTCAGTTAAGTGGGAATTTTTAAATGAAATAGGAGTCTGTGAAAGTGCTTCTGAGATTCTGTAAATGCTGTAATCTAGCTTGGAAAGCATTATTGTAGCTTCTTTCAGTTTGTGAAAACCAGGTGAGTGTCTAAAGGGTTTCCTGGGGGAAAAAAAAAAAAAAAAATTGAGACCTAACAGTAGAGTAATCGTGATCTCTAGACCTTTCTGTAAGAGGACTTGACATTGCAGCTTTTGAGTCAAAGAAATAGTGAAGGTTTCTCTCTCCCTTCCTGAATCATGTATTCTATATAGGTTTCTCATACTGGGGGGAGAATGAGTGGGTCAGTACCACTTGTTATAATATTTGCTATAAATGTTTCTGTTTTTCAGATGATAGCTCTATGAAAGAAAAACCAGCTGAAAAAAGTAAAGAGAAGAAAGTGGTCAAGCCAGTACGAAAAGTCCAAAAGGTAGCACAGTTATCAAGTTCAGAATGCAAAACAGGTTGGTTTTCTCAATATTAGGCCCATCTTAAAGTTACATATTAGTGAAATGCCATCTATTCAGAAATAAATGTTCTTATTATTTGATACATACAAAAATTCAGTATATTTTATGTATCATTTTATGTGTGTTTTCTTGAGGTTAATTGACATACTTAGAATATGTAATCTGAAAAATCTTCATATATGTATATACTCATGAAATATGTTCACCATGATACTGAACAGTGCCCCCCCATTTTTTTCTGTCATTATTTTTTTAATAGAAATTAACCAGATTAAAGGTAATGATTTTCATATAGTGAACTTTTATATACAGAGGGATGGCTTATGCCTATAGCTAAGTTTCTTCACTTATTCTCATGAGTGAATAAATATTGCACAAGAAAAATCTGGCAGTCTGTGCTAGTAATGGACTGGACTCAGAGTAAATCAAGGTGAGGGGAAAGAGAATTCCCTAGCTTTATAGTGATTAACATTTTAGGCTTAATCTAGATTGCCTGAATTTATACGTTGGTTCTGTCATGTCTAACTTTATTCCTTTGGTAATTGAGTTAATGTTGGTGTCTTCTGGTTTCCCTGTTTGTTAATGGGAAACCACTAGTTAATAGGTTGTTGTGAGAACTAACATAGTTAGTACCAAAAGTACTCAATATAGTACCTGACACATTATAAACACTCAATTGTTAGGTGTAATTTCTCTACTACTACTTATTATTTCTAGCTGTATTGAAAATGGCTGTTTAGTGTGTCATATTTAAATCATTGAGTAATTTGGGTCAAGGGAATGGAGAAAGTTGGAAACTTGTCACTTTGAGTTTGGAGACAATTCACATATTCATTATGCAAATATATTTGCTTTATTTAAGGCACTGGGATATTCTAAGCTTAGGCAATATAGTGGTAAGCAAGATGCACATAGCTCCTTCCCTCCTGGAACTTAGAATCTTGTCAGGAAAAAAGTAGGTATGTAGTTATAATAAAGTGTAATGAATATTGAATAAAGTGAAAGTGTTAGTCGCTCCATTGTGTCTGACTCTTTGCCAGCCCACCAGGCTCCTCTGTCCATGGGATTCTTCAGGCAAGAATTACTGGAGTGGGTTGCCATTCCGTTCTCCAGGGGGGTCTTCCTGACCCAGGGATTGAACCTGAGTCTCCCACATTGGAGGCAGATTCTTCACTGTCTGAGGCCACAGGGAAGCCCCCAAATAATTGAATAGGGAACATACAAAGTCCTATAAAAACACAAAAATAGAGTGATGGGGCACTGGTTTGTGACCAAGTGCTTGTTTTTCTGATCATAGACTAATCAGTTCAGTTCAGTTGCTCAGTCATGTCCGACTCTTTGCAACCCCATGGACTGCAGCACGCCAGGCCTCCCTGTCCATCACCAACTCCCGGAGTTAACGCAAACTCATGTCCGTTGATTGGGTGATGCCATCCAACCATCTCATCCTCTGTCAACCCCTTCTCCTCTCACCCTCAGTCTTTCCCAGCATCAGGGTCTTTTCTAATGAGTCACCTTTTCACATCAGGTGGCCAAAGGATTAGAGTTTCAGCTTCCACATCAGTCCTTCCAATGAATATTCAGGGCTGGTTTCCTTTAGGATGGACTTGTTGGATCTCCTTGCAGTCCAAGGGACTCTAAAGAGTCTTCTCCAACACCATAGTTCAGAAACATCAATTCTTCGGCGCTCAGATTTCTTTATGGTCCAACTCTGACATCCATACATGACTACTGGAAAAACTATATAGCCTTGACTAGATGGACCTTTTTTGGTAAAGTAATGTCTCTGCTTTTTAATATGCTGCCTAGGTTTGTCATAACTTTCCTTCCAAGGAGTAAGCGTCTTTTAATTTCATGGCTGCAGTCACCATCTGCAGTGATTTTGGAGCCCCCCAAAATAAAGTCAACCACTGTTTCCATTGTTTCCCCATCTATTTGCCATGAAGTAATGGGACTGGATGCCATGATCTTGTTTTTCTGATCATAGTCTAATCAAAAGAGTGCCAAAGTGACATCCATTGTTAATTGTAGATGCCATACAAGAAAGACCCTGGCTATATACCAATAAAAAAATAAAATTTTATAGGAACAGGAATGACCTGGATGTAAACTAAACTACTTCTTACATTAAAAAAATGTAAGAGTGTTTTTCATGTGATATTGTTGTGAGGGGCATAGTTTGAAAGGAAGCACTGGGACCACTATAACTTGTAAATACTGATCTTGGATTGTATTTATCCAGTTTTGTGGTGGGCTAATTCTGCCATGTGTATACTGTGGCAGTGACTGCTACAGAGAGTCATTTAATTGAGTTAAAGCTGTTTTAAGAGTTTATCTATAGTAAAAATTCTTTTTCTACCAATGACTGCATGGGACTATTCCAGAAAGCCAGAATTTAGAAATAACCACCCAGCATATTTGGAAGCCAGCATTTATAAATAACTACCCAGCATATTCATGATTGCTTGCTCTTGATTCAGAAAATTAAGCTGAAATTGAAGAGAAACATGTTCTCACATTTTGCTTAAGCACATGAAGTGTCTTATAAATAGATTGAACAGTAAACTTAAAACCGTTTAAATATTTTAGATAAACTTTTTAAGGTTAATAGCAAGGTGCAAAAGCATTTCTAAAGTAGTACACATTGATAATTCATGTTTTTTAATGATAGATGTTTTCATTAAAACTACTTTCATTTAAACGGTACTATAAATATTTTTAAAAATTATAGATGTAATAAAGTAGTATCACAGAAAGCTTGGAAAATAGAAGAAAACAGATAAAAACCACTGCTCTTACTTAAACAAAGGACTAGTAGTTTTGTGTATTTCCTTAATTTTAAAATCAGTAGTAGATTACTGTAGTCATTGTATTATAAGATTTTATCTTTTTCTCTTAGCATCTTAGGACAAGAACATTTCTGCTATTTCTTATAGAAATTGTAATTGGAAGTGGCCATACAGTACTCCTAATAGAAACATAGTTTATCTACTATTCAATATTTAAGTTACTTCTGATATTATAAAAATAATACAGTGAACATTGTCATTTATTTTTTTTCTTTCTGTTGGATACATTTCTCTTACTTCAATTATTTGATCAAGGGAAATGACCCCTTTGACATTTAATACTATTTTTTAAAAGGAAACTATATCCATTGATATTTCAACAAGCATAGTAAAAATGATTTTTACTGTAATTTTACCAGCTTTGGCTATGAATGTAAAAATATTTTTTCTAATTTAATTAGGTTTAAAGTTTTACTTCATTATTTTCATTTCCATTACATTTTTATATTGCTTTGTATTTAAACACTTTTGCATATTTATTTCAGATTTTTAAAATGGTTTCTATTTTATAAATGGTCTTTCATGGTATTTTTTGTTTTTTAAGTCACTGTCTGTTTTGAAATAATGGTCTAATTTTAATTTTTTTACCATCTCAAGCTAATAAATGAAAATTTTTTCTCTTGATAAACAGCTGTATTTATTGGAATATATGTTTATTTTTATGAACTTCTATAATGGCAGTTTAAAGCATTGATGATATTTGCTTTCTGAGTGTCATTGTTTTATGCATTAAAAAGTAATGTGTAGTAATGTGTTGTATGTCTATAAAATACAATGTTAAATTCTCTGTAATAACCATCCCCTTCAAAGGTAGTCACTGTTAACTCTTTGTTACGTGTTTCCTTAAGGTTTTTTTCTATGCTTCGCTTAAGTCATTTGCTCATTCAGCAGACATACATTTTACTGTGTCAGGTACTGTGCTAATTTTGGTAAACCAAACACTTATAGTTGACATATTTTTATTCTGTGCCAAAATTGTTGAATTTGGTGCCCTGGTTCTTAAAGTTTCATAATTCATTAATATTTGGTACTTAACTTTCAAAGCATTTTACACTTAGTATTTGAGGTGTGTGGGTAAATAAAAATTTGAACAGACTCCATTAATTGATTTGGGGGGACTTGAATTTAAAACTAAAATTAGATTGTAAATATTTTGACTTTGGCATAAGATAAGCAAAAGATTAATTACAAGTACTTGTATGGTTAAGTAAGAAATACTTCTTACAGCTAAAATTTAAGTTTTATATATATATATCTTTTCTTTTTTAGGTAGCAGTCATCTGATTAGTACATCATCTTGGCGAGATGGACAAAAATTAGTAAAGAAAATTCTTGGTCCTGCACCTAGAATAGAGCAAAAAGAGCGAAGAGCAGCATCAAGTGACAGAAGTGGAAGAGAAAGAACTACTAAATCTGGTGAGCAGTTAAATTAGTTAAACTACTTAATCATTTAAATTGTTGAGCAAAGCGATTAAAAGTTGCTTAAGTACTTTGAGAGATGAAAATATTCTTTTAAGAATACTCTTTAAAATTTTGCTTTTTAATTGTGAATGTAGCTTAAAAAGGAAGAAATGTTCTGTTGGGCTTGGCTATGGATAATTTCCATATATAGATTTTGCTGCTGCTGCTAAGTCACTTCAGTCGTGTCCGACTCTGCGTGACTCCATAGATGTCAGCCCACCAGGCTCTCCTGCCCCTGATAGATGTTATGTTGATCCTTATTAAGAATTCTATTTGTGTTATAGTAATTATATTTATCTGTCATTATGAATAAATAGCAAGGCATCATATAATCAAATCCTATTAGACTATTAGGGACCTTTAGAGGATTAAGTCCAATCTGTCTTATCTCCATAGATACAAGCAGAAGTAGATACAAGCACAAGGTTGGATTTGTTTGTTTGTTTGACAGATTAGGAAACAGGCCCTGAGAGAGAAGTGAGTTTTCTCAAGGATATACAGTCAGTGGGTGACAAAATTTGATCTAGATCCAGAGCTCTTTAGTTTGACACTCAAGTTCATTCTCCTTTTAAAATGTCATAAGTGCCATTTGAAATAACTAGTTACTTTTTCATGAACACTAATTTTAGAAAATGAAATATAAATACCTACAAGCCAGTTTTCCTTTTCAGTTGAAAAAAATTGCCTCAATTTGAGCTTCTGAAATGGATTCAGTAAGAAATGCTATTTGATATAGAGAAGTTAATACATATTTTGTATTTGCTCTTTTTATCTGACTTATAAATAAACTCATACCATTGTCAGTCTAAGACTAAGCCACATCAGCAAACATTTAGTTGATAAAATGATTGTTTTTCTATATATTGAATTTTTTCCTGTTATTCATTGGAGAGTTGTGGCAGCCTAACATCAGTTTTTTAACAACTGATTGAGGGTTTGGGGAGAGAGATAAATAGTAACATTAAATATGCATATGGGAGAGAACTAGCATCTCTCAATAGTTGATATTGATAATTCTCTATTAATAGTTAGATATTCACATCAATAGCAAGATTGTTGTTATTTCAGAAATATTAAAAGATGCACTTTAAAAAAAATGCTGAGGAAGTACAGTTTCTATGGAGTATCAGAATTGTTCTGTTTTTCTTTTCTTATGAAGACTTTTTAAGATATTTGAGTTAAAGTGAAATTTCCTAATTTTCTCCTTAATGCAGTAAATTTTAGAAATGAATATAGAATTTTCATACTTTGCAGGGGGCCATATTGGAAGAGCAGAGTCGGATCCTAGATTGGATGTTTCACATAGACATCATCCACGAAACTCAGAACGTTCAAGAAGTAGAGCTCGGTCAGAAAATAATGTAAAGAAATTAGTTCCATCTCTTCCAGATAATAAACAGGAGGAAAATGCTGCCTTAAATAAGGACTTTTTACCTGTTGAAATTCGTGGAATTCTTGATGACCTCCAGTTGGATTCAACAGCTCAGACTGCAAGACAAGAGACAGGAGAGTTACAGAATCAGAAGTCATCAGCATCCATACAGGCTCCTAGAAGTCATAGCCCAATAAAAAGAAAACCTGACAAAATAACAGCTAATGAAGATCCCCCTGTTATTTCTAAAAAGCGTCACTATGATACAGATGAGGTACGACAGTACATTGTTAGACAGCAGGAAGAAAGGAAGAGGAAACAGAATGAGGAGAAGAAGGCCCAAAAGGAGGCCACTGAGCAGAAGAACAAACGATTACAGGAGCTCTACCGGAAACAGAAAGAAGCCTTTACTAAAGTGAAAAATGTGCCTCCTTCTGAGCCATCAGCAACTAGGCGACTGCAAGAAACTTACTCCAAGTTGCTTCTAGAAAAGTCATTGCTTGAAGAGCCAACTCATCAACATATTATGCAGGAAACGCAGGTAATGGTACTGACAAAATTAGAAAGGGAGGTAATTCATGGTTAGGAAAAACTTGCTTGCTGTAATATTTAAAAATTACTCACCATTCCTAATATTCAGACACATGTTCAGATCAGATCAGATCAGATCAGATCAGTCGCTCAGTCGTGTCCGACTCTTTGCGACCCCATGAACCGCAGCACGCCAGGCCTCCCTGTCCATCACATGTTCAGATAGTATTTATAATAATGATGACCTTTCATGAAGTTTATTCTATATGCAGAGTAATTTGATAAATACAGTTGAAAATAAGTGCTCAGTTAGTTTCCTAGAGTGATTGTTGATCTGTCTCATTTCTGGTTAGTTATATTCTTGCCTAGTTTTTGTTGTATTACTGAGCAAAGTTAGACTGTTAATAATGAAAAACCTAGTTTTGTTATCTGTGCTGAAATTAGAGAATATTCTATTATAGTATGCTAATTTTATGAGTATTGATTTTGTTTTTAAGGATAATAAGAATAACATTTGAGTCTATGCCATGTGCCATTACCATTTTAAAAGCTTTACAGGCTTAAGTTTCAGTAAATACTCACAACTCTGAGAGGAGGAGGTACTGCTAGCATTTCCACTGATTAGGTGAAAAAGAGAATTAGAAAGAGTATTATTTCCTCCAGAGTACACAGTGAATTGTAGGTGCCCTTGTTGGATTTCAGGTGTAATTTTTGCTGTTAACCATAATGGTTGGTTTTAAGACAAACTAATTTAATTGGTTTTATTTGAGAGGAAAACAGCTCCTGCATCTCATGATCTTTGTAAAGTTGAAGTGACTTAATATTTATCTTATATGCTCCTTGAATGTGTCTTTATGATGGGAGTCAGATAAAAATATCCTTTTTTTACAGACCAGACCAGGGTATCAGCCATCTGGAGAATCTGACAAAGAGAACAAAGTGCAAGAACGTCCCCCAAGCGCATCTTCCAGTAGTGACATGTCCTTGTCAGAACCTCCACAGCCTCTTGCCAGGTATAAAGGGGAGAATGACAGATGCTTAAGGTTCTTTCTTTCCATGATATTTACTGTAGTCATCTATGCCCAGTGAATTTTGTTCATTGACCTTCTCTGAGAACAAGAGGTTTATCTAGAAATTGGTTAATATATTCTGATGGACACTTAAGCGTGGTTATACATCTGTACTTGCTGCATGCCCTATTTTGCTGTTCAGTTTCTTCCCTGTTCCTTAATATTTGGTGTAAATATCAGTTCCTCTTGGGGATCACCTTCAGTTGGAAGTACTCTTGCTTTCTCTGACCTCAACACATGATAAAAGTTTGTTGGATAAGTGAATCACAGTGGAATTAATATTTTTAAGTATTTGTGTTAAATATTTTTGAAAAGGTGTTTCTGTATTTATTATTATTCAAAATTTCTTCATATAACTCTTGCATCAACATATCTTACCTCTCAAAAGCTATATTTGGATACGCATATGAACAAATGAACAAGGACTAAGAGGGAATTTGATTTGAATTCAGATTGGTGACTGAGGGCTCTTTTACCTTAAATTAAGAAAGAAGGCTTTTTTCACCCCTTGGGCTGTACTGTTTGCAGTAAAGTAAACAAACCTATTTGTCCATGAAAGTTAAGGTGATTTTCAGACTACATAATTATAAATTATGCTTTGAAATAATTATTTTTGGAAGAGAAAGATTTTTAAATTCTTCTTTGGGAATGTACAAATAAAAATCATGTCACCAGTTTGGGGTTAATGTACATATGACCCTCTCACCCCTTGCTGATCCCCATGACCCCCCCCCCCCAGGAGAATAATAATTTTTATCAAAATAGCTAACATTTATTGTTTGTTACATTTTGGACACTGATCTAAATACTTTGCATTTAACCCTTGTAAATTCTTTGAGTTCTCTCAGTTGTTATTCAGTTGCTATGTTGTGTCCAACTCTTTGTGACCCTATGGACTATATATGCCAGGCTTCCTGTCTTTCACTATCCCCTGGAGTTTGCTCAGACTCATGTGCATTCTCTTGGTTTCTTTTTGCTTAAAAGCACAGCATTTCTTTTCCTTGCCCTTCTTGTTCCACCATTCTGCATTGAAAGTGAAAGTTGCTCAGTTGTATCTGACTCTTGTGAGTCAGATTCTCCAGGCCAGAATACTGGAGTGGGTAACTGTTCCCTTCTCCAGGGGATCTTCCCAACCCAGGGATTGAACCCAGATCTCCAACATGACAGGCAGATTCTTTACCAGCTGAGCCACCAGCAAAGTATACCCTATTGAACTTTTTATTATAAATGAAGTCGCTCAGTCATGTCCAACTCTTTGTGACCCTGTGGGCTGTAGCCTGCCAGGCTTCTCCATCCTTGGGATTTTCCAGGCATGGATTACCATGTCTTTCTCCAGAGGATCTTCCTGACCCAGGGATTGAACCCAGGTCTCCGCGTTGCAGGCAGACTCTAGTGTCTGAATTACCAGGGAATTTCATTGAACTTTATATATCTTTGTATTAGTACTTAATGGCATCGTGTTTAGCTGTTTGATAAAATCTCATTTTTGTGACAGTAACACCACCAAACACAACATACATATAGAAAAAGGTTTGGAAAGATATAGTTCCAAATGAACTAATGATAGCCTTTCTCTCATTGGTTAGCTATGAGTGATCTTTATCCTTTTCATACTTTGTTGTTGTTGTCCTCATCTTTTTTTTTTTTTTTTTTTTGGCAGTAGCAGTACCTTATTCTTATAATCAGCAAACGCAAAACTTTAAAAAGAAAAGGATGGCTTAGTTACGAGGTCCTGTGTTAACTAACATATTGTAACTTTCATTTCCAGAAAGGACTTGATGGATCCTTCATGGATGCAGCCTGACAGACTAAGTCCACGACTCCACCAGCCTCAACCACAGCCTCTTGTTGGGACAGCTGGAAATTTACTTTCCCATCTCTTGAATCTAGAGCATGTAGGAATTTTGCATAAGGATTTAGAATCCATTTTACCAACGAGGAAGAATCATAATATGGCTTCGGGGCCGTTAACTTTTACACCTCAACCATATCTGACCTCACCAACTGCTCATCCAGATGCCTTGTTAAAATCTAGTGCTAGCCAATATAAAAGTAAACTGGATCGTATTGAAGCTTTGAAAGCAACAGCTGCTTCTTTATCCAGCAGGATTGAAAGTGAAGCCAGAAAATTAGCTGGGGCTAACATTAACTATGGGTCAGTATGGAACACTGAGTGTGATGTGCAGCGAACACCACAAGAAGATGGACATTGGACCACAGCTATAAGTCCACCTGTGAAAGAGGATGCAGAAGATGTTTTCTCTGCTCGAATTCAAAAGATGCTGGGAACTTGTGTATCTCATGCAACTTTTGATGATGATCTTCCTGGTGTAGGCAACCTCAGTGAATTTAAAAAGCTTCCTGAGATGATAAGACCTCATAGTGCCATATCAAACCTCAGAATGAGATCTCCTGGACCCAAACCAGAAGGGCTGCTAGCGCAGTTGTGTAAAAGGCAGACCGACTCTTCTGGCTCTGATATGCAAGTTTGTTCTCAAGACAAAGCCAAGATATCTCTTGGTTCCAGCATAGATTCCGTCAGTGAAGGGCCTCTTCTTAGTGAGGGCAGTCTCTCCGAAGAAGAAGGACGTCGAGATGAACAGTCCTCTTTGAAGTTAACAGAGATCTTGAAAGAAAAGGAATTTTGTGCTGGAGAAAGAAATGCTTATGAACCCATCAAAGAGTTTCAGAAGGAAGCTGAAAAATTCTTACCACTCTTTGGGCCTATAGGTGGTACACAAAGCAAAGGACCATGGGAAGAATTGGCAAAGGGAAGTCCACATAGTGTCATTAATATTTTTACAAAATCATATAAGTTATATGGAAAAGGTGAGAAAAATAGTAACCCTTGTAATATTTGTATGTTATCTTGCTACTGCTGCTAAGTTGCTTCAGTCGTGTCCGACTGTGTGTGACCTCATAGACGGCAGCCCACTAGGCTCCCCCGTCTCTGGGATTCTCCAGGCAAGAACACTGGAGTGGGTTGCCATTCCTTCTCCAATGCATGAAACTGAAAGTGAAGTCATGTCCAACTCTTAGCGACCCCATGGACTGCAGCCTACCAGGCTTCTCCGTCCATGGGATTTTCCAGGCAAGAGTACTGGAGTGGGGTGCCATTGCCTTTTCCAGTATGTTGTCTTAGGATAAATTATTTTGCAATCCTGTACAAGATAATACTTAACTACAGATTTTCATCATTCATTATAAGGGTAGCAGAGATATATTATTATCTAAATTAATCTCAATTATCTCCAAGCTTCAACTAGAGTATTGTAATTTAATCTTTAAAATTTTATTTTTTAGCTGTTGTGATTAAAACAGTAGTTGATTGATGGTTATGGAAATTTTGGTCTGATTTAGAGAGACTCTTAGGTGATGTTGAAGATTGGTATATATCTTGGTATATACTCGGGTTACTCTGGCCAGAGTTATATATTTAGATAGAAAATATGTGTATTTCTTAAAACGGTGATTTGTGTGTGACTCATAACCAACAGATCTTTGGGAATATAATGGTCAAAAATTGAGAGGGCCAACTGTAGTAACATTTCTAATATGGAAGCAGATTTGTTATTGTTTGTCTAAACGAATGCTAAAAACAGACTTTGAACAGTAATGTAGCTGTATATTTGGGTCCTAAAATAATAACTTTTAAGGTACCCTTGTGATCCCTGAGATCCTGCAATACAACATTTCCTTTTGTGTGGCAGACTCAATTCCTTCAAGTTCCTTTCTTTGTCCTTCCTACCATAGGTGGATTCTACCCATCTTATGCTAATATTAGAATTCCCAGGTTGGAGAGTGAGTGAGGCTGAGCCTGAAATAGGCTATGGATACTGTCGGGTTTTTTTTTTCATTTCCATTCTACATAGTGAACGATTTATCTGACAGATGAATTGATTTCATCTTTTCATCTTATGCTTAATTGGGTTTCTCATTACATTTTCCTAGAATTCATAGTTAGCTATTTCATTTGATCTTGTGCAGACTTACATGTGCCTGTTTATCTCTTTTGTTTAACACTTATTTCTATAAGTGGTCATTTTCAAGTTCTTTGAATATTAAAGTTCTTTTGATTAAAGCAAAGTGCTTGTAAATCAACCCCCTCAATTTTTTTCCACAAGAAGGTTGGATTTGTTTTTAAATCCTTCTATTAGATTTTCATTAAGATATTATAGTTATGCTGAAATATTTATAGTTGATATGTTTTCTTGGATTTGTTTCAAAGTAATATTTAAGGAGAATTACAAATGGAGGAAATATGAAGTTTGTGTTGCTATTTGTTAAAGCTGGGTAATGGATGCATTAGTTTCATTATATGACTCTCTACTGTCATATATGTTTGAAAATTTCCCAAATAGTTAAAAATGTATTATCAGATATAAAGATAACTTGAAAAGAAGAATGAAAGAAAACTAAAATAATCCTAAATCCATGTTGTTAATCGCCAGGTTGTGGAATGCTTTGCTTGTAGTTTTTAAAATTTTTATTTTAAAACACATTTCAATTACTACTTTTGACAGAATTTGAAGACAGGTTGGAAAGAGGAACATCAGTATCACGGCCTTTGAATGCCATCACAACCCCTTTAAGCAGCATTTCCTATGAAGATGATTTTGTCTCCTCTGTAGGGAGTGGGACTTTGACAGAAAGAAAGTCAGCTCTTGAACCCAAGTAAGACTATGTTAACAGTATGGAATAAAATCTGAAGAGTGAGACAAATGTACAAATGAGAACTGAGGTCTGGATATAAGTCAAACTTTGCTTGTTTAAAGATACATGTAGAAGCTGCATAGCCTAGTAATTATTAGGAGCATGGGCTCTGGATCCAGACCATGTGGGTTTAAATACTGACTCTACTGATGTTTAGTTGTTTGTCTTTGGGCATGTTGTTTATCTCCCTGTGCCTCAGTTTTCTTCTCTGTTAAAGTGTTATGAATGTTCAGTGAAATACAAAGTACTTGGAATGAATCTGGCACATAATGAACAAAATATAGATTGTTAAATCAATCTGTGAATCCCCTGTCGAGGTTAGTATTGGGAAAATTATCCCATGCTGTGTTAATGTGAGATGATTAAGAAATGGTTTTCTGTAATAAAATTGAAGATGACTAGCTAAACACTTGGCTCCATGATGCTATTCAGTTCAGTCGCTCAGTCATGTCCAACTCTTTGCAACCCCATGGACTGCAGCATGCCAGGCCTCCCTGTCCATCACCAACTTCCAGAGTTAACTCAAGTTCGTGTCCATTGAGTTGGTGATGCCATCCAACCCACCTCATCGTCTTCTCCTCCCGCCTTCAATCTTTCCCAGCATCAGGATCTTTTCAAATGAGTCAGTTCTTCACGTCACGTGGCCAAAGGATTAGAGTTTCAGCTTCACCTTCAGTCCTTCCAATGAATATTTAGGACTGATTTCCTTTAGGATGGACTGGTTGCATCTCCTTGCAGTCCAAGGGACTCTCAAGAGTCTTCTCTAGCACCACATGATCCTAAGAAATCAGTAAATTTTTTTATAATTGGAATAGCATCAAAAACTTTGTAAATATTTGAATAGTAATGATGCTATGCTATGCTATGATATTATAATGTTAATATTTATTGAGCAGTTAATGTACAAGGGACTTCCCTGGTGGCTCAGTCAGTAAAGAATCTGCCTGCAATGCGGGAGACCAGGGTTTGACCCCTGGATGGGGAAGATTCCCTGGAGAAGGAAATGGCAACCCACTCCAGTATTCTTGCCTGGAGAATCCCATGGTCAGAGGAGCCTGGTGGGCTACAGTCCATGGGGTCATAAAGAGTTGGACACGACTGAACAACTTACACTTTCACTTTAATGTGTAAGGTACTAAGAGGACTGATTGGGCTTTCCCTGTATGAACTCATTCTTCTAATAGCCTGATATGATAAATATTTTTGTTACTATTCATACTTGAGAGAGGAAACTGAAGTCCTAAGGTTGTTACTTGTACAGTGTCATATAGTAAGTGAATCAGATTTCACCAGAGAATTTCCTCCCTAAATTTTGTTACCATATAAAATAATCTGTAGTCACTCACATGCAGTATAATTTTCTTCACACATTACAAATTGTAATGCACATAAAATTATTGAATGATCTTTTAAAAATTAGTTATATCCTCATATATATGAAATCTAGAAAGATAGTAATGATGATCCTACATGCAGGGCAGCAAAGGACACACAGACATAAAGAACACACTTTTGGACAAAGTAGGAGAAGGGGAGAGTGGGATGATTTGAGAGAATAGCATTGAAACATATACCTACCGTATGTAAAATAAATAGCCAGTGGGAGTTCAGTGTATGATGCAGAGAACCCAAAGCCGGTGCTCTGTGACAGCCTAGAGGGGTGGGATGGGGAGGAAAGTAGAAGGAGGGATTCAAGAGGGAGGGAACACGTGTGTCTCTAATGCCTGTTCATGTTGATATATGGCAAAAACCATCACATTATTGTAAAGTAATTGTAAAAAAATTAAATCAAAAAATTAGTTATATATAGCTGGATTAATGAAAATAAGTATTATTAAGATTATAGCAGAAGTGTAGTTTTAAATTTTGAACTTCAAAGAAAAGGTTTATTTTTTAATCAAGATGTGTAAGGATTTAATTGTGGTAACATTTAATATCACCAATCAATATGATTTATTATATTTTATTTCTGAGTTGAAGTAGAACATATTATTATTCCCTATAAGATTGTTAGAAGGAAAATAATAAATTATAAATTTGAATAGAAATTGAGGTCACATTTTTCAGTATCCAGCATTATATTTTTTTCTCTTATGTGTCCAAATTACCCATTTTTATTGGTTTCACTTCAGTAAAAAACTTCCCAAGACTTTTCTCAGTAATAAATTGAGCCATAGAGAATAATGCTGGCTTCTGGTACTGACAAAACAAGACAAGTGGAAAGCATCTTTGATTATAGTTATATTCTCTTTGTGACTAAATAGATTTTAAAATATTTATAGTTTGAGCTGTGAGTTGAAACTTTTTATTTCTTTCTTTAACCACTGTTACTTATTCTTTGACAGTATTGGGAGTCACAGTTTAGGCATTCAGGAGGATCATTCCAGCAGAAAGTCTGCCTATGATCTCTCCTCTGTGGATGTTACTTCCCAGCACTCATCAGGGGCCCAGTCTGCTGCATCGTCTCGTTCTTCTTCTTCTTCTAAAGGGAAGAAAGGAAAAAAAGAAAAGATAGAATGTAAGTGGAAATCTATGTGATGATCTCTTTCTCTTTACTAGTCGCTTTGTGACTGATCTAAAGTTAACGATTTGATTTCATAAGTTAGATAACTTCGTTATGATAATAATATAATTGACTTTCATACTTATTTATCATTACAATAATACCTTTTGATATATAACATTATAAATCTTTTGCTTACTATGAAAGGAATACATTAACAATGGTAAAATATTAAAAGTTGTAGAAAAACAATTGTACAACAATTACAAACCACTATTGATTCTTCTCCTCAGAGATAACTACTGTTGATGTTTTTGGTGCCTGTTTTTCCAATATGTACATAAAACCAGACACACTCCCTCAGCATTTTAATGAAATAATATTTTGCAGCTGCTTTTTAAAAACTTTGTGTCCTGTATGTTTCTGAGTGTTGTTAAATATAATGGTCAAATTTCTGTATCTCCAAAGGGAAGATGATAATAAATGCTTTCTATGGTAATTTTGAAGCCTACATATATAATATGTACATCTCAGTACTTGCCACAGTGGCTGGCCCTTTGGCATTCTTGACTAACTGAGAATACCTTTTAGTCCCCTCAGTTCTACTGGCTATAATTTGCTCAGTAGACCTAGTGATGAGACAATAACAGTCATTAGGCAAAGGCCTCTTAGATTCACAGGATGGTCTCTAGGGAATGATTTTGCTTCCACAATTATTTTTTCTAATAGTAAAAAATTGCTTGTTGAGTTAAAAAAAAAAAGACTGAGGAGGACAAATGTATAAATATAGAAAACTATTTAAAAATGAAAAATGATCTGTATTCCCTCCATCTAGAGATAACCAATGTTAATGTCTTTTTAGATTTTATTTTACTGTGATAAAATATACATAATGTAAACCTTATCATTTTAACCATTTTCAAGTGTTGAATTCTGTTAATAAGCATGTTCATTGTGTTCCACAACCATCATCTTTACCCAACTCCAGAACTTTTCATCCTGCCATGCTGAAACTTGGAACCCATTAAACAGTAATTTCCCTTCCCTGAGCTGCTGCTAACCACTCTTCTACTTTCTGTTGCTGAATTTGACTACTCTAGGTACTTCATATAAGTGGCATCATCCAATATTCTTTTTGTGTCTGCCTTATTTCATTTAGCATAGCATCTTCAGATTTCATCCACATTGTTTCATGTATCAGAATGTCCTCCCTTTGCAAGGCTGAATAATATCCCATTATATGGATATACCACATTTTGTGTATTCTTTGATCAGTTTATGGGTATCTTGGTTGTTTCATCATTTTAGCTATTGTGAGTAATATGGACATGAACATTGGTGTACAAGTACTGTTTGAGTCCCTACTTCCAGTTCTTTTGTGTATATATCCAATTGTAGAATTGCTGGATAAAAAGTCATTTCTATATTTTAGCTATAACATTTTACATTCTCACCAGTAATGTACAAGGGTTCCAGTTTCTCCACACATATACTAACGCTTGTTTTGTAGTTTTTGTTTTTTTAAGGATAGATAACCCAATGCATGTGAAATGTTAACATTTTTAGTGAGAATACTTCTAGACAGTTAGTAGGCATATGTAAATAGAAAATGTTACATGTATGAGATCACATTTTATGTGATTTTTTTTTCCTGTCAATGGGTTACAAAAACCTTTCTCTGTTAGTAAATATGATTAACCCTTTGTAAGGGCTTCCTTGTTTGTTGTTTAGTCACTAAATCTGAATCTTTTTGCAACGCCATGGACCGTACCCACCAGGCTCCTCTGTCCATGGGATTTCCCAGGCAGGAATACTGTAGTGGGTTGCCATTTCTTTCTCTAGGGGATCTTCCAAACACAGAGAGCGAACCCACATCTCCTGCATTGCAGACAGATTCTTTACCACTGTGCCACCCAGGAAGCCCAAGGGCTACCTAGTGTTCTGTTATTTGAATGTATTGTAATTTGTTATCCAGTTCCCCGTTGCTGGACATTTAGATTCTTTCTTTTTTCTTCCTTTTCTGTAATAAACACTGCTGCATTTTCTATAATAAGAAAATAAGAAAATTTTCACTGAAGACATTGAATAGCCTTACAAATGCATCTTTACACATTGATCTGGTTATTTTAAGAGAAAATCCTAGAAGGAAGATAATGGACAATGAGTATAACATGCTTAAAATTTGGATACATTTTGCTGGATAGCTCTTCAGAAAGCTAGTGCCACCTTATACTTCCAATGTGAGACTGCTAGGAGAGATTTTTTTCTTTTAATTTTAATTTTCTTATTGAAGGATAATTGCTTTACAGAATTTTGATGTTTTCTGTCAGACCTCAACATGAGTCAGCCATAGGAATGCATATATCCTCTCCCTTTTGCATCTCCTTCTCATCTCCCTCCCCATCCCACACCTCTAGGTTGATATAGAGGCCTTGTTTGAGTTTCCTGAGCCATACAGCAAATTCCTGTTGTCTGTCTGACAGTTTTACATATGGTAATGTAAATTTCCATATTACTCTTTCCTCCCCTCTCCTCCCCTCACCCCATGTCCATAAGTCTATTTTCTATATCTGTTTCTCCATTGCTGCCCTGTAAATAAATTCTTCCAGTAACATTTTTCTAGATTCTGTATATGTGTGTTAGAATAGATATTTATCTTTCTCTTTCTGACTCACTTCACTCCGTATAATAGGTTCTAGGTTCATCCACCTCATCAGAACTGACTCACATGTGTTCCTTTTTTTATGGCTGAGTAATATTCCATTGTGTGTATGTGTCACAACTTCTTTATCCATTCATCTGTCGATGGACGTCTAGGTTGCTTCCATGTTCTAGTTATTGTAAATAGTGCTGCAAGGAACAATGGGATACATGTGTCTTTTTCAGTTTTTATTTCCTCAGGGTATATGCCTACGAGTGGGATTGCTGGGTCATATGGTGGTTTTATTCCTAGTTTTTTAAGGAATCTCCATATTGTCTTCCATATTGACTGTATCATTTTATATTCCCACCAACAGTGCAAGAGTGTTCCTTTTCTCCACACCCTCTCCAGCATTTATTGTTTGTAGACTTTTTGATGAGGGCCATTCTGCCCAATGTGAGGTGATATCTCATTGTGGTTTTGATTTGCATTTCTCTAATAGTGAGCGATGTCGAGCATCTTTTCATGTGTTTGTTAGCCATCTTTATGTCTTCTTTGAAGAAATGTCTGTTTAGGTCTATTTCCTACTTTTTGATTGGGTTGTTTGTTTTTCAGGCATTGAATTGTGGAAGCTGCTTGTATATTTGGGAAATTAATCCTTTATCGGTTGTTTCATTTGCTGTTATTTTCTCCCATTCTGAGGGTTGTCTTTTCACCTTGCTTATAGCTTCCTTTGCTGTGCAATAGCTTTTAAGTTTAATCAGGTCCCACTTGTTTACTTTGGTTTTTATTTCCATTACTCTAAGAAGTGGGTCATACAGGATCTTGCTTTGATTTATGTCACTGAGTGATCTGCCTATGTTTACCTCTAAGAATTTTATAGTTTCTGATCTTACATTTAGGTCTTTAATCCATTTTGAGTTTATTTCTGTGTATGGTGTTAGGAAGTGTTCTAATTTCATTATTTTACATGTAGCTGTCCTGTTTTCCCAGCACCATTTATTGAAGAGGCTGTCTTTCCCCATTGTATATTCTTACCTCCTTTGTCAAAGATAAGGTACCCATAGGTGCATGGGTTTATTTCTGGATTTTCTGTCTTGTTCCATTGGTCTATATTTCTGTTTTTGTGCCAGTACTATACTGTCTTGATGACTGTAACTTTGTAGTATAATCTGAAGTCAAGAAGGTTGATTCCTCCATCTCCATTTTTCTTACTCAAGACTGCTTTGGCTATTTGGGGTCGTTTGTGTTTGCATATGAGCTGTGAAATTTTTTTATCTAGTTCTGTGAAAAATGCCATTGGTAATTTGATAGGGATTGCATTGACTCTGTAGGTTGCGTTTGGTAGCATAGTCATTTTCACTTTCCTACCCAGGAACATGGAATGTCTCTCCCATCTGGTTATGTCATCTTTGATTTCTTTCATCAGTTTCTTAATGTTTTCTGTGTATAGTTCTTTTGTCTCCTTAGGTAAGTTTATTCCTAGATATTCTTCTTGTTGCAGTGAAGAATGGGATTGATTCCTTAGTTGCTTTTTTCTGATTTTTAATTGTTAGTATATAGAAATGCAAGTGATTTCTGTATATTGATTTTATATTCTGCAACTTTTCTTAACCTCACTGATTAGCTCTAGTAATTTTCTGATACTATCTTTAGAGTTTTCTATGTAGGGTTTACTTCTTCTTTTCCAATCTGGATTCCTTTTATTTCTTTTTATTCTCTGATTGCTGTAGCTAGGACTTTCAGAACTATGTTGAATAATAATGGTGAAAGTGGACACCCTTGTCTTGTTCCTGACCTTAAGGGGAAAGCTTTCAGTTTTTCACTATTGAGAATAATGTTTGCTATAGGCTTATCATTATATGACCTTTACTATGTTGAGGTAGGTTCCTTCTATGCCCATTTTTTGAAGATTTTACATATAAATGGGTGCTGAATTTTGTCAAAGGCTTTTTCTGTGGCTATTGAGATTATCATATGGTTTTTATCTTTCAGTTTCATATGGTGTATCACATTGATTGATTTGCATATATTGAAGAATCCTTGCATCACTGGAATAGACCCAACTTGATCATGGTGTATGAGTTTTTTGATGTGTTGTTGAATTCTGTTTGCTGAAATTTTGTTGAGGATTTTGGCACTTGTGTTCATCAGTGATACTTTGCTGTAGTTTTCTTTTTTTGTGTTGTCTTTGGCTAGGAGAGGTATAACTCTCTTGCATGTTGGAAGTGTTCTTTAAAACAGATTGGAACATTAAACATCATTTTATTAACACTTCTCAAAGCCCATCTTTTCTTGTGAAATACTGATTCACTGCAATAGGCTGCTTCATAGGTGTTCTGAGAACAAAAGAACTCCCATGGTTCCACAAACCTGGGAAATGCTTTTAGAGTGAAACAGGCTCCTTTCTAACAGGATTTATCAATACTTTTAATATGCTGATGTGGATTATTTAGGATGAGGATGAGGCTATGGTGTGATATTTTTCAAATTTATTTGACCGCAGAATCAGTTCTTCAGTCAGCATGTTACATACAAATTCAGCAGAATACATTTCAGGAAATGATGATTTTGCTCAGTTTTTTTTTTATTTTGCAATTGTTATGCTTTATTATGTTAGTGTCTCACCTAAGGTTACTAACTGCTGCTGCTAAGTAACTTCAGTCATGTCCAACTGTGTGACCCCATAGACAGCAGCCCACCAGGCTCCCCCATCCCTGAGATTGAGTGGGTTGCCATTTCCTTCTCCAGTGCGTGAAAGTGAAGTCGCTCAGTCGTATCCGACTCTTCGCACCCCTATGGACTACAGCCTACCAGGCTCCTCCGTCCATGGGATTTTCCAGGCAAGAGTACTGGAGTGGGGTGCCATCGCCTTCTCTGAAGGTTACTAACTAGTTATTGGCAAAACCTAGATTCTGACTTCTAACTTACAAATCAAATTTATGTTTTACTATAATATATTGAACGACTTAAGATATCATGATATATTAAATTATGAGCATAAAAAATATGATTCAGTGTAAGTTTTAAAAATTGTAATCCTTGATTAGGTGAAATACAGGTAATTTTTTGTGGTTTTCAGTTTCCCTGATTCCTTCTCACAGTGCCTTAAGAAAACCCATATATTTTACTTAGCGCAGCATCAACTTAAACTTAGTATCTTACCCCAAAGTTCTAAGATGTATACATTTTGTTGCATATACTTCAGTCTGGTGGTGAAAAAGAGTGCATGCTCACTCACTTCCTCAATGTTGATGAAAAGAGTAGATGAAAGTGGTAATCATAAGAAAAAAATTATCTTAATCTAACTTTAAAACATATAAATATACTTTCATTTGGAAATCTTTTAACCTAGGGGCAGATGATTTCTTTGCATACAGGTCCCTCGAATGGAGTTTAGGTCTTTCTTGCATAGACCATTGTATTGTCTTCGATTTCTAGTTTTTTGAAATGAACAATTTTTAAATTGTGTATTTAAAAAAATAATATATTAAGTGAATGAACTGTTTTTATTCTATAAGTGTGCATCTTTATTATGGTAAAGTTAGAGATAACCAGTATTAACAGCTTGTTTCTAGCCTAGGGGTCATAAATAGATTTTAGATTGTAGAATCCTTTCTAATTGGTGGACAATCCCCATCAATTATGGGGAGAATTATCAATTCTCCCCATTATGATATACTGACTAGCATATTTAATTCATTGTATACATCTTCATGTAGCTTCCTAGGATAAATTGCTATGAGAAATTCCAGCGTCAAGGGCTTGGCTGGAAAATTATTTTTGTGTATTTTTTGAGTTGTCCTTAAGAAAGGATATATGATTCCTTAAAAAACCAGGAATAAAGCTACCATATGACCTAGCAATTCCACTACTGGTCGTATACTGTGTGAAAACCATAAATGAAAAAGATACATGTATCCCAGTTCATTGCAGCACTGTTTACAATAGCTAGAATATGGAAGTAATCTAGATGTCCATTGACAGATGAATGGATAAAGATGTGGCATATATACACACACAATGGAATATACTCAGCCATAAAAAAAAGAATGAATTTGAGCCAGTTCTAGTTAGGTGGTAGATTTACAGAGTAAAGTAAATCAGAGAAATATATTATTGCATATAAATGGTATCTAGAAAAGTGATATTGATGAACCTATTTTTAGGGAAGGAATGGAGATGCAGATACTGAAAACAGACTTGTGGACACAGTGGAGGAAGGACAGTGGGACAAATGGAGAAAGTAACATCAGCATATATACACTACCATGTGTAAACTAGATAGCTGGTGAGAAGTTGCTGTATAACACAGGGATCCCAGCCAGGTGATCTGTGATGATCTAAAGGAGTAGGATGCAGGGAGGAGAGGGGAGCTCAAGGGGGAGTTGATATATGTATAACTATGGCTGATTTACATTGTTGTATCGCAGAAATTATCATAATGTTGTAAAGCAGTTTTCTTCCAATTAATAAATTAAAAAAACAAAGGATATATGAGTGTACACTCCCATGAAAATGATGTATGAGTATTGTTTCATGTGTGTGCTGAATGACAGTCAAGGTTACATTACTTCAAAAATATTTGCTAATCTGATTGAAAAATGTCATCTCATTGATTTGCATTTCTTTGGTACTTGGGTTTAATATTTTTCACATGGTAAGACTGTTTTCATTTTTCCTTTTCAAACCAAATTTTGATGAAAAATTGTTACTTTATTACTATCACTACAGAATAATGTGGCTTAATTTTAAAATTTATTTTCTGTGACAAACATAGCTAACATAAAATTTGCCATTTTAACCATTTTTAAGTGTACCGTTCAGTGGCATTTAATTTATTCACACTGTTTACAACTAAGTTTCACTACTATCCACCTCCAGAACTACTTCATCCTCCTGTACTGAAACTCTCTATACCTATTAAACAGTGATTCCCTGTTCCCCGCTTTCCAGCCCCTGGCAGCCCCCATTCTACTTTCTGTCTCTGTGGTTAAGTGTCTAGTTCAGTATCATTAGGTACATTGACAGTGTGCAACTATCACCATTTCATTCATCACAGCTGTTTCTTTATTCCAAACTAGAACTCTATGCCCACTAAATAATAGCTTTCATTCTCCCCTCTGCCATTGTGTTTCTATGAATTTGCCTATTCTAGGTACCTCATATAGATATGTAATCATACAGTATTTTTTCTTTTGTGACCAAATGGCTTATATTACTTAGCGTAGTGTTGTCAAAGTTCATGCATGTTGTAACATGTGTCAAAATGTCCTTTTTTTTTTAAGACTAAATAATATTTCATTATATGTATATACCAGTTTTGTTTATGCAGTCATTGTTAAAGGACATTTGAGTTGCTTCTGCCTTTTGGCTGTTGTGAATAATGCTGCTATGAACATGGGAGTGCAACATAATTTGTTCCTTACTTTTCCATTGTCTTTTGATCTTTAACCATTAAAAACCAGATTAAAAAAAATTTAGCTGCCATTAAAATGTGTACACAGTTCTTTTGTGCTTTTTTTTTTTTTTTTTTAACATAGCATGCATTTTTCTTTGCTGCTATTGAAGCATATCATCAAGATGAACAATGCCCTAGACTTAGAATCATGAAGCCTGGGTTTATGTCCTATTTCTGCTATCAACCATGATTCCTTAAGTTATTTAGGTTCATAGATCTCTAGTTACTGCATCAGCAAATTAAACATACAATACCCACTTCATAAGGTGTTTAAGAGCAATAAGGTAATGTATGTGTTCAAATTACAAAAAGCTGTTTCTTTATTCAAGTTACTATTATCTATGTAATTTAGACAATTCTATTGCTGGTAATGGAGGTTGAAATTTTTTAAATTATAAAGTTATACATTGAATGTCATGTACAACTTTTGTTTCAACAGTCTCCTTAAGATACCCATATAAGTAAAATTATTTTGAATCAGAGAATAATTGTTCAGAGAATATGAACAGTTTTATAAATCTGGCTGTGTAGTTCTTACCATAGAGTTTTTCAAAAGGATTATGTAGTTTAGTTGACAGTTGATAACCTTTTTCTCTCACCTCTGAGTTTTACCCTTAAAAATGTGGTGGTGGTTACTTTCTTATAGGGATAGAGTAGTACTTCATTCTTGTTTAATATGCTTGTCTTTTTTCTGAACCATTTGATTTAAAAACAGTTTATTTTTTAATAGCAAGTAGATGTTAATGGAAGAAATGTCACTTTCCTTATATGGAAGTAAAGAAAGAACTGCTTTAAAGTCCATTTTAAGATATTCTGGTTTGTGCTTTTCATTATTTTATTGAAATCTAGGTTTTATCTCTTAGTAGCTTCTAATACTGGGAATCAGTTTTATAAGAAATTTACTTTACAGGGCTAGATTCACTCACTGGAAATATTCAGAACTCACTTGTTGATGAAGAAAAAGTACACTCTGGTTCAGAACGTGGCTCTCATCAAGGAAAGAAGTCTGGGACCAGTAGCAAACTTTCTGTGAAAGATTATGAGCAGACTCTTGATACCGATAGCACTTTGGAAGAAATTTCTGGGCATTCTTTGAGGTGAAGTTATGCGTATTTTATACTGGAATTTGTATTTCATTAAAGTTATAATATCATTGATGCTCAGAATTCATTTAATAAATTTATGTATTTTTTTTAAAGTTTTGTTCATAGCTCTAGTCTTTGTATTATAGAACATACTCGTCTCTCACCTAAACTATTATAGCTACTGCTACAGGAATTCTTTGCCTCTAGCACAATCCACCCTTATATTCCAAACACAATTTTCACAGTTGTTTTCTTCACTCAGTCATTTGACCAAGCAACTACTCTCCTTAGAATACTCTGGAGCTCACAATTACCGGACAGATCAACACTTAGAGCTTAACTTTATTTGAAATGTTATCACTAGGCTACCAAAGACTGTCTTACTTCCTTTGTTTATGCAATTTTTCTTTTCAACTATATTCTTCCACTCTAAACGTAACCACTTAGTACCCTTTTAGTATCATTGTTTATTTGTATCTCTGAACTTTTCGCTTATGCTTAACTTATTAGACAATTAGATTTTGAAATCTCTTAAATTGATTGTGTAACTTGCACACTGTAATATCCTATATTATGCACTTAGCCTATTGCTTACAAATAACTATTGCTTCATGTACAATTCCTGCTCTGTCTCCATGACTTTTATCTGCTACACTGGTTTTGTTCTTCTGGAAATTTAAGCTCTGAGAAGGCATGGATTTATTTTTTTACTTTAAAACTCTGTGCTTTTTCCAATACAGTGTTATAGACAATCATTTTTAGTGCTTTCATGTTGCAGATAGTGCCATATTATTAATACCATCATTCCTGTGTCTAAAGTTGAATTTTAATTTCTTTGTCAATGATTTTGGAATTCAGAAAACTTTACCTTTCCTTAAGAGATACCTGATGATTTAACTGGCAAAATTTACAAAGTTAAACATTTCCAAACAAACTCCAGAGCCAAATAAGTTGATAAATGCCCCATGCTATAGTCTATAGATCCCCTACTTCCTCACCTGTGGAGATTGACAGTGGATAAAACAATTTAAGGATTTGGTACAAAGGAGTCCAGTTTTTTAAAAAAATTATTTAACTTATATTATTTGGCTGTAGACACTTTCTGTGTCCACATTCTTTTCCTTTGTTTCTTTTTTATATTTTAGAAAACTTATTAATATCATTGGAAACAGCTAGTCTAGGTAAGTCTCTGCAGAGCAAATATGAATTCATCTTGTAAATCCATATGGTGAGATTTATCTTACGAGTCAGTTCAGTTCAATTTAGTTGCTCAGTCATATCGAGCAACTTTGCGACCCTGTGGACTGCAGCACGCCAGGCCTCCCTGTCCATCACCAACTCCCGGAGATTACTCAAATTCACGTCTATTGAGTCGGTGATCATCCAACCATCTCATCCTCTGTCATCCCCGTCTCCTCTTGCCTTCAGTCTTTCCCAGCATCAGGGTCTTTTCAAATGAGTCAGCTCTTCGCTTCAGGTGGCTAAAGTATTAGAGTTTCAGCAATTGGAATATTAAGCTTCAGCATCAGTCCTTCCAATGAACATTCAGGACTGATTTCCTTTAGGATGGACTGGTTGGATCTCCTTGCAGTCCAAGGGACTCTCAAGAGTCTTCTCCAACACCACAGTTCAAAAGCATCAATTCTTCTGCCCTCAGCTTTCTTTATAGTCCAACTCTCACATCCATACATGACTCCTGGAAAAACCATAGCCTTGAGTAGATGGACCTTTGTTGGCAAAGTAACGTCTATGCTTTTTAATATGCTGTCTAGGTTGGTCATAACTTTTCTTCCAAGGAGTAACTGTCTTTTAATTTCATGGCTGCATCACCATCTGCAGTGATTTTTGGAGCCCCCAAAAATAAAGTCTGCTACTGTTTCCCCATCTATTTGCCATGAGGTGATGGAACTGGATGCCATGATCTTTGTTTTCTGAATGTTGAGCTTTAAGCCAACTTTTTCCCTCTCCTCTTATGAATACATTGTTTTAATATTGTGTTGGAATTCTTTCAGGGAAATCTATTAGGAAACAGAAGTAATGATAATTCTTTCTATAGTCTGTAAATTGTCAGACTGTTAAAAACAGTATTTCTCTAAACTTCAGAAAATTAAAGGTTACTGGAAGCTAGTAAGTGCCTCTGAAGACTACTTTTATTCAAATTTAAATGCTGGTATAAGAGAAATTTTTACCTTTGAAAACCATGTCATAGTTTTATTAAAGCTAAAAGTAAGCTTGCTTTAGTATGTTGATATATGCTAACTGCTAACATGCTTTATAGGATATTTGAGTCAGTAAATAAATCTTTAGTGCAAAGCATCATGCTTCTTGTTATCAGAAACAGTACTTTTAATGAGCTTAATTTATCATAAAGGGACTTGACCTGTGCCTTGTGTTGAATTAAATGCTTTGAGTTGTTTTAATAAAACTGCTATGAGAGGTTACTTCTTAGAAAGTTCAGGAAAGAACTATAGCATTAAAAAGTGGAAAGAAACAAATGGACATATATATTTAGAGATGGTTAGTATGAAACTTTGCTGTGATTTTTGGTTAATAAAAGTAATAACAAAAGTAGTTTTGTCATTTTAAATTTTTTAACACAAAATGATATTCTCTTTCAGAGACATATTTTAAATATTTTTATGAAATAGGTTTTACCTTGCTTTTTTTTATATGTTTGTAATTTTATTGCTATATAAGATTTTAATATTCTAAAGGATTTTGCCTGCTACTAAAATAAGTGATTCATAGTAAATTGTGTTGTAGAGGAAGGAGTTTAGTCCCAATTTAATCAAAAGACTCCTTTTCCATATTATTTTGAGCAGGGCTTGTCCCTAGCTTCTTCCCCTCTGTAAATCTAGCAATAAAAGGAGTACTCATAGGCATTTATTCAGTGTAGCAACTCTGTTAAAATGAATAAATCAAAGCTTTTTAAAGCTAATGTTAATAAGTTTTGCATGTTGTTCTTATTGTTTAGATGGTTTTTGAAGTAGATTTCCTGTCTCTAATGTCTTTATGAAACAAATTTGTAGTGTCTCATCAGATAAGGGAAGATCTCAGAAAACTCCAACTTCTCCCATATCTCCAAGTTCTCAGAAACTGTTGCAGTTTGACCTTCCAGGAACTTCATTAGAAAGATCTAAATCCTCAATAGTAGTGACTCCAACAGGGTTTAAGCCTAATGCAACTTTTGCTGATGTGAACCTGGCTGCCAGCAGAACGACGACAGAGATGGCGTCAACACCAGGCAAGTAGATCCATGCAACTGTAATTTTAAAAATAGGATATGAATTTATTTCTAAAAATTTATATCAGTTAAACCATAGAGGAATGTTACTTCAAGTGATTGCAATTACTATTTGAAGTATTAAACAAAAATTGTGCCAGAAAAAAAATATTGAAAAGCATGAGAGATTCAGTAGTGGTGACTTTTCCCATCTAGCCAGCATCAGTCAAAAGACACTTGAAAAATGTGTCTTGTGTATGTATTATGTACACTGGCATGGTTTATACATACGTTCACATGCATGCACACTCAAAAAAAGTAGCTAATAGAATACTACGTACTAAAACATCACTGTCTTTCCTACAAAGAATAGCAGACTTGTTTTTGGACCTTAAGAAATGAATTTTAGAAATCAGATGTAATTTCACTTGAACTTTTATATATGACAGTTATATGCCTTCCAGGTTCTAAGCGCTTTTCTCCTGCTGGCCTCCAGCATCGGATGGCAGCAGAACTCAGTTACTTGAGTGCCATTGAGGAGTCGGTGCGTCAGCTATCAGATGTAGAAAGAGTTAGAGGAGTTTCACTTGCTCAACAGGAGAGCGTGTCTCTGGCTCAGATCATAAAGGTATTTGTGGAATTTTCTTTAGCTTTCTGTGTGTTTTTTCTCTTTTCTTTGCTATTTAAAATGATCTTAATGATGAGTTAAAAAGAAAACACAAAACTTTAAACTGCTAAGTAGAAAAAATTGTCTTGTCACACAGTACCTATAAATAATCTTGAGAAAAACTGTCATATGCTAAAAAGATAATTAAACATGCAGTATTTGGCAACAGAACAATAATACAGTCATTCTCTTTCAAATACTTCATTTTCCACATTCTTCACCTTTTTTTGTTACAGTGTGAAAATTGGCTCATCAAAAATTTTCAATATTTTCTCTTTTTTGTGACAAATCAGAAATGACTTTGGTTTTGTTTTATTTTTTTAATACTTTATTTGTACTGAAAAGTTTCTGAGCTCTTAAGTGTTTGGTAGTATCAGGATAATAGGACTTTTCCTTAAGGAAGCTAACAAAAACTTAGTGTTCCTTGGTGGAGATGCTATTGGTATCTTAAAAAAAAAAACAAACTGAGGTGACATTTGCATATAATAAAATACACAGATTTTAAGTGTATAGTTTGATGAATTTTGAGCATGTAACAACCACCTTAATCAAAATGTATTACACTTTTATCACTCCAGAAGGTTCACCCAGGCCCCTTTTCAGTTAATCTCACCACCCAGAGGCAATTAGTATTCTGATTCATATCACCATAGTTTATTTCTGCCAGTTCTAGAACTTCATAAAATGGAAATATACTTGGTAATGTGTTGTGTTTAGTTTATTTTATGCAGCATAACATTTTTAAGATTGATCCATTTTGTTGCATCTATGGTGCTTTTGGTTTTTTTGCTGAGTAACATTCCACTGATCATTATATCACTTATATTTATCCATTTAAATTCATTTGGATGAATTTAAATGGGTAAATATTTAAATGGATGAATGGATAAAATTCATTTATCCATTCTCATGTTGGTGTACATTTGTATTATTTCCAGCTTTTGGCTATCATATATATCAATTTTTTTTTTCCAATAATCTGTGTACGATACAAAATTTTACTTTTCTTGCTTAAATACTTAGGAGTGTAATTGCTTGGATTAAGTATATATTTATGAGAAAATGCCATTCTTTTTTCCAAAATAATTGCAACATCTTATACTCTGATGGCAGTATATGAGAGTTCTAGTTGTGTTGTTTCTTTGCTCTTATTGTGTATTCTAGTCATTCTAGTGAGGGTGAGGTAGTATCTCATTATGGTTTTTAATTTGCATTTCTTTTATGACTGATGAAATTGATCTTTTGGTATATTTATGATTCTTCTTGTATCTTCTTTTGTGAATATGTGAGCAAATCATTTGCCTCTTTCATAATTGGGATATTTGTCTTTTAATTATTGAGTTGTAGGAGTTCTTTATATGTTCTAGAACAAATCCTTTTCAGATATATCTGAAATACTGCTTTCCATCCTAGACTTGGGGCTTCCCTGATAGCTCAGTTGGTAAAGAATCCGCCTGCAGTGCAGGAGATCCCAATTCGATTCCTGGGTCACAAAGATCCACTGGAGAAGGGATAGACTACCTACTCCAGTATTCTTGGGCTTCCCTTGTGGCTCAGCTGGTAAAGAATCTGCCTGCAATGCTGGAGACCTGGGTTTGGTCCCTGGGTTGGGAAGATCCCCTGGAGAATGGAAAGGCTACCCACTCCAGTATTCTGGCCTGGAGAATTCCATAGGCTCTATAGTCCATGGAGTCGCAAAGAGTTGGACATGACTGAGTGACTTTCACTTTCATTCACACCCTATCCTTGCCTTTTCATTTTTTTAAACTCTGTTTTTTTGAAGAGCAGAAGATTTTAATTTTGATGAAGTCTAGTTTTTAATTTTTTTCTTTTACGGGTAGTGCTCTTTGTATTCTAAGAAATCTTTGCTTACCCTAAGATATTAAGATATTCTAACAAAGATATTCTTTTATGTTTTTCCCCAAAACTTTATAGTTTTGCCTTTATATTTAAGTGTGTGAGCTATTTCAAGTCAATTAAGAATTGTGAGAAATGGGTCAAAGTTAATCATTTCCCTACCATTCAGATGTTTGGTTGTACTAGCACCATTTTCTTAAATTACCTTGACACCTTTATCAACAATTAAGTAATCATATATGTGTTGGTCTACTTTTGCATTCTCTTCTTTTCCATTGACCTATTTGTCTAGTACCATACTATTTTACTGGAGAAGGCAATGGAACCCCACTCCAGTACTCTTGCCTGGAAAATCCCACGGATGGAGGAGCCTGGTAGGCTGCAGTCCATGGGGTCGCTAAGAGTCGGACATGACTGAGCGACTTCACTTTCTCTTTTCACTTTCATGCATTGGAGAAGGAAATGGCAACCCACTCCAGTGTTCTTGCCTGGAGAATCCCAGGGATGGGGAAGCCTGGTGGGCTGCTGTCTATGGGGTCACACACAGTCGGACATGACTGAAGTGACTTAGCATAGCATAGCATAGCATATACTATTTTACAGTAACTTCAGAGTGAGTCTTTTTCTTCTTTCATTTTTTCAGTTAAAATTTTTTTATTGGAATATAGCTGATTTACAATGTTCTCTTTCAGGTGTACAGCAAAGTGAATCAGTTATACATATGCATATATCCACTTTTTTTTAGGTTCTTTTCCCATTTAGGCCATTACAGTTTATTGAGTAAAGTTCCCTGTGCTATGCAGTGGGTCTTTATTAGTTATTTAATTATCTATTTTATATATAGTAGTGTGTATATGTTAATCTCAATCTCCAAATTTATCCTCTCTCCCAGAGTGGGTCTTGAAATCAGGCTGTAATTACTCCAGTTTTGTTCTTTCCCAAGATGATTTCAACTTTTCTTTGTTTTTTTCTATCTAACTTCTAGAATCGATTTGTCAGTTTCTACCAAAATTTTTTAAAAGCTTGGTGTAATTTTGATTTGAATGACATTGAATCTACAGATCAGTTTGGGAAGAATTCACATCTTAACAGTATTGCATCTTGTAGTTCATGAACATAATATCTTTCTCTGTTTGTTTAGATTTTTTAGATATTTCTCTCAACTGTAATTTTCAGTGTAGAGATGTTACACTTTTTAAACGTTATTCTTAAATTTTATGTCTTTTTGACGATAAATTTTTTTTTTTTTCAATTTCATTTTTTAGTTCCATCTTAAAATATCTAGATAGTTTTTTTGAGTGGAACTATTCAGGCTTCCTTCACTCCTCCCAATAAATAACAACAGTGCTGTCCATTCATTGTGACAGTAAAGCTCTCCAGACACTTCTAAATGGTCACTGGTGGACAGTGGAGAGGAGCTAATTCCATCTTTGTTAAAAATCACTGGATTGAGAAATGGCCCTTTTGCAGCTCCCATCTTTTCCTTGAAATCTGAACCACTGATACTATGTAGTTTTTTAGGGATTTATTATAACTCTGGATTTCCACATATGGCCAGGGCATTGTATGACTTCATATGTAAACTTACACCTTTAGAGAACCTGTATTATTTAGCACCATTCTAGAAGAGATGATAATGTATAAATTTATAGATAACATCATATGGAATAATTGTAAGAAAGTGTTAAAAAGGAGACCTTTGGGGGTGACGTTTTAATGAACCTGCTCCTTCAAAGTCAAAGGAGTCATAAAATTGTGACTTATGAAGCATTATTTTTATTTTTACATGTAGGATGTTTTAATGTCCTCCAAAGAGCTGCCTGTAACTTTTGTTTTAAACCAGCTTTTTTATATCAGTTCTTAGTTCTGTATGTCTTGGATATTTTTTTCTATTATATTATTTGACAAACAAGTGGTGGTCACTAAATACTTTAGATAAATAATAAATGGTTGATGTCTATGCTATTTCGGGGAAGGCAATGGCACCCCACCCCAGTACTTTTGCCTGGAAAATCCCATGGACGGAGGATCCTGGTAGGCTCCAGTCCATGGGGTCGCTAAGAGTCGGACACAACTGAGCGACTTCACTTTCACTTTTTACTTTCGTGCATTGGAGAAGGAAATGGCAACCCACTCCAGTATTCTTGCCTGGAGAATCCCAGGGACGGAGGATCCTGGTAGGCTCCAGTCCATGGGGTCGCTAAGAGTCGGACACAACTGAGCGACTTCACTTTCACTTTTCACTTTCGTGCATTGGAGAAGGAAATGGCAACCCACTCCAGTATTCTTGCCTGGAGAATCCCAGGGACGGGGGGAGCCTGGTGAGCTTCCGTCTATGGGGTCACACAGAGTCGGACATGACTGAAGCGACTAAGCAGCAAGCAGCTATGCTATTTACTCTCTTTCCTTTAGGCTCTCATTGGTTGCTTCAAAAGATTTGTGTTAGGAAAACAGCTTTCCATTTAATATAATTTCTGCATTAAAATAGTTTAGTATCTTAGAATTAATAGTTGATCATTTTTTTATTTCTGAAGGCACAGCAACAACGCCATGAAAGAGACTTGGCCCTTTTGAAGTTGAAGGCTGAACAAGAGGCTCTGGAATGTCAGCGACAATTAGAAGAAACCCGAAGCAAAGCAGCTCAGGTAGCTTCTTTTACAAATTTCTATCCTTGAAATCACTTTAGATTTCTTTTAGTTTTATAGGAGGAAAAAGGAAATATGTAAATAATAATGTTTTAGTACATTATCCCATGAGTTGATTTTATGCCATTTGACTCTAATAGCCACCTTGTGAAATTTAAGTAGTCAGGTTAAGATTTATCCTCAATTTAGAGAAATGGAAACAGAAGTACATGGTAGTTACTTGTCTACAGACACATCAACTTGTAAACAGTGGAGTTAAGACTTAAACTTCAGCAGTGATTTTAAGATTCCAGATTTTAAACTCTAAATTTTAAGACATGAAATCCAGATAGTCAAAGTTTGTTTTTCCTCCCCCCCCCGACAAGGCAGTTGATCCATGAAACTGATTTACATGTTAAAACTAATTTGGATAGGATGAGATTAGACATAAAGTTATCTTTCCCCTACTTTTATTAACAGGTCCATGCAGAATCGTTACAGCAGGTGGTTAAGTCACAACGGGATATGACTGAAGTCCTGCAGGAAGCAACATGTAAAATAGCCACTCAGCAAACAGAGACTGCTCGCCTGACCACAAATGCAGCACGCCAGATCTATGAGGTAAGAGCCACTGACAGCACTTTTCCTTTAGGTCTTTTTAGTCAGCCTGAGTACCTTTGGTCTTAGCAGTAATGGGTCTCTAACATCTAGCAAATGCATGCTTTTAATAAGTGACTTTCAGTGAGGGCCATACCCTATTGAAATGAGGCATCATTTATTGTAATGTGTTGTCCAGGTGAATGATAGAGGGGCAAAAGATGCAAAAGAACTCTATATTTTTTCCCCCTGAGTAATCTTTTTAAAAAGATTATGTAATGTATACTAATATATATTTACAATAATGTGTATATATATATATATTTACAATAATATGTATCCCTTTTAAGTATACAGTTTTATAATTTTTGACAAATATGTAGGTATAGGCATCTGTATATTTCTTATTTATTTATGACTGTGCTGCATCTTTGTTACTCTGTGCGGGCTTTTCTCTAGTTGTAGTGGGCAGGAGCTACTCTATAGTTGCAGTGCATGGGATTCTCATTGCGGTGGCTGCTCTTGTTGCTGAGCACAGGCTCCAGGTGCGCAGGCTTCACTAGTTGTGGCACGTGGATTCAGTAGTTGTGACTCCTGGGCTGTAGAACACAGGCTCAGTAGTTGTGGCACATGGGTTTAGTTGCTCCATGGCATGTGAGATCTTCCTGGACCAAGGATCGAACCTGTGTCTCTTGCATTGGCAGGCACATTCTTTACCACCAAGCCCCAGGGAAGTCCTAGGTATATTTCTTGATCATATCTTTATATCCCTATAAACACCACTATAATCAAGAAATATCCAGCACTCTTAAAAGTTCCCTCATGCTACTTTGCAGTCAGTCCCCAATCTCAGTCCCACATCTGTTTGGTATGTAGATGTTTCATTGTTATCCAGAGTGATATTAGTGTCTTTTTTTTTCCTTAACTGTACCAAGTATAAAGCCAGAAATAGTTTTACTGCTGTCTCTGTATAGGATATCATGATCTATACTATAAAGTTTCAGTTTATTTTAGCAGTTACTATTTAGGACTGTTTGTGAAATGATTCTGTTATTAAAAAGCCATGAACCTGCTATATGCTGAGTACATGAGGTTGTGCAAATAGGTATAGAGTCTCTTCTCTCAAGAAATTTTAGGTTACAATTAACAAAGATTTTAAAAACATGTCAAAGCAATGATGGACTTAACACCAAATGAATAATACATGGCAGTAATGGCTAAGAGTAGGGAAAATGTACTTCACATTATTGGTGAAGTTAGAAAATTCTAATTGAGTTTGCTTCTTGAAGAAAGATTTAATTTTTGGTTTTAGTTCAGTGGCTCAGTCATGTCCAACTCTTTGAGACCCCATAGACTATAGCATGCCAGGCTTCCATGTCCATTACCAATTCCGGAGCTTGCTCAAACTCATGTCCATTGAGTCAGTGATGCCATCCAACCATGTCATCCTCTGTCATCCCCTTCTCCTCCTGCCTTCAGTCTTTCCGAGCATTAGTTCAGTTCAGTTCAGTTACTCAGTCGTGTCCGACTCTTTGCAACCCCATAAAACCACAGCACACCAGGGCTCCATGTTCATCACCAACTCCTGGAGTCCACCCAAACCCATGTCCATTGAGTCGGTGATGCCATCCAACCATCTCTATTGTCCCCTTCTCCTAATGCTCTCAATCTTTCCCAACATCAGGGTCTTTTCAAATGAGTCAGCTCTTCGCATCAGGTGGCCAAAGTATTGGAGTTTCAGCTTCAACATCAGTCCCTCCAATGAATATTCAGGATTGATTTCCTTTAGGATGGACTGGTTGGATCTCCTTGCAGTCCAAGGGACTCTCAAGAGTCTTCTCCAACACCACAGTTCAAAAGCATCAATTCTTCTGCGCTCAGCTTTCTTTATAGTCCAACTCTCACATCCATACATGACCACCAGAAAAACCATAGCCTTGACTAGACGAACCTTTGTTGGCAAAGTAATGTCTCTGCTTTTTAATATGCTCTCTAGGTTGGTCATAACTTTCTTTCCAAGGAGTAAGTGTCTTTTAATTTCATGGCTGCAGTCACCATCTGCAGTGGTGCCCAGAAAAATATTGGAGCCCAGAAAAATAAAGCCAACCACTGTTTCCACTGTTTCCCCATCTATTTACTATCAGCGTCTTCTGTAATGATTTTGTTCTTCCCATCAGGTGGCCAAAGTATTGGAGCTTCAGCATCAGTCCTTCCAGTGAATATTCAGGACTGATTTCCTTTAGATTGACTGATGTGATCTCCTTGCAGTCCAAGGGACTGTCAAGGGGCTTGTCCAAATCATCATTCAGAATCATCAATACTTTAGCACTCAGCCTTCTTGGTGGTTCAACTCTCACATCCATACATGACTGCTGAAAAAACCATAGCTTAGACTAGACAGACCTTTTTCGGCAGAATAATGTATCTGCTTTTTGATATGCTGTCTAGATTTGTCATAGTTTTCCATCCAGGGAGCAAGCGTCTTTTAATATCATGACTGCAGTCACCAACAGAAGTGATTTCAGAGCCCCCCAAAATAAAGTCACAGTTTCCATTGTTTCCCTATCTGCCATGAAGTGATGGGACCAGATGCCATGATCTTAGTTTCTTGAATGTTGGGTCTTAAGCCAACTTTTTCACTGTCCTCTTTCACTTTCATCTTGCCCACTTTCATTGACTTGCCCACTTTCAATGACTTGCCCACTTTCAATGACTTGCCCACTTTCACTTTCAAGAGTCTCTTTAGTTTCTCTTCACTCTCCGCCATAATATTGGTGTCATCTGCATATCTGAGGTTATTGATATTTCCCCTGGCAATCTTGATTTCAGCTTGTGCTTCCTTCATCCCAGCATTTCGCATGATGTATTCTACATAAGTTAAATAAGCAGGGTGACAGTATACAGCCTTGATGTACTTCTTTCCCAATTTGGAACCAGTCTGTTGTTCCGTGTCCAGTTCTAACGGTTGCTTCTTGACCTGCATGTCGATTTCTGAGGGGGCAAGTCAGGTGGTGGTATTCCCATCTCTTTAAGGATTTTCCAGTTTGTTGTGATCCAGGCTTTGGTGTAGTCAGTAAAACAGAAGTAGATGTTTTTCTGGAACTCTGTTGGTTTTTGATGATCCAGTGGATGTTGGCAATTTGATCTCTGGTTCCTCTGCCTTTTCTAAATCCAGCTTGAACATATGGAAGTTTTCAGTTCATATACTTTTGAAGCCTAGCTTGGAGAATTGTGAGCATTACTTTGCTAGTGTGTGAGATGAGTGCTGTTGTGGGATAGTTTGAACATTCTTTGGTATTGGCTTACTTTGGGAGTGGAATGAAAACTGACCTTTTCCAGTCCTGTGGCCTCTGCTGAGTTTTCCGGATTTGCTGGTATATTGAGTGCAGCACTTTCACAGCATCATCTTCTAGGATTTGAAATTGCTCAGCAGGAATTCCATCACCTCCGCTAGCTTTGTTCATAGTGATGCTTCCTAAGAGCCACTTGACTTCAGGATGTCTGGCTCTAGGTGAGAGATCACACCATTGTGGTTATCTGGGTCATTAAGATCTTTTTTGTATAGTTCTTCTGTGTATTCTTGCCACCTTTTCTTAATATCTTCTGCTTTTATTTTTTTTTTTTTTTTTTGGTGTATGGTAGCCTATTTTAGACTTGAAGACTTTCTACTTAGTAATTCATAGATTGCTATAGTTAGGTGAAACCTTAGAAATCCTGTGGTCTACTTCTGTTTATTTTATAAAGACATGAAACTTCAAGAATCTAAATGACTTGCCCACAATATTTTACCTATTATGGTAGAATTTGCTTGCTTTCAATACAGTTATCTTTCCAAGACACTCTACTCTCTCTCATTTCTTCTGTGACATTACCTTTTTGCATCTTCTTTGCCTTCTGTCTGTTCATATTTAGATGGCGGAGTTGACTCGAACTCATATCTCAGATGCCATCACTGCTTCAGGAGCTCCCCTAGCAGCACTATATGATCACCAGCGGCAGCACGCTCCAGACTTTGTGAAACAACTAAGGACAAGAGCTGAAACAGATAGGTTAATATCCAATCATTCAGCAAATATGTAATGAATATCTGTTATGTCCCAAGCACTGTTGTGGGTACTGAAAATATAGTTATGGACATATAGTCTAGTGGGGAAGAGAGACATTAATCAAATGTTCCTTTAGGTGAGTAAGCACAAATTAAGGTAAGTATTATGAAAGAAAGGAACATTTGTTTTTGAGATATACAGCAAAGGAGTTTGAGTAACTTGGAAGTCAGAAGATTTTCCTGAGGAAGTAAAGCTAATGGTGAGATCTAGTGGATGAAAAGGAATCAGTGATATAAAGGAGATGAGGAATAGGCAGGTCAGTGCATGCAAAAGTGGAAAAGAAAGTGAAAGAACAGCAGAGAGACTGGAGGCAGAGGGCAAAAGGAGAAAGGTAGGAGATGTTGCAGGAGTCAGATCGTGGTAGAACTTGGCAGATCCTCTGGATTTTGGAGTTTATTCTAGGAGCAATGAAAAGTCGCTAGAGAGTTTTTTAGGCAGTGCTGGGTGATGTCATCATGTCTGTGTGTATATATTTTTTATATCAACTTTGTCTCTAGTTCATAGATTTTTTTGTCTATTCACAGTCATTGATACTTGAGGTGATTTGTGTTTATTTTGCATAGTAAATAGATATTCTTTAATGTGTTATATACTTTTCTATGAACAAATACCTTTCTCAAATAGTTTGTAACCCATATTTCATAATTTCTATTCAAGAGTTTATCTCAATATTAAACAGTATTTAAAATCTTTCTCTTATTTGAGACTTTAAATGTTTTAATCAGTTTTTCTTTTCTTTGTAGGAAAAGTCAGTCTGGTTCACTTTCTCAGAGTAAAGAAGGAGCCCTTGACTCTAAGCATCAGAAATTTTCCCCTTCATATGATAGTTATTCTGAGTCTTCAAGATACAAGAATCGTGATAGAAGGTGAAGACAGTTTGATTTAGTAAAGTCTGACAAATGGCTTAGACATTGCTTTTTAAAAATTCTTTTGTCTTATTTCTTTAAATGAAATAGTGTTTTCCCTTCTGTTGTGGCTTCCCTGATTTTTAGCCCATTTATGAAATAGTTGTTCCATGTAATAATATAGCTACCATTCCTTGACAATCTACTGTTCAAGTACTGTAATAATTGTTGTTCCTGCATTTAATCTTTACAACAACCTTCCAAGACAGATATTATTGTCATTTTTTAGGTAAGGGAACTAAGGATTGTGGAGATATTAAGAAACTTACCTACAATCACATAGCTAGTAGCACATCAAAAAATTGAACCATGATGTATCTGGCTTGAGAGTACACTGCTTTGCTGATATACATATTTTTTGACATTACTGTATGTACTAATTTTTATCATTATGAAAGAAGATTGAATACTTTGTCATTGATACTTGGTAACATCTGTAATTTTCAGTTATGGATCTGTCCTTGGATTAAAAAGTTTTAGAGGCTACTTTCCATCATTCCTAGAGATAGGATACCTGTGTTATCAAAGTATACTAAAACCTCAATTTAAAATATTAAATCATGAGACTGAAAAATATGAAAATTAATGGAGGTTAAGTACCAACTGTGTCTGGAACTATGTGACTTTCATTTAACCTTCACTGACACTTAATTTAGGCCATCACCTGAGTTCCTGCAGTGGTCTCCTAATAGGTTTTCCTGTCCTTTAACCTTTCCCTGCCTCTATTCATTAACCACATGGCAACCAGAGCGATTGTTCGAAAATTTGCAGCCGATTGGTTATTTACCTCTTTGAAACATCAGTGTTTCCTCAGAGCCGCTTAGTATAGCATGGAAGTCCCTTTGTGGTTAAGCCTTTAGTCCATCTCCAGCTCTGTCACTTGGCATTTCCCCTCTTACCATCTTTTACTAGTTCTAACTACATTTCTCTAAGAGCCTTGCTCTCTTTGTCTCCTGTGCCATTACATGCTGTCCCTTCTTTCTAGACCCTCCCTACTCCATTTTATTTACTATAGTTTTACTTCCCCTTTAAGAATCAGTATTAGCCCCTCATCTGCTTTAGAAATCCCTTCTGTGTTCACCCACAGCAATCCAAGTGTAACTATTACAGCCATTCAGATCAGATCAGATCAGTCGCTCAGTCGTGTCCGACTCTTTGCGACCCCATGAACTGCAGCACGCCAGGCCTCCCTATCCATCACCAGCTCTCGGAGGTCACTCAGACCCACATTCATCGAGTCAGTGATGCCATCCAGCCATCTCATCCTCTGTCGTCCCCTTCTCCTCTTGCCGTCAATCCCTCCCAGCATCAGAGTCTTCTCCAATGAGTCAACTCTTCGCATGAGGTGGCCAAAATACTGGAGTTTCAGCTTTAGCATCATTCCTTCCAAAGAAATCCCAGGGCTGATCTCCTTCAGAATGGACCGGTTGGATCTCCTTGCAGTCCAAGGGACTCTCAAGAGTCTTCTCCAACACCACAGTTCAAAAGCATCAATTCTTCAGCGCTCAGCCTTCTTCACAGTCCAGCTCTCACATCCATACATGACCACAGGAAAGACCATAGCCTTGACTAGGCGAACCTTTGTTGGCAAAGTGATGTCTCTGCTTTTGAATATGCTATCTAGGTTGGTCATAACTTTCCAGCTTCTATATTCTTACTCCTTTTACTTATTACTTGTAGACTAAACTTGGAGCTCTTTGAGGACTTCATTTTCATCACCCCTGCAATGAAACCCTATACCCATTAGCAGTCAACTCATATGTCCCTTCTTTCCCAGCTTCTGGCAACAACTAATCTACTCTTTGTTTTCTATGGATTTTTGTCTATTTTGGATATTTCATATGAATAGCACCATTCAGTAGGTGGCTCTTTGGAACTGGCTTCTTTGACTTAGCATAATGTTTTCAGAGTTCATCTATCATGTATCAGTACTTTTTTCCTTTCTATAGCCAGATAATCTATTGCATGGATGTCCCACATTTATCCATCAGTTGATGGACTTTAGGATTTTTTTCATTTTTTTTGCTCTTGTGAATGGTGCCACTGTGTACTGATTCATTCATGTACAAATTCTTGTGTGGATATATTTCATTTCTCTTGTGTATATATTTAGGAAAGGAATTGTAACTCTGTTTAACGTCTTGATGATATGCCAAACTGTTTTCCAAAATAGTTGTTCCGTTTTACATTTTCACCAGGAATATAAAGATTTTCCACATCCTTACTAACACTTCTTGATAGGCTAATGAAGACTGTGTCATTCCTATATCCCTAGAGCTTAGCAATATGCCAAGTACATAGGTAGGCAGTCTACTACATGTTTATTGAGTGAATGATTGGCACATAACTGCTAAGTAGAAGAATTGAGATTAACCGCATACCCTACTGATTCCAAAGCGCTTGTGGTCTCTTGCATTCTTTTACCTTATAGCTTTATTATATAATTTATCCTTTCAAAAACATTTATTAAGTCAGACAAATAATTATGTAATATTCTGATAAGTACCATCGTAGAAATCTGCACACACAGTATAAACACAGAAAAAGAAGTGACCAAACCCTCCTTGAGAGTAGAGAAGGGGTCTACAGTTTGCAGAAATGCTACTTCAACTGAATCTTGAATTCATTAAGCACAGAGAAAAGGTAGGGTGTCACAGGAAGGAAATAGCTTATTCAGGGGACCTTAAAACTTGGCTCATGGTTGGCTATGTATTTATATTTAGTGAAGATAAATTAAGGAAAGCAAAGAGGGAGGAAGGAAAATACTAAACTTTAAAACAAGTTCACTAAGCATTTGGAAACCCGAGGCTTAAAGTAAGGAGAAGGGCAGAGCTAATGATACAGACTTGAGGCTTACTCCAGATGATAGCAGTAGAAATTATAGATATGCATAAGATTGTCTAAGGAGAGTATAGAGCATAAAGGAGAAAGAAACCAAAAGCCTAAGAAGTACAATCATTTTAAGAAAAGATAGAAAAATTAAAAGGAAATGAAAGAAATACAGGAAAACTTGCTAGGGAGGTAGGGAAAGAAGCAGGGGGGAGTAGAGTCAGGGAATACAAGAAAGGAGAGCCCTTTTATCATTTAATTTTGTTATAATTTCAAGCTTACAAAAGCATTGTAAGAATAATACAAGTTTCCCAAATATCTTTCCTCCAGATTACTCTAGTGTGTTAACATTTTACTACATTTGCTTAGCAAGTTTTTAAAGGAAGGAGATAAGAGATTCATATCACCTGATGTAGAAAAATAAATGATCTATTGGATGTGATAGTTAAAATTTAGGTAGAGTTTACAAGAACAGTTCCAGTAGAGCAGGTGGGAAATGAGGCAGGCTTCAATAAATTATGAGGTTGATGAAAAGTAAGGAAATGGAAACAGCAAGTAGAAGCCCCTTTTCCCAGTAGATTGATTGATTTTAAAATGAAAGGCAAAAAGGGAATGAGAACCTGAGAATAGTGGTTCCCCATCATTACTATTTAAAAGTGAAACCTTCTTTTCTGCTACTCATCTTTTCTAAAATAGTTTCTTCTCAGACTTATGTCTAAGTGGCATTTTTATGTTTTATATCTTGCATTGTTTCAAATCTTGATCATAAGGCACATTTCCTTGGCCAAATAAGTTACTTTGAAATTATATCCGTATTTTGTTGCCTTAATTTTTTTTCTTATTTGTTTCCATAATATGCCTAAACAGGAGTAGTAGTGGTAGCAGCCGTCAAGAAAGTCCTTCAGCTCCATCTTCTAAGGAAAATGAGAAGAAACATCATGGTGAAAAGATGGAGAGTTCTATTGATGAACAGGTTCAGACCGCTGCTGATGATTCTTTTCGAAGTGATAGTGTACCATCTCTTCCTGATGAAAAAGGTAACTTTGTTTGCACATATATGTGTAATTACTTATGTGGGGAGGCTTCTGAACCCTTCGAGATATTTGTGACTGAGCTAATTAGTATAGTTAGAACATGGTGATATTATAGACAGGTTTCATGTTTGATATTAAATGTGTTCAGGTAAAACTGTTTCAAATGCACCATGTCTTGATGGTGCATTTATTAGTAACCTTGCTAATATTTTACTTGATTGTGTGTCATGATCCTAAAGGGAGGCAAAACTAAATCTAGGAGAATGTGCATGTGAATGGAAAATATATATTCAATACTGAAAAAAATTACTTTTCTCCTATTGTAGGTATGTAACATGACCATAAGAAGGAAAATACATTATTAGACCTTTAAATTTTAAACAATATAGTAAGGATACAATTTCTTATAAATGATGATACCATCAGATATATTAATTAAATAAACTCATTACCTAACTCCTCCTGGATCATAAACTAAACGTGTATACCTGTCAAATCATGAATAGTAAATAATACAGCAAAGAAAATAAAATTTGGCAACAAATGGCACCTTTAAGACATTAAGTCAACAAATTAACAGCCTCCATTTTTAGATATGGTCTTAAATAACTTCATTAAACAGTGTTTTTGATTGATAGTCTGAAACTCTGTTCAAAGCAGGATGGGCTAGACAGTTTTTGGAAAGTAAGAAGAAAATATTTAAATTTATTCTACCTTTAAATATTTTTTTTTGTAAATTTTATAGTGAGTATAAAATAGGGGTGCGTGCTAAGTCACTTCAGTTGTGTCTGACTCTTTGCGACCCTGTGGACCATACCCTGAGGGGCTCCTCTGTCCATGGGATTCTCCAGGCAAGAATACTGGAATGGGTTGCCATTTCCTCCTCCAGGGGATCTTCCCAACCCAGGGATCAAAACCAGTGTCTCTTACATGTCTCCTGCATTGGCAGGTGGGTTCTTTACCACTGGGAAGCCCTAATATAGGGGTACAGTAGTCTATAGTTATGGCAGCCCTAGCTGATTAATACAGATGTTGGTACCTAGAAGTGAGGTACTGCTATACTTTAAGTGTGAAAGTGGCTTTGAAACTGGATAATGAGTAAAGGATAGAATAGTTTTGAAGTTCATGCAAAAAAAAGCTCACATTGCCCTGCAGAGATTATTGGTAGGAATATATATATATTAAAGGTAATTCTGATGGAGTCTGATAAAGGTGGAAATAAGGAACATCTTGGGCTTCCCTGATGATTCAGTGGTAAAGAACCCACCTGCCAACGTCAGAGGCGTGGGTTTGATTCCTGGGTCAGAAAGATCCCTTGGAGAAGGAAATGGCAACCCATACCAGTATTCTTGCCTGTGAAATCCCATGGACAGAGGATTCTGGCACGCTACAGTCCATGGGGTCGCAAAAGAGTTGGACACCACTTAGTGATTAAACAACAACAAGGAACATGTTATTGGATATTTGAAGAAAGACAGTCTTTGTTATAAAGTGGCAAAGAACTTAATTAAACTTGTACTCTTGCCTGGAAAATCCCATGGATGGAGGAGCATGGAAGGCTGCAGTCCATGGGGTCGCTGAGGGTCCGACACGACTGAGCGACTTCACTTTCACTTTTCACTTTCATGCATTGGAGAAGGAAATGGCAACCCACTCCAGTGTTCTTGCCTGGAGAATCCCAGGGACGGAGGAGCCTGATGGGCTGCTGTCTCTGGGGTCGCACAGAGTCAGACACGACTGAAGTGACTTAGTAGTAGTGTTTGTGGAAGTTCAGTTCAGTTCAGTCACTCAATCGTGTCCAACTCTTTGCGATCCCATGGACTGCAGCATTCCAGGCCTCCCTGTCCATCACCAACTCCCAGAGCCTACTCAAACTCATGTCCATCGAGTCAGTGATGCCATCCAACCATCTCATCCTCTGTTTCCCCTTCTCCTCCCATGCTCAATCTTTCCCAGCATCAGGGTCTTTTCCAGTGAGTAAGTTCTTTGCATCAGGTGGCCAAAGTATTGGAGTTTCAGCTTCAGCACCTGTCCTTCCAGTGAATATTCAGGGATGATTTCCTGTAGGATTGACAGGTTTGATCTCCTTGCAGTCCAAGGGACTCTCAAGAGTCTTCTCCAGCACCATAGTTTAAAAGCAGCAATTCTTCAGTGCTCAGCTTTCTTCTTTTCCACTCTCACATCCATACATGACTACTGAAAGAACCATAGCATTGACTAGATAGACCTTTGTTGGTAAAGTAATATCTCTGCTTTTCAGTATGCTGCCTAGGTTGGTCACAGCTTTTCTTCCAAAAAGCAAGCGCATCTTTTAATTTCATGGCTGCAGTCACCATCACCATCTGCAATGATTTTGGAGCCTCAAAAAATAAAGTCTGCCGCTGTTTCCCGCATCTATTTGCCATGAAGTAATGGGACCGTAGAAGGAAATGGCAACCCACTCCAGTGTTCTTGCCTGGAGAATCCCATGGATGGAGAAGCCTGGTAGGCTGCAGTCCATGGGGTCGCACAGAGTCGGACACGAACTGAAGCGACTTAGCAGTAGCAGCAATAGGACCGGATGCCACGATCTTAGTTTTCTGAATGTTGGGTCTTAAGCCAACTTTTTCATTCTCCTCTTTCACTTTCATCAAGAGGCTTTTTAGTTCCTCTTCACTTTCTGCCATAAGGGTGGTGTCATCTGCATATCTGAGGTTATTGATATTTCTCCCAGCAATCTTGATTCCAGCTTGTAACTTCATCCAGCCTGGCATTTTTCATGATGCACTCTGCATATAAGTTAAATAAGCAGCATGACAATATATAGCCTTGACATACTCCTTTCCTGAATTGGAACCAGTCTGTTGTTCCATGTCCAGTTCTAAGTGTTGCTTCCTGACCTCCATACAGATTTCTCAGGAGGCAGGTCAGGTGGTCTGGTATTCCCATCTCTTTAAGGATTTTCCACAGTTTGTTGTGATCCACACAGTTGAAGGCTTTGGCATAGTCAGTAAAGCAGATGTTTTTCTTGAACTCTGTTGGTTTTTTGATGATCCAGTGGATGCTGGCAATTTGATCTCTGGTTCCTCTGCCTTTTCTAAATCCAGCTTGAACATCTGGAATTGCATGGTTCACGTACTGCTAAAGCCTGGCTTGGAGAATTTTGAGCATTACTTTCCTGGTGTGTGAGATGAGTGCAATTGTGTGGTAGTTTGAACATTGTTTGACATTGGCTTACTTTGGGATTGGAATAAAAACTGACCTTTTCCAGTCCTGTGGCCACTGCTGAGTTTTCCAGATCTGCTGGTATATTGAGTGCAGCACTTTCATAGCATCATCTTTTAGGCTTTGAAATAGCTATCTTTGAAATAGCTCCATCACCTCCACTAGTTTTGTTCATAGTTTTGCTCCCTAAGGCCCACTTGACTTCACATTCCAGGTTGTCTGACTATAGGTGATTGATCACACCATCGTGGTTATCTGAGTCATGAAGATCTTTTTTGTATAGTTCTATTGTGTATTCTTGCCACCTCTTCTTAATCTTCTGCTTCTATTAGGTCCATACCATTTCTGTTCTTTATTATGCCCATCTTTGCATGAAGTGTTCCCTTGGAATCTCTAATTTTATTGAAGAGATCTCTATCTAGTCTTTTCCTTTTTGTTGTTTTCCTCAATTTCTTTGCATTGATAGCTGAGCAAGGCTTTCTTATCTCTCCTTGCTCTTGTTTGGAACTCTGCATTCAAAGGGGTATATCTTTCATTTTCTCCTTTACCTTTAGCTTCTCTTCTTTTCTCAGCTATTTGTAAGGCCTCATCTGACAACCATTTGCCTTTTTGCATTTCTTCTTCTTTGGATGATCTAGATCCCTGTCTCCTGTATAGTGTCACAAACCTCTGTCCATAGTTCTTCTGACACTATCAGATCTAATCCCTTGAATCTATTTGTCACTTCCACTGTATAATCATAAGGGATTTGATTTAGGTCATACCTGAATGGTCTAGTGGTTTTACCTACTTTCTTCAATTTAAGTTTGAATTTGGCAATAAGGAGTTCATGATCTGAGCCACTGTCAGCTCCCAGTCTTGTTTTTGCTGAGTGTATAGGAAAAGCTTCTCCATCTTTGGCTGCGAAGAATATAATCAATCTGTTTTCGGTATTGACCATCTGGTGATGTTCATGTGTAGAGTTGTCTTGTGCTGTTGGAAGAGGGTGTTTGCTATGACCAATGCGTTCTCTTGGCAAAACTCTGTTAGCCTTTGAGCTGCCTCGTTTTGTATTCCAAGGCCAAATTTGCCTGTTACTCTTGACTTCCTACTTCTGCATTCCAGTCCCCTATAATGAAGATGACATCTTTTTTGGGTGTTAGTTCTAGAAGGTCTTGTAGGTCTTCATAGAACCATTCAGCTTCAGCTTCTTCAGCATTACTGGTTGGGGCATAGACTTGGATTACTGTTGTATTGGATGGTTTGCCTTGGAAATAAGCAGACATCATTCTGTTGTTTTTGAGATTGTATCCAAGTACTGGATTTTGGACTCTCCTGTTGACCATGATAGCTACTCCATTTCTTCTAAGGGATTCTTGCCCACAGTAGTAGATACAATGGTCATCTGAGTTAAATTCACCCATTCCAGTTCATTTTAGTTCAGTGATTCCTAAAATGTCAGTGTTCACTCTTGCCATCTCCTGTTTGACCACTTTTAATTTGTCCTGATTCATGGACCTAACATTCCAGGTTCCTATGGAATATTGCTCTTCACAGCATCAGACTTTACTTCCATCACTAGTCACATCCCCAACTGTGTGGTGGTGTTGCTCTGGCTCCATTTCTTCACTCTTTCTGGAGTTATTTCTCCACTCTTAGCATATTGGGCACCTACCGACCTGGGGAGTTCATCTTTCAGTGTCATACCTATTTGCCTTTTCATAACTGTTCATGGGGTTCTCAAGGAAAGAATACTGAAGTGGTTTGCCATTCTCTTCTCCAGTGGACCATGTTTTGTGGAAAGTGGAAATTAAAAGTGATGACCCTGGATATTTAACTGAGGAGATTTCTAAGCAAAACATTGAAGGCCTGGCCTAGTTTCTTCTTACAGCTTATAGTAAAATGTGAAAGAAGAAATAAATTGAAGGAATTATTATGCAAAAAGGAACCGGAATTTGAAGATTTGGAAAATTATTTTGGCTACCTCATGCGAAGAGTTGACTCATTGGAGAAGACTCTGATGCTGGGAGGGATTGAGGGCAGGAGGAGAAGGGGACGACAGAGGATGAGATGGCTGGATGGCATCACTGACTTGATGGGTGTGAGTCTGGGTGACCTCCGGGAACTGGTGATGGACAGGGAGGCCTGGCGTGCTGCGGTTCATGGGGTCGCAAAGAGTCGGACACGACTGAGCGACTGATATGATCTGATCTGATCTGTGCATGTTGTAAAAAAAAAAGGAGAAAGCGAGTTCCAGAGAGAACACTAAGGGCACGAGTAGACAGTTACTTCGTAAAGAAACCGCCCATGGATTTAATCGGCCACCTCAGCGAGTTCAGCTGAAGCCAGGAGTACACATGGGATTATATGAGCAGAGACACAGCCAGTTTGGATTAAAGGGCAAGAGACAGGATGAAAAAGGAAAGCTTTCAGACTTCTGGGATTCTGTAGGATGCGACATTAGAGCTATCCAACAGTGAACATGCCTATAGAAGATTAAGGTGGCTAGAATTGATGGGGCAACCAAGATCCAAAGAAATTAAAACTTTGAAAAACTAATATGAGGAAGAAAACAAGAAAAAATCTAAGTCACTTTGGTTTGGCAATGATTTCTTAAATGTAACACCAAAAGTACAATCCGTGAAGGAAGAAATTGACAAGATGTACTTTATTAAAATTTTTTAAATTCTGCTCTATGAGAGAGATTATTAAGATAATGAAAAATCACAGACTGTTAAAAAATACTTGTACAAAAACACATTTTGAATAATAGACTTATATCCAGAGTACATAAAAGACTCTTAAAACTCAACAGGAAAATCAGCAACCCAGTTAAAAAATATGCAGAGATCTAAACAGATACTTCATTGAAGAAAACATACAAATGAAAATTAAAATCTCAGTGAGTTAGTGTAACTTGCTTATCAGAATGACTGAAATCCAAAATAACAACAAATTGGTGGCAAGGATCCTGGGTACCAGGAACTTAAATTCATCACTGATAAGAATGTAAAATGGCATGGTGCTTCTGGATGACATATTCACAGTATTTTATAATGACCCAGCAGTCATATGCCTAGGTATTTCCCTAATGATCTGAAAGCTTAAGTCCACACAGAAATCTATATATTTAATGTTCATGGCATCGTTATTCACAATTGCGAACAAAATGAAAGTAATCAAGATGTCTCATGAGGGGAATGGATAAACAAACTGCTAAATCTATGCAGTAGAATACTGTTCAGCAAGGAACAATTTGATTCATGGACCAACACGAATCAATTTTAAGTGAATTTTACTGAGTGCAGTTAGCAAGCCCCCAAATCATATATATTGTGATTCCATTTATATGACATTCTGGAAAAGGCCAAACTATAGGGGTGGAAAACAGGTTAATATTTCCCAGGTATCAAGTGGAAGACAAAGTGTTAGACTACAAAGAGATGCACAGAAGAACTTTTAGTGTGAAACAGCTGTTACATAGTAAGGTATTGTGTGTTCAGCATGTACTGTCTGATGTTCATTTGTCAAAACCCTAAAACTGTACGTTACAAAGAGTGAGCTTTAACGTATGCAAACTAAAGACACACACACCAACCAGGACGTTGGAATGGGGAGGTCCCAGGATGGAATGCGGTCTGTGACAAATCAACCTAACTGCAGTACAAATGCATAGCATAACCACACTGAAGGGGTGGGGGTGGAGAGAAAAGGAGCTGGCCCAGATGAGTCTGGAAAATGGTATTTTCCAGTAGGAATTGTAAGCTTAAATACAAAAGGAATAGTATAAAAACTCTGTATTCTAGTTGGTAAGTTTGTTTTTTACAGATGGACAGTTTATAGTTGTTTACATATCTGTTGGGATTGAACAGATAAGTAAATGGATGTTAAATTGTGGAAAATAGATTTCTCAGTGTTGGAGATAGAAATTATAGACATACTAGAAAGGAAGACTAGAATGAATCCTGTGATTCAGGATTAGAGTCAGAAACATCAGTATGGATCATGTTTGGATAGGTGGATGGATACAGGAACACGTGTGTGTGTGTGTGTGTGTGTAGATGGGTTAGTATACCTGCAGTTATTAATATTACTTGACTCTCTCCACTGCAAGTAAAGAGAGAAGCTCTGTCCACAGAGAGAGTGGAGAAGCAACAATGTCTTAGTAGTTATAAGGACAACCATGCCAAGATTATGGTTTCTAAATATTCTCCAATAAAAGAAACCAGAGCTCTTTGGAAAAATGACGGACTCTAGGACTATACAGGGAAAATATGAAGTGAAAGAGAGGATTGAAGGGCAGGGAGTATGTCAAAGGCGCACAGGAACCAACCTAAAAGAGCTGTTATGTTTTTAATTAAGCATGGAATTGAGGAATTTCTAAAAATTTTTTCATTTGCATTTCTTTAACTTCTAGTCATGTTAATCTTTTTTAAAAAACTTAATTTTGTCCATTAATATTTCCTTTGTGAAGCATCATATGGCAATTTTTCATTTCTCTGTTGGGGTATTTGTTGTTTAATTTCTCAGTTGTATCCAACTCTGTGACCCCATCGACTGGTTTTCTGATTGACTTATAAGAGCTCTTTATATATGAAGTACATTACAGTTTTGCCGTATTTCTTGTACTAGTATTTTTACATAGTTTAGGTTTTTGTTGTTTCTTGTTTGTAAAGTGAGTGAATTTTGCTTATTATTCCATGCCTATTAATAACTAGTGTTCAGTTCTTTAATTTGTTAGATGGTCCTGTAAAGATGCAACAGGGGCTACTAATTGAATATCTACTGAAACTTTTGTAATGATAACGTCTACTTGCTCCATATTCTTTTAGATTCAACTTCTGTTGCAACAGAATATTCCCTGAAATTTGATGAATCCATGACAGAAGATGAAATAGAAGAAAAATCATTTCGATCTTTACTACCTTCTGAGAGTCATCGCAGATTTAACATGGAAAAGAAAAGAGGCCATCATGATGATTCTGATGAAGAAACTTCTCCAGAAAAGACTGCCCTGTCCTCTGCCAAGGTGTGTTTCAGTTTACCTGTGGAGATACTTCATATATAGTTGTGGATATGCTCTCTCAAAGGTATGAAGTATCATTTTGTATTTGAACTCAGTTGTCAGCTACCAGAATATTTTTCCTAAGGTACCAATTTTGGGTGTTTTGGGGGGGGAAGTATAGAATTTAGCTTTTCTTTCCTTATAAAGTAGCTTACAGACATATTCCTCGAAATAATACATAAGACCTTTGAGGATGTGAGCCAGAGTTATGTCTTGAGCTTTTTCATTCACTTCAGTCTTACAATACTTTATTCCATTTAAAAAATTGCATTTATATAATTCTTATTAAATTTTAAGCCTTTTGGATAACAGGGACAAATTCTTACCATCTTTACATCCCTGGGACAGTGCCTGACTTACTCTAGTTATTTGTTAAAATTTTATTGGGTGAATAAATTAGCAGTTGAGTATTACTTTCTCTCTCATGTGCCTTTTTTTTGAAGAATGTTCTTTAACATGGTTGGCAGCCTTTCTGTATACATAATTTATTTTTATAAATACCTCTTTTAAAGAGGTTAATTAAGTTCCAAAAGGTATAGACAGTGAACAAGATGACTTAAACTCTGTATCTCAGGAGCTGAGCATGCCATTCTCAGGAGGACAAGACAGCTTTTCTAAATTTACTATGGAGATGGTTCGACAGTATATGAAAGAAGAGGAAATGAGAGCAGCTCACCAGTCTTCACTCCTGCGTCTCCGTGAAAAGGCCTTGAAGGAGAAAACTAAAGCTGAACTAGCCTGGTTAGAGCATCAGAAAAAGTAAGTTCTTTCAATAAACATAATTTTGACTGTTCAGTTTCTCCTTTCATGAAATGCTTTGTTTTTAAAGATGTTTTTGTTTCCTCATTTAATTTGATCAACCCTGTTTCTCAGGCTAGAAGTATAGCAGTCATTGTTGAATCATGTTGCTTTCATATAACATTCTCTTTGTATTTCTTTCATCACTTAACTGACTCTTATATTGTTATTTTGTGCTTAATTTATTGTGTTATAGATTCTCAAAGCTGTTCTATCTTTAAAGGGCATAGTCTAAGATTTGCTTATATCACATATCCAATAAAATATTGGTTGAGATAGGAATTGTTGTATGAAGCAACTGTTTGCTACATTTGAAAATGTTAAATGATTTAAAAACTTTAAGGATTCTTGATATTAGAATAGGAATTTAAACTAATTTTGTCTCAATGGGAATGATTGCAGACATCTACGAGATAAAGGTGAAGATGATAAAATGCCCCCACTCCGGAAGAAACAGCGTGGTTTGCTCTTAAGGCTGCAGCAAGAAAAGGTATATTAGGAAAAACAAAGGGGACAAATTAGATTGTGAAATCTATTATTTTGCCTAATCTTTTTTTATTATCTCATTGAAGGAGATTTAGTTGATATTAACCATTCTTTATACCTACTACTATAATTACAAGAGTTGCTTAATGGCCTACTGTATTTCTTCGAAATTAGGATTGTGCTTCACTGCTAACAGAGTATCATATTAAGTCAAAGCTTCTGCTTTCATTTGCTGTGTAAAATATTGTACAATTGTGTTTTGATATGTGTATTTTAAAAATTATAATATTTGTGAGTCTAATTGGCTTAACTTTTTAGTCATTGTTTCCCTAAATAGACTTTTAAGATACATGAATTACAAATTGACAAATATTTAGGCTTAGTGGACCTAGCAAGACCTGGGATTTGAATCCTGGAGAGGCAGTGTAGTGTCATGGTAAAGAATTCAGGCTCTAGATCCAGATTGTTTGTTGATGTTTAGTCACTGAGTCGTGTCCAACTCTTTGCAAGCCCCTGGACTGGAGCCCACCAGACTCCTCTGTCCACTGGATTTCCTAGGTAAAAATATTGGAATGGATTGCCGTTTCTGTCTCCAGGGGATCTCCCCTACCCTGGGATTGACCCATAGTGACAAACAGATTCTTTACCACTAAGCCATCAGGGAAGCCATCAGGGAAGCCCTAAATTCAGATTGCCTAGATTAAAATCCCAGATCTACCAATTATTAGTTTTATAATATTGAAAAGTTACTTATCTGTGCCTCAGTTTCATTTTCTATAAACTGATCATAATAGTAATAACATACTTTGTTGTTGAGAGGAATAAATGAGTAATATATATAATAAATTTAGAACAGACCTTGGCACAAAGGTAAATGCTCAATAAATGTTAGTTGTTATTATTTGAATTCCAGCTTTGCCAGTTGCAAATGTGTAATCATGGTCAAGTTTAAGTAACTCTCTGAGAGTTAGTCTCCCCATCTATTGAAGTGAGATTATATTTCATATGGTGGTTGTGAGGATTAAATGAGATAACATATATAAAATGTGTTTCACATTGCCTGGTAAGTATGTAATAAACTCTGCTGCTGCTAAGTCGCCTCAGTCGTGTCCAACTCTGTGTGACCCCATAGACGGCAGCCCACCAGGCTCCGCCATCCTTGGGGTTCTCCAGGCAAGAACACTGGAGTGGGTTGCCATTTCCTTCTCCAGTGCGTGAAAGTGAAAAGTGAAATGAAGTTGCTCAGTCGTGTCCGACTCTATGAGACCCCATGGACTGCAGCCTACCAGGCTCCTCCATCCATGGAATTTTCCAGGCAAGAGTACTGGAGTCGGGTGCTTAGTTTCCCTTTATTGTGACCTGTTACCAGGTACTAGCTGCTATGTTGGATAGTCTATGAACTTAATCATTTGAGTCATATATTGGAATGTTACTTAAAAGTTTGTTTTTGTTTAACTTTGCCATAGAGGGAATTCCTTGGTGATTCAGTGGTTAGGATTTGATGCTTTTATTGCTGTGGTCCAGGTTCGGTCCCTGGTTGGGGAACTAAAATCCTACAAGCCACACAGCATGAATCCCCCAAAAAAATGTTCACCTGAGGAAGCATCACTGGTCATATGAAGTTGAAAAACTTTTTTTTTAAAGATGTTATTTTTTTAATCCAAAAAAAAGGTTTTAAAGTAACTTAAAATTCTCCTTTAGTTTAAATAAATAATTTTTTACAATATTACAGTAGCTTTCTCTTTGTAAAGCAGGAAAAAACTGAATTTACAAATAATTTCTCATTCCGTGGGCTTGTTTTCACTTTCTTGATACTATACTTTGAGGCACACAGTTTTTAATTTTGGTGAATCTGTTATTTTATTGTATGCTTGCTGATACCAAATTTTACTTTCATTAGTTTGAAGATATACTTGTTTTACCTTCTTTTTTTTTTTTTCTTTCTTTCCCATATTTTATGGCCATGCTTTGTGGCATGCAGGATGTTAGTTCCTTGACCAGGCATCGAACCCATGCCCCCTGCAGCAGGAGCATGGTGTCTTAGCCACTAGACCACAAGGAAAGTCCCTTACCTTCATTTTTGAAGGATATTTTTAACTAGGTATAGGATTATTTTCCTTTAACATTTTTAATCATTTCATTTTCCATTGTCTACTGCTTTCCTTTGTTCCCATGGAGACACAATTTAATTCTTTTGGAGATTGCTTTTAAGATTTTTAAGAATTTGTCTAGGGAATCCACTGGTAGTCCAGTGGTTAGGACTTGGCACTTCCACTGCCAGGGACTGGGTTCAGCCCCATGTTGGGGAACTACAATCCTACAAGTCATGCAGTGTGGCCAAAAAATAAAAACAATTTGTCTTTGATTTTACAATGATTTTATATAGATTTACTGTGATGTACCTAGGTAGTTTTTTTGTTAATATTGATACTATTAGAGTTGCTGAGCTTCTTAAATCTATTGTCTGTATTATTTCATCAGTTTTTGAAAATTACCTCTTTAGGGTTTTGCACTGTGATATATACTGTTAAATCTATCCAATGAATTCTTAATTTGAATTTTTTTTTAGTTCTCTAATACCTGTTTTGTTCTTTTTTATAGATTTTCATTCTTGTCGAAATTTTCTACCTTTTCATCTGTTTTTCTGTATTTTTCTATTATTTTTTGAACACATTATACATAGTTTTTTTAACTTGAAAGAAAAATGAAAGTGAAGGTTGCTCAGTTGTGTCTGACTCTTTGTAGCCCCATGGACTGTGCAGTCCATGGAATTCTCCAGGCCAGAATACTGGAGTGGGTAGCCTTTCCCTTCTCCAGGGGATCTTCCCAGCCCAGGGATCTAACCCAGGTCTCCCGCATTGCGGGTGGATTCTTTACCACCTGAGCCACCAGGGAAGCCCAAGGATACTAGAGTGGGTAGCCTAGCCTTCTCCAGCAGATCTTCCTGACCCAGGAATCGAACTGGGGTCTCCTGCATTGGAGGAGGTTTCTTTACCAACTGAGCTACCAGCTGCTGCTGCTGCTGCTGCTAAGTCATTTCAGTCGTATCCGACTCTGTGCGACCCCATAAACAGCAGCCCATCAGGCTCCCCTGTCCCTGGGATTCTCTAGGCACGAACACTGGAGTGGGTTGCCATTTCCTTCTCCAAAGCATGAAGCTGAAAAGTGAAAGCGAAGTCGCTCAGTCATGTCCGACTCTAGCGACCCCATGGACTGCAGCCCACCAAGCTCCTCCGTCCATGGGATTTTCCAGGCAAGAGTACTGGAGTGGGATGCCATTGCCTTCTCTTGAGCTACCAGAGGAGCCCCCTTTTTTAACTCCCTTATCTCCAACTCCATCATTTGGACATTTGTGTGTCTACTACTATTGTCTGCTACTATTTTTTATTATCATACGATCCTTTTTCTTTGCATGCCAGTAATTTTTTTAAATCATTGCTGGACAGTGTGTATAAATAACTGCAAAGGCTCCAAATGATGTTATCTTCCCTTGGGATTTGTTTTTTCCTCTGCTATGCATTTGGAGTGGTCAGCTGTTCATTTTACTCCACTCAAGGTCTGAGCTGGGTTGGTACTGGGTTACACTGTTGATAAGCCTCAGTCTCCTGCTTTGCATTGAGCCTAGGTTGTGACCCTGCAGGGATTTTAGCTAAAAGCCTGTTTAACATTTTTTTTTTTACCAGCACCTTAAGAGACTATAGGATTTCTGCTGTGCTGTTGAGAGGTTTCTGGCTTAATTCCTTAGCCTTTTGTCTATGCTACTTTAGAATTGGCAGATAATTTGAGGGGAAGACTGAGTTTGAAGCATTAAATCTGAAGTTTTAAGACAGGTTTAAGACTTAATTGTCTTAGGTCTCCAGTTTTTGTCACTCAAGTTCTCTGTAGCTGGTGAGAGTTCCTGAAACTGGTGTAACCCCTTTCAGAGTAGTTTGATTATATCTAGCCAATAATCCGTGACTCAGCATTTCTGTGTCTTGGTGTATATCCTCGAAGCTTTTGCACTGTATAGGGGAAAGTGGAAACAACTTATTTCTTCAGTGATAGATGAAATAGAGCATGTTTCTGCAAGAAAATATAACAATGCAGGAAAAAGTGTACTAGATATAAAACCCATTCAATAATGGTAACATTCTGTATCTCTGCTGTCCAATACCTGGAGAAGGAAATGGCAATCCACTCCAGTATTCTTGCCTGGAGAATCCCATGGACAGAGAAGCTGGCAGGCTACCATCCATAGGGTCTCAGAGAGTTGGACACGACAGGCAGATTCTTTACCAACTGAGCTATCAGGGAAGCCCAGATAGTAAAGAATCTGCCTGCAATGCAGGAGACCAGGTTTGATCCCTGAGTCAGGAAGATCCTCTGGAGAAGGGAATAGTTATCCACTCCAATATTCTTGCCTGGAGAATTCCATAGGCAGAGGGGTCTGGCAGGCTACAGTCCGTGGGGTCACAAAGAGTCAGACATGACTTATGACTAAACAACAACACACATAACATAAAATAAGCATTTAAAAATGAATGTACTGTTAATCATTTTAAAGTGAACAGTTGCTTCTACAACCTTATGGCTTATTCTTAAGAGAGACACAAACATTCCCCCCTTAGAACCCATTAAAAAAATATTTTCTTTCTGCTAGTCTTGGATTGGGTGAAATTATACATTAATTGATTTAGAAACTCGGGCCTAAGCTAGTAGGTGGTTTGTAGAGCTCTGGGAATCCCTTTGACCTTTTTCATGGGAGAAGGAGATCAAAACTCTTTTCATGAGGACAGTAAGATGTGAATTTGCCATTTTTATGTATTGATATTTGCACTAAATGGTGCAACAGCAATGGTGGGTAAAACTGCCGAGGCCTTATTTAGCACAAATCAAGGCAGTGGCACCAAACTGCTAGTAGTCTTTTATCTTCCATTGCCATACACTTGCAGAAAAAAAAAGCTAATTTCACTAAAGAACGTCTTGATTAAGTCTAGTAAAATTATTTTTATTATGTTGGCTTTTGAGTACTTGTTTTTGTATTCTGCGTGACAGGAATGGGAAGCCTACAATGCACTTTTCCTGGATATTAGGGGAAGGTGATTAACTCATGGGAAAACATTTGTACAGTTGTTTCAGCTGCAAGCTGAGCTAGCCACATTTTTTCGTGGAATACTGTTCTTACCTGAAAGAGTTATCCAGAGACAATCTATGTTTATTCAGAATATTTGACAGTCATTTTCTCAAAAATGAACAAAGTGTGCTTGTACTTCAAAGAAGACAATTGACAGTATTTGTTGCCAATGGTAAAAACTTCTATCTACCACCTAAAACTAAAGTGTTTTTTTTATAAGATCGTAGTGATAATAATTGTGATTTTCTTGGTATTGTATAATGAAATACATGAACATTTGGAAGATCTTCATAACTGAGTGAACTAAGCATTTTCTAAATAATCAGTGCATGGTATTGTTTTTTTTTAGATCAAGCCATGGTGGAGGGTGGGATAGGATAAATTGGGAGTATGGGATTAACATATAAATTACTATGCATAAAATAGATAAGCAACATGGCATAGGGAACTATATTCAATATCTTATAATAATCTATAATAGAAAATAATCTGAAGAAAATATGTGTTACTGAATCGTTTGCTGTACACTGAGACTAATACAGTATTATAAATCAACTATACTTCTGTCTAAAAAAATTTTAAAAATCCCAAAACTCAAGTCAGAACAAAAAAATCAAGCCAGACAATAAAGATTTGCAAACATCTGAATACTACTCTTTTCACTAATTTTGTTTGTTTTAGAAAATAGAATTATTTTCTTAAAAGTGTGCACAATGCCATTGTATACGCATGAGAGTGAAAAGACAAATAATGTCTTAGTATTACGAAGATAGTTTGAGAGTCTCCAGAAAGGATCTCAGGAACCCCTAATGACCATGGACTGTACTTTGAGAACTGTGCTTGAGAAGAATTTTATACATGTGCCCAAGGAGACAAAAAAGTGAAAGGCTGTTGATTTTAGTATTATTTGTAATAGTAGACAGCAACCTCATCTAACCATAGGGGTAACAGATCCATGAAATATATATACCTCCAATGTAATTTTATGCAGAATTTAGGGACAAATCAACATGGAGACATATAAAAGCAATGTTTAGTAAATAAAGCAAGATTGAAAATACGTATGTATGATATTATTTATAAAATATTGTAAAACATTATTCAAACCAAACAGTATATTTATTTTTGCAGGTAACTACAAATATTTGTAGAAGAATTTAAAAAGCTGTATACCGTCGAAGTGTATATACCATGGTAGTGGTTACCTTTAGGGAGTTGGGTAGAGGATTACAGACTGGTGTTATCTGTAATATTTTAGTTCTTTATAAATTTAAGACTAAGAGGAAATATGACAGAATATTCAGTTCAGGTCAGTCACTCAGTTGTGTCTGACTCTTGGCGACCCCGTGAATCACAGCATGCCAGGCCTCCCTGTCCATCACCAACTCCTAGAGTTCACTCAGACTCACATCCATTGAGTCGGTGATGCCATCCAGCCATCTCATCCTCTATTGTCCCCTTCTCCTCCTGCCCCCAATACCTCCCAGCACCAGAGTCTTTTCCAATGAGTCAACTCTTCGCATGAGGTGGCCAAAGTACTAGAGCTTCAGCTTTAGCATCATTCCTTCCAAAGAACACCCAGGGCTGATCTCCTTGCAGTCCAAGGAACTCTCAAGAGTCTTCTCTAATACCACAGTTCAAAAGCATCAATTCTTCCGTGCTCAGCTTTCTTCACAGTCCAACTGTCACATCCATACGTGACCACTGGAAAAACCATAGCCTTGACTAGACGGACCTTTGTTGGCAAAGTAATGTCTCTGCTTTTGAATATGCTATCTAGGTTGGTCATCACTTTCCTTCCAAGGAGTAAGCATCTTTTAATTTCATGGCTGCAGTCACCATCTGCAGTGATTTTGGAGCCCAGAAAAATAAAGTCTGACACTGTTCCACTGTTTCCCATGAAGTGATGGGACCAGATGCCATGATCTTCGTTTTCTGAATGTTGAGCTTTAAGCCAACTTTTTCACTCTCCTTTTTCACTTTCATCAAGAGGCTTTTTAGTTCCTCTTCACTTTCTGCCATAAGGGTGGTGTCATCTGCATATCTGAGGTTATTGATATTTCTCCCGGCAATCTTGATTCCAGCTTGTGCTTCTTCCAGCCCAGCATTTCTCATGATGTACTCTGCATATAAGTTAAATAAGCAGGGTGACAATATACAGCCTTGATGTACTCCTTTTCCTATTTGGAACCAGTCTGTTGTTCCATGTCCAGTTCTAGCTGTTGCTTCCTGACCTGCATACAGGTTTCTCAAGAGGCAGGTCAGGTGGTCTGGTATTCCCATCTCTTTCAGAATTTTCCACAGTTTATTATGATCCACACAGTCAAAAGACTTTGGCATAGTCAATAAAGCAGAAATAGATGTTTTTCTGAGGCTCTCTTGCTTTTTCGATGATCCAGTGGATGTTGGCAATTTGGTCTCTGGTCCCTCTCTGCCTTTTCTAAAATCAGCTTGAACATCTGGAAGTTCATGGTTCATGTATTGCTGAAGCCTGGCTTGGAGAATTTTGAGCCTTACTTTACTAGTGTGTGAGATGAGTGCAATTGTGTGGTAGTTTGAGCATTCTTTGGCATTGCCTTTCTTTGGGATTGGAATGAAAACTGACCTTTTCCAGTCCTGTGGCCATTGCTGAGTTTTCCAAATTTGCTAACATATTGAGTGTAGCACTTTCACAGCATCATCTTTCAGGATTTGACAGAATATTCAGTTCAGCTCAGTTCAGTCGCTCAGTCGTGTCCGACCCTTTGTGACCCCATGAATTGCAGCACACCAGGCTTCCCTGTCCATCACCAACTCCCGGAGTTCATCCAAACTCAAGTCCATGAGTCGGTGGTGCCATCCAGCCATTTCATCCTCTGTGGTCCCCTTCTCCTCTTTCCCCCAATCCCTCTCAGCATCAGAGTCTTTTGCAATGAGTCAGCTCTTTGCATGAGGTGGCCAAAGTACTGGAGTTTCAGCTTTAGCATCAGTTCTTCCAAAGAACACCGAGGGCTGATCTCCTTTAGAATGGACTGGTTGGATCTCCTTGCAGTATCAGGTGTTAATTTTGGAAATTAAATGTTTATTGTGTACTTTCCTGCATTTTCAGGTAGTTTCAAAATTTCTCAAACATGATTTAAAGAAATTATAATAAGTTATTCATATCTTTATTATGCTTATTTTATTGATAAGAAACAGATTATAAGAAATTTATGATAAAAAAGGGTAATTGTTAAATTTTAATGATTATTAATGGTGAAGTGTGTTATCTTTTGTGCACTGTTAGCAAAAGAAATGGAGAAGGCAGTGGCAACCCACTCCAGTACTCTTCCCTGGAAAATCCCGTGGATAGAGGAACCTGGTGGGCTACAGTCCACAGAGTCACTAAGTGTCGGACACAACGGAGCAACTTCACTTTCACTTTTCATTTTCATGCATTGGGGAAGGAAATGGCAACCCACTCCAGTGTTCTTGCCTGGAAAATCCCAGGGATGGGGGAGCCTGTTGGGCTGCCGTCTATGGGGTCACACAGAGTTGGACACGACTGAGGCGACTTAGCGGCAGCAGCAACAGAAAATAATGTCCTGTGTGGTGAATGTTTGATGCAATGTTGTCTTAAGTGTTTTCTGTTGGCATTTTATGTGGAGAAAATTCTTTTCTGAAAGCAATTTTAAAAACTCTTCTAAAGGGCCATAAAATGATTCATTCTCTTTGACTTGTTTGTCCTACTTTTTGGAATCTTCTCCTAAAGAACTAGCCCATGGTATGAAACAATTATAGGCATTAAAGCATTATTTGGGATGGAGTTTATAATAGAATAATGGTTATATTAATTACATGATATGCAGTTATTAAACAAAGAACTATAAAGATTGAAAGGCACTATGGAAAAATGTGAAAGGTATGTTAAGTTTTAAAAGGGGATATGAAATCATCACTCTGTTGTGGTTATAATTACTTAAATTAAGGATTAAATCATGTTAAATTATTTTACAGTGATAGAGATTTTTCCTCCTTCACTACAAAAAAATTTTTCAATGTTATTTTATCTTGAAGTTCTTTATGTATGTAGTTTTGTATATGTGATGATTGGATTTTCTTTTTAAAATATTAGTTTGAATTTGTCTCCTCCAAATTTTAAACCCTCTCCTAAATCTTTAAACTTCAGGCAGAAATTAAACGTCTTCAAGAAGCCAATAAGGCAGCTCGGAAGGAAAGACAACTGATTCTTAAACAGCAGGAGGAGATAGAAAGGATCCGACAGACCACCATAAAACTGCAGGAGAAGTTGAAGTCTGCAGGGGAGAATAAATTGGTAAACTACATGAAATTCTTGTTTGTTTTCTGCTTCGTGTTGCTTGCTAACACCTAACTCTGCCTCCTTACATGATGTATGTATGTTCATCCCAACACTGTGATATAGTAATGCACCAGGATAAAGTTGTATGTATGTGCCTTTATATAAAATGAGAGTTCTAATTTTATTTTCCCAGTGGATTATTCTTTTGAATGGGACACATAAGTCATATATTAGTTTCAAAATGTTTTCTATTTATAAACTCAGTTGGGATAAAGAGCTTTGCTTTTTGCTAATCAATCCAAATATATTCTGCAGAATTAATGGGAGGAATTAATTTTTTTGCTCTTTATGTGATACCTCTTTCAGCTGTCTAATGTCTTATATAAAGATACAAGGCTAAAGGAGATATTCAGACAAAAACAAAATTGGACTTATTCTGAAATATTGTAAAGTGTCAGTATAGTGTTGGAAGATTCAGACTGTATAGAAATATAGTTAAATAATACTTTAATATTTACTGCTTTGATTTTTAAAATACACTTTAAAGTTTGAAGCAATCTCAATTTTATAGAAAGTTTCAAACACATAAAAAGAGCTCTGATTTTCTGAGCAAGAGTTATGTTGTTAACAAATTAATATTGACACATTACTACCATTTAATCTGCAAACACTATTCAAGTTTCTCCAGTTGTCACAATAGTGTTCCTTATTTCAAAAGGTAAGTTCAGAAGCACATATTGTATTTAGTTTTCATATATCTTTAGTCTCTTTCAGTCTGGAAAGGTTCCTCGATTCTCATGACCTTCACATTTTGGAAAATTACAGGCCAGATACTTTGTAGAATGGTCAAGTTGGGTTTGTCTGATGCTTCCTCATAATTAGATTCAGTTTATGCGTCGTTGGCAGGAATATCACAGATGTGATGCTGTGTTCTCTGCATTCGATCTGGTGGTACCTGATTTCAATATATCTCGTTACTGATGTGTGTGCATGCATGTTCATTTGCTCTGACTCTTTGTGACCCCATGTTCTGTAGCCTGCCAGCCTTCTTTGCTCATGGAATTTTCCAGGCAAGAATACTGGAGTGGGTTGATGTTGACTCAATCACAAAGGTAAAGAGGGTAACTATACAGTGAAGGTGGCATCTACCATATTTCACTGTATAGTTACCCTCTTTCCCTTTGTGATTAATAAGTGCTTTGCATGATGTTATTTTGAGACTACCTTAATTCCTGTTCTTCATCAGAGTTAAATTTATTCTTTTATTTATGTCAGTATGGACTCACGGATTTCTATTTTACTCAGCATTAAAATCTGTTACTATCATTATTTATTGTGATGCTCACTTTTTCTTAAGTTGGGCCATTCAGAGCCTCTTAAGCAGGTTTCTGTGTCCTTTTGACATGTACTCATCAATCTTTGAGCACTTTCATATTTTCTGAAACAAGATGTTTCAGTCATTTTTTACTCTTCTTGCCTCAACCTTGGTTTCAGCTGTTTCTCTGAAGAGGATACTTATTTAGAAATCAAGATCTGGTGATAGGCATGCTCATTGCTATTCAGGTTTTGTTCCTCCTAAGCAACAAATCTAGGGACTGTGTTAGGGCATATATATACATTTTACTTGTGCAATATAATTTTGTCCTTTAAGTAATACCTTAATTTCAGCTATTTTACAAATACTGTTTAGAAGATAAATTAATTTTGAGAAGACAGTGTTTAAATCAGTTTGAGATCTTAAATTCCAGTATAACACTTGACCTCCTTTTGTTTGCAGGAGTCTCATAGTGATGATGATACAAAGGATAATAAAGCAGCCAGTCCTGTTCCAACTGACTTGGAGACCCGCAGTCCTTCCCCTATTTCAATCTCCAGCAGTGAAACAAGCAGCATTATGCAGAAACTGAAGAAAATGAGAAGCCGCATGGATGAAAAGTAATTCGTTTTTAAAAATATCTCGTTTACACTGAAAGTAGTAGCAACAAATAATATTTTTAATGTACTTCATTAGATTAGATGGATGCAACATAATATTTTATGACTTCAGCTGCATTTTAGTAGATTTAGTCATCCTGGAAGTCAATTAACTGTAGACCTTATTTATAAAACAAATTTTCTCTATTTTAAATACTGTCAAGTTTAAAACTAAAGTAGTATTTGCAGATATACCCATGATAATATTTTCTCCTTTTATTATAAGTTATGAGTGTGAAATTTTTATCTTTTCTGAAATCTGAGGACATGTCCACTAACTTGGGAAAACAATCCAGTGGTATAGCTTGAGATCTTATCCTGTGACTCTGACAACTCTCAGGCTTACTCAAGTAGAAGAGTGAACTCGTAAACTCATGAGTGACTCTGAATTGCTCAATTGAAACCATAAAGTCTGAAATCCTCCCAGGATGTTGAACGATTTGGCTGTCTACCATTCTACTAAAATATTTCTAAGTATTATTTTTTAAAGACTCTTGGAGAAAGCCACTACTACTTGGATATAGCTCAGTCATATGCCAGCTTTAACCCTACCAATGATATTTACCTGACAGTTTACTTTTTTGCATGTACATTTAATTAAATATACTTATAAAGTAGCTGCTTGTAGACTATTTTCTACCTTATTTAAATATGGAAGAGAAGTCCTCTAAAATTTTTGTTGATTGCTATTTTATGTTAGCAGTTTGGACTACAGATTGAACTTAAATTGTACCTTGATATCCTTTGGCAGTATACTACGCATCACCAAATTTAGTGATGTTCTATGTTTATATGTGATATTAGCCTATGATTTAGGTTCTGAACTGTCAAGCAGTTCTAAGTCAAATCTTACTATAAGTAGTGTTATACACTGGCACTTCATTGCTTAATTGAAATTGCATTTCAGTAACTTAAAATTGGCATTTCACAACTTAAAAATACCTAAATTGATTATGAAAATAAGTTTAAAAAATAAACATAAATTTTAAAAATAAAAAGTATAAGGGAGTGAAAACTGAATATTTACAAATTTTATAAGAATGCCTTTTCTAAGATTTCCATGGACTAGACCAGTTAAGATGTATTCAAGTAGGGATTCTTTCTTCCTTTCTTGACAAACTTTCCAGCAGCCTATGTGGGCATACTGTGTTGCTCCAGGGATCTTTAATTCAGAATAATCTATCTCATAAATTTTCATAACTGATTAAACATTTTCTATCGGCCTTGTAAATGCCTTTTCCTCCTCATAAGTGTTGGAGGAAAAATAGCTTCACAGGAAATTTCTTCATTGATTTCTTGCTTGTCTATACCAGTAAAATCTTCATTGCTGGTCTCTATGAATAATATTTTAATAATTTTAATCACATCTGTGGAAGAAACTGCTTATTCTGCTTATAAGATTAGTCAGTTTATGTGGTGTTTATTTCCAATTTTGTTAAAGTTTTAAAAATCCTAAATAACAAATTAAAAGTTGAATATATTGACTTTGTTCTAAGTTTTGTTATTTTCTCAGAGCCCAAAATATTAAACACCTAGAATTTTTTTTTGCAACATTGCTGTCCCTTCCATTGTCAACTACTGCAATAAATTTTTGAGAAATTTGTCAAAGAGAATAGGCCTTGAAGCATTCAGTGACTTCTTAATTTCTTGTTTGAAACAGTACTTTTGTGTTTATGGGAGGGATGGCGTAAAGACGGCAAAGAAATTAGGTTTAATGTTTGGAAGATGATGCTGAAATTTGAGGATGAACAGGTGTATTTTTCAAAACTATGTTATGCTATGCTAAGTCACTTCAGTCGTGTCCAACTCTGTGTGACCCCATAGACGGCAGCCCACCAGGCTTCCCTGTCCCTGGAATTCTCCAGGCAAGAACACTGGAGTGGGTTGCTATTTCCTTCTCCAATGCATGAAAGTGAAAAGAGAAAGTGAAGTCGTTCAGTCATGTCCGACTCTTAGCGACCCCATGGACTGCAGCCTACCAGGCTCCTCCGTCCGTGGGATTTTCCAGGCAAGAGTACTGGAGTTGGGTGCCATTGCCTAACTAGCAGTGCATTAAAAAGGGAGGTTATTGTTATGCGATTTTTTTTTAAATCTCTAGAACAATGTACAGTTGATCCTTGAACAGTGAGGGACAGAAGTATTAGGAATGTTAACCATCTACATGGTTGAAAATTCACCTATAACTTCTGTGATCAGTTCAGTTTAGTCACTCAGTCGTTTCCAACTCTTTGTAACCCCATGGACTGCAGCATGCCAGGCCTCCCTGTCCGTCACCACCTCCTGGAGCTTGCTCAGACTCATGTCCATCGTGTCAGTGATGCCATTCAACCCTCTCATCCTCCTCTGTTGTCCCCTTCTTCTCCTGCCTTCAGTTTTTCCCAGCATCAGGGTCTTTTCCAATGAGTCAGCTCTTTACATCAAGTGGCCAGAGTACTGGAGTTTCAGCTTCAGCATCAGTCCTTCCAATGAATATTCAAGACTGATTTCCTTTAGGATTGACTGGTTTGATCTCCTTTCAATCCAAGGGACTCTCAAGAGTCTTCTCCAACACCACAGTTTATTTATTTTTTTACTTTACAATATTGTATTGGTTTTGCCATACATCAACATAAATCCACCACGGGTTCCTCATCCTGAACCTTGCTCCTGCCTCCATCCCCGTACCATCCCTCTGGGTCTTCCCAGTGCACCAGCCCCAAGAATCCTGTATCCTGCATTGAACCTGGACTGGCGATTCGTTTCTTATATGATATTATACATGCTTCAATGCCATTCTCCCAAATCATCCCACCCTCTCCGTCTCCCACAGAGTCCAAAAGACCATTCTATACATCTGTGTAAAAGCAGCAATTCTTTGGTGCTCAGCTTTGTTTATGGTCCAACTCTGACATCCATACGTGACTACTGGGAAAACCATAGCTTTGACTATACACACCTTGTCTACAAAGTAATGTCTCTGCTTTTTAATATTTGTGATTCCTCCATATTCCTCTGTATCTACAGTTGTACATCTTCAGATTCAGCCAACCATAGTCATGCAGTACTCCAATATTTATTGAAAAAAAAATCCACATGTAAGTGGACCTATGGAGTTCAAACTCCTACTGTAATGTGAAAACTATTTTTTAACACTATTCAGATTACCAAAGCTTTACAGTTCGATCTCTTTCAACAATGTTGATGTGTCAGCTCAATAAATAGAATGAGTTATTGCAGTCATTTGCTGCAGTAAATAAGTAATGACAAAATCATTTAAGCCTTTGCTACTAAGCACTATTATTTGTTTTGTAGATTGGAAAAGCCAGTCTTCCAAGAGATTACTATTTTATTAACATAAAATACCTGTCGGAAAATAGTCAGCCTTCTCAATATGTTAAGATACTTTGAGAGGAACTTTTTCATTATGTATTACTGCTTATTGTTAACTGTTTGAACTTTGATTCTGTGATAAATATTTTTTCTGAAATGTTGAAACTATTCTTGGCTACAATTAAAGATTTCCTTCATTAATTTTTCCCTGAAACAATAATGCCTTTGTTAAAATTTCTAGTCTGTGGCTTTTCTTGACCTATTTAACAAGTTGACATTTTAGAAATAATTTCGATTTCTCAATATAGTGAAAAGCAAAAGAAATTTAAACTATGGAAAAAGTTAGTTACAATGAAAATATCAGTATGTTTGCAAAAGCCACACTGTCTAGACCTCAGTTTTTTGATAATTATTGGTAAATGAAATCTGAGTTTTGTTTACTGCTGTGAGGGATATTATTTACAGTATAAAGCTGTGAAACAGATACTCATGGGGAAAAACCATGCATTTGACTTCCTGTTAAGTTGACAATTCTATTTTAGGAAAATTATTTACTGAGCAAATGAAAGACTGAAAGAATGATGTTATCTTCCTCATTAAGTGTTAAAATAGGACATAGTGCACTTTTTATTTCATTAATAACAGCAGCTTGTTCTTTATTTATCAATTGTATACTTATTCTCTCAGCAATTATTTACTGAGAATTGTGTGAATATAGTAGGTTCTGAGGGACATGAAGATGAATCAAACATAAACCCTGCTCTTGAAAAGCTTACTGTTGAGGTGGAAAAAAGAATAAATATCAGATTCCTTTAGTAAAGTGTATAAAAGTCTAATGCTAAGAAAACTCAGAAGAAGAAATTTTTACTGAAAAGAGTACATATCACAGAGATTTTCTTGATGAGAGTTCAAAATTAAATACTTTGGATTTGCCCTATTCCATTAAAGAAGACATTTTAATTAAAATTTTAAACAATGTATAAAATATCATTGCCTAAATTAGATATACAGTTTTCTTAGAGAAAGTTCTAGACTAAGTGTAGTGGATGAATAGATCCTGATAGTCTGATAATATTCTCTTTTTTTCCTTTACTTCCTAGATTAGGGATAATGCACCTGTATTATTTCATTTATTTAAGTACACTATATGCAGATTATTAAACAATTCAATAGATTTTGCTGTAGGAAAAATAGACTGTGTTTTGTTTTATGTCAGTACTATCCATATGCTCATTTATCTTTTTGGAATATCATTAGAAATGAAAGAATTGGTTCATTTTAAAATTAAGAGCACTGTTCATTTTTACTTGTAACAATATAGAATTAAAGAATTGTTTAGATCCAGAAAAAAAATTAAAATAATTTAAGATGTTAGGTTTTGTATTTTGTTTAATATCTTTCAGAATCAGATGACTTTAGAACTGAAAGTTTTATTTAAAATTTAGATCATAATTCTGCTCTTTCAAATTGTAACATAGTTTTAGAATCTGTTGGAATACAATGCACTATTAGCTCCTTGGGAAAAAAGGGTTCTCATATCACATGGTCTAGCAATGTGTTGAGGTATGTATTTTTCAAAAAGTGTGAGAAGGTACTTAAATGAAGAAAGAATCATAAAACGTTGAAACTAGGGAATTTTAGGGAAGTTGTCTATTACAGTCTCTTGGTTCTACAGGATGAAATTGAGGCCAATAGAGATTGAGTGCCTTGCCCTAGGTCACACAGGTAGCAGTAATGGCAGAGCTCGAACTAGAACCCTGCCCTGTGGACTTCAGCCAGCTACAGTGAAAATTAAGTTAGCATATCTGTTTTCAATTTTGTAACTTTTTTTTTTAAACTTAAAGTTGTCTTAGTAGAAACTGACCTTCTAAATAGCATTTGTTGAAGCTGGGCAAGTGCTCAGTGGCTGATTACTAAGGTTCAACAGCTGCATGGCTAAAGTTTAGAGTCTAACATTTTGACTTTCTTTTGAATTTCTTAGGCTTAAGCATTATAGGAACATTATTTCCATACTGGATTAAATCTGTCATATATCTCATGCTCACCCAGTGCTCTGTAACGACCAGAGGCCTTGTTGAGGAATGCCTTGACGACAGCCATAAGGTGTACCAGTAGCATTTTCTATGAGTAGCCATTTGTGTCTCCATCGTTCATAATTTTGTTTCTTCCTTGTGCAGCATCTTGAAGGATTTTTAACTCTAGTGTGAAGTATTACTGCTTTTGTCTCAATTTTAATCAATTTTTGGAGGACCCTCTTGAATTCTAGAATATATGTATATTAAGTAAGGAACATGTTTATGGGAAGAAATTCCAACTTTAAACTTTTCTTAATACTATCTCTTACACTTTTTTTAGCATTTCTTTTGTTGTTCATTTCTACCCTAGAGCTTTTGAATATGCTTTAATCTTTGTAAATGAGAAGTAAATGATTAGTATTTGTTCTAAGAGAGAAAGTTATTATTCTCTATATTGAATTGGACAAAAACATTTAATATGTATTTTTTTTTAACAATTTATTTCACATGTTCCAATCTTCTACTTTTTCTACTAGGTCATGCATGCATTTAGCTGTTATATACTTAAGAGGGTGGGTGATATTTGAATGATATGAATAGAATTTTTGAATCTTTTTTGAAGTACATTTGTTTTTGCATAATATTTTGTTAATTGGCATCAAAATAACCTTATTATATATTCATAAAGAGGGGCAAGGAAGAGTGCAGTGTCTTATTGAAAGCTGGTAAAATTGTTTTTCCTTGCACGTCAGTGCAGAAAATCAAGGCAATCCAGAAACAATAGAAGGAAGGGAGAGAGAGAGAAAGTGAATATTAAGTTGTATGTGGGGAAACAGACTTGAAATCATCTACACATGTAGTTATCTAAAGATATACATGTATTCAAGATTCTACATACTTTTTAAATTCCAAATGAGTGACTGGATTCATACCTAGATTTTCTCACATCTGTGACTTATTGATATATTATTCCTTGCTCTTCCAAGGCAATAAGTGTTGGCCTTGATCTACAAGTTAACTGTGTGCATGTGAGCAGGAGCATGCTCTGTCAAAGAGAATTAACCTTTTTAAACCTATTACTAGACTTATGTATCCTTTCATATATACAATGATCTATTAAAAATTTTTTTAAAAAAGAGAATCTAGTGCTTTTTTCTTACTTTTATAAGTTTAACATATGGAATTTCTTACTACTTTTAATGTTATGATTGATTGAACTGTCCACAGCATGATTTTTTTTTCTTTTAAACTACTGGTAGTATTTATTGGAACTAGCTTAGTTTATTCTCTCTTTTTGGGGTGGAGGAGCCACACCACGTGGCTTGCAGGATGTTAGTTCACTGACCAGGGATTGAACCTGGGCCATTGCAGTGAAGCAGTGAAAGCACTGAGTCCTAATCACTGGATTCCCAGGGAATTCCTACTTAGTTTATTCTTAATTATGCACCCTAATATTTTATAGAATGGGTTTTATATTCCAGTATTGTTTAAATGGGCGTTTGTTAAATATAAAGCAAGATAGCTCCACTAAGTCCAGTTAGCAGTAAGTTTTATGTTGTAGAGATGAACAAGATATCTTTACTATAAGTTGATTTTCTAAACTGTATTACTATTTTAGGCTAGATTATGATGGTGAGTTAAATAAGGCAAATGTAGTGCTTTTTAAATTTAAATTCAAGTTTAAAATATATGATAAGACATATAAAAATTACTTGTTTAAGATTACATATATGTATAGAATTGCTGATATGCGAGGTTCATGGCCATAATTGTTGTACTCTATGTTAAAGCTTATGAGAAAAAAACTTAACTTAGCTTCACACTCCTCATTACTTTACTCACAAATAAATTTACCTGAAAGTATAGATGATGGTTAAGCAACATCTGAGAAGAAAGTCACGTATATTCAGAAATCATTGGTAAGATCTATAAAAGCAAATGTTTTATATGTCACACAAAGTATAACACTTGCTTTAACCAAGTGGCTTATAATGTTGTTCAGGAAGCATATTTAAAGTTCTGTGATCGGCTCTTATGCTTTCCCTTTCTCATTCTTTCTACTTCTTGATCTCTTGGTTTTAAAATCTTCCTCCTTATTTTGTAGACACTGCTCTCCTGTTCACTACTTCTTCTCTGTCTTTACGTCTCATCACTGGGCCTCTCTCAGTGTCTGTTTTCCCAACCTTCATCCCAAATTCCAGCTGTATATCTACAACCAGTTGGTCAGGTAACTTTGCACCTTTTTCAGTGCACTCTTTGATAGAGCATGCTCTGTTCTTTTTGCTTGTTTTTATTGCTTTTTTTTTTTTTTCTTTCTTTCTTTTTTCTAACAGCCTAGGGGCCTCTTGTCAAATGTCCCATAGATTTTATCTTTTTGTTCCTACAATTATTTGACATGCTGATTGTTTAAAAAGTAGAGTGACAGTTCTTGTGCTTTTTATTAAGTGTGTGTTGGATATGTGAATGCCTTTTTGTTGATTAGCTACCACTACGAATCTAACACTCGTAATATGAGCAGCCCAGCTTTTATTTAGCTGTGACATCTACATTTGAGGAGAGCCTAATAGAAGCTTTTTAACTTCTCAAATAACTTTTCCTAAATCAGTGCTATTCTCTAACCCTTTGGAGCCAAGATCTGTTAGGCTATCTAATTTGAGAGATTGGGTTAAATTGAGAAGTTTGAGGATTTGGTGCATCCTTATTTTTTACTCAAGTAAATAAATAGTTATGTTTTATGCGTAAGGCATCTGACTGTGGTGCATCTGACATTGTTTCTCTCCATGAAAAACAGATATAGATTATCACTTGACATGGCATCTCCCAGGTAATGCTTCACTGTACCTGAAGCAAAACCAGACTGAATTTGAAATAAAGGTCAAAAAGGGACAAGAATATGTTTTTTGTTTGCTTGCTTGCTTGGGATTTTGGGGATTTTTGTTGTTGTTGTTTTGGTCTTTGTTGTTTTGAGTTTGTGTGTTTTTTGGTCTGAGCCTTCAGAATAAATTCTTTATACCTTCTGTTATGAAAAAAGAATCACCTATGAAGAATGAATATATAAGTACTATCAGTCATGGTTGGCTGAATATTCTGAAAAAATTTTTTTCTGAATTTACCACTGTTTTTCCTTTGCTAATCTGCTAAACAGTTAACTACAAGTAGAACATAAATTCTCTCATTTCCTGAATAAGATCACTTACAAAGCTTCTGTTTTCTCAAAAACTTCTTTCAGAGGAATATTATGAATGTCCTGTTGTTATACAGTTTGTTGATAATATAATGAGTGATAAACCTCTTTAAGTGATTTCTGCCTATAGATTTGTTTTCTCACTATTCTTCATGGTGCGACCATAGGTTTCTGACAAAACGAGAGCAAAAACTAATGCAGCGGCGACAACATGCAGAAGAGCTACTAGAGTGGAAGCGACGTTTAGATGCAGAAGAAGCAGAAATTCGTCAAATGGAAAAACAAGCTTTGGCTGCCTGGGACAAAGAATTGATAAAACCTAAAACTCCTAAGAAAGAGCTGGAGGACCAGAGAGCCGAACAGAAAGGTAATAAATACTAACTGTCCAGACTACATTCTAAAGCCTGACATAAATGAAAGATTTACTTCATTATCTTAAAAAATATGAATGATTAAGGGTAAAGAAGGTGATACAAACATATGTGCTTCAGAATTGGAAAGATCAGAGAATATGGTAAATACTTTTATGCTAATATACTTGAAAACTTTGAACAAATGGGTAAATTCCATGAAATGGAAATAGGGTATTCTAGGACCAAGTAGGGTTTAACACATACTAAAATTGATAATGTGGTAAAAGATTAAAGGAGAAAAAGTACATATATCTCAAAGATTCAGAAAAAAACACTTAATAAAATCCAAAACATTTGTAATAAAACAAATCTCAAATCAAATTAGCAATACAAGGAAACTTTCTTTACCCAATATAGGATATTTATTAACAAAAACAAAAAACCAAACCTGCAATAGACTTCATATTTTAATGATAAAACTTAGGAAGTTTTCCCTTTGAATTTGGAGATCAGAGTTGCTTATTTTCACCTGTAGAATGAAAGGAAGAACCAAAACTCACATTATTGCAGATGAGAAGGCTATGCACATAGAAAATCCAGCATTTACATGTCAATTATTAGAATTAAAAAGGGATAGAAAGTTGCTAGATTTACAATCCATAAATAAAACTCAACTGCATGTCTATAGATAAGCAGAAATCAGTTAGAAAAATCTAATTTTTAAAAGAGATGCCATTCATAAATTTTAAAAAGTATACAAGATCTTTATGGAGAAAAATTTAGAATTTTCTTAGGAAACATTAGAGAAGACCAAAATAAATAGAACTTTTCCATATTCACGACAGATTTAGTATCATAAAGATGTTAATTCTCTATGAATTTAATGATAGATTCAAGACAGTTTAAAGCAGAAGCCTAGCAAGATTTCTTTGCAAGGTTTGACAGCTCCTTTTAAAGTTTATATGAAAAAGCAAAGGACTAAAACACAATGCAAGAACTTAGCAGTTCTAAACGTCTTGAAACTGCTAAGTTCTCGCATTGTGTTTTAGTCCTTTGCTTTTTAAAAGTAGCTGTCAAACTTTGCAAAGAAATCTTGCTAGGCTTCTGATTTTTGTTATCAGAGATAGACAAATAGACTGTTAAACAAATAGCCCAGAAAAAGACCTGTGAGTATATGAAAGTTGACTTCTGACACAGATAACTCAGGAGACTAGTGAAGAAAGGAGTGACTCCAATAAATTTTGTGAGAAGTGAAAATAAAAGTTGGGTCCCTACCTGACAATATGAAAAAATCTATCTCTAGTAGGGGAGAAGAGTGTAAATGTGAAATTTAAGCTGTAAAACTTTTAGAAGACAATGTAAAAGGGTATCTTTATGACATCAAGGGGATGGAAAGATTTCTTTCACATTATATAAGACAAAAATCATAAAAGAAAAGATATATAAATTTGACTGTAATAAATTATTTATTAATATACCATAAAGTAAAACAACATATTTGCAACACATACAACAGACAAAGGAATAGTATCAAAAATATATAAGCAACTCCTGTGAATCAATAATAAATGACAACCACATTAAAAAAATAGGCAAAAGAGCAAATGGTTCATAAATAAGAAACTATATAAAAAGTCAATAAACATATGAAAAGATGTTCAACTTCCTTAGTAATCAAGCATAAAATCTTAAAGAAATACCATTGCATGCCAATGTTCATTTCCTAGGGCTGCCCTAACAAACTACCACAAATTTGGTGGGGGTTTTTTGTTGTTGTTCACTCACTTCTGGAGGCCAGAAGTACAAAATCAGGGTGTTGGCAGTACTGTGTGCTCCCTCTTAAAGGGTCCAGGACACAGTTCTTTGTTTCGTCTTCCAGCTTCTGGTGGTATGCTACAGGCATTCCTTGTGTCTGCTTTTAACTCAGTCTCACATAGTCTTCTCCTCTGTGTCTGTCTTTCTCCTCTTCTGTCTCATAAGGAAACTTGTCATTGACTTTAGGGCCTACCCAGATAATCCCAGGTGATCTCATCATGAGATCCTTAATTTCATTACAGCTACAGACCTTTTTTCCAAATAAGATTGTATTCACAGGTTTTGGGGATTGAGACATGGACATATCTTTTGGGGAGCCATCATTCACCCCATTGAACACACCCATCAAACCTGTTGGTTTGTAGGTGGAACAAAGAACTGCTACTGTGTTAATTGTTAAATCTACTTTGAAAAACAGGTTGAAAGGTGAGGCATTAAAAATCATCAATAAAATAATAAAAATAATAGAACCAGGTATGTATGCCCTGTAATTCAGCAATTCCATTGCCAAGTATAAATCCTAAAGTATGGTCCTTGGTCTCTGAGATCCTTTCAGAAGGTCTGAATAATAATAACATGTTGTTTGCCTTTTTTACTGTGTGAACATTACACTGATAGAATAAAAATAATGGTGGGTAAAATTGCTGATGCGTTAATATGAATCAAGGCAGTAGAGCCAAATCACGTAGTGGTCGTCGTACTGTTCACAATCCTGTACTCACAGTAGAAACGTGCCATTCTTAGGTTTTATGTAATTTTAATATTTGTATAATTAATTTAAATATTAATTATTGAATCTCAACTTTGCGTACATATCTTTTTAATATTTTGTGTGACCAAATAGAAAATATTCAAAAAGCACTTGTGTTTGCCAAAGCATGACATTTATCTTGAAGAAAAGCTAGTTATTTGATTTGCAAACTGAACTAGCAATTTTTTTCATGTGGTACCATTTTTACTTAAATGACCAACAAAATGTGGTTATTCAGTCTTGAATATAAGCAATTTTTCAGAAATAAATGAAGCAGCTCTGACTTTTCAAGAAAAACAACTGATAGTGTTTATTGTTGATAATAAAATTAAAACTTTCAAGTGAAGATTAGGGCTTTTAGCAATGCTATTTCCCCTGTTGTGAGCTTGACTGCTTTCCAGACTTCTCTGGTATGAGTGATGATATCAGTCAAAGTCCTCTTTTAATATTGTGTGATAAAATGTGTGAATATTTGAAAAGATCTTCCTAATAACTCAGTGAACCAATATTTTCCAAATGACCAGTGAAGATTAGAAAATCACGTGTGGGTAAAAGATCCTATTAAGGTGAAAGATCAGACTGTGGATTTTAATGTTACAGATTATGAAAAGTTCACATTACAGCTAACATTTAAGAAGCTACTAATTGTCCACTTTTGGTGTGGTGTTAAGGATATCCAGTTACCTGTAAGTACTGTTAAAATACTCTTCCCTTTTCTTATTATGTGTCATTTGTGTGAAGCCAGATTTTCTGCATATGCTTCAGCCAAATCAACATACAACCACAGATTGCATACAGAAACAAATATCAGAATCCACCTGTCTTCTGTTAAGCCAGCCATTAAAGATTTTATTTTACTGTGTCAATAAAAGTTTCTCTCCTTTCAACTAAACTTTATTTTTTCAAAAAAAAGTACTGTGGTGGCTCAGAGGTTAAAGCATCTGCCTGCAATGCGGGAGACTTGGGTTCAATCCCTGGGTCGGGAAGATCCCCTGGAGAAGGAAATGGCAACCCACTCCAGTATTCTTGCCTGGAGAATCCCATGGACAGAGGAGCTTGGTGGGCTACAGTCCACGGGGTCGCAAAGAATCGGACACGACTGAGCGACTTCACTTTCACTGTGTTGAATTTTAGAAAATGTAATTTATGTTAATACATAAAGGTTTATTACTCTTATTTTTAATTAATTAAAAATTTTATGGATTTTAATTTATATTATGGTAAATACTGATAGATATAACTGTGTCTATAACTACATAAACTAAAGTTTTGGGGGGTCCTCAGTACTTTTACAGAGTGTAAAGTGGTCCTGAGACCAAAATGTTTGGGAACTGCTGTCTTAGAGCATTGTTTTTCAAGTTCTGGTTTGTCCCATTAGAGATGCATGAAATCTATTTAGTGGATTATAGTCAGCATTGTTTAAAATTGAAATAGAATAGAAAATATCATTATGTCATACATAGTAAGGATAAATACTATGATAAAGGTAAAAAAAAATCTTAAAACCACTGCTGTACAGAACTTTTACATAGATAATAAATGGATATAAATAAAGCTATCTATAAATACTGATATTATAGAGATATACATATCTATAAGTATTTATCTATACTAGGAGATAATATGTGACATTGTTGATAACAGCAGTATTTGAAATGGCAGGGGGAAAAAAAGGAAACCACCCACATTAAATAGGAAAATGGATTAATAAATTGTGGTATATTTACATATTATGCTCAGTAAAGATGAAAAAATTACAGTATACAAGTCAACATGTAAGAATCTCAGATCACAGAAGACTGCAAGCAGTTTGATTTCTTTTATAGAAAATTTAAAGCAAACAAAACTAAAAGATATATTGTTTAGCTGTACATACCAAGTGATACATAAAACTAATGATGCAGTAAATGCAGTTCATCTGTAGTGTTCCTTTTTATCCTTAATAATTTTTATTTAATTTCTTCAGTAAAGGCTTACTTCTGTGTCAGTTTCCACATCCTCATTCTGTAGCCTCAAATTCTGCTAGACTTGTCCATCTTGAAATCTAAGAGGACCTAGTAAACAGATTCAATTTCTCAGGTTTCATCATTGGCTGTAATAGAAGTAGAAAACATTGGCTGTAATAGAAGTAGAAAACATGTCCAACTATGTCTGGAGGGCAAATCAAGACTAGTTGTTGTTATTCAAACCTCCATCTGTCAGGAACTGTTGACCTATATGATCATGGAAAGTGTTACTGAGTAAATGTGGTAAAGACAATTTCAGTCTCACCAAATATTGCTTAGGAGTAGTGTAGTTAATGAGCTAAATGATGTAAGTAAAAGAAAAATTAAGAAAAAGAATTGTGTGTACCCATTAGGGCACATTGTTGGAATAACTGAAGTTTACTGAGACCAAGCAGAAAAGTAGCTTTCTGAAGACCATGTAGTGGTTCATAAAATTTTGAGTTGACTGGAGAGCCAGCTCTACACTGAGCTTTTAGAAGAAGTTCTAAAACCACATCAGAGAACTGGCTTGATGAGAAGACTGCTCTAGCAGTTACTCACCAGAGCACTAAAGAAAACTACTGTTTTTGTCATTCCCTATTCATGCCACTTCTGCACCACTTTGCAACCTCTGAAAAATCCAGTACCAAAAGCCACCTAAAGTAGAGTACACATGGAGCCTGCTTTTTCAGGTTATTCACTTTTGTAATGAGGTCTTCTACCGGGACACCTGGTTTCAATGCCCAAGTTCCAGTGCCCAGCAAGGAAGCTGCCAGTTGGCTTTTCTGGGTTCTGTCTTGGGCGACAAGGAACTCATGTGGCAGGAAATCATCAAATAATCAGTGAGGGATTAAAAGTAAGCTTGGGGTCCAAGAAATCTGACAGATGTCCATCATTAAGGAGTTTAAGCCATGTATCTTTCTTTCATAAAACATTATAAAATATTATTCAGGGAAGAGCTCTTGAGACTTTGAAAGCCTGATTTTTTTAAATGGCTATTGGGCACTTGAAATTTAGCTGGTAGAACTGAGAAATTGAACTTAATTGCTATTTAAGTGACAACATGAGGCTGATGGCTACCCTATTGGACAACACCTGCAGACTAAACATTTTACAAAGTTTTGGTGTTTTTCTGCTATAGTCCATATTTCTTTAAAAGCGTCAAAATGTTGCTAGACTCCTATTGAAATATAACTCTTCAAAAGTCAGGGATGCGGTGAAATACACATTCACATCTATTAGGAAAGCTATCCTCAAAAAAAAAAAATGTTGACAAGGATTTGGAGAAATTGGTACCTGTGTGCAATGCTGATGGGAATGTAAAATAGTTGTAACTATTATGGAAATGGTATATCAGTACCTCAAAAAATTAAAAATAGAATTACTGTATTCCACTTCTGGGTTTATATACATATATACCAAAAAGAATTGAAACCGAGTTTTCAAAGAGCTATTTGTACACCCATGTTTATAGCAGCATTATTCACAATAGCCAAAAGATGAAAAACCCAAGTTGCTATCAACAAATAAATAGACAAACAAAATATGGTATATACAGGCAGTTTATTAAATGTAATTTTGTAAATGTTTATTAAAGTAAAACATTCTTTGGAGTATAGGTATTTCTTTTGTTGGGCTTCCCAGGTGGCTCAGTTGAAAAGGATTTGACTGCCAGTAGGAGATAAGGGTTTGATCCCCAGGTCAGGAATATCCCCTGAGAAGGAAATGGCAGCCCATTCCAGTATTCTTGCCTGGGAAATCCCATGGACAGAAGAGCCTGACAGGCTGCAGTCCAAGGGGTCGTAAGAAGTCTGACACAACTGAGCACATGGTGATAATAATAGTAACTGATATAAAATTTTATCAATATTGAGCCAAAGTATAACTTAATCCTTGTGGGGCATTATATCCATGGTGACAGAATGAAAGCAGTATACATTCTTAAGATTATACAAGTATAACATCAAGAATTTTCTGTTTACTGTCAAAAGTACTTGTTTTCCTAGAGCCAAGGCCACAGTGGACAGGAAATTCCAGAGGCAAGACAGTGCTACAAGTTCCAAAAGTGCTGATTAAAATTCATAGTATATCTCCATCGATGCATACAGTTCATTCATTTGTATTGCTGTGTAGCATTTCAGTTTATAAATATACCACAATTTATTCATTTTACTTCAGTTCAATTCAGTCGCTCAGTTGTGTCCGACTCTTTGCGGCCTCATGAACCACAGCATGCCAGGCCTCCCTGTCCATCACCAACTCCCGGAGTCCACCCAAACCCATGTCCATCGAGTCAATGATGCCATCCAACCATCTCATCCTCTGTCATCCCCTTCTCCTCCTGCCCTCAGTCTTTCCCAGCATCAGGGTCTTTTCCAATGAGTCAGCTCTTCGCATCAGGTGGCCAAAGTATTGGAGTTTCAGCCTCAACATCAATCCTTCCAATGAACACTCAGGACTGATCTCCTTTAGGATGGACTAGTTGGATTTCCTTGCAGTCCAAGGGACTCTCAAGAGTCTTCTCCAACACCACAGTTCAAAAGCATCAATTCTTTGGCACTCAGCTTTCTTTATAGTCCAACTCTCACATCCATACATGACCACTGGAAAAACTGTAGCCTTGACTAAACAGACCTTTGTTGGCAAAGTAATGTCTCTGCTTTTGAATATGCTATCTAGGTTGGTCATAACTTTCCTTCCAAGGAGTGAGAATCTTTTAATTTCATTGCTGCAATTGCCATCATTTTAGTTTTTTACTGTTATAACAATACTGCTGGTAACCATGTATATCTGCTGCATGTATACAAGATTTCTCTAGGACATATACCTAGAAGTAGAATCTCTAGATCATAAAGTGTTTTTTCATCTTTACCAAATACTCCCAAATTGCTTTCCAAAGTGATTGATTTCCATATGTTTCCATTTTCCTAAACAAATAACAAGAGTTGTAATTGCATCTTTACAGCCTCTCAGGTTATCATTATCATTGCTGACTATATGTTACAGATAATGTCTCTCAGTTTGGATCAGCCAAAATTCTTAGACTTAAGGATGTTACAGTAAATGTGATTCATTAAGTGATGGGATTAAAAAATATATCCAAATGCAACTAGTGAAATCATGCTAAAAACAAATGTAAAGTTTAACAGATGAACATTTCCCTTGACTGTGTACTTTTTCTTGTTTTCACCTTCTCTTCTAGAAATAGTGAGTGAAACAGAATCTCCAGTACCTTCCTACTCTCATCTACACAGTGAAAGCTCTATTCCAGAAGAATTGGGCAGCCCTGCCATTGAGTATATACCATCTGAGTCCATAGTTCAGGAGCATCCTGGGAGTCCAGATCATAGTATACTTACTGAAGACATGGTTTTTTCACAAGAACTAGAATCTTCTACCTCGCCTAGTAAACATGTAAGTTAATATATATTTATATCTTAAAGGTTCTTTACAAAAAACCTATCTGAAAGGTATATTATTAACTGTTATGTTCTTGCTATTAAGGAAGCATTGACTGTCACCCATACCTGTAATGTACAGTACATGACATTTGAGTAGAAATAAAGCTTTTCATTGACTCCTAAAAATTTATAAATATATGAATTTTAGCTTTAGTGGCATTTATAAAATTACATGCTATGAAGTTTTTAATAAACAGAGATAGGAACTTCTAAAGTCTTTAATAAAGATAATGTGTGGGGCAGGTTCTTATTAAGTCTGCGATTTGTCACATAATAGAAACAATTTAATTTATGACTGCTCTATACTTTTTAATCAAAGTAGTGGTTTCATCTCTTTAAGGCAGAACTGAAATGGATATGGATTCTAAATTAGAATAATAGTCACTTCAGAATAAAGAGGTTTTTCACATTGCCCTTAATTCTATACTTTAGTAAAAAACTGTCTAGTAAAAACTTAAGCTAGAAATTTAGCTTTTTCTAAGCTTAATTTTATAATGTGTATGAAGGATTAGCATAATAATATTAAGTACTATAAGTGAACAAAAGCATTGTTAAAAGCCACTTTGTGTTTGAAAAAAGAATCCACCTAAGTTCAAAATGGGCCATATAGGAAAGTCAAAGCTAGTGTGTCTTAAAGTCACTTTTATAATAAAAAGTAATATTTATTGGGTGTTTGTCAAGTGCCAGGTAGTGTGCTGAATGCCTTATGTAGATTATCCTCACAGCAATTTTTTAGATAATGTTTTAAGCCCCACTCTGAAGCTTAGCAGACTGAGTAACTTGCCCACCATTGCAGGGATAGGAAGTGATGATGTAACAGTTAGGAACCACATCAGGCTTATTCACTTCCTCTTGATACCAGGGTAGAAATTACTCCCTTTGTAATAAATAATCTAGTGTGGGCAGTCTTCATATGCTCTTATTTTCTTCCCTCCCCCCTTTCCTATCTTCTTTTCTCCCATAAAGATAGTACCTATTTCATATTAAATTTTTTTCAGTTTTATTGACATATAATGGACATTTAGCACTGTGAATTTAAAGTGTACAGCATGAGTTTAAAGTGTACAGCATGATGACCTTGACATACACATGTTGTGAAATGATTACTACAGTAAGTTTAGTGAATATCCATCATCTTGTATAGTTACAAAAACATTTTTTTCCTTGTGATGAGAATTTTTAGGATCTACTCTTTTAGCAACTTTCAAACATACCATGCAGCAGTGTTAAATATAGTCACCATGTTGTACATTATATCCCCAGTACTTATATAACTGGAAACTGATACCTTTTGACCAGCTTCAGCCACCTCTGGGGACCACAAATCTGATCTCTTTTTCTATGAGTTGGAGTTTTTTTGGATTCCACATATAAGTGAAATCATACAATATTTGTCTTTCTCTGACTTTCTTCACTTAGTAAAGTGCCTTCAAGATCAATTCATGTTGTCTCAAATGACAAGATTTCCTTTTTTTTTTTTTTAATGACTGAATAGTATTTATGTGTGTTGCGGGGAGGGTGGATGCCACATTTTCTTTATTCGTTTATCTATTGATGAAGAACTACCAATGATCCAGCAAATTCACTTGTGGATATGTATCAGAAGGAAGTAAAATCACCATGTCAAAGAGATATCTGTACACCCATATTTAGTATTTTTAAAGTTAAATAAAGGGGTAGATATCACTGATTTAGTAGCCACTCATAGTTTATCATAAACATCTTTAAAAGCATGCTTTTAAATAACTTTTTCCATATACTTAAAAAAGTTGAAATCTTTTGTGTAATTTGCAAACTTTTTTTCACTTTTTATTTCATGAAGTTATTTAAAACTCTTTGTAAATATTATCTTTAACTTGTTAGTATCTTACATTTTAAATAGAGTTTAATAATTGTATTACAGAACAGTTCTTATTTGATTTCTGTTTAAACAGTCACCTCCCAAGAGCTGCATGTCTGTGTCAAAGCAAGAGTCTAGCAAAGGAAGTCATAGGACTGGAGGACACGGTCGTCTGCCTGTCAAGTCCCATCAACATTGTTACAGTTGGTCAGATGAGTCATTATCTATGACACAGTCAGGTAAGAGTAACAAGGAAGGAGTTAGTTTTCTTTGTAGTATGTTTGCATTCCTCTTTAATAAGCTTTGTCTGTCTATGTGACTGGTAAAATGTTATTCTCTGTTTCATTTATAAAGGTTTTTTCCTTGCCAAAATTGAATTGCATAATTCTTTGCTTTCCCTTGATAATTTATATCCCTCATTATACAAACTATGATAAATTGTTATGTTCTTAGACATTAGTAGTCATTTATTCATCAGATATTTGTTGAATTTTTTGTGTGTGACAGGTGCTGCTTATGTGTTCCTATAGTGCTCTGCACTTTTAACTTGTTATAGCAGACAGCACATAAATTAAATCAAACATTAATTTAATCAACACATTAATTCAACCTAGTAGCAGGTCTCCTCTACTAGAATTTATATTCCTGACCCTAGCAGGTACTTTGCATTGCACATAGTAGGTACTATGTTTCTTGAATGATTTAATGATGCCCATGAGAAGAAACAGGAGGTGATAGAGCAGGATAGCATAAGTCTCAAGGAAGGAAAAGTAGAGACTGCACAAGGCCGTAGGGAGCATTCATTATTTTCCCATAACCTCTATCCTACTATAAATCCCAGTAATACGTAGATTATGAAAGAATGAACAGGCCCTACTCTGAGACTTCAAGGCATTGATCTTGGGAGACATATCTAGACAGACAAAACTTGGTTTATGTAGGATTCTGAGGAAGATTAATACTATATCGAGTATATGTCTTTTGAGCTCATTTTCAATTTTCTTTTGAGAGTAGACATTTAGTAAAGGAAAAGTAAAAAATATTACTCATTTTTTTTAATCTTTGATCTTATTTTATACCCCCTTTGCTTTCAGTGTTTTAAACAACAGTAACTCTTGAGTTTTTCCCATGCCCATATTTACTTATTCTTTGAATAACTGCATAATATTTCAAAGGGTAGATATACCATAATATAACCATTTCCCTAGTGATAATCATGTAGATTTTCTTAAAATTTTCAAAATTTCAAGTAATGGTATAATGAATATCTTCATTTATATATGACATGACTTGACACATGTGCATTCTCAGTCATGTCCGACTGTTTGCAGCCCTATGGACTGTAGCGGCAAGGCTCCTCTGTCCATGGAGTTTTGCAGGCAAGAATACTAGAGTGGGTTGCCGTTTCCTACTTTCTGACTCAGGAATCGAACCTGCATATCTTGTGTCTCCTTTGTTGGCAGACAGATTCTTTACCACTGTGCCACCTGGCAGCTCTTTTATTTATATTTATATTCCTGTTGAATATTTCAGTAGGAATCAATTCTTAGAAGTCAAATTACTAAATCAAGCCAGTAATGGAAGTTGAAGAATGTTGTCTGTCATATTTATCTGTTGAAAGTGATTAATTTTTTGTATATATTTGCTTTTGTGTAATCTGGGGAAAAGTTACTGCCAGTGGAGTAACCTTTGAGTGGACATAAACTTGATATTTGGAAATACGGATTCTCATTATTTCCCTTTAACTTACTGGTGACTTTCTTCAAGTTTCCTTCCCATAACTAATGTTCTTTCTTATCTATAGCAATGAAATAATATCTTAATCATCCTTGTATGAATTATAAAATAAGGATTAATAATATTTGTAAGATATTACTGATAAAATATATTCAAATGAGAACTGTTTTAGAAAAATATCTCTGAGATTTCTAGGCTATAGATACCATCTACCTGTTCATGACAGCATTATTCATTATATGTGGTATTTATAGGAGTGGTAAATGTTAATGCAGTGGAGTTATATAATACCTTTCTTAGTTACATGATGGAGAGTTTGTTATGGGCCAGATTAATACAATCAACATGTCAAATAATGAAGCTTAATTTTTAATCAAGTTATTCTGTTCATCAGGTTATTCTGTCTTGATGTATTTCAGCCAAGAGAAGTCTCATTTTCCTGTCACTTCCCCTATCCCCTTTCTTCCAAAAAAAATCTGTAGGAGAGAATTCCATAAAGACAATACATTGATCTAGAGAGTTACTTGGGTAAAAAAAAATTTTTTTCTAGAGGTTCTTTTAGATATTACTGATGATAAACACTATATAGTAGAATTAGATTTGGGCATGTGGAAAATGTACTCCCATTCACTGTCATAGACTTATCTGATCTCTTTTTACCTTTTGCTTGTAGAACTTTGATTTCTTTACTACTTAAAAATGTAAACATTTCACATGGTCTTTCATCTGAACTTAAAGTTTCTCATCATCTCTGTTAAATCTTCACAGTCATAGTTGAGAAATGTTTTTATTTTAAAAGATCACTGCTTACATATCCAATTTTTAAAATACATTCATTTAAAATAATCATTTTGGAGGCAAAGTTATAGGAAGTGTGCTGCTGCTGCTGCTGCTAAGTCGCTTCAATTGTGCGCGACCCCATAGATGGAAGCCCACCAAGCTCCCCCATCCCTGGGATTCTCCAGGCAAGAATACTGGAGTGGGTTGCCATTTCCTTCTCCAATGCGTGAAAGTGAAAACTGAAAGTGAAGTCACTCAGTCGTGTCGGACCCTCAGTGACCTCATGGACTGCAGCCTACCTGGCTCTGCCATCCATGGGATTTTCCAGGCAAGAGTACTGGAGTGGGGTGCCATCGCCTTCTCCATATAGGAAGTATAGTGGTCTCCTATAAAATTTTATCAAAGTAACATCTCAAGTTCTGGAAGCACATAAAGTTTATCAAGCTAAAAGAATACACAGCTTTAGCAGATGCAAAGGTATAGGGTTTATATTTCATTTTAGAAAGGTTGTAATTTTCAGCTCAACTTGCAATCCTACCCCCAATTATTGTTCAGAATTGTTAATTAAATCACTATAAAGCTTACCAGTAAGATTCAGAGCCTTTTAGCTCTAAAACAAATTGAGAGGATGTCCACTTGTTTCCTTCTGCAAGAACACCAGAATTGCATGTTCAACAGCCATTGACAGGAGGATGCTAGAACCACCATAAAAAGATACTGCACATCCAAAGACAAAGAAGCCATAGCGAGATGGTAGGAGGGGCACAATAACAATAAAATCAAATTTCCATACCTGCCAGGTGGGTGACCCGAAAACTGGAGACCAATAGTAGCAAAGAAGTTCTCCCACTATTGTGAAGGTTCTAAACCCCACATCAGGCTTCCCAGCCTGGGGATCCCACAAAGGGGCTGAGAATCCCCAGAGAATCTGACCTTGAAGGCCAGTGGAATTTGATTATAGGAATTTCACAGGACTAGGGGAAATAGCAGAGAAGACAATGGCACCCCACTCCAGTACTCTTGCCTGGAAAATCCCATGGACGGAGGGAGCCTGGAAGGCTGCAGTCCATGGGGTCGCTGAGGGTCAGACACGACAGAGCAACTTCACTTTCACTTTTCACTTTCATGCATTGGAGAAGGAAATGGCAACCCACTCCAGTGTTCTTGGCTGGAAAATCCCAGGGACAGGGAGCCTGGTGGGCTGCTGTCTATGGGGTCACACAGAGTTGGACACAACTAAAGTGACTTAGCAGCAGTAGCAGCAGCAGGGGAAACAGTGACTCCAGTCTTGGAATGCACAAACAAAATCTTGCACACACCAAGACCCAGAGGAAAAGAGCAGTCACCCCGTAGGAACCAAAACTACCTGCTAATGTCGGAGGGTCTCCTGTGGAATCATGGGTTGGCAGGGGCTCACTACAAGGAAGAGGACACTGGCAGCAGTAGTCCTGGAAGGTCCCCGTTGGTATAAGCCCTCTTGAAGGCCGCCATTAACCCTGCCAATAGCGCCCATAGACCCCAGGGCCCATAGACCTCAGGCCAAACAACTACCAGTGCAACCCCACCCATCAGCAGATAACTGGATTAAAGTTTTACTGAGCAATGCCCAGATTTTCCCACTGCCAGTCCTTCCTATCAGGAAGCTTACACAAGCCTCTTAGCCTTGAGGGCAGATAGAAGAAACAAGAACCACAGATCCACAGCAGCTAAAACAAAACTCACATTACTGAAAGTCAGTCAGGATGAAAAATCAGAAAGTTTTGTCCCAGATGAACAGATAAGTTAAAACCCCAGAAAAACAACTAAGTGAAGTGGAAATAGGCTACCTTCCAGAAAAAGAATTCAGAATAATGATAGTGAAGATGATCCAGGATCTTGGGAAAACAATGGAGAAGATGCGAGAAATGTTTACCAAAGACCTAGAAGAACTAAAGAATAAACAGAGAAGAATAATATACGAGAAGGAATCTGTAGCAGAATAACTGAAGCAGAAGAACAAATAAATGAGGGAGGACAGAATGGTGGAAGTCACTGCTGCAGAACAGAATATAGAAAAAAGAAAGAAAAAAATGGAGACAGTCTAAGAAACCTCAGGACAACATTAAACACACCAACATTTGCATTAGAGGGGTCCCAGAAGAAGAGAGAAAGGACCTGAGAAAATATTTTAAGAGATAATAGCTGAGAACTTCCCTAACATAAGAAAGGAACTAGTCAACCAAGTCTAGGAAGCACAGAGAGTCCCAGGCAGGATAAACCCAAGGAGGAACACACCAAGACACATAGTAATCAAACTGACAGAAATTAAAGACCAAGATTAAATGTTAAAAGCAACAAGGAAAAAACAGATAACATACAGGGGAACTCCCATCAGGCTGTCAGCTGATTTCTCAATAGAAACTCTACATGCCAGAAGGGAATGGCATGATATATTTAAAGAGATTAAGGGGAAGAAGCTGCAACCAAGAATACTTTACCCAGCGATACTCTTATTCAGATTTAATGGAGAAATCAAAAAGCTTTCTAGACAAGCAAAAGTAAGAGAATTTAGCGCCACCAAACCAGCTTTACAACAAATGCTAAAGGAATTTCTCTAAGCAAGAAACACAGGAGAAGGAAAAGACCTACAGAAAATGAATCTGAAACAATTAAGAAAACGATAATAGGATCATACATATTGATAATTACCATAAATGTAAATGGATTAAATGCACCAACCACAAGACATAGACTGCTGAGCAGATGAAAACATGTCCATGTATGCACTTCCACTTACCACATCACTCTACTTAACCCCCCAGATTGTATGTAATTATTTTATATTATTAGATTAATCATATTCCCATTATGGCTTGCAGTTGTAATTTTACCTTTTATTTTTTGTCTGGCTATTGATTGTGAAAACTGATAAACATCTTTTACTATTGTGATTATGCAACTATTACTCACTTAATACCATTGTATCATGATTGTTTCAACAGAAAAATAATAGAATTCTATATCACCAAAACTACCATTTAATAGAAAAACCTGTAATCACTTTTTAAAATCCAAATGCATATCAGATTATCTTGGAATGTTTTGTAAAATCAAATGCCCAGATCTGCTTTTTTTCCCCAAAGCTCCAGATATGTTTCTAATGAGCAGCTATGTTTAAAAACAACTAGACTTACATGATGATCTTTTACTTTCATCTAGTTTGTTTCATTTTTTTTTCTATTTCATATTCCGTGCCCCCGTTTCACTTAGTTTATGTTTTCCAATTTCTCCATCTTCTCTTTTTGGGTAATATTCTTTCTCAAGCCCTTATCAAGCGTAGTAGAAAAGTTTTTGTATACATATATATAAGTAATATTACCTAACTAAAAAGGTATGACATTTGACCGAACTTGTTTGACTTAGTATGAATAGAATGCTATATTTCTAATTTTAAAAAACAGATATGTAACAAAGATTTACTGTATAGCACAGGGAGCTATAGTCAATATCTTGTAATAGCCTATAATGGAAAATAATCTGAAAAATAACATGTGTATATGTATAACTGAATCACCTTGCTGTGTACATGAAACATTGTAAGTCAACTGTACTTCAATAAAATATATATATATAATGAAAAAAATAAAATGGATAAATTAAGCCAGAAATAAATAAAATGAATTGATTATTTTCTTCAGAAATTAAAGGAGAACAAGAGGAATATACTCAGTTGCTATCTCCTTACCACCACCTTTTTTAGGTTTAAACCAAAAAATGTGTTACATAAAATATGGTTACATAAAAATGTTTTATGTGTACTAATACTACCACCATTTATTGAGCTTTTTATAGTAGTCCAAGTACTATGCTACATGTTTTATGTATCTTATTTAATTTTCACATTAGTTCTAGAAATCATTAAGTGACAGACATCTTACTAATTTACCAGTAGTAGATTCCGAGCTAAAAATGACCTTTATTATTGCTTCATTTTATGAGTGTTGATCAGTAAATAGTGAACTTCACTATTCATATACTCAGGGCTCAGTCTGATGGCACTACTGACATAAAATGGGTATAATTTTCCTAATGCACCTTAAGTCAGGAGACTAAAGGAGCAGGAACTTAGATGTCATTATTTCTAATTTAGATACTTAGATCACAATGCAAAAAAAGGACTTTTCAAAATAAATTCTGTGATTAGTTCTTTGCAATTTAATCTGAAGTGCTTAAAAAAAAAAAAACCTGGTTGTTTATGATGTAATGTTATAATGTGCATCTAAGTCTTCAGAGTTGTATATAATAATAGTATGTCTCTTAAAAGACTATTAAATGCCTCACTCATCATTAGTGTGTGGAAATGACACCATGGTGATTCAAGGAGGAGATGTCATTTTTTTTCTATGTAATTTCCATGTGTAGTGAAATAAGCTGTTTTTAAATGATGCTTTATTATTATTATTATTATTTATTTGACTGTGCTGGGTCTCAATTGTGGCATGCTGGATCTTTAGTTGCCACATGTGAACAGCACATGGGATCTAGTTCCCTGACCAGGGATTGAACCTGGGCCCCCTGCACTGGAAGCACAAGTCTTAGCCACTAGACCACCAGGGAAGTCCTAATGATGCTTATTTTTATAAGATTTGTGTGATGCTTACAATGAAATGTCTTTTTCATGATTTTGCTGTGACTAAACATCTGCTTTGTATGTGTGCATGTATGTTTCTAAATTGTTGGGAAGAAAATAAGATTTAACTATAGCTTTATTTCAGTTATTTTAAATGTTTTAAGAGCTTCCAAAGGTTATCGCAAAGTATATTTCTTTATAATTTTTCTCTCTCCTTTTATAATATTAAGCCATTAGCTGATGACTCACAATCAATTTCAAATGGTAAGATTCTAGTTTGATTTTAATATGACTTTAAAACTATCAAACTATCTATTAGTAACCAAGAGGAGGTACAGTTAAGTATGGCTATCCTGTTACCAGGCAATAAATCCTTAAAGAATATCCAAATTTCGCTAACCAAAAGTTTTTCTACTTCCAGCTACTTATCAAGACAGAGTATCTTCAGATTTGCAAACTTTATTTGCAGTTTCAAAATAGCACAATTAGAAGATGAAAATAAACAGGAAGACATACACCCCCACCCCTGCATAGAGATTTAGGAGAAAGTTTGGAAATCACTAATAATTTTTTTCTGAATCTCAAATTTTAAATGTTGGATTAACTTTACATTGGTGCTTTCTATTAATAGTTACTGAATTTATTATTTTTTAATGACATTAAAAGGTTTTATATCTCTTTCAGAAACTACATCAGACCAGAGTGACATTGAAGGTAGAATCAGAGCCCTGAAGGATGAGCTGCGGAAAAGAAAATCCGTTGTGGACCAACTCAAGAAGGAACAGAAAAAAAGGCAAAAGGAAAGACTCAAAGCCCAAGAAGCCAGTCTGATCAAACAATTGGAGGTTAGACATAAGAAGGCTAGTGTAAACATGAAGCCAGAAATGTTTTAAGCATTAATAAAATGATAGATTAAAAATTTTCAGTATTAGTTTTGTGCCACATTTTAACCTAACTTTAAAAACAAAGAAACTGAGGTATCTGAACCTCTTGCTTGAAGCATTAAATATTAAAATGTTAAGTATTATAATATCAAGTATTAAAGTAAATAGTAAACGTATTAAAATGAGTTTTTTTCCCAAAGAGGAAAGATTAGGCCTATGATAGAAAGCTTGATATCCATGTCCTCTTAAGGAAAGAACCATTAGATAAATAATCCTGGCTATTGGAACTGTTAACTGCCTTTTCTTTTCTTTTTTTTTTTTTTTTTTTCAGAATGGTGTTTCATGCCACCCAGCTTATTAGTATGATTCTTTGTACTATTTGAATAGCTCCTAAAAATAACTCTGAACTTGAGTTTCCTTCCAAACTCTAGCAGCCTTCCCTGATTTGATTCTACTCAACTCTGGAAACCTGGTTTTTACGTTTGTTTGTTTTGTTTTTAGCTTTAAAAAAATGTGGGCACAGAAGGTTTTACTGACAGTTCCTCTGAATATTTTTTAAATTAATTTATTTAATTGAAGGCTAATTACTTTATGGTTTTTATATCTTTCTCATTCTGTTTTTTCCTATTCTTTCAGTTATCAGATCCCATTGATTTCTTTTTTCATAAATCTTGCTTGTCCCTTTCCATTCCTACTGACATCAAGCTATTTGGGACCTGATGTCTTCTTACCTCTGTAGGGTGCATAGCCTCTTACTCTTACATGTCCTTGCCTATGGTTACTTCCCTATGGCTTACATATATTCTGTCAGCCTAGTATTCCTAAACACCATATTCATTACAGAACCAGTCTGAACTTCTTGTATCATAAGAATCCCTTCTCAAGGCCTCACCTGAAATCATGCAGTTTCTTCTCAGTCACTTTGAGTAATACCAAGTTTCAGATTTTCAAGGCAGTTGATTTCATTGGTTGGACTCCAGGTGCTCTAAGTGCTAAAAAGGTCTTTGGGCAAAATTTCTGTTCTTTTAATCATCTTTGTGTGCTAACACCAAACATGTATTCTCCTTTATTAATATGTTTATTAACTTAACCAAATATTCAAGCGCCTTTTTATGTGCTGGAAACTTGGCTAATTACTATACACATATTTTTCACTTTATCCTCAAAGCAACAAGGTGTGGATATTACTATCCCTGTTTTACAGATGAGGAAACTGAGTTTCAGTGAAATTAATGATATCCAGAGATACGCAGCTCAAATGTGTTAAAACTAGGATTTGAATTTAGCTTGAATTCCAAATTCTGTGCCCTTACCATTATACTACACTGTCATCCACATAGATAGCTAGATAAACCTGCTAACAGATCTGGAGAAGATAAGACATTTATATTAGTACACAACACAGAGATGGAAACAGGAATTGTAACTTGCACATATGTTAGAAAGTGATTAAGATTCAGTGACCATGCTGAGAAGTTCATGCTGGAAAGTAGTGAGAAACAAAATTTTAAAATGAAGATCAAATTTAGGGCTTTAGAAATCAGACTGATGAGTTTTAACTTCATGCTATAGGTCTGTAGTGCTCAATCTGACCATACATTAGAATTAATCAAGGAGGTTTTTTGAAAAATACAGATATCCAGGCTCACTCCCAGAGATTTTTATTTAATTGGCCTAAGGTGGGGCCCACAATTTAAAAGTACTGCTGAAGGTCATGTTCAGTTCAGTTCAGTCTCTTAGTCATGTCCAACTCTTTGCGACCCCAGGAACCACAGCACGCCAGGCCTCCCTGTCCATCACCAATTCCCAGAGTCCTCCCAAACCCATGTCCATTGAGTCAGTGATGCTATCCAACCATCTCATCCTCTGTCATCCCCTTCTCCTCCTGCCCTCAGTCTTTCCCCACATCAGGGTCTTCAAATGAGTCAGCTCTTCGCATCAGGTGGCCAAAGATCATGAGCAATTAAAAGCTAAATGAAATACTATTACATTGAATAGCATTGCCCCAAAAGTTCAATAATAGATACATCAACCAGAAAAATATCTAGAGAAAAATATAAAGATCCATCTCAATTCAATATTTTATTAAGTGATTTAAATAAAGGCAATAAAAAGTTCTTTATTTTGATTTTATAATTATAGTATATGTATATAGTATAGTATATAAATTAGTGAAGCTTTATTTATAGAATGACTAATAACTAAGAAGCAGTTTTGCAATTCTGTACTATCATGCTCTCAACCACTCCCTTCTCTTTCCTTGGGATCTGTATTCCCAAAGTACATACCCCTTAAGAAGCTTATTGCCATTGAAACTCAGAGCAATGGCTAAACTTAAAAATATCAGGAAAGTATTAGGACATCCTTTAAAGAATAATTATATAATCAGCTAAAGAGTTTTTTTAATATGGCAGGGCCTGAATTATTACTTCATAAGTATTACGCTTCTGTAATTGAGATTGTATCATTTCCTAATTGATATTAGTGTTACACTATACATCTTGCTTATACGTACCCTATTTCAAGAAGGCTATGCAAATAACTGATTTTAGAACTCAGAGAAATAATACTGATGCAGGGAGTAAAAATTTTATATTAATATCTTTTTTACTGTTTGAATATTTTACCATTAAATGTTTAGTTTTCTAAGTTAAGATAGTTTTTAAAAATTCTGTATATTGACTCCTCTGATTTTTCTAAATGTAGTCATATGATGAGTTCATTAAGAAAACTGAAGCTGAGCTTAGCCGAGATTTGGAAACCTCACCAACAGCCAAGCCTCAGATTAAAACGCTCTCCTCAACTTCTGAAAAACCCAAGATCAAGTCCCTTCCACTGCACAGGTAGAAATTTTTGATAACTAACCTATATCCTGCCTTATTTGCAAAATAAATAAGGAAAGGTTTTTAGTTGAAGCTAACTTTTGAGTAACTGTGAAATTGGAGAAGTGAAAATACTGGTTTATGGTTTTAGTGTCACTAAATTTGTTGTTTATGGTATCATCACAAATCAAATTTATAATAAGGCACAGATTTAAAAATATATTCTGAAATCTGGTGGGTGCAGTGAAAGTAATACTCTCTAGCATTGTTACAGCTTTGTAAGTTGGTATAGTTGTTTTGAAAAACAATTTGACAATGTTTCAAAAGTCAAAAACAGTCTGTAACTTTTGACTCAATAATTCCCCATCTAAAAATCTAGCTTGAAAAAATACAAAGTACCAAAAATATCTATTTGCATGAACATGTTTATCATAGCATCTTTTATATTAAGTAAACACTGGAAGCAGTCTTTACATCCAGAAATGGGTGAATAACCCTGTTAATGATGGTTCGTTCCAGGGATAGAATATTATGGAATCATTGAGTCAAATATAGAAGATGCAGAGTAGTACCATTAGAATATATAATATGATATATAAGGAAATCAGGTAGGAATATTTAAAGTGAATTTTGAACAACGAGCAGAGGTTATGTAGGTCAGTGGGACTGAGAAGGAGAGGGTATTTCAGAGAGAAAGGCACTGAAGAGTGACTAAAAGCAGCCAAGCGCTTGGCATACCGTGGAAGCTGAATGCGATAGGCTATTGCCAGAGTTCGGAGGAGGAACTGGAAAAATAAAAAACAGATTGTGATAATATTGTACTCAAGCATTTTTAGTATTTTCTTATTCACTTTCTTAGAAGATGTGAAACCTTAAAGGCAATATTTTAGGATACTTTTTGTTTCTTAGAAATGTTACACAGACTCATTACAATTAATTTAGCATTGCTGCTGCTAAGTCACTTCAGTCGTGTCCGACTCTGTGCGACCCCATAGACGGAAGCTCACCAGGCTGCCCCGTCTCTGGGATTCTCCAGGCAAGAACACTGGAGTGGGTTGCCATTTCCTTCTCCAATGCATGAAAGTGAAAAGTGAAAGTGAAGTCGCTCAGTCGTGTCCGACTCTCAGCGACCCCATGGACTGGAGCCCACCAGGATCCTCCGTCCATGGGATTCTCCAGGCAAAAGTACTGGGGTGGGGTGCCATTGCCTGGGTTTAAATCCTGGCTCCAGCACCAGCCAGCTATTTAATTAGGGGCAAGTTATTTAACCTCTCTGTACTTCAGTTTTTTAATCGGGATTTATATCCCTATAAGAACACCTGAGTAATAAACTTGTTATCAAGGTTAAAAGAGTTAACCTAGGGCAGGGTCTAACACACAAAGTTAGCACTATGTATTAGTTTTATTATTATTGCTACTAAAATATTGACGGAAGTGGTAAAAAGGAATAAGTTTAAATCATATCATACATAACTATCCCAAAACAGCAGACATCAACAATTAGATATATTTCTTTCTCAGATTTTTTTAATAGTTAGATTTTATATTTCTGTTACATATATATTTTCCCTTTATGTTACATTATATGTAAGTTTTATTTTAATTTCTACATTAGATTAAGTGTTTTTATAGTTATATTAACCAAGCTACTAAGGATTTTAACTGGAGAATGATAAAATCGTATTTCTCTTTAGAGAAATCTTTTTGACTACAGTATGAAGGAAAGATAGAAAGGGATAAGTTTAGAAGCAGGGATAACAGTAGTCTAAGCCAGGCCTTAGATAATCCACTCTAATAAGAATAGAGAATAGAAGATAGATTTTAGGAATATTGAAGTATATTTGACTAATTAAAGTTATAGATGGGAAAGCTGAATGACTCTCATATTTCTCTTAAGTAGTAGTTGGTTGAGTCAAAGTTACACTAACCTAAAAGGAAAATCAGGTTTTCCTCAGTGGGAGGCTTAAGATTTTGGTTTAAAATGTTAATTTTAAGTTATCTATAGTTCATCTAAGTGGAATTATCCAGGAAAGATGTTAGGCACTTATATATATATAGGGATGATCAACATACAGATCATGGTTGAGGCAATAAATATGGCAACATTTGGATGGAACCGTCTTCACCCAAAGAAAGTATTCATTCAGAGAGAATAAAAGGGAGCCAAGTACTAGATATGATAAAATAGCAACCTTTAAGGAGGTTAGGAAGAAATAGGAGTAGAAAGCATATAATATGACTTTCCAAATAAAAATAAAGCAAGAAAATGAAGATGGTAAATGTCAAATTAAAGCATAAAAGAGAACAGTAGTGTAGCATTAGATGAAGGAATAAAGAATGGAGGGAGGGGAACTTTGCTCAATATTCTGTAATAACGTAAATGGGAAAAGAATTTGAAAAAGAATAAATACATGTGTATGTGTAACTGAATCGCTTTACTATACAACTGATACTAACACAACATTGTAAGTTGGCTATAGTCCAATATTAAAGGGGGAATTTTTTTTTTTTAAGCTTGAAGTATACATACAAGCTAAAGGGGAAAAAAAATCACCAGATTGAAGGACTAACGATTGTAGAAAAAAGAATGGTTAGTTGAGGGATGCTATCAGTGAGACTGTGGAAATTACGGGATTTGGGGCAGAAAGAAATTTGAGCAAATGTAAGAGATACACTTTTTTCTTCTTGCAGACAGGAGGAAAGGCAGTTGGGATGACTGTGAATATAGATGAATTTGTAGGTAAAAAGGTTGAATATCAGAAGGTTCATGCTGATGGCCTCTCTTTTTCTCATTAAAAGAGGCAAGATCATCTATTGAGAGTGACGAAGGCCAGAAATAGGCTTGGTGAAAGTGGCAAAGGTTGGAATACTTCCTGTGGAGTAGAAAGAAGTAGTTATCTAAGAATTGACTGCTTTTTGTTACTAGTTATTATAGTATCAGCAATACATTTATTTCTGTTTATTAATTTTTCTACTTAAGATCTGAAACAGCAAAGAATTGGAAATCACTGACAGACTCAGAACGATCCAGAGGATCCCTGGAGTCTATTGCTGAGCACGTTGGTATGTAACTATAAAAAATAATCACACTGTATCTACATGGGCTAAAGATTTATACAAATGCCTATGCAATTCTACCTCTAAGTTATTTGGTTAAAAAATGAATTTTCTAAAGATAGTAGATCATTTAATATTTTAAGTTACTTTTATTTTGTAAAGTGATTTATGGGTTATGCATAAGTTATATGAGTCAGTCTTTATTGTCCCAGTAACTGACAAAAACTGAATCATAAAGACATTGATCTAAAATGGCTATGAGGGTGTCATCAGCATCTCAAAATTCTCCCTTAATCAGATTTTGTATCTGATTGTGTAATTGTCGGCCTCCACTATTTCTCAGCTGTGTGGTTATATACATTTTTTTCAGTTGAGTCCAAAGAAAAATAAGAACTATTGAAAATAAAGTATAATTAAATGAGAAATTAAAACTGAGGGGTGAAAAAGCCTACCTGGCAATAATGACAAAGCAGCGATTTGAATTCAAAACTTTTAATTCTTGGTTTGTTGGTTCACTGAATCTTAATTATTTTCTTCCTTAAAGTGCTATATTTGCAGAAATTGGTGTATTTTTTTTTTTTTTTTAACATTCAAGAGGTTAGTTGAAGTCCCTGGGAAAATTCATTCTTTTAGAAGTATATATACTAGTACATTTGTCCCTCCTTTATTGCTTTTCTATTTGAAAAACATATGTAATATGCTTCATCCAATTCTGTGTTTGCATGATTTGAGAATCAATTTCTCCATAAATTTTGATTCATTTTTCTTAATTTTCTAACTTAAGACAACACTTAAAAGATTGTACCAAACTTCAGATTTTTCAGTTCAGTTCAGTTTAGTCACTCAGTTGTGTCTGACTCTTTGCGACCCCGTGAATCACAGCATGCCAGGCCTCCCTGTCCATCACCAACTCCTGGAGTTAACCCAAACTCATGTCCATTGAGTCAGTGATGCCATCCAGCCATCTCATCCTCCGTAGTCCCCTTCTCCTCCTGCCCTCAATCCCTCCGAGCATCAGGGTCTTTTCCAGTGAGTCAACTCTTCGCATGAGGTGGCCAAAGTATTGAAGTTTCAGCTTCAGCATCAGTCCTTCCAATGAACACCCAGGACTAATCTCCTTTAGGATGGACTGGTTGGATCTCCTTGCAGTCCAAGGGACTCTCAAGAGTCTTCTCCAATACCACAGTTCAAAAGCATCAATTTTTCGGTGCTCAGCTTTCTTCACAGTCCAACTCTCACATCCATACATGACCACTGGAAAAACCATAGCCTTGACTAGACAGACCCTTTGTTGGCAAAGTAATGTCTCTGCTTTTGAATATGCTATCTAGGTTGGTCATAACTTTCCTTCCAAGGAGTAAGTGTCTTTTAATTTCATGACTGCAGTCACCATCTGCAGTGATTTTGGACCCCCAAAAAATAAAGTCAGCCACTGTTTCCACTGTTTCCCCATCTATTTCCCATGAAGTGATGGGACCAGATGCCATGATCTTCGTTTTCTGAATGTTGAGCTTTAAGCCAACTTTTTCACTCTCCTCTTTCACTTTCATCAAGAGGCTCTTTAGTTCCTCTTCACTTTCTGCCATAAGGGTGGTGTCATCTGCATATCTGAGGTTATTGATATTTCTCCTAGCAATCTTAAGTCCAGCTTGTGCTTCTTCCAGCCCAGCGTTTCTCATAATGTACTCTGCATAGAAGTTAAATAAGCAGGGTGACAATATACAGCCTTAATGTACTCCTTTTCCTATTTGGAACCAGTCTTGTTCCGTGTCCAGTTCTAACTGTTGCTTCCTGACCTGCATTTGGATTTCTCAAGAGGCAGGTCAGGTGGTCTGGTATTCCCATCTCTTTCAGAATTTTCCACAGTTTATTGTGATCTACACAGTCAAAGGCTTTGGCATAGTCAATAAAGCAGAAATGGATGTTTTTCTAGAATTCTCTTGCTTTTTCAATGATCCAGCGGATGTTGGCAATTTGATCTCTGGTTCTTCTGCCTTTTCTAAAACCAGCTTGAACATCTGGATGTTCACGGTTCATGTATTGCTGAAGCCTGGCTTGGAGAATTTTGAGCCTTACTTTACTAGCGTGTGAGATGAGTGCAGTTGTGCAGTAGTTTGAGCATTCTTTGGCATTGCCTTTTTTGGGGATTGGAATGAAAACTGACCTTTTCCAGTCCTGTGGCCACTGCTGAGTTTTCCAAATTTACTGGCATATTGAGTGCAGCTCTTTTAGTTATTTTTAAATGTTCTATTTATTTTTGGTACAGTGTATATTCATAAAGGAAAAATATACTACCTATGGTAACCTGAAAACAGGTCGTATTTACTGACCAGAGCTTTTTCTCACTAATATTTGTTTTTTATTTAAACTTTGGTTTCAGAAATTGAAAGTTGTGATTTCAATAATTTTGATGTGATTTTTTTTCTTCTTCCCCCTTTAAGATGCTGCACTGACAGGTTCTGAAAGATCAGTGTCGGAAAAATCGTCATCTGCCTACACAAAGAGAATGACTGAATTGGATGGTCGGACAGAAGAGCACTTTCAGACTTCTCCAATTCTGAGATCATCAAGGAGGACAAGAGCTGAATCTGGAGATTCTCTAGAAAATGTCCCTTCATTGTCTCTTCTCAAAGAATTAAATGCCTCTCAAAGAATTCTGGATGTATCAGGTGCCAAGGCTGAAGAAGATCCTAGTCAAAAATCAGAAATACAAGAAGTAGAACATGCAACATTGGAGGAGAGTGCAATTGAAGATGCCTGTTCTAAACAGTCTAGGAAGGCTGATGTCTTCCTGAAGCTAGACCTGGAACAGGGAGATTCATCTGAAATTCTTTCAAGAAAAGATCTTGCTTTAGATTCTATAAATGTTCAGAAAGACTTAGTTAGATTAGCCATTGAAAATCTTAATAATAAAGAAACGAAAGAGGGACAGTCAAATGAAGATAGCAGTCATAGTCCAAACATCCAATCAGAAAAAGAGACTCATGTACAAAAGAATATAAAGAGCAGGGACTCATCTTGGTCACAGCGTCTACTTGCATCTAAAGAGATATCGTACTCTGAAGATTTTGATGTATCGTCTTTCAAGAAAGACATTTCAGCTGAACTGTACAAAGATAACTTTGAGGTGGCGTCTTTGTTGTCACTCAGGAAAGACTCTCAGTCTTGCAGAGAGAAGTTACAGGCAACAAGCATCTCTAGAAGTAGAGCCACTAGCTTTGGTAGTGATGATGAAATCAGCGAGTGCCTCAGTGAGAAAAGCCTTTCTATTCATAGCAGTGTCCACTCTGAAAGGCTGTTAGAACTCAAGTCCCCCACTGAGCTTATGAAAAATAAGGAGCGCAGTGATGTAGAGCATGAACGGGGAGTTACTGAATCCCCTTCCTTGGCTTCAGCTTCTCTTACAGATGAATTACTTGATTTCCACATTGGTGATAGGGTATTGATTGGCAATGTTCAGCCAGGAACTCTTCGGTTCAAAGGCGTGACTAGTTTTGCCAAAGGGTTTTGGGCTGGAGTGGAGTTGGATAAACCTGAAGGAAATAACAATGGAACATATGATGGCATTGTATACTTTGTGTGCAAAGAGAAGCATGGGATTTTTGCTCCTCCTCAAAAAATATCTCACATTCCAGAAAACTTTGATGACTTTGTAGACATAAATGAAGATGAAGACTCTTATTCAGATGAGCAATATCAATATTATAATCAAGAACAAAAAGATACAGAGGGTCCCAGGTCTGACAGAGAAAAGGATACAATTGAATATTTTTATGAGAAATCTCTACCTAGTGTGCATGACACAGAAGCCCCAGTTGATAAAAGCCTTAAAGTAGAGACAGACAATATACAGGACATTCCTGGGGTACTTCAAGCCCATATTCACCAGCAGAATTCAGTGGACTCACTAATGTCTTCAGAGGAAAACAAAGACCTTGTTTCTGATGCCACAGAAAAGGTTTCTTCTGTTGTAGAAGACGATACTTTAGATAATACCTTTTCTGAAGAATTAAAGAAGCAACCACAATTGACTGAAAAGGAAGAGAACTTATATCCCGAAGTTTCAGAAAAGCTTTCTACCCCACTTCTGGACCTGTTAGCAAGAGAGAAGAACCAATTGGAAGCCCAGCTGAGGTCATCTGTAAGTGAGGAAAAAAAGTCAAAGGAACAGCTAGAAACAGTCAGCTTACTGACAGACAGTTTGCTCCAAGTCTTTGTGAAAGACACAGTCAATCAACTACAACAAATCAAAAAAGCTAGGAATGAAAAAATCCAGCTTAGCAATCAGGAGCTTCTTGTTGAGGATCAAAAGAAAGTACCACCCCAAGGCCTATCCCAAAATCTTGAGGAACAGTTACCAAGCATTCCGGGTTGCTTCCTAAGGTCTGAATTGGAAGATGAGAAAGAGGAGATTTCCTCACCAGATATGTGTCCTAGACCTGTAAGTAATTTGTTTAGAAAAAACACGTCAATTAACCTTGCCTTTGTGGTACACTTTAATTCTGTAACTCCTAATAGGTATTTTGGTGATGTGTTGTGTATTAAATACAGATCACTGTACTAGTTTTTAAAGGCCATGTAGCTATTTTTCTGTCTGAAGTATGCTGCTGCTGCTAAGTCATTTCAGTCGTGTCCGACTCTGTGCGACCCCACAGACAGCAGCCCACCAGGCTCCCCCGTCCCTGGGATTCTCCAGGCAAGAACACTGGAGTGGGTTGCCATTTCCTTCTCCAATGCATGAAAGTGAAAAGTGACAGTGAAGTTGCTCAGTCGTGTCCGACTCCCAGTGACCCCATAGACTACAGCCCCCCAGGCTCTATAGTTGTCCTCTGTTACGTCATGAGTGGTCACTATAAGTTGTCACAAACACTGGCAGGTTTATGCTGGGTTGAAAACCCCTGTATACTGTCCACAGATCAGATTCCCTTCCAGATTCACTGATCAAATTTGTTCTGTGGAGATTTCCATTGTTTCTCAACCCAGTTCTTTCTTGCCTATGAAAGCGTTTGTTCACATATCTACTCAGTCATAGTTGCCTTGCAGAAACTGCCAGGTGTGATGTTGACTCTGGTACAACTGAAATATATCCACTATGACATATACTCAGGCCATCAACTTGTTTAGGGTGCCCATGGACAGTTGAACAAAAGTAATGATTTTGAGTAACTTGAACCAGATGATCACCAAAGGTGAGAAATTTTATCTCATTTCCATATCCCAGAAGTAAAACATTACTTGAGAAACAGAGTAATGGTGATACAAAAAGGAAAAAAACTAATCAATACACATTTTTTTAAAACTGAATAATAAGGCTTATGTAAATAGAATTACAGGAAATAGGATAGTTTTTTCTTAAATTGTTCATCAGTAGCCATTATATTGTTTTTATTTTGCTTGTTTATAGAGAAATAGCAAATATACAAGTAATGTATGTAGTTTGTCTTAAAAAAAGAAAAAAGCCCAAACTTGTTAAGTGACCTGAGTTTACTAAATGGTGATCTGTTTGAATGGTTCCATTTCTGTAGGAAAGTCCAGTATTTGGCGCCAGTGGGCAGGAAGAGCTTGCTAAGAGACTTGCTGAACTTGAGATCAGCCGGGAGTTCCTGAGTGTGTTAGGAGATGATCAAGACTGGTTTGATGAAGACTTTGGTTTGAGCTCTTCTCACAAGATCCAAAAAAACAAGGCCGAAGAAACAATTGTACCTTTAATGGCAGAACCTAAAAGAGCTCCAGAAAAGCCATGTGAAACATTACTGGCAGTCCCACATACTGCAGAGGAAGTAGAAATTCTTGTACGTGATGCAGCAGAAGAACTTTGGAAATGGAAAGAATTAGGTCATGATCTTCACAGCATCAGTATTCCTGCAAAACTGCTTGGCTGTGCCAGTAAGGGTCTAGATATAGAAAGTACTAGTAAAAGGGTGTACAAGCAGGTATGTAACAGGGAAGGATAATTCTAATTTTTAAACTTCTCACTGTTGTCTGAAATTTGGATTCTTAGCCATTTCATTTGTTTCTTTTTCTCTATCAAGGCGGTTTTTGATTTAACAAAAGAGATTTTTGAGGAAATATTTGCTGAGGATCCCAACTTGAATCAGCCTGTCTGGATGAAGCCGTGTAGAATCAACTCCAGTTATTTCCGACGAGTGAAAAACCCAAATAACCTTGATGAAATCAAGGTAAATTGGAAACTACAAAGTATCTCCTTTTTTTCTTTAATCTTCTTTTTGTACAGGTCTATAAATGTCATTAAAGCAGGTACTTTTTGTACAGGTCTATAAATGTCATTAAAGCAGGTACTCTTGTATTATTCACTCTTCTGCCCTCAAGACCTGTTCCATAGTAGATATTCAGTAAATATTTGTTCATTCAGTCTGTGAGCAAAAGAACAATGAGGGTGACAGGGAATCCTGAACCCTCACTACAAAATAAAACTTAACAGTAATTTCATATACATGTATTTTATAATATTTTTAAGAAATTAGCAAATACTCAGGGAGATAAATTATTGGAATTCGTATGAGCTTTAGGTGAGTTCTTAGTGATTTAGAGATAGGTATAATACTCTAAAAGTATCAGAAGACATATATCAAATATGCCAACCCTAGACACATAAATGATATAACCTTTCCATCTTTGATTTTGGAAGTTTCAGAGATTGGTTATGTGGTTTTTAAATATGTAGGATAGTGTGATATATAAAAAATATTGCTTGTTGTCTAAGAAGCCCCTGAAAAGATTAAGTGCCCTGAAGCTACAGGGACTCTCAACAAACCAACTTTAAAATCACGTGGGTGAAAACCTCTCTGGTTGTTCACCTGTTCTTGAACTATATAGCAAAGGTTATATTCCCATTGCAGTGCCTCTCACACTTCAGTGTGCATCTGAGTCACCTGGGGATTTTGGTACAAATGCAGATTTCTTACGGAGTAGATCGGGAGTAGGACCAGAAATTCTGCATTTCTGCAAGCTGTGAAGTGATGCTGTTGTTGCTGACTGTAGGATTATTTTGAGTAGCAAGGCTCTAGAGTTATATCTCCCAAACTTATTTGATCATAGAAACTATTTTTTCCCTAGAGAGTCTGCCTCCAATTACTTATTTTACTTATGTATTGTCTTACATTATTCAGTTGTATATCTGGACAATCAAAATATATTAAAGGAGCATACACATTAATCTGGTATATAACATGAAAGGAGGCACTGTCTAAACAATTTGGTCTTTTTTTTCCTGAGATATAATTGACACATAACATTATATTAGTTTCAGGTATTTAATGTAATGATTTTATCTTTGTATATACCGTAAAAAGAGCACCACAATATGTCTGGTTAACATCCATCACCACATATAGTTACAAATTTGTTTTGCTTGTGATGAGAACTTTTAAGATCTCTGTTAGCAACTTTGAAGTATATAATACAGTATTGTTAACTATAGAAAGCTTTTAAAAATACTCATATTGACAGAATACCAACAGATATCTATGAGATATATGCTTACATCAGAGGTAGGCAAACTATGGCCCACAGGCCAAATCCAGGCCACCACATGTTTTTAAAAATCAAGTGGCCATAACCACACCTAGTTATTTACATCTTGTCCACGCCTGCTTTCCAACAACAAAGTTGCGTAGCTGCAATAGGGACCATATAGCCCACAAAGCCTGAAATAGTTACAATTTGGTCTTTTACAGAAAATGTTTACTTACCTTTGCTTAACTTAAAGCAGGAGAAAAAGAAGTTTTCAAAGATTGACTTGATGGATTAAAAAAACAAAAACTTTTAAAATAGTGTTCAACTTTGAGAAATGAATTATCAGAACCACCTAGGGGCTTTTTTAAAGCCCCGGTGCACTCCATTCCTTTTAGCCCCCAGCAGTTGATATATCCTTGAATGCATGTATATGTGTGTGTGTCTATGAATGTGAGTGTGAGAGAGACATTTTTTTTAATAGAACAACCATAGAAAGTAATATTATTTTATTGCTAACAAAGAACAAACATGTTGAAATAAGATACATAATATATACAGGCATTCATCAGACCATGTACATCATTATAACACACAGTGATGCTTCCTACCAATTTTAATATTGCTATAGCGAGGCTTCCCAGCTGGCTCAGTGGTAAAGAATTTGCCTGCAATGCAGGAGAACTCAGGTTCAGTCCCTGGGTTGGGTAGATTCCCTGGAGAAGGAAATGGCAACCCACTTCAGTATCCTTGCCTGGGAAATCCCATGGACGGAGGAGCCTGGCAGGCTACAGTCCATGGGATGACAAGGAGGCAAACACAACTTAGCAACTAAACAGCAATGGCAGCATCACAAATGCGTATCTTGTATGTCTGTATCCTCAGGTCATTGAAGAATACCTTCTATAAGGCAGAAATTTAAAAAAAAAAAAAAAGCAACAAAAATATTGTTAAAGCATTTTGTAAAGCTTTTTAAAAGGGTGATAGTTCAAATACTGTTAGTAAAATTACCATGCCTCTCAAACTGAAGTGTTGATTAGTATTTTTTTAATTTAACATACTTGAATCTTGGTGCTTCAAAATAAGCTATCCCAACCAAAGCCTTATTCAGAGATTTACTTTACACTTTCTTTTGTAGTTTTGCCAGCTTGAAGTAAACTAACGGTGGTTCTTGGGTAGAGGGGACTCTAAAGTGATTTTTGTTTTTGCAAATTCATCAGTGGGTTTTACTTGTTTTTTTGTATGCCATATAGAAACAAAAATTCTTTAAGTGAATAAAGTCTGAGCATTTGGGAATGCTTTTCATTTCAAATTGCTAAGTGGAACCGTAAGTGAAAGAAGTTTGCATTAATGTGATCTTTTTTTTTAATAAACATTGTATTCTTAGCAAAAATCTGTTTACTGCTTTATGAGTACTAAATCTGAAAAAGTTTGTGTTTCATGCATTCCTCTTATTTTCACAGAACTTCATAGCAACTGAAGTACTCAAGCTATTCAGTCTTAAAAAGGAGCCAAACCACAAAACAGATTGGCAGAAAATGATGAAATTTGGAAGAAAGAAAAGAGACCGAGTGGATCATATCCTGGTCAGTGTCTATAACTGAACTGTTTTTATTTGACCATCTTTTCCAAAATCAGAATATAGTTAGAGTCTGAAAGGAAAGGAAATATAATTGATCTTAAGTATATGATGTGCTCATGTGCTCAGTTCTGTCCGACTCTTAGTGACTCTGAATTGTAGCCTGCCAAGCTCCTCTGTCCATGGGATTTTCCAAGCAAGGATACTGGAGTGGGTTGCCATTTCCTCCTCCGGGGGATCTTCCTGACCTAGGGATTGAACCCACGTCTCCTGCATTGGCAGGAGGATTCTTTACCACTGAGCCATCTGGAAAGCCCAAGTCTATAATAGTAAAGTCTTAAAGTCTTCATTTGCTGCATGTCTCTCTGCCCATCAGTTTTGAAAATTGCTTTCTTTTAAATTCAGTAGATGAATATTTAACTTAATAGTATCTTGTAGATGTGGAGAACTTGAGAAATAAAATGTTTGGAAACAAACTTAAGGTTCTGAATTTAAAGAGACCAGTATAGACGAGGGCCAGACCACATGAATTTAAATCCCTGTTTTGGCACTTGTGTAATCTTGGACAAATTATCTAATCTCTTTGTGCCTCATTTATCTATCTGCAAAATGAAGATGAGAATAATAGTACCTATCTGTTACAATTATTAAGAGAATTAAATGAGTATTTATGTATATATATAGAACAGTACCTTGCACATAACTCAATAAACATTAGCTGTTATCATTTCATCATCACTATTACTATCCAGAAATTTAGTTGGACAGGATTTATTCCATTTTGCAGTATATTTTCTAGCATTAGAAAAGTGCTTATCAAACAGCAACAAAAAAAAAAAAGAGAGAGAGAGAAAAGGCTTTCATTCTTCCTTCCCTAAAAAAATGTTAAGATGTTGCTGCTTCTGCTAAGTCGCTTCAGTCGTGGACTCTCTGCGACCCCATGGACTGCAGCAGATGTTAAGTAGTAGCAAACCTTGGGAAACTCAGGTATTAGTTGATTCAGGTTTATCTCCAAGCATTTTCACTCTGGACTTTATATTTTATCATGAAAAAAATATAATGCTTAAGTTTATCAATTTTTTCCAAATATGTACCTCTAGTGCTTCATTTACTCAGTAATAACTTTACTAGGTAAACATTTGTTAAATATTCTTTCTTATATCTTACTTGATCCTCACAATAATTATATGAAGTAGGATAGATAGACTGTTACTCTGTTTTACAAATGAGATTCAAAGATATTAAGTGACTTGCCTAACAAATAAGAGCAGGCAGGACTTTAACCAATTCACAGATCTTTGCCTCTCAAGGTGAACTTGCTCTCATATTTCTGCAGTGGTTTAGATTTGAGTTAGTAATTACCACGATGTTACTTCTTCCACCTCTTAGAAATTAAAGGAAAAAGCACACCAAAAGACATTCATTTACCCTCCTCTCAGTTGAATTGGTCATATTCCCTATAAATCATCTTTGCATGCATTTAGCCAAGAATTGTGCTAATTAAGGACCAGTGTTACAGTAGTAAGCAAGACAGACATAGTCCCTGCCTTCGTGGATTTTACAGTTTGTTGGTGGAAGCTGCTGCTGCTGCTAAGTTGTTTCAGTCATGTCCGACCCTGTGCGACCCCAGAGACGGCAGCTCACCAGGCTCCCCCGTCCCTGGAATTCTCCAGGCAAGAACACTGGAGTGGGTTGCCATTTCCTTCTCCAATGCATGAAAGTGAAAGTGAAGTCGCTCTGTCGTGTCCGACTCCTAGCGACCCCATGGACTGCAGCCTACCAGGCTCCTCCGTCCATGGGATTTTCCAGGCAAGAGTACTGGAGTGGGCTGCCATTGCCTCCTCCGTGGTGGAAGCTAGCCATTGTATATAATTATCCAAATGTGTAATTATAAATTATAAAAATAGAAGAATAGGGAGCTATTTTAAAAGCATTGACAGGAAACTGATCTAATGAGGATGGGTCAGGAACGGCTTCCCTGAGGAAGTGACAGTTGAGCTGAGATCTTAAAGATGAATAAGCACAACCTGAGTTTTGTGCAGAAAGAAGAGCAGTTCAGGGAGAGGAGGCTACATGTGCAAAGACGTGAAATGGGAAGGAATATGAAACCAAAAAGTCTGTGTGGCTGGATAGTGAGCTGAACTGCCTGGGTCTACGTAACTTTTTTCATGAGTTCATTTTTCATAATGTTTAGTGAAATGATACTGTTAGCAACTTGAGTTCATTATCAACAAGAAACACTAAATAAACTGGTCATCATCACCATTCCTACTATTATATTTAGCCAGTTTAGCATTTGGAGATTCTAATTTTTGTGCATTTTAGAGGAACTGAGATTTAAAACAATTGTCATAACAAATAGAAATTTCAAATAAGTTTTTAAAATTATATCTATTATAAATAATCATGCTCATTTTTAAAATGTAAAGTACTGATTATTTAAAAGAAAACAGTCATGATAATCTTACCATGTAGAAACTCTTAATTATTTTGACATAATAGCCTTAGAGTTTCTTTTTATAGAAAGAAATTTTTTTAATGTTTGGGATCATAGTTTCTTTCATATTCTGATTGTTTTTACTTAATTAAATGTGGATTTTCCTGTTATTAAGTGTATATCATTTTAAAAATAAATTTCCATTTTCTGTGGAAATAAAATAGTCCATTGTGGAATTATGTATTATGATTTATTTAATCAGTTAATCTTTTTTTTTATTCTTTGAAATACTATTGTAATAAGTATCTTGCAATATGGTATATCTTTGTAACTATTTCCAATAATTTACTCAGTAAATTCTTAGAAATAGAGTTGCTGACTAAAAGTATATGCAGAATGTTAAAGCTTTTGTATGTGTTTGTCAGATTGTTTTCCAGAAAGGTTGCACCAATTATACATGCCCACCAGCATGATACAGGAGCGGTGCGTCTTTTTACCTTTGCCAATACTGGCTAATGTTTTGATCTTTGTAAAAAAAAAAAAAAAAATTCATTTTTCTGTTAACAATTTTATTATTAATAAGGTTAATTTTTTTACTGGTTTAATGACTATTCCAAATCTTTAATATGTTTAATAAATATATTGGAAGTACAGAAAAGAACAGAAATTAATAGAGGAACCATTGTTTCTTCATCTCTTTCATTCTGAGTTCAGTTTTCACCTTTGTAGTCTTTGTACATCTTTTTATTTCAGCTCTTACTCTCTTTTTACTTCAGCAGTTTGAAGATATTTCATTATAATCTGACCTCTGTTGTTGATCTTGAGGAATATGCTGACAGTCCTTTATGGGGGAATTTGTCTTTTCTTTTTGTTTTCTATTTAAGATTGCATGTGTTTATATATTTGTTTGGCAATTTCTCTGGATGTGTCTAGTCATGGATTTATTTTTATTCTTCCTACTTTGGATTCCCTGTGCTTATTGAATCTGTAGATTCATTATCTTTATTCAATTCTGGAAAATTCTCAGCTATTGTCTCTTAGAATATTGCCTCTCCCAAGTTCTTCCAGTTCCCTCAGGTACTTTTTTAGACATATCATTGACTTTATTCTTTTTCTTTCTTGTCTCTTAATTCCTCCCCTAAGTAGTTGCAACACTTGCCATTCTTTTAAATCCGTATTTATTCTAATACTTACAGTCTCCTTCCTTTCTTATGATTTCTTTATGAATTACAAACATTTTTTATTATGCAAGAACTGTTTTGCATTATCTTATGCTTCCACTTTTGCTGGAACTGATAGTCTTGCCAGCTAGTTTTCCTATACAGGGTTTGGGGCTTTTTCTTTTTCTTTTTTTCACATACTCAAATTTTGTTTATAAGTGATATTTGGGTATTGTAATTCAAAAAATCAGGAGAAGACATTGGTTAATAATTTGGTCGGCTTTATACTGTAGAGATAAGAAAGCCTTCCTAAGTGATCAATGTAAAGAAATAGAGGAAAACAACAGAATGAGGAAGACTTTGGTTTGAGACCCTCTACCCTGAGTTAACTTTGCTGAATTCATGACTAGCTCAGGGTTGACAGTCTACTTCCTCCACCTGGCCTCCATCCCACTCACAATATCATTACATATATTAAGTCTAACCTGTTTCTTTTATAAGTAGTTTTTAAACGTTTATTCTCAACAAGCAAAGCACCTTGGGCAGTTTGTTCTGATTTGATTCCTTTTAGTTTACCTTGAAAGTGAAGTCGCTCAGTCGTGTCTGACTCTTTGCGACCCATGGACTGCAGCCTGCCAAGCTTCTCTGTCCATGGGATTCTCCAGGCAAGAGTACTGGAGTGGGTTACCATTTCCTTCTCCAGGGAATCTTCCCGACCCAGGGATCAAAACCAGGTCTCCTGCACTGGGGGCAGACTTAACCTCTGAGCCACCAGGGAAGCTAGGAATCCCCAAATCCTAAAATGCAAAGACAGCATTTTTTATAAAATATAACGGTAACTTTTAAAATAAACTTGAGCAATAGCACATTTCCAGAATATTCTAATACCAAAAGGAGGAGGAGAAATTCCTTGGGGGTCTAGTGATTAGTATTTGCCACTGTCACTTCTGGGGATCTGAAATCCCACAGAGCCACGTGGCATGTCCAAGGGAAAAGTACTCCATAAATGTGAAATTTTGCTTATTTATGTATATTCTCCAGAATCATGTCCAATATTATCTTTTGATATATGCGTTTTATAATTGTAAATCCATATATCTAAAAATTTGCTTGCTTCTCTATCCCTAAAATTCCTCTATGTATTCTCCTATGTTGACAGAGACAACATACTTGCAATCCTTAATATCTATAAAATACTGAAATATTGTCAAGATTGACAGATTTGAAATTTTTATTTGACAATTGAGCTTTTTCAAACTTTTTGCAGCTTAAAAGGGCTATTGATAACATCATATAGATTACCATTTTTCCCTGACTTATTTCCTTGGGCTGTATTCCCATGCATGGGTTTACAAAGTCAGCAAATATCATTAATCTCCTAGCTTTTTTGTGAAGTAATGTTCTAACCTTTCTGTTTTCTAAATTCTAGGTACAAGAGCTTCACGAGGAGGAGGCCCAGTGGGTGAACTATGATGAGGATGAGTTGTGCGTGAAGATGCAGCTAGCTGATGGGATCTTTGAGACCTTGATCAGAGATACTATTGATGTTCTGAATCAAATCAGTGAAAAACAGGGGAGAATGCTACTTGTGTGACATCTTGCAAATAAATCGAACACTGAGTGCTAATGTGAGTCCTGGGCCTTTCTGCCTCGTGATACACACCCCATCTCCATCATAGCAAGAATGCTTCTGGACCTTGTACCTGTTCTTAAAGACTACTGGTTTGGAGTTCATGGGACAGTGTGATCAATCTGGTATTACAGCCTTTGCCTTTAGGGACTGTCCACTGGATTAATTGGTGGTTTTGGTGGGCAGGGTTGCACTCGTGATGTTGACACACAGTATAATCCTACACCTCTTGTTAGCGTTCCTACTGGTCTCAGATGAGGGCTGAAAACACCAGACTTACCTCTTAGCTTAGACTAGGGTGTCACTTCCTTGAGTCTGAAGTCAGGCAAGAGAGGTATATAGATGTGCATCATACCGTTTCTGAAATGTAATCCTGGTTTATACCATGAAAGTCAGAAAATGGACATTATAGTCTCTATAAACAGTATTAAACCCTGAACTGCTTTCAGATAGGCAAGCTGGATAATGTGTGCCTATTTCCCATTGTGGAGTGCATTTCATTTCCTTTTGAAGATGATTTTCTTCCATTATTGCAGTTGAGCAGCACCAAGTGGACTGTCAAGTTGACAGGAATCAGTAGTAGCCTTGCCTTCTGAGCACCATCTAAAGAATTTTAAACTTGTGCATTACGCTTAGTTTTCCTCTGTGGGCATGAAAACAGAGAAGTGCCCTCACTGAAGACTGGGCTTACAGGACTGGTGCAGGGCTGGTTCTTCTACCCCTTGTTGACCCCTGCACTTTTCTTACTTCTTCTGAACCTCTACCAGCTGCTCCCAGAATCACAGATCCTCAGGACCATCTCAGGCATCCAGGCATGGCAGAAGTGGAAATAATTCATTTTTGGCCTTCAAACTTTCAGCTCCCATTTCTCCCCAAGAAGTCAGAGACGCTGTTACTTGAATGATTTAGGAAATGAGTGTGTGCACCAAAGACAAAAAGATAACTGTCTATTGTTTGTGTGCTTGTTTTGCGCTATAGAACATTTTTTTTAATTTATTTTAAGATAAATTATTAAGTTGAAAATGTATGTCCCTATTCAGAAGTGAAAGATTCTTCTTGTAATAGATAAACTTCCGTCTTGAAGCTTCTATGGTTCGTAGTCTTTGCACAGGAAGCCTATGGTTTTAACAAACCCATATACCTGTCCAAGAAGGCAGTTAAATTACATGAGAAGAAGTGAACTTTTCTAAGATCATCTGAAAGTAGCAGGAATGGGATAAGATGATTTGAAGACACTGTAAAATTCAAATTCTGCCTCTCTTGCAGCATTGCTTCTCACAACTATTACCTGTATCTGAAAAAAATATATATAGACTCCAGCTGCTACCTTAGAGCATGTGTGATGCTCTCCTGGGGCCTCAGCACCCTGCCTTCTTGACTGGTTTTTCTTAATCAGTCCTATCTTTCTTCAAGCAATCTAGAAGAATGTGGATAATCTTAGGCGTGAATGTCAATGCCTTAATATTGAAGGTCCTGATTAGAAGCATGATAGAAGACATCCACTGGATTCATAGTTAAAATATCCTGGAATGTTATACCTTCAAAATACGTTAGGAAAACCCCAAAGATGGTATAATCTTTTAGTGTGCACATTCGTTCATTTCTGCATCTTTCCTCCAGACTTGCCTTCGCGTCTCAAATGTTTCACTATGCACACTTCCATTCTCTTTGGTTTCATCTTGTTATTATGAGAAACTTACTGAAATAATCATTGGAATATTTGCATTTTGCACAAGGACTGGTATGATAGCTCTTGACAAATAGGAAAGCACTGAAATGTTGTGATAGGGTCTCGGGAAATGCTCAGATTGATGTTGCCAGCATTTCTTCTAGGCTTTTGATGTTGAGCTCTAGTCTTGTAGCCATAATGAGCAAATTGATTAAGAGAAGCTAGGGTTTCTTGGGGTTATTAACCAGTAGTGTGGAGATATTATTTTCATGTAGCCAAGGAAAAGCAAAGCCTTTTCTTTTCAGTTGTGTTGTTTGAAAGACGGAAAAACATCTTGTCTACATTCTTTGGCTGTTTGTAGGATTACATTGTCCTTATGATACTGAAACTTTACAGCTGCTGTAAATTTTTTATAAGCGAATATGAAAATAATATAATAGGAATATAGGTTGTTTTTCTACATCCTCATTATTTGGACCTAAATCAATTTTTAATAAAGTTTTATCTTTAGTCTGTATGACTTTGTGATTCCAAAAATAGGAAAAAAAAAAATTATATAAGTCCATGAAATCAGCATCCTGGACTTAAAGTTCCCCTGGTGAGAATGCTGCCAAGAATCTGGCAGTAGCAGTCCCAACATACTCCAGCTCTTGTTACTGTCTTGAGAATCCTGGGTTTCCGATGAGAGGCAGGAATGAATCAGTCTTACTCTTTGCTAGAAATGATTATCCATAGTTTGGTAGCAGAAAACAAGGGAAACTATAATCTGCAGATTTCTTACTGTTGTAACTATTTGGATACAATTGAAAGGGGTTCATTGTTAGCATTAGAAAGAACAAACATGGATACCCAGCCACTCGTTCCATATTGGGATCTTTTTAATCAAGCTCTGCCTCTTAACCAAGAATCTAAATACTCCCTCTTTGTAATCTTCGTTCCTTCTCCCCACACTCCCATCCTCTTTCACTCTTCATAATTCCTCTAAGAAAAAGATCTTTGCATCAGCAGTAATATCTTTTAGAATAATAGCACTATCAGAATTTAGCAGTAAACCAACCTATAGGCTTCAGATTTATTTCTGAGTCCAAAATAATTTGTGCTATCCAGGGTACTTCACTCTGGGTTAAATAAGTACAGGGTATAGATTCCCTCTTCAGGTCTAAACAGGAATTTTTACTCTAGGGAAAAATGGGAAGAGCTCAAAAGTAGTTAATAAGGAAGGTAATTTGTTTTTCTTTTACATAAAAGAAAGGAAAATTCCTTCTGTGACTACAGGTCTCTGAGAAATTATCTTTCAAAAGAGATTTCATTGCTCATAAGAGTGTTGTGGCCTATTGATAAAAACAATTTTGTTCACTTTCTTGTCTTGAAAAAAAGTGGCCTTAGCTTTTTGCAATACTTGAATAAAGTGTGTACTCGCACAGCGTTAGAGACTCATAACTTTTCTGCAAGAAGTTCAAACTTACATCTTCTTTTACTACCTTAAGAATACTAGTGAATAAAACATTAATTCAAAGAGCAAATGATAGAAACTACAATGATGTTTAATGCAAATTGTAGAAATTTACATGTTTACAAATCATCTTAAACTGGTTGTGCAACAATTCAATAAGATATCTTTGTATTATAAAAATGTGAAGAAAAAATGTAAACTGATGTAAAAGAGGTACTGTCATTTTAATTAACCTATGTTTAATAGCTTTTCCTTCCGAACTTTGCAAAGCCTTCTCGGTAAACACGTTGCAAAGCGTTCCCTGGGAGGCCCAGCCTCCCTGTGTGTACTGTATTGTGCAGACATGAAAAAACAAACCCGTTTACTGTGTATTTGTAAATAGCCTGGTCATCAGGCCATTTTCAGCCAATAGTCACATCCAGTGCAACTTCGCACAGAAGACTTAGGGTGTGGTTTGTAAGTATGATCTGTAAAATAACTGGGATGAATTCCCATGTATACCTGTGTAAATAGATTTGTTAACTGAAATGTACTTTAAGAAAAGAGAAAAATCTGTAAATAAACTGATTTGTAAATTAATTTCATGTCAGGCATTCATTTCTTTTTTTGCCTTTTGAGCCAAGTTTCGAAAGCTAGTCTGCATAAAATTCACTTCTGATCTCTTACTGGACAGCAGAGTGCTGATGCCTGAGCAAAAGAGTAGAGCAGGCTGCACTGAGGCACTCTTTACACAAATGCCACTTCCACAACATCTGAGCAGCTTCAGCAGTCGCTGCGCACACCTTCGTGTTCCAGCACTGTGCCCAGTGCAGGGGAGATAACAAAGATGACAGGCATGATCCCTGACCTTGAGGGATGAAAGAGAGACATCAAAAAATAATTTCAAAAACAATGCACGCCAAATGTGGTAAGTCCTGCAAAGGAAGCATGTGCTGTTTTGAGAGTATGTAATACAAGGACCCAACAGAGTAAGGGAGTGAGTCAGAGGAGAGTTCCCTGATAAAGTACAACATTGTGTTCTGTTTCATTGGGCTTCTTCCCTGTTATTCACAGCAAATGTCTTTTCTCCTAAGTGACTTGAATTCTGATCACCCTTATACAACACACGTGGAAAGTCACAATTAAGTGGACAACAAGGAAGAACAACTATCTGATGTGATGTGGCTATAAATTATTTCTAGATATACCAACTTGGAGAAGAATGGGGCTAGACATACGGAAGAATAAAAGTACTGCAAAGGTGGAAATGGATGGTGTTCAGGATTATGAATGATCTCTGGTGCAACAAGTTAGAACTCCTCACCATCATCTCTCCTGAATTCCTCTGGTAGCCTCCTGATATCTGTCCCTGCTACACCTTTTAACTCCTATACAACCATGAACATTCAAGAAGTTCTCTGAAAAAGATCCCATATTGCCGCAAGTTCTAAGAAATTGCTCCCGAGTGCCCACTTTGTGCCAGATGCTGTGTTGGTAAGTCACAGTAGTAAAGACAGCTTGAACCTTGGAATAAAGACCAAATGCCTGTTTTCTTGAATGAAAACATGCAAAAATAGTAGATGGGAGGAAGGCAATTAATAAAGCGGAGCTAAGTAGAAGGTGAGACCAGCACTGGGGGGACCTACAGCAATGAGTGCCTGCAGAGGTGAGTGCTGGAGAAGCGAGCCAGTGCAGGAACTGGAGGCAGCGGCTGCCACAGGGAAGGCTGTGAAGCTTGGCATTATTGTTTCATTGGCTGGCCAAAGCTGTGGGGCCACCTGTAGGGCCAAAGCTAAAAGGCAGGCTAGTGCTACCCATGGAAAAGGCCAGTGCGCAAGGTCACTGAGAACAGACAGCCGCACCACAAGCTCAAGTGGTGCCTTAGAAAGAGAAGCAAGAAAGCGCCCAGGATCCAGTCCCTTGCAGTGCTTTGTCCCCCATGGCCGGCGGGTCCATCGGAAGCCTGAGGGGACCATGTGACAGCACACACCCCTCTTGGTGTTGTATGGGAGGACCCTGTCACCTCCTGTGGAGTCTGAGATACAGCAAGCTAGGGGTGGGCCTGAACAGAGGGCCACTGACGCTGGCACGGAAGCAGAACCCGGAGTCCAGGCTGAGTCTGAAGCAGGGAAGGGCGGTGAGCCCGGCACAGACTGTGAGGACTCTTAACTCTCGGTAAGGGTGTGTTCCAGGCCCAGGCCCATTCTTACGTGACCGTGCAGAAGGCGAAAAGTTTTACATGAGTGCCTTTCCTGACAGTCCACCCCGCCCCCGCTGTCCAGACACTGACAGAGAGGATGAAGGCGCACCGAATCTGGTAGGACCATCGTTGGCCCCAAATGTCTAGGCAGAGCTGGGTGACAGTCCCCTGAACCTCCGCACGGATACAGCGTGCTTGCAGAGCCTCCCTGTCACCCTGAGATGGCGCATCACCAGAGTCACTAGAAGAACCAGACCCAGGAGGAGGATCAAGCAGGCCTCCCTGGAGGATGATCCTCAACTAGGAACCACCAGTGCCTGGACTCAAAAGTGGAGACCAGGGGGACCGGGGGTGCACAGATGGTAACCGTCCGGCCCAAGCCGGGTGCTTCTGCCTCCCCACCTTGTCGATATGCCCACAGCAAGAGGTGCTGGCAGTCGTGTTAATACCAACACCACCCCCTTCTCCCAGCGTAATGAGAGCCATTCAGGTGTGCATCACCACCTTGGCTAGTGTGGGTTGTGATTCTTGTTGATCTGAAGGAAAGTCCAAGTCACTGTGTACTGGCCAAGCCACTAAAATGGGAGTGTGGGACAAGAGGGGCCTTGTTCTGGGACGAGAAGCCCAGCATTGTTTGAGTTGGCCTCCTCTCCCGCCCGCTGTGCTGATTCTTATCAGAGTGTCATGCAAGCACCACAGAGGCTTCTTAGAAGTAAGAAGACAGGTTCAAGTTCCCACCTCGCTCCCACTCCAGGAAACACCCAAAGCTGAAGACACTCTGATTGGCTACTTCTGTGGGACCCACCGCCCCTTGTTGCTTGAGCCCAACAGTCCATCCTGGGGAGGGGAGTCATCCTGACTTGACATGCCCAGTAATATCACCCGCTTGAGTCAGAGGTCCCAGCACAGCCAGGGGAACCTAGCGCTCCATGTTCTGTGTAGGGTTCCTGGGAGGGAGGCACTTGATGGTAGGTAGCATTGCCTCCACATTTGAACTGTGAGGCCCTCCTGGTGATCCCACTGTGGCCCCGATCACATCACCCCCAGGAAGTGTGTTCCAGCAGGAGAGAGAATGGTTGGGTGTCCTGGCATTGGAATTTGGCTAGTGCAAGCTAATCAGGCAATCGCCTGGTCCTCCACCCTGTCCAAGTTCAATGTCACCCCCTGTGTGTTGGAGCACAGTGGTTAGTGTTCAAATGGCTTTTCTTAAGTGGGGGGTGCCATTCAGTAAGCTGGGTTTTTTGATGGTTTTGTTGCAGTTGTTGAGGACTGAATGGAAGGATCCAATCAAGCTTATTCAGAAACCCCTGCCCAAGTGAGAAGACGGCACGACCCTCCTCTGGAAAAACAGAGTAGCACTGGAGAAAAGACCTGTAGGTACCAGCATTTGAAGACTCCTTCAGAGGAAAAGTTGGATTGCCACCTAATCTCCTTCCAGTAGAGTCGACCAGTCAAAAAGCCCCACCCACGCATACTGAGTTACTCATCACACTTTTAGCACATTACCCATGTGTGAACAAACTGCCAGCCATCTCCAGACATTTGGGCGAAGCCTCCTATGTGAAACGTGTGTGCTAAGTCACTTCAGTCGTGTCTGACTCTTGTGCGACCCAATGGACTGTAGCCCTCCAGGCTCTTCTGCCCGTGGGATTCTTCAGGCAAAAATACTGGAGTGGGTTGCCATGCCCTCCTCCAGGGGATCTTCCTGACCCAGGAATTGAACCCACATGTCGCATATCTCCTGCACCGGCAGGCAGGTTCTTTACCAATAGCACCACCGGGGAACCCACCTACGTGAAACAGACCAACCCAAAAAGGAAAAGAAAGGCGGGGGGTGGGGTGGGGCGCAGGTTGGGGTGCGGAATTCTGGTGAAACAATGAGTGGCACAAAAGAAAACATCACAAGAAACAAAAACTGTAACTAAAATTAAAATCCTGAGATAGCAGAAGCAATATTGTATCCATAAAATAGGAATGAGATGCTCTGAAAGAGTAGAATCAGACACCAAGATACTGCTCTTGAAAAGTAAAAATATTGTAGCCATAATTTTAAATTCAATAGAAAGAGGATAGAATTAAGGAAGTCCTTCTAGAAAATTAAACAGGTAGATAAAAATAGGAAAGAAACAGATAAAATCAGGGAACCAATCCAGGAAATCCAACACCTAATTAATTGGACATATAACAAGAGGAAATGACACAAAAAATTCTGGAAATTAAATATATGAGCTTCTCTTTGGAAATGGTTCAGTGGGTGTCCAGCACAATAAACAGACCCCCAGTAAGTCGTGTCATTGTGAACTATCAGGGCTCTGTAGGTAAAGAAATAATTCTTTAAATTTCTGCAGAGAAAAATAAAATATTGCATGTAAAGGACTGGGAATAAAAATATCATTATTCTCCTGAGAAGAAACATTGGAGGCCTTGAGAAAAATACAGCAGAATTTTCAAAAACTGAATGGAAATAATTTTCATCCAAAAGTCTACACTTGGCCAAACAATGAATCAAGTGTTAAGGTAGAATATGGACACTTTCAGAAATGCTAAGTCCTTATTATCAAGCATCGTTTTCTCATAAACCATGAAAGGTAAAGACTTGGGATAAAGAAACAAGGGCTCTATTCCAGGAAGACTGTGAGGGAAACTCCCAAGATGACTTGGAAATGGCATTTCCAGGATGATGACTATCTAGCACACCTCAGGAACAGTCAGTTCAGACTGGAGCAGGGGGACGGACAGCTCGAGAAGGAAGGTTTCTGGGTGGAAGGGAGGGTGGAGAAGAGAGTAGGAAATAACCTGATGTTTTAATCATGTGAAACTTTTAATTGGTAGGCTGCTGGAAGGTGAGAAAAGACTTAGTAATAGGATCAAAGAATGAGTAAAGAAAAGATGGGGAAAAACAGTGTTGTACAAATAGGGAACAATCATGACATACTGCTTGGTTCAACTAGAAACAATGTTTACAATTAAATTAAAAATTGAATATTGTGATATCATTATATTGAGAAGATGAGGAAGGGAAGGGTGGTATCAGAGAACTAAATATGCATCCACCATACTAGCAAATCTGATGGTTAATTTCATGTGTCAGCTTGGCATGGCCAAAGTATCCAGATATTTGATCAAACATCAGTCTAGATGTCTCTATGTATTAGATGACATTAACATTTAAATCAGTAGATTTTCAATAAAACTGATTATTCTTCATAATGTGGTAGGCCTTGTCCATTCAGACAAAGGATTTAAGAGGAGGAGGAAAAAAGACTGAGGCCCCACAGGGAAGAGGGAATTCTGGTACCCCAGACAGCCTTTGGCCTCAAGCTGCAACATCAGCTCTCACTTCAGCCTGCTGGCCTGCTTTGGTGATTTTGTACCTGCCAATCCCTACAGTTCCTCTCTCTTTTTCTCTTTCTCCATACATACATGCCATTGGTTCTGTTTCTCTGGAGAACCCTGAGGAATACAGGCATTCAGTAGCTAAAGTATAAGAACACCAAGGTAAAGACCAGAGCAAAAATCTGAAATGAAATGATGAACAGTGGGTGCTTCTGGATGATGCGAACTAGAGAAATGAGATTGAAGACTCCTCTGTGTACCTGTGTTTAATAAAAAAATAAAAGAAAAAAAAATTTTTTTTTGCCATGTACATTCACTTTCTGGGGGACTCCACTGGGTTTTTGTTATAGCATGCAGGATCTAGTTCCCCAACCAAGGATAGAACCCTGGCCCCCTGCATTGGGAGCACAGAGTCTTAATCAGTGGTCCACCAGGGAAGTCCCTACAAGAATCACCTGGATAATAAAAATTAATACTCCCTCTGCCCCAAAATAAAGCCACACCAAAAAGACCATATTCAGCTTCTCTTCATTTACTTCTCTAACCACATTTAGATAGAATTATAGTCCTTTTCTTCTTACAACTTCAACACTATTCCAATACTACTATCTGCAAAAGTTAACTTTAGGTCACAGCTTTTCGACCTAAATATTTTTCATTTCAACTAAGAATTAGATTCAAGGTCTTTAAAAAATGTTGATGTGTAATTGAAACGGTGCATTTAACACAATTAAAAATATTTTAGTTCTTTTTCATATTAAAAAAAGATTAAAGATGTGCGTTCGATTGTAGGGAAGTAATTCGTCCTGTTGTGTCATTAACTAGTGGCCTCAATGTGTCAACTTGAGTAGAACTACGTTCAGAAGGCCCACATTTCCCTTGGCTCTGTAACTCTTACAATTTATTTTGTTTTCGTGACACTGGCATCATCTGTAAGTAGATATCAAATTTTTGTGTGTCTTTGTTTGAACAAGGATATTGTTGAAAAATACATTTTATGCAATTTTGTTTTAAGAATGCACATCAGGAAACCCAAAACCACTCTTTTAGCTCCAAACAACATTCCAGGATTCTGAGTTTCCACAATACAAAGAGGCATGTGTGATGACCCATTTTAAGCACAGTCAAAATATTTTGAAAAGTAATAATCATCTAAATAACTTCCCTAACTGGTCTGTCAGTGTTATTACTACTATTTTGAGGAAATTGATTTAAACAATTAGATGAGCTAAGCGGAATTTTAAAACTCCAAATTCCTACTCTGAGTCTCAAGGTTGAGTTTCTTCAGTGAGAGAAAGGGGGTAGAAAAGGCATTTATTCAAGAATTCCTTGGGAGCTGCAATATTGACCATTCCTGCTTCTGGTCTTTGAGACCCATATCTTGTTAATTCTACTTCCTTCAAAGAACAATTGCTCAAAATGTACATAACATGAAAGTTTGTCTTAAGAAGCCTCCATACACTATTTTCATCACTCTGGGAGACCCAGAATAGAAGCTGGGAGAAACTTACCTTTCTGGTGAAGAAGATGAACCAATTAACAAAACTGTTAATTGATTCTTCAGTGAAGGGCCAGTGATTGGAAACAAGACCATTTCGGTTTCTACATCTTTGCTTATAAAAAGAGCTAAGGACTTCAATGTGTGAAATAACCAATATGAAAAATAAATTATCTTGAGAACTCTCACAGCTAATAGTCATTTGACTGCAAGGAACAGAACACTTGGCTAAAAGTAGATCAACAAGAGGGTCTTGGACCTCTCACACAACAAGGAATCTAGGGGTAGACAGTGCTGGGATCTGTCAGTGACTGTGCAACGTCAGAGCTTTGTGTCCACTTCATTCTCTTTGATCCCTTCCTCAGGATGGCCGGGTGTCCAGGGCAGCTCCAAGTACTTTGTTCTCACACATCATCCAAAGGGAGAAGGGAGGGAAGGGATTCTATCTACTTCATTCTCTCTTTTACCCAGAGAATGGTTATTCCCAGAAATTACAAGGGCAAATTCATTTAAAATGACACTAGGGAATGAATATGCGTTCATGGAGCCCAGGGATCCATCTTGCCTCGATTCCCATTTCCTCTCATGTCTCTTTCTTGTTGTTATTATTATTATTTTCTCTGCTACTACAATTTTTGTTAAATGTTTTGATGAGAAAAAAAGAATTGAGGCCATCTGTCTGCTTTCTTTACGTGTGTCAGCCCTGCTCCCAGACCACTGGGCTTCACACGCTGCAGAGAGCTCACAGGAGTTGGGGTCCCACGCTTCCAGCAGAAGACAAGGACAGCCGGTTGGACTGGAGCATGCTTCAGCAGAGCGTGGCAGGGGATTGTGGTACCTCTTTGAGTGACTCTGGTGGCTTCTGGGACATTGGCTTTGGACCCTTTGTGACGCAGCATGCCTCGTGGGATGATGACGATGCAGAGAGGAAAGCAGCCAAAGAAAAAAAAAGAAAAAAAGAATTGAGAAGCTATTCATATAAGAAGAAATATGTGTTTATGTCAGCAAAAGAAGTTCAAAATTAAAAAATAATTTATTTTATTGACGTGTAGTTGATTTACAATGTTGTGTAGTTTCTGGTGCCCAGCAAGGTGATTCTGATCTATCCCTATATGTATATTGTTTTTTTCATATTCTTTTCCATTGTATGTTATTAGAAGATATTGAATACAGTTCCCTCTGCTTGTTGTTATCTGTTTTATAAAGAGTGGTTTGTATCTGCTAATCCCAAACTCCTAATTTATCCCTCCCCCCTTTCAAAGTTCAACATTCTTAACTTAAAAAATATTTTCAATTATTCCCGTAAGCCCCAGCCAACTTCCTCTGATGTGTCACTGGCCACAGTGTCCTCCTCAAATTATGAAGCTCAGCAAGTAGCCAGAATTTTCAGCTTCTGAGGGCAGGTCCCATAGGCAAGGAAGAAGAATGGGGATGTGACTATTTATTTCACAACCAGCAGTGTCTGCAAATGTACATATCCCAAGCTGCTGACTTTCTTGGCAAAGTTATGAGTTTGTGACTGACTAAAGGTGTAACTGAGGAGCGCTGGCTGACCAGTCCTGTCATCATGTCAACACCCTTCCGTGTGCTCTATTATGAGCAGAAGGGCCTTGGGCACTCACCCATCTCTTCACTGCTGGGAACAACCACATACCAAATAGCCACAAAATGGAGCCAGTTCTCCAGCTTTGAACGCAATAGAGACAAAACCATTATTCTTGATCTCATTCATTAGCCGGAAGGTCTTCAAATTTCCCTTGCATGATTTATGATCCGGGTGTGGAGGCAAACACATGCGTGTTAATAAGTAAAGCATTAGGTCGCAGCCATCCAGGGCCAAGCTCATCATCCATCCATGCATTCCACGCGTCCACTATTTTCTGGCTTTGTTCTACGCACTGGCAATCCCCACAAAAAACAAGAAATCTAGGTCCCTGTTCTACTTGCTTACATTCAGGGAGGAGGAGACAGACAATAAAACAAGCAATATCTTGGGACTTCCCTGGCAGTCCAGTGGTGAAGATTTCACACTTCTACTGCAAGGGAGCATGTGGGTTTGATCCCTGGTTGGGGAACTAAGATCCCACATGCCCGTGAAACACAGCAGGGTGGACGGCTGGGGTGGGGGTAGGCGCGGAGGGAAGTGTAATGAGGAGAGTGGTAAGATCTATGAAGACTCACGAATAGGTGAAGTAAAGAGTGGGTAGGGCAGGAACTACTTTCTACAGAAAGGTCAGGGAAGGCCTTTCTGAGAAGCTAACACTTGAGCTGAGACCTGGATGATGACAAGATCTGAGGGAAGAGCATTCCAGGCAGAGGGAACAGCCAGTACAAAGGCTCTCAGCTGTGAATGAGGAAGAGAGAATAGACGGGTGTGGCTCCAGCCCTGTGAGCAAGGGAGGGTGGTAGACGCTGAGCTGGGGCCTCACAGGCCGTGGCGTGGGGCTGGGGTCTATTCTCCCAGTAGAGTGACAAGGTCAAGTCTGTACTTCGAAAATCTCCCTCTGGCTGCTGAACAATGAACGAAGAAGCTGTTGCAGGGGAAGTTAATGACATAGAGAGTGAGCTGTAGAGAGGGAGTGCCTTTCAGAAGGGAGGCCCTGGGCTGCTGCTGACTGAATGGGGCGTTGATGGAAAGAGAGGCATTGGCCTGACGTCAGTGGTGTGCCTTTGACGGAGACATGGAAGGCTGGGAGAGGATGCTCTTGTTAATTCAGGTTATTCAGAGGTGGGGAGGACGACTGTGGCCTGTGGTATCAAAAAAACCTTTTGGAAGGGTGTGGGTCCTGAGCTGTGGGCTTGACAAAGAGAGGTCTGAGTGGGAGCTTCACGCAGGGAAAACGTGAGCACAGACAGGTGGGCTGGCTTACAGGAGCAGGGCGCACGTGGGGAGGACAGGCTCGGGGAGACAGGCTGAGACCACCTGACGGCCATGTTTAACTTTAGTTGGTGTGTGACTCCACTTACCGGTTTATCAGCAACCACAGGGGACAACTGTGCCAACAGCTATGAACATCTGAATGGCGGGAGGCCTCGGGGAGGGTCCACCGGGCCATGTTGAGAGGCCTCACGGAGGGATATTGAGCTCTTCACCACGACCAGGGGTCTGTTCCCCAACCTGAGAGGCTTAGAGACAGGAAGGTATCAGTTCTCCCAAAGACATCCAGGCACTCCAGAGAAGCCAGAATAAGTCTCATAAATTGAAGAATACACCAGAAATCTTCCTTACTAATTTACAGTGGAGAGTATAACTTTTCAAAGAGCCTAACACCCCTATCTTCTCCCCATGGGCACGCACCCTGCCCTTTCCTGGTCCCAGAGGTCGCATCGTTAATTAGCAGTAGGTTTGGTGAGTGTGGAAAGTGGCCGAGGTCCGGAAAGACACTGGACCCTGCATGGAGGCCCCGGCGTGCCCTCAAGCCTGGACTGCTCCTGCCTCTGTTCAGTAGCTCTCTCCTGCACAACGCTGCCCCTCACGACCTCCACATTAGCAGACCCTCCAACATAGGCCGTGACAATTCATAGGCTAATTCAGTGAGCACTAGCTACCAGGGTGCTGAGCTCTTTGCAAACATCAGTGGATTTGGTCCTCCCAACAACGTTATGAGGTTGGCCCCATTGTACAAGTGAGGAAACTGAGGTTTAAAAGTTTAACAACCTTGCCCCAAAACACAGTTTATGAGTGACACAACCTAGACTCACCTGGGTTTCTCTGGCTCCCAAAGCCAAGCCTCTTCCTGTGTGGATTTTTGGTCATTGTCCCTTCTATTGGAGCATCTTCCTTGGAGCTCAGGAGAGGTTCCATCTTCTTCCGTGTAATTCTGGGAGGACAACCTCAGGCCTCAGGTCCTCATATCCTAGAAAAGCCCCCAAGAACTGTCCACAGAAGAGTTCAGTTCACTTCAGTTCAGTCGCTCAGTTGTGACTGATTCTGTGACCGACTCTGTGACCCCATGGACTGCAGCATGCTGGGCCTCCCTGTCCATCACCAACTCCCAGAGTTTACTCAAACTCATGTCCATTGAGTTGGTGATGCCATCCAACCATCTCTTCCTCTGTCATCCCCTTCTCCTCATGTCTTCAATCTTCCCCAGCATCAGGGTCTTTTCAAATGAGTCAGTTCTTCACATCAGGTGGCCAAAGTATTGGAGTTTCAGCATCAGTCCTTCCAATGAATATTCAGGACTGATAACAGAAGAGTTAAAATCTTTAAATACCTCCCCATTGGTTTAGAATAGAAACAAACCCTCAGCACAGGCTGCAAAGGCCCCACAGCCTGGGTTCATGACCTCATCACACACCTATGCTCAGGTCAGCATTATGATCACCCAGAGGTTATCAAAAATGTAACGCAACGGCACAATTTCCTGCCCCCTTTGGATGGTTAGTAATATAAGTCATATGACAGAGTATTTAGAAGTCCTTCTAAATGCTTTTCATCTAAGTGTATCAATGTATATTAATTCACTTAATCGGCAAATCATCCTATGAAACAGATACTATTAGCAGACCTATTTAATAGATATTATGATTGGGCATAGGGAAAGTAATTAACTTGCTCAATAAGATTCAGCTAGCAAGTGATGGAGCCAGATTTGAATCCATATAATCAGATCAAAAGCCATGTATTACATCTGGCAACAGAGGCCTTCTAGTGTTAGGGCTCAGGTCCTGAATGTGGGTACTTGTTTTCCTTTGAAAATAGGCTAGAAAACAGCCTGCTGAGGCCTGACTTCCATGGTTGTCCAGAGAAGAGAGAAATCCTCTTGGGTCCACAGCCAGTACTTTGACCAGGTCCTTTAGAGAGTCACCTAGCCTGGGTTAGGACCACGGAGATCAGATTGCTGTCTCTGAACTCAGACCCCACATCGGCACAAACAAGACAAAGGAAGGAATGTCAGCTTCAGCCTCCTGCTCTTTAGAAATCCCTGGTGCTTTGAACTCCACCCTCAGGAACATCTTGCCTAAGATGGTTTTCACAATGAGAGGAGAGGCAATCTTCATTTCTCAATAACAGCATTAAACTCTTGTTAAATGTAGATCTATATTGAGCCACTAAAATCACCTAATCTAAAACAAAATGCATGGGGGATTCCCTGGTGGCTCAGACAGTGAAGAGTCTGCCTGCAATGTGGGAAACCTGGGTTCAATCCCTGCATCAGGAAGATCCCCTGGAGAAGGAAATCGCAACCCACTTCAGTATTCTTGCCTGGAGAATCCCATGGATGGATGAGTCTGACAAGCTTCAGTCTCTGGGGTGGCTGAGTCAGACACGACTGAGCGACTTCTCTTCAACAACAAAAAAACACGCGTGGCTACGTCTGTGTGTGGGTCTGAGTGTGTGGTGCAGTCACTCTCAGTGAAGAGGCAGCCACAGACCAGCACAGCTCACAGGTGGAATAATCTTAAAGGGAAGTAGGCAATTCTGAAGGTGGAGGCCAGCTCACCCTGTTCCAGGACTGCAAGACTCCCTAGGGTCCACAGAGTCCCTAGGCACAGTGGGCAGAGTGCAGAACAAACTCACCCAGCACAGGACTTGCCACAAGGGGCCGACCATGCCTCTCTTCACTTTAGTTCCCTCCAGCTCTGGGCTACGAAGTTGGCCTTTGGGCAGCTACTTTGAGAACCACGAGGTATTGTCCCTGGGCGTCAGAGCAGATCACTGAATTATGTAGATGCTCTTACATAACTCTTAAAGACAGAACATAGAAGAGCCCATCAGATCAGATCAGATCAGATCAGTCGCTCAGTCATGTCTGACTCTTTGCGACCCCATGAATCGCAGCACGCCAAGCCTCGCTGTCCATCACCAACTCCCGGAGTTCACCCAGGCTCACGTCCATCGAGTCAGTGATGCCATCCAGCCATCTCATCCTCTGTCATCCCCTTCTCCTCCTGCCCCCAATTCCTCCCAGCATCAGAGTCTTTTCCAATGAGTCAACTCTTCGCATGAGGTGGCCAAAGTACTGGAGTTTCAGCTTTAGCATCATTCCCTCCAAAGAAATCCCAGGGCTGATCTCCTTCAGAATGCGCTGGTTGGATCTCCTTGCAGTCCAAGGGACTCTCAAGAGTCTTCTCCAACACCACAGTTCAAAAGCATCAATTCTTCGGCACTCAGCCTTCTTCACAGTCCAACTCTCACATCCATACATGACCACAGTAAAACCACAGCCTTGACTAGACGAACCTTTGTTGGCAAAGTAATGTCTCTGCTTTTGAATATGCTATCTAGGTTGGTCATAACTTTCCTTCCAAGGAGTAAGTGTCTTTTAATTTCATGGCTGCAGTCCCCATCTGCAGTGATTTTGGAGCCCAGAAAAACAAAGTCTGATACTGTTTCCACTATTTCCCCATCTATTTCCCATGAAGTGATGGATTGGATGCCATGATCTTCGTTTTCTGAATGTTGAGTTTTAAGCCAACTTTTTCACTTTCCACTTTCACTTTCATCAAGGGATGATGTAATTTGCCCAACTGGTGGAGCTGAGACTTGAACCCAAGTCATATGCAGTGTCAGGACGTGAGCCAGAGCAGCCGTTCCCAAGCCCTTCCACCCTATGGGGTGCCAGTGACAGAGCACCTTCTTGAGACAGGGGAGAGGGAGAGAGGAAGCTATTTAACAGGAAAGCAAGGAAATAAACACGGCTTTCACTGCTAGAGATTAAGAGGAGTGAAAGCAGTCAAGTGAATGGAGAGTGATAACTAGTGAGGGGAGGGGAACTGCTTTCTACAGGATGTTTATAGAAGGCCTCAGAGGAGGTGGTGTTAAGCAGAGACCTGCACAATGAGGAGGGACTGGCTCTGTGAACGATCAGGAAAAGATGTCCCAAGAAAACTGGCCAGAGCAAGCGCCTGAGGTCAAAGCATGTTTGATACAATGTAAGAAGCAGAGAGAAGACCTATGTGGCTTAAAAGTAGTTCACAGAGGGAAGAGTGATAGGTAACAGAAGTCAGCAAGGTAAAGAGGGACCAGATCATGCCCTTCTCAAAATATAATATGCCTACACACCATCTGGGATCTTGTCAAAGTTCAAGTTCAGAAAGTCTGAGGTGGGGCCTGAGATTCTGCATTCCTGACATGATCCCAGGTAAGGCCAATGTCACTGGTCCATGGACCACTCTTGGAGTAGCCAGGCTCTCAGCAACAGATTTCATTTTAACTATGTTCGGAAGACTTTAAACATTCTTAAGTGGGAACATGACTTGGTCTGGCCATAATTTTTTTGGAGGATAATTGCTTTACAATGTGGTAGTCTCTGCCATATATCAATGCGAATCAGTCACACACACACACACACACACACACACATGTATATGCTAAGTCACTTCAGTTGTGTCCAACTCTTTGTGACCCCATGGACTGCAGCCCATCAGGCTCCTCTGTCTATGGGATTTCCCAGGCAAGAACACTGGCGTAGGTGGCCATGCCTTCCTCCAGAGGATCTTCCAGACTCAAGGATCCAACTGTGTCTCATTATGTTTCCTGCATTGGCAGGTGGGTTCTTTACCACTGGCCCCACGTGGGAAGCCCATATACATATATATCCCCTCCCTCTTGAGCTTCCCTCCTCCCTCCCTCTGCATTAGGTCATATTTTTAAAACTCGGTCTGTTTGCAATGTGAAGACTGGGTTAAGGGTAAGACAGAAAACTGGACACCAACTGGGAGGTGACTGTAGTGGTCCAGGTGAAATGCAGTGGAGGCCTGGGGATAGTGGGGGTGGGGGGATGTGGGTGAAGCACAAGTCAATGAGCATGGCTAATCGACTGGATGACAAAGGTGAGTTAAAAACAGAAACGCAGCATGTCTAAGCATTTCTCAGATGTCTGAGTCAGGGTTGGGTCCTGAGCAAGGGGCTAGGTGATACCATTACTGACGTGGCTGAAGCTGGTGTGGGGGTGGGGTGGGGGTGAGGGACAGAGTTTATAAAGGAACACCCAGAGTTTCCGTTTGGATGTGCTAGGTTTGAGATGACAGTCACATATTCAAGTGGGAATGTGAGTCATATCGATGAATCTTGAATTCAAGAGTAAATTTACAGCTGAAAATAAAAATTTAGGAGCATTGCTTTGCAGATGATGTTTTAAAGGCACAAGAGTGTTGGGCTGGCTTGTGGAAAAAGTGTAGAAGCTGAAGCTGTGGGTATCTGGTACTGGTGAGGTAGGAGGGGAACAAGGAGAGCCTAACAGTGGATCCCAAGGATGTCCACACCTGATCCCCGAAGCCTGGGGATACATTACCTGGCATGGCAAAAAGGACTTTGCAGATGCAATGAAGGTTAAAGACTTTGAGATGGAGAGCTTAGCCTGGATTATCTGGGTAGGCCCAATCTTACCAACAGAGTCTTTAAAAACAAAAAAGGAAGGTAGAGAGGGGGTCAGAGAGCAATGATATTGGAAGAGGCAGAAGTGACTTGAAATATGGGAGGGATTTATCCCCCCACTGCAGGCTCTAAAGATGGAGGAGCTAAGGAATGAGTTGCCTGGAGCTGGGAAATAGTCCTCAGCTGACAGCAAAGATGTAGGATCTCAGTCCTACAGCTGAGGGAATGAATTCTGCCAACAATCTGAATGTTCAAGGACACAGATTCTCCCCTAGAACTTCTGGAAGGGAACACAGAGCAGCCAGCAATTAGATGTTAGCCAGTGTTGGACTTCTGACCTATGGAACCATAAAATAACCAACTGCCGTTGTTTTAAACCACTAAGTAAGATAATTTGTTACTGTAGCGATAGAAAAGGGATTCATGTGGTTTAAAGTAAAAGCAAAAAGAAGAAAGGGTTTCAAGAAAGAGGGGACCATCTGCTGTGTCAAGGCTGCAAGTGAGAGGAAGGAGGTGGGAGGTGGACCAGGTGATGTAGGAGCTTGTGGTTAATCTTGGTGGGCAGTGTCAGAAACCAGGCCAGGATGGGTTGAGGAGGAAAGGGTTGGGTGAGGAAGTGGAAGCGGTGAGCACAGACAACCCTGTTGTAAAGTTTGGTTGTGAAGAGAAGGAAGGAAATGGTACTGTATCTGGGGGGATGATGTACGTTCACCTAGGAGTTTTGTTTTGTCGGTTTCCTTTTTTCTTTTCTTTTCTTTCTTTCTTTTTTTTTTCTGGCTGCCCTGCACAGCATGTGGGATCTTACTTCCCTTACCAGAAATCAAATCCCTGCTCCTTGGAGTGAAGTACGGATTCTTAACCACTGGACCACCAGGGAAGGCCCTTGTTTTCTCAGTTTTAGGAGGAGATAGAGAGCATGTTTGTTTGTTGAAGGAATCAATTTAGTACCAAGAAAGAGTTAGGTGTGTGGGGGCAGGAGGAGAGGATTGGGAACAAAATTACTGAGCCACAAGCGGAGGGGTTGGAGGTGATGAGAGGAAGGAGCTGGAAGGGAGACTAAGCAGATGAGCACAGGTGTAAGGGGTTTGCAGTTTGGTGGAAGGAGGAGGCGTTCCCGTCTGAGGGCTTGTTTTGTCATCCAAATGCCTGAAATGCTCACGGGAGGGTATGAGGAGAGAGGCCTGTTGGAGGTTTGAGGAAAGACAAAATGATATCAAATTGCTTGTGTTAGACTAGAAGAAGTTATCTGATTGTGGAAGGAAGGAAGGAAGTGGCCTTAGCTTTCTCTTTCTTCTCCCCCGGGTGCTGGGACTGTGGGTGGTCTGTTGGGTCAAGGTTAGGCTCTGCAGTATGTTTCTTACTAGACACACACCCTTGGAGCAACGTTCTTAGCCTGCCTGAGCTTCGGTTCTGCGTTACCGTCGTCATCAGGCTTGACGACGCCTACTTCCATCAAAGGAGACGGCATGTGGCAAAGTGCTTCGTGGACTGTCCGGTCCTGTCTGGGTGTGAAATGTGCTCTTTCATCATGGGTGGTGTCTATCTTATGATTCCTGGCCATGGCAGGGGTATCCCTGAAGGATGGATAGGAGTGTCTGGGAGGGTGCTCGTCTAGCCTCTGTGTGCTGATATCACTCCCTCTTGTAGCTGAGCAGTCCCTTCCACCTCCACCTGGTTCCAGGAGGGCTGAGAAACTCAGGCCTCAAAGGGAGGGGGAATCTGTTGGGGGGGGCTCCCTCTCCCTGGGGTGCTCCTCCAGCCAACCGTATTGTCTGCAGCTGTCACCTGGCAGGTCCTGCCTTGTCCCTTGCTGAATGTCTGCTTCCCAGAGGGACCCCAGAGTGGCAATAAGTTTTCCAACTCGGGTTCCCTGCAAAAGCTGTCTGTTGGATTAGAACATGTTGTGTAGGTTGTCTGAAGGGCTTTTGTTGTTTTTCAGTCTCTAGGTCATGTCTGACTTTTTGTGATCCCGTGGACCTAGCCTGCCAGGCATCTCTGTCCGTGGAATTTTCCAGGCAGTTATACTGGAGTGGGCTGCTGTTTCCTACTCCAGGGGATCTTCTGATGCAGGGATCGCACCTGCGTCTCCATGTCTTCTGCATTGGCAGGCGGATTCTTTACCAACTGAGCTACCAGGGAAGCCCCAGAAAATGTTGGGGTACCCTTTAGAAATGATTCATAGCTGCCACAAGGATAAAAGATTATCTTTTCTGACCAACATCTGAGCATCAACCAGGATATGCAAAGACACACCCCACAGTTAGTGAATGGGTAAATCACAAGTGTGATTACTTTCAAGACAAGATTAATAATACAAACAATGTTTCCAGAAAGAGCAGGAAGCTAGGGAACTTTATTTTCCATGATAAGGCAAAGTTGAGAAGAGGAGACCATGAAGGTCAACTAGGAAATTTCAGGCTCATCAAGTGGTGGACAGGGCATTTTATATTTTTATGAAAGTACAGAAGCAGACTACATTCAAACTCCCCTTCTGGACTAGAGGGTACAGTCCCCAGGTGCAAATGAGGCAGTGGACCACCAAACTGCAGAGCATGGCACCCCGGGAGATGCGACAGTGATGTCTGGGCACATATAAAGCCCATCTGTTCAACAGAAGCTTCCTCTCAAGGGGCTGGGCAGGAGTGAAAACCAGGGCTGGGAGCGGGCGTGGCTGAACTGTGGACCGCAGCACAGGGCAAGTGGGTACATAAGGAAGGAGAGGTGGAGCCTTGTGAAGTCCTTCAGGGTGTCTGCTGATAAGCAAGGCCATCATAAAATAAGAACAACATTCTTATCCACGCAACACCTGGACGCTGACATGGTCATCTGGGAACATTAAAATACTCAGTATTTCATCTGGGCAATTCATGCAAAAAGCACTAACAGTGCCTGCTGTGGACGAGGCAAATTCCTGCAAGATAGCCTTTCTTCTCTGCATATGCTCTCCCTCTTTTTGCAACTAAATGGCTTAAGTTATATTTATCTGGATATCTGAAATTTTCTGATGCATTCATGACACAGCTACATAGGTCTTGTGACCTCCTGGCGTACCTAGACTTAGCTACTATTTTAAAAAATATTTATTTGGCTGCGTTGGGTCTTAGTTGTGGCATGCAGGCTTACTTGCTCCACGGCAGGTGGTATCTTGGTTCCCTGACCAGGGTTCAAACCGGCGTCCCCTGCATTGCAAGGCGGGTTCTTAAGCTCCGGACCATCAGAGGAGTCCCTTTGCTTCTACTTTCAAAAACAAAGAAAGAAAGAAAAGTATTAGTTGAGCCCTGCTGTCCTGGATACTGTCCTAGGCTCTTTCACATTCTCCCACTGGATGTGTCCACCTCTGCCTCCAGGTTCTGGTCACAACCTGCTTTAGTCTATGCCGCCTCATTTACCCTCTTCCCCTGAAAACGGTATTCCTTTTTCTTTGGGAAAACCGATCCTTTCTTACTCCAAACATGTACTTTTGGTTGGGGTTGCCAGTTACAGTGCTCACCCCAATAGTGATGTGACCTCTCCGGTCACAGTGACTGATCTGGGGATAAACAAACAATCCAAGCCTGCCCAGAGTTTTCTCCAGTATTTTTCAAACTAGGATCAGGAGAGAAGTTCTATTGCTTTTTTCCTCCCTCTTCTGATCTCAAAGTTGAAAGCATACAACCAAAATTCTGGACTCTCAGAAGCAGCCCAGCTGAGAAAATAATGCCAATGTACAGAGACCAGAAATGCAGAGCAAGATGGTGTCATGGTGTCTCAGAGTCTAGGCGTGGCTTTGTCCTACCCTTGATTTAGTTCTTTGAGGCGGCTGAGTCCCCGTCCCTGCTTAGGCTGATTCGGTGTGGGATACCCACTCCAGTATTCAACCCTAGAGGAAATCAGTCCTGAATATTCATTGGAAGGACTGATGCTGAAGCTGAAGCTCCAATACTTTGGCTACCTGATGCAAAGAACTGAGTCATTGGAAAAGACCCTGATGCTGGGAAAGATTGAAGGTAGGAGGAGAAGGGGACAACAGAGGATGAGATGGTTGGATGGCATCACTGACTCAATGGACATGAGTTTGAGTAAGCGCCGGGAGTTGGTGATGGACAAGAAAGCCTGGCATGCTGCAGTCCATGGGGTGGCAAAGAGTCAGACATGACTGAGCATCTGAACTGAACTGAGTGCCCTTCCCTGCTTCAGCTGATTCAGTTTAGGATTTTCTTGAGTATAACCGAGTCCTCCTAAGGTGCTCATTTATTCAGACAAATCCCAGAATCTCAGGCAGTCCCTTCAACTGACCAAGAGGTTCAGATCCTGTTCCTCTGAGTTTTGACATCCCTTTGAAGTTTTCTTGTTTCCTCTGTAGCTACCGTCACCAAACTGGCTCCAGCTCATGATTCTGGCTTAAATATTTATCTCATCTCTGCTAAGACAGGCTGGAATTTTCAAAGGCTTGACTAAAATTCTGAGGGCCGACAGCCAGCAAACAAATAATATGAGGTAGTAAATGTATAAAACAGACAAGATTACAGAAGTCTTCCACAAGCGTACTTCGAGACTTGCAGAGCTCTATTACTGCATGAGCTGTCCTGAAATGGCTTTATTGTAACTCTGAAGATGTGGCAAAAGGTTTTAGCAATTCAACCTGGATCCTTTGCTTCCTGGCTATGAGTCTGACTCCACATAGAGGGCATTATTTAAAAAGTTAAAAAAAATTAAATGTACCAAAACAAATTGATTAATCCATGCAGAAATCTGATGTTGAAATCCAACTCTGTCCTTGTAGAGCTGTGTGACCTTGGGCAAGTCATTCTGCTCTCTATGTCTCAGAGACCATGTCTGTAACATGGAGATCGCAATATTATAGGATAGTACTGAGGATTAAGTGAGATAAAACATGTAAAACATTCAGGGTTAATAAGTGGAATTTCTGTTCACTTCATCCCTGAAAGAGAGCAAGCTGCAGGAGGACATGGCCAGCTTCTTTCTGGTCCTTGCTTGCCTCACTGAGAGGAAGGATGGTGACCTAACTGGTAAGTTTTGGGAAAGGAACTCCACCATATGGCTCAGTCTCTCCGGAATCTCCTCCTCTGGCACCTGGCAGCCTATGTGCCCCCAGGTGCCCACCGAAGTCTTTTCCTCCATTCAGCCAGCTTACCGGACAGGCTCAGCCCCTGTCAAGAGCTGGAGTCACATTTAATTAGGAATGCTTCGTCAAAGTGCATCTAAGCCACATTCTCCAATCAATTTCATCTGTGAGAAAGTGGAGGCATTTGCATCTCCATTTGCTTCCTGCTTGTTCCTTACTTGAGACGGGACACAGGGGGATTACTGACAGCCCGCCATACTCCCACCCCAAGCCCCTTTACTTAACAGTGCTCAACCCTTGGGAAGTGCTCAGTAAGTGCGCAGACATCTATTCTAGAAGCCTAACATTCTCCCGAACCAATCTCACAGTATCGCAAGGTTGGCAAGGTCCCCAGAAGTCTTCTAAGGGGAAGATTGGACACCCTCCACCCCAGCGACTCAGCCATGTGGCCTTGAGGCTTTTGACTTCAGGCCTCATTTGATGACTTGCAGGGTCCTAAAAGGCTTGCCTCTTGATATTGGCCAGAGAGCCCTAACAGGAAGGCCTGGAGACTACAGCCTTATATCTTCACTTCATTTGAAATAATTGGCTTGTCCTTGTGGAATGAAGATGGAAAGAGGGAGAAAGCAGAGGGGTTAGAAGAGTATGTGGTTGTGGGGGAGGTACCTATTCCCTTTGAATTGCCAAATGACCTGGGGACCAGGGAAGCTCTACCTGAATATGGGGTTCTGCCCCATTTATCCTTTTCACAGAGGTCCTCATCTTAATATTTCAATGGCTATGTTGGAAAGCCTGATGAAAATGGACTCTACCATTACTTTGCTGTGAGATCTTATGCAAGCACCTTCACCTTTCTGGGCCTCAGTCTCCTCAGACAGATCAAGAATAAGACCATTGGGCTAAGTGTGAGCAGGAAAGAACAAGGAGCTGGGAAGGGATTGCCTAAGCCCTTGCATGCTGGCTCTCTCCAGTGGGTGGCTAGACCCCCAGTTCCCTGCGCCTACCCAGGAGACTCACAGAAGGACGGGCAGGGATTTCTGTGTTTCCCACTCTCATTTCTAAGGCCTTAAAGTGCCCAAGTTTAGGTACAGTATTCTGACTCCTCTACCTTCCTCTAACCAGCCTTTTGTCTCAGAAGCCCACTTTTATGGACTATAATCAGGACACCCTCACTTCGGGTTTTGATTGAGTTTGGCCAATGGGAGGTGATGGCAAGACAGCAGAGGACTCGGGGAGAAAGAGATGGAAGTGAGACTTCCCTGGCGCCTCGCTGCTTTCCTCCTGGCTCTGTGTCCCTGGCAGTGGCAGCGTTTTGTGGTCACGGCTCCTATTGGGAGGCCTCTCTTCCTGGACTCAGCTTCCACCAGTCTTCCTCGCAGAGTTCCCTCCCATAGTTTCCTCCTCTGGAGGAGTGCAAGAAGGACTTCTGTCGTTAGTCGCTAGGGACCTTACATGTCTTGTCAGGTCTTCCCACCCACACACACCTCTGAACCAGTCCATCCATTAGCAACCCCCTCAGCCATCCTTCTGAAGGTGCCTTTTCTTTCCTGCCATATCTAACTGATAATGGACTCTCACGACCTCTCTTCCAACTTTCACAACAGGTATTCCACCTGAGCCCAGGCATGGAGAGGTTCACCTGGAAGAACAAGAGGCAAATTCTGAAGGGACAAAGCCACGATTCCTTCCCTGCTGCTGGGCCCTTGCCTTCCAGCGGCTCACACCCTCTCCGATCCTCAGTGCTAGTAAGTAGAAAGCTAGTAAGTAGAAAACCGGATGACAGGTTTTACCAAACACTATTCTGTTGCTCACCATCATCATCTGTATTGGTGTAGAAACTACATTCCTCTTACCGTCTATCTTGTTTTTAGTGGACAGACTCCCAAATTCCCTTTTATTCACGCATAACACACGAATGATTCACAAGTGGGAAAGTCAACAGGGCTCCTTTGACCTTAGTCTTCTCATCAGTAAAAATCAGATAATATAATAATACTCTCAACCTCATAAGGATGGGGTGAGGGTTAAATGAGTAGCGTCTGTAAGCGCTCAGCAGAGCAGGTGCAAACTATTAGCTGTTACTTTTATTCTCGCATCTGATTTATCTTGCCTCACTTTCCTACCACGTGTATGCAGGAAGGGGAACAGGGAACCCGGCTAGGAATTCCCAAATGCCCCCACTTTCAGTGCTTCCCTTGGCACACCGTCCCCCTCCATGCCCTATCCCTGAGTAGATTTCCTTCTCTGGCACTTTTTCATCCCAGCAAGCTCCTGGAAGAGCAAGCTGGGAAGTTGTAAACTTATGTTTTCTGTTTTCAATTCTAGACCAGTGGTTTTCACATGGTGGTCAAGGGGATCCCTAGGGTTCCCAAGAAGCCCCCATGGACCACAGAAAGTGGTTATTGCTGTAGGTCATACCTTTCAGCTTGCTTCGATCTGAGACTCCTTTTAAAATTCTGTTTAAACAGACTTCTGAGACTTAAAGTTGAGAACCCCTGTATGACTGTTCTGAGATACTGATGTTCCAGATTTTATAAGTCTCAATGCTAATTTCTTTGAAGAAGAAATTGCCAAGAAACCTTATTCCATTCTTATTGTTTGTATTCTTTTCCATTTCTGATATGATCTGAAATAGATATGTGAACAAACAAGTCTTTGTGTACTTACATGGGCTGTCCTTCCCAGGTACTCTTCACGTTCAGCCAACATTGTCCCCTTAATTCCAGGGAATTCCCTGGGGAAGATAACTACAACACTATTTAACAACAGAGTGAAGGCACTTGACTTTTATCGGCACCTGATCTCACCACTGGAGTGCATCCACCCCTGGGTATCCCAGGTTGCTAGGGGACTATCTGTGCAGTTCAAGACTTTGGCATAGAGAATATGAATGCATGAAGGGAGCAAAAGCCCCAGCCTCCAGATATCTGCCTGGAATGCTCTTCTCCCACATTGACACAAGTTTCCCTCCCATTCTCCATTTGGGTCTTTGGATCAAATATTACCTCATTAGAACTGCCTTCAGACTGGGGCAAGGGGAACCCCTACCTTGTTTGCTGAGCTCTCGAGTCCTCTTCCAGCCATGCCGCTTTCCACAGAGTTAGAAGCCCATGGGTCAAGGGGATGTGCCCACCCAAAGCTCCTGTGCCTCACCTCTTCTCAGATCATACAGGGAGTACCCGAGACCCTAGAACTCCCATTCCAAGAGCACCAGGCCAACTTCCAGAGACTACATCAGCCTTTTCCTCAAAGTCTATTCTCTTGAGGAACCAAGGATGGGCTATTTGGTAAAGGTATGGCTGGAGCTCAGATGTGCAGACAAGGGTGTTATAGGTGCAGGCACAAAGTCCCATGAAGTGTGGGACAGAGCTGGGGTGCAAAGAATGGGAGAAAGTTTGAGGGCCAGGGACCAGTTACCACCCAAGAAGCCCCATTCCAGTGCACATCTTAGGGGGAGTCTGAGAATCCTAAACTTAAGTTTGGCCTTCCAGATTTTTGTGACTGTGTACTTGTCAAGATGAAAGGACAGGGATTTTACCTAAGTTTAGACTGGCTTATAATTTTAAATTAGGTAGATATACGTGCGGGGCTTCTCAGGTGCTCAGTGGTAAACAATTTGCCTGCCAATGTAGAAGACATTTCGATCCCTGGGTCGGGAAGATCCCCTGGAAAAGGAAATGGCTACCCACTCTAGTATTTTTGCCTGGGAAATCCCATGGAGAGAGGAGCCTGGAGGGCTGCAGTCCATGGGGGTCGCAAAGAGTCCGATGCGACTTAATGACTGAGCACACACACGATATGTTTATCTCCATTTGCACTGTTTGCCCTGGCCCTGTAAATATCAAGGATGGGTCTATCCCTGACCTCCCTGTCTAAGATAAAATACCACTTCCTCTGTCAAATAAAATACCACTTCCTCTGTCACTTTATTCTTACTTCATTGTACATTTCTTCAGAACCTTTGTCAACACAGGATCTACATTTTTGTCTCTATCCTTGTCTATGTAGGTTCCATGACTGTAGAGTCTTGGTTTTATGCACTGCCTTAGCCTTAGTACCTACAGCAGCGCCTCGCACAAAGAAACTACTCGATAAATGTTGAATGAATAACAAATCTAGTCTCAGAAGACTTACAAGCGAGGTGGGCTAACCCAGGAGGCACAGAGGGAAAAGATCACTTGTGACAACACTCTGAGGAACACATGCTCCCCTGAAGATAACTCAGCATTGGAGCTATAAAAGGTAGAGCAGGGAAAATTAATCATTAACACCTTAATACACACGCACACAAGATTCGTTATTGGGTTACTCCTGAGAGGGATATGTAAGTGAATATGGAGATCCGTGAGCAGACTGGAGGGTTAGATGTGGGGGACCTGGGCTGCTGGGAGCCCAGTGGCCAGAACTGCCCTCTGAGCAAACTCTGACGCCACCCAATGAGCCACGCCAATCTAGTCCAGTCTGATGGGAAGGGGCTTCTAATTCATTACCAGGAAGCTCTCAGATATGTTTTCCTTGGATGGTCACAGGCCTCAGGCGGTGTGGACACATCTGATCCCCGTGGGGTCATGGTGGTTACACACTCAAGAGACTGTCTTTCCACCCCTCCCTCTCTTCCACATGCTTCTAAGTCACAACTTCTCGTCGCTTGGTGGGATCCCCAGCACTTTCTGGGAACAACGTCCATCGGTCCAATCCATTCCAACGGATTCCTTTTCCGTTGGATACGGGGCCCATGAGAAGCCAAACAACTTCCCCGGGTCGCCCAGAGATACTCTGTCGCCCGGGACTCCGCCCCAGCGGATGTTCCACACCTATCATTTGGCGGGCGGGGCTCGGGGGCCTGGGCTGCGCTCTCCGCCTTTTCTAGGCGGAGGCGAGAACCCGAGTAGCTCTAAGGTCTTGGCGCCGGGCTTCTGCCTTCGTCGGCTCTCCGGGCCGCGGGAGGGGCCCGAGGGCGGGGCCAGGGGGCGGGACCGCACCGTGGAGGGCGGGGTCTGCGGGCTCCGCCTCCCGACAGAGGCAGGAGGTGCCGCGGCAGAGCCGCTGAGCTCCAAGTCTTCCGAAAACTTGTGCGCAGCGGTGGCCTCGGCGCGGCGGTCGAGGATGGGGTGGTGCGGCCGCGGCTCCGGGCCGCCGCCGTCGCGGCTGCTGATGCTGCTGTCGCTGCTGCTGGCGGTGCGTGGCGCTGGCGCGGCCCCGCGCTCGGCGCTCTACTCGTCCTCCGACCCACTGACGCTGCTGCGGGCGGACACGGTGCGCCGCACGGTGCTGGGCTCCCGCAGCGCCTGGGCGGTGGAGTTCTTCGCCTCCTGGTGCGGCCACTGCATCGCCTTTGCCCCGACATGGAAGGCACTGGCCAACGACGTTAAAGGTGAGAAACTGGCTGCCAGAGTTGGGTCGGGGGAAGCTCGCTCTCCTCGTCCCATCCGGGCGGATCCCCGCCACCTGCCTTGCGGAGCCCCCTTCGGCATTGCCCGCTTCCCTCTGCCCATCACCTCCTCCCATCTTTCTTTCTGCCCCTTCCACCCCCCTCTCCACCCCCGCGCCCAGTTTCCCTGCTCTCAGCTCCATGTTTAGCTCCCGCCCTTCGCTTTCTTTTTCCCCTTGGCCGATGTCCCGAATTTCTCTCCCTCTTCCCGCGGTCTGGGTCCCCAGACCTGCCCTGCTTTCCATGTCAGTCTTCCGCCGGCTTACGGCCCCCGTGCCTGCGACGTGGTCGCCTTTGTTCCTCCTCGCTGACACCTTACACGGCTTCCTGCAGTTCAGCCTTGTGGCAGCAGCATCCCTCCTACCGGGTCCTCCAGCTGCGATGGGATCAGTACTCATTCGACTGCCCTCTTAGCCTCACTCCCTCCTTCCTGCCCCACCTCTTGGCTAGCAGACCCAGCTGGTATGTAGACTCCTTTCTCAGCTTTATCTTTGAGGCAGAGTTTCCCTGTTTCCTGTTTCCAGGCCTCTCCGGACCTGCTGCCTCCAGCTTTAGTTTCTGGGCCCTCCTTCTCTGTCTCCCCTTCCTTCTGCTTTAACCTAAGGAGCCCAGAGGCCTGATTGAGGGCAGCCTCTTGGTGTGTCTTTGGCCCTTACTCCATTTTACCATTCATTGGCCTGGCCACTAATACTATGTTTTCTTCATTCTAAAGAGACCATCAATTGCCATTCTTTTGCTATCAGCCTGAGAGAGGGATAAGACGATCACTAATAGATGGATAGAGATTTAAAGGCATCCTCCATTATAGAAATGTTAATGTTTTTAAAAACTTAAGTTCTGGAGCTGAATAAATATGGCAGCCATAGTAATTTATATTTATCTAGTGCTTATTACAATGAATGTCAGCTTCCTGAGTAAGTACTCGATATACAGTATCTCAGTTTTCTTTCTGCAAGTCAGGATCCCTGTGGGGTCATCCATCTGTCTATCCTGGGTGGTAAGTATTTGGGCGGGGCTGGTATGTGGTAGTGGTGTATTTCTGATATGATGCTCTGAATGGAGCTATTTCCTGCTTATGGTGCTAGGGCCCTAGCAGGGCTCCTGGCCTTCAGTGGTCACTGAATGAAGACTGCAGTTGTCTTTAGGGAATAGGCCTCTTCCTGGAGAGAAAACAACTGGAGCTGTTGTTCCCCTGCTGTGCTGTTGGTATTTTTTGATAAACAACTGTTTGCGGTAGACTAGTGCATTTGGTGGCACTAGAGCCTGCCTGTGTATGCCGGAGACATAAGAGACATGAGTTCGATCCTGTGTCAGGAATATCCCCTGGAGGAGGGCAGTATTCTTGCCTGGAGAATCCCATGGACAGAGGAGCCTCGTGGGCTAGGGTCACACAGAGTTGGACGTGACTGAGTGACCAACACACAGAGATGTTGTTACATTTGTAGATGTTGTAGATGTTACGTTTGTAGATTTGTAGATTTTGGTTTTCAAACTCAGGCCCCCTCTTCCCTGGAGCAGCTTGCACAGTGGTTCCTAAAGTGGCCAGATGGAAAGAGGTATCATATGGTCTAGCCATATGGTCTTGGAAAGTTATTTTAAAACAAAACCAATAAACCAATTTCCCTCCAGATTACACGTAGACACTTGTCTGCAGGCCTCTACAGTTCTGTCACCTAAATGTGCCTTTTCTCAGCAGTTCTTCATGCTATTTCTACACATCTGGTCAAAGCAGGAGGCAGGTAGAATGTTGAACGTGGAATCTGAACACCTAAGCAGTGTTAGGTGTTCAGGGGACAGTGTGGTCCTGAACATCATAAAAACTCCTAAGTCAGTTTCTACTTTGAGGCCATAAGAGGTCCTTAGTGGCTTCAGATGGACTCCATCTAGAAGATTCTTAGATCTTGAGAGTGATGGACAAAAAGATTACCTTCTAGCTGACTCATGAGTTCATTCTCTTGCAACCTAGAGATTTCCAGTGAATTGTACATCCAGACTGTGGATTATACATCCACTGACCCTGCCTGCTCCTAGATGAGGGTCTTTTCCCCACTGTAGGAAGTAAGAGTCTTTCCCTAAAAAAAGCAAGTCAAAACTTACCCTTAGAAAGGAAAATGCTGTCTGTGGAGATGAACCGCAGTCCACGAGAGGTGGGAGATGTAGGTGAAAACCTGGAGTCTCCCATGAGCCATGGAGGTGTCAGCTCCCTAAGCAGGATCAGGTCGGGGGAACCGACTTGTCGAATCTGGTGTTGTGTTGCTGTGATAAAGAATGCCTCCACTCCAGTCCAAGGAGGTGTTTCCTGGTGAGGCCCTTTAACACCTCTGTGTTCTGAGGTTCCTTGAGAAAGTTTGGTTGTGGACCAGCAGAGGGCTGCTCTCCCATCATCACAGGCCCAGGGGCCGCCCTCTGCCTTTGTATGAATGTGTTGGGTAGGAGCAGTGAGACTGTGCAAGGTCATGGGCGGGGTGGAAGTGGGGGAGAAAATTGTGCAATCCTGCCCAGTTGGCCTCGGGCATTTAATCTGACTGGCCAGGGCTCATTTCTTCAGTAACCTGTGGGCTAGGTTCTCTGGGGCAGTTGTTACCCTGGGGCAAAGCACCTGTTTCTAAGGACCCAGATCATCCCTTTCTACTCCAGAGCAGCTCTTGTTACCTCACCATACGTTTGGGAAATTGTGTTCCTTTTAGACCTTCAGGCTTCTTTACTGGCTAATCAATCAGCAAATATTTGTTGAGTGACTTCTGTGTACAAAGCACTGTTTACATTACTATTGGGTAAATTACCCAGCAGGGAAATTGACACCCCTAAGAAGCTATATTTGAAAAGGGTCAAAAGAGCGTGGCTTAGCCATTTCTTGTTGTGGGAATTCAGGGAAGGGCAAAGTCGCAGAGGCCTTTATCTAAATAGTTATTTATTACACACTTGCCTTCTGCCAGGCACTGTGCTAAGGGCCTTTATAGGCCATTACAGGCCTTTATACAATCTTTGTGAGAAGACATCTGAGCAACAGCTAGCGCTGTTTAAAACAAAACAGTTAAATAACTTGTCCAAGATTACACAGATGCTAGAGGAGGTTCTTTATTCTTTTTATGTATTTATTTTTAATTGAAGGATAATTGCTTTACAATATTGTGTTGGTTTCTGCCGTACATCAGCATGAATCAGTCATAGGTATACATATACGTCCCCTCCCTCTTGAGCCTCCCACTTCCCACTTCATCCCACTCCTCGGTGTTGTCACAGAGCCCCAGTTTGAGTTTCCTGAGTCCTACAGCAAATTCCCACTGGCTGTCTGTTTTCCACATGGTCGTGTATGTGTTTCCATGCTGTTCTCTCCATTAGTTCCAGCCTCTTCTCCTCCCCACCCCGCCTTCCCAGCCCTGGGTCCGTAAGTCTGTTCTCTGTGTCTGCATTGGAGGAAGTTCTTGCACCCAGCTCCTCCTGACTTTTCAGAGCCAGGCCAGGTGGTGAGGCGGGAGACGGAGGAAGGTACTGCAGGTGAAGAGCGAGGAGATGAGATGTGTGAGACGTGGGTGCTGAGTGACAGCGAGTCGTGTTGGTCCCCACTTTCTCTCCCAGGTGTGGCCCTTCCATCCTGCTGGTACCCTTGCACTACTGCTGTAGAGCCTGGCCCAGGGCAGCCGCTCACTGAACACCCGTGCAGACCGGGGACCCGAGCCTCACGGGATCCCCCATGAGGCCGTGGGGAGCAGGGCTTCTGTGCTGCCGTGGCTCCCCTTGACTCAGACCCAGGGTGTCAGCTAGGTGTGAGGGGCGGGAAAGGCATTTTGGCCATGTCATGGTCTCATGGTCCAGAAGCTGGCATCAAGGGGGAAGGGACGTGGTGGGAACAGCCTAGGCCTGGCTCTGGCTCCCTGAGTCGGAAGGACTCCCCAGAGACTCAGGTGGGCTCGCGTTCTGACCTCTCCACCTGACTGGCTCCTGTGGCTGGGGCAGGCCTGGCCTCTGCCTGAATAGAGGCCCAGGCTGCGTCACCCTCCGAGGTCTCACAACCATTCTCCTTGGCAGGAGTGGTTATCAGGGCTGGAAAGGACTTGAGAGACCTTCATCTCGGCCCTCTTTGACCTGTGAGGAAACAGACCCAGAGGGGAGATGTGAGGTGCTAATGGTGCTTTGGCCAGTGACAGCCGTGAGCAGGCTGGGACTCTGGGTCCAGTGCCCCTTCCCAGCCTTGTGAGTGGGGGCGGGGACACTAGGCCCGTGACTCCAGAAGGGGTGCACCCCACCCCCTCACCACAAGGTCTCCCTCTCCCACCAGCCCAAGGTCTACAGCTGTCCCCTGCCTACCCTAACCTCCCCTCACATCCCCTCCATTTGCTCACTTACTCTCTTGTCAGTGGAGAGATTACTTTGCCAGGGCAGTAATTGAATAGGGAAGTTTTTTCTCCCCTGAGAGGAGGGCTGGGCTGAGTCTGCTGATTATTCCGTGTTAGGCCTGCAGGTTGTGGTATTAAGTCACCCAACACCTTAGAAAGCCTCCTCCACCCAGCTGTGTTCCTTTTTGACAGCAGGGCACTTACCTTAAACGTGGCTTAGCTTTACCAGCGGGGCACCCAGATAAGGCCGTCTTTATTCCTAGTGCTGTTACTAGAATGATGAATTGTCAGACCTGCGGTGACTAGTGGCACACCAGATCTGTGTAGGTGGTTATGGCTCATTAAGGTATTGACATTGATATTCCTGAGAAACATTCCTCAGCCTGGACTCTCCCAGCACCTGACTGGCCCCAGCCTCCCTCTCCCCTTCGGGCTGGGGCTGGTAAGAAGAGGCACTGGGTTTCCATTTCCTGGAGGTAGAGGGAATCAAGGCATAAAGAGAAGAGTCGCAGACTTCCAGGAGCCAGGAGCTGAGAACTCCCAGGCATCACCACCCCCCCCCACCTCAGCCTTCCCCATTACTAACACCCTCCCCACCCCATCCCCTCCAAGCTTCCTGGCTGAACAGAGCAACTCTCTGTTGTGTCCTGGGCCCTCTCGAGACCAACAGAGAGGCTCAAATCCTGGGTTCAGATCCTGTATTCACCAATGATTAGTTGTGTACATTGGGCACAGTTATCTGATCTCTATTTTACAGTCTAAGAAAGCAGGTCTAGAGCGAAATACCTTCTTACTTTTTCATAGTGGAGTTGTGCACATTAAACTACATAAATAAGGCATGCAATAACCTAACATGCCTGATATCATCATCTGAGTAAGGGCTGAGTCTGTGATATTGACCAACCCTTGTGTGTTGCAGAGAATGGTATGTAGCTGGAAGAGGAAATTGTTTTAACCATTCTCTCCCTCATGGGGAAGGTTGTGATCAGAAGTGAAGTGAAATTCGCTCAGTTGTGTCTGACTCTGCGAACCTAAGGACTATACAGTCCATGGAATTCTCTAGGCCAGAATACTGGAGTGGGTAGCCTTTCCCTTCTCCAGGGGCTCTTCTCAACCCAGGGATCGAACCCACGTCTCCCGCAGTGCAGGCGGATTCTTTACCTGCTGAGCCACCAGGGAAGGCCTTTGTCATCAGAGCAAACAGCAAAAATACAAAGGGAGTGTCTTGACCTTGGTGAGGTAGAGGGATGAAAGTGGGGTTTTGGGTCTGGTAGGCCTTGGGCCCCTTGGAGGCCTCTTGGTCCCTGTCCTCATTTGGTGACCAAGGGGAAATGGTGCCTGAGGCGGTGGTGGGGTGGGAGAATCTGTAGTGTGCCATGGGTGCTCACGGAACACTAGCTTTGAGTCCTCACCCCCACCCCCACCCCCGCCAGTCCCTTGAGAGCCTCATTCCCCAGCGAGCAGCAAGCAACAACTTGGCCTTAGGGAGAGCGGCCTGTAGTCTCTGAGAGGAGAGGAACAGCTGAGGCCTGCTGTCCTTGGTCACCCTGCCAAGTGGCCCTGTGAGACCCCTGGCCAGGGCCCCTCACTGTTGGAAGGACTCAAAATTGTCTCTCTTCTGCCCTCAGATCTAATTGACTTGTTGAGTCTCTTGAGAACAGCTGGATCTTTCCTGGGGGTCTCCCCAAACTAAATGACCAGAGCCCTAGATACAGAGCTGAAGAAGCTGAGCCTGGAATGTGCTAGATGACCCTAAGGGATGACCTACACTTTGCTGGCCCTCCCTTGGATAGGAGAGGCGCCATAGAAAGGACCTCTAGGGTGCTCTGTCTGTGATCCAGAGCACCATCCCATCCCTGGGCAGTTTGCTTCTCCTGCTCCTGCAGGTGATGGGCATTAACCTCACCCCTTACCCGAACCTGAGGATAGAATGCGACTGGGCGGATTCATTTTGATGAATGGCAAAAGCAATACAATATTGTAAAGTTAAGCAAAATAAAATTAAAAAAAAAAAAAAAAGAATGCGACTGGGAGATGTTCCAGCCCTGAAGTGGCCCTTGCATGCTACGTTGTTTAGTCATGTCTGACTCTTTTCAACCCCACGGACTATAGCCTGCCAGGCTCCTCTGTCCATGGGATTCTCTAGGCAAGAATACTGGAGTGGGTTGCTATGCCCTCCTCCAGGGGATCTTCCCTACTCAGGGATCAAACTCGGGTCCTGCCTTGGCAGGTGGATTCTTTGAATCAGCCCTTGGACTGGGGTCAGTTGTGTAATTCAGTTGATAGTCACTGAGAACCTATTGAGTTCAGGATAATGCGGAAGCTTGGCAGGGAGGGTGCACGGATGGACAGGCTGCGGGATGGACAGGCTTGGAATTGTGTGGTGGAAACGAGCACAGGGTCCTGGGCCTTGGGCTTGGAAGGTGGCTCTTTCTAGGGGAAAATCCTGATCCAATTGATTGTACTTGACAACTGGAAGTTTGTTAGAAGGGTATAGGTGGCCGTGGAGTAGCCTGGGTGAACATTGTGCTTTTAAGAAAGAAGAAAACCCCCAGAGTTCCTGGGGTATGATTTGGGGAAGTGGTAAGGGGATGCTGGCTGGGGAGGGACCAGACCAAAAAAGGCCTTATGCCTATAGGTTTTCTTATAGAGGCAATGGAAGCCACCAAAGGATATTGAATAGACAGTGACATAGATCTGCAGATAGGAAAGATCACTGGAGGCCAGCTAAGCCGGTGATAAAGCATAGTAGAACTTTGGCCAGGACGGAAATGAGACATTTCATCTGGACAAGAAACCCTGCACTAGCTCACTGGGAGGGTGGTTAGAGATGAGGTTAGAGATAAAGAACCGAGGAGCGGGAAAAGGAGACTAGACTAGGGAGTGGGCGGGAGGAGACTTGCGAGGGAGGGTGGACAGGACACGGAAGCTGGTTGGGATTAGCGGTTCCGCGTGGCTGGACTGCCTGACTCTGTCCCTCCCACACGACGCTCACAGTGGGGGTGGGGATGGGGAGAGCAGAGTGGCAGGGAGAGCAGAGTGGCAGGGAGAGCAGAGTGGCAGGGAGGGCAGGAGGGCTCCTGTCCCGAGCCTAGCACGGAGCAGACCCTGATCACTGACCACAGCCCCATTTGTGCAGGCCACACTGCCAGCTAGATGTAAGACCAAAGGACACAGGCCATTCGGGCTGGCAGGCGTTTGTAGCTCAAAAGACTGCCCTTCTGTGCCAGGGGAGCCAGGAGCTCCCTAAATGGGGTTCGATGAGATGGGGGGACGTTGGGGAAATGGCATCACAGGCTGGGGCTCACCTGTCTCTGCAGAATACTTCCATTCATGCCCCACTCCCCCATCCTCACGTCTCTTTTCCACTGGGATTCAGTGCCAAGAGGAGACTGCCAGCCAGAAAGCAGAGGGGGGAGGGGGATGGGGAGGAAGTGGGCATTGCCTCTGGCCTGCCTCACAGTCCCAGACCCCCTCCCTTGTGTCACCCCTAGAAGAACCAGCTTGGCTGCTCTGAACCTTCAGAGCCTTTCCTTTGAGGGCTGGCTCAGGGTGTGCAGTGGTATCCTGGCTCTTCTGTCATGGAAGTGAGGGTGACCCTTCTCCTCTGGGCATAAACAGTTCTTGGGAGATCCGATGGTTTTTCAGATGTTGTAAGGGACAGTTCTGGGGCGAGGTCAGAGGTCCTGGGTCTTGGGGATGTTATTTGGATGTTAGTCTCCTGTCATTAGTGGGTTCTGGGTAGGCTGCCTGTGTCACCCCCCACCGCAACCCATCCTGTGCTCCAGATGGGAGATGAAGGGCCCTGTGGGGAAGATGTGGGTTCCCCGAATCCCTGGGCAGGCTTGCTCCTTCCCTTACATGCCCAGAAATGCCCATGCTGCTGGGTGCTGTGGGAGTCAGCCCAAGACTCCTGCCTGCACGCCCATGCTGGCCCCTGCCTGCCTCCCAGCAGCGCCTCTGCAGCCTGCTTGGTCTGTGTACACGCCCTCACGGTCCACCTGCTCCTTGCCTGCCCACCCCGTTCCCTGGTTCCCTGGCAGCTCGATGACTGTCAAGGCTCCACTCGACTCCCACCTTTCCTGCCGGGCCCCTGCATGGTCCCCAGGGCTGGTCTCCCCTGTGGCCACATTCCTCCAGGGCCCTGTGCCACTCAGCATGGTACCATCCTTCCATTGCCACCTCATGGTCTGTGCAGCTTCATGTGCCTATCTTCCCGCCTGGCAGGAGCAGCCTCCCCGTAACGTGGCACTTTGGTGGGTACTCCTGGGGCACCTGACCTGGAACTGGAGCTCGAGAGGCCTGTCTGGTTTGTTTGTTTGTTTTCTGTTTCCCAGACCCTGGGCTGCGGCCCAGGTTGGTGCCACTGTTCTCTCTGCCAGTAAGTTCCAGCAGAGGGAGACTGATGGCCTGGGGCCTGACGAAGGAGCAGGGTGCCCAAGCAACTGGCCTGGGGCGCTGCTCCAGGGCTTCTTTCCCAGCGGCTCTAGGTCCCAGGTGTCTTCGCCCGCCTCCTCTAGACCTCTGCCTTCATCTCTGGTTGGGCAGCTGGTCCTCACTGCCCTGGGTCCCACCCACCCAAATGGGGGCTGACAGCCAGCACCTTTGGCCACAGAAGCCTTCACTGAGGGTCCACTGGGGAATTCAGAACTCCTGAGGCATGCTCTTCACCCTTCTGGAGCTGACCCTCTCTAGAGGCCAGCAGGGGCTGAGGCAACATCCTAGAGGCTTTTCCCCAGGAGGGCCAGGCTGGTCTCACACCTCCCTTCAGCCCGTGTCCCTCCTCCACCCCCGAATAATGGAGAAACACAGATTGCCGTCCTGAGTAGGCTGCTGGTGCTGGGTAACTGTGCCCTAAGCACAGGCTAAATGCAGAATAACCCAGCTATCTCAGAGGCCCTTTTTTGAAGAAGGGGCGACCTTTCTCCTTAGAGCTTCTTGGACAGGCACTGTGGGCATTGGTGGGGATGGGGTGTACTTACCCCAGGGTTTTTTTTTGTCATTTCAGATTGGAGGCCAGCGCTGAATCTCGCTGCTCTGGACTGTGCTGAGGAGACCAACAGCGCGGTTTGCAGAGACTTCAACATCCCTGGCTTCCCGACCGTGAGGGTGTGTGACCGGGAGAGGGCAATGCAGGTCTAGTGGGGGAGTGTCATTGGAGCGCTTTGCCGGCTGCCCCGTGCTTCCCTGGCATCTGCCCGGCTGAGCTCCGTGGGGGTCCTCCCAGGCTTCTGGGCCTGACCTGATTAGATCCCAGCCCCTGGAGTCCTGTGCTTTGATGAGACACCTTCTCTAGAGGCAGAAAGGCATGTGAACTGGGAGGCAGAAAAGAAAGAGGCTCACTTGGTGTGTGACCTTCTCCCCTTTATAAAACGGGGCTGTGTGTTGTCGTGTTGGGACCCACAGATTTTCACTGTGAAAAGTGATCATCCTCTAGGTTGATGAGAGCTCCCAGCTCCTGGGAGCCTCTTTCCAATCAACTCCTCCCCCTACCTCCCGGCCTTAGAGGGCTGACCTCAACCTTGTAAAACCAGGATTTAGGCTCTAACATACCCAGGGGCAGGATCAGACTCAGGGGACCTCATGGTCTCCCCAGAAAGGGCCTGAGAGACACTGGCAGGCCTCATGCTCCTCAGGCCCGTGCCTTGAACCTGAGTGTCTCGGAAGTGACCTGTCTGGAGAGCCTTAACCCCATGCCTCAGGCTGCAGGGATGCCCATCACAGGAGCGACACATGACGGCTCGTCACCCGGCTCTGGCTGCAGGCAGCATGAGTGCTCTGATGAGACCCTGCCTGCCCCCCAAAGGGCATCAACCACTTAGCTAGCATCTGGACACCTTCCAAGGCTCTCACGTCAGAAGCCCTGGGAAGCCCAGAGCAGCAAGGCTGTGTGCCCTCCTCAGGGCTCAGGTCTGGCTATAATCCAATTAGTTCTCCTCCAAATTAAAGAATCCACATCCGCATCTCTCTCTCCAGCCATAGATAATTAGCCTGTTCCCACCCCCTGCCCCAAGAATGGCATCTAGAAAAGCAGTTTCGTCTGCTTCCACTAGGATTAAGCAGGAAATGCCTTTGAAGACTGAAAAGCCAAGCATTGTCCCCAGAACAGGAGATCTCTGAGTTCAGGGGCTTCAACTGCCAGGTGGAACTGTGAACCGTATCTGAGCCTGAGGACACCTGGAGAATTCCCCTGGAGAGTAAGACCCGGGGCTCCTCCAGCCACGTGCAGTTCTGAGTCCACATTCTCCTCCAGCCATTTCCAGCTCCGAGTCCATGAGACGGTCCTGTTCTCATGGCCAGTGACCTCCTGCTGGGTTCGGGGTTTCTGTGGCCCAAGAGAGCTCCCTCCCACACTCCTGTTTACCACTTAGGGTGAGGGCCCTATGCCCCCATTCCACTGGCCTGGGAGGTGTCCTGAGGCAGCAGCTGCTGCTGTTATCATTTAGAGGTGGCAGCAGAGACATTTTCTATCAACCATCTCTTTTACATTAAAGACTCCCATGATGGGGCCACTGCCCTATCCCCAGCCCCAAGATAGGTTAACTTGAAATATTCAAAATTATTCTCCAGGGGCAGCATGGAGCCTTCTGTTCTTTCTGATGAGTCAGGGCAAGCAGCCCCTTGTGGGAAGCTGAGGGAAAGAGTCAGCGTGATGGCAGGAGTCCCTGTTCACAGGCCAGAGTTTTGGTCCCACTGAGGGTTCTGCACAGGGGTCCACCCACCTCCCAACCCCCAGGAAGAGGGTTGGTGATGGGCCTATGACCAGGTCGGGACCTTCTCGGGGGTTCCATGGGGCCTGGCACCTGGGACATTCTGTTTCTGTCTGGGAGAGGCTGGGGTTCAGTGGGTGTGAAGGAGGTGGCCCAGCTACACCAGGAGATCCAGAGCTTCTCAGCGCCTACCCGAGTCACGCAGCACACGCAGCCCCGGTGCCTCGAGTGATTCATCATCTCCGCAGCCGCCCAGCTGGCTGTGGGAGGGGCGCTGGGAGGGCCCCTGAGCAGGGCTCCCTGACCTCTCCTGCCTCCACACGGGTAGTACCAGGCCGGGCCAGGCGGTGCTGGGCTGGAAGTCACCTGTCCATTTCTTCAGAACTCCAGAGGCCAGAGTGGTGACCTCTCAGCCTCTCCCAGGCAGCCCGCCATTCAGCTCCAGCAGGGAGAGGCACTTGGCGCCCTGGCCTCAGGGCTCTGGGCCAGGGCGCATGTAGTTCTAGCTACTGGAGCATCTCAGCTCTAAGGCCCCAAGCACTGGCTTTCAGATCTTGGTACTGTGGCCAGCAATATTTACAAGGAGATCCAGAAGTCAGTTTGGATACGTTGTCCCTAAAAGCAGTTGTTTCATAAAACAATGTTCTTAGTAAGTGCAATACACACTGATATTTTCTATTCTATTTATTAAAAAAAAAATACTGGCTGTGATTCACTGAGTTGATTTTACAGCTTACTGCTAGATTGCTTCTGGTGTTTGGGAAACACTACTCAGATTCAAATCTCCAGAAATTCTGGCCTCCTGAGAGCCCAGTGTGCCTGTGAGTAGCATGGCTGGACTCTCTGGAAAGCAGTGCAGAGCCCAGAGGGGGCCCTGGCTGCCAGCCGGCCAGAGAGACAGCCGTGGTCCCCTGGGGACTGGAGCCTGTCCTCGCCCCCACCCATGAAGGCTGAAAGCTCTAAGATGATGAATAGGCTGAAGAGAGAGCGTTGCTGGTATAAAGGGGACAGGCCCACACAGGAGTCTGGCCACCCCCAGTGACACGTGTCATTGTCCTTTTCCTCTGCTTCCTGCCCCTTGTCACCCTGAGCAAACAGCTTCCACCAGCCCATCCTGTTTAGCAAACAGCTGGCCCTGCAGGACGGGCCAGCTGCGTCAGGGCCCTATCCGACGGGAGCTTGCACCCAGCTGGAAGGGAACAGAGGTGAGAGAAGGAGAGGCTAGCTGGAAGCAGGTTCTGGCTTGTGCTTGGGAACCTAGAGGCTGGAACCTGGGGTCAGGGAGGCTTTGCCATGAGTCACAGGAGTGCCCCTCAGTGGGTAATGGAACAGTGCAGCCAAGGGCCTGGCTGGGATCAAGATTACAGAAAGCAGCAGCCTTGCATGGGAGCAGACAGAAGTCTTCCCTTTGCAAGATTCTGAGGAGATAATCGACACAAGTTCAAATCTTGGCTCCCCTGCTTACTGTGACTCGAAAAGTTGCTTGCTGCTGCTAGTGCCCTAGCTGCCGGCCTCAGTTTTCCTCCTCTGAAAAATGGGATGATAGTATCTCCCTTATAGATCGCTGCCACGTGTGAAATGAGGTCTTACATGTGAGAGGGCCAAGGCACTGTGGTATTCACCAGAGTTCCATGAATCTTAGTGGTCTTCTTTCTGGTTGCCCATGGGCTCGTGGTAGCCCCTCTGTGATGCTGCATTTGAGGCAGTCCATCTGTCAGCAGCTGTGGAGTGAGTGTTTTCTGCAGATACAGCCCCTTACTCACCATTGCAGAGAAGCCAGACCTGTAAGCCACAGCCAGAAAGATAAGCGAGGCCGGCCAGACAGGAGAGTGCTGTCCGCAGGGCACTAGAGTGCCCAGCTAGTTGCCAGGCAGGGAGCGATGTGTCTGTGGCGAACGCAGTTTGGGCTCACTGAGCTCTCCCTCCCACGTCAGAGAGGCCTTCGTGTGGGAGGAGGAGCACCCAGAGGAGGGGGACTTCCGCAGGATGTGAAGGACAGATCGGGTTTGGCTGGGAGGGAGGAGGAGCATGGGCAGGGAGGATGTGAGGGCAGAGGCTGTGGGCAGAGCCATGTGATGAGCTGAGAAGGCTGATCTGGCTGGGCCCCGGGAGGAGGGAGCCCAGGGATGGCCCATCCTGGAATTCAAGGCTGGGAGTAGGAGTTGCAGTCTGGGCTGTCATTTTGTGTCTCATTAGATGGTGAGATGTCAGGGAGGGGGCACAGGGCTCAGAAAGATGTCTCCAGCCTCTCTGGAAAAGGAGATGGGTTTGCTCTCAGTGGTCACTCACGCTCTCCCAGGCATCTCCTCCACGGACAGTCTACGGGGTAGGAACCGTTAAGCTTGTGCATATCTTACAGGCTCACTGTAAGATATTTGGAGGTCATTTTCCTTAAAACTTGTTCCAAAGGCCTGGACTCAGTGCCACTGATGGTTGCCACTGGCAAGTGTACTTCCTGCTTAGCCTTATTTGCCCCCTGGGAAGGCAGCTATTCCTGGATAGGTTGGCAAAGACCTACCCAAGGCCAACCGGTCACCCGCCTCTGGGGATATCCCCATGGTTGGGGAAGGCAGAAACTCCTGGGCAAAGTGTTGAGAGGAAAGAGACTGGGTGCTGACTGCTCCTGGAGGAAAGAAAACTCACTGCTGGCATCTTAATGGCCTGTTTCCAAGGAAGGTGGTGGTTTCCCTTGGGTATGACACAAGCCTCCAACAGCTGACTTAATAAGGATGCATATTAATAAGAGGACAAAAATGTGCCCTGACTCGATTTTGATGTGATTTTTACATGAGCTTCCAAGCTGATCAAAGGGCAGAAGTTCTCTATTCAACTGAACAAATGTCTTTTGAGGGTTTCCATGTCCTTGACACTGTGCCAGGCACTGTGGGGCTTGCAGAGGTGAAGAAGCTGACCCCCAGTTAGGAGGTCGATGGGTGGAAAGATCAGGTTCAAGTTCATCATAGCTGAAGTGTAAGAAATGGGGTCCAGTGGGAGATAAGTGTGGGTGGGGGCAGATCCTGGAAGGCCTTGAATGCTGTGAGTTCACACTTTATTCCTTGGCAGTAGGGCGTGATGGAAGGGCTTTTTAGGAGGAGTGACATGATCAGACCAGAATTGTCCTTTAGAAATGCATGCGAAGTGGCAGTAAGGGTGATGGCTAGAGAGTGAAAAGATGGAGCATATTACTGTTTCTAGGTTGTGACTCGGGGGCACAGGCAGAGACAGTTGTAGTCGTCCTGGAAGTAGGCAGTAGGCCCTACTTTAGACAAGGCATCTGGTCTTGACTGCAGAAGAAGTATCACAAAGGTCAGGTTCACAGAACACAGGGCTTGGGGGAGAGGGAGGTCCTGGGCTGGGTAGCAGGGAGGAGCTGGGTGTAGAAACAGGTTGGGGGAGGGGTGACGCAGTCTCCAAGAGTGTGTGTGTATTGAGGGAGCGTGCCATGACATCTGGAAGAAAGAGAAGTTAAGACAGCTGAGGCTCTGAGACAGGGTTCAGGTCACAAAGCGTTGGGACAAAGTAGATGACATCACCCAGGGAGACAAATAATGGATTTGTCTGTCCATTCACTCATTTATTCACTCATTCATTCAAAAGCAGAGATTGAGCCCCTTGTTTGTGACAGGGGCTCCCTGCGCTTTTTAAACAGAAGAGTGCCACGGTCTGATGCGTGGCGGGAGGAGAAACTGGGGCAGGGGATGACAGGGGCCATGGGCACAGGGGAGGAGCCTGGGACGAGGCTGAGACAAGGGCAAAGGGAAGGCCGTGAGGATGACCGCAAAGGCCTGGGTGGTGTCAGGCAAAGCAAGGGAGGGTGACGACGTGAGGTGGAGAAGGAGAGTGTCGGGAAGACGTGGCCCAAAAAGCCCTGGCTGAGGGGAGGAGAAGCAGGCAGCGGTGGCGACAGATACTGCGGAGAGAGTAGGAAGGACTAGAAGGTCACTGGATGGCCAAAGAGGTCAGCCTAACTATCCTGGAGCCCTCACAGCTGAGTCGTGGGGGCCTGAGCAGCGGCTGACTTCCTGGGAAGGCAGAGCACACTGTTCTGAGAGATTTGGCAGTGCAAGAAAATGGGACATGCCACAACTGGAGAAGGCTCTATTCCCATCCTTCATCCCTTCCTGTCCCTTATCTTTTTTTAAACTTTAAAAAAAAATAGATTTGAGTCTATTTGTAGGCTTAGTGAAGAAGCTGGTAGACTAGGGGAAAAGTGAAAGAGAGAATGATCCATAGGAAAAAGTTCCTCTAGAGTATGAGGTGCAGGAAATAGCACTCCGGTGGTGACATTGTTCTGGAAGGTGGCTGGGACAGAAGGGGCAGCTGTGTGAGGGGAGCTCTTGGAGTTCCCACAAGCCCCTAACTCAGGCCCCTATCTGACTTCCCACTGCCCATGGCTGCGGCCTTCAGAAGGCTCAGCTTGGGTCTGGGGGCCTCCCGTTTGGTGGAGGTCATGCCAACCCGCTTTTCATAAGGCCCCTGCTCAGATCTTGGAGAACTGGTGGTTGAAGAAGAGTCACCACGCTATTACTCTTCAGTAATGGACAGTAGCAACTATCGCCACGGAAAAGCCACACAGCTTAAGGCGTCATGGCGTCAGTCATGTTTTTTATGGCTATGGAAGCAAGTTGAAGTCTGTCCTGTCTGTACAAGGACCACATCACTCTGCGTAACTGCAGCTGTAGAGGCCAACCTCTGGGATATTATTTGTGAGCAAACCAAACCCCCAGTAGGTGCGCCTTTTATTTTGTTTCTGAGAAACAAAATCAGCCTATAACATGCCCTCTCTACTTGATCTCATGTCATAAGCCTGGAAAAGCATGCTCGTTTTTACAAGTATAAGGATGGCATATAGTTTGCTTAATTCAAAGTATATTCAGTATCTACAAAGAACAGTATTAGGAATACAAGTGGCATGTGCCAGTGAATGGTTTTCACCCAGAATAGAAGTTTATATTAATGCCATAAGTAGAGAGAGGATAAAAGGATCCAGGTCCAGCGTCCAGGTGAGGTCAGCAGGAGCAGATTGCAGGTGGGGCGAGGTGCATGACTTCTCCACATCTTTGCTGTTCATGGAGGAAAGGCGGGCAGGTGGCCTCCACATTTTAGTTTTCTACCTACAAATGGCTAGAACAGACAGGTCCAGCTGATTGGTGTTTCCTAGTATTTAAAAGGAACAAGGAAAGGGGATGATGATGTTAACACGTGTTGATTTCTTGCTGTCTGTACCAGGTACCATGCTAAGCACTTGAGTTGCCATTGAATTGTCACAGTTCTCCAAGGTCGACAAGTGTCATCCTCATCTTAAAGATGAGAAGGTTCAGAGAGGTGGACAGATTGCCCAGGGTCACACAGGAAGAGCGTAGCAGAACCAGGCCTTGGAACCCAGGCCTGGTAGACCCGAGGGCCTGCACTCGGCCACCAGCTTGGATAAGGCCGAACGGCTATGCTGTTGGAGATGGGCCCAAGATGGCTACAGGTAGCCCTGAGGTTAGGGACCTCACGAAGAGACCTCTCCCCAGCCCACAGGCTCTGCCTCAGGCAGTTAAGTAGCCACCTGTCAGGACGACGCAACTCCGTTCCTCCTGAGTTCGGGCTGCTCAGGAGGCTGCACCTACTGGGGGTTTGGTTTGCTCACAAATAATATCCCAGAGGTTGGCCTCTACAGTTCGAGCAGGGTTCTGGCTGCTCTCTGAGACGGGAGCCCGGGTTCTGTGATTCCCTCCCTTTGTCCTCTCTCCCAAGGGGGTGCCAGGCTGGCCCTGGGCGTCATGTGAATGGGGAGAGAGTTAGCCCGGCCCATGTGTTACAAGGCTTGTTTCCTCAGGGGCTCACGCCTACCCTTCAGTAGGACTGAACTGGAGATGCCTCCCTTCTGGAGTGTCTGCTGAGCCAGGCTGAGAGTCCTTGGGGGCCAGGGATGCCAGCCTCCCTGCTCCTCTTCCAAGATAAGGAGCCAGGACAGATGGCCTCCGAGGGCTGCTGACATTTTCCAGCGTGGGGCTGGGGGTGTGAAGTGACTTCACTTTATTTTTTCAGATGGGCCTGCATCATTTAGTCACAGAGGAGCTATTTTCTAGTCCTACGTGCTGGGTCCCTGAGCTTCGTAGAAACAGGCCACCTCCAGTCAAATGTCTGAGCCGCAGCTTTCCTGGGGGCTCCAGAGCCATGGGGGCAGGGCTTGGGCGCAGGACACTGGGGAGAGGAACCCGGGTGCTCTCCAAGAGCAGACACCTCCTCCTTTCATTTTACAGACCAAGAAACTGAGGCTCCCAAAAGTTAAGTCATTTCCCCACAGCCTCCCCGTTGAGTAAACAGCTGGGTCTCCACGGCCCAGCCGCTGTGGCTGTGCTGCTCGCAGCTCCACTGACCCCTACCTGTGTGTTTGCTTCCAGTTCTTTAAGGCCTTCTCCAAGACCGGCTCAGGAACCACGCTCTCAGGTGGGTGTCCTGGCTCTCGGGTCCCGTTGGCGCTGTCCGCGTCTTCCTCTCCCTCCTTCACTCGGGCTTCTACTGCAGGGAGAGAGAGCCCAGCAAGGTCTGCAGGGGTAGGAGGGCCCCAGTGAAAGCCAGAGGGATGTCCTCCTGAACCTGCCCTCCCCAGCCAACCTGGAAGATTCCTCCGGGAAAACGAGGCTGAAGAAGCCCTTCGTGGGAAGCAGGGTCAGGTGTTCCCAGAATAGCCCTTGTGTCGAAGTGGGATGGGCACCCAGAGGGGCAGCCAGACAGCGTGCGGAGGGCTCTTGGGGCACTCTCTCCTGCCCTGAGGGATGGGTCCCTCTGCCGTGCTTAGGGCCAGGGGGCGACCCCGCCTGCCTCACGTGGAGGAGGACTGACAGATGCTTCATCTCGCTCAGAGCTAGCTAGTGCGCTGGGCCCTTTCTTCTGTGAGGGAAGCTGGGGTCTGCACCCTTCTCCTCATCCCCCGCCCCCTTCCTCACTCCCCTCTCCCATTGTCATTTACAGTGGCCGGAGCTGATGTGCAGACGCTTCGGGAGAGGCTCATCGATGCCCTGGAGTCCCACACTGACACGTGGCCCCCAGCCTGTCCCCCGCTGGAGCCTGCCAGGTAGCTGGGGCCTGGGCAGGCCCAGGGCAAGGTGGCAGGATGGCAGGCCTGGGAGTGAGAGGGCGGAGGGGACAGCAGGGCTGGGCAACAGCTTGGGTCCTCCTGTTGCCTGTGCTGTGGACACCTGTGCAGTGGGCTGGAGCCCTGAGCTGCTGCGAGCACCTGCTGGAGGGCTTCCCATTGCTGGAGAAGCCCTGACTTCCTCGGGCTGAGCAGGTTGAGAGGGCCCACCCCACCAGCTGGGAAGGGAAGGATGGGCGGGGGTTCTCCGGGTCATACCTGCTCTGCTTCGCACAACCTGTGCTCAGGAACCTTTGAGGAATGAGACAGGATGTCGCTCAGTCTGACACAGGGAGGGTCCCTGAGAGGATGGGCTTGGGGAGGAAAAAGGGAGACCAGATGCCATTTAGAGGAAATGGGATGGGGAACTGAGAGGCACAAAGCCCTGTCAGATGAAGGTGCTGCTTTCCTGAGCCGTGGCTGTACCTGGGGGAGGGGGAGCCGACTGTGCACCCTGCCACCCCACCTCCGTGCTGCAGAGCATCCAGTGGCTGGGATTCAGGCAGCCTCCCAGGATTGCCTCTGTTCTAGGAAATCAGGATAGCAGAGTGTACAGTGTCTGGCCCTAACTCCCCCATGAAGGAGACAGGGAGATTGAAAACATGAGGTCCTGCCCTTCTGGGTGAGAACTCCAGATAGGAGACAGCCCACCTGAGGGGCCAAGAAGGAACAGATGCCAGTACCAGCCAGAACTGCTGGAGGTGCCCAGCTGCGGGACGCAGTGAAGGTTCCAGAGGCTGAGAGGGCCTTGGGAGGCAGACACTGGGCTTAGGGCCCCCTAAGTGTGTTTGCTGGTGTCTCGAAAGCTGAGGCCCTGCTGAGAGATTGTGTTTCCAAGTGTCAGTGGCTGTTGAATCCAAGTCTCAATGCTTCTTTTATCCTCTTTCCCAATTCTTCATCCTCCCAGAGAGCCTCCCAGAGACCCTGGACTGAATATCTAGTCTTGGTGTGGTTTTGGGGTTCCATAAGCAGACCCCATCTCTTCAGGAAACACCCAAGCCAGCCTGTACCCCGCCCCTCACTTCTGACGTTTCTCAATGACCATGTCTCTATGTCTCTCTCTCATACCCACACTTCCCTCATGGTGCCTTTTGGCCCAGAGGGATCTCAAGAGCAGTCGACTGGGTAAACCTGCCAGCCTCTCTCAAAGTGATCCTTCTAAAGAGCTTTAGGGAGGAGGCAGAGACGTGTGATGGAAGGTGGGCTGCCTCCTCCAGAAGTGTGAGAGGGAATGAATGGAGTCGGAGCGGGCTGTGTGGACAGTAGCCTGCAGGGCCTGCTCTTTTGCCAGCCTGGGGGACACCTGCTACCACCTCAGCGGCTGTCAGTATCCATCACCCACTGGGGCACGCTCTGGCCCCCACCTCTCTGGCATGTCGTTTTTACCGTCACTGGGCTGGGATCCACTGGCCCCAAGTTGCACCTTCGGTTTGGAGGTAACCAACTATTGTGTCTCTGGATCCAGAGAAGGGAAACAGATCATCAGTTTGAGGATAAAAGCAGAGGCCATCGTGTCCTGTTACGTGTCTGATGAGGTTCTGCTTTTTTATTGAAATGAGGACACAGATCATTTTTGTATTATGTAATTGTTTTCTGTTGAAACTCTGCATTTTAAAAACAATTTATATCTTAATTCTTTGATTTTGGGGGAAATAATAAAATTTGATTTATTAATTTCCACCTTTGTCCTTGGACCCTAGTTTCCTTGTTTTAAAATGAGGAGGTTAAAAATCTTAAGATTAGATGGCTTCTAAGATCTCCTGCATCCAGGACTTTCTGATTTTTTTAATTCCTCTTTTATGCCTGCTACAGGAGAGGAAGAAGCAAGTCTCCCAGTTGGTAGTGACTTGGCACAGACTAAGACTTGTGTCTGATAGCTAATAAACACCAGTCTCTTAGGGGACCAATAAAAACTGCAGTCCTAAGTCTGGGCCGTACCCTGGGCCAGAGCATAGAAATAACTGGTCTCAAAGCTCACCCTCCTAAGTCTCCTCCCTAGACTGCCCATGCTCACCCCTGACTCTGAAAAACAACCCAAATAGCTTGGTGAAATGAACCAGACATTAGTTTAGGTTTAGGTAACAGAGAATCTTTTGAGAATCAGTGTTTGGTTTACTCCTGCTAGAAGGCTGGTATGGAGACTGTGCAAAGCCTTGTGTGAAAACAGCAGATGTGTGTGGCTGTCCCCACAGTACTGTTTCTGCCAGGACGGTTGTCACCAGCAGTTTTGCTTTATTCTCACCACAGAAAGAGTGACTGCCAGCGGTGTCTCTTGCAGGCTGAAGGAGATTACTGGATTCTTTGCAAGAAACAATGAAGAGTACCTGGCCCTGATCTTTGAAAAGGAAGGCTCCTACCTGGGTAGAGAGGTAAGCTACCCTGCCTGCAGGGTTCCTGCATCTCCTGGATAGACATTGTGGGAGAGAGCCCAGTGAGTTCAAGAGCAGGGCTGGTCCTGTGCACTTCTTAGCCCAGCATTGGCCTACCCCCTACTGGCAGAAGCGGGGAAGTGTAGGAGCTGGACCTTTCCGTTTAAAGCCTTTTTGTCCGTTTTGATCTTCCTCTTGGAAACTGAGGGCTTCCCAGATGGCTCAGTGGTAAAGAATCTGCCTGCCAGTGCTGGAGATTCAGGAAACTAGAGTTCGATCCCTGGGTCCAGAAGATCCCCTGGAGGAGAAAGTGGCAACCCACTCCAATATTTTTGCCTGAGAAATCCTGTGAACTGAGGAGCCTGGAGGGCTACAGTCCATGGGATCGCAAGGAGTTGGACACGACTGAGCACACACGTATGCATGGAAAATGAAAATGATAACATCTGCTGTTCATTAAGCATTGCTAGATTGCTGACACATATAGTTGCTAGTTTTTCTAATTAACAAAGATGGTCAAATAACAGGTCAAAAATCACACAGCGAGTAAGTTGGTACAGCAGGACTTCAAACCAGGTCTGTCTGCCTCCAAAGCTCATGTTGTTCCTATGCTACCCCACCCCCAAAGAAGTGGAGTAACAAATTCGGGGGAGGGAACCTCAGAGGGCATCTAGTCCCTCTTGAGGATATGGGGTCCCTTCCCTGGTGAAGCAGATAACAAAATCAGGCTGGTTGGAATCTCCACTCCAACATTTATCATCAATGGTCCTCAACCTTTTTGGCACCAGGGACTGGTTTTGTGGAAAACAATTATTCCGTGAACAGAAGGGAGGAGATAGTTTCAGGATGATTCAAACACATTTCATTTATTGTGTACTTTATTTCTAATCGAATGCTACTGCTGATCTGACAGGGGGCGCCAGTCTGCAGCCTGGAGGGTGGGGACCCCTGACTTACGTGGTATGGCTGTGATCGTGCTAATCAACTTTTCTGATCTCGTTTCCCTGTCTTTGAAGTGGTGATAATTCCCTTTTGTCAGAGAGTGGTTGGAACAGCAGGTGAGACAGCATAGGGGAAGAGCCCGGATGAGTAGCTGGCAAAGAATATGCACTTTATAAAGATCCATCGCAGCCTGCTGTGTACAACCTGCCATTCTATGGCTGCATCATGAACCTCTCAGGCCCCTGGGCTTATTCCAGGTCCTGAGGTGGGACAGGCCAGTGCCTGGGAGATGTTCCAAGGCAGTGCTAGGAGATAAGGAGAGAGGGGATGAAATTAAACACCACTGTTGGATCTAGGTGGTTCTCCTCCTGAAACTCACCAAACACAGTAGAACACTCTGAGCTTTCTCCAGATCTCTCAGCCTTGAGATGGGAAGCATGGAGGTGGGAGGAGCAGGGAGCTTTGCTGAAGGATGCCTGGCCCTTCTGGGGTCCCCTTCCACACCTGGGGTCATGCCTGTAGAGATGATTGATGAATGTTCGTTGGAATAGCTCTCCCCACTATACTCCCTCCATCCCTCTAATAACCAGGGTCAGGGGACCCATGTTCATGCAAAGGCGCTCAGGGATGGGTGGTTTGAGAGGCAGGAGGACACACTGGCCAGGAGCCCTGACTCTGGAGGCAGATGGACTTGGGATTTATAGCCCAGCTCAGGCACTTGTTAGCTGTGTGATCTGATCACGTGATTTCACTGCTGCGCTTTCAGCTTTTGCCTCTACTATACAAAAGGAGTTTGATTTTTTAAACAGATACTTACATACATACTATTTACTAGTCATCATTAGAAGCATTCTTGTAAAATTAATCTATTGAGTCTTCTTAACAGCCCTTGGAGGGGAGTATCATTACAATTTTGCAAGTAAGGAAATGGAGTCTGGGAGAGATTTAGTCTGGTTGGGCCAGGATTTAAACCCAAGCAGCCATGGTATTCTGTGCCACCTGGCTTAGTCTCCTAGTAATTGTTCCTATTTCATAGTGAATGTTATTTTTGAAGATTAAATGAAGCAATCTATATATAAAACATAATACATACTCAATAAATACTACCTAATATTATATTTCTCCTTCTTAATGCTAGTGCTAAATCGATTCAGTCGTGTCCAACTCTTTGTGACCCTGTGGACCATAGGCTTCCCTACCCATGGGATTCTCCAGGCATGAATACTGGAGTGGGTTGCCATTTCCTCCTCCAGAACATCTTCCCAACCCAGGGATCGAACCTGCGACTCTTACATCTCCTGAATTGGCAGGCAGGTTCTTTTCCCTCTTAACTCTTTCTAAAAATAAAATCATTGTGTCTAAGTGCTTTTCTGATTTGGGACATAGATAGAAGTCTACAAATATAAAAATGAAACCACATTTTATTATGCCTTTTGCAATTCATTGGAAAGAAAATTATATTAAATTGGGACTGTCCTCAAAGATTTGAGACATGTGGCCTGCACAGTTCCAAGAAGGCAGCATTTGCACGCCTTGCTGTGGGTTGGATGTGGTTGGTGGCTGTCACTCATCACGAAAGCCTCCTCTTGGAAAGGTTGATAGTCTGGCTGGAGCACAGCTGTCACCCAGGTGCATGCCCAGGGTTCCCTCTGCCCAGTGGCCACCCTGACCCGATGTCCCCGTCTCTGCAGGTGACATTGGACCTGTCACAGCACCAGGGCATAGCAGTGCGTAGGGTCCTGAACACAGAGCGTGATGTGGTGAACAAGTTTGGCGTCACCAACTTCCCGTCTTGCTACCTACTGTCTCGGAACGGCTCCTTCTCCCGGGTCCCCGCGTGAGTGTCTCTCCACCCCTCTCCCCCATCTGTCCCTGTGTTTCTCCTTTCTTCCTGCTTGGAGAGGCCACTGGCCTTTCACAGGGGCTGATGAGTTCTTTGTCTTGCAAGTCTCCTGAGGAGTCCCTGGGCAAGCAGGGAGCACCCTCTGCAGGAGGAGCAGACGTCTGCCTACGGCAGGGTCGGGGAGTCTACAGCCTGAAGTCCGGGCCCAGGATGCTGCACACACACCTCCGCCCCCCAGCTCAGCAGTCCAGGCCCGGTCCCTGGCACACTCAGCACCCAGCCAGTGCCAGTGCTTCTGCACCAACCCCACTGCAGCCCTGGCCCTATTCCCCACCCTCCTCTCTTCACAGACAGACTCCTTGGCAGGCTGCGGGCCTGGCAAGCACTCAGCTATGCCTGACCCTCCCTCCCTTTGGTTTTCTAATTGCAGAAAAGTTCATTAGGAGCCAGACAATAGCCAGTTCCAAAATGCCAAGAGAAAACAATCAGGCCAGCCTCAGCCCCTCTGTCAGGCTCCCGCTGCTGAATGGCCCATTAAATGGCGCCAGATGGTGCCTTGGTGCCCTCCCCGGGCAGATGATTGATGTCCGCCCGGCTCTGCAGGCAGGGGCCCAAGGGCCAGGGAGACAGAGGCCGGCCCAAGATGCCCAGTGAGCCACTTCTTGGGGCCACCAGTGCGATCCTGCTCCGGGGCTGGGCAGTGTGGCCCCTGGTCCTCCCGGCCACCCGGCAGCACGGGGCCAGAGCTCGTCAGGAGCGCGGCCGGGGAGGAGGCAGGATGGCAGTGGGGACAGGGAGGGGCAGGACGTGCCAGTCCTGGTGGGAGCGGAGGCATTGTTTCCACTCTTGGAGTTGGTGAAGGGGAAAATGGTTTGTGACGATGCTGCTTCCGCGCCATCTGCTCATTGATCATCATCGGGCTGGGACAGTGGAGTGGAAAGCAATGTTTCTTGATGCCGGCTCCCCCGGGGTGTCCCATCACACTGCTGGGCTTCATGTCCTTCCCTCCAGTGGCCCCGACTAGGAGGCATCGCCTGCCCCTGAGGACTTCTCTTTATGAGAAGAGACAGGGAAATCAAAAGGATTGGAAGAGACTTGAGAATTTTAGTGGTTTGGGGGGTTGTGGCTGTGGCTGTGATTTTTTTTTTCAAAGTCAAGTATCAAACTTCCGTTGACCTCCTTGGGGCGTGATGTCGCCTCTGGTACCTTGGAGCCAGCTTGTGCACTTCCTTGAGGCCACACACACCACTTTGTATTTTTGGTCTCTGGGGAGGATCATCAGCCCCACCGTCCAGTCTGCAGCCAGAAGTAGCACTCTCCCCAGAAGACCCACCTGCTCCCGAAAGTGCCCTGTCCCCTGCCCACCCTCCCCACCTGTCTGCAGCAGGTCGAGGAATTCACAGGCCCAGCCTCTTTCCCAGGTGGGATTTTGATTTCAGACTGGTATTAAACAGACTTAGCACAGCACGGCCAGTGAATAGAAAGGTTAACATGAGGCAGGGGTGCCTCGCTTTGAACCTCACTGAGGATAAGATCAAACCAAGTTAAGATATTTCTTGATAAACATTTTTGTCAGGGGAGCCACCAGCCTTCTCTCTTGTCATGAGTTAGCTCTGGGGTTTCACTCCTTTGAGCTCACTGCCTCTCCCCGGTGATTCCCTTCCCTCACAGGCTTACAGAATCCAGATCTTTCTATACCACTTACCTGCGGAAGTTTTCTGGGAGCACCAGGGGGGCTGTCCAGACCACAGCTGCGCCAGCCACCACCAGCGCGGTAGCTCCCACCGTGTGGAAAGTTGCAGATCGGTAAGGCCTTGCCTCATCCCTTCCCTTCCCCACCCTCTCCTCAGATCACAGCCCCCCCGGCCCACCCCTTCCTTCCATACACTGTTCCTTGCCACAAGCCTGACTCCAGAGGGCTGGCCTTGGCCTTAGGGAGACCTGGGCTGCTGGCCAGGCACTGGAGAGTCTTCCTGTTGGGGCAGCAGCATCTGATGACTGCGTTCTTCATGATGGAATGCATACTTTCTGATGCCCACATTCCTTAAGCTTAACTCTATTCAAGACCAATTAGAATCAGCTTGGGAGGATGATCTGCAGCCTCCAAAACAACTTCCCACCCAAGCAATTATTTCTCCAACACAGATTTTTGAGTACCTGCTATGTGCTAGGCACCAGGAGTACCAATTGTGCAGGGCAGGTGTGGTCCCTGCCCAGAAATTACAGTCCCTTCACAGCATCCCTTCTAGGAAGGCACCTGACCTCACTTGAATGCCTGTGGGGTCAAGGAGCTCACTACTTTTCTTCAGGGTAGTCAGTATCTTTGTGCACAGCTGTAAGCACGAGGAAACTGTTCTCTCTCAGCCTCTTGAGCCCTGCCCTGGGAGTAGAATTTCTGCCTTGGGCAGGGAGACAGGGCCATGGACTCTTGCTCTGGCCCCCAGGAGTGTATCACGTGGAAATGGCCGAGCAGGAAGCTCAGAGCTGAGTCCAGAGGGTGGTCTCCAGCAGGGCGCTGCACAAGAGAACAGGGAGTGGGGTCATCAGATTCCAGGAAGGATTTTGCATCCCAGCATGAGGGACTCTAAGGATGCAAAGTGCTAATGGAGAGGTTTTTAGTAGATCAGGTGAGAAGGAAAGAGAAAGTGAGAGTGATCATTGTAATTATTCACATTGTAATTCTTCCGATTATTCAGATTGCTGTGATGGCTGGCACTTCTAGCCGTATGTGCTGGGCTCTGCTGGTACTTCTGTCCATTAGCCCCTTTAGTCGGGGGCCACTCCTTGACGCAGAACACAGGAACGGAGAAGGAAACTGAGACTCCAGGATGCAGAAAGGGAGCAGAGAGCGGGGACTTGGGCAGGAGGGTAAAGCGCAGGCGGCCACAGTGCCCACCTGTCAGCTGACCTTGCTGACTCCCCACTACCTCGGGAGGCAGGAGGGGCAGAACTTCGTTTTACCCGTGAGATCACTGCGGCCAGAGAGGTGGGCTGAGTTGCCCAAGCTCCCAGGGCTAGCCCACCATAGAACGAGACCAGAACCTGGGGGTCAGGAGGCAAGGGTAAAGAAGCAGCCTGTCCTTCAGGTCCCTGGGCCCAGATCCCACAAGAGCAGTGATGGGCATGGGGTGGAGCAGCCAGTGTGGAGACTGCAACCCTTCTCCCAGGGCTGGGGTCAGCCCAAGAGGTGTAAGATGCATCCCTGCCTGATGCCCACGGTCTGGCAGCTGCAAGAGCAGCAATCAATATAACTGGAAACCCCACTTCTCCATTTCCAAACCCCCACTCTCAGCCTTGGCAGCCAGCCAAACCCATGGTCTTTCAGAGGGCCTGGCTTCCCCAGAGCCTTGTTGTGTGGGTGCCCCTGTGGGTCCACTCGTCTGTCCCTCGGAGTCTTTGTTCAGATCAGAGCATGAAGCTCAACCTTCTCCTTGTGGTATTTTGTGAGTGCTAGGAGGGGTGGGGCTGTGGGCCTGCAGAGGGAAGACCCCACTCTAAGCCAGGAGCTACCGAGGGTTTTGTGTTTGTGCTTTTGTTTAATCCTCTCAGCAACCTACTTGTGAGCAAGTTGTTACTATCCCCATCTTACAGATGAGGAGTTGAGGCTCACAGACGTTAAGTAAGGGTCACATAGCTAGTTACTGGCAGAGCCAAATGTGAGCGTGTAGGACTCTGTGACCATCGGGAGTGTCTCCTCTTCCCTCCCTCTGGCCCTGGGTGCTCCTCCTCCGCCCCTGCCCCACGGTTATCACCCCTTTCTCTCCCTGGCTCCCTCTGGGTCCTCAGCTCCAAGATCTACATGGCTGACCTGGAATCCGCACTGCACTACATCCTCCGGATAGAAGTGGGCAAGTTCTCCGTCCTGGAGGGGCAGCGCCTGGTGGCCCTGAAAAAGTTCATGGCAGTGCTGGCCCAGGTGAGCAGGGCTCTGGGGCCCCTCATTCTGCAGCTCCACACAGGACCCACGTGCATCCGTGCAGGCTGGTGCTGTGCCTGCCTGGAGGAGTCAGCCCGGCCCCTTCCTCTGGAGCTCTTGGTTGGGTTTGGATCTTTGGGCGCACCAGCCGTTGCAGTCCACCGTGGGCTGCTGCCCTGTGGCCCCAATCACGTGCCCCCCAGCCCCCCCGGACAGCCCCCTTCCCCTGTGCAGGGAGGTAGGTGGGATGTGGTGCCAGATGCCCAGGGGGTATCCCCTTTGCACACATCTGCCTGCCTAAGTCCTCCGCCTCAGGCCGAGCCTGGAGCGTGGCCTCTCACTCCTTGTCATGATCACTGGGAAAGGAGAAGCCGTGGACCCAACAGAGAAGGCACGAGGCTTCTCTGAGTCTCTTCTTTCACCTCTCAGACTCAGAGTCAGAGGGCGCTCCCTGGCCTCAGCCATGCCTTCCTCACTCCCCCTGCCAGCGTGGCTCCTCCACGTTAGTAGCCATGTACGCGCAGCTCCTGCTTACGGAGGACCCAATGTGTGTCAGGCATTTAATCCTCCCAGTCTCGCTTCAGGGTGGCGAGTAGTACCCCTCTTAGGAGGTGCAGGTTACCCAAGTGACCTGCCTTAGGCCTCTCGGGAGGAGGTGTCATGGTCAGGGTTTGAACTGAGGTTCCAGGTTCAGTCCCCTGGAGGAGGAAATGACAACCCACTCCAGTATTCTTGCCTGGAGAATCCCATGGACAGAGGAGCCTGGCAGGCTATAGTCCACAGGGTCGCAAAGAATTGGACATGACTGAGCAACTAAGCACAGTACAGCTAATCTAAGCTGGCTTCCCTGATGGCTCAGATGATAAAGAATCCGCCTGCCAATGCAAGAGACCAGGGTTTGACCCCTGGGTTGGGAGGATCCCTTGGAGGAGGAAATGGAAACCCACTCCAGCATTCTTGCCTGGAGAAATCCCATGGACAGTGGAGTCTGGTGGGCTACAGTCCATGGGGTTGCAAAGAGTTGGATACGACTGAGCGACTAACACACACATACATACCTCCAGGTGCACGCGCATACACACACACACACACACACACACCTCTGCAGGTTTAGAGCCTGGGCCCTTTCTCTGCCATGCTCCTTACACACACACACACACACACACACACACACACGCACACACTCATACACACACATACACACACACCCTCTCCAGGTTTAGAGCTGGGCCCTTTCTCTGCCATGCTCCTTATACACAAACACACACACACACACACCCTCTCCAGGTTTAGAGCCTGGGCCGTTTCTCTGCCATGCTCCTTACACACACCCCACACACACACCCTCTGCAGGTTTAGAGCTGGGCCCTTTCTCTGCCATGCTCACACACACACACACACACACCCTCTCCAGGTTTAGAGCTGTACCCTTTCTCTGCCATGCTCACACGCACACACACACCCTCTCCAGGTTTAGAGCTGTGCCCTTTCTCTGCCATGCTCTCTCACACACACACACACACACACACACACACACACACCCTCTGCAGGTTTAGAGCTGGGCCCTTTCTCTTCCATGCTCCTTCCTTGTCTCTGAAGATGAGATGCCAGCTGCCTCCTCTCTCTGCACCTGCTGCCTCCTCCCTCCCTGCACCCTTCTCTGTGGCTCCAGGCCCCCTGCCAGCACTGCCCTACTTAAATCCCAGGGCTCTGGCTGCCCAGGATGCTGAGTCAGATGCGGGCTCCATCCCCTTCAGAGGCTGACTGCTGACTCAGCCACCCTTGCCCTGGGGGCAAATCTGAGCCCCTCCTTCTGGCGCAGGTCTGGGGCAGCTGGGGCTCCCTCTGGGGGTGGTCTGCACCTCTCCCTCGGGACCTGCTGCCTGCCTAGGCCCTCGTCCCGCCTCACCAGTCCTGGCCTCCTGGTCCACTTGGCTTAGTGATGGGCAGGTGTGGTTATACCGAGGACCCTGGGAGGTGGTGAGTGCTCGCCACCATGCCGGTCCAATCTCAGTCGAGACAGCCTTTGGCCCCTCTCAGGTGTCCGATGCAGACCGGGCCTCTGTTCTTCAGCCCCATCTGATAATAGAGCCTTTCCCCACCAGCCCTGTGAGCCGCTTGGTTCTCAAGTGGCTGAGGCCCGGGGTGGCTGGCCCAGAGAATCAGGAGGGGGAGGAATCCTGGAGTAGTTCTGTAGGCTGTCTTCCTGCTCAACACATGAGGCGGGGCAGCCAGGAAGCTGGGAGGGACCCCTTCACCCCACAGGCCAGTCCTCTCTGAAGGACTCCTTCCCGGGGGTTGTCAACTGAGTGCTGCTTGCGTCTCTCAGCTGGACTCAGAGCTGGTTTTGGTTTGCGCCCCCCACCCAGTGTGAGGTAAAAGAACTAGACCCAGGAAAGTCCTGACCAGGCAGAGGCTTAAGTGCTGCCCACCGAGCTTCTGCCCTCAGCAGTGCTGGAACTGAGTTTGGGGTTAAGTCCTCCCTGCTGGAAGACACGCCCCTCAGAGAGGAGAGGGCCGTCCCTGGGGCAGAGGCAGACTCGAGGTAGGAGCCGTGGGCCAGAGGGCACAGGCTTGGAGGCCTCTGAGCCAAGAAGCACAGCCCCTGAGACTGTAGAGACTTCTGGCCCTACCCTTACTGTGTGGTTGCTTCTTCCTGAATAGCAGTAATAGGAGCAGCTACTCATTTGAAAAGACCGTGATGCTGGGAAAGATTGAAGGCAGGAGGAGAAGGGGGTGACAGAGGATGAGATGGTTGGATGGCATCACCAATTCAGTGGAGATGAGTTTGAGTAGACTCGGGGAGTTGGTGATGGACAGGGAGGCCTGGTGTGCCGTGGTCTGTGGGGTTGCGAAGAGTCAGACACGACTGAGTGGAGTGAACTGAACTGAACCGTTTCTTGAGGGGCTTCGCAGGTGGTGCTAGTGGTGAAGAATCCACCTGCCAAAGCAGGAGACGCAAGAGACTCAGGTCTCTGCGTTGGGAAGATTCCCTTGGAGTAGGAAATGGCCACCCACTACCAGTATTCTTGCCTGGAAAATTCCATGGACAGAGGAGCCTGGTGGGCTACAGTCTGTTGGGGTCACAGAGTCAGACATGACTGAGCGTGCGCACACGCCATTCCTTGACCTCTGACAAGGTGTCAGGCTCTGAAGACTGCTCCCTCGTGTTTTAGCTTATCTGTATTTCTCAGAACAAAACCCCACGGGTGGGTTCTAGCATCCTCGCATCACACGCGTGTCTGAGCTAACCGTCACCCTTGCCCACTGTGTGCTTGGGGCGCTGAAGAAAGCCTGGGGGCCATAGAGCTCCCTCGGTCTGCTCAGCCTTGGGGACCTGTCAGCTGTGGGTCTGCCCTATAGCCCAGCAGGGAATCTCCCTGCTCCTTCTCGGAAGCGGCTGGCAGGACTGGCCACTAGGTGGCATGTGGTCACCAGAGTTTCCCTGCTCCCGGCACAGGGTGACTCCCTGTGGTCCAGAGCCCCTTAATTCATCCTTCCTCCTGACACCGTGGCCTTAGAGGCCGTCATCTTTCCTAATCAGGACAGCGGGTGAAGGTCAGTGAGGAAACGCTGACTTGAAGCTATAAATTTGTGTTGAGAACCCAGAGGCCAGTGTGAGCTGACCAAGAGGCAGCGTGTCAAAGCACAGGATTCTCTCTGGCCATTTTTCCCTCTGGAGGACAGTGTCCTGCCTGGAGGTTTGATAAGAACACGCCATGATTCCCTCAGCGGACTGGATCACTTGGCAGGTTTTTCTGTTTAGGGATCATTCCTGTCTTCAGCTTCCTTCTTACAAGTGTTTCTCTGTGCTCTTGTCCCCCAAGTTTCTCTATATTGTCCTGACCTTCTTGATGATTTTTCTGACCTGCTCTGCTACTGCAGCCCCCTCTCTCCTTCCCCCACCCCCGTATGCTTGTGTGTGTGCTCATGCGTGCCACACACACACAACACATCCATCCTCCTCCCTGGAGCCCTTGTGGTTTTAAAGTGCTGATACTAATCAGATTTGAGTTGACTAATCTTCAGAGTAGCTTTTCCTGCTCCTCAGAGACTATGGGGAGTTCCCATCAAGATTTGGATCTCGGCTCTGGCCCCTGCGCTGCCTGGTCGCCACTGGCAGCCCGTGGAATACAAATGAAAGGCCATTTGCCAGCCCAGCCCAGCTGGTCAGTTCACTAATCAGCTGCTCTATCAGAAGATTACCTGAACAGAGGCCTGTGTGGCACAGGGGTCCCAGCCGCCCTGGGCACTGACACAGGTGCTCGGCCTTCCCCCCAGTGGGCGTGTGGTCAGGGGTCAGAGCCCCAGCCTGCAGCCTGGAGTAGGGGCGGCCTTGAGAGTCCAGCCCCACTGAGCACCTCTGCCCAGCCCTCTGCCTCACCTTCCCAGGTGTCCCAGGGCAAAGGTAGTGAGTGAGGAGCCCACATTTGGGTGGTTTGGTTTTTTTTCCCTCACATTTGGGTCTTAGGATATTTTCCTGGTGCTTTTGGAACATTCCAGAACATATCTCAGCCCCCTTCCGCCCACCCCCACTGCCCTCCCCAGGGGAACTCCCGGGGAATTGCTTCTCACTCTCCACTTATCTCTTCTATAGTACTTCCGTGGCCGGCCCTTAGTCCATAACTTCTTGCACTCCATGAACGACTGGCTCAAGAAGCAACAGAGAAAGAAAATTCCGTACGGTTTCTTTAAAAATGCGCTGGACAGCAGGAAGGAGGTGAGTCTGGGAGGCAAAGAAGCTCTCCTCCACGTTCCATATCTATGGGAGCAGAAGGGTCCACCTTGTCCCCTCTGACCTCACCAATCCATGTTTAGGAAGAGGGCCGTGATCTTGGTTGAGTCCTTGTGTTGGTCACGAGCGAACCACCATCTGTTGAGCGCTCTCTCTCCAGACCTCACTTAATCCTCACAACATTAGTAGAAGGCAGATACTATTCCCATTGGGCAGATGAAGAAGCAGAGGTCAAGTAACTCTGTGTGTGTCTAAGGCCACACAGCCAGTAAGTAGTTAAGCTGGGCTTTAGAGCTGGTTGTGAGACATCCCTGGTGGGAGAGCTTTTTAACCACAGCCCTCTGTTGCCTGCCGGGCTCCTCCTCCAGGGGCACTTTCTGGGCTCCTGCTGTCACTGCTGTTTGCACAGGTGGGCACGTCAGCCAGCAGAGGTGCAGAACCTCACAGATGTGTGTGTGTGTGTTGGGGGGCGGGGTCAAGCCTGAAGGACCCTTAGAGATGAACCGCTCATTCTGCAGAGGGGGAGGTTGAGGCTAGAGGAGGGACATGACTTGATCTGTGTCACGGTCTCTCAGCCCTCCTGCTTGTTTGATGGGTGTCACCAGTGGAAGGGAAACACCCACCTCGAGGTGATAGACTGAGAAAGGGACCATTTGTGTCAGGGCTGCGTGCAGACCTGGAGTCTCCTGCAAGCTGCTCTCCCCACTCCCCACGCAGCTCCTGTTTCTTCTCTGCACGTGCACTCACGCTCCTGTGTGTCCCCTAGGGCACGGTGATCGCGGAGAAGGTGAACTGGGTGGGCTGCCAGGGGAGTGAGCCGCATTTCCGGGGCTTTCCCTGCTCCCTGTGGCTCCTGTTCCACTTCCTGACCGTGCAGGCAGCTCAGGAAGGTGTAGACCCTTCTCAGGAAAGAGGTGAGTGGAGGCCCGGGCACCCTCTGTGCCTCAGCCCACCCCATCCTGCCCTCTGCTGGCGCCCTGCTGCAGGCCTGAACTTAGGGGAGTCCGCGTTTGCAGCTGGGGACACATGACCAGCGTGGACCCAGAGCAGGAGGGCCTGGAGGTCACTCTGTCCTGCCACTCCGTCCTGCTCATGGCCCCAGGGTGGCCTCACAAACTCAGGGGTGTGAGGCTGCTCCCTGGCTTTCTCGAAGCCACAAGCTTGCTTTATTTTTACTCTTCATGAAAGACATCTAGTTCTGTTTTTTATATTCTCATAAAGAAAAAAATCTGTCTTCTTCACAATGTATGCAGCTAATACCATGGACTCTGAACAACTTTACTGTATTTCCCCCTGAAAAAATCATTTTCTAGGGGAAGCTGGGGAAACCTTGCCCCTTTGCCCTGTTTTGTCCCCAAACCATGCAGCTGCTGTCCGTCACTCACCCTGCCTCTCAGCCACACGAAATGACTGCACGGGTGGGCACCCAGTTCAGCCCCGTTCCCTGAGGGACCAGGCTTACTCCAGGCCCTGGCTCAGCCTGGAGGACACAAAGTTGGGAGAGACGTGCCCTGCCCCCAGTGGACTGTGAGGCAGGTGGGCACAGGGCTGACGGGCCGTGTGCCAGGGCCCAGGGGCAACAGGGAGAGGAGGATGCGCGGGGCTGGGGAGCGAGGAAGTGCTCCACGATGTTGGGAAGGGCAGGAGGAGGTCAGCGAGGGGGAAGACAGACCGGAGTCCCGGAGGGAGGAGATGGCCTGTGCGGAGACAGAGGGAACTGGAGGAGTGGCCAGGCGTGCGGACAGCCAGCCGGTCTGTCAGCCACGATTTACAGAGCATCTCTGAAGAGCCAGGCCCCACACTAGGGGTCAGGTGTAGCAGTGCTTGCAGCAAGACATCCCTGCCTCGAGGGGACAATATTCCAGTGGCAGGAGACAGACAGTAAACACACAGATAGATCACTTCAGGTGTGATGGTGAGTCTGTGAGGAAGACAGAGCCCGTGGTGGGGTGAGGGGCTGGGGAGGGGTTGCATGTTCAGATGGGCTGGCTGGCTGGAGGAGGCTCCTCTGAGGAGGGGCCCAGTGCTGAGACCTGATTGGTGAGAGGGAAGCAGTGGTGGGATGTCTGGGACGGGAGCCCCCCTGGGCCGCCTGAATCTGCTCAGGCCGCCACAACGAGCTGCTACACACTGGGCCTTAAACAACAGAAACGTGTCTTCTCACATTCCAGAAGCTGGAAGTCCATGTTGAAGGCATTGGCAGGGAGGGTTCCACAGAGGCCTGTCCTTGGTTTTGTAGATGGCCATCGTCTCCCTGGGTCGTCACATGGTCCTCCCTGTGGGTGTTCCTGGCTGTGTCCAAATGTCCCCTTCTTACAAGGACACCAGTCATATTGCAACAGGATACACCCCAGTGACCTCATTCTCACTTAATCACCTTTTTAAAGATGCTGTGTCCAAATACAGTCACATTCTGAAGGACTGGCGTTAGGACTACAGCATAAAAACGTTAGAGGACGCAGTTCAGCCCGTAACACAGGGCAAGGACTGGAAAGAGCAGGAAACAAGTCAGGCGGTTTGCAGCCCCAGAGGGGTCCAGGAGGGGGCTGCAGGAGAGGAGGTGGGCACTTGGAGGTCTTGGGGAGGGAGGGAATTGGATTTTAGTCCCTGCATTATGAGAATCTACCGGAGACCATTGGCAGAGGAGGGATGTGCATGATTGATGCTTTAGAGAGATGACTGGGTGGAGGGTGCGCTAGAGCAGGGCAAGGTGGAAGCAGGGCAGCCAAGTAGGATGTTGTAGAACTTGTCCAGGAGAGGCGGTGGCAGCTCGCACTGGAGTTGTTAGGTGAGCATGTGTAAGAAGGGCAGATTTGGGTATGTTTTAAAGGCAGAGCCGATATGACTCAATGAGGAATTGGATAAAGAATGTGCAGGATGAAGGACTTTGGTCGGACCCTGGACTTGGGCCTGAACATCTGGTGGATGATGGTTCTATGAGCCGAGAAGTGGGAAGGCTCGGGGGTGGTAGTAGATGGGGAGAGGGCACACATAACCGTGTGCATCTGTGGAATCTCTGAATGGAGATGCAGACAGTCAGCCCGCAGTTCTGGGGCGAGGTCCATGACAGAGGCACAAATCTTGTGGTTGTCAGCATGTAGATGGTAGTTAAGACCTGTGGACTGGATGAGTGCATTAGCGGGTGGGCAGAGAAGAGTGCAGATAGGTCTGAGTTCTGGGGCATTCAGCTTCCAGACCTCTGCTAGGTGGAGAGCAGGGGCCAGCAAAGGAGACTAAGAAAGAGCTGCCATTGCAATTTCAAGAAGGCCCCCGACATAAAGAGTATCAAGAGAGAGGACCCAGCTGAGTGGGTGCTGCTGTGCTGGGGGAGGTGGTACCAAGGGAGGACCTCACTGGCAAGAGCTGTTTCAGGGTTTAGTGGAGAAGAAGGCCTGAGTGGATTGGGCTGAAGAGAGAAGAGCCGGGGAGAAGTTGGAGGTACTAGGGGAGTGATTGGGATATGACCCCGGTCAGAGAAATTTCTTTATTGTAGTTATTTTTTCATTTTTTCCTGTCGGAAGGAGCCCATACAAGGAGGAAATGGATGATGCCATAGCAAATGAAAATATGGACAGGAGTGAAGTCTTGGAGGAGGAGAGAGGGGTGAGGTATAGAGCATGAGGGCAGGCAAAAGGAGCAATGGGGGTGGACCCAGGAGCTGAGGGGACTGAGGCGCTGAGAGGCAAGGCACACCTTGGTGTGGACACCGAAGTTGCTAGAACCAAGGGCCCAGGGAGTGGTGGTGAGCAGGACAGAGAGCAGGGTGCTGCGGTCCCAGTGGGCAGAGGGGTGGGACTAGGAGACAGGCTTTTTAAGGGTTGGGGGTTCACTGCAGGAAGGAGACAGGGTCTGCATGCAACCAGCAGCAGGGAGGGTGCTTCCACCACCTCCAGCCCTGAGGTGTGTGGAGTATGGAAGACAAAGGGGTTCAAGAAGGGCGGGCTTGGGGGAGCAGTGGTATCTTCAGGGAGGAGCCCATGTCGGAGCAAGAAGAGGCTCAGAGCCTGTGATGTTGCCAGTCCAGAGAGCCCAGTGGGAGGGCATGAGGGGGCTGAGGAGAGATGGAGACAAATTAGGGGATGTGCAGAGCCAGATCAGGATGGGCTGTGGGTGTGTAGTGCCCAAGGGAGGAGACGCAATGGAGAGCAGGTCACGACAGGAAGCCTGAAGCAGGAGGGGCAGGGTAGGGACCCACAGGTCGGGTGGTGGGCGTTCCAGCCCCTGCCTAACTCTCCAGCCACATCTCTAAGAGCCTGAGTGTCCTGATGATGAGTTTGGACTCTATCCTAAAGTGTCAGGAAGTGATGAGGGCCTGGATAAGAGGCAGACAAGGGAGACTGAGGTTTAAGAGTCTGGGGGGGATGGAGTCAGAGCCGTGACCACCCCCAGAAGGTGAAGTAGGCAAAGAGACCAGTCCCCACATCAGCTGGACCCAGTGTGTGTGCCCTATGCAGAGGAGGCCGTGGTGGGCCTGTGATGGGGCTGGTGGTGGGGTCGGCAGGGCCAAGCAACCTGCAGGGCCCCCGGTAACTGATGTCTCCTCTTCCCTGTAGCCAAGGCCCAGGAGGTCCTCCAAGCCATCCGGGGCTACGTCCGCTTCTTCTTCGGCTGCCGAGAGTGCGCTGGCCACTTTGAGCAGATGGCCTCTGGCTCCATGCACCGGGTGGGGAGTCTGAACAGCGCCGTCCTTTGGTTCTGGTCCAGCCACAACAAGGTCAATGCTCGCCTCGCAGGTAAAGAAGGGCCATCTCCAAGGCCGGAGTCACCTGCAGAGGGAGGGTGAGGTGGGGGAACTTGGGAGTCTTGGACCAGAGGCAGGAGACAGGACCCTGACTGTCCCCCTAGGTAACACTCCATGTGTCACGGTGCTGCTTAACACCCAGAGCCCCTTCACGGGCTCTCCCAGCCCTGCTGATGTATGCCAGCATCACTAGACCTATTTTCTAGACAAGGTGACTGAGGTTTCGGCACCCTGAGATTGCGCTCTCTCTGCCCAACACCACGGCCACTCCCTCTGGCCCGCTGGGGTCCTTTATCCTGGCTTCCCTGTTCTGCTTCCTGGCTATTGACCCCTTTCTCAAACCAATAAAGAGAAAAGAGCTGAGTTTTTCCACCCCCCTGGGAGGGGTCTAATGATAAAACGTGCTTGAGAAGAAAAACCTTCCTGGAAGCCAAGGACCGATTCTCACAGGACGAGGCCTTGTCTTCTGCGTTTCCCTTGTTTACAGTGTTAAGGAGTCTGATAGGTCCCACAGACAAAAGCTTTAAACTCCAGGGGTGACCAGCAGCCATCTGTGGATGGAAGCCTGGGCTGCTCTGCGGGGAGAGAGGAAGGGCGATTGGCTGGGACAGACCTCCCAGGGGTGGGAGGCGGAGGAGAAGGCCTAGGGCAGGCCGAGGTTAAACGAGCCAGTGGAGCAGGTGGTGTGCAGGCGGCTGCCCTTGTCTGCATCTCCTGGGGCCTCCTGGTGGACTTCTAAAGAAGACACGTGCCGTCTCTCCTCCCACCCCTTCTCTCCCTGCCCCTGCCCCGCCCTGCCGCCAAAAGCTCATCTGAGTCTCCAGCCTCGTGTGACCTGCAGGCTCCCGGCTTTCCCGGGGGCCCAGCTGCTGCTGGAGGGCCAGGAAGTCAGTGCCCTTACTCTCTCTAGGACTGCCCTTTCAGATCAGCCAGTAACAATAATGAGCAGGTGCAAATGGGGTGCTCACTTTGCAAGGTCTGCTCCCTATCACTTCTCACTGAACCCTTGGAATCTCCGTGTTGCTCCCTCCCCAAAAATAACCCTTCTGATTTTACCATTCTGATTTTTACATCACTTGCTGCTGCTGCTTCATTCTGCCCAACCACTTTTTTTCCCCCCATTAAACCCTTTAGGAGAGGTGCCTCCTCCAAGAGAGATGGGCTGATTGCCATTCCCCAGGTGACACGGGGCAAGGGGCCAGTGGCAGGTCCTCTGGGGCTCAGCCTGGGGCTCTGCCCACAGAGCTGGCCCCACTTGGGGCTCCAGCAGCCTGGCAGGAAAGGCAACTTCCTGTCTCTCTCCTGAGTGTCCTTTCCCCCATCCAGGCGCCCAGCCCTTGGGACCCACCTGAGGAGGAAATTACACTGTGCTGTGTTGAGTCGCCCAGTCGTGTCTGACTCTTTGCAACCCTATGGACTGTAGTCCGCCAGGCTCCTCTGTCCATGGGGATTTTCCAGGCAGGAATACTGGAGTGGGTTGCCATGCCCTCCTCCAGGGGGTCTTCCCAACCCAGGGATCAAACCCAGGGTCTCCCGCATTGCAGGCATATTCTTTACTATCTGAGCCACCAGGGAAGCCCAAGAATACTGGAGTAGGTAGCCTATCCCTTTTCCAGGGGATCTTCCTGGCCTAGGAATCAAACCAGGCTCTCCTGCATTGCAGAAGGATTCTTTACCAGCTGAGCTACCAAGGAAGCCCAGAGTTCCACTACCCGCTACCTACCCCAGAGGGCTGCAGGGGGTGCAGGAGAAGCCTCGAAACTACCATGTGCCTCGAACTCTTGCTTTAAAAACATTACAAAAAGAATGTGTCTTTACTTATGTAAAATTTAGGAACTTTAAGAAAAATGCAAAGAGGGTTAATGCTAATGGACCTACCAAAGCCTGCCAGACAGATCATTCTGCGTCTTTTCACCCTTTCCCTTGTCTGGTCCAGGGGTACAAACCAGCAGCGAAGGTGACAGAGACAGTGGGTTAACACGAGGAAGTGGCTAGAGGAGAAACTGTGGTGTGGCGGGGCTGAGGAGGAACCTCCTTGTCCAGACAGGCACTACTGTTGGCTCCGCTGTGGGCCAGGCCCTGTGCTAGGTCTGTTATCTGCCCTCTCGCATGCATATCCTCTCCCGGGGCAGCGGTGCCCCCTTTGTGCGGATGAGGAAGCTGGCATCGTGAATGGAAGGGTGAGATCTGGGTTTCTGGGTGTCCAGCATGTCACAGGCAGTCTGTGTGTGTGCTTCTCTCTCCAGGCGCCCCCAGCGAGGACCCCCAGTTCCCCAAGGTGCAGTGGCCGCCCCGCGAGCTCTGTTCCGCCTGCCACAATGAACTCCGGGGTGCACCCGTGTGGGACCTGGACAACATCCTCAACTTTTTGAAGACCCACTTCTCCCCAAGCAACATCGTCCTAGACCTTCCTTCAGCTTGGCTGGGCCCCCGGAGGGGTACAGAGAGGATGGCAGTCATCCCAAAACAGGTGGAGCTGGAGCTGGCAACCAGAAATGTTACCCTGGCCCCTGAGAAGGCTGAGATCCCAGTGGGCTCAGGGATAAAGGCCCCTGGAGCCACCATCCCAGTGCCAGGACTTGGGGCAAGTCACCCCAAGATGCAGGCTGGCCTCGGTGCTGCCACAGATAAGCCAGACCCGGGAGCTCCTGAGCACATAGTGGAGCTTCACAGGGATAAGTCGGAACAGCCAGAGGGGGAGCAGCGCTTGAGCAGAAGAGACACAGGAGCCGTGTTGTTGGCCGAGTTCCTGGCTGGGAGGAACCTCCCTGGAGGCCCTTCAGAGCTGGGCCGAGTGGGCCGCAGCTCCCAGCAGCTGGCGGGCATCCCTGATGGGGAGCCCGAGGCTGGGGCCGGGCAGAGCCAGGGCCAGTGGCTGCAGATGCTGGGTGGGAACTTCTCCCACCTGGACATTAGCCTTTGCGTGGGGCTCTACTCCCTGTCCTTCATGGGCCTGTTGGCTGTGTACACCTACTTCCGGGCCAGGATAAGGGCTCTGAAGGGCTATGCCAGCCTCCCCACCGCCTGAACTGTCCAACTCGGGATGGGGGCAGGACAGGAAGCTGCTGTCCACGGGCTCTTCCAGCCTCCCCTTGCTCCTTGTCCGGGGACACCCAGCAAAACCAGCTGCTGAAGTGAAACCTCCCTGGGGCTTCTGGAAAGGGATGGTCCATAGACAGAGAGACATGCAGAGGGCCTGGGTTCATCTGCCAGCACAGGCAAGGGCAGCCTTGGGCAGCGGGGTCGGGAGGCTCAGTCCCCAGCCTCTCAGCGCCAAATTCCTCTTTTTCAGCTTATTTGAAGTCCTGCCTCATTCTCCCGAAGCTTCAGTGTTTCCCGCTTGGTGTTGGCCCTAAACTGGGGCCAATGAGGCTGCAGTGTCCAAGGTTTCCCCTCTCCAGAGGAGGGGCCCCGGGACTGGAGTGGACCCCCTCCCTGCTTCCCGGGACTCCGTCCATCCTGCTGCAAAGAGCCCTTTGGGCCAGAGAAGGAAGGACTGCCTGTGGCCCTCTGTGCCTGCCCATCTTCCAGCCCCTCAGAACCCCCGCCCCGACCCCCAGGTGGGGTTTGGTTTCGAAGGGGCCCTGGAAGCTTCTGGAAGTCCTGTTGTTCTCCCAGGTGAGGTCTTTGGGAGGAGAGCCTCTGGCCGGCTCCCTTCCCAAACCTTGGGTACAGGAGGAACACAGGCTGGAGCCAGTGTGTGACGGTACTGGGCTGGGGTGTGGGGTTTACGGAGGGCTATCTGGTCTCTAGTGCCTTAGCTGTGAGAGGGCCAGTGAAGCCTTTGCTCTGAATCTGCTTTCTGCATTGGGCTCAACCCATCTCTCCGATCTGGGTCTTCTGTCTTTTGATTTTAGTCTCCAAAATAGATGCTAATCTATGATTGTGGGGGGAGCTGAAGCGAGGAGAGTGCCGTTCCTCTCGAGGGTCACCTCCCATCGTGTAGAGGTTAAAAGGGTCAGAGGGGAGGGTGACGCTGTCCGCAGGCTCGATTCCCACTCCCCTCTGCTGTTAGCAGGGGCTGTGGAATAAATTATTTTGTTAAGGCAAGCACCGGTGTGTTCTTTAACTTGCTACTAGCGTCCAGGTATGGATTGCTGTTGTTGTTTACTCGCTCAATCGTGTCCAGCTCTTGTGACCCCATGGACTGTAGCCCATCAGTCTCCTCTGTCTGTGGGATTTCCCAGGCAAGAATACTGGAGTGGGTTGCCATTTCCCCTTCCAAGGGATCTTTCCGACCCCAGGGATCGAACCCGTGTCTCCTGCATTGGCAGACACATTCTTTACCGCTGGGCCACCCACGGAAGCCTGTCCAGGTCTGGAGAGAATATGCAAAAACCCAGCCTCAACTGGGATCCAGTCACCTCACGGGGGATCAAGGGGCCTTGTCACAGTCCCTCACTCCTGGACGGGCCATCCCCCACTGCCCACAGAGCTCTGTGCCCGGAGCCCCTCTATGCCACCTCCTCCCCACCCTCCTAGGGAGCCCCTGGCCGGGTGCTCTCAGCCCTGCTCCAGGAACCTTGGCTTGCACCTGCCTGGCCCTCCTCAGCCAGGTGGCCTACATCTCCGCTCTCCCTGGAGGAAGGAGAGAGGACTTGTTTGTGAGAGCCAGCCTGGACTGGCTGCTCAGCAGGGAGGAGTCAGCCAGATTAGAGAGACTGCCCCTAATCCGGCCTGCTGGGTTTTACAAGGATCAGAGCGGCTGATAATGAACCTCATTAAGGGGGAGCAGGAGCCTCAATCCGATTTGGGGTTTCTCTTTGACATCTTCCTCTGCTCAGATGGCCTCGGCACTGGGCAGAGCAGGTGGGGTGCCAGGCCTGCTCCTCTGCTAGGGCAGCCGGGTGGGCAGGGGTTGCCCCCCCTCCCTGCTTTGATAGCCCTGGGTCACCTCTTTAGCTGCCTGACTGCGTGAGTGGATGGCGGCTTGGAGCCTCTCTGCAGGCCTCTCATCTTCCCCAGAGTTCCCTCTCTGTCCCCACTCTAGTCATCCACCTGCCTGCTCCATCCGCCCAGGCCGTCTCTGCTTATCTTCCCCTGACCCACCGGGCCCTGGTTGAGAGGCTGACAGGTCCACAAGAGTGTGAAAGAGGCTCCCAGCCCCCACTGGGCCAAGATCACTTGAATACGCCTGTACCTCCACCACCTGGTACCTGACATGATGCCAGGAGCAGAGGATTTCTACCAGCCGGCCCTTACGGCTCCAGTGACCGTATTTTCTAAAACCAAGCTCAGGCGTTCAGAATTAAAACTAGGCTGAAAAAGCTGACTCTGCGACTACCCCCGGTGCCCGAGGCAGGGGGTAGGGCCTTACTTGGGGCCACAGGGGGCCCTGGTGGTGGTTGTGGGTCTCTGTCCTCACCTTGGCCCCTGGCAGACGGCCCGAGCAGCTTTCCACCCTGTCCCAGTCCCTCTGATTGATACACAGGGGTGGGTCTCCTGAGCAGGACTGCTGCCTTTCACCTTGATTTCCCCAGGGCTCTCAGCAGCATCAGCATCGATAAACCGGCTTCGCCCACCAGCTGGTCCCCTCCCCCACCCGGGCTGCCAGCCTGGAAGCCGGGGCTTCTGTGATTTGAGCACCGCCCGCCTGTCCTTCAAGTTGTTTTCTGTACCTTAGGAGAGCTCCCCTGCAGGGGAGGGTCCTCAGAGGACTCCTGCAAAATAAAGGGTCCTTGTTCCAGGGCCTGACAAACTCACCTCTGCCTGGGATGTTCCATACTGACTTCAGAAACGATTTCCTAGAGGAGGGGTGGCTGGGTGTTGAAAGATGAGTGAGTGTTCCCAAGGAAAGCGAGGAGGAAAAAGGACATCGCAGGCAGAGAGAGCACGTGCCAATTCCAACAAAGGAAAATCACAAATACAAGACATTCTAAGTTAAAGCTTTAAGAGACATTTGAGAATTTTTTTTCCAATGCTGCACTGGGCTAGAAGCTGGGGATAAAGAGGAGAGAGACATGGTGTTACGGAGCTTATGCTCTAGAGGAAAAGACAGACAGATGAGGGGAAAAAAAAAGATTGTAGTAAATGCTCTGCAGGATAGAGAACGGGAGGTAGGTGGGGAGGCTTCTCTGAGAACTGAAGGAAGGAAAACCCAGAAGGGATTCTACGGGAAGGGGTGGAGGGGCTGCTCCATTCAGAAGCCACCCCTGGGCTGTGGAGGTCCCAGAGAGGTGGCCCACCTCTCCCCTGGGTCCTCCCCGTGGCCTTGGCACAGGCTGTTCATGGCAGAGGCCGATGTCGCCTCCCCAAGCCTTGGTCTCTGCCCTAGAGGAGAGCGTGCTTATGGGTGGGGTGTGATGGCCTCCAGAGGGTCACTGGAGTGCACAGGGCTCCATCCCTCTGCTCACCCACTCTGCCCCTTCCCTCTAGGTGTCATCTGTGCCTACGCAGGGCTGGGATGGGGAGGAGGGGGCCTGGCCAGTACCAGTCATGGGTACCAGACAGGGAGGAAGAAATCTAGAAGTCACCAGATGAAGGTAAGGGGTCCTCTGTCAACAGGAGGGGTAAAGCTAAGCGTGACAGTCATGGGTCATGGGGTCATTGGCCTTGGGCGTGTTGAAGAAGACTCTATGAGCATCTGCTTCGATTCCAGAGTGAGCACCACCTGGCAGGGCTGGCAAGTTGCCAGGTGCTTCTTCGGCAAGACTTGCTCATCTCTACCCATAGACAGCAAAAGGCCCTTCCCTGGGGGTGGCCGGACTCTCTGGGAGGAAAGTGGGCCCCAGGGCTGCCTGTTAATCCCCTTCCTCCACCATCACGTTGGGGCCTCCTGCCCTCACCAGGGTCTTCCTGGGAGCCTCTGCCACCTCAGAATCACAGCCTGTGGTCTGAGGGGAATCGAATCTCGTCTGTCGGGAATCTGCTCTACCCTGTCCGCATCACGTTGGCAAACCTCAGCACTTCCGATGGTCACAGAGTTTAGCACATGATGTTAAGAATACTGATCATTTGAGGAAAACTCAGCTGAGATCCCATTTTTGCACCATACATTGAAATAAATCCCAGTGATGAAAAAACTAACACCTAGGGAAATATAGCCGAATAGTGTTTTTGTTAGCATAAGAGCAATGGAAAAAATAGGTGAGAGTTTGATCTACTTGATAACACCAATTTTAAAAAATACAGTTTAAAATAAAATCAAGCTACATATGTAAACTGGGAAATATGTGCAACAACAATTACAAAGGGATATGTCTATTATGATACATGGCAACTGGAGAAAGATCAGTTTGTAAGTATTGACATAAGATGTTCAAGGATACATTTCTGTAAACATAAATATTACTATTTATGACTATCTTCATTAATATATATACATATTTAACAATATAATTATTAAATATAATTTAATATAAATTATTAAATGTCATATATCCATATACATTAATAATGTAATTTATAACATCGTTACATATATGTGTTAATGTTTAGAAAAAGTCCAGAAGAATATACACCCAAGCTATAATCAGTACAGTTATATCTAGAAAGTGAGATTGGGTGGACTTAAAACAGGGTTGGGACTAGAGTGAGCAAGGGAGGTATATAGGGTGCAAAATTTAAGTGAAGTGAAGTCGCTCAGTTGTGTCCAACTCTTTGCAACCCCATGGACTGTAGCCTATCAGGCTCCTCCATCCATGGGATTTTCCAGGCAAAGAGTGCTCGAGTGGGTTGCCATTTCCTTCTCCAGGGGATCTTCCCAACCCAAGAATCGAACCCGAGTCTCCCGCATTGCAGGCAGACGCTTTACCGCTTTACCGTCTGAGCCACCAGGGAGAGTGAGCAAGGGAGGTATATAGGGTGCAAAATTTAAGGAGGCATTTATCCACAGGGTCCCAGTAGGTCAGCTCAGCCTCTGAGAGTGAGTGCCTCCTTAAATTTGGTGCCCAGGTGCCTCCATGGCATCACTCTAGCTCTGGCTCTGGCTCTGACTTAAATACTTAAGTTTGTTTTTGAATTTTTGCAATAAACGTTTTTGAAAAGAAAAAATAGCAAGGAAAAGAAATGGAACTAAAGGATCTTCAAGATCTATCATAAATAAGAAAAGCATTAAAGCCCTATTAAAAATAATGAACCAAAGTATTAAAACCAAAAGAGAGATGCTCCTTCTATCTATCCTGTTGGCAAAAATGGAAGGGAAAAAAAAAAAGATAGTGGTAGCTAGAGTGGGAGGGAATGCGATGCCTCTGTTTTCTATTGCTGTGTAACAAACCACTCCAAAGCTTAGCAGTTTGAAACAGTAACGGTCATTCATTTTGATCATGAATGGGCACCTTGAACAGAGTTCAGCTGAAAACTGGCTCATCTCTGCTCCATGCAGTATATCTGAGTGTGGTCCATCCGGCAAGTTGAGGCTGGCTGTCCCCCAGAAGCTCAGCTAGACAGTGGGCAGGCGGCCTCTGTTCCTCTCCACGTGGAACTCTCCGCAGGCTTCTTGGGCTTCCTCACAGCATAGTAGCTGATCTCCAAGAGCAATCATCCAAAGAGAATAATGTGGGAGTGCATGGCAGTTTTTTGTGCTGGCCTCAAAAGTCAAATAGCATTACTTTTGCCATTCATTGTTGGTTGAGGCAGATTTAAAGGCTTACCTGGGATGCAGCTACAAACGCCTTCCCTGGTTCAAGAAGAGGAATCCTAGGTTCCACCCTTTGATGGGGCAGTGATAAAGTTCTGGAAACTATATGAGATGGAAGAGATTGTTGAGGTCACCTTGATACAATCTGCTTCAGAGCACTCTCAAACACTGATAGTGGTATTTTAAACTGATATAAATTTTGGGAAATATGTAATTTTTAATGTAATGTAACTGGTAATAAGTTTTAAAAGCTTTAAGAAAATATGTAACCTTTGATCCAACAATTCTACTTTTAGAATTTATCCTGGGAAAGTAACTGGGGATACGTACTAAGATTTGCTATATAATGAATATTTATAATACCAAAATAACATAGACCTCCAGTCTAAGTTAGGAAATTGATTAAATTCTGGTACATCATTACAATGAAATACAACGCAGCCAACAGAAATGATTTGAATGCGTACTTTTTAACCTGAATATATTTCCACATCATATTGGTAAGTGAAAACAAGAAGTTGCAACAATAGTATGATCTTATTTTTTAAAAAAGAAACACACATATACTTACGGATACTGGATGTAGACCTGGGATACACACACCAGAAAAATAGTGGTTAATAGTGGTGGAGTCACAGGTATTTGTTTCTCTTTTTACCTATCTGTATTTTCTTATTTGCATTAAATAAATATGTATTACTTGTACAGTTGAAAACACTTTTAACAGGCCAAGAATATGAACTGTCAATTCATAAAAGAAGAAATACAAAGATCAAAAAATATATGAAACAATTTTTCAATAATAAAGGAAGTGAGAGATTAATGTAGTATCTTTTCTATACATCATGCAACGATAAAACCTGATACTGGAAAGGTGATAATGTGTGTTGGCAGAATATTTCTGGAAAAAAAAATCCATCTTAAAGATGTTTATACCCTTTGATTCAGTAATTAAACTGGTCAAAATGTATCCTAAGGAAATAATCAGAGATACTGACCAAAACCTGGAACCTACCTACATGTTTACCATCAGAAGACCTGCCCCCACAGGGTGCAGTACCCACAGGGCAACTGGGTTTCCCAGAGCTGTGGTTCCCACTTCTTCCTTTTGTGTTCCCCGTTTGGAAGTCAAGAGGCAGTTACCATTTATCATCACATTTGCACTGCTGATTTAGAAGAGGGCGATACTTCTCCACATCCGTCTCTCTAACTCCAAGAGTCATGTTTCAAGGAAAATGAAGAGAGCATTATCTGTGAAGAATGTTCCTATATATTTGATACTCAGCAGAGCATATCTCCATTTTAAAACGGAGCTAGCTTACTATATTTCGGACCTCAGATGCCTCTCCGTGGGCATTTGAGTTGTGATCTGACTTTAGACTCAGCTGAGATCTCACTCCATCAGGAAAGCCTTCTGAGCCCCTCAATCCTAAGTCAGGCGTGCCCACCCCATGAGAGCACTTGCCTCCCAGCAGCATGGTCTCCTGGCTGTGGCCTCCTCCCCCATCTCCTCTGAGCTCCATGAGGACAGTCTTCCCCTCTTCCACTGCAGCGCCAGGACTTAACACAGTGCCTGGCCCATCACAGGTGGCCAGATGGCTTCTGAATCAATGGGCCTATATCCTGGGATCTGCATCTCTCAGAGCATGTTGTTCCTTTGTATCCCCCTTTCAGTGCCAGTCAGTGCTTTGAGCCTCAAAGATGCTTAGGATAATGTTAGGATGAGTGGAAAACAAGACTCTAGTACATTATTAAGGCTGGTGTGCTGTGCTCAGTTGCTAAGTTGTGTCCAACTCTTGGTCTTCCTGGTGGCTCAGTGGTAAAGAATCTGCCCGCAATGAGGAGACCTAGATGTTATCCTTGGCTCAGGAAGATCCCCTGAAGAAGGAAATGGCAACCCACTCCAATATTCTTACCTGGAGAATCCCATGGACAGAGGAGCCTGGTGGGCCACAGTCCATAGGTTCACAGAGTTGGACACCACTGAAGGGACTTGAGCACGCATGCACGCACACGTCCAACTCTTGTGACAACTATAGCCCGCCAGGCTCCTCTGGCCATGGGATTCTTCAGGCAAGGATCCTGGAGTGGGTTTCCATTTCCTTCTCCAGGGCATCTTCCTGACCCAGGGCTTGAACCCATATCTCCTGCACTGGCAGGCGAGTTCTTTCCCACAGAGCCACATGGGGAGGTTGCCCACTGTGGTAAAAGGATATTTTAGAGTCAAGAGACCTGGGTTCAAATCCTCCTGCTGCTCCTCACCAGCCATATAACCTTGGCACATGCTTCTCTGAGCCTGAGTTTCTTCATCTGTAAAGAAGGTAGCACAGGGCTAAAAGTGTATGTGACAGGGCTTGGCACATCACAGGGGTTCAGACAGTCCAATGATCAATACCATCAGCCTTCTCTCCTAATCATGGCAGACTAGGGATTGGGAAGGGGGTGGACTCTAGAGACCCAAGCAACAAAGGAAAACCAGGTGGCCGACACCCCTGGCTGCTGGAAGCGTCGGGCCCTGGGTGCTGGAACTGGCCTGGAGGCCTGGCCGCTCCCTCTGGCTGTGAAACAGCCGTGCCAGGGCCTGGCTACCACAGCGACTCAGCATCATTCCTCCAAGACAGGAAACTCCGTGCTGTCAAAGTCTTCTCTCTGAGGCCAGTCTCATTCACCGCCAACCACAAGTCAGACCACAGGCAGTAGCCCGAACCGTGGGTGGTAAAATGGACAAATTACCCTGACGAGCTCCAATTTCCACTCTCCAGGAGCAATTCCCTGCAGGCCGGTTGCAGAGTGGCAAGTGTGAAACGTGGCCTTCATGGTGGATTACCCGCCTAAAGGAAGCTGTCACCTCCAGGCGTCAGGGAGAGCCTGGGGCTAATTCTGCTTCTTCCTGGGAGAATTCCTCTCTGTGTGCAGCCTGTGGCCTGAGCAACCCTTCCTGTCACGGCTGCCCTGTGACGGAAAAGACTGAATCCATGCCGTGATGCCGCGTGTGTGTGTGTGTGTGTGTGTGTGTGTGTGTGTGTGAGAGAGAGAGAGAGAGCAGGCCATGGCCACACATGCTGCAGATTGGGAAACACATCCGACTCTCTTCTAGAAAGCTTTGGGCAGGTGTCTCCTGAAGGGCTGTGACATTCATAGCTAATAGGTATTCGGTGCCCTGCCCTCCAGGGCTGGAGTTCTAGAAGCCGAGGCCCATTATAATTTCACTGTAAAGGGTTTCATTATAACTCGGTCCTGGGATGGCTGAGGTGCCCAGGAGCCCTGAGAAGTCCCCTCCTCTTCCGAAGGAGCAGAGGTTCACAGAGAAGTTAGCATGAGGGGGCAGGGGAAAGAGGGGGAGCCCCGAGAGTGAGTAGGTGGGACGCGGCTTAAGCAGGAGTCTAAAGAACAGTCTGTCGGTTGCAACTTGATCCTGCAGACAGCAGGGGCTGGTGGGGTGTTTCAGCAGGAGATGGTACAATCTCGGGTATTTTTTAGCAAGATGTCTCTGGTGTGAAGGGTTCAGGCCTGAGGCCCACGTTTTCAGCCAGTACATGTAAGACCTTGGTGTGGCTGCCCAGCTGTGCTCTGACCCACCCACCCCTCCACCACAACTCCCTCTCTGGCCACCCTCATGGGCGCCCTCCACCCCAGGCTGGACAGTACAACTTGTGGGCCCCTCAAGTTTCAGGATCTCTTGGGGCCTTCCTGGCCCTGCTCACATACACCCCATAATCAGGTTCTTCCTCCCCTGACCTCTGTAGGCCAGCAACATCTTTTCCTCTCTTATAGCTCCCATCACATTGCTGAAGACACATGTGGACGGCACGGCCTCCTCCATCAGACTTGAACTCTGGGGAGGCAGGGCTGAATTTTTCCCATCCCTGTATCTGCTTGTTGGTCACCCTGGCTGCTTAGCAAGTGGCTGATGAATGAAAGCACAGCGTCCACTTGCACTGGTAAGGAAAACGCTTCCTGACTTTGCTCGCACCCATCTTCTGTCTGTCCAGGCCAGTTCAGCTCTCTCTGCCCTGGCTGCACTCAGCACCCTAGGGAGAGCAGAGATGCCAAAAAAGTATTTTGTTCTCAGAAGCACTGTGAGATTTGTCCACTGATAGACTGTTCCTGGTGAGGTTTTGGCAAACAGTGACTTCCCTGGTGGCTTAGAGGGTAAAGCGTCTGCCTGCAATTCAGGAGACCCGGGTTCAATCCCCTGGAGAAGTGGCACCCCACTCCAGTACTCTTGCCTGGAAAATCCCATGGATGGAGGAGCCTCGTAGGCTACAGTTCATGGGGTCACAAAGAGTCAGACATGACTGAGCGACGACACACACGTGTCTCCAGCAGAGCTCACACACACAGGGGTCCCAAGCCCCCAAGTGCCATGCCTGCATGAAGCTTAGTCCCAGAACTGGTGCAGGGTCACATCTGTTGTGTTCTGTTGGTTAAAGTATGTCACGGGCCCAGCCCAGATTTGAGGAGCACAGATGCCACAAAGGCACAGGTACTAGAGATGTTCATTCGGCATCACTTGTGTGACACACGACCACGTGACCTTTTCTGACTAATATAAACCCCACAGGTATACTCCACATGTGTGGTATGGTATGTGTGCTCTTTAAGGGTGTGGTTACATAGATGGCAGCCACATTTTTTCTTTTAAGTGGTAGGATAGATGTTAATCAGTGATACATTTTGCAACAGGAAAAGAGTCCATCATGAACAGAACTCAAATTGGATTTTGTAGAGGTGAAAGGGCATTTTAAAGGGAGAATGAGGGAGTAGGGAGGAGAGGCTAACTGGGGCTTAGTACAGTCGGGGATGTGAGTGGCAGCTTATTTTTGAGAGCAATTCATTTTTGTGTTTTTTAGGAAATAGTCAACAATCTAAAATTCAGTTAAAAATCACAGCCCACTTTGAAAAAGCCAAGATTGAATTGTGAGTTTTGGAGATCACCTCTCATCACTGTAGTTTAAATAAATGGTGAAAAAGCAAGTCACTCCAAATGGTAATTTTGTAACTATTTACAATAATTTAGGCTCTAACTATAAAGCATATGTAACACACACACTAGCAAAATTACACTTTCATCTAAACCTATTGAAAAGCAAAACTTGGTGGGAAGGGATCATCCTGGGCAGAACTACCTGGAGGTGGTCCTGGCTGCTTCTGAAGAGCCAGCCTGTGACACTTGCTGGGTCCATACAGAGACCCCCAGACGCTGGCCCCACGGGGCCCACAGACTTAATTCTGCAGGGCAGGCAAGGGGCTAGAAGTCCCCTCAGCTGCTTCCTGCCCGAGGATCTGGTCCTGTGATGCCTGAGGTGGCCTGAAAGGGGGGCCAGGACTTGGCTAAAAGGGAAGAAGCAGCACGCACCCTGGGTCTAGGGCAGCACCCTGAGGACCAGCAGGCGGGAACCCCCAGCCTCGTCCCAGTGAGCTGCACTGACGCGGGAGACTCGTGTGGCTTTTCCTGTGTCTTGGGGTCTGGGCTGTTATCCCAGGCTTTCTTCTTCTAACTCTCATTACAGGGACCACGTGGTCCACATAATAAAGTCCAAACAGTGCCATGGGAGAGCAGGAAGTACATAAAGAGCCAGGGATGATTAGGCGTGAGAGGTAAGTGAGGCCCTGACAGCTGAGTTAGCTCGAGTCCCCAGCCGGTGACCACACTGATAACAGGCCCGGCAGCCTAACCAGGCCTGACAGGGCCACACTGGCCACCCCGGGAGCAGCTGCTGCTGGGAGGGTGTGTTCCTCCAGGTCTCGGGTGGCAGCAGCAGATTACTTACAAACTCAGTTGCTCCTTCATCCCTTTATGTAACATACATTTCCAAAGACCCCATAATATACAGGGTCCTACACTTGAAGCTGGAAGCATAATGGCAAACAAGACAATTTCTTTACTGAGGGGCCTGAGGACTTCGTAACAACGTTTATTATCATGTCCGAGTCTTTGTGACCCCATGGATGGTAGCCTGCAAGGCTCCTCTGTCCTTGGAATTCTCCAGGCAAGAATACTGGAGGGGTGGCCATGCCAGGCTCCTCTGTCCCTGGGATTCTCCAGGCAAGAATACTGGAGGGGTGGCCGTGCCTTCCTCCAGGGGATCTTTCTAACCCAGGGATGGAGCCTCAGTCTTTTACATCTCCTGCATTGGCAGGCGGGTTCTTTACCACTAGCGCCACCTATGGAGAAGGCAATGGCACCCCACTCCAGTACTCTTGCCTGGAAAATCCCACAGACGGAGGAGTCTGGTGGGCTGCAGTCCATGGGGTTGCTGAGAGTCGGACATGACTGAGCGACTTTACTTTCTCTTTTCACTTTCATGCACTGGAGAAGGAAATGGCAACCCACTCCAGTGTTCTTGCCTGGAGAATCCCAGGGACGGGGAAGCCTGGTGGGCTGCCGTCTATGGGGTTGCACAGAGTCGGACACGACTGAAGTGACTTAGCATTAGCATAGCATAGCGCCACCTGGGAAGCCCTGTTAAGGGCCAAATCCTGAGCACAGTGATTTCACTTGTAATCTTGAGAGGCAAGTGTTCCTCTCTCCATTTTCTTGTGGTTGAGTAACTGGCCCAAGCTCTCCAGCACGGGGTCTGCTAGTGAATGGAGATCGCCTTTGGAGAGCACAGCTAGTGAGAATCCACAGTGCTTGAATGCCTTCTCAGAGCCCCCCAAGAGGATCGCCATGACCGAGTGGCTGGGACAAGGCGGGGGCATGCAAGGAAGGGCAGGAATGTGTATTGTCAGGGGTGGTGTTGTCACGAAGATACTGGAACCCCCGGAAGGACTTGCCCTCTGTCAGCAGGTATTCTAACAGGTGCGGGGAGGGTTGGGGGAGGGTGTTCTCAGACAGCAGGGGTCTTGTCCACACTGGTTGGACCCTGGGGGCCTGGGAAGCCGCTACAGGGAGGGTGCCAGGCCATCTGCAACACCAGCCAGCTTACAGGGCTCACTGGTACCTTCAGGGGCTAAATCCTTGCCCTGACAATCGAGCAGCAGATAGGGGTTGGTGGGGCTTACTGGAGCCCATCACTGGGCAAGAGTAGCTTTTCCAAGATAGACCCTGGGCTGGAGGACACAGGCAGAGGCAGAGCGAGGCTTCTCCCTTCCTGCCGCAACAAACAGCGTGACTATCCTGCTCACAGCCTCGAGCAGGGGACATCCTGTACCCCACACAGCACACACTTCCCTTTCTGAACACCCCCATTCCTGCCCTCCTCACAGAACACAAATTTCTTGCTACTTGGGCCAGTACCACCACCCCAGCAATATAAATACACAGTTTAACCCTTGGTGTAAAAGTCAAGCTCACTTGTGGCTGCGATTCTGTGTCCCCCGGGGCCCTTGGGGGAGCCTTAGATATGTGAGTCTGCAAGAGGAGGGTCACAAACACTATTCTAATCCCGGCCACGGTTGGAGATGATGCTCCGCTCACTGTGTGTTCTCAGAACTCTACGTCACGTGCACTGGTGCTTCTCCATGTTCTGGAGACAGTGTACCGGCTCTCCTGGTGATACATTCCAGATGCTTTTATTAAGCAAACGAAATGATCTTACAGCCAGAAAATGAAGGAAATCAAGTAGAACTCTTTCAGTATGAAGGAGAGGAGGCGCCGTCTCTTTAAAGGGCTCACGGACAGCAGGATCTAGAGGCCAGTCTAGCTGGTTGAGGTGGGCCTGTGAGTCAGGGCCCTATCCCACTGGTGCTAGGAAGGAGGGGGCTGGTAAGTGGGCCTCCGTCACGGGGCCTCAATCTAGACCTTTCTGCTGGAGCTCAGATACAGTGTGACCTGTATTAACATACAACCAATAGCTAATTATAACCCCGAACATTTGCGGAACTCAGTATGTGCGTTTAGGTAGCACAACAGCCCCAGAGAGTACTTATCATTATGCCCAGAATGTATCATGTATCAGTGGACGTGTCTGTCACCTGTATTTCTCTGTATCTCCTCCCTGGTGCCAGATTCTGCCCATTCAAACCCCACCTCCTGTCCATTCCTCACTTTTACTCCTGCCCTTTCACTCACCAGATCCCCTTCTCTTCTCCCTTCCTCTCCCTCCTCATCTTCTAGCCATTTGACCTCTGACCTCTCCCAGCCCCGCCCCAGGCCTAAAGCAGTCCAATCCCTGCTCTGTCCTCCCTGGGCTTGCCAGTTCTTGTGTTTGGCCTGTGTTCTAGAACAGCCAGGTGCACCCACTTAAAGAGCCTGGGGGCTGTGAGTGGTGAGGGAAGGGTCCTCCCAGGGTGAGCTGGGGAGCAGGGGCAGCTGGGCCCCGGAGGCCACTGGCCTGGCTCCCGAGGGCCAGGGACAGAGCTCCCGGGCTCTGGGGTGGAGGTGCTGGGCCGAGCTAATCACCTAAATGGACGCAGGCTGCTGAGAGACAGGCTCTATTCCCTAATAGAATTTGCCCTCAAGTGCAATTTAATTTTCTCCGAGGCGGTCTCCAGCCCCTCTTCCCCTCCCCCAGACAGACCCTCACTTCCCCAGCTTCCAAGGGGGAGCAGAGCACCTTTTCTCGGAGAAAAGAGGAGAAGGGCCTCCCCTGGGCTCTGTCCTGATGGTCTGTCTAGCTGTCTGCCCTCCTCCTTTGGACCGGCTCGCACCCCCGCCGCCCACGCCCCTCCCCCAGTTCCCACCCTCGCCGAGGGTGCTGCTCCCCCTCCCAGACGCTGGCTGACTTTCCCCTAGAGCGGCCCTCGCTCAGCGCTCAGCGAGAACAGCCACTCCACGCTCCAGTCCTCGCCAGGAAGGCAGAGTCTTCCCCTGACCTGTGGTAAGTTCACATGCTTCTAGAATTCTCTTTGTCCTGCTTAGTGTCGGAGGCGTGGAGGGGAGGCAGGAGGCGGGAGTGGGAGACGCGTAAGTGGGAGGTGAGGACCCACGTGCACACGCTCGGGCCCTGGTGGAGGGGGCAGAAATGCGCTCAGAGCCCTGTGGTTTGGGGCAGAGCCCAGCGCCTGAGCACCCTGGGGACCTTCCCGGCCCACCACAGCCTCTTCCTCTCCCTGTGCTTTCCTTGGACTCCCAGATCTCAGACTGCAGTGCCCTGAAACCTGACTCTGGTCACTGGAAGTATTGGAAGACATGGGCATCTGGGCTCTGAGTTGTCCTGCTAATTTCAGAGTGGATGAGGCGAGCATCTTTATAACAGAAGCTGCTGGCCACGTCTTTCTCTAAGAGCCCCTCAGGCTAGGACAGGGGCTCAGGGAGGTTGGTGCAGGTTCCTACCTGGCTTGTGCCCAGGGTCTTGGGCCTCTCTCCCACCCTTCCCTTATTCCCCATCTACCCCTCCCAGCAGAGATGGGTGAAGCCCACGAAGAGAACCTTGGGGGAGGAAAGCTCAGGAAAGGGGCAGGACCCCCATGATTAGCTGATGTGGCTTCAGGCGAGGCAGGAAGACTGGGGGGCACAGATGGATCCCTGGATTCAGGCAATCCTGTGACCCTCGTTTTTTATCTGGTGCGCCCTGGGGAGGGAACACTAGAATTCCTTTTTCTTTGCCGTCAAAGCCTTGAAAAGAGCAAAGGGTGGGGCCGAGGATGAGGGAGAATGGATGGGTGGCAGGTCAGGGTCAGCTGCAAGGGGGAGATGGCCATTCTTCAGGCACAGCCACCTGCTCAGCCCGCCGGCTCCCTCGTGCAGCTGGGGTCACCTCACCAGAGTGCGGGGCCAGCTCCCATGGGGCTCCACTTGTGGGCATTCTCCCTGCTCATTCACAGCAAATGTTTATAAGACCCTTATTCTGTGCCAGAAACTGTGCTGAGTGGGGAAAAAAGAGACTGCTCTGGGGGTGTGTGTGTGTATAGCACAGGCAAGTCAAAATGCCCAGGAACAGCACTGTCCAACAGCAATATAAAAGCCAGCCACGGGAGTACTTTTAAGTTTTCTGATAGCGATGCTAATAGAAGAAAAAAGTGAAATGAATACTCCATTTTATTTAACCCCACATATCCAAAAGACTGGGCTTCCCTGATGGCTTAGTGGGTAAAGATTCTGCCTGCAGTGCAGGTTTGATCCCTGGTTTGGGAAGATCCCATGGAGAAAGAAATGGCAACCCACTCCAGTATTCTTGGCCTGAAGACTCCCACGGACAGAGGAACCTGGTGAGCTGCCGTCCGGGGAGTTGCACAGAGTCAGACACGACTGAGCAACTAAACACAACACACGTCCAAAAGACCCATCATTTCTACATGTAATAAAAGTTTCTAAAATCTTAATGAGATACTTTACACTCTTTTTGGTATGAAGTCTTAGAAATGCAACATGTAATTAACATTTACAGCGTGTTTTGTTTCCGGCTGGCCACATCTTTCAGCAGCCACATGTGCTAATGGCTTCTGTATTGGGCAGCACTGCCCTAAAGCACTCATACACACCGTGGGGTCCAGGGGGCCAGCAGCACTGGCATCTCTTGGCAACTTGTTAGAAATGCAGAATCTCTTGTCCCAGACTTGCTGAATCAGAATCTGTATTCAAACAAAATGCCCAGGTGATTGATGCTCATTGTAAATCCAAGGACCCTGGGTGTGTAGGGGAAGCAGGGTAGAATGAATTTTATAGAGCATTTGCTTTAGGGGCTTTTCATATTGGATCTCAACCCCTTCTCAGGGGGAATGATCTGAGTAATATCACTCCTGCTAACACAGGAAAACAGAAGATGGGAAAGTTCAGCTTCTCACAGCCACAGAGCTCAGATGTAGAGTAGACCCAGGGTTTATGTCTTCTATGGAATGCTTCCTTGGTGAAGTCTGGGGGAAATCCTTTACCCCTCAAAGTTCTTAGTATTTCTTCCTTGATCATCAAAAGTGGCTTTGGGCCTTCCCTGGTGGTCCAGGGACTGAGACTCCGTGCTCCCTAAGCAGGGGGCCTGGTTCGATCCCTGTGCAGGGAACGAGATCCCATATTCCACAATTAAGACCCTGAGCAAACAAATAAATAAACAAATATTTTTTTAAAAAGTGGCCATAGTCACAGTATGTCTTGCTCCCTCCACTGAGGCATGTGAAAAAACAGGCCCCTTCCCAGTGAACGTGGGCCGTGAAAAGAAGAGATGATCAAGCAGTGAGAGAAGTAAACAGTGGTGTGTTCTTCGTCCTCAGACACTCACACTGGCATTTGTGGGGGACTTTCCGTGTGCCAACCCCTGGGCTAGCTAACAGTGGAGCCCTTCTGCGACAATACCGCCAGGCGAGAGCAAGCACTGTCCACATACCAGGCAGTGAGCGGAGGCTCAGAGGGGGTCCCCCTGTAGCAGGCAGCAACACTGAGGTTCATGTGGTTCCAGGGTGGGCAGTGTCTGAGCCCCCTGCCTCACGACTTCTCACATGAACCCCACCCCCACCCCAACCTTTCTCCTGTCGCCTCTGCCCACATCTAGCACATTCACATTTTTTTGGTTGTAAGTCAGTTCCTGAGAGGAAACTGCTGAGTTAAGCTCCTCCAGTAAAAACCTTTTGCCAAGATGATGACGGGGTTGTTTTATAGATTAGCCTTGACACCTGCAGCTATTTCCAAATGGAGCCAGGCAGGACTTCCACCCCCTCCCGCTCCTGCTCCCCATTTACAACCTCCTCCCTAGAAGCTGAGACAACAGAGCATCAGGTTAGAGGCTCTGAGACTGGGCCCTGGTACGTAGAGCAGGCAGCCCCATCTTTCTGCTCTGTTTCCTCATTCGTAAAGTGGTTGGATTCGATGGGCCCTACCTACCTTGTGACGCTTAAGTGAGAAGAGGTGTGGAAAGGCTGCTGCTGCTAAGTCACTTCAGTCGTGGCCGACTCTGTGCAACCTCATAGACAGCAGGCCACCAGGCTCCCCCGTCCCTGGGATTCTCCAGGCAAAAACTCTGGAGTGGGTTGCCATTTCCTTCTCCAATACATGAAAGTGAAGTCGCTCAGTCGTGTCCAACTTTTCGCAACCCCATGGACTGCAGCCTACCAGGGGAGCTCCTCCGCCCATGGGATTTTCCAGGCAAGAGTACTGGAGTGGGGTGCCATCGCCTTCTCTGGGAAAGGCTCCTAACCAACCACAAAGCACTGTGAGATGGGGGTCACTGGATCATTCTCGGATTCAGGATGCCTCTGGGTCCTAGAGACTGAAGAGGGACGGGGGAAGGGAGAGAGGGTGTCAGCTGTGTGCAGCCTCTGGAGTTCAAGTTTTTTTTGTATAAATGAACTCGGGTATTACGTCAACATTAAAAACAAAGGTCAAGAGAGTAAGACTACAGGTTGTGTGGGCAGATCAGCTTCTGAAGAGAAGATACAGAATCGGGTATCTCAGTGTGCCATGGAGAGGCTGTTTGGGAAAGCAGGCGGAAGGCAGACAGTCCAGTTATTGGTGACGACTGTGGGTCACCTTATCAACAACCACCACAGACACTTGAGTGCCTTCTGTGCGTTGAGCACTGGGTTCTGGAGTTTATATGCATTATCTCTAGTCCAACAAGCACCCTAAAATGCAGAGGGGCCATCTCCCCATTTTACAGATGAGAAGGGAAGCTAGTAAGGTTAAGTAACTTGCCCTAGGTGTCAGGTGAGCCCTGATGGTCTGACCCGTTGCACCAGAGGCTCTTTTCAGGGATCCTTTCTCCCAGCCACCACCCAGCTGTACCTTCCTGCCCCCTTTGCTCAGTACAAAAGCTGCCTGTTTCCTTAATGAAGTGACAACTTATCATAATATAGTTAAAATTTCACCCAAGGAGTAATTTAGGTACCTTTACCTCAGCTTGTGACCTACTGTTGTGTAAGAGTAGGTTTCCACCTCCAAAGAGGAAAGAAAACAATAAGGGGAAAGAAAGCAAAAGCCCATGATCATGGGTCTCCCTCCCAACTAACACTGTCAGGAAAGAAGAGCTCCCAAGTTCTAGCCTTTACTTGAAAGCATGCCAAAGAGTTTCTTGTCTCTTAGTTTCTCCCATAAATACCAAACAAGAAAAAGTAAAACAGGCAAAATACTATAGAGGGGATACAATAATGATGCAGCTTCCTAGTTGCTTCAGGTGACCATCTATGATGAGAGTACTACCATTATTTAGCCACTGAGAAGGCAAAGTAAGGGACCTGCCAAAGGTTACCCCAGTTAGGAGGTACACAGTTGGGATTTGAATTCAGGTACTCTGAGCCCAGAATCCAAATGTTTTCTAACCCAGGCTCTGACTCCCTCCCAGCACGAGGAAGGCAGATGCAACTGGGGAACTGAGCTGGCACTATTCCACAGGTGTGCTGGGAATCATGGAGCAAGGTAATCTGTCTGCACTTGGCTCTCTGGGTCATTGTCTTCCAGGGCCCACCAAGAAGCTGGCATTCAATGGCTATTTAGTGAATGCATAAATTAAGAAATGTTCTAAAATATCCTAGATTTTGTATAGGAAATAAAAAGAAAAAACTCTGAGATTAGGATGAAACCAAATTTCTCAATTCATCCCCCTGCTCCCCATACACATGGGCCATGGGGTGTGATGGCTGCACAGGTGGATCTCAGAAGACTTGGCCTTGCTCGGTGATATATCCTGTTCTACCACCAGGCTATGCCCAGGGGCCTTCAAATAAAAGTTACTTCATGCTGCTGGCAGAAATAGAGCCAGACGACCTATGACCACAACCTGGCCCCACTGCCTACTATCTGTGTGACCTTGGGCACATCACTTGACCACTCTGTGCTGACTCAGTTTTCTCAACTGTAAAATGGGGATAATAATAGTTCCCGCCTCAGTGGATTTGTGAGGGTTAAATGAGTTACTATATACAGAACACTTAGAGTAGTGCTGGCGATATGAGTGTTAGCTATTGTCAATTTCCTTCTTCCTCTAAGGATCCCAGTGCCCTTTACTTATTCTGTTTTGCAGCTACTTACTGACTTATAATCTCATTTTGAGAGTTAGATGTCCAAGTACAGGACCATCTCTTTTTCCATGTCCCTTAAATTCCTGTATCAAGAACACAGGGCAGGTTTAAGATGAGCAACAACTGATCAGCATCCCTGGGGGGAGAGATCCCTGGAAGATTCTGGGAAGAGAAAGAGACAAATGACAAAGTGGTGGGCTCATAAAAGAGGCCTGTGACAAATGACTGGGAGGACTGGGTGGACAGATGGAGAAGAGCAAAGGCCCCTGTCCTTTTATTGGAGAACTCCTTGTGGCTCCCTGAACAAGACAGTGGCTCCCTAGGGGCTGGGCTAAGGGTTGGTCTCCCTGGTTTTCTCTGCTGGGATGAGTAATATGGACCAGGGCAGAGGGTCTATATCAATCTAGCCCAGCAGAAAAATGAATGAAAATTGAATTCCCCAAGGAGAATTGGGGAGCTGTTATCCAGACAGAGATAAATCAAAGGATGCCACAGAGACAGGGAGAGCAGGTTTCCAACAGCAGGAGAATAATTAAGGAAACAGTTTCGAAATGCAAATGATAAAAGAGGGTTTGAGAGGAATAAGGACAAGGAGATGATTGGAGATGGGGTGACACGGAGCAGAGGCAGTGAATTGTCCCTCAGCGGGAAAAGAGACCAGGCTTCAGGATTCCTGGCGTCTTGAGGGTGAACTCGCCCACCCTGTGAAGTTCCTAAAATGCAAGGGTTAGAAGACACACAAGTCTGCTATGCCCAGTGGAAAGAGCACCAGATTGGGAGTCAAAGGCTGGATTTAATTTCCAGTTGACTCTGTAACTTATTAGCAGTGTGACCTTAGGCAAACCACTTAACTTCTCCGTTTCCTGATAGTCAAGCCCTGGCATGATGATGAAGATCAAATGAGATAAAATATGTGGGGAAACTTTGTAAAATGTAAAGTGCTAGACAAATGCAAGCTTTAATCATTTTCTTAAATTGAGTTTCTGGAGAGTCTTCCCTCAGAATTGGATCCACTGACATGTTGGGTTTGGTTCCCAGAAATGTAATATGTAAATGTCCAGAAAGTACTGGATACTCTTCCTGACTATTGACCGACTGCCCCGACAGAACTTTAAACCTGGAAAAGCCACATGGCCACCAGCCATGAGTGGTGGCTGGTACCCACCCTCCTGCTGGGTATAGCTGAAAAGCACAGGTCTGAGGAGGCTCTGAGAACCATTGCTCCTGGGACGTCACCTGCTAGCTGTGAACAGCCTTCAGTGGGAAAAGCCCTGAGTTAGCTCAGAGGTTTAAGTCCAAACACTTCTATGGTTTTCCTGGGCTATTCCAGTAGAGACTGCTCTCTGTCGGAACTAGTCCTTTGATTCTGTGAGAGGTTGGGGCGGGGAGACTAGCTTAGCCCATTATCCTCCGTGTGTTCACCCTCCAATACCACTTATGAAACTGTTGTGAATAATAGATGGAATTACACAGGTAGAAGCTCTTACCTTGGTGCTGGGCACAGTTTTACACTTTCAGTAAATATTGGTTATTATCATTACCACCATAGGTTATTGTGTTGATGTTATTATTATTGCTATCTGTAGTGGCAGGCACTAAAAGGTACGTTTAAGGGAAGCTTTTTCTTTTTTAAACTGGAGATTCATTATTAGATGGGAAAGGTAAGGGCCCAGGAGGAAACTGAAATACCTTGGCAGATGTAGGTGTTAGTAGAAGACCTTGGGAATGGGATTCAGCTCATACCATGAGACAAATACCTCTAGAGAAGTATTGGAATGCAAAAAGGGTATTTATTGGAGAAGCTGCTTTGTGGGTACCTATGGGGACACAGAGGGTTGTTGGGGGAACTGCTGCTCACAAGTCAAGAATTGACAGCAGAATGGGTCTCCCAGGGCTCTTTTGCCATTGGTAGAGTTGAAAGTGGCATCCCCTGAACCAGTCCTGGGCACAGGAGAGTCCCCATCACAGTAATGCTGCCCCAAACCCAGTAACAGGCTAATGACATGCAGTGAGAAGAGGGCAGGACCCAGGCAGGTTCATTCAAGGGGAGCAGGAGCTGCAGAGAGCATTTAAAATATATAATATTAAATCATAGAAGGAATTATGCATATGCTTCACATTTCACTGCAGATAAATATTTTATCTTTCACTAATATTACTGAAAACATATATCAACTTTACAGGAAATCTGGAAAAGAAAAAATTCCGTAAAACACATCTCCCTAATATACTTTTTTTTCTGTAATACACATCTGAATAGCATTCTGATATATTTTCTCCCAGTTTTTCCCCAAAGTTTTTGAAAAACAACTTCTATTAGTTTTTTTTCCTGCTTTATAAAATAGTGTGTTCATTGAGGAAACTGAAAAGAGCAAAAAGAAGAAAATAAAAATTGTAATGTGCAGATAACCACTTTTGTATTTTAGCATATATTTCTATCTATGCTTGTTTAAAAAATATCCTAAAGTCCATACTGCTTCACATTCTTATTTTTCCCTCACCTCCTAATAAATCTGGAACACTTTTCTACATTATTAAATATCCTGTTGTATATTCAAATGACTATAATATTCCATTTATATACTCTAATAATCCCCTATTGTTGGATATGTAGGTTATCCTCTTTAACTGTTATAAACATATATCATTATAGATATTATTCTTGATTATTTTGTGTGGACAAATTTTCATATGGATGAGGTCGAATCCATCACACTGTTAGGCTATAAAAGATATTGCCAAAATGCTCTCAGAAGACAGTGTTCCTTTTTCCATACCCACCAGGAAACTGTTTTCTAATTTTCCCACACACCCTAGCCAACAATGGGATTACCACTGCTTTTATCTTTGACTAATATTTTTACATACTTATACATATTGCATCCTGCTTTTAAAATTTTTAGTATTTCACAAGCATTTCCATGTTGCTAGGTTTCATAGTTACTTTCAATAATTGTATAACATTATTTTTCTTTTATTGAATATTTAGGTTGTTTATGCATCTTCTTGTCTGAAACTTTTTTCAGATTTTATTATTTCCGTAGAATAGACACTCAAAAGTGGAAAGACATGAGCTAAAAGAGGATGAATAGTTTATGGACTTGATACATATTGCCCAACTGCTTTTCAAACGAATTGAAGAGCTTATAAACACCTTAGCAATGTTTGTGAGAGAAACAGTCTCCAAGTACCTTCAACAGCAGTGAATTCTCCGATTCCTCCTCCCCTTTTTCACTGGACAGACAGACAGAGGCATATGTACAAGATGTTTTGTTTTGTTTTTCTTTAATTCTTAATGAGGCTGGCATTTCCTCGTGGTTGTTTGCTAGCTAAAGTTTTCGTAGAAAACATTTTGGTAAACACTGAGAATTCGCCTGGTTCTTGGCTTCTTGGGCACTGGAATTGCCTCCCAGGTAGGCAGGGCAAGAGACGATGCCAACCCAGCACCAGGACACACAGAAGTCACTGTGACTTCATTGAAAACAAATTCTAAGCGCTGACAGCCATGCCAGGCTCGCCCACTGTCAAGCTTGTCCCTCACCAGTCCTGGTAGCCCCTCTTTGTGAACAATCCCCTCTTTGGAGAAAAGGCTGGATGAGAGAGAGAGCGCCCAGTTCCCCTTCCCAACAGAGCCAGACCCCACTAAGCTGGGACCACACATCTGTCTGTGTCTCCGGAACGAAATTCAGGGTGGCGGTGTTGTGAGGGCTGGGATCTGCAGAGTTGCCTATTAGGATAGGATCCTAGGATCGGGAGAGGGTCCTATTGCAGGGGGATGGGCTTCTCGCGCCTGCAGTCAGGCAACGTCGAGAATCTGATGAAGCACTCGGCGGCGACCCGTCCCATCGATGGGCCTTCTGTTTTATTTCCTCTAGGACCTCGCGCGGAGAATTGGTGTTTGTGTGCGTCTTGTAAATACCATAAGCAACACGCGCGCCTTCGCTCGTTAGCCCCGGCGGTGGGTGTGCGCGCTGCCGCCCCGCACGCACGAGGTGGGGAATTATTCAAAATACCCGCGGTTGCAGCGGGTGAGGCAGGGCGGTCTCGAAGGACTGAGGGCAGGACGAGCGGGTCGGACGCAGGCAGAGCGCCCGGGACCGGGCAGCGGAGGACCGAAGAGTCCACTGGGAGCCGCAGGCCGCGGTGTGCGGGGGCGCGCACCCGGGGGCCCGCGCCCCGTTACCTCCGCGCGCAGTCCCTGGCGGCCCTCCACCACCGGCCGCCGCCCGCTGCGTGACTCGCGCGCTCCGGGTTCAGTACGGGCTGTCCCTGGCCCGACCTCAGCCAGACGCGGGGGAGAGAGAGCAAGGGCTGGGAAGCGCCGGCGGGAGAGGAGTTGGCCGGAGGAGAAGAGGAGGAGGCCGAGGCCGAGGACGAGGAGGATGGAGTCATCTAGTTACGGAGCGCGCTTGATCATCAGGCGGGGAGAAGCCTGGGACCGAGAGCGCGCGACGGAAGACCCCTGCCGAGCGGCCCGGCCTCCGGAGCGCCTGCCTCGCCCTTTGGTTCGAACGGAGGAGCGGAGAGGACACCAGCCGCCCGCTGGGGCCAGGACCCCCTCCCCCTCGGGGGAACCCACGGAACCCTCGAAGGCCCGGACACCGCCGTCCGGGACACCTGCTGCCGCGGCCGCGCTAACCGCAGTATTTATACCCGGGGCGCGAGCGCGCACCGCGGGCAGCGGGTGGGGGAAGGCCCGTGAGGCCCCGCCCCGCTCCATGCAGTCCCGCCCTCCTGCCTGGCCGGCCTCCCTCGGGGCGCTGGGACCCCCACTCCGGCCTGGGTCCGCCGCTTGCTGCCCGGTGGGGGGCTTGGCTGAAGGGCGGGCCTGCCTGCGGAAAGCGACGTCACGGCCGTTCCTGCAGTGTGAATGAATCAAAATGCCTGGGTGACCGCGGCCTCCCCGGCGGCCGGCACGCCAAGGGTGGAGGGGGAGGGGGAGGGAAGCGGGCGGGGGGAGGGAGGAGGGGGGAAAAAAGCCAGAGCTGCAGCAACAGCGTCTCCTCAACCCGGGATGTGCACCAACCCGGGAGAGGGAGATCAAAGGGATTTGAAACAGACCGGGGACTGGCAGGGGGAGGGGGGCCAGGCAGCCTGTGGAATCCTGCTGGAGAAACGGAGGGTCCGCTTCCACCGGGACTTCGGCGGTCTGGTTGGGTGTTTTTTTATTATTATTATTTTCCAATTTCTGAATCCAGCTTGAGCGAGAGATCTCCGTAGACTGCGACTCGCTGGCTCTCGCTCGGAGATGATGCAGAGCGCAGCTGTCCCCGCGGAGGGGGCTGTCAAGGGGCTCCCGGAGATGCTTGGTGTGCCGATGCAACGTAAGACACCCCCTTTTTCGCTGATTTAATTTGGTAGCCAGACAGCCAGCGGCTTGGGCCGGTTTGGGGCGGGCCGGACGCTGCGCGTAGCCTGGACCGGAGGGGACGGGCGGGGCGAGGGGCCGACGGCCGGGGCGCAGAGGCGGTCGCAGGGCAGGGGCACCGGGCAGAGTGCGTGTGAAGGGTCTGGCCCTCGGCTCTGGGAGCCGAAAGTGAACGCCTCCAGGATGGTGCTGGAGGCGAACCAAAGGATACCGAACCCCGTATCCCCAGCCCGCGTTGGGGAGAGTGCTGTTTGGGGACGCCAGGGGAACAGATTGCAAGCCAGGCCAGAGCCCTGGGGTGGTCCCCCCAAATCACTCCCCCGGGGGGGGGGGCGGGGAGGGCTACAGTCAAAGCTCGAAGTACCGCTAGTGCAACTTCACCCCAGCTGGCGGAAAGTTGGAGAGCGCGTCCCCCTCCCCGGGGCTGGCGGCACAGAAGCCCAGGCCCACTCTCTGTAACCGCGCGCAGGGCGTGCGCGCCTGGTGCGTCCCCAGCCACTGCTGCCCGCAGCGCCCGCCGCCTGCGCCGCCGAGACTGCCAGCTCCTAGAGAGGAAATCCACTCGCCATATTCTAGCAAGCCGAGGAATGAAGGGAGGGGGAGCACCAGGACGAAGTTCTGAACTCGAATACATCCTTGGCGCACGAGAGGGCAGGTTTCGGGATGGCTTGGACTCGGAAGGGAAGAGATTAGAGCGTAAGGGCGCTTTGCTCGCCCGCTCGCCTGTCTTTCCTGCGCCCGAAATTAGGAAGCTGGCCGAAGCTCAGAGCCTGTTTATCTTCAGGTGTGTGTGTGAGAGTACGTGTGTGCGCGCGCGCGCAGGGATTTTCCAGGTGGGAATCTGTTTCTGACCCTCACTCGCGAAGGGTGAGTCTTCGGTGGAAAATCTGTGCAGAGGCCAGAGCAGGTCCCGTGGCGTCGCGCGCGCGTGGTGGGCGCCGCGCGAGCCCTGCCCCGCGGGCTCTCAGGTTCCGCGGAACGCCCCTGGGCTTGGGAGAGAGAAGAAGGTCTTCCTCCCTCTAGTAGCCGAGGGGTTTCTGCCTGCGACTTCTTCCATGGAGCGGTAGCTACATCCTTGAGGTTTAAGTAAGGGCTGGCTCATCCGCGGATGGTACCTACCTACGAACTAGGGTGCAGGAGCGCGCCCTCCTGCGCCCCGGCTCTCCATGACAAGGTTTCTGTCCCAGCAATACCTCAAAGGTAGGCTGGCGAGTGTTCCCCGTCTCCGCGACTTCCTAAGAAGTTTGTGAGAAGGGACTAGAAGAGGATAGCTTCACTCAAGTTATTTAGGCTGTTCCTTGACTATCCTACAGTTATCTTTTGTGTCTTTTTTGGTCAGTTATTGACAATTCTAGGTCTGCGCTGTGCCTTCGAGAGTTTACTGCTAAGATGTGTCTGAAGAAGGTGTTGGGGGCTCACTGACTCCTTACTCCCCTCATCCACCAAGGGCGGGGAGGGAGGGGGTTGTCAGTCCCTCGCGCACACACTCACAAACCCTGTCAAATGTGCTCCGGCTTAAGCTGATTGTCACTCTGTGCAAGTGAGGGGAGTGTGAGAGTGGACGAAGGTGTGTGTTTCTCGGGTCCCTTTACCGGGTACAGCTGTGATTTAATAGTTGTGGCCCATAGGTGGCCTGTGTTAGGACTGCAACATAACACAGTGGGTTTTGCTCTGACAGCCTTTCTTTGGATGCCTCACACACACTCTCAGATGGTCTCACTTTTTGTTTTTCTTACTCAGAGACAAGTTTGATTCCATCATCAGGAACTCGATTTCCTAAAATGCCTAGAACTCACCCTCAGAGCGACAGTTCACCAGGGCTCAGCGTCTGGGTTCGAAGTGTGGAAAACTTAAGGAGGTAGAGAAGGGGACTCTCATTCCAGGGTGGTCCAGCAAGGCAAGGCTGAACCTGGAGAGGGTGATCTGTCCTTCCTTTTGTCTTGCCCTGGTTCTGTGGCCTGGGTTGGAGGCCGCACTGGCCAAAATTGAGGGCACCAATCCCTTTGGGAATTAGGATCAGTTTTTTTTTTTTTTCTTTTGGGGATGTGTGTGGATTGTTCCCTCACCAACTGCAGCAGATCTGGCTTCTGGCTGTTAAGCTGCTGGTGCTGGGAACTGGGGGTGGAGGGGAGGAGGGCGGCTGGCCCCCTCTGGCATATATACCCAACCATTCTCTTTCTTGGGATGTACGACCCAGTAGCCTAAGAATTCCATGTAGAAGTGGACATGCCTTTGGGCCTCAGGGATGGAGAGGGGTAATCCTGGGATGTGGGTGTTTAAACCTGGCGTGGGGGTGGGAGTGGGGAGCAGAGAATAGAAGAGCTCTCCAACAGCCCGGGTCCCTCCAACCCACCGACTGGAAGGCTTACCCATCCCCCCACCACAGCCACCTTCTGCTTATTCACTGAGCCACCACAGATAGAGCTCTGGTCTAGAGATCCCCCCACCTCAGTGCCCCTGGTGCCCTGGCCTCTAGGGGCATTATAGGGGTTGGAATCCAGTTTGGTTCTGCTTTGAGGGGATGGTTTAGGCGCATTCCCTTCAGGAAAACGTTACCAAGTTATGTAATTATTTCTCTCCCTTGGTGGTCCTCTTCCTTACACCCTATCTGCTCTCTCCCATACCCCTCAACCTCCCCCCACACACATACTCCTTGCTCCTGGGTGGCCTGGTCTATGGCGCTCCCTGTCCCCCTGCTTCACCGCTTGGAGGTTGCAGAGCAGGTCCCAGCCTCGCTCCCACAGCCTCTGGGTCACCCAATAAGGATGCGCCGGGCCGGCCTCAGGCTTTCTTGGCTTTCTTCATCCCTTTGAGGGGCATAGGCCTGAGCAAGAAGCTTGGAAGAATCTGGAAGGAGGAGGCTGGGAGCAATCCAAGAGCAACTTAGAGTAGAGAAATAAAACACCCCCTCCTCCAAGCTTGTACTGGTTGCCTGGGCAGCACGCCCTCCCGCCTCAGGTCAGTGTTTTCTAAGGAACTCAAACCCTGGCTCCTTGCTCTGGGTGTTGGGAATGCTCTCCTGTGCAGGAGGCAACACCCTCAGGGTCACATCCAGCACCGGGAGAGTTAGTTGTTTTGTGGGTGCAGGTGGACAGGTTCAGAAAAGGACCTTGTCCTAAGTTGATGGGTCCCGGCTAATTGGCCCACGATTTAGGGTAGCTGGTTTTTCTTGTTCCTGGCACAGCCTGTCTTTGTCTGGGTGGTTCTCGCTGCGCCCCTTGGGGCTGCGAAGGTCGGAGTCCCCACAGCGCCTGACCCTGCGCAGCGCTGGGTGCAGTGATCTCTCAGTCAACTCCGAACCTCTCTTCTCCCCGAATCCAGCGGTTCCAGTCCTGCTGGCCCCTCTTGCTGGCCAAGACATTTAGGAACAACAAGGGACATGGTGGGGGTGGGGGCGCGTTTTATCATCCTCTTGCCTTCGGTTTTGGCCCATCTCACAAGTAGTCTCCCGGGGCACCAAGGAAAGGAAAACGGACATCCGAGAATGTTGGCTGGAGAGCGGCCCGATCCCGCGGGAGGAAAGACTGATTAGCCCGGTCCAGACTGGGAGTGGTGAATGGGAAGCAGGCCCAGGGCGGAGGTCACCCATCTCTTACTTGTGTCCTAAGAAAATCTATCTTGCAGCTCTCGTGAACCCCGAAGCTGTGGGCAAGGGTGTTTGGTTTTGTAGTTGGTAGGATCTGTGCAAAGGACGGCTCAGGACGCCTCATTAGCCTTCTTCCCTTCCGGGTGCTCCTGCGGGGTGAATTCTCCCTGCCCTGGTCGGGTCCGACTCCTCGCCCCCAACCTTAAACTCTTGCAGGCTATATCTTAAGGGTGGAGTAAACGCATTTCCCGGCAGGGAGTTCTCTCCAACTCTGGAACAGCGATTTGCTCTTCTTCCCATTCCTGCCTTTTTCGTGGTTCCAAGGGAGGTAAAAAGGAAAAAGAAATACACACACACACACACACACACACACACACACACACATATATATACACACACAAAATACAGAGAGATTGATATTTCATTAGATTCCGATACAGATATTCAAACAGCAGCCCCCAATACCGCAAACCTCTTTGCCTGCGTCATAAAAATATAGTCCGGCGCGGGCCAACTTTTACAGGTCAGACTGGTTGGTCTCGCTGGCAGATTTGGGCCTCGTGGGTTGGGGATTCGGACCCTTCCTCCGCGAGGATCCTGACCCCACCGTCCGGCTGGAGTTGCGCACCAGCCAGAGGGAATTTGGAGAAACCCGGGTGAGCGCGGCCGTGCCTCGTTAGGAGCGGCGGGGTGCCACGGCGCCCGAGGGGCTCGCTTCTCGCGCCTCCTCGGTTCCCGTGCCTATATCGGAGAGGGCGGAGGGGAGCCCGCCTGGGAAGCCGCAGTCTCGGGGCGCTCAGGGAGATGAATTAACGATTTAACCCAGACAGAGAGCAGGCAGGTGGGGCAAGGGAGGGTCGAAGGTCTACACTGAGCGGCCCCCTGTCCGTGTCCGGGGGAGAAGATAAATCCCGGCTGAGAAGAGGAGGCAGGACCTAACTCGAGTGGTTTCCTCGCTTGGCCGTGATCCATCCTCGCGGAAAAACAGCCAGGAGGGGCCAGGCGGGAGCGGCGTCCTCGGGTCTGGGAGCGCGACCTGGGTGACCTCGCCGCCAACGGGGCAGAGCTCCTCTGCCCCCAGGGCAGGCGCCGGCCTGGTGGCCCGGGGGAACCGAAGATGAATTGCTTCCAAAAGCGTTTGCCTCGCACCTGCGGCGCACCTTCCGGAGCGAGCCCGCCGCGTGCCCTGGGTTTTTGAGGGCTCGCCTGGGGGGCAGGTGCGGACAGGGCGGCCCTTCCCGGGGAGCCAGCTTCGCCAGCAACGCGTCCACCCGCTCCAAGTGGAGGTCGCAACTGCGAAGGGGGCAAAAGAGGGGCGCATTCGACACCGCGCGGCGCATTCGGCATTTCTGCGCCTTGGCCCTTTCCCTCCGTCCACCTTCCTCGTCCATCTTCCTCTTCCTAGTTTATTACCCCGATTAGTCTGGGATTGGCCAAGCCTGGAACCAGTTTCCTACTTGTTTGGAGCCGGGCAGACTTTTCTCGCCAGGAGCGCGGGAACTATAAACCCTCTTCTTCCGCATACGCATTTCGCACCAAGAATTTGGGAAAACCGTGTTTACCCCCCCTCCCCCCAACGCGGGCGGCACAAGTCTTTTCGTGAATTTTTAACCCTTAGAAAGCGATTCTCACGTTTTGGGAGCAGTTCCTCCAGCACAGCACCTGGAGGCAGCCGGCGGGTCCCTGCGTCGCGCGCCCACTTCCCGCGTTCCCCTCTGGGCTCCTGGCCCTGCTCCCCGCGCTTAGCGGACCTGGAAGAGCGCTCGAAACGTGGCAGGCTCAAGAGAGACGAGGTCTGTACCTGGACAGTTGTTGCTGTAAATTAAATTCGACCTGGGGAGGGACTTAGTAACACTGTGCGCCCAGGAAAGAAATGGAGCGGGCCGCGGGCTGTACCCAGTGTCCTACAGAGGAAGGCGCGGCTGGGACTCAGCGCAGGCTTCATTCACCGTTTGGGGCTCAGAGGTTGGTTTCATCAAGGATGGGATTTTTTTTTTATTTTTTATTTTTTTGAAGGCAGGGTGAATGTCTTTTAAAGGAATCTGAAGGATGAAACTAGTCAAGAAGAGTTACTAGCAAAGCCCGGGCGAGATGAAACTAGGAGCGGCAGGAAGTTAAATGAAGGAATACCAAAGCGAGGTGTACCTCCCTTCCGACACGCCAAAAACAAAGCGGGGTTAAGGCAAGAATGTAGGCTGAACGCCTCGGGGGTTAGAGTCGAGTCTTCAAATAGAGTAGAGTCTTCAAGACGTCTAGGAGGGGCAACCTACGCGACCAAATACCGGGGAGTCCTCCCGGAGTTGAGGTGGGGTAGGGTGGGGTTGAGGGGTCGAAGCAGGAGGGAAACCAGCGTAGCAATGGCTTTCCATTGAGTAGACAGAACACAGCCCACCGGGGCGTCTTGGATTTTGAACAGTGACCTGATGACCCCGCTGACCAGGTGTAGACAGCCTCAAGTCCTAAATATTTCCATTGTCCTAACACTTCCCTTTTGTCTCGGATTTTAGAGTCCTTTCACTCTGTGTTCCAGTCAATTAGTGATTACTTTAGCACCGCATTTGCAGACAGAACCCAGAGAGGCGCAGGTGCTGGGAGGGCTGCAGTGGAGGAGGGGAGGGAGACAGACACACCTGCAGTCATCCAGGGATGGGAAATTAGTTAACAGGCACTCACCTTTCTTTCTATCACATTGTTAAGAGGTCTCCTTTGAGCCTCTTGATTTAGTCTGTAACGGTGGGTATCTTGTGGGTTTCTCAGGGAAACTAGTCTTCTCCTAATTAAGGAGTTGTGGAGGGGTGAGGTGGGTGGAGTTGGATGGAGGGACCTTGTGCCATTTCTTTCAATCAGGGAAATAGATCAGGATTGGGGCTAAGAAGCTTTGGAATGCAGAGAGACTTGGAAAGAGTTTAGCTGCTGAGCAGCCAGTGGAAAGGAGTAATCTTATCCACTTTGGGAACCCCAAGGCTGGAGACAGACTGAAACAGCCATTTGCTGTGGGCACCAGATACCTTACTGTATAGATAGCTGAGTTTGGCGATGGATGGTGTGTGCAGGGGGTTTGTTTTGTAATGGTTTTCTGCCTTTCCTCCACTTCTGGAACGAGTGTTAACAATGCCCATAACACAGATGTGAGCCAACAGGGTCTACCGCTTTTATGAAACTGTCATCGTGGCTTGAATGTGTGTCTTCCTTGTCTGTCTCTCTTTCCTTTCTCCCTCCCTTCCTCCTTTTGTGAGATCCTTGCGGGAGGAGCATGGGTTTGCACAGGATTTCTGACCAGCGGGGTCTCATCAGGGGTTGAGTGCCCAGCAGGCTGTGGGGAGGTAGATCCATCCATCTCTCACGCAGTTTCCAGGAGGCTTGAGGGGGAAGAGCAATTTCTGGGTCTGGAACAGAAGCGATCCCAGAGCGGGGCTACTGTTGTTTGTGGTAGGAAGAAAAACTCACATGCCCCCTGTTGAGGTCTTTACCTTTTTAAGGTCTTAATTTTATAGGAACCTCCATCAAAATGGAGCACAAATGAGCCATTTTGAGGCGCTGCAGCTGGGGGTAGGAGGAGAGGTTTAACTGGCAAAATTGAAATGGATTCTTCCTTGGAAAATGTACTTTGAGTTAACTGTACTTTGGGTTAGTGGCGGGCTGGACAAATAGTCTCAGGAGGCAACTAGTAACTCCTATTTTTTTTGGCAGATTTCTTTTCTCTGATCCCCACTCCCCTTCTCTCTGCCGATCTAGGTCTAGTCACAGATGTTTTACTGTGTGGTATCTCACTCCCAAATGCCTTTAAAGTATAATTGGCTTTAATTATAATGTTAGGGGGTTAAGGGATTGGTTCTGGGAACAGCTTAATAGAGACAAAACTTGCAGCCAAATTAATTGAAAGTTTCTTCTTATGAAGGAGCAGTTGCCAAACATATGGAATATTGCCACAGAATGAGACATCAGAAAAACGCATTGTGGAGATTGAGCAATGATTAAATGTGAAGAATGGAATAGAAATAGATGTCTGTGGCAGTTCCATAGACTGTCATGGATTCGTTTAATGTGATTTTTCGGTTTTATTTGCAATTATTGAGAATAGTCAATACTTAACAGAAGATTACTAATTCTGTGTCAATGTATAACCTAGGAGATAATTCTACACCTGGAAAATATATGTCTACATTTCTTATTTTATTTACTATGGGATGCCTTCTTTTTAAGGGTTGTCCAGATTCAGGCTTAAATGGTAACATCAAAATTGTCTCAAGGCTACTTTTGAATTTGATCTTTCATCGAAGAGGTTACTATTTTTGAGCTAAGCAGAAGAACAAAAGAGATTTTCAAAGGGACCTCAAACCACCAAATGAAAAAATAGGATCTGTGGTGGGAAGGATTCTAGGGAAGAACAGGGGGAGAAGACGACGACGTTAGGTGTGATCATTTCTGATTCTCTGACTCTTTTCTAGTTGTTAGTCATTTGTCAAGACAAACTGGAAATTAGATAAGATGTGTAGATTGCTGTATTTTTGAAGTACATCAGCGAATAGGATTATATTAGAGAATATAATTTACCTTAAATGTGATGCCAGGTTTTGTTTTGTTTTTTACTTATCTCAGTATTTTTGTGGCTGGCCCAGATCATATAGACAATGCTGTCATCACATAATAACACAATGTTCAATGAACTTTTTATTCTTAAATTTTAAAGAACCAATATTGGAATTTTGTGCTTCTACTGTGCTGTTTAAGATTATTCTTACTAGGTTATTAAGAGAAAGTTTATAAAAAGCATTTTTGAAAATTATGTTTGGTCTCTTGAAGATGCTTTGGTTTAGAATAAGGGAATATATAAATAAGGATGCTCTAAGTTCAGTTCAGTTGCTCAGTCATGTCTGGCAAAGCATTTCAGTATTCTTACTGAGAATCATGAACTCCTTATTGCCATAGAATAAGGGAACATATAAATATGCTCTAAACTGCTCAATAAAAGTGAATTGTCTTTAATAGGGAAATAATAAAGAGCCAGGAGGGGGTAGAAAACAGACACATCTAGTTCTGATTTGTCATGTAAACTGCATCCTGTGTCTCAGTTCTCTGTTCCGTTGGTCACAGTTATCAGGTGATTTGAAAGGGGAGTTATGACCAGAAAACAAGGTTTTAGTGTCAGTAGGGATGGCAGCAACTTGGAAAAGTTTTATTTAAGAAATAGGTATTGAATAACAGAACTTTCAGTTAGTTTAACTGTACCTCTGTTATAATTCTGAGACTTGGATATTCCAGAACTTAGGTTTGCATTTAGACAGGTCTGGTGCCATACTTGTTATGTCCTGTGGCCTTCTGTTAGCAACACTTGAGAATTAATCATTCCCAGATGAAATGAATAAGCCTCCACTGAGAATATTTCCCCAGCCTGCCTTTTCAAAACCTCCTCCTTTCTTTCTTACAGAACTTTAGGTAACAGAGCAACATTGTCTGCCATTAATTGCTGTTTTCTCCCTCTTCTATGTTGGGAAGGAATCGAGAATTCCAAGAAAAACATTTGCATAATATTTCAATTATATATGTGTTTCCTTAAAGCCCCATTTGGCTTTTCTCCTTTCAGTTTGAAATCAGTTTAAAAAAAAAAAAAAAAAAGGCAAATAAAATTAAGTATTTTGGGAAACATACAGTAGCCAAATGTTATTTAAGACAGAGTTCAAAACGAAAACTACTTACCAGCAAAAGGATTTGAGGTGAAACCCACCAGACAGAGGTGGCTTTGGTGAGCATTGTTGGAAGCCTTGGTCTTCAGTTAGTCTCAGAATCTATCACAGAGAAAAAGAAGATTCTAGCCCTGGTTTGCTCCCCAATTGTGTACCCTTAGGGAAGCCCTTTTAAATGTAGAGGTTCACTTTTCTCAAGATCTCAAGGAAGAGTAAATGAGCTTGCAGATTTGCAAGTTCTTGACAAAATTCATAGTGTGGGCAAACTTAAAGACCACGATCATGATCACGGTTCCTGTTTTGGGGATGGAGTTGCCCTAAGCGGGCTGGAGGGCTCCTGGGTTTCCTGAGAGGATGGCCAAGACAGTAGGGAGCACTAAGGGGTCTCCAAACAGGAAAGAAACCCTGGAAGCAGGTCCCAGGGACCGGCTCCCTATCCAGAAAGAAGCAAGGAAAACCTTTTCCTGGGCATAAGGCTGTCAAGTCAAATGGTTTGTGAAACAAAAAGAATTTTATTGTCCAAAAAGCAGTGATAAAGCAATGTCTTGCAGGATTCCAAAGTGGCCCATGAAAGTCCAAATTTTACAAAATATTAATCTGTTCTGAGACTGTAATTAAATGAACATTATTCCAATCAGTACAAAATACCTGTCTTTAAAATATTAAAGTATTCACCAGCATTATGGGTCCAATGGAAATATCTGAAATTCTAAATCATTTTTCCAGAAAGATAAACTTTCTCAAATACACTTTAGAAATCCTTGTCAAGTGTGTTGGTTCTAGTTTCAGTCTCCTTAGTGGGAAAAAAATTGTTTTTCCTCACCTTGTTGATCTTCTGTGACCAAAGAGATAGAAAGCACAATTTTTCAAAGAATTAAAATCGATTAAACAAACACAAACAATCTCTGAAATGTTTCAAGGTGGCCCCAGGTTCCTTGAGAGCAGTTTCTTGGAAATGAAGAAACGTGAGTGGGGAATAAAAATACCCAGTACTTATTATACATCATCAGAGGGGTGTGGGCAACTTGATCTGCTGCAGACCGTATTAGACCTTTGATCTCTTCCACTTCCCACCTTTCTGAAACTTCTCAAATGGAGGAATTTGGGGATTTAAAACAGAATCCATTGTCTGTGGGCCATGTGCCCCCACTATGGCACTTCAGGTGATGTGAGGACTGAGCATCACGTTGTGGCTTTTATGAAAGCTTATAAGCTTCTTTGATGAAGAAGTAGGTTCCAGCTATAGGCAAAGGGTTTTTATTTATTTCTTACCAAACAAGAAAAAGTCTCTTCACCATTGGGCATTTAGATGTCTCCAAGGAAAACAGGAGAAGCCTCAAATGTTAATTTGAACTCAGTCCACTCTTGCCTGGATACATTACAGCAAAAGGTCAGGCAGTTTGTGGTCCCAACCACCCCCACTCTCAGCATTCACATATGAGGAGGGGGACCAAGGTCTGGCAAATTGGCCCTCGTTCTATGGAGGAAAGAATCTGAGAGATTTCTTTATTCCAAAAAGACTGAATCTTGTAATGTTGCATTATCTGCTGTTCATGCTCTGGGATTATGTTGATTAGAAAGGGTTATACATTTTCCAGATGGTTTAGAACAAGGGGGATGAAGGAGAGTTTTGAGTGTTCTGGTGGTGAGGGTAGGGAAAATTATATTGGGAAATAATGAAGCATGAAATAATTTTGATACACTTTAAATGTATAAATCCATTTTGTTGGTGACTGGCTATGAGAAGGGAGAAGGAAGCTGACCACTGAGCTTGGACAAAGGTATTATGGAAGTAAGTGATTTATACTCATTAACTGATGCAGTCACATAGCAAGCCTGAGAAAATGATGTTATTATCTCCATTTTACAGATAAGAAAATTGAGGCTTAAAGAGATTGAACAACTTGTCCAAAATCACACACATGGTAGAATCAGCATCTCAGACTCTGGTCTGGCTTTTATCATAAACAGTTTGGCAGACCTAAAGATTTGAAGATCTGAACTCTAACCAGAACTGAAAATTTTCAAATTCCCTAAGTAGTTTTCCAAAAAGGTCTTTGAGCAAAATTTTCTATTTCCCCTAGCTTTCCATTTCACTCACTATCCATTCTCCCCACCTCTCCAGGGTTGGACAGCTCCCTCATCCAGAGATGGTTTCCTTTCTGTAGATACAGCTTGACTTCAAAAGAATTGTTTTTTTTTTCCCCAGAGTCACCATGCCTTAGCTGTTGTATCCAGATATGTGTGTGTGTGCGTGTGTGTGTGTGTGTGCGCCTTTAGGAGTGTGTGTTAGTATCTGTGGCATGTGTGTGTGTACCTATGAATACATGTATGTGTGGGTGCTAAATGTTTGAGTATACGTGAATGTGTGTGTGTGTCAGAGTGAATGTGGTATGTGTGAGTGCCTTTGTCTATGTATGAGTGTGTATGCTCAATGAACATTAGTGATTGTGTGTTTCTCTGTGTGTCTGAGTATATATGTTAGTGTGTCTGTGTTAAGTATGTCTTTGTATATACTGCAGGTGTGACTATGTGGGTACATCTAACTATGTGTATGTGAGTGTGTGTAAGGGTGTCTGCTTGGGTAGTTGTGTACATGCAACTGTTCTCCCTGCAGACTTAGGTCTATGCCTTGGGTTGTGTCTCTCTGCTGGACTCTGGTGGACGGCCCCATGATGGGAGGGTATTGTCCACGTGGTCCAGCACCTCCACAGATTCCTTGGCTGCTTCAGGAGTGTTGCTGTCTTTTCATGCCTGGGTTTACCCTCTACAGAGCCCCAGCAGAGAGCATCACCACAGAACACTTTCCTGCAGATAAGATAAAAATTTTCATTTTAAATGAAATGACTCCTCAGATCAGGAACTGAGTTTATAGATCAAATTCTGTCTTAGTGACTGCAGAAGTCTGCTTAAACTCCAGTTTTCAAGGTAAAATCTTGCCATATCAAATACTGCATGGATAAGTCAAGTTTGCTAGGGACTTGGAAATCCTCTCACACCTTGGAAATTTTGGTTATGACTTTATTTCTTATAGGAGACCTTTATAACCTCTGTCCTGTTCAGACTCTTCTAATTATGGGGAAAAAATAGTTTATTGTAGGTTAAAAAAAGATTTGTGTTGCTGCCCTTTGAAATTTTCTGATAAACATTTCACATGCATCTAAATAATTGCCTGGAGCGCTGTCTCCTGAAGTGTGGGGTCTGAGGTCACAGGTCCTCACCCCCATCACAGGTGGGGATGAACCTGAACTTGAATGAATGAATCAACGAGCTGGCACCTTGCAGCTGGGAGGAGGGGATCAGCCAGACAGGGGTTCCCACTCCCAGCTCTGCTTGGGCATTAGGTGTCTGTCCCCTAAAACACCTGCGTGCTCTGTCCAAAGGAGGGAAATCTGTCCCTCAGACATTTCTGTCTGCACAATTGTTAGGGAGCACCGGAGGCTGGTGGCTTATCACTGACACAGAGCAGCTTAGAGACTGTTCCTCCACCCCTATCTCCCCTCTGTAATGTGACACGTGACCCAGTAGAGCTAGATGGGTGAGGTGATGTCTGACCTTCTAGCTCTGGGGTTGGGTGAGCCCACCCCGTGATAGGCTTAGTTCAAATCCTGGTTCCCCCGTTGAGGGACCTCCGACGCTTTGCTTGACCTCTCCCAGACTCAGTTTCCTCATCTGTAAACTGGGGATAATACTCCCACACCAAGTTGTGTGGATTGAGGAAACCTATGCGCAGAGCCCGGCATAGTTTATAACAGGCTTTTGTTGCTTGGTTTTACTTTTATTATTGATATACATACAGTGGATCTCTTAAAACCATTTCTGCATTATTATTATTATTTTTTTAAATGCTCTGTCTCTCAAAATCTGCAGTGGAATACAGTGGGAAAGGTTTTGTTTTCTTTTAACTTAAAAAGCACCCTTAGTATGTCCTTTACTTTTTTTGCCACGCTTGAGGACGCCAGTTGGGTTCCAAGGCCTCAACCCCAAGTTTGGGAAGCCCAGCCTGATCCCTCTGGAAGCACTCCCTGCAGACTGGAGGTCGAGAGAAATGGCTTGTCTGCCTGCTTTTAGTGTTGTTCCTAAACGTGATGTTGTCTCGGCTTCCAACCCTCTAAACCCCCCACCCCTGCCCATCCTTCCCGCATACATTAGCCTTAATGTATTCTCCCTTGAATACTCATCATATTAAGGCTCCCGGTAGATACCTTGCTTGAAATAAATTTTATGGGCATGCATCCTCGCCCTCATCTCCATGCATTTGTGGCCTGGAGGAGAAATATAGCTGTATCTTTCCTTGGAGGCCAAACAACAATTGGGTGGGAATGGGCGGCCCTCTGGCCTGGGTGCAAGGCAGGGTGTGGGGAGGGAGCGGGCTTGCTCTCCGTTCCCCATCGGTCTTTCCAGGCTTAATTTGCCTCTGCTGGCCTGTGACCTGGCTCCTGGGACAAAAATGTCCTTAGTTGGTTTTTCCCCTGGGCTCATGATCCACGAAGACCCACAGGTCAGACCAGGCACCCGCGGCTCAGTGGGGCATGGGTTCCTTTGGCTCTGCACCGCGCCTCTGGGCACACCTCTTCGCTGAGCCGGAGGGCTTCTCCTCTGGAGCTTCCTTCCCATCCTTTGCATAAAGATGCCTGAGCAGACTTCCTTCACAGCTCCTTCCGTAAGACTCAGCAGCTGCCACCAGAGCGCATGCAAGGGAGATCACACCCTTTTCCTCTTAATGACTCCCTTTACCTGCCTATCCTCATCCCTTTCCCAGGCTGGACTTGTCACACCAAGGGAGCTCCAGGTTACCCGCCCCTTACTTACTATAGCTTCACCTCTTCTTTCCCAACCTCCCAACTGGTAAGGCCCCTGCCCTCGGAACCCTCCCTGGCAGCTCCAGGGATGTGGCCCCTGGTGGTCCCTGGAGTGTCAAGCGTGTGGTTGAACAGGAACCTGCCTGGAGGTGCCCAATGAGTCCCCAAGCCATGGCACAGCTGCTGTGTGCTGTGGGTCTGCTCTGAACCTCTGCATGAGGGTCCTGACATCTATGCGGGACTTCTTGGTGGGAGTTGAATGAGATCAAGCTCAGGAACTTGGGCCCCTAACTTTCCTTACTCAGCTCAGTGGCACCACTGCAAATACCTGGTTACTGCAGTTATCTCACTTCCTAATGATAGAAACCTTTACTGACACCCACTGTATATACCAAGGCCTTGTCCTGTATACTGAGTCCTGGTGTTTGGCCTCCAGCCAAAGTGTTGTGAAGATGAATTGATTAATATATCTTCACAACACTTCTACCAGATACAATTGTCATCATCACTCCATTTTACAGGCGAGGAAACTGAGGCAGAGGCAGAGTATTGGGTTGGCCATAAAAGTTTGTTTGGGTTTTTCTGTAAGATGGTTTGGAAAAATCCAAATGAACTTTCTGACCAACCCAATGATTTGTTAAAGCTTAGAAAGCAGAATCAAAATTGGGCAGACTGGCTCCAGAATCCATGGTCTTACCCTGTGTCCTATCTTGCTGCTCTTATTCAATGGAAATTCCTGTAGCTGTCAAGTGCTTGGCCCTTTGCTGAGACTCCTTGGTAAATACCTACTGGTCGAACAGTTTCTTTGTCAAGGAGGAGAGCTTTTGAGATAAAAAGAAAATCGCATCTGAACTGGGACCCGTAGTGAGTGTCCAAGCCTACATGTATCAGGGAGTTTTCCTTTTGGTCTGAGAATCAGGTCAAAAGGCAAGGCATCTAGTGAGTCTGACCTTCAGGCAATGGTGGTGCCTGCTGAGGCCATGAAGGGAACAGTCTGTGTTGGGGTTCAGTTGGGTTTAAGATCAACACTGTGTGTACAGGGCTAACAATGATGGCTAGTGAATGTCTCCATAGCCTGTCTATGTTTTAGATACAAATGACTTAGTACTTGAGAAAGCTTTCTCTTTACATAGGTTTGCTGCTGCTGCTGCTGCTAAGTCACTTCAGTCATGTCCGACTCTGTACGACACCATAGACGGCAGCCCACCAGGCTCTGCCGTCCCTGGGACTCTCCAGGCAAGAATACTGGAGTGGGTCGCCATTTCCTTCTCCAATGCATGAAAGTGAAAAGTGAAATGTGAAAGTGAAGTCGCTCTGTCGTGTCCAACTCTTAGCGACCCCATGGACTGCAGCCTACCAGGCTCCTCCGTCCATGGGATTTTCCAGGCAAGAGTACTGGAGTGGGCTGCCATTGCCTTCTCCGTTACATAGGTTTGGATGTGTTCAGTTTTTCCCCTTAATGTTTTGAGGCTAATGCTCTTATGTGAACACTTTAAAATCACAAGAGATTTAGTTTTACTACTTTTGTTGACATTTGGAGATGTGCAGGAAAAACTAGTGAAGAACTGTCTCCAGGTGAGCTTCTTAGGAACTTTTTCTTTTTGTAAATTTAAACATATATATTAAAAAATTTTACATTGTTGTGTTGGTTTCTGCCATACAACCATGCAAACCAGCCATAAATATACATACATACCCTCCTTAACCTCCCTCCCTGTGATACATATATACTATGGAATATTACTCAGCCATAAAAAAGAATGAATTTGAGTCCGTTGAGGACTAGTGAGGTGGATGAACCTAGAGCCTGTTACAGAGTGAAGTAAGTCAGAGAAAAACAAATATCATGTATTAATGCATATATATGGAATCTAGAAAAATGGTTTTGATGAACCTATTAGAGAGGCAGATATAGAGAAAGGACTTGTGGACACAGTGGGGGAAGGAGAGGGTGGGACGAATAGAGAAAGTAACGTCAACATATATACTCTATCAGGTGGCAGATGGGCAACTGGTGAGAAGTTGCTGTATAACACAGGAGCCCAGCCTGGCATTCTGTGATGACTTAGAGAGGATTTGGTCAGTAATTTATTTGGTGATAAATATCTTTGGAGGTACTCTTGTGTGCCCGGCACTGTGCTAGGCACGGAGGAGATACAACTGAGAAAGAAATACTGCTCCTGCTCTTAAGGATTCCACATTTTAATGGGAAAGATAGTGTGTAAAAAGACAAGTAGCAAAAAATGCTATAATAGAGGTGAGAAACCCCAGGGTTTGCCAGCCTTGTGACCTGCTGTATTATGAGACTACCATGGGAGGCCAAATGCTTGCACATTTATGTTTTTGCTCTTAACATTTGTTACAGTCCTTTTTTTGAGGAGAAGGACAAGGGAAAATGACTAGAGATGTTTACACTATTTGTTTATCCAACTGTGAAAGCCTGACCATTTTATACATTGTGAAGCTAATTCAGTGACTCAAAAATACTATCAATCCCCTGAGCAATCCCTTGGTAGAGATGGGATGGCAGAGAAATAGACCTTGGCTAGGAAGTCACCCAACTCAGGAACAGGATGGGGCAGTGGTTAGGATTCAGTTGTGGACAACAGAGTCTATTTTCACTATTTAAATGGAAAGTGGTCAGTTACCAGGTATGTATTAGATGACTTTCAGGTTAGTGGAGCCAGCCCTGGAGCAAGCTTCTAGGAATAACTCCCAGTCCCCAGAATGGTGTTGCTTCTGCCATGATGGATTAGGACATTAAAACCAGAGAATCCTGTGGCCTCTGCCATGCTCCACACGAGCATAATGGGGGCCTGCCTCTTGGCTGTGCCTCCATTCTACTCAGTTCTGAATTCAGGTCTCTCCTAAGTGCATCTGATTGGCAGACTCTAAATCACATTTGGAACCTGAGCTGCAAGGGAGTCTGGAAAAGCAGAGTCTAGTTTTCCTGTCTGCACTACTACATGAAGTCATATTAGTTGGGGATATTAATTGATGGTATCTTTTGTAGTTCATTAAAATACTGAGATTCTTTCTCCTCTTGGACCTTTAGGCATAGACCTTGGTCACTACCCCTCTCTCCTACATATCATTTTCTTTTTAGGCCAGATGGCCTCTCAGTCCATGCCTAGGCAGGAGGATTCACTTTAGAGGCTTTTAGCACAGATTCTACCCAGTAGTGAAAAGTGTCATGGGCTTCCCTGGTGGCTCAGATAGTAGAGAATCTGCCTGCAATGCAGGAGACCTGGGTTCAATTCCTGGGTTGGGAAGATCCCCTGCAGGAGGGCATGCAACCCACTCCAGTAGTCTTGCCTGGAGAATGCCATGGACAGAGGAACCTGGTGGGCTGTGGTCTACGGGGTCTCAAAGAGTCAGACACGACTTAGTGACTAAGCACAGCACAGTGAAAATGTCATAGAAATAAAGGTGAATGTAATTGGGTCTTCCTGGCCACTGGCTGCTGAATTGCAGCTGGGATAAGTGGAGTTAGCTGATGCTGCTAGCCTCATGGTGCTCTCAGAAACAGGCCCTTTGGGCCAAAGCCAGGCTAGCAAAACATGGATTGGATTTCAGTCCCAACCTACTCCTTTGACCAGGCACCTTTGCACAGTGTACAACCTGCACAACTGTATGTGGCAGCTGTGGGAGTTTGGTTTATGTTCTTTCTCAGATCAGGCAGAATGAGAAGGCATCCACACAGCACCTGGTCCAGTTAGCAGTGCTCTGCAGAAGGCTCACACGGCTCTCTCACCCTCTCTCCACAGAGATCCCCCAGTGTGCTGGCTGCAACCAACATATCCTGGACAAGTTTATCCTCAAGGTCCTGGACAGACACTGGCACAGCTCCTGTCTCAAGTGTGCGGACTGCCAGATGCAGCTGGCTGACCGGTGCTTCTCCAGGGCTGGCAGTGTCTACTGCAAGGAGGACTTCTTCAAGTAAGTCAGAACTGGGTGGTGGGGTACAACTTGCTCTCCCTGCTCTAATCTAACTGCCTCCCACATGCATTGAGGGGGAAGTTTGCGGTAAGACAGGGTGGGGAGGGCAGGGGTCCATCCTGTGTGGGATGGGTGAACCCTGATGCTAAGAGGCTGTTCCTCATTGAGATCCTGCTTCTGATCACTGGCCCCATCATTCCTTGATGCCCAGAGTCTCAGCCTCACGTGAGCTCTGCAAGGGGCAGGGATGAGGAGCCGGCAGGAGGCAGGAGCCAGACTTTTCCAGGGTGACTGACGAAGGATCCCTGCAAATCCTAAAAGGAGTTCCTCTTTCTATTGAGTCGGTGATGCCATCCAGCCATCTCATCCTCTGTCGTCCCCTTCTCCTCCTGCCCCCAATCCCTCCCAGCATCAGAGTCTTCTCCAATGAGTCAACTCTTCGCATGAGGTGGCCAAAGTACTGGAGTTTCAGCTTTAGCATCATTCCCTCCAAAGAAATCCCAGGGCTGATCTCCTTCAGAATGGACTGGTTGGATCTCCTTGCAGTCCAAGGGACTCTCAAGAGTCTTCTCCAACACCACAGTTCAAAAGCATCAACTCTTCGGCACTCAGCCTTCTTCACAGTCCAACTCTCACATCCATATTCACATCACATCTCACATCACATCTCACATCACTTTCCTTCCAAGGAGTAAGCATCTTTTAATTTCATGGCTGCAGTCACCATCTGCAGTGATTTTGGAGCCCCCCAAAATAAAGTCTGACACTGTTTACCCATCTATTGCCTGTGAAGTGATGGGACCGGATGCCATGATCTTCATTTTCTGAATGTTGAGCTTTAAGCCAACTTTTTCACTCTCTTCTTTCACATTCATCAAGAGGCTTTTTAGTTCCTCTACACTTTCTGCCATAAGGGTGGTGTCATCTGCATATCTGAGGTTATTGATATTTCTCCCAGTAATCTTGATTCCAGCTTGTGCTTCTTCCAGTCCAGCGTTTCTCATAATGTACTCTGCATATAAGTTAAATAAGCCGGGTGACAATACACAGCCTTGACGTACTCCTTTTCCTATTCAGGGCACTTGGTTGTATCATTCCTGTGACTTTCAGAGTGGTCCTTTGAAATTTAGATCTAGAGGCATCTCCATGGCTGCTTCAAGGGTCTCAGAGAAGAGTTGCTCCTGGTAGGGGTTGAGCCAGGCTCACACCGTGTCATCGGCTTCAGTGGAAATATGATGAAGAGACAGTTTTGTGTGATGGTTTAGAGCTCAGACCCTGCCTGGGTTTGAACTTCCTTATTAGCTATGTGCTCTTAAGCAAGTTATTTAACTTCTCTATGCTTAGTTTGCTCATCTATAAAATGGGGCTGATGATAATAGGGTTGTTGTTAGTTTTGAATGAGTCAACATGTGTAAGTTCCTTAGGACAGTGCCTAATACATGAGAACTAGCTCTTAAGACGGTCCTTGGTTTTTCATTCTGGGATTGGGTTCATCAGAAAGAAAAATCCTGTTGGAACTTTAGGTCAGAGTGAGGGGATCTCCTAAAATTGATTTTCCATGGCATTTGGTCTGACACTTCTCTTCCAGAATTTATTACCTAGGCACTTAGGCTGGTACCTCAAGTGAAATGGACCGGCTGGTAGGACAGGAGGTGAGGGGTGTTTGTCAGTGACACAGAGCCCAGTGCAGGTGGCCCTTGGGGTGTATGGAGTGTGGTGGGGCTGCGAGGTGGCTCACCAACACCAGGAAACCCTGGGCAAAAATGAGCAAGCCCGGAGAGATGGTGCACCTCCTGCAGGGGATGTGTATTCTGGAGACAGGGAGGAGACATGGGGAGAAGCACCATTCCTGGATATGGAACTTGATTTCTCCCAAATCCTTCCCAAGGGTTAACTGCAGGGAATAAGTGATTTGAATTTCTGAGGATTCTCCAATTTTGTCAGTCCAATAGGAGTTGAAAAGCACTTTAAAGATGGGGTTGATAACCACAGGAGCTGCCTCCACGGCTTGTGCTCAGAAGGCAGGACTCGTCACTATCACACTTCAGTCAAATAAGCTCTGCTTTCTCCTTGAAGAGTGTGTGTGTGTGTGTGTGTGTGCGCGCACGCGCGCGCACATCTATGCTCACGCTCCCTGAGGGTGGGCAGTGGCTAGCACAGGCACACCCAGCAAGTCCTTATGGCTCCCAGTTGAGAGGTGGGCCTCTGGTTCTTTTCTGTGGACTGCACCCCCTTTCTCCCCATCTGTCTCTTACTTTGCCCACCCCTGATGCTCACCTTGTTGCCTGTATTCTGCCATGTAAGCAGTTCCACCCCCTCCACTCAAATCCTTTCTCCACAAGAATTTGCTTCAACCCTCTTTTCTCACAGATGCCCTGGTCAAGTACCATGGCAGCTCGTTGGGCCCTGGATAGGGCAGTTGTTATCCTCTGTGTTGAGGGTGGGGAAGAGGGCAGGAGGAAGCAGGTGTGCGGGCCTGGCCCTGGGGTTTTGCTTAGCGGTCCATGCTTCCAGGGCCAGTGCCTCATCCTACCGTTTGTCCCTGGACCTTCGGAAATCCTCAGTGAACTCCAGGGTGAGCAAGAGGCCACATTGCCTTCTTGCCCATCTGGGGACAGGGGAGGTGCTGAGGGACCCCTTGGTCAGAACTCTGGCTGGGTGCTGGCCTGCCAGGACCAAAGACCTAGAGCTCTGTAATCAGAGAAGCCCTTTTGAGCCCTGGCATTGCCCTGGGGCCCTATCTGATGTTTGGACCTTGACTGGCTAGCTCCAGGTTTGGGAAAAGGAGATGGCAGCAGCTGGCATGTAGCTTTGGCTTTGGGAGAAGTAGCAAAAAGGGAAGAGGATCACTTTAGACCCAGGAGGGGCCAGGGAGCGAGGTACGGAGGGATTAGCACAAGCCTACGAGCCATAAGCCCGAGACCAGAAATAACAATGACAATTACTCACCCAGGCTATTGCCCCAATCCCTGCCTCCATGACCTTGGAGACTCATCAGTAGGGTCTGTAGTCATCTCCCCCTGGCTGCTGCCCACAACACCTCCCCACCAGACCAGCATCCTCCGTCACAGCTCAGGTCCTGGCCCACCATCCCCAGCTCCTTTGGCAGGGCCCTCTGCGTACAGAATATTGCAGAAACACTGTGTCGCCAGAGCCTTCTGCCCGGCGCCCAGCCTCCTATCCAGTCCTAGCTCACGGCTTTCCTTGGGTACCTGATGCCCCCCAGCAGGATGCCTCCTTTCCCAGGCATGCTCAGTGTTTCCCCATCTCCACACCCTAGTCCGGGGATGAGGTCCAGCTTCTCAGGGTCTCCCCATTCTTCAATGGCAGTGAGTCCAGCTCCTTGGTGGAGGGAGCCTGGTGGAGGCCTGGCCATCTTACTCCTTGTCTCTGCCGATGACTCAGCACAAGCTGCCTTGCTTGGCTGGTTCCTCATGCACCTGTTGGCCTGAGGAAAGGCTTATTAGTCATTCATTTTTCTGTCTCCCCCATACACAGGCTATTGCTAGGTTTGATGCAACAAAGCGTAGATTACACGCCAAATTTACAGTGCGCTGTGGGGACCAGTTTCTTCTGTACCCCGCTTTGGCATCCTGCAAGTCACAGAGGCCCAGGCTGCCTCCCTTATTTAGCCATAGTTACTCTCCTCTTCTGAGATCATTCTGCTTTGTAAGGTAGCCCACTGTCAGGGCTGGAGCCCCTTGTTAAGCGGAGCTGACCACACATTCAGTGCTGAATCCACAGGTCGTTAATTCTGTGCTGGGGATGCTGTGTGGAGAGAAGTCGAAAGTGGAAGTGATTCCTCCCACTGCCCACAGAGGGACGATCGGACACAAAGCCCCAGGGAGGATCCTTGGATTTACAGGCAGTCGAAACTCACCCAGCATTTGGGATCATGGCTGTTTGGTACAGGAAGGCACAGGTGCAGCACAGCTTGGCCTAGCAAGTCACAGTCCTTGGTGAGGACAGGGAGGGAGCACTGTCTACAGTCAGAGCAGCTTCACCTCCCACCCCCAGGGCTTGGGACCTGCTGCCCACATGGGGCGCAGACAGCGATCTGGCTGCCGAACTGGCGGTCCGCCCCTCATTGCAGCTCATTAAAGGTCACCAGGCACCTGCTTTCAGCTGACATACAGGCAGAGGGACACTGGGAGCAGAGAGAACAGGAGATGGGGCAGGAGGGGAGGGCAGTCCTGGGCACCCCAGTTCCCTCCCGCATCTCAGCCAGGCTGCAGGAGTCACCTCTGGTGGCCTCAAGAGAGCCCAGCAGGTGCCATGTACTCGAATCTGCCCAGCAGACCTCAGAATGCTTGCAGCTGTGGCACTTGGAAGATGCCTGGTCCGAGGCATCTTCTCTATGCACCTTGAAGTAAAAGAGGAAAAGAAAAAAATAAAAAGTACTATTCTTTTATGATATCTACCCTAAAGCCTGACTCAGAGACAGAGGGCAGGATTCATTGACCTTACTGATCAGCACTGTGTTTCTAAGTTCCAGGATCAAAACTTTAAATCTCTTTGCTTATAACAAGGGGAAGGGCCGCTGCTTTGCATAACTCTAGGGGAATCTTTTATTCTGTGTGAAGTTTTGTGAATCAAGACAGTATTGTGAGGAGCTGGAGGGGTGATTACCCCAGAAGTGGGGGGAGGATGGAGGTGAAAGATGGAGATTGGCTTCCACTATGGCACCCCACTCCAGTACTCTTGCCTGGAAAATCCCATGGAGAAGATGGAGAAGCCTGGTAGGCTGCAGTCCATGGGGTCGCTGAGGGTTGGACACGACTTGAGCGACTTCACTTTCATGCATTGGAGAAGGAGATGGCAACCCACTCCAGTGTTCTTGCCTGGAGAATCCTAGGGATGGGGGAGCCTGGTGGGCTGCCGTCTGTGGGGTCACACAGAGTCGGACACGACTGAAGTGACTGAGCAGCAGCAGCAGCAGCCTCCAGCCTGTGAACATGGCGGTACTGGTGCCTGGCAGCAGAGGGCGATGTTGGCGTGTGCACAGACAGAGAAAGATGTACTGTTGGAAGGTTGTACTCTGTGGTTGCTGTGCTTTGGGGGAGTGGAGGGGCGCTGTTAAACACTGTCTTGCTCAGTAACATTGGCTGATTTTTGCTGTTGTTTGTTGTTTTGCCTCTTGGGTCCTTGGCTTCCCTTCTCCAAAGGAAATAAAATTCCGCGGCCAGAGAGGAAAGGCCGTGAGTCGACTAATGCAGTGAGACTTCTCAGACTATTCCAAAATTGCAAGCTAGGAAGCCAACAACTCCTTGGGCTTGTGTTGCTGAGCAGGTCCTGTCTGGACTTTGCATCCAGGGGTGGAGGGTCCCTGGCTCCTTGCAGAAGAAGGGCTGGAGCCTGGGGATAGCAGGGATCTATCCCCAGGCTTCTGGGTCCCCTGCTCTTCACTGTCTGGGTCCTGGCAGCTCCCTTACTTTGAAGCATGGTGAAAACAGGTTTTCTGCTCCAGGAACTGGTTCAAGTGCTGGAGGTTCTTAGGCAAGTTCCTTAATGTCTCTCAGCTCCGGGGCCCCAAGACTGGGTACACAGGAGCGTTTTGCAAAAGGGAGTCATTTTATGAGCAGACTGGTTTGGTGAACCCAAGTGGAGCTTGATTGAATTACTGTTCTGTGTTTAACCAGCTGTTCATCAGCAAACAAGTGTCCAGGCCTTCCTGAAAACCTCATCCCCTTATCTGTTAAGAGGTGATGTTCTAACCCACTGAGTTGCTGTGAAATGGGAAGAAGGTGATGTGTAAACTGTGTCCAGCACTGCTGAGTTCTTCTTGCTAGGTGCTAGAATCTCTGGGTGTTGGGTTCCTGGCCCCAGAGGACTAGCTGTCAGAGTTCTTCCCCAGGTCTGGGCTATGCTGGCTTCTCCTGACCCCCTGCTCCCACTGAGATGATTTTAAAAGCCTAGAACTCCTCACATGGAGGTCAAGGTAGTCTGGCTTGTGGCAGTGTGCTGGGCATTAACCATGGCATAGAGATGCTGTGCTGATTTACACAAAAACTTGAGAAGCAAACCAGTGATTATTAGAACATGAAAACAGAGAGCTAGAGAATTGAAGGGCAAGATCCACATACATTTTTAAGGTAAGCCACAGCCCTTGAGAACATTCCAGTCTTGTGGGAGAGCTTCAAGCTGTATCCTGGCTGCCAGGTCTCTGTGCTCACACCTTTGGGGGTGACTGCCATCCCAGGGGGGCCCTGTCTAAAACTTTATGTTCCTTTGGGGGTGTCTCCTTGTGTCTGAGGCCCTCCCCTGCCTGGCACTGCGGGGACCCAGTGAGATGGAGGGCCGCTGGACCGCTGTCAGTGGGGCGCTGCGCCCCTCCCCCAGCCAGTCAATCTCTAGGCAGTAACGGGCTGTCAGCCAAGGGCAGGTAAGAGGCGTCCTTGGGAGCCCGGGAGCTGCTGATCTATCCCCGCCGTTCAGAACAGCCTGTCTCAGCTTCAGCAAGCTCTGAGTTTGGCCCGGCCGCAGGGTGGTTTCGCTGGCTCCTGTGAGGTCTTCATTAGTGACCTTGGGGCAATCACTCTTGTAACCAGGGCCTCCATCCCTCAGCTGGGCAGATGCCCATGGGACATCGGGCAACCTGGGGGACATGGGGTAAGGCCCGTGCTCCAAGTTGGACATTTGGAGAGGAAGCAAGCATTGGGTTTGAATCCAGGCTCAGTGTGAATTTGGGGCATTAGACCTCTTGGAGCCTCACTCTTATCTTGAAAAAAGAGATGAAAATAAAAATGTCTGCATTTCTAAGTTACTCCGGGGACGGAGTGAAATGAAGTACTTAGTATCCATCATTGTTGGTGACTACTCTGTTATTTATTTTTATTTTTTGATGTGGACCATTTTAAAAGGCTTTATTTGATTTATTACAATATTGACTGTGTTGTTTATGTTCTGTTTTTTCGGCCATGAAACATTTTGGATCTTAGCTCCCCGACCAGGGATTCAACCCGTACCCCCTGCATTGGAAGGTGGGGTCTTAACCACTGGACCACCAGGGAAGTCCCTGGCTATTCTTATTAAGACCATGACAGCATATCTATGTAGGGAGGAGAGAAAAAGAGAAAAGGAGGCTCCTGGGGGCAGAGGCTACAAAAAGCCTTGAGCCAGACAGGGGTCCCGGGGAGGGAGGTGGGGCCTGTCCAGTGTGATGGCGGATCAGATGGCTAGAACAGCTGTCTGCCTCTTGGTGTGGAGGTGGTGTGTGGCGATGCCATGGGTTTTCTCCAAAGGATGCCATCCCTCCCTGTGCGATCCAGAGCTCTGTGGTGGTGACCGTAGCCCTCAGCCTTCACTTCCCAAAGTGGAGTTTCCAGCTCTGGCCGGAGGGGCCAGCCCGTGATTGCACGGGTGCCTCTAGCTAGCTGGTATCTTGCTGCCACAGGAAGAGGACACTTCAGTTCTGTGGTTGGTTGTGGGTCCAGTCTGGGGCCAGGTTCTTGCCAAGCCACCTGTTATTTTTGATAACTACACACCTACTATGACACACACACACACCATTCTTGAAAAATGTTCTTAAAGAACTCACAAGGGGAGGGTCTTTTTGACTTGTGACTTTCCATAATTTCTGAATAGTTTATAGTCTAATCCCCTCACTAAACAAATTAAACCTTTTAAGGTAACGATCAGATGGTTCAGATAGTAGCTGTGCGTGTGGACATTTGTAAGGTTCAAACACACTGGTGGGACCAGGCCCACAGTCATTTGCAAAGGCCTGTAATCAAGGCAGAAGCAATTACTTAGCCGAGCAGCTCCCCCTGGGACCCGAGGCCGTATATCAGGCAGTGATGAGTGCACAGATTATCTGTCTGCCCGCCCCGGAGCCCTCCTGTTCGGCTGTGCCCGCCCACCCTCCAGGAGCCCAGGCTTGCCTCCGGGGAAGGCCCCCTGACGTCTGTGCTACTGCATACCAGAGACCTTTGTGTCCTGGGGAATCTATTTGGAACCAAATAGTTGCAGATGAGCCTGAGAGTCAGACAGCATCTGGGCTGTGGAAACATAGTCCCTAGACAAAGAGGGATTGGAGTGACACGGGAGTGGGAGATGGGGCACCCCAGCAGGCATCAGCAAGCCCCATTCTCTTAATCACTGGGACTCCACGCCTCTCTCCTTTACCTCCTGCCCCACTTCATTCAGGTACCAAGACACAGGGTCCCACCTCTAAGAGGCCCTCTCTTTCCCTTCCCACTGCCTCTGTCTTCTCTCAGGCCCCTGTCACATGCCTCTGCACCACTGGAAGCTTTCCAATCAGCTGTCTTACTCATCTTGTTCCCCTCATGCCTTCCTGCCACAGGCCCATCTTTGGTCACCTGGCTCCTGAATCTCCTGAACCCAGCACTCAGGGGTTCATCGCCTGGCTCCACCATATTGCTTGCTGATTCTCTGGCCAAGATCACATGAGCATCCAGTGAGAGTCAGTCTCTGGCTTGTGGCTCTGCCTCTTGGGGTCTGTCAGTGCCCCTGGAAGCCCCACCTGAGGAGGAGCCGCGGACCAGCCTTAGAACCCGTGATGGGCATCGTGGGTCCTTGCGGCTGGCTGCGGGATGGGGTGAGGGTGGCTTGGGAGGGGGCCCTATGCCTCTCCCATCCCAGTGCCTGCTGCACCTCCATGAGAATGAGTTCTCAGGCCTTGAAGGGCTCAAGAATCAACAGGCAGTCTGCACCTGCTGCAAGAGGGCCTAGAGCACCCATTACATAGGGTTTCTCAAAGCACAGTCCACGCCACAGCTGCACCGTGGTCATTCATGAGAGGCTTATTAAAAGTGTGCAATCTGGGGCCAAAGTCAGGAATCAGGGATGACTTTTCTGCTTTTAAGCAAACATCCCAGTTGGCACTTCTACACAGGGTAATTTGGTAACAGCTCAGCTAACACCTTGGCAGAGAAGAATTAGCCTGGGATCAGGAGGGCTGATTAGGTGCTTGGAAAAGGGGGTGGAAAGGAGGGGCAATGTTGTTGGGCTAGTTGGACAATGTTGTCCCACCTGTGGAAAGGGACTAATAATGCCTATGATAAGGGCTCTTGTGAGTTCAGGTGAGATAGCTCACTAGAAACTCCCCTGGTGAATCCTAATGCTTCATGCATGTTCACAAAAATTTAAGAGAGATGGGGTGGACTCTGGGAGAAGAGGGTCAGATCCTACATGTCCCATTGCCTCTTGGGAAGCAAATCTCCCCCCAGCAGGGAAAGCAGGGACTTATGACTGGGGGAAGGGAGAATTGGGCTGTAGATTTTTTTTCTGCCACTCACTGGGCTGTGTGATCTTGAGCAAATCTCTGACCCTCTCCGGGCCATTTTCTTCTGTGTTAAATGAGGAGGTTGGACTAGGTGACTGATTCTAAAGCCCTTCCAGTTGCATTCATCTCAAAGTAATATTGAATGCTCGTTGAAAAGAAAAATGTTATATTAGAAACTGCAAATAAAAAGCGGAGCCTGAGCAGAGTTCTGGTGGGCCTGGGAGGTTTATGTGTGAATATGCATATGGCGTAGCTGTGTCCACATTCTCCAAGGCTCTAATGTTCCCCAGTGTCAGGCCTTCTCCAAACATGGCACCTTCTACATCTGGAGAAGGCTGACTGTTCTAGGGCAGGACTCGGCGTGCCGTGACATGGCTGTGGTGGTGATATATGTTGGAAATATTGGTACATACAGTAACAGTAAATATCAGCGACTTACCTGTCAAGCGTGGTGATAGATAAAAGAAATACATGGAGGAAAGTGTCAACTGGGGAAAAAATATACGGCCAGCAGTAAATCACCGCCAAGCAATTAAAGCATAAAATTAAGTTGTGTGATATTTTGTTTTCTTGGGATGGTGCACCGCTCTGTGGCGGCTCCCACACATGGGGGCTGGCGTGGGCCTGGGTTGGACTGCTCCCAACAGCCCAGAGAAAGGAAGAGGATTGGGTTCAAATTCCAGCTCCGCCGTCTATTGCTGTGATGTCTCTTACCCTCCCTGAACCTTTTTCCCCTACAAATGGCGGAGTGGTGCCTGATGTAATTTGGGGTGGAGCCAATGAGATTTGCTGACAGATCACACGAGGGTGTCCAAGGCAGTGGGCCTGAGCAACTGGAAGAGAGAAATCGCCCTTCTCTGAGATGGGGAAGGAGCAGATGCTGAGGAAAGATTAGGAGTTGAGATACGGAGGGGGTGGCCGTGGGATGTACCATCTGGAGTTGGGAGGAGGTCCCAGCTGGAGGTGGAAGTTGAATCCCCAGAGGTGTGGGATGGATAAGAAGAGGTGGAGGGAGGTAGAACAAGGGCTGCCAGAGAAAGGAGCAGAACCTGGAAAGCCAGGTCCTGAGGCCCAGTGAGTGACGTGTTCTAAGGAGGAGGGACAGCCGACGTGGTACAAGGTGAGGGACGATGAGACCTGTTGGGCTACCCGGTTAAGTGAAGATGGGGTTGATTCGTGGGCAACCACCTGACTGGAGTGTTGTATTAGTCAGGGTTTTCCACAGAAATGCAACCAACAGGGGGGGCGGTGGTGTGGTGTGGGGTGTGTGTGTGTGTGTGTGTGTGTGTGTGTGTGTGTGTGTAGAGATTTAATTTAAGGATTGGCTCACAGGATTTTGGAGTCTGAGAAGCCCCAAGACCTGCAGTCAGTGGGCTGGAGGACCCAGGAGAGTTGATGGTATATACAAGTCGGTAGGCTTGAGACCCAGGAAGAGCCAGCATTTCAGTTCAAGTCTAAAGGCAGGAAAAGACCAATATCCCAGCTCCCGCATTCAAGCGGGAGGAGTTCACTCTTGGGAGGACAGGCCTTTGTGGTCTCTTTGTGGGAAGAGGCCCATCACAGTGAGGAACGCAATCTGCTTTACTCACTTTCCAATCAGTCGACTGATTGGAATGTTAATCTATCCAAAACCACTTCCAGACACACACAGGAAGACGTTTGACCAAATATCTGGGAACTTTGTGGCCCAGTCAAGTTGGCACATGGCAACTGGAGGTAGAATGAGAACAGGGGCATTAGAGACTGTGTATAGACCCCGTTTTTGAGGGATTTTGCTCCGAGGGGAGTAGGGATGCAAGGAGGCGTAGGATCAAGAGAAGTTTTTTGTTTTGTCTTGAAGTGGCAGAAGTAACAGCGTGCTGTATGCTGCTGGGTACCTGTGATAGAGACGGGACATTGATGGTGTGGGTGGCAGGGGGTCTAGTTGCTTGCTGAATGATCTTTACTAGGAAGGAGTGGACTCTGTGCCCAGATGGGCCGACAGCCTTGACCGGGTGCACAGGTGGGTCAGCTGTAGGGAGCGAGAGACTGGGCACATGATGGGTGGACAGAAGAGGGGGAGTGCCTAGCAGGCCTTTGCTGAGAGCCCCTCTTTTGTCCCAGAAACGGGAAGCTGGGCCACCAGCTGAGACCAAGGATGAGGGGATTGGGAGAGAGAAGGGATGGGAGGGTGGGATTAACAAACGAGAGGGGGTGCTGTGCTTTCCCAGGCCCTCCGGAGGTCTGGACCCTGTATTTAAAGGTCGTCCAGTCAGCAAGGAGGTATGTTTCCCTCAGCCCTGCCCTGACACCTGTGCTGCGTGGCGGAGGTCGGGGGTTGAGAGCAGGGTGGGGAGTTGAGGGTATGGGCAGGAGAGGGCTTCCTAAGATGGACCACGGAGTCTTTGCTGGGTTGAGGGGAAGTGAGGCCATGAGGAGAGTGAGGGGCAGTGAGAATGGGCCAGGTGGCAGGGGTGTGGGAGTCAGGCTGCTGTGGACACCGAGTGGAAGGGTAAGACACTGCGACGCTTGGAAGTCATTCCTGGAGGCGCTCTAGTTCCTGATGGCATTGTCTGGGGTGGACCATGAGAGTGAGTGTCTGAGGATATGACCTTCAGGGGTGCCGGCTCTGTTGCTCAGTCATGTCTGACTCTTTGTGACCCCATGGACTGCAGCCCGCCAGGCTCCTCTGTCCATGGGATTTCCCAGGCATGAATAATGGAGTGAGTTGCCACTTCCTCCTCCAGGGGATCTTCCTGACCTCGGTATAGAACCCGAATCTTTTGCGTTGCCTGCATTGGCGGGTGAATTCTTTACCACTGAGCTACCTGGGAAGCCCATGACCTTCAGAAGAAGAGGTCAAAGAATTCAGTGGACTTCAGGGTCAGGAGGGACTTGTGTGGGGACATCGATGTCACTGAGGATTCTGGCAACAGGGATGGTGAGCGTGAGGGTGAGCCAGGACCAAAATCCACCCAGGAGGGAGGGGGTGGGCTAGGGGTGGCGATGACACCCCAGGGAGGTAGCGGGGTCCCCTGAGAGTGGTGGTGAGGTTTAAGTGAGGTTGTGGGCACACAGCAGGTGCTTGGTAACTGGGGGCTGCTTTTTAATCGTATTGGTGACCAGAATATAGTGCCTGGTCTGATCGTAGATGAGAACATAAAATGAGGAATGTGCTGGAACATCTGTGGTATAGGGTTTACATGCACCTGTTTCTAGAAGATGTGGCGCCTGCCAGGTCTGCCTGGCATCCTTTTTGCAGTATCTGGCGACCCTGCGCTGGAGAGTGGACCAGCCAGTCCTGTTGAGAGGGGTGGGGAGTGGACAGATAAATGGGCCGAGGGAACTCTGGTTGAGCATGGAGGGAAGGGTGAGACCAAGGACACAGGTTTTGTCCCCTCTCTGGGGTCAGGGGCAGCCCTTGAATGTCAGCCATGACACCTAGTGCATTTCCACAGTCAGCAACCCAGGCCCTTCACACCTGACCTGTAGGGGCAGGGGAGTGTCGACAGGATCAGTCGGTGTGTTGGGGTGACACTGACTGTTGGGGGAGGGCTCCAGGGGTGGTCCCCACATTGCAGGGTCGGGGACCCCAGTGGCTCAGAGAGGGACAGGGCCCCTGAGCCCCAGTTCCAGTTCAGAGTGGGTGCACCGTGACTGGCCTCTCGGTGGCATTTGCGTCTCTGACACCCACTGTGTGCCAGCGATGCTGTCAGAAGCACCAAGTTCAAATCCTGGTCTTTCTACTCTGTGCCTGTGTGAGCTGGGGCCAGCACCTCACCAATCTGAGCCGCAGTTTCTCATTTGTCAGAAGGTTTCAAAGTCCCTACCTTTCAGGCTAGGAGACATTTGTGGACTGAATGTGATGATGGGAGCAATGTGAGGTGGAAAGTTGATGTTTTAATAAACTTCAGGCCTCATTTTATAGGGGGTTCAACTTCCTTCTTTGAAAAGCTTTTGCCAGGAGCTGCAGCTATTACGGGCTTCCCTGGTAGCTCAGACGATAAAGAATCTTCCTGCAATGCAAGAGACCCAGGTTCGATTCCTGAGTCAGGAAGATGCCCTGCAGAAGGGAATGGCTACCCACTCTCGTATTCTTGCCTGGAGAATTCGATGGGCAGAGGAGCCTGTGGACTACAGTCCATGGGGTCACAAAGAGTCGGTTTTGTCACGTGCTAATTCTCCCCTGCTTGCTCCGACCCGTGCTTGAAGACGCAGTTGGTACACTCATTCCTCCCAGCATGCATTCACCCACTCCTTCAGAGGTTCTCGCTGGGCAGGGATAAGAGAATCGCCAGTGACGTTGCTCTTTGGAGGAGTCATGTGAGCTGTTAGAACTCTTCCTCGCATTTTCTTTGTCATTTGGATCAGCTCCATCTGCTTTCCCTGGGGAGACCGGCTGTCCACGGGGGTCTGGCAGGGCACACTCACCAGAGGGGTTGTCCTTCCGATGAGCGAGGCCAGTGCCGTTTGCACCTGCACACAGTAGGGGCTCAGTGATAGGATGAAGCGGGTGCTGACTGGCAAGCTCCTCGGAGGCCTCTTCCTTGGCCAGTGTGCTGCTCTGCCCCCATTGCCGTCATCCTTCAGGGCAAATTCACAGGTTTACCTTGTTTCCATCTAGGGAGTTTTAACCATGGCCATCTCATTACTGCCTGCCGCAGAACAAGCCGCATAGCCTTTCAAGGCCATGGCTGTCGCACCTGCAGCCCTGGCTAGTCTAAGATCTGGAGACTCACGACAGTGTCGTCATCGCATCCGCAACCCACAGGATGACGGCACCGTATTCTGGGCTTCCTGGCTCTGACCAGGAGTGGGGGTTGGGCGCCCCTCGGGCCTCAGCCACACTGGGGGAACCCTGTGGGCCCCAGGAATGCACACGGTCCCCTCAACAAAGGGTCCCATTGGCTGTGCTCCAGGGGAGAAAGGTAACGAGAAGCAACTTCCACTTAACATCGGTATAAATCCCACAATCAGGAAAATTGCTTCAATTGCTAAAAAACGCTGGTGGGAAAGTCCATTTATTTTTCATTTTTCTTGTGCACTTGCCACCCTCATGCATGAATCACTGTCGGTATGTAGATTAAATTTATACCCCTGTTATCTTTCATGTCTCTGGGGCTCTGGTGTCAACTGGGCTTCTGGTTACTGAAAACCACTGCCTGCTTTTTAGTGGGGAGAGGATGTGGCCCTCCCTGTGGGCAGGGGCATGGCGGGGTCTCCACTGCGTTTTGGAGTCTCTGCTTTGTTTTGAGGTCTCTGCCTTCCTCCTCCTCTGGTCTCTGCCCTCGATTTGGCCACAAGACTTGCTTTTTGGAAAACTCTAGTTCTTCTCTGGAGCTGCTTCTGCTCCATCCTTTGCAGCAAAGGATTTGAACACGTGGGTTTTGGTGGTTTATTTGAGAGAGTTTGCAGAGAGCAGGATGAAGGCGTTGTTTCCTTTCAAACACCTGCTTTGTGCATTGCCTTGGACTGAATAGAAAAACTCTAGGCAGTTTGAGAACACACTCTAGTAACATATATGCAGGCTCTCCTTTCCTTTGTCCCTGAAACACACACACACACACATGCAGTAGAGCTGGGTGCCTGCCTGCCTTCCTCTCTAATACAGTGATGTGATTAGACAGCAGTTGTGGAAGAAGCCTGTTCTCACCTGTGCTCTGGGGGGTACTGAGCCACAGAACCACCTAGAACTGACAGCAGACGCTGTTCTCCGTTCTCAGATTTGGCCATCTCCACGCACAACCTCTGAAAGCATGGTTCTTTATTCACTGACTTAACAAATGTGATCTCTACTTTTCTGGGTCCTGGACTTGAAATCTGATGAAAGCTTTGAAACCTTTTGAAAAATCGGTTGAAAGCCCAGACCCTACCTCCTGATGCACAATTTTTAATAACTCAGGGGTGGCTGACGGAGCCTGTCCTGAGCTCCAGTCTGAGGACCCCTGCTTGCAAGAGGCCTGCTGCATGCACGCCACCCTCCTCACAAAACCCAGAGGCATTCCAGGAGCTCAGAAGTACGGGGCTCCTTCAACCCAAACGCCTCAGCCCCTCACACTCTGACACCCTCCTTGCATCTTGTCTCAGTGGAGCAGTCCTTGGGGCCACACTCCTGGCTCTTTAGGGGTTATCCATCTAGACCCCCGCTTCTCTGTGATTGTGTCCCTGGGAGGGGGCTGAAGCCGCAGCTGGCCATGCCTTCTCCAGGCTCCTGCAGCCCCCCAGCAGGTATCATTACTGCACAAGAGACCCATCATTCTGCATTAATCTGGGATTCATCATGATAGCCATGACCATAATTAATTTATTTGGTATTAATGTGGATGAAATATGTACTGTCCTTTCAGGGGAAATCAGGCTGCCTATAAGCATTAGTTAAAAGGACCATTAAAATCAAACCTTCCCCAGATCCATTAGGCGAAGTCTTTCATCTTGAAGAAGATAAAGTTCTGCTGTGTGAAATGTCATGAATAATTAGGTTGATTGCTGTTTTAAACTCTGCCCCTTCCTCCCCAGCCCCTCCTGCTTCCCTCCTAAAGCAGGGAAGGCTCACCTGCCGTGGCTCACCACCGCCCCCTCTCCCATCATCGCCACCTCTGCACTGGCCCCAAATTTCCCTCTGACCTCTGGGACCACTGGCGTGGCTCTATGTGTATGGCCAGAATGGGGAACAGGGCTTAAATGACCCAACTGGACTATATTTTCAATGGGTCTACTTCTCTTTCCTTCCCAGCCTTGGGCCAGGCTGGTGGTGGGCACAGTGCTGCTCCAGAAAGGTGCAGACGGAGGGAGGTCTGAGGCAGCATCCTTTAAACTTGGGTCTGCAGACTCCCTGCCCGGAATGGTGTCAGGGGTAGAAATGCAGATTCCTGGGCTCACTTCTTTGGAGCTGTGCATGGGAGGCGGGAGGAGGCTGGTAAGGATGGTTTGACGTGTGCAGGGTGGAAGGGAGATGAAGAGAGGAACCATCTCAAGAGCCCTGCTCTGCTGCCGAAATGCAATTTCTCTGGAGCGCCCGTGTGGATCCTGACATGCAGGGTGTCCCGGCCACACGGCTCCTCCTGTGGGAAGCACGTGAAGAGGTGTTCTGCCTGATGCTTTATGCACATGGGCACTTGCAATTGCACTGTGGGACTGGTCCTCTAGGCTTCACCATAAGGCTGAAGAGACCAGGAAACAGAGGGTGAAACTGTCTGCCCAGTGGGACTTGGAAAATCCTATGGCCCTGGGTGAATTGATGACCTGTTAACTGGACAACTGGATGGCCCAGATGTGGAGGGCCAGGGACAGCCCAGAATAGTGGAGTGGGCGAGGGGCTGATGAAAAGTGGGGGGAAGCCAGACCCCTCTCCCCACCCCTGTGTTCTAATCCACTCTCGTTCCCTGACAGGCGCTTTGGCACAAAATGCACAGCCTGCCAGCAGGGCATCCCCCCGACCCAGGTGGTCCGCAAGGCGCAAGATTTCGTCTACCACCTGCACTGCTTCGCCTGCATCATCTGTAACCGGCAGCTGGCCACGGGGGACGAGTTCTACCTCATGGAGGACGGGCGACTGGTGTGCAAGGAGGACTATGAGACAGCCAAGCAGAATGGTAATCAGCTGGGCCCTGCATGGCCAACCTCTGTCCTGTCAGAGTCCAGGCTGCCCACCCCTTGGAGCCCCGCAGGCATCCTGCCTCTTCTAGAACCTTCCCAGATGCCTGAAGGGAGAGAGATCTCCCACCCACCCCCAACCCCCAGTCCTTGGCATTGGCTTCCCCACTGAAGCATCAGTCAAGATATGGTTGCTGAGCAGCTGCTTGTCTTGGGACAAGGCAGTACTTTGGCTCAGGAGTAGCTGGAGACCTTGTGTTCATCATCACTCAGACTCCCTGTATTGGGACTTAGCCATTGGACCCACAGAGAAGTTCCATGCTCCTTAGTTTTTTTTTTTTTTTTGCTGCAAAAAACTTTATTGTTTCCATTTGGTCCAAGGCTTGAGAGAGGGCTCCAAGGTGTTGACAAGCTGCCCAGTGGTTGCAGAGAGGGACTTCAGGCAGAAGCCCTGACATTAGAGGGGCTCCTCAAAGGCCGCTGGGCTCCAGAGACTCCTAGTTGTGCTTGAGGGTGAGCCTTTTGAAGAGATATTCTCCCAACCCTGCCCAGGGACCAGCCAGCCCGTGGAGGTGGGTCAGGTGGCCACCCATCTTCTAAATGAGTTTCACCTCCTCCCCTAGGAAGTGGTTCTCCAGGAAGTCACAGATGGAGGGGGTCTGCAAGGGGAGAACCCAGGCCATGCAGATCTGAAAGGGTCTGGTTTGGGTTCTTCTCCATGAGAAGGGCAGCTTCTATAGCATCCTGGGTCTTACCCCATTCATCTTGAGTGGCTCCTGTATATCCAAGAAGAGGGTGTGGCCGCTGCGCTGGTTTTGCATTTTCAAGACTTACTCCATGCCCTCACGCTCCTCCTTGGCCAACTTGCAGGAAAAGTGGCCCACACCCTCCAGAGCCATATTGTTGTGGTTAAGATAGAACCCCGGAGAGACCTGGGTCTAGGAGGCCCGCAGATACGTGTTGACAAGGTGGTTGATGGCGGCCTCCCCTTGATGAAGTAATTCTGATGTATCTAGGAGCTCATGGTTGATGGGTAATAGAGCTAAGCTCAAAAAACACCGTTTTTTGAGCTGGTCCTGGTGATGATGGACAGCTAAGGGGCAGATTCCAAAGTTTGCGACTGGTAAAAAGGTTGGAGGGTGGTCGGAGGCTGTAGCGAGGGCCGTCCCTGGGTCTGTTTCCTCCAAGCACTGTTGAAGCAAGAGACAGATCCCCGGGACTGTCCTGCCCTTAGCTTTGTATATCGGGGTGCACATTTGCCTCAGTACCTCTACACCTCAAAGGCTTCGGTCAGCAAGAGCCCTCGCATTGGCCTAAGTCCCTCTTGGAACAGGTCAGCTTGTGTTTCCGTTAAATGTGCTCTGCTTCGCCTCTCAGACTGCAGGCTCCTTGAGGGCACAGACTTGGTGGTGATGACTCTGCGTCTCCCAAAGGCCCTCATTGGGAGATGCTCAGCGGGTCTCCTCACTCATGGAGACTCATCCATCTCGACCATCTGCTCCCGTGCACCCAGCCACCCTCCCTGGCCGCCTCTGGGGCACGTCCGTGGTCTGCACAGAAGCTGACGGCACGGCTGATGTCAGGCCCCAGCATTGAGCCGCCACCCAGAAAACCTGCCTTCACAGGGGCGGCCTGGGCAGCAGCTGCTCCTGCCGCCTAAGGTCGTGTTCTTGGGCAGCCCTGGCTCTTTCCTGGGACTTTTCAGGGCTTGGGGAGCTCTTGAACCCCCATTCCCTGGGTCCCCTCAGAAAGACCATGTCTGATTTCCCACCTCCTACCACCTTACCTAAGGCTCCTCACTCACAGCTGTACTCTCCAGCCTGGCTCAGATTTTGGCATTTGGCCAAACTCACCTTGGGCATTTCAGATGCACGAACTCACGAAACATCAAGGTCATTTGCCCCTGACTAGAATTTTTATGAACTCGGGGTGTTCTGTGGAATGCTCTTGTTGACAGCTCTGGGCTTGATGAAAAAAACAACACCAAAGCAACAACAATTTCATGTATATATTTCCAGGTCTTTCTTGAGTTCCTACCTATATATTATATGGTTATGATCAAAACATGGAGAAATTAGTTTTTTGCTTAATAAATGCAGTTCAAGGGTGGTGATGGGGAGACCCTTTTGGTGAGGCCGCTGGAGCTCAGCTTGGCTCTGGCAGAGGTGGGAGGGACGGCACCTCTCTCTTTGTCACCCGCCTGCCACTCTGCCCCCCTCCCCCAGCTCTGGCCTTCTGCACGGACAGCCCTTCCATCTCTTCTCCTCTTTCCCGGGCCTCTGCAAGCCTGCTCCCGGGCTCCTTGCTTTAATGTATTAATCTGCTCTGGCTCCTTAAAACTCACTTGGTGCTGTTGCTTTGGAGTCAATTACAGTGTCACAGAAGATTAGGGCGTCTTGTCAGGGATAAACCATCAACGCAGAGGGACTCAGAGAGCCTGAGCTGTCTTCGGAACTCTGATGCCCTTCACCAGAGACATTAAGGATGCAGGCCTCCCCCCCAGGCCGGTGGTTGCTTCTCGCCATCAGAGGCCTCATTTAGACCCTGAGAAGTCACAGCCTGGCCTCCGCTGCTGCTGTGGATGGGTCAAGAGAAAGGAGAGACCAGCTGGGGAGGCAAGAATGACCCAGTGGAGCTCACACTTGTATCCAGGATTGTTTGCGCCACGCAGAACCTCTGAAGGACAGTGGAAAGACATTGGACATGGCCTCAGAGGCTGGGGGGCATCTCTGCTGGGTCACCTACTAACTTGGGGGTCCCCTGGCGATTGTGTACCTGGTTGAGCCTTGGCATCTCACCTCCACGTGGGGGGTCAGAGCATCTGCCACACAGGGCTGTGTCCTGGGGTTCAAAGAGGCTGCAGCTTGTGGAATGGGATGGCACATGAAGGAGAGCCCAGTGCGGAAGAGAAACACAAACAGTAAGATGTGCTGGAGGTTTGCCAGCAACTGGGCGTTACACCGTGTTTCTGGTGTGTTCTTCTGGCCTCTGGCTGTCTGCGAGGCTGAGAACACTCCATCGCACGGAACCTGGGTGATTCTGAGTGCAGCAGGGGCCTTGGTCTGCTGTGGGACATCGGGCTTTCTCTTTTTATGTTTCGATCCCTCCTTGCTAATCTAAACCCTCTTTCCAACTTAGGTTCCCTCCATTGTGCTACACAAAGGATTGAGTATCAGCTATTTGTACCTTGGTGTGAATAATTTTGTTCATTTGTTACATTTCCTTGAATATTTGCATTTTCAATATAATGAGGTTGCCTTTTATGCCAGGGACAAGTGCTAGGAGACCCTGCATAATTCAAAACTAACATACTTTAAGGCTAATTTTCCCATAGGAATTAATGTGAAAAATTGGGGTGGGATGTATTCTGAGAGCACATAAATCCATAATCAGTGAAATGTATCTTTGCCTTAATGCTACTTTTTATTTTCTCAGCACTATCTCAGTCCCTCCCAGATGCTCTCTCCTAAATTAACAGCCTAGGGTATCATGGTCTTGCTTGGCCTTCCTCATAGCGTTTTATCACATTTAACTTCCGCACCAAAGTTATTGATTTTTGGGTACATTTTTCAGCATGAGCACTGCCACTGCTACTTAATGAATACTTGGATGACATTGTTATAGGATATAAAAAAGATTTTAAATTATAATAACAGTGAATGTTAAAATAACAGCATAATAGTCCCTGTAATCGCAAGAAGAAAGTTCTGTGCATATAGCCAGCAGTACAGAACCAAGGAGCCACCAACCCAGGACAACAGGGGTTTGTCCCATTGGCCATTCTGAGAACAATTTCTAATTCACTAGGGCAACCTATTTTGAAATTAAGTGATTCTTGATGAATTAAAAATTTGGAGTGATTCCATTATTTCAAATTTTGTGTGTAAAGAGTATATGGGGTTTTTTTTTAGGTTTTAAAAAAAAATCTTTATTTTTGGCTGCACTGGGTCTTCATTGCTTTACACGGGCTTTCTCTAGCTGCCTCGAACAGAGGCTACTCTTCTTTGCAGTGTGCAGGTTTCTCACTGTGGTGACTTCTCTTCTTATGGGGCATGGGCTCTTGGCACACAGGCTTCAGGAGTTTCAGCTCTTGGGCTCTAGAGTGCAGGCTCAGTAGTTGTGGCCCATGGGCTTAGTAAGTCCTCGTCATGCATTGTCTTCCCGAACCCGGACTGAACCGGTGTGCCCTGCATTGGCGGGCAGATTCCTATCCACTGCACCACTTCCTCCCCACTGGCAGGAACTCTGAAAAGTATATGGATATTTTTGAAATGCCCTGTTTTGTATTTACATCAAGTGCTGTCATGTTGTTCTCTCTATGAATATGGGAAGAAGGAAGTGATTCCTAACTACGAGTTTTGAAGGTTTTTCTCAGTGTCTGCCTCAGTGGCTCTGGAATCCTTCCTCATTGGGTTCAGGACCCCAGGGAGGGACTTGAGTGGCGGGCTTTGAGGATGAAGGTGGCTCTGCTGGGGAAGAAAACAGCCCGAGGAGAAGGGAGGACTGGGGGCCTGTCCCCTACCCACTGTGTGCACCATGGCTTGTCGTGTGAGCCGGGCTGCATGACTACTTACTCCTGCACCGTGCTGCCCACACCCAGGCTTCTGAAGGTGAGGGGACTTGCCCACATCACTGACTCAGTGAGAATGGTGAACTCAGGTCTTCTGACCCCAAGAAAAGCCATTTAGAATGGTCATGAGGATCATAGGCACATCAAGCTCTTGATAAACATCAGCTATTATTGTTTTAAGAGAGGACTTCCTTGGATGGAAGGGAAGAAAGGGAAGAAGATAGACATGGAACAGACCCTCTTCAACGAACACCAGTGTGAAGAGACACAGAGAACTCAGGGGGCTGGAGGCAGCTGCCATTCCTCTTCCTGACTCTGGGCAGGGGTGCTGAGCAGAGAATGAATGAGCCTAAGTGCTGGGAGAGGAGCAAACCATTTACACTCAGTGCTTCTGTGCTGGACTGGCTGAGAAGAGCCTTTGACTTACAGGCACCTGAGGCTCAAAATCCATTGAAGACAGTTGATTAGTCAGCTTGTTGTCCTGAACACTCTTTATAAAAGTGTTTTTCAAAAAAATGTGTTTGAATATAAGCCACAGTAAGAAACTTGTTTTAACTCAGCACACATATTCATACACCTGACACTGATCAAGTTTCATGAAGCAACACTTGCCCTCATCTGCCTCATCCATCCGACCCCAGCCCACCCCAGCCCACCCCATCCCATCCACCCCACCCCATCCCATCCCATCCCATCCCATCCCATCCCATCCACCCCACCCCACCCCCACCCCACCCCATCCCACCCCATCCCACCCCATCCCACCCCATCCCACCTCATCCCATCCCATCCACCCCACCCCACCCCCACCCCACCCCATCCCATCCTATCCCATCCCACCCCATCCCATCCCATCCCACCCCACCCCCACCCCATCCCATCCCACCCCACCCCATCCCATCCCATCCCATCCCACCCCACCCCATCCCATCCGACCCCACCCCATTGCATCTCACCCCATTCCATCCACCCAATCCCATCTGCCCCACCCCACCCTACCCCATCCTATCTCACCCAACCCCACCCTGCCCCATCCCATCCACCCCATTCCATCCACCCCATCCCACTCCATCCCATCCCACTCTACCCCACCCTACCCCATCCTCTCCCATCCTATCCCATCCCATCTCACCCAACCCCACCCCACCCCATCCCATCCATCCATCCATCCCATCCCACGCCATCCTATCCCACCAATCCCATCCCATCCGCATCCCATCCCATCCCATCTCATCTCATCTCATCCATCTTGTTTCCTCTTTTAGTTTTTGATCAACTTAATTGACTTTACAACCGACTTTTGGGTTCTGACCCATAATTTATGAACATTGCTTAGGTGAATAGTAAATGGACACGTCACCTTTGCTATGAGCCCAGGGCTGTGGAAAGGCAATGAGGTCATGGGTGGGACCTGGGGGAATGGAGGCTTCTTATGGGAGGAGGGACAGGTATCTGGGGCAGCCCAGGGCAAAGACTTCCTTCTGTCTCCATCTCCTCCGCAGTCTTGGCAGTAACTCACAAGGTTGGCCAGCGGAGTGTGCCATTATGGGGAAACATGTAGAATGGTATGCCTTCAGTCTGATGAGAGCCCCGTGTGCTGGGCTGGGAGGGGATGGGGAGAGGCAGGGAGCTGAGGGAACAGCATATTGTCCTACCTTTCCAGTGACTTGGGAAGGCCTGTAGTGCAGGAGTGGGCTCCTCGTGGGTCAAGAATACTCTCCCCTTACATTTCCCATTCCTCCTCCCTCTTGCCCATTGTGGGCAAGGTTACACGAGGAAAGGAGGAAGGAGGGTGAGATCCAGCTGCCTCAGATGGGCTGGATACAGTAAGAAGTGGTTTTCATTGCAGATGACTCAGAGGCTGGAGCTAAGCGGCCCCGGACCACCATAACAGCGAAGCAGCTGGAGACGTTGAAGAACGCCTATAAGAACTCCCCTAAGCCCGCCCGGCATGTGAGGGAGCAGCTGTCCTCGGAGACAGGCCTGGACATGAGGGTTGTACAGGTGAGGCTCCAGCCACCCTGACCCGCGGGGGTGCCTTTGCTGACCGGGGATCCCAGGCCGGGTACCATGCAGTGCCGGGCCTGGCATGGGGGTGGAGGGTGTCCTGTGGGTCCCCACATCTGCGCGTCCACAGGAAGACGGCTCCAGATAACCATGGTGCCTTATCAGTGCGGTCCCTGATCCCCTTGGGGCGCTGGGCTCAGGGCCACAGCCCCAGGAAATCTGCTGAACCAGAGAGGTGTCTGAGGCCTAGGCCAGGGGAAGCGACGGGCGCAACCCGTTCCTCACCCATCTGCTGCGGCTTCAGTCTTTGTCTCTGGTCTCGAGGACCCTGGGGGCTTTGGGCTCGTGGCGTACACCCCAAAAACGTGTCCCTTTGCTTGTTGTGGCAGGTTTGGTTTCAGAACAGAAGGGCCAAGGAGAAGCGACTGAAGAAGGACGCAGGGCGGCACCGCTGGGGACAGTTCTACAAGAGCGTCAAGAGGAGCCGGGGGAGGCAGCAAGCAGGAGAAGGAGAGCTCTGCAGAGGACTGTGGGGTTAGTGACAGTGAGCTGAGCTTCCGAGGTGAGCAGGGCTGGAGGGGCGAGGCCGAGGCCCTAGGAGAGGCCCCTGGGAAACAGTGACCCCCGGCAGGCAGGACGGGTCTTTCTGGAGGCCTTGCCAGCTCTCTCCTGAACACAGGCCCCACCCTGTGACTTGGAGTAAAGGGTGGGGGGGAATGGTCGTGGTCCTTCCAGAGGGGACAGGGCAGAGGAAACCAGAGCTCTGCTGCTGACCCATGGAAGCTGGGCTCCCAGGCCTGCAGGCCCGAAGGCCTCCCCTCCTTGCCCGCTGCCCGGGGCTCCCTCATCAGCCCACACAGCTGCAAAGGACCCCCGTGTCTCAGTCTGTGCCCCAAGCCCCTCTCAGGCATTTCTCCCCTCAATGGGGTTAGTGGCCTTCCTCCCGTGATCCCCTAGAGTGAGCCCCCTCCTCTGCTGGTGGTGGGAGGATGTGCGTCACAGCCCTTGGCCCTGGGGAGTCAGTACTGCGAGTGCATGTGAGGTGGGGGCTGGCCTCATTCTGAAATCCCTCCCCCCACCGCTCACTTCATCTTGTCCCCAGCACATATGCTTTGCTGCATGTGCTACATTCAAATTCTGTGCGTCAGCAGAATTGCAAATGGCTGCATGTTTTGGATCCTTTGGTTGTTTGCAAATAGCCATTCTCTTGTATCGAGTCCTCAAATGTGGAAGGTCTGTTGTGGCAGGAGAAGGGAAGAGGCCTGAGTTGGGGGAATCAGAAATCTGGTTTCCAGATTTCTGGAATTTGTGGCTCTGTCAAATTGATTTACTTTTCTTGAGCCTCAGTTTACCCATCTCTAGATGGGTATAACAGTATCCTTGCCCATATCCCAGTGGTCTTGTGGGAATCCATGAATACAACTGACTGGATGTGTTGGGAGAGAGCTCAGCACATTTTTATGCTTGAAAGACACAACCATTCTTAGGCGGCTTGTGGTTCCCACAGAGGGCCCTGGTCACTGGGGATGACAGGTGTAGGCAAAATGCCAGTTAGTGGCCATTTTACAGTGTAGCTGAGCCTTCGTCTCTGCCCCCTTTAAAGGGCGGCCTTTTCATTTTCATGGATGGGATGCAGGGCAGCCTAGGGCAGGTTGTCAGAAGGGATGAGTGTTGAAGTCCACTCTGGGGTGGCCTTGGTAGGAATGGATACACAGACCCAGTGGGAATAGAAAGGAAGTCTGTGGGGCAGCAGATGGCAAGAGCTGCCTGCGAGGACCATGATTTCCTGAGAGGACTGTAGGTTAGCCCAAAGGTCTGCCCATGAGGCCCTGGGGCATGTTCAGGGGCCTTATGCTCGCCTTCCAGGCCTCTTGGGTGGGGATGTGGGGGTGGAAAGCCACTCAATCTCCTCTAAGCTGCTGAAATCAACATCTGGAACATACAGGATTGTTAAGTCTTGGTTTGTAGCTCCTTTCTGTTGGGTGCAGGTGGGCCCCCAGGTTGACATATCACTGGTGTCTCTCCACATAACTATATAATCTTATTTTTCTTAAGACTAAAATTGTTCACCTCTGTTGGAGAGATGAATTTTCCAGGTGGCAAAGATTCCACGAGATCCCCTTAATGAAATTCCTCAAGAAACAAGAAGGTCCATTTGCCTTAATCAATCCAATGCTTTGTCCCCAGTGAAGAACTTACAGAAACCAAGTCCGTTGATTCTGAACCTCTTTCCCAGGTAGAGTAGAAAGCTTTTGTGTATACATGTCTTGAGTCCTCAGCTCCCTTGAGCCTACGGCCTGCTTGTTTCCCTACAACTGAATCAAGCACTTTTCTCAGCTCCAAAGCTTTCAGATGAAATCTTGTTAGCACGGAGTTTCTTCCATTTGTGCTGTGGATAACATGTGACACAGCAAACTTCAGGCATCGGTACTCCATAGCCGTCAGCGTAGCCCTCTTCATACATGACCCACCTGAGACCAACAAGCTCACGAAACATTTGTCCAGCCTTCTGGGACCTGGGCTGTGGTCTCTGGAGGTGTTTGTTCTGTTTTTTTCCCCCTGACGTGGGTCAGTGTCTGGATGCCAGGCTGACATGTTGGTGTCTGGTTCACGCTCGGGCTTCTTTCCTGGTCATGTGTATTCCTAGGTTGTGAAGAACAGGGGAACACTGGAGTCCTGGCGGCTGACAATAAATCTCCGTTCTTTTGTCCACAGAGGATCAGATTCTCTCAGAACTTGGCCACACCAATAGGATTTATGGCAACGTGGGGGACGTTTCAGGAGGACAGTTAATGAATGGGAGCTTCTCCATGGACGGGACAGGACAATCCTATCAGGACTTGAGGGATGGGAGCCCCTATGGAATCCCCCAGTCTCCATCCTCCATCTCGTCCCTGCCATCCCACGCTCCTTTGCTCAATGGGCTGGATTACACGGTGGACAGTAACTTGGGCATCATTGCGCACGCAGGGCAGGGAGTAAGCCAGACGCTGAGAGCCATGGCTGGGGGACCCACCTCTGACATCTCCACAGGAAGCAGTGTAGGCTACCCCGACTTTCCGACTAGCCCGGCCTCCTGGCTCGATGAAATGGATCATCCTCCTTTTTAAACACTTCTCCTCCCCACCCTACCTGTCCTCTGGCTTGAGAGAATATCTTCAAGGATTGAAAGACACTTGCCTTTTAAGGATCGAAAGTGCGCCAATGTGAATTTCCATTATTTTCAATGGAAGTCCTCTGCCGATCCCGGGGAGGTCGCAGCAGGACCCCACTGGGGCTGGCTTTCCTGGGAAGCGGTGGGAGAGCAGCTGCCTCTCAGAACACAGCACAGGGGCGCAGAGCCCAGAGCGCTAGGGTGCCGGCTGGTCGGCTCCTCCCCTGCCCCCGTCCTGCTTACAGGCTTTGGCTGCTCAGTGCTTGGTTGATGGGGTGACTGTATCAGGCCACCTAAGCCTTCGGGAACTCTGCTCCAACTGGAGAGTCTCGTGAGATGTCTCCCGAACCACTGCTCTCGCCAGAACCGAGATTCCCAAGGTGGAGGCCTCATGGCCCTTGAGCATCGATAAAAGTGATTTCTGGACCACCCTTACTTAACCCCAATTTTCAAAATTAAAAAAAAGTCACTTACTAAAAATCAGTGGAAAACTTTGATGACCACAGTTTGATGTTGAAAACATGCTCACTCCTCTTTTTTTTTTTTTTTTTGCTGTGAAAAAATATGACTTTTTCCCTACCCAGAACTACACACCAGAGACAATTTTGTCAGTTTTGGTTTTTATGAAATTCCATCCCAATCACTGAATCCCTGATGGCAAGAAGTGGTTTTTATTGCAGGTGACTCTGAGGCTGGAGCCGAGTGGCCCTGGACCATCCCAGCGACTGCCTGACAAGTCCCCCTGGTGCACAATGTGCCTTTTTAATTTGCTTGTATTATTTATTCCACAAGACAGGCTATGGGTTCCAAAATGATAAAAGCTAAAATATGGAGAGAACAGAACGACAATCAGTGAAAATATTTGCAGACGTTTGGATTCCAGACATGCAGTCGGTTTAGCCAAATCAGCAGATGCTAGTCTCCCAGAGTTCTCATCCGGTGGGGTGAAATGATATTGGATCTGTTTGGAGGGAGTTGGCTTAGATGAGAGTGTAAGCCCACTGCCCACCTGCAGCCAACCGTCCTCAGCCCTTTAAAAATGAACACTTTCTTTGCCATACTATCTGACTCAGTAGGAGGACAGCCTTGGCCTCTTCTGAGTACTGGCCATGCTTCTTGGACCATCTCGGTTGGGAGGAATCATTTAAGGAGTGGCCCTTAAGTTGTCCACAGGGTTCCAAATGGTCCTTGGGCTGCATCCCTCTGGGTTGTTGGCTGGGCTCGTGCCATGCCCTGTGGTGCTCCAGTCCTATGCTTAAAAAGGCAGAGCTGTCTGGCCACTGGCAGTGCAGAGGCTCTCAGCTTGCAGGTTTGTAATAGCAGATCACCAAGCCTGGGACAAGGGCAGGGGCTGCCCCTGCTTTATGAGCTGCTGTCTCTGCAACAGACCGCACTTCCACAGGAAATGCCATTGTGATGGTGCTGCAGGTCCCACCTTACGTCACACATCCGTCCATCCAGAAGCTCTCCATGTGCATATGGAACTTAGCCAGGTAGAATTGATTCCAGTCCCCTTGGAAGACGGTGGTTTGCTTCTGCTGGCCTCCCATTCTCTTGAACAAGATCAGCAGAGTGGGAAAGGGTAAGAAGGCATTGCCTTTCTTTCACAGCAAGTGGTGGGGTCAGAGCACCTGAGGAACCTTCCTTCCAGGAATAGTTTTGAGGACCACAAAGTTTAGGTATACGGTAGGCAGACTAAAGGAAGAAATCAGCACTTCCTTTCTGGACACTGCATCTTTCCTAAACCCCTTTCCAGGACTAAACTAAGGTCAGTGAAGCTTCTTTAAAATAGATAGGAAATTCCTGGATCAGCCTTCAGGCCATCTTTTCTCTGATCAGTTTTGTAGTGTACCTTTATTTTTTGATGTGCTCGATTGCCATGATTTTTTGCTTGGGGAGTCTGCAAATGTAGACTCTCTGCCCGTGATTCCAGGTGTCAGGATGACAGTGTGTTAAGCCTGGCCAATTCTATGTGGTATTGGGAATTCCCCAGTAATATGAATATTTGGGGTGGGGATGGAGACACAAATGCAAGATTTAAAAGCCATGTGAAGGAAAGGAAAATGCAACTGTCTTTTTGGGGGACAGATTCTTAGGCACACTGTTCTTAGCAGGCTGCTTACAAAATACAGGAGAAAGACTGCTGGATTAAAACCAGTTAAAAACTGCCCCACTCAGACCACTGTCTCAGCCTGATTACTTGGAGTAGTATCTCATGGGATCTCAGAGACCCTTTGTATTTTCCCTGAGTGCAGTACTGGGAGAGCAGGCTCTTTAAGATGGGGAGGAGTTGCATCCCCCTCTGTGTAGCCCTGCTTGTGGAGACTAGATGAAACTGGCCGGTATTTGTTTCTGTAGGTGGGTGCATCAGGCTTACTCTCTGTTCATTCATAGGAGAATGGAAGGCCTCCCTCATTCATGCACTCCAGTGAGGAGTTCAGGTGACACTGTGTTGGGAGGAGCTCCTTTGGTTTGGTGGGGTTGACTAGCTGGGATGGCTCTTGAGCAAGCCCTGATCAGAAAGCCAGGGGAGCTGAGTGTAAGTTCCCAGGGCCACCTTGCCAGAAAGCAGCAGTCACTGGTGCCGCCATCTAGAAACACAGTCACAATTGGTCTCAGATTTTTCGTGGATCTCTGTGCAAGTGGGGTTAGCATTGTGGGGCTAGTGCCACCCATAGGCCCATAGGCCAAGACAGTTCCTGGGCCCTTCTGAGGCTCAGGGATGGAGAAGAATGAAACTGTCCTGAGACTATGGTCCAGGTACCCCTCTATTGCTCAGTAGTCTGTTATGGAGGTATGCTACATGGGAGCTTTTCTCCCCCTTGCGAAATGACACAGATAAATTTTAAAAATGAGATGACACCTTCTGGAGGCACTTACACTACTTGGACCTGTCTTTGGCTCTAGGAGAGCAATCAACTAACAACTGTTATCTGTGGTGCCTGGCTGATAGACCTGAGGGTAGGAGGCTTCTGAATCCAGGAGCAAATTAATAAAATGGAGAAAAAAAAAAACACCCAAATTTCCAGTGGTAACTGATAAAAGCAAAAATAGAATCTGCAAGGCTATGGAAGAATCTGTATTTGCTGAAAAGGAGTAAGACCAGGGAGGAAATCCCAAAAGCAAGGGCTAAACCAGCCACTGGGTAAACCGCACTGTGGGGAAGCCTGGACCCCAGTCCCTCAGGAACTGGCAGTGCCCCCTGAAGCCAGCTCCTTTCTGACCTTGTGCTTTTTCTTTCTTGCCTCATCTGACAGTTATAAAATGAAAATCAACTACCAGATTGATAACATTGTTCATGTACACTAATACCATGAAACACCAGGGAAAGAGGACAAAATTAAGAAGAAAAGAATTTGGCAGTGTCGTTCAATAAGGTGTCTTTTTTTTTTTTTTTTTTTGCCAATGTAAAATATAAAATCTGATAAAGATCCCTGGGGGCCGTTAGATCTTTGCAGTGAAGTTCTCTTTGCAAGAAGTATAAGAAATCTGACAAACAAAAGACGTTAGCGTCTCTGAAGCTCGAGCTGGTTATTCTGATACAACTGCCTCCTGGCCAGAGGGGTTGAAGGCTTCAGCTTAGCAACAGCTGTGCGCTGTGTGACAGGCCACCGTCCGCCACCCGCACCCCCGCTCGCCCCCTCCCTCTGACCACTTGGTTATAACCATGGAAATAATGACCATACCTCCTCAGCCAGCAGGGTCTGGAAGGACCGAGGAGGCTCATTTTTAAACATTGCACTTTAAAAATTGGAAACCGTGAGATGAAGAAAAATTCAATTAAGCGGAAATGAGTTTTGTTTTATTGCCTGCTGCTGAAGGGCGCTGGGCATGCTGAAAGCTAAATAAAAAGCACATCACTGCCTCTCTCTTTCTTGGATTGGTCGATGGGCCCTTTTTGCAGTCGTTGCTCCAACTGCTCTAACACGGTGACTGGAGCCAAAAAGAGAGAGTGCAGCAAAGTCACCCCATCCCCACTGCTTGGTAGGACCACACGGAAAGCACAGTTTCAGCTGCGAGCTCTGGTGAGGAGTCAGCTGCAGGTCTGGGAGGTGCGCCAAGCATCCCTTTGCTTCGGGAGGCAGAGCACAGGTGGACAGAGCCGGACCCCCCACGCTCACCCGCCGCCCACCTAGAGACAAGAACTGTTTGTACGTTCCCCACTTGAGGACTGTGTTTAGCCACACACGCAGGTTCAGGGCCGCAGCATCTCAGACGCTGCTCTGAACTTGCATTCAGACCTCAAAGCCCCAGATCCCCTAAGCTCTGGATTGTCGCCCTCACCCTTCGCAGTGTAAATTTTGTACAGTTAAAAAGAAATGGAGTCTCATTTCCTGGGAAAAAAAGAAAAAGGAAAAAAAAAAAAGGACCCACCCATCCTTATTTATGGCCCTGTGACTTTGGAACACAGAAGCTGGTGCGTTTGTTTGTATGTGCCTCTGTGTGTTGGCATGATGAGATGTGTATGGTAAAACTATGTCAAATAAATATGGAAATTCTTTAGAAGCCAGCGTGTCTTGCTTTTCATTTGGCTTTCTGGAATGTTTTTCTCTTGACATAATAAGAATACAAAGCTGTGCTGACATAGATCCCTTTCATTGCCAGAAGGAAACCCAAGGTATACCTCTGAATGTGGAGCTACTTACAACTGCAAATACCTATGCTATGCAGTAAAGGGTTGGGTAGAGGAAGTTCTCTGAGTTTTCTAATAATTTTTCTTTTTTCAGTTTTCTGGGGCCCAGTCCTCTGTTTCAAGGCTTAAGGAATGGGCAGAGAAGACTAGCTGATTCCATATTTAGTTACCATTTGTCCTGTTGCATTTTTTAAAAAAAGGTTTCACATGTTTAATACTGAGCCATACAGGGCGCTAGTGAGGAAACAGCAAACATTAGGGGTCAAGCTCTGTCTCTTGCATGAGCTGCTCAGATAGCAGTCACGTTCTCACTACTGTGATTTGCTTGGTTGAGGATGCGGGTGACCTTGACATCACATGGATACGTGCTACTTCATATGTGAGGCCCTTCTAGACCCAGCTTGGTTCTTCTCCAGGGTCTTCTTCCGGAGTTATACCTGTTTTTATTACCAGTTTTCATTCGAATGTGTTGGGGAAATGGGATGATTCTGCTATTGTTTCTTGGCCAGGAATCACGTGATCCTGAAAGTCTTGTGAGAAGACAAGAGGAGCAAATTCAGCTGCACGCAGTGATGGCAGAGAAGAGAAAAGAGCCGCTCTCTTGTGTTTTTAAAGTCCTTTACATGTATACGTTTTCTCCCTAAGGATGTGCGAATGACTGTATTTGGGTGAGAGGTGAACAGAGTGATAGAAACACCTCTTCAGGGTGCCTGGACAAGCTTTTCCAGGAAAATCTCCATTCTTTTTTTTTTTTTTTTTTAATCTGCAGGAGACTTTACATTAGTGTGCAGGACCTGAAGTTTTGCTAGAGTGGAAAGAGCAACAGAGATTGCTTAATAAAAAGTTTAAAGTCATGACATTTCTTTAGAGCTGGGGTTCCATCTCGGAAAAACGAGTGCTTTTTGTATTCGTGATTAGATTCGTTTGTTTGACGAGAAGATCCAAACAGAGGTGCACTGAACTATATGGTAACTATTGGCCACTTGTGGCTATTTCAGTTTAAATCAATTAAATAAAATTAAAACTTTAACTCCTCACACCAGCCATATTTTAAGTGCTCAATAGTGTCTCAATATTTTAAGTGTCTAGTGGTTACTGTATTTGGATTTATTTCTATCATTGCAGAAAGTTTTGTTAGACAGTACAGATGGAGTCTGGCTAAGAAGAATGGGCAGAGATAGCTTATTCGTCACCTGTTTAGCTACTAGTTATCCTGGAATACTTTGTATTCTCAGCCTCTGTAGACAGTGGTAGCACCAACTTTTTTTTTCCTTTGGTTTGGTCCCTACAGACCAGCTCCTGAGCAGCATGATTCTCTTCTGACAGTGGCCTTTCCAAAGGACAGTTGTCTAAAGAAGAATAAAGGAAAGAATTATAAAGAAAAGAAATCACCGGCTAGAAAGAATGAAGTAAGCCACAAACTCAGGAGATCAAAGACTTAGCAGTCAGTGTTTTCCACCTTTTTCTGAGCTATTCAGCAAAAATCAGAAAAGGATAACAAGCCATCAAAGGCAAGTCAGTATGTTGTAAATTTTAACCAGTTGCCAAACTAGAAGGAAAATCACAAGAAAGGTAGGTGATCCTCAGTGTAACTGAATGTCTCTTTGTAGATTTGGTATTTGAGACCTAGTTTAAAAATTGGCCTTTACAGTCTAAGTGGAAAATTGTTGCCTCCCTGTGCCAAGTCTCCTAGAAGGCTATTTCAGTTTCATCATTTGGAACTCCTGATGAATCTCCTCCTCTGCAGCCTGTGCAGTGAGCGGGGAGCCATGGAGCTGGGTCTGCGTGCCTGTGTGGGTCATGACTGCCTCAGGGAAATAAGCACTGTCAGTTCAGTCTCTGCTGCTGGGGAGACACTGTGAGTTAGGAGGGAGGGTGTAAAATGGGGCCAAATCACTAGGAAGAGGGAACTTTTATTACTATAATTCTAAAAGAAGTGATAAAAGCAACCCATCCAAACTATTAAGGTCTTCTGAATGATCAGCTGCTGCCCTTCCGTCAGAGAAAGCGGGCGTGGCTTCTTCACGGAACATTTTTCCCTTTGCCATTTTTTTCATTCGTTTTCTTTTCTCACTTTTGTCTAATATGACATCAGGATTTTCCTTTAGAATTCTTTCCTTTGGTGATTCTTCCTTTGGCCATCTCCCCCGTTAAAACACAAAAACTGAACTTAGGTATGTTATTAAGTAGTAGGTTATTTTGTAATTAAACTAACAAGTCACAGATGTCCCTGGCAGAATGCATGTCTTCCCTTCCCACAGAAGGGACTCCTAGGAGGAAAAGGTTTCCATGTGACTTATTCATCCTTCAGATTGTTTAGGAGATCACTGAAATGGCCAGAACTTTCAAGGCTGATACAGGTTAGGCTTTCTCTAGAGTTGGGGGAGAGTTTATCATCTATCTGTCTATCATCATCCATTTATTTATTTAACTGAAGTATAGTTGATTTACAGTGTTGTGCCAATCTCTGCTGTATAGCAAAGTGACTCAGTTTGTGTGTGTGTGTGTGTGTGTGTGTATTCTTTGAGAGTCTTTTCTTTTTGTTTGTTTTTTAAGATTTATGTTTCTCTCACTTGCATGCCAACCCTGGACCAGGATCTCCTGTTGGTTGAGAGGGGCTTGGGGGTTTTGGAAAGGAAAAATTGCTTCCTGAAAGATAAAATATAAACCCCCCAAAATGGTCTTGGCACACACTTGGAGTTGGAAATAAGCAGGTTTTTTTTTTTAAAGGCCATTAAAATGGTAAATAGGTTTCAACAGATGGCTTCAGCACAGCAGTGGAGAGCCCAGGCAAGGACTTTGGGGTTAAATCTCATATTTTAGTCACCTGGGACAAACATTTATAAAGTTGACAGCTTTCTCTTCATCTCTAAATAGAGACGGTGAAGGTTGCCTGCTCCCTGGCCAGCTGATGGGGGCTGCCTGTGACCTAGGGAATTGAACGTCACTCTTTTTGACACCTGTCACACTTACAGCTCCCCCAGTCTACAGGAAAGTGATAACCAAGAACCTATATGGTGGATGGGCCAGGACTTTTATACTCAATATGTGTGCTGGCTTTATTATTTTTTCAGAATCATTTTAACATTTAATGCTTCTCAATTAAAGTGATTTCCTGGAGTGGATGCCAAGCTTCGTTTAGAATGCGCATTAACCACTTTCTGTATCAGTAGTTAAAGTCACTGAGGGATTTAAACAGCAATCCACAAGTCTGTTCAGTCAAGGTTTGGTGGAATAAAGCAGATTATAAACAATAATATATGTCTTTCCCTTCTTTTTTTGGAAGGTTTCCAAACTCACAAACAGAGCTAAAGTGCTGTAAACATATCCAGGAGTAAGCTTTGGGCTCTGCAAATGTACTCCATGAAAGCCACAGCCACCGGCGGTGCCACTTTTTATCCTGTGTGTGTACGTGTGCACGTACTTTAAAAGAGCTTTTTATTACACAAAGTGTCCATCAACTGAACTCACCTTCTAAATATTAAAATGGAAACCGGGATTGCTACACAAGTGAGAGGAAAAATAAATCCTGGCTGCAGTGTGGATGATGAATTTGCTGCTGCTGCTGCCTAGGGCGGCCGTGGAAAGGCACCTCTCTATTCCTTAATGCCCTCACAGTCTCTGAGGTTAGGCCACTGCATCTAGTAAACTTAGGTTCAAATGGTCTTTTTCTGTCTCCCTGGTGGCTCAGTTGGTAAAGAGTCTTCCTGCAATGCGGAAGACCTGGGTTCTGTCCCTGGCTCAGGAAGATCCCCTGCAGAAGGAAATGGCAGCTCACTCCAGTATTCTTGCCTGGAGAATTCCATGGACAGAGGAGCCTGGTGGCCTATAGTCCATGGAATCACAAAGAGTTGGATACGACTGAGTGACTTAACACTTTCACTTTTTTTTTTTTCAAGAGAAACCCACGCTGAGTGCTTAGAGTTCTACCATGAGGCAGATGCATGTTATGGGGGGCAGCTCCTTGGATGTTCACTTTCTGTTTTTAACTTCAGTGTTGTAGGAAGGACTCATGTTCATTCCTTCTAAGATATGTGGGAAGAAAGTGAGAAGGAATCTGGTCAGGGTGTAAACTAGCTTGTACCTTGTGACCATCTTAATCTGGTTTTTAGGGCTAGGAAGCTTTCTATTGCTGGAGGAAGGCATACTGCCCTCAGAAATGACTCCAATTCATGAATTTCCAAGAGAAAGTAAAAATGTACAATAATGACATTTATTTTATAACTGTGCAAAGGAGAAGTGATATAACAAAACACAGAAAAATTTGAATGATTTATATATAAAAGTAAAAATAGTAATAAATAAAAAGCCATGAACTCCCAATAACTATGATGATCCATACAAGGATTAAGCCATTAAGTTCTGCTTTTCAGGTAGGAGCATGACAAGAATATTTCAAGGGTAAGTGAATAAAGATGAGATTAAATAGCCTTTCCTGTTCAATCCTTTAGTGTAATGCCAATTAATGTGTATTTGAAAAATTGATCATACTTGCTGCATAATAAACGTTAGATGATAAGTATAACACGGAAGCTTTTTTCCCTTTCATTCTAATAATTACTGCACTTTGACCTAAATCCCTCTGATGAAGGAACTGTGAATAGTTTCTGAAATAATTAAAGATGCTCAAGGTAAAGCTTCAGTAACGATCATAATAATTTTTCAAATCACATGATTACAAAAGACTGCACTGAAGTCTTTTTACGCTACAAGGAGAAAGTCCAACATGTGTATATAAAATCCACGAAGAAGATTTTAAATCCTCAGCCTCTGACTGTGGTTACTTTTGGTGTTGCTTTAGCTTATCCTGATAAGGTGGTACAGGGAAAACTTGGGACTTGGTATCACAGGTTTGAATAACCACCCTGATTCTGGAAAAATATGATTGTGTATTTTGAAGTGCTTGATATATAATAAAGCCTATATAAAGATGGGCATTTCCACTGTTTATATGTGTATAACCTCGGACAGTTTCCCTAACAACTTTGAGTTCAATTTCCTCATTTGTAAAATAGAGAAAATACCAATTATTTCCACTTTTATAATTCTGAGTTTCATTTAAGATGCTTGTGTATAAAGTCCTATACAAGGCAAGGTGTAATTACTGTTACATCATTAGTGTTAAAATGTATTGACTTTAAGATACAGCAGTTTATGTGTTACTAAGGAAAAATGCTGCCAATTCAACTATGACATTGTTTATAAAAGATATACAATTTTGGATACATTAAAATGTGAAAAAATGTGCATCTTAAAATTCATCAATTATAATATTATGACTACTATTAAAACATTTGACTCCAAATGCCTTAAGGATTAGGATTTAAAATTCACTCAATAATATATTTAAACTCGACATTTTCATTACTTACGGGTTACACACCTTTTTGTGATAAACATCTACTTATGAAGGTGATCTTTTAGGGACCTGAAGTTTGATGAAAGCCTTCATGTTTCAGCCATTAAATGCTAAATAAACATTTGAAAGTCTCATGTTCAGCTGAAGCATATGTTAGCCTGGGCACTAACCCTTCTGCAACCCAGGCTCAGCTCTGCTCCAGTAACACACCTTGTTCATTGATCCTCAAAGATGCTATATTGTACATGGAACAATAACCCGTAGCCAAGTAGTTAAACCTGGCAGAAAGCTAAGAAATACCTATTTAATAGAAAGGTTCAATGGATTATGACAACCTTTCATCCAGAAAATGCTGAAACATTAAAAAAAAGAAACGATTCTAGATACAATACTTTGGTTGTTACCCTTCTACCTAACAAGCATCAGAGATAACTGTGTGTGTCCAATTGGCTGACTTCTTGTCTCTTTATTAGAAACATAGTAGGTTTAAATGATTTAGTTTTTGATTATTAACTTGTGAATTTCCATGAGACTTTTCAAGATAGTCCATGCAATATCTTTGAATGTGTGTGCTCAGTCATGTCCAACTCTCTGCAACCGCATGGACTGCAGCCTGCCAGGCTCCTCTGTCCATGGAGTTTTCCAGGTAAGGAGACTGGAGTGGGTCGCAATTTCCTCCTCCAGGGGATCTTCCCAATCAGGGATTGAACCTGCATCTCCTACACTGCAGGTGGATTCTTTACTGCTTAAGCCATCGGGGAAGCTCTAAAATAAGATAGCTTCTAAAATCTCCTGTGTGGCTTCCCAGGTGGTGGAATGGTAAAGAACCCACCTGCCAATGCCAGTATTTTGAGATAACATCATATAAGTACTTTTAAATATCCACGATAATAGGAAAAGGGAATGACAGTGACCTAGAACAACACCTATCATTCAGAAGGCTCTCAAGAAATGTTTGTGGATTGAATGCAGGAGGAGCTTTAAAACTTCACATGAATTTTGTGGACCAATAAAGGGCTGCGATTCAGCAGATTTGGTCTCAACTATGGCTCTGCCACTGCTCTGTGATCTTGGGCAATTTAAGTAACCTGTTAATATCTCAGATTCATCCTCCTTTAAGTGGCCTTAAGAGCCCCTGCACTACCTACTCTACAGGGTTACTGTGGAGGGATGATAGATTAGATAATGCCCATGAAAGCATTCTGAAAAGTCAAAAGAGCTAATGCATATAAAAAGCCATCATTAGTCACACAGAATTGAACAAATGGGCTCATTTCTACCCTGCAGCAGAATCAGTTTAGGGTCCAACTTTTTGGCCCAGACTTCTTTAAAAATTTCCTACTGTGGTGATCAGTGATAAAACTGTAGTCTAGATATATTGTTGAAATCATGAACATTTTTTTTTAATAATAAAAAAAGACACAGCAAGACCCCATACATCATCCAGTAGAAGCACTTAAAACTATGAAAATTGGTTCAGATCAACAAAAGATTTCTCATTCTTGAAGTATGGTAACAAGAAGACAGAAAAGAAGGGGTTCTAAATGGGATTCACAGACCCCATGGAGTTCAGAGATGGGCTTCAGGAGACCTCAAGATTTCATGTACAACACCGTGTTCTAGGGGAAGAATGAGCCGGAACTCTGCAAGAGTTAAGAACACTGGTTTAGTTGATTCAAGCTAGAGTTCTCAAGGTAACAGTGATTCACATGCTTTCTTTTGCCTCTTTTATAATGTTTGCTTACGTGATTCTCTCTTCATTCCTTGTTTTTCCCTAGTGTGTATCAAGACTACTGTAATGGCATTCAAGGCCTCTTACGTGAGTTGGTTGAGGGCAAAGTAAATGACAATGTTGAATAAATATTAAATACAGAGTTATTAACATTGTTCTGATCACAATATCTTCAGAAAAGGAAAAGAACAAAAAGCAACACATTCCGCTTTTCACTTTATTAAGGAGATAGGAAAATGGGGCTGGGCATGCTTTTATGTTTAGACACACACCCACTGCAGTGGCTAGGGGACAAGACAATAGAATAAATGTGGAATTGAGAACAAGGTGAAAGTAGATGGCAAACTGTAAATAGTCTAGAAATTGCTAGTGGTGAAGTAGCTCTAGTTCAGATCAGATCAGATCAGTCGCTCAGTCGTGTCCGACTCTTTGCGACCCCATGAACCGCAGCACGCCAGGCCTCCCTGTCCATCACCAGCTCCCGGAGGTCACCCAGACTCACACCCATCGAGTCAGTGATGCCATCCAGCCATCTCATCCTCTGTCGTCCCCTTCTCCTCCTGCCCTCAATCCCTCCCAGCATCAGAGTCTTCTCCAATGAGTCAACTCTTCGCATGAGGTGGCCAAAATACTGGAGTTTCAGCTTTAGCATCATTCCTTCCAAAGAAATCCCAGGGCTGATCTCCTTCAGAATGGACTGGTTGGATCTCCTTGCAGTCCAAGGGACTCTCAAGAGTCTTCTCCAACACCACAATTCAAAAGCATCAATTCTTCGGCGCTCAGCCTTCTTCACAGTCCAGCTCTCACATCCATACATGACCACAGGAAAGACCATAGCCTTGACTAGGCCAACCTTTGTTGGCAAAGTAATGTCTCTGCTTTTGAATATGCTATCTAGGTTGGTCATAACTTTCCTTCCAAGGAGTAAGCGTCTTTTAATTTCATGACTGCAGTCACCATCTGCAGTGATTTTGGAGCCCAGAAAAACAAAGTCTGACACTGTTTCCACTGTTTCCCCATCTATTTCCCATGTAGTGATGGGACCAGATGCCATGATCTTCGTTTTCTGAATGTTGAGCTTTAAGCCAACCTTTTCACTCTCCACTTTCACTTTCATCAAGAGGCTTTTAGCCCCTCTTCACTTTCTGCCATAAGAGTCATGTCATCTGCATATCTGAGGTTATTGACATTTCTCCCAGCAATCTTAATTCCAACTTGTGTTTCTTCCAGTCCAGCATTTCTCATGATGTATTCTGCATATAAGTTAAATAAACATGGTGACAATATGCAGCCTTGACGTACTCCTTTTCCTATTTGGAACCAGTCTGTTGTTCCATGACCAGTTCTAACTGTTGCTTCCTGACCTGCATACAGATTTCTTAAGAGGCAGATCAGGTGGTCTGGTATTCCCATCTCTTTCAGGATTTTCCATAGTTTATTGTGATCTACACAGTTACCCATTACTTTATGAGGCCTCCAAGCCAACTGGTTTCCAGTTTGGGAACACAGTGGAGACTTGATTTTTAAAATACTCATATATAACACTGCTATATTTAAAATAGATAACAAGGACCTACTGTATAGCACAGGGAACTCTGTCTGTGGCAGACTAAGTGGGAGGGGAATTTGGGGACAAATGGATAACATGCTTATGTATGGCTAAGTCCCTTTGCTGTTCACCTGAAACCATCACAACATTGTTAATAGCTATACTCCAGTATAAGATAAAAACTTAAAAAAATACTCATGTACACTAAAAATAATAAATCAGAGAACTCGAACCAAGGGTGAAGGTACATAAAATCCCAATCCCAGTAAACATTAAGGAAAAAAAGAGACTGATTACTCTTAAGTTTTTGTTGAACCATGATTAGAATTGAACCTTTAGGGAATTCCCTGGTGGTTCAGTGGTCAGCATTCCATGCTTTCACTGCTGAGAACATGGGTTCCATTCTTGGTAGGGGAACTAAGATCCCACAAGCTGCTTGGCATGGCCAAGAAAGAAAGAGAAAATGAAACTTCAGAAAATGGTTTTCTAGAATATTTTCAAATGCTAATTGGCTTGAGCATCACTAATCTGTCCAGGAAAAAAAAAAAAAGCAAAACAAAACCAAACTTACACTAAAATAAAGTATGTCCTAGTTTTATCCTGCTGAACTATATGAAAAAGTGGTTCGCCACGTATCTGAGGAAGTTAAACAGCTTTCTGGTCCAGTAAATTTGTGTTCTTTGAAGGTAAGCATTGCAGCTTTGGCAATGGAACTCGTGATCTGGCTGATGTGTGATGTGTGTGTGTGTGTGTGTGTTAGTTGCTCAGTCGTGTCTGACTCTTTGCGACCCAGTGGGCTGTATACCACAAAGTTCCTCCGTCCAAGGGATTTTCCAGGCAAGAATACTGGAGTGGGTTGCCATTTCTTTCTCCAGGGGATCTTCCCAACCCAGGGATCGAACTCGGGTCTCTCACGTTGCGGCAGACTCTTTACCCTCTGAACCACTAGGGAAACCCTGAGCCACCTGTGAAAGCTGACATGTGATGTACTAAGTAACTGTTCAGTAATTTAAGGGGAATGAAAGCAAGTCAAGAAGATCCAGTTTTCTCTGACATTTATGGATGAAATCGTCCCCTTAATAAGGCACAGGGAAATGATCCATAGATTGTTATATATGACAGCAAGGTTTTTGAAAATTTAGATACTGGTGACAAAAGCATAGAGATTTTGGAAACTGACTATAGAATGTACTTGAAATTGTTAGGTTGATGACTGTTTTTACCGATAGCTTTCAGTGCAAATTTGAAACCTTTGAAATCAAAGTAATAAAAGCCAAATTACATTCTTTATTTAAAAACAACTATATAGTTTCAGATGTGGCAAAATAGCTTATTAAACACTTGTCTAAGAAATATCAAGGTTGAATTACAAACAAGAGATGAAAAAAGGAGTTTCTTGATAGCTTCTTGCTCAGATAACTACTCTGTAAATCGGAAATGAATGAACACTTTTTGATTTGCTAATGTCCTAAAAATGCACAAAGTACTATCAGTTAAAAGCTGTATGCAATGTCTTGGTCGCTTTTACTGTAAATAATGAATAATGTTTCTTAAAACACATTCAATTAATGTGGAACATGAGGTTAGCTGAACAGGAGGTTGCCATGTAGCTGGGATTGTGGGAAAAGAAGAGATAAAGAGAAGACTCTGCTAGAATTACAGTAACATTTCAGGATGTACTAATGTGCATATCTCTTCCACAGATAATTAAGCAGTCATTTTAAAAATGAATAATCTTGGTGAATGGTTTTGGTTTACATCTCAGAAAATTAGACATCAGAAAAATCACAAAATAAGCAATATTATTTAATATGCCTCATTTCTGCTCTGGAGGGGCTGGTTGGGCTAATGCAGCTCTAGTCCACTGCTGAGAGTGCCACTAAGCAAGTTTATTCCTTGTTATCTTAGGAGTGATATGTTAGAAAAATGATCTTTTAAATGGTCATCTCTGCGTCTCAACTTGTTTCTTTATTTCTCTTCCACTGACAACTGTCTTTACTTTCCTTACATAATAAGAAATGTTAAGGAACTCCCCAGATGGAGTTCTTGAGGCTTAAAGGGGAGCCAGTTTCAATAGTGGTACACTTGTCTGTCCTTTAAATAAAACCTGTGGTATAGTTGTTTATATTTTTAATAAAAAATAGAAGCTCTCCAGAAATAACTTCGATCACACCTAAGTACTGGAGCATTATGGCTATTTCACGTTAGACCCCAACAGGCCTAACAGTTGAGGCCTGAGCTAGTCACAGAGACTGCTGCCATATGCGACAGGGACATTATAGCCAATGAAAAGGGCTTGAGGGAGGTTCCTCCCTGTTTTGTGAAGGTGAGTTTAAGGAATCCTGACCTAACCAGTGAATTGTTCAGAATTTGTGTTTCCATCCTAGAATGCCCACAATTCTTAGGTATTCAGTGAATCTGGTTGTTTTAGCTTCCCAATTCTGTCTAACAAAAGAATAGACACTTTAGCTACTTATTCAGACCAGCTGTACCAAATGCCAGGAAACTGTCCAAGCTCCATGCCAATATTGGGATTTCATGGAACTTTCTCTAATTGTCAGTGTAGTACTGCTGGGTCTATTTCCCTTCTCTGTGTGTGTGTTTTTTCAAAGAGCAGCCATGTTTAATATTGTGAAATACGATGCATCTCCTCCTCTCCCAGCCTCTAGAACAGTGATAAATTTCAGAGCACGCTCAGCGGAATTGGATTGTATTATGCACAGTACACATGTTCATCACCAAAACGGAACTCGCCAGAATGTATGCAAGTAGAATGAATTGCTGAGACTTCAAAATTCCAGTTCCTCACAACTGATTTTATTAGCCAACACATACCAAAGATGGGCGGCAAAAGACGTGTCATTTTGCAGTCTTCTTCCACCACTGGAGCCCTGTGCTGTTGTGGACCGTAGTTTTCCCGTCTTTTGATTAAGCCTTGCCTGTCGCGTGCTGCTGTAACATCAAAGTAACTGCTTTGCACCCCGTCACCTCCTCTGGCAGGCAGCCGTCCTGGTCTCGGAGTGTGGGGTCGGCCCCGGACTGGAGCAGCAGCTCCACAATGTCCAAAAACTCACAGGCAGCAGCTGATGGGGAAATCGACAAATATGGAAACCACGTTACTGTGAGACAAAGAGAAACCACTATACTTCAGCAGGAAAGGCAAGTGCTGAGCAATAAGAAATCGTGAAAAACGAGCAATGTGACAGACTGGGGTGATCAGGCCTTGGAACGAAACAGTGCTGTAACAGTGGATTTGCTGGTGTTAAGAAAATCAAATTTACCCCTGTGTTTGCCCAGACGCCGACAGTCAGACAAAAACATTTTTTTGAATTGTGAGGCTTTTAGACTCTATTCTTCAGGATGGGAATGAAGGGAAGGACCAAAAACTAGTTGAAGTATTTCTTTTACTTTGATCAAAATAATGATATGTTTGTAAGCGAAGTCAAAAGGCTAAAAACACTGTAAATGTCGAAGAAAAAACTTTTGTCTTTGAAGAGGGGATAAGTGGGTAACTAACTGAACTTTAAAATTAGTTAAAAAACAAAAACAGTGGCCTAGTAATCAGACCATCCCTCTAAAGAAAACATACAAAAGGCACCCATCAAGCAAGGTGTGTGAAGGGGAAAAGGACCCACAGACATCAAAACTTATCATGAAGATGGTGCAGTATTGCCCCCAGACCAAAAGGCTAGAAGAGAGCCATCCATTCTTGTGCACATGTAGAGAAACTTGATTTACGACAGTGCTGGCATTGAAGATCGGGGAGGAAACAGAGCTCCATTAAAGTGTATGGCGCCGAGACAACCAGGCTAACAGCAGAAGTGCCATTTCACAGAGGATCAAACAAGTGGCAGTAAACACGAAAAGATGAGCAACTACATTAGTAATCATGGAAAGAAAAAATTTCATACCCACTAGAGAGCTGGACTTCCCTCGTGGCTCAGACGGTAAAGCGTCTGTCTACGATGCGGGAGACCCGGGTTCGATCCCTGGGTTGGGAAGATCCCTTGGAGAAGGAAATGGCAATCCACTCCAGTACTATTGCCTGGAAAATCCCATGGACAGAGGAGCCTGGTAGGCTACAGTCCATGGGGTCGCAAAGAGTCGGACACGACTGAGCGACTTCACGTTCACGTTCAGAGAGCTGAAGAGTCGGAAACTTACTGAGCGACTTCACTTTCACTTTTCACTTACATGCATTGGAGAAGGAAATGGCAACCCACTCCAGTGTTCTTGCCTGGAGAATCCCAGGGACGGGGGAGCCTGGTGGGCTGCCGTCTATGGGGTCGCACAGAGTCGGACACGACTGAGGCGACTTAGCAGAGAGCTGAAAACCAAAACTGAGATAATACCAAGCATGGAGCAGGGGGAGCTCCCCTCCGGACTGTGGGGAGCGTACACTGTGCCTCACTTTGGACAACTAGTTGGCATTACACGTTAAACCTAAACAAATGCCCACCGTTGGACCCAGCAATTCTACTCCTAGTTATATACTCTACAGAAACCTTTGTGTATGTTCTCCAGGACATACCTGCAAGAATGGACATACAGTAGCCCTATCTGTGAAAGACCCCAAATGTAAACAATCCAAATACCCATTGAGAATAACATGTAAAAATAAAATACTGTTTACAGTGAAATCCCCACACAACAAGGAAAACTAATGAACTATAGTTTCATGTCATGGAGATGACATGAGTTCATCTCCAGGTCTTAAGGTTGAAGGAAAAAAAGCAAGTCAGAAGAGCACACACAGCATGTTTCCACTTAAAATTTTAAAAGCAGACAAAACTAAACACCATTGTTCAGAGACACAAATCTGTAATGAAACTATAAGGGGAAACAGTGATGCAAAATTTGAGCGTTAATCTGGGGGCCCTGTAGGGAAGTCCATGTAATTGGATAGGCATACACGGGGTTTCAAAGACATCAGCAGTGTTCACTTTTTTTTTTTTTTTTTTCACTTTCTTAAAATATGTGGTAGGTAAAATTTTTTAAAGCTACATTTTAAAATTTTCATATCTATTTTATATACAATTCTGTAGTGTGATATATTACACAATGGCAACAACAAAAGGTTTTAAAACAAAGGGAGAGCAAGAAGGGTAAGGGGTTTGATTCAATGAGTGTTTTATTGAATACATACTATACCAGTTCTAGCAAAGATACAGGTAAGACTCCTGCTCTGAGGAATTTAGAAGGATGAATATAACAAACACTGTGGCAAGCAGGGACACACACACACACACACACACACACACACACACACACACACACGTGACAGGTGAGGTGGGTGGAAGAGAGGAGAAGGAAGTTGAAGGATCAGGAAAAACACACAAGTAGGGGTTTGAACGCTGAGCTGTGAGGATGGAGTAAAATTCCAGGTAAACTGAGAAGGAAAGGCTTTGCAGAGTGAGAAAACAGCATTAACGGAAGGAGGAGAGGATGGGGAATGCTGAGGGAACTGTCTGCTGGCTCGGAGAAGCAATACAGAGAGTCAAAAGCAGAGAGTCTGGATTTAAGTCCAATTATACAAAGCCTTGAAAGCCACACTGAGAAGTTAGGCACTTACGAGGAGAGGAGTAGCATAATCTCAGCTCTAAGTTAGGATGATAACTCTGGAGTGACCTGGAGAACCTAAATATCTGTGGCAGACCGAACAGTTAAGGAGACTGTGGTAGTCCTTTCAGTTCAGTTGCTCAGTTGTATCCGACTCTTTGCGACCCCGTGAATCGCAGCACACCAGGCCTCCCTGTCCATCATCAACTCCCAGAGTTCACCCAAACTCATGTCCATCGAGTCGGTGATGCCATCCAGCCATCTCATCCTCTGTCGTCCCCTTCTCCTCCTGCCCCCAATCCCTCCCAGCATCAGAGTCTTTTGCAATGAGTCAGCTCTTCGCATGAGGTGGCCAAAGTACTGGAGTTTCAGCTTTAGCATCATTCCTTCCAAAGAACACCCAGGACTGATCTCCTTTAGAATGGACTGGTTGGATCTCCTTGCAGTCCAAGGGAACTTTAGGGAGCTTGAAATTAGCTAGTGTTGGCAGGAGTATAAAGAAAGTACTGAATATGAAAGCCACTGAAATTCAGGTAGGACACAGCAAAATACAGATGTACTTCAAAAAAAAAGTTTGTGAATGATAAATTTAATGAGGTTAATATAATGTTATATACATAGATACCTAGTTAAATATTTTGTATTTTTTTTTCTGGAGCGAAAATATTTTGTTTCAGATTTCAAGTATTTTTATAGACTTTTGAAAAGTTCTTAGGCCCAAGACCTGTCATCATAATGCTTACTGACTGAAACAGTCTGAGTACTTCTATGCTTGATAGATAAAGAAAATTACTGATAAATTTGATTATATAGAAACCTAAAACTGATAAATTTGAACACATAAAAATTTAAAACAGCTATAGCACACACACATGGAAATTTGATATACAAAAATAAACCATAAACTGGGAAACATTCACCTATATAACACAGACAAGAGCTAATGTCCTTAGTATTAAACACCAAAAACACAACTTTGAACAAATCAATCCAAAAGGACAATGGGAAAAAGAATTAGAAGAATCAACAAGACACCTATGTTTCTAGTCTGGGAGAACACACAGATGTGGCTGACATCTCTAAAATAAGGAATCAAAAGAAGGAAGAGGAGCAGTTTTTGGAGAGAAACAGAAGCAGAAAATTATTGAAGGGGAGAAATAATATTGGTTTGGGACATGATAAATAAATATGTGGTGTTGCTGCTGCTGCTGCTAAGTCGCTTCAGTCGTGTCCGACTCTGTGCGACCCCATAGACGGAAGCCCACCAGGCTCCCCTGTCCCTGGGATTCTCCAGGCAAGAACACTGGAGTGGGTTGCCATTTCCTTCTCCAATGCATGAAAGTTAAAAGTGAAAGTGAAGTCGCTCAGTCGTGTCCGACTCTTAGCGACCCCACGGACTGGAGCCTACCAGGCTCCTCTGTCCATGGGATTTTCCAGGCAAAAGTACTGGGGTGGGGTGCCATTGCCTTCCCCGATGTGGTGTTGGGGGGTGTCTACATTGATAAGGTCAGACAAGAAGGTAAAATTTGAATATGAAAAAAGAAACCAACAACCCATCCACCCTATACCCACTGTTACCTCCATTTTTTGGAATTTGGAAAAGACCCTGATACTGGAAAAGACTGAGGGTGGGAGGAGAAGGGGGTGACAGAGGATGACATGGTTGGATGGCATCACTGATTCAATGGACATGAGTTTGCACAAACTGGGAGATAGTGAAGGACAGGGAATCCTGGCGTACTGCAGTCCACGGGGTTGCAAAGAGTTGGACATGACTTACTGACTGAACAACAACCTCCATTTTCATCCTACTGTGTGACTTTCTGAAGATGCATGTTTTTGGATCAGGATTTTTAGCATTTTTTCTGAATACCCTGTTACATGTTTATATTACATGACTTGCTTGGCTAAAGAGTTACCTACCTAAGGTGGTTTCCCTTACCATGCTAGAGAAATACTTTTGAAAGAGACAGTGTCCTTACCAATAGACACATTTATGTGTCTGGGAAATTAAAAGCTTTAGGCAAAGATTGTTAATGCCAGTTATTAAATTTTCACGTGTATTTTTTACTACAATTTACATTCATCCACTTTGGTTTTTGTTGTTGTGAATCACCGAACATATTTTATTATTATTCTACATTATCTTTACTGGGTTTTCTTCTTCCTGTAAACAGACTTTACTCTTCACTAGCTCTTTAAAAGTACCATTAGCAAACCTACGTACAATGACTGTCCTTTACCACACCTGGCCTTATCTCTCCACCGTGCTTTCAGCAGACTACTGCAGTGAGCGTGTATCAGAATCACCTGGAGGCACCAGCCCAGTTTCTGATTGGTAGGTTTGGAGCAGGACCGAGAATTTACATTTCCTAACAGGTTCCCAGGTAATGCTGCTACTGCAGATCTGGGACCTCACTTTCAGACTCTGGGCTCTACCAGCGTGCCTCCTCCCTCATGCTATTTGCCAATTTTCACAGCTAGAGCCACTTAACTCACACGTGTAGGGAGGAATACAGGCCTCTCATTGGTTCTGAATGACGTAACTTTACGTCGGATTTGATGCGGGCAGCAGACATAACTTTGCTGCCTTTGCTGAGTTTCCCAGCTCCCACACCTCATCTCTTCTTGGATTCCTTGCTGGACATGCTATTTCCTCTGAGACTAGGACACTGATTTTGCTAGCTCAGTTCCTTCTGGAAGCTGAAGCAGGTAAGTTCACTTTCTACTTCTGGGAATCTACCTGGTTGCCTCTGGACATCTGTTTTACAGTGTTGGTTTGCCTGCGCTGGTTTCTTTCCGTTGCTTGTTGTTAAGACTTTGAAGTTTGCCTTTTTCTGTGCCTGAGTCTAGTGTCCTGCATCTGGCGTTCCCGGGACTGACTTCAAATATCCAGGCTACCTTCTCTGCTTTTCAAACCAGGGTTATTTATTCGGTTGAACAATGTTGTTGCTATTTCTACGACTGCTGCCCATTCTTCCTCTATTTTCATTTCTATAGAGGAGCCTGGAGGGCTACAGTCTGTGGGGTCGCAAAGAGCCAGACACAACTGAGCAACTAACACAACACACATGTGTCTCCAGACCCCTCAACCCCAGGCTCCGTCTTCCTCGTGTTCTGAGCCTCCGGGCTGGCTTGGTCTTTTCCCTCTATAAATGATTACTTTTCTGGTAAGATCATGCACCTTGGCTGGCAGGTTCTAATGCCAACTACATGTATGGCTTAGATCCAAGTTAGTCAACTCTGTTTTTTCCTTTTTAAACTGGTGTCAAGGAGGTCTATAAGTTTGCCATGCAAAGTAGAGGATCAGTGGCTTTTAGCATACTAGGGGAGCTTGTTAGAATCAGATGAATTGCTCCCACCTGAGACTAATTGTGACTCAACCTGACCAATCACCACTTTTTCCAACTTCCTTATCTCACCACTGATGTAATTTTACAAACCTATGTTGGGTGAGTTTCCTGATGACATTGTGAACTGTAACGTATAATCCATGATTCTCTAGGAACCCAGAATCTGTGTACATCTCACATTTGTTGTTTCTTAGTGTATCTTTTGACCACCCCTTTTCAACTATGTCGAGATGCCAAAGGAATGTTTGTTCATGTTATTGGCCATGATCTGATGAGGGTCCAGGGTGGATGAGTACCACTCAAATTCAACAATAAAGTTTAGATGCTTAATGTAATTCTGGCCCACAGTAGGTGACCATCCAAACAGCTCTCACTGAAACAGAGCAGGACCCTGTGACACTTGCAGCCCCTCCCACCTTGTCCTCTGCCTGCCTTTTACCTGTGGAAAACTTTAGTCAAAGAATGTGAACATGTGGAAACAAAAGAAAACAGTCAAAGGAGACCAAATAATAATAATGTATTCATTAAACATAGTCAGGGACCTTCAGTTCCTTCTCAAGGGCTATAGATAATATTCTGAGCCATATCCTGTGAGTTACGTTATAGATACTGAAACCCCCACCAGGTGGAAGAAGTTAATTACATGATGACCAGACTGTAGCCATGATGTGTGTGTGTGTGTGTGTGCGTTGTGCGTGCGTGCGTGCTCAGTCCCTTCAGTTCTGACCAACTGTTTGTGGCCCTGTGGACTGTAGCCTGCCAGGTTCCTCTGTCCAAGGGATTCTCCAGGCAAGAGTACTGGAGTGGCTTGCCATCTCCTCCAGGGGATCTTCCTGATCCAGGGATCGAACCTGTGTCTCTTGTGTCTCCTGTGTTGGTAGAAGGCTGGTTCTTTACCATTAGTACCACCTGGGAAGCCCCCACAACTCTGGGAACTGGCTTTAAAGAAATGGAGACAAACCAACCCTTGAACTGAAGATTAACTGTATTGAAAAACAATCAAGATGACGCTGGTTAGACCACCAATGACCAATTTCAAGGTGACTGTCAGAGCTGACTGTACTGTTTCTGCCTGTAGCTTCCTCCCTCTGTCTATAAAAGCTCTTGCCCCCTAATTTCATTGTGGCAGGGGGTCGGGGGAGTCGGCTTGTGGACAGATGTCTGCCCTCAACCCACTCCAGGTTGCTGGCATCCAAACTGAAGCAAACTTTCCTTTCTACCAATCTGGTCGCTTTGTAGGCTTTTGAGAGTGACCAGCGAGACCCCCACTTACAGTAAGTTTATTGTCGCCCAACTTGGGGCTGACTGCTGCAGCTTGTGTGCTTTGATGACACGTGGCTCTCCTGGGTTTCCCATGGCCATGACAACATATGAGCCTGCTGCTCGTGACTAGCTGGCTCTGAAAAGGGGATTTGGGGGACGTTCCTAGCAGCTGCCAAAACCATTTGCTTTGAGGATCCTCCCTGTTTCTCCCCTGTTGGCACTAGCTGCCAGCCTACACTTTTCCTTGGTGGAATGGAAACATGCATTGGGGATGAGGTGATGAGCTCCAAGATGGGATAAGTCCACTGGTGTGTGCCGGGCAACCTTCCCGTTTGTGAGTATGAAGTGCTATTTGGGCATTCTTGCCATTTGGTTCTGATATGTGCGTGACATTGAGAACTGTGTGTAGGCATCAAGTGCCATTTGGGCATCTTGCCAACTGGATCTGACACCTGTCTACTGTTGAGGACTGCCTGTGGGCACTGAGCGTCATTTGGGCATTTTGCCAGTTGGTTCTGACGTCCAACTACCATTGAGGACCATTTGTGTTGGGGAAGTGTTTTTTTGGGGATTCTATACCAGTCACCCTCAGAGATGGTTTGTGACAGATCTGTTTTTTGGTGTGTGAATATGTAGTCCATCTGTGTGACTAGTATCTTTGTCTTTTGTAAAATGAGAAATTCAGGTTAAATTCTTTAAGAAAAATTCAAGCTATGAAATTATGACTAACTAACGTATAGTAATAGTGTTCTTTAGATTCTGGAAAAAACTGGTTAAGATGAAACTCTTTTGAAATTCCAAAACCTGGTTCTTTTTGTATATGCAGTTAGAGAAAGCTAGCTTGATAGAATTCCCACCCCTGTCCCCAACCCCCAGAACTCTGATCCTGAGAAAACAAAAATATGCCTAGGAGAAAACTTGAAGTTAACTCATCATGCCCTTGAAATACAAACACAACCCACTGTGTCTGGGACTTCAGCCCTGGGTTAATCAGAAAACTTCAAGCCAAATTGGGGAGGGGGAGAAGGAGGAGAAAGAAAAAGCAGGTTTTTAAAATCGACTGTATAAATTTGACTGTTCTGTTATTCATAAACTGATAAGTTTAATTGCAAAGGCTAATTCATGAAATATAAAAAGATGAAACGAGATCTCTGGATGTTTGTATGTTTCACGATGTGTTTTTGGATAATATTGCTGAGATTAACTTGTAAAGGAGCTCTATTTAATTGGTTTAAAAAAGGTCAAACAAACCTAAATTTATCTACTTTTGCCTTCTTGCAAGACCAAGAGGGAAACTAAAAGTGCTTGGAAATTGTGCTATGAAAAATGTATGTCTTTAGAGGTTATGAAATATGTTCTCAAGTTTGCCAATCAGAAAACGCTGGTATAAAATTTCAATCACTTGTTCTTGGTTTTGTTAAGGTTTTCAAGGGTTAAAAATTGTGATACATAAAAATGATTAGGGAAGCATTTCAGTGTGTAAAGCAAGTAGGAGATATGTTGTTGGTAAAGAGCAGGTATAAAGACTGGATATATTGTTGTTAAGGAAAAATGATTTTGTTACAGTTGGTTGTTGGGGGAAAAAAGGGACAAATCTGTTTGGATCCAGAAAATAATAAAAGGTTTGTGAAAAAGGAACCCTGAGAAATGACTTTTGTATGCTATCAGGACTAAGATTAGACTAAATTTCATTGGGTAAATGAAATTTGTTATTATTAACAGTAAACTGATGCAAGACTAAAGTTGTTGTTTCTGTTAAGAAAACAAAGTTCTCCTGGAATATTGATCTGATTTTGGTAACAGTGACTTCTAATGGAAAGTTATTGTTTTGCTTCTTACCATACTTTTGACTGCAGTGTTCAGGATGGGAAAAAAAACTGTCCAGTGAAGTTGTCACAGTGTAGCTACTCATGATGTGCAGCCCTGCTGGCTGTAAGCTGACTGCTTAAAGCATATGTACAATGTCTGTGTGACGGTGGGGCATAAAGGATAAAACTTATGGCCGATAAAGCGTTTCCTCATTAACATACCTCTGAGCCTGTTCGTGACTAGTGTTCCCTCAATGTGGACAATTAGGCAAACACATCAACAAAAAGGAGGCCTATCACCGAGGGACATGGATGGACCGAGCGCAGGTAAGTGAGCCATTCTGGGAATGCTGGAAAAATGTACTGCTTATCAATGCCTTATATGGAAATATTTACAGCTAAAAGGGGAAAATGATTTTCTACATATTGAGGAGTTTCTACATATTGAGGTATGGGGATATTCTGGCTTATACATGATTTGATTTGAACTTTAGGTTAACCAAATCAGCCTATTTGTGGTCTATTAAATATACATACTACATCTGCTTTAACCATTGGGAAAAAAAAATACATCCAGAGAATAATACAAAGATGCATTTTGATTACTATCCTCACTGTAATATGTCTGCTGCTGCTGTTGCTAAGTCGCTTCAGTCGTGTCCGACTCTGTGCGACCCCATAGACGGAAGCTCATCAGGCTTCCCCGTCCCTGGGATTCTCCAGGCAAGAACACTGGAGTGGGTTGCCATTTCCTTCTCCAATGCATAAAAGTGAAAAGTGAAAGTGAAGTCGTGAAGCACAGTATCTGATTATTTCCAGTTCTGTGTCCATTCCCCCAATTAGGCAGGACTGTGTCCCACATGTGAGCCTATGGACCTCAGGGCTGCTCCAGGTTCTTTGAATTCTGCCTCGATTGTTTGGAGGGTTGGGAAGCTAGTGTAGTACCTTAGTCAGGATCTGAGCAGAAGGAAGAATTAGTGCTCAAAAGCAGAAGAGCTTAGCGTACTGAAGGACTATGTTCCTTCCTTTCCTCTTTTCTCTTGTGATTTGATAACCAACTTCAGAGTTGTTTGGATTTTTTGTGTGTGTATCTGGTGCACTGCAGTTACCATGAGGTTCAATATAGCTGCTGCTGCTGCTAAGTCGCTTCAGTCGTGTCCGACTTTGTGCAGCCCCATAGACGGCAGCCCACCAGGCTTGCCAGTCCCTGGGATTCTCCAGGCGAGAACACTGGAGTGGGTTGCCATTTCCTTCTCCAATGCATGAAAGTGAAGAGTGAAAGTGAAGTCGCTCAGTCGTGTCCGACTCTTAGCGACCCCACGGACTGGAGCCTACCAGGCTCCTCCGTCCATGGGATTTTCCAGGCAAAAGTACTGGGGTGGGGTGCCATTGCCTTCCCCGCAATATAGCAGTCTGTGTATACAAAAGGTTGTTTCAAGTTGCTGGTCTCCCATTTCAAATGCATTTCCAACATCTGCATTTGTGCTCTCCCCAGGATTGCTGGTTTTGATACTGTATTTGTGTGTAGATGATTTCCTACCTTTACTAAGTTTGCCTTTACTAGTGAGCTTTCCCCTTCATAATTTTGTTTCTAGTTGTGATCTTTTTCTCCTAGAGAAGTTTTTTGAGCATTTGTTGCAAAGCTAGTCTGGTGATGCTGAATTCTATTAGCTTTTGCCTGTCTGTAAAGCCTTTGATTTCTCCATCAAATCTAGATGAGAGCCTTGCTGGGGAGAGTATTCCTGGCTGTAGGTTTGCCCTTTTCATCACTTTGTTACCCCGCTCCCTTCTGGCCTACAGAGTTTCTGCTTAACAATCTGCTGCTAGCCTTATGGGAGTTCCCTTGTGTGTTACTTGTTGCTTTTCCCTTGTTGCTTTTAATATTTTCTCTTTAATTTTTGTCATGTTGATTACTGTGTGCCTTTATGTCTTGTTTCTTCTTGAGTTAATCCCGTATGAGACCCTCTGTGCTTCCTGGACTTGGGTGAATTTCCTTTCCCATGTTCAATGATTACCTCTTGAAATATTCTGTCAGGCTCCTTCTCGGGCCCCTGTAGTATGACTGTTACTATGTGTGATGTCCCAGAGGTCTCTTAAAACTGTCTTCATTTCTTTTTTCTTCATTCTGGTCTATGGCACTGATTTCTACCTCTGTCTTCAGTTCACTGATTTGTTCTTCTGCCTCATTTATTCTGCTATTGATTGCTTCTAATGTATTTTTCATTTCAGTTATTATGTTCATCAACTCTTTGGCTGGTCTTTATATTTTCTCTTTGCTGAGAACTTCTTGTAACTTCTCAATCTGTGAATGCATTCTTTTCCCAAGTTTTTGGATCATCTTTATGATCATCACTTGGAACTGTTTCGTGTAGATTTTTCTATTTCCAATTCTTAGTTTTTTTTTTTTTTTCTTTTTTTGAGAGGTTTTATCTTCTTACTTCGTCTGGAACATATTCCTTTTCTGTCTGTGGTAGGTTACATTTCTTGACCTTGGAGAAGTGTCCCAGCAGTGCATTCCCCTCTCATCATGCAAGGGCAGGGACCAGCTGTTCCCAGGGTAGGTTCTGACCTGAGTTTTCAGCCTCAGTTCTGCAGGCTGCAGGATCATAGTTTTGTGTCTGGTGCCTGCCCACTGGTGGGTGGAGCTGGGTCTGGTGGGCGGGGCTGTGCTAAGGGACCTGTGTAAAGGTGGCTGTGAGCTCAGGAAGCCTTGAGGCAGCCTGTCTGCTGGACTTGAGATATCCCAGCACTGGTGTCTACAGGCTGTTGGGTGGGGTCAGGCCTTGGTGCTTATGACCCAGGCAAGATGTCTGCCTTCCATGAGCATTCATGTAGATGACATCCTCCAGTATCTCTGCCACCACCACTGGTGTCCACATCCCCAGGGTGACTACAGCTGCCCTTCCCTGCCCCTGCCTCCGCAGGAGACCCACCAAGATGGGTCTGGCCTAGGCTCCTACAATGTCACTGCTTTGGCCCTGGGTCCTGGTGTGTGAGACCTTGTGTTGCGCCCTACAAAAGTGGAGTCTGTTTCCCCAGTCCTGTGGCGCTCCTGCAGTCAAACCCTGCTGGCCTTCAAAGCCAAAGTGTTCTGGGGGCTCCTCCTCCTCATGCTGGACCCCTAGGCTGGGGAGTCTGACATGAGGCTTAGAACTCTCCTGTGGGAGAATTTCTGTTATATAATTGTTCTCCAGCTTGTGGGTCACCCACTTGGGTGGTATTGGAATTGACTGTACTTCAAGTATGCCCCTCCTACAGTTTTGTTGGGGTTTCTTATTTGTCTTTGGAGGTAGAATATCTTTTTTGGTAGGTTCCAGTCTCTCTTATCAATAGCTCTTCAGCAGTTGTGATTTTTGTGTGCTCATGAGAAGAGGTGAACTTAGGTCCTTCTACTCTGCCATCTTGTCCCTCCCAGATTCTTCATCTGTTTTGGATTGTGCCAGTTAACACATAGAGCAAGATTCCCTGCCCCACCCTCCATCTTTTTGTTTTATTGAAGTTAATATTCTTCATAAGAATTTGGTAAATTCTGGCAATGTGTCAACTTGTGTAGCTACTGGTCAATAGAGACAGAAGACCTGTTCATAACCCCTGAAAGTTCCCTCCTGCCTCTCTGCAGTCAATCCTTTTACCCAGCCCATAGCCCCTAGCAAGCACTGACCTGATTTCTGTCTTTAAGTTTTGCCTTCTCCACTAATTCAGAAATCATAGAGCACATGTCTTTTGTGGCTTCTTTGACTGAGTGTGATGCTCTGGAGATGCACCCATGTTGCTGCGTGTATAAGCAGTGCTTTCCTTTGTACTGCTGTGTTCCATTGTATAAATATATGTAGGCATGTGGGTTGTGTCCAGTTTTGGGCTATTACAAATAAAGATCCTATGAACACTTGGATACATGTCTTTGTGTGGATCTTTTATGTTTTCACATCTTTTGGGTAAATATCAGGAGTGGGATTGCTGAGTCACATGGCAAATGACGATCTAACCTGAATAAGAAACTACCAAACTTCCAAAATTTGTATTCCCACCAATTGCTCTGTATCCTTGTCAGCACTTGTTACTGTTACTAAAATTCTTTTTAGCCATTCTAGTCAGGTTTATAGTACCTATAGTATAGATACTAGGTAGTATAGTCAGGGCTTCTTATTGTGGTTTTTAATTTGCATTTCCCTAAAACCTAATGATGAACATCTTTTTATATGCTTATTTGCCAATCACTTACCTTTGGTTATTTATCTCTTCAAATCTTCCATCCATTTATTAATTGGGGTTTCTTTTTATAAATTTAGAATTATTCTTTTAAAATTCTTAGATATAAGTTTTTCCCCAAATGTTTCATAAATATATTTTCCCATTCTGTGACTTGTCTTCTATTAAGAGTATCTTTTGAAGAATAAGAATTTTAAATTTTGAATGAAGTCCAATTAATTTTTTTCTTTTATGTTTTATGCTTTTTGTGTCTTATATAAGGAGTCTTTCTCTATCTCAAGATCACAAAGATGTCCTTCCACATTTTCTTCTAGTCCTCTATATTTTAGCTCTTATGTATTGGTCTCTGATCCATTTCAAGGCAATTTTTGCTAAGGGTATGAGGAAACAGCTGAGGCTTGTTTTCACCCCAGCATGTATGTGTATGTCCAACTGTTACAGCACTATTTATTATACAGCCAATCCTTTCCTCCACTGACTTACTCTGACACTTCTGTCACAAACCAATTTACCCATGTATAGGCTGGTCTATTGGAGAAGGAAATGGCAACCCACTCCAGTATTCTTGCCTAGAGAATCCTGTGGACAGAGGAGCCTGGTGGGCTGCTGTCCACAGGGTTGCACAGAGTTGGACACAACGGAAGCAACTTAGCATGCATGCATGCATTGGAGAAGGAAATGGCAACCCACTCCAGTATTCTTGCCTGGAGAATCCCAGGGACAGAGGAGCCTGGTGGACTGCAGTCTATGGTGTTGCACAAAATTGGACACGACTAAAGTGACTTAGCAGTGGCAGCGGCAGGCTGGTCTATTCCTAGGTTATTTATCATGTTTCATTGACCTATACACCTTATTTACACCAATATCATACTGCTTCAATTTCTATATTTTTATAGTGAAACCTGCAGTAAATAATAATATATTGTTCAAAGAAAAAATCAAAGAAAAATACTTTGAACTAATGAAAATGAAAAGACAACTTATCAAAATATGAGGGGTGCATCAAAAGCAGTGCTTAGAGGGAAATTTACAGCATTGAATGCAAGTATTAGATAAGAAGAAAGATATAAAACCAGTAATCTAAATTCCCACCTTAGCAAACTGGAAAAATCAAGAGCAAATTAAATCCAAAGTAAGCATAAGAAAGAAAAAAAAGAATTATACCAGAAGTCAGTGAAACTCAAAGCAAATCAATAGAGAAAATCAATACAATCAAATAATAGTTCCTTGAAAAAGACCAATAAAAGCAATATGCCTCTTGTTATTGTTCAATCACTAAGTTGTTTGACTTTTTGCAGCCCCATGGACTGCAGCATGCCGGGCTTCCCTGTCCTTCATTATCTCCCAGAGTTTGCTCAGACTTTTCTCTATTGACTCAGTGATGCTATCTAACCATCTCATCCTCTGCTGCCTGCTTCTCCTCTTGCCCTTAATCTTTCCCAGCATCAGGGTCTTTTCCAGTGAGTTGACTCTAGCATCAGTCCTTCCAGTCAATATTCAGGGTTGATTTCCTTTAGGATTGACTGGTTTGATCTCCTTGCTGTTTAAGGGACTCTCGAGTCTTCTCCAGCACCACAATTGGAAAGCATTGATTCTCTGGCATTCAGCCTTCTTTATGGTCCAACTTTCATATCCATACATTACTATTGGGAAAACCAGAGCTTTGACTATACAGACCTTTGTTGGCAAAGTGATGCCTCTGCTTTTTAATATGCCATTTAGGTTTGTCATAGCTTTCTTCCAAGGAGCAAGTGTCTTTTAATTTCATGGCTGCAGTCACTATCCACAGTGATTTTGGAGCCTGAGAAAATAAAATCTGTAACTGTTTCCACTTTTCCCCCATCTATTTGCCATGAAGTGATGGAACCAGATGCCATGATCTTAGTTTTTTGAATGTTGAGTTTTTGTTTTTGAATGTTGAGTTTTAAGCCAACTTCTTCACTTTCCTCTTTCACCTTCATCGAGAGGCTCTTTAGTTCCTCTTTGCTTTCTGCCATTGGGGTGGTGTCATCTGCATACCTGAGATTATTGATATTTATCCTGGCAATCTTGATTCCAGTTTGTGATTCATCCAGCCCAGAATTTGCATGATGTACTCTGCATAAAGTTAAATAAGCAGGATGACAATATACGTACGGCCTTGAGATACTCCTTTCTCAATTTTGAACTAGTCTATTATTCCACGTAAGGTTCTAACTATTGCTTCTTGTCCTGCATTCAGGTTTCTCAGGAGGCAGTTCAGGTGGTCTGGTATTCCCATCTCTTTCAGAATTTTCCATAGTTTGTTGTGATCTACACAAAGGCTTTAGCGTAGTCAATGAAGCAGATTTTTTTGTTGTTGTTGTTAATTTCCTTGCTTTTTCTAGTATCCAGTGGATGTTGGCTATTTGATCTCTGGTTCCTCTACCTTCTCTAAATCTAGCTTGTATATCTCGAAGTTCTCGGTTCACATACTGTTGAAGCCTAGCTTGAAGGGTTGAGCATTACCTTGCTAGCAAGGGAAATAAGTACAACTGTACGGTAGTTTGAACATTCTCTGGCATTGTGCCTCTAGTCAAGTTAAATAAGAAAAAAGAGAACACAAATTATCAATATCAGAAATGAAAGAAGGAGCATCATACAGGTCCAATAGACATGAAAAGGATAATAAAGGAATACTATAAACAATTCAGTGCCTAAATATGATCATCTTAGACGAATTCCCTGAAAGAGACAATTTGCCAAAATTTACTAAAGAAAAAGTATACAATCTGAATAGGCCTGTTACCTATTAAATAAATTTAATAAATGATTAATAACCTTTTGTACTAGAAAGTACAAGGCTCATATGGGTTCACTGGTGAATTCTAAACATTTAAGGAAAAAATTATACCAGTTCTCTACAATCTGCTTCAGAAGGTAGAAGCAGAGAGAATACTTCCTAAAGCATTCTATGAGGCCACCATTACTCTAATAACAAAACCTAGACAAAGACATAAGAAAGGTGAAGGGGAAACTACAGACCGGCATCACTCGTGAACATAAATGCAAAATCCTCAACAATATATTAATAGATTGAACTGAACAATGTATAAACAGGATTATACACCATGACCAAGGGGGATTAATTGCAGGTGGGCAAGGCTAGTTCAACACTTGAAAATCAGTTAATGTAATCCATCATATCAATAAGCAAAGAATAAAAACCACATGATCATATCAATAGATGCAGAAAAATAACTTGTCAAAGTCCAACACTTATTTGTGATCTAAAAAAAAAGAAACTCAGTTAACTGGAAATAGAGGGGAACTTCTTCAACTTGAGAAGTTCCTGACTATTTCTTTAAACTTTTTTCTCCCTTTTTCCTCTATTTACTTCTGGGATACCTATTATCCTAATGGTGCTCCTCCTAAAAGAGTGAGATAGCTCTTGCAGAATTTCCTCATTTTTTAATGTCATTTCTCTTTTCTACTTATAACATTTTTAGATTTCTATTTTTGAGCACTCTAATTCTCTATTCTATGTGATCTATTCTGTTTCCAATGCTTTCTAATACATTACATTATCTCATTTATTGAATTCTTTGGCTCCAAAACTTGGTTTGTTTGTTTGTTTGTTTTTAGAGTTTAAGTCCCTTTGACAAAGTATTCCTTCTGTTCATTCATTTTATTTCTGAGCTCACCAAACTGACTTTTCTGAATTTTTTTTGTTGTTTGCTGAGTTTCTTCATGACGACTATTTTGAATTCTCTACCACTGGATCATGGAAAAGGCAAGAAAGTTCAGAAAAACATCTATTTCTGCTTTATTGATTATGCCAATGCCTTTGACTGTGTGGATTACAATAAACTGTGGAAAATTCTGAAAGAGATGGGAATACCAGGCCACCTGACCTGAGAAATCTGTATGCAGGTTTCTCACACATATACACAAACAACAATTAGAACCAGACAAGGAATAACAGACTGGTTCCAAATTGGGAAAGGAGTACATCAAGGCTGTATACTGTCACCCTGCTTTTTTAACTTCTATGCAGAGTACATCATGAGGAAACACTGGGCTGGACGAAGCACAAGCTGGAATCAAGATTGCTGGGAGAAATATCAATAACCTCAGATATGCAGATGATACCACCCTTATGGCAGAAAGTGAAGAGGAACTCAAAAGCCTCTTCATGAAAGTGAAAGTGGAGAGTGAAAAAGTTGGCTTAAAGCTCAGCATTCAGAAAACTAAGATCATGGCATCTGGTCTTATCACTTCATGGCAAATAGATGGGGAAACAGTGTCAGACTTTATTTTTCTGGGCTCCAAAATCACTGCAGATGGTGACTGCAGCCATGAAACTAAAAGACGCTTACTCCTTGGAAGGAACATTATGGCCAACCTAGACAGACTATTAAAAAGCAGAGACATTACTTTGCCAACAAAGGTCCATCTAGTCAAGGCTATGGTTTTTCAGTGGTCATGTATGGGTGTGAGAGTTGGACTGTGAAGAAAGCTGAGTGTCGAAGAATTGATGCTTTTGAACTGTGGTGTTGGAGAAAACTCTTGAGAGTCCCTTGGACTTCAAGGAGATCCAACCAGTCCATCCTAAAAGACATCAGTCCTGGGTGTTCATTGGAAGGGCTGATGTTGAAGCTGAAACTCTAATACTTTGGCCACCTCATGTGAAGAGCTGACTCACTTGAAAAGACTGATGCTAGGAGGGATTGAGGGCAGGAGGAGAAGGGAATGACAGAGGATAAGATGGTTGGATGATATCACTGACTCAATGGACATGGGTTTGGGTGGACTCCAGGAGTTGGTGGTGGATAAGGAGGCCTGGCGTGCTGTGGTTCATGGGGTCACAAAGAGTCGGACACGACTGAGCGAAAGAACTGAGGTGAACCAGATAGACTGCAGTATTCCATGACTTTAATCTTGGTTTCTGGAGAACTGTCACTTTCTTCCTGTGGTACAATGTTACTCCAGTTCTTCACGGCACTGGATGAGTTGGTTCCTCTGCCAGCATATCTGAAGTACTTATAGCAACAGGTTAGAAGTTAGAGGCTTTCTGTTTTCCAGTTGGCACTACAGTGTAAGTTTGGTTTCTTTCACCTGAGCTGCCTCTTGTTAAATTTGAGCTCGCACTCTACCTTCTACTACCTCTTAGCTGTGGACGTCTGCCCATGTTATTAGTTCTTGTGTCTCTGGGATCACTGGTGCCTCGCTTCTACCACTGTTCCTGGGATCACCACCTGGTGCACCAGGATGGTGGGCTCTTCCCCTGTGTCTGGGATTCCTTGAGCCACAGGCTTAGCCACTGGAGGGGGAGAGCTAGGGAAAGTGGGATGCAGGGGTTGGGAGGGCACCTCTCTGTGTCCAATATCATAAGGTTAGTGGGCTCTGCCACTGCAGCTGGGGGCAGTTGGCTAGAGTTGTGGGTGCATCAACAGCTGGAGGGATGGGGGTCCTAGGCCCGACTCCTGTTGCCCAGTTGCCTGTGGCTACACGTGCGCTGGAGCCGTGTGCACTGCTTCCCCTGCCGCCACCGGATTCTCTGGGGCTGCGAGCTCAGCTGCCGTGGTGGGAAGGCCAGGACTGCAGGGACCACCTCTGCTATTTCCTCGGTTCTGCCTCCTATATTCCACCTCACTGACCTTTAGATGTACAGATATTTTGGTGTGTTGAGCAGGGGCACCTTTGTTGAATTACGAATGTTTTACTGGTTATAGATTGAAAGGGAAAGAGAAAGGTAGCTTTTCATTCCACCGTGTTGCTGACATCACTCCTCAGGAACTTCCTCAACTAAATAAAGAACATCTACAATAAACCTATAGCTAAAATCATACTTACTGTTGAGAAACTAAAAGCTTTCACACTAAGATTGGGTATAAGGCAAGGATATTCCCTCTCACCACTCCTTTTGAACACTGTACTGGAAAGTTCTAGGTAATGCAATAAGACATGAAAAGGAAATAAAAGATTAGAGAGAAAGAAATAAAAATATCTTTGTTTGCAGATGACACGATCAGAGAAAATCCAAAAGAACTGACAAAAAAAACCTCCTGGGACAAATAAGCAATTACAACATTGCAGGATATAACACTAATGTACAAAAGTTAATTGCTTTTCTATACACCAGCAATGGACAAGTGGAATTTGAAATTAAAAACATAATACCATTTACATTAGTATCCCCAAAATGCAATACTTGAGTATAATTCTAACATGACATGTACAAGATTTATATGAGGAAAACTATAAATCTCTAAACAAAATCAGCAAAATAAATAATTGGAGGGATATTCTATGTTCATGGATAGGAAGATTCAATATCAAGATGTCAGTTCTTCCCAACCAAAATCCCAGCAAGTCAGGCTGTGGATATGAACAAACTGTACAGTTTATATGGAGAGGCAAGAGGCCCAGAGGAGCCAACACAGTATTTAAGTAGAAGAAGAAAGCTGGAGGACAGACACCATCTCACTTTAAGACTTATGATAAAGCTATAATAATAATTAAGGCAGTGTGGTATTGGCAAAAAAAAAAAAAAAAAAAAGAAAAATAGGTCAATGGAACAGAATAGAGGGCCCAGAAACAGACCAACAAAAATATTCGCTATAAAGATCATGGAGTAATTCTCTCTAGGAGAGCAGTAAAGGGTGTTGGAACCCTTCCTTTGCCTTAATGCACTGGCTAAAACTTCAGTACAATTTTGAATCAAAGTGGAGAGAGTAGACATCTTTGCTTTGTTCCCACTCAGAAGGAAAGCATTCAGCATTTTACCATTAAGGATGGTATCAGCTAATGATTTCTTCAGGTTGAAGTTCCCTTCTATTCCTATTTTGCTCCCATTTTTTTTTCCTCCCCAAATCATGAAGGAGGTTCAATTTTTCAGTGACTTCTTCTGCACATATTGAGATGACCATGTTTTGGTTTTGATTTGTCTGATAGGGTGAAATACAATGATTTTCAACTTCTGAACCAACCTTATATTCCTGGGATAAACACATTGGGTTATAACTTATCCTTTCTGTATATTGCTATGTTCAATTTGCTAACACTTTAATAAAAGATTTTTGCATCATATTCATGAGACATATTAGCCTATAGTTTTCTTTTCCTGGTTTTGGTATTAGGGTAATGTTGGCCTCATAGAATTCGTTGGGCAGGGTTCCCTCCCCATTTTCTGGAAGAGTTTGTGTGTAGAATTGGTATTATTTCTTCTTAAATATTTAGTAGAATTTCCAGTGAAGCAATCAGGCCCTGGGGATTTTGTTGTGGGAAAGTTTTCAGTGGCAGATTCAATCTCTTCAATAGATATAGGGCTGTCTAGGCTCTCAGTTTCTTTTTGAGAGAATTTTGTTACTTTGTGTCTTTTGGAAATTTGTCCATTTACTCTAAGTTATCTAATTTATTGGTAAAAATTGCAAATAGTGTTCCCTTATTTGCTTCATAATATCTGTAGGATCTGTGTTGATGACTCCCTTTCATTTCTGAAGTTGGTAATTTGTTTTTCCTTTTCTAAACTGGTCTGGCTAGAGGTCAATCAGTACTATTGACCTTTCAAAGGTTTTCAATGGTTTCATTGATTTTTGTATTTCAGTGATTTCTGCTTTGATCTTTATTACTATATGTACTTTGAGCTTAATTTGCTTTTTTCAAAATTTTTAGGGTGGAATCTTAGATCACTCATTTGAAACCTTTCTTTTTTTTAAATAAAAGCATTCAATTTTCCTTTAAGCACTGCTTTAGCTGCATCTCACTTTTGATAGGGTGTTTTTATTTCATTCAGTTAAGAATATTTTCTTAATTCTCTTTAAATTTCCTCTTTGACCTATGAATTTACAAGTGTGTTTAAGTTTCTCACAATTAGGGATTTTCCAGATATGTCTGTTGATTTCTAATTTAATTCCATGATGGTCAGAGAGCAAACTTTGTATGATTTCTTTTATATTTTTTAAAAGTTTGTTTTATGGAGTAAATATTCCATATTTATATTGAAAAAATGTATATTAGGTGTTAACATTCTATAGATGTCAATTAGGTCAAGTTGGTTGATACTATGGTTCAGGTCTTTCATATCCTTGGCTGAATTTTTATCTACTTGTTCTATCAATTACTCATTTATTGCATGACAATGGGTTGTTTTTTCCTTGCTTTTTTTATGCTTCACAATTTTTGAATGCAGAAATTGTATGCAGGAGGACAGTGGAGGCTGAAGTAAATAATACTATTTACAACCAGAAATGGGCATACTTTTTCTTTTGTCATGCCATTAGTATGGGTGTTGAGTCAGTCTAGTCAGCCATTGAACTGGGTTTGATTTTGTTGTTGCTATGGATAACTTTGGAGAAGGCAATGGCACCCCACTCCAGTACTTTTGCCTAGAAAATCCCATGGACAGAGGAGCCTGGTAGGCTGCAGTCCATGGGGTTGCTAGAGTCAGACATGACTGAATGACTTCACTTTCACTTTTCACTTTCATGCATTGGAGCAGGAAATGGCAACCCACTCCAGTGTTCTTGCCTGGAGAATCCCAGAGACAGTGGAGCCTGGTGGGCTGCCATCTACAGGGTCACACAGAGTTGGACACGACTGAAGTGCCTTAGCAAGCAAGCAAGCAAGCATGGATAACTGTAGTGCATCAAAGACTTTAAATTCCTCCAGCTGTGGGCTGTTGCTACCTTATGCTTAGTTGTAAGAGTCAGGTGCCAGAAGGTATTTTCAGTATTCTCACGTCACCCTCAGCTTTCAGTAGTCTGAAATATCTAGTCAGCTGCATATCTACCATCTGTATTCTTTCTCCTTCCCTATCAATAAGACTGCTACTGCTTATTTCTCAGAGTGAGGCTCATGGTGAGAGTGGGATAGAGCTCTTCATGCTTTTGGGTTACTCTGAGGTGGAAATTTCTCAATGTTCCTGCATCCTTCTAGCTCCCCCAAATGTCAGCCAAACCCTGCCTTGTGTGAGAGGAAATATGTCCTGAGTGGGAACTTCCTGTCCTGCCTTCAAGGGGCAAGAGACCTCTGCTTTGTGTCAGCGCAGGGTCCTGTGCTCAGGGCTTCCCTGTCCTTCCCCAGGGGCAGATAGGTTTTACTTTCACTCTTCCTCCAAAGGCAGTGGATATCTCCCTAGGCCCAGGAGAGGAGGAGAGAACAGAAAAGCTTTCTGCTCACCCCCAGTGGCTTAAGGATTTTTCTTTGTATGAAATAAGGGTCTAGGGAAGTGGCAGGCTTTCATTCCTGTGTACCACTAAGGAGGGAGCTCTCTGTTCTCAATTTGTCTAACAGCACCCAGTTAATGAAAGAATACATGAGTGAAACATGTTCTTGGGTCTGATGCTAAAATGTCATACCAGCTCACTTTTAGAATTTGTTAATTTTAGCTGTTTTCTTATCTGCATTTATGGTGGCTGCCTCTTCCTCAGTTGTTCTATCAAAAGCAAAACAGTTGGTGTGTCTTACAGGGGCTTGTCATTCTTTGGAATCTGCCTTACTTTGCTGACATGCAACTTTTGCTATCTGATCAGAGGCTTTTTAAAAAAGTACAACTTTGCAGATTATTTAGCACTTTCTTTTTGTTAGTATGGAAACAATATTCTGTTGCTATTTTCTCTATCTTAAGTGGAAGCAGAACTTTCTGGGAGTTTAGTTTTAAATTATTTACTAGGAACATTTCTTCTTTTGCACTTTGTTGGTACTCAGATAAAGAAGTTTGCATGGCTCTCTTGATTGTCTTCTCTCCCCTGCTGGGTGCTTCTAGCACAGGGCTCCTTGGTTATAAACTGTGAAGTGGGCACAGAGCCAACAGCTGAAACAAGGCTGTGATAAATCTGGGAGAGCTTTGGTGATTCTTTGTATTATCCATCCTGAAAACTTAGGTACCAAACTCTAATCCATAATAGCACAGACTCAGGGGTGATTCCAAGGGAACAGAAATGGAAGATAGGAATTTTTCTAAGCTAAAGTCAAACCACTGGGGAACCCTATCTCTCTGCCTTTAGTGGGAATTCTTAGATGATTACTAGAATTACAAATGTTAAATTAATATTTGAATAAATGAATAGAGAGTAGGAGAAAAAGGTGTGTGTGTGCTATGTCATGTCCAAACTTTGCAACCCTATGGATTGTAGCCTGCCAGGCTCTTCTGTCCATGGAATTTTCCTGGCAAGGATACTAGAGCAGGATGCCATTTCCTGACCCAGCAACTAACTGAATCATTGGCAGGCGATTTTTTACCACTGTGCAACCTGGGAGGTTCAGGAGAAAAAGGTACAGAAAGGCCAATTTGCCTATTCTAATCGTGGGACAGGTGTTAGTGGGTTGAGATCATCTTTGGGGATATGCCTCAGACAGGGAGGAAGGCAGAGACAGAATATCTTTATCAAGACAAGTGTTCAGGATTACAATATTCCTTTGAAAGTTTAAAATTATCTCCCCAGGTGAACATTTTCAAATTTTACATTTTTGAAAGATTTTACCATGAAACACTATATACACCAAGTTAGATTCCAATGGAAGACAGTCTCTTAGAAAATAAAACAAAGTTAAAGACACATTGCCTAATATCAGGGAGCTGTGAAAGAGGATATTTATCCTGCACAGAACTAGTTACATGACATGTATATTTTAAGGAATAATCATTTAACCTTTTTGCTGCAGCTATCACTCTCAACTCATTGTGAGAAATACTTGGTTAGGTTTTAAAATTGGAACTTTTATAGCAGTATCAGAGGAATAAATTTCCTAGTGTATAAATCTGTAATACCACGGTCTGTCAGATCACACTTGAGCTCAAATCTAACCCAACACTTGAGACCGCTAAGCATAAAGATCAAGGCTCAGTAGATGTGGACTATAGCTGAAGACACTAAGCTGGCTATGTCAGGCAAAGGGGCATTAATTTCATATAACCTGTGTGATGTGACTTTTCCAGCAGTATGACACAAGTTATGAGTACCAACTCAGAAATGGTGCTTAAAACTGGTTTACATACAGAGAACTACAGCTAACTAGCTGAGAAAAGGCTTAACTGGCCTGTATAACAATCCTCTAACCCAACATATATAAATGAAATTTTAGCTCAACTGTAGCTATGAAGTGAGATTTAAATTTGGAATTTAAGGTTTACAAAATAGTAACTTCAGAGTAAGGGATATGTTACCCACAAGGAAAGGAATTTTATTAACAAATTCCTGGGGTTTATGCAAAGACTGGTACAAAGTTGCAGTAGGAAGAAAAAAATAAAGGACAAAAGGGGAAAGATTGATTTAAAGGACAAGAAGAAAACACGCAAGTGAATCTTACCCTGGAATGAAGAAGGCACTTGTAATACCTCTTGGAGAGTCACTGTTGATAGGCATCAATAATGTTTACATTTAGCACACAACCCCCTGCATGTAGAGGTGCCCAACAGTTTTTGAAATTATATGCTCTGTGCTCCCAATTAGGTGGTGAGCTACTTGATTATATACTTTTCTATATTCTCCTCTTCATCTAATACAGTATTGGGGATTAGTATTTGCTCAAAATTCATTAGTTAATTGACTTCTCTGCCTTTGGCATCTTCAGTGAAGCACAATTCACAAGGCAAAGTCGTCTTTCAGAAACATGTGAGCTGCTCACGCTCTCAAAATGGACAAAGACAAAGAAGATGAGAGCAAGATGAGAAGGAAGGGGTGCTAACGTTTTACCAAATTAATGAGGGGCTACTAGTGCCTACAATGTGCTGCAAAATACAAAAACAGTTGTAAGCTCATCTCGGAGAGGCTTGAGCTAGTCTATAGGGACTGGAATAGTTGCTGGATTTATGGCACCCTGGGAACCTCTATTTGTCAAGTGCCATGGGCAGCCCTGACACTGGCACAGGTGAAGATGAATTCTCATTCAGAGCAGTGAGCCTTCTGACTCCATTAATCCTCAGGGTTTTGATGATGAATTTCTTTCTTTTTTTATTTTATTTATTTTCACTCTAATGCCTCCTCCCACTGCCCTGAAACAGCATGCAAGGAACAGAACAGATGGTGCTTTACGTGGAAGATCGAGGGCTCATGAGGATACAAAGCCTGCCCACTCTGAAATCACATGACTGCACGTGCAAGGAAAAGCCTTGATTTCCCCTGGGAGACACAGATGCAATGATGTTAGTATTCCCAGTGGAGGGGGAGGAGGAGAGGACTAACAGGCCATTTACAAGGAAGACCACACTTACACTAATACACTCTTCAGCAAAGACCATGTTTAATCACAAAATAACAGGAGGACAGATACCTGAAAGTTCAAAAACACCAAAATAGAGGCAAATGAAGGTTTAGTATGCCACTATGCAAAATGCATTTCGAACAAACCAGGAAGAACACACTGTAGTAGAACACTGGCCTCTAGTTAACCTGCCATTGGCTCTGACCCAGTTTTAATCGGAAGAAGGCAGGATTTACAACCTGCTTAAGGATGGAGTTTGACAACTGCTATAATCAGAAGAGCTGTCAACACAAGGACAGCTGTCAAGCCAAACTGTAATTCATAAAAAATAATAGCTAAGCCCCCAAGACATCCCCAACACTGTGTGCAATCACTGGATTTAACCATACTTAGAGTGTTATGAAAGTTCCAAGAACAGGTTAAGGGTCCTAAAATAAAATAAAATCAACAAATAGCTATTGAATGTCTATTAAATAAAAAATTCAATAATATTAAGTGACTAAATGGATAAAATATGCCCAGCAGATTCCCTGGCATATAGTAGGTGCTTAATAAATTGTAAGTATCAACATTATTATTACAAGCAAAACTCTGTTTTGACAGTCTTAAAATTGGGCAAAAGTCTAGTGACCTAGTAAGAAAATCTAAATTAAAAATTAAATTGCACCTTTAAAGTATTAATTTCATGAAATATTTCTGAGTTGTCAAAATATTTTAGTTTTATATATTTGTAATGCCAAAACCTCTAATACTATTTGAGTGTTTAATTATCTTGATTATAACATATATGGTATTAGTCTTGTTATTTCTACAATAATATGAAAGAAAGAGATCATTTTACTAGATTAATCTTGGGCAGGATTCCTAATTCACGGATAAATAATTTTTATGATTATCTAGTGACTCTTAATGAACAGAAATAGGAATATAAAGGCACATAAATGAACATATATGTGTGTGTGTTTACTCACAAGTACAGTCTTGAAAAATAGCCTGACCCACTGATCAGGGTGACCAATGATAAAAAATTTTCATTTATTTCTATAAAAGATTATCTTCAAAAAAATTAAATGTGCTTTAAAAGGATACTAGGACTGTAATTATTTATGGAGTTATGAAAAGACTGGAAGTAGAATTAGAAGACCTGGACAAGTATTTTGGCTCTGCCACCTACAACATGTTACCCTGTCAAGGTCACTTCACCTCTCTGGACTTCAGTTTTTTATCTGTAAATAGAGGAAAACAGGGCCTAGCTAAGGCATCTTTTGGAAACATTAAGAGATTTATATGTATGAAAACAGTAACACCACCATCTTATCTATCAAGGTTTGAATGTGTGTATGTGTGTAAACTTTGAGTATAAAATACATACAAAAGAGTACCAAAATATAAAAATTAAGATGAATTTATCTATGTAGCTGGCACACAGATCAAGAGTCAGATCATTATTAGAATCTCAGAAGCACTCTCACCCTGTTCAGCCTTTTCAAATGCTACCTACCCAGTTCCCCAAGGTGACCAATATCCTGTGTGCTAATGCTGGAGATGAGTTCTTCCTGTTTTTGATCTTCATATAAATGGAAGCATACAGTACATACTTCTGTGTCTGGCATCCTGAACTCAGTATGTTTATGAGATTTCCATTTCGTTATCTTTCTGCAGTGCCTTTTAGAACTACCTTCCAGTTCACCATAGTTGTTGTTTTTTTTAATTTGTGTGAATTCTGCACTTTAACCTATTCGTATCATAAAATTTCTGTAACTTTTCATTTATGGAAATTCTATTTCATTCTCTTTGAAATTCCCTTGTTCTTTTTTGGAGTGTCTTGTTCTTGTGTTTTTGAATCTTTGATTTTACACAAATTTTTTTTCTGATAATTTCTATCCAATAGTTTTACTTAAATTTCTTAAAGTCTAATCCTGTGGTTTACTGTGTCTGCTGACTTTCACTCAAGTGTATTCTGTAAGTTTGAATTGTGAGCTCATTTTCAGCAGAACTTCTTTCTGTAGGAATTTTGTGCTATATTAGTTAAGGGAGAGAAGTTTAGCATTTGCTTCTGCCAGGCCCTTTAGGGGTAACCAGCTGAGTGCACTTACTATGTGAATTTCTCAACATGAGAATCTCTGAAACAATAAATTTAAACCCCAGACTTGCTTGAGATGGGCTTTTCCCGCCCACATCCTGGTCTGCGGCAGACAGCCTTGTTGTCCTTCCTTACACTAGTAGGTCAATGTTTTCTAAGCTATTTTTTTTTTCCTACTGGGGATGCAGTCTTTAGAGGGTCTTGGTTTATGTGCAGGGTCTCAGTTCCAACTTCCGATTCCTCATGAAGCATCATTTCCAGGGTTCACTGGCACTGAAATCCAAGCCCACAGTTTCCCCAGATTAGATACAGTGCTGACTCACACACTAGCACTATGGTTACCAGGTCCTCATTTAGGGTGGGAGGTGAAGGACACCCAATGTCCGGGGACATCTGTTAGCTTAAAAAACATGTTTGGTATATTTATCCAGCAAATAGTTGATGTTCATTAAATATCTGAATGCTGCTGCTGCTGCTAAGTCGCTTTAGTCGTATCCGACTCTGTGCGACCCCATAGACGGCAGCCCACCAGGCTCCCCCGTCCCTGGGATTCTCCAAGCAAGAACACTGGAGTGGGTTGCCATTTTCTTCTCCAATGCATGAAAGTGAAGATGCTCAGTTGTGTCCGACTCTTAGCGACCCCATGGACTGCAGCCTACCAGGCTCCTCCATCCATGGGATTTTCCAGGCAAGAGCACTGGAGTGGGTTGCCATTGCCTTCTCCAATATCTGAATGAATCAATTACAAATAAGAAGTTAAGTGGTATTTATAGTACTAATAGAGCCTATATAATATTTAGATTTTAAATCATTTAAATTTAATTTTCAAATAGGTAATATGGTTCCAAATACAGAAGTCATCAAAGGGTTTATAGGAACAAACTTTTATTCTGTGCTTGTATTTGAGCTCCACACTTCTCCCTTAAGCAATCAACATTCATTTTTGTGTATCTTTCATTTACTAGCAAATATATACAGATATATTCATGGCAGCACAGTATATATACTGTTCTTCACTTTACTCCTTTCACTTAACGATATATCTTAGAGAATTTTTTCGTATCAGAACAAAAAGAAAACATAGCTTATTTTGAAGCCAGTCAGAAAGACCTTCGAATAATGTCAACCCTGTTACTATTCAGAAATGAAGTTTACACATATCAAATTAAATGGACACATTCCCACGTCGCTAAAGGCATTTACCCCAAATGGTTAACTACGGATGACAGAATGACTCATCGACGTTCTCAAGGGCATATTTAGTCTGGTGTAACTGTTTCTACAGTTTCTGGATGGAGAAATGAAAACACAACACGTGCCACAGAGCAGGTACTAAAAAATGTCTACTGAATGAAAAAAGGATTGAGGGGATGGAAATAAGAACTAATAATTTGCTTTCTTTTTAGACATGCCACACATTTCCTAAACTTGTGTATATATAAAGAATACTTTTTTTATTTTTAAGATTTTTGCTAATTACTTTAAATTAGAGGACAACTGTTTTACAATATTGTGTTGGTTTCTGCCCTATTTCAACACGAATCAGCTATAGGTATATGTATGTTCCCTCCCTCCTGAACCTGCCTCCCACCCCATCCCACCCCTCTAGGTAGTCACAGAGCATTGGATTTGAGCCCCCTGCATCTGATTCATTCAGTCTCTCACTTAAAATTTTTGATCCAATGAAACTTGTTTAAGAAGAGAGAAACTAAAGCATATTTTCCACATATGAGGAGTTTAGAAGGACTAAGATATTGTTCCAAGGACAGTTTTGTTTCCAGCTGAGGATTAACAGAGCATTTAACAGGACTTCCCTGTAGCTCAGATGGTAAAGAATCTGCCTGCAATGCAGAAGAGCTGGGTTCCATCCCTGGGTCAGGAAGATCCTCTGGAGAAGGGAATGGCAATCCATTCCAGTATTCTTGCCTGGAGAATCCCATGGACAGAGGAGCCTGGCAGGCTACAGTCCATTGGGTTGCAAAGAGTTGGACAGGACTGAGAGACTAACACTAAAAACATGAGCATCTAACAATATGATCAACCTCTGATAAAAGTAACACAGTATCTTTTTCTTCTTAGATGAAGTGTTTCCTTCCTTCTGCTCCTGATAAACAGATCTTGCTTTCTAAGCAGTTCTGTTTCGCTTCACTAGGGAGCGGAGTGGTCCCTTCACACCTGCACTTCCCCAGGCCCTAATGCAGCCCTTGAATGGCACACTGAAAGCTGAGGAACCTCAAGCACGTTCATAACAGTTCCACTGAAGTCCCACGAATACACTTACACTGCTTATGCAACACACTTTTAAAAGAATTTTACTGTGAGGAACTCCCTCCTTTTCAAAGGAGGTTGCATTGGCAGAGTTGTCTTTTTAAGCAGAGCGGTACACTCTGGACCTTATGGCACATATTTTGAAAACAAAAGTCAGTTTGCTTCTTGAAGCCAGGCATCAGGAATAAGGCGCAAGCCCTGAATTTTTTGGTGAAGACCTCACAATCACTGTTGGAGTGCCTGACTTAATGCCTGGTTCAAACAGGTAAGAAGGAAGCTGAGAAAAGTTTTTTCCTAGACTGAAAATCAGAGTTCAGAGTAGATAGCGTTTGGTGATGTTAGAGGAGCTATATGACAGACTTATATGAACATGTTTGCAGAGTGAGAGATGTGAGCACTGTGGAAAGTGGGAGGGGAAGGCATTTGTTTTTCTCTCCTTTCCTGGTAAATTTAGAAATAATGGGTTTGAATTTCTGGCTCTGTTAGGTAAGTTTACTACCTTCTTTGAGTTTTGATTTCCTCATTTATAAATTGCAGAAAACAATAACTACTTCAGAGGGCTGTTTATAGAAAGGAGCCTTGAGATTTCTTGTACACTGTGGTGGGCACACCTTTCAAAGGTATTTGGTAACAAAATGTACATGTATGCATAAATGTGTGTGTGTATATATATATATATGCAACTTAACTATTTTAAGTACAGAAACAGAAGAATAAAAAGGCTAATAAAACAAGTTTTTGGCTATGACAAGTAATGCTGCAGTACATGTTCTTAATTATGTTTCATTATACACATGTTGGGGAGTATTTCCAGGGAATATACTAGAAGTGAAATTGCCAGGTTGTAGGGTATGTGTACCCATACCTTCAACTTCACTAGATTTTTGCCAAATTCCCCTCCAAAGTGATGCAATGGTTGGACACTCCCAATAGCAGTATATGAGACTTTTTGTGCCTCCACATCCCAGTTCTATTCTTTGCACATGTTGCATGCATGCTATGTGTATGCTAAGACGCTTCAGTCATGTCCGACTCTTTGCGACCCCTTGGACTGTAGCCCATCAGGCTCCTCTGTCCATGGGATTCTCCAGGCAAGAATACTGGAGTGGGTTGCCATGCCCTCCTCCAGGGGATCTTCCTGACCCAGGGATCGAACCCACATCTCCTGTGGTTCCTGCATTGCCGGTGGGTTCTCTACTGCTGAGCCACCGGGGAAGCCCTGGTGCACATATTTGCATGTTGCCAATCTGTGTGATGTTATATCTGAATGTTTTAATCTGCATCCCCTGTTTATTGTTGGGAGACATTTCTCCAAGGGATTCTCATGTTTCTGTACACTGTGTGACCAGAGGTAAAGATGGCTTTTATGCTAGACTGTCTTTCAAAAGATGTTAATATAGTGAATGACCTTTGTCAACAGAGGTACTGCTTCCTTCTAGAAGAGAAGGCAGGTTTGTTTATTGTCCAGTATGATAAAGACATGTGTTCTCCAGGCCAAAGATTGGGCAAAGCTGCTGGCAGCTTATTATAAAAGGCTAGAGTTCCCTAAGCTTAGGATTTCTAAGCCATGACACTATGTGTCTAAGATCTGCTGGGGCGTCTCTTTGTAGCTCCCATGGGACTCAAGGGGAAATGACACAAACGTGAAGCACACGCTGCTTGCTGTGCTGTGAACAAGTCTTTGGTCTCTGATCCATGAGTTTTGTGTCCTTTGCCAGCATCCATAAAACTGCATCAGGCTAACTGGTAAGAGTTCAAGTAGTGTATGATCTCAGACTATTCATAGTTCTTGGAAGTTATTGGTGAGGGTGAGCATTTTGTTTGTTGGTTATTTGGCTCTTTTTCATTTGTGAGCTATCTGTTTTTTGGGGGTCTATATTTTCCATTTGATTGTTTCTTATTGACTGGGAGATGTTCTTGATATATACTGGTTTAGATGTTGATGGCTGTCTTTTATTCAACTGTGTGTGTGTGCGTGCACACGCTCAGTCTCTTCTGTCGCATCCAACTCTTTACAACCCTGTGGACTGCAGCCCACCAGGCTTCTCTGTCCATAAGATTCTCCAGGCAAGAATACTAGAGTGGATTCCCATGCCCTCCTCTAGAGGATCTTCCTGACCCAGGGATCAAACCCACATTTCCTGCATTGCAGGAGGATTCTTTACCCACTGACCCACCTGGAAAGCCCTTATTCAACCATGTTCATATCCAAATAGAATAAAAGTAGCAATACTTTTTCTAGTACTTCAGTTTCCAAAGTACTTTATTATCTCTTACCTTTTACCAGTAGCTCCTTAAGAGCCATATTACTTCCATTTTACAGATTATCCTCTATTTTATAGATTATTTAAGTGAAAATTACTTAATGAGGCTAATCAGTTAATAGAAGAAATAAATTAAAAATTCAAATCTATTTTTCTTCACATCAAGAAAACATTTCTTACAGGAGAGATTCTAGCTCCTAAGTAACAATGGTTAGAATCTTAGTTGTCACTGATAATTTAACAGGAATGAAATAATGGAGTTTCAAAAGGGGATTGGAGGAACCTTCATTTCTGTTGACTGTGTAGAAATGCTCAATTCATTATGAATGTGTCCATAAGAATTTTAACATATAATCAACTTTAGAGGTTATTAATCTATTTTTTAAACATAAAGTTATTGTAGCTCTGCTGCTGCTAAGTCACTTCAGTCGTGTCCAACTCTGTGCGACCCCACAGACGGCAGCCCACCAGGCTCCGCCTAGTGGTTGGCATTTTTCCAAGCGCTATGTAGTGTTGGACAAAGCTGAGATAAGCAAATAAAGTCAAATATAATTAGTAATAATTTAAAAACATCTTACCATAATGTAGAGCTGTTTGACCTTCATTGTCCTATAAAAGAAACAAAGAATTTAAGTTATTGCAAAAGTATGAACATATATAAGCTATAGCAAATATCTGATATACCAAAGTTCCATAGGTTTACCAGCTACAGGAAAAGAAGCCAGTTCTTTAAGCCTCACAGTAACTTCTGACCAAACTCTCCATCTCGGAGAAAAGGAGAAGGTTGAATGGTAACTTGTGCACTGCGGCAGCCACAGAGTGACAGGATGGCTAGATCTGCAGATATTAAACCAAAGGGAATCCTTTAAAATGTGACAGTTTGATTACCCAATTAGTGGCAGAAAAATGGCCATTTATCATGGCCAGTATCATAAGTTTTTTTTTTTTTTTTAAGTACATTCCCAAAGTCTATCTAAGAAGTCTGTGATTTATAGTAAGAATTAGTAGCTTTGTAACCCATTTTCAAAGGTTCAGATTCCAGGCTTATAACACAAAGTTTCCTAATCATATCAAATATTATACAGAAATGTGATTTCAAGGCACACAAAGTCTCTACAAGTTGTTAAAGTCAAAAATTCCCACATATACTCAGAAAAGTCCAACTGCTCAGCTAAATTTTTATTTCTTTAAAATAAAAATATTTTAACTATATAAACTAATTATTGATGAGTACTTTTTCACGATGCTATTTCTTTTTAATTCAATTTTTATTTTACATTGGAGTAGTTGATTTACTGGAGAAGGCAGTGGCACCCCACTCCAGTACTTCTGCCTGGAAAATCCCATGGGTGGAGGAGCCTGGAAGGCTGCAGTCCATGGGGTCGCTGAGGGTCGGACACGACTGAGCGACTTCACTTTCACTTTTCACTCTCATGCATTGGAGAAGGAAATGGCAACCCACTCCAGTGTTCTTGTCTGGAGAATCCCAGGGACGGGTGAGCCTGGTGGGCTGCCGTCTATGGGGTCACACAGAGTCAGACACGACTGAAGTGACTTAGCAGCAGCAGCAGTTGATTTACAAATGTTAGTTTCAGATGTACAGCAAAGTGATTCAGTTATACATATATCTATTTTTCAGATTCTTTTCCCATAGGTTATAATAGAGCATTGAGCAGTTCTCTGTACATACAATAGGTCCTTGTTGGTTATCTGTTTTATTATATATAGTAGGATGTATATGTTAATCCCCAAACTCCTAATTGATCCGTCCTCCAATCTCTCCTCTTTGGTAATCATTAAGTTTGTTTTCAAAGTCTGAGTCTATTCTGTTTTATAAATTCATTTGTATAAGTTTTCTAGATTCTACATATAAGTGATATCATATGATTTTTGTCTCTGTGTGACTTCATTCAGTATGATAATGTCTAGGGCCATCCATGCTGCTGCAAATGGCGTTATTTCATTCTTTTTTATGTCTCAGTAATATCCCACTGTACATATATACCACATCTTCCTTATCCATTCCTCTGTCAATAGACGTTTAATTTGCTTCCATGTCTTGGCTATTGTGAGTAGTGCTGCAATGAACATTGGGGTGCATGTATCTTTTTGAATTGTGGTTTTCTCTGGATATATGGTCGGGAGTGGAATTGCTAGATCACATGGTTGCTCCTTTTAGTATTGAAAGAAACCTCCATGCTCTTCTCTATATTGTGTGCTCAGTTGCGTCTGACTTAGGGACACCATGGTTGTAGCCTGCCAGGCTTCTCTGTCCACCACTTCCTACGCCAAGGGATCTTCTTGACCCAGGGATTGAGCCCATGTCTCTTGTGTTTCCTGCATTGGCAGGCAGACTCTACCACCAGGGCCACCTAGGAAGCTCCGTTCTCCAAATAGTGGTTGTATCAATTTACATTCTCAGCAACAGTGTAGGAATATTCTCTTTTCCTCTGCATCCTCTCCAGGATTTATTATTTGTAGATTTTTTGATGATGGCCATTCTGACTGGTGGGCTTCCCAGGTGGCTCAGTGGTAAAGAATCAGTCTGCCAATTCAGGAGACGCAGGAGACACAAGTTCAATCCCTGGTCAGGAAGATCCCTTGGAGGAGGAAAAGGCAACTCACTCCAGTATTCCTGCCTAGAGAATCCTATGAATAGACGAACCTGGTGGGTTCGGCATAACTGAGCACACACATATTCTGACCTGTATGAGGTGATACATCTTTAGTTTTGATTTTCTCTAGTAATTAGCAATGTTCAGTAGTTCTTCATGTGTTTTTGGCCATCCATATGTCTTTCTTAGAGAAATGTCTGTTTAGATCATTTGCCCATTTTTTGATTGGTTGTTTTTGGTTTTTTGATATTGAGTTGCATGAACTGCTTGTATATTTTGGAGATTAATCCCTTATAAGTTTCTTCGTTTGCAAATATTTTGTCCCATCCTGTGGGTTGTCTTTTTGTTTTCTTTATGGTTTCCTTTGCTGTGCAGAAGCTTTTGAGTTTAATTAGGCCCCATTTGTTTATTTTTGCTTTTTATTTTCATTACTCTGGGAGGTGGACCTATAAAGGTATTGCTGTGATTTATGCCAAAGAGTGTTCTTCCTATGTTTTCTTCTAAGAGTTTTATAGCATCCAGTCTTATATTTAGGTCTTTAATCCATTTGAGTTTATTTTTGTGTACGGTGTTAGTGAATATTCTAATTTAATTGTTTTACACGTAGCTTTCCAGTTTCCCCAGCATCATTTATTGAAGAGACTGTTTTTGCCACTGTATAGTCTTGCCTCCTTTGTCATAGACTGACCATAGGTGTGTGGGTTTACTTCTGAACTTTGTATCCTGTTCAATTGATCTACATTTCTGTTTCTGTGCCAATACTATACTGTTTTGACGACTGTAGCTTTGTAGTATAAAGTCAGGGAGCCTTATTCCTCCAGTTCCATTTTCCTTTCTCAGAATTGCTTTGGCTATTAGGGGCCTTTTATGTTTCCATACAAATTAAAAATTTTTTGTTCTAAAAATTTTTGAAAGATGCCATTGATAATTTGATACAGATTGCATTGAATCTGTACATTGCCTTGAGTAGTATAATCATTTTGACTATATTGATTCTTTCAATCCAAGAACATGGTATATCTTTCCATCTGAGCAATGCTATTTCTTAAGCTGAGGGCAGATGGTCATGTTACATGAGCAACACATAATCAGGATGATGGATAGGTGAAAAGTAGAATTTATATTAATTTGATATGTATTTAGTATGTGCATGGCCATTCTTGAGCCCCTGGTAATTAATGAATGATTAACCATTACTGTAAATGAGACAGAGTGGTATTATGATTTAAATCAACTACTCTTAGACAAACCATATATACCTTTCCCATTTTCTAAAGACTGAATATGGGGGTTGGTCCCCAGAAGGTTTTGGCTGTGGTTCTATTTAATCTCCTGAGAAGAAAGGCAAAAAGCTGCCACGGAGAGCCTATTTTCTGGTTCAGATAGGTAGTTAGAAAAAAGTAATTCTTTAACACCTAGAGAAGTTCAGCAGGGATAAGAGCTGATGGGTAGAAGACAACTTTGAGGCAATGTAGTTTGATTAAACTGTTTTCTTACCAGGAATTGGAGTTCTCATTGGATTTGGTGGTAACATGTGGGTGGATAGGTTGGAGGAGATATGAAAGATGTAATTTTGAGGAACCTTGTGAGTAGGGTAGATTCAGCTGAGGTGCAGCACTGCTTACGTTTGGGATGCTCATTATATATCATAAGGATAATAAGAAACTCGAAGGGTGGTAAAAGATGGACAGCAGCATCAAGAAGTCAGAAAAACAAGAGATTATTTTTGCCTACTTGTTTCTTGTGTTTTTCAATTCAGTCCCTACTTTGATCCTAGTTCCTCTTTGCCTTGCCCTGCCCTTGAGATTAATGACAGGTAGGGGAAGAGAGCTGAGGAAGCCACAGTAAACAAGATCCAAGAGACGATAACGAGGGGGGGCAATGACAGTGTGAAGTTGTGTTCCTGAGTATCTGGATTTACCTGGCTACAGTCAAGGGCAATTTTGAAAGAGCTGCATTGCCCACTATGGCTTTAAACTTGTATCTGCTTTGCTAGTTTCAATTAACCAGTAAAAATGTATGTGTGTGTGTTTGTGTATGTGTACACACACCTGATGGGTTTATATATTCACATTTATGCGCACACACACCTGATGGGTTTATACATTCACATTTATAGTTTAAATGCTTGGCAACAGAAAACAGTTTCAGAAAGGGTTTATTCTATTGCAACCTAGGACTCTAACCTATGCATCCATCATGCAAGGTTATATTTTCTACAATTATCCATTTTTAGAAAGTGTAACTTTCTTGCTATTTGTGCATAAGTTCCTTGTTTAACTACTGTGTTCATATAAATATATATGCAGAGTTCAATTTCATTCAACTTGTAATTGCTTATCTTCACAAGAGAGGTAGAAGCATAATTTTTTTTTTAATTTTATTTTATTTAACTTTACAATATTGTATTGGTTTTGCCATATATCAAATTTCTTTTAATCACTTTTACCAATGAGTACTAAATCTATATCTCCACCTCAATCTCCAACTAATGAATTAATTTAAAATGTTTATTGAGCTCCTACTATGGTCCAAGCAGTATTCCAGGTACTGAGAGCACAGAGGTGAGCAAGAGAGAGAAGGTCCCTCATGTTATAACTCTTACATTCTAGTGGTAGGGGAAGTAATAAGCAAATAAATCTTTTCTGTAATAGACAGTAATAAGTGCTCCAAAAAGCATAATACAGTGTCTAGTTGATGTTAGATGCTATTTTAGATCAAAAGAACAAGGAAGGGCTCTTTGAGAAGGTATGTACACACAGAGAATTGGGGAAGATTCTAGGGTGGTCATGCAACCTCCTGAGCTGAGCACGTCATAGCACCCATCATCCTCCTGGTCTAGAAGTAAGCATGTCACTCAAGCCAAACCAATTAGAGTCTTCTCTTAGGATTTTCAAAATAGGATTCATGTCAATGTATGGCAAAACCAATACAATATTGTAAAGTAACTAGCCTCCAATTAAAATAAATAAAGTTATATTTTAAAAAGGATTTTCAAAATACAGCAAGGAGATAGAAGCATATGTACAGAGAAAGTCTTTTTCTTCCTGGTCAAAAGAAAGTGGTGTAGTGAATAAAGACAGATACAAAAAGATAAATATTATATTATTCCAGTTGTATGAACTATTTAAGAGTAGTCTAATTCAGAGAGACAGAAATAGAACAGTGGTTAGCAGCGGCTGCAGAGAGAGAGGAATGAGGAATTATTGTCTCGGGGGTACAGTTTCAGTACGGGATGATGAAAACATTCTGCAGACGGACAGTAGTGACAGCTGCACAACAACATGAGTGTTCTTAATCCCACTGCTGCTGCTGCTGCTAACGTGCGTCAGTCGTGTCCGACTCTGTGCAACCCCAGAGACGGCAGCCCACCAGGCCCCCCGTCCCTGGGATTCTCCAGGCAAGAACACTGGAGTGGGTTGCCATTTCCTTCTCCAATGCATGAAAGTGAAAAGTGAAAGAGAAGTCGCTCAGTCGTGTCCGACTCTTTGCGACCCGATGAATCGCAGCACACCAGGCCTCCCTGTCCATCACCAACTCCGGGAGTTCACTCAAACTCATGTCCATTGCATTGGTGATGCCATCCAATCATCTCACCCTCTGTCATCCCCCTCTCCTCCTGCCCTCAATCTTTCTCAGCATCAGGGTCTTTTCAAGTGAGTCAGCTCTTCGCATCAGGTGGCCAAAGGATTGGAGTTTCAGCTTCAACATCAGTCCTTCCAATGAACACCCAGGACTGATCTCCTTTAGGACGGACCGGTTGGATCTCCTTGCAGTCCAAGGGACTCTCAAGAGTCTTCTCCAACACCACAGTTCAAAAGCATCAATTCTTCGGTGCTCAGCTTTCTTTATAGTCCAGCTCTCACATCCATACATGACTACTGGAAAAACCATAGTCTTGACTAGACGGACCTTTGTTGACAAAGTAATGTTTCTGCTAGGTTGGTCATAACTTTCCTTCTAAGGAGTAAGTGTCTTTTAATTTCATGGCTGCAATCACCATCTGCAGTGATTTTGAAGCCCCCCAAAAAAGTCGGTCACTGTTTCCATTGTTTACCTATCTATTTGCCATGAAGTGATGGGACTGGATGCCATGATCTTAGTTTTCTGAATGTTGAGCTTTAAGCCAACTTTTTCACTCTCTTCTTTTATGTTCATCAGGAGGCTCTTTAGTTCCTCTTCACTTTCTGCCATAAGGGTGGTGTCATCTGCATATCTGAGGTTATTGATATTTCTCCCAGCAATCGTGTCATGTATATCTTAACACAATTTTTTTAAAAAGAAAGTAAAAAGTAAAAGATGTGGATCAAAAACTACAAGTGGCATTGTTCTCCACTTTTTGGAGGAAACAGGTGTGCGGTAGGTGAGAATGAAGTATTCACAAAGAAAAGAGTAGCAGTGAGAGATCCAGAGAGGATGAAAGTCTCTAATCCTTATCATTCCAACCCTGTCCTTGTCCTTCTTGGTCAGGTGAGCCAACAACAAAATACTCTCCAGGCAAAAGTGATCCTGTCACTTGCAAACAGAGTCCTGAGTAATACAGAACACAAGGTTATTTATGACTCAAGCCTTGGTCATCTTCCTTGCAATTTTGTGACCTCCGATTCCCAGTAAGAATACCTATCTGGACATTCACATCTGTAAATGCGCTTCACTCTGCTTGAAATCTGTCCTCCAACCTTATAGTGTTCTGCTCTTTTCTCTTGTTTTAATATCCATCTTTGATATATTTGAGCATTTTAAGCAGATGTATAGTCCCCATATTTCTTTTATTTGAGCTCAGGGAGAGGAGGCAGGTGGTGGTACATGTGATACTTGTGCTGCCTGAGATTCATGTACTGCTGATTACTACCTGTGTGCTTTGTAATTTTGGACTGTGAATTCATTTTAAGTGGGGTTTTATCTGTGAAAAATTCTGTGCTTTGTTCCCTGAATTGAGATTCTGTCCCTCTCAACCCACTGCAGTGTTCTTGCCTGGAGAATCCCAGGGACGGGGGGAGCCTGGTGGGCTGCCGTCTCAGGGGTCGCACAGAGTCGGACACGACTGAAGTGACGCAGCAGCAGCAGCAGCAGAATGATTTTGCTTTTGTTTCTGACACACACCACGGAAATATTATCAGTTTGAGATCCTTACGTTGAGTTCTTAGCATGGAGATTTTTGAACACCTACTTAGTGTAAATTTAAAAAGGGCAAACCTATTTCTCATCCCACCTCCCCTCCTGGGCTTGGAGTGCAGGCTAAGAAAAATTCGTCAGCTCTTTGTTGGAGGGTAGATTTTTAATGTCTACTTTTCCCTGATGGTGGCTGCTGTTTTTTGAGAGATTTCTACCTCACAGACACTGGGACTGTCAGATCCTTGCTTTCAGGACAGTCAGGTATCGGTTTAAACTTACCACTTTCTTTTTAAAGCTTTGGGCTTATTAAAAACTCAAGGCTTACTGCTTTGTTTCTTAGCTGTGTTTGTTTTGGCCTTTGGAGAACAACTTTACTTTTTGGTAAGCTCTACTGTATTTCCTACACTGTGGAGCATAAATGCCAAATGTAATTATTCTATAAGGGCCCAAACAATCATGAACTCAGTTCACAGTTAACTCAGTGAAAAGCTACTCTTTCAGTTTGACTTCCAGATGCTTTTTCCTCCTGTATGCAGAGGACGAGTTCGTCTCTCTTGCATTTATACAGATTTCTTTCCCCACATGTATTCTACACTGATTCTTTCTTTATAATTTTTGATCATTATTTTCATTTTATTAATAATTATCTCCTTTAAGGACTAGATTTTCTTCTCTCCCGAGATGGGGCACCCTGTCAAATGTAAGAAGTATGTGTTTATTTAAAATTGTACTTATTTATTGAAGTATAGCTGATTTACAATGTTGTGTTAATTTCTGCTGCACACCAAAGTGATTCAGTTTTACATACATATATATTCTTTTTTTATATTCTTTTCCATTATGGTTGATCCCAGGAGACTGGATATAGTTCCCTGTGCTGTACAGTAAGACCTGTTGTTTATCCATTCTAAATGTAATAGTGTGCACCTGCTAACCTCAAACTCCGAGTCCATCCCTCTCCTTCCCATCTGCAGCCACAAGTCTTTTCTCTGTGAGTCTGTTTCTGCTTCATAGACAGGTTCATCTGTATCACATTTTAGATTCCACATCTAAGTGATATCACACAGTGTTTCTTTCTCTTTCTGACTGATTTCACGTAGCATGATAATCTTTAGTCGCATCTATGTTGCTGCAGATGGCATTATTTTGTTTTTATGGCTGAGTAGTATTCCATTGTATGTATGTACCACATCTTCTTTATCCATTCCTCTGTCGATGGACATTTAAGTTGTTCTACGTCTGCTGTGAACATAGGGGCACATGTATCGTCCTGAATTATAGTTTTGTCTGGAAATATGCCCAGGAATAGGATTGCTGGATCGTATGGTAATCCTGTTTTTAGTTTTCTAAGGAACCTCTATTCTGTTTTCCACAGTGACCACACCAACCTACATTCCCATCAACGGTAGGAGAGTTCCTTTTTCTCGACACCCTCTCCAGCATTTGTTATTTGTAGATTTCTTAATGATGGCCATTCTGAATGGTGTGAGGTGGTACTTCTTTGCAGTACCGATTTGCATTTCTCTAATAATTAGCAATATTTTCATGTACCTGTTGGCCATTTGTATTTATTCTTTGGAGAAATGTCTGTTAAGGTCTTCTGCCTATTTTTCAATTGGATTGTTTGTCTTTTGTTGTTGGGTTGTAGGAGTTGTTTGTATATTTTGGAAATGAAACCCTTGTTGGTCACATCATTTGCAGATATTTCCTCCCATTCTGTATGCTATCTTTTTGTTTTATGACTTCCTTTTTATGCTAAAGTTTGTAGGTTTGATTAGGTCCCACTTGTTTATTTTTATTTCTATTGCCTTGCTGCTGTTAAGTTGCTTCAGTCGTGTCTGACCCTGTGCGACCCTATGGACAGCAGTCCACCAGGCTGCTCTGTCCACAGGATTCTCCAGGCAAGAATACTGGCGTGGGTTGCCATTTCCGTCTCTACTGTTGCCTTGGGGACTGACCTAAGAAAACATTGGTACAATTTATATCAAAATGTGTTGCCTATGATCTCTTAAAGGCATTTTATGGTGTCATGTCTTATGTTTAAGTCTTTAAGCCATTTTGAGTTTATTTTTGTGTATAGTGTGAGAGTATGTTCTAACCTCATTGATTTACATATGCTGTCCAGCTTTCCCAATACCATTTGCTGAAGAGGCTTTGCCCCATTGTATACTCTCGCCTCCTTTGTTGAAGATCAATTGACTGTAGGTATGTGGGTTTAATTCTGGGCTGTCTTTTCTGTTCTATTGACCCATGTCTTGTGTCAGTAACCATGCTGCTTTGCTTACTCTAGCTTTGTGGTGTTGTCTGAAGTTTTGGAGGCTTATGCCTCCTGCTTTGCTCTTTTTCTTCAGGATTGCTTTGGCAGTGCTGGGTCTTTCATGGTTCCATATGAATTTTAGGATTATTTGTTTTAGTTCTGTGAGAAATGTCATGGGTACTTTGGTAGTGTTGTGTGCTCGGTCACGTCCAACTCTTTGAGACCCCATGGACTGTAGCCTGCCAGCATCTTCTGTCCATAGAATTTTTCAGGCAAGAACACTGGTGTGGGCTGCCACTTCCTACTCAAGGGGCTCTTTCCAACCCAGGGGTCAAACCTGCATCTTTTGCATTTCCTGCATCAGCAAGTGGATTCTTTACCACTGTGCCACCTGGGAGCAGGGATCTCATTAAATCTGTAGATTGCTTTGGGTAGTGTGGCCATTTAAACACTATTAATTAGAAATATTTTTTAAAAAATTTACCAAACGAAGCATTGATGAAAATAGTAACATTAAGTCATTGATAATATTGCTGTTTTTGCACATAAAATTCTGTAGCCAGGTGCTGATTTTTTTCTACTGCTAAATGCTTTTTATCAAACTGAATCAAAAGCTCCATTTCCAAGTCCAGATCTATCTACCTGCCTGTCTACCTATACACACACACACACACGTTTCAGTCAGTTCAGTCGATCAGTCGTGTCTGACTGAGACCCCATGTACTGCAGCATGCTAGGCCTGCCTGTCCATCACCAAATCTAGGAGCCTATCCAAACTCATGTCCATTGAGTCGGTGATGCCATCCAACCATCTCATCCTCTGTCATCCCCTTCTCCTTCTGCCACCAATCCCTCCCAGCATCAGGGTCTTTTCCAGTGAGTCTGTTCTTCACATCCGGTGGCCAAAGTATTGGAGTTTCAGCTTCAACATCAGTCCTTCCAATGAATATTCAGGACTGATTTCCTTTAGGATGGACTGATTGGATCTCCTTGCAGTCCAAGGGACTTTCAAGAGTCTTCTCCAACACCACCATTCAAAAGCATCAATTCTTTGGCGTTCAGCTTTCTTCATAGTCCAACATTCACATATATACAAGACTACTGGAAAAACCACAGCCTTGACTAGATGGACCTTTGTTGACAAAGTAATGTCTCTGCTTTTTAATATGCTATTTAGGTTGGTCATAACTTTCCTTCCAAGGAGTAAGCGTCTTTTAATTTCATGGCTGCAGTCACTATCTGCAGTTTTTGGAGCCCTCCAAAATGAAGTCTGTCACTGTTTCCATTGTTTTCCCATCTATTTCCCATGAAGTGATGGGACCAGATGCCATGATCTTTGTTTTCTGAATGTTGAGCTTTAAGCCAACTTTTTCACTCTCTTCTTTTACTTTCATCAAAAGGCTCTTTAGTTCTTTGCTTAAGAGTGGTGTCATCTGCATATCTGAGGTTATTGATATTTCTCCTGGCAATCTTGATTCCAGCTTATGCTTCTTCCAGCCCAGCGTTTCTCATGAGGTCCTCTGCATATAATTTAAATAAGCAGGGTGACAATATACAGCCTTGATGTACTCCTTTTCCTATTTGGAACCAGTCTGTTGTTCCATGTCCAGTTCTAACTGTTGCTTCCTGACCTGCATATAGGTTTCTCAAGAGGCAGGTCAGGTGGTCTGGTATTCCCATCTCTTTCAGAATTTTCCACAGTTTGTTGTGATCCACACAGTCAAAGGCTTTGGCATAGTCAATAAAGCAGAAGTAGATGTTTTTCTGAAATCTCTTGCTTTTTCAATGAGCCAGTGGATGTTGGCAATTTGATCTCTGGTTCCTCTGACTTTTCTAAATCCAGCTTGAACATCTGGAAGTTCATGGTTCACGTAATGTTGAAGCCTGGCTTGGAGAATTTTGAGCATTACTTTAGTAGCATGTGACGTTTAAGTCATGGAAATAACATGCTTCCTAGATGTTCTGTGTGAGCAGAAAATTCTCCTAAGTGGCACTGGATTTCTTTTTTTTGTGACCATAGTGATACTGATACTCTAATTCAGATCTGATCTACCATTTCTACCAATGTTAGTTCTAAAGATACTGTACACAGCATGAAACATTAAAAGAGTAATAAGAGAGCTGCATAGAGGGGATGCATTTTCCCTTGTGAGTAATGAGAGATTTAGTTCTTATCCAGTAATTTGACATCTGAAATAAAAATTCTGTTTTAGTATTTCAAGTGAATAGATAAGGGAAGCACTCAAGAAAATTGGTTGTGAGGAATTAGAAGTAGTGATAAAAATTATGAGTTAGTAATATAATTTTGGGTAATTCTCAATATTATTTCTAAGCTTGGAATGTGTTGCCTCTCCTAACCTGTGAGATTTGTGACTCTATTACAGAATATGGTCAAACTAATCTGACAATTTACCATATGTTAGGTGTTGGCAAACATATTTTAAAATTATTTTTCTAAGAATTTTTTTGATACATGAGTTAAGTCTTCAGTTGGTTATAGGCACATTCCTTTCTTGGGGAAAAAAAGGTAGGTATAGTAACACCTCATTTAACTATTAATAGCACCTGTTAGGAAAATCCCATGGCTAGAGGAGCCTGGTGGGCTACAGTCCATGGCGTCGCAAAGAGTGGGACACAACTGAGCAACTAAATAACAACAAAGCACTTTTTAGAGAGCAAAAAACCTGTCAGCACATTTTAAAAATAATTGCCATATCACTCTTTGAATATGCAAACACTGAAAACCACCCTTATAAACTTTCTAAGGTATCTTACTTCCCCTTATCACTCAAGATGGAGAACATGGGAGATTATTTAATCTTTTCCTGATGATTCAGTTGTCATAAACTAATGATGTCCCTCAGTGTCTTGCATCAAGTAAATGTCTTGGCATATAAACATGAACAAAAAATCATTTGTTTTACATCAGTGTTAGTCACTCAGTGATGTCTGACCCTGTGACCCCATGGACTGTAGCCCACCAGACTCCTCTGTCCATGGAATTCCCCAGGCAAGAATACTGGAGTGGGTTGCCATTTCCTTCCCCAAGGGATCTTCCAGATCCAGGGATTGAACCCAGGTCTCTTGCGTTGCAGGCAGATTCTTTACCAGCTGAGCCATGAGTGCTGCCTTTGATTGTTTTCCTTTCAGTTATCTTCTGAATCATGTTTCCCTGTTTCGTGTGGTGGGTTGCACAAGTCAGACACGACTTAGCGACTAAACCACCACTGATTATTCATCCCTTTTAAGGCAGCCAAGCAGATTCACAGATGTTCTCTATACAGATGTTCTCAAGAACAAGTTTGCTTTGGGAACTGAAGATGACTGCATTGACATGTTACTAAAATTGCTGGTAAGAGGGATTGGAGTAAAGTAGGCCCAGAATAGGGAGAAGGCAATGGCACCCCACTCTAGTACTCTTGCCTGTAAGAGTTGGACACGACTGAGTGACTTCACTGTCACGCATTGGAGGAGGAAATGGCAACCCACTCCAGTGTTCTTGCCTGGAGAATCCCAGGGACATTGGGGCCTGGTGGGCTGCTGTCTATGGGGTCGCACAGAGTCGGACATGGCTGAAGCGACTTAGCAGCAGCAGCAGACCCAGAATAAGTGAGCAGCTGGAACTAAAGGATCAATAATGTATGTACTATGCCCACAAGGTGGTTTTCTTCAGCTCATCTAATCATTGAGACTCATAAGACTCTCATTGAATACACCTGGCATCTGTTTATTCAGGAGGATTTCAGACAGAAACCATTCAGAAGCTGCCATCAGGGCAGTGTCAGCCTAGAGTTCTGTAGTAATTTATGTGACAGCTTGTCCAGCCATCCAGCCTCAGACTGAGCCTCAGCCTCAGTCCTTCCAATGAATATTCAGGACTGATTTCCTTTAGGATTGACTGGTTTGATCTCCTTGATGTCCAAGGGACTCTCAAGAGACTTTCCCAGCACCTCAGCTTGAAAGCATCAGTCCTTCGGCACTCAGCCTTCTTTAGGCTCTACCTCACACATCCATCTGTGAGCACTGGAAAAACTAAAGCTTTGACTAGACGGACCTTTGTTGGCAAAGTGATAGCTCTGCTTTTCAATATGCTGTTTAGATGTCATAGCTTTTCTTCCAAGGAGTAAGCGTCTTTTAATTTCATGGCTGCAGTCACCATCCTCAGTAATTTTGGAGCCCAAGAAAATAGTCTGTCACTGTTTCCATTTCTCCCCCATGTATTTGCTATGAAGCGATGGGACCAGATGCCATGATCTTAGTTTTTTGAACGTTGTTTTAAGCCAGCTTATTCACTCTCCTCTTTCACCCTCATCAAGAGGCTCTTTAGTTCCTCTTTGCTTTCTGCCATTAGGGTGGTGTCATCTGCATATCTAAGGTTACTGATATTTCTGGCAGTCTTGATTCCAGCTTGTGATTTATTCAGCCTGGCATTTTGCATGATGTACTCTGCATGTAAGTTAAATAAGCAGGGTGACATACTCCTTTCACAATTTTGAACCAGTCCGTTGTTCCATGTCTGGTTCTGTTGTTTCTTGACCTGCATACTGATTTCTCAGGAGGCAGGTCAGGTGGCCTGGGATTCCTATCTCTTGAAGAATTTTCTACAGTTTTTTGTGATCCACAGATGCAAAGGCTTTAGCATAGTTAATAAAGCAGAAGTAGATTTTTTTTTTAATTCCCTTGTTTTTTTTATGATCCAGGGGATGTTGGCAATTTGACCTCTGGTTCCTCTGCCTTTTCTAAATCCAGCTTGTACATCTGGAAGTTCTCAGTTCACATACTGTTAAAGCCCAGCTTTAAGGATTTTGAGCACTGCTTTGCTAGCACGTAAAATGAGCACAATTGTACAGTAGTTCAGACATTCTTTGGCATTGCCTTTCTTTGAGTTTGGAATGAAAACTGACCTTTTCCAGTCCTGTGGCCACTGCTGAGTTTTCCAAATTTGCTGGCAAACTAAGTGCATTACTTTAACAGCATCATCTTTTAGGATTTGAAATAGCTCAGCTGGAATTCCATCACCTTCACTAGCTTTGTTTGTAGTAATGCTTCCTAAGGCTCACTTGATTTCACATTCCAGGATGTCTGGCTCTAAGTGAGTGAACACACCACCATGGTTATTCAGGTCATTAAGACCTTTTTTATACAGTTCTTCTGTGCATTCTTGCCACCTCTTCTTAGTATCTTCTGCTTCTGTTAGGTCCATACCGTTTCTGTCCTCTATTGTGCCCATCTTTACATGAAATGTTCCCTTGGTATCTAATTTTCTTGAAGAGATTTCTAGTTCTTCCCTTTATATTGTTTTCCTCTATTTCTTTGCATTGTTCACTTGAGAAGGCTTTCTTATCTCTCCTTGCTATTCTTTGGAACTCTGCATTTAGATGGGTATATGTTTTCTTTTCTCCTTTGCCTTTTGCTTCTCTTCTTTTCTCAGCTATTTGTAAGGCCTCCTCAGAAGACCATTTTGCCTTGTTATATTTCTTCTTCTTGGGGATGGTTTTGGTCATTGCCTCCTATACAGTGTTATGAACTCCCATCCCTAGTTCTTCAGGCACTCTGTCTATCAGATCGAATCCCTTGAAACTATTTGTCACTGGAGATATAAACTTGAGATCTGAAGGGAAGATATATAAAGCCCAGAGACTGGATGAGATCACCAAAGGAATGAGTATAGAGAAGAGAGATCAGACAATTGAGCTCTGGGGCATTTCAAGACCAAGAGGGTAGGAAATTGTTTCATCACTAGTGTCTGACTCCTACAACTTCATGGACTGTAGCCCACCAGGCTCCTCTGTCCATGGGATTTTTCCTGGCAAGAATACTGGAGTTTGTTGCCATTTCCTTCTCCAGGGGATCTTCCTGACCCGAAGATCAAACCTGTGTCTCCTGCATTGGCAGACGGGTTCGTTACCACTGAGCCACCAGGGAAGCCTGAGGACAGGAAAAGGAGCAAGCAAAAGGGACAGAGAAAGAGCTACTGAAAAAAATTGAGCAAAAGGGACCTTACCAAGGTCAGTAAGGGAGTAACCAAAATCACTGCCCTGGAACACGAGAGAATAAAGCATTTAACGAAAAAGTCATTCAAATGCTGCTGATAGGTCAAGAACGGTAGTGACCAAAGAGTGGTCACTGGATGTAGCAGAACTGAAATGAAAAACAGAAAGAATGATAGAAGTGAACACCGAATTCAAGTGGCTTCAAGAAATAACATGGGAGGAGAATAACAACTCTTTCACAGAATTCTGGAGAAGAATGAAATGGGGCAGGAGTTGGGCAGTTAAGTGGGGTAAATAGGTAGCAGTATATTTATATCTGCTGGAACCTATACAGAAAAGAGGGGAAAACTGATAATGCAAAAAAGGATATACGCAGTAAGAGCTTGAGTGGGATGGCACCTGGTGCGTTAGCAGAGGCGCTGGCCTTGGGCGCACAGATGGTTCATACATACCAGTGGGGGGAAGGTGGGCTATGTAGGCACAGATGCAGGCAAGTAGATAGATTTGATGGTAGAACTTGAGAAAGTTCTTTTTTCACTGACTCTTATTTCACTTCAGTTTAATGGGAATGAAGGTCATTAGGAGAGAATGAGGATGAGGAAGGAGGTGTTTGAATTTTGAGCAGAGAACATATGAAAGAGTTATCTAAGAGAGGGAAGAGATAACGGAGTAGGGGAATGTCGAGTCGCTGCTGGGCAGTGGTGAGGGCCCATGAGGGCAGCAGTTATAAACCCGAAGTGGACATGGGCATGTACATTTCTCCTGTCACGTGTAGCTGCATAGCTATAGACATGGAAGAGTGGAAGAATTAATTTAAAAATCTATTTCTGAAAGCCTATCAGGGACACAGTGATAAATAAACCAGTTATAGCCCATGCCTTAGTGGAGTTAGAAATGGCTACAGCACAATATACTTACAGGACAGAATATTAGGCAAACATTCTAGAAAGAGTGCTGAAGAATATCTGATATGCATATGAGAAGATATTCATGACAAATAAATAAAGTAGGATATAAAACTATATATAGTATGATCTCATTTTTGTTTTTAAAATGTATTATCTACCTATAGAACAAAGAGAAGGAAAGCATCCAGAGTGATAAAAGGGATTATCTCAGGGGTTGGCCAAAACCTTTTTCGTTATACTTCTTATTTGTAAATATTTTGTAAAAATTTCAATAATACATTGTTACCACTTTTACAATAAGAAAAAGTTACTGTTGATTTGTATTCTTTGAATTTGAATACCATCTATATATTTACATTTTTCAGTGATTATTACTTGGCTATACCAATAAAAACTGATCAATTAAAATTATGGTTAGGTATAAATGTTTGTTTACAGGTACAAGCATGATAGGGTTACCTGCCTGCTGCACCCCTACCCAAATCCATTTCTTGTTTGCTGTGCTCCTCAGATCACCATGACTAATTTGAGGCTTTTGAGTTCAGATCCTGTGGGCTGAAGTGTTCTTGTGTTTAATGTGAAAGATTGGGATTTTTGATCTTTCAACTTAAAGCATGTCCACCTAGAAATCAATTAGAGCAGGGGCATAAATATAAGAACCATGACTGCAATCACAGAATTAATTGGCAACTGGGGAATGGAAAGACAGGACAACCAGGCTGTCTTCTAATTCTATTAACTTTTCTGTCTTCCAAGAGTACTAGAGAAAAGGAGCAGGCTTTAGAAAGACATAAGTTTTCTCAACTCTGAATTGTTTCTATGTCTAAGTACCATGACATGTCTAAAGAATAGGTATTTGGGTGAAACAAAAAGTAATTATTTATAATTACTCTCTAGCCAAATTGTAGTCTTTAGGGGGCCAAATGTAAATTCTTCTTTTATTCATCTTTTGGATGCCTTGCACATAATAAGCACTCAAATATTTGATCAAACTTGATGATTATGACTCAAATACAACATGTTCAGGTTTTAATCGTTATTAATAATTATTTTAAATCTATATTTTAAAATACTCTTACTATTATGATTATGATGTTTTAATAAAACACATCATCTTATGTCTGCAAAATCTTTATCTCTGTTATTCCTCTGTGTGTGTTAAAGTGGAGTTTATATTTAAAGCATGAATATGACTCCAGTTTTTTCTTTGTTACCTCAAAATAGGATATAGGAACCCAAACCTTAGTCTTTATAAATATTTCTGTTTTAAAATATATTACAAAGAATAAATGGAATTGAATGTCAAGAATGAGTAAGTGAAAGCTTTTACTCATCTGGTTTACAACTTATATCAGCTAATTTTTCTAAATTTAAGTTGATTAAATTTTTTGGTTGTTTCATTTCAAATGACCACACCAGAAGAGGGTTGTTTGTCATAGTTATTTATGTTTTTCCTTTCTGTTTTAGCTTAAGAGAAATGTTCAAATTTAATAAATATGGAGTTGTTATAAACAGGAGCAAAAACAATTCTAATAAATTAACATTGGTCATACATTTAAAATCTTTGTAAGGGATTATATATTAGGATAAAATACTCAGGTGAATTAAAAAATTCACATAATAAACTTAAAATGTAGAAAAATTCTAACTATAAAAGCATAGAAGTGTACAGCTCAGTGCATGCTCAGTCGTGTCTGACTCTTAGCAACCCCACGGACTGTAGCCCACCAGGCACCTCTGTCCATGGACTTCCCAGGCAAGAATACTGGAGTGGGTTGCCATTTCCTCCTCTAGGGGATCTTCCTGACCCAAGGATCAAACTTGCATCTCCTGCATTGGCAGGTAGATTCCTTACCACTGAGCCACTGGAGAAACCCCTAGAAATGTATAACTCCTTCACTATACTCTCATATACTGTTTCTAAATAAATAAAAATTTATAAGAAATACAAAATAATGACAAAGTATTATAGGGAACTTAAAGACCCAGATTCCTAAATGTGAAAAGAAAAAACATACCATTACCTAAGTGATTCTTGACCATTATTTTTTTTAATAAGCATGCTATTTCAAAAATAATTATGTTTTATTTCTTATTTATTTACTGGCTGCTCTGGGTCTTCATTGCTGTGTGCCGGCTTTCTCTAGTTGCGATGAATGGGGGCCGCTCTCTAGTTGTGGGGCACGTGTAGTTGTGGCCTCTGGGCTCTAGAGCACAGGCTCAATGGTTGTGGTGCACAGGCTGAGTTGCTCCATGGACGTGGGATCTTCCCAGATCAGGGATTGAACCTGTGTCTCTTGCATCGGCAGGTGAATTCCTAACCACTGGACCACCACAGAAACCCTGCCATTATCTTTAAATGGTAGGGTATCATGAAAGCTTCCCCTTGCTCTGACCGGGTCCTGTGTCTGACTCTTGCCAGACTCTAAGCTATCACTCACTACTCGGATTCCATTCATAAGCAGCCACTCTTCTTTATAACTTGAAGTAGGACCTTGAGCCTTTACAACCTTTGCTTAAAACTTTCTTTCCCTCACCGCTCCCTCATCTTTTACCTTCTATTATCTATGAGTATGTCTGTGTGTTCCTGCTTTTTTGAAAGTAAAGACCTCTGGCATAGTTGGAAATTTATAGATCCCTATTTCCTTTATCCCTTCAATCTAGCACAAAACTTGGCATCAAATAAAAGTTAAATGAGACAAACATAAACTACTTGCAGAAAAATCAAATATAGTTATACCTCACTAATCCAGGGGCTTGGTTTTTTGGCATTCTCAAGTACTTGGAATAGGGCTCACAGCCCAGGGGAAGATGCTGGTAAGAACCATACTAAACATGTGGTGACCAGGTGACTCCTGAATAGAAGGATTCTTCTAGCTGGCTTGAGAAAGCAATGCAAGGCCAGCCCTTACCTATGAAATATGAGATGCAACAGGAGGCAGAAGAGACGCAGAAAGTGAAGGAAACAAGGATTAGGGAGCAGAGATGGTAAGAGGGCCAGCAGAGCCTAATGGTAAGTAGAAGAATGGGGGCAGCAACAGTAGCAGCCAGGAGAAATGAGAAGCTGTGACAGAGGTGGCAAGTTGCAGACAAAGACCACAGGGAACAGCCGGCCATAAAGAGGGCTGGCTGGCTGCATGCCAACCAATAGATTTTAGCAATCTCAAGAGGGAAAGAGAAGATTTGGCCCTGTGCTTCAACGTCTGTAAAGACCTGTGGTATATATAGCACAGTGATTTAAGAAGGAGGCAATGAAGTACAGAAACTATTTAAGAAGAAAAAATTCATAGAAAAACAGTTAAAAACTAAAAAGCAGCATTTCGAAACCAACTATTTGAAACCAACATGGATCTAGAAGGTTTAACTTTGTGAAGTGTGCTACATTGTTCAAGACGTTAAGGAAAGAAAAAGGAACAAACGTTGGCTGAATAGCTTTTGTGTGCTGGAAGTTTTATGAACATCATTTCTTTTAATCCTCACAACAACTCCTTACATAAACAGTGTGAGTCCCATTTTCAAGCTGGGTAAAGTGAGGCTCAGAGAGATTATATATAGCTTGGCCAAGGTCCCAGGCTATTCAGCATCAAAGTCCATGTCTTCTCAACTGTACTATGCTACTGAGATGGAGCAAGGGGAGTCAACACAAATAAATATAATGCACAGAAGAAATGTAGTGACAGATTTTCTTTTTGCAGGTTAAAGACAACAGGTAGCCTAAACTATAGTCTCATATCTAGTATGCTTGTATAATTCCTATTAATTATAATCTCAAAACTGACATAACACAGAGTGAATAACCTAACTCTTCAGGACGACATATTCATTTTTACTTCTCCTTGATGTCTGTACTTTTCCGAGTATGCACATTTTGAAGAGCTGCTGCTTAGTCTATATATTTTTAATAATTAACTTACCAAGCTGGTCAAGCATCTAAAGTTAGGTATATGAGAAAACAGAGCCAAACACTCTTCTGAAGGGTGTTTTGCTTACTGTTTCTATAATACTATACAGTAAAACTCAATATACTTCAATCTACTAGATTCTAAATAGCTTCCTATGTAAATCAGATGTTGGGGAAACAGTGTCAGAGTTTATTTTTTGGGGCTCCAAAATCATTGCAGATGGTGACTGCAGCCATGAAATTAAAAGATGCTTACTCCTTGGAAGAAAAGTTATGACCAACCTAGACAGCATGTCGAAAAGCGGAGACATTACTTTGCCAACAAAGGTCCGTCTAGTCAAGGCTAAGGTTTTCCTATGGTCATGTATGGATGCGAGAGTTGCATCTATCTTTTTGAATTACAGTTTTGTCCAGATATATGCCCAGGAGTGGAATTGCTGGGTCATATGATAATTCTATTTTCAGCTTTTTGAGGACTCTCCGTACTGCTTTCCACAGTGGATGCACCAACTTACAATCACACCAATAGTGTAAGAGGGCCCCCTTTTCTCCACACCCTCTCCAGCATTTGTTATTTGTAGACTTTTTAATGATGACCATTCAGAGTGGTATCACAATGAAAATGTTCATAGTCTGGTAGGTTCACAAAATAGTTCCCCACCCACAGAGGATGCTATTAAATAGGCACTTTCCTTTTGGTATCTGGGAAATTAGTTAATACCTTCTGCTGTTGTTCCTCAAACACAAATCCTTTATCGACTCCTATCTGAATGGATAGGATGGTGTCTTCACTGCTATTCCTCCCTACTGCCCTTCTCCCTAGTAGCAGTACACCATCACTAAATTAATTACTCTAACATAATCCATTATGGGAGAAGGCAATGGCACCCCACTCCAGTACTCTTCCCTGGAAAATCCCATGGACAGAGGAGCCTGGTAGGCTGCAGTCCATGGGGTCGCACAGAGTCAGACATGACTGAGCGACTTCACTTTCACTTTTCACTTTCATGCATTGGAGAAGGAAATAGCAACCCACTCCAGTGTTCTTGCCTGGAGAATCCCAGGGATGGGGGAGCCTGGTGGGCTGCCGTCTATGGGGTCGCACAGAGTTGGACACGACTGAAGCGACTTAGCAGCAGCAATCCATTATGTGACTCCTTTTAAACACACACACACAGGTGTGCACACACGAGTGCATACACACAATAGTCCTTAATCTAAGCAGCAAAGCATCCAGGGTCTGGATCCACTTTATGCAATTATTCTTCATGACCAACACGTATCTCGATTGAGCTGTCTCTGCTACCTGTCCCTGTTCTCCCTCGGTGGCCATCAAAGAGCACCTGAGCTTTACTGTTCAGGGCTGGACACAGTTCCCTCTTGATGATGTCTCTGACTACATGGCTCATACCAGTCTCTCCATTTTCTCCGCCATGACCTCTCCCAAAACGTTTCAGAATCTCACTATGGCACCTGATCACACTGTTCCTTTTAGAGAATGAATTTCATGTTGTCTCACTTTTTAAAAAATGCCACTGACTTATCATTGAGCCAGTTTTTCAGCAGAATTTCCCACAGTCCAGATTTGCCAGCTTACTATCTTCTGATGTCATTTACATCATTATCACATGTATTTTTTGAATAGGTTTTATTAAATTTTGGTTCAACTTTTTTTTTGGGGGGGTAAGAATACTTCAAGAAGATCCAACCAGTCCATTCTGAAGGAGATCAATCCTGGAATTTCTTTAGAAGGAATGATGCTGAAGCTGAAACTCCAGTATTTTGGCCACCTCATGCGAAGAGTTGACTCATTGGAGAAGACTCTGATGCTGGGAGGGATTGAGGGCAGGAGGAGAAGGGGACGACAGAGGATGAGATGGCTGGATGGCATCACTGACTCGATGGATGCGAGTCTGAGTGACCTCCGGAAGCTGGTGATGGACAGGGAGGCCTGGCGTGCTGCGGTTCATGGGGTCGCAAAGAGTCGGACACGACTGAGCGACTGATCTGATCTGAAGAATACTTCAAAGATAGTGCTGTGTTTCCTACTGAGACAGGGTCTTGAAAAGCACATGGTATTAATATTTGAAAGGGTGAGGTGGATTTCTGTGTGAGAGGATAGGGGTGAACATTACAGGCAAAGGAAAAGGATGTGCGCACAGATGGACGCAGCTAAGACTGTGAAGCGTTCAAGGTGGGAATCCATCGACACTGGCTAGAGTAGGTCTTCCATTCCATTCACGGCACTGGATGCACAGGTTTCATCCCATCCAGTCCTGCTAAACCAGCATGTCTAGGGCTAGAGGCTCAGATATACGTTTAAAAAAATAATTTTATTCTTACTTTTGGCTAGCACTACTTCGTTGCTATACATGGGCTTTCTCTAGTTGTGGCGAGTAGGGGCTACTCTCTAGTTGCGGTGCATGGGCTTCTCTCGTTGTGGATCACAGGCTCTAGGGAGTGTGGGCCCAGTAGTTGTGCACAGACTTAGAAGCTGCGAGGCATGTGGAATCTTCCTGGAGCAGGGATCAAACCCATTGGCAGGTGGATTCTTTACCACTGAGCCACCAGGCAAGTCCTGGGTATCTTTATCTTTACAAGGTTCCTAAGGAGATTCAGATGCTTTGCTGCACCTCAAACCCTCTGGTCTGGGGAATAGTATACATGAAAGTAGTCTGCTCTTGGTATGTCAAGCTCATTCCTATTTCAGGGATTTAGGGCATGACTTCTAGCACCTTCTCTCCACTGAAGTCTCTGTTTAACTATTACTTCCCGTCAGTGAAGTCTTACTTGATCACTCTGTTCAAAGTAACCAATCATCTTTCACCTTATTTCTTAGTGCTTATCTGGTGGTATGTTTTCCTCACTAGAATGTATGCTCTCAAAGAGTGTGGACCTTGTCTGTCTTGTTCATGGTGGGAATTCCAGTGCTCAGGAAGAGTCCTAGGTATATGAAAGGTGTGTGCTAAATACTTAGGATGAATGGATAAATTTGACATATTTAGGAAATTATTTTTGGAACACTCTTACATAATGTAGATTGTTGTTGTTGTTTAGTTACTAAGTTGTACCCAACTCGTGACCCTATGGACTGCATCCCACCAGGTCCCTCTGTCTGCGGGATTTCCCAGGCAACAATACTGGAGTGGGTGGCCATCTCCTTCTCCAGGGGATCTTCCCGACTCAGGGACTGAACCTGAGTCTCCTGTACTGGCAGTCAGATTCTTTACCATGGAGCCACCTGGGAAGCCGTAGCTAGGAAGCAATAAAATCATCCTTTAAGACTGTCTTCATTAAGACTGAGGTAGTAAATACCTTCTTTGAGAACTTCTCTTTGCATTTTGGATATTTTGCTTTATGGTATCTTATTTCACCTTACTGTTTAAAAGGAAAAATTTGAGATAGCATTTCATAGATGAAAACTGCAACTCTGAACATCTATCTCATCAGTTCAATAATAATTTCCAAATGTACTTAATGGACTATTAAATCAGTAATTAGAAATCAAATCTTTCTATGCTGCAAAAGATGTCAAAATTATGTATGCTCAGACCAAGATATTTTAAAATTAAAATTTTATTTAATTAGCATTCCTCAGAGAAAGATATTCTAAAATTAAAATTTTATTTAATTAGTGTTCCCATAATCTATATTAAAATTTATTTGTACCCAGATGACTTATAAAAATATAGGCAGGGCAGTATAAATACACAGAAAGAGCTCATGGTGGTTAACAAAATTCAGTGATATCTTTAATAGTATAGTTAACAACAACCAAAAAAACAAAAAAAACAATCCAACAGAAAAAAGATTTAGGGTTTGAGGAGTAGGGAAAAATATGAATAAAGTGAAAAAACTTTTATATAAGCTATTTTGTGGGGTGTTTGGAAGCATGCTTTCCTTTCAGCCACACTTTTGTGAGTTTAAGTTAATGGATTTCTATTGTGCTCCCATTGTCACTGTTGCTGATGCTTTCCTATGGATGAGGCAGATACCTGGTTATTTAAGGAGTAGGATAAATGGGTCAAGACGGCGTTCCCTGTCCCAATTCACCAGGGAGCGTTTGAGAATTCCACCTGACATGAGGACAGCACTGTGCTCTTAAACAATCTGCAGTTTGATCCGATTGTTCCCCAGTGGGGGACGTAGGCCACAGCTCACTCAAGAGTCATTGATTGGATTAACAGCCTAATTCCCAACAGATGAATAGAATACTGATGTCTTGTCAGCCCAGATCACAAAAGGAAAACACAATCTGCTTCTACAGCTCGGAGACTTAACCCTCTATTTACCGCAAGGCTAGAATTTCAGTGTTTCATACTGTAATTTCTTCAGAACTCTTTGGTGATAAATATAATGAAGTGGTGGTTTTTTTAATCACCATCCACGTTTCGTCCTCTTTTAGAGTAATTTTTTTTAGTCTTTAAAAACATGGAAAGATTTTTTTATTTTAGTTTTTACTATCCACATTAGTCCTGCTGCCTAAATTCTTTTCCAGTTTCCTTAAGAAATACTATATAAGCTGTTTCCTTTTATTGGGGACACAGCCTCTGGGAAAAAAGGTAGCAAAATCCATACATTCAAATATAAAACTGTTTTGAGCTGTTTTTCTGGCATAAGCAACTGATTTTATTGAAGGGAATGAATGATTGTATTAAGGGGAATAGAGTCTCAATAAACTTTAGCTTTATTTTATTCCCCTACTACACCTCTACCTTCCATCTATAATTTAATAACTTTTATGTATGGTTGTACAACTAAGAGTCAAATAAAAAGGTCACAGTGATATAGGTTTAAAAATAAGACCAAAAGACTTAATTCAAGTCATCTATGAATTAGAATTCTATAATAAATATATGCATGTCCTGTATGAGTAGCAAAACAAAGAGTATTCTGGGCAAATTTAATGACAGTTCATTCTGTGTATCTTTCTGCCTATAGCCGGCCAATATAGTAAGAATGATGATTTTAGTCACTTGTGAGTAAAAACAATGATGGTAGTGGCGAAGCTTGTCTACTACGCTAGGCAATTTACATATGTCCTCTTATGTAATCTGCCCAACAACCTTATGCTGCTGCTGCTGCTAAGTCGCTTCAGTCGCGTCCGACTCTGTGCGACCCCATAGACGGAAGCTCACCAGGCTCCCCTGTCGCTGGGATTCTCCAGGCAAGAACACTGGAGTGGGTTGCCATTTCCTTCTCCAATGCATGAAGGTGAAAAGTCAAAGTGAAGTCGCTCAGTCGTGTCTGACTCTTAGCGACCCCACGGACTGGAGCCTACCAGGCTCCTCCGTCCATGGGATTTTCCAGGCAAAAGTACTGGGGTGGGGTGCCATTGCCTTCCCCGACAACCTTATGCAGTAGGTATTAAGTTATTTCACAAAATGAAGAAACTGAAGCTTAGTTATGTTAAGGAACTTTGAGGTCACAGAATTTATAAGGTGTGGAGCCAGAATTGAGGTTTCTGGCTCCAAGGCTTATGCTCTTCAACACTACTGGGATTTTATGGGTTTCTCTACATATCTAATATTTATATTTTTCAGTATCAAGGTACTAAAATTAAGATTCAGCCTTCTCTTAAAATCTGTTATTACTCTTGTAAAAAAAAATCTCTGCATGTACAAATGCTCTCTTAAAAGCTCTTCTTTTTCTTTAGGACATTTTTTAATGAATTTCATGACAGCTCCCTAAAATCAGCCATATCAAAAAACCAGTAAACTTGTTTTTGCCTGTAGCTTTGGAGTCATAGTCAACTTCTATCCCTTTTCTTTACCTCTTATACTGTCTTTCATCAAGTGAAGTTGATTGAATTCTTCTATACATATCTGATTCTTTCTCTACAGTAATGGACCTCATCCAGGTCCTAACCTTCTAATCCACTAATCCCTACAAGAGCCTCCCTAATAATTTATCTGGTCTCCCATCTCTTTTGCAAGCATTGTCCTTAGCCTGCCATTCTACTTGAAACTTTGAAGCATATTCTAATTGTCTTCAAGTCAGATAAGAATTCCTAAGGATTTCTGTAACTTTTAATATTGTTATGGTTTTAAACATTAACACTGTACATAAAGGAAGTTTAGATCAGTTCAAATATGAGAACATATTATATAGAATAGATTATTTATATTACTAAGTATTATACTATTACATTATAATCTGATTCTGTATGGCAATATGTTTCCATCATACCTTTTATTGAAAAACAACAATTAAAGGAAAGAGAGTACATGTTTTGAAAAGAGACAAGGAAAAAGCTCAACTAACACCAACTGAGACTCATTCATAAAATATGTACAGTGTAAAAGATCTTTATGCTACTCCCACAGATCTTATTTATTTTTCTATATGTATTTCAGACATGCTTTTCTTTTTGGGCATCCCTGGTGGCTCAGATGGTAAAGTATAGAAAATAAAAATTTAACACTTATTTTAAATAAATTTATACTCAGTTTTACAGAACACTTTCATATATACCAACTTTATTAATATTTGAAACTAACAGTCTAAAGTAAGGTATTAGGAGGTATTCACAGCTCCATTTTATAAATAAGGAAATTCAAGCTCAGTAGAGTTAAAATGACTTATCCAGAGTGATCTATTAAGCCAAACAACAGAATTAGGACTTTACATATTCCATTTATATATAAATAAGTTTTGCAATTTTAATGTCTAATTTCTACTTCTAGAGCAAGAGAAACAGTTATCACTGAATTTGGACAAAACATTAGCTACTAAATAATCTGTATAAATTGGAGAAGGAAATGGCAACCCACTCCAGTGTTCTTGCCTGGAGAATCCCAGGGACAGGGGAGCCTGGTGGGCTGCCGTCTATGGGGTCGCACAGAGTCGGACACGATTGAAGCGACTTAGCAATCTGTATAAAGATCCTGCCTCCATTCATGAACATGTTGAATGTTCATTCATTTAAGCATCCAAAAATTCAACTGGAAAAAAAGGACAGCCTAACAAAAAATTGTATCTTTACAATAAAATAAAACAATCTGAAACAAGTAGCTGCTGCTGCAGCTGCTAAGTCGCTTCAGTCGTGTCCGACTCTGTGCGACCCCATAGACGGAAGCCCACCAGGCTCCCCCGTCCCTGGGATTCTCCAGGCAAGAACACCGGAGTGGGTTGCCATTTCCTTCTCCAATGCATGAAAGTGAAAAGTGAAAGGGAAGTCGCTCAGTCGTGTCCGACTCTTAGCGACCCCATGGACTGGAGCCTACCAGGATCCTCCGTCCATGGGATTTTCCAGGCAAGAGTACTGGGGTGGGGTGCCATTGCCTTCCCCGAAACAAGTAGCTAGAAGATACTAATACAAATATCATGAACACATTCTAAATCAAGACAGGCCCTTTTAGAGATTCCCTAGAAGGTGAAAGATCTTGAGGATGAGGATTCTCAAGAAATCCCTTTCTTCAGTATGGGAAAGAAGGGACAATAGAGAGCATGAAGAAGCAGAAATGCTTCCTTGCATATTACAGACAGAAGCATTTCAGTGGTGCCTAGAGATGTGATGCTGCCGTGCCCCAAAGGATAGGTCATAAGCTCTTTTTTTTTTTTTAATGACGAATATTTTTCTTTCATATAGTATGAACTCTTAAATTCAAGGGCTTCCCTGGTAGCTCAGTTGGTAAAGAATCTGCCTGCAATGCAGGAGACCCTGGTTCGATTCCTGGGTCGGGAGGATCCCCTGGAGATGGGAAAGGCCACCCACTCCAGTATTCTGGCCTGGAGAATTCCACAGACCATGTAGTCCATAGGGTTGCAAAGAGTCAGACATAACTGAGAGACTTTCACTCCACTCACTCGCTTAAATTCAAAGGAAATTTTGATAGTCCTCAAGAGCATAAATTTGTGGCAGAAACCTTTGCTTTAGATGTCCAGGTAGGCACATCCACTAACCCATCTTTAAAGTATAAAACTCTGAAAGGTCTACTGTGAGTAATACCCAGAGGTTTTCATATTCTACAAGTCTACAACTTTAAATTCCTATCCTGTAATATAAAAAGAGCATTTTAGCAGATATTTTAAAATAAGTCATATTAACTTTCCTCTCAAACAATAATGTTAATAATATCAAACAGAAACCAAAATCAACCAAAAAACAAATGAACAACCAAAAAAACCCCAACAGTTTTAATAACAAGGAAAATCAAATCAGTGCTGTATCCTTTGTGGTAAGAGAGAGACTTGTCTGATTGTGGAAACCAGGTTAAAGACAAGGGCTTGGACAGTTGTGCCCTGAAACAAGCAGACTGCAGGTTTTATAAATACATACAGAAATAATTAAAATATAAGGGGTTTAGTGGGATTAATCTCCTTTAAATAATCTCTGCCACAAAGCCTGTAAAGACACTGCTGGCACCAGGCCCATGTGAGACCAGCTGTCGAATATCAGAGTGGCAGAGATGAACGGCTCCCACTTCTGCACTGCCCCCTCTGTGAGGTCTTCTCTGGACCCTTCATTGCTGCCTGCACCACAGGAAAAGGCCAGCAGAGTAATACCTGGGGCCATGTGGAGCTTTCTCATTTGACGTGATTGAGGAGAAAAACCAAAACAAAAAAAGAAAGTTGGTGCTGGAAAGGAGTCAGGAGATACAGGCTCAGAGGCCTCTAGGGAAATGCAGGAGGGCTCTGGAAAAGTGCTGATTACCTGATTCTATTCATTTAACCCAGGGAAATTTCAAAGTCACCTTTAATTATTTTCAAACTGTGTTTTAAGTAATGTAGATATTACCCTTACTCCCAAAGGAAGCACAAAGCAGCTGATAACTCTTTAAAAACAGTAGCATTTGTTGTGCTTCAAAGTTAGCCACAAATTCAACAAATATTTTAAGGTGACAATGCAATGAATTAAGTCAGATAGACTTGGGGGGGGGGGCGCTCCTCTGCTTCGGTTATATGGTATTTCCATAATTTTAAAAGGAAACCATTAAAAAATCCAAACAATAGCTTCTTGAATGACATGAAATCAATGTTATATACCACTGTAAGAACAGATATACATGTATGCATTTTCATACATATTCCTCCACCAGGAGAAAATGAGGCTGAGGGCTGGACTGTCTTCTTTGAAAGTGTCTGAGGTTCTTAAGCCTTTTTTTCCAGTTTTGTGTCTGATTTTCGGACACCAGCAAATCTCTCTGCTATAATAATTCTTGTCAAAAAGGTGATTTTTTTTTGGTCTATTTACTTCACAGGTACACTTTAAGGACAAATAAATAGTATCTAACTCTTTAGACACTCAAGTAAAAGCTGGCTATTAGATCAATTCTAAGTATTTCAAAGGAAATACTGCTGACACAGCTAGAATGGAATATTCTGGATAACACAATTACCATAGTTCTTACATAGAAATGATCAAGTTTCAAGGAATCAGAATATCAAATGTAATTTACTTAAAAAAATAGAAGGTGCTATGAGTGTTTACATAAAACGGGCAGATGCTATGCTCTGCTCTGCTAAGTCACTTCAGTCGTGTCTGACTCTGTGTGACCCCATAGACGGTAGCCTACCAGGCTCCCCCGTCCCTGGGATTCTCCAGGCAAGAACACTGGAGTGGGTTGCCATTTCCTTCTCCAATGCATGAAAGTGAAAAGTGAAAGGGAAGTCGCTCAGTCGTGTCCAACTCTTCGCGACCCCATGGACTGCTGCAGCCTACCGGGCAGAAGTTCTTGTTAAAAAGAAAGTTAAATATCAGGAAAATATCAACAAAGCTTCATTCTACTATTATGCAGTGGAACACAGAAAACTTACGTTCAGTTTCTACTTTTATTCAACAACATGGAACTCCCACACTTTAATGTCCTGCACTGTCTTATAACGAAAGCTTCATCTTACGTTTTCTCTTCCTTCGGAATGGGTTTTAAAGACTGCCAAAGTGAAGGCCAAATGTCAAATGTGTGCCTGTCCACTCAAGACTATTGATGTTCATCAATACATTTTTCACACATCAGAGTGCTCTCAGATGTTAATGACTTTCAGGCTAAATGATTAGATTCAAAATTTGAACCACTGATCCAGAGGTATCTTTTCATAGGTCCCCCAGGTCAGTGGTCCTCCCAGCGTGGGCCCTGGGACAGTGGTATCAGTTTGACCTAGGAACTTGTTAAAAGTGCAAATTAGGCTCCACCCTAGACCTATTGAATCAGAAACTCTGGTAGTTGGGCCCAGAAATTTAACAAGTGCAGGTGATTCAAATGCTAGCTAACATTGAGGACAACTCCCCTATGCTAGTATGCTGTGCTGCGTTCAGTCACTTCAGTCTTGTCCGACTCTGCAATACTATGGACTGTAGTCTGCCAGGCTCCACTGTCCACGGAGTTCTCCAGGCAAGAATACTGGAGTGGGTTGCCATTTCCTTCTCCAGGGGATCTTCCCAACCCAGGGATCAAATCCGCGTCTCTTATAGCTCCGGCATTGGCAGGCAGATTCTTTACCACTGGGGCCATCTTTATTCTCTGTAAATGAGCACCATCTTTTGGACAGCAGTGAACAAATTACATGTTACAAAGTTTACTAAATTATTAAACAACTTATCTTTTCCTTAATTTTTAAATTTAAACATACTTGGCAGGATTTCTTTTCATCTTCTAGGGAAAAGCTGCCCATCGGAGAGACCATTATAATCTGGTTCACTGTTTTTATAGTTCTGTAACATAAACTGACATTTATTGGAACTTCACATAAGATTTTTCCATCAACGGATGTGTTGGAAGAGCAATAACCAAGTGTGCTGTGTTGGGCAAATACCTACACATCAGGATACTTTTCAAAGCCATCAGGCAAAGGGGGTCAGTTGAATTTTTTTTTTTTACTGCACAGGCTAATGCTTTAAAAGTGTCTTGATGGAATCAAGGAAATTGGATTGTCCCCCCATTTGCTGGGCTAAAACAAGCCTTTTTATTTATCCCATTAGAGGAACACAAGAGAAACCTTTTAAATGTCACTAAAAATTTCCATGCATGGCAAAACCCAGTCAAAAGGGTTTTAATTTTCTCTGAGAACTCTTAAGTAATGCAGTATGTCAAGGTTTAATAAATTGTAGGTGGGGATAGTTTTTGTTACAGGCAACAGGCAACTTTATTCTTTTTAAACAGGTGCTTAGACATGCTTTAGGCTTCTCTCTTTTGAGAGAGGTTAGAGCACTACCTTGAACAGCAGAAAACTCAACTTCGGTCCAAATAACAGCAACAAAAAATAACCATGATGGAATCTGTATAATCTGAGACAAATTTTTAGAATACATAAAATGACAATATTTTAAAATGTATTTAAAGTGATGGTTAATCTTTCTATATGTGACATTTTTGTATTGAGCTTCTTGAACAATTTCCCGAAGAATCTGGCTTTGGACAAAGCTCAAGGAGAACACGGAGATTAGGTATGTAACCTTTTTTCAACAGAAAGAGGTATTGCAAAGCAAAAACTGTATTCCCAACCTGTAACAGGGTAAAACCCCCTAGAATACAACTTCAAAATACTACAGGAACATCTATTCATAAAGACAAGTTGACTTATGTAACATGGATTACACATTTATAGAAATTTATGATATATAAAATATACCTTCTATGACCTTATGTTTATTTTGGTGTATTTGCTGATTAGATATCATTATACATTGAGATGTTCTTGGTTGATTTTTTTTTCCATCTTCAACAAAATATTAAAAGTGCTTCCAATCATAATATAGAAGGAATGCCAGAATGGAGGACTTATGATGGGGAGGAGGAGGTATCACTTAATCTATAAGAGGGGTTCCTTTCTGAATCTCACTTTATTAGAAAAATTGTTAACCATGTTCAAATGAGAATCACACAGCTTACTCTGTTCCCTAGCTCCCCAGATGAAGAAGAAAAAGAGGAGAAATCATGCCAAAGAGAAAAAGTATCTAATATTTCAAAATGGAGCAATTAATAATTAAATTATCTCAAGTATTCCTCTTTACTACCTGCTTTTAAATGATAATTTTAGCTCACATCAGGGTCAGATGGCATGGGGTACAACAACAGAGTAGATCTGTAGGGGAGGCCGGCAGGCTTTACTAACTGTTCGTGTTTCAAGTCTGGCCCGTGACCAGCTATACCCATGACCACAACTACTTCAGAGGGAGGCTTAGTGAAGTACCAGCTGACAAAAGAAGACTCTGTAGTCGACTGGGAAAAAGAAAAATTACCCTTTTGTCATGTCTAATCAGCTATTTCTATACTTTTGATAAATATGCTTTAATTATGCATTAAAATTTGTACTTAAAAGCTAGTATCCTCTTCAATGGAAACTCCAGCTTTATTACCTAAGTTCCTAACAACTTAATGTAGTATTCTATCCTTTATATACAGCTTTTCTTTTTTTAGGTGTTGGCAATAACTCAGAAGCTTTAAATGAAATTCTGTGTTATGCCTTGAAAGTTGAGTCACTGAAAATCTCCCAAGTCTGTCAACATTCATAAAAGAACCGTCAATTATCAAAAGACAAGACTAAACAAGCAACTGAAGGACTGAAAATGGCGGTAAAGGGATGTATTAAGATTCTATAATGAATATTTAATAATTAAAAGATCCTGTCATTGGCTTAACTTTACTGTTGCTTTCATAGGAAGACCTTTGCTAATCCCAAACCCTGACATTCATGTGAATAGCAAAGTTGAGAAAATTTAGTTTTGTTTCCTTTGCTAGAATACAGGAATTCTTAATTCTGGATTCTTAGAGTCCCAGAACATCTAAGGCAGGGCTTCAGCAAATGTATGAACCTATTAAAATTATTAGCAAAAATTCTATATCCATACCCTTTCTCTCTGGTGTTTATAGCTTTCCTCATATTCTTCCTATAAAAATTAAAGACCCCTGTTGTAGAGTAGCAGTATACATTAAAAGACTGGCCATGAATTGGCAATTGCTGAAACTGGATGAGTATACAGAAGTTTGTTATACTATTCTACCTAATTTTGCACATCATTTTAAATTTTTGTGATTATTAAAAAAAAACTGCTGTGAAAGAAACTCTCTGTGCATACAAATCTGTTCTTTATAAAGGGCTGTGGCAAATCTAAGCAAACCGCTAAGATAGGCGATACTTCTATCTTTCCTTACACCTAGGTTGGGAAGATCCCCTGGAGAAGGGAAAGGCTACCCACTCCAGTATTCTGGCCTGGAGAATTCCATGGACTGTGTAGTCCCTGGGGTTGCAGAGAGTCGGACGAGATTGAGTGACTTTCAGTACATCATAAAGTCAAATGAAGGTAAAGGATTTGGAGTTTTATAAAACATAAGTGTGAAAATCTTTTATGGCAAAACTGTGAATGATGCAAGTTACTTTACTTTCGAAATCATTATTCTGTTTCACAAAATGTCAAAATGTGACACAAAATCACAACAAATGAGACAGAAAGGGTAACTGGTAAAGCAAAGATTGCAGAGACAAAGGAGGTGGTGGTTTGGTGCTTGCAGGGGAGGGGGAAACTGAAAGGAATAAAGTGGTGGGCTTAATCAAATCACTTTGAAAAGCTGCAGCCTCTCCGAGTTAACCTTGCCAATCAGAGGAAGCAGGAGTGGAAGCATGTTTGCGCACATTAAACTTAGCCTGTGTCCTTGAACCTGTGGTGCACTGCCTCCTCTCAAGCAGCCTGGGAAGACTTCGTAACGCTCACCCTTAGAGAGAACCTTGAATTCCATTAGAAAGCTCCACAGGAAGGAGAAACCCTCAAGTGGCAGCTTGAACCACAGAGAGAGCTCATACCCTTTACTAATATTAGAAGTGAGCTCATGGGATTAAGTCTGCAAGTCCTGGAAGATTAAAAGGTATGAACACACTGACAAATGCCATTATATCAATAAGATATCTCTAAGTCTTCTTTCCTTTTTTTCTTAAAGATATGGCAAATATTTAAAATGATACCATAAAGACTGTTTACGAAGTCTACAATTCTATAACTGGTCTGGTTATAGTCATTACAATTATAATATTTACCTCTATATTATGCTTTGCTATAAAATCATTCACCCATGTGATGACCTAGTAAATTTTATACACAAACTATACTTTTAAATAAAAGGAAATATGAAAGTAGATACTACCTTTTTTCATACCACATCTGTTATTACAGTTCTACCATTCTGTATAATGAAAAAGTATCTTACACAATGTACAGTTTTAGTACCACATGTAGGCAGGCTCAGACTCAAGCTGTAGGAGAAATTTCTAATAATGAAAACTTTCCAAAATGGAACAGACTACTTTGTGAAGTGAACAGAAATGTTCAAACCAAGGCTAGCTGGCTTAACTACTTTCTGGAAATTGAACAGAGAAAATTACTGCAGTAGGTGGGAAGTTGAACCAGATGATCCTAAAATTTCCTTTCTACCTTTATGATTTTACAATTATGGTTTATTCAAGGTAACAAAATCAGTAGCAGAATAGAAACTGGAATCTAGGTAACTTGACTCAAATCTAGTTCTTCTAAACACAAAGTTATGGATTCCCTCAAATGTCCTCAGGCAGTAAATAGAGTGAGGTTAATTGGGTCAGGGAAGCAATAGTGGGGGCTTCGCAGGTGGCACAGTGATAACCTGCCTGCCAATGCAGGAGACACAGGAGACATGGGTTTGATCCCTGGGTCAGGAAGATCCCCTGGAGAAGGAAATGGCAACCTACTCCAGCAATTTTGCCTGGGAAACCCCATGGACAGGGGAACCTGGCAGGCTATAGTCCATGAAGTTGCAGTGTCGGACACGACTGAGCATAGCACATTCATACAAGCAACAGTGGGCTGATGGAGTCAGAGAGCTCAAGGCCTGTCAACAGAGGGCAGCAGCTCCTTAGCTCCAGTGGTTGCTGACCTATGGGAACTTGCCCAGCATTACCAAAATTCCATGGACAGAGAAGCCTGGAGGGCTCAAGTCCAAAGGGTCGCAAAAAATCAGACATGACTGAGCATGCACGCACCATATTTTCAGATTTTTCAAGAGAATCCTAATAGCTACACTTTTATGTGAAATTAATTGGCAACAGTTATAAACTGTTCTAACACTGTAGGTGTCAAACGAAAATAGATATTAGGGCTGCATATGACCCATGCCAGTTTATGACTATGAGACTTTCCACAAAAACTCCATTTCCAAACTGTTGATTTTATAAACTCTTCTCTACATTTTTCAAATTTATCAACATCCTTTGTGAAAAACGAATGTCTAAATTTTACATTTTATATTAATTATAGTCCTCTATGGATATAATGATATTTTGCTCTGGTTACTACAGTGGTGGTGTTACTACTAATGTTGGCTGTTGTAAGATCACCTCTACGTTGCTGTTTCATTGTTCACCAACTGTCCACAATAACTCAAATTTTCTGCAGATAATATTTGTGTATAATCAATCTCTTAACCTGAGCATATGAATTAGCCTATAAATATTATATAGCACTTAATTTATAGAAAAATCACTGTTTATTTAAAGAGTCACTTTTCCCCCTGAATTCTTATTCCCATCTTTTAGGCATTATTAACCACTGTGTGAGATCAAACCAGTTAATCTTATAGGAAATCAACCCTGAATATTCATTGGAAAGACTGAGGCTGAAGCTCCAATACTGTGGCCACCTGATGTGAAGAGCTAACTCATTGGAAAAGACCCTGATGCTGGGAAAGACTGAAGGCAGGAGAAGGGGATGACAGAGGATGAGATGGTTGGATGGTATCACAGATACAATGGATATGAGTTGAACAAACTCTCGGAGATGGTGAAGGATAGGGAAGCCTGGCATATTGCAGTCCATGGGGTCGCAAAGAGTCAGACACAACTTAGTGACTGAACAACAACACGAGTGTATCAGTTTGATGATTAAAATAGCAAGATTACCATTTCCAGACCTTATTCTGTTGACTCGGAAGAATTTTGTTAATTTGTGTAACACCTTCACCCTTAATTCATCCTCATAATATGACATTTAGAAGAATATTTTACACTCAGCAACATTAAGTACAGTGAGATGTATTTTATACAGACAGACAAGACAGCAGAGTAGATGTGAGCTCAACTCTTATGAAAACATCAAAATCACAACTAATTGCTGAACAATTGACCAAAAAATGCTGAAACCTACCAGAAAAGATATTCTACTTCCAGAGACAGAGAAGAAGCCACAACGAGATGGTAGGAGGGGCACAATCAAGATAAAATCAAATCCCAAATCCAGTTTGTGGGAAAATAATTATACCACAGTAGTTCTCCCACTGGAGGGAAGTTCTGAGTCCACATCAGGTTCCCCAGCCTGGGGGTCTGGCAATGGGAAGAAGAGCTCCTAAAGAATTTGGATTTGAAGCCAAGTGCGGTTTGACTGCAGGAATTCCACAGGACTGGGAAAAGAGAAATTTCACTCTTGGAGGGTACACACAAGGGGAAAAAGCAGTACCCTCGTAAAAGTCTAGGCCAGACCTACCTGCTGGTATTTATGGATCTCCCGTGGAGACAGAGGACGGCAGTGGCTCATTGCAGGGACAAAGACACTGGCAGTGGAATCTGGGGACTTACATTGGTGTAAGCCCTCCTGGGGGCTGCCATTTTCTTATCAAGACCTGACACTACCCAACAGCTTGTAGGCTCCAGTGCTGGGATGCCTTAGGCCAAACAACCAACAGGGCAGGAAAACAGCCCTGCCATCAGCAGAGAGGCTGCTTAATGTCTTCCTGAGCACACAGCTGCCTGCTGAACACACTCCCTTACAAAGCACTGCCCACCAGAGGGGTAAGACCCTTTCCCTTCCAGGGGGCCTGCCCAAGTCACTCAGACAGTATCATCCACCTGGAGGCAGAGAGAAGAACCAAGAACTACAGCCCTGCAGCCCATGGAACACACACCACAATCATAGAAAGTTTGACAAAAATGAGAGAGCAGAAGAATATGTCCCAGATGAAGGAACAAGATAAAGCCCCAGAAGAACAACTAGTGAAGTGAAGGGGGAGACAGGCAATATACACCAAAAAGACCCCAACAAGGACCTCCTATACAGCACAGGGAACTCTGCTCAATATTCGGTAATAACCTAAATGGGGAAACAGTGTGAAAAAGAATACATAAATGTATATGTATAACCGAATCCTTTTGCTGTACACCTGAAACTAACATAATACTGTTAATCAGCTATACCCCAATATAAAATAAAAATTAAAAAAAGGAAAGAGTAAAAAAGTGAGGTTCATAAAGAAAAACAGGATAGCAATAAGGAAAGACTTGGGCAACAATGTGATAAAAATGTACTATGCTGCTGCTAAGTCGCTTCAGTCGTGTCCGACTCTGTGCAACCCCATAGATGGCAGCCCACCAGGCTCTGTCCCTGGGATTCTCCAGGCAAGAACACTGGAGCAGGTTGCCATTTCCTTCTTCAGTGCATGAAAGTGAAAAGTGAAAGTGAAGTCGCTCAGTCCTGTCCGACTCTTAGCGACCCCATGGACTGCAGCCTACCAGGCTCCTCTGTCCATGGGATTTTCCATAAAGACACACTAATTTAAAAAGTGTGTTATATATACATAGACCAATGATTAAAGTTTAATATAAGTCCACAAATGGGTACTAATGCATAAAATACTTAAGTTATGATAGAAGGTGGCATTTAAAATTGTGGGAAACAGCTTTGAAATGGCATTTGAGATTTAAATGACACTGTGACAAATTTGAATCTGTCCTAAATATAGGTCAAGATAAACTCCAAATGGATCAGGGATTTAAATGTAATATAAAATGAAACTAAAAAAAATGATAGAATAAAATGTAGAACATTTTTTAAGAAAAATATATTTTTATAAAATGTATACATTTATAATATAAGAAATGAATCGCCAGTCTAGGTTTGATGCAGGATACAGGAAGCTTGGGGCTGGTGCACTGGGATGACCCAGAGGGATGGTATGGGGGAGGGAGGTGGGAGCGAGGTTCAGGATGGGGAACATGTGTAAACCTGTGGCAGATGCATGTTGATGTATGGCAAAACCAATACAATATTGTAAAGTTAAAAAAATAACAAATTTCAGAAATCATCAATAAGTCACTATTTCTACATTTGAACTAGGTCTTTTAAGGCAAATGACAGATCCATCTCTTAAGTTCAGTGAAGTTGCCTGACTTTTTAAAAAGTTACAGAATTAATCCACATCTGAGGGCACAATCAACATGTGTACAAAAGGTTAAGACTCAGCTGTAGGTAGTAGCTGAGGTGTTTAGAAAGCTTTATCATTAAGTAGATGACATGGGGATTAAAAAAAACAGTTCTTTTGTTTTCAAGCTTATGATAGCATAAGATGTCAACAATTTCTGGTTTATAGCAACAGCAAGAGAGATTGTAGCCAGGGGACCATTAAGAAGGAGCAATTGACTCTATCAGGTCATAACACTCTGACAGTGTCTGTAATTCAGTTAGATGTAAAAATAAGGTGACACTGGGTGTTCTCTCAAAGTAATTTGAACTTGATTCACACTGTACTGTGAGCCAGTTGTTCATTAGCAGATACAAACTCAGCAAATGAAGTGACTATTCGATATGAAAATGACAGAAAAAAATAGCTTATTAAAGAAAATCGTGACCTGTGAGCATAGAAAACACAAATTTAAAAAATCACACTTAAAAAAAAAAATCACACTGAAGGAGAAAACCTGTTGAACGAGACGATGTCTGCATAAAAGAATTTCATTATAAATAAGAAAATATCAAGGACACACAGAATTTACAATCCTCATAAAATGCCCCAGATGCTTATGAATTCTAAAGCACTGAGTTACTGTGATAAGAGTATGACAGCAGCTTAATGCAGGGGAATAGCATGAATGAATCTGCAGTGTGAACCTAAGTGTGAACTGTGCCCTTAAGCTATTCATATAACCTCTCTGAGCTTTCAGTTTAGCGAAATGAGAATGCCACACAGGACTCCTGTAAGGATAAAATGACCTAAAATGTATAAAATTATTTTGTAGAATAATAAAAAAAAAATTGGTCTTTAAATACAGGTTTAATTATCCTTGTTCACAATTTTCAGACTTCTTCTCTATAGACTTTTGTCTCTCTCTGTTAACCCAGAAAACGCTGCCTACATACTTGCCTTATTAGTTAAAAAATATTCACAAAATGCCTCCAAAGCTCCAAGGACTTAAATAATACTACAGCCTTGGTACATAGTGAGGACTTAGTCTCTGCCTTCATAATCTGTTATAGGGGAACTCTTTTTATAACAAAACCTTTTTTCAGAAGCCTAATCTTAAAATATTAAGGTAAAATAGGTAAAAGTTGAAGTGGGGAAGGAAATTTCTAGTTAAGGTAACTCTGGGGAGATTCACAGAGCATTCTGAAAACCACCAAACTGGTAGGTAGGCCTCTCCCTAGCATTTTGTGCCCAGGGCAAGAGTATAAGCGGAGATCTCCAGAACTGCTTTCCTTACCTCACCCTGGTTCCATCCTATATCACAAAAGGCCTCACGGATGTAAGCACAGACACAGCTCCCATGTCTAAGCTCAATCCATTCCCCCACCTTCCATTCACTTGCCCCTTGTCCACCCTTTAGGCCTAGCAAGATCTGCCCTTGAGTTGAATTCTGAAAGTAAACTGGACCATTTGGACTGATCTCTACAGAAGCCAGTTGCATGGCTGGTGGAAGACATGGTTTAAAAGTACAAAGTAGGTGTAAATCTTATATTGTGCAAGAGGAAAACAAGAGAGAGACATGAGTGTTTTACACCTCAATTCCTTTTTCTTACTACTGCAGTCATACACACCTTCTACCATAGTTTTAAGAGATTGTCTATATTTGTTTCAACCCACTCGGTATTAAAAGGTTAGTTGAAATAAGAAATTGCATTTGTGAAAAGTGAACAGTCTGAAAAAGATAACAGCTCAATGAACCGGTCCACTGCCAAGATTGTCAAGAGCAATAAGTGACTTCAACATGGGCACTGTGGTTTCATGATGCATAACCTGCACTTAAGAATAAATCTTACTTTAGAACAAACTCTCTTTTACTGCTCAAGAATGTCTATCTGACATGTGTTAAGCATATTTGTTTAAGCCTGCCACACACAGACAGTTCTCACAGAACAAAGCACATTTTCCAGATTTGTTGAGAAAATCATGAAGTATGCATATAACCTTGTTAAAATCAACTTTCCCTAATTTTTTTCCTTACATTCTTTCCATAAATTTCTAGAAGACATTGTTTCTTTGAGGCATTGTTATTTCTATCCTAAATTTTTATTCTTGGCTTATCAAAAACACACTATGTGACATGTCAGGTACTATATTAGGAGTTGGGAACTGAAAATATCAAAGTTCCTACTCTACTCTCAGACAGCCTAGAGTCTTATGAGTGGAGATAATTATAATAAAAATGGTACATTCTATGACAGATATAAAAAATAAAGTTTATTACACAAGTGTAAAAGAGGAGGGTCTAAAGGGAGGTTGTGGTGGGAGGAAAAGGAAGTGGGGCTAGGTCAGGGTCTTCCCAAAAAGGTGATGCTTTGATGAAAAAAAGTAGAAAAAAGGATTTTGTGTATGTCTGTGCACACTCACAAGTATGTATGTGTTTCAGGCTGGGAGAGTGCATCTTCAAAGAGACAATCATTTTTCAATATTTTATATTTACTGACTGTATACTATATGTCAAACATTATGCAAGAGACCACTAGGAATATTCAAGAAACAGAAAACTGATCCCTGACCTCAGAGAACTCCCAACCAACTGAAGAGACAACACGAGGTGGACAGTATGGTAAACCTGATTAATACAGTAACACTAGTTCCATAAAACTGCCGGAGAATATTCTATTTATATGTGTAGTTTTCTTGAGAACTGAGATTCCTTTTTAATTTCACCTTAAGTTAGAAATTTTTCCACCATGCTTGCTTTAAAAAGATTTTTTTTCTGTGGCTGTGCCGGGTCTTAGCTGCAGCACGTGGGATTTTTAGTTGGGGGATACAGCATCTAGTTTCCTGACCAGGGATTATTCAATGAAAAAAGAGATCAAATATGCAGACATATCTGATGCACAACTATTTGAAAAACAGCAACTGCTCAGCCAATAAGATGACATATAATTTGCATCCCTCCTTTAAAAATGCAACTATATCTGGGAATTGTAACCAGTTGTTAATAACTCATCACAGGAATGAATGAATTAGTTTAATCTGATTGTTTTTATTCCTAACTCCTACTTAAGATTAGGAAACACCAAAGAACTGGCAGGTGAATAAAGGGTTTAGAATTACAAATTACAAATCTGGCACTATAGAATTAGGTGTAGATATTTATAATTTGGTGTTAGAGAAGACTCTCGAGGGTCCCTTGGACTGCAAAGAGATCCAACCAGTCCATTCTGAAGGAGATCAGCCCTGGGATTTCTTTGGAAGGAATGATGCTAAAGCTGAAACTCCAGTATTTTGGCCACCTCATGTGAAGAGTTGACTCACTGGAGAAGACTCTGATGCTGGGAGGGACTGGGGGCAGGAGGAGAAGGGGACGACAGAGGATGAGATGGCTGGATGGCATCACTGACTCGATGGATGTGAGTCTGAGTGACCTCTGGGAGTTGGTGATGGACAGGGAGGCCTGGTGTGTTGCAGTTCATGGGGTCACAAAGAGTCGGACACGACTGATCTGATCTGATTTATAATTTTGAAACTATCTTCCCAACGCCCCTTATTTCTGACTTACTTATAGAGTAACCATAATTTCTAGAGCTGAAGCTTATTTTTTAACAGATCTATAGTTGATTGTGATGTCCCAGGCTTGGAAACCTCTGAGATATAAAAGTGAGCTCGTCAACTTCATAAAATAAGGAGCACTAGATAAAACAGTTTGGTCAAAGAGGTGGGACTTTGAAAGCACTAGAAGCTTTTTTTTTTTTTTTTATCATAGAATAAGATACTGAAGTAACATTTAGATAATGACGTTTAAAGAAGACTGCTACTGCTAAGACACTTTAGTCGTGTCCAACTCTGTGCGGCCCATAGACGGCAGCCCACCAGGCTCCCTCGTCCCTGGGATTCTCCAGGCAAGAACACTGGAGTGGGTTGCCATTTCCTTCTCCAATGCATGAAAGTGAAAAGTGTAAGTGAAGTCGCTCAGTCGTGTCAGACTCTTTCACGACCCCATGGACTGCAGCCTACCAGGCTCCTCTATCCATGGGATTTTCCAGGCAAAAGTACTGGAGTGGGTTGCCATTGCCTTCTAATTATATAGGATAAAGTCCTGTTAATAAGTTGCCACAATAACATACACATGAAGGAATGATAATTTGGACTAGAGAAGTGTCAGTGGAAATGGAATATATACTATGAAGTTCTCCCTACCTCACAAGGCCAACACTTGCAGATCTTAGGAGTCCCTTTTTCAGTTAAGATAGCAGCTGAGCCTGAATGGCAATTAAATGACATTATTAAATGATGAGTGAAATGACAAGGTTCTGTGCTAATTAATTATTATGGTTAAACAATAATAGAATGCACAACATTGCCCAGCTTTTGACAACTAAGAAGAAACAAAGTATGAGTAGAATGCGACAGAGGGAAGCCTTTGCTGGTAACCCACTAGCCTAATGGTTTTATTGCACATGGTTCTTCTTTATTGCTTTTTATTACGAAAATATTTGCATATATAGAAAAGTAAAGACTCACTACTTAATAATCCTTAACATTTTACCATATTTTTCTTTTCTGTTGAAGCAGTTAAATTATAAACAGCGTGATATTTTATCCCTAAATATTTACTGTGCACCTAATAACAAGGAAAATTCCTACACAACCACAACACCATGATCACATTTAAGAGTTAACACTACCTCCTTAATGTAGCATGGCCTCTTCAGTTATGTACAAATTAAGACAACATAGGCTTGTATTATGTTCTTCCTCCAAAGAAATCCTATTCATATATACTCTTTTAGAATTATTTTTTTAAGTTTCTTTTCTTTTTTTAATTTTTTTAATATTTTATTTTTTAACTTTACAATATTGTATTGGTTTTGCCATATATCAACATGAATCCACCACAGGTATACACGTGTTCCCGATCCTGAACACTCCTCCCTCCCTGTACCATCCCTCTGGGTCGTCCCAGTGCACCAGACCCAAGCAACTTTGCAAATCATTTGAATCTTACTGGCAATGTCATAGAAACCCCTCTTTCATTAATAAAAAGTATCATTAGAGAGTGTACTTTGGATAGCCACAAACAGAAGTCACTTTTATTGTATACAGTGTTTCCACAAGACATGCAAGAGTTCTTGAGAGTATTATTTACTTCTTTCTAAGTGTCAGGGGTATGGACTGACCAGAAAGAACTCTGACACGCTCAAAACTTTGCCCTTAACAGAAGAAGAACTCTGGCCAGTGTCAGATAATCTGTCACTATAAGCTACTTGTATCCAAGCCAGATATTTATTGCTATTGATCTGCCTGGTCCTAGCAAAAGACTTTTGTTCTCCCAGACCGGGACTTTGACCTCAATTAAGTTATGAATTTCAATCCGATAGACTGCTCCACTTACCCTACTGCTCTCCCTGACTGGATTAATTAGAATTAGCTAGGCCGAGAGTCACCCCAAGCTCCTCATGGATCATGTTATTTTAATAATAAATAAAGGAATAGCAGCAATGTACAAGAAGTATTTTGAAAGATTGCTCATCTAGGAACATCATTCAGAATCTGCCAATATCAATTTCTCTGACTTTGATTCCCTCATTTACTTTTCATTTCTTTTCATCCTTTGGAATTCCCCCTTTTATTTCAGCTTTCTAAACATGTTCTCTGCATGGAGAAAAGTACTTTCATTTTAGGACTTTACTGTTATTCTACAGTTTCATTAGACAGTAACTCATCAAAGCAACTGTTTGCAAAAGTGTAACTTAAAACAGTGAATAATCTCAGAACACGAAAGAAAAAACATACCATCATCTATGAAAAATACTAGTTTTTAGCTAGAGTTTCTCTATTGCTAATTAGTGCATTAAAAGCAGACAAATCAGAATGCCACTGAGAAGGCAGCAGCCACTCTTGCAAAAAATAAGAATGTACAAATTATTTTTAATCCATAACCCATTGGGACAGATTTATATATTGGCCACTGAGAATTCTAAACCATGTTGATTTCAACAATAATCAGTGGGATCAGGATTTGCTAATAACTTACCCCCTAAATATAAAAGATTATTTAAAAATGTAAAAAATATTATATAAAAATGTTTGTATTCTGGAATGCTGTATTTAGTGTTTGATACTGAAATTATAAGATTTTTAGAAAGTATAAAGAGAATCCTAAAAAGGATATATATTATCCATTGATGTTTTGACAAGTAAAAATGCTTTTACTTATTGATTATTGAAATTTTGAGTTTTCATTGACTGGAGTACATAAAAAAAGATTTAATTAGAATGCTCAGTTTGATAGTGACTTCAACATTAAAAGCAATGCAAAATTAAAGCACAAACTCTGTCCTCAAAATGCCAAGAATTCCATGCATATTTGGAAGATACATTCTGGGTATACAACATTATGTGTGTGTGTTCAGTCCCTAAGTCATTTCCGACTCCTTGTGACCACCACGGACTGCAGCCCACCAGGCTCCTCTGTCCATGGGATTTCCCTGACAAGGTTACTGGAGAGGGTTGCTATTTCCTTTTCCAGGGGATCTTCCCAACCCAAGGATAAAAACCCATGTCTTCTGCTTGACACTGATTCTTTACCACTGAGCCACCTGGAAGCCCATAGAAGGTTATGCCATAACATTATAAATCAGTGATTTATCAAGCCTTTAAGAATGGAAATGTTCTTATCAAATAATATTGCAGGAAAGAAATAGGCACACATGAAAACGGTTCTTGTAATGAAAAATAAGTCAATTATGTATTTGAAAAGTATAGCTACTGGATTTATTCTCCATCTCCCTTCTTCCCCCTATCACATACATGTTCATTTGGTTTCTGGAGATTATATAAAATGTCATTCAATTTTAGAGAAGAATGTTATATTTTCCCATTGAAAAGTTCTAAGCTCAACTACTAGTAAACATTTCTTCTTTGGCACCCAAAATATATTAGCAATCTAGGAAGAAAGTCAAACTAGTATGAGAACTAGACTGTCTACAATGTGTGCAATAATCAAGGATTAAAGAAAAATTTGAAGACTAAGGCTATTTTCATAATGATCTATTCAGCAGGAGAAGAAGATCGAAGATCAAAGAACAAATGTGTTTTGACAAACAGCTTCTGTTTTCACACCTGACTTTCATTAAGTTGCAGCATATTCTTAAGTGGAATTAAAAAGCAATTCTCTAGCAAATCATACAGGCAATTTAACACATTAGCCCAGACTTTTCAAATGATCTGTTAATTAGGGCGACCTCATGTGAGGGAAAACAGGAAAATTTAGCATTCTCATGCCTTCACTTACAATTGAAATGCTGAAATGTAGATAATGACTTAATGTCATATAAATGATATGGAAACTGCATTAAAGTAAACAAATTAGAGAGCTAAAAGTCTCAAACATTATTTAGAAAACTTACTAATAGTAAACAGTTTATAGCAACTAAGATAAATATTTAAGAATAGATTTAACTAGAAATGGGCAAAACTTCTAAGAGGAAAAAAATTAAATACTCCTGAAAGATGCAAAAGTAGACTTGATCAAAATGGAAAGACATCCCCTGTATTTGGATAGGATGAATCAACATGATTATGTCAATTCTCCCTAATTTATAAATTCAATGCAATCCCAATAAAATACCAATAAGCTACTTTATAGAGTTAACACAAATTGAAATTAAAGTTCATATAAAACAAACAAACATGCAAGAATGGCCAGGAAAACATTTAAAAAGAAAAACTATGAGGGAGAAAGAGCTATTCCAGACTTTAATACCTACTATGAAGCCTTGTTATTAAATATTGTTGTATTGATTCTTTTAGACAAATAGACCAGTTTAATACAGTAGAAAATCCAGAATTAGACCCAAATATATATGGCAGTTCAGTATATGACAAAGCTGGCATCTCAGATCACTGGGGAATTGACTTCTAAATAAATGATGCTGGGACAACTAGGAAACCATTTGGAAGGAGACAAAATTGGGTCCACTTCCCATACCATACGACTCATGGGGTCGCAGAGAGTCAGACACGACTGAGCAACTGAACTGAACCCATACCATATATTTAGAGATCTAAATGTAGACTATGAAACCATACAGGTACTAAAAGAAAAAAATGGATGAATTAAGCTTTAATCTTGGTATAAGAAAATTTTAACCATGACTTAAAATCCAGAGGCAATAAAAAGAAAAGCTGGTAAATCTAGCTACATTAAAATAAATATTTTTCATATGACAAAAGATACCATAAACGAAGCCAAAAGACAACTGAAAAACCTGGGGGGAAATATCTGCCAACATATGTCACAAAGGGCTAATACCACTAATAATAAAGAATTCTTAAAAATTGAGGTATACTAGGTCAAAAACCTGATAGAAAAATGAGAATAGACAATGCACACACAAGACATAAAAATGGCCCTCCAACATATGAAAAGACATAGCAACTCACACACACAAACTAGAACAACTGACAACACTGAGATACCAATTCTCCATAAGATGGCAAACATGTAAAAATATGAAGAATACAATATGACAAGACTGTAAGGAAAAAGGCACTCCCATAAATTGCTAGTGTGAATGCAATCTGGTACAACCATTCTGGAGAAATTTGGCAATACCTTAAAATACGATCAGTTCACTTCAGTCACTCAGTTGTGTCTGACTCTCTGTGACCCCATGGACTGCAGCACGCCAGGCCTCCCTGTCCATCATCAACTCCCAGAGCTTACTTAAACTCATGTCCATCAAGTTGGTGATGCCATCCAACCATCTCATCCTCTGTTGTCCCCTCCTGCCTTCAACCTTGCCCTGCATTAGGGTCTTTTCAAATGAGTCAGTTCTTTGCATCAGGTGGCCAAAATATCGGAGTTTCAGCTTCAGTATCAATCCTTCCAATGAATATTCAGGATTGACTGGTTTGATCTTGCAGTCCAAGGGACTCCCAAGAGTCTTCTCCAACACCACAGTTCACAAGCATCAATTGTTTGGCACTCAGCTTTCTTTGATGGACAGGGAGGCCTGGCATGCTGTGGTTCATGGGGTCGCAAAGCGTTGGACATGACTGAGCGACTGAACAGCTTTCCTTATAGTCCAACTCTCACATCCATACATGATTACAGACTAGACAGACCTTTGTCGGCAAAGTAATGTCTCTGCTTTTTAATGTGCAGTTGGTCATAGCTTTTCTTCCAAGGAGCAAAGAATCTTTTATGACTTTTCTTTTGACCCAGTAATTCCACTTATAGGAATCTATCCTGAATCTATCCTGAAGGTACATGTCCAACAACATGAAAATACATATGCACAGTGCTGTTAGTTATAGCATTAGAAGTGCCAAATACTGGCTATTATCTAAATGCTCATACACAGAAGAGAAGTTGAATAAACTATGACATATCCACACACAGAGTACTATGCAGCTGTGAAAAAAGGATAAAGATCCTTATGAAATGATATGGAGTAACTTTCAGGACCTATTGTTAAATGAAAGAAATGAAGTGAAAAAGATTATAGAATGTTATCTTTCATGTAAATTAGAAGAGGATAAATGAAAATGGTCATGTATTTGCCTATTATGCTGTGAAAGTGCTGCACTCAATATGCCAGCAAATCTGGAAAACTCAGCAGTGGCCACAAGATTGGAAAAGGTCAGTTTTCATCCCAATCCCAAAGAAAGGCAATGCCAAAGAATGCTCAAACTACCGCACAATTGCACTCATCTCACACACTAGTAAAGTAATGCTCAAAATTCTCCAAGCCAGGCTTCAGCAATATGTGAACCATGAACTTCCTGATGGTCAAGCTGGTTTTCGAAAAGGCAGAGGAACCAGAGATCAAATTGCCAACATCCGCTGGATCATGGAAAAAGCAAGAGAGCTCCAGAAAAACATCTATTTCTGCTTTATTGACTATGCCAAAGCCTTTGACTGTGTAGATCACAATAAACTGTGGAAAATTCTGAAAGAGATGGGAATACCAGACCACCTGATCTGCCTCTTGAGAAATCTGTATGCAGGTCAGGAAGCAACAGTTAGAACTGGTCATGGAACAACAGACTGGTTCCAAATAGGAAAAGGAGTACGTCAAGGCTGCATATTGTCACCATGTTTATTTAACTTATATGCAGAGTACATCATGAGAAATGCTGGACTGGAAGAAACAGAAGTTGGAATCAAGATTGCTGGGAGAAATATCAATAACCTCAGGTATGCAGATAACACCACCCTTATGGCAGAAAGTGAAGAGGGGCTAAAAAGCCTCTTGATGAAAGTGAAAGTGGAGAGTGAAAGGTTGGCTTAAAGCTCAACATTCAGAAAACGAAGATCATGGCATCTGGTCCCATCACTTCATGGGAAATAGATGGAGAAACAGTGGAAACAGTGTCAGACTTTATTTTTCTGGGCTCCAAAATCACTGTAGATGGTGACTGCAGCCATGAAATTAAAAGACACTTACTCCTTGGAAGGAAAGTTATGACCAACCTAGATAGCATATTCAAAAGCAGAGACATTACTTTGCCAATAAAGGTTCGCCTAGACAAGACTATGGTCTTTCCTGTGGTCATGTATGGATGTGAGAGCTGGACTGTGAAGAAGGCTGAGCGCCGAAGAATTGATGCTTTTGAACTGTGGTGTTGGAGAAGACTCTTGAGAGTCCCTTGGACTGCAAGGAGATCCAACCAGTCCATTCTGAAGGAGATCAGCCCTGGGATTTCTTTGGAAGGAAGGATGCTAAAGCTGAAACTCCAGTATTTTGGCCACCTCATGCGAAGAGTTGACTCATTGGAGAAAGTCATCAGACTGAGCGACTGATCTGATCTGATCTGATCTGATTAGTGCAAAAGAGATATGGGAAAGATAAGCCAGAAACAAAAGAGACTGGTTACCTATAAGAGAACGGATAAGAAAGTAGTGGAAATGAAAGACCTATGCTGAGAACCATAAGACATTAATAAAGGAAATTCAAGAGGATTCAAAGAAATGGAAAAATAGTCCATGTTCTTGGATTGGAAGAATTAATATTGTTACAATGGCAATACTATCCAAAGCAATCAACAGACTTAATGAGATCCCTATCAAATTATCCATGACATTTTTCACAAAACTAGAAGAAATAATCCAGAAATTTATATGGAACCATAAAAGACTCAGAATTGCCAAAGCAATCTTGAGAAAAGAGAACAAAGCAGGAGGCATAATCCTCCCAGACTTCAGATAATACTACAAAGCTACAATAATCAAAACAGTGTTGTATTAGCACAAAAACAGATGATATGAATCAACAGAATAGAATGGATAGCCCAGAAATAAACCACACACCTATACTCAATTAATCTTTGACAAAGGAGGCAAGAAAACAAGATTGGACAACAGTCTCTTCAGCAAATGGTGCTAGGAAAGTGGGACAGCTGCATGTAAATCAATGAAGTTAGAATACATCTTCACACTCAAATGCACAAAAACTCAAATGGCTTAAAGACTTATAAGACATGACACCATAAAACTCCTAGAAGAGAGCATAGACAGAACACTCTCTGACATAAATTGTAACAATGTCTACTAAGGTCAGTCTCCCAAAGCAATAAAAATGAAAAATAAATGGGAACTAATCAAACTTATTGGAGAAGGCAATGGCACCCCACTCCAGTACTCTTGCCTGGAAAATCCCATGGATGGAGGAGCCTGGTAGGCTACAGTCCGTGGGGTCGCTAAGAGTCAGATGTGACTGAGTGACTTCACTTTCACTTTTCACTTTCATGCACTGGAGAAGGAAATGGCAACCCACTCCAGTGTTCTTGCCTGGAGAATCCCAGGGACGGGGGCCTGGTGGGCTGCCATCTGTGGGGTCGCACAGAGTCAGACATGACTGAAGAGACTTAGCAGCAGCAGCAGCAATCAAACTTACAGGGCTTCCTTCGTGGCTCAGAAGGTAAAGAATCTGCCTGCAATGTAGGAGATTGCAGGCTTTGATCCCTGGGTCAGGAAGATATCCTGGAGAAGGGAATGGCTACCCGCTCCAGTGTCCATGGAGAATTCCATGACTACAGTCATGGGCTACAGTTCCTGGGGTCACAAACTTACAAGCTTTGCATAGCAAAGGAAATTATTAAAAACAAACAAAAAAATGAAAAGACAACCTACAGAATGGGAGAAAATATTTGTAAATGATGACAACCAACAAAGGCTTAATTTTCAAAATATATAAACAGCTCATATAACTCAACAATAACAGCAAACAACCCAATGGAAAAATGGGCAGAAGACCTAAACAGACATTTCACTAAAGACATACAGATGACCAACAGGTACACGAAAAGATGCTCAGCATTACTGATTTTTAGAGAAATGCAAATCAAAACTATAATAAGGTATCACCTCACACCAGTCAGAATGGCCAACATCAAAAAGTCTGCAAATAATAAATGCTAGAGAGGGTGTAGAGAAAAGGGAATCCTCTTACACTACTGATGGGAATGTAAATTGATACAGCCACAGAATAATATGAAGGCTCCTTAAAAAACGAAATATAGAACTACCATATGATCCAACAATCCCACTCCTGGGCATATATCCAAAGAAGACTAATCCGAAAAGACACATGCAGCCGAATGTTCATAGCAAACTATTTACAATAGCGAAGACACGGGAACAACCTAAATACATCAACAGAACAGATAAAGATGTGATATGTATATATACACAATGGAATATTACTCAGCCATAAAAAAGAATGAAATAATACATTATGTTTGTGTATCAATCTGTGTGTATATTGAATAATACATATTTACTGATACCTTCAATTATAATTCAACACTACAGAGTTTAGTTTACCCTTTTCTTATTTGTAACTTTTTTCCACAATAAAAAACTCTCACCCTCATTATTTATTTTTGTTCAACTCTGCAAATAATAATAGTGTCTATGCACAAAATAAAGAAAAGATAGTAAAAAGAAGGCAAACCTCCTCTATTTCCTCAGGACAATTTTTTTTTAAAGCAGACAAAAGAAGGGAAGATCAGTACATGTCTCCTAAAATTAGAAAACAGAAATACTTCATGATATTTATATACTTAAATATTAAAAAAAAGAAGAAAGAGAAGTGAAAACATGAAATTTCCTTAAGGTCCTATTTTATGCAAATAATTTCTGTGCATTTTATATCCTATTCCACAATTATATATCTGTGTTTGTTGCTGTATCAAATGATGTTTGGAGCTACGTCTAAGTTAAATTGTCTATATTCCCCCAATTTTTGAAGATCAATGCTCTGTAAAGATGCAGCACACTTATCTTACGGTTTTTCATATATTTTTGCATATATCATGTGCGCGACTGTTCCAAGGGATAGAAGGCCCTCTATTTGATGAACTATAAAAAAATAAAATAAAAAACATTTTGAAAAATACTGAATGATACATAAAAATGGTCACATATAACATTAAGTGAAAAAGAAGTACAAAAACCAAAATCTTGTTTTCTAGTTCCAGGGAGGATAGAAGAAGATACAATAAAGTAACTTTCTCTACCCAAAAGCCAAAAAAAGAAAAAGAAGTTGGGTAAACTGAGAAAATTATATTTCTAGAGCTATTTGAGAGTCATGGAAGCAAAAAAGACTGAGTGAAATAAATCAAAAAGCTATTTAGAGGAGGATGGGCTCTCTCCTGCTGCTTTCTTACCTGGGGGCGTTTACTGATTCTGTGCAGAGGTTGAGCTGAGGATGAGCCTAGCTCAAATGAAATAATGACGCCCGAGAAAATAACATCAGCAAAGCTTTTGGAGGATGTGTGGGGCTGGCTCAACAAAAATTTTAGAAGTCCCAAACACAAAATGCTGTTATCTCACATGGTCTATTTTCTGAATTCAGGGGATGTGTGGGAAGCCAGAGTTTCTAAAAAAGCACACACGAATCTGCTGTCTTGCAATATTTGAGACAAAGTCCTGCTTGAAGAAGGGGGCCTGCCTCACACAAAAGATCTCAGCTGAACCTTATGCCAAAATTTGGAAGCAGTGGGAGGCAGGAAGCGGGAAAAGAAAGCTCAAAGAGGGAAAAGCATCAGACTGAATCTTGACCAGTCTTTCAAGACAGGGAGGCAGAGGCTCATAGGCTCATAAGCAAAATCTGTAAAGAATCACCCCCAAAATACACAGGAAAACAGGACTAAGTCGAAGCAAAGCTGCTACCCAACCCTAACAAAGCTCAGTTCCTCGTTGATGTGACATGATCAGCCCCTCAAATTATATATCTGATAAAGGCTAAGGAGTGACCTCTCGAGGAAAGCAACACCAACTTCTGTCTCTCTAGTTCTTTATACATAATGTGCAATATAGCATAAAACATGAGATATGGCTCTTCCTTTTCCTTTCTGAACAGTTCAGTTTTGAAGTCATAAGTTAAGAGTGAATGAGGTAGGTGTCCTTGTGGAGTGGAAAGAGGCAAGAGGGGAGCAGTAGTTGTCCAGAGCAAAGTGATCCAGAGCCTAACTGGGATGAGAAGGGTGTCCAACTGGAGTGGCACAGCCTAGTGTGTGGTGTCAAAGCTCATGCAGGATGACAGTTCAGTACAAAGTTTCAGAGACCAAGAAGAGTGAAGAAGATACTCCCACAAAAGGTTGACACGGATGTTGAAGCCTAAGCTGAGTAAGGAAGGCACTCACATGGGAGTGTGACCTGGCTCAGGGTGTCAGAGACCAAGGGGAATGAGGAGGACTAGAAAAATGGTCTGAGCGAATTGTCAGAGCTTCCATATGATGAGTGTATCCATGCAGGAGAGGGGGTGGCAGCAGAATGAGAGATTAATCAAATAAGCAAATATGATAATGGAAGCCAGGGTTCTCACTGTCAGACAAGAGAGTTACAAGTATAGAAAGAGAAAACAATGAATGTTGTGGCATAGAACTAGAAGAAGAGGTACTGGTGTAAACTACAGGAAAAATGAATACAGATATTTAAATGTCTGTGTATAATAATGAGCTAATCTGGGAAGAACGATAGCCAACAGGAATGAGCACATCTAATGCTCAGATCCTGGTTTCTAAATATCATTCTCTATTGAGCTGAACCAGAGCTCTCTGGAGAAATGGCTATTTCCAGGCCTGGAAAAAGGGAAAGTTCAAGATGAATCTGGGAGTTCTTGTTATACCAGAGAGTGAAAAAATTCTCAAAGAATTCTGCACACATGTCAATAGAACACAAAGGCCAAAATGAAATGGCTTCCACTGGCCAAATCTGTAATAATCTGAGCATCATTATTGTTGTTCGCTAAGTTGTGTCCAACTCTTTGTGACCCCCATGAACTGCAGCACACCAGGCTTCCCCTTCCTTCACTATCTCCCCGAGTTTGCTCAAAACTCATGTCCATTGAGTCAGTGATGCCACAGGAGCATAAAATTAAATAACATTGCATTATAACAGCTTCCCTGATGGCTCAGTTGGTAAAGAATCCGCCTGCAATGCAGGAGACCCCGGTTTGATTCCTGGGTTGGGAAGATCCCTTGGAGAAGGGAAAAGCTACCCACTCCAGTATTCTGGCCTGAAGAATTCCATGGACTGTATAGTCCATGGGGTTGCAAAGAGCTGGACCTTGTTATATTATAACAAGGAAACCGTGAATCCAAACTGATTAAATAAAAGTGTAAATAAACTGAAATTTTGATGAGGACAAATATTCCCAAATATTGTCCCACAAAACAGAAATGAATTACAAAGGGACAAAAATAATTTTACTATGAAGAATCTGACTAGGAATGATCTTACCCAAGTGATCAAAATAAACAACATCAGTAATGAAGCAAATTGCAAGTATGTGCCATTGGATACACATTCCAATGAGAATGTGGTATCACTTTTATGATATCCCTGATAAAGATGTACAACGTGATCAGGAGGAAACATTAGACAAACTCCAGCAGAGAAACATTCTGTAAAATAATTGGTCTGTAATCTTTAAAGGTATCAAAGTTGTAAATGTCAAGGAGAAGCTGTGTAACTGTTGTAGACTGAAGGAAATCCTTAGTTTCTTTAGGCTATTTTAGACATAATAAATAAATGCAATGTGTGATTCTAAACTGAATCCCTTTGTTATAAAACATATTCTAGGGCCAATTGGCCACACCTAAATGACATGAAGATTCAGTTCAGTTCAGTTGCTCAGTCGTGTCTGACTCTTTGTGACCCCATGCACTGCAGCATGCCAGGCCTCCCTATCCATAACCAACTCCTGGAGTTTACCCAAACTCATGTCCATTGAGTCGGTGATGCCATCTAACCATCTCATTCTCTGTCATCCCCTTCTCCTCCTGCCTTCAATCTCTCCAGCATCAGGGTCTTTTCAAATGAGTCAGTTCTTCTCATCAGGTGGCCAAAGAATTGTAGTTTCAGCTTCAGCATCAGTCCTTCCAATGAATATTCAGGACTGATTTTCTTTAGTATGGAGTAGTTGGATCTCCCTGCTGTCCAAGGGACTCTCAAGAGTCTTCTCCAACACCACAGTTCAAAACCATCAATTCTTCGGCACTCAGCTTTCTTTATAGTCCAACTCTCATAACCATACATGACTACTGGAAAAGCCATAGCCTTGACTAGACGGACCTTTGTTGGCAAAGGAATGTCTCTACTTTTTAATATGCTGTCTAGGTTGGTCATAACTTTTCTTCCAAGGAGCAAGCATCTTTTAATTTCATGGCTGCAGTCACCATCTGCAGCAATTTTCAGTTCAGTTCAGTTGCTCAGTTGTGTCCGACACTTTGTGACCCCATGAATCGCAGCACGCCAGGCCTCCCTGTGCATCACCAACTCCTGGAGTTTTCTCAAACTCACGTCCATTGAGTGAGTGATGCCATCCAGCCATCTCATCCTCTGTCGACCCCTTTTCCTCCTGCCCCCAATCCCCCCCAGCATTAGAGTCTTTTCCAATAAGTCAACTCTTCGCATGAGGTGGCCAAAGTGCTGGAGTTTCAGCTTTAGCATCATTCCTTCCAAAGAAATCCCAGGGCTGATCTCTTTCAGAACGATCTGGTTGGATCTCCTTACAGTCCAAGGGACTCTCAAGAATCTTCTCCAATACCACAGTACAAAAGTATCAGTGATTTTGGAGCCCCCCAAAATAAAGTCTGTCACTGTTTCCATTGTTTCCCCATCTATTTTTGCCATGAAGTGATGGAACCAGATGCCATGATCTTACTTTTCTGAATGTTGAGTTTTAAGCCAACTTTTTCATTCTTCTCTTTTACTTTCACCAAGAGACTCTTTAGTTTGTCTTTGCTTTCTGCCATAAGGGTGGTATCATCTGGCTATCATTAAGATCTTTTTTGTATAGTTTCTCTGTGTATTCTTGCTACCTCTTCTTAATATCTTCTGCTTCTGTTAGGTCCATACCATTTCTGTCCTTTATTGTGCCCATCTTTTCATGAATGTTCCCTTGGTATCTCTAATTTTCTTGAAGAATCTCTAGTCATTCCCATTCTATTGTTTTCCTCTACTTCTTTGCATTGATTGTTGAGGAAGGCTTTTTTATCTCTCCTTGCTATTCTTTGGAACTCTGCATTCAAATGGGTTTATCTTCCCTTTTCTCCCTTGCCTTTTGCTTCTCTTCTTTTCACAGGTGTTTGTAAGGCCTCCTCAGACAACTGTTTTGCCTCTTTGCATTTCTTTTTCTTGGGGATGACCCTAATCATTGCCTCCTCTACAATGTCACAAACCTCTGTCCATAGTTCTTCAGGCACTCTATTAGATGTAATCCCTTGAATCTATTTGTCACTTCCATTGTATAATTGTAAGGGTTTTGATTTAGTCATACCTGAATGGTCTAGTGGTTTTCCCTACTTTCTTCAATTTAAGTCTGAATTTGGCAATAAGGAGTTCATGATCTAAGCCACAGTCAGCTCCCAGTCTTGTTTTTGCTGACTGTATAGAGCTTCTCCATCTTTGGCTGCAAAGAATATAATCAACCTGATTTTGGTATTGACCATATGGTATAAAGATTAGATAGCTGTTAATATATCAGGGGTGGTGCTGCTGGGCATACACACTGCGGAAACCAGAATTGAAAGAGACACGTGTACCCCAATGTTCATTGCAGCACTGTTTATAATAGCCAGGACATGGAAGCAACCTAGATGTCCATCAGCAGATGAATGGATAAGAAAGCTGTGGTACATATACACAATGGAGTATTGCTCAGCCATTAAAAAGAATACATTTGAATCAGTTCTAATGAGGTGGATGAAACTGGAGCCTGTTATACGGAGTTAAGTAAGTCAGAAAGAAAAACACCAATACAGTATACTAACACATAAATATGGAATTTAGAAAGATGGTAACAATAACCCTGTATACGAGACAGCAAAAGAGACACTGATGTACAGAACAGTCTTTTGGACTCTGTGGGAGAGGGAGAGGGTGGGATGATTTGGGAGAATGGCATTGAAACATGTGTAATATCATATATGAAACAAGTCGCCAGTCCAGGTTTGATGCACAATATTGGATGCTTGGGGCTGGTGCACTGGGATGACCCAGAGGGATGGTAATGGGGAGGGAGGAGGGAGGAGGGTTCAGGATGGGGAACACGTATATACCTGTGGTGGATTCATGTTGATGTATGGCAAAACCAATACAATATTGTAAAGTTAAAAATAAAATAATAAAAAAAATATATCGGTGGTGATATCTTGATTGTGATGGCTGAATTATGTGTACATAATAGAATGTCCGATAGTTTGAACATTCCTTAGCTGGATGAGATGAATTATAAGCTGGAATCAAGATTGCCAGGAAAAATATGAACAACCTCAGATATGCAGATGATACCACTCTAATGGCAGAAAGCAAAGAGGAACTAAAGAGTCTCTTGATGAAGGTGAAAGAGTAGAGGGGAAAAGCTGGCTTAAAACTCAATATTACAAAAACAAAGATTCTGGCATCTGGCTCCATCACTTCATGGCAAATAGAAGGGGAAAAGCTGGAAGCAGTGACAGACTTCCTCTTCTTGGGCTCTAAAATCACTGCAGATGGTGACTGCAGGCATGAAATTAAAAGACAGTTGCTTTTTGGAAGGAAAGCTATGACAAATCCAGACAGTGTATCAAAAAACAAAGATATCACTTTGCCAACAAAGGTCCATATAGTCAAGGCCTTGGTCCTTCCAGTAGTTATGTACAGATGTGTGAGTTGGACCATAAAGAAGCAGAGCACCAAAGAATTGATGCTTTCAAACTGTGGTGCTAGAGAAGATTCCTGAGAGTCCCTTGGACAGCAAGGAGATCAAACCAGTCAATCCTACAGGAGATCAACCGTGAACACTCACTGGAAGGACTGATGCTGAAGCTGAAGCCCCAGTACTCTGGCCACCTGATGCAAACAGCTGACTCATTGGAAAAGACCCCAATGCTGGAAAAGATTAAAAGCAGAAGGAGAAGAGGGGACAGAGGATGAAATAGTTGGATGGCATCACTGATTCAATGGACGTGAACTTGGGCAAACTGAGAGATGGTGAGGGACAGAGAGGCCTGGCAGGCTGCAGTCCACGGCGTCCCAAAGAGTAGGATACAACCTGGCAACTGAACAACAACAAAGTGGAATGTCCTTGTTTGCACAGGGCTGGTAGGGCATAACGTTGGCAAAATACTCTCTGAGTTCAAGGTTTAAGACTCATACTCTTATTATTTGTATAAATTTGAAATCGTTTCAAAATGAAAAAATTTAAAATCTAGAAATGTGAACGAGTAGGAAATTGTGATTCATAAACAAAAAATAGCCAAAAGCAGCAGCCTCAAAGAATAATCATTATAAATATGTGAAAGAAAACAGAAGAAAAGATGGCAATTTTCAACAGAGAAAGGGAATAAGTGAAATTAATCAAATGGTCATTCTAGACCTGGAAAATTAGAATATCTGTAATTATGAACTCAATGTAGAGCCCCAAGCAGAATTTAAAATATCAATTAAACAAAAACACTTAACCACTGCTGGAAAATGAAATATAGGAAAAAATCTTAAATGCAATCAGAGAAAAAAGACAGTATCTTCAGAGCAACAACAAAAAGAACTCCAGCCAACTTCTCAAATCAAACTGTGAGCTAGAAGATAACAGAATGACAGCTCTGAAGGGCAGAAAAATAAACTGGCCAACACAGAATTCTCTATCAAGCAAAATTACCTTTCTAAACTATAAGTGGAAACGACATACTCAGACAACTGAAGCTGAGATGATTCATCACTAGAAGTCAATACTGCAAGAAATATTAAAGTTCTCCAGGCAAAAGAAAAATGATACCAGATAGAATCAGGAAATCGCAAGAAGTGAAAGAGCATTAGAAAGGGTAGATATGTGGATAATGATAAAAGATTACTGACTAATGAAAAAACAGTATCTTGTTAGGAATGTAGAAAACAGACAAGCAAAAATACATCATGTATAATATAATACAATTATAGCAACACAAGCTAGAAGAAAATAAACAGAATTAAACCATTTTAAGATTTTTCACAGTGTTCAGGGCATGGGAAAAGTATTAATTTAAGGTAGACTATAATAAGTTAAGGGACTGTTTTGTAATTTCTATCATGGCCACTAAAAGTTATTTGTATTAAAGAATAACAAATACACAATAAAAAAGGTAAAATGATATAATAAAAAATACTTGACAAATACAAAAGAAGCTTGCAAAGGAAAAACAGACAAAAAGCAGGTGAGACAAACTAAAAAAAACACAAAAAATGGTAAAATTAAACAGAACTATATCAGTAATTACATTAAATGTAAATAAATTAAATATTAAAAGGTAAAGATGATCACACTGGATAAAAACCAGGACCCAACTACTTGTTATTTATAACAAACACACTTAAAATATAAAGACATAATGTTAATAGATTGAATTGTATAAACCACCCCACCCCCCGTCATGCATATATTTAGGCCCTAACCACCAATGTGACTGTATTTGAAGAAACTGCAGTGGAAATTAAAAAAAAATATGTTGAATAGAACAGAACAATTTGCTACATGCATTTAAAATAATGCATAAGAGAAATTTATACTTCTAAGTACACCTCTGAGAATAGTTGGAAATAAATTATCTAAGCTTCCATGTCAAGAAGCCAGAAATAGAAGAGCATATTAGATCCAAAGAAAGTAGAAGGAAAAAATAAAAAGCAAAAATCAATGTAGACACCAAATATAAAATGGAGACAATCAACAATGCTAAAAGTTCATTCTTTGAAATCATCAATAGTTGATAAACCCTTAGCAAGAATAATCAATAAAAAAATAAATTATCAGTATCAGAAAATTTTTTTAAAAGAGATCACTATAAACTCTAGAGATACTATAATGATAGCAAGAGGATATTATGAACAATTTTAGGTCTGTCTTTTATAACTTAAGATGAAATAGACAAATTCCATGAAAAACCCTGACTTATTAAAACTGACCTCTATATAAAATGTGAACAGTCTTGGATCACTAAAAGAAATTGAGCCTATAATAATTTAAAGCCTCTGGGTTCAGAAGGCCTCATTAAAAAAATTCACCTATGTATCAATTATAGTGTTTGTTATTATATATTTTATAGTTTTTAAAATCATTATTCTAAAGGTATTATTTTTCCTGTGTGTGTTTGTATAACTTATTACTATTTACTGGTATTGACATTTTACCACTTGGATTTAGTGTGTGTGTGTGTATCTGTATATGTACATGTGTGTGTATGTATAACTTATAATTATTTATTGTTGTTGTTCAGTTGCACAGTTGTGTCTAACTCTTTGTGACCCCATGGACTGTATAGCACATTAGGCCTCTCTGTCCCTCACCACCTCCTGAAGTCTGCCCAAGTTCATGGTGGTGGCATCCAACTATCTCATCCACTGATGCCCTCTTCTCATTCTGCCCTCAATCTTGCCCAGCATCCAGTGAGTCAGCTGTTTGCATCAGATGACCAAAATACTGGAGTTTCAGCTTCATCATCAGTCCTTCCAGTGAATAATCAGGGTTTGATCTCCTTGCTGTCCAAGGGACTTTCAGGAGTCTTCTCCAGCATCACAGTTTGAAGGCACCAATTCTTTGGTGTTCTGCCTTCTTTACAGTCTAGTTTCTCACAATTGTACGTGACCACTGGGAAGACTATAGCCTTGACTATACGGACCTTTGCCAGCAGAGTAATATCTCTGCTTTTCAACATGCTGTTTAGGTTTGTCATAGCTTTCCTGCCAAGAAGCAAATGTCTTCTGCTTTCATGCCTACAGTCACCATCTGCAATAATTTTAGAGCCCAAGAAGGCGAAATCTGTCACTACTTCCATCTTTACTCTCTCTATTTGCCATGAAAAAATGGGGCCAGATGCCATGATCTTAGTTTTTTTAATATTTAGTTTTAAGTCAGGTCTTTCACTCTCCTCCTTCACCCTCATCAAGAGGCTCTTTAGTTCCTCTTTGCTTTCTGCTATTAGAGTGGTATCATCCACATATCTGAGGTTGTTGATGTTTCTCCTGCCTATCTTGATTCCAGCTAGTAACTCATCCAGCCTGGCATTTCTCATGATGTGCTCAGTATATAGATTAAACAAACACGGTGACAGCAGACAGCCCTGCTGTACTCCTTTCCCTATTTATTTTACTACTTAATTTACTTATTACCTACTGACATTTTACCACTTGGATGAAATGTAGAAACCTTATTCCATTTAACTCCTTTTACTTTCCTCCCTTTATAATAGTATTCATCCTGTTTAGTGTTTGCTGAGCAAACCTAGATTTGTGATTTGGTGTGCATCATTAATTTGGAAAATGGCCAGTCATTCCAATATTTTTTCTGCTCTATTCGCTCTTCTTCTGATATTCCACATATGATATTACATGTATGTTGCTGCTGCTGCTGCTAAGTCACTTCAGTCGTGTCCGACTCTGTGTGACCCCATAGATAGCAGCGCACCAGGCTCACCCGTCCCTGGGATTCTCCAGGTAAGAACACTGGAGTGGGTTGCCATTTCGTTCTCCAATGCATGAAAGTGAGAAGTGAAAGGGAAGTCGCTCAGTCTTGTCTGATCCTCAGTGACCCCATGGACTGCAGCCCACCAGGCTCCCCCGTCCCTGGGATTCTCCAGTCAAGAACACTGGAGTGGGTTGCCATTTCCTTCTCCAATGCATGAAAGTGAAAAGTGAAAGTGAAGTCGCTCAGTAAGTGTCCGACTCTTTGTGACCCCATGGACTGCAGCCTACAAGTTACACCTTATAAAATTGTTCAAAAGGTCTCAGAAATGCTCTTTTTATTTTTCTTTCATTCATTTTCCTTTGTGCGTGTCCGTTTTGTAAGTTTTCACTAACATATCTTCAGGTTCACTGATTCTTCCGTCTGTTGTGTACAGTCTGCTGAAGAGCCTAGCAGAAAAAGATCTCTAGTCTTTCTCATTCTGATTTTTAATTCTTTGCACTGTTCATTGAAGAAGGCCTTCTTATCTCTCCTTGCTGTTCTCTGGACCCTGCATTCAGATGGGTATATCTTTCCCTTTCTCCCTTGTTTTTCACTTCTCTTCTTTCCTCAGCTATTTGTAAAGTGTCCTCAGACAACCACTTTGCCTTCTTGCATTTCTTTTTCTTTGGGATGGTTTTGGTCACTGCCTCCCATACAATGTTATGAACCTCCATCCATAGTTGTTCACGTACTCTGTCTACCAGATCCAATTCCTTGAATCTATTCATGACTGCCACTCTATAGTTACAAGGGATTTGATTTAGGTCATACCTGAATGGTCTAGTGGTTTTCCCTACTTTCTTCAATTTAAGCCTGAATTTCAAAATGAGGAGCTCATGATCTGAGCCACAGTCACCTCTAGGTCTTGTTTTTGCTGACTGTATAGAGCTTCTCCATCTTCAGCTGCAAAGAATATAACCAATCTGATTTCAGTATCGACCATCTGGTGCTGCCTATGTGTAGAGTCATCTTTTGTGTTGTAGGAAGAGGGTGTTTACTATGACCAGTGAGTTCTCTTGGCAAAACTCTGTTAGCCTTTGCCCTGCTTCATTTTGCATTCCAAGGCCAAACTTGCCTGTTCCTCCAGGTATCTCATGGCCTCCTATTTTTGCATTCCAATCTCCTATGATGAAAAGGACATCTTTTTTTTTGGGTGTCATTCTAGAGATCTTGTAGGTCTTCATAGAACTCATCAACTTCAGCTTCTTTGACATTAGTGGTTGGGGCATGGACCTGGGTTACTGTGATTTAATGGTTTGCCTTGGAAATGAACCAAGATCATTCTGTCATTTTTGAGACTGCACCCACGTACTGTATTTTGGACTCTTGTTGACTATGAATGGAGGGCTACTCCATTTCTTCTAAGGGATTCTTGTCCACAGAAGTAAATATAATGGTCATCTTAATTAAATTCACCCATTTGCTGTCCATTTTAGTTCACTGATTCCTAAGATGCCAGTGTTCACCCTTGCCATCTTCTGCTTGACCACATCGAATTTACCTTAATTCATGGACCTAACATTCCAGGTTCCTATGCAATATATTTCTTTACAGCATCGGACTTTACTTTCATTAGCAGACACATCCACAACTGTGTGTTTTTCCACTTTGGCCCAACTGCTTCATTCTTTCTGGAGCAATTAGTAACTGCCCTCCACTCTTCCTCAGTAGCATACTGGACACCTTCTGACCTGTGGGGCTTATCTTCTGGTGTCAAATGAAACATCTGGATATCCATATGTAAAAGAATGAAGTCAGTCTCCTCTCTTACATCAAATACAGTTAATTCAAAATGAATCGAAGACCTAAATGTAAGAGATAACACTATAAAACTATCAGAAGGAAAAGGCTTAATTACTATGATCTCTAAGAAGTCAATCGTTTCTTAAAAACACCACCAAAAACACAACAAAATTTAAAAATAGACAAACTAGGCTTCATCAAAATTAAAAATTTTGTGTTTTCAAAGGATATTATCAATCAAGTGAAATGACAATTCACTGAATGGAAGAAAATATTTATGTGCAATAATGTACTAAATGTCTTTAAAAATACACACACACACGTATTATGTAAGTAGAGCAAATAAAGATGAGAAGGAAATGCACTCAAATTTACAGAGGAGAGGATAAGGGCTTGGGCTTTAGAACCAAAACAACATTTTCAAGCCTAGACTTTATCACTTACTAGCTCTATGACTTCTGTTTCTTTATCACTAAAATGCAGATAATAATACTCCTACATTATAGGATTGATGTGATGGCTATATATAAAATGCCTGGTACCCGGTAAATACTAAAAAGCTGTTTTATATCTTACCCCCCCCGACATAATAGAATCACAGATAATTTTATTTATATACTTTTGTGCCCCTCACCCTCCCCTCCTGAATTCAAATCTATAGAGTTTGGAATCTATCCTATAAGCAATGCAGTCATTAGAAATTTTGAGTAGGTCAGTGACATAATAAATAGTAGCCTTAGAAAGGCTGTGTTAGCAGCAATATGCCTGGTGAACTTGGGAAAGAGCAGACTTGGCCAAGAACCAGGAGGACAGCTTTCAGGTAGTGGGGCTACTTCATCATTTTAAGCCCTACAACACTGGGATAAATCTAGAATGGTCACTATCCCCATTCTTTAAAATGTGTGTGTGTGTGTCTGTGTGTATATATATATATATATATGTATGTATTTCCCATTTATTTCATAAAACCACATAGGCATATAGAATTTCTTTTTTTCAGGTTTACTTATTCTTTCATTTCACAAGTATTCTTTTTTAAAATTGAGATATAATTGACATATAACATTTGTTTTAGGTATACAACAATGATTCAATTTTTGTATATATTATAAAATGGTCACCACAATAAATTTAGTTGAATCTCATATTTTCAAAATTTTCTTTAACACACAGTCACCAAAGTATTCTGTGGGAGGGCATGTTGCTCCATGCCATTATATAAATCGTAAATTCACGTAATTTATACACCACAAAGTCCTCAAACATTTCAGTAACACTCAAAATATTCGCCTTTTGAATTGCTTAATACCCAGTACAGAGTGCAGATGTTCAACACCATCGGTGCTCCTCCTCTCCAAACCCCACTTATTTCTTTCACGTTACTTTACAATAAATCTGGGAAGTCTAGCAATAAATCCTTAGCATTCAGATACTTTCAAATGTGCTTTTAGAACAGTTTTAATCTTTCTTCAGGACTTAAAGATCAAATTTACTCAAGAGGTCTGAGGGGTACGTGTGTGTGTGTTTAACCCATATCCTAATCTCAAATGTGGTTATGAACCCAACTTCCAGAGCTGAACTAAAAATCAATACCAAGCAGTGGAAAAGACAAAACTGTGTACATAATACTGCCAGATAACAAATGAAATCTATAAAGGATCTTTCTCAGAAATAAAATTAAAAGATTCAATTCCATCAGAGCCACAGAATGTAGAAACTGCAGTGCAATAAAAGTATATATGAGATATACTGAAAGGTAAAAATGACAGGAAAACACAGAGTAGACATTGACATATCTTTAATTACTACTCCGTTTCAGGCTAATGGTAAAAATTAGTCTTCAGATACTTGATAACATCAGCCTGTCTCTGCTGGGTTAGTACCAAGATCTGTAGCCAAGCAAATACTTCTAATAAAATTGATTTTTCCTTTTTGGCAACCAATAGACCAGTCAATAATAATGTTGTTTAAGAAAGATTGAGTCATGAGGGAGATGAACATTTCCTTCCATTTACTATGTTTGTATTGTCTATATTTGAAAAGAGTTTTCAATAAGGAAACCAAAGAAGAAATTACAAGGGGAAAGCTATTTTGAGAGCAGATCTCCAAAAGCCCTCTGATTTGGAAGCATGTTAGCAACCCAAGCTGACAAAGCCAAAAGCAGTCCCTTAACTGAAGCTAGATCATATGGATTAGGGTTGTCAATAACAAAGGAAATCCGAGGCCAGGAACAACACAAAGTGGTCACATGATGACAAAGTGGGCAAGGAAGGCATATAGTCCTAACTTATTCACCCTAAAAAGCTACATGGAACTTTTACTTTGCACTGAAGTTTAGTGTTAGGTAAAGAGTATTCTATAAAACCATATATGGCAGTTTTTTATATTCTTTGTCTTATAATACTCAAACAAATAGAATACAAGAAACCCACATGCAAAAATCTCAGCCTAAGCCTAAACTGGGGACACTTCCATCTAAAATTCTACCCCTGAAAATCCAAACCAAATAAAAGACATGAGTGCACCAATAAGTTTTTGTTTTGGTGGTAACTGGGGGAAGCAAGGGTTAGAAAGACAATTTCAAAGCTCACACAGAGAAACAGACAAGCAAAAATAACAAGAAATATTCTGAATATGTAATTAAGTAATCTATCTTGCCAGGTATTAAAACATATTTTGAAGCTACAATATTTAAAGCAGCATAGCACAAGTATGTGAACAGAAAAAGAGAGCAACAGAAGAACAGCTAGAAACATGGTGAAATTCATAGATAAGTGAGAATATATAAAAGAAGACACTTTAAATCAGCAAAGATTATTCAATAAACATTATTGGAACTGGCTAATCATCTGGACAAAAATAAAATTCCTATTAGATACATGTGGTCCTAATTCTAGATGGATCACAGAAATCATGAAGTGATAACAAGTATTAGAAGAAACATTTTAATAATTATTATATCACAAAGAAAGAGCTAATTTTCCTTAATACATGAAAGTTCTGAAACAAAGGAGAAAGATTTTTTAAAAATTAGTTGTTTGCATTTTTTGAGTTTTTCCCTTTGTACATATACAACCTACAAAGAAAAAAAGTGAAATATATATGGCCTAAGGTAATGACTTTGATCTATGACTCAAAGCTAGGGAACTAGCCCAAGAAGAATGCACACAAGTCTAATGGGAAAAAAACATTTATTCTAATAAAATAACAAGGAAACCCAAAGGTTCTGAAACCCAAAGGAAACCCAAATGCTTAGGCCTTTTCTGGTTCTCATGATTTATTTTTCTAACATTCTGTCAGCTTCTTTATAAGCTGATATTACTTTGTTCAATATTTACTGAGCAACATCTATGTCAGACATCCAGGGTACTGGAGACAACCATACTCTAGTACTTGTATATGGTGGTGATGAGGATATAGACATGTACCTGATGAATTACAATACACGGTGACTGCACTGTGGTAGCTCTTTGATGAGCTTAAGAACAGGGAGCGATAAGAGATGGTGGAGGTGTCTATCTGGGCAGAGTGAAAGAAGGCTTCCTGGAGGAAATGATATGTAAAATTAGGCCTAGGAGGGAGAATGAAGAAGAGAGAAAACAGTATCTAGAAAGCCCAACAGGTGAGCAACATGTCAAGTTCTTCAGAATCAGTGAAACTTATTGCAGTAGGGATGGTGCATAAGCTAGGAGTGTGTTGAGAAATAAGTGGAGAGGTAAGCAAGGCCCAGATCATGAAGGGCTCCACAGGACAAATCACATTTAGATTTAATTTTAGAACAGTAAAAAAAAAAAAACAAGAGAAATATTTGCAAATTAGCATCTTAAAAAGTCTCTCCAGATGAAAAGTGAGAAATACATCTAAGAACATCAAGATTAGAAGCAAGGATATGGTGGGTGCTGGCAATGTTGAAATAGAGAAGTGGGTAGATTTGAGATATACTTAGGAGACAGAACCTAGAGGACTTCAGTGGATATGAAAATGAGAGAGAAATCAAGGCTGATTCCTAGAACACTGGGTGGATGTTGGTGCCAGTTATTGGGTGAGGATATAGACACGTACACGATGTGGTACATTGAGAGTGGTGGTTGAGAGTAAGTTCAGCGGTGGTGCTAGTGGTAAAGGATGCCTGCCAATGCAGGAGATGCACAAGACGTGGGTTTGATCATTGGGTCGGAAGATCCCCTAGAGGAGGAAATGGCAAGACACTTCAGTATTCTTGCCAGGAAGATTTTATGGACAGAGGAGCTTGGTGGGCTACAGTCCACAAGGTTACAAAGGGTCAGACACAACTGAGATGCATTGCAAGTTCAGTGTTAGATACTGCAAGTTTGAACTGTCTGAGAAGATAAGAAGAAATATACGTTGGTGCAACTATTGTCTGAGAAACATATTGTTGATAAAGATTTCTTCTATTTTGTCTGTGAAATAGGAGAAAATGTGAGAATAAGAAACACCATTAAGACATGCCAGCCAAAATTAAAGATTGATACCATCATTTCTGATAATATCAGGGATGTGTGATTTTGTCTTCCTAGCTTTGCCTAGAGCCAAAATGTAGATGTATAGAAGGCAGGCAACTGGATTAATCAGAATTAAAGTTTTGCCAGATGGTTACCATAGCTGAAAAATAGGGAATGGGAATGAAGTTGAACACAATAATAGCATGAGAGTGGACAAATGAGCTAAAATGGAAGAAGTAATCAGTCAAGACACTAGGGATTTCCATAAGGTCAAATAAGATTTAGAGTGAAATGAATTGGAGAGTAGAGTTAGAACCAAACATTTCAGACTTGATTAAAAGTTCAGGGTGAGGTCATGGGCTAAAGTGGAATGGATGTACATGACAACAAATATTATGAAAAGGAAAAGCACTTTTTATTTGACATACTAAATTAAAAAGCAAACTCCTGGATAAGACATGGATGCCCACTTTCACTATTATATTCAACATAGTACTAGAAGACCTAGAGCAATTAGGCAAGAAAATGAAATAAAAGACATCAAAACTGGAAAGGAAGAAGTAAAAATATCTCTGTTCATAGACAACATATCTTATATGCAGAAAATCTTTAAGCTTCCACAAAAAGCTGTTAGAACTATTAAGGAAATTCAGCAAAGTTGCAGGATATAAAATCAACACACAAAAATCGGTTGCATTTCTAAACACTAACAATAAATAATCAGAAAGTGAAATTTAGAAAACAGTTTCATTTACAGTAGTGTCAAAAAAGAATGAAATACTTAGGAATAAACCAGACCAAGGAAGCAAAAGAATTGTACACTGAAAATTATAAAATAGTTTTGAAATAAATTCTCTAATTTACTGGAGTCACTCACAAATAAAAGTCATTCCATAGACTAGATGACTTAACCACTGTTAAAATGACAATATGAGTAGCCCTTGCTTTTAACAGTCTGCTTTATGCCACTTCACTTTACTAAAGACCTACCTTATTGGTTTTGCTAACCAAATAAATAAATAGAGGACTTTTGCTTTTACAAAAACAGGCAAAAAGCAAAATGAGCACTCAGTCTTCGTTTTGCAGCTGGCGCTGTAGAGGAGTGCGCACTCTAAGTGCCAAGAGAGTGAGTGCTCCTTCTCCTCCAGCAACTACACTCTGCGTCTCAGCACGAAGCCACCTTAACTTCGAACTGTGCCCGCATCAGTGCTTTATCTCAGTTTATTCTGTGCACGCATTAGCAAGATGTGTCCGCAGGTAACTGCTTCTTCGCTTTCCATCATTTTGGCTTACAAAAGGTTTCATTCTTTGCTTTACTTTCAGAGAACAGGGGAAAACTGTACTCCCAAATTGATCTACAGATTCAATGCCACCTCTATCAAAACCCCAATGACTTTTTTGTAAAAAGAGAAAAATCCATCCTAAAATTCACTCGGAAACACAAAGGACTCAGAACAGCCAAAAGTCTTGGGAAGCAAGTTGGAAGTCTCATATTTCCTAATTTCAAAATTTACTACAAAGATATAGTAATTAAACCAGTGTAGTACCGGCATAAAGACAAATATATAAACAAATGGACTAGAATAGAGATCCCAAACTCTTGCATATATGGTCACATGGTTTTTGACAAGGGTGTCAGGACCATTCGGTGAAGAAAGGACCCAGTCTTTTCAACCTATGAATGGCACTGGGAAAACTGAAAGTGCACATGTAAAAAACATGAAGCTGGACCCTTATGTTACCTTTGACTCAAAACGGCCAAAAAACAGCTAAAATTTTAAAGCTCTTAAAGAAAATATGGGGGAAAAAACTTCATGACATGGCATTTGGCAATGACTTCTTGGATATGACAAAGAAGTCATATCCAAGAAGTCATTTTTTGCAAGGCAACAAAAGGAAAAATAGATAAAGCGAACTTCCTCAAAATTTTAAGCTGCTGTGTATCAAAGGACACCATTAGCAGCAGCGTGAAAGACCACTCACAGAATAAGAGAAAATATTTGTAAACTGTGTATATGATCAGATCAGATCAGATCAGTCACTCAGTCGTGTCCGACTCTTTGCGACCCCATGAACCGCAGCACGCCAGGCCTCCCTGTCCATCACCAACTCCCGGAGGTCACTCAGACTCACGTCCATCGAGTCGGTGATGCCATCCAGCCATCTCATCCTCTGTCATCCCCTTCTCCTCCTGCCCCCAATCCCTCCCAGCATCAGAGTCTTCTCCAATGAGTCAACTCTTCGCATGAGGTGGCCAATGTATATGATAAGGGACTGATATTCAGAATATCTGAGTCAGAAAGATCCCCTGGAGAAGGAAATGGCAACCTACTTCTGTGTTCTTGTCTGGGAAATCCCATGGACAGAGGAGCCTGGCAGGCTACAGGTCCACGGAGTCACAAAGAGTCAGACACGACTGAGTGACTAACACACCTTACAACTTAACGATAAAAAACCCCAAACAACCCAATTAAAGAGTGGGCAAAGGACATGAACAGACATTTCTCCAAAGAAGATGAACGTATGGCCAATATTAACTGGTCAACATTAATAATGTTCAACATCATTAATCATTAGGAAAATGCAAATCAAAACCACAATGAGATATCACTTCACATCCACCAGGATGGCTAATATCAAAAATACAGAAAATAACAAGTGTTGGTAAGGATGTAGAGAAACTGGAATATCTGTATATTGCTGAGGGGAAGGTAAAATCGTGCAGCCACTGTGGAAATGGTATCAGTTCAGTTCAGTCGCTCAGTCGTGTCCGACTCTTCGCGACCCCATGAATCGCAGCATGCCAGGCCTCCCTGTCCATCACCAACTCCCGGAAATGGTATGGTGATCCTCAAAACATTAAAGAATTACCATATGATCCAGCAATTCTACTTCTGGGTATATACTCAAAAGAAGTGAAAGCAAAGACTCAAAACAAATATTTGCTACTCATATTCACAGAGGTATTAATCACAATAGCCAGAAGGTGAAAGTAACCTGAATGTCTGTAGATGGATATTTGGATAAACAAAATATGGTATATACATACAATGCAACATTATGGAGTTTTAAAAAGGAAAAAAATTCTGCCACATGGTACAACACGGATGAACCTTGAAGACATTATGCTAAATGAAATAAGCCAGTCACAAAAGGACAAATACTGTATGATTCTACTTATATGATGTCTCTAGAGTAGTCAAATTCATGAAGAGAGAGAGTAGAATGGTGGTTGCTAGGGTTGGGGGGGTGGCGGGGGAATGGGGAGTTAGTTATGAGTACAGAGTTTCTAGGTGTGCATGGTAAATCTTAATAATCATGAATTTGGCAATTGTTGCTTAGGTATGACACCAAAAGCACAACCAAGCAAAGAAAACAGATATGCTGAACTTCATCAAAATTGAAAACTTTATGTGTACCATAGGACACTATCGAGAAAGTAAGAAGACAACTCATAGAAAGGGAGAAGATATTTGCAAACCATACATCTGATAATGCTTTAAGGTCCAGAATATAAGAACTTTTACTTCTTAAATATAAAAAAGCCTTTCAGTTTAAAAAAGGGCAAAACACTTGAATAGACATTTTTCCAAAGAAGAGAGATAAGCTGTTAACAAGAATATGAAAAAATACTCACTATGCTATGCTAAGTCACTTCAGTTGTGTCCGACTCTGTGTAACCCCATAGACGGCAGCCCACCAGGCTTCCCCGTCCCTGGGATTCTCCAGGCAAGAATACTGGAGTGGGTTGCCATTTCCTTCTCCAATGCATGAAAGTGAAAAGAGAAAGTGAAGTCACTCAGTCATGTCCGACTCTAGCGACCCCATGGACTGCAGCCTACCAGGCTCCTCCGTCTGTGGGATTTTCCAGGCAAGAGTACCAGAGTGGGGTGCCATTGCCTTCTCTAGGGAAATGCAAATCCAAATCCAACTATGATGAGATGACTACACCCCACTAGAATGTCCATAAAACAAGAAAATAACGAGTGTTGGTGACGAAGTGGAAATATTGAGACACTCATGCATTGCATTGCTGGTGGGAATGTAAAATTGTGTGGCTCCTGTAGAAAACCGTTTGGAGTTTCCTTAAAAAGTTAAACATCAAATTACCATATAGGAAATTCTCCTCCTAGATACAGAACCAATAGAACTGAAAACAAGTTTTGAACAGAAACATGTATGCAAATTGTTCACAGCAATTATTCACAATTGCCAAAAGGTGAAAACAACTCAATTACCCATCAGTTGATGAAGGATAAAATGTGTTCTATACACACAACAGAATATTACTTAGTCATAAAAAGGAAAGAAGTGCAATTACCTGCTACAACATGGATAATCTCTGAAAACATGGCAAGTGAAAGAAGCCAGAGACAAAGGCCACATATTTTATGATCCCAATTATATGAAATATCCAGAATAGGCAAATCCATTGAAACAGAAAGATTAGTTGTTGCTAAGATCTGGAATGGAAGGGAAATAGGGAGTGACAATTTAACAGGTACAAACTATCCTTGTCCTTCTGGGGTGATGAAAATGTTAGGACAAGACAGTAGCGATGGCTACACATTGTTAAATATATTAATGCCACTGGACTGTACACTTTAAAACCGTTAATACAGTAAATTTTACTTTATATAGATTTACCTCATTTTTAAAAAATGTTCCCTTTTCATCACTCTTCAGTTCAGTTCAGTGGTCAAACAGATGACAAAAGTGAACATCGACATTCTAGGAATCAGTGAACTAAGATGGACTGGAATGAGTGAATTTTCTCATCGCTCTTACCTGACAGTTAATATCAGCTCTATATTGTAGCAAGACTGTGACTAGTTCCTTATGTCCTCGATCACAAGCCCAGTGGAGTAGAGTTCTGCCCTAAAACACAGAAAAAGACAAATGAATTTGTTAATCCAGTTGTGGGCCATACAAAACACATAAGGTCTTAAGAAAGATATATAAATAAGTAAAAATATAGGTTAACTATTCTAAGAATGATTCATATAAAATGTTCTATGGGAAAAGCAGTAAATGAAAACAACAGGAATTCCTGAGTTGTACTAGAACAGTGACTCTCTTCAGACTGATCAGTTTCTTTATCCACAGAGTGGGGATAAGGATAATACTGCTGCTGCTGCTGCTGCTAAGTCGCTTCAGTCGTATCCGACTCTGTGCAACCCCAGAGACGGCAGCCCATTAGGCTCCCCCGTCCCTGGGATTCTCCAGGCAAGAACACTGGAGTGGGTTGCCATTTCCTTCTCCAATGCATGAAAGTGAAAAGTGAAAGTGAAGTTGCTCAGTCGTGTCTGACTCTTAGCGACCCCATGGACTGCAGCCCACCAGGCTCCTCCATCCATGGGATTTTCCAGGCAAGAGTGCTGGAGTGGGGTGCCATTGGCTACTCCAAAGGATAATACAAACAACAATAATACCAGTAATATTTATTGAATGTATGAACTACACGATAACACTTTGTAAATTTTAAAGTACTTTGATGAAATGAAAGAGATTAATTTTAAATTATTATGTTCACTTTTGGTGAAACAACTCTTATGAATTAAAAAAAAAAATGGTACTTAACCCTAGGTAGAGATCATAATCTGAATGTAATATATCTAAATTTACTCAAGTTTATTCCATAAAAAGGTAAGAAAATGTAATCACAAGCATTTCCCCTTCATAGCCCAAATTTACACCCTGAAATATCCCCCAAACATTAGTACAAGTCTACTAGCATTTAACTTCAAATGTTGACCACGAAAGCCACTTGTAAAACAGAATAACTGTTAGGAGACAGCGTACTAAATATTAAGCAATTTTAACTACTGTCTACCGAAGACAAACACTATCGATGTGTTAATTCTTTTCTCTACTGTCAGAAAACCTTGGCTTAGTTAACAAAAGGAGCCTAATTGGTCCAAAGAATAAACAAAACCCCCAAAGCTAAGGGCTTTTCTGAAGAAATGAGTGATTATGGCTTAACACTACTTTTTGAGGGTGGTAGTGATGTTGTCATTTTTAAAAGAATGGAATGTTTTTTCACATTAAGTTGAAATCCCTGCTTTATGTCATTTTAGAAACAATTTAAACAGATATAAGCTAGGACAAAGAGGACTTAAAAAGCACCTTTGAAGAAAGCTTTTCTTAACCTACTTACATTCTTCATCTTTAAGACTCTCTTCACATACCTATTCGTTCAACTAATTAACCAGAAGCTATTCTTGAAAAAAAACAAACAACAACAAAAACCCAAAGTAAGACAACTTCTTCCTTAAAAATCGTCCTTTCCTTTTTCTTTCATTTGCTCAATTTATTTTCACTTACCTGTGAATATGTGTTTTGTATGCAAAATGCAAAGGAGAAGGGAAGTAGAAAATTTTTAAATGTGGGCAAATCAGTCACACTTTATTGTAACAGCAAAACCACTTAGTTAATTATTAGTTCAGAGCCCACTAATAATTTTTTTAAATGGAGACAATTCTAAAAGCCAAATAAAAAATGTATTGTTGATAGAGAACAGTGTTGCCTATGTTAAATGTTCCCCAGCTCTAATGTGTACTGATTTACTGTTACTGGGGCACTCATTTTACAACCCTCTATATGAATAATTAGATATTCTAATTTGGTTCTCAGAACAAATACCAATGTGTAAAGTATTTTATAATTCAATATAACTGTTTCACAGCTTTTACACTAAAATAATCAAGTAAAATGTCAATGTCTGTATTATTTCTAGTTCTAATTTTAAGGGTACTAAATTAATGGCTATCAAATTATTAACAAGAATCACCATATAGTTAAAATGATGTGTGATACACTTACATAGGGCACCTACCAGAACTACCTAATAGTTAAGTAAGAAAACATAATATATTTAGTATTTTTACTGTAAGGTGTACAGATAATTTCTATTTCCCAACAAGATTCCTGACTTCTCCTTAGGTTTAACCCAATAGGGTTCCACTGAGTAATGCTAAAATATAAATCCTTAGCTGTTTCAGTGCGGAAGCAGACAAGCAACACATTTTACTGTTAATGGGGAGTTATATTTTAAATTTTCCATGTGTGGTGCCAAAAATTTACTTTAGGGAAACACCTATGACTGGACCTCAGTAGTGATTTTCACACTGGAGATATTTTCCAGAAGGGTGGCACTCGTACAGCAATGTTTTAAGGAGGACGATGTGCTCTCAGACATTTACACTCTGCTTTTTAACAGGTTTTTTGACCTGCAGTGTAATTAATTTTTGTAACGCATTATTTTAATGGTACACTAATTAACCTTGAATTAGAATGAATTCTCTGACAATGACTTTCTACAGAAGTGCTGAAGAGAGCTACATTAAGACCACCTAATGATTAATATTTTTATGTGGTATTAAGCTCAAAAACAAGAGCAGGATTAAACATACTTGTAAATAAGCATACATAAAATAAATCAGGCTTTGGAATTTTTAACCAGGTATCTGAATGTGATAACTCTTTACCTCTTCACATTATAGAGGTCCTGTAAACATACTCTACTTTAAGATTATTGGCTCAAGTAATATATAATCAGGAATTTGCAGAGATGCTATCTTCATAACCCCTACTGATGAAATCAGTAAATAAACACCTATGGTTCTGTCCTTTCTTTTTGTTAACCACAAATATACTTGGACCAATACAGTACAATTTTTAAATTTATTAAATTGAGATACTGGATTACATAATTTCTTTTCCAGAAGGAAAACCATCAACTAGGTACACATATTTGTTCAAAGATTTTATACAGACTTATGAGATATTTTACCTACTTTTATATGTAATTGTTTTATCATCTATGAATGATATAACCTCTTACAAATTTTCAAGTTAAAATTTATTTTTACTGTTACCATTAAAACTGACTGTTTCTTTGCTTTGAGTTTTAATAACTTCTGAAAAAATATCCCAGAAGTATTTAGGATATAAGTGGGGGAAGTCATTATTAAAAGGAATCTTTGTTAGACCACCAGAAGACAATAAGTACTGTTTGGAAAGCTCTGGATATATTCTGGAATTCAAATACAGTAAAACATGGGGTCGGGGGAGAGAGAGTTCCCATCTATTAACCAAGGGTGCAGATACCGTCTTCCCTCAGACAGATGAACGACTAAAGTGCTTGCAAAGTGCAGGGCGGCAGCTAACCTATTAAGTAGTATTACTTTCATACCTTCTGGAAAATACAGAGTGGGTCTTAATATTTTAAATGCTCCTTTGATATCCTTGGTTACTTGTCCTTAAACCATGAAGAATTTTTAAAATTACATTTCCTCTGGATATTACAAATTAAATGAAAAGAGAATTATAAAGTGAATCTTGATGTTCTTATGGTATTTTGAGAATAGATACAAAGCATGTACACCATATACACAGTAGATGAAAACATGGCAAAGATGGTTATGTTTAAATTTGTAAGAGTTGCCATTGTATCAAAGATTGTATAGGATGGTGGTGGTGGTTTACTTGCTAAGTCAAGTCTGGCTCTTACGACTCCATGGAGTGTAGCCTGCCAGGCTCCACTGTCCATGGGATTCTCCAGGCAAGAATAGTGGACTGGGTTGCTATTTGCTTCTCCAGGGGATCTTCCCAACCCAGGGATCGAACCCGGGTCTCCTGCACTGCACGCAGATTCTTTACCGACTGAGCTACAAGGGAAGGTCCTTAAGGTACTATCAGATCAGATCAGATCAGTCGCTCAGTCGTGTCCGACTCTTTGCGACCCCATGAATCGCAGCACGCCAGGCCTCCCTGTCCATCACCAACTCCTGGAGGTCACTCAGACTCACATCCATCAAGTCAGTGATGCCACCCAACCATCTCATCCTCTGTCGTCCCCTTCTCCTCCTGCCCCCAATCCCTCCCAGCATCAGAGTCTTCTCCAATGAGTCAACTCTTCGCATGAGGTGGCCAAAGTACTGGAGTTTCAGCTTCAGCATCATTCCTTTCAAAGAAATCCCAGGGCTGATCTCCTTCAGAATGGACTGGTTGGATATCCTTGGATAATACAGTCTAATTACTCAGTGAAATACTGTAAACAGGTCAACTTGAATTTCTCTCTCCAAAAAAACTGGGTTTCAATTTACAATTGATTGACTTCAGCTACCAATAACCTGTAATGTCTGTCTCCTCTCCGCTATCCCCATCTTCTGCCCTTTGCTGCTGCTGGTAAAGCATCTGGCTACAGTGACAGCTGCCCCACCTGCCACCACCAGAAACTACACGAAGCCCTATGCCACCTGCTCTCAAGAGTAAACCAAGTGTTCTCCCCCACCTGCCACCACCAGAAACTACACAAAGCCCTATGCCACCCGCTCTCAAGAGTAAAAAACTCAGACAGCAGTAGTATCAGGAGGCACTTTACAGTCTCAAGACGTGACTAGCATGGAAGCTAATACACATTTAAAGTAAGAGAATATTTTGTTCACTGGCTAGGACCTAAGATAAAAAGAAATGGTGTTGCTGAGCTATCAGGGAATTCAGAAGGACTTTAAAATACACTACTTTAAAAGATCCCTTTATAAGCATTTACTAAGCCATAATTTTAGTAACTAAAGGGTTAAAGAGTAAGCAATGGAGATATTACTTCATCCTGTATAAAGTAATAAAAGTAATCCAGTGATCATAATAAGGTAGCCAGGTGTCATCATAAGACAATGGATAAATACACAATATATTCATGGTCATATGATGGAATATTACTCAGCAATAAAAATGAAAGGAAATACTGATCTATACAATATCAATGACCCAAAAACATTATGTTAAACAAAAGAAGCCTTATAAAAAAAAAAGTACATTTTATGATTTCACCTATAAAGTTCTAGAATAGGCAAAACCAACGTATAGTAGAAGAATTAGAAAACAGTGATTACCTTTGTGGGATGAGGAGAAAGAACGAGCTGAGAAGAGGCATGAGGGAATTTTCTAGGGTGACAGCAATGTTCTATCTCTTGATAGGAGTTTTGGGTTACATGGGTACAGGAGTTACATGGGTACATGCATTTGTCAATATTAATTGAAAAAAGTGAAAGTGCATTTGCTCAGTCGTGTCTGACTCTTTGCAACCCTATAGTCCACCAGGCTCCTTCTCTGTACATGAGGTTTTCCAGGCAAGAATACTGGAGTGGGTTGCCATTTTCTTCTCCAGGTGATCTTCCCGACCCAGGGATCAAACTCAGGTCTCCCACATTGCAGGCAGACTCTTTACCCTCTGAGCCATGAGGGAATACCATATAAACATTAACTTTTGCGAGTGACTGAAGGAGCTTAATGAAACAGGCTTGAACCCAGGTATCTTGCATTGCAGATGGATTCTTTACCAGCTGAGCCACAAGGGAAGCCCAAGAATACTGGAGTGGGTAGCCTATCCCTTCTCCAGTGGATCTTCCTGACCAGGAATCGAACCAGGGTCTCCTGCATTGCAGGCAGATTCTTTACCAACTGAGCTATCATTGTATATACATTTTACATTAAGAGAAAAACCAGACTAATACTGATCTCTATTTAATGATATATATACTGAAGCATTTAGAAGAAAATGTATCGTCTATAAAATACTCTGAAACACATCCAAAAAAATAAGATAGATTGACAGATGGATAAAGAGATGGCTAAATACTGATAAAGCAAACATACATAGTAAAATATCAGTGATAGAATCTAGTGATAGGAATACATATGTCCACTGTAAAATTCTTTCAACTTTCTGGTATGTGTACAATTTTTCATAATAAATTGTTGGAAAAAAAATCAAACAAAAATTTGCACACCCACATTCACAGCAGCATTATTCACAACAGCCAAAATATGAAAGCAACCCAACTGTTCATAGATATTTAGATACACAAAATGCAGTATATGCATATAAATACCATTCATTTTTTTTAAGAGGAAGAAAATTTTGATGTTTTAACATGGATGAGTCTTGAAGACATTATGTTAAGTGAAATAAGTGTCAAACACTTGTGACATACTGTATGATTCCATTTACATGAAGTATCTAGAGTGGTCAAATTCATGAAGACAGAAAGTCACATGGTGGCTGCCAGGGAGCTGGGGGAAGGGGAGGAATAGGGAGTTAGTGTTTAATGAGTATAGAGTTTCAGTTGGGGAAGATGAAAAAGTTCTGAAGAAGTATTAATATAGGCTTGATTTTTAAATGGTGCTGCCTGTATTAATATAAATGAGCATAATTTGACAGTTTAGAATGCATTTCTCAATTATTAGTGCAAATAAACAGAGTTCCTTCAAATTAATGTTAATCAACTACACAACCAAAATAACATATACTCAAGTGTAGAAAGTTATTTAAGAGGATACACTTTTACTTCCTTTCTTAAATAAAAGCATAAATTTATCCTCAGTTCACTGACTCTGCCTTTTAGACCTTTTGCTTCTTTGTTAGGTTAATAATGTCAGGTTTTGCCAGATTTTGCATCAGTTTCTCAAGCCAAAAGCAAGTAAATTGCATTCTGACATGAGCCACAAATTTAAAACAAAGCAAGTAAAGAAAGGAACAGTCAAGAGAAAGGTGACCTTCTTCAAAGTATTTGAAAGAATCTATAAGTATGTGGAAAATGGTATAAAATTATACCTTCAAAACAACAGAAAAGAAAGAACTAAAGAAGTAGCTCAAGAAAAGAGGAATTTGGGGAGCGCATTAGATAAGAATCTACGGGAAACTAATAAATTGTATAAATGCTTCGGGGGTACTGATGATAGATACATTGGAATGATGTCATCTAATTTGTCCAAATATTATTCCATCACTACATTGAACAAGTTTATAAAAGTTTAAAGGACACACTAATAAGCATGTATTTAGCATCTGCTGATGTGGCACTGATCTAAGAAGCAATGTGTATGACAAGAATAGTGCAGACATAAAACGTGCCCGAACTGATAAGAAATATTCTGTTCATAACAAGTATACTTTACAAATTATTTAAATCAGCCAAGATATTTTCTTGAAAAGCCTGTAAATATGTGGCATGTGTGAAGAATTATATTAATATGACTCAAAAATAAAAATTGAAGCACCATTTAAAAAATTTAGAAGCTCTTACATTTCTCTTCATATTACCTATACTGCAGTTTTCAAACATTTCTGCAAATTAAAAACTTTAATAAAAGTTGTAATATAAATAAAAAATGAGTACACATAACACCATGATGCTATAAACTTGGAACGTGAAATATCTGATATATAGATAGTGTCCCCAAAAGTAAGAATAACTACAAAACTTTTTCTTTTACCTAAAATATAAACAATGTCCTAACAATTTTCCTACCGTATCAGTAGGAAACAGTATGTACGGAATAATTTTCTCAAATTAGAAATATATAACTTACTAATAATATATTAGCAGCAATTACAACTTAAATGACACACACCAGGAACTATACTTACACATAATAAAATAACTTCGTTATAAAATAGGAACATTTTATTTAAAAAGCATTTTATATATATGTTCATGTGCTATGATAGCTATAGAGTCAAATCTAAGCATTTTGTGCTAAGTCACTTCAGTCGTGTCCGACTCTGTGCAACCCCATAGACGGCAGCCCACCAGGCTCCCCCGTCCCTGGGATTCTCCAGGCAAGAACACTGGAGTGGGTTGCCATTTCCTTCTCCACTGCATGAAAGTGTAAAGTGAAAGTGAAGTCGCTCAGTCGTGTCCGACCCTCAGAGACCCCATGGACTGCAGCCCACCAGGCTCCTCCATCCATGGGATTCTCCAGGCAAGAGAATAATATTTATTTCAATATATGGGGTACAAATATAGCTTATCATAATATGACTATTATTAAATTTATGTGCTCACAGATTCACTTAAATTCACATTTTAAGTGCAATAAATGTAATTTTTAATCATCTTAGGGAAAGACTGAAATTGGGGTGAATCTGCTGGGTGGACATTTTAAATAAAGTCATACACCATCCCATAGAATCTTAGGCAATCTTAGTGAAATATCTCAAGTTCAAATGTTAGATAGACAAACACCAGAAGAACTAGATGTCCTTTCAAAATTTTGTAACCCAACTTATTATAGCAGGGAAATGACTTTTTCTGATAAAGAGGTTAAAAGTATTTAGCTAGAAAGTTAACTTTAAGATTATATACTTTTAGTTCACCATCAAAGCTTACAAAGTTGTTGTTTCATTTGCTAGAGCTTTAAATGTCATGAAGCAGTACCCTTTATTTCATTTAGGATGTTAAGTTTGATTCTAATTTTAAGCTCCCATTTCCCTCATGTTCTAAAATTAATTCATACAAATCCCTGATTAATAATAAAAGGGCTTGCCATCAGTATTCAAAGCCCAGCCTGAGTTGTCATGGCTGAAAGGGCAGAAATCTGCTTGGAGCAATGAGAGAACCCAACTGAATTCAGGGTGTCTCAGTCTATGAATGTGTAAGCACTTCATCTGTTCACGGAAACACAATGTTCTGGCAGGCTGGGGGTAAAGGTAGCTGCATGGGTAACAAACTGGAAGACCTGGGAAACTGTACTGTATCAAAGTCACTAAATGAGGGAAGCAAGGCATTTTACAAGGCTTTCTTTCATTTTCACGCATAAAAAACGGTGTTGTTTAGTGTAAGCCATTTGTGTTCTAGACATTTATTTTATCCCTATTACTGCTGTCCAGTGATCTCTGCAGAGGTCACATGTGAATTTAACTATTTTATAAAAGAAAGTGTTGCAAGTCAGAGCATAACACTAGCAGGGCTGACTGAAAACTGATTATCTTTCTTAAATCCAGTGGTGAGAAGAACACTCTCTCAGAACTACCCTTCACTCTTTTAGACTCAGCAGTTGTATGTATTTGAACAAGTAACATGTACGTATCTGAAGCAGTTCTTGTCTGAAAAATAAGGATAACCTTTCAGAGCTGTTGTGAAGACAACATAATAAAAAAAAGTGGAAGTACCTTACAGACTTATAAATGTGGTGAAAGTACTCTGTAAACTGTAACCCACACTGTATAAAACAGTCTTATTTGAAAGATGGAGAATTCTAATAGGGATCATATAGTACACACACAATCATTTCCAGTGAAAAAGTGACCTTGAAAAGTTAAGTGGGCTTCTGGTTTCCAGTTCCACATATAAAGAGCTAGGAAGCTGCCACTCCACCTTAACAACAAACAAAAAGCTGAAGAGACTGAAAAATCAACGATTCTTCTTGGATCCACAAGAGACGGGAGTCTCAGGGGAAACCACTGCCTCTGAGACTAGAGAGAGATAGGTGAACCCAACAGCCTGGAGCACAGCCTTACAAGTGGAAACCACCTGGGGAGCCAGTCCAGGTAGGAACACCTGGCTATGATTGATAAACCACCAGAGGCTCAGTGCAGACAACTCTGAGGGTTAAAACTCCAAAGGCATCTACTCAACTCCTCCAAACACACCCCCCAATAATGTGAGATTTACCTCCAGGAGCATGACCAGGTTCTCTGACAATAAATGTCAGAGAAACATACCCTCATGCTTCGGGTAGAGGAAAGGGAAATGATCCATTCTGAAATAGGCCCTGAAAAGGCCTGCCTTTAGAGGAAAAGGTCAACCAGCACCTCACCTGTTGGGGTATTATCAGAGTCTAACTGACCTGGGGGAAGGGAAAGAGCCACCTCCAGTCCACTCTAGCCATTCTGTCCCATTCAAAGAGGGTTTAAAAAAAGAAGAGAGAGAAACATTTGTGAGAGTCCCAGTTTAGAGACACAGGCTCACTACAGAACTGCGACCTAATGGCAGGACCACAGAACACTTTCTCTCCCCAGCCCCTCACCAACACACTCAGTCAGTTCAGTTCAGTCGTTCAGTCATGTCCGACTCTTTGTGACCCATGGACTGCAGCATGCCAGGCCTCCCTGTCCATCACCAACTCCTGTAGCTTACTCAAACTCATGTCCATTGAGTTGGTGATGCCATCCCACCATCTCATCCTCTGTTGTCCCCTTCTCCTCCCGCCTTCAATCTTTCCCAGCATCAGGGTCTCTTCAAATAAGTCAGTTTTTCACACCAACACATTTCTAAGGGCCTATTTATAGCAGTTCCTTTTATCTGGTATATCACATCTAGCTATCAATAAAAATTACATGGCAAACCACAAGGCAAAAAAATCCACCATTTGAAGAGACAGAATAAGAATCAGAAATGAAACAGGGCAGAGATGTTGGAATTATCAGGTGGAGAACTTAAAACAACAATGATTAATATGCTAAGAGCTCTAATATATAAAGCTGGCAGCATGCAAGAACAGATGGACAGGGACTTCCCCAGTGGTCCAGTGGTTAAGAATCCACTTTGCAATTCAGAGAACATGGCTTCCCGATCTCTGGTTGGGAAACTAAGATACCACCTGCTGTGGAGGATCTAAGCCCCTGTGCCACAATTAAAGAGTCCCTGCACTGCAACAAAAGATCCTGACTAATGCAGTGAAGATCCTGTGTGCCACAATTACGACCCAAGGTAACCAAATAGATAAATATCTAAAAAAAGAAAAAGAACAGATGGACAATGTAAGCAGAGAAGTGGAAATCCGAATAAAGAATCATAAAGAAATGCTGCTGCTGCTGCTAAGTCACTTCAGTCGTGTCTGACTCTGTGTGACCCTATGGACGGCAGCCCACCAGGATCCCCCATCCCTGGGATTCTCCAGGCAAGAACACTGGAGTGGGTTGCCATTTCCTTCTCCAATGCATGAAAGTGAAAAGTGAAAGTGAAGTTGTTCAGTCGTGTCCAACCGTCAGCGCCCCCATGGACTGCAGCCCACCAGGCTCCTCCGTCCATGGGATTTTCCAGGCAAGAGTATTGGAGTGGGGTGCCATTGTCTTCTCTGAAAGAAATGCTAGAGATTAAAAAAAATAAATCCGTTGCAACATAAATTAAAAATGCCTGTGACAGGCTTATTGGTATACCAGAAATGGCTGAAGAAAGAATCTCTGAGCTAGAAGATGTATCAATAGAATCCTTGAAAACTTAAAAGCAAAGAGAACAAAGACAGGAAACAACAGTAAGAAAAAACAGAACAGAATATCCAAGGGCTGTGGGACAAATGCAAAAGATGTAACGTATGCAGAGCTGGGGAAACCAGAGGAGAAGAAACAGAGAAAGGCACACAAGAAATACCTGGAACAAAAGCTGAACTTCCTCAAATTAATGCCAGACGTCAAGCCACAGATCCAGGAAGCTCAGAGAACACCGAGCAAGATAAATACTTCAAAAACTACACTGTGCATATCATTTTCAAAGTACAGAAAATCAAAGATAAAGAAAAATCCTGAAGGAAGCCAAAGGAAAAAAAATACATTGCTTATAGAGAAAACAGAGATAAGAGTTACATCAGACTTCTCTTCTGAAACCATGCAAGCAAGAAGAGTGGAGTGACATTTAAAGTGTTGAGGAAAAGCCCCTGCTAACCTAGAATTCTGTATCCTGAGAAATCATCCTTCAAAAGTGAAGGAGAAATAAAGACTATCTCAAACAAATATTGAAGAAACCTGTTGCCAGTAGACCTGCCTTGCCAGAAATATTGAGAGAAATTTATTAGAGAGAATGAAAACAATGTAGGTTAGAAACTGGATCTACATAAAGAAAGAGCATCAGAGAAGGAATAGTGAGGATACATTAAAAACTTATTCTTAATTGATTTAATAATTTGTTCAAAATAGTAGCAACAGTGTATTTGATTATACAAGTTTATATATCATATCTTATATGCGTACAAATATATACACAGGTGTACACCGTATGCATGTACATATTCCTATGTCTGCTTTTATATACGTGACATGAGTGACGACAGTGATACAAGAGACAGGAGGGAGGAATTAGGAATATTTTGTTTTTATAAGGCAGTCACATTACCTATGAAATGGTATCATGTTATTTGAAAGTGGACTTGAGTTAGTTATAAATGTATACTGCAAACTCTAGGGCAGCCACTATAAAAGGTTAGAAAAAGCATAACTGATATGCTAAGAGGGGAAAGAAAATGGAATCATATTAAATGCTTACTCACAAACAGCAAGAAAAGAGAGGAAGACAAAAACAGGAACAAAGAAAAAGGCAAATTCTGAAAACACTAACCAATGTGGTAAATATTAATCCAACTCTATCAGTAATCACTTTGAATGTCAGTGGCCTACATGTATCAATTAAAAGATAGATTGTCAGAATGGATCAAAAACCCAACCCAACAGTACGCTATTAAAAAAAAACCACCTACTTTAAATATGCAAACAAATATAAAGTAAATGTTCACTACCATGCTAACACACAAGAAAGCAGGGTAGCTGTATTAATTTTAGTCAGAGCAAACCTAAAGTAAAGAAAGTTATATGTGATGAAGAATGGCATTATATAATGATAAAGAGGTCAGTTCTCCAAGACGTAAAAATTCTTAACTCTATGTACCTAACAAAAGAGCCTCATTCATGGATGGTAGGAATACAAGATGGTACAGACATTTTGGAAGAAAATTTGATGGGTTTCTTATAAAACTAAATATACTCTTACAATATGATGTAGAATTCATACTTCTCCTTATTTACCCAAAGGTACTAAAAACTTACATTCACACAAAATCCGCACATGGATGTTTATAGAAGCTTTATTCATAACTACCAAAACTCAGAGGCAGCCAAGGACAGTCCTTCAGGAAGTGAATGGATAAATAAATTGTGGAACATCTAGACAATGGAATATTCTTGGATGCTAAAAGGAAATGTCAATACAGAAATCAGATTGATTTTATTCTTTGGAACTGAAGATGGAGAAGCTCTACACAATCAGCAAAAACAAGTCTGGAAGCTGACTGTGGCTTAGATCGTAACTCTTTATTGCAAAATTAAGACTTAAATTGAAGAAGGTAGGGAAAACTACTACACCATTCAGATATGACCTAAATCAAATCCCTTAGGATTATATGGTGGAAGTGACAAGTAGATTCAAGGGATTAGACCTGATAGAGTGCCTGAAGAACTATGGACAGAGGTTAGTAATATTTTATAGGAGGCGGTGATCAAGACCATCCCCAAGAAAAAGAAATGTAAAAAGGCAAAATGGTTGTCTGAGGAGGCCGTACAAATAGCTGAGAAAAGAAGGGACGCTGAAGGCAAAGGAGAAAAGGAAAGATACACCCATCTGAATGCAGAGTTCCAAAGACCAGCACGATAAGCACGACGGCGGCTGCGACCGGCGCACTAAGCGGGGCTGAGAGGAGCTACTCCACGACCGAGGTCAGGGGCAGAAGCCAGGAGGACCCCATGCCCAAAGGGCGACGGTGGGGAGGAACTACCCCACACCACCACACCCGGGGCCAGGGGCGCAGCCAGGAGGACCAACCCCATGTCCAAGGAGGCTGTGTGGGCGCAGGAGGGCCTAGAAGTGCTATTGCATGTTCAAGGTCAGGAAGGGCGGCGGTGAGGAGATACCCCTCCTCCAAGGTCAGGAAGGGCGGCAGTGAGGAGAGACCCCTCATCCTCGTGATGGCTGTGCTTTGCTGGAGCAGCCAGAAAGAGATACCCCACGCCCAAGGTAAGAGAAACCAAGTAAGACAGTAGGTGTTGCAAGAGGGGATCAGAGGGCAAACACACTGAAACCATACTCACAGAAAACCAGTCAGTCTAATCACACTAGGACCACAGCCTTGTCTAACTCAGTGAAACTAAGCCATTCCCGTGGGGCAACCCAAGATGGGCGGGTCATGGTGGAGAGATCTGACAGGATGGGGTCCACTGGAGAAGAGAATGGCAAACGACTTCAGTATTCTTGCCTTGAGAACCCCATGAACAGTATGAAAAGGCAAAATGCTAGGATACTGAAAGAAACTCCCCAGGTCAGTAGGTGCCCAATATGCTACTGGAGATCAGTGGAGAAATAACTCCAGAAAGAATGAAGGGATGGAGCCAAAGCAAAAAGAATGCCCAGCTGTGGATGTGTCTGGTGATAGAAGCAAGATCCGATGCTGTAAAGAGCAATATTGCATAGGAACCTGGAATGTCAGGTCCATGAATCAAGGCAAATTGGAAGTGGTCAAACAAGAGATGGCCAGAATGAATGTCAACATTCTAGGAATCAGCGAACTCAAATGGACTGGAATGGGTGAATTTAACTCAGATGACCATTATATCTACTACTGCCGGCAGGAATCCCTCAGAAGAAATGGAGTCGCCATCATGGTCCGAAATGCAGTACTTGGATGCAATTTCAAAAATGACAGAATGATCTCTGTTCATTTCCAAGGCAAACCATTCAGTGTCACAGTAATCCAAGTCTATGCCCCAACCAGTAATGCTGAAGAAGCTGAAGTTGAACGGTTCTATGAAGACCTACAAGACCTTTTAGAACTAACACCCAAAAAAGATGTCCTTTTCATTATAGGAGACTGGAATGCAAAAGTAGGAAGTCAAGAAACACCTGGAGTAACAGGCAAATTTGGCCTTGGAATACGGAATGAAGCAGGGCAAAGACTAACAGAGTTTTGCCAAGAAAATGCACTAGTCATAACAAACACCCTCTTCCAACAACATAAGAGAAGACTCTATACATGGACATCACCAGATGGTCAACACCGAAATCAGATCGATTATATTCTTTGCAGTCAAAGATGGAGAAGCTCTATACAGTCAGCAAAAACAAGACCAGGAGCTGACTGTGGCTCAGACCATGAACTCCTTATTGCCAAATTCAGACTTAAATTGAAGAAAGTAGGGAAAACCACTAGACCATTCAGATATGACCTAAATCAAATCCCTTATGATTATACAGTGGAAGTGAGAAATAGATTTAAGGGCCTAGATCTGATAGATAGAGTGCCTGATGAACTATGGAATGAGGTTCGTGACATTGTACAGGAGACAGGGATCAAGACCATCCCCATGGAAAAGAAATGCAAAAAAGCAAAATGACTGTCTGGGGAGGCCTTACAAATAGCTGTGAAAAGAAGAGAAGCGAAAAGCAAAGGAGAAAAGGAAAGATATAAATATCTGAATGCAGAGTTCCAAAGAATAGCAAGAAGAGATAAGAAAGCCTTCTTCAGTGATCAATGCAAAGAAATAGAGGAAAACAACAGAATGGGAAAGACTAGGGATCTCTTCAAGAAAACCAGAGATACCAAAGGAACATTTCATGCAAAGATGAGCTCGATAAAGGACAGAAATGATGTGGACCTGACAGAAACAGAAGATATTAAGAAGAGGTGGCAAGAATACACAGAAGAACTGTACAAAAAAGATCTTCATGACTCAGATAATCACGATGGGGTCATCACTGACCTAGAGCCAGACATCCTGGAATGTGAAGTCAAGTGGGCCTTAGAAAGCAACACTACGAACAAAGCTAGTGGAGGTGATGGAATTCCAGTTGAGCTATTCCAAATCCTGAAAGACGATGCTGTGAAAGTGCTGCACTCAATATGCCAGCAAATTTGGAAAACTCAGCAGTGGCCATGGGACTGGAAAAGGTCAGTTTTCATTCCAATCCCAAAGAAAGGCAATGCCAAAGAATGCTCAAACTACTGCACAATTCCACTCATCTCACACTCTAGTAAAGTAATGCTCAAAATTCTCCAAACCAGGCTTCAGCAATATGTGAACCGTGAACTTCCTGATGTTCAAGCTGGTTTTAGAAAAGGCAGAGGAATCAGAGATCAAATTTCCAACATCCACTGGATCATGGAAAAAGCAAGAGAGTTCCAGAAAAGCATCTATTTCTGCTTTATTGACTATGCCAAAGCCTTTGTGTGGATCACACTAAACTGTGGGAAATTCTGAAAGAGATGGGAATACCAGACCACCTGATCTGCCTCTTGAGAAATTTGTATGCAGGTCAGGAAGCAACAGTTAGAACTGGACATGGAACAACAGACTGGTTCCAGATAGGAAAAGGAGTACGTCAAGGCTGTATGTTGTCACCCTCCTTATTTAACTTATATGCAGAGTACATCATGAGAAACACTGGACTGGAAGAAACACAAGCTGGAATCAAGACTGCTGGGAGAAATATCAATAACCTCAGATATGCAGATGACACCACCCTTATGGCAGAAAGTGAAGAAGAACTAAAAAGCCTCTTGATGAAGGTGAAAGTGGAGAGTGAAAAAGTTGGCTTCAAGCTCAACATTAAGAAAACGAAGATCATGGCATCTGGTCCCATCACTTCATGGGAAATAGATGGGGAAACAGTGGAAACAGTGTCAGACTATTTTTCTGGGCTCCAAAATCACTGCAGATGGTGACTGCAGCCATGAAATTAAAAGACGCTTACTCCTTGGAAGGAAAGTTATGACCAACCTAGATAGCATATTCAAAAGCAGAGACATTACTTTGCCAACAAAGGTTCGCCTAGTCAAGGCTATGGTCTTTCCTGTGGTCATGTATGGATGTGAGAGCTGGACTGTGAAGAAGGCTGAGCACTGAAGAATTGATGCTTTCGAACTGTGGTGTTGGAGAAGACTCTTGAGAGTCCCTTGGACTGCAAGGGGATCCAACCAGTCCATTCTGAAGGAGATCAGCCCTGGGATTTCTTTGGAAGGAATGATGCTAAAGCTGAAACTCCAGTACTTTGGCCACCTCATGCGAAGAGTTGACTCATTGGAGAAGACTCTGATGCTGGGAGGGATTGAGGGCAAGAGGAGAAGGGGACGACAGAGGATGAGATGGCTGGATGGCATCACTGACTCAATGGATGTGAGTCTCGGTGACTTCCGGGAGTTGTTGATGGACAGGGAGGCCTGGCATACTGCAATTCATGGGGTCACAAAGAGTCGGACACGACTGAGTGACTGATCTGATCTGAAAGAATAGCAAGGAGACATAAGAAGGCCTTCTTAAAAGTGAACAATGTACGGAAATAGAGGAAAATCATAGAATGGGAAAGACTAGAGACCCCTTCAGGAAAATTAGAGATACCAAGGGAACATTTCATGCAAAGATGGGCACAATAAAGGACAGATATGGTATGGACCTAACAGAGGCAGAAAATATTAACAAGAGGTGGCAAGAATACACAGAATAACTATACAAAGAAGGTCTTAATGACCCAGATAATCACGATGGTGTGATCACTCACCTAGAGCCAGTGCGGTGTGAAGTCAAGTGGGCCTTAAGAAGCATTACTACAGACAAAGTTAGTGGAGGTGATGGAATTCCAGCCGAGTTATTTCAAATCCTAAAAGACAATGCTGTGAAAGTGCTGCACTCAATATGTCAGCAAATCTGGAAAACTCAGCAGTGGCCACAGGACTGGAAAAGGTCAGTTTTCACTCCAAGCCCAAAGAAAGGCAATGCCAAAGAATGTTCAGACTGCTGCACAATTGCACTTATTTCACTGCTAGCAAGGTCTTGCTCAAAATCCTTCAAGCCAGGCTTCAACAGTAGATCAATTAAAAACTTCCAGATAAACAAGCTGGATTTAGATAAGGCAGAGTAACCAGAGGACAAATTGTCAACAACCATTGATCATAGAAAAAGCAAGGGAATTCCAAAAAATGTCTCCTTCTGCTTCACTGACTATGTTAAAGCCTTTGACTGTATGGATCACAACACACTGTGGAAAATTCTTCAAGAGAATTACCTACCTTAACTTACCTACCTCCCTCCTGAGAAACCTGTATGCTGGTCAAGAAGCAACAGTTAGAACCAGAGATAGAACAACTAACAGATTCAAAATGGAGAAAGGAGAACATCAAAATTATATATTGTCATGCCGTTTATTTAACTTATACGCAGAGTATATCATGCGAAATGTTAGGCTGAAAGAAGCTTAAGCTGGAATCAAGACTGCCAGAAGACATACCAATAACCTCGGATATGCAGATGACACCACTCTAATGGCAGAAAGTGAAGAAGAACTAAAGAGCCTCTTAATGAAGGTGGAAGAGGAGTGTGAAAAAACTGGTTTAAAACTCAACATTCAAAAAACGAAGATCAGGGCATCCAGTCCCATCACCTCATGGCAAACAGATGGGGAAAAATGGAAACAGTGACAGACGTTATTTTCTTGGGTTCCAAAATCTCTGCGGACAGTGACTGCAACCATGATATTAAAGGATGCCTGCTTCTTTGAAGAAAAGCTATGACAAACCTAGACAGTGTATTAAAAAGCACAGACCTCACTTTGCTGACAAAGGTCCATACAGTCAAAGCTATGGTTTCTGCAGTAGTCATGTATGGATGTGAGAGTTGGACCATAGAGAAGGCTGAGCACCAAGAAACTGATGCTCTCAAACTGTGGTGCTGGAGATGATTCTTGAAAGTCCCTTGGACTGCAAGATCAAACCAGTCAATCCTAAAGGAAATTAACCCTGAGTAGTCATTGGAAGGACTGATGCTGACGCTGAAGCCCCAATACTCTGGCTACCTGATGCTAAGAGCCGACTCATTAGAAAAGACCCTGATGCTGGGAAAGATTGAGGACAGGAGAAAGGGGCAACAGAGGATGAGACGGTTGAATGGCATCATCAACTCGATGGACATGAGTTTGAGCAAACTCACGAGATAGTGAAAGACAGGGGAGCCTGGAGTGCTGCAGTCCATGGGGCCACAAAGAGTTGGACACGACTGAGTGACTGAACCACAACAAAAAAGAAAATGAGCTATCAAACCATCAAAAAATATGGAGGAAACTCAAATTATTACTAAGTGAAAGAAGCCAATCTGAAAAGACTACATATCGTATGATTCCAACTATACGGCATTTTGGAAAAGGCAAAACTGTGGAGACAAGAAAAAGATCAGTGGTTGCCAGGGGAGCAGGAGGTACAAACAGGCAAGACATGGGATTTTTAGGGTCATGAAAATACTCTCTATGATACTGTAATGATGAATATGTCACTATACATCTGTCCAGATACAGAGGATGTACAGCACCAAGAGTGAGCCCTAAAGTGAATTATGGACTTTGGGTGATTATGATATATCAATGCACATCCTTGGTTTAAAAAAAAAAAAGTACCATATATACCTTCCTCTCAAGTTTATTATAAAACCTAAAACTGCTCTGCTCTTAAAAAATTTTTTTAAGTCTTAGAAAAAAGAATTAAGTGATTTCTTCATTATATCATCATCCTTCATTTATATTATTCACTGAGGACAATTAAGACATTTATTGATGTCTTGGTGTATGTGTTTCAGGTACTGTTTAAGTCCTTTATATACATTAACTCATTTAATATGACATTTCTGACACAGGTACTATTCTCATTTTACACATTAGGAAACTGGGACAGAATAAACTTGACAAAGGTCCTATAGCTAGGAAGTGACAGTACTAGCCCTTGAACCCAGGTAGTCCAGCTCGTCACCATTATACTGTACTGCTTCTGCTTATTCATTCATTCTATCATTCATTAATCCACAATTCATCAAATCTTTATTGAACATGTGGGATATGTCAAGAGCTCTGACAGAAACATTTTCAACAAGGAAGTTCTCAAAGCATTTACCTTTCCCAGGAAACTACTGAAGGAAATGCTCCTTCAAAACCAGGAAATGAATAAAAGAGGAAGCTACAGGAGGAGGCACTCCAACAAAACAGAAGTCAACAATAAAAGGTGAAGACCTACGATCCAGAAAACAGAAAAATCCAGAAGAAAGGGGAAGAGAATTCCGAGGACAGTGGTAAAACGTAATGCTAGAATGACGTCTGTGCGAGAGGCTGAGAGAGCAACCAGTCCAGACTAGAGATGAAGGAGGAGGAAGGAAGGAGGAGGAAGGAAGGAAGGTTCCGGAGGGATCCTCCTAAAGGAAAAAAAAAGGAAAAACACGGGATTGACTGCATGAGAAGACCTCTATTGGGCAAATTGAGGGAAGAGTTAATAGGAACATAGAAGACCAAGAAAAGTATAAAAGCAAATAAAGAGGCCACTATTAACTTTAAGAAAAACAAAATGTTGTACCACGGAATGTAGATTGCATTATTCATGATTACATAATTTACTCATTCACTTTTTACTTTTGCCTTGCTTCCCTGTAATCAGAGCAGACTTCTTATGATACTGACCTGGGTCTTGGCCTTGTGACTTGTTTTAGACAAAGGAAAACAGGAGATGTGACACACATTAGTCAAGGAAAGCTTTAAATGTCTTTGTGGGATCGGGTTCTGTCTGCCTCACCCAGGGTCTATCCGCTGGGATGAGATCTCAAATGAGAACAGGTGAAATCAAGATGAACTGAGCACAAACCAGGCTAGTAGAACCCAGCAGAGTCTCAACTGGTTCCAAGCCTTTTGAAACATGAACAATAAATAAATGTTGTTAGCTACTGAAATTTTTCTTTTTTGGCTATAGCAAAAGTTGACTAATACATATAGTACAGTCCATAGCTCAGCAAACAGTATTTACATAGTCATAATAATATAGTTACATTATAACCATATTATAATCGACTATATTACATAATTATACATACTTTGTAACAATAATAAAAATATTGATATAATAGCGATTCAAGAAGAAAACTGAAACTAAAAGCTGTGATAATAATTTTTGTTAAGAGAGTGAGGAGAGAGAGATGGGACCAGTATCACTGGTCCTCCTTTACTGTAGAATTACAGTCTTACATTTTCAGTTCCAGATGTCTCTGAAAACATATTACAGGAAAGATGTTGCCTAAAAGTGAGATAGTATTAAAGGCTAACCTGTACAGAGAGCTCTCATTTAATACAGAAGTCAATTATCTACTCTACACATTATCTATGATCACCACATGTCTTCTTCCTAACACTTGCCACCTTTGATTGAAGATGGTCATTGAAATCATCTTTACTGCATTATCACAGAATGAGAAAAATGATTCAAAAAAAGAAAAATGATTCAAAGTGATTAGCAAATTTTGCTCTTTTTTTTAACAACTATAATTCAGGGACAGTTTAAGCTCAATATGTGAACAGTTTTATTCACAAAACGAATCAATAAGTAATATATTTTACAAAATAATTTAGTATAGGACCCCTTTAAATAGTGGACCTACATTGAAGTAATTGGATTGACCAAGATTTTGACAGTTTTCTAGAAATATAGTTACTGGGCAAAGGACAATATACTTGTTTCATACCTCTTCATCTTTCATATTCACATCCATGTTTTTTGTTTTGATGACTTTGGTTATATGGTCAATGTTGTTTTCCCTGCAGTAATCAAATATGTCTTTGTCTTCTTCCCTAATTGGAGTAAAAAAAAAAAAGTTTTTGTCTTAATAGCTAACACAGAAAAGTTACATATTTTTAATACAATCTGTTGGCTGTAAACATTAATGGAATCTATTTTTATAAAGAATTTTCCATGAACAATAGTGGATTTTCAGTAAGACAATACATCCAATCTCTGAAAAGACTAAGGTTCTTAGCAACTATAATTATAGAGAAAAGCTTCATCTGCTTTAACAAGTTACACTAGTACACTAATAAAACATCTTGAGTAGATTTTCTCAATGCTCCTTTTCTCCCCAGTTGCTTTTACACACTGACAGGAACATATATCCTCTGACTCAGAATGTTCAATTGTAGCACTGCAGTGAGGTCATTTTCCATTGCCAGTATAGAGGCAGCAAAGGATCGGAAAAAGCTTACTATTTCTATTAGAGAAAAACAGAATAAGTTGGTTGCTATTCAAGTTTTTAAAAATTATACACAAATACACACACAACACACACACATACATGCACAGCAAAGTAATTTTCTTAAGGGAAAGATAATTACAGCATCATAAAATTCAGAAATCCTTCATGAGATAATACAAATAAAGACTGAGAAGCATACTATACACCCAGTGCTACTCTAAGTATGTCAGTGTACTAATTCACTTACTCTTATCTGACAGCTTCACTTCACAGATAAAGAAACAGGTATGGAGACATTATATGACCTGTCAAATAGCATCACATTTATCAAAGGTAGAATAAGAGCTAAAACTCAGATCAACTGATTTTGTAGATAGTCCATTTTTCTACTTTTCTATTACATCAAGCCACATCTTCAACTAGTAAGCTGTAATCTATTGCAGAATCAAAAGCAGAAGTTCTTGACATGAGGTCTATGAGTCCTCTAAAACAGTACACAGAATTATGTGTGCAAATGCATAATACATTTTTATGAATGTGTTGGCAGGGAGCAGGGGGAACAGGTGGATGGGTAGTTTCAATGAGGTCCTCAAAGGATCGGTAATTTGAAATATTAATAATGAAACTGTCCGACATGTGGGCTTAATTTTCCAAACAGGCATAAAAGAACGCAATTTGAGTTCCCAAAATTATAACTAGTATTTTTGATAAATGTAAGGCCATAGCTTCCATTTATCAGAAATTAAAGCATCTGACCATATAAAAAGTTACCTCCCAGTGGTAATGAACTCATACCACAGTCCTGTGGTGTTTACCATTTAAGGTTTCCTTATGCAGTTGATGTATTTAGTTGAGAACCTACTACATGCAAGGCACTGGGCAAGATTCTGTTTATAACAGATAACAAGGGTAAGCAAGGAACTCTGTGCTCAGTACATGTGCAGTATAGCTGAAATGATTAAAATCTATACAGTTTAAAACTGTATTTGTTTTCATTTGTTTATCTGGCTGCACTGGGTCTTAGTTGAAGTACATGTTATCTCTGATCTTTAGCTGTGGCATGCAGGATCTTCCAGTTGCAGCACGTGAACTCTTCGCTGCAGCATGTGGGATCTAGTTTCCCCACCAGGGACGGAACCTGGGTCCCCTGCATTGGGAGTACGGAATCTTAGCTGCTGGACCACCAAAGAAGTTCCCCAAATCTATACACTATTAACATAATGTGAAGCTGGATCTTTAAAAAGGCAGATCAGAATACAGTGGAGAAACAGTCCACCTCAAGCTAGAGAAAATGAGCTAAGTCTCCAGGAAAAAAATCATGCTTAAAAAAAAAAAGTGTGATCTCTTGAAAATGTCCATTTGCAGAAGAGAAAATGCTTTTCCAGATCATTTACTTGCGGGGGTGGGGGATAGAGAAGTCTGAGACCAAAACCCCTAAAAGGATAAGTCTGATTTTTTAAATTAAGGCTTCATATAATACTATTTTAGCTATATTTAACTATGACAAAAAATACTTTCTATGAAAAAAGTGCATTCAGAATTCTGTCCTGGGGATACAAGGGGCCTAGTTTCCTTCAATGCAGTAACAGAGACCCCTCTAATTCAATAGGCAGCAACTTCAACTGTGAGATAAAGTGCTGTGCCATTTTAAGTCATAATAAAAAATACACTTCTCACCAACTGTTTTGAATAGAAAATAATGAGGAGTTGGTGGTGGGGCACAGAAAGGAAAGTATGGCGGATCCTTGGGATATAGGTTACCCTCACCCAGTAATTTATTCAGAAATGAGAGGACCTTCTGGGTGGCCCTTCTTCCTTAATCCTAAATGGGCATGTATACCTATGCCATAAGCAGTAAGAAAGTAAATAAAATACCAACTTATTTAACATGTTTCTATTGCTTAATATATTCTCAGTGTTTCTTAATATGTATCCTTTATTTCAATTATTTTGTTTTGGTATGTGAATTTTTTGGAGGTCAGGGCATTTTTTCATCTGTATACCGTATACCTGCTTATCAACTGTAGTTTATCATTACTAAGTATGTTAGGTACATAGAAGTATTTATAAAATACTTCAGGGTAGAGTACACAATGTAAATTAAATATAAAATGGGAAAGTCAATAAAATCACCATGAATGTGTTACAAAGCTGAGTGACTAATAATTTAAAAAATTAAGTGATACTCTTGGGCTTAGTTTTTAAATAGAGTTATCTAACACTAAGTCCTGCATGTTTTGACTAGCAGGCCAGCAACCAAGCTGTCTTTATACAATGTCACCACCTAGCGGTCAAAATGGAGAAACATCAGAAGCAACATCTTTGTGTATCTTGCCCCCAACAAGATTATGTACAATACACAAATCTAACTCTTTTTCCCTCTGTATTTCCCAGTTAATGCACTATTCCACAGGAAATTTTTCTCTGTACTTACATGAAATGACACGTGCAAACCAAATATAGCAGAGCCTTAAAAAATGTCAGTGCCCTTCTACATCTTCTCACTTTATCTTCTCTTTTGATGCTTACCAGTTATCCTTCTCCTTTTCTCTGCTGAATGTGATAAAATTATCATATCCATCCTCTACAGATGAGTATGAGTTATTTCATGAATGCCCCCAAGAATGTCCCACATTATCCAAAGCACAAGACAGCAAGACTCTCTTGAGATTACTCCAAATTTCCTAAAATTGACAGGAAATACATTTATCTGAATGAAAACACACACATACTTTGACATTCTTTTGAAATGTAAGGGTACATACTCATGGGAGAGAGGGATGATGTTTAAGTATGGTTGTCTTTCATCAGTCACAGGAAGATGAGATTCTTGCTCACGCCTAAAAATGCTATCTGCACCACTTTCTACAAAGACTGCATTTTCCTCTCAAAAGACTATTTCAGATACTTAGGTTTCATGGCGAGCCAGCTAAAGTCTATTTACTTTTCACTGACCTTATAGAATTAAAAAACACATTTATGGGAAAAACTCAGATATCTATTTAATAGACACATTCAGTAAATATTTCAACTTATTGTATTTATCAAGCAACTGGCAAGCAGACATTAAAACAGTATTCCAATAGATAATTAAAATTTATTGAATGAATGAAAACACAAAGAGGACCTTGCATATATACTTTAAAATCAAGATCAGAATTTTATTTTTAAGTAAACGTTCTATTTCAAGACAACTGAAGATTCACATGTAGCTGTAAGAAATAATACAGAGGGCTGGCACTGTTTTCCCAATTTTCCTCAATGGTAGCATAAAAGTGGTACTGACAAACCTATTCGCAGTGCAGGAATAGAGATGTAGACACAGAGAATGGACATGTGGAAACAGGGAGGCAAGGAGAGGGTTAGCACTTACACATACACACGGTCAGGTATAAAACAGCTAGTGGGAGGCTGCTGTATAACACAGGGAGCTCAGCCTGGTGCTCTGTGATACCCTGAGCGGGGGAGGCAGGTGGAAAGGAGGCTCAAGAGAGAGGGGATATATGTATACTTATAGTTGATTCATGCTGTTGTACAGCAGAAACCAACACACCATTGTAAAGCAATTATATTCCAATTAAAATACATTTTAAAAAATGGATTGTTGTTATAGTATTTAGATTCTGTTGGATACATCTAGATGAAATATTTTAAAATTCCATTATTTACAAAATGTCAGAAATTATGCCCTTTGCAATTATTTAAACTTTTAAATAAAAATTTTAGATGCTGGGACTTGCCTGGTAGTATAGCGGTGAAGAATCCGCCAGCCAATGCGGGGGACATGGGTTCAATCCTTGGTCTGGGAACTAAGATCCCACGTGCCACAGGGCAATAAGTTTGTGTGCCCCAACTACTGAACCCTCAAGCTGCAATCGCCGAAGCTCACACACCCTAGAGCCCAGGGTCCTCAACAAGAGAAGCTACCACAATGAGAAGCCTGCACACCACAAAAAGCAGAAGACCCACTCGCTGCAACTAGAGAAAGCCCACATGCAGCAGTGAAGACCTAGCACAGCTAAAAAAAAAGATTAAAAAACATTTTAGAAGGTATCACAAAAATATAAAAGGGAACAGTCTTTCAAAATTCTCGTAGGAACTACGTCAGCAGAGGTTTTTCAAATATCATTGCCCCAACCCAATATTCTATAAAGTAGAGGCCCAAAGCAAGGAGTGGGCCACTCAACCAGAGATGAGCAAAGAAGGCATCACAGAAGAGCTGACATTGCAACCTGGGCTTGAAGAACATACTGACAAACCAGCGAAGTGACTAAAGGATCTTGAAGAACAGAATAAAAGGAAAAGAAAGAAAGTGAAGTCGCCCAGTCATGTCCGACTCTGCAATCCCATGGACTGTAGCCTGTCAGGCTCCTCCGCCCATGGGGTTTTCCAGGCTAGAACACTGGAGTGGGTTGCCATTTCCTTCTCCAGGGAATCTTCCCGATACAGGGATCGAACCTGGGTCTCCTGCATTGCACCAAGTAATAACTTTCACCAAGTAATAACTATTTTCTGACTGGGTTACATATGCAGTCTATTTAGTTCTAGGACCAGAAAATTGTTAAAAGCCTCAAATAAAAAGTTCTATTTACTATCTTACATATGTTGCTAAGAGTCCCTTCAAATGAAACTGCTTACATTTTTAACATATTTTTCTCATTTTTTTTCAAGCAAACAATAACAAAGAAGAGATCAATGCCCCAGGTACTTCTTATAGATAACTTGTTATACTGGAAAGGTTATTCAGGCATAAATTATATTTAAAAAAAACCTAGTTACTAAAAATGCATTTTCACCTGTTAAAACCTGCTTAACTCTAAAAAAGTTGATTGAAAATTTCTGATACTTTAAGTGTCCATAAGAAAAATGCAGTTCAGTTCTGATCAATCCCTCTAAAACCAGTGCCCACATCAGAAAAATCTATAGAATCTCTTGGCTATAGAGATGAGTTACATTCTCAACCATTAAGGTAAGTCTAAAATCAATAAAAACAATTAATCTAAGGGAAACATCATCATCAGTATATTGATAAATGAAAGACTACAGTCTCTAATTATACCAGTGAAGCACATTTTTAAAAACACTAAATGGAAAAGAAATTTAATTAAAAAAATGTAAACTGAAGATACTCACTATATTAATATAATAACAACTATCAAATTCAATTTCAGTAATTGGAGATTAAAATGATTTTTCAAACATCTCAGAAGCAATACAGTGTAGCACTTAAGAGCAGAATTACTAACCCTGTGACCTTGGGCAAGTAACCTAACCTCTTTGAGCCTCAGTTTCCTCATCTGTAAAACAGGGATATTTACAATATCCTTAATCTGAAGATTAAGTGGAATAATATATATATATAACACATGCAGTATGGATACTAACATATAATAAGTGATCAACATATGTTAGCTGAAATTATTACCAGCTTAAGATTTTAGCATATGTTGTAAAGTGGAATCATTTTTCATACTCTTATATAATACTCTCAACCAATTCACCCAACAAATATTAATTGAACCTTCAAGGAAATAAATAGGCCAATTGGTTGGAGCAAAGTGAACAACTGGGAAGCGGAAAATTGGCATTAGATGAGATGGTGAAGGGCCCTGCAAGACAAGTTAAGGATTTTAAAATTCTATACTAAGTGTTATGGGAAATCATTAAAGGGTTTTAAGCAGGAAAGTGACTGGAGATTTGATTTATAAATCTGGAGGAGACAGCAAGGGAAGTGAGGAATCCAGTTTGCAAATCATTCTGTAGTGTCCTGGCCAAGAGATGTAGAATAGTGATGTTAATGCAAAAGGTGTGATAGTGGCCAAAATGAGAGGCAGATGAATTTGAATTATTTTGAATATGAAGAAACAGAATTTCTGATGTGTTAGAAGATGAGAAAGAGGGTAGACCAATGTCTAGGCCTAGGAATGGCATACTTTACATGATATACTGTTAAAAATATTTATCTAATGAATATATAAAATTTTGTATTAGGTAAAAATTAAAAAGTAGAACCACATAAATCATGTAATCATGTCTTTTTATACAGAATTCAAACTTCAATAAACACCAGCATTTATTAATATATACAATGCAATTAGCAAAGACTTCATAAATTGCAAAGCAATGAAATGAACCAAAATTGCTTGCTTTCAGCATTGAGAGAACAGCTGATAACAATTCAATGAGAAGATGACTTTGTCTATCACACAAAACTGACATCTTTGCTAACACTTTTAAGATATCTTTCTTTAATATATCTGTAAAGCATTTAACAGAAGGAAACATTTATTTATATTATCTATAATACATATGACTAGCTTTTATTATAATAGACATAGTACATCCATAACTAATGTGTCTTCATACTTGTGAGCGTGCACAAACACACACACACACTAAACTTTGTAAGACTTAAGACTAAGTGCCTAGCATTTCAAAGGTACTACATATGGATAAGGATATAAGAAAGAGAGGAGGAAAAGATTAGAAGGAAGAGACAGAAAAAGAACAAAGTGGGGGAAAGGATGAGGGGGAAGGAAAAAGAAAGAAGAGAGGCGGAGAGGAAGAGAAGATGATGGTTTTAGTTGATGAATGACCTCTTGTTCAGAAAGGGCTGTTGATCGGCAAACAGGTGGACTTGCCTATATGCTTGGTTGGCATCATGACACTGAGCACACAGGAGCTAAATAAAGCACTAAGAAAAGGGTGAATATGAGAGCCAGGAGACTCTTACAACAGTTACTGTTTATGTCAAGACCTGCTCCTCCCAAGGGACCCATTTTCACATAATCTATAATTATCTCTTCGCTTTAATCGCCTTGTCATTCCTGAGGCTCTCATGGGCACTGGAAGAGGAAAAGCTCATTAACTAAACCTTTTCTCCTCTCTCCAGCCACCCATGGCTTTTAATTGCTTGGTGTGTTATTATCTAGGAGTACAACTGGGATCATTTTCATAAGAAAGGGAGGTAGAGAGGAGGAAGGGAGCCATGAGTCCCTGAGGTATGCACCACAGACAAACCTTTGCTTTCTCAATTATTTATGCCAGCTGAGGTTTTACAGGCTGAATAAATCCATAACTCAAGTTCATTCTGAGCAATCACATTCTCAAGGGAGAGCTGCCCACTTGCCTATACACACTTGTGTAGTCCTCAAAGAATAAGCAGAATGTAACAAGACATATGTCATTCAATTTATCACCTATCACCAAAGTGTTAACACAATGTTGATCCTAGGCAACACAGTGAAATAGGGAAGAGTTTCAATACTAACTATCAGGAGAATCTTTTTGGTGCTAACAGCCGTGATATCAGTGGGACAGTATTATCCCAGAGTGACGTAGCCTACTGAAAGCATAAAAATTCAAATACTCAACTTTTTAAGTACAAAATATGTGTAATGCATACTCTGGATGCTTCAGAGTCTTAAACAGATTTGTTAAAAGCTGATAACAATGTGAAGCTTTGACTAAATAACTACATGGAATTTCATACTATTTGGTTTTATAAATCACTTATAATAAAACCATATACGCTGTAGCTTTTTCTCCAATTACATCTCTTTCAGGAAAATTTTAGAGTACAATTTATGTATAAGTGACTGGCTTTTACATTAGTTTTATTCCAGTTCATATTTTCACCAGAAACAAAATTAAAGCATAAAATTAGCACCTTTATTCTAGTTTTTTTTTTTTTTTTTTTATAGATATACTTACAGTCTACCACTTTAGAATCAGGTTCTAGAGAGCAACTAATGAAAAAATATTTCTAAGATATTTTCAGAATCTATTATAGTTTAAAATTTTTAACTTTATAAGTCAATGATGAAAGCATCTCTTTAGAATTCTACAGGCTTTTGTGTCTGACCACTGCAGTGACCTCTGGTATTTTCTGCCAAAACAGTTCATTTGTCTCACAGAACAACTAATCAATTCCAGAGCCTATCGATCATTTCAGTTGTATACTGGTCTGGTCTTGCTTAGAGAAGGTCCAGATGGCTGCCTGTGTAAGTGGGATTAATAAAATTCTGACAGATTACGTAGCATCAAACTACAGAATGTAACAAGGAAGATCAAATCTTATTGCAGGGTGGGTTGGATACTGTACACGTTTCATTTGTTGTATTTTTAAATCATGCCCTAATTTCTCACTTTATGTGCCAACTTCTAGGTAAAACCCTCTCAGTTATACAAGTCACTGAAGGTGATTACTTGTTAGTGAGTCAGTATATGCATTGCAGAAGCATTTGATTCTCTGCAAAGCCTTATACTTATTAACCAGAGCTTTTGCTGCCAGTCTGCAGTTTAAATGAAACACAACTGATATCAAGACTAGAGTAACCGTGAGTCACAAGACCTGTTACTCTCGTTTCGATAGTTCCAAACACAGATCTCTCCCTTCCTGGTTTGTCATTTTCCTCTGCAAAAGCAAACGACCTGTACCTAACTCCATAGTTAGGTCCTGACGTGTGTTTTTGGCTCCTGCCATCAGTCCTGTGCCCTGGATCTCTCCTGGGGGGGACTCTATGTTCATAACAATACTAATAAAACTAATAGTTACAAAGTAACCTATTTTGTGCCACATGCTATTCTAGGATGCCCTGTATAAATATTCATATAATCCACAAAAATGCCATATGAGAAAGGTAGTATAATCATCCCCATTTTAGAGATAAATAACTTGTCCAAGGTCACAGAGCTAAAAAGAGATGGAACCAGCATTTGAATTCCAGTAATTTGGTTCCATAACTTTTTGTACTTAATTAGCCTCCCCTTATATCCCCTCCATTATACTACAGAACAATGAACTAGCTTCAGAATGAGAAACTAGTTTCAGGGCTGTGGAATATTAACACAGAGATCTGTACCTATGGCATTATATTGTCATTTTTCTGTGACAGAGTGGAAATAAAGGTCAGAACCAAAACAGGCAGGGAGCAAGCTCAGAACTGGCCCCAGTGGCCCTTGGCTCAGAAACATTTACAATAAAACTGAAATGAGCCCTTAACTCATCACCTACAATGCATTTTCGTCAGGAAACTGCCACAACGTTGCAGACCAAGCCTTAGTAAATGGGTTCATTAGATAATGATTTCCCTAATCTTCAAAAATGTGGGGGAAAATTAGAAGTTTATATATTAAAGTACTCAAAAACACATTCAAAATATGTTTTAATGTCCCTTTAAAAAACCAATGGTTCAAAAGAAAAAAAACAATGGTTCTATAGAAGAAAGTTTTCCTTTCATCCAAGTTTATCATTTGATGTTTCTAAAACTATAAAAGGACTCCTCCTGTCACTTTTATCTCAGTTGAACATAATTCTGCCAAGAAACCAATTAATCTCAATTAAAGAACAATTTTCTCTTGGAAAAATAAAACACCAGATAATAAATTTCACCAAAGTACAAGCATGGAGAAGGCAATGGCGCCCCACTCCAGTCCTCTTGCCTGGAAAATCCCATGGAAGGAGGAGCCTGGTGAGCTGCAGTCCATGGGGTCACTAAGAGTCGGACACGACTGTGCGACCTCACTTTCACTTTTCATTTTCATGCATTGGAGAAGGAAATGGCAATCCACTCCAGTGTTCTTGCCTGGAGAATCCCAGGGACGGCGGAGCCTGGTGAGCTGCTGTCTATGGGGTCGCACAGAGTCGGACACGACTAAAGCGACTTAGCAGCAGCAGCAGCAAAGTACAAGCAAAATTTGACTCTATAAACTTCAACAAGTAGCCTGTTTTTATTGTTACAACTGCATTTTTTTTAATTTATTTTAATTAGAGGTTAGTTACTTTTCAATATTGTGGTGGTTTTTGCCATACACTGACAGGAATCTGCCATGAGTGTACATGTGTCCCCCATCCTGAACCCCCTCCCACCTTCCTCCCCATCTCATCCCTCAGGGTTGTCCCAGTGCACCAGCTTTGAGTGCCCTGTTTCATGCATCGAACTTGGACTGGTGATCTGTTTCACATATGGTAATATACATGTTTCAATGCTATTCTCTCAAATCATCCCACCCTTGCCTTCTCCCACAGAGTCCAACAGTCTGTTCTTTATATTTGTGTCTCTTTTGCTATCTTGCATATAGCGTCATTACCATCTTTCAAACTCCATATATATGCGTTAATATACTGTATTGGTGTTTTTCTTTCTGACTTACTTCACTCTGTATAACAGGCTCCAGTTTTATCCACCTCATTAGAACTGATTCAAATGTGTTCTTTTTAATAGCTGAGTAATATTCCATTGTCTATATGTAACAATGCTTTCTTATCCATTCATCTACTGATGGATATCTAGGTTGCTTCCATGGCCTGGCTATTGTAAACAGTGCTGCAATGAACACTGGGGTACACATATCTCTTTCAATTCTTGTTTCCTTGATGTGTATGCCCAGCAGTGGGATTGCCAGGTCATATGGCAGTTCTGTTTCCAGTTTTTTAAGGAATCGCCACACTGCTCTCCATAGTGGCTGTAACTAGTTTGCATTCTCACCAACAATGTAAGACAAAGATGTCATAAAAAAAGAAAACTACAGGTCATTATCACTGGTGAACATAGATGCAAAAATCCTCAACAAAATTCTAGCAAACAGAATCCAACAACATATTAAAAAGATCATACATCATGACCAAGTGGGCTTTATCCCAGGGATGCAAGGATTCTTCAATATTCGCAAATCAATGTGATACACCACATTAACAAATTGAAAGATAAAACTATATGATTATCTCAGTGGATGCAGAGAAAGCCTTTGACAAAATTCAACATCCATTTATGATAAAAACCCTCCAAAAAGCAGGCATAGAAGGAACATACCTCAACATAATAAAAGCCATATATGATAAACCCACAGCAAACATTATCCTCAATGGCAAAAAATTGAAAGCATATCCCCTAAAGTCAGGAATAAGACAAGGATGCCCACTCTCACCATTACTATTCAACATAGTTTTGGAAGTTTTAGCCACAGTAATCAGAGAAGGAAAAGAAAGAAGAGGAATCCAGATTGGAAAAGAAGAAGTAAAACCCTCCCTGTTTGCAGATGACATGATCCTCTACATAGAAAATCCTGAAGACACTACCAGAAAATTACTAGAGCTAATCAACAAATATAGTAAAGTTACAGGATATAAAATTAATACATAGAAATCTCTTGCATTCCTATACACTAACAATGAGAAAACAGAAAGAAAATCAAGGAAGCAATTCCATTCATCATTGTGATGAAAAGAATAAAACACTTAGGAATAAGTCTACCTAAAGAAACAAAAGACCTACATATAGAAAACTACAAAACACTGATGAAAGAAATCAAAGAAATTCTTATACTGAACAAACAATAGGGACTACTCTAGTCCTTTAATGGAGTAACCCAACGTTTTAGTATAGTTTTTATCATAATCTACTTTGTTATACTGGAATTCTGTTACATTACAGGATAAATTCTCTAAAATCAGAATATGACGAGTTTCTGTGATTTCTGATCTGCTGATCTGCTGTCAGATCAGATCAGTCGCTCAGTCGTGTCCGACTCTTCGCGACCCCATGATCTGCTGTAGTAGTAACAAAATTAGTGTTTATAATTAAAAGGAAGGCTTTCGATGGCTCTCTCACACTCATATTCCTTACTGTTTCGTATCTTAACAATATGTTCCAGAATACAAAGATTTAAATCCTATCATAAAAAGACTAATACTTAGATAACAATGAAATAAGGCCAGACTAAAAGTTTGGCCAATAACAGATTCATATTTCACTCAATTAATCAGTAAGGTTTATTAAACATACTCACATGTAGATGCCAAAAATACCAAAAACAAACTATTCAAAAATGAAGAAGCTAAGCAGCACAAATACCCACAATGCTTTGTCTCATTTAGACTCATATAATAGATGTGTGCTGAGTTGAATTAAAATTTCTACTTTTTGAAAATAAAGCTACATTATTTTATCATTGCTTCTCATGATCAAAATTCTAAATACTAACTTAAATCTAAGAGTCACTTCTGTAGGAATTAGGTAGAGGATAGGCAGGTAGGTTAACTTTTACAGTTCAGTTTAACTCTATCTTCAGTTCAGTTCAGTTCAGTCACTCAGTCATGCCTGACTCTTTGCGACCCCATGAATTGCAGCAAGCCAGGCCTCCCTGTCCATCACCAACTCCTGGAGTTCACGCAGACTCACGTCCATCAAGTCAGTGATGCCATCCAGCCATCTCATCCTCTGTCGTCCCTTTCTCCTCCTGCCCCCAATCCCTCCTAGCATCAGAGTCTTTTCCAGTGAGTCAACTCTTCGCATGAAGTGGCCAAAGTACTGGAGTTTCAGCTTTAGCATCATTCCCTCCAAAGAAATCCCAGGGCTGATTTCCTTCAGAAAGGACTGGGTTGGATCCCCTTGCAGTCCAAGGGACTCTCAAGAGTCTTCTCCAACACCACAGTTCAAAAGCATCAATTCTTCGGCGCTCAGCCTTCTTCACAGTCCAGCTCTCACATCCATACATGACCCACAGGAAAAACCATAGCCTTAACTAGACGAACCTTTGTTGGCAAAGTAATGTCTCTGCTTTTCAATATGCTATCTAGGTTGGTCATAACTTTGCTTCCAAGGAGTAAACGTCTTTTAATTTCATGGCTGCAGTCACCATCTGCAGTGATTTTGGAGCCCCCCAAAATAAAGTCTGACATTGTTTCCACTGTTTCCCCATGAAGGGATGGGACCGGATGCCATGATCTTCGTTTTCTCAATGTTGAGCTTTAAGCCAACCTTTTCACTCTCCACTTTCACCTTCATCAAGAGGCTTTTTAGTTCCTCTTCACTTTCTGCCATAAGGGTGGTGTCATCTGCATATCTGAGGTTATTGATATTTCTCCCGGCAATCTTGTTTCCAACTTGTGTTTCTTCCAGTCCAGCGTTTCTCATGATGTACTCTGCATAGAAGTTAAATAAGCATGGTGACAATATACAGCCTCGACACACTCCTTTTCCTATTTGGAACCAGTCTGTTGTTCCATGTCCAGTTCTAACTGTTGCTTCCTGACCTGCACATAGGTTTCTCAAGAGGCAGGTCAGGTGGTCTGGTATTCCCATCTCTTTCAGAATTTTCCACAGTTTATTGTGATCCACACAGTCAAAGGCTTTGGCATAGTCAATAAAGCAGAAATAGATGTTTTTCTGGAACTCTCTTGCTTTTTCCATGATCCAGCGGATGTTGGCAATTTGATTTCTGGTTCCTCTACCTTTTCTAAACCAGCTTGAACATCAGGAAGTTCACGGTTCACATATTGCTGAAGCCTGGCTTGGAGAATTTTGAGCATTACTTTACTGGTATGTGAGATGAGTGCAATTGTGCGGTAGTTTGAGCATTCTTTGGCATTGCCTTAATATTCTAATTACCCATATATCTACTCTCACATCAACTGGAGTATATTTGATTGCTTTCTGTTCTGCAGAGCTACTGTGATCAGTCATGTCACTAGATATTATGAAAGAAACTGTATTCAATGTGTCATTTTGAAAAATATTAAGAGTCTGGGAGCCCTTAAGGAAGTCAGTATACAAAATAAAAATCACTATTTATAGATAAGTGATTGATATTATTAGAAAGTTAAATATAGTGATTAAAAACAAAAACAAAGTTTAAAAACGATATCCATTTTATTATCTAACTAGGAAAGTGGCCTGTACATTTCTTTAGAAGAAGTGGTGAGGATGGGCACGTCACAGGAAACCAAAGCAGCAGCTCTGCACTTTATAATGCGTGCAAGTGCAGTCACGAAATTCTCAGCTCTGTGGGGGAAGCAGCTGTGGATACCTCCCAAGCTCTGGACACTTTTACTCTGTACCTACTCAGTTCTTGGAACTTCCCCAGTTACTGAGAATACCCAGATGGATAAAAGACTATGCATGCTCTCTGAAGACTAAAAATCCAGCAGAAAGGATAAATTTTTTTAAAAGTATAATTGAATGCAGCATAATGTCATAAACGCTACAACAAAGGCCTGAACAAAAGACTACGGTCACACAGAAAGAATGAGTAACCATCCCTCCTGGAAAAATGACTCTTCAGGATTTACTGATTTAATTTGAACATTTAATAAACTTTGATTAGTAAGGTTAAGGTTCAAATATGCCATTTTTTTAGAAGCTCTAAGTACAGAATATACAAATTTAGAACCCCCAAAACATGTTCTGAATCTGTAAGGGTTAAGGGAAAGAAGGTGTTAAATAAACTCTGAAAATGTTTTCTTCAACTGTGCTTCTTCAAAATTGTAGGGGCTTCTCAGTGTCCTCAGAGTACCTCAAATGTACTCCAGGTCAGTAGCGTTCTTAAAAGGTTATCTTTATCCCCTTCAAATCTCCATCAGGCTTCCACTATCTCATCCCAAACAAACATTTAGTCTAAATAAAAACAACGTGCTTGCTATGCAAATACATTCAAGACAGGACCCCTAGTTCTGAATCTGGTCATTAACCAGAACTATGAGCATTTAAAGTTTTTGATTTATAGGGTTATCAATAGCTTTACTTCTATCTGGGAATTCTTATCATTACTTCTTTATGTGGTGAATAATGTCAACAACTCTTTTGAAAGAGTGAAGCATAAAATTTTGGTACAATTTCCTCTTCATTCTCTGAAGATAGATATTTCCCTTCAATTTAGGCAAACTCAATTTCCACGTGAAAATTACAGCTCATTTATTTCATGTTAATAAATAAGAAAAGTAAAGTTCAGATAATGCAGAAAGGGTAAGAGCATCAGAAGTTCCAATTTCGTGTTTTTGCTTATAAAGCAACAATCTTAGAAAAATACGTCACCTGCTTTAAGGCAGGACCAAATCCTTTTCCTGATTTACACAGTGTTTAAAGAAAATGATTGTCCAAGAAATTTCATACATAACATATAAAATTCAGAACCTTTGTTAAATAATACAAAACGACCTTTAAAAATGTTTAAATTTAGGTTAAAAATACATAGCATAAATTTATCATCTTTACTGTCTCTACATGTACAGCTTAGTAGTGTTAAGTATATTCACATGGTTGTGCAAGCAGTGTCCAAAAGTTTTTATCTTGTAAAACTAAAACTCTATACCCATTTAATAAATAACTCCACATTTTTGACACCCTCCGGCTCCTGACAACCATGATTCTATGAATTTGACCACTCTTGATACCTCATATAGTGGAATCATACAGTATTTATCCTTTTGCGACTGGCTTATTTCACTCAGCACAGTGACCTCAAATTTCATCCATGTTCTAGCATGTCAGATTTTCCTTCCTTTTTAAGGCTGAATAATATTCCATTATCTGTAATACCACATTTTGTGTATCCATTCATCATCAATGGACAATTAGGTGCCTTCTACCTTTTGCTATTGTGAACAGTGCTGCTATGAACATGGGTATGCAAATATATCTTTAAAATTCAGTTTTCAATCCTTGCGGCTACAGAACCAGAAATAATTGCTGGATCATATTCTGAAGGAGATCAGCCCTGGGATTTCTTTGGAAGGAATGATGCTAAAGCTGAAACTCCAGTACTTTGGCCACCTCATGCGAAGAGTTGACTCATTGGAGAAGACTCTGATGCTGGGAGGGATTGGGGGCAGGAGGAGAAGGGGAGGACAGAGGATGAGATGGCTGGATGGCATCACTGACTCGATGGATGTGAGTCTGAGTGAACTCCAGGAGTTGGTGATGGACAGGGAGGCCTGGCGTGCTGCAATTCATGGGGTTGTAAAGAGTCGGACACGACTGAATGACTGATCTGATCTGATGGTAATTCTCTGTTTAATTTTCTGAGGAACCTCCCTAGTGGTCTCCATAGTGTGCCATTTTACACTCCAAAATGATTTTTAACTTAAAACTAGAGTAAATAAACTACAAAAATTAAAGTATTCAAAAGAAATAATGATATTTTGAGGAAAACTAATATGAACAACAACCAAAATTCATAGCTTTAGATTTGAGACACAAAACCTTGCCCTATGAACTACTTATGTGGGAGAAAGGTTATTTGACACTGATTCAGACACAGATTTTTTAAATTATACACATAAAAATTTATTTCCTGCCATTTATTATCCTTCTAGAGATACCACCAAATCAGTTTCATGTTAAGGAAAAGTTCTTCAAATGAAAGTATTAAGGATTAAATGAACACACACACATATATATGCACATATACATATATGCATATACTCCTATTATTAAAGACAAGAAGATAATTTACCTGATGATTTCTTCGTGATACAGAGAACTGACAACTGGCCCACCAAAACCCATATTTGCTTCTTTTCCTTTCTTCTCTGGTGACTGTAGCAGGGAGAAGGGGAGAGAGTTAGAAAAAAGATACATGAATTAAAGCAGTGTACATTTACAGCAGTTACAAAATAATACTCTGCTAAGGAACACTACAGAGAAGGAAGGCAATGTCAACCCACTCCAGTACTCTTGCCTGGAAAATCCCGTGGACGGAGGAGCCTGGTGGGCTGCATGGGGTCGCTAAGAGTCGGACACGACTGAGCGACTTCACTTTCACTTTCATGCATTGGAGAAGAAAATAGCAACCCACTCCAGTGTTCTTGCCTGGAGAATCCCAGGGACGCAGGAGCCAGGTGGGAGCCTGTCTATGGGGTCGCACAGAGTTGGACACGACTGAAGTGACTTAGCAGCAGCAAAGAACATTAAGTATTTGATGATCCACCATTTCTCCAAGGCCCTAAGTGACAATTTTAGGATGGCATCAGAAAGGCAAGAGGACGCTTAGGTCATCACACCAGCAGAACGAATACCCTCTAGCAAGCTAAGGTTATTCCACTACTGCCTTCTGGAGCCACCTAAAAGCCATTCTCCTAGCTGATTATGTTAGCTACTTCCATTATTAAAAAATACAGGCATTCAGTGTGGAAAAATGTAAACAAATATGAAATATAAATACCAGACCTGAATGTGATCAAGAAAATCATATCTAAATTAACAAAATGAAAGTTCCCAAATAAGAAACTAAGCTGGACTAAAAGTTAAAATTTAACCATAAAAAATAAATAAAATATTTTTAGGTGGCAATAAGGGAGAGCGGAAAGGAGGTTGAGATCTAAAAAAAGAAAAAAGTAAACATGTGGAAACACTTTCCGAAATCAAGTTTTAGTAGGCTCTGTTCCTCTGTGTTCTCAAAAACCAAAAAGTTAAGATAAATTTGAAAATAAGATTCTTCCAAAACATGTATAAAGAAAGCTGAGCACAGAAGAATTGATGCTTCTGAATTGTGGTGTTGGAGAAGACTCTTGAGAGTCCCTTGGACTGCAAGGAGATCCAACCAGTCCATTCTGAAGGAGATCAGTCCTGGGATTTCTTTGGAAGGAATGATGCTAAAGCTGAAACTCCAGTACTTTGGTCACCTCATGCGAAGAGTTGACTCATTGGAAAAGACTCTGATGCTGGGAGGGATTGGGGGCAGGAGGAGAAGGGGACGACAGAAGATGAGATGGCTGGATGGTATCACCAACTCGATGGATATGGGTTTGGGTGAACTCCGGGAGTGATGGACAGGGAGGCCTGGCGTGCTGCGGTCCATAGGGTCACAAAGAATCGGACACGACTGAGCAACTGAACTGAACTGAAAACATGTATATGGAAGCAGTGAACTTGGATGTTGTAATATTATTGTCTGAAAGATCAAACTACAACCTGTTCAAAGCCCACATCTCTTGTAACATTTATAGTTTTTAGCCAGGAGATCTAACAAAAATTAAAACTCTGAACAAAAGTATCACCTTAGAGTTAAAATTAAATACTTTTATTATTTGACTATAAAAATAATTTTGCCTCTGAAAAATATAGACTACCCTATACATGTTTTATTCCCCCCTTACTCTAAAGAAGGGGTTTTGCTTTATTGCTGTTATTTTTTTGTGTGTTTGTCTCTTTTGGTCTGTGAATCCAGCACTGAGAAAAAGATCCTGGAGGCAGTGTATTCTGTCAGTTCTTAACATCATTAGGGGAACTAAAGTTTTAACAAATGGTGGAAATTGTTGAGATGAAACTGTCAGTTATTAACTTAAGACAGAAACAAAAGTATAGTATCATAAACAACTACCAACCTGATTAAATAATAAAGTATATAAAGTACAATAGCCTGATGCTGGCAAAAAAAAAAGGGAAGCACAAAGCAAATTTCAGTTCCCTCTCTTCTCTGAGGATCATTTTTGGAGAATAAATGCTGCACAGAATTTTCAGGATAGAGAATGTTTTCCCTTATACTAAAATAGTATAATCCAAAGGGAGAATTTATTTAATCCAATTACATTCTAAATACATACTCCATTACAAGAATGAAGTTGAAACATACTTAGATGCTTGCTAAATCAATAACAAACTTGGAAATGAGAAAATTGGATACCAAAGGAAAAAGAGACAGAATTAAGTATAGAGTGTAATTTAACATGTCTGTTCTGTAAAAGACACTGTTCAGTTCAGTTCAGTCACTCAGTCGTGTTTGACCCTGAAACCCCTTGAACTACAGCACGCCAGGCCTCCCTGTCCATCACCAACTCCCGGAGTTCACTCAAACCCATGTCCATTGAGTTGGTGATGCCATCCAGCCATCTCATCTTCTGTCGTCCCCTTCTCCTCCGGCCCTCAATCTTTCCCAGCATCAGGGTCTTTTCAAATGTGTCAACTCTTTGCATGAGGTGGCCAAAGTACTGGAGTTTGAGCTTCAACATCAGTCCTTGCAATGAACACCCAGGACTGATCTCCTTTAGGATGGACTGGTTGGATCTCCTTGCAGTCCAAGGGACTCTCAAGAGTCTTCTCCAACACCACAGTTCAGAAGCATCAATTCTTCAGCACTCAGCTTTCTTTATAGTCCAACTCTCACATCCATACATGACCACTGGAAAAACCATAGCCTTGACTAGACAGACCTTTGTTGACAAAGCAGTGTCTCTGCTTTTTAATATGCTGTCTAGGATGGTCATAACTTTCCTTCCAAGGAGTAAGCGTCTTTTAATTTCATTGCTGCAATCACCATCTGCAGTGATGTTGGAACCCAGAAAAATAAAGTCAGCCACTGTTTCCACTATTTCCCCTGAAGTGATGGGACCGGATGCCATGACTTAGTTTTCTGAATGTTGAGCTTTAAACCAACTTTTTCACTCTCCTCTTTCACTCGCATCAAGAGGCTCTTTAGTTCCTCTTCACTTTCTGCCATAAGGGTAGTGTCATCTGCATATCTGAGGTTATTGATATTTCTCCTGGCAATCTTGATTCCAGCTTGTGCTTCCTCGAGCCCAGCATTTCTCAGGATGTACTCTGCATATAAGTTAAATAAGCAGGGTGACAATATACAGCCTTGATGTACTCTTTTTCCTATTTGGAACCAGTCTGTTGTTCCATGTCCAGTTCTAACTGTTGCTTCCTGACCTGCATATAGGTTTCTCAAGAGGCAGGTCAGGTGGTCTGGTATTCCTATCTCTTTCATGATCTTATATACAGAATACCTTAAACATATACTCCCTCCTCCAAAAAACCTTTTAGATATAATAAATGAATCCAGAAAAGTTGCAGGGTACAAATTAAACACACCAAAATCATCTCATGTCTGAATGAGACAGAAAATTTAAAAGTTTTCTAATATTAAAAAGTGATGAATGCTATAGAAAAAAAATTACTGTGGGGAAGATAGAATTTTAAATAAGATGGTCTGGGAAGGCCTCACTGAGAAGGTCATTTCAATAAAAGCATAAAGGAAGTAAACAAGTGAGTTCTGCAGTTATCTAGGGAAAACTGTTCCAGGAATAGGGAACAGCTATTGCAAAGCCCATGGGGTCACTAAGAGTCGGACATGACTGAGCGACTTCACTTTCACCTTTCACTTTAATGCATTGGAGAAGGAAATGGCAACCCACTCCAGTGTTCTTGCCTGCAGAATCCCAGGGATGGAGAAGCCTGGCGGGCTGCCGTCTGTGGGGTCGCACAGAGTTGGACACGACTGAAGCGACTTAGCAGCAGCAGCAGCAAATGTCAATAAGGCTAAAAAGCTCTGATTTATGATTTCATCAAATGTTTAAATTTTCAACCATTACTTATTACACTTTTTTTTCTGTCTTCTCTTTCTCATTCTTTCTCTTTATGGAATTCCAATTATATTTATATTTGTTCAGTCTTTTTATGCTCTGTTCTTCATTTTTATGTTTCATTTCCTGCATCTTCATGTTCACTGATCTGTTCTTATACAATGTCTAATTGGCTATTAAGTCTTTCCAATGTATTTTTCATTCAAATATTAATCCTTATCTCTAGAAGATTCATTTGGGTCTTTTTGTATCTTCCGTATCTCTCTCCATTGTGTTCATGTTTCCTCTATTTTCTTTAATATATACAATATATTTATAACTGCTGTTTCTCATCTCTATTTTTTCTGTGTCTGCTTTCACTGACAGGCTTTTCTCCTGCTTATGGATATTTTCCTTCTACTTTTGCATGCTTTAAAGACTTTTACTGTAAGATAGATATTGTAAATTCTGCACTCTTGTTTGCTAGATTCTGCTGTGTTCCTTTAAATTCTGTTAGACTTTATGTGGGCATTAATTCAGTTACATGGAATCAATTTGATCCTTTCAAGTTTCATTTTTAAGCTTCATTAAGGCAAGGGACAGAGAAGGTAATGGCACCCTACTCCAGCACTCTTGCCTGGAAAATCCCATGGACAGAGGAGCCTGGTACGTTGCAGTCCATGGGGTCACTAAGATCGGACACGACTGAGCGACTTCACTTTCATGCATCAGAGAAGGAAATGGCAACCCACTCCAGTGTTCTTGCCTGGAGAATCCCAGGGACGGGGGAGTCTGGTGGGCTGCCGTCTCTGGGGTCGCACAGAGTCAGACACGACTGAAGCAACTTAGCAGCAGCAGCAGCAAGGCAAGGGAAGAGCAGCCTTTAATCTAGAGCTTAATTTAGCCCTAGCACTGAAATGAAATCCTTCAGAGACCTCTATCATATGCCCCATATATTACATTTTCTTTATACTCTGACCAATAAGAAACAGAATAGTCTCAGTTATATGTCAAATCCAGGAATTGTTCAGCTTGCTGCTTTCTTGTACTTTACTCTCCAGCCTGTTAGTTTCCTCTCACATATATACAGATTAGTATTCAGCCAGAGTGACCCCTCTGTAGATCTCTGGAACTCTCCCTTTCCATGTGAGAACATCTTCTCTAGTATTTGGCTCTGTCATTCCTGCTCAAGTCTGCAAGGTGGCCAGCCTCTCCTGGATCCCCTCTCCCTGCAATGAAATTGCTTCCAAACAATAAGGGGAGGAAATTGTAGGCCTTACTTTCTATCATTTCCTAAGTTTCACACTACTTTCAATGCAATGTCTGAAAATCATTATTTCGACTATTGTGTCTTGTTTTCTTCCTGTTTTAGACAAAAGGGTAAATCTTATCCCTGTTACACCACCATGCCCAAGAGCAGAAGTCCCCAAAACATTAAAGAACACTGTAATATTTCATGAAGTAATGTACCATAATATACTTAACCATTATCTGACAACTGTCTATTTAGATATTTTCACTTTTTCATTGATAAACAAAGGTATAATGAATACCTTTGTACATAAAGCATAATATAGTTTTAATTAAAATCTTTAGGGGAAAAAACTGATTCTATAAATTTGACTATGCTGCTACTGCTAAGTCACTTCAGTCATGTCCGACTCTGTGCGACTCCATAGACGGAAGCCTACCAGGCTCCCCCATCCCTGGGATTCTCCAAGCAAGAACACTGGAGTGGGTTGCCATTTCCTTCTCCAGTTTGACTATAGTGCACTCTAAATATGTTTACTCCTGGGATTAATTCTTTTTTCTAATGCAACTGCACAAAGCACACAGAATGCTTGTGACAATTTTTGGAGTCAGTTCAGTTAGTTCAGCTGCTTAGTCATATCCGACTCTTTGCGACCCCATGAATCGCAGCACGCCAGGCCTCCCTGTCCATCACCAACTCCTGTAGTTCACTCAGACCCACGTCCATCGAGTCAGTGATGCCATCTAGCCATCTCATCCTCTGTCGTCCCCTTCTCCTCCTGCCCCCAATCCCTCCCAGCCATCAGCATCTTTTCCAATGAGTCAACTCTTCTCATGAGGTGGCCAAAGTACTGGAGTTTCAGCTTTAGCATCATTCCTTCCAAAGAACACCCAGGGCTGATCTCCTTCAGAATGGACTGGTTGGATCTCCTTGCAGTCCAAGGGACTCTCAAGAGTCTTCTCCAACACCACAGTTCAAAAGCATCAATTCTTCGGCGCTCAGCCTTCTTCACAGTCCAGCTCTCACATCCATACATGACCACAGGAAAAACCATAGCCTTGACTAGACGGACCTTTGTTGGCAAAGTAATGTCTCTGCTTTTGAATATGCTGTCTAGGTTGGTCATAACTTTCCTTCCAAGGAGTAAGCGTCTTTTAATTTCATGGCTGCAATCACCATCTGCAGTGATTTTGGAGGGTGGGGTAGAAAACTATATTTTAGGCAAAAATAATATTTTAAGAATAATCTGCCATTATCAGATTGAATTCAGAATAAAGCTGCCAAAGAAGCATTAGTTTTCTTCTCCATCCACTTCATCTATAAGATGGGCTAAACTCTGGCTACTTTACCCTCTTAATTTCCACTCCAATGAAATGCTTCTCATAGAGGCTTAAGAAGTTTATTCCATTTCTCTCTACTCAAAATCCATTAAGTTATTTTTATGTTGCATCAGCAGTTAAAGAAAGAGACTCCAATTTGGCAGCCAACAGGATAAAATTTGCCAATTCTTCTATTGCCTCAGACTATATTATTTGAGACACTGAAACGCTCCTTCACTCAAAGGGGAAAGGATAAGTTGTAGGCCGAATCTTTATCACTTGTTCAGATTCTACCTTAGTCAGTTACTGGGTGAAGGTTTAAAACCCTGTGAAACTTTCTTTGCTATCTGAAAAATAACTATTCCAAAAATTATCAGGCTGACTTGTACAAGAAGAGGGTTTCCTGATTCCATGTGCTGCCTTTCTTGGTTCCTATCAGTTTGCTTATTTTGTTTATAAGCCCAGCTATAGGAATTTGAGTATTAATCTCTCTGCCTCAGTTTCCTCATTTATAAAGATGAAAGTAATAGTATCTATCTCATTTGGGTGTTTTCAAGATTTAAAATATGTATGTAAAGCAGAACAGTGTCCAGCACAAAGCAGACACTACATAAGTGTTAACTGATATTATTATTAGTCACAAAATGGCCATTTCCCCAAGGTGAAAATGTCTCAGCAACACAGGTATAAGATATTCTGATGTGGTGGCAGACAACATGGAACCATGAATCTTTATCTAATAGCTTTAAAATTCTGATTCACCTTGTAAAACAACAAACCCCAAACAAACCAACTCGTAACACTGTCATGAAGAAAAAGGAAACTAGGACTCATGGAATATCTTCCATGTGCTTCACACTTTTATATATTATATAATTCCAACTTCAAAACAATTCTATAAAACTGATATTTTACTGTATCTCATTTAATCTAAGACATCATCATTATAAGAACCATTATTTTCTGTAATGCTAAGACAGAAAATACAGCCAATTATAGTACACCATCCATTTTAAAACATAACCATAATTTATAAATGTTATAAACTGAATAAATGACTGCCTTGAGAAATCCATGGATGGAGGAGCCTGTTGGCCCCCAGTCCCTGGGGCCGCAAAGAGTCGGACACGACTGAGCAACTTCACTTCACTTTATGTTTGATAAAATATATCTCCATTTTACAGATTAGAAAACTGAAGAGAGGTGAAATACCCAATGCCATGTAGTCAAGTGCAGAACTGAGTTCCAAACCAAGATCTTGTAGTATCCAAAGACTGCTGCTGCTGCTAAGTCACTTCAGTCGTGTCTGACTCTGTGTGACCCCATAGACGGCAGCCCACCAGGCTCCCCTGTCCCTGGGATTCTCCAGGCAAGAACACTGGAGTGGGTTGCCATTTCCTTCTCCACTGCATGAAATTGAAAAGTGAAAGTGAAGTAGCTCAGTCATGTCTGACCCTCAGCGACCCCATGGACTGCAGCCTTCCAGGCTCCTCCATCCATGGGATTTTCCAGGCAAAGTACTAGAGTGCGGTGCCATTGCCTTCTCCGTAAGTTATGCTACTGCTCCATAACTCAGGAGAAATGAAAACTAAGTGTGCACAAACACCTGTATGTATGAATGTAAACCTGAATGTTTATAGCAGCTTTATTCATAATCACCCCAAACTGTAAACAGCCAAAACATCCTTCAATTGTTAAACGGGTAAACAAACTGTAGGTCCATCCATACAATGAACCATACTACTCGGCGATGAAAAGGAACACATGCAACAAAGGATCTCAAATATACCAGGTGAAAGATGCCAGGCTCAAAAGCCTACATAGCATGAAAGATAAAGAAAAGTTATAGTGCTGTGGTGGACATAGTATCTAGAACAGATACTGGTGGATTTGTATAATGTTTTACATGATTTAATGTAAAAGATACTCTGCAAAAGATAAAAGGGTAAGGGGAGAAAACATATCACTGTTAACAGTGACTGGGAGTAGAGGCAGATTTGATTAAAAAGGTACATAAGAGAATTTGAGGGTGTGATGGAACTGTTCTCCATCTTGACTTTTGTGGTGATTACATGACTACCCATCTGTCAGAATTCACAGACTGCATGTCAAAAATAGTGAATTAAAGAAAAAAAAACCAAAACAGTGAATTTAAATCCATGTAAATTATAGCAAAAATAAACACATATCTCCCCAACATTTTTATATCTATTATTTTATTTACACAGGTCCTCCTTCTAGTAAGATGGCAGGTGTTGCAAGAGGGCATCAGAGGGCCAACACACTGAAACCATACTCACAGAAAACTAGTCAATCTAATCACACTAGGACCACAGCCTTGTCTAACTCAATGAAACTAAGCCATGCCCGTGGGGCAACCCAGGATGGGCGGGTCATGGTAGAGAGATCTGACGGGATGGGGTCTGCTGGAGAAGAGAATGGCAAACCACTTCAGTATTCTTGCCTTGAGAACCCCATGAACAGTATGAAAAGGCAAAATGATAGGATACTGAAAGAGAAACTCCTCAGGCCAGTAGGGGCCCAATATGCTACTGGAGAAATAACTCCAGAAAGAATGAAGGGATGGAGCCAAAGCAAAAAGAATGCCCAGCTGTGGATGTGACTGGTGATAGAAGCAAGGTCCGATGCTGTAAAGAGCAATATTGCATAGGAACCTGGAATGTCAAGTCCATGAATCAAGGCAAATTGGAAGTGGTCAAACAAGAGATGGCCAGAGTGAATGTCGACATTCTAGGAATCAGCGAACTCAATGGACTGGAATGGGTGAATTTAACTCAGATGACCATTATATCTACTACTGCGGGCAGGAATCCCTCCGAAGAAATGGAGTGGCCATCATGGTCAACAAAAGAGTCTGAAATGCAGTACTCGGATGCAATCTCAAAAACGAAAGAATGATCTCTGTTCGTTTCCAAGGCAAACCATTCAATGTCACAGTAATCCAAGTCTATGCCCCAACCAGTAACGCTGAAGAAGCAGAGGTTTAACGGTTCTATGAAGACCTACAAGACCTTTTAGAACTAACACTCAAAAAAGATGTCCTTTTCATTATAGGGGACTGGAATGCAAAAGTAGGAAGTCAAGAAACACCTGGAGTAACAGGCAAATTTGGCCTTGGAACACGGAATGAAGCAGGGCAAAGACTAACAGAGTTTTGCCAAGAAAATGCACTGGTCATAACAAACACCCTCTTCCAACAACACAAGAGAAGACTCTATACATGGACATCACCAGATGGTCAACACCGAAATCAGATCGATTATATTCTTTGCAGCCAAAGATGGAGAAGCTCTATCCAGTCAGCAAAAACAAGACCAGGAGCTGACTGTGGCTCAGACCATGAACTCCTTATTGCCAAATTCAGACTGAAATTGAAGAAAGTAGGGAAAACCACTAGACCATTCAGGTATGACCTAAATCAAATCCCTTATGATTATACCGTGGAAGTGAGAAACAGATTTAAGGGCCTAGATCTGATAGAGTGCCTGATGAACTATGGAATGAGGTTCGTGACATTATACAGGAGAAAGGGATCAAGACCATCCCCATGGAAAAGAAATGCAAAAAAGCAAAATGGCTGTCTGGGGAGGCCTTACAAATAGCTGTGAAAAGAAGAGAAGCGAAAAGCAAAGGAGAAAAGGAAAGATATAAGCATCTGAAACGCAGAGTTCCAAAGAATAGCAAGAAGAGATAAGAAAGCCTTCTTCAGCGATCAATGCAAAGAAATAGAGGAAAACAACAGAATGGGAAAGACTAGGGATCTCTTCAAGAAAATCAGAGATACCAAAGGAACATTTCATGCAAAGATGGGCTCGATAAAGGACAGAAATGGTATGCACCTAACAGAGGCAGAAGATATTAAGAAGAGGTGGCAAGAGTACACAGAAGAACTATACAAAAAAGATCTTCACAACCCAGATAATCACGATGGTGTGATCACTGACCTAGAGCCAGACATCCTGGAAAGTGAAGTCAAGTGGGCCTTAGAAAGCATCACTACGAACAAAGTTAGTGGAGGTGATGGAATTCCAGTGGAGCTATTCCAAATCCTAAAAGATGATGCTGTGAAAGTGCTGCACTCAATATGCCAGCACATTTGGAAAACTCAGCAGTGGCCACAGGACTGGAAAAGGTCAGTTTTCATTCCAATCCCAAAGAAAGGCAATGCCAAAGAATGCTCAAACTACCGCACAATTGTACGCATCTCACACACCAGTAAAGTAATGCTCAAAATTCTCCAAGCCAGACTTCAGCAATATGTGAACCGTGCACTTCCTGATGTTCAAGCTGGTTTTAGAAAAGGCAGAGGAAAAAGAGATCAAATTGCCAACATCTGCTGGATCATGGAAAAAGCAAGAGAGTTCCAGAAAAACATCTATTTCTGCTTTATTGACTATGCCAAAGCCTTTGACTGTGTGGATCACAACAAACTGTGGAAAATTCTGAAAGAGATGGGAATACCAGACCACCTGACCTGCCTCTTGAGAAATTTGTATGCAGGTCAGGAAGCAACAGTTAGAACTGGACATGGAACAACAGACTGGTTCCAAATAGAAAAAGGAGTACGTCAAGGCTGTATATTGTCACCCTGCTTATTTAATTTCTATGCAGAGTACATCATGAGAAACGCTGGACTGGAAGAAATACAAGTTGGAATCAAGATTGCTGGGAGAAATATCAATAACCTCAGATATGCAGATGACACCACCCTTATGGCAGAAAGTGAAGAGGAACTAAAAAGCCTCTTGATGTAAGTGAAGGTGGAGAGTGAAAAAGTTGGCTTAAAGCTCAACATTCAGGAAACGAAGATCAGGGCATCTGGTCCCATCACTACATGGGGAAACACTAGATGGGGAAAGAGTGGAAACAGTGTCAGACTTTATTTTTCTGGGCTCCAGAATCACTACAGATGGTGACTGCAGCCATGAAATTAAAAGACGCTTACTCCTTGGAAGGAAAGTTATGACCAACCTAGATAGCATATTCAAAGCAGAGACATTACTTTGCCAACAAAGGTTCGCCTAGTCAAGGCTATGGTTTTTCCTGTGGTCATGTATGGATGTGAGAGCTGGACTGTGAAGAAGGCTGAGTGCCAAAGAATTGATGCTTTTGAACTGTGGTGTTGGAGAAGACTCTTGAGAGTCCCTTGGACTGCAAGGAGATCCAACTGGTCCATTCTGAAGATCAGCCCTGGGATTTCTTTGGAAGGAATGATGCTAAAGCTGAAACTCCAGTACTTTGGCCACCTCATGCGAAGAGTTGACCATTGGAGAAGACTCTGATGCTGGGAGGGATTGAGGGCAAGAGGAGAAGGGGACGACAGAGGATGAGATGGCTGGATGGCATCACTGACTCAATGGATGTGAGTCTCAGTGACCTCTGGGAGATGGTGATGGCAGGGAGGCCTGGCATGCTGCGATTCATGGGGTCGCAAAGAGTCGGACACAACTGAGCATCTGATCTGATCTGATCCTTCTACATCATTATGTCTTTTTTTTTTTTTTAATCTTTTCTTTTTTCTTAAAGACTTTGATTCAGAGGCTCATGTACTTTCTTGGTTCTGATTACCTGTCATTAAGAACACCTTAAAAACAACTTCACCATGAAAATACTGCTGGTTGTTTTTCATAACGATAATAGTTTAAAATTCCTCAAGAAAGATAAACTCCATAAATCTAGTTTTTTTCATCTTAGCTTCTCTTAAAATTATAAATATATATAAAATTATGGATAGATTTAAAAATTGATGGTGTACTATAATTCGCTATGTTTCCTGTCTTAGCAATTATAGAAAATAATGGTTCTTATAATGATGAAAAAAATTACCTTTAGGATATAACTAACTTTCTAGAAATGTAACAGTGGTCAAGATTTAAATTTAAATGTCTTTGGAAAATTATTCTGAATATGGCATTTATCATACTATAGAGACATTATAACTTTCTTTATATGATGTCATATGTTAAAAAACATTAAGATCCAATGGATGCACAGAGCACCACTATGCACAGACAACAATTAGTATTTGAAATAACAGGTGTTAGGAGTTTATTTACATACATCCACATAAATATTAGTAATGTCATATCACTACTTGAAAAAAAATTCTGCATTCATAATCATTTAAGAAAAATGCACATTAACACAACAGTGAGCAAAAGATTTTAAGCTGATTCTCTTGGGATAACAAAATTATCAAAATTGGTAAAACTGTAGTGAAACAGGTACTAAGTTAATGGCTCTAATGCTCTTGTAAAATGATATTAACCTTTTGGAAAGCAATATTGCAATCCTATCAAGACCTATAAAAATACTAGCATGATTTTATTATTTTAAGCATTAATATAGCTTCTGGATATCATAAGATAAAAATAAAATTCTAAATTATAGTAATTTTGTATAGGTTTCAACCATAATCCTTCCTGTTACTCATCTTTACATGAAATTAATGTTCTTGAATTTTTAAGATAGAAATGTGAATTAGGATAGAATTTTGGGTATATAACTCCCTTTTCTGTTATTTTCATGAAGTAAAAATCTGGCCCTCAGATACTTTCACTTGGTTCTAATCCCCTCTTCCACTCTTATCTGGTTTCTCTTTCATCTTCATTGTCCTTGTCCTGCTTGACTCTGATCAAATTTTCTGCATATTTCTCTCAGAGTGAGGTTTTGTACTGGAAAGAGAATTTTGGCTGGTTCATTTTGGAACTCAAGAGCTCCAGCCAAGTCTAGAGGACCCTACCATGAACCCTTCTATACTCTTCACCTGGGGGCAATTTTAAGCTTCTGCTATTCTCAGGTCAGACAGACTGACTAGTGTTTCCTTCTGCTTCCTCCTACAGAGATGCCAATGCTACACAAATCTTAGAGCTGTTTATAGAAGAAGAAAGTTAAAGTCATTCAGTCGTGTCCAACTCTTTACAACCCTATGGACTATATAGTCCAAGAAATTCTCCAGGCCAGAATACTGGAGTGGGTAGCCTTTCCCTTCCCCAGGGAATCTTCTCAACCCAGGGATGGAACTCAAGTCTCCTGCATTGCAGGTGGATTCTTCTCCAGCTAAGCCACAAGGGAAGCCCAAGAATACTGGAGTGGGTAGCCTATCCCTTCTCCAGGGAATCTTCCTGACCCAGGAATCAAACCGGGGCCTCCTGCATTGCAGGTGGATTCTTTACCAGCTGAGCCATCAGGGAGCTGTTGATAGTCTGTCCCCAGTGTCTCCGACCAACTAGTTTTGTTACCCAAGAGCTTTTGGTTATGCTATCCTAGTTATTCTACTAAGGATTAAGGAAAATTCAGAAACCATGCTATAAGCGCTGCCATCTTCTAAGAATTCGAATAACCCTGAATGCTTTTTGACAGAAAGTATGAATGGAAATATACAAATGAATAGATTAGTATGGCTAAACTAAATGCATTTCCATTCCATTCTCTTTTCCATTACTTTTGCCTCCATTCAATCAACTATCTTAATAAGATGGATGATTTCAGGAAGGAGAGGTACAGAGACTGATAAGGCAAGACAAGTTTCGTGAATGTGGTCTTTATAAATTGTAAAGGAATGAACAACTCAGATAACCGGAAGAAAAAATTCCTATTCTTTCCTCCTTGATGTTATTCTGCAATATATTTGGGTCAGAGACTGTTACTTAAGATACTTTGTGATTATCATAGGGGATCTAAAATATACTCTCTGAGGAATTCTTTATTTTTCTATGCTCCATGTATTGCAGTACTGAGATAAACTGTCTGCCTGTTTTTAGCTTCTACTTAAATAAGAGTAGTGGTAATGGTATATAGGCCAAGGAAATTTTTATGGTGAGCCTTTTTTTCATTCATCAACATGCTGCTTGATAAAACAAGAACAAATTCCTCCTTTTTTTTCCCCTCAAGTGTAAAGCCAGAGAATTCACTAAAAGTTAAGAATATTCCTGGATATTTATCCTTAATAAGTTTCTTCTTGAGTGATTTTTTTTTTAAATTCCCAAGGGACATAGTAATATAAGTTCCCATTTCAAGGAGCTACAAAAAGAACGAAAATTAAATTTAAAGAAAATCTAAAGAAATATATAAAAATAAAGGGGGAAAGCCAATGTAAAAGAAAACAGATGTTCATGGAGAAAAATTAATAAAGCCCCAAACTGGGTTTTTTAAAAGATTAGAAAAGTTTTAGCAAGAATGATGAAAAAAAGATAAAAGACAAAAGACCAATGTTAGGAATGAAAAAGGTACATCAGTACATATCTTAAGAATAAAAAATTAACATGTAAATCTTATGAACAACTTTAGCCAAATAAATTATTTGGAAAAAATAGACCAATTTCTCAGAAAAAGAATACAGTTTACCAAAGCTAAGTGAGCAAGAGACAGAACATCTGAATAGTTCTGTATCTATTAAATAAATTGAATCTTTAATCAAAAATCTTACTGCAAAGAAAACCTCAGGCCCAGATAGCTTCACTATTACATTCTTTCAATCATTTAAGTGAGAAATAATGTCAGTCTTAAACAAACTTTTCGGGAAAACAGAAAAAGAGAGAACACTTCCCATTTCTTTTTATAAAACCATGATAACTTTGACACTTAAGCCTGGCTAGAGTGCTACAAACAAGGAAAATACAAGATAATTGCTCTCATTTAACATAGGTGAAAAAAATTCTTAAAAACACATTAACAACAGACTCACAGACACAGAGAACAAATTTGTGGTTGCCAAGAGGAGGGAGTGGGGGAGGACTGGATTGAGACTTTAGGATTTAGCAGATGCAAACAATACAGAGAATGGACAAATAACAAAGTCCTACTGTATAGCACAGAGGACTATATTCAGTATCCTATAATAAACCATGATGGAAAAGAATAAACAAAGTAACTCACTCCTTTACCAATTTGAAGTCCAAATGTCTCCTTTCACAATACACAAAACTCTTACTACCCTATTTAAAACTGTAGCCCAACATCCTCTTCACCCTATACTCCTATCCTTGTCTCCCCGTGGTAGAATCTAACCTCCACAAGGGCAAAGGTTTTTTGCTATTTTTGCTCACTCATAAATTCTAGGAACTTAGAATAGTGCCTGTCAGGTTATTGTTTAGTTGCTAAGTTTCGTTTGACCTTTTTGCGACCCCATCGACTGTAGCCTGTCGGGCTCCTGTCCATGGGATTTCCCAGGCAAGAATACTGGAGTGTGTTGCCAATTCCTTTTCCAGAGGATCTTCCTGACCCAGGGATTGAACCCAGGTCTCTTGCATTGCAGGCAGATTCTTTACCAATTGAGCTACCATAGAAGGCACTTGTTTGTTGAATACATGAATAAATGGTTAAAAAGAAGTCAAATAAGGTAGATATTCACATGAGAGTGAATTTTGGCTAAGTGTAAATTTTAGAATGACGGACTATTCAAATCCTACTTTATCACTTACTAGCTGTGTAACTTCAGGATGGATTATTAATTTCCCTAAGTTTCAGTTTTCTTGTCTAGAAAATGCAGATAATAATAGTGTCTTCTTTATAGGGTTGCAGTGAGGACTGAATAGAATAATATATCTAAAGCACTTAGCATGGTGCATGGCTCATAGTAAGAGCTCAGGAAATACAGCTAATAATTTTTTTCCTGTCTTAAACTTACTTCAATTAAATAAACAATAAAATTTACAGCACTGTGTTAGTTTCAGGTGTATGGCAAAGTGATTCAGTTATCTACATATGTATATAGATTCTTCTCCATTATATGTTATTATAAGACACTGAATATATGTAAATCCTTGTTGTTTATCTATTTTATACATAGTAACGTGTACCTGATAATCTCATACTCCAAATTTATCCCTCCCCTTCTCTTGCCTTTGGCAACCAAAGGCTTGTTTTCTATGTCTACAAGTCTGTTTCTGTTTTGTAAATAAATTCATTTGTATTAATTTTTTTAGATTCCACATATAAGTGATATCATATAATATCTTCTTTCTCTGTCTGATTTACTTCACTTGGTATGATAATCACTAGGTCTATCTATGATGCACAAATGGCATTATTTTATTCTTTCTCATGGATGAGTAGTATTCCATTGTATATATTTACCATATCTTCTTTATCCATTCCTCTGTCAATGGACATTTAGGTTGCTTCCATGTCTTGACTATTGTAAATAATTCTGTCATGAACACTTTTCAAATTAAAAGATCAAATGTATCTTTTCAAATTAAGAGTTTTCATCTTTTCTGGATATATGCCTAGGACCGGGATAGCTGGATCATACGGTAACTCTATTTTCATTTTTTAAAGGAAATTCCATACTATTCTCCATAGCAGCCACAACAATTTACATTCCCATCAATAGTACAGGAGAGTTTCCTTTACTCCACAACCTCTCCAGCATTTATGCTAACAATTATTTTCATTATTATTGAGTATCTTAACCAAAAGGCATATATAAATGGATCAATACTCTCCAAAGCAGCAAAATCAGTCTCTGACCCTATCTGTATTATATACCACCTTCATCAATAATTGACTCAAGGTACAAAAAAGAATGCTAATCTAATTTCCTGATGACAGGATCATCAAACCTAGATGACACATTCATGACCCAAAAGAGTATCTTAATGTTGGAATAATATGATAAATCAAATAAATGGAATATAAGTACACATAAGGTAATAAACTTAGTATAAAACAGATATTACATAACAGAATGTGTGAAAAAAAATTTGGGATTTTAGTTTCCTGAAAGTTACAAAATGGACATTGTAATGTGGCTGCCAAAAATGTTTAAATAATTTAAAGTTACATCCATAAAAGACAAGTATTAAAATAAGAGAAAAGTTCTATTCTATAGAATTCATATAGAATACAGTCATAGAAACAGTCTGTTCAATTCTAAAGCCAGACTGAAAGGGAAGTTATTAGAAACTAAAACTTGTTCATACAAGAATGACTGGGATGGTAGTGCAACTTGATGGTGATGGGAGTGAAGAACAATGTTAGAAATTAGTAATATCTACCCTGACAAAGTAGAACATTCTGAAAGAGATGGGAATACCAGACCATCTGGCCTGCCTCTTGAGAAATTTGTATGCAGGTCAGGAAGCAACAGTTAGAACTGGACATGGAACAACAGACTAGTTCCAAATAGGAAAAGGAGTACATCAAGGCTGTATATTGTCACCCTGCTTATTTAACTTCTATGCAGAGTACATCATGAGAAACGCTGGGCTCGAGGAAGCACAAGCTGGAATCAAGATTGCCGGGAGAAATATCAATAACCTCAGATATGCAGATGACACCACCCTGATGACAGAAAGTGAAGAGGAACTAAAAAGCCTCTTGATGAAAGTGAAAGTGGAGAGTGAAAAAGTTGGCTTAAAGCTCAACATTCAGAAAACGAAGATCATGGCATCTGGTCCCATCACTACATGGGAAATAGATGGAGAAACAGTGGAAACAGTGTCAGACTTTATTTTTCTGGGCTCCAAAATCACTGCAGATGGTGACTGCAGCCATGAAATTAAAAGACGCTTACTCCTTGGAAGGAAAGTTATGACCAACCTAGATAGCATATTCAAAAGCAGAGACATCACTTTGCCAACAAAGGTTTGCCTAGTCAAGGCTATGGTCTTTCCTGACGTCATGTATGGATGTGAGAGCTGGACTGTGAAGAAGGCTGAGCACCGAAGAATTGATGCTTTTGAACTGTGGTGTTGGAGAAGACTCTTGAGAGTCCCTTGGACTGCAAGGAGATCCAACCGGTCCATTCTGAAGGAGATCAGCCCTGGGATTTCTTTGGAAGGAATGGTGCTAAAGCTGAAACTCCAGTATTTTGGCCACCTCATGCGAAGAGTTGACTCATTGAAGAAGACTTTGATGCTGGGAGGGATTGGGGGCAGGAGGAGAAGGGGACGACAGGGGATGAGATGGCTGGATGGCATCACTGACTCGATGGATGTGAGTCTGAGTGACCTCTGAGAGCTGGTGATGGATAGGGAGGCCTGGCGTGCTGCGGTTCATGGGGTCGCAAAGAGTCGGACACGACTGAGCGACTGATCTGATCTGAAAGCTCAAAAATGAAAGAATGATCTTTGTTCATTTCCAAGACAAACAATTCAGTATTACAGTAATCCAAGTCTATGCCCCGACCAATAATGCTGAAAGAGGAGAGTGAAAAAGTTGGCTTAAAACTCAACATTCAGAAAACGAAGATCATGGCATCTGGTCCCATCACTTCATGGGAAATAGATGGGGAAACAGTGGAAACAGTGTCAGACTTTATTTTTTTGGGCTTCAAAATCACTGCAGATGGTAACTGAAGCCATGATATTAAAAGACACTTACTCCTTGGAAGGAAAGTTATGACCGATCTAGATAGCATATTCAAAAGCAGAAACATTACTTTGCCAACAAAGGTTCGCCTAGTCAAGGCTATGGTTTTTCCTCTGGTCATGTATGGATGTGGGAGTTGGACTGTGAAGAAGGCTGAGCGCCAAAGAATTGATGCTTTTGAACTGTGCTGTTGGATAAGACTCTTGAGAGTCCCTTGGACTGCAAGGAGATCCAAGCAGTCCATTCTGAAGGAGATCAGCCCTGGGATTTCTTTGGAAGGAATGATGCTAAAGCTGAAACTCCAGTACTTTGGCCACCTCATGCGAAGAGTTGACTCATTGGAAAAGACTTTGATGCTGGGAGGGATTGGGGGCAGGAGGAGAAGGGGACGACAGAGGATGAGATGGCTGGATGGCATCACTGACTAGATGGACGTGAGTCTGGGTCAACTCTGGGAGTTGGTGATGTACAGGGAGGCCTGGCGTGCTGTGATTCTTGGAGTCGCAAAGAGTCGGACACGACTGAGCGACTGAACTGAACTGAACCGAACCCGGACAAAGAGGAGACTTGAAAGCTGTCTTAAAATAATGAAGGACTCTTATGTAGATGAAGATTTGGACTTATTACATGCAGGGCTAGAAAGCAAAAACAGAGCAGATTAGACAACAACAATAACAGTAACAACAACAAAAAAAACACAGATTTTGGCCCAATACAGAAAGGAGCTTCTAATAATTAGAGTTGTTAAAAAAATTGGACCAACTTCTTTACAAATAGTATATTTCCATCACTAGTAGTCTTCTGAAAGTGAAAGTCACTCAGTCATGTCCGACTTTTTGTGACCCCATGGACTGTAGTCCATGGAATTATCCAGGCCAGAATACTGGAGTGGGTAGCCTTTCCCTTCCCCCGGGGATCTTCCCAACCTAGGGATCGAACCCAGATCTCCTGCACTGCAGGCAGATTCTTTACCAGCTGAGCCACAAGGGAAGCCCCAGCATACTGGAGTGGGTGGCCTTTTCCTTCTCCAGGGGATCCTCTGGACCCAGGAATTGAACTGGGGTCTCCTGCATTGCAGGCAGATTCTTTACCGATTGAGCTAACAGGGAAGCCCAAGAATCTAAAAGACTGTGTGTTAGAATAACTTGGAGACAGAAAATTAGCCTAGACAACCACTAGCATTCTAAGATTACAGCCCTTAAATAAGAGAAGAAAGATAAATATGAAAATAAAAAAGACAGTATACAAATAGCCGAAAAGCACATGAAAGGACACCAACATCATTAGTCATCAGGGAAATGCAAATCCAAACCACAATGGGATACGACTTCACACCTATTAGGATGCCTGTGACCAAAAAGACAGAAAATGATGCGTGTTGACAAGGATTAGAGGAAACCAGAATCCTCATAAACTGCTGATGGGAATACAAAATGTTGTAGTCACTTTGGAAAAAAGCCTGGCAATTCTTCATACCCACGAGAAATGAAGGCATATGTCCACACAAAAACTTGCACACAAATGTTCTTAGCAGCCTTATTCCCAATAGCCAAAAAACAGAAACAAACCAGATGTCCAACAACAAATGAAAAGATAAACAAAATGTGGTATATCCATACAATTGAGTATTATTTGGCCATAAAAAGGAATGAAGTGCTAATACATGCTACAACTTGGAAGAATCTTTGGTCTTCCACGCTAAACTAAATGGACAAAGCCAGTCACAAAAGACCACATATGATATGATTCCATTTATTTGAAATGTCCAGAATAGGCAAATCTATAGGGACATAAAGTAGATTACTGGTTGCTTAGAGCTAAAGGAAATTGGGAAATTGAAACTAGTAGCTAAAGGCTATAGAGTTTCTTTCTGAGGAGATGAAAATGTTCTAAAATTGATCATGGTAATGGTTTTACAACTTCATAAATATGCTAAAAACCACTGAACACTTCAAATAGGTGAACTGTATAATATATGAATTACGGTATATGTCAATTTTTTAAAAAAAGGCACCCAAGAGAGCACAAAGTTTCAAGATCGTAAGTGAAGAAGACATAAACACTCTATACCCTAATTAACCTCTATATTCATCACATTAATTATCACAGTGATTAAATATAATGATAATCTTAGGAGGTGAGGAAAATGATAAAATGTTTAGTACATTATGTTTAAAGAGGTTAGGAAACATGATTATATTAGAAAGAATTTTACCTAAAAATGTTTAAAGGTTAACTATTTTAAAAAATACATTTGGTTAGCTGAAAAATTCACCCATGTAGAATAGCTCATGCCCAGATCTGAAATCAAAGAGGTGTTACTATATAATAGGCAATCTCCAATCTAAAACCACTAGATTACGATTGTAACCTATTACTACAATCACAAAAATCAAAGTAATTCTAGATTGTGTAGAGATTTAACTGGTACACATACTCTCAATAAAGGTAACACCAATTTAGGGTTATATTTCCTGAACTATGGCCAATATGGTGCCAATGCATAAAGGAAATGTATTCATAATTAATTGTTTGGAAATATAATCAATGAAACTTCAAATCTTTTTATTATTCTTTTGTCTTAATTACCATCAAGACTTACTCAAGTCAGTCTTCTAAAACATAAAAAGGTAATGTAATTTTATAGTTTAAAATTTTCAAAGGAGTTATAAGCAAAACCTTCAAAAACTTTCAGAAACTCTTCACATTTTCTAACTCAATATCAAGGCATGATCTGACTGCCCCCAGGGAAAGAAACCTGGGCAGACAGTAATTGTATTTGACAGCAGCAATTACACGCAAGGTTGGAGATTAGAAGACCATTAATGTGTATGCAATAATTGCTCTGATATTTTCTGTTACTATGAAGAGTCAGCTTGAAGAGAAGACATGGTAAACGTTACCTTGGATGCATAGGAATCCCGCCCTAAGAAAGCAGTGAATAGTGCGTACACTGGTTATAGTCACAACAGGCATGCACAACATTCATCTGATAAGAATGATATAGGAACAACTAATATGTAATTCTAAAGGATATTTCCACCTATGTTGTTGTTGTTTAGTCACCAAGTCACGTCTGACTCTTTGTGACCCCATAGACTGTAGCCCACCAGGCTCCCCTGTCCATGGGATTTCCCAGGCAAGAATACTGGAGTGGGTTGCCATTTCCTTCTCCAGGGGATCTTCACAACCCAGGGATTGAATCCACGTCTCCAGGCAGATTCTTTACCAGTGAACCACCAAGGAAGCCTCATTTCCAACTATACCTTTCAACTAAATATGAAGAATATTAGAAAGACTCACACAATGAATATGACTAAATGTTGATCTTCAGCAAGAGTCCAAATAAAATTTTTCATAACATCACATGATAATAAAAGCTTACTCTGTATTTGAAAACAAACTATATCAAACAGAGAACCTTAAAACCTGGAAACTCTGGAAACATCAGAAAAACAGCAAAAATATCAAACTTATCCTAAGAACAGTAATAGGAAGCTGGTAGACTAAACACACACCCTTGATTCATTCTCCTTCCATTTAACATACTGAAACAACTAAAGTAAATCTGGAAGAAATTATGGTACAGCTAAAGCGAGACGGTTCAGGGCAAGAGAGCCACAGGCCCAAAGGTTGGAATAGAAATTTACCCTGGCAGTAAAACTAAGCATTCAGGGGCCCAGCCACCTGATAAAGATGAAAGAAAGATTCCCTTAGCAAGAAGAGAGGGATCACACCCACCACATGCTGCATGGTCCTATACATGGCGAATCCTGCTTACTTTGGCAGTCCTATCCCAGCCTGGTAGACTATATCTCTTTGACAAGGACCTACCATTTCCCAGAAGTCTCCTAAGAAAGGTCTCTCTCGTACCATCTCACCTTGTCTTAGTAGAAAGATCAGAGCTCATTGGCCTACTAAACTAGAAAAAAAAATTACATCTGCTTTGCCTGTCAGTCTATTATTGCTCAAAAGACCTTGATAATCAGATCAGTGCTACTACTGCTGCTGCTAAGTCACTTCAGTCGTGTCCCACTCTGTGCAACCCCATGGACTGCAGCCTACCAGGTTCCTCCATCCATGGGATTTTCCAGGCAAGAGTACTGGAGTGGGTTGTCATTGCCTTCTCCTAGATCCGTGTAAGGAAACCTAAAATCAGTAGTCAGAGAAAAATTATAAGCATTTAAGGAGAAGGAGAAGTTAGGATGAATCAGAATGAATGGTTTCTTTTGAGGTAGGCAAAATTAATTGAAGGAACAAAAGCGAGCTTTCATACAATAAAATATAAGGACACAGACATACATGGACACTAAAGGTGTTATTTCATAAAAGTCTACTAACATGCTAGTTTAATACATCTTTCCTGCCTCATGGTTCAAAATAACCCTTCAATGAATAGGCATAACTCCACAACTGAAATGTTTTCAAAAAGACAATGAAAAAATACACCCAATTGTTAGAATCACCTTCAAAAAGCACACATGTCATAATTTGAGGCATAATTTATGTTAATAAATATCTCCAACGTTCTTCAGTTCAACTCAACACAGTAACTACTTTTAAGCACTTACTCTGTAATCACGGAAAATGAAAGTGAAGTCGCTCAGTTGTGTCCGACTCTTTGCGACCCTGTGGACTGTTGCCCACCAGGCTCCTCCATCCATGGGATTCTCCAGGCAAGAATTCTGGAGTGGGTTGCCATTTCCTTCTCCAGGGGATCTTCCCGACCCAGGGATGGAATCCAGGTCTCCTGCATTGCAGGCAGACGTTTTAACCTCTGAGCCACTGAAAGGTGTATTAATTAACTGCTATCAAAAGTTTTACTAAGGATTTAGGCTATGTTGCCACACAAAAGGTAAGAAACAATATACACCAAATAAGATCAAATGTTAAAATGTACACTAGAAACAATACGTGTGATAAATTTATAGAAAAAGGGAAAATTTCACGAAATAAACAGGAATTGATCAGGATTAAAAAAAAAAAACAGGTAGAAATGGTTAAAAACAGCTATGTCAAGAAGGGCAATAAGGAAAGAAAGGCATAATAACTTCACTATATTTGAGGGACGATGAGGAGGCATGTCAGATGGAAGTCAAGTTTATAGTGGGTAAAGTTAGAGATAAATCTGCAGAAGTTGGGGATAGAGATACAAGCTACAGAGGATTAGAAAGTAAGAATTAAAAACTGAGCTATTTGAGCTAATAGTATCTAAGAAGTTTGGAATAAAATTAGTTTTTCTCATTTTCCTGTTACCCTTCATTATAAAGAAAAACATATGTTTTAAAATGTTTTAAACATATGTATAAAATTGTTCCTCATATGTAATACAATCACATTTAGAAGGTACCAAATTTGAAAACATATAGCTTCAAACACTCTAGTAAAAGTAATTATAGTTTTCAGAATCTCTGTAGTATAACCACTAAAAGCAATTCATGTTATAAAATTTAAAAAATTATTTGTAACATTAATACACTGAGAGTGAACGTTCATCAGGCAATCTAGTAGCATAACAGAGAGCTTAAGATATTACAGTTATTCAAGAGAAATTTCTAATATTTTAATAATTTGGCTACAGAGTACCTTAATATTTCTAATTTTGAATGTATGGTCAATAATCTTAACTGTTTGCACTTTCTCCATAACTATAATTTACTGTTCTATTTCTTAACATTTCCCCCAGTTTTGTCTGTACAGTTTGTTAAGGGTATTCTTGGATATTGGATCAGATCAGATCAGTTGCTCAGTCGTGTCCGACTCTTTGCGACCCCATGAACTGCACGCCAGGCCTCCCTATCCATCACCAGCTCTCGGAGGTCACCCAGACTCACATTCATCGAGTCCGTGATGCCATCCAGCCATCTCATCCTCTGTCGTCCCCTTCTCCTCTTGCCCTCAATCCCTCCCAGCATCAGAGTCTTCTCCAATGAGTCAACTCTTCTCATGAGGTGGCCAAAGTACTGGAGTTTCAGCTTTAGCATCATTCCTTCCAAAGAAATCCCAGGGCTGATCTCCTTCAGAATGGACTGGTTGGATCTCCTTGCAGTCCAAGGGACTCTCAAGAGTCTTCTCCAACACCACAGTTCAAAAGCATCAATTCTTCGGCGCTCAGCCTTCTTCACAGTCCAGCTCTCACATCCATACATGACCACAGGAAAGACCATAGCCTTGACTAGACGAACCTTTGTTGGCAAATTGATGTCTCTGCTTTTGAATATACTATCTAGGTTGGTCATAACTTTCCTTCCAAGGAGTAAGCGTCTTTTAATTTCATGGCTGCAGTCACCATCTGCAGTGATTTTGGAGCCCAGAAAAATAAAGTCTGACACTGTTTCCACTGTTTCTCCATCTATTTCCCATGTAGTGATGGGACCAGATGCCATGATCTTAGTTTTCTGAATGTTGAGCTTTAAGCCAACCTTTTCACTCCTTGGATATTGGATATAAAGCCAAAGACTGAAATGTTCAATCATAGTTTCGCTAAGGAGATCCAGCTCAAATTAGCTAGAACTCACAGCTAATGAAAGCCTGATGACAACAGGAAAATGAGAAGACTGGTCCTTTTTGACTATACTATTTCCAATAGAGAGCTCTGTCAGGGATCTCCCTAATAGCTATTAGTGAATGTTAAAAAGGTTCTCACACATTTATTTTCGTTTAACTTTACACATAGAGTAAGAGGGGTTTGGCACTCCATCTGGTAATATATGTGCAATGCCAAGATCCTCAAGTTCCAAGGGGAAGAGGAAAAAACTTAAGTCAATTTTGATTTAATTCATAAACTACTGTTATTGAGAATTCTATGAAATGAGGGATATTTGCACAAGAAAGGATTATTATGTATCTAGCTGTATTTATATAACATTTCTAAATTTTACAAAAGGAAAAACCAAACACACACAAATATTTAAACCTGGTGAATTGCACGTGGTTACTCAAGATGCTGTTTTGGGGGTAAAGGTTTCATTTAGTAAACTTTGATTCAAAATGTAAAATGAAGCTATTAGCGTGTTATTTATTCTAATTATATTCAATTTTAAAGCAACAAACCAACAACATAAAATTGAAATGTAAATACAGTATATTCAAGAGGGATTTTCTGAGACTATTTATGACCATATTTTTATAAATATACTACACATGTGATTTGAAAACAGTTTCTCTGCAATGAGGTTGTAATTTCCATTTGTTGTTGCTGCTGTTTAGTTGCTAAGTTGTGTCTGACTCTTTGCTTACCCTACCAGGCTCCTTCGGTCCATGGGATTTCCCAGGCAAGAATCCTGGAATGCTTTGCTCTTTCCTTCTCCAGGGGATCTTCCCAACCCAGGGATCAAACCCGTGTCTCCTGCATTAGCAGGAGGATTCTTGACTGCTAAGCCACCAGGGAAGCCCTGTAATCTCCATAGCAATTAATAAATTTGGAGTCATTTATTTTCAAATGACTCATAATATTTTGTGATTAAGTTATCATTAACTCACAGACTAATCTGGGTCTGTTTTGTCACTTCCAAAACCATCAGAAGGAAGGATATACTTCCTGGATATATTAAATAATGTCTAAGTTAGTTTTATAACCTTTAAAAAGAGAAAAACCCACTTATCTAAAAGAATTTTGTCCAGTGTTGTCAATATTCGACAGTAATAAAACTGGTAGCCTAACTGTCAATTTCTCTAGAATATCTTTACCTAATTAGGTGTTTGTTCCCTTTCCCTGAATTTGCTAACAATTATTCTCTTACAGATAGCTGTTCCTTCTGACATTTCATCCTGGCTAATATGAGTTCTAGCTAATACTAGTTCTATTACTTATTTAGTAAATAAGATCTATCTTACAACAGATTTGAAGCTGTGGACTGTATTAGACATCAACGGTTTATGACAGAATCTTTCAGAAATTGGTGAAGTAGACATAACACAACTGAACTTACAAGTTTAAAAAAGAAAAATCCTTGACATATTGTTTCTATTTTTATACCTTGATAAGAATACTAAAAATCAACTGAAAAAAATAACATTTTAAATATTTTAGCACATACTTTAATTTATACTGTTATTATAAGAGTGTAGATTAGAATGTTATTAACTTGTCGCATTCAGAGTTTGAAAAACAATGTAAGTTTTCTTTATGGATTTTAGACCTGCATATTGCTGTGTAATTTTCCTATAGCAATCTAAAGCATTAAAAATTGAAAATTTAAGCACCAAAGATATATTCATATTACTCTAACATACCTCTTTATATCCTTTCAAATCAAGTCATAAAATCTAGTTCTTCCACATATGAATTCCTCTAGATCACTATCTAAAAATCTTACTTACCTAAGTTAAAATCATTACATTAATAATTCTCAAGCAATAACATAAGGTCTACCAAGCAGTATTTAAATATTTTTAATATATTAATGAATTATAAAATTTAAAAACAAAATAATTTTTACTTTAAAGAAAAGTAAAAGGTAGTTTTTTTAGAATAGAAATAATTTCACAATGCTGTTAAAATATCTAGCACTAAAATATTAGCTGCTATCATTAATCTATCCATTCATATTTTCCTAACTAATGATCGATACACATTAAACTTCTCTCCATTTTCTGAGTATTTCAAATTCTCCTATGTGTCTACTCCTTTGCACCTGCTACCTCTATCCAAAATGCTATTCCATCCTTCCTTCCTAAAATCTACTCAAATCATAAGACCCAGCTTAAAGGTTACCTTCATGGCTTTCCAATGGTCAACAAGCAGAAAGTCATTCCTGTGAGTCCACAGCCCTTGGTTCATAATGTTACTGCTGCTAAGTCGCTTCAGTCGTGTCCGACTCTGTGCAACCCCAGAGATGGCAGCCCACTGGGCTCCCCTGTCCCTGGGATTCTCCAGGCAAGAACACTGGAGTGGGTTGCCATTTCCTTCTCCAATACATGAAAGTGAAAATGAAAGTGAAGTCGCTCAGTCATGTCCGACTCTTAGCGACCCCATGAACTGTAGCCTACCAGACTCCTCCGTCCATGGGATTTTCCAGGCAAAAGTACTGGAGTGGGCTGCCATTTCCTTATCCACATAATGTTACTAGTATTCTTCAAACTCTACCACAATGATCAGTTAATATTTTCCTTCACTAGATTTTGATCTCTCTGAGAAAAAGGATTATACCTTACTTTTGTATCCCCAAATTCAGCACTATGGCCAGGCAAGCTGACTGAATGGTAAGTAAATGAACAAATTAGTATATGATCAATTCTTTACATTTAATCATTTTCAAAGATGAGAGACCATATTTTGTAAAATAACAAAAAATATCAAGTAGATCAAACTAATTATCCTTTAATATAAATAGCTTAAAAATATATAAAAGCTTAAGAAATACTTTCTAATTGGTTCAGAAGACTGGCTGCTTGTGATTTTTTTCTATTTTTTCATAGTTATAACCAAGAGTATTTAGCTTTTACTATTGAAAAGTGAAATTTGAAACACCTATTCAAAGATTATCAATGATAACTTAGGTCAACAATCAACATAAAAGAAGTAACAACCCTCAAATACCAAGAAACTTGCCATCTATTTTATAGATATTCTTTACTCTGAAAGTGTGAAAGTGTTAGTCCCTCAGTTGTGTCCGGCCCTTTGCAGCCCCATGGACTGTAACCCACCAGGCTCCTCTGTCCATGGGATTCTGCAGGCAAGAATACTGGAGTGGGTAGCCATTCCCTTCTCCAGGGAGATCTTCCTGACCCAGGGATCAAACCTAGGTCTCCTGCATTGCAGGGGGATTCTTTACCATCTGGGTCGCCAGGAAAGCCGATTCTTTACTCTGGATCCAGTCTAACTACTTGTGGTGTTAAGCTATTCATTTGTAAGTTGGCTAAGTAACTGGTAAAGACTCCTTTGGGGCATATCATTTGTAATACTGATTTATTGGTCTGCCACCTCCCAGTATAGATCTGACTCTGAGCTTATAATTAGGGTGCATAATGTGGAAACAGAATGTGGTGGTTGACTATCTTGCTTTATAAAATGGTACAGACATATAAAGTGGTATGGTTTAATTAAATGAACCGAGAATGTTGGTTTCATCTACATGGCTTTAAAACATTAGTTTTAGCAATGTCATAATATATACCCAAAAGACTCAATAGCTGTGGTTCTACAAACAACCTCAGAAATAGCTATCATACTTCACTGTATAAATATTATTTCTCATCTATTCATTAATTCAGTTTATAGTTAAGTTGCCTCCTAACTGGGAGTACAATGGTGACCAAGACAGATAATGTTCTCTTGACCTCTCGGAGCTTAAAGTTTAGAGGAGGGAAGAAAAAAGTGTTAAGTCACTTACAATATACAGACAAATACCACATAAGGAAAAGTACAATCTACAGTTTTTAAAGTTATATTTCATTCTTTATCTTCCAAATCCTATGGAATACTATTCTCCTATATTGTTTCCATCCTTTGTGCTGTGTGCTGTGCTTAGTCGCTCAGTCGTGTTTGACTCTTTCTGACCACATAGATTGCAGCCACCAGGCTCCTCTGTCCATGGAGATTCTCCAGGCAAGAATACTAGCGTGGGTTCCCATGCCCTCTTCCAGGGGATCTTCCCAACCCAGGGATCAAACCCAGGTCTCCCGCACTGCAGGAAGAGTCTTTACCATCTGAGCCACCAGGGAAGCCCTGTTTCCATCCTTCACTATGAAGCAGCTCTGGCTCACGATTTGTAGTCCCAGATTTCTCTGTAGCCCCGAGAAAAATTCTAAAAATAACACTTAGTAAGATGGCACCATGTTCACAGTGGGTGCTCAATAGCCACTGAGAATATTCAATAATTTTTCTTTTCCTTTTGTCCTTAATTTATTTTTTATTTTGGAGTATTTTGATTTACAATGTTGTGTTAGCTTCAAGTGCACAGCAAAGTGCTTCAGTTATACATATATCTATTTTTTCCAGATTCCTGTTCTATAGAGGTTATTACAGAATATTGAGTAGAGTTCTTTGTGCTACACAGTAGGTCTTTGTCGATTATCTATTTTTATATATAGTAGTGTATATAAACCACCTAGTAGTGTTAGGAGGTTGGGTAGTGTTAATCCCAACCTCCTAATTTATCCTTTCCTCCCCCACACACCTTTCCTCTTTGTAACCATATGTTTGCTTTCTAAGTCTGTGAGTCTGTTTCTAGTTTGTACATAAATTCATTTCTATCATTTTTTTTTTAGATTCCACATATAAATGATATCATATGATGTTTGTCTTTCTCCATCTGACTTAACTTCACTTACTAATCTCTAGGCCCATTTGTGTTGCTGGCAAATGGCAAATTCTCATTTTTTTTAATAAAAATTTTTTTCATAAAATTTTTCAATATTACTCATTACCTGAGTAATATTCCATTGTATGTTTGCACCACATCTTCCTTATCCATTCCTCTGTCAGTCTCCACTGGGCTGCACGTACCCTTTCCAATTATGGTTTCCTCCAGATATACGCCCAGGAGTGGGATTACAGGATCATATGGTAGCTCCACTTTTGGGTTTTTAAGGAACTTCCATACTATTCTTCATAGTGGCTGTACCAATTTACATTTCCTAATAGTGTAGGTAGGTTCATTTTTCTCCCTACCTGGTCTCCAGCATATATTGTCTGTAGACTTTCTGATGGCCATTCTGACTAGAATGAGGTTTTGATTTGTATTTCCCTAATAAGTAATGATGTTGAGCATCTTCTCATGTGCTTTTGGCTATCTGTATGTCTTTCTTGGAAATGTCTATTTAGATCTTCTGTCCATTTTTTGATTGGGTTGTTTTCATCTTTGATATTGAGCTGCATGAGATGTCTGTATATTTTGGAGATTAATCCTTTTTCAGTCACATTGTTTGCAAATATTTTCTCCCATTCTGCGGGCTGTATTTTTGTTTATGGTTTCCTTTGCTGTGCAAAAGCTTTTAAATTTAATTAGGTCCCATGTATTAATAATTATTAACCAAAGTGAAAAGTCACAAGCAACTAAAACACAAGACAGTATTATTTCTTCCTAGACAAACAATGCATTGCTTGATGAGTCTAAATCACCAATAAAAATCCAAAACTAAAAAGCCTGGCTACTGATCTCTAGGAATTCATTATAAAGAAATGATTACATAAGTGTGTAAAAATATAAGTAGAAAAATGTTTATTGTAGCATTATCTGCAAGAGTAAAAAAAAAAGGCATTAAAAAGAATACCTAGAAATAAACTTAACCAAGGAGATGAAAGACCTATATACAAAAACTATAAAGCAAAGATGAAGGAAATTGAAGATGATACAAAGAAATGGAAAGATACATGTTCATGAATTGGAAGAATTAATATTACTAAAATATCCATATTACCCAAAGCAATCGCCAGATCTAATAGGATTCCTGTCAAAATACCTATGATGTTTTTCAAATAACTAGAACAAATAATCCTAACATTTATATGGAACTACAAAAGATCCTACATGGATCACAGCCTTGTCTAACTCAATCAAACTATAAGCCATGCCATGTAGGGCCACCCAAGATGGAAGGGTCATAGTGCAGAGTTCTGACAAAACATGGTCCACTGGAGAAGGGAATGGCAAACCACTTCAATATTCTTGCCTTGAGAACCCCACAAACAGTATGAAAAGGTGAAAAGATAAGACACTGAAAGATGAACTCCCCAGGTCAGTAAGTGCCCAATATGCTACTGGGGAAGAGTGGTGAAATGAGTCCAGAAAGAATGAAGAGGCTGAGCCAAAGAAAAAAACAATGTCCAGTTGTGGATGTGACTGGTAATGGAAGTAAAGTCTGATGCTGTAAAGAACAATATTTCATAGGAACCTGGAATGCTAGGTCCGTGAATCAAGGTAAATTGGAAGTGGTGAAATAGGAGATGGCAAGAGTGAATACTGACATTTTAGGAATCAGTGAACTAAAATGGGCTGGAATGGGTGAATTTAATTCAGATGACCATTATATCTACTGTTGTGGGCAAGAATCCCTTAGAAGAAATGGAGTGGCCTTCATAGTCAACAAGAGAGTCCGATATGAGTATTTGGGTGCAGTCTCAAAAATGACAGAATGACCTCTGTTCGTTTCCAAGACAAACCTTTCGGTATCACAATAATCCACGTCTATGTCCCAATCACTAATGCCGAAGAAGCTAAAGTTGAACGGTTCTATGAAGACCTACAAGACCTTCTAGAATTAACACCAAAAAAAAGATGTCCATTTCATCTAGGGGACTGGAATGCAAAAGTAGGGAGTCAAGAGATACCTGGAGTAATAGGCACCTTGGGCCTTGGAGTACAAAATGAAGCAGGGCAAAGGCTAACGGAGTTTTGCCAAGAAAATGCACTGGTCATACCAAACACCCTCTTCCAACAACACAAGAGACGACTACACAAGGATATCATGAGATGGTCAATACCAAAATCAGATTGATTATATTCTTTGCAGCCAAAGATGGAGAAGCTCTATACAGTCAGCAAAAATAAGACTGGGAGCTGACTGTGGCTCAGATCATGAACTCCTTATTGCCAAATACAGACTTACATTGAAGAAAGAGGGGAAAACCACTAGACCACTCAGGTATGACCTAAATCAAATCCCTTATGATTATACAGTGGAAGTGAGAAATAGATTTAAGGGACTAGACCTGATAGAGTGCCTGATGAACTATGGACAGAGGTTCGTGACATTGTACAGGAGACAGGGATCAAGACCATCCCCCCAAAAAAAGAAATGCAAAAAGCAAAATGGCTGTCTGAGGAGGCCTTACAAATAGCTGTGAGAAGAAGAGAAGCAAAAAGTAACAGAGAAAAGGAAAGATATACCCATGTGAATGCAGAGTTCCAAAGAATAGCAAGGAGAGATAAGAGAACCTTCCTCAGCGATCAATGCAAGAAATAGAGGAAAACAATAGAATGGGAAAGACTAGAGATCTCCTCAAGAAAATTAGAGATTTCAAGGGACCATTTCATGAAAGTTCAGATCAGTTGCTCAGTTGTGCCCGACTCTTTGAGACCCCGTGAACCACAGCACACCAGACCTCCCTGTCCATCACCAACTCCTGGAGTCTACCCAAACCCATTTTCATTGAGTTGGTGATGCCATCCAACCATCTCATCCTCTGTCGTCCCCTTCTTCTCCCGCCGTCAATCTTTCCCAGCATCAGGGTCTTTTCCAATGAGTCAGCTCTTTACATCAGGTGGCCAAAGTACTGGAGTTTCAGCTTCAGCATCAGTCCTCCCAATGAAAACCCAGGACTAATCTCCTTTAGGATGGACTGGTTTGAACTCCCTGCAGACCAAGTGACTCTCAAGAGTCTTCTCCAACACCACAGTTCAAATGCATCAATTCTTCGATGCTCAGCTTTCTTTATAGTCCAACTCTCACATCCATACATGACTACTGGAAAAACCATAGCCTTGACTAGATGGACCTTTGTTGACAAAGGAATGTCTCTACTTTTTAATATGCTGTCTAGGTTGGTCATAACTTTCCTTCCAGGGAGTAAGCGTCTTTTAATTTCATAGCTGCAATCACCATCTGCAGTGATGTTGGAGCCCAGAAAAATAAAGTCAGCCACTGTTTCCCCATCTACTTGCCATGAAGTGATGGGACTGGATGCCATGATCTTGTTTTCATGCAAAGATGGGCTCAATAAAGGACAGAAATGGTATGCACCTAACAGAGGCAGAAGATATTAAGAAGAGGTGGCAAGAGTACACAGAAGAACTATACAAAAAAGATCTTCACGACCCAGATAATCATGATGGGTGTGATCACTGACCTAGAGCCAGACATCCTGGAATGTAAAGTCAAGTGATGCCTTAGAAAGCATCACTACGAACAAAGCTAGTGGAGGTGATGGAATTCCAGTGGAGCTATTCCAAATCTTGAAAGATGATGCTGTGAAAGTGCTGCACTCAATATGCCAGCACATTTGGAAAACTCAGCAGTGGCCACAGGACTGGAAAAGGTCAGTTTTCATTCCAATCCCAAAGAAAGGCAATGCCAAAGAATGCTCAAACTACCACACAATTGCACTCATCTCTCACGCTAGTAAAGTAATGCTCAAAATTCCCCAAACCAGGCTTCAGCAGTATGTGAACTGTGAACTTCCTGATGCTCAAGCTGCTTTTTAGAAAAGGCAGAGGAACAAGAGATCAAATTGCCAACATCTGCTGGATCATTGAAAAAGCAAGAGAGTTCCAGAAAAACATCTATTTCTGCTTTATTGACTATGCCAAAGCCTTTGACTGTGTGGATCACAATAAACTGTGGAAAATTCTGAAAGAGATGGGAATACCAGACCACCTGACCTGCCTCTTGAGAAATTTGTATGCAGATCAGGAAGCAACAGTTAGAACTGGACATGGAACAACAGACTGGTTCCAAATAGGAAAAGAAGTACGTCAAGGCTGTATATTATCACCCTGCTTATTTAACTTCTATGCAGAGTACATCATGAGAAACACTGGGCTGGAGGAAGCACAAGCTGGAATCAAGATTGCTGGGAGAAATATCAATAACCTCAGATATGCAGATGACACAACCTTATGGCAGAAAGTGAAGAAGAACTAAAAAGCCTCTTGATGAAAGTGAAAGACGAGAGTGAAAAAAGTTGGCTTAAACTCAACATTCAGAAAACTAAGATCATGGCATCCAGTCCCATCACTTCACGGCAAATAGATGGGGAAACAATGGCTGACTATTTTTCTGGGCTCCAAAATCACTGCAGATGGTGATTGCAGCCATGAAATTAAAAGACATTTACTCCTTGGAAGGAAAGTTATGACCAATCTAGACAGCATATTAAAAAGCAGAGACATTCCTTTGTCAACAAAGGTCCATCTAGTCAAGGTTGTGGTTTTTCCAGTAGTCATGTATGGATGTGACAGTTGGACTATAAAGAAAGCTGAGCATTGAAGAATTGATGCATTTGAACTGTGGTGTTGGAGAAGACTCTTGAGAGTCACTTGGTCTGCAGGGAGTTCAAACCAGTCCATCCTAAAGGAGATTAGTCCTGGGTTTTCATTGGGAGGACTGATGCTGAAGCTGAAACTCCAATGCTTTGGCCACTTAATGTGAAGAGCTGACTCATTGGAAAAGACCCTGATGCTGGGAAAGATTGAGGGCAGGAGAAGAAGGCGACGACAGAGGATGAGATGGTTGGATGGCATCACTGACTCAATGGACATGTATATGGTGATGGACAGGGAGGCCTGGCGTGCTGCGAGTTATGGGGTCACAAAGAGTCGGACATGACTGAGCAACTGAACTGAACTGATCATGATGTGGAGAATAGGGAACCCTAATACACTGTTGGTAGGATTGTAAATTGTTGTAGCCACTATGAGAAAGAGTATGGAGGTTCTTCAAAAAAGTAAAAATAGAATTACCATACGACACAACAATTTCACTGTTGGGCATACATCAGAAAAAAATGAAAACACTAATTCAAAAAGATACAAGCATCCCAATGTCCACAGTAGCTTTTTTACAACATTCAAGATATGGAAGTAACCTTAGCGTCCATCAACAGATAAATGGATAAAGACAATGTGGTATATAAATATAAAGGAATATTCAGTTCAGTTGCTTAGTCATGTCCGACTCTTTGCGACCCCATGAATCGCAGCACGCCAGGCCTCCCTGACCATCACCATCTCCCGGAGTTCACTCAAATTCACGTCCATCAAGTCGGTGATGCCATCCAGCCATCTCATCCTCTGTCGTCCCCTTTTCCTCCTGCCCCCAATCCCTCCCAGCATCAGAGTCTTTTCTAATGAGTCAACTCTTTGCATGAGGTGGCCAAAGTACTGGAGTTTCAGCTTTAGCATCATTCCTTCCAAAGAACACCTAGGGCTGATCTCCTTTAGAATGGACTGGTTGGATCTTTTTGCAGTCCAAGGGACTCTCAAGAGTCTTCTCCAACACCACAGTTCAAAAGCATCAATTCTTCAGCACTCAGCTTTCTTCACAGTCCAACTCTCACATCCATACATGACAAATGGAAAAACCTTAGCCTTGACTAGACGGACCTTTTTTGGCAAAGTAATGTCTCTGCTTTTCAATATGCTATCTAGGTTGGTTATAACTTTTCTTCCAAGGAGTAAGCATCTTTTAATTTCATGGCTGCAATCACCATCTGCAGTGATTTTGGAGCCCCCAAAAATAAAGGAATACTACTCAGCCATAAAAAATGAAATTTTGCCATTTGCAACAGTAGGGATTGACCTGAAGGGTATTGTGCTTAATGAAATAAGTCAGACAGGCACTGCATGTTATCACTTATATGTGTAATCTAAGGAAAAAAATGAATGAATATAACAAAATAGAAACAGTCTGACAAATATAGGAAACAAATTAGTGGTTACCAGAGGCGAAAAGGAATAGGAGAGGGACAACATAGAGGCAGGGGATTAAGAGGTATAAACTGCTATGTATAAAATAAACTGCAAGAATATACTGTATAGCACAAGGAATACAGATAATATTTTATAATAATTTTAAATGAAGTATAATCTAAAAAATATTGAATGATTTGTAAATTAACTATACTTCAATTTAAAAATAATAATAAAAAGAAAAGAAAGAAAACAGTTGAATATCTGAACATAGAATATTGGCTAAATCAAATGGGATTTACCCATGCAATATGATACTATGCAGTCATTAGAAATTTATACATACACATATGGAAAGACAACTATAACAACTGGCATGTAAAGCAGATTTTTTAAAAAAAATATGAGTAGTATAATCCCATTTGGAGGAAAACTTTTTTAAAATTCTAACTATATGTGTAAGTGAATATATGTAGAAAATTTTCAAACGAGACACCAAAATGTTAACATTCTTAAGACAGTCCTTATTTTCACCTAAAAACTCTTCTGTGTTTCCTGAATGTTTCTATAAAATTTTTTACAATTAAGAAAAAAAAGTAATTTTCACTTTGAGTTTTTTAAAAACTTGTTCCCACCCATCAAAGACAATAAAACATGCTTATCTATGTCAAGTAGTATGTAAGGAGTTTACAGTCAGATCGTATACAGGTTGTGATAACTAATGCTATAGGACTGAGTTAGAAATGTGCACTTACAACCTCAGGCAGTAATTAGAACCTCAGAAGTTAGGCAGAATAGGTTTAATTTTCTGATTGCCACTGTTAAATCTATAGACATCAAAGTTTCATTTTTGTGTTATTTAAACGTTTTCTATGCTGTGGGTCCCTAATCTGTAAAACAGGAAACAAAAGCACCTACTTGATAGAGCTATTGTGACCAGTAAATAATATATATAAAGCTCTGAATAATCCCCCAGCTTATATCAAGCATATCTATATCTGTACACACACACACACACATAATAAACAAAGTTAAAAAGTTACTTTCTTCATGATCCCCCAAGATTAATACTGGATAAAGTAAGCACTCTGATATGCTTTTTATCCCCTAAACATATTTGTTCTCCATGTTTAATAATTATTCTATTGTCTATATGAGTTAAATATTAATAGCAAAATTTCCCCACTGTTTTATTGCATATTGAATGTAGAAAAATTCAGTTTTATAAAAATGTATAAGGTGAAATGTAAAAATCCCTCTCCTAATTTCAACAACATTCCCAATTCAATATCATGTCTTTCAATATTGTACTTATGCCCATATATTTGATTTGTTTGGTGGCTTAATTTACCAAAATGAGATCAAACTAAACATACTGATCTGCCCTCTATCTCACACAATATATCATGGAAAACTTTCCATATCATTCTTTTTACTGCTGTACAGTATTCCATTATATATCATTATTTAACCATGTCCCTATTGATGACCATTAAGATTATTTCCAACTTTGTAGTAAAGCAAACAACCCTGCAGTGTACATCCATATGTACAAGTCTTCCAGAACTTGCAGATATTTTTGTGGAGTAGTTTCAGAAGTGAAATTGTTAGCTTCGCAAGCCTACATTTCCTAAGGAAGAGTATAAAGCTGAGACAAAGCTTTTAAGCTAGGCGATTCTTGAGATATAAAATCCTAGCACCTGAAGGACAAGAGGGAAAGAGAGGTGAGGCGGCTAAGGAGGAAAAGCAAATAAAAGGTAATACTGTTACCAAGCTGGTTTCACTGATCGGAGTCCCACAGGCTGTCTTCCAGTTAAGCTAAATGGACCATTATGTCTCAGAATGGGAAACGAAGAAAGGAAAGAAAGGAAAAGCAATTGAACTGCCAGTTTCTTCCCATCTCTTGCCTCTCCCTGGTCAAAGTCTGTCCCCTGAGTTTCTGGTCCTGCTACCTAACCCACCTAAGCAGCTGCTGGGGACAGAGCTTCTACCACACGCCCTAAGCCTAGAAGGAATAAAAGTTTCCAAGACTCTGCTCAGGTAGGAAGTCCTGCTGCAGCTGAGCCTCACAGCAAAACCTAAGTGGGCAGGTGGCTTAAGGAGCTGAAGAAGTCATCTCCTAGGAGATGGCTGCCAACCCATGCTCCACTAAAAAGGCACGCCTGTGTTGACTTCGTTGTGCTCTGCCAACAAGCCTTCTAACTCAATCTCTCAGATGAAAAGTAGTATACGCTGCTTTAGCTTACTTACATTTCTTGATTATTAGTGAGACAGAGCATCTTTCACTATTGATTGGCATTCATATTCCTTCTGGGGATGGCTTGTCCTTATACATTTCAAGTGTAATTTCTCACCCTTCCATTAGGAGTCCATAATTAAACTACTGAATTCTGTTACTCTCAGCTCTGCCCTATTTCCTAAAACTACTTCGGGTTACCTATGAAGCAGATACTTAAGGCTATCAGCTTACATACAGTACATAAATCTCTTTGCTGGTTATCTTGACCACTAAAATAACAAAAAAGGACCAAGCAAGAACATGACAACTTCCTTATCCCAGTTTCCATAATTACTTTTCACTTGGTCAGGGAAACTTCAGCATGTTAAAACAAGTTATACATTTCCATTGAGTTTTCATGTTTCCTCAAGCTCTGGCCCAGAGAAGGCAAAGGCACCCCACTCCAGTACTCTTGCCTGGAAAACCCCATGGACAGAGGAGCCCGGTAGGCTGCAGTCCATGGGGTCGCTAGGAGTTGGATACGACTGAGCGACTTCACTTTCACTTTTCACTTTCATGCATTGGAGAAGGAAATGGCAACCCACTCCAGTGTCCAGGAGAATCCCAGAGATGGGGGAGCCTAGGGGGCTGCCATCTATGGGGTCGCAGAGACTCACTCAGACATGACTGAAGCGACTTAGAAGCAGCAGCAGCAGCAAGCTCTGGCCAGAATGCCAGGACAGTCAGAACAATGACTCTGGCCGGCCATCATCTCTGTCTCTAAGCCAATCAAGCTTCATTGCCAATGTCCAATTCAGATTTTCTTTTAGCACTGTCAGTTTTGACCATAATATAACCACCTTCAATGTAAAACCTTTTTTTCATACAAAGACAGGCACCAAGAAATTCAGACCCAAATCTCTGACATGTCTTTTTTCCTCTTATGCTTTTTTTCCTTTTAAGAATTACCCTGATTGGTTTTTTGATTCAATTTCTGCATCATACCCAAGGGTCAATCCATCACCTGTCTCTCTCACCCTTTTCATCTTTGCCATACTTTAAAAATTGGACGACCAACAAACGTGCAGCAGCTATTGACTCTAAAGCTATAGTTAGTAATATATTTGGTCTCAAATTAGAAATTGTGTCAAACAGCTGGAAGTCTTACTGGACTGTAATATGAATACAGTCTTACTGGACTGTAATATGAATACAGTCTTACTGGACTGTAATATGAATACAGTCTTACTGGACTGTAATATGAATAAAACTATACTGCCTCTAGAAGAGAGTTACTCTATAGTGAGACTGAAAACAATGTGGTATTCAGATAGTGCTTTAAACCCAGGTCTTTATATTTTTTTAAATGAATGTATTTTCAACTCGGCTAACAAAATCTAATTCATGCAGCTGACAGATTCAATATGTATAGAGAAAAAACTATTTTCCAATCCTAAATTACAGGAATATGACTTAGACTTAACTAAATCAGTCCTATCTAATTCGAGGCATGCTATGGCACGGCCACAAAGGGGAAATGTATTAACTTTTCCCTCTGAATAATTCTTCTATAATTTCAACCTTGTTATTTATTCAACATAAGCTACCATGTGCTATGTTTTCACTCACTAATATTCGCAGCAACACTAACACTGCATCCCATTTTTTGTTAGCATATTAATAAAATTCTTGCCTCTGTTAAATATATAGTTGGTATAACAACAAAAAATAATTTATTTGCATTACACTCTATCGTTTACAAACTCTTTTCTATTATACATATATAATCTCAATGAATTATAATTGTCCTTCACAACTTTAAAATGTGACAATACACTACAAATCTTCAAAAGCAAATCATGTCAAATATTGTGAATAAGATTATAGCAATAAAAGACCAACAGAAGTATAAAGAAATTAACCTGCCATTCCTTCTTACTTTGCTCCCAGATAACTCTGCATTAGCACTGTTGGTTCATTTTCCCAATTTAAGCTTTTAAAAAATACATACTAAATTTCCCTTTATTGTATTTCAATCAATTGCTGAAGCTGAGACTACGATGTCATAAATAAAGCACCAGATCATAAATTTCTCAAAAGGCATAAAATCAAAAACACCCTGCACCTACAAATTAAATGCAAAACACATGAACTAAACAATGAAAAGGAATTACTATGTGAAATTTAACTGGATCAGTTAGTTAAGCAGTCTATTCTGAACAGACTTAGTCTTTATTCTCAGTCCTGATATTAAGATTATAACCATGCACCAAAATCATCTTGGTCTAGTCTTTTCATTTCATGTTTTCTTATAAATTACAGAGCTATGGGAAAAAAAGTCAATCACCTTTCAGATGTTTGACTGCAAAAGCACTGCTTAGAATAGCAATGATTTGAATTATTTAAATACAGGACTGTGCATGAAATGAGAGCTATCTGTAAAACAGCACACACTTAAACTACTGTATATATTACAACATTTCAAATACCTAAAGATCTCAAGCCTCCCACGATTCTATATTTACACAGCTGATGAGAAACTCCAGTATACAGAATTTTTTTTAAGGGCCTAGTTAAAGACAGCAACACATTTTAACATTTTCATACAAACAAATACTACATCCACAACTTGTTATCGTGACATTGAGAGACCACTTTGCTTGTGCTCCCTATAAAATACATTTTAAAAGAATATTTAAGACTCTCCTGGTGGTGCAGTGGATAAGAATCCGCCTGCTAATGCAGGGGACACCGGTTCGATCACTGACCTGGGAGATCCCACATGCCGCAGAGCAACCAAGCCCACGCACCACAACTACTGAGCCTGTGCTCTAGAGACTGCACCACCTCCTGAAGCCCATGAGCCTCCAGCCCATGCTCCACAATAAGAGAAGCCACTGCAATGGGAAACCTGCACACCACAACAAAAGTATTAGCACCCCCCACCCCTCTGCTGGACACAACCAGAGAAAGCCCATGTGCAACAACAAAGACCCAGTGCTGCCAAAAAGAAGTAAACAAATAAACATTTTTTGAAAAGAATATATAAAGTTGAACTTGACTTTGTAACATACAAGATTGAAATAACATGTAAAACCAAATATCATTGTGAAGATTGGTAAAAATACTTAACTGTTAATTTTTTGTTACAATAAACTCATTTCTTAATAGTGTTATTTGAAAAGAAGTATATTCTAAGTTTTCCAAAATTTCAGCAGTTTTTGAATTAACCTGTGAAAATAACTCTAATAGAAATTTGCAATTTAAGAATTGTCCTATTTTGCAATTGGATTTTCTTTCTCCTGCTGCTGCTGCTGCTATGCCGCTTCAGTTGTATCCGACTCTGTGCGACCCCAGAGACGGCAGCCCACCAGGCTCCCCGTTCCTGGGATTCTCCAGGCAAGAACACTGGAGTGGGTTGCCATTTCCTTCTCCAATGCATGAAAGTGAAAAGTGAAAGTGAAGTCGCTCAGTCATGTCCGACTCCTAGCGACCCCATGGACTGCAGCCCACCAGGCTCCTCCGTCCCTGGGATTCTCAAGGCAAGAACACTGGAGTGGGTTGCCATTTCCTTCTCCATTTCTTTCTCCTAAATGATAGAAATAATTGAAAGCTAATCTGTCATCTTCAGTTTAGCTGCTCAGTTGTGTCCTACTCTTTGTGACCGCATGGACTGCAGTGCGCCAGGCTTCCCTGCCCATCACCAACTCCCAGAGCTTGCTCAAACTCAAGTTCATTGAGTCGGTGATGCCATCCAACCATCTTATCCTCTGTTGTCCCCTTCTCCTCCTGCCTTCAATCTGTTATCTTAGAAGGTATAATTCACACTTCACTCTTTTCCAAAAGGCATAAGGCAATCAAAAGACTGCAGATTTTATCTAACATAAAAATGATCAAAAAACACAAGTGTGGTTCATACAACAATAGTTCTTGGTCTCAGCAGAGCTTTACACTGATCTATTTTCTGAAAAACCGCTCTCACAATGCACACACACACAGACACATACGCAGTTGTAAGCACTAGACAATGTTTACATCTCTAATTACTAAAGTTAAGCATTTAATGGGCTTCCCTAGTAACTCAGCTGGTAAACAATTCACCTGCAATGCAGAGACCATGATTTGATTCCTGGGTTGGGAAGATGCCATGGAGACGGTATAGGCTTCCCACTTCAGTATTCATGGGCTTCCCAGGTGGCTCAGCTGGTAAAGAATCCGCCTGCAATGCCGGAGACCTGGGTTTGATCCCTGGGTTGGGAAGATCCCTTGGAGGAGGGAATGGCAACCCACTCCAATATTCTTGCCTGAAGAATCCCCAAGGACAGAGGAGCCTGGTGGGCTACAGTCATGGGATTGCAAAGCATCAGACATGACTGAGCGACAAGAACAGCACAGAGTATGCATTTAATGATATTATTTCTGATGTTATTCTGATATTATTTCTGAAATTTTAGGAACGTTTATATACACATGGTTTCCCAGGTGGCTCAAAGAAGAATCTGCTGCATTGCAGGAGGTGCAAGGTCAATCCCTGGGTTGGGAAGATCCCCTGGAGAAGGAAAATGGCAACCCACTCCAATATTCTTGCCTGGGAAATCCTACGGACAGACCTAGCAGGCCACAGGCCACAGTCCATGGGGTCGCAAAGAGTCGGGCACAACTTAGCAACTAAACAACGATATGTACACCTGGCAGGGCCTAATCAGAGGAGTTCCAACTACAGTGTCAAACCTTCTGGGGTCATTTAGGTACCAAATATGTTAACTCCTCCATCACTTCATTACTCAGAGTTGATTTATATGATCAGGGGACACGTGGCAAAAAACTAGACTATGAAATATTGCTACACATCTTACTGACAGGCAAGAATGATTGAGATTATCGTACGATAACAGCATCACAACTTAGGAAGACTCAGCTGAAGCACCTCTGAGGCAGAAACTCTGGATAAAGCCAAAGGAGGTTGGCTATTGGTCAAAAGGGAAATGTCTCCAATGTAAATTTCCTTGGAAGATACCACAGACACAGAAGTATATAATATATATATATCAGCAATAGTTGCAAAAAGATCATAATATCTTCTAGTTTTTTTTAAGTCATAGCCAAATGACATAGTAACTGAATTGGATGATTTCATAATTTTTACATTAGTCAGCAGAAATGCTACAGGAAAGAGGTAAAAACTAAGTGATTTGGCATCATGAGTTTACTGAGAAAATCACATTCCAAAGTACATCAATTCTTTAAAAATTTCAGAATATGACATATAACTAATCATTATTATTATAAGATTTCAGCAGGATTACAGCATTAGTTTATGCTAAGTAATGCAGCCTGAAAAAGCTCAATAAATCTTAGCTGAACCAAATCTCAAAGGACAAATTAACACAGTCATCCCTAGTTTACAACACAAATAGATATGAAAAGAAAACAAAGACTTGGAAGTAGAGAAATCTAGTACAATCCTAGAGTAATGAATAAAAATATAGACTAATTCCATGGAATAATACATATACAAGAGAAATGACCTGTAAACTATAAAAATTTTAAAAATTAAAATAATAATAAAAGTCATTGAGTCCACTATAGTACATATATTAGATATTAAAACATTCACTCTCTCAATATATAAAGGTTTCTCACAGGAGCCAAATGTGGGGAGACTGGAAGGGAACTCAGTCTCAAAACTTATCCACTTTAGGCTTATAATACTAAATTTTAATATCGCAAAATGTTAAGAATTTTAAAAACTTTCAAAAAGGAGATATACTAAACTACACAAGCAGTTTTTTTTTTTTTCCCTCAAGTAAACAGTGAATAAAAATCTATCTTCCTTCACTGGATTTCAAATCCTATTAACAGATTTTCAGGTCCTACATTTAAAATGAGCCAGTGTCATGACGGCTAGAGGATGGGAAATACTATGTTAAAATCTAATTACATGCTAAAAAGAGTAAAGTGGGAAATTTAAAAAGAAAAATGACTTATCTTTCCTAAGTATATTCCTCTTTTACCTCAATTAAAATTATAGATTACTAAGAGTTTCACTAAAATTTTTCATGGCTTCCCAGTTGGGGAAATAAAATATTCGACCTAAGAAGAAACTGGAAAACTGTGATATGGCTACACTTATTTATTATGACTACATGCTACCAGAAGAAATATCAAAACTAACATCATATACTAAAATCAGAATCTGGTTCCAGGGTAACCCTATCCCACCAATATCAATGAAACCCTAGGAGTTTATCTATCCCAAAGTAATTTTATATGATTTTCTTTAAAGTTTCTTTTAAGTTATACCACGAGGGAATTCCCTGGTGGCTCAGTGGTTAAAAACCTGCTTGCCAATGCGGGGGAAACAGGTTTGACCCCTGATCCAGGAAGATCCCACATGCCATGGGGCGACAAAGTCTGTGCACCACAACTCTGAGACCACACACAAGAGCTTCAGCTCTGCAGCGAGAGAAGCAAGTGCAACTGGAAAAAGCTTGCACACAGCAATAAAGATCCAGCACAGTCATAAATAAATAATAATTTAAAAAATTATACCACTAAATTGTATTTTTAATAAGGAATGATTTGTCAAACTTTTAACATATATACACACATGTGCATAGGTATTCATATTGCTTCCTTTCCTCAATCAGCAAATATAAACAGGAAAAAACTAAAAAACTCAGAGATAAGTAAGTGTATGGAATGAATGTTAAAATAGTGTGCCAGACTAAAAAGCTTCTTGATGAAAGTGAAAGAGGAGAGTGAAAGAGTTGGCTTAAAGCTCAACATTCAGAAAAGGAAGATCATGGCATCTGGTCCCATCACTTCATGGGAAATAGATGGGGAAACAGTGGAAACAGTGTCAGACTTTATTTTGGGGGCTCCAAAATCACTGCAGATGGTGACTGCAGCCAGGAAATTAAAAGATGCTTACTCCTTGGAAGAAAAGTTATGACCAACCTAGATAGCATATTCAAAAGCAGAGACATTATTTTGCCAACAAAGGTTCGTCTAGTCGAGGCTATGGTTTTTCCTGTGGTCATGTATGGATGTGAGAGTTGGACTGTGAAGAAGGCTGAGCGCTGAAGAATTGATGCTTTTGAACTGTGGTGTTGGAGAAGACTCTTGAGAGTCCCTTGGACTGCAAGGAGATCCAACCAGTCCATTCTGAAGGAGATCAGCCCTGGGATTTCTTTGGAAGGAATGATGCTAAAGCTGAAACTCCAGTACTTTGGCCACCTCATGAGAAGAGTTGACTCACTGGAAAAGACTCTGATGCTGGTAGGGATTGGGGGCAGGAGGAGAAGGGGACGACAGAGGATGAGATGGCTGGATGGCATCACTGACTCGATGGACATGGGTTTGGGTGAACTCCGGGAGTTGGTGATGGACAGGGAGGCCTGGCGTGCTGCGATTCACAGGGTCGCAAAGAGTCGGACATGACTGAGCAACTGAACTGAACTGAACTTAGTATCTATTTGTTAATTCTCCTCTAAAGTTAACCATTGAAAGGACTGATGCTGAAGCTCCAATACTTTGGCCACCTGATGTGAAGAAATGACTCATTAGAAAAGACCCTGATGCTAGGAAAGACTAAGGCAGGAGGAGAAGGGGTCGACAGAGGATGAGATGGTTGGATGACATCACTGACTTGATGGATATGAGTTTGAGCAAGCTCTGGGAGTTGGTGATGGACAGGGAAGCCTGGCATCCTGCAGTTCATGGGGTTGCAAAGAGTTGGACACAAATGAGCAACTCAACTGAAATGAAAGCTAACCAAACATGTTTTTTAACCACAAATAGGAACCACTGGACTCAACTGGCAAACACACACAAACACAGACAAGCATTAAGCATTCGATAGTTTCTGAATATTGTGCAACCCTTTATGAAGTCAGTAAGGTAAACCATTTTATTTTTACTAATACAACATGCTGTTTCTGTATCAGAAATTAGCTGTTCATGAAGGCTAACAAATTTGACCCAAAATATCAATAAATTCAACTTTTGTTCCCAATAATAAAACATGTTATAATAGAATTCTACTATTAGAACAAATGGTTTTTCAGTAGGAAAAAATTATCTCCTTGTAATTCTGAAACTAGACAAAATGCAGTTTCAATTACTAACTGTGAATTAATATATTTGTTTTTTTATCAAAGTAAACCTGAAATAACAATTCATTCCATAAGATCTACTGCTGGATTATTTCTTCTGCATATGGCTCTGTTTGGCTTCCCAGGTGGCACAGTGGTTAAGAATCTGCCTAACAATACAGGAGACCCAGGAGACACTGGAGACATGGGTTTGGTTTGGTCACTGGGTGGGGAAGATCCCCTGGAAGGGGGCATGGCCACCCACTCCAGTACTCTTGCTTGGAGAATCCCATGGACAGAGGAGCCTGGTGGGCTACAGTCCTTAGGGTCGCAAAGAGTCAGACACAACTGAGCAAGCATGCATGCTATGGCTTTAATATCATAATCCAGTTAGTCTACTCAAATGTGTAACTGCTTTATTTACAAAGAAATATATCCTGTTCTACTGCACAAATAAAGTCTTGAGCATTCTTTAGTGAAAGAAAATTTTAGTTACACAGGATACTAATTTCTCAAAATTGTCTAATAAATTTAATTACCAAATAAAATTTATGTTGCTTATTTTTTTTCATTTACATGAATTGAACAGGACAACAAAATCTTATTCCAAGGCATCAATATTTTTAGATTATAAAATATGTCCTTTATTTAAACTATTTTATTCTTTCATTAAAACATTATATTTTGATTTATTAAATACAGATAGAATTTTTTAATTTCTAACCTTGCAGTTTTAATTTGTTTCTATAAGAGAAACAAAACCACAAAGTAAGCATAATACAGGAAAATGTATCATCACAGAAAATCAGTCACTTTAAGCTGTAGAACACTGCCCTCTGCAGTCCACTGATCTAAAAAACAATTCCATGTACCTAAATCACAACTTAATCCAGCCAATGGATTTTTCTTTGTTACTGAAGCAGAATTCTTCCATGCTTTTTAAAAACTCAGATTTATTCTAGAGAAATGTCTGTGTCAAATGTTCTTCAACTTCTCCCCTTCTGACTCACCCAAATCTCAATTTCAGTTAAATATGGCATTAACTTTCATGTTCTTGCATAAGGAACACAGTATTTAACCCAACTGATCTCACCCAAATTAGTCTGGACAAAGCAAATCTAAGAAAACATGGACATACCACATATAAAAAAGGAATAAAGATACTGAATTCAGAATTCAATTTACACAAGGTCTTAACCTGATTTTACATTAACTTGGTACTACAATAGTTGGGAAAGCTATACACAGCAGAAATAACAGCAGGCATAGCGCAGACAAGTAATCTATGCAAACTTTAGTATACGGACTGAACTTCTTCAGCCCCTCTCCTGTACCACATAACAGTACAGCTGCCAGACCAGTCCAATCCAGCAGTTACTGGTCATCTTCCATTTCACGTACTGAGCTGGTACAGGGAATTATAAATATTAATAAGACATAATCCTAATTCTGGAAAAGTATAGAGGAAAAGAAACATAATTTCAATTCAAAATGGTAAGAACAATGAAAGCAGAGGAGCACAGAGAGCCATCTCTTTGTCTATCTCTGTATGGTTCAAGGAACAGGGAAAAGATTCCTAAAGGTGAAAATACCCTGAACCTAGTCTTCAAGGATGAGCACAAATTAATCTAGTAAACAGAGAGAGCTATCCAAATAAAGGAAAAAACAAAAAAAAACTTGAACTAAAATCAGAAGATGTAAAACAGCAAGATGTAGGGCAGTAGATACTGACAACCCCAGAGTGCTTCAAAGTGACTCGTGAGCCATTAAAACCTCAAACAAACAGAGAGGTCAGGATCCTAGCAGTAAATTTTAAGTAAATCTGGAGTAATTTTTAAAGCTCCCTGCAAGGGATTCTGGTGCACAGTCAGGTTGCTGAAATAATACTTTAAGTCTGATAGTACTGGAATTTAAAATAAAGGTTGAGGAGGTGGGAAAGGCTGAAGAGGTGGGATTGAAGTGTAAATATGAATCAGATGGTGGTGGAATTTTTACATAAATACATAAATTAATATGTCACACTAATTTAGCCTATGAGTAAACGGGAATCACTTTTAAACAGGGAAAAACATGGTCAGATACGTATTTTAGAAGCAGTATAGAGGACAGAGTTGAGTGGGATCAGATTTAAAATAGGGATAACATGTAGAAATGCCCCTGCAACAATAAAATAGAAATACTCAACAAGTATTCTGACACATGAACCTAAAACAAAGTCAAAAGGTAGACCCCTTAAGACTGACTGCACTTGCAGATGTATTTTCAATTTGGCTCACGTTGTAGTGCAACTGCCTAGCCAACTTTAACTTCTCTTTTAAAACCTCATTCAAAAATCAAGAGATATCACACTAACGCCAAGATTTTATATCTGGTCTGGCATTACTGGCACTCAGAGCAATAACCGGCTGGAGCAAAGGTCAATTTCCCTAGTTCATACAGGCATGCACTCCCCCTGTAAGGGCTTCCCTGGTGGCTCAGAGGGTAAAGCCTCTGCCCGCAATGCAGGAAACCCAAGTTCAATCCCTGGGTCAAGAAGATCCCCTGCAGAAGGAAATGGCAACCCCTTCTGATACTCTTGCCTGGAAAATCCCATGGATGGAGAAGCCTGGTAGGCTTCATGGGGTCACAAAGAGTCAGACACGACTGAGCAACTTCACTTTCACCCTCTGTAAACTACAATTCTCACGACTATATATAAATTCCAACCCACTTCATTCAGTTATGTTAATGGCCTGAACTCTGCAGGCTATTCACTTTTTAAAAATTAGTTTTTGTGATCCTGCTCTAAAAACCCTGAACCCTGATCAGGATCACAGAAAAGATCAGGGCTAAAAAATGAATTTAGAATCAACACAGCCTACAGTTAAAACTGCAAGAATAGTAGCGAGAAACAGCAATATAGTCTTGGGCAAAACAACATTTAATCATGCAGACTTTATGCTTTATGATATTCCTATCAGCTTAAAAGTGGCCCTTACCACATTCAATTTATTTACTTATTTAGGCTCCTTTGAAGCATGTGGGATCTTAGTTCCCTGACCAGGGATTAAACCTGTGCCCCTTGCAGTAGAAGCACAATGTCTTATCCACTAGACTTCCAGGAAGTCCCTCACATTCAAATCTTAGTTAAATTTTTATTTTCCTCATGTATATATATTTCAATCTCTCTGGCACTATTATTGTGCTGTGCTGTGCTTAGTCGCTCAGATGTGTCTGATTTTTGGAAACCTGTGGACTGTAGCCCACCAGGCTCCTCTGTCCATAGGAATTCTCCAGGCAAGAACACTGGAGTGGGGAGTCATGCCCTCTTCCAGGCACAGGAAGAAGACTATCAGGACAGGACCCTGTTCTGGCTCCTCTGTTGTTTCTTCAAGTTCCATTATCTATTCTGATATTCAATGAATTTTTATAGGTAAAAGATAAGTCAATGATGCCGTAAAAACCACAGATGAATAGTAGCCATTATGCAAAAGCCTAGATGGGTACTAGACAGCTTAGAACAAAAGAGACTCAGTTCTCCCATCTATATTACTTATCTTCATAAGCAATACTCAAATATGCAATGAATGCTAACCTGAGTCATCAGACAAGTTATGGTGAACAAAAACAAAGTAACTAGTAATACCTCAAGTAAACATGAAAGTTTCTAAGGAGTTTCTCTAAAAAAAAGCAAAAGACTAGATGGCCAACGAGAAGCAAGGTTTTAACAATACTACTGAAACACACAGAAAGCCCTAGAAATCCCTGAGAACAAAACTGCCTTATCAGGAACTTTTGCCCCCTCTGGTGGTCACAAGAAGCTTTACTAGGTGTGAAGAGAAACAGAAGAACATGGGCAAAGAGTAATGAAGCTGCAGGAACTATCCAGATAAAAGTTCATCTATCTGTCAGACAAACATTCAAGTTACAAAGAACACTTTTTTAAAAGAAGAAACTTAGAATTTAGTGCTTTTGAGGAAGCAATGCAGAATTACAGAAATAGTCACAAGTGGTTAGGTCTACTAGGAAATGACAGAAGGAGTATATCATGTGTGGGACAAGGAACTTCATATATATTTCACTTTCATACCCTTTCATACTGTTTGAATTTTTACTTCCATATACCTGTATTCCTTTCATTAAAATATTATTTACTGGACAATATAGAAGAATACTTATATCTTTTTACAAGTTTATATTCTAAGTGTATATCCCTTATCATTAGAGTAAAAGCCTTAATCCTTATAGTAGACTATCCCATGTGCCCCACGCTACCTCATTTCCTATTTCTCTGCCCTGTACCTCATTCCCGTATACCTATTCGGTCCTCCTAACAATTTCTAGAGCACACCAGGCATGCTCCTACCTTAGGGATCTGCGCTGGCTGTCCCTCCATATAGAATGCTCTTCCCTAGATACCTGCACGGTTCAGTCTTCACGTCTCTGCTCAGTGTCATCTCTTCAGTGAGCTTTTCTCAATCAGCTCATTTAAAATTGTAACCCCACCTCCTGTACACCCTATTCTTCTTCTCCTGCTTTCTCTCCTTGGTGCTAATCAACTTCTCATACACTGCTGCTGCTGCTAAGTCACTTCAGTCGTGTCTGACTCTGTGCGACCCCAGAGACGGCAGCCCACCAGGCTCCCATGTCCCTGGGATTCTCCAGGCAAGAACACTGGAGTGGGTTGCCATTTCCTTCTCTAATGCATGAAAGTGAAAACTGAAAGTGAAGTCGCTCAGTCATGTCCAACTCCTAGCAACCCCATGGACAGCAGCCTACCAGGCTCTTCCCTCCACGGGATTTTCCAGGCAAGAGTACTGGACTGGGGTGCCATTGCCTTCTCCTCTCCTCTCATACACTATATTTATTCTATTACTTATGCCTGCCAAACTGTAAGCTCTCTGAGAGCAGGGATGGGTGTCTGTTCACTGTTACCTCCAGCACTGAGAGCTATAACAGGCACACCATAAGTGTGCAATAAATGAGCTGAATGAATGAATACTATCAATAATATATAGATGTACAAAAAAGGACAAAAGTCCTTCTATAAATGATTCAATATGAAACTAATCTGCAACAGAGTAAAATTTTAATTATATATGCAAAATATAGGAGATTGGTCTTTTAATAAGTTAGATCTATGGAGAGATCATTAATGTATTTTTTTCTTTTTGGCCTTAACTTGTAGGATCAACAGAGACCAAATAAACTCAAATGATCCTGCTATTTGTACTCAAAAAGCCTTTATACAGGACTCAAAAGAAATGCTACTCATTACACTGGGCACCTTAGAAAAAGAATCTTCTCAAAAGAGCTATGGAAAAATATCAATTATTAGCTAGAAATTATAGAAAAACGTAATTCTTTAATTTGGAAAATGTCCTCTTCTAGAACTGTTAATACATTTATCAGGCTACAAAACCACATCTTTGTGCCCATGTCATCTCTTTAGAAGCAAGGCAGCCACTTCAGAACAGAGTTACTTCATGGGTCAGGTTTGTTGTTGTTTAGTTGGTAAGTTGTGGTGGGAGTCTTTTGTGATCCCATGGACTGTAGCCCGCCAGGTTCCTCTGTCCAAGGGCTTTCCTAGGCAAGAATACTGGAGCGGGTCGCCATTTCCTTCTCCAGGGGATCTTCTCAACCCAGGAATCAAACCCATGTCTCCTGCATTGCAGGCAGATTCTTTATCACTGAGCCACCTGGGAAGCCAGGGCATTCACATTGAAAAGAATCTTAATCTTCCAAATGACTGGTCAATTAGGAAGCAGTCAGAAAAAAACAAAGTGACTGAAAATGCAATTATTTTCCAATTTCATCAAAGCTGTTACAAAACTACCTGGAATATTTGTTAAAACATTGAATTATACACTTAAATGTTTGAGCATCTCACTTTATATAAATTTTACTTTAAAAAATAAAAAACATAAACAACCTGTAAACAAGTAGTGAACTTCAGTTAGTAAACTTTGCTTTTCACAGGAGTGTAGGTTAGCAATTCTGAAACAGGTTCCTGTGTATTCTAGCTCAAGAAAATGAGTAAATATAATGAGAATATTAGGAGCCAGGGTTCTGACATAGAAAGGCATTACAAATTCAGAAAGAGGGTAGACAATAATGTACCCTATAGTGCAGGGTTGGAATCAGAGGTACCAATATGAACTTGTGGTTTTTAATATATAAGTAAATAAATATAGAAATACAGATATAGGATACCTATGTTAGAGAGGGTTAAGTAGGTGTGGGTATATACACACATGTCTGTGCCTACAATGAATCTATCTATGTGCACATTCATACCTGAACGCATACATATGTATGCATGTACACACAGATATAAGTATGAATGTGTGTTAACATATATGTGCATTTGAGCATATGTATTATTCATATGAGAAGGCAATGGCAACCCACTCCAGTACTCTTGCCTGGAAAATTCCATGGACGGAGGAGCCTGGTAGGCTGCAGTCCATGGAGTCGCTAGGAGTCATACATGACTGAGCGACTTCACTTTCACTTTTCACTTTCATGCATTGGAGAAGGAAATGGCCACCCACTCCAGCGGTCTTGCCTGGAGAATCCCAGGGACAGGGAAGCCTGGTGGGCTGCCGTCTATGGGGTCACACAGAGTCGGACAGGACTGAAGTGACTCAGCAGCAGCATTATTCAGGTATGTCTGGTGAAAGGGTATAGAAGCAATGACGCCCCAGCAGAAATGAGCATACTCAACACCCAGACTTTGCTTTCTAAATACCATTCTCTACTAAAAGGAACCAAAGGAGAAAAGCCAATTCTAGGGTGAGGACAGAGAAAGCAGAAGATGAACCTGTGGAGTGAGTTGAATTGTGTCCTCTCCCCCACAAAGACACATCTACATCTAACCCCAGATATCTGAGAATGAGACCTTATTTAGAAACAAGGTCTTTGCAGATGTTATCAGGTTAAGATGAGGCATACAGTCAACTAATATTTGACAAGGGAACCCAGACTACTCAATGAAAAGGACAGTCTCTTCAGTAAATGATGTGGGGAAAACTGGACACCTATCTTATACTACCCACAAATATTAGCCTGGAATGGACTAAGAACTTATGCATAAAAAAAGTCATTAAGGTCTTAGAAGAAAAATAGGAGGAAAGCTCCTTGACAGTGGTTTTGGCAATGATCTTTTGGATTTGACATGAAAAGCAAAAGCAACAAAAGTAAAAATTAATAAGCGGAACTACATCAAACTAAAAACTTCCAAACAGCAACAGAAACCATCAACAACATGAAAAAGTAATTTACTGAACAGGAGAAAATATTTGTAAATCACATTTCTAATAAAGGGTTAATATCCAAAACACATAAAGAACTCATACAACTCAATAGCAAAAAGAAAAAAAAAATCCAATTAAAAATGGGCAAAAATGGTGAATGGGATTGTTTCCTTAATTTCTCTTTCTGTTTTCTAATTATTAGTGTATAGGAATGCTAGGGATTTCTGTGTGTTGATTTTATATCCTGCAACTTTACTATATTCATTGATTACTTAGGAATATATCTACTTAAAGAAACTAAAGACCTATATATAGAAAACTATAAAACACTGATGAAAGAAATCAAAGAGAACACTAATAGATGGAGAAATATACCATGCTCATGGATCGGAAGAATCAATATAGTGAAAATGAGTATACTACCCAAAGCAATCTATAGATTCAATGCAATCCCTATCAAGCTACCAACGGTATTTTTCACAGAGCTAGAACAAATAATTTCACAATTTGTATGGAAATACAAAAAACCTCGAACAGCCAAAGCAATCTAGAGAAAGAAGAATGGAACTGGAGGAATCAACCTGCCTGACTTCAGGCTCTACTACAAAGCCACAGTCATCAAGACAGTATGGTCCTGGCACAAAGACAGAAATATAGATCAATGGAACAAAATAGAAAGCTCAGAGATAAATCCACGCACCTATGGACACCTTATCTTTGACAAAGGAGGCAAGAATATACAATGGAGAAAAGACAATCCCTTTAACAAGTAGTGCTGGGAAAACTGGTCAACCACTTGTAAAAGAATGAAACTAGAACACTTTCTAACACCATACACAAAAATAAACTCAAAATGGATTAAAGATCTAAACGTAAGACCAGAAACTATAAAACTCTTAGAGGAAAACATAAGCAAAACACTCTCCGACATACATCACAGCAGGATCCTCTATGACCCACCTCTCAGAATATTGGAAATAAAAGCAAAAATAAACAAATGGGATCTAATTAAAATTAAAAGCTTCTGCACAACAAAAGAAACTATAAGCAAGGTGAAAAGACAGCCTTCAGAATGGGAGAAAATAATAGTAAATGAAGCAACTGACAAACAACTAATCTCAAAAATATACAAGCAACTCCTGCAGCTCAATTCCAGAAAAATAAACCACCCAATCAAAAAATGGGCCAAAGAATTAAATAGACATTTCTCCAAAGAAGACATACAGATGGCTAACAAACACATGAAAAGATGCTCAACATCACTCATTATCAAAGAAATGCAAATCAAAACCACAATGAGGTACCATTTCACGCCAGTCAGAATGGCTGCGATCCAAAAGTCTACAAGCAATAAATGCTGGAGAGGGTGTGGAGAAAAGGGAACCCTCTTACACTGTTGGTGGGAATGCAAACTAGTACAGCCACTATGGAGAACAGTGTGGAGATTCCTTCAAAAACTGGAAATAGAACTGCCATATGACCCAGCAATCTCACTGCTAGGCATATACACCAAGGAATCCAGAATTGAAAGAGACACGTGTACCCCAGTGTTCATTGCAGCACTGTTTATAATAGCCAGGACATGGAAGCAACCTAGATATCCATCAGCAGATGAATAGATAAGAAAGCTGTGGTACATATACACAATGGAGTATTACTCAGCCATTAAAAAGAATACATTTGAACCAGTTCTAATGAGGTGGATGAAACTGGAGCTGATTATACAGAGTGAAGTAAGCCAGAAAGAAAAACACCAATACTGTATACTAATGCATATATATGGAATTTAGAAAGATGGTAACAATAACCCTGTGTACAAGACAGCAAAAGAGACACTGATGTATAGAACAGTCTTTTGGACTCTGTGGGAGATGGAGAGGGTGGGATGATTTGGGAGAATGGCATTGAAACATGTATAATATCATATAAGAAACGAATTGCCAGTCCAGGTTCAATGCAGGATACAGGATGCTTGGGACTGGTGCACTGGGACGACCCAGAGGGATGGTGTGGGGAGGGAGGTGGGAGGAGGGTTCAGGATTGGGAACAGGTGTACACCCGTGGCGGATTCATGTTGATGTATGGCAAAACCAAAACAATACTGTAAAGTAAAAAAAAAAAAAAAAAGAAAGAAAAGAAGTACTACAGATGTATTGTGCAAAATGATAAATATAATTAACACTGTTGTATGTTATATATGAAAGTTGCTAAGAGTAAATTCTGAGTTCCCATCAAAAAAATAAATAAATGACTGGATAAATGTATGGGAAAAAAATGGGCAAAAATGAATAAACATTTTTCTTAAGAAGACGTTCAAATAGCCAACAAGTACATGAAAAGGTGCTTGGCACCACTGTCATCAGGGAAGTGCAAATCACACTTGTTAGAATGGCTATCATCAAAAAGACAAGAGATAAGTGCTGGCCAGGAGATGGAGGGAAAAAATAAAGCCCTTGTGCTCTGCTGGTAGAAATGTAAATTGGTACAACCACTACGGAAAACAGTATGGAGGTTTCTCAAAAAGCTAAAAACAGAGCTACCATATGATCCATCAAGCGCATGTCTGTGTTGATATCCAAAGGAAAGGAAAACTGGATCCTGAAGAAGAATCTTTCTTCCCATATTCACTGCAGCATTATTTACAATAGGCAACATACAGAAACAGAAAGAAGATAAACAGATTAATTCAACAGATGAATTAAAGAAAATATGACACACATACACATATATATATATATTATTCAGCTATGAGAAAGAAGGAAATCCTGCCATTTGCAACAAAATGAATGGACCCTGAAAGTACAATTCTAAATGAAAAAAAGTCAGAGAAAAATACATACTACATAACATCACTTACATGTGAAACCTAAAAAAGCCAAACTCACAGAAACAAAGAGTAGAATGGCTTTTAACAAGGGCCTGGGAGGTGGGGGAGAAATGGGGAAAATGTTGGTCAAAGGCACAAACTTCAAGTTATAAGATGAATAGGTTCTGGGGATCTAATGTACAGCATGGTGATTACAGTTAATAACACTATATCACATACTTGAAAGTTACTAAAGGAGTAGATCTTCAATGTTCTCACCACAAAATATAAACATTAATTATGTGACATGGTGGAGGTGTTAGCTAGGGTGGTACTCATTTTGCAACACATATGTGTCAAATCAACACATGTGTGTGTACCTTGCTGCTTCTGCTGCTGCTAAGTCACTTCAGTCGTGTCTGACTCTGTGCAACCCCATAGATGGCAGCCCACCAGGCTCCCCCGTCCCTGGGATTCTCCAGGCAAGAACACTGGAGTGGGTTGCCATTTCCTTCTCCAATGCACCAAAGTGAAAAGTGAAAGTGAAGTCGCTCAGTTGTGTCCGATTCTTAGCAACCCCATGGACTGCAGCCCACCAGGCTCCTCTGTCCATGGGATTTTCCAAGTAAGAGTACTAGAGTGGGGTGCCATTGGCTTCTCATGTGTGTGTACCTTAAATTTATAAAATGTTATATGTCAATTATATCTCAATAAAGCTAGGGGGAAAAGTTAAGATGAGGTTTAAGGCGAGCCCTAAATCCAGTGACAGGTTGTCTAAATAAGAGAAAGTAAGGGCAATCTGGATAGAGACACAGAGGGAAAAGGCCATGTGAACAGAGATAGAAACTGGAGCTGTCCTGCCACAAACTAAGGACTCTCTGAGACCACCAGAAGTACTGGTAGAGGAAAGGGAGGACTCTTCCTGAAGCTTTCAAAGAGAGCATGGCTCTGCTAACACCGTAATTTCAGGCCTCCTGTACTGTGAGAGAATTTCTGCTGTTTTAAACTACAAACTACTAGTTTGTGGTACTTCACTGTGGCAACCCTAGGAGACTAATACAGCCTGAAACATGCCAGAAAGAAAAGTGTTCAAAAAATGCTGCTGCTGCTGCTGCTGCTGCTAAGTCGCTTCTGTCGTGTCCGACTCTGTGCGACCCCATAGACGGCAGCCCACCAGGCTTCCCTGTCCCTGGGATTCTCCAGGCAAGAACACTGGAGTGGGTTGCCATTTCCTTCTCCAGTGCAGGAAAGTGAAAAGGGAACGTGAAGTCGCTCAGTCGTGTCCGACTCCCAGCGACCCCATGGACTGCAGCCTACCAGGCTCCTCCATCCGTGGGATTTTCTAGGCAAGAGTACTGGAGTGGCTTGCCATTGCCTTCTCCGAAAGAATGATGGGGACATATCAAAAGGACATGGGAGCCATTTTGAATGGCTTTCAGTGGCCATACGATGGTAACTGATATTACTATTGAATAAAATACAAATCTATGAGTATATTCTTGACTATAATGGGCGAGGCAATCAACCAGGGGCCCTGAGCACATTCATGTTCAGTACGCCAGGCTCTGACTACTTCTATCTTGGCCTTTTCTCAGGGTTGTGTGTATAGTAAGCCACCATCAGGGATGAAGTAATTTTTTCCACACCCCCTGAAAAATATCAGGTTTGCTTCTCCCTGCTATGAAAGTGATGAATCCCCAAAGCTCAGTGCTCCCTCCCTATGGCACAACCCACTGTGTGTGCAGGAATCCATCTAGGCCCACCTGTGTCATCCCTGTGGGACGTAGGGGACACAAGAATGTGAAGCAAATCCAACAAAGCTCATGTTGTTTGCCATGCCATGAATAATAAAGTCCTTTGGCTCGCACCCAGGAGTCTTGTAACTCTGCCAGTATCTAAGAAACAGTAATGGGCTATCTTACTAGCTTGTAAGTAGGGTAGAATCCTTTCACAGATTTGGAAATGAGTAAATAAATAAATAGGGGAGAAGGGAAAGCCCATCCTCACAGTGGCATGCCAAATAATGAATGCAGAAGGAATGATGGAGTTAGAATACCGTTAATGGATATTAAAACTAGAGGGTGAAATCTGATTAGGAAAAGGATATTTACACAGTCTTAAGAGTATCACCCTACAAATTACTCATTAATTTCAAAGGGGGCAGGGAGAAATGTTATCGTGGAGAAAGCAAGTCATTAAAGTTAATATAACCAATTTGGGGACAAACAGACATCATGTATCTTGTGGTATAATGCATAGAGAAGGACACAATTCCATGGTATTCCTTCCAAAAATGTAATGATCCGAATCTAATCACGAGGAAACATCAGACAAACCCAAACTGAGAGCCAGTCTACAAACTAACTGGCCTGTACTCTTCAAAAACATGACAGTCAAGAGGCAAAGGCTGAGAAGCCACTTCAGATTAAAGGAGACTAAAGAGACACGGCGACTAGACGCAATGCATGACCCTGGACTGGACGACTGATCAGAATTTTTTTAAATAACTATGAAAGACATTTTAGGTATATGATAAACTGGAATATGGACTATGAATTTGACAATAATATTGAATGAATGTTAAAATTCCTGATTTTGAGAAAAAAGAATCATTGTTATTTGTCAGTAGGAATGTAAATTGGTATAGCCATGATGGAAACATTATGGGTTCTTCAAAAAATTAAAAATAGAAATCCCATATGATCCAGGAATCTCACCTCTGGGTATACATATAAAGGAAATGAAATCAGAACCTCAGACATCTGGTCTCTCACTGTTTATTGAGCATTATTCACAATAGCCAATATATGGAAAGACCTGAGTGTCCATGTATGGACGAATGTATAAACAAGATGTGTTGTGTGTGTATATACACACAAACAACAGAACATTATTTAGCCATGAGAAAAAAGGAAATCCTGCCATTTATGACAATACAGATGAACTGGGAGGACATCATGCTAAGTAAAATAAGCCAGACAGAGAAAGACAAATATATGATCTCACTTATATGTAGAATCTAAAAAGTGAAAAAATCAAATTCATAGACGCAGAAAACAGAATGGTGTTTACCACTGGCTAGGGAAAATGGGGAGATACTGGTCAAAGGGTACAAAGCCGCAGTTCTGTAGGACGAATCAGTCTACTACAGGCATAATGACTACGGCTATTAATACTGTATTGAATATTGGAACTATGCTAAGAGAGTAAATATCAGGTGCTCTTCTCATACACACAGAGAGAAAAGGGGACTCTGAGAGATGATATATTAGTTAGTTCAACTATAGTAATCATTTCACTATGTACCGACACATAAATCATGTTGTATACCTTACATATACATTTGTAATTTTTATCTTAACACATATGTACACATACATCTACATACACACACATATGCATGCCTTATAGGAACTCTTGACACCAAAAAAAAAAAAAACCAATGACCAATTTTGATAATGGCAGAGTCGGACACAACTGAAGTGACTTAGCAGCAGTAGCAGCAGCAATGTATTGAAGTATTAAGCAGTAAAAGGACATGATGTCTATAACTTCGCTAAAATGGTTCAAAAATAATAAAATAATTCAGAGGAAACCTATTTATATGCATGTACATGTAGATAGAAAATGATAAAACAGGTGAAACAACTAGCATAACTAGACAAATGCCATCCAAGGGTTCCTTGTGCTACTCTCAGAACCTTAAACAAGTTATATCAAGACAGTATAATGTACTCTTATTAGTTATCAATAAACACACTAATTAATAACAATTTATTCTATACATAAAATTTGCTTAGAGAGTAGATTTCAAGTGTTCTCACCATAGATACACACAAAAAAACATGATAAATATGGGTGGCGATGGATAAGGTATTTAAGGTAAGAAATCATAAATTCTGTTACTTATCAAAAGTTATAAACTCAAATGCCTATATAAGAAGTTTAGCAAGATGGTTCTAGCTCAGGATTTCTCATAAGGTTTAGGGTGGTTTTTTTGGGAGTATAGTTGCTTTATACTACTATAGTTGCTTTATACAGTTTCTGCTGTACAGCAAAGTGAATCAGCCATACATATATCCCCTCTTTTGGGGATTTTCTTCCCATTTAGGTTACCACAGAGCACCAAGTAGAGTTCCCTGTGCTATAAAGTAGGTTCCTCTTAATTATCTATTTCATACAAAGTAGTGTTGTATGTCGGAGAAGGCAATGGTACCCCACTCCAGTACTCTTGCTTGGAAAATTCCATGGACAGAGGAGCCTGGTGGGCTCCAGTCCATGGGGTTGCAAAGAGTCGGACATGACTGAGCAACTTCACTTTCACTTTTCACTTTCATGCATTGAAGAAGGAAATGGCAACCCACTCCAGTGTTCTTGCCTGGAGAATCCCAGGGATGGGGGAGCCTGGTGGGCTGCCATCTATGGGGTTGCAAAGAGTTGGAGACGACCGAAGCGACTTAGCAACAGCAGCAGCAGTGTTGTATGTCAATCCCAATCTCCCAATTCATCTACTCCCCCATCACTCCCTCCCCACATGCTTTTTTCTAATACACATAATGTCAGCTACGGGACAGAGAACAGAGTGGGGATCTGGACTTACACAGGCATAGGTCCAAATCCCAGCAATATCATTTATTAGCTGGCTAATCTTGGCAAGTTACTAAGCCTCTCTGTGTCTGAATTTCCTCTTTCTTAAAATGCAGACAATAATAGTTTCTAAGTCTTAAAATTCTTAAGAAGATTTCAAAGGGCAATATATGCAAAGAACACATTCAGCATGAGAGCTGTTATTTCATCATCTTTAGAAGCAAATATCAAAAGAAAATGATTCTTTTAACCTAAAACAAAATGAACTAAATATCAAATCTCTTGAGACTGAGATTAGGGTCCGGCCCCATACCAATCAAAAACATGTGGGGGGAAAAGCTGTGAGTCAAAGGTACCAGCTCAGAGTGTTTAAACTAAAAATTAAAATGTAAAGGAAACATAAAATTTCTCTTTACAACTAGATTATGATGTTAACATATTTTTAGAATCATGTATTAAAGAATCATTTTTACTTGAAAAGTATGTATCTTTGATTCTGTTATTTTACTCAAGTTTCATAAATTAAGTAAGATATAGATATTTTTTTAAAACATCCTTAATGTCTAGTTGGGTTTCCATAAGGAAGAACTACCTTAACTACATGGACTGTGCAAGCATTTGTAATAGTCATAGTTAATGGAATTTTACTTAGTAATTAAGGCATTGAAGATAAGAAGCCATAAATTCTGTCCTTTATCAAAAGTTATAAACTCAAATGCCTACATAAAGCCAGGCAATCAGAAATAGTCAAGTATAAGTCAATAGGGAAGAACTGAAATCACAGTGGCTAGACCTGAAGAGTAAGGACTCACTTAAAGGCATGCAAATTCAAGTCTTGTTTTTGTTTTTCTTAATATTGTGCCATCTGTATTCAGGCTGAGTTCAGTTCAGAGAGGCACTTGTTCTTACCACTGAATTTCAGATTTTTAAGTCCTTTCACAACCTTTATGGTATATATCTGTACACAGATGATGTTTTATAGCAGTCATATCATTAGAGATATCCTAAGTTGGTTATCTTTCCCACTTTGTACTCATAATTAAGATATATTTTTATATGTCATAATATTTACATCTTTAAGGTTCCTTATAACTCTGACATTTTAAGATTCCATCGCTGATTCCATCCTTCATACTGGTCATAAATAGCTAACAGTGAAACAAGTGCCCCCATAGTCCAGAGTCATCTCTTCTTCCACTGGATACCTTAGCACTCACCTCATTATTGCTTTATACTATTACTCTATTTTTCATATGTTTTATCTTCTATAATATACCTTGTGAAAGTGAAAGTTGCCCAGTCGTGTCCAACTCTTTGCGACGCCATGGCCTATACAGTCCATGGAATTCTTCAGGCCACAATATTGGAGTGGGTAGCCATTCCCTTCTCCAGGGGATCTTCCCAACCCAGGGATCAAACCCAGGTCTCCCATATTGCAGGCAGATTCTTTACCAGCTGAGCTATTAGGGAAGCCTTATAATGTACCTTAAACTACATAATAGCAGAAAGTATGTCATTCATATTTTACCCCTATCAATAAGCATTTTGCACTTGCATAGAAGGTGCTCACAAAAAAAGAAGAGAATCCTACCATTTCTCAAGCTAATAATATGATCACAAGTTAAACTCTTTCAAATTCTAAAATGAACTGAGCTTTTGCATGATTTATAATTATCCTTTTTAAAAAGTCTCCACAGTTCAGAGTTCTCAGTATTAGTAGCTGGCTATATGAACATATAAGCAATAGTATTTTTAGATAGATAAATATTACAATAACTTTATAATTTTCTATTTGAGAAAATAAAATTCAAAGGATGCTACTTAAGCTTACAGCTTAGTTTTAACATTTATTTGAGAGAAAGATGGTGTTTTTTTGGAAAGTGTTATTTATAATCATTAAGTCTTACCTGAGGATTCCAACTTGGATCTAATTTTTTAACTACAGCAATATATTCCTGCATTGCTTGGCTGGGGCTTGAATCACCAAGAGCTTTCCACGCTTCCCTGTAGTAATATCCAAAATGGCCTATCATTAATTATGTAAGAAACACAAACAGTATATTTCTTGTTATTATTAAGAAAAAGGCACACGTTTTAATGGTCACAAGATGTAATAAGCCATAGACACACAGCCTTCTCTTTTTGCCTTTACATTGGTCCATAGCAATACAGACCTTATCAGCCCAACTAAGGAGCCCTTTTAGACACTTTTTCCTTTAATCACCCTTCCCATGAAATTTTAAAATATATATTGCATATTTGTTGAATTTAAGACAACATAAACTATTGTAATATCTAAGATTTTAAAACTCCCTCAAACCCAAATTTCACCCCTGCTGAGAACACATGGTCTACAGACAATAGGAGTAGTTCCCATCTAATGAATTAACTGTGTTTATGGCATTTCAATAATGTGTTCACTATTCATCACATAAAACAATATTCTGTGGGAAATGCTTCAAACTTCTTAGTTTAAGGTGTGAGAAATACACCTTCCCCTCTTGCTGTCATCTCCTCTCTAAGCTGCCAGGAGTAGATCCTGAGGCCTTGGGCAGGGACTTCAAAAGTGAGGGGGCAGCAAAGACAGAGAAAAGAGTACTAACGAATGAGAAGGCAGGGACTTCCTGCAGTTCAATAACCAAGAGCAATATTGCAGTCCTGAGCCCCCTTCTGCACTTTCCTTTTCTTCTTTTCTGCCAGCCACTAGACCAGGCCTCCTTCTTGGCTTTTCCCTGCCAATTCTTTCTACCTCCAACTGGGAGATACAGTCACTGATCCACTGTAAAAGATAACTCAGTTTCAGAGTTTTCTGATTCCTTCCTGCTCTTATCATGGACAGAACATCTTTCTGAGGTTTCCTAAATTTATTTTTAATCTCTTGAAATTTACTTGTATATATCATAACACTTTACCCCAAATTTACATTCTTCAAAGTAAAGAAATTTCATTACTTAATACTATTAAACAAATATATATGAACAGTATTTAGATTTTCCCAAAATGTTCTTTATGGCTTTCTTTTTCCAGATGAGGAGCCAATCAAGACTCACACATAACACTGAGTTTCAAGTATGTTTAGTCTGTTTGTCTTCCATGATACTGGTATTTTTTTAACAGTTCAAACCAGGTATTTTTTTAAATATCTTTCAATTTGCATTTGTCTGATTGTTTCCTCACCTAGAGAGTTTTCGTGCCAAAAATGATTAATCATGATTAGAATCAGGTGAAATATTTGGCAAGCGCAACATATAGGTGAAATGTCATTTACAATTCATCACATCGGGGGCACATGACAGCAGTCTGTCCCATCATTAGTGATGAGAGTCAGGATTTAGTACAAGCAGTGTCTCCAGGTTTTCTCTTTGTAATTAATAGGTAAACTCTTCTTATTGTGTGAACTCAGATTGTGTGAATACTGTTTCCGAGTTGTTTTTCATCTAATGGTTTTAGCATCTATTGATGATTCTTGCCTGAATTATTATAATCGTAAAGTCTAAACTTTTAAAAACTACTAAAAACAATGGAAAAAATAGGAAAACACAGGGGAGAAAGTAATGGTGAATTTATAATTCATAAATTTAAACATGCACAGAATATGCATCAGGTAGTCTTATAACAGTAATAAAACACCAGTCAGAAAACTATAGGAGAAGGCAATGGCACCCCACTCCAGTACTCCTGCCCGGAAAATCCCATGGATGGAGGAGCCTGGTAGGCTGTGGTCCATGAGGTCTCGAAGAGTCAGACACGACTGAGCGACTTCACTTTCACTTTTCACTTTCCTGCATTGGATAAGGAAATGGCAACCCACTCCAGTGTTCTTGCCTGGAGAATCCCAGGGACAGGGGAGCCTGGTGGGCTGCCGTTTATGGGGTGGCACAGAGTCGGACACAACTGAAGTGACTTAGCAGCAGCAGCAGAGAACTATTTGTTGTCATCAGCATAGGAAGCTTAAGCCAGAAAGAAAATCAAAGCACAGCTTCCTTCACTGAGAATGTTCTACACAAAAGAAGTCAGCTGAACTAAATAATTGTGCTTAATGACATTACAGATTTGCATTTCAGGTTCAAGCTCTACATCTCCTCACAGCTGGGTGACAAAGAGTTCCCAGACAGGCAACTTGTTCAGGGAACCACATTTTGAGGAGCACTGCTCTAGAAAGAAGGTGAGAATCCAGTTTTAGTGCTGCTTCTGTCTACAACCATATTTCACCTTTTCTTTTTAAATCCTTCCTTCTCTACTTTTAATTTCAGGTGGATGCTCCAAAGTCCTTTCTTCTGTAAGTTTCCCTATTGTATATGATTTCTCTCTTTTCACTTAAAGTAGGAGGATATAAGGCCTCATATGACAGGATGTAATCTCCAAATTATAATTAAAAAAACAAATTATAGGAGGGCATAGTTTTTCTATGTATTCAGGAAAGAAGTAGGCTCAGAATCTATTTTTCTTTCCCTCTGTGCTCAAGAGGTTATGAGAAGTACTTCCTTACCATGGTAGGTAAGGAACAGAAGAGCACTAGAGATGAGGAGAAAAAATTGGGGAGGGGAAAAAAACAGTAAAATATGGGGATTTACCCTGCTCTTCTCCCTTCCCATTCTCTGGACCTTCTTCCAAGATCCCTCCAGAGAGAAGTGGTGACCCATGAGGGGCTGTATAATAAGGACGGAAAATTTCAAGCAACAGCTCTTACGGTCACTCTCTAAGAAGTGATTCATATGTGAGGAACGTATGAACTACTTATATACCAACATCAGAGCATAAGAATCCTTTAGGAGACTTATCTAAAATCGGCTTCTTTTAATCTCTCTCCCAACTGCCTGTCATTAGCACTGCCTACAGCAGAAAGAGATTAATATAAAAATAATTCTTTAATCTGCTCACTACTTTCTAATTCCTAAACACCTAAACCCTTTACAACAACCACATTAGATCCCAAGAATTTCTTACCATTTTTGCTTTCCTTCAAAGTCAAAGAAGCTTGGTTTAGGTGTATTGCAATTTCCAACTTTGACCTAAATGAAGGAGGTGGGCAGAGATAAAATCAAGAACTTATTTTTCAAAAAACTGCCTGAGAAACTTTTAATTTTTAAATCTGTTATGTATACTTTGTAACTATAGGTTAGAAAATATCTACAACTATATAAAATAATAAAATATAACATTCTTTGCAAAAGCAAACCAAAAAAATAAACTTTAAATAGAGGCTGCTTTGGCTTATTGCATAAAACAACTGTTAACTAATAGTATAACAAATTTAAAAAATGAATGATAAACAGTTACATTCCTAAATTAGACAAATTGTGTGTATATATATGTGACAAATTATAGATTTTGTAATCATGCTACCATTTATAATGTAGAAGAATTTTTAAATATGCAATAAACAAGCTTTAAAGTACAGTTTTTCAGAATTCATCATACAGTCTGTTTATGCTGATTCTCAACACTATTAGCATTTTCTCTCTGTCAAACTCCAGAATAAAACACACTATTTTCAAGTTTATGAAACTAGTCAGTATAAATTTAGGTGCTAAAAGCCATGAAAAAATTTCAAGGTTCTCAACAACAAATTCTATAAATACTATCTATTCCACAATAATCTTCTCTTGTTCGTGGTCAATACTTATTTTTAACCCTCAAACACTTTTAGTTAAACTACACAGTGATTATTTACATTATGAATAAGCATAAATAAAATTCACACAAGTTAGAATTTACTGCACACCTTGATTCCCCCTGCCACAAGTAATCTCCCTTTCTGATGAACTCTCACAACACTTTCTCCCTCTCTGTGATGGCACTTTTTACATTTCCCTTGTGTTAGCGAGGTTTGTGTAGTTTCATCTTTCTACAAGAATAAAGTTTCTCAGAAACTATTCTTAACCCACCCATTGCACATAGCATAGTGTCTAACTGAAGGCAGTAAAAAAAAAAAAAAGTTTGTTGCATATGGAATGTATACATTAGGCATGTGTTCAACAAAATACCTACCCACTATCTCCCTAAAGCTAAATACCACAATCTGAACCCTACCTACTTCTCTGGGACCTTCCCACTACCTCCTAATACTCCTAACACATGCATTTTGCTAAAATCAAACGGATGGTCTACTCATTAATCAGACTGGTCTACTCAACTGCTTTAACAATTTTCATTTTTATTCTCTTTTTCTCACGTCATTTCCCTCAACTGAAAAGCCCTCACCTTCTTCCCTCCACTTTTCAAAATGCTCCTTTCAATACCACTCAAGGTTCAGATTCTAAGGAACCCTTTCAGTCTATAGTGATCTCATTCAGCTCTGATTTCCTAATAACTATCATCTCTATTATTTGCTTAATAATTAATTGCATGGCTCTCTGGTCATTATTAATATGTACAGTGACACAGGGGCAGTCCAGTGAGGAAGGGACAGGGAGAATAAAGGATGAAAGAGCAAGAGCTGCATTTCTTAGACAATCACCATAAACCAAAAGCTTCACATAAGTCAAGGGAGCCACACAACAATCCTGTTAGGCTTGTCGTTACGTGCTCATTCTATAAATGAGTACAGAGAAGCTGAGGAGCACTGTCACTGCTCACAAATTTACAAATCTTGAATCAGGAGTCAAGACTTGACTCCAGGACTGACACCAAAGTTCAATACTCCTCTACTAGACATCACTGTTTCGTATGCTACATAGAATCCAGGTTTCCATTCTGGCATCTCTAAAATCACCTGAACTACTGGATTGTTAGAAATATGAAATGAGATAGACTATTAGGCATCATAAAAATAGCGGTTATTACTTTGTGTTTTTTCATCCAGACAATAGCCAGTGGCAGAAACAAATGCCAATGCCTATCCTTCATTTCTCCTACAGTGACAGAAGTCTCAGCCAGACACAAGATCATTGAGCTGAACGTTTTATGTGACTATGCAACTTCCACCCAGGTCCAGGGGACTGGATGTGTGTAAAAGTGATATAAATATCTTCCTTAAAAAGAAAGAGGGACTTGTTCTTCCCTTTCCCTCTGCCTAGGCTAGAACTGACCATGGAAAGATCTTATTGCAGCAGTTCTAAAACTTTTTGGTCTTGTAGCCCCTTTGCACTCTTAGAGACTGAGCCCCACAGAGAGTTTTTGTTTATGTAGATTATATTGATTAATGTTTACCAGATTAGAAATGAAAATATATTTTAAAATGTGAATTCATTTTAAAAATAATAAACTTGTTACATGTTAACATAAATAACAAAAAATGACTATATATTTTAAGGCAAAAATATATTTAGTGAGAAAAGTGACACTTTTACATTTTTACAAATCTCTTTACTATCTGCCTTAATAGAAGGCAGGTGTATTCTACTTCTGCATTCAGTCTATTGTGAGACATTGTTTTGGATGAAGAAAACAACTTCACACAGATACATTGTTAGAAAAGACAGAAGTATTTTAGTAGCATTTTGAGATAATTATAGATATTCGTCTTTGATATCACACCAAATCTCAACAAGTAGCAGTTTCTTCAAGGATAGCTTCTAAAAGATTCTTCCCTGGTGACTCAGATGGTAAAGCATCTGCCCACAATGCGGAAGACCTGGGTTTAATCCCTGGGTCTGGAAGAACCCCTGGAGAAGGAAATGGCAACCCACTCCAGTATTCTTGCTTGAAAAATCCCATGGATGGAGGGGCCTGGCAGGCTATAGTCTATGGGGTCACAGAGGATCAGACACGACTGAGCAACTTCACTTTCTTTTCTTTCTTTCACAATGTGGAATCTGAAGCCATTATCAACAAATTTTTTATACTGTTACATTAAAATCCATTGGTCTGACTCGCATACTTTGAATGCATCTTCTATCCACACATAATTTGTAACTTCATTCCCCGCAACATCTGAAAATAGTTCACTGAGTCTGAGTGACCTCCGAGAGCTGGTGATGGATAGGGAGGCCTGGCGTGCTGCAGTTCATGGGGTCGTAAAGAGTCGGACACGACTGAGCGACTGATCTGATCTGATCTGATCTGATCCAAATGTTGACCTATTTCATTACACACATAACAGTAAAAGTTCACAATCACTAAAGCCAGCACTAATCCATCAAAAACATTTTTTAGTATTAGGAACCTGTCAAGAGCTGGGGGCAGATACAGATTTTCCAAACCTAATTTTCACTTGAAGGCTCAGATGTTGTCACTGGCAACAAATACCAACAGTTGTTTTCCTTTAAGCGACAGTCTGACTTCTCTCATTTTCAAGAAACTGTATGCCAAATACTCAAGCTTGAATAAGCATAGTTTATCTGTAAGTTGCTGTATTAAGTAAAAATTATGTATGTTGAGAAAAGTGGGTAGCTCAACTTGCAACTCGAAATGTACACAGGCGTTTTTCTTCAAAACAGCCAACAATAATTCAGCATGCAGGAGACATATTTTGTGTGTACCCCTATTTTATCACACACAACATTAAAAAGACTTGTATTCAAGTTAAAATTAAATAAAATCAGTAATTTTTACTGCTTTATCAAAGGCATTTTAAAATGAAACTGGCCTTTTTCTTTTTAAATTCATCAGTCAGTTCAGTTGCTCAGTCGTGTCCGACTCTTTGCAACCTCATGAACCGCAGTATGCCAGGCCTCCCTGTCCATCATCAACTCCCGGAGTTTACCCAAATTCATGTCCATTGAGTCGGCGATGCCATCTAACCATCTCATCCTCTGTTGTCCCCTTTTCCTCCTGCCCTCAATCTTTCCCAACATCAGGGTCTTTTCAAATAAATCAGCTCTTCGCGTCAGGTGGCCAAAATATTGGAGTTTCAGCTTCAACATCAGTCCTTCCAATGAATATTCAGGACTGATTTCCTTCAGAATGGACTGGTTGGATCTCCTTGCAGTCCAAGGGACTTCTCCAACACCACAGTTCAAAAACATCATTCTTCTGCGCTCGGCTTTCTTTATAGTCCAACTTAAATTCAGAGTACATAGTGGTAAAAAAAAAAAAAAAAAGTTAAAAAATACTACTGCTGCCACTGCCTTGATTCATGCTAACACATCAGCAGTTTTATCCACCATGACAGTACAGAAAAAAGGCAAATACAAACATACCTCGTTTTATTGCACTTTGCTTTATGTGCTTTGCAGATGCTGCATTTTTCACAAATTGAAGGTCTGTGCATACCCTGTATCAAGCAAGTTTATTGCAACCATTTTCCCAATAGCATTAGCTCACTTCATGTCTCTAGGTCACATTTTGCTAATTCTCCCAGTATATCAAACCCTCCACTAGCAAGAAGATTACAAGTCATTGAAGGCTCAGACGATGGTTAGCACTTTTTAGCAATAAAGTATTTTTCAACTGAGGTATGCACATTTTTTTCAACTGAGGTATGCACATTGAGCATCAATTCTTCGGCACTCAGCCTTCTTCACAGTCCAGCTCTCACATCCATACATGACCACAGGAAAGACCATAGCCTTGACTAGGCGAACCTTTGTTGGTAAAGTGATGTCTCTGCTTTTGAATATGCTATCTAAGTTGGTCATAACTTTCCTTCCAAGGAGTAAGCGTCTTTTAATTTCATGACTGCAGTCACCATCTGCAGTGATTTTGGAGCCCACAAAAATAAAGTCTGACACTGTTTCCACTGTTTCCCCATCTATTTCCCATCCCAAAGAAAGACTACAGTATAGTGTAGACATAACTTTTATATTGGAGAAGGAAATGGCAACCCACTCCAGTATTCTTGCCTGGAGAATTCCATGGACAGAGGAGCCTTGTAGGCTACAGTCCACGGGGTCTCCAAGAGTCGGACGTGACTGAGCAATGAACCCTTCAACTTTCATGTGCACTGGGAAACCAAAGAATTCCTGTGACTCACTTCATTGTGATATTTGCTTCACTGCAGTGGTCTAGAACCAAATACTCGTATCTCTGAAGTATGCCTGTATTGTCTTAGTATTATTATGAAGATAGTTTTGAGTTTATATTCTCTGAAGTCTGGGGGATTCTCAGGGGGCTCTGTAGACCACAGTTTGAGAACGGCTGCCCTGCTGCTGCTGCTAAGTTGCTTCAGTCGTGTCCAACTCTGTGCAACACCAGAGACAGCAGCCCACCAGGCTCCCCCGTCCCTGGGATTCTCCAGCCAAGAACACTGGAGTGGGTTGCCATTTCCTTCTCCAATGCAGGAAAGTGAAGTCGCTCAGTCGTGTCCAACTCTTTGCGACCCCATGGACTGCACCCTACCAGGCTCCTCCGTCCATGGGATTTTCTAGGCAAAAGTACTGAAGTAGGGTGCCATCGCCTTCTCCTGGCTAAACTACAAGACAGAAAAAGACTGAGCCCCTGAATGATTACATGAAGCAGAGCACCCTATCAGCCTACATCAGCCACCTCTAGCCCATTATCTGAGATGAAAATAAAAGTTCAGCAGCTGAGCCTGTTTCCTGACATAGAAGCTTTTGTATTCCCAAATTCAAAGAACAGTTCTGGATCCAGAAAAGACTGGATAAATAAAACTACAGGATTCTAGGACCTCATTAGTAACAAGTTTCAAATCATTGGATAATGAATCCTAAGCTATGAAACAGAGTTATAAAATGTAGCACTTTCACAGAGCATCCCCTAAAGTCTGTTGTCTCTGATATATACATGATATTTTCAGGGCCCCTGAAACAGAGTGTTTCAATCAAGGTTGCCAGTGGTAAATGCCAGTGAATCAAGTGTACCCAGGTTAAAGTAGGAAGATGTGTTGAGTATCCCCACTTGTGCTGGTGCTGAAGGCTCCTCAACAGGAGTTTGAAATTTTCATTGTCTTCGGGTTTTCACAGGTGTCAGTCAGTTCCCTTTCGTTGGCACAGTGCAGGCTGATGAACGTTAACTGCTGTGATCTTTTGAAACCACTAAAAGATGTTAGTGGAGCCACTGGCTCATCTGAGACTAAGAGAACTATTATGTTAGGTAAGGTTAGGTCTCTGCCTGAGAAAACAATGTTCACAGCTCAGTTTATTTTTAGCCTTCTCCCACTGACAAAATAGAGTGTTATTTGGAATAGTAAGTGAAATTATTTCATGAGAAAAGCCGATTTTATGAGAAATGTAATTATTTTACGAGAAATTTTGATCCACCATGCAGGAATTATATTGAACTCTCAACTCTGTTATTCTATCAAAGACTGCTATTTTTAATATCGCCACAGAATTCTGATAGAAACAAAATATTTTAAAAGAGACTGATGAATACTATATGTCCTAACATGCCTAAGTAAGCATAATCTTATTCTCCAGTTCTCTAGTAATTATTCTCTCATAATGAGGAATTTTATTTCCAGATACAGAATATCTCTAAACACTCTAATGCCAAGAGAGTGATGAATGCACACCTCTTCCAGACTATCTGGATGAAGTACACCTGAGACAGAATGGTTAGCAGCTGGCAGGTGATGATAGTTCATTGATGACTTGGTATCAGATATTTAACGATGCTGATGCTAGTACCAATAAAGATATGTCATAGAGAGGAAAACAATGTTTCTTGGAAATGTGGAGAAAATTAGTCTTATCCTGCCCAGAGAATCATCAGTCAGCCATGTTACTTGTCCAAACATAATGCTCAATAAATTCTTGTGAAATAATTGAAAGTCTCATTTTAATGTTATATAAGGACAGGACTAATGACCAAAGAGAAAATAGATATCCAGAACTTTTGCAAGAGAAAAAATTCTCTTGCAAATTCAGGGGCAATTCAGGGGCAATTTTCATTGAACACTATAATTTATATCATTTATCCCTGCAACTACATCTCTCAGGTCACTTTAACTGATATTCATCGATCTTCAAAGGAATCTTCATCTCAAGTCAGTATATTCAGTTTATGATACAGAGGGGCCCCCACAACGATTTCTTTTTAAAGAATATAAGGGGAAATAGATAACAAGAGGCATAAAATGGGCTATTATTCAGAACTCCATTGCTTCCAGTGTTCCAAAAGCCGGAGTCGTCCTCAACTTTTAACTCTTGTCGGCAGTTTTTCACATGTTTAAATCTAAACTCCTCAGGTAACTTTTGTAAATCTCTTGATGGCAAGTATCCTGATGTTTTTGCTTCTCTGGATCCCCCACAGGCATAACTCCCAAGTGTTTTACTATAAAATATGCTAAACAAGTATTTTTGATTATGATGAAGCACTAATTTTTCCAACCCAATTACTCTCAATTACTCTCCAATAAATAAAAGGTGTGTCATATGACATTATTGTATTTCCATACCTCCAGGTCATTTCAGAGCCTTAGACTCAGGAGCTACAAGCTAGTTCTGGTTCTGATTGTTTATCCATTTTGTAAATGTTCTGAAGCTGATGAAGGGCATAAGGGCAAGGTCACTAAACAAGTTGGGAAAGACCCAGAAAAACTGTCTCTCAGTGTCAGCTAAATATCGCTCCTAGGATAGCAGACAGGTCCTTTCCCTGTCCAGAACGAAGCTAATCCTTAGATGATTAAAAACACACATACACACACATACAAACTTCATTACACCTGACCGTTAACCAAGCACTATCACCATCTGTTTTTGTAGGAAAGAGAAGGCTTACGGTCACGCTCCGGCACCCAGCCCTTCCCTGCTACTTTACCTGCTTGTACCTGGCATATAGGTACAAGAGCTGCTCCCTGCTGGCCACTTGCACCAGGCCTTGGAGGTGCTCTGCAGCCTTCTCAAACAGCTCTGGCAGGCTCCTGGATGCCTCGATCTCGGGGCTCTGGAGGGATTCCACATCCCCGGAGTCGTCCCCGGAGCTCAGCTCTCCGCCACTGTCGCCCGTGGTGGCTCCCGAGGGCAGGAATGATGAGGCCATGCGTCCGCCTGTCTTCTTCGGACCGGGTGTGACGCCGGCGTGGGGGACTGGCCCACCAGTCCCGAGCTCAAGTCGCACCCAACTCACCTAACCCGAGCTCCCTCGCCTAAATCAGCCTCGCTCCCTCTCTCCCCCTGGTCTCCCTGGGCGTGCAGGGAGGCCCCCGCCACCCTCTGCTGCTCTCCCTCGCTGCTCGGTCTCTTCCGGCTTACCCAGGCTAACTGGGAGCTCGGGCTAGCCCAGATCGCTCCCGCGGCGATGGGGTCTGGGAGCAGCACAGCCAGGGGTCCCGGAACAAGGGCGGCGGGGGGGCGGGCGACAGGCGCCTGGGGGCGTGGCGGGGGCGTGGCGGGGGGGCGTGGCGAGCACTGGCCTGCCTGCACGCTGAGCACGCGCCCTGGGTTCCGCACCCCAGCCAGTTCCGCATTGGGCCGTAGAAGTGTGGGGGGACTTATGGGACCGCGCTGAGCTAACAATGCTTGGAGAAACTGTCCTCAAACGTTGAGGTGTCCGTTAGTCGTTTCCTTGAAAATACCGGATCCCATTCTCGGGTTAGGCCTTCTAGAGTGGGGAAGGAGGCCTTGTATTTCAGAGTGTATCGATAGAAGTGGAGTCCTGGGAAACTTGGAGCTGAGGACGAAGGTTCCGCCTGAGCCCGCCTCCCCGGATTTTGTGTCCCTGTGCTGTGCCTAGTCGTTCAGTCGTGTGCGACTCTTTGCGACCTGATAGACTGTAGCCCGTCAGGCTCCTCTGTTCATGGGGATTCCCCAGGAAAGAATATCTGAGTGGGTTGCCATGCCTCCTCCAGGGGATCTTCCCAACCCAGGGATCGAACCAGGGTCTCCAGCAATACAGGCGGATTTGTTGTTGTTTTTTACCGTCTGAGCCGCCTCGAGCGGCCCCAAAAGGTCCTTGAATGCCTGCACCCGTTGCTGTAGAGTTTGGTTTTAACTTGAATAGTGAGGGAGGACGGAGGAGGGTTCAGGATGGGGAACACATGTATACTTGTGGCGGATTTATTTTGATGTATGGCAAAAGCAATACAATATTGTAAAGTTAAGCAAAATAAAATTTAAAAAAATAAAGGACAAAAAAAGAAATTACACAGGTATTAATATGAAAAATAAAAATAACTTGAATAGTGAAAGAATTTGGGAGATTGGGCAATCAGTACAGTCTCTCCGTGTCTTGCTTTGCACGCGTTCATAACCATCATCTGCCAGAGGTTTACGGAACCCCTTCCCCAGGGCCCTTAGCACGGTGCTCCTTCCCAGCTCAGCCTTTGCCACTGTACTTTGGCAGACACTGAGAAATGAAGCCAAAAATGCCTTGCATAGTTCTGCTCTATAGGAGCTCAGAAAATTGCAAAAAACTATGACACGATTATAATAGTGTCAGAGTAAATAATTAATAGCCAATGTAGCAACAGCGGCAGTAAGAATAGAAGAGAGTTTTGTTTGGGCAGAACTAAGGACCTTAGTCAACTTCTCAGTAGCTCTGAGGAATTGACCCAGAAAAGCATGGTTTTCAGCAGTTCTGTTTCTTTTCAGAATAAAGAACATCAAACCTGGTAGGAATACATTATCTCACAGTTCAAAAAGAGAGAGAAAAGACAGATTAGCTTGTACACAGCAAATCAGTATGGCTCTGGCACCTAGGAAAGAAGAAGCCTTATCATTGAAGGAGTAGTAGAATTGATGTCCCAGAAAGGGTGGCGTTTATCTCTGTATTCAAAGGGGACTTTTTTTTACTTCTGGACAGTGCAGCCTTTCTTCAGTAATTAAAGCAGATGTGCAATGCATGTTTGATGGAGTACAAGACTTGCTGTTGTAGTTGGCATAAGTGAAAGTAGTGAAAGTGTTCATCGCTCAGTTGGCATGCCCACACCTCAGTATGTGAAAATTTCTTCCATCAATAGTTAAGTTTTACTGAGTGGTTATTGTGTCCTGTTGTTCTTGTTCAGTCACCAAGTCACGTCCGACTCTGAGACCCTATGGACTGCAGCACGCCAGGCCTCCCTGTCCCTCACCATCTCCTGGAATTTGTCCAAGTTCATGTTCATTGCATCGGTGATGCCGTCTAGCCATCTTCTCTAATGCCTTCTTCTTCTACTGCCCTCAATCTTTCCCAGCATCAGGGACTTTTCCAGTGAATTATCTGTTCGCATCAGATGAGCAAAATACTGGAGCATCAGCTTCAGCATCAGTAAAAATTCCAGTGAATATTCAACGAACAGTGCTTTTTAATAGAAGAAAACAACAAAAAGGAAAAGACTAAAGATCTCCTCAGGAAAATTGGAAACATTAAGGGAGCATTCTGCACAAGATGTGCAGAATAAAGGATAAAAATGGTAGAGACCTAATAGATGCTAAAGAGATCAAGAAGAGATGGAAAGAATACATGGAAGAACTGTATAAAAAAGATCTTAACTGGATTACTATGATGTTGTGGTTAGTCACCCAGAACCAGACATTCTGGAGAGCAAAGTCAAGTGGGCCTTAAGAAACACTGCTCTTAATAAAGCTAGTGGATTCGATGAAATTCTACCAGAAATATTCAAATCCCTAAAGGATGATGGCATCAAAGTTTTGCATTCATTATGTCACCAAATCTGAAGACCCAGCAGTGGCCACAAGACTGGAAAAGGTCAATCCTTATCCTAACTCCCAAGAAGGGTACCAAAGAATGTGCTGAACATGGGACAGTTGCACTCATTTCCCATGCTAGTAAGTGAAGTCACTCAGTCGTGTCTGACTCTTTGCGATCCCATGGACTGTAGCCTACCAGGCTCCTCCGTCTGTGGAATTTTTCAGGCAAGAATACTAGAGTGGGTTACCATTAAAATCTTGCATGCTAGGCTTCAGCATTATGCGAACTAAGAAATTCCAGATGTCCAAGCTAGGTTTAGAAAAGGAAGAGGAACTAGAGATCATATTGCCAACATTCGCTGGATTATAGAGAAAGCAAGGGAATTTCAGAAAAACGTCTATCTCTGTTTCATCGACTACACTAAGCCTTTGACTGTGTGGATCATTGAAATACTGTGGGAAGCTCTTAGATGGAAATATAAGGCCATCTTACCTGTCTCCTAAGAAACCTGTATGCAGGTCAATAAGCAATAGTTGAAACCTTGTATGGAACAACTGATCGGTTCAAGATCAAGAAGTAAGTATGATAGGGCTGTCTGCTGTCACCCTGTTTGTTTAACGTGTATGCTGAGCACATCATGAGAAATGCCAGGCTGGATGATTACAAGCTGGAATCAAGATAGGCGGGAGATGCATCAACAACCTCAGATACGCAGATGATACCACTCTAATGGCAGAAAGAGAAGAGGAACTAAAGAGCCTCGTGATGAGGATGAAGAAGAAGAGTGAAAGAACCAGGTTAAAATTAAATATTAAAAAAAAAACTAAGATCGTGGCATCCAGCCCCACAACTGCATGGCAAATAGAAGGGGAAAGGTGGAAGCAGTGACAGATTTCCTCTTCTTGGGCCCCAAGATCACTGCGGACAGTGACTGAAGTCATGAAATCAGAAGACCATTGCTTCTTGGCAGGAAAGCGATGACAAACTTAGTGTTTTGAAAAGCAGAGACATTACTCTGCCAACAAAGGTCCGAATAGTCAAGGCTATGGTCTTCCAAGTGGTCACATACAGTTGTGAGAACTGGACCATAAAGAAGGCAGAATGCTAAAGAATTGATGCCTTCAGACCGTGGTGCTGGAGAAGACTCTTTGCGACCCCATGGACTGTAGCCTTCAGGCTCCTCTGACGATGGAATTCTCCATGTGAGAATACTGGAGTGGGTTGCCATTTCCTTATGCAGGGGATCTTCCCAACCCAGGAATCAAACCCAGGTCTCTTGCACTGCAGGCAGATTCTTTACCATCTGAGCCACCAGGGAAGCCCCTATTAGGTCCTAAGTGCTGTTAAAAAATAAAACAAAAATAGAATATTCATCTAGTTCTCAAAACACTCTAATAATAACCATCGGAGTGGTACAAAGAAAGTGTTGTAAAGAATGGCTATTCCCTATGTGGGGTTAGGCTTTAGATGGTTAGACAGAGAAAGGGTAAACAGGATGAGAGGAGAGAAAAGGCAGGAAGGTGAGAAAGCCTGGATCAGAATTCAACAAACATTCCTTGCGTATCCCAATTGTGCCACTGTTAGTCCCTGCCTTCAGAGTACTCACAGTCCAGTCAAGAGATGGCTGATGAACAAAACCTTGCCTTTAGAAAAGGGATAATAGTAACTTACTGAATCCCTTCCTATTTAAGGGACTTAGCCCTTAGTGCTTAAGGTTTAGTTCAGTTCAGTTCAGTCGCTCAGTCATGTCCAACTTTTTGCAACCCCGACTCCATGAATTGCAACACGCCAGGCCTCCCTGTCCATCACCAACTCCTGGAGTTCACTCAAACTCATGTCCATCGAGTCAGTGATGCCATTAGGCCATCTCATCCTCTGTCGTCCCCTTCTCCTCCTGCTCCCAATCCCTCCCAGCATCAGGGTCTTTTCCAATGAGTCAACTCTTGGCATGAGGTGGCCAAAGTACTGGAGTTTCAGCTTTAGCATCATTCCTTTCAGTGAACACCCAGGGCTGATCCCCTTCAGAATGGACTGGTTGGATTTCCTTGCAGTCCAAGGGACTCTCAAAGTCTTCTCAAACACTTCTCAAACACAGTTCAAAAGCATCAATTCTCTGGCGCTCAGCTTTCTTCACAGTCCAACTCTCACATCCATACAAGACCATTGGAAAAACCATAGCCTTGACTAGATGGACCTTTGTTGGCAAAGTAATGTTTCTACTTTTGAATATGCTATCTAGGTTGGTCATAACTTTCCTTCCAAGGAGTAAGCGTCTTTTAATTTCATGGCTGAAGTCACCATCTGTAGTGATTTTGGAGCCCATAAAAATAAAGTATGACACTGTTTCCACAGTTTCCCCATCTATTTCCCATGAAGTGTTGGGAGAAGATGTCATGATCTTAGTTTTCTGAATGTTGAGCTTTAAGCCAACTTTTTCACTCTCCTCTTTCACTTTCATCAAGAGGCTTTTTAGTTCCTCTTCACTTTTTGCCATAAGGGTGGTGTCATCTGCATATCTGAGGTTATTGATATTTCTCCCAGCAATCTTGATTCCAGCTTGTGCTTCTTCCAGCCCAGGTTTCTCATGATGTACTTTGCTGCTGCTGCTAAGTCACTTCAGTCATGTCTGACTCTGTGGATCCCCATAGACAGCAGCCCACCAGGCTCCCCCGTCCCTGGGATTCTCCAGGCAAGAATACTGGAGTAGGTTGCCATTTCCTTCTCCAATGCATGAAAGTGAAAGTGAGGTCGCTCAGTCGTGTCAGACTCTTAGTGACCTCATGGACTGCAGCCTACCAGGCTCCTCCGTCCATGGGACTTTCCAGGTAAGAGTACTGGAGTGGGTTGCCATTGCCTTTTGCCTATATAAGTTAAATAAGCAGTGTGACAATATACAGCCTTGACGTACTCCTTTTCCTATTTGGAAAAGTATTCCTTTTCCTATTCTGTTGTTCCATGTCCAGTTCTAACTGTTGCATCTTGGAACTGCATACAGATATCTGAAGAGGCAGGTCAGGTGGTCTGGTATTCCCATCTCTTCCAGAAATTTCCACAGTTTATTGTGATCCACAAGTCAAAGGCATAGTCAATAAAGCAGAAATAGATGTTTTTCTGAAGCTCTCTTGCTTTTTCCATGATCCAGCAGATGTTGGCATTTGATCTCTGGTTCCTCTGCCTTTTCTAAAACCAGCTTGAACATCTGGAAGTTCACGGTTCATGTATTGCTGAAGCCTGGCTTGGAGAATTTTAAACATTACTTTACTAGCCTGTGAGATAAGTGCAATTGTGCAGTAGTTTGAGCATTCTTTGGCATTGCCTTTCTTTGGGATTGGAATGAAAACTGACCTTTTCCAGTCCTTCGGCCACTGCTGAGTTTTCCAAATTTGCTGGCCTATTGAGTGCAACACTTTCACAGCATCATCTTTCAGGATTTGAAAGAGCTCAACTGGAATTCCATCACCTCCACTAGCTTTGCTCATAGTGATGCTTTCTAAGGCCCACTTGACTTCACATTTCAGGATGTCTGGCTTTAGGTGAGTGATCTCACCATCGTGATTATCTTGGTCATGAAGATCTTTTTCGTATAGTTCTTCTGTGTATTCTTGCCACCTCTTCTTAATATCTTCTGCTTCTGTTTAGGTCCATACCATGTCTGTCCTTTATCGAGCCCATCTTTGCATGAAATGTTCCCTTGGTATCTCTAATTTTCTTGAAGAGATCTCTAGTCTTTCCCATTCTGTTGTTTTCCTCTATTTCTTTGCATTGATCACTGAGGAAGGCTTAAATCATCTCTTCTTGCTATTCTTTGGAACTCTGCATTCAGATGCTTATATCTTTCCTTTTCTCCTTTGCTTTTCGCTTTTCTTCTTTTCACAGCTGTTTGTAAGGCCTCCCCAGACGGCCATTTTGCTTTTTTGCATTTCTTTTCCATGGGGATGGTCTTGATCCCTGTCTCCTGTACAATGTCATGAACCTCCATCCATAATTCATCAGGCACTCTATCAGATCTAGTTCCTTAAATCTATTTCTCACTTCCACTGTATAATCATAAGGGATTTGATTTAGGTCATACCTGAATGGTCTAGTGGTTTTCCCTGCTTTCTTCAATTTAAGTCAGAATTTGGCAATAGAGAGTTCATGATCTGAGCCACAGTCAGCTCCCGGTCTTGTTTCTGCTGACTGTATAGAGCTTCTCCATCTTTGGCTGCAAAGAATATAATCAATCTGATTTCAGTGTTGACCATCTGGTGATGTCCATGTGTAGAGTCTTCTCTTATGTTGTTGGAAGAGGGTGTTTGCTATGACCAGTGCATTTTCTTGGCAAAACTCTATTAGTCTTTGCCCTGCTTCATTCTGTATTCCCAAGGACAAATTTGCCTGTTACTCCAGGTGTTTCTTGACTTCCTACTTTTGCATTCCAGTCCCCTATAATGAAAAGGACATATTTTTTTGGGTGTTAGTTCTAAAAGGTCTTGTAGGTCTTCATAGAACTGTTCAACTTCAGCTTCTTCAGCATTACTGGTTGGGGCATAGACTTGGATTACTGTGACATTGAATGGTTTGCCTTGGAAACGAACAGAGATCATTCTGTCTTTTTTGAGATTGCATCCAAGTACTGCATTTTGGACTCTTTTTGTTGACCATGATGGTTACTTCATTTCTTCTAAGGGATTCCTGCCCACAGTAGTAGATACAGTGGTCATCTGAGTTAAATTCACCCATTCCAGTCCATTTTAGTGCTTAGGGTAGGTACAGTTATTTCCAGTGTGAACAGCACTCAGGGGTTAAGTAACTTGACCAATGCTGCACAGCTAACTGGAGAAGGAAATGGCAACCCACTCCAGTGTTCTTGCCTGGAGAATCCCAGGGATGGAGGAGCCTGGTGGGCTGCCGTCTGTGGAGTCCCACAGAGTCGGACACGACTGAAGCGACTTAGCAGCAGCAGCACAGCTAATAAATAGAAAAGGAAAAAATCAAAGTTCTAAGTTATTTTAGTCAGAAATTAGTCTGCATATGGAATAATAATGGGAGCCCTGATGGCTCAGTGGTAAAGAATATGCCTGCAATGCAGGAGACTCAGGTTCAATCCCTGGGATTGAAGATCCCCTGGAGATCCCCTGGAGAAGGAAATGGCAACCCATCCAGTATTCTTGCCTGAGAAATCCCATGGACCGAGGAGCCTGGCAGGCCACGGTCCAGGGGGGTCAAAAAAGTCAGACATGGCTTAGCGACTAAAACAACAACAACATATAGGGTAATAATAGACAATGAAAAGTAGATTGAAGGGAAGGTACATGGAACTTTATATACTTCTCTTTGTAGTATTTTTGTCACAAATGGGAATTGAGTATCTTTTTTTTTCCCAACAACTCTGGAGATGTTTTCCCCTTTAATTGTTTAAAGAAATGATTAATGAAGTTCTATGTCAATGAACTATAAAAGCAATGATATTAATAATTTAATAGGAATTTAATGAATTGTATTAACAATACTAATAAATTAATATAAATTTTAATGTGTTTTGTTAATAGATTTCTTAAGGTTGAATTATACTTCTATTCCTGGAATAAACCCATTCTGGCCCTGGTCATGCTTTTTTGTTTGTTTATTTCTAGGTTCAGTTTGCTAATATCTTCTTTAGTATCTTTACAGCCTTATTTAAAGATGACTGACAGTTTTCCTTTCTGCTGTATCCTTTTCAATTTTGTGTCAGGGTAATAGTCTTGTAGAATACATTTGAAAGTTTTCTTCTTTTTCTATATTCTGCAACAGTATAACATGGGAGTAGAGCAAACACAAATCTCTTACATGGCTGGCGGGAGTGTAAATTTCCCAGACTCTACCACTTTGGGGAAATGTTTGGCACTACTTGCTAAAGGTGAACACACGCCATTCTACTTCTACCCAGCAAGAATGTATACGTGCGTTCACTGAAAGATGTGTACTAGAACATTCATGGCAGTGCTATTCCTGCTGCTGCTGCTGCTGCTGCTAAGTCGCTTCAATCGTGTCCGACTCTGTGCGACCCCATAGACGGCAGCCCACCAGGCTCCGTCATACCTGGGATTCTCCAGGCAAGAACACTGGAATGGGTTGCCATTTCCTTCTCCAATGCATGAACGTGAAAAAGTTCGGGAAAGTGAAGTCTCTCAGTCGTGTCAGACTCTTAGTGACCTCATGGACTGCAGCCTTCCAGGCTCCTCTGTCCATGGGATTTTCCAGGCAAGAGTGCTGGAGTGAGGTGCCATTGCCTTCTCCGGTGCTATTCCTAATCCCCCAAAATGATGGACATTCTCAAATCTCCATCAACAGTAATAAGGATAAACTGTAATGTGTTTACACAATAGAGTACTATTCAGCAGCAAGAATTAATTAAAGTCAGACACAACACATGAATGAATCCCACAGACATAGTGTAGAATCCAGGAAACCTAGCAACAAAAAGCTCATTCTGTATGTTTCCATTCATCTAAAACTCAAAGTTAGGCAAAATGAATCTCTGATGTTAGAAGTCAGGATGGTGAGTAGTCTCGACGTTAGTAATTTGAAGGATGCATAAAGGGGGCTTCTGGGTGCTGATGACGTTCTTTTTCTTGAGCAGAATGCTGGTGACAGTGTGTTGACTTTATGAAAATTCACATAAAATTTATGTACTTTTCTATAAAAGTACTGACATCATATAATGACATCATATCTAAATGAAAAATTCTAAAAAGGAAGAGCCTCTGACACTCAGAAGCTGGTCTAGTATTCATGGTTAAGCCATATTATTCTCCTATTACAATTCTCCTATTACAATTACAATATGTAATTCTCCTATTACATATTATTCTCCTATCAACCTCAAACAAGGTCACTTTGAAACCGTGATAAAATAAGACAAAGTAAAGCACCTTAGGCGGAGAAGGCAATGGCACCCCACTCCAATACTCTTGCCTGGAAAATCCCATGGATGGAGGGGCCTGGAAGACTGTAGTCCATGGGGTTGCTGAGGGTCAGACACGACTGAGTGACTTCACTTTCCCTTTTCACTTTCAAGCATTGGAGAAGGAAATGGCAAATCACTCCAGTGTTCTTGCCTGGAAAATCCCAGGGACGGGGGAGCCTGGTGGGCTGCCGTCTATGGGGTCACAGAGTCGGACACAACTGAAGCGACTTAGCAGCAGCAGCAGCAGCAAAGCACCTCAGGGGCTTTCCCAGGGGCTCAGCAGTAAAGAATCTGCCTGCAATGAAGGAGCAGCGGGTTCAGTCCCTGGGTCGGGAAGATCCCCTGGAGGAGGGCATGGCAACCCAGTCCAGTATTCTTGCCTGGAGAGTTCCATGGGCAGAGGAGTCTGGCAGGGTACAGTACATAGGATTGCAAAGAGCAGGATACGACTGAATTGACTTAGCATGCACACAGGCACAAACCATTTCAGAAGTTTGTCTAAGCACAGACACAGGATCACGCTGCCAGCCACACTCTTGGCCACAGTGAGTGACTATTACTTATTTACAAATCATAACTTTATTCTTACAGCTAGTCTTAGATAAAATAGATATATAGATCAGATTGATTGAGATGCTCAGTCACAGAATTGCCCAAACTGCCTGACAACATCCAATTGAGAGTAAATCTCTAGTTCCTTAGATTCTTCTTCAAGTCACCAACCAAAGCCCAAATCCTAAAATAGATTCTTTCTTAACAACTTCTTACTGAGAGAGCCCTTAGTTCTCCATTTATGTGTTCTTCTTCATTGTAATAAATACAACTTGGTTAACTACAGGTGCCCGAAGAGCATTAACACCTGAGAATCTTTGACTTCTTGAAGATTCTGATGAGTTTGAGGAAATAGAGCTTTTACAATCAGTATTTCCAGTCAAGCATTTCTTGGGAACTGTAGGGAACTATATATGCTTTTCTGAATCTCAAGAAAGATCAGCTGAGAAATCAGGAATACAGGAGACATTATTAGAATAAAAGCTTAAACAAAACATTCAGAATTAAAGCTTCATAATCAATATAGAGACGACATTGATTGAAAGGGATCCATCGATAATTCAAAAGCAACAGCAGGAAGTGCTAACACCTAGAGTCCAAAGTGAGACAGGGAAAAAACAGGAGAGAATCTAATCAAGATCTAATCAGTCTTGTAAAGTTGCCATTTCACACCAGTGTTCATGGCCCCACCTGCTGATAACAGTGAAAATAAGATAAATATTAATGAGGCTATATGCATAGGATACTTCATACAAACTCTGAGTGATGTTCTGAGAAATAAACTCTACAAGCAAAGTAAGTCCTTAAACTGGCAATTTCCTTAACTGATTCTGAGTAATGCTGTTACCGTGCTAAGAGATCTGAATGTTATATTATTCATCATTTTCCATGTTTGTATTCACCAAAAAATATAGTTCTTTGTACATACTTTCACAGAAAAAGTGCAAAAAGATTTGGGTGTGTTTGTGACATACTCCAATACAACATCTAAATGGACCTGAAATATGAATTGACAGAAGTCACATCTGTTTCAATGGCAAAATCAAAGTCTGGGCAAGCAGAAAAAAATATTTTTGTATAAAAAAAATAGCTGGACTGAATTTAGTACATTTAGTTTTCGTGAAATGTTGGCGTTTTTTACTTTGTCATCAAAATATTTATTGATACGTTAATTCCGAATATGTTTCAGACACAGTACTAGGCCCTAGCCATGCTGGGATGAATGTGGTTTTTCTTCCCTCTCTCACTCTACTCCAGCTACCTGGGCCTTCTTGTGGCTTTTCTGCACATCAGGCATAACCCAGCATACCCCCATTGTAGTTCCTTTTCACCTGCTAATCCCTCTTTCTGGAATACTTTATCCCCAGATATCTATATATATAATTTGCTCTCACCTCCTGGTAGGCTTGCAGTCCATGGGGTCAGTAAGAGTCAGACACGACTGAGCGACTTCCCTTTCACTTTTCACTTTCATGCATTGGAGAAGGAAATGGCAACCCATTCCAGTGTTCTTGCCTGGAGAATCTCAGGGACGGGGGAGCCTGGTGGGCTGCCATCTAAGGGGTCGCACAGAGTCGGACACGACTGAAGTGACTTAGCAGCAGCAGCAGCAGCAGGTCTTTGCCCAAATGTCACATTAGTCCAATCTCTTTGATCATCCTGTTAAAAATCACAACTTCATCCTCACTCTCTATCCCACTTCTTTAGCATTTATCACCATGTAAGCTACAATACATTTTACTCATTTACTACATTATTTTTACATAAGTTCCATGAAGGCAGGGATTTCTGTTTTTGTCACTGCTCTATTCCCCAGACCTGGCACATAGCTAAGTCTTTACTGAATAAATAAATGAGTGTATGTATAAAATACACAGTCATTGATCTGTACGGGCTGAATAGTAAATGAATAAGGACAATAAAACATTACAAATGATGTGGGAAAGGGTATTCCCGGCAGTGGGAGTAGCCCGGGCAAAGATACAGTGGTCTAAAAACAGCAAGCAATGATGCTATAAGTGAATAGCAAAAATATAGTTTTTTTTCTCTCTTACCCACAATAAGCTAAAAAATTGTAATGTAAGTTGACCTACTCCTAAGAGGAAAAACCTTGCTTAACAAAAGCCATGTTATTTTGCAAATATTTGAAAGAATAGTGTTCTTATAGATCAATGGCTTGCTTTTACAACAGTAAATTAAATTGTCCATATTTATCAAGGAATAATCTTCTAGGATGGGAGAAGGCGATGGCACCCCACTCCAATACTCTTGCCTGGAAAATCCCATGGACGCAGGAGCCTGGTGCACTGCAGTCCATGGGGTCGCTAAGAGTCGAACACAACTAAGTGGCTTCACTTTTCACTTTCATGCATTGGAGAAGGAAATGGCAGCCCACTCGGAGAAGGCAATGGCAAGCCACTCCAGTACTCTTGCCTAGAAAATCCCATGGATGGAGGAGCCTGGTAGGCTGCCGTCCATGGGGTCACTATGAGTTGGACGCGACTGAGCGACTTCACTTTGACTTTTCACTTTCACACATTGGAGAAGGCAATGGCAACCCACTCCAGTGTGCTTGCCTGGAGAATCCCAGGGACGGGAGAGCCTGGTGGGCTGCCGTCTATGGGGTCGCACAGAGTCAGACACAACTGAAGCGACTTAGTAGCAGTAGCAGCAGCCAGTGTTCTAGCCTGGAGAATCCCAGGGATTGGGGAGCCTGGTGGGCTGCCGTCTATGCGGTCGCACAGAGTCGGACACGACTGAAGCGACTTAGCAGCAGCAATCTTCTAGGACACCCCTGGCCTTTAATCCAACTCTTTAAGCATGTTATTGGAACTCAAGCATATAGACAGATAAGCAGGTAGAGAGAGATATTAGGCTGCATTATCTAATTTGCATAATCTTGAAGTTCATTTGACTGAATTCAAACAGAATAACTAGAAGAATTATACTAAATCAGGAATGATGACAGGAAAATCAGAGCCCTGACTTTGGAGTTTTTGTGAAATCTGAATAAGCAAAGTTTAATGAAAAAAATTACACCCTAAAGTTCTCAGAAATAGATATTTCTTACTAAAAATTAAGGGGAGAAAGTGATTAATTTTGAGAGTCTGATGATACTGGACGCTTAACTCAGCACAAGTAAGAGATAACTTCTGGGAATGAGTTTGTGGGGTTCAGTTCAGTTCACTCGCTCGGTCATGGCGGACTCTGCGACCCCATGGACTGCAGCACGCCAGGCTTCCCTGTCCATCACCCACTCCCAGAGCGTGCTCAAAGTTACATCCATTGAGTCAGTGATGCCATCCTACCATCTCATACTCTGTCGTCCCCTTCTCCTCCTGCCTTAATCTTTCCCAGCATCAGGGTCTCTTCCAATTGTAGGTTAGAATTTATGATTTTACGATAGAATCTTGTGCAATGCAATCTATCATTATATGGATACTATTATAAGGGCAAATCACATGCCACAAAGCAAAACAGGATTAAACAATAAAAGCTTAGTGTAATACAGTCACTAAGTCCTTTAAAGTTCCACTGTGTTTGACAAGTCTGGATCACAGAGCAACACAGAAAATCAGTGTACTCAATTAAGTGTGTAGAACTGGCTGACTTCTTCCCCACATTTGAGACATTTTGGTTGTTGATATAATCAGTATATTAATGACTCTTAGTCAGTATTACTTATTAGTAAATGTAAGTGCTTTTTAAAAATTTCGAATTGTTATTTTGACTAAAAGCAACTCAGGAAACATGAGAAATATGATTATGGTGTGGAACAGGACAACATCAAGTGAAGTTAAATGTTGCTGTTCAGGCACTCAGTTGTGTCTGACTCTCGGCAAGCCCATGGACTGCAGCACACCAGGCTTCCCTGTCCTCACCATCTTCCAGAACTTAGTGACACTCATGTCCATTGAGTCAGTGATGCCATCCAACCATCTTGTCCTCTGTCGTCCCCTTCTCCTTCTGCCTTCAATCTTTCCCAGCATCAATCTTTTTTAAGTTAAATAAGATTTAAAAATTAAATTATGGAAAAACCAATGAATTGGGACTTGGGGTAAAAAGAGGAAATAAAACAATTTAGTAGGGTTATTATTTACTTTACATGTAATAATGGAAATGCCAGTGTGACAACTATTTGGGATGGGACGATAATCACGAAAGGAATGGAAAGGCCAAGTACAAATTTAAACTAACTGGGATGGGGTGAGGAAAAGGCACAAGTCAGCATCCATATGAAATGGGGAAGAAAATGAACTATTACAAAGAAAGGTATGTGATGGCTGTCAAATGGGAGAAATGAAACCAGTAATGTCAGTTGTCACAAGACATATACAGGCTGAATTTCATTATCAAAAGTCAGAGACTCAGATTTTATTAAAAAAAAAAAGTCCACCTGCAAACTTGCAACTAATAGGAAAGTAAGTCCTGGAGATAGAGTGAATGTTGAAAACAATATTATTTTATAATCATTAAACTTGCTAAGAGGTTAGATTGTAGTTGTTCCCACTACATACACACACACACACACACACACACAAATATCAATGATGTGACATGATAAGGGTGATAACTGTGGTTACAATGGCAATTGTATTACAATATATAAATGTATCAAATCAACATGTTATATACCTTAAATTAATGCAGTGACTTCCCTGGTGGCTCAGACAGTAAAGCTTCTGTCTACAATGTAGGAGACCCAGGTTCGAGCCCTGGGTTGGGTAGATCCCCTGGAGAAGGAAATGGCAATCCACTCCAGTACTATTGGCTGGAAAAATCCCATGGACAGAGGAGCCTGTTAGGCTACAATCTATGGGGTCGCAAAGAGTCAGACACGACTAAGCAACTTCACTTCATATGTCAAGTATATTTTATTAAAGAAAAGGAATTTTTAAAAGATAAAAATTTTAAAATCCATCTTAAGTTACTTGTAAAAATATTAAAGAATCAAGATATTAAAAATGAAGAGGTGAAAAAAGATACACTGCAAAAATTCAAACAAGGAGGAGGAAGTTTGGAGTACTAGTATCAAATACAGCAAAATTCAAGGTCCCAAACCTTATCTCAGGAGCAATTGGGAGACCAAAACTTGGAGTTAGGGCTGTCAAAGCAGTCAGGATTTCAGGGGTTAAGATTCTGGAGTGAAGGGCAGAAAAAAAAGTTAAGTAATCCTATGAGCCTCCTTTCCCTTCAAGATGTTTACCAACTTGTTACACTGAGAGGTTGAGTAAAGGTATGTACACATTATGCAAAATATATAATAAGGTCCTACTGATAGTACCTTAAGGACCTTCCCTTGTGGCTCAGTCGGTAAAGAATCTGCCTGCAGTGCAGGAGACCCGGGTTCTATTCCTGGGTTGGGAAGATCCCCTGGAGAAGGAAATGGCAACCCACTCCAATATCCTTCCCTGGAAAATCTCATGGATACAGGAGCCTGGTGGGCTGCACTCCATGGGGTCACAAAGAGTCAGGCACGACTGGGAGACTAACATTTACACTGGTAGTACAGGGAACTCTACTCAATACTCTGTAATGACCTATATGGGAAAAAATCTTAAAAAGAGTGGCTTCCCTGTTGGCTCAGATGGTAAAGAATCTGCCTGCAATGCAGGAGACCCTAAGAGACTCAGATTCAAATCCCTGGGAAGGAAGATCCCCTGGAGGAGGGCATGGCAACCCACTCCAGTATTCTTGCCTGGAGAATTCTGTGGACAGAGGAGCCTGGTGGGCTACAGTCCATTGGGTCCCAAAGAGTCGGACACGAATTGAGCAACTAATATTTTCACTTCTCATGTACGTGTAATTTACTTTACGCGAAAACTAACACAACATTGTAAATCAACTATACATCCACACACACACACACAAAAGCTAGCAACACCCTTATGGTGCTGGGGATACAAAAACTGGAGTTGAGAGCTCTTCAAAACAGAGAACACCTTGGTACTTCATCTGAGGTCATGAAGGAATATATACTAGGTCTAAGGGCTAACTGAAAACAGACCAGCGCTTACCAAAAAAAATATTAAGTGCTGACATTAATCTTTCAGATAATATGATAAAGTAAAAAGTATACAGGCTGAAGGATCTGATATCATCCTTGCCATCAAGTAACTTACATTTTAGTTGGAGAAACAAGATTACGACTCATAAAACAATTAGAAAATCAAATAAGACAGTAACATCATGTTAAATCTCGTGGTGCAAACTGAAGTGAAATAATAGGATTTTTTTAGCTGGATACTCTCCTCATGGAAGCCCTCAATAGAGCCCCATTCTTTTCCTAGAAGAGGCTCTGTAAACATTAAGTTATTTGTGTTAGGTCTTACATTACACGGGTGATGAGTGCGTCTAACACTCAGGTCTCTATAAATAGGCTGAGCCTTTTACATCTACTCAAAGAACACGCTGTGTTCACAATTCATTAAATGGAAAGGGAGCTATTATTCAATTGTCAGAAACTAAGGTGAATTATCTGCAGTTGCATCAGAAGTAGAGGTATTTAAGGAGACTTTCCTGGTGGTCTAGTGGTTGGGACTTCACCTTCCAATGCAAAGGGTGTGGGTTCCAGCCCTGGTCAGGGAGCTACAATCCCACGTGCCTCAGGGCCAAAAACCAACAAGCAAAAAACATTAAAAAAGATAAAAACAGAAGCAATATTGTAACAAATTCAATAAAGACTTAAAAAAACTTTTAAGGAAAGTATTTCTGAACTTGAAACTAAGAAACTGAATTTTTTTTATCCATCTCTGCAAACTTTTTTATGAATACAGTTACTGGTTTGAAGAATAAAGGATCCAGAAAATGAAAACATAAGTAAAACATTGTTCCTTCATAAAATATAATTTCTTTGTACAAAAAAAAAAAAAATGAGTTCTATGAATTTAAGTCCTGAGTGATTCCAGAAAACATCCTTTTGCAGTGTATCTGCGGAGAGGAAGCATAACATACATATTGACCACATGATGGCGACAAAGAGCCAAGTTTGTTTTCCGCCTATGCGGGGCCTTGCAGGATCTTTGTCCTTTGGTTTTGGTGCTTAGAAAAGACAGACCTTACAAGTCCTATGGCACAGTGAATGGAACAATAGTTTATATAATTATAACTTTATTTTAAACAGCAGTAAAGCCCTAATTCTGTTTCTTCTTTAGACTCAGAACCCAAGAATTAAAAGTGAAGAAGAAAACAGGTTATGTTAAGATGTGCTTGGTTAAAAAAATATTCTGACAAATCCACTTACTATTCTGACTGTCACAGTAAGAAATAGAAGTCATACAGTTTAGAGAGAGATAACTTAGCTCTGAATTTAGTCATTACCTTCTTTTGATTCTTTTTGGTTGTTTTTGCTTTTGTTTGGATTTTCTTTTATTGACTATTTGTAAGTTAACATTCACACTCCCAAATCCTTGGGCCACATCCTCTTCCCCCAAATATTTTGGGGAACTTTAAGTTTAAAATTGACATGTTAAAATACACAGCCAAAGATAAAATGCTTAGCAAGTATATCATGACTTGTTTATTAAAGTTTAAAAGACTTGGCAAATTAAAATGTACAAAAATTGGAATTTCTCATATGCCAAATGTTCTTTAAGTTTGTGTTCATCAAAATATCCCTTCTTTGTTGATATCAATAGTCACCGCTGAACATTATCCTGAAAGAAACCATGATGACGTTGATGAATTTTGTGACATTTATGCTTGGAAGTGTTGATCAGACATTAGTCATCAAAAACCAGGAATGGTTTTTGTCACCAAGAAAATCTAGTCTGGCAGACACAATCACATGTAAACAGTTTCATTTATATTACCTTAAAAGTAGAGGATAACATTCAAGTAGTTTCAAAATTTTTCTAAAAATTTGTACTTTTTCTAAAAATATATAGTCTGATTATAATTTTTAATTTACTTTTATAATTGGAGGATAATTGCTTTACAATGTTGTGTTGGTTTCTGCCATACAATAAAGTGAATCAGTCGTAAGTATTCATATATCCCCTCCCTCTTAAACCCCCCTCCCACCCCTCATTCTATCCCACCTCTCTAGGTTGTCCCGGGGTTCTGGGTGGAGCCCCCTGTGTTACACGGCAGCTTCCCACTGGCTATCTGTTTTACATATGGTAACGTATATGTTTCAAAGCTACTCTCTCAATTCATCCCAGCCTCGCCTTCCCATGCTGTGTCCACAAGTGTCTGTGTCTCTATTCCTACTCTGCAAATGGATTCAAGGTCTGATCACAATTTTTAACTTTCATCTCTTGAAATATCAAATGACCATGTATGTTAGGCCATTATTTGGCTGTAGAATTAAACCTCTCCTCCATGAGCCCCTAAATGTGTCAAGAAAACAGTAGCATTTCTTTGTTAGAGTGCATCATGTATTGCTCTGAAATCACAGCACTATAAAGCTCACCAACGGACTGTATGCTGATTACCATTTCTTATTCTTTGGGTATATGGGTACATAGAAACATCACTCACTCATGCATATACATACACATCACTGACTGCTTTAATTGCTCTGAATACTGATGTTCCTGCTTCTGATTTTTTTTTTCATGAAAAGTTTTTTAAAATCAATTGTTTTGTATTAACATTTTAAAATGTACAGAAAAGTTGAGAGAGTACGAATCACTCAGCTCTAGAATTTGAGAAGTGTTAGTTGCTCAGTCAGGTCCAACTCTCTGTGGCCCTATGGACTGTAGCTTATCAGGCTTCTCTGTCCATGGAATTCTCCAGGCAAGAATACTAGAGTGGGTAGCCATTCCCTTCTTCAAGGTATCTTCCTGACCCAGGAATCAAACCCAGGTCTCCTGCGTTGCAAGCGGACTCTTCACCTGAACCATTGGGGAAAGATTCAATAAGTGTTAATATTTTGCCATATTTGTTTTATCTATTTACCTTGAATTTTTTGATGAACTACTTGAAAATAAGTTATAGACATCATAATACTTGAAGACCTAAAGTGTCTGTAGTATTTATCTTTGAAAAATAGATTCTAATATAAAACTATAATGCCATTATCATACAGACAAATACCATCTAGTATGCAGTCTTCTGTATTTAAATTTCCCCAGTTTTTCCAAAAAGGCTTTTAAATACACACACACATTCAAAGTACATGGTTATAGACATAGAACATAAGTGAAACTTAGCCGAAGAAAGCCAGAGCTCACAAGAAAGCCAGAACTCATTAAGACTTGATCAAAAAAAAGCAGAGTGCTTCATAGTGAAGATGAACAGTTAGCAAGAATTTATTGACAATTGACCACATGTTAATTACCGTTTCTGATTCTATGAATGAATGTGGGTACAGGGACGCATCAAAGGCATTGAACCTATGTTCATGCTTAGCACAACACAGCACTAGAAAGTTCTCCAAACTTCTTTTTATGTGACATGTTCTTAAAACGATTCAAAGAGCCATACTTTCACTTGAATACCACGAAGACAAAAATGAAGTTTTTTGTGATACTTTATGCTAAATATGTAGTTTGTCCTTTACTAGGTTTTTTAAAGATGACAAACAGGTTTTTTTAAAGTCTTTATTGAATTTGTTACCGTGTGTTTTGGTTTTTGGGCCATGAGGCATGTGGGGTCTTAGCTCCTTGACCAGGGATCAAACCTGCACTCGGTGCATCGGAAGGCAAAGTCTTAGCCACTGGACTGTCAGGGAAGCACCCTGTCCTTTTCTAGCTTCTAAACAGTGAAATGACTCTCATGTCGTAGTCATCTTACACAGATCATGCTTTCTTGAGAGGGCATGTTATTGATCATGTGTTCTGTGCATGCGTGCTCAGTCGTGTCTGACTCCTTGGGACTCCAAGGACTGTAACCCACCAGTCTAAGTAGAAGCAGGGAGTGGAAAGGAAAACTGGGGTGAAATGAGAAAGAAGAAGCCTGTACTTAGCCTCGTACCCTCTTTGTGGCCCCAGAAGTGGTAGCTACAGCAGTCATGGTCAAAGCCTCAGAGTAGAATTTGGAGATGAAAATAGGTGATGAGATGGGTTTAGTTAAGGGAGCTGAGAATAGGAAAGAGAGAGATGGATAAATCTGACATTAACTTGATGGCTACAGTCCACCTACTAAAGTGGCATGTGATTGTCTTTCCTTCTTTTTTTCTTTTATCCTTTTGCCCATAATAGTCTAGGGCCTTCATTGTTGAGTATTGACTAGAATAAAATCCTATCTACCTTTTATCATACTGAAGTTTCTCACGGTTATCCAAAGCATCTATTCCAACTGAAAAGTTTTTTTTTTAAAAAAAGGTATTTTAGTAGCTTCTATGAAAGCTTCCACATTCTATCTGGAGCCCAACCTTGGCCTCCCTGACTGATCTGCCCTGCGAGGTGCCCAGGTGGCGCTAGTGGTAAAGAACCCGCGCTGCACGGTAGGAGACTAAGGGAGCGGGGCTCGATCCCTGGGATCCCTGGGTTGGGAAGGTCCCCTGGAGAAGGGCACGGCAATGCACTCCAGAACTCTCTCTTGCCTGGAGAGTCCCACGGACAGAGGAGCCTGGCGGGCCCCGGTCCACAGGGTCGCAGAGGTGGACATGACTGAGCGACTCAGCGCGGACACAGGTGCACACCCAAGAGAAGGCCCTTTAGGGGCATCGTTCACCCATCAGAGAATTCTGCCCCATTAACACTGAAGGTGTTGATTAGCTGGCTGAAAGAAAGAGAAGAATTTATTGCTGATTATTGATCAGAACAGGAGAAGTTGTGTGGCAGTGACAAAAATTCCCAAACTTCAGTGGCTTAACCCCACAGATCTTCGATTTCACTCATACTGTTCCTGTGCTCATCAGAGTCCTCAGGGACCATATTGTCAGCATCCATCTCAATACCTTCTTCCGCAGAGACAGCAATAAAGGAGAATGCAGCAAATTGTGTGTTGGCTCTTTTTTTTTTTTTTTTTGCTGCGTCCGGTCTTGGTTGCAGCACGTGGGAGCTTTCGTTGTGATGTACAGATTCTCTAGTTGTGGAGTGTGGGCTCAGGAGTTGTGGTGCATAGGCTTAATTGCTCCAAGGCAAATGGGATTTTAGTTCCCCAATCTGGGATCAAACCAGTGTCCCCTGCACTGCAAGGTGAATTTTTACCCACTGGACCAGCAGGGAAGTCCCTGTGCACTGATTCTTAAAGCTCTCACTCAGGTGTAACATAAGTCACTTCTGCACACACTTCATCAGCCAAAGTCAGCCACATGGTCATGCCTAACTTCAAAGAGAGCAGAGAAGCACAATCCTGCAGTGTACCTAGAAAGAGAAGAAAGCTGAACTATTCATGAACATCTGTAATAACATTCATTATCTTACTCTTTTTCTCCTTCCTTCTTCCTGACTGTTTGTGAAAACACATTATATTACTTAATGGAGAACTCCCTGCTAGGGCAGGGTCACTTGCTGAATGGTGAGAAGAGCTGCCTCACATACATTATTCCTCCGAAAGGTAATTCTGTGCAGTATTTGATAGGACTAGAGTATGATTTCTGCAAATATCGCCCAGTTTGGAGACCATCTGCAGTTTATGGAAAATATTAACTATAGTGAACATAATTGCACTGAGTCACATGTCAGCCACATCTTCCTCTTTTCCATGGAAACCAGGAGACATTTTACAATTTATCAACAAGTGTGCTGCCAGATCAGAGCTGAAGGCTTGCTTCCAACTCACTGTGCTTGCCCGGGCATGGCCCAATTATCCCTAAGGTATGGAAGAAATAGCTGTGTATTTCCTGCTGTGCCTCTTGAGCTGACTGAGCGCTAGGCATCATGCTGTAGTGTCACCCTCCCGCAGGGTCAGTTGAGGATTTTCCGTTTTTATTATTGGAATGATGAGCATGCCTTAGCAGTTTGGAGGAGTTAGTTATCTGATACCTTATGGTATGTCAAGGGCATTGGCCTTGACATAGAAAGAGCTTTGCACAGGCTTGCCACCCATCTGGGATGTGTTCACTTGTCTTCTGTTGTTAAAATGATTCCCTGTTTTGTTTTGTATTTTTGCCCCCTGTCTGTTTTTAATTTCTCTAGCTTGGAATTCCTTCCAAACATTGTTACTTGTTGATGAAGAAGGTCATGGCTGAGGACTAGCAAGATCCCACTTTGAGTTGTTTTTTCCAGAAGGTCAGAGCAAGGGCAGAAACAAACCTGCCTGTTTGCCACTGAGTTTTCATTGCCAACGATGATTCCTGGAACATGGTGCCGAATGAATATCATCAGATTAATAAATCAAGGCCCAGCAGATAGAGCAGACGTTGTTGACTCACTTACATGATTAGCTCTCTTTCTTTTGGCCAGTGGCAAAAAATTATAAGCCGCTGGCTGGAATGAGAGATGAAAAGAACTCTTCCACATTTAAACTGAGCTAACAGGACTTTCCTGGTGGCTCAAGGGCTGAGACTCCTCCCAAAGCAGGGAGGCTGGGTTTGATCCCTGGTCAGGGAACTAGATCCCACAGGCCACAACTGAAGGTCCTGAATGGCATAAGGAAGATGGAAGATCCCACACACCATAACTAAGACCTAGCTCAGCCAAACAAATAAATTTTTTAAAATAAATAAGTAAACTAAGTGAACAACTCCATAGCTTTGCTCTCTAATTAGCTTAGTTGCTAGATTATTTTCATATCCTACTACTTGCTACTCATAACAAAATTTCCAGCCAAACAGCACTACCAGCTGTTCTCGGGATGGTCATGTTCCTTGTTGGGAGTTGAATTGGGTACCCTCCTCCAAAAAAAAAAAGGATATGTTGAAGTCCTAAGCCCCAGCACCTCAGAATGTGACCTTATTTAGACATAGGGTCGTTGCAGATGTAATTGGTTAAGATGGAGTCATCATGGAGTAGGGCCCCCAGTCCAATGTGACTGGTGTCCTTATAAGATGAGCAGGGAACACAGAGACACCCTGGGTGAACACGTGTGACAACAGAGGCAGACCCTGGGGGGGTGCAGAGGCAAGCCAAGGACGCCAAACGCTGCCGCAAACCAGAAGCTGAAGGAGGTAGGGAGGAGGCCCCTGAAGGCCTTAGAGCGGTGTGGCCCTACTAACATCTTTTTACTTAATTTTAATATTTTTGGCTGCCCTGGGTTATCACTGTGGCACACAGAGCTTCTCTAGTTGTGGTATGAAGGTTTAGTTGCCCCATGGCATGTGGGATCTCAGTTCCCTGACCCAGGAATCAAACCCATTTCCCCTGCATTGGCAGATGGATTCTTAACCACTGGTCCACCAGGAAAGTCCCGGCTCTACTAACATCTTGATTTTGGACCAATAGCCTCTAGAATTAAGACAATAAATTTCTGCTGTTTTAAGTCACCTACTTTATGATGCTTTATTACAGCAGCCCTAGGAAACTAATACATGCTTTATGCCTGTATACTTTGCTCTCTTTATCTGGTCTTCACCCCATTGTCCATCTTGGGAACATTTTTCATATCTCTTCTTGGGTAAAATCTTTAAATGATTTTCAAAATATTAGACTGGCTTGACTTCCCTCACCTCCCATAATACCCGTGTCTCCTATAGCACCTCCTACGGCCCCACTGTGGAGTGGAGGTAATGAATGGGCAGGAGATCTGAAGAGGTTGCTCTAAAGGTGTCAAGCCTGGTTAGAAATAAAAAGAGTAAAATTAGGAGGAAAGTGTATTGGTCATTGAGACCTGGGTGGAAAACAAGGGGGTAGGCCAAGAATACAAAAAAAAGCTTGTACAAAAAATATCTTTAAAAGGCATGGTTAAAACTCCAGGAAGGACTGCACTGCCTGGGGGCACAGACACCATTCCTGGTTCTCCGGCAAATAGACTTCTTCCCCTTTCTCAGGATACTATCATAAGACAACTATTCACAATCAAAATAACTAAAAGGCAGAGCCATAAATAGCACAGTAGTTCCACTTGATTCAAGGAAGTTCTGAGAAGTTTAGGGAGGGTTATGCCACAAAGAAGGAGGTTATGAGATAAACATTTTGAGTTATATATAAAAAGTAAACCCATGTTTGAATGCACTTTGATTAAAAGAAGTGCAAAAATAGAGAAAGAGAAGCAGAGGTGGGGGTAGGTGGGGGTGTAGTCTTCTGGGTCTGCCTGTCATTTCTCTTGTGGCCTTTTGGTCAAGTCAATTAGATAATAAATTATGCATAACCACCTCTACTGGCATTAAAACGCTAGGCATGAGAAATGATGGATGTTTCAGTGACCCCTATAAATTTGCTTGGGGTCAGAACAATTGTCCCAGCCTGTTGCTTGGTTTGCTCCCCTCCTTCCCATTATCCCGGCCCAGCCAGAGGAGGGAGGGGGTGTTCAGGAGAGTGTCAACACTACCTCTCATGTAGATAAGCAATCCACTTGGAATTTAGTCATCTTTCTGAGATAGCAGTGAGTAGCAATCAATGCAGTGGGAGTGAGTCAAAGAGATAAAATAGATTTATCTGGCATGGATGGAGAAGGAAGAGGAGAGATGACTTTACTGGAAGAAGGAGCTGGAAGTAAGGCTTGCGGTGAGCCTACCAGCTGTGCTAGCCACATCACCCACCACTCGTCCCTGAACAGGCAAGGCTGGGCAAGGCGGCACAGCTGCTCATCAGCCCTTACCAGCCTTTAGGGTTCAGTAGAGCATGAGGGTCTGGAGAAGGCAATGGCACCCCACTCCAGTACTCTTGCCTGGAAAATCCCATGGACGGAGGGGCCTGGTGGGCTGCAGTCCATGGGTTCGCTAGGAGTCGGACATGACTGAGCAACTTCACTTTCACTTTTCACTTTCATGCACTGGAGAAGGAAATGGCAACCCACTCCAGTGTTCTTGCCTGGAGAATCCCAGGGACGGGGGAGCCTGGTGGGCTGCCGTCTCTGGGGTCGCACAGTGTCGGACACGACTGAAGCGACTTAGCAGCAGCAGCAGAGCATGAGAGTCAGGGTGCGGTTCAAGGGGAATGGGAGCACCGGGCAGGAACTGCAAGGTGGTACCTGCCTGCCTCCCCAGTATGCAAACTGAGCACAGGCTTTGAACACTAGCAAATCAGGCCTCCAAATACTCAGACAGCAGGAGCATTTGATAGTTTTTTTAAAAGGCATTTAAATGGTTAACATTTAATTTGTTGGAGTGTATAAAACAAACATTTTTTGGTTTATAATTTTTAAATGATAGTTTATATATATTTTTCACTGCTTGGAGTCTTAAAGGTTTCAGCACAGCCACAGGCATTTGAGGTCGAGGAAAGCTCTGGCATTCTGTCCAGAGGAATGCAGAGGTTGTAGCTGGGAAATCAGCTCCAAGGTGAAGAACAGGAGCTGAGGTGGGGAAACTGGGAAGGGGGATGCAGCAGGTGGGAAGGGAAGGTCCCTGATGGGAAAGTGAAAGTCACTCCTCAGGCGTGTCTGACTGTTTGCCACCCCATGGACTGTAACCTGCCAGGCTCCTCTGTTCATGGGATTCTCCAGGCAACAATACTGGAGTGGGTAGCCGTTCCCTTCTCCAGGGGATCTTCCCGACCCAGGGATCGAACCCAGGTCTCCGGCATTGCAGGCAGATTCTTCACCTCTGAGCCACCAGGGAAGGGAAAGCTAAGAATAAATGATGAGTAGCCAAGTGAGCCGGGGAAGGCAATGGCACCCCACCCCAGTACTTTTGCCTGGAAAATCCCATGGCCCGAGGAGCCTGGTAGGCTCCAGTCCATGGGGTCGCTAAGAGTCGGACACGACTGAGCGACTTCACTTTCGCTTTTCACTTTCATACATTGGAGAAGGAAATGGCAACCCACTCCAGTGTTCTTGCCTGGAGAATCCCAGGGACAGGGGAGCCTGGTCGGCTTCTGTCTGTGGGGTCGCACAGAGTCGGACACGACTGAAGCGACTTAGCAGCAGCAGCAGCAGCAGCCAAGTGAGCAATGGGGGAATGGTCGGGAAAAATTCCTGAGACTTAGGAGAGATGCTTGCAAAGGGCTTTGGAGTCACTTGGGTGGATGAGTGGCACTTATTTAAAGAGATAGGAAATAATGGACAGCAGCAGTTCGACTCTTGTCCTTGGCAGAGCTGCTCCCCTTCAAGAAGACATGGGCAGAGTGGAGAGACACGATGGCACCACGTGAGGAAGGAAGAGCCTGAGAAGAGCAGGCACCCTGTTCCTGCCTTGGGGTGATGGTGGGCCCTGCTCCAGGCCTTGAGCAAAGGGGCAAAGGAAGTGAGTGTAAAGGCGCTGCCCTTGAGGCCAGCCGGGGGTGAGCGGGTGTCCTCAGTGGCGTGTGCATTATCCCAGGGGTCCACGAATCATTTCACTGGTGGCGCTGGAGCAGCCAGACAGGAGTCATGCAGCTGTGGACACAACACAACAGACAGCAATTGCAATCCACATTGTTTATGTGCGACTGTTAATCTGCATCTTGTCTATACCTGAGGTGGTGGCCTGGGGAAGCCTCTGGTCACACAGAGGAGAAAGAGGACTCATGTGGTCACAGCTGACACTCAGAGACACTGGCTTAGTAAAACTTAGCAGTACAGTCTAATTAGAATGCGCTAGAGCGACTCCATGGAGAAGGCGATGGCACCCCACTCCAGTACTCTTGCCTGGAAAATCCCATGGACGGAGGAGCCTGGTGGGCTGCCGTCTATGGGGTCGCACAGAGTTGGACAAGACTGAAGGCGACTTAGCAGCAGCAGAGAGACTCCACGTGAGTCAGCCTGACCTAACTTAATCAGCACCTGATAAACTGCCATCGTGGACACAGCAGGGGAAGGAAAGGGGGATGAATTGAAAGAATAGCATTGACATATATACACCGCTGCTGCTGCTGAGTCACTTCAGTCGTGTCCGACTCCTAGCGACCCCATGGACTGCAGCCCACCAGGCTCCTCCATCCATGAGATTTGCCAGGCGAGAGTACTAGAGTGGTTTGCCATTGCCCTCTCCATATATACACTGCCATGTGTCAAATAGATAGCTGGTGGATGGCTGCTACATAACAGGGAGCTCAGCTTGGTGCTCTGCGAAGACCTAGAGGACTGGGTTGGGGGGGCGTGGTTGGGAGGGTCAGGAGGGATGTGCCGTGCTTAGTCACTCAGTCTCATCTGACTCTGCGACCCCACAGACTGTAGCCTGCCAGGCTCCTGTGTTCATGGGATTCTCTAGGCAAGAATACTGGAGTGGGTTGCCATGCCCCCTTCCAGGGTATCTTCCCAAGCCAGAGATGGAACTCAGGTCTCCCACATTGTAGGCAGATTCTTTACCATCTGAGCCACCAGAGAAGCCCGAGGGAGGGGATGTATGTATACTTATAGCTGATTCACATGGTTGTACAGCAGAAACCAACACAACATTGTAAAGCAATTACCCTCCAATTAAAAAGAAAAAAAATTGCCATTGGGCACAGGGCCCAAGAAAACTTTCAAATCAGTTCTGGGCTCTGGGTTGATCAGTTCAAGAATGAGATATTTCCCAGTTTCTACTACCTGTGACAGTTGCACGTCTGTTAGTCAAACTTCAGATCAGATCAGATCAGTTGCTCAGTCGTGTCCGACTCTTTGCGACCCCATGAACCACAGCACGCCAGGCCTCCCTGTCCATCACCAACTCCCGGAGGTCACTCAGACTCACATCCATCGAGTCAGTGATGCCATCCAGCCATCTCATGCTCTGTCGTCCCCTTCTCCTGCCCCCAATCCCTCCCAGCATCAGAGTCTTCTCCAATGAGTCAACTCTTCGCATGAGGTGGCCAAAATACTGGAGTTTCAGCTTTAGCATCATTCCTTCCAAAGAAATTCCAGGGCTGATCTCCTTCAGAATGGACTGGTGGATCTCCTTGCAGTCCAAGGGACTCTCAAGAGTCTTCTCCAACACCACAGTTCAAAAGCATCAATTCTTCGGCGCTCAGCCTTCTTCACAGTCCAGCTCTCACATCCATACATGACCACAGGAAAGACCATAGCCTTGACTAGGCGAACCTTTGTTGGTAAAGTAATGTCTCTGCTTTTGAATATGCTGTCTAGGTTGGTCATAACTTTCCTTCCAAGGAGTAAGCGTCTTTTAATTTCATGGCTGCAGTCACCATCTGCAGTGATTTTGGAGCCCAGAAAAATAAAGTCTGACACTGTTTCCACTGTTTCCCCATCTATTTCCCATGCAGTGATGGGACCAGATGCCATGATCTTCGTTTTCTGAATGTTGAGCTTTAAGCCAACCCTTTCACTCTCCACTTTCACTTTCATCAAGAGGCTTTTTAGCCCCTCTTCACTTTCTGCCATAAGGGTGGTATCATCTGCATATCTGAGGTTATTGATATTTCTCCCACCAATCTTGATTCCAACTTGGATGTTACCAAATCTATTTCCCTTCTGAGACCAGTCTTGTCTTTGATATTCACTGTGGAAGCTGTAACACCCTCCTCAATACACCCACCACCCTGGCTCTGAGATCCTGCTTTCCGCTCAGTCCTTGCTCTCAAACATCCCCTCTCAAACATCCTGGTGAACAGAGCCTAAGCGCAGACACAGCCTGTCTCCTTTCTGTTGTGAAACGTCACTAACACAAAGCAGTTGCACATAACAGACGTTTCTGAAGACGTTGTGGCTAATGAGAGCAGACAGAGCTATTATAGCTTGGGGCAGGAAATAATTTCAAATGCAACGTCAGATATCATTGTTCCTAGAAGTACATCAGACATTCCCAGCCAGCTCCACAACCCCCCACACACACCAGAGGAAGTTCTTTCTGACTGTGTCCCTCCTTGCCACCCTCAGGGAGCCCCAAAGCCAGAGTTGCCCCCAAAGAGATCAAGAAATAGCCCATTCTTCTGTTCTATCCCTTATAGAGATGGAACTACCATTTATCAAGCACCAGGGACTTCAGTAGGGACTTTCCTAGTGGCTCAGATGGTTAAGCGTCTGTCTACAGTGCAGGAGACCCAGGTTCAATCCCTGGGTTGGGAAGATCCCCTGGAGAAAGAAATGGCAATCCACTCCAGTACTATGGCCTGGAAAATCCCATGGACAGAGAAGCCTAGTAGGCTACAGTCCATGGGGTCTCAAAGAGTCAGACACGACTGAGCGACTTCACTCACTCACTCAGGGACTTGAGTCGCTGCTCACATTATCTCATGTAATCCTCTCAACAACACTGTGGGACACACCCAGATAAGGAAACTTACAGATAAGGAAACTGAGTTTCAAAGATAGTAGCTTGGCTAAAGACACACAGCTGAAATGTGAGCCCTGTTCCATCTCCTCTAAGCTCAGGGTCGTCACTGTGACCTTTGCTGCCTTTCAGCATAACCTGCTTCTTCACATACTCCTTAGGTCATCAGAATTCAGATCTATTACTCACCCCTTAACTCAGCAAAGCTTTCTGTACAGTCAGGTAAAAATTTCCCTAATATTTTCTTCCATGCAATTGAGTCCTTTCCCCAAGAGCTCTCCCTCAAAGACCTCCTCTCCCGAGATAATTTTCCTATCGGCTCTGATCCCCTTTCCACTGACTTGTTTCTCCTCACTTGCTCGTCTGGATGGCTTTTGGCTGTCTGTCCCTCCCCCTCCCTCGTTTCTCTGCTTTGTCAGCTCTTCTATGGAAAGAGCTTCATTTCATACTAGGAACTTGGATCCATTTGCTCCACTTCCTTCTCGAAGCAGGTGACTCAAGTCCCACAGAAAAGGGAACAACAGGATGTCTGACTCCCGCACTGCGTCCCTCAGAGGAGTTCTCCAGTGGCTGCGGGAGAGAAGGCAGGGCCCTCCCGGAGCTGTGTTTTCTCCCTCTTGTTTCCTTGACCTTCTTAGAGCTGAGCTTGGCACTCCGTTAAGCCAGAACACTCAGCCCTCTTGAATCCTCATGATTCTTAATTATGTCCTTGCCACTGGTTGGCATAACAGCCACAGATGTGAGAGAGCACACATTCAGATAGAGTTATAAAATAAACACTGTGGTTCTCCTCCCCGGCCTTGCTCTGAGAGGCTGGAACCACATGAATCCACAGCGCAACAGAGACTTTAAGCCGGGGAATGGTGAGAAATGACAGCTCAACTTCCCAAAGGCCCTGTGTCCAAGTACCAAGAGAGTAGGACTTATGAACCAATTGAGAGATTGTTTTGAGTACCAATCCATGGAGTGATGCTGGGCGGCTCTCAATCCTGGAGCATGTGGATGGACCTGGGATGCTCAGGAAAGTCCATGGATAGATACCAAGGTGGGGAAGCAGGGTATGGGATGAATTGGGAGATCGGGATTGGCATGTGTACACTCTATGTATAAAACTGGGCTTCCTAGGTGGTGCAGTAATAAAGAATCCATCTGCCAATGTAGGAAATGTGGGTTCCATCCCTGGATCCAGAAGATCCCCTGGAGGAGGAAATGGCAACCTGCTTCAGTGTTCTTGCCTGGAGAATTCCGTGAACAGGGGAGCCTGGCGGGCTACAATCCATAGGGTCACAAAGAATCACACACAACCGAGTGCGCACTCTTGCACTGCTTCTTCCCTGGTCTGAGGCCTGCTAGCAGGGAAATTCGTTTTTGTGACAGAAGAAAGGGAAGAAAGAAAGATTTGCCTGCACTAGGGGAATTTAGAGTCTGTTTGCAGAGATGGGATATAAAAGATAATTATCCCTTCCACAGAGGCTATGCCAAGTTGTCATTGTGTTAGATGACAGCGGAGGCTACAAGAGTTCAGAGGAGGGAGACAGCACTGACCTGGGAAAGGAAGAAAGGCTTCAGGCCAAGGATGGGGCTCCCAGGCACTTAGCCTTCGGGGCAGGCTGAGTGGGGGAGGGGAGCCAGGGCGCTGTCAGAAGGACTAAGCAAACAGCAGAAGTGTGGGGGCAGGGATGTGATGAAGCATTCAAGAGACAGTGAGTCATCTCCCAGGGTTTTCTTTACAGCTTCCACATAATAATGGTCACATAACAGGTTATTATTTTTTCTTCTTTTAAAAAAAAACCCACAAAATTAAAGCGAGACCCAAATTCTCAAATAGAAAATAAACCTGTGATGTCAGTGTCCAGTGACACCACAGAGGTGAGAATTCCTGAGCCGGGTATGAACTTGAACCCTGACAAAATTCTCACCCCTGTTTGCTGGAACCTCCATTTATTTAATGCTGTTGTGCAGGAGTCTATTCTTTGGAAAACTTGAAAATAACCTGGCCAGACCTTCCCTCCATCGCTTAGCACAGCGTCAGCAATTGTTTCAGCTTTGTCATAATGGATCGCAAACTTCTCTGCTGTTTTAAAATACTTGGAAGCTATTTGGAGCCAGGAAATGTCTCTTGGAGGAAACTAATCCTGGTAACATTACCTACACAAATCACTCTGTCTTAATGATATCACATCGGCAGTTGTTGTGGGGGAGGTGAGGGAGCCTCCAGGTGCATTTCCTGAGGATTAGAGTACTGTTTCTGAGGAGTACCATCCTGTGTTTCTGAATTTCCCAGTAGGTTTTAGTGGTGGTGGGTTGTCATTTTGGGTTCCCCAGATGGAACTAAGGCACTTCCATCTCCAAGATATAAACAGGAAGATTTTTTGCTTCTCTGATATTTGCTATTGAAGATGTTTTATTGTTCCCATATTTTCTATTGAGGAACATTAGCTGCCTATAACTCCAAATTTATGAGATGTTCTCCTTTATTTATCATTTTTAAAAAATTGTTTTTTAACCTAACCTCCTTTCCCCCAACTGGTTACTATCCATTGCTAGGGTATTTAGAAAGGAGACGAATTTCTCACTTTATGACTTTAGCAAAGCAAACATTACCCGAGTGTGGAAGGAGCCAGTCAAGGAGACACTGTGTTCTCTTAGTCATAGACACATACTAGGAAAAATTCAACTAAGCCTCACTTGTGTGTATTAAAATAACCCTTTTCCCAGCTCAGAATCACATTTCAAAGGGTGCCTGGTACAAAGCGAAGCCAAGTATAACCTAGCCACACAATAGTGCCAAGGGTAATACATGGTTTTCCATCTTGTTTCAACAGAAGGTTGCTCAGAGCTGTGAATATGCCGAGAACTAGCAGTGAGCAAAGCTGAGCAGGGTGACCTTGAACAAGTCACCTCACTTGTCTGGACATCTTCATTTAGAAAATGAGGGGGAAATGCCCTGGTACTTTAGCACGTGATGATCAAATGAGAAAATAAGTGCAAAACAACTCTGTAAACTGCAGGGTTTTTTTCTACAGCGCTAAAGGGATTTGGAGAGGTGGCTATTAGGGGAAAATGAGATATGTGCAAAGCTTCTTTTTTTTTAATTAATTTTAATATCTACCATTTTATGTGATTTAACTTTAGCAATTAGGGGTTCATTAATTATTACCCTAAGAAAATACTGTTACACAATTACTGTGTCTTCTAAATGAACCATTTCTCTTTTTTACTGTCGTTTAGAATTTTCTCCATGGAAGAAAAGTATTTAGAAGACAAATTACCTGGAACTTAATGGGGTGAGACTTTTTTAAAGTATCTTCTGTCCAGAGAGAAAAGGCTTTTTCTGCTGTACTCAGTATACAGGTTGAACACAGTGATTTATTTGATCATACATTCTCCCCCAAACAATGTAAGGAAAGAGGATGTTCCAGCAAGTCATACAGAGGGAGATGTTGAGGGGAGGGTATAGGAGAAGGAGGAGGAAAAATATCAAGGAAAGCACCAGAAGTATCGAACCATACTGGGTGTCTTCAGAATTGAAAGTGGATAAACACGGGCTTCCCAGGTGACGCTAGTGGTAAAGAACCCACCTGCCTATGCAGGAGACATAAAATATACGAGTTCGATCCCAGGGGCGGAAAGATCCCCTGGATAAGGATGTGGAAACCCACTCCAATACTCTTCCCTGGAGAATCCCATGGACAGAGGAGCCTGGAGGGCTACAGCTCATAGTGTGGCAAAGTGTTGAACACGACTGAAGTGACTTAGCTCAAACAAGGCTACTCCTGCATGAACAGACCACTTAGGCAAGTCCCCACCTGCCTCTGAAGGTGTCTGAGTTTTGACTGGCCCCACCTCCCTTATTCTGCTCTGAAAGCTGATCAATAAGAATTTGGAGCACTTTTCTACCAGGGCCACAGTCTGTCATTTGGGAAAGGGAGTCCTTCCAGGCAAAGCCATGTACAAATTTTCCTGCTTTACTGCCTGAAGCACTGAAGGGCACTCAGCCCCCAATAGCTCACTGTCCTGACTTGGAAGTTATCCTCCAAGAGCTTGAGTTCTAACTCATTTTCATGTGAGGCAAAATCGTTAGGAGAATTGATCCTATGTCGCTAGCAAATGTGACCCCAGCTTTAGTAAATGAAATATCATTGCTCAGCTACTTTGCTATATGACTTAATGTTGCCTTTGCCCATTTATAGGAAACGCAGTGGAAACCAACCCTGATGGCCCCCTACGATAGCTGTCAGTGCCTCCTGAGACCATGATGGGATGCCATGCACTGCCCTCCTAACAGATCTAGATGCAAAACAATCCCAGAAACCCCCCTTTTTTCTCTATATTGTGAAGGAAATGCCAACAGTGGAGAACCAGGAGGGCAGTGTCTTACCCAAATACCAATTTCTTTGCCCGCTGCCTTCTCTCTTCTCTAGCTGCTGGAATCTTGTATCCACAAGTCTTAAGTCCTGATTCTTTTTCCCCATTAGATGATAATGACCACAGAGACTGATTTTTTTTAATTGTTAAGAAAGTATTGTAAAAGCAATACAATATTGTAAAGTTAAGCAAAATAAAAAAATTAAAAAAAAAAGAAAGTAGAGAAAGATTTTATTTTAGTGGGATTTTGTCTAACAATGGTATATGAATGAGACGATGACATACACATTCCTATATCTTGCTGGTGTCAGTAGGTTCCTCTACTTCATGAGCAAGCCTCAGAGAGAGCTTGAGGAGCAAGGAGAGAGAGATGATGTTAATTGAAATCCTGAAAGGTTGCTTGTTACAGATATACCCTGAGCACTGCCGACTGCCTCTTCTAAAATTAGTCTCTTAAACAAACTAATTAATTCCTCTGTTTCCCAGATCAGCCAACCAAGACCACAGTGGAAGTAAGAAGAAAATATCTCTGAGAATAAAGCTTTCATGGTCAAATAAAACAAAAATATTAATTCACAGATGTATTTATTTGTCAGACAGTTGTCAACAGTCATGAAGTATAGGTATCTCTGTCCCCTAGGAATTTGCAGTCTAATTGGGAGGAAAAGCACACAACAATTGTAATTTTAAAATGTTCATTGCAAAAAAAAAGGGGTGGGGAATGGAGAAAAATATAAAAAAGAAAATTATTAACTTTTTCATAGGGTTTTTATAAGTATTTTTCTTCATTTTTATGTGCTTTAAAAAATAAAATGACTACCATACTACATATATATAGTTCTGCTTTTCCCACTTTACTTGACTTACCAGGAGAAGCGGAAAAGGAAGTCTTTAATCCCCTCTTCCAATTCTACAACATATATGGTAGATAAAAGATTCATATCACACAGACAAGGGCTCTTACAAATTGAGAGGGAAAAAAAGGGGGAACATCTCAAAGAAGTGGGCGAAGAACACATGACAAGAGAAGCCACCGAAAAAGAAATACACATGGCCAATAAACATTTAAAATATTCAAATTCACTAGAAATTCAAGAAGTGCAAAATAATGAATGAGATCTCATTTTCACCTATCAAGTTGGCAAACGTTTTTATAATATTCATTTCTGTAGTGGGAAATCTAGTACATGAATAAAAGCCTTACAATATTCATGCTTTTCTCTACTGGATTTTTTATCCTTAAGAAAAAAGCATTATAATTTACAATAGTTTTAAAAAAAACTGAAATCTATCTAAATATTTAATAGTCTAGCATTGATTAAATTATTGCATATTCATCAATACAATGTGTGCTGAAATTAAACATCAAATACCGCAATGTTCACAACATATTTTGAATGAAACAAAACATTATAAAACTGTATACAGCACGAATTCAGTTTTGTTTAAAAATATACACGTATATACTTATATATTTAAGTATTGTTGCATATAAAATAATTAACAATGGTTATTTCTGTGCCTTAGCAAAATATCCAAATTTTGTTTTGTTCGTGTATGCTATTGTGATTAGTAATAAAAGTAACTAATTCCATTTTTTTAAAGGGAGCAATGAAGGTCCCTTTTAAAAATGGAATACACCTTTATACAGGTGAGGTTTTTGATGTCCCAGTCTCCCTCAACTTGACTAGTCATCATATCACGTCTCAACTATCTAGGATGAAAACTATTATTATTATTACTATAGCTACCATTTATTGAGTGCCTACTCTGTGTAGGAGCTTCTCTGATGGCTCAGTAGAATACACCTGCAATGCAAGAGACATAAAGAGACACAGGTTTGACCCCTGGTTTGGGAAGATCCCCTGTAAGGGGAAATGGCAACCCACTCCAGTATTCTTGCCTAAAAAAATCCCATGGACAGAGGAGCTTGGCGTGCTACAGTCCACAGTGTCTCAAAGAATCAGACAAGACTAAGTGACTGAGCACAAAGTCTGTGCTAGGCAACGTGTTAAACGTTCATGAATTATAGTATTTAATCCTCACAACTAACTTCTGAGATAGTAATTATTATTATTACTCATTTTCAGATGAAGAAACTGAAGCTTAAAGAGATAAAAAGAGGCCACCTAGCAAGTAGGTGGTGGGGCTGGCATTTGAACCCTACACTCTTTACCTCTATCTGTAGATTCTTACTTTCGCCTTTGCAAGGAGAACGGGGAAGAGCCATTCAACTTGTAAATTTAGTAAAACTGGGTTTGTTGAGTAGAGAAGCAGGTATTTGTCTTGCTAACTTGTGGAATTTGATATGGATTATCTGGAATTTTGCTCTCAGGGCTACTGAAGACACCCCTATCTGACTGCCCAAGCACACGCGGCTAGAGACAGAGCTGGGAGTCAAGTTCAACAGTTCGCCCCAGAGTTAGCTGCCTTTGCCTGCTCCTTCAGGATACTTCTTGGGGTGTCTGCCTGTCTCCATTTCTTGAAAGCATTAGGAGGGAAGAGGAGATGTTTCCCACTGTGATCCAGTCTGGCCCCCTGATATCTCCATCACCCAACGGGCAAGTACCTTCTCAGGGCCCAGGCCCAAAGTTCCAGTGAACCCCACTGCATTTCTAAGTATTCAGGATGCCTATTCATCCCACTTTTCCACTCCCCCACCTCCTTCTGACTCCAATTTTCCTCCCATCAGATACATCACTTTACTTTTATAAATCCAAGCCACATTTCAGAAGTTGATTGCATTGTCTACTGAGGCGTGGGAAATCTGTTCTGGAGGGTAAAGGTCACTGTACGAAAATATTCATGTTTAAAATCAGAAGCTCAAGAATCACATGTATTTCCAAAGGAGGAGGTCCTAATGGTTTTCTGCATGTGAAATGACAGCTTGTGAGAAGCTTTTAAAGAGCTTTCCTGTTAACTCTAAAGGCCCAAGATTTAGTTTTTCTGAGGTTTCTTAATGCATTCTAAACACCTCATTGTGTTCACCAGAGCAGCGAACTGTATATAAAGTGGCAGGCCTTAAAAGGGTGGCCAGTGAGCTGGAGACAATTTGCATGAGATACGATAGCTTTTTGTTTTTCTTCATGGTATTTAAATGCTCTTATGAGGGATGAGCATGACTTTTTAGTTGGTTTCCTTTTTCACCCCAGGTCCAGCTAGCGGGGTCATCTTCTTCCACCACCATCCAGGCTTCATGCCCACGTTGCCACTTGGGGGCAGTCTAATGCCTCCTTCTCTTCCCATAGCCTTCTTCCCTCCCGCCTTCTCTACACAGGATTTCCAGGTGGTTGACCTGGTTTCTGGTCCCTCCTACAAAATAATGGTCATTACCAATCCCAGCAGTTCCTTAAAAAGAAGCAAAGGGCCACATCCTTAATATACTGAAGAATAATATTGATACATTATACAGTTTTTCAAGAAGCGTTCAAGAAGACTCTTCCAAAGAACCTCCCGAGGCAGGGCAGACGCCTTGCCTTGGGAAGGTAAAGTCAATGGTCTGAACCTTCAGTGGTTCTGAAGCAGCAAGTCTGCTAGTTCTTTGGCCAGGGCTCTTTCCTGCAGTCATTCTGAAATAAGAGTCAGACTTTATTTTGAAGGAAGATCATCTTTTATTGAAGACATCAAAACAATAAACAGCAGTAAGAATATTACAATAAAAGAAGAAAATCACATAATCACATTTCTTAGCCAGTATCTACTCATAAAATGGTTTCAATCTCAAAGAAGAAAAAAACCTGCCATCCCTCTTCAAAGTTTATAATAAATTCACTTAAACCTGGAATAGACAGCTTGCCCAGATCCTTTTCTTGCCCAGATCCTTTCCCCACCCTTCCGTCCACACAAGGCAATTTAATTAATGGGCAAACAGCCCGATGGTGGATTTTTCTAATAGAGTGGCTTGAACGAATAAGCCCCAACCTCTCACAGAGCTCGTTGGCACACTACTCTGGCTGCATTACAGAAACAGAACAGAGTCATATGGTTCCTGGAAAGAAAGGGTTTGGCAGGGCTCTAGCCTCGGGTGAATCCATAAAGAAAAAGTGCTCCGTGGTGCCAGGGCTAGAGTAGATGGCAAGAGGGTGTGCGTGAATGTGTGTGTGTGAGACGGCGCAAGGTACTGAGGGGCTGGGTGGAGGACACAGCAAAGGAAATACTGAGAGACCCCTTAAGCAGATTATTTCTGCTTCCTCTGCTCCTATAATCCACTCACTTAGCCAACAAGTACACACTAAATATACTGCAAGCTCAGTACTGAGCAGAGTTTTGCATAGGTGAGCACAAGAGGCAAACTTTCAAGGGACTGAAAAAGAGTTCCCAGTTCAAATGAGGAAGTCATTTTTCAAGAAATGATTTATCACATGTTTGTTGAGCTTCTACACTGGGATGTCTGACAAGCCTCAAGGCTTCAGGTTGAAATATTGATATGTTAATAGTTTAGTGAAGTAGCTTTTAGAGTTTATTTCATTGAGACAGAATGTTATACGGAAGTGGAGACAAAAATGTCTTTTAAAACTACCCCAAGGATGTGGTTAAAGTTTGAACCAACTGGAGAACAGGTCAAAGAATTTGCTGGAAATCTTTCCAGGATTTTTTTTTTTCTTCTAAGGAGCAGGCAGAAGGGCAAACTCCCATCTTGGACTTTAGGCCCATTAGGCATTTGCTTTTTTTCCAGCACCAAGACTTGCTCTGAAAGAGGCACCTCCACTGCCTTCATTGCAATGTCCCTACAAATATGAGCCTCAAGCATAGTCAGCGTCATGACTTGCTTAACAGAAATATTCACAGCACTGTGGCTGTGTATTCGCCAGCAAAAGGCTGCAGCAAGCCGTCTGGGGACGTTTGAAAGGGTCTTAGGATCTCCCTTTTATGTGAAAATATCTTTTGGAGACTGAAGACTTGTGCCTGTGATCTCACAGACTGCACTCACCAAGAGCAGTACTTTGGCCTCTGACCGCAGGCGGGCATAGTCAGCTCTCAGCCATTGTTAAGCTGGACCCTGCCACCTCCTGGTGCTCTGAGCTGGGATCTTTAGGCACTGCACAAGTTCCCGCCTTGGCTGCTTCTAGCCATCATTTCTCCACACATGAATTTTGCCACGTGATGCAGATCTGGGTCTGCTCACCATCATGCACCACATATGACAGCAGGCTGCCGTTAGGAGGAAAGGGCAAGGCCGTGAAAGGTGCTTCAGCTGCCACCTGACAACCCGAGGGTGCCCACCAGCTTTACACACAAAAGAGGAGCAATGTCCATCCAGTTTGTCACAGAAGCCTTCAGAAAAGCACTTTGTAGAAGAAAGGTCTGCACACAGAACAAAACACATCTTGGATTTACTTCTGCCCCTGCCGCCGCTGCTGCTGCTGCTGCGTCGCTTCAGTCGTGTCCAACTCTGTGCAACCCCACAGACGGCAGCCCACCAGGCTCCGCCGTCTCTGGGATTCTCCAGGCAAGAATACTGGAGTGGGTTGCCATTTCCTTCTCCAATGCATGGAAGTGAAAAGTGAAAGTGAAGTCGCTCAGTCATGTCCGACTCTTCGCGACCGCATGGACTGCAGCCCAGCAGCCTTCTCCATCCATGGGATTTTCCAGGCAAGAGTACTGGAGTGGGATGCCATTGCCTTCTCCAACTTCTGCACCTAGGTTTCATTTTAAGCAAGTCATTTATCCTCTTTGGACTTTAGTTTTCCTATTTGTGAAACAAAAGTATAAAACACATGACTTCTAGGCCTGTTTTAGCTTTAATTTTCTGGGTATGTAAAAGCCAAAGGAAAGCACATATCAGTCAGCAGCCATTAAGATTCATGCCCTGGGGACTTCTCTGGTGGCCCAGTGGTTAAGACTCCACATTACCAATGCGGGGGGCAGAGGTTTGATCCCTGTTTGGGGAACTAAGATCCCACATGTCATGCGATATGGCCAGAAAAATAATTTTTAAAAAATGAAATAAAAACTAAAAAAAGATTCATGCCCTGTAGCTAAACCAAGAGGACTAGCATTAATATTTATTTAAAACGGGTATAAAATGTATTTTTAAAACTAACAATTTAATTAATAATTAGTACAGGGCAGCATAACAGTTACTGGTTGTCACGCACAGAAGAGCCTTGGACTCTTTGAGTCCAAGATTTTTTTTGAGTCAAAAAAATCTGTGTTCTACAGAAATAGAAAAATCATGATTTTGGAGCTGAATTCAAATCCTGACTCCATTACTTGCTAGCTGTGTGACTGTGTGCCAGATATTTAATCTTTTGGAGTTTGTTCTGCATCAGAAAATAATAATAAACAACATATTACAGTAATGTAGTTAAAGATTTAGAGACATAGAGCTGAAGATTTATTAAGCTTTTGGCACACTGTAGGAACTCAGTAAAATTAGCGTTATGTAATTAGCTTTCCTAAGATCTCTTAGAGAAGGGAAACATATTTTGAAACTTCCGTGACTTCATTTAATCCTGATGAGTTGGCTTCTGTTACCTGAATTTTAACCTAAATTAAGCTAAATTCACTTTCCCCAGATGTCAAATGAACATAATTATACTTTTATACCTAACCTAAAGAATTCTTGTAACAATTAAAAGAATTTTATGTGAGAGAACTTTGTAAATTGTTGACTTTTATTTGCATATGAATATAACAGCTATTGTTTTATTAAAGATTTTTTGTAATAATGTTCAATCACCCAACAAAGCATTTATCAGATCCTATAACTTGGCCATTTATTCAGAACCTGGTCTCTGTTTTCTGAAACTTTATAACCAGGATTCACCAAAATAACACCCAGGAAACTAATGAGATTAGTTGGAACAGCTGAGTTGCCGCTGTACTAGAAAGTAGAAAATGCTGCTGCTGCTAAGTCGCTTCAGTCGTGTCCAGCTCTGTGCGACCCCATAGACAGAAGCTCACCAGGCTCCCCAGTCCCTGGGATTCTCCAGGCAAGAACACTGGAGTGGGTTGCCATTTCCTTCTCCAATGCATGAAAGTGAAAAGTGAAAGTGAAGTCGCTCAGTCGTGTCCAACTCTTAGCGACCCCATGGACTGGAGCCTACCTGACTAAAAAGAGAAGTAGAATTAAGGTGAAGAGATTGAGAGACATTTTATATAAAGGAAGTAGCATGAAAATAGACACAGATGCCCCCCAAAAAGTCTCTTTTGAAACTTGTGAAGACATTAGAATTCTTACCCTTGTAATTGACAGGAATATTAGGTATTCAGCTGTGCAGCAAATATTCACTGAGCCCCTCCCATGTGCCAGGCACTGTTCTAAGCACTGAGGATACAGCCATGAGCAAATTAGAAGGTGACTACCTGAGGAGCTTGTATTAATAAATTATACAGAATGTTAGAAGGTGATGAGTGCTACACAACAAGAGTAGAGCAGGGTAAGGTGGTGGGTCATGAGTGACCCGGGTGAGGTAGTAAGTGGTGATATAAAACAGAGTGGTCAAGGACCACCTTGGGTGTCCATTGGCTAAGAATCTGCCTTCCATTGCAGGCGACACAGGTTTGATCCCCGATCTGGGAAGATCCTATGTGCGGTGGAGCAACTATGTCCATGTCACAACTATAGAACATAAGCACAGCAACGAAGACCTAATGAAGCCAAAAGATAAATATTTTAAAAATAGAGTGATCAGAGTAGGTTTCACTGAGAAAGTAACATTGGAGTAAAGGCTTATAATAGATGAATGAGTAAATCAAGGAGATACACAGGGAAAGAGCTTCTGGCAGAAGGAACAGCTGGAACAGTAGTCCTCAAAGTGGTCTGCACTCAGAACAACAGCATTAACATCTGGGAACTTATTGCTGCTGCTGCTGCTAAGTCGCCTCAGTCGTGTCCAACTCTGTGCGACCCCATAGACGGCAGCCCACCAGGCTCCCCCGTCCCTGGGATTCTCCAAACAAGAACACTGGAGTGGGTTGCCATTTCTTTCTCCAATGCAGGAAAGTGAAAAGTCAAAGTGAAGTCGCTCAGTCGTGTCTGACTTAGCGACCCCATAGACTACAGCCTACCAGGCTCCTCCATCCATGGGATTTTCCAGGCAAGAGTACTGAAGTGGGGTGCCATTGCCTTCTTAGGAAGGTAAATTTTCAGGTCCCATCAGAAACTCTGGTGGGCCCAGCAATCCTCCTCCAGAGGATTCCAATGTTCCCTAAAATGTGAGAGCCCCTGAAGTCGAATCAAGGTCCAGATGGTTTGTGCCAAGTGGTGACAGGTGGTCCAAGGCCAGCATGGGAGGAGTGGGGTGAGCAGAGGGAGAAGAACCAGCAGAGGAAATATGGGGAGATAATGGCATGAGGAGGCGGGCTGGGGAACAGGAGAGATCCTAGGAGGTCTTGTGAGCCGTTGTAAGGGCTTTGGTTTTCACTCTGAGTGAAATATGGAGACGTTGCAGAATTGTGACTAGCAGTGTTACACTCTGCTTTGAGAGTATCACTGATGGCTGTTAAGAACAGAAAGTAGAGGACAAGAGTGGAAGGATTTGTGGACACAGGGCAGGAAGGAGAGGGTGGGATGTGTGGGGAGATTATGATTGACATAAATACCAAGTATGAAATAGACAGCTGATGGGAATCTGCTGTAGAGCACGGGGAGCTCAGCTTGGTGCTCTGTGATGACCAAGAAGGGTAGGATGGAAGGGGGCGGGCGGGGAGGCCCGAGAGGGAGCATATATATGTGTACTTAGAGCTGATTCACTTCACTGTGCAGCAGAAACTAACACAACATGGTAAGTCTATTATATTCCTTTTTAAAAAGGAATATATAAGAATGGAAGGATTTTTGTGTGTGTGTGTAATTTAGATAAGATATAGTACTGGCTTGGATCAAGACGATAGTAGTAACGGTGAAGAGAAGAAGTGGAATCTGAATATATTTTGAAGAGAGAGTTCAAGAGGATTTCCCAACAGAGCAGTTGTAGGAAATGAAAGGCATCAAAGATGTTTCTGGTTTGAGGCATGGGAAGGGTGAGTTGCTAAAAACTGAGTTGGGGAAAGATTCAGTGGAAACAGGTTTGTGGAGAGAGGCAGGGAGGCGGGGTGGCACAGAGATTGAAAGCTCGGTTTGGGATGTGTTTGCAATGTTCATGCAGCCTCCAAATGAAGATGCTGAGTACGCAGTTGGGTATATGAGCCTGTACTGAACCGAATCAAGTCGTCAGCCTCTGAGTTAGACGGACAACCCGTTTCCACCAAGAGCGGTAAGAACTGGTTCTACTCATTTCAAATCGGGGGCGATGTTAGAATTCTCAGTTCTACTGCTGTTTCTTTACAATCCACATATCCAAAAGGGAGATTTCTTTTCTCGACCAGTCAAAAGTTCTCTGGCATCAGTCCAGGAGACTTCCACCGCAGAAAGCGGCTCCTGTCTTTGGAGAAATGAGGACAGCATGGCCCCTTGTTCTTCAGACTTTGGGGGAAAATCAATTGAATGCTTTTATGCTAGACTTTGCCCTTGTATCTGAAGCCCTACCTATGCAGTAATTTAAAGAGATTCTTCTCTTCAAGGAAAAAAAAATATGGTAGCATTAGCTAGCCCTGCTCAGGGTACATGACAAGAAGCTCCAATCATAGACTAGAAGAAAGTGTATGTTATAGAGGAGCCAAACACCTCACTATAATTAACTGTTTTATCAGCTACTTTGAAAACATATCATTGAGAATTTCCAAAAGAAAAAGACTTGGGCTTTCCAGCTGAGACTGTTTGGAACCTGGTCGCTGGGTTTTCCATAAACTAAACTATCATTAAACATTTCTACCACTGAAGGGGGTCATTAGGTGTGCAAGCCCATTTGATTTAAATTCCTATTTATTTTGGTTGTGGAGCTCTATATATTTGTTTCCCTAAGGTAGAAAATAAGATAATGACATTTATGGATCTTAAACATGTATTTTCTCAAAGGTTCAAAGGGATAGAGTAACTAAGGCTGCAATTAGTGGTAGAAATTTATACCAAATTATTTTGCCTGAACAATGATTTCGTTTTATTTTTCAGTTAATAAAAATGACCAAGGACCATCCAAGAGAAGCAATTCTTATATTACCTGCCTTCCACCAGCCATGCTCAACTGTGTGTGAACACTTATAACAAGAGGAGGTGGGTTGGGAAAGGTCCAAGACTGCCTGCCCAGAAGGGTATCCCTGTGGGGAAAATGGGCTTCCCAGATGGCACTAGTGGTAAAGAACAGCCTGCCAGTATAGGAGACATAAGAGATGCAGGTTCAATCCCTGGGTCGGGAAGATCTCCTGGAGGAAAGCATGGCAACCCACTCCCGCATTTGTGCCTGGAGAATTTCATGGACAGAAGAGCCTGGTGGGCTACAGTCCAAAGAGTCTCAAAGAGTCGGACACAACTGAGGCGACCTAGCATGGTACAGGGGGAAAAGATCAGGTCCAGAGAGCAATGCCATCAAGGCAGATGAGGCCTTCCACAAAGACCAGATGGAGGATAATTTAACTCAGAGGAACTCTTCCATGTGGATTGGTGCCACCCTGGCATGATGTCTCATCTTAACATCTTCTGCCAGCTTAGCTCTGGGATTATAAACCCGGGATTCTGATGTAAGCCTGATCTTGGGCCACTTCCACTCTACTTTGGTTTCATGGAACTAGATGCTAATGTCCAGCCCCAGCTTTCTCTAGCAGCAAGCTAAGCCTGCTCCTGACCACACCTTCAGGGTCTCAATAGTCAGGTCACCTGTGAACCCCTGACTCTGACTCAGCTCAAGCCCAGAGCTATCGCCATACTTAGGTCCATCTCCCACAGGGCTTTTGTTGGAGTCTTTGCCAGCAACTTCAGCTGCACTGATCCTCAGTCTTCAAAGGGTCAGACTCTGAAGCACCTGAAGTGTAGAAACCAGTGTTTAATACCACATGGCTGAGTTTTGCCATGTGGCCTGTGGTCCCAATTTCAGGGATAAGAAACCAAAATTATTATAGTTGATAAATACTAATCCCACTTACTCACAGGAGCATTGAGAAAGTCTCCCCAGGATAAGCAATTCCAGCTAGCCTTCTGGCACCACCACTCAGGATGAATCACTGAGTTACCGCCAGAGGTGTGGCGTCTGGGGTCATGCACATAGGACTTACAGAGGGTGGGGATGGGGGAGAGAGCCCTGTCTAGGACAGAGGACTAAAGTACTATATTCCCCTTTTGAGACTTCCTGAAAATACTATGTAGCAGTGAAAACATTTCCTTTTGATGTTGTTTAGTCGCTAAGTCATGTCTGACTCTTTTGCAACCCTGTGGACTACAGCCCACCAGGCTCCTCTGTCCATGGGATTTCCCAGGCAAGAATACTGCAATGGGTTGCCATTTTCTTCTCCAGAGGATATTTCCAACCCAGGGGTCAAACCCAAGTCTCCTGCATTGCAGGTGAATTCTTTACCACTGAGCCACTAAGACATCACTTTATAGTTGGGAATAAAGAAGAAAATTCAGCTAGTCTTCAGAGACTTTTACATCCACCTATGGTCCCTCACCTGCAACACTCATAAGCTCAGTGACCCATTCAGATAACCTTCCTTCAACCAAAAAAGACAGAAATTTCTTCCTGTTTCACCTGCACCCTGAAATCCTCCAATGCAGTTATCTTTTAAAAATGAGGTAATTATAGCCTGCAACTTTACTATATTCATTGATTAGCTCTAGTAATTTTCTGGTGGAGTCTTTAGGGTTTTCTACATGGAGGATCATGTCATCTGCAAACAGTGAGAGTTTTACTTCTTCTTTTCCAATTTGAATTCCTTTTATTTCTTTTTCTGCTCTGATTGCTGTGGCCAAAACTTCCAAAACTATGTTGAATACTAGTGGTGAGAGTGGGCACCCTTGTCTTGTTCCTGATTTTAGGGGAAATGCCACAATGGAGTATTACTCAGCCATTAAAAAAATACATTTGAATCAGTTCTAATGAGGTGGATGAAACTGTAGCCTATTATACAGAGTGAAGTAAGACAGAAAGAAAAACACCAATACAGTATGCTAATGCATATATATGGAATTTAGAAAGATAGTAACAATAACCCTGTATGCGAGACAGCAAAAGAGACACAGATGTATAGAACAGTCTTTTGGACTCTGTGGGAGAGGGAGAGGGTGGGATGATTTGGGAGAATGGCATTGAAACATGTATAATATCGTATATGAAATGAATTGCCAGTCCAGGTTTGATGCATGATACTGGATGCTTGGGGCTGGTGCACTGGGATGACCCAGAGGGATGGTATGGGGAAGGAGTTGGGAGGGGGGTTCAGGATGGGGAACATGTGTATACCCGTGGCAGATTCATGTTGATGTATGGCAAAACCAATACAATATTGTAAAGTAATTAGCTTCCAATTAAAATAAATAAATTTATATTAAAAAAACAAAAACAAAACTCAATATTCAGAAAGCTAAGAAAAAAAAGAAACTTAATGAAAAAAGAATATGAAAAAAATGTGTATATATGTATATGTGTGTGTATAACTGAATCATTCTGCTGTATGGTAGAAATTAATACATCAATAAAATAATTTTAAAAATTAAAAAAAATGAAAAAAATTAAAAATGAGGTAATTACATGTGAAGCACTTAGAGCAATGGCTGGCATATAGTTAGCCTTGAACACATGCTCAGTTTAGTCGCTCAGTCGTGTCCGACTCTTTGCGACCCCATGAATCGCAGAACACCAGGCCTCCCTGTCCATCACCAACTCCCGGAGTTCACCCAGACTCACGTCCATCGAGTCAGTGATGCCATCCAGCCATCTCATCCTCTGTCGTCCCCTTCTCCTCCTGCCCTCAATCCCTCCTAGCATCAGAGTCTTCTCCAATGAGTCAATTCTTCGCATGAGGTGGCCAAAATACTGGAGTTTCAGCTTAGCATCATTCCTTCCAAAGAAATTCCAGGGCTGATCTTCTTCAGAATGGACTGGTTGGATCTCCTTGCAGTCCAAGGGATTCTCAAGAGTCTTATCCAACACCACAGTTCAAAGGCATCAATTCTTCGGCGCTCAGCCTTCTTCACAGTCCAGCTCTCACATCCATACATGACCACAGGAAAGACCATAGCCTTGACTAGGCGAACCTTTGTTGGCAAAGGAATGTCTCTGCTTTTGAATATGCTATCTAGGTTGGTCATAACTTTCCTTGCAAGGAGTAAGCGTCTTTTAATTTCATGGCTGCAGTCACCATCTGCAGTGATGTTGGAGCCCAGAAAAATAAAGTCTGACACTGCTTCCACTGTTTCCCCATCTATTTCCCAAGAAGTGTTGGGAGAAGATGTCATGATCTTCGTTTTCTGAATGTTGAGCTTTAAGCCAACTATTTCACTCTCCTCTTTCACTTTCAGCAAGAGGCTTTTTAGTTCCTCTTCACTTTCTGCCATAAGGGTGGTGTCATCTGCATATCTGAGGTTATTGATATTTCTCCCCGCAATATTGATTCCAGCTTGTGCTTCTTCCAGCCCAGTGTTTCTCATGATGTACTCTGCATTTAAGTTAAATAAGCAGGGTGACAATATACAGCCTTGATGAACTCCTTTTCCTATTTGGAACCAGTCTGTTGTTCCATGTCCAGTTCTAACTGTTGCATCCTGATCTGCATACAAATTTCTCAAGAGGCAGGTCAGGTGGTCTGGTATTCCCATCTCTTTCAGAATTTAGCTATTATTATTATTGTTATTTTTGGCTTGCAGATGAATCAAGTGCCATTTCTTTCCTCAGATGCCAATATCTTAATGTCTCATCCAACCCCACCACACACACACCATCAGGTCTCATATTAATGAAAAAACAGAACAAACCAAAACAGTAACAACAAGAAAGAAACTCTAAGCATTGTAATCAGGTAAGTCAAGTGTGCCATTTAGATAGCTTTTTAAAAGTTTAATTTTTTTTTTTGGCCATATGGCATACCATGTGGAACTTCCCTGACCAGGGATCAGACCCATGCCTTCTGCAGTTGAGGCACAGAATCCTAACTACTGGACCAAGAGGGAGGCCCTAAAGTTAGTTTTCAAAAAACTGCTCAGGGATGGGAAAATAATTTTAAAGACTTAGATGATAACCAAATGTAATACGGGGACCTTGTTTGGGTCCTGATTCAAATAAACCAGCTATAAATAGACACTTTAGAGACAATAAGGGAAACTTAATTATGGACTGGGTATTCATGATACCAAAGTACTGTTGGTAATTTTGGTTGGTGTGATAATGATATTGTGGTTACTGTATTTTAAGTCAATATTTTGAGAGATTCAGAAGTGAAATAATATGATATCCAGAGTTGCTTTAAAGAACTTCAGCAAATAAAAAGAATAAATAAATAACAAAAAAGAGGGGAATAGATCAAGTAAATGTGGAAAAAACTTGGTTGAGTATGAGTGATAGAAATATGGTAGATTATTGTATCATTTTCTCTATTTGACTGACTTAATCCTTATGCCAAACAAACAAACAAAAAAGGCGGTGCGGGGGATGGATTGTAGACCAATAATCTTTAGGTTTGTTTTCAACAGTGGAAACAAGGCTGGGAGGCTATGACCAACTGGTTAAACAGCTGATACAATGGATGCAAGGAGAGATGGTTGAAACCTGACCCAGAGGGGAGAGTACTGGGCCCAGGGGGAAGTACTGGGGTTAGGGGTGGTGAGAGTTTATGTTTGTTGTGTTTTCTATTTTTCTGGCTGCTCCCTACCATGGAAGTGCAGTGTCTTAACCACTGGACCACCAGCGAAGTCCCAAGTTGGGGTGACTTTGACTCCTCCATCCCTAGAGTCTGAAGAAGAGAGAGGCATGGTATAACTGAGACCAGTGCTGTGAGAAGGATTACAGAAAGAGCTCCAACGGTGAGAGTGATTGCTGGTGCTGTGGTAGCCAGGTTATTTCCCCCATCCAACCTCTTTTTCCAACAGAGCTAGACTAGGCTTTGTCGTTGTTTAGTCGCTAAGTTGTGTCCACCTCTTTTGCAACCCCATGGCTAATCCCTGGCTCTTTTTTTCTCTAGGGACAGAGAAAACTTGTAGAGAGTTTAAAAACCAAACAAACATGAATTACTGCTTTCCTTAGAGTCCACATGCCATTAAATGATATTCTCTTAACAATGCTTTTAGAAATAGGCATAGTGTGATTCTGGGAGGTTTGGAAAGGGCTGTCTCTGCTCCTCTTTACGTAATATTCTATTTAAAAGGGGGTGAAGTCTTTCATTTAATCTTCAGAGTTGAATTTACAGGATTAACATGCTTAGGTTATGAAAGAACCTGATATGAAAGAGCCAAAATCACATTCTCTCCTCCCTTGCTGGTGAAAACCAGCAGACCACAGAGGGCCCTGGGCACCGAGAGGATGAAGATAAACTTAATTTGCCTGCTTTACTGTGTTGCTGAGTGCTGTTTACCTCAATCTACTGGACAAACAGAAGTGAATGGAGAATGTACAGCCTTGTCCACCCTCAGAAAATGCTCTGATGGAATCTGAAGGAGGCATGCAAGAAGATGTACATTTCATCAGGACTCAAGGCCTTAGTGATGTCTCTTTTCTTCCAGGCCTGATTAGAAAAAATGTTAGATGCTGCACACATCCATGGTAATCAAGGACACTCCTAGATTAACACCTTGGCCCAATCCCTGTCCTTTACCAAGTCTCAGTTTTTAAATTTCTGAAATGAATAGAGAGAGAGAAAGAAATATCATCCTTCTATATTTGCCTCTTCCCACTCTGGGGTTTTATAAGAATTAATAACGTGGTGACTACTCTTGGTGGCCTGGGGAAAAAAAAAGACACATTTATGCGTACTGGGAATGATGCTATTTTCTTTACCCATTTTCATCAGATGTCTTTTCTATTAATCACCTGATTTTGAGAAGTATAAAGGAATTTAGTTTCCATTATATTACTTTCTGACTAAACTCTGTTTTTGAAAAGAAACTAGTTGTGTTCCTACCAGCAGTTTAATAGAATAGTGTTCCAAGTGTGTTGTAGCAAAATGATGTTAATCTTTTGCACAGAGCAAGGGGAAGTGTATCATCTCTTTGTCAGTTTTCCATTTTTGCATGAAGTGGGAATCTTGTAAAAACACTAGACTTGTGTAGGCAGTGATAGAGCATTGAAAGAATAGGTTTTCACCCAGAAGCACCATTCCCCTTTTGCTTTGATAACACATGCCTTCATTTCTTTGGAGACTTGCAGCTCCCACCCACTCAGGCCCCAGTTAGGCTATCAATCACGGCATCCCATCCCTGTCCTAGCTAGCTTCACTGGGGAATATGCTGACCCAAGTCAACCAATCCAGATAGACCGTCATTCTAACCACTGCCCTTGACTCAGAGGTAGGCAAATGGCCCAGGGAGGCCAATCAGGGCTGTCAAAAGCTAGTAATGCACAATCCAACAGAGAGTGTCTATTTTGCAGGGGTGTCCTTGCTAGTTTAGATTCATGGTGCAATGGACTCCTGGCTCCGAGGTGAACTTACTCACACCCTCGGTGCAAAGCCTGGGTGTCTATCTCCTGAGGGCCTTCCTGCCTGGGCTGTGTACTAACCAGAACATAGTTAAGGTCCCAGAGCAATGGAAGCTTCTGTGGTTTGTCAAAGCCAGGCCTCAGATAACACTTTTGGACCTGCTGAGGTAAGGATGGACCAATCCACCTGAGGACGGGGTGGCCCTAAAGAGAAGCTCACCAGGAGGGTGGGGACTGGGTGACCTGAGCTCGGTGCCAAGATCTATCGGTCCTTAAGGTAAAGTATCAAGTTGATAGGCATTGGTGTATCACAGAAAGAACCATTTTACCCTTCTTCCTAGGGTAACAGATGCCTGCTCACAACTGTACCTGGCTAACCAGGACAGGGATCTTGCAAGGGGCACACAAGACAGAAAAAAGATGCCTGTAGGTGATCTGAGGTTATCTTTAGGGAAAGTAGGCTGCCATAACTTTTTTTTATGCCACACTTGAATTTTATTTTTTAAAATATTTTTTATTGGACTATAGTTGATTTACAATGTTGTGTTAGTTTCAGCTGTGTAGTAAAATGAATTAGTTTTCCATATACACATATCCACTCTTTTTAGATTCTTTTTCCCATAACTTGTAAGTTACTTCCTTCAGATCAGATCAGATCAGATCAGTCGCTCAGTCGTGTCCGACTCTTTGCGACCCCATGAACCGCAGCACGCCAGGCCTCCCTGTCCATCACCAGCTCCCGGAGGTCACCCAGACTCACACCCATCAAGTCAGTGATGCCATCCAGCCATCTCATCCTCTGTCGTCCCCTTCTCCTCCTGCCCTCAATCCCTCCCAGCATCAGAGTCTTCTCCAATGAGTCAACTCTTCGCATGAGGTGGCCAAAATACTGGAGTTTCAGCTTTAGCATCATTCCTTCTAAAGAAATTCCAGGATTGATCTCCTTCAGAATGGACTGGTTGGATCTTCTTGCAGTCCAAGGGACTCTCAAGAGTCTTCTCCAACACCACAGTTCAAAAGCATCAATTCTTTGGCGCTCAGCCCTCTTCACAGTCCAGCTCTCACATCCATACATGACCACAGGAAAGACCATAGCCTTGACTAGGCGAACCTTTGTTGGTAAAGTAATGTCTCTGCTTTTGAATATGCTATCTAGGTTGGTCATAACTTTCCTTCCAAGGAGTAAGCGTCTTTTAATTTCATGGCTGCAGTCACCATCTGCAGTGATTTTGGAGCCCAGAAAACAAAGTCTGACACTGTTTCCACTGTTTCCCCATCTATTTCCCATGTAGTGATGGGACCAGATGCCATGATCTTCGTTTTCTGAATGTTGAGCTTTAAGCCAACCTTTTCACTCTCCACTTTCACTTTCATCAAGAGGCTTTTTAGCCCCTCTTCACTTTCTGCCATAAGAGTCGTGTCATCTGCATATCTGAGGTTATTGATATTTCTCCCAGCAATCTTGATTCCAACTTGTGTTTCTTCCAGTCCAGCATTTCTCATGATGTACTCTGCATATAAGTTACTTCCTTAAGCTCCATCATATTAACTTCTACCATTTACACCTGAATACTCTGGAGAATACTAGTTTCTCCTAAGACAACCTAGAATCCACAGGTGGAGTCAGGGTATTCTGTCAGTTCAGTTCAGTCACTCAGTCATGTCCGAATCTTTGCGACTCCATGAACCACAGCATGCCAGGCCTCTCTATCCATCACCAACACCCAGAGCCTACCCAAACTCATGTCCATTGAGTAATGATGCCATCCAACCATCTCATCCTCTGTTGTCCCCTTCTCCTCCTGCCCCCAATCCCTCCCAGCACCAGGGTCTTTTTCAATGAGTCAGCTCTTCACATCAGGTGGCTAAAGTATTAGAGTTTCAGGTTTAACATCAGTCCTTCCAATGAACACCCAGGACTGATCTCCTTTAGGATGGACTGGTTGGATCTCCTTGCAGTTCAAGGGACTCTCAAAAGTCTTTTCCAACACCACAGTTCCAAAGCATCAGTTCTTTGGCACTTAGCTTTCTTTATAGTCAAACTCTCACATCCATACAAGACTACTGGAAAAACCATAGCCTTGACTAGACGGACCTTTGTTGGCAAAGGAATGTCTCTGCTTTTCAATATGCTGTCTAGGTTGGTCATAACTTTCCTTCCAAGGAGTAAGCGTCTTTTAATTTCATGGCTGCAGTCACCATCTGCAGTGATTTTCGAGCCCCAAAAAATAAAGTCAGCCACTGTTTCCACTGTTTCCCCATCTATTTCCCATGAAGTGTTGGGAGAAGATGTCATGATCTTCGTTTTCTGAATGTTGAGCTTTAAGCCAACTATTTCACTCTCCTCTTTCACTTTCAACAAGAGGCTTTTTAGTTCCTCTTCACTTTTTGCCATAAGGGTGGTGTCATCTGCATATCTGAGGTTATTGATATTTCTCCCGGCAATCTTGATTTCAGCTTGTGCTTCTTCCAGCCCAGCATTTCTCATGATGTACTCTGCATAGAAGTTAAATAAACAGGGTGACAATATACAGCCTTGACGTACTCCTTTTCCTATTTGGAACCAGTCTTTTGTTCCATGTCCAGATCTAACTGTTGCTTCCTGACCTGCATACAGGTTTCTCAAAAGGCAGCTCAGGTGGTTTGGTATTCCCATCTCTTTGAGAATTTTCCACAGTTTATTGTGATCCACACAGTCAAAGGCTTTGGCATAGTCAATAAAGCAGAAATAGATGTTTTTCTGGAACTCTCTTGCTTTTTCCATGATCCAGTGGATGTTGGCAATTTGATCTCTGGTCCTGTTGCCTGTTCTAAAACCAGCTTGAACATCTGGAAGTTCACGGTTCATATATTGCTGAAGCCTGGCTTGGAGAATTTTGAGAATTACTTTACTAGCATGTGAGATGAATGCAATTGTGTGGTAGATTGAGCATTCTTTGGCATTGCCTTTCTTTGGGATTGGAATGAAAACTGACCCTTTCCAGTCCTGTGGCCACTGCTGAGTTTTCCAAATGTGCTGACATATTGAGTGCAGCACTTTCACAGCATCATCTTTCAGGTATTCTCTGGAGCAACATAAACTTGGCATGAGAAATACATTAGGCCTTTCTATAGGGCAGATCAAGAAATACAGGGATCCTAGGTGGGCTAAGACTTTCATGCCTTTCAAAATGACTTCATGCTGGTGGGGGCTGACACTTGACAATATGGTCGACTTCACTGGAGTAAGGCCATTTTGATATTTTACCAGTTACATGTAGATTCTTGGGTTAATCTTACCTGGCACCGTATTTCTGCTTCAGTCTTGAAGGTACTCTTTAGAAATTGGCACCTAAGATAGCTGGCTTTCTGACCTGACCCTCAATCTCATTCCGTGTCTATTTTATTTCTTCTCTTTGTACCCTCAAACTTCCCCATCCTTCTTTAAAGAGGTCATACTATCTCCCACCAAGGAGCAATGGAATGTAACAGGAACAGAACTCTGCAGATAATGGCCAAGCTACATTGCTGCGGTAACCTGCAAGTGTTTGGGGCTCACTTTGCCGCTGACCTGTCTCCTGAGGCCTTACATCAATGGGTCTTGTCAGTGGTTATATTGCCTTACATAGACCTTTCTGGATTTTTAATCTTGTGATGCTAATGAAAGCTTTATCCAATTTATGACATCCTACGAATAAAAATGTTGGCAGGCATGGACCTTTCTTATCCTCTTGGCTGGTGATAAAATAGTCTGTGGTGTTAGTTGGGACCAATTTTGACTTGAGGGTTTCTTTGCCAGAGGTAAATTGTTTCTTTATATCTATCCTGGTGGCTATCTGAATTTTATAAGTTTAAATGTTCTTCTGTCAAAGGAAATAGACCAGATATAAAGCGTGACATTTGGGTCTAGGGAGACAGAGAATGGTGTCTGAGTTGGATTACTTATTAGAAAAATAAATCATATTTTCTTACTTGTGTTTTGCTTTAAGCTACATTTTGGACACCATAATACCAAAAACATTTCCGAGGTCAGCAGTAGGCCTGACTTTCCTAAATGGAGCAACACTGGACAATCATCTAGTAAATACGATTTTAAGGGATTCTAACATGAGAAGGCAACAAAAATTTAGTTTTAAACTCTGCCTTTTAAAGCACAGCAGGATGAAACAGATTAGGATATGCAAAATTAGAGCCATATTCATTTAAGAAATACAGATAGAAACAGTTAGGAATTAGCAACCACTCAGGCAATGTCGTTCAGTGTGTAGAGTGACCAGCTGTCTTGGTTTGGCTGAGATTATCCCAGTTTTAGCGCTGAAAATCCCACATCCCAGGAAACCCCTTCATCCCAGGCAAACTGGAACATTTGGCCACCCTAAAGCAGGGCCAAGTCACAGACCACAGGCCATGGCCAAAATAAACAGTCCAGCTATTTTTATGGTTGATGCATATATTTATCTCAATATCTTTGCATCTTAGTAAGAGAAGGGTTAAAATTCTCAACCTCCCACTCAGAATTGTTAGGAGAAATTGCGTCAATTCATCACCATGCAATTTGCAAATGTAAGATGCTATAAAATTACAAACAATAGCTTGGCAGTGATTTTCATGCAGCTAGTAGATCTTACCTGGCTGATGCCAAGGTCTTGCTGTGTAACTATTAGAGCTTTCCCTGTGGGGAAAATCTAGCCCATTGTGAGTAATTTTACATTTCTTTCATTCCCGCTAATGCTAGGCCACCTCTCAGGACAATACAGGGCCACCTTGGCTACAATTTTGTTTAACCCAGCTGGATGCAGCCAAATTATGGGCTTCTTTTTGGGTGGAGCATATTTTTGTGGGCTGCGGGAGACCTGTAATTCATCTTTTTTTTCTTTAATGCAAAACCATTTATAGCTTTGGGTGATGTAAAATCCACAGGGTGCCTACAACAGTGTCACGTAACCAAAGGGCTTCCCACATGATCCCTCTGGGAGGACACAGTGGAGCCAGGGCCTCACCCAAGTCTCTGTCCACTCACTCTCCACATCTTCTGTGCCAGCCCATCCCCAGGCAAGGCAGCAGCCTGCAGAGCCTTCTACTTCTTTCTCCCCTTGTGGCTCAGAGGTTTCAATTATCAGCCAGGTTCTCTTTTCATGGAGAGAGCTATTGTTTGATGTGGTGCATTCATCCATCCATAACCACCTCAAATCGGTCTGACTTGCTAGTTTCAGAACCATGGCAACAGCATAGTTTTGTGCGAAAGAACTAGATAAAAAAGCAAAACCTCATTTTTAGGCCCAGCTCTGGCTCAGATATCAAGGCCAATTGCCCGACCTCACAGGACTTTGGTTTCTTCATTTGTTAAATGAGAGAGTTGGATTAAATTAGCTGTAAAGCCCTTTTAGCCTCTAAAATTCTATAATTCAATACCAGAGTGCTAACTGGTGGGGAATGTAAGAGAGAGAAGAGGAGACTTCCCTGGTTGTTCAGTGGTTAAGACTTCGCTTTCCCGTGCAGGGGGTGCAGGTTTGATCCCTGGTCGGCGAGCTAAGATCTCATATGCCTCACAGCCCAAACACCAGAACATAAACAACAGAGGCAATACTGTAACGAATTCAATGAAAACTTTAAAAATGGTCCACGCCAAACGAAAAAGTCTTAAAACAAAAAAAGAGAAGGAAGAGATAAAGAGGTATATACAAGGACAGACTATTCAATAGGAAGCCAGGGTCCTAAAGTGCTGGGGACCAGCCCCAGCTGATCCAGGGAGTTCGAAGCGGGGACGGCCAGCGAGGGATCAGGATACAATAGTTATAATTAGAGATATAAAGAATAATAGAACGAGGATAGCTCAGTAGGAAAATTCAGTGGAGAAAAGAGGCTGAGTAGCTTGGTTTACACGGGTGACCAATAAAACTTCAAGACAAGAAGTTTGCACCACTTACATAGGCCGCAGGCGTCTTTCCGTTCTCCCAAAGGAGAGGAGACACTGAGGCCTCCCTGGTTGGATCTTAGAAGCCCAGGCATAATTAGTAAGCATGGTGGGTTCTGCGCTCCAGATGGAGACTCAACCAGAATTTGAGAGAGAGAGCAACATTGGGAGACCAGTCTTTCGAGGAACTGATCCCAATTCTTTATTTTCAATGGTCTACTTTTATACACTGAGATGTTATACAAAAGTCACGCGGGGTCAGCAGCCCTGACTTTTATCAAAGTCAGGTGCTTCTTACAAATGTATACAGAGGTCTTAGGGGTGTTACATCATCTTCTGGCCAAGGGGCCTGCTGATAATTTATGACCCTCTCCTTGTGACAGCAGTCAATTCAACCAGGACACTTATTTCTCCAGGGGTGATTATTCTCAAAACAGACTCCACCAGATAAATTTACATTCCTATAGGGTGAGGGTGTAGTGGGTTTTAATTAAAGAAAGAACTTACTTAGCCTAAGGTCTACTGTGATTAATATCAAAGGTTAATACCTATTTCTTCTAAATATTCATTAATGTGTGTAAGGGTAGGCGATGTGGAGACTTAGCAGCAAACATTGGCTCAACAAATGAAAAACCCTTCATCAATACAATTTCTAATCAGCCCACTATTAGTTTTCTAACTTCTCTAAAGAACCTGTTTTTAGAAGCACATGTGGCCGGACAAGCCTGTCAGGCGGGCTAGAGAACCTTCAGAGGAGTTTGTAGGTTAAAACACTCCTGTCACGCCCAGGAATTTTTATTAACTGGAGCTCTAAGTTAACTCCTTTTCTGAGAGAGGTAGTCGGGGGCAGCCCCCCGTAAAGTCAGAGGTGTAGGTGAGAGCACAAGTAGTAAAGTAGGCAGGCTCTGGTTTTGGGGGGTAGATGGCTCGAGAATTTCCAGGGGGCTCCTGAGACTTGATCTCGCCCTTGCGTCTGCCGAGCCTCCTTCCTCATGACCTTTGTCATGGGCGGAACGCTGATCCAAGCCGGCTCCCAACACTAAAGAGGAGAGGGCAGATCTCCACAGGGCGAGGACCTCCATCAGAGGGCCATCCAATGACCACTAGAACAGGAAGAGCTGCTATTCCATCTTCAGGAGTTTGCTGGACTCTGTCATAATTTGACTTCTCTCCCACCATCACTTTAAACCTCTGGTTAAAGTGGTACCCAACTGCCTTCCACTGGGAGTAATGTGGAGGAACGGATTACTGTGAAGTCAGAAAAGATGTTAAAAAGCTGGTTCTAAGGAAGCAAGAGCAGAAACCTATTAAACAGAAATCCATTTACAAATAGCTCATTTTCTCATCAAAACAACTGCACTTCTATAGATCTCAGTGGGAAACTCTGAATTTAGCAAACAGCTCTTCAAAAGCAAGTTCTTGGGGATTACCACACAGGGCATGGCTGAGCGGAGAGGAAGCAAGGAAGTGGAAATCAGCACTGTTGCTTGCACTGGGCTTCACTCTGAGCTCTTTAGCTCTTCTTTGTTTTAGAGACCGAAGAATTCTACTTTATTGGCATCTGATAACTCCTGTGATTATGAAAGAAAATGTTAATAGGATCAGTCTCCAGAGGAAGATCATTTACTATCAGAACTCTTTAGTTCCTGGTATTATTGGTGAGTCTCAATTATTGCTACTCCCTTTACCCAAATTAACTTCTAGGGTATAGTGCACAAAGGAAAACAGCAATATATCATCTATTCTAGATTCTCTCATCCAGGGGTCCCCAGTATCCCAAGGGATATGCATTGATAATTAATATCTAACAGCTTTTTTCACGATGTTAAAAGCTGTATTGACAATTATGAATTTCTCTGAGTCTGCTCCAACACTGAACCTTTTAATGCAGCTACCTTCACACTCACTGTACTTTAACAGATGTATTAAATGATGATTGTCCAGGAATTTATTCAGGTCCAGTCTCTGTTTACTGTTTCTTCCCATTCTTAACCACCTTTATAATCCTGCCCCTCTAATCCCTCCAGATAAGAGGGTGATTACAGATAAGTGATCTCTTGTATTTGGTCTCTGTAATTTTTAAAACTTTTTATGATAGAATGTTTTGTATATGTGTATGGAGATATATATATATATATATATATAGAGAGAGAGAGAGAGAGAGAGAGAGAGAGAGAGAGAGGTGCTCAGCTGGTAAAGAATCTGCCTGCAATGCAGGAGAACCAGGTTTAATCCCTGGGTCAGGAAGATCCCCTGGAGAAGGGATAGGCTACCCACTCCAGTATTCTTGGGCTTCCCTGGTGGATCAGACAGTAAAAAATCTGCCTGCAATGTGGGAGACCTCGGTTCGATCCTTGGGTTGGGAGGATCCCCTGGAGGAGGACATGGCAATCCACTCCAGTGTTCTTGCCTGGAGAATCCCCATGGATGGAGAAGCCTGATGGGCTACAGTCCATGGGGTTGCAAAGAGTTGGACACGACTGAGTCACTAAGCAGAGCACAGCACATAGAGAGAGAGACAGGCAAAGAAGGAGAAAACCAGAAACAGAGAGAGAAAATAGTGTGATAAACCCCCATGTATCCATCACTGAGCTTCCATGTTATCAATTGATGTCCAACTAATATATTTAATGTCAAGAAGAGATCATTTTAAACACTCCCCTCCTTCATACAATGAAACATGTTTGGTAATACTTGTGAAATGAAACATATAATGGCCAGAGTAGAATTGCACACAGTGAAAATGTTCTTTTACTGAACTACATATAAATAATCATTTCAGTTAGAAAGATAAAAATAAAATAAAAAGTACAGTACTAAAAAAGAAAAAGACAATATTTATTCAATAGTGTATGTATTAATAGTTTGAACTTTGATCCTTTGGTTATAGTCTGAGATATTAATGTTTTATGTATATAATTATCCAATAACTAATAGGTTAATATTGATAAAACTGAAATGTTTATAAAAGATTGGATTTCGGCAACTAATAAATCATAACATGAATGTAATATTTTATTTTATTGATTCATTCATTTTTGCTTGTTTAACATTACTTGGACTTTATTTTATGCAAAAAACCCACACAAACACAGACATACAAAAAACTCTCCTGGCTAAGGTTATCACTGCCTATCATTTTGTGTGTAAACTTTTAGCCCCCTTTTAGCCTCCCCCCATATATTTTACTTACTTTAATGAAAAGTATAGAGTACTTAAAGAGAGTCATGAGTTTTTGCTTTCTATTCTGCCTGAGTGATTTGTTATCTTGGAATCATTCTTCAATTTTAAAATAATTAACAAGAAAGTAAAATAAATTTTAATGTTAAACATAATACTCATAAAACTCAGTAAAATGCAGGAGATATGGGTTCAGCCCCTGGTTTGGGAAGATCCCACATGCCTTGGAGCGACTAAGCCAGTGTGCCACACCTATTGAGCGTGTGCTCCAGAGCCCAAGCACGGAAACTACTGTGCCCTTGAGTCACAACTACTGAAATCCATGTGCTCCAGAGCCCTTGCCCTGCAATGAGAAGCCCACTCACAACTACAGAGCAGCCCCCACTTGCCGCAACTAGAGGAAAGCCCTCATAGCAACGAAGACCCAGGGCAGCCAAAAAAAGAAAAACATCAGTAGAATATTTCATGTATGAACTGAAATGTCTTCTCCCCAATATAACATACCTTCCAGTTCAGTCTCTGTTTAATTATTACCCATGTTAAGCACAAATCAACACTCAGAAAACCACATGGAAGGAATGTATAGCAGTAACTCAGGTTCTCTTTCTTTGACTTTTACAATCATTGTACTATCCTGCTGGTGCTGCTGCTGCTGCTGCTGCTAAGTCGCTTCAGTCCATCACATCTTTAACCCTGGAGAACTGCATGTTCCTGATTTGAATTATACTATCCTAGTTCATTTCAACGGAGAAGGCGATGGCACCCCCACTCCAGTACTCTTGCCTGGAAAATCCCATGGACGGAGGAGCCTGGTGGACTGCAGTCCATGGGGTCGCAAAGAGTCGGATATGACTGAGTGACTTCACTTTCACTTTTCACTTTCATGCATTGGAGAAGGAAATGGCAACCCACTCCAGTGTTCTTGCGTGGAGAATCCCAGGGATGGGGGAGCCTGGTGGGCTGCCGTCTATGGGGCTGCACAAAGTCGGACACGACTGAAGTGACTTAGCAGCAGCAGCAGCAGTTCATTTCAAATCAAGAACGTGCAGTTCTCCAGGGTTAAAGATGTGACTTTCAGCAGAAGTGAAGGTTCCAAATAGTACAGACTTAAATGTTTTAAAATTATCTACAAAAAATGCATCCCTTTATTGTCTGCACCTGGGCTGAACTGCTTGCACCACTCTTGACCTTGCACACCACTTTTCCACTTGTTTTCACATAGTCTGGGGACTGTGTTATGTATTAATAGTTGTCCATGGCCTCCTATTTGTGGTGTTGGAGAAGACTCCTGAGAGTCCCTTGGACTGCAAGGAGATCCAACCAGTCCATCCTAAAGGAGATCAGTCCTGGGTGTTCATTGGAAGGACTGATGCTAAAGCTGAAACTCCAGTACTTTGGCCACCTCATGCGAAGAGTTGACTCATTGGAAAAGACCCTGATGCTGGGAGGGATTGGGGGCAGGAGGAGAAGGGGATGACAGAGGATGAGATGGCTGGATGGCATCACTGACTCGATGGACATGAGTTTGAGTAAACTCCGGGAGTTGGTGATGGACCGGGAGGCCTGGCGTGCTATGATTCATGGGGTCACAAAGAGTTGGACACGACTGAGCGACTGAACTGAACTGATTCAGGCCTCAATCTAAAGGTTCCTCTGTGTCTCTCATCCCTGACCTGTCCACATTAACTTCCAATTGGCCCAGAAAATCCAGCTTTAACAGTTCTGCAAGGTGCGTGATACTTTGGCCTTATATGTAGGTCCTCTCTTGAATAAAGTTGTCTATTTTTTTTTTTTTCTTTATGCTTTCAGATGGGCCAGCTAAAATAGAATTGTGTTTCTATTTTCTAAGTTTTATTAAGATATAATTAATATACAGCACTGTATATGTTTAAGGTGTGCAGAATAATGCCTTCACACACACACACACACACACACACACACACATAAACAGTGAAGTGATTACCACAAAATGTTCAGCTAATGTCCATCACCTCATATAGCTACCAGAAAAATTTGCTATTCCTTGTGATGAGAACTTTTAGGATCTACTCTCAGTAATTTTCAAATATGCCACACAGCAATGCCAACTAGAGTCATCATGTTGTACATTACACCCCCAGTACTTATATGTCTTACTACTGAAAGTTTGTACATTTTGACTGCCTTCATTTAATTCTGCCTCTCATCACCTCCTACCTCTGGTAACCACAGATATCATCTTTTTTTATGAGTTGGGTTTTTCGTTTGTTTGTTTAGATTCTACATATAAGTAAGACCATACAGTATTTGTCTTTCTCTATCTGACTTATTTCATTTAGCATAATACATAATACCTTAGCATAATCCCTATAGTCAAAGCTTTGGTTTTTCTATTAATCATGTATGGATATGAGAGTCAGACCATAAAGAAGGCTGAGTGCCAAAGGATTGATGCTTTCAAACTGTGGTGCCGGAGAATACTCAAGATCCCTTGGACTGCAAGGAGATCAAACTAGTCAATACTAAAGGAAATCAACCCTGAATACTCATTGGAAGGATTGATGCTGAAGCTGAAGTTCCAATACCTTGGCTACTTGATTCAAAGAGCCAACTCATTGGAAAAGACCCTGATGCTGGGAAAGATTGAAGGCAGGAGGAAAAGGGGACGACAGAGGATGAAATGGTTGGATGGCATCACCGACTCAAAGGACGTGAGTTTGAGCAAACTCCAGGAGATGGTGAGGGACAGGGACGGCTGCTGTGTTGCAGTCCATGGGTTCACAAAGAGGCAGACATGAGTTAGCAACTGAATTACAACAATATCCTTGGGGTCCATCCATGTTGTCACAAGTGGCAGGATTTCTTTCTTTTTATGACTAAATAAAACAGTATTCCATCATATAGATTAGAAAGTTTGTTTCTTTTGAGATATTATTGAAATCTTCAAGAATTAGCCACCAAGTCTAAAATCCCATCTGAAGTCTTTTTACAGAAGGCTTTAAATCTCTAGCCTAAGCAGAGGTTTTACTACTTCTAAAAGGTTTGCCATCTTCCCTGTGGAGAAAGAAGGGGCCCTTGAAAACCAACTTAGTCATTCCACATATTAAGACCTGCTATTTAAATCCTCCATGAGCATTTATCAGGATACCAAATGGAAAAGAGATTAACTCAAAGGAGTTTTGATTAATAGCTAAGACATGGAGAAAACCAGTTAAGGACCATGATATGGACAAAGACAGGCAGGACAGACCAAAATAGGTGGCACCTCAGGAAGGCTAAAAATTTAGTCCCTCTTCAAGTCAATGCTTTTTAGATATTTAATATTTTTTTATGGGACAAGAATATCTTAAATTTTTCGTTTGAGATACTGTCTCATTTGGAGGGGGATGACCAAATTGTGTATTTACCAGTAATATAAAAATTCTCTTGTGGAGAGCTGCATTAACTTACACCATATGCCCAATGTATTCTATTGATTTTTAAAAATCATTAATTTATTTGGTTGCATTGGGTCTTAGTTGCAGCATGTGGGCTCCTCTGTCATGGCTCATGGACTCTCTAGTTCCAGCTCGAAGGCTTAGTTGCCCCATGGCATATGGAATCCTAGCTCCCCCACCAGGGATTAAACACATGTTCCCTGCACTGCAAGGCAGACTCTTACCACTGAACTACCAGGGAGGTCCCTCGATTGGTGTTTTATGTGCATCTCAGTCGCTCAGTCGTGGCTAACTCTTTTGTGACCCTCCATGGACTATAACCCGCCTGGCTCCTCTATCCATGGCATTTCCTAGGCAAGAATACTGGAGCAGGTTGCCATTCCATACTTTAGGGGATCTTCCCCACCCAGGGATCACACCCACACCTCTTTCATCTTCTGTATTGGCAGGCGGATTCTTTACCACTGCACCACCTGGGAAGCCCCCATTGTTATTTTACTGATTATTTACTAAGTAAGTACCCAGCTGGCATACTCCTTAATTCATAGTTTGATCAGGATGAAGGAATAAGTAATTAGGAGCTCAGGGTGGGAGAGTATAGTAAAGCCTTGTAGACTATGGTTGCCTTGATTTTTGTTTCTGTTGTTTTTCATCCCCTTTCATTGTTGTTTTAGCAATTATTTATTTTTTTTCTGACTATATTAAGTTCCAAAGGAGCTAATTACAAAGACCACTGGAAAATTCTTCAAACTAATGCTTCAGTTCAGTTCAGTCGCTCAGTCGTGTCCGACTCTTTGTGATCCCATGAACCACAGCACGCCAGGCCTCCCTGTCCATCACCAATTCCTGGAGTTCACTCAAACTCATGTCCATTGATTCCTTTTAGATTTTTATCTAAAGGGGGCTTTTAGATATTTGGTTCCTCCAGAATCAGCTGATATGCTCTCTCAGTTCACATATCTAAACCAGTTGATAGACCCACAGCCCCTTGTGTGAAAGGGAGATTGGGTCATTTTGAAGAAGAACACTCCAATACTGCAACAGAAATATACTGTGGATCTTTCCACAAGACTTCCACAAAGAGTCTATATTCATCTACTAGGCTCGCTGGATTCAGAGAAAAGGCAAAAATCCCTTGTTTTTATGGAAATTACTGGACACTAGCTGAACATGAATGATCCCCTGGAACCGCAGAATATGATCTTATTTGGCAATATCATCTTTGCAGATAAAATTATAAGGATAATACTGAACCAGGGTAGGACTAATTAGAGACAGGAGAAAGGAAAAAAAGGCCATGTGAAGATGGAGGCAGATACGGAGTTATGCAGCCCCAAGTCAATAAGGTTTCCCAGGCGGTGCTAGTGGTAAAGAACCCACCTGCCAATACAGGAGACATAACAGACTCAGGTGGAGAAGGCAATGGCACCCCACTCCAGTATTCTTTCCTGGAGAATCCCACAGAGAGAGGAGCCTGGTGGGCTGCAGTCCATGGGATCACAAAGAGTCGGACACAACTGAAGCAACTTAGCACGCAGCATACAAGCCAATAGGAGCCTCCAGAAGCTGGAAGGGGACAGAAAGGATCCTCATTTGGAACTTTTAGAGGAAAGTTGCCCCGTCGATCCCTTAATTTCAGACTTCTGGTTTCCGGAGCTATGAGGGAATACATTCTGTTCTTTAAAGCCACCAAGTTTGTGGTGATTTATTACAGTAACTCTAGGAAATTAACATAGTCTTCTGCTGCTGCTAAGTCGCTTCAGTCGTGTCCGACTCTGTGCGACCCCATAGACGGCAGCCCACCAGGCTCCCCTGTCCCTGGGACATAGTCTTCTAAATTGTTGCTAATCCCCAAGGACCCAAAAAACCCACTATAATCTACCAGTCTACCAAGGACTTATCAGATCAGATCAGTCGCTCAGTCGTGTCCGACTCTTTGCGATCCCATGAACCGCAGCGCGCCAGGCCTCCCTGTCCATCACCAACTCCCGGAGGTCACCCAGACTCACACCCATCAAGTCAGTGATGCCATCCAGCCATCTCATCCTCTGTCGTCCCCTTCTCCTCCTGCCCCCAATCCCTCCCAGCATCAGAGTCTTCTCCAATGAGTCAACTCTTCGCATGAGGTGGCCAAAGTACTGGAGTTTCAGCTTTAGCATCATTCCTTCCAAAGAAATTCCAGGATTGATCTCCTTCAGAATGGACTGGTTGGATCTTCTTGCAGTCCAAGGGACTCTCAAGAGTCTTCTCCAACACCACAGTTCAAAAGCATCAATTCTTTGGCGCTCAGCCTTCTTCACAGTCCAGCTCTCACATCCATACATGACCACAGGAAAGACCATAGCCTTGACTAGGCGAACCTTTGTTGGCAAAGGAATGTCTCTGCTTTTGAATATGCTATCTAGGTTGGTCATAACTTTCCTTCCAAGGAGTAAGTGTCTTAATTTCATGGCTGCAATCACCATCTGCAGTGATTGTGGAGCCCAGAAAAATAAAGTCTGACACTGTTTCCACTGTTTCCCCATCTATTTCCCATGTAGTGATGGGACCGGATGCCATGATCTTCGTTTTCTGAATGTTGAGCTTTAAACCAACCTTTTCACTCTCCACTTTCACTTTCATCAAGAGACTTTTTAGTTCCTCTTCACTTTCTGCCATAAGGGTGGTATCATCTGCATATCTGAGGTGACTGATATTTCTCCCAGCAATCTTGATTCCAGCTTGTGTTTCTTCCAGTCCAGCATTTCTCATGATGTACTCTTCATATAAGTTAAATAAACATGGTGACAATATACACCCTTGACGTACTCCTTTTCCTATATGGAACCAGTCTGTTGTTCCATGACCAGTTCTAACTGTTGCTTCCTGACCTGCATACAGATTTCTTAAGAGGCAGATCAGGTGGTCTGGTATTCCCATCTCTTTCAGAATTTTCCACAGTTTATTGTGATCTACACAGTCAAAGGCTTTGGCGTAGTCAATAAAGCAGAAATAGATGTTTTTCTGGAACTCTCTTGCTTTTTCCATGATCCAGCGGATGTTGGCAATTTGATCTCTGGTTCCTCTGCCTTTCCTAAAACCAGCTTGAACATCAGAAGTTCACGGTTCACATATTGCTGAAGCCTGGCTTGGAGAATTTTGAGCATTACTTTACCAGCATGTGAGATGAGTGCAATTGTGTGGTAGTTTGAGCATTCTTTGGCATTGCCTTTCTTTGGGATTGGAATGAAAACTGACCTTTTCCAGTCCTGTGGCTACTGCTGAGTTTTCCAAATTTGCTGGCATATTGAGTGCAGCACTTTCACAGCATCATCTTTCAGGATTTGAAATAGCTCAACTGGAAGTCCTTCACCTCCACTAGCTTTGTTCTTGTATCCCCTGCCAAAAAAAAGAAGGAAGCACAGCTTCTGGTTCTGCCCCTTTGGATTCTGACCTACATTCTATACCTGGAAATGCTACTCCAGCCAACAGCTCCAGGTGACACAAACAGCTTCCAGCTTTTGAATAGAGCCCAGAGAAGGCGATGGCACCCCCACTCCAGTACTCTTGCCTGGAAAATCCCAGGGATGGAGGAGCCTGGTGGGCTGCAGTCCCTGGGGTCGCTAAGAGTTGGACATGACTGAACGTCTTCACTTTCAAATTTTCACTTTCATGCATTGGGGAAGGAAATGGCAACCCACTCCAGTGTTCTTGTCTGGAGAATCCCAAGGACAGGGGAGCCTGGTGGGCTGCCGTCTCTGGGGTCACACAGAGTTGGACACGACTGCAGCGACTTAGCAGCAGCAGCAGAGCAGGACAGGGCTCTGCAGCAAGTCCAGGCCTACTGCAATCAACACTGCCACTTTTGTTGTTGTTCAGTCACTCAGCCACGTCCAGCTCTTTGTGACCCCATGGACTGCAGCACACCAGGCTTCCCTGTCCTTCACCATCTCCTGGAGCTTGCTGAAACTCATGTCTGTTGAGTTGATGATGCCATCCAACCATCTCATTCTCTGTTGTCCCCTTCTCTTCCTGTCTTCAATCTTTCTCAGCATCAGGGTCCTTTCTAATGAGTCAGCTCACTTTAGCCACATGATTCACCAGATCTTATGTTGTCAGAGATGTTACTGATAGCTTTTCCTTGATGCAGTGAGGAGTTGTGACAAGCTCCAGAAATAGTCACAGTGCAGATCTCTGAGATTCTGGAGTAAATTCATGCCATCTACATCAGAGAATTGGGTGTCCTTTGAGAAACAGCTCTGAGTAAATAACTAGGTCCTGGCAGCAATGGAACCCTTGACCCTGAGACATCAGGTGACCATGATTCTGGAACTGCTAATGTGCTAGATTCTGTCACATTCACCAGGTCACAAAGTCAGACTGGCCCAGCAAAGTCTACATACATTGACAATGGTATATCTGGGATTGACCCCAAGCAAGATGTGATGGCGTGAGACAACTACATGACTAGGTAGACCCCTATGTCATCCCCTGGTAACTGCATTGGGTTGCTCCTGTGAGAGATCCCTCATGACCAGGTGAAAGACTTGCCTGAGACTGGTTAATGAATGGGTCAGTCTGGACTGTGGATATTTGAAGCGATAGCCTTGAAAGACAGTGGAAAGGGAAAATCTTCCCAATGGGTCATGCAGTGAGCAGTATACCTGGTCATCCCATTTGTGTGGAAGAGCAAGTGGCCCAAGATGGGAATATATGTGACTTACCAGGCACTGCTGTCTGTCCAACAGCATAGAAAGAAAAAGAGTTACATGATCAGAAACAAGGAAAGTGAAAGTGTTTGTCACTCAGTCATATCCGACTCTTTGAGACCCCATGGATTGTAACCCACCAGGCTCCTCTGTCCATGAAATTCTCTAGGCAAGAATACTGAAGAAGGTAGCCATTCCCTTCTCCAGAGGATCTTCCAACCTAGGGATTAAACCTGGGTCTCCTCCATTGCAGGTAGATTCTTTACCATCTGAGCCGCCAGGGAAGGAGAGACAAGGAGGTCTGCAATAAAGATGCATATATGGATGCAACGTATGAAGATTTTTGCATCACATATTTGTGCCCATACTGGCACAAATTCGAGAGTGCATGCTTTCTTAAATTTGCACTCAGAGACACCTCTTTTGGCTTACCCTATCCCCCACCTGACTCAAAACTCACCATATTCTGTTGTTGAAGATTCAAGTACAAAGGATATATTAAATAGATACAACCTCTCAGTTGGGTGGAATGTAACAGAATGTACAGTGATACTTCTTAAAATTAAGATATAGTTGATTAATAATATTGTGTTAGTTTCAAGCCTAAGGCAAAATGATTCAAATTAAATACTTTTTTACATTCTTTTCCATTATAGGTTATTATGAGATATTGAATACAGTTCCCTGTGCTATACAGCAGCTTCTTATAAGCTATCTATTTTATATATAGAAGTGTATATATGTCAATCCCAGTCTCCCAATTTATTCCTCCCCTCCTCCTTTCCCCCTTGGTAACCATAAGTTTGTTTTCTATGTCTGTGAGTCTGTTTCTGTTTTGTAATAAATTTATTTGTATTATTTTTTAGATTCCACATACAAGTGATGTCATATGATATTTGCCTTTGTATGATTTACTTCACTTACTGTAATAATCTCTAGGTTCATTCATGTTGCTGCTAATGGCAATAGCTCATCCTTTTATATGGCTGAGTAATACTCCATTGCATATACATATACCACATCTTCATTATCCATCTGTCTGTTAGTGCACATTTAGGTTGTTTCCATGGCTTAGCGATTGTAAATAGTGCTAAACAGCCATGCTTTAAAACTGCCACATGAACCCTGCACTTAACATGGATGCTTTGATGGTCAATGGCAATATTTTTTTGGAAATAACATGTAAAGAGGCTTTCTGATGCTGCTGCTGTTTAGTTGCTAAGTCATGTCAGACTCTTTATGACCCCATGGATTGTAGCCCACCAAGCTCCTCTGTTCATGGGATTCTCCAGGCAAGAATACTGGAGTGGGTTGCCATTTCCTTCTCCAAGGGGTCTTATCGGCCCAGGGACCAAATCCACATCTCCTGCTTGGCGGGCAGGTTCTTTACTACTGAGCCACCAGGGAAGCCAAAGAGGCTTTCATTCTACCCCAAAATGAGCAAATGGACCCTGAATAAAACCATGTTATTTTCCAAAGAGAAAAGTTTGTGAGGGCCAGCCCAAGTCATAATAAGGTTTCCCCCAAGTGCACATAGGATTATGGAATGCATACTGGGTTTTTATCCAGTTCCACTGGTTATTTTGCAGATTTAAATTTCATAAGTGGAATCAACAACCAGCTAAAATCACAGCTGCCTATCAAAGTGTCTTGATGCACCCATTTTGAGAGTTCTTAGATGATATTCTTGGAAAGATCAGGATTAGATCATCTTCAGTTTGACATTTATGATAAAAGGTTCTGAAAATGTGCTTCTTGATTTAACAAAACTTGGCATTTGTGATAATGAGGGGATATTGTAAGACTTGCCTCTGCTGCTTGCTTCCACATGTAGATGAGAACTTCCAGGACATATTCTGATTGCCCCAGTTGCTGCATAGAATCGTGTGTCTGGCCTCACCCACAGAGATAAGACTGGGTATAAAAGTGCATGGAAGATGGGAAGAGAAAGATTAAGTTGCTAGGCTGCCCTGGAAAGGATTCTATCAGAGTAATCCGTGAATGTGTCAAGTCAAACAAAAGAGACTTGAAGAATGGCTCAGCCCTTGGCCATATCACGAAAGCTAGATAGTAGCTTGGAGAAGACAATGGCAACCCACTCCAGTATTCTTGCCTGGAAAATCCCAGGGACTGTGGAGCCTGGTGGGCTGCCGTCTATGGGGTCGCACAGAATCAGACACAACTGAAGCAACTTAGCAGCAGCAGCAGATAGTAGTTACAATGGCCGACATTTATTGATTTCTTACTATGTTCTAGGCACTTTGCTAAGCACTTTCTATGATCTATCTCCTTTAGCCTTTAAAATAACCATATAAGAATGCACATTATTATTATTAATGAAAAAAGTGAAGCTCAGAGAGGTTGAACAAGTTGCCAACAATTGGTAAGTGGCAGACTGGAAATCACATGCTATTTTGTCTCCCCAAGAGGAGACCTGAAGGAGCAAAAACAAAATAGTATTAACGTAAGAGCAGCCAGGCTAGAAGTGAAAGAGATTGAAAGAAGGGGGTGAGATAGAGGGAAGAAGCAAATGAGTCAGGTGGCCCAGGAAATGCAACTCACAAACACTGGACATGTAAGAGCCATGGGTATCTTCCTAGGATAGGAGCAGTTCCTGGATGGCACGGTGCTAGGCAGGACCTAAGGTGGAATCTAAAGTAATTCAAGGTCAGAAAACCAGTGTCACTGAAGATCCAGACTGCACAGGGACCAGTATGGCATTACCATAGTGCTTGTAAGAGATGTTCCTCCTAGGATGTCTCGATAACAAAAGAAACACTAGAAGTCATATTTAGATATAAGTACTTGTCATTGAAATTTTTAGCTACACATCAGAGTCCCTAAGAAATAAACATTTCTTCTCTGGCCCAGCAACTAATGAACTCATTTTGTTTTATAGTTCTATATGGTTGATATTTCTTTTTCTTAGGGATAGTCTTGATCCCTGTCTCCTGTACAATGTCACCAACTTCCGTCTATAGTTCATCAGGCCCTCTGTCTATCAGATCTAGTCCCTCAAATCTATTTCTCACTTCCACTGTATAATCATAAGGGATTTGATTTAGGTCATACCTGAATGGTCTAGCGGTTTTCCCTACTTTCTTCAATTTAAGTCTGAATTTGGCAATATAGAGTTCATGATCTGAGCCACAGTCAGCTCCCAGTCTTGTTTTTGCTGACTGTATAGAGCTTCTCCATCTTTGGCTGCAAAGAATATAATCAATCTGATTTCAGTGTTGACCATCTGGTGATGTCCATTTGTAGAGTCTTCTCTTGTGTTGTTGGAAGAGGGTGTTTGCTATGACCAGTGTGTTCTCTTGGCAAAACTCTACTAGGTTTTACTCTGCTTCATTCTGTACTCCAAGGCCAAATTTGCCTGTTACCCCAGGTGTTTCTTGACTTCCTACTTTTGCATTCCAGTCCCCTATAATGAAAAGGACATCTTTTTTGGGTATTAGTTCTAAAAGGTCTTATAGGTCTTCATAGAGCCATTCAACTTCAGCTTCTTCAGCGTTACTGGTTGGGGCATAGGCTTGGATTACCGTGATATTGAATGGTTTGCCTTGGAAATGAACAGAGATCATTCTGTTGTTTTTGAAATTGCATCCAAGTACTGCATTTTGGACTCTTTTGTTGACCATGATGGCTACTCCATTTCTCCTAAGGGATTCCTGCCCACAAAAAGCAAGAGAGTTCCAGAAAAACATCTATTTCTGCTTTATTGACTATGCCAAAGCCTTTGACTGTGTGGATCACAATAAACTGTGGAAAATTCTGAAAGAGATGAGAATACCAGACCACCTGACCTGCCTCTTGAGAAACCTACATGCAGGTCAGGAAGCAACAGTTAGAACTGGACATGGAACAACAGACTGGTTCCAAGAGTACATCAAGGCTGTATATTGTCACCCTGCTTATTTAACTGATATGCAGAGTACATATGCAGAGAAACGCTGGGCTGGAAGAAGCACAGGCTGGAATCAAGATTGCTGGGAGAAATATCAATAACCTCAGATATGCAGATGACACCACCCTTATGGCAAAAAGTGAAGAAGAACTAAAAAGCCTCTTGTTGAAAGTGAAAGAAGAGAGTGAAAAAGTTGGCTTAAAGCTCAACATTCAGAAAACAAAGATCCTGGCATCTGGTCCCATCACTTCATGGGAAATAGATGGGGAAACAGTGGAAACAGTGTCAGACTTTATTTTTCTGGGCTCCAAAATCACTGCAGAAGGTGCTAGCAGCCATGAAACTAAAAGACGCTTACTCCTTGGAAGGAAAAGTTATGACCAACCTAGATAGCATATTCAAAAGCAGAGACATTACTTTGTCAACAAAAGTCCATCTAGTCAAGGCTATGGTTTTTCCTGTGGTCATGTATGGATGTGAGAGTTGGACTGTGAAGAAAGCTGAGTGCCGAAGAATTGGTGCTTTTGAACTGTGATGTTGGAGAAGACTCTTGAGAGTCCCTTGGACTGCAAGGAGATCCACCCAGTCCATTCTGAAGGACCCTGGGATTTCTTTGGAGGGAATGTTGTGAAGCTGAAACTCCAGTACTTTGGCCACCTCATGCGAAGAGTTGACTCATTGGAAAAGACTGATGCTGGGAGGGATTGGGGGCAGGAGGAGAAGGGGACGACAGAGGATGAGATGGCTGGATGGCATCACTGACTCGATGGACGTGAGTCTGGGTAAACTTTGGGAGTTGGTGATGGACAGGGAGGCCTGGAGTACTGCAATTCACGGGGTCACAAAAGTCAGACACGACTGAGTGACTGAACTGAACTGATGGTTGATATACATCAGAAGTGACTTTGGATTACCCATGACTTTGCAAGCAAAGTAAACACAGGGAATGTTCATGGACGTCCTGGTAGTCCAGTGGTTAAGACTTTTTCCAATGCAGCGGGTGTGGGTTCAATCCCTGGTCAGGGAGTTAAGATCCCACATGTGTTGTGGCCAAAAATCCAAAACATAAAACAGAAACCATATTGCAATAAATTCAATAAAGACTTTAAAAAAATAGTCTACATCCAAAAAAATCTTTAAAAAATATAGAGAATGTTCAGCTCACTAAGTGTTCAGTAGCATTTACTTATTTTTATAAGATGTTGTAACTTTGCCCTCCAACAAGTTAGGTTAGTATTTAGCTTTATACAGTAGTCAAACTTCTTTACATGTATAAATAAAAGTTTTTGGTTAATTAAATTATGCTCAATCCAACTTATTTGTTCTTTAGAAATATTGAAGTACACTAAACTTACATTTTTTTTTAAAGGTTTCCTATTTTAAGTTATCTGAGGATAGGGAAAAATCTGTATTGGCCTTTCTATTTTCAGTTCCACTGTGGGGGTTTGAGTCACCGTGTTCCAGCCCCAGTGAACTAGCGATAAGAGAAAAGGGCACAGAAAGGTTATCAGGAAGCAGGGTTATCGGGTATAATTGCTCTGCTCTCCCCTGGCACCTCTCAGTGCTTGCTGTTACTTGAACACCCTCCTCCCTTCCATCTGTCTTTTTTTTTTTTTTTGGCACGTTGTTGGAATGAAAGCTCAGAAGGCCTTTGACTGAAGGTAATTTGGAAAGGCGAAATCAAAAGAATGATGGTACCAGGTGTTCAGTGGTAGCCCAGCTACAGATATGGCAAGAAGCGGGGCCACATAGGAGAATCTCTGCCCACACAGGCTCAGGTAGGCACAAAAGACCAGGAATTCACTGTCAGGACTATCCATCCAGGGTAGCAGGTGGTATATTAGGAGGTAGGAGGGGTACACAGCAGGGATTTTGGGAACTGGAGTTCCATGGAGATCCAGACATGAAACAGCTCTCAGCATTGGGCTGTCTGGCAACTCGGAGCAGGCGCTTTGCATGGGCCAGGCCATATGGAATTAGCTGGGACTCAGCCTGGCTGGGGCTCATCTGGGAGGACTTTCCCTGTCATTGTCCATCCTGGCCTGTGAGAAGTTGTAGGTACCCCGGTGGCTCAGTGGGAGGATGACAAAATTGGTCCAACAAGTCAAAGAATAGCAAGTGGGTCTAGTCATAACAAGTGAAGTGAAAGTGTTAGTTGCTCAGTTGTGTCTGACTCTGTGACCCATAAATAGTAACCCACTGGGCTCCTCTGTCCATGGAATTCTCCAGACAAGCATATTGGAGTGGGTTGTCATTTCCTACTCCAGGGGATCTTCCTGACCCAGGGATTGAACCTGGGTCTCCTGCATTATAGGAAGATTCTTTACCATCTGAGCAAAATGATCATTAAAAATCGGGTTTTTCTTTTCTTTTGGCCTTCCAAGGCCATCCAGATGTCAGCAAGGAAACCAGCCTTCCACGTTAGCTTTCCCTGGTGGGGAGTCTGTGGGTCCAGAGGTCAGCAGGTGTGGAGATCACCTGCAAGCACTCATCAGGGTTGTTATTTCTTTCCAGGAAGCAGCTATACAGGAGCTGATGTGTGGACCGGGGAAAGCAAGCCAAGCATTCTTGGCAATGTTTGTGGAGAGGTAGACTAAGTGGGGAAAAGACTGAACTGACTGCTATTCCGAGTGAGAAGAGATATGACCAAATATGGTACTTCCAGGCAGCTGAGGCCTGGGAATGCAGGAGTTATATGGCTGTGCTAGGAATGCTGTCACCCAGACAGAATATTGCTCCCAATTAGGTAACAGGTAGGGAAGCGGTTACCCAGGGTCTCAGGTATAATGTCCTGAGGGATCCCATGTGACCAAAGACAGTAGAGAGTGTGTACCCTCGGCATCCTACAGCTCCAAGAACACTGTAGCTCATTTGTAAAGCCCTAGGTCAAGCAGGGAGACCAATGGAGGCAGGGGCAAGTCTGATGAATGGGAGAAGTCTGGTGATCAAAGCGAGGAAGCAAACCTGAGGCTAATAGCAGGAAGTACGAATAAAGCTGCGGTGCTCTGGGAATACGTGCTGTTCAGTAATGGATGGTGCACACACACAAGGAGGCAGCCTGATATATATCTGAATCAGGGCCACGGCCCAGGGCTGATTCTTCGGAGCTGCCTTAGTTGTGATGTATGATCCGGCCACTAGAGTTAGAGGGACACAGACGGGGGGCAGAATGAAACAAATAGTTAGTGTAGTGCTGAGTGCTCTCATCTGGTTAAAGACTAATTTCCTAGTTCCAAAGGTGGAATTGAGAATATATTCTTTTTCCTCTAGACAAATGGTTCATTACGGGCAGATAAAGACACCAGTTAAAGGTGAAAATAGAAACAGCTTGGGAATTCCCTGGCCATCCAGTGGTTAGGACTCTGAGCTTTCACTGTCGAGGGCCCATGTTCAATCTGTGGTCAGGGAACTAAGATTCTACAAGCTGTGAGGTGCGGCCAAAAAATAATAATAATAAAATACATTTAAAAATAAATAAAAAAATAAAAGCAGCTTTATGGCTACTTGCCTTAGTCTTCAGACCTGGTGGGCAAGTGAGAGAGGTTTCCCCAACCCAGGGAAGAGTCAGGTTTTCAGCTCTTACCACCCCTGGCATGGTGCAGGGCATGCTGGTGGTAGTGAAGGAATTCATCATCTCACCTCCTACAGGCCTCCACATAGTCTGGGTCCTCCTCCTCTGCCAGCCAGAGTATCATTGAAACAGAAAGAAAGGCACAATAAGGTTTAACGACAGCTAGTCCAGGCTTCCAGAAAGAAAACCAGAGATCATCTCCTTTATGGGACTAACCAGGGAAAATCCTCATTTTCCTGAGTACAGACAGGTATTCTCAGTCTGGGTCACCATGCATACAATGACCACATAATTCATCATTCAAACCTGACACTTCTTGAGAGTGAAAGGAGGCCTATTACTTACGTTGGCAAAGCAGGTTGTAAACGTGGGCACTTCTGGCAATTTGACACTTGCAATAGCCTAACTCGTATACAGTAACTCAATCTTTTCAATTTTACTATAAAAAGTTAGTCATGCTTTTAAATTCAAATATAACATTTGAGTCTGAAGTAGATTTGCCAGATAAAATACAAGACGCCCTGTTAAATTTGCATTTCAGATAAATAATTTTTTACTATAAATATGTTCTAAATATTGCATGGTGCCTACTTCTACTAAAAAGATTATTCACTGTTTATTTGAAATTAACTCTGGATTCAGTCTCCTATATTTTAATTTGTGACTAGCAGCTCTAGTCTGAATTTAAACCAATATTTTATGTGTTAATTCCATCACACTGCTTACCATGCAAGGCTTCAGTTGATTTAGGACATGGTCTGGCTGTCCAAAGGAGAAAATGGAAGGGGCCGCCCCAATTAACCCACTCATCTGATCTGTGGAAATCAGCTTCCTTCAGTTTCTCTGAACTAGGACTAGGCTGAGACAATGTCACAGTGCCTGGGATGAACTGGACCAGCAGGCAGGTGAGAGGACTCAGCTGTGAGACAAGAAATTTTATGGATAAGCACATTCTTCCTGCTTTCTGTTCACTTTTGCTTCATCTAGTGTACATTAGAATCACCTGGGGAGCTTTTAAAACCCACTGAGACTTGAGCCCCACTTCCAACCAAGTAAATCAGGATCTGTGGGGGTGTGTTCCATGGGCTTCCCAGGTGGCGCTAGTGGTAAAGAACCCAAGGCAGGAGACATAAGAGACACGGGTTTGATCCTTGGGTCAAGAAGATCCCCTGGAGGATGGCATGGCAACCCATTCCAGTGTTCTTGCCTAAAGAATCCCATGGACAGAGGAACCTGTCTATGGGGCCCCCAAGAGTCAGACATGACTGAAGTGACTTAGCATGCAGGGGTGTGATTGACATTCATGGACTGCAAAAGCTCTCCAGATGATCTTAATGTTCTACTGAGCATCACTGTCCTGTGTCCTCATGCCGATCCCAGTGGCCAGGTTCTGCTCCCTTGACTTCCCTTCTTTGACTATCCTCCCTGAGTACTGGCAACTCTATAGCCCAGGAAGTACAACTGGAAGGCAGGCTTCCTCCTCCATGCAGAACCTGGCCTCTAGCCTGCTCCGACCTCTCTTCAGCTTTGGCATCCTCCGCTCCCAACGTATCAATTCCCAGTTTGTGGTTGACCCCTTCTCCAGTCCATCCCATGGCTGACCCCTTGGGCTTGAATCGAGGACCCCCTGCAGAGAACTACTGTGCAGGCCATGCTGATGGCTGCTTTTCAGGGCTCACCCCCTACCCCACACCCCTGGCTTCCGCCTCAAGGGTGCTAAGCCCAAGAGGAAATCCAGATTTTGCATTTCCAGAAAAGGGATTGGTAGACCCTTTGAGGGTGGTATGTCAAAGTGCTAATTTCCTTCCAAAAGCCTGGCAGGGTAACCAGTATTTTGCTTTCCAAATGGTAGCAAGAAGGGCCTGGCAATGGCACACTGCCAATGCATCATTGAAAACTGACTCTCTTGTTTTCTTTGGAATTTGACCCAACGAACTCAGATGAGCTTTGGGTAATGACCAGCTCAGAGTCTGAGCAGGATAGAGCCAAGAGTTTTTGGATTATTCATTCACTGAGTACCTACCAGGTGCCAGATACAATGCTATGTCCTGAAAGGACATGGGTGAATAAAGCAGGTAGGGTTTCTGGAAACTATGAATCTTACCGTCCTTCTAATCACAAATAATCGAGAATAAGAGGAATACAGAGGAAAGCTGGGATGGAAATACTGGTACAGAAGGAGAGTGGAAACTTAAGTGCCTGAACACACAATACTTTCTAAATGCAGCATTTTACCCAGCAAATAATGGGCCACCCTGACCTTCTCAGCCGCACAAGGCCACACACTGAAATTCCTTTATCAAACAAGAGGCTGGTGCAAATGGGGCCATTTCATAAACCCAGCTGTTTACACGGCAGCTACAAATCTGCTCAGAAAGAATCCTCAACATTCACAGCAGATGCTCAAGAGCATTTGTCTCTCACGCCAGGGTTCAATCAAGAGGAGGGAGCAGGTTTGAATGTCTGCAGCTCCTGGAACTTCACACACTGCTCCATCTTAGTCTGTGCCCAGAGGCTTCCTCTCCTCTCCCCAGCTTCCCTCTCGGAACAATAATGATTTTTAGAGGCATAATAAGGAGGGTTTGCTTTGAATTATTAAACAATGGGCGTCTTCTTTGACCTCCTTATCTTTTGCTTTTACTAGTCAGTGTTCTCTTGCACCGAGGCAAAAATTTCTAAAATATTAAAGCAGATTGTGTTTTCCTTCCTATAGTATTTTTTGCAAACTTATTTAAAATCCCTGCATTAAACAAACAAACGTTTTCCCACTTGATGAACTTCGCACGCCCTGCTTTCATTTTCTGAAATTCAGCGAAAGTATCAGGGGAGAAAAAAGCACTAGAACAAAGCACTGCTTTGTTTTCAAACCAGATCTACAACCCGGCCCTCCTGAGATGCGGGTGGGCTGGCACGTGGGAGTCTGAGCTCCCATCCCCCCCCACCTCCAGTTCCTGAGACTCATTGTTCTAAATGGTAAAATTAACATTTACCATCAGCGTTTGTGGGTAACATCCCGTTAGCATCCCATTCAGTTGTAAACGTTTTCTTTGTGACAGAAAAACGCGAGCTGTGACAATAAAATAATGAGACAGATTTTAAACAAATAAACTAGAATGTGTACAATCAGATGAGCATTGTGCCTTTGAAATGAGCACTGCCAGGGTCACCACATGTTTCTAGGGCTAAAATGCCAATTCTCAAAGAAAAGTGGAGTGTCCCTTTACGTGTGTGTGGTTGCATGCTAAATCGCTTCAGTCGTGTCTGACTCGTGTGATGCAATGGACTGTAGCCTGCCAGGCTCCTCTTCCTTGGGATTCTCCTGGCAAGAATACTGGAGTGGGTTGCCGTGTCCTCCTCCAGGGGATCTTCCCTACCCAGGGATCAAACCTGCATCGGCAGGAGGGTTCTAGCAGCACAGGGCAAAAAGCTTGAGCTTTGTTTAAAAACAGATGACCTGAGTGCAAATCTAGTTCCATCATTTTTTAACTATGTAACCTTGACCCAGTTGCTTAATCTCTCCCTGAGCCTCAATTTCCTCATTGGCAAAATGAGAAAAAAAGAGTCACGTACAATATATGTTAAGTATCTGCATATCGTAGGTATCCCAATAAGTAGTTCTTAATATCATACTTATCACTAATGACATGATCCTTTGAGTTGCATTAAAAGATTTTTGAGAGTGATCTCTGAAGAAAATTCCAAGTCTTTTAAAGTCAAATGAGAAGAATGAAAGAGGGTAATAAATGGCTGGAAATTCTAGTTTGGGTGGGAAAAAAATAAAATTTAATACGGCTCATTAAGTGACTCTGAAGTCAATTCCAGAAGATGTTTCCAAAATGTTCTGAAAGATTACAGTCTCCGTAATGTTGTGCTTGGGCTCCTTGGGTGGCCACTTTGAAGTGGGTACATCTCCTTTGAATGTTTAAGTTGTGTAATGTTAAAGAGATTCTACTTGCTTTATAGTCACACCACAGATCTAGACCTTGTAAAAAAAAAAAAAAAGAATTATTGCAAAATCTGCCGTGTCATTTCCTCTATGCCCTGACGTACGTCTTCCTTCTTCTAAAACTGTGATGTGTGGTCACCAAAGCTTTTTCTCCCCCTTTTGAATGTCCTCCCTTTAATTTCTGAATATTTCTAACTGAAGGGGAAAATGAAACCCAGTTCCTGCTACCAGAAGTTACTGTCATCATTCCACAATTTCAGGAGGCTTTCAGGTTTCCATTCTCCTTGTCTCACCCCAGATGCCTGGCATACGCCATAGCAACAAAAACAAAATCTGTTGCATTTCGGGAATGTTATTAATGTTTGAGCAGCCCAGGGATGGAGACAGCTAAGATAGCCACACACATATGCATGTGCACACACGCACATGCACACACCCACACACTCTTTTGGTTTTGTTTTGTTTTTTTAATGCAGAGACCAAAGAGCAAAAATGTGCCCAAAGAATTTTGCCTGGAAGAGTCACCCAAATTCATTCTTATCCACTAATTTCCCTCTGCTTGCATCCCACCACCATCCAGTCTCTGCTTCCCGGTAGGAAAACCACTTTATGTTTTAGACAATGATATTACACAATGGAATTATAACTCCAATGTTTGTCTAGAATTTAAATGGCACTGCTGAATTCCGCCCTTCCTCCCATTAACAACATCAGAAAGGGAGTTAGTGAGGGGCAAAATCATCTGTTAGTATGTCTGAGTGGATTTGAAAATTGCTCCCTCCGGGGTCTTCCAGGGTTTTAAAATACAAAGGTGTTCATCCAGCTGAAAACATTTTATGTCTATAAGCAATTTAAGATTCAATGTGTCTGATAATTCACATTTTTTAAAGGATGTGAAAAATGCAACATTAATGTGAATATGCATGCTGCATAGGGGATCTTCTGAACCCTTCACTGTCATCTTGAAGCCTTTAGGATGGAGCTACTTCAGGATGTCAGATTATAAAAATCATTCATTTCTGGGGCTTGAGGACATCTCTCTGCACATAACAAATGTAAGATCACAAATGAAGGTGTTTTGATCTTTCTTAGGGAGGATGGGATTTATCCTCTATAACCAGCGTGGCTGGCAGCAACAGGGTTTATGTGGGTTTCGCTGGTATGGTCAGGAGATTGGTTAGAGGGGAAGAGATCAAATGATAAGAATACCGAGGATAATGGGAGCCAGGCCTCTCAGTGCTGGACAAATCTACAGTCAAGCTCCAAATAGAAAGAAGACTAGAATAAAATGTGTACTAGTGGATTGGAATAAAGGTTTGTGTGTGAGCTCCTGGTTTTTATATGAATGGATTAGACTTATGTGTATTTATGTGTGTGTGTATAGATATATACTCAGATAGGTATACATATGCTGCATAGATAGGTCACTTAAGATGGTCTCTCGCTCTCTGTCTCACCTGTACCCTGCACTCGACTGACTTTCCTACTACTTGCCCCAGCCCCAGCTGGTGATTGTTTTTCATCAAAGGGGCAATGAGGGGTATACTTCTCTACTGGTTTCCCTGGTAAATAATGAGCCACCTGATGTTAATTCCCCATAATGCATAATCTCCCCTTTCCTTTAGGAGTGAAGACTGCCACCACATCCTGCCCACTGTCTGCCACAAACAGTGGGGTGTCACTCTAGGACCTTGCTTCAGACCTGTAAGCTCCCCCATCCACTAAACCACTGATGCTTCTGTTACCGATTCCAGTTTCTTTCTTTAGGCTTGAAGCTGGGCTTGTAGGCCTGTGGGATGCAGTCCTACATATGTACAGACATACACAATATCTATCTACCTGTCTGTCTATCTGTCTCTGTAATTTCCTAGCTCTCTCTGCATAGAATGTCTGGAAATAAAGGCATGCGAGTAGCAAGAGCATACCGAGCATTCACATCTTGGCTTCTAAATATCTTTCTCCATTACAAAGAGCCAGCACTCCTTTGAGAAATGACTGACTCCAGGATGTGGTGGGCTAAAACTAACCCACCAAATGATATCCACATCCTGATCCCTAGAACCTGTAAATGTTACTTTATTTATTTAAAGAAAGGGTCTTTACAGATACGATTAAGTTTCTCTCAAGATGAAATTATCCTGTACTATGTGGGTGAACCCTACATTCCAAGAATTCTTATAAGAGAGAAACAGAAAAAGAAATTACAGACGGAAGAGCAGGAGATCATGTGACCACAGAAGCAGACACTAGAGGGATTTGGCCACAAGCCAAGGAATGCTGGGAGGCAGCAGAAGTTAGACGAGGTAAAGGAGGGCTTCTCCCTTAGAGCCTTCAAGGGGGAGCGTAGTCCTGCTGACATCTAGAGTTCAGCCCAGTGATACACATTTCAAACTTCTGGCCTCCAAACTTGTAAGAGAATAAATCTCTGTTGTTTGAAGGCACAAGGTCTGTGATGATTTGTTATAGCAGCTCTATATAACATACAGAGCTAGGACAGTGGGGGTACAAGGTGAACTTGGAACAACTTGTTCCAGTGTATACGTGTGTTAGTCACTCAGTTGTATCCAACTCTTTGCGACCCCATGGACTGTAGCCCACCAGGCTCCTCTGTCCATAGAATTCTCCAGGCAAGAATACTGGAGTGGGCTGCTATTCCCTTCTCCAAGGGGTCTTCCTAGCCTAGGGATCAAACCCAGGTCTACTGCACTGCAAGCATATTCTTTACCGTCTGAGTTACTAGGGAAGCCCATCTTTTTCCCAAAAAGTGAGGTAAAGCTCAGGAATAATGCTGCTACTGCTGCTAAGTCACTTCAGTCGTGTCCGACTCTGTGTGACCCCATAGACAGCAGCTCACCAGGCTCCCCTGTCCCTAGGATTCTCCAGACAAGAACACTGGAGTGGGTTGCCATTTCCTTCTCCAATGCATGAAAGTGAAAAGTGAAAGTGAAGTCGCTCAGTTGTGTCCGACTCTTGGCGACCCCATGGACTGCAGCCTACCAGGCTCCTCTGTCCATGGGATTTTCCAGGCAAGAGTACTGGAGTGGGGTGCCATTGCCTTCTCAAGGTCATATCAAAAGGGCTCAGCTTGAAGAGTCTCCCATTGGCCAAATTGAGGGCAATTAGGAATAAAAATAGATATCAAGACTAATATGTTACAACCTGTCATAAAAAAATAGGAACCATGAATCTAAAATGATACACATAAATAAATAAGAAAGCTCTACCTCACAGTGTAACACCAATTAATAAATACGGGAAGAATGATAGGATTAGAAAATCAGGGGTTATGAGCTTTCCTGGAGGTCTAGTGGTCAAGAATCCACCTGCCAGTGTGGGGGACACAGATTTGATCCCTGATCCGGGAAGATCCCACATACTGAAGAACACCACAACTACTGAGCCTGTGTTCTAGACCCCAGGAACCACAGCCACTGAACCCCGAGTACCCTAGAGCCCGTGCTCCTCTGCAACAAGAGAAGCCACTGCGATGAGAAGCCCATGCCCCACAACAAAGAGTGGCCCCTGCTCATCACAACTAGAGAAAGCGTTGTGTGCAGCAGTGAAGACCCAGTGCAGCCATAAATAAACAAATCTTAAAAAAAAAAAAAAAAAGAAAATCATGGGTTAGCCACTACAATAATAATATTCACATCATCTCACAGAAGCTCCCAATAGAATACTTATGAGTACAAAATGCTTATTAATTAACTTTACTGTGAAGAACCAGCTTAACTAAGTGGCCAAATCTGATGGCACAAGTAGTGGAACAACTTGACATCACACATCCATGAAGTGATACACCGCGAAGATCAAAGCCCTACTCTGTGGTGGCCCCGACAAAAATTGCATGACCTAAAGCTAATCATGAGGAAATATCAGACAAAGGCAAACCGAAGCACATTCTGTGGAATAACTGGCTGTACTCTTAGCAAATGTCAAAGACATACACCACAAAAAAAAGGCTAAGAAACTATTCCAAACTAAAGGAGACCAAAGAGATAAAACAATTAAAAACAACCCATAATCCTGGATTGACGCTAGACCCATAAAAAATATTACTGGGACAGATGGCAAAATTTGAAGTTGTTTGTGGATTAGACAGTAACATTGTCTCAATGTTTGTACTGTAGTTATATCAGAGAATGTCCTTGTTTTTAGAAAATGCATACTAAAGTATTATGGGATAATGAGACATTGTGTCTACAACTTCTAAAATCATTCGGAAAAAATTAAAGTACATAAATATGCAGAGAGAATCAAGACAAATGTGTTAAAATGTTAACAATTGGGGAATCTGGGTGAAGGGCATATGGGAGTTTATAGTATTCTTGCAATATGTTTGTAATTTAGAAATTATTTCTCAAGAAAATAAAAGGCCATTATAGTTGACTCATTGGAAAAGACCCTGATGCTGGGAGGGATTGGGGGCAGGAGGAGAAGGGGACGACAGAGGATGAGATGGCTGGGTGGCATCACTGACTCGATGGACGTGAGTCTGAGTGACCTCTGGGAGTTGGTGATGGACAGGGAGGCCTGCTGTGCTGCAATTCATGGGGTCGCAAAGAGTCAGACATGACTAAGTGACTGAACTGAACTGAACTGATTCTTCCATAGTACCTTAATCACTTCCATTCAAAGTCCTCATGGAATACCTATAGCATTATTTAAAAAAGGGAAAGGGCGTCGAAGGGAAAGCCAGGAGGCCTGGATCTGTCACTTCTGTGTTGCCTTGGGCAGGTATCTGAATCTCTCCGAACCTCACCGTCCTCAGGCTTGTCATTCTCTGCTTTCTATGCCTAAGGCATTGGTTTTACCAGTTGGTTTACTTCAGCTCCAACACTGGCTAAGTTATAAGTCACTGCGGTGGATATATGTGGAATCCAGAAAAACAGTGAAGATGAACCTGTTTGCAGGGCAGGAACAGAGATGCAGATGGAGAGAATGGACATGTGCGGGACGGGGTGGGAGGAGGGGAGGGGGTGGAATGAACTGGGAGATCGGGGTTGACATAGATACACCACCACGTGTGAACAGATAGCTCGTGGGAAGATGGTGTGTAAAGCACGGAGCTCAGCTTGGCGATGAGGGTAGGGATGGGGGTAGGGAGTGGGAGGAAGGTCCAAGAAGGAGGAGATGTATGTATACAGACAGCTGATTCACTTCATTGTACAGCAGAAACAAACTCAACACTGTAAAGCAACTATACCCCAATACATAAAAAAAATTTTAAAGTTATTGCTGTGGAATGGGGAACAGACGTGAATGAGCATCAAGCCCATCTCTTTTGCAGGCTAAAAATGTCCTAAAATTCAATTGTGGTGATGGTTGACTAACCCTGTGAAAACAGTGAAAAATATTGAGTTGTGCACTTTAATGCTGAATTATATGATACATGAATTATGTCTCATTAGAGCTGTTAAAATCACTGCTGCTGCTTTCCTCGCCCCCGACACAACTGTGAATCTTTATGGCTGGAGTAGGACGTCTGTGATGGAATGGCAATGGTTGAGTAGAGAAGGCTTATTCTCATCCCGGGGGCAGGGTGAGAAGGAAAAGGACAAACAGGAAAGGAACATTTCAGCAGCGATGGAGGGAAGAATGTGAGGGAAGCCTCCAAGAACCTGTCTTCAAAGCTCTGTTGTTACCCTCTGCACCCCTCCCTGCATGCAGGCCCTGGGTGACTGGGTCCATATCTGTGGTTTCAACTCTCTCCCATAGGTTGGTGACTCCCTGTGTGATTTAATATTGGTGATTTCAAAGTTTAAACAAAAGAGTAGTTTTGGATTTTTTTTTCTTTCTCATATAAAAGTCTGACTACATAGTCCAGAACTATTAGGAAGAAGCTCCATGACGTCAAGAGCCCAGGCGCTGGGTCTCCATTTACAGCCTCCCAGGCTGTGCACTGTAAGCCTGCACCCAAAGTTCTTCCTGATCTGGCCCCTGCCTGCCTCTCTCAGCCTCTCCGCTGCCTGTCCCCCCACCCCCGCCACCCTTTGCTCCAGTCACGCTGAACCATCAGTACATGTAGTTCCCTAAGCACTCAGTGGTTTCATGCCACTGTGCCTTTGTGTATGTTGACCACTCTCTCTGAAATGACCTCTCCATTTTCGTCTATGTAATTTATACTTCTTCAAAACTCAGTTTAAGCATTGCCTCTCCCAGGAAGTGTTCCTATGCTCCACAAACTGATTTAGACCTTCTTCTTTTTGCTCCTATAGTGCTCCACCCATACTTCTCTCAGTACTCAAAACACACAAATCTTTCCCTCTAGACTAAGCTCTTCAAGGGGTAAGGTCTTATCTTTTTGGTACATCTGTATGGTGAGTTCTTTAAACAGTCAGTTGAATTCTTTAAACAAACCACATTAGTAGTTTTATGCCACCTTGTCTTTGCACATGTTGACCATGCCATTTTTGTCTATGTAACTTCTTCAGAACTCGGCTTAAGCACATAGTACCTGGCACATACATATTTGTTGAATGACTAAATATGTCAGGTTCAGTCTTACACATGTTTATATTTAGTGTTTAATTCTCATAAAGCCCCTATGGGTTATATTCATTTTATAAGCAAGGAAACTGAGGCTCAAGAGAATTGCAAGGCATGTCAGAGGCCACTGAGCTCATGAGAAATACAAGCAGAAATTACATCCAATGTTCTTGCCAACTAGTCTGTCCCATTTAGACAAATAATGCTTGTAGATGTCATGAATTGAATATGAAAGTACCTATTTTTAAGCTGATTAACCTCTATTCGTTTAAAATTTTTTAATTAATTAATTTTATTATTAATTTATTTCTAGTTTGGCTGCACTGGGTCTTTGTGGTTGTTTCTCTAGTTGCAGGGAGAGGGGGCTGCTCCTCGTTGCAGTGTGTGGGCTTCTCGCTGAGCGGCTTCTCTTGTTGTGGAGCCCAGGCTCTACGCCCCCAGCCTTCATCAGTTGCGACATGCAGGCTCAGTAGTTGTGGTGCATGGGCTTTGCGGCTCCACATGTGGTGGGCCTGTGGAATCTCTCTGGACCAGAAATCGAACCTGTACCCCTGTACTAGCAGACAGATTCTTATCCTCGGTGCCACCAGGGAAATCTTAACCTCCATCCTTAATCCACCATCAGAAATGTGCATTTCTTCTCTTTCTCCAAATTCCTGAGTCCTGGAATAGAATTCTAGGGACTGTGTTTCTTTGCCTCCTCCTGGGGAAATGTCTTTATTAAGCTTTGCTCTCTAGCAGTGGAGTCTCTTTCTTTACTCATCCACTTCTTCAATGAATATTTATTGAACGCCAACTCTGTTAATGTTAGCCTCATTCACAGGGACGCATGCAGAAACAAAGATGTTTCAGCCATTATCAGAATCTTCCAGTCTTTTTGTTGGGGTTCTGAGAGTCTGCCTTGTCTAAGGATAGAGTCACAAATGAAGAACGAGCAGCAGAGCCAGTACTGTATGTTCAAGGTTACTTGTTATTATTGCTCCTCTTTAAGCAAGGCGTGTACAGTCCTTATAAGGGAAACAGGTTTCAGGCACAATAACCCACATGCTCACTTATCCCAGATGCACTAAAGCAGTTCGTCGAGTTGTTTACCACCCAGGTATTCCTGATTCAGCAGTTTTCATACAATTATGATTTAATTTCCCTATGCTCTACCCTCCCAAAATGTACTAAGAAATTGAAACTGTGTGCTGCTTAGATGAATTCATCGGTATGGAGAACAAAGCCATTTTAATATACTCCTGCAATGTCCGTTTGACTAGAAGCCAGAACATTTTACACAAGCAGCAAAATCCATCCTCTGAAATTGATTCAGGTTTTGTCCAGTGGGGGCTGGGCTTGCAGAGAAAGAAAAGCACGTGCTTACCATGGCAGCTGGAAGCAGTCCCAATCACAAGAGCAGTTCTTAAAGCTGTTCTTTCAGTTTCACCTTTAATGATCTTAATGGAGCAATGAAATTTAGTAGGAATAAAGAAAAGCAGGGAAAAGAAAGCTGGGAGTTTTTATTTATCCACTTAACAAATATTGAGCACCCACCACATTAGGGACATGTGGAAACATGAAAATTAGTCACACATTCTGCCTTCAAGAGAGTATGATAGAGCAGGCAAGTTAACAGGCCCACACGGACATGCGCGTTCATGCGCACAAGTGCACAATGGGGTCACCCTATTCAAACCCTTAATCCGAACTTTCACTACCCAGACTCAGGAACTGAATAGTTTCAGATACATTTTTAAGTAAATCAATCTCCATCCAAACTTTTACTACGCACTTTTCAAAACTCAAAAATCTCAGGAAATCAGCACCTCTACTTGCTATTCAGACTGTTGGTCTCCAAAGGCAGGAACCTGGTTGATGTGGCTAACAGAATAATTAGCACCATGTAAACCTGATAATTTTACTATATTGGGGGCTATAGGAGTGGCCCCCCGGGCCATGAAGCTTGGAGGACTGTGAGATACCTTCCAGTGTGGGTACAATTTCTTGGAGAACATATTTTAACTGAGCCTTAAGGGATGGATAGAATTTTTTCAGAACCTCAGAACCATTGGCAATCCTTTTATTTGTCCCTATGCGCACCCTCACCAAACCTGGCTCTCTACCTCTATTCCCCCTCCCACCCTACTCATTCATTCTCAGGAAATGCTCTTACTTCTTACTTCGTAGAGTAAAAGAAGGGCTTGGAGTAAGAGAGAGATGTATATCTCTGGTCCCTTCTTATAAGGGCACTAAACCCATCATGAGGACTCTCCCCTCATAACTTCCTCTGAAATTAATCCCTCCCAAACGCTTCACCTCCAAATACTATCAAATTGGGAGTTAGCGCTTTAACAAATGAATTTGGGGAACACAAACATGCAGGTTATAACAATGGTCTGGTTCTGCATTTCCTAACATCTTTTGTCTCTTCTTAGCCTTATTCTCAGGCAGGCTCAAAAGAGGGGCTCGCAGCTGTGAATGACATCATTTTCCTGACCGCATTCCCCTCTCCCCAGTAAAAACCACCCACCTTTTCTACATTTCATTCATCCTTACCTCATTCCCATCTGTCTCAAAGGAAGGAATCCCTTTAGCAAAGCAATTTTTTTTCATTTGTCCTTTCAATTGTATCCCCTCCCAAGTTTATGGATCCATGATCAACATCTGCCATGTTTTCGTCTTTGTGATCTGTGTTCCTTACTTTCCTAATCACCCCTTCCCTTTCCCATGTGCTTTGGGCAGTTAGTGATGAGATTCTGCTTTCCCTAGCACAAGGTGGGCCCACAACCCAAATAAGGCCACTTAAAATCTGTTTCCAGACTGGACATGAGCACTGCAGGATGCAGTATTTTTGGTTTTGTTTTCTGAGACTGTCAGTTATAAAAGCAATGTAAGCCTGGTCATCTTAAAACAAAAAAATTATTTGGCTGGATCATGTCCTGGTTGCAGCACACGGGATCCAAGGACTCAGTAGTTCCAGCGTGGGGCCCCATGGCCTGTGGGATTGAAGATGCCACATCCCGCCAGGGATTGAACCCACATCCGTTGTACTGAAAGGCAGATTCTTAACTACTGGAGTACCAGGGAAATCCCAAGTCTGGTCATCTTCTTTGAAGTGAGCCTGCCTGAGAACAAGGCTGAGTGAGGGAAAGGCAAAAGATGCCAGGAAATAGAGCTAGAGTTCTGCTATGGACTGAATACGTGTATCTCCCTGAAAAACGTATGCTGGAGCCTTAACTCCCAATGTGATAGTATTTGGAGACTGGAGGGGGCGGGTATCTTTGGGAGGTAATTGAGTTCAGATGAGAGTCTTCACCATGGGATGAGTGCCTTTATAGAAAGAGAACAGAGAATTTCTTTCTTTCTCTCTCTCTCTCCCCCCATCAGCCATCTGCAAGCCAGAAAGAGGGCTCTCAGCAGAGTCTGACTATGCTGGCACCCTGATCTCAGACTTCCCAGTCTAGAGAACAATGAGAAATAGCTGTCTTTTGTTTAAGCCACCCACACTATGGCATTTTGTTACAGCAGCCTGAGCTAAGACAAGTACTGACAGCATTGTTTTCAGATTTTGGAGTTTCCAATTATGTGAGCTCCAGACTTGGCTTTTGGCTTAAGGTAGTTTGAATTGAGTTTATGTTGTTTGACATCAAGAATTCTGATTACTGTAGTCTTTTCTCTCCATCAGTCAGCCTCCCCCAATCTCCAGTGGCTTTGGTCTCTCCGCTCAAAACTACCTCCTTCCCTTTGGTCAATACACATGCTCCAGTCTCCATCCAACCAGAAAAAGCCTTTTGTGATTCTGTAGCCACTGACTGTTCTCCCTGCTTCCCTGCTTCCCTTCATACCCACAGGTCAGTGTCGGTAGGTGATGAAGTTTTCACCAGTCTGTGGGAAAATCTACAAAAAGTAAGGATAATGCAGTTGAGTTTGGTTTGATGTGTGTTGAAACACAGCAACTGTTATGTTACCATCATCTTAATCAAGATGCGGTACATTTTCATCATACCCCCCAATTCCCTCTTGACTCTCTAAAGTAAACCTCTCCCCTAGGCCCTGGCAAACACTGATCTAACTTTTCTCCCAATAGGTTTCTTTTTCCAGAAGTGGAATCATGCAGTACGTGGCCTTTTGTGTCTTGCTTCCTTTGCTTCATTTAATTGAGATTGATTCATGTTATTGTGTGTACCTTTAATTCATTCTTTTAACTGCCAAGTAGTATTCCACTGTATAATAAATAAATAAATAAATAATTTTATTTATGATTTATCCATTCAGCTGATGGACATTCAGATTGTTTTCTGTTTTGGGGAATTACGAATAAACTGCTATAAACATCTGTGTACAGGTCTTTGTGTAAACATGTGTTTTATTTCAATAGACTAAGTATCTAGGTGTAGGATAGCTGGGTCATATGGTAAATATTTAAAATTATATAAAAAAAATCAAACTGTTTTCCTAAATGGATATCCTATTTTGCACTCCTACCAACAATGTATTGAGAGTTCAACTTACTCTATATCCTTGTCAGAACTCGATATTATCAGGGTTTGCTTTCTGGTGTCTTTGTCTTTGCCTATCTAATGGGTGTATAGTGATACTTCATTGTGGTTTTAATTTGCATTTCCCTAATAACTAACAATGTTTTTATGGGCTTATTTGCCATCTGTATCTCTTTTTTGATTAAGAGGTCATTTCACTTAAAAAATTGAGTTGTTTGTATTTTTATTGCTTTGTGAGAGTACTTTACATACTCTGGAAAGAAATTCTTTGTCAGAAATGTTTTTGGCAAATATTTTTTTCCTAATCTGTGACATTCAAAGAACAGAATTTTAAATTGGTTCAGGCTTATGGTTTGTGTGACATTCAAAGTGCAGAGTTTTAAATTGGTTCAGGCTTATGGTTTCTGTCCTATATAAGAAATCTTTGCTTAACCAGTGGTTTTGTTTTTTAATTAAATATTTGATTCAAAGCATTTTTAATTTATTCTGAGACGTGCTTCTTTCTTTGTTGAAATTAAAGTATTTTCAAAAAACAATAAAGTGACAATAAGAATAGATAGAAGTGTGTGTGTGTGTGTGTTTGTCTAGAAAAATATGGTTAATTGATGACTCTGTGTTACTGTCATAGGTCAGGTTCCCCAGGAAACAGACAGAAATTTGCATGTGACAAAGACTCTCCTTGACCGACTGCTAGTTGTAGTCTCCTTTAAGGTCTCTTCTTAACTAGGCTTTGACCTTGGGTTTCAGTGTCTGTCCTTGTCAAGCCTGCATCACCCAGTTTTAGCAAGAATCCTATTAAGTCAACTTAGACAGAATCCCCCACCCTTGATATCTGCTCACCCTCAATACCTGATCAAATTCTTCATCCCCTAGCATCCTCCAGGTAATGATATTTGATCTCCCTTGTCTGCCCTCAGCAAAAATCTTGTCAAGTTGATTTAGTTAGAATTCCCCTTAGTTTCCTTTTAGTATTTTCCACCCACTGACCCTACTCTGCTCTTGGCTATAAATTGCCAACTATCCTTCTTATATTTGACATTGAGCCCGATTCTATACAGAGATCTCTTTTCTCTCATTGGAATAAATGTTTCTCCGATTCCAGAATAAAATTTTTTTTTTTTTTTTACCACTTTGACTGCTGTCCAGCAGCAGTTTTGCTTTGACACACGCAAGGAATTTTACTGGGGAATACTATCAAAACCAACACCTCTAAGAGTGGGAGTGAGACAGGATTGGCAAAGGGAAAGGTTGAATTATGATGTTGTTGCCTCAGAGGCCTCAGCTGATCCCAGGGGGAGTTCTGGAGCTAGGGAAGCCCTTCAGAATTGCCCTCAATAGAGGGAAGGGTCTGGACCTTTGCATTCCTCAATGCTTCTTCACCATCAGATGAGATAGTGTGTAAAACTAATATAAAATGTGGTATAGGAGTGAGAGAGATTAAAACTTGAACTATAGTAAGTCCTGGTGAGCCCAAGGCAATCTTTTTATAAAGAGAAATAAATTAAAACTAATTAGTCATTTGTGAAACCCTTTCCATGGTTCTGTGACCTTTGCTCCCCAGCAGCCATGTATCCTGGCAACAGTTTCTGGGCTTTGTGCCTGGTTTGCATCATTCCTCTTGGCTTCCCAGGGTAAAAGACATCACTTTACCTGTTCCATTGTTTCTTGCCTTCATGTGAAAAGGAATAACTGGTTTGCCTGAATGCAGATGGCTGCTCTTTGCAGCTGGCAAACCTGGATATTAAAGAAATTGCAGAAGGGAAGAATTCTATGCCCAGAAGTGAATCCTAAGGGATACAGACAAAGCTTTATATGAAGACTTTCATAAAGGATATGAAAGGGTATGTGGGAAATGATGTTTTGCTGGTTTTGATTTACATGCTTGGGCATCACCCAGGCACTAAGGAACCCCCTGCCCTAGTTCTCGCTCTGCTGGCAACCTAAGCCAGAAAAGCAGACAAAGACTCAAAGTCACCCTCCACCCAGCTCTGCACAAATCAATCTGAGGTTCCACTAGAGAAAGAGGGCTTTTCCTTCCTCAAGGTGGTCCTCCTGGGTCCTTCTAGTCCTTTCAGCAAAAGTGCTCCTGGGAATTGGAGCTGCCAAGAGAGATGAGATCAGTCTGCTATCATATTTTTAATCTGACCTTCCCCAAATGAGAAAGTTAGCCTAGGATCATTCGACCAGCTTGTGACAGAACCAGAATTAGAGTCAGATCTCCTGTCTCTTAGGCTTCCCAGGTGGCTCTAGTGGTAAAGAACCCACCTGCCAATATAGGAGATGCAAGAGACTGGGGTTCAATCCCTGAATCAGGTAGAGCCTCTGACAGAGGGCATGGGCACCCATTCCAGCATTCTTGCCTGGAGAATCCCATGGACAGAGGAGCCTGGCAGGCTATACAGTCCATAGGGTCAGACACGACTGAAGCGACTTAGACACACACACACACACACACACACACACACACACACACACACACACTCCTGTGTCTCAAGTCAGCCAAGTCAGAAACTCTGGGCTATCCTTGATTCTCCTGTCTTCTGCACTGCTCACATTCACTTGAAGTTATGTCATTTTGACTTAAAATTATCTTACAGATTTATCCCCTTTCCCCCAATTATTATTGTCACTTCTTTGGCTTAGGTTCTACCTAACCTCTTGGGCAGTTACAGTAGAAATCATAACTGATTTCTCTATCTCGGTTTCTTCCATTTTTAGCCTGTCCTGCTCACAGCACCCAGAGTCATGGCTTTAAAGCACAAATCTTACAGCTCATTCCCCTGTCTAAACTTCTCCATAACTTCCATTCCTTTCTATGATAAGGACCAAACTCCTTAGTCATACATCTAAAATGTCACCCTTAACATAGCAGCAGTTTTGAAAAATTTGACTGCAAGCACAATTAATTCTGGCTTTAACCAGAATATCGCAAATGCTTTCTAAGCTAAAAGTGCTAAGGCAGGCAGTCTTAGAATTGTTTTGGTGACTCTGATATTGTTGAAGACCACAGTTTTCTGTCCTTTCTCTTCCAACCTCGGTGTGTGGCTGTCATCCTCAGGTTTCCCATTATGGTCCAAGACAGCTATTGCAACTCAAGATATCACATCCTCCTATGACAACTTTCAAATCACAAAAGAAGTGAAGGGGGAAACAGGGAGTTCCTTCTTATACAGCGTTCTTCTTTTCTCTTTTTAATTGGAGGCGAAACTCTTTTTTTTGTGCCCTCTGCTGCTGCTCCTGCTTAGTCTCTTCAGTCATGTCCGACTCTGTGAGGCTCTATGGACTGCAGCTCATCAGGCTCCTCTATCCATAGGATTCTCCAGGCAAGAATACTGGAGTGGGTTGCCATGCCCTTCTCCAGGGGATCTTTCCAACCAGGGATCCAACCCAGGTCTCCTGCATTGCAGGCAGATTCTTTACCACTGAGCCACCAGGGAAGCCCTCTGTGCCCTTTCAGTTCAGCTCAGTTCAGTTGCTCAGTCGTGTCTGACTCTTTGCGACCCCATGGACTGCAGCATGCCAGGCCTCCCTGTTCATCACCAACTCCCGGAGTTTACTCAAACTCATGTCTATATGAGTTGGTGATGCCATCCAACCATCTCATCCTCTGTCGTTCCCTCCTTCAATCTTTCCCAGTTCAGTGTCTTTTCCAATGAGTCAGTTCTTCACATCAAGTGGCCAAAGCATTGGAGTTTCAGCTTCACCATCAGTCCTTCCAATGAATGTTTAGGATTCATTTCCTTTAGGATGGACTGGTTGGATCTCCTTGCAGTCCTAGGGACTCTCAAGAGTCTTCTCCATCTCCACAATTCAAAAGCATCAATTCTTTGGCACTCAACTTTCTTTACAGTCCAACTCTCATATCCATACATGACTATTGGAAAAACCACAGCCTTGACTAGACGGACCTTTGTTGGCAAAGGAATGTTTCTGCTTTTGAATATGCTATCTAGGTTGGTCATAACTTTTCTTCCAAGGAGCAAACATCTTTTAATTTCATGGCTTCAGTCACCATCTGCAATGATTTTGGAACCCAAAGAAGTAAAGTCTTTCATGGTTTCCATTGTTTCCCCATCTATTTGCTGTGAAGTGATGGGATCAGATGCCATGACCTTAGTTTCCTCAATGTTAAGGTTTAAGCCAACTTTTTCACTCTCCTCTTTCACTTTCATCAAGAGGCTTTTTAGTTCCTCTTCACTTTCTGTCATAAGGGTGGTGTCATCTGCATATCTGAGGTTATTGATATTTCTCCCGGCAATCTTGATTCCAACTTGTGTTTCTTCCAGTCCAGCGTTTCTCATGATGTACCCTGCATATAAGTTAAATAAGCAGGGTGACAATATACAGCCTGGACGAACTCCTTTCCTGATTTGGAACTAGTCTGTTGTTCAGTCCAGTTCTCACTGTTGCTTCTTGACCTGCATACAGATTTCTCAGAAGGCAGGTCAGATGGTCTGGTATCTCCATCTCTTTAAGAATTTTCCACAATTTGTTGTGATCCACACTACCAGACATCTATTTCTCTGGCCAGAACTAAATGCCATACAGTGACTGAACTCAACTCAACTCAATCCTAGGCCAAGCATTAGCATCAAGATAAAGGGAATTGCTACAACTGGCTTGACCTATTGTGATTTATGTCCTGGCCCTGGATCCCTTTCCATCTGAACAAATCATAGTTCCATTGGCAAGAACGAGAACCGATTCATGGAATGACAACCGACAGTGTGTGCCCCAGCCTATAATAAAGCCATTGTGAAGTAGCCGCTACCTACGGCTTAAGTTTCATCTTCTTCCACTCTCCTTCATAATGGCCTTCATAACACTAGCCATGTGGAACCACTCACACTTTTCAAACTAGCCCTCCATGACTTTGCACAGGTGTTCCCCCTGTCTGGATTATTTTCTCCCCTTGGTAATCTTATGGATTCTCATTTTTCTTGAAAAGCTCAACTGAAGTGTTACCATCTTTGAAACATTTTCTGCTACTTGAAAATAGCATCAGTCACGCTCAACCTTTCCTAGATCTTGATAGTGCCTGGTACATTGTAAGTGCTCAATAAATGTTTGTTAAGAATTTTTGCATCATTCAAATTATTCAAATCAGGTCATTACCACTGCTTAGATTTCAACTAAAATCATTATTTTCATCACATGAGCCATCTGATAGTTCATTTTATGTGCTAACTTGATCAGGACATGGGGTGTCCAGATATTTGGTTAAACATTATTTCTGGGGTGTCTGTGAGGTTGTTTCTAGACAAGATTAGCATTTGAATCAGTATGCTGAGTAAAACAGATGGCCCTCCCCAATGTAGGTGGGCCTCATCCACTCTACTGAGTACCTAAATAGAACAAAAACACAGAGGAAAGAAGAATTCACTTGATCTGACTTCTAAACTGGCACGTCGGTCTTCTACACTTTGAACTCACATCACCGGGACTTACATCACTAACTCTTCTGGTTCTCAGGGGTTTAGACTTGAACTGGAACTACACACCAACCATCAGATTTCTATGGGACTTCCCAGCCTTCATAATCACATGAGTCAGTTCCTTATAATAATCTCCCCCACCCTGTGTGTGTGTATATACACACACACACATACACAATAGTTTATCTAGATAGTTCTAACTCATACAAGCCAGCTAATGGATTTCTTAGTATATAAGAATGTTTCTAAATGGTGAGATCAAGTTGCTGATATGAAATACAGTTCTGAGGAAGCCAAAATACACTAATTTGGTGTTCAGCCCCCTAATATTTTATCCAAAGGTTAACTACGGCAAATAATCCTCTTTCACTCCTGCTTATCTGGCATATCTTGGGTTTTTTTGCTGCCAAATTATCTAATGCATATTATGTAAAGATAGGGGCACAGAAATGCTCATCTGTATTAGAGCTAACACTAGCTGAGGTGTGTGTACAGAAGAAGTATTCAAATGCACCAGTGAGACTAAGGGGAGAAGGATGAGAGAATATGAAGTAGAAAATGATAAACATGTTAGAGTGCAACTTATCCCAGAACGTGGGAAGCAAATTCAGAATAATTTCAGGTGCACAAGTACTTTGCCTTAAGTAACATTAATGTATAAGAGCTTATTCTCTTTTTAATTAATTCTCTCTCAATTCTTGTGAATGTCCTATTTCCACAAGTCAGCAGGCTCAGGAAGCCGTATTTCACCTTCTCTAGAGCCCTGTGCTCTGTCTTGGCTGACAGTGGCTTAGAGCCGATCCAGCAGAGCAGGTGTTGCAAATCTTCAACATTGTGTTGCCTGCCAGGTATTAGTTTGGGAATAAACAGAAGCCGGAAATGTCTATGTAACCATAGAATGGAACTTTGAGGAGGGACACTACTCAAATAACAGAATGAGACTTTTGTGGAGTTTATGCATTTAAAAGGAAGGAAACAAGGGCTTTAAGTCAAAGAATGAAAGAAACAAGGAAGGAGAGAGGAGAGGAAGGGAGGAAGGAGAGAGAGAGAGGGAGAAAAGGAGGGAGAAAGAAAACTGAAGTTTCGAGGGTCAAATAAGACATCTGAAATTGTTTAGACTGCTGCTTACAGGGACTTTCATGGTTAAGAGTCCAGTGGTTAAGACTCTGTGTTCCCAATACAGGGGGCACAGGTTCAATCCTTGGTCAGGGAACTAAGGTCTTCCATACTGGAAGGCATGGCCAGAAATAAATAAATAAATAGACCGTTGCTTCCAGGTGTTTCTGCCTAAATTCTTTGAAATATGATTCAGGTCCACATCAGGGTCTTGTCTGGCCTTGTGTACTCACAGAACTTGATGTGATCTGTATTCAGTCCAGGGGGGATCTCCATTCTTTACATTCAACCACCTCCTCTGCAGGCAAGAGAACAGATGACTGCTCACACACGCCTGACAGGAGCAAGTTCGGGTTCTCTCGTCACTGTAGCTGGTCCTCAGCCCCACTGCCTTGGGCTGCTTCTGCTGCCTTTCGGCGGCCCCTGTTCTTGTGTCCTTGGTCCCCTTGGAATGTCTGTAGCTGAGGACTAGGCTCCGGGGGCTGCAGGGCAGAGAGGAGGACTGGGTTACGGGCAATACTTGCTGGTCAATAAAGGTTTGACTGGTCATTTTAGCCGATTATCTTAAGTTCAGAAAAAGTCCATCCCTTGTAAAATGGACTTCTTGGTTAGAGCTTCTTGAGGGTGCCTAGCAAGGAGAGTCCATGGAAAACTGCAGGTAGACAGTTGGACTTTAGGTGCTGCAGTCTCCTTTGGGCATGGCTCCCTCAGGACACCCAGTGGCCTCCACTGTCTCTATGGGCCACTATCAAAATCTGCCCTCAGGAATGCAGCTGCTGCTGCTAAGTCGCTTCAATCGTTTCCAACTCTATTGGACCCCATAGACGGCAGCCTACCAGACTCCCCTGTCCCTGGGGTTCTCCAGGCAAGAGTACTGGAGTGGGGTGCCATTGCCTTCTCCGAGGAATGCAGCTACTGAACTCATTTCCACTGTGTCCAGGCTCAGCCGTGTCCAACTCTTTGTGACTCCATGGACAGCAGCCCGCCAGGCTCCTCTGTCCATGGAATTCTCCAGGCAAGAATATTGGAGTGGGTTGTCATTCCCTCCTTCAGGGGATCTTCCCGACCCAGGGATCAAACCTGCATTTCCTGTGTCTTCTGCATTGCAGGCAGATTCTTTACCCGCTGAGCCATCGGGGAAGCCCAGAGATTTGAAAACGGTCTGCTATATTTAGCAAGTTATATTTGTTGTTCCGTTTACTCAGAGGAAATGTGTTTGCTCTTTAAATAAATAAACCCAAGAATGCATAACTAGAGTGCATGAGCTAATGTCAAATTTTCCATAATGAAAAATCATCCTTAACTTGTCCTGCAAATTTATCCCAAGCGACAGGCTAGAAGCCCTCTAAGATAGCATAGCTCTCTTTCCAACATGCCATTGGCCAAGTTCTGCTGCTGAGGGAAAGGGAGTATGGCTATCTATTAAAGATAGAGGACATGCTTTTAATTTCATCACCAGAATGATTTGAACCAAAGACTCTGCTGGCTTCAAGAAAACCAACATGCTAAGTGAATTCCTGTTATAATCTTTACTTTCATAGACACTTCAGATGGGTTTTGCTGCCTCTAGGAAGGAATTTGAAAGTCACCCAGGAGGTTTGGTCATTGTTGATTTTGTTCTGAACTCTCAACCACAAGAGGCTATAACGCCTATTATTAAAGGCCTTATCATATTGACCCAGGGCTGTGTACTAACCAAGATAGAGAAAACCATGGTGTGCACTACAGGATGGAACACTCAATTTAGAGTTAGCAGAGTCCTGGATCTTGTACTAATGAACTTGTAACCTCAGACAAATCACCTAACCTTTCTGGTTCTCACTTTCTTTATTTGTAATATCTTTAAAATGATGTAACTCTTCTTTTAAGATTTTTTTGTGTGAAATTCAGATAATATAATGTATTTTAAAATTTCAGGCCATCTGTAAGCCTTTAAACATTTCATAAAAATGAAAGAGATGGGAATACCAGACCATCTGACCTGCCTCTTGAGAAACCTCTATACAGGTCAGGAAGCAACAGTTAGAACTGGTCATGGAACAACAGTCTGGTTCCAAATATGAAAAGGAGTACGTCAAGGCTGTATACTGTCACCCTGCTTATTTAGCTTATATGCAGAGTACATTATGAGAAACACCGGGCTGGGTGAAGCACAAGCTGGAATCAAGATTGCCAGGAGAAATATCAATAACCTCAGATATGCAGATGACACCACCCTTATGGCAGAAAGTGAAGAGGAACTCAAAAGCTTCTTGATGAAAATGAAAGAGGAGAGTGAAAAAGTTGGCTTAAAGCTCAACATTCAGAAAACAAAGATCATGGCATCTGGTCCCATCACTTCATGGGAAACAGATGGGGAAACAGTGGAAACAATGTCAGACTTTATTTTTCTGGGCTCCAAAATCACTGCAGATGGTGACTGCAGCCATGAAATTAAAAGACGCTTACTCCTTGGAAGGAAAGTTATGACCAACCTAGATAGCATATTCAAAAGCAGAGACATTACTTTGTCAACAAAGGTTCATCTAGTCAAGGCTATGGTTTTTCCTGTGGTCATGTATGGATGTGAGAGTTGGACTGTGAAGAAGGCTGAGTGCCAAAGAATTGATGCTTTTGAACTGTGGTGTTGGAGAAGACTCTTGAGAGTCCCTTGGACTGCAAGGAGATCCAACCAGTCCATTCTGAAGGAGATCAGCCCTGGGATTTCCTTGGAGGGAATGATGCTGAAGCTGAAACTCCAGTACTTTGGCCACCTCATGCGAAGAGCTGACTCATTGGAAAAGACTCTGATGCTGGGAGGGACTGGGGGCAGGAGGAGAAGGGGACGACAGAGGATGAGATGGCTGGATGGCATCACTGACTCGATGGATGTGAGTTTGAGTGAACTTCAGGAGTTGGTGATGGACAGGGAGGCCTGGAGTGCTGTGATTCATGGGGTCCCAAAGAGTCGGACAGGACTGAATGACTGAACTGAACTGATCCTATTCTTAGCCTTTCCAGGCTTGAGATAATAGGGGAAGTAATTTTCTGTACAAAATAAAAATCGCTTGTAATTCCACTACTTTTTCTTTTCCTTTGGAAGAGAATTAAGAGTGAAAGCCTTTTTCATTCCCTTCATCTTTACCAGTTTGGTGTGTACCTTTTATCATTGTTTCTGTGCTTATTCAAATCTAAAAATAGGCAGACTGGGGGCTTCCCTAGTGGTCCCGTGGTTAAGACTTCACCTTTCAGTGCAGAAGGTGTGGGTTTGATCCCTGGTTGGGAGCTAAGATCCCACACGCCTCCTGGCCAAAAAACTAAAACAGAAAACAGAAACAATATTGTAACAAATTCAATAAAGACTTTAAAAATGGTCCACATTAAAAAAAATCTTTAAAAAATACAATAAAAATTAGATATCTGATAGATGATAGAGAGTTAATAGATATATAGATAGGTGATCTTAAAACATAGCTGTAGAGGAGGAGCTAAGATGGCGGACGAGTAAGACGGGGAGAATACTTTCTCCTCCACAAATCCATTAAAAGAACATTTGAATGCTGAATAAACTCGATAAAACAATTTCTGAACGCCGGCAGAGGACATCAGGCACTTAGAAAGACAGCTCATTGTCTTCAAAACGAGAAAACGAGCCCTGCGGTAACTCCTTTTGCGGAGAACTGGCGCAGACACCAGCATTTGCTATTGGCAAGTGGGGGCTGGGCTAGGAGGAGCGGCGAGGCCTGCATTGCTTTGAGAAAGGATTTGGCCTGGCTATCTCGGGCGCTATCTGAGCGAAATAACCAGACTGTCGGTTGTCTACTACATCAAAAGCCAGCCCTAACTTAGGACACCACCAGGACTACCTAAGGAACAAAGGGCTGCACAGAGCTGGCCGGCTGCAGGCCGTCCCACTCCGGTGACAGGCAGCCAGGGCCAGAGGCGGGCAATTATAGCCCTAGAGAGACACTGTCTAACGGAACTGTGAGTAGGTTTCTGTGCTGACTCACGCTTCTTGGGGCTCTGGATGGTCAACATCTGCCTGAGAAAGTGCGCTGTTTGTATACCCAGAAAACTGAGTGGCGGAGAGGCGATAAGTCGCAGCACCTGCGCTCACTGAACATTTCATCACCTGTGCTACTCGGATCTGGGAAGGGCATAAAACGCAGACTCAACCAAGTCTGTGCTTCTGAGGATTATCTGAGTGCCTGAACCTGGCCGGTTTAGATTTGGGTGTTCATCTCCGCCCCCTCTGTAACAGGGCAGAGATCAGATATTGAAAAGATCTGTAAACCGCCTCAATAAAGAGAATTCAACAAACTACCAGAATATAGTAAGGACACTCTAAACTTGGCAATTTTAACAAAATGAAGAGACAAAAGAATACCCAGCAGCTAAAGGAACAGGATAGATTCCCACCAAACCAAACCAAAGAGGAAGAGATAGGGAATCTACCTGATAAAGAATTCGAATAATGATAGCGAAATTAATTCAAAATCTCGAAATCAAAATAGAATCACAGTTAAAGAGTCTGGAGACAAGGATTGAGAAGATGCAAGAAAGGTTTAAGAAGGACCTAGAAGAAATAAAAAAGAGTCAACACATAATGAATAATGCAATAAATGAGATCCAAAACACCCTGGAGGCAACAAATAGTAGAATAACAGAGGCAGAAGATAGGATTAGTGAACTAGAAGATAGAATCCTAGAAATAAATGAATCAGACGAGAAAAAAGAAAAACGTATCAAAAGAAATGAGGACAATTTCAGAAACCTCCAGGATAACATCAAACGCTACAACATTCAAATCATAGGAGTTCCAGAAGAAGAAGATAAAAAGAAAGATCATGAGGAAATACTTGAGGAGATAATAGTTGAAAACTTCCCTAAAATGGAGAAGGAAATTACCACTCAAGTTCAAGAAATCCAGAGAGTACCTAACAGGATAAACCCAAGGCGAAACACCCCAAGACACATATTAATCAAATTAACAAAGATTAAATATAAAGAACAAATATTAAAAGCAGCAAGGGAAAAACATCAAATAACTCACAAGGTAATTCCCATAAGGATAACAGCTGATCTTTCAATAGAAACTCTCCAAGCCAGGAGGGAATGGCAAGACGTAATTAAAGTGATGAAGGAAAATAACTTACAGCCTAGATTATTGTATCCAGCAAGGATCTCATTCAAATATGAAGGAGAAATCAAAAGCTTCACAGATAAGCAAAAGTTGAGAGAATTTTGCACCACTAAACCATTTCTCCAACAAAAACTAAAGGACATTCTCTAGAGCAATACAATAATAGTGGGAGACTTTAACACCCCACTCATATAATCTGGCTGTAATAGACAAAGTAAAGAGGAAAACATATTTACTTATGAGCCTCAAAAAATTCAGTTCACTCTGGAGAGTTTAAAAAAAAAAAAAGACTTATTTGCTCACTCTGTGGAGGTTTATTGACTATTTTGTGGGTTTGGTACCACTTTGGGTAGTAGGGAGGAAGAGGTGACAAATGTGATCCTGTCCTAAATAATATATTGTGGTAAAGATAGACTTACCAATACAAAATGCCAAGATGTGCCTAAAGATGAGGACACCCAATCTGGACTTTTTGTTTCCTGAACTTTTCATTTCGAGAACAAACCTCCTAATATAAGATGAATACACCATGATTTTTTTTAAGTGTTCTTTGTGATTAAAAACAGAAAGCCATTGGTTAAGAAATTACATATACTCCTCCCCACCATCACTCCCCTTCTTTCTTCCCATTTCCCTTCCACCCTCATTGATCCTTTCCTTTGTCCAAAAAAAAAAAAAAAAAAAAAACATAGCTGTAAAATTTTTTATATCATTCCCATTGAGAGGTGGACTTTAGGTTCTATTCCATTGAAAAGAGGCAGGCTTGTGACTGACCTGAACATTCTCTACATTTTTTTAAGGCTTTTTTTTTTTTCTATGTGGACCGTTTTTTTAAAGTCTTTACTGAACTTGTTACAATATTGCTTCCATTTTATGTTTTTTTGACTTTTGGCCTTGAGGCGTATGGGATCTTAGTTCCCTGATCAGGGATCAAAACTGCAGTCCCTGCATTGGAAGGCAAAGTCTTTTTTCAAAAAATTATGTATTTATTTTTATTTTTGGCTGTGCTCAGTCTTCGTTGCCATGCAGGCTTTTGTCTAGATGCAGCAAATGGGGGCTACTCTCGAGTTGTGGCGTGCAGGTTTCTCTCTGAGACGGCTTCTATTGTTGCCCAGCATGGACTGTAGGGCACTGGGGCTCGGTAGTTGTGGCTCGCAGGCTCTAGAGCACAGGTGTAGTGACTGAGGCGCATGGACCCAGTTGCTTCATGGAATGTGGGATCTTCCCGGACCGGGGATGGAGCCCTTGTCTCCTGCATTGGCGGGCAGACTCTTCACCACTGAGCCTCCAGGGAAGCCTGAAAGTCGAAGTCTTAACTATTGGACTGCCAGAGAAGTCCCCAGATATACAGCTTTTGCAGTAATCCACATGAGAGATAAGGGCTAAACTAAGTGGTGGAAGTAGGAAGAAGAAGCAGGACCCAACTGGGAAATACTCAGCCTCCACAGTGCAGCCCCACTGGCCAGGATCAAGAATAATGAAGCATCAAGAGTAAGAAACGTTAAGAGACAGGAAAAGAAGGTGTAGGGCTGGTCCGCTTGTACGGACTGTGAAGGTATTTTCCTTGGGTATGTTTTGGCTTTTTTTCTCTGTGTGCAGAATCAAGCTTTCTTACCCCAGGCAGTGATTACATGATTTAGTTCTGCAAATGGGGGACCCTGAATGTTAGCCTACAGATTACATTAATCAATCTATTTTGTTTCATCTTCCATGCTACTTAAAAGCCTCTTAGAAAGAAAATATATGCAAAGTAATGTACAAATTAGCAGAGCCTTGTCATCCTTTTCAGCTGAGCCCTGGTTCTCTGTCAGTGAACAAAGAGGCCCTGGGTGGGCAGGGTCGGTCTATGGCAATCAGTCTCCGTGGGATCAAGCTCCCTGCAACAGGGCAGTGAGGTGAGCCTACAGAACTATAGCAAGACAGAGAAAAATCACTCCCTAACACATTTCAGGGTATACTAGGTCCAGACTGTAGAACAGTATGTGAGTAGAAATAGTTTACATTCTAAAAAGATATGCACATGTCTGAATATGGATGTAGACAAAGTCTGGAAGCATAATGCCTAAATGGTAAAGGTTAGTATCCGAGGTGGAATTCCTTCTGTTTTTGTTGGTTTATTTGTCTGTGGGGTCCTTTGTGCTTTTTTTTTTTTTTTTTTAACATTTTCCAAGTTTCTTGCATACATATTACTTCTGAAAATTAAAAAAAAAGAAAACAAATTTATGTTAAAAGTCAGTAGGCCCTCAGAATTTCATCCATCTTGCCCATCCTTATTAGCGCTAGTGTTTCCTGAAGGTTCCACTTTAGATCAGCCTACTGTTCTTCACCTTATAAACTAGGAGATACAGATACAAAAACAAACTACTGTACATGCAAAGTTCAGGGATTTTTTGATTCTCCCTTTTCTAAACCTTCCTCTAACACTCACCCCTTTCTGCAAGTGCTCAGGCCTGCCCCTGGGTCCCACGATCCTCTCTCCAGTGCCAGGTCTGTGGTCTTCAGTCACCATGTCTGTGCCCCCAAATCACTTCTGTCTCGGGCATCTTCCCTATGCTCCTGTTCCCTACTCTCCATCCAAGTGCCTACCCCCCAGGTAGCTCTCAGGCAGATGCTGGAAACTGTCAACAAATATCAAACTGATTCATAACACTTGAAGAGCTAATAGCTTCAGACTCAGGGGTTTTAAAAGAGGTTGCCCAGTTAATATTACCATGTCTCTAATTAGTGATACTAAAGCTTTAATCAGATGTGGATTCTCAAGCTCCCATTAAATCCATGTGCATGCAGGTCACAACCTCTTTTAGCCAAGCAGGGAAGGTTTCCTGTAGCCAGGCGCTATCACCATTACTATCAGATACAGCAGCAACTAATGCAGTCAGGTTGATGGACACCAAGGCGGTGGCCAGACTCATCTACAGAGCTAGAATGCGAGAAACTAATTTCCTGCTGTCCTGAAGTTCTCCAGGTCACCCCTGGTTACAGGAAAAATGACATGAGTCATGGTGTCTCCTGAGCCAGCTCATCGGGGTGCTGTGCACAGCTAAGCCACCAATAACAATAGGTGTATGCAGAGTGTGTGTCGTTACACCCCATTAGTTCCAAAGCTCTAACTCTAATTTCCCAGAAGAAAGGTTAGGGAAACTGCAAGATGTGGCAGTTACAAAAGCGCTTCAATCCAATACCCAAAGGGGAAAAATGCCGACTGACTTTTGGAGTCTAGCCAGTGAGCCAGCTCAGAGCTGGACCTGCCCAAGAGAATCCCTTCCCTGGGGAAACTGAAATCATTGGGAGGGTTTTCTGTGGAGGTAGAGGTGAGGATTTTTTGTTGTTGCTTTGTTTTTATGCCAAAAACCCCCCCGCAAAGATAAGTACCTATTAGGAGCCAAGTGTTGTGGCAGGCACCTTTGCTTCCAATCTGAATACGGATCAGTCCTTGCTCGGAAGGAAGCTACAATCCAGTTATGGGCTGGCAGTGGGGACTGATGCAAATGAAACCAACAAAAATCAAATAAATTAGACCCTATAAGAGAGTATAGAACAGAGATGAGACTAGAGACCAGTAAGCCCTCAGGAAAGAGGCAGGTGGGTAGTGGGGATTCAGTGAATGGGAGAGAGGCAAGTGGGGAGAGGGGAGTGCGGAGAAAGAGGTGAGAGGAGAAGTGGGGAGGGTCGGGGGTGGTGGCAAGGTCCTTCAACGACCACAGCGGTGGGGCAACCAGGATACTCCACTGCACTCCCACTGCAGGGGGCTAGCTGAGTTGAGCTGAGCCACCCTGCCTCAATGGGGTCCAGGCTTTGTCTTGGGGTCAGGGCGGGGTTGGGGGTGGGGTCACAGCTGGTGGGCCTCCTTTAGTTCAGTTCAGTTCTGTTCAGTGTGTTTGACTCTTTGTGACCCCATGGACTGCAGCACACCAGGCCTCCCTGTCCATTACCAACTCCCAGGATTTACTCAAACTCATGTCCATTGAGTCGGTGATGCCACACAACTATTTCATCCTCTGCCATCCCCTTCTCCCCATGCCTTCAATCTTTCCCAGCATCAGGGTCTTTTCAAATGAGTCAGTTCTTCGCGTCAGGTGGCCAAAGTATTGGAGTTTCAGCTTCAACATTAGTCCTTCCAATGAATATTCAGGACTGATTTCCTTTAGGATGGACTGGTTGGATCTCCTTGCAATCCCTCAAGAGTCTTCTCCAACACCACAGTTCAAAAGCATCAATTCTTTGGTGCTCAGCTTTCTTTATAGTCCAACTCTCACATCCATACATGACTACCAGAAAAACCATAGCCTTGACTAGACGGACCTTTGTTGGGAAAGTAATGTCTCTGCTTTTTAATATGCTGTCTAGGTTGTTCATAACTTTTCTTCCAAAAAGCAAGCGTCTTTTAATTTCATGGCTGCAGTCCCCATCTGCAGTGATTTTGGAGCCCCCAAAAATAAAGTCAGCCACTGTTTCCACTGTTTTCCCATCTATTTGCCATGAATTGATGGGCCCAGATACTATGAGCTTAGTTTTCTGAATGTTGAGCTTTAAGCCAACTTTTCACTCTCTTTCACTTTCATCAAGAGGCTCTTTAGTTCTTCTTCACCTATTGCCATAAGGGTGGTGTCATCTGCATATCTGAGGTTATTGATATTTCTCCTGGCAATCTCAATTCCAGCTGTGCTTCATTTATCCTGGCATTTCTCATGATATACTCTGCATATAAGTTAAATAAGCAGGGTGACAGTATACAGCCTTGACGTACTCCTTTCCCTATTTGGAACCAGTCTGTTGTTCCATGTCCAGTTCTAACTGTTGGCTTCCTGACCTGCATACAGATTTCTCAAGAGGCAGGTCCATGAAATCAGAAGACACTTGGACTGCAAGTTCTAACTGTTGCTTCCTGACCTGCATACAGATTTCTCAAGAGACAGGTCAGGTGGTCTGGTATTTCCATCTCTTTCAGAATTTTCCAGTTTATTGTGAAAGGCTTTGGCATAGTCAATAAAGCAGAAATAGATGTTTTTCTGGGACTTTCTTGGTTTTTCGATGATCCAGCAGATGTTGGCTATTTGATCTCTGGTTCCTTTGCCTTTTCTAAAACCAGCTTGTTCATCTGGAAGTTCATAGTTCACGTACTGCTGAAGCCTGGCTTGGAGAATTTTGAGCATTACAGTACTAGCGTGTGAGATGAGTGCAACTGTGTGGTAGTTTGAGCATTCTTTGGCATTGCTTCTTTGGGATTGGAATGAAAACTGACCTTTTCCAGTCCTGTGGCCACTGCTGAGTTTTCCATATTTGCTGGCATATTGAGTGCAACACTTTCACAGCATCATCTTTCAGGATCTGGAATAGCTCAACTGGAATTCCATCACCTCCACTAACTTTGTTCGTAGTGATGCTTTCTAAGGCCCACTTGACTTCACATTCCAGGATGTCTGTCTCTAGGTGAGTGATCACACCATCGTGATTATCTGAGTCACGAATATCTTTTTTTGTACAGTTCTTCTGTGTATTCTTGCCACCTCTTCTTAATATCTTCTGCTTCTGTTAGGTGCATACCATTTTTGTCCTTTATTGAGCCCATCTTTGCATGAAATCTTCCCTTGGTATCTCTAATTTTCTTGAAGAGATCCCTAGTCTTTCCCATTCTGTTGTTTTCCTCTATTTCTTTGCATTGATCATTGAGGAAGGGTTTCTTATCTCTCCTTGTTATTCTTTGGAATATTGCTATTCCTTGCTATTCTTCATTCAAATGGGTATATCTTTCCTTTTCTCCTTTGCTTTTCGCTTCTCTTCTTTAGGAGGGGACTTCTTTATTTCCTCACAGAACACCTTCTTCAGGGCCCAGTAGGCCTTATTCAGGTTGTCATTGCCTCTCTCCATATCCATGTCTCTGTGTTCAGTTGCTCCAGGCGGTCCAGGGAGGTCAGCTGCAGGAAGGTACAGGTGGGTCACAGATCAGTCTCCCTGATGTTGTGCTCAGCCTGCAGGACCACTTCCAACAAGGAGATGCAGTTCACAGCTTGCACTGCCCAGCACAGTGGTCCCATACAGATTTCCTGAGATTTCCGTGTTCCATGAATTCCAGTGAAAGACACACTTCCAGCACTAGATTTTTATATCAGCTTATTTTTCTTTAGTTTCATGTTTAACTCTAAAATTAAAACTAATTTTATAACCCTTGAAAATTGAAGTGGTACAATCTGGTCTGTTGGTTTCCCATGGTTGGGTCCCTTCGGATCCTCCTTTCTCTGCTGTGAGCCTCTTCAATTCACACTTGTCCTTAGAAGATACATCAGAGAAATGATGAGAAAAAAGTGCATCTTTAAGTAGTGAGGATATGCTTCCTAATCTACTTCCAAAGAGATTCAGAGGAACCAACTAATGTATCATTTAACTGCTCCAGTTTAAATGATTATGAAAAAGTTGGAGAGGAAAAGCTACATTTCAACTTTATTTCCTCAATTAGCCTGATAATTGGGAGATAAGTATAGAATATGCCACATCCACTCCAAAGTATATTTAGAGGAAAAAAGCCAGAGGTCTGGCTCTCTACTCTTTTTCTCTGAGTTTCCAGATGCTCTCTTATTAGATGCACCTAAATTATACAATTTTATATGGTAAACTATGCATGTAGTCCTTTTAAATTAATTTTTTAAATTATAAGCAATATATGCCTGTGAGTTAAAAGTACAGAAGGGAATAACAGTTACTTCTCACAAGTAATCACAGACAATAGTTTTGAAAATCTCTTTCCAAAATACATATTAGAACAAGAGGATTATATTGCAGATTATGGCATCTCCAGCATTTCTGTATTGGAAAGGCTGTTGTGTGTGTTGAGGGAACTCTGAGACCCCATGAACTGTAGCATGCCAGGCTCTTCTGTCCATAGGGATTCTCCAAGCAAGAATACTGGAGTGGGTAGCCTTCTCCAGGGGATCTTCCTAACCGAAAGATCGAACCAGGTTCTCCCTCACTACAGGTAGATTCTTTACCAGCCGAGCTACTGGGGAAGCCTGAGAAAACTGGGGGATCTGGTTAACTGGGAATGCTAGGAGAGAAGCTTCATTTGCATAGCAAGCAATTCGTATTAACTCTGAGGTTGGTTTGGCCTGGTTTGGAGATGGGGAGTGGAAATCGGAGGAGATATGAGAGAACCTAAAGGTTATTCAGAGTGAGCCGTGGCAAGCACTGCCATATATATATATATATTTCTACAACTTGCTTTTTAAATTTAAAAATAAGTCTTGAACATGTCATGATATCAATACATTCTATATATACCATCTTCTTTTATAATAATTACATATTTTATATAATGACATATAATTAAATGCAATTAAATTCCATTGTATTTAACTAGACTTCTGATGAGCATTTAGATCTTTTCCAATTTTCACTAAGCATTTTTGTGTCTCTGTGTGAGCATGACTTGTATACACACACGCATATATATAATCTGCTCATAACTTGAGAAGTTCTATAAAATAGATTCAAAGAAGAGAAATTTCTAGGATAAAGGAGATGTGCACTTTAAATTTTGAAAGAAAACTACCACTGTGTAATATACAGTTAATATACTGTTCGAAGTATAGTTGTTACGTGACCCCACCTCCTTCCATTGCGATAGCAGAATAATGTCTTATATGATTAAAAGTGATCATGTAATTTAGTGTCCAGAACACTTTTAAAAGAGAAAGTGGATGCTATTAGTTATATGCTTGCACCACAGGCATAAACCAGATTATCCTGGGTAACCGGGAACATTTACTTACCCTAATAATTATTAACATGAACATTATTAATGAGCATCAGACTGCTGAAAACTTAAGAAATTTCCATTATCCTCCTTTTATCCCTCCCAAACTTACTTTCTTATTCCCGATGGGCCTCCCACCCAGGGTAACCCTGTGGACCAATCCCCCAAAATGAGAATAGCAGGTCAACTAAGAGAGGAGACTGGGCCCTGCCCAGGTAGAAGACAAGAGACCGTATATTACTAATTCTCGAAGTCAGGAGACTTCTCTGACTACACGTGGACAGAAAGACTCCTTGGAGGTCAAAAAGGGAGTGACACTAACTGATGTATACTACCCACAGGCCTCTTTGGTTAAGAGACGTGTGTGCATACGTAGGAAGATCCTCAGATATACCAAATATGGACTCTGAACCAGGCAAATCAAAATGATTGCCCAAAGGAAATCCAGAAGAAATGCCGCATAACAATAATTCAAACTACCATGAAGGCTTGACTCAGCGACTCTTTCTCTGAGTTCACCCATGTGTCTATCTGCACAAACTGTACTCTCTTTTTTTTTTTCTTCCTCTGGATAAATACTTTGTTTCACTACTTTTCGTCTTCGTGGGAATTATTTTTCTGCAAAGCCGAAGGGCCAGGGCCTTGTCATTGACCACTGGTCTAGCGGCTAGGATTTGGTGCTCTCACTTCTGAGAACTGACCTTGATCTCTGGCTGGGGAACTGAAGCCTTGCTTCAGAAAGGCACAGCAAGCCAAGGCCATCTAAGACCAGGAGAGTGTATGGAACTTGTAGCAACCTGCTCATGAGATCTTATCCTAGTGACAGCAAACCAAAGATTTAGAGAAAACGAGAAAGAATTAGCTTCTAAATATTTTGCCCTATTAAACTTTTCATTTGAAAAATGAAGATTCCCAAACCAGGACTCAGAGTTGGAAAACAAAATATCTCACAGAATAAAGAAACAATATGGAGGGAAGAAAAAGACAAGTTGTTTTGAAAAGTAGTAATAAAACTTTACCACAAAACATTTGCTTCCTGTAAATCTAGTTTCAAGATTATCTGATGAGCCCCAAAGCTATGGAAAAACATGAAAAAGAAAATAGTGTATTCAGTTTTCTGAGGCCTATGACTTGGCTACATTTTAGATAATCCCCTGACTAATGTTGATTTTTGTGGCTCAGCCTCAGAACATGTCTTCTCTTTGCTGTCTTATAAAATGCTGGCGGGTCTTAGGCTACTTCTTTGGTTCTTCATGGACAGTCCAAGACCTGGAATATTAGACATATGGCCTTCTGTGAGTATGGCCTATCACTTATGTCAGTTCCCATTTCCAAGACAGCTGGGAAAAAAAAAAACGTATCTCATTCCCAGGCAAGATCAATCTACGGCAAAACTCTGAGTATGTTCAAGAGATGACAGGCAGGTTGTTCCAGATGGAAAAAGAGAGCCCATCACATGCCTCGTCCGTGTGTGTTCCCATTCCTCCAGCAGTGCCTTTTGTTATTCATTAAGGATTATATTCCTTTTTCTGCCCATTATCCCTGGCTCAGGAAGAAAGCCCTCGACGGGTTAATGAACTGCCTAGCATACTGAATGATTTATCTTGTGTTTCTCACTAAATGAGAGGTTTCAACAGATCGGCGCTGAGGTGTTGGGAGTGTGTTTCTAGCTAAGGGCAAGCTGCTGAAATGCCTCAGAGCCTTACAATCCACTGCCTGAAGGCGATCCCACTAGAGGGTATTTTCCAAAACGTTCCTCATGTCACCTCTTGTCCATTGGCTGCTAATTCAAAATGTGGATGCAATGGTCTAAATTTTTTTAAGGCTGAATGTTACAACAACACACTGTGTAGTAGGTACAACTATTAAGCGATGCTGATTTTTTTTCAGCATACAGCACTAGCCCCGCTTTCTCACCCAGGCTTTGTTTTGATTAAGGCAGGCATTGGCAAAACATTTGAAATTCATTCTGTTTCTATGAAAAGGATGTTTTCCTTTGTCAAACGCTATCTGAAAGCTGAGATCAATCTATAGATACTGACAAAGGAAGATAGCTAAGATGTTTGTTTGTCAAAAACAAACAATGATTGCCAAACAGTACGTAAGGCAGATCCCATTTATCTAAAAATATGTATAAATATAGTATGTGTTGGTATATGAATGGAGGAAATTTGAAAGATTATGTACCACATTATTAATAGCTGCTATGTCTGGGGGTGGGATTGCCAGGGCTTTTTACTTCCTGAGACATCTGTATGATTTGCCTTTTATACAATAAGCATCTGTTACTTTTCCAATCCAAAAGGGAAAAGGGATGCCAAAATAAAGTTACTCATGAGAACTGAAGTGATTTCTTAGCCCTACAGTCAAATGCACCAAGTGAACCAAAAGCAAACATAAGCAGAAATGACCAGTTCATCATGTGGAAGACAGTATTATTATATATTAATAAATGTTATATATATGCTTCTGAGGATGGAAGCAAAGGACAAATGCCAGAGAGACAGAATTTTTTATTATTTGTTAAAAATAAATTTGTTTTAAAAATATGTAAATTTATTTCTTAATCTGCTTAGAAAACTTTTTCAAACTCTTAGAATTATTTCGAAGAGTACTCATCTTGATTGTATAATCTGAACTCTCAGTTTAAGAAAATGTTCAGCTAGAATATGTCAGATGTTAGCTGGTAGTGCCTGATGGTAATGTACTGATAGATGGTTCGATTACATCAGCAGATCTAACGCACCATTTTGTGAGTCCTCCCAGTATGAAGGAGTGGAAAGTACATAGTTTTTGGAGATTCAACCTGGATTCAAGTCTCCCCTACCCCACTATATTTGTAATTTGATCTTGAGCAAGTTACTTAACAGCCTAGAGCCTCAGTTTTCAGAATTAATATGCTTTGTAACAATAATTACTGCGGTAGGGTGGTTTTAAGGCTTAAACGAAATAATCTGTAAAGTGCATTTTAAAACCTGCAAAAAAAGATGCTCTAGCTATGGCAGGACTATTGAGTGAATGAATGAATGGGAAAATATTCTTCTAGACTTCGTTAAGTGTCCCTACAAAACAAGGGAGAGAGACTCTTTCTAATTCCTCCAAGTGTGGGGTTTTTTTCAGAACAAAAGTGACTCTTGTGATTTAGAGAACGGAAAAAGTAAATAATAGTTGAATGAAGGCTCTAGATGTAAAATAATGCTGAAAAATTCTGAAATTGTCATACACACATACACACACACATAGTTACACCTAGAACCTATCATCTTTTTCAGGCTATCTCAAATGTCACAGCCCTTGTGAAGTCTTTGCTGATTTCCCAGGCAAAAGCAGGAACTCCCTCCCAAGGAAGGCCTGGCGTGGAAAGATTAGCTATGTCAATGAGATTCTCTTTCAGAGGAATTAAAGCTAATAGAATCTAAAGGAGTTGGACAGAGAAGTATACTTTCAGTAGGAGTTCTGTTAATGATAGTGCCCCAGAGTGACAGTTCTATGACTCAAGTCTACTCTTGGTCCCCCAGTGAGCAAAGAGGTAAAGTCAGGATATTTTAATTCAGTTATTTAGGAATTATATGGAAATAATTAAATTTTATATGGAAATTTTGGAAGTGTGTAAGCACTTCAGAGAGAAGTTTAAAATCCCCATTCTTTTAGAAATATCTTGACCTGACAGATTGTTTGTAGCCACTCATCATGTTTTCTTTCCTTATCCTGTAACATTTTCTGCTTTTCCATTTGCCACATGATGCTTCTGACCAGCAATGTCGACACAAGCAATATTTGGGGAATCTCGGACCAAGACAGTTCAGATGTGAGTCTAGTAACCAGAAGAGAACTAAGGACCAAATGTCTGGATTTGGAAAATAACAGAAAACTGTTATTTAAAAATCTACAAGAATAGAAGAAAATGTGTAATGATTGTGAGTGCGGCTGCTGCTGCTGCTGCTGCTAAGTCGTGTCAGTCGTGTCCGACTCTGTGCGACCCCAGAGACGGCGGCCCACCAGGGTCCCCCGTCCCTGGGGTTCTCCAGGCAAGAACACTGGAGTGGGTTGCCATTTCCTTCTCCAGTGCATGAAAGTGAAAAGTGAAAGTGAAGTCGCTCAGTCGTGTCCGACTCCTAGCGACCCCATGGACTGCAGCCTACCAGGCTCCTCCATCCATGGGATTTTCCAGGCAAGAGTACTGGAGTGGGGTGCCATGTGGCTAGAAGAACCTAAAACAAACTTGATGCTGGGCAAGCCGAGGAACAGGAGGAGGAAAATCTCATGAAGGAGCACTCAGAGAAGAGACCAACACAGACACCATTGGTGATCACTTCCCAGGAGATTTTGATGGGAAGGTAAAGATTGAATTCAGATTGTAGTGACTTTTTGTTACTTTGTTCTGGCTGCGTTGGGTCTTCATTGTTGCGCACAGGCTTTCTCTAGTTGTGGCGAGTAGGGGCTACTGTCCAGCTGCAGTGTGTGGCTCTCATTGCAGTGGCTTCTTTCGTTGAGAAGCATGGGCACGTGGGCTCAGTAGCCGCAGCTCATGGGCCTAGTTGCTCTGCAGCATGTGGGATCCTCCTGGACTAGGGATCGAACCTGTGTCCCCTGCATTGGCAGATAGATTCCTAACCACTGGGACACCAGGAAGGTCCCTGCAGAGAGCTTTAAAGTGATGTTGAACTAAAGAAGTAGAGTAGTGCTCATTGATAATCCTTCTAAGGAGAATGGCAGAGGAAGAAAATTGTCCAAACAGGCTTGACATCCTTAATTGTTCCCTCTCCACCCAAGGGCAAGGCCACAGGTTCCCTATTAATGGAGGCTGGACTAGGTATCTGCACCTAAGAAATCTCACTGGCTCCCCTCCAATTTCCTGAAACTTTGGGCTCTATCTTCCTATTCCTAATCACGGATCCTTTAACCCCCATCCATTTTTTCCCCGTCTCCACCCAGTATATTTTGGATCGATACAGCGTTTGACCATTTCTTTTGTTCTCACCCTGTTTCACCTGATGCTGCCCTCTGCTCTCTTTTGTTCTGTGTCCTGGGGCTTGACTCTAGCCCCTCCCTATCTGGGTTCCCAGACCCTGACACCTGGCCTCCTTGAGCCTCTCAGTTGGCCTAGTTTGGAGCAGAACTGGTTCAGAAGGAGAAAGAAAGGCATGAAATCGAAGGGGATAAAGTCAAGGAAAGCAGTGTCAGTTGGTTTCACTCTCAGAGAGACTGGGGAAGGAGAAAAAGAGCCCGAAGCAGAGGGCAAAGGTAGAAAAGAGGAGAAAGGTGAGGAGGAGAGGTGGCAAGTCACCTGAGTGAGTGGGAGGGGGTTAAGGACTTGGGTGGAGGCCTTGACAGGGGACGGGAAACTTCAGCCAGCCTCAGAGATAAGGTGGAGAAGCTGACTCTAAGGATGGGTGTGGTTACAGTTCCTAGGCAGTGAGGATTCTGCTCAGAGTGAAGGGTATGGCGATTGGGCAGCAGGTTTGAACTTGTAAATTTGGATGGTCACTCAGGGGAAAGGAAAGTGAACTAAGCAAGGAAGGGGATTTTAAGTAACTGGGAGACCAGTCGACGCCGGAGACTCAGCACTGGTAGCTGTGCCTGCTGCACTATTGTGTGCGTTTCTCCAGAAGCCTTTCAGCCCATGAAGACCATCTCTTGTGAGCCAGGCTGACCATCAGTTCTAGTGATTAAGGCCAGCATTCCCAGGACCTGATGTAGTTCCAGCCCCAGGGTCGGATGCACTGGCTTTGGGACACTGGAGCACTCAGAATGAAAGAAACTGAACGTCCTTTCAACTGACCTCTTGCCTCTAGAAAGGAAGTGAGTGCCCTACAGGCAACATATACAAATTTGACAAAGAAATGGTAGACTCTACAACGAAATTAGTATTTTGCAGGATCAAGGCCAGTTCCCCACTTGCTGTACACTGGCCCTGCCCTGACTGGGCCTTGATGGAGACCCAGCCAGCCTTCCAAGTTTCCTGCTACAACTGGAAATTCTCATGACCCTCACTGACCATTTTCCTGTAGAGACTGAGCACATGGGTTTCCTGGTCTCTTTGCCACAGAGAATAAGGGAGTATCCTGGGTTAAAAACTGAGAAAATCTGAAGCTAGCATATTTCATGTATGAAGTCTGATCAAAGGAAGGGTATCTGCTGGGCCACTCACAGACTCCAGCAGGAGTACCATCTTGTCAGCACATTGTAGTAGGGCTCTGGGGCCTGACCCATGACCTGCCTGGAACAGGACTCCTCTGGATGTCCTTTCCAACAGCCTGGCTACCCCCACCATGATGAACTGTCTAAGAATGCTCGAGGGCTAAAGACACAGCTGTGGTTGTTCTCTGGAATGAAGAACCACTCTGCACAAGGGTGCTCTGCCAGGAGAACTCCACCTCCATCACTGGGAAGTCTTACATGTTCCCTCAGCTGGGAAGGAAGCCAGCCAAGACTGTAAGGATCTCCTCTCCTTTCCTTGCTGGTTCACCTACCTTCCCACAAATGTTCTGGCACCCTAGTGGTTTGTTGTTGTTGCTGTTGTTTTTGCTGTTGTTTAGTTGCTAAGTGATGTCTGACTTTTTTGAGACCCCATGGACTGACTTCTGTTCATGGGGTTTTCCAGGCAAGAATACCAAAACAGGTTGCCATTTCCTTCTCCAGTGGATTGAACCAGCATCTCCTGCATTGCAGACAGATTCTTTACCACTGAGCCACCTGGGAAGCCCCACCCTTGTGGTTACAAAGAGCCAGTTCCCTTGCAGTCCAGGCCCTTATAGTCCCAGTGTCAAGATTTCAAATGCAAAGGACAAAAAATTAAGTGTCAAGGATCCATACATTCCCAAACCAAGTGCTAAACCCCCTCTACAAAAGCTGCTGGCCTTCCCAATCACCCATCTCTATAAAAGAGGGAAGGGGAAGAGGCTGGTGGAGAATTGGTTCATAGATGGTGATGTAACCTCTCATCCATGAGGAATGGGGAGTTAAGGTTTCCTCCTCTCCTCAGGCCAAGGGGAGGGGACTCAAGGGAACACAGTGTTTGATACATCCTCCGAGATAGCTAACTAATTTGTGGAACCCACACAGTGCAAAATAAAGGGGAGACCCTTCTTCAAAAAGCAGGGTGCAATGACATTAAAAGTACTAAATTAAAAAAATAAAAGGGTGGATTATATCTTTGCTCTCAGAAACCATCCTATTGAAGCAGTTCTCGAGGTCTGCTTTGGACAAAACTTAAGCCCTGGGTTCTTTAAGATGAAGAGATGAAAAACAATTAAAGTTCATTAATTACCTATTGTGTGCCAGTCACCATGGTAGGCCTTTTATATCTGTTATCTTGCATAAACTTCATGACAATCCTGTGGTCTTCACAGTTGTCCCAGGTTACACAGACGGTCTGTGGCAGGGAAAGGATGTGGGTCCAGGTCTTACAGGTTCCAGAGTCTGCAAGTCTGGGTTCTTTCTATTCTCCTTCATGGTCTCCCATGGAAGATGGGAAATGGGAGAATGCTGGTAATTGGGGGGCATCTACTTGAGCCGACACTGTGCTTGGTTCAGCTTTTTGAGGATAAGCTTCTGCTTCTGGGGAATCCTCTTCCAGGCCCTTCAGATAGGCACATCATCCCCACCATTTGCTCCAGGCAGAGAAGCTGAAACACTCGTAGAGAAGGAAACAAATTTCTCGTAGGCACTCATTTGTCCACTCATGTATAATGCTTCATTGAGCCATCCTCTTTTGCACCCCTGAATTCTCAGGGCCCTTATGCCTCTCTCTGTTCCCTTTGACTTCCTCTTTTCTCTCTATCTAGGACCAGCATAAGTTAATGAAAAGACAACTGAGAGGTTATGTACATGATGAAAGGAAAATAACTTATTTCAGAGTTGCATGCTTTCTGAAATGAGATTTCCATGTATTAAACAACAACAAAAAAATGACCTGTCTGGCAAATTATCTTGTTTGTCCAGGAACTATTCTATTACTTGACTCAACCATAAGTCCATGAAATTAACTGCTATCAGATAAAACAAAAAGGGTCATAATTAAGCAGAAGCTGGGCAATGGGTTTGATGATCCTTTTCCTGGAAGGTTATGATCTTGGAATATGTGTCAATACATGACTGTATTTCATGCCTTGTCTAAAACATGGTCTGAAAGACTGGAGCTGTGAGTAACCTTGGCAATGGAGCAAGAAGGGAGGATGGCTTATTGTGGAATCCAGATTCTAGAGCTGAAAGTTTCATGGTGGTCATCTAGTCCAGCTGTCTGTTTGAGAAATGAGGAAACTGAGACTCAGTGATGCTAGATAAACTTTTTAATGACCCAAAAGTCATTAAGGCAGAGTTGAATCAGGAATTCAGGTCTTCTGGCCACCAGTCCTGGGCTTTACCATTGTATCCTATTATTTTGTCTATGGTTTATTTCTGGAGATTATTTTTATTTACCAACTTAGGGCTTCCCTGGTGGCTCAGTGGTAAAGAATCCACCTATCAATTCAGGAGAAGCAGGTTTGATCACTGGTTTGGAAAGATCTCCTGAAGAAGGAAATGGCAACTCACTCCAGTATTCTTGCATGGGAAATCCCATGGACAGAGGAGCCTGGTGGGCTACAGTCTATGGGGTCACAAAGAGTCAGACACGACTTAGCGACTAAGCCAGAAAAACTAATGTTTAAAAGCTTTTATTTTCATTTTTCATTTTAGAAATTATAAAAGTAATATATGATTATTGTAAAGAAATTCAAAACATTAGTATATTCAGTGAAAAGTACATACAGTAAAAAGGTTTCTGGCAGACCAGAAAGCGTCTACTTTTCACTTCTCTCTCCCGATTGTGTTTTCACTCCAGAAGAAGACACTGTTAACAGACTAGTCTATATTCTTGTCGACTTTTTCCTATGCATTAACAGACACATGTTTCCTTTTTCATAACTGGAAACACGCTATTCATATTGTTATGAGGTTTGCTGTTTTTTATTTAACATCTTTCTGCACAAAGATACTTATTCTCTTTTTGAAATTTAGATATAATTCACATAATATAAAATCCCATCATTTTAAAGTATGTAACTCAATGGTACGTTTATTATATTCACTATGCTGTGCAACATTCACCACTATTTAATTCCAGAAAGTTTCCATCACCCCAAAAAGAATCCCTGTATCATTAGTCTCAATTTCCCTGTCCCCTCATTCCCCTGGCAACCATAATCTATTTTCTGTCTTTAGATTTGCTTATTCTGGACATTTCATATAAATAGAGTCATGCAAAATATGGCCATTTGTATCTTTTATTATTTAGCATGTTTTCAAGTTTCATCCATGTTGTAGATGTGTCAGAGCTTCATTCCTTTTCAGGGCTGAATAATCTTCCATCTTATGGATAGACCATGTTTTATCTATCCATCAGTTGGTCATGAATGGCCATTTGGGTTATTCCTGCTTTTTGATCACCATGGATAATGTTGCTATAAATATTTTATCAATATTCATGTTTTACATGACTAAATGTTTTTTTCTTGGATTCGTTCTTCTGAATTACTGCATAATATCCTATCATTTGAATTTGCCGTGTAACCATCTCTCCTATCGTTGAACATTCACCTTTTATTCAACTCCAGAAAAATACAAGCAATGGTGCAATATACATCTTTATGCATATTTCTTTGAGAGAGATAGTACAGTATCTGCAGTGTCACACAGAAGTGAGCACTGTGTCTGGATCCCTGCACTGCCACTCCTTAATTGTTAACTTTTTTCTGTTTCCTCAACTGTAAAATGGGGTAAAAATAGAACTTCCTCTCAGATTCTAAGTGACTGATATGAATAAAGCAGCTATACAGGGCTTGGCACATAATTTATATTAAATAAATATCCTTCATTGGAAGGACTGATGCTAAAGCTGAAACTCCAGTACTTTGGCCACCTTATACGAAGAGTTGACTCATTGGAAAAGACCCTGATGCTGAGAGGGATTAGGGGTAGGAGGAGAAGGGAACGACAGGATGAGATGCCTGGATGGCATCACCAACTCGATGGACGTGAGTTTGAGTAAATTCTTGGCATTGGTGATGGACAGGGAGGCCTGGCGTGCTGCAATTCATGGGGTCGCAGAGTCAGATATGACTGAGCGACTAAACTGAACTGAACTGAGTATATGGATTGGTTACTCATATCTCTCCTACTGTGAAATGCCTGTTTATATCTGCCTATTTATTTTGATTCATAGACTCTCTCTGTATATGGTTACTTGCCTTTTGTTATGTATTTTGAAAATATTTTCTCAGGCTCTTACCATCTAACTTTGTTAATGATATTTTTTGTCATATTTAAGTCTTAATTTTTATGAAGTCTATTATATCAATATTTTCCTGTGGAAGCTCTTCCATAGACAATTAAAAGCTCAACCTGGAAATAATGCAAATTATTTCTACTCATTGATCAGAACTGGTCAGACAGCCTCACCTAAACCACAGAGGGACCAAGCTCAAGCCCAACCCTATGCCCAGAAGATGAAGAGCTGGAAATATTCGATGAGCAGCGTAAATAACTACTACAGTGTTCTAAGTCAGAAAAAGACTGATAGAAAGGACGGAAGGACAGTAGAGCAGGGAGGGAAGTGTTAACATGCCTCTGAGTCTTAGGAGAGAAGACTGTGATCAAGTAAAGCAGAATTAATTCTAGTTGCATTAGGAAGATGTGGCTTCAGGAAGTTGTTTCATATGAAGCCTGAAATAGGATTCCAAGAGGGCCACATTTTCTGAAAAAGCTGAATTCTTAGCATTCAGAGAGTGAGCAGAGGAATACTGTTTTTGCTCATCAGTCATTGATTTAATCCTGATGTGAGGAGTTTATGTAGATCATCCAAATATTAAGTCACCAAGCCAGAGGGTATTTGGAATGCATTTGGGGAATGGCAGGGCTGTCTGTTCTTCAATAAATGCCTGCCCAACCCCCATCCTCTGTAAGCGCTCTTAGTATGTGTGTGTGCACTTCCGTGAGCAGAAAATCAATACCTTCTTGGATAGATGGAAATTGAGCTATATCAAGGCACACATGCGTGGTCTGATAGCATCTTTCTGCCAGGAGTCTAATATATTGATCAAATTTCCCAAGCCGAGCATCCGTGCAACGTAGAAGAGCAAGACAGGCTAATGGTAGAAATGTTGGCTATACATTTTTCTGAAATGTCGCCTTTAACTGAAAAATCAAAGCTGGAGATATTCATGCAGGGCACTGTCTCTCCTAATGAGTGTCCTAATCTTTGAATTTTCTGGCAGGGGTCACGAACAGCACACTCTCCTGTTTCTGTGACTCACGGGCTCCTCACTGAGGGTGAGAAATGATTTTCTCGGTTGGAGCACTCCTGTCTGCTTCCATCTCTCCCTCTCCTTTCTTTGAGCCAAACCAGCAGTCTTTCCCCGCTCCCCCGACCCAGTAACAGCAGCAAGTGTGTGGGTGGTTATTTGGTTAAAGCTCTGTTCAGCTACAGAAGTTGGACCTTTGTATTGTGCACATGTTGTTTTGATTGTTGTTAATAACTTTTGTTATTACTGTTGATGCTTACAGGTCACAGAGGTGATAGGAAACGGGAGGACGGTCTCTCTGCCTGGCTTTTTCAGGCATGCTCCTTCCTAGCTCGCCATGATGACACACAAGCACAGGGGGTATTGGCTGATGACTCTTCATTGTGGATGCACCTGCCTTCAGCTGCTAAAGAGGAAGGGACACGCAGAGGCAGCGAAGAGGATGTGCCTGCATTTTTAAATAAACTGCCTTGTGATGCAGAAGGCCTATGAAACATTTTCGATATCGAACCCAAGGTACATGGAAAATTACTCACATGGTTTTATTTTTTTCCCCCCTGACGACTCTAGTAATCCAAAGGGAAATTATTCTGGTTGAATGACTCATCTAAAACACGTTTTTTGACTGTATCTTGGCCAAGGAAGAATCTATTCAGAGATAACAATTTATTATTTAACATTTCGACAGGTCTACAGAAGTACAAGTCAATTGAGTCCAAATAAAGAAATGTGCTATTTTTAACAAATTCTAGATGTTCTTGGCAGAAGGTAGGCTAGACTTTGTCAGAGGGAAGAAACAGATTTATGATCTTTTTCCTTCAGGTCTTCAATTAAAACTTGATAATCAAAATAATACTTTAAAAGAGAAGCCAAGAGATAGCCTTAGAAAGGCTTATGAAGATATGATAAAAGGTAAACAAGAGTGAAAGAAAGAAAGAGAGAGAGAAAGGAAGGGAGGAAAAAGGGAAGGAAGAAGAAGCAACTGTGCCCTGAAACTAGAAATAGATGTGCTTGAAATAGAGAAATTGGAATATTTCCATTACTTCATTCTTATTATTGCATAGATTATGAGACGAGATCTCATACATTATAATATGCTTTTATTTCCCTATAATAAAGGTATTTCATCTTTTAAAGATGAAAAATACTATCCTGTTGGAACTCATTCCAGTGGCAACAAACCTAAAATGGGATTTTTATATTTTCATAATGTTTTCAAACATTTCATATGCTTCATTTAAGCCACCACTTCCCTGGTGGATCAGATGGTAAAGAATCTTCCTGCCAATGCAGGAGACGAGAGTTTGATCACTGGGTCGGGAAGATCCCCTGGAGAAGGTAATGGCAACCAACTCCAGTTTTCTTGCCTGGAGAATTCCACGGATAGAGGAGCCTGGTAGGCTACAGTCCATGGGGCTGCAAAGAGTCGGACACGACTGAGCGACTTTCACTTCACTTTAAGAAGCATGCATTCTCAGGGTAGGACATACATTATTATTCCTGTTTTACTGATGAGGCAAGACAACCAAGGTCATATAGCAACATAATAAAGTTGGAATACACCTCTTCAATAACAAATCCATTACAACATACTGCCTCTTTAGACCAAAACTTACTGTATTTGGGGCTACACACTTTCTGTCCTTTGCTTTCTCCTGAGCACAGAGTCCTTGAAAAGTTCTGTTTGATAACATATGATTTTTTATCTTTCTTCTGAGGGGGTGACAAATGAGGGTTTTGTTCCCTTTGTAGTGAAAATGATATTATGTTGCACTCTGAAGGCTCAAAGGAGAATTGGCCAAATTTTACCTTTTAACTTTATCTGTAGTAACTTATACTCTGGTTAATTGGAGCAACATTGGAGAAATTAACATAGGTATGTCATGACAATTGGATATAGATACTCATAAATTCAAAATAAGAGTGATTAATCATACCATTATATAACAATCTGATTCCTATCTCCTTTTCTTTTCTTGTATTTCATAGTTTAGCTCTTTATTATCACGTGTTTCATGTTTAGGTCTTGGTTTACCAACACATAAATACGTTGAATGTAGAATTTCTCATTTCTCTTGTTACCCTACAGCTGAAGTCTTTAATCTTTTGAATCCTCTTGAAACTTTCTTCATTTGAAAATATTCCATGTTCCATTTTTGCTGAATAATATATATTTATTGCCTCTTTCCATGCTGAATTTATTATACTCCCTAAATACCCTTGACAATTCATTCCTTCATTAATTCCTTCATTTATACATCAGGTACAGCTACCACGTATTGTACTCCCACAATATTTACCCACGTTATGTTGTGCTTACCTGTTTCTCCTTCTAGATTTGAACTGTCTGAAGGCAGCAACTGTGTTTGTAATCATTTCATTTTGGGAGTTACTTGGTATATAATAGGTATACAATGAGTTTATTTAGATGAATAGTATCTGGTAAAATGCCACACACAGTGATTAAATGCTATCATGGTAAACACAACACTGATTTCTTTTACTTTGCTTTAATCATTTTTCTTATAAATTGAAAGATTGAAATACTTGAAAAAAGAAGACTCTTATCTTTTGAATGAAGTTTAAAATTTCACTACTATGCAAAATCCTATAAACAAATAAACAACCTATTTTTTGAGGTGGCTGGATATTGAATGCCCCTGAAACTATTAAGCATTTTATCAATATGCATAATTTTTTCAGTAGGTTGATATATGCATTTTATAATGGCTAGAAATCTGAGGTAGGATCAATATCTATCATATTTTTAATCCTGGTAGAATAAATAGGAAATCATAAAAAACACGGATATTTACTTCTTTGTTCATTTGAAATTCTGCCTTGGGCTAAACCAAGCAGCCTCTTCAAAATCATTGGAACTGAAATAACATGCCACTAAATGCTTTTTACTTGTTCAATTTTTCATTTGCAAAGGTAATCCATGCTTTAAAACCTGGAAATCTTTGAAATATGCATCAGGCAGGAGGCCGTTGTGGAGATTGCCTTGAGGTCAGGGCTTTCAGCTCCTTGGTTGCTGAGTCTGAGGTTTCTGCCAAAGGCCACGAAATATCCCTTCATTAACTGGTTCTTGGCGGCAAATATAATTAAGAGCTTGCCATAGACCCGAATGTTGTAAAACGAAAGGTGTCTCCTGTGGTGTGAAAACAGGGCCAAAGATGCTGATCCCATGACGAGAGTCCTGTCGCCGCTACCCTGTAGTTGGTGGGGGTCTGAATTAACAAAACGATCTGGAATAAAGCAGCCCTGTAATGCAGGTGGTTTCTGACAGTGCAGTCTTCCGCGGGGCTGGCATGTGCAGAGCGCAGGGGCTTGATTTCACATGTTGGCAACGCCTCTGGTTTACCAAAGCCCTTCCCCAAGGACTCTCATGTCAGGCCAGTTAGGTGCAAGTTTGTACAGGTGGTGGATCAGCTGTTTTCCCTGGAAGTCATCCCCTTCTGGTTCCAGTTCTCCCGTTGAGGGTCACTCAAGGGTGACAAGGAGTCTACTGCTCCTTGAAGGCTGACCCTGCTGTGGCTGCCAAAACACAGCCTCAAAGAGACGATGATTTGAACCTGGCTGGCTGACTGCTTGTCTCTAGACTCCCTGGCACCACTCAGTTTGGGGAAGAAGAAAAATATACCTGGTAGCATTCACGTCTATGATTGTAATGAAGTTAGGGTGTCCAGATGTATCCCTTTAAAGGGATTAAGCCAGTGTTCCAGGAAGTCTTTTGAGGTTAATAAATTATTTACTTTTTCCAAAGGAGATAGGAATAGGAAATCTTCAATTGTGCTCACAGAGATTAGAATGTGAGATAGACCTTTTTCTATTAGGGAGGAGGTAGCTGTTTGTGTTACACAGAACACATGCACAGTGAATCTTTGTTTTTACCAGGGTCATTAGTGCACCCTTCTGATCCTGCCCAGGTCCCCTGAGCACACCAATTACTTGCTGAAGTCTACTGTAAGGAGTCTGGGTGATGTGGTTAAAAGAAAAGTCTAAAGCCATCTTGGGCTGGGAAGGAGGGATTTTGAAATGCTAATATTTGCCTTTGCTAGATTACATGCGGCTGATAACCCCTTCCATCATGCAGTTCTCTCCTCCTTTGGCTCCCTAAACAGACTTGAACCATTTGTCAAAACCTCTGTTCACACCCTTGACACTAGTCAAACCAGGCTCCTTATGATTTCCTGAACACAATAGCAAGTATTTATCAAGTCCATGCTATGTGCCAGGCACTGTGTTACGTGTTCCATATACATAGAAGTTCTTCACGATGACTAGTAACTGTTTATTCTTTTATTCAGTCAAGAAATACTTAATGAGTACCTGCTATACGTCAGGCATATGCTAAGTGGTGAGGGTTTGCCTGTGAACAAAGCAGACATGTTCCCTGTTGCTATAGAGCTTATAGTCCAGTAGATGAGATAGGCGTTAAATAATAACGAGAAGTAAAGGACTGGAAAACATGAAGGCAGAGCAAGGAGGTCTGACCCTCAGGAAGGGATGTTTGCCATGAGAAATGAAGACAGACTGTGCTGCTCTGCATGTGAGATTTTAGTATACCAACCAGTGATCGAATTCATGCTCCCTGCAGTAGAAGCCCAGAGTCTTAACCACTAGACCACCAAAGAAGTCCCAAGGTACCTCTTAACGTCCAAATAACAGGGCAAGTCCAGAATAGCTGTGGATACATGTGGGTTCACAGGTTTGGTGGTGAGAACTGAGGAAAAATGGAGGGTGGCAGAGGTCTGAGGATGTGTGATTTGAAATCCGGGTTGCAGAGAATGAGAGAGAGCCTTAACTAGGAAAACTAAGGCCGGGCAAGGGGCTCTGGTGAGTTTGGTGATGTTTACTTTTCAGAGCCACCCGATTGCGTAGGTGTGAGGCTTTCTCAGCAGTTTTTGGCAGATCTCAGATGCAGAGGATTCATGAGCAGTTGAAAGTTCTAGGATCAGGATAATCAGATGATAATAATCCTATCTAACATTTATGAAGGTTTACAAGGTGCCAGGTGCTGTTTTAAAAGCTTTACATACATTATTTCATTTAATTAGGTGCAGGCATGTCTTAGAGTTGCGTGAACTGTACTAAATTGTAGCACATTAACTGACTAAATTCAAGTCAGCAAATAAAAGCTTAGCTGTTTGGCATGCTATTTATGTAATTGTCATGTATAAAGTGTATTTCTCTGGCCTCACAAAACTATGGGGAAAATTAGGGTCAAAATGAGAACAATAGAACAATGTCTCTTTGGCTCTTTCACTCTGAGAAACTCCTTTCCTCAAATTCTGTGTTAATTTCCTTGGGCTGCTGTAACAAAGTACCACTCCTGAGCGATTTAAAACAACAGAAATTTTTTTGTCTCATTGTTCCGGAGGTTAGAAGTCCAAAATCAAGGTGTTGGCAGGGCCATGCTCCCTCTGAAACCTATAGGGGAGAATCCTTCCTTGCCTCTTCCTAGCTTCTGATGGTAGCATCGCTACCTGGCATCCTTTGGTTTGCAGCTGCATCCCTCCAGTTTCTGCTCTATCGTCCCTTGGTGCTCTCCTGGCATATCTGTGTCTTCATGTAGCATTTTCCTTTTCTTACAGGGATACCAGTCATATTGGATTACAGCCCCTCCAAAGGTCCATAGCTTGAGTATACCTGCAGTGACCCTATTTCCAATAAGCTCACATTCTGAGGTACTAGGGGGCAGGACTCTAATATGGTTTTCTAGGGGACACAACTCAACCCATAATAAATTCCTTTCAAGTAGCTCTGAAAGTGCCCAGGGGCTCCCCTGGGTGGTCATGACTTTGTATACTTTGTTTCCATACATTTTCCTCCTCTTCTGTTTTGGTGATGTCTCTCATGCTGCCACCAAGGTCAATATGCTTCTGCAAAATACTTCCAAACCTGCGAAGAAGCACCAAAGGGACAGTGCCCACAGAAGGCGCCAGCGTCTCCTTGGTGCCAGTGCAGCCTGATGTTCTGGCCTGTGCCCTCTCTGATCCAGCCATAGGTTGGTCTGCTGTGTCCAGTCTGAGACCTCACGTGTCCCTCATTGTGACCTGACCTATAGTACCTTACACTTTGCTTTGTCCATTTCTTCAATCCTACTCCCTAAGCTCAGCTGGGCTGGAGGACAATCACAGTGACAGCTGCTATTTGGGATTAAAACATCCCTCTCATTGACACTGACCTTGAACTAGAGTCCTTGAACCAAACTTGTGAGCCTCACCTCTCTCTTCCACTGGTCTGATGGCTGTTATGATGCCCTTTGGTAAAATAAAACTTCTTCTAACCCAGACATGCCTGGAAATATCAACAGGAATCTTGAGTGAATTCAGCTTAGCTTCTCAAGCCAAGACTGTGGCTCCCTCTTATATATGTTTAAACTAATTTTATACAAAAATTTATGCACAGCATGATGCTTGTCATCGATAACTCTTATTTTGGGCTGTCTACTGGGTCTGCTACTCAAGATCTGAAATATATCTTCTCCCCTATGAGAGAGGGTTTTCTCCATGCACTTCACATTTAGTTTGTACTCTTCTTTCCAAGCTTACTGAATACACTGAGATGTTTGATTTCAGTCCTCAGTCCCTTGTAACCAATCATAGGCTCTCCCTCCAGATAACACAACCAAGCCAGTAATATTCAGCTATAGTACATCTTAATTTCTTTTTTTTTTTTTTTTTGGAGACCCTATCCCTATTATTAAAGTAATTATAAATGTTTGTACTTCACTATAACAGTTTTCACTTTCACCACAGTAAGAAAAGGGTTGACTGTTATTATATTTTGGTGTCTTTGATCTTAACCTGTCTCCATATGAGATACTTTTCTTCCCTAACAAAACATCAGTCTAAAATTAGTTAATCAATGAACAAATATTAGTTATGTTTTTCCTATGTGTCTTGTGTTAGTAGAAAACAAACACAAGGAAATTAGCTTTTTGGTAATTAATATTTTAAACTCTTCAAATCCAAATGATGTAGAATCATTCATTCCAGAAGTTCTGAGCATCTACTACGTGTCAGGTACTGTGCCAGGCACTCCGGGATACAGCAGAAGCAAAACTCACATAATCTCCATCTTCTTAGAATCCACCATCTGTCAGGGGACTGGATCTTAACAGTCTTACAACTAAATATATATATATATACATACATATGTATATATATAGATAGATATATTCACAAATCTTAATAAGAACTGTAAAGAAAATGTATAAGGTGCTATATATAGAGGAATAGCCCCAATTAGATTGGGCATGGATGGTCGATGAAACTGAAGCTCATTTCAGTCTTTAAGTTAAAGTTCAAAGGATTGGTGAGAAGGGAAGGCAATATCTCATGCAGAAAAACACATAGAAAGGCTCTGAGGTAGAAAAGAGCTTGGTGCCTCAAAGAAACTGGAAAAAAAAGACTAGTCAAGCTGCAGCACAGTGAATTAGGAGGAAAGTGAGCCCAGCTGAAGGAGAGGAAGGGCAAGACAGAGCCTGCACAGCAATGGTAAGGATTCTGAATTTTATCATACATGCCATGGGACGGGAAACACTGAAGGTTTTAAGCAAGTAAAGGAAAAGGGAGTGGCAGAGAACAGGATGGTTAGATAGCATCATCGACTCAATGGACATGAATTTGAGCCAACTTTGGGAGATAGTGGAGACAGAGGAACCTGGAATGCTGCAGTCCATAGGGTCGCAAAGAGTTGGACATGATCTAGTGACTAAACAACAGCAGGCAAGAAAAAGGCATGATGGGATTCTGTTTTAAAAGATTGCTCTGTTGTGTGGACAATGGACTGGTGTAAAGAGCTGACCCATTTTAAAAGACTCTGGTACTGGGAAAGACTGAAGGCAAGAGAAGGGACTACAGAGGATGAGATGGTTGAATGGCATCACCAACTGGATGGACATGAGTTTGAGTAAACTCCAGGAGTTGGTGATGGACAGGGAGGCCTGGTGTGCTGCAGTCTATGGGGTCGCAAGGAGTTAGACATGACTGAGCAACTGAACTGAACTGACTGTGGATGATGGACTAGGGCCAGAAGGGGAGATCACCTAGGAAGCTATTATTACAGTTAAGGTGAGAGAAGATAGTGACTAGTGCTATGGAGACAGGAAGAAGTGAACTAAATCAGAAGATATTTTGAAGATAGAACTAACAAATCTCTTTTTAGGGGAGTATGATAAAGCCACATTAATCAATATAGATCATGAAATTACATTTAGGTGCTAATCCAAACAATCAGAAACTTAATCACCTGCTCAGCACTGGAGTTACCACTGAGAATCTGTGCCAGTGTGTTTCAGGGAATATATCATTTGAACAAGACCCAAACCCCCAATTCACAAGGAGATAAAAAATTGACTTTCATTTTAGTGCATGCTTTGCTTGGGGCTGTATGTTTCATTTCAGGATTTTAGAAAGTGAACAAATGAAAGTGTTTTCTTTCTTTTTTTTTTAGCTGTCGTCAGAAACCAGCTTTCAAAGACACACAGGTAGCAGAAGTAGGAAGTGGTGAATGTTTTTCTTACTGCAGTAGGCAGTCTCCTGCTTGGTGTCTCCACCCTCGTTTTGCTTTTTCCTTGACTAGCAAGAGCCCATGGGCGTTATCTTCAAAATACACCTGTCCAACAGACCTCCAAATCTGTAGTCCTTGCTCACTCCCAACCATTTTGACACATAGCTTTCTAGAGATACATCCTGTTTCCTCACATCTAACTGATGTTTCTCATGGCCATCCTTGCCTTCTTTCCACCCAGATCCTGGCTCTCAGAAGACAACTGGAAAAACATGAAATGGAATGTACTGTCGACTGGTGGGAAGAACATGCTGGGCTTCCCTAACTGGTTTTTCTTAGTATCAATCTGTCACGCAATGTAACTCCTTCCATCAGAGTCAAAAGAAAACATCTCCTTATGTTAATGGCCAAGTCAGAGATTTTGCATAGCTAGTGGAGGTGTCTTGGTGAAGCGGGGGATCATGCCTCAGGGATGGGAACCCTGATGTTGGGAGCATCTGCGAATTACAAGAGAGATACGTTTCTGCTCTTCCTCGCACCTTCTCTAAGCTTCAAGTGTGCTAACTTCAAAAGAAAAAAAAGTAGTATAAATGTTGATAGTAGTTTCTCCTGCATGATGAAGTTGGAGGGGGTGTGTGTGTGTCTTTTTTTCTGCTTCTTAATACCTTCCTGTGCTTTCTAAATTCTCTATGATTAGTGTGTATTAATTTGGTAATTAAGAAAAAAACTTACAATTAAAATCAAATTTCCTTGAGGTTGGAAATTTTTTGACTGCAGGTACTAGCAACTGAACAGAATAGCAGAAGGCTCTTACGTACTCCAGTAGCTCTTTTGGTATATATGATAACAAGACCCCCCAATCCCGGAATGCTTCAGGCTCCTCAATTTTTTGGATATATCACCCCTTGCTTACAAATCTCTTACTCTAAGCTTAAGTTTTCAGTCATCCCAAGTGTTGGAGAAAGAGCCTAGATTCTAAGGACATGTTTTTTATAACAAGAATGTCTCTGTATGGCTCCCCAAATTGTCATGCTTATCACTCCTGGCTGGGAGGGGGAAGGATATATTAAAGAATCAATTTATATTAATATGTGGAGTCTACTGCGTTAAGTGCTGTTACAAGTGAATAAGATAGGAGTGGTTCCTGTCCCTCGGGAACTAGCTGCACTTTGGGAAAGGTTATTTCTCCAACTTTAAAGATGTTAAGTGTTAGCTGAAAACAGCAATTCTTCCACTTTGATCAAGACATCTGTGAGACTCAGAAAAAGACAAAGCCATCTCAAAGTGAGCTACACTGTGGCCTAAAGCAATTTTTATAGCCTGCATAGAGAGGAAAAAGCTCTGTTAAGTAACCAAAACAAATAATCTAAAGCACTATTCCATAGTCATTTTGATTCAATAAGAAAATAAACATTCCTTATTTATCTTTTTTTTTTTTTTTCGTTCTTTGCAGTGTTGTCTTGCTTGTCTTGTTTTTCAGTTAGGGCTTAAGTACAGATAACAGAAAACCACTGGTGCCGTTTTAGCCAGGATGGACTGAGTATAGGGATAGTGTCATTGAAAAGCCTGGAGGAGGGGGCTGCTGCTGCTGCTGCTAAGTCGCTTCACTCGTGTCCGACTCTGTGCGAACCCATAGACGGAAGCTCACCAGGTTCCCCTGTCCCTGGGATTCTCCAGGCAAGAACACTGGAGTGGGTTGCCATTTCCTTCTCCAATGCATGAAAGTGAAAAGTGAAAGTGAAGTCGCTCAGTCGTGTCCAACTCTTAGCGACCCCTTGGACTGGAGCCTACCAGGCTCCTCTGTCCATGGGATTTTCCAGGCAAAAGTACTCGGGTGGGGTGCCATTGCCTTCCCTGGAGGAGGGGGCTACTATCTGAGAAATCGAGAAGGTCCTGGAAGAACTCCTGGCTCCAAGGGGATGTTCATTCCTCTTCTAGTTTGGTCACAATAACACTTTCATATCCTCTAACCCACTTTTAAAGTTTACCACCTCTAACACAGTCTGGAGAAAGTGATGGCAGCCCACTCCAGTACTCTTGCCTAGAAAATCCTGTGGACGGAGGAGCCTGGTAGGCTGCAGTCCATGGAGTTGCTAGGAGTCATACATGACTGAGCAACTTCACTTTCGCTTTTCACTTTCCTGCATTGGAGGAGGAAATGGCAACCCACTCCAGTGTTCTTGCCTGGAGATTCCCAGGGACGGGGGAGCCTGGTGGGCTGCTGTGTATGGGGTTGCACAGAGTTGGACACCACTGAAGTGACTTAGCAGCAGCAGCAGCAGCAACAACACAGTCACGTGAAATACTAGAGAAAAAGAAAAGAGTAAGCAAAGGAAACTGGTTACTGTATGCATTAAAAAGCCAGGAAGAAAACAGGGGAGCTAGAACAGACCTTATTTCTCCATCTGGCCCCAATGGTATTTATAAGTAGCTGGTATTTATAAGTTTCTTCCACTCCCTTTCATGTTCTTCTTTTTAAAAAGTCTTCAGCCAATACCTCAACTAGTCATGCTACTTTATCTGATGGGGGTCACTTAAATTTTCATTCTACGCAATTGGAACCATATGTAGTTTTGCCAGTAATGGGATGGTACATCTTCAATTAATTTTTATCATTGGACAGAGCAGCACAAGGGGTTACCCTGAAGGTTACCCTTGGTTTTAGGCCCACTCTTATCCATACACTTGATTTCACTTGTAGTGGAAACTCTTGTTTCTCCTTGAAAATCATCCCAGCGATATAGGAAGCCCTAATCTTTTAACATCATGAAGAGCCCACATGGGTCAAATGACTACTCTAGCTTCCCCTTTAATGAAATCATTGTTGAGTCTTTGGGTGGAAGCAATTTTTCTCAGGGCTTTAAGCTTTCTAAACCAAAAGAGAGCCAAAAGGTTAGTTGCTCAGTCATGTCTGACTCTTTGCGACCCCATGGACTGTACCCCGCCAGGCTTCTCTGTCCATGGAATTCTCCAGGCAAGAATACTGGAGCAGGTTGCCATTCCCTTCTTCAGGGGATCTCACCAACCCAAGGATCAAACCTGGGTCTCCTGCATTGCAGGCTGATTATTTACCATCTGAGACACCAGGGAAGCTCGAAAGAAAGCCAAGCATTATGTAAAACTTATATAAAAACTTTGTGATTAGGTCCTTAAATGTAATAAAAAGAAGTGATATTACCATTCCACTTCTTGGTTTCTGGACTCACGTCTGCTTGAGAGAAGCAACAACATATGTTGATTACTGGTTAGAGCATTACCTCATTTGACAGCACAGGACTCCAACTACTCAGAGTGGTGTCTCCTAGTTGGTACCATAACGAAGTCTTTAATAGATTATAATACAGTTCTGTAAGGGTATGTGCTTATAGGTGATAGAATACATGGAGAGACCAGTGAAATCTATAGACATCTTTCCTTTCTCTTACTTCTTTCATAGAAGCAATATTAAATGGGACACTGTGATGGTAAATAAAGATGTTCACAGATGATATTGCTAGGAAAAACAAGCTGGCAGAGAAGACAAATCCATATCTAGAGTAATTACCTACTCTGGTGTGGATATATTACTTCCTCTCTCCCCAAGTCCCATGATGGAAAGAGGACAATGTAGTCAATCTTGAACCAGGTATTTGACTGGTCTATCTCCACCCCAAATATGGGACTTATCCCAAATTATATTAGGGACTCAGCATTGGTCCCTCTAAGCAGTTGGTCAGCCTTGGTAAGGGAAAGGCAATACATTTGAACTCTCACATACCTCCATCCCTGCTACTATGACCATTTGATCCATGAGCCCATTAGCCAAGCCCTGTCCATAAAACTCATGTGTATCTGATTATTGAGTACCTCCTCGGCAATAGCTATAGGCAAAGTTCTTAATCCCTATGACTCATCTAGGGTGCTTGGTCATAAACAGGAAAATCTGACTCCATTTAACTTAAACAGAAATAGATTTTATTGGATGGTATTGGGTTGCTCACAGTATCAATGTGAAGTCTTGTAAACAAGTCTAAGAAAAAGGCAGAAGCCAAGAAAAGCTTATAGCCAAGAACAGAACAGAGGTCATGCCAGTGAAACAATCAGGACCCTGCCTTTGACAGTCCAGCTCTGGACATTTACTGCCATTTTTCACTGCTGTAGTTTGAAATCTGCTTTAGCCTCTGAGAATATGCTCTGTCTATCATTTCATCTTTTGGTACTTTCACGTGAGACAAAATTCCTGGCAGGAACATCTGACTGGCCAAATCTGGGCCTCATACCCCACAGAGCTGGGGTAGGGATATCTGCTCACTTTACACCTAGTGGGCACTGGGATCTTGCCTCCTATCAAGACCTAAGGGATGGGGGAGAAATGAAAAATATCCTTTTAAAATTGTTATCCTTTGCTTTATTTAACACTTTGCTTTATTTTATACTTTTAATCTTTGTCCTCCCAACCTTTAAGCATTGGAGTACTCCAGGGATCTGTCTTTAGAGCTCTTCTCTTTTCTATCTATACTCATTTCCTGGGCATCACAAATAGCTTTACATATTATTATATTCTGTTGACTTACAAACTTATATCTTGACCCAGGGCCTCTCGGGTGACCTCCAAACTATAAATTTCCCATTGCACATTTCCATCTGCATGTCTGACAGGCATAACACACCCCAAACTGAATTCTTGAGCTTCACTTTCCGCCCCAAACCCACTCCTTCTGCAATGTACCCCAATCTCATTCTAATTACTCAGGCAAAAAACCGTGGAGTCATCCTTGATGCTACTTTTTTCTCACAACCTAATCCACCAGTAAATCCTGTTGACTCTATCTTCAAAATACATTCAATTTCCAACCACTTCTCATCACCTCCACTGCTAACCTCCTGATACAAACCACCATCGTACCTGCCTTGAGGTATTACAATACCATCTTTACCAGTGTTCCTATGCTGTGGGTTGACTCATCTTTACTGCCAGGACATCCTAGCTTATTCAGCTTCAGTAGAAAGTGTTGTATAAGATTTGATCTCTCTGCAGGTCAGTTCTTCACCTTTCAGCATGATCACCAGTCTCATTTGCTCAAGCAACAGTTTGACTTTATATTTATCACACATAATTCTAAGTTTTAGAAGAGTTACTTTGTGGTAAGTATAACTGTTCCCAAACTTAGAATTATGTGTGATAAATATAAAGTGTTCAGACTCAGCACTTATGAATTTCTAGATAAACTGCTGAGTATGCTGGTAAATTCTCACCCCTGATCCTATACCATGCACACAGAATAAAGACAATTTAGGAATGCTGTTCACTGCTTGGCCTCCTGCAGCCCTTCATGCTACGGAAGTCACTTTCTCTGAGGTCACTAGTGAGTCTTCAATTGCTAACACAACAGCCTAGAAGTTATCTTCCTTAACCCCTCTGTAACATCTGACAGTGTTGGTCACTGCTTTCTTTATGAAACTTTCATTGTTTTATGGCTTCCTGGACACTGCTCTCTCCTTATTGTCTTGTTACCCACTCTGGCCACACCCTGGCCTCTTTCTTTGTCCCGTGTTCTTTATCAGGCTTGCACCAGGGTAATCCCTTGGGCCCCTTTCCATTTTGGTGTACTCTCTCTTCCTAGGCAGACTTACCAGGACTTATTCATCACCTAAATGTGAATGGCTCCCCAGTCTTCAGCCCAATCTTCTTTTTCCAGAGCTCTAGATCTGTGTTTTCAATTGGAGTACTATGTGTCTCATAGATTCTAACCATTTAACTGATCCAACAATGCCTCAAATCTGCTCTTCACTTCATTTCTCAGTTTATGGCAGCAGCGTCTAGCCAGTCACTAGGGTTAGAGTCACTTGCCCCACTTCCTTCTGTCCATCACTATGACTGGCTTTGGTTGTTGCATCAATAGTCAGCGTAATGTGATGGTCAAGAGTAAGACTCTGGAGCTGGATTGCCAGGGTTCAAATCCAGCTGTACCACTTACTAGGTGGATAATCTTGAGCAAAGTCCTTAACTGTTCTGTCTCAGTTTACTCATCTCTAAAATGAGGATAATGATAGTAGCTATGTCACGGGGTCCTTGTGAAGATTATATAAGTTTGTATTTGCTAAGCAGTTAGAACAGTGTCTGGCATAGAGTAAATGGTACATGCATGTGTGCTAAGTCGCTTCAGTCATGTCTGACTCTGCGACCCCATGGACTGTAGCCTGCCAGGCTCCTCTATCCATGGAATTTTCCAGGCAAGAATACTGTAGTGGGGTTGCCATTCCCTTCTCCAGGGAATCTTCCCAACCCAGGGGTTGAACCCATGTCTCTTATGTTTCCTGCATTGGCACCACCTAGGAAGCCTTTAAATGCTACATAGGTGCTTGTTAGTGAATTGGTCCCTGGTTTGTTAGTTCATCTTTCGTGCCGTTAACAGGTTTTTGAGAGACTGCCAGTTACTAAGTTGTCAACCAGAGGTGAGTTATTATGCCTAGCACTTTATATGCAGAATCTCAAGCTTCACAACAACCTGTTAGGAAGTGTTATTTTTCCCATTTGAGAGATGAGGAAACTGAGGCATTAAGCACTAATGTACTTGGCCCAAAGTCACAAAGACTACAAATGTCAGAGTTGGAGTTTTAATTCAGATCTGTTCATTCCTAGAGCCAGAGTTCAAAACCAGGAAGGCATGCTATACTGCTTTCCCAAGCCAGAGTTGGTCACTGCACAGACTTTCCCAAAGATCATCAGTCCATCCTAAAGGAGATCAGTCCTGGGTATTCATTGGAAGGACTGATGCTGAAGCTGAAACTCCAATACTTTGGCCACCTCATGAGAAGAGCTGACTCACTGGAAAAGACCCTGATGCTGGGAGGGATTGGGGGCAGGAGGAGAAGGGGACGACAGAGGATGAGATGACTGGATGGCATCACTGACACGATGAATATGAGTTTGGGTAAACTCTGGGTGTTGGTGATGGAGAGAGAGGCCTGGCATGCTGCGTGTGATTCATGAGGTCGCAAAGAGTTGGATGTGACTGAGTGACTGAACTGAACCGATTGAACTTGATTTCCTGCAACTTCCCTCCATGTGGATGCCTTTACCTTCGTCTCTTCCTCTCTCCTGCCCTTCTTTCCTTTCTTACATCAATATTTTATTGACTGCTTCAATGCCAGGCACCATGCTAAAGTGGAGAAAATGAGAGAAAAGTGTGGTTTGTCTTCAAGGAGTTCATAGTCTGACACTGTTGATGATACAGTGAGGGGACTGCATCGGGTGGATGTGGGAGGCAGAATGGGTAAGGGAGGTAAGGGAATGGGGAAGAGTTTCTTTGAGGCAGGGACATTTAGCTGCCTTAAAGGATCTTTGGGTCAGACAACTTTGTGCTGTTCTCTCTTGCTGTTGTTTAGTCGATAAGTCGTGACCCATGGACTACTGTGATCCCATGGATCCCACTCATCTCCTCTGTCCATGGGATTTCCCACATAAGAATACTGGAGTGCATTGCCATTTCCTTCTCTAAGGGATCTTCTTGACCCGGGGATCAATCCCGCCCCTCCTGTATTGGCAGATGGATTCTTTACCACTATGCCACCAGGGAAGCCTGCCATTCTCTAAGTCCTGAATTCTTTTTGCTTTTTGTGTTTGGAATCTTTGGGGGTGTCTTTCTCCCTGTCAGATTGTTGTTTAAGACTGTATCTGAGTCACATTCTTTGGGATGCCAACCTTTCTTTCCTAGTTAGCTGAATGTCTCTTGTAGATACCTCAACTACAGTGCATATCACATGGTAGTCTAGCTGTTGGCCTCTCTCTCTTTCTGACTGGATTTTGATGTCCTTCGAGGAACAGACAGAATCATGTTTATTTTTGAACTGTCCTTCATTCTCAAAGTGGCATGGCTGACATATCATAGTACTTAGTAAAATGTTGATAAATGAAGAGTTGTCTATTTACAAAAGAAAATGGAATTAACACTTCTGATTCAGACTAAAACTATTCAGATTATCATTCTTAGTATCTTAGCACAGTGCTCTGTAGAAAGTAAGTGTTCAATAAATACTAAGTATTTGATGATTTTGTCAGTGAATTATCTGAAGTAAGGTTATCTCTTATCATTAAATCTACTTCTGTAGATAAATTAAGATTTTCATGTCCAACTGCGTGTCAGGACTCTAAGTGTTGGGGCTCATGTCCAACTGAATGTCATGAAAAAAATTAAAATTTGTTGGTTATAGAGCTAGTATTGAGGATTTTCTTTCTTCCCTCGGTTGGGTCATGGTTCCAGAATTTTGTGCACAGTTGGGGCACCAGGTATGGTGCTGTTGGGAGAAGGTTATAGGAGTTACTGCTATAGGAGTTATTGTCACAAACTGTAGGAGTTATTGCCAGGAGTCTATAGTCTTCCATCATCAAAATGTCTACAAACAATAAATGTTAGAGAGGGCTTGGAGAAAAGGAAACCCTCCTACACTGTCGATGGGATTGTAAATTGGTACAGTCACTATGAAGACCAATATGTGGGTTCCTTAGAAAACTAAAAATAGAGCTACCATATGATCCAGCAATCCCACTCCTGGGCGTATCTCCAAAGAAAACTTTAACTGAAAAGATGCACACCAATGTTCAATAGCAGCACTATTTACCATAGCCAAGACATGGAAGCAGCTTCAATGTCCATCAAAAGATGAAGAGGTAAAGATGAGGTAAAGAATATTACTTCAAGCATAAAATGAATGAAATAATACCAGTTGCAGCAACATGAATGGACCTAGAGATTATCATACTAAGTAAAGTAAATCAAACAGAGACAAATATTATATGATATCACTTACATGAGGAATCTTTAAAAAATGATTCAAAGGAACTAATTTACAGAACAGAAAGAGACTCACAGACATTGATGGTAAACTTATATTACCAAAGGAGAAAGGGGGGAAGGGAAAAATTAGGGATTTGGGGTTAAAAGATACACACTGCTATGCATAAAATAGATAAAAAAGGACCTACTGTATTACACAGGGAACTATATTTAATATTGATGTGAGAGTTGGACTATAAAGAAAGCTGAGCACCGAAGTATTGATGCTTTTGAACTGTGGTGTTGGAGAAGACTCTTGAGAGTCCCTCAGACTGCAAGGAGATCCAACCAGTCCATCCTAAAGGAAATCAGTCCTGAGTGTTCATTGGAAGGATTGATGTTGAATCTGAAATTCCAATACTTTGGCCACCTGATGCGAAGAGCTAACTCATTTGAAAAGACCCTGATGCTGGGAAAGATTGAAGGCAGGAGGAGAAGGAGACGACAGAGTTGGATGGCATCACTGACTCAACGGACATGAGTTTGGGTAAACCTGTGGCAGTTGGTGATGGACAGGGGGGCCTGGTGTGCTGAGGTCCACGGGGTCGCCAAGAGTCGGACACGATTGAGCAACTGAACTGAATAACCTCTAAAGTAAAAGAATCTGAAAAAGAAGAATATATATATATATATATATCTGAATCACTTAGATATGTACCTGAAATATTGTAAATCAACTATACTTCAATTAACCAAAGAGTCAGCCATTCTAATCCATATCTGGTAAAGGCTCAGTAATTTCTTTTGCAGCTGCTCCTGGTTTTGTCCTCCTAGGCACACCATGCAGTCACTTCTTCTCTGTGGTTGTTCCTCCTTCCTGGGAGCATGGACCTCTTTTGTCTGTCTTCTTCTCCTGGCAACATTTACCTCCAGTAGAAGGGAACTGTTATGGTGAGCAGAGGGGTATAATGCTAAGCTGAGAGGAGTCCTCACTCCTCCTATTCTCCTTTTTTGACCCCGATTGCCCTTTCACCAGAAGGACCTTGGTTATAGTTCAAAATCAAGTCCTCCAGGTCAATCACTCCCACGCTCAAAGTAGTGCCAAGCTGTGTGAGTGATCTAACCTTTCACCAGAGGTTGAGGCTTTCTGTACAATAAAAGTCAGAGAGACTCATAGCCCATGACTGTTTTCCATCATGCATCATCCCTGTCCTGAGGAAATAACTGCAGAATTCGCACTGGCATGAATTAAGAGGAAGGGGAAAGGGGAAAAATACATGGAGGAAAAAACAAATATGCCAATAGTAGATGCTGATATCTTAGAATACTGTCCTAACCATTGTAACCCCTTAGTCTCTGGGTCTCATAAAAATTGTGAGAATTTCAGAACAAAGTTCTGTACATGTAAGGTGTTTAGAATAGTATTTGTTACGTAGACAGTGATAACCTAACAAATGTTAGTTATTATTAATATCATACAGGGCTCCTCCACTCATGGAAGGACCTTGGTTACTCTCCAAAATCAGGTCCTCCAAATCAGTTACTCCCACACTCAAAGTGGTGCCAAGCTGTGTGAGTGATCTGTTCTGCGTGCTCCCTGAGGACAGACAGCCCGCATACTGTACTCATGTCCGGTCTCCCTGAGGGTGGGGTTCCAACCTTATCTCTAGAGGATTCTCTTTGCTTCCAACATGGGCTTCCCTCTCAACACCACTTCTAAGCTTAGTCACAAGCCCAGGTGGTAATCCCAGTTCTAGTTTGGGTCCATGTGTTGTTGGCCTTTCTGGTATCCCCCGGACTAGATAATTACATTGAAATTCAGAAGCAGCATGTAATTTTTGGCACTGACGTCTTTAATTAAATTGAGTAAGCATTTATTGAGCACCTAGAGCGTGTAAAATAGGGTTCCTTGAAATACATTTGTCCCTGAAGTATTTAGCCTGTTCTAGTTACTCAATTTGGACTAATGTCGATCCATCTTTCAGGGTTTTATGAAGAATAAATATTAAAATGGAAAAACATTTGCACAAATCTTTGCAAATATAAACGTATTGTGTGGATTATTGGTGCTACAGTATTAATATTAATTGCAATAACAACACTGTTGCTTTCCAGGCAGGCGGTAGCGAGCAGCTGTAAGGCCAACAGGAGCCAGACGGAAGAGGTCAGGGGAGGTGCCTTCAGCACGTCCGGCCCAGAAGGGGCGGAGCCTTAAGGAACATACCCAAATCCTGCCCCCTTACTCCGCCCTTTTCGTCTGGGCGCGTAGGCGGTTACCATGGCGATAACGTATAGAGGGCGGGGCGGGGCGGGGCTATGGAGAGGAGGAGGAAGATGGCGGGAGGGCGGCTCTGAGGAGACCTCGGCGGCGGCGGAGGAGGAGAGAAGCGCAGCGCCGCGCCGCGCCGGGGCCCATGTGGGGAGGAGTCGGAGTCGCTGTTGCCGCCGCCGCCGCTGCCTGTAACTGCTGGACCCGAGGAGGAGTGAAAGGGAGACGGCAGGATGAAGTTCGCCGAGCACCTCTCCGCGCACATCACTCCCGAGTGGAGGAAGCAATATATCCAGTATGAGGTACCGGCGGCGGCCGGGGAGTGGGAGGACTTGGAGGGGCCACCATCTCGCAAGTCCCGACCTCCACCGCCGCCTTCCGCTCTTGCTGCTTCCCCCGTGCCGGGACGGACTTTGACCCGGTGCGACGGGGAGCCACTGCGGCATCCTAGCCGCGGCCGGCCCCCTCCGGGCCCTGCTGACCTTCCCCTCCCCCACAGCCCCGTTGCAGCCGGGGTAACGGATATGCAGGCTGCGGGCTGCGGGCCGCGAGGGACTGCACAGCCGGCCGGGGCTGAGGAGTGGTGGTGGGAGGGCGAGCCGCAGGTAGCGGAGTCGGGGTGTGAGGGTAGCCCGGGGTACAGCGGTTCCGCGCTAATCCCCTCCTCTTCCCGCTCACCCTGACCTCTGGTCCCCACCCTGGGCGAGCGCCCCCTCTCCAAGGTTAGGTCTTGTTTCTTTCGGCTCACCTCTCCCCGAGGAATCTTCTTCCTAGATTAGCCCCTCCGGTGATTTCCTTCAATTCACAGACCCCTTCAGCTTTCCCCCACTTGCCCACTGTTGACAAAGGCTTTGTAACAGGGTCGAAACTTGATTTAAATGTGTATCACACGTGCGGTGGTTACAGTTGGCAAACATCGTAATCAACTGTTTTGTTTTGATAATAAGACGGTGACTCGTGTTGTCACTGATTTCATGAAGTATATAAAGTAATCATATCTTTGGTTTTGGCTCTTCGGTTTTGGAATGGAGTGAAGGGAAGAGGAAGAAAGAAAGAGAAGGGAATTATTAACATTTTCAGGTTTTCTTTCCTAAAATTTTTGTTAGTTAGGGAGAAAAGTACTATCTTGTAAACAATGTACTTTTAAAACATTCCTGTGTATTACAGAAATCGTGGCCCTCCTCACCCTTAATTTCTGTGATAACAGCTCCTGGACGGTATTTAATAGAGATAGTGATAAGGAACCATACGTTAATGAAAGGAAAAGTAAAGGTAATGAGCCCATTTATGTATTCAGAAGCCAAGATACCTGAAGGGTTTTAAGCTTTGCAATAGGTTATTCTCAGTGGCTGGCAGTTCAGCTCCTGGATAGAGAGACTTAATCTGTAACCTCCAGTAATTCACATCTGTGTTGTGTGCAGGAACAAAGAGTATAAAATCAATATGAACACAAATATGCTAGCTAGATTTTATGAATTAAGATATTTTGGTTCTCTTTTTCATTTCTATTATAAGTTCATTGAAAGGATGTTTAGGCAATCGCAGAAGTTTATTTATTCATATAACAGTTGTAAGAATTGAAGAAGGCAAGGAAAGAGACAGAAGTAGGTTAAACAGAACCTTGAAGATTGTAAAATAAATTCACCTGGTAACATACAGTATTTCATTATTGCCAGAAATGAAAGGCCTAGAGTTGTTAATGCTTTCTTTCACTTAATTTTCTTAAAGTGTTTTGTGACTCCGTTTTGTAAGAATGAAATAAGGGACAAGCTTTTCAGCCTGTAGAGCTCTTGATTTATTGTTTCTAATAACATTTGGTCAGTTTTAAAACCTTGGCTAGAGTCCAGATTATGGTTTTTATTGCAAGGAGGGTATTGGTCTTTCATCTTTCTAGTAGTAATTTTCAGCACCACTGCCAGTTCTTCATAGAACAGGGCATCCTGAAGCAACATCCTACATAGTATGGAATGCTTCATTTGGGGAGAAGTAATAGTGACTGGCTGGTTGTATGCTGTGATTCATTTTAAGTATTACAGCTCTTAACTGTTTCATAGAATTGTATTAATTTGGAATACAATTTTTAGGGCTGGAAGGAGAAGCGTAAGACTTAAAGATGCAATTACCTCTTGATTTATAATATCAGCTTTGTGGCTGGAGTCATTCTGGTACTCAATTCACATACTGCATTTGGACACTAACTAGTCCTAGATGGTTTACTTTAAGTTGGTCAGACAGGAACACATTTAATATGTATGAGTGTGTTATTTTTTCCTAGGCCAATTAAAAACTATTTTTTAAAAAATTCATTAATTGTAGATTATTAAAATTTTATTCTACAGAGAGTCCTTACTTTGTGACTTGGATCTTTCGTAAGCTCTTTATTTGGTAGGCAAAATTAATAAGGAGCACTTTTCTTTTTGAATTGGAGCCATTTTTTATATGGTTGGGATCTGTGTGTTGTATATTGTTGCTCAAGAGCTAGTGTTGTTCCTTTAAAAATAAAGAGGCATAAATAAGAATCTTTAGAGGAATTTGGCAGCTTAGAAACTTTGGGGAAAAAAGAATATCGTGAAAGATGTGAGCATTTGCTCGAGAGAAGAACCTTTTCATATGGCAGTAAAATGTAGTTTCTCACATGTGAAGATGATGCTCTTGAAATACTGTTAGTAGAACAGACACTTGGATTTGTTTTTCAAGTACTGGTGATGAAATTTTGGTATACTACCCATGATTTCTAGTGTAGGCTGCTTTCTACTGCTGTGAACTGTTATGAACTGTTCAGCTATTTTGGTTTTCATGTCATTTTGCTGCATTAAATTTTACTTGAAACATCAGACCATTAGACAGAAATTGAAAATGTTGTTTTACCTCTATGATTGTATGTATTATTGTGTACACACAGTCATACAGTAAGTGCTAATTCTTGTATATGTTTGTCATGAAGCCATGGGGATAGGCTTTTTGCCTTTGCAGGCTTTGGTCCTCTTTCATAAAGTAAGAATATAGGGTTAGAGCTTTTTAAGGTCGATTGTAGTTCATGGGTTTTGATTTAACTTTTAATGGCTTTCATTTTTTGGACTGTTAAAATTAGTGTTAGTGATCCATCAATATCCTGAAAATGATCAGTTTCTAATTTAAAAATGAATTGTGGAGTTCATAGACGCGATCTTCATAGATGGAATAATAAAGCATAAAAGAATAGAGCAACATGGAGAAATCATACAAAGAAAATTGGTTTGATTCATTTGTGAATAGTTTTTACAAAGAATAAACACAAATGGAAAGAGGCTATCCCTGTTTCCAGTAATCTATTTGAGTATAAATCTTGGCATGTAATGCAGAACATCAATAAAAAATTTTCAAGAGCACTTTTTAAAATTTAGAATCAGTGGTTGCACACTTTAGAGCTCTGTAATTGATTAATCAAAATTAATTTAGACCAGTTTCTGCCAGACTAGTATGACCATGTTAATATTTTACAGAATATTAGCAAAAGAAGCAAATATATTTGGTGCCTTTGGCTGCTGACTTGTGTTTTCTTCCCTAGGGTCCTGTGCTGCTTTGGTTTCTCAGGAACCAGGAATGGTTTTGTCCATGTACACTGTAATTTTGTAAGGTACTAAAATAATGAGGAATCTAAATTTCAGGATTTTAGAGTTAAAAGGGGATTGACGGATTATTTGTCTCCTTGGTTTTTTCAGACGAAGAAATTAAGGTCCCAAAAGGTTAAATTATATGTCCAGTATCGTATATAGTCTCTTGAGCATAGAGGTGTAAGCATTGAGAGTCAGATCACCCTGACTGTGTGACCCTGATGAAATCACTTCCTCTTCTGGGCTTTAGGTTCTTCATCTGTAAAGTGAGAGAACTGGACTTGATTTCTAGGCTTACAACCCTCTAAGGACCTATATAGCTCCAAATTTCTGTACATTTTTATGGTTTCATTATGCTTGATATATGTAGATGATAGAACTTAAAGTATTACTATTAAAAGCATTCTTTTAAATTAATAATCTCTTTTCAAAAAAATTTGATGATTATCTTAATCTGTGAATGGAAGACTGACCCAATGAAACTTTCATTGAACTCAAATAAAAAGTGATGGTAATAATTTTAATTTTTTTTGTTGCAAGATTTGGAAAGGATTCTGCATAATCTGCATATCCCTTTTTTCAATTGTAAGGAAACACCATAACATTATTGTGATTTTCATTTATAGAACTCTCCCAAGAGAACACTTGTGTTGCAGGCTTCAATTTCCCAAAGGAATTATGTTGATGAGTTAAGGTTAACTTGCCTTGCTGGAACTTGTTTGAAATTTCCAGTTTGGCCATCCGATGGGGCACAAACCACACTTTTCCTTTCAGGCACTTCTGCAAATGAAAGTACAGTATGCTATGCTATGCTATGCTATGCTAAGTCACTTCAGTCGTGTCCGACTCTGTGTGACCCCATAGACGGCAGCCCACCAGGCTTCCCCGTCCCTAGGATTCTCCAGTCAAGAACACTGGAGTGGGTTGCCATTTCCTTCTCCAATGCATGAAAGTGAAAAGAGAAAGTGAAGTCGCTCAGTCGTGTCCGACTCTTAGCAACCCCATGGACTTCAGCCTACCAGGCTCCTCCATCTGTGGGATTTTCCAGGCAAGAGTACTGGAGTGGGGTGCCATTGCCTTCTCCGGAAAGTACAGTATAGTATATTTAAAATAACATTTGTAAATTAGTATAGCGATGCCTGGTATTTACAGATGTTTCTTAAGTGAGTGAATTGATGTATAAGATAGGAAGCTATTACTGTTATTTTCATTGTTTAATAAAGTATGTTAGGGTGAGTGTCCTGGAAAGATTATACTTGTCTATCCATCCCTGAAGGTTGATTTTGGATCAGTTTTTGGGTGAAGGCCCATACCATAAGAACATAGACTCTTACTTGACCTGGGGTGATCATGGAAAATCATTCCTGGGTTCATATTCAGTCCTAACCTGAAAAGCATTTGAGAGACTGATAAGTTGTGCTGGCTAGGGGTTTCAGGTATATTTGCATCATAGCCCCAAAGGAGTGTACCCAACACTCCCATGAAGGAAGAGAAGGTAGTTTTAGAAGTGTTACTTATGTTCATTTTTATGTGTAAGACAGGAAGAAATGAAATGTTACTAACATTGAATAAATATGTTGATGAGATGACCTCATTTGAGGAGGTAGTCTGAAGGAGAGTCAAGAATTGCTAATAGTTTTCTCACTTGTTTGTTCACTTTCAGCAAATAGCAGTTCAGTTTATGGTTGCTTATAGTTAGATGAATTTCTGGATATTACCTAATTTTGACTAAACTAACCCATATAAAATGGATGTGAATTAAAAAGACTCCTGTAAAGAAGCCAATAATGCGAGTACACGTGGACAACAAGAAAATGGCAGAGCTGACAGTTCTACTTCTAGTACTAGCTTTTTGTCAGCCAAATTACAGAAAAAACAATGCTACTTTAGTAGACCTAACAAGCTTGCCAATAAGTTTCAAAATAATTAAAATAATTCTTCAAAATAAGATTTTAACATCCGTTGTCATCCATAGTGAACTTCACCCTAAATATATGTTATATATTAGAGTATTCTGCATTGAAAGTTCAGTTTTCCAGCTTGTAGCCATTATCATTAACTGAATCTTGAAGTTTGAATTAGGCCTTTGAAATACTAAAAACTAGGATTTTAAAAAGCAGTGGAACTTTTCTGTTAGATTGTTCTTTAAAAGTATTGTTACTGATAATTTCTTCAGAGAGATTAAAAATATTTTTGTATTATTCACAAGTGAAAGTTTAAATTGGTTTATTATTGTCTCATCTTTTAAAACTTCCATTTAAAAATTCTGTGTTTTATAATGTACACAGTTGTAGAAGGAGATAATTTATAAATAAATGTACATATATTGGAGGTGCATGGTAAACTTTTTAAAAATAGTAACGTAACAAAAAAAGTTTGGAAGATTTTGCTCAAGTTGTACAGCTTAACTGGAGGTAGTTTGTGGGTTGCTTGGTATTTATTTAATTAGCCTTTGGGAGATTGTCAGAATTCACTAGGGGTCTTGACTGGTTGTATTTTTGTTTTCAGGTCTTCCCCTTACCTAGTAAATGCTAAAAGAAGTCAAGTAGATAATGCTTATGAACAAATGCCTAAAAAAATTATTTATTCATTCAACACATATTTATAAGGGCTCTATTATGTGCTGTAGGCTGATAGCTTTGTCATTAAATTCTCTTTTATCTTAGAAAAAACCAAAAACCAATTTTTTGTGTGTATGTGTTTGGTTTTATATTTCAGTCATATTTCAAGCACATATTTCAACATAGTGCTTTCAAAACTTAAAATGGTGTAGAAAAGGAAGATTGTAGATTGAGGACTTGGAACATGGTTGTAAATTTGGATCACTATGTAAATAATATGGAAGAATTCTCCCTGGCTTTTCAAACTTTTTATATGTTCAGATCAGATCAGATCAGTCGCTCAGTCGTGTCCGACTCTTTGCGACCCCATGAACTGCAGCACGCCAGGCCTCCCTATCCATCACCAGCTCTCGGAGGTCACTCAGACTCACATTCATCGAGTCAGTGATGCCATCCAGCCATCTCATCCTCTGTCGTCCCCTTCTCCTCCTGCCCCCAATCCCTCCCAGCATCAGAGTCTTCTCCAATGAGTCAACTCTTCGCATGAGGTGGCCAAAATACTGGAGTTTCAGCTTTAGCATCATTCCTTCCAAAGAAATCCCAGGGCTGATCTCCTTCAGAATGGACCGGTTGGATCTCCTTACAGTCCAAGGGACTCTCAAGAGTCTTCTCCAACACCACAGTTCAAAAGCATCAATTCTTCGGCGCTCAGCCTTCTTCACAGTCCAGCTCTCACATCCATACATGACCACAGGAAAGACCATAGCCTTGACTAGGCGAACCTTTGTTGGCAAAGTCATGTCTCTGCTTTTGAATATGTGATCTAGGTTATACACCTTTAAATTTAATTGTTTAAAGAAGGAAATTTGCTTACCTGTTTCTTCCTATCACTAGGCAGGTATGGTATCTGTGGTATCAGAAAAGCCTTAAAAAGTTATTTATTACAGATCATGGGAAAGTTTAATTAACTTGCTGTAAGCATAACTTGCAATTTTCATATTATGTAATGAGAGGGACAGTTGATGATTAAGAAAACATAGTCATCTCTTATTGAAGATGACCTGCAGAATTTAGACAGACTGTAGACCATAAATAAGGAGATGTAAGTCCTTAGAACCAGTTCTGTCACTGAATATTCACAGATAATTAGTGAACAAGTCATTTTCTTGAAGATTGAAGGCCTGAAATATAATCATACAGGAAAATGAGAAGCTTTTAGATTATTGTGTGAGTTGCTTATTTAGACTAAATTGGTAAAGTTGTAATTCATGGAGTATTCCATGTGCCTTGTGAGCTTTTTCTATACCTTAGAGAAGTAATTCTTTAACTTTTTGGTCTTGGTGCCATTTGAAACTCTTAAAAATTGTTAAAAAGATTCCAATATCTATTGATAATACTCTATATTTGAAATTAAAACTGAGAGATGTGTGAAACACAGAGTATACAAGCATACCTTCTACTCGGCTTCAGGGACGTGACATCACATTTCATGTGGCCTTTGAGAACTTCCACTGTGTACTCGTGAAAGAATGAGTGAAAAAAGCACATGAAGTTGTGGTATTGCAATGGATAATGGGGTCCTCCTGCTCACTGCTCAGAAACCAATAAAGAGGCCAGGTTGGTGGGAAGAAAAGTTTGCTTTATTTTGGATGTCAGCAACAGCGGTGGGGGTGGGGTGGAGTGGGAGGAGTGGGGAGATGACACACTTATCCAAAGACCAATACCTGCCCCGCTTCTTCTAGATTCAATGGATGAGAGTTTTTGTAGGCTTAGGGAGGGAGCTACAGGCAGAAACAGCACAGTCAGCTCGGACAGTCGTCTTGAAATTAATTATCGGTGGTCTGACCAGCGTCATTTCATATATTTTAAGTACAGATAATCTGCAATCCCATGGTCGGTTTGTTCCCATTTCCTTGAGGCCAGTTCTCAGAATTTTGGCAGCTTATGTCATGGCTACAGTCTGGTCATCATGTAGTTAACTTTTCCTACGTGGTAGGGGTTTTAGTATCTATAAGACAGCTCACAGGATATGGCTCAGACTATTCCATATCCCTTGAGAAGGGACTAAAGGTCTTTGACTATACTTTATAATGACTGGTGATGATGGTTTAGTCGCTCAGTCATATCCGACTCTTGCGACCCCATGGACTGTAGCCTGCCAGGGTCCTCTGTCCATGGGATTCTCCAGGCATGAATACTGGAGTGGGTTGCTGTTTCTTTATCTACAATAAAGCTGTGTGCTAAATTGCTTCAGTCTTGTCCAACTCTTTGCAACTCTGTGGACTGTAGCCTACCAGGCTCCTATGTCCATGGGGGTTCTCCAGGCAAGTGTACTGGAATGGGTTGCCATGCCCTCCTCTAAGGGATCGTCCCGACACAGGGATCAAACTTGTGTCTTCTTATGCCTCCTACATTGGCAGGCAGGTTCTTTACCACTAGCTCCACTTAGGAAACCTCAAAATTTAACATGGATTCAATGAAAGTGAAAGTGGCTCAGTCGCCCGACTCTTTGTGACCCCATAGACTATATAGTCCATGGAATTCTCCAGGGCAGAATACTGGAGTGGGTAGCCATTCCCTGTCCAGAGGGTCTTCACAACCCAGAGATTGAACCCAGGTCTCCCGCATTGCAGGCAGATTCTTTCCCAGCATTTTCTCACTTCTCTGATCAAACTTAATCTTTGACTAAAGTTTTTCCACAGATAAAAGGCAGGTTGAGGACGGCGCAGGGGGAGGGGGTGGGGTGGGGCAAAATATCGTAGGGTCCTGCTCCATTTCAGTATTATTATGAAAATAGTTTTGATCTTCTGGGTTCCCTGAGAGAGTTTCTAAGAGTTGCTGCCTTTGAACACAGAACTCCTTTTAGAACATTTGGAGATGGCCTGAGAAAAAGCTCTCTAGTCTTAGGAAGCACATAAGAAGACAAAGAGAATCCCATGAGTGAGAATTCTCTGGTATATCCCCCTGCACAGAATGATAGAGAAAAGAAAGTTGTCTTCTCTGGGATTCCCACTTCTAATCTCTATTCCTTGAATTGAATTAGTGGAAATGTGCTCTTTTTGTCATTAAGGAGAAAGGAATTAGCATTTATTGACCAGTTAGGAACCAGGTGTCAGCAGCTTTGTTACCTCATCTAATCTTCACAACAGTTTTGTGAAATAGATGTTTTTTTCTTTTTAACTTATTTTTTTACTGAAGGAAAATTGCTTTACAGAATTTTGTTGTTTTCTGTCAGACCTCAACATGAATCAGCTATAGGTATACATATATCCCCTCCTGTTTGAACCTCTCTCCCATCTCCCTCCCCATCCCACCCCTCTAGGTTGATACAGAGCCCCTGTTTGAGTTTCCTGAGCCATACAACAAATTCCTGTTGGCTAAGATAAGATATTTTTGGAGGCTCCAGAATCACTGCAGATGGTGACTGCAGCCATGAAATTAGAAGACCCTTACTCCTTGGAAGAAAAGTTATGATCAACCTAGACAGCATATTAAAAAGCAGAGACATTCCTTTGCCAACAAAGGTCCGTCTAGTCAAGGCTATGGTTTTTCCAGTAGTCATGTATGGATGTGAGAGTTGGACTATAAAGAAAGCTGAGCACCGAAGAATTGATGCTTTTGAACTGTGGTGTTGGAGGAGATTGAGAGTCCCTTGGACTGCAAGGAGATCCAACCAGTCCATCCTAAAGGAAATTAATCCTGAATATTCATTGGAAGGACTGATGCTGAAGCTGAAACTCCAATACTTTGGCCACCTGCTGCCAAGAGCTGACTCATTTGAAAAGACCTTAATGCTGGGAAAGATTGAAGGCAGGAGGAGAAGGGGATGACAGAGGATGAGATGGTTGGATGACATCACCGACTCAATGGAAATGAGTTTGAGTAAACTCTGGGAGCTGGTGATGGACAGGGAGGCCTGGTGTGCTGCGGTTCATGGGGTCGCAAAGAGTCGGACACAACTGAGCAACTGAACTGAAAATAAATGATTTATTATCTTCATTTTACTGATGAGGAAACTCAGGCTTAGAGAGACTAACCAACTTGTTCATGGCCATACACTTACTAAGTAGTAGAGCCAGAATTTGAAATAAAATCTGTCATACTTGGGAGCTCTTGCCTTTATATGGGAATTGTAAATAGCAGTGGTGCTAACAGGAGCGGTAACAACAGCTGTTATTTTTTGAGTGCTTACTTTGTCAGTCACTATGGCATTACTTTCGGGGAAGGCAATGGCACCCCACCCGAGTACTTTTGCCTGGAAAATCCCATGGACAGAGGATCCTGGTAGGCTCCAGTCCATGGGGTCACTAAGAGTCGGACACGACTGAGTGACTTCACTTTCACTTTTCACTTTCATGCATTGGAGAAGGAACTGGCAACCCACTCCAGTGTTCTTGCCTGGAGAATCCCAGGGACGGGGGAGCCTGGTGAGCTTCCGTCTATGGGGTCGCACAGAGTTGGACACGATTGAAGCGACTTAGCAGCAGCAGCATGGCATTACTTTAAAAACATCTCTTTATAGCAAGCTGTGTAGGTTTTTATGTTCGCTCTGTTTGTAGACTGGGAACCTGAGTCTTAGAGCCATTCAGTAACTGATTATGTTGAAACTGCTAATTGTGGTTAGCAGATATGAGATTGAAAGAGCCCCTGCTCTTAATTTCCTACATCCTGCTAGTTTATGAAAAATAAATAACTCCATCCATTTATGCATATATATATTTAGGCACAGTCTCCAGCACCTGCTGAAGTAATGGCTGGTTTATTTTTAGTCCTAGGTCTTAGTTCTGCATGGTTTGGAGGTAATAGAGTGTGGTCTGGAGGTTAGAGTTCACCTCTATTAATTTATTTTTTTCTCAAGATTATCAGTGTAACTCTTATGAGGTAGGCAGCTGTTAAACAGAGGAACTTATAAAGATGAGCCATAGGAAAACGATAATGAGATATAGTGATAAGTGTAAAAGGAAGATAAAGAAGAGTGAGCATAGTTGTTGCTATGCCACAGTTGTGGCTTTTGGCTTTTAAAGCTTTCCATAGATCATGGAAGGAGAAGGCAATGGCACCCCACTCCAGTACTCTTGCTTGAAAATCCCATGGATGGAGGAGCCTGGTAGGTTTCAGTCCATGGGGTCACCAAGGGTCAGACACAACTGAGCGACTTCACTTTCTCTTTTCACTTTCATGCATTGGAGAAGGAAATGGCAACCCACTCCAGTGTTCTTGCCTGGAGAATCCCAGGGACAGGGGAGCCTGCACAGAGTCGGACATGACTGAAGCGACTTAGCAGCAGCAGCAGTATAGATCATGGAATGTCAGACCTGTAAGGAATTTCAGAGATTATTTAGTCCAATTCCCTTTTTTACGTGAGTGGGAAATGAAGTCCAGAGAGGTTGTGATTCAAGGACACGTAGCTTGGTTAGTGACAGAGTTAACTTAATTACTCTGATTAATTTTATTGTTTAACCATTTTGCATCATGTATTTGTGTGTCAATAATGCATGGAGAGAACAAACTCTGAAGCCATACTGCCTAGGTTCATATTCCAGCTGCACAATTTACTGAGTGACCTCAGGCAAGTCATTCTATTAATTCCTCTCTGTTCTTCAGTTTCCTCATTTGTAAAATAGGGACAGTAATAGTAGTTACAGGACTTCTGTGAGGATTATATGAGTTAAAATGTGAAAAGTGTTAATATAATGCCTATATTTGCTATTAAAATTATTTCTACTACAGAGTTCAGCGGTATTAGTTAAGGCTAGGTTAGCAGTATCTTTGTGACGAAAACTGAGCCTCAAAATTTGTCCCTCTGTGCTGGTTCAGTTCAGGTTTTTGGAATACGTCTCTATTGATTTTAGATATTATTCCTTTTACCTGTGATACTTATATTAATAAATTGTCCTTTTTATATACAGTAAGAAATTCAGGTGGGAACAATCGTATGGTTTTGAAATAAATTAGTTCTCCTTGGTTACTTGTAACTTGTATTCATTTCGCTTACAGACTGTGCCTGCATATTCCTTTTTTTCAATTGGGGTGACATTTACATGTGCACTCTTAAGTATGTCTGAATAGCTTAAGTATATAGCTTAAATTCAAAATCCTTTGAATTTTTAGTGGCTATCTAATTGTAGTTTCAGTTTTCTAATGAAAATTTAATTTTTTAATACTAGAATTGGTTTTAGAGTTGAAAAAGACTGTCTCAAGTCCTCTGTTTCACAGATGAATAAATTGAGGGCAGAAAGGCCAAAATATATGCATGGTCAGCCTCACAACTAGCTGATAGCAGAGCCTGGAATTAAAATACTGACCTCTTGCTTACTGGTATACCTTACTGAGCCTTATCACTGCTATATAAAGATTTCTTTGCTTTTAATTTTAAAAATTCATTTTCTTTGTAAGAGACCATATGAATTTAAATGTTCTTGTTAATTATTACTTACTCAGCATTAATACATTTATGTGAATCTGATCCTTTAGTTCACAGTAACAACCTCAAATCGTTCTTATGTGTGTCAGTTAAAAGACTAGATAAATAAGAGGCTCAAATTTAAAAATATTGTTTACTCAGTACAACCATTGCCCTATTTAGGTAGAAACCTGTTTTAGGTGAGGAGATAGGACTGAGGAATTATGGTTAAGGCTTGAGGAGTTAGGTAGAGATGAGAGGAGGACTCAGAAAAGTTGAATCATTTGGGCATTTCTCTGTAGCATACCTGAATGTTAACACAGGTTACATGTTACCTCCACATGAACAGCACCTCCCTCTCTACCCCCTGTCTCTTATAACATACTGCCAAGCTGAAGTCAGGGCATATCTGACTAGAGAAGATTAGAATATGTAATATTAATCTACTAACTATTCATGATGTCCCCTTCCTCTTTTGAAAAAATAATAAAGTGACAACGATGATAATAACAACAGCTGATGTTCACTGAGTGTCTGTTGTGTCAGGTGTTTTATGTTTATCTGCACCGTCTAAGGTAGGTTTTGTTATCCTGTTTTAAGAAGTCACTGAATCTTAGATTGAATAAATTGCCCAAGGTCACATAGCTGATGAATGGTAAAACCAGAGTTCAAACACAGGTTTGTCTTATTTTGCAGCCTGGATTCTTAACATGAGGCTACATGGTCAGGATCTCGCAAGGGGCTGGTGCTATAAAAATAGGTACGCACCTGTCCTAAAGGAGCTTGTAACTTGGTTGGTCTTCTAATCGTAGTATATTGTGATTATGTTACAGAGGAATGGCCGATTGATTTGCTCTGGAGAATCAAAGGTATTTATCTTGAAAGCTTTCACAGAAGTACTAGAGGTTCAGTAGGGTTTGTTACTATGGTGAAGAGGGGACAGGACACTGAGGGCGTTCTAGGCAGATAGAGTAATACTGAACAAAGGCACAAATAGGTGGAAGTACGCGAGCATATTAGTGAAATCTGGTTTAGTAGGTACGTTGGAGGGCTGATACTGTGATTCACAGTGAGCTTTGAATACCATGTTGAGGACTTTAAATGTTTCCTGGTTGTGAACCACTAAGGATTTTAAAGAGACTTGGGGATAGGGATCAATGCAAAGTGAGAATGTAGTAGATCCTGGAGATGCAGTGGGGAGACCAAGACCAAAGACAGGAAAACCAAATAGTATAGCTGAAAATAGTGAGAGCTTGAATTTACTACCTCATTTAATCAGTTTTCCCACACTTTAACATCTAAAATCAAGATATATCTCGTAATTAATTATCATAGATTAATTGGCAGACTTTTTTTCATTCTTATAAGCACATAAAGTAATGGTGTATATTACTACTAATGCGATCTTGCTGCTGCTACTGCTAAGTCGCTTCAGTCGTGTCCGACTCTGTGCGACCCCATAGATGGCAGCCCATCAGGCTCCCCCGTCCCTGGGATTCTCCAGGCAAGAACACTGGAGTGGGTTGCCATTTCCTTCTCCAATGCATGAAAGTGAAAAGTGAAAGTGAAGTCGCTCAGTCGTGTCCGACTCTTAGCGACCCCATGGACTGGAGCCTACCAGGCTCCCCCGTCCATGGAATTTTCCAGGCAAAAGTACTGGGGTGGGGTGCCATTAGATTTGATGAAATAATGATAGTAATAATATATTTACTGAAAGCCGGCTGTGTGTCAGGCAGAGTTGTACATAAATGTTAGCATCCAGCATCTGGTAGTATCTGGCATATTTAGAAACTTAAAAACAACAACAAAATAAAATGTAACTGAAAGACTATGGGATCTGCCTGAGATGTCATTAAGGGATAAGAAAGAGATTTAGGAGAGCATCATTGAAGGCAGTCATTGGAGAAAACAGGAAAAGCTCATGTTTATTCCCTATAGAGCGTGACTAGAGCTCTGGAAATGAGTTACTTTGCTATCAATTAGGAGAAGTTGATCTTATTCTTTTAGTTTTGTTTATTCAGTGAAATGTGATCATTGATGACAAAATTGAGATGATAGTCTTTATCCTGTTTTTCAAATATTTGTATAATAGTAGGTAACAAAAGTACTGATAAGCAGGTGAGTCACCACCTCTAATCACATAGTTCAAACATCTTTTGATTAAATCTTTCTTTTTGAGTAGAATAAGCTTATTTGAAATATTAGTATTTAAAATTATGCTGCCATTACTTATTTGCTAAAGAGGATTGCAAGATTTTTTTTCCTAGGATTTGTTTGCTTAGTATCATGGACTTTCAAAAATTCACTTCTTGATAGATTCAGAAATTAGAAAGTGAATTGATTTAGAGACCACAGAAATTGAAATTGTAATAACCCTGTTATTATAATTTAATTGTAATTGTAATAACCACGTTGGGCAAGTCATGTAGCCTTTCTGTGCCACAATTCTTTTATTCTTAAACTAGAAATAATAATACGTTTTACTTTTGGAGGATCATGTGAAATGAAGTGAATCAATAATTGGAAAACAGGACAGGAGGTTTAATAGTTACTACACACAGTAAGTATTAGCCATTATTGCATATCTATCCTTAGTGGTTTGAGTCTAACAGTTGAGCAGCATCTTGATTCGTTTACTGTTGACACAATTGGGGGAAGGGGTCAGTGAAACTGTAAATAGGAAAGGAGAACTTAGACTGTTTATTCAATTATTGAGCAAATGGAAGTTGAAATAATTTTACCTTTTTACAAAAAACTATGGGAGTATCAGACCACCTGACCTGCCTCTTGAGAAACCTCTATGGAGGTCAGGAAGCAACAGTTAGAACTGGACATGGAACAACAGACTGGTTCCAAATAGGAAAAGGAGTATGTCAAGGCTGTATATTGTCACCCTGCGTATTTAACTTACATGCAGAGTACCTCATGATAAACACTGGGCTGGATGAAGCACAGGCTAGAATCAAGATTGCTGGGAGAAATATCAATCACCTCAGATATGCAGATGACACCACCCTTATGGTAGAAAGTGAAGAAGAACTAAAGAGGCTCTTGATGAAAGTGAAAGAGGAGAGTGAAAAAGTTGGCTTGAAGCTCAACATTCAGAAAATGAAGATCATGGCATCTGGTCCCATCTCTTCATGGGAAATAGATGGGGAAACAATGGAAACAGTGTCAGACTTTATTTTTCTGGGCTCCAAAATGACTACAGATGGTGACTGCAGCCATGAAATTAAAAGACGCTTACTCCTTGGAAGGAAAGTTATGACCAACCTAGACAGCATATTAAAAAGCAGACATTCCTTTGTCAACAAAGGTCCGTCTAGTCAAGGCTATGGCTTTTCCATCCAGTAGTCTTGTATGGATGTTGGACTATAAAGAAAGCTGAGCGCCAAAGAATTGATGCTTTTGAACTGTGGTGTTGGAGAAGACTCTTGAGAGTCCCTTAGACTGCAAGGAGATCCAACCAGACCATCCTAAAGGAAATCAGTCCTGAACATTCATTGGAAGGACTGATGCTGAGGCTGAAATTCCAGTACTATGGTTACCTGATGCAAAGTACTGACTCATTTGAAAAGACCCTGATGCTGGGAAAGATTGAAGGCAGGAGGAGAAGGGGACGACAGAGGATGAGATGGCTAGGTGACATCACCGACTCAGTAGACATGAGTTTGGATGGACTCGGGGAATTGGTGATGGACAAGGAGGCCAGGCATGCTGCAGTTCATGGGATTGCAAAGAGTTGGACATGACTGAGTGACTGAATTGAACTGAACTGTGTATTTCATAGAACATAAAGTTTGTTACACTTCAGATCAGATCAGATCAGTTGCTCAGTCGGGTCCGACTCTTGGCGACCCCATGAATCACAGCACGCCAGGCCTCCCTGTCCATCACCAACTCCCGGAGCTCACTGAGACTCACATCCATCGAGTCAGTGATGCCATCCAGCCATCTCATCCTCTGTCGTCCCCTTCTCCTCTTGCCCTCAATCCCTCCCAGCATCAGAGTCTTCTCCAATGAGTCAACTCTTCGCATGAGGTGGCCAAAGTACTGGAGTTTCAGCTTTAGCATCATTCCTTCCAAAGATATCCCAGGTCTGATTTCCTTCAGAATGGACTGGTTGGATCTCCTTGCAGTCCAAGGGACTCTCAAGAGTCTTCTCCAACACCACAGTTCAAAAGCATCAATTCTTCGGCGCTCAGCCTTCTTCACAGTCCAGCTCTCACATCCATACATGACCACAGGAAAAACCATAGCCTTGACTAGGCGAACCTTTGTTGGCAAAGTAATGTCTCTGCTTTTGAATATGCTATCTAGGTTGGTCATAACTTTCCTTCCAAGGAGTAAGCGTCTTTTAATTTCATGGCTGCAGTCACCATCTGCAGTGATTTTGGAGCCCAGAAAAAGAAAGTCTGACACTGTTTCCACTGTTTGCCCATGTATTTCCCATGAAGAGATGGGACCGGATGCCATGATCTTCGTTTTCTGAATGTTGAGCTAAGCCAACTTTTTCTCTCTCCACTTTCACTTTCATCAAGAGGCTTTTAGTTCTTCTTCACTTTCTGCCATAAAGGTGGTGTCATCTGCTTATCTGAGGTGATTGATATTTCTCCCGGCAATCTTGATTCCAACTTGTGTTTCTTCCAGTCCAGCGTTTCTCATGATGTACTCTGCATATAAGTCAAATAAACAAGGTGACAATATACAGCCTTGACGTACTCCTTTTCCTATTTGGAACCAGTCTGTTGTTCCATGACCAGTTCTAACTGTTGCTTCCTGACCTGCATACAAATTTCTCAGGCAGATCAGGTGGTCTGGTATTCCCATCTCTTTCAGAATTTTCCACAGTCTATTGTGATCCACACAGTCAAAGGCTTTGACATAGTCAATAAAGCAGAAATAGAGGTTTTTCTGGAACTCTTTTGCTTTTTCCATGATCCAGCGGATGTTGGCAATTTGATCTCTGGTTCCTCTGCCTTTTCTAAAACCAGCTTGAACATCAGGAAGTTCACGGTTCACATATTGCTGAAGCCTGGCTTGGAGAATTTTGAGCATTACTTTACTAGCGTGTGAGATGAGTGCAATTGTGCGGTAGTTTGAGCATTCTTTGGCATTGCCTTTCTTTGGGATTGGGATGAAAACTGACCTTTTCCAGTCCTGTGGCCACTGCTGAGTTTTCCAAATGTGCTGGCATATTGAGAGCAGCACTTTCACAGCATCATATTTTAGGATTCAGAACAGCTCCACTGGAATTCCATCACCTCCACTAGCTTTGTTCGTAGTGATGCTTTCTAAGGCCCACTTGACTTCACATTCCAGAATGTCTGGCTCTAGGTCAGTGATCACACCATTGTGATTATCTGGGTCATGAAGATCTTTTTTGTACAGTTCTGTGTATTCTTGCCACCTCTTCTTAATATCTTCTGCTTCTGTCAGGTCCATACCATTTCTGTCCTTTATCGAGCCCATCTTTGCATGAAATGTTCCTTTGGTATCTCTGATTTTCTTGAAGAGATCTCTAGTCTTTCCCATTCTGTTGTTTTCCTCTATTTCTTTGCATTATCGCTGAAGAAGGCTTTCTTATCTCTTCTTGCTATTCTTTGGAACTCTGCATTCAGATGTTTATATCTTTCCTTTTCTCCTTTGCTTTTCGCTTCTCTTCTTTTCACAGCTATTTGCAAGGACTCCCCAGACAGCCATTTTGCTTTTTTGCATTTCTTTTCCATGGGGATGGTCTTGATCCCTGTCTCCTGTACAATGTCATGAACCTCATTCCATAGTTCATCAGACACTCTATCTATCAGATCTAGGCCCTTAAATCTATTTCTCACTTCCACTGTATAATCATAAGGGATTTCATTTAGGTTATACCTGAATGGTCTAGTGGTTTTCCCTACTTTCTTCAATTTCAGTCTGAATTTGGCAATAAGGAGTTCATGATCTGAGCCACAGTCAGCTCTGGTCTTGTTTTTGCTGACTGTATAGAGCTTCTCCATCTTTGGCTGCAAAGAATATAATCACTCTGATTTCGGTATTGACCATCTGGTGATGTCCATGTATAGAGACTTCTCTTGTGTTGTTGGAAGAGGGTGTTTGTTATGACTAGTGCGTTTTCTTGGCAAAACTCTTATTATCCTTTGCCCTGCTTCATTCCGTATTCCAAGGCCAAATTTGCCTGTTACTCCAGGTGTTTGTTGACTTCCTACTTTTGCATTCTAGTCCCCTATAATGAAAAGGACATCTTTTTGGGGGGTTAGTTCTAAAAGGTCTTGTAGGTCTACATAGAACCATTCAACTTCAGCTTCTTCGGCATTACTGGTTGGGGCATAGACTTGGATTACTGTGATATTGAATGGTTTGCCTTGGAAATGAACAGAGATCATTCTGTCGTTTTTGAGATTGCATCCAAGTACTGCATTACGGACTCTTTTGTTGACCGTGATGGCCACTCCAATTCTTCTGACGGATTCCTGCCCACAGTAATAGATATAATGGTCATCTGAGTTAAATTGACCCATTCCAGTCCATTTCAGTTCGCTGATTCCTAGAATGTCAACATTCACTCTGGCCATCTCTTGTTTGACCACTTCCAATTTGCCTTGATTCATAGACCTGACATTCCAGGTTCCTATGCAATATTGCTCTTTACAGCATTGGACCTTGCTTCTATCACCAGTCACATCCACAGCTGGGTATTCTTTTTGCTTTGGCTCCATCCCTTCATTCTTTCTGGAGTTATTTCTCCACTGATCTCCAGTAGCATATTGGGTACCTACTGACCTGGGGAGTTCCTCTTTCAGTATCCTATCATTTTGCCTTTTCATACTGTTCATGGGGTTCTCAAGGCAAGAATACTGGAGTGGTTTGCCATTCCCTTCTCCAGCGGACCACATCCTGTCAGATCTCTCCACCATGACCCGCCCATCCTGGATTGCCCCACGGACATGGCTTACACTTGCTGATGGTTATTGATTGTTACACTTACTGATGGTTATTGATGAAAGAAAAAAAGATTATACATTTTTGAAAGATTTTTTGGCTTTTGGTAGAGGTGAAAAACTGGGAAGAAAATTGGTCACTTTTTCCTTTTTCTTTTGCATTTTTGTTGTAAGCCTTATTAAAAATTTCCAAATTGATTTGTAAGTGTAATGTATTAGAGAAGAAAGTGTTTTAGGGAAGGAAATTACTATCAAGTGCAGAATTTTGGCATTCCTTCTTGACCTTTCTTCTATTTTAGAGACAGCGTTATTTAATATGATAGGTTTTATGTTAGGAAAATTTATGAGACCGTGGTTTAACCAACTTTATGTTTAAAAAATTTAAACAACATATCAATAATCAACAATAATAATTAAGTGCATATATTGTGAACTTGCCTTGTTAAACACAGAATACCCTACTAAAGTATCATCCCCCTTCCAAGTTGCTTAATTGCAAACATACACAGTATTTTAGTAGTTAAATCTTTTTTTCTCATTAGTATTTGAAATTAAATAAAAATATTATTGGTAAAGATAAAATAATACTATTAAACTTTTGTTTTGGCTGTGCCATGCGGCATGCGGGACCTTAGTTTCCCATTCAGGGATCAAACCCATACCGCCTGCATTGGGAATACAGAATCTTAACCACTGGACTGCTAGGGAAGTTCCTATTAGATATTGTTAAATGTATCACTTTTCTTTTCTTAGCACAGTGATTTATGTAGGTGGTTTAATATTTATGCTTTAAATAACAAAGGTTGGATGGCTAGCCAGATACAGAGGTTGAAGGAGGGAAGAATTTAATACAATGGTTTAAATGTAAGGAAAGTGGTAAGAATTTAATACAGTGGTTTAAACATAAGGAAAGTGGTAGAGACTACTTTATGAGGTGGTAAATTCATGCTGATTTCATTTGTGAAATATCTATATGTAGAGATAACTACTAGCTAGAATTTGAAAAATTATATCAAAAGATAAGACGTTATAATTGAGAAAGTAGTTAAAGAGTTAAGTCACTAGTGGAAAGTATGTAACACAGAAAAATAGAGACAGAGGAAATCTTGGAAAATAAGTTGTCATAGGAGTTAAGGGTTAAGGTGTGAAGGGTAAATGGACTATCAGCAGTGACATGCTTTGTAGACAGGTTAATGAGAATGAGGATTAAGGTAGGCCTTTGGATATGACAAAATTCTGAACACAGATTTTCTTCTGCTAACTTTATTCCAAGTTTGAAGAGGTTAAAAGTCATTTAGACAACATATCTGTACTTTTCATTTGAGAAATTTGTCTATTAACAAGAGTGATGAAAATGGGATGGAACCTTTAGGAATGAGTATGATAAAGTAAAAAATTCTTTGAAAGATGTGTGGGGTCCTTTCATCTTGAAGGCAATAGAGAAGATCGCTTTAATTTTATCTAAATTTTTTGCTTTAATTGCATTTCCCTCATTTATTGGCTGTGGCCTTTTAAACAGTTGTTTTATTTCTCTGAACCTCAGTTTTCTTGGTGCAAAATAAGTATAATATTTACCTTTCAAGATTATTATGAGAATTAGATATAATACACGAAACGGCTTCCCAGGTGGCATAGTGGTAAAGAATCTGCCTGCCAAGCAGGAGATGTGGGTTTGATCCTTGGGTTGGGAGGATCCCCTGGAGAAGAAAATGGCAGCCCACTGAGGTATCCTTGGCGGGGTGATCCCATAGACAGAAGAGCCTGGTAGGCTACAGTCCATGGGATCACAAAGAATCAGACATGACTTAGTGACTAAATAGCAACAGTATATGAAATTGCCAGCAAGGGCCTGATCTATAGAAGATACTTTTCAATAATGTATAGCTCTTAATTTCTATCATTAAAAATAAGCCATGCTGCTGTCCTGCTGCTGCTAAGTTGCTTCAGTCATGTCTGACTCTGTGCTACCCCAGAGACAGCAGCCCACCAGGCTCCCCCATCCCTGGGATTCTCCAGGCAAGAACACTGGAGTGGGTTGCCATTTCCTTCTCCAATGCATGAAAGTGGAAAGTGAAAGTGAAGTCGTTCAGTCATGTCCGACTCCCAGCAACCCCATGGACTGCAGCCTACCAGACTCCTCCGTCCATGGGATGTTAGGCAAGAGTACTGGAGTGGGGTGCCATCACCTTCTTTTTATTCATTTATTCAGTAGATATTTATTTTAGGGTGTTGGTACTCAATCTTTTAGTGTACCAATACCCTCTTTCAATGTCATGAAATTCCTTGGAAACTAAATGATGATAGCTGGTAGTATTGAAATCGGAGCTGTGAACTGGTCTTGGACTCATGGATTAGAAACCATTTTTATGAAGTGTATAGGTGTATTGCAGAACCTTTGGGTTCCTTTTTTGTTTTCTTTTCAGATAAACTAGCAAACTGTTGGTAAGAACAGAGTGGGAATTTTATGTTGCCATACTATTACATTTGGACAAAGTTCAATTTTTTATCAACCTGTGTAAACCTTATATATTAAAGAGGACTGGATGTCAAACACACTAGGAACTTTTCTTGTGGCTAGTAAATGAGGTTTGAATTTTGCGTGGCAATTAACAAAAATAATGAAAATTCGGACAAAAGAAATGACTTTGCATCTTGGTGTTTCATGAAACTAGAAATGCTATAAAATACTTAAATAAAAATAACATAGTTAACACTTTAAAAATTAACTGATGTGCTCGTTTTGGATATTTAGGCTTTATGGTACAAAGTCTGTGCAGTTTACAAACATATTTTGACTTTTACTGTGCTAGATGCTATGCCCCATAAGAACTGAAGTGAGATTACTCTCTGCCCTTAGAGAATTTATAACTGTTATCACTGTAAAGGTAAGAATGAACCGTATAGATTTAATTAGTTATAAAAGAACATTTGTTATCAGCTGCATGTTATTGTCAGAACAGGATCCTTAGGTAAGGAAGATGTTGATTTAATCTGTCAGATTTATTCTGTCCCAGCCCAGAAATGCAGCTATGTGATTTCTCAAGGGCATTCAGTGTAAGTTAAATTACAGTATTGGTGGCTGTGACTTAACGGGAATGCAGTTTTGCTTGTTATTACTAAATAAATCACTTCTTGAAATTGTCATAGTCTTCCTTTCCATAGTTTTTGTATCTTTATGTAAATATAAATTTTAGGTACTTTGATCAAGACAAGCCAAAGATGTTGGTTATGATCTAATAACATTACATGCTGTGATATAAAAATATTTTTCAAATATAGCCTCACGTATTAAATATCTGTTACTCTGTAGCATACTACCTAAAACTCCTGAAACAGTAAGAAACATTTATTATCTTTCTGTGTGTAAAGAGTTTGGAAGCAGCTTAACTGGGTGATTGTGGCTCAGGATATTTTGTGAGGTTGTGGTCAAGATGTCAGTCAGAGCTGCAGTCATCTCAAGGCTTGCCGGGGACTGGATCCGATTCTAGAATAGCTCACTCAAATGGTTCACAAATTTGTGCTCACTTTTTTTTAGGAGGCCTCAGTTCCTTACCACTTGGATCTCCCCATAGGGTTGCTTCAGTTTCTTCATGACTGGCTTTTTCTAGAGTGGGGAACCGAAGAAGGAGCAAGATGAATGCCGTACTGCCTTTTATGACCTAACCTCGGAAGTAGTATCCTGTCATGTATGCAGTGTTCTATTGGCTGTACGCTCATGCGTGCACGCTCAGTCGTGTCAGTCGTGTCCAACTCTTTGCAACCCCATGGACTGTGGCCCGCCAGGCTCCTCTGTCCATGGGGATTCTCCAGGCAAGAATACTGGAGTGGGTAGCCATTCCCTTTTCCAGGGGATCTTCCAGACCCAGGGATCGAATCTGCAGCTCCCATGGCTCCTGCATTGCAGGCAGATTCTTTACCACTGAGCCAATGGAGAAGCCCCATTGGCTATACAGGTCAGTCCTATTTAGTATGGAAGGGGATTGCACAAGAGTGTTACTACCAGGAGTTAGGAATCATTGGAGGCTATTTCAGAGGCTAGTTACTGCATCTGACATAAAAATCTAATGATTTCGAAAAGTGTTGGAAATAAAAAGGAAAGTATCAGAAAATTGAGAGGCCAAAATTAGAGGCAAATTTTAGAAAATAACATTTCACTCCAAATAATGGGTAACATGTCTTTTTCTCAAAGAAACATGGATTAAAGAAAGAGCAGTAAAAATCCATTGAAATAGTTTAGGTGAGAGGATGGGAGAGAATGAAGTAAAAGAGGTTGGGGTGGTGGCATTGACTGAGTCAGATCACTAAATTTAGGAGTGCAAAGGAGGAGAATAAAAAAATGTTAACCCCCTCAGATCAGATCAGATCAGTCGCTCAGTCGTGTCCGACTCTTTGCGACCCCATGAACCGCAGCACGCCAGGCCTCCCTGTCCATCACCAGCTCCCGGAGGTCACTCAGACTCGCATCCATCGAGTCAGTGATGCCATCCAGCCATCTCATCCTCTGTCGTCCCCTTCTCCTCCTGCCCTCAATCCCTCCCAGCATCAGAGTCTTCTCCAATGAGTCAACTCTTCGCATGAGGTGGCCAAAATACTGGAGTTTCAGCTTTAGCATCATTCCTTCTAAAGAAATTCCAGGATTGATCTCCTTCAGAATGGACTGGTTGGATCTCCTTGCAGTCCAAGGGACTCTCAAGAGTCTTCTCCAACACCACAGTTCAAAAGCCTCAATTCTTCGGCGCTCAGCCTTCTTCACAGTCCAGCTCTCGATTTTTCTTTTCCTCATAGTATATCCCAGGTGCCTAAAACAGGCCTGGCACATAGCAGATACACAAGTATTTATTGAAGGAGTGAGACAATAATTAAGATTATTAATCTGTGTGATGTGGTTACTGGCAGTGACATTAACAGAAATAAAGACATGAAAAGTATAGGCTTTGGGAAGAAAATGAATTTTAGACATTTTGTATATGTGTTAGCAGACATGTGGCTGAGGATTTAGATTAGGGAGATACCTACATAGAAACAGTAAAAACCGTGTCAGTGGATATTGCAGTATGTTAGGGAGGAAATGTATAAGTACAGATATAACAGGACATACTCCAAGCTGGTTCTTCCTATTATGAATTACATATATTTTATACATTTAACAAATTCATTAATACTTTAATGTTGTGACAACTTTTGTATATTGAATTGCCTTTTACCAGTGGTGCTCAGTTAATTCATGTCTCTTTGCAACCCCATAGATGGGATTTTCCAGGCAAGAATACTGGAGTGGTTGCCATTTTCTTCTCCAGTTTGCTGATGGGATACATTTAAATTCCATGAAAATTGAGTCATGAGTAATGCTTCTAATATACTGTAGGTGTCTAATATACTATAGGGTTGTTAAGCATATATGAGAATACATTAATTTTAAATTTTATTATATTAGATTATAAAGATTTCTATTTTTTTTTAACTTTACAGATTATTTCTGTCATCAAAAACAGAGCTCAGTTAGTTTATTTCTATTTGGGGATAGAAATAAAGGTAAATTAGATAGTCATTCTTTGTACAGGACTCTTGAGAATGCCCAGTGCCCTCTTCTGAGGTTTATAATTTGATTTATAGAACTGTTCCTAGCACTTTAGTATCAGGAAAATATGACTGATTTCTGGATAGTGTGACAAACCAGGTCACATGTAACTGACTTGAACATTATTCACAGACTACTCACTATTTCTGGTGAAGAGATTAAAAGGGGAATATAGGGGATTTCATTCTGTCAGATCTCTCCACCATGACCTGCCCATCTTGGGTTGCCCCACGGGCATGGCTTAGTTTCATTGAGTTAGAATGAAGGCTGTAGTCCTAGTGTGATTAGATTGGCTAGTTTTCTGTGAGTATGGTTTCAGTGTGTCTGCCCTCTGATGCCCTCTTGCAACACCTACCGTCTTACTTGGGTTTCTCTTACCTTGGGCGTGGGGTATCTCTTCACGGCTGCTCCAGCAAAGTACACCCGCTGCGCCTTACCTTGGACGAGGGGTATCTCCTCACTGCCGCCCTTCCTCACCTTCAACATGGGATAGCTCCTCTAGGCCCTCCTGTGCCCACACAGCCATGGCTCCTTGGACGTGGGGTTGGTCCTCCTGGCTGGATCATGGAAAAAGCAAGAGAATTCCAGAAAAACATCTATTTCTGCTTTGTTGACTATGCCAAAGCCTTTGACTGTGTGGATCACAATAAACTGTGGAAAATTCTGAAAGAGATGGAATACCGGACCACCTGATCTGCCTCTTGAGAAATTTGTATGCAGGTCAGGAGGCAACAGTTAGAACTAGACATGGAACAGCGGACTGGTTCCAAATAGGAAAAGGGGTGCGTCAAGGCTGTATACCGTCACCCTGCTTATTTAACTTCTATGCAGAGTACATCATGAGAAACGCTGGACTGGAAGAAACACACGCTGGAATCAGGATTGCTGAGAGAAATATCAATCACCTCAGATATGCAGATGACACCATCCTTATGGCAGAAAGTGAAGAGGAACTAAAAGGCCTCTTGATGAAAGTGAAAGCAGAGAGTGAAAAAGTTGGATTAAAGCTCAACATTCAGAAAACGAAGATCATGGCATCTGGTCCCATCACTACATGGGAAATAGATGGAGAAACAGTGGAAATAGTGTCAGACTTTGTTTTTTTGGGCTCCAAGATCACTGCAGATGGTAAGTACAGCCATGAAATTAAAAGACGCTTACTCCTTGGAAGGAAAATTATGACCAACCTAGATAGCATATTCAAAAGCAGAGACATTACTGTGCCAACAAAGGTTTGTCTAGTCAAGGCTATGGTTTTTTTCCTGTGGTCATGTATGGATGTGAGAGTTGGACTGTGAAGAAGGCTGAGTGCCGAAGAATTGAGGCTTTTGAATTGTGGTGTTGGAGAAGACTCTTGAGAGTCCCTTGGACTGCAAGAAGATCCAACCAGTCCATTCTGAAGGAGATCAGCCCTAGGATTTCTTTGGAAGGAATGGTGCTGAAGCTGAAACTCCAGTACTTTGGCCACCTCATGCAAAGGGTTGACTCATTGGAAAAGACGCTGATGCTGGTAGGGATTGGGGGCAGGAGGAGAAGGGGACGACAGAGGATGAGATGGCTGGATGGCATCACTGACTTGACGGACATGAGTCTGGGTGAACTCCGGGAGCTGGTGATGGACAGGGAGGCCTGGCGTGCTGCGGTTCATGGGGTCACAGAGTTGGACACGACTGAGCGACTGAACTGAACTGAACTGATAGGAGACTTCCTGATAGTTGAGTAGTTAAGAATCCACCTTCCAATGCAGGGGACGTGGTCGGGAAATAAAATCTCATATGCCAGGGGGCAACTGAGCCACATGTTGCAATGAAGAGCCCTTGTGGCCATAAATAAGTGATAAAAAGAAAGGAAATACAAAAAGAAGATAAGAGATAATTGGAGAGTGTTTCTGGGGTGTGTAGATCAGGCATCAGATCAGATCAGATCAGTCGCTCAGTCGTGTCTGACTCTTTGCGACCCCATGAACCGCAGCACGCCAGGCCTCCCTGTCCATCACCAGCTCCCGGAGGTCACTCAGACTCGCATCCATCGAGTCAGTGATGCCATCCAGCCATCTCATCCTCTGTTGTCCCCTTCTCCTCCTGCCCTCAATCCCTCCCAGCATCAGAGTCTTCTCCAATGAGTCAACTCTTCGCATGAGGTGGCCAAAATACTGGAGTTTCAGCTTTAGCATCATTCCTTCTAAAGAAATCCCAGGGCTGATCTCCTTCAGAATGGACTGGTTGGATCTCCTTGCAGTCCAAGGGACTCTCAAGAGTCTTCTCCAACACCACAGTTCAAAAGCATCAATTCTTCGGCACTCAGCCTTCTTCACAGTCCAGCTCTCACATCCATACATGACCACAGGAAAGACCATAGCCTTGACTAGGCGAACCTTTGTTGGTAAAGTAATGTCTCTGCTTTTGAATATGCTATCTAGGTTGGTCATAACTTTCCGTCCAAGGAGCAAGCGTCTTTTAATTTCATGGCTGCAGTCACCATCTGCAGTGATTTTGGAGCCCAGAAAAACAAAGTCTGACACTGTTTCCACTGTTTCCCCATCTATTTCCCATGCAGTGATGGGACCAGATGCCATGATCTTCGTTTTCTGAATGTTGAGCTTTAAGCCAACCTTTTCACTCTCCTCTTTCACTTTCATCAAGAGGCTTTTTAGCCCCTCTTCACTTTCTGCCATAAGAGTGGTGTCATCTGCATATCTGAGGTTATTGATATTTCTCCCGGCAATCTTGATTCCAACTTGTGTTTCTTCCAGTCCAGCATTTCTCATGATGTACTCTGCATATAAGTTAAATAAACATGGTGACAATATGCAGCCTTGACGTACTCCTTTTCCTATTTGGAACCAGTCTTTTGTTCCATGACCAGTTCTAACTGTTGCTTCCTGACCTGCATACAGATTTCTCAAGAGGCAGATCAGGTGGTCTGGTATTCCCATCTCTTTCAGAATTTTCCATAGTTTATTGTGATCCACACAGTCAAAGGCTTTGGCATAGTCAATAAAGCAGAAATAGATGTTTTTCTGGAACTCTCTTGCTTTTTCCATGATCCAGCGGATGTTGGCAATTTGATCTCTGGTTCCTCTGCCTTTTCTAAAACCAGGCATAGTGTACATATTTTAAAGTATATATCAAAATTATAGTCAGTGCCATTTGAAAAAATCTTATGTAAATTTTATTGAATTACTAAGCTCTGTTAACAGGGATAATGCTTCCTTTAAAGGTTTATAACAAATATTCCTTGCCCTTTCTCTTCAAATGCCTGTGTTTATTTTATTGTTCATTAATCCAGTAATTGGATTGTAGTGTGTCACCCCAGTACTCTTGCCTGCAGAATCCCATGGACGGAGGAGCCTGGTACGCTCCAGTCCATGGGGTTGCTAAGAGTCGGACACGACTGAGTGACTTCACTTTAACTTTTCACTTTCATGCATTGGAGAAGGAAATGGCAGCCCACTCCAGTATTCTTGCCTGGAGAATCCCAGGGACAGAGGAGCCTAGTGGGCTGCCGTCTATGATATCGCACAGAGTCGGACACGACTGAAGCGACTTAGCAGCAGCAGTGCTTGCTTTGGATGTTGAAGCATATGAGAAAAATATAAATTAGATATTTTGTTAATGAAGATGATAATATTTATGGTATGTCATGTGTGAGGCTAATAGCAAGTTGACACAGTAGGAATCTTTCTACCCTGTATACTCATTGAAAGGACTGATGCTGAAGCTGATGCTCCAATACTTTGGCCACCTGATGCGAAGAGCCAGCTCATTAGAAAAGACCCTATGCTGGGAAGGATTGGGGGCAGGAGGAGAAGGGGACGACAGAGGATGAGATGGTTGGATGGCATCACGGACTCAATGGACCTGAACTTAGACAAACTCCAGGAGATGGTGATGTACAGTGAAACCTGGCGTGCTGCAGTCCATGTTGTTGCAAAGAGTCGGACACGACTGGAGACTGAAGAACAACAACAAGGAATCTTTGTAGCTTCTGATCCTTGTTCTATGAACTGGTCTGTGAAACCCATGGGTTTGGAAAGGAGATCAGAGATGATCTTTGTTGTTCAGTTGCTAAGTCCAACTCTTTTGCGACCCCATGGACTGTAGCCCACCAGGCTTCTCTTTCCATGGGATTTCCCAAATCAGAATACTGGAGTGGGTTGCCATTTCCTTCTCCAGGGCATATTCCCAACTCAGGGATCAAACCCATGTCTCCTGCATTGGCAAGTAGATTCTTTACCACTAAGCCACCAGGGAAGTCCAGTGATGATCTACTGTGGGTTATTAAAAATTAACAACCTAAGAAGCTTGTATTGGCAGTATTATTGAACTATACCCTATCTTGTACAATAGATATATTGTGGAAAGTTTAAGCAATAGAATTAGGAGTCCTTGTTGTTTAAAGTGTACATAGGTCAATCCTAATCTCCCAATTTGTCCCGCCCTCCCCTTCTCCCACGCCCCCCACCCTGTGTCCATATGTCTGTTCTCATATATACTACCGTGTGTAAGATGGATAGCTAGTGAGAACCTGCTGTATGGTACTGAGCTTGGTGTTCTGTGATGAAGTAAATAGGTGGGATGGGATGGTGGGGCGGGAGGGAGGTCCTTGAGGGAGGGGATATAAGTGTACATATAGCTGATTCACTTCATTGTACAGCAGAAACTAACACAACATTGTAAAACAATTAAAACAGTAAAACAAAATAAAAGTAAAATATGTGCGGGAAAAAATACAGTGTATATAGATTGAGACTGCATATGTTCTCCTAGGAATCTGTAGGTTTCTTATAAGAATTAAAAACTCTGTGTACTCATGTCAGCAATCATCAGGAAATATAATGCTAATGCTAAGTCGCTTCAGTCGTGTCCGACTCTGTGTGACCCCGTCCCTGGGATTCTCCAGGCAAGAATACTGGAGTGGGTTGCCATTTCCTTCTCCAATGCATGAAAGAGAAAAGTGAAAGTGAAGTCACTCAGTCATGTCCGACTCTTAGCGACCCCATGGACTGCAGCCCACCAGGCTCCTCTGTCCATGGATTTTCCAGGCAAGATTACTGGAGTGGGGTGCCATTGCCTTGGATATTCTAAATCATCTACTTGACCATCTTATAACCTAGATGCCAGGAGATTGCAGTGTCTCTGTTTATGCTTGTTTGGTCATGTTGGCTCCAAGTAGTGTTATACTACTTTGTGAAGAGTTAATTAAGAACTGAGGCATTTCTAACGTGTAAATGATGTAGTCATGTCTAGCAGGTGGATGGCCAAATGATATGATAGCCCACTATATAACGTAAGTTTTGTGGTAGTTCACATTCTGTTAACTAACATTCTTTGAGCATCTTCTGTGTTCCAGGCACTGATCAAAATATTTCTCATGTATAATAATATATATGATATTATTCAGTAATAATGAATCATAATTAATGTAAGGATTTGTGTTTTAAGTTTTTAATTTGTACAGTAGACCTGTGAGGTATGTGTAATTACTAGTCCTGTTTTACAGATGAGGGTACTGAAGTATAGAGAAATTAACTTTTTATGGTTACATAGCTAGTAAGTGGTAGAGTTGGTTTTCATACATATTACCTGACTCCATAGCCTCTAGCCACTGACTATACTGCCTCCTGATAGATAGCTGAGTGTACTGCCTCATAGTAGATCCCATCTGACATAGTCATCTGGGCATTCCAAACTCAGAATAGGCAAAATGGCATTGTATTCATGTTACCAATTCAGATTTTAATTCAGCAAACATCTTGTTTCCTGTTATGTTGATTTAATAATACTGGTTTTGTGATTGTTTGGATTTAATTTGTAAGATTTTACTTGTCATATGTATTGTTATAAACACTGAGTTTTATCCTAGTTTGTATATATTTCAGTAATATTATAACAAAGATAATACTATAACAAAAATTTCAATAACATTATAACATAAAGAGAAGGCTGAACACTGCAGAATTGATGCTTTTGAGCTGTGGGTGTTGGAGAAGACTCTTGAGAGTCCCTTGGACTGCAAGGAGATCCAACCAGTCAATCCTAAAGGAAATCAATCCTGAATATTAATTAGAAAGAAAGACTGATGCTGAAGCGCCAATACTTTAACCACCTGATGCAAAGATCCAACTCACTGGAAAAGACTTTGATGCTGGGAAAGATTGAAGGCAATGGGAGAAGGGGACGGCAGAGGATGAGATGGTTGGATGGCATCACTGACTCAATGGACATGAATTTGAGCAAGCTCTGGGAGATGGTGAAGGACAGGGAAAGCCTGGTGTGCTGCAGTCCTTGGGGTTGCAAAGAGTCGGACACGACTGAATGGCTGAACAACATAACAAAAATAACTTCATACTCAGAGATTACAGTTGAGATGCTATGTAAGGATTGCTTTGGATCTTTTTCTTTTGACTGTACCACCCAGCTTGTGGAATCTTAGTTCCCCAACCAGGAATCACATCCATGCCCTTCTCAGTGATCAGAGAAATCTTTTGTGATGCAAATGAATACATATTGATTTTAGTTATTATACAGATGCAGAATTTTATATAATGTATTGGATTTCCTTAAACTAAAACAGCATGAATGAGGAGACTCAGTTTTGTTGTTTTGTATGTTTGGATGCACTTCTCCTAACTCAGCTGAGTCATGTTATAGACAGTCATGGGAACTAATATAGACAATACTCTGTAGGATTTTCCCCAGGTGGTTTCCCAATTGGGGGCTATTCTCTAGTCACAATCAGGGGATGGTGTCCTATTTATAGAGTCCTCTAAAGTCTATTACTGTCAAAAACATGGAGGGTCTCTTATTCAGAAGAAAACTGAAGTAGTAAGAAGCAAAAAGAATTATCCCTGATTTTACTGAGAGTTGTCTTGATTTAAATGAAACTATGATTTAGTTTATAATCAAAATGAAGATTATCTTAATCTTTCTCTTTATAAAATTTAATCTTTTTAAACCTTAATTTGGTAAATTTTCCTTTTGCAAATTTAATTCATTTGCATTACATATCAGAGATTTTACTTACTGTGCTTTTTCAGTGTGCTAGTAAGAAACCCTTTTGAATTCAAGAGCTATGTATGTATTGAGTTCCTACTGCATACAAGCTTTTCTGCTGGTCATTGGTGGTTTATTTACTTACTGATAACATCATCTGATTTAGGTACATATGCCTATCATACTTAAGAAGTAGAAAAACTTCAGTCAAGTGTTTGAGTCTCTGATATTATCTGGTTCCATGGTAGTACATGAGTTTGAGCAAGCTCCGGGAGTTGGTGATAGACAGGGAAGCCTGGTGTGCTGCAGGCCATGGGGTCGCAGAGTTGGACACGACTGAGCAACTGAACAGAACTGAGGGTAGTTTAATTTTCTGAAGTTTCTCTGGCTGAATTTTTTTTTTGTTTCTTTCCCCTTGTAATTTTCTACTTCTGGAAATTTATTCTACTTTAAGCAATGTATGCATTTACACTCTTAAAATATTCCATGGAAGAACTATAGCATAACTACCACTGTAAAGTTGTATAGGACTTTTAATATATAATTCCAGTCTGTGACCTGAAATACTTTCTGATGTTTGATAAAATCTTCTGAGCTAATTTCTTTTTTAGACTGGAAATAAGTAGTTCCTGGGACATCTGAAATTATTTTTTTTAAAAAGTGATTATATATACCTTTTTCTTAAAAGAAGTTCTAGATCTTTGTTATATTCACTTAGGGCTTTTGTGTATTGTCAGACTTGGTTAGGGGTTAGTCATGGAACTGACATATTGGTCACTAACTTAAAATAATGATAAATCCATTTGGGAAGAATGTGATTTAACTGGAGTAGACTACCTTGGAGGTTTATTTCTTCTTTTTTGGTTTTTATATGCTTGAATGCTGTAGGCCAGTTATTCTCGGGAGGGGTGATTTTTGTCCTCTGGGGCGTTTGGTAGTGTCTGGAGACATTTTTGGTCGGTTGTTGCTGGTATTTAGTGAATCTCTAGATACAAAAGGGGGAAAAAAACCACTGTAGATAGAAAAAACAAATTATCTAGCCCCAAATGTCAGTTGTACTGAGGCTGAGGGATACTGAAGGCCAATTTGTGACTCACCAGTGGTGATTTTTTTTTTTTTTTTGGTCTAGAGTGTTTATGATTTTTCATTCTTTTCCAAATTCCCCTTAATTTTTAAAGTATATATATATTAGCCCTCATCTTAAAGATGGGACAGTACTGAATATGAAAGGATAGTATTTGGGTTTTAGCTTATTAAAGTTAATCAAAGTATTTTACTAAATTCTCGATTTGGGGAACCCTGTGTAGTCGTTGTCTGGATATTGAAAAAAAAAGTAATTATTCAGTTGAAAATGCTTTTACTGTGTAGATTACTCATGATTTGATGTATTTCTTTTCTTACTTTCTAATAGGCTTTTAAGGATATGCTGTATTCAGCTCAGGACCAGGCACCTTCTGTGGAAGGTAAGATGCATTAATCCCTACATTTAACCACATAAAACTTCTTTTTAAGAAGAGATATTTTAAACTGAATAGTATAAAACTAATATAACTTACCCTACTATACAGATCTTTTTTAGCTTTTATAATATATATTATGATTACTTTATGGTTCAGTGAAATTTTTATTGTTTAGCTCACATTTACTTTATGATGGATCTCTTATGTCCGTACATCACCTTAGTATTGTGAATCACAGATACTGGTTTAAAGTTCTTAAGTGCCGTGCTGCCTCCCCCCAGCAGTTTGTTCTTATATCTGTTTTTCTTATCTGTTAATCCATCCATCCATCATTCAGTGAATCCTTAGTTCATAACTAGTCTGGCACCAAAGCCTTTTGTTTCCATTTATGTCATGTCTTTAGACTGAGACTAGTGAAACAAGATGTATCTACTCTGTGTGTGTGTACATGGATATAAGCATGCATATGTATGCATGTGCACAGCTTGGCAGTCGTAAAGTGACTGACCTAAGCGTAGTGGTTATCTTTCTAATTATCTTTATTGATCCTTCCTTTTCTGTTACCTAAGCTTCTGCTCACCAGTTCACTCTTTATGGGTTTAACCATTGATAGGTTTGAGGAGTTGTAAGTTAAAGTTGTAGTTCTTATGTCAGTAAATAACTAGGAGCTAATTGAACAACACAAGGGAGTGTTCCTTCTGAGGCCGATAGTCTTTTAAAATTTTGTATCATATTTCCATGAGAGATGAATATGAAGTTGTTTATTAAAACTATAGATCTGTAATTAAAAATCTGATTGTCTTTAATGACATAGACATGTATATCTTTCTACCCATTCTGAATTCAAAGTGTGCTTCCTTCACTTTACCAGGATAAAATCTTTACCAGGATACTGACACCTGGGTATTAGTTGTATAATATGTCACTAAATTTTGGATTATATTTAATACATTTAATATAATTAATGTGTTCTCTAATATTTAACTGAAGACAAATATTTAGTTCTTTATTGGGTTATTATCTCTTATGTGTCTTGAAGAGTACCACCTCAAAAGATTTTAAGAATGTGAGAAAAATGAAATTATATGGAAGTTAAGCTGATTTCCTCACCCTGTGTAACTTGCTTTAATAGTGGTTCTTTTAACTTTATTCTAATTGGGCTACTTCTCCTTATTTTTTTTTTTTTTTTTAAGTTTTATCATCTGGTTTGTAACAAAGATATTCTGAAGTGTGTTGAAAGTTATAATGTTCTTTATTCATCTCTCCATGCTAGGTCATGTTGCTAGTAAATCTCATACACTGTCAGCTGTTTTTGGAGGAAAAACTAAATTCTGTCAAAGTATGCTAAAATGACACATATTTACAGTTAATAGCTTTTTATCTCATTGCCCAGAGACATGAACTTCACTGGACTCTGTTATAAAGGGAGTATTGTAGGCTGATTATGCACATATATGTGCTGTCTTCATAAGGGAAATATTTTGAACTTATTCATTCTTTCAATTCTCAGATAAAGACTAAAGTCATGTAGTTTTTATTTTCTTAACAGGAATTTTTCTCTTTAGACACACTAAAGAATTGACGGTATTGGAAAGTAGTTTAAGGAAACATTATCTTATATGGTATTGAGGTTAGAAAATGTTATTAAAGGGACTCAATTTTGTCTCTCATTTGCATTGTGATACTGTATTAATTTATTCTCTTTTATACAGTGTTTAAATTATAATCATTTCTGTTGTTCCTTTATTCTTGCTCCTGAGATCATATCTCTAGATTTTTATTTAGCAGATCAGATCAGATCAGATCAGTCGCTCAGTCGTGTCTGACTCTTTGCGACCCCATGAACTGCAGCATGCCAGGCCTCCCTGTCCATCACCAACTCTCGGAGGTCACTCAGACTCACATCCATCGAGTCAGTGATGCCATCCAGCCATCTCATCCTCCGCCGTCCCCTTCTCCTCCTGCCCCCAATCCCTCCCAGCATCAGAGTCTTCTCCAATGAGTCAACTCTTCGCATGAGGTGGCCAAAATACTGGAGTTTCAGCTTTAGCATCATTCCTTCCAAAGAAATCACAGGGCTGATCTCCTTCAGAATGGACTGGTTGGATCTCCTTGCAGTCCAAGGGACTCTCAAGAGTCTTCTCCAACACCACAGTTCAAAAGCATCAATTCTTCGGCGCTCAGCCTTCTTCACAGTCCAGCTCTCACATCCATACATGACCACAGGAAAAAGCATATCCTTGACTAGGTGAACCTTTGTTGGCAAAGTAATGTCTCTGCTTTTGAATATGCTGTCTAGGTTGGTCATAACTTTCCTTCCAAGGAGTAAGCGTCTTTTAATTTCATGGCTGCAGTCACCATGTGCAGTGATTTTGGAGCCCAGAAAAATAAATTCTGACACTGTTTCCACTGTTTCCCCATCTATTTCCCATGCAGTGATGGGACCAGATGCCATGATCTTCGTTTTCTGAATGTTGAGCTTTAAGCCAACCTTTTCACTCTCCTCTTTCACTTTCATCAAGAGGCTTTTTAGTTCCTCTTCACTTTCTGCCATAAGGGTGGTGTCATCTGCATATCTGAGGTGATTGATATTTCTCCCAGCAATCTTGATTCCAACTTGTGTTTCTTCCAGTCCAGCATTTCTCATGATGTACTCTGCATATAAGTTAAATAAACATGGTGACAATATACACCCTTGACGTACTCCTTTTCCTATTTGGAACCAGTCTGTTGTTCCATGTCCAGTTCTAACTGTTGCTTCCTGACCTGCATATAGGTTTCTCAAGAGGCAGATCAGGTGGTCTGGTATTCCCATCTCTTTCAGAATTTTCCACAGTTTATTGTGATCTACACAGTCAAAGGCTTTGACATAGTAAAGCAGAAATAGATGTTTTTCTGGAACTCTCTTGCTTTTTCCATGATCCAGCAGATGTTGGCAATTTGATCTCTGGTTCCTCTGCCTTTTCTAAAACCAGCTTGAACATCAGGAAGTTCACGGTTCACATATTGCTGAAGCCTGGCTTGGAGAATTTTGAGCATTACTTTACTAGTGTGTGAGATGAGTGCAATTGTGCGGTAGTTTGAGCACTCTTTGGCATTGCCTTTCTTAGGGATTGGGATGAAAACTGACCTTTTCCAATCCTGTGGCCACTGCTGAGTTTTCCAGATTTGCTGGCATATTGAGTGCAGCACTTTCACAGCATCATCTTTCAGGATTTAGAATAGCTCCACTGGAATTCCATCACCTCCACTAGCTTTGTTCGTAGTTCTAAGGCCCATTTGACTTCACATTCCAGGATGTCCGGCTCTAGGTCAGTGATCACACCATCATGATTATCTGGGTCGTGAAGCTCTTTTTTGTACAGTTCTTCTGTGTATTCTTGCCACCTCTTCTTAATATCTTCTGCTTAAGTAATGCATCATCAGCAGATTTATCACAGAGTCCAAGATAGGGCTTTCAACTTTTAACATTTTTTTCAGGCCAAATAAAATAGGATATGGGGAGTGGAACTCAGGCACTGATAATTTTACTGTCTCTCTAGGTAATTCTAATATATAGCCAAAGTCAAGAACCCATGCCATAAATAATCTTAAAGAATTTTAGGTCAGTATTGTTAATGCTAAGTTTTTTTAGGTAATAACTAGCCAGTAGGTTAATCTATTTCTTAAGTTCATTGATAGTTTGATTATTCTATTAGCATCAATAGGATGTTTATTTTTTAAATGTTTATTGCATTGAGTTGAGTATAAGTAATAGCTGTACTGATTATTTACATATATTAAATAGTTATAACTTAATATTGTTATTAGAATTAAAGAGTCATTTTTGTTTATTACTTAAGATGAGTCATAGTGCAGTAAGTGGCATATTCATATTTTTACATACTTTTGTTTAAGATGGAATGGGTTTCTAATTATAGTGAAAGAAAAATAACTTGAAATGGATTCTTAAAGAGTGAAGTGGTTTATTTGATAGAAGTATATTAGATAAAAGGCACAGTATATGAAAGCTTTTGTTGGTAAGAATTTGATCACTATTTTTTACGCTAGTGGATCATTTTCTTCTAATTTTTAGATAGTGCTTTTATTCTAATATCACAAGTAAGGTGGCTTTTTTCCCATTTAAAAGTAAATCAACCAAACAAAATTAATTTCAGTGTATTAAGAAATCAAAGCATGTTTACTTAAAGTTGCTTTTATTATTCAAATAAACATTCAGATTATTTTTCTTGGTTATTTTGCTTTATTCATCCTTTGAGAGTTAATTTCATGAATCATTATTCGTTGATTTGTGAAAAATAAAGTGTCTCTACTTTTATTTAAAACAAATGTGTTACAAAAAACATGTTTTGTAATTGTAACTAGGAGATTCTCATATTCTGAAGGAAAATATTTAAAATGCTAAAATACTTATTCTCAGGTATTCCTTATCAATTCATATCTAATCTCTTTTGATACGTGTTAATATCATTGCGTGTTCTTCCGTGTGTTAGTTTGGGTAGGCATTCACATTTGTAAATATGTGACCAAGAAGATGGCTTAAAATTCTTTGTTAAAACTTACACTGTGTAATGATTTTAAAATAAGGACATAATTAAGGATTTTACTGTTTATTTTATCTTTTTTACGCTGGAAGAATTGTAGAACATATGTGACAGTAGAATGAGGATTTATTTTATGTGGAGGGGTAGACATGCACTTAGAACCTTTAAATTCAACCTTTAGTGAAGTAATGTTTTGAGGAACTTTCAGAAATAGATGCTAAAACCCTTTAAACTATATTGTGCTTTTTATAATTCCTGCTGTCAATGAGGTATTTGGGACAGATTAAATTAAGCTGCAAACTGAAAGTCCCAACGTCAGTGAATTAATAGTATCTTAATAATCAGGATTGTTTTGAGGCAAGACATTTTATTATGGATATGACAACAGAACTTCTAATTGTGGTACCCATTTGACATAATCAAATTTTGTCAAATTTTTTGGTTTGGCCACAAATTTTTGGTCACCCAGTTCTTGGGTAAATAGTCACACCTGTATTGGGGAAATTTCCTCCTTCAGGATAATTTTGATATTTATGACTTATATACTTCATATAATTTGTACACTAAGTTTGTTTTGGTTTATACTGAGTTATTGTCAAGTAAGGCTTCAAACTTTATTTTGCCATCATCTTTTAAAAATATAGTATCTTTGTTTAGAAGCATTAATGTTTTCTGTTCTTGTGATGGAAAAATATGAGAATCTGACAGTCAGGCTACCTCATAGAATTGAAAATAGACATTTCTAATTGAAAGGGACTTTAAAAGATCATTTTGCTTCATCATCATTTTAGATTTATGCAATCTGAGACCGTGTTAAGTTTGCATGACTCAGAGAGAACAATCAGGATCATTAATGCTATCACTAATGCTAGGTGACGACCAAAGGAGAGTTCAGGAGATTAAACTAGTGTTGAAACGTAAAAATAGTGTTTTATATTGACTTTATATTTTGATCCAAATGGTATCTTTGAATTCAGACATTTTTAATCAGGCATTTCCTTGAGTCTTTGTGTTTTTAAAAGAAGCATTATCTAGTTTGAATGATACTGAACTATTTGACTTATTGGGCAGAAACTAATTGTCTTTCCAGAAATCTGTGCTAAGTTTTTTATTACTCCAAATAATTCCTAGAAGTATTGGGAAAAAATTATAAGATAATTTTTATCTTATAATTTTAATTATACATTATAATTATACATTATAATTAATGTATAATTTAAATTAAATTATAATTTAATTATAATGTATAATTTAATTATACATTATAATTAATGTATACATTAATATAATTTATACATTTATCTAATGTATAAAATTAGATAAAATCAGTAATAGCAGTAGTTATAAAGGTTAGAATAAGGGGGAAATAAAGATAGAATTGTAAGAGAAAGCTCCAGTAAATTTTTATTTATTTATTTATTTATGGCTGAGCCGGGGAAGGCAATGGCACCCCACCCCAGTACTTTTGCCTGGAAAATCCCATGGACAGAGGATCCTGGTAGGCTCCAGTCCATGGGGTCGCTAAGAGTCGGACACGACTGAGCGACTTCACTTTCACTTTTCACTTTCATGCATTGGAGAAGGAAATGGCAACCCACTCCAGTGTTCTTGCCTGGAGAATCCCAGAGACGGGGGAGCCTGGTGAGCTTCTGTCCATGGGGTTGCACAGAGTCAGACACGACTGAAGCGACTTAGCAGCAGCAGCAGCAGCAGCATGGCTGAGCTGGTCTTCGTTGCTACACTCAGGCTTTCTTGAGTGGCAGGGGGAGGCTACTCTCTAGTTGCGGAAAACGTGCTTCTCGTTATGGTGGCTTCTCTTGTAGAGCACAGACTCTAGAGCCAAGGGCTTCAGTGGTTGGGGCTTATTGTCTCTAGAGTCCTGGCTCAGTAGTTGTGGTTCACAGGCTTAGTTGCCCTGCGACATGTGGAAGCTTCCTGGACCAGGGATTGAACCCATGCCCCCTGCATTGGCAGGTAGTTTCATAACCACCTGTATCTCCCTGAACCACCAGGGAAGTCTTCCAGTAAATTTAATATATACAATAGATACCATAAAGATCCTGGAAGGAAAAGAACATCAGGTAATATTGAGGAAATCTGAGTAAATTATGGACGTTAGTTAATAATGTATCATTATTGGCTCATTAATTCTGACAAATGTATCTTATTCATCATGTAAGATGTTAATAACAGGGGAAACTGGAGAGTAGGGGGCAGTAAATGGAACCCTCTGTACAACTTTTGTAACTTTTCTGTAAATATACAACTATTCTAAAATGAAGAGTTTATTTAAAAAAATCAAAAGATGCTATAAGATTTATAGTTTCCAGAAGCTAATTGTAAGTTCAGCCCTGACTTTGCTGGAATTCAGAAGGTAGAGGTGAGCATGATTATTTTCAGAATTAATTAATAAGATAAATTTATACCAGTTCCTCACAAAAAGATCAGTTTTTACTCAGCATGAGATTTGAGAGAAGTTCTTCCTTCAGATCTTCATGAAGAATATTTTCTTTGGTGTGCTAGATTGTATCTCCAGCAACTATTTTACAAAAAACATGGCAATAAGTTTCATGAGACAGCCTCTTAGAATCCAAGGGTATGATGTAAAAATTTATTTCTCTGACCTACAAGGCCCTAAATAATCTGATCCTGTGCCTGTAACCTCACCTTCTGCCATTTTCCTCCTTCTTTACTAGGTTCCAGTCCTATTGCCTTTTCTATACCTAAATCAGCCCAAGCTTGCTCTTACAATAGGGCCTTAGCTCTTGCTCTGTGTTGAGAATCACTAGATCATTTCATAGCTGTGTCCTTCAAGAGACCTTCTGAATAGTCAATGGGAAAGACTAGGGATCTCTTCAAGAAAATCAGAGATACCAAAGGAACATTTCATGCAAAGATGGGCACGATAAAGGACAGAGATGGTGTGGACCTAACAAGCAGAAGATATTAAGAAGAGGTGGCAAGAATACACAGAAGAACTGTACAAAAAAGAGCTTCAAGACCCAGATAATCATGATGATGTGATCACTGACCTAGAGCCAGACATCCTGGAATGTGAAGTCAAATGGGCCTTAGAAAGCATCACTATGAACAAAGCTAGTGGAGGTGATGGAATTCCAGTGGAGCTATTCCAAGTCCTGAAAGATGATGCTGTGAAAGTGCTGCACTCAATATGCCAGCAAATTTGGAAAACTCAGCAGTGGCCACAAGATTGGAAAAGGTCAGTTTTCATCCCAATCCCTAAGAAAGGCAATGCCAAAGAGTGCTCAAACTACCGCACATTTGCACTCATCTCACACGCTAGTAAAGTAATGCTCAAAATTCTCCAAGCCAGGCTTCAGCAATATGTGAACTGTGAACTTCCTGATGTTCAAGCTGGTTTTAGAAAAGGCAGAGGAACCAGAGATCAAATTGCCAACATCCGCTGGATCATGGAAAAAGCAAGAGAGTTCCAGAAAAACATCTATTTCTGCTTTATTGACTATGCCAAAGCCTTTGACTGTGTGGATCACAATAAACTATGGAAAATTCTGAAAGAGATGGGAATACCAGACCACCTGATCTGCCTCTTGAGAAATCTGTATGCAGGTCAGGAAGCAACAGTTAGAACTGGTCATGGAACAACAGACTGGTTCCAAATAGGAAAAGGAGTACGTCAAGGCTGCATATTGTCACCATGTTTACTTAACTTATATGCAGAGTACATCATGAGAAATGCTGGACTGAAAGAAGCACAGGTTGCAATCAAGATTGCCGGGAGAAATATCAATAACCTCAGATATGCAGATGACACCACTCTTATGGCAGTAAGTGAAGAGGGGCTAAAAAGCCTCTTGATGAGAGTGAAGGTGGAGAGTGAAAAGGTTGGCTTAAAGCTCAACATTCAAAAAACGAAGATCATGGCATCTGGTCCCATCACTGCATGGGAAATAGATGGGGAAACAGTGGAAACAGTGTCAGACTTTATTTTTCTGGGCTCCAAAATCACTGCAGATGGTGACTGCAGCCATGAAATTAAAAGACGCTTACTCCTTGGAAGGAAAGTTATGACCAACCTAGATAGCATATTCAAAAGCAGAGACATTACTTTACCAACAAAGGTTCGCCTAGTCAAGGCTATGGTCTTTCCTGTGGTCATGTATGGATGTGAGAGCTGGACTGTGAAGAAGGCTGAGCGCCGAAGAATTGATGCTTTTGAACTGTGGTGTTGGAGAAGACTCTTGAGAGTCCCTTGGACTGCAAGAAGATCCAACCAGTCCATTCTGAAGGAGATCAATCCTGGAATTTCTTTAGAAGGAATGATGCTAAAGCTGAAACTCCAGTATTTTGGCCACCTCATGCGAAGAGTTGACTCATTGGAGAAGACTCTGATGCTGGGAGGGATTGAGGGCAGGAGGAGAAGGGGACGACAGAGGATGAGATGGCTGGATGGCATCACTGACTTGATGGGTGTGAGTCTGGGTGACCTCCGGGAGCTGGTGATGGACAGGGAGGCCTGGCGTGCAGCGGTTCATGGGGACACGACTGAGCGACTGATCTGATCTGATCTGATTAGCCCCTCAGTCACTTTTTTGCATCACCCTATTTTATTTATTTTTGCACACAGTTCTTTGATATCTTGTGTTTTTTTCATTGATTTATTAGTTTTCTTGAGACAGTATATTAAAAGATGCTTGCTCCTTGGAAAAAAGCTATGACCAGCCTAGACAGCATATTAAAAAGCAGAGACATTATTTTGCCAACAAAGGTTTGCCTAGTCAAAGCTATGGTTTTTCCAGTAGTCATGTACAGATGTGAGAGTTGGACTATAAAGAAAGCTGAGCGCATAAGAATTGACGCTTTTGAACTGTGGTATTGAAGAAGACTCTTGAGACTCTCTTGGACTGAAAGGAGATCCAACCAGGCAATCCTAAAGCAAATCAATCCTGAATATTCATTGAAGGGACTGATGCTGAAGTTGAAACTCCAATTCTTTGGCCACCTGATGAGAAGAACTGACTCATTGGAAAAGACCCTGTGCTGGATAAAGATTGAAGGCAGGAGGAGAAGGGGATGACAGAGGATGAGATGGTTGGATGGCATCACCGACTTAATGGACATGAGTTTGAGTAAGCTTTGGGAATTGGTGATGGACAGGGAAGCCTGGTGTGCTGCAGTCCATGGGGTTGCAGAGTTGAACACGACTGAGTGACTGAACTGAACTGAGGCAGTAGAAGTCCCTTGAGACCAGAGATTTTTACTTTTTTTTTTTTTAATGTTTTATATCTAGTATCTAAAATAGGCACATACCTTACATATTTACTGCGCACATTAATGAGTAGGAATAAATATGAATCCTTTCCCTCAATATTCCTTAAAGCCAAAGTACCATTTATTTAAAAATTCACCTAGCTTGCTTCTTTGTTTTTAGTTTTGTTTTTTAATTTTTAACTTCTTGTGATCTTTAGATGCAGAATTTTGCCTGCTGGTTAGAAGGCTAAGCATAGTTTGTTATTGTTTTATAATGCTGATTGTCATTTCATAAACTGTAGGCTGAGGTGACACACATAGTCTTTCTTTAAAACTGGAATAGAAGCAGATAATGTGACATCTTAGTTTATAAAGATTTTTTGGCGTTGTATTGTCTTGATACCAAGCACAGTTTCCTTTGATTGCTGAGATTTTTATAAGCCATTGGGTGGTTGTATATTTTTTATAAGATACTAAATCACTTTTTGTTTTTATATGCTTCTTTTCAAAGATATGAAATAGGCATAAATTTGAAAAACCATGTATGAATTGTTGAGTATTTTCCATGTATGTCTGCTTTAATGGGATATGTGTTGTAGAGAATTTGAATTGAAATGGAAAGACCTCAAAGTGCTTTGATTGTTTTCCTTTCGCATTTTGTCTCTTCTGTTATAAAGTATTCCTTTTGATGGAGAGTATATGGCTGATGTTAGCCTGGTATAACTCTGATTCAGTTAGCTTAATACAGCTCTCTGACTTTCTAAAATGGAATGAATAGATATAGTTAAGGATGTAAGTCACTGACCACTGCTGTACTAGCCTCTGCTTTTCTGCCATTTCTTTTTAGTTGCCCATCCCCTTTCCCAATCTTACGAACAGATTTTGTTGGATCATTTTTTGCTTAGGTCTCCTCTGCTTATTCAACTTGATTAGCAGATGTGTTATAGTCTCCCTAAGCTCCTTAGAATTCAGCTCTTAGTGGCATTGAAGATGAAAGTATGCTTGTAAATAATTCATTTTGATTATACGCTTGAATGGACAGAGTCCACTTCAGGCATCTTCTTCCACCTCACCTCTTTCCCCAAGTCTTTGTTGTTTTAACAGATGTGAGGTTGCTTTTTAAGTTCAAGAGGATGGAAGACTGAATTGCATTTGTAAAATTCATGAAGTAGTTTTTGCATGTATAGGATTGCTGTCAAATCTATGCATTCATAATACATTACTTACATTGTTTATAATCTGTGTCTCCCTTCCCCCAGTTTTTCATTTTGTTTTCCTGTATCACTGTCTGTTTAAAATTTTTTTCTCTGACCTAGAAATAAAGCCATCTGATATTTATGATAGGGAGAACTATATCTAATTTGTTACATTTTTGGCTTGGTAGTAGCATGAGAGTATCTTTTATAAGTTCCACTTTCCTGCTAGTGTTGTTTTGTTCAATCATTTACTGTCTATGTTTAGAAGTCCTTCTGCTAGTAGTGGCTTCATATTGTATGAGAAGACTGTATACCAGGGACAAATAGAGAGTTTAATCCCGAAAATTAAATTCTAATTTGTTTGTGACCACTGCAGCCTTCTTTTGAAATAAATACAGATTGCAAAAAGTGGAAGTTGAGACGTGAGGCAAGCCAAAAAGATTTTAAGAATAATGTATTTTCTATTCTCCATGAACTTCTTTTAGAAAGGATCAAAAGACCTGACTGATATTCAGAGACATGTAATGGAGTTTTTTCTTCCGAAGGATGTGCCTAGTTCATGTTTACATTGGAAAAGAATTGCATATTCCCTTGTATTATGAAAATGACAAGTTTTAGATAAAAAATATTATTACCCTCAAAAATAAACTTGTATATTCTTTAAAGATGCCACGGATCTTGAACTAGTTCACTAATAGGAAAGATGTGCTTCTGAATGATAAATAACATTGCTATTTGAGTTGACAAAAATACTTCTCTTTCACAGAGAATTAAACATAATTTAAAGCTCATTGTTAGGACACAAGATGATGATATAAATAGGTAGTAAAATTATGCGATGAAAATATGTATCCACTTTGAATAGCATACAAGTAGGAAGCTAGAAGAAATGAAAAATGCTTTTAATCCTTTCTTTGTGATACTACAGAATATTTAAAATATTTTCAGTATTTAAAGTTTTCCTTTGCATATAAAGGTCAATAACACACAAGGGTACTGTGTCATTTGTTACACAGTGCTATTTCTTTATTTATTGGTAAGTTTGAGGGAAGGTCATAAAGTAGAGAAGGAATAATTACAAAACAGTAAGTCACGAAACAAAAATTCTGGAAATTATTGGTATCTACTCTGCATTGTATACAAAAGAATACTGTAACACATGAATGACTATGATGATTTCAGATAGAATTTTCTAATCTAGTATTAGAAAACTGGAACAATTGTTAAAGCTTTAAGTTGGCAGAACTTTCAGTTAAGGAAACTTTTTCTTTATGCTCTTTTTTCATTAGGTAGGACCACCTTTGTCTTTAGTGAAAGAATGCCAATGAGAAAGGTAGAATGAATAGAAAGTTTTGATTAGAGAGTAGTTTTCCAGCACTGGGTTATATCATTGAATAAAAGAAACTAAAATTCCTGACCTCAAGGTAGAAAAGATGCTCTGAAAATTGTTTAGATTCGCAATAATGTTTAATTATTGCAGTAATAAGAAGAAGGAATAAGGCATTCAGTGGTTGAAAGAGTAGATAATCCTCTGTTAGTTTTCTGTGTCTGCTCTAAGAGTTTATCACAAACCTGGTGGCTTAAAGTAAGAGACACTTGTTCTTTCTCAGCACTGGAGGCCACAGTGGGAAATCAAAATGTTGGCAGGGCTTCACTCCTGGAATTGGGGGGGGGATGATCTATGTCTTCCAGCCTCTGGTAGTTGCTGACTTCTTTGGCTTGTGGCCACTTCACCCCAATCTGTTCCTCTTCACTTTGCCTTCTTCTCCCTCTATTCTCTGTGTATCTAAGGACATTTTTCATTGGATTTGAGGCTTTCTGGGTAATTCAGGATGGTTTTATCTCATGATTTAATTTCATCACAGATTCCAGTGATTTGACATAGATATCTTTTGCCCATTAGTGAGAACAATTGTGGTCAGTTTTGGCCTACCATATCCCTAAATCTGAATTGAAAAAAAAAATGCCTTGTAGTTCATGTTGTATCTTCACACTTGATGCTAGAGCTAGAGGTACAACTGAGGCATTTGTTTTCACAGTCTAGTCTACCCACATTGAAGGGACAGTCAAATGATGTTAAAAAAAAAAAATTAAGTAGATACACAGAAAGTAGAAAGCTGTCCAGTATATAGGCTTGACTGTATAAAATATAATATAGGACAGTTTACCTGCTTCTAACCAAACTATCCCTCTTTAGGATTTCTTTTATATTTCTAGTATCCTTCCTGAGGGAAACAAAAAGGCAGACCTTGTCCTAGCATGCAGGGTAAATGTCCTCTCTTCCCTCCAAAATTTTTATTATGAAAAATTTAAAGATATACAGAAGTAGAGAGAATGTGTACAGAATCCCATGTATCCATCACCCAGCTTCACTTCTTATCAATTGCCTAATCTTGTTTTGTCCTTGATTATTTTGAAGCAGATTCCAGAAATTATATCATTTTTCCATAAATATTTCTTTTGTTTTAAGCGTACATTTAGAAAAGTATAGTTAATTTACAATGTTGTGTTAGTTTCAGGTGTACAGCAAAGTAATTCAGCTATAGTAAGTCCTGTGTTCTACAGTGGGTCCCTCTTAGTTACCTATTTTTTGTATGGTAATGTGTAAATGTTAATCCCAAACTCCTAATTTTAGCCCCCTTTCACTGTTGGTAATCATATGTTTGTTTTGTAAGTCTGTAGATCTATTTCTATTTTGTTAATTCTATTTTGTTAATTCTATTTTGGTAATCATATGTTTGTTCTGTAAGTCTGTAGATCTATTTCTATTTTGTATATAAGTTCAGTTGTATCATTTTTTAGATTCCACATATAAGTAATATCATGTTTTTCTTCCTCTAATTTCACTTAGTATATGACGTCTTGGTCCATCCGTGTTGCTTCAGATGGCATTGTTTTCATTCTTTTTTATGGCTCAGAAATATTCCATTGTATGGAATCACACATCACATCTTTATCTGTTCATCTGTTGATGGACATTTAGGTTACTTCCACATCTTGGCTATTATAAATAATGCTGCTATGAACATTGGGGTACATTTGTCTTTTTGAATTATAGTTTTCTCTAGTGTAAATATTTCTAAAGGATAGTTCCTGTCCTATTTACCAAAATACAATTATCACACATAAAAATATTATTAGTAGTTTCTTAATATTAAGAATATAAGATATTTGATACTATTAAGAACTTGTTGCTCCTGCTGCTAAGTCGCTTCAGTCGTGTCCGACTCTGTGCGACCCCATAGATGGAAGCTCACCAGGCTCCCCTGCTCCTGGGATTCTCCAGGCAACAACACTGGAGTGGGTTGCCATTTCCTTCTCCAATGCAGGAAAGTGAAAAGTGAAAGTGAAGTCGCTCAGTCGTGTCCGACTCTTAGCGACTAACTATTAATATATTTTAAAAGATATTTTAGTCTGACCAGAGACACAAATAAGATCTATCATATGATTTATTGTGTTTGATTAACAAGTCTGTTAATTCTCCATCCATCAATGGTGGCACCATCCAAAACAGTAGCCACTAGCCACAAGTAGCTAGTAAAGTTTAAATTAATTACAATTAAAATGAAATACTCTGATCTTCAGTTACACTACTTACATATCAAATTCTTAGGAGCCACGTGAGGTTAGGGGCTACCATATTGGACACCACAGAACATTTCACTCATTGGAGAATGCTGTATTGGTTTGAACTGGTATGTAGATTTCTAACTCTCTTATTTTTCTTGCATTTTTATTTTTAAAATGTTAATTATTATATGGTGGAGCAAACTGATTTGTTTGTTTTTTTTGGTCTCCCAGAGTCTGGGTTTTACTGATTGTATTCCTGTGGTGTGCCTTAGCATGTTGTTTGTTCTCTGTATTTCTTGTAAATTTGTAGTTAAGTCTAGAGAATTGTAAGTATTATGTGTATATACTTTCTCCTAAGAACAGTATATACATGCTTGTGTGTACTTCTTTTAGGAGGGATATATTATATCAGATTGTTTCTCTTTGTTATGTTACTAGCTATTGATCATTGCCTAGCCTTAGATCCATGAATTTTTTAAGATGTACAAAATGGTGATATTTTAATGCTCTTATGTTTATTAGCCAGCATTCTCTAAAGAGAAACTTCCCTTTTCTAATTCTTTGGTTGCCCTTAGTTACAGATTGTATAGGAAAAGTAAGATGATTGCCTAATTCTTTTATAGTTTTCAAAGCAATATTGGTGCTTTAACATTTTACAAAGATGATTAATGAAATGTTTCTTCTAAGTGTTTTAGTGAATTAATATGAGGGCAGGAGGAGAAGAGGACGACAGAGGATGAGATGGTTGGATGGCATCACCGACTCAATGGACATGGGTTTGTGTGGACTGCAGGAGTTGGTGATGGACAGGGAGGCCTGGTGTGCTACGGTTCATGGGGTTGCAAAGAGTCAGACACGACTGAGCGACTGAACTGACTGACTGATGTTTGAATCTCTTTACTTAGTTATGTTTTGTTCCAGTGTAGTTTCTGTCTCTCTTGATGATCAGATTTTTAGCTTTGACCCAGTAGGAGCCTTTTCAAATGATTTTCTTATTCCTTTTGATATGACCCTTATAATCTTTGGTTGCTTCCCTTCTATCTGGTATGATAAAACTTTCCAGACTCATCTGACATATTTCCAGTCTGGGACCTGGAATCATTTTGCCAAGGAGTCTTGATTCTTTTTGTGATAACCAGGGAGTCTTAATTCCTTTAGAAGCCAAATAACAGCATTTCTTTCAAAGTATCATTGCTACTGAGTTATTCATTGTTTTAAACTTTCTTTTTCAGTGGGAAGAAATGCATACATACATACCCATAGATGCATAAATACATATATGTGTATATAATTATAAGAGAAAGTACTACATTCATTAAAGCTTAGATTCTTAGTATACTTTAGACTTGAAAGTGTCCGCTCCAGCTTTGAAAAGGTGAACTGTGATGACTTTTAGGATTGAATAATAAATACCCTTGCCTGCTAACCATAAGTACAGCTCTTTGGGATTATAGTGTTGAGGGGTAGGGAATCTGCCTGTACTGATTAAATTTTCATTTTCTTTATTGAAGGTTGAGAGGAGAAACATAGTTTAGCTCTACAAGATTGAGTGCCAGAAATTGATCAGCTATGCTCTTGTTACAAAAGATGCAATCAGTTAAGATTGGAAAAGGAAATTGACTTTCTATTGGTGTGTTATCACATGCAGTTAATTTTGCATATACTCCCGAGTTACATGAATCTTATTTGAGGTTGAAATATCTATACTTTGAGTCAGGGCATTGCAAATTTAGTGTGATTAAATGTATTTAAGAGTTTCTGTTGTTTCACAATTGCTGTGCAGTTCTAAAATATGTCCTTATTAGGCTATTCAAAGTGGAATCTTTTGGTCATTGAAATGAGAACATGAAATAGCAAATTTGGGCATTCCTCTTATAAAGGATGGAGCCGAAAAAGGTAACTTATATTGTAAGATTTATTGTTTTTATACTCTTATTTTTTTCTGTATGAGACCTCTGTTATCTTAGTGTATAACGAGTTTGTTATTTTTGTGGAAGATTATGACTTGTCTTTCTACTTAAGGAAAAATATGGTATGATGGTTCACTCATGACATGGTAAATGAGTTGGGATGTTTACAGCAGAGAGGAATTTTTAACAATACAAGAATAGTGAAGTATATTAGGTACATACCCTCAGGAACAGTTTATCTACAATGTCCACAAAAGAATTTTCATAAATGAAGTAGTAAGAGAATGATTAATGAAGGAGTTGAGATTTGAATTAGGCCTTGAAGCATAGTTATAACTGTAGGAGAAGGCTTTCTAGGCACAAAGAAGCAGCAGGACAAAACCAAAGAGTGTGTAAGTACATAAGACACTGGGGGGCGATTCAGTGAAATACTTTAAATGAAGCAGAGGGGTATTACAGGAGAATAGTGAACTCTAGGGAGAGGGCAATGGCACCCCACTCCAGTACTCTTGCCTTGAAAATCCCATGGATGGAGGAGCCTGGTAGGCTGCAGTCCACGGGATCACGAAGAGTCGGACACGACTGAGTGACTTCACTTTCACCTTTCACTTTCATGCATTGGAGAAGGAAATGGCATCCCACTCCAGTGTTCTTGCCTGGAGACTCCCAAGGACGGGGGAGCCTGGTGGGCTCCCATCTCTGGGGTCGCACAGAGTCAGACACGACTGAAGCGACTTAGCAGCAGCAGCAGCAGTGAACTCTAAGGATGAGGCCAAATTTCCAAGGGTCTTAAAAAGCCTCTTGATGAAAGTGAAAGTGGAGAGTGAAAAGGTTGGCTTAAAGCTCAACATTCAGAAAACGAAGATCATGGCATCTGGTCCCATCACTGCATGGGAAATAGATGGGGAAACAGTGGAAACAGTGTCAGACTTTGTTTTTCTGAGCTCCAAAATCACTGCAGATGGTGACTGCAGCCATGAAATTAAAAGACGCTTCCTCCTTGGAAGGAAAGTTATGACCAACCTAGATAGCATATTCAAAAGCAGAGACATTACTTTACCAACAAAGGTTCGCCTAGTCAAGGCTATGGTCTTTCCTGTGGTCATGTATGGATGTGAGAGCTGGACTGTGAAGAAGGCTGAGCGCCGAAGAATTGATGCTTTTGAACTGTGGTGTTGGAGAAGACTCTTGAGAGTCCCTTGGACTGCAAGGAGATCCAACCAGTCCATTCTGAAGGAGATCAATCCTGGAATTTCTTTAGAAGGAATGATGCTAAAGCTGAAACTCCAGTATTTTGGCCACCTCATGCGAAGAGTTGACTCATTGGAGAAGACTCTGATGCTGGGAGGGATTGGGGGCAGGAGGAGAAGGGGACGACAGAGGATGAGATGGCTGGATGGCATCACTGACTCGATGGATGTGAGTCTGAGTGACCTCCGGGAGCTGGTGATGGACAGGGAGGCCTGGCGTGCTGCGGTTCATGGGGTCGCAAAGAGTCAGACACGACTGAGCGACTGATCTGATCTGATCTGATCTAAATTGTTTTTAAAAGGTGGATTTTATTTGGGAGGCCAGTATATGTTAACATTTGGGGCTTTTAGTCTAACGCAGATGAAAATTTAGAGACCATTGTGAGTTCTTTGTACTAGTTCAGCAGTATCCAAATATAGATAGATAGAAGTCCAGAGGAATGTGAACTTTTAGGTATGGTACCATCTAGTCTTCAGCTCTGCTATTTTTATGATTCCTATAGTTGTGTCCTCATCCATGTTGAGAGTTTTCCAGCTGTCTGCCATCAACAATTAGAGTCAAATGCTCCCTTCAAGGTGCAGGAAAAAGCAGATTCATAATTTTTGAAAACTTATTATTGAAATATGGTGATTTACATTATTGTTAGTTTCAAGTGTGCAGCATAGTGTTTCAGTATTTTTGCAGATTATGTTCTGTTACAGAGTATTACAAGATATTGGGTATACTTCCCCATGCCATATAGTATACCCTTGTTGCTTGTATACTTTATTTATAATAGCTTGTATCTTTAATTTTATACCTAATTTTTCCTTCCCCACCTTTCCTTTCCCATTTTGTAACCAGAAATTTGTTTTCTATAGAAGATTTGTAATTTTTAATTAGCTACATGACCCAGAATATTCACAGAAATATTCTTTCCTTTTTTATTTTTTTGAGATAAATTGATGTAAGATAAAATTAACCATTGTAAGTGTACTAGCATTCAGTGGCATTTAATACAGTCACAATGTTGTTCAACCATCACCTTTATCAAGACAGAGCACTTAAAGTGAAAACAAAGTTTACGATAAAGTAATTTTTGGTGATGTTTTTTCATGCTAGTTTTTTAGTCAGTGTTACTTGTAGAAATATACTTTTAAAATTCTTCCTTGCATTCATATTCATAAGAATATTTATATATTTTATAAAAGCAGAAATTTCATTCATGACTGCTCAGACCTAAGCACCTCCCAAAGTGGTGCTTTATTACATTGGGCATTAGGGTTCATATGAATTTGAGGGGGACCACAAGTACTCAGTCTGTAGTACCCCATTTTGTCATTGCATACCTTTTTTATATATTGCTGAATTAAAGTCACTAAAATTTCATTAGAATTTTTACATCTGTATTCATATAGGATATATGTCTATAAAGTCATTTGGGCCTGCAGTTTTCTCTGTTGGAAAGGTTTAAATAAGGTATTCAGATTATCCATTTTTTCTCGAGTAAGCTTTGGTAGTTGATGCCTTTTAAGGAATTATTAATAATATATTTATAAATTGCTGAACTTACTGATATAAAGTTGCTTGTTACATTCCCTTATTATTTTACTAGCTGTAGAATCTGTAGCTCTGTTAACCTTGTTCATTCCTGATATTGGCGATTTGTGTCTTCTCTTTTGTTTACTTACAGTCTGGCTATAGGTTTATCAATTTTATTAATCTTCTCAAAGAATCAGCCTTCACTTTCATTGATTTTCCTCTCTTTTTTCTTCTGTTTTCTATTTCATTGCTTTCCTCATTATCATTATTATTTCTTTTCTTTTTTTGGGGGGGTTGCTTTGAGTTTAATTTGCTTTTCTTTTTCTAGACTTTTAAGGTAGAAGCTTTAATTCCAGTGTTACCCTTTTCTGTTGGTCAGCTCTTATAAATAGCATTTTAATCATTTTCTTGGTTGAGATTGCTAATAATAGTATTTCAACCACTTCATGAGATGGAAGGAATAGCTAATATTCTGAATTATCAATTTGAATCCAAAAGGCTAAGATGATGGCCTAAACAAATCAAGACGCAGGCTAATTAAGAAAAATCTCAAATCTTATATTCAGTACCAGAAAATCAATTTGCAAAATATGGGATAAGGGAGATCAACTTTAGTTAATTATTGGTTAAGAGTAGTCAGTAGGATCCGCAGTGCTGGATAACAAGGTACGATTATCTGAATGTAATGTGGCTACACAAAATCTAATTTGATCAAAGTCTTTATTAATGTAAATATAGCGTTTAGAAAAAGGAAGATAATTAGCCCACTCTTCTTTACTGAATAAATCGTTTCTGGAATCTCATGTTTAATTCTGAACACTACACTAAAGGATTCAGACATGTTAGAATTCTTGGCCAGAGTAAGCAGATTTGTAGGTAGACAGACCATGCCATAATGAGACTTGGAATCATAAGATTTTAGAATGTTTATAAATCTCAGAGATTGCTTTATTTTTCAGTTTAAGAAATCAAAGCTAGGAGCTGTCGGTTAACTCATTGTTACACAAATAATCAGTGACAAGTGTTGAAGATTGGATTTTCAGTTTTCAGACATCATTGTAGCATTCTTTCCACTGACTCATCATCTGGTTATCAAAATATGGTCATAAGAGGTGTGTGAGAGTTCTTGAGATGAGAAAAAGACCAGTGATCAACAGTAAAGTGCTGTAATAAAATTGTCTTAATCTTAACAAAAAAGATTAAGTTATCTGTGTGGTTCCCAGCTCCTGTAGGTAGTCAGTGGAAGACTGGACTGGTCAGTCCCCTGTGTGAAATACTGTAGATGAACTCATGTATCAGATAAACTGTGGGGCATAACATCTGTAGAATTCTTTCTGAGCCCATGTCTTTTTCTGGTAGCTACCATAGTTACTTTATGCATACTCATGACGCTGCCGTTTCCCCCAATACTAATGTAGTACTGCCACCAGCTTGAAATTCCCAGGGGTGACTTATGAAAGACAGGCTTACCTCATCCTGTTTATCTTAGGGCCATTTTCTTTTCCTTTTCTCTGGATGTCAAGCATAATCTTTGGGAAGTTTTATTTACTTCTGCTTTATAAGAAGAAACAGGTTTTTCTCTCTGCTTTCTTTAGAAGACTACTCTTTTTTCTAGAGTGTTTGTGCTTCTAATGCTAATTAAATTAACCCTGTTTCTCAAGTTGGAGTCTCAATTTCATTGCTCTTTATATGTATTTGAGTGCTAAAAGCAGTACTTTGTAATGGTGAAACTTAGTGGCATAGTACGATAAAGGCTATAAATGTAAGTAGTAAAAAGATTTTAGAGATAATTCGGTCCATGTTTTGTGAAGAGTGTTCTCTGATCTGTTGGATTATTTTGTGATTTATGAGCAGAAAGTGTTTTGTGGCCAAATAAGATTGTAAAACATTTAATAAAAACAAAAAGAATTTTTCTTATTGTTTATTAATATTATTGTTAATATTTTTAATTCTAAGGCATTTTAGGACTTTTCTTACTTACTATTTAGTTTACGAAACAGTGACTTCCCTGGTGACTCAACTGTTAAAGAATCCACCTGCAATGCAGGAGACCTGGATTTGATTCCTGAGTTGGGAAGATGCCCTGGAGAAGGGAATAGCTACCCACTCCAGTATTCTGGCCTGGAGAATTCCATGAACTGTATGGGCCATGGGGTCCCTAAGAGTAGGTCACGACTGAGCAACTTTCACTTCACTATTTAGTTTACAGTGTGACCATCAAAGAAGAAGAGATAAACTATTTTATGTTTCCAAAATTTATCTGACCATGAAACCCATTTTTCTTTTTAAGGACTAAAAACTCTGTGAGGCACTTTGGGAAAAATTGACCTCATCTGTTCCTCCTAATTTAGAGGTTATTAGGATCTAGAGAGGTGAGCCAAAGTTCAAATTTCCAGGGTCACTAGTTAGTGATTAGGAAATCACAGTTCTTCTGATCAACTTCAGGACTTTTGCAACTAAAATATACCTTCTTTTTATATTTGATATCTTTCTCATTGTTATTTTGTCCTTCTACCTCTTACTCATTCTTTTTCCTTCGTCCTTACTTTTTTACTCCCTCATCAGTCCTCTTCTCATTCTCGTACATGGTTAAGGAATTTGAAATTGTTGTTTTATATGACTTTTCAAATCATTTTTTTCTTTTATACTTAGGCATTCATTTTATTGGTTGAAACCTAAATATATTGTTTTTCAAAAACAGCCTCCATTGTGCAATTTCTGAAAAGTATCCACCGAATTGTAGAAATCTTCAAATGTATATGAATAATTTTAATTATTCAGTTTTTAACTTCTGTGTATAGTGTGACTCTAAGCTTATTTTCATTCTGGCATTTAATGCAGGGGCTAAATATAGAAGTTTGTGTTGGTCACTAAGGTAAGTAGATATATGAAGTAATTTGGAAGCATGAGAGTCTTTGAGGAGTTTCAGTCTGAGTGAAGGGGGATCGATCTTACTGACATTTAAAGTTAGTTAACTTGGGAAGCTGTCCTTTCTCCTTGCCATTTACAATGAGAAAAAGAAAATGTACTTTATTTTGCTAAAATAATACTGAAAGTGAAAGTCGCTCAGTCGTGTCCGACTCTCTGCGATCCCATGGCCTACATTGTCCATTAAATTCTCTAGGCCAGAATACTGCAGTGGGTAGCCTTTCCTTCTCCAGGGGATCTTCCCAACCCAGGAATTGAACTCAGGTCTCCCTCCTTGCAGGCGAATTCTTTACCAGCTGAGCCACAAGGGAAGCCTAAGAATACTGGAGTGGGTAGCCTGTCCCTTCTCCAGCGGATCTTCCTGACCCAGGAATTGAACTGGGGTCTCCTGCCCTACAGGTGGATTACCAACTGAACTATCAGGGAAGCCCCCAGTGATACAGATATATGTAAAAATATTTTCAATATGAATAATTGAAAACATTTTTATGGTCTGGGTTTTATAATTACACTTATTTAGTTTGAAATACAAGTATCTATACCTCCTCGAGACCATTCCAACTTTATAACTGTGGAACACTGCGTAGGCTCAAGTGTTTATTAAAAGTGGTTACTTTTTAATTAACTGAAGTCTTTAACAAGTAATTAAAATTTGGAGTGCACTGGGTGTTGCTTGCTAAAAGTTGTTTCTTGGTACCTTTGGCCTGTAGATACTGTCTGACTTGTAAGTTACTGTAAACATTAGTTAGGTAATTTAGTGGATGGTGACAAATGCATAGAATATTGGTGAATAGTGAGCCAGGGTTTGGAAGAAAACGAGTTGAGATTAAATTCAGAGGCACAGTTATTAGTGCCATTAATAGATTAACAACCATTAAAGAGTAATGGTTGTTATTCTTTAATAACAACCATTAAAGAATAAAGTGTTTATTCATTTTATTAGTGCTTATTATATAAATAGCTTTCTATTGATAAATGTAATGAAGTGAATTTTCAACTTTTTGTAGAATTTGTTAACTTATTTTGTTACCTTTCAAATTAACTTTTGTCAGTTGTTCTTTTTTATACCTTATTAAGAATGCTCAAACTACCACACAATTGCACTCATCTCACACGCTAGTAAAGTAATGTTCAAAATTCTCCAAGTCAGGCTTCAGCAATACATGAACTGCAAACTTCCAGATGTTCAAGCTGGTTTTAGAAAAGGCAGAGGAACCAGAGATCAAATTGCCAACATCCACTGGATCATGGGAAAAGCAAGAGAATTCCAGAAAAACATTTATTTCTGCTTTATTGACTATGCCAAAGCCTTTGACTGTGTGGATCACAATAAACTGTGGAAAATTCTGAAAGAGATGGGAATACCAGACCACCTGATCTGCCTCTTGAGAAACCTATATGCAGGTCAGGAAGCAACAGTTAGAACTGGACATGGAACAACAGACTGGTTCCAAATACGAAAAGGAGTATGTCGAGGTTGTATGTCACCCTGCTTATTTAACTTAAATGCAGAGTACATCATGAGAAATTCTGGGCTGGAAGAAGCACAAGCTGTAATTAAGATTGCTGGGAGAAATATCAATAACCTGAGATATGCAGATGACACCACCCTTATAGCAGAAAGTGAAGAGGAACTAAAAAGCCTCTTGATGAAAGTGAAAGAGGAGAGTAAAAAGTTGGCTTAAAGCTCAACATTCAGAAAATGAAGATCATGGCATCCGGTCCCATCACTTCATGGGAAATAGATGGGGAAACAGTGGAAACAGTGTCAGACTTTATTTTCTTGGGCTCCAAAATCACTGCAGATGGTGACTGCAGCTATGAAATTAAAAGATGCTTACCCCTTGAAAGGAAAGTTATGACCAACCTAGATAGCATATTAAAAAGCAGAGACATTCCTTTGCCAACAAAGGTCCATCTGGTCAAGGCTATGGTTTTTCCAATGGTCATGTATGGATGTGAGAGTTGGACTGTGAAGAAAGCTGAGCGCTGAAGAATTGATGCTTTTGAACTGTGGTGTTGAAGAATACTCTTGAGAGTCCCTTGGACTGCAAGGAGATCAGTCCTGGTTGTTCATTGGAAGGACTGATACTGAAGCTGAAACTCCAATACTTCGGCCACCTCATGCGAAGAGCTGACTCACTGGAAAAGACCCTGATGCTGGGAGGGATTGGGGGCAGGAGGAGAAGGGGACAACAGAGAATGAGATGGCTGGATGGCATCACCGACTTGATGGATGTGAGTCTCAGTGAACTCCAGGAGTTGGTGATGGACAGGGAGGCCTGGCGTGCTGCGATTCATGGGGTCGCAAAGAGTCTGACACGACTGAGCGACTGAACTGACTGAAAGCGTGTTTGTATTTATTTAAAAAATAACATGGAAGCAACCTAGATGTCCATCGACAGATGAATCGATAAAGACGTTGTGGTACATATATACACAGTGAAATATTACTCAGCCGTATAAAGGAACACATTTGAGTCAGTTCTAATGAGGTAGATGGATGTAGAACCCATTATGCAGAGTGAAGTAAGTCAGAAAGAAAGATAAATACCGTATTCTAATGCATATATACGAAATCTAGAAAAATGGTACTGAAGAATTATTTACAGGGCAGTAATGGAGAAACAGACATAGAGAATAAATGTATAGACATGGGGAGAGGGGAGGAGAGTGAGATGTATGAAAGAGTAACATGGAAACTTACAGTACCATATGTAAAATACATTACCTATGGGAATTTGCTGTATGGCTCAGGAAACTCAAACAGGGGCTCTGTATCAACCTAGAGGTGTGGGATGGAGGGGGAATGGGAGGGAGGTTCAAAAGGGAGGGGATATATGTATACCTATGGCTGATTCATGTTGAGGTTTGACAGAAAATGACAAAATTCTGTAAAGTAATTATCCTTCAGTTAAAAACTAAATAAATTTAGAAAAATATTGTGCCTTTAGCATAGTTACTCCATTACTTGACTTCGGTCCTACTGTCATGCAGACTGTGAATGTAATCAGCACCTGAGGGATTATAGAGTAGGAATACACATTGTTTACTTGTATACAGAAATGTTTCATAGTGGTTGTAAGAGTTGGGTAAATATTCTATATAGCACAAATTTTCTGTTACGAGTGTTTTTTTAAAAATAGTTTTTCAGATTAAACTTCATTTTGTTATTTAGTGTTGGTTTTATGACAGATTTTAGTATCTAAGACTTTTTATAATTTTGCCTTCTGAGATTTATTATCTCTGCTGTTGATTGCTCTTATTTGTTTTCTAAACAGCCATTACCTTTCTTCTACCTTTCTTGTCACCTGCTAATTGAATTCTAGTTTTCTTTAGGTTTTTGTGCTGCTTTATTCAGTTCCTGAGAGGTTGAGCTCTTCTCAGTCTCAGGGGATGAATCTTATTGGGTCTAAGTGAGAGGTTTTTAAAATGTGGACCATAGAGGGTCTTTGAGATTTTTTTCAGGGAGTATGTGAGGTATAAACTATTTTCCTGATATGTGCTAAGATGTTACTGATTTTTTTAAAAAATCTTATTCTGTCAGAAGTATATAGTGGAGTTTCCCAGAGTCTACATGATGTATGGTACTCAACAGACAGGAAAATCCAGATATCAGATAGATTAAAAAAAAAAATTCTTTACATTAACTTTAACTTTGAAAAATAGTTACTTTTTACCAATATGTTATTTGTTGTTATTTTAAGTAAATGATGTACTTATCATTAATATTTCTCAAACTTGATTTCTGTTACGGTAAATAGTTATATAGATGTTACTCATAGAAACTGAGCTTTTGTGAGTCTTTAATAATTTTTAAGGGTGTATGAGAAGTCATGAGACTAAAACAATTTTTAAATTATTGTTCTAAGCCACTGTTTGATTTAGGAATGAGCTTGTGACGATTTTGCCAAATAAAACCTGAGGTGAGGATTTCTACAATATGAATTTCAGCAAGGATTTAAGTTCTCTGACTTTTATAAAAAGTGATAGAGAAGAAATAAATTCTTTCTCCTAGGTTTTTGTTGTGTGGTATTATGCCTGAAACTGCTGCAGCCATCTTCTGACTATGAGGGGAACAGCTGACAGGCTGAGGGTGGCTGAGCAGAGATGGAAAGAATCTGAATCCTTGATGATGTGAAGATGTTGACCTGAAACTAATCCTGGAATTACCCTACTTCCAGACGTCTTATCTGAGCTAATACATTTCTTTCTTGTTTAAGCCATTTTTTCTTTAAGTCTTATGTTCTTGGCAGCTAAAAGCATTTTATCTGAAACAGCTTCATCCTGACCCAACAAATTCACTAGTATTTCTATTTATAGTGTTGTTTTTTACCTGAGACATATTTCTCTGTCAGAAACTTTATTTTCAGAGACAGGAGTAGGGATATCTGGACAAACCAATTCGGTTCAATTCAGTTCAGTTGCTCAGTCGTGTCCAACTCTTTGCGACCCCATGGACCACAGCACACCAAGCCTCCGAGTCCATCACCAACTCCAGGAGTTTACTCAAACTCATCTCCATCAAGTCGGTGATGCCATCTAACCATCTTATCCTCTGTCGTCCCCTTCTCCTCCTGCCTTCAATCTTTCCTAGCATCAGGGTCTTTCAAATGAGTCAGCTCTTCACATCAGGTGGCCAAAGTACCACAGCTTCAGCTTCAACATCAGTCCTTCCAGTGAATGCTCAGGACTGATCTCCTTTAGGATTGACTAGTTGGATCTCCCTGCAGTCCAAGGGACTCTCAAGAGTTCTACAACACGACTGTTCAAAAAACATCAATTCTTTGGCATTCAGCTTTCTTTACTGTCCAACTCTCACATCCATACATGACTCCTGGAAAAACCATAGCTTTGACAAGATGGACTTTTGTTGGCAAAGGAATGTCTCTGCTTTTCAATATGCTATCTAGGTTGGTCATAACTTTCCTTCCAAGGAGCAAGTGTCTTTTCATTTCATGGCTACAGTCACCATCTGCAGTGATTTTGGAGCCCAACAAAATAAAGTCTGACACTGCTTCTACTGTTTCCCCATCTATTTGCCGTGAAATGATGGGACCGGATGCCATGATCTTAGTTTTTTGAATGCTGAACTTTAAGCCAACTTTTTCACTCTCCTCTTTGAGTTTCATCAAGAGGCTCTTTAGTTCCTCTTCACTTTCTGCCATAAGGGTGGTGCCATCTGCATATCTGAGGTTATAGATATTTCTCCCGGCAATCTTGATTCCAGCTTGTGCTTCTTCCAGTTCAGCATTTCTCATGATGTACTCTGCATATCAGTTAAATAAGCAGGGTGACAATATACAGCCTTGATGTACTCCTTTTTGTATTTGGAACCAGTCTTTTGTTCCATGTACAGTTCTAACTGTGACAAACCAATTACTTTCACCTTTTTGATTTTGTGCATCCTGGTTCTGTGATTTTAGAATGCCCTTTCTCTTGAAATGTAACCAAAAACTTCCTATTCCTAGCCAAATGACATGTCTTTTTCTGATCTTTCTTCATTTGTCTTATGAAAGTTTTATGCATAATTTTCTTATAGTACTAACAATATTATAATTATTTTTGTGCTTGAAGTTTTCTTCTAATAATTCAAGAATATGTTAAAGGTAGGGCTTTATTTTATTCAGCTTCATCTTGCTTTGTAATATGGTTTCTGATACATAGTAGCTAGGCCATTATAAAAATGTCTTAGTAAAATTGTAGGGTACTGTTAGGCAGCTGACTTGGCCACATAATCCTTAAATACAGTGACAAAGGCCAGAGAGTTTGAGACTATTGCCTGAAGTTTTGTATTGGATTGTCTCAGAAAAATCCTCCCATGTATGTCCTTAAACACATAGAAGAAGATGTGAGTGGTCAGCCAAAGGGAGACAAACATTATAGAGGAAGATGTAGAGAGATTTGAGCAGATGTGAGTATATATAATTTATAAACATAGCATTATGCAAAAGTGTAAAATAGTAGTATAGAGAAAATTTGAAGACTGGTAGATGAAAGAGTAAGTGGGATCTTGTGATATAAGCAGTTTGGTATAAACAGTTTTGTCTAAGATATAGGACTAAAGAAAGTGATCCAGTTTTGAGATCAAATAATATATTTGGCTTTGTTTAGCATATATATAAATTATTAGGATGAACTTTTGATAGTTCTTTATTTGTTATTAAAGTTTAAAACCTCATATTTATGTAAATATTTGTTTATCTCTCCAAATAGACTATTAGCTTATTGAGACTGGCAGCAGTGCAACTTTAACTTCATTATGTGTCCTTTGGTTTGCTTTGAGGATTTAGTGAATACCAACTGATTAATTTTATTGATCAGCAAAGCACATGATAAATTTACAAGACCTTTCACTCAGAGGCTAACAAGTACCCTTGGTTTTCCAAACATTTTGTTAAGAGTGGAATTAGAGTCAGTTTAGTTTTAGAATCTCAGAATGTTTTTAAAATGAGATGTGAGTCAGTACAGAGGAAAAGAAATTTATCACGAGGCTTACCTGTTATTAAACCCCTATAATGAGCTTGTTCCACAAATAGGTAATGATGCAGTTTGCAAATTAAAACAGTGTAATTCTAATTTATTGTTATAAATTATAAATGCAAATGCAAAATGACTGTCTGAGGAGGCCAAATAGCTGTGAAAAGAAAAGTGAAAAGCAAAGGAGAAAACGAAAGATATACCCATTTGAATGCAGAGTTCCAAAGAATAGCAAGGAGAGATAAAGAAAGCCTTCCTCAGTGATCAGTGCAAAGGAATAGAGGAAAACAATAGAATAAAGACTAGAGATCTCGTCAAGAAAATTAGAGATACCGAGGGAACATTTCATGCAAAGATGGGCTCAGTAAAGAACAGAAATGGTATGGACCTAACAGAAGCAGAAGATATTAAGAAGAGGTGGCAAGAATACACAGAAGAACTATACAAAAAAGATCTTCATAATCCAGATAACCACGATGGTATGATTACTCACGTAGAGCCAGACATCCTGAAGTGCAAAGTTAAGTGGGCATTAGGAAGCATCACTTACAAACAAAGCTAGTGGGGGTGATGGAATTCCAGTTGGGCTGTTTCCTAATAGATGATGCTGTGAAAGTGCTTCTCAATATGCCAGCAAATTTGGAAAACTCAGCAGTGGCCACAGGACTGGAAAAGGTCAGTTTTCATCCCAAGCCCTAAGAAAGGCAATGACAAAGAGTGCTCAAACTACCACACAATTGCACTCATCTCACACACTCCTAAAGCTCAAAATTCTCTAAGTCAGACTTCAACAGTACATGAACCGTGAACTTCCAGATGTTCAAGCTGGTTTTATAAAAGGCAGAGAAACCAGAGATCAAATTGCCTTCATCTGTTGGATTATTGAAAAAACAAGAGAGTTCCAGAAAAACATCTATTTCTGCTTTATTGACTATGCCAAAGCCATTGTTACAGTTCTTACTATTGCATCCATTTTTTAGGTCTCTCATATACCTCCTAAATATCACTCTGAAGAAGTAATTCTTTCATTTTCAGTAAATCTTAGAAGTATGGAGACAGTGGTGGAATGGATTGATGTAGGTGTTGATGTTCTAGTGTATTAAGAAAGTTGCCTTCTGTTCCTAATTTACTGAGTGATTTTTATCAGCAACAAATGTTGGAGTTTGTCAAATTTTTTTTCCTGCACAATTGTTCTTTTTTTTTCTTCTTTATTTTGTTAATATGGGTAAATTACATTGATTTACTTTTAAATGTTAAACGCAACCTTGCATTCCTGGGATGAATCCTACTTGGTGTTGGCATTATTTTTTAATATATTGATGATTTAGATTTGCTAAAATTGAGTGAAAGATTTTCATGTCTTTGTTCATGAGGTATATTGGTCTATAGTTTCTTTTTTATTTGTTTAAGGATTGGATAAAGTTGGTCTTGTAGAATCAATTGAGACTTGTCCTAAAAAGGTGGAGGGGGAGGCGGCTTCCGTGGTGGCTCAGACAATAAAGAATTCGCCTGCAGTGCAGTAGACCTGGATTTGATTCCTGGGTTAGGAAGCTCCCCTGGAGAAGAGAATAGCTAGCCACTCCAATATTCTTGCCTGGAGAATTCCACGGACAAAGAGGAGCCTGGTGGGCTACAGTCCGTGGAGTCGCAAAGAGTCTGACATGACTGAGTGACTAACACACCCCTCCCTCTTTTATGTTGTAGAATAGTTTATATAGACATAGTATTTTTTTCTTTATATTTCATAATATTTACCAATGAAGTTATCTAGCCATATAGTTTTCTGTATGTGAAAATTTTTGTCTCTTTGTTATAAGTTCAGTTTTTTGCATAGGTAGTATAGATATATTTCTTCTTGTGTGAGCTTTGGTAGTTTTTAATCTTTCAAGGAATTTGATCCTTGCCTCTAAGTTGTCAGATTTATTTACAAAATGTGTTCATTATATTCCCTTAGTAACTTTTTAGGTTTCCAGGATCTCTAGTTATAGCCTCTTTAATTTTGGTATTGAACATTTATATATTCTTTTTTTTCCTGGTCAGTATTAATAGAGGTTTATCAATTTATTGATCTCTTCAAACTACCACATTTTGGTTTCATTGATTGTCTTTATTGTTTGCCTGATTGTATTTTATTGATTTGTGCTCTTTATTTTATTCTTTCCTGTTGGGGTTTAATTTGATTTTCTTAGTTTCTTGAAGTGTAACCTTTTGTCTGCTAAAAACTTTGTTGCTTTATCTGGCTCCCAGAAGCAGTCGTCTGTGTGTATGAGGTCTAGGTTCTTGGCTTCATTGTAGGAGCATCAAATAACAAATGTACAAGGCTTAGTGGCTACAGAAGGTAAACTTTTATCTCTTCTACGGTTCTTCCCTCTCTGAAATTAGGTCCTTTACCTTTAGTTTTTGCTCTTTCAGCAGCTGTTTGCTTCATAATAGTGATTATTATATATATTATTCAGTTTAGTAGCTTAATATGCAGAGAAGGCAATGGCACCCCACTCCAGTACTCTTGCCTGGAAAATCCCATGGATGGAGGAGCCTGGTGGGCTGCAGTCCATGGGGTCGCTAAGAGTCGGACACGACTGAGCGACTTCACTTTCACTTTTTCGCTTTCATGCATTGGAGAAGGAAATGGCAACCCACTCCGGTTTTCTTGCCTGGAGAATCCCAGGGGCAGGAGAGCCTGGTGGGCTGACGTCTATGGGGTCACGCAGAGTCGGACACGACTGAAGTGACTTAGCAGCAGCAGCAGCAGCTTAATATGGGGGTGCTGGTTGGCCTCCAGCTACTCTTCCTACCCAGAAGTAGACCTTCCTTAAATGGATTATTTTTGTGTGTTCAGTTATTTTCTCATCTTCTAGGAGTGCATATTGGTTCATAAAAGCAAATAATTGCAAACGCACCTAATTTTCTTTTGGAGTTAGTTCTCATAATTGAATAGGAGAATGTCATAGGCATACAATCTCAGGAAGACAGTTTTTAAACCTGTTATGCTATGCCTGTGGACTGGAAGGAAAGATATATGATGAATGATATGATATTTAGGGGGATTTGTAGCTGATTGAAAATAAATATAATAAAGTATTGACAGGTTTGTCCAGCTGTAAGGGAAAGTTTTAGATTAATGTTTTCAGTAATTATTTTAATGAAAACAAGTCATGATTTAAAACTTTTGTTTCATGAAGCAATTTAAAAAATTGTTTTTCTTGGTGGAAGAGACCTAAAAAATCTTGATGCGTTCAAAAGATCTTGATGGATTTTACCTGCCTATGTGCCTCAGAATCACCTGGAGATTGTTCAAAATATAAAAAAAACCCTGGATTCCAGTCTGTATATATACTGAATCAAAATCTTCAGGATGAACTAGGTAGGGAAAATTTTTTTCAAAACAGGATTCTAAAGATTGTGATGGAAACTTCCAGTTAAGAATTATGAGTTGCATTTAGTGGTATGCTGAAATTGTCTCACACAGGCTTGTGATGATTTTCTTCATCTCTTCCCAATCTGTATTCAGTGTTGGTAGCTTAAAATTGGCCATGATGAGAGTATTTACATTACAGAAACTGCCAAATGCTGATTAGTCCTACCACATTGGAGAACATTTACCAGTACACTATTGTGAAATGCAGTGGGATGGACTAGATGTAAAATTTTAAAAATCTGTAGGGTGGAAGAATGGGAACATAATTACAGTTAATATAAAAATATCTAGGGATTTCCTTTCCTCTTTGATTTGAACCAGTAGTAAGATAAAACTTTCTAAGACTGTTAAAGTTCTATATTAAATTGTATAGAACAAAAAAAGTGATAATACTACTGTGCAGAGCCCTAATCAGACCATCTTTTCCCTGGAGTATTATGAATGGTTATAGGTGCAGTTTTTTTAAAAGGATATTAAAGTTTTCTAGAAATGAACCACTAGTGTATGGGAATGAGTTTGAAAACTGTTGTAAGGGTAAATGAATGAAGAACAGTTTGGCATAGAATACTTAGAGTAGCTCTGATGATGAATAAGAATAAGAATTATTTTATATGACTGGATAAGGTAGAACTTGGATTGGTGGTTATGGAGTGCCATATTTTGCTTGTTGAAACTTTCAAATAGTTAAATATTGCCCTAAAGTTAAACTGATTGATATATAGTGAGTTTGCAAATTGGTTATCAGGTGGTTACCTCACATAGATATTTGAGGAAATTTTTGTAAATGGTGGGAATCTGGACTGGATTAGTGATTTTTAACCATGGTTTCACATTAGAATCACCTGGGGAACATTAAAAACAGAAAACCGCCCCCCTCTCCCCCCGGTATACAGGCTGTAACCCAAGTTGACTGAATCAGAATCTTGGGACTTGGGCATCTGTATATTTTAAAACTCTTCAACTCATTATAATGTGAAGCCAAGTGTGAGAATCACTGGATTAGACAAACTATCATGTATTTTCCAACTTAATTTTTCAATGTAATTTTTGCCATTGGATAGTAACACTTTGTTTTTGTGGAATAGATTTTGAATAATCTGCATTTATAAAATACTTAGAATACCGAGGGTATATAGATACCCAGGAAATGGGTGGACATAGACTTATTGAATCTAAGAACAGAGGTTCTATTCTGGAAAAACTAAATATATGATAATTTCATAATGATTAGCAGTAAAATAATTTAAAGTCCAATATGTTTAAGTCAAAGTGCATTTAAAAATTATGGAAAAATAAAGTTGTGCATATATTGAATTTTATTTCTTATTTCACCTTTTTAAATATAATGATGATGTTAATGTTGTTAGTCTCTGAGTTGTGTGCAACTCTTTTGTGACCTCATGGATGGTAGCCCACCAGGCTTCTGTGTCCATGGGATTTCCCGGACAAGAATACTGGAGGGTTGCCATTTCCTTCCCCAGGGGATATTTCTGACCCAGGGATTGAACCCAGATCTCCTGCATGGCAGACAGATTCTTTTACCACTGTGCCACGAGCAAAGCCCTGATGATGATATTGGCAAAATGTTAATCATTGTTGAAACTGGGCATTGGGTGCGTTGGGCTTATATTATTCTCTATTTTCTGCTTTATTAATTTTAAAATTTCAATAAATAGTTAAAAAAATTCAAACTAATGCTAATTCAATAATTGTGAGAGTATACATAGCTGGTTTGTCCTGAAAACATAACACATAACACATTAGAATTTAATAATTTCCTCTTTTAAAATTGCTTTCTGTGTAATTTTATAGTGGTAGAGTCTTTCTAGGAAAAGCGAATTATTGGTGCATTAGATTGGTTGCTTGGGGCAGAGACCCTTGGAAGCTCACAAAACTATGAAATTATGTCAATGAGAATATTATTATCTGAAGTAAACGTGTAGATTGTATTTGCTAATAATATGCAGAGAGAATGTTTCCCCTGTGGCCAGAGAAAACCCTGGAGTGCACTGCTCTGCATTATGAATGGTTTTGCTAATTCCTGGTTCTTTTTTATGCACTAGTAGACTGTAGGAATCATGCTTTAACTAATGAATGAACTGATGAATAAAATCCCTGTTCCCCTGGGTGGAGGTATATGAGGGGAAGCCTGTTTTTCCTTCTCCTCCTACCCTCCCTGATTTCCTTTCTTCCTGTATGCTTTCCTTTTTCTTCTCCTTGTGTGCTCTCACTGCCTCTCTGTGTCTGTTTTTTCGTCCTTTTCCCTTTCATCTACCCCTTTGTCCTAATAACTGGGTCTGTCCTTGCCAGTCTTTTTCTTTCTTCCTTATAGTTTCTCCTTGTCTCCCTGACTCACTCTTTACCCCTTTCTTTCTCCCTGTCTTTCTAAATGCTATCTCGACCTTTCTGATCCTCTTTTCTGTGTTTACCCCATCGATCTTTTTCTGTCTTCTTTGTCTGCCTTTTCTGTCATCTCTTCTGTCTTCTCTCTCCCTCATCAGTATCTCCCTGTCCTTGACTGTCTGTTTGTCCCTCTGTCTGCTTTTTCCTCTTCATCTGACAGTTTGTCTCTTATTCATCATTTTGCCTTTCCTTATCTGATTTTTCTCTCGTGCATCTGTCTCCCTCTGACCATCTTACTGTCTGTCTCTGTCTCTTTTTGCCTTTGTGGTTTTTGTTGTTGTTGTTATTGTTCTTTCTGCTGTGTTCTGTTCTAAGCTCTCCTTGTTGCTCACACTTGGCGTCACACACCTCCTGTCTGTCCCTCACTCTTTCTCACCTTTGCTCATTATCTATTACTTGTTCAATCTCTGTTAATCTCTTGTTATTCATTGTTTTATAGGATAGTCATTGTTAATATCTTATGTATCTGAGGTGCCCAAAATGTGCGCAGAGGCATTTTACATTTCTGAAGGAAATAAAGCAGTACTTGACATCTCTTGGAAACTGTTTGGAGTACTAGTGCTAAGTAGTTCACAATTACAGTGTTAGATCTCACTGCTTTCCTTTTGATGTTATATATTTGTGAAGATGAATTTTCAGTGGTTTTGAGATAAAGTGCAGATACTGTATGAAAACCACTGAGAACAGGGAATGAAGATGCTGTTGTCCAATGTGTCTAAGAAGTTTGGTAGTGCCCAGTACGACACAGATAATTATTAACTTGTTTTAACCTAACTATTTAGTAAATAAAAGATATTAGGTATTTTCCCGGGTCTGAAAGTCACCATGAAAAATTAACTGGGACAGATTGTGGTGTAATTCAGGTAGATTCCAAAGCTGTGTTTCAAAAGTGGATAAAAACTGAAGTATATTATGTGATCTGTAGTTATAATGGAGGGATTTGATAAAAGCACAAATTCCTTCAACTTAGAGGTGAGTATAATTCCTGAATACAGTTCCTGAGTAGGAAAAATCCATTTCTTCTGTGTTTCTCTCTCTTACTACTCACCCAGAATACTTCATTTCTGACACTTCTGATCACCAAATGTATAGGCCTTCCACACCCGGCCCCCAAGTAATTCTCTGTGATACCAGCTAAAATGTCCTATAATTCCACTCAGTTCTGGCACTGCCTATTTGGAGTTAGGTCAGATACTGCAAGTTAAGGATTTATTCCCATGAGACTGGCCCAACAGTCCCCCCACTTTGGAATTCAATCCCTGGTTATCATCTGTGCTTTTGACTTAATGGCTCTAAATCAGAGTTCCCATGATTCCCTCCTTGGGTTTTGTAATTTGCTAGAGTAGCTGAGAGAACTCAGGGGAACACTTAATGTTTACTGCTTTGTCCTGGAATGTGAAGTCAAGTGGGCCTTAGAAAGCATCACTAAGAACAAAGCTAGTGGAGGTGATGGAATTCCAGTGGAGCTGTTCCAAATCCTGAAAGATGATGCTGTGAAAGTGCTGCACTCAATATGCCAGCAAATTTGGAAAACTCAGCAGTGGCCACAAGATTGGAAAAGGTCAGTTTTCATCCCAATCCCAAAGAAAGGCAATGCCAAAGAGTGCTCAAACTACTGCACAATTGCACTCATCTCACACGCTAGTAAAGTAATGCTCAAAATTCTCCAAGCCAGGCTTCAGCAATATGTGAACCGTGAACTTCCTAATGTTCAAGCTGGATTTGGAAAAGGCAGAGGAACCAGAGATCAAATTGCCAACATCCGCTGGATCATGGAAAAAGCAAGAGAGTTCCAGAAAAACATCTATTTCTGCTTTATTGACTATGCCAAAGCCTTTGACTGTGTAGATCACAATAAACTGTGGAAAATTCTGAGAGAGATGGGAATACCAGACCACCTGATCTGCCTCTTGAGAAATCTGTATGCAGGTCAGGAAGCAACAGTTAGAACTGGTCATGGAACAACAGACTGGTTCCAAATAGGAAAAGGAGTACGTCAAGGCTGTATATTGTCACCATGTTTATTTAACTTATATGCAGAGTACATCATGAGAAATGCTGGACTGGAAGAAACACAAGCTGGAATCAAGATTGCCGGGAGAAATATCAATAACCTCAGATATGCAGATGATCCCACCCTTATGGCAGAAAGTGAAGAGGAACTAAAAAGCCTCTTGATGAAAGTGAAAGTGGAGAGTGAAAAGGTTGGCTTAAAGCTCAACATTCAGAAAACGAAGATCATGGCATCTGGTCCCATCACTACATGGGAAATAGATGGAGAAACAGTGGAAACAGTGTCAGACTTTGTTTTTCTGGGCTCCAAAATCACTGCAGATGGTGACTGCAGCCATGAAATTAAAAGATGCTTCCTCCTTGGAAGGAAAGTTATGAGCAACCTAGATAGCATATTCAAAAGCAGAGACATCACTTTGCCAACAAAGGTTTGCCTAGTCAAGGCTATGGTCTTTCCTGTGGTCATGTATGGATGTGAGAGCTGGACTGTGAAGAAGGCTGAGCGCCAAAGAATTGATGCTTTTGAAGTGTGGTGTTGGAGAAGACTCTTGAGAGTCCCTTGGACTGCAAGGAGATCCAACTGGTCCATTCTGAAGGAGATCAGGCCTGGGATATCTTTGGAAGGAATGATGCTAAAGCTGAAACTCCAGTATTTTGGCCACCTCATGCGAAGAGTTGACTCATTGGAGAAGACTGATGCTGGGAGGGATTGAGGGCAGGAGGATGAGATGGCTGGATGGCATCACTGACTCAATGAATGTGAGTCTGAGTGACCTCCGAGAGCTGGTGATGGATAGGGAGGCCTGGCGTGCTGCGGTTCATGGGGTCGCAAAGAGTCGGACACGACTGAGCGACTGATCTGATAGAAGGATACAGTACACAGATGAACATTTGGATGGAAGAGATACATAAGGCCAAGGTATATGAGGAGTAGAGCATCCATGCCCTCTCCAGGCACACCACTCTCCTAGTAACCTGGAAGCTTTCTGAACCTTGTACCTTTGGGATGTTTGTAGAAACTTCATATCATGTAGGCATGATTGATCATTGGCTACATTATATGTAGTCATTGTAGATACATTGTAGATATCATTGACTCAATTTCCAGCCCTTCTCTCTTTCCTGAATGGGAGGGGATGGGGCTGAAAACTCCAAAGTTCTAGTCACAGCTTGGTCTTTCTGTGATTAGCTGCCATCCAGGAGCCCACCAAATATTGCTTCATTGGAAGAAAAGATACTCCCATCACCAAGGAAATCCCAAGGGATTCAGGAGCTTTGTGTCAGGAACAAGGGTCAAAGACCAAACAAGATGCTTGAAGCAAAAGAAGATGCTCCTAATGCTCTTATCACTTAGTTGATTGCAAGAGTTTTAGGAGCTCTGTACTAGAACTAGAGACGGAGATCTCTGTGTGTGTATGTGTGTGAGTGTGTGTGGGGGGTTTTTTTGTTATTTCACAGTTCCCCAGATGAGTACATCTCATTTTTGCATGTGTGTGTGATTTACTAACCTGTATGCCTACAGCTTCCCTGATAGCTCAGTTGGTAAAGAGTCCGCCTGCAATGCAGGAGATCCCGGTTCAATTCCTGGGTTAGGAAGATCGCCTGGATAAGGGAAAGGCTATCCACTCCAGTATTCTGGCCTGGAGAATTCCATGAATTATATAGTCCATGGTGTTGCAGAGTCGAATACAGTTGAACGACTTTCACTTTCATACTTACAGCAACTTTTCTCTAGTAATTGTCTTAGTATACTAGCCATTAACTGTAGATCTCCTCAGATCATCTCTAATCAGAAGCCAAAGTTAGGGATGTCCCAGTGCCTATGTGATTGTGGAATACATGTGTCTTACCACCATGCTTTCCTCTTGATTATAGTGTTAGATTGTCTGTGTTCAGGTGAACCTGCCAACTTATTTCTTTTTATGGCCAAGTACATCTGTGTTGTATTCATAGCAGCTTCTTTAGTTTTATATTTGAAGTCTTTCAGGATAAAAGTTTCCTGGACTTTCACTTCATCAAATTTGGTTACTTTTTGCAAGTTCACATCAACAGTCATTTGTTTGGCTTTGAGATTGTGCTTTATGTATTCTGGATTCAGTCTTTTCAGATGGAAAATCAACTGCTTTTGTTGCTTCATTTTGAAGTAATTTGCCTCTTTTCCTATTGATATCTTTAAAGTTTTTTTCCTCTAAGTCTTTGCTTTCCATTAGTTTTTCTATAATGAGCCTAGATATGGCTTTCTTTGTGTTTATTCAGCTTGGAGTTTGCTGAACTTATTGCATCTGTGGATTGTTTTTGTTTTGTTAGTTTGGGAGAGTTTCTCAGCTATTATCTGTTCAGATATTGCTTCATCCCATTCTGTTCATCTTCTTCTGAGACTTGTAACCTTATATATGTTCTGCATCCCTCACACATGTTAACACTCTTTTACATTTTCTCTTCTTAACATGCTTTGGTGTTTTCTACAGAGAACACCAGTAGTCTTTCAGCATACCAGTCCTAGCCTTTTTCATGTCCAGTCTGCTAGTAACTTCATTCCTTGAACTCTTAATTTCATGTATTACATTCTTAAGTTGTATAATATCTATTTCATTTGTTTTCGTAAATTTTGGGGTTTTTAAAAATTTTTTTATTCTTTTAGCTGTTATGCCCATTTCTACCCAGTATTTTCTTGAGATATTAATCATAGCTGTTTTAAAGTTCTTGACTTATTTCTTTATTATTTCTTTCAGGAAATGTAAAACTTTTATTAGTTTACAATCATTTCCCCAAATAATAATTATATGGAGCACAAGCACAGTACAAAAAAGCAATGATAGCTTGTTCAAAACAAAGTTAGTAATACTCCCCTCAACCAGTAAGATTATGATGTGAGAAAATAAATAAAATGCTACTGTCTTCTAAACAGCAAACATCACTGTAATTCATATAGGTTTTTATGTACTCTGAAATGACACATTGCCTTGATATTCTTAGAAAAGTGTTTAAAAGTCAAAATAATCTTTTTTAATACCTATTGTTTAATTTTAAATTCAGAAATGAACTGTTTAAAACAGATTATTTATAAAGTCCTTGATTTATAAATCCAGTATTTGAATGATCTGTGAGTGTCCTTCTGTTGTTCAGCTTTTTTCTCATGGTTATCATGTTTTCTTGCCCATTTTAGTTATATTGTTTGTATAAAAGAAGCTTAAAGATTTTAGATGATGTCATCTTTGACTGGAGAGGATTCTTCCTTTTCTCTGTTAGGCAGATAGGTTAGCTGCTGAGAACCTTAGTCTGGTCAGGAAGTCAGCCGAATTTGGGCTTGGGTGGGCTTCCCTGGTAGCTCAGATGGTACATAATCTGCTTGCAATGCAGGAGACCTGAGTTTGATCCCTGGGCCAGGAAGATCCTTTGGAGAAGGAAATGGCAACCCATTCCAGTATTCTTGCCTTAGAAATTCCATGGACAGTGGAGCCTGGCGGGCTATAGTCCATGGGGCACAAAGAGTCAGACACACTGAATGACTAACACTTTTAACTTTCACATTTCATTTGGGCTTGGGTATACTTTCAATAGTTTCTCTAGAGCTATAGTTGGTCTTGTTACTAAGTCCTGGTGATTTTGATTGAGAACGTGGCTGATCTGTCTCCTTAGCACTGAAATGCTGCTGAAAATCAGCTCTCTTTTTCAGAAGTTCTCAGGCCACTCTGTAGCCTCCTGCCACCCATGTACCTTTAAAACCTGGTAGATGTCTTGAGGAGCAAGTGTACTGATCAGTTACGTACTTGAGGCAAGTTCCCGCTCTCTGTCATGCTTTGATGTCCTAAACTACAGTTTTCTCAAGTTTATGATCTTGGTGAGTTTCTTTTTCTCCCATCAGATATTCCCTGCCTAGACCAATCCCAATCCATAGCCCATGCCCTAGGTCAGAAATTGGTGAGTTTGGAAACAAAAAATCAGTTGGAGATCATCAGCTCTACTCTGAACTCTTCTCCTTGCTTTATAAGTCTTTATGGTTCCCACAGCTCTCTGATACTTCTGCAAATAAGATTTTAAAACTTATCCCTTGCAGTCCAGTACTTAAGTCTCCATGCTTCCAATGCAGGGCTCATGGGTTTGATCCCTGGTCAGGGAACTAAGATCTCACATGCCCCACGACACAGCCAAAAACTAAAAAACAAACAAAAAAATTTAGCCAGCCTTTTCTGGTTGTTGCCTTGTGTTTGCTTTGACTTACTGTATTCTTATCAAAAGTAGGAATCTGTTAAGTATTTTTTAAATTAAAAGGATGCTATGATAAGAGTCATTTGTTAAAAAAAAAAAAAAAAGGTTACTTCCCACATATAATATGATTTAGATGAATCATTTATCTGTCCTCACATGAATTTTTGACCTTTACTCTGGTAAAAATCAGTCATTTTTATTCCTCAAGATATAGAATATATTAATTATGGCAGAGGTGACTTTGGTAGGGAGATGTAGCAGCAGAAGTAACACATTTTGCAAAGAAGTATGTCCATCCTATTTGTTGTGCAGATAGGATGAGAAAAGGCAAGTAAGAGGGAATTAAAGAATGTGGTCACAGTAAGTAAACGTGTTTTTTTTTTTTTTTTTTAAGGTTTTTGAAGTTAGAATATTCTAAGAATCAGAAGTTCCAGTTTCTGTCCTGCAGGTGCTTTATTCTAATTGGGAGATTTGAATTTAGGACTGAGTATATTAGATCATGGCATCTGGTCCCATCACTACATGGGAAATAGATGGAGAAACAGTGGAAACAGTGTCAGAATTTATTTTTCTGGGCTCCAAAATCACTGCAGATGGTGACTGCAGCCATGAAATTAAAAGACGCTTCCTCCTTGGAAGGAAAGTTATGACCAACCTAGATAGCATATTCAAAAGCAGAGACATCACTTTGCCAACAAAGGTTCGCCTAGTCAAGGCTATGGTCTTTCCTGTGGTCATGTATGGATGTGAGAGCTGGACTGTGAAGAAGGCTGAGCGCCGAAGAATTGATGCTTTTGAACTGTGGTGTTGGAGAAGACTCTTGAGAGTCCCTTGGACTGCAAGAAGATCCAACTGGTCCATTCTGAAGGAGATCAGGCCTGGGATATCTTTGGAAGGAATGATGCTAAAGCTGAAACTCCAGTATTTTGGCCACCTCATGCGAAGAGTTGACTCATTGGAGAAGACTCTGATGCTGGGAGGGATTGAGGGCAAGAGGAGAAGGGGCCGACAGAGGATGAGATGGCTGGATGGCATCACTGACTCTATGGATGCGAGTCTGAGTGACCTCCGGGAGCTGGTGATGGACAGGGAGGCCTAACGTGCTGCAGTTCATGAGGTCGCAAAGAGTCGGACACAACTGAGCGACTGATCTGATCTGATCTGATCTGATATTTTAAGTTCCATTTGAGAAAAGCACATGCAACAGGTAAGTTTATTGATGAAAAGATGACAAGGAGAAACTATATATAATTGATCTGGCTGAAAGGTCAAAAAATAATATTTTCTTATTCTAGTTATAAATAGTTAAATCATTTTATTATTCTTTCATTCTTTTAGCAGTATTTATTGAGTACTTGTTCTGTGTGAGGAGATAAAATTATAAGCAAGAAAGATACAGTCCTTGTAATCACAGAGCTTATAGTCTAATAGAGAAGCATCAGAGCAGGTACTCAACTTTGCTTGCTTGAATCTGAAAAAGTAAGAGTTCTTTGTGTGAATGGTTGGGAATTTGATAAATTGAGGGTGGATAGTTTGAGGAGGTGACCTTTGAATTCAGGGATGCATATAGGAATTAACTGGCAAGGGGTATAATTAAGGAGTTTTAATATATTGTAGGATGGAATTCAGAGAATACCTAGAAATGTGAGAATACCTAGAAATGCCATCTAGACATCTCTTACAAAAGTCTGTGCTGTAAAATTTTATCAAATAATTAATTTTCATTATTCTTGCATACTACAAAAATGTGTACATTTCTTGAGTATGTCACATGATTATCATTGCAGCGGGCAATCTTGTGTATACAAATTACTTTAGGTGCTCAACAAATTTCTTAGTAACTGGAAAAACAAGGTGAAAATTTGACTTTAGAAATTTTTTATTTATCAAATATATAATGTATATTATAAACTTGATACCATCTATGGCAAAAGTTTGGAGAAGGAAACGGCAACCCACTCCAGTATTCTTGCCTAGAGAATCCCATGGACAGAGGAGCCTGGCAGCATACAGTCCATGGGGTCGCAAGAGTTGGACATAGCGACTAAACCACCACCACCATGGTAAAAGTTAACATTTATTAGAATCTACACAGATAGACCTTGATATTTGCCATCAGTTAATTAGTCATCAAAATCAGCATAGATTCCATTGGAGTTTTGGAAATTTTTTTCATTTTAGCTCTACCTTGTAGAAACTTTCCCTAATAGGTTTAGACCGTTAAATTTATTTATGTTTTGTTTTATTTCTTCTCTCTGTATTCTTTGTAGGGAGACTCAATTCACCCATTTATTTTGAGAGGCTAGGGAAGTATGATCACTAATACTAGGCTGGTGTTAATCTTCTTTTAGGATTCCACAGTGTTGGAAATGCTGAAGGCCTCCCAGAATGGCCTAGTTTTCTTCCTTTTCCTAAACTCCAGTGCTCTTCAACAGTTGCATATCCAGCCCATGAAGGAGAAGACCACGCCAGTGATCTCTGCAAGGATCAAGTCCTCAATTACACTCAGTTGCCCATGGGTGACAGCAGTCCTATGTTTCAGGAAGGTCAAATTACTTGAAGTTAGTAGTGGAGCAGAAGGAAGCCTGCCTTCATGTTAACCCTGTTGGCAGAATCAAATTGACTAAAGTCTTGACTGTTGAAATCATCACTATCAGCTTCCCCACTCCCCACCTCACAAGGAGAAAATGACTTAAAATGACCATAATACAAGTTTAGAAAGTTGAAAATACCTTTCTTGAAAAGTATTTTATGTTTTCTATAAAAGGTATGGCCTTGAATTGCCAAAGAAATGCAAATACTTCTTTGATGTTCTTCCATCATACTTAAAGTATACTGATAGTTGCCAGATTTTCTCAGTGATAGGCCTACATATAAATAGTTTTGTGTGTTTTTTTACTCACAAGAGCTGACAGACTATGGCCTGTGTGTTAGATGTATAATGTCTATAAAATATTGTGGATATCCACTGTACTTCAGTAGACATATTCTCAAAAAGTAACAGAGTATCACTTAAGCAACTGACAATATTAGTTTCCAATAAAAAACTATGAGCTTTTAAGTGGAAATTAGAATTTGGAAAAACTTTTATCTGCCACTGTAAGCTTCTCAGCTTCCCACTATTTAACAGTTTTCATTTGAGACCAGAGGTATTACTAACTGCTGCTGCTGCTAAGTCACTTCAGTCGTGTCCAACTCTGTGTAACCCCATAGACGGCAGCCCACCAGGCTCCCCCATCCCTGGGATTCTCCAGGCAAGAACACTGGAGTGGGTTGCCATTTCCTTCTCCAGTGCATGAAAGTGAAACGTGAAAGTGAAGTCGCTCAGTTGTGTCCGACTCCTAGCAACCCCATGGACTGCAGCCCACCAGGCTCCTCTGTCCATGGGATTTTCCAGGCAAGAGTACTGGAGTGGGGTGCCATTGCCTTCTGGTGTCACTTTAAAATGAAATGTGTCAACTTTTGGAAGATCTTTTCCAAATGACCAGTGCATGTTATTAGACAATTATGATTGGATACAAGATCCGTTCAAAGTATAGACTAGACAAATGGATTTTAATGTTAAGAGTATGAAAAAAGATTCTTACACATTGCAACTAACCTTTAGGATAAGTTACTACTTGTTGAGCTTTGGTTTAGTGTCAAAACAGACTGTATAGAATTATCTGAAAAGGATATTAAGATACTTTCCAACTACATATATGAGAGACTTAGTTTTCTTTAATCATAACATATTGCAACAGACTACATGTGGAAGCAGGTAGAAGCACCTAGCTATCTTGGGCTAAGCCAGGCATTGCTTTTTAAAATTCTTTTCGTAACCTCTTAAATCATGAGTTTAACATTATCTGTCTTGGCTTTGAGCTTTGTCCTGTCACATAACCTCACTTATATTTTAGAGCAGTGTCTCCTGAAATGCTGTAGATACATGACAGCTGGGATCATTTTAAGTAGTACACTTCATAAACATTTTCTGTTATAGTACATATAGGTGACCTTAACATGCAACAGAAAAAATAAAACCAGCACATCCAGAGTTGTGAATTCATCCAGAGTTGTGTATTTGTTTATAAATATGTCCCAGAAATTGTTAGTAGTTTTAATCTGGCTTGTCCCCCCCCCCCCCCTTTTTTTTTTTTTTTGCATAATGAGACTAAAGAAATTATAGCAAAGAAATAAGTATTTTATGACTAACATATTTCCTTTGCATACCAGACACATTAAAAAGCATAGGGCATTATGAAATAATGCAAACAAGAAAGAAATATTCCCCTTTGTTTTCAAATCCTTGCTTATTGTCATCATCATCATCATCATCATAATTATCTCTCTTATAGAGCAGGGAAATTGGAGGGGAAAAATGGCATACTTCTCACAGAGTTTTACTCTGTCTTACCTGTATCAAGTCCATCTATAAAACTCATTGCAGCTTTTATCACTAAAGAATCAAATAGGACAGATATACTTTTTTTTTTTTAGCTCAATGACTGCAACACTTTCTTTATGCTGTGTAATGCATTCAGTAACATGCCAGAAGTTGTTTCTTTTGTTTCTTTTAACTCTTTATTAATGTGATTTAATTATTACTTTTTGTTCCATGATTTATACACGGTGTTCATATGTGGACTACAGGGCACAGATTAAACCTGTATCAGAAATAAGTGTATTAGCTCCGTTTTGTAACTTGATGCATTCCCATGTTCATCCTCTGGTCTTAATAGGTGAGCTGGAGTTTTACTATCACCTCCTAAATGTCATAAAAACTTAAGTTTTTGTCAGCCATTACTCTTACTAGCTTTTTTTTTGTTGGAGATGCTGTCGTTCTTTTATTTTGTAATAAATTTGAGCTTAAGTTTAGCTAGTTTGAAGTCGTAAATCAAGAACCACATGATAGTAAAAAAGAACTCTTAGTTTAATTTCAGCTTTGCATTGAACTGGCTGTACAGTAATTATCTGTGGGCCTCAGTTGCTTCATCTGTAAAATAATAAGAGTAATGGATTCGATGATTGATAAGATCTGTTCCAGGTATAAAATCTTGTGTTTTGACTGTTCCACCAGACGAGATATGAGAGTTGTGGATGTATATAGTTATAGATATAAGCCATAAAACTCTCAATCCATAATAATTATAATGAGGACCCTTATTAAGATTGATCAGCTATCTGCTAGTAAGTACACTGGCAAATACACATGTGGGCATGACTGACTTGGTAACATTGTCTAATGAGCTGTATAAATTAACCATAATTTAGAGAAAATGATAAGATGATAATAGTAATAATCCTAGATTATATATTTAGTCATTCCATCTCACTTGGAGTTGTTATAAATATTTTCCCTTGATAAGATAAAATAGATTTATAAAAGCCTGCTGCTGCTGCTAGTCACTTCAGTCGTGTCCAACTCTGTGTGACCCCATAGACGGCAGCCCACCAGGCTCCCCCATCCCTGGGATTCTCCAGGCAAGAACACTGGAGTGGGTTGCCATTTCCTTCTCCAATGCATGGAAGTGAAAAGTGAAAGTGAAGTTGCTCAGTCATGTCTGACTCTCAGTGACCCCATGGACTGCAGCCCACCAGGGTCCTCCATCCATGGGATTTTCCAGGCAAGAGTACTGGAGTGGGGTGCCATCGCCTTCTCAGATAAAAGCCTGACATGTCTGTAAAGATTTGTTAAAGTTACTGCTTTTTATCCCCTCTCCCACATCCCCCCTCCCATAATTCTTTTCCTAAATTTATTTTTAAAATAGTTTTCTCTTAGCCCTTAGATGACTTATCTGCCATGTACAGCCTTAAATCAGTAATCCAAAACTAACAGAACTGCAGTATCATAAGCTTTTGCACTAAGTCCTCTTCTTAGGTTTTAGTCAGTCAGTGGATGGTAGTACTTAACAAGTTTCCTGAATACATTCTGGGTTTTTCCACCAAGATTAATGTAATGGTTTTCATTAAGATCTTTAACCATAATTTTCACTATTAGTATTAACTGACAGTTATGTAATAGACTGTGGGGGTAAAAGTCTGGGGAAGGTAACAGTCATTCTGAGACATGTTCTACCTGTTTAATAGAGCTTCAGAGTTTTGTTTGCAGTAGGAAGTGACCTGTTTTTAATTTCTTTACGTTCAGAAAGTCACATTTTGTTAGGAACATTTTGTCTTGGTGATAACATTTATAAGGCTGGGAAACTGATAAAACTGAGGGCTGTAACAAAGAAAAACGTAAAATCAGGAAAAAAAGTTTTTAATTACAAATTTGGCAGACTGACTGAGCAGAAAGTAACACTGGTAAAAATTTCGTCTTTATATAAGACGCTATGTTAGGATATCTTCCTGGTGTCCTTCCTGATACTTACACATCTTAAATAGTGTACTAATATTTTTTTACACCAGGTGGTTTGTATATTTGAACTTATTTTCCTTTTGAGAGAAGTTTCCTTTTTAAACCAAGAGATTAAATAATTTTGATGGTTTGAATCAGAATTCAGTTAGAATTGTTCCTAGTTCCTTATATATGTTATCTGTAGCAAATGGTGTGTGTATGCTGCTAAGTCACTTCAGTCGTGTCCGACTCTGTGCGACCCCATAGACGGCTGCCCACCAGGCTCCCCCATCCCTGGGATTCTCCAGGCAAGAACACTGGAGTGGGTTGCCATTTCCTTCTCCAATGCATAAAAGTGAAAAGTGAAAGTGAAGTTGCTCAGTCGTGTCCGACTCTTAGACAGTGGTACTCAGGTGACTGAGTATTAAAATACTTTGACATTGTATTTTGGATCAGGATGGTATGATAGAACACGGTGATGTAGGTAAATGTGGCTTAAAAGTTAAGACTTGTCCTCTGCTAAATGGAATCATCCTATTTTGGTCACAGTGTTGTTTTAATTACTTTTTATTATTGAAAAATTTACTTTGTCTTCATAGGTCTTAAAGTAAAGCCCTTGTGAGGTTCAGGTATAGTTCTGTTTCTAACATGAATGAAATTTTATAATTGCTCTCTCTAATAATAAATACTGGGTAAGAAATTTTTTTCAAATAAATTTGAAATGTCACAGTATATCATCTACTTTGTTACACTGTATATAATCTACTGTAATATCATGTAACATTGTGAAGAAACACTGACGAGTGAATAAAGGCTGTTAATACTTGCAGGTTACTTAGGACAATGTACAGTTAAGTTAAATTGCTGGAAAATTTTAAAAACAAATTTCTTTAATTTAGTAAACATTGTTGGCCATATTAATATCAGTAGTGCTAGTTTTGTATCAAATCAATCCAGATTTCAGTGGCTTAACATAATGGAGGTTAATTCTCATTCACACAAAATCTAATGTGGTTATGCCTGATCAGGACATTCTAAAGACAAGTTTTTCCAAAAATTGACTTAAAGATCCAGGCCTTTTCATATGTATTTCTACCATTTTCAGCCTATGACTTCAAAGGTCACCACAGAAGCAGAGTCTGTAGGATATTATTTGGAAGATTTTAATTGCCCTGGCCTAGAGGTAGAATATATCACTCTCACCTGCATTCTGTTGTACAGAGCTGTGTTATGTGGGCATACCTAATTGTAGAGGAAGTCAAAAATATTGTTTATTTGTGTGCTAGGCAGAAGAAAAGATGCAGTTTATTGGAAAACACTAAAATTCTCTTCCCCATTTCTATTTAGTAAACTTATTTATTTGTCAGAGTTGTGGTAATTAGTAAGTGTTTATTGCATGCCATCTTATATGGAATATAGTTTTTTTTAAATTAAGGAATCAAAAGAAATCAAAAAACTTCACAGTTTTTTGGAAACAAGAAAATACATACTGAATAACTGGAAAAAGCAGTTTTTTGAAAAGTATAAAGCAATATAGTTCAAACACGATGTGTTTGCAGATCAAAAATGATCATAGTGAATTGAATGCAGTCAGGGAAAAATGAATTAATACCCAGTTCAAACTGCTTTTAAAGGTGATATTAATTGAAAGAGGAGAACATAGAGCTTTATAGTTGAGAAGGATGAAATCTGGTAGAAAGTTAGCAGGTAGACTTGTAAGAACAGGGATTGTGTAAGAAAATCTGAAAGATAAATTGGAGGTTTGTTAGGGTCTTGTCTCAGATCAGATCAGATCAGATCAGTCGCTCAGTCGTGTCCGACTCTTTGCGACCCCATGAACCGCAGCACACCAGGCCTCCCTATCCATCACCAGCTCCCGGAGGTCACCCAGACTCGCATCCATCGAGTCAGTGATGCCATCCAGCCATCTCATCCTCTGTCGTCCCCTTCTCCTCCTGCCCTCAATCCCTCCCAGCATCAGAGTCTTCTCCAATGAGTCAACTCTTCGCATGAGGTGGCCAAAATACTGGAGTTTCAGCTTTAGCATCACTCCTTCTAAAGAAATTCCAGGATTGATCTCCTTCAGAATGGACTGGTTGGATCTTCTTGCAGTCCAAGGGACTCTCAAGAGTCTTCTCCAACACCACAGTTCAAAAGCATCAATTCTTCGGCGCTCAGCCTTCTTCACAGTCCAGCTCTCACATCCATACATGACCACAGGAAAGACCATAGCCTTGACTAGGCGAACCTTTGTTGGTAAAGTAATGTCTCTGCTTTTGAATATGCTATCTAGGTTGGTCATAACTTTCCTTCCAAGGAGCAAGCGTCTTTTAATTTCATGGCTGCAGTCACCATCTGCAGTGATTTTGGAGCCCAGAAAAACAAAGTCTGACACTGTTTCCACTGTTTCCCCATCTATTTCCCATGCAGTGATGGGACCAGATGCCATGATCTTCGTTTTCTGAATGTTGAGCTTTAAGCCAACCTTTTCACTCTCCACTTTCACTTTCATCAAGAGGCTTTTTAGCCCCTCTTCACTTTCTGCCATAAGGGTGGTGTCATCTGCATATCTGAGGTTATTGATATTTCTCCCGGCAATCTTGATTCCAACTTGTGTTTCTTCCAGTCCAGCATTTCTCATGATGTACTCTGCATATAAGTTAAATAAACATGGTGACAATATACAGCCTTGACGTACTCCTTTTCCTATTTGGAACCAGTCTGTTGTTCCATGACCAGTTCTAACTGTTGCTTCCTGACCTGCATACAGATTTCTTAAGAGGCAGATCAGAGGGTCTTGTCTAGTGGATCAAAATGTTTGATTTTGATATTTAATAAATATTGACATGTTTTAGCATACTTCTACCAATTTTATTTTGTAGAAATCAATAGCACCAACTATTTGGCTTATGAAATAATAAGTGGTTCTGACATGGAGGAGAGAGTATTAGGGTATAGGAGAAGAGCTGTTTTTTATATTGTAATAAAGTTTATTAGATTATCTTGTAAGAAATATTAAAAGGGAAACAAATTTAGTCATGTAAACCAAGCCAAAGCATAGTGTCTTGTCTTAGAGAGTAAACCTAATTAATGAGGAATGGTGAATGTAATTATGTAGTGGCATAGGATAGAATTTCTGAAGCCTTTCAGGTTCCATTGTCTTAAAGCAGTAGGTAGTGTGACAGCCCTTTAGCCTTTTGGGAAGCTTTTCTTTTTTTGGTAGATGTAAAACATAAAAAAGACTCGAGGAAATAGGCCACCTAATAAAAGAAATTTGAAAACTGTTGGCATAAAGTAAATGTTAAAAATTAATGAAATTAGAGCAATTTGAGGTATGCTTTTGTGTGTAGGAGATGACAGTGCATATTATAATTTGATATTATTAGATCAGTGATTTTCAAAGTGTGGTCCCTGGACAAATGATATCAGAATGACCTAAGCACATATTAGAAATGTGTATTCTTGGACCTCACTTTGCTGCTGCTGCTGCTGCTGCTAAGTCACTTCAGTCGTGTCCAACTCTGTGCGACACCATAGATGGCAGCCCACCAGGCTCCCCCGTCCCTGGGATTCTCCAGGCAAGAACACTTGAGTGGGTTGCCTTTTCCTTCTCCAATGCATGAAAGTGAAAAGTGAAAGTGAAGTTGCTCAGTCGTGTCTGATTCTTAGCAACCCCATGGACTGCAGCCCACCAGGCTCCTCCATCCACGGGATTTTCCAAGCAAGAGTACTGGAGTGGGGTGCCATTGCCTTCTCCGGGACCTCACCTTAGCCATACTGAATCAGGAGATGGGGCCTGCTCATCTGTGTTTTAATGAGCTCTTCATGGGATTTAAAGGCAAAAATAGAATGTTATTGTTGTTTCTTGTACTGGCCAGTCAGTGATATTCTGTATCTGTTACTCTGTTCAAGGGTTGTTCTCTTATAGAGTATCTTAATCCGTTATACTATCCATTTCAGAATATTTAAAAAGTGGAATCGATCAGAGACTAAAATCAGAGCATGTGGTGGTTAGATGTCATTAGAATTCAGAAGGAAATTGCTCCTTTAAGTACTCACATGGGAGAAATCTAGGTTGTAAGATTTCTTTGTTTTTGATTTTTCCTTTCAGTACTGTTTATTCACATTTCAGTTCAGTTCAGTTCAGTCGCTCAGTTGTGTCCGACTCTTTGCGACCCCACGGAGTGCAGCATACCAGGCCTCCCTGTCCATCCCCAACTCTTGGAGCTTGCTCAGACTCGTGTCCCTTGAGTTGGTGATGCCATCCAGCCATCTCATCCTCTGTCGTCCCCTTCTCCTCCTGCCTTCATTCTTTCCTATCATCAGAGTCTTTTCCAATGAGTCAGTCCTTTGCATCAGGTGGCCAAAGTATTGGAGCTTCAGCTTCAGCATCAGTCCTTCCAATGAATATTCAGGACTGATTTCGTTTAGGATTGACTGGTTTGATCTTGCAGTCCAACAAACTCTCAAGAGTCTTTTCCAACACCACAGTTCAAAAGCATCAGTTCTTTGGCACTGAGCTCTCCTTACGGTCCAACTCTCACATCCATACATGACTCCTGGAAAAACCATAGCTTTGACTAGATGGCCATTTGTCAGCAAAGTAATGTCTCTGCTTTTTAATATGGTGTCTAGGTTGGTCATAGCTTTTCTTCCAAGGAGCAAGTGTCTTTTAATTTCATGGCTGCAGTCACCATCTGCAGTGTTTTTGGAGCCCACAAAATAAAGTCTAACACTGTTTCCACTGTTTCCCCATCTATTTGCCATGAAGTGATGGGACCAGATGCCATGATCTTAGTTTTCTGAATGTTGAGGGTTTTTTTTTAAAATTTTATTTTGCTTAACTTTACAATATTGTATTGCCCCTGCCATACATCAAAATGAATCTGCCACCAGTACACATGTGCTCCCCATCCCGAACCCTCCTCCCCCGCCCCCCCATACCATCCCTCTGGGTCGTCCCAGTGCACCAGCCCCAGGCATCCGGTATCAGGCATCGAACCTAGACTAGCGACTCGTTTCAAATATGATATTATACATATTTCAATGCTATTCTCCCAAATCATCCCACCCTCTCCCGTTCCCAGAGTCCAAAAGTCTGTTCTATACATAAGTGTCTCTTTTGCTGTCTCGTAAACAGGGTTATTGTTACCATCTTTCTAAATTCCATATGTATGCGTTAGTATACTGTATTTGTGTTTTTCGTTCTGGCTTACTTCACTCTGTATAATAGACTCCAGTTCCATCCACCTCATTAGAACTGATTCAAATGTATTCTTTTTAATGGCTGAGTAATACTCCGTTGTGTATATGGACCACAGCTTTCTTATCCATTCATCTGTAGATGGACATCTAGGTTGTTTCCAAGTCCTGGCTATTATAAACAGTGCTGCTATGAACATTGGGGTACACGTGTCTCTTTCAGTTCCGGTTTTCTCAGTGTGTATGCCCAGCAGTGGGATTGCTGGATCATAAGGCAGTTCTATTCCCAGTTTTTTGATGAATCTCCACACTGTTCTCCATAGTGGCTATACTAGTTTGCATTCCCACCAACAGTGTAAGAGGGTTCCCTTTTCTCCACACCCTCTCCAGCATTTATTGCTTGTAGACTTTTGGATCACAGCCGTTCTGACTGGCGTGAAATGGTACCTCATAGTGGTTTTGATATGCATTTCTCTGATAATGAGTGATGTTGAGCATCTTTTCATGTGTTTGTTAGCCATCTGTATGTCTTCTTTGGAGAAATGTCGATTTAGTTCTTTGGCTCATTTTTTGATTGGGTCATTTATTTTTCTGGAGTTGAGCTGTAGAAGTTGCTTGTATATTTTTGAGATTAGTTGTTTGTCTGTTGCTTCATTTGTTATTATTTTCTCCCATTCTGAAGGCTGTCTTTTCACCTTGCTTATAGTTTCCTTTGTTGTGCAGAAGCTTTTAAGTTTAATTAGGTCCCATTTATTTATTTTTGATTTTATTTCCAATATTCTGGGAGGTGGGTCATAGAGGATCCTGCTGTAATGTATGTCAGAGAGTGTTTTGCCTATGTTTTCCTCTAGGAGTTTTATGGTTTCTGGTCTTACATTTAGATCTTTAATCCATTTTGAGTTTATTTTTGTATATGGTGTTAGAAAGTGCTCTAGTTTCATTCTTTTACAAGTGTTTGACCAGTTTTCCCAGCACCACTTGTTAAAGAGATTGTCTTTAATCCATTGTATATTCTTGCCTCCTTTGTCAAAGATAAGGTGTCCATAGGTGCGTGGATTTATCTCTGAGCTTTCTATTTTGTTCCATTGATCTATATTTCTGTCTTTGTGCCAGTACCATACTGTCTTGATGACTGTGGCTTTGTAGTAGAGCCTGAAGTCAGGCAGGTTGATTCCTCCAATTCCATTCTTCTTTCTCAAGATAGCTTTGGCTATTCGAGGTTTTTTGTATTTCCATACAAATTGAGAAATTATTTGTTCTAGCTCTGTGAAGAATACCGTTGGTAGCTTGATGGGGAGACCATAGCAAAAATCAACAAAGCCAAAAGCTGGTTCTTTGAAAGGGTAAATAAAATTGACAAACCATTAGCCAGACTCATCAAGAAACAAAGGGAGAAAAATCAAATCAATGAAATTAGAAATGTAAATGCAGAGATCACAACAGACAACACAGAAATACAAAGGATCATAAGAGACTACTATCAGCAACTATGTGGCAATAAAATGGACAACTTGGAAGAAATGGACAAATTCTTAGAAAAGTACAACTTTCCAAAACTGGATCAGGAAGAAATAGAAAATCTTAACAGACCCATCACAAGCATGGAAATTGAAACTGCAATCAGAAATCTTCCAGCAAACAAAAGCCCAGGTCCAGACGGCTTCACAGCTGAATTCTACCAAAAATTTAGAGAAGAGCTAACACCTATCCTACTCAAACTGTTCCAGACAATTGCAGAGGAAGGCAAACTTCCAAACTCATTCTATGAGGCCACCATCACCCTAATACCAAAACCGGACAAAGATGCCACAAAAAAAGAAAACTACAGGCCAATATCACTGATGAACATAGATGCAAAAATCCTTAACAAAATTCTAGCAATCAGAATCCAACGACACATTAAAAAGATCGTACACCATGAATGTTGAGTTTTAAGCCAACTTTTTCACTCTCCTCTTTCACTTTCATCAAGAAGCTCTTTAGTTCTTCTTGGCTTTCTGCCGTAAGAGTGGTGTCATCTACATAACTGAGGTTATTGATATTTCTCCCGGCAATCTTGATTCCAACTTGTGCTTCATCCAGCCTGCATTTTGCATGTTGTACTCTACATATAAAAGAGGGTCTTTTTTTTGAGAGAGTTGAGGAAATAAATTGTGCCTGTCTTGGATATGAGCAGGGATTAGAACAGTCATTTTGCCATTAGTTAACGATGTCATATGGGCTTCCCAGGTGGCGCTAGTGGTAAAGAACCCGACTGCCAATGTAGGAGACATAAGAGATGCGGTTCGATCCCTGGTTCAGGACCATACCCTGGAGGAAGGCATGGCAATCCACTCCAGTGTTCTTGCCTGGAGAAACCCATGGGCAGAGGAGCCTGGCGGGCTACAGTCCATAGCGCCACAAAGAATCAGGCATGATTGAGCAACTTAATACACATGGTGTCATAGGTTGAATATAGTATATAGTAAAACATGTCTTTTTTAGGATACATTATTAGAGCTTAGTTTTTTTTTTTTTTTTTTAACGTACAATGGACATTTGAATAGAAAGTTTAGAGGAGAGATTTAAAACCTTAAACTAGAAACATTTAAAATGTTGCTTTAAATTTATACATTCAGTTCTTTGTTTTAAATTAATTTAGAGCTCTCATTTTAAGAAAGGACTAAATTAAATTGTAAAAATCAGTTGAGAAATTGGCCTGTGGTGAAAATGATCTGATATATAATGTAACTTAATTGAACAAAAATGTAAATTTATTGCTTTAAAGTGATAAATGCATTTATGCTTATTAATCTGTAATTTGATTTTCTATTTTTTTAAATCCTGCCTAAGAAAGCAAAATGTTTGACCATCAGAACACTGGTCCCACAATAGAGTTCAGACTGTTTTTCAACTTGACACAGTTGTGTCTCTTGCTTTGCTTTCCTTCTGAAATGATGTTTCCATTTTGGGGATGGGGAGAGCTACGATTATTTATAGACTAGTGTGTTATGGACAGGTGGTGTGTTTACACAGATCAGTGGAATTATCAAGTGTCCCCCAGGGCCTTTAATATGAATATATTTTATTTTATCAAACCTTTGTATTTTTAAGAACACAGTAATTATGTTGGGTGGATGGAGAATATTTTCTTAATTTTATATACATATGTATTTGAAAGAATTCAGTTTTAACATAGCAATTGTCCTCTATATACTGGCAGTTTTTCAGATTTGGAATGATAAAGTTTCTGATAAACCATAAAGCTCTGTCACTGAAAAAATTTAAAGGCTGTTCTGTATTTTCTTGAAGAACATACAATTTAAAACATCTCTCCTTCTTTTCCAATTTATGCTATTTCACAGGAGTATTTTTAGGGAATCAAACTTTGTAGTAACCTAAAGCATTAATAAATTATTGAAGCTTTCCATATAATTCCAAAATTATAATAAAGTCATAAAGTGATGGTTGGCAGTACTACATAACAAAAATGTTACATCTTAAAGAACTCCTGAAGTTAGCATGTGTACATATTTTTCAGCTCTAAATTCATTGTTACATCAGTTCAGTTCAGTCACTCAGTCATCTCTCACTCTTTGCAACCCTATGCACTGCAGAACATCAGGCTTCTCTGTCCATCACCAACTCTTGGAGCTTGCTCAGACTCGTGTCCATTGAGTTGGTGATGCCATCCAACCATCTCATCTTCTGTCGCCCGTGTCTTCTCCTGCCTTCAATCTTTGCCAGCCTCCGGGTCTTTTCCAGTAAGTCAGTTCTTTGCATCACTTGGCCAAAGTATTGGAGCTTCAGCTTCAGCATCAGTCCTTCCATTGAATATTTAGGACTGATTTCCTTTAGGATGGACTGGTTGGATCTCCTTGCAGTCCAAGGGACTCTCCAGAGTCTTCTCTAACACCACACTTCAAAACCATCAGTTCTTTGGCGGTGAGCTTTCCTTTTGATCCAACTCTCACATCCATACATGACCACAGGAAAAACCATAGCTTTGACTAGATGGCCATTTGTCAGCAAAGTAATGTCTCTGCTTTTTAATATGCTGTCTAGGTTGGTCATAGCTTTTCTTCCAAGGAGCAAGCATCTTTTAATTTCATGGCTGCAGTCACCATCTGCAGCGATTTTTGGAGCCCAAGAAAATAAAGTCTGTCACTGTTTCCATTGTTTCTCCATCTATTTACCATGAAGTGATGGGACTGGATGCCATGATCTTAGTTTTCTGAATGTTGAGTTTTAAGCCAGCTTTTTCACTCTCCTCTGTCACTTTCATCAAGAAGCTCTTTAGTTCCTCTTCACTTTCTGTCATAAGGGTTGTGTCATCTCTATATCTGAGGTAACTGATATTTCGCCTGGCAGTCTTGATTCCAGCTTGTGCTTCATCCAGCCTGCATTTTGCATGATGTACTCTGCATATAAATTAAATAAGCAGGGTGACAGTATACAGCCCTGACATACTCCTTTCCCAATTTGGAACCACTCTGTTTTTCCATGTTAAGTTCTAACTGTTGCATCTTGACCTGCATAAAGATTTCTCAGGAGGCAGGTAGAGTGGTCTGGTATTCCCATCTCTTTAAGAATCTTCCACAATTTGTTGTCATCCACACAATCAAAGGCTTTGGCATAGTTAATAAAGCAGAAGTAGATGTTTTTCTGAACTCTCTTGCTTTTTCTATGATCCAATGGATGTTGGCAATTTGATCTCTGGTTCCTCTGCCTTTTCTAAATCCAGCTTGAACATCTGGAAGTTCTCAATTCATGTATTGTTGAAGGCTTGCTTAGAAAAATTTGAGCATTACCTTGCTAGCATGTGGGATGTGCAGTTGTGTGGTAGTTTGAACATTCTTTGGCATTGCTTTTCTTTGGGATTGGAATGAAAACTGACCTTTTCCAGTCCTGTGGGCACTGTTGAGTTTTCCAAATTTGCTGGCATATTGAGTGCAACACATTAACAGCATCATCTTTTAGGACTTAAAATAGGTCAGCTGGAATTCTGTTACCTCCAGTAACTTTGTGCGTAGTGATGCTTCCTAAGGCACACTTGACTTCACACTCTAGGATGTCTGGCTCTAGGTGAGTGATCATACTGTTTGTGGTTGTCTAGGTTATTAAGATCTTTTTTATATAGTTCTACTGTGTATTCTTTCCCATTCTATTATTTTCCACTATTTCTTTGCATTGATCGCTGAGGAATGCTTTCTTATCTCTCCTTGATATTCTTTGGAACTCTGCATTCAGACGGGTACCTCTTTCCTTTTCTTCTTTGCCTTTAGCTTTGCTTCTTTTCTCCACTATTTGTACAGCCTCGTCAGACAGCCATTTTGCCTTTTTGCAGTTCTTTTTCTTGGCGAAGTTCTTGATCACTGTCTTCTGTACAATGTCACAAACCTCTTTCAGTAGTTCTTCAGGCAGTCTGTCAGTGGGATCTAATCCCTTGAATCTATTTGTCACTTCCAGTGTATAATGTAAGGGATTTGGTTTAGGTCAAACCTGAATGGTCTAGTGGTTTTCCCTACTTTCTTCAATTTAAGTCTGATTTTGGCAATAAGGAGCTCATGATCTGAGCCACAGTCAGCTCCTGGTCTTGTTTATGCTGACTGTATAGAACTTTTCCATCTTCAGCTGCAAAGAATATAATCAATCTGATTTCTCTATTGACCATCTGGAGATGTCCATGTGTAGAGTCATCTCTTGTGTTGTTGGAAGAGGGTGTTTGCTATGACCAGTGCGTTCCTCTGGGAAAACTCTGTTAGCCTTTGCTGTGCTTCATTTTGTAGTCCAAGGCCAAATTAGCTTGTTACTCCAGGTATCTCTTGACTTCCAACTTTTGCATTCCAGTCCCCTATGATAAAAAGGACATCTTTTTTTTTTTGGTGTTAGTTATTTAAGGTCTTCTGAAGGAAATCAGCCCTGGGATCTCTTTGGAAGGAATGATGCTAAAGCTGAAACTCCAGTACTTTGGCCACCTCATGCGAAGAGTTGACCCATTGGAAAAGACTCTGATGCTGGGAGGGATTGAGGGCAAGAGGAGAAGGGGACGACAGAGGATGAGATGGCTGAATGGCATCACTGACTCGATGGACGTGAGCTGGGTGAACTTCAGGAGTTGGTGATGGACAGGGAGGCCTGGCGTGCTGCGATTCATGGGGTCGCAAGTGTTGGACACGACTGAGCGACTGATCTGATCTGATCTGTAAAAGGTCCTATAGGTTATCATAGAACCATTCAGCTTCACCTTCTTTGGCGTTAGTGGTTGGAGCATAGACTTGGATTACTGTGCTGTTGAATGGTTTACCTTGGAAACAAACAGAGATCATTCTGTCATTTGTAAGATTACACCCAAGTACTGCAATTTGGACTCTCTTGTTGACTATGAGAACTACTCCATTTCTTCTAAGGTCTTCTTGACCACGGTAGTAGATATATCGGTCATCTGAGTTAAATTCACCCATTCCAGAACATTTTAATTCACTGATTCCTAAAATGTCGATGTTCACTCTTGCCATCTCCTGTTTGACTACTTCCATTTTATCTTGATTAATGGACCTAACATTCCAGGTTCTTGTGCAATATTATTCTTCACAGCATTGGACTTTACTTCCATCACCAGTCACATCCACAACTGAACATTATATCAGTTATATAAAGAACTTTAGAATCATTATTCTAATTATTGTACAAGGGCCGTTTTGCCAACAAAAGGCACCAAAGACAGGTCTTTCAATCAGTATATTGCGTTGGCGAAAAAAGTTGTGCAGGGTATTCTGGAACAGCTTACAGAAAAACCAGAACAAACTTTTTGGCCAAGCTAAAATGTGTGCTAGCTGTCTTCCCAGGAAGAGTACACGTAAGGAACTGCTTTCACTTCCTTCTTATAGATGGGAGGGACTGTGTGTGTGTGTGTGTGTGTGCGTGTGCGTGTGCACACTCGGTCATGTCCAACTCTTTGTAACCCCATGGACTGTAGCCTGCCAGGCTCCTCTGTCCATAGACTCTTCAAGGCAAGGATACTGGAGTGGGTTTCCATTTTCTGCTCCAGGGGGTCTTCCTGAACCAGGGATTGAACTGGCATCTCCAGCACTGGCAGACAGATTCTTTATTATTGCGCCTCCTGGGAAGCCTATTTTCATTTTATTCCTTTTTGAAAGCCCCTGCCTCTTGAGAACTTACTCTATCTGCTTAGGGACTTGATAATATTATATAGTCCCATTCAGAAAAACACTGATTGTAAAATAGTCTCCTCCGCTTTTCTTCCCCTTGCCTGTCTTCAGTTCCTTTCTGGAATATCTTTGTTCTATATCCTTTAAGCCCTGGTCATTCAAAACCATCTTCAGTTTTCTGTGTTCTTCATTACACTGAATTAACCACTCATCCAGATACTTTGACTTGAAGTATTTAGCATGCCTCTTAAGACATTTGAGGTTCCCTGGTGGCTCAGTGGTAAAGAATCTGCCTGCGGTGCAGGAGACACAGGTTCAGTACCTCTGTTGGGAAGGTCCCCCAGCAAAGGAGATGGCAACCCACTCAGTATTCTTGCCTGGGAAATCCCATGGATAGAGGAGCTTAGTGGACTGCAGTCCATGGGGCCACAATTGAACAACTAAACAACAACAAACAACTTGAGACATTTGGCTATTTCATGAGTTGCATCACATGCTTTAAAAACCTCTATCTGGATATTGTGTGTGACCAAGTGCTTAACTGTCTTTTTTGTTCTTTCAATTCCTATTTTACTCTTTTTTCTACAAACAAAAATGCAGAGAAGAGTGGATTCTATCCTGAGTATATTAATACTTAGTTTAATAAAAAGCCAGAATTGTCTGCTAAATTTGGTAGTGAGGAGTAGTGGTGAAAAAAAAAAAAAAAAAGCCATGATAGGTGAGAAGATTCTTTAGTGTCTAATTTAATAAGATAAATATTATAAGGAAAAAGAGAACCAAGTGCTGTGAGAGTAAGAAGGTGACATTCGGCCTTGAACCAAGTTTGGAGGAGATTAAAGAATATCTTGAAGAGGTGATATTGAAGCAGGGCCTTGAAACAGGGCTGATTTATCCATTAGGTACTATAAGTACAGGGCCTAGGGCTCACAATTTTCTTCAGTTCAGTCGCTCAGTCGTGTCCGACTCTTTGCAACCCCATGAATCACAGCACGCCAGGCCTCCCTGTCCATCACCAACTCCCAGAGTTCACTCAAACTCAGGTCCATCGAGTCGGTGATGCCATCCAGCCATCTCATCCTCTCTCGTCCCCTTCTCCTCCTGCCCCCAATCCCTCCCAGCATCAGGGTCTTTTCCAGTAAGTCAACTCTTCACGTGAGGTGGCCAAAGTACTGGAGTTTCAGCTTTAGCATCATTCCCTCCAAATGATGATCCCTCCAAGGGCTGATCTCCTTCAGAATGGACTGGTTCGATCTCCTTGCAGTCCAAGGGACTCTCAAGAGTCTTCTCCAGCACCACAGTTCAAAAGCATCAATTCTTCGGCGCTCAGCCTTCTTCACAGTCCAACTCTCACATCCATACATGACCACAGGAAAAATCATAGCCTTGACTAGACGAACCTTTGTTGGCAAAGGAATGTCTCTGCTTTTCAATATGCTATCTAGGTTGGTCATAACTTTCCTTCCAAGGAGTAACCGTCTTTTAATTTCATGGCTGCAGTCCCCATCTGCAGTGATTTTGGAGCCCAAGAAAATAAAAGTCTGACACTGCTTTCACTGTTTCCCCATCTCTTTGCCATGAAGTGATGGGACCAGATGCCATGATCTTCAGTTTCCTGAATGTTGAGCTTTAAGCCAACCTTTTCACTCTCCTCTTTCACTTTCATCAAGAGGCTCTTTAGCTCCTCTTCACTTTCTGCCATGAAGGTGGTGTCATCTGCATATCTGAGGTTATTGATATTTCTCCCGGCAATCTTGATTGCAGCTTGTGCTTCTTCCAGCCCAGCATTTCTCATGATGTACTCTGTTAAGTTACTTTAGTCGTGTCCGACTCTGTGCGACCCCATAGACGGAAGCTCACCAGGCTCCCCCGTCCCTGGGATTCTCCAGGCAAGATTACTGGAGTGGGTTGCCATTTCCTTCTCCAATGCATGAAAGTGAAAAGTGAAAGTGAAGTCACTCAGTCGTGTCCGACTCTTGGCGACCCCATGGACTGGAGCCTACCAGGCTCCTCCATCCATGGGATTTTCCAGGCAAAAGTACTCTGCATATAAGTTAAATAAGCAGGGTGACAATATACAGCCTTGACGTACTCCTTTTCCTATTTGGAACCAGTCTGTTGTTCCATGTCCAGTTCTAATTGTTGCTTCCTGACCTGCATATAGGTTTCTCAAAAATGTTTCCATTTTTATTTACTTTAAAATCAGAGGAAAAAGGAGTATATGAGTAATGCATGTATAATAATGAGTCCCACCGGGATTATATTCTTCTTTACACTAATATAATGATAAAATATAACTTTTAGGTATTTAAAAAGTAGAGGTAGTGGCTTATCAAGGCAGAAGTGTCTGGGTGGGGCTTGGAAAAGTTAAAACGTGGCCTGCCTTGAAGGGTAAGTAATGGCTAGTGGGTGCTTGCTGGGGTCCAGCCCCGGTGGATCCAGGGATTTCGAAGGGGAGACAGCATAGGCGATCAGGAAACAACTGCTTATTAATATATTAATTAAAGATATAAAGAGTGATGAAGATAGCTCAGTGAGGAAATTCAGTGAAGACAAGTGGATGAAATAAGGATAGCTCAGTGAGAACATTTTGTGGAGAGAGAAGGCTGAATAATTCAGCCAGAAGGTAAGAGAAAGAACGACATGGGGAGATCAAGCTTCGGTGAACAAGGCCTCGCACTTTATTTTTCAAAGTAGTTTTTATACCTTAAGTTATGCATAGAGGATAATGGGGGAAGGGGTGAAGTCATGCAGGGACAGCAGTTGCTGAGCCAGGCTTTCAAACCTATCATACGCAGAAGTTTAGGTGAGTTACATCATCTTCTGGCCCGGAGGCCTATTAACATTTTAAGGAACTTAAGCTGGATTTAGAAAAGGCAGAGGAACCAGAGATCAAATTGCCAACATCCGCTGGATCATTGAAAAAGCAAGAGAGTTCCAGAAAAACATCTATTTCTGCTTTATTGACTATGCCAAAGCCTTTGACTGTGTAGATCACAATAAACTGTGGAAAATTCTGAGAGAGATTGGAATACCAGACCACCTGATCTGCCTCTTGAGAAATCTGTATGCAGGTCAAGAAGCAACAGTTAGAACTGGTCATGGAACAACAGACTGGTTCCAAATAGGAAAAGGAGTACGTCAAGGCTGTATATTGTCACCATGTTTATTTAACTTATATGCAGAGTACATCATGAGAAATGCTGAACTGGAAGAAACACAAGCTGGAATCAGGATTGCCGGGAGAAATATCAATAACCTCAGATATGCAGATGATCCCACCCTTATGGCAGAAATTGAAGAGGAACTAAAAAGCCTCTTGATGAAAGTGAAAGTGGAGAGTGAAAGTGAAAGTGGAGAGTGAATGTTGGCTTAAAGCTCAACATTCAGAAAATGAAGATCATGGCATCTGGTCCCATCACTACATGGGAAATAGATGGAGAAACAGTGGAAACAGTGTCAGACTTCGTTTTTCTGGGCTCCAAAATCACTGCAGATGGTGACTGCAGCCATGAAATTTAAAAGACGCTTACTCCTTGGAAGGAAAGTTATGACCAACCTAGATAGCATATTCAAAAGCAGAGACATCACTTTGCCAACAAAGGTTCGCCTAGTCAAGGCTATGGTCTTTCCTGTGGTCATGTATGGATGTGAGAGCTGGACTGTGAAGAAGGCTGAGCGCCGAAGAATTGATGCTTTTGAACTGTGGTGTTGGAGAAGACTCTTGAGAGTCCCTTGGACTGCAAGGAGATCCAACCGGTCCATTCTGAAGGAGATCAGCCCTGGGATTTCTTTGGAAGGAATGATGCTAAAGCTGAAACTCCAGTACTTTGGCCACCTCATGCGAAGAGTTGACTCATTGGAGAAGACTCTGATGCTGGGAGGGATTGAGGGCAAGAGGAGAAGGGGCCGACAGAGGATGAGATGGCTGGATGGCATCACTGACTCGATGAATGTGAGTCTGAGTGACCTCCGAGAGCTGGTGATGGATAGGGAGGCCTGGTGTGCTGCGGTTCATGGGGTCGCAAAGAGTCGGACATGACTGATCTGATCTGATCTGATCTGATTTTCTCTAAAGGTGATTATTCTAAAGTCAGGCTCCACCCTCCAAAGGCATTGGAGTTGCATTTCTATAGGGCAAAGGTGTGGTGAGTTATAACAAGAGAAAGAATTAACTCAAGGGTCCAAGGTTACAAACATTGAGGCTACTAATTACATTTCTCTACACCAATTATATCAATCAATACACTGCCAAGGACACAGTAGGTAAGGGATATGGAGACTTAGCAGCAAACATTGGCCCAACAAGTGAAAAACCCTTCACCAATATAATTTCTAATCAATCTTTTAACTGCTCAAAGGAATCTCTGTTTAGACAGTTAGAACATCTCATGCCTCTCACAGTTGGGAGGCTCTAAACAATCACATGTGGCCGGAAAAACCTATTCAGGCAGGCTAGAGGATTTCCAAAAGGAGTTTGTAGGCTGAAACACTGTCACACCCAGGAATTATTAACTGGAGCTGTAAGTTAGCTCTTTTTTCAGAGAAAGGTAGTGGGGGACAGCCCCCTGTAAAGTCAGAGGTGAGAACACAAAGCAGAAAGTAGGCAGACTCCGGCTTTTTGGGGGTGGATGCTCGAGAACCTCCAAGGGGCTCCTGAGGCTCGATCTAGCCCTTGCTGAGCCTCCTTCCTCTTGACCTTTGTCATGGGTGGAGCGCTAATCCAAACCAGCTCGGACAGGTGCTAGAGGCTAAGATTAGCAAAATCCCGAATAAGAAGTTGATTATTAAATGACAGATTTCACTTTAAGAAACTTTAATAAATATGATTTCTCTTTCACATGCTGCTACTAGTTGAAGTGCAGTGATGAATAGAGAAATAAACAGTACTTAACTAGAATAAACACCACTGGATATGCTAAACTGAAAATAAAGATGCCAGTAATTAGTCAGTAAAGTAATCATTATATTGAAAAGGAGTATCTGCTTTCCTATTTCCTAGTTATCATCAATTTAATACCAGTTTTTCAGAAAAAATATTTTAAAATGTACACATCATTGATAACAGAAACGTGGTTAAAATGTGGTATGGAAAATACATCTCTGATCGTAAGAAGCACTATAGTTTTCTGGTTTCACAAGCTCATTGTCATGAAACTTGCATCTCAGTATAGTGTGAACCTCCATGATGAAACAGGAATTGACCAGTTCACAACTTGATTCTGTTCAATGTCATAAACTATAACCTGTAAGTGTGGAACAATTGTATTATTATTTCTATTTTATAGATGAGAGAAACAAAGAAAGATCAGAGTAACTTTTTCAAGGTCGGACATTTAATAAGAAGCAGGGCCAATATCTCAACCCAGGCAGTCTTCGTTCCAGAGCCTTTGCCTCCTAACCATTACACTGCCCAGTTACTAAATTCAGTTTTGGACGTGTTCAGTTCAATGTGTTTGTGGGAGAGCCAGTGATAGATGTTCAGTATGGTGTGCAAGTTTGGGGCTCAGTAAGTAGTGAAATTTTTGTTGAACCCAACAGGGAGGCCAAACCAAAACCTGGAGTTGGGAGTAGAAAAGGGCCCATTGCAAGGGCCATACAAGGAGAACAGGGCAGCACATGCGCAAAAGACCTGAACTCCTTAAAGGGCCTCAGGGAACGTTTCAAGGGGAGAGTGAGGGAGGGAAATCACCGGAGTAGGACAATGGCACCCTACCCCAGTACTCTTGCCTGGAAAATCTCATGGACGGAGGAGCCTGGTAAGCTCCAGTCCACGGGGTCGCTAAGAGTCGGACACAACTGAGCAACTTCACTTTCACTTTTCACTTTCATGTATTGGAGAAGGAAATGGCAACCCACTCCAGTATTCTTGCCTGGAGAATCCCAGGGACAGCCATCTATGGGATCGCACAGAGTCGGACACGACTGAAGCGACTTAGCAGCAGCAGCAGGATCTCCCAGTGCACAGTTCTCTGACTGACTGATGGTGAGCCAACATGCCGGTGTCACAGGGGTTAACAATACTAATCCTCAGGTTCCAGTAGGTCTGTGTGCTCATGATCATCAAGTACTTAATATCTTCCATTCGATGGAGGTTTTAGCGTCTGTCAGGCAACAGTTCTCCTGTCCCAACTGCTACTTTTTTTGTCACTACATGTTCATGTCATGCTAATCATGAATTCTTGAGCCCGGCTTTTGTGACTCAGGAATGGCCTGGGAGGGTACAGCTTTTCTGCAAACAAGAGACAGGTTGAAGAAATGAAATGAACCAGAGATAAACATTTTGGTGTCTGAATCACATAGATGGTAGACTTTAGTAGGAAGAACTAACCATGAAGATTAGTGGAAATCAAGATGGAGGGATAGGGTGTCAAGAACTGTGAATGATCAGAATTATGAAATGGAGTGAAAGAGTCTCAGAAGGTAAGGACTGCAAAAGGTCTATTGCCTTAGTGGCAACAAAGATACCGGTGTCTATGGAAAAAGTTAACAGTTTTATTTCATCAGCACTACCTCTCTCATGTTAGAGAGGAAGTTGAAGTACAAAAAGGTTAACTTCAGAATGTGACCTTGTTTGAAACTAGGGTCTTTGCAGCTGTAATTAGTTAAGAATCTTGAGAATCCTGTCTGTAGTAAGCCAGTGAGGAATGACAGAGATGCAGCTTAGTTCCCTTGACTACTCATAAGGGAGAGTTGATCTTTAATGTGTTTTTGTTGTGTCTTCATTGAATAATGCCTGTTGAAGTACAGAAACACACTTAGATTTGAAAATACATATTGTCAGACAGAATGTGTCTGTTGTTTTTAATAGTCCAAGTCTATTTGAAAACTGATCAAATAGTGTCTTTTTAAATGCTTTTAAACAGATTTGGGTTTGACGTTATGTGTCTCTAGACACTTAACTTGTTGAAACTTAAGAAAAATTGATTTCCAATTAAGACCAGATTTTATAAGAAAGAAAATATTAGCTAAATAATTAATTCCATGAAATGACATGTATTCCAAACAAAAACAGGCAACATCTGTTAATTCAGTTGGGAGCACAGGATTGAGTTTGGTCCTTTAATTTTTAAGTTAAATATTGTTCAGAATTTTTATTTCAAGCATCTTTTAAGGACATTTTAGTGACTAATACTGTGTCACACCAGAATTTGAATAGTATAGATTATGCTCAGAATAGTTTTATTGTATGTTCAATTGTGTTCTAATTATTTGAAATTTTGTAATTCACATTATAATATATTTCAGAGGATTTTGAAGATCCTCTAGTTTTAACTCCCAATCTTTGTCTGAATCCCTTTTACATTATTACTGAGGTTGTCCTGTAACATTCTTTGTACACCTCCAGGGACAGGGAGACTGTTACCTCTGAGAGGCATATAGCAACCAGTCATGTTTGTCTACCATATACTACACACCAGAGATATGATATAGCAGTGAACAAAAGAGACGCTTGCCCTGTCTTCATGGAGTCTGTAACCTAGCAGTGATTTTGGATAAGTAATTAGAGGTATGTAAGCACTGCAAAGAAGAAATACAGAGTGCTTTCAAAGAATATGACAAAACAATTTAACATAATCTGGAAGGGTCAGAAATGGTTACCTTAAGGTATTACTGTTTTAACTGACACTTGTAGGATGAATTAACTAGAAAAAAGATGGGGAAGTTTTTCAAGTTGAAATAGCAGCAAGATCTTGAGTTGAGAACTTGGCACAGTTAAGGAACCTGAAATGATTACAAGAGGCATTCTCCTGGTCTCTGCAAGAACCTAGCATGTCTCTTATGTGTTGAGGACTAAAGGAATTCTTCAAGGATTTGCAGCTTTGGAAGGTCAGCAGGAACAATAGTGAAGCACTTCCGTGAAATGAAGAGTCAGACATCAACAAAATATGGACAGGATGTGGAGACCATAAGAACACCTGTGAGACAACTGTGGCCTCCCATAAATAACTGGGGTTGGGGATTGGGTAGAGAGTGGAGGCCAAAAAGAAATATGAGACATTATGTAAGTAAGGGCAGCAAGCAGTAAACAGTTTACCACTGATAAATTTTAGGCTGGTAAGACTGGAGAAAACTCAGGTTATAAGTTACCTAATATAGCATTTTCTAAAACAAGTGGTTTTTCCTGTGGTCATGTATGGATGTGAGAGTTGGACTGTGAAGAAGGCTGAGCGCTGAAGAATTGATGCTTTTGAACTGTGGTGTTGGAGAAGACTCTTGAGAGTCCCTTGGACTGCAAGGAGATCCAACCGGTCCATTCTGAAGGAGATCAGCCCTGGGATTTCTTTGGAAGGAATGATGCCAAAGCTGAAACTCCAGTACTATGGCTACCTCATGTGAAGAGTTGACTCACTGGAAAAGACTCTGATGCTGGGAGGGATTGGGGGCAAGAGGAGAAGGGGCCGACAGAGGATGAGATGGCTGGATGGCATCACTGACTCGATGGATGTGAGTCTGGGTGAACTCTGGAAATTGGTGATGGACAGGGAGGCCTGGCGTGCTGTGATTCATGGGGTTGCAAAGAGTCGGACACGACTGAGTGACTGAACTGAACTGAACTGAAAACAAATGGTTTGACTTAAACTATTTTTTTCTTTGTTTCATTTCCCTCTTTAATGGGAAATGGGCTCTTGTGATAGTGATAATATAAATTGATATTGTTATTTGACTACTTAACATTTTATATTTTATTTTTCAAGTTAACATACATAAGGTTGACTCTTTGGAGGTGTACAGTTCTATGAATTTTAACACATGTATAAATACATTTAAGTACTACTACAGTCAGGGTACAGAATAGCTCTATCATCCCCAGAACTCCTTCAGTTATCCCTTTGTAGTCACTCTCTCCTCCTACACATTACCCTCATCAACCATTGATCCGTTTCCATCACTATGATTGTATCTTTTTGAGAATGTCATGCAAATAGAATAATTAGATCAGATCAGTCGCTCAGTCGTGTCCGACTCTTTGCGACCCCATGAATCGCAGCACGCCAGGCCTCCCTGTCCATCACCAACTCCCGGAGTTCACCCAGACTCATGTCCATCGAGTCAGTGATGCCATCCAGCCATCTCATCCTCTATCGTCCCCTTCTCCTCTTGCCCCCAATCCCTCCCACAGTATATAATTTTTGATACTGGCTCCTTTCATACAGCATAGTTCCTTTGAGATTCATGTTTCATTCATTATTGCTTATATCAATAATTCATTCCTTTTTGTTGCTGAATAGTATTCCACTGTAATGGATATATGACAGTTTATTTCCTTTCATATTTCCTTTCATCCGCTGATGGAAGTTAGGATTATTTCCAGCTTTTGATTTCCAGCAACACAGAGTTTGAATTGCTCTGCGTCCTCACCAACACTTGACATTGGTAGTATTTTTTATTTTTACACATTCTAATACATGTGTAAATGGTATCTTATTGTAGTTTTATTTTTTAGTGTCTTTGTTATAATTTATGTAACATAAAAGTTACTAATGTAAACTATAATTTATTGGTTTTTAGTATACTCACACTTGTACAACCATTACCATAATATTAACCTTAGAACATTTTCATCACTGTGGTTTTATTTTGCATTTCTATAATGGCTAATAGTGTTGAATATCTTTCTTGTGTTGCTTGCCACCTTTTTCTTGTTCTTTTTTATTTGAATTGTTTATACTCTTACTATTGAGTTTTGAGAGTTTCTCATATTTGTATTCTGTTTCCACTGTTTCCCCATCTATTTCCCATGAAGTGATGGGACCAGATGCCATGATCTTTGTTTTCTGAATGTTGAGGTTTAAGCCAACTTTTTCACTCTCCTCTTTCACTTTCTTCAAGAGGCTTTTTAGTTCCTCTTCACTTTCTGCCATAAAGGTTGTGTCATTTGCATATCTGAGGTTATTGATATTTTTCCTGGCAATCTTGATTACAATTTGTGCTTCTTCCAGCTCAGCGTTTCTCATGATGTACTCTGCATATAAGTTAAATAAGCAGGGTGACAATATACAGCCTTGGCGTACTCCTTTTCCTATTTGGAACCAGTCTGTTGTTCCATGTCCAGTTCTGTCGGGGTCCAGCCCCGGTTGGGTCCAGGGCTTCCCTCAGAATAATGGCGTCGGCGATAAAGGGATAGCAAAGGCTGAGAGATTTATTAGATGCTCAATAATAACTGGTTTACACGGGAAATCAGTAAAGTTCGTGACACTGAACTTGCTACACTGAACTTGCTCTGACCATGGAGGCCACAGACGCTCTCTCGAATAGCGGAAGGTGCCCCACCTTAGGCACCTTCTCGAGTGGGTCTTAGAAACCCAGGCAGATAAGTGGTCGCAGAGGACCCTCACGCTCCAAATTATTTTGGCATGAAGGAAGAACAGAAGAGAAAAGGAGGAAAAGGAAGAAAGAATGACACGGGGAGACCAAGCTTCGGTGAACAAGGCCCCACACTTTATTTTTCAAAGTAGTTTTTATACCTAAGTTATGCATAGAGGATAATGGGGGAAGGGGTGGAGTCATGCAGTAAGCGAGGCTTTCTTCCTGTAAACTTATTGTATACAAATGGTTCAGGTGTTCTACATCATCTTCTGGCCAAAAGGCCTATTAACATTTTATGACTCTTGACAAAGGTTTGTCAACCGTAAGACTTATTTTCTCTAAGAGTAATTATTCTAAGGTTTGGCGCCATCCTCCGAAGATAAAGTTGCATTCCTATAGGGCAGAGGCGCAGTGGGTTTACAACAAAGGAAAGAATTTATTACCTTAAGGGTCTAAAGTTGCTAACACCAAGGCCACTACTTATTTTTTCTACATACCAACTATATTAATTAATACACGTTCAAGGATACAATACAGGGGATGTGGAAACTTGGCAGCAAGCATTGGCTCATTAATGAAATCTTTTAGTTTTATTCTGACAGTTTCTAACTTTCTGAGAGACTCTAGGCTATTTGAATATCTTAAGCTTCCCTTGCCTCTGAAGGCTGAGAGACTGTAGACAGTCCTATGCATGGCTGTAGAAGTCCAGGTAAACTTGTCAGGCCAGTTAAAGAGCTATCTGAGGGGTTTGGATTTAAACACTCCTAATGCCCAGGACGGGGAAGGCAATGGCACCCCACCCCAGTACTTTTGCCTGGAAAATCCCATGGACGGAGGATCCTGGTAGGCTCCAGTCCATGGGGTCGCTAAGAGTCGGACATGACTGAGCGACTTCACTTTCACTTTTTTCACTTTCATGCATTGGAGAAGGAAATGGCAACCCACTCCAGTGTTCTTGCCTGGAGAATCCCAGGGACGGGGGAGCCTGGTGAGCTTCCATCTGTGGGGTCGCACAGAGTCGGACACAACTGAAGCGACGCAGCAGCAGCAGCAGCAGCAATGCCCAGGAACTTTATTAATTGGAGCTGTAAGTTAACTCTTCATCAAAGAGAGCGAGATGGTGGTGGGGGACAGCCCCCAGTAAAGTCAGAGGTGCGAGCACAAAGCAATAAAGTAGGCAGACTCTGGTTTTTTTGCGGGGGAGATACTCGAGAATATCCAGGGGGGCGCCTGAGGCTCGATCCCGCATTTGCGTATGCCAAGCCTCCTTCCTCATGACCTTTGCCATGAGAGGAACTCTCCACGCCGGCTCCCGAAACAGTTCTAACTGTTGCTTCCTGACCTGCATAGAGGTTTCTCCAGAGGCAAGTCAGGTGGTCTGGTATTCCCATCTCTTCAAGAATTTTCCACAGTTTATTGTGATCCACACAGTCAAAGGCTTTGGCATAGTCAATAAAGCCTAAATAGATGTTTTTCTGGAACTCTCTTCCTTCTTCCATGATCCAGCAGATGTTGGCTATTTGATCTCTGGTTCCTTTGCCTTTTCTAAAACCAGCTTGAACATCTGGAAGTTCATGTATTGCTGAAGCCTGGCTTGGAGAATTTTGAGCATTACTTTACTAGCGTATGAGATGAGTGCAATTGTGTGGTAGTTTGAGCATTCTTTGGCATTGCCTTTCTTTGGGATTGGAATGAAAACTGACCTTTTCCAGTCTTGTGGCCACTGCTGAGTTTTCCAGATTTGCTGGCATATTGAGTGCAGCACTTTCATAGCATCATTTTTCAGGATTTGGAACAGCTCAACTGGAATTCCATCACCTCCACTAGCTTTGTTTGTAGTGATGCTTTCTAAGGCCCACTTGACTTCACATTCCAGGATGTCTGGCTATAGGTCAGTCATCACACCATCGTGATTATCTGAGTCATGAAGATCTTTTTTGTACAGTTCTTCTGTGTATTCTTGCCACCTCTTCTTAATATTTTCTGCTTCTGTTAGTTCGATACCATTTCTGTCCTTTATCGAGCCCATCTTTGCATGAAATGTTCCCTTGGTATCTCTGATTTTCTTGAAGAGATTTCTAGTCTTTCCCATTCTGTTGTTTTCCTCTATTTCTTTGCATTGATCACTGAGGCAGGCTTTCTCATCTCTCCTTGCTGTTCTTTGGAACTCTGCATTCAGATGCTTATATCTTTCCTTTTCTCCTTTGCTTTTTGCTTCTCTTCTTTCACAGCTATTTGTAAGGCCTCCTCAGACAGCCATTTTGCTTTTTTGCATTTCTTTTCCATGGGGATGGTCTTGATCCCTGTCTCCTGTACAATGTCACAAATCTCATTCCATAGTTCATCAGGCACTCTGTCTATCAGATCTAGGCCCTTAAATCTATTTCTCACTTCCACTGTATAATCATAAGGGATTTGATTTAGGTCATACCTGAATGGTCTAGTGGTTTTCCCTACTTTCTTCAATTTCAGTCTGAATTTGGCAATAAGGAGTTCATGATCTGAGCCACAGTCAGCTCCCGGTCTTGTTTTTGCTGACTGTATAGAAAAAGCTTCTCCATCTTTGTCTGCAAAGAATATAATCACTCTGAGTTCGGTGTTGACCATTTGGTGATGTCCATGTGTAGAGTCTTCTCTTGTGTTGTTGGAAGAGGGTGTTTGCTATGACCAGTGTGTTCTCTTGGCAAAACTCTATTATCCTTTGCCCTGCTTCATTCTGTATTCCAAGGCCAAATTTGCCTGTTACTCCAGGTGTTTTCTTGACTTCCTACTTTTGCATTCCAGTCCCCTGTAATGAAAAGGACATCTTTTTTGCATGTAAGTTCTAAGAGGTCTTGTAGGTCTTCATAGAACCATTCAATTTCAGCTTCTTCAGCATTTCTGGTTGGGGCATAGACTTGGATTACCGTTATATTGAATGGTTTGCCTTGGAAGCGAACAGAGATCTTTCTGTTGTTTTTGAGATTGCATCCAAGTACTGCATTTTGGACTCTTTAATTGACCATGATGGCTACTCCATTTCTTCTAAGGGATTCCTGCCCACAGTAGATGTAATGGTCATCTGAGTTAAACTCACCCATTCCAGTCCATTTTAGTTCGCTGATTCCTAGAATGTTGACATTCACTCTTACCGTCTCCTGTTTGACAACTTCTAATTTACCTTGATTCATGGACCTAACATTCCAGGTTCGTATGAAATATTGCTCTTTACAGCATCGGACCTTGCTTCTATCACCAGTCACATCCACAAGTGGATATTGTTTTTGCTTTGGCTCCGTCCATTCATTCTTTCTGGAGTTATTTCTCCACTGATCTCCAGTAGCATATTGGGCACCTAACAACCTGGGGAGTTCCTCTTTCAGTATCCTATCATTTTGCCTTTTCATACTGTTTGTGGGGTTCTCAAGGCAAGAATACTGAAGTGGTTTGCCATTCCCTTCTCCAGTGGACCACATTCTGTCCGACCTCTCTACCATGACCCATCTGTCTTGGGTGGCCCCACATGGCATGCCTTAGTTTCACTGAGTTAGACAAGGTTGTGGTCCGTGTGATCAGATTGGATAGTTTTCTGATAGAGACCAAGATGACAAGTAAGACGGTAGATGTTGTGAGAGGGCATCAGAGTTCAGACACAGTGAAACCATAAGACCAGAAAACTAGCCAATCTGATCACACAGACCACAGCCTTGTCTAACTCAATGTTAAAAGTCAGATCATATCAGATCAGTTGCTCAGTTGTGTCCAACTCTTTGCGACCCCATGAATCGCAGCACGCCAGGCCTCCATGTCAATCACCAACTCCCGGAGTTCACTCAGACTTATGTCCATTGAGTCAGTGATGCCAGCCAGCCATCTCATCCTCTGTCATCCTCTTCTCCTGCCCCCAATCCCTCGCAGCATCAGAGTCTTTTCCAATGAGTCAACTCTTCACACGAGGTGGCCAGAGTACTGGAGTTTCAGCTTTAGCATCATTCCTTCCAAAGAAATCCCAGGGCTGATCTCCTTCAGAATGGACTGGTTAGATCTCCTTGCAGTCCAAGGGACTCTCAAGAGTCTTCTCCAACACCACAGTTCAAAAGCATCAATTCTTCGGCGCTCTGCCTTCTTCACAGTCCAACTCTCACATCCATACATGACCACAGGCAAAACCATAGCCTTGACTAGACGAACCTTTGTTGGCAAAGTAATGTTTCTGCTTTTGAATATGCTATCTAGGTTGGTCATAACTTTCCTTCTAAAGAGTGTCTTAATTTCATGGCTGCAGTCACCATCTGCAGTGATTTTGGAGCCCAGAAAAATAAAGTCTGACACTGTTTCCACTGTTTCCCCATCAAGTGATGGGACTGGATGCCATGATCTTCGTTTTCTGACTCTCCTCTTTCACCTTCATCAAGAGGCTTTTTAGTTCCTCTTCACTTTCTGCCATAAGGGTGGTGTCATCTGCATATCTGAGGTGATTGATATTTCTCCCAGCAATCTTGATTCCAGCTTGTGCTTCTTCCAGCCCAGCGTTTCTCATGATGTACTCTGCATATAAGTTAAATAAGCAGGGTGACAATATACAGCCTTGATGCACTCTTTTTCCTATTTGGAACCAGTCTGTTGTTCCATGTCCAGTTCTACCTGTTAAAAGTAATATTCAGAACTCTTTCACTTTCTAATTATTTTTCTACACTGTACTAATGTATGTCTGTTATATCCGTATGGTGAAATATATAATGATGTGCTATTGTATATCTCTTCCCAACTCTTTGTTTGGGAAAGTATTGGTAGTGTGACATAAATCTGTCATGTTAGCATTTACACTGTGGAAACTGGTAAATACTGTAAACCAGAGCTTGATTTATTGTGTTGTTGATTGTCTGGATTTAAGAAAATGACAGAGAAAACTCCAGTAAAGCAGATTAAACAGTCTGTTTTCTGTTGTTGTGTCTAAACTATTATCTAATTCAGCAAAGAAATTGCTCATTTTATTGATGTACAAGTGTGAGGTTATGCCATACATGTTTGTCATTTTACTTTTCTCTTTTTCACATAATTGAAATTATCAAACAACATTAAGGTTGGAACTATACTCATTCATCAGTTGCAACCCTAGGTTGGTTTCTCATTACTTTTTGCAAGATCAGCTCAAAGCATTTTGTGAGAATTATTTTGCTCCATGGAATTTACAGTAAACATTATTGTATATTTTATTATAATTATAAATTGTGCCTTGTGTATCTTTTGTGTTTTAAAATTTGTAATAAAGACATACGTTTCATACACGCACATGCACACATTGAGAACTAATTATTTACTAGCACAAGACTGTGTCTGGCACAGAACAGCATTTATTAAATACTACTTTCCCCTTTCCTTTGCTCCCCTTTGGCCTTTTCAAACAGAATCAAAATACCTGCCATAATTAGAGTAATAAGAGTTGGTGATGGAGAAGGAAATGGCAACCCACTCCAGTACTCTTGCCTGGAAAGTTCCATGGACAGACGAGCCTGGTAAGCTACAGTCCATGGAAACGCAAAGAGTCACACACAACTAAGCACCTTCACTTCTTCCATGCTAACTAATTCAGATACTAGATTATCATCATAGGTGGGTACAGAAACTCACCCAATCATTTTCTCCTCAAGTAACTATTCCAGATCTGTATGTACTATTCCAAGTCTTAAAATAATTCTAATAACTTGTATTAGAGTGAAAGGTGACTGACTATGTTTAGGGCCAGAGTGACATTCAAGTTAAGTCCAGTGATATTTGAAATAAGTCCATGTTTAGAGCTGAAATTTTAGTTTGATTACATTGAAAGGTAACACTGTGTGATTGTATTAACTAACTCTATGGAGCATTCAAAACGATTCTTAACCCATCTCTTTGGAACCAATATATTAACATCGGTGAAAAAGTAATTGCAATTTCTGACTGTGAATTTTAAGCCAGTTATAACTAGGCTCAAACACATCTTTATTCATCAAAATAGGAACCATTACAATCAATACATTGTTGCAAATGAGAAATAAGTGTGTTTATTCCTGTAATGTAAAAATATATGTTTCAGGATTCCACGAACTCTTGGAAAGCATTTTCTGCCTCCTGCTGGTTATGGAACTGTTTCCCCCCAAAAAAGTTGTCGAGATGCTTGAGAAAGTAGTAGTCTGTTGGTGAGAGGTCAGGTGAATATGGCAGATGAGGCACAACTTTATAGCCCAATTTATTCAACTTGTGAGGCATAGGGTGATGTCATGAAGAAGTGGGCCCTTTCTGTTCACTAATGCCTGCTGTAGGCGTTGCAGTTTTTGGTGCATCTCATTGATTTGCTGAGCATACTTCTCAGATATAATGGTTTTTGCTGGGATTCAGAAAGCTGTACCGGATCAGACTGGCAGTGGACCACCAAACAGTGACAGTGACCTTTTTTTGATGGAAGTTTGGCTGTGAGAAGTGCTTTGGAGTTTCACCTCTGTGCAGCCACTTAGCTGATCATTGCTGGTCATTGTAGAAAACCCACTTTTCGTTGCACGGCACAATCCAATGGAGAAATGGTTTGCTGATGCATTGAATAAGAGAAGATGAAACTTGAAAGCAATTTTTTTTTTTCAGTCAGCTCATGAGGCACTGGCTTATTGAGGTTTTTTACCTTTCCAATTTGCTTTAAATGCTAAATGACCGTATAATGGTCCACGTTGATTTCTTCAGCAACTCCTCATACAGTTATATGAGGATGACCAATGAAGGCTCTGAGTTGGTCATTGTCAATTTCCAATGGCTGGCCACTGTGCTCCTCATCTTTAAGGTTCTCACCTCCTTTGCAAAACTTCTTGAACCACCACTGCCCTGTATGCTCATTAGCAGTTCCTGGGCCATATGTGTTATTGATGTTGTGAATTGTCTCTGCTGCTTTACTACCCATTTTGAACTTGAATAAGAAAAGAGGGAGGCGACATATGTACAGCTATTGCTGATTCATGTTGATGTTGGACAGAAAACCGCAAAATCCTGTAAAGCAATTATCCTTCAATTAAAAAATAAATACATTAAAAAAAAAAAGAGTTGGTGAAAGAAAATCTTAACAGTGGCTTTAATTTAAGATTACTTGTGTATCATCCAGTATTACCACTTTCATCATTATTAAAAACATACCTTAGTTTAAAGGACAATTTGAAGAAATTAGAGAGTATGGTTTTCTTTTGTATTTCTATGCTGCTGCTAAGTCGCTTCAGTCGTGTCCAACTCTGTGCAACCCCATAGACAGCAGCCCACCAGGCTCCCCCATCTCTGGGATTCTCCAGGCAAGAACACTGGAGTGGATTGCCATTTCCTTCTCCATTGCGTGAAAGTGAAAAGTGAAAGTGAAGTCGCTCAGTCATGACCGACTTGTAGCAACCCCATGGACTGTGTAGATCACCAGGCTCCTCCATCCATAGTATTTTCTAGGCAAGAGTACTGGAGTGGCTTGCCATTGCCTTCTCCGAGGAGCTTTCAGGTCTGAAAATACCAACTTTCAAAGAGGAATATTAGAAACTTCAAAAACATAATGTTTACTGAATATTGAAAAACAACTATGAATCATAGCACTTATGAACATATTCTTGAAAATCTTTTCCCAAGAAATGGGAGTGATTTAAATGTTGAAACTTTTCATCCTTTTTTATCCTTTGTCCCCCTTCCAGTATTAATAAGGAAATGATTTTATAAAAAGCATTTCAGCTTTAGGTACAACACAGGCTAATTTTCTTTTTTCAGTCACTCCAAAGAGAGAGAGAGAGAGATGTATATGTATAGTGGATTCTTTGACAATATTACATTTTCTATTATTATGATGGCTTTTCTTCCCATTTTCAATCTGGAATAAAGCATTTTTAAGGCTCCTGTTTGACAGAGTTTTTTTTTTTTTTTTAATGCATTCAGAATATATCCTGAAGGGTCATGTAGTCAGTGTTCTCTCTTCCCTCATTTCATCTAGTTCAAGTAAGAGAAAAGCTGCTGTATTTCTGCAGTACATAGCTCATTTCATTCCATTTCCCAAAGGAGAGGAACTAATTGCTGAACATACAGAAGAGAAAACATTGAGATTATTTTCTGTGTGGATTTAATATGTTACTAATCAGGGAAAAGTAAGCCTTTGCACGTTTTAATTTTGTTATTTCAAAACAAATAACATGGAGTAATAGTGTTTCCTCCTCATGTATGTTTGAAAATATGTATAGGAAGGGTTGAATTATATTGATGTCTTTGTGGGAAAGCAATTAACTATACATATGTGGGTGTATTTCTGTGCTCTCTATTGCATTCTGTAGGGTTTATTCTTATGCCAGTGTAACACTTGTCTTCATTACTGTAGCTTCATAGTTAAGTCCTAAAATTGGACAATATAAATGTTCCAGCTTTTTTCTTCATCTTCAGAATTGTTTGGCTATTCTAGGTTTTTTGACATTCCCAAGTAAAGTCTAAAATCTATACTTGTCAAGTTTTGCAAAAAAAGCCTGCTGGGATTTAGTCTGAAATTGCACTGAATCTGTAAATCATTTTGGTGAGAATTCACATATTAACAATGTTAGTATATAACAATGCGAATATTTTAATCAATGAACATGATATATTTCTCCACTTAGGTCTTCTTTGTCTTTGCAGTGTTTTTAGTTTTCTTGTAGTTTTAGTTTTCCACATTTTTGTGTACAGATCTTGCCTATATTTTTCTAAATTTATCCCTAAGAATTAAATATTTTTGAGGCTATCATAGATAGTAATATTTTAAATTTTAATTTTCTAGTCATTTGTTGCTAGCTCAAGCTCTTCAGTCGTGTCTGACTCTTTGCAACTCCATGGACTGTAGCCCACCAGGCTCCTGTGTCCATCAAGATTCTCCAGGCAAGAATATTGGAGTAGATTGCCATGACCTCCTCCAGGGGGGTCTTCCCAACCCAGGGATCAAACCCAGGTCTCTTATGTCTCCTGCATTGGCAGGAGGGTTCTTTACCACTAGCACCACCTGGGAAACCACATTAGTATATAGAAATACAGTTAAATTTTGTGTATTGTCCTTACAGTCTGAAATGTACAGTTCACTTATTCGTTCTAGTAGTGCTTTTGTAGATTTCTTAGAAAGTGGTACATACACTTTGTATTGTCTGTGAATAAGAACAGTTTTGATTTTTTTTTTATCCCTGATCCACATGGATTATTTTAATAAAAATAATAATTAAAAATTATTTTAATTTTTCTTGTTGTTAACCCAGTTAAATTCTCCTGTACTCCTTGGTATAGCTTTTCTAATAACGCCAGTCATTCTCATTCAAAGCATACCTTTTAGATCAGTTCCTAGTAAATAATACTTGGAATGAATTTACTAGAAAATGGAAGTTTCTGATCTTTACAATAAATCGAGATTCTTTAAAGGTATATCTCTTACCTGCTACTGTTCAGAAATTTAGAGAAATTTTGTATTAGATTTACTTAACTAATGTTAAGCATTAACATTAGTTTTATTTATAAAGTAGGAGTAAAAGGGAAGCCAAATTTGCTGATAGCATTTAAAAATTTTGCATGTTCTTCTATTTGTATGTTCTAGTATAGTTGTCACAATGCATAATTGTTTTATCCATTTCCTAGAAAATTAAATGTAGGTCACTTTCAGAGGTAGAATAATTCAAATGAGCCAATAGTTCACTTTGCAGTCGCAGACCCTCTTTCCTGTGGAATAGAAAGAGCAGATGGCAATAATCATTGAAATAAATCTCACCACCATGTCTATAATTTTAAGTGTATAAGGCATGGTGAGCTCATCTTTCACATAGACTGTTGAAAATTGTTTCCATCAAGAGGAAGGAGAAAGGAAGAGTTAATGGCTAAAGGGAATAAATATGTCGCCCATAAGTCTGGGGATATGAGCTTGGACCCTTATAAATACAGAAAGCAATATAATGATAGCATCATCTGTGACACTTCGTAATGGAAAAAGAGGAAGAAGATAGTATGAGTAGGATGAAAATCAGATTGAAATTCAAGTAAAAGTTGAATGTTTATGGCATTAATTAACATTTGCTTGCAGGCTCACATACTAACCACGGATAATAAGATAAAATGGACTGGAAAATGAACTTGGCTTATAAACAAGACAGAAAAATTGTAACAGAATAAAGGGTAGTAGTTAGCTTAGATGACTAAATTTTTTAAAGGATTATTCTTTTCTCTTTTTGGAATTGTATGGCTAAATGTGTTTTTCTCTTTGGTGTACTTTGATTACTGATGCTGAAGTTATTTGGATATTGACACATTACCTTAAAACATTGGATGATACTGGTATTTCCCTGTTCCTATCTTAATCTTTTTGGAGGGTTTTAGAAATAGCAACTTTCACCAAAGTCCTGTATGCTTGATTTTTGGCATTTGAAACTTGCCTTATTTTCATCTTCTGTATGTAACTATTACTGTCATTTTTCTTTGAAGACAGGAATTTCCACATTGCTCAGCCATACACCTTGGTTAAACAACTTGATTGTGGTGAAGAGTTTTGATTGACTGTACTTTTAACTGAAGATTAACTAATTTTGATTTAACAGATCCCAGAGGAATAATGCTCTTCCATAGACTGCCTCTGAAATGTCTGATTGTGTAGGAAAATTGAACATTCAGTAATTTTTTTTTTTTAGAAATATAATGATTTCCAGATTACAGATCTTCTGGCTTGTCATTGAATCATCATAGACAATATCAATGTGCTTTTAAATACTAGAAAGGAGTGTTCTTGCCTGGGAAATCCCATGGACGGGAGGAGCCTGGTAGGCTGCAGTCCATGGGGTTGCGAAGAGTCTGACACAACTGAACAACTTCACTTTCACTCTTCACTTTCATGCATTGGAGAAGGAAATGGCAACCCACTCCAGTGTTCTTGCCTGGAGAATCCCAGGGACAGGGGAGCCTGGTGGGCTGCCATCTATGGGGTTGCACAGAGTCGAACATGACTGAAGCAACTTAGCAGCAGCAGCAGAATGTATAAAGTTACTGATAATGATCTTAAATAGTCACAATGAATCATAGAACTAAAAAATAATTCTCCAATTTGATACTGCAACATTGTTTCAGAATTTGATAGGAATACCACATGATAAAAAAGTAACAGGTACCTAAAAGTTGCTTTTAATGCTTTAAAAAACAAAAGTAGAATAGTTTAGCAGTATATTGTGTAGAAACAATACTGGTTAGCAGCAGAATCTGAATTTGAATCCCAATGAACTCTGCTCTTTAGTTGACTTTTGGCAGATGTCTTTGAGCCTAAGTTTGCTCTATGCTATGCTAAGTCACTTCAGTCGTGTCCGACTCTGTGACTCCATAGACAGCAGCCCACCAGGCCTCCCTGTCCCTGGGGTTCTCCAGGCAAGAGCACTAGAGTGGGTAGTTTGCTCTATACAAAATAGTAATTGGAGTTCTGACAGTTGAAGATGGCTGTGTGCACAGGACCTAGCAAATTATAGACACTCAACAAATCACAGTTGAATCTCTTCTGAAAAAAAAAGTAAAACAACTAGAAAGTATTGCATGTCAGGTTAATTGTCTTTAAAGAGGCAGTACTGAAAATGTTAGAACTGTCACTTCAGTTGTACTACTAATAAATAAGCTGAGAGGAAAAATAATTTTCTTTTTAGTTTTGTGGTAATATAGTATTCATTTCATCACTGTTATATTTTATCTTGTATTCTTATCAATTTGATACATGTCTATAAAATCAGCATCCTGTATTTTGGCTGAGAGAAGGAAATATGTTCTACTTCTAGCGTAGTTCTAGCTAGCACAGTCCTAAGCATATATTCATAAGTTCTTCAAGAGATAGGAATACCAGGCTACCGTACCTGCCTCCTGAGAAATCTGTATGGAGGTCAAGAAGCAACAGTTAGACACAAACATGGAACAACAGACTGGTTCCAAATTGGGAAAGGAGTATGTCAAGGCTGTATATTGTTTCCCTGCTTAATTAACTTCAATGCAGAGTACATCATGAGAAACACTATGCTGGAAGAAGCACAAGCTGGAATCAAGATTGCCGGGTGAAATATCAATAACCTTAGATATGCAGATGACACCACCCTTACGGCAGAAAACAAAGAAGAGCTAAAGAGTTTAGATGCTCAGTCGTGTCTGACTTTTTGCGACCCCATGGACCACAGCACACAAGCCCTCCCTGTCCAAAACCAAATCCTGGAGTTTACCCAAATTCATGTCCATTAAGCCGGTGATGCCATCCAACCATTTCATCCTGTTGGTCTCTTCTCCTCCCACCTTCAATCTTTCCCAGCATTAGGGTCTTTTCAAATGAGTCAGCTCTTCGCATCAGGTGACCTGAGTACTGGAGTTTCAGCGTCAGCATCAGTCCTTCCAGTGAACATCCAGGGCTGATTTCCTTTAGGATGGACTGGTTGAATCTCCTTGCAGTCCAAGGGACTCTCAAAAGTCTTCTCCAACACCATAGTACAAAAGCATCAATTCTTCGCCTCTCAGCTTGCTTTGTAGTGCAACTCTCACATCCATACATGGCTCCTAGAAAAACCATAGCCTTGACTAGATGGACCTTTGTTGGCAAAGGAATGTCTCTGCTTTTGAATATGCTATCTAGTTTGGTCATAACTTTCCTTGCAAGGAGTAAGCATCTTTTAATTACATGGCTGCAGTCACCATCTGCAGTGATTTTGGAGCCCCAGAAAATAAAGTCTGACGCTGTTTCTACTGTTTTCCCATCTATTTCCCATGAAGTGATGGGACCAGATGCCATGATATTAGTTTTTTGAACGTTGAGCTTTAAGCCAACTTTTTCACTCTCCTCTTTCACTTTCATCAAGAAGCTTTTTAGTTCCTCTTCACTTTCTGCCATAAAGGTGGTGTCATCTGCATATCTGAGGTTGTTGATATTTCTCCCGGCAATCTTGATTCCAGCTTGTGCTTCTTTCAGCCCAGCATTTCTCATGATGTACTCTGCATATAAGTTAAATAAGCAGGGTGACAATATACAGCCTTGACGTACTCCTTTTCCTATTTGGAACCAGTCTGTTGTTCCATGTCCAGTTCTCACTGTTGCTTCCTGACCTGCATACAGGTTTCTCAAGAGGTAGGTCAGATGGTCTGGTATTCCCATCTCCTTCAGAATTCTCCACAATTTATTGTGATCCACACAGTCAAAGGCTTTGGCATAGTCAATATAAGTCAGTAAATCCCCCTAATAATTTACTCCAGAAGCCCAGTGCATGGAACTGGAACCTGAAGGAGATGAGGCGGACACCTGCATGCGCAGGAGTGGATATCTGTTGCCATGGGATACTGGTTGTACATAGGAGATTGATCAAATAAGTAAATATGTTGAAAGTAGTAGGAGCCAGTTTTCTAACTTTTAGGGAAGGAAATTTCAGATATGGAGAGGAATAAAACTAGAATGAACTTTACGGTTGGGATTAGCATTGGAGATACTATGATGAACTGATGTTTTTCAGTGTATATAGGTAGACATGTTGTGTGGATGTATATACATATATGCCTTAGTTCTGTCTACTGAGAGGGCCTGGAAATCAACACCCTGTGAAAAATGAGCTCACTGAGCATCCAGATGTTAGTTTCTAAGTACAGTTAGTTCTGTTCTAGCACTTATTTTGAAAACATGAGTTTGTTCCAGTGCAGTTAATATATTAGGAAACAGGTGGAAAGCAAAGTGAATTTGGTGTTTATTTATGTATAATAGTGCCCTCAATGAACTCAAACTACTATGCAGAGCTGAACTAAACTGTGTAACACACAATGCACACATGTGCACATCAAAATTTACCAATTATATTATTTTACCACTAGCACCATCTACTACATCCATTCACATCCATTCCAAACTTTTTCTCATTTCATATAACTCACCCTCTTTACCACTTCACAATAATTCAAAAATTATAGCCCTTCACACTGTCACTTTTCAGAAGCAAATTTGAGGTCTTTTTTTTTGAGGTAAAATGCTACATTTATTGTGGCATTTATGTATTCTGTAGCCATTTAACATATATAGAACTGTGATACTATTTTTATTAGGTTCCTGTTTTTTTAACATGCCTGAATGAAGATTTTGAGATTTGTGTTCCTAATCCCACTTTATCCATAAGCCGTGCAGTTGTTACTGAACAACTTTGCATAGCACAGTGATTTGCGGGAACTTGTATATCATCCTGTAGAAGTTACTGAACCTTTCCTCACTAAAACAAACCAGAATTCCTTAGAGAAGTGGTTGATTCCAGGGCTTGGGGAGGGCACATACAAGATGAACCTAGAATACCTTGTTCCAAAAAATAAGGACTTACTTGAAGAATGATGGGGACACATCAAAGTGATAGAGAAACCTACTCAGGCCTCTGCTGGCCAAATCTAGGACATTTTAGGTATCAAAGTGAATAATGATAGTAATGAATAAATAGAGATCCATAAGTGCATACTGATAGAAATTTTAAAATAAATACATTTAACTCTGATGAAGATTAGGCTATTTATATGGTCTCAAACTACCACTCTTTAAATTCCTTATTGATTACAGACAGGGAAAATGACAATAAATTTGTAAATTTAAATTTTGATTAGAAATAGGCTACTAGCACATGCTTCACAAAATGCTTATTAATTACAAAGAGGAAAAAGAATTCATTTACAATGGAGACGCCTACCACTTAAGGCAGTGCCTTAGTCAAGTAATTAGTAGCATCACCCGTAATGGAGAAGGCAATGGCACCCCACTGCAGTACTCTTGCCTGGAAAATCCCATGGACAGAGGAGCCTGGTGGGCTGCAGTCCATGGGGTCGCTAAGAGTCGGACACGACTGAGCGACTTCACTTTCACTTTTCACTTACATGCATTGGAGAAGGAAATGGCAACCCACTCCAGTGTTCTTGCCTGGAGAATGCCAGGGACGGGGGAGCCTGGTGGGCTGCCGTCTACGGGGTCGTGGAGAGTCGGACACGACTGAAGCGACTTAGCTGTAGCAGTAGCAGCAGCAGCACCTGTAATTAGACAAATCTAAGTTGTGTGCCATCTGATCAAATGCAATAAGAAAAACACAGCATCACTTCTGTGAGGCTTCTGCCAAAGATGTATAACTTGAGTGTAATCTTGAGAAATTACCAGAGAAACCCAAATTGAGGGACATTTTATAGAATAATTGCCTGTATATAATCTTCTAAAGTGTAAAGGTCATTAAAGTCCAGAAAAGACTGAAGAATTTTTTCAGATCAAAGGAATCTTAAGAGACATGACAACTAAATGTAATTCTGGACTGGATCTTTGAAGAAACATGAATAGGATCTGAGGGTTAAATGGTAGTATGTATCTGAAACCCATTGGTGGCATTTCAGCGGGGCTCCAAAGAGCTCCAGGACCATAGTGTCTTATGTCTCAGTGCAGAGAAGAATTCATTCAGCAAGAGCAAAGTGGAAGATAAATGATTTATTAGAATAGGACACTTGTGATGCTTACAAGCGGGTGTTCGAGAAATGCCATGCTCTGAGAACTTACTGGGCTACAGTTTTATAATCAAAAGAAAAGTGGGAAGGGGGAGAAGACCTTTGTCTTTCTTGACTAGACGTCATGTTTTCATCATTAGTTCCTCCTCCAGGTTGAGCTGGGAAGTTTTCTTGTCCCTGAATGGTCAAGCCAGATCCACAAGTTAATTGTTTATGTGTATTGAGAGCATGTGCTAGGGAGCATTAACTTACTGAGCTCATTGGGCAGGATGTGAGTCTCATGGCACCATTGTTTTACTGTATTGGTGCATGTCCCGTGGTTCTGTTGCATGGGTTGTGGTTAAGCAAACCTGCTTTCTCCATTAATCATTGACTTACAGGATCTCCCGTATTTTTCTACTTACAATCCCCTGGTGGGCTTAACTGTTTAATCACCTGTTTTGTCCTTTCATTCTGTCCCCATCATTCCACCCTCCAGGTGTTTACCTTTTTATGCTTAAAAAATGGTAATAGGAGAAGTTCGTTCATTCATTAGCTATTTTGAGCTGAGATGGGGCATAGTCCTGCCTTGGGAAGGAGTGAACACATGACTTACTGTCCCTTCTGTATTGGGACAACTGTAAGTTAGTGTCATTCTGGTTAGCATCATCTTTTTAGGTCAGATGTTAACCCTTGAAGGGTGAGTCTACAAAAAGATATAAATTAAAAGAAATACAACAATAAGCATTTAAAAAGTCATTAAAAGGTTATAACCATGATTTTGAAGATCCAAACCATTTTTTTTTCCAGTTTCCAAATCTGTAATAGGGTCACTTAAGACCTCAATCTGTTCTTAGTTAGGCCCAGAATCTCAGTGTTTTGTATTTTAGGGAGGAACTAATGAAAACATAACATCTATTTTAAAAAGACAGACTCTTCTCTCCCTACCCACTTTTCCTTTGATTATAAAACTGTAGCACAGTAAGTTCTCAGGGTGTGACATTTCTCACCTGCCCACTTGTAAGCCTCACATGCATCCTATTCTAATCACCTATCTTATCTTCCACTTTGCTCTTGCTGAATTCTTCTCTGCACTGAGAAGTTATCTTAGTTATCAATTTAATCTGTTCCTTTTCTTCTGTTATTGATATCATTTGGTGATAAGAGTGGCTCTCTTGTCCGGGCGAGAGAGGAGAGAGAGAGAGAGAGAGAGAGAGAGAGAGAGAGAGAGAGAGAGAGAGAGAGAGCTGCTACTGCTGCTGCTAAGTCGCTTCAGTCGTGTCCGACTCTGTGCGACCCCATAGACGGAAGCTCACCAGGCTCCCCTGTCCCTGGGATTCTCCAGGCAAGAGCACTGGAGTGGGTTGCCATTTCCTTCTCCAATGCATGAAAGTGAAAAGTCAAAGTGAAGTCGCTCAGTCGCGTCGGACTCTTAGCGACCCCACGGACTGGAGCCTACCAGGCTCCTCCGTCCATGGGATTTTCCAGGCAAAAGTACTGGGGTGGGATGCCATTGCCTTCCCCGAGTAAGTCCCTTACATTAAAGAAATAGGATAATCAGACACAAATAGAAAGCAATGTAGAAAAAAACCGACTACTGATGTTACAGAAAAGGGGTCTCAGTAAATTGTGGCCCTGTCTCCTGATACTCCCATTACATATTTTCTACAATTTTTAAAATTTTCAATTCTTTGGGTTAAAACCAAGAAGATTGCACCACTGTATGTGAGAAATTCTATCAGGTGCCCTGCCATTTCAATGACCACTGAAACCTTGGTATTAGTTATAAAGATCTCATCTTTAGGCAGAGCCATTTTGGCCTCGGGCCCAGTTAGTCTTCTGATTATGAGACGTTCAATGGCCAAGGGGCCCCTGTTACTCACTGGCATCTGGGGCATTCTCTCTTCCAATGCCCTGGTTGTTTGGCACATAGATCACAATCTTTCTTCCTGTGTCCCATCTGTCCACACAGGGCAGGCACACTGATTTTGTCTGAGTACCCGTGGGACTTATGGTCCACCATGGCCTGATTGGCCCAGAAAGCCTGGCCTCCTCTTTGGTTGTCCTGAATGGACAAAGCCATGTAATCATTTGAGCCTTTTGTTTATCTTTCTGGGTGCATTTCAGCCTTTTTAGCCATACCCCTATTATTGAAAAACGAGTAAGCCTATTGGAGTAACTTGTTCATAGAGATGTGGGAGCTAGCAGTTTTTTAAATGTTGTGCCTGATATATTGGGCAGACTTGGCTATGCAATGCATGGCTTAAAGAGCTTGTCCCTCGAGGGAGGAAGGATCCACATATTTATACTTTTTAAAAGCTTTCATTAATCTCCTTTGAAAAACTGCAGGATTTTCATCTTGCCTCTGTTGGACTTCTTTTACTTTTTCATAATTAACAGGCTTCACTGTAAACTTTTTTATTCCCTCTGTTTAACAATCATATAGTCCCATCTATCTCTGTCAATAAAATTTATTTGGCAATTCCATTGTGGATCTGCCTCAGGGACAGTGTTGTTCCCCACCTAGTGTACTATATGGCCTTCTTGGGCTTGGGCTGCCATTTGGTCTATGTGGGCTCTGGCTATAACAACCTCAAGTGGTGTTTTGGCTGCCGCCTATGAGATAGCCCTTGTTGGAACAGTCATTTCCTTGAATATAGTAGCTTTCACTGGGGTAATGGTTGGCTATCCAAGAGTTTCCTTCCCGTGTTAAAATCCACCATGTAATTTAATTCAGATTTGTGCGTACAACTTTAGATATTATCGCTTCTAAAGTAGTCTCCCAACCAGGTGTTAATGTCCAGGAAACTGCCACAAAGAAATAGTGTAGAAGGAGTCCCTAGAGCTCTTGACAGTGAGTAAGAAGTGGTCTGGCTATAAATTGGCAATAAAAAATCAGCACTTTCAGGAGTTGGAGAGAGGGAAAGACTGACATCAAGGCTCAGAAAGTCCTCTGTGGGGCACTTTTATTACTTAAGGAAAAGTAGTAAAGTAATGCTCAAAATTCTCCAAGCCAGGCTTCAACATTACGTGAACCATGAACTTCAAGATGTTCAAGCTGGATTTAGAAAAGGCAGAGGAACCAGAGATCAAATTGCCAACATCCACTAGATCATCGACAAAGCAAGAGAGTTCCAGAAAAATATCTACTTCTGCTTTATTTACTATGCCAAAGCCTTTTACTGTGTGGATCACAACAAACTGGAAAATTCTGAAAGAGATGGGAATACCAGGCCACTTGACCTGCCTCTTGAGAAATCTGTATTGCAGGTCAGGAAGCAAGAGTTAGAACCAAACATGGAACAACAGAGTGGTTCCAAATCAGGACAGGAGTACGTCAAGGCTGTATATTGTCACCCTGCTTATTTAACTTATATGCAGAGTACATCATGAGAAATGCTGGGCTGGAAGAAGCACAAGCTGCAATCAGGATTTCCGGGAGAAATATCAATAACCTCAGATATGCAGATGATACCACCTTATAGCAGAAAGTGAAAAAGAACTAAAGACCTTCTTGATGAAAGTGAAAGAGGAGAGTGAAAAAGTTGGCTTAAAGTTCAACATTCAGAAAACTAAGATCATGGCATCCGTTCCCATCATTTCATGGCAAATAGATGGGGAAACAGTGGCAGACTTTATTTTTGGGGCTCCAAAATCATTGCAGATGGTGACTGCAGCCATGAAATTAAAAGATGCTTACTCCTTGGAAGGAAAGTTATGACCAACCTAGATAGCGCAATGGCACCCCACCCCAGTACTTTTGCCTGGAAAATCCCATGGACGGAGGATCCTGGTAGGCTCCAGTCCATGGGGTCGCTGAGAGTCGGACACGACTGAGCGACTTCACTTTCACTTTTCACTTACATGCATTGGAGAAGGAAATGGCAACCCACTCCAGTGTTCTTGCCTGGAGAATCCCAGGAACGGGGGAGCCTGGTGAGCTTCCGTCTATGGGGTCGCACAGAGTCGGACACGACTGAAGCGACTTAGCAGCAGCAGATAGCATATTCCAAAGCAGAGACATTCCTTTGCCAACAAAGGTCCGTCTAGTCAAGGCTATGGTTTTTCCAGTAGCCATGTATAGATGTGAGTTGGACTACAAAGAAAGCTGAGAGGTGAAGAATTGATGCTTTTGAACTGTGGTGTTGGAGAAGACTCTTGAGAGTCCCATGGACTGCAAGGAGATCCAACCAGTCCATCCTAAAGGAGACCAGTCTTAGGTATTCATTGGAAGGATTGATGTTGAAGCTGAAACTCCAATACTTTGGTCACCTGATAGGAAAAACTGACTCATTTGAAAAGACCCTGATGCTGAGAATGATTGAAGACAGGAGGAGAAGGAGATGACAGAGGATGAAATGGTTGGATGGCATCACTGACTCAGTGGACATGAATTTGGGTAAACTCCGGGAGTTGGTGATGGACAGGGAGGCCTGGCGTGCTGTGGTCCATGGGGTCACAGAGTCGAACACAACTGAGTGACTGAACTGATCTTAAGTCTTGGAAGTTGATTCCCTTTGGTTTTTCAGGGATGGGGGGTGGGGTGGCATGGTGAACTTAAGAATACTTGATAAGAGGTCTTTTATCTAGGTGGGACACAGTCCTTTAAAACCTTTTTTTTTTTTTTTTTTTTTTTTACTATATATCCCCTGATTATAGATTATAAGCATTTGGTCTTTATCCAAAAATAGATTACAGTGATCAGTTTGAGAAACAAGCTTAGAATACCTTCTTAATAACTCAGTTATGTTTTATAGTAATATAACAGGACCAAAGAGCTATTTGAAAAGTTAATTTTAAGCAGTAGATATAGACCTCAAGTAGCAAAACTAAAATTTAATATTTATTGAAATATAATTTTCCCCCCAAATTACCCTTACTTTTACCAAATATAGCCACATTAAGATTGATTTGTTTGCAAAATTCGTCTGTCTGATTGATCACATAGGCTTCTACATTTTGTCCAGTAAAGAAAAAGTATGCCCCAGGTGAAAAACACATTTTTAACCATTTTGTGTGTGTGTGAGAGAGAGAGAGAGCTTAGCTTCTTAGTTAAGAAAAGCTTTAACCCATTAAATAAAAACAGGGTTGTCAAGGAGCCAGAAAGAACCAGGTGGCTGTCTTGGATTTCCCATAGTCCTGACTGTTTAATTTTCAGCTTTTTTTTTTTTTTTTAAGTTTAGGACTGAACCCATGTAACCCAGATTAGGACGCAAACCCAGGTAGCTGGGATTCTAACTCAGTCAAAACCCAAGTTGGGACTTGAACCCAGGGTCATTTAATTGAGATTACACACCTGATTTCAAGACTTGATGAAATTTTTGATATCTCATCACAGAAAGAATTCAGCAAGAGACAAAATGATGGGTATTTACTTAGAAACATTTCACAGTCAGAATGTGGGCCATCTCAAAAGGCAGGAGGCCTTGTGAGAAACACATAGTCTTCAGTTTTAATCAGGGATAGAAGAAAAGTCTTAGAATTAAGCTGGTTTCTTGCCAGACAAACTGAGAGAAGAATGCATTGTTCTAGTGAGTGTAGTAAAAAGTCTCCTGGAGTTAAAAAGGAAAGAAATGGAACAAAAACAGATGTAGAGCAGAGAAGGAAAACCTCAGAATGAAAGAGAAGAATATAGATTGCTAAATCCTGTGACATCATATAGTGCCATATATAGTACTATATCCCAAGCTTGCTGTTGAGTGTGCACAAGCATAGACATTCTGTTGTCTTTTTATGTTTCTGTACAGTCAGGACTGGAACCTAACCAAGGCAACCCAGACAGTGAAATCCTTCCTTTTCATATACCATTTCCCTTGTCTTCTGTACCAGTAATAATATCCCTTCCACATCTCCATACCATTCTATAGCAACCCGTGCTGGTTTCCATCATTCTTCCAGTTCCCTGTCTTTAAACGTTCATATCATCATTTCCCTGGCCTGTACTTAGGTACCTGATCAGAGCCCCAAAGCGTTCAGAGTTGATCAGCCCACCTGAAAAGGGCTGTCATCAATGGAGCATCCTCCCCAGAACTGCTAGCCTGTGGCACCCCACGGCCTTGCTAGGACCCTACCGCAGACCTGATCTTACCATAGTCCTGCTGCAGTCGCCATTCTAAAACTGATTGGTGTCATTTCAGGTGTGCTCCAAAGACCTCCAGTACCATAGTCCTTATATATCTCACTGCAGGGAAGAATTCAGCAAGAGCAAAGTGATAGATAAGAAGTGATTTATAAGAATAGGACGCTTGTGAGGCTTACAAGAAAGTGGGCAAGAAATGCCACTCTCTGAGAACTTACTGGGCTACAGTTTTAAAATCAAAGGAAAAGTGGGGAGGGGGAGAAGACCTTCTTTGTCTTTCTTGAATAGACGTCATATTTTCATCATTAGCTCCTCCTCCAGGTTAAGCAGGGAAGTTTTATTGTCTCTGTTGGTCAAGCTAGGTCTACAAATTGTTGTTTTTTGTATGTGCAGAGAGGATGTCCTAGGGATCATTAACTTACTGAGCTCACTGGGCAGGATATGGGTCTCTTGCTACCCTTGTTTTACTGTTCAGGGCATGTTCTGTGCTTCTGTTGCATGGTTTTGCTGCCAGGCAAGCCTGCTTGGTTTTATGGTTAAGCAAGCCTGCTTTCTTGAGTAATCATTAACTTATAGGAGTCTCCTGTATATTTTTACTTACAGTCCCCTGGTGAGATTAACTATTTAGTGACCTATTTTGTCCCTTCTTTCTGTCCCTATCATATCAATATTAAATTTCTGATTTATTGTTTATATTATGGTTATGCAGGAAATGGTATGATTTGTAGAAATATATTCTAAATTATTTGAGGGTGATGCCATCATTTTGAAACTCTCAGATGGTACAGGGAAATGAATCATTTTTCTATTTGGGTTGGTTTTTTTTTTTTTTTTTTTTGATGTGTTGTTTTTCCACACCAACACCCAGTTCTCAGACTCCAACTGGATATCTGGCAATTCAGTTCAGTTCTAACATTATCTACCTGGGATTTAGCGTCAGATGCCAAAAGTTTAAGGGCAGTCCATACACCAGCTGCAAGTGGAGTCCCAAGCACCCATACTTCTGCTTGGTCAACTACAATATTGGGGGCTACATGACCCACCCCTGCCTCACATTTGGTAATTTGCTAGAATGATTCACAAAACTCAGGAAAGTGCTCTACTTATGCAACAGACAAATGGAAGGAGATGCACAGGGCAAGGTATTGAGGGTTGGGGTGATTATCTCAGAGTTCCCATGCCCTCTGTAGGCATGCACATTGATATATTAACTAACTTGGAAGCTCTCTGAGCCCAGCTATTCACGGGGTGGCTCAGACAGTTAAGAATCTGCCTGCAATGCAGGAGACCTAGGTTCGATCCTGGGTTGGGAAGATCCCCTGGAGAAGGAAATAGCAACCCACTCTAGTATTCTTGCCTGGAGAATCCCCATGGACAGAGGAGCCTGGCGGGCTAAAGTCCAGGGGGTCGAAAAGAGTCAGACATGACTAAGTGACTAACACACACATATAATTGATTAAATCTTTGGTCACTTGAACTTAATCTCTAGCCCCTCTCCCCTCACTGGGGGTTAGGGAGTGAGGCTTAAAGGTCTAACACCCAATCACAGTCTTGGTCTTTCTGGTGACCAGAAAGGGAGTAGCAAAAGGCACCTCATTAGCATAAACTTTTTGAACAACAAAAGACATTCCTGTCACTCATGAAATTGCAGAGTTTTATGAGCTCTTTCCAGGAATCAGGATCAAAGACTACTTGTATACATATGTTGTTATTATACCACTCTATGATACTGTACCTACAACTTTTCTGTAAGTTTGAGATTGTTTCCAAATAAAAAGGTCTTTTTTTTCCTAAATGTATTTTTTCTGTTCCCTAAATTTAAAAATTAAATCAGCAAATTCTAGACAAAAGGGGAATTCCAGATTTCCTATTCATAAAGGAGTATAATTAGCAATATCAGATCAGATCAGATCAGATCAGTCGCTCAGTCATGTCCGACTCTTTGCGACCCCATGAACCGCAACACGCCAGTGCCCTCAGCTGTCAAAAGCACAGAGTCCTAACTGCTGCACTGCCAGGAAATTCCCATATCATTGTGGTTTTAATTTGCATTTCCTAACTGGCTAATGATACTCAACAGTTTTTCATGTGCTTATTAGCAGTTGTATATTTTTTTCAGGGTAATGTCTGTTCAGATCCTTTGCCTATTTTTTAAATTGGTTCTCTTTTTATTATTGAGTTATTAGAATTCTTTATTTATTTTGAATACAAATTCCTTATTGGTTATAAAGTTTTGTAATCAGGAAGCATGAGTTTGCCAACCTTGGTCTTATTTTTCAAGACGAATTTGACTATGCTGGGTTCATTGTATTTCCATAAGAATTTTAGAATCAGCTTGTCTATTTTGGCAAAGAAACCACTAGAGTTTTGTTAAAAATTGTGTTGAATCTGTGGATCAATTTGGGAAGTATTTCTATACTGACACTTAAATCTTTTGATCCATGAACTTGGGATGTCTTCCCATTTTTTATATCATCTTTAATTTCTTTCAACAATGTTATATAATTTTCAGAGTAAAACTTTCACACTTATGTGAAACTTAAATCTTTAATTCTTTTGTACACTTTTCTAAATGGAATTGATTTCTTAATTTCTTTTGAAATATGATTGGTTTTAATATAGATATTGAAAGTTCTTTTTGTAAGTGTACTTGTTTTGATACTTTGCGTTCCTGGCCATCATCTTCTCTTACGAAGAAGAGTAGGAAGAAGAGTAGATGCAGATGGAAGAAGTTTGTAGTTACAAACTAATTCAAATTATTTATTTTTAAATTTCACTCACTAATTCCAAAAATTTTCTTTATGTTTGCCTATTAAATTTTTATCTTCTTTGGTATCCTCTAGTTACTGTTACAAACCAAAGTTTCATCTTTAGTTTTTCCAGATGAATCACAGCTGATTTGTATTCCTCATTTGGGAGATTCTTTTTTTAATTGTCTCCAAATTTTTTAGTATGCAGGCATTTGTATGTATTTTTCGGCAACAGCAATTTAAAAGTCCCATTTCTAAATCAGATCAGATCAGATCAGATCAGTCGCTCAGTCGTGTCCGACTCTTTGCGACCCCATGAACTGCAGCACACCAGGCCTCCCTATCCATCACCAGCTCTCGGAGGTCACCCAGACTCACATTCATCGAGTCAGTGATGCCATCCAGCCATCTCATCCTCTGTCGTCCCCTTCTCCTCCTGCCCTCAATCCCTCCCAGCATCAGAGTCTTCTCCAATGAGTCAATTCTTCGCATGAGGTGGCCAAAATACTGGAGTTTCAGCTTCAGCATCATTCCTTCCAAAGAAATCCCAGGGCTGATCTCCTTCAGAATGGACCGGTTGGATCTCCTTGCAGTCCAAGGGACTCTCAAGAGTCTTCTCCAACACCACACTTCAAAAGCATCAATTCTTCGGCGCTCAGCCTTCTTCACAGTCCAGCTCTCACATCCATACATGACCACAGGAAAGACCATAGCCTTGACTAGGCGAACCTTTGTTGGCAAAGTGATGTCTCTGCTTTTGAATATGCTATCTAGGTTGGCCATAACCTTCCTTCCAAGGAGTAAGCGTCTTTTAATTTCATGGCTGCAGTCACCATCTGCAGTGATTTTGGAGCCCAGAGAAATAAATTCTGACACTGTTTCCACTGTTTCTCCATCTATTTCCCATGTAGTGATGGGACCAGATGCCATGATCTTCGTTTTCTGAATGTTGAGCTTTAAGCCAACCTTTTCACTCTCCACTTTCACTTTCATCAAGAGGCTTTTAGTTCCTCTTCACTTTCTGCCATAAGGGTGGGATCATCTGCATATCTGAGGTTATTGATATTTCTCCCAGCAATCTTGATTCCAGCTTGTGTTTCCTCCAGTCCAGCATTTCTCATGATGTACTCTGCATATAAGTTAAATAAACATGGTGACAATATACAGCCTTGACGTACTCCTTTTCCTATTTGGAACCAGTCTGTTGTTCCATGACCAGTTCTAACTGTTGCTTCCTGACCTGCATACAAATTTCTCAAGAGGCAGATCAGGTGGTCTGGTATTCCCATCTCTCTCAGAATTTTCCACAGTTTATTGTGATCTACACAGTCAAAGGCTTTGGCATAGTCAATAAAGCAGAAATAGATGTTTTTCTGGAATTCTCTTGCTTTTTCCATGATCCAGCAGATGTTGGCAATTTGATCTCTGGTTCCTCTGCCTTTTCTAAATCCAGCTTGAACATCAGGGAGTTCACGGTTCACATATTGCTGAAGCCTGGCTTGGAGAATTTTGAGCATTACTTTACTAGCGTGTGACATGAGTGCAATTGTGCGGTAGTTTGAGCACTCTTTGGCATTGCCTTTCTTTGGGATTGGGATGAAAACTGACCTTTTCCAATCTTGTGGCCACTGCTGAGTTTTCCAAATTTGCTGGCATATTGAGTGCAGCACTTTCACAGCATCATCATTCAGGATTTGGAACAGCTCCACTGGAATTCCGTCACCTCCACTAGCTTTGTTCATAGTGATGCTTTCTAAGGCCCACTTGACTTCACATTCCAGGATGTCTGGCTCTAGGTCAGTGATCACACCATCATGATTATCTGGGTCTTGAAGCTCTTTTTTGTACAGTTCTTCTGTGTATTCTTGCCACCTCTTCTTAATATCTTCTGCTTCCGTTAGGTCCATACCATTTCTGTCCTTTATCGAGCCCATCTTTGCATGAAATGTTCCTTTGGTATCTCTGATTTTCTTGAATAGATCCTTAGTCTTTCCCATTCTGTTGTTTTCCTCTATTTCTTTGCATTGATCACTGAAGAAGGCTTTCTTATCTCTTCTTGCTATTCTTTGGAACTCTGCATTCAGATGTTTATATCTTTCCTTTTCTCCTTTGCTTTTCACTTCTTTTCTTTTTGCAGCTATTTGCAAGGCCTCCCCAGACAGCCATTTTGCTTTTTTGCATTTCTTTTCCATGGGGATGGTCTTGATCCCTGTCTCCTGTACAATGTCACGAACCTCATTCCATAGTTCATCAGGCACTCTATCTATCAGATCTAGGCCCTTAAATCTATTTCTCACTTCCACTGTATAATCATAAGGGATTTGATTTAGGTCATACCTGAATGGTCTAGTAGTTTTCCCTACTTTCTTCAATTTCAGTCTGAAATTGGCAATAAGGAGTTCATGGTCTGAGCCACAGTCAGCTCCTGGTCTTGTTTTTGCTGATTGTATAGAGCTTCTCCATCTTTGGCTGCAAAGAATATAATCGATCTGATTTCGGTGTTGACCATCTGGTGATGTCCATGTATAAAGTCTTCTCTTGTGTTGTTGGAAGAGTGTATTTGCTATGACCAGTGCATTTTCTTGGCAAAACTCTGTTAGTCTTTGCCCTGCTTCATTCCGTGTTCCAAGGCCAAATTTGCCTGTTACTCCAGGTGTTTCTTGACTTCCTACTTTTGCATTCCAGTCCCCTATAATGAAAAGGACATCTTTTTTGGGTGTTAGTTCTAAAAGGTCTTGTAGGTCTTCATAGAACCATTCAACTTCAGTTTCTTCAGCGTTACTGGTTGGGGCATAGACTTGGATTACTGTGACATTGAATGGTTTGCCTTGGAAACGAACAGAGATCATTCTGTCGTTTTTGAGATTGCATCCAAGTACTGCATTTCAGACTCTTTTGTTGACCATGATGGCCGCACCGTTTCTTCTGAGGGATTCCTGCCCACAGTAGTAGATATAATGGTCCTCTGAGTTAAATTCACCCATTCCAGTCCATTTTAGTTCGCTAATTCCTAGAATGTCAACATTTACTCTTGCCATCTCTTGCTTGACCACTTCCAATTTTCCTTGATTCATGGACCTGACATTCCAGGTTCCTATGCAATATTGTTCTTTACAGCATCGGACTTTACTTCTATCACCAGACACATCTACAGCTGGGTATTCTTTCTGCTTTGGTTCCATCCCTTCATTCTTTCTGGAGTTATTTCTCCACTGATCTCCAGTAGCATATTGGGCCCTTACTGACCTGGGGAGTTTCTCTTTCAGTATCCTATCATTTTGCCTTTTCATACTGTTCATGGGGTTCTCAAGGCAAGAATACTGAAGTGGCTTGCCATTCCCTTCTCCAGCGGACCACACCCTGTCAGATCTCTCCACCATGACCCGCCCATCCTGGGTTGCCCCACGGGCATGGCTTAATTTCATTGAGTTAGACAAGGCTGTGGTCCTGGTGTGATTAGATTGACTAGTTTTCTGTGAGTATGGTTTCAGTGTATTTGCCCTCTGATGCCCTCTTGCAAGACCTACCGTCTTACTTGGGTTTCTCTTACCTTGGGCGTGGGGTATCTCTTTCCGGCTGCTCCAGCAAAGCACAGCCATCGCACCTTACCTTGGATGAGGGGTCTCTCCTCACCGCCGCCCTTCCTGACCTCGGTCGTGGGGTAGCTCCTCTCGGCCGTGCGTAGTGTGCCAGTCCTCACCGCCGTCCGTCCTCGGTGGATGGGTAGCTCCTCTCAGTGCGCCGCGCGGCCGGCGAGGGGCTCTGCGCCGCGCGGCCGGGGGCGCCGCGCGGCCGGCGAGGGGCTCTCAGTGCGCCGCGCGGCGCGCGCGGCCGGCGAGGGGCTCTCAGTGCGCCGCGCGGCCGGGCCGGCGAGGGGCTCTCAGTGCGGCGCTCGCGGGTAGGCCGGCGAGGGGCTCTCAGTGCGGCGCTCGCGGGTAGGCCGGCGAGGGGCTCTCAGTGCGGCGCTCGCGGGTAGGCCGGCGAGGGGCTCTCAGTGCGGCGCTCGCGGGTAGGCCGGCGAGGGGCTCTCAGTGCGGCGCTCGCGGGTAGGCCGGCGAGGGGCTCTCAGTGCGGCGCTCGCGGGTAGGCCGGCAGCTCTCATTTCTAAATACCCTTTTCAAAAAGCTGTCTCCATTAGGGCAGATCACTTTTGAAAAGCACATGCATTCTTTTTTTTTTTTTTTTTGTCCTGCATTGCAGGCAGATTTTTTTTTTTTTTTGCTTAACTTTACAATATTGTATTGCTTTTACCATACATCGAGATGGATCCGCCACCAGTATACACGTGCTCCCCATCCTGAACCCTCCTCCCTCCCCTCTCCCCATACCATCCCTCTGGGTCTTCCCAGTGATGCATTCTTACTTATTGTTGAAATGTTACCTTTTCTTTGAAAGGACAGATTGAATGTTTTTTGTTTGTTTTTTTAAATTTTAATATCTACTACATAGCACACTACTGAAAGCTACTTAAAGTTCAGCAAATACAAAACATTTGTTTTCTGATTTTAGGCTTAACAGCTTTTTAAATTACTTTAGCATGAGATGAACAGCACACTTTTGTGTTCAATGAAAGATTTTTACTATTACTGTAGCTTACTACAGACTACTATAGGAATTTCATTACATTTTTTCTTACTACATTTTAAAGATTTTTTTTTTTTTATTAAAATAATTAGTGACCTTGATGAGTTTCTGTAGCAGTTTGGGCACTGCTAGTTTCAGTTTCTTTGTTACAGTAGTTTGCTCATGAGTGATACAATGAAATACTTTCACAAGTTCTGTTCTTCCTTTTTTGCTCAGCTTAATCTTACAGTTCTTTTTAATTCCAAAGGCCCTCTTTCATGTACATGTAATTTTTTTCTCACAAAACATTGGTTTTATTAATAAGTTATTTGCTGTTAAGAATATATCTTCCCCAGTACATCTTTTTTTAATATATCACAAAAAAATTCTTTTTTTGTTTCAAATTAAGATAAAATATGGCAATTTCATAAGCTGAGACATATTAAAAAATCTATTCTTTTATCCTGTTAAATAGCCAGTGTTGTATAGTTTATTCTTTTTATCTCTTCAAGCCTTCAACAGTATTTTTTGGTTGTTTTTTAGTAGTATATGCTAAAAAATAAATGTGTTTCTATGCATTTTTTTAGCATTACATTTTAGTAAAGCTTAATTTTTAAAATAAATTCTATAAATAAATATTCTAATGTTCTTGCCCTCCCCCAAGTGATTACCTTGCACAATTTGAATCACCCCTCTTTGGAGACCACTGATCTAGGCTATGACTGTTTCAAGTTCCAAAGAGGGATGTTTAGCATAAATATTTCTTTCTGAATGACTGAGTGCTTAGTATTAAGTTGTAAGGAGAATCAGATGGCATTAACATGACATTGGCCACATTCTTGTTCCTTTTAGGTTTTTAACATACTCATCTGTGAAATAAGTTTCATATCTGGTGATGTCTCAGGTATTTTGAACTCTAAATAAAATTATTTCAGTGGTATCAGATAGTTTGTAAAGAACGTATTCAAGGATGGCTAGGTTTTAACTAGCCAAAGAACATGCAGTCTGGTGAGAGATTATGTGTGTATGTCTGGAAGCCACAGCATACGCAAGATAATAGATACGTAGATCCATTGCATTGGAGTAGTACTTTCTCTTCTACTACTCCTGTATTACTGCTGTCTAGGAAGAGTGGAAGGAGAAGGCAATGGCAACCCACTCCAGTACTCTTGCCTGGAAAATCCCATGGGTGAAGGAGCCTGGTTGGCTGCAGTCCATGGGGTCGCTAAGAGTCGGACACGACTGAGCGACTTCACTTTCACGCATTGGAGAAGGAAATGGCAACCCACTCCAGTGTTCTTGCCTGGAGAATCCCAGGGACGGGGGAGCCTCGTGGGCTGCCGTTTATGGGGTCGCACAGAGTCGGACACGACTGAAGCAACTTAGCAGCAGCAGCACTAGACTGTGGACTTTGAGAGCTTGTTTATCAAATTATCTGTGGTGAGAGACATCTGTATCTGTTGGTTTTTAATTCACTATTTTTTCTTTTAAATAACTGTTTTGGTTTTGCGCATATTACTGTTTATATGTTAAGTACTATTTAATTTAGATAGGGTATTACTTCCTTAACCAGGTTATCTCTGTGGATGTCTTTGGGATAGCTTTTTGCTTCAGTGTTCAGTTCCTTCATGGATTTGTGTTTTCTCTTAGGTTTTTGACTTCTGAAGGTGTCTCTTACTTTCTTTCAACTCTGCATATGAAGAGGTGGTCTTTAAATTTTATTCAGCATTTTTAGGTGTTCTGTACTGTGAAAGTTCTCAGCATGTCTAATCTGCTTTGTTTCTAGAAATGTCTCAGTCTCTTCACCTGCACCTTCTTGTTAAAAATGCATCAGACCATACTACTCCCCTGCCTGGTATCTTTTACAAGTCTTACCTAGCCGTTCTCTTATCTGCTCCCTGCTCTGTGTTCAGGTTTGTTTTAGATTACTTTCACTTGGTGTGGTCCAGCAGTACAGAATATTCTTCTCAAGTCAGCCATCCTCTCAACTCCTGCATATATAGTTACCTCTTCCTGACCTACATCCTGGAAGTTTCTTCTTTATATCGAATCTGAAGTGTCATTTCCTCAGAAAGACTCGCTTGATCACTTGCACTGCCTTGGTGCTCATTGTCATGTTCCCCTAGCATCCTCTGCATTCTTTTTTACTACACGTTTTGCTCTTCTAATTACTTAATTAGTGTCTGTTTTCTCTCAAGGGATAGAGACTGTGTTAGCCTTTTTGATCACGATATTCCTAGCCCGTAGCACAATGCCTGGCACATAGTGGATATGCTTAAAATATTTGCTATTTAACATTGACATTTATGATTTATCGTTGGACTGTCTTATTAATAGTGTGGGGAATTGTATTACAATTAAATCATTTTCTTGACTAGGTTTAGTTTTTTATTTTTTAATTGGTTTGCCTTCAAACCATAGACATTTTGAATTTTTTATTTTGAAATAAACTTACAGAAACATTGCAGGAAGAGTAAAGAGATTTCATGTAGACTCTTCATCTAGTTGTCCTATAATGTTGACATCTTACTGCAGTTATCAAAACCAGAAAATTCACATGTTGGTACAATACTACTGAATAAACTATAGACTTTATTAGAATTCTACCAGATTTTTCCTTGTGTTCTTTTCTGTACAAGAATCCAGTTCAGGATCCCACATTACACTGAGTTGTTTATCTCTTTAGTTTCCTTCGATCTGTAACATTTCTTTAGTCATGACTTTGATGAATACTATATACTTTGATGAGGTGTTTTTTTTTTTTAACAATATTTCTAGGTTTACTTTTGTCAGATGTTTTTTCATTAATAGATTCAGATTATGCCTTTTTGTCAGAAATACCACAGAAGTGATATGTCCTTCACAGTACATCTTTTCAGGGGTACATGATGTTGACATGTCCCATTTTACTACTGATATTAACTCTGATTACTTGCTTAAAGCATCACCTAGTTTCTGCACTGTAAAGCTCCTATTTTTCCCTTTGTATTGATAAATATCTTCTTGCTCCTCAGACTTTTGCTCTTTGGTTTTAGCATCTGTGGGTGGATCTTGCCTGCAGCAGTTTAATATTATGGTATTTGCCTAATGGTGAGTTTGTGGTGTTCACATTTCTTCTATCTTTATTGATAAGAACTCTTCTATAATGGAGAGTTATCCTTTCTCCCACACTTAATATTCAGTTATTTTTACTAATATGGACCTGTGGATATATTTATTTTATTCTATGATTTATAATTTATTCTATCATTTATTTTATTGCTCTGGTCATTGGGAACTTCTTCATGCTGGCTTCTGTGTCATTTTGACATCTCCCAATCCTTTTGTGAGAATTTCTTATTGTCTGATATCACAAGATATTCCAGGGGCGTCTTGTATTTTCCCTGCTGCAGCCCTACAATCATTTCCTAAGAGCCCTTACTTCTGTTAATTGGGGAATGGTATTTAGAAGTCAAGACCTTCTAAAGGTATTTAGAAGTCAAGTGAATGCTGAGTTTCCTTGTTGTTGTTAAGAGAATCAGAGAATCATTTTCCTATACTCTGAGAGCAGGTGGAGCAGGAAGAATGTATGTGAGAGAGAGAGAGAGTGTGTGTGTGTTAACCCTTGCATATACACATATCTGAATTGTTTTGACTGTTTATGTATATATTAACAACCATGAATTCACACTGGTATCTCTGATTCTACTCTAACACATAAGGTTCACTGTAGCTTTTTTCCTTTTCTGGCCCCCTAAGACTTCGTTCCCTAATACCCTTTCTCCTATTCTCTGTGCCTGAAATTACCTGATACTCCTTGTCTCCAGAGATGTAGACTATTCACAGTCAATATTTTCTTTTATTCCGTAGGAATTTCGATGTAATATTTGTCATCCAGTCTCAAAGCAAATAGAAAAGTTGCTTATATTGGAGTTACCAAAAAGTTCATTTGGATTTTTCTATAACATCTTACAGTAAAACCCTAATGAAATTTTTGGGCAACCCAGTAGTTTTGTGTTCCTTACTAGAATCATTATTTTTTTTATTGGGGTCTAGTTGCTTTATAATGTTGTGTTAACTTCTGCTGTACAATGACATGAATCAGCTCTATGTATACATAGAGCCCCTCCTCTTGGGTCTTCCTCCCGGCCCCATTGCGTCTGTCTAGGTCACCACAGAGCACCAAGCTGAGCTCCCTGTGCTGTACAGTAGGTCCCCACCAGCTATCTGTTGACACATGGCAGTGCACATGCGTCCATCCCAGTCTCCCAATTAATCCCACCATCACCATCGCCCTGCCCCTTCTCCACATGTCTGTTCCCGATGTCTGCATCTCTGTTCCTGCCCTGTAAATGGGTTCATCTATACCATTTTCCTGTATTCCACATACATGTGTTAATATACGATACTTGTTTATCTGAGTTACTTCGCTCTGTATGACATACTCTAGGTCCATCCATGTCTCTACAGATAATCCAGTTTTATTCCTTTTTATGGCTGAGTGATATTCCATTGTATATATGTACCACATTTTCTTTATCCACTCATCTGTCAATTATAGTCAATAATTAAATGTGTTAAATACGTTCAGGGTTATTCTGATCAGTAATATTTTGAGAAGGGCTTTTGACTAGGGTGTCAGGGAACAAGGGAAATAATGTGAATATGAAAGTTGAGGCTGGGGAAAGAGACAGTTTGAGGTGCTCAGGAAGAAGATGTTCAGGCAGAAGTACAGCTTGTGTTGAGGTCCAAAGGTAAGAGAAGTATGACTGGTTCAGGGAACTGAATGTAGTTCAGAAGAGCTATAGAGGTTGAGACTTAAAGGTGCTAATTTCATACTAGAATTACTTTCATAGTAGTTAGAAAAGATGTTTGCTATGATTTCAACCTTCTTAAATTTATTGATTTATTTTACTGCCTACCATATGATCTATCCCAGAGAATATTCCATGTATACTTGGGAAGAATATGTACACACAAACCTCAGAGATACTGTAGGTTTGCTTCCAGACCACCACAATAAAGTGAATATTGCAACAAAGCATGTCAAAATTTTTTGGTCTCCTAGTTCACATAAAAATTATGTTTATACTGTATTGTAGTCTATTAAGTGTGTGCTAGCATTATGTCTAAAAAATGTACATATCTCAATTAAAAAATGCTTTATTGCTAAATACATGCTAATCATCATCTGTGCCTTCAACAAGTTGTAATCTTTTTGCTGGTGGAAGATCTTGCCTGGATGTTGAAAGCTGCTGACTGATTGGGGTGGTGGTTGCTAAAAGTTGTGGTTGTGGCAATATCTTAAAGTAAGACAACAATGAAGTTTGCCTCCTCTGTTGACTCTTCCTTTCTCAAATGATTTTTCTGTAACATGCATTGCTGTTTTACCCTCAGAACTTCTTTCAGAATTGGAGTCAGTCTTCTCAAATCATGCCACTGCTTTATCAGCTAAGTAATATTCTAAATCCTTTGTTGTCACTTCACCAATCTTAACAACATCTTCACCAGGACTCGACTCCATCTCAACAAACTGTTTTCTTTGCTCATCCATTAAAAAGCAACTTCTAATTTGTTTAAATTTTATCATGAGATTGCAGCAATTCAGTCACATCTTTTAAACTCTACTTTTTTTGGAGCAGGGGAGGGAATCTACTATTTTGTCTAACTCATACAGTGACCTATGAGTTATATGCAGATCCCCAAGTTACCCACTTCCTTACTGGCATAAGGAAGTCTTTTTTTTCTTCCCTTTTTTAAAAAAAAATTTATTAGAATATAGTTGATTTACAATGTTGTCTTCGTTTTTACTGTACAGTGAAGTGAATCAGCTATATGTATACATATATTCCCGCATTTTTAGGTTTACTTAGGCTTCACTTTTCATTCTAATTCTCTTGCTCTTTCCTTCAAAGCTTTTAGTTACATCTTCCACTGAAATCTTGATCCCTTCAAGTTATCAGCATTGGACTCAGCTTCTTCCAAACTCATGTTAATATTGATATTTTAACTTCTTCCTATTAACCATGAATGTTCTTAATGGCATCAAAAATAGTGACTCCTTTCCAGAAGATTTTCTATTTATGTTGCCTATATCCATCAAATGAATCACTATCTGTAACAACTATAGCCTTATGAAATATATTTCTTGAATAATAAGACCTGAAAGCTGAAATTTCTCTGGGTCTGTGGGCTGCAGAATGAATGTTGTGTTAGCAGGCATGAAAACAGCACTGATCTCATTTCACATCTCTATCAGAACTCTTCAGTGCCCAGGTGCATTGTCAGCACTAATATTTTGAAAGAAATAGTTTTTACTAAGCAATAGGTCTCAACAGTAGGCTTAAAATATTTAGTAAACTATGTTGTAAACAGATGTCCTGTCATGCAGGATTTGTTGTTCCATTTACAGAGCAGAGGCAGAGTAGATTGAGCATAATTCTTAAGGGCTCTAGGATATTTGAAATGATTAATAGTCATTGCTTCAACTTCAGGTACCCTGCTGCATTTGCCCCTAATGAAAGAGTCCCCCCCTTCTTAAGCTTTTAAGCCAAGCATCGATTTCTCTCTAGCTGTGAAAGTCCTGGATAACATCCTTTTCCAGTAGAAGGTTGTTTTATCTACATGGAAAATCTGTGGTTTAGTGTAGCTACTTTCATTCAGTATCTTAGCTGGATCTCCTGGATAACTTGCTGCAACTTCTACATCAGTACTTGCAGCTTTACCTTGTACTTTAATGTTATGGAGATGACTTCTTTCCTTAAACCTCATGAACAGCTCCCCGCTAGCTTCAGACTTCTGCAGTTCCCTCACCCCTCAGCCTTAACCTAGATAGCATATTCAAAAGCAGAGACATTACTTTACCAACAAAGGTTCGCCTAGTCAAGGCTATGGTTTTTCCTGTGGTCATGTATGGATGTGAGAGCTGGACTGTGAAGAAGGCTGAGTGCTGAAGAATTGATGCTTTTGAACTGTGGTGTTGGAGAAGACTCTTGAGAGTCCCTTGGACTGCAAGAAGATCCAACCAGTCCATTCTGAAGGATATCAGCCCTGGGATTTCTTTGGAAGGAATGATGCTAAAGCTGAAACTCCAGTATTTTGGCCACCTCATGCGAAGAGTTGACTCATTGGAGAAGACTCTGATGCTGGGAGGGATTGGGGGCAGGAGGAGAAGGGGACGGCGGAGGATGAGATGGCTGGATGGCATCACTGACTTGATGGATGTGAGTCTGAGTGACCTCCGGGAGTTGGTGATGGACAGGGAGGCCTGGCGTGCTGCGGTTCATGGGGTCGCAAAGGAGTCAGACACGACTGAGCGACTGATCTGATCTGATCTGATCTGAGGGCCTTCTCTGGACTAGGCTTTGGCTTAAGGAAAGGCTGTGGCTGGTTTAATCTTCTATTCAAACTGCTAAACTTTCTCTGTATCAGCAGAAAGGCTGTTTTACTTTTTTATCATTTATGTGTTAACTGAGGTAACACTTTTCATTTCCTTTAAGAACTTTTCTTTTGCATTTACAGTTTGGCAAACTGGCATAGGAGGCCTAGCTTTTGGCCTGTCTTGGCTTTGACATGCCTTCTTCACTAAGCTTAAACATTTCTAGCTTTTGGTTTCAAATAAGATGTGTGACTCTTTCACCTGAACACTTAGAGGCCATTGTAGAGTTATTAATTGTCCTAGTATCAACGTTTTTGTGTCTTGGGGAATCAGGAGAAGGAAAGAGACTGGTGAATGGCCAGTTGGTTGAGCAGTCAGAACACATTCAATGTTTATGGTAAAATTTGCCATCTTATACGGGTGTGGTTCATGGTGCCCCAAAACAATTACAGTAGTAACATCGGACATCCCAGATCATCATAAAAAAGTATAAAAATAATGAGCAAGTTTGGAATATTGTGAGAATTACCAAGATGTAACACAGAGACATGCAGTGAACAGATGTTGGGAAAGTGGTGTAAATAGAATTGGTTGATTCAGAGTTGCCACAAACTTTCAGTTTGTAAAAATGAAATATCTGTAAAGTGCAGTAAAGCTAAAATGAAGTATGCCTGCATTCTGCTGCTGTTGGATGGTATGTTCTGTAAGTCTGGTTTAACTTGTTCAAATCCAGTGTTTCCTTATTCATGTTCTCCCTGGATGTTCTGTGCATTATTTGAAGTGATTTATTGAAGAACCCTACCACTATTGTATTGCTTTCTATTTCTCCCTCAGATGTGGGGTCCAGTCCTTTTTTCCCCTCTTGGTGAAGCTGGGAGTTCCCTCCCGATTGTCTGGTGCTTTGCCAGGGATGGGGTTTATGGCCAGAATGTGTCTCATCCTTTCCTGGTGATTTCAAGTGGATGATGTCAGCATTTTCTCCTTCACCTGATATGTAAGAGTCACTCACCTCGTTTCTGGAGTACTTCCTGAGTAGTTCTAGATTCAGTATCAGAGAAGGCAATGTCAACCCACTCCAGTACTCTTGCCTAGAAAACCCCATGGACAGAGGAGCCTAGTAGGCTGCAGTCTGTGGGATGGCTAAGAGTCGGACACCACTGAGCGACTTCACTTTCACGCATCGGAGAAGGAAATGGCAACTCACTCCAGTGTTCTTGCCTGGAGAATCCCAGGGACAGGGGAGCCTGGTGGACTGCTGTCTCTGGGGTCGCACAGAGTCGGACACGACTGAAGCAACTTAGCAGCAGCAGATTCAGTATATCTGAGGGAAGAGGTGAATTCAAGAGTTGTCTGTGTTGCCATCTTGAACTAGAACACTCAGTCCATGTTTTAAGAGAGATGCAGCTATAAAGTATGCTTTAGTTGTTCATTTGTCTATATGTAATTAAGAGCCCAAACTGATTTTTAGATTAGAAATTAGTTAAGGTTTTTTAATTGAATATGTTCATTTTTCCTCAAGAAAATAGAAACTTGACCACTTTCTATTACCACATCTTCTATTTAAACATAAAATCACTAAGCTTTTTTAAAAACTGATTTTAGTAGCCAGTTTGTTTCCTTATTGCCTTATGTGTTTTTCCTTTGTTATCTCATCTTTCTCAGTGATTCAGGGATGCATTTTTAAAGTTGTCTGTCAGTCATTGGAAGAGTCTCTCTATCAGTGGCTATTTTCTGTTCTAATTTGAAGATACTGAACAGTCTTAGAATATAGAGGAGGAGGGAAGTGTATAACGTTCTGGCTTTGAGGCAGTTGGAGCTGAGAACTTAATTTTTTTTTTTTTTTTTTTTTTAGTTGACATGTTGCTATGAAGTCAGAATAAAATTTGGAAGTATTGGGGAAGTTTTTCAACAAAGGTGTAATTTATGGATCTTAAAGAAATAACAGAGTACAACATGCTTGATTTTTCAGTACTTTTTTTTTTTTTGTTAGAAAGCTGTGTTTCCTAACTTTTCATATCTGACTGGAATATTGATGTTATGATCTTATAAAAGCATTCTATCTTTAGCTACCTGCCTGCTGCTTCAGAGAGAAATGACTGTCATTCTTTGAAATAACTGTCGTTCTTTGAAAGATTTATTCTTGGAATAAGTAACCAGAGTGGTTATAATTCTTATGGTGCATTCTTGTTTTCATCTTTGCAAAAACAACTCTGAAAATTCAGTTATACTAATACCTCTCAAGTAATCATCAGATATTTTGTATTTGTCTATGGCCATGGCACCCTGAGCATTCATGATCTCTGAAACTAATTGGGGTTGGGCCAGGTTAGTACTTGCATGGGATTTATTTTGGTTTGTTTATAGTAAATCCAATCTTAATGTATATAACCTCTTGCTTTATAGAAGTGAAAAACCTGTGATTACTAATAATTTATCTCAAGGTAGCTTTAAACTACATAGATTTGATTGACAAAGTAGCTTTAAATAATGGCATATACTTTCTAGTTAATGTGAAATAATTAGGCTAACAGAATTAACAAATGGAAGTCCTTCAGTAAAAAATAGATAATTCACTTAAAAATATCATCTGTATACAAATTAGTGTTTTGTCATATTGGTTAAATGAGGAAGCAGTGCTAGAAAAAGTTTTGTTACTGTCATTTAGGGGAATCCATCTCCAAGTCTTCCATATATACTAATTCCTGAAATTGATTTGCCTCAGTAATTGCCAGGCAGTGGTCCAAGAGTCCCCTTTCAAATGGCCTTTCTCTGATTTTATAAAAGAAAGGCTTGTTTCTAATTAAATCTGGATTGACTCTCTGGCTCCCAAACAAAGAAATACTCTGAAATACTCAAATATTTGATGTCAATGTTGAGAAAGTGAGTGATTAACAGGGAAACAAATCTTTCTAAAGTCAAATTGTTTCCAGTGAAATTGAAGAATGACATTTTTGTCACCCTGTACATTATTAAAACTGTCTGTGTGTGCTCACTCAGTTGTATGCAGATCTTTGCAGCCCCATGGATTGTATGTAGCCTGCCAGGCTCCTCTGTCCAAGACATTTTCTAAGGAAGAATACTGGAGTGAGTTGTCATTTCCTACTCCAGGGATCTTCCCCACCCAGGGATCCCGCCTGTCTTCCATCTCCTGTATTGGCGGGCAGATTCTTTACCACTAGCACCACCTGGGAAACCCCAGCTACAGATCTGTATGCAGGTTTTGGAAAACATTTGGAAGGAGTCCAAAGAATTGATGTTGCTACAACATACTTTCATTCCAGTCTACTTATTTATCTTTCTAGGAATAAAGTAACATTTATCATTGGATATGTGAACTAATTGGGAGAAAAAGTATCATCCATTTAAAGATTAGATTTATTTTCAAATTACCAGTAACATTTTACTTTTTATATCTGATGTTTATCAAAGCTTATTACATATTTGTTGTACTGATGTAGTATGATGTAGTATAATCTAATAATAGTAATGATAGCTCAATCCAGAAGAAATTCTAATATTTGAGTTTTATGGTTTGAAAAGTTGTATTTAAATTTTCATTTATCTACCTTTAATGTCTAGGAAGTACAATATGATAATCATAAATGGCTTCCAGATCCAAAACAACATTAGAATAAATTTTGTAATGTAAGTAGAATGGAAATGTAAGTTAAAGAACAAAATGAAATGATATAAAATTTCCGAATGTTAAGAGCTCATTTATTCGATAATGAATGGATGATGGTTATATTGCTACAGCATTTTTTTTTAAATTTTATTTATTTATTTTAACTGGTACTAATGGTACATCTTATCTTTTTTTTTTAATTAAATTTTATTTTTCTTAACTTTACAATATTGTATTGCTTTTGCCATACATCAAGATGGATCTGCCACAAGTACACATGTGTTCCCCATCCTGAACCCTCCTCCCTCCTCCCTCCCCATACCATCCTTCTGGGTCGTCCCAGTGCACCAGCCCCGGGCATCCGTTATCAGGCATCATACCTGGACTGGCGACTCATTTCAGATATGATATTATACATATTTCAGTGATGTTCTCCCAAATCATCCCACCCTCTCCCATTCCCAGAGTCCAAAAGTCTGTTCTATACATCAGTGTCTCTTTTGCTGTCTCGTAAACAGGGTTATTGTTACCATCTTTCTAAATTCCATATATATGCGTTAGTATACAGTATTTGTGTTTTTCTTTTTGGCTTACTTCACTTTGTATAATAGGCTCCAGTTCCATCCACCTCATTAGAACGGATTCAAATGTATTCTTTTTAATGGCTGAGTAATACTCCATTGTGTATATGTACCACAGCTCTCTTATCCATTCATCTGTGGATGGACATCTAGGTTGCTTCCAAGTCCTGGGTATTGTAAACAGTGCTGCTATGAACATTGGGGTACAGGTGTCTCTTTCAATTCTGGTTTTCTCAGTGTGTATGCCCAGCAATGGGATTGCTGGATCATAAGGCAGTTCTATTCCCAGTTTTTTGAGGAATCTCCATACTGTTCTCCTAAGTGGCTGTACTAGTTTGCATTCCCACCAACAGTGTAAGAGGGTTCCCTTTTCTCCACACCCTCTCCAGCGTTTATTGCTTGTGGACTTTTGGATCGCAGCCATTCTGACTGGCGTGAAATGGTACCTCATAGTGGTTTTGATTTGCATTTCTCTGATAATGAGTGATGTTGAGCATCTTTTCATGTGTTTGTTAGCCATCTGTATGTCTTCTTTGGAGAAATGTCTAGTTTTTTGGCCCATTTTTTGATTGGGTCATTTATTTTTCTGGAATTGAGCTATAGGAGTTACTTGTATATTTTTGAGATTAGTTGTTTGTTTGTTGCTTCATTTGCTATTATTTTCTCCCATTCTGAAGGCTGTCTTTTCACCTTGCTTATAGTTTCCTTTGTTGTGCAGAAGCTTTTAAGTTTAATTAGGTCCCATTTGTTTATTTTTGATTTTATTTCCAATATTCTGGGAGGTGGGTCATAGAGAATCCTGCTGTGATGTATATCAGAGAGTGTTTTGCCTATGTTTTCCTCTAGGAGTTGTATGGTTTCTGGTCTTACATTTAGCTCTTTAATCCATTTTGAGTTTATTTTTGTGTATGGTGTTAGAAAGTGTTCTTGCTACAGCATTTAAATTCCATTAGTTACATTTAAACCAATGTCATATTAATTTAAAATGCAAATAATTATGATGCATCAGAAATTTCATTTCTTATAACTGTTTAAATGTGCTCAAAACATTTTGTTATAATTTTATTCAAGATAGTTTTTCAAAATTTTTTTGAGGTTGTAAAAGCAAAAAATACTTGAAAACACTGGTATACACGATTTGTTTTGCTATTGAATTATCCCCTCTTTGGAATTATTTATTGCTATTTCATTTATTTTGGTCATCTGATGACCAAACTCATTGGAAAAGTCCCTGATGCTAGGAAAGATCAAGGGCAGAACAAGAGAGTATCAGAGGATGAGATGGCTGGATGGTGTCAATGATGCAATGAACATGAACTTGGGCAGACTCCAGGAGATGGTAAGGGACAGGGAGGCCTGGCAGGCTGCAGTCCATGGGGTCTCAAAGAGTCAGACATGCCTGGACAACTGAACAACAACAATAATTTCATCTGTTAGTGGTTTTTGACTAGCAGATATTAGTTAAGCATTCGTTGGGGTGATAGATAATTCCAATTATGTCAAAGCTAGTGCCAATGAGATAATTTCATCTCAATTATGTGCCACTAGAGGAACCAGAGATCAAATTGCCATCGTCTTGGGTCATAGAGAAAGTAAAGGAATTCCAGAAAAACATCTACTTCTGCTTCATTGAATACACTAAAGCCTTTGACGGTGTTGATCACAACAAACTGTAGAAAATTCTGAAAGAGATGGGAATACCTATCTAAGAAGACCTTAGTGCCTAATGAGAAATCTGTATGCAAGTCAAGAAGCAACAGTTAGAACTGAACGTGGAACAACAGACTAGTTCCAAATCAGGAAAGGAGTATGTCAAGGCTGTATATTGTCACCCTGCTTGTTTAATTTATATGCAGAGTACATCATGCGAAATACTGGGCTAGATGAAGCACAAGCTGGAATCAAGATTGCCGGGAGAAATATTAATAACCTCAGATATAGAGATGACACCACCCTTATGGCAGAAAGTGAAGAAGAACTAAAGAGCCTCTTGATGAAAGTGAAAGAGAAGAGTGAAAAAGTTGGTTTAAAACTCAGCACTCAGAAAACTAAAATCATGACATCCAGTTCCATCACTTCATGGCAAATAGATGGGGGAACAATGGAAACAGTGACGAACTTTATTTTCTTGGGCTCCAAAATCACTGCAGATGATGACTGTAGCCATGAAATTAAAAGAGGCTTGCTTCTTGGAAGAAAAGCTATGACAGAACTAGAAAGCATATTGAAAAACAGAGACATTACTTTGCTGACAAAGGTCCGTCTAGTCAAAACTATGGTTTTTCCAGTAGTCATGTATGAATATGAGAATTGGACTATAAAGAAAGCTGAGCCCCAAAGAATTGATGCTTTTGATGTTGGAAAAGACTCTTAAGAGTCCTTCGGACTGTAGGAAGATCAAACTAGTCAGTCAGTCTAGGAAATCAGTCCTGAATATTCATTGGAAGAACTGGTGCTGAAGCTGAAACTCCAATACTTTGGTCACTTGATGCCAAGAACTGACTCATTGGAAAAGACCTGATCCTGGGAAAGACTGAAGGCAGGAGGAGAAGGGAACGACAGAGGATGAGATGGTTGGATGGCATCACCGACTCAATGGACATGAGTCCTAGCAAGCTTGAGAAGTTGGTGATGGACAGGGAAGCCTGGCGTGCTACAGTACATGGGGTCACAAATAGTGGGACACAACTGAGCAACCACACTGGAAGAAAAGCTATGACAAACATAGAGAACATATTAAAAAGCAGAGGTACCTCTTTGCTGATAAAAGTCTGTATAATCAAAGCTATGGTTTTTCCAGTAGTCATGTACAGATGTGAGAATTGGACCATAGAAGGCTGAGCACTGAAGAATTGATGTTTTTGAAATGTGGTGTTGGAGAAGACTCTTGAGAGTCCCTTGGACTGCAAGATCAAACCAGTCAATTGTAAAGGAAATCAACCTTGAATATGCATTGGAAGGGCTAAAGCTGAATGAAGCTCCAGTACTTTGGCCACCTGATGTGAAAAGCTGACTCATTGATAAAGACCGTGATGCTGGGAAAGATTGAGAGCAAGAGGAGAAGGGAATGACAGAGGATGAGATGGTTGGATGGCATCACTGACTCAAGGGACATGAGTTTGAACAAGCTCTGGGAGCTGGTGCTGGACAGAGAAGCCTTGCAGCCCGTGGATTCACAAAGAGTTGGACACGACTGAGCAACTGAACTAAACTGATACTAAATCTGATTAGTCTCCCCACATCTCCTCATTTATAAAACATATCTGATCAGAATATTCCTCTGCTTAAAATCTTGCAAGGATGTCTCTTTGGTCATAGGAAAAGGCTGGTCCTCTGTGCTGCAGGGCCTGACTGAGCTGGCCCCTGCCTGCTTGTCTAGGCTTAACTGCCGCCAGTGTCCTCCTTGCTCCCTGGGTTGCTGTTACACCATCCTCTTCAGTTTCTCACATGTCTCCTGCTTGTTTCATTTTCCAATATCATGTTATGTGCTGTTCCTGCTGCTTGGAGTGCTTCTGCTGCTCTAGCGAATGCTTACTTACCTGTCAGATTTCATCTCAGATGACACTTTCAGAGACTCCCTCACTGCCCCTCTCCCAATTCTTGCAGACTAGATTGGGCCCACTAATTGTTTTTTTTTCATCTTCACTTTTTTCTTCAGATCCATATTACAGTTTGTATATTTGTGTGAGTATTTGATTAAAGTCTGCTTCCTTGGGTAAGGTGTAATCTTTGAGGACAGAGTTTATATGTATTTTGCTTATCATTACGTTCCTAGCACCTGGCTCATTGCCTGATTCATGAGAGGAACTTACTGCTTGTCGAATGAATGACACTGAATTAGTCCTATTTCTACTACACCAGTGATTTTAGAGTAACATTTTAATGTTTGAAATCCTTCTTTGCCATATGCTTTATATAATCACCCATCTGTTGATGAAGTAGCATTTGGGAAAAAATAGAATTTTAAGTTATTTATTCCTTGTTTGTAAATCACACTTTTAAAAAAATCTCAGAACACTTTTTCTTTTTCTAAAAGCGTGGAACCAGTAGTGCTAAATATTCTTCCTATATTTGATGGAACCTAGTCACATGTTAATTTTTATTTATCAGCCATCTTCATTTATGAGTAGGTTTTGAGATGCTAAGAAGCCATCAGATCAGATCAGATCAGTCGCTCAGTCGTGTCCGACTCTTTGCGACCCCATGAACTGCAGCACGCCAGGCCTCCCTATCCATCACCAGCTCTCGGAGGTCACTCAGACTCACGTCCATCGAGTCAGTGATGCCATCCAGCCATCTCATCCTCTGTCGTCCCCTTCTCCTCCTGCCCCCAATCCCTCCCAGCATCAGAGTCTTCTCCAATGAGTCAACTCTTCGCATGAGGTGGCCAAAGTACTGGAGTTTCAGCTTTAGCATCATTCCTTCCAAAGAAATCCCAGGGCTGATCTCCTTCAGAATGGACCAGTTGGATCTCCTAAGAAGCCATAGAAGCATAATAAAAATGCAAACAGATGGTGATAATATTACAGTTTATGCCTCTCAAACCATTTTTGCGTAGAATCATATTCTTGAAAATTTTAATAAGTGCTCTTCACCCCCTTCCCATCTTCCCCCTGTCCTTCCCACCTACCCTCCCTCTACCCCTAAGAAGGACAGTGTTCTTATAAATAACTTTCAGAAACACAGTATACTACTTTTCCTCCTTATGAAATAATAACAACGTGTGTTAGCATAGTACAGCTTCTTTTGCTTTGAAGCAAAGTTTCTCAACTTGGTGGTGGTAACATTCGAATTCTTTGTTGAGGAAGAAGAAAGAAAGAAGGTGATGTCCTTGGCCTTACAGGGTGTTTAGCAGCATCCTTGGCCTCTATCCCCTAGACTGCAGTAACACCTTCTTAGTGTTAAGAAACAGAAATGCCTCTAGACATTTCCAAATAACCCCCAGGAGACAAAATCATCCCTCCCTGAGAACTACTACATTAAGAGAACAGATTTTACTTGTATTTCCCATACTTACTTGAATTCTTGAAACTTTTCTCCTCCTCCTTCTTTCCTGTCATCTCTATACATAATGTCCTGGGAAATGCTATTTTAGATTATCTTTTTAGTAAAACTAAACTAATTCTACTTTTTTCTTCTACTTTTTACTCCTCCTTAAAACCCTTCAAAACTTTCCATTGCACTTTGAATGAAATTTAGACTCAACATGATCTTCCTGCATGTAAAGGCCTTTGCTTGCTTCCCTGACCTTACCTCCTGTCACATCATACTGTCCGTCCCATTGTGATCTGCCTTTAGGTCCTCTTTCTTTTCCTTATGTTTTAGGTTCAGGTTTCAGATAAAAAGTTATCTCCTGTGGAGAGGTCTTCTCTGATGATCTCTTACCCTGCCAAAAAGGATAGTCATCCATTCTAGTTCTACAGTTTATCTCAATACTTTGTTTGTTGTTTTCATTATACTTTCTAGTTTGTAACTCTTTGTTTATTTGTGTGGGTTTTTTTCCTTTCTGCTTCCGTCATTAGACTACAGACTTTATGAGAGAAGAAACCACATCTATCTTGTTCTTCTATCTCCAGCATTTAGCACAGAGCCTGTCAATTTAATGGGACAATAATTATTTGTTGAATAAATGAATAGGCTTTATTTAGTGTTGCAACCTGTTTCTGTTATAGGGTTAAACTTGGAGTTAAAATATTTTTTATTGAGATATAATTCAGATACCGTAAAATTTCACCCTTTGAAAGTATAAAATTTAGTGGTTTCTATTATATTCACAAGGTTGCACAACCATCAGTTCAGTTCAGTCGCTCAGTCATGGGTCCGACTCTGCGACCCCATGAATCGCAGCACGCCAGGCCTCCCTGTCCATCACCAACTCCCGGAGTTCATCCAGACTCACGTCCATCGAGTCAGTGATGCCATCCAGCCATCTCATCCTCTGTCGTCCCCTTCTCCTCCTGCCCCCAATCCCTCCCAGCATCAGAGTCTTCTCCAATGAGTCAACTCTTCGCATGAGGTGGCCAAAGTACTGGAGTTTCAGCTTTAGCATCATTCCTTCCAAAGAAATCCCAGGGCTGATCTCCTTCAGAATGGACTGGCTGGATCTTCTTGCAGTCCAAGGGACTCTCAAGAGTCTTCTCCAACACCACAGTTCAAAAGCATCAATTCTTTGGCACTCAGCCTTCTTCACAGCCCAACTCCCACATCCATACATGACCACAGGAAAAACCATAGCCTTGACTAAACGGACCTTTGTTGGCAAAGGAATGTCTCTGCTTTTCAATATGCTATCTAGGTTGGTCATAACTTTCCTTCCAAGTAGTAAGCGCCTTTTAATTTCATGGCTGCAGTCACCATCTGCAGTGATTTTGGAACCCCCAAAATAAAGTCTGACACTGTTTCCACTGTTTCCCCATCTATTTCCCATGTAGTGATGGGACCAGATGCCATGATCTTCCTTTTCTGAATGTTGAGCTTTAAGCCAACTTTTTCACTCTCCACTTTCACTTTCATCAAGAGGCTCTTTAGTTCCTCTTCACTTTCTGCCATAAGGGTGGTGTCATCTGCACAACCATCACTACTGTCTAATTCCAAGACATTTTCATCCCTCCCAGTCTCCCTCCCCGCAGCCCCTGCCAACCACTAGTCTACTTTCTCTCTTTATGGATTTGCCTGTTCTGGACATATCATATAAAATGGGATTTTGTAATATGTGATATTTAGTATTTAGCTTCTTTCCTTTATAATACTCTCAAGGTCTGTGCCATAGCATGTATATTACTACTACATGCTGTATGTATTGTAGCATGTATACTACTACTACTGTGCCTTATGGCTGAGTATTTTATTACATGGATATGCCATGTTTTGTTTATCCTACATCAGTTTATAGACTTTGATTATTTCCACTTTTTGGCTATTATGAATAATGCTGCTATGGGCATTCATGCACAATTTTTTTTTCACTTCTCTTGGGTATATACCTAGAAGTGGAATTCCCGGATTATATGGTAGGTAACTCTGTGTTTAATGTTTTGAAGAACCTCAGCATCTTCCCCAGGGCCTCACCGTTTTGTATTCTCACCAGCAGTACGAGCGTTCCAGTTTGTTTTCACCTTTGCCAACACTTGTTGTCTTTTTTTTTTTTTTTTTTGAGAAATGTCTGTTCAGATCCTTGTCCATTTAAAAAATTGGGTTTAATTGGGCTATTTGTCTTTTAGTTGTTGAGTTCTAGGAGTTCTGGGTATTAGATTCTTATCTGACATATGATTTGCACATATTTTCTTCCATTCTCTGTCTTTTCACTTTCTTGATAGTGCCCTTTTAAACACATAGGTTTTTAATTTTGATAATTCTACTTTATCAGTATTTTCTTTTATTACTTATACTTTTGGAAATTTATCTTAGGAACCATTGCCTCATCTAAGATCATGAAGATTTATGCCTGTTTTTCTTTAAGAGTTTTATACTTTTCAAATTTATATTTAAATCTTTGATCCATTTAGACAGTTTTAGTATATGATGTGAGAGAAGGGTCAGCTTCATTCCTTTGTACACAAATATTTAATTGTTGGAGTTTAGTCTTTTTAAACTTTAATAGAGATTTAAATTTTTCTCAAAATTATTATGAAACAAATATGTTTCATATTTACAATTTACAAAATAAAATATGGAGTGCATACTGTGTATCAGACATTATGCTGGGCATAGGATCTATAAAGATAAAAAAGATAATTCTTACTTTCAATCTCTCAAAGCTGTGGAAATTAAGAAAACTGAAAGTAGTCATAAAAATTTGAGGTTACTGATTGTTTTAAAGAATTGGTTTTTGAGAGATTTTATGTGAAAGTAAGATGACATCTATATATATATATACACATACACACACACACACATATATATAAATATATAGTCCTGAAAATTGCTATAAAAAGCACTTTATAGTGGTTGCTATGCAGTAAGAATATTTTACCTTGATTAGTACTCTTAGAGTTATTTACTATTAACTTAGTAATTTTGGGAGTGGCAGATGAGAAAGAAATTGTCTGTCATCCACAAATGCAAGGTTGAGATAAAACCATAACAGAAATGACAGATCTCTCATTATTCTCTCTCTCTCTCTCTCTCCTTCTCTCTCTCTTAAGAACAAAGGGTTCTTTACAGCAGTACTCTCTGAGTCATTCTTTGCCAGTTCTGGATTTTTTTCCCCCACCCTTTCATCTTTCTTCCTTTTTTTCTTCTCGATGCTAATCTTATATTTGTTGATCAGATCAGATCAGATCAGATCAGTCGCTCAGTCGTGTCCGACTCTTTGCGACCCCATGAACCGCAGCACGCCAGGCCTCCCTGTCCATCACCAGCTCCCGGAGGTCACCCAGACTCGCATCCATCGAGTCAGTGATGCCATCCAGCCATCTCATCCTCTGTCGTCCCCTTCTCCTCCTGCCCTCAATTCCTCCCAGCATCAGAGTCTTCTCCAACGAGTCAACTCTTCGCATGAGGTGGCCAAAATACTGGAGTTTCAGCTTTAGCATCATTCCTTCTAAAGAAATTCCAGGATTGATCTTCTTCAGAATGGACTGGTTGGATCTCCTTGCAGTCCAAGGGACTCTCAAGAGTCTTCTCCAACACCACAGTTCAAAAGCATCAATTCTTTGGTGCTCAGCCTTCTTCACAGTCCAGCTCTCACATCCATACATGACCACAGGAAAGACCATAGCCTTGACTAGGCGAACCTTTGTTGGTAAAGTAATGTCTCTGCTTTTGAATATGCTATCTAGGTTGGTCATAACTTTCCTTCCAAGGAGCAAGCGTCTTTTAATTTCATGGCTGCAGTCACCATCTGCAGTGATTTTGGAGCCCAGAAAAACAAAGTCTGACACTGTTTCCACTGTTTCCCCATCTATTTCCCATGCTAATATATGGACTTATTTACACTAGATTTCTTTGAACTAAATTTAGTCTTTTGTGATTAATTGAATTAATAGTTTTGTGACTGATTGACATTAGGACATGTTGGGTTTTTTTTTTTCCCTAATAATACAATAGAGGATAAAATTAAAATTTAAAAAAAATGGGTAGATAAGTAGAGTAAAATATGACTCATTCTAGATAAGCTATAGCCAGAGGTATTATAAAAGCAGCATCTGGAGGATTCCCAGGTGGTCTGGTTGTGAGGACTCAGTGCTTTCACTGTGGGGGCCCGAGTTCAATCCCAGATATGGGAACTAAGATCCTGAAAGCCATTTAGAGAGGCCGGAAGAAAAAAAAAGAGTAGCATATGTTACCATGGAGCATCTTTTAACTCAAGGTCAGTTTTTCACAAAGCTTTGACCTGCTTTATGGTTTGAAAAAATAATTCTCATTGGCCTTGAGCAGTTACAGCCTTTATTGTACCTCAGCTGCTAAGCTTACATGAGGAACTTAAAGTAGCCATCCTTTCTTTACTCCAAAATCAGTAGAATCCTGCATAAATTGTTCAGTTCTAAAGCATAATAGAGAAGTAGTAGTGCTATTTTTTTTTTTTACATTTTTGTTTTCAAATTAAATGAATAGATTCAACATGCTTTTTAAAACTTCATTTTAAGCTTTTGTTTTCTTTAAAATATCTCTGGAATTAGTGTGTATGTGCATATGTATTACATACTACTTAGGAAATACTATTTCTATTATTACTGGAGAGGTGAATTATTTAAGGATTTCTGGGATTCTCCTAAGATTTGAAGCATCTGAGGGATGTAAAAGAACCTATACTTTCTCTGGGCATTTCAAGCTTAGAGTGCCCTAGAGATCCAGAAATAAGATAGTTCTAAATAACAGTTAGCATCTGGAGTCTAGTCAGAGCTCACTTGGGCAAGAAACATACCCTTTTTAGCCTTGGGGTTCCTGAATATATATATATATCTGTACTACAAGATTGAGTAAATCAGTATGCTATATGACAGCTCGCAAAGTGGATCCTGCCTGCAAAGACATACATTGATTGGCCCACACAGTGTTTTTTAAAATATCTAGATTGATGACTTCTCCCTGAAAAACTGGAAGATCTGACAACCTAGGCAGCAACTAGCTAGATGGACTTGTGCTCTGCCGTTAACTAGAATCCATACCACTGCTTATCCTAAATGTGTCAGTTGCCATTTATCACCACACTTGCACAATTACCCAGTTACTTATCTCATTTATGTTCCTATCCAGCAACTGAACATTTGGAATATCTAATTTATAACCATCAGTCTGTGTCTCTTTCTCTATGTCTGGTGCAGCTAAGGTAAAAATGAGTAGGTAGTTAGAACAATCAACTCATTTTTTCCCAGAAACCATTACATATTCATGTCTTCATTTTCTGCTACATTTTTAAATGCAATATTAGTCTGCTGTCTGCTGAATCTTATTCACTTCACCTCCCAGTACCTTGAGACTGCTTTGATCACCTGTCTGCAGTAGTGTCTTCTGAAGTCTTATGAACACTTATTTTCTCCACCACTATAAATTTATTATAGTAGAGATTTAGAAAACCTCATTCAATTTAAAAAATTGTGTGCCTATGAAGAAGCCTTTTATTAATCTTTCCTTAGTATGGTTCACAAGTTCATTTTTTCAAAGAAATGCATATATTGTTGTCATTCTGAAGACTAAGAAAGTATTAGTAACTTACATTTTTGTGTCCCTAGTTGGTCTTTGAACATTAAATTTAAATTTTGTTTTCCTTGCTTTCAGTTACAGATGAGGACACAGTAAAGAGGTATTTTGCCAAGTTTGAAGAAAAGTTTTTCCAAACCTGTGAAAAAGAACTTGCCAAAATCAACACATTTTATTCAGGTAAGCAGCTTTTTGGTACAACATACAGGAGACAATTTCTGCTGCTAAGGAAGGAGAAACTCTACCATGTCATTGTTGAAACTTCTGATTATTTTTAGATTGGGGCTTTTCCTACTATACTGCAATTAAGGGATATTTTCTTTAGCTGAGGTAGGAATACATATGGTACTTCACTCTTTAAGCTTTGTATGGTCATTGTCCAAATTCTCTTGCAGTTGTAAGAATTTCAGGAACTCATTATGAATCGATACTTTGATAGAGCTTCACCATGGCCCATTCCCAAGTATTAAAGAGTCAGAAACATGATTTTACCATTTCTCTCAGAGCTTAATGACATAGCTGCAGCTTATTAACTATGTTACTTTTAATGCCTTTTCATCCCATGAAACACTCATATGTGTCTCTCTAGGATATGGCCTCCAAAGTGGCATCTACCAGATGCAATTGCAGTTGAGATGAAAACTTCTATTTCTTTATGTCTGACTCTTTAACATTTTGTTTTTATATATATATTTACCCCCTACTCCTTTAACATCTATCTGCTTTTCCATCCATTTAGAGTCAAGAACTCTAAATCCTTGACTCCTTCATTCTGTTCCAGTTGACCAGGATCCTCCCCACATTACTTTCATTTCTATCAGTCCTTGTGCTTTTAATCCCTTCACCCTCGCTGCCTTATATTGATTGCTTCTGTCTGGCTAAACTCCAGCTGTAGAGTTTTACCAGCCTTTTACCTTCTTCATTCCTACCCCCAGGCTGCTTAGGACAGTTGGGGATAAAAAATATATATATATATATAGTGAAACAAATGTGAACCACTGTAAATTCATTATTGCATTCTTAACTATGTTCTCAAAGCTGCCTGTGAGTCCTACTCTGCCCTTTTCCATACACCAGAGTGCTTTTCTAAATCCCATACCATTTTCTTGAATTATCTGACCCAACTGTCGTTTCTATCATGTTCATTATACATCCTTCTTTTACAAATAAAGACTTTCAGTTCCTATTGGTGTGTAATACTTATGCAGATCCTCCCCCCAAATACCTATAGACATTCTTCAGTTCAGTTCAGTCATTCAGTTGTGTCCGACTCTTTGCAACCCCATGAATCGCAGCACGCCAGGCCTCCCTGTCCATCACCAATTCCCAGAGTTCACTGAGACTCACGTCCATCAAGTCAGTGATGCCATCCAGCCATCTCATCCTCTGTCGTCCCCTTCTCCTCCTGCCCCCAATCCCTACCAGCATCAGAGTCTTTTCCAGTGAGTCAGCTCTTCGCATGAGGTGGCCAAAGTACTGGAGTTTCAGCTTTAGCATCATTCCTTCCAAAGAACACCCAGGGCTGATCTCCTTTAGAATGGACTGGTTGGATCTCCCCTTGCAGTCCAAGGGACTCTCAAGGGTCTTCTCCAACACCACAGTTCAAAAGCATCAATTCTGCAGCGCTCAGCTTTCTTCACAGTCCAACTCTCATGTCCATACATGACCACTGGAAAAACCATAGCCTTGACTAGACAGACCTTTGTTGGTAAAGTAATGTCTCTGCTTTTGAATATGCCATCTAGTTGGTCATAACTTTCCTTCTAAGGAGTAAGCGTCTTTTAATTTCATGGCTGTAGTCACCATCTGCAGTGATTTTGGAGCCCAAAAAAACAAAGTCTGACACTGTTTCCACTGTTTCCCCATCTATTTGCCATGAAGTGATGGGACCAGATATCATGATCTTCCTTTTCTGAATGTTGAGCTTTAAGCCAACTTTTTCACTCTCCACTTTCACTTTCAACAAGAGGCTTTTTAGTTCCTCTTCACTCTCTGCCATTTACCCTTATTTATTTTCCTCCAATATTTGTAGAAAAGATATATCTCCTCAGTCCATGGCAACTTCTATAACTAATGACTGAGTTTCTGCTCCTAGAGACCTTATTCCAGAAATTATTTCCTCTAAGACTTATTGAATAAATAGTCTCCTTAGCAAGTCACTCCTTTAAACAGAAAATAAATTTAAAAAGGAAGCAAATATCGAAACTCTGTGTTTTCCTTCTCATTTTTCACTTATTGCTAGATTTCTTCCTAGGCAGAGGGAGCAGTTTATGCAAAGGCATGGAGCTGTGAAAGAGCATAGCATATATACATGTCCTTTTCACTTTGTTACAAGTATGTAGAAGGCAGAGACAAAACAGAAATAACTATTTGACACCATGCAAATGCATAGCTTTTCAACAAGGGTTAAAAATGTATAGCAGAAATTATAGTGTTCAAAGAAATTAGACTTCCTAATTTTGACAATTAGGAAGCAAGAGGATAAAGAGGAATCAGGCTATACACAGATGAGAGGGCAGCCATATAATGTAGAGTGAGTAAAATGAAGACTAAAAAAGGAAGGCATTTACAAAGAAAAGAGTGTTTAGACTAAGAAAAGTCCATTGGATATGATCTAAGGTTGTAAATGAGAAACATACAAAGTCAAGTTTATTAGCATTTTTCTTTTACTATAATTTTTCTGGGAAGGCTCTCTGAACCCAACTCTAATTAAGTATAAATTAGATTACAAAAAATAGGTAATGTTTTTTGATTTTCAAAGAAAATTAAATGTCTGCTCTTAGCAATAGTTACATACTTAATATATTTTGAGTTACAATAAAAAATGCATACAAGGCTTCCCTGGTTGCTTGCTAGTAAAGAATCCATCTGCTAATACAGGAGACATGAGTTTGATCTTATCCCACATGTCACAGAGCAGCTGAGCCCATGTACCCCGACTATTGAGCCTGTGCTCTAGAGTCTGGGAGCCACAATTATTGACCCCATGTGCCCTAGAGTCCATGCTTCACAACAGGAGAAGCCACTGCAGCAAGAAGCCCACACACCACAACTAGAGAGTAGCCGCCATGTGCCACAACTAGAGAAAAGCTTGCACAGCAACAAAGACCCAACACAGCCAAAGATAAATTAATACATGGTTATTTTTTTAATACATATAAATTATGACCTCATCATACAGATATGTGTTTTATGTATGTTTACAAACATCTATATATGTGTGTATGTGCAATATATTTGATTAAAATGCTGGGAGAAATATCAATAACCTCAGATATGCAGATGACACCACCCTTATGGCAGAAAGTGAAGAGGGGCTGAAAAGCCTCTTGATGAAAGTGAAAGTGGAGAGTGAAAAGGTTGGCTTAAAGCTCAACATTCAGAAAACGAAGATCATGGCATCTGGTCCCATCACTACATGGGAAATAGATGGAGAAACAGTGGAAACAGTGTCAAACTTTGTTTTTCTGGGCTCCAAAATCACTGCAGATGGTGACTGCAGCCATGAAATTAAAAGACGCTTACTCCTTGGAAGGAAAGTTATGACCAACCTAGATAGCATATTCAAAAGCAGAGACATTACTTTACCAACAAAGGTTCGCCTAGTCAAGGCTATGGTCTTTCCTGTGGTCATGTATGGATGTGAGAGCTGGACTGTGAAGAAGGCTGAGCACCAAAGAATTGATGCTTTTGAACTGTGGTGTTGGAGAAGACTCTTGAGAGTCCCTTGGACTGCAAGGAGATCCAACCAGTCCATTCTGAAGGAGATCAATCCTGGAATTTCTTTGGAAGGAATGATGCTAAAGCTGAAACTCCAGTATTTTGGCCACCTCATGCGAAGAGTTGACTCATTGGAGAAGACTCTGATGCTGGGAGGGATTGAGGGCAAGAGGAGAAGGGGACGACAGAGGATGAGATGGCTGGATGGCATCACTCACTCGATGGGTGTGAGTCTGGGTGACCTCCGGGAGCTGGTGATGGACAGGGAGGCCTGGCGTGCTGCGGTTCATGGGGTCGCAAAGAGTCGGACACGACTGAGCGACTGATCTGATCTGATCTGATTCTCATGAAACAATACTTATACTTTAAAGTATAAAGAATGTAATCTTTAGTCTTTATTCTCTATTTGATTTTTTAATTGCTGATTTATTATACACTAAATTGCTTTCATGATTGCGTATTGGGTTTCAACCCTCAGTTTGCAAAATGATATCTTAGACTTGGTTACTTTTCAAAGATAAGTTTAGGCTTTCTACTATTAAAAATTTGGGAACTATGATTTAGTAACTCCCTATCTCTGTGTGTATTGGCAGAGCCATTGAAGCATGTCTCTTGATGTCATTAAACAGTAGGTACAAATTGATAGTCTTCAGACTGACATTTTGCCAGGTCAAGAAGTAATGGGTAATATGAAGACATGACTGACAGAAATAGAATTTGGCACTTATCCTAGATGGTATCATTTTTCTCCTTATTTAGACACCTTCTCCATGGCAGATTGTCTTGTAGACTGCAAACCTCAGATATTAGGGCACATGAAAAACCTTAAATGATACAGGGATGAGTTCATCTTTTAAAGCCTACTGCTACCCAGTCACATCTCACAAATTATTTAATGGTCAGTTAAAAATGGTTATTTTTAAAGTGAAATCTAGCATTGATTGAGGGCTTCCCAGGTGGTTCAGTGGTAAAGAAATCTGCCTGCCAGTGCAGGAACCACAGGAGATGCGGGTTTGATCCCTGGGTCGGGAATAATCCCTGGAGGAGGAAATGGCAACCCACTCCAGGATTCTTGCCAGGATAATCCCATGGGCAGAGGAGACTGGTGGGGTCACCTGGGGTCACAAAGAGTTGGACACCACTGAGCACAGCATTGGCTGAAACCTTGAAGTACCCCCCAAAAATGCTATAAAAGTCAAACCAATGAAACTACGAATACTACTAAAATATAGATGTTTATTTTCATACCAAGTCTATCACCTACAAATCATTTTTTGGATTTTTGAACTTTATTATTTTTTTTAAAGATATATGTAACCTTCCTACGCATCTACATATGTACCTGTAAAATGAGCAGAGTGATTCTCAGCCATCTAAGGGTTTCACATGTAAATAGTCAGAAACTGTTATCAATATTTCAGAAAACCTAATGTAAGTTTTTTATTTATTACATATTTTTAGCCAATAAGATACAAGTGTTTTTTAGAGTTACAGATTAAATCTTCAATAATTGAAGGCCATGGGAAGAGAGGGAAATTTTTTAAAGGTGTCCTTTTGATGATAACATTTTTCTTATCCCTGACCTAGAAGTCTTCCAGCTGTTTTCTGTTGCTGAAAATGGTATCAATCAATACAAACTGAAGGTTTTAGGGCTAGAAACTTTTTTTTTATGATGGCCAGTACTGTTCTTTTCCATTGGAAGTACAACTTACTTCATGTTACAAATTTCTCTTTTCTTGAACCAATTTGCTTTCTCCCTCCATTCAAAGTACTTGGCTTCTAAGGATTATTTTTGTGTGCCTACATTTGAAAGAATCTTAGACTGTATCTGTTGCTTTCAGTATTCCACAATTAAAACAGGGAAGTGCTTTTAATTGGTTGGAATAATTTATTTTATTTTTTTAAGTGTCCACAGCAGCTTTATTTATCGTAGGTCAAACTAGAAACAATCAGATATTAATCAGCAGGTGAATGGTTGAACATGTAGTTTATCCTTACAATGGAATACTTCTCAGCAGCAAAAAGCAACATGTTACTAGAACATACAGCAATATGGAGGCTCTTAAAAATGTTCACAGACTTAGAGAATGCTCTGTTTAAAATTAGTAACCAACAAGGACCTTCTGTATGGCACAGGGAACTCTGCTCAACGCTGTGTGACAGTCTGGATGGGAGGGGAACTTGGGAGAGAATGGATAATGTACATGTATGACTGAGTCCCTTCCCCATTCATCTACAACTACCACAACATTGTTTGCTAATCGACTGTACCCCAATACAAAACAAAAAGCCCCAAAATAAATGTTCTGCAGAGCAAAAGAAGCCAAACACCAAAGACTATACGTTATATCATTTCACTTACATTAAGTTTTAGAAAAGACAGTGCTTACCTTTAGGCATATAATGGCAGAAAGGAGTTTCCTAGTTGGGATCAGGGGTGGGGTGGTCAGTAATTGAAACCAAATGGATAGGAGGAAACTTTTGGCATGAAATATTCTATTTCTTGACTATCATGGTGATGAGTCAAAACTCATCAAGCCATATACTTAATACATGTGCATTTAATTGTATTTAAGTTAGACCTCAAAGGAGTTTATTTTTTAATTTAAGTGATAGTCAATTAGTATTAAGTGTCCAATTATTTCTGATTACATATGCCTAGAAATCAGCAGTCAAGGGCAGGAATTACTCTACTGTGGAAGTAATTGATTTGTATTATCAAAAGGATATATATGCTGCTCATGCATGTGAGAACAGAGATACAACCCAAACTAACCTTTTCTTTCTCTTCTTTTTTTCCTCTTCCTTCCCTCCTTGCTTTTCTTTTTGTTTCTAAGACTGAAAGCATGGGGAATGCCCAGGCATGGGTAAAATAGTTTCAGGATTGAATCTTCACAAAAAAGCAGACTATCATCTAAATTAGCGTTCTTTTAAACAATTGTAGCTTGCAACCCAATAACTGGTGACTGCTGTGGGGTCATCACAAGCATTTTTTAAAAATATGAATAGGATTATAGATTGAGGGCAAGAGCAGAAGGGGCAGCAGAGGATGAGATGGCTAGATAACATCACTGACTCAGTGGACATGAGTTTAAGCAAACTCTGGGAGATAGTGAATGACAGGGAGGCCTGGCATGCTACAGGTGATGGGGTTGCAGAGTTGGTCATGACTTAGTGACTGACCAACATCAAGAGAATATAGTAGAATAGAAAATATCAGAGTACATCTAATATATTTCTTTACTAATTTTATCTTTTAAACTTTATGATGCTTGTTATTATAGAGTTTTGCAAAGTACTATGGAAACAAACATGAAGATGCATAAGTGGAAACATTTAAATTTGGTCTTTGAAAATGGGTGGGCATTTGCCAAGTCCTTTTGGTGAAGTGTGTTTGGGAATGGCTTTGTGAGAAGAATTGGAGTACAGTGTTCCAAGAAAAGGGAAAAACCTATCTAGATGCATAATACATTAAAGTCCATAACATATTTGGGGGTAAGGAGGATAACAGATAGTCACCTGAGGCTGGAGTTGTAAGAAAATTAGTGCTATTCACTAGAGAGAAAAGAATGGAAGAATAGGATATTATTTTCACACATAGAGGTTTTAGTACATGAGGTTGTAAGAATTTCAGATTGTAAGAATTCCACATAAAAGCAGTGCAATAATTGCATATAATGTAACAAGATTACCTGAATCATCTGTAATGCGTCAACATTCTCATAAACTTACTTTGTATCTGAGGTAACAGTGAAATCCATAAATTGAATCTATAAGATGATAATATTGAAAGACAAATAATAAAAGTGTTCTAAGACATTTATTTTATTTAAACAAGAATTATTCTTCAACTGCATAACAACATAATAGCTTTGCTATTTTGAAGATGCCTTGTATTTCTAAAACAACTTTTCTAAAAGTAAAAAATATGTATACAAATCTCATTAAAACTGAAGTAGATCTTGATAACCTTTTTTTAGTTCTTTGAGGGGATTCAGGCACTTTGAAAGTTCTTGAATGGTTATTAGAAATTTTTATCAAATATTTTATTATATGAGAGGTTATGGAATAAGCAGATATTATAATCGTAATCTCTTCTTATTCAGAGTGTGACTTGTTCACTGGCATGAATAGAAATCGGAATTTATTGCCAAAATAGACAATTTTCATCAGTATTTATAAAATTGCTTAGGAATATCCATTTTTAGTTTTTATAACTGTTGATAAACCAAATATATTTTATATGCATATGTAATACTTTTTCGTAGATTCTGTGGTATTCCATTGGGGTAGCTCAGCTGTAAAGAATCCGCCTAAATGCAGGAGACCCCAGTTCAATTCCTGGGCTGGGAAGATCTCCTGGAGAAGGAATAAGCTACCTACTCTAGTGTTCTTGGGCTTCCCTGGTGGCTCAGATGGTAAAGAATCCACTTGTAATCCACCTGGGTTGGGAAGATCCCCTGGAGAAGGAAACAGCTACCCACTCTGGAATTCTGGCCTGGAGAATTCCATGGACAGAGGAGCCTGGCAGGCTTACAGTCCATTGGATAGCAAAGAGTTGGCCATGACTGAGCGACTTTGACACTTTGAGGCTTTTTGGAGGTCTGACTCTAGAAAATGGTGACATCATTACAAAATAGACTTGGACAGTTGGTGTCAAAAAAGCAGTGTTTCTCATCCTTTTAAAACCTGTGCCCCTTTGGATAAGTTTAGTGCTCTCACACCATAACTGTAGTAATGTTGACTTTTCTTCAAACTCCAGATGCTTTACCCTCCGCACTCCCACGTAGGGATTCTCCCTCATAGGCTCTTCTAGACAGTATTGCCCTTGAGAAAGAGAATCACTAGTTTAAAGAAAGTAACAAAATAACCCTTGAAGTTTTTATTTTTCCTTATGTCTGTGTAGGAACTTGAATTAGTAGAGAGAACTTTTTTCCTACATATCCATTCATCCATGCAACAAACATGGATTGAGCCCACATTTGCAAAGATGAAGATGGTAGTCCACACAAAATTTGTATGTGAATCTTACTTAACAGCAGCATAATTTATGTAGTAAAAAGACTTAAAGTGAAATCACTCAGTCATGTCCGACTCTTTGCAACGCCATGGACTGTAGCCTACCAGGCTCCTCTGTCCATGGGATTTTCCAGGCAAGAATACTGGAGTGGGTTGCCATTTCCTTCTCCAGGAGATCTTCCCGACTCAGGGATTGAACCTGGGTCTCCTGCATTGTAGGCAGATGCTTTACCATCTGAGCCACCAGGGAGGACCTAAAAAGACTTAAAAACAATCCAAATGTCCATGAACTGATGAATATTTAAAGAAAATGTGGTATAGCCATACAGTGAAATACAGTTTAGCAATGAAAGGATATATAGAATATGAAAATTTTCAGATGCAAAATAAAACATATACTTAATATGGCTATAGACATAAAAGAGTGTATCAAAACCACGAGCAGAGTAGAAACTATCAAAATTGACTTTTAAAAATAATCATTAGAAATTTTTAAATGATAATAAAATTGCTTACACTATGAATTGGGTAGACTTTAAGAGAGAATTTATAAACTGGAAGATAGAGCTGAAGCAGTTACTCAGAATGCAACACAAAGAGATAGAGAGGAGTATTCAAGACATGTAAAGGACAGAACAAGAAGGCCTAGAAGTGGTAGTTGATATCGATGATTTTCTTTTTCCACTACCCATTCCGTATTTCCTTTGCCCTCAGCCAGTGTCTTAGCTGGTGAGGTTTCTTTACCGGGTAGGATAAACCAGACTTTAATTCTTAAAGGGGCTGAATCCTCAGTAATTCTGTCTTTTTTGGATTGCTTTAGTTTTCAATAGCTTTTATTATTGATCATAAAGTCCTAGGATGTGTTCCAGAGAGTCTCCTGGGTTGCAGACACAATCCTCCTTGCTCCTGTTGTGTTATTACCTGTTCCCCTTGGTAATCAGAAACAATTTAACCAGTAAACACCTTTGCCTTCTGGTTCGGTGGTATCATGAGCCCAAAATGGCCAGATGGAAGTCTCACCTTCCAGTTCAATAGAACCATTGTTGTAAACCTGTGAAAGAATTTCCCTTTGAGAACTAAGCAATAGGCAGAACTCAAGTTGGAGGTTGGGAAGCAAAAATTCAGTTCAGTTCAGTCCCTCATCAAGAGACTCTTTAGTTCTTTTTTGCTTTCTTCTGTAAGGGTGGTATCATCTGTGTATCTGAGGTTATTGATATTTCATATAATAGAGAAAGGAGCTACTCCTTCCACCTGCTGGTTCCTAGATTATGTTTTGGCTGCCTTTCTGTCTGACTTACTTCATTTGCTATAATAATCTCTTAGTTCATCATGTTGTTGCAAATGGCAATAATTCATTCTTTATGGCTGAACAATACTCCATTATATCTGTATACCATATTTTTCTTACCATTCAACAGTTAGAGGACATTTGGGTTGTTTCCACTTTTTGATTATTATGAATACCAGTTTGTGTATACGTACAAGTTTTTGTGTGCATGTATTATTTTCAGTTTTCCTGGGTATATACTAGGAGTGGAATTGCTGGATCTTAAGATAACTCTGTGTTTTAACTTTTTGACCCTCTTGGACTACAAGGACATCCAACCAGTCCATTTTAAAGGAGATCAGTCCTGGGTGTTCATTGGAAGGACTGATGCTAAAGCTGAAACTCCAATACTTTGGCCACCTCATGCAAAGAGTTGACTCACTGGAAAAGACCCTGATGCTGGGAGGGATTGGGGGCAGGAGGAGAAGGGGACGACAGAGGGTGAGATGGCTGGATGCCATCACCGACTTGATGGACATGAGTTTGAGTGAACTTCGGGAGTTGGTGATGGAAGGGAGGCCTGGACTGCAGCAATTCATGGGGTCGCAAAGAGTTGGACATGACTGAGCGACTGAACTGAACTGAACTGAAACTGTTTTCCAGATTACAAAGCAGCTTGTACCATTTTGTAGTCTCACTCTTATCAGCTCTTAAATCTGTGTCATCAATCTTTATCTGTATAAAGAAAGAGTACACTTGAGGTTTTGCAGGGGGTGAAGTGTGGGCTAGAATGAAAGGAGGCTATTACACTAAAACATGTTTTTCCTATGTCTTTCTAAATATTGCAATGCAGTATTTTTTCTCTAGAAATTTTAGGGAAACTAGTAAAAATTCAAAAGTCAGTGAGAACTTTTACGAGTTTTTTATCTTGATGGTCTGACAGTTCTGTTTTATTCCTTATAGAAAAGCTCGCAGAGGCTCAGCGCAGGTTTGCTACCCTTCAGAATGAGCTTCAATCATCACTGGATGCGCAGAAAGAAAGCACTGGTGTTACCACGCTGCGACAACGCAGAAAGCCAGTCTTCCACCTGTCCCATGAAGAACGTGTCCAACATAGGAATATTAAAGACCTTAAACTGGCCTTCAGCGAGTTCTACCTCAGTCTTATCCTGCTGCAGAACTATCAGGTACTTCAGTTCTTACCATGGAGGATAGAACCTTTAAATGATTGAGAAATTATAATGAACAGAATTACCTTAAGCTATACTAATGTGTCAGCCCAAAAAGGGAAATTCTTAGCATGTTATTCTTTCAATTCTTATTGGAATTTCATTAATTCCTAAAATCAGATATCAAAAGATGATAAAATAATGTTTTTGAAGATCATTTTTTCCATACCTTTTTATACAGTATTCAGGAGTAACCCTTACTCAAAGAGTAATAGTCTGCTACCTATTTTTAGAAGCATCTCTAAGTAGTGAGTAGAAGTAAGAAATAACATATATCTAGCAAAACCACTAGACCATTCAGGTATGATGTAAATCAAATCCCTTATGATTATACAGTGGAAGTGAGAAATAGATTTAAGGGCCTCGATCTGATAGATAGAGTGCCTGATGAACTATGGAATGAGGTTCGTGACATTGTACAGGAGACAGGAACCAAGACCATCCCCATGGAAAAGAAATGCAAAAAAGCAAAATGGCTGTCTGAGGAGGCCTTACAAATAGCTGTGAAAAGAAGAGAAGCGAAAAGCAAAGGAGAAAAGGAAAGATATAAACATCTAAATGCAGAGTTCCAAAGAACAAGCAAGAAGAGATAAGAAAGCCTTCTTCAGTGATCAATGCAAAGAAATAGAGGAAAACAACAAAATGGGAAAGACTAGGGATCTCTTCAAGAAAATCAGAGATACCAAAGGAACATTTCATGCAAAGATGGGCTCGATAAAGGACAAAAATAGTATGGACCTGACAGAAGCAGAAGATGTTAAGAAGAGTTGGCAAGAAAACACAGAAGAACTGTACAAAAAAGATCTTCACGACCCAGATAATCATGATGGTGTGATCACTGACCTAGAGCCAGACATCCTGGAATGTGAAGTCAAGTGGGCCTTAGAAAGCATCACTATGAACAAAGCTAGTGGAGGTGATGGAATTCCAGTAGAGCTTTTCCAAATCCTGAAAGATGATGCTGTGAAAGTGCTGCACTCAATATGCCAGCAAATTTGGAAAACTCAGCAGTGGCCACGGGACTGGAAAAGGTCAGTTTTCATCCCAATTCCAAAGAAAGGCAATGCCAAAGAATGCTTGAACTACCACACAATGTACTCATCCCACATGCTAGTAAAGTAATGCTCAAAATTCTCCAAGCCAGGCTTCAGCAATATGTGAACCGTGAACTTCCTGATGTTGAAGCTGGTTTTAGAAAAGGCAGAGGAACCAGAGATCAAATTGCGAACATCCGCTGGATCATGGAAAAAGCAAGAAAGTTCCAGAAAAACATCTATTTCTGCTTTATTGACTATGCCAAAGCTTTTGACTGTGTGGATCACAAAAAACTGTGGAAAATTCTGAAAGAGATGGGAATACCAGACCACCTGATCTGCCTCTTGAGAAATTTGTATGCAGGTCAGGAAGCAACAGTTAGAACTAGACATGGAACAACAGACTGGTTCCAAATAGGAAAAGGAGTACGTCAAGGCTGTATATTGTCACCCTGTTTATTTAACTTATATGCAGAGTACATCATGAGAAACGCTGGACGGGAAGAAGCGCAAGTTGGAATCAAGATTGCTGGGAGAAATATCAATAACCTCAGATATGCAGATGATCCCACCCTTATGGCAGAAAGTGAAGAGGAACTAAAAGCCTCTTGATGAAAGTGAAAGTGGAGAGTGAAAAGGTTGGCTTAAAGCTCAACATTCAGAAAACGAAGATCATGGCATCTGGTCCCATCACTACATGGGAAATAGATGGGGAAACAGTGGAAACAGTGTCAGCCTTTTTTTGGGGGGCTCCAAAATCACTGCAGATGGTGACTGAAGCCATGAAATTAAAAGACGCTTACTCCTTGGAAGGAAAGTTATGACCAACCTAGATAGCATATTCAAAAGCAGAGACATTACTTTGCCAAGAAAGGTTCGCCTAGTCAAGGCTATGGTCTTTCCTGTGGTCATGTATGGATGTGAGAGCTGGACTGTGAAGAAGGCTGAGCGCCAAAGAATTGATGCTTTTGAACTGTGGTGTTGGAGAAGACTCTTGAGAGTCCCTTGGACTGCAAGGAGATCCAACCAGTCCATTCTGAAGGAGATCAGCCCTGGGATTTCTTTGGAAGGAATGATGCTAAAGCTGAAACTCCAGTACTTTGGCCACCTCATGAGAAGAGTTGACTCATTAGAAGGGACTCTGATGCTGGGAGGGATTGGGGGCAGGAGGAGAAGGGGACAAAAGAGGATGAGATGGCTGGATGGCATCACTGACTCGATGGATGTGAGTCTGAGTGACCTCTGGGAGTTGGTGATGGACAGGGAGGCCTGGCGTGCTGCGATTCATGGGGTCGCAAAGAGTCGGACACGACTAAGCGACTGATCTGATCTGACCCAAGCACTACTAGCTACATAAGAACATTTATACTTTTGCCTATGGCAAAATTTCCACAAAAGCAACTGGGCAGTTAACTTTCCTGCAACTAACACAAATAATGTAAAAGATACTGACTTTTCAACTTGCCACTAAAAGCCCTTTCACTTTTATTATCTGCAGTATGACTATTAAGAAAAAAACTTGCAAAAGAAATTTTTAAAGCCCAGTCTGAAAAGTTAAGCTACTATGTATACTAACTTATAGAAATGCATGGCATTTATTCATTTGTAATTCTTTATAAATTTGTTCATATAGTTAAATCTGTAAAGAACATATTGAAAAACAGATTATTTGTTCAGTAATGAATATTTAAATAGGCAAAAGCATCTCCCATATCTTTAAAGAGACCTTATGTGCTGTTGTATTTCCATCTTATTCTTGTCACTATTACTTCTAATCTAGTTAAGATCATCACTATATAAACACTAGAGATTATATAATAAAAATATTACCATGGATAAATATTGGAATTTTAAAATAAAATGTAATTATAGTGTCATGTCTGCAGTAATGTCAAGTCCTTAATTCATGTATTTATTTCCATCTTTTCCTTTCATAATTCTACTTTCTTTAACATTTTATATATTATTAATTATGCTTACTGTTATGGAGAAGTACTCTTACTAAATTTTATTTTATTAATTTTGCCATAATTTTTTGTTTTGGGCTGTTTTTAAAAAAAGCTTCTGGAAAAATAATTGTTTATAAAAGTTTTTATCCATCTTTTATCCTTTGAGACTATCTGTAGTGTAAGAATGCATTTATTTAGCAAATAAGGAGAAAGGAAAATGTTTTGAAACCAGTCTTCAAACCATGGGGTATCTTCCCCAAGGGGAGTTTAAAATGATCTATTAAAGTATGAAAAACAAGTATTAACAAACCAGCAAGCATGCAAAACCTAATTTAGTGTGACTGCTCTGTTTTGTTTTTGTTTTTTTTAACTGATGGGGATATATGATGAGGAAATTTGGGAGATCTGTTTTAAAGAAACTTGCAAATCCAGGATTTGTGCTTTTTTGTCTGTTGATCAGAGAATGATAAAATTTGAGAATATAGAAAAGTATAGTATTTTAATGTTGTTGAAATGGAGGAAAAGTACAAGTTCCTACCCATTATCAGCAAAACCCTATAAATATGATCACTGGCTCTTTGCACACCCATCCCCAAACAGAATGTATGACAAGAAAATAAAAGTTAAGAGAAGTAGAAGATATTCTATTTTCCATGCTTGTTTGTACATGTTTGCAGAGTAGGGGGAAGATGAATAGCTATCAGATCAGTCGCTCAGTCATGTCTGACTCTTTGCGACCCCATGAATCGCAGCACGCCAGGCCTCCCTGTCCATCACCAACTCCCGGAGGTCACTCAGACTCACATCCATCGAGTCAGTGATGCCATCCAGCCATCTCATCCTCTGTCGTCCCCTTCTCCTCCTGCCCCTAATCCCTCCCAGCATCAGAGTCCCTTCTAATGAGTCAACTCTTCTCATGAGGTAGCCAAAGTACTGGAGTTTCAGCTTTAGCATCATTCCTTCCTAAGAAATCCCAGGGCTGATCTCCTTCAGAATGGACTGGTTGGATCTCCTTGCAGTCCAAGGGACTCTCAAGAGTCTTCTCTAACACCACAGTTCCAAAGCATCAATTCTTTGGCGCTCAGCCTTCTTCACAGTCCAGCTCTCACATCCATACATGACCACAGGAAAAACCATAGCCTTGACTAGACGAATCTTTGTTGGCAAAGTAATGTCTCTGCTTTTGAATATGCTATCTAGGTTGGTCATAACTTTTCTTCCAAGGAGTAAGTGTCTTTTAATATCATGGCTTCAGTCACCATCTGCAGTGATTTTGGAGCCCCCCAAAATAAAGTCTGACACTGTTTCCACTGTTTCTCCATCTATTTCCCATGTAGTGATGGGACCAGATGCCATGATCTTCGTTTTCTGAATGTTGAGCTTTAAGCCAACTTCTTCACTCTCCTCTTTACTTTCATCAAGAGGCTTTTTAGTTCCTCTTCACTTTCTGCCATAAGGGTGGTGTCATCTGCATATCTGAGGTTATTGATATTTCTCCCAGCAGTCTTGATTCCAGCTTGTGTTTCTTCAAGCTCAGCATTTCTCATGATGTTCTCTGCATATAAGTTAAATAAGCAGGGTGACAATATACAGCCTTGATGTGCTCCTTTTCCTATTTGGAACCAGTCTGTTGTTCCATGTCCAGTTCTAACTGTTGCTTCCTGACCTGCATACAAATTTCTCCAGAGGCAGATCAGGTGGTCTGGTATTCCCATCTCTTTCAGAATTTTCCACAGTTTTTTGTGATCCACACAGTCAAAGGCTTTGGCATAGTCAGTAAAGCAGAAATAGATGTTTTTCTGGAACTCTCTTGCTTTTTCCATGATCCAGCGGATGTTGGCAATTTGATCTCTGGTTCCTCTGCCTTTTCTAAAACCAGCTTCAACATCAGGAAGTTCACGGTTCACATATTGCTGAAGCCTGGCTTGGAGAATTTTGAGCATTACTTTACTAGTGTGTGAGATAAGTGCAATTGTGCAGTAGTTTGAGCATTCTTTGGCATTGCCTTTCTTTGGGATTGGGATGAAAACTGACCTTTTCCAGTCCCGTGGCCACTGCTGAGTTTTCCAAATTTGCTGGCATATTGAGTGCAGCACTTTCACAGCATCATCTTTCAGGATTTGGAATAGCTCCACTGGAATTCCATCACCTCCACTAGCTTTGTTCATAGTGATGCTTTCTAAGGCCCACTTGACTTCACATTCCAGGATGTCTGGCTCTAGGTCAGTGATCACACCATCATGATTATCTGGGTCGTGAAGATCTTTTTTGTACAGTTCTTCTGTGTATTCTTGCCAACTCTTCTTAACATCTTCTGCTTCTGTCAGGTCCATACTATTTTTGTCCTTTATCGAGCCCATCTTTGCATGAAATGTTCCTTTGGTATCTCTGATTTTCTTGAAGAGATCCCTAGTCTTTCCCATTCTGTTGTTTTCCTCTATTTATTTGCATTGATTGCTGAAGAAGGCTTTCTTATCTCTTCTTGCTGTTCTTTGGAACTCTGCATTTAGATGTTTATATCTTTCCTTTTCTCCTTTGCTTTTCACTTCTCTTCTTTTCACAGCTGTTTGTAAGGCCTCCTCAGACAGCCATTTTGCTTTTTTGCATTTCTTTCCATGGGGATGGTCTTGGTTCCTGTCTCCTGTACAATGTCACGAACCTCATTCCATAGTTCATCAGGCACTCTATCTATCAGATCGAGGCCCTTAAATCTATTTCTCGCTTCCACTGTATAATCATAAGGGATTTGATTTAGGTCATACCTGAATGGTCTAGTGGTTTTCCCTACTTTCTTCAATTTCAGTCTGAATTTGCCAATAAGGAGTTCATGGTCTGAGCCACAGTCAGCTCCTGGTTTTGTTTTTGCTGATTGTATAGAGCTTCTCCATCTTTGGCTGCAAAGAATATAATCGATCTGATTTCGGTGTTGACCATCTGGTGATGTCCATGTATAGAGTCTTCTCTTGTGTTGTTGGAAGAGGGTGTTTGTTATGACCAGTGCATTTTCTTGGCAAAACTCTGTTAGTCTTTGCCCTGCTTCATTCCGTGTTCCAAGGCCAAATTTGCCTGTTACTCCAGGTGTTTCTTGACTTCCTACTTTTGCATTCCAGTCCCCTATAATGAAAAGGACATCTTTTTGGGGGGTTAGTTCTAAAAAGTCTTGTAGGTCTTCATAGAACCATTCAACTTCAGCTTCTTCAGCATTACTGATTGGGGCATAGACTTGGATTACTGTGACGTTGAATGGTTTGCCTTGGAACAAACAGAGATCATTCTGTCGTTTTTGAGATTGCATCCAAGTACTGCATTTCGGACTCTTTTTGTTGACCATGATGGCCACTCCATTTTTTCTGAGGGATTCCTGCCCACAGTAGTAGATATAATGGTCATCTGAGTCAAATTCACCCATTCCAGTACATTTGAGTTCTCTGATTTCTAGAATGTTGACATTCACTCTTGCCATCTCGTTTGACCACTTCCAATTTGCCTTGATTCATGGACCTGACATTCCAGGTTCCTATGCAGTATTGCTCTTTACAACATCGGACCTTGCTTCTATCACCAGTCACATCCACAGCTGAGTATTATTTTTGCTTTGGCTCAATCCCCTCATTCTTTCTGGAGTTACTTCTCCACTAATCTCCTGTAGCATATTGAGCACCTACTGACCTGGGGATTTTCTCTTTCAGTATCCTATCATTTTGCTTTTCATACTGTTCATGGGATTCTCAAGGCAAGAATATTGAAGTGGTTTGCCATTCCCTTCTCCAGTGGAATAGCTATACCAGTCCTTTAAAAAGCAAAGAACTAATAAATGTATTCAGTTCATGATATATCCAGAATATTTTCTGAATATATCCTTTTGATCAAAGAGGCAAAATAATATAAATTAGCTATTTTGAAAAGAGTTGTACCTAGGAAGATGGAGATGAAAATATTTTGAATTTAGGACTTCCATTAATTTACATGAAATAAAAATAATAGGATTCATAATCTGGAGTTTCTTTGTATTACTAATAGCATACTACCTTGAAATGAATAAATGAAATGAGATAGAAGAGACTTATCTTTTTATAATAAATGGTTCTATAAAAGCATTGCCATTTCCCTTGGTGCTCAGTGTTCATTCATCTCAATCAGTGCAAAGTGCTTATTGCTTTTCATTTTCTCTTATAGTGGTGGAAATTATAGTAGCATTTCTTTTTTCTTTCTGTAGAATCTGAATTTTACAGGGTTCCGAAAAATCCTTAAAAAGCATGACAAGATCCTGGAAACATCTCGAGGAGCAGATTGGCGAGTGGCTCATGTAGAAGTAGCCCCATTTTATACATGCAAGAAAATCAATCAGCTCATCTCTGAAACTGAGGTACAGTTATCTCACTTATATACCCATATTTTCAGTAACATTAAAGTCTTATTTTAAATAAAGTAATTCCTCATTTTTATTCTCCTTTTGTTGTTAGTTGCTTTAAATACATATATTCTTACTCATGATTTTTTTCTTTCACTTTATTCATTATATATTCACCAAGAGTATATCGGAATACCATATATATTAATATAAATGGTTCAGAATTATTTATGCATTACTCAAGTTTAGTATAACCTACATAAATATTTAACAATGTGTCTTTTAGGCTGTAGTGACCAATGAACTTGAAGATGGTGACAGACAAAAAGCTATGAAGCGTTTACGTGTTCCCCCTTTGGGAGCTGCTCAGGTTAGTATTTGTTTGCAGTTGTTCAGTTGGTTCATGTGACGTATTTAATAATCAACACAATCTGTTAGGGGGCTTCCCAGGTGGCGCTCGTGATAAAGAATCCACTTACCAATCGAGGAGAAGCAAGAGATCAGGGTTCACTTCTTGGGTCAGGAAGATCCCCTGGAATAGGAAATGGCAACCCACTCCAATATTCTTGCCTGGAAAATTCCATGGACAGAGGAGCCTGGCGGGCTATGATCCATGTGGCTACAAAGAGTTGGACTTGACTGAGCAAGCACGCGTGCACACATACACAGTCTATTAGGTGATAAAATGTACTGGTTTCATTACTTTAAAAAATGTTTCACCCAGAGTTTGTGAGTACTTATTACTACTGTTTTTCTTATTTAAAAAAATCAGATGTCAGATCTCACTTCATAATAAATTGCCATGTCTTCTGACCTTTCTCTTCTTACCCTGTACTACTGCTCTTGTTTATTCTGACATGCTAATTTCATCTGAGCAAATAATTAAGATATTTATTTGATGATATAAAAGTGGGAGGGGCCAAGATATTCTGGGCTACTACACACTGTCATCCAAAATGCAATAGTTATGCATGAAAAAGCATCTGTTAAATGATATTTACATAGCAGTTATACCAAAAAACACTTTAAGTGATATCTTTTCTGTCATAAACTAAACCCTAATAAATTTAAAAGGATTTAAATCATGGTGTGTTTTCTGACCAGAATAGGATGAAAATCAATAATAAAAAGAGCTTCTTCATCCCTGTTAAAGGTGTTTATGGAGAACCTAAAACTGATATCATACTTAATGGTGAAACATTGAATGCTTTCTCCCTAACTGGGAACAAAAAAGTGTATTCATTCTTACCAGTTCTATTTAGCATTGTACTGGAGGTTAGGGCCAATGCCGTATGGTAAGAAAAAGAAATTAAAGACAATTAGATGAAAAAAAGAGAAGTAAAACTGGTGGATTGTTTTGTTTTTGTTTTTTGCCAATGACATGAGGACCTATATAGAAAATCCAGTGGATCTATAGAACAGCTACGTGCACTAATTAATGAGTTTATTAGCAAGGCTGATGATTACAAGATCAATATATAGATATGTAGGGATAAATCTGACAGAAGATGTGCAAGACTTTTATATTGAAAACTGTAAAACATGATGGAAAAAAATTAAAGAAGACAGATGTGAGAGAAATTAGAAAACCACGTATTTTAAAAATATTACTTCTTCCTAAGTTGATTCATAGATACATCACAAACAAACTCAAAATCTCAACAGACCTTTTTAAAAATAACTACTAAGCAAATTTAAAAATTTAGGTGAAATTACGAAGGACCAAGAAGAGCCAAAACAACTTTGGAACAACTTAAGTTGAAGGATTAACAGTATGTGGTATCAATACTAAAGCTACAGTAATCAGGACAGTGTATTATTAGTGTCAGGATAGGCAAATAGATTAATGGAATAGAGTAAAGAGTCCACAAATAGACCAATAAATATATGAACAATTAATTGTCAATGAAGATGCAAAGGCACTTCACTGGAGAGTAGATCGTCTTTTCAACAAACAGTGCTAGAGCAGTTGGCTTTCTTATGCCAAAAAATGGGACTTCCCTGGTGGCTCAGACGGTAAAGCATCTGCATACAATGTGGGAAACAGGGTTCAAACCCTGGATTGGGAAGATCTCCTGGAGCAGGAAATGGCAACCCACTCCAGTATTCTTAGCAGGAAAATCCCATGGACGGTGGAACCTGGTAGGCTACAGTCTGTGAGGTCACAAAGCATCCGACATGACTACGTGACTTCACTTTCACTTATGAGATGATATTCTGAAATGCCATTCAGTTGAGAATCTCTGGTATATATTTACAAATTCACTTGAAGTTACTCTGGTTTAATACTGTAAATACTCGGAAATGAGTATTCTTATGATCTGATCTGATCTGATTTTTACCATTGTCTCTAATTCAGTTCAGTTCAGTTCAGTCGCTCAGCCGTGTCCGACTCTTTGCGACCCCATGAATCGCAGCACGCCAGGCCTCCCTGTCTATCACCAACTCCTGGAGTTCACTCAGGCTCACGTCCATTGAGTCACTGATGCCATCCAGCCATCTCATCCTCTTTTGTCCCCTTCTCCTCCTGCCCCCAATCCCTCCCAGCATCAGAGTCCCTTTCAGTAAGTCATCTCTTCTCATGAGGTGGCCAAAGTACTGGAGTTTCAGTTTCTTTGGATTCCTTCCAAAGAAATCCCAGGGCTGATCTCCTTCAGAATGGACTGGTTGGATCTCCTTGCAGTCCAAGGGACTCTCAAGAGTCTTCTCTAACACCACAGTTCAAAAGCATCAATTCTTCGGCGCTCAGCCTTTTTCCCAGTCCAACTCTCACATCCATACATGACCACAGGAAAAACCATCGCCTTGACTAGATGGATAGTACCAAATATGTGAACTCTAATTGAGTAATACTGACTTCATAAATTTAATGGACTAAAGATCTAAATATAAGACCAGAAACCATAAAACTCCTAGAGGAAAACATAGGCAAAACACTCTCTGACATACATCACAGCAGGATCCTCTATGACCCACCTCCCAGAATATTGGAAATAAAATCAAAAATAAACAAATGGGACCTAATTAAACTTAAAAGCTTCTACACAACAAAGGAAACTATAAGCAAGGTGAAAAGACAGCCTTCAGAATGGGAGAAAATAATAACAAATGAAGCAACAGACAAACAACTAATCTCAAAAATGTATAAGCAACTCCTATAGCTCAATTCCAGAAAAATAAATTACCCAATCAAAAAATGAGCCAAAAAACTAAATAGACATTTCTCCAAAGAAGACATACAGATGGCTAACAAACACATGAAAAGATGCTCAACATTACTCATTATCAGAGAAATGCAAATCAAAACCACTATGAGGTACCATTTCACGCCAGTCAGAATGGCTGCGATCCAAAAGTCTACAAGCAATAAACGCTGGAGAGGGTGTGGAGAAAAGGGAACCCTCTTACACTGTTGGTGGGAATGCAAACTAGTACAGCCACTTAGGAGAACAGTATGGAGATTCCTCAAAAAACTGGGAATAGAACTGCCATATGATCCAGCAATCCCATTGCTGGGCATACACACTGAGAAAACCAGAACTGAAAGAGACACGTGTACCCCAGTGTTCATAGCAGCACTGTTTACAATAGCCAGGACTTGGAAGCAACCTAGATGTCCATCCACAGATGAATGGATAAGAAAGCTGTGGTACATATACACAATGGAGTATTACTCAGCCATTAAAAAAATACATTTGAATCAGTTCTAATGAGGTAGATGGAACTGGAGTCTATTATACAAAGTGAAGTAAGCCAGAAAGAAAAACACAAATACAGTATACTAACGCATTTATATGGAATTTAGAAAGATGGTAACAATAACCCTGTTAACGAAACAGCAAAAGAGACACTGATGTATAGAACAGACTTTTGGACTCTGGGAACGGGAGAGGGTGGGATGATTTAGGTGAATAGCATTGGAATATGTATAATATCATATCTGAAACGAGTCGCCAGTCCAGATACGATGCCTGATAACGGATGCCCGGGGCTGGTGCACTGGGACGACCCAGAAGGATGGTATGGGGAGGGAGGAGGGAGGAGGGTTCAGGATGGGGAACACATGTGTACTTGTGGCGGATCCATCTTGATGTATGGCAAAAGCAATACAATATTGTAAAGTTAAGCAAAATAAAATTAAAAAAAAAAAAAAAAGATATACACATTTTAAAAATGAATTGCACTTAAATCTTTTTTATAAGGAAACTCTTTATGTAATTTGATGTTTCAGATCTTAATTTTCTTTATTTAGTGACACATATTTCTATAAAATAATTAAACAGGCAACTCATTTCTAATATTATTGGATAATGATGATTCTCCAGCTCAGATTTATGAAAATTCCCATTATAAAATATTTCTGCTTTCTCTGTAGGACTTTGAGGCCCGTAGTACTAATTTTATTATACTATATGCTTAATGTATTCAGTATTTTGCCCTGTACTCAAAATGCCGTTTTCCTCTCTACAGCCTGCACCAGCATGGACTACTTTTAGAGTTGGCCTATTTTGTGGAATATTCATTGTATTGAATATTACTCTTGTGCTTGCCGGTGAGTAGTTTAAATTTTGAATTAAATTATTCTTACTGATCTGCTTATGTCATATTCTGTCCCTCTAACAAAGCTACCAACCAACTGCCAAAGCTACTGAAGGAGAAATCTGTCAGGGTTAAGTCTTTTGTTTGTATAAATGATGGGAGAGTGGGTTTTGGTTGGTTATTTTGGTTCGTTTTTCCTTTTGGATATAGTTACCCCTTTAAACATTGCTAGTTTATGACTCTTTATTCTCCATCATTTCCAGGGTTCAGTTATCAGGAACCTCAGCTCCCTTGATCACAGATGAGAATAAATAAATATTACAAAATTTACGCACTTAAATAAGCTCATTAACTTTGCTTTTTGCAGACTCTCCTGTGTCATTTCTAGAACCTATTTACAATTTCTTTGCATATGATTTTAAGAAACTTGGTTATATAATATTCTATTCTATAGAATTTAAAAATTATAAAGAGGTAGAAGGAATTGATGGATACAAGTGCATTCCCAATGTCAAGAAATGATAACAGCAAGGAAGGCATAATCTTACTAAACCACCCAGCAGAATTTGACTTACCTCTCAGCAGCATTTGACATTATAATCACTCCTTGAAACCTTTTCTTCAATTGATTTTGTTGGGAAACCACACTGTGCTGGTTTTCTTATTAAATTTTGTTGGCAGTTCTTTCCCAGTCTGTTTTGCTAGTTATTCTTTACTTTTGGCATCTAAATACTGGGGAGTACCTCTGGGTTTAATGTTCAGACCTTTTTCTTTCTACATGCATTTTCTAGCTAGGTGATCTTATTCAAGCCTATGGCTAAAATATCATCTGTATGCTATTAACTCCCAAGTTTATATACTTTTTCCTCAAAATGATGTCTCATTGGCTACTTAGATGTCTAATAAGCATCTTAAACTTAGATGGACAATTTTTTTTAATCACTAAATATGCTTTCTCTTCCATGTAGCATCACCTCTCACCAGTTTCTCAAGCCAAAAACCTTTAACCTTTTCCCTCATACTCATCTCCAATCCATCACCAAATCCTGTTGCCCTGTCCTCAGAAAAGTTCTGAATCTGTCCGCCCCCACCAATACCATCCTTGTCTAAACAACCATTTGTTTAGTATACTGCAGCAACCTTCTGAACTCATCTCTATGTAACCACTCTTGCCTCCTTATAGTTATCAGTGTCTTTTTGTGGCTTTTTTTTTTTTTCAATGCAGGTTAAATCTAGTTCTATATCTTTAGGGATGCATGCAGTTTACTTCGGAGAAGGCAATGGCACCCCACTCCAGTACTCTTGCCTGGAAAACCCCATGGACGGAGAAGCCTGGTAGGCTGAGGTCCATGGAGTCGCTAAGTCAGACACGACTGAGTGACTTCACTTTCACTTTTCACTTTCATGCATTGGAGAAGGAAATGGCAACCCACTCCAGTGTTCTTGCCTGGAGAATCCCAGGGACGGGGGAGCCTGGTGGGCTGCAGTCCATGGGGTCGTACAGAGTTGGACACGACTGAAGCGACTTAGCAGCAGCAGCAGCAGTTTACTTACATAGAAAGTGTGGAAATATGACAATAAAAAAGAACTTAGTCCTAGATGGATTATCAAGCTAACTGTTACGGGAAACACATGGACTTATTTTCAAAAGGCCTTGCCTGGGTTGCAGTCCCACCTCAACTATTTGTTAATTATTAATTTGTTAATTGGCTTAAAGACATCGCTTAAGTTCTCTGAAGCAATTTCCTAACTTGTTAAATGAGTTTAATACCTTAAATTTACAGCATTGTATTAGAATTCATTCAACAAGTAAATTTTATGTATGATTAGGCTTGCTACCTTGAGTCTTAAATAAGAGAATTACTTTCCTCATGAAGCTTATTGTTACATAAGGGAACTTGAGACATATTAAAACAATAATAATATACTATGAAATAGAAAGTATTTTCTAAACAGGTCAAGGGAACAAGTGATTACTTTCAAATGAGAGCTTCAGGGAAGACTTTATGAAAGAAATGGTATTTATCCTGGGCATTGATGGAATAAAAGGCATTCCAAGAGAAAGAGACAGATGAGCAGAGATTTAGTTGGCCATTCTAGAGGGTGAAGCTTAAGAGGAGAGAATAAGTTTTGAAGGAGAGAAGTGGTAAATTCACCTAAGGTGAAGAAGAGTATTAGATGATACAAATGAAAAGATACCCTGAAAGCAGTTCAGAGATATCACCTAAGAGGTATAAGAAAGCATTTATAGGTGTGAAGTACTATATCAATATGAAGTATATATCATATGAGATGGAAGTTGTTCTTTCTGTAGGAAAAATCTTACTCATCTGTGTGTGAAATTTTTTCTTTCCTTTCCAAGATGAGCATGGTGTTACCATTACTACCATCATTAAATAAGACTAGATAAATAAACTTCCTTCTTTTTATGTGTTTATGTGTTTATGTTGTTTTCTTAAATTCAGGGACATGTTGGGGGTTTGTTTTCTTTCATATATGTAGCCTGTGTTCTTGTGAGACAGTCTGATTTGTTTTCTAATGTGTGCTTTATGCATTTAGTATTGTACATTTATGTTCTCTCCCCTCAGATCCCTTCTTTGTTTAATCTTTGTGTGTCTGTGAGATAAATACAGTTAAAGCCAGCTGTCTATCCTTATTTATCTGCCAGCAGTTGCTTAAAAGATAACAGAGTTGAGAATTGAGAGAGAAACTCAGCAGTAGTAATGCATGTAGAAGCATGATTCTTTTTTCAAACATTGACATAAAAAAATAGTGTGCATAATTGCTGTAGTTCCTTAAGGGGATATGACCTAATATTTAATAATTTGTCTGAAACTCACATATTCTAGATAGTGTTATGAAGATGAAAAGTTACCTGCTCAGATTTTTTTAAAAATTTTTCTTGTAGTTTCCTAGTAACCTATACTTAATTGATATAATAATAATATGTCACATTTCACTTTTTGGTTGAACAAAGTTAAGAGTTTGACCATTAAAAGTGCATGAGGGAAACCTTCTACACTGTTGGTGGGAATGTAAATTGGTACAGCCACTATGGAGAACAGTGTGGAAGTTGCTTAAAAACTAAAAATAGAGCTACCATGTGACCTAACAGTCCCACTCCTGGGCATAAACCTGGAGAAAACCATCATTCAAAAAGGTACATGTACCTCAGTGTTTGCTGCAGCACTATTTACAATAGCCAAGACATGGAAGCATCCTAAATGTTCATTGACAGAGGAATGGGTAAAGAAGAGGAATGTTGGTGCATATATACAATGGAATATTACTCAGCCATAAAAAAGAATGAAATAATGCCATTTGCAGTAACAGGGATGGACCTAGAGATTGTCATACTGAGTGAAGTAAGTCAGACAAAGAAGGACAAATATATGATACCACTTATATGTGGAATCTAAAAAAATTGTATAAGCAAAGTTATTTATGAAACAGAAAAAGAGTTATACATGTAAAAAACAATCTTATGGTTACCGGAGGGGAAGGGAGACAAGGATAAATTGGGAAATTGAGATTGACATGTACACACTACTATATATAAAATAGATAACTAATAAAGACCTACTATATAACACAAGGAACTCTATTCAATACTCTCTAGTAACCTATATGAGAAAAGAATCTAAAAAAGAATGAATATACGTATGACTGATTCACTTTGCTGTATAGCAGAAAGTAGCACAACATTTTATGTCAACTATGCTCCAATAAAAAAAAATTTTAAGTGCATATGAGTGTGAAGTAGCAAGCACTTGCATACTAGTGGTAAGAGTATTAATTGATGCAGTCTCTTTAGAAATTTGGCAATATATATAAAAATATTTATAATATAATCAGTTTGATTAAACATATTATTCCTATAAGTTTATCTTATAAACGTACTTGCACCTGAGTGCAAAGACATGTATGCAAGGAGGGTTCAGTTCAGTTCAGTTCAGTCACTCAGTCGTGTCCAACTCTTTGTGACCCCATGCATCGCAGCACGCCAGGCCTCCCTGTCCATCACTAACTCCCAGAGTTCACTCAGACTCACGTCCATCGAGTCAGTGATGCCATCCAGCCATCTCATCCTCTGTCATCCCCTTCTCCTCCTGCCCCCAATCCCTCCCAGCATCAGAGTCTTCTCCAGTGAGTCAACTCTTCGCATGAGGTGGCCAAAATACTGGAGTTTCAGCTTTAGCATCATTCCTTCCAAAGAAATCCCAGGGCTGATCTCCTTCAGAATGGACTGGTTGGATCTCCTTGGCAGTCCAAGGGACTCTCAAGAGTCTTCTCCAACACCACAGTTCAAAAGCATAAATTCTTCGGAGCTCAGTCTAACTCTCACATCCATACATGACCACAGGAAAACCATAGCCTTGACTAAACGGACCTTTGTTGGCAAAGGAATGTCTCTGCTTTTCAATATGCTGTCTAGGTTGGTCATAACTTTCCTTCCAAGGAGTAAACGTCTTTTAATTTCATGGCTACAGTCACCATCTGCAGTGATTTTGGAGCCCCAAAAAATAAAGTCTGACACTGTTTCTACTGTTTCTCCATCTATTTGCCATGAAGTGATGGGACCAGATGCTATGATCTTCGTTTTCTGAATGTTGAGCTTTAAGCCAACTTTTTCACTCTCCTCTTTCACTTTCATCAAGAGGCTTTGCCATTTTGTTTATAACAGCAAAATTCTAAGAATGTCTCAGATGTCTATCAGGAACTGTTTAAAAAAATATGACATTATTCCTATACAATGGAATACCATGAAGATATTAAAGTAAATGAATGGAAATGGGTAGAGTACTTTGGAGAACTGCTTGACAGTATCTACCAAAACTGATTAATGCTATACTGGGTTGTTTCTCCCTTTTGGCTAATGTGAATTTTGCTGCTTTGAACACGTGTATACATTGGATTTGTTTGGGTACCAGTTTTCAATTTTTTGAATATATATCTAGGAGTGGAATTGCTTAATTATATGATAATGCTTTTTAACCTTCTGAGGTGCCACCAAAGTATTTTCTACAGAGGCTCCACCATTTTCTGTTTCCACCAGCGATTTATGAGGATTCTGTTTTCTCCACATTCTCATCAATACTTGGGAATTTCTGTGTGGTTTTTTTTTTTTTTTTTAATTATAACCATCCTAGTGGGTTTGAAGTTGTATACTTACATGGTTTTGATTTGCATTTTTCTAATGACTAATGATATAAAGCATTTTTTCATGTGTTTATAGGCTGTTTATATATTTTCTTTGGAAAAATGTCTGTTCAAGTCATTTTGGTGGCTCAGACAATAAAGAGTCTGACTGCAATGCAGGAGACCCAAGTTTGATTCCCTGAATCAGAAAGAGCCCCTGGAGAAGGAAGTGGCTACCCACTCCAGTATTCTTGCCTGGAGGAGTCCATGGACAAAGGAGCCTGGTAGGCTACAGTCCATGGGGTCATAAAGAGTCAGACACAACTGAGCAGCTAACTGTTTCTTTCACTTTCAATGACTAAGTATATTGAACATCTTGTCATGTACTTATTGACTGTTTGTATATTTTCTTTGGAAAAATATCTGTCCAAGTCCTTTGTCCATTTTTTAATTGCGTTGTCTTCTTATTGCTAATTTGCTAGAGTCCTTTTTATATTCTGGATACTATACCCTTATCAGATACATAATTTGCAAATGTTTTCTCCCATTTTTTAGATTATCTTTTTCTTTTCTTGATAATGTACTTTGATATACAAATTTTTTAATTTTGATGAAGTCCAGTTTATCTGTTTTTGATGTCGTGTTACTCATGCTTTTGATGTCATATCTAAGAAGCCATTGCTGAATCCAACCAAAGTTCTACAAGTTTACCCATATATTTTCTTATAAGAGTTTTATAGTTTTAGCTCTATATTTAGCTCATTCATCCATTTTGAACTAATTTTTGTACATGCTGTGAAGAATGGGGTCAGCTTCATTCTTTTGCATGTGAATAACCAGTTGGTGAATAACCAATTGTCTCTACTATTTGTTGAAGAGAATATTCTTTTTCATTGAACAGTCTTGGCTCTCTTGTTGAAAAATCAACCAACCATAGATGTATAAATTTTTTTTCTCTCACTGTATTTCATTTGTCTGTATGTCTGTGCTTACACCAGTACTATTTGGGAGTAAAATTTGAAATCATGAATTGTGAGTCCTCCACCTTTTTTATTCAGTATTGTTTTGGCTGTTATCTGGGGACCTCTTATAATTCCATATGAATTTGAGTATCAATTTTTCATTTCTGCCAAAAAAAAAAAAGAGCCATTAGAATTTTGATACAGATTGTATTGAATCTGTAAAGTACTTTGAATAACATTGCCATTTGAACAGTATCGCGTCTTCCAATCCATGAATATGGGATTTCTTTCAGCAATGTTTTGTCGTTTTCAGTGTCCAAGTCTTTCACCTCCTTGATTAGATTTATTCCTTGATGTTTTATTCTTTTGTTTGCTCTTGTAGTTGAAATTATTTTCTTAATTTCATTTGATTGTTCATTGCTGGTGTATGTAAGGGCAACTGAATTTTGTGTGTTGATCTTGTAGACTGCAATTTTGCTGCATTTATTATTTCTAGTAGTTTAATTGTGTATTCTTTAGGATTTGTACTTATTTTTGTCTCTTGACTATTGTAATGTATGTGTGTTCTTAGCTTGGGAATCAGTATATAAAACTGTATACACATTAAAAAAATTTTTTAACCACCTAACTAATCTTCTTGTTACCATACTTATTCCTTTGCAATCTGTTCTTCACATGCCAGAGTAGCCCTTTAAAATTATTAGTCTGGTTGTTTCACTTATATGCAAAATCTTTCATTGGCTTCATACATCTGAGTAAAAGCTTAAATCTTGACAAAGTACAGCAAATCCTACCTCATATGCCTTTAGATAACTTTTTGCCACTTTACCTCTCATTCACTCCAGTCATAGTGGCCCTGGTCTTCTTCCTGTTCCTGGACTACATGAGGCTTATACATATCTTAGGGTTCTTTGTCCTTCCCTCTACTTGGATCCTCCATTCCTCCAAATACTTACACAAGTTGGTCTTTATTTCCTTCACATGAGTCAGTCTCTATTTCCTTCACACAAGCCAGTCTCTATTTCCTTAAGATTCCTGCAAATATCATCTTCCAACCACCCTACCTAAAATACACCTAACAGTCTCTATCCCTTTACTTTTTTCTTCAAAATTCTTATCTGATATTATATAGAATAGAGTTTTCCTGAAGACAGTTATTTTTTCTGTTGCTCATTATTGAATCTCCAGGTTTTAGAATTATGTCATACATAATGGGCACCCCATAAACATTTGTCGAATTAATGAAAACATGAATTTTCATCAAGTAAAAGGAAAAAGAAACTGATACATACTGAATATTCATAATGGGCCAAACATTGTTTTAGCCATTTATGTTGTTCAGATTTAATCTTCTTAACAAACTGATGAGAATAGATATTCTTGCCCATTGACCAACAAGGAAACTGAGAGTTAGAAAAATTAAATATGCCCTAGTAAATTTAGGACTTGAAATCTGGTCTATAGTATTTGACTCCAAGTATAAAATTTCAAGTGAGTACTAACAGTAAATTTTATAGTTATTTGGAAAATTGAGAAATTGGTTGCCAAATTGAAATTTTTGGCACATAGGCTCAAAATGAAACATATTGATTCAGTCAAATTTATGAACAGATGAGAATCTGACTTTTAAATAATGTAGAAATAGAATTGGTCAAAAGAAGGAACAAGGCCGTTTCAAGTACAGGGAACAACTTAAGTAGATATGAAAAGTGAATTTGTTCAAACAAAATAAAATTTATCAGGTGATAAGAATTAATTTAGGGGCATTATGGGATAAGTTTGGGAGAAGCGAGTTGGAGATTACATTGTGAGGAACTTGAATCGTGAGGCTCACATGTTTGAACATTATAATTATTGGAGAGCTATAGTTTAGTAGTGATACTGAACATTTGTATGGGCATATGGACAGTTGAATGTAGCTATTTAAGAGTTTGGGCTTTGGAGCAAACTGAGTTAAAATCCTGGCACTGCCGTATACTAGCTTGGTAACCCTGAGCAAAGTATTTAACTTCTCTGTGCTGTAGTTTCCTTGTCAGTCAAATGGAGATAATAGTTTTTAACTCAAAGATCCATTGTGAAGATTAGATAAATTGTTATATGTAAAGATACAATCCTTAGGATGTAGTAAATAAACATTATATAAATATTGTTGTCATTTATATGACATTTCAACTTTCACATTGCTTTCTTGTATACTGTTTCTTATAATTTCCATAGTAACTCTGAGGTAGAAATTACTATATCCAGCCCAATGATGGCCAAATCAAAGCCAAAGAAGTTTTGTCATGCCAGAAATTCTCAGTTGAGCTGATGGTTCTAAGCTATTTCACCATGGCCAAGTAGGCTAAAAGTCAAATTTTCTGGAAAATTATTCTGGTAGAATTTTGCTAAGTGAAATGAGAAGAACCTTGAAGCAAGTTTATCAGGCTCTTGAAATAACCTAGGATTGCATTTTGAATATTAAAAACTCCTCTGCCAGGGCTATATCATTGAGAAGAGAAAAGACAGTTAAAGGACATGTTGCAGATTTCCTGACTAACCAGTTAATTGATATTCTTTCAGCTATATTTAAACTTGAAACAGGTAGAAATATATGGCCCTTGATAAGAATCTATCGGGGTGGCTTTCTTCTGATTGAATTCCTTTTTCTACTGGGCATCAACACGTATGGTTGGAGACAGGCTGGAGTAAATCATGTGCTCATCTTTGAACTTAATCCAAGAAGCAATTTGTCTCATCAGCATCTCTTTGAGGTAATCAAACCAGATATAATATCCTATGAATACAGTTTTCATTAGCTATGTGGCTGGTTTAGTGGGTACTAAACTGTATTTTCTGCTTGAAGGGGATTGTTGATAATAATTAAACCATTTTTCTTATCTTTGTTTTATTAAAGATTTTCTATGTAATGGTAAAAATAAAGATACTTTTGTTTTTGTCTTTCCCATCCTTTATCAGATTGCTGGATTCCTTGGGATATTGTGGTGCCTGAGCCTTCTGGCATGCTTCTTTGCTCCAATTAGTGTCATCCCCACATATGTGTACCCACTTGCCCTTTATGGATTTATGGTTTTCTTTCTCATCAACCCCACCAAAACTTTCTATTATAAATCCCGGTTTTGGCTGCTTAAACTGCTGGTAAGTCCAGAAATTTTGTATCATTTGTAGAGTGATGTATTGATCATTGGCTTTCTCTAGAATGAAAACAAAACTCCTGTATTACCCAACTTCAGAAGTCATGTTCACATTGTAGTTTAAATGAGTGGTACCCCAGCTCCAGGAGCAAAGAACACAGTGTAACTGGTGCACTTGATGTTGTGCAGTACACTGACCCCAAGAAAAGCACTCCTGCATTTTTTTTTCCTTCATAATAGTGTTGAGATATTACAGTGATTTTGGAAAATGATAATAATTCATAATTAATTACTATACAAATTATTTAATCAACTATGATAACATGTTGAACTTTGTTTCCTTTTTTTAAGGTGGTTAAACTATTATATACCTGTTAAATTATCATAAGTAGTCAAATATTTTTATTTTGTGAAGTACTGGATCTCTAAAAGCAGTAGGATTATCTTGTTAGATCTCCAAGTTTAGTTTGAGAAATTAACTTTTTAAATTCCATTTTACCTATTTCTTACTCTCAAAATCAAGCAGTCTTAGCATTAGGACATGAAATTTCCTGCAAAAATGGTAGCTATATTATACATTTTGGGATATTGTAAAGATTGCCCTGGGAAGGAACTCCTGCTTACTCTCAAATTTAACTATCTCTGTTTTGAAAATCAGTTAAGAATATTTTAATATAATTATTTCATAAGTTATAAAATACAGAGTGAAAATTAGTAATTGACCAGTTTCCACAAACTTTCAAAGTTCCCATAATTACTCTCACTTTTTTTTTTAACCTTGTAATATTGCCTTGAAAACTATAATTTTTATTTCTTTTTCCTTTTGTATGCCCCTTAGGGTTAGCAGAATTTTTGTTGTTGTGCTTAGCAATATACTCTTTGCATATAGCATTAACTAAAATTTTTAAATCTAAAGATACAAAATATGACTTTTCTCTTAAAAAAACATAGTAAGCACTAAACAAATTAAAAGCAACCTATGTTTCAATATAAGTATTTATAGCAATATGGAAAAGAAAATGGCCCAGATCTTGATTTCCCTTCTCCCCAGTTGATTGTTCATTTATTTGTATTTAGTTGTATATCACAAATTAAGAGTCTGCCTCTTTGCCACAAACTTTATTGAATATAAATAACTAAATAGCCAATCATTCCCTGTAAGTATAGCACCACTGGGCCTAATGTTAAGTTTGTATTCTGAGTGTGGGACTTAGCTATTGAGGTGTGTAAGAAGTCATATCATCATCACCTTTAATGTGTTTTGTCATCATCTAGAAAAACATGCTTTTTAGAGAATTTTTTTAAGATAAAAATTTGGGCCATTTTTTTTTCTCTTTTGAAATTTGTACTAAAAATAAATCATTTCCAGTTATTACAACAATATTACATTACCTTTCTTATTTTGAGGTTGTCATTTTATTTCTGGATTTTGTGTTATTTTCATAAAAATGTAATATTCTTCTGGTTACCAGGAAATGACTTCAAAATTATAAACACCTATTTTTCCTTCCTAAATTATTATGAAACCTCTATAAAGTTATTTCAGATGAGATTTGGAAGACTTAGAAAATTCAGGTGTTAACATGATTGCATCATTACAATAACAAAATAGTACAGTTGTGTACATTATGTGCTAAGTGAGCATTTCCCCAGTGCATCCTTCTTTGTTTAAATAGGAAGCTGCCATGATTCATGCATGACCAGTTATTCTTATTAGCAGAATGATTCCCCATTGAGTAGATATTTATCTGTGCATCTGTTGTGTGTTAATAAATGAGAACTTGTTGATGGAATAGGTTGGCAGTAATATTAAGAGAAGAAATAAGAGAACAGTAAAATATACTGTCAGAAGCAGTGACATACAGAAAGAAGCATTGTGGTTTGTTGTATTTGTAATAATTGTAAATAGTAAAAAATATTAATTTATAGATTATTTAATATTAATTGACCTATTGACTTATTTTTAATTCAAATCTCACTGAGATAATTTGCCCTTACATTTATTTCTAGTGAATTAACAAGAATGTTTCTACTGTAGTTAAATTTCCCTGATACAGCTCTTTTGAAAGCTTCATCCTAAAGTAAACTACATTTCCCTTTCTTTTTCTTCAATTTTTCATGGAAAAAGAACATGTCACCTGGCCATAGTGGTAGGCACTGGGCACCATTTATATTCCTATTTTAATTTGAATTGATATGTTATTTCTCTCCCCAATAGATGCTAGAAAAAAGTTTTAAGAAATTGATTTGTTTTGATATTAGTATTTATGTCAAACTAATACAGTTTCTTTGCATTCATCAGTTCATTTATCCTCTATCCGGATCTGTATTTGTCCTCATTGTAATCCAATTAGGAAGCATAAAAAAATGCCTCAGATTTACTAAACAAAAATATCAACTTATTCTTATAGAGGGCTGCATAAAGTTCTTAAATTAGAGTATTTTTCTATATTATTTTGGAATTGGTTTTTCTAATATTTTCTTTAGTTGTATAATAAAATTTTTACACATATCTCTGGTATAAGTGCAGAAATGTTCTCATTTAATAATGCATCGTCTGGGCATTTTTATGTGTATCAAGTATTTTGTGTGTGTTAGTCGCTCAGTCGTGTCTGACTCTTTGCGACCCCATGGACTGTAGCCCGTCAGGTTCCTCTGTCCATGGGATTCTCCAGGCAGAAATACTGGAGTGGGTTACCATGCCCTCCTCATCAATTATTTTATTCCTTTTAATAAACCATGAGACTGGAACTACTATTAATCCACATTTTATAATGAGGAAACCTAAAGTTCAAAGAACTTAAATAAGGTCATGCAGCCAGGATGTAATGGAGATGGGATGTAAGCTCAGGCATTCTGGCTCCATAACCTGTGTTTTGTTTTTTTTTTTTAAATTAAATACAACCAAGACATTTTAAATACAGGCACAGAACAAATGAATAACTAGGAATCATGGATATCCTTAGAAGTTGGATCTTGAACATAATTTTAAATTGTTTCCTGTTTTATGTCTTTCATTACTTCATCCTAATTTTTGCTCTTTTGGCCAGTCTATTGCTAAATCACAGAGATTTTTCTAAGAAATTTCAGCTGTTTTTTTCCCCCAACCATAACCTGTGTTTTTAAACACTACCATTTAATAGACCTTTAAAGGTAGTCATTTTATGTAAAATGTTTAACTTTGATTATTGGATCAACTAATGGAATCTTAAAATCAGATTTGAAAGAATGTGGTTATCAATAAGTAGAAATTAAGACTTTATCTCCTTAACTGTTTGTCTACATTAATTAGAAGATGATGTTAACATATATTCTTTGTAGTAACTAATTAGTGGCCTTTTTGTGTATGTGGGTAAAACATCAGATATCCAGATTGTTTCTAGCTTTCTTAATACGGTTTCTCAGTTACTTTAATTAAAATCAAAGCAAAGTAGAAGTTGAAAGACCTTAGCCAGAATAAGAAAGGAAGGAGAATTCTCACTTAAAAGGGGGAATTCGGGTAAATCTAAGATGAATTTGACCATGTGTTAAGCCTGACTTATCAGGGAATTAAGTATGTTCTATTTATTTTTATCTTCATCTCTCCTCCTACACCTCTGACCAAACTACTTGCTCACTTCTTTTTAAATATTTCCAGGGTATTTCGTTTGCCTGTCTGTAATAGCAGTTACTATATAGTGCTGTCAGTATTTCTTTTGGTATTTATTTGCCCAAAGGGATTGTGGGTGGTACAGGCCATGTTTTATTTATTCAGTATCTTCACAATGCCTGACATAATAAATACTTAATGAGTAAATAAATAATAAATAATAATAATAAATAATTCATAATAAATACTTAATGAATCTTTGTTAAATGCATGAATGACTATGATTAAGTTCATTGGTTCTCTTATACAAACATTAACCACTCCCTCCTTTATTTTTTCATCTTCTCCCTTCTGTAAATTTTCCCTTCCTCTCAGTTTCTATTTTATGTTACTCCTTTCCTTTTTTAGTCCATCCCTCTGTTTCTTTGTTTCTTATTTAATACACTCTCCTACTCTTCTGCTCTTACAGAGGTTTTCTGTAATAGCCAGGTTATAAGGTAGGTTTGGCAGGTTGTGACAGTAGTGGTAGTCTGTCTCATGTCAGTAAGAAATGAGAAATTTGCTCTAGGCTACCAGTTTCACAAAAGTCCGTGACTAGAGACTGAGTTAGACTTCCTGATCCTTTGCTGTTATGTCATAACTTGTTCTCTTGTTTCTCTCTCTTGGAATCCTTTAAATCCATTCTATACCTAGAGTTTCTTAAAATATTATACAAACTGGTTCCAGAACCTCTTTGTGCATAAATGATTAACATCTCAATCCCTAACACCTCCTATCTGACCCTACCCTGAAAAAAAAAAAAAAAAAGTTTGCTGTATCTAGAGCTTATGGTTGCAGATGATAATATCGTTTCTGGCTTACTGAAAAAGTAAGCAAGTGATCAAAAGATTGAACCATGGACTCAAAATATGTCAGCTCTGGAAAGTTACGTTTTGAAGCCTATATTGTGTCCTGCAGGCCCCTGCTCTAGTTTTTAAAGCTCCAGGATAGCTGTCGCCCAAGATTGAGTTGTAACAAAACCGTTTATGGTTTCCCTGAAATAATCAAAGAAATTATTTAGAGAAAGGATAGAAAGAACCAGCCAAGTCTGAGAGAAGAGGGCCATAGTCTCCCAGGCTGGATATGTCTAGTAAATACTTTGATGGCAGGGGAGCTGTTTTTCAAAGCATTTTCTCAAAACAGTTGCTTAGAATTCCTTGTTTTAGGAGTTCATTTTCACCTATGTGAGATAGAAAGGGTCTAACAGGGTAAGAAGGAAAACTTCCTTCATCTTCACTTCACTCAAGGCCTTTCAAGGCAAGTTGGTACAGTTTGACCCTCTTTCTGGTGTTAAGTATCTAACATCTCCCTCTGTGATGCCAGGATTTTCCTTTGCAGTGGTAAACAGGCTTCCGCAAAATAGGGTTAGAAGGCGTTACCTTCTGTAAAATGGGGATATGGATAACACCTTATCCATAACTGTTATTCTATGTGTATAACAGCACATAGAATTTGTTATAGTTAATGGATTATAAAAAATGCATCATGAGAAAAATATACAGCATGGATTAGTGTTCAAGACATATAACCTGAATTTATCATAGTTTTCATAATAGTGGGGTGTGGGCTGAATTTTGTTACGTAGTTTCAAGACAGATATGATCATTGCCATGGCACTAGCGAAATGAAAGTGACATTGGTTAGGGAATGAGTCATACTTGAGCCAAGGTACTATCCTTCCCTTCCTACCTTTTGTAGGCAAAGAAGAGCTTTGTATTCAGTTAGCTAAGATGGGAGAATATTCCAGAAATAATCATAGCACATAGGTCTCCAGTAAATTTATCTTAGACCTTAATGGTAAATGTCCTCTCAGTGCATTTCTGCCATTCTGTCTTTGAACTTCATCTCTTCCCACCTCTCTGCTTTCTGTTTTTTGACTCTTGCTCTTCCTGCCCTCCCCCCGCCCCACCCTTTTAATTTCTTTCTTAGTGATCTATTCAACTCATTCATTATTAATTTTGAACCTAACTATTGTTGCCAGGTCCCTGTGTTTGTGATTGGTTCATTGGTTTCCATTTTATCAACGAAATCATGCTGCAGAGTCAGAAACAAATTAAGTAAATTTAATATGAATTTTCTTGTTTCTGTGTTTTCTGATTTTTTCTTTCTCCTAGTTTCGAGTATTTACAGCCCCCTTCCATAAGGTAGGTTTTGCTGATTTCTGGCTGGCCGATCAGCTGAACAGCCTGTCAGTGATACTGATGGACCTGGAATATATGATCTGCTTCTACAGCTTTGAGCTCAAATGGGAGGACAGTGAGGGCCTGTTGCCAAAAGATTCACAAGGTAGGGTATGAATGTGCATCCACACTACTGAACTGCCAGTGTAAACCAAGAAATATTGGGAATGATAACTGAGAAATTTAAGCTCATCCAATAATATTACAAACTTAATTAAATGTACTTGGCACTGTTTTAGCAATATCTTTATCTGATATAATTTGGCTCTTAAATTATATATTATAATTTTAGCCACTCATTTGCCAGGAGATTTACAACTTACATTTAAAGAATTCTAAAACTAAAAACTTCTAGTAGGTTGTTAATTATATCACAGATGCTCTCTTGTCAACAATTGCCATCACAGTATTGCTTTACGATGATCAAAAATACTGATTATTTAGAAATTAGATCAAATGCTTTGAACAAATCATTAGAGATTGTTTTTTAGTTCTTATTGGAGACCTTGTTTTTCTTTTGGCTCTTTTTGTTACTCTTACTGTAGCTTATGCCAGGTATTCTAGTTATTAGGGAATTTTGCCTTAATGATGAAGACCAAATTTAGACAGATTATGTAACATGTGACTAATGAAAGCTGATGATGCCAGTGCCAACACAGATTTTTATTGACTTCCAGCAAATCACAACTCTGTTATATGTTGAGCCACTATGATACATTTCCAGAATTTGAAGAAAATTGATTTACCAACTCTGTTCTTCTCATTTAAAAAATGTAAACTCTGCCCTTTGTTTTTTTGTTATTGTTGCTGTTGTTGTTTGTTTCATTTGTTTCAAAGAACAAGAGTATGAACAACCTATAATGGATATATTGTAGGGATTTGGAGTTCATAAAACTGACTGTCATCAACAGTGATATTTGTAGGTTTTCCAGATGTTTCAGGTTACAGAACTCACTAATTCTTTTCCTCTTTGATTAATGTCCTCAACCTCTAATTGTCTTACAGTTTTACTACACTCCTCCAGAGAAGGAGTGTAGTAAAACTACACAAAGCTGATTACAAAGGGGCCTTCCCAAGTGGCTCCAACAGTAAAGAATCCCCCTGCCAATGCAGGAGACCTGGGTTCAGTTCCTGGGCTGGGAAGACCCTCTGGAGAAGGAAATGGCGACCCACTCCAGTATTCTTGCCTGGACAATCCCATGGACAGAGGAGCTGGCCAGGCTACAGTCTGTGGTCACAAAGAGTCGGACACGACTGACCATGCACACAAAGGCATAGATTACAAAACTGTAAATCTGAGTGAGTAGGTTTTTATAAGTTCCCACTGTGTATTTCACCTTCTCTTCTCAGCTTACCTATCACTAAAAAGTTTAATATAATAGTTGCAAAGAAAAAAATGATTCTGAAAAGCAGGTTCGTTGCTCTTAAAGACTTCCTAATGGTTACAGTATATGACTAAATGATGTGAACAAGTTTGTTTTTTTTTTTTTAATGTACTCTTTTCTTCTTTGAAATCTTCACAGAACCAGAAATTTGCCACAAATATTCATATGGTGTGCGGGCTGTTGTTCAGTGCATTCCTGCTTGGCTTCGCTTTATCCAGTGCCTGCGCCGATACCGAGACACAAAAAGAGCCTTTCCTCATTTAATTAATGCTGGGAAATACTCCACGACTTTCTTCACGGTGACATTTGCAGCCCTTTACAGCACTCACAAAGGTATTCAATGGTTGTGAAAAGATTTTTCAAAATCCTGATTTTTACCACTTGAATCTGTTTCTTAATCTGGTTACCTTTTCATTTGTCGTGCTTTTTTTTCCCTGTTGAATTTCCAGTCCCCTCAGTTATAGTGAGTAGTTTGTCCTTGATCACAATTTTAGCCTCATTCCAGTATTTACTAACACATTGAAAAGAATCAAAGTCATACAGAATAGGAAGGATTTGTGATAATGTTTGAAATCCTGAATTATATTTATTTAAGAGGTTCAATCCAAGACACTTTGGGTTTTCATTTGGTTTTTTAGACTGCTTGTTCATTAATGAGGTTGGGAAATGCTAGGTGAAAAAGATTCCCTCTGGCAGTCATGTATATTTTTAATCGTTTCCCTTCACCAAATAGTAACGTTTGTTTCCAGCCTATTTAACTGCAAATTGAGTTCTCTGATCTCTCTAGTTTCTTATCTCCATGGCAACTAGTTATTACTTGAGACTGCTCTTCTGTTGGGAGGAGAGGAAGGCTTTCAGGTTCTGAGCCACATGCAGTCGCTCCTTTTGAATTTTTAACCTTCTTCTAAGAACTGTCAATCAAAGTCTCACTTGCTTTTACTAAAATGCCTTCCTTCTTTGTTTAAATCAGTGTCAGCCTACACCTTAGAAGCTGCACTCTCATCTAAAGAAATGTTACCAGTTGAAATTATTACAGTTATTTTTAGATAGCTTGATAAAATTTTTTCTGGTGATTTTTAATTGAGATGCTGTATTTAGGAGCCTTACCTAGGGCTCTAAAAGTGCTGCTGTGTGTCTGATGGTCTTGAAAGATTAGGGTGATTTTTTTCTTTTGAAAAGCTTGAGATTTGGTCCAATAGAACACCTTATTGATACTTCCACTTTTTGCAGTAGATTCTGCGATTGCAGTAACATTGATAATGTAGCCAATAATTCCACCACTAAGGAGGCACTCTTGTTAAATGATTTAATTTAACTAAATACCTCAGTGAAGGAATCACATCCTAAAGCTCCCTTAATTTTTTTCTTTTAAAACTCCTCTCTTATGTGTACTTACTGTTTGGCTAGCTCCTCAGCCTCTCCATTGTACATGCTTACTTGTTCTCCTGGGATACTTAACATTGTGTATTCATATTGTGTATTTTAGCCTTTGTGAAGGTCTCTTCCTTCAAGGATTACTCTTCTAAATTTCCAGCCATTCCATCAACCCTGACTCTGTCCTGTAGGCAGTAAGACTGATATTTCTGTTACTGGAGTAGAAGAGGTGTTAGGAGTACCCTTAGGCAAAAAGCCACAAACTCAGAAGTTTCACTCTTTATTGCCAGTGTCTTTCCAAAGTAAGCTCAGGCTTTTTGTCTGCTTTTGGTGGCTTCCCAGTATGTTCTAATAGTTATTCTTTTTTTTTACTTGACTTAATATTGTATTAGTTTCAGGTATATATTGTAGTGGTTCAGTATTTTTATACAAAGTGGTCATAATAAGTCCAATTACTGTCTATCACCATGTAAAGTTATTATAATATTACTGACTGTATTCCCTATGCTGTACATTAGGTCCTTGTGACTTACTTATTTTATAACTGGAAGTTTATACCTCTTAGTCTCCCACACCTATTTCATTCATCCTGTAACCTACCTCCCCTTTAGCAACCACCAATTTGTTCTCTGTATGTATGTCTACTTCTGTTTTGTTATATTTGTTCTTTTTTTGTTTTTTTTTAGGTTCCACTTATAAGTGAAATCATACAATATTTACCTATCTCTATCTGACTTATTTCACTTAGCGTAATACCCTCTACGACCATTCGTGTCATGAGAAATGCAAGATTTCATTCTTTTTTATGACTGAATAATATTCTGTTCTGCGCATATACCACATCTTTATCCATTCATCTATTGATAGATGCTTAGATTCCTTTCATACCTTGGCTATTTTACTGAGGCAGTGAACACAGTGGTGCATGTCTTTTCAAATTAGTGCTTTTGTTTTCCTCAGAAAAATTCCCAGAAGTGAACTTGCTGGGTTGTGTGGTAGTCCTATTTTTAATTTTTTAAGGAATCTCCATACTGTTTTCCGTAGTGGCTGTACCAATTTAAATTTCCACCTTCAGTGCACAAGGATTCCCTTTTCTCCACATCCTCTCCAACACTTGCTATTTGTTGTCTTTTGGGTAATAGTCATTCTGACAAATGTGAGGTGATAAATCACTGTGGTTTTGAATTGCATTTCCATGATGATTAGTGATGTTGAACATCTTTTCTTGTGCTTGACATCCATCTGGATGTCTTCTTTGGAAAAACATCTGTTCAGGACCTCTGCCCATTTTTTAAATAGGTGTGTTTTTCTGGATGGTGAAGTATATGAGTTATTTGTATATTTTGTGTGTTAACCCTTATTTCTCATGCTTAGTCTCTCAGTCATGTCTGACTCTTTGCAACCCCATAGACTATAACCCTCCAGGCTCCTCTGTTAATGGGGATTTACTAATTCTTACCTGTGCTGTGCTATGCTTACTCACTCAGTCATGTCTGTCTCTTTGCAACCCGCCAGACTCCTCTGTCCATGGGGATTCTCCAGGCAAGAATACTGGAGTGGGTTGCCATGGCCTCCTCCAGGGTATCTGCCCAACCCAGGTATCGAACCCAGGTCTCCTGCATTTCAGGCGGATTCTTTACCAGCTGAGCTACCAGGGAAGCCCTAATTCAGAATTAAAACTAAAAAGTGAGGTATTTACACAGGGGTATACATAAGTATTTAACTTCAGTCAAAACTTTTTGCTGTTGTTGTGCATCAACTTATTGTGCTTTGCAGGTTATGTTTTATTGGGGCTTCCCTGGTGACTGAGATGGTAAAAAATCTGCCTGCAATGCAGGAGACCTGGGTTCGATCCCTCGGTCAGGAAGATCCCCTGGAACAGGGAATGGCTAACTCACTCCAGTATTCTTGCCTGGAGAATTCCATGGACAGAGGAGCCTGGCGGGCTGCAGTTCATGGGGTTGCAGATGAGCGAATAACACTTTTACTTTCACTGCCTAGAGCTGGTTTATATGTGTCTTCCTTTATGGAAATCTTTTTAAAAAGTGCACTATGATCATCTTGCATGTGTATGGTGGGAGTATTGTACCAGGTATCAATTATGAATGTGTTTGGTCTTTTGTTCAAGTAATAGCTGTTTACTGACTAAATTTGATTCATATGCCCACAGACAAATTTTTAAACACACAAGCATTTTTTAGAGAGAACATTGGTTGTATAGCCTAACCATATCCCTTAAATTAAAAAAATAATACCGAACACTTTTTATAGTTGCTATTAAAAAAACATTATAGTTGCTACATATTAAATATTTTTATCACTGATTTTTCTTTTTACCAAAAAGACAATTCGAAGTAACCCTTGACAGAAAATTTGACATTAAATGATGATCAGAAGTAGAATCTGATTTCTCTTGTTTCCTTGGACAGTATTCCAAGAGAAAAGATATCAGAAAACATAGACTTTAGAAATGATCATTGATCTAAAAGAACAGATTCTGTATGGTTAATGATGTAGATCTTTTTCTATTGAATGTGTATGTATTATTGCAAAGGACACATTTTCTGAAGAGGAAAGTGTAGAAAATGGTGAGGTAACCTTGTTCAGACTCAGGATTCTGAGTCCTTTCAGAGAACTAGCCGAAAAGAGTTACCATAGTAACAGCATTATTGGGGGCATTTTCAAGATTGTTCCAAAGGTTATGGCCTATGCTGCATGGTTTGTAAAAATGGACGCACAAGAATTAACTCTATACTTAAAACCATTTTTTTCAAGTGAGGGGAGTAAGTATGATAATACTGCAGCTAGCCCTCCCTTGTAGTAAGAAGGAAACACACTTTAAATATTTCAATATATTTTATTTTAACATCACTGATTTTAGAAACGCTCAAAGCCAATCTTATTTTAAGAATCCACTTTTCATTACAAGCCTAAATTAAAAGCCATTCCTACAAGTTTTTTTTTGTTGGAATTGGTGGTAGAGGAGACAGCAAACTGTTGTAAATGGTTTTTGTGTGTTCTTGAGGTTTCTTGGCCTTGGCTAGGAAAAGCCAGTGGGAGGTACAATAATAGAAAAAGCCATTATGTTGTTATTTCTAATCCATTGATGCAGCAAGAGTACTTCATTAGATTTTCTGTTTTTCATTTACAGTTTCTAACATCCTAAAATATTTATAAATTCTTAGTAGATTTTACTCTTTGCTGTTCTCTGAATACATAGAAGGATAAAAAAAAAGTTCTTTTAAAAATATTTCAAATTTTACTTTAGACATTTTTGTTAGCATTTGTTAGCATTTACTATAAGACATTTTAAAATACTTGGGTAAGAGATATTCTCTACTCACTTAAAAGCTGAGTTCATTTGTATTTCTTTGCTCTGTTGTTTTCCAGTGCCCAGATCTCTTACACCTTCTAGAGCTCGTCTTCTTTAACATTCTGTGAGGGGTGCTGTGGCCCCTAATGAGGATTCCTCAGCAGTAGTTCAGTGCCTTCAGTGCAAATAGTCATTTCATTGTTTTGGGTGAGCACACAGAGTCCTGAAGTGCTTCCTCTCTCCGGGGATGGCCTGTTGGTTACCCTGTTTCTACCGTGAATAATAGACTTCTATGCCAGAATTTCCAAATTTTAGTCTTGTTACATTATAATAGAAACACAGTTTAGTGTTGTTATTGTTTTTAATCTCTGGGGAAACTTTTGTTTCATTAACTTTTTAAAGACATAAACTTTAAAAAAAATCTCATTTGAATAAAATGCTTTCATTTTGGACTTAATGTTGAAAGTAGCTCAAATCTTTAACCCTTTTGAAATTGGATACATTTTGCTGGAGTTTTTCTAGCCTAACTCATAATGCAGACAAGAGACAGATTATTTTAGAATTCACCATTTGTCAGCATTGGCTTAAATCTTGCTGGATGCTATAAAATCAAATATGAGATATTGTTTGTTTCTGATTATTAAATTGACTTTAACAGTATTAAATTGACTTTAAAGTTTCTTGATTAACTTTCATCTACTTGGCATTGTGCTGATTTTAAATGGTTTTATAAATATTATACTAACAATCTCTTTTTACCTTAAATTATTTTTAAAATATTAATTATAGATTTGAATAGATTATATTTTTGTATCTTTGTCATTTAACAGAAAAAGCTTTTTACAAAAACACTTATACCTTGATGCCTTTTTGTTGTCTTCTCTCTAATTTTTGTTTTCTTAATTGCTCTTTTAACTGATAGATGTAATTTGTTAGCACTTCTGTGTAAATTTTGTTGCTTTTGAAACACTCATGCACAAAAATTTAAAGTTTAAAAACAATATCTGTTATTGTTTAGATACTAGTGGAGGATCTGTGATGTTTAAAAGAGAAGTCAAAATTATTTATGAATTCAGTTTCTGGAGCAATTTGTCTGATTAAAAGGAATTTAAAGACAATTACTTGCAAATAAAATTTTTAACTTTAATTTATAAATGATTTATGTTATATATAATTTTATATGAGACTATTATTAGTAAAAAGTATAAACATCAAGAAAAGTTACTGTTCTTAGGTATTTTCAGCAGAAAGAAAAGGAAAAAGTGAGGAACCAAATGAGTTACAAGGCTCTAAGTTCCTGCTCAGTATATGTTACTCTAGAGAATATAAGTAGTAGATTATATATGATCTCTTTCTTTCAGAGTTTCATAGTATAATACCGTAAGTGTACTAATCAGATATTGCTGCGTGTTAAACCACCCCAAACTTCAGCAACTTAAAACAGGCAGTAATTTATTCTTTATGTATGTGTAGATAGTTATTCTCCGTTTTATCTGTGGGTCAGCTGAATTGGAACTAGATTGGACTCAGCTGGATTGCACGGCTTCACACCACTGTTTTCATTGGGGTTTTGGTGCTTCCCTGAAAATTGGGTTTGAGTTGGCTACATGTGTGTTCATTTTGGGGCCCCAGCCAAAGGGACAGCAATTATTCAAGGAAAATCTCTTCAAGTGGTACTAACAGAAACAGTTCCATTGCACAAACAAACACATTTTAAATCTTTGCTTTTCCCACATCTGCTAGCCTCCCATTGGTCAAAGCAAGTTGTATAGCTGAGCTTAAAGGAGTCTGCCCATCCTTAATAGCCAAAGCAAATTGTTAAATGCAACATCAATGAGTAAGAGTCACAGAAGAAGGGAGTGGAAATTTTTAATATATAATCTAATCACCACAAAACAGAAATCAATTTTAACTGACTTTTTTTAATTGGAAAGGATATAAACATAATTTTTCAGAATAAATAAATGTGACCAATAAACATATGAAAAATGTTCTACTTCACTTATAGCAGAAGAAATGCTAATTGAAATCATATTTAATCAAAGAAGTGATGATGCCCTTTGCTGGCAGTTATGTAGCGAGATGGACACTCATTCTGTTAATTGAATGTAAATTGGTAAGCAATTTGGTAATTCTGTTAAGAGTATTAAAATCATTCATACCTTTTGACCTAGTAAGTTCCTTTCCATAACTTTTTCCTAAGGAAGTGATTAGAGAAATGGGTGAATATGAATGTATGTTCACAGCATTGTATAGTAAAAAATGAAAGTAGTCTAGTAAATGTCCAGTAGGAGAATAATTTAATTATAGTGAGTTTATATGGTGACTTGTAAAAAGTGACCCACAGTACTTGAAAATGAAGACTAATGATATTATTTAAAGATAATTATTGAATACTTCTATGCACTAACATCCTTTTAAGCAATTTTAAGCATTTAACATGTGTTGACTTATTTAATCTTCATAGCAGCATTTTGAGGCATTAGAATCAGAGCTGAACGGTAACGTGGCAAAAGTAAATTTTATTCAGGAACTGTTACAGTAGAGGAAAAGAGATCTCAGTATAGACTGGGCTCAATTCTGAATATAGAATGGACAAGTGGGGATTTATAGCCAAGGAGCAGGGTGGTGGTCACTGAGTGGAAATTGCTAAAAGGAAACACCATTGTAATGTTTCTGATAATCAATAAAAGAGATTCTTGATTTAAAAATAAATAAATAAAATTTTAATAAGTAAATAAATAAATAAAAGGAAACACCAATGGTAAGAGAGAATTCTGGCTAAACTGACCTGACAGGATTTTTGCTGAAATTAGACCAGGGTGATCAGATGCCAAGGGTAGAGGATGAGAAATTTGATGAGATATCAAGGGTGATCAGATATTGAGGGTAAAGGATTCTCTCTAAACTGACTTAGCAAGATTCTTGCCACAACTGGGAGATGCATGCTTGACAAGGATGGACACCAAATTTTAGATCTAGAGAACTTAGAGGAGCCTGACTAGAGTTACATCGAAGAGAGTCTTTGTCCGTCTATCACTTATGCTGTGTGCTACCGACCAACCCAGGAATAATGTGGGAGGGAATTACCTGCAGATGTGAATACCTAGGGGCAAGGAACATCGGATGCCATTTTAGAGAATGGCCACCAGACTGTGGGTCTCACCATTATTATTCTCCATTATTCATTTGCTGTGGAAATACACTGTACTAAGTGGCACTTTCAGAAAAGAGAGAGAAACTCTGAGTCCTCAGTCTTCAAGATAGATTTCCAAAACTCTGGGGGTTTTGCCTTCCAATAACCCTCTATACCCAAGATTCATATGACAACCAACAGAAATCCTCTGGTTATTTTAAGAAGGAAGGTTTATTTCGAGGATGTTGGGTAGCTTACAGAATCCCCAACAGACAGTGAAGATATCACAGCATATATGTGCAACATTTACTGATCCAGCCTGGACACCTCTAGAACTGCAACTTCAAGTATCTCTAGCATGAGAATATGGCTGCTTCTCTTTGCCTGAATAAATTCTGTGTGTACCAAAGAAAAAAACAGAAGAGTCTTTGATAGAAGTAATCACTTGATCATCATTTTTAGGTGAAGAAATTGAAAACAGGTTAAGGACTCACCAAAGTCCTACAGTTATGAAATGAAAGAACCTAGGTTATGAATCTGAATACAGACAATATAGCTCCAAAGTCAAGTAGCAAGTAGGTGACAAAGTTAAAATTCACACCCAGGTCTTGTGATTATTTATCAGATCAGATCAGTCACTCAGTCGTGTCCGACTCTTTGTGACCCCATGAATCGCAGCACCCCAGGCCTCCCTGTCCATCACCAACTCCCGGAGGTCACTGAGACTCACATCCATAGAGTCAGTGATGCCATAACTCCCTTCTAATGTTATAGAATGACCTGAGCTCATCTCACAGGTAAAATGTTAAACTTGTGGTAAACATAGGATGATCAGATAGGGTAGTGTGCTGTCTTTATGCCAGTGCCAAATAAATTTGTGTTTGGGAAATCACAGAGGTACATTGCTGCTGCCGCTAAGTCGCTTCAGTTGTGTCCGACTCTGTGCGACCCCATAGACGGCAGCCCACCAGGCTCCCCCGTCCCGGGGATTCTCCAGGCAAGAACACTGGAGTGGGCTGCCATTTCCTTCTCCAACAGAGGTGCATTGGGGGAGAGTAATTTAAACTGTACTTTTACATGGATAGGCCACGTCAAAAGGCCTCTTTGTGATCCTTTTGTACTAATGGCCACATTCGTGGAAAACCAGAGACATTACCATGAACTGACTATATCACATTAACAGTCCTATGCTTTTATTAGTAAGAGCATTATGGAGTCAGCCCAACTATATAAATAATTTCTCTCTGCCAGAAAATTGAAAGTCATTCTTGAAGAACTAACATATTAATGTTCTTTCAAGTGATGGGAGAATGGTTTGACATGAACAATTTGCTTAGAGTTTTATTTTTTGTTAGGGTCCTGAAATTCACTTTCAAAAAATACCAGAGATAATTAAGTATTTGTTAAAGCTGCCTGGCTAAATCCTTAATACGTATTGTTAATAAACATTCCAGGATGCTTCCTAGAATGCAGCAAGCAAAATATGGAAAGAAAGACCAGTGACTAATACTCAGTTTCATTGGTAGGTTTTTTTTTTTTTTTTTTTTTTTTGGCCACGTTATGCAGCGTGCGGGATCTTAATTCCCTGACCAGGGATTGAACCTGTGCCCTCTGCTTAGCATGTGCAGGGCTCTTAACCATCACCAGGGAGATCCCTCTTTGGTGGTATTTTGAATGAGGTACAACATTGGGTTTTAATTGAAATGTTTAGAGTAAAAGAATTTTTTCTTATGTTAAAAGTAGTGTTTTCTTCGCATATTAAAACGAGTGCTTCTGCTTAATAGGAGGGAAAATAAAGCATCTACCTATTGCTTAAATATCGCATTGATGTATTGCATTTCTTTGTTCCTCATGTGGGATTCTCAGGGCTCTCTGTTAATACTTTTGTTTGCCTCTGAAGAATAATACCCTGGAGCATCTCCGTTTTTTTAATTGATTTTTTTTTTAAGAGTGTATTTCTTTTAAAAGAAGAATTGTACTACTTGCAGCTTTTTTAATCTCACCAGGAAGTCTACTCAAAAGAAATGAGCATCTACCAAAGTGGAATATTGAGGCTTATATAACATTTCATAGCTGGTGTAGAAAAGACCAGGGCACTGAAGGACAAGCTGAAAGTCTAGAGTCTGTTGTATAATCTTCCTCCTTCTCAGTTATGAATATATGACCAACTGTTTTTCCTTCCTCAACTGAAGCAACTTTGATATTTGAAACCAGTGTTTAAAATTTACCCTTCATTTAACCTTCTGTTGCAGAAAGTGGAATGTCCTCTCCTTAGAAAGCCAAATCCCTCTCTTTGCTCAATTTAATCAAATCCTCTGCCAGGAAGAATTTTAAAAGCATCATCTTAATGAAAAGCACTTTTTCATGTTGAGAGAAAGAACATGAGCTTTGGAGTAACCATGACTAAGATAATTTAGGAATATTTTACTGAAGACTGAGGAAGAAAAACCATGAGATTGATCATCTAGATAGATGCCAGAGACATTCACTAATTAAAAATACACATAAGGATCCATCTTAAATACAGCATGCACACGCACACACACACACAGAATGTGTCAACCAGACAACAGTTAGAATCATGACTTAAAGGTGAAGTATTCAAGACATTTCTCACTAAAATCTCGACTAACATGAGGATATCTGCAGTCATGACTATTATTTAACATTCTTCTGATTATAATTATTATAAATGAAAAGTAAGAATATTAAAACTTTTAACTGATGAATAAAATAACATTTATGGGTAATATGGTTGTCCAGTGCTCTTACATTGTCCTTTCATGAATTTTTTTATTGTAAGTGTATGATTCTTTTATAAACAGGAAAGTAGTTATTTTCATTAAAAAAATTAAAAGAGTTGTCCTAGACTATCTAAGACAGGATCCTTTGGCTCTTTATATTCTATTATTCTCATAGAGCTATTTGCCATTATGTAGTATCGTGGCATAGATTATTTTATTTTGAACCTGATATTAACCCTGAGAGAAAGTAGTAGTTATTGTTTTCATATATCAGCAAGATTAAATGGCCTGCCCTGGGTCACATGGCAATAAGTAGCAAAACCATAATTCTCAGCCTCTGAATCCATTACCTTTTCTACTCTAAAAAAGTTATTTCCAACAAGGTAGCACGATGTAATGCTGGGATTCTAAAACTTTGGTATATGTGTGACTCACCATGGATTATTACCTAAAAATGCATAATAGTGGGCCCACCTATAGTCTAATTCACTAAGATTAGAGTGATGATCCAGAAATTTACATTTTTAACCTGTACCTCATGGTACTTCTATTAAAGGTGATTCATTGACCACACTTAAGTAAACATTCAGTTCAGTTCAGTTGCTCGGTCGTGTCCAGCTCTTTGCGACCCCATGAATAACAGCCCGCCAGGTCTCCCTGTCCATCACCAACTCCCGGAGTTCACTCAGACTCATGTCCATCAAGTCGGTGATGCCATCCAGCCATCTCATCCTCTGTCATCCCCTTCTCCTCCTGCCCCCAATCCCTCCCAGCATCAGGGTCTTTTCCAATGAGTCAGCTCTTCGCATGAGGTAGCCAAAGTATTGGAGTTTCAGCTTCAGCATCAGTCCCTCCAGTGAACACCCAGGACTGATCTCCTTTAGGATGGACTGGTTGGATCTCCTTGCAGTCCAAGGGACCCTCAAGAGTCTTCTCCATCACCACAGTTCAAAAGCATCAATTCTTCGGCGCTCAGCTTTCTTCACAGTCCAACTCTCACATCCATACATGACCACTGGAAAAACCATAGCCTTGACTAGACAGACCTTTGTTGGCAAAGTAATATCTCTGCTTTTGAATATGCTATCTAGGTTGGTCATAACTTTCCTTCCAAGGAGTAAGTGTCTTTTCATTTCATGGCTGCAATCACCATCTGCAGTGATTTTGGAGCCCCCCAAATAAAGTCTGACACTGTTTCCACTGTTTCCCATCTGTTTCCCAAGAAGTGATGGGACCAGATGCCATGATTGAGCTTTAAGCCAACTTTTTCACTCTCCTCTTTCACTTTCATCAAGAGACTTTTTAGTTCCTCTTCACTTTCTGCCATAAGGGTGGTGTCATCTGCATATCTGAGGTTATTGATATTTCTCCCAGCAATCTTGATTCCAGCTTGTGCTTCTTCCAGCCCAGCATTTCTCATGATGTATTCTGCATACAAGTTAAATAAGCAGGGTGACAATATACAGCCTTGATGTACTTCTTTTCCTAATTGGAACCAGTCTGTTCCATGTCCAGTTCTAACTGTTGCTTCCTGACCTGCATATAGGTTTCTCAAGAGGCAGGTCAGGTGGTCTGGAAAGTAGTAAGCAAATATGAAAACAGCTTGGTTTGCATACCACTTCCTCTCCCTGTACTATTTCTAAAGTCTTAGATAGTCAAGCAGTGGATAGTAGAGAACCAGTAGAATGTACTGAATGAGAGTATAGGCTTTGGATCAAATACGCCTTGGGCATGTTACCTGATAACAAAGTTCCCACTTTGTAAGAAAGCTTTAAAAGAGTATGTGTTAATAAGTTCCTTAGTGAGGATTGAGAGAACAAGGGCACAGACAGACTAGAAGTGTTAACTCTAATGGAAGCCTCAGCGCAAATACAAAAAAAACCCTAAAGTACCAAGGGTTCTTTACTGACCAAAAGATTTTGTTTCCCCATTAACCTTTTTTTTTTTTTTTGCTTAAAGTCATTAGAGACAGAGATTGCTTAAACTTTTTATTTTTAATTAAATCTCAAAGTGAATTGTGTCTTCCCTGGTGGCTCAGTCGGTAAAGAGTCTGCCTGCAATGCAGCAGACCCAGGTTCAATCCCTGGGTCGGAAGGATCCCCTGGAGAAGGAAATGGCAACCCACTCCAGTATTCTTGCCTGTAGAATTCTATGGACAGAAGAGCCTGGTGGGCTATAGTCCATGGGGTCGTAAAGAGTCGGACACGATTGAGTGACTAACACTTTCACTTTTCACTTTCAAAGTGAATTGATACTGTAATTGATGAGATGTTCTGGATTAAATATTTGAATAGATGTTTCAGAAGTACTGGTAAAGTTTGGGATAGTACAGGTTTTACTCGTATTTCTAATACCCAATTTGAAAGAAAAGGCATCAAATGAAGGATTTTATAAAAAGGCATCACAGTCTTAGACTCTGAGATTGAGTTATTTCAGATGGCTCTTTTAGATCTGATATGTTATACAAGTTTAGAATATTAATTGGCAGGTTGTGTGGAAAATGGTGGGAGAGATTTTAGCATACCATCTTTCTCTGTGCATACCTCCTGTTATATATCCTTTCACCTCCTTCTTAGATCTGTTAATCATAATGTATAATATTGTCATTTTTCTAACATTTATATTTTATTTTTATATTTTCACTCAAGTCTTATTACTGTGTACTGCTGATACTATGACTACTTAAATCTTACACAATCCTGTTCCAGTTTTAGTTGTCTATAATTTTAACTTGTGTTTGTTGCTTAATTTTTTTCAGTTTAACTAAGAAAAAAGTTCCTATCCATATGAATGTAGTACCTGAAGGTATTTTACAGCTTTATAAAATAAGCATTTGAGAGAGTGTCAAAAACTTATGGGATCCTTATATTGTAGAGTAATTATGGTCAGTAGCATTCCATTTAGTTCAAGAAATGAAACTGTTTTTCTCTGCAGGAGAGAAGATGAAAACATAATTTTATACATTCTAGAATTATTATTTTGTTATATTACTAAAGGAGTGAGAAAAGGTAGAAGTCAATCTTCAATAAAATCACTGAAGAGATCATTTTGTTATGAAAGAGTAAATAAGGATCTATACAGATGATAAATTGCATTAAGTACAATTTAATAATTGAATTTCTTTTTTCATTACTTGTCACATCTATTTTATTCAGCAAATATTTATAAAACACCTATTGTATGTCAGGCTGTGCTGGATGCCTGGCATGCATAGATGAACATAACATATCTTTTTTTACTAATTTTTTTAAATTGAAGTATAGTTGATGTACAGTGTTCCAAGTATACAGCATTGGATAATCCCAGTGTACATTCCTTGGGATTATCCACATAGGCAATAATGTCAGCTGCAATAAGGGACAGTTTTATTACTTTCTTTCCAGTCTCTATGCTTTTTGCTTCTTTTCATCCCCCCACCTTATTGCACAGACTTGAACTTCCAATACTGTTGAATAAGAATGGTAAGAGCAGATATCCTTGCCATGTTTCTAATCTGCTGCTGCTGCTAAGTTGCTTCAGTCGTGTCCGACTCTGTGCGACCCCATAGACAGCAGCCCACCAGGCTCCCCCGTCCCTGGGATTCTCCAAGCAAGAACACTGGAGTGGGTTGCCATTTCCTTCTCCAGTGCATGAAAGTGAAGAATGAAAGTGCAGTCGCTCAGTCGTGTCCAACTCTTAGAGACCCCAAGGACTGCAGTCTACCAGGCCCCCTCCATCCATGGGATTTTCCAGGCAAAAGTAGTGGAGTACGGTGCCATTGCCTTCTCCCAAGGACAAAATCCCATGGACGGAGGAGCCTGGTAGGCTGCAGTCCATGGGGTTGCTAAGAGTCGGACACAACTGAGCTACTTCACTTTCACTTTTCACTTTCATGCATTGGAGAAGGAAATGGCAACTCACTCCAGTGTTCTTGCCTGGAGAATCCCAGGGACAGGGGAGCCTGGTGGCTGCCATCTATGGGGTCACACAGAGTCGGACACGACTGAAGTGACTTAGCATAGCATAGCAATGCTGTAGGGTTTTACTGAGGAAGCTTTATCAAGGTGAAGAAGTTCCTCTCTATTCTTTTTCTGTGAGATTTTTTTAATCATGAATAGGTTTTGGATTTTTTTTCAAATGCTTTGCCTAGATCTTTTGATATGATCCTGTCATTTTTCTTCTAAGTTTTAACCAATTAAAATGGTGAATTATATTATTAGTTTTTGAGTACTGAAACAGCATACCATCTCTGGAATAAACCCTACTTGGTCGTGGTATATAATTTTTCTTACATGTTGCTAAATTCTGTTTGCTAATATCTTGTTAAGGATTTTTGTATCTGTGTTCACAAGGGATATTGGTCTGTATTTTTGTTTGTTTTGTTTTGTTTGGTCTGTATTTTTCTTTTTGTGTGTTGTCTTTGCTTTGGGCATAGGTGTAAAACTAATTTCATAAAATAAATTGAGCGGTTTTGTTTCTTCTAATTTGTGGAAGGTTTCTTCTTTAATAGTTTGGTAGAATTCTCCAGTGAAACCATCTGGACCTGGAGTTGTATTTTGGGGCAGTTTTTAAATTAGAAATTCAGTTTCTTTGTTTTTTAAAGAATTTGGTCCATGTCATCTAAGTTGTTGAAATTTATGGGGGTAGAGTTAAATATAATATTCCCTTATCTTTTTGATGTCTTCTGAGTTGGTAATGATAGTCCCCTGTTTTATTTCTGATGTTGGTAATTTGTGTCTACTCACTTTGTCATCTATTATTTGATCTTTTCAAGGAATCAGCTTTTTCATTGATTATTTTCCTTGTCAGTTTCATTGATTTCTGTGTTTATTATTTCCTTCCTTCTACTTGCTTTGGATTTATTTTGCTTTTCTTTTTCTAGGTTCTTGAGGTGGGTTCTTAGATTATTGATTTGTTATTTTTTCTGTTTTCTAATGTATGCAGTAGTATGTATATTATATGTACGATGCTATACATTTTCCCCTCAGCACTGCTTTAGCCACCTTCCCCCAAATTTTGATGTATTTTCATTTAGTTCAGTGTATTCTTTAAATATCCCTTGAGACTTTGTCTTTGATCCATGAATTATTTAGTAGTGTGTTTTTTAGTTTCCAAGTATTTAAATTGCTTTTTTTTTTTACTATTAACTTTTGTGGCAGGTCTTGCTGTATGCTCATTGGGCACTTGAAAAGAATCTCGGTTCTGCTGTTGTAGGGTGGAATGTTTATTAGATCCTACTAACAAATGATGTTGTTGAGTTCTGCATCCTTGCTTATTTTCTGTCTGCTTGTTCCATTAGTTGTTGACTAGGAGAGTTGATTTAATCTAACTGTAATTGTAGATTTATCTTTTTTTCCCATTCAATTCTGTCCATTTTTGCTTCACATATTTTGCTATTCTGGTTGTTTGGTGTAGACGCACTCAGTGAGGCTTGCTGCATCTTCTTGGTGCATTTATTCTGTTATGCTTATATAATAGCCCTATCTGTTTCCACTAATTTTCTTTGGTCTGAAATCTGCTTTATTTGATAGCCTTTTTGTGGTCATCATTTCTTTGCTTTTGAGAAGTTTAATTATAATGTATCTTGGCTTTAGGTTTATTTTATTTGAGCTTTGCTCAACTTTTTGAATCTGTAACTTTAGTCTCTTACCAAAAGTTTGAGGAGTTAGCCATTATTTTTTTTTTTTTTCAGCTCCTCTCTATTCTTTCCTTCTGAGCTTTGATGACACAAACGCTAGATCATTTTTTACGGTTCCATGGGTCCTGAACCTCTTCTCTTTTCTTCTTTTTTTAAATCTTATTTTCTTCCAGTGTTTAAGATTGGTAGTTTCTATTCTTCTGTTTTCCAGTTTGCAGACTCTTTCCTCTGTCTCCTCTACTCTGCTGTTATGTCTTCTGTTTGCTGAGACTAGGTATTTCCTTGGTGAGCCTTTTAATTTTTTTATTGTTTCAAGTATTTATTTATTTAATTGTTCATTAAAGCATTTTCATCAAATAATTCCAGCATATCTCATCTCATTTTTCACATCTACTGATTGACTTTTTTCCTTCAATTTGTTATCTTCCTTGTTCTTGGTATAACTAGTGATTTTCAGTTGAAAGCTGGATATTTTATGTATTTTTATTCAAATGAATAGAAATTATATATGATGGTATACTTCCTTATTAAAAAGGAAATGTCTCATTTAATATAGCTAAAAGCAAAGATGGAAATCATTAGGCATGCTGAGAGCAGCAACTTTAAAGTGTCAGTGCTAACACATTGGTTTTAAAGAGATTATCTGGGTTTTGTAATAAAGAGTAAAAATGAAAAATGTCTGTAAGATGCTGGAAACGATGTCATAAAATAGTATGTCTAAAAGACAAGATACAATAAAGGGTTTTATTTTTTTATTTTTAGTTCTTAGGAAACTAAATCCTCATACAAGATGTACATCTGTTACTTGACTTTTTCATATTCAGCATATACAAGTTTTTAGAGACACATTGTATGTGTAGGCTGCCAGGAACCATTTGCCTTCCCCAAATATTTGTTGGAATGTAAGGCATTGTGCAGAAAGTTTAAAAATGAGTAATTAAAACACAGTGCTTGCCCTCAATTCAACTTGGCAAATGTTGAGTTCCTGCTGTGTAAAGTGGAGTACATAGGCCCTGAAAAAATGCTGACATGAGATCTTTCCCTAAAAGACATTACAATTTAATGGAAAATACATGTACAATTCACTGCATTTTAAAGTTAAATTCTTTTAAAAATAGTAGATAGGGTATAGTCTTGTAGGAAAGAGAGAAAAACTACATTTGTATGTGTGCGTGCTAAGTTACTTCAGTCGTGTCCAACTGTTTGAGACCCTATGGACTGTAGCCTGCCAGGCTCCTCTGTCCATGGGATTCTCCAGGCAAGACTGGAGTGGGTTGCCAGGCCCTCCTCCAAGAGATCTTCCCAACCCAGGGATCAAACCAGTGTCTCCTACGGCTCCTGCACTGCAGCCAGATTCTTTACTGCTGAGCCACCAGGGAAGCCCCCAAAATATGTTTATATAGTAATAGAAGACAATATAAGCACAAAGTATTTAGGTCATTCCTTTTCTCAAAACCTCAACCCAGTCTTTCCGTTTGCTTTCACAGACTACCTTTGTCTCCTGCTACCCTGAAAAAATTGAACCTATCCAGTCATTTTCCTTCAGCTGTCTTCTACCTATATACATAATTTTTAAATCAAAACCTATTCTCATCATATTTTTCCCAGACTGGGGAACAAGGTTTCCCACCTTAGTGCTCTAACCTTATTTCCTCATATCTCTTTCAGGATCTTGCTCCAGCAGTCACCCGTTTTCTTTCCTAAGTCTTCAATCTTTTCATCATCATTGGCTCTTTTCCTTCAACCTATATATATGCTGAACAGTCTCTCACCCTAAAAAGACTTTCCTTATCTCAGTAAGCCATCTGGTCTAATCTGTTTCCTTTTCTCATTCCTACCTCTGAAAACAGTACTCTGCCTTTCCTTATTGTCTCTATTCTGATAGTCATAATGACTTTATATAATAAACATATTTATGAACCTTGAAATGTTTACAAATAGAGAATTAAAATTTATTTTGAAAGAGCTAGGAAAAGGTCTGTAGCATTTGAAAGAGTTCTCATCTCTTCAGATCTTTGGTATAAAGAAACACAGGGAGAATAAACTCAACCAAGTTTAGCCAAATGCAATACAGATAGAAGACTTCTATTTCTGATTATGTCATTGCCCTTTTCACAGAAGAGGCTTGTATTATTTTGGTGCTTCCGAAATGGTTTCAATCACTGGCTACATGTATATGACTCCCCAATATGTATCTCAAGTTTGTTTGTTTTTATTTCCAGTTGTTTTCTGGCCATCTTCCACCTTGATGTCTCATAGGTATCTCAGACCCAGTATCCCAATGCTATCATTTTTATTCCCTAAGGTTTCTTTAGCACCACACTCACCAGTGTTTTCTACCTCTGTTCTTGGCACTGTCCCACCCAGTCAGCCAGGTTAAAAACTAGGAGTCCTCCTTTGGGTCTTCCCTGTAGTCCAGTGGTTAAGACACTGCTCTTCCACTGCAGGGGCCACAGATTTGATCCCTGATTGGGGAACCAAGATCCCACATGCCTTGCAGCGTGGCCAAAAAAAGAGGGAAAAACAACAACAAAAGCTAGGAGTCATCCTTGACTCTACGCTTCTTCTCATCTTCACACTTCACCAAATTCTGACAATTTTAGTTCCTAAATATTTCTTAGTTTTTGCCTGGCCTTTTTATACCTTCTATTTGCTCTCAATTCTAGTCCTTGTCTTTTCTCACTGAGCTACCACAAGAGCCTTTTCATTAATACACCACTTCCAGTCTTCACTCCTCATAGTCATCTCTTTTATAGTATCTAGCACTGCATTATTCACTAATGTAGCTACTAGCTACATAGAGCTATTGAGCACTTGAGATGTGCCTAGTCAAAATTGGTATATGTTTTACATGTGAAATACAACCTGAATTTTGTAGACTTGGTATGGAAAAGAGTGTAAAAGGTCTCCCTAAGAATTGTATATATTATATTATTATTGGTCATACATTAAAATAACATTTTAGGTATATTAAATATATTATTAAAATTATCTTTACCTGTTTCTTTTTAAATAGCTTTTAAAATATGGTTACTAGAAGATGTAATATTATGTATGTAACTCTTCCTCCAGCTTTTCATGTAGCTGGCTCCTTTTCACTACCCAGATATTCTTAGAGATCTTCTCTGCCTTTACACTATCTACCTAAAGGAATTCCACCAAAATCACTCATGTCACTATGTTCTGTTCATGGCACTTTTCACTATCCGAAATCATCTTGTTTATTTGTGTATCTGATAATTGTCTACCCCAAGTAAGTAGTAAACTTCATTAGGGTAGGAAATTTGTCCACTGGTGAATTAGATTCATAACTGTGTACATAGTATCTAGAATAATACCTGGCATTTAGTAAGTAGGTGTTCATTTGTTGAATGAATGATCTCTACTCTTTGATATGGCTCTCTCTGCCTCACAAACCTGATTAACTCAAGACTTAACTTTCAAGACTCAACTCAAGTAGTACTTCCTCCAGGAACCCTTTCCTGGCTGTTTCCCCCTTCTGAAAGTCTTAACCTGTTGATTCCCTCTCTATACACAGTTCTGCAGTTACACTTACACACTGTGCTTTTGTTCATTTTACATCCTCTTTCACACTTAACCCTTAATAATTCTTCAGTATATTTCTATTCTCTAAACTATACCTGGTTACCCAGTAGACAACAGATTTTCCTTTGCAGCTGACCTAATATATGTATATAAAACACAGCTTATGACACTCAGCAAACATTTGTTGAATGAGTAAATGAATTCCTGTGTCCTTTGTAAAAACAATATAACAACATTAAACACTTCTTTAAATCATTTATAAAATATCATCACCATATTAGTAACTGTTTTCTTTAGCCCACTTTCTTCCTTTTTCTTTTAGTTTAATTATACAAGCATAACATGGATATGTATAATCACTGTAAAAAACAAAATTCAAATAATACATGCTGCTGCTGCTAAGTTGCTTCAGTCGTGTCCAACTCTGCATGACCCCAGAGACGGCAGCCCACCAGGCTCCCCTGTCCCTGGGATTCTCCAGGCAAGAACACTGGAGTGGGTTGCCATTTCCTTCTCCAATGCATGAAAGTGAAAAGGGAAAGTGAAGTTGCTCAGTCATGTCCGACTCTTAGCGACCCCATGGACTGCAGCCCACCAGGCTCCTCCATCCATGGGATTTTCCAGGCAAGAGTACTGCAGGGAGGTGCCATTGCCTTCTCTGAAATAATACATAAATAAAGTTAAAAGGGAATCCCCTTAATAATCTTACTTTTTTCATCAGGGATAGCTACCTCTGTCTTTTTCTATTAACATAATGTAGTAATATGTTTTAAATTCTGCTCTCCAGATACCTTGGAAATATTTTTAATATTTCTTAATAGTTTATGGAGCTCTTTTTTTGAGTTGAGATGGTCTTAGAGAAATGGTGCTGTCTAGTAAAAAAAACTTCCTTTGATTAGGATTCCTATTACTAGTTTCCTTATTTATCCTTAGGCCTAGTGATTTCCATTTTTGTCTGTCATTTTAAGATTATGAATTTTCTATAATCACAGAGTTGAAAAGAGGTAGAGTCTGGATTCAAACCCAGATCTAACATCAGACCCACCTATCTTTCCACTTACTGTCTCGCTGAACTTCAGCTTTCTTAATTTCAAAATGGGAATATAATGTCTGTCTTGCCTGTTCTAGGATAAATTAATAACCACCTAAGGAGGTATAACACATGTGACCTCAGATATTAACTGAAATGTATTTAAAAGATCACAGAAGTTTCTAGATCCATTAGTTTTCAGAGAACCATGTTAGTCTCATAATTCAGTGCTTTGATGCTTTTAGGTTATAGGAATAGAACTAGGAATTTGGTAGATGCCAAACTCATTCATAACTCAGCTTACCTATGTAGGCTTGGGCTTTGAAAACAGTATCCCCAGTCTGTTTTGTTTCCTTATTTAATTTCAGATTGAAAACTAGTAAGCTATTACCAGAGTAGAAAGGTTTTGGTTGAAAGAACACTGTTCACTTTACATACAGTGCCACTTTTTTCATATTTAACATGCTGCCTGACTCTTTAGACCCCATGGACTGTAGCCCACCAGGCTCTCTGTCCATGGAATTCTGCAAGCAAGAACGCTGGAATGGGTATCCATTCCCTTCTCCAGGGGATCTTCCCAACCAGGGATTGAACCCAGGTCTTACTGCAGGTCTTTATCATCTGAGCCATGAGGGAAGCCCATATTTAAGATATCCTTCATGAAATATTGCTCAGGATGATGTCCATGTGATTTTTTCTGTTTTCTCTCTTAGCAGTTTTCCTAACATACTCTTTTGCTTAATTCTTCCTATGAAGCCTAATAGGTACAAAACTCTAAGAAGCTTATTTGTTTTAGACTCAGTAGATACCATTACCATCCACATGTCTGGTATTAATTATGCTTCTAATATGGCAGGTGTGTAATAGAAGCTTAGGGTAGAATACCAATGACTTGATTTTCTGTGATTCTGAACTCTACTAAAGTGGGCTACCAGAGTTAGCCAACAGAGAATTAGATGTAATTGCTTGCCTAAAGTGATAATATCTTCCTGATACAATCCCTGAATACCAATGAAGGCAGATAATTTCAGGGAGACGCACTCCTCATTTAGGAGATGGGAAAGATCAAGTAAGGGTGATAATTAAAAAGACCAAAAATATAGCATTTGTAGACCAGATGCATGTTAATCATTGTTTGAAGAAGTTCATAAGATAAAAATTACTTATTCTAAAATACTGTATTAAAATTTTTTTTAAGTCAGTGAGTCCTTATGTATGTTTCATAGAAACTTCATAGAAATAATATGGGATTAAAGGAAGGCAATTTAGCCCATTGTCCCATTTTAATAATTATATTCTAAAGTTGGATAAGTCAAAATGTTAGTCACTTAGTCGTGTCTGACTCTTTGCAAGCCCATGGACTGTAGCCTGCTAGGTTCCACTGTCCATTTAATTTTCCAGGCAGGAATTCTGGAGTGGGTAGCCATTTTTCCTTCTTCAGGGGTTCTTCCCGACCCAGGGATCAAACCCAGATTTCAGACCCAGGTCTCCCATGTTGTAGGAAGATTGTTTATTGTCTGAGCCACCAGTGAAGCCCATATTCTAAAGATAGAACTTGTATTTAAAAGCTAGAAGAAATAACAGAAAATTAGCACATTATTTTTAGTTTCATTATTAATTCCTTTTTCTGTCTTTTTCTCTGTTGCTCTTATTTTGAAAGTATGATGAATGAATTGTGTTACATTGCTAAATTTGCTTTATTCTTTACAAACCTTAGTAGATGAGTTACAGATTTTTTTTATGCAACCATGATGCTAATTATTGAAAATATTACTCAGCTAGACTCTATGTCTGTATATAGAATGAAGTGAACAGGTATGTCAGAACATATCTGACTAAACCTATTTAGTAAGTAAATATTATGTTAAATCTTTTAAATTGATATTTTGTATAGCACCGTGTTATAGTACAAATGTTAACCCAGTTTGCTTTTGATGGAGGAAAGTTTTGTGGAAATAGTTTAAACCTTAAAATGTGTTTATATCCAAGTTTGACTGTTCATTAGAATCAGCTATGGGCCATTTTAAAAACTTGTATTTCTGTTCCCTACCACCGACTTTCCAGGAGAAGAATGTGGTGTCCTGGCACAGTAGCTCTCATCCAGGAATGGGGGTGGGGCACTGATTTGCAGTGTTTGCTGATTTCCATGGTGTAAATACAGACTGCCACCATAGCCAATTTCAAGCTACTAAGATGATTCACGTGGAATGTTGTGAGATGATGTATATAGTATTTCCATTATATAGATAAAATAAACATATATAACCTAAAAGAACAAATAATATCAAATTTTAGTAAAATAATTAGGAAGTGATGAATCTGAGTTTTCATTGCCTTTGTCTTTAATATAGCGGATTATAAGTTTATGTAATTTAACTTAAAATGACTGTTTAACAACTAGTTTGCAAAGTTTTGAAAATTTATTAATCACCTCATAAAGCTGATACAAACTGTTGCTAACAACACACTGGAGCTCAGAAATATCTGTATCTTTTTTTAACCAACTAAATAGTTCTGATGAAAGCAACCTGCCAATCAGGTATTTTTCTGAAATATGGATCTAATCCTAAGTCACAAGAAAGCATTCCACAGTCAGACCCAGAATGTCTTCCAGCCTCATTTCAAAGCATACCCACTCCCCCACATCTTCTGTTTCACCCACACTAGATTTAGATTACTTGAAGCTTCTCAAAACATGCCTTGCACTTTCCCACCCTCATGCCTTATCATTAGTTTCTTTTAGCCTTGAATAGCCTTGCCTCATCTGCCTGACTTTTGCAACACTATTTATTTATCCTTCTAGAAATAACTCAAATGCTGCTTCCTCTTACTTCATACTTTTGGAAAACAGTCCCATTCTCCTTGATGTTCTTGTAGTACTTTGCTTATTTTATTTGGAGCTCCAATTGTCATTGATGACAAATGGCCGTTTCAACTAAATAGATTATAGATGTTTAAAGGGCACCTTTGAATAATACTGTACTTAACACCTTAATATATAAAATGATTAATAAGAACTTTTTGTTTGTTTGCTTGTCTGGCAGTACTGTGAGGCTTGTGGGATCTTAGTTCCTTAACCAGAGATTGAACCCAGGCCCCGGCAGTGAAAGCACCAAGTCCTAATCGCTGGACCACCAGGGAATTTCTAGCACTTGTTTAATAGGAAGGATTATGGATAATCCATGATACAGCCTTTACTTTCTAATCCTTTGGGAAAGTAATTGAAATTTAAACTTTTTTTGAATTAGATGACACCTTTTTTTTTTCCCCCGATGATTGAGGACCATTTAGTAGTAATTATATACCTATGCCTTATAGCCAGAAAACAGACATAACATCATGATAACTTTCAGACTTATCAAAGAAGTTTCATTGGAGAATATATAAAGGACTTAAGAGTGAAAAAGATAAAGTTGTGTATTCTGATTTAGTGCACTTTATAATGTTGTCTGTCAGCTTAAAACCCTCATAGCTCAGTTGGTAAAGAATCCACCTGCAATGCAGGAGACACCGGTTCAAAGATCCCCTGGAGAAGGGATAGGCTACCCACTTCAGTATTCTTGGGTTTCCCTGGTGGCTCAGCTGGTAAAGAATCCGCTTGCAATGCAGGAGATCTGGGTTCAATCCCTGGTTTGGGAAAATCCTCTGGAGAAGGGAAAGGCTACCCACTCGAGTATTCTGGCCTGGAGAATTCCATGGAACTGTATAGTCCATAGGGTTGTGACGAATCAGACATGACTGAGCGACTTTCACTTCATCATTAAATAAAATCCAAAAGGAGCAAAAATATCATGCTTTGCTTTGTGGTTTGAGAGAAATTTGCTTTCATATATGTTCTTAAAGATACATTCCTTATCAAGTGTTGCTTTGTAGCATATTATCTAGAATTAAAATTATCTGTTTTCACAATAAATGTTGATAAGATCTAAGTATGGGAAGGAAATATTATTCTAAAGTAAAAACGATCCAAGAATTTCTCAAAGTAAATGCAGCACATCCCTTGTTGATGGTGTTTCATACATTTTTTAAAAATCTTTGACCCAAAGCTGCCACCTGATGGCAAAAATTAAAATGACAACTTTTGTAATATTCTAAACCTCCATCACAGTTACTTGAAATATTATGTTTTCAGCATTGAGCCTCTAAATTCTAAATGTACTTTTGTATAAGTTTTGTATATTTGTTGAATGTTTGATAATTATTTTGAATGTCAGATAAATCAGATTTATTACTTAACTTTTTTTAGATGGGGATCCTACTAAGGAGATTTACTTAAAATCTATTTATGGAGCTGGAGGATGAATCTGTTTTTTAATTAGTTTTACTTAATGAAGAATTTTACTCGAATGTAGTAATTTTCTCTTTCCTTTTCTTTCTTCAGAACAGCGTCACTCAGACACCATGGTGTTCTTCTATCTGTGGATCATCTTTTGTTTCATCAGTTCCTGTTACACCCTCATCTGGGATCTGAAAATGGACTGGGGTCTTTTTGATAAGAATGCAGGAGAAAACACCTTCCTCCGGGAAGAGATTGTATACCCCCAAAAAGTATGTACAAAGAGTGCTTATATTTATTTTTTAAAAAGAAAAAACACAAAAACAGAACACTCAGGTATATTACAGTATATACCCAACACCAGCCTACTTAAAATAATTACAAAAAAATGCTAATCCATTCAGTCAGTAAAAATGTACCAGATGTTAACTATATTCTGGGTGCTGTGGGAAATAAAACAAAGTAAAATTCTAGTTCTCAAGGAGGCTATAATCTATGTTCTAAACAGATAAGTAAACAGATTGCAATACAATATAATAAAGACTAGAATAGAGGAATAAATAATTAAATATCTTTTATGATTTGTTTTTTAACGTGCAGTTCCCTATGTCTCATGAGACTTAGGGAGAAGCCAGGTGGGCTGCAGTTCATGGAGTTGGCTATAGTGCATAGGGTTGTGAAAGAGTCAGGCACAACTTAGCGACTATACCATACCTTAGGTCTCAAATGCCCTGTTTCCCCTTAGTTTTCCTTGCAAATTCTTGTTCCTTCTTTTTATTTTTTTTAGCTTTCTACATCAAGCTGCTTATTTATTTTTAAAATTTGTTTATTTGTTTTTGGTCACACTACATAGCATGTGGGATCTTAGTTCTCCAGCCAGAGATCAAACCCATGTCCCCTGTAGTGGAAGCTCCAAGTCTTAACCATTGGACTGCCATGGAAGTCCCTTGTTCCTTCTTTTTAAAAGTCAGTTTGTTCCTTTCTCTAAGAAGCCTTTCTTATTTCTCCAAGCATAAGTACCTAATCGTCCTAGTCCCATTTTACACGATACAAACTTCCAATTATGGCAGTTATCACATTGCATTTTAATTACCTGTTTAGGTATCTGTATCCCTTACTATCCAGCATAGTCCCAGGCATACAGTACACAATATTTGTGGAATGAATGAATGAATAAAAAATACTTGACTGAATGAGCAGTGCTGTGAAAGCACAAAGAAAAGAGGTGTGCCTGACTTTGCTTGGGTACATCAAGAAGGCTTTTCTTGTCATTTATTTCAATCAGTTTTCTTAAAGTTTCGATTTCATCCAAAAACATGGATAATTAATTGAGAATCATTTGAGCACCTTATCTAAATTATGAATGAAAGGATGAGAGGGACTGAAATAAAAAGTCAAAAGACCAAAAGTATCTTTACTCAGATACTGAAGGAAATTAAACAATGAATTGGGAATCCTTATAAGTGAATTCTAAACCCAGCTCTCTCACTAATGAGCTACATAACTTTAGACAACCAGACTGCAGTGTATTCTATAAGGTGTTATACTAGATTATCTCGATCCTTTCCCAATCCTAAAATTCTGTGATGCAGAGGGGAGTATAAATTGGGCCACTAATATTTTATACTATGTCAAAATGTCATCAATACTTCAGAACTGAACTTCAAAAAGTGTGTGACTGTGTTATATGTAATTGGTGCTTAGGGAAGGCTGTTTTCAAGTGTGAGGATGGATTGAAAATAAATGATAGACTGAATATGATGAATGATATGTTAGGGTAACTTCATATAAACAAATGAAGGCAGAAAAGGAAATGTTCATTGACAGTGATTTTTAAGTCTCATTTGGAAAGAAAATTTAAAAAAGTAATATAAGCACAAGTCAGACAGCAGACATGTGTTCAAGAAAAGATGGCCTTTTGTTCACCAAATGCATGTGCCTTTGCTCCTTGTACTATTCTTGCCTTACTGAGAGATGTAATGCATTTCTATCTTATTATGATGATTGCTTTGATGAACTATTTATATCTTTACATAAATGTTAATCTGTTCATCCTTTAAGTACTAACTTTTTTATTTCTATGTAATAAAATTAGTTAATAGAAGCTTCCACTTGCTTTGTTATTACATGTTAAATGGCAAACCACTTCAGTATTCTTGCCTTGAGAACCCCATGAACAGTATGAAAAGGCAAAATGATAGGATACTGAAAGAGAAACTCCCCAGGTCAGTCGGGGCTCAATAGGCTAATGGAGATCAGTGGAGAAATAACTCCAGAAAGAATGAAGGGATGGAGCCAAAGCAAAAAGAATACCCAGCTGTGGATGTGTCTGGTGATAGAAGCAAAGTCCAATGCTGTAAAGAGCAATATTGCATAGGAACCTGGAATGTCAGGTCCATGAATCAAGGCAAATTGGAAGTGCTCAAACAAGAGATGGCAAGAGTGAATGTCGACATTCTAGGAATTAGCGAACTAAAGTGGACTGGAATGGGTGAATTTAACTCAAAGGACGATTATATCTACTACTGTGGGCAGGAATCCCTCAGAAAAAATGGAGTGGCCATCATGGTCAACAAAAGAGTCCGAAATGCAGTACTTGGATGCAATCTCAAAAACGACAGAATGATCTCTGTTTGTTTCCAAGGCAAACCATTCAGTGTCACAGTAATCCAAGTCTATGCCCCAACCAGTAACGCTGAAGAAGCTGAAGTTGAATGGTTCTATGAAGACCTACAAGACCTTTTAGAACTAACACCCAAAAAAGATGTCCTTTTCATTATAGGGGACTGGAATGCAAAAGTAGGAAGTCAAGAAACACCTGGAGTAACAGGCAAATTTGGCCTTGGAATACGGAATGAAGCAGGGCAAAGACTAACAGAGTTTTGCCAAGAAAATGCACTGGTCATAGCAAATACCCTCTTCCAACAACACAAGAGAAGACTCTATACATGGACATCACCAGATGGTCAACACCGAAATCAGATCGATTATATTCTTTGCAGCCAAAGATGGAGAAGCTCTATACAATCAGCAAAAACAAGACCAGGAGCTGACTGGCTCAGACCATGAACTCCTTCTTGCCAAATTCAGACTGAAATTGAAGAAAATAGGGAAAACCACTAGACCATTCAGGTATGACCTAAATCAAATCCCTTATGATTATACAGTGGAAGTGAGAAATAGATTTAAGGGCCTCGATCTGATAGATAGAGTGCCTGATGAACTAGGGAATGAGGTTCGTGACATTGTACAGGAGACAGGGATCAAGACCATCCCCATGGAAAAGAAATGCAAAAAAGCAAAATGGCTGTCTGGGGAGGCCTTACAAATAGCTGTGAAAAGAAGAGAAGCGAAAAGCAAAGGAGAAAAGAAAAGATATAAACATCTGAATGCAGAGTTCCAAAGAATAGCAAGAAGAGATAAGAAAGCCTTCTTCAGCGATCAATGCAAAGAAATAGAGGAAAACAACAGAATGGTAAAGACTAGGAATCTCTTCAAGAAAATCAGAGATACCAAAGGAACATTTCATGCAAAGATGGGCTCGATAAAGGACAGAAATGGTATGGACCTAACAGAAGCAGAAGATATTAAGAAGAGGTGGCAAGAATAAACAGAAGAACTGTACAAAAAAGATCTTCACGACCCAGATAACCATGATGGTGTGATCACTGACCTAGAGCCAGACATCCTGGAATGTGAAGTCAAGTGGGCCTTAGAAAGCATCACTATGAACAAAGCTGGTGGAGGTGATGGAATTCCAGTGGAGCTATTCCAAATCCTGAAAGACGATGCTGTGAAAGTGCTGCACTCAATATGCCAGCACATTTGGAAAACTCAGCAGTGGCCACAAGATTGGAAAAGGTCAGTTTTCATCCCAATCCCAAAGAAAGGCAATGCCAAAGAATGCTCAAACTACTGCACAATTGCACTCATCTCACACGCTAGTAAAGTAATGCTCAAAATTCTCCAAGCCAGGCTTCAGCAATATGTGAACCGTGAACTTCCTGATGTTCAAGCTGGTTTTAGAAAAGGCAGAGGAACCAGAGATCAAATTGCCAACATCCGCTGGATCATGGAAAAGGCAAGAGAGTCCCAGAAAAACATCTATTTCTGCTTTATTGACTATGCCAAAGCCTTTGACTGTGTAGATCACAATAAACTGTGGAAAATTCTGAAAGAGATGGGAATACCAGACCACCTGATCTGCCTCTTGAGAAATCTGTATTCAGATCAGGAAGCAACAGTTAGAACTGGTCATGGAACAACAGACTGGCTCCAAATAGGAAAAGGAGTACGTCAAGGCTGTATATTGTCACCCTGTTTATTTAACTTATATGCAGAGTACATCATGAGAAATGCTGGACTGGAAGAAACACAAGTTGGAATCAAGATTGCTGGGAGAAATATCAATAACCTCAGATATGCAGATGACACCACCCTTATGGCAGAAAGTGAAGAGGAACTCAAAAGCCTCTTGATGAAAGTGAAAGTGGAGAGTGAAAAGGTTGGCTTAAAGCTCAACATTCAGAAAACAAAGATCATGGCATCTGGTCCCATCACTACATGGGAAATAGATGGAGAAACAGTGGAAACAGTGTCAGACTTTATTTTTGGGGGCTCCAAAATCACTGCAGATGGTGACTGCAGCCATGAAATTAAAAGACGCTTACTCCTTGCAAGGAAAGTTATGACCGACCTAGATAGCATATTCAAAAGCAGAGACATTACTTTACCAACAAAGGTTCGCCTAGTCAAGGCTATGGTCTTTCCTGTGGTCATGTATGGATGTGAGAGCTGGACTGTGAAGAAGGCTGAGCGCCGAAGAATTGATGCTTTTGAACTGTGGTGTTGGAGAAGACTCTTGAGAGTCCCTTGGACTGCAAGGAGATCCAACCAGTCCATTGTGAAGGAGATCAGCCCTGGGATTTCTTTGGAAGGAATGATGCTAAAGCTGAAACTCCAGTATTTTGGCCACCTCATGCGAAGAGTTGACTCATTGGAGAAGACTCTGATGCTGGGAGGGATTGGGGGCAGGAGGAGAAGGGGACGGCGGAGGATGAGATGGCTGGATGGCATCACTGACTCGATGGATGTGAGTCTGGGTGACCTCTGAGAGCTGGTGATAGATAGGGAGGCCTGGCGTGCTGCAGTTCATGGGGTTGCAAAGAGTCGGACACGACTGAGCAACTGATCTGATCTGATGACCCATTTTTAGGGTCAAAATATGCTTTTGTACGTTAGGCTTTAAAAATATATATGAAAAATGTCCTAGGAGATCACCATACCCCTCTCAGCTTTAAAAGGGCAAATATTGGAGTTAAATTTATTGTGCTAAAAAAGGGAAGAAGCTATATGTGAAGTTCAGTGGGTGTTCATTTAAAAATTAAGAACACAGCTATATGAACCTTAAAATAAGTTCCTTGGCATTAACAGTGCATACTGTTGAGCACCATACCCAGGTCCAGGAAACATTTATGTCATCTCCATATTAAAACTTAACTTTTCTGTGTCTCTTGACCTCAAGTTAAGTGTATTCCTCCCAAAAGACTTTTAATTTTTGGTAACATCAACTCCCACATCAGTCAACTGTGGATCGGCTTGATTGGCTCTTAAAGACATACGAAATTGCAGCTTTTCATCAAGATACCTAATAATGATTGCACTGCATGTGGATTTATCCAAAAATTACATTATTGCTGTATTGAATGGCTGGGGGAAGGGACAGAGAGATGTTTTTTAAAATCTTCATAAAATTAATCATAGTAAGCAGTGAATAATGTCTAAAATTGATTAATCAAGATATAGAAATATACACACAATATTTAGAAATGTGGAAGATAAATGCTCAAAATTTGAAGATGTTTGCCTCTAGAGAATAGGACAAGAAGAGGACTGCTATTTCTTTTGTTTAGTAGCCTTCTAACATGACTGATTGATATTCCTTTGCCGACATTCTTTTAATAAAATAAATGCTATGATTTAATACATAGCAGTTCTACTTCCCATAAGATGTTGTAGCCTTTAAATACATATTTTAAAGGGCTTGTTATCTTGACATGAATAGAAAATCCATGAATTATAGTTCCGGCCAGTTGGCATTTTTTGTGCTTAAGACTTTGTGTAGCTAAAACTAAAAGAATTAGTTGAGTGCTTGTCTTCCCCATGTGGAAATGGGACATCCCTTAAATTTAATTGTGAAATACAAGCTTCGTGTTATTTTCTGACATCAAAGAAGAAGGAAAAACTTTTTTCAAATGAAGGGTAAGGCAATTTGAGAATAAAAGCTCAAATAACAGAGTTAGTAAATCTCATATTTTCTAATTTGAACCATTGAGCCATTGGTGTATCACGTACATTTTAGAATGTCATCTCAGTCAGCTTGAGGATCTCATCTGGTTTGTATTTCTAGGGTCTAGAAGAGAGCCTAGTATACAGTATGGGAATGAAGTATTAATATGTTTTTTAAAGGATCACTGAAATTCAGTAAAACTTCATTTTGAATATTATCCTATCTATGAAAAAAAACTAAATTGGTGAAGTCTTTTAAAATATGGAACTCTTTACCTCTTTTACTCATGCTTGTCAGTATGATATGTGACTCTTGTTTACTGTGCTAGGTATGCTTACTTGTAAGAAACACGATGGTCAATTTACTCAATTTGCTTATTGTCCCTCAGGCCTACTATTACAGTGCCATCATAGAGGATGTGATCCTGCGCTTTGCTTGGACTATCCAGATCTCAATTACCTCCATGACTTCGTTGCCTCATTCTGGGGACATCATTGCTACTGTCTTTGCTCCCCTTGAGGTTTTCCGGTAAGCAGACTACTGTAAAGTTTATCAGAGATTTTTTTTTTTTTACCTAAAATGTTACTCAGTACTTATAAATTAGATTTTATTAAAAACTTATACCTGAAAAGCTTAAAATTTCCAACTTTTCTCAGACTTCTCATCTGCCTCAGTGTTGGAAAATATTGACTGAAGGACTAAGAGATTAATTCTTAGAAAGTTATGCTGATGATGACTTTTTTAGAAACTTTTTTAAGAATTGGACTCCATTTGAATATCCAAATGACTAATGAACATATGGAAATGTTCTTTACGTGATTAGTCACCAGGGAAGTGCAGCTTAAACCTGCTTTTGAGATACAGCTGCTCCCCTGTAAATGCTAAAATGAAAACTGCAGACACACCAGGTGTTGATAAGAGTATAGAGCAACTGGAATCTACAAACACTGCAAGGAGAAGGAAACCAGTACAGTAGCCACTATGGAAAACTCTTTGTCAGTATCTACCAAAGCTGTGCATGAACTCTTGGTATGTATATAGCAAACTTGGTGACTTAAGGCCACCAAGAGCCACATACAAGAATGTTCACAATAATATTATTTGCAGCAGACCAAAGTGGAGACTACCCAAGGGCTTAGCAATATTAGAGCAGATAAATTGTGATATTTACACACATGCAAATCTATTCGGTAATGAGGACAAAAGGCTAAATACAAAAATATGAATGAATCTCACAAGGCAAAGTATTGAGCAAAAGAAGTTAGCCACAAAAGAGTATGTCCCTGTATGAGTTCAAATTTATAAAGTTCAAAAGCAGGCTAAATTTATCTATGGTATTAGAAGTCAAAATAGTATTTGCCCTTGTGGGACAGCGAGTGGAAGTGGCACCAAGAGAACCTCCTTGAGTGGGGAGTGCTAAGTCGCTTCAGTCGTGTCCGACTCTGCGACCCCATAGACGGCAGCCCACCAGGCTCCCCTGTCCCTGGGATTCTGCAGGCAAGAAAACTGGAGTGGGTTGCCATTTCCTTTTCCAATGCGTGAAAGTGAAGTCACTCAGTCGTGTCCGACTCTTCGAGACCCCATGGACTGCAGCCTACCAGGCTCCTCCGTCCATGGGATTTTCCAGGCAAGAGTACTGGTGAGTAATGGAGTGGGGTGCCATTGCCTTCTCCTGAGTGGGGAGTACGGTGCAATAAAGTTCTGTTTCTTGAAATGTGTGCTGATTACACGGTGGGAGTTCAATTTGCTAAAATTCATTATGCTGTGCCCATCATACCTGTTCACTTCTCTGAATATGTATTACACTTAATAAGTTTTTAAATTAAAAAAAATAATTGAGCTCCATTGGAAAGGTTGTGAGTAGAAACAGGGAGGTAAAAAGTCTTAGAAATTAGAATTAAAATCTTTTGAGAATCATATTTTACAATTTAGCAACCTGGGTTATTTAGCCCACCTTCTCAGTGGAAACAGTAAAAATGCTAGATAAAGTGTTTTTTTAATCTTCCTAAAAACATCAGTGATCTGACATGATAGCCCAAAGTCTTAAGTGAAGGTAGGTACCCCATGATAAGCAGAACACTAAAGCTGGTTTTGCACTTAAGAAATTTGCTAAACCAAAAGACTTTGAGATTCATCTGTGATAGCCAATTCAAATTTGTATGCACCTAATACATAGCTTGAAAAATAGTAAAATGAAAGTTGTCATTGCTAGAAAGTAAAAGTAGATAAATTTATAATTTTAGAGGAAAATGTTAGCATACTTTTCTCATTATAAACAAGTAATCAAGTAACAACTTCCCTGGTGCCTCAGTTGGTATAGATTCCACCTGCCAATGGAGGGGAGAAGGCAATGGCACCCCACTCCAGTACTCTTGCCTGGAAAATTCCATGGATGGAGGAGCCTGGTGGGCTGCAGTCCTTGGGGTCTCGAAGAGTCAGACACGACTGAGCGTCTTCACTTTCACTTTTCACTTTGATGCATTGGGGAAGGAAATGGCAACCCACTCCAGTATGCTTGCCTGGAGAATCCCAGAGACGGGAGCCTGGTGGGCCGCCGTCTGTGGGGTCGCACAGAGTCGGACATGATTGAAGCGACTTAGCAGCAGCAGCAGCAGCCAATGCAGGAGACACGAGTTCAATCCCTGATCCAGGAAGATCCCATATGCCACGAAGCAACTAAACCTGTGCACTACAACTATTGAGCCTGTACTCTAGAGCGGGCAGACCACAACTACTGAGCCCACGTGCCACAGTTACTGAAGCGTAGAGCCGTGCTCTGCAACAGGAAAAGCCATAGCAACCAGAAGCCTGCACACCGCAACTAGAGAGTAGCCCCTGCTTGTCACAACTAGAGAAAAGCCCACACAGAAATGAAGATCCAGCACAGACAAAAATAAATAAAGTTTTAAGAAAACAAGTGATCAATTAACCAACTTTACCTAATTGACATATGTAGAGCATTGTGTGCAACCTAGCTACTAAATACAAATGCTTTTAAATACACATGGAACATTTACCAAAATTAACCATGTGTTGGGCTGTATAAAGGAAGTCTTAACAAATGTTAGAATAAAATCACAAAAAGATACCTGAAAATTCACAAACGTTTAGAAATTTAGCAGCATATATATAAATAATCCATGGGTTGAAGTTGAAATTGAAATGGAAATTTTAAAATAATTTTGAATAGAAATGTTATTGAAATTCTCCATCACTACCACCTCCCCCCATTCTTTTCTTTCTCTTTCATGTATGCTGCTTTAATTTTTTTTCTAGTAAAAAAAAAAAGAGGTAGCTCAATTACTTTTTTATTCTTGATTTTTTCTTTTTAAAAAATTATTTGGTTAATAGAATCAGATGTTATATCATCCATTTAAAGCAGAAGCAAAAACGATCCTTTGAATCTTTTTTCTTCCTGCAACTACTGCCCATTTTTGTGCTCTTTTACAGCAGAACTCTTCAAGAGATAACTTTACTTGCTATCTCTGCTCTCTGACTCCTTCCCCATTCTCCCTTTAATTCATCTCGTCCTTTTCCCCAGTACTCAAACTAAATTTGCTTTTGTTAAAAATTAATAACAGCAGCAAACACTAATGTGTTATCCTCTATGTACCTGGCACTGTTCCAAGCACTTTACATGTACTAACTTAGTGAATCCTTACAACAGTCTTGTCAGGTAAGTACTGTTACTATCTCATTTACTGATGAAGCATAAGTTAAGTAAATCATCCAAGGCTGTTACACTTAGTAAGTAGCAGATCCCTGCTCTGAATCTAGACAGTTTCCTAGAATCTGTGCTCTTAGATCATATTGCCTCTTTATCCTCTATCTAAATCCAGTGGTTCTTTTATCTGACTTTACCTCTCAGCAAAGCTCTTCATTTGATTTCTCAGAAACTACTCTCTTCTGTCTCACGCTCTGTTCCATCTCGATTTGTTTACTGGTTCTTTTTCATCTTCCCAAATTGTAAATGTTGGCGTGCTCTAGGGTTTGATCCTCTTTACTCCTCTCCTCCACTTATTCCTAAGCCCATGACTTGAAATTCTGTTCTTATGCTGTCTATAGTCCTAGTCTCTCCCTTGAACTGCAAATTCATATCCATCTAGCTACTGAATTTTCCTCTTGGGTACCTAATGGCAATAGAAACAACTCAGATCTCTAAAATGGTGTCACCATTCACTGAAAACAAAAACCTGAGACCACCCACATCCCATGTACAATAAGCCTCATCTTCATAAATAAATCCTGTCTGTCTGCTTCTCATCACCTCTGTTATCCCCACCTGAATCTAAGTCTCTGTCATCTCTTTCCTGGACTACTACAACATCTTCTAATTGATATCCCTTCAGCTGTCTTTGATCTCTTCACAGTGCAGCAGATAGATTGATCTTAAATCACATTATTCTCCAGCTCAGAACTCCTTGTTTTCTGTCACACTGTAAGTCTAAACTCTATACTGTAGCTTTTAAGGCTGTCTGTGGGTCTCTCCTTTTCTGCCTCTCCATCTTCATCTCTGCCCTTTTTACCTTCCTGTTCCATTCCAGCCCCACTGACATTGCTGTTGTTTTAACACACCAAAGTCCCCTCCAGTGTGGGACCTTTTGTATTGCTTGTTTCCTCTACCCCTTTTGCACTTACAGTTACCTCTGCCTTGGACCCTTTTCTTTAGAATTTTACCTAACTTGCTTCCTTACATCACTCAGATTGCTAGATGTCATCTCCTCAAAGAAGCATGTTCTGTACCCTTGCCCTGTTTTATTTTCTTAAGAGCACATACTGTTAACTAATTGTTTATTTGCTTAATATCCGTCTCTGTTATTAGAAATTATACCTATACAGACATAGGCTTTGTCTCTGTCATACTGTGGCTTTTCCTGTCATACTGTAGGTATTCAATAAATATTTGTTCGATAAAGTGAAAGAATGAGTACTCTGAACCTGTGTTCCATGAGTCCCTTTCCTTTGCCTATTCCATTTTTGTCCCCTTCCCCCCAACACACACACCACCTTTTTCTATTTTAATATTCTAGTCCTTAATTCCTTTGTGTGTGTGTATGTGTGTGTGTTTATTTCCATGAGTGGAAAGTTGATGTACTTGGAGGTCTACAGGTGATAGTAGTAGTTAGTATATTTGAATTTTATAAGTAACTCACCTACTCCTACCCCATTTTGCTAAGGCGATTTGTGTGGAACTTCTTCCGCCTGGAGAATGAACATCTGAATAACTGTGGTGAATTCCGTGCTGTGCGGGACATCTCTGTGGCCCCTCTGAATGCCGATGATCAGACGCTCCTAGAGCAGATGATGGACCAGGAAGATGGGGTACGGAACCGCCAGAAGAACCGGCCGTGGAAGTACAGCCAGAGCATATCCCTGCGCCGGCCTCGCCTCGCTTCTCAGTATGTATGGCTGCCACTTCTGTGAGATGAGTTCCCTTCAGGTTTTAGTACTGGGTAACATTTAAGTTTGAAGAAGGAAATAGTATTGTTGCCTTGAGAAATCCGATGGACAGGGGAGCCTGGCAAGCTACAGTCCATGGGGTCTCAAAAGAGTCTGGACGTGACTTAGCAACTAAACAACAATATTTAAGTTAAGAAGCAGTCATGTTGAACCTGATGAAATTGCTGGTGTTCAACCATTTTTCACAACCTGTGTATAGAATGTCTTAATGGACACATGGTGTAAAATATCATTAGTATGTTAATGCATTAATTAATACCTACTGATTTGGCATTAAAAGTACACTGGGGAAAACTTATTGGAGAATATTTTGACTCTTAAGTCTATCTTGTATAAAAATCATTTTCAAGTTATAAATTTTAAGAACCCTGGTTCTGCCACTTGATGTCTGTGTCATCTTGGCCAAATCACTTAATTTCTCTATATTGCTCATCTGGAAATTGGGATTAACGTGGTCCCTGCTCAAAGGGTGGCTAGGTAGATTGTTATGACTTGGAATTTACACCAGTTTCCTCACAGAACGAGCTCAATAAGTATAAGCTATTATTATGTTTACTTTCTTAGTAAATACCTACAGCAGTATTTTTATCGGTCATTGACTTTGTATATTCCTAAAAGTTGTTTGGAGGATAGCTGTACCCTCTTAAGTGTAGGGTATATGTGGCCGCATTTGAAATTTAGAGACAGTAGATATCACAAAGGATTGGAATAAAAGAGGGGACAGGGCAGTTTTCTGAAGGATAAGGGAGTGTTTGGATAGGATGGACGCGCACAGTAAAGACCTAAAGGTGGAAATGAGGGATAAAAAGAAAAGCCATGTGACTAGAGCTCGTAACAAATAGTAACAAAATTTAGCTGAATGAAGTATGATTGTAAAAGGCTGAAAGCTTTATCTTGTAGGCAGGAAGAAGTCACAGAGAATCTTTTCATAGAATGTTGTGAAAGTAATATATTCATAACTTTCATTGGCACTGTGCAACATATATCGGGAAAGGGAAAACTGAAGGCCGGGTCAACTAAAATACCATTGCAGTGTTCTTAAGTATGGAACATTAAAGACTTGGATTAGGGCACTTACAGAAGGCCAAAAAAGAAAACAAGGAAACATTTTAAAGGAAGTTTAAAAAAAAAATTAGAGATGGTAATAACCCACAGGGAGCAGAGGAGAAATTGCTTGAGCTTCAGGTAGAATTTGTAAGTTCTCTGAAGAAGAGAAGGTAGAGAAAAGCAGAGCAAGGAACTGTCTTGGGGAACAAGCACAAGCAAGAGAAAAAAAAAAAAGAACAAACAAAAGGGGTAGGAAAGGAATGGTCAGGGAGGTCAGTAGGAAGGACGTCAAAACAAAGCATGATACTGTTACATACAGCAGGAAGCAGAGTTTGAAGAAGCAAGAGGAGGGGATGTAGAGGCTGGTGGAGTTAGCAAGGTGAGGTCCACAAAGGACTGGAAGACAGTGCAACAGATGGTCATCCCACTGAGCTCCTAAATTTGAAAGTCGAATCCTTGCTAGTCACCAGCAGAGGGCAATCCAGACATATACTCTTTCTGCTTCAAAAACAAGGAAGCAGTAGATCTTTATGTTCAGTTTCAGATGTTCAGTGGAAAAACACCAGCATACTAGATTGCCTCCAGGGGAAGACATTTAGAACAATGGAGCAGCTTTTGTGCAAAGGAAGAGAGCAACGAATCTAAAATAAGATCTGAGACTGAATGCTAACTTTGAGACTCTTGGAACCATTTAACACATCCTTAACATTTTTAATGTCTATTTCTACCTCTGTTGAGTAATAATAATACCTCCTTTACCTCATTGAGCTTATGAGTTGCAGAATATTTTGACTTTATTTAATACTCCATTTTTCATCCTGTATAGGAATCTCTTTTATGGAATCCTGAATAGTTGATTATCTTATTTTGATTGACAGTCATCAGATAGTGAAGTTTATACAAGGCACCTGATTTTATTGTTGGCTAGTTACTGTGGTAGATAGCTTATGTTGAAATATGCTTCAGTATAACTTCAACCAGTTGATCCTGGTTGGGCTTTCTAACATGACTTAGTATTCTCTCTTATGTGTGCTGTGCGTAGTCACTCAGTCATGTCCGACTCTTCGTGACCCCATAGACTGTAGCCCACCAGGCTCCTCTGTCCATGGGGATTCTCCAAGCAAGAATACTGGAGTGAGTTGCCATGCCCTCTTCCAGGGGATCTTCCCAACCCAGGGATTGAACCAGGTCTCCCGCATTGCAGGCGGATTCTTTACCGTCTGAGCCACCAGGGAAGCCCCTCTTCTGTGTGTACTTCATCAACTGTTTGAAGACAACTGTCATGTCTCTCCTTTAGTCTTAATCTGCTGGCCAACTCTCCTAGTTTTTCATGTGTTCCTCAAATGATTTTTCTGTCATCCTCATCTTAATTCTTTGTATTTGTTTAATGCTTTACTGATGCATTATATCCATTCTCTCACTTGATATTCATACTGTCTCCATGAAGTGAAAACAGTATTATGTAAAAAGGTATCATTATTCCTCCTTTACAGAGATGAAAATTGGCATCTTAGAGAGCTCAAAAAAATATATCATAAAATCCAACCCCTCACTGCACATTACACATGATTGTAACGTGTACAGTCATGTTGTTGCTTCCTCCCTCTACCTACCATTGTTGCTTCCTTCCTCTGGTTACAACCTAGTTTCTTAGTGTTTTTCTAGTAATATCTGAAATTGAATACAAAGCTCTAGGAGCAGTCTATCTGGTGTAGTATATAGTGTCCATGACTGGTTATGATGTATTTTTAATGGTAGTAAGATTGAAAATGTACCTAATACTTTGAATGTGTTTGTATTTAGTACTGGACTAAGTATTTTTTTTTTTTTCCTTTCATTACCGCTAGATCCAAGGCTCGTGACACTAAGGTATTGATAGAAGACACAGATGATGAAGCTAACACTTGAATCCTCTGAAGTCTAGATTAACATCCTTGGTTTTCCTACTCTACAATTCTTTCCTCGACCAACGCAACCTCTAGTACCTTTCCAGCCGAAAACAGGAGAAGACATATAACACGTTTTCCGAGCTCTTCCAGATCGGATCCTATGGACTCCAAACAAGCTCACTGTGTTTCTTTTCTTTTCTTCTCGTTTAATTTTCATTTTCTATTTTTGAAACAAATATTTACTTCATTTTTCCAATCAGAGGACATTTTAAGGAACAAAAACACAGTATCTTCTGGATTGTTTACAATCACAAGGACACAGATACCTACCAGGATGAAGAACAGGCATTGCAAGGACCCTCTGATGGGACGGTACCGAGATACCTCGGCTTCCGCTTGGCCCGGTTTTGACTGGTTGAAACCGGACATTGATTTTTAAATTTTTTGTCAGTTTATGTGGAGAATTTTTGCCTTTCCTTCATACCCAGCGCAAAAGCACTGGCCGCACTTGCAGGGAAAGTGCAACTTAGAGCAGTACCTTCATTCATGAAGCTACTTTTTAATTTGATGTAACTTTTCTTATTTTGGGGAGGGTTGCTGGGTGGGTGGGAAATATGATGTATTTGTTACATATGGTTTTCTCATTATTTATGAAACTTAACCATAAAAGAATGATATAACTCCTGTACAATGAAAGTGATAACAGTGAAGACAGGGGAAACTAATGTTGAACAGCATTTGAGGGTTTAGTCCACAATACCTCTTTCATGAGACGACTTGCACCTGTTTGACTTTTCCTTCCTTCCTTTTTAATTTTAAGCCAAAGTTTTATTACTGATGTTTTGAGTTGCTGCTGCTTCAGAATCCTGAGCGTGTCTCCTGCAACAAAGCCTTCACACACGCCCACACAACCAGTTGAAATTTGTTGAAGAGGCCTGATACATTTTTTTAAGGAACAGATGTGGAGTACTGTTGGTTGCCCATATTCCAACCGTAACTGAAGTTACGCCTTATTAAGCTTCAACATGTAGGATAATTGAAGTACAGCCTTTACCAACTTGGGATTAGAAGGCACAGCTATTTCATAGACTGCCTACACCCTCATTGGATAGTTTTTCTTCTGGGCCCACTTACTTTAGCCAGAAGTTGATCAAATTAAAAGTCTGTCTTGGGGAAACCATGCTTTTGAGAGCATAGAACAAGTTACCCTTCCTCTCTCACTTGACAGTGATGAAACAGAGATTGGCAGCCATTTCTCCCAGCAGTTTTAAAGGATGAACATTAGATTTCATGCCCTCCTATGACAGAAAAACTGCTTTTAAAATTGGGGGGCCTAAACTTGGTTATACACAAAAAGCATATTTCGTAGAAATTTCAGATTATAATGGTCTGTACACAATGCTCATTTTCACTTTTGTCTAATTTCTTTCCTGTTTCCTAAGTCATCAGATAAGCCCAAAAACCCTAAAGGATTTTTCTCCCTTGAATGTGGTTGGCATTAAATTTAGCATTATCATTTACTTAGTATTAAAAGCATATGATTACTGCCGCTTAGTGTACCCTTTTGTCCTTAGCTCTTATGCCATGCATCACAAGTCTTCACTCATCCCTGTCATAATTCCAGGAGATTAATTAAAATTCCTTTTACTACTAAAATTCTACCAATTAACTAACATTTTCTTTTTAAAGGAGTTTTTTTCGTCTTTTATTCTGTCAAGCTTCCAAAATTTGGTCCCTTCCTGAATTGAGAGTTTTTTTTCCTAAAAAATCAATAAGCTCTGTGGCCTTCACAGCTTTTTTTTTGTTTTGCCAAGCATATTCCTTGGCCCAAAACTGAAGAAGAGACTTAACTATTCTGGTTTTGTACGTTAAAACTATGGGGGAAATATCACTGGTCTGTCCAGAAGGAGCAGTAATTATTACTGAGTTATATAGAAAAGTCCAGTGGACCAGTCATTTCTTGTACAAATAAAATTGATGGTACTAATGTGTATCCAGAGCAATTTGACTTGTCAACTTCATTCTCTGTTAGTAAACCTATATAATGACATACTTAAAATCTTACAGTTGACTTCTGGCATTTTAATTCCCCAGTGTTTTTACTTTAGTGTATCCTATGACCAGTTTGGTCTTTTTTCAACTATTACGATTCTTGACCCTGATCAGTATTATTTTTTCATAGATAATGCATTGTTCAAATGTATTCTTTTTCTGCTGTTGGTCCTGTCAGAATAGTTTGTACAGGAATGATAAGGCTTAGGTAACTTTCAGCTTACTTTGACAGATGCTTAAACATGTTTTTAAACACAACAGCTTTATGTTCCTCCTGAAGCTCTAAAGAGAAAAGAAGGCTTTTCCTCATCAAGAGGAAACAGTTTGGAAGACAGAATATATAATTTTTTCCTCCAGAAAAGGCAATGTGCATTTTTCTCACCTAACTTTTATATGCTCTAGTTGTGAATGCAGTGTCCTACCTAAAATTTTACTGGAGCGTCTTGTACACTGAAACTCTCAATAGAACTCCTAGGAAATGAACATCACAGAGTTATTTTAAAGGAGCAGCAGTCTAACCAAAGGAAAAACGTCATCTGATTTTAGGTTTAGGAAGTCTAGTTTTATTTTGAGAATCACTCAATTGATGGTATCAGTTAAAATACCCCCAAATGAAAGAAAAAGAAGTATTTTTTAAAAAGGATAAAATTTCTTTTTCATTTTGTGATAATACGGAAAGCATTGATGTGTGTAGAGAAAGTAAAAGACAAAAACGGCTTATTTTCTATGCACAGATATGCACCTCTAATTAAGGCTGCCTATACCATTAAAATGGATTAATTAAGGATTTCATACTATACAGAGAGACATTAAAATGATCACACATTGTCATCATTAATTAGGTTATAATAGTTATTTTTAAGATTGGAAAGAGGTTGGAAACCTATGTGCAACTTTATTTTTCAGCATCAGCCCTTTTTCTCCTTAAAAGAGCTGCTTCATTTCAGATTCAGAAGCAGTGTTGTGGGAGGAAAATGCCAGTCACCCCAGCAGTAGCATGTGTGAACCCTTAGAGAAGGAAAACGGAGCCCAGCCCCTCAGATTTGTGACATCCCAGTATTCCAACATGAGAGTTTGAAGATTTTAACTGAGATTTCACTAGAAGTAACTCGTTGGTATATGATATCCTTCTACCATGGTTTGACCAAAGCATATGCATGATAACTAGAGAAAGCAATTCATGCTTTCTTAACTAAGGCAAGTTAAGAGTAGGAGAAAATAGCCTATTATTGAGTGTACAGACATTGATTAACAGACATTTAGTTGAAGAGAAATAAGGTAATTGTGGAGGTAGTAGAGAAGAGCAAGAGGAAGTTGGGCCTTGGCAGCAGAAGCCGGGCAGTGAGGAAAGTAGGTGAGCTTGGCCGCGTGGAGGTGATGCTGCCTCTTTCAGTCTTTGCTTTGGGTGGTTGTACTGCTGGTAGACACCTGCCTGTTTTGCTACCCTCTTTCTCCACTACTTTCCTTTACTCGGGAAATAGTTCTTTATGCCCAAATGCAATTTTCTTAGCAATGTCTAGAAAAAAATTTTTTTAGTCTAAGGAAAGTAATTTAGAAAATAACTATCCATGGTGTTATTTTATTCAAATATTTAGGATTCTCTGATGTGATTGCACTTTATTTGGTAAGCGAATTTCAGATTATTTTCTGTAATAGTTTGCATGAAATCTTTTAGTTCTTAAGAAATAAGAACTGTACAGCATATTGAAATTTTAAAAATTAAGGTGGCTTCTCAGATTGAAAAAAGTTACATTGAATCTAAGGCTTTCTCAACTACAAAATCACCGAACTTTTAACATCTAATTTTAAAAGCCAATAATAGATATGATCTTTGTCACTAAGTTAAGACAATAAAAGTTCTAGTAGAACTTCAGGAAAAGTTAAGAGAAGTAAATCAAATTTTTGAGCTTAATTCATTCCTTTTTATGGTGCATCTGGCTTATTTCTTGCTTTTGATGATTAGCTGAAGCAAGGAAAGGTTAAAAGAGATTTTACAAATTGCTTAAACACACATACATTTCTGCATTTCAGGTATCAATCTTGATAACAAATCTTAAAAGCTAACTTTCTGCATTATATTTTCAGTCTATACAATGTCAGCACAGTGGTAATGTGGTCTAGAGTTTATTATATTAGATGGTAAGAAATTTGCTGATAAACGCTACAAACCAGTAATTTACCCAGTGTTAAGCCACACCACTCACCAAATATGAAGACTTCAAAGAAGTTCAGAGCTTAATTTAAATATGAGAAGTTTCCTGGGAATTGAGAGGAGCCTGCTGATTGGAATGGTTCATCATGCCTTTCTAATATGAATTGGCAAAACTGTGATATTAAGTTGCCCCTGTAAAAACAACCTTCCGGAATGTATTTGCTTGCTTACTATGAAGTATAGTGGTTATCACATTGGCCTAACACTTTGAACACACTTACTACAGAAGAGGAAGTCAGTGGGACAAGACGAGTTTCCCTGAAGAGAAGCAAATCATTATACTGCTTTTCATCTAAAGTATGTTTCCTCATAGCAGACCTTTAGTTTATTACTAAAGCAAAGCCACCCTCAGTTTTTTTGTTTGTTTTGTTTTATGCCATCAACCTAAGGAGGACAATCAAATAACCAACTGTTGGCCTTGGATTCAGTGTGTCTGCTAATTACACCATCTCATCTTGTATACCTTCAGACCAGTTACTTGACTAAACGTCCACCATAGTACCTTAGTTCTTCCTATGCCGTTTCCTCTGTACCACCACAAAACAGAGGGAAGACTTAACTACCAGAAAGATGTGAACTTCTAAGAAAGAGCAAGGATTTCATCTCACTCTCCTTTTATCATTATCTCTGAAGTCCCTCCCTACAATTCCCTGATGGTCTACGCTGCAACACCAGCATGGTGGAAATAAAGAGAAAGATTGTGAGGAATCCCAAAAGAGTAACTGATTGTGACATTGTTATTCTTTTGAACTATAAAATTGTAAGCCACTCACACTTGCAGAAAGAGCAGAACTCTTAAGCTTTATCACATTGTGAAGATTAATACCTTACTGTTTTCCAGATTAGCACAGAAGCTTGTATCAGTGAAGAGTATTTAGGAGGGCAGTCGGGTGTAAAATGTACCTGTCTTTTTGAACCCTCTCCCTCTTATTCATGTTTCCTTCACCCCAGCCCACCCCGCCACATTGTGTTGGTCAGGTGGTACTATTCTATGAAGCTGAGCTGTAGTTGTCAAAAGTAACCATGGAATGTGATTAGTCCTCTGTGGGTGCTTCTTTCCCTCTTTTTCTCCCTTGCTTTCTTTCTTAACTCCCTCCACTCTGGTAAATGGAAAAGGTGATGTCAAAGAATTGATGCTTGCTTGGACTCATGTTGTATCTGTGACTATGCTATTAGCTATCTCCTTTTTCCTTCTTACATGGGTAGAATTCTTATGAAGTGTGGCGTTCCCTCCTTGAAAGTAGGTTTAATGCACAATGTGGTCCTGTTTTATAGTTTCTAGATGGTTGTATAAAGCAAAAATTTAATGTGGTTATGTGTTTTTAAAAGAAAATAAGTGATTGGTTAAAAAAAATGTCCTTTTTTCATTATTACAAGCTTTGTTTTCCAACAGTTTACTGACTCCTTTGTCACTGGTGAATGGTTTGTGTGACTGTGTGTTTTTCTCTCTGGGTTTCTTGGATCCTGAACATGATTCCTCTTAGGACTACTAACTTGTTAAGGGTTTAGGGCAAACAGTCTTCATGGGTGAACATTTTTTAACTCTTTTACTAAATTGAAAAATAATCTAAAATAGCAGTTTTTCTTTAGGTAATATATGAAGCGTGACCCTAAAGCAATGGGATTGATGCAGCCGATCTTTTTTCAGTTAAATCCTGAACAGCTGAACACCTGTTATTATTCCATACCCAGACACTGTGGGAACGTAGAATTTTTTGTGGAATTCCTGGATTATTACTCCTATCTATCTAGAAAAAGTTATCAAGTTAACTGACCCCAGGATAAATATACTCAAAATGAAAAGAGAAAAATATTTTATTGACTAAACCAGAATATGATAACATGCAGTTACCACGTTAAAGTCAGGATAAGCTGTGGATATATATGACTCATTGGTTCCTCAGCACCTCTTTCTATAATCTGATGATAAGACATGCTCAACATTTGTATGCCTATAGGTGTATACATACACTATAGTGTTTTACATTTTTAATTTTAGTCAAGTCTTCTATAGCCCTTTAATAATGAAATATCAGAGATAGTTTAGAAACTTGTTTGTCAAAGATTGTTCCTGTCAACTATTGAATTCAGACTTTTTTTTGCCTGCAGTTCCATAGATTCTTTAGAAATCTTTAAGCACATCCCTGGCAGCCTTCGTCAAAAAACTTGCTGGGTAGGGTGTGTGTCCTGCTGCCAGCTATTGTCAGTGACCATGACGATATATGCTGACTTCCTTCCATGCAATGCCCCAGTCTTAGTCTAGTCTGGAGTTCTAGCAGTAATACAAATCAGGGGAGGGGAGACGTCCTTTTTCCAAAGGTGTTTTGTCACTGGGAAGTCATACAAAATCATATTTACTGAAATGTGTCAAGTACCTAGACGATAGTAGAGGCCTAATAAATATTTGTTAAAGTGAAAGGTAACTTCTAGAGATTATTAGTAGATAACCTATTGAGCAAATTTAGGAGGTAATTGACTTTTTCCCCCTCATCGATTGCTACAGAGGTTGTGCCTCTTAGGAACACTTGCTTACTGACAAACTGGTCAGTCATCCTGTGTTGAATCAAGTTGTGTGAAAACTTGATCCTGGTGCTCCCTCCCTGATAATTAGCAGCTGCTTCTTCAGCCCATGAACTTTCTATTCTACTCCACGGAGAACAGATTAGGTCCCCCAAGGGCAGAGTAGTCACTGCTGACCCTCACTGCCTAGCACAGGCAAGGGCCATCTCTCATCAGTGACATCATGTAGTGTTAGCACCGTTTATGGAGGAGAAAGTGCTCAGTGCTTGGCTGTGGACACTGCAGTAATTACTGACCCTGCAATTAAGATGCAGATCCGACTGGCTGGATAGCCCACATTCTCCCTGTTCTTAGAAGGAGAAAACATATATTTCTTAGCAGGAACTAGGAAGCGGCTTCTTTCCAAAGCTATGCCTGATCAGAACATAACCATTTTAAAGAAAATCAAAGAACACTTTCTTCCCACAAAACACACACACAAACTATAGGTTCCTCAGCAAGCTGGGTTCTCTGATTGTTGGTGGGAATTTATCCTCTGCCCCTCCAGGGATGATAGTTCTTCGGACTCTTAAATAGTAACAAATGAGCTCCTTAATCAACTGCTTTTCACAGGAGTCTTTTCCCTTGAGCCAGTCACGTTCCTTCCCACTCTTCCCTGCAATTTTTAAAAGTTTCATCCATGGTGAATCAGGATGGTAAACTGGAGAAGGCATGAACTTGTGATGGGTCAGGCATTGAAGATGTGGAGAGGAGAAAAGAGCTATAGAGAAATGAGATTGGATGGTTATTGCTGACTGCCATTGATATCTACAGAAGAAGCAAGAACGGCTGAGGACAAGTACCAGGTGATTGAAAGCCAGATGTAGAATCAGGGCCTCTTTGTTGCCATACAAAGACGCTCTCATCTCCTACTGTGGGAGGGAAGAGGAAGGACAAAGGACTTAACAGAATAGTAGACCCTCAAAGACAACCAACCAACCAAGGCAGGTTATGCTAGGTCAGGACCCCCTACTGGGAAAGCCTGAGACGTCTCATGCAACATCTGGTTGGATCCCTTGCATAGGTTTTAACTCCTCAAACCCCTGAGAACACTCTAAGCTTGTAGACATAACTCCCCATAATCCTCACTAGCCCTCCCACCCCTGTTGCATATTTTGTAGGAGCTGGAGGACATCCTGAGGGTTTTTAAAGAAAGGGGCCAGAATATAAGATTGAATAGAGAAGTATGTTTGACTTGGACTTGGTCTTGACTTCACAAGATACAGAATTTAACTCAGGAGCTGACTGTGGCTCAGACCATGAACTCCTTCTTGCCAAATTCAGACTTAAATTGAAAAAAGTCTGAAATTTTCAACTTTCAGACTGGAAAACCACTAGACCATTCAGGTATGACCTAAATCAAATCCCTTATGATTATACAGTGGAAGTGAGAAATAGATTTAAGGGCCTCGATCTGATAGAGTGCCTGATGAACTATGGAATGAGGTTCGTGACACTGTACAGGAGACAGGGATCAAGACCATCCCCATGGAAAAGAAATGCAAAAAAGCAAAATGGCTGTCTGGGGAGGCCTTACAAATAGCTGTGAAAAGAAGAGAAGCGAAAAGCAAAGGAGAAAAGGAAAGATAAACATCTGAATGCAGAGTTCCAAAGAATAGCAAGAAGAGATAAGAAAGCCTTTTTCAGCGATCAATGCAAACAAATAGAGGAAAACAACAGAATGGGAAAGACTAGGGATCTCTTCAAGAAAATCAGAGATACCAAAGGAACATTTCATACAAAGATGGGCTCGATAAAGGACAAAAATGGTATGGACCTAACAGAAGCAGAAGACATTAAGAAAAGGTGGCAAGAATACACAGAAGAACTGTACAAAAAAGATCTTCACGACCCAGATAATCACGATGGTGTGATCACTGACCTAGAGCCAGACATCCTGGAATGTGAAGTCAAGTGGGCCTTAGAAAGCATCACTATGAACAAAGCTAGTGGAGGTGATGGAATTCCAGTGGAGCTATTCCAAATCCTGAAAGACGATGCTGTGAAAGTGCTGCACTCAATATGCCAGCACATTTGGAAAACTCAGCAGTGGCCACAAGATTGGAAAAGGTCAGTTTTCATCCCAATCCCAAAGAAAGGCAATGCCAAAGAATGCTCAAACTACCACACAATTGCACTCATCTCACACGCTAGTAAAGTAATGCTCAAAATTCTCCAAGCCAGGCTTCAGCAATATGTGAACCATGAACTTCCTGATGTTCAAGCTGGTTTTAGAAAAGGCAGAGGAACCAGAGATCAAATTGCCAACATCCGCTGGATCATGGAAAAAGCAAGAGAGTTCCAGAAAAACATCTATTTCTGCTTTATTGACTATGCCAAAGCCTTTGACTGTGTAGATCATAATAAACTGTGGAAAATTCTGAAAGAGATGGGAATACCAGACCACCTGATCTGCCACTTGAGAAATTTGTATGCAGGTAAGGAAGCAACAGTTACAACTGGACATGGAACAACAGACTGGTTCCAAATAGGAAAAGGAGTACGTCAAGGCTGTATATTGTCACCCTGTTTATTTAACTTATATGCAGAGTACATCATGAGAAACACTGGATTGGAAGAAATACAAGTTGGAATCAAGATTGCTGGGAGAAATATCAATAACCTCAGATATGCAGATGACACCACCCTTATGGCAGAAAGTGAAGAGGAACTCAAAAGCCTCTTGATGAAAGTGAAAGCAGAGAGTGAAAAGGTTGGCTTAAATCTCAACATTCAGAAAACGAAGATCATGGCATCTGGTCCCATCACTTCATGGGAAATAGATGGGGAAATAGTGGAAACAGTGTCAGACTTTATTTTGGGGGCTCCAAAATCACTGCAGATGGTGACTGCAGCCATGAAATTAAAAGACGCTTACTCCTTGGAAGGAAAGTTATGACCAACCTAGATAGCATATTCAAAAGCAGAGACATTACTTTGCCAACAAAGGTTCGCCTAGTCAAGGCTATGGTTTTTCCTGTGGTCATGTATGGATGTGAGAGCTGGACTGTGAAGAAGGCTGAGCGCCGAAGAATTGATGCTTTTGAACTGTGGTGTTGGAGAAGACTCTTGAGAGTCCCTTGGACTGCAAGGAGATCCAACCCGTCCATTCTGAAGGAGATCAGCCCTGGGATTTCTTTGGAGGGAATGATGCTAAAGCTGAAACTCCAGTACTTTGGCCACCTCATGCGAAGAGTTGACTCATTGGAGAAGACTCTGATGCTGGGAGGGATTGGGGGCAGGAGGAGAAGGGGACGGCGGAGGATGAGATGGCTGGATGGCATCACTGACTCAATGGATGTGAGTCTGAGTGACCTCCGGGAGTTGGTGATGGACAGGGAGGCCTGGCTTGCTGCGATTCATGGGGTTGCAAAGAATCGGACACGACTGAGCAACTGATCTGATCTCATCTGAGCAAGGATTCCAGAAGTTGGTAAAAACTGGCTGCTAGGATAGCTCCTAGAAACATTGAAAAAGCGATCATCCATGTTCAGCAGTTAAAATTCCAGAATTGCTACAGCAGACAGTGAAGGCAGGGTCCACGAAGCTGGGAAAGTGGGCTTGCTGGATACACTATGGCTGGAAGGCCAAGAGGACTTACCATGAACAAAGGTCATGGAGAATGTACTGGTCAGAGGTACACCAGCATCACTAAAAGTTCAGAGGTGACTCTTGTATGAAGACACCATTCCAGAGCTGTGAAAGCTGACAGCAATAGCATTGGGGTGGTAGGACTCTGTAAAAATCAGAGGCCAGGTGGCAGCACAAATCCACCCAATGTTGGTCAAGGTGCCTGATGCTGTTATTCAGTCACTAAGTCACGTCCAACTTCTCTTGACCCCATGGACGCCAGGCTTCCCTGTCTTTCACTATCTCCCGGAGTCTGTTCCAACTCATGTCCACCGAGTCAGTGAAACCATCCACCCATCTCATCCTCTGTTGTCCCCTTCTGCCCTCAGTCTTTCCCAGCATAAAGGTCTTTTCCAGTGAGTTGGTTCTTTGCATCAAGTGGCCAAAGTATTGGAGCGTCAGCTTCAGCATCAGTCCTTCCAATGAATATTCAGGGCTGATTTCCTTTAGGATTGACTGGTTTGATCTCCTTGCTATCCAAGGGACTCTCAAGAGTCTTCTCCAACACCACAGTTTGAAAGCATCAATTCTTCAGCTCTCAGTCCTCATGGTCCAACTCTCACATCTGTACCAGACTACTGGAAAAAAAACCCGTAGCTTTGACTAGACAGACCTTTGTCAGCAAAGTGATATCTCTGCTTTTTAATATGCTGTCTAGGTTGGTCACAGCATTTCTTCCAAGGAGCAAGCATCTTGTAATTTCATGGCTGCAGTCACCATCTGCAGTGATTTTGGAGCCCAAGAAAATAAAGTCTGTCATTATTTCTACTTTTTCCCCATCTATTTGCCATGTAGTGAAGGGATTGGATGTCATGATCTTAGTTTTTTGAATGTTGAGTTTTAAACTAGCTTTTTCACTTTCTTCTTTCACTTTGATCAAGAGGCTCTTTAGTTCTTCTTTGCTTTCTGCCAAAAGAGTGGTGTCATCTCTCTATCTGAGGTTATTGACATTTCTCCTGGCAATCTTGATTCCAGCTTGTGTTTCATCCAGCCCAGCACTTCTCATGATGTACTCTGCATATATGTTATATAAATAGGATGACAATATACAGCCTTGATGTACTCCTTTCCCAATTTTGAACCAGTCCATTTATCCATGTCTGGTTCTAACTTTTGCTTCTTGACCTACATACAAGTTTCTCAGGAGACAGGTGAAGTGGTCTGGTTTTCCCATCTCTTTAACAGTTTTCCACAGTTTGTTGTGATCAGCACAGTCAAAAGCTTTAGGATAGCTAATGAAGCAGAAGTAAGTGGTTTTCTACTTGCTTTTTCTATGATCCAGCAAATGTTGACACTTTGATCCCTGTTTCCTCTGCCTTTTCTAAATCCACCTGGTACATCTGCAAGTTCTTGGTTTGTGTATTGTTGAAGCCTACGTTGAAGGATTTTGAGCATGACCTTGCTAGCATGTAAAATGAGTGCAATTGTGTGGTAGTCTGAACATTCTTTGGCATTGTCCTTCTTTGGGACTGGAATGAAAACTGATCTTTTTCAGTCCTGTGGCCAGTGCTGAGTTTCCCAAATTTGCTGGCATATTGAGTGTAGCACTTTAACAGCATCATCTTTTAGGATTTGAAATAGCCCAGCTGGAATTCCATCACCTTCACTAGCTTTATTCTAGTAATGCTTCCTAAGGCCCACTTGACTTCACACTCCAGGATGTCTGGCTCTAGATGAGTAATCACACCATAATGTTTATCCAGGTCATTAAGATCTTTTTTTTATAGTTCTTCTGTGTATTCTTGCCACCTCTTCTTAATCTCTTCTGTTTCTGTTAGGTCCTTGCTGTTTCTGTCCTTTATTGTGCCATCTTTGCATGAAATGTTCCGTTGGTATCTCTAATTTTCTTGAAAAGATCTCTAGTCTTTCCTATTCGATTGTTTTCTTCTATTTATTTGCACTGATCACTGAGGAAGACTTTCTTATCTCTCCTTGCTATTCTTTGGAACTCTGCACTCAGTTGAGTCTATCTTTCCTTTTCTCCCTTGCCTTTTGCTTCTCTTCTTTTCTCCGCTATTTGTAAGGCCTCCTCAAACAACCATTTTGCCTTCTTGCATGTCTTTTACTTTGGGATGGTTTTGGTTACCTCCTCCTGTATGATATTACAAAGCTCTGTCCATAGTTCTTCAGGCACTCTATCAGATCTAATTCCTTGAATCTATTTATCACTTCTGTATAATCATAAAGGATTTGATTTAGGTCATATCTGAATGGCCTAATGGCTTTCCCTACTTTCTTCAATTTAAGTCTGAATTTTGCAATAAGGAGTTCGTAATCTGAGCTCCAGGTCTTGTTTTTGCTGAGTATGTAGAGCTTCTCCATCTTTGGCTTGGTGCAAAGAATATAATCAGTCTGATTTTGGTGTTGACCATCTGGTAATGTTCATATGTAGAGTTGTCTCTTGTGTTGTTGGAAGAGGATGTTTGCTATGACCAGAGCATTCTCTTGGCAAAACTCTGTTAGCCTTTGCCCTGCTTCATTTTGTACTCCAAGGCCAAACTTGCCTGTTATTCCAGGTATCTCTTGACTTCCTACTTTTGCTTCCAATCCCCTATGATGGGAAAAAACACATCTTTTTTTTTTTTTGGTGTTAGTTCTAAAAAGTCTTGTAGGCCTGCATAGAATCATTCAGCTTTAGCTTCCTTGACATTAGTGGTTAGGGTATAGACTTGGATTACTGTGATGTTGAATGGTTTGCCTTAGAAATGAAGAGAGATCACTCTGTAGTTTTCTGAGATTGAACCCAGGTACTGCATTTCAGACTTTTGTTGACTATGAGGGCTACTCCATTTCTTCTAAGGGACTTTTGTCTCATCCATCAGAGGGCAGATAGAAGCAAGAACTACAATCGCTTGGCCTCCAGAGCGAAAACCACAGTCACAGAAAACTAACCAAAATGATCATATGGATCACAGCCTTGTGTAACTCGGTGAAACTAGGTGCCATGCAGGGCCAACCACGATGGACAGGGCATGGTGGAGAGTTCTGACAGAATGTGGTCCACTGAAGAAGGGCGTGGCCAACCACTTCAGTATTCTTGCCTTGAGAACCCCATGAACAGTATGAAAAGGCAAAAAGATATGACACTGAAAGATGAACTCCCCAGGTCAGTAGGTGCCCGATATGCTACTAGAGAAGAGTGGAGAAATAGCTCCACAAGGAATGAAGAGGCTGAGCCAGCGCAGAAATGATACCCAGTTGTGGATGTGTCTGGTGGTGAAAGTAAAGTCCGATGCTGTAAATAACAGTATTGCATAGCAATCTGGAATGTTAGGTCCATGAATCAAGGTAAATTGGAAGTGATCAAAAAGGAGATGGCAAGAATGAACATCGACATTTTAGGAATCGGTGAACTAAAATGGATGGGAATGGGCAAATTTAATTCAGATAACCAGTATATCTACTACTATTGGCAAGAATTCTTTAGAAGAAATGGAGTAGCCCTCATAGTCAACAAAAGAGTCCAAAATGCAATACTTGGATGCAATCTTAAAAACAACAGAATGAGTTCAGTTTGTTTCCAAGGCAAATCCCTGGCTGGGGTCCTTCTCTATTGCTCAGTGCATTAGGCACTTGAAGGGCTCCCCTCCCTGGGGTCTTTCTCTATTGGTCAACTATCAGCGCTGGTCTTCAGAAAGAAGCTACAGTGATGCACATGACTCAGCATCATCACCTTGCCTGCCTGGCTGCTCTGCTTTCCTCCAAAGGTATTCCCCACCATGATTTCCTCCCACAGGTCCCCTTGGGCCATTTTCCCACAATCAACAGCAGACCTCATCCTAGGATTGCTGTCCAATCCCTGCACTCCAGCTCCCAGCCACCACAGGTTCCAGAGGACTTGCATCCCTGTCCAGGATACGTAGGGCTGTGGCAAGGATTGTCTGTGGTTTTCTTTCCATTCAGACTGTTACATAGATCAGCCGCTGCACTTTCCAACAGTCTCAAATCCTTTTACGCTATCCCAGATCCTTGTCCCATGTGGGGATCTGACTCCTGCTTCAGTTCCTCCTGATGGCTGGGATGGTAAAGAATGTCCTGCAGTGCCAGAGACCCAGGTTCAATCCTTGGGTTAGGAAGATCCCCTGCAGAAAGGAATGGCTACCCATTCTAGTATTGCTGCCTGGAAAATTACATGGACAGAGGAGCCTGGTGGGCTACAGTCCATAGAGTTGCAAAGAGCCAGATCCAACTGAGCGACTGACACTTGCACTTTCAGCCCCCCGACCCTGGACGCAGGTCCAGCTGCTCATTCTCCTCTTTTCCCCCTCCTTCCTTGGTCCTACCCAGTTTTGCCTGGATATATATATTCCTTTCCAGTGGTCAGGGACCCCTGCCCACTCTCAGCTGCTGCTGCTGCTGCTGCTAAGTCGCTTCAGTCGTGTCCGACTCTGTGTGACCCCATAGACGGCAGCTCACCAGGCTCCCCCGTCCCTGGGATTCTCCAGGCAAGAACACTGGAGTGGGTTGCCATTGCCTTCTCCAATGCATGAAAGTGAAAAGTGAAAGTGAAGTCGCTCAGTCGTGTGCGACTCTTAGCGACCCCATGGACTGGAGCCTACCAGGATCCTCCGTCCATGGGATTTTCCAGGCAAAAGTACTGGGGTGGGGTGCCATTGCCTTCCCCGCCACTCTCAGCTAGTGTTCTGCAAGATCTTCTGTGTCTGAAGGTATATTCCTGATGCATCCATGGAGAGAGATGTACTCCATGTCCACCTACTCCTCTCCCATCTTGAGGAGTCCCTTCATTCATCTTTATATCTGCTTGTCATACTTTTGTCTTTTTTGTGGAAACAAAGTTATTTTTTTTAACACAGGTGATCTGAGTACCCTGGCTACTCCTTTGCTCAATTGTGGTGTAAATGGAGAGATACTGACACCTCAGTCCAAGGACACTGTGACCAGGGCCCAGGCTCCTTGGGGGTAAGGTCAGGGTCACATCACCAGACTAGCCTCTGAGGCTGGGAGAGCGAAAACTGATGATGAGGGGCATCTAGAAGGAAAGAGCATCAGCTGTGGTCCAGAGACCAGCTGCATCAGTGAGGGGCTGTCTCAGCCTTCTAACCTCCCTCAGGAAGAAAAGCTCACCACAGTCCTGGAAGAACAGCTTTCTGAACACGTGTGGAAAAGTGAGCTGAATGGCATACAGGGTGGACTGTGGTGGACACAGAGGTGCACCAGCCAGATCACTCAGGAAAGGTTTGCATCACAGGTGTGGGGCTCAAGTATGGGGGTGCTGTGAGCAATGTCTCTGGTTGGTAGCTCTCAGTTCTCTTGTCCTCCATTGGCTCAGTGCCTGCAATGCAGGATACGCGGGTTCAATCCCTGGGTCAAGAAGATCTCCTGGAGAAGGAAATGGCAACCCACTCCTGTATTCTTGCCTGGGAAATCCCATGAACAGAGGAGTCTGGAGGGCTACAGTCCTTGGAGTTTCAAAGAGTCAGGCACAACTGAACACAGATACACCCACCACTACAAATGTTTCCATTCTAGACTGTTCTTGAGGGCAAGGATGCCGTCTGTTTTACAAATGTTTCCATTCTAGACTGTTCTTGAGGGCAAGGATGCCGTCTGTTTTACAAATGTTTCCATTCTAGACTGTTCTTGAGGGCATGGATGCCGTCTGTTTTACAAATGTTTCCATTCTAGACTGTTCTTGAGGGCAAGGATGCTGTCTGTTTTACAAATGTTTCCATTCTAGACTGTTCTTGAGGGCAGGGATGCCGTCTGCTTTTCTGTCCTCATTGTCCAACCGTAATGTCTGGCTTACACTAAGAAATATTAGTTGAAAACATGAATTGAATTAATTTGGCCAAGGATAATCTTTGTATGGGCTTCCCAGGTGGCACTAGTGGTAAAGAACCCACCTGCCAATGCAGGAGACATAAGAGATGCCAGTTTGATTCCTGGGTTGGGAAGATCCCCCGGAGGAGGGCACGGCAACCTAATCCAGTATTCTTGCCTGGAGAATCCCATGGACAAAGGAGCATGGCAGGCTACAGTCCGTAGGGTCACAAAGAGTCGAACACAACTGAAGCAACTTAGCACACAAGCACAATTTTTGTACATAAATGTTAGGAGCAGCTTTATTTATTCATAATTGCAAAAAAAAAACACCCCAAAACTGGAAACAACCAAATGTCCATCAACAAGAGAATGGATAAACAAATTGAGTAAACTGTCTTGGTCTGCTAGGGCTCCCATAACAAAATACCACACACTGGGGAGCTTAAATAACAGAAATATATTTCTCATTGTTCTAGGAGCTGGTAGTACAGATCAGGGTGTCAGCAGATTTGGTTTCTCTGGAAGCCTGTCTGCTTGGCTTGCAGATGGCGGCTTTGTCACTGTATCCTCACATGGCCCTTTCTCTATGGACACATCGAAAGATAGTTTTTAAGAGGGATAGTCATGTCTTTCATAGAGTTATAAAATGCAAACATGTCAGAGATTTTGTCATTAATCAGAAAATCAGTATAATGCTATAACCTGTTCAAAGAAGAATCTAAAACACAGATAAATATACAGACATCTGGAATGTGGGAAAAATTTACAAGCAAATGCAAAATCAGCAAAACTGGTCAATATTCATGAGTCAGTTCTATAAATACAATCGTCATTTCTCAGGACAAAAATCATTTGCATTACTATCCGTTTTACTACAATTTATAGAATTATAAAATAGCTCAGATAACCTGAAAGGATGCATGGACAGTACATCCAATGATGTTTGGGGATCATTTCAAAGTTTTTCACGTTTTCCCCTATACTTTAATGACAAACTTCTCCACTCCACATTATGCATTCATTTATCAGGTCATTTGACATAATTACACACACACTCTCTCACACTCCAAAATGCTTTGTTCTCAACACCATAGAAAAAATTTCCGTTCAGCTTGGCCAATTAGCTGAAGCCAGCAGCTGGGCTCAGGTCCTGGGGCAAATGGAATCCACCTCAGTTCTCCTTGATTCCTCTAAATAGCACAGAAATGGCCAAAACTCTTAGTGAGAGATATCCTTAGCAATATCAATATTAGCAAGAGAAAGTTTTTGTCTTAGATGCTCCATACTGAAGAAGTCTTAAAAGCTAAGCAGCTTTCTCATGACATACAGGGACCTACCAACCATGATTTTCACCACTGCTTTCCTGGGGGCAGAGACAATTCCCGGGGCTCAGTTCCCAACCCCGCTGCAGAAATGGAGCCGGACTCTGTGGGAGAGACGTTGGTTGAGAGGCCCGAGGGGGAGAAAGGGGAGCGGGAGAGTAGAGGGGTGATTCTGGGTGAGGGCATCTATGGGGTGGAAGTAAACAGTCATGAAACAAGCAGAGAACCTCTCCAGATGTGGCTGCTCATGGAAGGGTGGTGCGGGGCCCAATGGGATAGGACTTCACACGCACAAAATCAGAGCTTTCAAGGGCCTGCAAGCCCTCAGACACTGGCACTGACGAAGGCCTTCTAAGAATGTATAAGGAATCCTCTTTGACCAGATCCCTGAGCCCACTGGCCACGCGGGCACTCCTCTCTCCCCAGCTCAGTAAACGTAGCACCTCACACCCGGACCCAGCCCACTGAGACTCTCCTCCAGCAAGCTCTGAAAGGGGCCACTGCGTCACAGCCCCTCATACACACAAACACTAAACACACCTCTGCACATGAACCCCAGATGTCCCCCAGGGCTCCTTGGAGGCGACATCTTCCCTGTGAACACCCTCAGGTCAGTTCAGTTCAGTTGCTTGGTCATGTCTGACTCTTTGCGACCCCATGGACTGTAGCACGCCAGGCTTCCCTGTCCGTTGCCAATTCCTGAAGCTTGCTCAAACTCATGTCCATTGAGTCGCTGATGCCATCCAACCATCTCATCCTCTGTCGTCCCCTTCTCCTCCTGCCTTCAATCTTTCCTAGCATCAGGGGCTTTTCTTTCCTAGCATCAGGGGCTTTTCTAATGAGTCAGCTTTTCACATCAGGTGGCCAAAGTATTGGAGCTTCAGCATCAGTTCTTCCAAAGAATATTCACGACTGGTTTCCTTTAGGATGGACTGGTTGGATCTCCTTGCAGTCCAAGGGACTCTCAAGAGTCTTCTGCAACACCACAGTTCAAAAGCATCAATTCTTCAGTGCTCAGCTTTCCTTATAGTCCAACTCTCACACCCATACATGACTACTGGAAAAGCCATAACTTTGACTAGACAGACCTTGGTCAGCAAAGTAAAATCTCTGCTGTTGAATATGTTGTCTAGGTTGGTCATAGCTTTTCTTCCAAGGAGCAAGCATCTTTTTAATTTTATGGCTGCAGTCACCATCTGCAGTGATTTTGGAGTCCAAGAAAATAAAGTCTGTCACTGTTTCCATTGTTTCTCCATCTATTTGTCATGAAGTGATAGGACTGGATTCCATGATCTTAGTTTTTTGAATGTTGAGGAAAGTTTTTTCACTCCTCTTTCCCTTTCATCAAGAGGCTTTTTGGTTCCTCTTTGCTTTCTGCCATAAGGGTGGTGTTATCTGCGTGTCTGAGGTTATTGATATTTCTCCTGGCAATCTTGATTCCAGCTTGTGCCTCATCCAACCTGACATTTCTCATGATGTACTCTGCATAGAAGTTAAATAAGCAGGGTGACACTATACAGCCTTGACGTACTCCTTTACCAGTTTGGAACCAGTCTGTTGTTCCATGTCCAGTTCTAACTGTTTTTTTTTTTTTGGCCTGCACATAGATTTCTTAGGAGGCAGGTAAGGTGGCCTGGTATTCCCATCTCTTCAAGAATTTTCCAGTTTTTTATAATCCACACAATGAAAGGTTTTGACGTAGTCAATAAAGCAGTAGATGTTTTTCTGGAACTCTCTTGTTTTTTCAATGATCCAACAGATGTTGGCAATTTGATCTCTAGTTCCTCTGCCTTTTCTAAATTCAGCTTGATCATCTGGAAGTTCTCAGTCCATGTACTGTTGAAGCCTGGCTTGGAGAATTTTGAGCATTACTTTACTAGCATGTGAGATGAGTGCAATTGTGCAGTAGTTTGAACATTCTTTGGCATTGCCTTTCTTTGGGATTGGAATGAAAATTGACCTTTTCTAGTCCTGTGACCACTGCTGAGTTTTCCAAATTTGCTGACGTATTGAGTGCAGCACTTTCACAGCATCATCTTTTAGGCTTTGAAATAGCTCAACTGGAATTCCATCACCTCCACTAGCTTTGTTCATAATGATGCTTCCTAAGGCCCACTTGACTTCACATTCCAAGATGTCTGGCTCTGGGTGACTGATCACACCATTGTGGTTATCATGAATATCTTTTTTGTATAGTTCTTCTATACAAAGTAACACCCTAACCTCCTCCAGATCCTGTCTGCTCCTTCACTCTCCACCACAGCTCTTAAAACTGGTTTTGGACCCAATCTCTTAAGTCAGTAGCTTGCTTACCAGCCAATTCTTTTATTACTTCTGTGATCCTTAAGTCTGTAAAAGTTTTGTCCAACAAACCAACCATATTTATTGCATAATAATCCTGGTCCCCTTGGCAACCCACACTGTCATACTCAGCTGATACAATACTAGTGAAAAGCAAAGACACTTCTCATGGTAAATGTATCATTTCCATTAGACTTCTTTAAATATGGGTGATAACTTATGCTCCCCTCCCCATTAGGTATCTGGGGACCCCAGGTTCCCTCATGGCTCAGTTGGTAAAGAATCTGCCTGCAATGCAGGAGACTGGGTTCGATTCCTGGGTCAGGAAGATCCCCTGGAGAAGGAAATGGCAACCCACTCCAGTATTCTTGCCTGGAGAATCCCATGGACGGAGGAGCCTGGCTACAGTACAGGGGGTTGCAAGAGCTGGACACGACTTAGCGACTAAAGAGAGAGAAAAGAGAGAAAGAGAGAAATATGGGTGATAACTTATGCTCCCCTCCCAATTAGGTGTCTGGGGACCCAGGTTGGGAAATCCTGTTCTGAGGATTAATGTTGAGTGAGTTCAGCCAAGTCTCCCTTGTTCTCCCTTTTCTCAGATGGGCAACCCGAGGCTGTTAGTTTTAAGGTGAACTGACTTACTTAAACTGCCAAAGAATTGGAATGGAAATTGAGAATTTTTTAAAAGAAAGTGTCCCCTTTTTTGGTCTCTAACTCCTTTTAGCGTTAGGTTTTCTTAAAAAATACAGTAAAATTAAGTTGGAATGGGCTATCACTTGCCCCCCAAGTAAGCCTTTTCCACTTGCAGCCTGGACCTGTCTACAGGATCCTAGAATTTGCTGCATAGCAGCTGCCTGCTCCTCCCCTCCAGGTCAAGAGGCCTAGACCATCGCGACAAGAATGAACCTGAGAGGTCGTCTGGTCCAGGGTGTCCCAAAGTGTGTACCCCAGGATGTTAATTGCTATGTTGGGGGTGGGGTAGGGAAACAGCTTCTGTGGTCAATTACTTTTGAGAAAGGCAGTGTTAAGCAAAGGTAAACTGGTTTAGTCTTGTTTTGTTTTCAGGACATGGCTGAGCCTGTGAAATGCCTTTGGGCCTAATGAACTGCCAGGAGGCTGAGATAGCATGCATTATCGCCCAGATTTATTGGACTTGAAATCTCTTTTTCATGGGAGACCTTTTCATGTCTCACGGGGCCCTGGGGTTCTGAGAAGCTTAGTTGGGGACCTGTTAGTCCAGCCTGACACTTCCAGGTAAGGAAACAACTCAGAGTGACCAAGTGCTTAGACCCACAAGGGGATATAGTCCAGCCAGAGCTGAACCCAGGTCGCCAGAGTCTAATCCTGGACTTGGCAAATTTGGGTCTTTTCCTATACACCTCACCCACCACATACCTTCATTGAACACAGGGGAAAAATCTTTCCCAGGGACCCCGGAAGCGGAGGGTGTTCGCTTAGAGAGAGGCTCTCTAGAGGCTCATTTGCGTCTTCAGCCAAACCTCCCAGGCTGGTGGGGGCAGGAGGGGATGGGGGACAGGAACCCCCACAGGATGAGGGACTGCAGAGCCTGGGGGGCTAGAAAGGGCTCCATCTGCAGCAGAAAAGCCGTGAGGCTTTCAGAGTCTCTCATATGTCTTAATCGAATTATCACATAGAACTGAACACTGTCTTTTCTCAAGATCAAAAGCTGTCACAGACATGACTCCAGTGCTCCGTCAACCTCCAGTATCTTTCCCCCTGCATCTGCTCTCATTTTGTTAATGAGAAAAATCAGTGTGGCCAAGATGACCATGGCTACTGGCAGATAGGTGAGAGCTAGGGGCCTCTCCTCTTATTGATGGCGGCCTCCCACTGAGCTGGCATGGGGAGTCGGAGGGAGAGTATTAGAACATTTGCCTAAGCCCAGGCATTTCCCGGTGATTAGGATTATGAAATGAAAAGCTACAGTGTCGCTCGCAGATGCCTGGCAGACTCAGGGTGGGCGCAGGGTGAGTGGGCCTCCAGGGCGGAGGGGTCTGCAGTCAGTGTCTCCAGGGCAGGCCCGTCCCATCCCGGCCGCTCCCCGCCTGCCTGCCCCGGGGAGCGGTGCGGGCTGACCAGGTAGGAACCACGCCTTTGCTCTTCCTGGGTCTTAGTCAACGCAGGCAAGCGTGGCAAAGGAGAACATGGCATACATGTGTTCCCACATGTGTGTGTACGTGTGTGTTAATGTGTGTAGAGCGGTATGACTAGAAACCTAGGTGGTTGCTCTCTGGAGGTGCCCAGCTGTCATGTTGCCTGATTGTCTGTACCAGGAATCTTCTCTCCACCTAGATTTACCTGCTTCTCTCACGTGCTTTTCTCCTCTCCTCTTCCCCATCTATTTCTTCTTCTGAGAGCTATTTTATCTGCAAATTTCCAGGCTCACTCAGAATTGAAGTGTAAGGGCCACACCACTGTCTGGGATCAGTGGCCATTTGAGGGAAAAGCAAGGAGGGCAGGAGCATCAGGTGTAAGTGGGAGTCACGAAGGCCGGAGGTCGGTCCTCACCCTGCCCGTGGCCGACTATCTCGCAGGCCCTGGGGCAGGACAGGCTACACTGAGGGAATGAACCACATCCTTTGGAGATGACCTTGATTCCCTGAGCAGAAGCAGCCCCCTGTTCTGCTCTTAGGCATCCTTACCCGACAGGGATTTTTTTTCTTTCATTTTAACTACGTGGCCTCTAGTCAGTAGCTTTTATGTGCTGGGAGTGTGCTGGAACCAGGAACGAGGCTGAGGAGCAGGAAGCACTGTGAGGTGTCAGAGGCTGACCACTCAGAGTGATAAGTGCTCGGGCAGAAGCGGGTCGGGGGTGCACTAATCCAGGTCGGGAGGACAGCACAGGATGCCGGGGAAGGTGTCTCTGTAGTGGTTCTAGTTGAGCTGGGTGTAGACAGTCTAGGAGGAGACAGCCAAGTTGAGTTGGGATGTGTGTATGTGTGTGTGGCGTGAGGCAGCATGTTTCAGACTGAAGGAAAGACTGGGCAAAGGTGAGGAGACATGAGCCAGTCGGGGGAACTAGAAGCAATTCAATATGGTGGGTGGGCTGGACAGGCTCTCAGGGTGGTGAGAACTGGGGCTAGAGGGACTGCTGTACCATACACAGGACTCTGAGTTTTAAGCTGAGGATTTCTGCTTCTTCACACTGACTGGCCTCAAAATCACCTAGGAAACTTGTTAGGGAACACATTCCTGGGCCTAACTCCAACTAAGGAATCAGAATCCCCAAGGGTGAGACCTCAGGATCAGCCTTTTCAGCAGGGTCCTGGGAAGGTCTACATGAGCTCTGGGTAGACTGGACCCTGGGAAACAGCAGGAGGATTCCTATCAAGGGAGAGGCGGGTACATGGGAAACCAGTCCTGACGCTCTGCTGGAAGGAAAAACAGGGTCTGAGGGGGAGGCCCTGGGACTGTGAACAGTATCACCAGGGGGGTCGCCAGGATCAGATGCCCTAGTGCTCCTGGACCATTGCCCCCTTATGAGGACGGGAAATGCAGATCTCCAGCTGGACACGCTCCTGCAGGCAGTAAGGGGAGGGATGACAGAGGCGTCCCTCCCACCCTTTCCCACCAGACTCCACCTGTTCTAAGGGAGGGACCTCCAAGGACTAGCTCACTCTTTCCCTCCATCCTAAGGGAAATCCCTACTTCCACAACCCACAAGGCTCCCTATTCAAACTGAGTGTTCAGAGCCCATTGGGGGAGGGTGGAGAGGAGGAGTGAAGCTTGTGTTTTCACCCAGGCTAAGGGGGAGGGAGACTTCCCTAGGTGATCCAAAAGGAGGAGGGGGCTCTGTGACTGCTATTTTCTCTACATTTGGGTTCCTCGTGGATTCCTCTCCAAAGGGTGGTAATGAAAGAGTCTGATACTCAAGGAGGTAAGGCAGTTCCCCAGCCCCGAAAGGTGCTCAAGGCTAAGGCCCAGATTAGACCACCTTCCAGGGACTCTCACCTCAAAGGACGGGGTCCAAGCACCTCACCAGGGACCTAGAGCCCCCAACCAGGCCCCCCACCCTTGTTCTACAGCCTCACCCCCACCCCCAGACTTCCCCAGATTAACCTTTATATTTAACACTTAAACCAGGCAGTTTCGCACCTGAATGCCAGTGTTTATGCTAATCCCTCCTCCTCTGACTTGCCTCTCCCACCCCTCCCCCTCTGTCTGGCTAATTCCTGCTCATTCTGCAAGACCCAGCTCGCCCTGACACCTCCCCGACCACCCAGCTCGCATCTCAGTCTAGCTATTCCTGTGAACGACCCACACCTCCACCCTGTGCTCACCTTGATGCGACCACTTATACACAGTTGAGGCACTGCCCCACTCTGAGTTGACCAGAAATTCCTCAAAGGCAGGATTTGTGGGTACTATATTTTGTCTCTCCAGCACCTGGCACACGGTAGGAGCTCAAGAGATATTTGCTGAGCCAAACAGAATCCAGATGAATGGGACACGCCCTGAGACATGCGAGTGCCACGGTCATTTAAGAGCATTCTAAGGATTGGCTTATGGTGTTTTTAGGACCCTGTGTGCTGTTTGCTCAGACACTCGGTCATGTCAGCTTCTTTGCTACCTACGGACTGTAGCCCATCAGGCTCCTCTGTCCATGGGATTCTCCCAGCAAGAATACTGGAGTGGGTGTCATTTCCTTCTCCAGGGGATCTTCCCGACCCAGGGATCAAACTCTATGTCTCCTACAGGTGCCTGTTAAAGCCTCTGTATAGCTGTGACACTTCATCCCCCTGTTTAGTGCAAAATAACAAAATTAATGAGTATACTGAGGGTGAATATTTGCATGTTAAACAGGCTGAGGGCAGGTTTCCTTTAAATACTAAGCCTTTGCTAGAACTTTCAGAAACTTACCTTACAGATCATTAACTTCTGGGGGAGGCGGGGAGCAGAAGCCGTGGAGCTGAAATCTCTGAGTCTGAGCTCCAAAGCAGTGACTCTGAAAGGAAGAAGCAAGGCAGAGAGTCTTGGATCTGGACAGAACTGGGTTCAGACTCTGGCTATACTAGCTGTGTAGCCTTGGGCAAGCCTCATCACTTCTGTCTACCCCAATTTCTGTATTCCTAAAGTGGGGGTACACTGTACCTACTTTGCAGGGTTGTTCTAATGATCTAAAACATCCAACATAGAGTGCTTTGTCTCATAACAGGTCCTCAATAATCGTAATAGTGTTGTTGGTAGGGTTGACATTGCGCACGGAGGTGAGGAAGAAATCTTTCGAGGTTTACAGGACTTTATCTGGGCTGGCAGAAGAAGGCAGAGATGATCCAGAAAGGAAGGGCTGGACCATAGCAGCAACATAATCTGACTATCACAGTGCTTCACAATTTTTTGATGTTTTTAAATAAAATCTTTTCATGTTGAATATGCGGAATGCTGGCAACAGCATTGTTCTGGGTGGTTAAAGCAGAGGGTCTTGGACTTATCAGCTCTGCGACTTTGGACAGATCACCTAACTACAGTTTTCTCATCTGTACAAAGACAAAAAACAGTACACATCTCTTAAGGCTGCAGCAATGCCAGGTGACAGAACGCCCTCCATAAATGGTACCAGTTAATGTATTATGAAGTGATCAGTACTACAGCACAGAATGGTAAGTCCCTGCTGGAGGAACTGCTTGCTGTGGGAATATGGGGTGGAGGGTGGGGCTAGCTGCAAGAGCACAACCCAGGACTCTGGAGACCACCTGTGTGACCTTGGACCTATTCTGTAACACTGAGGGTATGGCCTAGATAATCTCCCAGGCCCCTAAATTAGCAAAGGGCAATGGTACCCCACTCCAGTACTCTTGCCTGGAAAATCCCAGGGACGGAGGAGCCTGGTAGGCTGCAGTCCATGGGGTCGCTGAGGGTCGGACAAGACTGAGCGACTTCACTTTCACTTTTCTTTCATGCACTGGAGAAGGAAATGGCAACCCACTCCAGTGTTCTTGCCTGGAGAATCCCAGGGACGGGGGAGCCTGATGGGCTGTCGTCTATGGGGTCGCACAGAGCAGGACACGACTGAAGTGACTCAGCAGCAGCAGCAGTCCACCCACAGACAGCTCCCCAAACAGCCTCTCTCAGGCCTGGATGCCTTGTCCTGCCCAGATGCCCTCTTCCCCACTTTGTGCAGAGTAACTCTTACCCACTCAAGGGCAGGCCTCCTTTCCATCCTTCCCTGACACCCCATACCCTCTGCGCAGCAGTCCGCATGCTGCGGTCCTTACCGTAGGTAGCTGGGTCTGTCATCTAGATGGTGACTCTACTGCCTCAGTGCAAACAGCAACAGGCGCTGGAGAGTGAAGCTTGTTAGCAGTCGGAAAGATGATCAGCACTTTCCCTTTGTAGAGATTTCCGGAATCTCATGAGTCCTAATTCTCTTATAGTTTGTTGTGGAAAAATAGATTTGGAAACAGTTGGGGCTCCGTTCCCTCCCCCTGGGTGGAAAGAGAAAGCGTGCTCCCTTGGTTGGGGCCACCGCTGCAGGTCAAGTCCTTTGCAGCTATTAATACTTCCTGCCAGGTCTGGGAAAAGTGACAAGGGGCCTTCAGGAGTCCCCAGAGTCCCCCCTGAACCGGTCCCTATACAGGGCGTCTGGCCATGCAGGCACCTGGCTCTCCCCTTAGCTGGACAAGAAGAGGGGGACTCGCGTCCACCACGTGTGCCCCCTCGCGCTGCTAGAAAGCGGAAACAAATGACCTTGACCTCCAAGGAGACAGCCCCTCGGAGAGGGCGCCTCCTCCGGAAAAGTTGTCCAGACAAAGGGCATTCCTCGGCTTCCACCCCGACAGCCGCCAGCCGCCGGCCGAGCCTCCCCCTCCACCCCCGCGCCCCGGGTGTAGGGTTACACGCCTCGCCGCGAAGCTCGGGGGAGAGCGCGGTGTTTCCGCAGCTTTGGCTCACGTGGAGCCGCGTCTCACCGCCGCGCTCTCCCCGAAGCCTGGGCTGCAAGCGCCCTCCCGGCGGACGGGGCGACCCGGGCCGGGAGGGGTAAGGTCCGGCGGCCCAGAAGGCCGCCCCCGCCCCGTCCGAGGCCCCGAGCTCGCGGCCGGGCCGGCGGCTTAGACGTCTGCACGGTCCCGGGAGGGGCGGCCCTGCAGGGCTCTGGGGACTGGGCCCCGGGCCCCGGGGAGCGCGCGGGGCGGCGGGGCGGGGTGGGAGCGAGGGCTGCTCCTCCAGCCCCTTCCGCCGCGCCTCTTTTCTGCTCTCCCGCTCCCTCTTCCCGTCCCAGCCGGGGGAGGCGCCGGGCTTGGCCTCTCACCCCCTCCGTGGCCGAGCCATGAGGTAGCCGCCCATGCCGCTTCCTGCCCTCCCGCGCCCTCCCCGCCCGACCCCGCGTCCCCTCCCTGGACCTGGAGGGAGGCCGCGGCCCGCGGGGCGGCTGCCGGGTTCCGCCCCCACCCGGACCCCGGGGCGGCCCGCAGAGCCCGGAGCCGAGCCGGGCGCGCCCCGAGAGCCGAGGCCTGCGGGCCGCACTCCCGGAGCCCCGGGCCGGAGCCCGCGCGCCCCTGCTCCCCGCCGTGGGTCCGGGAGGGAGAAGGGGCGAGAGGAGGGCCTGGTCTCCCCGGGGATGGAGGGGATGGAGGCGGCGGCCAGACCTGCCGGCGGCAGCCTTCAGTGAGTACGGAGGAGGCGAGGCCCCGGGCGGGTCGGGGATGGCGGGACCAGGGGAGAGAGAAGGAAGGGTCGCGGGGGGAGGCCTGCCCGTCACGACCATCTTCATTTCAGCTTCTCGGGATTGCGGTTAGACGAACGTAGCGCTCGGCCCTAGACTTCAGCGGCCCCGAGCCGCACAAGTCGGTACCCACTGTTCCCCCGAGGAAAGTCTCATCCATCCTAACAGGTCTCTAAAGAGGGGGAATCTCTGGAACGCTGTTCCAGACTTTACCTGAAAGCTCTTGTAAAGTGACGGAAATTGCACCCATACCCTTCAAATCCCCTCCTTCCTGGATCGAACCTTAGAAGAAAGGACTCAGTGGCTAGGCTGTGACTACAAAGTTCTTCAATTTTAGATGAACTGGTAGAGAGACTGATCTCGTCCTCCCGAAGACAGGCATTAAACGTCACACGCTTAAAACTGGCGTAACATACAGACCGTGTGTGTGTCTTTTGCTTTATGGAATATGTGTATTCATGAAATACATTAAAAACTGAGTTGTAATAAATGACTATAGAGAGGCTTGGCATTTAAGAGAATTCTGTAGTGAATCTTTAGTCAGTATTAGGTGAATAATTAACCTCTAGTTTGTAATTTATGTAAATATGAATTTTTATGCATGCAGTGGGACATTCCTAGATGTATGGTGTAGAAGGGGCATGTTCTCAGAGAGCAGGATAAATATTAAGACTTTGCGGCTTGTATGTGTGCACAGAACTGCTTGGCGAGTAAAATCTCGAGCTCACTTTTATTCCCTGTGAAGACATTGACCTCAAGCGTGCTACCAAGGAGCGGTCATCTGGGCAGGTCACCTGTCTAGGACTAAGGGGAGCTGGGGTCCTGGTCACTGGGTGCTTTGGAAGAGCCCTGATCTTGGGAGGAGAAGCTTTGAGTTCCTAGCCAGGCCTCCCTCAGCTTTGGTGTCTCCTAATGGCTCTGTGCCTCTGTCTCTCTGTCTGTAAAAGTGAGGGTCATAACTCTTTTCCGGCAGAATGGTGTGAGAATTTGAGAGAGAGCGTCTGAAAGTACCTTCAGGCCTGCCCAGCACCGAGCAGACGCTGAAAGGCCTTGGTGCCTGATCCTGGCTGCCCTGTGGGCACAGCTCTGCTCACGCCTGCGGTTTCAGCACAGGGAGGGGGACACCTTCCACCAGCGGGTCAGATCCAGGGTGGTATCTTCCTGAAGCCCATCCTCTGCATTGGTTCCCTTTGGAAAGGGAAGAGCTTGTGGGCATGAGCAGAAATCGCCATCCTCCCCTGAGGCCTGACGTCAGCAAAACACGAAGCCAGGGACTGGGAATGCATCCCCCATTTCCCCTCTGGTCCACGCTAAGCAGAAGATTAGCTGTTGCTTGATGCTTCACTGTCCCCACCTGTAAAATGGGGATAGAAAAATAAGACTACTACTCCGACTTGGAAGAAAAAACTCAGTAATGACTTATTTGTACCATCCAAAGGCTTGTGCTCCCCAAGCTGCTTTCACATTGTCTAGGGGCAACCCCTAATCTGACCCCAAGTTTCCTCCAGACAGGGCTCTATACCAAGGCACTATGGAGACCCAGGAGGTCGTGGGAGCTGGCCAGGTAGTGGGTCTAAGGAGCTCTGTCTGTTTTCTCCTCCAGAGAACCCCAAATAGGGAGCAGAACGGCCAGCTCCATGGAGGTGACCTCAGCTGTGGAGAGAAGTGGCCCCGAGCCACAGCCGGAGAATGGACACCTCCCGAGACCCTGGCCCTGCCCTCGAGAAGACGGAACACCCAGTCCGAAGGCCGCCCAGCCTCCTGGGGCACGGGGGATACAGCTCCAGGGGCCCTCCGTGCTGGAGTCCAAGGTGAGGGCCTTGAAGGAGAGGATGACAGCAGGCAGACAGGGGGCAGGCCCCAGCCTCACCCACCAGCGGCCGGCCCTCAAGAAACCCAAGTGTAGACGAGTGAAGGTGGGGGGGACCAAGCTTCCGTCAGAGGGGCCTTCCCCACCCGAGGCTGTGGTGGTCCATCACACGCAGAAGCCAGACGACAGGCGGCTGGACCGCAGTGTCACCGAGGAGGAGCCCGCCAGGAGCGGGGACCCCGGGCCTCCCAGGCCTCCCAGGTCGCCTGCTCCCGGACTGGAGTGCTGGAACAGGAGGAGCCTGTGGCCTCCAGACGCTGTTCAAACACGGCCTGAGCACGACAGAGCTCTGCCGGCCGGACCCAGCTCTCTGCAAGAGGGCCCCATCTACAGGGTCACTCCCGGCCGGCCGGGGGGCTCTCGTCCTTGTAACAAAACCACCCACGTCCTCACCCTGCAGAAAGGAAGGTCACACCCCCAGCAGGATGGTCTTGGCACCCCGGGAGACCCGAACAGCTTGTCTCCAACCTCCCAGGAGAACTTCGTCCCCAGGCCGGCTCTCCTGGGGGAGCCCTGGAAAACCAGGGACCTGGGGGCCCTGGGCACTGGGGGCAGCACCTTGTCCCTGTCTGACCGTGTGGAGAGGAACCGCCTTCTGCTGCAGGAGATGCTAAGTGTTGGGGGGCAGGGCCCCTCCAAGGTGGGAGACCCAGGCTGGACTTCATGCTGGGATAGAGCTGTGCCAGGTAAGGCCCACTCACTGGGTCTGGAGCTGGGGGCAGCGGGGGGAGTCCAAGAGAAGGAAAGGGAGATGGGGGTTACCTTGGAGGGGAGGGGTGGGAAAGTGGGAGAACACAGCTGTTTATCACCAGATTCCTAGGTTGTCTTCTTAGTCTGGGCTTTGACACAGATTTTACATCACCTCACAGCCAGCCCCATCTGCTAAAGGCTCCCCCAAACCCCCCAGAACAGCAGTCCCTGACTTTTGGCACCAGAGGCTGTTTGCATGGAAGACGATTTTTCCACAGACTGGTGGGATGACAGGGATGGTTTCAGGATGATTCAAGGATGATGTTTATTGAGCACTTTATTTCTATTATTACCATATCAGCTCCACCTCTGATCATCAGGCATTAGATCTCAGAGGCTGGAGACCCTGTCCCAGACCACAGGGAAGCCTCCACAGTTTGTTCCCTGTGGTTCTTTCAACAGTGGCTTTTTGAGGATGACTCATCCTCAGCCCACAATGGACTTCACTGTCCTTGGGTAGGAGCCCCTCCCCACAGAAAGACCCAGCCTCCAGGGCAGCGGGCTGAGCTCAGGTGGTCGCACTGCTGCAAGTGTTCAGGCCTTAGCCACGGCTCTTGCCATTCCTTCCTCCCACACCCGGCACTTGAGAAGACCCCTGTGGGCCCTCAGCTCACGACAGTGCCCACCAGCAGTCACTGTGACAGGCTGAGCCTCCACCTGGGGGGGTCGGAATTATCTGGGGGAGTAGATAGCTGTTGGAGAAAACTTTCTCCTCCGAGCTTGTGCTCATTAAGCAGCAGCTGAGAGCCCAGGTCCTGGCTCTGCCCTAATGTCTGCTTCTGCCCTGGGTCCTAGAGCGACTAGCCGGGGACATGGACTGGGACTCGGGCATCTCCCTTCAGGACTCGGACCAGAGCAGGTAAGCGCTCAGGGCACACATCTTCTCTGCGTCTCTCCTGGCAGTTGTCCCTGTCCCTTCATTTCCTCTGCGGCAGGAGAGTAGGAGATGCAGAGAGGGGAGGGGACAAGCAGCTGCACCCACAGGCAGGTCTCCTCCTGGAGGCCTTCTAGGAGGCACCCCTCACCCCCTGATGCCCAGGTGGGGCCCCTGCTCCCCATGCAAAACTGCGGGGTACAGAGCCTGGTGCAAGGAGCACTGCAAACCACCTGCTCTGCGACGTGGGGTCATTTCCCTGCCCGGGCCTCTGTCGCTTTATCCTTCAAGTGAGCCAAGTAATAACTTGTGTCATGTACCTTTCGGACTGTTGTGGAACTGAACACAAGATCAGTTCAGTTCAGTCGCTCAGTCGTGTCCAACTCTTTGGGACCCCATGGACTGCAGCACGCCAGGCCTCCCTGTCTATCACCAACTCCCAGAGTTTACTCAGTGGATGTGAAAATCCTTGGGGAAAGCACGTGAATGCAAGGCTTTTACTCTGACAGTTCCTTTCCCAGTCAAGGGCTGTGCTGGCTGATATAGAGGTCTTCATCTCCCCCAACCTCCTGGACTTTGCTCCAGCCCCTCCATTGATGGGGACCTGGGGTGGGGGTGGGTGGCCACGGGGCTGTGTCATGACCAGGTAGACGAGAGGAGTATCTTTCGGGAGGGCAGAGGGGCCGTCTGTGGATCCATTGGTGGCTGCCAAGGGCTTGGCCTCATCCTCTGTCTTCACTGCACGCCTGGCACGTGAAGCTGAGCGAGGTCTCAGGACTTGGGAGCAGCTGCATTTCCCCTTTCTGTGCAGTGACGTCACCCTCCTGCAGGTCACGTGGTTTCTGCTGAGGGCAGAGGTCAACAATGTTATTTCTGCAGATTCCCTGCCTGCTAGGTTCCACTTGGCTTAGGAGTGGCTTAGGTCCTTAGGTTCTGGCTTAGGTCCAGAATATGTGGACCCCCAGTTCCGTTTTCACACAATGAGGGCTGCTGCGGTTCAGGAGATTCAACCTCTGCTCAGCCACTGGCCTTCTCACTGACTTGGGCTGAGAGCCTGGTGGAGAGGGGGCTGTCTGGCTCCTTCATCCCTCATTATTTACGATTTGGAATCGTAGCTCTCCCCCTTCTTCCAGGGGTCTCTTCCCGCCTCCCTGGCCACCATGTTCGGCACCCCCTCACATCCACACCTAGCCCAGCCACAGTGTGGAGGCGTGTGACTGGTTCTCAGTGACATCCTGTCCCCTGCTCTGTCCCTTTGTCCTTCCTGGGGAGCCATAAAGGAGACAGCCTGCCTGGGCAGACACAGCTTGTGCCTAGAGGAGCCGGGGCCTCCTCTTCTGCAGCTACATGTCTCCCCGCTCCCCACTGCTTGCACTCTGTCTTCCCTGGGTGGGAGGAAAGTTCAACTGCAAGATGTCCACGGGGTCATCTTGCCCAGAGGTCACTCTTGAAAGAAGCCGAAGCTCCTGACTTGCGTGTTGGATACTAGGTAATTAAAATACCATCTTAAAGAACCTCAACCATGGAGGGTCGGGAGGGGCTTTCCCCCAGTCCTGCAAGGAGATGGCGTTTGTGTAGAATGCTCAGGGTAGGAATTTCTGAACTATTGTTTCACCTACCAGACCGTTTGCAGTGGGTTAGGGTCTGCAGTTTACAGTGGCTCAGCGGTAAAGAATCCGCCTGCAGTACAGGAGATGTGGGTTCGATCCCTGGGTCGGGAAGATCCCCTGGAGAAGGAAATGGCAGCCCATTCCTGTATTGTTGCCTGGAGAATCCCATGGACAGAGGAGCCTGGTGAGCTAGTCCAGCGGGTCGCAAAGTGTCAGACACAACTTAGCGACTAAACACACACCCGAGGTATCTGTGTCTAGGTGTAGGTTGTGTGGGTGTGTGCATATGTATATTGTATGATGATATCATATGTGTATATGTGTGGAATGAGGGGGTGCCCAGCATATATCCAGGCACAGAGTTGGCCTGGGGAAAAACTGTCCCCTGGCTTGTTTTGAAGGTCATTCACAGTGCCTCATGGACCTTTATTGGTGATCTACACCCTGCTGAGTAGACACCCAGGCTGAAGGGCCAGAAAGCACACTTACTTCATGGAGAAAGTTCATCCATGTCCAGAGGCCCCTTGGAACAGGGTTCCTCATCTGGCTCTATTCCTGAGTCTTCCGGGCAGATACTAAAGCGGTCCCTGAGACCCTGCACGTTCCATCTCTCCCCTAAGCAGGACGGTTTTGTTGCTGCTCCTCTACATCTGAGCTTCCTGAGAGAACTTTGAAATAAGGCACACTTCCCTCAGCCCTGTACCCCTGGCCACATAGGACCAGGGTCCGGGCCTTAGTGTCTACATGGAGGGGCTGAGGACCCTGGACAGCGTAGACTCTGAGACCATGGCAGCCGTCATGATGGTCATCCTGAAGGGGCCAGGACATCAGTCAGGACGTGTTCTGGCAGTGAGCCCCTTAAATCTTCTCAGCGTTTGAGGCATAAAAGGTCTGGTTTCACACTCAGTCAGTGCAGTTCAGTGTTAGAACCAAATAATCACCAGGTTGACGATTGATCATTAAGCAGTCAGTAATGACCAGGTTAACCCAGTGTGTATTTATGTCCTCAGTTGTTAGTCTTCTGCGTGGTTGTAAGACAGGAAGCCCAAAATGATGGTGAATCAGCAGAGCCCAAGACAGCAGACCCTGTCTGACTGGCGGGGTCGGCCCAGCTCATTGCAGATGGTCACAAGGAGAGTCAGCTGTGGAGGCGAGACCCCCGAGATGCCAAGGGAATACCAGAAATGTCCCAGGGCCAAATGGTTGTCCCTTCTACTGAGGGACGAAAGGAGACTCCACCCCAGGGGACAGGAACCACCTGGAGGTGCTTCCTTCCAGAAGACCATGCTGACACTCAGCTCCAGCCCTTGTGCTGAACCACATCCTGACAGCATCCTAATAACAATGTATTGACTGTTCCCATTTCACTGACAGAGACCCTCTGGGCAGAGGCCAAGCGACTTGCCTGGTGATAAAGCTATTAAGTGTAAGAGTCAGGGTTCACAGTGAAAACTACTTGGCACCAAGGGCTGTTCTCTAACCATTATGCTGCACTGCTACAAGCTGTGCTCACAGGTCACGCCTTGGGTTAGGGATCTGGGGGCCCTTAGCCCCCTCCCCCAGCCTGGTATTCTCAAGTATAGACCAAGAAAGGTAGGTGGCCGGCTCCATGGGCTAAGCTTGTTTCTATCCTAAGTTGCCGTTGACATGATTTGGGAAATGGGGTTTTGATTTGTGGAGAGAAGAAAAGGGGAGGGGTAAGCACTTCAGGGTGACAGAGGACGAGATGGTTGGATGGCATCACTGACTCAGTGGACATGAATTTGATCTAATTCTGGGAGTTGATGCAGGACAGAGAAGTCTGGCATGCTTCAGCCCATGGGGTCGCAAAGCATCAGACAAGACTGAGTGACAGAACAGCTCAACAAAAGCACTTCATGGAAGCCCAGTGGGGTCAGTACTGTCAGCCGTGACCTCGCTCACAGCCATGTGTGAGCACTAGACTCGTCAGAGATGGGAGGAGGAGGGACTCGAAGGGCGCTCTGCTCGGGGGCTCCCCCCCCTCAGCTTGTGATGTCCCGTCCCGGCTGTCTGTAAAATGGCCAGGACCCACTCGGTCTGTCTACCGTCTTGAGGCTCTGAGAGGGCACAGCAGGATTATACATTGCCTTAGGACCCCAGCTGAACCCTGCTTGTGCAAAAAGTATGTAAAAGCAGAGGAGCAGCTACAGTCAGTGCGATCCTCACCCCAGGCCCTGCACCGGAAGGGAGTCGACTCTTCACAAAAAACCACTCCGCCTTGGGCTGCTGCAGGCACCAGGGAGGCTCCCTGAGGCCCGGGGCCTGCCTTGGCAAGCTTGTGGGGAGGGCGGTGCTATGGGACCCAGGCTTGCTCTGCTTCAAATCAGGGCCTTCCGCGTGTGTCATCTTTTGGGGGGCGGAGGGGCAGACCCTGACGTGTGTCTGCAGGGGCTTTAACCCCTGCTCCGCTGTGGGGTCAGTGGAGGGGAGAGGGTCTCTGGGGTCGTTTCATTTGTGCTGTGATGATGATGGAAGCACAGAGGACTTCCTGGGTTGTGGATTTCCCCCATCCCTGTGGCGGAGTTGTGCCCATTTCTAGATACAGAATCGGAGGCTCAGAGGAGGGAGCCCAGTCTCAGTGTGTATACCTCATCACGAGAAAAGAAGGCACAGACGTTGTTGGGTTCGGATTTTCAGGCCTCCATGGAGACGGCTAGCAGTCAAAACTCCCTGCCCCGAAGCTGTCTGCAGGCTCCAGTTTACAGGAGGGGCAGACAGGGAACCCTCAAGAATTTCAGAGGCCTGGGCTGTGGCTCAAGTGGTCAGGCCCACAACTGTGAGAAAACCTTGGGCTTTTAAAACTTAATTTATTACCTAGCATTACACCGTGTGTAATTTCAGAAGGAATTCCCACTTTGCCCTCACTGCCCACTCTGCCTACACCAACTTTGGCTGTTGCTGGTGGATCTTCCCTCTGGAGCTCCTTGAGGGGCAAGGACCGTGCTGTTCTCTCTGGGACCCGGAACCTGCCAAGTGTCAGCACGGTACTGGCACTCAGAATAGGTTTGCCAGAAGCACGCGTGTATGAGTGTAACTGAGGGCTCACCCGGGGGTGGACGCCCCTGTGGGCTTGATCGGATCTGACTGGAGCCAGTAGAGGACATTCCAGATGGGTAAGACCTGCAGACACGCATGGGAGAGGTATGCAGTGGATTGCATGGAAGATACTGTCAGGACACAGGGTGAGAGTGTGGGCTGAGGCCATTTTGGAGAGCCTGGGAATTTAGATTTTAGGTAAGGTAGGAGGAACTGGAGAGACATTTTCTGTCTCTCTCCTCTTGACAAGATTGGGAGTGGCAAGGGGTTTCCTCTAGTTTTCCTTTGTGTCTGTGTATCAGAGCCAGTGGGCTTCCCTGGCGGCTCAGATGGTAAAGAACCCGCCTCTAATGTGGGAGACCCGGGCTCAGTTCCTGGAGCAGGAAGGTTGCCTGGAGAAGGGAATGGCTACCCACTCCAGCATTCTTGCCTGGAGAATCCCATGGACAGAGGAGTCCATGGAGGTCACAAAAAGTCAGACATGACTGAGCGACTAACACACACACACCTGAGTCCGTGGGCAGGATAGGGAATGGCTGGGTGTACGCAGGATGGGCAGGGGCTCAGCTAGTCTTCGTTACACCCTTTTCTAGGTGTCTCCTCTGATATACCTTCAGCCCTGTGACTCCTGGGGGTCTCATGCTCACCTCCAGGATTCCTCATGACCCCCTGAGTCTAGGGAACCAGAAAGTCCAGAACCTGGCTGGGGAGCCAGAATGACCTCCAGACCCCCTTACCAGGCTACCGGGTACGAGGACACGGTGCAGGGCAGCGTCCCAGCACTGCCAGGAGATGGGGTCCTCCTACCAGGGAGGGTGTGGGGTGGCAGGAGGGAGTCCTGGGCACGAGCGTGAGAGAAGCAGCTCCTGCTCCTCCCAGGAGTCGCAGGGCTGCAGGCATACCTGAGGGCACCCCCGGGTTCAAGGTGTAATGAAGACTAGCTGAGCCCCTACCTGTCCTACGTACTGTCCCCCTGTCATCCCCTATCCTTCCCCCTGACTCAGATATACAGACACGAAGGAGAACTAGAGGAAACCCCTCGCCACTCTCAAACCTGCAAAGACTAAAACTAAAAAGAAGAAGATTACATTTAGCCACTCACCAGTGTTTTCAACTACACACACACTCCTGAAGCATCTAGGGTTCTGAGTCCCCGTGGAGAAGGAAGGATGCTATCCCTTCAAGCCCTCCTTCCCAGCGAGTGTCACCTGCAACTTTCCTCCATGTCATTGTCACTCATACACCCCACACGTGAAAATCTCATTGTGGTCCCAATCTTTATGAATAGAGGGGCTCGGGAAAGTTAATTTGCTCAAGATCATTCATCTGTGAGGAGCTGGGCTGAAATTCAAGAGGAAGCCTTCCTCCATGGTCTTCAGAGGGGAATAGGCCACTGTCCCCCTACCTGGGGGAGTCTTGGTCACCTGCCTCCACACGTGCAGTGCTGACCAAGGGGACAGCCCACAGGGATTTGTACTCCTTTTCCTTCTTCAGGAAGGCAAGGACAGAACCACTGTGCTCTCCCCAAGGAGTCGATGACCTGGGGAAGCTCTGCACGCCCCCACACACATCTTTTCAAAGGTGTTCAATGAGGTGTATCCCACAGCAGCCATCCGTTTTTATTTGTTTTATTTTATGGAAGTATAGTTGACTTACGGTGTTGTGTTGCTTTCTTGTGTACAGCAGAGTGATTGTTACACGTATATTCTTTTTCATTTTCTCTTTCATTATAGTTTATCATAGGACATTGAATGCAGTTCCCTTTGCTACACAGTAGGGCCTTGTTTATCCTTCCTATGTACAGTTGTTTGCATCTGCTAATCCCAAACCCCCAATCCCTCCCTCCCCCACCCCACCTGCTCTCTGACAACCGAGCGTCTGTGTGTGTGTCTGTAACTCTGTTTCCGTTTGGCAGATAGGTTCATTTGTATCGTATTTTAGACTTCACATGTAAGTTATGTTATAGGGTATTTGTTTTTTCTTTCTGACTTACCTCACTTAGTGTGATAATCTCTAGGTCCATCCTTGCTGCAAATGGCACGATTTCATTCTTTTTTATGGCTGAGGAGTATTCCACTGTATGTATGTACTCCACCTTCTCTTTCTGTTCCTCTGTTGATGGGTGTTTTGCTTCCATGTCTTGGCTGTTGTAAATAGTGTTGCAATGAACATAGGGGTGCACGTTATCTTTTCAAATTATAGTTTTCTCTGGATATGTGCCATTCTTAAGGATGCCGCTCCGCCTTCTATTTCGAGAGAAGTGCCCATTTATTTTCTGGGTAGCAGCTTCTGTCTGCTACCAAATAGCCTCCTCCAGCTCCCTGTTCGAGGGAAATTGCCTTTTCTGTTGAGCCCTGTGCAGGGCTGCAAAGGTCTAGAACAAAACCCACCAAGCCCTCTCTAGCTTCAAAATAGTCTCTCACTTCTGAACATGCCTTTGTGTGACATCCCCAAGATGACAGGGGATCTCTTTGGCAGGTGCTTTTAGTTCACGTTCAGGGATTCCACCTTTAAGCTCAGCAAGGGGGTGAGAGGAACTTAACAAAATAATGGTGCAAATAATAAAAGCAGTGATGATAATACATGCTGATATTGATTGAATCTCATCAAGTGCCTGGCTCTGTGCTCAGCTCTTCTGAGGGGATCGGTCTAACTTAACAACTGAGCCCTTTTTTAGGAGAAAAGGAAGCCAAACCTTAACCCCTAAGTAACCTACCAGGGTGACACAGTTAGTGGCAGCCCAGGATGAGAGGCCGGGCAGCCTGTCCCAGTGGACATGAGTTTGGGCAGACGCTGGGGGATAGTGCGGGACAGGGAAGCCTGGTGTGCTGCGGTCCATGGGGTTTCAAAGAGTTAGACAGAACTTGGTGACTGACCAACAACAGGCTGTCCCAGAAACACACTTCTGACCTTCACTGTAGGGTTTGTTCTGTCCATGTCCTGCAGCCCTGGGAAGAAGGCACCTGTAACAGTGAGCCCACAGGCCCCTGCCCACATGGAACACATGGTCCAGAATAGGTTCCGAGCCCACTGCTGCCCTCACTCGGGGGCTCCGAACAGTGTGACAGTAAGGGCGCTCTATTCATGGCCATCTGAAAGCTCTCTAATGTGCAAAAATGGCACAGTTGCTGGGCAGAAAGGTGAAGATGTGTTCTGGTCACAATAGATGTTCCTTCTCTTTGCTGCTTCCTGGACTCTGGGAAATGTCAGATCCCTTTCCATCCCAGATTGTTTCCCTTATTCGTGTTCTTGGGATGAAAGGGTTAAAGCCAGACTGGCTGGAGCTTATTATTTTAATCCAGGATTATGATGGCTGCAGAAGGAGGCTCCTCTGTTTCCCTGACCTCTCTGACTGGGAGGAAATGGTGGTTGTCCTGACTGGAGATCTTGAGCTGGCTATGCCTGGCTGGGAGGGGAGCTGCAGGCAGGGCTCAGCTGGTCTCTCTACCAGGATGCGGGGCTTAGATGGAGAGACCAGAGTGGAAGGGGCTTTCCTACTCCTCTTTGTCCTGAGGGGCAGCTTAGAACGCTGTGGTTGGAAGGGTGGCTGGAAGGGCCAGGATACGTGGATCTCCCGTTGTCCCCCACAATTAGCTCTTTTAGGCGTTGCTGCTTCTTCAGGGCCAAGCATCTGTGAGCCCCCTAGGAGAGGACCTCAAGGTTCCCCACCCGGCCTTGTGGTACTGCAGACTTCCTGGCCAAAGACGTAGGTTCATGAGATAGCAACGTGGATTCTCTCTCTGTACAACTCCAGCTGTTTACAGACGGGGGAAACTGAGGCCCGGGGGAAGAACTCAGCCTCTTTAACCCTGTGCCCCACCCGCTGAGCTCACGAGCCCTAGGTGTGCGAGCTCTCACGGCAGTGACAACAGCTCTCTGTGCTTGGGTGGAAAGTCTTTGCCGAGCCACACAGGGACCGCCCAGCCCTGCCAGGCAATCTGCAGAGGGACCGTGGGGGCGGGGACCTGGGCTGTAGTCATGATGAGAAGGAGCTGGCTCCAGGGCTGTGGTCATGTGACAGTGGAGGGTCTCCTTCAGATAGCGGAGTCAACCTGTCTGCCTGGCAGGGTCGGTGGCCTCGGGTGGACCAGGACAATGCAGCGAAGTTGGGGGGAGGATGTGAGAATAGGACAGGTTCGTGGGGCTGCACCTGCCTGCCCCCTGCCACTGAGGAGAGCTTGGCTGTCCGGGCCTGCCCACTCCAGAGTGCATCATGACCAAGAGCCGGCTGCCCTCCTGACCTTGGCCGCCGTCTGTGAAGGTGGCTGCCTTTCTCCTCCCTGCTCAGTTTGTTCCTGCATGGATGCCTCCAGGCGCCTCCAAAAAACCCTGCTTTTCTAATCAGTGGAGAAACCAGCTTTGTCTGCCAGAAACCAAAGCAGGGCAGCTGATGAAAAGGAAAAAAAATAAATAACAGCTCCAAGTAGAGGGAGCAGAAAGAAAAAAACAGCAAAGCTGGAAAATGGCTTCGAAACCTGGGGCGAGGCTGTTCCTGACAGCATCTGGCCAGCTGCCTGGAGCCCTCCTGCCTGCCCACCAGGTCTTGTGACAAATGCCCTCCGACAGCCGGGCGGCCACAGCTGTCACCGGAAGGCTCTGAGGGTGCAGGCTGGCAGCCAGAGGCCCGTGGCTGCAGAGGCGTCTCTCCGGGCTGGTAACCTCATTATCTCTGCTGGCGGAGCTGGAGCCCCAGGGAGCACAGCTGCTCTCAGCGGTGCGTTGGAGGCCCTGCCTGCTCGGGAAGCTGTGCAGAGGGCTGCCTCGCCTCACAGGGCAGCGGGCCTTGAGAGCTCACTCTTCATTCTCTCCTGGAGGCCCTCCTGGTTCCAGAATCGTGCCTGGGCCCTCCCAGGGTCCATAGGCACAGATGGTGCCTTTATTCTGGCAGTTCTTAGTTTTTATCTTGGCCCCAAAGCAGGATTAGGTGCAAATAATGGGAAAATAAAAAGAAAGGAAAAAAAAAATTATAGACTGCCCAGTGCTCGTCCAAGGTTGTCCCAAGGAGGCCTCAGAGTTGGGCCATTTTCCACTCACATCTCTATCATCCGTCACCTAGGAAACGACTTGGTACCATCCCCCGTCAAGACGACACCCCTTTCTCCAGGTGACATATGGGCTGGGGAAGGCCCAGGATTTGGCGGTCTGTAGACTGATATGCAGGCCGGCCTGAGCCTCTAGCTGCCCAAGTCCTCCTTCTGCGGACCCTCCCTGGTAGGGACCGCCAGCGTGTGTGACAGCGAGGAAGGACAGGAGCAGCTGCGGGGGGTGCAGACACCGCATCAGAGAGTGAGTCTGGCTTCAGCCACGTGCCGGCTCAGCTGGCTCTGGGACCCCGGGGCGGGGAGGAGCCGGAGGATGCGGCAAGGATGCTGGAGGCAGCGGGGCTGGCTGTCATCTGCTCCGCTTCACTTGATGTTCGACCTTGAGTGACATGTCACATGTTCCTCTCTGCTCAGGAACACCCTCACCCTCAGCTGTCAGGCAGAGAGCGCACCTGCCCCCAGCCCCGCCTGGCTGCGGAGAGGGCCCTCCGGTCAATGGGAGGCTGTGGGGCGGCTGTTATCCCTGCGACCTGCTGCCGTGTCACCGGGAGATGGCTTTGAAAAAAGGCTGCTGTCATTTTCAGCAGCTCTGGACTGGCCGGGGAGGCAGCACAACTGGGAGGTGGTGAGGGCTGCTGCAAGCAGACCCTCGTTACGATGAGGAGTGAGCCATTTGCTAACTTGGTGTGGGTCCAGCTTAGTTCCTCTCAGCCCTGACCTGATGTCTGTTGGGTTAGGATTGGAACTGAGGCCAGAAATCACCAGGACTTACAAAAATGTCATTCTCTCAGAGGAGCAGAGCGGTGACGGGCAGGGCCCCAATGCCTTGTGTCTGCCGTGAGAGCTCAGGACGGTGCGCTGTGAGCTTGAGTGGGTGTGTGTGGGTGCCGAGAGACAGAAGGAGAGAGGGAGGTGATGCGTGTAGAGACCATCTGGCTGGGCACAGGCCCAGCCCAGCAGCCCTGGGCCCTTTCCTTCCCCTCCTCCCAGATAACTCCTGCTGTCTGCCCAGGGAAGAACAATGGAGTAATCTGGAGACTCCCCTACCCTTTTCTAGATCCTCCTGGGGTCTCTGCCTCCGGTCTCTGAGCAGCTATCCAGGGTGGGCCAGTCCCTTCCAGAGTCGCCAGGTCCCCGGCCCCGGGCCCCAGGCTGGTGCCTTCCCCTGTGGGAGCTGGCCAAGGAAGGCTTCCATGCAGGGCTGTTTCTGGCACAGCCACGCTCGACACTGTTAAAGCCCTCCTAATCCGTGTTATTTTCTTCTAATCCCTCCCCTCACCCGCTCTGGCCCGTGTGCCCCCCTGCAGGACTTGTGGTCCCAAGCCGGAGCCCGTGCTGAGCCCCAGGCATGAGGAAGCCAAGCATCTGCTGCAGAGAGCCCGCATGAAGGCCAGGACCCGGCCTGTCCGTGCCAGCCACGACATCGTGCCCACCCTTGCCCCGTGCAGCCGGTGAGTGGGGCCCGGGCCAGGCCAGCCGGTATAGGCTACAGCAGGAGAAGAGATGGGATCCAGCCAAAATGCCAGCGCTCACTGCTCCCCCCAGTCCATGTGGGAGCTTTGCCCATGTCAGGCATCACTTTCATGCTTTTAGTCAGTTAGTACGTCTTTGCTGAGAGCCTACTGATGGCATATTGGGGAACATAACCCGAGTCTCCCTGGGGGAACGGTGGTGTCACAGTCTCCAGGGAGAACGACCAGCAGATGGGTCAGTACAGTTCTGTGAACTGTGGTGTGGAGAGCAAAGACGTGTGTGTAGGGCTGGAAGTCTACTGTAACTCCACCTGGAAAGGAAGGGGAGTCTTGGAGGAGGTGGCTTCTAAGTTGGAGCCTGAAGGGGAAACATAGATATTTACTGGGCAGCTGAGGGAGGCAGGGGTGAGCATCCCCAGGCAGAAACTGAACAGAAGCAGTATTCTCAGGAGTTGGGCCAGAAGGCCCAATGGAGGCAGTCATGGAGGCCTCCAGGACTGATGGACAATTTGGAAGCCTCCTGTAATAGCTAGGAGCCACCAAAGGATTTCATGCAGCTGGGTAGCACCATCACCTTTGCATTCCAGCAAAGCTGCTTTGGCTGCAGGTACGGTTGGATCTGGGGGACTAGGGGGACAGTGTGCGGTGATGGGAGGAGAGGGTGGAGATGCAAGGTTGCCCAGAGCCAGAGCAATAGGCTTAATGAGGCAGCAGAGAAGTGGTTAAGACTGGAAGTGGACCGCTGAGTTCTGGCTCTGCCACTTCCTAGCTGTGTGCTCTTGGGGAGGCCCCTGTGCCTTGGTTTGCTCCTCTGCACAATGGGAATTATACCAGAGCCTGTCTTTCAGGGTTATTGTGAGGGTTCTATGAGTTCATAGAAAGTGTTTAGAACAGCCCCTGGCATGTAGTGAGTACCCTACAAGTGTTACCTCTGACTGAATCATGGAATCAACTGGATGAGGGGAGCCTGAGAAGGGGGGCATCCAGGATGGAGCCCAGGGTTCTGACGGTGTCTGGAGGTTCAGTGAACCCTCGGTGCAGGATTAAGCTTGGGAGGGACTGTCCATGAAACACCCACAGGAGATGCTTATCAGGCAGTTGGATACAGGAGCTGAGGAGGAGGACAGAGGTCAGACTGCAGATGTAGACATCATCCCGATCTCACAGTGGTGGGGCCATGAGGGAGGGTGAGCTCATCAGGGATGGGGAGATGAGAAAAGGACAAGTTCAAGGACGTTCAGCACTCCACACAGGTAGCCACCCCTTGCGTGACATCCCATCTCCATCTCTGCGCCTGTTCAGTGTATAGCGCGCCCCAAGGAATCACTTACAGGTGGAGCTGGCGGGTGCACCTGACCTGCGGTGAGGCTGCCAGCTCAGGTCCAAATGCCCCAGGCAGGACCATCTGTGGCTGACCAGGCCTGTGGCTTCTTTGGTGCAGTGGGTACTAGAGGGAGAGAGGATTCTCGGTGGAACTGGACTCCATGCTCTTTGATGGGGATGCTGAGCCGGCTTATTAAAGGCTGAGGACCTTCCAATCACCTCTGAGACTGACTTCAGCAGGAGCAGAGGGCTGCAGCTTGTCTCTGGGTCAGTGTCACAGTGACCTCTAGGAGAGGCACTCAGGAGACCCTAAATCCTGGTGAGAGGTCCCCAACCGGCTCCCCTTTTATCTCTGCATTTTGTGTCTTGTTTCTTCTGGATGCTGCTGCTGCTGCTGCTAAGTCGCTTCAGTCGTGTCCGACTCTGTGCGACCCCATAGACGGCAGCCCACCAGGCTCCCCTGTCCCTGGGATTCTCCAGGCAAAAACACTGGAGTGGGTTGCCTTTACCTTCTCCAGTGCAGGAAAGTGAAAAGGGAAAGTGAAGTCACTGAGTCTTGTCCGACTCTTAGCGACCCCATGGACTGCGGCCCACCAGGCTTCTCCATCCATGGGATTTTCCAGGCAAGAGTACTGGAGTGGGGTGCCATTGCCTTCTCCTTCTTCTGGCTAGAGGACACTAAAAAGGAATGGGAGTGCCTCCTTTGAAGCATCCTGACTGTTCTTCTCTGCATGTATATGTGTCCCAGAGCCTTAGACTTCCACGGAGCCCTCCTGTTCCACTTTCTTTAGGTACTAAGGTTGAGTTGGGTAGCTTCAAAACAGGCAAGATTCTTGAGAGTCCCTTGGACTGCAAGATCAAACCAGTCTATCCTAAAGGAAATCAATCCTGAATATTCATTGGAAGGACTGATGCTGAAGCTAAAGCTCCAATAATTTGGCCACCTGATGCGAAGAGCAGATTCATTAGAAAAGACCCTGATGCTGGGAAAGATTGAAGGCAGGAGGAGAAGGGGACAACAGAGGATGAGATGGTTGGATGGCATCACTGACTCAATGACCATAAGTTTGAGCAAACTCTGGGAGATGGTGAAGGACAGGGAGGCCTGGAGTGCTGCATTCCATGGGGTCACAGAGCATCAGACATGACTGAGCGACTGAACAATAACAACAAAAACCTGCAAAGGAGACCGGATGATGTAAATGTGCCTTGGGACACTTCCTCTTCCCCAAATCTCATCAACAGCTCACAACAACCCCAGCCACTAACCTTAAAGTAGGTTCCCTCTCACCAGGCTCTTCTCCAGCAGTAGAAATGCAATTGAAATGCAAGGTGACCCACTTTAGCAGCTGCTGTGTCCAGAAAAGAATTACTTTGACTTGGCAGCACTGGTGAATCCTCAGAGGGTATAGCTGAAAAATCAACGCCAGATGGCTTGCTGCAGATGCTTCTAAAGGTTACGCTTGTCAGATCACCCTGGAGAGCCATGCTGAGCTAACGTGGCGATGCCACACAGGCCCGGGGCCTCATTAGTTGCAGGAGCCCCTCCTCCACCCCCCCACCGCCCCGAGCCCAGAGACATCACTCGTTCCAAAGAGCAGCCTGATGAAAGCTGACGGAAGAGTGGGACAGGCAGGCACAGCAGCCCTCAGAAGGTCTTCTTTTTCTCAGGTCTAGCTGGAGGTGGCTGGGGCCATCCTGAACAGACAGGCTTTTGCAGGAGGTGAAGAGGGGGCCAGCCACAGCTGCATTTTCTGGAAGCGAACCAGTGTAGAAATGGAGAGCTCTTGGAAGTGCAAGCTCTTGCTCCTGGGGAGACAGGCGCACCTGGATTGGTGTTCCTGATCCCAGGAGAGCAGAACATACCCACCAGAGGCAGGGCCTGGGAGGGGAGGGACACCATAAGTGCTGGCGTCCTGTGTCAGTGGCCGGGTAGGGCTGCCTGGAGCTTGTGTGGCTAGGACAGCACTGTGGTAGAAAGGGGCCTTCCCACAGAGGCCGTTTGGCACCAGCGTCTGAGCAGACAGGATCCTCTGGGAGAGGGATGGCTGTGGAGGCATCAGTAGCGCCTCATGTTGACAAGGTTGCTGTTTGCTTGCGGCTGGAGTGCCTTATTCACTCTGCCCTTGTCTCTGAGATCTTTGCCATACCTTTATGCCCTGGTCCCAGCACTGCTGGTGGGGACCTCGGGGATTCAGTAACTGAGTTGAAGGTACGTGATTGGGGCTTCCCAGGTGGTGCTAGTGGTAAAGGATCTGCCTGCCAATGCAGGAGACGCAAGAGACATGGGTTTGCTCCTTGGGTTGGGAAGATTCCCTGGAGAAGGAAATGGCACCCCACTCTAGTATTCTGGCCTGGCAAATTCCACGGACAGAGGAGCCTGGTGGGCTATAGTCCTTGGGGTTGCAAAGAGTCGGACACAACTGAGCAGTCACACAGCAGCATACCTCATGGGATTAAGCTGTTCTGCATCTCTCTTTTCTTCTTCTTAATGAAGGCGGTATTTGAGAATTTTATCTTATTTGTTTTGGGCGTGCTGCTATATAGCTGCTGCTGCTGCTAAGTCGCTTCAGTCATGTCCAACTCTGTGCGACCCTATAGACGGCAGCCCACCAAGCTTCCCCGTCCCTGGGATTCTCCAGGCAAGTACACTGGAGTGGGTTGCCATTTCCTTCTCCAATGCATGAAAGTGAAAAGTGAAAGTGAAGTTGCTCAGTCGTGTCCAACTCTTAGCAACCCCATGGACTGCAGCCTACCAGGCTCCTCTGTCCATGGATTTTCCAGGTGAGAGTACTGGAGTGGGGTGCCATTGCCATGTGGGATTTTAGTTCCCTGACCAGAATCGGAACATACGCCCCCACCCCTGAATTGGAAGCACAATCTTCATCACTGGACCACCAGGGAAGCCCCTCTATTTCTTTTTTAGAACAAAAATATCATTTCTACCTTTGGCACGAATTCCAGGATGACTGAGTTCACCAGCTTGACTGTAAAGTTTAAGGTCGTTGACGTGGCTGAGAGGACCTGGAGTTCCTTATTAGATTAGGAATATACCGCCTCTACAACTGAGTGTTTTTCCTCTTAGAAAGTATGGCCCATATGTGTCAGCAGAGCAGGGCCTTGCCCGCGGGGCCTGGTGTGGGGTGTTGTATCTAACCTGGCTTGCTGAGTGTCCAGCGGGCCTCTCCTGCACTGGGCGGGCCTGGCAAACCAGGGCACCCTGCCAGTGCAGCAGGGGCAGAGCTTCTGCTCAGCGGGGCTGCTCTTGTTTCTAGAGGGTGAGATGGTGCTGTTTCTCTGGCTAGAGCCTTCCTTTCTGGGCAGGAACGCTCTGGACACCTGACCCAGGAGCCCCACACTGTCAGTGAGCCCACCAGAGGGATTGTCTCACCGCCCCTTCTCGGGTCCTGACAGGCTCAAGAGATGTAGTTGTAGATGGGATCTTTATCCTGGGCACCAAGGGCTGCAGCGCCTCACAGTCACTTCAAGAGAATGGTCGCCGGGAAGAGGGGTCAGAGGGACTTCCCGGCCATGCTGAGACGAGCAGAGAGAGACGCTGCACCTCCTCACCAGGGGTGACTCTACCCAGGAGCTTTACATCTCAGCCACACGGCCCTCTCCAAAGGCAGGCCCACAGTGACTTTGGGGGGCCCTAGGCACTCTGGCCCTTGTGACTCCTTCCTCCATACTACGTGTATACGTGTTCAGTTGTGTCTGGCGCTTTACGACCCCATGGACTGTAGCCCACCAGGCTTCTCTGTCCATGGGATTTCCCAGGCAAGAATACCCGAGTGGGTTGCCATTTCTTTTTCAAGGGGATCTTCCCGACCCAGGGATCAAGCCCATGTCTCTCAGATCTCCTGCACTGGCAGGCGGATTCTTTACCACTCAGCCACCTGGGAGGCCCTTTCCCCATAAACAAAGTTAAAATTTAAATTTTATGACCATGCTGGCTAAAAGGTAAATATATTAATATTATATCTGAGAATGTTTTCTTTGACTTTAAAGTGTATTTATGTGTTCTCTTTGACTTTAAAAGAAACTAAAACATTTTCATGGGCCCCAGAAGAATTGTGGTTCCCAGGTACTGTGACTATTGTGCCTGATGGATAAGATGGCCCTTTCTGCATATGGATTCCAGGAAACAGGATGACTGACTGCATCAAGATCTGCTCAGATCTCAAAGCAGGCAGATCCACTTGCTTAGCAGTAGTTCTTTAAAAAAAAAAAAAAAAAATCCTTCTGGAGCAGCGCCAATTGGGGAAAATGCTGGAGTCGGGGTTGGTGGCAGGTGGGCAGGCTGCCCCTGCCCACTGCATCCAGGGCAGTGTAACCACCTAGGGAACACCTAGCGTCAGGCTTCAGGGAGGCCCCAGAACTCGCACCATGGCACTTTGTAGCTTCCTTGGTTTAGGAAGTACTCACCCACTTCTTGGAGAAGGAAATGGCAACCCACTCCAGTGTTCTTGCCTGGAGAATCCCAGGGATGGGGGAGCCTGGGGGGCTGCTGTCTATGGGATTGCACAGAGTTGGACGACTGAAGCTACTTAGCAGCAGCACCCACTCCTTGGTGTGAACTGGGGGCTAAGGTACAATGCAGTATGACACAGCAGGACCTTGGCTGTAGCTTTATTGTGCCAGCTCAGCATTCATGGCTGGGTGAGCACCAGCCCCTCTCTTGGTGTGACCAGAGGCCCCAGGTCCAAGATTTGAGGTTGTAGTGAGCTGACGTGGCACAAGTGAGGGAATAAGCTCTCAGCTGTAGCTGTTTCCCATGGAGCTTTGCAGGGAATCAGTCTTGGACAATTTAACTCTGACATCTCAGGCAACCCCAGGACCCCCAAGGGTAGCATCTATGTGCCACACTCCACGCCATCTGTGATCCAGACCATTCTACCCATCAGGGTCTTGAGATTAGTCAGCGGCTTGGCTGTCGAGGCACCCAGGAAGGGGATGAATTGGAATGGTCAGGGATACCCTCAGGGCCCAGGTGAGCACATGTCCACCTGAGTCAGGCAGGCAAGGCCATTTATGCATACAGAAAGCACAGCCTGGAAGGATGTACTGTCCAGACTAGTCAATGCCATGTATAGTTAAGGAAGTCAACCAGTTCAGTGGCCACTCTCCCCACTGGTTGGCATGTTTTAACAGTAACTGTTAAGCATGGATGGTTTCTTCCTGCCATTGTCTGACTTCCTTTTAAAAAAAAAATTTCTGTGTATTGGAGTATAATTGCTTTATAGTGTTGTGTTAACAAAGTGGATCAGCTATATGTATACTATATCTCCTCCCACCGCGCCCTGATCCCACCCCTCTGGGTTATCACAGAGCGCCAAGTTCAACCCCTTATGCTATACAGCGGCTTCCCACTAGCTACCTGACCCGTGCTGTGTCCACATTGAACTCCTTTCCTTTTAATTGCATACCACACCTGTCTTTCTGTTGGGTAGCTGTAAATTTGGTGAAGAAGGAACTCATGTGAAGGCAGCCTTTTTGAGAGCATCTTTGCTCCAGAATCGCTGAAGCATCCAATTAGAGGAAGGATAAGTAAATCAGCCAATCACTCACATATATTTCATTTATAATAAGTTGTTGGAGTATCAAGACAAGCTTGAACGAGTTGTGCTAGGAGGAGGGTATAGTTAGGGAAGCCTTTGTAAGTGCCTTTGAGGACTAAAAGCAGTAATAACATATAAAGTATGTCAGCTTAGATAACTGCATGGGTACTGTTCCCTGTAATTCGAAAGTAGTTCAGTTCAGTTCAGTCACTCAGTCATGTCCAACTCTTTACGACTCCATGGACGTACACCTTGCCAGGCTTCTCCGTCCATCACCAACTCCTGGAGCTTGCTCAAACTCATGTCCATCGAGTCGGTGATGCCATCCAACCATCTCATCCTCTGTTGTCCCTGTCTTCTCCCACCCTCAATCTTTCCCAGCATCAGGATATTTTCAAATGAGACAGTTCTTGGCATCAAGTGGCCAAAGTATTGGAATTTCAGATTCAGCATCACTCCTTCCACTGAATATTCAGGACTGATTTCCTTTAGGATGGATTGGTTGGATCTCCTTGAAGTCCAAGGGACTCTCAAGAGTCTTCTCCAATACCACAGTTCAAAAGCTTCGATTCTTCAGTGCTCAGCTTTCTTTAGAGTCCGATTCTCACATCCATACAAGACTACTAGAAAAACCATAGCTTTGACTAGAGACAGCCTTTGTTGGGAAAGTAATGTCTCTGCTTTTTAATATGCTGTCTAGGTTTATTATAGCTTTTATTTCAACAAGCAAGCGTCTTTTAATTTCATGGCTGCAGTCACCATCTGCAGTGATTTTGGAGCCCCAAAAATAAAGTCAGCTACTGTTTCCACTGTTTCCCCATCTATTTGCCATGAAGTGATGGGACCAGATGCCATGATCTTAGTTTTTTGGATGTTGAGTTTTAAGCCAACTTTTTCACTCTCTTCTTTCACTTTCATCAAGAGCCCCTTTAGTTCCTCTTTGCTTTCTGTCATAAGGATGGTGTTATCTGCATATCTGAGGTTATTGATATTTCTCCCTGCAATCTTGATTCCAGCTTATGCTTCATGCAGTCTGGCATTTTGCATGATGTACTCTGCATGTAAGTTAAATAAGTAGTTTGACAATATACAGCCTTGATGTACTCCTTTCCCAATTTGGAACCAGTCTGTTGTTTCATGTCCGGTTCTTACTGTTGCTTCTTGACCTGCATACAGGTTTAACAGGAGGCAGGTAAGGTGGTCTGGTATTCCCATCTCTTTAAGAATTTTCTAGTTTGTTGTGATCCACACTGTCAAAGGTTTTAGCGTAGTCAGTGAAACAGAAGTTAGATGTTTTTCTGGAATTCTTTTGCCTTTTTTGATGATCCAACAGATGTTGACAATTTGATCTCTGGTTCCTCTGCCTTTTCTAAATCCATCTTGAACATCTGGAATTTCTCGGTTCACATACTGTTGAAGCCTAGCTTGGAGAATTTTGAGCATTACTTTGCCAGCATATAAGATGACATAGCAGGAAAGAAGTAACAGGTCTCTAAAATCCAAGCCCCTGTCTCTAGTCAGAACCTGACCATGATGATGGTTAAAGGCTAGTTTCGTATTCATGGCTCCTTCTAAGAGAGAAAAACTCCCTGCAGCTTGCCTTTCCCAGCTGTTCAGGTGCCGGTCCATCCAGAAACTGGTCTTGTGTGCCCTCTCCTTCGTGGAAACAAGTAGGGGTCACTTGGTCGTGCTAGTCCCTTCCAACCCTGACGTCTCCTGAGTCTTTGATGACAAATGAGTGGCATGGGTAGTCAGAGGAGGAGACAGCATCAAGTTGTATCAGTCAGGGTTCTCCAGAGAACGAACCAACATAATGTGTGCTTATATAGAGAGAAAATTTTATTCTAAAAAATTGGCTCATGGTACCTTGGAAACTTTGTAAGTCCGAAGTCTGCAGAGTAGGTTGGCTGGCTTGAGACCCAGGTAAGAGTTGCTACTCAAATCCAAAGGCAGTCAGCTGGCAGAAGTCCTTCTTGCTCAGGGAAGAGCAGTCTTTGTTCTATTCAGACCTTCAACTGATTAGATGAGGTCCACCATATCATGATCAACTTTATTTGAAGTCTACCAGTTTAAATCGGCTTCCCTGGTAGTTCAGCTGGTAAAGAATCTGTCTATAATGCAGGAGACTTAAGTTCGATTCCTGGGTCAGGAAGATCCCTGCGTGAAGGAATAGTCTACCCACTCCAGTATTCTTGGGCTTCCTTTGTGGTTCAGACGGTAATGAATCCACCTGCAATGCAGGAGACCTGGGTTTGATCCCTAGGTTGGGAGGATCCCCCTGAAGAAGGAAATGCTAAACCACTCCAGTATTCATGCCTGGAGAATTCCATGGACAGAGGAGCCTGGCGGCTGCAGTCTATGAGATCACGAAGAGTTGGACACAGCTGATGAGTAAGCACAGCACAGTTTAAATGTTAATCCTATCCAAAAAAAAAAAAAACCTTCACAAAAACATCAAGAACCTGGGCACCATGGCCCAGCCAAGCTGACACACAAAATTAAACATTACACATAGCATCTATACACAGGTATGATTTAATGACTGGTAATCAAAGGCAGACAGGTTAAGAAGAGTCTAGGAAACAGTGGCAGGAGGGTTGCATAAGATAAATGGGGTGAGAAGCCTGGAGGCCTTGCAAGTGGGCTGTAGCTGGAAAGGAAGGCAGAGAGGAATGTGGAAGGCCTGTGTCTTTACCCCAAAGACTGAGAACTTGATCCTGTGCCCCCTTGAGAGATGATGCGATGAATCTGAGATCCAGGAGGACCTGTGAATAGGGGGCCACTGCAGAGGTCCCGGGTGAGTGATAAAAGCAGGAAAGGATGTGAGCCCCAGCTGCTCATCAGTAGATTGGTGGCGAGGTGCTGCTGGGAAAGGCAAGGAGAAGCATGGTCCTTACTTAGGTGGCCTCTGGTACACAAGGGCCTGTAGGGCCCGTTTACACAGGTATCTGAAACTCGGGTCATCTGGCTCCGGGGGCCTGGTGTGAGGTTTGTGCAGGTGTTTTCTTGAGCTGAGCAGAACTTGACCACCAGCTACAGTGTCTCTCAGAGCAAAGGCTGATGACAGAATGTGAGGACTCTTCCCAGCATAGTAATTATTGTCACAGTGTTTTGGGACAGTGTGTGAGAGGGGCTGGGGAGGGGCAGATACAGGAGGCAGCGCTGGAACAGACTAGATGGCGAGACCAAGGAGAAACACTAGTGTTGCTCTGTCTAAATTTTGTCCCAGCAAGATGCTTAGGAACCCTGAGTGAACACTTTTGAGAGGAGGAATGCTTAGAAACTCTACAGGTCCCACACGGTCTCCATGGAAACGTATGCTCTTCCCATTAAACCTTTATAACAAATGCAGTACTGCCACAGTTCATCACAGTTCACCAGATGCCCGTGACGGTCAGACTCACTTCTAAACACACAACAGGACTTCGGTATTATCCTTTCCTACAGTCCTGCGTTTAACAGCGTTTCATCTTAACTCAGACGGAGGCAGGCAACAGAGGCAAAACCGAAAGTAGAGACGGTCGTATTCATTTTGTTCAGCACTGTGTTCAGGATAAGGATGGGCCTGTAAGCTTCTCTGCTTTGCTGCTGGACTCCTGAGGAGCCTGATTTGGGCAACTTTGGGTTGTAGTTTTCCTGAGCGCTGTCCAGGACCGTGCCCCAGGGTGGACGGGTAGGGCTGGCGCGCCCATGAAGGAGGCTTGTACCTTCCTCTCCTCCTCCTGCTCATGACCTCTCTCCTCTTGTCTGCCCATCAGAGATGGGCGGAAAAGCCCAGCCCTGGACCCGAGGATGACCATCGCCTGCCGAGACAACCTCCAGAATGGAAACACGAGCGACTCCTCCAGCGGGGAGTCCAGCAGTGGGCAGTGGCCGAAGCGGGGCGCCTCCCCGTCCCACGTCCGCTTTGAGGATGAGTCAGCCCGGGACGCGGAGTCCCGATACCTGGAGCGGCTGCAGCAACGTCAGCGGCACATGCTCAGCACGGCGCACCAGGGCCCCCTACGCTCCAAGCCCGACCTCGCCGACTACATCCAGGGGGGCTGCCGGCGCCGGGACGCGGGCGCGGGTGCTCTGCACCCGTTGCTGAGTGGGCTGCAGCCCGGGGGCCTCTCGGCGCTGCTGCCCGCTCAGGGCAGCGAAAGGAGGTGCCAAGCCTGTGGCCACTGCATTGACCCCGACCCGAGGGTCCTCCAGGAGCGCAAAGTCGCCTGTGGGAAGGAGGGGGCGTCGGCGCAGCCCCTCAGCTCCCGGGGCCTGAGCGCCCCTCTCCGGCTCCTCTCCGCCGCCGAGCCCCGGCTCCACACCGAGTGGATCCGGGAGACGCACATCGGGGAGCAGGCGCTTCCCGAGGAGGCAGACTCGGCCCTGGACAGCACGGACACCTCTGACAGCTGCCGGACCGACAGTGAGGAGGCCGGGACCTCTCAGCCCACCAAGGTCCGCCTGCGGGCCTCCAGGCCTCGGGGAGGCCACAGGTGGTCTCGCAAGGCTGAGATGGAGCCGCCCCGGAGCCCTCAGGCCTCGCACGACCTGCCTGGGCTGGAGCTCCTTGAGGTGTCAGATGAGGTGACAGAAGGCGCGGGCCAATCGACGGCAGGGGCTCTGCTCCCCAGAGAAGATGCTTTGTCTAAGCCTCCTGTCCAGGATTTGAAGAGGGCTTTCCCCAGGTCCCCGTGGCAGTCTGGACCAGGGCTGGAAAATCACTGGGCTCACCCTGGGGATTTTCGGACAGCCTACACCATCGCCTCTCCCATGAAGCTCGGGTCCTCGGGGCCAGGCAGACAAGGCCTGGTTATAGAAAGCCAGGAGTCTCTGGGAACTGACTGCCTGCAACAGAGCCGCGCAGAGCCCTCTGCCCACCACCAGGCCGGACAGCCGACTGTTTCCCTCTGCCCTGACGGCTGGGTGCCAACCCCCTCCCTCTTCAAAGAAAACCACCTCACCCGTGTCTCACAGGAAGGCAGCCCTGGCTGGGCTTCGCAGGCTGGGGAACCAGGGAGAGCCCATGGACGGCCCCCTGCCTGCTTCCAGAAGCGCAGTTCCCAGGACCTGCGACAGCCCGCCACACCCGCCACAGACCCAGCCCCACAGCCCCCACAGTAGGCACCCCCTGCGGGCCCTGTCCACCAACAACTGCAACAGCAGTGTGCCCCAGGGGCTGCAGGAGCCCCCGGGGAGGAACAATCCTCGTGGGGGAGACGGGTGCCCAAAGCCAGGAGCCCGCAGCACCGCTGGAGGACCGCAGAGATGGTAAGGGATGGCCCGGGGGCTAGGGTGGTGCTAGCCCAGAGACCATGGGCTAGGTCTGTGGCCCACCAGGCATTTAACTGTTCATCTTAATAGACGACAGAGCTGTGCATTGCTCCTAGCAGCTCCCAGAGCCCAGCAGATGTTGGGGAAGTTGGCAGGGTCTGTGAGCGGGTGCATTGGAGAAGGACATGGCAACCCACTCCAGTATTCTTGCCTAGAGAATCCCAGGGGTGGTGGAGCCTGGTAGGCTGCCATCTATGGGGTCGCACAGAGTCGGACACGACTGAAGCGACTTAGCAGCAGTAGCAGCAGTGAGCGGGTGCAGGATTCGACATCAGCCTGGAGGCAGGTTAGCCAACTCCCTCTGGGGAGGCGGTGGTAGGGATGCTAAAGGAGTGCCAAGCTCTGTGGCTGTGGGAGGCCTGGGCTTTGAGGGAATTTTACTACCAACAAAGCAGAAAGAGGCAGCAGCTCCAGGATTTACTACTTGCTTAGAGCAGCAAATGCCAGATAATCCCACGGCTAAGGTCCCTCCCCTTCAGCATCGTCACTTCACACACTCATTCATTCAGTATAGTTTGAGCACCTGTTACAGGCCAGGCACCATCCTAGGCCCTGCAGGGGATGCATAAGTGAATTAATTCAGCAGGAGTCTACCCGCTGAGACCCTCGGTGGCCAAGCAGGTGTGCTGTCCGGATGACACAGCCACCAGTAAGCGGAGCTCCTACAAGGAGTGCTGGGGTTGTTCTCTGGTGCTCGAGCCCTCCTAGAGCCCCAAGCCTACTGGGCACGCTGGTAGGTTTCAGCAGGCAAGGCTGCTGAAGGCCGGAGGGTATCCCCTCTGCGCTTGGAAGGGGTGCTCATGTCGTGGGCAAATCGTGAGCTTCCCCGATGCTGTGATCTGAGGTGAGCAACTCGGCCACCCACTCTTAGGCTCGGGAGGAATCCAGGGCTTGGGAACAGTGAGGGGGAAGAGGCCAGAGGTGACGGGCCGTGCTGACCTTACTTAGGATACAGGTGCCCAGCGCCCGCCCCACCTCGGGGGTGCCACCACCCCTCCACTGCACATGGGGAGCCAACGCTGCCCTATCCCTCTCATACTCACAGGAACCTTGAGTAAGCAGGCCCCACCCTGAGTTCCCGCCTGCCCTGTGCTCAAGTGTGGTTTTCCTCCCTTGGGTAGGGCTGCTCCTACCCACTTCCTGTGGGGCTCCTATTTTGAGAGTTGCTGACCTTTCTGGCCAGCCCAGCCTTCCCCTGCTGGAGCAGAGGGTCAGATGAGGCTCCTCCTCTCATTCACAACGAGGTCCTGGGCTCTTCACATCATCCCTCTGTCTCCAGTTCTCCTCTCTAACCTGAGGATATCATTAGAACCCATCTCCTAGGAGCTCAGGCAATAATCTCCGTAGAGGGTTTAACTCTTGCCTAGTGTATCACAGATACTCTAGAAATGGTGGCTGTCGTTTAGCTGTTAGACATCACAGCCAACCAGATTGAGGGTCTTGTCCCAGGAACACAAATCCCCCCCTGCCCCCCGACCCCCGCCGCCATATATGTCTCTCTCTTTTCTTTCATTGGAGGAAAATCGATTTACAATGTTGTGTTGGATTCTTCCATTGTTGTTGTTGTTGGTTTAGTTGCTAAGTTGTGTCCAATTCTTTTGCGACCCCATGGACTAACCCACCAGGCTCCTCTGTCCATGGGATTCTCAAGGCAAGAAGGCTAGAGTGGGTTGCCCTGCCCTCCTCAGGGGATCATCCTGTCCCAAGGATGGAACCTGTGTCTCTCCTGCATTGCCAGTGGATTCTTTATCGCTGAGTTACCAGGGAAGCCCTTGGTTTCTGCCATACAGCAGTGCAAGTCAGCCATAATTACACATATATCCCCTCCCTCTTGAGCCTCCTCCAAGACCCTGATCCCACCCCCTCTAGGTCATCACAGAGTGCCAGGCTGAGCTGCCTGTGTTATATAGCAATTTCTCATCAGCTATGTTTTACACATAAAACAGGTAGTGTATATATGTTGATGCTACTTTGTCCATTTGTCCCACTCTTTGCTTCCCCCACTGTGTCCACAAGTCTTTTCATATACTTCTTTATACAGGAGGGACATGACTTATCATAAGCAGCCTTTCACTTTTAAAAAATTATTTATTTTTATTTTTGGTTGTGCTGGCTCTTCACTGCTGCATGTGGGGTTTCTCTAGCTGCAGCAAGTGGGGGCTACTCTTGGTTCCTGTGCACAGGCTTCTCATGGTGGTGGCTTTTCTTGTCACCAAGCACTGGCTCTAGGGCATGGGTTTCAGAAGTTGCAGCATGTGGGCTTGGTAGTTCCGGCACATGAGCTTTAACTGCTCTGTGGCATGTGGAATCTTCCCAGACCCGGGATTGAACCTGCGTCCCCTGCTTTGGCAGGCAGACTCCTATCCACTGTACCACCAGGAAGTCCAGCCCTTCATTTCACAGGTGTTTATTTCTCATCTGCTGCATACCAGGTGCTGTGCTAGGGGTGATGAGCTTCAGCCCAGGGAAGCAGGACCCCACCCAGCTGCGTGTGGGTCTCACCACCACCTCCATGGCTCTCTCAGGGCTCCTGCTTCCCCGCATCTTCCTCTGGCTCTCCTGCCTCTGTCACTACGACTGCCCCCCTTGTCCCCATGACCTGTGGGGGTGGATCAGTGGCATGGGAGGAATGCTGTGGTTGTTGTAAGAGGACTCCAGGGCTGTCTTGCCTCAGCAGCTGTTGGCACCATCAGCTCCGTGGGCATCACCTTCTTCCCAGCCTCAGAGGAGCCCGAGTCCAACCAGGAAGCAGAGGGAGGCCTGCGGAGGACAGAGCCGAGTTCTGTAGGGCGCATGTCATCCCGGTGAGTGATGCGAGAGACAGCCCTGACTTGGGAGGTTGGGGGTTGGGGTGCTGGGTGGGCCAGGAGCCCCCCGGAGTGGCAGCGGGATAAGTTAACTACTCCCAGATCCTCGGAGGGCTTCTAGATTAGGCACAAGCATGGCACCCCAGCACTCCGTTCCCTGCCCTGTCCAGTCTAGTGTGCGTGCTTATTCATTCCCCAAGCTTTCCCCGAACAGCCTCAAGCTGCAGGTGCTGTGCTGGGCACAGCTGTGCATACAGCCCCAGCCCTCCAGGTGCTCTCCAGGATGGGCTCTCTGTCAGAGGACTTGCTCCTGACCCTGGGGCGGGAAACAGCCTGCCACTCTGGGTTCCACGCTCTCCAGTCCCGAGGCTCTGAGTCCTTGCTCTGGGGCTGCTGAGCCTTGGTGAGCTGGTCCTCTGGCCGGGCCCTCCTTTCTCCACTACACATCATCCCTGGTGACATGTGGCTTCCTTCACATGCTACTGCAGCCAGATTGCCACCTCCTGCCCCGTGTGTGCCCCAGAACTCCGGATTTGTGCACCCAGTTCCCCCGACATCCCCACTAGGGTGCCTGAAAGGCCTAGTGGAACTCTTGAGCACTCCTCTGATGAAAGCTGCTTCCTGGGGCCCTCCCCCAGGCAAACACACAGCACACCGCCATCCCCACGGTGCTCGCACCCCGCCTTCTTGGCTGCCTCCTCCCCGTTCCCTCCCACCCTCATCCACTGGCACGTCCTCTTTGGCGCCTGCAGCCACCTGCATGGCGTTCTTCTGGTCTCAGCGTGTTCCTTCTCTCTGTGCAAACCTAACATTCCCTGTCTGCTCTCTGCCTTCTTCTTGCCCCTTCAGTTCCTTTTCCACGCAATGGTCTAAAGTGTCTTTTGAAAACCTTAACTAAGTGATGTCATTTCTCTGAGTGAAACCCCGGTGGTTTATCCTTTCACTTACCTTGCTGGTACTGCTGCTAAGTCACTTCAGTCATGTCCGACTCTGTGCGACCCCCATAGACGGCTCCCCTGTCCCTGGGATTCTCCAGGCAAGAACACTGGAGTGGGTTGCCATTTCTTTCTCCAGTGCATGGAAGTGAAAAGTGAAAGGGAAGTCGCTCATTCGTGTCCTACTCTTAACGACCCCATGAACTGCAGCCTACCAGGCTCCTCTGTCCATGGGATTTTCCAGGCAAGAGTACTGGAGTGGGGTGCCATCGCCTTCACTTACCTTACCCTGATGCAAACCCCTGACATAGCACTCAATGTAATTCAGCTTTGCTCAACTGTCAGATCCCTGCTGATCCTTCTTTCCTTGTTACGTCAAAGTCCTACAGGCCTGGCCCTGTTATGTCCTCGAACCCACCACACAGCGAGCCTCTTCCTGCCTAGGCCTGTGGTTTCAGCTGCTCCCTAGCCCTGGAATTCTCACCTCCAGGCTGAGCAAGATTGACTCCTTCCTGCCATTCAGCCCTTTGTTTAAATGTCGTCTTGTGAGAGAGGCCTTCCCCAGCCACCCTGTCACCCTCTGCTTCACCCTGTTCATCGGTCACTCAGAGGGCTTCTCCCTTGTTGACTAGGCTGTTGTTCGTAAGCTCCCAAGTGGAAGGGTCTTGTCCATCTGGTTTATCCCATACCCTCGTTATTTGCCACATGCCAATGCTGGCAGGAAGCCTTGCAGAGGTTCTGAGGAATCACTGGGAGAACGGATGACTGGGGAACCCGTAGTTGGCTGTGACCCTGAGGGTCTTCTCTGCTGCCCAAGCAGAGGCTCCTGCAGAAGTCCACTCGGCCTTTCTGCTCTCCTCCTGAGGCTGTCTGGTCCACCTGGGCCCCACAGGACCCGAGGTTCTGCCTCCCCCCAGCCTGGCCGTCATCTCCTCCTCGAGGCTGGGGTGCTGGCCCACCTGGGCCCCACAGGACCCTGAGGTTCTTGCCTCCCCCAGCCTTCTCCCACCCACCTCACACCCACCTCTGCATTTCAGTGCCTTGTCTGGGGTCAACGCAGGCCCCAGCCCGCCTTCCGCCGCCGCTTCTGACAAGAACAAGAAAAGCAGCGGAGGTATCGCCTCTGCCCTGGGGCTGAAGAAGTTCTTCTCGGCGCTGAGTCAGGGCACGCGGCCTAAGATGGGCAAGTCCCGCAGCTACAGTGTGGAGCAGCTGCAGCCCCCGGCGCCTGGCCCGGCTTCACACACTGGCACCCCCAAAGTGAAGAGAGCCCCGTCCTTACAGTCCCTGCGTCTGGTGAGAGTCCCAAGGGCCCAGCCGAGGGTGTGTGAGGGCAGTGGGGTGGTAGCCACCACTGAGATGAAAGGTGAAGGAGAAGAGAAGTGCCAGGGGCTGCTCCTGAGGAGCCCAGGGTGGGGAAAGGGACGCTCCTGGCATCCCCACAGTCCATCCGCAAGACGTGGACTCCCTGGACACAGTGCAATGAGCAAGTTCTGTTCTTCCACTCCACTACCCCAGCCTGGGCTCAGCCTAGACCCCTCCCCCTCCCTCACTCCACCACCTCTGCCAAGGCCTGGCATTAGCTGCCTGATTATTCTGGAAGCTTCCCCGCGGCCACAGCCACTCTGTTCATCTAGCACAGATCACTGTCTACCTGGATTGCCTCCACAGCCTCCTTACTGGCGTCCCTGCCCTGTCTTGCCCCATGTGGCTTCCAGAACGGTCCTTCCTGCATGAAAATCTGGTCTTGCTGCCCCCGCCTTGTGGAACATCCACCATTGGTCCTTATCACCCCCAGGAAAACACTTTGAGGCCACTCAGCATTGCCAAAGGGTTTCTATAATCTGACCGCTTCTGTAATCTGATCATTCCCCTAATACTCAACCCCAGTTATCCTTGACCTTGCAGTTCTGAAATCAGGCCACACAGTTTGAACCTTCACCTGAAATATTCTTCCCATCTTCTCCACCTGCTAATGCTGTTCATCCATCAATAAGTAAGGCACGGCTTCCTCCAGGAAACCGCTTCTAATCCTTCCTTGGGCTGAGCTGGGCACCTCTGCTCCGGCTTCCCTTCTCATCCTGTGCTTTCCTTCTTCATGGAACTTCTCATGTAGTATGTTGGTTTTTGTCTGTCTCCCCTCAGTGGAATGTGATTCTCTGAGGGAACACTACTTGATCTATAGATTCTACATATTTAGTATGATAATTAGCATAGTAGACATACACAGTACACAATGAATGAATGAGTGAGTGAATGGACACCGGGCAGCCTGCTAAAGTTCTCTTCTTGTGTGCTAGCAGATACCAACAGCACACCAGGAGCAGCGCCTGACTCTCAGCTAGGTCTCTGAAAGTGCTGTTCTAGTCCAGGTTTTCCAGGTATCATGCCTGTTCTCTTCCCCGGCCTCTCTGCTGGGGAGAACAAAGCAGGTGATTGCGGTTCAGGGCATTGGAGCCTTTCATTTTTCAGTCTGAAGTAGGGAAGAGAATGCAGGCTGAATGAACGTTCCATTGGTCGTCTTGCATCACGTAGAGTATAAATATTTGCTGGTTGGATGAAGTCGGAAGGCAAAGAAACAAAAGCAAAATGATCTCAAGCTTGGGACAAAAGCCTAGAGTGACATGGTGCTCCAGGAATTCGCTGCTTTTCTCCTGAAGTTAAATTTGTCCCTGGCGTGTCTGAGCCATGGTGCTCGGATGTATGGCCCTCAGAGCTTCAGTCTGTGTACCCAAGGGAGATGACAGCCCATTATCTGCCATGTAACCTGAGTGGGCCAAGTTAGGAAGTAAGCTGGCCGAGAAAGGGTGGGAGCAAGTGCCGGGAAGACTGGGCAGCAGAGAGAATTGTTCAAGAACTAAAAAAAGAACATAAAATAAGACTCCGCCCACCCTGGTATATTCATGACCTATCTCAGGGCAAACCCCTTCCTCTTGTGCTGCCTTGTGTGCGTGGTGAGAGTGCACACGCGCTTGGTTTGCACTCTGCCCTTCTAAGTAGGCAGTGAGCACCCTCACCACACGGGCGGCTCCCACGTCCTCTAGTGGCTCGGTTGTCCCTCCCTTTTCCACTCCTCCCTGCCTTTCCACTCTTGAGTTGAACATGACTTCTTCCAGGAAGCCCTCCAGGGCTTCAAGGCAAGCTCAGGGCCCCCTCGTAAGCTTCTAGGTAATACAACTTCCTGAGAGCACGGATTCCCAATGTGATAAATAATGTGTGCAGTATTTGTTTAGAAATCTGCCTCTTCCTGCCTCCCACCCGCTCCCTCAGAATAGCCTCCTCTCTGGGTCAGTTTCTAGAACACAGATCGGACCTTGTAATTATTCTGGTTACTATCACTCAGTGCCTCCTCTGCAGGTCAGATGAGGTCTCTCGGGGTCTGGCCCTTGGCTCCAGCCCGCCGCCCATCACCTCTGCAGCCCAGCCCCCCAGACCACAAGTATGTTCCAGAACATCCGTGCTTTTTCCCATCTCTGTCTGTCTGCCTCTACTGTTTCTTATGCCTGGAACTCCCCACCCCTGTCCTCATCTGGAGAGCTCTTGCTTCAGGTGCTGCACAGGCAGCGGCTCCTCCAGGGCCCCGAGGCCTCCTGAGCTGAGTCGCTCTGCCTCCCTGCACAGCGTCATCCATGCTTCTAGCCTCACACTTACAATATACATTTAGGGCTTCTGACCTGTCCATGCTCACCCCACCCCCACCGTGGTGTGAGCTCCTTGAGGGACTTCAGTCTTATCCATCATGTTTTAAGTGCATACTCGATAAAATTTTTAATGTCAGCCATCATAAAAGGGATACTAAAGAATCACAAACTAAGATTTCAACTCTAAAATTGTGTTCATCATTCTGTAATTATTTGAGTTTACCTTTTAAAAAATGTATTTATTTATGACCGTGCTGGGTCTTCACTGCCTCACGTGGGCTTTCTCTAGTTGCGGTGAGTGGGGTTATTCTCCAGTTGCAGTGGGCAGGCTTCTCACTGCAGTGGCTTCTCTTGTTTCAGAGTGCAGGCTCTAGGTATGCAGGCTTCAGTAGCTGTGGTACACAGGTTTATTTGTCCTGTGATGTGTGGAATCATCCCGGAACAGATATCGAACCCGTCTCCTGCAGTGGCAAGTGGATTCTTAACCACTGGACCACCAAGGAAGTCCTACCTTTTTTTCTTAATCAAGGAGTAAGTTAGCTTTTCTTAATCAGTGAGATAATTAGCACTATCATGCTGCTGCTGCGTTGCTTCAGTCGTGTCTGACTCTGAGCGACCCCATAGACAGCAGCCCACTAGTCTCCCTGTCCCTGGGATTCTCCAGGCAAGAACACTGGAGTGGGTTGCCATTTCCTTCTCCAATGCATGAAAGTGAAAAGTGAAAGTGAAGTCGCTCAGTCGTGTCCAACTCTAGCGACCTCATGGACCGCAGCCTACCAGGCTCCTCCGTCCCTGGGATTTTCTAGGCAAAAGTACTGGAGTGGGGTGCCATTGCCTTCTCCGAGCACTATCATATTCAGTTGCTATTTTAGCCAACACATTTTTTCATTATTTGAAGCTTCAGAGAGCCTGCATAGGCCCATCTCTCTAAGTGAGTTACGGTTATTCTGTTAAGCTCTTTCTTAGCAGGCCCTCAGGTTCATGGTTGGGGTTCCTTCTCTGTCAACCTTGGTGGTGGTTTAGTCACTAAGCTGTGTCCAGCTCTTACAACCACATGGACTGTGGCCTGCCAGGCTCCTCTGTCCATGGGATTCTCCAGGCAAGAATACTGGAGTAGGTTGCCATTTCCTTCTCCAGGGGATCTTCCTGACACCAGCAATCAAACCCAGTCTCCTGTATTGCAGGCAGATTCTTAAGGAGGGACTCCTTGTCAATCCCCTATCAGATGGCTTTTCTTACCTGCAATATTGGGTCTTCCCCACCAGGTGTCACCCTCTCACCAACATCGGAAAGCCACCTCCTTTCAGAACCTCCATTCTCTGCTGAGTGGAAAGGTGGACCGGTCCAACCTCTACCTGGTAGGGGAGCCAGGGGATCACAGTGCAGCTGACAGGTGAGAGTGGGCACGTGTCTTGGAGGGGAGACCTAGAGCATGGACAGTGGAGCTATACACTTAACTCCTTCCTGCCTTAGCAGCGTGGCCCCAGGGAGGGTCCCTTTAAAAGAGAAACCGAGGCCAGCTACCTGTGCCTCAGGTACTTCAGGGGTCTTAGAGCTCACACCTCAGTGCCCTTGTCCTGAGCAACTGGACAGGGGTTGGCGGTTCTGTAGAGTTGGAAGGTTTGATTCCTCCATCCCTTTACTATCTAATGACATCCTGAAATCTGAATGTTCAGAGAGCTTTCTTGGTCCAGTTGAAGATTTGATTAAAGATCCAGAGACAGGGTCCCCAAAGAGGTCCTTGCCCCTTGACCAGGCCTGCCTAGAGAAACCGCCCTCTCTGATGAGACCCGCTAGGCTAGCTGCTCTTACCGGGCTCCACGGAGGGACTTCAGGGGGTCCATTAATTCCTGGAATTTTTTGTGTAAAATTTAAAACTTGGTCACATTCTGAGAGAGATCTCTCCAATAAAGTGATTACAGGATGCTTGGGGCCACTGCACTGGGATGACCCAGAGGGATGGTATGGGGAGGGAGGTGGGAGGGGGGTTCAGGATTGGGAACACCTGTACATCCGTGGCGGATTCATGTTGATGTATGGCAAAACCAATACAATATTGTAAAGTAATTAACCTCCAATTAAATAAATTTAAAAAAAATCAGCCACAGTAAACTTTTAAAATTGTAAATCAGGTTACAGAATGCACAAATAATTGTCCTCTGATTTAGAATAAAATACAGACTCACATACCCCTCCTACAAAATAAATAAATATAAAGAAAAAAAAATAAAATTATTAAAAACCACTGGGGGAGGGGGCTCTTGGAACCCCACACAGCTGTGGGCACCGCCAGGCCAGGCCCTGGCTGGAGGCCTCCTCTAGGCCTAGAGACCCCAGTGCCCACCCCCTTTGCCCTCCCTTGCCTCTCGCCCCTCAAAGGCCGGGCAAGGCGCCAGCCCGGCGCGCCCTCAGCGTGGAGGACGTGAGTGCCCCCGGCCCTGCGCGCGCCGTGGGCCGCCTGGTGGAGGTGTTCCCCGACGGCACGAGCCAGCTGCAGCTACAGCGCCCCCCGGAGGGCACTTTCGGCTTCAACGTGGCCTCTGGGAATGGACGCCGGGACTCAGGTAGGCCCCCGCCGCCGTGTTGTGGCTCCACCGCCCGGCACATCAGCAGGCCGCAGCAGTGCCTTCTGGCCCTGGCCGTTTTCACCCAGCAAGAGCTCCGGACTCAGAGAGCCTCTAAGTAAAGAGACTGGAATTCTCCCCTCCAGGCGGTGGGGGACTGCAGGCTTGCTCCACTGTCTCTCCCTCAGTCTTGAAATCAGAATCCCGACTCCCATCTTTTCACGGGAGAGTCAGAGGGAGGTTGTTTGTGTTGGCTGGCTCTCCGGATCTCTTTGATGTGGTTGGTGCGGTTCCCTTCGTCTAGAGGCGGAGTGTGTCCGGGCACGTGGACCGTGCCTGCCTGTGTGTGCACCCAGGCCCCTCCCTCAGGGCGGGCTCCTGCTGGGGATGTTCACATGGATTCTGGCTCCAGGCCCCAGGCCTGGCGGCCTGCTAGGTCCCGATTCAGCACCGGCAGGATCAGGGAGGGTCTCTGGACGTCCTTCTGCACCCTGGCTAGGTCTCAGCCCTGCCCCATGAATGTTTCAGGTAAAAAATGACTTGCCCAGGCCTCTACCCAAGGTCTGTGGACTAGGATCCACCACAAGGCAAAAGTGAAGTGAAAGTGAAAATCATTCAGTTGTGTAACTCTTTGCAACCTCATGGACTATACAGTCCATGGAATTCTCCAGGCCAGAATACTGGAGTGGGTAACCATTTCCTTCTCCAGGGTATCTTCCCAATCCAGGGATCCAACCCAGGTCTCCCGCATTGCGGGCGGATTCTTTACCAGCTGAGCCACTAGGGATCCACCACAGGGGAAGGGACCTTGAGAGGTATTTCTCAGCTGAGATGAGTAGGGAAGGAAGACAGACATGCAGGACTGGGAAGGAGAAGAGAGAGAGGAGGAAAAACAGAAAGGCAGACACAGAAAGACACTCAAAGCTGCCCTGGATGGATTGTGCCGTGGTGGGTTTAGTCCTTCTGTGCTTTGATCTCCTGAGTCAAAGCCATTTAGGTGGCAGAACACTACTGCTGCTGGAGCTGCAGACTGAAGTGGGTTCTTGCATGTATTCCATCATTTGTTGCTCAACAATGTACGCTGAGCATCTCCTAGGTGTTGTAGATACTGGGGACAGAGCAGTAAATGGAACAGATGAAATCCTTGTCCTCAGGAGTCTACATTCTCATGAGGCAGTTAGACTGTCTACATATACATATATATATATATATATCAGGATAAGGCCCAAGGGCAGTGAGTTGGGAGTCCTGATGGGGCAGCTTTTCTGAGAAGAGAGCCCTGAGCAGACAGACACTGGCATGAAGTGAGGGTGGCCGCATGTGATGTCTGGGGCAGTGAGTTCCAAGCAGAGGAAACAGTCCATGCAGGGCCCTGAGGGCTGGAAGTGAGCTTGGCCCATGGGAGGAACTACAAGGAGGTCAGGCTGGACAGAAGTGGGTGAGGGGGAGAGACTAAGCTGAGGGTAGGAAGGTTGGGGGACAGCTGAGCCCCGAAATGTGGGAGAGAGACTGAGCTGAGCTCAGAAGGGGCCATCTTCCTTGAAATGAGACAGGAGTTACCAGGGGCTTGGAGCCGGGACCAACATGCTCTGATTTAACGCTTTTACCAGGGTCCCTAGCTGCTGTGTTGAGAATAGACCCTAGTGGGGTGCAAGTGGAGCCAAGGAGCCCAGTTTTAAGGTTATTTCAATAGTCTGGGATAGACATAGTGGCAGCAGCTTAGACTGGCACAGCCGTGAAGGTGGTAAGAAGTGGCCGGGTTCTGGCTGACTTGAAGGTAGTTTTGACTATTTGCTGGTAGGTTTTACATGAGTTTGAGAGGAAGGGAGGACAAGAGTCTCCCCACTCTGGCCCTCAGGAGGGTACTCGTCTGTCCTCGCAGGGGGATGTGTTGAGCATGTGTTGACCGTTGTAAAGCATTCCACAGGCTGTTAGCCACTCTGCCCTTTCCTCCAGCTTCCTCTACCCTTCAGTGAGGGGGTCAGGCCTTGCCAGAGAGGCAGCATGCAGGCGTAGTTAGAATACAGAGCATGGTTTGTACTCCAGCGCCTCTGCTGTCTGTGTGACCTTGAGCAGGCTACTTACCCTCTTTGAGCCTCTAGTCTCTAATTTGTAAAATGAGGGACTTCCCTGGGGGTCCAACTGTTAAGACTCTGTACTTCCCCTCTAGGGGTTATAGGTTCAATCCCTGGTTGGGGAGCTAAGATCCCACATGCTAGGCAATGTGATCCAATAAATAAGTAAATGCTGCTGCTAAGTCGCTTTAGTCTTGTCTGACTCTTTGCGACCCCATGGACTATAGCCCACAGGGCTTCTCTGTCCTGGCAAGAATACTGGAGTGAGTTGCTGTTTCCTCCTCCAGGGGATCTTCCCGACCCAGGGATCGAACCCACGTCTCTTATGTCTCCTGCGTCGGCAAGCAGGTTCTTTACCTCTAGTGCCGCCTGGGAAGCCCATATATAAATAAAGAACACCTAACCTGTAACATCAAGCTAACGAAACCCTGCCTGGAAAAGTCCTTTCAGTGGGGTATATAGAAAAGTACCTGGCACATGTGTTCCTTCCCTCTTCAGAAAAAGAATGTGTATTTGGGGAGTAGAACTCCAGACAGAAGGTGGTGGGGGGTGGGGGAAGGGGGACCAGACATGATCTGCACCAGCTGCCTGTTGAGCTCATGCCCAACCAGGCATTCTCCTGTGCCCCCCATCCTTCCCACAAGTCCCTTTAGGCCTCTTTGCCGGCAGTGGGACTCCCTCCCCGGTCACCCATCACGGACTGCTGATGGGCAGGGGTCTCCAGGGACCAGGAGCCTCTTGGGTTCTGCCTTGGCCTGCTCTGTGGGCACCCCTTGCCTGGGTGGGTGCCAGCTCTTCCCTGTCCTGCCCAGGTGGCACCGTCCTCCGGTCACTGCGGTTGACTATCAGTTGTCCCACAGAGATGCCCTCACCCTTGGAATGCTCTGGTACTGGTGCGTCCTTGCCTCAGGCCGTGCTCCAGCCCCCCAGGGTCGCTTCTCCTGGGCCTCAGAGGGGCTGTGAGTTGGGGCTGGTTTGCAGTCCTCACTAAAACATCGTGATGTGGGCGTTCCTTGCTGGCGGTCACATCTAAGTCCGTACAAGCATGTGAGAACGGCAGGCTTCGCCTTCTGCTTCTCATTGAAAACAACACAGAGATCATACATGCTGAACAAAGGCCGTTGCCAGCAGACAATGAATGTCCACAATAGCCTCTCTGTCATACTTGTGTCACGACTTCCAACTGTGAAACGTACCCCGGAGTCTTCCCCTACGTGGCAGGCGTGACAGCAGTGTCTGGTCCTCCAACTCCATTCTTTTGGGTTTTCTCATCCCTCCCCACTGACATGCTTTGCTGGACAGCAGCCATTTCTGCAGGCTCCTCCCCTGCCTCCTTACCTGCCTTCCCCCTGCTGCCAACACACAGACAAGGCAGGCAAGCTGTTAAAAAACCCAGAAAGAAGAGGGGAAGGCTAGGGCAAGGGCTGCGAGAAAAGCCTTGTGCAGTCAAGATGACAGACAGGCCTTACCCGGAGGGAGCCGGCCTTGCAGGAAAGGATCAGTTCAGCCAAGAAGCACTGAGAGCAAGTTCCACAGCTCAGACCGGGAAGCAGGAACATGTCAACAGATTGGCTTTGCTAAACCCAAGAGCTGCAAACCTTCGGGTGCCTTAGAGGAGATTTCAGTGCACATTCAAACCCCAGTTTTCGAGGGTAGGCTTTGAAAAGCTTGACTTCTCTTGGGACCAGAAGCTCCTACAAGGCTGGGTGGACTGGAAAGATGACTTCCCACACGTCCAAGATGTCTTAAAAGGCTTCCAGCCAGAGAGGAGATGCTCTTTCCGGTCCCTTCTAAGAACACTGATTTTAAGAAGAGGAAGTAGAGAGCCAGGCGTGGACAGCTGTTAAGTGTTTCTAATCAGCCAGCCGAGCTCAGGCTGGGGAGCAGCGAGGGTGCTTAAAGCCACGCCAGTATGTCCCAGGGCACCCTGCAGGGGCCGTCACCGCACAGGCTCCCCAGCCTGCAGTCTTCCTGCTCTGCACACCTGTGCTCACTTAGTGCGATTTGGTGGGTTGGGGGGACACACGGATGAGGCACACCCAGTCTTCCCTTGGAAGAGCCTGTGCTCCCTTGCTCCCTCAGGCAGAGACAGCTGAAAGGGAGGGTTTGAAAGGTTTTCCGCAGAAGTTGAGACAAGAGGGGCTCAGTCAGCTGGACTGTCCTACACTGTGTGGCCAGGGAACCCAGCCCAGCCAACCCGAGGCCCCCAGAGCCTGCTCTGCTGACATGAGTTCCTCAAATTGAACTGGGGAAAGAAGGAGAAGCAGCTCCTTCCGAGGTTCACCCTACCTCAGACACCCAAGAAATGGTCCCAGCCAGGTGGGGCCCCCTCGGGGGCACTGGAGGGGAGAGTGTATGCAGAAAGGAAAAGCGAGCCACTATGACTGTAAATAGGGGGCTAGAATGTCTACAGGGTGTTGCCTCGTAGCTCAGTTGGTAAAGAATCCACCTGCAATGCAGGAGACCTGGGTTTGATCCCTGAGTCTGAAACATCCTCTGGAGAAGGGAATGGCAACCCACTCCAGTATTCTTGCCTGGAGAATCCCATGGACAGAGGAGCTTGGCAGGCTACAGCCCATGGGGTCGCAAGAGTCAGACAACTTAGTGACTAACACAACCAACCAGAATTTCTGTTTCCTGGGCTTTTGCCCAGATGCCTCTGAATTCTAAGATCCATATCCAAGAAAGACTGAAGGCCCTAGACGATCCGGTGAAGCAAACCAGGTTTGGACTTGACCTCAGCCTGTTTGCTACTCCCTGGGCTTCCCAGGTGGTGCTGGTGGTTAAGAACCTGCTTGCCAAGGCAGGAGACATGGGTTCGATCTCTGGGTCAGGGAGATCCCCTGGAGAAGGGAATGGCAACCCTGGACAGAGGAGCCTGGCCGGCCACAGTTCCTGGGCTTGAAAGAGCTGGACATGTCTGAGTGACTAACACTTTCACTTGTTTGCGGCTCCAAAGATACCATCCACCCCCAGCTACTTGAGGGCAGCAGCTGGGTCTTATTTGTGAATCCTCACCTAGAGCAGTGCCGGGCATGTCTGTAGGTCTTAACATTTTCCTTATTTTATAATCAAGGCTTCTCCCAGAAAAAGATAAGATCAGCTCATTCACACTGAGGTATACATGAATAATAACAGCTTAAGGCATTATTTGTGTTAGGGGCATTTTAAAAGAGAAAAAAGGAAAAATGAAGTGGAGGCGGCCCTGGGAAGTGGAGCCTGCTGTATCTGTTATAAAGGCGAGTTGTGGTTGTGAAGTGGAATAATGAGGAAGTGGCGTGTGTGTGTGCGTGAAGCACCTTGTGTAAGCACCTGCCTCCCCTCCATGCGCCCCCCTACGCCACCCACTTGGTCGGCATTCCACAGAGCTCTGTGTCTTTGATTTGGACTTCCTGCGTTAACTCTCCTGTTTTCCTTTGCAGGGTTCTACGTGCAGGAGATGGCTGACGAGAGCACAGCCAAGCTCTACTCTGGGCTGCTGGGGGTGGGGGATGAGATCCTGGAGGTGAACGGGGCCAAGGTTGCAGGGCTGGGCTTGGCTCATGTGAGGGAGCTCCTGGCCCACGCGGAGACCTTGTCAATCCGGGTGCTGAGGCAGAGGCCTGTCCCACGGTGACGCAGAGGTGCCTTGCCCCTCACTGTTACCACACACACCCCCCTCGCCCGATGGAAACCCCGAACCACCCCTGGGGGTGGCCCGGAATGTGCTGCACAAAGCTGCTTTGTGTACTGAAAATGAACACGGTGGCGTGCAACCCCTCCGGCCTCGGTCGGGCTTCTGTGACGGACCATCCTTGCAGAGGGAAGGAGCCTGTTTGTGTGTTTTGTTTAAGGATGTTAATTTATGCAGAAGCAGGGAAGGGAATGGGTCTCCCGCCCTGAACAGGCCTGAGGTGGGGTCACCGTCTTCTGGCACCTTTGTTGGCAGCAGGAGGAGAGAGATTCGGCGGGTCCTTCGGTTGGTCCCCAAGCAGCATTGCCTTACCCCCAGGCCCTGTCGTCCCACACTGTCAGGGGCTCCCCGAGCTCCTCTCACTCCAGAGCCAAAGAAAGCACTTGGCCATATTGGCCTTGAGCCTGCCTTTTTCAGTCTCATTTCTCCCAGCTCCCATCTGACGCCTTTGCTCTTTTTCCAAAAATGGACCAAGTGTCCGGGAGTCACAGCCTTACAGCCATGGACCATATATCCCAAACCAAAAGTTGGCAAGATGTGTCTGGTGTGAGAACAGCTGAGAGATGTTATCTGGTAGTCAGAATAATAAGGATTTCTGGGAAATCTTTATGATATACGAGGTTGAAGGAACAAAATGAAACCGAGACCAACTTCATGGCCAGTGGGACTGGCCAGAGCAGCCCTGCCCCACCCCGCCCTGACCTCTGCTCCTGCCCAGAGTGAGACTGGAGCCGCTGCAGCCTGGCCTTGAGGGGCTCTGTCTTCCTTCTCCTGGGGCCTTGGACAAGGCTGCAGCTGGTGCCAGGCTGTCCCCAGCCACAAGCTCTCAGCCCAGACTCCCTGAGGGCAGCTGTGGGTGGGTCGCTGGCACGGAGATGGCAGGGCATGCGAGCAGAGGGAGGGGCCATCCCGCCTGGCGCTTCCGTGGCCCAAAGTGTTGGGACTCTCTGGAAGTAGTCTTAAATTATTAAAAAGCAAAGCTGAAACATCTCCCACTCTTGAGTCGCTAAATTTTGGGCTGAATGTTCACTTGACCTTCACTAGCCTGGCAGGGGTCTGGGGGGAGGGGGAAGGAGGACACAGACATGGCAGTGGGCTGTGTTGGTGTGCCAGAGGCAGGGGCCGGGGAGGCCTCTGGGGTTGGGGTGATGCCAGGGTTGAGGCGGAAGCCTCCAGAGGTCGCTCTTTGGCTGGAAGAGGAGCCCTGGGCAAGGTGCATTTATAGGAGCAGGAGACAGACCGGAGCTAAGGGTCCCCAGATGGGATCAGCGGGGATGGGCAGCCCCAGGCTGCTGGGGGCAGGCTGTGGTGAAAACACGGCAGAATCAGGTTACCGTGTGTGTGGCTGCAGCTCTTAGCAGGCATGGTTGCTGAAGGAGACTTGTGGCCTGAGAGAAAGATGACGGGCAGCTGCGGGGGAAGTCAGGCAGTTGTGTGTGTGGGGGCGGTGAGTGTTCTCCTCTCCCAGGGCCTTAGCAGCAAACCCCTCTTTACTTCCCTGGAGGCTATGGGGAAGGACAGCTCCCAGAGCCCCTGGCACTGCAGGCTGGGGAGACTGTGCCCGCCTGGGGTCAGGGTGGTGGAGTTGAGCAGCAGGATCAGTGGAAAAACTACTTGGGTCTTCCAGGTGTGAAGAGGGCGCTGGGATAACTCAGACACCAGCCCAGGGCCCCTCACAGCATAGAAATGGCCCCAAAACAGGAACTACAGGAGTGGGGAAACCCTGGCATCTCCTGCACCCCAACTTGTGGCCTTGTGTTCATAAGACTTTGAGGAAATTTCATGTTGAAAGATGCTTCTAGAGGCAGAAAGGCCCGCTGTTTTCTCTGTCTGGTGAGGATAACCAGGATAACGTGCCTCTTCAGCCCCAGCTCGGGAGTGGGGTGCTTGGGCTGGGACTGAGTAGGGGAAGGTTTCTAAGGAGCCCTGAGCAGCTGCATCTATTAAATCCCAGGTGCGGGGTCAGGCTTCTAACACATCTTATTTCATCCTTAAACTGATCCTGCCAGGGATGTCCCATCTAGTGTCTTCTTTTACACAGATGGAGAACCAAATTCAGCAGTGATGACAGGCCGTTCAGACCTAGTACTCTGACTGGGGGCCCACTCTTCCTGCTGCAGCCCCCTCCCCCCATCCCCCATGCCAAAAAAAAGCCTGGATGGAAGGAGGAGGGAGGGAGGCGCTGTGGGCTATGTGTGAAGTAGACCTGCTTTACTGTAATTCCACAGAGGCCAAGGGTTCTCCCTCCTGGAGTAAAGCGATGCTGGGCCCTGACTTGTGTGGGTAGGAGGGGGCTTTGGATTCTCTAGCCTCCTGTCTGATCTTCCCCATCTGCTCTGCCTGGGTAACTGCTGACCTGGAAAGCTAGGTCCAGCCCTGTGGCATCCACCCCTCCCACAGGGCCATCAGAACCTTCTTACTTAGAAAGTGTTAGTCACTCAGACGTGTCTAACTCATTGCTACCCTATGGACTGTAGCCTGCCAGGCTCCTCTGTGCATGGGATTCTCCAGGCAGGAATACTGGAGTGGGTTGCTATTCCCTTCTCCAGGGGATCTTCCCAACCCAGGGATTGAACCCGGGTCTCCTAAATTGCAGGCAGATTCTTTACCAGCTGAACTACCAGGGAAGCCCTTGTGTTAACTAGGAGCTAGGCCATGGGCCATGCAGGAGCTCAGAGAGATGAGAAAGATGGGCTCCACCTTACCTGAGAGGCTAGGGGAAGACTCAGGCATCACCACCTGGCCTGGTGGTGCAGAGAGGAGGCACCTGGGGTAGAGAGGCTGACAAGGATCTGAGATTAGCTAGGGGAGGCCTGCTTAAGAAGGGGGAAGAAAGGCTCTTCAGCAGGGTTTTGTAAAAAGAGGAGGAACTCCCAGGAAGGTAAGGCACAGAAAATAAGCAGCATGTTCAAAAGTATGGATTTCTCCTGAATCTGCCCTCTGTCCCTCCGGTGGCTGTGTAAGCTGTGTGTCCAGACGTCTCTCAGTATAGGTAGGCATTTGACACTGCGACCACACAGAACAGAAAATGGCCCCGACTTTGGCTTCAGGAGTGTCAATATCCTTAGGACAGCCAGGAGCCTGTTCAGGCGATGGCAATCTCAGAGCGCCCCCCCCCCCCCCCCCCCCCCCCCGCCAAAGCCGCAGGTGTTGAGCTGGTCTGGCAGGTCTGTAGAGGAAGGATGCTGATTTGGACTTTTTTTTTTAGGATCGCCTTTTCTCGATACTGGAGGGGCGAGAGCGCGTCTCCTCGGCAGAGCGCCGCTGGGTGTCTCCGGCTTGAGGTCCGAGGTCTGTGGAGGGTGCCCACCAAGCCTTCCCCTCCAGGCTACTTTGTTCCAGGTGGTGGTGGTGGTTTAGTCGCTCAGTCGTGTCCGACTCTTGCGTCCCCATGGACTGTAGCCCGCCAGGCTCCTCTGTCCATGGGATTCTCCAGGCAAGAATACTGGAGTGGGCTGCCATTTCCTCCTCCAGGGGATCTTGCCGACCCAGGAATCAAACCTGGGTCTCCTGCATTGCAGGCAGATTCTTTACCGACTGAGCCATGAGGGAAGCCTCCGGCACCACCAGCAAGTCCGGTCGGCCCTCCCCGCCCCTCGGAGGCCCCGGTCGCGCCGGCAGGAGGATGGGGCCGGCTGCTCTCCAGGCCGCCTGCCTCGGTCAGCGCCCCCGCCTCCCACGTCTCGGCGCCGCCCGGTCCTCGCCTCCGTGGGGCCGGGGAAGGGCCCGGGCGCTGTCCCCTCGGGGAGGTCCAGCAGGTCGGGGCGCGCTTAGACCGCGGGAGGGCTGGAGCCTGGAGTCTGACGGGACTGGGGTCTTGGAGGTTTTACATGCCCCGTAGCCCGCACAGCCGGGACGCTCGGCTTGGCGCCCGCTTTATCCTCGAGGAGCGCACCTTTGGGGACGGGAGAGGGGGAAGAGGGCAGCCTGGGGAGCTGCCCGGGGACCGCGCCCGGCGTTGGCGCGGCAGGAGCCGGGGGTGGGGAGGGGTTGGGGGGGCGGAGCAAGGTGAGGCCGGGCGGCATGCGTGTCGGGGCGCGGGCGTGGGGACCCGGTGCGCGCAGTGCCCCAATCGGTCTCACGTGGAGGAACCACAGGCCCCAGTGGAATTTTGGAAACCAAGGTGGACCTGGGAATCCAGGGACGTGCAGTCACTGTGCCATCCCCCACCCTGCTCGGTCTGCTCCTCAAATACCCCAGAGCTCTGCTGGGGACAGGAAGGTCACAAGCCTGAATCGTTACAGTGACTCAGCGAGGGAGGGACTACTCATCTCCGAGTTGCAAATTAGGAGTCCCAGACTCAGAGGTTAAATTATTTATCCAAGGTCACACAGCAAGTAATTAAAAGAGGTAGGATTTGAACCCGGCTCTCTGCAACTCCCAGCCTGCGTCTGCCCTACTGTGATCCTATGTGGCTCACCTCTGGAGGCCCCCGAGCCACCCTCCCACCCCACCAGCTCCCCCACGCCCAACCCCTGAAGCCTGTGATGAGCTCTCCAGGCCCAGCTCTGCAACGACCTTCACTATGGCAGGCCTGGGGGGCTTGGCTTCAGTTTTCCTTAAGGGAAATGGAGCTGGTGCTGCCATCTCCTGGTGGGGGGGAGTAGGGTGGGCAAATCATTTTACAGAACAGTGTTTCTGAACTGCAGGCCTCTACTAGTGGGTCACAAGATATTTTAAAGAAAGACCAGCATTAAAAAATAATTAACAGTGCTTCACACAAGGCAAGGGTAGGTTTTGTATGGAAAATGCCTTTAAGACGTGTGTGTCCCAGAGTTGTAATCTGAAGCGTGTTGTGCTCTGAGGGTGGCATAGAACCATCTTTGGGGCTAAGGCTGGTAGGCTGGCCCCTCCATTCTGCCCTCAGGGCCCAGTGCTGCCCAGTTTAGGAGCTGCTGAAACCTAGCCTGAGGGCGTGTGTGAATGCGCCCGGCCCCTGGGAGCGAGAGGCATCCTTCCTTGCTCCTACATCCCGGTCACCTTGAGGAGGCCTGCACCCGGGGTGGGGCACCGTGACAGGACAGGGCTTCCTGGTCCTCCAGGCTGGCCACCGGCAGTGGGATTCTCACAAGGGCAGTTTTTGGCTTGAGCTTCAGACTTCAGTTGCTAGTTTCTTGGATCCGCTGCATCCCAACTCCACACACACATCCACCCATTTATCTTATTCATGTGTCTTTGTTGGGGCAGTCTCCCCCCATCCACCCGTGGACCCCAGACAGCCTTCAAATATGTTAGATGTGTCCACCCGCAGAAGCATTCCATGCCACTGATGTGGAAAACTTGTGCACCAGTGTCGAATCTGGAGACAGAATTTTTGGGTGATGTAGAAAAGAATGCTGCAGTCCAGGGGTCACAAAGAATCAGACACCCCTGAGCGACTGAACTGAACTGAGAAAAGAATAGCTTTATTGCTTTGCCAAGCAATGGGAGACACAGCAGGCTTCTTTCTTTGAAAACTGTGTGTGCCAACCTGGAAGGATCTGGTGCGGAGTTTTATAGTAATGGTTCAAGGGTGGGATTGCTGATAAGACTAGGGTGTGTCCAGGGCCTGCACACCTTTAATCTGGTCCCAGGTAATCTCCGGATGAGCTTCTCTCGTTCCTTCAATCTGGCCTCAGGTGGTCTTCTCTGGAATGAAGAATGCTAACATCTTTCATTTGTTGGGAGTTTTAGTCAAAATGGGCTTCCTTGGTCACTCAGTCAGTAAAGGATCTACCGGCAGTGCAGGAGACCCAGGTTCGATCCCTGGGTCAGAAAGATCCTCCAGAGAAGGGAATGGCTACCCACTCCAGTATTCTAGCCTGGAGAACTGCAAGGACAAAGGAGCCTGGCAAGCAACAGTCCATGGGATCCCAGAGTTGGACATGACTGAGTGACTAACACACTTAGCCAAAGATACTGTTACATGCATGCCTTGAGAATGAACCAGGACCCTGCTGCAAGGCTGCACAAGTGTTTCTTAACTGTTTCTCCTTGTTTCTCTCTTCCATTTCTTTCCTGATTAGCAGCTATTCAAATCTGCCCTTTGGAACTCAGGGAAGGGCATGGAGGCTAGAGTCTGCTCCTTACAAACAAGAAAAGGGGGACAGAAAGGCTTCATGTCCAGGAGCCCCAGTGGGTCCTGCTCAGTTTCAACCCCTGTATGCTGACTACGGCCCCATCTGCTTAACTCCTGTAGAATCTCATCTCAAGGGTTCTTCCTTGCGGTTCTTTCCCCATGGAACTGCTTATTTATCCTCCACCAAACTTACCTGGCAACAACTGGATTTCCCTGGTTCATCTGCCCACTTCCCACCCCAGGCTGACACCTGATCCCCCTCCTTCCCTCCCTCTCCATCATCCTCTCTGAAGTTTCCCTTTCTCCTAGACAGCCAGAGGACCTGCTTGAAAATGGCAACAGCCTTCCTTGGCAGGCAGCTCTGCCCAGCTCTCTCAGGCTGGGGTTTGGCCAGGTCGCAGTGCTGGGTGCCGAGTAGGGGGCTGCTGCAATTGGCTCTGACACTCTGCCCACAGAGCCAGGCCTTAACAGCTGTCCTGCCAGGCCTGGAGGGTATCCGGGCTCTCCGGTGGATGCCCAGCTGCCTGCTGGGCCTGCCTTTGTCTTGCCCTTCTGCAATCTGGACTCAGGCCCCGACTCACAGTGTGAATCTGACCCTTAGGGGTCTGGCCCGATGCCGGGCACCAGGGAGAGGCCTTCCTTGTCCTTGGGATGCCCAGGGTGGAAGCAGCTACAGCTGTGCTTAGAGACAAGGGCTACAATGGTAGCCCCAGGCAGGTGGCCCCACTGCACCTGGTGAGCAGAAAGGCTTCCCAGGAGAGGCAGGCCTAGCCTCACCAGCCTCCCTCCCAGCTCAGTGTTGTCTCAGGAACAAGGAGCGCTGGCAGCCAGGGGGCTCACAGTGACCTTTGGATGCCACAGCTTTCTCATCCTGTGCTCCTCAGCCTGTCTCCAGGCTTTTCTGAGTTTATATAATGAGCTTGGCTCACCTATTTTTTTAACACATTTCCAGCCAAAGAAACAAAAGCTTCAGAACATCAGCAAGGCTGACCTCCTGAGGTCCTTGACCAGATTTCTTGAACTCTGCAGTACACTTATAGGGTTTGAGTTATGGTCAAGTTCAAGGTGGCAGGTGTCCATCGTTACCATCTTCGGCACTTCCAGTCCAGTGCTTTCACCTGCTGCTTACTTGTACTGCGAGTTATTTGAGCCTTCTTCCTCTCCTCAGTTTTACCTGCTTCTCCGGTTAGAACAATGGCTTGGTGAGAGAAACATCTGCTCACCAGCCCTGGAACCTAGATAGTGACTCCTCAGAAAGGCTGCATCACCCGTCAGAACTTGGTTCCCATCTATCATACACTGGTTGTAATCTTGGGGAAGATTCGTAATTGCTCCATGCCACGGTTTTCACACGTTAAAATGGGCCTCAATAGTATTTCCCTCATGGGGTTGTGAGAATAAACAGAAACAGTCCCTCGGGCCTTGGTCAAAGAGCAGCTGGCATACCAGATTATCATCAAATACTGGCCAAAAGTATTAGCTTTATTAGCTACTAATGACGGAGAAGGCAATGGCACCCCACTCCAGTACTCCTGCCTGGAAAATCCCACAGACGGAGGAGCCTGGTAGGCTGCAGTCCATGGGGTCACTGAGGGTCGGACACGACTTGAGCTACTTCACTTTCACTTTTCACTTTCATGCACTGGAGAAGGAAATGGCAACCCACTCCAGTGTTCTTGCCTGGAGAATCCCAGGGATGGGGGAGCCTCGTGGGCTGCTGTCTACGGGGTCGCACGGAGTCGGAAATGACTGAAGTGACTTAGAAGCAGTAGCAGCAGCAGCTACTAATGAGATAAAAAATTTTGGAAGTTTGCTCTCCTGGAAGAGTTGATGATGCTTCCCGAAGGCTGCCCAATCTTGTGAGCTTTTGTGAATGGAGACAGTGCCATTTAATGGTGCACATCGGGGTGGACAGAGACTGAGAGGGAGGAAGCGGCCCTGCAGAGGCCAGAGAGGCTGGCTTTGGGAGTCCTCGTCCCAGTCCAAGGCGACTTGTGGAGCCCATCACTCCCTCCCTGAGAGGTGCAGGTGGGGATGCTGGGATGTTTGTGCTCAGGCTGTCTGTACCAAACAGGAGCCACTGCTGCGTTCTGGCTGCCAGCCCCTCGTGTGGGGGGTGGAGGGGAACCCTGTCCAGACAGCTGGCACTCTGGACGTTCCGAGGATGGGGCACACTTTGAAATGTGTCCTCTTCGACAGTGAAGACACCGTGGTGGCACAGATGGTCTGCCCTTCCTGGGGCTTCCGTTTGTGCCTTTAGCATTGCCTTTTAACATTCCCACTATGAGTTTTGTGTACGACTTGCAGCCAGTGGGACCTTTGGAACAACAGCAGAGCTGGGAATAGGGTCAAGGTGCTGGGGGAAGAGGACCTCTCAGCCGTGGGGATGTGTGTCTCCCCTTGGTCCACGCCATGGGGTCCATGTTGTCCCCTGAGGTGTGGGGAGGTGATCGGCTTTTATCAGGAGATACGTAGACCCATTTCCTCCCCCGGAAATAGTTATTGTAGCTCTCAATGAGCAGGCACTCCTCTAGTGATGTTGACTCGCCTCTGCCCCTTCTAGTTATCAGGTCAGGGGGTCATGAGGCTGAGGACTCGGGAAGCACTGCTGGGCCAATTTCCGAGTGAGGTGTGGGGACACAGTTCACGGCTCTGCCCCTCACCAGCTGTGGATGGACCTTGAGAGACTACTCGGGTCCCAGTTTCCTTATGTACGGATTTGAGGTAAGACTAAATGAGGAAATTTCTCCAGTTCACACAGGCATTTCCAGTACTAGAGGCGTTAATAGAATGTACTAGAACAGTGCCTGGCACATACACAGAACGTGCTCGATCTGAGGACGATGATGGCCAAAGAAGTGAAGACCCCGTCCTTAATGAGCTCACATAGCCTGACCTTGTCCCACAGAGCTCAAGGCAAGCTCTTCTGACTACAGACTGGCATGGGCAATATTTTTGTACTGAATCAGGGACTCGATTCCTTTGTGTTCTAGTCTCTCTGACCCCCAGGTGCCTCATCCCAACTGAAATGGTGCTGTGTGATATCATGAATGCATAGTATGGCTGGCTGGGGCTTTAAGAATTCACATATAACTTACTCAGCCAGAGAAAACAATTTAGAACTCACATCTCACAGCAGCCACAAACTTTTCCTACCCCAGACATATGCACATGTCCATGTTTATTAGTGCAAGCAGAAGGAGGGGAGGCAGCTGTGTTTTGGTCTGAAAAGAACTAAAAAATCAACCAAATCAAAAACGAGGACAAAGTTCATGGTCTCTCCATTTCTCTTTAATACTGAACAGTATTCTTTGTACAGTTGTAACATGACTTCAAGAGAAGAAGTAAGAAACATTACTGATAAACTTTTGGGTGTAAAAATATCACTTTTAAGGATGGCTAGTGGAGGCTTTTTAAAAACACAAGTATTTTTCCAAAGTTTTCAAGTTTATTGTGTCATCAAATTTTAATGTCAGGATTAGAATCAAGGCCATGAAGCTGTTTTATTTTACAACAGGGGTGGTTTACTGTAGCCTAAATTCCACAATGCAGGGAGCAGTGGTTCTCAAACTTGGGCGGGCATCAGAATCCCCTGGAGGGCTTGATAAACAGCCCACTGGCCCCATCCAAGTCTGTGGGTCTGGGGTGGGGCCCAAGAATCTGCATTTCGAGCAAGTCCCCAAGGGATGCAACCACCACTGGTCCCACTCCACACTTGCCGAGCTACTGCGTAGAGGAAGCGAGACCTACCTACAGCGAGGCTGGAACTGCTGGCCCCAGGGCTCTGACACTGTTCTGGGGTGGCAGAGCTGGGGTGGAAGCACCATCTGGAAATCACCACGGCTTTTGCATTTCTAATCACTGATCTCACTTCTTTCATTTGTACCTCTAGCTAATTAAAAATAAAATGCTCTAAGGTTATTTATCCTTGAAAGAAAAAGAACAATGGTTTAGTCCTGCTGAGCACTGCCACGTATTACACAACTTTTAATTACACTAATTTCTGATTACAGGTGAGCCAGTGGAAGCATATTTCCACTTACAAAACCCGCATCCATCATCATTTACAGCTTGCTTGCTTTGGCCATCTCCTGGTTTCCAGGCTGCTCCCGACCCTGGGCGTTCTCCCAGCCCGGGTCAGTCAGGACGTCACCACGTGATGCTCACAAGCAGTTCCAGTGCCTTATTAGAGGGACACCTGCCTGGCCTCCCCTCACCTCGCACAGACAACAGGGTACACTCACACTGTTTTCCTGAGGATTAGGACAGCTGCCTGTCCTGGAACCGACTAACTGTGGGGTCACAATTTCCATTCAGTAGCCCAGTCTCAGCCAAAACCTACTTTCTGCAGGGCAGGAAAAGAACCTCCCTGAACTTGGTCCCACCCCCGGGGCTGCCAGAAAGCTGGGCTGGAGCAGGGCGCTGGGCTGCCGCCAGGAAACAAGTCTGCAAGCTCCGGTCTGTGGACAACGAAGCTGGGTGGTCTTGTTTCTAATACCCCCCGGATAATCAAGTGGCTTTAGGTTGGATAAATCGTAACTTTTAAGAAAAAAAAGAAAAAAGGCAAAATACACTTGGTCACAAAGGGTCAGGACCATGAAATGTTCATGTGAAGCCCAAGTAGCAGGGCAGGCGCCTGGATGCTGTCTAAGCACAGTTCTCTGCACGGCCTCGGGGAAGGGCATTTCTGGACACAGGTCACATGCGAAGGAAAACAGCACCAACACGTTAGCTTGTATCAGAGGGAAGCCAAGTTCTTGTCCTTTCTTTCTCACCTCCCCAAGTGTCTGTCTTAGTAAAGAGACTGTAATATCACCTAACAAAGAACTTGCAACCCACGGACGTCGCAGCAACACGACCAGAGCACCACTCTAACATTCAGAGCCTCGTGTTCACCCAAAAGCAGAAGATGTCAAGTGGCTGGGCTCAGCGGGGAGCACAGATCACTACGAGTCTGCATCCCGTCACTGAGGTCAGCCTGTCCCAGAGAGTGGGTGGGCTCCCTGTGCCAAGTCTGGACTGCAACCCAGGGAGTCACCCAGTGACTCCCGTGTCTGCTGAGGGAGCTGAAAGTGTGTCATCTCTCAAAACGTGAGGACTGAGCTAAGTGACAAAGTCCTTCTGAGTCTACTGTTAAGGATGCTAACACCCCAGAAGTCGGCTAGCTCGGAGCTTTGGCCTCCAGGTTCACAGCAGGGCTGTTCTGGTCTCTGAAGGCTGTTCTCTCGACTCAGAACTTTCCTGGGTTTCTGGACTCGACAGCCGACAGCAGTCAGCAGTCTCCCTGGGAGCGCTACCAGGCAGACCAAAGGAGCTCCTCGGTTTCAGCGCAGGCTGGGAGCTGGGTACAGGTAACCAGACGGGGCAGAAAGGCTACCTCCTCCTGCCAGGGAGTGCCCCACGCCCCTGCCGCCCCACAGATGTAAAGGCTGGGAGGGGGAGGCCGCAGGGTCCTACCCTGGGCCCCATACTCACGCCCTGTGCTCGGGCACGGGGTGCCTGACTACAGGCCTTGTGGCTTCACCTTCTCTCTGCACTTGATGGACAAAGAACAGTCTTAAAAAAAAAATTTTTTTTCCTTAAAAAACCTGGAAGGGGGAGAAATGCCAGTGAGAGGAAGACAAAGAGGGGGCACTGGCAGTACTGTGTTCCATATTTTAGAACTTTAGCTTTCTAGACAGTCCGAATTTTGTTTACAGATTTGTCCTGTGTACAAGGTAACACCAAATGGTCCAAATTCCAGCGTGGAAAAGCAACTCGTATTTATCAGTTGGTTTTAGATCTTCGGATGCTATGAATTCTCGAGAAAGGTGGTAATGGTCTCACTTGACAGCCAGGGAAATAACCAAAAGAAAAATCTTGGCTCTGCCACTTTCACTTACAGAAGGTAAAACGCTTCACAGAAACAGATTCCTGCTGGAGTTAAGACTGCATTTCTCTTCGCAGCCCTTAATCTCACGAGGTGAGAAGGAGTGGAAGTTGCCAAGTCGTTGGCTACCAGACCCATCAGTCTGTCTAACTCTGGCTAAAAGCAGAGAATAATGGGCAAGTTACCAAGCTTCTCCCCCAGCTCTGGCGTGAAGAGCCTCATGTAACACACATGCTGTGACATCCAATTGCCACGCGGTAGCAGCATACAGAGTGCATTTGTGATTTTTCACAGTTCACACAAAGACAAGATCAAAAACCAGGACTAAAAACTAAAGGTGTTTTGGTTTCCCAGCTGGATTCCTGCTCTGGCAAATTCTTTTAGTGGTTCATTCCCCCATTCTACCCACCCTGCCCAACCAATTGATCAGTAAAATGTTCTTCCAATAAACAGAAATTGAGCTCTTTCTGTTATCCAGCATATCCTGCCAGCTTTTTTAGCAATAACGAGTACGGATGCAGTACATGCTGAGGAGAGGAAAGGCCCCATGGCTACAGGAAATGCCTTTGAGCCTCATGGAGGTATCGTAGGCATCTGCTCCACCCCCATTCCGCCACTCAGGGTCAGTGGACCACTGCAAGGGAACTCACAGCATTAGGTCACGGATGAGGAAACATTTATCCTTAGAAATGAATCTAAGCCCCTGGCATGCTCTGTCTGCCACAGTCTGGAATTTCACTGGGGAGCCTTCAAATGAACATTGGTCTGCAGGGACTGCCCAGTCCTGATATACAACAGCCAGGGTCAGACCCAGGATCGGGTCACCCGGGGCTGTGTCCGACACACACATTAAGAAGTGGCCTATCAGAGAACAGCTCCTCCAAGGTCGGAAAGACGGGGGAATGCTGCATTGCCTGGATTTTAAGTAAACTTTCTAAATAGTTTCCTCTCCAGTCTGGTCTGCAACAGCCACAGTCTAGCAAACACCTTAAATGAGCAAGTTTGCCAACTCTCAATATCCCCAAACAGTAGTTAAGCCTCGGTATCACAAAACTTGGTCCCTGAAGCCTGGGGAGAATCTTACTAATGACCAGCATGTTCCCAACAGGCCCTGCAGACATAATGTCAGTTTCGAAGGACATCGTCAATCTGGTAACACCCAGAGAACAGCATGGCGTTTAAACAGGGCAATCGTGTAATGCATCAAGCAGCTGGCTGCTCTGTGTAACATGGAAGGTAGGGATCACAGTACTGAGACAAGGTCCACATGGATGTTTAACAAAGACATTTTAAGGACCAGCTGTGTCTTTGGCTTGTAGGAGACTATTTTAACAAGCTCAAAACTTGTAGAAGTAATCTAGTACCCTACATCTGAAGCCATTTGTAAAAATCACTTTTTTCCCTAATTTGAAAAGAAATAACTTACATATCAAGTAGAGTGGAGTGTAAATGTGGATGTCAACCACCCTTTTAATTCTATAAACCTGCTTTCAGCTTTTCATCCACAGGCAGATTTCCTGACCTATCATGATCCTAAACATGAGAAAATACCCTTCTTTAAAAAAATTGTTACGAGAATTTATTCCAAAGTGCAATTCAAGAGTTAGCTGGGCAAGTATATCATTGCAAATCACACACACACAAAAGGGAAAACAGAAGCTCGACACAAACAAGAAAACAAGGTACAAACAAAACAAGGGGAAAAAAAAAAGTTAGTGTGCTGAGGAATGAACCCCAAAAGATGAGGAGATGGGAGTTGAAGCCAGAATTCTGCCCAGATGCTGCTTCACAAGTGCAGAGAGAAATGGTGGGGAGGGACCGGCAGCCGCCACCGCCACACGCTGGCTCTGGGCTCAGCTGCTACTTCAATCCTAGGTTTTCATCAGGGAAGTTATAAAAATATATACACGTGTACACTGGAGGCATTTTAAAAGTCACCAGAAGCTTGGAGTGTATAGGGTCTCAGCAGGGTCAGCAGCTAAAACCCAATGAAAGCATCTGTCATTTAAATCCGGAAGGGCTCAGTTATTTGAATGGATGATAAACCACATCGTCTTAGGGAAAAAGGAACCATGTTCACCTACCCATCCTTGCAATTACAGGGTAAGAAAAATCTAGTCCAGAACTAGCTTTTTTTGACATTATGGTTTCTGATAAATGTCATTAATGTACTGACCACTCCCAGCCCTCAAGGCGGAGTGCTGCTGGAATAAAAGAACCGCCGGGGACGCCACCCTGGGACCTCAGGCCACTCACGTGAGCCACTGAGCCGCTCACTTCACGGTCCCCCTAGGAATGCAAGCTGCCCCTCTGGGGAGGTGGCTATATGACAGTGGCATGAATCCAGCCAGGGCCTGACCCCGGCGACCTTGCCCGCCCCCCGCAGCTGTGCCCTGCTGCTCCGTCCTCCCTTTAATTCAAGCCACAAGTTGCCAGCACCCCAAAGCCCAGTGCTTTTCATTCTTTTCCACTGGTTATTCCTACCACAAAAAATAGTGCCTAGAGAAGCACTTTCACCCTAGCACTTAGCCCTGCAAAACCAATCACTGCGTCTTCTGTCACAAAGTACTTCTGAGCTCTCTGTCCCCACTAACCACCAGCTCTCAGGGGTGAGACGGCATTGCCTCAACAGGATGCGCGACCTATCCAGGCACCACACCCCCCATAGGTGTTTCTGCAGTGGCCAGCGTGAGCCGTCTGAGGGGTGAAGGGTCTGAACGGGAGAAAAGAGCTGCCAAAGACGGATGGAATGAGCGTCAGCCAACATGAGCCGAGTCCACGAAGTTTTCTGGATTCCTCGAAGGCCCTCCGGGGGGAGCGAGTTCCGGGGGAGGCAAAGCAGAGCCAGCTGTCCTCAGAATGGGAGCCGGGGAGCCAGGAGTGTGCAGTCCTCAACTTCCTCTGCCCACCGGCCCTCCCCACACTGGGCTGGAGGCGCTGTCTCCACAGTGGGGTCACGGAGAGAAAAGTCAGCTCTGGCTGTGCTTCCAGGAGAGGGTCGTGAGGAGCAGGCCGCTGTGCGCTGCTTCTCCCTGTCCCCCGGGGTGTGTGTGCAGCAGGAAGCGAGCCGGGGCCCCGCCGTCACAGCACTAAGAAGAGAATCAGCACGACGAGCAGGACCACAAAGAGGACCACGATGGCACACCACTGGCGCCGATCTGGAAGGCAGGACACGAGGGTCAGCTCTCCCAGGACCCGACATTCCCCAGGACATGCCTACAGGACAGTTAAGGCAACACCTGGGCATGGAAAGGGCACAGAATGGGCAGATGATGGCAAAGAGAGGCCCCAATCTGCCCAGGCACCTGGCACTAGACCGCTGCTGTTTCTGGCCTGCCCGTACCCCGAAAGCCAGCCTCGTAACAAGTACTGGCTTTGTGTCCCAGCTCTCTTAAGATCTACGGGCTGCAGCTTTCTGCTGGCGGTTATCACATCCCTGGAAAAGGTGTTGGCATTGTCGTTACAGGTCAAAGCCCATCCACTTTAACGTCCCACCAAAGTCACATCATTTAACAAAACAATAATCATGGTCTTTTCTCAAGGAGCACGACGGGAGGACAGAAAGGAGATGAAAGCTGCCGGTGGTCACTTCAGGAAACAAAAAAGCTGAAAAAGCAAGCTGTAGTGATCATGGGTATGATGGACTTCACACCATCCTGGGCAAAAAAGATCGCTTTAACCAGTATTAAAGTAACTGACATGAACACCTCTAAGTCAAACTGGAATGTCTTTTCTGAAGCTTTCTGCCCTACTCACAATTTAAAACAGGCACAGGAAACAAAGTGGCCAGAGCCCATCTAAGTGACCCTAGAGCATGATGGCCCTGAGGGACGGACGAGAGCAGGGCCCCTACAGTCCTTGCTGAGCGCCCCTAACTCACAGGGCTGCAGGAGGACCATGCAACACGAGTATCCGCACACTCTGTGGGCCCACACTTGGCACAGGATGCTGTCGTCCTCAGGATGAGCCCTTTGCTTGGGCAGATGTAGGAAGAGCAAGCAGTCTCCCCACAGAGGACCCCTGCCATTCTGCACAAAAGGTCAAGCTGAGATCAAAGCCTGTGACACTAGAGCTCAGCTGCTAGAAGTAAGAGTTTTGTTTAAGTGGAAGTAAAAAGGTACCCCTACCAATTCATCAAAAGTTTATTTGAAAGATTTTAGCACAACACTACTATTGAGAATCACATTGTAAAAAGGTCTGAATCTAGGAAAATAGACCACGAAACTTTACACAAAGCAATGCTAGGTCCATAAAACATGTAATTAAAGTAAATGTTGCAGACAGCAAAGTCTTAGAACCGGTCAACAGAACTGCTACCGACCCACAGTAAGTAAAGCAAGTACCTTTCCAGTGGCTCACTGCGCTCTCCATCACACATGCTAGAAACTCACGTAGCAAGTGGGATTAGGATCAAGACCTCAAGTCCACCTGTTCCTTTCTGAGACAGGACTAGTCCAAAGGGCGTGGGGAGGGTGAGTCTGCCTACTCCAGATAACAGCATTCACCTGTTTAACTGTCACTTCAATGATCCAGAAAACTCAAGTATCTAGCCTTCTTTCATCTACTCAAAGATGTTTAAAATAATTTAAGAATCCTCTCATTAAAGTGATTAATCTATATTCTTCTAGGATGATACAGTCAAGGTAAATACCTCCTAGCTGCCTTGCCCAAGGCATCCTGCCACCTTAGACGTGAACTTCCAACAGTGAACCAGCTTCCCATCAGCCTCTACCCAGCCCTCCTCCCACCTCCAATTACTTTCTCTTCTGAAACTGCACTAAACAGGGTTTTCATCAAAAAGCACACAAGCCAGCACAATCCAGGAATGTGCTTTTAAATCCACTTTCCTTTGAAGTGGTAAGTTGCTTCTATGAAGCGTGAACTGGGTGACCCCAGGGAGCTGTGTTACCCTAGCGGACTTCTCCCCAGAAGGGGTGGGTACTAACCACAAGGGTTTTTGTGACCCCAAGTGAATGGTCCTAACCAGCCTTTTTGCAAGCTTGGACCTGTCTCAGAAAGTCAGGTGCGGGGGTGGGGGGTGGTGGTGGTGCAGAACCCCAGAGGGGACTCTGTAGGATTTTCCTGCTCTCAACAGTCTCCTTCCCTAAAGAGAAAAGATGAACAACAGAATTTTGGAAAGTAAGGGGAAGAAAACCTGGGGATCCACTCAAAAGAACATACTCCTTTTGGGTAGGAGACTGACAAGACCAGTGTCTCTCTTGGGTCATTCAAAAGAGTAAGTATGGCACCCTGGCAGATTTCTGCCCAGGAAAGCAGCCAGGCACGGGGAGGGCAGGGGTCTCGCCTCTGCAGGCCTGCGAAATGTGGGCGTTCACTAACTGCCTAATCACACTCCACTGCGTCCCGCTACTCTTTCTTTGTATGTAGGCTTGATGGAAAAGCAGTGAACTTTGCCAAAAGTTACGAAGAACAGAGACAAACACCAAACTGCCCCGTCATCAAATCGAAGCCTGCACAGCCAAGGAGGAGGCCCCGAGCTCGCTCTCTTTGGGGAGCAGATCCTACAATGAACACCACAGGCAAGCTGTCCAAACCCAGGGGCCTTTCAGCATAAACACTCTGTTTCCTGGCTCTCTTACCTCAAGTTCTTACTTGCTCCCCAAACTTTCTTGGGGGGAGAAAAAGTAGAAGACAGCGTGAGCAGGCTTAAGTAGAAGACAGCGTGAGCAGACTTCAGTGCTATTTATACACACGGAGCGGCTTATCACAATGCAAGTACTTTTCTAAATTACTCATTCCCAGAATGCTGGAGACAAGGACACAGTGCATCTTTGTTACACTGTTCTCTCCAAACAAAACCGGTGCTGAAGTAGCTACTTGACTTTGCCACTAATACAGACACTAGTGAAAGATCTGGTTGAAACTGGTTCTATAATACTTCAGTAAAAAGCTTTTTTTTTTTTTTTTTTTTTTTTAATAAGGAGTAAAAAAGAGGAGGGAAGGGGTGGAAGAAGAGAGAACATAGGTAAGCGGGAAGAGGACTTCACAAAACTCCTCCAGATGTGTGGAAAGTGAAGTGAGCTGAGGCCTGCCACCGGCAATGAAGAGCCTACTAGAAGCATGAAGCGCATTTGCCCCTAGAGAGAAGGAAGGAAACCAGTCTGGCTAGGAGCTTCCCTTTGTCTTAAATGTAACAGGTCCTTGGCCCCCCAGGGCCATCTTCTGCCTGTCTTACCCCCCTTTTTTTTTTCCAACAAACACTTACTATGTACTAACACATGAGAGACACTGTTAAACATTTGTACACTAATTATTATTTCATTTATTTCTCACGATGACCTTGAGAGGTAGGCGTCATCCTGTTTTTTTATATATAAAAGAAACAGAGCCCAAAAGAAGTCTTATGTAACTTGACTATGAGTTCAACAGCTGAGAAGCAAATATACACTTGTATTTAAATTTGTGCCTCAAAAGGCAAGAGTGGACTGTTAGACTCTGTCATACAGATATAACAAGAGGAAATCAACTGAAGAAAGCTGTCAAGACACAGGGGATGTTCTGATGGGGGAGGGGGTGCTCTGGTTCAAGAACACTTAGGTGCCCATGAAGGATGTCTCAGTCCCTCCCTTCACCCAGAGTCTCCCATCAAATAGAGGGGAAAAAGATACTCTATTTTCTCTGATTTAAAAAGATGTTATTTCTCTTAGAGAAGATAGGTTGTAGGAACAAAAAATAGTCACTGGCACACATCTTCCTACACAGTAACTAATTTGAAAAATGTTACTTCTTCACCCCCTGCCTGGTACAAATTTGCTGGAATAATTCACTACAGATTCAAATAAAAACAGTTTAAGTGAGATCTGCAAGGCCATCTCCTTCTGAAATGTAGAGGTTTTTCTTTCAGTGAAAAGTCAGTCCTGGAGAAACAGTAACTAGCTCTTACTAGTTGGGAATTGGGAAACCAATTCCCTCTTTTGACAAGGAAATAGGAAAAAAGGAAAATGAACGATTTTGTAAGTGCAAAGAAAGTTACTCCACCAGAAGAAACGTCAGCACCAGTCTTGCATGGTGGGGACCACGGAGGCGCTTCCCAGGTGAAGGCCACAAGCCACAGACCAGGCCTGTGTGCGCTAGCCTTCCATTTCCTGACCCCGACGTCCAACAAAAACGTGCCAGAGGATCTGAACAAGCGCACCCGTGAGACACTCCCTAGACTGTGTCTCTAGAATTAAAGAAGAATTCTGGAGCTTAAAAGCACATACATACCACTGGTCATGTGCGATACTTTTGCAAGTTTCTTCATCACATTGTCCAGTCGAGACTGAGTGCTCTCCAACTCATGAGAGAAATCATCCAGCATACTAGAAAGACAAGCAGACACAGGAGGAGGTTGCTCAGCACAGCTCCAGATACAGTGGCCATGGAGCTAAATTACTGGGATCTGGACCTCAGTCTTAGCAATTACCAAACAGACAACGTTGGGATTCAGACCCCCCAATCTTTTTATCCTTGGGACAAGATCTGTTTTTGAGTTTGGAATTTTGGAAATCTGAAAAAGTAGTAAGTTATAGACCCTGTGTATTAGCCAATACCCCCAGCAGAGTCTGGAGCTGTCATCAAACACCCGAGTTAATATTTCTGCAAAGAAAACTGAGGAGTCATGGCTACAGTCAGTTCAGGTCAGGTTCCTCTGTAACAAGAGCTTGCTGCAAATTTTTTGAGAGCTTTCTAGATTGCAGAACTGCAGCCAAGGCCAACAGGGACCTGAACACACAATAATACAAACGCAGCTGCAGTGCAGTGTAGCAGAAGGAAGGCTGTGTGACTCAGACAACCAGGCTTTGCCACTTGCTACTTTGGACAAGGGACCCTTATCTGTAAAAGCAGGCGATCCTATCAACGGGGTTCCCATAAAAGTGAAAGTGTCTGTTGCTCAGTCATGTCTGACTCTTTGGGACCCCATGGATTGTAGCCCCCCAGGCTCCTCTGTCCATGGAATTCTCCAGGCAAGAATACTGGAGTGTGTTGCCATTCCCTTCTCCAGGAGATCTTCCCAACTCAGGGATCAAATCCAGGTCTCCTGCACTGCAGGCAGATTCTGTACTGTCTGAACCACCAGGGAAGCCCCACACAAAGCACTTTATAGTAGTGTGAGTTAAGAAATGTACTTTGATCAAATCATCATCTGCTGTAAGCCACCCCATGCTTTACCATAAAGCTGGGCAGCCTCAGGACTGAGCCCCGTGCACCTCGTCTACACGCACAGAGAACCAGCTCCCTGAGGCTCACACTGCTTGTTGCCCAAGGTGTGGCTAGGAAAGAAAACACAATACTCGTACCAACAGTGTTTATTTCATAAATTACTAAGCAATCCAGACTATTCAACTTTGGATTAATATATGATTATCCTGAGGCTAGAATATGACATACTAATTAGTAACCAGAGGGCTTCTTAACAAAGCTTTATTCATTCCTCTGGCAGCACCAAGGGCAGCGAGTGGTTTGGGTCTGGGCCCACATGAGGCACCCCAGAGCCCTGCAGGACTCAGGCAACCAACTCCTCATTAAGTCAGTCATTAAATAACCCCCATGTTGGCAACTACACCAACAAGCCTTTGTCCCTTACCTGAATTTTCAAATTAAAACATTTTTTAGCTCATTTTAGATTCTGGTAGCATCTTGGCCCTGCAGCTGGCAGACCTACCCACGCAGGGCAAATGCTGATAAACAAGAGCTACCTGAGTGCGCTGGGTAAGACCTTTCTTACTCAAGACAAAAACGGGTAAGTCATCCAACCTCCAGTCCAAGGACACATTAACCATGCACTAACCAAGTTTCTGAGGTGGCTCAGTGATAAAGAACCTGTCTACCAATGTAGGAGACGCAGGTTTGATCCCTGATCCAGGAAGATACCCCTGGAGAAGGAAGGGCAATCCACTCCAGGATTCTTGGCTAGGAAATGCCATGGACAGAGGAGCCTGGTGGGCTACAGCTCTTGGGGTCAAAAGAGAGTTAGATATGACTTAGTGACTAAAGGACAACAAAATTAAAAAAACCAGGTTTCTAGCCTACCTCAGTGCTGCCCAAAAGAAATGCAATGTGAGTCTCATGTGCTACTTAATATTTTTCAGTAGCCGCATTTTAAAAAGGGAGCTGAAATTAATTTTAATAACTTGTTTTATTTAGCCCAATATACCTAAAAAAACCTATCATTTCAATATGCAATTTCATATTTTTTCACCCTAAGGCCTTCAGAACTTGGTGTGCATATATACCCAGGGCCCTTCTTGGTTTAAACTGGCCACATTTCATGTACTCAATGGCCATGTGGGGGCTGGTGGCTATTGTACTGGACAGCACGGGTCTAAGTGTAAGACCCACTTTTTCCTTTTAATTTACCTATTTTTATTAGAGTTACACACATACATAGTTTGTAGAGCCAATCAGTCCTTTTATAAAAAACCACAGTTGTCCCCTATCCCTGAGGGCCACCACTTTCAGCCCCTCCACTATTCTCTGGGTGCGTTCTCCAGTTTTTGAAGCTACAAGCTGGCAGCTCAGTGTCCGGATCCCGCTGACTCTGCACCGAGAAAGCCTAGGGCTTAGCCCCCTCCCACTCCATTCCAAACCTATGCATCTTTCCCACTTCTCTTCCCCCTTCCTTCCTTCCAACAGAACTGTGTCCTGGTTGGATAAGGTCGACATCCAGGGTTCCCACTGTCACGAGTACATGCTCTTCCCAGCTGGGGGTCTGGGGCCTGAATCACACCGCTCTGGGCTCTCCCCTCTGCTCACCGAGGACCCTGTTTTCTCAGGTTCACCATTTATCTTTCTGCTTTCCAGGAGCTAAAATGTTAAGATCACTATTTCTTATTCCAAGCTCTATGTCCCCATTGATTTTATGCCATTAAATACAAATAAAAACCTGTTACTGTTCTCGTGGACTTCAGAGTAGGAAGAGAGATAAAGAGGGTGTGTTTAGTTCACCATCTTTATCTGGAAGTCTGCCAGGCTCTATTATCTACCCAACCAATGTACCTGCTCAAATAATTAGTTCTTTCCCATCCGCATAGTGAATTTTAAGGTAAGAATGCATTTCAGACAAATTAAGCTGCATGCCTAGGCTCCTGTTCTGCCACCTTCCTACGTGCCCTCCCTGCTTTCCAGTCTTTTCCACTGTGGTTCACCATCAAAACCAAAGATGGACGGATCTCCCCCAAACATAAACCTAACCATGGCATCACTAACACAACCTTCCCTGGGCTTGTGTTTCCCGTCGCCCTTTGAATGACGAGTCCTAACTCCTTCCTGTGGCTTCTGGGGCCTTCCCTGACCTGCTCTCTGCCTCCCTGACTTGACTCCTGTAACCTCCCTCTCAACCCCGGTGCTCTAGACACACCAAACCTCTCTGCTGTGTGCACATGTCACCTCTAAGTCATTATAAGGACTCTTCCTTCCAGGAGATCCTCCCCTCACCCTTTCCTCCCATCCCACCTGGTACCTTCTACTCATTCTTCAGTCCCAGTTAAACCTCTCTTCTCTTCTCAGGGAGTTTAGACTAAGTCAGGTCTCCAGTTCAGGCTGTTAGGGCCCTCAAGGCACCATACACTCTCTCTGCCACTGGCAGCTCTCCACTTCTGTTACCCTTCACGACTTACACCATTTCTATAATATCCGTTCCACCCAATGAGCAGTGAACCCTTGATGGCAGAGACCCTGTCTATTCTCTTGGCTGCTTTGTCGATTACCCTGGGGCCTCCCAGGAGAACAAGATGCCCAGTTTGAATTTGTAAGAAATGAATCCATAAGGTTGAACACAAAATCAAGGTAGGAGAGTTTCTGAAATACCCTACTAGATTTTTTTTTCCCCCAGAAAAAATATTTTGTGAAATGGCAAAGGTAGCGTATTTTAAGAATTCTGTTTTTGGTGTCATACTTCAGGAGTGAAAACGGAGATTTTTCTTAAGGAAAAACGAATCCAGATATGTTTTCTTGTGCTTTTTTCTAGGAGAAGACTTTTTCATTGTAGGAGAAGATTTTTTTATCAGTTGGAATTAAACTTGTCCTTCCCCCCACCAACAAAATCAAAATTTAAGACACAGAGCAAAAAGTTCCATTTAATATAGCAGGAAAGGCATGCAATGATGAAGTTAAGTGAGCCCATGTCTTATCCTCTTTGGGACAAAAAAATCTCCATGGAGCTTACACAGCCCTAACAGTTTCACATTCCTATTCACAACAACACTTGAAGTCAGCTGTTCAGAGGAATTGGTACCTCTTTTGCAAATGTTTAAAAATACTAATAACTTTGCCTAAACCTTCTTGAAAATTGACAATTGTATCTGACGGATTTGCCTTTTTTGGAGAGGCTAGTCTGTAAAACAGAGTAAAGATGCAGCTAGAAACAAAACAGCTCTTGGCTTTTCTAGCCATGTAACCAGCAGGCTCTCCTGGGGTCTCCTAAGATGGCTCTTCCCTTCACCTCTCTGAGGCGAGAGGGGCATCCCGGTACTCACACGGCCTGCTCCTCCAGCTCTCCTCCGATGCGCTGGGACATGTTCTTCAGCACTCCGATGCTGCCAGAGACCAGCTCCAACTGCTCATCCTGCTGTTCCACGATCAGCTGGTGCCAGAGAAATGGGAAATAAGCAATTAAAATCCATCTTACCTGGTTCCAAGCCCAGCACTTGAGCAGCTGCTAGCTTCTTTGCCAACTCGGGACAATTCACATTCAGAAGCAAAGCCCAGAAATCAAAGGACCAGACCGTCCGCCTCAGAGAACACGCTGCTCAAAAGGCTGGGCTGTCAAGCTACTGATATCCCCTGCTGATCCAACTTGTGAAACAGTCAGCGGGGCTTGAAACCACCCAGAGAGATTTACCCTGGTTGGCTGAAGTCCAGCAAGGGACAGACAATGGCCAAAAGCACCTGTGCAGTGACCACGGACAAGTGGGGATGCTTAGGAAGAGGAAGCCCGCTGCCAGGGTCAGGGTCTCAACTGGCAACAGCCGGCCACAACTTAACTGTAAGAGAAAGTCTGGCAGGTCTCTGGACATGGGAAAACCACACACATGGAGTCCTTTGCTCCCTCCTCAAGGACACATGAGAGGAGGCTCTGCGGCAGTAAGCTACCTTGCAGGCAACTTCTGAGCACAAGTTACTTTTAATTGTGCTGCAGTAGCCTCACTTTTCATCAGAAAAAAAAAAAGTTTGCTTGGTTAATAGCAATTTAAGTAGACAAATGGTTAAGCTGATGTGTGCTAATGGAAAAAGATCAACATGTATATATAAAATACAGTCTTTAAGAACCAATAGTTTTGATGGGGTGATAATGCTCAAATCCCCAGACAATTTACTATTAGCTTCTTTTAATTAATATAAATAAAAAGCAACCACACAAATGTAATCAACCTTTCCTTCCACCCCTTAACCTCCACCAAAGCAACGATTTTTACATCTAATGGAACCAACACTTTTCGATGAAAAAACAAGGACTCAATTTTTCTCAAAGTGCCTTTGATGAAATGAACAAAAAGCTGAGTACAGAAGCAGAGGCTTGGGAAGAGGCTGCTGTGTTTTTAAATCAATGGCCTCCTCTGTCAGTTGTGGGGGTCTGGTCTGCTTGTCTAAGAGGTCTACTCAAGCTTGGTTCTCTGGAAACTGTCATGCTCTGAAGGGTGTCTGCAACACCCTTTATGTAAGCAACCATCACACAGGTAGACTCCGGCAGCTGTGGGGCTAGCTCTGGCCCATCCTGCCTGTCATCAGCAGCAGAGCCCTGGCTGGCAGAGGAGTGGGGAGGGTGATGCTTGCCCTTCCACCTCCCTGTCCACTCAGTACCTGCTGCTGTGCCTGCTGCTCCTCGATGAAATGGGAGTTGGCCAACTGAAGCTCCCGGTCGAGGCGCCCGTATTTATCCGTCGTTCCAGTGCTCCAGTTCTGTCCGCCACTGTCTCCTAGCAGGGCCTGTGAGAGTGGGGCCGGGGGGCAGCAGGGCAGGAGGGACAAACCGTTACTCTCACTAAACAAGGGCCCCTCACCACGATATGAAGAGTCCTCCCACTGCTCATGAGCTGTCTTTCCAGGGGTCAGCTTTTTATGGATTGGTGCAGGTTGGTGCCTGCGGAGTACAAATCAAAGAATGCCATGAAGGGCACTTTCAGTGGACTCACAAATGAGCTCTGTCCCATTAAAAATGCAAGTGAGAGTCAACTTTAAAGCCATCTTAAAGCCCCTCTGTGCACTGCCTTGTGGATCGTAAAGCACTTGTTCTCATAGGACCTGCTCTTCCTAGCACCCTTGGAATTTCACTGGAGACCTGTTGAAGGTCCTAGTCTAACTGATTCCAGACATCCAGAGTCCTTTCTATTTAAGTATGACCAAGGAAATTTTTGGTGTTGGGAGGAGGGAGGAGATAGCTCCCTAAAGTGGCAAGAAACTAAGTCATAGTCCCTCATATAGTGAAGGCACAAGAACCACCACCGTCTGCTCAGTGTGACCCTCAGATCCATCCCAATGCCCTTCAGCTGAACTAAAAGGCTAGAGGTTTCCCAGATGGAATAGAGGTTGCTTCAGCAGGCAGCATGGCCACAGTGGGGGCCTGACCCTGATGTCAGTTCTCCACCCAGGCTCCCAGACGCCAGGGCTGGGTTTTCTAGTATGAATTTGAGGAATTCTGTAGTCAGAAAAGGTTAAGTTTGGGAATGTCTTCCTTCATTGAAGAGGCCAGCCAGGAATGTGAGCTAACCCTGCCTGGGATCCCCACAAGCCTTTTTAACCAAAGAACTGGACCAAGCTAGTGACTAGGATTCTTCTATCTTGTAGAGCTGCCAAAACTTCTTACCAGGTACCCTTTAGCTCTGGAACTGTTGAAAGTCTAACTGACTCCTTGGTTCTCTGTTTGCAAAGCCCCTCAATACCCACACTAGCCTTGCCTGACTTTCAGACATGAATTCGGCCAAATGGCCACATCTCAGAGGCTACATTCAGGGAAGTTCAGGATGTATGTTGAGTTCTGAGGCTGATATGAGAAAAGGACCAGGATGCCTGAGAACTTCCACAGCCCAGAGCCTTAGTCAAGGGTCTGGATGGTGACTGTCTCTGGTGTAGAGCAGACATAAGGTTCTGGGGGGATGCTTCTGCCCCATCTGGTCATGGGGCTGTTAAGATTGAAAGGATCCTGCTCATTTTGATGCAAAGACTCTAATGACTCTATGGTGGATACAGGGGCCTAGTGACAATTTTTTCAAGGTCAGAAAGTCTACAGTGCATCAGTAGGCTATGGATAGAGAACCAGAGCTCCTGGGGCTACAGTCATGGCTATTTTTTCCTAGCTTATCCACGGTCTACACTTGGGTAGGCATATGGCATGCTGTTAAGAGTCACCGTGAAGCTGTTGAGATTCCCCTGGTCTGACCTCCAGGAGTTGGTTAGTGAGAAAGAAGATGGAGAGAGGGCCCAGAGCACTGGGGACCAGCCCAAGTATAGCTGCCAAAGCAGGAGGCCTTGGCTTTGTGAGGATCAGCCCAGCACCTGGTGCTGGAAACAGCCGTGAGGTGGACTCTGCCCACCTTCCGTTCCTTGAACGCCTGTGACTCGAAGACATTTTGTTGTAGTTTAGTTGCTAAGTTGTGTCCAACTCTCGCGACCCCATGGACTGGCCCACCAGGCTCTTCTGTCCATGGGATTTCCCAGGCAAGAATACTGGAGTGGATTACCATTTCCTATTTCAGGGGATCTTCCCATCCCAGGGATCGAACCCAAGTCTCTTGCATTGGCAGGTGAATTCTTTACCACTGAGCCTCCTGGGAAGCCCAAAGATATTTTACTCATCTCCTAATACAAAATTCCCAGCCACAGTCAGAAAGGCTATGCATAAATGCACATTTTATTTATGTTAGTTCACTAGCTTTTCTGAGTCAGTGCCAGATGGGACGGCTAGCTAATGTCTTTTCCTGTCTGCACTGTAACAAGCAAGGAGGGTGGATGGGGGAAAAAAACAACAACAGTGACTTGGAAAGTGGCATGCGGGGAAAGAGAACAGGGAAATTAAGTTAGAAGATATTTAGAGAGTCCTCTTCCCTTTTCAAGCTTTTAAAATACTTGTTTTCAAAATTAAGTGGGTCAAGAAATACCTACAGGTATAAAGTGAAGAGTATATCATAAACTACTGATTCCGAGTTAACTAAAAATGGTGAGCTATTCTTCAATTACCAGCCTACTAAATTCAAGGACTGGGTCTCTTGTAGCTTTTATTTTTGATGTGTCAGTATCTGGGCTTTGGTTTCTGAAATTTATTAGGTTTCATAATTTATTTGTAATAACTTACAAAAACTGGACCTCACATCAAAAAAGAAAAAGATACATAAAACAATGAAAGATTTAACACATATTTAAGTTTCTTCAAATGCTTTATGTAAAGTTTCAATCATTAAATGTGTTCTACACACAGGCAGCTAGAAATCTAAAAAACAAGAAGAGAAAAACCATGACACAATCCCTCCCCACTCACAAAGAAGCTTGAGGTCCAGCAGAGAAAATGACAAGAAAGCAAGCAATTACAGCTCTTAACAGCCTGGCACACACAATGTGCTCCACAGGTGCAGAATAAATGGCTTGTGGCAAGGGCTACGAGGCACACGGAGGGTGCAATGGGAGCCCAGAGGCGAGAAGCAGAGGGTGTGGCGGGGGAGAGGGAGGCTGCTGCCATCACTACGGGCTCAGCACCAAGGTCTTCTGCTTGAAGACATGAAACACGGATGTCAGAATTTGCAAGTCCACGTATCTGTGTATTTTCTGTGATACTGTATATTCCAACGCTTACTCACCTGTCTATTTTTCCTCTCAGCTAACGCCTGCACAGATGAAGCTGACATCTGATCCTTCATGTCCTAATGAGATAAACAGAAGACCAGAAAACAAATGAACATCCTTAAACAAAACTGTGGTTAATATTCTGCACACTAGCAAAATATACATAATTCATTATTAACTTTTTAAACAAAAAGGCAGTATTTTTTGCCTTCTATTTTCAGTCTCAAAAATAAAGGAAATAAAAAGAAGGACATCCCCTTAAAAAAAGAGGTAACTTTTTAAGAAGAGGATACTAAACTTTTTTAAAAAGAGGATACTAAATTTAAATATGAGGAAAGAGAAAGTATTTCCTGGGTACCTACCACAGGCCAAAACACTGTTAAACACGTACATATCTATGTGATCTATCCACAATGACCCTATGAAGCTGGCATTACCTTCATTTTACAGTTGACAGACTAAGATCTAAAAAGATTAAGATACTTTCTCAAGGTCACACAGCCAGTAAATGGCAATCCTGGGCATACACACAAAAGCTTGTGTTCAACGCTTGTATCTTCAAGTATATGCTGTGCTTAGTCTCTCAGTCGTGTCTGACTCTTTGCGACCCCACGCACTGTAGCCCACCAGGCTCCTCTGTCCGTGGGTTGCCATGCCCTGCACCAGGGGATCTTACCAACCCAGGGATCGAACCCAGGTTGCCCACATTGCAGGTGGATTCTTTACCATTTGAGCCACCAGGGAAGCCCAAGAATACTGGAGTGGATAGCCTATCCTCTCACCAGGGGAACTTCCTGACCCAGGAATCAAACTGGGGTCTCCTGCATAGCAGGCGGATTCTTTACCAGCTGAGCTACATGGGAAGCCCAACTTCAAGTATGCTGCTGCTACTGCTAAGTTGCTTCAGTCGTGTTCAACTCTGTGCGATCCCATAGACAGCAGCCCACCAGGCTCCCCTGTCCCTGGGATTCTCAAGGCAAGAACACTGGAGTGGGTTGCCATTTCCTTCTCCAATGCATGAAAGTGAAGAGTTAAAGTGCAGTCGCTCAGTCATGTCCGACTCTTAGAGACACCATGGACTGCAGTCTACCAGGCTCCTCTGTCCATGGGATTTTCCAGGCAAAAGTACTGGAGTGGGGTGCCATTGCTTTCTCCGATCTTCAAGTATAATACATGTTAAAAAAAAACCAAACACATACTTTAAAGTATACTTACCATTAAACACCAGAGAATACTTTCAAATAGTGATGAACAGGTCACTTTATTTCTGAGTTGGATTCATGGGACATATAGACTATATCTAATACCAGTATTTTCCAGAGTGGTATAAAAATTTTTTTTGTATGGAAAGAAAAAGGAATGTACCCATTACTTAATCTAATGCAAAACACTTTATTAAATATGAGCCATCAGCGGCATATTTAACTACAACCCAATATATCTTAAAATGATTTCAGCTAAGTACATGATTAAGTCTTCTTTAAAAAAAAAAAAAAAAGGATGCCAAAATATTCTTTTCTGTTGGCTCATAGGCTACTTTAGAGGTGCAAATGTTGATGTATTAGGCTTTTACAAACTTCTTGCAGGACGCATGACGAGGGAATGGTAGATGAGGGTGCCACAGCTTTCCTAATTCCTACTATGGGAAGTTTGATAACCACCTCGCTGCAACCTTCAGTCTGCCCAGTCCCTCACTCAGCAGATACTGACTGATGTGTGCCCGCACACAGCAGTGATGGTACGGACAGGGCCCCTGCCTGACATGGCTCACGTCACGGTAGACAAGCAGCAGCAAATGTCAATCACACACACACTTCAACAAGGTAACGACCATTCTGGAAGGAAGGGAGTCAATGGGGCTGAAATCCACTGGGTGAGTGCCACTCTAGAAAGACAGGGATGATACCTGATCGAGACCTGAGGGCCTAGAAGCAGCCCACCACAGAACAAGCCCAAAGCCAGAGAATTCCAGGCAAAGGAAAACAGCAAGCTCAAAAGCCTGCAGGCAAAACGGCTCAATGGTTTAGCTTTTGAGAAGACTCGTTGCTGAAGGAGCCACTGCGGGCTGGGAGTTGGACAAGGCTGACCAAAACAGGCAAGGGCCATCAAGGTGCTTAGAGTTTACACAGAGGCAGTGGTTGGCACACTAGTCCTGTAAAGAAGCAGATATTAAATATTCTGCCTTTGTCATGTTTTTTTCTACACCACCCTTTAAAAATAAATGTAAAACCATTCTTAGATTTCAGGGGCCACAGAGTGCAGGCCCCTGTTCTAGGGCAATGGGAAGCCTTAAAGTATTTTGAGAAGGGCTGTGGAGTATTCTGGGTCATGTGTTAACTTTGGTTATTCATTGGGGAAAATGCTGGCAATTAAGCAGAGCAGAAGTGAAGAGATCATCTTACTGTCACACATTAAAGTGCTGCCCAGGATGGGAAAGAAGTGCCCTGACGGTGGGAGCCTTCAACAAGAGGGCACGGGAACGCTTGGACGTGATATTGGGCAAGTAGGTAGGGCATCTGAGGATGCTCAGTTAACCCATAAATTCTAGGAATCTTTACCTAAGTTAATCTGCTCACAAACCTCAAAAGGAAAAAAAAAAAAAAGAATGCCACCCATAGAAACTGAGAAAAAATGTACTTGGTAAAAAAAAATATTCACCATAAAGATCCAGATACTGGCATACTTAAAACAAGAGAAACAGTGATATAAGCCATATTTCTTGAATGTTTGAGGTTTACCTGTGTCAGTCACCTGAGGTATTATTAAAAATGCAGGTCCCTGGCCCCCACTCAGAACTACTTACTAAATGAAACTTAAGGAACAGTTTAAAAACAAGTCTCCCAGATGAGAAGCTGTTTGACAGGCTCTGATTCACACAAATTCTAGAAGCCTTCAAAGGAGATCATTATGCTATTACCTCCTGGACTGCAGGATTCCTTTTCTAATTATCAGAGTTTAAGATGACATTCTGATTGTCAATCAAACAATATGAATAGTATAATCCCACTTATTTAGTATATCAGAATTGTTCACTGGCTAGGATATACGCTTTTGAAAAATGCATTTAGGGGGATTTCCATGGTGGTCCAGCAACGCTGGGAATGTGGGTTCTATCTCTGGTCCGGGAACTGGGATCCCATATACCCTGGAGCTACTGAGCCTGCACAGCCTGACTAGTGTCCATGTGCCCCAACAAAAGATCCTGCATGATGAAACTAAAACCCAACACAGTAAATAAAAATATATTTAAAAAAACACATTCAATACACTTTATAATAGCCTTTTAAAAGTACTGAACATTGTGTGTGTGTTAGTCGCTCAGTCATGTCCAGCTCTTTGTGGCCCCATGGACTGTAGCCTGCCAGGCCCTCCTCCGGGGGATCTTCCTAACCCACGGGTAGAACCCGGGTCTCCTGCATTGCAGGCAGATTCTTTACCATCTGAGCTACCAGGGAAGCGTCCTATTGAATATTAGTTGCGTAATAAAAATAACAGCACACCAGTATGGGAAAAGTACTCTGAAGCTCTAGCTGGACTCTGAACATTATCTGTGGAATGCATGTTTGCTCTTAGAAGGTCAGACAGTGAGGGGGGAATAATGACTGTAAAGGTACACAAGAGCATTTCTGGGGATTGCTGGGAATGTTCTGGAATGCTTCCAGTGTTGCTTCCATGGTTGTGATCAGTTTACAAATTCTTCAAACTGTATACTTGGGGTGTATATACTTTTCTATACAGGTGTATATGCTTTTCTATACTGTTATATAATTAAAAGTTTAAAAAAATGTCTATTTTCCACATTTCTATTTGGAATAGAAAATGTCTGTTCATATTCTCTTTCCACTTTTTAATCAGAATGTTTGTTTTTTGTTGAGTTGTATGAGTACTTTCGGAGAAGGCAATGGCATCCCACTCCAGTACTCTTGCCTGGAAAATCCCATGGATAGAGGAGCCTGGGAGGCTGCAGTCCATGGGGTCGCTGAGGGTTGGACACGACTTGAGTGACTTCACTTTTCACTTTCATGCATTGGAGAAGGAAATGGCAACCCACTCCAGTGTTCTTGCCTGGAGAATCCCAGGGACGGGGGAGCCTGGTGGGCTGCTGTCTATGGGGTCGCACAGAGTCGGACACGACTAAAGTGACTTAGCAGCACCATGAGTACTTTATTAATATTTTAAATATTAACCTCTTATCAGATACATGATTTGCAAATATTTTCTCCCATTGAGTAGGCTACTTTTTCATTTTGATGATAGTTTCTTTCACTTTGCAGAAACTTTTTAGTGTGATGCAGTCCCGTGTATTCTTTTTTTTTTTTTTCCTCTTGCCTTGAGTCAAAGCCAGAGCTCGGCGGTGAGTGACCTGGACGGTGCGACAGGGGCAAGGAGGCAGAAAATGCGTTCGTTTCATGTGGCATCTCAGCGCAAATTTGCCTGGAGTTCTTGGCGAGGAAGCGGGCAGGTTTTATTATTTACTTATAGCCTACGTGCTAAGCTCGCCCTGGGGCTTCGCTTGGTTTTCAGAAACTTCATTCAAAGGCCCAATAGACATTTCTTCTGTTCCAAAGAAAATAAACAGATGGCCAAGAGACACATGAAAAGATGCTCGACATGTCTAGTTATTAGGGAAATGCAATGACATATCACCTCATGCCCATTAGAAAGGTTATAATGGAAAGGACAAGAAACAGCAAATGTTGGAGAGTACACAGAGAAAGGTGAAGGCTTGCACACTGTCAGTGGGAATATAAACTGGTGCAACCCCTACAGAAAACAGTATGGAGAGGCCTCATAAAACTGAAAACAGAACTATCATATGACTGCATTATTCTACTTCTTGGTATTTAACTGAAGAACATGAAAATAGTAATTAAAAAATAAATATGCCTTTTTATGTTCACTGAAGCATTATTTACAATAGCCAAAATATGACAACAACCTAAGTGCCCATTGATGGATGAACAGATAAAGAAGATGTAGTATGTATATACACATACACATACAATAGAACACTATTCGGCCATAAAAAATGAAATGTTGCCATTTATGATAACCTGGCTAGACTTTAAAGATATCATGCTAAGATATCTTCATCTTAGATAGAAGAGTCCTCATGCCAAGAGTCCTCTTAGGTATTTCTCCATGTGAAATAGTTCTGGTGGAGAAAGACAAATACTATATGATTTCACTCATATATGGATTCTAAAAAAAAAAAAAAAAACAAGAGAACAAAATAAAACAAAAACAAACTGATGAATACAGAGAACACACTAATGGTGACCAGAGGGAAGAGGCAGCTGGGGGTGGGTAGGTGAAATGAATGAAGAAGGTCAACTGTATTGTGAAGGATGATTATTAGACTAGTGGCAGTAATCATTTTGTAGTATATACAGATGTTGAATTATAATGCTGTACACATGAAACATATATGTGTGTGTATATATGTATGCATATATGTCATCAGATGAGATCAGATCGGTCACTCAGTCATGTCCGACTCTTTGCCACCCCATGAATCGCAGCACGCCAGGCCTCCCTGTCCATCACCAACTCCCGGAGTTCACTCAGACTCACGTCCATTGAGTCAGTGATGCCATCTAGCCATGTATGTCATGCTATGCTATGCTAAGTCACTTCAGTTGTGTCCAACTCTGTGCGACCCCATAGATGGCAGCCCACCAGGCTCCCCCGTCCCCGGGATTCTCCAGGCAAGAACACTGGAGTGGGTTGCCATTTCCTTCTCCAATGCATGAAAGTGAAAAGTGAAAGTGAAGTCGCTCAGTCGTGTCCGACTCTTAACGACCCCATGGATTGCAGCCTAACAGGCTCCTCCGTTCATGGGATTTTCCAAGCAAGAATACTGGAGTGGGGTGCCATTGCATGTCATACAAAAGCCAAAAAATGAAAAAGAAAAGACAGGTATCAAAATGAATTGTGAGAGAATTAAAGTTTTAAATTATTTTTATTTAAATAATAAAAAAAGAACTGTTGCTCCTGAACAATGGCTAGAAGGCAAACCAACCCTCTGAAAATAAATCTGGCATTTTGTATTAACAGTTTCGATATTTATAACAAATATCCACTGCCTTGCCCTCGTAATTCTAGTAGGATTTACTTTAAGGAAATAATATAAAATATATACCAAAACAGATATACAAAGATGTATACTGCAGTTTTATTTGTAATGTTAAAGAATAAATAAGCATCATATTCAAGCATGAGAACAGTAACTGATAGTAAACCCATACAATGTAATATCATGTATTAGATATTACACTTAGGAAGAGAGTTCAGTGAACAATTCGCAGAAAAATACAAATGATCAAACATGAAAAGATGCACTAATGCATTAATAATCAAAGAAGTACAAGCTAAGAAATATTTTTCCTGGTTAGAGTGGGAAAGATGAAAAATATGAACACTACTTAGTGTTGCCTAAAGTATTAGGAAATATAAAATATGCACTCTGCTATTAAGAAATATCATTGATAAGGTCTTGATACTTTGAAAATATTTACCTGTGTTTAAAATGGGCATTTTCATTGAACTTTTTAGTACTTAAATATCCACGATATTCTCACAAAGATAGTTCCTGAAGTATAGTTTGTAATTGCCAAAAATTAACCACATAAATACGTACCAACAGGGTCAATGATCAAACAAATCATAATAGAAGCAGGTTAGAGAAGAGAGCATAGCCTCTCATGTCAAAGACCTAGGTTCGGTGCTTTTTAATAATTATGCAAGGTTGGACAAATTACTCAATTTTTCAAAGTGTTTATTTCTTCCATATAAGATACTATTTTATAGGGTCATTGTGAGGGATTAATAAAGTATGCAACTATGAAAAAGAATAAATCTACTCTGTCCAATAGCTGTCAGCCAACTACGGTTATGCACTGAGCACGTCAAATGGAGTTAGTACAACGGAGGAATTAAACTTTTGACTTAATTTTAATTAATTTAGATTAAATTTAGTTACTGGGAAAACTTTCACATATGTCTGGAAAATCTGGCTATTTTCCAGTAAATCAACCTTTTCAACTGTAAGTTTTATAAATTCTAAATACAGATGAAGTATCTCCAATGAAAAGTTCACTTCTGAATTGAGATATGCTTAAATATAAAATATATGCCAAATGTGTAAGTTTTAGTAAAACATTTTTAAAAACTTTATAGAAATCTCAATTTTTTAAATATTGATTACATGTTTAAGTAACAGCCTTCTGGGTATACTAATTTAAATGAAATATATTAAGTTTGTTGTTGTTCATTAGGTAAGTTGTGTCTGATTCTTTGTGATCTCATAGACTGCAGCACACCAGGCTTCCCTGTCCTTCACTATCTCCTGGAGTTTTGCTCAAACTTATGTCTATTGACGGAGAAGGCAATGGCACCCCACTCCAGTACTCTTGCCTGGAAAATCCCATGGATGGAGGAGCCTGGTAGGCTGCAGTCCATGAGGTCTCGAAGAGTCGGACACGACTGAGCAACTTCACTTTCACTTTTCACTTTCATACATTGGAGAAGGAAATGGCAACCCACTCCAGTGTTCTTGCCTGGAGAATCCCAAGGACAGAGGAGCCTAGTGGGCTGCCGTCTATGGGGTCGCACAGAGTCGGACACGACTGAAGTGACTTAGCAGCAGCAGCATGTCCATTGAGCTGGTGATCCCATCCAACCATCTCATCCTCTGTCGCCCCCTTCTCCTTACCGTTTTTTTTTTTATTTTTTAAATATGACTACTAGAAAATTAAAGATAGCTTGTACTTTAGTATTTCTATTAGACAGCATGTATCTGTAGCGATATAAAACTATGTCCACAATATTTTTACATATAAAATTACAAACTAATATATCATTTCTTTTAAAAATATATTTCAATTTCATTTTATAGAAATGGCTAGAAAAAATATATAAAACTGATTATTTTTATAGAGTGGAATTATAGAATGGAGGCACATTTTTACCTTTCTTATTCATCAAAATTATTTGCATTTTTTAAAAAGTATAGATTATTTTTAATTTTAAAACTTAAAAACGCTTATGATTATATAACAGTATAATCACAAATATGTACAAATAAAACAAAGTTCTGTTTTTGTGTTGTATTTTGAGTTTAGGTTTCTTTTTCTATTTTTTCTTTTTGTAAAATTTTTCTAATTCTCTTTAAAAGCATGTGTGTGCGTGTGCTCAGTTGCTTCAGCTGGGTCGGACTCCTGGTGACCCCACGGACTGTAGCCCGCCAGGCTTCTCTGTTCATGGGATCTTCCAGGCAGGAATACTGGAGTGGTGTGCCATGCCCTTCTCCAGGGGCTCTTCCCAATCCATGGATCAAACCCATGTCTCCTGCATTAGCACGCAGGTTCTTTACCACTAAAAGCACCTGGGAAGCCCTTAAAATGGGCATGCATTACTTTAATGAAATACACATTTAAAAGTTCCCATTTTAAAGTTTTCCATTTAATAAAGTATGTGTGTATGTGTGGGTGTGTGTTAGCTCCGACAGTCAGTGACCTCAATAGCTGTGTGGTGCGCATCCTGTGTTTGGCATCGCAGAACGCAAAGAGCTGTGGGTTTCACTCTCAGGATGGTCCTTTATGCAGGGTAAAAACTGCCAGATACCATGCCACAGATCACCTTCTTCTTAGGATTTGGGATTTTAAGTTACATTACTAAATAGTTTTGAGTATTCTGTAACACCTGTCATGCCAAAAACATAATTAAAACTCATCCTCTTTCTAATATAAGAAGTTTAGAATAAGCAGTCAAGAAGCAGTTAGTACTGATAAAATATGGGTCACTTGTCAAAAAAACAACAAATAAATGAAACAACTTCCTGTGTATGCTGTTCCCATTTTGCGCCATCTTCCAAGCTGAGTGAATAACACGCTGGAAATCCCAGTGCTTCCCGCTCAGAGGACTCACATCCCAGGGTCATTTGTAGTGACACAGTATGCCTCACTCTTTTTGATTAACGAAAGCCATTTCTATCATGACTTATAACTGACTATAAACAATTCTTAGATTTGAAGAGATTGGATTTGGGGGAGAGGGGGCTATAGTTTTGATTGCCTTTGAAAGTTCAAAAAGTTGCAGTTAGTGAGGATCATTTACTTGTTAAAACTGAGATCCAGAGAGGCTAAATGACTTGCCATGCTGAAAATTTACTGAGGTCTCAGGGGGAGCCTAGAACTCATGTCTTCTCACTTCTTATTCACTATTTTGCCATTGACTCTAAAAACCTTTCACTATTAAATTAACCCAATGTCACTTCTGCAATAGATCAATAGATCTCCATAACACAAATATATCACATGTGAAATCTCTGATATATAGGCAACTCCACAAATGTAAAAATGATTACCTCAAAAATACCAAGGCTATATACACAAAAACATGAATGTTTGCTTTCTTTGGGCTTCCCTGGTGGCTCAGAGGGTAAAGAGTCTGCCTGCAATGTGGGAGACCTGGGTTCAATCCCTGGGTTGGGAAGATTCCCTGGAGAAGGAAATGGCAACCCACTCCAGTATTCTTGCCTGGAGAATCCCCATGGACGGAGCTGCATGAGGGGTAACAGTCCATAGGGTCGTAAAGAGTTGGACACGACTGAGCGAATTCACTTCACTTTGCTTTCTTTAGTAAAAAACTGCTGGTAAGACTTAATAAAAACTGCACAAATTAAAAAGACACTTGGAAAAACATACACAAGATTCTTTAAATAAAAGTGACTTATTAAAAAGCAAAAACAGTGGACATTAATTGAGAAGAAACCCAGAGAAAGGTTTAGTTCCTCAGACAGAACAGCTACAGAAAATGTATATTGTATCACTGCCTGCCCAAAGAAGGAGAAAGCACAATTGGCACAGATGAATTCCTTCAAGCAACTGAATGAAATCTAACTGATACTGATAACAAGGGAGCTTGCATAAACTTGTGGTGTGAAAGTCCTGATCTGAGCCTGGTCTTACATTTCATTTACTCAAAATGCTAACTCTCTGAACCCATGCTATCAGTGTCCTTCAAGTGGAACTCAGAGAGCTCTGGATACAAGTATTGTCTAGTTGAATATAACAATACTGAATCAACACAATGCTTAAAAAAAAAAAAAAAAAATCTAGTGTCAATTACCACTTCCTTTTTTTCCACAAAACCTCAACTAGAATTTATTAAAATCAGAGAAGCAAAAAATCAGTTAGGTACTATTAACCCACCACTGGCAAATAGTAACAGCTTCCAAATTAGAAGAAGGACCAAAAACTGTAAAACATTCAGTTGGATCACACCATTGAGTCTAGTTTAGCTCTCAACTCTAAAAGGACTCTGCAACATCGTGAAGTATAGATGATTTAGAATATTTATTTCAAAGAAAGTACTTTAAAAAGCTTTTCAAATACTAGAAAATGAACTTTGGATTACACTTTCAATTATACCAATTCACTTAACTTTTACTGTATTGACCTCTGAATTCCAATGTGCAGAACTTATAAGTACTGCCTTGCAGAAAGAATAAATATAATGACTAAAGTCAAGAATATATGCATCACTGCAAGGCATCATTTAAATATCAACATCTACAGAAGTCATCTTCAGAAAAACCTATCACAAAAAATTTAAAAAGCACACACTATATTTATAAAGTAAGTAACTGGGAAATTGTTTACCTTACCGAACAACATACCACCTAACAACAGGGCTTCCTTATCAGAATATCCTCTGAACTGGCTAGAGACTAGGAATGTCTAACCCAAATGTTCACCGTATAGATGGGGTGTACATGCTTGAGTGTTCAGTCACTCAGTAGTGTCTCTGCCACCGACACGGACTGTAGCCCCCAGGTTGCTCTGTCCATGGGATTTTCCAGGCAAGAATACATGAGTGGGTTGTCATTTCCTCCTCCAGAGGATCTTCCCAACCCAGGGATCAAACCCACATTTCCTAAGTCTCCTGCATTGGTAGGCAGATTCTTTATAACTGAGCCACCAGAGAAACCCATAGATGGGGCTCCTAGATCTAAGTAGGTTACTGCCCCATAAATATGGGTTTATTTCTAAACAATTTTTAGATACATGGATACAGAAAGGCAACTAATGAGTAAAGCAAGGAACAAGAATCTTTTAAAGCTCAGTGATAACCTACCATTTGAAATAATTTCAAAAGGAAATCACATGACACGGAGTCTTTGGCAAACACATAGCAAGGTTCCTGCCTAAGATGACTCTTAAAAAGCCATATGTTAGCACTGGTATGATCCCAAGTCTTTTTATTCAAGGAAGCTGCTTTCTAGTACATATGTTAAAGACAGCTGGTTCTCTTACATCTAGTTATGCTAATCAACTGGCTTAGCTATATAGTTTCAAAATACAAACATATCTTAATGATATTTCACTTACATGTTACTTCCTCTTAGGTCTTTTTAACAATAGATTAATATCTAAATAATCTGAGACTAAAGATTTTTTTCCCTTGGATTGATTTCTTATAGGCTGGTGATTACTTGCTTGCTCTGGATAACTCCCGAAAGGCTGTCAAGCAGTTGTATATGGAAATGTCAGTAACTGGGTTGCAAGAGTTCCAGAAGCAATTCAGATGGTAGAAGAGGCCGCCATCCAAACCCAGTAAGAGCACTCTTAACAATGCAAAGTGATTACCGATCAATCAGGAAACCAAATGGTTTCTACCATAGCAGTTCTTCTTTTTGTCTAGGAACACAGCATACCAAGAAAAAAAAAGGAGGAAAAAAGACAACTGGTCTAGGAAGAGTGAGACGGATGGACAGGAAGGACACAATAACCTTCCCAAAGCCAGCAGTCTACCCCCTCATTTTTGCTCTGAGAAATAAGCCTGATGATACTAACAATAGATTTCTTTTCTATCAGAGAAATCATATGTGGAAACTGTCATTTAACTCATTTAAGAAGGAGTTTCAGAGCTGACCTAGTAGTTTACATTAAGGGAAAGAGTTTGGAGCGGTCTGGCTTTTTCTTGCACAAGTAACACAATAAGATATCATTCCTTACCCTGACAACCTGCCGAGTACTTGTGATGAAGGCTTTTCTTATACTCAATTCGGTTGCATCAAGGTTGAATTTCCTAGGATTTGCTTCAACTATGCGTGGGTCAAAAAGTCAAGGTAAAGCAATTTCATCAGCCAAAACCTAACAACCAACATCAGTGTTAAACCACAGATCTCTCACAGGCAAGCAATAAAATCTGGCCCAATTTCTGAACACACAGTCAACTTACACTGATCATCCTCAAACTTTCTCTGCCCACAGCTATACAAAGGTCCTTGTGCCCCAAGGGAGAGGTGACCTGCCTGAGTTCACTACAAAATCACGGGTAGTGATTTTGAGCCACACTGTGATTTTGAGCTGTGGTAGAGCCACAGCTAAGCTAGGCTCTTCCACATGCTTGCCACTGTTTTGACTCCAGATCATCTTTCCCAGGACAGTGTTTGCAAGCCGTTTTCATTTGCCATTCCCGACCATCCCACTTCCGTCAACATGCTACCTCTGCTTCTTAATCTAGAAATCGAGGCTTCTTCTGCAACGCTTCCTTGCTCTTCTCACCCCGACCGTGGGTCACTCCATGGCTCTCTGTACTCATCTCTTATCGTCTGCAAGGATGCACTTGTGATAATATTTGACTAATGTCTGTTCTTCCTCCTCCAAGCCCCCTTCTACCCCCACTGTAAGTTCTACAAGGGTTGGTACACTTCTGCTTATCAATCCAATCTCAGGAACTAGCAAGATGTCCAGCACATAGCACACTCAATGACTATTTGCTGAATGACGAATATCTATTAAAACTTTTGTTCTCTTTATTTCACAATTTCTCTATCTCCCCCAACCTTTTTCTCTTCCCTCCTATTTCAAGGTAGGACATATCTCCCTGTAAGGGTGCTTTTGCTCCCCACCCCTTCACCTATTTCTCTTCCACTAGTTTTAGAGAACAAATCTGTCTTTTAATAATTTAAAAGGTGCCCCAGGGTCATTTTGATGAAAAGAAATTATCTACTCCACAAGTCAACTCTATATGAACCTGTGTGCTGACTATAGACTGATCCTGGCAAAATCTGGTTTCCTTTATGTTTTGTTACACTCAAAAAACAAAACAGGCCTCAGAACATGCAAATGGCATATCTTCGATCTAAAGTTATGACTGAATATTTCCAGTTGAAAAAATGGCCATGTAATCCAACTTTTACAGTTCCCTGGTTCATCCATCGTATCAGCGAACTTAACATCAATAGCATGACTTGGCACAATAGATCTGCTTTAGTGAGTGCAGTTTCATGGGACAAGATGCCTCTCTAATGCTCACTGGCACTGAACAGGAAAGTCTGGGGAAGGATTTTCTTTTGATCTCTAGTTACCAATGTACGATACTGGTCTGTATACACCTCCTCAAAATAACGACAGCCAGCACTCACAGAAGCTCTCTGTGGGGACTTCATGTGAGTCCAGTGGTTAGAACTTTGAGCTTCCAAAGCAGGCATGCAGGGGCACAGTCTGATCTCTAGTTGGGGAACTAGGATCCCACAGGCTGTATGACTCAACAACAACAAAAAAGAAAGTTCACTGGGTCAGGCACCATCCTAAGCTCTTTACCTGATAAACTTTCAACAATCGTTATGAGCTAGGTACAACTGTTACCTAACATTCTACTAAAGAGCAAAGTGCCCAGAGTCACAGTTAGCAACTGGTGGAGGCAGGACTTGAACACCCAGTCTGACTACAGGGGCCAAGCTCAAAGCCACTGCACTATGCGGCCTCTATGTTGCAGAATCTGTCATGCACTGAAGCAGAATTTGATTACTCTACCTTAGCCTCCTGGGCAATGATTTTAAGTGTGCCATGGTACAAATAAGAACAACATCAATCAATGATAAAAGGAAATATCTATGTATTTGAGATATGTGAATGAAAACCTGTCCATTTGCCTGTTTGCCTCACATGGCACAGATGCCTCAGAAAAGGATATTGATGGTTTCGTCGAGGTCCTCTAGGTCCCACTCTATGCTCCGGAGGTTGTTCCTCAGCTCGTTGGTGGTCCAGTCGATTTCTTCCCTCGTGGCTGTGGATGGGTCCTGGAGGAGCTCTGTCCATCTCTGAAACAATCCCTGTGCAGTGTTGACTGCTTTCTGAACCTCTCTGTAACCAGGTGAAGGGAAAGGAGAGAAGTGAAACATGGCTTACTATGAACAAGTTAACACAAGACTTACGTTAACCATTACAATCAGACCCCACCCTCAGCAACGAACCACCATTCCCCAAAGTGTTTCTCCGTTGTTACAGAAGGCTCTTCACAGACAAATACCAAAATTCAAAATTTTAAAATAATTGAGTATTATGTTTTCAGTTGATTTCAAAATAAAACAGCCACCACTTAAGCAGCTATAACATTAAATTTGTTTGTAAAGTGAAACTGCTAGCCGCTCAGTCGTTTCATTCTTTGTGACCCCAGGCTGCTCTGTGGATTTTCCAGGCAAAAATACTGGAGTAGGTTGTCATTTCTTTCTCCAGGGGATCTTCCCAACTCAGGGATCAAACCTGCGTCTCCTGTGTCTCCTGCATTGGCAGGTGGATTCCTTACCATCTGAGCCACGAGGGTGTCCTTTAAATTTTGTCAAGAACAAAATTTAATTTTTCTAATAGCCCATAGTCTTAAAAGAAATCTAAGAAGCTATAATACAAATTAACTAAAGGACCATTAACATTCACACATGCTGCTAGTTGGTGCGAAATAATTTGCATTCAGATGAAGATTCTAAAACAACTTTCTTTTCCTTAGGAAGACTGCTGTGAAAGGAGGGTAGAAAAGGGTAGATAGAAGAGTTACTGTTACACAGCTTGCCTTTTAGAAGGTAAGTATTTTAACCTGAGACATTTTAAAATTGAAAATCTCATTAGAAGATTCCCCAACAGTATTAGCTTTAAATATCTCTGTTGTACTTTCTACTCTGCACAGAAGATTAGTGTGCCTCAAGTTCAGGGGGTGAGACTAGGCCATTAAGTACGACAGTCTATTTTCTTTCAGATTATAGATACAGCCGCCAAGGTCTTAAAAACCTTTCTCCCCACCGTTGGGCCAATATCTACCATTAAATGTTATAATCTAACACTACCATGTATAACACTACCATGTATAACGGGGAAGGCAATGGCACCCCACCCCAGTACTTTTGCCTGGAAAATCCCATGGGCAGAGGATCCTGGTAGGCTCCAGTCCATGGGGTCGCTAAGAGTCGGACACGACTGAGCGACTTCACTTTCACTTTTCACTTTCATGCATTGGAGAAGGAAATGGCAACCCACTCCAGTGTTCTTGCCTGGAGAATCCCAGGGACGGGGGAGCCTGGTGAGCTTCCGTCTATGGGGTCACACAGAGTCGGACCATGTATAAAAGTCAAAAAGGAGTTGTTTCATAATCATGGTCTCTTGTGTACAAAGATTATAACCTTCATGCTCCTAAACTAAGATATCTGTTATGATCCTTCCATGATTTCTTAACCGACTCTTCTGGGTGTTCAATCAGTGTGCTTGTTGCCTATGGCTTTAAAACAGGGAGCTGCACGCATCCTATTCCCTCTGACATTTCAAGTGTCAGAGGAGACAGCACTAACAAAATGAAGAAAGGTACCTTATAATATCTTGGACTGTGAATACTGATGAGAGCTAAAAAGCTGAATGTTAAATACAGAAGTATAGACACTGGATCCGGCTGAATAAATCACTGAGCTCTGTGGCCCACAATCAATCTACCATGAACAGTCTACTATGTTCACACCCAGTTCATGCGTTCAGCAAGTCCCCTCATTGCTCCACTCACTCACATTAGCCCTATGCTTTCAGTGCTAAAGAGAAACTCTATCTGAGACAAAAAGAGGAAGGACTAAGTAACTGAGATGCAAATCTACTATTTTTACTTTTGATTGAGGGTTCTGGCTGATCTGGTAAAGAAAAGGGCATTCATTTTCCCATAATATGAAGTACTTGGTGAAGGGAAGTTTGTGTTGAACTGTGTTCAATACCTTGAAGGCAGAGTTAAAAACTTATCTAAGATGATACATCTCATTCTAAAGGACATAAAAATTACCAGTTCTGTAAAGGAAATCTGAATTCTGAATTGCTTTTTGAAAACTAGAAGTCTCAGGCTGGAGCATACCACATTCTCCACCACCACCAGATAACTACGATGCTGGAATTAAACTCTTAAGCACTGATCCATAAACTTTTTCGGTCTCAGGGCTCTTCTGCACTTTTCAAAATTACTGAAGACTCCCAAAGAACTTATTTTGACGTGGGCTCTTTATCTGTTGTCACTTACCATATTAGAAATTCAAACAGATATTTTAAAATATTTACCAATTAATAAAACATTACAATGAAATTACTGTATGTTAATGTTTTGCAAAAAATTTCTAAAACAAAAATAGTTAGTGAGAAGACTGGCACTGATTCACATTTTTGCAAATCTTTAATATCTGGTTTAACAGTAGGACAGGTATATTCTTACAACTGCTTTTACACTGACTGTTTACATACGTTTTGGTTGAAGCATATGACAGAAATCCAGCCTCATACAGATACATAGTTGGAAAAGTGAGGAGTACTTTAACAGTCTTTTCAGATAATTGTGGATATTCTTTTTTGTCACTCTAAGAAAACTCGACAAGTGGCAGTTTCTTAAAGCTTAGCGGAAATATGGAAGCTGAATCTGCACCAAACACCTTGTGAACACCTCACACATTGCAAATCACTGCTCCATCTTCTATAGTGAATGAGTCTTTTACCCATCATGTACTGGTCATTTGCAAAGTCATTTTACCAAGCATCAAAGATCTTCCAAATGCTGACTCATTTCATTACACAACATCCAAAATCATACAATAGGTATCACCACCAAACCCATTACAAAAACTTTAACTAATTGGAATCTGTAACATGATACAAGCTGAATCAAGCTTCCCAAATTATTTTTTTTAAAAAAAGGCTCTAATTTCATCATCAGGAAAAATATTGTCAGTTCTTTTCCAAGAAGTGACAGGTTCACCTCATTCATTTTTGAGAAAATCTCAAGGTTTTTAATGGATAATTTTGATTCTTGTGAGCATATGCAAGTCTCAATAACCAGCCTGTAAGTCATTCTTTGAAGAAAAAAATGAGATTCTGTGGAGGAAAGAGCGAGCTATTTCAGCTTGCAACTGCATCACGGTGAAGTGCCTTCCCTGGAGTCAGTCATCTTACAAGACAGCCCAAAAGTGCCCCATGCACTCTCTCATGTTGTCGCAAAGAATATTAAAGTGTGTACTGAGGTTGGGAGAAAACAACTGTGAGTTACACTTCTGATTAAATAACTTGTATCTACAATATACACATATATATATTAAACTCTCAAAACTTAAACAAACCCAATTAAAAAAACGGACACAATGAAGACCCAGCACGTTCCAAAATAAACAAACAAATCTTTAAAAAAGAAAAAGGAGCTGATTTCTTAAAAAAGAAAAAGGGGGGAGGGCAAAAGATCTGCACAGTCACTTCACTAGAGATAACATACAAGTGACAAGTAAGCACATGAAATGATGCCCAACACCATTAGTCATTAGAAGAATGCAAAGTAAATCTATGATGAGATTCCACTACAAACTTGGAATGGCCTCACACAACCAACCGACAATGCCAAGTGCTGACCAGGCAGTGGAGTAACTGGAACTCTCATGGATTGCTGGTGGGAACACAAACTTGTACAGCCATTTTGGAAAATAGTGTAGTCGTTTCTTAAAATTAAACATACAAAACATCCATTTACCATATGACCCAACAACGCCACTTCCAGATGACACAAAACACACACACTCACACAACCTGCAAATTCTTACAGTGGTTTTAGTCATAATAGCCAAAAACTGAAAACAAGCCAAATGTCCTTCAACCAAGGAATGGACAACTCTGGTACACCTTCACAATGGAATACCACTCAGCAATAAAAAGGGACAAACCATGCCTATGTGCAACAAATAGGACAAATCCCAAACACATCATGCAAAGTGTAAGACGTTAGATGGCCACACGATGTATGATTCCATTTCTGTAACATTATGGAGGAGGCAGAACTATAGGGAGAGAAAAGAGATCAGTAGTTGCCAGGTGCTGGACATGGGGGGAGGGGGACAGAGAAACTTCTAGGGGTGATGGATCTGTCCTACAACTTACTTGTGGAGTGGTGGTTACGGACTACATGCATTTGTCAAATTTCACAGAAGTATACACTAAAAAGGGTCAGTTTTATTGTTGGCTAATCATAACTTTTAAAAAGTGAGGAAAAGATGGGACTTCCTAGGCAGTCCAGTGGTTAGGACTCTGCACTCCCACCGGGGGCCCAGGTTTGATTCCTGGTTAGGGAGCTAAGATCCCAGATGGTGCACACTATAGCGAAAAAAAAAAAAAAAAAAAAGAGAGAGAGACCAACTATTTTTTTTTTTTTTTAGAAAAGTGTTATTGGGAATCAAGATTAGATAAAATTAATATTTCTTTTACTGTTTCACGAAGAACAATCTGAAGGGAACGTGATTCTCTGTTTTGTTTTTCACCGTGAGGGAGGAATAGTTTTGGTGCCACTGCCTTGATTTAGGGAAAGGCACGAGCAGTTTTACCTGCCACTGCTTTTGCGCCATCAGTTTAAATGTTAACATGATGAAAAAAAGTAAATAACATCTGAGTAGCATCATGAAAAGCATCTGAAGCTGAGGGGCTCTGCTATGAAAGGATCTTGAGGTGGCACCCACACTGGGAGCCAAGGGCCATACTTTCATCACCACAACTTTAAAGATGCTGACGACTCAGACTTGAGAGGAGGGAGGAGCAGGTGGGTTGATTCAATTCTAGCAACACAGAGTGAAATCAAAGAGTCCTAAAGCATGCAAGAACTTGAGCATGTCCTAAAAAAGAAATGAAAGAAATGGCAGGAATTAGAAAAATGCTACTAAGCGATCCCAGGATAACATTCAAAACCCCACAGGCCCGGCCAGTGACCTGGCTCGTATCACTCTCAGTCTCTTTCATTTTTAGTTTTCGAGTAGTAGCACAGACATAAGAAAGTCAAAGTAGTCTTATTTTACTTTTCTAAGATGTGTTTTAAGGGATCACAAAGGTGGGAATGGTCAGAAGTGGTTCTGATCTGAAAAGCCAGAGAACCTGTAGTATGTCAAGGAATCCCATCTTAATAGTATCTATAACAGGGTCCCTCAAAGTTTGTAACACCTCCCAATTTTTCTTCTTTTAATATCATTTCAGCTTAGTATTAACCTGAAAAAGAAAGCATGGAGAGAAAATGTGTGTCACAGACAAAACCTGTTTTTAAGCCAAATATTAATGGCACCCAGAATATCCAAAAGAACTTGGGTTTCCTGAACGGTTTGAAGACACACGTGAAGTACAAGATGCTAACAAGTGACACAACCCACTCAACTCAGAACTATCTGTAAATACCTGGGACTAAATATTTAGAATTACCTGTCATTCCAAGTAAACCGATAAATAGGACACAGGAGTATATAACCAGGCCAGCTGTTTGGTATTTGGGAGGCTCTCAGTAGAGAAGGGAGAAGGCAATGGCACCCCACTCCAGTCCTCTGGCCTGGAAAATCCCATGGATGAAGGAGCCTGGTGGGCTGCAGTCCATGAGGTCGCTAAGACTCAGACACGACTGAGCGACTTCACTTTCACTTTTATGCAATGGAGAAGGAAATGGCAACCCACTCCAGTGTTCTTGCCTGGAGAATCCCAGGGACGGAGGAGTCTGGTAGGAGGCCGTCTATGGGGTCACACAGAGTCAGACACAACTGAAGCGACTTAGCAGCAGCAGCAGCAGTAGAGAAGAGCTGGTGGAGTTTTCTTCACCTACTTTTTCAGGAAAGGTACAGGGGTTGTTTCTGCATGAACTGGTGTGCATTCCCACACATGTATGTGCACCATCCTCTGCTCATGGTTAGCGCCCACCACACACTGAGCCTCTGTGAGCATGCTGCACCTTGCGAGGAGCTCTGCGGCTGCTGACTCCTTAGTCAACGGTGATACACTTTCATCTGCAGTCTCTGGAAACGTAGCAATCACATGATATTGCCTCTTTTTCCTGTAGAGTCTGCTTTAGCTATTTTCAGGTTTTTCTTCCAAGTGCATAATGGGAATGATTAAAGTCTGATGCTCAGAACTTTCTATGAGGGGCCATGTATACCTTGAATTTCTGGAGTTCTTCGCCTTAGCTTCTTGGTACAGAGGCTTCCCTGGTGGCTCAGACCATAAAGCATCTGCCCACAATGTGGGAGGCCTGGGTTCAATCTGTGGGTCAGGAAGATCCCCTGGAGAAGGCAATGGCAACCCACTCCAGTACTCTTGCCTGGAAAATCCCATGGACAGAGGAGCCTGATAGGCTAGTCCATGGGGTCGCACATGACTGAGTGACTTCACTCACTTCACTTTAGCCTAGCTATCTTCTTGGTAAATAATAATCTGCTCACGGACAGCTTTGGGTATCATGTCTGACACCATTTCAACAAAAATCTTGCTAATTGCTTCCCTAGGCATTACAGGGTTATCTCCTGACCAGGAGATATCTTTCAGCCCCTTGAAGGAGAGAGACGGCTAACTCCCACATGTGCTGCAGATGCTTCGAAGTCAGTTTCGACTCACACATTTCATGGATAACGAGTCACAGTGTGGAAATACCAGGGAAGAGGCTTTTCCCCTTGCTGTCCACCAAACGGCCCATCAAAATGATGAGCCCCATCACATCCTCAGGGATAACAACTTCTATGACCAGGAGAATGAAGGCTCTTTACTGCGAGTCATACCAGGGCCCGTGAGACCACTTGTAACACAGAGCTTCTTTCCAGTAAGCAAATGTCAAAAACGAAAACACAGCCTCTGTCTTTGAAGAATGTATCTTTCAAGCAAAAACAAAGTAATCCAAGCTTTCAAAACTGGATTCTTCCATTCCTTAAAAAGAGTTGAGATTGGCAGGATGAAACCAACTCAGTTCTGTGGGTTGTTTTTTTTTTTTCTTTTTGGCCAAACCATGAGGCATGTGCTTATCTTAGTTCCTTGACCAGGGACTGAACCCTTGTCCCCTGTATTGGAAGTGAGGAGTCTTAACCAGTGGACCACCAGGGAAGTTCCCCTGTTTGTTTGAAGCTAGCCAGCACTAACCCCTAGTCACTGCTGGTTAAGCCCCTACCACACAACATTCTGCCAAAGAATTGGTGCTTGTGAATTGTGGTGTTGGAGAAAACTCTCTGTGTCTCTTGGACTGCAAGGAGATCAAACCAGTCAATCCTAAAGGAAACCAATCCTGAATATTCAATGGAAGGCCTGATGATGAAGTTGAAGCTCCAATACTTTGGCCACCTGATGCGAAAAACTGATTCATTAGAAAAGACCCTGATGCTGGAAAAGATTGAAGGCAGGAGAAGGGGACGACAGAGGATGAGATGGTTGGACGGCATCACCAACTCAATGGACATGAGTTTGAGCAAGCTCCAGGAAATGATGAAAGACAGGGAAGAAGCCTGGTGTGGTGCAATCCATGGGGTCACAAAGAGTCAGACATAACTGAGTGATTGAACGACACTACAATATCCCAGTCTGTTCCACCAAGGAGAAAAGTTCACCATCCCAGCCAACCCTTTGTTTGGGTTTCAGGCAATACATTCAGATGTCCATAAAATCATTTCTTAGCTGGATCTCACCAAATTTGTTGGTAAGATGGGAGGAAGAAGTGTTTCAGCCATTAGAGAGCTTCACTTTCCCTGAACCTGTCATTCAGTTGGGCCAACAAACTACAGGATAATCGTAGGTGCAGCCTCCACCAGCCTTTTGATTTCTCCGTTCTTCGACCATGCTGATAGGCTCTGAACTGGCATCTGTTCCAGTTACTATGGTTGTATAACAATGACCCCCAAAATCAGGGGCAACAAATGACCATTTCTTACGTGCACGGATTCTTTTTATTTTTATTTTTTAACTTTACAATATTGTATTGGTTTTGCCATATATCAAAATGAATCCACCACAGGTATACATGTGTTCCCCATCCTGAAACCTTCTCCCTCCCCATACCATCCCTCTGGGTCATCCCAGTGCACCAGCCCCAAGCATCCAGTATCATGCATCGAACTTGGACTGGCGACTTGTTTCATATATGGTATTATACATGTTACAATGCCATTCTCCCAAATCATCCCACCCTCTCCCTCTCCCACAGAGTCCAAAAGACTGTTCTATACATCAGTGTCTCTTTTGCTGTCTCGTATACAGGGTTATTGTTACCATCTTTCTAAATTTCATATATATGTGTTAGTATACTGTATTGGTGTTTTTCTTTCCAGTTTACTTCACACTGTATAATAGGCTCCAGTTTCATCCATCTCATTAGAACTGATTCAAATGCATTCTTTTTAATGGCTGAGTAATACTCCATTGTGTATATGTACCACAGCTTTCTTATCCATTCATCTGCTGATGGACATCTAGGTTGCTTCCATGTCCTGGCTATTACAAACAGCGCTGCGATGAACAATGGGGTACATGTGTCTCTCTAAATTCTGGTTTCCTCAATGTGTATGCCCAGCAGTGGGACTGCTGGATCATAAACGTGCATGGATTCTTTGGGTCAGGAATTTGTGCCAAACACAGAAGGGATGGCTTGTCCCTGCTCCACACTGTCTGGGGACTCAGCTGAAAGACTCCCTGGGCAGGGGGCCGTGGCAGGAGGAGCTCCTCAGTAGCATCTCTGTGCCTGCGTAGTCTTGCCGCATGAGCACTCGAGCAGAGGGGCTGCAGTAGAGCTGGACTTGTGTCCCAAGTCACAAAGATGTGACTGGAAGCTGAACTGGGTGTCTTTTGTGACTTAATCCTCAGGAGTCAAGCAGTGTCATTTCTGCCTCATTCTGTCAGTCAAGGCAGTTACAGAGGTCTGCCTGGGTTCAAAGAAAAGCAATGAAGATCCCAGCTTGATAGAAGAAAGCCAGCTTCACAATTTAAGAAAAGCAATTGGAACAGGATAGATATTGGACGGCCACCTTTGGAAAAACACCACAGGCTGCAACACCTGTGTGTGGGGCAGCACCCATCGCGTATGTCATCCTGTATGTATGGAACAGGGGTCCCTGGTTCACCAACGCACCGAGAGGCTCCTGAAGGAGATGGTTTCCACTCTACTGATGAAACTGAAAACCCTAGGCTGTGCGAGCCTCTGTGACCCTACCATTCTCCCGCCCTGGGCCCCGTCGGCCTATCCCACCACCAACCTCTCAGGCTAGGTGACGAGGCGCTCTTTTCACCGCCTGACTTACACACTCAAGCCATTTGTAAGGGGAAACACACACACCTGCGACACTTGGCCTTACTGCCATTTCCAAATTCAACTTCACTGTGATAGTATCTTTTGCAATAATTCTCCTAGAGGCGGGAAAAAAAAAAAGCCTTTAGCTACCTACTGCTGCTGCTGCTGCTAAGTCGCTTCAGTCGTGTCCGACTCTGTGCGACCCCATAGACGGAAGCTCACCAGGCTCCCCTGTCCCTGGGATTCTCCAGGCAAGAACACTGGAGTGGGTTGCCATTTCCTTCTCCAATGCATGAAAGTGAAAAGTCAAAGTGAAGTCGCTCAGTCGTGTCCGACTCTCACCGACCCCACGGACTGGAGCCTACCAGGCTCCTCCGTCCATGGGATTTTCCAGGCAAAAGTACTGGGGTGGGGTGCCATTGCCTTCCCCGTAGCTACCTACAGTTCTAGACAATTCTGACCTCAACCTGCGCTGCTTCCACAGCTCCCCGGGGACAGTACTTCTGCCCCCGTGACTCTGCAGGTCCCGGTCACGGGTGACCTGAACTCGCCCGCATTTTCAGTGTACTTGACACCACAGCCTTTCTATTTTCTTGAAACTCTCACTTCCTTGTTTTTGTGATATTGGGCTATTTTAGTTTCTACTAATTTTCTCTTTCCTCTTCTTCCACCTGGTCCCACTATTTCTCAGCACTACTTTTACAGTTTCTAGGTGTTTAGCAACACTAGTAGGTTCAAACGATCCCTTGAAGTTGATGACTCCTCAACTGCTGTCCCAACCCTAACCAGTCACCCAGGACTAATTCCTATATTTTAGCTGTCTCCAGGATCATTCCATTTTCCTAAAACCAAACTAATCATATTCTCCCTACAAAAAAGCAAGTATTCAAACAACAAAATAAAGCAGAAAACAACAACTGCTTCCTTCTCTAACTTCCTCATTCTAGTTATTAGTGACACTGTTTTCCAAGATTTGAAACTAGTCTAGACAAGCATCATCTCTGACTCCTCCTCTTACTTCTCACCTTGCACAACCCCTACTTAAGCTGCGTCACTGGATTTGAGATCTAGAAGGAACTTTCACAATCACCAGTCTGCATTCATTAAACAAATAAGAGAACCGGGGCCCAGACTTCTTGGTTTCTGATCTCAAGTTCTTCTGACCAGAGCACGAGGCGCCTTCCAGTAACAAGACTTTTCAACCCCATCTTTGCAAAGCCTCCTGACAAATCTATTTTCTTAGTGAATCAAAAGACCTGGGTTTGAGCCCTCAGCAGTTGTCTGACCACAGGCAAGTGGCATGGTAACAAACTGTTAAAACCGCCTCCTCATTAAGAATTTACAAAAGCAAACAGGTTAAATTTAAACTCCTCAACTGGGTATTCCCTGCCTCCTCCTCCCCACAAAGGGGCCAACTTTAATTTCCAACCTGATTTCTCACTGAAACAAAATCTGTTTCAGTTGGCAGCTCTTCTTCTCATCCTCCCTTTCCTCATTTCTGGCTCTGGACTTTCGCTCACCGCTTCCCCATCTGGAAGAGTCCTTACACCTCTGCAAATAAAAAGCAGACACTTTTTTCATGGCTCAGATTAAGGCCCTACTTGCTTCATGCAAGTGTCCCTGACCAACATTTCCCCAGGGAGTCTTTTCTGTCTCCACAGCATCTCAGCTCTATTCCAAAATCTTACATGCAATCCCTATCGTCTATCACCTAAACTGCTTCACACAGCTGTACTGCTAAGTCACTTCAGTCGTGTCCGACTCTGTGCGACCCCATAGACAGAAGCTCACCAGGCTCCCCCATCCATGGGATTCTCCAGGCAAGAACACTGGAGTGGGTTGCCATTTCCTTCTCCAATGCATGAAAGTGAAAAGAGAAAGTGAAGTCGCTCAGTCATGTCCGACTCTTAGCGACCCCATGGACTGGAGCCTACACAGCTGTACAGTGTTCTTCAAACCAGGAGCCAAACAGAGTAACAGGAATTCAATAAATGTGTAACAAATGTCTGCAAAGTGATTTTTACAATGAAACATCTGATTGGGGAGTTGCCTAGGACTCCACACTCTCACTGCCATGGGTGTGGGTTCCAGCCCTGGTTGGGGAACTAAAATACCACAAACGATGCAGCAAGGCCAAAAACAAAGGAAAAAGAATGAAACATCTGATGATTTTCAAAAAGTAGAAAATGAGACTTGACTTACATTCAATTTTATTGGATAATAGTACTCATAAATAAGGATAACTTTTCTCAACATTGTGAATAAAGTGCACAATGCTTGCCTTCAAGGAGCTCATAAAAGGTTCTACACAGAGACAAGAGATAGAGAATAATACATCGTAACACATATTGTTTTACTCATCTGCTTACTTACACCATTATTTCAACAGGATCCATAGCCAAGAACATAGAAATAAAACTATCCTCCTTTAGGCACACAAAGCCTCCAAACCAGCAAAATATTAAAGGAACACAATATTTATGCCTTTTCCCTACAGGAGAGGCTCACTTGGTATAAAATACTCTCATATTCCACCACTCAATTTCTTAATGGCTTATTTTGATTACAAGCTGCAAACAAAAGAGGGGTAAAAACTACAGATCCCAAAACTCAAAACAGGATCACTCATTCAACAAACACTATGTAGGACCTTACTAAAGACAATGATGAAAAAAAAAAAACAATTCAAATATGGTATATTTCACCTAGCAAATTTGTCAAGGTTTCTTCAAATGAGAATCTCAGTACTGGCAAGGGATCAAGGGAAATGGATCCATCAAACTTTGCAGGGTGGAGTGGGGAGTAGAGTGGAGAGGAGTGTATCCTGGAAGGCAATTTGGTAACATGTATCAGAAGCTTTGAAAATATGCACCCACTGAATTAGCAATTCTGCTAGAGGAATAAAGGCTCTGGAAATAATCAGAAACGGCAATGAAGACCTGTGACAAGCAGGGCTTATCATTATAATAACTGTAATAATGAGAAATTTAGAAACATCATAAATGTCATCCCAGGTGATAAATTATATTACTTTTATATGACAAAATACAAAGGCCATCATTAAAAAGCCTCCCCCCAAAGGCATGCTAAGGATATAAAGATATACAGATGAAAAGATTGTAAGACAGTACGATCTCAATTTCTTCATGATTAATAATAACAATAATACCAATTTATATAAATCCTGGCCTTTCCAATTACAAGCTTATGAACTTGGAAGTTGTTTTTTTTTTTTTAACTAATTTTGTTAATTTGTAAAATGATAATAATAATAGTACTAGTACCTAGTTCATAAGGATTAAAACGACAACCCCTGGCAGGTTCTCAGCACAGTGACTGATATATTATAAGAGATCAAAAATTGATGGGTAGTATTACATAAAACTATTAACAGAAACAGATAAGAAAGACACCAAAATTTTAACTATTTCTGGATGATGGCATTTCAATGAATTTTTTTTTTTTTAATATTTATGCATGTGGCTGCACTGGGTCTTAGTTGTGGCACGCGGGATCTTTAGTTTCAGTGTTCAAACTCTTAGTTGCAGCATGTGGGATCTAGTTCCCTGACCAGGGATTGATCCCAGGCCCCCTGCATTGGGAGCTTCAGAATCTTAGCCACAGGACCACCAGGGAAGTCCCTTCAATGAATTTTTAATCCTTTTTTAAAATACTTTTATTTCCTAAGTTTTCTAAAATGAGCATATGTTACTTTAAATGTTACTCCAAAATAAAAACAAAACAAAAAACCAGTAAGACATGGTCTTTCGTCTTAGAAAGGGCAGACTGTTTGGAAGGAGACACATAAACAGACATTTAAAAGAGAATGTTTACTGAGCACTTGATGGATGCCCCCAAACTGTGCCAAGACAACATACATGCCTTAACTCATTTAATCCTCATAACAGATAAAGCAGGCATTGTTAAGCCAATTTTGTACCTAAAGAACCAAGTTCAGAGAGGATAATTAACATGCCAAAAGTTACATCAAATAATGGATAGAGGTGAGATTCCAACTTTAGATCAGCCTGATTTACACAGTTCAGTTCCTTCACCAAATCTCACTGCCTCTGGAAGTCACATAAAAACGAAAATAACACCCAGAGCACGCATTTCCTTTCCCTTTGCACCTAGCTTTGTTTTTCTTACAGAACCTACCACCACCTGATATACCGTATATTTGTTCACTTGTTCACCACCTGTCCCTAGAATATAAGCTTCATAAGGACAGGAATGTCGTTTGCCCACTGCTGGACCTTTTGCCCGGGTAAACGAACAGAGAACACTCAGTAAGTGTTTTAAAATGAAGGATTCTGGATAGAGCTGTGACCTGATCATGTCTCCAAGGCCACATCTGGCAGCAGTGCCAATGCAGCTTGCTGAAGAGACCACCTATAAAAGTCCAGGTGGGAGAGGACAAGGACATGAATGAGGGTGGAGGAACCAAAACCAGAGAGGAAGAGAATTCCAGAGATATCCGGGGATGCACTAAGAGGACCTGATGACCAAGTGGACATAGGACTGATACAGAGTGTGGAGTCAGGAGTGAACAGGGCTAAGAGGAGGAAGGGATTTCTAGGTAGGGGGAAGGAAATGAAAAAGAATTGGGGGTAAGATACCCATCCCACAGCATGGGGGATGTCAAATAATTAGTAAAATACACAGAAGAACACTTGGGAGAGAGTTGGGTCAGAGTGACTAGGGTGCGGGATGTACGCAGATCCACCTGATACAATGGGAATAATCAAGCTTACTCAGTGAGAACACACATGAAGAGGGTCAACTAGTCAAACTACAAGTGAAGGGCTGGTCTCAGTTTACTCAGTAGGGCTAAGAGTTCTGGGAGCAAAAACACCACTGTGAATATATGGGTCAGGTAGAGCTACACCTGCCCAGAGAGCCCAGCTGCCCGACTGTGGTGGTTTACTCCCATGTTCTGGTGTTCTGCTCCGAACAAGACATCGACAGTATCAAAATCTCACAAAGTGAACTTCAAATACTCAGACACCAATCACTGAATATTTAAATTAAAATAGCTTTCTAACTGGTCTCCTTTTTAATCTTTCTTCACACTGATGCACCCAACACTACTACCAAATCAATATTCTCAGGACCCTAATTTCATGTCATTTCCCTGCTTTTCATAATTATTCATGGGATTCTCAAGGCAAGAATACTAAAGTATTTTGCCATTCCATTCTCCAGTGGACCACATTTTGTCAGAACTCTCCACCATGACCCATCTGTCTTGGGTGGCCCTACACGGCATGGCTCATAGTTTCACTGAGTTTCAAAAAAGCTAAGTGCCAAAGAATTGATGCTTCTGAACTGTGGTGTTGGGAAAGACTCTTGAGAGTTCCTTAGACAGCAAGATCTAATCAGTCCATCCTAAAGGATATCAGTCCTGAATATTCATTGGAAGGACTGATGCTGAAGCTGAAACTCCAATACTCTGGCCACCTGATGCAAAGAACTGACTCAATGGAAAAGGCCCTGATGCTCGGAAAGACTGAAGGCAGGAGATGGTTGGATGGCATTACCGACTCAATGGACATGAGTTTGAGCAAGCTCCAGGAGTTGATGATGGACAGGGATGCCTGGCATGCTGCAGTCCATGGGGTCCCAAAGGGTTGGACACAAATGATTAACTGAACTGAACTCCCTGCTTTGAAAACTTCCAATGGCCTCAAGATGAGCTCTTCTTGATTTTATTCTACCTGTTCTGTGAAGTGTTAACAGTATGAGGAGAACTAGGCAGCTGAATGTTGAATCCTGGGTCTACCACCTATTAGCTTTGTGACCCTGGGGAAGTAACTCAACCACTCTGTGGTAGCTCAGTTTCTCGTCTGTTAAGTGGGGCTAATACCCACACCATAGAACTCTTCTTACAAAGTGGTAATTCTTATAAAGTGCTTACTGAGCTTGCAACACCTGGCATAGGTGTTGCATCCTTTAAATGTCAGCTATTACTATTATTACTTCTCCAAATAAACTTCCTACTCCGCCTGGGATGCCCTCCTTGATTTCTAAACACACCATGCCCATCTGAGGGCCTTTGCTGGTCGTGTTCTCATCCATGAACCACCATTCCTTACCAACCACAACCACCAAAGAGAACTTATTCAACATTTATGCTATATATTCAAGGTGGCAGGCTGGAAACACAGGAAAAAACAAACAGTTCCAACCCTCAGAGCTCACGGTAATAATGACAGAGAGCCAGAGGAAGAGGTGCAATAATGTGTCACAGGTGTCAAGGAAGCACTTTTTGGAGGCAGGGGAGACACTGACTTTGAATCCTGCAAGCTGAGTGCGTGCATCCAACAGAATGCATGCATATGGGGTCAGAGCACCCAGTCCCATAGTCAGTCACCGTACTGAATCTGGAGATCCTGGAGCTCTGGGCAGGTACAGTGAGCGGAGGGTAAAGGAAGGCTGCATCACAAGGCCAGGAAGTCTTGAGACTTTCCTCCAGGCAACAGGCAGTCACTAAATGATGTTAAGTAGGGAACTCCTGCTTGGGTTCTAGAAGAGCTACACCTGTCCTGCCCAATATGGACGCCACATGTGACTGCCGAACTATGCTAGTGTGACTGTGGGACTAAGTTTTAAATTTTAATTACTTTAAATTTAAAAACTGACACTCAATTCACTTACCAAAAAATTTAAAAATATACTTGGAACAATTTGGGTATGTGAATCTACTTTTTCAACTGTAAGTTTAATGAATTCTAAAAACAGATCAAGTGTCTCTGATGAAAATTCAGCATCCAAATTGAGATGTGCTGTAAGTGTAAAACACACACCAGATTTGAAGACAGTACAAAAAGGGTGAGAGTCTTCGTTAATAATCTTTATAATTATCACATGTTGAAATATTTTGACTCTAGCAGGTTATCGATGACAGTAAAATTCACTTTACATGTTTTTCACTTTCCCTGGGTCGACTAGGAAATGTAAAACGGCATGTGCGGCTCACGCTGCGTTCTGGAGAACACTCGTCCAACAAAACCGAGGCAGACACAAGGGGAGAGGGACTGGAAGCAGGAAGTCCAATAAGAGACTCTTCTTGAGTCCAGAAAGACATGCAGGACTGAATCATCTAAGTGATACCCATCTTCAAAACCCAATTCAAGACCTGCTACTATGTCCACAGCTTTTCTAATAGTAACCTTTCCTAATGGGATGCCTTTCTCCAAACTACTCGGGGACTTAATCTGTCAGATTCACTTCAGCACTAATCATTTCCATCAGTCATTTCTACTTAATTATCGGGTGACTTGTTTCTCAGATTAGACTATCAGCTCCTAGGCTAAAGGTCACAATTTAGGCTTCTTTCATTTTTCCACATCATGCAGTGAGTGTATTTTCAAAACTTTTAATAAACAGAGGTACATGGCTCCCCATATATTTCACCACATTATCTGGAGACACTCATGTAGCTAATTTTACTTTTCCATAGCAGAAGGTTTTGATATCTTAAAAGATATGTGCTCAAACAATGTAAAAGTCAAACAAGATTCCTGGCCAATGTTTCAATAAAGCAGTGCTATCTAATCAGTGAGCAAGCCCTGGCAAACCGTACTATCAGGAAAAAAAGTCAAGATGGCAGAGCAATTTAGCATTTTCACGAATTCCATTTAAAAATGAAACAAAAAATTCTGATTATCTACAGCATCCACTGCCAGCCATAACCTTTGAAACCTAAGAATTAAAAACATTTAAAGGAAAAACACACAGCTTTCACATTTAAAAATTAACACCTAAAAAAAAAAATCAATTCTTCTAATAACATTTTCCAGGTAGCGATCCATGTATTATTAATCATCTAAACTCAGATTTTCCCATCTAAAGTCAGGTGAAGGCAAAACTTTTTAGGGAAATGTTAAAATATATATAAATGTATCTTACTATATCATAGATAATAAAGTATTTCACCTAGAGTATCACTTAAATTTTCTTAAAAGAACCTTAAAAAAAAAATCACATACACCCTCAAACAACTGGTCAGCATTTACCTCTACAGAAATAGAAATAGGGAGCTAGGAACTAGTTGAAAGCAAAGTGGTACTTTAGGGTGATTAGCACTGATCTCTCAGGAACTTTGCAGTTCTCAAGTTTTTAACGTTTGTTTGACATTTAAAACAAAAGCTGACAAGTTCTAACAACAGGATCCATGTTGCCTGAATTTGTTTAATGGCTACAAAGCCTATATAACAGAGTGCCATTAAAGTTTCTGGGTATCTGCAAACAACTGAGCAATCAAAGATGGAGTCACGACAGCTCACAGGGAAAAATAAGTTTAAGGCTGTTCTAGTCTGAAAAGCAGAGGAAGAAATGGGGGAAACCTGTCAAACAGCCTGGATGAAATCAGGGAGTTAAAAAACCAAGCGCTCATTTCCTTTAGCACTGTGGGAAAAACCCGGTGCTAACAGAAAGCTAAGGAAAGTTTAGTTTGGCTGATTTCATTTTGTTTTCCTTCCAACATCATCACTGAGTTTGAACGGCTGCTTTCCTCCCCTCCCATTACTCAGTAAAAACTCCCCCACTGAATTGAGTCGTCTTCCGGAGCCAGGCGCCCCCGCCTCCAAGCCTGCAAACGTGCTCAGACGCCTCTGGGCATGTTGTGGTCTCACCAGTCTGCGGGGCCAGCGCTCCGAACTCAATGGACAATAGGAGCTCACCCCCGTCCACGCCAACTACAAAGCTCAGGAGGGCCATTTCCCTTTTCCTGCCCAGATGCTGTTTTTCCCCCTTCGAAGCAGGGCCCCGTGCTCCACTAGAGCCCCAGTTTAGTCTGGGACGCCTAAGCTCCCTTCCCACCTGCAGAACTGCTGAACCCCTCCTTCCGTTCAAGTAAGTTGTAGGGCAGCGCACAGGCCAAAGGGGACCCCTCCCCAGGGGCTTGATTGGGGGCATGGGTTTCAAAGTCCAGGTAGGACGGGAAAGGGATGTCTCTGGACACTTGATCACGGCCCTCCAAGCTAAGCCGTCCCCACTGTCCCCACGCCAGCCTCTACTTGCCTCCCATCCCCCCTACAACGAGGAGAGGCGGGGAGGTGCGGGCAGGCAGCACGGCCACCGCCTCCTCCAGTGGAGCCCTCGGCAACACTCACCCTTTCACCACAAAGAAGGGGTCCTCCATGGACATGGCGTCCCGGCCCCCGGCCGCCTCACGTTGCTCCGCACACAGGGCGCCCGCGCCCTCCAAATTTCCCTCTGCCCACCCTACCCGCCTCGCGTAGCGGCCCGCGCCTCGGCCTGGGGGTCCCGAAGCCTCTGCGCGCGTAGGGCGGGGTGCACCAGCCAGCCGCTGGTCCAGCACTCGATGGGCACCGCAGACCAAATCCAGACTCCGGAGCCGGCCCCGCGGCTGTCCCCTCCCCCGACTCCTCCCGGAGCGTCCGGCCGCCTGGCTCCGCCCCCAGGTTCCTCGGCCTCGGCCAATCACGAACGCCATCCGCCGCACCACTTCCGCACCCGTGCACACGTGATCACAGCCGACCCAGCCCCTCGTTGGCGGGTCCTGGGCACCTTGTCACACGACCCTGGAGGCGGGGCTCTGGGGGCGGTGGAAGAGGACGGGTCTTCTCTCCACTTGCCCCTCAGGATTCAGGGGCCGGAGCTGCTTGTCCCTTCGCCGGAAAGGCATTCAGGTGTCCTCAGTTCAGTTCAGTCGCTCAGTCGTGTCGGACTCTTTGCGACCCCATGAATCGCAGCACGCCAGGCCTCCCTGTCCATCACCAACTCCCGGAGTTCACTCAGACTCATGTCCATCGAGTCAGTGATGCCATCCAGCCATCTCATCCTCTGTCGTCCCCTTCTCCTAGATATGCTATCTAGGTTGGACATAACTTTCCTTCCAAGGAGTAAGCGTCTTTTAATTTCATGGCTGCAGTCAGTACTAGGTATGCATTAGTATCTCCTTTGCACAATTCTTTCACCTTTCCTCTACTTTTGATACTTGATTTTGATAACATTGATTTAGAAATCCATCTCTTCCTCTACTTACAATAAAGCCTGCTTATATACATTATCTGACTATATTGCACAACTTTATATCAGATCAGATCAGTTGCTCAGTCGTGTCCGACTAGATAGCATATTGAAAAGCAGAGACATTACTTTGCCAACAAAGGTTCGTCTAGTCAAGGCTCTGGTTTTTCCTGTGGTCATGTATGGATGTGAGAGCTGGACTGTGAAGAAGGGTGAGCGCCAAAGAATTGATGCTTTTGAACTGTGGTGTTAGAGAAGACTCTTGAGAGTCGCTTGGACTGCAAGGAGATCCAACCAGTCCATTCTGAAGGAGATCAGCCCTGGGATTTCTTTGGAAGGAATGATGCTAAAGCCGAAACTCCAGTACTTTGGCCACCTCATGCGAGGAGTTGACTCATTGGAAAAGATTCTGATGCTGGGAGGGATTGGGGGCAGGAGGAGAAGGGGACGACAGAGGATGAGATGGCTGGATGGCATCACTGACTCGATGGATGTGAGTCTCAGTGACCTCCGGGAGTTGGTGATGGACAGGGAGGCCTGGTATGCTGTGATTCATGGAGTCGCAAAGAGTCGGACACGACTGAGCAACTGATCTGATCTGATCTAATCTGATCTAGGTTGGTCATAACTTTCCTTCCAAGGAGTAAGCGTCTTTTAATTTCATGGCTGCAGTCACCATCTGCAGTGATTTTGGAGCCCAGAAAAATAAAGTCTGACACTGTTTCCACTGTTTCCCCATCTGTTTCTCATGAAGTGATGGGACTGGATGCCATGATCTTCGTTTTCTGAATGTTGAGCTTTAAGCCAACTTTTTTACTCTCCTCTTTCACTTTCATCAAGAGGCTTTTGAGTTCCTCTTCACTTTCTGCCATAAGGGTGGTGTCATCTGCATATCTGAGGTTATTGATATTTCTCCCAGCAATCTTGATTCCGAAGTGTTTCTTCTAGTCCAGTGTTTCTCGTGATGTACTCTGCATATAAGTTAAATAAACAGGGTGACAATATACAACCTTGACGAACTCCTTTTCCTATTTGGAACCAGTCTGTGGTTCCATGTCCAGTTCTAACTGTTGCTTCCTGACCTGCATACAGATTTCTCAAGAGGCATATCAGGTGGTCTGGTATTCCCATCTCTTGAAGAATTTTGCACAGTTTATTGTGATCCACACAGTCAAAGGCTTTGGCATAGTCAATAAAGCAGAAAGAGATGTTTTTCTGGAACTCTCTTGCTTTTTCCATGATCCAACGGATGTTGGCAATTTGATCTCTGGTTCCTCTGCCTTTTCTAAAACCAGCTTGAACATCAAGAAGTTCACGGTTCACATATTGCTGAAGCCTGGCTTGGAGAATTTTGAGCATTACTTTACTAGCGTGTGAGATGAGTGCAATTGTTGGGCAGTTTGAGCATTCTTTGGCATTGCCTTTCTTTGGCATTGGAATGAAAACTGACCTTTTCCAGTCCTGTGGCCACTGCTGAGTTTTCCAAATTTGCTGGCATATTGAGTGCAGCACTTTCACAGCATCATCTTTCAGGATTTGGAATAGCTCAACTGGAATTCTATCACCTCCACTAGCTTTGTTCATAGTGATGCTTTCTAAGGCCCACTTGACTTCACATTCCAGGATGTCTGGCTCTAGGTCAGTGATCACACCATCGTGATTATCTGGGTTGTGAAGATCTTTTTGTACAGTTCTTCTGTGTATTCTTGCCACCTCTTCTTAATATCTTTTGCTTCTTTTATGTCCATGCCATTTCTGTCCTTTATCGAGCCCATCTTTGCATGAAATGTTCCTTTGATATCTCTGATTTTCTTGAAGAGATCTCTAGTCTTTCCCATTCTGTTGTTTTCCTCTATTTCTTTGCATTGATCGCTGAAGAAGGCTTTCTTATCTCTTCTTGCTATTCTTTGGAACTCTGCATTCAGATGTTTATATCTTTCCTTTTCTCCTTTGCTTTTTGCTTCTCTTCTTTTCACAGCTATTTGTAAGATCTCCCCAGACAGGTCTTACTATATCCAACAATGCGCTGAAGGCTGTATGTACATTATCTCAATATTCTTGGGGGGAAGATATTATTATTAGCATTTAGTAGATGAGAAAAGTTCAGAGAGGCTTCGAAATTTCCTGCGCTCATACAACGTGGACAGGGCAATCAGAGAATCTGTGCACTTTCCACAAGATAGGTGTGTTTTCTATTGTTGTGTGCTTTTCTCGAAGTGACCAGTAAGATAATTTTTTCATACTGCGTGTGATGCTTCCCGGGAGAAAGAACTTTTGAGGGACAAAGGAGGGGCCAGATATGGCTACTTCTTCTGAGCTAAATGGTTTAAAAGCACTTCCAGAAAGTATTTTGGTCAGAGCAGTTATCAAATTCATATGTTAGATATGCTATGGGGTCTCTGAACATTAATTGCTGATTATCTTTGAGCACTTCCTGTATGTCAGGCACTGTGCTGTTACCTCAGTTGCTCTCAGGAGGTAATTACTGTTGTTATCCCCATTTTACAAATGAGAAGTCTGAGACTCTTGCAGGTTAAGTGACTTGCTTAAAGTACCAGTCTTTTTGGAGATGGAAGAGTCCTTTGAACCAGACAAATCCTGTTTGAACCTGAGTTCTGTTATTCAGTCCCTCATCTATAAAGCGTGCATAATAATATTTAGCTCATGGATTGTTGTGAGGGTTAAGTAAAAATACATGGAAATCCCAAGGCCCCAAGGAAGTAAAGCGGTGAAGTCAGGGAAACTAGTCTGCAAGCTGCTGTGGTCATCCAGCCTGAAGGGCTGAGGACCAGAACAGGACAGCAGCGATCATAAATGGAGAGGAAGCAGACAATCTGATAGATGTTTCCAAGGAAAAACAAAACACCTAGATATGATGAAAGGCTGAATGGGGTTAAGGGGAGAGAGGTGAAAATCAGACTCCAGGCTTCTCTGAGACCCTGGAGGAGCCGCTGAAGGAGTTCAGATGTAGGGAAAAAGAAGCTGTTGGAAAAGAACTGTTTTGGTTCTGAACATGTTGAGATGGGGAACTCAAAAGGGATCAATCATTTTTCATTCATTCAACAAACACGTGGAAATTGAAGGGAAGATGAGAATAAAGATTAAGAGCCATAGTTGCAGCCAGACTGTGCTTAGTCACTCATTCGTGTCTGACTCTTTGCAGCCCCATGGACTGTTGTCCACCAGGCTTCTCTGCCCATGGAATTTTCCAGGTAAAAATACTGGAGTGGGATGCCATTTCCTACTCCAGGGGACCTGCCTGACCTAGGGATTGAACCCATGTTTTCTGTGTCTCCTGCACTGGCAGGCAGATTCTCTAGGCCTGTTGCCACCTGGGCAGCTGGATTACCTGAGTTCAAATCCTAATTCTGCTATTTCCTGAGTATTGTGTCTTGGGCAAGCTGCTTAGTCTCTCACTGTCCTCAACTAAGAAATGAATACCATAATAGCACCTTGCTCATAGAGTGTCCGGAGAAGGCAATGGCAACCCACTCCAGTACTCTTGCCACAGACAGAGTAATGAAATCCCATGGACAGAGGGGCCTGGTAGGCTACAGTCCATGGGGTCGTGAAGAGTCAGACACGACTAAGCGACTTCACTTTCACTTTTCACTTTCATGCATTGGAGAAGGAAATGGCAACCCACTCCAGTGTTCTTGCCTGGAGAATCCCAGGGATGGGGGAGCCTGGTGGGCTGCCGTCTATGGGGTCACACAGAGTCGGACACGACTGACGTGACTTAGCAGCAGCAGCATAGAGTGTCATCAGGATTAAATGAGTCAGTGTCTGAGAAGTGCTCAGAATAGCACTAGCGTGTGTAGTAGTCTTACTATGTGCTAGGCACTGAGGATACAGAAATGAACAGGCTTGGTCCTTGACTTCAAGGAATTCTCAGACTAGCAGGAAAGCAAGGCCAGTTACATAATGAAAGAAAGGCATATGTTGCCAGAGAAACACGGAGACAAGCCACCAGTCTATTTGTGTGTGGGGGAGGGTGGGGAGGACTTCTGAACAATGGCTAGAGGCAGCCAGGAGACAGCAGGGCAGCCTTTGGAGGAGCCATGGCAGGGGGCATAGCTGGAACGGAAAGAATAGGATTGTGGCAGCAGGAGCTAAGGCTGGAAATGGGCAGGGCCAGTTTCTCGGAGCCCTTGATTGTGATGTTAAAAACTGTGAACACTCAGCTGAGGGAATTGACAGGATAATTCTGGCATTTGACATAGGTGCAGCAGTGGCTGAAAGGTCAGCTGGGTAGTCATGGTCCAGAGAAGGGGTGACGGTGTCCTGAGATAGGCTCACTGCTACTAGGATGGAGAGGGGGGATATATTTGAGAAATACTTCAGAGGCAACATCCGGGGATTTGGTGAGTGAATGGTTCAGCGTTCAGCGTTTTCAGAGCTGATGAAAGAAGGAGTGTTCTGGAGTTGGAAGTGGGTTGTTGTTAGTTCCAATCACTGAGAAAAAAAACATAGAAGGACTAGAATTAGGGTGGACATAAATTAACTGCTAGCAGGTTGATTTTCCGGGGTTTGCCGGGTGGTACACTGGTAAAGAGTCCACCTGCCAATGCAGGAGACACAAGAGACATGGGTTTGATCCCTGGGTTGGGAAGACCCCCTGGAGTAGGAAATGGCAACCCACTCCAGTATTCTTGCCTGGAAAATTCCATGGGCAGAGGAACCTGATGGGCTACAGTCCATGGGGCAGCGAAGACTCGGACACAACTGAGGATTAGAGCATGTATGTTGGTTCTCCCCACTAAACTGTAAACTCGCAGAGGGAGGGAGATTCCAGCGTTACTACCACCTCAAGGCCTGGCATAACCTCTTATTATCTATTCCATGCAAGGGGTGTCTCTTTCTTTAATATGTCATCTTTTCTCAAACCAACCCAGACCTTGGCCTCTGCTGCCCCAGGGAAAGGGAAGTATAGCTAAAATGAAAGGAAAATTAAAGGAAGCTCTTTCTTTTCCCTCTTCTCTTCTTTTTTTCTTCTTTTCTTTTTCTCTTCTATTCTTTTAAATTTAACAGACCTCAGATCCTGGCATAAACAAAAACATAATAATTCAGGAAGAATACTCAGCAAAAAGTCATCTCCTCTACCCACTTCCCACCCTCCACTACCTCCCGAAAAAGAAGAGTTAAAAATTCTCATGGAGCAAAAAAATCAAAACAGTGGTTGCCTTTGGGTGGGGAGTCTGATTAGGAAAGGAAACTTTCTGGGGGCTGGTGATTTTCTGTATTTTGACAGGACTGTAGGTTACACAGGTTTGTGAATTTGTCAGGACTTGTCAAGCTATAGTACTTAGACTCTGTCCATTTTGCTGGAAAAGGCTAACATTCCAACTCTGAGATTTTGAGTGGTCAGCCGTGAAAACCTTGGGTCTCTGAGCAAGTCTCCAAAGTTAGGAGAGTGAGTGGTGGAGGATACTACTGGGATCCTGCAAGGCATCTCATGCTGAAATAGGAAATGCCAATGCAGAAAGAGGGCGCAGGCCACCAGGTCACGAGCTCATGAGGATGAGCACCAGAAAGGATCAAATCACACCCTGCTGCTAGGAATGCCAGAGTAAACCCGGGCCACTTCCAACCCCGTAAAAGCTGTGACAGTCCCATACCACTCCAACAAGGGGATCTCTTCCATTCTCAGATGGGAATGGTGTCTAAACTACTCCCTCACTAGGTCATTTTAAGGATCAATTGGGATGTTAAATGTGACTACATTTTGTAAAGTGTTTAAAATACTCTGTGTCCCCCTAGGTCCTTTAAAAAAATAGCTTTGAAATTTTTAATTGTGGTAAAATACACATAACATAAAATTTTCCATCTTAACCATTTTAAAGTACACTGTTCAGTAGTGTTTACAGTCACATTTTCGACCAACCTCCAGAACATTTATTTGCAAAACGGAAACTCTGTGCCCGTTAATCATGTCCTTAGTCTCTGCTCCCCAGTGCCTGACAACCACCATTCTACTTCCTACCTCTAGGAATTTAACTTCTCTAGATACCTCATGTAAGTGTTTCTCATACACTCATACAGTATTTGTAATGCATGTATCTCATACAGTATTTGTCTCTTTGTGATTGACTCTCTTCACTCAGCGTAAGGTATTCGAGGTTCAATCATGTTGCAGCATGTGTCAGAATTTCCTTCCTTTTTGAGGCAGACATTCTATTGTATGTATACATCACCTTTTGTTTGTTCATTCTTGTATTGATGGACACTTGGATTGCTTCCGCCTTTTGACAGTTGTGAATAATGCTGCTATGAACGTGGATGTACCAGTATGTAGTTGAGATATACTGTTTTAAATTGTTTCGGGTGTATACCCAGAATTGGAATTTATGGATCATAATCTTTTGAAGAACTTCCAGACTGTTATAGTGGCTGCACCATTTTACATTCCCACCATGAGTGCACAAGAGTTTCAATTTATTCACATCTTTGCCAACACTTGTTATTTTGTTTATGTGTGGTTTTGTTTCTATAGTAGCCATCTTAATGGATTTGAAGTATGTCTCATTGTGGTTCTGATTTGCATTTCCCTAATAATTAGTGCTGTTGAGCATCGTTTCATGTAAACATTTCATTGTATAAAATTCCCAAACTTAATTTTTATTTTTTAAAATTTTCTAAATTTTTTATTATATATTGGAGTATAGTTGATATGCAATGCTTTGTTAGTTTCAGGTGTACAGCAAAGTGAATCAGTTTTACATACATCTATTCTTTTTCAGATTGTTTTCCCATTTAGGTTATTACAGAATATTGAGCAGCATTCCTTTGCCAACCTTTAAATACATGTTTTTCTATATAAATAAACAAATGGCTTATTGACCATTTGTATATCTTCTTTTGGAGAAGGGAATGGCAACCCACTCCAGTATTCTTGCCTAGAAAATTCCATGGACAGAGAAGACTAGAGGGCTACAGTCTACGGGGTCCTAAACAGTTGGACTCGAGAAAGAAATGGCAACCCACTCCAGTATTCTTGCCTGGAGAATCCCATGGACAGAGGAGCCTGGGAGGCTACAGTCTGTGGGGTCGCAAGAGTCGAATACGACTGAGCGACTAAGCACAGCACATATCTTCTTTAGAGACGTGTCTATTCAAGTCCTTTGCTCATTTAAAAATTGTGTTTGTCTTTTTGTTGTTGCATTCATCTTTTTGAAACAAGATTGAGTAAGGGAGAAAAGTGCTATGTAGACATTAGGTATTATACTCTTCATCTTTATCCCAATCTTTTAAAAGCCCTGAGATGCATGTGCTTGTTCTGGAGCACTCCAGAAGACACTGGCTGTTGTTGGCATCCATTGACCTGTCTATGTCTACATTTCCCAGGACCAACCATAGGGAATATCCACAAGCAAGTTGTGTTTTCTTTCCTTATATATCTAACACAAGGAAGTGATTAACAATTTCTGAAACATCCATTTGATGGTCACCAAAAATGTTGTTTAAAATTGTGTAATGATATATATTGAAAATAGCAAGACAATATTATATTTATATGATTTCAATTCTGCTCATTTTTATATAAAGAAACACTTTTACACATAGAAAAAAGAAAATGTACTTAAAGTTTGACCATTTTATACAATGGAGTATATACTTGGATAATCAGAAATATAAAAAGTAAAAAAAGAAAGAAAAATTGAAGGTAAGTGAGAAAGCCAAGTGACCACACATGCAAAAGTATAACAAGGATTAGCAGTTTTAAATCCCTTTTAGAATAAGGCAGGTTAAGAGTGTATGAATGAATGGATATTAGTGAGTTTGCAATATACTATTATATATTTATACTATTGAAATTCAACAAACTTTTAAAATTTATTTATTTGTGGCTGGCTGCTTGGTGCTGCGTGGGCTTTTCTTTAGTTGCAGAGAGCGAGAGCTACTTTCTAGGTGTGGTGTGTGGACTTCTCCTTGTGATGGCTTCTCTTGTTGTGGAGTACAGGTTTTAGAGCTGGTGGGCTCAGTAGTTGTGGCTCCCCAGGCTCTCGAGCATAGAGTCAATAGTTGTGGTGCATGGGCTTAGCTGCTCCGAGGCATGTCGGATCTTCCTGGGCCAGGGATCTAACCTGCACCTCCCACATTGGCAGGCAGATTCTTTACCACTGAGTCACCAGGAAAACCCTGTACTTGATAAAATAGTGAATTCAAACCATTGTTGAAAGGCAGATATGACATTTACCCTTTTCTATGAATTTGTTAGTGCACAGGAAAGGAAAAACTACAATCTCACTTGGTAAACTAGTGAGTAACAACAATAGTTATAACAATTGCTAACATTTACTTACTATGGACCAGACATTGTGCTAAGTAATATACATGCATACTCTTTAGAAGTGGCTCCAAAATTTCTACATGGGGCAGGTTTAGAATGTAACTTCTTTGGACAACAGGGCTAGGAGACTTGAACTGACATTAGATGGCAGACCCAGTGTATTTTTTGAAATTATGGGTTATTTGGGATGGTAATTATGTGTGTGTGGTAACGATGCTCTAAAGTCCCAAGAGGGGCTTGCCAGGTGGCGCTAGGGGTGAAGAACCTGTCTGCCAATGCAGGAGATGCAAGAGATGTGTGTTCAGTCCCTGGGGCAGGAAGATTCCCTAGAGGAGGAAATAGCAACTCACTCCAGTATTCTTGCCTGGAGAATCCCATGGACAGAGCAGCCTGGTGGGCTACAGTCCATAGTGTCACAAAGAATTGGACACAACTGAAGTGACTTAGCACACATGCCCCAAGCAGGAGACACAGGTTCAATCCCTTGGTCAGGAAGATCCCCTGAAGAAGGAAATAGCAACCACTCCAGTATCTTGCCTGAAAAATTCCATGGGCAGAGAAGCCTTCCGGGCTACAGTCCATGGGGTCACAAAAGAGTTGGACACAGCTTACCAACTAAACAACAATAACAGAAGTCCCAAGAAGTGACAACTCACCTCTTGGTTCCATCACTGCTGATTTCATTGAATCCATACAACTCTATAAGGCAGATATTGTTATGGCCCCCATATTCCACAAGAGAAACCTGAGGCTTGGAGAGGTTGATAATTTGTCTAAGGTCTCATAGGTATAAAGTGGCAGAGCCCCATTTGAAGATAAGTTTGTCTGACTCCTAAACCCATGTTCTTTGCTATAGTACTTTACTGATCATTTGTACAAGGGCTAGCCTTGTCCCAAAATTGGTAAATGGATTTTACCTAATCACTGAAAATGGCTCAAATCAGATTTCACAGACATAATGCAGGCACATGCAGACAAACACACACACCCCTGTTGAACTTCTTAAAACACCCCAGAGGAAACTACTTATTGAATGGGATAAAATACATTACAGTATATTGAAAATAATCCGTTCAGTTCAGTTCAGTAGCTCAGTTGTGTCTTACTCTTTGCAGCCCCATGGACTGAAGCGCGTCAGGCCTCCCTGTCACAATATATTTAATGAATTAGACTTTTTTGCTAACGTAATAATTTGTCTTTTGGTTTTTGAAGATGACTTGTCCCATTGCAAATGGGTCAGATTCTTCAGAAGGGCCTCAAGATATATATAATAAAACAGTGTTTTATTATAAACATAATAAAAGACATAGATCCATAGTAAACAAGATAAACACAAACTACTCTGACAAATACAGCTTGAGGTTCAAGGATTAGACAGTTGCTCAGAGGTACAGCTAGTTCCCAAGGGGAATGAATAGGACACTTCTCACTCCAATGCTTTCCAGCTTAGTCGGGCAGTCTTCACTTGTGACACTTATTAAATCCATTTACTTAAAAATTTTAAGACTATTGAGGCTATGCCATAAAAATGCATGTTGGTACTGGGAAATTGTTAAGTAAAAAATAAATTACAAAATAATATTAGGATGTGAAACCTGTTTTGGTAGAATGAATCCCCCAAAGTGTGTTTGTATATATGCATATATAGTCACAGCAAAGTACTGAAAAGACATACTAAAATGTTAACACTGGCTTTCTCTGAAGAGTGATTTTTATCTTATTACTCTTTTTAACGTGCTTTCAAGTTTTCTGGATTGTATTTGTTAATTTGCACTTAGGATAAAATGACTTAAAAATGAAAAGCACTGTCACCATACCTAGTTTCCAATGTAATGCTGCAGACTGCAGTACAGGATGCAGTTTTGTAACAAGACAGGAACAGAAATTCAAAGGAAGGAATGAACTCCCTGCTGTGGGACACCAGTGCTAGTGAGAGATCCCGGGGACTGTTGAGGGCTCTGAGAGTGAGAGGCACAGGGGTGCCCTGCATTTGTTAAGTGAAGAATTAAGGGAAAGAAAGAGAAGGGAAGGAGGAAGGAAAGGAAGAAATACAAAGGTCCGAGAAGAGAAGGTGCTAGGAGATGCTGAGAGTTGTTAAATATCATTATTGTCATTATTTGGGTTCTTTTTTTTCTTTTGGGATATGGAGGACATGTAGTTTTCTGTTGCTCCTAGAACAAATTACTACAAAACCAAGTGCCCTAAAACAACACAGATTTATTCTCTTACAGTTCTGGAGGTCAGGTGTCCAAAAGTGGGTCTCAGGGGCTAAAATGAAAGTGATGGCAGGGTTGTGTTCCTTTTGTAGGCTCTAGGAGAGAATCTCTTCCTTCTCTTTCCAGTTCTAGAGACTGTCTCAATTTTATAAAACCCTTGAGATTGGACCCACCAGATAATCCTGGATAATCTCCCCATCTCAATATTTTAAGGTTAATTTTATCTGCTAAAATAAAATTTACCTTTTGCCACGCTAGGTAATATATTCACAGGTTCTAGAAATTAGAATATGGGTATCTTAGGGGTGAGGAAGGGGATATTATTCCGCTTACCGCAGAAGGAAACTGGTATGTTCTACTATCTACCTTGTACGCTGTAAACATAACCTCATCTAAATCTTCAACAAGCCTTGTAAAACATATGCCAGGATTTGCTTTTAACGTTGAGAAGACTGATGCCGGTAGGGAAGGATGGGGAGAAGGGATAGTTAGGGAGTTTGGGATGGACATGTATACACTGCTATATTTAAAATGGATAAGCAACAAGGATGTACTGTATAGCGCAGGGCACTCTGGTAAATGTTATGTGAGAGTCTGGGGTGGGAGGGGAGTTTGGGGGAGAATGGATACATGAATACATATGGCTGAGTCCCTTCATTGTTTACCTGAAACTATTACAACATAGCTTGTTAATCAGCTATACTCCAATACAAAAGAAAAAGTTTTAAAAACAAAATAGATAAACTGAGGAAACTGAGCCTCAACACAATTTGGGATTCTGCACAAGGTTAAGTAGCTAGGATGCAAACATCCCAGGTTCCTGAGCAGGAGCTCAACCCAGCCTGCCTGGTGGCCTTGCCTCCACTCATCTCTCCCGCTCACCTCTACATCCTCTCTCCTGTCTGGGCCTGTCCTCCAACTCCCTGAACAAGCTTACACTTCTGTTTCCCAGGTCATTGTGTTCTCCTGATGACCATGTAGGTATGGCTTTGTGCTTAGGTTTGCTAATCTAGGAAGTCAAGCCAGCTGCCCCTCAGAATCTTCTTTAAGCCCCAGGTCTCCTTTATTCAATGAGCATTTTTGAGCTATTGGGCTGGGGGTGCTAGAGCAGCATGGAAGATAGATGTAAGCTAAAAATGACAAGATAGTCTAGGGGATACATATTATATCAGACATGTGGACTGCAGCATTATAGGAAGCCAGAGCAAGTCCTGGGAACTTTGCGTGAATCTTTCTCATGGACCTTGGGTGAAACCTAAGCATATTCAAAAGCAGAGACATTACTTTGCCAACAAAGGTTCGCCTAGTCAAGGCTATGGTCTTTCCTGTGGTCATGTATGGATGTGAGAGCTGGACTGTGAAGAAGGCTGAGCGCCGAAGACTTGATGCTTTTGAACTGTGGTGTTGGAGAAGACTCTTGAGAGTCCCTTGGACTGCAAGAAGATCCAACCAGTCCATTCTGAAGGAGATCAATCCTGGAATTTCTTTAGAAGGAATGATGCTAAAGCTGAAACTCCAGTATTTTGGCCACCTCATGCGAAGAGTTGACTCATTGGAGAAGACTCTGATGCTGGGAGGGATTGAGGGCAGGAGGAGAAGGGGACGACAGAGGATGAGATGGCTGGATGGCATCACTGACTCGATGGATGCGAGTCTGAGTGACCTCCTGGAGCTGGTGATGGACAGGGAGGCCTGGCGTGCTGCGGTTCATGGGGTTGCAAAGAGTCGGACACGACTGAGCGACTGATCTGATCTGATCTGATCTGAAGCTCCAGGAAATAAACAAAGACTTCTTCGTTTTCTTTTGAGCTCCCTGGGGGACCAGAACTGATTCATCTTTGTGTTCCCTGTGTCTTTCTTATAGCTGTGCTCCATAAATATTTAGAAGTTGGTAACAGGACCAAGATAGGAATAGCAAAAGGAGCAGTGTCTCAGATCAACAAAGGGTTAAAGGTCACTGGGGAAGGCGGTGCTTTAGGTTTCTCTTGCTCTCTATGCTACCTAGCAACTGATGACACCAACATTTCCACTGTTTTGACTGGGAGAGAGACCTCGAATGTCACAGTTGCTGAATCACCAAAAACGGAGAGAGCCGATACAGTACAGGTTCCTGAAAGATCAACAGGGACCTGTCAGTGTTTTTGTTAAAAGAATCAGAAGAGAAGGATTTTAGAGGGGCTGATGATGCTCCTATTGCCTCTCATCATTGTATTAATGATGAAGCTCAGCAATGCTCGTGAGTACCCCAAGTTCTCTTTACTCTAAACTCCCCAGCTGAGGGAGCCTCTGGGAAATAGTTTGTCTTCCTAAAACTCCTGGTGAAATGAAGAAGCCAGAAGCAGAAAAGTGTGTTTATTCAACCCAGGACTTGTTGGAGTGATGAACTGGAAAGCTATACAGTTTTCCAGTTCGTGTGTGTAGGATCTTGATGTTACCCACCTTTTCTGAGGGGTTGAAAGCCATTCTGGAAAGACCCTCTGGGTAACTTCCTCACTTCCTGTTTCCTTTCTGAACCTTGTTCCCTTTCTTTTCTGCTCATGTCTTTTCTTTTACTTTTGTTTTTCCTCCCTACTAGCTTGGTGAGTCTCATGAGGATGTGGTCAGGGATTCAGGAGCGCTGAAGAGTAGAGCAGATCCATTGTTCACATTTATTTGTTTATCCTCCTCACCACAGGCCCTACCTGTAACACAAGATCCCAGAAAGATAAAACCATGGTTCTGAACTTGTGTACTGAGTGTAAGAGTTATCAACTGAGTAGAAAAAGGTTTTCATTGTATGGGGAACCTGTGTTACTAGGGAAGCAGTTGCTTTCTGTTGCCCCCAATACAGAAGTAGACTGGTGGGCTGGAAGCAACAGGTTTCTCTGCTCTAAGCAGCTTCTTTCTCAGGTAGAGTTCAGCACTCCCAGGGGTTTGCTGGACAACATCTGGTCTACCATCATAGGCAACGATGCATGAGCATGATGGGAAGGAGCTCTTTCAAAACATCTGTGTGTTTTTTGATGACCTACTATGTGATGGCACTTTTGGGGACATGACCATGGACAAGATAGACATAGGTCCTAATTCTATAGAAACTTAATCCAGAAAAGTCCTACCATTCAAGTCAGAAATGGGAAAGATTGAAGGTGAAGGTAAGAGACAGAGGATAAAAAGAGGGCAGGAGTGATATTTCTAGAAGGTAAAAAGGCTATATATTGCCTGTATTTTATTCTCAAAGAACTCTCCAATAATATGACCACAGTATCCCCTAAATATAATCTTTCACGTGTTAGTCTAACTAACCCTTGTGGCTGAGACAATATCTCCATTTCCCGATGAGGAGATCCAGGCCTAGAGAGGTGGACTCAGCTCATATAATGAACAGAGTCTGAAGCACATGCAGGCCTTCCCGCCCACAGTCCTGGGCTTTCCCACAAAATCGTAGCATCTCTGGATGTGGTTGCTCGGCACTTTGATAACTGGCGGGATGAGAAATAGAACCAGTCATCTACGAAGGGCAGGGAAGGTCACCTTGTGCTGGCTCTCCTTCTCTTGGCTCCTCCCACTGCATCCTTCTCGGCCCTGTGTTGTGTCCTGGGGGGTTGACTGCTACAGACCATGTCACCCAGTCTCTCTCACAGGCTGATTTCTGTTTGGGTTCACTCAATAGGAGACGCTGAGGGAAAGCAATCAGAGAGCGACGCGAGGTTGAGCTATTACCTTCTTCTTTCCCCTCTTTCTCTAGTGCCTCTGGTAGTATAATAGCTGTGTCCCTCCGCAATACAGTTTTCCATGAATGGCCCTTTCTTCATGGTTCTAGCTACCTTTGGGCTTCAGAAACATTATTTGCTCCTCTAATCGCTACAACCCTAGGGCTGGTAATGGCTTCCTATAACTGGTAGCTTCTGGATTCCTTAACATCCTTCATTTGTTCCTGTAACCTTGCTTGCAGCTCTGTGTAGAGTCCCTCCACTGAAGTTTCTTCATGTGACTCATCTAGAGTGAAGGCTATTACCTGCCAGGACCTTGGCTGGACACGCTGAGCATTGAGGAGTGCTAACAGGGAAGGAAGATGGCGTTATGAAAAAGGACTTGGTCTTCTTGATATTTGGACCTAATGCTGGCCCTGAGTGGGAGCTTCTAGAGGTGGAAATGCAAGGAGGAGATATCAGAGTGTTTGAGAACAAGGTTAAGAGATCAGAGTGTTTGAGGAAGGTTTTCGGGGAAGGCAATGGCACCCCACCCCAGTACTTTTGCCTGGAAAATTCCATGGACAGAGGAGCCTGACAGGCTCCAGTCCATGGGGTCGCTAAGAGTTGGACATGACTGAGCGACTTCACTTTCACTTTTCACTTTCATGCATTGGAGAAGGAAATGGCAACCCACTCTGGTGTTCTTGCCTGGAGAGTCCCAGGGACGGGGGAGCCTGATGGGCTGCCCTCTATGGGGTCACACAGAGTTGGACACGACTGAAGCGACTTAGCAGCAAGATCACTCCAGCATCACTTCCAGTGTGGTGTTCTCACTGGCTCCATAGCCTTCAGTAACCTGTTCTTGCCTTTGTCCTCCCATAGCTCCTGCTCCCAGTTTTATAATTTTCTATCTACCAAAATCTTTCAGTCAAGGCTCTCCTTAAAGCGGGGAGAGAGATCTCATTTTTCTCGTTTCCCTCATATGTTCTAGTGACCGATAGGCACTTAATACCTCCTGGAATTTATATTCCAAGGTGATGTTTCTAAGAAATTGAAGTGATCTGACTGTATGCCATAGAACAGGGGTCCCCAACCCCAGGGGCCATGGACCAGTACTGATCTGTGGCCTGTTAGCAAAGGGGCCACAAAGGAGGAGGTAAATGGCAGGCAAGTGAGCAAGCAAGCAAAGCTTCATTCATATTTATAGCTGCTCCCCATAGCTCGAATTACCACCTGAGCTCACCTCCTGTCAGATCAGCGGCAGCCTTAGATTCTCATAGGAACACTCAAGAACGTGCTGCGAACTCTGCATGGGAGGGATCTAGGTTGCAGGCTTTTTTATGAGAATCATCCTGAAACCGTCCCCCACCCCTCGTCATTACCCAGTCTGTGGAAAAGTTGTCTTCCAGGAAACCAATCTGTGGTGCTAAAAAGGTTGGGGACTGCTGCCATAGAGAACTTGGGCAGCAATAATGACTAAATTCATGACTGTGGTTTATTCCGGTTGCAGAATTTGCATGAAAAAGAAAGAGGTTTCCAGCCCGTGGGAAACTGTGAGCTGGTGAGGGGTGGGTGTAATCAGGTAGGGCAGGCATGGGGTCTCTCTGGCAGAGCCATGTGTGGTTTGTATGGTTGATCCTGAAAAACACCAAGGTCAGTCTCTCAACGTTATTCATAACTCTATGGATATTTCAATATGCCATATCAATCTGCCTCATGAAGTCCTCCACAGACAAGGACTGATGATAGATAAGTCCCCGGAATTGTCAACTCGGCTAGTGTTAAGAGACAGGCTTGCAAATTATCTGCTAAGAAATGACCTTGAGTTCCAAGAGTTAACATGAGAAAATATGGGCACTTGCTATAGACCTTATTAGACTAGTCTGTTTCCATGGAGCTGTTGCCAAGGTATACGCAGTAGAAATTTCTCTAAGATACTGTTTTACTCCCCTAAGGCCCTCTTCTTCTTAGTTGACATTGAATCTATCTAAATCTGAGAAATTCAACTAATTTGTAGATTTTCTTCTGACTAGTGGGAATATTTATCTATTCTTACTAAAACCCATTGACCTCGGTCATCCTCTCACCCTAGAGGATTGCCAAAGTCTCAAAGGAAGGGGCCTAGGTTAAAGATAAAACACATGACTTTTTAAATACTTGCTTTATGAAACCCAAATTGAGACAGATGATAAAGGACGTTCTTTCTGATGGCCAAGTTTATATTTATTATGGAAAGCCTTTCAAGAGTATGAGTACCAAATCACATTTTGTTACAACTTCAATGAATCATTTTATAAGAATAGAATTCATAAAATTGTAATTCTTCTGGGAAATAGGAGACCTGTGGTCATCATCGTACACAGAGAGTACTGGGGGGAAAAAAACCATCAGGTCCCACTCATTCATTCTCTGAAGCTCTACATGGCCCACAGTGGTCTCCTTGCTATTCCTCTAACACATGGAATGGGTAACTTTCTGGAGGACTTGGGCTTGTTGTTCTGTCTGGAAGGTTCTCCTAAGCTGACTTCCTTTCTCCATTCACATCTCTGCTCAAGTGCCACCTGCTGAGACAGCCTTTCCTGGCCCCTCTACCTATAAGATCATCCCTCTTCACATTCTATTTTCCTTGTTTTGTTCTTTTTTTGAAATTAGTTTTTCTCTTTTTAAATTTTCTCTTTTTTCATTATCTTTTTCTCCATTTTAAAAAATTTGTTTATTTTTGTATATATTTCCTTTCCCTGCTTTATTTCTCCTCAAAACCCTTATCAGCAGCTCATCTTGTGTTATATACTTACCTACTGCCAGTCTTCCTTCTAGAAAGGAGTTCAGATAGCTGGGACATTGATGTGTTCATCGCCGTATTCCTAGCAGTTAGGACTGTGCCTACTGGAAGTTCAGAAAAGAATAATATTTAAAAGGGACACTGGTAACCTCCAAAGGGTAGCCTTAAAAGAGTAACTAAAAAGTCACACATTCAGCACTTCCTGGCCCTCAACAAGTTTCTGTAGTGAGAGGAGTTGTGAGGAGAGACTGGCAGTTCTTGAAGTGTATAGAGCCACCCACATCACTGCATAGTTGGACAAGTGTCCAAAGGCCCTCTTAACTAAAAATATCACCCTCCACTTCTCCCTCTCATTCCCACGATGCCTGAAATTCCAGAGAGTAGTTCCCAGGAATCATAATCATTGTGACTGTGTTAAGGCATAGGACCACTTGGGAGGGCCAACAAATAATCAGGGCTTTGTTGAACTGGTCCTCCAGTCACGACCCACAGCCAGCTGCAGGAAGGTCTTGAGTCCGGTTCCCCTGGAACAGGAAAATCTGGAATTAGTGAGTCATCCTTGACACAAGGGGGCGGGAGAGAGCAATGGTGAGCCTGGCGAGGAGCCTGAACCAGAGCCTGGGATGGGGAAGGGCCTATGCTTCTGAACGGCTGGGCAGTCTAAGGCAGAGAGGCTTCCTGCTTGAGAGGTCAAAGGGAAATTCTTGGGCCCTCTACTTATGGATTCCTAAGGATGATCTTGGACAATTTTCTTAATCTCTCTGAACCGATTTCCTATCTGTGAAATGGGAATTTTAAGAAAGTGAAAAGTGTTAGTCAGTTGTGTCCAACTCTTTGCGACCCCATAGACTGTAGCCCACCAGGCTCCTCTGTCCATGGGATTCTCCAGGCAAGAATACTGGCGTGGGTAGCCATTCCCTTCTCCAGGGGATCTTCCAACCCAGGAATCAAATCCAGGTTTCCCACATCGCACTTGGATTCTTCACTGTCTGAGCCACCAGGGAAGCCCTGGGAATTTTAAGATCTACCTCAAAGGGTTGCAAGACTTCTCAAGTGGCTCAGATGGTAAAGAATCTGCCTGCAATGCAGGAGGCCCTGTTTCGATCCCTGGGTTGAGAAGATCCCCTGGAGAATGGACTGGCTACCCACTCTAGTATTCCTTCTTGCCTAGAGGATTCCACGGACAGTGGAGCCTAGTGGGCTACAGTCCATGGGGTCACGAAGAGTCGGGCACAAGTGACTGAGCGCACGCACACACACACAAAAGGTTGCACTGAGAAGTAAATATAATTCATGTTTATCCAAGACTTAGCATGGTTGCTATCACATGGTTTGCACTCAAGAAATAAGTGTGGTTCTGAGGGTTATGATTCAGATTTCGCTGCACTCCATGGCACATGGAAGGCCTAACTTCATAGCGGGTTTTCCACCTCCTCCTTGTGGCATTTCTGGATCCCTTCATGGAAGAGCAAGATGTCTCTCCTGGTTGCTGGAACATTCCATTGGTGCCTCTTTTGTGGCACTTACTGCTTGCTGCCATATGTCCCTGTGTTGTATTTATTTTTGTCACATTCTTTGGCTCTCCAATGGGCTTCCCTGATGGCTCAGCTGGTAAAGAATCCGCCTGCAATGTGGGAGACCTGGGTTCAATCCCTGGGATGGGAAGATCCCCTGGAGAAGGGAAGGGCTACCCACTCCAGTATTCTGGCCTGGAGAATTCCATGGACTGTATAGTCTGTGGGGTCGCAAACAGCTGGACATGACTGAGTGACTTTCACTTTCACTTTGGCTCTGCAATAATACTGTAAATTCCTGGAGGAAAAGAACTGGTGTCTGATCTGTCTTTCCCTTCCTGACTTTGCCTCACAATTCCTCTTACATGATAGAAACTCAAGTATCAATTGCCCTCATGGATGACTATCTGAAAATACGTTAGCAGTTATTGTCATTTCCACAGCCTTTTGTCAAAATGGTCCAGCTAGATCATCTACAGGCTAAAAGGAACGTAATTTAGGATGTAAAGTCACCACTATATTTGGTCTGATTGCTGTTCAGTTGTGCTGTTCAGGCTTTTCAGCAACGTCTATCAGAGGCTGCTGGGACAGAGCAGCCTCTTTGAGAAGCAGCTTGACTGGCCTAGACAGAAGACCAAATTCAAAATTGTAGATTTCAGTCCACTAAGTGGACTGATGTTGATAATCTGTTCATGGAAAGGGAGAGAAAAACCCAATTTTGTAATTATTGCCACAAGAAGAAAGAATCAGAAGATCAGAGTGAATCATATGAAATTGCCATTTTAGTAGATCAAAACTAGTCCAATAGAGGTCTTTTCAAATGATTCAACCTTCATAGTTATATGGAAATCTAATCATCCGGGCAGCATATCCATAGGAATATAACTTATCACAAGGTCTAACGTATCATGAGAGAAAGGGTACCATGAATTTTCTCCTGTTTTTTTCTGTTCTGAGTTACTGACTTAACATCTGTCAACCAACTTCCCATCACAGCTGAGGTAACATTTTGGAAGCCCAAGTAAGGAGCAAGCGTGGCTCATACCTGCCAGATGGGTAACTGGGTAAGAGGCAGAGGAAGGGGACAAGGCTGTGATGTCCTGGAGCAGAGCCACAGCTTGACTGCACGAGGCTGGATGGGCAGGCGACTGGCAGACGGAGGCCAGCCTTTAGGGGCAGAGCACTCTGTGAAGTCAGGGCTGGCTGGTGGAGAAAAGCTGCTCCGAAACCAGGAAAAAGACTCGGAGGCTGGAGGAAAGGGCATTCCACTGTCCTTGGACAGCCGGCAACAGACCATGTGTCTCTCTGTTGACCTCTAACCTCTGGATTATGCAAATCTTTATGAAGTTACATTTTTGTAAGAAAGTGAAATTACCTGGATGGTAGATATTATGTATAGAGATGATGTCAGTGATACTCATTTAGAATAAATAACCCCATTGAGCAGTAATACCCCAAGTTGGTAATACTATTTTTTTTGTTTGTTGGCATCTTACTAGGCATGCGGACCCCAGATATCATAGAAGGAAACCCAGTTTCCGAGGGAAGTTCTGTATGTTAATGACACAGTCTCTTTTTAAAATCCTTCTTCTTCCCTCTCTCTCATTCTTTGTCTGGGATTTGATTTCTATGAGGCTTTTTGCTATCAGAAGCGTGGAAGCAATTCCTACCTATTTCTTTTCCCCTCACCCCCTCAGCTCCAGCCCCAGGCCTCACTGCTTTTCCCGGAATGTGCCAGGCTGACCTTTCCTTGGGGCCTTTGTACGAAATTCCCCTGCCTGGACCGCAGTCCCCAGACATCTGCCTGGCTCCCTTGTTCCCTGTAGACACTTGTTCAAAGTCTTCTCAGAGCAGCTTTCTCTAACTTCCGCTGTTTAGAATTACCTTGCTTAGTCCTCTTTGCACGTTTATTTTTATCCACTGCACTTTTTAAATGACGGGTTATATGTATTTATTTTATACTGTCTGCCTTTCTTGTGTGCTCCCATTAGGGTGTAGGCTCCAGAAGGGCAGACATTTTTACCTGTTCTGTCTGTGATGTGTTCAGAGTCCAGAATAGCGCCTAGCACAGAGAAGGTGCTCACATGTTTGTTGAGTACTCAGATGGAGACTAAGAAAGTGTGAGAAAATGTTCATGACTTGCTTTTCCTTTTGCCTCCATCTTTGAGCAGTTGCATAATCTGCGGAGGAACCACAAAACCTTTCCAGATGTGGAGAAATAGAACCGTTTGCAAAATGGGTTGCAGATTCCACCATATTACACCTTTTGTAGACTCTAGGCTGGATGTAAATTAGATTTCAGCTCTGCTTCCCATTCACCAGCTTGCCCCTTATGAAAAGTATTTTTTAAAGTATAAGTTCCTGGGAGTTCCCTGGGAATTATAATTTAATTTTATAAAACTACAATTTTATTTTATTTTATTAAAATTTCTATTTTAGGGTTTAAGTCCAGCAGTTAAGACTTGGAGCTCTCACTGCTGGGGTCCTGGGTTGGACCCCTGGTCAGGGAACTAAGATACTCATGTGGTGAGGCCAAAAATGTTTTTTAAATAAAGCATAAGTTTGAAGTTAAATTGATTCACATTCATTCCAGCATAATCAATTATTTTGAAGCAGAAAAATAGTGTTTTGCAAACAATTTACAAATACCTACAAATATTTAAGTTCCAACCATGCGCTAGGCTCCTTGTGCTAGGCCGTGTAGGACATACAGAAGGAAGAAGCTAAATCCCAGTTCTTAAGTATCTTAGGACTGAGAAGTGAGTAGAAAGTGAACAAAGATAAGAGAATAGAAGGCAGAATACGGAACTATTGTTTCAGGGATAGAGTTTATGCCTCTACTTTATCCTCACTCTTGTTTTCATAAGAACCAACACTTTTGTGATGGTCTTATGTCCAGTCTCAGAGGTTTTCACTGGGTTGCCTCCCAATCCAGCCCCAACCACCACAGGAAGGGAGAGGGGTGGGGAATAAAAGGTCAAAGCAGTACAGAGGGACCGTGGGGCCTTTATGCTCTGCCCAGGCCTGGGGAAGAACAGCCCCCATCTTGCTCAGCACCACAGCTGACATGCAGGATACTACCTCCAGGGAGGGGGCCCATGGGCCATGGGTGCTGCCAAAAACTGCTCCCACCCCAGCTGGAGGAGCAGAGAGAAAGAAAACTGAGAAAGAAAGAAAGAAAACTGGAGGAGCCTGCAGATTACAGAACTGGTGCAATCGGTTGGAAGGGGCCGGAGCTGAGTAGGCCTGCTTTGGCCTCAGGGAATCCTGCTGCTGCTGCTGCTGCTAAGTCGCTTCAGTCATGTCCGACTCTGTGTGACCCCATAGACGGCAGCCCACCAGGCTCCTCCATCCCTGGGACTGAAGTGAAGGTTCCCTGGCCTTGGGGAGGGCTGTTCTAAAAGACAGTCTGCACAGTATGGATTCTCTCATAAACGGCTTTAGAAAAAGTTATAGCCAGACGTGCATGCACAAAAATGAACCCAACCATTTTGTGAACTGCTTTTTTTTTTTTAAATTTGACTTTTTACTTAAACATATATTTAAAAAGAAGAGGAAGGAGTAAGCTTCATTAAGTGGCATTCAACCTGGGGGTCAGATGGGGAGACCCCCATCTGAGGGTCTCCACAGCGACCAAGGCCGTGCCTGAAGATCTGAGCCTTCACAAAGGGGACAGCAGTGGGATGAGCTACCTGGAAAAAACTGGGGGAAATGGTGTCTAGGGCAGCTCTTAGACACATACAAGAGAGGCCGTGGATGTGGCTCCACCTTTTAGAGGGCCCTGCTCCAACAACTCCCTTATCCACATCCTTCCCCCACAGAGCAAGGCATCCATGAGGCCAAGCGGAGGTGCTTGCCCTGGGTCTGCACCTCACCACAGGTATCTGGAACCTGCAGCTCTCTGCCCAGATGACTCAGGGCTGCTTGAATTTACACGGGCCTCTTCCTTTGGTCCATCCTCCTAAGGATGGACTATGCTGCTGGTAAGGCCTCTGCTAAGTCCAAGAGGTGGCAAAGAGGCAGTGTTTATAGATGGAGCCTGAATGAGAGAGCACCAGGCCCTTAGCAGAGCTGAGGGGAGTTGGGGTAGGTAGAGAAAGAGGTGGGTCTCAGGCTAAGGCCTGGGGGCTGGAGGATGGAGGCTAGCTTTCTCTGCGCCACCACCAAGTCAGATTTTTTAATTTGAACTTGGGCTTTGGGGTCATACACAGGGATATTTGTCAAGATAGGGAGGGTAGAACATACTAAACAGTTCTTTAGCTTGATTTATCCCTGTAAGATATTTGGGCCTCTGGCATGTGGGCCTCCTCTGATCTCTTGACACATCCTTGCAAATGTCAGGGCTGGTCTTGGGGGCTGTCTTTAGAGATGCATTTTGCTGACTGGGGAGGATGTTGATGGGTCAGGATGGTAGGAGGTAATAAGATAAAAGGCCTAGAGATGGGCATTTCCAGACAACAGTGAGCAGAGCAGGGGAAGAAAGCCACCGTGCTGTGTGTCTTCTCCCTGCCAGCTCTTTGGCAGGACATGGAGGACCTTGGTTTCCTTGACCTCGGCTCTGCTTACCTCTTAGGTGTCATTTCTCCTTTCCTCTGTGATGCTTGCTGAGCTCCAGCATCCTAGGCCACTGGTTCCCGCAGTGAGCCCCGCTCTCCTAGCCTCTGTCTGTACAAATTGGTTTCTGTTCTGCTCCTACTGTTTGTCCTCTCTCCTATGTCCCTGCTCAGCCTCATGGCCTGCTCACCTCCTCCCCATCCCAGGATCTCCCCTAAGATGTATCTTCTCTAGAAAGTCTTCCCTGAAGGCCGACGCCCTGCACTGACCCCATTATGACACCATCCCATTCCTTCCAGACTGCGCTGTCTCCACCAGACATGGAGTTTCCTGGTTGACACGAGAGAAGTTCAGTGCAAAAGCAGCAGAGAAAGTCACGCAGTTTTGTTTCACCTTAGCCGGCTTTTGACCATCAGGGACTATGACAATTCTTACAGTGAGGTTTGGCTAGAAGAAAAAAGTAGAGAAAGAATAGGAAAATGGTTTTCAGAGTTGGTTTGATATAATGGACAAAGCATTCTGCTTTTTAAAATTTGAAAATTAAATTTTTTAAGAAAAAATTAAAAATTTTCCTTGGAAAGCCTGAGTCTTTATGTGAGTTCTCACTGTGGGTCTGTTGAGCAGACTAACCAACCCGGGTGTGTGTGTGTGTGTGTGTGTGTGTGTGTGTGTGTGTGTGTGTGTGTGTGAGTACACGTGCCTGTGCATGCACAGCAGTGAGATCAGATCAGTCGCTCAGTCGTGTCCAACTCTTTGCGACCCCATGAATCGCAGCACACTGGGCCTCCCTGTCCATCACCAACTCCCAGAGTTCACTCAGACTCATGTCCATCGAGTCAGTCAGTGATGCCATCCAGCCATCTCATCCTCTGTCATCCCCTTCTCCTCCTGCCCCCAATCCATCCCAGCATCAGAGTCTTCTCCAATGAATCAACTCTTCGCATGAGGTGGCCAAAGTACTGGAGCTTCAGCTTTAGCATCATTCCCTCCAAAGAAATCCCAGGGCCAGTCTCCTTCAGAATGGACCTGTTGGATCTCCTTGCAGTCCAAGGGACTCTCAAGAGTCTTCTCCAACACCACACTTCAAAAGCATCAATTCTTCGGCCCTCAGCCTTCTTCACAGTCCAGCTCTCACATCCATACATGACCACTGGAAACCATAGCCTTGACTAGACGGACCTTTCTTGGCAAAGTAATGTCTCTGTTTTTCAATATGCTATCTAGGTTGGTCATAACTTTCCTTCCAAGGAGTAAGCGTCTTTTAATTTCATGGCTGCAGTCACCATCTGCAGTGATTTTGGAGCCCAGAAAAATAAAGTCTGACACTGTTTCCACTGTTTCCCCATCTATTTCCCATGAAGTGATGGGACCGGATGCTGTGATCTTCGTTTTCTGAATGTTGAGCTTTAAGCCAACCTTTTCACTCTCCACTTTCACCTTCATCAAGAGGCTTTTTAGTTCCTCTTCATTGTCTGCCATAAGGGTGGTGTCATCTGCATATCTGAGGTTATTGATATTTCTCCCGGCAATCTTGATTCCAACTTGTGTTTCCTCCAGTCCAGCGTTTCTCATGATGTAATCTGCATAGAAGTTAAATAAACAGGGTGACAATATACAGCCTTGACGAACTCCTTTTCATATTTGGAATGAGTCTGTTGTTCCATGACCAGTTCTAACTGTTGCTTCCTGACCTGCATACAGATTTCTCAAGAGGCAGATCAAGTGGTCTGGTATTCCCATCTCTTTCAGAATTTTCCACAGTCTATTGTGATCCACACAGTCCAAGGCTTTGGCATAGTCAATAAAGCAGAAATAGATGTTTTTCTGGAACTCTCTTGCTTTTTCCATGATCCAACGGATGTTGGCAATTTGATCTCTGGTTCCTCTGCCTTTTCTAAAACCAGCTTGAACATCAGGAAGTTCACGGTTCACGTATTGCTGAGGCCTGGCTTAGAGAATTTTGAGCATTACTTTACTAGTGTGTGAGATGAGTGCAATTGTGCAGTAGTTTGAGCATTCTTTGGCACTGCCTTTCTTTGGGATTGGAATGAAAACTGACCTTTTCCAGTCCTATGGCCACTGCTGAGTTTTCCAAATGTGCTGGCATATTGAGTGCAGCACTTTCACAGCATCATCTTTCAGGATTTGGAATAGCTCAACTGGAATTCTATCACCTCCACTAGCTTTGTTTGTAGTGATGCTTTCTAAGGCCCACTTGATTTCACATTCCAGGATGTCTGGCTCTAGGTCAGTGATCACACCATCGTGATTATCTGGGTGATGAAGATCTGTTTTGTACAGTTCTTCTGTGTATTCTTGCCATCTCTTCTTAACATCTTCTGCTTCTGTTAGGTCCATACCATCTCTGTCCTTTATCAAGCCCATCTTTGCATGAAATGTTCCTTTGGTATCTCTGATTTTCTTGAAGAGATCTCTGGTCTTTCCCATTCTGTTGTTTTCCTCTATTTCTTTGCATTGATCGCTGAAAAAGGCTTTCTTATCTCTTCTTGCTATTCTTTGGAACTCTGCATTCAGATGTTTATATCTTTCCTTTTCTCCTTTGCTTTTCGTTTCTCTTCTTCTCACAGCTATTTGTAAGGCCTCCCCAGACAACCATTTTGCTTTTCTGCATTTCTTTTCCATGGGGATGGTCTTGATCCCTGTCTCCTGTACAATGTCACGAACCTCATTCCATAGCTCATCAGGCACTCTATCTTTCACATTTAGGCCCTTAAATCTATTTCTCACTTTCACTGTATAATCATAAGGGATTTGATTTAGGTCATACCTGAATGGTCTAGTGGTTTTCCCTACTTTCTTCAATTTAAGTCTGAATTTGGCAATAAGGAGTTCATGGTCTGAGCCACAGTCAGCTCCTGGTCTTGTTTCTGCTGACTGTGTAGAGCTTCTCCATCTTTGGCTGCAAAGAATATAATCGATCTGATTTCGGTGTTGACCATCTGGTGATGTCCATGTATAGAGTCTCCTCTTGTGTTGTTGGAAGAGGGTATTTGCTATGGCCATTGCATTTTCTTGGCAAAACTCTGTTAGTCTTTGCCCTGCTTCATTTCGTATTCCAAGGCCAAATTTGCCTGTTACTCCAGGTGTTTCTTGACTTCCTACTTTTGCATTCCAGTCCCCTATAATGAAAAGGACATCTTTTTTGGGTGTTAGTTCTAAAAGGTCTTGTAGGTCTTCATAGAACTGTTCAACTTCAGCTTCTTTAGCGTTACTGGTTGGGGCATAGACTTGGATTACTGTGACATTGAATGGTTTGCCTTGGAGACGAACAGAGATCATTCTGTCGTTTTTGAGATTGCATCCAAGTACTGCATTTCGGACTCTTTCGTTGACCATCATGGCTACTCCATTTCTTCTGAGGGATTCCTGCCCGCAGTAGTAGATATAATGGTCATCTGAGTTAAATTCACCCATTCCAGTCCATTTCAGTTCGCTGATTCCTAGAATGTTGACATTCACTCTTGCCATCTCTTATTTGACCACTTCCAGTTTGCCTTGAGTCATGGACCTGACATTCCAGGTTCCTATGCAATATTGCTCTTTACAGCATAGGACCTTGCTTCTATCACCAGTCACATCCACAGCTGGGTATTCTTTTTGCTTTGGCTCCATCCCTTCATTCTTTCTGGAGTTATTTCTCCACTGATCTCCAGTAGCATATTGGGCACCTACTGACCTGGGGAGTTTCTCTTTCAGTATCCTATCATTTTGCCTTTTCATACTGTTCATGGGGTTCTCAAGACAAGAATACTGAAGTGGTTTGCCATTCCCTTCTCCAGCGGACCACATCCTGTCAGATCTCTCCACCATGACCCGCCCATCTTGGGTTGCCCCACGGACATGGCTTAGTTTCATTGAGTCAGACAAGGCTGTGGTCCTAGTGTGATTAGATTGACTAGTTTTCTGTGAGTATGGTTTCAGTGTGTCTGCCCTCTGATGCCCTCTTGCAACACCTACCGTCTTACTTGGGTTTCTCTTACCTTGGGCGTGGGGTATCTCTTTACAGCTACTCCAGCAAAGCGCAGCCAATGCTCCTTACCTTGGACAAGGGGTATCTTCTCAACTCCACCCTTCCTGACCTTCAACGTGGGATAATTTCTAGGCCCTCCTATGCCTGCGCAATCACCCTAGAGCCTCTGCTGGTGAAACCTGGGGGTTGGTTGTCAGGGTTTTCAAACCCTCAGAATCCCTCAGGGATAGATCTCCCTGGAGGGGCCAGTGAGTGGCCCTGGGCCCCTCCCCAAAAGACCAGAGCACTTTACTTAACCTACAAGTTGAGTTACGTGTAAAAATGTTCAACCTGAGGTTTCCAACCTGAACAAAACAGGCTCCAAGTCTTGGCTAAAGCTCTGAAGTCCTTTCTAGGTCGAAGTTCCTGGGGTTCTGTGATTCTATAAGAGGAAGTAGCAGCTGGGTCCCCGAAGGAATGGGTACAAATGAACACAGAGGACTGTCATGAGGTTTAGACGGAATCTAGCAGCTTATGGATCTGGATCAGCCGTGACCCTAAATATCTGCCTTCTCTGCCTCTCTCGCAGGGACTCACTCTCTGAGATATTTTCGCCTGGGCATTTCAGAGCCTGGCTATGGGATCCCTGAATTCATTTCAGCCGGGTATGTGGATTCTCATCCCATCACCATGTACAACAGTGTGTCCCAACTGAAGGAGCCGCGGGCCCCGTGGATGGCGGAAAACCTGGCGCCTGATCACTGGGAGAGGTACACACAGCTGCTACGGGGCTGGCAGCAGGCGTTCAAGGTGGAACTGAAGCAGCTGCAGCGTCACTACAATCACTCAGGTGGTGAAAGCAGCAGGGATGAGACGTTCCATCCCTAGCCCCCAACCCGGTAGAGGCCCCTGGGCTGACAGTGGCTGTGAGCTGAGCTGCATTCTTTTGGCAAAGCTCAGGCAATCTTGTTGCTGGGGTTCGGTGCCTGCCATCTGTCCTGTGCCTCTTCCACATTGTCTGTTTCTTCCCCAGGACCCTATGTGCCCCCATGTCCCTGTCCCATCCTCATTCAGGCTGCTGACCTGCATCTCCTCCTAAATCTAGCCGTTGCGTGTCTTATTTCCAGGCCTAATGAGGTGCTTGCTTATGGGCAATGACTTACTACATTAACTTTCCCTGGGGATATTTCTGGCTCCTGGGTATCTCTCCCTCCTCCATTGCAGTAAAAAGTTTATCAGTTAGTTGTTCCCAATATAGGATAACTCCACAAGGCAGGAATTATCATACTCCTTTGACATGCAGTAGGTACTCTGTTGGAGAGGGCAATGGCAACACTCCAGTACTCTGTGGAAAATCCCAGGACAGAGGAGCCTGAGGCAGTCAGGGACGTGAAGAGTCAGATATGACGAGTGACTCACTTTTACTTTTCACTTAGAGTCGGACACGACTGAGTGACTTAGCAGTAGAGGTACTCTGTAGATACCTATGTATAGGTGGGCTTATATCACAGGAACTTTCTGGAGACTCAGTGATGCCATGCCAGGCTTGTGCGGTGATGTATTCTGGGGTAGAAGATGCTTCCAGCCATGCCCCCAGTCAGATCATCCGGGTACCCACCTTTACATCCTCATGTCATCCCCTCCCTTCCTGCCATTCATGTGTCTTCCAGGGTTTCACACTTACCAGAGAATGATTGGCTGTGAGTTACTGGAGGATGGAAGCACCACGGGATTTCTCCAGTATGCGTATGATGGACAGGATTTCATTATCTTCAATAAAGATACCCTCTCCTGGATGGCCATGGATAATGTGGCTGACATCATCGGGCGGGCATGGGAGGCCAATCGGCATGAGTTACAATATCAGAAGAATTGGCTGGAAGAAGAATGCATTGCTTGGTTAAAGAGATTCCTGGAGTATGGGAAAGATGACTTACAAAGAACAGGTAAAGAGGAGGGGGAACTCCTTGTCCCCACATCCTCAGAACTAGTGGTTTCATGCATAACAGTCCTCTAATTTAGCTTTTAGCCATCCTTTTCTGAAATCTGTTTTGTTAGTTGGGCTACAGTAACCTGTAACTCCCTCATGAAAACTTTCCCTAGTTACCTTTTTACCAGCATTTTAACAACACTCAGCAATTCTACTTGTTTTGAGTGGAGTATGTCCAGGGACGCTTCCTTTTGGGGGATTCAATGAGATAAATCCTCCCATCTCCTGTTAATGGTAAGTTGGGTAACGTTGGGTTGGCCAAAAAGTTCATCTGGGTTTTAATGAATGAAATTTTTGCGCCCCCCCCCCCACAACACTTTGGGAAGTAATGCAATTCTTCACGGAGAAGGCAATGGAACCCCACTCCAATACTTCTGCTTGGAAAATCCCATGGACGGAGGAGCCTGGTAGGCTGCAGTCCTTTGGGTCGCTGAGGGTCGGACATAACCGAGCGACTTCACTTTCACGCTTTGGAGAAGGAAATGGCAACCCACTCCAGTGTTCTTGCCTGGAGAATCCCAGGGACGGGGGAGCCTGTTGGGCTTCCGTCTGTGGGGTCACACAGAGTCGGACACGACTGAAGTGACTTAGCAGCAGCAGCAGCAATTCTTCAAGCTTTGTAGTAACCAAGAGATCATACAACACCAGGATGAGTAAAAATCTGAAATTAGACAAAAGACAGAGGGTCTTTGCTTTCCTTAAGAGGTTAGGATAAGATTCCTTTCAGTAAAAAACTCCTCTTATACATCAAAGATGGAGAAGGCAATGGCACCCCACTCCAGTACTTTTGCCTGGAAAATCCCATGGACAGAGGAGCCTGGTGGGCTGCAGACCATGGGGTCGCTAGAGTCAGACATGACTGAGCGACTTCACTTTCACTTTTCACTTTCATGCATTGGAGAAGGAAATGGCAACCCACTCCAGTGTTCTTGCCTGGAGAATCCCGGGGACGGGGGAGCCTAGTGGGCTGCCTTCTATGGGGTCGCACAGAGTCAGACACGACTGAAGCGACGCAGCAGCAGCAGCAGCAGCATACATCAAAGATATGATTCAATTGGTCAACTTTTAGTTAACACAGAACTTTTCATGCATGATCTCATTATTCAAAATGAATTATGTCTGTATCATGCTGTGGGAAACTCCCAGACACAATGTGCCTTTTCCCACAGGAGTGATGTTTAATGGTGGGGCTTTCCAGAGCTATGGCAGCCCCTTGGGGAGGCACCTGGACTACAGGTATGAATATGGACTCTCTGTTCAAGCACATCGGTTTTGGAGGCAGTTGACTGGAGTTTGTTTCAATTCTCCCACTCACTAGCTGAATACTCATTTTCATTTTAATGGTTTCAGGTAACATCAATCTGCTCAAACTGGCTTTAGATCAAAGAATTTGTTATTGGTGAACCTGGGTTCTGGGTCATTCTTATTTTTAGATGTTTCCTGCAATGAAGAAAATTGGGAAATGCAGTTGCTGTTTTCTAATATTGTGCACTCAGTACATAAGATACTTCTATTTTAACTTGAACTTCTTTTTTCTAGAGCCCCCAGAGTCAAAGTCAATCACAAAGAAACTTTCCCAGGGATTACAACTCTTTACTGCAGAGCTTATGGCTTTTACCCCCAGAAATTTCCATGAACTGGATGAAAAACGGGGAAGAAATTGTCCAAGACACCGATTATGGAGGCATTCTTCCCAGTGGGGATGGGACCTATCAGACTTGGGTGTCTGTTGAGCTGGATTCTCAGAACGGTGACATATACTCCTGTCACGTGGAGCATGGTGGCGTCCACATGGTTCTTCAGGGTTTCCAGGGTAAGGCTGGGGTTGTGGCTGTCTGGGGAGTGAGACTGAGGAGGTGGTGAGCAGAAACAGTGGATCACTGCATGCTTTAGAATAGGTCTGTTAAATCAGAGGTTCTCTCAACTTTTTGGTTCCAGGGCTCCTTTATACTCAAAAAATTATTGAGGATCCCATAGAGCTTTTGTTTATGTAAGTTATATCTATTTCTATTTACTGTATTGCAATTTAAAAAATTGTTTTAAGTAAACACTAGAAAACATAGCATTCTATTTGCTGTCAGAGTGATAATGTCATCTCATATTGTGTGGCCTCTAGAAAATTACCCTGTGCCCATGTGAGAGATGGAGATTTAAAAAAGGGGGGTGGGGAATCATGACTTAGATCTCACTGACTCTCTGATTGGGTCTTGAGGACAACTCAGGCATTCAGACCATACTTTGGGAACAGCTGTTTCTGTTTCAGATTATTCTCCACAGAGCTGTGAAGTAAGAAGTCACAGTAAGAAAAGTAGTATTGGGCTTCTTGATGATCACAGGAAAAAAGTCCCCAAAAGATAACATAGAAGAGCAGGAGGACACGTGGATTTTTTTTCCTCCCTTATTTGCTTACTTTCAGAATCGGAAACTCTGCTTCTGGTGATGAAAGCTGTTGGGTTCATTGTCCTCGCCGTTGCCCTGGCTGGAGTTGGCATCCTAGCCTGGCGAAAGAGGCCCCGAGGTAAGAGGCACATGGAAAGATCCTGGGGATGACAGACTGCTTCTCCACAGCTCCGGAGTTTTATTTTCTGCACCTGCCACTCCAAGCTCCATTTAGAACTGGGTTTGGCCTCATTTTGTACCATAGAACCCCAAAGACCTCTCTCAGCATATAGGGAACACACACCATGGATGATGCTTGCAAGGAGAGTGGTCCGTTTCCTAAGTGGTGCCTGATGTCAACAAAGTGGTACAGTTCCTGTCCAGGTGGACTGTCCTTTGTGCAGTTGGTTCAGAGAAGATATGGTGACATTGATTTGTCTTTTTCCAAATGATCTCATTATTGTTAATTACTACTGACCTTTTAAAAATAATTTATTTGAATTGGAGGCTAATTACTTTACAATTTTTTTTTTTGCTTTTGTGTAATAAAGTTTTATTAAAGTATAAAGGAGATAGAGAAAGCTGCTGACAGTGTTAGCAATAAAGTTGTATATATACTCTCCAATGAATCCAAAGAATGTCTGGAGGTTGTAAAGACCTCACCAGACCTACTCCCATAATTTGCATTTTAACAGAATTAGCCAGAAGGTTTAATCCAAAGACTGTCCTCAGGCAAGATACATCCTTGTAAAGACCAGGTCTACTCCCATAATTTACATTTTAAAATAACAGAAGGTTTAATCCAGAGGCTGTCCTTAATCAAGAGACTGTCCTCAGGCAGGATACATTGTTATATAATCCTAAGGAATGTAGAGAAAGAAAAAAAAATGTTTGTCCTTTTTTCCTCCTTGAGAATTCCAGACCCGTCTCTCCTTGGGGACCCCTAGACTCCTTATCAACCTGTCTAGGAAATGACTCTCTCATTCCCCCTTTTCTTTTAGGAGAATTATGTTGCCTAGGGAAAAGGGGCATCGTTCTCCTTCCATAACTGCATCCGAGCTGACAAGGGGCGTTGTTCCTAAATTGGTGAGGCAACATATTCTCCTAATCCTCATATTGAGGATATCTGATCCAGGGGCCCCAAATAGTAGTTGGAGGAAGCTACATCAGTATCAGGAGTTTGAGCAACCATTTGTAACTTAAAAGCTTTCATGTGGCTAGAAACAAATCCAGTTATACAGTTACAGATGCAGTGAGCAAACAGCAAAAACAAAATAATCAGAATCAAAATTAAAAGTCACATTATGTCCATAAGTGCAAAGTTTTGCACCAGTCCATTTTAGGGTTGGTAAATGTCATGAGATGAAGAAGAGGCATCGCATGTGATTGTTGTTGAAGGTATTCACAGACTTGGAGAAAGTCTTTTCCTTGAAGTACGGATGTCCACCACGGGAAGCCTTCCACTGATGAAGAGGGGAGCATTCCGCAGACCCAGCAGTTAGACCAATTGTGGAATGCAGCGTAGGAGTGAGCCCAGGACAGGAAGACATTGTCTTGAGGATCCAACGGCAGACTCAGGATATTTGGAGTCAGCAGAAGTAGACTCACATAGATTATCAGGCCCATCTGCTGCCCTTTGCTTAACTCTAGAGCTCGGGTCAGGGCCACAAGCTCCGCTAACTGAGCACTGGTTCCCTGGGGGAGAGATTTTGCTTCCAAAACCTGTTCAGCAGTCACCACAGCGTAACCTGTTTTACGCTTTCCATCCCGAACAAAAGAACTGCCATTTGTAAATATTTCCATGTCAGGATTGTCTTATTGGGTATCCATTAGGTCCTCCTGAGCTGCATAGTTTAAAGTTAGGAATTGAGAACAATTGTGATCAGGTGTTTCATTTTCCTTCTCAGGAAGGAAAGTGGCAGGATTTCCACAAACTTGAAGCTTAGTTACTGGTCCTTCTAACAACAATGACTGATATTTAAGAAGCCTACTGTCTGTGTCATCCAAATAGTAATCTTAGAATTTAAGATTCCACTCACATCATGAGAAGTCAGTACAGTAAGGTTTCATCCATTAATTATTTTTAAAGCTTCAGGTGCTAATAAAGCCGCTGCCCCAATTACTCTTAGGCAGTGGGGCCACCCACGTGAAACTACATCTAATTCTCTGCTTAGATAAGCAATAGGTTGCTGGTGAGGCCCTCGGGGTTGTGTCAAAACTCCCAATGCCACACCTTTTTCTTTCAGTGACAAATTAAATTCTGACCCTGTGGGCAAGCTCAGAGCTGGAGCTTGCAGGAGAGCAGTCTGAAGAACCTAAAAGCCTTTTTGAGTTTCTGGGGCCAACCCTTGGGTGGGCCCCGGCGACACAACCCCCCCCGGCCCCCCCTCCCCCCCCCAACCCCCCCCCCCCCCCCCCCCCCCCCCTCCCCCCCCCCCGGCCTCTCACCCTGCGTCCCCCCCCCGCCCCCCCCCAAAAGCCTTTTTGTGTTTCTGGAGACCAAACCAGTTTGTCGGTTTGGGCCTGCTGAGTTTCAGCTATAGTTTATCTAAAGGCCCCCCATCAGCTTCCCCGGAATCAAATGCGACAGTAACCTGTGATTGCCAAAAATCCTCTCAATTGTCTTAAAGTCATAGGTAGGGGATGATTTAGTATAGGTTTAATTCTCTCAGGGCCTATGGCCCTAGTCCCTTCTGATATGATTAGGCCCAGATATCTAACCATTATTGACAAAGCTGAGCCTTTTCTCATGATGCCTTGTAACCATCGTATAAGTCGCTCAGTCGTGTCCGACTCTTTGCAACCCCATGGACTGTAGCCTACCAGGCTCCTCTGTCCATGGGATTTTCCAGGTAATAGTACTGGAGTGGATTGCCATTTCCTTCTCCAAGGGATCTTCCCAACCCAGGGATCGAACCCGGGTCTCCCGCATCGTAGACAGACGCTTTACCGTCTGAGCCACCAGGGAAGTCACAACTTGTAACCATAGTCTGCCAGAAAGCTTAAGAAATCTGAGGCTCGCGAACAAGCTTCCTCTGTCTCAGCACAGAGCAAAATATCATCTATATATTGTAACATCACCACTTCAGAGCTATTAAAGTTTTGCAGATCTTGTGACAAACTTTGTCCAAATAAGTGAGGACTGTCACAAAATCCCTGGGGCAAAATTGTCCAGGTTAACTGAGAAGCTGGCTGCGTAGGGTCTTCAAAGGCAAATAGAAATTGACTTTCTTCCACCAAAGGCACTGAAGAGAAGGCATCCTTTAAATCAATTACTGAGAAATATTTGGCCTTGTCCTAAAGGATCCCGGACGAGCCCCCAAGATGAAAGGTTGTTGTTGAGTCACCCGAAGACACTGGGATTCTTGGCCCCTGGAGGAGAAGAATTCAATCCGGGGCCAGAGACGAGGCTTGATCGCTCAGAGCTTTTGTGAAATAAAGTTTTATTAAAGTATAAAGGAGAGAAAGCTTCTGACATAGGCATCAGAAGGGGGCAGAAAGAGTACCCCTACTTTACAATATTGTAGTGGTTTTTGCCATACATCGACATGAATCAGCCATGGGTGCACACATGTCCCCCCAATCCTGAACCCCCCACCCACTTCCCTCCCCACCCCATCCCTCTGGGTTGTCCCAGAGCACCAGCTTTGAGTGCCCTGCTTCATGCATCTAACTGACACTAGTCATCTATTTTACATATGATAATATACATGTTTCAATGCTACTTTCTCAAATCATCCCACACTACTGAATTTTAAGAGGATTTTGTCCTTTGTTTCAAGACTTCAGTAGCTTTTCCCACTTTGACAAACATTATTCTATCACAATCATGTGGAAGTCCTTTTTTTCTCCTTTTTTTTGGTCTGCACTGGGTCTTTGCTGCAGCACCCAGACTTTCTCTGGTTGCAGCACTTGGGCTTAGTTGCCCCCTGGCATGTGGGATCTTGTTTCCAGGCCAGAGATTGAATCTGCATTCCCTGCATTGAGAGGTGGATTCTTAATCACTGGACCATGAGGGAAATCCCTGCTTTTTCTTCTAAATTCATCTTTCAACCCATGAAATGTGGAAGAGTAGATACCTTTAGAAAATGGAACTCAGGGTAAGAAAAAGGGAAAGGAGAAATGAGACATATAGGTTCTTGGTACCCAGGGAAAAATTTCATCCATTCCATAAACATGTACTAAATGCCTCCTGTGTTCTAGGGATTGTATTAAATGCTGGGCTTCCACAATGCAAAAGACAGACACAATCCCTGTTTGAAAGCTTACAGTCTAGTCTTGCAAAGGTCATTTCCCACCTCTGGCTTCACTAGGTGCTCAATTTGATAAGAGCATAATATTGATGAGCCCTGGATTATGGGTTTGAACCCAGGTGTGGGCCAGGAATTTGGCTCTACTTCATAGCCATAGTATCACCAATTCAGGTGATACTATTCAAAGTGTGCTATTAGTTAAAAGAAACACCAACCCTGTACAAGAAAATTAACTCAGAGTTAATGGATCATTGTTTTCTTTATAAAATGTATAGTTCTAACCCGAATCTAATAAGTGATAACTGCTGAAGCAAAAAAAATTTTTTTCTTCTTTTCTTATAATGATACACCTCTCTCAAGGATGATATGCGCTGTGATTTGCTGCTCTTTTATCTTGTGGAGTTTGTGAATTTGAGTTGAAGTTTCTCAAGTAGTAAGAGAATCTTGACCAAGTGGGCTAAAAATGTTTCTCAGTTTCAGTTCAGTTCAGTTCAGTCACTCAGTCGTGTCTGACTCGTTGTGACCCCATGGACAGAAGCACGCCAAGCCTACCCATCCATCACCAACTCCTGGAGCTTACTCAATCTCATGTCCATTGAGTTGGTGATGCCATCCAACCATCTCATTCTCTGTTGTCCCCTTCTCCTCCTGCCTTCAATCTTGCCCAGCATCAGGTCTTTTCCAACAAGCCAGTTCTTCCCATCAGGTGGACAAAATATTGGAGATTCAGCTTCAGCATCAGTCCTTCCAATGAATATTCAGGACTGATTTCTTTTAAGATGGACTGATTGGATCTCCTTGCAGTCCAAGGGACTCTCAAGAGTCTTCTCCAACACCACAGTTCAAAAGCATCAATCTTCGGTGCTCAGCTTTCCTTATAGTCCAACAACATCCATACCTGACTACTGGAAAAACCATAGCTTTGACTAAATGGACCTTTGTTGGGAAAGTAATGTCTCTGCTTTTTAATATGCTGTCTAGGTTGATCATAGCTTTTCTTCCAAGGAGCAAGCGTCTTTTAATTTCATGGCTGCAATCACCATCTGCAGTGATTTTGGAGCCCCCCCAAATAAAGTTTCTCACTGTATCCACTGTTTCCCCGTCTATTTGCCATGAAGCGATGGGACCAGATGCCATGATCTTAGTTTTCTGAATGCTGAGTTTTAAACCAACTTTTTCACTCTCCTCTTTCACTTTCATCAAGAGGCTCTTTAGTTCTTCTTCACTTTCTGCCATAAGAGTGGTGTCATCTGCATATCTGAGGTTATTGATATTTCTCCCGACAGTCTTGATTCCAACTTGCACTTCATCCATTTCTCATGATGTACTCTACATGTAAGTTAAATAAGCAGGGTGACAATATACAGCCTTGACATACTCCTTTCCTGATTTGGAACCAGTTGTTCCATGTCCAGTTCTAACTGTTGCTTCTTGACCTGCATACAGGTTTCTCAAGAGGCAGGTCAGGTGGTCTGGTATTCCCATCTCTTTCAGAATTTTCTAGTTTGTTGTGATCCACACAGTCAAAGGCTTTGGCGTAGTCAATAAAGCAGAAGTAAATGTTTTTTCTGGAACTCTCTTGCTTTTTCTATGATCTGTTGGATCAATTTGATTTCTGGTTCCTCTGCCTTTTCTAAATCCAGCTTGAACATCTGCTACTGCTGCTGCTGCTGCTAAGTCACTTCAGTCGTGTCCAACTCTGTGTGACCCCATAGATGGCAGCCCACCAGGCTCCCCCGTCCCTGGGATTCTCCAGGCAAGAACAATGGAGTGGGCTGCCATTTCCTTCTCCAGTGCATGAAAGTGAAAAGTGAAAGTGAAGTCACTTAGTCGTGTCCAACTCTTATTGACCCCATGGACTGCAGCCCACCAGGCTCCTCTGTCCATGGGATTTTCCAGTCAAGAGTACTGGAGTTGGGTGCCATTGCCTTCTCCGAGCTTGAACATCTGGAAGTTTACAATTCATGTACTATTGAAGCCTGGCTTGGAGAATTTTGAGCATCACTTTGCTAGCATGTGAAATGAGTGCAATTGTGTGGTAGTTTGAGCATTCTTTGGCATTGCTTTCTTTGGGACTGGAATGAAAACTGACCTTTTCCAGTCCTGTGGCCACTGCTGAGTTTTCCAAACTTGCTGGCATATTGAGTGCAGCACTTTCACAGCATCATCTTTAAGGATTTGAAATAGCTGGAATTCCATCACCTCCACTAGCTTTGTTTGTAGTGACGTTTCCTAAGGCCCATTTGACTTCACATTCCAGGATATCTGGCTCTAGGTGAGTGATCACACCATCATGATTATCTGGGTCGTGAAGATCTTTTTTGTTTAGTTCTGTGTATTCCTGCCACCTCTTCTTAATATCTTTTGCTTCTGTTAGTTCCGTACCATTTCTGTCCTTTATTGTGCCCACCTTTGCATGAAATGTTCCCTTGGTATCTCTGATTTTCTTAAAGAAATCTCTAGTCTTTCCCATTCTATTGTGTTCCTCTATTTCTTTGCATTGATTGCTGAGGAAGGCTTTCTTATCTCTCCTTGCTATTCTTTGAAACTCTGCATTCAGATGGGTATCTTTCCTTTTCTCCTTTGCCTTTTGCTTCTCTTCTTTTCACAGCTATTTGTAAGGCCTCCTCAGACAACCCTTTTGCCTTTTTGCATTTCTTTTTCTTGGGGATGGTCTTGATCACTGCCTCCTGTACAACATCCTGAAACTCCGTCCATAGTTCTTCAGGTATTCTATCAGGTCTAATCCCTTGAATCTCAGAGTTTACTGTGCACTGTATAATTTATTTTTGAGCTATAAGGAAAATGCACAAATATCTGACTACAAACTCTTTTTCTTTCAGGGAAAAACAAAGTCATCTACCTTTCTACACCAGATCACTGATGGGAGATGGCTGTTTTCCAACTGTCTCTTCTCTAGGAACCATGGCCTCCTCTGTCCCATATGGACTCAAGTCTAGCACTCAAAGCTCTTGATAACAGCTGCAACAGATATGGATGTTACAGGATCACGCATTTGTAACCTATGTACATTTCTACACATGGCAGAAAAATAGGAGCTATATAATGTTATTTGTTCTTTGGCTCTAAATTAAAGACTGTCAGGTATCAGGCTCTTTTGATGGGATCTTTTAGAATGTGCAAGCTAAGTTGTTTCAGTCATGTCTGACTCTTTGCCATCCTATGGACTGTAGCCTTCCAGGCTCCTCTGTGCATGGGATTCTCCAGGCAAGAATACTGGAGTGGGTTGCCCTGCTCTCCTACAGGGGATCTTCCCCACCCAGGGATTGAACCCACCTCTCTTACATCTCCTGCATTGGCAGACAGGTTCTTTACCACTAGTATCCTTTATCACATTTCCTCTAAATATGGTTGCTCTTCTGACATATTTCCTTACATCCCATTTGTCAACAGTGGTTTGCAGGTAGATTAGAGAACCTCAGGGCTGGGAGAAACCTTCAATCCAAGGCCAGAAATGTTTTCTCCAGTGCCTTTGCCTTGAGCATCTAGCCTCCACTTGAATTCCACCAGTGATGGGCACCTCACTATATCGTAAAAGGCTTTTCTCTTCTTTCAGGAAAATGTTTACTATGCAAAAGCTGTGAGTGCCATGACTGTGACTCTACAGACAGGTGGAACCATTCCATGAGGACAGCCAGTGAGTTTCTACAACAGTCTGTGAATGGTGGGATCATTTTACACCTTTCCTGGCCTAAGAGGAAGCTGAAGTGCCCTGTTCTCATGGCAGCTCTGCCTGGTAGCTGGGCATCTTGGAAATATACCTTGTCAGATCTGTCCTTCTGTCTTATATGGGAAAGTAAGAAAAATAATAATCAGACATTATCACCATCAGTGGAAATACAGAAATATGAACCCAACTGCCATCTTTTAATGTAAAAATGATAGTATGTCCCAGAAGAGGATTCAGTTCTAATTTCTACCATTCCTCTACAGGTTTATTATAGATGGGCTCAACTCACCTTTGTATATGTGCTTTCCCTATACATCTGCACTGGGAATAAACAGAAGTCCCACTGTGAGAATTAGGATTCCCTTGATCCTCCTTACTCTTTCCAGCCTCTTAAAATCCTCACCATCACTTACCCCTCATCCTGCCCCTGTGTAGCCACTGGTCTTCTGGTTGACCGTCAATTCCATATTCATCTGTTCCACTTCACCGACCCTGTCTGACCACACACCTCAGCTCTGATACTTCGGCGGACCCAACTTTGACAGCTGACTTGAAACGTGTACAGCAGACTTGACCTTTGCTCTTTCTTGACTGTGACATTTGCCCTCCGGCTTTAATCATCACAGTTACAGGTACAGACATTCTCGGTGTGCCAGGGCCATTCCTTGCTCCACTGTCCCCACCTCCTGCCATGGATGAAGCTCCCACCCCGTGTCTCTTTCCTGCTGCCAGCCGAGTTGCATAAGAGCACATTTGTGTTTGTTTATTTTGCTTTTAGGGTTGCCGTGGGCGATTTCCATACCATCTTTTAAGCAGTGTTGCACTGTGAAGAGAGCAGCTTTATTTCTGGAATGGTTTCTTCTTACAATTAGAATAGTTAGGGACTTAATATATTTTGAATGGACACTTAAAGTGATTCAGGTACTATATCTATATAAATGTCTTGTCTCTCCAACTGCACAGTACTCTCATCAAAGATGGTAATAGTCAAAGCCTTTTTGTGTTGCCAGAGCCTTGCCCGACACTTAACATGTAATAAAAATGTCTGTGTGGATGAAGAGGAGAAGACAGAGACAAGGGCAAGGATGTGGTGAGGAGACATCCAGTAACACACTAGCAGCATCTCTGTTTATCCCTTGGGGATTTTATAACATAAAGAGAGTTATCATATAACTATAAAGGGATGATTTTATACCTTTATTTTACAAGTGGCTCAAGATTACATTATTTCTTGATAATTTTGGACTTCTTGCTTCATTAGCTCATGTTTGTTGATTACAGATGCTCAGCTATTGGAATCTATGAAATATTTAATAACCTAATTAAACATTAAAAACAACTGTGCTATCACCACAATCATCTTTTGACTTTGGATTGTCTTTACTTGGGTGTCCTTTGTAACTCCGCTGGTAAGGAATCCACCTGCAATGCAGGAGACCCCGGTTCAATTCCTGGGTCAGGAAATTCCCCTGGAAAATGAGTGGAGTATCCACTCCAGTATTCTTGGGCTTCCATGGTAGCATAGACAGTAAAGAATCTGCCTGCAATGTGGGAGACCTGAGTTTGAACCCTGGGTTGAGAAGATCCCCTGGAGGAGGGCATGGCAACCCACTTCAATATTCTTGCCTGGAGAATCCCCATGGACAGAGGGGCCTGGCAGGCTACTATTTGAGTTAAGAATAGTGGATGAGAAATATGTTCAGCTCTCTTCTTATTCATCTTGTTTTTTAAACTCTATTTATTATATATTTCTTTGTTAAGCACATACAGACCAAGATATAGCATACTTAAATGACAGTGTATGAGGGAAGGGAGGAAAGCGGTTTGAAGAGCAGAGTGAAAGTCAGGCAAGGCTTTCCTGGCCCAGGCTCCTCTGTCGTACGCATGAGCTGTCCCATCAGAGAGCTGGCCTCCTCTGCTTCTCCCACTATTTTCAAGTTCTTCTGGCTCATTCCTCATTTCCAAGGAACTACATACTTGGTTTTTCCTCTTCTATTTTTAACCTAAGGAGAGATTGGTTTCACAGTTGTGGCCCTGAGGAATAGTCGTCCCCTAGGGAGTCCAGTTGATCATTTTTGGACAGGGTCCCTCCGAGTGGTCACACCTTGTTTTCATCACCCGTGTCTGGGGTCTTTGTCCTAACGTGTAGGTCAAGCATCCCTGTAGGTGCATAAACTGGAGTGTCATTGGATTCATTTACTGTGATTGCCAAGTGGTCAGATACTTGTCTCGGCTGCTCGGTGCATCTTCCAGCAGCAGAGTCTACATGAGAACAACCCCTCACAGTCAGAGGGTGCCTGGAGGCCCCAGAATTGATGCATGGGTATGTGTGTGTGGCGGGGGGTACAATTCTTGCTCTTTAGCTCCACATTTCCAGGGTGAGCTGTTCTTCCACACACCATGAGTTCAAAAAACGTTCTCTGGGGAGGGAAAGGCATTTGCTCAAAGTGCCAGTGGGCAGCAGCACTGGAGAGGTGTGGGGTCATTTGTCTTCCAGCCCAGATGTTTTCCACTTGACTGCACTGCCCTTGTTGGAGAAAAAGCCGCCACTGTCCTTCTTGAAATGCCTTCAGCACCTCTCTTTCTTTGGCCTTTTGCCATCTTTTAGCCTTTGATCTCACTGTAGCATCTCTGCATCTCTCTTTCCCTTTGGGCTCCCTTTCTCCAAAGTCCTTTCATCTTCCAGTTACCCCTGCAGGCTGTGTAACAAATCCCAAGCCCTAGTGGCTTAAAACAACAGCAATTGTTTTTATCATTAATATCTTTCAGAGTTTCTGTGGGTTGGGGATTTGGGTAGGCAGTTTTGGTTTGCGGTTGCAGTCAAATAGTGACTGGAATTAAAACAGTGCAGGACTGGAGCAACTCAGGGTGGAGGGTCAGGCATCTTTTTCTCTGTGTAGACTCTGGGGCTCTCCATGTGGTCTCTCTGTGTGGGTTAGATTGGGCTTCCTCACAGCATAGCGGCCTCAGGGCAGCAAGACCACTTACACGGCAGCTAGCTTCCCTCAGAGCAAGTGTCCCAAGAGATAAGGGCAGAAGTGGCCTAGCCTTGGAAGCCATACCATGTCACCTTTGCCATACTCTAATTAGTCAAAGAAGTCACAAAATCCTGTTCAGGTTCAAGGGGAGGGTATAGAGACCTCAACGCTCAATGGGAAAATTGGCAAAGTAACATTGTGGGAAGAACATGTGGGTGGGAGGTATGGTTGTGGTCGTGTTTGGAAAGCCAGAGCCCATCAGAAGCACTATAGCTTGCCCCTCTCTCCCCATTCCACAGTGCATTAGTGTCTAATGACTGCCATAGCAACCCACTGCAGACTGGGCAGCTCTGGAGCAACAGATTTCCCATCTCACTGTTCTGGAGACCGGAAGTCCAAAATTAAGGTGTTGGCAGAGCTGTGCTCCCTCCGAAGCAACCAGGGAAAAGTCTGAGCCAGGCTTCTCTCCCAGCTGCTGGCAGTGCCTTGGCTTGTGGTTGTGTAACTCCAGTCCTCACCGGTGTTCTCCGTGTGTGTGTGGGTCTCTGCGTCCAACTTTCCCTTTTCATGAGGATAGCAGTCATACTGGATTAGGGGTCCATGCTACTCCGATAGGACCTCATCTTAACTAACTACATTAGCAACTACTCCATTTCCAAATAAGTACACTTATTTGGTACTGGGGCTAGGACTTGAATTGGGGGTATACACAGTTTAACCCATAGCACACCTCGGCCAAACCTCTGCAGGCTCCTGTCAATCCAGCAAAATTTAATTTTGCTCCAGTGAATCAGCTGGCACTTAGGAAATCAAAATAATTAAACGAACTCTCCCCAGAGTGAGACTGACTCGTAAGCAGTCCACCTGACCTTAACTCACCACAAGAGGAGTTAAGTCAAATGAATCTGGCAGAATTTTGCATATGGTTTTGGGGGAGTTTGGGGGACTGCAATCCTTTCTTTAAATCATACCACTTGGTTTTCTTTCATTTATATGGCTCATCCCCCCAACCTTTGCCTGACAAGGAAAGGTATTTTTGGTCTCCAGCTTTCATCCCTGATGGTGAAAGCAGCTTCTCCTTTAGAGACTGAGGCTTCTGATGCCTGCTCTCTTTGGTTCAGAGGGAAGATGCTGGTGTCTTTCAGTAGGTTAAATATGCCTTCAGACCCCTGGACACAAGATCTCTGGAAACACTTAGCTGATGGGGACCCTCTGCTGAGGAAGAAGCTCAAACTGGGGCTCCAGAGGAACTCACCAAGCTTTCACTGTGGCCTCTTTCTCCTTCTCTCTTGCTTCCCCATAGTTGGCTTGGCTGAGTAAAAAGAACACCAAATACAGCCACCTACATGAATGACTTACCACGTAGCTAGCTAGACACCATCTATGCCATTATATGTATCTTTATTGTAAATCTTATTTAATTACAATACTAAACTCTGTCCATTTACTCCTTCTCTGGCCCATGAACCAACTGAGGAGGGCCATAATTAAAATATAAGGAACATTCATGCAAATTAGAAAACTATTTCCTTCCTCTGGGTGAACACTAACCAAGGCCAGGTCATATGGCTTAGCCAGCAGAACGTAGAGTATTTCTACCCTGTTTGCCCCTTTGGTGAGATGTCCTTGTAGAGGGCACAATCTTACATGACAGCTCTAATCCTACCATTAGAAAACGGATAGAAATTGGCCGCAGACTAAGACGAATGAATTGGTTTGGAACAGAGGGGTGAGGGTGGAAAAATACAGGTTAAGTCATTCAAATGGTAGAATTAGAAGTCCTATTTGTGTATACAAATGGCTAAAATTATCTGAAAGGCTTTACATAACCCTATCATGGAGTTTATTTATGGCGATCTATTTTTAAATTTCTATGTCATATTAGACAGTCCATTTGCACGATGCCTTGTATGTAGTAGGAACTCAGTAAATACTTCTTGAATGAACCAGTACAGTATTTTAATTAGCTGGTCCACATGTCCTGGTGCAAAAGAACAGTGTCATCTTACAAATGAAGTCATAGACGGGAAATATCCCACTCAGGATTGTATGCCATTTGAGGGGCCCAGGATGAGCACTCCAAGGATTCATCTGAATTCTTCAAAGGTTTTATCAGCATCAACATTCTTCGTTTAGTACTTTATCCTGTTATTGCCTTGTCTGTGAGATTAGGTATCCCAAACATTCTAACCACACTCCTCTTCCCACACACACACATTAGGGACAAGGACAGATTTCAGAGGTTCTTACCTTCAGCCACCTTTTTCTGGAAGGTTCCGAGAAGGGGTGCTGAGAAAAGAGTTCTCAGCCATCTTGGGGGCTTCCCTGGTAGCTCAGTGGTAAAGAACCTGCCTGCCAATGCAGGAGCCATGGGTTCGATCCCTGGGTAAGGAAGATCCCCTGAAGAAGGAAATGGTGACCCACTGCAGTAGTTTTGCCTAGGAAATCCCATGGACAGAGGAGACTGGCGGGCTACAGTCCACAGAGTCACAGAGAGTGAGACACGACTTAGTGACTAAACCAAAAAATCTGTGGCTATCACTCAGCCATCTTGGGGACCCAAATATCTGATACTTAATATGTTTCTTTTTATTCTTAAGGATTCTTAAATTTCCTTTCTACCATCACTTGGAAGTATTTAGTTAATAATACAAGTTTAAAATTTTATTTATTTATTTTTATTTTTGGCTGTGTTGAATCTTTCTTGCAGGCTTTTCTTTAGTTGTGGTGAGCAGGGGCTAAGTTGCACTGTGCAGGCTTCTCATTGAGGTGGCTTCTCTTGTTGTGGAGCACAGGCTTTAGGGCACAAGGGCTTCGGTAGTTGTGGACCTCAAGCTCAGCAGTTGTGGCTCCCATGTTCTAGAGTACAAGCCCAGCAGTTGTGGCACACGCTTTACACAAGTAGGATCTGTGGCAAGTGGGATCTTCCCAGACCAGGGATTGAACCCGTGTCTCCTGACTTGGCAGGCAGATTCTTTACCACTGAGCCACCAGGGAAACTCAATGAAGATTCTTAAAATACAAATTCCATCAATTCCTACTCATCACCTATGAAGTATAGGAAACAGTGCTAAAGAGAATTGATCGTGTGTATATTTTCCTCTCCTGCTTCCTCCCATTTAGGGTTAGCTGCACTGAGCGACTTCACTTTCACGCATTGGAGAAGGAAACGGCAACCCACTCCAGAGTTCTTGCCTGGAGAATCCCAGGGATGGGGGAGCCTGGTGGGCTGCCGTCTATGGGGTCGCACAGAGTCGGACACGACTGAAGCAACGCAGCAGCAGCAGCAGCAGCATCCAGTAGGAGCGTCTGTCTTTGTTCTGCGGTGGGGGTTGGGTATGAGAGAATGTTTGGGACCAGAAGGTTCTGAGTCCATTGGAGCTAGACAGTCGGAGTGAGCGGCTGAGTGGCGGCAGTAAAGCTGAGTTGGCTTGGAGCCCTGGCAAGCTGGGGCTGGGGCTAAGGCAAGTGCTGTGGCAGCAGCCAGACCTCTGAAGATGCAAAACCAGGGCCAGAAAGTGGCAACAACTAAGAAGAAAAACAGATTCTGAGAAAATAGCTTCTTAAATGGAAACTAAATTCAGAGAACCGGAGACTCCAGAATGAAATGGGAATGGAAACCAGAATGGAAAAGGAAGTGAAACCAAGGGAGAAATGAGACTTTCACTCCCAAGCTAAAGCAGTCTGCTTTTCTCCTTTTTGAAGAATCAGTGTAGATTCTAAGATGACATTGTTAACTGAACTGAGTAAAAGCTCTATTTTTTTTTTTTTTTAACAGCAAGATGACAGTAGCCTAAACAAAGAATTCTGGGAACACACAGAGATGACACAAACTCAAAAGGTGAGACAATTCCAGGAAAATCTGGAATAATAAAAAATAAAACATTTGGAGTTCATCAGCTGCTGAAACACAGCCCTTTGACGTACTTGAAAAGATTCCAACGCTTATACTCTGCACATCACTCACATAATGGCTGCAGATATGTGGCCCCTGCGTGACGCACCACGGAAGTCACCAAACCAGATGTAACCCCCAGAGGCTGAGAACTTGGGCTGCCTGCCATCTGACTTTTAAAAAACTGAATTAGTCATTGATCCCTGAGGAACAAGGAGGGTTGAGGATGAAAGGCAAGCTGCTCTAACCCAATTTAGGTCTTTGCAACTGAAATTGAGATCAAATTTCAAAACTCTGTAAACTTGCCCAGCTTCACAGACCTGCGATTCATCTACAAGATGACATGTTTATAGGCCCAGTGATGCCATTTTCAAGGATTGGCCTCTGCCACAATGAATTAGTCATTTCTTTGTGTGGCACTGCATACGCCATACTTTCATTAAGGCCATAGAATTTATTTATTCCAATTTCTCATTAATAATCTGCCATGGATATTGATACTCAAGTTAAATTCATATGTCCTTCATTAGTTAATCAGCCATTCATAGAATGTATGTTCCATGAGGCCCGAGACGCCAGTACCTGGCACATAGTAGACATTCAATAACTGTGCATATTGACTAAATGACTTTCTGTAATACCTACTATGAGCCAGACTATATAGAAAATGGTACCCAATGATGTTTTGAAAATCAAGTGCAGAAATGGCCCAGACATGTGCTCATAAGCAAGTCAAGCTCACATGATAGAGAATGATTCTAGGGAAGATAATCTGGAATGTATTTCTGTAAAATAGACCCTGTGCTTCATGTTAATAGAAGAAATACAATTCTGACAATGACCTCTGGGGATAATGTTGAAAAACACAGGTTGGATAGAACTCCTGAGCCTAATGGAGATAGGAAAGCTTGTTTATAAGTACTGCTTTAGTGAAGGGGAGGAGAGAGAGAAGGGAGGGCTGGAAGAGCCCAGGGCTGCCCTCTCGCTCTTCAGCTCCCCTCCCCCTGCCGCAGCAGCTGTGCTGGGCTTCCAAGGTCAACAGGCAATTGTGGTGGTGACATCGAGGAACTCAGAGATGTCCAGCGAGACAGAGGAAGCTCTAATCCTCTAATTTCCTTCTGCCTTCCCCAGCTGGCCAGTCCTCAGAATCCACTCCCCTTCTCAACCCCTCAGTGCCTTTGGCTCTGCCCCTCAAAGGACACTGGCTACTCTGGGCTGAAATTTATCTGTTTCTGCACAGCTGATCTCTCTGGCTAGACTGGATGCTGCTTAAGGACACAATCTGAATTCAACCTCATTTGCCTCAGTTTTAAAACAAACAGTTCAGTACCTCTTTCCTAGTGTTAGTGTGGGAGTCATAGGAGATGTGTGTGTGTGTGTGTGAAAGCACTTGGCACAGTGTGTGCCACAGGCTATGTCTCTTCCTCTAGGTTTTCTCCAGGAACTACGCCTCGTGCCCCACATAATCATAGCTACCATTTACAGAATACTTACTGTGAACTAGGCACTTTACATGTATGGTCTCTTTTCGTCATAATTTCAGCAGCAGGTCTTATTTCCATGTCACTGAAATTCAGATAAGTTACATTTCTTGATGAGGTCAGAGTTCATAAATGACAGACACATGATTCAAACCCAGGTCCTTCTCCACAGAGAGCTGTGCTCTTTTCAGTGCCTCACCCTATCTGCACATAGTAGGCACTCAACTGATGCTTGATGAAAATTATAAGGTATCATTTACTCTAAGGGTTCCTCTGGTGGCTCAGACGGTAAAGCGCCTGCCTACAATGCGGGAGACCCGGGTTTGATCCCTGGGTTGGGAAGATTCCCTGGAGAAGGAAATGGCACCCCACTCCAGTACTCTTGCCTGGAAAATCCCATGGACAGAGGAGCCTGGTAGGCTACAGTCCATGGGGTCGCAAAGAATCGGACACGACTGAGTGACTTCACTTTCACTTTAAACTATATTCTAGGACTTCCCTAGTGGTCCAGTGGTTAAGAATCTACCTGCCAAAAAAGGGGCACATGAAAAGATGCTCAACATCACTAATTATTAGAGAAATTAAAATCAAAACTACAATGAGATAACAGCTCACACCAGTCAAAATGGCTATCATCAAAAAATCCACGAACAATAAATGCTGGAGAGGATGTGCAGAGAAGGGACGCCTCCTAAAGTGCTGGTGGGAATGTGAGTCGGTACAGCCACTATGGAGAACAGTAGGGAGTTTTCTTAAAAAACTAAAAATAGAGCTCCCACATGGCCCTGCAATCCCTCTCCTGGACAGATATCCAGAGAAAAACACAGTCTAAAAAGATAGATGCACACCGATGTTCACTGCAGAGCTGTTTACAGTAGCTAAGATATGGAAGCAATCTAGATGTTCATCGACAGAGGGATAGATGAAGAAGATGTGGTAAATATATACATAATGGAATATTACTCAGCCATGAAAAAGAATTATGTAATGCCACTTGTAGCAACGTAGATGGACCTAGAGATTGTCATGCTGAGTGAAGTAAGTCAGAGCAGGAAAAATATCATATGACATCTCTTATATGTGAAATACAAAAAGAAACGATATAAATGAACTTATTTATGAAACAGACTCACAGCCTTAGAAAACAAACTTAAAGTTGCTGGGTTAGAGGAGGAATATGAGGAAGAGATAGGAAGTTTGGGACTGACATGTACACTTTGCTATATTTAAAATGAATAACTAACAAGTCCTATGAAATAGCACAGGGATCTCTGCTCAGTGTTATGTGGCAGCCTGGATGGGAGGGAGTTTGGGGTAGAATGGATACACGTCTATGTATGGGAGAGAATGAGTACCTGTGAAAGTCATGTCCGGCTCTTTATGACTCCATGGACAAATACAATACAGTCCATGGAATTCTCTAGGCCAGAATACTGGAGTGGGTAGTCTTTCCCTTCTCCAGGGGATCTTTCCATCTCAGGGATTGAAGCCAGGTCTTCTGCATTGCAAGCAGATTCTTTACCAACATGGATACCTGTGTAAATACCTATGTAAATACATACACACACACACACACATTAATCAACTATATACAAATATAAAATAAAAAGTTTTTTTTTTTTAAAAGAATCTGGCCATCAATGCAGGACATAGGTTTGATCCCTTGTCTGGGAAGATTCCAGAGAAGGCAATGGCACCCCACTCCAGTACTTTTGCCTGGAAAATTCCGTGGATGAAGGAGCCTGGTGGGCTGCAGTCCATGGGGTCGCTAGAGTCGGACACGACTGACCGACTTCACTTTCACTTTTCACTTTCATGCATTGGAGAAGGAAATGGCAACCCACTCCAGTGTTCTTGCCTGGGAGAATCTCGGGGATGGGGAAGCCTGGTGGGCTGCCGTCTCTGGGGTCGCACAGAATCGGACACAATTGAAGCGACTTAGCAGCAGCAGCAGCAGCTGAGAAGATTCCACACGCCATCGGGCAACTAAGCCCACGTGCCACAACTACAGAGCTTGTGAGCTGCGACTACTAGAGCCCATGCTCCATAACAAGAGAGGCCACTGCAGCGAGAAGCCCGAGCACCATGACTGGATAGCAGCCCCAACTTGCGACAATTAGAGAAAGCCGCAACCAAGACCTAGTGCAGCCAAAAAATAAATAAATAAAAATTACCAAAGCAAAAAACTATGTTCCATAGTGAACCTTGGGAAAAAAGGAATCTAAACAGCTTTACAATGAGTCAGAAAATTAATAAAGTCCCTTATAAATTTGTGAAAGTCTAGATCTTTTTGCTCAGCCTTTGGTGATGTGACTTGAATGCTGAATAGGGCCAAATGAAGCACATAGGGAATTGTCATGTGTTTCATGGAAATGTCAGTGAAGGCCATGGATAAGATTCACTCCTTGGCAATTGTTGGCAGATGGGAAGAGCTGATGCACAAAGGGAAAACTGAAAGCTCTTCAACTTGCAAACAACCCCACCCAAGGTAGATCCAGGGATACAAAGGATTTTCAAACTGGGATGTCAGGTTAGGGGTTATCCAGTTAAATTCTCTCATTTTACAGATGAGAAAGTTGAGGCTTAGAGACAATAAAATGATTTGACAAAAGAAGTGCTAAAACTAATCACAAACTTTATATCTTTATAACATAACATCACTAGTCATTAGGAAAATACAAATTAAGACCACAGATTATCAGTACACACCTATAACAAGAACTAAAATAAAAAGTAGTGACAACACCAAATGCTGGTAAGGATGCAGAGAAAGAGAAACTAGATCATCACCCATTGTTTACAGAACACAGAATGGTAAAAGCAACATAGTTTGGCCATTTCTTTAAAAACTAAAAATACTTATCCAGAAGTGAAACTCCTAGTAATTTACTCCAGAGAAATGAAAACCTATGTCCACATAGAAATCTGTACACATTGCTCATTGCAGCTTTATTTGTAATAGCCAGAAACTGGAAACAACCAAACAGTCCCTCTATAAAATAACTGTCCGTCCACACTATGGAATACTACTCAGCAGTAAAAGAGAATAAACTATTTATACATGCAACAATTTGGATGAACCTCGAGAGCATTATGTTAAATGAAGAAAGCCAATCTCAAAAGGTCACATACTACATAATTCCATTCTACAGCACTCTCAAAATGACAAAATTTTGAGAGGTGGAAAACAGATTAGTAGTTGCCGAGGTTAGGGGTAGTTGGAGAAAAGAGGCTGGATGTGACTATAAAGGGGTGGCATGTGAGAGATAGTAGACCTGTGTCTTGACTGCACACAAATCTACACATGTGATAAAATAACATAATAAACTGTGGAAAATTCTGAAAGAGATGGGAATACCAGACCACCTGACCTGCCTCTTGAGAAACCTATATGCAGGTCAAGAAGCAACAGTTAGAACTGGACAGGGAACAACAGACTGATTCCAAATGGGAAAAGGAGTACATCAAGGCTATATATTGTCACCCTGCTTATTTAACTTATATACAGAGTACATCATGAGAAACGTTGGGCTGGAAGAAGCACAAGCTGGAATCAAGATTGCCGGGAGAAATATGAATAACCTCAGATATGCAGATGATCCCACCCTTATGGCAGAAAGTGAAGAGGAACTCAAAAGCCTCTTGATGAAAGTGAAAGAGGAGAGTGAAAAAGTTGGCTTAAAGCTCAACATTCAGAAAACAAAGATCTTGGCATCTGGTCCCAACACTTCATGGCAGATAGATGGGGAAACAGTGGAAAGTGTCAGACTTTATTTTTGGGAGCTCCAAAATCACTGCAGATGGTGATTGCGGCCATAAAATTAAAAGACGCTTACTCCTTGGAAGGAAAGTTATGACCAACCTAGATAGCATATTGAAAAACAGAGACATTACTTTGCCAACAAAGGTTCATCTAGTCAAGGCTATGGTTTTTCCAGTGGTCATGTATGGATGTGAGAGTTGGACTGTGAAGAAAGCTGAGTGCCAAAGAATTGATGCTTTTGAAGTGTGGTGTTGGAGAAGACTCTTGAGAATCCCTTGGACTGCAAGGAGATCCAACCAGTCCATTCTGAAGGAGATCAGTCCTGGGTGTTCTTTGGAAGAAATGATGCTAAAGCTGAAACTCCAATACTTTGGCCACCTCATGCAAAGAGTTGACTCATTGGAAAAGACTCTGATGCTGGGAGGGATTGGAGGCAGGAGGAGAAGGGGATGACAGAGGATGAGATGGCTGGATGGCATCACCGACTCGATGGATGTGAGTCTGAGTGAACTCCAGGAGTTGGTGATGGACAGGGAGGCCTGGCATGCTGCTATTCATGGGGTCACAAAGAGTTGGACACAACTGAGCCACTGAACTGAACTGAACTGATAATCACATATGGTATAAGTACTGGTTTCTTGGCTTCCATATTAACCATACTTATGTAAGCTGTAACTGTGGAGGAAACTTGGTGAAAGATACATGGGACCTCTCTGTACTATCTTTGTGCTTTCCACTAAATCTGTAATTATTTCAAAATAAAATATTTCTAAAATGAAAGCCACTTGTAATTATAATACTCGTAATTATTTGGCTTCTTTGAAACAAATTCCACATAGATATTGGCCAGATAATAGACTGATACTCCTAGCTTGTTAAAGTGATCTGTGCCTGTTATCATAGCTACCCCCAGACCCCTTTTTTGAAAAATTCCATTTTGTTTGCAATCAGTAAGATTGTAAAATTAAGACACTTAAGGAGACCCATTAACAATGGAGTAATCTGAAAAAGCTTTCTTATTAGTATTTGGTAATTTCATGTTACAACATTAAAATAGTTTGTTTGGGAAGTCTTTGGAACATTTCCACTTTTAAAACCCCGTAATACAAGAAATGTAAGGTATTTGGTGCCTGGATCTTGCTGCCATTTGACGGCGCCCTCACCCAAGGCAAGGTAAGCATCACTGACATATGACCAACAATACTCAACACTTGGTGGTGAGGAGCTCAAGATGATTTGAATGTTAAGCCTCTTTTTGCATAGTCTTAAGACTGATTATCCTTCAGCCATTCTGACTGTTGGGTTCTCAAGTCAGTTCCCTTGCAGTGGCTGTTTTCTAGTTGCTCACAGCTGTACCTTGAGTCTACAAATACATCACCCATTTTCTGTGGCTCTTAGTGACCTAAGAGTTATGACTAATGCTTTCCATTATGACAGTACTGATGAACCTAATGAATAAACCAGTTAAGTGCATAGTTCCTTAAGGGGCAGATCCTCGTGGAATTGATCTGCATATGTGGTTAGGTGTGATGCAGTTCATTTCCTTGTAGGGGAGACAGACAGGTAAGAGTACAATAGAAATTCATCCTGATTTGTCCTACAATAGGACAAAGGTAGGATTGAAGATGGCAAATTCTTTGAGGAGGGGGCGAGGGGAGTGCTGGGGACCAAGGCTCATGGTGTCAGAGAAAGAGGCTTGGGCTGCTTTTTCTTCTAGTAGTTGCAGAAGAAAATATACAGTAAGATAGGAGTGAGTAGGGGAGTTTCAGCCACTATACAACCCTTAACAAAGCAACATCTGCCCCGGAAACAGGGAACTACAGGCGTCTGTGTTGTTCACTGAGGTATCTCTAGCACTGAGGACAGTAGCTGGCTCAAAAAAATAGTTGTTGAATGAACAAAAAAAAGAATACATTAAAACACATCCTCTATATCACTGTATCCTTAACTACTTTTCCATCAGTTCAGAGTGTTACAGAGTGGCATCAGAGGAGCCAAGAAAGGCAATTTCAAGGAAGAACGTGTATTCAGTGATGTTAATTCACGTCATATATCGCATGGGGCTAATGGTGCCACACCAGGTGTCCCCAGGGCCCAGTATGTGGCCCAGCATGAGTCACAGTGCCTCTTCACTGGATGAATGGCGTCAAATAATTGTTTTTAAGAGTTAACTAGAATACTGTGCTGGCTCTTTCTGTTCTCTCACATTTTGTTAGTTTAGAACCCAAATTTCAGGGGTTTTAATAAACGCTGGAAATATTTAGGAAACATCTCAACTCCTTTTTCCTTAAAATATTCCTCCACTGCCACTAACTCAGCAGATAAAATTGGGCTACGCAAAGTCTTTTTTGTTCCTCTTTTTCTAGTGTGTTGGAGCTGGAAGGGACCTTAGATGAACTTCATCTTCATAGATTAGGATCCTAGGCTGTGAAGTCTAGGATGGCTTGCTCAGGGTCATCTGACCAGCTAGTGGCAGAACCCTGTGAGAATCTAACTTCTCACCCAGTGATCTCTCCACAACCCCCTACTGTCTTTCTCTCTCAAAAATTCAAAACAACAGATGTGTCTGGGGGGTACCTATTAGATACAAGGCCTTCCCCAGTGGTTGAGTGGTAAATGCTCCACCTGCCAGTGCAGGAGACTCAGGTTTGCTCCCTGGGTCAGGAAGATCCCCTGCAGAAGGAAATGGCAACCCACTCTAGTATTCTTGCCTAGAAAAATCCCATGGACAGAAGGGCCTAGCAGGCTACAGTCCATGGGGTCTCAAAAGAGTCAGATACAACTTAGCAGCTGAACAACAATTAGATATAAGACAGTAAGCTTGTGGTTTCCACTGGAGAGACAGATTGAAAAAAGGTCCCTACCTTGAACAATTTTATAAATGAATGGAAAGAAAGACACATTTGAGGAAAATTTTAGAAAATATATGCAAAAAATAAGTTGCATGGAAATCCATGTGGCAATGAAATTCAACTTGAATGGGAGAAGACTTTGCAGCAAATGTGACACCTTAAGTGTGCCCACTCTGCTCCACAGGGAGAGTGGTTGAGGGTGTGTGGAGGTGGGGGCGTCAAATCCTTCACTGGTCCCAGAGACCATTTCCAGCATAGCTGGTGGGGTTGGAACACTGCTCACCTCTCACTGTCTTCTTACAGGCCAGGAACCATGACAATGTCTAGGCCAACCACAGGTTTTCTGAGCAGAGAAGAAAGAACCAGGCTCAATATTTCAGGCACATACTTACGTCCTTATCTTTTCTTAATCTACAATGTTCCTAAAGGAAGTTTTTTCGAGCCAAGAGTCTTACTTTGCAGTTATAGTCGGTTCAACTTGATTTTGTAAAACCACCTCCAGAAATGTCCAGGATATTAAGTGATACAGGACTGCAGAGAACAGTCAGTAGAATTAATGTGCTAATGAGGTAGTAACACAGCTTTGCTCAGGATTAACACATTCGGGAGCCAACCAATTAACTGCTCTTTCTAAAACCTCCCAGGCATATTCTGTGTTCAGAGCTTGGTAAATCTCCTAGCCTTTGTAAATCTCAGCTCTTCTATGGTTTTTTTTGGCAGGGCTTGGGGAATGGGAGAGGAGTTAGAAAATGAAAAGTTAGCTGAGTGACAAATCCCAATTTAAGCTATCTTGTTGTTATATCAAATACTGATCGCATGCGTGCTAAGATGCTTCAGTGGTGTCCGACTCTCTGCGACCCCATGGACTATAGCCTGCCAGTCTCCTCTGTCCATGGGATTCTCCAGTGAAGAATACTGGAGTGGGTTGCCATTTCCTTCTCGAGGGGATCTTTCCAACCCAGGGATCAAACTCGGGTCTCCTGCATTGCAAGCAGATTCTTTACCGTCTGAGGCACCAAGGAAGCCCTGGTTACATATCAGAAAATCACGTATTTGTTTAGCATTATCCCAGTCCTTTATGGATTCACACAGCCTTATTGGGCTTATTGGATTCACACACCCAATTTGGGTCAGGACAGAAGTGCTCTCTGAGATGCAAGTACTCTATTTTGACTGTTAATTCTGGCACTAACTTTGCTCTCTAATTAACATCCCTGTATCAGGCAGAGTCCTTGCCAAGGTAAAAAGAACATAAGCATCTCTGGATCCTAACATCTAACATTTGAGTCAGCCACAGATGCCTTTGTGGGAGGGTCCTTTGGAAATATAACAGCGTATCTTCCTCTCTTTACTCTAAAAGTCCTTCTCTGGTCTCCAGAATATCCCTTCACTTCATGAGGTATTTTTCTTCATTAAGATGTTTGACAAAGTCAGGTCTGAAAAAGATAAAGTCACAAAACACTTTACATTTATGGAGCTATATACCACTCCTCCATCCTCTTCCCTGGAAACTTTCCTCACGGGAGGATACCTGTCTTTCTTCTAAATCATTAATTCAACAAATGTGTGCTGAGTATAACCCTGTGCATGCCATGGACAGTGCTAGGTGCTGAAGAATATACATGAGGAACGACTCTTGTTGGAAGGTCAAAGTTAATCACATCACTTTTTTATTTTATTTATCTGTTAGAAGAAAGTTTGCCAATTATATAATCCCTTTTCCAAAATATCAGGAGAAAAAGGGATAATTTCTGAACGTTCCAAGTGTCTTCCTCTACTATCCATCCATCCATCCGTCCATCTGTCCAGCCACTCACCCCAGCATTTCCAACATTGTGTTGCCTCCTTTGGACCAAATGCTGTACTAGGCACTGAGGATGCACACCCATCTGCTAACAACCTCAGGGAAGTTCCAGTCCAGAGGGACACAGTTGTATGATCAGACCATGAGCCAGAACATTACTGTTAGAGTGGAAGCATGTACTCAACACAAAAGGAACCAAGCCCATGGCTTCTAGCAGCTGAGGCTGATTGTGAGTGAGTTCATGGAACAGTTCTTGATAACTGTTTTAATTCCCTTTGGGTATATTTTCAAGGAAATTTAGAAACAGCAAAACCTAGAATCCAATTTGATATGTATAAACGTTTAATCCTTTGGAGGGCGTATTTGGTCCTTCTGTTTCTCCGCCTCTCTCCTTTACCTTCAAGCTCCTGACCTTGGAAGGCAGGTTGCTAGTCTGTTTCCTTTGATTAGGGCATCTTGTGTTTCCCTTCCCATCCACACCCCCACTCACGACAGCAGACAAATATTTCAGGACCCCAGCAAGGTCAGGCCGGCAGAGCAAGTTGACATGTGGGAGCGGGAGAGGTCGTCTTTGACAGAAAAGCACGAGGAAGAGGTAAAAATGGCAGGCTGAGAGAGCAGAGAGAGAAGAAAGAAAGAGGACAAGGCTGGGAAGGAAGGAGGAAGAAAAAAGAAAAAAAAACAGCAACCCCAGCTCTAATCAGATCTCTCCAGACCTAGTGTTGAGCAATTTCTGTCACTGGGAGTCAGGTTTAGAAAAAAGCTGGCTGGAACGGTCTTTCCCAACATGGGGGCGACGTGGAGCAGAATTACAGGAATACCAGAGGACTTGACTCACTCACCTCGAGTTGCCTCTTAAACAGAGATTTTGCTTCAAAATTATAAACTGGGGGTGTGAGGTGGGGAGAAAACCTTCCCAGCATCCATCAAGTGTTGCTTTCGAAAATTATTATTTTGGAGCACAAGCTGTTTCCTGTCTTTAAAGCCTATTATCTGTTTCCCTTCCAGGTGGAGCCTGGGCTGCCTGCTAATTTAATCCCCTGGGCTTCTCCCTCTGCCTTCAAGATCTCACAGAGATGCAGGCTTCATAAAGAGGGCACCTTTGTGCCTTCCTCCCCGGAAGGCCCCCATCTACCCTGGCAGCCAAGGAGATGCTATTTTGGGAAACAGCAGCTGAGTGGGGAGGATTGTTAATTGTTTGTCAAACCCTTCCAGTCTAGTTAGATCTCATGGAAGAGAAAAAAGAGGGGGCAAAGCCATACTCTTTCCTTCATTCTATTTTGCTCTCCCATCTGTGGGGTTGGGGGGAGGTGGGAGAAGGAGAAGCTGGGAATAAGGGGTTTCTTTTCCTCCTCAAAAGCACAAGCACACAATCTAATGTCTAAAAAAAAATTCTTCTGTCCAATTGGAAACATAATATTGGCCCAAGAACCAATCAAAGTAATTTTAAAATTGTTTATAAGCCTCAAAACAAACAAAAATCCCAAACAAACAAAAATCCCGTCACAATGGAAGAAATATCAGGGTCTCTGTTATCCAGGGGGACCACAGCATTTATTCAAACCACTGTGGCCAAACTAAGCAGATCCTCCCAGGCACACCCGCACCACCCTCCCCACCTCCCCCCGACCCCCACCCCTCTTCCTCCCAACCCTGCCGTCACCCACTGACACACTGGAAAACAATTCTACCCAGGCACACTAATCGGAACATCCATGGTGACACACACTCAGTCCATCACAGCATGGACAAATTAAAAATCAAACAGAAAATGACCCACATTGAGAACCGGCTCCTCAGGACTCTGACCTCAGGGGCCCCCCACGTGACTCTGAAACTTCACAAGCATTATGTCAGCCTACAAGCAAAAGACTGGGAACCAAAATCTTCCGCTTCTTAAAAGGGCAATGCCACAAAACATTTTCTAACTGGTTTTTCTTCCTTGACCCGTTCTAACAGAAGGATGTCTAGACCTACCTGACTTTTAAAGAACATTTCCCCCGACACACACACAATGATCTTTTTGATATTTTCAAGGAACGTCAAAAGGGATTATCTTTTAGTATGAAAGGAGTTGAACTCCAAGAACTTTAGAAGTGATAATGGTGCGGGGATGGGTATGAGAATGCTTCCTATTTTACAATCATTTTTCCTCAAAAGCACTAAGGCTGCCTTATAAAGATAAATATGCTAATCCACAAACCAGCTCCTGGTTAGAGAGCAGATCTGAAACTTTCTTTTACACTGGAGGATGTATCTGTATAAATTGACTCAGAATTTGCTTAGTCAAAATGAGCATGAGATGGGCTAGTAATTTGGGGGTTTTGAACTGAATGAACATTCATGTTGAAATTTAGATCAGCTGTGTTGATCTAAAATGGGCTTGATTGGTGATTTAGAATTTGTTCCATTGGCTACAGCAATTAGAAGGGCAGGAGGGAGATGAGGCAAGGCTTTCTTATTGGCTGAAAGAGATATATGTTGCCCCTAAATGAGGTGCTGATAGCCAGGAGGCTTTTTGGTAACCAGTCACGTTTAATTAAGAACAGACTCAGACACTAAAGAATCTGCCTGCAGTAGACCCAGGTTCCATTCCTGGGTTGGGAAGATCCTCTGGAAAAGGGAGTGTTACCCACTTCAGTAGTCTTGCCTGGAGAATTCCATGGACAGAGGAGTTTAGTGGGCTACAGTCCATGGAGTCTCAAAAAGTTGGATATGACTGAGTGACTAACAGGAAAGCTACTAAGGCTTCCTTGGTGGCGCTAGTGGTCAAGAACCTGTCTGCCAAGGCAGGAGATGCAAGAGATGTGAGTTTGATCCCTGGGTTGCTGAAGATCCCTGGAGAAGGGCATGGCAATCCACTCCGGTATTCACACCTGGAAAATCCTATGGACAGAGAAGCCTAGTGGGCCACAGCCCACAGCGTCACAAAGAGTTGGACAGGACTGAAGCAACTTTTCATGGACACAGGCAAGTAACTACTTCCTCAGTAATAATATCCCACACTTGTAAATAGCATTGCAGAAAAAACAAACTATCAAAAAAACCTCACTTTATTTTATGTGAAAATAGCTTTCCCAGGGAAATGGTAGAGCTTAGGGTCATGAATAATTGTAAGCCAGGGTAAGATAAAACGTATTCACAGTGATAGTCTGGTTAACATTGCCACTAGAATAATTTGTCAGGTACTCTTTCCTCTAATCTAGTTGGCTGTGTTTGAATATGTTAGTCTCAAATCTGGAAAACCCATTACGTAGTTTATCAGATAGTTACTGATCCCTTGATATGTACATAGCAATACTCAGTTTTCTGGATGTTGTGGAGACAGGATGCAAAAAAGTATAATGTAGCATTTCTCAGCACTTTATAATGTTATTGGGAAATAAATATATCCATATCAAAGTTAAATAAATGACATGTGAGTAAATAAAATACAAAAAAAGAAAAAAGCAGCTATCATAAGATAACAAGTGGTTATTGTGGTTTTAAGTAACAAATGAATGTTGGGTTATGAGAGAGTATGTGTGCCCAAGTGAGCACACTGCAAACACCAGCGGGCATGGAAGGCTTCCTGGAGGAAGTGATGGTGCAGCATTTGGGCAGGAGGAGAGAGTGCATTCTGTTGAGAAAGTAGGAGATGAGATATATACCTTTGATCAGACCTGTCCAGCTGAGGAAGAGGTGGGACATTTATATTGCTCAGGGTAAGAGAAGGGTTGGAAAGATTTGCCTAGATTCATAGAATCGTAGAATTCTAAACATGAAATGATCCTAAAAGAATCAGCTAGGCCGCCGGTTTTCAAACATGGCTGCACACTGAGCTTTAAAAAAATCCACTGCCTGGGTCTGACTCCAGACATTCTGATTTGAGTCATCTGGGGTGAGGGCTGGAAGACTCCAGATTTAAAGCCTCCCCAATGGCACCCCCACTCCAGTACTCTTGCCTGGAAACTCCCATGGACAGAGCCTGGTGGGCTGCAGTACATGGGGTCATTAAGAGTCGGACACGACTGAGTGACTTCACTTTCACTTTTCACTTTCATGCACTGGAGAAGGAAATGGCAACCCACTCCAGTGTTCTTGCCTGGAGAATCCCAGGGACAGCGGAGCCTGGTGGGCTGCCGTCTATGGGGTCGCACAGAGTCAAACACGACTGAAGCGACTTAGCAGCAGCAGCAGGTGATTCTAATATGTAGCCATCATTTGAGGACCACTGATTTTAGTCCAACTGTCCAATTTTACAAGACAAGGGCCACCTGCAAATCTGCCCATGCACAGCTGGTAAGAAGCCAGGCTCTGTCCCCTTGTTCCACTCCAGGCTATTTGTCTCTAACAGTGTACTGTGTAGTACTCTGGGGACCAGGCCAAAGGGTTGGATTTTTGCCGTAAAGGTCATGGGGAACCACTGAAGATTTTTGTGCAGGAAAGTGGCACATTAAAAACAAATGGTCCTGCAATTCCAGGTGGACTTCAGAATTGAAAAGAATCAATACACCCTACAAAGGCACAAAAATGAGGCCGTCCAAGTGAGTATGTTTTCTCTCTGAAATTTAAGTGTGCATGGTTGTATTTTGAATTTTAAAATAATATTGTGATAGTTTATGTATTATTATATTCAGATAAGGAGAATTGGGCTTTACTAACTTTGTGGCTACTTATTAGTTCTAGAAAGAACTTTCTTCTGGCCAGTTAGCTCTGTTGTTTTTACATTTTTCTTTGATTTTTCTCCTCACCTCTACAGCCATCTAAGTGTTTCATGTTTCATTTCCTTTTCATTTTATCTTTCCTCTGCTCTCCCCCTTCGCCAATCAAGGACATTTGTTAATTGCTCACAATATGCTCATGCATATTTATATGTCCACACCTCCCAATCCCTTTATTATCCATAGGGCAGTTTTGTCCAATAGAAATATAGTTTAAGCCACAGATGTAAAAAGAAACAGGTTAAGTTAATTTTAATAATTTAATTTAACCCAATATATTCAAAATTTTATCATTTCAACATGTTACCATTCTCTTTTCGATACTAACTCTTTGAAATCAGCTATGTGTTTTACAATTACAGCATCGATTTGGATGCTAAATGTTCAAATTTCAAAAATATGACACAGGGACTTCCCTGGTGGTTCAGTGGTTAAGACTTTGCCGTCCAGTGCAGGGGACCTGGGTTCAATCCCTGGTCAGGGAACTAGAGCCCATGTGCCACAAATAAGAGTTTGCCTGCTGCAACTAAAAATCTTGAATGCTGCAACAAAGATCCCACACGCCACAACTAAGACCCTGGGCAGCCAAATATAATAAATAATTAAAAGAAAAATATTGTAACAAATTCAATTAAGACTTTAAAAATGGTTCACATCAAAAAAAATCTAACAAATAAAAGAGAATATGACACAATTGGGAATTCCTTGGTGGTCCAGTGGCTAAGACTCTGTGCTCCCAACGCACAGAGGTTGGGAACTATATCCCACATGCAGGCCACAGTGACGAGTCCGTGAGTTGCTGCAAGACCCAGTGCAGCCTAAATAAATATTTTTTTAAATGGCAAAATCAAGTTGGGTTTTAGGAAAAGGATTTTATCCTATTTCATTTTTTAGATGCAAATGAAATAAAATTCAAAATTCAGTTCCTCAGTGGCACTAGCCACATTGGTCTTAGGGGCTACAGTATTGAACAGTGCAGGACCAGGGTTTTCTATAGTGGTGTTTTCCCATTCTGTGACTTGAGAGGGTACCCTGGTCATTTGAATGAGTTTGAATGCTGTACTTACTGAGGGAATTTGTTTTTCTTTGGAGTATTAAAGGAGACAAGGTATGACAAACATAATATAAACATAAAACATAATATAAAACATAAAATAAAAACAACCTAAATTTCTCTGAACTAACATACAAAATTTAGGACAAGATGGGGGCTGGGGCTGTAACAGTTTCAGAAAGGAAACTTTGAGGAGGAAAAAGAGGACTGTCAGGTTTTGATGTCCACCCCTAGTCGAATGCTATTTGAAGATAAAGAAATTTTATAGTTGTCAAGGTGCCAAGAAGGAAAAAAAAAAAAAGATGTAAAATATGCCAGGATAGTGAGAGAAAGTTGAAATGAGGATTGCCTGTTTCAGAAGAGCTGCTGATGCTGCTAAGTCGCTTCAGTTGTGTCCGACTCTGCATGACCCCATAGACGGCAGCCTCCCAGGCTCCCCCGTCCCCAGGATTCTCCAGGCAAGAATACTGGAGTGGGTTGCCATTTCCTCTCCAGTGCATGAAAGTGAAAAGTGAAAGTGAAGTCGCTCAGTCGTGTCCGACTCTTCGAAACCCCATGAACTGCAGCCTACCAGGCTCCTCCATCTATGGGAGTTTCCAGGCAAGAGTACTGGAGTGGGGTGCCATCGCCTTCTCTGTCAGAAGAGCAAAGGCAGTATTATTTACATAAAAGTGCTTATAGTATGCTTTTGTAGAGTTTTCCTCCTAAAGAATGGGATGCCACACAAATGATTACTCATTTACATAAAGCAACTTTGACTCCTCCCAAATTCCAAATTTCAAACATTGAAAGGCAGGTACAGTGCAGATAATTTGCTATTTCATTCGCCCACTTCTTAACCATGGTTACTTATCACAAAGCCATTGTATGCATGGGGCTTCCCTGGTGGCTCAGTGCTAAAGAATTCACCTGCCTATGCAGGAGAAGTGAGTTCTATCCCTTGGTCAGGAAGATCCCCTGGAAAAGGAAATGGCAACACACTTCAGTATTCCTGCCTGGGAAATCCCATAGACAGAGGGACCTGGCAGGCTACAGTCTGTGGGATTGCAAAAGAGTCAGACATGACTTAGCTACTACATAACAACATCGTATCCATGATCCCTAGCCGGTGTGCATTGTTCTTATATTGACTAGACCCCATTTAGGGCAATATTAGCTCTATCATCATCTGATGATAATGTCTAGTCATGCAAACCAGAAATAAAGTCAGTAGAAGTAGGCGGACAGGCCTTGTGTTAAAAGGAATCCTCAGATCAGAGCTTAGACAGTACTTGAGTGGGGATAGCTGTGACCACACTCAGTGTACTAAGTTGCTTGTGCCCAGTGGAAAAGATGGGGTGGAAGGGCAAGACAGACTTCATAGACATCCTCTGGCCACTTCTAAAGCAGTTGCTTGCTCTGTCCTTCTGATACCCCCAGTCTCATCATGCTATCAATTACTCTTTTTAACTGAGAAAATCCTGAAGATGACAGCAAATTCTAACTGCTTTCTAAAGCTTAGAAGAATACATTCTATACTTTCCCACTTTTTTGGCAGGTGATGGTGAAGCTTGCTGATCCTGAGAGCTCAGGTCCTCCGGATATGAATTCTTAAGGTTCTGTTTTACTGTCTCAAGATTGAGGAACTCCTGACAATAACAGCGATCATGCTCAATTTGAAGTCAGTAGACATTTATTGAGAAGGCAATGGCACCCCACTCTAGTACTTTTGCCTGGAAAATCCCATGGATGGAAGAGCCTGGTAGGCTGCAGTCCATGGGGTCGCTAAGAGTCAGACACGACTGAGCGACTTCACTTTCACTTTTCACTTTCACACAATGGAGAAGGAAATGGCAACCCACTCCAGTGTTCTTGCCTGGAGAATCCCAGGGATGGGGGAGCCTGGTGGGCTGCCGTCTATGGGGTCACACAGAGTTGGACACGATTGAAGTGACTTAGCAGCAGCAGCAGCAGACATTTATTGAGCACCTACTAGTTGGTATAATAAAAAAAGCATTCAAAATTCAACAAGTGCTAACAGTACACCTACTATGTGCTTAGTACTGAGCTAGCTACTAGTATAATAATAACAATTATGAGAAATAAATACTTGTGTGGTACTCAGAACTGTACTAAACACTGTAGGTATGCTTATAATTCCCATTGTACACGATAGGTGGCTGAGGCACAGAAAGATGAAATAACTTGCCCGTTACAAAACATGATTTACTTATTTCACCTAGATGTGAAATAACTTTCCTAAAGGTAACAGCAAGAAGTGAAATAAGGGTAATCTAGCCCCTGAGCCCCAAACTCACCAGCCTTTAGAATTAAACAGATTCAGAGCTGAAGCGCACTCTCTTCCATCTACAGCTGTATGACTTCGAGAAAATCACTTAACTTTTTAGAGTCTTAGTTTCCTCACCTGTAAGTGGAGATAAAGACATCTACTTTCAGAACTTTGTAAGGATGATGTATAATGCCTCTACAGTGGCGAGCTCAGGGCCTGGTCAACAATATCATTGTTCAGTTCAGTTCAGTCGCTCAGTCGTGTCCAACTCTTTGCGACCCCATGAACCGCAGCACACCAGCCCTCCCTGTCCATCATCAGCTCCCGGAGTTCACCCAAACCCATGTCCATTGAGTCGGTGATGCCATCCAACCATCTCATCCTCTGTCGTCCCCTTATCCTCCTGCCCTCAATCTTTCCAAGCATCAGAGTCTTTTCAAATGAATCAGCTCTTTGCATCAGGTGGCCAAAGTATTTGAGTTTCAACTTCAGCATCAGATCCAACCACTCCTTCCAATGAATATTCAGGACTGATTTCCTTTAGGATGGACTGGTTGGATCTCCTTGCAGTCCAAGGGACTCTCAAGAGTCTTTTCCAATGCCACAGTTCAAAAACATCAATTCTTCAATGCTCAGCTTTCTTTATAATCCAACTCTCACATCCATACATGACCACAGGAAAAACCATAGCCTTGACCTTTGTTGACAAAGTAATGTCTCTGCTTTTCAATATGCTATATAGGTTGGTCATAACTTTCCTTCCAAGGAGTAAGCATCTTTTCATTTCATGGCTGCAATCACCATCTGCAGTGATTTTGGAGCCCAGAAAAATAAAGTCTGACACTGTTTCCAGTTTCCCCATCTATTTCCCATGAAGTGATGGGACCGGATGCCATGATCTTCGTTTTCTGAACGTTGAGCTTTAAGCCAACTTTTTAACTCTCCTCTTTCACTTTCATCAAGAGGCTTTTGAGTTCCTCTTCACTTTCTGCCATAAGGGTGGGATCATCTGCATTTCTGAGGTTATTGATATTTCTCCCGGCAATCTTGATTCCAGCTTGTGCTTCCTCCAGCCCAGCGTTTCTCATGATGTACTCTGCATATAAGTTAAATAAACAAGGTAAGAATATACAGGCTTGACGTACTCCTTTTCCTATTTGGAACCAGTCTGTTGTTCCATGACCAGTTCTAACTGTTGCTTCCTGACCTGCATACAGATTTCTCAAGAGGCAGGTCAGGTGGTCTGGTATTCCCATCTCTTTCAGAATTTTCCACAGTCTATTGTGATCCACACAGTCAAAGGCTTTGGCATAGTCAATAAAGCAGAAATAGATGTTTTTCTGGAACTTTCTTGCTTTTTCCATGATCCAGTGGATGTTGGCAATTTGATCTCTGGTTCCTCTGCCTTTTCTAAAACCAGCTTGAACATCAGGAAGTTCACGGTTCACGTATTGCTGAGGCCTGGCTTGGGGAATTTTGAGCATTATTTTACTAGCGTGTGAGATGAGTGCAATTGTGCGGCAGTTTGAGCATTCTTTGGCATTTCCTTTCTTTGGGATTGGAATGAAAACTGACCTTTTCCAGTCCTGTGGCCACTGCTGAGTTTTCCAAATTTGCTGGCATATTGAGTGCAGCACTTTCACAGCATCATCTTTCAGGATTTGGAATAGCTCCACTGGAATTCCATCACCTCCACTATCTTTGTTTGTAGTGGAATTTATTAATCCAAGTGTATATGCACTTGGTGGGCTTCCCTGGTAGCTCAGTTGGTAAAGAAACTGCCTGCAGTGCAGGAGACCTGGGTTCAATCCCTGGGTCAGGAAGATCCCCTGGAGAAGGAAATAGCAACCCACTCCAGTATTCTTGTCTGGAGAACCCCATGGACAGAGCAGCCTGGTGGGCTACATACAATCCATGGGGTGGCAAGAGCCAGACACGACTTAGTGATTAAATCACCATGCACTTGGTATGGCCACCTCAGGTGTCATAACCTTGAAATGCTGCCATACCAGTTGGCAGAAACTCTTGAGTGCCCCTCTTTCAGGACACACAGCCCCTCCTGCAGGAGCCTGCCCAAAACCCCTGCACTGGAAGGGCCTCCAGGACCAGATGGTCAGTGCCTGTGTCCTACAGTTGTAAAATATTTTCACTATCTCCTGGCTACAAACATGAGATGGGCTCCTGCCTATGATCCAGAGGGCAGTTGGGGAGCAGTCCTAGGCATGATGGGAAGAAGTAACAGGGACAGTGATAAAGCTGTATGGAGGATGGGGGGACTCCCCGCTCAGGTGGGTCAGGAAGGCTTGGTGGGTCAGGGACCAGTGTGGGTTGGGGAGAGCATCCAGATCATCACTAAAGTTCCTTTTGTCTCTCGCCTTTTTCATTCTTACTACCTCCACCTGGTTCAGACCTTTATTATTCTTTGCCTAAAGTCCCCCTAGATCTTCATGATTAAGTGGTCCCCTTTATAATTAAGTGGCAATTAAGGGTGCTGACCGTTCTAGAATCCATTCTGTGGTTCCCTTAGTAAACAGTCTTTGCTAGCTTCCTCATCTGCTCACAGGTACCCACAACCCTCTATCATGTAACCCCGGCCTCTATTTCCAGTCTTTCCACTTACTGTAGGTGCCTGGGACCCCTGCCAAATGAAGTGTTCCTTACAATGGACCCAGTGGCCCTTGCTGCTTAGAAGTTGTGGACCCAATCTCTGGGATTTTCAACACCCTCCTCAAATACAAATTCTTTGTTCCATCTAGGATCCTTCATTTCCCTGTCTTTTTCCACCCCAGGTCATGTAAGGTGTGATGCTCTAAACATCCATTGCTAGCATGTGATACCTTGTTTTCTCTTCACAACAGCTCTAAGAGGTAGGCACTATCATCTCTATTTTAAGACAAAAAAGACCAAGGGACAGAGAAGTGAATTAATTTTCCAAAGGTCACACAGCAGGCAAAAGGTAGAGCTGGGATTGCAACTCAGGAAGCTTTATCTTCAGAACCTGTGTTCTTAGTGTTTTATAGTGATGACTAGCTCTCAGAGAAAATAGAAGAAAAAAATTTGCTCGTTATTACATGAAACACACGGCTTGCTTTTGCAATTATTTGTGTTGTCCTTTTATCTTCTTTTGGTGAGCTGAAAATTCCTAGAGAAGAGGAACTCTGGGTCTTATGGACTAGTGTCTGTAATCATCATTAAGTTGTGAGGATAGATAATTACTGAGCCATCACATCCTGATTATGAATTAGCCTAATCAAACCTGCCTTTCACTAGTACTTTTCCCAACTAAATACATTACTTGGCCAAACCCTGATTCAAGATCAGGCTAGCGTTCCACATGGACTTCAAGAAAACTGTGCTTAGTTTGGTGACTCAGATTGTGGATGAGAGTTGTCATTCATCGGAAGATACTGTATAATAGAGCAGATGTGTATGTGATTTCTCCTTTTTAGACTTGGAGAAATTGAAGCATCCTGAGGTTATTTACCCAGCATCAGGCAGGTCTGTGGTGGAGCTTAGCTGGGACTAACTCAAATTTACTCTCCAGGAACCCAGTCTAGGACCCTGGACAACCCTCTGGTAAGGATCAGTAAATAGACTAAGTCATCGACTGACCAGAAAATTCTGGAACACTCTTCCCCTAAATTTTTACCTTGACACAAAATAAAATTATGACATCATGATGGGAATACAGGACTTCTCTATTTGTACTTTTATAACATGTTTAATTTTTTTTTCCCCAAGGGTGGATTGGTCAGTCCTAATGTTGAAGAAAAATCGTTGTCAAGAACGTGAACCACCGTTCACTGTAACTGATGTTACAACTGTATTGGTTCTAGAAACTAGAGAACAAAGTGATAAATACTAGCTTAAATAGAAAACCAAAAACTTTGTAGGTAGACACAAAACATTCCTGAGTAGACAAAAACTTTGGAACTTTTAGAACCCCCGTTTTCTTTCTTCGGTGTTAAAATTGACAGGTACTAGAGTGTATGTGACTTTAGGAGGCAAGGGACTTATCCAAAATTAGTATCTGCTAAATATCTTGTAGCAAAAGTATGTTAACTAGGCGAATCCTGTGCTGCGTTTTGCCTGTTAGGTTGCGCAGAGCTCACAGGTGTCTGTCGCCTTGGAAACGGAGGTGCGGGTGGGAATGGGAGGAGAGCTGATCCAGGAAGGATCGAGGCTTTATTGCCGAACAAAGTCCACCACCATACTCGGATGAAAGTTCGAATGGTTTAGTTCGCTCTGGTTCCGGGAAGAAGCGCACAGGCCAGCACCTTTAAGGACAAAAAACACCGTGGCCGTCCCGCTCTCCGCATCACCGGCGCTCGCAGCACTGTCTGGGGTAACCGCCTGCAGGCCGTCGCGCGCGTCTCCCCCTTTAAGAACCTTCTCCGCGGGACTAACGTTCGAATAGCCCTGGCGCCCCTCCTCGGTCTCTTATTGGTCGCTGGAGGCACACGAGGGCGCGCCGATGGCCCCGGAACGGTTGGCGGCCTCTCGCGATTGGCTGTCGAGAGGCCTTTATAAGGCTCCGGGCGGCCAGCTTGCCTTCAGTTAGCGACCGGACGCGAAACTGGCGGTATTACTGTAGTTGGGAGGGCGTGGAGGCTGGTGAGCGCGTCGTCAGAGCCGTTTCTCTTCGGGAGTCTTCACAGACCGAGGGTCCACCCCCGTGGCGGACTTGTTGGCACTTCTTGTTCCCGTCTCAGCTTCGGAACGTGGGCCGGGGCTCACGCCCTCACCTCCGCGCCAGCCCTGGGAAGGAGGAGGCAGGATGGAGTTCAAACTGGAGGCTCACCGCATCGTCAGCATCTCCCTGGGCAAGATCTACAACTCGCGGGTCCAGCGCGGCGGCATTAAGCTGCACAAGAACCTCCTGGTCTCGCTGGTGCTCCGCAGCGCCCGCCAGGTCTACCTGAGCGACCCGTGCCCCGGCCTCTACCTGGCCGGTCACCCGGGGGCCCCGGCGCCGCCGCAGCAGCCCGAGTCGGCGGCGGCCGGGCCACCCGCGGGCTGGGGGGAGCCACCTCCGCCGGCCGGCCGTGCCGCCTGGCCTGAGCCCGAGCCTCAGCCGGAGCGCCCTGCCGTCCCAGAAGTGCCAAGGGCGGGTGACGCGGAGCCCGCGGCCACGGTGACGGCCGCCGGGGACACTCTTCAGGGCGGAGAGGCGGAGGCGCCGGAAGCTGCCTGGCGCCGCGTGGAGGGACCGCGAGAGACGGCGATCGGAGGAGCCGGGGGTCCCGCCGAAGTCTCGGGGGTCTTCCCCCAGGGGCCCGAGGCAGCGCGCGGCCCCTGCGGCCGCCCCCCGGGGGACGAGGACAAGCTGAGCGCGGCCCCTCGCGTGGACGGCCGCCGCGCGCCGCGCCCCGCCGCGGCTGAGCCCCCCGCGTCGCCCCCTGTCTGCGCCAGAAAGCGCGGCGCGGCGGGGGGTGGGCGGCGGCCCCGCGGACTGCCCGGCGCTCGGCTCGACCCCGCTCAAGAAACCCCGCCGGAACTCAGAGGAGCAGCCGGGCGGGGCGGCGGCGGCCGCGGAGGAGGAGGAGGAGATGGAGACCGGTAACGTGGCTAACCTCATTAGCATCTTCGGTTCCAGCTTCTCGGGACTCTTACGGAAAAGCCCCCGGGGGCGGCCGGGAGGAAGCGGAGGGAGAGGAGAGCGGTCCGGAAGCCGCCGAGCCCGGGCAGATCTGCTGCGATAAGCCGGTGCTGAGAGACATTAACCCTTGGAGCACTGCCATCGTGGCCTTCTGAGCCCCCGCGGTCCCCGTGCGGAGAGGAAGTTGAGCAGCGGGCGTCCCGACGTGAGGGCTGGGCCTCTCCCGGCGGCGAGGACGCCCCCGAGGCCGCCAGCGCCGAGCGCGAGGGGGTGCCGCCGGGCGGCACAGACTGCCCTTGGGCTTGGCGGCCGCCTGGGCCGAGCCTCTCGGGTCTCCTCTGGAGACTTCGGAGTGGGAGACTTATTGGAAGAGGACGGCGATCGTGGACTTTTTGTCTGTGACTGTGTATGTCAGTTTGTCTCGTTGAATTAAGGCTATTTTGCCCCTCTGGAGAGCGTCACCCCTTCCCCGCGGTTTAGGAGATTGGGGCAGACAGGGACTTTCCTCTGCCGGCAGCGCCGAGAAGGAAGCGGCGAAAAAGGCCGGGGCCGGGGAGTTCCCCATTCGCTCTCGGGGGAGGAAGGGACTTTACACACACTGCTTACATGAAAGCTAGAACCGCACCGAGGCCAGGAGCGGCGTTTCCTCCCAGGATTTCCTTGGACTAGAGGGATTTAGTCTGGAGTAGACTTGTGTTATTTCTCTCCTTCCCCACCTTCCTCTGTCACTGAAGAAACGTTTATACCCTGTGATTACTCGGGGAAAGGGAGTGTTAGCGGCCCTTGTCTTCCTCACGGAGGGGAAAAAAGCTTGATGAACTTCACAGAAGAGTTCAAGCTTGGAAATAATGGAATTTATAGAGAAAAGATTTATTTTTTAAAAGCTCTAGATCAGAACTACTACACAGTGCTTTTAAAAAGTGTTTAAGCAAACAAAGTTTACAGACAGAAGCCCTAAGTGGAAAGGCCCTATGGTTTTGTAGATAGTGACTCCAGTCTTTGTTGTATAAAGGTTGGGGGAACTTTGTTGTATAAAGGTTTTTGTACAGTATTTTCTCCTTCGTTGTATTGATTTTTGTATAAAAATGTAACTTTACGTGTCTAACACGTATTAAATATTTTGAAGCAACTTCACTGCCTCCTTGTGTGTAAATCGCCTGTCTGGGTTGTGAGGGAAGTGGGAGGAGGGCAACTATGGTCCGCCTGGAAAATTGAAGATGCGGTTCTTAATATCAGTTGTGCAGACTGGGGACATTGTTTGCTGACTTCATTAATTATGGAGAGAGGCACATTTAAGCTTTCTCCCTCATATCAGAAGACTGCTGTTAGGTACTAATATCAGTGGTCTGCCAGTTTCTTGAAACCTGCCACTAAAACTCCCTTTTCTAAAGTCAATTTAGGCAATTTGATTTTTAGCCCAATCTGACAGTGTCTAATATTAAATAGCTTAAGTGCCAACTTCTGAGGCCCTTGCCATCCACAAAAGTTTTTCACTAAAACTTTTAGTTTCCTGTTAATAAAACCTGAGGGAAACTGCTGAGACTGACATGGCCAGGTGGGTCAGGTCTACCTCTGTGTTCCAGTGGATGTCAGGATGGAGATTTCAATGCTTTAAAAATTTTTTTAAAAATTATGTCTGTAGAAAGTAAATGCATCAGTGAAAGGAAATAGCTTGTGTCAAATTAGGTAAGTTTGGAGGCCAAGGAGGGCTAGACAAATTAGCAAAGCCTGATTTGTTTTTGTCACCCAAATGGTGACATTAGTGTTTTGGCTGTGGGTCATGGTAAATAAATACTTTGACAGCCAAGTCATCTATTGATACATTTTTTGGGGGGTCTAAGGCAGAATGTTCAGTATTTGAAGGGTAGTCAGTAATCTCTCAGAAGCAAATCAGAGAATGGTGTCTTAAAATACGGTTGCTAGTACTTTAAAAGATGGAACTGGTCTAAAATAGCTTATGAATAAACTGGGTGTTTATGAGGTGGGAAAAATTGAGGAAAGGAGACAAACCTCTAAGAAGGGATTATTGCCTTTGAGCAGAAGCATAAGGGAGTGCTTTGCTCCCTAAAGTCCTGACAGTGTAAACTTCTGTCAGGCCAGTAGGCCCCATGTTTTGGTATTTTTGCAAATCTATCTGTGACTGGTTAAGTCAAAGGAATTTTCTACTTTATGCTCCATCACCATAAATAATATATTCATAAAATTAAACATTCTCTAATCAGGGTCTTGTTAACATTGACTTGTTTTGCTTTCAGAGATTAGCTACTTTAGTTACAGCCACAAGAGATCCATTGAGTGTGACTGCTTAAACTGGAGGTGTCTAGGGCCTTAATTTTGCAAACATTTCCTGTTGCTAGAAAGTAATTATTATGCTTGAACAACTCAGTGCATTTTTATATTTGAAAGAAGGGAACATTTGGTGTGTTTGAGTTGATACATTTTGCTTGAGATGAAAATGGCCATTGATCCTTGTTTTCATATTAAGATGAACCATGGGACCATGAGTCTGCTTAGTTTAGAAAAGGTAAATGGATATATTTGATAGGGAAATACAGCTTTGGAGAAGTCAGTAAAGATGAGTTTTTATTGTAGAAGCAGTATGTGTCATGGTTAGAGCTGGGCTCTCGAGCCAGACTTTCTGGGTTTGTATCTTGGCTCTGCCGCTTACTAGCTGAGGGATCCTGGACAAGTTACCTCATCTCTCTGTGCCATAATTTTTTCTCGGTTATGAAATTGAGATAATTGTGCCTACCTTGTAGGGTTGTGAAAATTAATACCTCTAAAGTTTTTAGAAAAGCACATCATACATAGGATAAGTAAGCATACAATTGTTAGTTGTTAATGTAGAAGTAAGTTCTGTGTATAAATCAGATCTATGGTCAAAAGAATTGTGTATATTTTGAAGAAAGGAAGGGAAAGGAGAGTCTGTTTTGAAATTAACCTGATCTGTGAATTCCAGGTTCTTTTATTCTTGTTTTTCTCTGGACAGTGGGCAGTCCACAAAGCTTAGAACAGTTTTGCTGTTCTGTGTGTCTCTCACCAACCCTGTGACTTTTCTGATTGTATCAAACAGGTCTATTTTCAGCGAGGAGTAAGCAAGAGTGAAAACATTCAAGGAGCAGAGATCTTGTTGACATACAAATGCTTTCTGTGGATGAGCAGAGAGGAAAAAAAAAAAAATAGCCCACAGAGTTATTTTTAGCCTGAATTGCTGGGGCATAGAATGTTTCTTAAGCCATGTTAATTGATAGGTCCTGGAAAAGAGCCTTCCCAATGCCAGGATGGGGTTATCAGATTCAGTGTGACCAGAAATGAACCATAGTTTTAGTACTGAACCACTTCTTGACCATTTGGGGAGGGAATTTTTTGATCATTTAACCTCAGGCCTGGTCTGGAAACATTTTTTTCCCAATATTTAAAGTGCTTTCTGACAAGAACTCCAGGAAGATCACATTAGTAGTGAATAGAGGTGGTCAGTTTCAGTAACATCTCAACTGTGACTCTTTAAACTTGTATTCCCTCTCAGAATCCACTGATTATATTTGGGGAAAGGAACTAATGCTGGAAAGCTTGAACTGCCCCTCCAACGTGACTGCCTTTGCCGTAAGGCACCTAATGTAGTGATAATAACCCTTGTATTCCTACCATTCACCACTGATTGGATCTGGGGATGATAAGTGGAAGTGGATGGACCATCTAACAATTTTGGTAGACTGCTTCTCAGAATAAAGATATACTAAATATCAGGAACAGAATTAATAATGACAAAACTCTGTTTTTATCTTTGGATTAATCTGAGTCTCTTCAACTTGCTAGGCATAACTACTTGGCTTAGAGCCTGTGAAATAAGGTCAAGAGGGTAATACCCACTGTGACATGCAGTTTGATGGACGTTTTATTTCCTTATACTCTTTTTTTAAAGTAGAGTTAGTTCAGTTCACTGAATAACCAAAGAACTTCTGATCTCTTGCCCTAAATATTTTATTCTTGTCCTGTTTTGTGAATTTTTTATTCTCCTAGGCTTGCTTTTATCCCAGCAAGTTCCTTGAAGAAGACAGGAATGAAAAGAAACACTGATCCAACCCTCCTGTGACTATAAAAGAAGCCATTCCGATTAGGTACAGAACTCGGGTGGGGAGTGAGGTCTGCTTCCCAGGATTCCTGGCACTCTTTCCAGTAATGAGCAGTTTGTCTCTCAGCCTTTGAACCATTGTTCACATTTAAAATTCCACCCAGTGGAAAGCCTTGGGAAGAAAAAGACAGTAGAAGCAGAGTTGATGTGATCTTAACTTGTGGACCTGGGAGTTTTTCAGTAGCAATTCTGGAGGGTGCCCTAGAGAAGAGAATAAGAACAAAAAGTCTAAAAGGATACACACATCTAGTAGAATTTCCCCTTCCTGATTCAAACACAATTTTCCCCAATGCCTGCCACCACCCTTCTAGCCCAAGTGGGAAAGAGGGTTTTAAAAATAAGATCTCTCTCCAGCAGTTGTTCTCTCTTGGGAGAATATAGCCCAGCTGGGATATTGCTGGGTTGTATCCTGGGGTTTATCTCAGACCTTTGGAATTCTACAAGGAGGGAGGGAGAAGCCTCCTGGGACTGGATTCCTGAAAGGGCCTCTCCTTGCCTGCATTTCTGACCAGCAGCAGCCTCCACCTCTGGATGCTACTTCCGGGTAGGAGAGAAAGAGTATTGGCTGTCAGCTTTGGGTCTCTGCAGGAAGAAGGGCTGGCCCCTGTCATCACCACCAAGTCTCCCCAGCAGGTCTCTCTGGGGACTGGCATTAAGTAGGCCTGTTGATATTTTATATAATCGAGTTTTCTAGGATCCGGTCACAACAAGTCTCTGTGTGATAAACCACATTCCTAATTTACAGGATGATGGTGAGACACAGCTTTTCTTTTTTGCCGCTCTTAGGCACCAGGGCAGCCCTAACCCCAGCCCTCTGCATTCTCCCTGGGCTTTCGGGACTGGGCTTCTGTTAGGCTGGCCCAGCCCAGTCATTCCCTGAGATGCCAAGGCAAGACTCCTTTCAGTTTTTCTAGAACTCAGGGGTGTGCCAAAGCTATGTGTTCCCACCTGTTTGTTCTTCAACTCATTTGACCCCTCAAGTCGTGGGGCAGGGAGGCTGCTGGAAACTTGCTTTCTCTAAGGTCAAAGAAAACCATTCTGTTCCCTCTCAGAGAACTGAAGTTGTCTCTGAGGGCAGGATTTCCTTAGGCTACTCCCCACACTTGATGCACTTCCTGAACCCAGGACACCACCAGTTAAGAGTTTTTCTCCAAGTTGATCCACAAGTGTATGACTTCTAGCGCCATCCTGCCCTTTGAGCCACAGATACTTGCTTCAGTGCTGTAGCTGTTTTGCCTTTCTGTCGAAGCCGAGTCTAAGATTCCTGCCCCCCATCCTTTTCTGAGTGTGCTCACATTTATTGTTTGGGGAAAGGTCTGAGGAGCAGGGAAGAGCTATAATTGGGAATGCTACTACTAGCTAAGGAACAGAGCTGGATTTCTTGACTTCGAGGCTTGCAGTCTCCAGAGACTCTGCCTACCAGCGATCAAGTCACATCTGTGATCACTGGTCATCCAATCCCAGATTCCAGCATAGTAGTAGGGGCTGGGTACGGGAGTATTTATCCTAGAAACAGGAACAGCCACTGAAGAGCAGCTTGGCTTGTGACCAGATGGGGGAAAAGAAAGGCCAAGCCTGGGAAGCCCGTGGGCTACATAGCTCCCTCTTCCTTTGTCTCTTTCTGAACAGGTAATGAATCCACAGGCCCCTCTAATGAAGAAGTCTCTCTTTTTTTTTTCCCTTAATTTTTTAGCCACATTTAGCATGTAGGGGAATCTTACTCCCCCACCAGGGATCAAACACGCGTCCCTTGCATTGGGAGCACAGTCTTAACCACTGGACTGCCAGGGAAGTCTCAAGAAATTTCTTAAGTGTTTCTTTGCTTTGTCTCTCCTCTCTTAGACTTTGATCGATTAATAGAAACTTTTTACAGTGAGTTACTAGAAGCAGGGGTGGCAGTAGTCATAATCCCTGAAATCACACAACAAAAGTGATGGGCAGCAAGTGAGCTGGAGACTGTGAGGTGATACTGCGCGGCCCAGGACAGTCGTCGTGGTGGGGGGAATCACCACTGAGTCAAGTTCTCCCATAGTCAAGGTCTGCTGTGGGCTGAGGGACGTCAGCACCCCACTGGCTTTCTCTTCCCTGGCTGTTCTCAAACTGTGCCACAACCGTCCATTTTCTTCAGACAGTTTCCAAGTTTTATTTTTGGTTTGGAAAAGGGTGGAAGCACCTTGACATGTGCATTTATCAACACGAGCCTTCTCTCTGTGTATGACCTACTTTAGACTAGAGTTGCTTTTATGTTATGGCTGTGGGAGAAATTCCTGAAAGCAGAGATTCCATTTAGAAGCTGAACTTAGGGTACATGGGACGCTATGCTGAGGTCGTTATTACTCTGTGATTTCTGTGGTTTTCTCCCTGCATTCCACTCCCTCGGTTTTCACAATGTCTTTGAACAGCCGCTCCTAGTCTGCACCAAGGAAGGCAGCTGTAAAGATGCAGTGTGTGGGAGATTCCGGCGCGTGGGCTGGCCCAGCTGTCTGCTTCCCAACCTTTTAGTCACCTCAGCATCTGGCCTCAGCCTAACATGAAGTTGGCCGCTTCTTAAAGCTCCTGAGCACCTCTGTGAGAGGAGGGCAGAGAGGAATGGTTTCCTACTTGTCAGGAAAAAGGAAACAAGGTCCAGAGAGTGAGTAGGGCATCTTGAATGACCAGGTGAGAACCCAAGCAGAGGCCGTGCTGGAATTCACCCCTGGACTGGGATCACTCTGAGCCAGGGACTTGTAGGTCAGAATCTGATGAAAATGTGACTCACTACTTGGACAGTCATTCATCTTTCTCAGTTTCTATTTATAGCTTAAAAAAGTATCTACTTGCCTCACAATTGTGATTTAAAGATAAATTAGTTTGTAAAGCAAAGTCCAAAGATATAAACAACTCAGTCCTGGGTCCCATCAATTAAGTATTTATGGGAACATCCAGGAGAAACTCATCAATAGGAAATACAAAAGTGCAAACAGCAGGATCCTGGCCCTCATATAGGGTGGGTTACACTCCAGATGAGATGCAAAAACAACAGAGAAACTACCGTCCCCTCCCCAGAAAATCTGACAACAGGTAAGTGTGATCTAGCCCCTTGCTCCTCAAAGTATGGTCTTTGACCCAGTAGCTTGGGTCATCTGGGGGCCGACCAGAAATGCAGAATCTCAGGTCCCACCCCAGACCCTACTGCGTCTGCTTTAACAAGATTCCTAGGTGACCTGCACGCACATTAAATACAAAGTTCTTTCCAGCAGTCAGGATGGGATGGGAGTTTGGAGGAGAATGGATACATGTATCTGTATAACTGAGTCCCTTTGCTATCCACCTGTTACTATCACAGCATTGTTAATCACCTCTACTCCAATTTTAAAAAAAGTTATTTTCAGTGATCTGGAGGGAAGGGTCGTGGGTGGGTGGGGGGTGCTGTCTAGCGTGAACTTCTCAACTTGAGGTCACCCAAGTCTAGTTCCCTCTAGTCATTCCTACCTTCACACACTCCTTCCTCCACATGGGACTGGCACGCAAGCTTCTGGGCCTTTTCATATGCTGCTCCCCAGGAGGAGCAAGGCCAGGTTCAGAGATGGTCCTTAAAGCTGAGAGCAGGAAGAAACTGCAGGCAGGAGAGAAGGGACCTAGTTAAGGGGAAGCATGAAGGTAGGGCTGGAGTAGGAAGAGGGTGCTGTGTTTGTGGGGGGTAAAGAATCTGTCTGTAATGCCAGAGACGCAAGTTCCATCCGTGGGTCAAGAAGAGCCCCTAGAGAAGGAAATGGCAACCCACTCCAGTATTCTTGCCTGGAGAATCCAATGGACAGAGAAGCCTAGCGGGCTACAGTCCATGGGGTCGCAAAGAGTCAGACACGACTTAGGGACTAAACAAGAGCATCTCCTCCCATGGGTTCCTGCGCAGCCCCCTTCCCACCACTTCCAGTGCCTTCCCGTGACTGCAGTCTACTTCCTCTATTCTAGTTCCTTCTCCGGCACCAAGGGTGCAGACCTTGACCTCGCCTTGCCTCACCTCTCCCTTTTGCCAACACATCCAAACATCTAGCTTCTGCTCTTCCTCCCCACGCAGGTCATTTTCCACCCCCCTTTACGGTCCCCACTGTTGCCTTCGTCATTTTTCCAGCCCTCACTACTTCATTCGTTCTCCCCTTTCCCTCAGCCTCCCTCCCCCCAGCACTGAATAACTAATGGATTACTCAGCTTACCAGAGAGTTTTCGTGATATTATCAGCCTCTGAGTCAAAAGCCTTTAATGACTTCCCATACTCTGTGAACTCCTCTGCAGGCATGCAGCCTTTTATGTTTATTGTCTACTCTGTGCTGGGCTCTAGGTACAAAGACAGCAAGAACTTGATGTTTAGAGGGGAGGGGGATGAAAAACTAACTCCCTGGAATTCAGGCTTCGGGGACATTGATGAGGGGTGCTTAACTGCAGCATCAGGGAGGGGTTCTTGGGAAGAGGAGGTTATTTCTGTACTGAGTTCCCAAAGATTGAGAGTGAAAGAAGAGGAAAGCTGGGACGTAGGGTGAGGCAGGGCTGGTTACAGCGGTTCCATAACTCTGGTGAGAAATGACTGGACTAGCAGCTGCAGCGGCACTGCTCCTAGACACCTATGGTACATTGTCCTGACTGTTATTTAGGTACATGTTTTTTGTTTTGTTTTGTAACTTCCTGAAATTCTTTCCTTCTCCCTTCCCCATCAGATTGTAAATTCCTTGAAGATAAGTGTGGGCCCTTAATCTTATCTGTGTAGAGGCCTTTCAGTGTTAGGATCTGAATTGATGGGGACTTCCCCAGTGGCTCAGAGGGGGAAAAAAATCTGCCTTCAATGCATTAGACACAGGAGATGCAGGTTCAGCCCCTTGGTCGGGAAGATCCCCTGAAGGAGGGCATGGCAGCTCACACTAGTATTCTTGCCTGGAGAATCCCATGGACAGAGGAGCCTCATGGGATACAGTCCATGGGGTCTCAAAGGCTCCAACGTGACTGAGTATGCACACACAGACTACAAAAAGTGAAAAAAAGAATGGGGACCTAGCAACAGTAGTCAGTGGGGGAGCTTACGGCCAAACAGAAAAAGGAATGTGAGGCTTCTTTTGCTCAGACCCCATTCTTTCTGCAGCCCAGCTGGGTTCCCACTCTGGTTTCTGCAAAGAAAATTCTGAGTCACCTCTTTCTTGCTAAATCCTCTTCCCCCAAAGGCTCTGAAGGCTGTAGGGTTACTGGAGTAGGGAGGGGGTAGCAGCACCTTCTGATTCTTTCTCCGTCTCCCAGGAGAGACAAAGAGCAGTGATGCTGGCAATGGCCAGGCCAACAAGATAGTAGCTAGAACAGAACCTTCTGCCTCTCAGCCCTGGGGCCATGGACTATCACTTGGAAAGCAGGCAGAAGGTGGTGAAATTAGCCTTGAGAAGCTTGGAAGAGGTGAGGGGGCTGGAGAGAAGGCAGTCATCCTTTCAGACAGTGAACAGAATCAATCCTTCCAGCCACCTCTTCAGTTACCAGTCTGTCTTGTGAGTAATTGCTTGTTTACTCCCATCCAGTTCTCAGAGGCTGCTGGAGAACTGGGAGTTGTGGGTTTACCGATCCCTCTTCTACCCTCAACTTCTCCACTGAACTGAACCTGCTGGGAAAGAACAAAGACCAGAGTTCAAGTTCTAATGAGGTCTCCAGTGAGGCAGAGGTGATAGTCTTCATTTGGTCCCAGGCAGAGAGATGTTGAAATCCCAGAACCAGCCCCTAATTGGTTGTCGGCCTGTGTGCGGCCTGAGCACCCTGGGGAGGTGGGCAAAGCTCTGGTACTCGGCTTCTGGGAGTGTGCAAGTAGCCCTTCTGGGATCATTTCTTCCCCAACCTACAGTCTTGTCCCTCAGAGATGGCGCTTGACTGCTGCAATTTAATAAATCCCTGAAAGGCAGAGTGGATTCAAGATGTGATAAACACAAGCATGCAACTTGTATTCATAGAGAAAACAGTAGAAAGTGAATCCTCATATCTGTTAAGAACATGGGCTAATGCTCTCAAAACAGAACAGATTCTGCATTTCTATTGTGAGGGATGATCCTCTATTAGTTTAAGACTTCATTCCTCTGGAAGCTAGCCATTCTGTGAACACTGACACTTGCTGGTAAAAGTCATAGGTATGCAATTCATGTCTTCTTCTAATTAAAGCACATTTTCGATTATTTACAAAATGGCAAGGGCTGTAATAAACTAACCCTTAGGAGACCCCCAGCTCAGACAATCAAACCTAATTTACTATAGAATGTCAATGTGAACCTAACTGCAGAGTTTACTGTTGCATCTTCTTAAGGATATTAGGTCCCTTAAGGACTGCCTTGATTTCTGTTATGTTTGATTCTCCTCTTTGGCCAGGGCATCCTGGAATGTGAAGTCAAGTGGGCCTTAGAAAGCATCATTACGAACAAAGCTAGTGGAAGTGATAGAATTCCAGTTGACTATTCCAAATCCTGAAAGATGATGCTGTGAAAGTGCTGCACTCAATATGCCAACAAATTTGGAAAACTCAGCAGTGGCCACAGGACTGGAAAAGGTCAGTTTTCATTCCAATCCCAAAGAAAGGCAATGCCAAAGAATGCTTAAACTACAGAACAATTGCACTCATCTCACACACTAGTAAAGTAATGCTCAAAATTCTCCAAGCCAGGCTTCAGTAACATGTGAACAGTGAACTTCCTGATGTTCAAGCTGGTTCTAGAAAAAGAAGAGGAACCAGAGATCAAATTGCCAACATCCGCTGGATCATGGAAAAAGCAAGAGAGTTCCAGAAAAACATCTATTTCGCCTTATTGACTACGCCAAAGCCTTTGACTGGGTAGATCACAATAGACTGTGGAAAATTCTGAAAGAGATGGGAATACCAGACCACCTGATCTGCCTCTTGAGAAATCTGTATGCAGGTCAGGAAGCAACAGTTAGAACTGGACATGGAACAACAGACTGGTTCCAAATAGGAAAAGGAGTACGTCAAGGCTGTATATTGTCACTCTATTTATTTAACTTATATATAGAGTACATCATGAGAAATGCTGGACTGGAAGAAACACAAGCTGGAATCAAGATTGCCGGGAGAAATATCAATACCCTCAGATATGCAGATGACACCACCCTTATGGCAGAAAGTGAAGAGGAACTCAAAAGCCTCTTGATGAAAGTGAAAGTGGAGAGTGAAAAAGTTGGCTTAAAGCTCAACATTCAGAAAACGAAGATCATGGCATCTGGTCCCATCACTTCATGGGAAATAGATGGGGAAACAGTGGAAACAGGGTCAGACTTTATTTTGGGGGCTCCAGAATCACTGCAGATGGTGACTGCAGCCATGAAATTAAAAGATGCTTACTCCTTGGAAGGAAAGTTATAACCAACCTAGGTAGCATATTGAAAAGCAGAGACGTTACTTTGCCAAGAAAGGTCTGTCTAGTCAAGGCTATGGTTTTTCCTGTGGTCATGTATGGATGTGAGAGTTGGACTGTGAAGAAGGCTGAGCGCCGAAGAATTGATGTTTTTGAACTGTGGTGTTGGAGAAGACTCTTGAGAGTCCCTTGGACTGCAAGGAGATCCAACCAGTCCATTCTGAAGGAGCTCAGCCCTGGGATTTCTTTGGAAGGAATGATGCTAAAGCTGAAACTCCAATACTTTGGCCACCTCATGCAAAGAGTTGACTCATTGGAGAAGACTCTGATGCTGGGAGGGACTGGGGGCAAGAGGAGAAGGGGATGACAGAGGATGAGATGGCTGTATGGCATCACTGACTTGATGGATGTGAGTCTGAGTGACCTCTGGGAGTTGGTGATGGACAGTGAGGCCTGGCATGCTGTGATTCACGGGGTCGCAAAGAGTCGGACACGACTGAGCGACTGATCTGATCTGATCTGATCTGGGGAGGCAGGGTGACAATATATACAGCCTTGATGTACTCCTTTTCCTATTTGGAACCAGTCTTGTTGTTCCATGTCCAGTTCTAACTGTCGCTTCCTCACCTGCATATAGGTTTCTCAAGAGTCAGGTCAGGTGGCCTGGTATTCCCATCTCTTTCAGAATTTTCCACAGGTTATTGTGATCCACACAGTCAAAGGCTTTGGCATAGTCAATAAAGCAGAAATAGATGTTTTTCTGGAACTCTCTTGCTTTTTCCATGATCCAGCGGATGTTGGCAATTTGACCTCTGGTTCCTCTGCCTTTTCTAAAACCAGCTTGAACATCAGGAAGTTCATGGTTCAGGTATTGCTGAGGCCTTGCTTGGAGAATTTTGAGCACTACTTTACTAGTGTGTGAGATGAGTGCAATTGTGCGGTAGTTTGAGCATTCTTTGGCATTGCCTTTCTTTGGGATTGGGATGAAAACTGACCTTTTCCAATCTGTGGCCACTGCTGAGTTTTCCAAATTTGTTGGCATATTGAGTGCAGCACTTTCACAGCATCATCTTTCAGGATTTGGAATAGTCAACTAAAATTCTATCACCTCCACTAGCTTTGTTCGTAGTGATGCTTTCTAAGGCCCACTGGAAATGCTGGGTTGGAGGAAGCACAAGCTGGAATCAAGATTGCCGGGAAAAATATCAATAACCTCAGATATGCAGATGACACCACTCTTATGGCAGAAAGTGAAGAGGAACTCAAAAGCCTCTTGATGATGGCGAAAGAGGAGAGTTAAAAAGTTGGCTTAAAACTCAACATTCACAAAACGAAGATCATGGCATCCGGTCCCATCACATCATGGGAAATAGATGGGGAAACAGTGGAAACAGGGTCAGACTTTATTTTAGAGGGCTCCAAAATCACTGCAGATGGTGACTGCAGCCATGAAATTAAAAGACGCTTACTCCTTGTAAGAAAAGTTAAGACCAACCTAGATAGCATATTGAAAAGCAGAGACATTACTTTGCCAAGAAAGGTCTATCTAGTCAAGGCTATGGTCTTTCCTGTGGTCATGTATGGATGTGAGAGTTGGACTGTGAAGAAGGCTGAGCGCCGAAGAATTGATGCTTTTGAACTGTGGTGTTGGAGGAGACTCTTGAGAGTCCCTTGGACTGCAAGGAGATCCAACCAGTCCATTGTGAAGGAGCTCAGCCCTGGGATTTCTTTGGAAGGAATGATGCTAAAGCTGAAACTCCAGTACTTTGGCCACCTCATGCGAAGAGTTGACTCATTGGCAGAGACTCTGATGCTGGGAGGAATTGGAGGCAGGAGGAGAAGGGGATGACAGAGGATGAGATGGCTGGATGGCATCACTGACTTGATGGACGTGAGTCTGTGTGACCTCTGGGAGTTAGTGATGGACAGCAAGGCCTGGTGTGCTGCGGTTCATGTGGTCGCAAAGAGTTGGACACGACTGAGCGACTGAACTGAACTGAACTGGGGAGGCAATCAGAGTCCTTGGGCAGGAGGAAGAGGAACGGTATCTCCAGTGCCATGTGGAGCATCTCTGCCTCTTTCTTCCCTCTAGTGCTGAAGCTCCCCAAGAAGCCATTTTTTCCCAGGATTCCTCTGCCTGGAATGCTTTCCCCACAAACCTGCTGGGCCAATTATTCTTATGGACAGTCCTCCTTGCTGTAATGGTTTGTTCACGTGTTTCTCTTTCTGACCAGACCATGCCCTTCCCATCTCTAAATCACAAATCATCTGTCTAGTCCTAATATCCAAATCAGAATCAAGGACATGGGAAGTACTTAGCATTAGTTGACTAGCTATCCACTGGGGAGACTTAAGTGTTGGTTTGGCCCATTCACAGTCTGTGACTTTCAGCACAGTCACTTAATCATTCTGAGTTTTAGCTCTTTCATTTAAAAATAAATCCTGCCAATTCCAACTCACACGGTGAGGAATTAAAAATGAGACAACTGTGGAAGTGCTGAACAAAACGCCAGGTGGTAGAGGTGGTAGGAAGGGTGCTCGGCTCCAAGCAAGACATATTTGTCTTAGTCTGCTCAGGCTGCCATAACAAAATGTCGCAGACTGGGTGGCTTACACAACAGAAATTTATTTTCTCGTAGTTTTGGAGGATGGAAGTCTGAGATTAGTGTGCCAGCATGGTTGGGTTCTAGTGAGGGCTCTTTTCCTGGCTTGCAGATGGTTGCTTTCTCATTGTATACACACCTGTGATAGTAATGGGGCAATCTCTTCTCCCTCTTCTTATAAAGCCACAATCCTTGTGCACTCACTTAATTTTAATTACCTCCTAAAGACCCTATCTCCTGCAGTCACATTGGGAGTTAGGGCATCAACACACACAAGGAAGAGCTGGAACACAGTTCAGTTCATAGTAATATTAAAGGAGATTCAAGAGCACACAGAACTCCCTTCAGTCCTGCCCCTAGGCACCCCAGCTTGCAGATCTGGCATCTCTCTGAGTCCACAGACCTTTTCGTCTTGTTCTCTGGACAACAGATTGTCTTTCTGGTCTTGTGTCAACATATATTCTTTTTATAACTTCTGTCTCTTATTGGGGCTGCTCTTCTGGGCTTGAGTTTTGGTGTCTACACTGGGGTTGTGTGGTAGTTGAAGCCATCTTATAGGCTAAGAAGTAAAAAGGAAATCATCTGATGTTTTGATGCCAATTTGAGCCAAGGATACAGGAGGAGTGGCCCTGGAAAAATAACTGAATTTCCTCCCCCATTCAGAGGTGCCTGGAAAAGAGGTTGTCTGTGTCTTACTAGTATATCTGGGGAAATAACCATTAAAGTTAATGGGAAAGCATTTTGCAGCTACAGTATATGAATTATGACTTGTATATCAGTTTATAGGTGTCCCAGTAACCAAAGGACTTGTGTGGCATATCCTATGGCTTATGAAGAATACGTCATACATTATCTCATCTTCATAACAATCATTTCTCAGATGAGGAAATTTACACCTAAATGGCCCAGCAAGTCTCATGCCTAGGTCCTTTGACTTACATCCCCAAACTCTTTCCACCATACTAAAGTAACCCCACTAAACCACTTCAAAAAAAACTTAGGGCTCTTAGAACTAGCCAAGCCAACTCTACATGCTCCTCTACTCTGATCATGGAGAGCTGGAAACTTATTTGCCCCATATGAATCCTTTCTTCTGCTTTGGAATTTTATGGAATTTGAAGCAGCAAATATATATGGAATGAGGTAACATTCTTAAGAGGAAAAGATTTTACAAATGCAGAGTATTAATTATTTATTAGGTTCCTTTGATATGGGACCAAATTTCAAGGCACCTTGAATGCTTTAAGTATACTCCCGTGGGTTGCCCTGCCCACCCGGGACAACTGAATGAGGTAAGCACTACCTGGTTTTAATCATATCCCTTCACTAAATGTTTTGTTCAGAATCTTTTACGTGCCAAGGTCTCTACCCTGCAGGAGTTCGCCTTCCAAGAAGTCAGGGGTAGGGTGCACCCCTGAAGAGGGATGGCAGAAAGAACATTCTTTGGTCTGCCCCTTTCTCCCCCTGGGTTGGGAAGATGCCTTGGAGAAGGGAAAGGTTATCCACTCCAGTATTCTGGCCAGGAGAATTACATGGATACAGTCCATGGGGTCGCAGAGCCCGACACTACTGAGCTATTTTCACTTTCACTTTCTCCCCCCACCCTACCCAATTTGGTCAGTTCAGTTCAGTTCAGTCGCTCAGTCGTTTCCGACTCTTTGCGACCCCATGAATCACAGCACGCCAGGCCTCCCTGTCCATCACCAACTCCCGGAGTTCACTCAGACTCACGTCCATAGAGTCAGTAATGCCATCCAGCCATCTCATCCTCTGTCATCCCCTTCTCCTACCCCCAATCCCTCCCAGCATCAGAGTCTTCTCCAATGAGTCAATTCTTTGCATGAGGTGGCCAAAATACTGGAGTTTCAGCTTTAGCATCATTCCTTCCAAAGAAATCCCAGGGCTGAGCTCCTTCAGAATGGACTGGTTGGATCTCCTTGCAGTCCAAGGGACTCTCAAGAGTTTTCTCCAACACCACAGTTCAAAAGCATCAATTCTTCGGCGCTCAGCCTTCTTCACAGTCCAACTCTCACATCCATACATGACCACAGGAAAAACCATAGCCTTGACTAGACAGACCTTTCTTGGCAAAGTAACGTCTCTGCTTTTCAATATGCTATCTAGGTTGGTCTTAACTTTCCTTCCAAGGAGTAAGCGTCTTTTAATTTCATGGCTGCAGTCACCATCTGCAGTGATTCTGGAGCCCCCCAAAATAAAGTCTGACCCTGTTTCCACTGTTTCCCCATCTATTTCCCATGAAGTGATGGGACCAGATGCCATGATCTTCGTTTTCTGAATGTTGAGCTTTAAGCCAACTTTTTCACTCTCCACTTTCACTTTCATCAAGAGGCTTTTGAGTTCCTCTTCACTTTCTGCCATAAGGGTGGTGTCATCTGCATATCTGAGGGTATTGATATTTCTCCTGGCAATCTTGATTCCAGCTTGTGTTTCTTCCAGTCCAGCGTTTCTCATGATGTACTCTGCATAAAAGTTAAATAAGCAGGGTGACAATATACAGTCTTGACGTACTCCTTTTCCTATTTGGAACCAGTCTGTTGTTCCATGTCCAGTTCTAACTGTTGCTTCCTGACCCGCATACAGATTTCTCAAGAGGCAGGTCAGGTGGTCTGGTATTCCCATCTCTTTCAGAATTTTCCACAGTTTGTGATCCACATAGTCAAAGGCTTTGGCATATTCAATAAAGCAGAAATAGATGTTTTTCTGGAACTCTCTTGCTTTTTCCATGATCCAGCAGACATTGGCAGTTTGATCTCTGGTTCCTCTGCCTTTTCTAGAACCAGCTTGAATGTCAGGAAGTTCATGGTTCACATATTGCTGAAGCCTGGCTTGGAGAATTTTGATTATATTCTTTGCAGCCAAAGATGGAGACATTTTATACAGTCAGCAAAAACAAGACCAGGAGCCGACTGTGGCTCAGATCATGAACTCCTTATTACCAAATTCAGACTTAAATTGAAGAAAGTAGGGAAAACCACTAGACCATACAAGTATGACCTAAATCAAATCCCTTATGATTATACAGTGGAAGTGAGAAATAGATTAAAGGGCCTAGATCTGATAGAGTGCCTGATGAACTATGGAATGAGGTTCGTGACATTATACAGGAGACAGGGATCAAGGCCATCCCCATGGAAAAGAAATGCAAAAAAGAAAAATGGTTGTCTGGGGAGGCCTTACAAATAGCTGTGAAAAGAAGAGAAGCAAAAAGCAAAGGAGAAAAGGAAAGATATAAGCATCTGAATGCAGAGTTCCAAAGAATAGCAAGAAGACATAAGAAGGCCTTCTTCAGCGATCAATGCAAAGAAATAGAGGAAATAGAGGAAAACAACAGAATGGGAAAGACTAGAGATCTCTTCAAGAAAAATCAGAGATACCAAGGGAACATTTCATGCAAAGATGGGCTCGATAAAGGACAGAAATGGTATGGACCTAACAGAAGCAGAAGATATTAAGAAGAGATGGCAAGAATACACAGAAGAACTGTACAAAAAGATCTTCACAACCCAGATAATCACGATGGTGTGATCACTGACCTAGAGCCAGACATCCTGGAATGTGAAGTCAAGTGGGCCTTAGAAAGCATCACTACGAACAAAGCTAGTGGAGGTGATGGAATTCCAGTTGCTGCTGCTGCTGCTAAGTCGCTTCAGTCGTGTCCGACTCTGTGCGACCCCATAGACGGCAGCCCACCAGGCTCCCCCATCTCTGGGATTCTCCAGGCAAGAACACTGGAGTGGGTTGCCATTTCCTTCTCCAATGCATGAAAGTGAAAAGTGAAAGTCAAGTCGCTCAGTTGGGTCCGACTCTTAGCGACCCCATGGACAGCGGCCCACCAGGGACCTCTGTCCATAGGATTTTCCAGGCAAGAGTACTGGGGTGGGGTGCCATTGCCAGTTGAGCTATTCCAAATCCTGAAATATGATGCTGTGAAAGTGCTGCACTCAATATGCCAGCAAATTTGGAAAACTCAGGACTGGAAAAGGTCACTTTTCATTCCAATCCCAAAGAAAGGAAATGCCAAAGAATGCTCAAACTACCGACTTGGTCGGTCAGTCTCAATTCTGAGCCAATCACCTGGAAGCTGGGACACTTGAGGATCCGCAATACTTTAGCACACCACATCAACAAACAAAAGCTGGAGGGTGACGCACCGTGGAAATCTTCTTCTGGGAGGGGCGGGGTGCGGGCGTCGATCCCATCCAGAACCTAGAGGGACTTTTCACAAGGTGCAATGCACTTTGGGAGGGCTCCCTGGAACGGACGACCCCGGCGCCCGACGGCGATTCCCCCTCCAGCCCAGACCCCTAGGCCTACACTTCCCTGTTCTTACGGGCGGTCGGGCAGGAGAGAGAGCTTTATTTTCCCGGCCTCCCCTTTCACCTGGCCGCGCAGGCCGGGGACCCTCGGCCAAAGCCTCCACCCATCGCCGGAGGAAGGGCCGGGAGGTTCGGGAGGCTTTCGAGGGGCTGGAGGTCAGGCGGGGTCGGGGGAAGCTCCGAGGAGACAACACGGGCCTCGCAATGCTCCCGCAGCCTCGGCCGCCGCGAAGCTTCCTCCCCTGCTCCCGCCTTTCCGGGCAGGCCGGCGGCCGGGAGGGAAGGCTTCCTGCGCCGGCTCCCGTGGCGCCTGCGGCCTGGCCTTTCGGGGGCCCCGCCCGAGAGCTGGTCTGGCCCCCCGCCCGCTGCGCAGCAGGCGGGAGGGCGGGACCGGGCCGGGCGGTGTCCTCGGAGTCGCGCCCCCGGCAACCGCGGGCCGCGGCCACAGTTGCCAAGGTTACGGGGGCGGGGCGCGCCCAGGTGGGAGGGAGGCTGCTTTAGCGCGGGCCGGCGGACCTGCGCAGCGGGCGGGGCGGGACCTGCCTTGGGCGGGACCTGCCTGGGGCGGGCGGCGGGCGGCAGGAGTCGCTGCCTGGTCGCCATGGGAACGGCGCAGCTATTTCCAACCCCTGGGTTGTGCCAGTGGCGCGGTGCCAGGGTGCGAGGGTATGGCAGGACAGCCGCAATCTGCTGCGGCCTGAGACTTGACAATGCGCCCCTTTTGTAGCGCGGGGCCCGCGAGCAAGAGGCCCGGGTAACTGGAAGGCCGCCCCCCGCGCGTCGCACCTCCTCCCGCGTGCTCCCCGGCGTGGAGCCCCGCGGCCCCGGCGCTCCTGGCTGCACGTGCAGCCCCCGCCGCCGCCCTCGCCTAACAAAGCGGGGCCCTCCCGGGCGCGTTTCCTTCGTGCCCCTCTTCACTCGACGGACCGTTTGATTTCTTTCCATTCTCACCGTCATCTTTGACTCGTTCCACCTCTCACAGCCGCCTCCCGGAGTGCCTTCTCTTTTGTGCTCGCCAGCTCAAGTTTGGCCCTCACCCCAGAGCTTTGCCTTAAAAAACGACTCCATTTGACCTTGTCCCTCCCCCACGCTGTCGTCCTTTGCTGGTTTAACGCTTTTGTTTCGAGAGCGACCGCTCTGTCTTACCTTTTCTGTTAGCCGCTGGCTCCCCTACCTAACACAAGCTGCTTTCTGTTCTCAGCCTTTTGAAGACTTCCCGAAACCCTCTTGACATCTCAGCCTCTTTCCCAGTTTCCTTTCCACCTTTTTCTCTCGGAGGACCGTGGAGAGCAGAAGGGAGACTGCAAGTGGCTACCTAGATTGAGTTCCCTTTTGTTTCTCTCTGCTGCTGTTCAGTCGCTCAGTCCTGTCTGACTCTTCGTGACCCCATGGACTGCAGCACGCCAGGCTTCCCTGTCCTTCACCATCTCCCGGAGCTTGCGCAAACTCATGTCCATTGAGTCCGTGATGCCGTGCAACCGTCTGATCCTCTGTCCTCTGTCCCCTTTTACTCCTGCCTTCAATCTTTCCCAGTATCTGGGTCTTTTCCAGTGAGTCGACTCTTCGCATCAGGTGGCCAAAGTATTGGAGCTTGAGCTTCAGCATCACTCTTTCCAATGAATATTCTAGGGTTGATTTCCTTTAGACTGACTGGTTTGATCTCCTTGCTGTCCAAGGGATTCTCAAGAGTCTTCTCTAGCACCACAGTTCGAAGACATCAATTCTTCCCCACTCAGCCTTTTTTATTGTCCAGCTTTTGCTGACACCACCCTTTTTCTTTGACCCTGAAATCTCATTGTTTGGGTAGTGTAGGTGACATTCTGGTAGGCTTTTGGGAATTCTGCCGTTACCATTACCCGTCTCTTTGATTGTAAGCTTAGGTAAAGGAAACTTCTGAGAACTGGCCAAAGACCCATGAAATGCAGCTGGAGGAGTAAACTGTCTCTGCTTGCTCACTCTTTGCTTCAGGTCATACAGCACCTGCCTCTTCCCACCTCTAGACTCCCTCACCCAGGTCCATGCCCCACCCCACCCCCCAACATCACATTGTTCATCCTTTGGCACCATGGATAGAAGAGGAAAGGGCAGGTCCTCCTCCCCAGGAAGGAAGGTGGGGCAGAGTAGCTTGTGCAGGAAGGGAAGGAAAAAGAAGGGAAGGAAGGAAGTGGCCAACAGAAGAAGGTGGAATCCGGTGGGAGGGCTTTGCATTGTTTTAACTCCTTTCATTTTTAGCTCTCCAAAGTCAAGCCTAAGGTCATCCCAGAACCCCAGGGGGGATTGCCTGCCTGAACCTGAAGGGGATTGTCAGTAGCTTTCAGGGACATATTAAAGGGAGGTGGGCAGAGTTCAATGTATGCTGCAGATTCTAAAAATTTACATTTTTTGTGTATCCATTTCCTTTTGTTTCTTTTCTGTTCAACAAAGTCAGCTTTAAAAGAAAAAACAACTTTTTTTCCCCCTATAAAAAGCCCCAGGATAGAACTATACCTCCTCTAAGAAAAATTTTATGAGGACCTTTGTGAATCTACTCTTATAGTACGTAATACTTCACATTTAATGGGGTTTATAGTTTATAAAGGTCCATCTCTTAATTCTACCTAATTTCACTCTTTATTATTACCCCTACCTGGTCCCTTTCACCCACTAACTTTAAAACTCAGCCTTTCAGGAAATAAATATTCATCCATATTGCTCTCTAATATTCCCTCCACTCTTTTTCTGGCCTAGGCCCAAATTGCAGCCCCTAGGAACACAGACAAGAAAGTGCTTTGGTCCATTTTTGGCCTGTGGTCCAGTACCAGAGGTATTTAGTTATACATTTAAAGAGGTTTGTCATGTGACTATTATTTGCATAGTGTATCTTTGCATCTCTGTTCACTTAATAGCCAAATGCCTAGCGGCATCTTGTTCTTTGGAAGCCTCAGAGTGAAAACAATCGATTTGTGTTTTGGGAGAGCTTTCCTGAAATCTAATAACTTATCCTGTGGTTTGTCTTCCCATTTTGTGGATCCATTATCAGTATCCTGAACACTGAGCAGAGGGCAGAAGGAGTAGGGTTTTGTTTTTCTCAGTCTGGGAAAGCTCACCCCTGCTTTCTCTGTAGGCATACCCTCCTGAGGGGAAAGTGTCATCAATAACAATTGTCCATGGCCTGGGATGGGGCTGAGGATCAGGAACAGAGCCCAGCAACCCTAGAATCCTTTTGTGTATCTTTTGGTTTTAAGTTGCTGTCTCTTGATGGAGGCCTGGCTGTGTAGAGTTGGGAAAAGTATGGGCAGAACCATGGGGCTTGGCTTCCTTTCCTTCTGTCTTACTTACACAGTGCTCTAGAGAGAATTTTCTACCACCTTCAATCAGCAAACCAATCTGCAAGCCAGTCTGCCCTGGACACTGCCTCAGGGAATTTACACTCTTGCAGAGAACACAAACTCTGCAAACAGTTCCTGTGTGAAGGGGTGTGGAATGAAGCAATGGGGAGGGGGAGATTCATTGTAAATAGTAGAAAGGATTTTCTCATAACTGGAGATCCCAACTATGACAGAGGCTGGGCCGCCTTAGGTATTTGTGGTCATGGAGATGGTCATCTAAACTAGATAGCCACCTGTCAGAAACGCTGCAGTGCATATTCCTGTGCTGGGTGGGAGGTGAATTTGATGACCTGATGACCCCTATAAGTTCTTTCTAACTCGGAGAGTCTGATATTTTGAAATATATTGATGATCCTAGGCAGTGTTCAATGAATGATTCACGCTTTATAGGGATTCCATTCATCAATTATTTATTGAATGTGTGCTCTGTGCTGCTGTTCTGCTAGATGCTGTGGGGGACTCAGAGATGTGAATGGTGGGGTCTAAGATCTTTGGAAAGGCCACCGACAGAGCAAACTGAAGCAGAAGGAGTTCCAGGCCAGAGTGAGAAGTCTTGTCTCCCATTACTTCTCAATCAAAGCCCAGAGGTCAGCCTCTTCTTATACCGTTGCCTCATGATTTGTTTCTTCCTGAGATGCTAAATTGAAATATTTCCAGGGCTTTCGATCTTGAGGAGAGGGGCAGGAAAAAGAACCTATATTAATCCAGAGAGAAGTGCTGAGGGAGTGAGGCCATGTCTGGAAGGCTGAAAGCTGGGTGAAATTAGACAACATCCCCTCCCCCCCAAATCAGGATATGCTGGGATGGGGACAGGAATGAGAACTGGGAGGAAAATGAGGTGGAAATGAATGGGCCCCTGTAGGAGGAGGTAATGAGGTGAATCAGAAAAATCTGTCACTGAGATCCAAGAAGAGACCGGGGAGTTTCGTCTCTCTCGGTCTTTTTAAAAGATGAGACGTGTCAGTGAGAGAGCCTGGATTTATGAAGACAGATCTGTTTTGTTGGCTCCTACCAGGAGCCTGGGGAGTGAGCAGGTGGGGGCTCGCTATGGTTGCTGAGAAAGACGATGATATCCCAGCTCTTGGGCAGCCTGGAATCAGCTCTGGTCCCATTTTTCTTTTCCCATCTTTGGCAAGAGGAGTCCTGCTAAGACCTGAGAACTCTTTCCCTGGCCAGTGCTCAGCACCCTGCCGCCCTCCCCTTTGGCAGCCTCCCTAGGAAGAGTTCAGGCACCTGTAGGCCAGAGAGAGTGGTGGGGTAGGGTGGAGTCGGGGGGTGGTGGAGGGGATCACTGTAGGATGGTGAATGTCTGGGGAAAGGGAGGAGTCCCTCACAAAGATTCTGATTTGCTTCCCTATTCAAGGGAACAACCAGGAGTCAGTTTAATTGGAGACCTTGGCATCCTAGGGGATGGAAACCTCTGCTTTGTCGGTGTATATTTGTGTATGTCCAAAATACTGTCCCTTTTCCATTGCCTGGGATAGTCTTAGAATACCATTGCTGAGAATGTCCTTTAGGGGGTCATGTCTTGTGGCTCCAGAAGGACTTGGGAGTATGATTTTAAGGGCCTTCCTGGGGGAAGGGAGCAGTTTTATGTCCCTAACCACAACCCCTACTAGCCTACAGCTTCTTTTGGGATGTTGGTCTACTTTGAAGCACAATCTTCAGTTCTTACTGAAATGCCAGTGTTGCCTTTGTGGGCATGGTGCTGCCCTGGGTCACCATCTGCTGGAAGGAGCAGACTGGTAAGCACAGGAGGGCCACCCATCATGGACCAGAAACCTGAAGGAATGGGGTCTAGGACCAGGGAATTTTTCTGGGGGTGGGCACAAGACAAGGAAGGAAAAAGTCCCAAACACCAGGGCTAGGGTTAGGAGCTGCTTTTGCTCCCCTCACTCCATCCCTGTGAGCAAAAGGACTCTGAAACTGACCCAGGTCCTGTCTGCAGGCACAAGGTGTTCAACCATCTCTGAATTCTAGGGCCTGTGCACCCTCGACTGTGGCCTGAGTCATCTCAGAATCTCTGTGGGGTAGGGGGATGCTGTCATGGAATTTCATTTTGCTCTAAATCTGAGAACAGGAAGGTTGCTGCTGGGAGTTTTGCTCTCGTCTGCATTCAGATCATCGCCATGTTCTTTGCTTTGATGAATGAGCGGAAGCCAGGAGCTCAGTTTGACACGGACTCTGCAGGGAAATTGCGGGATGCTGTTGTGGGCTGCAGGAAGCTCTTCTCCTGCCCAGATGATGGATGTGATGGGCCTCTGTGAAGGAGGCAGCCAGATGCTGGTTGCTTTTCAGGGTTTAGCTTTTAGTGCTGGGGTTCAGCAGGAAAGCCCTGGAAAGTTTTTCATGGAAACCAAGAGAGGGCCAGAGGCACCACACCTGCGCTCAAAGTCCTCAATGTCACAGACCTGTGGGTGGCAGCCCTTGGATTTTTGCCTGCAGTGGGCAAGGCTGAGAAGGGGAGGGGCTGAGTTGGCAGCTGAAACATGGGGTAGAGCAGGGATCCCCAGCCTCTGAGCCATGGACTGGTATCCCCTGTGAGATCAGTGGCAACATTAGATTAGAAATAAAGTGCATAATAAATATAATGGCCTTGAATCATCCTGAAACCACCCCCGCTGCCCCCCCGTGAAAAAATTGTCTTCCATGAATCTAGACCCTGGTGCCAAAAAGGCTGGGGACCAGAGGGTGGACTGTTTAGCCCCAGAGGAACTGATCTTGAGGCTAGTACACTGGACAGAGTGGCCAAGAGAGAGCCCTCTGCCCCCCATGCTTTTTCAAGTGTCAAGGGCTTAGTTGTTGACTTGTAACCCAGGCAACACAGGTCAGTCATCCTCCAGGGCTCCAAGGTCACTGGGGTCTATTTCTGTGCTGACTGATTGGTTTTATCTCCCTTCTTAGCTGAGATGTTCAAGAGCTAATTGGGCTTAGAGGACTGAAAGAGGTTTGCCTTCACTTTCAGAATTAAATCCAAATGCTGCAGTATTAGGGACTCAAATCTTTGTGGTTCGTCACCTGCCTACCATTTCTACCTTATGTTTTGACTATCCTGCATATAGACACCAACTAGTCACACTGAATTATTTGCAGCTTTCCAGAGCATAGCATCTTCTCAGTCCTCTCTAACTTGGCCTATGCTGTTCCCTCCCCCTAGGAACACCCTTCCCTTTCCCAACTCCAGAGATGCCTGGCCTTCCAAAGAGCTTGCATCTCATCTGTTTCTATGCCCACAACCCCTCCCCAGTCTAGAGTAAGCTGCCCCTTCTAAGTGCTCCAGAGGATGTTGTGCCTAACCCAAACCCTAACCATTACCCGAATTACAGCAGTTACCATATTAGATTGCGGTGCTTTGCTCCTGGGTCTCCCTGAGAAGAAAAGTTTCTTATGGGATTTCCCAGCGCTTAGCACAGTGCCTGATAACAATCAGCACTTGTGTATTTGTTCCGTTGCTAACTGCCTGTGTCCCCCATGCCCCTTCCCTTCCCCCACTAGAATTTAACCTCCATAAGAGCAAGGATCTTGCTTTCCTGGTTCACTGCTATGCCCCAGGGTCTAGCACGTAGTAGGCCTGCACTAAATATTTGTTGAATGATTGGACGGGAGTCAGGGCCTGTGATTCACATTTTGGCTCTTCCCCTGAGTGCTCTGGAGAAGGAAATGGCAACCCACTCCAGTACTCTTGCCTGGAAAATTCCATGGATGGAGGAGCCTGGTAGGCTATAGTCCATGGGATGGCAAAGAGTCGGACACCACTGAGCAACTTCACTGGTTCACTGAGTGCTCTGGTGATCATGTGCAAGTTACTCAGCGTATCCACGATGGTGTGTGGACCAGAGCACGGCCCTCAGGCACCACTTCAAGCCTTCAGTGCCTGGGATCTTATTCCAGCCAGTTCTGTGCAGAATTCCAAGACTTGTGTACTCACAGCTCAGAAATGCAGAGGAGTTAATATTCTGTGGGACAACTCTTGCCCAATGAGGAACCACAGCCAGTGGATAAATGCTTTCCCCCTTTCTTCTGGTGGATGATTTTTTAAAAAATAATTTTTATTGGAGTATAGTTGATTTACGGGAGAAGGCAATGGCACCCCACTCCAGTACTCTTGCCTGAAAAATCCATGGATGGAGGAGCCTGGTAGGCTGCAGTCCATGGGGTCGCTAAGAGTCAGACACGACTGAGCAACTTCACTTTCACTTTTCTCTTTTATGCATTGGAGAAGGAAATGACGACCCACTCCAGTGTTCTTGCCTGGAGAATCCCAGGGACGGCGGAGCCTGGTGGGCTGCCCTCTATGGGGTTGTACAGAGTCGGACACGACTGAAGTGACTTAGCTTAGCTTAGCTTAGTTGATTTACAGTGTTGTGTTAGTTTCAGGTATATAGCAAAGTGAATCAGTTGTATATATATATATTTCCAGTCTTTGTTAGATTCTTTTCCCACCTAGGTCATTAGAGAATATTGAGTAGAGTTCCCTGTGCTATCCAGTAGGTCCTTATTAGTTATCTATTTAATGTATAGTAGTATGTATACATCCGGGGAAGGCAATGGCACCCCACCCCAGTACTCTTGCCTGGAAAATCCCATGGACAGAGGACCCTGGTGGGCCGCAGTCCGTGGGGTCGCTAAGAGTTGGATACGACTGAGCGAGTTCACTTTCATTTTTCACTTTTATGCATTGGAGAAGGAAATGGCAACCCACTTCAGTGTTCTTGCCTGGAGAATCCCAGGGACGGGGGAGCCTGGTGGGCTGCCGTCTATGGGGTCGCACAGAGTCGGACACGACTGAAGCGACTTAGCAGCAGCCACAGCAGCAGCAGCAGTATGTATTTATCAATCCCAATCTCCCAACTCATCCCTCCTCACTTTCCCCCTGGCCCCCATAAGTCTGGTCTCTACACTGGTGTATGATTTTGAGATACATTTCAAAGTGTCCTCACATGGTCCCATGGGACTGGTCAATCAGTTGACCCTTATGGACAGCTTCATTGTATAACTACTGACTGTACTGGTGCTCCCTCCTGCCCTGTTGCTGCCTCCTTGGACCACATTCTCAAATGTACTGCTCACATATAAGCAGGCTCTGCTTTGGGGGAACCTGGGTGAAGACAACCAGTGTCCACTCCTTGTTCTGCTACCTACTAACTTTGGGTCAAACCACTTAGCTGCCCTGCTTCTGTTGCCTCAGCTGAAAAAATGGGTGTCATCATGTCACCCGAGGTTTGTCATACTGGATAATATAATATATGAGAGCGTCTGCTTAAGTCCTTGCACGCATCAGGCACTCGCTAAAGGTTCCTTTCCTGTGTTTGTGAAAAGGCAGGCCTGGGAAGCCTGCTTGGCCACCTAATGGGCGAGGCCTAATGAAGAAATGTTACTGCGCGTGATCCCTACTCCTCCGGCAGGAGCGAAGGGTGACGCGACTGGATGACTCAGCCATTTGGCAACAGGATCATTCTTCTCTGGAGAATTCTGTCAACATTGGTCAATGGAGTCTTGCAACATGCCTGACAGGTGGGAGGTGGGAAGAAGCAGGGTGTGGAGGCCAGGAGGGGCCCAGTCTGTTGCTCAAGGGGCCAGAGGTAGCTGGCATGTCCTAGATGCTCCTCTGGCACATGTGGAAGCCCCCTGCGAGGGGCAGTGCCTCCACAAGTTCTCTTGCTGTTGGCCATGTGCTTTCCTGTCAACCTTGTGCCCTTTCCTGGATGGCATCTTTCTGCTCCAAAGGATTCTGGTGTTTTTCATCCTTTGTCTCTGCCCCCACCCCATGTTTTCCCTCCAAAATAGCTTGAGTCTCAAAGCAATGAAAACTCATTACTGGCTCTCCCATAGGTGATGGGAGATGGTTTTGGGGGGGCACAAAATCTCCCTGGCTGCCCCTTAAATTGTACACTATATGCCCCCTTAGCTTACAGGTGAGGCAGGTGCCAGGCACATTAAGCCCATTGGCTCCCAGGAAGCTTGGGGAAATGACTCAGGAGGGCTGGGTTGGCTTTCCTGCTATTTAGTCATCACCTCTTTTCAGGCCCAGGCCTCTGCTTCCCACCCTCCCTGGCATTTTTCTTCTCTGGGCAGCCATACTTGATGGCCAGAAGGATTGTCTTACTCCCAAGACTCCTGACCTGAAGAGACTGGGGGCCTGGGTGAATATCTGGATGTCACTCCCCGGCCCAGAGGTGGCCCCTTCTCCCAGAGCCACCCCTGCCACCTCCCAAGGGACTAGATTCCCACTGGTCCAGACATCTAGTGCACATCTGACTGGGGTGCCCTCTGGAGGAGCCCAGGAGGGGAGAGGGCCAATTGCCAGCAGAAGGCAGGCTGTGCTGTCCCTGACTCCTCCCTGTCCGTGAGCGTCTGGACCCCACTCCACCTAGCCAGAGACTCCTGCCCTGTGAGATCCTCATTGGTCAGGTGTGCTTGGAGACCCGCAGCTCAGCTCACTCTGCCCTCCCTTCCCACTCTCTACCTGAGTCACCAGGGAGGCGTAGCTCAGGGAACTTTCTCTGGAGGGAAGCCACTGATTGTAGAGGGGAGAGGAAGACTGGTAACAGAGGAATTGTCGACTAAGTTGCCAGGGCCTTTCACCTCTAGTCTCCCCATTCCCAAACTGCTACCCTAACCCCGGCACAAGCATCTAAGTCGTCATACCTGTGTATGCCACTTGTACGTCCCGAATTCCAAATGCAGGCGGCTAGTCCGCCGTCAAACGCCTTCCCAGCCCCAACCCACCTTTCTGTATTCTCTGATCCTCTCCATACTCTGGACCCATGTAGCTGACCACAGATTGTATCCGTTGTGGCCTTCATCATGGGGATTCTCAGTGTAGTTTCCGGACTAACAGCCCTGGCCTCACTTGGGAACTTGAAATGCAAATTCCCAGGCTCCGCCAAGACCTACTGAATACAGAACTCTCAGGATGGGGCTCAAGAGTCTGAACTTTTCAGGGTCTCACCAAGTGATTCTGATGTCCTCTGAAGGTTGAGAACCACTGTCTGAGCACAATGTTGGCAACAGCCTAAACGGAGAAAGCCTTGTCCAGAGGAGGGACAACCCTTGTCCAGGCAGGAGCAGCTAACTGCTGTCACAGGCCAGGCTTCCTCATGAATGCAGAGGTGCAGGAGGCCCCTGCCCACTGATGACAACCCCAGAGGCACCCAGGGATCCTGAGAGGGCTCTTTTCGCTGACATCTCTTTCAGGCATTCCAGAAAGTGCCATGTCATTCTCAGAGAGAGAGTTTTCTGAAAGCCCGTTTTTTGTTTTTGTTTTTGTTTTCATCCATGAAGCCTAGGTGGGGATTTCATAAACAAGGGAGTTCCCAGAAGAGAAGCAGTGGGCAGTCTTTAGCGTTATAGACTTCTGTCCTCCTTCATCATTGGCTTCCTGACAAGGCACGGAATTTTCTTTTACTCTTCCCCACACAGCTGACACACAGAAGGGGGTGACAGAGGATGAGATGGTTGGATGGCATCACCGACTCAATGGACATGAGTTTGAGTAAACCCTGGGAGTTGGCGACGGGCAGGGAGGCCTGGCGTGCTGCAGTCCATGAGGTCGCAGAGTCGAACACGACTGAGCGACTGAACTGAGCTGACACAGCTGACAAGTTCCAGACATGACCACAGGGGCGGGGGTGGGGTGGGGTGGGGTGCTGAACATCCTCAACTCCACAAGTCTTCCTCATCCTTAGCCTGGCCTTGAGTGGGCCACTCAGAAAAGAGGGCAGAGAGCAGGCCACTGGCTTCTCTGAGAGAGTCCAGCAAGACCAGCGCTCCCGCCTTCCGCCCCCCCACACCCCAAACATCACCTCTGGTTCTCTTCCCCTGGGATCCTCCCTGCCCCCACCCAGGCCAAGGGTGTGTGGCCTGAGCCTCACTCCCAGCCTTCCTCCTGCTTCTTTGGGGGCCGCTCTCAGCTTTGGGGAGCAGCATAAGTGGTAGAACCGGTGTCGGAGCGCCCCGGGGCTCTCTGAGGCTGTGGCTTCTACTCCTGGGAACAGCCCGAGGCTATTTCTACTCCCTTAGTCAGCACTGGGCGGGAAGGGTGAGGGCCTGGGAAAGGCCAGTGGTGTGAGCTCCTGTGGCAATCGCTCCTCGGTAAACAGAGTAATGGCAGGTCCGGGATTATGATCGTTACCCCGATAATTATCAGCTGCAGCGCATGCCCTCGGAGGTGGGCCACACCAGCTCATCACTGCGCAGGGGGCTGGGGGCGAAGCTTCAGATTTCCCAGAGCGCGTCCTGCAGTTGCTAGGCAACTGGGAGTCTGTGCCGGAAGCGGGGATCTCATTTAGGAAAGTCTCCCCAGGCCTCCCGAATCTCTGAAATCTGAAGCAGCTGTTCTCCACGTGTAGACCTTGGATGACTGACTGCTCACCTGGTGGAGGTGGGGGGAGGTCAGGAGGAGGGTGTCCGAGGCTGGTCACTGAATAAGAGAATCAGTCAGCCCGGGGAGGGAGGCATGGGGGAAGGGAGGCTGGTCTGGGGGCCACCCTCTTGCTGAAATGCCAGAGCTGTTGTTTAGGGCGTGGGGCCGAGTTGAGGTGTGTTACTGCTGTGGCCAGTTGAGAAGCAGCTCTGGGGTGGTTGCCTGGTACTGGCCAGAGAGGTCTAAGAGGTGACCCAGCGGAAAAGAAGATAGAGGAGGAAGGTGGGTTCGTGTCAGTTGGCTCATTTTAGTGCAGTCCCGTTGGGTATGTTAGGCAGACCCTAGTGCCTTTTGCACTGTTTCGGGGCTCCATAGACCAGAGGTTTTAGGGTTTTTTTGGCTTGTTTTGGCCGTGCCTCGAGGCACGTGGGATCTTAGTTTGCCAATCAGGAATCTAACCTGTGGTCTCTGCAGTGGAAGCTCAGAGTCTTAACCACTGGACCACCAGGGAAGTCCTTCCATAGACCAGAATTTGAGATCATGGAGAAGGAGAAATTCCTTGGAGCTGCTCTCATTTCTTGCTAAAGGTGGTATAATCTGGGGGCTGGTGAACTGAATTTTCTCTGTTAAAGAACCTACAGCATTGCCTTTGGCCTGCCTCAGGAATGTACTCCCAGGACCCTCAGTATCACAGGCTGGGGCAGGCGCAGAGCAGGGAAGGAGGAGGGGCAGCAGTGGAGCCTGTTAGCTTCCAGCTCTGTCAACCTTGACCCGGTGCGCATGGCATTTTCCTGTTGAATTCTGCGGAGTGTGTCTAACTCTGTTCACCTGGAGGGAGCCCCTGGCTCAGAAACAGAAACAAATCACAAAGGAATGAAAATTCAACAAACCTTCCTTGACCATGGTGTACTCAGACAGGAATGGTGCTGGGTGCCAGGACGAAAGGGGGGCCTGAGGGACTTGGTTCCTCCCCTCAGTGAGCTCACAGTCTAGGCGTCCCATGCACACTTCAACTGGAGGTCACTTTTTCTTCCTGGGAATGCGCCTCCTACAGCAGCCAGAGGTTGGGGCTTTGTCCTAAGGTGGAGGTAATAAAAACCTGTTTATCTTCCCAGAGCAAGTTGTGCCTTGGGGCCTCTGCATGTCAGTTTGCTTGAGTCAGGTGGAAGATCACCTCCTAGTCTCTGGAATGTTGTCAGGGCAGGGAGGCGAGAAGAAGTAAGGTGTATCCCGGGTGTGGGAGCTGAGGAGGTGGACGCAAAGAGCTGCCGGCTCAGTCTCTGGTCTCCTGGCAACCCTGACCATGATCCTCTCCATGTTAGCCAGAACTGCCTCGAGGAGACCATGATAAACATATTCTGTAAAGGCATTCAAACAAAGAAACATCAATGGTCAACATCACCTTCAATTTCAACAAATATTCATGGAATTGCCACCATGTGCCAGCTGGGGGTTGGCGCTTTCCCATGGTTCTTATTTAGCCAGCATTCCCTCAATCATTCTAGCAAGTATGAATCACCCCTGTTTTACAGATGAGAACACAGAATCTGGGGGCCGTAAGAGTACTCATCAGACCCAGTGAACTCAATGCCGCTTGCTAGTTCTATAGAACACTACTTAGAAGTCATTCAAATATTTCAAACTTCTTTTATCCAAAACTAAGTTCACTATTATCATCTCCTCCTGGGTGCCCTGCCTAAGTAAATGGCCACTGGTCTAGCTGCCTGAAATCTGGAAGTCATCCAAGACACCTCCCCTTCTCTCATCCCTGCTTTCTGTATTTGTTTTTCTTACCGTCTGAATATCTCTTGATTCCACTTCCTCTTTCCCGCTCCTGGGTCACTGTCCTAATCCAGGCTCTAATAATTCATGAGGCTGCTCATCACAGTGGCCTCTGCCTGGAGCCATCCCCGCTACTCCACGCCCTGCCTTGCTCATCCAACCTTCTGCTGGAGAGTAGCTCTCTGTAGCTTTCACGATAAATACAAATCCATTATTTTAAATAAAAGGCTCTTTTGGACTGGACCTTGATCACCTGTGATGCCATATCTCCTCTCCAGGGCCCCAGGCCTGGGACCTGCCTGCAGTTCCCACGGGAGCCATACATGCCTGTGAGTTTTCTCAAGCTGGCTTTTCTCCCCGGACTGCCCTTTGTCTCAGTCATCACCACTCACTCTCCCAACTCCCATATATGTCTTCTGACCTAACCTGAGCTTCCCGCCTTTTGGTTCATGTTTCCAAATGCCCGGGGTGGAGATGGTTGCCCCAGCCTTTGTGCTGTCCCCAGAATGGAGCTTGACTCTCTGCTAACCAGAAGTGGAATGATCTGGTACTTGACCACTGTAGCAATTATCTGACAGAAGAACAACCTTAGAATATAGTGCTTTAAGTTGGGGTCGGGACACTGCAACATTACAAAAAGAAAATTTATAAAGCTATCCAGATAAATCATGGAGTTCATTGTTCAAAGGAACAGGTTTAGCAATTGTTGAAGCCTCCAGTGGACAGTGATGGGCCTTCACATATGTCGTGTCATCTAACCAGTAGGTCTGGGCTGGGCCACAGACCGCCTAAATGGCACAGCCACAGTCACTTGGCAGTTACCTGCCAAAACTGGGGTTCGAATCCAGGCAAAGGCTCTGCTCCTCCCACTGCCTCCTGGGGCCTCTCCTGTTGGGAGGCCAGTTTTCCAGTGTGGGGATTGTCTTTTGGCCATTTAGGGGCTTATCAGGACTGTGGCAAGGGAGAGGATAAGGGATAGGGGACCAGGGATGAGAGGACGCCCAAGGCCCCACAGCTCAACCTCCTGGTTTTTCTCCTGTGTGTTCCCCACATCTCATGGTGTTGGAACACAGTTCCTGCAGTAGGATTGTCACAGGTGGCTCCGAAGACTGAGGTCACTGTAACTCAGGTCAGCATCAGGCACAAAAAGCCCAGGCCTGAGTGGTGTATATCAGCATGGAGAGAAGGAGAAAAAGAGCTGGGTCCATGGAGGTGGTGGTGGGGGCTCCGGGGAGCCCTGGGCTGGGGCCCGTCCCCCTCTGGCCCTTTGCTCTAGTGCTCTTGTGCCGGCAGGTCCTTGGTGAAGGATTGCTGTATGAATGAAGGAGCAGAGTGAGTTCCAGATTTCCATATCTTTCAGGTATCTTTCAGGAAGGAGGAAGTATTCTCCCTCCTTCCTGGGTGTCTGCCCCTCAGATGGGGGCCATTTCTGCCATAAGCCATCCCTGTTTCCTCTGCTCTCCCCTTCTCCCCTCCTCCCTCCAGTCTCATTACCCGACCTGGGCAATTAGCATATTACTTTACTTTTGCCAGGCTTCAGGGTCTCCTCTAGAAAGATTCCTTCTATCTTTATCCACCGGACATTCCTTGCCTTCCTTCCCTGTCTCAGCAAGTATGAGGCTCTGCTGGAGGAGAAAGGAAGATAGTATGCACCTGACCTGGAGCACAGGTTGGTGGGGGAGACAGCTAGTCTATGGACAGTTGCCATGGATTTTGATCAGAGGTGAGGGACATCCAAGAAGACTTGGATGAATGGGAATCAGAGAGGGCTTCTTGGAGGTGATGCCTCACCTGAGCCAGGAGCACTTGCACAAAGCTGAGAGAGTAAGTTTCCTTAAGTTTTATGCCCTAAGCTTTGACTCATTTTATTCCCAGCCCTGACCCTGAGGATGGGCAGAGTTAGTAGGAAAGAGAAGATAGTGACGGTGAACGAAGCGCCTTGCAGATAAAGGAAGCCAGCAGCAAGGGGCGGCACCCTGAGATAAGAGCCCCCAGAGCCGGCCAGGGGGCTGGGTGTTGGGAGGGAAATTGCTGGTGCCTGGACCCACTGATCATGCCCAAGAGCAGATCACTGTCCCCCTCCCAATGTTGTTGTTCAGTCACTCAGTTGTGTCCCACTTTGTGACCCCGTGGACTGCAACATGCCAGGCTTCCCTGCCCTTCCTGCCAGTGTTACCAGTGCTCTTGCTGGGAGAGAAGGTACTTCCAGGTGGCATGGAATCAAGTGTCCTGGGTAATGAAACAGTGACATAGGTGCTTACCCTGTGCACTTCACACACATGTCCTAGGAAGTAGTAGGTACTATTACTATCAGCCCAATTCCATAGGTGGGGAAACTGAGGCACAGAGAGGTTGAGCACCTTGTGCAAGGTCATACTGGCAGTACCTGGATGTGAACTCAGGCAGTCTGGTGCTCAAGCCTGTGCATCGAACCACTCACTCTTCTACTCTTCCTGGTGATACCTCTGAGCAACCGGAGAGAGTAGACACACCTTGGGCTGTTGATAAAGATGGCTACAGGTGGGACATTTCTGAAAGATTCCCATCTTATTTAGAAAATTCACATACATCTTGTACCTATTGCAAAATAACCCCCCTAAACGTTTAATCAAAATAGTGCCTCCCACCAAATAACTGAGTAAAATCGATGTTCCAGAGAGAAGTGCCACATTTATCCCAAGGCACCGAGGATGGGCAGGAACACAGTCTGTAGTGGAGAGGTACAGCCTGCTCAAGTTCAGAGCAGGAAGAGCTTGGCCCGGTTGGAGGAGCTGGGTGAGGAGGAACTTGAGCATTTCACAGCCGCCCTGTGCTACTGCCCACCCTCCGCCTCTCACGGTCTAGCTGGCGACTCTCTGAAGTCAGGGTGCGCCTGATCAGACTTCCTCACGTGTTCCTCACAGCCAAGGTCATCTGGAAATGGGCTACTCCCTTTGTGGTCACTGGGCTACCTTGTTTACAACTGCAGTTCCTGCCTCTCCTCCCCACCCCCTCCCCTCTCCCCCCCCTCCCTCCCCTCCCCCCCCCTCCCCCCTCCCCCTCCCCCTCCCTCCTCCCTCCTCCCTCTCTCCCTCCCCCTCACCTCCTCTTGCTCCTTCCTCTTCTTTTGTCTTCTCTCCTGGAGGAGGCCTCCCTGAACATCACAAGAGGGAGACCCCACATGTGAGCACAAGCTCTGGGGAACCTCTTCCATCTTAGTTCACAGCACTTTGTTCTCTCCATTCTTCCAGTTCCTCTCTTTTCTAGAAGTTTTCATGTTTGCTTATGTTGAGCAGAACCACCCTTGCATGGCCTTAAGAAATTCGAGGATTGTTGCCTTTCAAAGTGGGCAAGTGGATTTTGGGTCAGGGGCTAGGAGGTGCCCCGGGCTGGCGGGAGAGAGTGTCCTGAGGGGCTGATGGTGGCTGGACAGGGCAGGAGGGCTTGGACCTGGGGCTGAGCCTGTTGTTCTCCAGAGCAGGCAGCTGGTAAGGGTGTCTCTGGATGTGTGTGCTTTGGTGAATAAGGGAAGGCAGGCTGGAGAACACTGACAGTTGGACAGAAACTCTCAGCAAAGCTGGGCTTTGACCTTTCGCAGATGGAATAGATCACTTTTGAGCCCTTTCCATGGAAGTTCTGAGAACAGAGGCCCCACCCCTGGAAATCACCTAGCCCAAGCTGGCTTGTTGTCAGCCCTGGGGGAGCTGGTGACCTGGGGGCAGGGTGCACAGACCTTTCTTTGGGCACAATTCAAAGGTCAGGGTATCATGAACAATATTTTTGAACCTCACCCCTTTCTCTTGATCCTTCTGAAGTCTGGACTCTGGAACCTCAAGTTTCTGGAGGGAAGTGAAAGAGAGCTGACATCAACTGCTCATCGACAGTACTCCTGGCACCAGGCCAGGCACCATACGATACGTGTGACGTGTTGGTCAAGTAAACACGGTCTTCATGTTTTTGTACCAGGAAACTAAGGCCGGGAGGGATCAAAGCATCTTTTCTCAAAGGAAACCCAGGCTGCCTCTTTGACAGGGTGCTCTTGCATTAAGTGTCTCCTGGAGAGACTGGGAGCACATCAGAATCTCCAGAGGAGAAGTCTTGGGATCTTGGTTTTTAAAAAGTCCCTCAGGCACTCGTCATGGCCAGGATTGGAAACTTCTGCCATGCACCACGTGGTTTTCCTGAAGGCCTGAGTGGGGCAAATGGAGCAAAAAGAGAGAGTAGGTACCCATGTTTGGAATATTAGCTTAGCAAAGAAACTTTAAATAGTGCTAACTGGCATTCTGGCTCTGCTTGGGATGAGTCATTGAACTTCTCTGAGCCTCAGTTTCTTTGTCTGTAAAGTGGACATCCAAGTACTTACCCTGCAGGATTACTAAAGGTCTTGGGATACTGCAGTAATGACTTAGTTTAACCCACTCCAGTATTCTTGTCTGGAGAATCCAATCCCATGGACAGAGAAGCCTGGTGGGCTACAGTCCATGGAGTCACAAAGAGTCAGACAAGATTCAGCAACTCTCACTCACTCAACTATTGGATAAATGGTAGCTATTAACACTATTTGCTGCATCAGCTAAGCTTTTTTGTGGGCAGGGGGAGGATGAGTTGGGGGACAGTGAACTCCTCTGTGGCCCACTCACCCATCACTGAGGCCCCTCCTTGGCACAGTCTGTTACATGGAAAGAGCAGATTGCCAGGCACTCCTATCCCTCCTGGGAAATCCTAGTATCCCCGTAGGCCACTGGGGCCTGTACTCTGGTACTGAGGCTCAGACACCTGGGGACACTCTCTGCTTTTCAGCTGGTGAGTCTGCCTGCCATCCCCCGCCCCCGCTTGAGGGTTGGCCCAGGGGCAGGCTGGGCAGGGGGAGCTGGCAGGGGGAGCTGGCCTCGTGTGGAGGAGGCTGGCCCTGCGCCCTGCTCCTCTGCCAGCTGGGCGGCTGGGCCGGGCAGCAGCTTGGACTAGCTTGCAGGCCCAGCGGGGACCTCTGTGGGGCAGCAGGCCCCCTGAGCCCGGCTGCTAGCACCAAGGCCATCTGGTGCCTCTGTCCCCTTTTGTGTGTCTGAGGGAGGAGCGGGGAGAGGAGAGGCAAAGGGGAGGAGACAGATTCTCTGGCCCGCTTGCTTCAGAACTAGGGCGAAAGGAATGGAGTGGAGGTGGAAGAAGGGGACGAAGGAGACAGAGGGAGACTGAAGCCTGAAAGGGGGTAGGGGAAGAGGGAAGAAAACGCAGAAGGAGTGGGTGTTCTCAGAGTCTTGGTAGGAAAGCTAAAAAGGAAAGAGAGAGCGGGAGACAGAGCCAGGTGGAGAGGAAGACCTGAGTGGGCTGGAAGCAGGGATGTAACTATGCAGGAAAGAATGGAGGCCAGGAGGAGGCAAAGGTATACGAAGCGTTTCCACATGCACATGCGGAGCTGTTTTGCCGGAGTATTTCTGTTCTAGGAAAGAGGAAGTGAGAGCCTGTGGGCTGTAGGTGACGGGAGCAGGGTGGCCGAGCAGGCTGGGTTTCCGGTCACAGCAGCCTGGGGTACAGCCCCGCCCTACCCAGCAGCTGTGAAGGTTGGGGTCCCAGTCAGAACCACTACCAACCGCAGACTTCTGGAAGGGGGTGTGATGGTTGGTCTCTAGGGCTGGGGAGAAAAGTGTTGACAAGCATGTGCTTTGATGTGTGCACTTGGACAGTAAAAGCGTGTGTTCCTGGGGCCCTCAGGGAAAGTGAATCTAAAGAACCTCACATTTGGGGGTTTACAGTGGGCTTTGAGGGAACTGTCTTCTGTCAGGTGGCAGAGTATCCCTCCTCGTCCATGCAGGCCCCAGGCAACAGGGCATACACGCAGGAGACAGAAATACCCATGAGTGTGCAGATTTGTGTCTCTCTGGTGTTCCTATAGACTCGCATTCTTCCCTCGGTGAAGTCATGAAGGACACAGAGAGTGGTCTATTTTCTGTCCTGCGGACAATACAAACCAGTCCTGCGTTGGAAGGCTTCCTCCCCTGGCACTGCTCCTGTCAGACTCCGCTCCTGGAGCCCTCTCAGAATTCAGCTCGCGTCCCCCTCCTGGGCTTCTTCCAGGCCGCGCTGCCCCCTGCTCCGGACCCTGCATGTGCATCCCCACTCTTGCATTACCAGAAAGCCGTCCTGTCATCTGCCTGCAGCCTTACCAGCATCTGTCTTCCTGTCCCATCTGGAAAGTGGGACCAGCCACTGTTACCTCCTTGAAGAGGGAAATCTGCTCTGAGCTACTGCATGACTGAAACGCTGGGAAGGCACACAGCTAAGTGTGATTGATTTAGTGCAAAGAGGTCCATTTAACATCAACCAACACGTGGTGCTTTTTTTTTCTCTATTCAAGTCGCTTAAAGATCACCAACTGGTGGTTCTGGAAGCACTCTGTAGCTCTGGGGGTGGCGGGGTACCCTGATCGGATGTGGGTGTCGTGGAGCTGACCTTGCTTGGGCCCCAGTAGTCTCAGTGAGGGGCTGTGAGGAGCAGGGTGGGAGCACGCATGCCAGAGAGCCTAGTGCCCCTGGAGAAAGCCCCCATCCAGGAGGTCACCAAACGTGGCGGACAGAAGCTGAAACGAGCAGGGCTCCACGGGAGGTGTCCATTCACGTGTGTCTGCAGGCGGGCTCCCGCTGGCCCAGCTGAGCCCCCTGAAGAAAGAAGAGAAGGGCTTTGTATCCACAGCTATTAAGTGAGTGCTCATGATGTGCTGTCCTCACAGCATCTCTGACCGGGAGGAAGCCTGGCCCCAAGAGGCTCAAGGCCTCCCGCCCACCCACTCGGCTGGTACAGGGCAAAGCCTCCATGCAAGCTGTGGCCAGGGGCCAGCATGGGCCGAGCCCCAGTCCCCAACCAGGGGCAGGAGGGGCTCTGTGGAAAATGATTTTGAAATGGCCTCAAAGAATGAGCAGGACTTAGATGTTTGGAAGGCTTATGCTTCTTCTGAGGGTGTGGGCAGTGTGGAAGCAGATCTGGGCAGGGACGCACGTGGGGGCCATTGTGGAGTCTGAATGCCACCGTGGAGGTTGTGTTTTCTTCAGGAGAAGGGTGGGGGGAGGGGGTCCCGTGAAAATTTTGATGAGGGGCATCGAAGGGTCAGGGTTGTCCTGGCAATGGTCAAAGTGGGGCGACGAGAGAGCTGCAGGGGCCGAGGTAGGAGACTTCTGTGTGAGCAGTGGGGAGGCTGGGAGAGGGGAGGGGAGATGTGTGGGCCAGAGAGTTGTAGGCCTGGGAGGAATAAAAAAAATGACTGAAATGTCAGCTGCAAGGATGGTGGGGTTATTTATAGAAATGGGGAAGTCACAGAGAGAAGGCTCTTTGGGGGGTGGGGGAGGGGACAGGAGAGTTGATTTTGAATCTGGTGAGGTCAGTTGTTGTCTGGACATCCAGGTGGCCATGGTGAGCAGCAAGGGCGCCTAGATAATCCACCCTAGAACCTCACCTTGACCATTCAGCTTCTGAATTCTCCCCAGAGGTGCTGTGCTCAGACTGGCTTTACATTTTGTGTTCTCCCAGTGCCACCAAACCCTCGATGCCCTGGGAGAAGTGGGGCCCAGTCACCAGCTGGCATTCAGGATCAAAGCCACGCAGTCTCTGCCCCAGATGTGGCCCCTTGGACCTTCAGGAAAGTTACAGATGAAGAATCTCCCTAGAGGGGTGTTCCTGCAGGGCCCAGTCACTCTGTTTTTCCCAGGGGAGACTTGGCCCCCCTTGTTGCAGGAGTGGAGAGGCTGGCAGTGGGGCAGGGCGGCACTGAGGAGGGAAGAGACACGGCTTCCTTCTGCTGGCTTTATCTTTGCAGGAGCGGGAAAGGAGCAGACCCCTGGCTGTTGACTGCTCCTGTTCCCTCACTTTAGCAATTCTTGGTCTCCTCTCATACCCTCCACCTGCATGGGTGAGATGAAATCAAATTTTGGATTTGAGTTCATTCCAATTCTTAGTGAGAAGGTAGAGCTCTGGGAAAAGCAAATTATAATGGAAATAAGATCCATTCATTTTTTTCAGCCAGTAAGTAGGTATCTAGTATCTGAAAGTGAAAGTGTTAGTCGTGTCTGACTCTGCAATCCCATGGACTGTAGCCCACCAGGCTCTTCTGTCCATGGACTTCTCCAGGCAAGGATACTGGAGTGGGTTGCCATTTCCTTCTCCAGGGGATCTCGCCAGTCCAGGGATTGAACCCGGGTCTCCCGCATTGCAGGCAGATTCTTTACTATCTGAGCCACAGGGAAGCCCTAGTGTCTATTCTGGATCAAATAAAGGATGGATAGGTGAAAGGCCCCACCTCCGAGGAGCTAGAGTTGGGGGTATAGATGCAGACATGGGCAAGGTCAGCATAGGAGGGGCCTGTAACCCAGATTTAGGGAAATCAGGATGTCCTCACAGAGAAAGCATGTTTCATCTCAGGTGGGAGCTGAGCAGGAAACTGTCCAGTGAAGGGAGAATGGAAACTTCTCTGAAATGGGAACAGCAGGAGCACCCCCAGAGTTTCTAATTTTGTGGGTCTGGAGATTGGCTTGGGCATTGGCATCTTAAATCCTCCCCAGGTGATTCAAACTGGCAGTCAGGACTGAAGGCCACTGACCCACCAGCTGGTTTGTTTGCAGACTGGCGTGGAAACAAGACCCCTCCTGCCCACAGGCCTCTGCTCTTGTAGAAGAGGAAAAACTCTTCTTTTTTTTTTTTTCCCACCTGCCTTAGCTACGTTCACTGGGGCCCCACAGTTTAGACCTATGAAGACAGATGAACAAGACAAAAATAAATGGAAGTTTGTGAGGCCTCATGCATACGTAATGGGAGAACTCAGGGAAGGGAAGCTCAAAGGGTGGTTGGACCCTGGGCTTATGGAGCATTTTTAACAACAGAACAATGCCTTTGTAGAAAATCAAGAAGACAAAGGGAAAGGGTTGTAGGTTTCCAAAGGTGGCAAACTGTGGGAACATAAATACATGGGGAAACTAAAGGAAGATAAGAGCTGGTTAGTGGAGCTTTTGATGGAGAGTCCTCTGATGTCTTCTCTGGGCTGATAAGGGTCTAGAGTTGTCTCTGGTGATTAACTCCTGACCTTCCTGGTTGGGGGTGGGGAGCATCTTTATAAATTTATGTTCTGCTTTTGGGCTTCCCGGTGGCTCAGACTTTAAAGAATCTGCCTGGAATGCAGGAGACCTGGGTTCATTTCCTGGATTGGGAAGATCCCCTGGAGAAGGAAATGGCAACCCCCTCCAGTGTTCTTGCCTGGAGAAGTCCATGGACAGAGGAGCCTGGCAGGCTACAGTCCATGGGGTTGCAAAGAGTCGGACATGACTGAGCGACTAACACTGGGCAAATAAGGAGAAGGCAGAGAGCTCTTCTTATTTTTTTCCCTCAATTGCTTTCTGCTCAACACAGTCCTTATGCTGAAGTGGCATGTTTTGGGGGGGTGTATTCTGCTGCCCTTTATTCCCCAGGCCCAGTGGCCCCCAGCACACAGCAGGTGCTCAGAGGAGGCAAAGGGTGAGCCCACTGAGCATAGCCCAGGTGAAAGTAATGGGAACGGCCTCATTGAAGATGGACAGGCGGCTCTCCTGGTTTTAAATGAGGAAATTGTGGTTCTCCCAGAAGATGTGAAACTTGTCAAAGGTCATTCTACAAATGACAGAGTTGGTATTTAACTCTCAGTTTAGGGAGTGCTGCCTCAGTGTGCTGGCTTTGTGTTGACAGTGCTGGGCTTTGGTAGGGGAGGAACGGGGGAAGCTGCTGGGTCATCCTTGGCCTTTCCTCAGCTACTCAGAGTGTCCTTGTGCCCCCAGCTGTTCCCTCCCATTTGTCTGATTTTATCAGAGATGATTTATCTCTGGCTCTCACCACCAATGGCTGTGGAGGCCCACTGACAACCTCAGAGACTCTAGAGAAAGCTCACTCTTTATTGGCATCCTTGGCAGGAGCCAGTTTCTTCAGAGCCTTGGTCTCCTGTCCTGGGGGCCAGAGGTGACACCCCTTGTAGGAGGGAGCAGCTAGGGACGGGGATGGGCAGGGTTGCTAGTGGCGTGTTTCTGCTGGTGTTTTCCTGGATCTCTGGGTTTATGTGGGGACAGCTCAGCCTGAGGCTGAGGGGGGAGGGGACATGCCTGGGCATGTCTGCTGGGGCATGATTGTGTGAAGACTGCAGAGATTCTTGAGAACCTCAACTGGACTCAAGGTGTGGTTAAACCCCGCCTGGAAAGAATGTCTTAGTCAGCATGGGGGGAAGGAGGGAAAGTCCACTCTGGGGGAAGAGGGATGGGTACTGATGGTGGTAGTGGTAGATACAGATGGGTATTATTACTGAGTACTTCCTAGGTGCTGGGTACTGCACCTCAGTCCTTTATAGATGTGAGATCATTTTCTCCTTAGAAAGTACCTTGACGTGAGACGTCCACTTTGATTTTACATTTCCCAGTTTTCAGATGAGGAAACCAAGGCTCATATGTCCAGCCACCAGTGGAACTCCTATCTGTCAGTGCTCTTGACCACTGCCCTCTCTGAAACCCTGAGTTCTCAAGATGTCCAGAAATACTGGGTTGGGGGTGGGGCGTGTCATGGGGGAGACTAGAGCAGGTATGACTCAGAACCAGCCCAGTATGGGTTCCTCTTGTTCTTGTGTCTTAGACTGGCAGGGTCTGGGAAATCTTGCATTAGTTACATTTATAGGTCTTTAAAAGCAAAATTGTTTTCACCCTTGACCCTAAAATAAAACACGTTCTCTAGGTTTTGCTCATAAAGGAGGAATGGCTATCTTTAAAAGACTCTTTAAAATGCTTCCTGCCATGATTCCTCTGGCCCATTCTGCTATGAACTGGCACAAAAACTAACAGCTTAAACCCTTCTGGGCAAAACTACAGAAGAAAATAAATCCTGGAGTGTCACTCTTGGCCACAAACTGAGCATGAGTAAGTAGCAGAGATGCTGACTGGTGAGAGAAAGCTGATTGTGGCAGGGTGTGTGTGTGTGTGTGTGTGTGTGTGTGTGTTAAGCTCCCTTGTGGGGGGGGGATAACTTCCTGGTGAGTTGTGTTCCACCATTCTATTTATAGGCCACTTTCAGGAACTCAGAACTGCTTCTCTCACAGATCTGTCTAGAAAGGCCCACCTATGGCCTGAAACTTTGTGCGCTGAGCACTGTGCTTTCGCTTCAAAACTCCCTACTTAGGATGAAACAACAGGAGAAAGGAATTTGGCTGGGATGGGTAGTTAATGTTTACCATTCCTTTGTCATAACTGGGAAATACCCCATCAGATACTTTACGAGGGAAGCGATGATGTCATGGCCAGCAGCGCGGCTTGTTTCAATTTTCAGGTTGGTTAGTATTTGGTGCACCTCCACCTCTTCCTACCCCTGTCCCTACTGGATCTTTCTAGAGGGCTTTCAGCTTGCTCCCAAATTATTTGCACGTGTGCACATGTGCTCGCCGCCCCCCTCCACACACACACACACGAAGTTGGACACCTCTCAGTGCCTGCCCCGCGTCCCCTCACCACAGTCTGTCTCTCAGACTCCCAGTGTGGGGTGTTTCCTCAAGCACTTCCCTAAAGTCTGACGACAACCATATGAAAAAAGATCAGTCCTGCCTCCAACACAGAGCTCCCTTCAGATCGAATCTCCATCCTTCCATTGCCTCCATCTTCTCAGGGAGTCAAGCGGGATAGTCTGACTGCCTTTTTTTTTTTTTTTGGAGTAAATAAAGGTTTATCGTGGGGTCAAGCAGCAAGAGGAATGGGTGACTCACGCTCAAAACCCCCAAACTCCCCAATGGTTGCCTTCTGACTTTACTTCCCACTGCCTCTCCTGCCCCAATCCCCGCTGCCTTTTTCCACACAGCAACCAGAGCGATGGTTGACAGCTGTCATCAGTTCATGTCACCTCCCAGCACATGGTAAAACCCAGCTCCTACCATGCCCCTGCCAGGCCTGCGTGGCCTCCCTGCCTCTCACCTCCTTTCTCTTTTCCTAGGAACTTGTTGCATCTATTCTTATAACGAATTGGGCTATGTGGGTTACATAAACAAGCCCCACCTCCCATCCACATTAAGTGGACTGAGAGTGTTAATAAGGCTAGGGTGAAAATAATAACAGTTCAATTGGTTATAAACATGCTAACACCTGTGTTGAAAACACACTGATGTGAGCCGATGAGAGCACACCTCTCTTTGAGCACACAGGGGTGTGACCTTTATGCCACTAGGTGGGGTGACTGATGAGTGAGGCAGACGCTGCACAGATAACTTACGGATGTATTTATGAAGGGTCAAGTACAGATCTGGGAGAAGAGAATTTGGGGTGTGTGAAGAAGTTGGAGGTGAGGAGACTGAATGTGTGCATCAGATCAGATCAGATCAGATCAGTCGCTCAGTCGTGTCCGACTCTTTGCGACCCCATGAACCGCAGCACGCCAGGCCTCCCTGTCCATCACCAGCTCCCGGGGTCACCCAGACTCATACCCATCGAGTCAGTGATGCCATCCAGCCATCTCATCCTCTGTCGTCCCCTTCTCCTCCTGCCCTCAATCCCTCCCAGCATCAGAGTCTTCTCCAATGAGTCAACTCTTCGCATGAGGTGGCCAAAATACTGGAGTTTCAGCTTTAGCATCATTCTTTCTAAAGAAATTCCAGGATTGATCTCCTTCAGAATGGACTGGTTGGATCTTCTTGCAGTCCAAGGGACTCTCAAGAGTCTTCTCCAACACCACAGTTCAAAAGCATCAATTCTTCGGCGCTCAGCCTTCTTCACAGTCCAGCTCTCACATCCATACATGACCACAGGAAAGACCATAGCCTTGACTAGGCGAACCTTTGTTGGTAAAGTAATGTCTCTGCTTTTGAATATGCTATCTAGGTTGGTCATAACTTTCCTTCCAAGGAGTAAGCGTCTTTTAATTTCATGACTGCAGTCACCATCTGCAGTGATTTTGGAGCCCAGAAAAACAAAGTCTGACACTGTTTCCACTGTTTCCCCATCTATTTCCCATGAAGTGATGGGACCAGATGCCATGATCTTCGTTTTCTGAATGTTGAGCTTTAAGCCAACCTTTTCACTCTCCACTTTCACTTTCATCAAGAGGCTTTTTTGCACTCATCTCACACGCTAGTAAAGTAATGCTCAAAATTCTCCAAGCCAGGCTTCAGCAATATGTGAACCGTGAACTTCCTGATGTTCAAGCTGGTTTTAGAAAAGGCAGAGGAACCAGAGATCAAATTGCCAACATCCGCTGGATCATGGAAAAAGCAAGAGAGTTCCAGAAAAACATCTATTTCTGCTTTATTGACTATGCCAAAGCCTTTGACTGTGTAGATCACAATAAACTATGGAAAATTCTGAAAGAGATGGGAATACCAGACCACCTGATCTGCCTCTTAAGAAATCTGTATGCAGGTCAGGAAGCAACAGTTAGAACTGGTCATGGAACAACAGACTGGTTCCAAATAGGAAAAGGAGTACGTCAAGGCTGCATATTGTCACCGTTTATTTAACTTATATGCAGAGTACATCATGAGAAATGCTGGACTGGAAGAAACACAAGTTGGAATGTGTGCATAGGGGAATCAAAAAGAAGTAAGTTCTTTTAAATGTTTGTTTTGAGTCATGAGAAAAAGTGGTATTTCTGAGATATTAGAATAATGGACTTCAGTCTCAGGAATGCAGATGCTCCGATGCACTGAATTAGTGGGCTTGTGGCTTCTGGGGAGACTCACCCATCATAGGTCAAAAAAGTCTTGCCCAGCTTTGCATTTCTAATTAGAATATTACAAGTCCAAGTCCATAGAAAGCGAATAATCAATAATTCTGAAAGCCTTGGGAATCCCCTGCAGGTCCACTGGTTAGGCCTCTGCATTTTCACTGCTAAGGGCCCAGGTTCAGTCTCTGGTGGGGGAGCTAAGATCCTGCAACCACAGAGCATGGCCATAAAAAAAAAAAAAAGCCGGGTTGCTGAGAGGGAGGTTTTCTACTTTCCATGAAGATCCCTTTTCTGTGTCTAGAGTACAGTATGGAGATTAAAGCGTAGAGTGACATGTCCAGCTGAGGTGCAGAGAAGAGAGGGTTCAACACAAAGACAGTACTAGCCTCCCAAGACAGAAGACAGCCCATCTGGTGCTGGGAGAAGCTTGGAGGGAGACTTGGGATGAGGATGTAGGGTAAAATGCTGTGTGACCCGCCCACTACCCACAGATTCAGGGTGGAGTGGGCGGGGTGGTAGAATCTGCCCAGACTGGGTGACAGGAAGCAGGGAGGAGAGGGGCTTATGCCCACTTCACAAGTGGATTGCCGGGAGGAGAATGTGTAGGGCCATCACAGCACAGTAGAAATACTGTTGGGTTTCAGCACAGGGAAGGCCTGAGACAGTGGCCCTTGCTTCCAGGAGCCGTGCATGAGGGTGTGTCCAGGACCTCCCAGATGACGCCTAGGGATGCATCAGGAAGCTGGGAATTAAGAGTCTCATCCCAATCACTGGGTCAGTGGGACCTCTGGGCAGAGTCTTGGTGCAGACAACCAGAGCTGGGATCGGGGGAGAACGTGGCTGAGCCCCAGTGGGTCAGCGGTGCCGGGGAGCATGGAGCGGGGGTGCATGAAGCAGGGAGATGGCCAGGTTGCCTGTGGTAGTTGTTAGGCCTAGCCTACAAGAACGAAAGAGGACACGAATACCCCCAAACCCAGTGGGACAAGGGGCAGGAGAGGATGTGGCTTTGGGACAGTACATGAGAAAGGCACTTAGGGTTTTCATTCATGATAAGATCAAAGTGAGTCCCCAGTGTGAAATAGTAAGACATTACAAAAAAAAAAAAGGTTTATATAATTTGGTCTTATTCCTTGGAAGGAAAGTTATGACCAACCTAGACAGCATATTGAAAAGCAGAGACATTACTTTGCCAACAAAGGTCTGTCTAGTCAAGCCTATGGTTTTTCTAGTAGTCATGTATGGATGTGAGAGTTGGACTATAGAGAAAGCTGAGCACTGAAGAATTGATGCTTTTGAACTGTGGTGTTGGAGAAGACTCTTAAGAGTCCCTTGGACTCCAAGGAGATCCAATCAGTCCATTCTGAAGGAGATCAGTCCTGGGTGTTCATTGGAAGGACTGATGTTGAAGCTGAAACTCCAATACTTTGGCCACCTGATGCAAAGAGCTGACTCATTTGAAAAGACCCTGATGCTTGGAAAGATTGAGGGCAGGAGGAGAAGGGGACAACAGAGGATGAGATGGTTGGATGGCATCACCTACTCAATGGACATGAGTTTGGGTAAACTCTGGGAGTTGGTGATGGACAGGGAGGCCTGGCATGCTGCGGTTCATGGGGTTGCAAAGTCAGACACGACTGAGCGACTGAACTGAACTGATAGTCTGGTCTCATTCTTCTCTGGGCTGGTCGGCTCACTTCTGGAGAACTGTGGTCACACTGGTGTCCCACCTTGAGAGTGAACAGAGAAAGCAGATACCATTCCAAGGAGAGTGGTGAGAAACTGCCAGGTGAGAGCAAGTTAGAAGGAATGGCGAATGTGCAGTCAGGAGAAAGCTAGTCCAGGAGTGGCTCACAGCTTAGTTCCCCCACGGTCCCAAGGGGAGTTCTGATGTATGGACATTGTAGGGAGAGAGATTTCAGCCTGAAACCCCAAAGAACTGTCCAGTGATTCTCAGCTGGCATGGTCTGAATCAGAACCAAATGTCTTTCCTGGAGCTGCTGTATCTAGACTGCAGCCAGGACATCATGCAGGAGATTCAGACATCTGTCTGGGTCACAGAGCTGGTTGTTGTTCAGTCACTAAGTTGTGTCTGACTTTGTGATCCCATGGACTACAGCACGCCAGGCTACCCTGGCTTCCCTTCCCACTTAGGCCTGGACAGTCTTCAAAATATCTCCCAACCTTAAGATTTTGCAGGTTGCAAAACAGAATTCTAATTTTACAATTTCGACACTGAAGAGGCTCTTACGTTGGGTCACAGTGTCTGAGTGGAAAGATCCCAGCTCCTCAGTGTCAGACAAACCTCATTTCCAAGACTGGCTGTGTGTCAGTCACTAGCTCTGTGACCCTGGAGGGTTTCTCTCACCTTTTCTCATGTATAAGATGGCCATGCTTACCTGGCAGGATTCTGTTGGCATTAAGTGAAACAATATCATAAAAGGTGGGAAAAGAAAAGATCAAAGCAGACTCTGTGTGTGTGTGTATGTGTGTGTTAGTGGGAACAGGGAGACGCTAGGACCTTTACAGTGCTATAAAATTGCATTACTGCCTCGTGGTTAATTTTCTTTTTCATAAGATTACCTTACAGAGCATCAGGTTTAATGACAAGATGAAATTGACTCTGATGTGGTGGGAAAGATTCTGGCTTGAATGGTCTTAACGGGGAAGGGAAGGGTTCGGCACAGGGAGGTGGGGAGGTGCCTGTGACTGTGCTCGGGGAGGGGCAAGAGAAAGTCATCTTCTGAGGGCTACTGACAGACACCCCCTGGACCCGGTGCTGGCTAAGGTTGAGACTGCCCATGTGGGTAACCGCCCCCACCCCCAGCCTTTTGAGGAAGTAGTTACTTGGATAAGATGCCCATGACTGGTGTGGCCCCGTCTGTGGCAGCCTGCAGCTGTGACTGGGCACAGAGTTCCTCTGAACCATCCCACTTCAGCCAGCCCCCACCTGCCTCTTACTTAATCCCTCCTGATTCCTCTGTCACAGTTTCCCTCTCACAGGGAGCCGTACGTGACTGACAAACGTAAACATGCTCCCTCTCCCAGGGACGCGTGCCCTTAGCCCCAAACCAGCTGTGACTCTGCACCCGGGGCTCCTCTTCCGTGGCAGGAGAATCCCAGTGGAAGTGGGCACGGATGGCACCACCTGGTGTGTCTTTTTGCCAAGCTGACCCACTCTTGAGTCTTGGGGCACAGTGGTGAAGGAACGGGCCCAGCTGTGTGCAGTGTGGGGGAGTGCTCTGCCTCTGCCGGGCTGGAGGAAGTGAGTGGTCCAGCCTCAGGCCCCAAGCTGACTCAGTGGTTCCTGGAAGGAGGTGATGTCATGGTGACATAGCAGTTCCCATCCCCAGAAAAGTCAGTAGGAGAGTGAGTGACCAGTGTGTCCCATCGGCACCGAGGCCTGGGGCTCTCTTCGGAGTGACCACGTTCCTCCCCTCTGGCTGGCCACTCACTACATGCCACCTCTGCTGGTGGCTTCCTTCTCCAGATTCCCACAGCTTGGATCGTCTGTTCCTACAGTGACCCCATATTCGGGGCAGTCTTGATTGATTCTAAGCCTTCTGCCTCTTTGTTTTTCCAGGTAAACACACTCACAAATGAGAGGAAATCATTAGGCCTAAGCATGCCTCCTGGGCTTTAGGAACGCAGCATCACCAGGCTGGATCGAACCCGAACTTGGGATCCTGGGCGGCCTTGCGTCAACATATCTTTTTAACATTGCTAGCTCCGAAGAGTTGGAGCTGTGTCCCTTTATTTCTTTTGTCTTCTCCGTACTCCCCCCACTGAGGGAGTGGGAAACTAAAAATGCTTTGCGGGGGGTGGGGGGTAGGGGTGACAGGCACCCCACCTTGTCCTTCTCAGGCGCTCCCTCCCTTTACCTCATGGGGGTTGAGACATCTGCATCAGGGCCCCTGTGGGGAGGCAAGCAGGCTCAGTCTTGTTTCTTCGAGGTCAGATTAGCGCTAAATCGAAAGGTAAGGGCAGTCAGGTCTGGTGTGGGCTTGGGAAAAATCCGGCTGGATTTGTGAGGGCCGGGGATGCTTTCAGAAAACCCTTTCCCTGCCCCCTTGTTCACCGGAGACCCGATTCCCCGGGAGGCTGCATGTCAGACCCACGTGGAGTATCACGGGTCCTTTGTCAGCTGGAGTCTGAATTCCAAGACCACCTCCACGGTCCTTTCCAGATCCGTTCCGACGTTTTACGAGCGAGCCGGGCGAGGCCTTACGCTGCCGGATGCTGCCCCCTGCAGGCTGTTGCGGGGCACAGCCCTCACATCTGGGTTCACAGGCTCCGAGCCTGAGCTCAGAGCTCTACCGAGTGGTGGCTTTTCATCACCTAAAGTTGTCAGAGCAGCTAATAGTCCATGAACAGGGAGAAAATTAGGCTTCTCCAAGTGAATTGGGTGTTGAAAGATACTGAGATAAATGGTGGCGGTGGTAAGGATGACGGATGCAGCTGTGTCTACTGCAGCCATCTCCTTGAAATCCAAGCTCACAACCACCCCAGAGGAGCAGCAAGTGTTCCACGGCCCTGTTTAATGAATGTCAGAATCAGTCCTAGAAAGGTAAAACGCTGTGCCCAAGGTTATATATCCAGTAAATGCTGGAGCCAGGACCTGAACTCAGTGACCCCAGAGCTTTGTGGCATTGGCTGTCCATCACCCCGGCCCAAGAGAGCAGAACCCTGTCCAAGAGGAAGATCCCTTTCTCTATGGTGTGAACAGGGTTCTGTGGAATGAAGGTGAACTTTTCACAGTAGTCTCTTCACTAAGAGCTTTAGTTGTAGCCTCTGCGACGTAATTTTAGGGACGCTGGCAAGATCTTCTTACCGGGAAATACCCCACTTGCCCTTCCCATTGCTAGGAATCTCACTATAGGAAAGCCATTCTCTTGATTAACATTGGCTAGGTGGTATTCTCTTACTAACTGGAAATATGGTTCCTAAGGGAAAGTCACATGTTAACCCTTACATTATAAATCTGCATCTGTGGGGACTAGCTGTTAGATTGCTTTATTCCTATGATGGAGAACTAAGGATGAGGGGAAAGTGGCAGACTGAGGTGTCTGATTGTATTCCTGGATGTCCAGAGATTCCCTACACTGAGGATATCTCAAATTAATTCTTCATCTTCTCCCCCACCCTGTTCTTTCTTGGACATCCATCTTCAGGTTCTCCTTCACTCCTCCACCTAATTGGTCCTGCAGTCCCACCTGGCTTGCCTCTAAAGTGGTGCTTAAATCTTTCCCACGCACACCTCCAGTCTCTGGTCCTCTCAGGCCCCCATCAACCTATCTCTGGCTTTTTTTTGGCCGCATGGTATATGGGATCCTAGTTCCCCAACCAGGGCTCAAACCCGACCCCCTGCAGTGGAAACTCAGAGTCTTAAGCGCTGGACTGCCTGTCCCTGACTTCTTTCTAACTCCGCCTTCACTGTTCAACGAGACCCCAGGGCGGCAGCCGAAGAAGACTTCCTATTGGTAGAATGTAAATCTGATAATGCTGTGTTTTTTCTCAAGATCCTCCTCCGGAAGACTTCCTTCTGCTGCTGCTGCTGCTAAGTCTCTTCAGTCGTGTCCGACTCTGTGCGACCCCATAGACAGAAGCTCACCAGGCTCCCCCATCCCTGGGATTCTCCAGGCAAGAACACTGGGGTGGGTTGCCATTTCCTTCTCCAGTGCATGAAAGTGAAAAGTGAAAGTGAAGTCGCTCAGTCGTGTCTGACTCCCAGCGACCCCATGGACTGGAGCCTACCAGGCTCCTCCGTCCATGGGATTTTCCAGGCAAAAGTACTGGGGTGGGGTGCCATTGCCTTCCCCGAGACTTCCTTCTGATAGAATGTAAACCTGATAATGCCGCAGATCCGCCTAGTCGCTCAAGGAGTACGGACTCCTTAATCTTCTATTACAAGTCTCTCTCTCTAGCCCCAGCTCCGACTCCTTCTGTACCTCCCTCCACCACCCTTCTCCATCCCATTTCCCAGCCTGGCTGGCAGACAGTTTTCCTTTGTTATCTCGAATGTTCCTTCACATCTCCATGCCTTTGCCCATGTGTTGGTTACAAGCCCTTCCCTTTGGTGGTCAACTGACCACTCCTCAGTGAAGCCATTCCTGATTTCCATCTCCATCTCCTAAGGAGGAGGTAAAATTTTAAGTCTCTGTCTCCCTGACTAAGCCTGGATGCATAAATGAATAAAGGATGAGTAAACGAAGTCAGCTGATGAGTGGGCTATCCATTCATTTCATAGGAAGTGCTGTTATTTTTTTTTTAAATGAATTCAAAGTGAACCGTGGCTCCATTTACAAATGCTGCACCGAATGTGTATGTGTGCACCTTGGTGGGTATGCCGACTCTGTTATGATAAATAATTTTATGGGCCTTGAACTTACTCACACAAGCAGAATCATTTCAGAACATTGCCATGGAGACGAATGAGGACCACTTAGGCACTGACAGATTTTACAGAAAATGGGCTTAGACACACCTTTCTTGTCAAAAAAAAAAAAAAAAAAAAAAAATCCGCTAGCTAATAAGAAGAGTGCTTCAAGGCAGGCTAAAGCCTTGCATTCTTGATGAACAAAAAGCCCCTGAAGAAAGGAAAGCAGGAAGAAGCAGGCCAGGAAGAAGATAAATTCTTAGTGATAGAAAGACAAAAGGGGAAAGAGGATGCTGGAGCCCTAACTTGATGTTGGAGTTCCAGATAGTATCAGAAAATAAGCAGAGGATGAACATATCTCAACCATTGTGTATCATTACATGGAAGAATGTAAGGAGAGAATCTTGTTGTGTGAAGTGATGGAATATCACAGGGAATATTCATGGCTGGAGGAAACTGGACCCTTGAACCTTGGCAACATGTTCATAGTTTAATAGAGAACTAGAGCTAAAGTCCTACAATTCTGATCTGCAGAGAATGACCTTCCCTGTCTGGTGAAAACCTCTTCTTTCAAGGGCGGGTTCAAATGGCACCACCCTGTGAATGAACCCTTTCTCCACTCTTCAAACAGGGTTAACAGTCTCCTCTGCCTTCTGCTCGGAAGGAATGATGCTAAAGCTGAAACTCCAGTACTCTGGCCACCTCATGCAAAGAGTTGACTCATTGGAGAAGACTCTGATGCTGGGAGGGATTGGGGGCAGGAGGAAAAGGGGTCGACAGAGGATGAGATGGCTGGATGGCATCACTGACTTGATGGATGTGAGTCTCAGTGACCTCCGGGAGTTGGTGATGGACAGGGAGGCCTGGTGTGCTTCGATTCATGGGGTCGCAAAGAGTCGGACACGACTGAATGACTGATCATCATCATCTGCCTTCTGCTCAGTGCATCAATTTGTGGATTCAGCTTGTTCTCAGGTCAGCCTCGGCTGGACTGTGACCCACACGAGAATAGCGCCCTTGTCTAGCCATCTTTACACCCAGACACTGATGTGGTGTCCAGCACGGAGCATATTAGGAGCTGAGTTGTGTCTCCCAGAATCATGTGAAAACCCTAACCTCCAGCACCTCAGAATGGGACTGTATTAGAGCCAGGACTTTAAAGAAGCTGTTGGGTTAAAATGAGGCCATTAGTGTAGGCCCCCACCCGACCTAACTGGTGTCCTTGTGAGATGAGGAAATTCGGACACACAAGAGACATCAGGATCTGCGTGTACAGAAGAAAGATCCTGTGAGGACTCAGTGAGAAGGTGCCATCTGCAAGCCTAGGAGAGAGGCCTCAGGAGAGGCCAGCCCTGCTGACACCTTCATCTTGGGCTTCCAGCCTCCAGGACCATGGGGAAAATGGATTTCTGTTGTTTAAGCCTCTCAGCCTATGGCAATTTGCTATGGCGGCCCTGGCAAGCCAATACAGGATGCTTCCTCAGTAACTCTGTCAAATGTAGATATAAATGCTGATTGTGAGAAGAGGCAGCCTCAGATTTCGGTTGGAGATATTAGGAAGAGAACCTCCAGGAACCGGAATGGCTCACTGCTGGAGGAAAAGCCACCTGTCTGAATGGATGTTCTAGCCAGATGTGAAAGAGAGAGATGCGCATGTTCACTATACATATTTATATTTATAATTTACATATATACATGTAACTTTTAATAATTTATTTTGAAATAGTTTCAAGCTTTCAGAAAAGTTGCAAGAACAGTATAATGAATTCCCATATCCCACACCCGAATTTCCCAACTCTTAACACTTCACTAAATTTGCCCTGTTACCTTCTCTCTCTGTTTCTCTGTATACATGGACATATATGTACATGGATGTATATGTCTGAACCATTTGAGTGCAAGCTATTGAAGGGATGTCTCATCACTTCTAAATATTCCAGTGTTTATTTCCTCCAAACGGGGTTTACAGACTTACCATACGACCCTCCAAATCAGAGAATGAACAATGATGCATCATGACTGCCCAATTCGTAGACCCTTTCCCACACTCAACGTTTTCAGGCCATTCCAACAATGACTCTTTCTCCTCTCCGGTCCAAGATTATATCCAGGAATATGTGTGGGATTGTTCTCACCCCTCTTTAGTCTTCTCCAACCTGGAAGAGTTACTTTGTGTTTCATGTCACCGATTCTCTTTAAAGAGTACAGAGCTTTCATTCTGTGGGATGTCCCTGGGTCTCTCTGGGGTATTCTCATGATCAGACTTGGTCATGCTTTTTTTTCTTTTTTAAGTTCTGAAAGTATGACAACACATTTACAGAGGACTTGAAAAATACAGAACAGAGTTACATTGCGGTTGCTATTGTTCAGTTGCTAAGTGGTGTCTGACTCTTTGCGACCCCACGGACGGCAGCACACCAGGCTCCCCTGTCCTTCACCATCTCCCAGAGCTTGCTCAGTCTCAGGTCCATTGAGTCGGTGATGCCATCCAGCCATCTCATCCTTTTTATTTGGAGTTTCAATATAAAGCTTTCAAGAATTAATAGAATGAATATACAGAAAAGTAGTAGGATATAGTAGACATGAAAAGCAGAGTCATGCTTTCTTAAAAGAATACCACAGAAATGTGTTTTTTTAGTGAATTATCTAGGTATGGGCTGGGGGAAACATATGATGTTAGCCAATCGTACAACTGGTGATTTTTATTTTATTATGTATTTGCTGCTTGCAGGATCTTGGGCTTCCCTGGTGGCTCAGAGGTTAAAGCGTCTGCCTGCAATGCAGGAGACCTGGGTTCAATCCCTGGGTCGGGAAGGTCCCCTGGAGAAGGAAATGGCAACCCACTCCAGTACTCTTGCCTGGAGAATCCCATGGATGGAGGAGCCTGGTAGGCTACAGTCCATGGGGTCTAAAGAGTCGGACCCGACTGAGCGACTTCACTTTCACTTTGCAGGATCTTAGTTTCCTGACCAGGGATCACACCTATGCCCCCTGCAGTGGAAGCGCTGGGTCCTAACTCCTGCACTGCCAGGGAATCCCCCAACTCATGAAATTTATTTATTTTTTAAAGTGCCCCTTGACTATCTTTACCCATTTGGCGATGTTCATCTTGATCACTATTTATGGTGGTGTCTGTCAGTCTTCTCCCATGTAAAGTTACCATTTCCTCCTTTACTATTGATTGGCATTTTGAGGGGAGCTATTCCTGTTCTTTAATAAGCTTCCATGTATCAATCTTAGCCTCCATTGATGTCTCCTGCTGGAAGCAAACACCACTCTGACAGTTGCCAAATTTCTATTTTCATCATTTTGTCTACTTTCATTAGTTGGCAGGCTACTTTAATAAGGGCTTTTCCGTTTTCTGTGTTTGTGTGTATATTTAAGTGGTCCCTTCAGGGTGGTCCTTGTGTCTTTCTGACATGTCTCCTTCATTCTTGTCACGTTCTTAGTCTTTGGCACAATTTGTCCCAGGTTCATCTTGTACTTTTTCTGCTGCAGGCTGGAATTAGCTCTTTCTTGAAGGAGCCCTGCTTTCTTTTGGTGGAGGATGGTTTTTAGAAATCAAGATCTGTGCATTTAGTGTGTTTATTGTTCCTTGGGAGTCATTGCTTCTAGGCTGTTTCAGTGGAGAGAGTTTGGAAACATATATATTCCTTTGAACATGCCAGCATATACATATACTTAAATCATTTTTGTTGTTTAGTTGCTAAGTTGTGTCTGACTCTTTTGCAATCCCATGGACTGTAGACTGCCAGGCCCCTCTGTCCATGGGATTTCCCAGGCAAGAATTCTGGCGTGGGTTGCCATTTCCTTTTCCAGGGCATCTTCCCAAACTAGGGATTGAACCCACGTCTCCTGCCTTGGCAGGTGGATTCTTTACCACTGAGTCTCCCGGGAAGCCATTTCTATATCTACCTGTGTTTGTATGTTTTAAAGCAACGGGGAAGGCAATGGCACCCCACCCCAGTACTTTTGCCTAGAAAATCCCATGGACGGAGGATCCTGGTAGGCTCCAGTCCATAGGTTCGCTAAGAGTCGGACACGACTGAGCGACTTCACTTTCACTTTTCACTTTCATGCATTGGAGAAGGAAATGGCAACCCACTCCAGTGTTCTTGCCTGGAGAATCCCAGGGATGGGGGAGCCTGGTGAGCTTCCGTCTATGGGGTCGCACAGAGTCAGACACGACTGAAGCGACTTAGCAGCAGCAGCAGCAGCAAATACTTATACCTCCAAATCCCAGTCCACCTTCAAGGTTTTTTATAAATCATCTCCTCTCCATATTTGCAACTTTGTTCTCCAACTTGGCTCTCATTATTCTCAATATATGCACCTAATTGTTCAATAAATTTTCTTACTGACTTAATATAACCACTCTCCCAATCACACCAGCTGTGCTGCCCCCCGCCCCTTCTTCCAGCGTCCTGTGTACTTGGGCACCAGTACACATTGTGGTGTATCAAAGCCCCTCCACGTGTCAGCCCTCTCTTCCTGTCAGTATCCCACGGGGATCGGATGCCTACTCTTCCATATCAGGAAGGGAAGGGAAAGGAAAGGGAAGAGGAAAGAGAGAAGAAGGCTGTGCATATTGTTTTAATCAAAAGCTAAAAGGAAGGAAAAGGAGATGCCATTTCACCTAACCCAGTAAGTGCGTTATCAAGTATTGATTAATAAGGAAGTATGGGTAGATGCACATGCAGGTATGAATCGATAATTAATATTGTTTTAGTAAGTTATCTGATTATATATGTTTAAAATATAATGCACTGTTGTCCTCTTCACAAATGCTGTAGAACCTTGTAGGCAGGGTAGCGTGGAAAATATAAAATAGCGACGATAGGATCAAAGGAACGTCTAAGTGACAATTCACGGTTGGGCACATGCCTCACAACAGGGACACATCTCAGAATTTTGCAAAATTACAAAGAATTCATTCTCTGAGGTTGAAACCAGTAAAAATCAGCTTAAATGAATGATATTAACTACTTGTAGGGTGGAAGCATCTTGAAAGATGACTTGTAATTGGCTACCAGCTGCAACCAGGATGCTTTCCAAGTTTCCATCGAGGAGACCGGTGAGCCTTGCAAAACCTCCCTATAGGCTGTCGTTCATTCATTCAACACTAATGGTGTTGGTGTCCACTGGGGTTCTTCCAAGCAAAGTTATCATTTCTTTCTTTAAAATCATGTGTTAGCATTCAAGGGATGTGATGGAGGAGAAAATACTGTCCTCATATGCAGAAGGTTCATGGTCTGGTTGGAGGTACGGACCAAGTAAGCAGGTTGTTTCAATACACGTTCTGGTGCCTTGAGAGGAGGGAGTGTCCAGCCCTGACCCAAGGCAGTGTGCGTGGAAAGGATTCCCAGAAGAGGTGGCATCTAAGCCAGTGCCTCAGGATAGTGGGAATCAGCCAAGAGAAGTGGCATGGGAGAAAGTAGAGAGCAGAGAATATTGTGGGATGAGTGGCTACATGCTCTAAGACCTGGGGAAATGAGAGAAGCTGGAGCACTCAGGGAGTGGCTTGTGGCTCAGTGTGGCTGGAATGGCAAATTTGAAGGGGTTTGGGAGGATGTGAGACTGGAGACCTATGCAGCTCTGGATCAACATAGGTCTTGGATGCCAAATTTAGGCATTTGGACCTCACCCTAGGGAGAGGAAGACATCTCTTGAGTGTCTTAGACAGTTATGTGATAAGATCGCAGTCCTGTTTTAGAAAACCCCTCTTGGTGTGTACAAGGAGTCAGCCCAACTCAAGGTTAAGGGCACATTTCCCACAAACCTGCCCTCACTTTCCCACACACCAGCCTCAAGTTTGGGGGTCCCCAGAATCACCCTCTCTTCAGAGCAGCTAGCTATAAATTCAGGGGTTCCCATAACTACCCTCAGATTTGATAATTTGCTAGAACAACTCATAGAATTTAAGAAAGTGTTATTCTTAGGAATAGTGGTTTATTATAATCAAACATAAAAATTCATAAAATATATAAACTGAAATCAAAGTAGGGTGGTGTGGAGCCTAAGAAGTTTCCAAACAGTAAGTGTCTGTATTCCTAGGATGCATTTCCTCCCCAGCATCTCTATGTGACAGTAAACATGAGCCTTGCAACTAAGGAAGTTCATCTGTGCTTCAGTGTCCAGAGTTTTTACTGAGGCTTCATTACCCAGGCATGATTAATTTAATAATTACCCACATGGTTAAACTCATCTCCCGGAGAAGGCAATGGCACCCCACTTCAGTACTCTTGCCTGGAAAATCCCACGGACGGAGGAGCCTGGTAGGCTGCAGTCCATGGGGTCACTAAGAGTCGGACATGACTGAGCGACTTCCCTTTCACTTTTCACTTTCATGCATTGGAGAAGGAAATGGCAACCCACTCCAGTGTTCTTGCCTGGAGAATCCCAGGGACGGGGAAGCCTGGTGGGCTGCCGTCTATGGGGTCACACAGAGTCGGACACGACTGAAGTGACTTAGCATAGCATAGCATAGCATAAACTCATCTCCAGGTATCCTCCCCTGCCTGGTGGTTGGGCTGGTACCATGTGGCCCAAAGCCCCAGCCACAGTCATTCATGTCATGTTGGTCTTTCTGCATGGCCAGCCCCAACTCGAATCATCTCATTAGCATAAGTGCGGGTCCCACCTTGAATAACAAAGGTACTCCTCTCAATGCAGAAATTCCAAGAGTTTGGAGGTTACTCCAGGAGCCCAGACAAAGGTCAGATCCCTCTCACTGAGGCCCAATTTCTTACTATGCACTGTAGTATGGCAGTGAGACTGAATGAGAGCAAGTCTGGAAGCAGGGAAACCAGTTAGCTGGTTGATGCAGAAATTCAAGATGAGAACATGGTGGCTGAGACCAAGGAACGGCAGAGGGAATGAAAAGAAGTAGAGGGGTTGCAGATGCATTCAGGATGGGAGGTCAGGACTTAGTGGTTGACTGGATCCCTCAATCGTGCCTGGTTGAGGGATGAGGGAAGTAAAAGATGATGACGGGTCACTGGCCTGGACACATAGCTGGCTTAGGCCTGCCGTATGCCGATAGCACACATGGCTGAGCTGGGAAAAATATGATAGAGTAGAAGGAGACGCTTAAATATTTAAAACTACAAGATGTCAAATTTTTTACTTCGATCTAGGCTTTAGAAGTCATTGCATCTTATTCCAGGATATTCGCAGGCAGTATAAGGTCTATATATCCCCAAAGAATTTGTTAGCCACACGGGGCAGCATCTTCTGTACCGGAGGGCCACAGCCAGGGAATGGGAGCCCCATTACTGGTCACAGGCAGCCTAGGGCTGCTTTTGGAGCTGGATTTAAGGGGGATCTCTCAGTGGCAGGTGGTAGAATAACGTGGACTCTGGAGCAGGTAGAACTTGGTTTGGATTCTGCCTCTGCTGTGTGACTTCAGGCATATAACTTAACCTCTCTGAGCTTCTCTGAGTTTATTTGTAAAATGGGAATGACACCACCACACAATGCTTTTGTCGGGATCAAAGAAGATAGTATACATCCACCTGTAAGAACACCAAGCCTTCCCTTGCTGACCTGAACACCTGAGACTCTTTCTCAGACTATCCTGATTGCATCGGATACTACCAGGCCTGGTGCCCACTTATCAGTGATATTTATTTCCTTCACAAGGCCTGCTCTGACCTCCAGAACCCAGAGGAAACTCTCTTCTAAACTCTCCACCCCATCACTTTCTTCGGTCGTATCCTACTTTGCCGAGCAAGCTTTCTATTTCTTTATCTGCAGTTTACTTCCTTAACTAGACTGTAATCTCTCACAGAGCAGAGACTTTCATCTTTTTTTAATGTTCCATTTTGGAATCTTAGCACAGTGCCTTTTTGGACCTAGCACTTGCTCAAAAAATAGAAATCAGTTGATACTCTACCTACTTTCATCTCCTAAAACTTGCCCCAGAGTCCTAAGCTGAACTCAGCCTACATAAGGTCATTACTACAAATGAATAACATCTTTATTCATTTATCTGTTTATCCAGCTGCCTTTCACTGAAACGCATCTAAACGAGGACAGTGCCTCATAAGGCTCTCTGAAGGATTGCAAGGAGCCTGTCACCTCTCAAAGCATTTGTGGAATTCCTGCATTGAGTTTTTGGGTGGTGAATCCTCACACCTCCTGGGAGGAGTTATTTTTGGAAACAGTGAGAGTCATTTTGGCCAAATTTGGTAGGTGTGGTCTTTCAAGGGGCAGCTGGGTGTAGAGCAAGAGGCACAACGGTCAGTAAATATTTAATTTGGCATTTCCAATGTGTCAGGCACTTTACATTCACTGTTTTATTTTCATCTTAATATCATCTCTAGGAGGCAGGTGCTATTATTATCCCCACTTTACAGACAGGGAGCCTAAGGGCCAAAGAATGCCAAACACACTCTCTATAAGGGACTCCATTGCTTTTTCCCCATTACCAAGCTAGTGTTTGGAAGCACACAGGACATATGGGAGTACTTTTGCCTGGAAAATCCCATGGACGGAAGATCCTGGTAGGCTCCAGTCCACGGGGTCGCTAAGAGTCGGACACGACTGAGCGACTTCACTTTCACTTTTCACTGTCATGCATTGGAGAAGGAAATGGCAACCCACTCCAGTATTCTTGCCTGGAGAATCCCAGGGATGGGGGAGCCTGGTGGGCTGCCGTCCATGGGGTCACACAGAGTCGGACATGACTGAAGTGATTTAGCAGCCTCCTGCCCCTCCAGCAAAGAGAAGGGCTCAGGATGCCTTATCTAATGACATCAAACCTAAGAACTGTGACACTTGAACTAATGGGGGCAGGGAGAGCTTGAGGAACACAGGAGCTGAGAAAACTGGCCCTTCCCTGCAATGTCGGTGAATGCCAGCACACAGGAAGGCTCCTCTGAGGGGGAGCAGAAAACGAGGAGGGGATTGGTCCACGACTGGGGCATCCCTGAGCAGGGGGGAGGATTCCTAACTAAAAGGTTTCCTGTTGTGCCTCTTTTTTAAATTGATCATTTTACTTTAAAAATTTTTATTCATTTTACTTTACGTTTTTGGCCACACCATGTGGCACTGGGGACCTAGTTCCCGAATTAAGGATTGAACCCTGCCCCTTGCCTTGGGAGCACGGAATCTTAACCAGTGGACCACCAGGGCAGTCCCCCTTTTGGGCCTCTTTTTCACTTTCTTAAAATTGTAGTCATGTTTACTGACTATAAAAGGAGTTCAAGTTCACTGTAGAAAACTTGGAAAACAGAAGTATAAAAAAACTTAAAATTACATATAAATGACCCTCCTTCTGAGATCCCAGGCCTTGCGAAGACAAGGCTGCGGAGCAGATCAGTACACATGGGATTATTTATAAACTCCCTTCTTCCCACCCACCCACTCTCCTCTGGGCTAGAGAAGGGCCTTCAGCCAGGACATTCCCTCGCAGCCCACTCAGGCTGCTATATCAAGCCCTGCCTTTCTAGGGGCTGGATCAGGCATTCCTTATCTCTTGGCAGCAGGGTTCTCATAATGTGCCCAGTTGGCAGGCGCTCGGAGATGTGCCAGTGGGCTCTGGCTGCTGCTACCGGGGCCTCTAGCCCGCTCAGGGTCGTCTTCTCTGATTTCCACTGAGACTTGGCTAACGACACCGAAACCTTCCCTGTAGGAAGTCTTTTGTTTGCATCATTAGAGGGTAGCTGTCAGACAGCTGAGGTGACCTGATGGGCCTGGCACAGGCGATGGGTGTGTCTGGCTTGTGCAGGCTCCGTGGTCCAAGTCCTCCTCCTGACTCTGCCGTGCCTGCCCCCTACTCCCCCAGTCCCCACCCCGACTTCCCTCCCCTCTCTCTTCCTTAGTGCTTGGCTCAGTCTCCATCCATATGGTGTCAGCAGGCAAAGGCCTTCCGTGGCTGGTGGCCTGCTGCGTCTCAGTTCCAGAATTCTGGGCTGTACTCCTCCCTAATTGACAGTGGACTGTAGCAGATGTAGTCTCTCTGCCTAGAAAAGGAGTTTTGCCAAAGGAGGCAGACTGACCTTATTGCTGCAAGTTGGGGCAGAGAGATAAGAGAGGCATCCTAAAAAACATGCAAAGGCTTAAATCAGGCAGAGCCACTGTTGAGATCTAGTTCCTCCACTCTAATAGAGGTGTGATCTTAGCAAGTTATGTTACCCCAAGTCAGACATGACTGAGCGACTTCACTTTCGCTTTTCACTTTTATGCACTGGACAAGGAAATGGCAACCAACTCCAGTTCTTGCCTGGAGAATCCCAGGGATGGGGGAGCCTGGTGGGCTGCTGTCTCTGGGGTCACACAGAGCTGGACATGACTGAAGTGACTTAGCAGCAGCAGCATAAGGCTTAGTGTTCTCATCTTTAAGATGTACAGAATGCCATCTCTATTTTAGAACACATCCCAAAATTGCAAAAGATGACATATATAAAGCTGACATCAGTTCAGTTTAGTCGCTCAGTCGTGTCTGACCCTTTGCAACCCCATGGACTGCAGCACGCCAGGCTTCCCTGTCCATCACCAACTACCGGAGCTTACTCAAACTCGTGTCCATTGAGCAAGTGATGCCATCCAACCATCTCATCCTCTGTCATCCCCTTTTCTTCGTGCCTTCAATCTTTTTCAGCATCAGGGTCTTTTCTAGTGAGTCAGTGCTTCAAACCAGGTGGCCAAAGTATTGGAGTTTCAGCTTCGGCATTAGTCCTTCCAGTGAATATTCAGGGTTGATTTCCTTTAGGATGGACTGGTTGGATCTCCTTGCAGTCCAAGGGACTCTCAAGAGTCCTCTCCAATACCACAGTTCAAAAGCATCAATTCTTTGGCGCTCAGCTTTCTTTACAGTCCAACTCTCACATCCATACATGACTACTGGAAAAACCATAGCTTTGACTAGATGGACATTTGTTGGCAAAATGTTGTCTAGGTTGGTCATAGCTTTTTTCTTCCAAGGAGCAAACGTCTTTTAATTTCATGGCTGTAGTCACCATCTGCAGTGATTTTGGAGCTCAGGAAAATAGTCAGTCACTGTTTCCATTGTTTCCCCATCTATTTGCCATGAAGTGATAGGACTAGATGCCATGATCTTGATTTTTTGCATGTTGAGTTTTAAGCCAACTTTTTCACTCTCCTCTTTCATTTTCATCAAGAGGCTCTTTAGTTCTTCTTCTCTTTCTTCCATAGGGTGGTGTCATCTGCATATCTGAGGTTATTGGTATTCCTCCTGGCAATCTTGATTCCAGCTTGTGCTTCATTTAGCTCGGCATTTCGTATGATGTACTCTGCATATAAATTAAATAAGTAGGGTGACAATATACAGCCTTGATGTACTCCTTTCCCAATTTGGAACCATGTGTGGTTCCAACAACAACCAAGTATGTTGTTCCATATCCGGTTCTAACTGTGCTTCTTGACTTGCATACAGATTTCTCAGGAGGCTGGTAAGGTGGTCTGTTATTCCCATCTCTTGAAGAATTTTCCACAGTTTGTTGTGATCCATACAATCAAAGGCTTTGGCATAGTCAATAAAGCAGAAACAGATGTTTTTCTGGAACTTTCTTGCTTTTTCTATGATCCAACTGATCTTGTCAATTTGATCTCTGGTTCTTTGGCCTTTTCTAAATCCAGCTTGAACATCTATAAGTTCACAGTTCACGTATTGTTGAAGCCTAGCTTGGAGAATTTTGAGAATTACTTTGCTAGTGTGTGAGATGAATACAATTGTGTGGTAGTTTGAACATTCTTTGGCATTGCCTGTCTTTGGAATTGGAATGAAAACTGATCTTTTCCAGTCCTGTGGCCACTGCTGAGTTTTCCAAATTTGCTGGCATATTGAGTGCAGCACTTTCACAGCATTATCTTTTAGGATTTGAAATAACTCAACTAGAATTGCATCACCTCCACTAGCTTTGTTCGTAATGATACTTCCTAAGGCCCATTTGACTTCGCTTTCCAGGATGTCTGGCTCTAGGTGAGTGATCATACCATTGTGGTTATCTGGGTCATGAAGATCTTTTTTGTACAGTTCTGCGTATTCCTGCCATCTCTTTTTAATATCTTCTGCTTCTGTTAGGTCCATACATACCATTTCTGTCCTTTATCAAGCCCATCTTTGCATGAAGTATTCCCTTGGTATCTCTAATTTTCTTGAAGAGATCTCTAGTCTTTCCCATTCTATTATTTTCCTCTATTTCTTTGCATTGATCACTGAGGAAGGCTTTCTTATCTCTTCTTGCTATTCTTTGGAACTCTGTATTCAGCTGGGTATATCTTTCCTTCTCTCCTTTGCCTTTCATGTCTTTTCTTTTTTCAGCTATTTGTAAGGCCTCTTTGGATAACCATTTTACTTTTTTGCATTTCTTTTTCTTGAAGGTGGTCTTGATCACTGCCTCCTGTACAATGTCATGAACTCCCATCCATAGTTCTTCAGGTACTCTATTAGATCTAATCTCTTCAATCTATTTGTCACTTCCACTGTATAATCATAAGGGATTTGATTTAAGTCATACCTGAATGGTCTAGTGGTTTTCCCTGCTTTCTTCAATTTAAGTCTGAATTTTGCAATAACGAGTTCATGATCTGAGACACAGTCAGCTCCCAATCTTGTTTTTTAGAGCTTTTCCATCTTTGACTGCAAAGAATATCATCAATCTGATTTTGGTATTGACCATCTGGTGCTGTCCATGTGTAGAGTCATTTTTGTGTTGTTGGAAGAGGGTGTTTGACATACATAGATATAAAGATGATGATGGTGTGTGTGTGTGTGTGTGTGTGTGTGTGCGCTCAGTCACTCAGTCATGTCCACATCTTTGTGATCCTGTGGTCTGAGCCCACTGGGTTCCTGTGTCCATGGGATTTCCCAGGTAAGAATACTAGAGTGGGTTGCTATTTCCTCCTCCAGGGGATCTTCCCAACTCAGGCATCAAACAGCATTCCTTGGTCTTCTGCTCTGGCAGACCGGTTCTTTACACTGTGCCATCTGGGAAGCAAAGATGGCATATATGGAAACATACATTATGGTAGTTACTATCATTTTTATTAATGACATTTATAATCAGTTAGATGGTAGAGAGATTGTAGCTTTTTTTCCTTTCTCTCTTATATTTGAGATTTAACAGAGGAACTCTCCATGTTTGTTGTTAAGAAATTAATCTAGGCAAGAGATGCATGTTCCATTGATATTTAAATGATTTTTCAAGTTTGAGAGAATCCATTCAAAGCAATTTTTGAGCCCTGAGGAGGCGTTGGTTCACCTTTGTATTAGCCTTGAGAATCAGATCAACCTTATTTGAAAAGGCAATTCATTGTACTCACACCTGGTCAAAATTCAGTGGCAAAGCATTCTTTTGGTAAGCCACAAGTCACTTTCTGGATGGAATGATTTCCTCTAAAAATAAAAAAAAACATTTCTTATCAGAATTTAGGAGATATAGTTAAAGCAGTGCCCAGAGAAAATAGCATAGTGAGATTTTATTGTCAGTTGGTCTGGCCCATAGGGTGCCCAGATCCTTGATCAAACATTATTCTGGGTGTGTCTGTGAAGATGTTTCTGGATGGGATTAACATTTGGCAGGCTCGGTAAAGCAGATTGCCCTCCCAATGTGGGTACACCTTGTCCAATCTGTTGAAGGCCTGAATAGAACAAAAGCTGAGTAGGAAAAGAGTTTCTTTTTATTTGTTCATCTTTGAGCTGGGACATTGGTCTTCTGCCTTTAGCCTTGAATTAGAATTTTCACCATTGACTCTCTTGCTGTCTGCAGATCTTGGGACCCTTCAGCATCCGTAATCACATGAGCCATTTTTTTTTTTTTAATTTTATTTTATTTAACTTTACAATATTGTATTGGTTTTGCCATATATCAGAATGAATCTGCCACAGGTATACATGTGTTCCCCATCCTGAACCCTCCTCCCTCCTCCCTCCCCATACCATCCCTCTGGGTCGTCCCAGTGCACCAGCCCCAAGCATCCAGTATCGTGTCTTGAACCTGGACTGGCAACTCATTTAATATATGATATTATACATATTTCAATGCCATTCGCCCAAATCATCCTACCCTCTCCCTGTCCCACAGAGTCCAAAAGACTGTTCTATACATCAGTGTCTCTTTTGCTGTGTCGTATACAGGGTTATTGTTACCATCTTTCTAAATTCCATATATATATGTTAGTATACTGTATTGGTGTTTTTCTTTCTGGCTTACTTCACTCTGTATAATAGGCTCCAGTTTCATCCACCTCATTAGAACTGATTCAAATGTATTCTTTTTAATGGCTGAGTAACACTCCAGCACTCTTGCCTGGAAAATCCCATGGACGGAGGAGCCTGGTAGGCCACAGTCCATGGGGTCGCTAAGAGTCGGACAAGACTCAGCAACTTCACTTTCACTTTTCACTTGCATTGGAGAAGGAAATGGCAACCCACTCCAGTGTTCTTGCCTGGAGAATCCCAGGGACGGGGGAGCCTGGTGGGCTGCCGTCTATGGGGTCCCACAGAGTCGGACATGACTGAAGCGACTTAGCAGCAGCAGCAATACTCCATGGTGTATATGTACCATAGCTTGCTTATCCATTCATCTGCTGATGGACACCTAGGTTGCTTCCATGTCCTGGCTATTGTAAGAGCCATTTCTTTATAATAAATTTCTTTTTATATCTATTGATTCCTCTTCTATGGAGAATCCTAATATAGACAGTTTTATAAGGAGCTAATAAAAAATTAAACAGGAATGAAAAAAATGAACTAAGCATTCAACTGAAGTAGTTAGGAAAAGGTAATAAATATAAAGGAGGCAGAAGGACTTATGAAATGTTAAAGCAGAAATGAAAGACTTGTAAAACAAACAGGTTTAAAGTTAGTAAATTATAAGCAAATAATAAATTCAAATATAACTCTTTGAAAATAGAATAAGATCGATCATTTATTGACTAACCTTGTCAAGAGAAAATAATGAAGCACAAATAAGAAACGCTAAGCAGAAAATAAACACAAATGGAGGGAATGAAAAGAATCCTTAGAGACAATTTGGTCGACTCCATGAAAACAAATTTAAAATCTTATGTAGCAAAACAATTAACCTTATCCAAAGAGAGATCCCTGGCTTTCCAGGTGGCTCAGTGGGTAAAGAATCTGTTTGCAATGCAGGAGACATTGGAGACGTGGGTTCGATCCCTGGGTGGGGAAGATCTCCTGGAGGAGAGCATGGCAACACACTCCAGTATTCTCGCCTGGAGAATCCCCATGGAGAGAGGAGCCTGGCAGGCTACAGTCCATAGGGTTGCAAAGAGTCCGACACAACTAAAGTGACTGAACACGAGCATGGAAGAGAGATCCAGCCCTGGTCTTTGGCTCCCAAGAGGTAATCTCTAGGCCGCTGATTGTCCTGCCTGGTAGGAGTGTTTTTGTTTACCCAGGGGCCTAAGGTGACACCTCACTGTTTAACAATATGATTTATGATGGAAACTTTGGGCATATCATATTTGCTCTTTCTCTAGAGCACCTGGAGACTAAAAGTCAGCCATGTGGGCAGCAACGTCTATGGGACTGAACCCCAACAGAATCTCTGGACACCAGAGCTTAGCTGGGCTTCCCTGTGTGGCAATACCTGTACGGACCGTCGCATACTGTTGTGGGGAAAGTAGCACTGTCCACAGCTCCAGTGGGCGAGGACAAGTGAAACCCTGTGCTTGGACGAGTCCTGGACGCTGCCCTCTGCCTCTCTTTCTTTGGCTGCTGTTAATTCATATCCTTTCGCAGTAATAAACTGTACCCGAGAATACAACAGCTTTTAGTGAGTTCTGTGAGTCCTTCCAGCAGATTTTTGAGTCCAAGGATAGTCTTGGGAACCCTCTAAATTTGTAAAACCTAACATATTGGATACTTTCCTGAGAAATGTTAATTGTCCAAAAACTGACCCAACATCATATTCAATGACATATTCAAGGTCAGCTTGCCTTAGTTAATCTATAAATTAAAAGAAATCCCAACAAAACTAACAGCTCATATGGAAAAAGAAGCTGAAAAATGAATAGTAAACTAGCCCTGTAAGATATAATGCATATTATAAAACTTGAATAATTAAAATAGTGTAGGACATTATGTGGTTGGAACAAATAGGAAGTCCAGAAATAGAGAAAAACTTATTGGGAATTTAGCTTATGATAATGGTGGCATTTCAAATCACTGGGGAAAAAAAAGATGAATTATTCAAAAAATGGTGTTGAGACAACTGGGTAGCCATCTGGAAAAAAATTAAGTTGGATCCATACCTCATTTTTTATATCAGATACATACCAGGAGAAATCAGTGATTTAAATGTTTAAAAATGCTAGAAGAAACTATGGGAGATTAAAAACAAATCTAACGACTATTTTGTAAGGGGAAGAACTTTCAAAGATGACACAAAATACAGAAGACATCAAGAAAAAATTATAACTTCTGTTGCATTAAAATTATGTATGGCAAAACTAGTAAAAGCAATTTCTAAAGTATCATCAAACCAGGGAATGTATGGTAATATTCCTAACACAGAGACCTTTTATGAATCAATAAGAAAAATGACTATATGATAAGAAAGTTGGCAAAAGATATGAACAGAGAGTTCACAGCATAGGAAGCACAAATGATTTATAAACATGAAGATGCTTCGTATTACTCATAATAAGAGAAATTGTAAAATAAAACTACAGAGAGATAGCATTTACCACTTTTCAGTTACCAAATGGACAAAGATAAAAAATTTGTTTATAAACTATTGGTAAAAGTATGGGGAGTGGAAAGTCTTATGTTGTCAAAGGAATGTTGAATATCTGTACAACCTCTGTGGATGGCAAAAAATAACAAATGCACATTACCTGTTGACCAGCATTCTATTTCTAGGGATTTACCATAATCATTCTGGATAAAATATAGTGTTTCTACTTGGGGAGATGGTATTTAAGGGTAAAAACTTACAACCAGTAGATAAATAAGTCCCGGAGAGCTAATGCAAAAAAATAGTGATTATAGACAATGATATTGTGTTATAAACTTCCAAGGTGCTAAGAGACTAGATCTTAGTCGTTCTTATCACAAAAAAGAAAGATAAAACTGTGGCATGATAGAGGTATAAAAAAATTAAATAGTATGTACAAAGTTATGCGTTGTGGCATTGCTCAAAAAAGACCGGAAACGACCAAAATGCCCACTAAAAAAAAGACTGGCTTAAGTAAATTATGGTGCATTGAGGAAATGGAAAGCCATGCAGCTCGAAAATAGACTGAATGAGCTCCCAGGGACCCTTGAAAGAGAAAGAACTTAGATACAGAACAGTATATGTGAAACAGTGCAATACCATTTCTATAAAATGGGAAAGAAAACAACATCTATTACAGTGAGAGCACATATGTGGTGTTTAACCTCGTTCCTGGTATAAGGTAGGTACAATGGCTACATCAGGTTCTGTGGATGGGGGGAGCCAGGGCTCAGAGAGGTGCCCTAAGTCACCCGCTGGAAAGGGGCAGTACTGGGTCTTGAGCTCGGGTGGTCTGGCTCCAAGTCCGTGCTCTTCCCACCATGCCGTGTTCTTTAGTTTGGGTTCACCGGCTTGCATATTCATGAGCTATGTCTGGGCGGCTGAGGGAAAGGTGTGGGAGAGCGTATTTCACTATATTCCCCTTTGTACCTTTGGACCATGTGAAGTATCATCCATTAATATATTTAAGCCAAACATATATTTCTGATTGGAAGCAGATAAATGACACAGGACTCAGGTCCCCTGAGGCAGGTATAAAATTCTGTCCTGGATACCAGGAGCCCAGAGCCTCTGCCTACCGTGCCAGGGAAACCGGGGCCTCCTCCTGGCTCTGATTCACTCAGGGGGTCCATGTAAGAGCGGTGGGTGGAGGTGAGGTGGGAGACGCCCAGGTTTTGCCCACTGGTGGCCTGACCCTACCCGCCGGGCCTCATGGCCACTGGCTCCAGGATCAAGGAGGTGGGTGTCAGGCCAGGCCCTCTGCTCGGGGCTCTGCTGTGGTCTGTGGGTCTCCTCATGACGCCCCCACCATCCCCAGCAGCAGTCTGCTTGCTCATTGCCCCTCAGGCTGTCAGCACCGTCTGTGATGAGATGGGTCAGGAGGGCACCTCTCCCCAGCAGCCAGCCTCTTCCTCCTCAGACTGTGGGGCAGGAGGAGCCAGAATACCTGCAACAACCACATGAGCACAACGACCCCAAGGGCAGTGACCTCAGACGCGTAACAACCGTGCACCATAATGATCACAAACTCCGCTACAACCAGCACTGCAACAGCCAGATGACCACACAACTGCCATGACTGTGGTAACCGCGGCGACCACACAACAGCAACCACCACACACGTGCACAGCCACCACGGCCTGTGGCAGCCACAGCATCAGCTGCTGTGCATCAGATACGTGTTATGTTTTGACCTCCTGAATCTGAGATCTCCAAAGGCTCCCATCGCAGATCAGCCGAGGTCCAGGAGGCTGGGTAACTTCCTGGACCCTGAGGTGGGGGGCGGGCATTCAGATCAGGTGGGCTGGGCTTGGGACATGGCCTCTGCCCTCTCTGGGGGAAGGCGTGGTCGTTGAGGACTTCCAGGGAACTTGGTTCTATGAGGAGGGGGCATCTTTCTTGCTTCCCTTCCAGGGGATGCCCCATGAGGCTCTGTGTAGAGCTGGGAGCAGAGATGACCATCTCTGGGGATGGGACAAGACAGCAGGCTTTCCTCTCGTTCCAGTGGCCCACTTGCTCGAACATGTCTTGGAAGGGAGGCTCTGACCTAAAAATCACTTTCCTAAAGGAGGGTGGGGGAGGACATTTCTTGACAGAAAACCCTGAGTTCTGTCGTCACCATTCTGTAGGATTAACCTCTGTTCTGCGCAGCCTGGCTTGATCCTTGGCTGGCCTGTGATTTTGTCCACATCAAGGAAAGAGGAATCTTCCCTCCTCCACTCTGGGAGGACTGTCACTTTTGCTGACAAGTATGCTATGCTTCCTCTTTTCTGATTTCAGAGAAGAGTTACACTTTTCCTTCGGGGAAAGGAGAACTAGTTTCCAAAGCCGTCAGAAGGGCTGCCTTTGAAGTTTGCCCAAGTGCTGGTCCTGGCTGTTGAGAGGGGCTACCAGGCTCTGTCCCCAGATTCAGCCTGTTGGGGCAGAAAGGAAGTTTTCCTTTTTCTTATGCTGTTCTGGGCCAGTGACTCTCAGCTGTGATTGAACAATGGGATTTCCTTAGGAGTTTTGAAAAGTTCAGCAGCTGATATCAGCTGAAATAGGACTTGGGGAAGGGCGTCTCTATGCTTGAAAGCTTCCTGGGAGATTCCTGGGTGCAAGGGGAACCTCCATCCATGTTTGTGGTTCCCATAAATGCTTCTTCATTTACAGCTTGTAACCCCGTGTGGCTAAAAGCTGGGCAGGTGTTCCTGATGTCACAGTGTTCAATAGTGAGGCAGACTCAGAGTGGGCCTTGGGGAAAGGTGAGTAGGGCAAAGGGTAATCACCAGCATGAAATTCTGCTGCGGAGATTGTCATCTACCTCTTCACTGTCCAACAACTGTTTGTACATGGCATAGGCCCCTATTCTTGTTCCCAAGGGTCAGTAAAACTCCGCCCGCACCTCCTTCCTTGCTTCATCGGTAGCCTGTCTTGTGCAGAGTCAGCCGTTGGGTCTTTTCTTTGCTTCCTCTTGGCCTCCGTAGCCCCCAGTTCAGAACCTGATTTCCTATTGTCATGATTTGGGGATATTGCAGATCCTCTCCTTGGGCCAGGGACCAGCTTCCTCCTCACGTGGGGGTAAGAAGCTTTGTATAAACTTCAGCCCTGGACACATTTTGTTATGGCTTTATAATCACCCCCCTATCCCGATGTTTGTGTGGGAGCCCCACACAGTCTGTTTTGGGGACACCTGAAATACCGAGCTGGATGAGTTACGAGTTGGAATCAAGATGGGGAGAGAACCATCAACAACCTCAGATATGCGGATGATACCACTCTAATGGCAGAAAGCTAAGAGGAACTAAAGAGCTTCTTGATGAGGGTGAAGAAGGAGAGCAAAAAGGTGGCTTAAGATTAAATATTAAAAAACTAAAATCATGGCTTCCTGTCCCATTACTGCATGGCAAATAGGAGGGGAAAAGGTAGAAGTAGTGAGCGATTTCCTTTTCCTGGACTCCAAAATCACTGCGGATGGTGACTGCAGCCATGAAATCAGGAGATGATTGCTTCTTGGCAGGAAAGCCATGACAACCTAGACAGCGTGTTGAAAAGCAGAGACGTTACTCTGCCGACAAAGGTCTGTAGAGTCAAGGCTATAGTCTTCCCAGGGGTCACGAACGGTTGTGAGAGCTGGACTGTAAAGAAGGCAGAACGCTAAAGAATTGATGCCTTCGAACTGTGGTGTTGGAGAGGACTCTTGAGAGTCCCTTGGACAGCAAGGAGATCAAACCAGTCAATCTTAAGGGAGATCAACGCTGAATATTCACTGGAAGGACTGACGCTGAAGCTGAAGCTCCAGCATTTGGTCATTTGATGCCAACAGATGACTCATTGGAAAAGCCCCTGATGCTGGGAAAGATTGAGGGCAGAAGGAGAAGAGGGTGTCAGAGGATGAGATGGCTGGATGGCATCATTGATGCAATGAACATGAACTTGGGCAAACTCCGGGAGATGATGAGGGACAGGGAGGCCTGGCATGGTACAGTCCTCGGGGTTGCAGAGTCGGACACGCCTGGGTGACTGAACAACAGCCACCTCATGTGGTGTTCCCTATCTTATCACAGGAGAAATCTCACCACCTCAGGTTGCTCCTCGCCCTGGAACCTCACAGCACCAAGCGTCACCCCCGCTTACAGCACTGTCTGCTGTAATCCTCAGAGATGCTGATCTTATTGAACAAGACTTCTACTTTTAATTTTTTTTGTATTTTATCTGTTATCGCTAAGCATTTGGAGCCGGGGGGACTGTCAATCATGAATTTACAGCACGGTTGTGCCTGTAAGCCTTATAATTACTACTCTGTTTTGGCTCTCCAGCAGGCTTATGACAACACCAGGCTCACAGGGTTTATTACACTTGAAAGTGTGGAATGAACATTGAGGTTGGAAGATGCCTTGAAATCACCTCACCCCGCCTTCTCATTTCACAAAGGAGGAGACCGAGGCCCAGTGCCTTGCTTTGGACTCCGCACGTTGTTAACTGCACAGCTGGGAAGGTAAACCCGAGTCTACAGCCTGGGTTTGGAATACCCACCCTTTGGCATTAAGGCAACATCATACTGGGCGTCATGATTTCTAAGAAGAATTTCAGCCCTCACTTTCCTCCTGGTGTTTGGGAGGAGATACTCCATACAGACTGGTGTTTGGGTTTTGCAGCCCTATCTGAACCTCACTCCCAGTTTAAGGGCCAACTCAGGATCTACCCAGTCCTCCTGTGGTCTCTCCCTCATCTTGAGGCATGTGGCACTTAAAAGCAAGGGAAAGAGGATCAGCTGTAGCAATTACTGAATGCCTCCCTTGCAATGGTTTTGTGTGGGAGCTCACATTTTCATATACGCTACTGCCCTCTAGTGGTCATAATATGCATCAACCGTATAGTCTAGATCAGCACGTTTAAATTGCTGAATGATTCAAGACTACTCAGTTCGTCTTGAAACCATTAAGGTTCTCATAGTCATAATTTTCCTTCCCTGCATCAAAACATAAATTCAAGTCCTATTTATTTGGTATTCAAATTTCAAAGCTATGGTTTTTCCAGTCGTTATGTATGGATGTGAGAGTGGGAGTATAAAGAAAGCTAAGAGCTGAAGAATTGATGCTTTTGAATCGTGTTGGAGAAGTCTTGAGAGTCCCTTGGACTGCAGGGAGATACAACCAGTCCATCCTAAAGGAAATCAGTCCTGAATATTCATTGGAAGGACTGATGCTGAAGCTGAAACTCCAAAACTTTGGCTACCTGATGTGAAGAACTGACTCACTGGAAAAGACCCTGATGCTGGGAAAGATTGAAGGCAGAAGGGAACGACAGAGGATGAGATGGTTGGATGGCATCTCCGACTCAAAGGACAAGAGTTTGAGTAAGCTCCAGGAGCTGGTGATGGACAGGGAAGCCTGGTATGCTGCAGTCAATGTGCTTGCAAAGAGTCGGACACGACTGAGTGACTGAACTGATATCAAATATATAAGATATGTATGAATATAATCAAAAGCTATAATAACTACCTTGATGGCCTCTAACATTTTCCAGTTGATGTTGCTCATCTAGGCAGTGCTGTCTAGTAGAAACATAACGTGAGCCACAAAGTAATTAAAAATTTCCTAGTAACATCATTTTTTTAAAAATAAAAAACACATTAAATTCATTTTAATGATATATTAATATATCCAGGATATTCTAATTTTAACACATATCCAGTATAAAAATTACCAAAAGATACCCTTTTTTTCCTTGTAACTAAGTTTCTGAAATTTGGTGTGAATTTTACAATTGCATTTTTAAAATAAAAAACACATTAAATTCATTTTAATGATATATGAATATATCCAGGATATTATAATTTTAACACATATCCAGTATAAAAATTACCAAGAGATACCCTTTTTTTCCTTGTAACGTAGTTTCTGAAATTTGGTGTGAATTTTACAGTTGCAGCATGTCTCCGTTCAGACCAGCCACACTAAGTGCTCAGGAGCCATGTGTGACTGGCGGCCACTGAGTTGGACAGAAAGGTCTGGGGCAGTGATTGCCCAGCTCTGTCCTTGTTATTGCACTGATGTTTGTGTGTCCATGAGGGATGTTTTCACCCGTGTGCAGCAGAATGAGAAAAATAAGAATGGTGCTTTTAAGTAGATAAAGTCAATGTCAGATTATCACCTATCTTGCCCGAGGGAATGCCTAGAGGATGTCTTTCTGACTGTTGCTGTTAATATAATCATTCTTTTATGGAATGATGGTCATAGCAGATGGCAGGTGATTGAAAGTGTCCCTATTTTGTAAATAAAACATTCTCCATACTCTCCAGGGGCCTAGACTTCATGTACACATGTTACTGGTGTGTGATGTATTAAATTTTGGGAGCCGCAAGCTAAGCATCTCCCCCCACCCTACAAGCAAGCTTGGACTATTGATGGTCACAAATGGGACACGTGTCTGTGTGGCAAAGCTACTGGCCAGTTCTTGGTGTGTCAACTCTACACCTTTTTCTCTGCCTCACAAAAACATAAAGACATGCAAGCAAGTGAGCATGATGTGAATACAGGGGTGACCTTGAATTTACTCTAAGAACCACAACTAAGAGAGTAAATAATTAGCAAAATTCAGTTCTTAGCAGTAATTAGTAGTCATTACTACTCAACAGAGTCTACAGACTTGGATGCCACATACCTGGCATATGGCACTGTAATTTCACGTTGGTTGGTTTAGTTGCTAAGTCATGTCCGACTCTTGTGACCCCATGGACTCTAGCCCACCAGGCTCCTCTGTCCATAGGAGTTTCCAGGCAAGAAAACTGGAGTGGGTTGCCATTTCTTTCTTGAGGGGATCTTCCCAATCTGGGGATTGAACCTGGGTCTCCTGCACTGCTGGTAGATTCTTTACCAACTGAGCTACCAGGGAAGCAATTTCACATGGCTGGTTTTAAATGTGGAGTGGTGGAAAGTGATGAAATACTAGAAGAGAAGCCACTGTTTTATGGGAAAGGACTTTAATATTCTCCCGGGCTTTATAACAGACAGTATCTGAAGTGATGCTGGGTAAATTTGTCTCACTTCGTGTGGCTGAGGGATGGGGGGCTGAGAGTTGCTTTCCAGGAACCAGGGGCTTGACCCTCTGTGCACACATAAAGAGTGTCTAATTGCAGAAGCTCCAAACTGCAGTCTGGTCTCTGGGTCCCCTCGTTTCTGACTGATGCTCCTCCTCCTCGGCCCTGCTGTCCTAGCAGGTCACAGCCCTATCCCAGGCTTTGAGACCTCCTCAAATTGTCCTTAAAATATGCTTTCTGGCCACCCTGTTACAAATGCCAGTGTTCAGCTGTCACTGGGGTACTCATTAGCACTTGTATTTCTTTTTCAAATACAGCCTCTACCCTCGACTTAAAATATGGAAAAGATGCTAGCATATTGAAAATTTGTAAATCCAATAAGTTTGATTGCTCTGGGAGCTCACTACTTAAGAAATCCTAGGGTGAATTCTGTAAATTGAGCCGTCAGCCCTCTACTTGTTTTAAAAATTCAAGTTTCAATATATCTTGCCTGAGGGAGATAAGTCCACTGGAATCGAGAAATTTAAAAGTTGCAAAGAAAAGTCTGAGGCTTCAGTGCTCCTCCTCCATATTTAAGTAGTGGTATGTAATCACAATTATCCAGCTCCAAGTAATTATGCTAGTATTAATGAAGGGACCCTAATCAAAAACTGTGCCCAAGGGAAGCTTCTGCCTGAAAGTCAGGGTTAATGGCCCAGCCATTGTTTTAATGGATTTTCAATGAGGTGTGAAGATGACAGGCCAATAAGGGTGAAATTTTATGGTGCAGCTAACTAAACAAGCACAATTAGTGTCTTGCCGTTAGTATTCTGACTTTGTTTATGCTTTTATTTCCTTACAACCCCGGTGAACTGATTCCCTGGATGTTTAGTTATTAATTTATGTTTAATAGAATTCACAGAGCCTTTGTTAATTCTGAGTACAAGTATCCCATCTCAGCTGCTTTTGTTGGAGGGGCGTTACTAAGGCCCCTTCGGAAAGATATTTCAAGGGTGAACCTGATGACCGTGGACTCTGATGACCTACCCATTTTTGCTCTCCACTGGCTCTGGCTCCTTCCAGGCTCTCTGGCCCTTTAGATCCCAGCCCCCACAGCCTTGTCATCTAGAGTAGTCAGAGCCCCCACCCGGGGAGGAGTGTGCCTGCCTGCTCAGTTGTGTCCCACTCTTTGTGTCCCTTTGGACTCTATCCCATCAGGCTCCTCCATCCATGGAATTTTCCAGGCAAGAATACTGGAGAGGGTTGTCATTTCCTACACCAGGGGATCTTCCTGACCCAGGGGTTGAACACTGAGTCCCTTAGTCTCCTGCACTGGCAGGTGGATTCTTTACCACTGGGAAGTCTGGGAGGTGTGTAGTTAGTGGTTATAAACTCAGCCTCACCTGGGTTTGTCTCCTGCCTCTAGTAGCTCTGAGTCCTTTGGCAAATCACTGGGTTTTTGTGTAAGATCAATGCCTCTAGGGCTTATGAGGGATCTTCCAGGGCCCTCTGTCTTGCCTCATTTTGAATCCAAGTCCCTGAGCTCAGATTCTGGGCTAGATCTGCCCAGTCCACCCCTAGCACTTCTGGGGACTCAAAATTTGATCATGGCTTTTGTTCCCTTAGAAGCTTCCCTTGTGGCTCAGCTGGTAAACGACCCGCCTGCAATGAGGGAGGCCTGGGTTCAATCCTTGGGTTAGGAAGATCCCCTGGAGAAGGGAAAGGCTACCCACTCCAGTATTCTGGCCTGGAGAGTTCCATGGACCATACAGTTCATGGGGTCACGAAGAGTCAGACATGACTGAACGACTTTCACTTTATTTCCCTGGCCGAATTCCCTCTTTCTGAAAGGCAGCATGAACACTTTTTTTTTTTTTATTTTGAAAATCTGTCTCCTAACCGACAGGTTGGCAAACTATGGCCTGTGAGCTATGTCTGGCCCATTGCCTAATTTGTAAATAAAGTTTTATTGGAATATAGCCATGCTTGTTCATTCACATATCGTCTGTGGCTGCTCTCCTGTGACAATCGCAGTCTAAAACATTCACTGTCTGGCCTTTAATGGAAAACATTTACGGTTTTTTGTCTGTGTGGATTGAATTATGTCTTGTGAAAAAGATTATGTTAAAGTGCTGACCCATGGTACCTCAGAATGTGGCCTTATTTAGAAATAGGGTCTATAAAGACAACAATTATCTTGGATTAGAGCTCACCCTATGGGCCTCATTTTCACAACTTGATTACCTGACAAGACACTTTATCCTTTCCTTCTGCCTCCTGGGGCTTCCCTGTGTGGCAGGGTTCCCTGTCCACCCTCCTCTGGAGAACTGCAAGTAACGACCTCTCTTTTCAATGGCAATTGTCTTCTGAGCTGTTGGTCTCTCAACCCTGAAGAAAACTGAAACCCAGGTGCATTTTAGAACACAGGGACAGACAGAGAGGGAAAATAGTGTGAAGATGAAGAGGGAGTGCCATGTGACGACGGGAGACAGGAATGATGTATTTACAAGCCACAGGACCCCTGGAGCTGCAGAAGGTAGAAGAGGGGCCAGAACAGTCCCCCCGGAGCACTTTTGGGGGAGAGGGGCCCTGCCGACACCTCCATTCTGGACTTCTGGCTTTCAGAAGGCGAGACAGTACATTTCTGGTTTTTTTCAGCATAAATGAAAATTTATTGATAGAAGCATGAAAAAAAGTGACATCTTCTAAATTTGTACATCATGCTGTGTGGGTTAGTGGTGGTCCTGCCGTTGAAAGCAAAGAGGATTATGCAAGAGGTGGCCGTAGTTCTTTAAAACAGCAAATGGATCATGACGATGATGTCAAGCTCTTGATTTATAATGGTACATTCTTTAAGATGAACTGGACAAATCTTGAGGTCATGAGAAGAATATTTGACCAACTCTGCCTGGATTTATTGTTTTATTTTTATTGCGATGTAGTTGCTTTATAATGTCGTGTTAGTATCTGCTGTATAGCAAAGCGCATCAGCTGTACAGTACACGTATACCCCCTCTTTTTTAGATTCTTTTCCCATATAGGTCATTACAGAGTATTGAGTTCCCTACACAGTTGGTTCTCATTATTTATTTTATACACAGTAGGGTACATATGTCAATCCCAGTCTCCCAATCCATCTCACCTCCCCATCCCCCTTCTGTATCCATGTTTGTTCTCCATGTCTGTGTCTCTATCTCTGCTTCACAAATAAGTTCACCTGTACCATTTTTCTAGATTCCACATCCTTTGGAAGCATCACCATCCTTTGTCCATCTCTCAGGATGCACTGACCCACATTCAATGGCGATTCACATGGAACTTAAGCCTCCAGAGTTCTTTGAATACTAGCTGCGAACACAAAGATCTGCACCTGTGGTGGCTCCACGCCCTGGGCGTCAAGGCTCACACCTGGCTGGCCCTCCTATCCTTGTGTCGAAGTGTCGGGGAGGAGGGGTTCGGTTGGCGTCAGTACCCCCCTGGTTCGTGGGGAGCACCAAGCGCCCCAAGCCTGATCCCAGCCCTCTCACGCCTCTCTGACCACCAGGCCGGCCGGGTATGGGCCCAGCACGCCAGCACCATCCATTTTCAGGGCTAATTGATTCAGCAGGTGAGTTGTTACCCACTCCTTTGCAGTTCCAACTTCCATGGCCACCGTCTGCTTCTGCTGTTTTAAGTCTCAGTTTGGGACTGTGTTACGGCAGCCTAGGAAAGGAGTACACGCCCTAACCAATTGTTTTGTTTCCTTTATTCCTCATTGTTCTTTTGCGTAGCATATTTGTATGTATGATAAATTGGGCTACAGCCCCATGGGGTTGCAGAGAGTGGGATATGACTGACCACAACAAAACAGTCATTTCAAGGTGACCCTCACACAGAGTGTTGCATTTGGGTCTCCTGAAGTAGTTAAGCCATCAGACAGCTCAATGGACCCCAGACTGAGGTTCAGAGACCTCGGGGGGAACTGCACAAGGTCCCACCCCCGAAAGGCAGTGAGTGGGGAGTGAACTAGTATTAACAAGGGCTCCTTATGTGTGCTTTGCTAACATTATCTCAAGACCCTCCAACCCAGAACCAACCTGAGGATTAGTTGCTGAACCATTATACTAAGATAGCGTTGAATATAGAAAGGGTGTTTTTTTCTCACTTCATCTCCGCAGTCTCTCCATTTGGCTTCTCAAGACAGAACCACTTGGAGGTGATCAGATACCTACCGCTTTTCACAGTCTTGATTAGAACCAGCTGGTGCTGGCCAGAGTGTCTGGGGAAGCTATTTCCTTGAAGGATGATGAATTTACTAGTGTGTGTTGAAACGAGATAGGATTGCTCTACAGACCCCTTCAGTTGCCGCTCTCGGCTGTGGTGGGGGTCTGAGGAGGAGAGAATGGGGAGGAACCTGGGACCAGGCCAGGTGCTAGTGTTATCATGATGTCCAGAGCTGGTTCTGGTCCAGGCTCCATCTGGATGTCATGGATCCCCCCACCTCAGACACCAGGTGCCCAGAGACTATCCTGAGGTTCTTGTAGCCATAACGTCCATTTCAATAGTTACAACATTTCTTCCGCATCAGGGATATTTTGTAAAGTTATGTCAGGATTTTGGGGACTGTGAATAGATGCCAAGTCACTTCAGTCATGTCTGACTCTGTGCGACCCCATAGACGGCAGCCCACCAGGCTCCCTTGTCCCTGGGATTCTCCAGGCAAGAACACTGCAGTGGGTTGCCATTTCCTTCTCCAATGCATGAAAGTGAAAAGTGAAAGTGAAGTCGCTCAGTCGTGTCCGACTCCCAGCGACCCCATGGACTGCAGCCCACGAGGCTCTTCCATCCATGGGACTTTCCAGGCAAGAGTACTGGAGTGGGGTGCCAGTGCCTTCTCCGTGTGAATGGATGGGCCATTTCAAAAGGAATATGATCCCCAATTAATTTATTTATTTATCTGCACTGGGTCTTAGTTGAGGCATACGGGCTTTAGTTCCCTACGGGCTCTAGTTCCCTGACCAGGGATGGAACTCAGGTCCCCTGCATTGAGAGCGTGGAGTCTTAGCTGCTGGACCACCAGAGAAGTCCTGTACCCATTTTATAGATGAGGACATTGAGTGTCCATGGATTGAATTGTATGTTTTATTGTTGTTCAGTTGCCCAATCAGGTCTGACTCTTTGAGACCCCATGGACTGCAGCACGCCAGGCCTCCCTGTCCCTCACCATCTTCTGAAGTTTGCCCATATTCACGTCCATTACATCAGAGATGCCGTCCAGCCATGGACTTGTACCCCTCCTGTCCCGCCAAAAGATGTGCTCAAGTCCTAATCTTCAGTGTCTCAGCACGTGACCTTATTTGGAAATAAGGTCATTGTAGGTGTGATTGTAGGGGTTGCAAAGAGTTGGACATGACTGAGCAACTCAAACACACAGAGGTGTGATTACTGAAGATGCAGTTATCCTGGAGCAGGGAGGGGCCCTTAGTCCAGTATGACTGGTGGGCTAAGAAACTGATGTGAAGCTACAGGGAAAGAATGCCAGGTGAAGACAGAGGCAGAGACTGGAGGGATGCAGCTGTGTGCTGAGGGATGCTGAAGATGGCTGGAAGCCACCCAAAGCCAGGAAGAGGGAAGGAAGGATCCTCCCCTAGAGTCTTCAGAGGGCGAGTGGCCTCCGCTACACTTTGCTTTCAGTCTTTGAGACTCCAGAAGTGTAAGATGGTAAGTTTCCTTTGTTTTAAGCCACCCAGTTTATTGTGCTTTGTTGAGGCAGCCCTAGGAAACTAATACAGGGGTGTTATCTTTTTAAGGCTCTTATTCCTGATTTTGAAATTTAAGATTTTATCCCAGCCAAAGAAATTTTCCACATTCTATTGGCCTACTAATCTGATGTATCCTGAAGACTATAAGGCTTTGTTTTGGAGGAGGGATCCTGGGGCGGCATGAGAATTCAAAAGTGCCTATTTCTTTCCACCTTATCAGTGGCGAGTAGGGCAGGGTTCCAACTGGATGGAACCTGAGTATCTCCTGGATACTGACAGTGTGGGTTTGGGAAGAGGAAGATGAAGGAGGTCTCAGGTATGGGCGGTGACAGAGGCTAGATGAAGGGGCTCTGGACCCCAAGGACATTAGGTGCTCAAACCCTGGCTACTGTTTATTTGTCTGAGGATTAAACTATCAGTTCAGTTACTCAGTTGTGTCCAGCTCTTTGCGACCTCATGGACTGCAGCACACCAGGATTCCCTGGTTGTTGTGCACACCAACCCCTGCAGATTACTAAAACTCATGTCCATTGAGTCGATGATGTCACCCAACCATCTCATCCTCTGTCATCCCCTTTTCTTCCTGCCTTCAATCTTTTTCAGCATCAGGGTCTTTTCCAATGAGTCAGTTCTTCACATCAGGTGGCCAAAGTATTGGAGCTTCAGCTTCAGCATCAGTCCTTCCAATGGATGTTCAGGATTGATTTCCTTTAGGATGGACTGACTGGATCTCCTTGCAGTCCAAGGGACTCTCAAGAGTCTCCTCCAACACCACAGTTCAAAAGCATCAATTCTTTGGCACTCAGCTTTCTTTATAGTCCAACTCTCACATCCATATGATTACTGGAAAAACCATAACTTGGACTAGATGGATCTTTGTCAGCCAAGTAATGTCTCTGCTTTTTAATATGCTGCTTAGGTTGGTCATAGCTTTTCCTCTAAGGAAAAAGCGTCTTTTAATTCCATGGCTGCACTCACCACCTGCAGTGATTTTGGAGTCCAAGAAAACAAAGTCTGTCACTGTTTCCATTGTTTCTGCATCTATTTGCCATGAAGTGATGGGACCGGATGCCGTGATCTTAGTTTTCTGAATGTTGAGCTTTAAGCCAACGTTTTCACTCTCCTCTTTCACTTTCATCAAGAGGCTACTTCTTCGCTTTCTGCCATAAGAGTGGTGGCATCTGCATACCTGAGGTTATTGATATTTCTCCCAGCAATCTTGATTCCAGCTTGTGCTTCATCCAGCCCAGCGTTTCTCATGATATACTCTGCATGTAAGTTAAATAAGCAGGGTGACAATATACAACCTTGACGTACTCACTTCCCAATTTGGAACCAGTCTGTTGTTCCATGTCCAGTTCTAACTGTTGCTTGTTGACCTGCATATAGGTTTCTCAGGAGGCAGGTCAGGTGGTCTGGTATTCCCATCTATTAAGAATTTTTCACATTCTGTTGTGATCCACACAGTCAAAGGCTTTGGGTAGTCAATAAAGTAGAGGTAGATGTTTTTATGGAACTCTCTTGTTTTTTTGATGATCTAATGGGTGTTGAGCTCTGGTTCTTCTGCCTTTTCTAAGTCCAGCTTGAACATCTGGAAGTTCACAATTCATGTACTGTTGAAGCTTAGCTTGGAGAATTTTGAGAATTACTTTGCTAGCATGTAAGATACGTGCAATTGTGAGGGAGTTTGAACATTCTTTGGCATTGCCTTTCTTTGGGATTGGAATGAAAACTGACCTTTTCCAGTCCTGTGGCCACTACTGAGTTTTCCAAATTTGCTGGCATACTGAGTGCAGCACTTTAAGAGCATCATCTTTTAGGATTTGAAATAGCTCAACTGGAATTCTATCACCTCCATGAACTTTCCTCATAATGATGCTTTCTAAGGCCTACTTGACTTCACATTCCAGGATGTCTGGCTCTAGGTGAGTGATCACACCATTGTGGTTATCTGGGTCATGAAGATCTTTTTTGTGTAGTTATTCTGTGTATTCTTGCCACCTCTTCTTAATGTCTTCTGCCTCTGTTAAGTCCTTAACCATTTCTGTCCTTTATTGTGCCCATGAAATCTTTGAATGAAATTTTCCCTTGGTAGCTCTAATTTTCCTGAAGAGATCTTGTCTTTCCCATTCTATTGTTTCCCTCTATTTCTTTGTATTGATCACTGAGGAAGGCTTTCTTATCTCTCCTTGCTATTCTTTGGAACTCTGCATTCAAGTGGATATATCTTTCCTTTCTCCTTTGCTTTTCACATCTTTTCTTTTCTCAGCTATTCATAAGGCCTCCTCGGACAACCATTTTGCATTTTTGCATTTCTTTTTCTTGGGGATGGTCTTGATCACTGCCTCCTATACAATATCATGAACCTCCATCCATAGTTCTTCAGACACACTATCAGATCTAATCCCTTCAATCTATTTATCACTTCCACTGTATAATCATAAGGGATTTGATTTAGGTCATACCTGAATGGTCTAGTGGTTTTCCCTACTTTCTTCAATTTAAGTCTGAATTTGGAAATAAGGAGTTCATGGTCTGAGCCACAGTCAGCTCCTGGTCTTGTTTTTGCTGACTGTATAGAACTTCTTCATCTTTGGCTGCAAAGAATATAATCAATCTGATTTTGGTGTTGACCATCTGGTGATGTCCATGTGTAGAGTCTTCTCTTGTGTTAGGGTTAGGGTTAGGTTGGAAGAGGGTGTTTGTTATGACCAGTGTGTTCTCTTGGCAAAACTCTATTAGCCTTTGCCTGGCTTCATTCTGTACTCCAAGGCCAAATTTGCCTGTTACTCCAGGTATTTCTTGACTTCCTACTTTTGCATTCCAGTCCCCTATAATGAAAAGGACATCTTTTGTGGGTGTTAGTTCTAGAAGGTCTTGTAGGTCTTCATAGAACCATTCCACTTCAGCTTCTTCAGCATTATTGGTTGGGATATATAGACTTGGATTACTGGGATATTGAATGGTTTGCGTTGGAAACAAACAGAGATCATTCTGTTGTTTTTGAGATTGCATCCAAGTACTGCATTTCAGACTCTCTTGTTGACTGTGATGGCTATTCCATTTCTTCTAAGGGATTCTTGCCTACAGTAGTAGATATAATGGTGATCTGAGTTAAATTCACCCATTCCAGCCCATTTTAGTTCGCTGATTCCTAAAATGTCAACGTTCACTCTTGCCGTCTCCTGTTCAACAACTTCCAATTTGCCTTGATTCGTGGACCTAACATTCCAGGTTCCTATGCAGTATTGCTCTTTAGAGTATTGGACTTTACTTCCATCACCAGTCACATCCACAGCTTGGTGTTGTTTTTGCTTTGGCTCCATCTCTTCATTCTTTATGGAGTTGTTATTTCTCCACTGATCTCCAGTAGCATATTGGGCACCTACTGAGCTGGGGAGTTCATCTTTCAGTCCTATCTTTTTGCCTTTTCATACTGTTCATGGGGTTCTCGAGGGAAGAATACTGAAGTGGTTTGCCATTCTCTTTTCCAGTGGACCACATTTTGTCAGAACTCTCCACCATGACCTGTCCATCTTGGGTGGCCCTACATGGCATGGCTCATAGTTTCATTGAGTTAGACAGGGCTATGATCCATGTGATCAGATTGGTTAGTTTTCTGTGATTGTGGTTTTCATTCTGTCTGCCCTCTGATGGAGAAAGGTAAGAGGCTTATGGCAGCTTCCTGATGAGAGACTGACTGAGGGGGAAACTGGGTGTTGCTCTGATGGGCGGGGCCATGCTCAGTAAATCTTTAATCCAATTTTCTGTTGATGGGTGGGGCTGTGTTCCCTCTCTGTTGTTTGATCTGAGGCCAAACTATGGTGGAGGTAATGAAGATAATGGTGACCTCCTTCCAAAGGTTCCACGCAGACACTGCTGCACTCAGTGCCCCCAGCCCTGCAGCAGTCCACGGCTGACCCATGCCTCCACTGGAGACTCCTGGACACTCACGGGCGAGTCTGGGTCGGTCTCTTGTGGGAGAGACTCTCTCTCCTTTCTCCTGGGTCCTGGTGTGCACAAGGTTTTGTCTATGCCCTCCAAGAGTCTGTTTCTCCAGCCCTGTGTAAGTTCTGGTGGCTCTATGGTGGGGTTAATGGTGACCTCCTCCAAGAGGGCTAATGCCATATCCAGGTCTACTGCACCCAGAGCCCCTGCCCCTGCAGCCGTCCACTGCTGACCCATACCACTGCAGGAGACACTCAAACACAGTTCTATCTCAGTCTCTGTGGGGTCTCTGGGTTGTGGTGCACACAAGGTTTTTTGAGCCCTCTGAGTGCCTCTGGCAGATATGGGGTTTGATTCTAAACATGATTTCACCCCTCCTACCATCTTTCTGAGGCTTTTCCTTTGCCCTTGGGCATGGGGTATCTTTTTTTGGTGGGATCCAACAGTCTCCTCTCAGTGGTTGTTCAGCTGCTGCTGCTGCTGCTGAGTCGCTTCAGTCGTGTCCAACTCTGTGCGACCCCATAGACGGCAGCCCACCAGGCTCCCTCGTCCCTGGGATTCTCCAGGCAAGAACACTGGAGTGGGCTGCCATTCAGCAGTGAGTTGTAATTCTGGAGTTCTTGCAGGAGAAGAGGAGTGTACGTTCTTCTACCCTGCCATCTTGAAGTATGGACTAAACTGTCCATAGCTGTGAATTGCTGAGCCTTTCCTGGTCTGTTCATGGGCCACAGAGACAGGATGATCAAAACGGAGTCCTCCTCGAACAATCTTCAGTACGCAAATGTTCACTGCAGCTTTACTTATGACAACAAAAGGTATCATTACAAACAATCCAAACTTCCATTGACTGACGGAGAGACAAGCAAAACCTGGGATACCCGTACAATGGCATGTTGTCCAGCCAGAAAAGAATGAAATCCTGCTGCGACAGGATGAATGGCACAGACATCATGTTAAGTGAAAGAAGTCAGACAGAAAAGGCCACGCAGTGTATGACTGCACTTACAGAAATGTCCGGAATAGGCAGATCTGTGCAGACAGAAAGCACACCAGTGGCTGGGGGGCGGAGGGGGGGGGGGGGGGGCGGATGGAGGAGGGACGAAAGGAAAGAACTGCATGACTGTACGGGGGTTTCCCTTTTGTGATGAAAATCTTCTGGAGCTAGGTCGCAGTGATGGGTGCACACCACTGTGAATGGACTAAATGACTCTAAGTTGTACATTTTAAAATGGTAAATTTTATGTTATTGTACCACACAGACACACAAAACCCAGAGTCCCTGCCTTTCTGCATTCAAGTGAGAGGAGACAGACAATTAGCAGAGAAACAAGTATTTAACGGAAGAGCTGTGAAGACAAGACAGGCCAGGGGACAGAGACTGACAGGGAGGTGCTACTGTCCAGGGTGGTCACTGTTGGCCTTTCTGAGCAGGATGTGAGGGAGAACGCCCAGGCGATGGCTGGGAGGGGACTCTTTCAGGAAGAGGGAGCAGAAAGGACCAAGACCCTGAGGCAGGAGTGGGCTGGAGAGTGGAGGAACCACAGGAGGCCAGCGGGATGGAGCTGCGGCAAGAGGGCCCCGAAGGGGAAGGAGTCTGTGGCTGCAGGGGTTTGCGGCTGCAGAATGAACAAGTGGAGGAGTCTGGCAGGCTGGCTCTGGCTGTGTTAAGTAATACTGATGGGAGTCACACAAACGGCATCCCTCTGGTCTCGGTTACCATGCAACACGGTCATGATTAAACAGATTTGTAACTAGGTGAGGATTTTTGTTGTGCTTTTTGGGCTCACTGCCCAAGTAGTTCATTTATTTTTCATGCAGGCTGTATTGAATGACATGATGTATTTCGCACGTGTAGGTCTCCTGTGGTCCCCCTGCCTGGGGCTCCCTGATTCCCTCCCTCTGCTTTTTTCTTTCCCACTGCGCTTGTTTCTCACCACCCATTCGCCCCTACAGGTATACACAGCTGCATGGTTAATTTCTGTGTCCTCTGGGCTAGCCTACAGCACCCAGGTATTCAATTACACACCAGCCTTGTGCTGCTGTGACGGTATTCTGAGGATGTGGTAAACATCTACAATTAGTTGACTTTTAGAAAAGGAGCTTACTCTATAGCATCTTATCAGTGGAAAAGCCTTTTCTGCAAAACTGAAGTCTCCCTGTGGGAGAAGATATTCTGTCTCCAGACAGCAGCCTTGACTCCTGACTGCGTTTTTAGCCTGCTGGCCTGCCTTGCAGACTTGAGATGTGCCAGCCTCCACAATCAAATGAACCAAATCCTTGAAATAAATCTCTTTCACATCTACATCTACGCATACACGTACATAGACATATAGTCACTCGTATATTTCCTACGAGTTCTGTTTGTCTCGAGACAGATACCATCTCCTCCCCCAGAGTCAGGGTCTTGCCTGTTTCCTTCACAGCTGTATCCCAGAGCCTAGAACTGTGCCTGGCAGTCGGAGGGGCCCAATCTGTGTAGTCCAGTGGACCGTTCTTGCTTGTTTGGTGTTGGCTTTATTGGTTGTTGGCTTAGCTTGAAAATCAGGGGGAAAAAAGAGCCACGACAATCTTATCTGAGCTGGGATTTCCCGGGGAGGGCCCAGGGCTATAGATCCTGCTCTTGAGTGTGTGTGTCTATTTGTAGCTGAGAAAAAAACTGCAGCGGTTAAGAAAGGTTGCAGATTTAAACTCAAGTTCGGGTTCTCCTAGCAACATGCCCACCCACAGCTGCTGGCTGGTGTAATTCAAGCACCAATTACGTACAGCTGGGGCAGTTCGTGTTGCTAGGAGAACAGGCACTCCTGACTGCTGTAGTATTAGGGCCACAGGGTGGGAGGTGCCGTTGTGTCCCCAGTAATTGTTTTACAGCAAGGTGTGCAGGAGGAAACCGGTGAGTGGGAGAAAGAGGGGCAAAGCACAAGCTTTAATGTTTGTTTGTTTGTTTAGGAGCTAGTGGTTAGTGCAAAGCCTCTTGGTTCAGAAAATGTCCCAAATGGGTTTGCAGTTAGGAACAGCCTATTGGAGCTTATGCAACAAACAATTCTGCATGCTGTCTGGCTTTTAGCATCCATAGATCATCTGGATCACTGCATGAAGTGTGAGGATGGATTGGAGGTGGGGTCTAAACACAAAAGCATCAAACTGGCATTGGTTGGGGCCAAGAGGGATTTGGGTTTCCAGATTTTGCATTCACTTTCCGGACTATGGTTCATGGGGTCACAAAGAGTCGGATGTGACTGGAGCAACTTAGCACACACACATAATTACATTCACAGACCATCCTGACTTCCATCTTCTATCCAGGGCTGAGTCAGCCAGGGTGACCAGCTGAAAAACAAACCAGGATACCCACCCGGGTGGTGGCCCTGCCTCTCACTTTGTTGTCTTCAAGGAACATTGATTAGCCTGGAGAGTATGGTGTGGTGTTGGCTGGAGGGTGGGAGAACAAGAGGAAGAGAGCTAAAGAAAATTCCACTCACGGCTGCCCTTATAAAGTGCTGTTTGCAATTGATAACCACTTCGTGTTACCATTTCTACTTAGTAAGAGAGGAAGCCGACTCGGAGGGCTGAGCTGTCCCAGGAAGTGACAAAGCTGTGAACTCAGCCCAGCTCTGTCCCATTCTGAAGATCACCTTCTTTCTCCCATATCTGTTGCTGTGGGATTTAAGTAGAGACAGGTGGAGCATACCTTGGGCCTCTTTTCTAAGAGGATGCCCTTTTCTAAGACGAAATTTAATTCAAGTCTTCTCTTAGAGAAGCCTCAGGAATAGGTAGCAGGAAAAACAACAGTGTGATCATTGGGCTGATTTTATCTTCCTCCTGAACACACAGAAAGACTGTTCCAGAGCTGCTACTGCAGCAGCGTGGTGTCATGGGACTGAGTTTCTGGTCAATGGATGGGGCTAAAGGAATAAACACCCCTGCCTAGCTTGGTCCTAAAACCTGCCTGCTATGGCCACATGCTTTCTTGCCACCTGCTGGTTGGATGTGGAGGACCCAGGGTGGAACTCTGCAGCCATGCAAGGTAGTGGAGCCCCTGAGAAGAAGTCTGGGCACCCCAGTGACTTTGCAGAGAGGAATATCTTCTTCCCTTGGTGATACTGGGCTGTGAGTGAAAAAAGCCTTTATTGTGTCAAGCCCTTGGCTTTGAGGGGGTTTGTTAGAGCAGTCAGGCTATGCTGATTGGTACAGAGTATACGTGAGTGTATGTGATAAGATCACTTTTGGGGGCATGCCAAGAGAATGATATTTGGCAGAGGTGTTTCCAAGGGGAGGTGGGAAGGAGCCTCATGGTGTCCAAGGGGTAAGATTTAATTAGGAGAAGAGGGAACCAGTGTTTGTATAAAATTCAAAACTAGGAGAAGAGGGAACCAGTGTGTGTATAAAAATAGCAGTAAACATCCTCTAGGGAGACCCTTTCTGAATTGTAGTTAAAGATAATAATCATAAAGTTAATTTTATGGTAGAGTCACTTTTCTAAGTACTTTACATGGATTATCTCATTTAACCTTCATAATACCCCAATGAGGCAGGAGCTATTAATGTCATCCCCACTTTGTAGGTGAGGACATTTCCCTGTCACTAGAAAGCTAATGGTCGAGCCAGGATGGGAGTGCAGGTATGTTGGCTATGAAGCCTGTCTCTCTGGAGTGTGCAGCAGCCCTTTTTTATGAGAACAGGATTCAGATCTCTTACCTAGTTGTCTGAAAGAAAGGGAGAAGTAATTTAGGTGGTTTAAATGTCTCAGGTTGCTGTTTGAATTCTCTGCTGCTGCTAAATCGCTTCAGTCGTGTCTGACTCTGTGCGACCCCATAGACGGCAGCCCACCAGGCTCCTCCGTCCATGGGATTTCCCAGGCAAGAGTACTGGAGTGGGGTGCCATTGCCTTCTCCGTTGAATTCTCTGAAATGGTACCAAATGTTACTGGAAACATCCGGAGGGAACAGGAGTGCTGGGGTGATGAGGAGGAAGACAGTGGGCATGGAGAAGCCAGCCTGTGGTCATCGTAGGTTTAGAGAGGGTTCCGTGTAGACCTGTGCTCAGGCAGAGGGAGCCACAGGCGCTGGACATGTGTTCTTCTAATTGAAAGTGGGGTCCAGCTGCTTGCAGCGCAAAAGCCAATAAAGGGGCCAGGTTGATGGAAAGGAGTTTGCTTTATTTTGGATGCCAGCAACCTGGGCAGAACTTGGGGGTAGGAAGGGGAGTGGACTCCTGTTCAAAGGCTGACTTGCTGCCCCCACTTCCAACAATCAGGGGCAAGGGCTTCTATAGGCTGAGGGAGGGGGCTGAATGCAGAAACATCACAGTCCGCTCTGACAGTTATCTTGCGAGTGGTCACGCAGTGCTCTGACTAGCGTCATCTTGACTGTTTCAGGTAGAGTTAATCTTTAGTTCCAGGGTCGAGTTGCTCCCATTCCCTTGAGGCCAATTCTTAGAATTGTGGCATCTTATGTCATGGCTACAGTCTGATCATCACGTAGCTAACGTTTCCCACCTGGTAAGGGTTTCAGTCTCTGTAAGACAGCTCACAGGATATGGCTCAGAATATGATTTACAGCCCTTGAGGAGGAACTAAAGATCTTTGACTTTACTTAATGACTCAGTGGTTATTGTTTAGCCTTGCTGGACTGTTTGCTTTTGTATCTGCATTTTCTCACTTCTCTGATTAAACTTCTTTGGTTAAAGTTTTTCCACAGACAGAAGGCAGGCAGAGGACATGAGGGGCAAGGGCCTTAGGGTCCTGCTCTGTTTCACTCTGAAGCTCCCTGGAGCACGTTGGCTTGTCTGCAGAGAGGGCTTTGAGTAGGAAGAGCACTGACTGCTCTTTCTGCTCTGTGTCCTGAGAAAAAGGACAGGTCTGAAGATATCTTTAGAGGAGACATACTTGGCCAAAGTTTACTGAATCCATATACCAAATATTTATAAAGGGCCTACTGTATGCCAGGCAAGGAATGCTGGGAATGCACTAGTGAGTAGAAAGACATGGCTGGATTCTAGACGATGGGTGTTTCAGTGGAGGACCAGCCGGAGGTCACAGGCACCACAGTTGTGGGGGTGGGGTGGGGAAAAATTCAGAATGGGGAGTCCAGCAGGCTCCAAAGCCAAGCCATATAGCATGACTGGGATGGGCTTGTTTACCTGCTAGTGTTTTCAGAAGAGAAGCAGTCGGTGTTTCTGAGTTGCTAAGTTGTGTCCCACTTGTAGCAGTCACAAGGGAGATGAAGGAGGGAGTGAATCAGGCGTTAGGGGACTGGCTGCCCTCAGGGAGCCAGAAGAGGAGGTCCCGAGTGGAAACGTGCACAATTCTTTTAGGGACCAGCAAAGATCATGCCCAGAAGAGGCTCTTTCCATTTATTATTTTTTTTTTAAAGCATTTTATTTATTTTTTAACACCAAAAACATTTTGTATTGGGGTATCCCCAATTAACAATTTTGTGGTAGTTTCAGGTGAGAATGAAGGGACTCAGCCATCCATACACATGTACCCATTCTCCCCCAAACCCCTCTCCTATCCAGGCTGGCACATTGAGCAGAGATCTGTGTGCTATGCAGTAGGTCTTTGTTGGTTATCCATTTTAAATACAGGCCTTTTCCATTTTTGATGTCACTTTGGGATCGACATTTAATTTGCTTGGTTCCACGGGCATTCAGGTGGAGCTGAAGTCTTGTGTTAAATGAGGAAAAGCTATTCACTGGTTGGTCTGGAGTCTGGAGGTGTGATCTGCTGTCCGGGGCACTGCACGGGGGCAGCCTGCCTTGCTCCCCCACTGACATTAGTGCTGCCCTGAGCAGGGACATTCCATAGTGTAAGTGTTCTTGCTGGAATGTCTGACTCTCGGGTGCAGGTGACTTGATGTCCCACTTCCTTAAAGGGGATGTGTTCTGAGTGGGAGCAGGGATACGTCCCTGGGCTCAAGGATATCCCTGGGCTCTAGGAGAGGTCCCTTGTTAATCTAAGCTATGTCCGGAGTGCAGACGCTCCCTTTCTTCACAATCCAGGTAAGCTCTGGGACCCCCATACACTTGCCCTGTCAGGTTTAGTGAAACTCACAGGTAACTTACAGGTGAGTAGGCAGGATTCCAAAAATAGCCCTCTTCCACTCATCTCTCCTGAAATTTAGGCCCCTGTTCCCAGCTTCTTTCTGGATATCTTGCCACATTTCCAAGTCACTGTGTGTCCCTTCCCTCAGTCCTCATTTCTAGAGTCTTCTCCATGCTATCCCTGCTAGGGGTGGGAGTCAAAGAAAAGATGGTCCCCTTTCACATGACTGGTCTCGAAAAATTTATTTATGTTATTTTTTGGCTGTGGAGAGTCTTCGTTGCTTCAGCGGGCTTTCTCTAGCTTTGACGAGCAGGGGCTACTCTCAGTTGCAGTGTGTGGGCTTCTCACTGCGATGCTTCTCTTGCTGCGGAGCACGGGCTCTAGGCACGTGGGCTGAGAAGCAGTGGCTTGGGGGCCCTAGAGAGCTGGTTCAGTGGTTGCGACACGGGCTTGGTTGCTCTGAGCACATGGCGGGTTTCTGTTGAACTCACCTCCTCCTTCCTGCTCTGGACCAAGTAAGGGCTGCATTTGCTCCCCAGGGTGTTCTCAGCACCTGTGAGTTAGCACATATTAGATGCTCGATAAAACATTGTTGCCAACATGTCAAATGAATGCAACACCTGTCTTCCAAAGGCTTCAGGGTGTTGGGGAGGCAGAAAAGGGAACCAACAGATGGAGTTCACCCTGCACACGTGTTGGGGTAGAGGGTAGCGGGAGGAGGGCATTTAACTATGTCCCCAGGGTGGGGCTGAGGGACGGCTTAAAGAATAAGTAGGAGAAAGGACAGGGCGTGGGGGAGAAGGCCATTCCAGAGGCCCGCAGAGCAGCCCAAGGCACCAGCTGACAGAGCAGTAGTGTGTCCTGGGCAGTAGAAGGAGGTGAGGGTAGGCAGCCTAGGCAGGTGGACAAGCTCATTCTTTCTGCAGACCAGCCCTGCCTTCCCTGACCCCTCGGTTTCTGTGGAGCCACCTCAGTTCTCCTGGAGACTTTCCTATGCATCCTATCCTCTCTCTTCCTCAGGACTCTTGTTCTCTGGGTTTTGTGCTCACCCTTCCCCACCCTGGGGCCTCCACTCTGGTCCCACTGTCCTGCCCTTATGTGCTGCGGACCTGGTTCCTGTGCAGGCCACCCAACTGGCCCTCCTGCCCTTGTCTTCTTGGGCTCCAATCCACCCCCTACACATCTGGCAGATTCTTCTTCCTAGGGTTCCATCCTGACTACAGCCCTCCCTGCGTAGTAGCTTTCAATGGCTCCAAGGTGTCTACAAAATTAGGTGAGAGATTCTTGACTCAGCATGCCAGGACTCCAACCTGAAGGGCTACCTAACTTTCTAGAATCTTCCACTGTCCACATTCATGCAGCCGGCATCAAACTGGACTCTTTACTTGAGTTCATGCTATCTGGACTATCTGTTTCCACGTCCCCAAATGTCTATGGGGTCCTATACATCTTTCAAGGCCAATCTCCATCTCTGCTCTCTCCGTGAAGCCTTTCCCCACTCCCTGATAAACTTTATTTCATAGCTCTTACCTCATGTCACAGCATAGTTCTGATCTTCCCTGGGCATGAGAGCTTGTCACAAGGTTGGCAGCAGTGAGGAGCTAATACATGCCTTATGGCCGGACGACCCAGGGGGAGCCAAGCCCTAGCAGCCACTATCCACAAAGTCCCATAAGGAGAGTTAGAGGAAGAGCAGAGAAGAAAGAGGAGTCACATTTGATGGCAGCTGGACTTGGGCTCCAAACTGGAGTCAACCAGGCTGAGCCTGGGGGTCGTGTTCTCCCTGGATCTCTGCTCTTCCTCTGCTCTGGGCTGCCACATGGAAGAACAAGGGAGAGGGCATCAGCCTGGGCCACTGAACTGATCGGCTGCAAGAAGAGAGGAGAAGGATGGGCCAACCACTCCACCAGACGCCTACCCAAGCCTGTGTTTTGGGAGCAGTAACCACTGCTGCTGCTGCTGCTAAGTTGCTTCAGTTGTGTCTGACTCTGTGTGACTCCATAGAGTCGCACTCCTGGTAGGGCAGCCCACCAGGCTCCCCCGGCCCTGGGATTCTCCAGGCAAGAACACTGGAGTGGGTTGCCACTTCCTTCTCCAATGCATGAAACCACATCTACTTGCAAATATGGGCCAATCAGTGATGATTGACCAATCGTCTGACCAATCGGACTAACATTCTCCCTCCTTGGGATAGAATAACAGGGGAGATATGTGGAGATGGATCCCTGAGATGTCTCCTCTTACTTCCGGAGTCCCTTCAATGCGCAGCACAGCAATGGAGACAGTGGGAGCAACAGGAACTGGTTGGATGAATTTGAAACCAGCGTTTCCAGCATGAGTGGTGGTCTGGGTCTGTCCTCATGTCAAGGTCCAGACCTGCAATCTCTAGACAGGCGGTAGTGACTAATTAGAGTGAACCCTTTCCCTGCCTCCCACTGAGTACACACTCACTGGTGCTCAGTAAATGTCAACGGCCCCATGAGCTAAGAGGAGTCAGAAGAGATGTATAGGAAGGTTTTCACCCAAAGATCCTGGCTCTTTTTGAGAGGCCATCACAAGAGAAATAGATATTGCATGACAACATGGGAGCCAAGAGGAAGGAAAGCCTGAGAAGCAGAACGTATCGGGGCAAAACCACTGGGCAGTGGAAATACACAGGCTGTCAGACCCCCTCTGGTTAGGAAGAGAGGACTCGGCGGGGGGAAGGGGCCATGGGGACCTGTTTAGGGACCCTGTATCAGAGGGCGCTTTTTTTTTGAGCTTCATATTATATTTTTTTGAATTGGAGTATCATTGCTTTACTATGTTGTAATAGTTTCTGCTGAACAACAATGTAATTCAGCCATATGTATACATATGACCCCTCCCTCTTGAGCTTCCCTCCCACTGCGCCGCCCCCCCCCCGCCCCCCACTCTTCTAGGTCATCACAGAGCCCTGAGCTGCGCTCCCAGGGCTGTAAAGCAGCCCCCTGCTAGCTGTCCATTTTACATGGTAGTATATACATGTCAGGGCTACGCTCTCCATTCGTCCCCCCTTCTCCTTCCCCTTGCTGTGTCCACAAGTCCACTCTCTCTGTCTGCATCTCTGTTCCTGCTCTGCAAATAGGTTCATCAGTACCATTTTTCTAGATTCCATATATATGCATTAATATACAATATTTGTTTTTCTCCTTCTGACTTACTTCACCAGAGGGAACTATTAAGAGATGCATCAACCAGGGAACTGAACCCCCAAACTCATGTCTGCCCTGCCAAGTGCTGGGGCTTTGGTCAGCTTGCCCCAACCCTCTTGTGTAAAGTGGGTCTTCTGGCTCTGCCTCCTGTGTAAGGGCTGTGAGGGATGCTGGTTGGCTCTCTGCTTTGTTTTGGGGTGGGATTTGGGGCCAGGGCTGCCTCTTATTTCTCTCCTTTACTCTGATGCCAACTTCCATCCTCTCGAGGGTTTCCTCCCAGTCCTGGACGCTGAGTTGGGGGCAGCTTTGTTCTCATGATACTGGGCCGATGGATGTGGGGCCTGGACTCCACGTCCAAGGAGATCAGAATGAGACCAGCAGATAGAGTTGTTCCTACAGAAGGACAGTGCCTCTGCACCACCCAGTGGAGGTGTTCACACAAGTCCTGACCAGACGTCTGCAACTGCCAGGGATGTCCCAGGCCGAGATGAGTGCCTGGGGTTCTAGGATTCTGCCTTTGCTGTGGTTCTGAATAGATAACTTTTTTGGCTGTTTCTTCATCCTCCAAATGGTTTGAGGAGGGGGAAAATCATACTGTCTATTCCACAGGTTTCTTAAAGAGTAAGCCGGCTTCTAAAGTCAAGACCAAAAAATCCCTGAGACATCCTTGATCATTTACATTTCCCATATGGAACCTTGTGATTTTGGATTTCAACTACAAGTTCCTTTCCTGCACCACCAAATTAAAAAAAAAAAAAAATCTCTCTTTTGAGGAGCTTTTGATAGTCAGGACTCAAGGGTCTTACCTTCAAGCAAGTGTATTTGTATTTGCCTTGTGTCCCATGGCTGCAGAAGTCATTAAGAATCAGAGACTTGGAATAGTGAAGGCTTCTGTTCTTCCAAATGCCTTCCCCGGCCTTATCTTGGGTCTCACAACCCCTCTGGGAGGGAAGCTGGGTTGGTGTTGATTTTTATCACGGTCTTTTTCAGGTGGGGAAATCCAAGCACCCACTAGTATGGGGACAGGACAGAGCTGGGGGTCGAATGTGGACTCTCTCTGCATCCTGTTCCTTAGGGGCCACCCACAGGGCAAGGAGGCTGCTCCTGCCTCAGAGCTGCACATGCCCTCTATCTTTGCCTCCTCATCAGCCCAGAGCAATGCCAAGAAGTCAGGATTTCAGGGGACAGGAGCCTCGGCCCCCAGTCAAATATTCTCTTATGGAAGAACCCTGGGGACCCAGGTATGTAACAGACAAGGGAGGAAAGGGACCCTGCCGATAGCCTTGCTCTCCTAACTGAATTAACTTCATGTGGCCTAGAGTCTACCAGCCGTTTTGGAGCTATTCTCTCTACCCGCCAAACTGCAAAGGTTTTTGCCTTTTCTCTCTTTTTGCTCCCTGCAGAGGCCGGGTGCAGCCAGAGCCCCTGACTCTTCAACTTCGCCAGGTGCCCCACCGCCGATTCTGCAGGTCGCCACTGGGTGGCGCAGTCGCCCTTGGCGTGTGGGCTCGGGTCGCGCGGCTCTGGGTGCCGGTGGCGCGTCCTGCGCGCCATCTCCACCAACCCCAGGGGAGAACCGGGCTCCTAGGGGCGCTAGAAAGAGGAGCGGAACGGAAGGGGGCTGTCTTCTGGAAGCCTGGGGGGCGGCTCCCAGGCTGTGGGGCCAGGTAGGGCTGAACAAAGCTCGGGGACCTTTAAAGAAAAGTGGATGCTTTCCTGCCTCCCATGGGGCCGGATAGGGTAGGAAAACGGGGAGAGAAGAGGGGTTGCTGGAGCCTCTTCCCCCTCAGGGAAGCCCTCTCAGGTTGAGAATAGGCCAGAAAATTGCATTCCAAGAGCAGCGGAGAAAATATCAATGCACATGATTTGGGGAGGAGGGTTTTCTTACCTACTTGACAAACACACAGCACTTGTACATGCCAGGCGCTTTGCAAATTTTAACGCCTTTACTTCTCAGAACAACCCCACAACCTTATTTTAGTCAGGACACTGAGGCACAGCTTCCCCCGTTAGTAAGTAGCCCAGACAGACGACTGACTGTCCTGCAGCCCCCTCTCAGGGCTAGGATGGACTTCAGACCACCTCCTTCCTCACAGAAGGCGCTGGGAGGGAGGCATGCCTGGGTTTCTGTGTACAGTTCAGCTCTGATGCCCTCCTGCTTCTTTAATTCATTCATACAGGCACTGTTGACGTGGGGCTTCTTGGCACTTGGACTACTGTGGTCAGCAAAACCAGCCACAATCCCTGTCCTTGTGGAGACTTTATCCTGTGGAGCTAGTTGTATTAGTAGTAGTGCTCAGCCACGTCCAACTTTGTGACTCCATGGACCGTAGCCTGCCAGGCTTCTCTGCCCGTGGGATTTCCCAGGCACAGGAGTACTGGAGTGGGTTGCCATTCCCTTCTCCAGGGGATCTCCAGGGGACCCAGGGACGGAACCCATGTCTCTCGCATCTCCTGCATCGGCAGGTGTGTGCTTTACTACTGGAGCTACTTGCGAAGCCCAGGAGCGAGTTAAGGAGACAGAGATTAATCAATCCCATCAGTGACACAGAGATCAGTGTTCTAGAGAAAGCTCCCTTTTCTTCCTGGCCCTACTCCATACCCTCCCATCCTAGACGCACTTGGCATGTCTGAGCCCCTATGTGTCTACTGAGACTCTAGCTCAGAGCTAAGAGGAGAGATGGTGACTTGACTTAGGTGCACAGCCCTTGGTGACTTAGAAGAGAGATCCCATGTGTTATTTTGTTTGGCCTTATCCAGAATGGGTTGGCGTGGTTCTCCTAGCCAGACAGGCCTTTTGGAAGAGGATGCCTCAATCCAGAAAAAATTTCTGGGCAAGACTGGGAAAAAGTCTTTCAGACTTGGGTTTGAATGCAGACTGTCACCTGGTTACAAAGTGTTTGCCAGTTTCTGTGGTCCATCTGTCGGTGGATTTCAAGTTACCAATGTGATGTCACTAAATAAGGAGCTGGGAAGGGATGCACAAATCTGACTCTCACAGCCTGTGTGGGCCCAGTGCGCTGGTGGCAGTGCCTCTCACTAGTTGTGCGAGTGGAGGCAAGTGATTTAACCATCATAGCTTCAGTTTCCTCACCTGTAAAATGGGCTAACAGTACCTCTCTCAAAGTGTTGGTATGTAGGTTAAGTGACTTACTGTTGTTTTTACCCATCTTATTGAATCCTTAGGATGCACTTTCTCATTCTGTTTACTTAGTTTCATGTTTATTTCTCCAATACGCTATGAACTCTTTAAGAGTAGGGACCATGTCACACATCTTTTTGTTATTACAGTTTTGTTGTTGTTTTGTCCTTTTTTGCCTTTTTAAAAAAATCAGAGTATAATAGACTTATATTAATTTCATGTGTATGGCAGTGATTCAATATTTTTATACAGTACAAAAATAATCACCATGATAAGTCTAGTTACCATCTGTCATCATACAAAGTTATCACAATATTATTGACTATTTCCTATACTCTATATCCTTTATTTTATAACTGGAAGTTCATGCTTAATCCCCTTCGTGGAGTTTGTCAACCTCCTAACCCCTCTGCTGTGGAAACTGCCAGTTTGTTCTCTGCATCCATGAGTCTGTTTGTTTTCTTATGTTTGTTCATTAATTTTGTTGTTTAGATTCTTCATATAACTGAAATCATGCGATATTTGTCTTTTTTGTCTGATTTATTTCACTTAGCATAATTCCTTCTAGGTTCATTTATGTTACTGCAAATGGTAATACTTCTTCTTTTTATGGCTGAATTAATATTCTACTGTGTGTGAATTTTCTTTATCCTTTCATCTATAGATGCACACTTAGGTTGCTTCTTTATCTTGGTTATTGTAAGTAATGCTGCAGTGAACATTGGAGTGCATATATCTTTTTTATTTAGTGTTTTCATTTTCTTGGGAAATACCCAGAAGTGGAATTGCTGGATCATATAGTAGTTCTATTTCTAGTTTTTTGGGAAGGATTTTCATAATGTGTTCCATCCTGGCTACACCAGTTTATATTCCACTCAACAGTGGCAGGATTCCCTTTCCTCCACATCCTGACCAACATGTGTTACACGTCTCTTTGGTGACAGCCATTCTGACAGATGGAAGGTCGTATCTCATTGTCTTTCTGATTTGTACGGTAAGTCCTCTACTTAAGAACCTGGAAGTTGTGAAATTTCAAAGATGTGAACGTACATTCACACATCCAGTCACATAAGATGGTTCACAAATCTGGCGAACATTGTCACACGCATGTATCTTCCACAGGAAGCTGTGCTTTTGTGTACCTTACTGTATCATACTCTGTAGAGGACAGTGGTACAGAATCTTTACTTCAAGCCCAGGAAGTCCTGAAGCGAGTGTAAAAGCAGCAGTGGTGTAGCTGGCACTGCTAAGAGGTGCCAAGCAATGACAATGGAAACAAGTGACGATAATCGAGAGAGCAGAGCAAGGTGAAAATACGGCTTGTCCTCTGTCCCCTGTTGCTGACAACCCTTCAGCTCTACCACCTTCTCCCTCTTCCAGTCAGTAACTCTTCTTGCCTCTTCACTCGATGCCAGCCCCTGTATGTCAGTTGCTGTAATGTACTGCTGTACCTTCCAAGATACTATAGTGTAAGATTAAAAATGTTTTCCTTATTTTTGTGTTTTTTAAAAATGTATTATTTGTGTGAAAAGTATTATAAATGAGTATAAAAAAGTACAGTTGTTTTTTAGTTGCTAAGTCATTTGACTCTTTTGCAATCCCATGACCTGTAGTCCATGAGACTCCTGTGTCCACGGGATTTTCCGGGCAAGAATACCAGAGTGGGTTGCCATTTCCTTCTCCCAGAATCTTCCCCACCCAGGGGTGGAACCTGCGTCTCCTGCATTGATTAGTAGGCAGATTCTTTACCACAGAGCCACCAGGGAAGCCCATTTTTCAGTCCAGTATTATGTAGCCAATTGTGTTAGTTGGATACTAGACTAACTTTGTTGGACTTATGGACTTATGAATACACTCTTAGAATGGAGCTCATTTGTTTGTAGGAAACACACTATTCTTCCTTGATTATTAGTAATGTTGAGCATCTTTTCACATACTTAGTAGTCATTTGTATGTCTTCTTTAGAAAAATGTCTGCTCAGGTCCTTTGCCAAGTTTTTATCAGGTATTAATCTTTTATATTGAGTTGTATGAGTTGTTTATATATTGGCTATTAACCCCATGTTGAATATATGATTTGAAAATACCTTCTTGTATTCAGTAGATTGCCTTTGCATTTTATTGATGGCTACCTTCACTATGCACATTTTTTTGTGTGTGTGTGTGTTTTTAATTAGGTCTTGTTTGTTTATTTGTGCTTTTGTTGTCCTTGCCTCGGAGACAGATCCAAAAAAAGTGTTTCTAAGACCAGTGTCAAAGAGCATATTGCCTGTGTTTTCTTCTAGGAGTTTTAAAGTTTCAGGTCTTACATTTAAGCCTTTAATCCAAGAAAGTGGTCTAGTTTCATTCTTTTGCTTGTAGCTGTCAAGTTTTTCTATTACTATTTTTTTGAGGAGACTATCATTTTTCCATTACATATTCCTGCTTTCTTTGTCATAGATGCTTGGCCAAATAAGCAAGGGTTTATTTCTGGGCTCTCTGTTTTGCTGTATTCATCTACATGTCTCTCTTTTTTTGTGTGTGCCAGTACCATACTGTTTTGATTCCTTTAGCTTCATAATATAGTTTGAAACCAGGAATTTGTGATACCTCCAGTTTTTTCCTTCTTATTCAAGATTGCTTTGACTATTTGGGATCTTTTGTAGTTCCATACAAACTTTTAAGATTATTTGATCTGGTTCTGTAAAAAAATGCCTTTGGTATTTTGATAGGGATTATGTCGAATCTGTAGATTTCTTTGTATAGCTGCTGCTGCTGCTAAGTTGCTTCAGTCATGTCCAACTCTGTGCGACCCCACAGACGGCAGCCCACCAGGCTCCCCCGTCCCTGGGATTCTCCAGGCAAGAACACTGGAGTGGGTTGCCATTTCCTTCTCCAATGCATGAAAGTGAAAAAATAAAGTGAAGTCACTCAGTTGTGTCTGACTCCTAGTGACCCCATGGACTGCAGCCCACCAGGCCCCTCCGTCCATGGGATTTTCCAGGCAAGAGTACTGGAGTGGGTTGCCATTGCCTTCTCTGGACATTTAAATAATATTAATTCTTTCAGCCTGTGAACATGGCATATTTTCCCAATTATTTGTGTTGTCTTCAATTTCTTGCATCAGCATCTTATAGTTTTCAGAGAATAGATCTTTCACCTCCCTGGCTAGAGTTATTCTTAGGTATTTTATTCTTTTTGATGTGATTGTAAGTGGGATTATTTTATTAATTTCTCTTTCTGATAATTCATTATTAGTGGATAGAAATGCAAAACATTTCTATATATTAATTTAGTATTCTGAAAACTTATTTAAAATTATTTTTAATTTTTATTTTTTGGTTGTGACATGCAGCTTGCATCATCTTAGTTTCTGACCAGAGATCGAGCCCATGTCCTTGGCAGTGAAAGCATGGGAATCCTAGCCACTGAACTGCAAGGGAATTTCCTAGTATCCTGTAAATTTATTGAATTATATTATTCTAATTTTTTTTTAATGGAGTCTTTACAGTTTTCTTTACGTTGGGTTGGCAAAAAAATTTTGTTCAGGTTTTTCTGTAAGATGTTATGGAAAAAACTGAATGAACATTTTGGCTACCCCAGTAGTATCATGTCATCTGCAGGCGGTGACAATTTTATTTTTTTCCTTACCAATTTGTATGCTGTTTTTTTTTTTTTTTTTTTTTCTTGTCTGATGCTGTGGTCAGGACTTTTGGTACTACACTGCATAAAAATGGTGCTAGTGGACATTTTTGTCTTATTTCTGATCTTAGAGGAAAGTTTTCAGCTTTTTACCATTGAATATGAGGTTAGCTCTGGGTTTGTCATGTATGGCCTTTATTATGTGAGATACGCCCTCTATACCCAGGCTTCTCGGGTGACTCAGTGGTAAAGAATCCACCTGCCAATGAAGGAGCTGTAGATGTGGGTTAGATCCCTGGGTCAGGAAGATTCCCTAGAGGAGGAAATGCCAACCCACTCCCGTATTCTTGCCAGAATAATCCCATGGACAGAGGATCCTGGCAGGCTACAGTTCATGGAATTGCAAAGAGTCAGACATGACTGAGCAACTGAGCATGCATGCATGCACATGTCCTCTTTACTTACTCCGAGGAAGGTTTTTTTTTTTTTTTAATCGTAAATGAATTTTAATTTTATTGAATGCTTTTTCTGCATCTATTGAGATGATTATATGGTTTCTATGCTTCATTTTGTTAATGTGGTGTATCATATTGACGGATTTGCAGATACTGAACAATTTTTGCTTCCCAGGTGGCTCAGTGGTAAGGAATTTGTTGGCCAATGCAGGAGATACAGGCTTGATCCCTGGGTTGGGAAGATCCCCTGCTACAGGAAATGGCAACCTGCTCCTCTATTCTTGCCTGGCAAATCCCATGGACAGAGGAGGAGCCTGTTGGGCTACACCCCATTGGGTCACAAAAAGTCAGACACACCAAGAGAACAAGCATGCATGCATGAACAATCCTTGCATTCCTAGAACAAATCCCATTGATCATGCTGTATTATCCTTCTAATGTATTTTGATTTCAGTTTGCTAATATTTTGTTGAGGGTTTTGGTATCTATGTTCATCAAGGATATTGGATTGAAATTTTTTTTTTTTTTGTAGTTGTCTGGTTTTAGTATCAGGGTAATGCTGGCCTTGTAGAATGAGTTTGGAAACATGACTTACTCTTCAAATTTTTGGAATGCTTTGAGAAGAATATTATTAAGTCCTCTTTAAATATTTGGTAGAATTCATCTGTGAAGTCATCTGGTCCTGGACTTTGATTTGGGAGTTTTTTGATTACTGATTCAACTTTACAACTAGTGTAAGTCTGTTCAGATTTTCCATTTTTTCTTGATTCAGTCTTGGAAGATTGTATGTCTAGGAATTTATTTTCTTCTAACCGTGAACTTCCAGATGTTTAACCTCATTTTAGAAAAGGCAGAGGAACCAGAGATCAAATTGCTAACATCTGCTGGATCATCAAAAAAGCAAGAGAGTTCCAGAAAAACTTCTATTTCTCCTTTATTGACTATGCCAAAGCCTTTGACTGTGTGGATCACAATCAACTGTGGAAAATTCTTTAAGAGATGGGAATACCAGACCACCTGACTGGCCTCTTGAGAAACATATATGCAGGTCAGGAAGCAACAATTAGAACTGGACATGGAAGAACAGACTGGTTCCAAATAGGAAAAGGAGTATGTCAAGGCTATATATTGTCACCCTGCTTATTTAACTTATATGCAGAGTCCATCAGGAGAAATGCTGGGCTGGAGGAAGCACAAGCTGGAATCAAGATTGCTGGGAGAAATATCAATAACCTCAGATATGCAGATGACACCACTCTTATGGCAGAAAGTGAAGAAGAACTAAACAGCTTCTTGATGAAAGAAGAGAGTGAAAAAGTTGGCTTAAAGCTCAACATTCAGAAAACGAAGATCATGGCATCAGGTCCCATCACTTCATGGGAAATAGATGGGGAAACAGTGGAAACAGTGGCTGACTTTATTTTTCTGGGCTCCAAAATCACTGCAGATGGTGATTGCAGCCATGAAATTAAAAGACGCTTACTCCTTGGAAGGAAAGTTATGACCAACCTAGACAGCATATTCAAAAGCAGGGACATTACTTTGCCAACAAAAGTCTATCTAGTTAAGGCTATGGTTTTTCCAGTAGTCATGTATGGATGTGAGAGTTGGACTGTGAAGAAAGCTGAGTGCTGAAGAGTTGATGCTTTTGAACTGTGGTGTTGGAGAAGACTCTTGAGAGTCCCTTGGACTGCAAGGAGATCCAACCAGTCCATCCTAAGGCAGATCAGTCCTGGGTGTTCATTGCAAGCTGGGTGTTCACTGAAGCTGAAACTTCAATACTTTGGCCACCTGATGTGAAGAGCTGACTTATTTGAAAAGACCCTGATGCTGGGAAAGATTGAGGGCAGGAGGAGAAGGGGACGACAGAGGATGAGATGGCTGGATGGCATCATCGACTTGATGGACATGGGTTTGGGTGAACTCCGGGAGTTGGTGATGGACAGGGAGGCCTGGCATGTTGCGGTTCATGGGGTCTCGAAGAGTTGGACACGACTGAGTGACTAAACTGAACTGAGGTTGTCCAATACGTTGGTGTATAATTTTCATAGTAGTCTTATATAAGCCTGTATTTCTCTGGTGTTGGTCATAAGTTCTTCCATTTCATTTATGATTTTATTTACTTGGAACCCCTCTCTTTTTCCCTTAATGATCTGGCTAAAGATTTGACAATTTTGTTTATCTTTTCAAAGGGCTTCCCTGATAGCTCAGTTGGTAAAGAATCCGCCTGTGATGCAAGAAGATTCTTTTCAAAGAACCAGCTCTTAGCTTCATTGATCTTTTCTATTTTTAAAACCTCTATTTCATTTATTTTTGCTTTACTCTTTATTATTTCCTTCTTTCTGCTGAGGTTGGGCTTTGTTTATTTTCTTTTTCTAATTTCTTTCCCTGGTAGTTTAGATTATTTGAGGCTTTCCTTGCATCTTGAGGTAGGCCCGTGTCACTATGAACACAGGGTGGGTCGCCATTTCTTTTTCCGGGATCTTCCCTACCCAGGGGTGGAACCTGCATCTCCTGCCTTGGTAGGCAGATCCTTTACCATAGAATGGAATTGGTTTTACTGTGTCCCAAGTTTTTTGGGAAGTTGTGTTTCCATTTTCATTTGTCTCAAAATATTTTTTTTAATTTCCTCATTCACTCATTGGTTGCTTAGTAGCATGTTCTTAGTTTCCTGTGTTTATCATTTTTTCCCCCAATTTTCTTCTTATAGTTGATTTCTAGTTGATTATGGTTGGAAAAGATGCTTGATATGAGTTAAATCTTCTTAAATTTATTGAGGCTTGTTTTGTGGCATAGCTTGTGATCTGTCCTGGAGAATGTTCCATGTGTACTTGTGAAAAATGTGTATTCTGCAGATTTTGGGTAAAATGTTCTGTATATCTATTCAGTTCATCTCATATAATGTGTCCTTTAAGACCAAGGTTTCTGTATTGATTTTCTGTCTAGATGATCTGTCCACTGATTCCATTGAAGTAAGTGGGGTATTCAAGTCCCCTATTACTATTGTATTATTGTCAATTTTTTAATGTCTCAACATTTATTTTATATATTTAGGCACTCTTGTGTTTGGTACATAAGTATTTAGGAATGTTATATCTTCTTTTTGGGTTGATACCTTTATCACTATGTGATGACTTTCTGTCTTTTGTTATAGCCTTTGATTTAAAGTCTGTCCTGCCTGGTATGAGTGTTGCTACTCTAGCTTTCTTTTTGTTTCCATTTACACGCACTGTCTTTTCCCTTCATTTTCAGTCTGTGTTTGTCTTTAAATCTGAAGTGATTCTCTCCAGGCAGCATATATATGCGACTTAAAAAAAACCCATTTAGTTACCTTGTGTCTTTTGACTAGAACATTTAGTCTATTTACATTTAAAATAGTTATTCGTATGTATGTATTTATTGTCATTTATTGCTTTCTGATTGTTTTTGTAGTTCTTCTGTCTTCCTTTATTCTTCTCTTGATGGCTTCCCTTATGGTTTTATACTTGTCTTAGTTTTATGTTTGCGTTCCTTTCTCTTTCTCTACTGTCTATATATTGTAGGGTTTTGGTTCCTGATTACCATGAGACTAATATAGATCTATATATCTATTTATGTCTATAATCTATATGGCAGTTTTTGAGTTGATAGTTGCTTAAGTTTGAATGCATTCTAAAAGCACTACATTTTTACTTCCCACATTTTGTTGTTTTGAAATGATAATTTGCATATTTTATTCTTGACATTATAATTTACTTACTATAGTTGAAATTTCTTGCAAGTATCACATGCTTATCAATTGTGCCACTGGAGCAACAATAGTTGAAATTTGTATTTTTGCCTTTTAACCTTCATATTAGCTTTTCAAGTGACTGATCCACTGCCTTTACTATTTATTTGTCTTTAGCAATAATATTTTTCTTTCATATATTTTCTTAGTTCTAGTTATGACTTTTCCCGCTTAAAGAAAACCATTAATATTTTTTATAAGGCTGATTCAGTGGTGATGAACTCCTTTAATTTTTGCTTGTCTGGAAAAGTCTTTTTCTCTCCTTCACTATAAATGATAGCCTTTCTAGGTAGAGTTTACTTGGTTACTGATTTTTCCTTTCAGAACTTTAAGCTGTTCCTTTAGGCTTGTGAAGTTTCTGCTGAAAAATTAGCTGATAGTCTTATGAGGGGTCTCTTGTATGTGACTTGTGTTTTTCCCTTGCTGCCTTGAAAATTCTCTGTTTATCTTTAACTTTTGTTATTTTAATTAGGGCATATATTGGTATAAATGTCTTTGGGTTTATCTGGTTTGGGATTCTGTTTCTTGGACGTGAATATTTGTTCCATCTCCAGGTTGGGGAAGTTTTCAGTCATTATTTCTTCAAATAAGTTTTTCTATCCCTTTCTCTCTCTCTTCTCTTTTTGGGACCCCTACAATGTGAATGCTAGTGTGCTGGTATCCAGTATGCTTGATGTGTTCCCAGAGGTTTCTTAAACTGCCCTCATTTTAAAAGATTCTTTTTCTTTTTGCTGCCCTGTTCAGATGATTTCCGATTCTTTCAGATTGCTTATTTGTTCTTCTGTTTCATCTCATCCATCCCCTGTTGACTTCTTCTAGAGTGTCTTCTGTCTCAGTCACTGGGTTCTTCAGCACTGATTGGTTCTTTCTTATATTTTCCCTTTTTAAAGTTCTCACTGTCTTCCTCCAGTCCTCTCCTGAGTGCAGTGAGCCTATTTACAACCATAACTTTGAACTCTTTATTGGGTGGATTATTTATCTCCATTTAATTAAGCTTTTCTGGGGTTTTATCTTGTTCTTTAACTTGGAGCATGTTTCCTCTGACTCCTCATTTCGTTTGACTTTCTGTCTTTGCTTCTGTGGATTAGATGGAACAGCTCCCTCTCTTGGTCTTGAAGGCATGTCCCCTGTGTGGACAGCATGTACCAGCTGGCTTTGGTAGGCTGGGTGGAGCTACAGTGAGTGTGGGCCAGGGAGGTCCTGAGGGAGGCTGTGCCTGGGCTGCCTTTATGGGATGTCTGGAGTTGGGGTGAGCACCAGCAGAGGTGGACGCAGAGCACACCGTGCCAGAGCCACCTTGAGAGGGCAGCTGTAGCTTGTGGAGCCAGGGGCCTTGAGTTCAATGGGTTAGCCCTGGCTGCTAGAGCACCTGGACCATATTCCCACCTATGCCATTGAGATAGATGGGGAATGCAAAAAGCTGGGGTGTGCAGCGTCTGTCACTTGGAGAGAGTTCTAGCAATTCCCTACACATTTGGCATAAGTGCTAAGGTTAATAAATAGACTTTCTCAGATAATCTAGATGTTCTTTAAACTGCTGAGGTTTTTTTTTTTTTTTTTGGTTTGTTTTGTTTTTTCCTTCACCACAGGGTGAGCAAGTATGCCCACAGGCCCCTTGGAGATATCCCTCTATATTGCATGGTGCCATGTTGGGGGTGAGTTTTCCGTCAATCCCGTGTCTCTCTCTACTACTCACATCTATAGATTCTTCTATTGCTTTGTGTGTGCATGTATATGTGTAGAAGCTGTTCCATCAGTCCTCATTTTTCAGGAAGAATTACTCTGTATATTGGTATAGATTTGGTATGTCTATAGGAGCAAGTAAGTTCACAGTCTTTCTACACAACCATTTTGGACCCCAAGTAATCACATTCTTCTTTGTATCCTCAGTGTTCAGCATAGGACCTAGCACATGGTAAGCTCAATAAAAGTGTCCCTTTAAAACCCAAAGGTATGGCCCTGAGAGAGCAGATCGTATGGTGGGGATGTTTTGTGGATAACAGCCACTCCTAGAGAGCACCCTTCCCTGGGGTTCATCTCTGGGCTCTTTGGCTCTTTCTGTGATTCTGGGTGAGCCGCTCACTTACTCAGCCTGAGCTTTCTCTGTAAGTTTGGGGAGGGCTGACCCGCTGACTCCTGTGTGGATCTTTCTGAAGGGGCCAGCATTGCTTGATCAGATTTTAGCTTTCCAAGTTCTGTGGACCAAGTCTGAAGGATCTGACAGTTGTCAGAAGGATCACTCTTGAATGTCTCTCTTGGGCTACCGGGGGCCACTTGTAGGGAATAGCCTTAGAAGCTGGTGGGGGCTGGATCACAGCTGTAAGGAGCTCTTTCCATGAGGCTCCCCTGGCTCCTCCCCAGCTCTCTCCAAGTTTATGGAACAGGGCGGAGGGAACACCAAGGTAACAACATTGCTACCCCAAACCTTAAAATCATGTCTATACATGGGAAAAGGAGCCACTCTGGCCTTCTCCCCAGGAAGCATCAAATCTATCATCAGTCTTGCCTACTCTAGCTCTGCTGCGCTGGAAAGCCTCCCTGTGAACTTCCACTGGTATGAGCTGGGCCCTGAATCTCCTGTGCTCCCTGATACTCGCTGCTGCCAGCAGTGCCCAGCTTGGCACCTGCTGCTGCCCACAGACCTGAAGCTCCTTTTCATCCCTGCTTCCTTTCCTGCTTTGTAGCTGGCCCGCTGTCTCTAGGGGTACGTTCTCCTAGAGGTGAGAGACTAGACAGCATTGATCTTTTTTCAATCACTGTGGAGTTTCTTTAAATTCTTGTGACAGCATCTGTGTATTGGTCTCTGAAGAAGTGAAGTCTCTGCCTTGTTTCATCACCTTATAAAAGTTATCTAAAAAGTTTAAAAATCTAGATCTTCCTTAAAATCTAAATTCTCCCCACAACTGAAGATCATTTGGTTTGACTTTGTTCAAATGTTCTTGCAGTCCCTGAATGAAAGTATCGCAGACCATCAATATTAAAAGTGGCATTATTGGAGAAATTACAGAATAATCACCATCTCTTTCCTAGACTTTTGTTTCTTCTACAAAATGAGGATAACAACAGCAACATTTATTGAGCATTTGCTATGTGCTGGGCAAAGTTCCAAATGCTTTACACATTATTTTATATAATACATTTAATTCTCACAACAACTTTATGTTATAATATCCCCACTTTACAGATGAGGAAACAGAGGCAGAGAGAGGTTAAATACCTAGCCCAAGGTTATCCAGCTAGTATGTGGTGGGACTGAGATTTGAACCTTGTCAGTCTGACTCTAGAGCACAGATTCTTATAATAGTAGCTCCTTCTTCTCCTGTCTCTCCTTTCTTCTTTTTGACTGCTGAGATGTTAATTCTAATCAGTCTAATTCATTCCTTTAAACAGTCCCACTATTTCATTAGTTTAACTAAGAAGTTACGTGGTTTAGTTGCTTTTCCTTTTTGCTCTTCATCTGTGCACTCAGCCATCTGTCCATTCATCCATCTGTTTATCTGTCCATCCCATCTATCCAAGATCAATGCAATGTAATTAATTACAGAGATACTATTTAGCAGCTGTTAGCTCTTAACCTCTTTGATTCATTCACCAGAATAAAATGGCATTATAACATTTTCAGACTGCTCACGAGTATTACATGAGCTGTTTTATGTCCAATGTCTAGGCTGGAATTCATATTATTCTGTGTACTTGAAAGAGACATAATTACACTGAAAAAAATTCTACAACTGGTAGAATTAAAGATTCACTAATATCACTGATAGTTTATAAAAATCTAATCATGTTGCACCCTAGGGAAAAATAACCTTTCCAGTGTTGAACTGATGAAGGAGCCAATGTTCACCCTAGCCACTCTCTCCCTCCTTTTGATGGTGGGAGCCATCTGCCTCTTGGCTGGCAGAGAGAGATTTGAGCCCAGTGAGATGGCCCAGTCTCCTTTCCTTTTTGAACTTGCTATTGGCAAGTCTGGGCTGCTTCTCCCTGGAAGAATAGGGTAGAAGGGCTTTTCAAGGGAGGATATGGAAGGGTGAGTATCAAGGGAGAATAACATTCCAAAGGCTGGGGTGGCCTGGCCTTAGTGGTGCCTGAGATATGTATTACCTTCCAGAGAGGGTTTCAATAGCAAGGCCAACATTTAGAAATTTCTAGTCACCTGTGATTCTGATCTTGGAGATGGCTAGAGAGTGAAGGTAGACAACCTTTTGCCAGAGAGAACTTGGCACTCAGGCTTCTGCCATCTGGGTTGTGAATGCTTTGTGTGTGTGTGTCTTTGTGTGTATGTGTGTTCCATAGGCAGACTCTCTGGCCAGATGTCATAAGGTCTCAAACCAAGGAAAGGGGAGTCCTTGATCAATTGTCTCCTTAACCATATCCCATTTCTGCCACTTTTCACAAGTTAAATGTGGAACACATTACGATTCAAAAGAAGTTGAATTTTTTATACATTTATTGTCTTGCATCTATCATCCAAATAATAAGCTTTTAAAAGATAGCCCATTGGACATAATAATCATCAATAGTAAAACAAAGACACAAACCCAAACATAAGACAAGCCAACCAATCACAGGCTCAAGCTGTCTGCTGCAGTTACCTCCCTAGTACCCTGGGAAGGAGGCTGGCATTTCTGGATCAGCCTCTGCAATCAGGGAACAGGAGGGGATCAGTGAGCTGCCGTGCTGGTCAAGAGTCCAGGATGCCCGTGTTTGGGACCATGAGCCTGCAGCTCACAGCCAGGGCTGAACTGAAAGATTGGTTTCTGTGGGTGTGGCTTCAAGCCACAGCCCTGGGAGGGGAGGAGGGAGGGAGGGGTTCAGTGAAGGAGCACTGCTGGGGAAGTGCAAGGCCCTTCCAAGGACTCAGAGGCAGGTGTCTCTCCAGATTCTGGGTGGAGCCCATGTTGGAGCATCTGGACTATTAACTTAGCTGGAGGGGAGCCACCTGTTGTTTCTGGAGTGTGAGGAGCAGAGAGCACACTATAGCAATCAAAAGGCATATGTCTTCTAAGTGGCAAGGCTTGTGAAACCATTTGACCTTGAAAGTACAGCTTTCAAAGTTGAAAGTACAGCTTGAAAGTACAGTAGGAAGAACTTGCAACTACTAAGCAAGCACTTGCTGATTATCTTGGTCTCCTGAAGATCCCACAGTTCATGCATTCGACTAATACTCACTGAGCAATTACCCGTGGCAGGGGCTGTTTGGGTGCTGGAGATACAGCAGTGTGCAGAAAGAATCAATAACCCTGTCTGCACTGACTCTGCCTCCTGGTGGGTGACCCAGCTCATAAGTAAGTAAAATACATAGGATGTTGGCTGGAGATAGGTGTCAGAGGAAAACAAGGGGCAGGAAAGGAACATTGTGGGGGGGGGGGGGGGGGTGGGTGGAATGTACAGTTTTAAATGGAGTCGCCAGTATGGGGCTCACTCAGAAGGTGATATTATTAAACTGAAGATCGGAGGAGGGGAGGGAATGAGCCTTGTGGGTGGTGGAGAAAATGAGTGAATCAGGCAGAGGGAATGGCAGGTGCCATGACCCTTGTGGCAGGAGGGGCAGGAGGGCCAGTCCAGAGGCTACAAAAGGGAGACAGGTTGGAAAGGATTCAGGGAGGGGGCAGGTCATGCAGGACTTTGTTAGTGACTTCAGAGCCTTTGTTTACTTCTTAATAAGAAATGGGAAGCTGGTGCACCATTTCTAGCACAGAAGTGACGTAGGGTTTTGCAAGATTGTTTTCCCTGAGATGTTGAAGAGTGAAAGTATTAGTTGCTCAGGGCTGTCCAACTTTTTGTGACCCCACGGATTTGTAGCCTGTCAGGCTTTTCTGTCCATGGGCTTCTCCAGGCAAGAATACTGGAGTGTGCCATTCCTTTCTCCAGGGAATCTTCCCAACCCAGGGACTGGACCTGGGTCTCCTGAACTGAAGGCAGGTTCTTTACCATCTGAGCCACCAGGGGAAGCCCTGAGATGTTGAAGACAGACTGAAATAGTGTTTGGCCCAGAGAGTGTGGCGAGATGGTTCCTGGGCGTAGGAGAGGGTGCCTTTGAGTCAGACACGGAGATTTGCTTACATACGATCCTGGCTGATAAGATAGGCTACTAGCATCAGGAGCATCAGGAGGGAGATTGGATGAGGAGATGGTGAGATAAACTCACAAAAACCCTGTGGCAAAGAGAAAGAAAGAAAATTGCAGCGTGCATGACACAATTCCATCGATGGAAAATTACACATGTATGTATGCAAGAAGTGTGAAAACTGCTCATGAAAAGCAGACAGTGGTGAGATATCCCTGGGATCCAGGGCTTAGGATTCTGGTTAGGACTTCCACTGCAGGCGACATGATCATGGGTTTGATCCCTGATCACTGATGCTGTGACAGGGCCAAAAAAGAAAAAAGCAAAACAACCAGAAACAACACAGGAAAAAACCAGGAAAAAAGCAGTGGTGATGTCTGGGTGGCAAGTCATCCTAACTTTTTCTCCCAACACACTTCTGTATTGTCTAATTTTTTTTTTGTAATAAAGCAGGTATTGTTTATATAACCATGAAAAAAAAAATCCAGTAGAGCTATTTTCATCATAAGGGAGAAAAAAAAGAACACGATTACTGGAGATTCTGTGATTTGTTCTGTTAGTACATTTTATGACTCAGGCTCTCAAAAACAGGCTATAACTAACTGAATGGGAATGGTGACGATTTCTTCTGCTGGTCACATGGCTAAACCCACATGGGAACCCCTGCTTGCTTTGCCCCAGTGGCATTCGTGCCCCTCTGTTCTGGGTTCAGGCATTGCCTCCCTGTGCTACAAGTTAACTAGCAGCCCACCTGATTATCCCAAGTTCTTTACCGTGGAGGGGTGGGGCAGTACCTAAGGGGAATGGCTGGAGATTTGGGGCCAGACTTTCCTAGGTGTCTGCTGGAAAGCAAAGATGCAATCAGGAAGGAATAAGTACTGAGAAAAATTCTAGGCCTCAGAGCAACACTTGGCCCCTCATCCCTGGCCCCTTTCAAGGAAACAGAATGAAAGTCTTCAAAAAGCAGAGTGAGGAGTGGAAGAAACAGGCAAGGCCCACTCCTGTCTGCCCCCTGCTCTCTGCACCATCACCTCCCAGGGATAATTAACCTCCTAATGAGCTGAGATTTCATGAAAATTTAAAGACTGGAGCTGAGGCGGGCACTGCGTGTTGTCTTCATGGTGGCTTGGACATCTTTGAAAGCCTGAAGTCTCAGGGTCTCTCATGGAGCCCCCTGTGATGTCTGCATGGGGCTTCCTGGGCCCCAGAGTCATTGGGGCCCCATTCCCTGGGGATGCTGCACAGGGGGAGAAGGCCAGAGCCTGAAGCGGAGACTGCTCTAGGTCCCTCTGCCAGATACCTGTGGGCTGTTACAGGTGTCCCCAGAGCAGCAGAGCCACACCGTGGTTACTAAGGCAACGCCCACCCCTCCAGAGCCAGGGGAGGGAGGGAGTGCTGACAGAGGAGGGTTTCATGAGCTGCTTTTCCAGAGGGATCAGGACTAAAAATATCCCCACAATTGGCACTTGCGTGGCTTCGGGAGTCTCTGCCTTGTGTGTCTTGCTCCCCTACTGTTTTCTGATCCACCAGGTTCAGGGTGGCCCTCTCTGGGATGAGAAAGACAGGCATTTGAGAGCAGCCATGATGACCCTGACAGCTCTGGTGTGGAGGCAGGTGTGAGTTAGGGCTGGTGTGAGCAGGGGGCTGCTGTTGTCCTGGTGGACACAGGGCCTGCCTTGTTTGACTGCAAGGAAGTCATTGGCTTGGACACCCTTGGGCAGCTGACTGGCGATCATCGAACCACTGGTGACTCCGGAGGGCACTGGAGACAGGCCCACGTGCTCTGAGCCTGCCTGCCCTCCCTCCCTGAGTGGCTGCCGAGGGCGCAAGAGGCCCTCCCAGGTCACTGCTGGGCCTGGGATCAGGCAGCCTGGAATTTGCTGGCTGTGGGGCTTGCTGCTCTTTGTTCCGCATGGCAGGGACACACACGGAAGCAGAGACATGAGCTCAAGGCCCTGCAATTCCTGAGCTTCCAGCCTGTGCTTCTGAGGGCAGCCCTGCTTCTGAGTCTTCATGTGGTGAGAGAGGAGGATTACTTAGGTCTGCACCGTGAACAAGAGCCTCTGAGGTGGGCCACCGATACAGCCTCTGTGCCCCGTAAGAGGGGCATGTGGAGGCTTGAGTCTGTGACCAAGCGGCCACACGCTGGTAAAGAGCTGCCTTGGGTAGCGCTCAGACAGGGGTTTGCTTGGCTGTCTGAGCCCTCACAACTCACTGAGGGGCCACTGGACAGCCTCTGGATTGCTTCTCCTCAAACCTCCCAAAACTAGGCCAAAGAATACCTAGTTGCATGCTAAGTCACTTCAGTCATGCTCTGACTCTTTCTGACCTTATGGAATGTAGCCCATCAGGCGCCTCAGTCCATGGGATTCTCCTGGCAAGAACAGTGGAGTGGGTTGCCATGTCCTCCTCCAGGGATCTTCCCAACCCAGGGTTTGAACCCACGTTTCCTGCAGCTCCCGTATTGCAGGCGAATTCTTTACTGCTGATCCACGGGAAGCCATGCTTGTTAAATGCAGGTTCTGACCCAGCAGGGCTTCATGGGGCCTGAGACTCTGCTTTTCTGACAAGCTCCTAGAAGTCTAAAAGGCAATGGTTCTCAAACAGTGGAGTAACTAAGAATGCCTGGGAGGCATTTTAAAACTCCACATTCCTCCACTCTGCCTGTGACCCCCTGAATCAGAGTCATCATGTGGACAAATGTCAGGAAAGCTAACGGGTAATTTGCAGTCACCATCCTCCAGCCTTCAGTGGGTGGCTAGGCATGGGGCGAAATGCTTCCCCAAACCAGTATGGTTCAAACATTACTCTATTTTTAGTAAGATCTGCCCTTTGCAAAGCTGGCCTACCATCTTTCATTCTTCAACAAATATTTATGAAGTTTCTTCTGTGTTTCCATAAGGGTCTATTCTTCCTCTTCTGGCTGGACAGACAGATGGCAGATGACAGACTCTGCTTCATGCCTCCAAGGCTGCGAAACTGAATTAGAGAAGTCTCCAGTGACTTAGGGTTCAGTGGATTGGTTTCCTTACATGGTTAGAGAGCAAGTAATGTGTTCTTAATGAGCTGCCATTTACTTATGCAAATCGCAGGCCCCAGATGCCAGGGGGATTAGGGCTTAGCAGAGAGGCGTGCCTCTGAATACCACTCAGGTTTTAGCACAGCAACTGCTGTCCTTTCGGACCCAGCCCTGTTTTCTGTCTGTAACAGTTGCTTTGTGGCCAGTGTGTTTGTGCATGTGGATGTGTCTGTGAGTTTGGTGGTCTCACCAAGTCACCCTGGCATGAAGGGATCGACACCAGCCAGAGGTCCTGGGGGTCGTGGTCACAGACCTCTCTTTGCCCATGTCTGCTTCAGGCCTGACCTCATGGAACTCTGTGAAGACCAGCCAGGGTAGGAGGCTAGGGCTGTTGAACTCCATGATATAATGGCCTTGCTAGAGCCAAGAGATGCTGTGAACTTCATTTCTGGTCTTCATGAGAAAATTTCACAAATGTTTCTTTGCATCTTGTCAAGGGACAACAATACACAAAAGCAGGGTCTTTGTTTCTCTGCCATTCTCCCAAGAAGCTTCCCCATTGCACAGGGAAGATGCTGCTTGGACTGTGAGGGTGTGAGATTGCTCTGTGTGTGGTGCTGGTGTTGGCACGCCCTCTTAACTGGCACAGAGGAGCACCTTGCTGCAGCTGGTGACATTCAGTGCCATTCCAGGCACTATCCAAACAGAATTTTTCAGGCCTCTTGCCTCATTTCCCAGCTCTTAGAACATGGATAGGAGAGCACTAATCAGTCCAAACAGGTATGGCATTTTTGAGAGTCAGAGACACACTTGTGATGTGCTCCCAGGCTTGTCTGCCTTGGCATCTCATTAGCACTGTTTGGCTGCCACCCTCCTCCTCCCGTGCTAACTGCCTGGATGTCTTCATGCTCACTGCTGAGAACAGCTCTCCCTGTCTATCTGGCCTGCCCCAGAGCCTGGTGGGAAACTCTTACTGCTGGAGCTTCACAGATGCTGCCAAGTGAGGCTCTTTGAATCGCTTCCCACAGATGTCACCCTTGTAAAACGCCCTTCCTGTTGCCCTCACCATCTTGTGCCCTCCAGGCCCCATCTATTCCCTTCTGTCTCTGTGGCTGAGAGCTTGGCCATGAACACATGTAACTTTTTTCAGGCAACTCATCCTGGGAGGAACTGCTGGATACCATGGCAGCTGGGAAAATGAGGGCATTTTTTTTTTTTTTCTTTTGATGCCCATTTCCTCCAGCCCAGAGTTGGCCCCTTTCATGAGGGCTGTGTATCTTGAGCTGCTGCCCGCTTCTCCATGGGAGAAAAGGAAGTGGTGGGACAGACAGCGGGGTTGTAGCACAGTAGATGGAAGAGTGGGTTTCACCCCTGAATCTCACTTAAGGCATAAATCAGCTTGTCTCATGGGTCAGTTTCTTTACCTGCAAAATGGGGACGGTTGGTTTGAACTTCTCTGGCCTACACTAATTCAAAAAAACAAAGACTAAGAATGAAATAAACAATCAAACTATTTGAGTTCATATTTAAAACTTAAGAGTTTTCACTGAAGCCAGCTCTAAGGATTGCTCAAGGACTCGAACAAAAAGGGGACTCCGCATTAGAAGACTGATAAAAGAGCCATTATCAGGACTTCCCTGGTGGTCCAGGGATTAAGACTCCGAGCTTCCACTGCAGAAAAGAAATAAATATATAAAACTTAGATTTTTTCATATAAAAGTATGATTTTTCCCCCTTCCCTAAAAAAATGGCCATATTTGACACCACCACTACCTCTTGGCAGCAGTTGTCTAGACCTGAGTGACTGCTGCCCCTGTTGTACGTGCTCTGCGGTGGGGTCCACTTTGGGGCCCACATCTGATGTCAGGCCAGCTCACTTCATAGCTTTACGTGTTTGGTCTCTTTACATGTTTAATTTCCTAGAGCTAACATTACACGTTACCATAAATTGAGTGGTTTAGAACAACACAAAGTTAGGCTCTGAACACTGAAGTCTGAAGTCAAGGTGTTGGCAGGACCATGGTCTCTCTGTAGGCTCTAGGGGAGAGTCTGTTTGCCTCTGACTAGCTCCTGGTGGATGCCAGCAACCCTAGCTACCTCTTGACTTGTAGCTGCATTTTCCAATCTGTCTCTACTGTCACCTGTACATCCACGTGTTTCTTTCTAAGTGTTCTAGTCACTGGATTCGGGCCCACCCTGATCCAGCCTGGTGACAGCTTAACTTGATCACATCTGCCAGGACCCTATTACCAAATAAGGTCACATTCTGAGGTTGCTGGTGGGCATGAATTTGGGGGTGGGGGACCCTACCCAGCTCGGTGCAGCATGTGGACGGGCAACCCTGGACTAGTGCCTTTATGTCCTCTGACTTGCCTCTCTCCTGACCTTAGCCCCCAGCTTTCTTCCTCTCAGTGGTATTTCACTCCTCCAGCTCTCTCAGTGTCAAGAGGTGGCACCTCGGTTTTCTGGTCTTGGTTTGACCGCTTGAAAGGCCACCTCAGGGCTAGTCACTGTCCTTCTGGGTTTTTGTTTCCGTGTGTTACTGCAGGACAATAGGTGCTGCCTGGGCTGTGGTGGGCATATGCTGAGTGTGGGGTGCGCTTTTGTGTGTGGGATCATTGCAGCTCTCAGTAGCATTGCCCCTGAGCAGCCCCTTCTCTGATTTACCCCAGAGGGCGACTGTCCTTCTTCTGGGTGCCCACAGCACGTGAGACATACCTTTACTCTGTAACATATCTGACTCCATCTTTAATCTGTGTCTTTTACTTTGACCTTTGCATTCTATTGCTTTTGCTATAAGTTAATTACTAAAGGTGGAGAAGGCAATGGCACTCCACTCCAGTACTCTTGCCTGGAAAATCCCATGGATGGAGGAGCCTGGTAGGCTGCAGTCCATGGGGTCGCTAAGAGTTGGGCACGACTGAGTGACTTCACTTTCACTTTTCACTTTCATGCATTGGAGAAGGAAATGGCAACCCGCTCCAGTGTTCTTGCCTGGAGAATCCCAGGAATAGGGGAGCCTGGTGGGCTGCCGTCTATGGGGTCGCACGGAGTTGGATACAACTGAAGTGACTTAGCAGCAGCAGCAGCAGCAGCAGCAATCACTAAAGGGATGTTGCCTACTGCTTTAAGTATACATAATGGGCCATCTCTGGGGACCCTGCTTCTCAAGCCTTAGTGTTAAGCTAAAATACCTTTGTTTAGCTCTCAGGAAACATCCTAACCAGGACTACCTGTGAATGGTTGCAGGAAAGAAGAAATTAACACATCCCCTCCAGTGGCTAAAGCTTCCCTGGTGACTCAGATGATAAAGAACCTGCCTGCAGTGCAGCAGACCAGGGTTTGATTCCCGGGTTGGGAATATTCCCCGAAGAAGGGAATGGCAACCCACTCCAGTATTCCTGCCTGGAGAATTCCATGGATAGAGGAGCCTGGCAGGCCCTAGTCCATGGAATCACAAAGAGTCAGACATGACTGAGCAATTAACACACTTCAGTGGCTGGCCAGAACTAGGAAATGTTTGCAACAACTTACTGCCTTTTTTATTTTTGCTTTGCACTCTCACCTCTCCCTCTTTGTTCTATAAGAAAACAAACATCCAAACCCAGGCAGGATGGTTCTTTGGGACCCTGCTACTGCTGCTAAGTCGCTGCAGTCGTGCCCGACTCTGTGCGACCCCATAGACGGAAGCCCACCAGGCTCCCCCGTCCCTGGGATTCTCCAGGCAAGAATACTGGAGCGGGTTGCCATTTCCTTCTCCAATGCATGAAAATGAAAAGTGGAAGTGAAGTCGCTCAGTCGTGTCCGACTCTTAGCGACCCCATGGACTGGAGCCCACCAGGATCCTCCGTCCATGGGATTCTCCAGGCAAAAGTACTGGGGTGGGGTGCCACTGCCTTCCCCAATTTCAGCATTAGAGGTTAAATTTTCATCACCAAAAAATGAGAATAATCTTACAGCTACTACTAAGGTAATGAGCTGTGAAATTACTTTCCCACTATTGTTCTGAAAATATACCCCTAGATTGTTAAGAGAAATTCCAACTTCATTCAGATCTGTTATTTAATTCTTCAGTCCTTTTGGGACCCTAGTCCACCATCTTCTTTGATGGCTTTCTGGATAAAGTTGCCATTTCTTTCCCCATCAACTCTTCTCTCAATTTATTGGCCTGTTGGTGTGATGAACAGTATGAGCTTGGACTAGGTAACAGTTCTGGCACTTAATTACTAAATTGCAATATGTGTTAGTCGCTCAGTCGTGTCTGACTCTTTGGGACCCCATGAACTGTAGCCTGCCAGGCTTCTCTGTCCATGAAATTTTCCAGGCAAGAATACTGGAATGGGTTGCCATTTCCTTCTCTAAATTGCAATTAAGTGTTTATAAATCTGTTTCTTCTCTAGACTTGGAGCTCTGTAAGGTCAAAGACTGTGCTTTTCATGCAGACATTCAGCTAGGAACATGGTTGGCCATTAGTAAATGTTTAATGAACTGATGATGTTGTAGGGAGCCCTACCAACTCTATAATCAGGATGGGGTTGCCCTCCTGCCTGCCCACTCCATGCCACTGGAGGCCCAAAGCTGCAGTTTTACTTTCTTGAATGCTCCAACTTCTGACCCTTCCATGGTCTATTCAGCCTTAATTTGGTGGATAATTGAGAAGAGATGGTGAGCTGGGCCCTCCTTTGCCAGCCATTCTCAACAGTAGGACTGATGTTGTGTGTGTTGAAGTTTCCTTCCCCCAGCTTTCAGTCTTGTTCAGTAGAAACATTTCACTTCATTTCAGTGATAATCCCCAGATCCATCTCCAGGGGTTGAATGATGCCCATGGTCTGCCTAATCCTGGCAGGCAAGGTCATGTCCTTGGTCAAGGTCCTTCATTCCAGTGAAACTCATTTTCTCCATCTGTTGTGTCTGTGCTGCAGCTTCATTCATTAAGCTTTTTCCCGATAAATATCTACTGAGTTCTTATCAGGTACCAGGTGATCAGGTATCAGGTATCTGGTTTCTAGGAATAAGGTCGTGATTGGACGAATATGGGCCATTGTCATGGAGTATGATTTGATTAAACTGTGATAGCTCTGATTATAGAGTTGGTAGGATTCCCTAAAGCATCATTGGTTCATTAAACATTTTCTAAAGGACAACCGTGTTCCTACCCGAATGTCTGCATCGAAAGCACAGTCTTTGACTTTACAGAGCTCCAAGTTTTGGAGCTCTATAATTTAAGCTAGAAAAGCTAAACACACTGTCCTATGACTTTGTCAGGAGGATCTGAATTCAGCCTCGAGTTCTGGGGAATGCCGACTTCCTTGGAACCTGGCACGTGAGCTGCGCTCTAGAGGAGAGCTAGGAATCTGGTTGGTAGAGGCAGATGGGGACAGAGAATGGCAGATATGGGACACATGGAGACCCTGTGGTGGGAGAGAGGGCAGCCTCAACGAGGGGTTGGGAGGTCTGTGTATCTGGAGGTTGGAAAGTGGCTGAGGAGGTGGCAATGGAGAGGCCAGAAAGGCAGGTGGGGCCACATCAGGCCTCATGGCCCACACTGGTTCAATAGGTGTTATGGAAGCATTTTAAGCAGGGGAGTGGTGTGTCTAAATGTGCATTTTCAAATGCTCATTCTGGCTGCAGTGTGGAGGATAGATTGGAGGAACTGAGAGAGAAAATGAGGAGAGCAGGGGGAAACTACTGGAATCATCTCCAGCAAAACTTGGTGATCACTTGGACTGAGGGGGAGGGAGTGAAATGGCACAAAGAAGGCAGATATGGGAAGTTGCTGGGAGGTCAGATGGACTTGGCAGTGGATTGGGTATGGTGGGAAAGTGAAAGGGAGGTGTCAAGGATGACTTGAGGTTTCTTGTTTATAAAATTGGTTGGTGGCATCTGTTATGGTGAAGAACAATGGATGGGAGCCAGTTTTGTGGGGAGAACATCAAGGTTCAGTTTGGTATATGACTGCACCTATTTCCTGGAACTAGTGGGAAGGACATTGCTCAGAAGAAACCTCGGGCCTTTTTTTTTTTTTAATTGGAGTAGCATTGCTTTACAATGCTGCTTTCACTTCTGTAGAGGAAAGTGAATCAGCCGTTTGTATACATATATGCCCTCTGTTTTGGATGTCCTTCTCATTTAAGTCACCACAGAGCATTAAGTAGAATTCTCTGTGCTGTACAGCCAGTTCTCACTAGTTATCTATTCTATGCATAGCAGTACGTATACATCAATCCCAATCTCCCATTTCATCCCACCCCTCACTTCCCCCCTTAGAAGCATCTGTAGTTGGATTTGGAGATGAGCCACTGTGCTCTTCCCTCCTTACCTTGTGTCTACTTGAACCCTTGTGAAAAATGATCACTGAAAACATGCTCATTAGGGGATTAACTGATCTGGCAGGTTAGCAGTTAGTGCCATGTGGACATTAAAAAATATGATGCCCTTTTGTCCTGAAATAATTAAATGTTCTTCCCACAATGAGCCACTCTCTTGATCCTCATGACAACCATGAGTGGGCGGGCAGCAGTGGACCGCAGAGCTGGGCTTCGGCCACTCATCTGCTTGGTGACCTTGGGAGATCATGTGACTCTTTTGAGCCTCTACTTTGCATGGTGAGGATCAGATAAGATGGTGTAGCTGAAAGGGCTTTAGAAAGTTAACTGCTATATAGAGATAAGTGAAGTTTGCTGGGTGAAGTCACTTAGTCGTGTCCGACTCTTGGCGACCCCATGGACTGTAGCCTACCAGCCTCCTCCCTCCATGGGATTCTCCAGGCAAGAGTACTGGAGTGGGTTGCCATTTCCTTCTCCAGGGGATCTTCCCAACCCAGGGATCGAACCCAGGCCTCCCGCATTCCAGGCAGATGCTTTAACCTCTGAGCCACCGGGGAAGCCCCGCTATATAGAGATAGATGGTGCTTAATTGTTCCTGTGGCTGCAGCTTCCTCAAGGCACTGTCTCCTGCCCCTCACAGACTAGGAGGCGGATAAGATTTGTGTCGGTGATCGAGACATCACTTGGAGGGTTTCGTTGTCAGCATCACCCACCCCATCTGTGGTCCCGTAGCTAGAGTTTTCCTTCACGTGATGCTGCCCTTACGCAAGAATTTTTCAAATTCGGTTCCTTGAGACATTGTGCCCAATCCTTAAGCAGAATTGAAATCTTCCATGTCTGCTCTGTTCCTCTTCGTCACCAATTTTGGTAATTTGATTACAGAGAAAACCCTCTCTGTTGGAGCTCTCCTGCTCTGGCCAAGGAAGCTGGTTCTGCTAAAGGTGTTACAGTCCCTCCTTCTCAAACAGGTTGTTTTTATTCATGTTTTATTCTTGAGTTTGGAAAATACAGCCTTGCCATGAGCTATAGTGGGCAAACAGCCTCCAGTTCTTGGAGCAGGGCAGGGAATACACAAATAAATGCATTCATATATACACACACACATACTCTTGGGCAGCTGCTTCTGGAAAAGATCAATACCTCTGTGCATTTTCCTCAAAAAAAAAAGAGGGGGGGGGGAGGTGGTCAGATGATTTCAGTTCTTGGCTCTGGGAGCCCAGACCGGCTGTTTCAACTGGGGAACCCTGGGCCCATCTTTGGTTTCTCTGGGCCTCGACGTCTTCACTTACAAAATGAAGGCATTTAAGTCATCATTTCCAGCTCAGAATGTCATTCATTCACTCATTCCACCAGTATCTATTCTAGGTGCTGGGGATGTAGCCTTAAATCAGTCAAACTCCTGGTTTTGAGAAACTTACATCCTCATTCTGTAGCTGGATTGTTCATTCATTCAGGAAATAGTGGTTGAGCCTCTACTCTGTGCTGGGCAGCATGTGGGCACTATGGAGACAGTGGTGACCCATGTGGAAGTGGGTGCTGCGTTTGGGGAGCTTGCAGTCCAAGAGAGAAGGGATCGTAACAAAGGGTCCTGACTACATTGTGATGGGGTGAATAGCAGGATGCTAGGATGCTGGGGGGCACAGTGTGTGTACCTGCCTCTGTCTCAGCATCAGGGAAAGTCTCCCGAGAGGAGAAAGCTGAGTTGAGAGGAAAGATGAGGAGGAGGGGGAGGGGGGAGGTCCTGGGCCAGGGAAGAGCCTCTGAGAAGCTGTGAGGAACTGGGAAAGGTCTAGTGGCTGGAGCTGGGAAACAGGAGCAGCAGGGTAGGGTGGGGGTGGAAGAGAGGGGAGAAGCAGAGATCTAGGCAGGGGATGGTTCACCAGAGCCATCGGTTTCAAAGTCTGAAGGGTGACAGGGAGACCCAGGGCCTCTGGGACCCCTTAGAGAGTGAGGTGCCCCCAGGGCCAGACGCTAATCTGGGGTGGCACTCCCCAGTTCAGGGTCTTCTTCAGGTAGCCCAGTTCCCCTTTGATTTTCACTCAGGCCCTCTTGCCTTCTGGACTGTTGGAACACCCTTTCTTTTTGGCCTCTACGGAGAAGCTGCTCACCCCTAATTTCTTTCTTTTACCATTTATTTTCCCAAAGAGATGTTTATGAGATTTGAGGCATCCAAGGCATTTGATGGCAGGAAGGGGGCCTTTTCTAACTGCACAGTTTTCTTTTCCCAGCAAGTTGGTGTCTCGCCCTGCATGCTCTCTTTGGAAGCCGTGCTGAGGGTTTGACTGGGCCCTAAACTTTTGTGAGAAGGTTGTGTGGGAGCTGGGCGCACTGATCATGAACCATGTAGAGCCAATGCTGAGAAGGACCCACAGACCTAAACACCTACGCCAAACTCTAGCCACTCTGCGCTGAGGCAATCTCGAAACAAAAATCTCATTTAAAAATAAAACATGTGCTTTTCCACCTGAATTATTTCCCCTGGGGTTGTGACACCGGTGAGTGACATTCCTGCCTTGTAAGCTTTGGCCACCCCGGTCACCTTGAAGCCCCTCAGACACTCCATGTTCCCTCCCTCCCTTGGGGTCTTTGCATGCGCTGGGCCTTCCCCTTGGAGAACTTTTCCTTCACTTTATATCCTTTTGCCTCGGTTTCCCTTCCTCATCCTTCTTAGCTTAGTTTAAGCATCACTTCTTCAGAGAAATCTTCCTTGGCCCTCCCGGTTGAGATTATTACTACCAAAGCCCTCTGTACTTGTCCTCCATAGTACACACTTCAGCTTACTGTCACATTTGTGAGGTGGTTTCATTGGCCACCCAATAGATTCCAAGTTCTCTGAGAGCAGGAACCGTGTCTGTTGAGTCACTGTGGCAACTACAGAATGAGCACCACACCTGGTGCATAGTGAGTGCTCTGAAAACATTTGTTGGATGAACAAACTATCCTGAGTCAGTTTCCCAGTCTTCTTGGATATGCTGTTACCACCAGGCACCTCAAGACAGCGGAAGTCACTTTCTCCTTTGATGACTCTCTGGCTTGTGCTTTTGTGAAACCTGGGCTGAGACAAGCTTGTCAGGACATGTCTCAGGACATTTCTCTGGCCAAAAGGGCAATGAATGGGATATTTAGGGATAAAGGACTCAAGGCCCTGGGCAAAAGATCAGATGTTTGGGCAGAAGCTGGGAGTTTGATGTGGCTGAGATAGTGCTCATCAAATATCCGTGTGTTCCCTACACGGCTTCCCTTGAGGCTGTGTGCCTGCTTCTTTCTAATGCATCACATGGAAGTGATGGGAAGCATTTTCATGGGGAGGCAATTAAGATGCATGTGACTTTTTCATCTCTTTCTTCTCTTCTGTTGAAGAAACTGTTTCCATAGGACATAGTTGCAAGATGGAGAAGGGCTTCCTAACATGCAATCAGCTTTTTGTGAAAGAGAAATAAATTTTTGTTACAGCAAACCTTTAGGATTGAGATTAGTCTTATTAAGATTTGAGGATTTATTTGTTACTGCAGCATAGCACAGACTGTCCTAATATCCTTTTACCACATTAAATCTTTCTCATGGTTCAGTCAGTTCAGTCGCTGAGTTGTGTCCAACTCTTTGCAACCCCATGGACTGCAGAACGCCAGGCTTCCCTGTCCATCACCAACTCCTGGACCTTGCTCAAACTCATGTTCATCGAGTCAGTGATGCCATCCAACCATCTCATCCTTTGTCATCCCATTCTTGTGATTATGTTTTCTCAAAAGCAAAACACTCATTTCCTTTCAAATGCATACCTACTAGCCAGTTGCCTTCAGACTTTCTGGAATTTGTATTAAGAATTCTGGGCATCCACCAGTGATTTTCAGATACCACAGATCCTGTCAGCACTTGGTCATTTTGGTCTCTTGATACAGGTTCTTTCCCTTCCTGTGGGAACAAGGTTTCATAGTAAGTAAATGTCTTCCAGCCCTTGGTGGCATTTCTGACAGCTTATGGGAGAGAGGTTCTGCTTGGCAGATCCCTGGAGTGTCTCGCACACCCTTCAAATTGACCTCTTCCAGGTAAGCTGGGGCAGAAAGCATGTCCCACTCAGCTCCTGATCACCTCCAGTTATTTAGAAGGCTCAGACCTCAAGCAGACAAAATAAAAATACTCTGAACAGTCGTTCACAGGGGAGGCTCTTTTCTGGGGTAGCTGCTGAAGTGAAAGAGGCTTCAGCTGAGGTATGGGGGCTGCTGCTGTCAAACGACAGATCCTATTAGGGCTGAAGGGACATTTTACTTTCCTCAGGATCTGACTGACTGGGTGGGCTTGGGCAAACCACTCCCATTTCCTCACGTGTGAAGAAAAGTGTGTGAGTGGGGGTGGGGCAATGCAGCATTTAGTAGTTTTCAAACCACCAGCCCTCAGGGACCACAGGGATGAGCAGTGGAGGCATAGGACCCTGACTCTCTCTGCCAGAAAAGCCCTGCTTTTATTTATTTTATTTGTGTTGGGGTAATCCATTGATGTATTAACTACTCTATCTTTGTTCTGTCTCTCATGAAAGATTCCAAAGAATGAAATGAGGTTTTTTTCCCCCTATTGCCTGAGATTCTGGCCTCCTGGCCCTAGGGGTTTGTTAACAGCTTTTGAGATACAGGACAAAAAAGTCATGCACAAAGAGAATCACTCTCCCCCAATCTAAGTTTTGTTTGGGGATGAGTTGTGTGGGAGGAGGGGAGAGTCAGTCTGAACTCAGGGAGGTCCTTCCTGGGAGAGCACGGCTGGCAGGGGCCAGGGAGGGGTGGAAAACTGTCTCACCTGCGAGATCATGGTACTGGTGGCTGGTTGTCTGCTGTGTGGTTTTGGAGGCCAGTACTTTGGCCTTGAGAAGAGCCATGGATGGATCTCTGGTCAAGTGTGTCTTGATGAATAAAATTAGATGAGAGTTGTGGAGAGTGGTCTTCTCTGTTCAAGGAGCAACAGTAGATGTGGATATGCAGGGCAAAGCCCGAGCCCCAGGGACCCAAGGGATGAGATGAGGGAGAAGGGGCTTCAGTGCCTGATTATTATTGATACTGGACTCCTTGGCTACCATGGTGAGAAGAAACTTGGTGCCAAAATGTAGTGTACTTTAGAAGGGCCTCCCTGGCCCCTGCCAGCCGTGCTCTCCCAGGAAGGACCTCCCTGAGTTCAGACTGACTCTCCCCTCCTCCCACACAACTCATCCCCAAACAAAACTTAGATTGGGGGAGAGTGATTCTCTTTGTGCATGACTTTTTTGTCCCTGGTGGCTCAGACAGTAAAAGCGTCTGCCTACAATGCAGGAGACCTGGGTTTAATCCCTGGGTCATGGAGGTCCCCTGGAGAAAGAAATGGCAACCCTCTCCAGTACTCTTGCTTGGAAAATTCCAAGGACGGAGAAGCCTGGTAGGCTACAATTTATGAGGTCACAAAGAGTTGGACACGACTGATCAACTTCACTTTCACTTCAGAAGAATAAGGAATATGAGTGATGTGGAGTGAATCCTCTGCCCTGCTTGTTTAGCCTTCTGGATAAATGTTCTTTTAGAGAAAAGGCAATTAAACATTTACAACCCACTGTACTGAATGACCTCTGAGGTTCTTTCTGGAGCAGACAGTCTATGATACTGGGGTTTTAATGGTGACTTATCACTGACTCAAGGGACATGAGTTTGAGCAAACTCCGGGAGAAGGTGAAGGACAGGGAAGCCTGGCATGCTGCAATTCATGGGGTTGCAAAAAGTCAGACACGACTTAGCGACTGAACAACAACAAAGGTGGTAAGTGTCTCAAACTGGGAGAAATCCTCTTACATCCTCTCCAGCTCTGTTCTACACCAGGCAGCACATGGCAACTGTGTGGCAACTGTAGAGTTTCAGCCACAGTTGGGGAGTCTAACAGGGTCCTCCTACAGATTTGGAACACAGTGCACATGAGATTTTGGGAACAGCAGAGCCGGATATGTGGTTGGAGAGTCTGACTCCCGGCTGACTTGGACTAGTGCTGATCCTCTGATAACCGAAAATGCTCAGTGAATTCACGTGTTCAACTTGCCAGGCTAGCTGAACTCTCCAGCTTGAAGGTACAGGTCCTACAAAGGAAATGAGCCACTGGCTCCACCGGGGGGTCAGGCTCAGGTGGGGTTCATGCAAGGTCATACCCACGACGTAAATGCATACGTGAGTTGGGGGTGTTTATGTGCCTGGTCACGTCAGTGGTCCCTCTTTGCATGTCACTGGCCAGCAGAGCACAAAGGGCTCCTCTAGGGCCTGCTCCACAGGCTGCCTGCCACCTTCTCTTCTCTTGGACTTGAATCCAAGCCAGCTAATTTGCTTATGCTCTGGGGCAGATTTACCTGGGATTTATGAGGCTGAGGCTCCAGGCCCTGAGAGGTACTGGAGGATGAAGAGTGTTCTACGTGGAGAGGATAATTTCTGTGGGAGAGACTTTGGGGGAAAGGTTCTGATTCTCTAAGGTTCCAATAATAACTTGTCAGGATTTCTTATCTTATTCAGATTAAGTATACTCTTTCATACCTAATTTTGTATTAGTTATTCTGTGTCCTTTTTTTTTTTTTTTTTGCAGAGGGCACAAAATTTGTTTAAGCTTCAGGTGTTATACAACCCACGCAGATCTGGTACTGCTCATGCTAACGCTCGTGTTTGGGGTATGTTCGTGACCATCAGTGTGGCTAGACAGGAGTATGTACAGATTCCCTGCCCTTTCCATTGTGGGTGCTTTGCCCCAGCCTGTTCCCCCTCTGGAGTGACTTCCGCATCTTTATGGGGGCTCCAGAGCCCACATCTGAGTCAGCCACTCCAGATGTGGCCATGTGTGGTTTCTCCCCTCCTCCAACAGTTCTGGACATTTTCTTTAAGAGTCCATTTAGTGAGTTCTCATGTACAACTTTATGGCATTTCTTTTGTTGTTTGTCTTGAATTGAAAGTCGAGTACCAGATTATTATTTAACTTTTTGTGTTATTTTGTCATATCTCCCCAAATGAGAGTGCAAGCTCCTTAAAGACGGGGGACCACCTTCACAAAAAGAACTGTGTTTTCCATAGAGCTTAGCCCTGGGGAAATGTCTCAATGCACATTTGTTAGTTTGTTCAAGTAATAATGCCTACAGTGTTTTCAAAATTGACTGTCATTCAATTAAGAGAGGCAGAACAGGTAGATATTTTCTCTGCTTTATATAATTGAACAACTCAGCTGAGATATAGCTTGTGTATGAATGTTGTTCCAAGGTAAGACAATCTTAAGTCGTTTCAAATAGATAGTTTCATCTTCTTTTTTAAGTTTTTGCCCCAAAGTAGACATTTCCAGCAAGTCTCTTCCCAGTTTTTCCTGTTTATCAGAGAACCTTTCCTTCTGGCTATGTTAAACCTCCTCTTTTCTGATTCAGAGTTTACTTGCATTCTCCTTAAACCTCTGGAGAGGTCTTTTCAAAACACTGTGTCAGCCCCCAGCTTAAACTCCTCCAATAAGTTGAAAGAAAACCAGCATGTGCGTGACTGTCCATTTTAAGCAAGCCAGCCTGGCCTGCCTCCTCTGCCCTTCCGCCTTCCTTTTCCTTCTCTCTGCGCTAGTCACACGACCCTTCTTACGCTCCCTCGGACGCACCAAGAGCTTACTGCCTCAGGGCCTTTTCACATGCAGCCCCTCCACTTGCTCTATCCTTCAAGTCTCTGTCTAACTATCAAAGGCTCCTCCTTCAAAGGACCTTTTGATTACTCATCATGAAGACATCCCTGTTCTTCTAGACTCTGTCACAGCACTGTACTTTTTTTCCTGCACAGAATTTTTCGCAGCCTGAAATTATTTTGATTATTTGATCAGCTGTTTAGGATCCCTCTTTCCCAGAAGTAAGTTCTGCAAGGACAAGGACCCTGTCTTTTTTTTTAAAGCAAATTTTTATTTTATATTGGAGGACAGCTGGTTAACAATGTTGTGATAGTTTTAGGTGGATAGGAAAGGGACTCAGCCATACATATACATATATTCATTCTCTCCCAAACTCCCCTCCCATCCAAGCTGCCACAGAATACTGAGCTGAGTTCCTTGTGCTATCCAGTAGGTCCTTGTCGGTTATCCACTTTAAATATAGTAGTGTGTACATATTTCTTTTACTCGCTGTTGCATGATCCCCAGTCCCACCTCTGCTTATCACATGGCAGGGATTCCATATATATTTGTCAGCTGGAGGAAAGAAGTATATAATTTATTGATCTTGGGTAAAAGAGAGCACAGGACCCGCCGCTGTGAGTTTGGTCATAAGAGGCTCAGCTGAGCCTGAGAAGCCACCTGATGACAGGCACCCATCTTTGGATGGGAGCAGTCAGTTGGCATGTCTGGCAGGGCAGGGTCTCCTCCTCTCTCCTCTCCTACTGCTCTGGCCCCCGTCTAGACAGCGTCACAGGCCTTCGTCCCGCCATCTCCCTGGCCTCATCTAACGGGTCTGAGAAGACCAGCAGGGAGCTGATGAGCACCAGGTGCTGCTTGTATGGCTGAAAAAAAAATGAAGTTAGGGAGACCCCCTACTGCCCCTCACAGCCCCCTCTTTTCATGAGGCCTCCAAGTGTGAGCATTGCCACTTAGGGTCAGAATGGATTTGGTGATTTGTCATCTCCAGGGAGGTGGGGATCACTCAGGCAGATGAGTCCAGATGAGATTTTAAAAGATGCTATTGTCTGGGGTGACAGAGAACAGCTCATTTTAGGGCCCAAGGTCTCGCTTGGAGTTGATGGATAAAAGAATGATTTAGTAGCTAGAGAAAGGGAAAGCAGCTTCCAAGGCTTCCTCCAGCTGCTCAGCCATAATACTGTCCAAGAGCTGACCTTTAATGTGGGCGTGCGAGGCCATCCTGCTGGGACAGACTAGAAGAATCAAGCTAAGAGAGGCTGATGGCAAATCTAAACCAGTCAAGGGTGGAACATCCAGGGAACGTGGCCTGGTGGGGAGGGTGGCCAGAGCTGGAAAATAAAAAATAACCATCACATGTTTGCAGTGGGACAAGTGAATGCAGAGGGCTTTGGTGGGGCACAGCACAAGGACCAGCAGTGTCTGGGGAGGGGGATGGAAATATTACTCCCACCCCAGAGCAGGGTGGGCAATGATGCCTGGGGCTGCTACGGCAGGGTGGGTGTCACCTGACTTGGTAAGATATTTAGTGGTGCTTGGCAAAGCCCATTTCATGTAGACAGCCTAAGTCGAGCCTATGAGGAATGAATCATCTCTGTTTCCCAGTTATGGAAACAGGCCCTGGGGATCCTGTATGGGTTACCTGAGGCTCCTGGCTAGTGAGTGGCAGAAGCAGAATGGAAGTTTGCCTTCAGAGGCTAGAGTCAAGCTCTGATCCTCTCTGCTAAGCCAGGGAGGTGTTTTGTGAGCTCGGGAGCCCCCACTGGAGGCCATGACCACCCTCCCTTGCTGGATCTTGCTCAGCTCCAATCAAATCAGGTACCAAGAGCTTTCGAAGGTGCAAGCCTGCCCTGAGGTGATACTCCTCACCCTGAACTCAGCACCCCAGGAGATCCAGACTGTGGGATTTGGGGCAGAGGAAGATGGTAGATTCTGGAGTCAAGTGTCCTGTCAGGTTCTGCCATCAGTGGGATGGAGAGCCTGTATTTTTGTCAGAATTGGCTGATACCCCAGAACTTCATTCAGGTTCTGGATGGCCCACTGACCTGACTTGGATGGCATTTCCTTTTTCCCAGGGAAGTAGATTGCTTTCATGCTTCTATTCTTCAACTGCAAGAATGGCGTCTATTCTCTCTCTCTTTATCCACGCCCTTTATCATGTAACTTTGTGAATACTACTTCCTTATGTTCTGACTCTGAGATTACTAGCGTGTGAGATGAGTGCAATTGTGCGGTAGTTTGAGCATTCTTTGGCATTGCCTTTCTTTGGGATTGGAATGAAAACTGACATTTTCCAGTCCTGTGGCCACTGCTGCATTTTCCACATTTGCTGGCATATTGAGTGTAGCACTTTCACAGCATCATCTTCCAGGATTTGAAATAGCTCAACTGGCATTCCATCACCTCCACTAGCTTTGTTTGTAGTGATGCTTTCTAAGGCCCACTTGACCTCACATTCCAGGATGTCTGGCTCTAGGTGAGTGATCACATCATCGTGATTATCTGGGTCGTGAAGATCTCTTTTGTACAGTTCTTCTGTGTATTCTTGCCACCTCTTCTTAATATCTTCTGCTTCTGTTAGGTCCATACCATTTCTGTCCTTTATCGAGCCCATCTTCAAAAGCAGAGACATTACTTTGCCAACAAAAGTCCTTCTAGTCAAGGCTATGGTTTTTACAGTGGTCATGCATGGATGTGAAAGTTGCACTGAGAAGAAAGCTGAGCACCGAAGAATTGATGCTTTTGAACTGTGGTGTTGGAGAAGACTCTTGAGAGTCCCTTGGACTGCAAGGAGATCCAACCAGTCCATTCTAAAGGAGATCAGTCCTGGGTGTTTGGAAGGAATGATGCTAAAGCTGAAACTCCAGTACTTTGGCCACCTCATGCGAAGAGTTGACTCATTGGAAAAGACTCTGATGCTGGGAGGATTGGGGGCAGGAGGAGGAGGGGACAACAGAGGATGAGATGGCTGGATGGCATCACCGACTCAATGGACATGAGTTTGGGTGAACTCTGGGAGATGGTGATGGACAGGGAGGCCTGGCGTGTTGCGATTCATGGGGTCGCAAAGAGTTGGACATGACTGAGTGACTGAACTGACTGACTCTGAGATTAGTCTTATGACTTGCTTTAGCCAGTAGAACAAGGCAGAAGTGTAATTTCCAGCCTGGACCTCAAGAGACCTTGTGTGTTAGGGCTTACCCTCTTGCTCTCTGCCTGGGGTGGACCCACCTGGGCTTGCCTGCTGGTTGATGAGAGAAGAAAGATGAGAGATGTGTGGAGCAGAGCTGCCATAGCAAAGGCACCAGCCAAGCATGCAGAGAGAGTTCCCAGCAGATCTACAGATGCCTGGGGAACCGGCCTACACCAGCCACTCTGCATTGCCATGTGAGCCAGAGCTGTTGAATTTTGTCTGCCACTGACTGGGGTTTCATAGCTCACAGACAGAGGTACTTGAAGAGCTAATAAAGTACCAGAACCTGAAAAACTAACTCAATATATTATGTGGAAAAAGAAAAACAGTAAGAAATTTGGTTTAATAGACCTCATCTCAGGTATGGACTTGCAGCTGTTGGGTTCCATCGCTTCATCCTGCAGATGAATAATCAAGAGTCCAGAAAGGTGAGACGACTTGTTCTAGATCCCATGGCTGCGTTGAGACTAGGAGTCCTATTTCCCAGGCCCAGGCTCTTTCAATCTCCTACCTACAACCTATCTGCCTCCTTGTACAGTTCAGAGAGGCACACTGAGCTGGTGTGGGTCTGAGCTTGTGGGTGAAGGTCAAGGATGGGGTGTGCTCTACAGCCACACTCTTAACCTCTGAATGCTGCAGCCTCTCAACCCCAGTGTCTGAGACTGAGTAAACAGCCTTGAAGTAGAAGGCCAGTCCCAGAGTGACCACTCAGTCTTCAGTAGTGGTCTCATGACTCCAAATGACAGCTGGTTGCTGCTTTCAGCCACTAAGCCCCAGAGGTCACTTTTGAGCTCTGTCCTGGGCTTCCCAGGTGGCTCAGTGCTAAAGAATCCACCTGCCAATGCAGGAACAGCAGGAGACATGGGTTCAGTCCCTGGCAACTGAGATGCACGTAAATCATGATATTTGTATGTAATTTATCAGCAGTTCTCTTTAGAAATGAATCGTATCTTGGAATTAATAAACAAAGCTCTCTTTATTTAGGGTATTGTGGGGAGCTTCCCTGGTGGCTCAGCAGTTAAAGAATCCTGCTGCAATGCAGGAGACTCAGGAGACCTGGGTTCGATTTCTGGGTTGGGAAGATCCCCTGGAGGAGGAAATGGCAACCCACTCCAGTATTCTTGCCTGGGAAATCCTACGGACAGAGGAGCCTGGATCCAGTTTATGGAGTCACAAAAGAGTCAGACATGACTTAGAGACAACAATAGCCTAATTGGTCCTGTGCCAGAAAACTGCTACATGGCCTCAGGTAGTTGGATTATACTATCAGTTCTGTTCAGTTTCGTCACTCAGTCATGTCCGACTCTTTGCGACCCCATGAATCGCAGCACGCCAGGCCTCCCTGTCCATCACCATCTCCCAGAGTTCACTCAGAGTCACGTCCATCGATTCAGTGATGTCATCCAGCCATCTCATCCTCTGTTGTCCCCTTCTCTTCTTGCCCCCAATCCCTCCCAGCATCAGAGTCTTTTCCAATGAGTCAACTCTTTGCATGAGGTGGTCAAAGTACTGGAGTTTCAGCTTTAGCATCATTCCTTCCAAAGAAATCCCAGGGCTGATCTCCTTTAGAATGAACTGGTTGGATCTCCTTGCAATCCAAGGGACTCTCAAGAGTCTTCTCCAACACCACAGTTCAAAAGCATCAATTCTTCTGTGCTCAGCTTCCTTCACAGTCCAACTCTCACATCCATATATGACCACTGGAAAAACCATAGCCTTGACTAGATGGACCTTTGTTGGCAAAGTAATGTCTCTGCTTTTCAATATGCTGTCTAGGTTGGTCATAACTTTCCTTCCAAAGAGTAAGCATCTTTTCATTTCATGGCTGCAGTCACCATCTGCAGTGATTTTGGAGCCCCCAAAATAAAGTCTGATACAGTTTCCACTGTTTCCCCATCTATTTCCCATGAAGTGATGGGACCAGATGCCATGATCTTCGTTTTCTGAATGTTGAGTTTTAAGCCAACTTTTTCACTCTCCACTTTCACTTTCATCAAGAGGCTTTTCAGTTCCTCTTCACTTTCTGTCATAAGGGTGGTATCATCTGCATATCTGAGGTTATTGAAATTTCTCTTGGCAATCTTGATTCCAGCTTGTGCTTCTTCCAGTCCAGCGTTTCTCATGATGTACTCTGCATATAAGTTAAATCAGCAGGGTGGCAATATACAACCTTGACGTACTCCTTTTCCTATTTGGAACCAGTCTGTTGTTCCATGACCAGTTCTAACTGTTGCTTCCTGATCTGCATACAGGTTTCTCAAGAGGCAGATCATGTGGTCTGGTATTCCATCTCTTTCAGAATTTTGCACAGTTTATTGTGATCCACACAGTCAAAGGCTTTGGCATAGTCACTGGTATTTCCCTGCCCTGGGAGGTTGAGAAACACTCCTTTGTATACTAGGCATGGTAAAGAGCAATCAACTGGTTTATGCCTCACTGTGCTGCTGCAACCAAGCTCCTTCACATATGGGGGATGGAACCTGGTCAAAACTCGAACTGGGACCTGATCCCACTATCTCGGAGTGGGAGGGGACTCAAACCCACTATCTTTTCATTGAAACCACTCACCTAGTGTCAGGACTTATAGAAGCTCAGATTCTTTTGTCTCATCACAGAAAGGACTCAGTGTGAGGCAACATGGCAGGCAAAGAGTTGAGTTTATTAGCATGGGATGCTTGTGAGAGATACAGGCAGACAGGTGAGAAGGCTCTGCCATGAAGACTAAGAGGACTTTATTTTTATAAACAAAAGAAAAGTGGGGAGAGAGAGAAGACCACCTTCTTCCCTATTCTTTAGCAAACATCAAGGCTTATTTCATTAGTTTCTCCCCTTTGACTGTGTATGGTTTAACAGGGACCGTCATGGTGCTATTTAAATCATACATATGTTAGTAGAAGGATGGTACATACATGCTAAGTTGATTCAGTTGTGTCTGACTCTTTGTGACCCTATGGACTGTAGCCTGACAGGCTCCTTAGTCCATAGGGTTTTCCAGGCAAGAATACTGGAGTGGGTTGCCATGCCCTCCTCTAGGGGATCTTCCCAACCAGGGACTGAACCAGTGTCTCTTAAGTAGCCTACATTAAAATATAGTAATTCATCTCAAGTTTTGGTATAACATCTCCTTTCATCTAGATTTTTCCCCCTTTCACCTCTATTTTTTGTCTTGGCTACATGCAGAAATACTACTCTTCAAGGACTTTAAACTCCTTGACTTCATATAACAAGATTCAGACCTCATATCTATTGTCTTGTATTTTAACTATCAGGGTTTGTGACTTGGGTGTGTCTGGTGCTTGGAGGCACCTGGTCTTCCTTCAAGGTAGTGTTGATTGTTGCTAGGTTACTGGATTCTTTTCTTGAGTGATCATTAGCTTACAACAATCTCTCAAATTTCCTTAAAATTTCCTTTTTGTCTTTAATCCTCTAGTGGGATTTTTGAACTATTTAATTAGCTTACCCTATCCCTCTCACTGCCAGCTTCACTACTTCCACACGTGTTCTACCAGATGTGGGCCAGCCCTTGCCAGAAATCCAGGTATGAGTTCACACATGCATATATACATGTGTGCATGTGAATGAGGGATCTGAGACTGGGGTGTATATGATCAGGGATCTGTGAAGCTCTCCTTCTTCCGGGGTAGACCATGATGGGTTTAATGATCTGTATGCTTTTCTATAATTCTTATGTTCCAGGGTCTTCACTGACCTTGTCTCTTGTTCATTCCCATCCTGCTGGATGTGCAATGTCAGATCTGTGTTTGGGAGAATCAAGATTCCAGCCCAGTAATGGGAGTGGAGGCAGGTATGGGGCTCCAGGCAGCAAGACTGAGAAAGAACAAGTCCTGCTGAGCCTTCTGCTTGGTTCCTACTTTCATTCAGGCTTCAGAAGAGGCCTCTGGGATTCCTGGGGTTGTTGATGGGTCAGGACAGAAAGGCTGCCCTCAGGCTGATAAAAGGGGATATGGGGCTGCCATCCAGTTTCCCAACATACTTTGCACAATGGTTTCCAGTCTGGCTACACATTAAGATCACCTAGGAGTTTTAGAAATACCCACATGCCCAGCGTTCACCTACCGGGTCCAGCCCTGGTGGATCCAGGGAATTCGAAGGGGAGACGGCTTCGGCGATCAGGATACGATAGAATTAAAGATATAAAGAATGGTTAAATAAAGATAGCTCAGTGAGGAAATTCAGTGAAGAAAAGAGGCTGAATAACTTGATTCACGTGGAAAGCTAATAAAATTCCAAATTTGCGTCACCTACGTAGGCCGCACGTGTCCTCCTATTCTCCAAAAGGAGAGAAGACACTAAGGCCTCCCTGGTCAGATCTTAGAAGCCCAGGCATAGTTAGTAGGCTTGACGAGCCTCCACACTCCAGATGGGAATTCAGCCAGAAAGTGAGAGAAAGAACGACATGGGGAGACCAAGTTTTGGTGAACAAGGCCCACACTTTATTTTCCAAAGTAGTTTTTATACCTTAAGTTGTGCATAGAGAATAATGGGGGAAGGGGTAGAGTCAGCAGTAAGCCAGGCTTTCTTCCTGAAAACTTATCATATGCAAAAGTTTAAGTGAATTACATCATCTTCTAGCCAAGAGGCCTGTTAACATTTTATGATCCTTTCTTCAGAAAACTTATTTTTCTCTAAAAGTGATTATTCTAAAGTCAGGCACCACCCTCCAAAAGCATTAGATAAAGTTGCATTCCTATAGGGCAAAGGTGTGGTGGGCTATAACAAGAAAAGAATTAACTCAAGGGTCCAAGGTTACAAACATTAAAGCTACTACTTACATTCCTATACACCAATTATATTAATCAATACACTCCCAGGGACACAGTAGGTAAGAGATATGGAAACTTAGCAGCAAACATTGGCCAAACGAGTGAAAAACCCTTCACCAATACAATTTCTAATCAATCTTTTAACTGCTCAAAGGAATCTGTATTTAGACAGTTTAGAACATTTCATGCCTCTCACAGTTGGGAGGCTCTGAACAATCACATGTGGCTGAAAGAACCTATTCAGGCAGGCTAGAGGACTTCCAAAGAAATTTGTAGGTTGAAACACTCTTGTCACACCCAGGAACTTTATTAACTGGAGCTGTAAGTTAACTCTTTTTTTCAGAGAGAGGTGGTAGGGGACAGCCCCCCATAAAGTCAGAGGTGTAGGTGAGAGCACAAAGCAGTAAAGTAGGCAGACTCTGGTTTTGGGGGTAGATGCTCGAGAATTTCCAGGAGGACTCCTGAGGCTAAATCCTGCATTTGCGTATGCCAAACCTCCTTCCTCATGACCTTTGACACGGGCAGAGTTCCTCACGCTGGCTCCCGGCATTCACCTCTGACAATAGGATCAGAATCTTTCATAAAGGCAGTAAAGGCCCAAGCAAGGTATTGTTATAAAACTTGCTAGGTGACCCTTACATGCAGCCAGAATTGGAACATACTGCTTCCAGAGCTGAATCTGTAAGAGCCTCCAGTGAGAACTTCAGCCAAGTGCTGTTTAGGAGCATATGATGGTGAGGTGGTTCTCTGGGTTAAGACACCACCTGTGGTGGGCTGAATTATGGCCAGCAAGATATCAGGTTCTAATCCCTGGAGCCCATAAATATTGTCTTATTTAGTTTGTAGGTGTGACTAAATTAAGAATCTTTAAACGGAGGAGTTTATCCTGGATAATTAAAGTTGGCTCTAGATGCAATTAGAGGGGCAGAGAAAGGTTGCACAGACATGGAGAAGAAGGCAGTAGGAGATGGAGTAGAGAGAGACTTGAAGATGTTGGCCTTGAAGATTGGAGTGATGTGGACATAAGTCAAGGGATGTTTGTAGCCTCCGAAACCAGAAGAGGCAAGGAATGGATTCTCTCTAGTGCACCACGGGGACAGCAGCCCTGCCAGCACTTTGACTTTAGCCCCATGAAGCCGATTTTTGTTTTCTGTCCTCCAGAATTGTGAGAGAATAAATGTGTGTTGTTTTTAGCATTGCAGTTTATGGTATTTTGTTATAGTAGCCACAGGAAACTAACACCATCCTCGGGGGAGATCTTTGGAGATGTCAAATTGGTGTTACTCTTTATGGGTAACATCCCCAAGCCAAACACGTAATCTGTATAAATCCAATCTGTCAACCAACCAGCCACCTAGTATTAATGAGAGGACCAGCCCCATACTTGATACAGTAGCAGCTACCAAGCAGGATGGGTGGCAGCCTGGGGCACAGTCAGGACAGAGATTGAGCCAGCAGACTGAGTTAGCATCACTTGTGGTTTTCTACCTGCTAGTCACAAGACCGGAGAAGGCAATGGCACCCCACTCCAGTACTCTTGCCTGGAAAATCCCATGGATGGAGGAGCCCGGAAGGCTGCAGTCCATGGGGCCCTTGAGGGTCAGACACGACCGAGCGACTTCACTTTCACTTTTTACTTTCATGCGTTGGAGAAGGAAATGGCAACCCACTCCAGTGTTCTTGCCTGGAGAATCCCAGGGACGGGGGAGCCTGGTGAGCTGCCGTCTATGGGGTCGCACAGAGTCAGACATGACTGAAGCGACTTAGCAGCAGCAGCAGCAGTCACAAGACAATCAGAGGACAAGCAGAGGACCTGCTAAGACCTGGGTTCAATTCCTAGGTCGGGAAGATCCCCTGGAGAAGGAAATGGCAACCCACTCCAGTATTCTTGCCTGGAGAATTTCATGGACAGAGGAGGCTGGTGGGCTACAGTCCATGGAATCACAAAGAGTCGGATAGGACTCAGCAACTAATCTACCACATGTAGCTATTAACATTTACTATCCTCTTAGGGAATTCTATTTGCTTCTCTTTTGTGTTGGAGCACATTTTCTGGATCCTATCTGCATTTTGTCTTTGTTGCAACAAATTTTTGATGTAACACATCTTCCAGTAGCTTTCTATGAAAAAAAGTTTATGACAGGTAAACTGTAGAAATTTTGCATGTCTGACTTATATTCTTGTTTCATATCCAATATTTATTGAATTTATAGCTTGGTTGAATAGCATTCTAAGTTGGTAAGCTTTTCCCTCTGAATTTTTAAGGCATTCCTCCATTGCCTTTCCAGGTTTCTACAGATAAGTCCAATACTACTTTAAGTTTTTTTTTTGTATGTGATCTGATTTTACCTCTGAAAAATTTGAGGATGATCTTTTCACTTGCTGTGTGCTTATGCTTTAACCATATGCCTTGGTATGGGGCTTTTTTTTTCATATGTTCAGATAAGCATGTAGTGAAAGAAAGTGAAAGTGAAAGTCATTCAGTCACATCTGACTCTTGGCAACCAGTTGGACTATACAGTCCATGGAATTCTCCAGGCCAGAAACTGGAGTGGGTAGTCTTTCCCTTCTCCAGGACATCTTCCCAACCCAGGAATTGAAGCCAGGTCTCTTGCATTGCAGGTAGATTCTTTACCAGCTGAGCTATCAGGGGAGTTCAAAGCATGTAGTGGGCTCTTCTAATTTTGAAACTTAAGTTCTTCAGTTTGGGGAATGTTTTTGTGGTTGTTGATTTGTTTTTAACAATTTTTTTTGTTTCTCTCTGCTGCTGCTGCTGCTAAGTCGCTTCAGTCGTGTCCGACTCTGTGCGACCCCAGAGACGGCAGCCCGCCAGGCTCCTCCATCCTTGGGATTCTCCAGGCAAGAACACTGGAGTGGGTTGCCATTTCCTTCTCCAGTGCATGAAAGTGAAAAGTGAAAGTGAAGTGGAAGTCCCCATTATTCAGATGTTGGACTTTCTGGAATGATCTAATTTTTTTTCTGGAAGACCTTCTCAATGTTAATTTCTAACTCTTCTATTAAAAATTTTATTTACTTGATTGTATTTTAATTTCCAGAATTCTCTCTTTTCCCTGAATCAGTCTTTTCTTTCTAGTGTTGTATTCATGTTTTGTGATATACTATTTTCTTTTATCTATCTGAGGATTCAATAATAGTTTTTTGAAAGATGTTTTCTTCTACTTCTTGCAGTGTTTCTTATACCTCTGAGTTCTTTTGTGTTTGTATGTTTGTTCATTTTGGCCTTTCTCTGTCATGTTTAAGAATTTCTTAAAATGTATACCAGTTCTTGGCTGCTGCTGCTACTGCTAAGTCACTTCAGTCGTGTCCAACTCTGTGTGACCCCATAGACGGCAGCCCACCAGGCTCCCCCGTCCCTGGGATTCTCCAGGAAAGAACACTGGAGTGGGTTGCCATTTTCTTCTCCAATGCATGAAAGTGAAAAGTGAAAGTGAAGTCGCTCAGTCATGTCTGACCCTCAGCGACCCCATGGACTGCAGCCTATCAGGCTCCTCCATCCATGGGATTTTCCAGGCAAGAGTACTGGAGTGGGGTGTCATTGCCTTCTCCAGTTCTTGGCTAAATGCTCATATTTAGGAGAGAGGTATTCACGTTGCGGTTCATGGGGTTGCAAAGAGTCGTACATGACTGAGCTACTGAACTGAACTGATTCAATATATTTGGAACTTCTAAGAAGTTTGCTGACTTGTGGGCCTACCTGTAGCCAGTTTCATTGAAGATCCCCAAATATCAGTATCTCTAGGTCTTTTCTAGTTTCCCTATAAAGAAATCCTCTTATCTCTTTCTGTAGAGTATAAGACTGAGTATTTAGAAGGGGCAGGGTCATGGTGGACTTGGAGAGCCATCTTTAAAGCAGGTCTGTCATATCAGCTTCTGGAGTGCTGTTAGTAGGCAGCACTCAGTTGTCATCCCTGTCATGAAGGGTCTCAGCTGCAGAAAGCCACCTTGCTCAAGATTGTGTCCTTCCAAGAGCGGCCCACATCCAATGATTGATTACGACAAAGATGTAAAGGCCTGGCATTTTTGGCCCACCGTGGGACAACTCTCACGGGCCATTTCAGCTCATTTATTGTCTCATCACTTCCAACCGTCAGGAGTCTGGCATGCTTTCACTGGGTCCTCTGCTCAGGGTCTCCCCAGGCTGAGTCAAGGTTTCAGGTGAAACTGCTCTCTCATTTGGGACACGGGGCCCTTTCCCAAGCTCACTGACGGTTGGTAGAACTCAGTTCTTTGCAGCTTCTTGCTGGCTGCTGGCTTGGTGCTATTCTCAGCTCCCAGAGGCCAATATTCCCCACCGTGCGGCCCTGTCCACAACGTGGCTGTTTTGGAGGGCATCTCTGCTGCTTTGATCTCTCTGACTTCCTCTGTCTCTGACCTCCAGATCCACTTAATGTTTTTCTAGTGGTCTGCTTTTATGAATCTTTCAAAAGCTATCATTTTAGCCTTCAGAGAAATGATGTACAACTGTCTTTTCCCATTCATTTTTCATGCATTTACATAAAAAGTCATTGATTGTATGTAATTAGAATAATAAGTGTGATTGAAATTTGCAGTTTTGAGAACATAAAAACAGTGACAACACACCAGTCAGGAGGAGAAGGGGGCAAGGGAACCAGAGATGAACAAAGTGGCTGGAAGTGCTGAGTATTAAATGGGGATCAGCAAGCTTTCGTTGACCTAGTGAATTCAGTAAGAGGAGACTGACTAAGAGAGCCATAATAACACTTATGGTGGGTTTATTCTAGACCAAGCCCCATGTTAATCTCTGATTTCCTCTGTCTCTGACTTCTGAACCCCCTTTTAAAAGGACTCACCTGATCAAACCAGGCCCACCCATATCAGGGACAGGAATCTTGGGACCATGTTAGAATTCTGCCTACCACAGAGGACTTCAAGGTGGAGAGGGGCATGGTCTGGCCTATGCCTTAGTAGGATCACACTGGTTCTGCATTAAGAATAGACTCAATAGAGAGGGGAGCATAAATGGACACAAGGTGACCGGTTATGAGGCTTGATGGGGTGTTGAGCTGGAGAGGCCTGAGAAGTGTGTGTTGAGACTGCTGCCTGGCCAGGAACTGCCTGGAGGCCTTGCTGGGGATACTGGGCTTTCTTTTTTTCTTTAAATTTGACTATACCATGCAGCATGTGGGATCTTAGCTCCCCAACCAGGGATCAAACTTGTGACCCCTACAGTGGAGGCACAGAGTCTTACCCCTGGACCGCGGTGGGGAGTTTGGAGATCCTGGACTTTGAAGGGGCCATGGTAGTAGCATCCTGAGTTAGAGACAAGTGTAACTTTGGGTTTGCCAAAGCACAAAGGCTCTGAAGCAGCCTCTGTCCCATCCTGCGGGAGGATTTGCATGGAGTTAAAAGCATTGTGGTTACCCGTGGCAGAGAGGCAGGGTGGGGGTGAGAGCGCTGTGTCTGCGTTTGCTGAGGATATGGGGGCCAGGCTGGGCAGGTGACACGCCTGAGAGCCTGTGAGCTTAGGCCAGGGCCCCATCCCTTCTTCATCCCAGCACCTGTCACCCCTTCTTTCCCTGTCAACGAAGATGTGTCCCTGGCTCCCCTAGAAGGGAAGGCAGCAAAGGCTCTGAGCAGAAGCAGCCTGAAAAGCACAGCAGGGATGCACTGTGAATATCCGAGACTTGTCAGTGCTCCTGGGGCACCGGGGAGGAGGGGAGAGAGAGCATTCAGACGCATATGGAGGCAGGGTTGGGGAGGGATGATGTGGAACTCAAGGTGAAAACACCTAGCCCCATACCTCACACAGAGCAGGCCCGGAACCCAGTGATGTTTACTGAGCACTGGCTCGGTGGACCCAGTGCCTAACACTCCATTTCTGTCTCAAGGAGTTTACAATTTTGTCGAATGTGAGTTTTGAAATAGTTTGTGTGCAACAAGCACACGTGTGTGTGTGTGTGTGTGTGTACACGTGTGTGTAAGAGCTCAAGTATAAATTCTGAGGTGAGATCTTGACTTCAGCACTTACTTGCATGACATCATACAAATCACGGAACCCCCCCTGGGCCTGCCTTCCCATCCTCTTTGTAAAAAGGGGGGGGTGGTACAAGTGCCTGCCTCAGAGAAGGGTCTCATTAATGACATGAATTTGTAAAGTGTTTACAGTGCTTGGAATATAAGTATGTTGTATAAGCGCATGGTACATTGGAAGGACTGATGTTGAAGCTGAAACTCCAATACTTTGGCCACCTGATGTGAAGAGCTGACTCATTTGAAAAGACCCTGATGCTGGGAGGGATTAGGGGCAGGAGGAGAAGGGGACGACAGAGGATGAGATGGCTGGATGGTATCACCAACTCAATGGACATGAGTTTGGGTGGACTCCAGGAGCTGATGATGGACAGGGAGGCCTGGCGTGCTGTGGTTCATGGGGTCGCAAAGTCAGACAGGACTGAGTGACTGAACTGAAACTGAAACAGATAAAGAAGGCTGAGCACCAAAGAACGGATGCGTTTGAACTGTGGTGCTGGGAAAGACTCTTGAGAGTCCCTTGGACTGCTAGGAGATCAAGCCAGTCGATCCTAAAGAAAATCAATCTTGAATATTCACTGGAAGGATTGATGCTAAAGCTCTACTACTTTGGCCACCTGATTCAAAGAACTGACTCATTGGAAAAGACCCTGATGCTGGGAAAGATTGAGGGCAGGAGGAGAAGGGAATGACAGAGGATGGTTGGATGGCCTCACTGACTCAATGGACATGAGTTTGAGCAAACTCTGGGAAATAGTGAAGGATAGGGAAGCCTTCAGTCCACAGGGTTGCAGAGTCAGAAATGACTTAGGGACTGAACAACAAAAACAGCAGAAAAGGCATGAAACTTGAAATCTCCAATGACGTCTCCTCATCTTGTGAATTTCTTTCTCAGTTCTGGAATCTTCTTGTACCTGATGTGGATGGAACTGAAGGGCTCATGACTCAGGGTCACACCTTTTGTGAATGAAGGAGAGAGAGGTCCCAGATGTTCCTGGTTCCAGATGACACCAGAGGTCAGTGGTCATCTACACATGGCCTCTGGCTCCACCCCAGACCACTACAGCCCAGTGTCTGGGGACAGGAACTGGGACTGAACTTCTGAAAGGTTCCTGGGAGGTTTTGGTACCTAACTAGCAACGGGACACACTGAGAGTATTGACTTGTCTTTTTTGCCTGTGTTTAATTCTTCTGTCTGTGGAAAGCGTGCATATGTGTGTGAGGTATTCGTTTGTCATCCACCTGCTCAGACAGAGTTATGGGAACAGCAGGCTTGGACGTGAGGCTTTTGTATTAAAGCTCATTCTATTGTTAGGTAGGTGAATAAAGCTCGTTACTGGTTCTGGTCAAGATGTAACGAGTTTTTCTGTTCTCCACCAGCAGCACCCTCCATCTGCAGCAGGTATGTGGCCTGACGCCCTTTCTGACCATTGCCTGCATCCCTTTCTGAGTCAGGCAGAAAAATCCGAGGGCCAGCAGTCCTGACAATCACTGTTCTGGGAGGTCAGAGAGGGAAGCAGAAAGACGCGGCCTGAGCTTGATGTGAGGAAAGCAGGAGAGCTGAGAAGTGGAGGAATAAAAGCCCCTCCTTGGAGCCCTCCAGCTCCCAGCGCCGCTAAGGGGATGGACGGTCAAGGTGAAGAATTTAGAACTGCATCTCTAGTGGGTTCTGTTCATCCGCCGCTACCCCCACCCCCAGAACTAGAACAGTTTGCTCGGAATGGTGCTGTCTGTCTTTCTGAGGCTCCCTGATTGTTTCATTATGGCTAATGGGCTGATTTCTAGTTACATAACCTCCTCTCTGCTTGTTGAGGTCTCATTATTCCGCAGTGTGGTGTGCGCCAGGTCTGAGTTCCCGTGGAGTTACCTGAGATAAGCTGGAGCGTGCTGTTTCTCATCATTTCCACTCAGCAAGGGAATCAGGGAGAGAGCGCTACACCCTAGCCAATTATTGTGGGGTCCTTTGGGGTTATTGTGTAATCTTCCATGGACAGTGGGATGGAACGGGCCTCGCCCCCTCTGGTGGGTGCACTGGCCGAGGCAGGATCTGTTCCTTACTTAGCAGGTCTTGAGTACATGAGTTCTCTTCCAAACCCAGGAGATTTTGAGGTACATTTGTGTGTGGTTGAGTCGGGGGGGGGGGGGGACTCCTGAATTCACTTGAGGTTTTTGTGCACACCAGTATACAAAAATAAGAAAATAAAAGCAAAGAGAGGCCTTCCATCCAGGCCTGGTAACTGGTAACTGAGGTCCTGAGTGAGCTTTGAAGAACCTTCGAATCCAAGTATGAAAGCCCTGACTCCCAGGGCAAGGTTGTGGCAGGGAGCAGAAGCTTTGGTGAGATGCCAGGGGCTGGAGCCCTCTGAGATAGCAAGGGTGACAAGATGGCATGGGGAGGGGACCGTGGAGGCTTTGGCATCAGCAGAACTGGTTTGACTCTGTTCTGCTGCTTCTCAATCATGTGGTATCAAGTCACTGTATCAATTAGGGTCCAGTCAGGAAAATAGAACACCTCTTTATCTTTCAATGCGTGCATGCTCAGTCATGTCTGACTCTTTGCAACCCTGAGGAATGTAGCTCGCTGGGCTCCTCTGTCCATGGGATTCTCCAGGCAAGAACACTAGAGTGGGTAGCCATTTCCTCCTCCAGGGGATCTTCCTGACCCAGGGATTGAAACTTTGTCTCCTTCGTCTTCTTCATTGGCAGGTGGATTCTTTACCAGTGAGGCATCTAGGAAGCCCAATCTTTTAATAGAGGGTTTTGAGTTAAACAGGCAGTGGAAGAGTCAAAGAGATAAGCAGGGGCTAGGAACAGTGAAGAAGGCTGAGCGCTGAAGAATTGATGCTTTTGAACTGTGGTGTTGGAGAAGACTCTTGAGAGTCCCTTGGACTGCAAGAAGATCCAACCAGTCCATTCTGAAGGAGATCAATCCTGGAATTTCTTTGGAAGGAATGATGCTAAAGCTGAAACCAGTATTTTGGCCACCTCACGCGAAGAGTTGACTCATTGGAGAAGACTCTGATGCTGGGAGGGATTGAGGGCAGGAGGAGAAGGGGACGACAGAGGATGAGATGGCTGGATGGCATCACTGACTTGATGGGTGTGAGTCTGAGTGACCTCCGGGAGCTGGTGATGGACAGGGAGGCCTGGTGTGCTGCGGTTCATGGGGTCGCAAAGAGTCGGACACGACTGAGCGACTGATCTGATCTGAGGAACAGGGGACCAGCACAGTGGGAAGCTGCTGTCCCTGGGACTCAGGGAGGCAGTCTTCTTACCAGAGTTCAGAAGCCAAGGCCGTTCCCAGGAGCTGGGGCCACAGAGGTAGGGAATGTCAGGGGGAGCTGGAATCACAGGGGAGACAAAGCCATGGCTGGAGATGCCATTCATAGCAGAGAATGAGGAGGGATGCTCCCATTGGCTGAGCCTGCTTGAGGGCAAAGGAACCTGGGAAATGAGACTTTCCTGATACAGACCAGAGCCAGGCACGGGTCTAAGAACAAACATGCATAACTGGAACAGCCACCAATGTCTTGAATAAGCCATGTCTAATGTGCTATTGCTTATCCCTAGGCTGAGGCTTCGGAGAAGGCAATGGCACCCCACTCCAGTACTCTTGCCTGGAAAATCCCATGAGTGGAGGAGCCTGGTAGGCTGCAGTCCATGGGGTCGCTGAGAGTCGGACACAACTGAGTGACTTCACTTTCACTTTTCACTTTCCTGCATTGGAGAAGGAAATGGCAACCCACTCCAGTGTTCTTGCCTGGAGAATCCCAGGGACGGGGGAGCCTAGTGGCTGCCATCTATAGGGTCACACAGAGTTGGACACGACTGAAGTGACTTAGCAGCAGCAGGCTGAGGCTTGGAGCTGGACTGGCAAGTGGACACTCTCAATCATCTGGGAGGGGAAGGAAACTCAGTGTCACCCACTTAGGTACCTTCTATGGACCAGGCACCTCAGTCCTCTGTGATAACCTCAATTGTGTTATCGTAAAGTAAATGTGACCCCGTGTACTTCCATTTTACTGCTCTGTTTCTTGCTTTTAGAAGCCACTGGCCTCTTCTTCCTTTTTTAAAATGGTTAGTTCATTTTACTTACTTTTGCTAGCCTTAAGGTGCCACCTACCTCTTTTAAGACTTCTCAGGCAAGACCCACATTTGCCTGAGTGACTGCAGAGAAAGAAGTTTTTAGGGAGAGTGGAAAGCTGATAATATGGGATGTGGCTGAAAGCGTGTATCAGACTAACTGCTCTGCAGCGCCCCCTCCAGCTGGTGGTGAGAAGCCACGGCCATCCTCATCCCTTCCTCCTTTCTCTCCACTCGCTTTCCATTACCCGTCCCTCGGCCCCCGTGCTCAGTGGAAAAGAGATGTCTCACTGAAGGCAAGTTTGTTTAGTGAAGGTTCTGTTTCTGTGTGGGTGGGGTTCAGGGAATCCACACAGAATGGTGGCCCATCGGGGACAAACGAGACCTGGAGGCCGTTGCCACCCACAGCGCCCGAAGGAGCCACGGTGCCAGAGCCCCGGAAGAGTTGGAGCTTGGAGGAGGGGTCAGGCGCTATGTAGTCTTAGAGAAATACAGTCGCTGCATTCCCAAACTGTGGCAAGACATGGAGGGAGCAGAAAAATGTGGACCCATGCATTTCTCCCGGTTGCCCTCTCGTCTCCTGCCAGGCCTTGCATTGGCTGAACCAGAAATGGGAGGGCAGGATGCCAAGTGTAGTGGCCCACAGAGGCTGGCCTCTGAGGTCAGAGCAAGACAGAGGGTAGGGAAGGGATTTGGGGGAGGGGGTACAAATCGAAAATAATCAGCATAGTCTACCTTCTTTATCACTTGGCATCTATTCTTGTCCTTTATTTAGTGAAGTAACATGTGTCTCTGCAACACTGGGGAAGCCCCAAGTCCCATGAACCCCTCTATCATCACAGAGTGATGCTGATACAGTAACACTCCAATCTCGACCCTCGACTGTCATGTCGGTCACTGCTTTTCATATAAAGCAGCAGCAAAAATGTCATGAAAAGAAGCAACAAACAGCTGTTCTTTTTCCACAACTCATTTTGTATTCCCCCGACCCCCTGCCAGCACTTTGATTATTGGGGCACCTGGTAGATGACCCAAACCTTCGTTTGTGCAGGATCCATGCTTTTAGTGGTCCCATCTTTACTGGGTTGTCATGGCTTCCCATCAGCCCTTATTATTGGACGTGGAAGCAATACTGAGAGATGTCCCAGGAAACCTTCTCAATTGCAGTCTTGGTCCCCTTTGCCCCCATGTGTAGCAGCAACCAATTTCTCTTTGTTTTAGTTAAATTAATTAATTAATCATCCCCTTCTCTGACTGTCCACCAAGAGCTCCAATGGCTGAATGTAGCTTGTAGTGTGGTCTTTGGTAGAAGACTTGCTCCAGTGTGGTATCTTAGTTTGGGTTCTTCCAACCTTGGGATAAGAACCTGGGTGCACGTAGTTTATCAGTAGTCATGTATGGTTGTGAAAGTTGGACTGTGAAGAAAGCTGAGCACCGAAGAATTGATGCTTTTAAACTGTGGTGTTGGAGAAGACTCTTGAGAGTCCCTTGGACTGCAAGGAGATCCAACCAGTCCATTCTAAAGGAGATCAGTCCTGGGTGTTTGGAAGGAATGATGCTAAAGCTGAAACTCCAGTACTTTGGCCACCTCATGTGAAGAGTTGACTCATTGGAAATGACTCTGATGCTGGGAGGGATTGGGAGCAAGAGGAGAAGGGGACGACAGAGGATGAGATGGCTGGATGGCATCACTGACTCGATGGATATGAGTTTGAGTTAACTCCAGGAGTTGTTGATGGACAGGGAGGCCTGGCGTGCTGTGATTCATGGGGTTACAAAGAGTCGGACACGACTGAGCAACCAAACTGAACTGATCTCAGAAAACACAAGTGCAAATGTGAGGAAATGAGACATGGGAGGGAGAAGAGCCAATAAAAGGTGAATTAATGATCAAATGACTGTGGGCCACTGGGCTTGGTCCTGCCGGAGACTCTGAGAAATACTGTGAATAGGGCCCTCCAGAGTCCTCCTATCAGAGAACAAGGAGGCTGGGGCTGTGACTACTATCCCTTATTGGTAGAGGGTTTTGACCTTGACTTCTGTCTGTGGTGGAACTGCTACTGCTGCTGCTAAGTTGCTTCAGTCGTGTCCGACTCTGTGCGACCCCATAGACGTAAGCCCACCAGGCTCCCCCGTCCCTGGGATTCTCCAGGCAAGAACACTGGAGTGGGTTGCCATTTCCTTCTCCAATGCGTGAAAGTGAAAAGTAAAAGTGAGGTCGCTCAGTCATGTCTGACTCTTAGCGACCCCGTGGACTACAGCCTACCAGGCTCCTCCATCCATGGGATTTTCCAGGCAAGAGTACTGGAGTAGGGTGCCATTGCCTTCTTCTGTGGTGGAACAAGCTCCCACAATGCTGGAGAAGGCTCTTTGACAGAGAAGGAGGGAGGCTTGCACTTGGCCCTTGTAGAGTGCTAGGACCTGCCTGCCATGCTGTGGAGGGGGACTCAGTGGCATGGCCTGAACAGTGTGTCATCATCACTGAGCCCAAGGAAAGCAAACCCTCCCTAAAGGGGTTGTTGGGCAGTTAGTTCAATTGCTCAGTCGTGTCTGACTCTTTGCAACCCCATGGACTGCAGCACACCAGGCTTCTCTGTCCATCACCAACTCTCAGAGCTTGCTCAGACTCATGTCTACTGAGTCGGTGATGCTGTCCAACCATCTTATCCTGTCATCCCCTTCTCCTCCCACCTTCAATCTTTCCCAGCATCAGTTCAGTTCAGTTCAGTTCAGCCACTCAGTTGTGTCTGACTCTTTGCGACCCCATGAATTGCAGCACGCCAGGCCTCCCTGTTCATCACCATCTCCCGGAGTTCACTCAGAGTCAGCCATCCATCCTCTGCCATCCCTTTCTCCTCCTGCCCCCAATCCCTCCCAGTATCAGAGTCTTTTCCAATGAGTCAACTGTTTGCATGAGGTAGCCAAAGTACTGGAGTTTCAGCTTTAGCATCATTCCTTCCAAAGAAAACCCAGGGCTGATCTCCTTCTGAATGGACTGGTTGGATCTCCTTGCAGTGCAAGGGACTCTCAAGAGTCTTCTCCAACACCACAGTTCAAAAGCATCAATTCTTTGGCACTCAGCTTTCTTTACAGTCCAATTCTCACATCCATTCATGACTACTGGAAAAACCATAGCCTTGACTAGACTGTGGGCAATAAGAGGAGTCATTCTCTCCTCTGTCCCTTGGTTCCGGGACCTGGGTTATCTGACTAAAGGGGGAAGAACACCACACATTGGCCAGGGAACACCACCTTGTAGGACAGCATCACAGCCTTATAGAGGTTGGCCCCCAGCTGGCACCGTAGGAAAGGGACTGCCCTGCTGAAGCTTTGGCCATGGATGAATACAACCTGCCAAGACCTTGGCAAGGTAAGGAAGAAGTGAGGGCAGAGGGGGTGTGGAAAGAAAGACCTCTATCTCTGTCCTCTAGTTCTTCCTTCTACAGTCTCCTGCTGGTCCCTCTCATTGGCTGAACTCAACTGGAAGCAGAGAGGGTCTGGATGGTGCAGCCCACAGGGTCAGTCTTCTGGAGAAGAGCACAGGGCAAAGAGAGCCAGAGGGGTGGGGGAGGGGAGGGCAGCACTCAGGCTGATCAACGGCTCCCAGAATGCCTCCCCGCTTTCTATCCCTCCCACAGTCATCGACTGTGTTCCAACCTCATTACCTCACCCCTGGAATATTGGGACAATCTCTCAGCACGTCTCTGAATCTCCAGTCCACCGTGCCTAATGCCTGAGGCGCACGCTGAGTCCCATCACTCCTCCTTGCAGAGAAGTCTCATGTTCCCCATTCTCTGCTCTTTATTGAAGGTGGCCAGGTGCAAGGCATTTTACAGGATAAAAGGATGATTCAGAGATTGCACTCATTTCTAATAAGGAGGATAGGTATTAAGCTAGAAATGGATCATTTCACCATAAAAGAGATGTGGTTTAAAAGATATGTAAATTTGAGCTCTTAAACATCTTGGCATCATATTCAGGGATCTTCACAGTTTAACTCCAAATTTTCCTTCCAGACTTGTTTTCTAAGGCATGTTCTACTTTATTCTCCCATGTGCCCAGGGTCCCAGCTCTGATGGTTGCCTGGCATCCTTTGCACCAATCATAGTTCGGATTCAGTGCCTTTGCTCTTGTTATTTCTTTAGCCCAGAAAGCCCCTCCTCAGCTGGCCTTTGGGATGGTCTGATCAGTCACTCACAGCGGGGTGAGTCAGAGCACCAGACTTCTAGGGCCTCCTACTTGGAGTGTGGTCCTCAGACCAGTAGCATGGCATTGCCAGGGGCCTTCTCTCAGGTGACTCTCAGGCTCACCTGAATCGAGACTCAGATTCTGCCCTTGAACCAGAGCCCCAGGTGATTCTTATGTCCTTGAAAGTCTGAGAAACATCCTATGTTTTGTGAGCTACCTAAGTGGGGCTTGTAGTGTGAGCAGGGATGCTTCCCCTTCCCAGTGTTCCAGAATAAAAGGCAAGGGCTTAGTTTTTACTGTAGTTATAAGCTGTCTGTGTTTCTAGCTTCCTAGCTTTTAAATTGTAAGGATGAGGGAGGCTACCGAAATGGTTAAGAGAATGGACTTTTAAAGCATATAGCCACGGGTTCAAATCTCAGCTCTGCCACATATTAGCCTGGGGCTTTAATAAAGGCAATTAGGGGATTTCCTTGCAGTCCAGTGTTTAGGACCCCATGTTTTCACTGCCAGTGCATGGATTCAATCCCTGGTCAGGGAACTAAGATCCCACAAGCCACGTGGCTGAATAAATAAATTAAAGGCAATTAACCTTTCTCAGCCTCAACTTTCCAAAACATAATGTATTAATGATACTACCACAGAGGTGCAAGGATCAAATGAGATAAAATATGAACTTTAATAAATGTTAATTGCATTTATTGTTTGGCAAACATGTGAAGAAAAGCAAAAAGCAAGAAACCTTTTCATGGGAAGGTCTGAACCAGATAGCCAGTGATGGGAGGGGCAGGTCTTCGGTGCTGGAGCTCCAGGGCATCAGAGTGAAAAATGAGAGCAGACAAAGCCACGTCCGAGAGCAACTGAGTCAGCCTGGCTAAACAGAGGTTCCCGTACCAGAACAACATCCTTAGGCACTGTCTGGAATGCAGGCTGCATCCTGGTGGGCTCCCTGGAGGTGGGGTTGTGACATACAAAGTTAGAGGTGTCTGATCAGCCAGGACTGAAAAGGAGACATGCACCCTCTTCCTGGATGACTCATCCCAAATAACCACAACCATGTAATGTCTGACCAGGGTTCTGCCACGTGCCGTACACGCATCTCCATCATTTCTTTTAATCCGGGCTGTGACAGGGATTAGCCTGCTTGTACAGGTCTCCTATGACGGCCCACCTCTGCTGATTCACACAGGAGAGATGATCTAGGCAGGGCAAAAGACAACTTTGAATGTGTCTCCACAGACTTTGACATTTTGAGCAGGAAACAGAAGGACTTGAGGGCCCATGATGTGTTTTCTTCCCTCCTTCCTGTTGAAGGTTGTGACTTTGGAGGAGAGAGGAAGCTGTGAGATGAGAGCAGCTGGCTCCAGGGAGGGTTCTGAAGTCTGAAGTCAGTGGACTTAACACACTAGGGAGATGGCTGCTGACAGGATGGAGTGAACACCCAGGGAGTGTGGGTTTGGGCCTGGATGCTTGCCAAACCCATGTTGAAGACTTTCAAGGGGCATCAGACTGTGGAGAAAAATGCCCAGAAAAAAATGGGAAGCTCAATATGATCAGTGGTGTATGTAGCGACATGGAAGCAGATGGTAAATCTTCAAATGAAGATAAGAAGGAAGGGGTTGGGAACGTGACTGTAGACTCCAGACCCAACTGCTCATGGTGTGGGCCAGGAATATTGAACTTGAATGGCAATGCAAGAAGGTGAATGCACGTGCAGATTTATTTTCTCCCTTTTGTAGGTTTATGCCAAGCCGAGGACTGTCATTAATGCTGTTCCAAAGAGACAGTTATGCAGTGGGTAAGTTTTGGTCTCAGGAGTTCAAATCCTGGATCTGCCTTTTGCTCTGTGTGCCTCTGGGCCGGAACTCTGACTTGCCTTAGTGGTAGTTTTCTCATCTGTGAAGTAGAATAATGAAGTCCATCTCATAAGGTTATTCAGAGAATTCAGTGAAATGATACAAGCCAAGGGTACTGTTAGATACACACAATGTCCCATTGCTACCAGGGGAGCCTTTTCTGTTCTGGTGACATAAACTAGCCCTTCCAGGTGGTCCCTCTGGACCCCCACACTAGCCTGATCAGGCACAAGGACATCCAAAATTCTCCCAAAGCCACAGGTAGAGAAGGAGCTTCCCAGGCAGGAAATGGAAGGGAGATGATAGTCAAGTAGGAGGAAACTCACAGGCAAGTGGTGTCTTGAAGGTCCAAGAAGGATGGACTTGATGAGAGAGGAGTTATCTTCAGTGTCAGGCGCTGGTGAAAGGGGAGGTGTGCCATCCAGGGAGAGCAGGAGAGTACCTCTGGACTTGAGGGGTGTGCTGTGCGGGAGGAGGAAGACCTGGAGCCGGCCCCACCTGCTGTAGAGCTTGGAGTTTGTGGACCCCTCTGTCTTGACCTTCCTAACTATTATGATTAAGTAATTTATTCTTTTAACTTTCTTTTAGCTCTAAATGATTCTGTGATGAAAGAATTGACTTTGAATTGGACATTGTCTCAATTCATTTAGCACTCATTGAACATCCAGGAAACTTACTGTGTTTGAGGCACCTTGGGGAGCACACACGTGGTTTAGAACCTCTGTCACCCACTGTAGCTTGATCGGGCTGAATCATTCACCTTTCCCGAGCCTCAGTTTCCCCACGTGTTGCAATCATTACTGAGCACTGGCTGCCCTGGCAAAGTACCAGGCTGTTTTCAGTGAGATTATCTAACTACTTACAACCTGAGGAAGAGTTTGTCATTGGGGAATAGGACTGAGAGAAGTTGTATAATTTATTCCAGGTCCCATGTCTGTGAGCAGTGGAGCTGGGAGATGGGCAGAAGTCTGCCTCCCCCTATATACTGCCTCTGCATGGCTGTGTGCTACTTTATGGGCAGAAGACACACTGCCTGGGCCATGTGTCTGTACCATAGAGCAGACCTGGTGAGTTACAGTTATGTAGTTGTTCATCCATCTCTCCTGCAAGGTGTCAGATTCTTTTTTATATATTTGTTTTTGGTTGTGCTGAGTTACTGTTGCTGCTCTCGGGCTTTCTCTAGGTCCCTAGAGCGGGGCTATTGTCTAGTTGCAGCGTGTGGGCTTCTCTCTGTGGTGGCTTCTCTTGTTGCAGAGCACAGGCTTTAGGCAAGTGGGCTTCAGCAGTTGCAGCACACAGACGCAGTAGTTGTGGCTCATGGGCCCTAGAGCGTGAGGGCTTCAGTAGCTGTGGCATGTAGGCTCAGTAGTTGCAACTCCTGGGCTCCAGAGTGCAGGTTCAGCAGTTGTGGCACATGGGCTAGTGGCTTTGAGTCATGTGGGATCTTCCAGAAGCAGGATTGAACCCAGGTCTCCCATTGGGAGTGGGAGTGGATCCCTAGCCACTGTACCACCAGGGAAGTCCAAGGTGTAAGACTCTTAAACGCAGGGGGTGATTCTGAATTACCTGCTTGTAGTACTAGAGCCTAGGAGAAGCATCTGGTATATAACAGGGGCACAAAAGATGTTGGATGAGTGGCTACAGCTCAGGCTCTGTGGATGGTTTGAAAAATATAGTCTCTGCTCTCAAAGACATAATCTAATGGTGATACGGAAATACATCTAGGTAATGACAGCACAATGAGATACTTACTTTAATGGATATATGTATACAGTACACGTTTTCTTCTTGTGATTGCATTTATTCATGTGAATAAATACATTTTTAAATGTGAATACATTTTAAAAATGAAAAGTTAAGGTAATTTTTATTATGGAATATTTTAAGCATGTACATATAAGGAACAATTGTGTATCTATCACCTAACTTTATAAAATCTTAACATTTGCCATGTTACATGAAAACATACCAGCTTCCCAGGTGGTGTTAGTGGTAAAGAACCTGCCTGCCAATGCAGGAGACATGAGACATGGGTTCAATCCCTGGATTGGGAAGATCCCCAGGAGGAAGGTGTGGGAACCCACTCCAGTATTCTTGCCTGGAGAATCCCATGGACAGAGGAGCCTGGTGGGCTACAGTCCATGGGGTCACACAGAGTCAGACCTGACTGAAGCGACTTAGTACACACACACGCATGAAAACACACACCATAAATATATTGCAGATCAACTGAAAGAATCTATATATTCCTTTAGCTCTCATTCCCTTATTAATGTGAATTTGGGCTTAATGTCCCCATATATATTCTTGTATACTATTGCTTTGTATATACATATCCATAAACAATATATATTGTTTTAATATTTTATGTATTGTTTTCATTACTCTTTTGCTCAAAGTTACCATTTAAGATTTATTCATGTTGATATACTATAGCTCTAGTTCATTCACTTTAACTCATATATATTTCATATCATTTTTGAATGTTTTAAAATAATAAATTAAAAGTAATACCTGCTTCATTAATCTGGATAATATAGATGCATATAAAGAAAAGTTGCCCTCTCTCCAGCCTGCTCTATGTCCTGAGGTAAGCCAGGAGACTACCTGTTTGGTGGGTGTCCTTCTATAACTTTCTCTTGCCTCAGACAAGTGTATATACAGCATATATAGATGCCTTTCTTTCTCTTTTCCTTCCTTACTTTTTTCTTTCTGTTAATAGTATGGGATTCTACTAAACATGTAGTTGCTGCTGCTACTGCTAAGTTGCTTCAGTCGTGTCCAACTCTGTGCAACCCCATAGACGGCAGCCCACCAGGCTCCCCCGTCCCTGGGATTCTCCAGGCTAGAACACTGGAGTGGGTTGCCATTTCCTTCCCTAATGCATGAAAGTGAAAAGTGAAAGTGAAGTCAGTCAGTCATGTCCGACTCTTAGCGACCCCATGGACTGCAGCCTACTAGGCTCCTCCGTCCGTGGGATTTTCCAGGCAAGAGTACTGGAGTGGGGTGCCATTGCCTTCTCCAAAACATGTAGTAGGTGTGTCTTGTTCCACTTAATCTGAGATGTGTCTTATTCTTATCCTGAGATGTGTCTAATTCCACTTAATCTGTGTAGATTTATTGGATGCAAGTCTTAAACTTGACTTTCATCCTGTGTCTGCAAAAGTGAACGTTTAGATCAGGCCCTGTGCCTCTCACCAGAGAGATATCCTCTCTGCCCTTAAACTGGGAAGAGGAAGTCCCACGAGGGGCAGGTGGGAAAGAGGCAGGAATGCTCTGCTAGGCCATGCAGAAGACCAGGCTTTGGGCAGGAAGGGCCTTAGCCATTATCGAGAATCATAGCTCTCCACAGACATGGGTGTGTTCAAGTTGGAGTCAGGCTAGATTACAAGAACGTTTTTCAGTAATAACTGATAGAAGCTTTAGAATTTTTGGTTCAAAGTTATCCCTGGAGCAACATAATTTTTCAGGAAAGCCTGGGTCACCCATGGGCGAAGTTATGCATCACATACGTCTGAGACTGTGATCTCAGCCCACCTCCCACTTCCTGTATCACCTCTGTATCAGTCAGGATGCAGGTTTTGCTGCTTTGATGAAGACCTGAAGCTGCAGCTGGCACAAATTTTCAAAATTCTTATAAGCTGGTTGTTAAGCATCAGATCAGATCAGATCAGATCAGTCGCTCAGTCGTGTCCGACTCTTTGCGACCCCATGAACCCCAGCACGCCAGGCCTCCCTGTCCATCACCAGCTCCCGGAAGTCACTCAGACTCGCATCCATCGAGTCAGTGATGCCATCCAGCCATCTCATCCTCTGTCGTCCCCTTCTCCTCCTGCCCTCAACCCCTCCCAGCATCAGAGTCTTCTCCAATGAGTCAACTCTTCGCATGAGGTGGCCAAAATACTGGAGTTTCAGCTTTAGCATCATTCCTTCTAAAGAAATTCCAGGATTGATCTCCTTCAGAATGGACTGGTTGGATCTTCTTGCAGTCCAAGGGACTCTCAAGAGTCTTCTCCAACACCACAGTTCAAAAGCATCAATTCTTCGGCGCTCAGCCTTCTTCACAGTCCAGCTCTCACATCCATACATGACCACAGGAAAGACCATAGCCTTGACTAGGCGAACCTTTGTTGGCAAAGTGATGTCTCTGCTTTTGAATATGCTATCTAGGTTGGTCATAACTTTCCTTCCAAGGAGCAAGCGTCTTTTAATTTCATGGCTGCAGTCACCATCTGCAGTGATTTTGGAGCCCAGAAAAACAAAGTCCGACACTGTTTCCACTGTTTCCCCATCTATTTCCTATGCAGTGATGGGACCAGATGCCATGATCTTCGTTTTCTGAATGTTGAGCTTTAAGCCAACCTTTTCACTCTCCACTTTCACTTTCATCAAGAGGCTTTTTAGCCCCTCTTCACTTTCTGCCATAAGAGTCGTGTCATCTGCATATCTGAGGTTATTGATATTTCTCCCGGCAATCTTGATTCCAACTTGTGTTTCTTCCAGTCCAGCATTTCTCATGATGTACTCTGCATATAAGTTAAATAAACATGGTGACAATATGCAGCCTTGACGTACTCCTTTTCCTATTTGGAACCAGTCTGTTGTTCCATGACCAGTTCTAACTGTTGCTTCCTGACCTGCATACAGATTTCTTAAGAGGCAGATCAGGTGGTCTGGTATTCCCATCTCTTTAAGAATTTTCCATAGTTTATTGTGATCCACACAGTCAAAGGCTTTGGCATAGTCAATAAAGCAGAAATAGATGTTTTTCTGGAACTCTCTTGCTTTTTCCATGATCCAGCGAATGTTGGCAATTTGATCTCTGGTTCCTCTGCCTTTTCTAAAACCGGCTTGAACATCAGGAAGTTCACGGTTCACATATTGCTGAAGCCTGGCTTGGAGAATTTTGAGCATTACTTTACTAGCATGTGAGATGAGTGCAATTGTTCGGCATAGCCATCATTAAAATTTTAATCATATAAATTTAAAAAGCAATAAATTGGAACTTCCCTGGCATTCTGAGCTTCTAATGCCGGGGGTCTGGGTTTGATCCCTGGTCAAAGAACTGGATCCCACATGCTGCAACTAAGAGTTTGCATGCCATAGTGAAGACCGAAGATTACCAAGTGCTGCAACTATGACCCAGTGCAGTTAAATAAGTAAATAATAAGTAGGGGTGCTTCAAAAAAGGCAATAAACAATTCTAAAAACAAGGGCAATGAATACTCAAAACTCATAATTTCCTAATTATTTTACTACATTTTACTATTTGCTGTGCTTCGACAGTGATGTACATCTATTATACAAGCACAGAGGTACTGCTCTGCAATGGTGTGGTGATCCAAGCTACTTTGATCTTGCTGCTCTGACGTCTCAACACCTACATTCTGTCCTGGCTCCAGGGAGGCTTGTTTAAGTTCTAACATCCATCTTGTACCCTAGGCAGACAAGAAAGAGGGGAAAGAGGAGGGCGAGGTTCACTCCTTCCCTTTTCAAGTCACGGTTGTGTATTTGCATACATCACTTTTGCTGTCATCCCATTGGCCACACCTCACTGCAAAGGATCTTGGGAGTATGGCCTTTATCTGGGCTTCTGTGTGCCTAGCTAAAACTCTTTTTACTGTTGAAGGAGGGAAAGGCTGCTGGAGGGTCAGCTGGTACTCTCTGTATAGCATTTCATGGATTCTTCTCATAGCCCTACACCACTAAGCATCCTATCCCACCCTTGTCCTACTTCTTCTGAAGGCCTGTTACAGGGCTCAGGCTTGCCATGGTCATAACCAGTAGAGACATGGAATTCTTCAGCCAATCTCACATCCTCAGCCTCCAGGCAGTAAGAAGAGACTCAGAGGCACATGAGACAGACCCATTTCTTCTAGAGTTAGGGCAGCAACAGATGAACAAAGGCACAAGAGGCCCCCTCTATTCAGGGCTGACCTGGGATCTGAGGAGGGAGGGGATAATGAAACCAGGAAAAATGAGATAGTACCAGCCTCAAGGAGCTTCTAGTCCAGATGAAATGCTTCTACCTGGAAGATCACTAACAATACAGGCAGTAACCGCCAGGGACAAGGTAATTCCGCTCTAATTTTAAATTCTGGGCAGAGAACCAGTCTCCATGAGCAACCAACTCACTGCTGGACTAAGCTCTTGTTTTTAGCTTTTATAGTTATAATCAAATAAAACTTGCAACGAAGTTAGGTTGACATTAGTTAAAGATCTACATAATTGTTGTGCTGCCTGGTAATTAGGCAGAAATGGTAAGCAATTCACATAAATGACTGTAATTAGCATTATTTTTACATAGCCAACATAGTTTTTAATTTTCCCTGTTACCCTGTATAGTTTATCGGTTGTCACTCTTAGCTCCAACGGTAACTAACACTTTGCAGTGGTAGGTAGGCTGCCTGGCCCTCTCCAACCTCTGCCCTGAGCTCAGAATGGCTTTTCCTGCACTTCCCCATCAAGCCCTCTTCATACTGGTAAGTGGCCAAGTTGTTACAGGCTTGGGGTCTGGAGTCAAAATGCCTTTACAACCCACTCCATGACTTAAACTTGGTGACCTTAGTGAATTGTTTGATCTTTCACAGAATTGCTTAGACATCATTTCTGAGAAGGGGTGTGGGATATAATTAGTAATACATGTATGTTATTATGCACTCACTTATTCATTCATCCAATCGACAATGAATTTCAGCATCTGCTCTCAACCAGATAGTGCTCTAGGTGCTGAGCACTGGTAGTGAACCAAAGCTCTGCTCCCATGGTTTGCCTGTTAGAGCAGGGAGGCAGACAACTAGCACACATCGCGGTTTATCAGGTGGTGGTCAGTTGCGTGAGGAATACAAGGGGAGGAAGGTGTCCTGGTGAGGGAGGCTGCTCTTTCAGCAGAAGAAATGGGTCAGGATAAACTAGGCCAAAGAGCAGGAACAGAGCAACTCCTAGTTTCTGGGGCTTCCTTTTGCTCATGCTGCTTGTCCACTCTGGGACAGCCTGGATTCTACTCCACATCTTTATCACCCTGCAACCCAGGCTGACTGTCTTCAACCTCTGTACTGTCCCTGGACATGAGAGCAAGTGAAAAGGGGAACGTGAAGACTCATATCTGGAAGTGACATTGGCCAGGGTAAGTTGCATGCTGTACTTGATTTCAAGGATGGCGGGAATGTGGGGCCCTACCTTATGCCTGTAAGGAGAGGAGCCAGAAATACTGATGTGCTGAGTAATTTCATTTATCCTGGATCTGCTCTCTGTCCTGTTCATGATCTTGTACTTGAACTCCACGCACTGTATCACCAGGGCTCCCTGGCCCTCTAACTCCCACTTGGATTTGGCCAAAAGAGCGCACCAAGAGGAGAGCCAAGGGTGGGGAAGGGCAGGCTGGTGTTCTTGATGCTCCCTGCCCTGCCATGGCTGATCTTCTACAACCACAGCTCCACCAGGCACTCTCACACCTCGGCTCCAGCTCTCACATGGGCTCTGGTAACATCATTACTTTGGCCACCTGATGCAAAGAGCTTACTCACAGGACAAGACCCTGATGCTGGGAAAGATTGAGGGTGGGAGGAGAAGGGGACGACAGTGGAAGAGATGGTTGGATGGCATCACTGACTCAATGGACATGAGTTTGAGCAAGCTCTGGGAGATAGTGAAGGACAGGGAAGGCTGGTGTGCTGCAGTCCATGGGGGTCGCAACGAGTTGGACATGACTTAGTGACTGAACAACAGCAACAACATCCCTTGTCTTGTTCCTTTAGGACTAAGGGTGAGGAAGGGTAGTGTCAGCCTCCCAGCATGGCTAGTATCTGAGGCCTCAAAACCTATTCTTGGCTTCCTCTGTGAATAGTACCTTCTTGAAAAGATCTTTTCAAAGATGAATGCTTCATCTGAATCTGGCAAAAATATCTATGCTACAGAGGCCTCTCTGAGGAAATGGCATGTGATGTGAGGGAGAGAGTCAAGCAGGTATCTAGCAGAAGAGGGTGGAGCAGACAGGGAAGACCAAGGAGAGGAGTGGAGGCTGATACTAGGCACATACAGGGGACAGGGAGCCAGGTTCAGGGCTGTGAGTGTGGTGGGGAAGTGAGAGGAGACCAGGCCAGAGAGGTGGAGGCCCAGATTATGTCAGACTCTTTGATGGGATGGAAGGGATTTGTGATTTTATTCAAAGTGACATAGGAAACCCCTGGTGGTGGGGAGAGGTTGAGTGGGTGAGCGACAGGACCTGACTTACAGTTTTAAAGGATCACTCTGATTTTAGGGACAAAGTGGAGATGATGTGTTAGGAGGCCAATGCTGAAGTCCCAGAGGGAGGTGTGAGGTGTGGTGGCTTGGACCAAGGTGAGAGCCATGGAGGTGGTGTGCTAAGGCTTGTACACACTTATGTCTGATTCTTTGAGAGTCCATGGACTGTAGCCTGCCAGGCTACTCTGCTCATGGAATTTTCTTGGCAAGGGTGCTGGTGTGGGGTGTCATTTCCTCCTCCAGAGGATCTTTCTGACCCAGAGATCAAACCTGCGTCTCTTGTGTCTTCTGCATTGGCAGATGGATTCTTTACCACTAGTGCCATCTGGGAAGCTCCATGGGGGTGGTGAGAAGGGATCAAATTAGGACCTAGGTAGAGATGACACAAGACTGGCTGATGGATTGAATGTTGGCATAAGAGTAAAGGAGAACTTAAGAAAGACTCCAGGTTTTGGCCTGAGAGGAAAGGATTGAGGGGGATACATCTATTTGGGAGAGGTAAAATCATGTCAGTTTCCATCATATTAAGTTAAAGATACTTGTTAGGACTTGAAGGGGAGCTGTTAAGTTAGTGATGAGAGGGAGAGGTCAGAGCTAGAAATAAAAATTTGATGATTACCAGTGGTACATGCATGCTAAGTCTCTCAGTCATGTCTGACTTTGTGACCCCATGGAGTGTAGCTTGCCAGGCTCCTCTATCCTCAGGGATTCTCCAAGCAAGAATACTGGAGTGGATTGCCATGCCCTCCTCCAGGGGAGCTTCTTGACCCAGGGACTGAACCCACAACTCTTACGTCTCTTGCACTGGCAGGCAGGTTCTTTACCACTACACCACCTGGGAAGCCGGGGGTAGGTGGTATTTACTGCTTAGAGATGGATGAGCTTTGCTAGTGAATGAGAGCAGTGGGGAAGAGAAGTCTGAAGATCCAAGGAGGATGCTCTAACATTTAAAAGTTCAGAAGATAGGGAGGCTCCAGCAGAGGAGATTAGGAAGGTTTAGCTGAATAGGAAGAAAATTAAGTGAAGCCAGTGTTCCAGGTAGGAGAAGCGGGTATTAACTACATCCAGTGCTGCTGAGAGACTGAGTTAGATGGAGACACCCTTTCAGGTCTTAGCTTTACTGGCCCTCTTCTAAGAAGTGTGTTCTAACCCCTGGGGGCTCAGGAGCTTTGTGACATGCTCTTATACACCACTGCGTCTCCTCCACACTGTATTTACCTTCTGCCAAGTCCATCTTCCCCACTGTACACAGCTCCTTGAGGGCAGGAATGGTGTCTTTACTCAATCACACTGAACCCAATGCCAAGCACTTGGTAGAGTTAAATTGATAAATGATTTGTTCAGTTGCTCAGTTGTGTCTGACTCTTTGCAACCTCATGGACTGCAGCACGCCAGGCTTCCCTGTCCTTCACAGCCTCCTGGAATTTGCTCAAACTCATGTCCATTGAATCAGTGCGTTGATAATAGTTCACTAAAAACAAACAAACAAAAACCCATGAGTCAATCAAGGTGCAGTACATACTCATCCCCCTCCAATACATTTACTGTCCAAAGCTCCAAATTTTATTCTCAAGAGCTGAAGTTCCTTACTTTTTTCACCTTGCAGGGGCCTGAAGATTTGTAAGTTTCTTTTAAGCACTTTCATTTTAGTAGTTGGGGCCCCACCAATGTTCCTCCTCCTTCTGATGCCTAGGGCTTCTGGGACTATTTCTCCTGGTTGAGCAACCTAGGTACCACGGGACGGAGCTGCAGAAACATGGAGACATAGATTTACAGAGTGTCTTCCTTGGTGATAACTTACTAAATCCTAAGAAAGAAACAGCCATGGGAAGGAGGAGGTGGGTGGAAGACAGAGGAAGAGAGGTGGGGAGTAAAGAAGGGAGGGAGGGAGAGAGGCCCAGGACAAAGGTAGCAGCCTGGTATGTATGAAAGAGGTGGCCTTGAGGAAATGAACTTTTTCTTCTCTGGCATCTCAGAAATGCTTTAGTGAAATTCCCTTGTTTTATAGAAGGGAAGTTGAGCCTGAGAAGCAAATGGCTTATCCAAGATTTTAGCGTTGGTGGTGTGGCAGGCCTGGCCTAGACTTGTGTCTGTCAGTTCAGTGCATTTTCTTTTCTTTTTTCTTTTTACATAATTATTATTTTTTAATTTATTTATTTTTATTGGAGGCTAATTACTTTACAATATTGTAGTGGTTTTGCCATACATTGACATGAATCAGCCATGGGTGTACATGTGTTCCCCATTCTGAATCCCCCTTCCACCTCCCTCTCCATCCCATCCCTCTGGGTCATCCCAGTGCACCAGCCTTGAGCAATTTTCTGTAACTTGGTGGTGACCTTAGAGTCAGGAACAGGTTTTCTTCCTTTTCCAGGGATATTTCTTCTACTTATTCAGTGATACCTGGAGCTGCTGTCAAAGACAAGCTTCTTGTTCCACAGGTGAAAGGAGAAAGGCTAAAATTGCAAATGATGGAGAGAGAACAGTGCCAAGGGCGCTTCTCTGCTAAGGGACAAAGGATGGGAGTTCCTTAGACGGGCTGGGAAGGGAGTGCCCTCCTGCGGTCCGCTGGAAGGAAAGCAAAGAAAGGGAGAGGAAGACAAGGCTAGAGGTGAGGAATTCAGCCTGAAATTGGGGGGACTTTCTTGGTGGTCTAGTGACTAAGACAGCACTCTCAGTGCAAGAGGCCCAGGTTTGATCCCTGATGAGGGAACTAGATCCCACATGCCGCAAGGGAGAACCCACATGCCTCAACTATAATAAAAAAAGGTCTGGTACACTGCAAAGATCGAAGACCCCATGTGCTGCAACTAAGACCAAGTGCAGCCAAATAAATAAATATTTTTAAAAATTCTTAAAAATAATTTTTAAAAAAGAAATCCTGAAGTTGGGTGGGGAGAGGGAGGGGGGCAAATTAGCTATCCTACTGCTGAGAATGAATAGAACCATCTCACGATGGAGCAACTTGACTGAGCAGATTGAGAAGGTGCAAGAAAGGGAGAGAGGCCCCATTCTCATCCAACCAGTGAAAGCGAGGTATGAATCTTGGTTCCTCTCTCATTAGGGAAACAAATGGTCTGCTGAGGAGGGTTCAGGTTCAAGGAGTCGAGTGTGACCAAGTTCGGACGAGATCTGCAAAACTGGGTGATCCTGGGGTTCAGCAGTGGGCTTGGCCCTCAGTCCCATGAGCTGAGCGTTCTTTGCTTTGCTGGAGTTTGGAGGCTTTGCCGGAGTTTGGAGGCTTTGCCAGACTCTGTCTCACCTAGATCTTTCTAATGGTGCTAATTTTCAAACCCAATCATTTCCATAAAGAGCCTGGCAGCCTCGCCTCCCTTCTCAGTGAAGGTTTAATAGCAGAGCACTGAAATAGGTCTCGTTGCTAAGCCTTCATTATTTCCACAACATATACTACAGGACTCCTACTAATACACCATGAAGCATTGTCCTAATTAAAACTAAACGACTCATGTCAGATTAAATGAGAGGAGTACATTGGGTTAGCCAGGACTTTGGCTTGCAATTGTGTGTTTGTTTACTTGTTAATTGGCCAGGTTCAATAACCTACCTCAGTATTTTCTTCTCATCAATTCAAATCACTGACACTTCAGACTTGGTCTGTTGGGGAGTCCTGGCCGAGGAGATGAGATGCCTGACAATCCGTCCCACTGTGCTGTCTTGTAAAGCTGTTGAGCCGCTGTGTGCTCAGGTTCTCCTGGAGCAAAGGAAACGTGTCTTTCATGAGCCTCCCACCTTTTGTGGACACTGCAAAGCTACTGTAAAGTGGGGTCATCTGAAGAGCTTCTACGTGTGCTCCCCTATGGAAGAACTTTGATTCAAAGGCTTCCTAGATCCAGGAGTCCAACAGGTCTTTCAAGGCTAGTGTAAGCAGGAACAGCCTCCCTCCCCCAATTCAGAGATGAGAAAACTGTGGCTCAGAGAAATTGGGTAGCTTGCCCAAGTTCACAAGGCTAGCAACTCCCTGTGGTTTTGGTGTCCCTCTTCAAAGGGCTTCCCTGGTGGCTCAGATGCTAAAGAATCTGCCTGCAATGCCAGAGACCCAGGTTTGATCCCTGGATCATTTCCTGGATCATTGATCCCTGGAGGAGGAAATGGCAACCCACTCCAATATTCTTGCCTGGAGAATAACCATGGACAGAGGAGCCTGTGGGCTACAGTCCATGAGGTATCCAAGAGTCGACCCGACTAAGCGATCAACACTTTCATTTCCACTCTCTTCAAAGCACACACCCACCATGGCATTCATCACATTGTGTGTCTACTGACATTTTCCTACCTGTCTCCTATACCAACTCAAGAGCTCTTGAGCACTCAGTGGCTTCGTGGTGGGCAGATGGAGTTCATGTCATTAAAGGACCATCTTACGTGTAGATGGTCACCATGGGAGCCCATTGCTATGAGAGCACATCCCTTGCCTATTGTTGTTATTCAGCCTCTCAGTCATGTCCGACTCTTTGTGACCCCATGTACTGCAGCGTGCCAGGCCTCCCTGAATTTCCTTGCAGCCAATTTAGGAAGGTGAATTCCTAGAAGTAATGGGACAAATTTCCACATGAAAAGTTGAAGAAAGAGGAATGAAGTGGTAGAGGTGCAGAAGAGGGGAATATTGTAATAGAAAGGATTCTGATTTGTAGCCAGACAGATCCAGGCTCAAGTCTTGGTCCCTTACCATCTCCTGGAGTTTGCCCAAGTTCATGTCCATTGTATCAGTGGACAAAAAGATATGACAACAAAGGATGAGTCCCTTGTCTTGCTACCTGATGACTAAATTTCTACAACTTGGCATTTCTCTTTTTGGTTTAAGGCTCATATTTTGTGTAAAAATGATGAAAGCCGGTGGGCAGTGTCTTTGCTAGGTGTTATCATTTTCACCTACTTGTGAATGAAGATACCAGGCTAGCACTTTCTCCAGAGATGCAGTCTTCTTTTACAAGGGAGGGGACGGTGCTGGGGCTAGGACACACGCCCTTTACATCTCAGCCTAATGTTTTCCCCTTTGTGTGATGCTCAGAGGTCCTGGGTACCTGGGGCCAGGAGAGTTGTGGGAAAATCCTTGGGCAAGAACTCCCAGCTAAGCGAGGAGGGTTTCCAGGAAAAGGGGTGCTGGGCTCTTCTCACCGCATGGCACACAGGGTGTGCCTTGGGGCTTCCTGCCTCACACCAAAGTGGGTTATTATCACAGTGAACACCCCACTCTCCTCCTGCCACTGGTGTTCAGAAAATAACTCAGGCTGTCATTAACCAGTCAGCATAATTTAGTACCAGCATGAAAAAGAGGGAAAGAAAAGGGGAACTAGGGAGAGAGTTTACCCAGGAGGGAGACAATACAGCTTCCAGATGGTTCTCCCTGAGGCTGTGTGGCCTCCAGGTTTACCTGGAGCCGCAGGCTCCAGCCAGAGTTTTGATAACTGAGGAGCCCCAGGTGTGTGAGCTGGCCCTGACCTGCCCACACAATGGTCAGTGTGCCCTGATCTGCACAGACTGTTTGGAGACATGTTAGCTACAATCCAGTGCACTTTGCACAAAGGCAAAAAGATGTGTATGGGATCCTAGAATGTTCGTTGCTATAGCAACATCTGCCTTTATTATCACCTAAATCCATTCACAGTATAAATATAGTAACTATTTGACTTCCCCACCCCCAGTCCACTTGGTAGAATATTTTTTAAAAAATTGTGACAACGAAAAAAAGAAAAAAGAAAACTGCAGCAAACTCCAGTATCATGGGAGTGTGTGTAGAAGTGACTTTTGGAGGTGGGGATAATATGGGGACATTTGTGGTTGGGATAAATTTTCACAAGTTGCAAGTTAGTGGAGAGGCTGGTTTCCTTGCAGCCAATTCAGGAAGGTGAATTCCTTGAAGTAAAGGGACAAATTTCCATATGGAAAGTTGAAGAAAGAGGAATGTAGTGGTAGAGGTGCAGAAGAGGGGAATATTGTGATAGAAAGGGTTCTGATTTGTGGTCAGACAGACCTGGGCTCAAGTCTTGGCATCACTGCTTATCACTTGAGGAACAATGGGCTGCTTGATTCCAAGTCTGTTTCCTTATCTGTTAAATAGGAATATCCTGTAGCCTATTTCAGGAACTTTATCTCCTTGGACCAGCACTTGACATCAGTTCACCAGCAGACATTTATTTCCTATGCACAAGCTCAGTCCTCTGCAGGGGAAGGGGAAAGGGGGCAGACCCAGCAGGGGCAGGAAGATCTTTGTGCCAGTTTGGAGATCATCTGTGATGTTAATGATGGCCCACAGCAGACTGGGAAATGGCATGACAAGCACTGTGAGTATCCTTGGGGTAAAATACTCTCCTTCTATCATATAATTAAGGTGACCTTAAAAAAACCTGTAGAGTAGTTTGGGGAAGAAGAAGAGTCTAACACCTAGCTACACGTGGATATGCTATTATTTACTGATTAAACCATTTCTCTTTTATGAGACATTTGGTTTGTTTCAAGATCCTTCTGTCATATGACCATGCGTGTATAAATTCCAGTCTACATCTTGGATTATTTCCTTAGGATAAATTCCTAGAAGTAGAACTGCTGCATCAAAGAAGATAGGAGTTTTTAGGGCTCTCGACATATGTTGGGGCTTCCCTGGTGGCTCAGATAGTAAACAATCTGCCTGCAGTGTGGGAGACTCAGGTTTATTCCCTGGGTCAGGAAGATCTGCAGGAGAAGAGAATGGCTACCTGCTCAATATTCTTGCCTGAAGAATCCCGTGGGCAGAGAAGCCTGGCGGGCTGGGCTACATGTAGTCCTGGGATGTATATATATATATATATATCTATACATATATCTCTTTAACCACACTTTCCTGGAAAATTTGTAACAATTTACACAGTGTACTAATTTGCTCATTTCCCCATATAGATCTGACAATCTATAGGTTGTTGTTAAGTTAAAATGGGGCATTTTAACTTAAAAAAATTTTTTTTGGTTCTCTTTTTACTTTCTCTTTGATTGCTCTCTGTCTAGGATGCTCTTGGAATTAATTTTTTCCAGCTTTATTGAGATATTATTGACATATAACATCATGTAAGTTAAAGGTGGACGCCTATATTGACTTGACACACACATATTGTTAAATGATTACCACAGTAATGTTAGTTAGCACCTCTAGAACCTCGCATAATCATCATTTGTTTCTTTTGTGGTGAGAACACTTAACATCTATTCTTTAATCACCAGGCTGTGCATTAGATTGAAAGTGGAGAGTGAAAAGGTTGGCTTAAAGCTCAACATTCAGAAAACGAAGATCATGGCATCTGGTCCCATCACTACATGGGAAATAGATGGAGAAACAGTGGAAACAGTGTCAGACTTATATTTCTGGGCTCCAAAATCACTGCAGATGGTGACTGCAGCCATGAAATTAAAAGACGCTTACTCCTTGGAAGGAAAGTTATGACCAACCTAGATAGCATATTCAAAAGCAGAGACATTACTTTGCCAACAAAGGTTCGCCTAGTCAAGGCTATGGTCTTTCCTGTGGTCATGTATGGACGTGAGAGCTGGACTGTGAAGAAGGCTGAGCGCCGAAGAATTGATGCTTTTGAACTGTGGTGTTGGAGAAGACCTTGAGAGTCCCTTGGACTGCAAGGAGATCCAACCAGTCCATTCTGAAGGAGATCAGCCCTGGGATTTCTTTGGAAGGAATGATGCTAAAGCTGAAACTCCAGTATTTTGGCCACCTCATGCGAAGAGTTGACTCATTGGAGAAGTCTCTGATGCTGGGAGGGATTGGGGGCAGGAGGAGAAGGGGACGACAGAGGATGAGATGGCTGGATGGCATCACTGACTCGATGGATGCGAGTCTGAGTGACCTCCGGGAGTTGGTGATGGACAGGGAGGCCTGGAGTGCTGCGGTTCATGGGGTCGCAAAGAGTCGGACACGACTGAGCGACTGAACTGAACTGAACTGATACCCCTGCCAGCACTTAGCTCTGTCTTTTCAATAACAGCCGTTCTGACAGGTGTGAGGTGACATCTCATTGTGGTTTTGGTTTGGATTTCCCTGATGATGGGTGGCGTTGAACATCTTTTTGTACCTGTTGGCCTTGTGTGTCTTCTTTGGAAAACTTGTCTATTCATGCCCTCTGCCCATTTGAAAAATAGGATTGTTCGGTCTTTTGCTATTGAGTATGATTTTCTTATGTATTTTGAATATTAACCCTATATCAGATTTGCAAATATTTTCTCCCATTCTGTAGGTTGTCTTTTAATTTTATTGATTGCTTCTTCTGCTTTGCAGAAGCTTTTTAGTTTGACATGCATCTGTGCATGCTCAGTCGCCTCAGCCATGTCCAATTCTTTGCGACCTCATGGACTGCAGCCTGCCAGGCTCTTCTGTCCATGGGATTCTCCAGGCAAGAGTACTGGAAGGTGTTGCCCTGCCCTGCTCCAGGGAGTCTTCACAACCCAGGGATCAAACCCATGTCTCTTGCATTGCAGGCAGATTCTTTACCAGCAAGCCACCCAGGGAAGCCCTTTTAGTTTGATGTAGTCCCATATGTTTATTTTGGCTTTTGTTGTGTATGTTTCTGGTGTTATATCCAAAAATTGTTGCCAAGACCAATAGTAAGGGACTTTCCCCCTATGTTTCCCTTTAGGAGTTTCACAGTTTCAGGTCTTTTGTTGAAGTCATTAATTCATTTGAGTTAATTTTTGTGAATGGTGCAAGATAGGGATCCAATTTCATTCTTCTACATGTAATTATTCAATTTCTCCAGCACCATTTTATTGAAGAGACTGTCCTTTCCCCACTGAGTACTTTAATCTTCCTTGTCAAATATCAGTTGACCATGTATGTGAAGGGTTATTTCTGGGCTCTCTGTTCTTTCCATTTGTCTTTTTGTCTATATCTATTTTTATGTCAATATACTATTTTGATTACTATACCTTTATAATATAGTTTGCCATCAGGAACGGTGAGGCTTCCTGTTCTGTTTTCCTCATATTTGTTTTGGCTATTCAAGGTCTTTTGTAGTTCCATGTAAATTGTATGATTGTTTTTTCTATTTCTGTGAAAAATTCCATTGGAATTTTGATAGTGATTGTGTTGAATCTGTAGATGACTTTGGGTGGACTGGAAATTTTAACTAATTAATTCTTCCATGGGATATCTTTCCATTTAATTGTCTTTTTCTATTTCTTTCACAAATGTCTTACAGGTTTCAGCATACAGATATTTTACCTCCTTGGTTAAAATTATTTCTAAGTATTTGGTTGTTTTTGAAGCTATTGCAAATGGAATTATTTTCTTTATTTCAGATATTTTGTTGTTAGTGTATAGAAACCCAACTGATTCTTAGAAAATTTTAATGAGCTAAATTAAATTGTGTGTATTCTCTCTCTAGTCCGTTTTCTTTTCAGAAAGTAAGATGGGAAATATCACTTTGCTTTAGATATATGATAATTTTTTTCTTTTAAACATTCTTCTCATCAGCAGTAGAAAACTTTTAGGTTGCTAATAAAGAACAAGAAATCTCTTCTTTTTAATGGATTTTGCAAATAGCAGATGGTCATATGAGATTTTTCCTGCTCCCCTTCCCCAGTTATCTCTGAGGCTTGGGAGAACGGTCTCCTTAGCATGACTTTAAGTAAAGTCATGAGTTAGCTCCTTCTTTTGTTTGTCCTTCCAATTGTCTGGATAAATTATTGAATGCCTACTACATGTCCTGTGTTGTACAAGATGCTGTGAAGTACAGGCAAGCCTCCTTATTTATGGATTCCATATTTATGACTGCTTCAGATCAGATCAGATCAGATCAGTCGCTCAGTCGTGTCCGACTCTTCGCGACCCCATGAACCGCAGCACGCCAGGCCTCCCTGTCCATCACCAGCTCCTGGAGGTCACCCAGACTCACACCCATCAAGTCAGAGATGCCATCCAGCCATCTCATCCTCTGTCGTCCCCTTCTCCTCCTGCCCCCAATCCCTCCCAGCATCAGAGTCTTCTCCAATGAGTCAACTCTTCGCATGAGGTGGCCAAAATACTGGAGTTTCAGCTTTAGCATCATTCCTTCTAAAGAAATTCCAGGATTGATCTCCTTCAGAATGGACTGGTTGGATCTTCTTGCAGTCCAAGGGACTCTCAAGAGTCTTCTCCAACACCACAGTTCAAAAGCATCAATTCTTCGGCACTCAGCCTTCTTTACAGTCCAGCTCTCACATCCATACATGACCACAGGAAAGACCATAGCCTTGACTAGGCGAACCTTTGTTGGCAAAGTAATGTCTCTGCTTTTGAATATGCTATCTAGGTTGGTCATAACTTTCCTTCCAAGGAGTAAGCGTCTTTTAATTTCATGGCTGCAGTCACCATCTGCAGTGATTTTGGAGCCCAGAAAAATAAAGTCTGACACTGTTTCCACTGTTTCCCCATCTATTTCCCATGTAGTGATGGGACCAGATGCCATGATCTTCGTTTTCTGAATGTTGAGCTTTAAGCCAACCTTTTCACTCTCTACTTTCACTTTCATCAAGAGGCTTTTTAGCCCCTCTTCACTTTCTGCCATAAGAGTGGTGTCATCTGCATATCTGAGGTTATTGATATTTCTCCCAGCAATCTTGATTCCAACCTGTGTTTCTTCCAGTCCAGCATTTCTCATGATGTACTCTGCATATAAGTTAAATAAACATGGTGACAATATGCAGCCTTGACGTACTCCTTTTCCTATTTGGAACCAGTCTGTTGTTCCATGACCAGTTCTAACTGTTGCTTCCTGACCTGCATACAGATTTCTTAAGAGGCAGATCAGGTGGTCTGGTATTCCCATCTCTTTCAGAATTTTCCATAGTTTATTGTGATCCACACAGTCAAAGGCTTTGGCATAGTCAATAAAGCAGAAATAGATGTTTTTCTGGAACTCTCTTGCTTTTTCCATGATCCAGCAGATGTTGGCAATTTGATCTCTGGTTCCTCTGCCTTTTCTAAAACAAGCTTGAACATCAGGAAGTTCACGGTTCACATATTGCTGAAGCCTGGCTTGGAGAATTTTGAGCATTACTTTACTAGCGTGTGAGATGAGTGCAATTGTTCGGTAGTTTGAGCATTCTTTGGCATTGACTTTGGGATTGGGATGAAAACTGACCTTTTCCAATCTTGTGGCCACTGCTGAGTTTTCCAAATTGGCTGGCATATTGAGTGCAGCACTTTCACAGCATCATCTTTCAGGACTTGGAATAGCTCCACTGGAATTCCATCACCTCCACTAGCTTTGTTCATAGTGATGCTTTCTAAGGCCCATTTGACTTCACATTCCAAGATGTCTGGTTCTAGGTCAGTGATCACACCATCATGATTATCTGGGTCTTGAAGCTCTTTTTTGTACAGTTCTTCTGTGTATTCTTGCCACCTCTTCTTAATATCTTCTGCTTCTGTTAGGTCCACACCATCTCTGTTCTTTATCGTGCCCATCTTTGCATGAAATGTTCCTTTGGTATCTCTGATTTTCTTGAAGAGATCCCTAGTCTTTCCCATTCTGTTGTTTTCCTCTATTTCTTTGCATTGATCACTGAAGAAGGCTTTCTTATCTCTTCTTGCTATTATTTGGAACTCTGCATTTAGATGTTTATATCTTTCCTTTTCTCCTTTGCTTTTCGCTTCTCTTCTTTTCACAGCTATTTGTAAGGCCTCTCCAGACAGCCATTTTGCTTTTTTGCATTTCTTTTCCATGGGGATGGTCTTGATCCCTGTCTCCTGTACAATGTCACGAACCTCATTCCATAGTTCATCAGGCACTCTATCTATCAGATCTAGGCCCTTAAATCTATTTCTCACTTCCACTGTATAATCATAAGGGATTTGATTTAGGTCATACCTGAATGGTCTAGTAGTTTTCCCTACTTTCTTCAATTTCAGTCTGAATTTGACAATAAGGAGTTCATGGTCTGAGCCACAGTCAGCTCCTGGTCTTGTTTTTGCTGATTGTATAGAGCTTCTCCATCTTTGGCTGCAAAGAATATAATCGATCTGATTTCGGTGTTGACCATCTGGTGATGTCCATGTATAGAGTCTTCTCTTGTGTTGTTGGAAGAGGGTATTTGCTATGACCAGTGCATTTTCTTGACAAAACTCTGTTAGTCTTTGCCCTGCTTCATTCCGTGTTCCAAGGCCAAATTTGCCTGTTACTCCAGGTGTTTCTTGACTTCCTACTTTTGCATTCCAGTCCCCTATAATGAAAAGGACATCTTTTTTGGGTGTTAGTTCTAAAAGGTCTTGTAGGTCTTCATAGAACCATTCAACTTCAGCTTCTTCGGCGTTACTGGTTGGGGCATAGATTTGGATTACTGTGACATTGAATGGTTTACTTGCTAAAATTTACTGTAATCTTAATCCGTGGCTCTATTGTGGTCATTTGTGGACATGTGTAGCATAGGGAAAATTTGAGTTGCCCAAAAAGCACATTCCCAGGGGAGGCAGAACAAGGTGTTTCTCCATTTTATCTCTCATGCTCTAAATAAGTGTCTTTGTGTGATGTACTTAATGCCATGTTTTTGAATTTTTCTTGGTGATTTCCTTGTTTAAATACTGAAGCGCTGTCTAGGGTTCCAAAGCACAAGAAAACTGTGATGTGCATTAGGGAGACTTTATGTTTGTTAGGTAAGCTTTATTCAGTCATGAAATATAATGCTATTGGCAGTGAGTTCAAGGAACCAATGACATATATTAAATAAGGCATCTTTAGACAGAAACACACATAAAACAAGGTTATGTATGGATTGGTTGATGAAAATGTGACCAGAATCTCATAAAAATCTAACTCTGTGTTTTCCCTGAGAGCAATGCTTTAGCGTTTGCTAATTCCGTATTCATAGCAACTATAGGGAACATAACCAGCAGGAGTAACCAGGATTGACTGCATATCAAAGGGTGACAGTTTGCCCTGGAAGGTGAGAGGAACACACACAAAACAAATAATGAACAACATAATCAACAAAAGTGGTATAAATACCAAAGAAAAATCGGAGAGAGATGGAGGAAGGCTTTGTGAAAGCAGTGTTCTTAAGTCTGGGCTCTGCAGAATGAAGAGAGTTTAGGTAGACCCGAGAAGCTGAGAGTAGGGGTGATCAATATAGTCTTGTTTGGGGATGAGAGGTTGTAAGCCAGCTTGCTTGAATTTCAAGGTAATTTTGAGTCTGAGACGTATGAGAAATGAAAGTAGAAAAATAGTGTGGGTGAGGTTATAGAGGGTCCTGAATGTTAGTCCGAGAGGATCTGGGTTTCTTCTTTAGATCAGTTATTTAAAAAAGAAACAAAATAATTTTACAGAAGTACAATTTCCATACAGTAATACAATGTACCCATTAGTCTGATAGGTTGATGAACTTTGACAAATGTATACTAAAAACCACCACAATCAAGATATATTATATATATATATATATATATATATAACATTTTGACAACCCTAAAATGCTCTCTCATATTCCTTAATACACCTATCACTCATAATACTAGGAAAAAATATATAGCATAAATTTGCCTCTTACAGAATTATAGATAAATGAAGTACTAAGTATTCTAATGAGACTGGCTTCTTGTGCTCAGCATAATGTTTTTGAGACTTTTCCATTTTGTATATAGTGCATAGTTTCTTTTAAAATGCAGAACAATACTTCATTTTATGGATGTACCAAAATCTGCTTATCTATTTACCTGTTACAACATTTCGGTTGTTTCTAGTTTTGAGCTATTATAAATAAAATTGCTATGGCCATTTATGTACAACTCTTTCTGTGGAAATGCTATGCTATGCTATGCTAAGTCACTTCAGTCGTGTCCGACTCTGTGTGACCCCATAGACGGCAGCCCACCAGGCTTCCCCATCCCTGGGATTCTCCAGGCAAGAACACTGGAGTGGGTTGCCATTTCCTTCTCTGATGCATGAAAGGGAAAAGAGAAAGTGAGCTCGCTCAGTCATGTCTGATTCTTAGCGACCCCATGGACTGCAGCCTACCAGGCTCCTCCGTCCGTGGGATTTTCACTCCGTCCAGGCAAGAGTACTGGAGTGGGGTGCCATTGCCTTCTCCTTCTGTGGAAATATGTTGTCATTTTTCTTGGATAAATATCTAAGAGTAATAACTGTTGGGTAATATAAGTGTGTGTTTAACTTTTTAAGAAACTGCCAAGCTATAGTATTTCCAAAGTGGTTAAAACATTTTATATAACCCCAGCCATGGTGACTGCAGCCATGAAATTAAAAGACGCTTACTTCTTGGAAGGAAAGTTATGACCAACCTAGATAGCATATTCAAAAGCAGAGACATCACTTTGCCAACAAAGGTTAGCCTAGTCAAGGCTATGGTCTTTCCTGTGGTCATGTATGGATGTGAGAGCTGGACTGTGAAGAAGGCTGAGCGCCGAAGAATTGATGCTTTTGAACTGTGGTGTTGGAGAAGACTCTTGAGAGTCCCTTGGACTGCAAGGAGATCCAACCAGTCCATTCTGAAGGAGATCAGCCCTGGGATTTCTTTGGAAGGAATGGTGCTAAAGCTGAAACTCCAGTATTTTGGCCACCTCATGCGAAGAGTTGACCCATTGGAGAAGTCTCTGATGCTGGGAGGGATTGAGGGCAGGAGGAGAAGGGGACGACAGAGGATGAGATGGCTGGATGGCATCACTGACTTGATGAATGTGAGTCTGAGTGACCTCTGAGAGCTGGTGATGGATAGGGAGACCTGGGGTGCTGCGGTTCATGGGGTCGCAAAGAGTCGGACACGACTGAGCGACTGATCTGATCTGATCTGATATATGAGAATTCCATTGGCTCCATATCCTGACAGCTAATACAGTTAGTCTTTAAAATTTTTGCCATCTTAGTGGGTGTGGAATCTCATTGCATTTTAACTTAAATTTTCTTTAAGACAAATGCTATTAAACATATTTTCATGTATTTGAGATTTTATATATTATTTTGTGAAGTAACTGTTCAATATATTACCATTTAAAAGATTATCTTATTGGCTGGGAGATAATCTTTACATATTTTGTATATTAGTCCTTTGTCACACATAGGTATTATGAATTTTTTCTTGTGTGACTTGCCTTTATTCTTTTGTAATGGTGTCTTTTGAAGAGAAATTTTTATTTTTTATTTTATTTATTATATTCATTAATTACTTTCTGGTTGCACTGGGTCTTTAGTGCTGTGCGCAGGCTTTCTCGAGTAGTGGCGAGCAGCCTTTGCTCTTCATTGTGCAGCACAGGCTTGTTGCAGTGGCTTATCTTGTGGCAAAGCAATGGCTCTGGGTGCATGAACCTAGACCCGTGTTCAGTAGTTGCATCCTGTGGACTCAGTAGTTACAGCCTGTGGGCCCTCGGGCACGTGGGCTTCAGTTGTGGCACACGGGCTTGGTTGCTCTGGGGCAGGTGGGTTCTTCCCAAACCAGGGATCGAAACTGTGTCCCCTGCATTGGCAGGTGGATTCTTTTTTTTTTTTTTTTTAATTTATTTATGTATTTTAATTGGAGGCTAATTACTTTACAGTATTGTAGTGGTTTTTCCATACATTGACATGAATCAGCCATGGGTGTACATGTGCTCCCCATCCTGAACCCCCCTCCCACCTCCCTCCCCATCCCATCCCTCAGGGTCAGCCCAGTGCACCAGCCCTGAGCACCTGCCTCATGCATTGAACCTGGACTGGCGATCTATTTCACATATGATAATATACATGTTTCAATGCTATTCTCTCAAATCATCCCACCCTCGCCTTCTCCCACAGAGTCCAAAAGTCTGTTCTTTACATCTATGTCTCTTTTGCTGTCTTGTACATAGGGTCATTGTTACCATCTTTCTAAATTCCATATATATATATGGTTAATATACTGTATTGGTGTTTTTCTTTCTGACTTACTTCACTCTGTATAATAGGCTCCAGTTTCATCCACCTCATTAGAACTGATTCAAATGCATTGTTTTTAATAGCTGAGTAATATTCCATTGTGTATATGTACCACAGCTTTCTTATCCATTCGTCCACCAAAGGACATCTAGGTTGCTTCCATGTCCTGGCTATTATAAACAGTGCTGGCAGGCAGATTCTTACCCACTGTACCACCCAGGGAAGTCCCAGAAGTTTTTATTTTTGATGAAGATCAATTTATCTTCTTTTAAGATGGTTTATGCTGCTTTGTACCCTCTCTAAGAAATCTTTGCCTATCCTGAGGTCACAAAAATTTTCTTCTCTATATTCTAGAAATTTCATAGTTTTAGCTTTTACATATAAGTCTATGATTCATATCAAGTTAGTTTTTGGTATGGTGTGAGAGAAGGATTGAGGTTCATGCTTTTCTCTATAGATATCCAGCTGTTCCAGTAGCACTTGTTGAAACAACTCTCTTTTCTCCACTGTATTCCCTTGATACTTCTGTCAAAAGTGATTATTGACCCATGTAAGTATGGATCTATTTCTAGGTCCTCAACTCAGTTCCACTGGTTTATATGATTATTTTTATATCCACACCGCACGGTCTTGATTATTGTAGCTTTATAGTGAGTCTCGAAATCAGGTACTGTAAGTTTTCTAACCTAATTCCTTTTCAAAATTGTTTTGGATATTTAAGTTCTTTCAGGTCCCATATAAATTTTAAAGTCAACTTGCCAATTTCCACAAGAAAGTCTGCTGGAATTTTCATCAGAATCCCAGTCTGTATCTACATATCAATTTAAGAAGAATTATCATCTTAAAAATACAGGATGCTTGGGGTTGGTGCACTGGGATGACCCAGAGGGATGGTATGGGGAGGGAGGAGGGAGGGGGGTTCAGCATGGGGAACACGTGTACACACGTGCCAGATTCATGTTGATGTATGGCAAAACCAATACAATATTGTAATTAGCCTCTAATTAAAATAAATAAATTAAAAAAATTTTTCCTTATCTGTTAGAGATGCATATTAAAATATTTTTCAGATGATAAAAAAATACTGATTCTTCTAATCTATGAATATTGTATATCTTTCCAATTATTTAAATCTACTTTAATTTACTCAACAATGTTCTGTATTTTTCAGTGTATAGGTTTTGCATGTATATTATTTTAATTCTCCCTGAATATTTCATGCTAATTGATGTTACTGCTAATGATCTTTAAAACAATTATGTTTTCATTGATTTTTCTCTATTTTTATCCATTTTTCTATGCCATTGGTTTATGTTTTTATTTTTATTTTCTTCTTAGTTTAGTTTGAATTTGCTCTTATTCTAGCTTCTTAAGGTGGATACTTAGATATTTATTTTACACCTTTCTTCTCCTCTAATGTATGTGCTTAAAACTATAAATTCTGTTAGCATTGTGTTTTAGTTGCATGTCATATATTTTGATATGTTTGCATTGTCATTCAAGATATTTTAAATTTTGTTATGATTTTTGTTTGATCGGGGGGGCATGGATTATTCATAAGTATTTTGTTTGATTTGAATACATTTTGAAATTTATTTATTAATTTTTTATTATTGATTTATTTTTTTGTGGTCAGAGAACATTATAAGTTCTCTGAGTTACATGCTGCTTGTAAATGTCAATTAGTTCAAGTTGGTTCAAGTGTTTGTCAAGTCCTCTTTTATTTTTTCTTGCCTGGAGAATCCCGTGGATGGAGGAGCCTGGTGGGTTGCTGTCCGTGGGATTGCACAGTCGGACACGGCTGAAGTGACTTAGCATGCATGCATGCATTGGAGAAGGAACTGGCAACCCAGTCCTGTATTCTTGCCTGAAGAATCCCAGAGACAGAGGAGGCTGGTGAGCTGCCATCTATGGGGTGGCACAGAGTTAGACACGACTGAAGCAACTTAGCAGCAGCAGCTTTTATTTTTACTGAATTTTTTGTCTATTTTATCAATTACTGAAAAAGGTTTGTTGAAATCTCCACCTATAATTACTTTTCTATTTTTTCCTTTCTGTTCTTATTTTGCTTCCTGTATTACAAAACTCTGCTTTTAGGAGTTAGGATTATTATGTCTTCTTGAGAAAGTGACCTTTCTATCATTATAAAATATGGCTCCTTATCCTTTGTTATCGGGGAAGGCAATGGCACCCCCACCCCAGTACTTTTGCCTGGAAAACCCCATGGATGGAGGAGCCTGGTAGGCTCCAGTCCATGGGGTCGCTAAGAGTCGGACACGACTGAGCGACTTCACTTTCGCTTTCCACTTTCATACGGTGGAGAAGGAAATGGCAACCCACTCCAGTATTCTTGCCTGGAGAATCCCAGGGACAGGGGAGCCTGGTGGGCTTCTGTCTGTGGGGTCGCACAGAGTCGGACACGACTGAAGCGACTTAGCAGCAGCAACAGCATCCTTTGTTATATTCCTTGTGATATTAACATAGGCACTCTTTCTTTTTGTTAGTATTTGCATCATATATCTTTTAAATATCATTTTAGTTTTAACTTATCTTTGATTTTATACTTAAAGTTTTCTTTTAAATGGCATATACCCCTGGTTTATGCTTTTATATTCAGTGTGACAATCTCGGCCTTTTTAAGATTTTTAAAAAATTTATTGGAGTATCAGTTCAGTAGCTCAGTCCTGTCTGACTCTTTGTGACCCCATGCGCTGCAGCACTCCAGGCTTCCCTGTCCATCACCAATTCCCAGAGCTCCCTCAAACTCATGTCTATCAAGTTGGTGATGCCATCCAACCATCTCATCCTCTGTCGTCCCCTTCTTCTCCCACCTTTAATCTTTCCCAACATCAGAGTCCTTTCCAATGAGTCCATTCTTTGCATCAAGTGGCCAAAGTATTAGAGCTTCAGCATCAGTCCTTCCAATGAATATTCAGGACTTATTTCCTTTAGAATTGACTGGTTTGATTGCTTTGCAGTCCAAGGGACTCTCAAGAGTCTTCTCCAACACCACAGTTCAAAAGCATCAGTTCTTTGGTGCTCAACTTTCTTTACTCTCACATCCATACATGACTACTGGAAAAACTATAGTTTTGACTAGACAGACCTTTGTTGGCAAAGTAATATCTCTGCTTTTTAATATGCTGTCTAGGTTGGTCATAACTTTTCTTCCAAGGAGCAAGCGTCTTCTAAATTCATGGCTGCAGTCAACATCTGCAGTGATATTGGAGCCCAAGAAAGTCTGTCTGTCACTGTTTCCTTTGTTTCCCCATCTATTTGCCATGAAGTGATGGGACTGGATGCCATGATCTTTGTTTTTTGAATATTGAGTTTTAAGCCAGCTCTTTCACTCTCCTCTTTCACTTTCATCAAGAGGCTCTTTAGTTCCTCTTCACTTTCTGCCATTAGCGTGGTATCATCTGCATATCTGAGGTTATTGATATTTCTCCCAGCAATCTTAATTCCAGTTTGTGTTTCATCCAGCACAGCATTTTGCATAATGTACTCTGCATATAGGTTAAATAAGCAGGGTGATGATATATAGCCTTGACATATTCCTTTCCCTATTTGGAACCAGTCTGTTTTTCCATGTCTAGTTCTAACTGTTGCTTCCTGACCTGCATACAGATTTCTCAAGAGGCAGGTCAGGTGGTCCCAAATCTTTAGGAATTTTACACAGTTTGTTGTGACCTATACAGTCAAAGGCTTTGGTATAATCTGTAAAGCAGAAGTAGATGTTTTCCTGGAATTCTCTTGCTTTCTCTATGGTCCAACGGATGTTGGTGATTTGGTCTCTGGTTCCTCTGCCTTTTCTAAATCCAGCTTGAACATCTGGAAGTTCATGGTTCACCTACTGTTGAAGCCTGGCTTGGAGAATTTTGAGCATTACTTTGCTAGTGTGTAAGATGAGTGCAATTGTGCGGTAGTCTGAACATTCTTTGTTATTGCCCTTTTTTGGGATTCAGATGAAAACTGACCCTTTTCAGTCCTGTGATCACTGCTGAGCTTTCCAAATTTGCTGACATATTGAGTGTAGCACTTTCACAGCATCATCTTTTAGGATTTGAAGTACCTCAACTGGAATTCCATCACCTCCACTAGCTTTGTTCATAGTGATGCTTCTTAAGGCCCACTTGACTTCGCATTCCAGGATATCTGGCTCTAGGTGAGTGGTCACATTATTGGAGGATAGTTGATTTAAATTGGTGTGTTAGTTTCAGGTGTACAGCAAAGTGAATCAGTTATACATATGCAAATATCCACTCTTTTAAAAGATTCTTTTCATATAGATCATTGCAGAGTACTGAGCAGTTTCCTGGGCTATACAGTAGGTCTTTATTAGTTATCTATTTTCTATATAGTAGTGCTTATGTGTCAATCCCGACCTCCCCATTTATCCCTCCCCCTTCTGTTACTCTCTGATACTCATCAGTTTGGTTTCTACATCTATAACTCTATTTCTGTTTTGTAGATAAGTTCATTTGTAACCATTTTTGTTGTCTTTCTCTGTCTGACTTACTTTACTCAGCATTACATTCTCTGAGTCCACCCATAATGCTGCAAATTGCATTATTTTTTTCTTTTTTAATGATGGAGTAATATTGCATTTTATATACGTGCCACATCTTCTTTATCCATTTCTCTGTAGATGGACATTTAGGTTGCTTCCATGTCCTGACTATTGTAAATAGTGCTGCAGTGACTACTGAGATGCATGTATCTTTTGGAATTATGGTTTTCTCTGAATACATGTCTGCCCTTTAACTGGAAAATTTAGATCAGGTATTCAGATATTGGGCAGATCTCTCTTAATTCATGAAGCCATTCAGTGAACTTTTCACTTCAAATATTTCATTTTAATCTCTAGATGATCTATGTTATCTTACTTATATATTCCATTCCTCTCTTCATTATGTTCATGTTTTCTTTTAAATACTTACACATAGTTGTAAGATTTATAATTGTATTACGTCCTTGTCTGAAAATTCCTTATCAAATATGTCATTTCTAGTTCTATGTCCATTGACTGATTTTCTTCATGGTTTTGAGTCACAATTTTCTACCTTTTTACATTTTTACTAATTATTTTCAGTGGAAACTGAGCGTTATAAATTTCCTTTGTTGAGTGCTTGATTTTGTTGTATTCCTTTAAAAAGTGATGGTTTTGTTTTGATAGGCAAAAGTTTTTGCAGTTACTTTAAATGATTTGAAGACCATATTGATCCTCTTGAGGTTTCTTTTAAGTTTTTTTAAGGCAGGTCTAGAGTATACATTAGAGCTCTGACTGCAGCCATGAAATTAAAAGACGCTTACTCCTTGGAAGGAAAGTTATGACCAATCTAGATAGCATATTCAAAAGCAGAGGCATTACTTTGCCAACAAAGGTTTGCCTAGTCAAGGCTATGGTCTTTCCTGTGGTCATGTATGGATGTGAGAGCTGGACTGTGAAGAAGGCTGAGCGCCAAAGAATTGATGCTTTTGAACTGTGGTGTTGGAGAAGACTCTTTAGAGTCCCTTGGACTGCAAGGAGATCCAACCAGTCCATTCTGAAGGAGATCAGCCCTGGGATTTCTTTGGAAGGAATGATGCTAAAGCTGAAACTCCAGTATTTTGGCCACCTCATGCAAAGAGTTGACTCATTGGAGAAGACTCTGATGCTGGGAGGGATTGGGGGCAGGAGGAGAAGGGGACGACAGAGGATGTGATGGCTGGATGGCATCACTGACTCGATGGATGTGAGTCTGAGTGACCTCCGAGAGCTGGTGATGGACAGGGAGGCCTGGCGTGCTGCAGTTCATGGGGTCGCAGGGAGTCAGACATGACTGAGTGACTGATCTGATCTGATCTGATAGTAGGCTCTATTTACCATATTACTAAGCTATGGCACTTCTGGTACCTTTACTGAATGCCTTATGAATTAAGTGAGATCTGTCTACTCTGGCATATGGAAACAAGTGATTTTCATATCTGTTTGAGTTCTGCGAATTTCCTGGCTTGCAGCTCTCTGCTGATTGTTCTTTCCTGTCATTATGGAGATTGACCCTATGCATATACATATTAATATTCAAGCAAAGATTTGAGGGAACCCTATGCAAATTTCCAGGGACATGGCCTCATATAGCTCCCTTATTTTCAGTATTCTACTCTGCAACTTATAGCTGCTTTCTCAAATTTTAATCTCTGTCTCCTCAATTTAGCAAGACCACTAGGCTTTATTTGGATTCCTCCTCCTCGTGTTGCAATTTGGAATTTGCGTGCAGGTGGATAGTCAGGGTGAATATAAAACATCATATTTAAATCCCTTTTCTCAATGCAGGAGACCTGGGTTCAATCCCTGGGTTGGGAAGATCCCCAACCCAGGGGAAAAGGAAAGGCTACCTACTCCAGTATTCTGGCCTGGAGAATTCGATGGACTATATAGTCCTTGGGGTAGCAAACAGTTGAACACCACTGAGTGACATTTACTTTCACTTCACTTTCACTTTCTCAAGGGCCATTATCTTGCATTGCTTATAATCTGATATCTGAAAATAGTTGCTTAATGTGTTTTGTCTAGGTTTTAATTTATTTATTAGTCAGGAGAACAATTCCCGTAGCAGCTACTTATTCATAGGTGGAACTGAAGTCTAGAGCAGTATTTATCAATGTGTGTTTGAGTTTGTGTAATGAGGTTATGCATGTGTTGTTTGTGCCTTCATATAGGTAGTATGGGTCATAGATATTGTGTTAGTTGGCTTGGGCTACTCTAACAAGACGCTGTGGACTGAGTGCTTAAACTGTGTAAATTTACTTTCTTAGTTCTGGGGGCTGGAAGTCCATTATCAGGGTGCCACCATGGTTGGGTTCTCTTGAGAGCTCTCTTTGTGGCTTGCAGATGACTTCCTTTTCCCTATACACTCACATGTGACAGAGAGAGGGAAAGGGAGAGGGAGACGGGGGGAGGGTCAACAGGGTTGTGCTCTAGTGTCTCTCTTTATAAGCACACTAATCCCATCATGGGGGCCCTACCTTCATGATCTCATCTAAACTTAATTAAACTTAATTACCTCCCAAAGACTGCATTTCCAAACACCATCACATTGGGGGTTAGAGTTTCAGTATATGAACTTGGCGGTGAAGGGTAGGGGGATGCGATGCGATTCAGTCCATAGCACACATTCCTCAGAAATACCTCTCACTTCCTCATGGTAATTTTTTTCCAACTTATGTGATATCTATTCTGCTAAGTTGTGTTTTAGGATCTAAGTGACAAAACTCCCACTTTCTAGTCTATTAGGGCTGTGCAGATTGGGAATTATTGCAGGCAATAGGGAGCTCTTACATTCAGGTTTTTGAGCTGGGAGTTGACATGATGAAATGGTTATTTAGGCATTGAAGTATAGAGGACTAAATGCAGGAGGGTGACAAGAGACAGAAAGTTATTTAATGATTGTTATGCTAAGCAATTGATGTGTTCTCTCAAGGTCGGGGGTCAGCAGAATTTGTCACTAGTCATTTGCTTATGAGTTGTGCCCAAGCTTAATATTATCCTCGGCACTAAAGCATTGGACAGCTCTAGTGATGAAGAAATCTTCAAAGACTCAAACACCGAAATATATTCATTCATTTATTCATCTCGCATCTGTTTTATTTAACCGTTGTGTCCAGCATTTTCTAGGAATACAAAATAAAGTATACTGCTCTTACCCTTAAGCAGCTTATGAACCCCTTGGGAAGGGAGACAAGCATATAAAGTAAAATATAATCATAATGATAATTCATTATTTGAGTATTATCTTACTCTTTTAAAGTGAATTCTCATACCTTCTTTGGTCAAAAAGATAACCAACATACTGTCTTACAGATTGTCCGTATGCTTTAAGGAAAGAAACAGGATAGTCAGTGTGGGATGGTGTTAGCCAGAGAAGACTTTCAGAGGAGGTTTTTGTGTGTTTTCTTGAAAGATATGCTGAGGAAGAGGTGGAGGTTTCCTTGCATTATAGAAATCTCCTGACAACCATCACAGGAGTTCAGGCTGACCCAACTGCAGTAGAAGTTGGACTTTGGGAAATTTGACTGGAGAAAAGGAGGACCCCAGATAATAGAAATCTTGAAGGACAGTCCCAGACATGTGGCCTTGATGCAGCAAAGAAAGAAAGAGATGTGGGAGGCTTGTGTGCAGCAAAGCGATGGGAGACTTCGCCCTGTGTTCTCTTTCCCCTTCTTTTTCTTTCAATTTCATGTAAGCTTAATTTTAAATTTACTTTTGACACTAAAAAGCTTTTAAAATAAGCTTTATGCTTATATCTTATTATTTAAACAAGCCATAAAATAGATCATCACCATAAAAACTTGTAATAAAATTTTAAGACTGTAACCATTGGGTTAATGTGTTAAAATGGTAACCAAACACATTTCGCTCCCAGAAATAATGCTAGACACTGAGAGAGAAACAAAGCGTTAGTGTTTATTTATTCACTCGCTCAGTTAATATCTCCTGATGCTTGACGGGACATAGTCAGTGGCTGCAGTATCTTACAGTGCAGTGATCAGAAGGGACTGGACCAAACAGCTGGTTGAATGCAAATCTCCTCCTTTCTTTCTTCTCCCTCAGCTATAGCAGAGGCTCATTCACATCTCAGGGCCACTCTTCAGGGCTTTCTGATTGGTTTAGGGACACAGGAGGGGAGGATTCAGAATGGAAGTTAGGAACAGTTTGGGGGCTCTCTGTGCCTGCTGAAGCCTTTATTCTTGTGTCTCAGACCCATGCTGACTTCTTCCCAGGGAGATTTCTTGGGAGTAACCGTTTATTTTCCTAGATTGTTGAAATAGTCATTTGAGTCTTTAGTTGGGGGTCAAGTAGAAAGGGTGGAAAGAGCATGAAAGATGTCACTTTCTTATATAGTTGTGAGGATAACACCCAGCTGTGTGAGGGAGGCATAATAAATGAAAGTCAGTGATTTCAGTAACAGATGGGAAGCGCTTGCAGCTACAGGATTTTAGTTTACAATAAGCACGTGCCACGCCATGTGACCACAGCTTAGAGCTGAATGCAGTCTTAGCTTGTATTAATTATAGTATCTAAGAGTCTAAAATGAAAAGTTTCCATTTTACTTTCCATTGGCCAGTTTATGTCTAGAGTGTTTTATTCCCTTTTAGGGGCTAGGTTTAAACAGAGACACAGGCAAATGGACCTCTTAAAATATTAAGAAATTAGATGAGAAAATGAAAGGATTGAAACCAGGTGATATCTGGAATAGTTGAAAGAGATCTCTGTGCTGATCCTATGGAAGAAAGGATTCAAAGGATTTGAGAAGTTTCAAATATCTGAGGGGCTGTCTTGTAGAACAGGAAGTAGACTGGATCTAGGGGAACCTAAGGGATGGGACTAGAAGCAACTCAAAAAAGTATCAAGGAAATTCAAGTAGGAGAGAAAAGTCGATTAGAACAGTTCCAATATGAGCTAGCTTGTCCATCATGGGTGGTAAGTTCACTGACAGTGCATAAGTTTGATGTACATCTGGGAGAAGTGTTGTAGCAGCGTTCTAGGATCTGAAAGACAGTAGGATTGTTCACTGCGATTCTGTACTCTGTGATGAATCCCATCACACGTCAGTGCCCTCTCGGTGGTGAGCTTATAGAGCTCAAAAGAGCTCCTAGGAACCCAGGGAACTGTGGATGAGTTGGTAAAGAGGGTGACTGCCAGACGCCCTAATTGTGAGTCATGTTTTTGAGCTACCCTTAGAGGCAGGGTGGAGGGAGGAAGAGAAAAAATTCCAAGAGGGAAAATACCTTCTGTTGCTCTTGGCAAACATTTGGAACAGCATCATCAGCTTGATGCGGCCCTACAGTAGGGAGAATCCTCTGGTGCCCTGGTTCCTCTATCAGCCTGTACTTCCCAAGGCAGGAGGCTGGTCTTTGACAACCTCTCTCCAGCATCTGGGGAGTAATTATCCCCTTGGGTGGTGGGTGAAATAAGTGTAGGTTTGTTGTAACAGGAGACAGAGCTTACACTAACTCAGAGGCTGTATTTGATATTTCCTGATAGTCTCAGTTGTTCTTTCTCCGTTTGACTTATGGAGACTTTCCTGCTCTCTGGAATGTAGGGCCTTATCACCAGGACAGGTGAGTTACCTAGAGCATGCTGCTGGCGCTTTTGCTCACTTGACATTAATGCAGCCTTTTTTTTTTTTTTTTTTTTTACTGCCTTTGGTGGTTCTCTTTTCACATGTACCTGTCTTCTGAAAAGTGAAAGTGTTAGTTGCTCAGTTGTGTCTGACTCTTTGCAATCACATGGACTGTAGCCCGCCAGGCTCCTCTGTCCATGGAATTCTCCAGGTAAGAGTACTGGAGTGGATTGCCATTCCCTTCTCTAGGGGAGTTTCTGGACCCAGGGATCAAACCTGCATCTCCTGCACTGTAGGCAAATTCTTTACTGTCTGAGCCACCAAGGAAGTCACCTGTCTTCTCTCCCCGATAAATGGTAACAGTCCTGAGGTTAAGATTGGCTTATACTTTTGTGTGTCCCTCATAGCACTTAGCTTCATGCCTTGTATAATAAAAGTGCTTATTTAAGCATTAAGGATAAATGCCAACGTGTCAAAGTAGTCAAAGTAGATTTTCTATAAAGGAGATGATGCTGGCTAGTTTTTATCTGTTTATTTTGTGGACTCTTCATTATAACATTAATCAGTGAATATCATATATTTATAAAAAATCCTTCAGGTGGTTTTATGTCATTTGAAAATTCTGCTGTTGGAGTAGGTATCAGATATTTTAAGGTCTCTTCTGCCTCAGCACTGGGAATCACGTTTGAGGTCCTATTGGATCTGATTGTTACAATGAGTTTCAGGGATTCTGTTGCTGATGACTGACATCTACTCAAAGTCAAAAATACACTGCTCACCCCCTCATGATTTGGGTTGTTACTTCTATTACCACAACCAATAAAAAGTTTTTCAAGAAGCTGCACTTACATATTAGTCCTTCAGTGTCCAAAAGGAAAATTAGCCTAGAGATAGGGCAGCTATCAAGTGCTGACTTATGTGTGCGTTGCAGTGTGATGGCAGCTTTGCTCATTACATCCCTTCGGTCCTTTTCTTTTCCTCTTCTAGTAGAGGGCAGGCAGTGTGACACCCCTTGAAAGAGAGCCTTCTCAAGCAAAAGCAAGCCATCTCCAAGTGAGGTTTGCTTTTGCCGCCTGGATGAGAGTTCATGTCTGGAGGAACCAAGGAAACCATCTTTGAAAGGCTGCATACAGACCAAATAATAGAATCCCAAACCATGTTGTTGTATTTTAAAAATAACAAAACTTGGCAGGTAATGGGAGCATGCTATGATTTAATTGCTTTGGGTATTAATTTTAAGAAGATATAACAGGCTTTCAGGGAGGGATTTTCATGACTGTAGGAGTGTTTGAACATTATCTTCATGTGTGTGTGTGTGTGTATAGCCTATAAATCATCAAGAAAACTAAAGAAGCAGAAGCATGGCAAGCTGATTTTACTGTCAGAACAAGGACTGTTGTCTGCGATAAAGTGCCCAGGGTCATTACGGAGCCTGTGCTGGGCAGCATTCTCGAATGTTCGGTCTTAATTTGTCCTCCCTTGATTCAGTTTGTTCATCTCTGTTGCCAAATTATTTTTCCTTCGTGCCACTCAAATTATTTTTCCTCCTTGATACATAACAACTGTGAAACACCCAACCATTGTTTGTCTCACACTTTTAAATCATGACTGACAGCTAACTCTGGCCCTTTGATTCTGTCTTCAGTTGGTCCATGTACTCACCTAGTTACTACCGTTGTTCTTTAGGAAACTTACAGGTTTTTGCAGCAAAAGCTAATAAGATAGCTATAAAGAAATATGTCCTGTTGCTCGTAGTTCTCTCTCTGGAGTGGCAAGCATCCTTACCTAACTTTCTTGTGCTCTTCAGATGAGAGGAAGTAAAATAAATGTCTAATGGTGTCCCTAACTAGCTGTGACTTTGAGGAAGTCGTTTCTCAGTGTCAGGATTTCATTCTGTCCTCCCGCCCTTTCTTTCTCTCCCTATACATGTATCAATTCTTTTTCAAATTGTTTTCCCATTTAGGAAACTACAGAATATTGAGCAGAGTTTCCTGTGCTGTACAGTAGGACCTTGTTATCCATTTTAAATATAGCAGTGTGTATATGTCAGTCCCAAACTCCCAATCTATCCCCACCTTTCCCGCCCACCCCTATAACTGGCAAGTAGTTTGTTTTCTGAATCTGTGAGTCTGTTTCTGTGTTGTAAATAAGTTCATTTGAATCTTTTTTGCGGGAGGGGGGATTGGATTGTCTCTAGAGGTTCCATCTGTGTTTCTGCTCCATCTTGGCTTTCTCCACCCATACTCAGTACCACAGGGCACTGGGTGTGCAACAGACAAGACCTGGTTGCATTTCAAGGGAGTGAGAATTCAGTCCGAGTGAGTGAAATGGGCTTTGCCAAGCCCTGAGAAGCTGGGCCCTGAAGCACTGCAGAAATCATACATTAACACACAAAAACTTCCCAGTGCAGTGCCCTGAGCATTTGAGAGGAAAGAAGCTATAGAAATCTAACATGGAAATGATTCGTCTCTCATTTTAATTTATAGGCTCTCTACAGGCCAGATGGTCAACACCGAAATCAGATCGATTATATTCTTTGCAGCCAAAGATGGAGAAGCTCTATACAATCAGCAAAAACAAGACCAGGAGCTGACTGTGGCTCGGACCATGAGCTCCTTATTGCCAAATTCAGACTGAAATTGAAGAAAGTAGAGAAAACTACCAGACCATTCAGGTATGACCTAAATCAAATCCCTTATGATTATACAGTGGAAGTGAGAAATAGATTTAAGGGCCTAGATCTGATAGATAGAGTGCCTGATGAACTATGGAATGAGGTTCGTGACATTGTACAGGAGACAGGGATCAAGACCATCCCCATGGAAAAGAAATGCAAAAAAGCAAAATGGCTATCTGGGGAGGCCTTACAAATAGCTGTGAAAAGAAGAGAAGCGAAAAGCAAAGGAGAAAAGGAAAGATATAAACATTTAAATGCAGAGTTCCAAAGAATAGCAAGAAGAGATAAGAAAGCCTTCTTCAGTGATCAATGCAAAGAAATAGAGGAAAACAACAGAATGGGAAAGACTAGGGATCTCTTCAAGAAATCAGAGATACCAAAGGAACATTTCATGCAAAGATGGGCACAATAAAGGACAGAGATGGTGTGGACCTAACAGAAGCAGAAGATATTAAGAAGAGGTGGCAAGAATACACAGAAGAACTGTACAAAAAAGAGCTTCAAGACCCAGATAATCATGATGATGTGATCACTGACCTAGAGCCAGACATCTTGGAATGTGAAGTCAAATGGGCCTTAGAAAGCATCACTACGAACAAAGCTAGTGGAGGTGATGGAATTCCAGTGGAGCTATTCCAAGTCCTGAATGATGATGCTGTGAAAGTGCTACACTCAATATGCCAGCAAATTTGGAAAACTCAGCAGTGGCCACAAGATTGGAAAAGGTCAGTTTTCATCCCAGTCCCAAAGAAAGGCAATGCCAAGGAGTGCTCAAACTACCGAACAATTGCACTCATCTCACACGCTAGTAAAGTAATGCTCAAAATTCTCCAAGCCAGGCTTCAGCAATATGTGAACCGTGAACTTCCTGATGTTCAAGCTGGTTTTAGAAAAGGCAGAGGAACCAGAGATCAAATTGCCAACATCTGCTGGATCATGGAAAAAGCAAGAGAGTTCCAGAAAAACATCTATTTCTGCTTTATTGACTATGCCAAAGCCTTTGACTGTGTGGATCACAATAAACTGTGGAAAATTCTGAAAGAGATGGGAATACCAGACCACCTGATCTGCCTCTTGAGAAATCTGTATGCAGGTCAGGAAGCAACAGTTAGAACTGGTCATGGAACAACAGACTGGTTCCAAATAGGAAAAGGAGTACGTCAAGGCTGCATATTGTCACCATGTTTATTTAACTTATATGCAGAGTACATCATGAGAAATGCTGGACTGGAAGAAACACAAGTTGGAATCAAGATTGCCGGGAGAAATATCAATAACCTCAGATATGCAGATGACACCACTCTTATGGCAGAAAGTGAAGAGGGGCTAAAAAGCCTCTTGATGAAAGTGAAAGTGGAGAGTGAAAAGGTTGGCTTAAAGCTCAACATTCAGAAAACGAAGATCATGGCATCTGGTCCCATCACTGCATGGGAAATAGATGGGGAAACAGTGGAAACAGTGTCAGACTTTGTTTTTCTGGGCTCCAAAATCACTGCAGATGGTGACTGCAGCCATGAAATTAAAAGACGCTTGCTCCTTGGAAGGAAAGTTATGACCAACCTAGATAGCATATTCAAAAGCAGAGACATTACTTTACCAACAAAGGTTCGCCTAGTCAAGGCTATGGTCTTTCCTGTGGTCATGTATGGATGTGAGAGTTGGACTGTGAAGAAGGCTGAGCGCCGAAGAATTGATGCTTTTGAACTGTGGTGTTGGAGAAGACTCTTGAGAGTCCCTTGGACTGCAAGGAGATCCAACCAGTCCATTCTGAAGGAGATCAATCCTGGAATTTCTTTAGAAGGAATGATGCTAAAGCTGAAACTCCAGTATTTTGGCCACCTCATGCGAAGAGTTGACTCATTGGAGAAGACTCTGATGCTGGGAGGGATTGAGGGCAGGAGGAGAAGGGGACGACAGAGGATGAGATGGCTGGATGGCATCACTGACTCGATGGATGCGAGTCTGAGTGACCTCCGGGAGCTGGTGATGGACAGGGAGGGCTGGCGTGCTGCGGTTCATGGGGTCGCAAAGAGTCGGACACGACTGAGCGACTGATCTGATCTGATCTGATCTACAGGCTAAAGTGAGACCTCACTGGTGTTCAGGCTTGGGGTGTACTTTTTCACACCCTTTTGGTTTTTGTACTGTTCAAGGCTCCTTTTAATTGGACTATAAGAAGAAGGAACAAGCCAGGGCCAAAGCTGGTCTAGGGCTATGGAGGGGTCCCATGGGGGCCGGGGGACAGTAGCCTGGCACTGGGCACAGTGCAGATGGAGCCCACTTGCTTCGCTGAGACAGCAGAGGTATCTGAGCCATGCAGCATTCCTCAGCCTTCATCGGAACAATCCACAGACTTGGAGAAGCCAAAGGAATCTTAATAGAAGCCCAGTAATGCCTAGGGTACAGTGTGACACATGACATATGATTAGGGAAACAAAGAATACTAAGAACCTTTAACCTGAAAAGGAGAAACATTGGGAATAGCATTGGAACAATTTTCCAATATGTAAAGGACTGTCACATGGAAGAAGAATTAGGCTTGTTTTTGTGCTTTCAGGGTACATTATTGATGAAATTAGACCCATTTGCATTCAGTTCCAAGAAAAATATTCTTAATAGTGTGTCAGAAATTGGAATAATAATATTTTACATCTTTCTGATGTTTTAGATTTATAACATTCCTACCTGATTTAATAGCACCATGAGGTAGGTAGAGCTAGTATTATTATTTATATTAATATTAATCATTATTACTATCAACACCATTAATCATTTTAACCACCAACACCATTGTTTTTAATCAGACATGAAAACAAAAAATATAATACATTTATTTAAAGCCCTGAATAAGCTTTTTATTAAAGTAACAAAAACATACACACACATTCCCCAGACCACAAAATATGTGAGAAAACAAGTTCAGTTCAGTCACTCAGTCATGTCTGATTCTTCATGACCCCATGGACTCCACAACCCCAGGCATTATCAACTCCTGGAGCTTGCTCAAACTCATGTCCATTGAGTCAGTGATGCCATCCAACCATTTCATCCGCTTCTCCTCCCGCCTTCAATCTTCAATCAGGGGCTTTTCAAATGAGTCCATTCTTTGCATTTGGTGGCCAGAGTATTGGAGTTTCAGCTCTATCATTCGTCCTTCCAGTGAATATTCAGGACTGATCTCCTTTAGGAGGGACTGGTTGGATCTCCTTGCAGTCCAAGGGACTCTCAAGAGTCTTCTCCAACACCACAGTTCAAAATCATCAATTCTTCAGCACTCAGCTTTCTTTATAGTCCAACTCTCACATCCATACATGACTACTAGAAAAACCATAACTTTAACTAGACAGACCTTTTTCGGTAAGGTAATATCTCTGTTTTTTAATATACTGTCTAAGTTGGTCATAACTTTTTTTTTAAGGAGTAAGCACCTTTTAATTTCATGGCTGCAGTCACCACCTGCAGTGATTTTAGAGCCCCCCAAAATAAAGTCTGTCACTGTTTCCACTGTTTCCCCATCTATTTGCCATGAAGTGATGGGACCACATGCCATGATCTTAGTTTTCTGAATGTTGAGTTTTAAGCCAATGTTTTCACTTTCCTCTTTCACTTCCATCAAGAGGCTCTTTAGTTCTTTGCTTTCTGCCATAAGGGTGGTGTCATCTGCACATCTGAGGTTATTGATATTTCTCCCAGCGAGAATCCCAGGGATGGGGGAGCCTGGTGGGCTGCCATCTATGGGGTTGCACAGAGTCGGACACAACTGAAACGACTTAGCAGCAGCAGCAGCAGCCGGCTGTCTTGATTCCAGCTTGTGCTTCATCCAGCTCAGTGTTTCTCATAATGTACTCTGCATATAGATGAAACAAGCAGGGTGACAATATACAGCCTTGATGTACTCCTTTCCCTATTTGGAATCAGTCTGCTGTTCCATGTCCAGTTCTAACTGTTGCTTCCTGACCTGCATACAGATTTCTCAGGAGGCTGGTCAGGTAGTCTGGTATTCCCATCTCTTTCAAAATTTTGCACAGTTTGTTGTGATCCATAGAGTCAAAGGCTTTGGCATAGTCAATAAAACAGAAGTAGATGTTTTTCTGGAACTCCCTTGCTTTTTTAGATGATCCAGCGGATGTTGGCAATTTGACCTTTGGTTCCTCTGCCTTTTCTAAATCCAGCTTGAACACCTGGAAGTTCATGGTTCACGTACAATTGAAGCCTGGCTTGGAGAATTTTGAGCATTACTTTACTAGCATGTGAGATGAGTGCAATTGTGCGGTAGTTTGAGCATTCTTTGGCATTGCCTTTCTTTGGGATTGGAATGAAAACTGACCCTTTCCAGTCCTGTGGTTACTGCTGAGTTTCCCAAATTTGCTGGCATATTGAGTGCAGCACTTTAACAGCATCATCTTTTAGGATTTGAAATAGCTCAACTGAAATTCCATTACCTCCACTAGCACTAGTTTTGTTCGTAGTGATGCTTCCTAAGGCCCACTTGACTTCACATTCCATGATGTCTGGCTCTAGGTGAGTGATCACACCATCTTGGTTATCTCAGTCATGAAGATCTTTTTTGTACAGTTCTTCTGTGTATTCTTGCCATCTCTTCTTAATATCTTCTGCTTCTGTTAGGTCCATACCATTTCTGTCCTTTATTGTGCCAGTCTTTACATGACATGTTCCCTTGGTATCTCTAATTTTCTTGAAGAGATCTCTAACCTTTCCCATTCTATTGTTTTCCTATATTTCTTTGCATGATCACTGAGGAAGGCTTTCTTATCTCTCCTTGCTATTCTTTGGAACTCTGCATTCAAATGGTTATATCTTTCCTTTTCTCCTTTGCCTTTCACGTCTCTTCTTTTCACAGCTGTTTGTAAGGCCTCCTTAGACAACCATTTTGCCTTTTTGCATTTCTATTTCTCAGGGACGGTCTTGATCCCTGTCTCCTGTACACCGTCACAAACCTCTGTCCATAGTTCATCAGGCACACTGTCTATCAGATCAAATCCCTTGAATCTATTCCTCATTTCCACTGTATAATTGTAAGGGATTTGATTTAGGTCATACCTGAATGGTCTAGTGGTTTTCCCTACTTTCTTCATCTTAAGTCTGAATTTGGCAATAAGGAGTTCATGGTCTGAGCCACAGTCAACTCCCAGTCTTGTTTTTGCTGACTGTATAGTGCTTCTCCCAAGTAAGACGGTAGGTCTTGCAAGAGGGCATCAGAGGGCAAATACACTGAAACCATACTCACAGAAAACAAGTCAATCTAATCACACCAGGACCACAGCCTTGTCTAACTCAATGAAATTAAGCCATGCCCATGGGGCAACCCAGGATGGGCGGGTCATGGTGGAGAGATCTGACAGGGTGTGGTCTGCTGGAGAAGGGAATGGCAAACCACTTCAGTATTCTTGCCTTGAGAACCCCATGAACAGTATGAAAAGGCAAAATGATAGGATACTGAAAGAGAAACTCCCCAGGTCAGTAGGGGCCCAATATGCTACTGGAGATCAGTGGAGAAATAACTCCAGAAAGAATGAAGGGATGGAACCAAAGCAAAAAGAATACCCAGCTGTAGATGTGTCTGGTGATAGAAGCAAAGTCCGATGCTGTAAAGAGCAATATTGCATAGGAACCTGGAATGTCAGGTCCATGAATCAAGGCAAATTGGAAGTGGTCAAACAAGATATGGCAAGAGTGAATGTTGACATTCTAGGAATTAGCGAACTAAAATGGACTGGAATGGGTGAATTTAACTCAGAGGACCATTATATCTACTACTGTGGGCAGGAATCCCTCAGAAGAAATGGAGTGGCCATCATGGTCAACGAAAGAGTCCGAAATGCAGTACTTGGATGCAATCTCAAAAATGACAGAATGATCTCTGTTCGTTTCCAAGGCAAACCATTCAATGTCACAGTAATCCAAGTCTATGCCCCAACCAGTAACGCTGAAGAAGCTGAAGTTGAACGGTTCTATGAAGACCTACAAGACCTTTTAGAACTAACACCCAAAAAAGATGTCCTTTTCATTATAGGGAACTGGAATGCAAAAGTAGGAAGTCAGGAAACACCTGGAGTAACAGGCAAATTTGGCCTTGGAATACGGAATGAAGCAGGGCAAAGACTAACAGAGTTTTGTCAAGAAAATGCACTGGTCATAGCAAATACCCTCTTCCAACAACACAAGAGAAGACTCTATACATGGACATCACCAGATGGTCAACACCGGAATCAGATCGATTATATTCTTTGCAGCCAAAGATGGAGAAGCTCTATACAATCAGCAAAAACAAGACCAGGAGCTGACTGTGGCTCAGACCATGAACTCCTTATTGCTAAATTCAGACTTAAATTGAAGAAAGTAGGGAAAACCAGTAGACCATTCAGGTATGACCTAAATCAAATCCCTTATGATTATACAGTGGAAGTGAGAAATAGATTTAAGGGCCTAGATCTGATAGATAGAATGCCTGATGAACTATGGAATGAGGTTCGTGACATTGTACAGGAGACAGGGATCAAGACCATCCCCATGGAAAAGAAATGCAAAAAAGCAAAATGGCTGTCTGGGGAGGCCTTGCAAATAGCTGCGAAAAGAAGAGAAGCGAAAAGCAAAGGAGAAAAGGAAAGATATAAACATCTGAATGCAGAGTTCCAAAGAATAGCAAGAAGAGATAAGAAAGCCTTCTTCAGCAATCAATGCAAAGAAATAGAGGAAAACAACAGAATGGGAAAGACTAAGGATCTATTCAAGAAAATCAGAGATACCAAAGGAACATTTCATGCAAAAATGGGCTCGATAAAGGACAGAAATGGTATGGACCTAACGGAAGCAGAAGATATTAAGAAGAGGTGGCAAGAATACACAGAAGAACTGTACAAAAAAGAGCTTCAAGACCCAGATAATCATGATGGTGTGATCACTGACCTAGAGCCAGACATCCTGGAATGTGAAGTCAAGTGGGCCTTAGAAAGCATCACTACGAACAAAGCTAGTGGAGGTGATGGAATTCCAGTGGAGCTATTCCAAATCCTGAAAGATGATGGCGTGAAAGTGCTGCACTCAATATGCCAACAAATTTGGAAAACTCAGCAGTGGCCACAAGATTGGAAAAGGTCAGTTTTCATCCCAATCCCAAAGAAAGGCAATGCCAAAGAGTGCTCAAACTACCGCACAATTGCACTCATCTCACATGCTAGTAAAGTAATGCTCAAAATTCTCCAAGCCAGGCTTCAGCAATATGTGAACCGTGAACTTCCTGATGTTCAAGCTGGATTTAGAAAAGGCAGAGGAACCAGAGATCAAATTGCCAACATCTGCTGGATCATGGAAAAAGCAAGAGAGTTCCAGAAAAACATCTATTTCTGCTTTATTGACTATGCCAAAGCCTTGGACTGTGTAGATCACAATAAACTGTGGAAAATTCTGAGAGAGATGGGAATACCAGACCACCTGATCTGCCTCTTGAGAAATCTGTATGCAGGTCAGGAAGCAACAGTTAGAACTGGTCATGGAACAACAGACTGGTTCCAAATAGGAAAAGGAGTACGTCAAGGCTGTATATTGTCACCATGTTTATTTAACATATATGCAGAATACATCATGAGAAATGCTGGACTGGAAGAAACACAAGTTGGAATCAAGATTGCTGGGAGAAATATCAATAACCTCAGATATGCAGATGACATGACCCTTATGGCAGAAAGTGAAGAGGAACTCAAAAGCCTCTTGATGAAAGTGAAAGTGGAGAGTGAAAAGGTTGGCTTAAAGCTCAACATTCAGAAAACGAAGATCATGGCATCTGGTCCCATCACTTCATGGGAAATAGATGGAGAAACAGTGGAAACAGTGTCAGACTTTATTTTTCTGGGCTCCAAAATCACTGCAGATGGTGACTGCAGCCATGAAATTAAAAGACGCTTACTCCTTGGAAGGAAAGTTATGACCAACCTAGATAGCATATTCAAAAGCAGAGACATCACTTTGCCAACAAAGGTTCGCCTAGTCAAGGCTATGGTCTTTCCTGTGGTCATGTATGGATGTGAGAGTTGGACTGTGAAGAAGGCTGAGCGCCGAAGAATTGATGCTTTTGAACTGTGGTGTTGGAGAAGACTCTTGAGAGTCCCTTGGACTGCAAGGAGATCCAACCAGTCCATTCTGAAGGAGATCAGACCTGGGATTTCTTTGGAAAGAATGATGCTCAAGCTGAAACTCCAGTATTTTGGCCACCTCATGCAAAGAGTTGACTCATTAGAGAAGATTCTGATGCTGGGAGGGATTGAGGGCAAGAGGAGAAGGGGACGACAGAGGATGAGATGGCTGGATGGCATCACTGACTCGATGAATGTGAGTCTGAGTGACCTCCGAGAGCTGGTGATGGATAGGGAGGCCTGGCGTGCTGCAGTTCATGGGGTCGCAAGGAGTCGGACACGACTGAGCGACTGATCTGATCTGATCTGATCTGATAGTGCTTCTCCATCTTTGGCTACAAAGAATATAATCAATCTGATTTTAGTATTGACCATCTGGTGATGTCCATGTGTAGAGTCTTCTCTTGTGTTGTTGGAAGAGGGTATTTGCTGACCAGTGCGTTCTCTTGGCAAAATTCTACTAGGTTTTACTCTGCTTCATTCTGTACTCCAAGGCCAAATTTGCCTGTTACTCCAGGTGTTTCTTGACTTCCTACTTTTGCATTCCAGTCCCCTATAATGAAAAGGACATCTTTTTTGGGTGTTAGTTCTAGAAGGTCTTCATAGAACCATTCTACTTTAGCTTCTTCAGCATTATTGGTTGGATTACTGTGATATTGAATGGTTTGCCTTGGAAACGAACAGAGATCATTCTGTTGTTTTTGAGATTGCATCCAAGTACTGCATTTCGGACTCTCTTGTTGACTATGATGGCTACTCCATTTCTTCTAAGGGATTCTTGCCCACAGTAGTAGATATAATGGTCATCTGAGTTAAATTCACCCATTCCAGTCCATTTTAGTTTGGATTCCTAAAATGTCGACCTTCATTCTTGCCGTCTCCTGTTTGACCACTTCCAATTTGCCTTGATTCATGGACCTGACATTCCAGGTTCCTATGCAATATTACTCTTTAGAGTATTGGACTTTACTTCCATCACCAGTGACATCCACAACTGGGTGTTGTTTTTGCTTTGACTCCATCTCTTCATTATTTCTGGAGTTGTTATTTCTCCACTGATCTCCAATAGCATATTGGGCACCTACTGACCTGGGTAGTTTATTTTTCAGAGTCATATCTTTTTGCTTTTTCATACTGTTCACGGGGTTCTTGAGGGAAGAATACTGAAGTAGTTTGCCATTCCCTTCTCCAGAGGACCATGTTTTGCTAGAACTTTCCACCATGACCCATCCCTCTTTGGTGGCCCTACACGGCATGGCCCCTAGTTTCATTGTGTTAGCCAAGGCTGTGGTCCATGTGATCAGATTTCTTAGTTTTCTGTGATTGTGTTTTTCAGTCTGTCTGCCCTGTGATGGAGAAGGATAAGAGGCTTATGGATGCTTCCTGAAGGTTTCCTGACTGAGGAGGAAATGGTCTTGTTCTGATGGGCGGGACCATGCTCAGTAAATCTTGAATCCAATTTTCTGTTGATGGGGGGGTGGTGGGGAGCTGCATGGCTGCGTGGTGCTGGGGTGGTAGCTGCGCAGCACTGGAGAGACTTTGAGGAAATACACCACATCCACGGGCAAAGAAGAAGCCCCAGCAGGACAGTGCTAAGTCACGTCAGTTGTGTCTGACTCTGTGCGACCCCATAGATGGCAGCCCACCAGGCTCCCCCGTCCCTGGGATTCTCCAGGCAAGAACACTGGAGTGGGTGGCCATTTCCTTCTCCAGTGCATGAAAGTGAAAAGTGAAAGTGAAGTCGCTCAGTCGTGTCCGACTCTTAGCGACCCCATGGACTGGAGCCTACCAGGCTCCTCTGTCCATGGGATTTTCCAGGCAAAAGTCCTGGGGTGGGTGCCATTGCCTTCCCCGAGAATACCATGATCCTCTTTAAATACTTCTTGAAATTCCTCTCTTGGAATATCAACTCTTGATTGCTAACTCCAGGGCCCTGTACCCATTCTTCCAAGCCTAGCATGGTCTTCTTTCTAACCGTGTCTGGGATCATCTTGAAAGGATCAGCAGGAGAATTTGGGAACCTGGGGTGCTAAATGACTAATCCAGGGTCTAATTTGTGGGGCCCCATGGAGCAGCTGAGCATATCCCAAGGTGCACAGCTGGTTTTTCAAAGTGTTGCTATTATAGGATTATTGGAAATGGCAAGTGGGCCTCAAGCATGGGGCCTCTTTTCTCGATCTTTAAGGTAAACTTAGCAGCAGTAGTCCATGGCCTTGACAGTCTTTAGACTGAGGAAGGGGGAAATGAACAGACAATGGAGGAGGATGATACTAAACTACAGTCTTTAGACTGAGGAAGGGGGAAATGAACGGACAATGGAGAAGGATGATACTAAACTCATTTTAGAGAGAAGACAGTCCTCTTTTTTTAAAAAAGATCTCTAAGGAATAATTCCATATTTTGCCCCAGTTTCTAGCCGATTTCTGAAGTTCTTCATTTTGCTAAACCCAAATATCTCAGGCTGGCATTTAGTGAGTTCACGAGCTGATAGCACTTACGGAGCATTCCCTCTGGGGAGATGCAGGAGACCATACACGCCTGCTCCTTGACTTCACCGTGCATTCATTTTCAATTTCCCCAAAGAACTCAGAATTATAATAGTTGATGTTATGATGGAAGTGTCAAAAGTACACGAAGAGAGCTATAAAAACTGGGTCACATAAACACGCTATCATTTGCTATACAAAAACATATATATTTTTAAATCATGTTTTTAATATCAAGATAGAAAATAAAGACAGAAATATTGAGCATGTGAGAGACTGAACAGGAGGAGGGTTTGAGCAACAGGTCAGGGTCAGCCTTCCCCTCTCAGGTTTCTTCTTTCTTTCCACCTGTTTTTGTAACTGAGAAGGACCCTATGGAGTCTTCCCTGGACAGACCTCTCCCTCATACCCTCTGCTTTAACTCCTCTCTGAAGCATCTAGATAGTATTATCTGATGCACATATCCTAAGTTGTTTTACAGATGCTAAACCACTACCAAATGGAAGAAATTAACTACCTGATGACCATGAGCTTATGGACCCCAAACCTATTGGCACCTAAGGATTGATATATTAATGTCCTTGACATCCCCTGTTACATCACCATCAACCAACCAGAGCACCAGGCATGAACTGATCACACACCTGGGATTTCACTCCTTCACTTTGCCTTTAAAATGCTTTCCTGAAACCCGTCAGGGAGTTCAGGTGTTTTGGGCACCAGCAGCACCGGACTTCTAGATTGTATGGGCTTAGTCATTCAGTTGAGTCCTACTCTTTGTGACCCCACAGACAGCAGCCCGCCAGGTCCTCTGTTCATAGGGATTCTTCAGACAAGAATACTGGAGTGGGTTGCCATGCCCTCATCCAGGGCATCTCCCCCACCCAGGGATAGAACCCAGGTCTCCCATATTGCAGGAAGATTCTTTACTGTCTAGTCACCAGGGAAGCCTGGACTTCTAGACTGGTGCCCAGTAATAAATGCTAGAATGTCCTTCACCACAAGCCAATGTCAGTAGATTGGCTTTACTGTGGGTATGTGCCCAAGCTTGGTTCTGTAACACTTTTCACTAACACAAATTGGAGTAGCCTCACTCCTTCTTTTCTTAAGTCTTCTCATATTGCTATGTTCAGAAAGCCTGTCAGTCCCAAAGCCTTCTTTTTGATTTCTCTCAGCTGGCCTAGGGTCCCACAGGCAAACAGGTTACCTTGCAGCCTGCCTCAGAAGTCCAGAGGCCTGAAATGGTTTTGCAGAGAAACCTTCTCTGGACACACCAATCCTGTGGGGAGGGCTGATGATGTGAAGCGGGGTAGTCTGGGAAGATTCCCTGGAGGAACCGGGTTGTCAGCAATGTTCTGAAGGTGGTGTGTGTCTTGGCTTGGAGGACGGGGGCAGACAAAACCTCAGAGGGAGCAGGATGGGGCCAGATTTGAGCATGAGAAGGGAGGGGCCAAAGTTCATCACTATGTTCTAGTGATGAATATAATAATTCACGTGTTTAGAATTTGAGTTCCTGCTTCTATCCCCAAACTTCATTTTCTCGTTCTTCTCATTCACATTCCGAGTACACTGAGAGCTTTTATTACAGTGTTCTCAGGGAGCAGATTGATGGAGCTAGAACAAAAAGGTCCACTGGATTTCTGATGAAATCTGAACTTACTTGACATGAACAAAAATCTTAAAAGCTGAAGCTTTAGATTAAAAAAAAAAAAAAAATATATATATATATATATATATATATATGTATAAATACACACATATATATTGCTTGGCTTTAAATATCAAGAGCCAAAGTCTAGAGAGCTAAAGTTTTAAAAGGCAAGATGACACAATTTATTTCCCACTCCAAAGGAGATGAAAATGTAACCAGCTGGGGGAAGGGAGGAGGATGGAAGCCACATGGTTATTGCTGGAACATAGAAGCTAGAACATAGGAGTTACTGTGAAAAAGCTCAGTGCCCCTATCTCCTGGGTGAATTATGGGTGCATGTATGCTAAGTCACCTCAGCTGTGTCCGACTCTTTGCGACCCTGTGGACTGTAGCCTGCCAGGCTCCTCTGTCCATGGGATTCTCCAGGCAAGAATACTAATGTGGGTTGCCATGTTCTCCTCCAGGAAATCTTCCTGACCCAGGGAGTGAACCCATGTCTCTTAAGTCTCCTGCATTGGCAGGCAGGTTCTTTGCCACTAGCACCACCTGGGAAAGCCTGGATTATGGAAGAGAAGGGCAATTGAATTGCTAAATGGATTGAAAGGAGCTCCAAGAGCAGCAGACACTTGGACTCTATTGCTATTGCTAAGTCACTTCAGTCATGTCCGACTCTGTGTGACCCCATAGACAGCAGCCCACCAGGCTCCCCTGTCCCTGGGATTTTCCAGGCAAGAACACTGGAGTGGGTTGCCATTTCCTTCTCCAATGCATGAAAAGTGAAAAGTGAAAGTGAAGTCGCTCAGTTGTGTCCGACTCTTAGCGACCCCATGAACTGCAGCCTACCAGGCTCCTCCGTCCACAGGATTTTCCAGGCAAGAGTACTGGAGTAGGGTGCCATTGCCTTCTCCGTTGGACTCTATAAGAGATTCTAAATGGACCAGAGATTTATATATAAAAAATTAAACCATACAAATATTTTTTTAAATGGGTGAATTCCTAATTTTGGAGTAGGGAAAACCTTTGTAACAATGACTTAAAACCAAGAAGTAATACGAAAAATTGATGTTTTATTACATAAAAAATTCTAAAAATTTGCATATCAAAAAGTTACTATAAGAAAAATGAAAAAGAAAAATATTTGCAAACAAAGAGTTAGTATCCTTAATATATATAGACTTTCCCTTATCAACTTCCCCTCATCGGTGTGTATAGTGTTAGTCACTCAGTCACGTCTGACTCTTTGTGACCCCGTGGACTGTAGCCCGCCATGCTCCTCTGTCCATGGAATTCTCCAGGCAAGAATACTGGAGTGGATTGCCATTTCCTTCTCCAGGGGATCTGCCTGACCCAGGGATTGAACCTGGGTCTCCCGCATTGCAGGCAGATTCTTTACTGTCTGAGTCACTATAGGAAAAGCAAAATAAATGCTTGACTCTTTCGTTTTATTACCCATTTTTAAAAGAATGAGTTGATTTCCAAGTGTGATCAATAAAGGTTTTTTTTTAAAGTATCGTAATGAAATTGTAGATGTAAACTTAATTAATGTGTTTCAATTAATTGTAATTGTTCTTATTGTAATTGGATAATCCCACCTTTGGCTAGTAGGAGCCTCTTCAAATTGTCTTCTGCATCCACTGGACATGACTCTAGCAGTCTTTGACAGCTTCCTTGATTTCTGGAAATTTTGCTAGATATTGTCAAATTCTTCATCATAGAGGTTCTATTGTTTTGCCTTCCCACTAGCTTTTCAACAGAATATGATGTCACACTTGAGATTTTTATCAACCTGACAGATGGGAGATAGTACCTCACTGTATAGTTTAAAATGAAAAAAAATTTTTTTTAATGATGTATAGTTGAGTTACTGTATTATATAATTTTCTGGTGTACAACACAATTTGTAAAGATTATACTCAATTTGTGGTTATTATAAAATATTGGCTGTATTTCCCGTGTTATACTATATATTCTTGTACTACATTTATTTTATACATAGAAGCTTGTACCTCTTAATCCCCTAAATTGCCCCTCCTCACTCTCCTCTCCCCACTGGCAACCACTGGTTTGTTTTCTGTATCTGTAGGTCTGTTCTTTTCTCGTTATATTCACTAGTTTGTTTTGTTTTTCAGATTCCACCTATAAATGATAACATGTAGCATTTGTCTTCCTCTGACTTATTTCATTGAACATAATACCCGTCAAGTCCATCCATGTTGTCGCAAATGGCAAAATGCCATTCTTTTTTATGGCTGAGTGGTGTCAGTGTAGTTTCCATTTGCTTTGCTCGTATTATGAATCAGGCTGCTCAACTTCTCCTGTGGTTATAGGAGCCATTTGCATTGTTTCCTGTAAACGCTCAGTTCTTATCTTTATTACATGTTACATCTTTTAAAGTGCGGTGGGCCTCCGTTCGTAGAAAGTCTCTGCATATTATGAACATTAAGCCTTTGTTTATAAATAAGTTGCAGATAGTTTTTCCTACTTTGTCATCTGCATTTGTTCTTAGAATTTTTTTTTTGCCCTGCAAAAGTTTTTAAAATATATCTTATGTAATAAAATTATCAATATTTTTATTGCTTCTGGGTTTTAAGTAACAGGTTTTTCTGATTCCAAGACTGTAGAGGAATTTACCCACAGTTTTTTCAATTACTAATATGATTTAATTTTTACATTTATTTGTTTATTTTTATTTATTTATTTATTTTGCTTTTTATTTGAATCAGCCATGGGTGTACATGTGTTGCTCGTCAAATGTCAGAACCATTTGAAATTTATTCTGGAATATACGATATGAGCAATGGATCTGATCTTTATCTTTTCCTCTGTGGTTATACAGTAATCTTATACTCTGTTTTCCCCACTTTGAAATGCTAAATATTCAGGTAATAAAATGTTCACATCTGGGTCATTTTCCAGATATGCATTTTCTGTCCATGCATAACAATATCAAAACATTTTATCATAGAAGTTTAGAGTAGGGTTGAATTCTGATGTGACTAGCCCCTTTCTACCCATGTAGCCATTGCTCTTCATTTTAAGATTTTTCCTGGGGATCCTTCTTTGTTTATTCTTCCAAATGAACTTTATAATCAACTTGCTTCCAGTTGACTCAAGATAAAAAAAATTATCTAAAGATATTTTTACTGAGATTGTATTACGCTTACAAATTATCTTATAAAGAAACTGATATCTTTAGGCTGTTGAGTCATTTTATTTGTTCAAGTCTACTTTTGTTTCTTTCTGATTGTTTTATAATTTTCCTGATACAGATTTTGGGCATTTTTTTTAGGTTTGTATCTAGGCCTTTTATCTTATACTGCCACACTGAAATGGGTTTTTTTTCTCTCTCATTAGACTTCTAACTGGGTTTCTTTTTATAAGATAATTTTAGTACCTGCTACTTTACTAAGTTTTCTTATTATGTGTAGTAGTTTTTCCATTGATTGATTTCAATTTTCAAGATGATATCACATGCAAATAGTTTTTCCTCTTTCATTCCAATTCTTATTCCTCTGGATGCATTCTCTTATTTAATTGCATTAGTTCCAAAACCGGAGAAGGCAATGGCACCTCACTCCAATACTCTTGCCTGGAAAATCCCATGGATGGAGGAGCCTGGTAGGCTGCAGTCCATGGGGTCGCTAAGAGTCGGACACGACTGAGCGACTTCACTTTCACTTTTCACTTTCATGCACTGGAGAAGGAAATGGCAACCCACTCCAGTGTTCTTGCCTGGAGAATCCCAGGGACGGGGGAGCCTGGTGGGCTGCCGTCTATAGGGTCACACAGAGTCAGACACGACTGAAGTGACTTAGCAGCAGTAGCAGCAGTTCCAAAACAGTATTAAATAAAAGAAGAGACAGTGCTTGTCTTGTTTCTGAATTTAGCAGGAAAGCTTTCAGTGTTTCCTCATTCTGGTGGCACAGTGGTAAAGAATCCACCTGCCAATGCAGGAGACACAAGAGATGTGGATTCAATCCCTGGGTCAGAAAGATCCCCTGGAGTAGGAAATGGCAAACCACTCCAATATTCTTGCCTGGAAAATTCTATGGACAGAAGAACCTGGTGGGCTACAGTCCATGGGGTTTCAAAGAGTTGGACCTGACTGAGTGCATATTCACACACACACATTTGTAAAATGCTAGATTTGGAATTTTTATCTCTGGGTTTCTTTCTCTATTGACTCAACACTGAAACAATCTAATAATCTCTTCTTTTCTCTCCATTTCCCTCCACTAAAGCTATTTTGAAGTAATATCCTTTTATTTCCTTACATAGTTAATTCCTGTAAGGCAATAAATGAGCTTATTTTACTTTTTACTTATATCCTTTCCAGGCTCCCTCTGTTTTTTAATGGTTTTACTGCATGGGAATTGTCAGAACATAAAGTTCTAACATATTACCTTACATATTCTTGCATACTTTCCTTTGTAACTATAATTTGGTCTTGAAGTGAGGTGAAATGAAGTGTTAGTCGCTCAGTCATGTCTGACCTTCGCAATCCCATGGACTGTATAGCCCGGCAGGCTCCTCTGTCCATGAAATTCTCCAGGCAAGAATACTGGAGTGGGTTGCCATTTTCTTCTCCAGGGGATCTTCCTGACACAGGGGTCAAACCTGGATTTCCTGCATTGCAGGCAGATTCTTTACCATCTTAGCCACCAGGAAAGCCAGTAATTTGACCTTAGGTTTATCAACAAATATACACATAATGTTTTTTAAAAAATTCATTTTTGAATTGCTTGCCTATGGGCTTAGATGGTAAAGAAGCTTTGTGTTGCATTTTCCCCCAGGTTTATAGGTGTTATGTGGTATGGAGTTGGGATCATTCCTTGATACCAGAAGCAGAACTTCTTTTGGTACTTGAAAAGGCCCCAGAAGTGTGCAGTTCACGGGGGCATCTGGCCTGGAGCAAGCCCAGTAGGGATTATTTTTGGCTGTAAGAGTCAACTGCTGTAGATGGAGATGATTTCCCAATTCCATCTGTGGCAAAGTTTGCCTTACGTAGGTTGAGGCCCTGGTTGAGGCTTTCTGTTTAACAAGCATGCCTCTGAAGGAGTATATCATGCCCCTTTTGTTCCTTTGGGGCTTCCCTGGTGGCCCAGACAGTAAAGAATCTGCCTGCAAAGCAGGAGACCCAGGTTCAGTCCCCGGGTTGGGAAGATCCCCTGGAGGCGGAAATGGCAACTCACTCCAGTATTCTTGCCTGGGAAATCCAATGGACAGAGGAGGCTGGTGGGCTACAAACTGTGGGGTCACGAAGACTTGGACACGACTGAGGGACTAACACAACACTTTGTTCCTTTGCATGTCAGGGATGTAGATGGAATCAGGACAGGTCAGGCATCATATCTCCCACCTCTGAGCACACAAAGGTAGAGCCAACATGAGCAACATCTCTTTAAATCTCCTTTGTTAGAGGATGTCCCTCTGTCTGAAAGTGAGAGGACCATCTCATCTTCATCAGGGAAATAGTGTGTCCACAAAAGCTCAGAGAACGGGCATCAGGGATGGAGCTCTATTTCTTGAATCCTGAGAAATGCAATCACTGAATCCAACACACATCTTCTGCTTTTTGTGTAACATTTGTGCTATAGTATGGTGTCCTCTAATTTCGATCTTTTTTCGTGAAGCCTTTTTTAAGTGTCACTAATAGCATTCTTTTAAAATCTCTCCAGGAACAGAGTGTCTCTGTGAACTATATTGCCCCCTGTGTTGTCTTTTAATAATTTTATATGTACCTATTCTGTCTTTGCTACCAGCCTTTAATCATTTTGAGGGTCTGAGTCCTATTTCTCACACAATTTATCTACCCAGCAGTGCTAGCACAGGACATGTTGTCAAAGTAGAGTTGAGTTGAACTTGAAACCAGGAATGAATTTTGACAGCTCAGAGCTCTGGCTTTGCAGCAGAAAATCATGTCTGTAAATTTCACAGTGGATGGTCTTAAAAAATCACGCTGAGGGCACGCTGAGAAGGACTGGGGCAGCTTTACCAGTTCAGGGCTCCAGAGTCCACAGTGCCTGAAGTGCCCGATATTAGGAGTGAAGATAAAAAAAAAAAAAAAGAAAGAAAAATAGACCTGAGTTTGAAGATTTCAACTTAGGTTGAAGGGTTTAAAACTGAGAATTATCAAGAAAGTAAACATGGCTATTTCAACAGTTTAGGGGTTTAACCAAGTTAAGTTCTGAGGCATGATCTGACACTTTAATTAAAATGAAAATTTAACATCAATAAAGTAAGGACACAACATCAAATAAGAACAACACTATTCTCAGCCTGTACTCTGAATGTCAACTTGACTTTTACCCCAAAAGTTCGATGAGCCCAAGGCTTTTTCAAGCTGGGTGCCTCTATCTCAGCAACTATAGTTACATTATTGTTAGTCTGGTCATAAGTGGTTTTTGGACATTGTGTCCATCAGCTTCCTGACCCAATAGGATATATTCTTAAAATTGTTTTGCCAGGAGAGCTACTGGCTGTGTTTTACTCCATGTGCTTTTTCTTCTGCTGATCTTGTGAATAAACCTCACTGATTTTTCCCTCTTCTGGAACTCCCAACAGTTATTGTCCATACAGTCCACACACTCAAGTCACTCTGACTTTGATGCTAACTTAAGCATGAGAAAACCAAGGTCCAGAGTGCCATGTTAGTTTCCCAATGTTGCATAGTAGTTTGATTGACAAAACTGTGATGAGAATCTCAGTCTTTACTGACAGTTCAATATACTGCAACCTACACAGCACTGCTCACACTTCATAGAATAGCAGCAACAACAGCAATAATAATATACTTCGTGTAATGCTTTATGCTTTGCTTCTATTCTTTTTTGAAATTAATTATTTATTTTTGTCTGGGCTGGATTTTTGTTGCTCCGTGTGGGCTTTCTCTAGCTGCATTTAGTGGGGACTAGAAATGCTGGACTGGAAGAAACACAAGTTGGAATCAAGATTGCTGGGAGAAATATCAATAACCTCAGATATGCAGATGACACCACCCTTATGGCAGAAAGTGAAGAGGAACTAAAAAGCCTCCTGATAAAAGTGAAAGTGGAGAGTGAAAAGGTTGGCGTAAAGCTCAACATTCAGAAAACCAAAATCATGGCATCTGGTTCCATCACTACATGGGAAATAGATGGAGAAACAGTGGAAACAGTGTCAGACTTTATTTTTCTGGGCTCCAAAATCACTGCAGATGGTGACTGCAGCCATGAAATTAAAAGACGCTTACTTCTTGGAAGGAAAGTTATGACCAACCTAGATAGCATATTCAAAAGCAGAGACATCACTTTGCCAACAAAGGTTCGCCTAGTCAAGGCTATGGTCTTTCCTGTGGTCATGTATGGATGTGAGAGCTGGACTGTGAAGAAGGCTGAGCACCGAAGAATTGATGCTTTTGAACTGTGGTGTTGGAGAAGACTCTTGAGAGTCCCTTGGACTGCAAGGAGATCCAACCAGTCCATTCTGAAGGAGATCAGCCCTGGGATTTCTTTGGAAGGAATGATGCTAAAGCTGAAACTCCAGTATTTTGGCCACCTCATGCAAAGAGTTGACTCATTGGAGAAGACTCTGATGCTGGGAGGGACTGGGGGCAGGAGGAGAAGGGGACGACAGAGGATGGGATGGCTGGATGGCATCACTGACTTGATGGATGTGAGTCTGAGTGACCTCCGGGAGTTGGTGATGGACAGGGAGGGCTGGCGTGCTGCAGTTCATGGGGTCGCAAAGAGTCGGACACGACTGAGTGACTGATCTGATCTGATCTGAGTCTCTAGTTGTGGTACACCGGCTTCTCATTGAGGTGGCTTCTTATGTTGCAGAGCTTGGGCTCTAGAGCCCTGGTTCAGTGGTTGGGGCGCTGGCTTAGTGATTGGGGCACATGGATTTAGTTGCCCTGTGGCATGTAGAATCTTTCCAGACTAGGGATCAAACCCAGGTCCTCTGCACTGGCAGGCAAATTTTTTTTTTTTTTTTTTTAACCACTGCCAGGAAAGTTCTATTTCTATACTTTTTAAGGCTGAATAATATTGTATTGTATATATATATACCATCCATTCGTACCTTGAAGGATTTTAAGCAAGGGTGTGACCTGGGCTGTGATTTAGAACAATCACTCTGGGGGTCTGGTGTGGTTCTAGAATGGAATGGAGGGGACAGAGTGGAAGCAGGGAGACCAGGGAGGGGCTAGTGCAGTTGCCCAGACTAGATGGCAGTGGCCCGGCATCAGGTGTGGCAGAGGACTTGGATTCCAGAGACATTCTAGAGGTGGGATGGGTGGAATTTGATAAAGATGATAAAATCTGTGTCCTCACTTTAGAAAGCCAGAGGTGGATCAGGTCTTCATACTTAGAGCTTATGGTTTATTTCTTTATTTATCATTCTTTTTACTTTTATCAAGATAGTACTAGCTTGATTAGAGGATTAGCCCTTAAGGTGGATAACACTATAGCAATATTTGGTTCTTACCATTGAGTTCTGTTTCAGAATGGGAATACTTACAAGGATTTTCCATAGCCTGGGTTAAAATGTACCAACACTGTCCTCGTCCCTTTGTTATGACTCTGTGCTCACCAAGCAGCAGCCTCGGATGAATAATTTGGTCTTGCAGATACGCTGATAGCAAGAAGAAGGTGTGCTGGCTACAGAATTTAAATACATTATTCAGGCCCCAGAAAGGACAACCTCCTGTGTGTAAATTAATAAACTGGCATTCCAGTTTTCCAGTCTCTAGATATTTTGGTTTATGTGACTTTTCCCCGGTATTGGTAATTTCAAGAGAACTAACAAAGTTGAATTTCTGAAACTGCCCTGCTGAAGGCAGATGCTAAATGGTGATGACTGCTGAGAAAGGACTGCCTGGTAAGCCTCATCTTAAGCAGCAGCCCCCTCCCTTGTGGCCATTTATGAAGATTTCTTGAACTGTGAAATCTCCAACTAATCACAACCTTCCAAAGAGTACCTCAACTGACGTTTTCTGTTTGGCACATCCCATTTTATGTCACGAACCTCATTCCATAGTTCATCAGGCACTCTATCTATCAGATCTAGGCCCTTAAATCTATTTCTCACTTCCACTGTATAATCATAAGGGATTTGATTTAGGTCATACCTGAATGGTCTAGTAGTTTTCTCTACTTTCTTCAATTTCAGTCTGAATTTGGCAATAAGGAGTTCATGGTCCGAGCCACAGTCAGCTCCTGGTCTTGTTTTTGCTGATTGTATAGAGCTTCTCCATCTTTGGCTGCAAAGAATATAATCGATCTGATTCCGGTGTTGACCATCTGGTGATGTCCATGTATAGAGTCTTCTCTTGTGTTGTTGGAAGAGGGTATTTGCTATGACCAGTGCATTTTCTTGGCAAAACTCTATTAGTCTTTGCCCTGCTTCATTCCGTATTCCAAGGCCAAATTTGCCTGTTACTCCAGGTGTTTCTTGACTTCCTACTTTTGCATTCCAGTCCCCTATAATGAAAAGGACATCTTTTTTGGGTGTTAGTTCTAAAAGGTCTTGTAGGTCTCTCCAAGCCAGGCTTCAGCAATATGTGAACCGTAAACTTCCTGATGTTCAAGCTGGTTTTAGAAAAGGCAGAGGAACCAGAGATCAAATTGCCAACATCCGCTGGATCATGGAAAAAGCAAGAGAGTTCCAGAAAAACATCTATTTCTGCTTTATTGACTATGCCAAAGCCTTTGACTGTGTGGATCACAATAAACTATGGAAAATTCTTAAAGAGATGGGAATACCAGACCACCTGATCTGCCTCTTGAGAAATCTGTATGCAGGTCAGGAAGCAACAGTTAGAACTGGTCATGGAACAACAGACTGGTTCCAAATAGGAAAAGGAGTACGTCAAGGCTGCATATTGTCACCATGTTTATTTAACTTATATGCAGAGTACATCATGAGAAATGCTGGACTGGAAGAAACACAAGTTGGAATCAAGATTGCCGGGAGAAATATCAATAACCTCAGATATGCAGATGACACCACTCTTATGGCAGAAAGTGAAGAGGGGCTAAAAAGCCTCTTGATGAAAGTGAAAGTGGAGAGTGAAAAGGTTGGCTTAAAGCTCAACATTCAGAAAACGAAGATCATGGCATCTGGTCCCATCACTGCATGGGAAATAGATGGGGAAACAGTGGAAACAGTGTCAGACTTTGTTTTTCTGGGCTCCAAAATCACTGCAGATGGTGACTGCAGCCATGAAATTAAAAGACGCTTGCTCCTTGGAAGGAAAGTTATGACCAACCTAGATAGCATATTCAAAAGCAGAGACATTACTTTACCAACAAAGTTTCGCCTAGTCAAGGCTATGGTCTTTCCTGTGGTCATGTATGGATGTGAGAGCTGGACTGTGAAGAAGGCTGAGCGCCGAAGAATTGATGCTTTTGAACTGTGGTGTTGGAGAAGACTCTTGAGAGTCCCTTGGACTGCAAGGAGATCCAACCAGTCCATTCTGAAGGAGATCAATCCTGGAATTTCTTTAGAAGGTATGATGCTAAAGCTGAAACTCCAGTATTTTGGCCACCTCATGCGAAGAGTTGACTCATTGGAGAAGACTCTGATGCTGGGGGGGATTGAGGGCAGGAGGAGAAGGGGACGACAGAGGATGAGATGGCTGGATGGCATCACTGACTCGATGGATGTGAGTCTGAGTGACCTCCGGGAGCTGGTGATGGACAGGAAGGCCTGGCGTGCTGTGGTTCATGGGGTCGCAAAGAGTCGGACACGACTGAGCGACTGATCTGATCTGATCTGATCTGATTTTATGTCAAGCTAAAATTCTTTCACAGACAGGGCTTAAGTACTAACAAGGCTTGAAGACAAGGTCAGGTAGAGAACAGACTAAGAAGGCCCCCAGGCAGTCCTAGAGAGTTGAGAGACAGAGGGAATGCCTGGCTTTTTTTTTTTTTTTTTTTCAAATTAAGTTTTATTGGAGTATAGTTGCTTTACAATGTTGTGTTAGTCTCTGCTGTACAGCAAAGTGAATCAGCTACATGTATACATATATCCCCTCTTTAGATTTCCTTCCCATTTAGGTTACCACAGAGCATTGAATTGAGTTCCCTGTGCTATACAGTAGGTTATCATTAGTTATCTATTTTATACATAGTAGGGATGTCTGGCTTCTAATTCAGGTTCAGGTGAATTAAAATAAAGTCTGGAGCCAATGAGATTCTTTTTCGGGTGGCCGAGATGCATGGCTTGTAGGATCTTAGTTCTGTGACCAAGGATCAAACCCAGGCTACAGCAATGAAAGCTTTGAGTTTTAACTACTGGACCACCAGAGAATTCCCACCAATGAGATTCTTACACCATTTATTCATTCTGTAGGAATTTTATTTTCATTGACATCTAGGCCAAATAGTAAATGGTAAATACCAATCCCTGTTCTGTCAACTTTTGCCCCAATAACACTTTGTCATAAGCTACTCCCAAATTCAGAGGCTTAAAACAATAATCATTTCTTCTCCAGGAGCAGTAGGTCAGCTGGGGGAGCTTTGCTTCCAGTTGCAGTGGCCAGGCTAGCTCTGTATCATGAATCCCTCCTGTTTCTCCTGGAAGCACTGGGCCAAGCTGGGCATGTTCTCTTCATGTCGGTAGCAGAGGGTCAGAGACACAGTCCTGATGTGTCATGTCTGTGACATCCTATTGGCCAGAGCAAGTCACATGACTGAGCCAATGTCAAAGGCTGAAAGAGTTCCCAGCCTTCCGGTGGGAGGGGCCACAGAGGGCATGGGTCTAGGAGAGTGAAGGACAGAGGACATTAAGGCACTCTATCCCAGGCCCAATTCAGAATTCCTGGACACATGGTGCTATTTATGTCCCTGGGAAGGTTCTGCAGATGAGGACTTTTTAAAAGAGAATGTGTTAACAGTTTGGTTGTTCTCAGGGAAGGTTCTGCAGATGAGGACTTTTTAAAAGAGAATGTGTTAACAGTTTGGTTGTTCTCAAAAAGTTAAACATAGAATTACCATATGATCCAGCAATTTCACTCCTAGGTAGACATCCAAAAGAACTGAAAGTAAACAGAAATAGACCCACGGATATAGAAAACAAATTTATGGTTACCAAAGGGGAAAGGGAGGGGAGAATAAATTATGAGTTTGGGATTGACATATATACATTATTATATATAAAAGAGGTAACCAACAAGGACCTACTATACAGGACAGGGGACAATACTCAATGTTTTGTAATAGTAAGTAACCTATAAGGGAAAAGAATCTGAAAAATATGTATATGTGAATATGTATATATTAATCATTCTGCTGTACATCTGAAACTAACACAACATGGTAAGTCATCTATATTTCAATTAAAAAAAAAAAGAATTAAAAGCAGGGACTCAAGTAGATAGTTTGTACATCAGTGTTCACAGCAGCCTTTTTCGTAACAGCCAAAGGTGGGAACAACACAGATGTCATCAAGAGATAAATGGATAGACAAAGCGTGCTATATACACACTGTGGAATGTTAGTCTTAAGAAAGAAGGATATTCTGACACCTGTTACAAATGGATGAAGCCTGAGGACACTGTGCTAAGTTAGGTAAACAGTCACAGAGGACAAATATTGTAGGACTCCACTTAGGTGAAGCACATAAGTGCTAAGTCACTTCAGTCATGTCCGACTCTTTGTGATGCCATGAACTGTAGCTCACCAGGCTCCTCTGTTCATAGGATTTTCCAGGCAAGAATACTGGAGTGGGTTGCCATTTCCTCCTCCGGGGGATCTTCCTGACCCAGGGATCGAACCCATGTCTCTTACATCTCCTGCATTGGCAGATGGGTTCTTTACCACTAGCATGACCTGGGAAGCACATAGAGTAGTTATATTCACAGATACAGAATGTAGAATGGAGGTTACTAAGAGTTGGAGGTGGGGGGCTGCAGAGTTATTGTTTAATGGGTACAGAGTTTCAGTTGGGGAAGATAAAAAGTTCTGTGGATGGACAGTAATGATGGCTGCACAACAATACGAATGTACTTAAAGCCACTGAAGTGTAGACTTAAACAATAGAAAAAGGGTACATTTTATGTTATGTATGTTTTACCACAAGAAAAGAAGAGAGAGAGGGAGATGTGGTTGCTGGGCTTGGTCATCAGATCTTTAGAAAGATCTGGGGGCATCAAAGATGCTGAGCTGAGGAGGTGTCTCTGGTATGAAGGCCTCTGGGTCTCGATGGGAGAGAAGAAAGCAGAAGTCTGGAATATTTGAATTTAATGTCCTAGTGGAGTTTTATTTACAGAATTAAATCCATTTGATCAGTCTAGAAGCTTGTTTTATTTGTGTAAATTGACTCAGTATTACATACAACAAGCCATGGGAACTAGAAGGATTCAGGACCAAGGAAATAAGGATAATTTGGGGGTTGGTGAGAGTGTGGATCTCTCTCCTCACCTTTTATGAAATGAACATAACAGAGCCAGCTGATGCAAGGGAGAAGGTATTGGACACAGCAACTCCAGTAAAGCCCAAACAAGTGCTTTATAAGACTTGAAGAGACAGGGAGAAGGAAGGTCAAGATCTGATGGAATGGTGCCCAAACCTTCCTATGGTGATGACTGGGCTGTTCCCGTTTTATTTCCCCAGGAACAAAAAGCAAATGGATGCTTCAGGAATTCCTAGAGTCACCTGTCCCAATATTTGTACTTGCCTTTTTTCATTCCCCCAAAAGTTCTTTGAAAATATGCCAATGCCATTGATATCTCAGCATGCTGAGAGATGCAAGCTGGTGTTTGTCTTGTACAGGAACAACTAAGAAGGGCTCCTCTTGCACAGAGGTTTCATGCCTCTGTTGTTTTTTTCTTCTTCTCTCTCCTGTGCTCAACTTCCACGGACTTGGAAAGCCATGAATTTTAAATTATCATCTTTGCATGTAACGACATTTTAAGAGTGTCCACCTGGAGCGACAGGGTTGGCACACGCTGGAGAAGCAGTGGGTTGTCTGATTAGACAGGCTCTAAGGAAGTGCATGCTCTGGATGTGGGAAGAGAACATTTTCAACTCTCCCTCTGATAACACATTTGCTCTTTGCTCAAGGATGCTGGGCCTAGGTGACTTGGGTACCACTGGGCCCTATGAATGGACAAGCTGCCATTTTCAGCATTCACTGGAAATGTGGAAATAAATGTTGTTTCTTTGGCCTTCGACATCTCCTTGGGCAAATATGGAAGGCTGTGTATTACCAGAGTCTCAAGAATTGGAGGTCTGGGTTTCCTGCCAGGGTTGCTGAGGGCAACAGGGACTGAAGAGATTGCAGGGCAGAAGCAGGAGCAACCAAATCAAAGGCCCTAAGGTGGACAACTGACTGGGCGGCCAGAGGTCTAGGTGATTGAAAGTGAGGGAGTATTTGGTGAGTTATCAGAGCATCCATGAGGCTCAGGCAGCACCACCTCTTGTTTCCAGGACCCTGTACCCACCATCCAACCTCGATCAATGCAAATGAATTCCTGCTTGTGCTGTTCCGGTGTTCATTAGGTTAGATCCCTGCTCCTGCCTCCTCTGATTCTAGACATCCCATAGGGACAGGATAGAGGCCAAATCAGTTCAGTTGTCCTTGGAGTGAAGGGGTGGCTTCCTTCAGAGGTCTGTCAGGGACGATGTGGTCACAAGGACAGCAAGTGAGAACTTGAGATGCCTCTAGTGGGCTCTGGGGGAGGAACGAGAGTAGCTGTGGGAAAGAGTCCACAGGCAGGCGGTTTTGAAAAATGGATATTCCTGACTTACAGATCTTTTCTAAAGTAATCAATTTGTGTGTGACTGAATGATTCAAATTCGTAGCCTTCCCTGAAAGGGAGCAAGGTTTTTCTCAGACATCTGGGTAACTTTAGAGTGAGACAAGTGCATGGGAAGTTATCTTACTCATTTCCTTGCCTGTGGGCAGGATCAACCCAGACCTACCTGACTCAATTCTAGTTTAAAAAAAAAAAAAAGAACTTCAGTGAAAGAAATTGTTTGGCTTGTAATAATATTTATTGAGGATTTTCTATATTCTAGGCATTGTTCTAAGTACTTACAGGTATTATCTCCTTCACTCCTCACAATCGCCCTATAAGAAAGGTATTGTTGGGACTTCCCTGGAAGTCTAGTGGTTAAGACTCCATGCTCCCAGTTCAGGGTGTGAGGGTTTGATATCTGGTCAGGGAACTAAGATTCTACATGCCATGCAGTATGGCAAAAAAAGTTTTTTAAAAATAAAAAAGAAAGGTATTGCTATTATCCATATAATGTAGAGGAGAAAGCTGAGGCACCAAGGGGTTAAACATCTGGCCTAAGCTCACATGTTATTTAGTTCGTGGCTGAGCAGGCAGTGAGCCCCAGGCAGTCTGATGCCAGAGCTCCCACTGTAGACCCCTGACAAATGGCACTCACTCCTCACCATCTCATTTCAAGTCTCAGACTGTCTGAGTCTGCTCAGGCTGCCATAACCAAGTACTATAGCCTGAGTGGCTTAAACCACAAAAAAGCATTTTCTCACAGTTCTGGAGGCTAGAACTCAAAGATCAAGGTGTTGACAGGGCTGGTTTCCTTCTCCCCAGGCCTCTCTCCTTGGATTGTAGATGGCTGTCTTCTCCCTCTGTCTTCACATGGCCTTCCCTCTGTGTGTGTCCAGGTCCTACTGTCTTTTTATAAGGACACTGGTCATATTGGATTAGAGCTCACCTGCTGCGGCTGCTGCTAAGTCGCTTCAGTCGTGTCCGACTCTGTGTGACCCCAGACACGGCAGCCCACCAGGATCCCCCATCCCTGGGATTCTCCAGGCAAGAACACTGGAGTTGGTTGCCATTTCCTTCTCCAGTGCATGAAAAGTGAACGTGAAGTCGCTCAGTCATGTCCGACTCTTTGCAAACCCATGGGCTGCAGCCCACCAGGCTCCTCCGCCCATGGGATTTTTCAGGCAAGAGTACTGGAGTGGGGTGCCATTGCCTTCTCCGAGAGCTCACCTGATGGAGCTCTAATTGCTCCATCAATTGCTTTCAATTGCTTTTTGAAAGACCCGGTCTCCAAATACAGTCAAATCCTGAGATACTGAAGTTTATTTATGACTTTCAGTATATGAATTTAAGATCCCCTGGAGGAGGAACGGCATTCTTGCCAGGAAAATCCTATGGACAGATGAGCCTAGCAGGCTACAGTTTGTGGGATCACAAAGAGTTGGACACAACTCATCATGTACTCATGCACGTACAATTCTCACCTGTTAATTCTCACAGGGTGATGAAGAATGTAGGTCCTACTGAAGCCCATGATGATTAGATTGCCTCTTGGTCTTCTCTTCTGAATAAGGAAATAGTCCCACCTCTGCTGTTTGCTTCCCTGCTCTTCTTTTCCAGTCAGTTAATTATCTACACTGTTCTTTTGCCCATGAATTTCATGTTCTGCCTTGTAAGTGGTTGGGTCCAAACTGAAAGCATACTATGTTCATTTACATCTAATTTTTCTCTTTTCTCCTACTGGTTTGTAGAAATATTGCCAATTCTGGGTTGGAGGAGAAAATTTTGTGTAGCAATGGGAGAGATAAAAGGGTAAAATAAGAGTATGAAGATTTGAAAAATAATAATTCTATCTTAACTGCTTGTGCCGGGTCCTTTTTGTCCTGTACCCTATATTGAATTAATAAGCCAAAAGGTTTCTCGTGTATGTGGAAAACAATTTGAAACCCCAAGAATCCAAGAATCCTAGAAACAAGATGCCGAGGCTAAAGAAAGCTAAGGTCTTGCTAGAGATCTCCAGGCTCTTATTTACAATTCAGTGCAATGACAGAGGATCCTGGTGGGCTCCAGTCCATGGGGTCGCTAAGAGTCGGACACGACTGAGCAACTTCACTTTCACTTTTCACTTTCATGCATTGGAGAGAGAAATGGCAACCCACTCCAGTGTTCTTGCCTGGAGAATCCCAGGGACGGGGGAGCCTGGTGGGCTTCCGTCTGTGGTGTCGCACAGAGTCGGGCACGACTGAAGCGACTTAGCAGCAGCAGCAGCAGCAGCAATGACTTTCCCTGGTCCCATTCTCTACTGAGTCCTCTACCATATTTCTTCATTAATTAAATGAAATTCTTTCATTTCTTTACTCCTATAGGTCCACTAAGTCTGAAGAAGAGTCTGGCAATTACTTCCCAGTAGGCTCCCAGTTCTGTTTGTCTTGTTACATTCATCAGAGGAAATGAGACATTAGCATGTAATATGTGTTGAAGTATTTTATTTGACAAGTCAGTTCGGGCTGTTCCTCATATATATAGGTGGGACCATGTCTGATGCTAACACTATACTGAGAACTTTGCTCTAAATTGATGTAAGATAACCACTTAGAGAGAAGTCCTTGAAGGGCTGTGGAAAACATGGGTATTGGCACCCTGTCCCCATCTCTGTGGTTTATGCTGGCCTGGGTCCTTTGTTTTATTCTCTTAGAGCATTTTATGAATTAGTAAATATGATTTTTTTCTCACCAATTTTGGGGTGGTTCCCTGGAGAAGGGAATGACAACCCACTCCAGTATTATTGCCTGGAGAATTCTGTGGACAGAGGACCCTTGTGGGTTATAGTCCATGGGATCGTAAAGAACTGGACACAGTTGAGTGGCTAACACAACACTCGGGGTGGTTGTCTTTTTTGCATAGGGGAAAAGGGCAGGTCTACAGGACCTTGCCGCCCTTAGAGCCTACTTAGTCTGAGACTCCTCCAGGGTAATCCACATACTGAAGTCAGAGTTTCCAAAACCTCCTTCCAAGGTAAAGCCGGAGCCCTCAGAAGATTCCACTCTATTAAAGTGTACTTGACTTGAAACTGTAACCAAACACCGATGGTGATAAAATGTAGACAGAGCAAGAAGCCAGTTAGAGAGTGCACATGCAGGAGCAAGCAAGCTGCATCTGTTGAATGGTGAACCCCAAGAGTTCAATTACCCCAGTTCCCTCCACAGAGGGTAACCATGGAAACCTCATAACCCAGTGCATCATCAGTCTCTGAACAAAACACACACACACACAGAGACACACGCATGCCCCAGGAGGGCAATGTATATGTATGAATATTTGTGCATGTGCCCATGTTTCAGTTATCGTATATGTGGGGTGTATTTGTGTGATGCCTTGACAGTTTGTGTGTGCGTATATCAGATGGAATTAGCATGGGCGTTCATACCAAATGCTTTATGGTTATGCTCTTGGGGTGATGAAGAGCGTAGGTTTGTCCTGTTTGGGTGCTGTACTGGGAGCTGGTTCGAGCATGTGGGAGAGGACGTGCCTTTTCAGTTTAGTGGAGGGTGATGTGGTGGGATGGTTTGAGCACACTGGACGGCTGGTAACTTATTTTTGCTTCATCAGGTTTCTATTGCACAAAAGTGTACAGATGTGGGATATTTCACCAGCTGGGAGGTCTGACTCTCCTGGGATGGGAAAACTCAGTGTGGATCCATATTGAGCTCAAACGATCTAGTGTGGATGCAAATCTGGTTTGGGGGTATCATTTTTACAAAGAAGTGTCTGTTTTTTCATGGAATGTGCTGGTTTTTTCTTTTTTTCACGGTTCTCTTTCTGATTTAAAGCTTTCACTTTTTCTGAGACTTGGGCTAGCCTGCCTATGGCATGAGGTCTGTGAGAATGTGGCACTTGGGAAGAGAGTGGTGGGGACAGCTCATGGAAGTCTGCTAATGAAATGTGTCATTCAGCATGCACATGATATCAAGAAAACTGCGTGTCACTTGGCAGATCTTTGACAGCAAGGCAGCTCCATCTGGATTAAGGATAATTTGGGGGAAAAGCTACATGAAGACTGGGACTTCAGACCAGCATGCCTGGGTTTCTAGGTTGTGAATGGGGATAGCATACCTTGTAGAGTCTGGCCCTGTGCTTGACTCTCAATTTAACGGGAGCTCCGTGCATTGGAGGGCTTGTGTGTCTGTGTATTTCTCAGCTCTGTCCCTCCACCTCTTTGTAATGTATGAATGAAAGAGAATTCATTAGGGAGTCTCAGGAAGAAACCATTGTCCTCCATTCATATTTACAGCTAGTTTCTTAAATGGGTAGGTCTTGTTTGTCCATCAAAACATGGTTATCCAAAGAATATTTTCCTTTGTGTTTTTAAAGCAGTCACTTCCTGGATGACAGAAATCCACACTGACATTTCCCAGCAGGGGCCTCAAGCTGCCCACATTCTCCCTGACTCCTCTGCCAATCCCGTGGGCCTCTGGCAGCACCATCCCCTCTGCTTTCCTCATGACCCTGCTCCTGGCAGAAAGTAGTTAGGCTGAATGGCTATAAGATATCTGCTGTCAGGTGGCTGCCTGAAGCTCTGACACCTTGAAGGGAGTTCCCGTTACCTCATGCATTCAGTTACCTTTTGAGTTTGCCTAAATGGTGCCAGAGCAACCGCGGAGATGGGCAGAAGGGAATCACTTGTCTGGAGGTGTTCCCTTTCCCCATTCCCTCTGGAGCCCATTCTCAATCCCTCTAGGACCTATTTCCATTCTGGACTGTCTCACCAAAATGTCTGGAAGGGCCCCTTGCTCTCAGCTCCCATCTCATCAGGACAGTTTGGAGAGGAGGTCTCCTTTGCCCCATGCACACCCAGGGAAGACTGGGACTCCCATGGGTTCCCACCAGGGCTTGCTCATGCCATTTCTGGGGTGCACCTCGAGTCTTTAATAAGCAGTGATTCAGAAATGCATGGTTTGAGGTGATTTACCCTTTCATTCAACCATTAATTCTTATGTGCCCCCCAAATGGCAGCCAGTGGGGTTACGGCAGTGAAAGAGGTGCTATTTTTGCCCCTTGTGAGTTCACACATCAGCTGAAGCACCAACAATACAGTGAGAAAAGGTATGTGTGTGCTCAGTCACTTCAGTCGTGTCCAACTCTTTGCCACCCCATGGACTGTAGCGTGCCAGGCTCCTCTGTCCATGGGATTCTCCAGGCAAGAATACTGGAGTGGGTTGCCATGTCTTCCTCCAGGGCATCTTCCTGATTCAGGGATTGAACTCACATCTACTGGGTCTCCTGCACTGCAGGCAGATTCTTTACCACTGACCCACTGGGGAGGCCCCAATAGGGGGTCAATCCAGGGCCCTACAGGAGCTTATAAAGGGACCGTGGAGGCTTCTTAGGGGAACTGATGTCTCATCTGCAACCTGAAAGATGAGGGGGAATTAGCTGGGTAAAGGGAGGTAATGGGATACTTTCCAGCAAGAGGGAATTGAATTTTTTTTTTTTAAACTGCCTGACAGGTAAAACCTGATGGCAAATGGTGAGAGAGAGAGAGAGAGAACAAGCAGAGGACAAAAAGATGGAGAAACACAGGAAATAGTGGAAGAGGCAAAGATAGACACAGACAATTGGACAATAATGAAAGGCTGGAAGATGGAGAGATGAGAGGAAGAGAGAAAGGACCAGGGAATAGTGTTTTGTGAGAGCTGGAAGGAACCAGAGAGAACATGTAAAATCCCTCCATTTTATAGATAAGGAAACTGAGACACAGAAAGGCATTCACCGAGGATTTACCAGAGTTACAAATGTGTTTAGTAAAAATGCTGAGTAAGAGACCTAGATCCCAAGGCTTCTAGTAGGTTTGAGAGAGAAAGAGCTAGAGAAGGACATGATGGGCAGAGAGGGGAGTCAGAGACAGAGGGACGAGAGCTGAGAGGTGCAGACAGCTGAGATTCGTGGGTGGCGCACTGTCAGGATAATGTGTGGAGGGAAAGCAGGGAAAGTTTAGATGAAATCTGAGCCAGGTTTCTTTTCCTTTTCCCATTCCCTTTTCCTCTTTTTCTCCCTTTCTTTCCCCTTCTCACCACAGCCTGCCTACAACTAGATGGCAGGGAGCTTGTTGCCATGGCTACTAAATGGCATTCAAGCAGGCTGAATTATTAAACCAGGGTCTTTGAAGCCAGGGCCCCAGTACGAAGTCCCGCTAGGGGGCGCAGGGCACAGCATGGGGCACCGGTCTACACCGGGGTGGGCCAAGGTGCTCCCTTGCTGGTCTGGCTCTTGGAGTGTGCCTTGAGCACTAGAGCACCTCGCTGAGTATAGCAGAGGCCTGGGAGTGGGGGAGGGGCATCTGCTGGGGTGAAGTGTTGGAGGGACTGAACCCCAGCATCCCAGCCAACTCTCCTCACCTGTTCCAGCAAAGGCGCTGGACAACAGCTGCAACTCATTGGAATAGAAGAAGAACCAAAACCAATATTTTCGTTATGTCTGTAGGGCACCATACTGTTCAAGTTAGTTGTTACTTGTTGCCAGAGAGGCAAGAAATAAAATGACAGGTGTATCACTGGGGTCATAGTAGGCCATCTGGGATTGCAATTCTTTCTTGGATAGTTAGAGGCAATCTGTTGTGGAGCCATCCGGTTGGTAGGTGTGGCCCTCTGCCTGCAAGAAGGGGGCTGTCAAGGAGGGTTGTTTGTGGGCACAATAGTTGTTTGTTTTGATGGTGGAGGGGGGTGAGTATGGATGCTCTTCTCTTAAGGAGATTCCAAGCCAGGAAAACCATCAACCTTCTGGTAGCCCAGCTCTTTAAACTTTCTCATTAAAAAAAGAAACCCAAACATTGTAGTGTGACTGTTACTGCTTGTGGGCTGATGGAAGAAGGGCCTCCGTGGCTGATAACTGTCCTGTGTCTGTGGGTACGTATCTTAGGGGGCGGTGGGGGGCATGAAGAGCCCATTTTGAGGTTAATGGAGTCATTCTCCTTCCCTCTAATAGATTCAGTAGATCCTGAGGTCAGTTTTCTAAAGTGGGAAAATCGCTCCCCATATCCTCCCCACTCTCTTTCTTCTCTCTCGAGGGGAGGGCTGTTGACTGTCCAGGTCCTAGGATTCAGATCCCTCTGTGTTCAGGGCCCATGTTGTCCTGTATGAAAGAGGCTCCTGCTGATGCTCGAACTGAGAAAAAAAAAAAAATTCTTAATAAGGGAAACCAGATCTGTAAGTCTTCCCAGAAATCTGCCAGCCTCTGAAAAACTGATGGATAGCCCTGATTTTTTCCCCTGATGCTTAGCTAGAGCAGTTTTCAGCATCAGGGCTACAGGCTTGATTTTCCAAAAGCTGATTTCATAGAGACCAGACTCACTTCTTTTCAGGGTGATGATAATTTTTAGGATTTACCTGATGCTGGGGCTGAAGTTCTGAATCCTCCCAACGAGATCTTGTGGGGGTGAAATGGACACGAGCCAAGGAGGCTGCACCTTCTCTCCCCATTCCAAGCTGAGAGGAAGGGGAGAGGAGCCTTTGGCCTTGTGACCATTTGGTTCCCTTCAATACATGTTTTCTGAGATGTGCCAGGCCTTGGGTAGGTGGGTGTGGAGCATACAAAGGTGACTAAATAAAATCCCTGCTCTTGGCCACAGCTCACAGCTAAGTAGGAAAGGCCCAATGTCGTCATTCAACTCTGGCAACCCCCAGAGGAAGTCTTCAGAAGACTTGCCCCATCTTTCTGCGCCAAGGCCAGGACTAAGGAGCTAGAGCTGCAGAAGCGAGAAGCCTCTCCTTTCTCTTTCTCTTCCTCCCCTTCTTCCTTTCTGTTTCTCTTCTCGGCCCATTCAATCCTACTGCCTCTTCCTTCTCTCTCTATGGGGCCCTCTGATTCTGAGTTTTCAGTAGTAAGTGGGCAGCTGAGTATAGCCAACTGGCACAGCCCCTCTGGGGATCTATTTGGACTGAAGAGATGGGCTGGTGGGAACTGAGGTCTTCACCAGCAAAGGCCCTGGGAGGCATTTCTATTATCCAGGAAAAGATATGCAAAGAGCCAGAGAAATAAGAGGAGATGGAGCCCTCAGAGGGACTCAGGTCTAGTAAACTTTGGAGATAGGCCAGTCTGACTGTTTTAAGGGCTGTTCATTTTTTGTGCTCCTTAAATACTCCTAAAGGAAAGCTCTGACAAACCTAGACAGCGTGTTAAAAAGTAGAGATGTTACTTTGCCAATAAAGTCTGTCTAATCAAAGTTATGGTTTTTCCAGTAGTCATGTATAGATGTGAGAGTTGGACCTTAAAGAAGGCTGAGTGCCAAAGAATTGATGCTTTCGAACTGTGGTGTTAGATAAGCCTCTTGAGAGGAGCAAGGAGATCAAACCAGTCAAAAGAAAATCAATCCTGAATATTCACTGGAAGGACTGATGCTGAAGCTCCAATACTCTGGCCAACTGATGCGAATAGCCGACTCATTGGAAGACCCTGATGCTCGGAAAGATTGCAGGCAGGAGGAGAAGGGGACGACAGAGGACGAGATGGTTGGATGGCATCACCGACTCAATGGACATGAGTTTGAGCAAGCTCTTGGAGTTGGTGAAGGACAGAGAAATCTGGTGTGCTGCAGTCCATGGGATGGCAAAGACTCAGACACGACTAAATGACTGAATGCTGCTGCTGCTGCTGCTAAGTCGCTTCAGTCGTGTCCGACTCTGTGTGACCCCATAGACGGAAGCTCACCAGGCTCCCCCTGTCCCTGGGATTCTCCAGGCAAGAACACTGGAGTGGGTTGCCATTTCCTTCTCCAGTGCATGAAAGTGAAAAGTGAAAGTGAAGTCGCTCAGTTGTGTCCGACTCCTAGCGACCCCACGGACTGGAGCCTACCAGGCTCCTCCGTCCATGGGATTTTCCAGGCAAAAGTACTGGGGTGGGGTGCCATTGCCTTCCCCGAGTGACTGAATAACAACAACCAAATATACCTGGGAAACAGAGTCTTCCTTCGAGCACTCATTTGGCCCCTGGCCATCCCCAGGGAGTCTCTATATCCCTCCAGAGGCAGCAGAGATGTTCCCCACTTGGGCTGGGGTCTCTTCCTTGGACACCATCAGGCTCAAGCACTGGCCCCTCCCCACTTCCTCCTCTCTCTTCAGATCAGATCAGATCAGATCAGTCGCTCGTCGTGTCGCCTGCGACCCCATGAACCGCAGCACGCCAGGCCTCCCTGTCCTCACAGCTCCCGGAGGTCCCAGCTCGCTCCTCGGTCGTGATGCCATCCAGCCATCTCATCCTCTGTCGTCCCCTCTCCTCCTGCCCCTCCCCCCAGCATCAGAGTCTCTCCTGAGTCACTCTCGCATGAGGGGCCAATACTGGGTTTCAGCCATCTTCCTCAGAATCCAGGATGATCCCCATGGACTGGTTGATCTTCTTGCAGTCCAAGGGACTCTCTCTTAACTTGATGCTTAAAGCCCCCGTTCACTTCTGCTTCCCTTCCCTTAGTAGGTAATCAGTAGGTAATCACGCTCTTCCATCGCTGTTCCCAGCCCAACAAGGCAACCAGCCAGGACCCTGGAGCCAGGGTGAGGTCCACTGGCAGAACCTTGGGAGGTGCCGATGGTGTTCAGAAACAGGGACGGTATTCCACTGTTCCACTTGAGTGGAAATAGACTGTGGAAGTTTGAGGTCACTGAACTTTTCTGCAGAAACCCCGACCGAAATTTCTCGTCTCCAGGCCCTTTCTCTACATCGAGCCCCGCCCGCCATCCAGCCCCCGGCCCCGCCTGCCGGTGTGCGCGCTCCCGCTCCCTCCGGTATCTCTCTCCGCACCCTCCCGCCGCGTGGTGCTGCCCAGCCGACTGTTTGTTCCCCTGTTTGGATACAGCTCCAGTCTTCTTATCTCCTTCTGACCCCTCTTGGGGGCATGTGTGCGAGTTCTCTTTCTGATTGTCAGAAATTTCTTTTCCACTGTGTGGGCAGGAGACAGCTTGTTCCCCCCGCAACTGTCTCCCCTCTCCTTTATTTATTTTATTCTCCGTTTCTCTCCTTTCCCTTCTCTTGCCTCCCCTCTCTCCCCCCCCCCCCCCCATACCTACTTCTTCACCTTTCAATTTCACCGTCTCTCCTGCCCCCTCTCCCCGTGCCCCTTCCCTTACCTTTGTGCCCTTTTAAAAATAATTCAGTGATGTCTCGGGAATACTAGCACTCTCCTCATTCAGCCGAGCGCGGGATTCTGCGTTAATTCAAGGTAAGCCCCGGTGGTTCCTGCTGCCCAGGAAATGGTCGCCTTCGCCCTGGCGCCCGCTGTCTGAGGGGCTTCGCTTCTCTCCCGGGTGTTGGTGTAGGGCGCCTGGCTCCGAGCCCCCGGTGCTGCTACCTGTTGGGGGTGCATGGACCGTGGAGATTCCTAGTTTGTCTGAAACCTTCCCCTAAGCCGGTTCTTCTCCACGCGCAGCCCTTTTCCTTGTAACTTCCGTGTTAATTTCCCAGGCGTGGGAAAGCCCCCGCGCGGTGGGGTCTTTCGGGTGTGGTGTGCCCCTTGCCGGGGCGCCGGGGGCTGGCACCTCGTTCGTGCCTGCGTGTTCACTCAACCAGGCGGCAGCGAGGGAGGGTCGTGCAGCCCCGGGAGCGGGAGCGCAGCCAAGCTCGGAGGAGGGGGTGCCGGCTGGGGCTGCGGGGTCTCTGCCAGTTCTAGCCTCCGGGAAGTGCTGTGGGTTACGGGGGGTGGGGGGTACCTCTCCGGGGAGGGCTGGCTGAGGAGGGGCTGAGCTTCCAGTGAAGTTTCTGGGAAGGAGTTGTGTGAGCCCTTGGCAGCATCCCGGATCATCATTGCAGGTTAGGCTGGGGTGTTTCTGGAGCCTTGGGGTTGTGGATCCATGGGAGAGTGAGTAGACCCTACCCTGGGAGAGAACTGGGAACTGGCACTTGCAGGAGGAAGGCGAGTTCAAAGAAGAAGCCGAGCTATTTAGAGTGACTTGCCTTTTGACTAGGTTTGGGTCTCCCAGCCAGATGGTGGCTGTGTCCTTTTCCAGGGATGAGCACCCAGTTCACTGTGCCCCTTTGCTTTGTGCCCGTGCCCAGGAGAAAATGATGGGAGATGCCACCCCCTCCCCCTCCCACATTCCTCTGATATCGAGGCTTCTGCCTCACTCTGGGCCCTGAGGTGGGCAGTTTGGCCACTTGCCCAAGGAACAGTTGTTCTCACTGGGTCTGACTCTGTGGCTGCTCAGAGCAGGTGGTTCAGGCTGTGTAGGTGGGTGCCTGACCCAGATCTGGGTGATTGTAATGATTTTCTCTCTCTACCTTTAGAGGCCATGGTATTGGAGCACTGATTCTTTCTTATTGTGGGGGCCAAGAACCCCACGGTGTCTCAGAGACATCACAGTCAACAGATAGGCTGGAGAAGCCACGCACTTTAGTCCAGAGGAGACTGTGAGACCTGCACTCAGAGAAGTGTTTTTGTGAAAGGAAAGAGGTTTCTGACACTTAAATAAGAGCATTGTTTTATCGCCATTGACACCAGAGAAAAGTGGTTTTCTTTACTGGGGCTGGGAGCTGGGTTAGATACTGGGGAAAAGTTCCCCAGTTGACAGTTCCAAAAGAAATCATTAATGGAAAATAATAGAACTTCCTTTCCTGCCAAATGTGTGGGTCTTTTGGGTTGAGCATCCATCTCTGGAGCCTAGAAAGAGATGACTTTTTCTTGTTTGACTCCACTCTACTATTCTCTCACATAATTTGTCTCCAGCCAGCTAAGATTTTTTTTAACCACTTTGTAGTACTGAGTAATCATATAATTTATTGTCCAAGCTGAGACACTTTTGAGAGTAGACAGATACATTAGTAATAATTAGACATGGACAAGAGAGACTGTCTAGACAGATAGGGATGAATGATTGCCCTGAGAGTGACTGTAGTGTCAGAGTGAGGGACAGTTCACAAGGCAGCCTGCCATGCTCTAATATCATTTGACTCTTGCACCTTCCTTCCTGGAGCAGCTCTTCCTGAGTCAAATTGCAAGTGGGCTTTATTTCAGTTCCCTCTGAGAAGCTAGCACTGATTATAAATCTCTTTCCTTTGACAAACCCCTCTTTCCTCAATTCTGTGAAACCCTTCACAAATCCCACTTCCAGAATGGAACTTCATGCTTTTTGCTGGAGTTACAAGGTGAGGGTGATTTACATGGAACTGATTTACATGTTTCTATCTCTCTGTCTGTTTCCTTGTGATATTTATGAGCTTGGGCTCCCAGGGGGCCATCCTTCTGCCAGGACTTGTGAGTGTGACGTTGATGGTAGGATGATATACAGTGACCCTCGGAGTCATACGGTTGAGTGATTGAATCGCTGTTGGCATACCTCCTCAGATGTCCTGAGGCTTCTGGTGGGGTATGCATTGGATGTGAGAGAGGAGGGGGAGAGGAAAGAATCCTGTATGTGTCTGAGTTTCAAACTGAGAAACTCATATTCACGAAGCATTCTATTGCAGTGAAGTGCCCAGCTCTTACTTCCCGGGTTGTGTGAGGAAATGATGAGAATTCTCAGGGGATATGTCAGTCACACCTCCAGCCCGCTAGGAGCCCATGAGTCTGTCAGACAGTCAAATTGCTGCAGGGCTTCAGCAGTTTGCTGCTGCTGCTGCTAAGTCACTTCAGTCGTGTCTGACTCTTAGCGACCCCATGGACTGCAGCCTACCAGGCTCCGCCGTCCATGGGACTTTCCAGGCAAGAGTACTGGAGTGGGGTGCCGTTGCCTTTATTTATCACTTATTAAGTGCTTATAATTTTCCAGATACTAAAGCGAGCAGTTTCCAGACTTTATCATAATTAATCCTTACCCAGCCCTATTAAGTGCATGCATGCTAGTTTACTTCAGTCATGTCCGACTCTGTGTGACTCTACGGACTGCAGCCTGCCAGGCTGCTCTGTCCATGGGATTCTCCAGGCAAGAATACCGGAGTGGGTTCTCATGCCCTCCTCCAGGGGATCTTCCCCACTGAGGGATCGAACCCGTGTTTCAGCAGGTGTCTTCACCACTAGCACTGCCTGAGAATCCTTATCTAACCTATTAAGTAGGTATCCCCATTTTATAGAGGTAACTGGAGCTCAGAGAAGTTAAGTAACTTGCTCAAGTTCACCCAGAAGCTAATTGACTCTCTCAATGCAATGGATACCTTTTTGTGCTGAAGTTGATTAGAATTTGGTTCACACATGTGATACAACCTATTTAGGGCCCTGGGGGTTTCAGAGTAGGGTGGATTGGACAGTCCACTTGTCCATCCCGTCTGGTTCTTGATTCATATTGCCCCTGTTTTTTCTGTCTGTGTTGTCCTTACTTTTCTTTTAAGATATAATAATAACAACAGTTTATTGTATCTTGAAGAAAAATGGATTAAAAAATATGGCATTGAGATAAATGGCCAAACAGTAAAAAAAAAAAAAAAAAAGAAAAGAAATTTAGATGGACCTGCCAAGCCTTTTCCTGTGGATTAACCGCATTGTCCTTTCTTGGTGTCTATGAAATTTGTGTGCCCCACTCCCTGCCCTGTCCCCTGGGCCATCACTGGAAGTCCCTTCCTTCTAGAACTCACTCCAGTGTGTCGATGAATGCCTGGGGTGGAAGGATTGTCTCGTGAAAGGGCAGAGCATGTGTCAGCATCCGGTACTGAGGGTCTGTCTACACCTTAGTTATTGAAGTCTGCCTCTCTCAGGATCACAGTTGACTGAGTCCAGTTGTCTCAGAGACTGACCATAGCTTTGATTTGGAGAAAGCCTCCCCACCCCTTGGTTTGCCCAGAAGTAACTCTATAGACGGGGCTTCCCAGGTGAATCAGTGGTAAAGAATCTGCCTTGCAAGCAGTTGACCCAAGTTCAGTCCCTGGGTTGGGAAGATCCTCTGGAGAAGGAAATGGCAACCCACTCCAGTATTCTTGCCTGGGAAATCCCATGGACAGTGGAGCCTGGGATGACAGTCCATGGGGCCACAAAACAGTTGGACATGACTGAGTGACTAAACAGCAGCAGCAACTCTATAGACTAGGAGGGGAACCTGACCATTTCCAATTGACAATGTCTTGGTTGGTCCTTTAGATCCTTTCTCTATCGTTGAGGCAAAAATAGAGCCTTAAGATAGGTAATCCTGAAACTCCAGTATTTTGGCCACCTCATGCGAAGAGTTGACTCATTGGAGAAGACTCTGATGCTGGGAGGGATTGGGGGCAGGAGGAGAAGGGGACGACAGAGGATGAGATGGCTGGATGGCATCACTGACTTGATGGATGTGAGTCTGAGTGACCTCTGGGAGTTGGTGATGGACAGGGAGGCCTGGCGTGCTGCAGTTCATGGGGTCGCAAAGAGTTGGACACGACTGAGCGACTGATCTGATCTGATCTGATTCGTCCTTCCTATTTATCCTGCAGCCCTGTAATCAGCCAGACAAAGAAGAGCATGCCCAGAGGCCACAGGGCATTATCAGGTAGTGGGGGAGGTGGATAAAGGACCATTGGCCTGGGAGACCTGACCCAACTCATTAAACCCCATTAAGGAACCTTGTGACCTTGGGTGATTCACAAGCTTCCCTGAACCTCATTTAACTTGCCTAAAAATGAAGATTGGGCAGACGCTTCCCAGGTATTTCCCTGCTCCAGCTGTTAAAGACCCCACAGTTCAGGGCAGCGTTGAGCTCCGGCTCCACAAATCCTAGGCAGAACCTCTCCTGGTTTCCCCTCCCTGGGTGAGGGTGGGGGAGCCTAGAGGACGAAGGATGGAGGTAGACGGAGGGGCCACGAAAGGGTCTTCCTAGGGAGAAGCAGTGACTGCCCCAGGTCTCCTCTGGGCAGGCCTCTGCCTAGTGTTAGTCTGGAAAAATAGCATTGTTTATCTGGCCTTTCCTCCCATCTGCCTTGTGCTATCTTGCAAACCCGAGGAGTTGTATATCCTTATAGCCACAATAAGTGACAGAGAATTGGAAAGAGCAGGTTCCACTATGCTAACCAACATCTACAATATTCCCTGAATGATGAGCTAAGCGCTGGGTGAGGGGTAGGGGTGGTAGGCAGGAGGATGGGAGAAGGTGGTGTATGAAAAAAAATGAAAACGAGACATGGTCTTCGTCCTCATGGCCTTGCAGTGTGGTAGGGAGCTGGGACGTAGGCCACTGTGTAGTTGTTGTTCAGTTGCTCAGTGTGTCTGACTCTTTGTGACCCCATGGACTGCAGCACGTCAGGCTTCCCTGTCCTTCACCATCTCCCGGAGTTTACTCAAACTTATATTCATTGAGTTACTGATGGCATCCAACCATTTCATCCTCTGTCATTCCCTTCTCCTGCCTTCAATTTTTCCCAGCTTCAGGGTCTTTTCCAATGAGTTGGTTCTCTGCATCAGGTGGCCAGAGTATTGGAGCTTCAGCATCAGTCCTTCCAATGAATATTCCTTTAGGATTGACTGGTTTAATCTCCTTGCTGTCCAGGGGACTCTCAAGAGTCTTCTCCAGCACTTTGAGAGCATCAATTCTTTGGCGCTCAGCCTTCTTTATGGTCCCGCTCTCACCTTTGTGTATGACTACTGGAAAAACCTGGAGAAGGCAATGGCAACCCACTCTGGTACTCTTGCCTGGAAAATCCCATGGACGGAGGGGCCTGGTGGGCTACAGTCCATGGGGTCGCTGGGAGTCAGACATGACTGAGTGACTTCACTTTCACTTTTGACTTTCATACATTGGAGAAGGAAATGGCAACCCACTCCAGTGTTCTTGCGTGGAGAATCCCAGGGACGGGAGAGCCTGGTGGGCTGCCGTGTATGGGGTCGCACAGAGTTGGACACCACTGAAGCGGCTTAGCAGCAGCAACTGGAAAAACCACAACTTTGACTATATGGACCTTTGTTGGCAAAGTGATGTTACTTTTCAGTAACAAATTGTAAAGCCATTTGGAACCAAAAGCCCACTACAAAGCTCTTTGTTTTAGCATAGAGTGTTATGTCACATGCTCAGTCATGTCTGACTCTTTGCAGCCCCATGGACTGTAGCCTGCCAGGCTCCACTGCCCATGGACTCTTGCAGGCAAGAATACTGGTGTAGGGTGCCATTTCCTACTCTAGGGGAACTTCCCGGCCTAGGGATCAAGCCTGCATCTCTTGGGTCTCCTGCATTGGCAGGTGGATTCTTATCACTAGCGCCACCTGGGAAGTACTGAGTGGGTTACATGCAAATCAAAAAACTTCCTGACAGAAGCAAAGATATGTAGTACCTCTTTCCCTGTAACCTGGAAAAGGTGTGAAGGATGTAATCCTCTTCTGAGACATGAGAATTCTAAAGGGTTCTGTTGTCTACTGTGGACTTTCAGGAATGGCAGTGAATGAGATTCTAGAACAGAATGGGCTTTACTGAGGAAAGGCCCTCCCGTCTGTGTTCATATAGTGTTACTTTGAAAGATACATCCTCGGGAATCATGGAGCCTTTATAACTACATTGACTACACTTGAAAAAAAAAAAAAAACTTTCCCCCTATAAATACTAACTTGGGATTAGGGTAAAGAGAGAGTGCTCCAGATTTTCCCCATAGGGTTAGTGGTGGCAGTAACAGCTCAACGGGTGCTGCTGAGTGAGAGGGCATGAGCTGGGCATGGTGAGAGGAAGGCATGAAGCTATCTTGGACATGGGGCAGGCACTGCAGCCTGTGGCAGGGTAGGGCATCCAGCCCTTTGTGGACTTTTACGTGATTTCTAACCTGAGTAAATGTAGGGCTACATTTATGGGCACACCTCTTAATGATGGAAATGTCACTGCAGTTGCAGAAACGTAACGGGGCAGCTCTGTGTGTCTTTCCAGCATAAGCTATCTGCGTTGATGCCTCCTTTATGTAGCTTTTGGGGTTCCCCAAATTGAATCAGATGTGTATAAGGCCTTTTGCTGGGAAAATTGGAAAAAAAAAAAAGATGAAAATGACGTGGTTTCCACTCTCAGTTAATTTCTAGGTCTAAGAACAGTCATTTGAAGAACTTTTGATTTCTTTTACCAAGTTACGTGTTACCTGGTCTTGCCCCAGTCCTTCCTGGCCATAGACCATGGCAAATCATTAACCCCTTGGGCCTCAGCTATGGTATCAACACACAGGCCCAGTAGTGCATCTTGGAAAGGAGGGGCCCGGACCCGCTGGTGGCCTGAGGCCCCATCCTATTCTAAGATCAATGCCTGTTCTGTGGTGTTGCTTTCCACCCCTTCTCTCTCCCCTTCTCTTTATTCTTTGTCTCCCCTGCTTAGCTAGTCATGCAATAGATTTTTGTTTCTTTGTTTGTTTGCTCTATTTACTGAATGGAATTTTATTCTTTGTTCTTAATTTAAAAAATGGTGGAGAACATTTTATATTTCTGCCTCTCAATAGAAAGTAAATTAAATCTCTCTTGACTTATTTGGTCCTTGATTGTTGTTTTCTTGAGTGAAAAGATCCTAAATACAGACAGAGTTGCAGGCCTTCTTTAGAGAAGGGATGTGGTGACAGGTGAACACACATTATCCCCGCTTCTCTCTCCGGCGGATCTCGGACTCTGGGTTAACGAGCTGTTCGGCGCTCAAGTCTGAGAGTCCTGGGGACATCTGCCTCTGTGCTCAGGCAAAGAAAGCCAGCCTGTCAATCTCAGGCCCTGGGCACTGGCCTAGAGTGGCCCCCAGTGTCCTCAAGGAGGGGAAGGAACCTGGGCTGGGATGGGGTGGGCAAAGCTCCAGTTGTGAGCCCCAGCTCTGCTCCTGAGTGGAAAAATCAGAGCCTCTCCCTGCTGCAGTTCTCCCTCCCCGGCTCCCATCCTGTCTTCCCACTCTGCTTCCTCCTGCAGATGTGTCCTAAGTCCTGTTCCGGGCCAGGCACTATTTGGGAACTGGGAATACAGTAGTGAACAAGGCAGAGCTTTCCCACTTCTGTGAAATTTTTGCTCCACTGCAAGGATAGAGAGACAATACATAGACAAGTAAATTTATTTTTAAAAAATCACACTGCAATACATGTCACTCTCAAAATTAATATAGGGTGACGTGGCACTTGTTTGGGAGTGGAGTGTGTGAGTCGTTCAGTCGTATCCGACTCTTTGTGACTCTGTGGACTGTAACCTCGAAGGCTCCTCTCTCCATGGGATTCTCCAGGCCAGAATACTGGAGTGAGTAGCCATTCCCTCCTCCAGGAGATCTTCCCAACTCAGGGATTGAACCCAGGTCTCCGGCATTGCAGGCAGAATTTTCACTGTCTGAGCCACCAGTGAAGCCTGGCACTTGATTGGGTAGCTCTTTAGATTGGACCTCAGGGAGGCTTCCGAAGAGATGATGTTTAAGCCAAAGATCAGAATGGCAAAAGACGAAATAGGATCCATATCACCAGTTCTCATAATGTGGCCATGGTGAAGAATAAGCACGATTGTATATGAAAGTGTTTTATAGACTACATAATAAATGCCGCACATTTTATATCTCGTTAGGCAAAATTCCTTGAGGGCAAGCATTGTGATTAATTAACCCTTGCAATCTCAGCACCTCGCATGGCAGTGAATGAGGGTTGAAAAACTCCCCATTTGTGTATAAAATTGGGAGTTTGGAAGGGATTTTTAAAGAAATAAGATGATGTAGATCTGTACCAGGCCTTTGTTGAAAGAAGACACTCTTGCCACTACTGGGCTTTCCTGGTGATTTCTATCCACAATGCCTTGGGGAAAGCAGAGAAGGTTCCCAGGGCATCACTCGGGCACAGAGGGGTGGGGCGGGATGGGCAGTACTGCAGACTTCCTGACGAAATTCTAGATTGCTTTTCTTGCTTTTCAGCATCTTCTTAACCCAGAGCAGAGGGTAATTTGTCTGAAATTGTGAAGAGAGGCCACAGGCTCCCTCTCTAAGCTTCCCTTTCCATGCTTCTGAAACCTTTGTCTTCCTCCAGCCCCTCAGCATCTCTCTCTTCTCTCCAGTCCAGGATCTGGCTCGTCAGCTGCCCTGGAGACCTCAGCCCATTCTGTGCCTGATGCCTGTGGCTCTGCAGCCCTGCTCCCCTTCCCTGCCACCATCCTTAAGGGTTTAGTCAATGCAGCCCACCTCCCGAATCCTGTGAGTCATGGCTTTTCAAGCACGCAGGTGTGAGTCACTAAACTTGTAGCCCTTGAGATGTCTTGGGTGACAGCTGAGGGAGAAGGCTGTGCCTGTCCCTGTCCCTCACCTTCCCATTGCTTTGTCGTGCTTCCTGCATTGAGAACCCAGAGCTCCCATCTCGCAGTTCTTCTCCAGGGCCTGAAGACCAGTTTATGGGGTACATATGAGTGGGCATTCACTCATGTGGGAGGAGTCCTTCAGGGAGAAAATCCTGTGCCCAGGTGTGGTTCCTGGACCCACAGCATCAGCCCCATCTCAGACATCCTGAATCAGAACCCAGGGCTGGATGCGTGTGATGCGTGGTGAAGTCTGAGAATCACTCTTAGAGGCTTAGGTTAAGGGATGTGCCAGAAACTTGGTACATCTCACACTTCTTGAGATAGAGACATTGTTATTCCTGTTTTTTTATAGGAGTGAACAAAGGATTCTAGAATCCAAGATCACAGTAGGTGGTGGAGCCTGGATGAGAATCAAGCACAAGCTCCAAAGTCAGAATCATTATGAAGTTTAGATGCCTAATTAAAATGCAAATATATCTGGAGACATCTATTACTAATCATTAGCACCTTAATGCTGATTACCTTCCTGGTCATTTATGACTTCTGAGAAGAGAGCTGGAACTGCTCGCTAGCCTGGTGTCATCTCGTGGGTGCTTTCCCTGCTTTGGTAATTTCTCTCCTGGCTAGCTCTGGCGGAGTTCCTCCTCCAGTTGGGAATTGGGTGACTGGTCTTTAAATGTAGGTGCTCCCTGGTCCCAGTCCTGGCCCTTTTCACTTGTTTGGGTACCCTCTGTCCTTGAGGGACTCCAGCTCCTCCCTTGCATCAGCCGTTACCCATATGATGATGACTTACAAATTTGTTTTCCATCCCAGGATTCTCTTTTGAGTATTTGAATTTCTCTGTGGTGGACATTTCTATTTCAACTCCTCATAGTATCTCAGACTTACCTTGTCCATAACTAAACCCATCATCATTTACCAGATTTTGTCTTCTTCTCATAGAGACTCTTTCAGCAAGTGGTACCACCGTCCAATCGGTTGCTCATCCTAGAAATATGACGTCATCTGTGGTTCTTCTTCCTCCTAGTTGCCTTGTTCCCTCACCTGCATCTTGTTAGTGAGGATGTTCTACTGACTCTTGTGTCTAAATGCCATAGAATTCTGGCCTTTCTCCCTTCTTCACCGCGACTGCACTCATCGTTTCGCTCCTGGTCTACCGCGCCTGTCTTGTCTCCATATTCTGGATTGTGGCAATAGCTACCTTTCTGCAGAGCAGATATGAACACGCCTTTCTTCTTTTTGACATGACTCCATGGAAACTTTTTTCAGAATAAAGTATATATGGTAAGATGGGTGAAGTCTGTCATGGTCTAACCCCCTGCCTGCCTCTCCAGCCTTGTTTCCAGATATTTCCACTCACCTTCTCCTTACACTCTGCTCCTCTGAATGACTACAGTTACCTGGACATGCCTTCCTCTGTCAAGCCTCGATATGTTCAGTAATGCTAGTTCAAGGTGACCTTTCCTAGCCCCTCCTCACAAGGGCCTGGCTCATCATTGCTTATTCTACCAAAGTCAGGTACTTCTTCCAGGAAGGTTTCCTTGGTTCTCTCCGCGTTGTCCTGCATCTTTTTCCTTCGTAGTCTCTCAGTGTCTTGTGCTGTGGCGTCATTGCCAGCCTCGTCCATAGTGTGTGAAATCTTCCAGAGCAGGAATTCTTTCTCTTATCTATGTCTCCTTGATGCTTTGTACTTAGCACATGCCTAATAAATTTCTTGAATGTGTAAACAAGTAGAGAAGCCACACTAGAACTTTCAACCAATCCTGATTCTCCTTCCCTCTATTGTGGTACCCTAGTCCCTGTGACTGGGGACGCTGTACTCACGACTGTGACTTTAACAGAGTAGTCATCATTTGTTGACTTCGAAGTCACACCAAGAACCTATCGACTCCTCTCAGAGACAGTGATGAGTTGACTAAAAGCTGTGATACTGTGGAGTGTGTGTGTGTGTGCGTGTGTGCATGAAACCCGAAGTAGGAGAATTAAGGCAGATTCTATAGTCCTGCCAATTTTGTATCCAGTAATATTTTAATATATAGAAAGTGAAGAAGGGTTTTCTTTGGTTGTCCCACTTTTTCTTTAGGATAAACAATGTGTTTCAGTTATAACTGCATAGTCATGACTCCTCAGTATGTTGTCTGGAACATAGTAAATGCTAAATAAACTTTCAGAAGGGCTTTAACCAATAGCAAGAGCCCTGTGAAAGGGTTTGGGTTAGGAGCCTGAGGACAGGATCCATGAATCCATAATAGGACCAACCCATTCCCACGGCTGTGAGCACCATCTTTATGCCCCAGACTCCTGTGTCAGTTTACTTTTTCAGGATCCCCAAATAAGGCATCCCCACACTCAGTGTCTAAAACAGCAACCATTTAGTATTTCTCACAATTCTCTGACTTGGTTGGGTAGGTTGGTTTGTTCTGGGCCAGCTTGGCTGGAGTTGGATGGTGTAGGTTGGCCTCACTTACACGTTTGGGTCTTCAACCCTGAGGCAGTGAGACAGCTGAAATGGCCGGAGCCTCTCTCCTCGCAATCACTGATCCTCAGAAAGGCTTGTTCACATGGTTGAGAAAGGGTTTCCAGAAGCAAGAGAGAAGGCAATCCTCAATGCACAAGTCTTTTTCAGTGCTCAGCTTTTATCACATTTGCTTCTGTTTCACTGCCTAAAGCAAGCCGCAGAATCAAGCTGAGATTCATTGTGGGAAGGTCCTCCAACAGAGCAGACACCAAGATCAGATTAAAGGTGTGAAGATTTTATTGGGGGAAGCTCCTATGAAAGGTAATGGGGGAGGAAGCAGGGAAAGGCTGGAAGAGCTATCACAGCACCTCGCAAGTCTGACCCTAAGTGATGAGTAGAGGGAAGAAGCTTGGTATCAGGGTCCCAGCCTGCTCTGCAGTCTAAAGATGTTCAGCAAGTGCTGGGATGCTCTCCGGCCAGCCCAAGTCAGCCATCAGCAGGGTCCTGTGTCTCCCAGGAGTGGGCCTGCTTTAGTATCCCTGCTCTGCTCCCTCTGTGCAAATTCAGTGATGGGTTTCAGAGCCTAGCAGCTGGGGCTCTTGGTCAGTTAAGAAGACCTGAAGTTAGATGTCTGCCAGGCATGTTCTCATGGCTACCTATAGTGCCATTACTCAAACAATTCATCACAAGTTCTCAAATTTATGCCTCTAGGTCAGACTTCTCTTCTAAGATCTGGACCTCTTAGATCCATCAGCTTTCTTTATGTGTCCTCTTGGCTGTCTCATCGGCATCTCAAGCTTAATGTCTTCAGACTGAACTCTTGATCTCTACCACCAAGTCTGCTCCTTCAGCTTTCTGGTCTTGGTGAATGGCACCTTCATCCAGCCACAAGTCCAGGGTCCCTGTTGATGCCTGCACTTCTGCATGCCCTTAGACAATCCATTATGAAATCCACTGCCTGAATATGTATTGATCTGCATCTTTTTTTACACCTGCTGCCCCCCACCTAGACCAAGCCACCAGTGTCTCTCACTTGGATGACACAGCAGCCTCATAACTCATGTCTCACTAGGCATACCTCACTTTATGGCACTTTGCTTTATTATGCTTTGCAGATTTATTGTGTTTTTTTCTTTTTTCTTTCTTTCTTTCTTTTTTTTTTTTTTTTTACAAATTGAAGGTTTGTGGCAACCTTCTGTCAAGCAAGTCTTTTGGCACCATTTTCCCAACAGTATTTGCTTATTCATGTCTCTATATCACATTTTGTTAATTCTTGCAGTATTTCAAAATTTTCACTCTTGTTATATTTGTTAAAGTGATTTGTGATCAGTGATTTTTGATGTTACTATTGCAAAAAGATTATGCTTCACTGAGGACTAAGATGATAGTTAGCATTTTTTAGCAATAAAGTGTTTTTTAATTAAGGTATATACATTGCTTTTTAGAAATAATGCTACTGCATGCTTAATAGACAATAGTATAGGGTAAACATACCTTTTATATACACTGGGAAACCTAAAAATTTGCACAATTGCTTTATTGGAATGTTTGCTTTTCCTCCCCTTTCTGTTTATTTTTTTAATTGAAGTATAATTGAGTCCAGTTGATTTTCAGTGTTATATTAGTTTCAGGTGTATAGCTAAGTGATTCATTTATTTTTATATGTACACACACATATACGTATATAATTTTTTTCAGATTATTTTCTATTATTGGTTAGTATAAGATGTTGAATATAATTCCCTGTGCTGTACAGTAGACTTTCTTGGTGATCTGTTTTATATATAGTAATGTGTATATGTTAGGTTTCCCCGGTGGCTCAGCAGTAAAAAATCCACCTGCAACGCAGGAGACTTGCAGGAGATGCAGTTTCGATTCCTGGGTCGGGAAGATCCCCTGGAGGAGGAAATGGCAACCCACTCCAGTATTCTTGTCTGAAGAACCCCATGGACAGAAGAACCTGGCAGGTTACAGTCCATAAGGTCACAGAGAGTCAGACGTGACTAAGAGGCAGCACACACGCAGGTACGCAACGTGTATATGTTAGTCCCAAACTCGTAACTTATCCCTCCCCTGCAGTATTTGTTTCATTGCAGTGGTCTGGAACCAAATCCATAATATCTGGCTTTTGCCCACACCCTCTCCCTGCCATGGCCGCCTCCTCCGAGTCCTCCCTCTTCCCCTCTTTTCTGCCTGCCTCCAGCTCATTATGGCTGAAATGAAAGGCAGAGGTATCTCAAATGAAATGTCACAGCAAGCGTTAGTCATTGTGGCAGACCAGCCAGGGAGTAAGCAGAGTAGAGTATGTGGTCAGGTCAGCCCGAGGAAGGTGCCTGGGAACCGGGCAGACAGCCCGAATGCGACCATGGCTACAGCAGCTCTGGCCCTTATTTCTGTCCTTCTCGCCCCTCATGGGGTGGGCAAGGCCTGCTGGCATCCTCAAATTGTTGAAACTCTGCTGTCGAAACATAGAACTGCCCAGGTCACTGTGACAAGGTTTCCTTGGGTGTCAGACAGGTCGTAACCAAGTGGATGGGGACTCAGTTCTATGGAGGGCTTGGAGCACCAGCCTGGGGTCAGGCAGCTTTCACATCAGGACCTGCCTGCCCCATTCCTTCCTAAGTGGTTTTGTGCAGGTAAGTTACTTTCTCTGAATCTCAGCTTCCTTCAGTGTATCTAGAAGTATACCCATCTCACAGGATTTGTGTGAAGTCTGAATCAGTATAAGTGCAATCAACACATATTAGCTGAAGATGACTGAGACTTGTTTAGAATCAAGGGGCAGTATGGTGCTGAGCTCCGTGGGGAGGGGAGAGAAGGCAGAATGGCAGGCAGAGGTCTCTACGGGTACTGCCAACGTACGTGTGGCCCACCTTCTTCCTCTGCTGTCCTATGGCATCTCAGAACCTCAAGCCCACTGCTGCTAAGTCACTTCAGTCGTGTCCGACTCTGTGTGACCCCATAGACGGCAGCCACCAGGCTCTCCCGTCCCTGGGATTCTCCAGGCAAGAACACTGGAGTGGGTTGCCATTTCCTTCTCCAATGCATGAAAGTGAAAAGTGAAAGGGAAGTCGCTCAGTTGTGTCCAACTCTTAGCGACCCCATGGACTGCAGCCTACCAGGCTCATCCGTCCATGGGATTTTCCAGGCAAAAGTACTGGGGTGGGGTGCCATGACAGACACTAAAAGTTGACTAAATGAGCATATAGAATATTTGAGGGAGGCAAAGACTAAAGATTGTCTTGGATTCCATATCCTTTTATGGGATGACCCATAGGTTTTGATGGGTTGTAAAGATGTGAGGACTTGGGGAATGTCAATTTATAGAAGCCCTTCAAATCATTAATACCAAACACAATTCTGCGAAAAGTATAAGGTGCACCCCATTTTCTTGCTTTACTCTGCTTTTTAGGTTTTCAGAGCAAAATCCTCAAGGTCCAAATATAAAGTACCAATGAAATAATCTGCTTTATAAACTGTAGGGTTGGGAATATGTATAATGTCAGCTGTTATGTGGGAAATAGTTCCTGATATGTTTGCTATTTTGCTTGGCCTATAAAGGTAGAGGGTGCTTGAGGTTTGCATTGCTATTAGCCTGCTATTGAGGAGTTATAATTCTTATTTTCATTGATACTGAAACAGTCTTCTACTTTGAGAGGTAGGAGGACCCTTGAAGGAGCCCCAACAGATGTAATTATACCCCAGACCTTACCCCAAATCCAGTGCATCAAACAGTGATTACGTCTTTAGTACTGTGATTCATAACCTTTAGAGTCATAGAATTTGTTGAAAATTTGATGAAGCCAGTGGACTCGACCTGGTGAAAATGTGTGCTCCAAATATTCATACAGTATCAGGGACCCCAGAGCCTTAAGAAGCCTATCCTACTTGGAGTCTGAGTGGATCATGCCAGATCGAGAATGTTCTCAGCATCATGAGGCATCCTTGAGAGGACTGGGCAGAGCTCAGAGGACATAGATGCCAGGTGAAAAGGCAGGGCTGGTCCCTACTTTTACAATTGAGTCTGCTGTCATGACTCACTAAGGATGTTTCTGTTCTCATTGTGTAAAATTGCCCTCTCTGAGGATGCCACCTACATTGCACAGGGATAGGGGCTTCCATCCACAGCTTTGGGCCCTGATGTCTAGAAAGTTGGCCATGGATCATGGTGGCCCACAGGAAGCAATTCATCAGAGGGTGACTTTGGGGATGGGTGACATCATTCCTGGCCTCTCCCAGCGTGAACTCCGTAAAAGTCTGTGGAAGGGCCTTTTCTTCCCCAGCTTTTGTTCCTATTACTTTCCTTCCTAAAATGCTCTCTCTTCTCCACCCATCTTCCTTGGTATCATTCCTAGCCCTTGCCCTTGCCCCCTCACTCTTCTGTGAACCAGAGTACCCTTAAGACCCTCACATCCTCTGGGCTACTGCTGTTCCCAGACTCCTTGTCTTTTAGTTAACCTTTCAGCTTTAATTCCCTGGAGAAAGGAAAGGCTACCCACTTCAGTATTTTGGCCTGGAGAATTCCATGGACTGTGTAGTCCATGGGGTTGCAAAGAGTCAGACATGACTTTCACTTTGCAGTTAGAAGGCAGCTTCTCACAGTTAGAGACTCAACTTCTATCTACCTAGAAGCTCAGAGTGGGAAATTAAAGAAGAAACCAAATATGTTATTTAGGAGAGCAGCCAGGAGTGGAAGGAAGCCCCAGTGAAAGCTGCAGGAACTGTGAAGGGAAGGTCTGGTGGAAATGACTGAGACTGTGTTTTTAAGACTCTCCTCCTCCAGAAATTGCTCCATCTTGCTTCTTAGTGGAGTACAACTCAAACAAACAAACAAAAACAACCTATAACAGAGAAACAGTGCAGTTCCTCTGAAGAGTTGTTTGTTTGTGCTTGCTGCATCCAGACTTTCACCCTGTTTTCTTTCTTTTTTAAAGTAGCTTTTTATTGTGGAAAATTTCAAACATATACTAAAGTAGAGAGAATCATCTAATGAACCTCTAGGCATCCACCACTCAGTTTCAATAATTATCAACTCATAACAAATTTTTTTTTCACCTCAGTCTCCCTAGTTTACCTTCCCATTGGAGTATTTTGAAACAATTCCCAGTTATTATAATTCCATTCATAAATATTTTGATACTAGTCTCTAAAAGATAATGGATTAGAAAAATAACCATAATGGTATTGCCACATTCCCCAAATTAACAATAATTTCTTAATATTTTTGATATCTAGTTAGCATTCAAATTTCTCCAGTTGTAGCATTTTTTTTAAAGCAGTTCACTTTTTTTAAAAAAAGAAGTTTATTTGAATCATAATCCAAATAAGGGTCACACATCATATTTTGTTGAAAGATTTCTTAAGTCATAACTGCAGGTTCCTTTATTCCACTTGGCTTTTAGCCTCATGGTTTATTTGTTGAAGAAACTTTTCATATTTTTGGTAGATTTTCCCACATTCTGGAGTTTGTTGGTTGCCTCCTCGTCGTGTTGTTGAATGTTTTTTCCCCTGTATTTCCTGTAAACTGGCGTTTAGTGCCTTCTGATTCAGATTTGCTTTTTTTTTTTTTATTTTGTGAGATCACTTCCTAGGGGGTGGTATGTATTTGCATCAGAGGCACATAATGTCTGCTTGTTTTCCTTCATGTGACATTAGCAGCCACTGAAGATTATTGCCTGGATCAGGATTGGCAAACTTTCTCTATAAAGGGCCAGATAGTAAATATTTTAGTCTGTAGGCCATGCAGTCTCTATCACAACTAGTCAACACCACCATGGTAATGTGGAAGCAACAGGAGTCAATACAAAAATGAATGTGCATGGGTGAGTGCCAATAAAACTTGATTTACAAAAACAAGCAGGCCAGGCATAGCCCAAGGGCCATAGTTTGCTGATCCCTGCCTGGATTGTTTATTTCCTTGGGGGTTACTCAAAGCTGATATACTAATCTCGTCATTCCTTCTTCATTTATTAGTTGGAATCACTTTTATTTTTTTCTGGTTCCACTGGGCCTTCATTGCTTTGCACAGGTTTGGTATAGTTGCAGAGAGTGGGAACTACTTTTGTTGTGATGCACAGGCTTCTCATCGTGGTCTTGTGGAGCACAGGCTCTAGGTGCATGGGCTTCAGTAGCTGATGTACGCAGGTTCGGTTGTTGTGGCTCCCAGGCTCTAGAGCATCTAGTAGTTGTGGCGCATGGGCTTTCGTTGCTTTGAGGCATGTGGAATCTTCCTGGATCAGGGATCCAACACGTGTCTCCTGCCTTGCCAGGCAGATTCTTATCCACCGTGCCACCAGGGAAGTCCCTTGAACCACTTTTAAAAAGAGATTTTCCCCCACACTGTTTGGCTATCTTCATTCTTTTGATCCTTCCTTTTGCCCCAACTCCACCAAAATTGTCCTAAGATCATCAAGGACTGTCCTGTTGCTAAACCCATTTCTCATCTTAAGACACTTGACCTACTGGCAACATCTGAAATAACTGATCCTTCTTTCCCCTGTAAAATACTTCTCGTGGCTTTCAGGTTTCACCACCCTCTCCTGAGGGTCTTCCTTTGCCAGTGGTAACTCCTTCTCAGTGGCTTCTTAATTTTCCTAATTAATCTGTGAGTCTTGGATTCCCTTGGCTCAGTCTTCAGTCTTCTTCTGTTCTTTATCTATAGTCACTTCTTCAGGGTTCTAGACATAGATGACTTCTAAGTATATATGCATATAATTAACCATATATATATATTAGATATTATATTTCATATGATATGAAATATATAGCTCTCCCTGGTCTTCTTTCTGAACACTACATATGTCTCTTCAGTTGCTCATGAGACATTTCCATGGGGATGTCTAAAAAAGTCAAACTTTACCTTTTCAAATATGAATGCTTAATATTCCCTATAAAACCTGCTCCTTCTTCAGTCTTTCCTTTCTCAGTTAATGAGGACTCTGTCCTTCCAGGAGCCTAGATCAAAAAAATCTTAGCATCACCCTTGACACCTCTTTTTCTTTCACTCTGCACACCCAATCTGTCAGCATATCATCTTGATTCCGTCTTCAAAGATACCCACTTCTCACCACCTCTGCTTCTACAGAAGTCTGGTTCAAGCTATTGTCCCCCATCTCCGGACTGTTGCCTGCTACTGACTGGAGCAGGTGGTCATGCTGCCCTACTTGAAGTACATCCCCAAGCCAGCAGCCCGAGGGACTCTTTAAAAACCATAAGTCAGGGTAACTCACTGTTCTCAGAGTCCTCCAATGGCTTCCCATCTCATTAAGAGTCAAATCCAGAATGCTTAAATTAGTGACCTGCAGAAACCTACACGGCCTGAACCTCAGCCTTTCTGACCCCATATCCTTTTTCTCTTCCCATGTGTCTCCCTGCTCCGGCACACAGGCTTCTTGCTGTACCCATTATGCTAAACACCCTCTTTGCCCCTGGTTCTTTGCCCTTGCTGTTTCTTCTGCCTGGGATGCTCTCTTATAGATACTTGAGTGGCTTGCCCCTCACCACCTTCAGGTCTTTGCTCAGTATGCCTACTCTGATCACACTACTATTCCCTCCACGGCTCTGCACTCCAGGAAAGAAGAATGTCCAGACCTCGGCAAGGAGAAGCCAGACTGTCTTTCACTGAGACCCTGATAGGGAAGCTAGCAACCACACAGGAGTATTTCTCTGCAGTCCTTTTCCTGTCCTGACTCACACTGCAGTGGGTCTACATGGTAGGTGAAGCTCCAAGATGGTGAGGGGAGTCGTGCCTTTCCCTCTCTCTCCATGCAGGATACCGTCAAAACCACCCCCTGAAAGAGACCCTTTTTCTCTTTCCTTGAAACATAAGCTCTGTGACTCTCCGGGTTACTGGACCAGCTGGGGTGTCCCAGAACTGAGACTGGCGTGGGGGACCCCCGTTGGATTCATAGCCAAGTCTTGGGATGATTTCTTCCAGGTCTTCACTCATGAATCTGCTTCAGTGTTTTATTCTGGAGCTCATACTGGCTCAGTCTTCCCTGGTGGCTCAGAGGGTAAAGAATCTGCCTGCAATGCAAGAGACCTGGGTTCGATCCCTGGGTCAGGAAGATCCCCTGAAGAAGGGAATGGCAACCCATTCCAGTATACTTGCTTGGGAAATCCCATGGACAGAGAAGCCTGGTGGGCTACAGTCTATGGGGTTACAAGGAGTCGGACATGAGTGAGTGCCTGACACTTTTACTTTTCACACGGGCCCAGAAAAAGGCTATGGTGGCCTCCTCTTTGGGCCTTTCTTCCCTTTTGTTTGTCATCCTGGGATCAGTACGCCTTCGTGCCTCTCCATTCATTTATGTGAAAACGTCTCTCATTTTGAATTTGAATCTACATCTGCCATCTGGAGATTTCTGATCCCTGCCGGGGCGGCACTTAGATTGTATCATGAGATAGTGATGTCTGCAAGGCTAATGCCCTGAAGTTTTTCCCCAGCCAGGCCACTCATCATCTAGTCTTTGGCCTCTCTTTGTAGCATCAGAAACTCTCTAAACCAGATGGAGCCCCAGTGACCACTTAGTCTAACTCTCTGTGTCTCCTCTGCAATGTGTCTGAAAAGTGGCTATACAGGCTGCTTTAGTACTTTTCAAGGTAGTCCATTCTACTTTTAGATAGGGCTTCTCTGGTAGTTCAGCTGGTAAAGAATTTGCCTGCAATGCAGGAAACCCTGGTTTGATTCCTGGGTTGGGAAGATACCCTGGAGAAGGGAATGGCAACCTACTCCACTCTTCTTGGCTGGGGAATGCCATGGACAGAGAAGCCTGGCAGGGTATAGTCCATGGGGCGGCAAAGAGTCAAACATGATTGAGTGACTAAGCACACAGCACAATCATTGGAAAACCCTTTAAACCTTCAATCTATTTGAGTCTCTTGTTTGTTCTCTTGAAGAATACTTCCATAGTGACTTTTTCAACACTTGGTCCTTCAGCGAAGGCTGCCTGAAGATAGAATCCTTTCAGATCCCATTTACTAAGTGGCGAGGTTCTTAAAGGCAGGAATCCATCCTATTCTCTGTATTCCCTGCACTTGGCATAATATCTGAATCTAATAGATGCTCAATAAATGTCTAAGGCAATAATGAATGAGAAACAACTACTTATTGAGGATTTAAAATGTGGCAGACACTCTTCTAAGCCCTTTATGTGCCTCAGAACAACCTAGTGTAGTAGGCAGTGCTTTTATTACCATTTTTTTGTGGTTTTTTTGATGAAGAAACTAAATCTTAGAAATGTTAAGTACCTTTCTAAGCTGACGCCGTCGTGAAAGGGAGTAGTAAAGATTCAAACCCTGAAGTGTGGACTCTCTAATTCACTCTTCTTTGTATATTTCATGTTTCTTTCTTTCTCTTTATTTTTTAAATTGTGGCAAAATATGTGTAATATAAAGTTTACCATATTAACCATTTCTAAGTGTACCGTTTAGTCACATTAAGTACATTCACATTGCTGTGCAGCTATAATCACCTTCCTCCATCTCTGTAACTTTTTCATCTTCCCAAACTATGTAACTTTTTCATCTTCCCAAACTAGAGCTCCAGACACATTCCTTCCTCCCCCAGCTCCTGGTGACCACCAATCTACTTTCTTTCTCTAGGGATTTGGCTATACAAGGCATCTCATACAAGTGAAATCATATACTATTTGTTCTTTTGTGACTGGCTTATTTCACTTAGCATAATTTCTTCAAAGTTCACCCATGTTGCAGCCCTATACATCCATATGAAGAAATGTGTCAGGACTTCTTTCAAATTTTAAAGGTTGGATGATATTCTATTGTATAAACATACCACATTTTGTTTATCCGTTCATTCATTGATAGAAACTTGGATTGCTTTTGGTTATTGTGAGTAATCCAGCTGTGAACATGGGTATCCAAATATTTGTTTGAATATCTATTTTCAGTTCCTTTGGGTATATAGCTAGAAACGAAATTGCTAGATCACATGGTAATTCTTGGGCTGCCCAGGTGACACTAGTGGTAAAGAACCCAACTGCCAGTGCAGATGTGAGAGGCGTGGTTTCGATCCTCAAGTCGGGAAGATTCCCTGGAGGAGGGCATGGCATCCACTCCGGTATTCTTGCCTGGAGAATCCCCATGGACAGAGGAGCCTGGTGGGCTACAGTCCATTGGTTTGCAAAGAATCGGACACGACTGAAGTGATTTAGCACACACACATGCATGGTAATTCTCAATTTAATTTTTTTGAGGAACTGCTGTATTGTTTCTCACATGGATGCACTATTTTATATTTCCACCAGCAATGTACAAGGGTTCCTTCCAATTCTCCACTTCCTTATCAATATTTGTTATTTCTTTTCTTTATTTTTGTATAATAGCCATCCTAATGGGTATAAAGTGGTCTATCTCATTGTGGTTTTGATTCACATTTCCCTAATGACTAATGATGTTGAATATCTTTTCATGTGCTTATTGATCATTTGTTATCTTTGGAGAAGTGTCTAGTCATTTACTTTGCCCATTTAAAAATTAAGATCCTTGTTTTGTTGTTACGGGGGTTCTTTATGTATTCTAGATACTAAACCTTATGAGATATATGATTTGCATATATTTCCTAAGAGTTTTATGGTTTTAAGTCTTACATTTAGGTCTTGATTCATTCTGAGTTAATTTTTGTATATGGTATAAGGTAAAGGGTCCAAACGGAGAAGGCAATGGCACCCCATCCAGTACCCTTGCCTGGGAAGTCCCATGGACGGAGGAGCCTAGTGGGCTGCAGTCCATGGGGTCTCAAAGAGTTGGACACAACTAAGTGACTTCCCTTTCACTTTTCACTTTCATGCATTGGAGAAGGAAATGGCAACCCACTCCAGTGTTCTTGCCTAGAGAATCCCAGGGATGGTGGAGCCTGCTGGGCTGCCATCTATGGGGTTGCACAGAGTCGGACATGACTGAAGCGACTTAGCAGCAGCAGCAGTAAAGTGTCCAAATTCAATTTTTAGTTGTGGACATCCCAGTTTTCCCTACACCATTTGTGAAAAATACTGTCTTTTCCCACTGAATAGTCTTGGATCTCTTGTTGAAAATAATTTGACCATGTATGAAGAATTTATTTCTGGACCTCTAATCTGTTGCATTGATCTATATGTCTGTCTGTATGTCAATACCACGTTGTCTTGATTCCTGTGGTTCTGCAGTAAGTTTTGAAATTAGTACGTATGAGACCACTAACTTTTTTTCTAGATCATTTGGCTATTCAGGGACTCTTGAATTTCCACATGAATTTTAGACTTGGCATTTTGCTTTATGCAAAAATGTTGAGATTTTGATAGGGAATGCATTAAATCTCTTTGGGTAGTACTGGCATCTCAAGAGTCTTAAGTCTTCTGATCCATGAACATGAGCTGTCTTTTCATTTATTATTATCTTATTTAATGTCTTTAGTAATTTTTCCTAGTTTTTGGTGTCTTTATTTGAAAAAAACTTTTCTCTTTATTTTAAAATTTTCCCAACCACCAAGTTTTCCTCCTAGAAAGTAACCACTATTTTCATTTTCTCATGTGTCCTTCTATTTCCATATATATCAATAAAATTTTGATGTATAAATTTCTCAAAACCAAATAGTAACATATATAACTTACTGTTCTGTACCTGTGTATTTTTCCACTTAAGAACTGATCTTCGAGATTCTTCCAAATCAGGACCCTAAAATCTGTCTCTATTTTAAAAAGCTTTATACATCCCATAATTTATTTAACTCATCCCCTTTTGATGGATATCCAGGTTTCTTTCTTTTCTTTTTTTTTTTTTTTGGTAATATTTTACTATTGCTTCAGTGAATAAACATAAGGATGTCATTTGTCCACATGCAAATATACATGAAGAAAATTTCTTAAAAGTAGAATTGTGCCAAAGAGTAAGTTTAAAATTTTGCATTGTAGTCCCAAATAGTCTCCCATGGAAGTTGTACCAATTGATCCACTTACCAGCCTGGCGGCTATTTCCTTGTATCCTTGCCAGCACAGTGTGTTATCAAACAATTTTTAGCCCTAGACTATCTTAAGGGATGAAAAGTGGTATCTCCTAGTTTAAATATGTTTTTCTCTTGTTGTGATAGTGAACAACTTTTCAAATATTACGAGCCTCTTATATTTTCTAATTTGTGAGTTGATCAATCATATCCTTTGCACATGTTCATGTTAACTTGTAACTCATTATATATTAAGAGAAAATATCTACTTCTGTTCTACTGACTGTGCCAAAGCCTTTGACTGTGTGGATGACAACAAACTGTGGAAAATTCTTAAAGAGATGGGAATCCCAGACCACCTGACCTGCCTCTTGAGAAATCTGTATGCAGGTCAGGAAGCAACAGTTAGAACTGGACATGGAACAACAGACTGACTCCAAATCGGGAAAGGAGTACATCAAGGTTGCATATTGTCACCCTGGTTATTTAACTTATATGCAGAGTACATCATGAGAAACATTGGGCTGGATGAAGCACAAGTTGGAATCAAGATTGCCGGGAGAAATATCAATAACCTCAGGTATGCAGATGACACCACACTTATGGCAGAAAGTGAAGAGGAACTAAAAAGCCTCTTGATGAAGGTGAAAGTGGGGAGTGAAAAAGTTGGCTTTAAGCTCAACATTCAGAAAACTAAGATCATAACATCTGGTCCATCACTTCATGGGAAATAGATGGGAAAACAGTGGAAACAGTGGCTGACTTTATTTTTTTGGGCTCCAAAATCACTGCAGATAGTGAGTGCAGCCATGAAATTAAAAGACGCTTACTCCTTGGAAGAAAAGTTATGACCAACCTAGACAGCATATTCAAAAGCAGAGGCATTACTTTGCCAACAAAGGTCTGTCTAGTCAAGGCTATGGTTTTTCCAGTGGTCACGTATGAATGTGAGAGTTGGAGTATAAAGAAAGCTGAGCGCTGAAGAATTGATGCTTTTGAAGTGTGGTGTTGGAGAAGACTCTTGAGAGTCCCTTGGACTGCAAGGAGATCCAACCAGTCCCTCCTAAAGGAAATCAGTGCTGAATATTCATTGGAAGGACTGATGTTGAAGCTGGAATTTCAATATTTTGGCCACCTGATGCAAAGAACTAACTCATTTGAAAAGATCCTGATGCTGGGAAAGATTGAAGGTGGTGGGAGAAGGGAATGAATGGACGAGGACAGAGGACGAGATGGTTGGATGGTGTCACCAACTCAATGGACATAAATTTGAGTAAACTCCAGGAGTTGGTGATGGATAGGGAGGCCTGGCGTGCTGCAGTCCATGGGGTTGCAAAGAGTTGGACATGACTGAGCGACTGAACTGAAGTAATATATTAAGAGAATTTGTCCTTTGCAATGTAGATGCAGAAAATATTTTCTAATTTGTAGTTTGCCTTTTGTAGTTGTTTATATTTTTATGACAATTTTTATTTAGTTGGATGTATCAGCCTTTTTATTACTATATTTTGGTTTTATATTGCTAACAGAGGCCTTTGCAACTACAAAAATTACACATTAAAAAATTCTGGCATTTTTATGGTTTCATTTGTTACATTTATATCTTTGATTCATAGATAATTTATTTTGGCATAAGACTTGAGGGAAGGATCCTACTTAATTTTTTCCCATATGTCTACTCAGTTGTCTCAAAACCATTTATTAACTATTCATCTCTCCCTCCGTGATCTGAAATATAATATTTCTCATAGATATTTAGGTCTCTTTCTGCATTTTAAATTCTGTTCTATTGATCCATTTGTACATTCATATGCCAGAATGCATATTTTAATTAAAGCAATTTTATAATGTGCCTTAATATGTGGGGACTAGTTATCTTTAATAGCATTTCTGTGTTAGAATTTTCCTGAATATTCTTGCTTACTTATTGTTCCATATGAACTTCAGATTAAACTTATCTAGCTCTCTCCAAAACTAACTGGTGATTTTGATGGGAATATGTTTAATTTATAAATAAACTTCAGGGAGAGTTCACATCTTTCGGATGTTAAATTTCTTTGTCCATGAATGTGTTGTGACTTTTCATTTGTTCAAGTCTTTGTTTTTTTTGTCCTAAAGCAGTATTTTAAATGAAATGTTTCTTCGTACATCTTGCATAGTTCGTATTAAATTTATTCCTCTCTCTTTAATTTTATTTTCATTTGTTTCTATAAAGATCCATCCTCTTAACTAACAGAGAACTCACTGTGCTTTTAGAAATTTAGTCACTGTAAGTTTCCCATTCTTCTGGCCTGGGGTGCTACAGTGTCCCTAAAGGAAATAATTCTCCCAGACATTGTCAGTTATCCAAATCTGGCCTGTGATTTACTGTTTTCACTTTCTGAGTAATGGGCCTCTTTCAGGTCCATTATTAGCATCTTATGTTTGTCTAAAAAGCCCTTTGTATATGTGATTTCACTTGATCCTTACAATGATCTTGAGATATCAACAAAGAGAATATTTATTCATGCTCATTTTGAGAGGGAAGAAGTTGCTCTCCCAGTTCACATGGGTAGGGCTGGATTATTGTGTTCAGTCGCTCAGTCGTGTCTAGTCTATCTGTGACCTCATTGACTGCAGCATGCCAGGCTTCCTTGTCCATCACTATCTCACAGTTTGCTCAGACTCATGTGCTTTGAGTTAGCAATGCCACCCAACCATATCATCCTCTGTCACCCCCTTTTCCTCCTGCTCTCAATCTTGCCAAGCATCTGTATCTTTTCCAATGAGTCGGCTCTTGGCATCAGATGGCCAAAATATTGGAGCTTTTGCTTCAGCACCAGTCCTTCCAATGAATATTCAGGGTTGATTTCCTTTACGATTGACTGGTTTGATCTTCTAGCTGTCCAAAGGATTCTCAAGAGTCTTCTCCAGCACCACAGTTAGAAAGCATCAGTTTTTTTGGCACTCAGGCTTATTTATGGTCCAGCTCTCACATCCATACATGACTATTGGAAAATCCGTAGCTTTGACTATACAGGCTGTTGTTAGAAAAGTAATGTCTCTACTTTTTAATACACTGTCCAGGTTTATCATAGCTTTCCATCCAAGGAGGAGGTGTCTTTTAATTTCATGGCTGCAGTCACCATCCATAGTGATTTTGAAGCCCAAGAAAATAAAATCTGTCACTGTTTCCATTTTTTCTCCATCTATTTGCCCTGAAGTGATGGGACTGGATGCCATGATCCTAGTCTTTGGAATGCTGAGTTTTAAGGCAGATTTTTCACTCTCCTCTTTCACCTTCAAGAGGCTCTTCAGTTCCTCTTTACTTTTTGTCGTTAGGGTAGTGTCATCTGCAAGTCTGAGGTTATTAATATTTCTCCTGGCGATCTTGATTCCAACTTGTGCTTCATCCAGTCTGGCATTCTATACATGATGTACTCTGCATATAGGTTAAATAAACAGAGTGACAATATACAGCCTTAATGTGCTCCTTTCCCAATTTGGAACCAGTTTGTTGTTCCATGTCCAGTTCTAACTATTGCTTCTTGACCTGCATACAGGTTTCTCAGGAGGCAGGTAAGGTAGTCTGATATTCCCATTTCTTAGAGAATTTTCCGAAATTTGTTGGATCCACACAAAGACTTTAGCATAGTCATTGAAGCAGAAGTAGATGTTTTTCTGGAATTCCCTTGCTTTTTATATGGTGGTCCAACAGATGTTGGCAGTTTAATCTCTAGTCCTCTGCCTTTTCTAAATCCAGCTTGTACATCTGCAAGTTCTTGGTTCACATACTGTTGAAGCCTGTCTTGAAGGATCTTGAGCATGACCTTGCTAGCATGTGAAATGAGCCCAACTGTACAGTAGTTTGGAGCCATGCATCCCTGTCCATGTTCTTTCAGTCCCTGCCCTTGCCTAGCAGCCCCAGGCTCCTGTCCCATCTCCAGGAGCAGCCTGTCTGTCCCTTCCTCAGGGTTGATCTCCATCCTAGTCCACCCCCCGGCTGGCTGCTCTGGGTCTGTGCAGGGATGGGCCCCTAAGCACTTGGAGCACACCCAGCCCCCAGCTGCAAGCTATGGAGTCTGAAGCCAGCCTCTGCTGCTCCTTGTTTACTGAGGCAGTAATTGGGAAAGTTTGTCCTTTCTGGAGGTTGTGCTGGCAGGTTGACAACCCGAATCGTCTCATCCTGCTGCCTTGACTTCTCAGAGAGAACAATGCAACACCCCCACCTTCCTCTCCTGTCGCTTAGATGAGGATTAAAGGCCGCCTCGCTTATTTTCCTGCTTCAGCAGGGGTTGCCTTGTACTCTGAAGGGGCTCAGTGTTCCTTCGCTCACAGGGGATCTTTTCTGGGCTCCAGGATCAGTGGGGCTGAAAGGGGCACACAGACCACCAGCACGTGAGACCAGGCCGCAGGGCCAAAGGGGAGGCCCTCGGCCCAGGGTGCAGAGCACAGCTTCAGTGTGTTCACCTCCTGCCTCCCTTCTTTCCTTTTATCTTCCTCCACTGTTCTGAAAAGTATTCACTACTTTCTATCTGCCCACTTCCTCCAACTGCCACCAGAGCAGTTATGCTGCTATCTTTCATGAAGACTCATTCATTCATTCATTCAACAAGCTTTTATTGAGTGCTTGTTCAATGCTTGTTCAACAGTTGCAGTAGCTGAGGATACAGCAGCAAACAAGACAGTGACCTGAGCTCAGGGAGGTGGAAAGAGATTAAACAGTAAGCACGTCACCAGACAGGTAAATAAGATGGTTTCCCATAGCAAAGAGTGCCATGAAGAAAACCAAGCAAAGGGGTGTGAAGGAGGGAGATTTGGGGGTCTCTTCCAAATGAGGAGAGTTGGGAGAGGGAGTTGTCTAAAGAGGTGTTATTTGATTTGAAACCTGAATGATAAGCCAACTATGCCAGCATCTGTAGTCAGGGAGAAGAGAGAGCAAGCACAGGGGGCCTGAGGTAGAGGTGGACACGGCAAGTTTCAGCAACAATCAGACCAAGGAAGTGGGAAAATTGTGAGCGAAGGGAGGGAGATACAGGAGGAGGGAAGAGAAGGAAGCAAGGGTCTTAGAAGCCAAGATAAGGCTTTTGGATTTTAAGTACAACAGGGAGATTTTGGAGAGTTTAAAGCAGAGGATGGTCTGATCCATATTTTAAAGCTATTCTGGCACCAGGAGACAAATATCAAACTGCTCATAGCAACATTATTCATATTGGCTGAAGAACTAGAAGCAACCCAAATGCTCAGCAACAGTAGAATGGATAAATAATGGACTGCCATAGAACAATAAAAATAAACAAATTAGAGCTCGATACACAACACAGAGGAATCTCATAAATAAAATGCTGAGTGAGAGAAGTCTAACACGAAGTAATGCATGCAGTGTGATTCCTTTTTTACAGTGTGTATATCAGACAACATCAAAACAATGGTTTTTACAGATTCAGGGTTAGGTGGTAAACTGTAAGAGGAGTTGAAGAAGTGATTACCTTAAAGCTAGGAGAAGGGTTATCTTTGGCAGGGCAGGTGGGGCAGTGACAGGTAGAGAGCACCAGGGGGGCTATTGGGGCAGAACTAGGAATGTTTTTACTTCTTGATCTTGGAGATGATTTACTTCTTGACCTTGGGGATGATATAGCATGCATGTTCGTGTGGTCACAAACCACAGAGTTATACATTTTTATTTTTTGTACTTTTCTGCCTATGTGTTGTATTTCACAGTAAAAATGTGCAAACACTGCAGTTTGGCTGCTGTGTGACAAATGGATTTAAGGGAGCCAAGAGTGAGGGGAGGACTAGTAAGTACTTAGCTGACTGTAGACATCCAGGTGAGTGGTGAGGGTACTGGGACTCTGGTGGTTTCAGTGGAATGGGTTAGGGCTGTGCTTTGGAGGTGAGGTCCACAGGGCTTGCCAACAGATTGGGTTATAAGCAGTAGTGATGAGGAAAACAGCGGTCTGGATGCCCTGGGTATTTGCTTTGAGCGTCTGGTACTATTTCCTGAGAAATAAAACTTGGGAAGGGGGACAGGCTTGAAGGGGAGATGAAGAAATCCACACTGGTTCTGTCAAATTTGAGTTCCATATTTTGTATTTAATGGAGAAATTAAATAGGCAACAGTTTCCTAACTGGCTGGTCCACTTCCAGTCTGGCTCCCTTCATTGCATTCTTGACCTTCTGGTTCAAGCGATTTGTTTCAAGAATAAATCTGGTGATGTTGTTTCCCCAGTAGAGAAGGATCTTCTGTAGATCCTTCCAATGACTATTGCCCAGTAGGAAGAGGCTTAATTCCTCATTGTGACCTCAAGCCACCATGCCCAAATGGTGGCTTTGGGCACCTGGGTCCTGCCTCTCCAACTTTGTCTTAGTGGCTCCTCCTTCACCCCAGAATGGCCACAAAAAGGACGATGGACTTTTACACATGCTGTCCTCTTTGTCTCCAGCTTCTTCCCTCATCCATGCCCTCACCATCTTATGCCCACTCTTCAAGTCTCACCTTGGATATTTGTTGCCCCAGGCAGCTTTCCCACGTTTCTTAGCCCCCAGGACCCAGTGGGGTGCCATCCTGTGCTCTCTCAAACCCCTCCTTCATTTAGCTCTTGCGTCAGCCCTCATCCCACAGCCCCTAGTAGCTCTTCACTTCCATCTCCTCTCATTGACTGTGAGTTATTTGAGGGCAGTGGCCAGGTTCATAGCTGCATCTTGTGCAGCTGGCCACACCTGTTAAGGCAAATGCTCAACAGACATCTCTTGATGAATGACTGATGACACCCCCTCTTCCATACACGTTCCAGGTACTTGCTCTTTCTCTTTCACCTGTACATCTTCCTCTTAGACTCTCTCCCCCCAAAGGCACACTTTGTACTGCTCCTTTCACAAGCATCCTGTCTCAGGCCACAGGGCTGAGGCTCCAAGACCTTTAGGCAGAGAGGACTTGGGGTGGTTGGTGGTGTCCCCCTAAATCTTCTGACAGTGCAGATGTTTTTCTACCTAAAGCTTTGGAAGGTCACCAAGGAGGAGGCAAAGATGTTATTGGAGCAGCTGTCAGAAAGAGATGGGAGAGCGGAAATCAGCTTCTCTGGTGTCTCCCAGGCAAAATGATCCAAAAATTGCCTTAGGGGAAACCCTGGGTCTAAGTGACTGCAAATGCTGTTTGTCCTCCGAGTCATCTTGTCAAGGCCAGTGGAGTGACATTATGTATGTCTTCCCTGCTCAGCACCGTCCCTTCCATTCAGTGTGAATTCTCAAGGAGTCATTAAGTAGAGGAGTCACACATAGTGTGCAGTAGAGGGTGGCCTTTGTGGGCCTATGTTAGGGGTGAGGTTTCTGTGCTGTTTGCCTGGGAACCTTAATTCCTTTTTTTTTCGTTGTTTTTAAAGAATCTGTTGACAGAGCTCGGAATGCCTCTGTGGTTCACACTGGCGAGGTTAGTCTAGGGATTTAGCCACATTGAAGGTCATTCTTGGACTTCACAGATGGCGCTAGTGATAAAGAACTGCCTGGCAATGCAGGAGCCATGAGACGTGGATTTGGTCCCTGGGTCGGGAAGCTGCCTGGAGAAGGAAATGGCAACCCACTTCAGTATTCTTGCCTGGAAAACCCCATGGAGAGAGGAGCTGGTGGGCTACGCTCCCCAGGGTCGTAAAGGGTCAGACCCAACTGAAACGACTTAGCATGCACACATGAGGTCATTCTTAGGATTTTGCCACACCTTTCCTCCTGCTCCACTGATACCTGCTGTCCCCAGATGGCCAAGGGATGGGAAACGGAATCTCATCCCTGTAAGAAAAAGGTGAGCCAACCCACACTGAAATGAAAGAGAGTGGCTCGGGGCTGGCAGAACTGCCACAGTCCCAGCCAACTCCCTGTTACCTGCCTCAGCAGAGGCGCCCCGGGACAGACTGCAGCCTCAGTTGCTGGGCTCCTGGAGAGCAGCTGTCTTAAAGAGAGAGCAGCTGTCTTAAAGAGCGAGCAGCCATCTGCCATCCTGATTAATGATGGTCACCTTGGAGGACTGGTGGCTTACTGCCTTGTAGAGCCTCTTTATAAGTGCTCTGCAGACCCTGAGCTTGGGATCTCTTGTGGTTGGTGTGAACCTGGACAATAGAAAATACCACTGAGGGAGGGCCCAAGGGATGGGAATTGCTTCATTCATCCTCACTGTTGGGCGTGGCCGCATGAGAGACGGTGGCCCAGGTGGCCTTGCCTGTGGTGTGAGTGGGCCACTGGGAAGGTCTGGAGCCTAGAGGAACCATTCAGGGTCTGTTGGCTGCAGAGGCTCCCTGGAGTACTGGCTGTGTGACTCCAGGGCCACTGTTAGAACCTCAGCTCGTGGTCAGAGACAAGACATACATGGAAACATGGGTAAGGCTGGTCTGTCGGCAGAGCGGGGGCCTCTCCAGGGGCTGAAAGAGATGTCAGAGAGGGGTTACCCTGCATCCTCTTTTTACAGGTGAGCAAACTGAGGTCCAGGAAGGTCAGATGATGTTTTCATCTTCTTGATTCTTGAGTGGTCGAGCCAGGGCTGAGCCTAGATCTTCCTCCCAGCTAGGGTTCCTCCCAACACCCGCCAGGTTCCATTAGACAGGAGGATTGGGGTCCAGGGGCCACCAAGTGCTACTCGGGGGGTGGGGTCACAGGATGTAGGGGCTGCAGGGGTCACTCTACCTCCCCTTGATGGGATCCAAGGCCAGTCTCCTCCTCGCATCTCTCTCTTTTTAAAAAATTTTAATTGAAGCATAGTTGATTTATAATGTTGTGTTAGTTTCAGGTGTACAACAAAGTGAATCAGTTCTACATATATGCATATCCATACTTTTTCAGATTTTTTTCCCATATAGGTCATTACACAGTGTTAAGTTCCCTGTGCTATACACTTGGTCCTTATATAGCTCACATCTCTCTTTTCACTGGGTGATTAGCTATGAAAGGGTTAAGCCTGGGGCTTTGCCCAAAGTAGGGCAAGCTTTGGTAGGGTGTGTGATGGAGACTCCGGAATGGCTGAAGGGGGAGTGGAAAGACAGCCGAGCTGGGAGGAGGCAGCATTGAAGGTCAGCGACAGCAGTGAGGGCCATCACCCAGCTCTTCTTGCCCCTCCCTCCTCCAGCCAGCAGTCCCCTCCTGCTCCTCTGTCTCCCAGGCCTGCTCTCACCTCGGGGCACCTGCACCAGCTCTTCCCTTTTGTCTGGAATGTATTTCCTCACATATCTACGTAGTTCCACCCTTGACTCCCTTTAGATGTTTACTCAAAAGTAACTTTCTCTAGAAGATCTTCCTTGGTTATCCTTTCTAAACTTTAGGCTACATCTCCCTGCCTAATTTTTCTTCCTGAGCCCTTATCATCATCTAAAACGCCCTTTGTTATCCCTAAACATTTTTTATATTATTTATATCCTCCATTGGAATACAGGTGATAGGAAGTCGGAGATCTTTGCTTTGTTGCTTTTTATGAGCCCAGACTGCCTGGAGCCCCGGGTTGAACAGAGAGGGCCGTGATGGGAGTCACCAATAACAGCCTGCCATGGGCTGCTATTGTAGGCCTGGTTCTTCCTAATGACTGCAGGTTACTTTAGTCTTTCCCTTCTTGCTGCTCTTTGGACAGGGTGCCATTTCCTCAGGATAGTTCCCCCTAGGGAGTCAGCCAGTCTGAGGTGTGGGTTAATGCCTTTACCTTCTATTGGCTTTTAATTGAAGGCTCTTGGGATCATGTTGCTTTCATGAAAAGAGCTGGATCTCTGATGGTGGGAATTCCAGGCCCAGTGGTCAAGGACATGCAAGGCCTCCCTGACCACAGGCCTCCAAAGAAGTGGCTGCTGACCCCACCTGCTGCAAGGCCATTGCTTAGATTTTCCTGAAAGCCATTCTGTGGAGGCAGACCCTGGGCAGTAACTCTTAGAGCAGCCTGCCCTGTACCTGGGGTATGCAGTTCATTACAGACTTGCTGAGGACAGAGCCAGGCACCCAAGACATGCTTGCTGACTGAATGTGGGCTGATCAATGATGACCACAGCTCTTAATGGGGACTTCCCAGCATTGCCTTATAGTTAAACACAAGGAAATCTTTACCAGATTCCATTATTCAGATCCCTTCTTCCAGAACTTGAAGAATGGCCACCACCTTCATGTACATTCACCAGGGTCATGGAAATGAAGCAGCTCACAGGCTTGACTCATGGCCTGTTTACTTTAGCTCTAACCTGTTTCCTCTTAGTATCGGTCTAATTATCTCTAAAGCATGTCTGTCCAGAGAGTCCGAAAGTCTGGAGAGCATCTTCCCTAGCAGAAGAGATACAAAATAAGTATTGAAAGAATAAGAGCATATCTGAATATTCTTCTTACCCTGCCTTTCCTTTCTTTCCATCCCCAGATGGTTGTTTGGCATTTTGGCCCCTGAATCAATGTGTGGCTTGTTTTTGTAGCGTGAAGCAGAGAGTTACCTACTTAAGAAGGTCCTGCCCAAAGAGCTGCAGAGCCCTGTTCATATCTCCATCTCCTAGCTAAAGGCCTTACAGATTCAGGGATAGGGGATCAGGTAAGACGATCCATAGCCCCCTTTGAACCTATTCCTCCTCCATCCATGATTTTGGGTCTTCAGGCCTCAGGCCTTCACTCACTTTTAGTGGGGCTCATGGTGTCTAAGCTCAGTGACGTGTCTACTGTCCTGGGTGGTGGAGTTGGTGACAGCAAGTGGCCGCAGCCTGCTGAATGGGGTGGGGAGTAGCCGCTTTACCACAGAGGGCTTTCCTAGGTATCGTCCTCCACAAGGGTAAATATTTCCCCTTCTTGTCAAGAAACAACAAAATCCCAGCCGAAGGCATAACAGGCACTTCGCAGAGTGTTAATTATTGACGCGGTAGGACAACAGCTCACCTCAGGGTGCGGGTCCAGAGACTGCTGCTCACTTTACAGTTGGGAAGCAAACCCTCAGGGAGAACCTACCCAGGGCCAGGCCTGGTGGGGGACAGGGAACAGGAGCTAGGCTCTCGCCCTCACCTGCTCAGGTAACTAGCAGGTGACTCTTGGCCATTATTAAGACTTCCTGCTGGGTCACCTCTTTGGACTGGCACCATGCAGTCATTGATACTTAAGTTGGTGGGATTGGAGTGTGGGAGGATGATGCGCAGGGTAAACCTTCTCTAGGTGCCTGCCGCCTCACTGGCCTGTGGCTCTATAGTGAGTAGTGGCACGGATAGTTGCAATAATGGACTCAGTCCCTGCCCTGGAGTCACTGGTTCCAGGGAGGATGGATATAAACGCCAGTGGTGCCCAGCACTGAGCTATCTTAGCTCAGATGGGGTGTAGGTGGACAGGATGGCCTTGCTGTGGAGATGCAGGGCTGCACTTGAGTGTACTCAGTCCCCAGGGGAAAGAGAAAACATGTATAACCGGAGATCTGCCTAGCCTGTGGGAGGTTGGGTCACATGTAGACCAGCCCTCATTTCACAGATTGAAGAAGACGTAAGTGATCTGAGGAGTTGAGCTGGGGCGTCAGTATGGTTTGCTCAATGGCGGTTCTGCTTGTTATCGTCTGAATGATAGGCCTTGTTTTAAGCTGCTGGGTCCCAGATCTAATTAGCCACAGCTGTGCTCCTGGAAGGCTTGCGTGGTGGTGGTGAGTGTGTGTATGAGTCAGGTGGGTATGTCGTTGTCTCAGAGGTTTTCGTGTCTTCCGGTGTTTACTGTACACGCTCTTCTGGGAGATACAAGTCAGATTTCCAAGAAAAGGGCTAATTTTCCTTCTCCTCTTACATGCCCTGGATGTTTAAGGCTATGCTTTCAGCTGCTCTGCTTGCCATTTGTGTATGGAGACACTGATGTTTACTTAAGACATTAAAAAGTATGGGGCATGAGTCTTTTTTATCCTTTTTTTTTTCTTTTATTGGCTGTATTGCATGGCATGTAGGATCTTAATTCCCTACCCAGGGATCGAACCCATGCCCCCTGAAGTGAAAGCATGGAGTCTTGGCCACTGGCAAATTCCCTGGAGCTGAGTCTTGAGGGAGCAGCAGGGAACTGTAATATCCTCTAATAGAAGTGAGCCTGTGGCGAGTGCATGAGGGCACTGGGTGGGTGGGCAGTGGGCTGGGGGGACAGGACCCAGGATCCAGCCTGGATCTCCCTGGCCCACGCCTCCCACCAGGCTCACTGGTCTTCTCCCCTACATGGTGAGTCCAGAGAGGACCCTGAAAGTGGGCAGGCGGGAGAACAGTTGGTGAATGTTCTCTCACAGAGTTCCTCAGATGGCAGCATTCTTAGGAGGCTCTGGGGGACACGTGGGGAGAGCAGAGAGGTGGCAGATTTGGGCTGGCCACTGTTACAGGGCAGAGAAGGTCAGAGAGGCATCACTGTGTGGCATCAACTTGGCCCTCAGTGGAGCTGATGCCCTTTGGGTGGGGATGGAGGCACAGGTGCACCTTGAGGCCTATCCAAGGCCATGAGAGTCAACACAATGCAGATAGGACTTGAATCTCTGATTTCCAAGGAATGGGCAGTGTTGGAGCTCTCACTGTGAGCTGGGCTGGGCTGGGCTGGGTTAGGAGGCAGGGGTCACTGAGAGGAATCCACAGGGAATCTGCGGTCTTATTGGGAAGATGAGATAAAACAGCCCGGCACTATAGGATTCAGGGTTAAGGTATGTCGTATGAAAACGCCAAAGCCTGGAGTTGTTTAAAGAAGGAAACGAAACCTTGGTATTAAAAGGGTTGTTGATAGAGGAGAGGCCTTGAACTGAAGCTTCTTGGATGGTGAAACTGGAGAGGGAAGGTGTGCTGGCTGCCAGGCGGGGGAGCATTTCCAAGAAAAGCATGGAGTTATGGGTGACAATGAGAAGAGGGGCCTGTGTAGAAAGGATGGATTCGTGTGTGTGTGCATGTGCGTGCTTGTGCACATGTGTGTGTGTTTGCATGTGCAATTTGGCATGTTGTACATGAGGCTCCAAGAAACATGTGATGGAACTGAGGTGGAAATGGATTATCCTGGTATCAGGACATTTGAACTCTCGATCCCACTCTTTCTTACCAACAGCCTTGTCACCTTGAGGAAACCCCGTTCCTTCTCTGTTCTTCAGTTTCCTGGGCTGTAGTTGCCTTTCCCAACCCACTCCAGTGTTCTTGCCTGGAGAATCTCAGGTATGGGGGAGCCTGGTGGGCTGCCGTCTATGAGGTCGCATAGAGTCAGACACGACTGAAGCGACTTAGCAGCAGCAGCAGTTGCCTTTCCAGACTTTATCCAGCCCTGGCTCGTGGTGGTGGCATTTTGAGTAAAGACCCTCAGCCCCCTGACTTTACTGTTTCTGAGTCCTTCCCTGAGGATGACAGGCAGGGGACCTAGAGAAAGGGGGGTCTTTATGATCCTGCACTCTGGCCAGGAGACTGCCTTTACATTGCCAATATTTCCTGGGAGAAATTTAGTGGTGCTCTCTGGAGCCCGTTGCTCTCAGGCAAACCAGATCTTGAATTAAAGCCTTAATTATCCAGTCAGCCTTCCCTGAGGCCCCATTCTCCATTTTAATTTTGGGAAACTGGTGTATGTGATATTCTTATTCTCTTGGTCTGTCACCAGTCAGGCTGCAAACACTTCCCTGGAGACCCAGCAGAGGACGTAAGTGATGGCTCCTGGGGCCCGGAGCCCTCCATTACCTGGTGCTGGGAGGGCGCAGGTCCCCTGTAGCTTTTGCCCAAGGACAGGGTGTCCTGTGGCAGAAAGAAGAGATATGGGGAGCCCTGGTCTCTGGGGCTTTTAGCACTTGCCTTTTTGCTCCCCTGCCCTCATCCCTCCCTTTATATCCAAGGTGGGGTTGGGGAGGGGGGAGTCGATACATCCTCTGGCTCAGTGTCTCTGATCTAACCTCATAATGGCCTGTAAACCTCAGCTTGCCCAGGACTGAGAGAATATAAGACCCAATGAGCCCGCACACCTGTCATGTACCTGCCCTGACCCTGATTCCTGGCATGAAGGTGGCTCTTGGACAACAGCCTTGCATAGGGGCACTTGCAGCCAGCTGAGGAGGAAGCAAGGATTATCACGAAGCAGTTATCCACCGAGAAGGCACTAAGTGGCCCAGGAGGTGTATGTGGAGAGAGATCAATGTGGACGTGGCAGTGAAGTATTAGGGCTTTTTCAGCTCAGAGAGACAGAAGTAGTTCAGCTCCAGATGGCTGACAGTAAAAGAGGCAGGTTTTAGTTCATGTAACTGGGAAGAAGAGGGGCGGATCTAGATCAGGTTCAGCTGGACCAGACAATTCAAACAGCCTCCATTTTCCCCTTGGTCGCTCACCCTCACTTGTGTTTTCTCCTCTGCAGCTTTTTTTTTTTTTTTTTTACATTCATTTTTATTGGAGTATAGTTGCTTTACAATGTTGTGTTAGTTTCTGCTGTGCAGCAGAATGAATTGGCCATGCATATGCATGCAACCCTCCTTTCTGGACTTCTTTCCATTCAGGTCACCACAGTGCATTAAGTAGAGGTCCCAGTGCTATACAGGAGTTTCTCGTTAGTCTCTGATTTACACACAGTAAGTACCAATAGTGTCTGTGTATCAATCCCAGTTTCCCAATTCCTCCCACCCACCCCTTTCCCCCTCAGTATCCATATACTTGTTCCTCTACTTCTTTTTGAGTGAGCTTCCCAGGTGGCTTAGTGGTAAAGAATCTGCCTGCCAATGAAGGAAAAGCAGGAGGTGCAGATTTGATCCTTGGGTCAGGGAAGATTCCCTGGAGTAGGAAATGGCAACCCACTCCAGTATTCTTGCCGGAAAAATTCCACGCATAGAGGAGCCTGACAGGTGACAGTCCACAGGGTCACAGAGTCGGGCACTGCTGAGCACACGCACACTACTACTTATTTTTGAGTATTGACTTTCTTCCTCGTTATTACAAATAGTCTTCGAGTGGGAAGGTTGGCATTTCCAGGCCCTTTAATCTGAGTGTGGCAAAAGAAAAAGTTTTTCAGTATCCATAAATAAAATCTGGGGGAAGCACTCTGGCCCAGTATAGGCATGAGCGATTTTGGCTGGGCCTCCATCACATGGCCAACTCTGTGATCATGGTCAGGTAGGTTCTGTGATCATGGTCAGGTAGGTTCTATGATCGCCTTTCCCATCAGAATCACATGACTTGGGTGGGAGGAGGAGTGCCTCTAAAGAAGAGAGGATGCTGGCCACACAGTGGCAATAGATGCCCTCTGTTAGTGGCTTAGAGGTAATGATGGTGACTCAGCTCTGAGGTGCCCTGGGTTCGGATTTGGGGGGAGGGAGGAAAAACTGGGATTGGGTCATTTGGGCTAAAAGGAATTTCCTGGCTTGGGTCCTGAGGGGCCAGCAGTCCCACATCACCGTGTCCAAAGGGGCCTGAAGACCTTGATTCTGATCCAGGTTCAAAAGCATCTGATGAGTGGGGACATTGCAGCAAGTGGTGAGAGGGGTGAATGTGTGCAGTGCTGTGGTTCCTGTGGTCAGCCATCTGGATTGGAGCAGCACAGAGGCTAAAGTGCAAGTCAGGACTTGACAGTGCAAGGCAGCCTTAAAAATTATACCAATCTAGCAAGGCAAGAGAGGAGGTGCGGGTCCAGAGAGCCTGCAGGCCAGTACAGGGCGTATCAATCGTTGCTCTTACAAGGAAGCTCCTCTGATCCTCTTTATCCTGTGGTATAGTCTAGGCAGGGTTGAGACTGTAGGAGACAGGCTAAAGGGCCTGGGGGAGCTGGGTGCTGATGGGTCTTGAAGAACAGTGGAGAGGATTCAGGGAAAGTGGAGAAAGGCGTAGAGTTATAACGGACATGCAGGTAAGAGTCAGGGAGCACCATAGCTTTAGCCATCCAAACTGGGTTCCTGTCGCAACAGATGACTCTCCACGTCTCAAACCTGGAAATGATCAGAAATACCGTCCCCTCCCCCCACCTCCTTTGCCTTATATGTTCCCAGTTACTCCATCCATAACCTCCACAGTTAAGGGATTAATTAATTCAACAATGTGTATTAAGTGCCTATCATTTATAGGCACGTATTGGTGCTGAGGATACAAGAGAAAACAAAGTAAATGCAGTTTCTGTACTTCGGGAGAGAAGCAACCAAACAATAAAAATAAAACAAGTAAACAAATCAATGAATGACATAGCTATAAATGATGGCAAGTCCTATGAAAAAAACAAACAGGGAGCTGGAAGAGGAAAACAGCAGGGAAACTTTTTTTTAAAAATTGAAGTACGTAGTTGATTTCCCCTTGGTGTAGGTTGCCACCACACTTGGTGGCTCAGATGGTAAAGAATCTGCCTGCAATGTGGGAGACCTGCGTTCAGTCCCTGGGTTAGGAAGACCCCCTGGAGAAGGGAACAGCAACCCCGTCCAGTATTCTTTCCTGGAGAATCCCTGTGGACAGAGGAGCCTGACTAGCTACAGTCCATGGGTCACAAAGAGTCAGATATGACTGAGCGACTAACACACACACACACAGTTAATTTATAATATTGTGTTAGTTTCAGGTGTACAGCAAAGTGATTTGGTTATACATATATATGTATATATCTTTATACTTTTTTGATTCTTTTCCATTATAGGTTATTATGAGATATTGAATATAGTTCCCTGTGCTGTACAGTAAATCCTTGTTGTTTATCTGTTTTATATATGTATGCATCTGTTAATCCCATATTCTCAATTTATCCCTCTCCTCTACCTTCTCCTTTGTAACCATAAGTTCATTTTCTATGTCTGTAAGTCTGCTTTGTATATAAGTTCATTGTATTATTCTTTAGATTCCACATATAAGTGATATCATAGGATATTTGTCTTCGTCTGACTTTTTTCACTTAGCATGATGATGCCTAGTGCCATCCAGGAGAAGAGCTCTTTTTGATGCTGAGTCAAGAAAGGATTCTCTAAGAGGTGACATTTAAGTTTGGATTCGAGGAAAGGCCAGGCATTTGAAAAGCAGGATGAGGAGAATTCCCGTTGGAGAAAGTGGCTGGAAGCACTGGAATAGCTGAAGGAGGACTGGTGTGTCTATCTCCTCACTCATGAGCAGTGTTGGGATTGAGAGGGTGGGAGGTTCATACAGTAGGGCGGGAGTGTGTTGAGTGTCAGCCGGATCCACCTCTGGGACTAAAGGCTGACAGGAAGTGCTCAGGGTCCACAGTGTACCATGGAGCATGGCAGGTAAAGAATGGTCTTGTCCAGGACTCTCCAAGACTCGGGAGAATAAACTCAGTCCTGGAGCTGTAGAACTTTGGGTTTTACTATGGAGAAGGAGTGATTTGGATGCTGTATCAGTTTTCTGCCATGGCTGTAGCAAATTGCAGAACAGGTATTAGCTTAGAGCAGCAGAAATTTGTTCTGTTGCAACTGTGCAGGTCAGAAGTAATACATCGGAATAACTGGACTGAAATCAAATGTTGGGCATGGCTGAGCTCCCTCCAGAGGCTCTAGGGGAGGAGCTGCCTCTTGTCTCTTCCAGCTTCTGGTGGCTACTGGCATCCCTTGGCTTGTAGCTGCATTCCCTCCCATCTCTGCCTGCTGGTCTCATGACTTTCTCTTCTTCTGTGTCAAATCTCCCTCTGCTTCTGTCTTCTAAGGACACTTGTCATTGCACTTAGGCCTACCAGGATAATCCAGGCAAATTTCCCCATTTCAAAATCCCCAATCACATCTGCAAAGTCTCTTTTGTATTATGAGGCAACATTCACAGGTTCTGGGATATTAGAATGTGTCTATATTTAGGAGCTACTGTTTAGCCTGCCCCAGATGTGATTTGAAGGAGCAGGAGGAGGTAGGGAGAGTGAGGGAAGGATTTGTGCACCAATATCTGAAATATATGCTCAGCACATCTGGTTGGAATCCCTGATGAGCGCTGGCAAAAATACTTCATTACATCTCCAGCTATGATATTTTAATTTTTCATTACATCTGAATCCTGTCATTCCCAGGATAAGATTTGACCAGCAGCAAAGAGGGATGAGAAGTTTGGGGTGGCAAGAACCCTTTCAGTTACCTCAACTCTTTATGTTTTAAATAAAAAGCCTCCTGACATGGAATAAAAGGCCACAGAGCAGTGTGCAATGATGGTGTTCAAGCAAGTGGGGGTGATGAGGATGCTGGAGGGTGGAGGAACGTGGAGACTTCCGTTGGCATTTACAGGGAGGGTTGCTTTGTTGCCTTCAGTTCTGAGTTTTTATTGTTAGATTCTGAGAATTCATGGACTTGAACAATTATGTGAGATATAATTAAGTAAATAAGAGAAGAACACGGTATTTCCTAGCTCTGTCAAAGAAACATTAAGGTCTCCTACCTAGACAGTCTTCCTAGAAATATTGAATTTCTTTTCATTATTTCTGAAGTTAAACAAGAATAAATTTGAATAATTAATACATTGGTCTCTCTCTTCACCGCCTCCTCTGCCACTTGTTAGCATCTATATCATCTGAAGGTGCTGAGAGGAAAGAAATAGATCAGAGACGTAGCGGTGCAATTTGTAGATATTGGCTCAATTGCTCTTTAGACTTGAGAGTGGAGATGATGGTTATGACTGGAGGGTGAGGGTCCTCATCTCTAAGCCAGTGTCTGCTCCTATTAATTGTTCTCACAGCTTGGTGAGCCCTTTGGAAGAAGGCATCTTTTCTGATTGGGAAGAACATAGTGGAGCTAAGTGCAGGTTGAGGTTGTCCCCAAGCAGGACTAGTGAGCACTGCTCTGACCCGAGGGAGGGCAGGACAGGGACTCAGACTGACCTCAGTGCCCCTGTCAGAGTGGTCTCTGGGGCTTCAGTCATGCTGCCCTGGCTTCTGGACACCTACTTGTTGTTGGCTGTGACACTACCCCATCAGAGACCATTGCCAGCTACACATATTGGGAATTAGTGGGGCTGTTTGGCTTCTAAAGATATAATGGCTTCCTCTGCTAATCTAGAGGGCCTGCAGGAGATCACCTCTCTGGGATCCTGTGAGGGGTTTTCGTTTATATCCCACAAGCATTTAATATGTCTATTACTCTGTGTCAGGCTCTGGAGATACTGCAAGACACGGCACAAGCTTGGCCCCCAAGTAGCTTTTGTCTAATGGGAGAAGCCATGAAATTAAAAGACGCTTACTCCTTGGAAGGAAAGTTATGACCAACCTAGACAGCATATTAGAAAGCAGAGACATTACTTTGCCAACAAAGGTCCATCTAGTCAAGGCTATGGCTTTTCCAGTAGTTGTGTATGGATGTGAGAGTTGGACTATAAAGAAAGCTGAGCGCCGAAGAATTGATGCTTTTGAAGTATGGTGTTGGAGAAGACTCTTGAGAGTCCCTTGGACTGCAAGGAGATCCAACCAGTCCATTCTGAAGGAGAATAGTCCTGGGTGTTCTTTGGAAGGACTGATGTTGAAGCTGAGACTCCAATACTTTGGCCACCTGATGCAAAGAGCTGACTCATTTGAAAAGACCCTGATGCTGGGAAATATTGAGGGCAGGAGGAGAAGGGGACGACAGAGGATGAGATGGTTGGATGGCATCACCGACTCAATGGACGTGAGTTTGGGTGAACTCCGGGAGTTGGTGATGGACAGGGAGGCCTGGCGTGCTGCAGTTCATGGGGTCGCAAAGAGTTGGACACGACTGAGCAACTGAACTGAACTGAATGGGAGAAACAGACAAGTAACCCAAATCAATCAGAGTAGGATAAAGGTTGCTACTGATCTGAGTGCAGGGTGATCTGAGAGCACAGAACCTTGTGAGGCAAGGGTGGCTTTCTGGAGGCAGTCATGTCTACCCTGAAGTCTGAGAGAGAATCAGGGTTAGCCAAATAAAAGGTGGAGGAGAACATTCCAGATAGAGGGAATAACATATGGCCAGGCTCTGGAGAGAGCGAACATGATGTGTTTGGGGAATTACAAGCAGTTTGGCATGAATGTAGTGTTGAGTGCAGGGTGAGGGTCAGAAAAGTTGGGGGTGAACCAGATGCTGACTCTTTGAATGGGGTGTTAGGGCAATGGACCATGAAAGAGTTTAAGCATGGGGGTGACATGATCAGACTTACCCTTACTATTATTTTAGAAAAATCATTCTGACTGTAGTGTGCAAAATGGCTTGAGGAATGGATAGGACTATTTAGTAGGGACACCAGTTCAGGTGCTGTTGGTTATTTGGACGAAAGACATTGGTGGGATAGACTAAGGTCTAGGCACAGTGGATGGTGAGAAAACACAAATATTTGGAATATTAATAGAGAATAAGTAACAGGGCTTTGAGGTTGTAGAGGGTGAGAGAGAAGGAGGAATAGAAGATGACATTTAGGCTTCATTTTCTGAGCAGCAAACCTAAATGATGGTCTCATTTTGCTCAGATAGGAAATAAAAGAGTGTAGCAGACTTTGAAGGAAACATACTAGACCTGACATGCTTGTGAACTATTCAAGTAGAGGTGACACTGGTCGAGAACGCAGGAGATAGAGCAGGGCGTAAGAAGCAGAATCAGATCCTCAGCACATGGATGGAAATGAAGCTGAGAGACAGTGAGAGCTTCCAGGAATAGAGTTATCTATTGCTGCATAAAAAAGAGAAATTTAGGGACTGAGTACAACAACTATTTCATTATTCTCTCTGTTTTGTACGTCAGGAATTTGGGCAAGGCTCAGCCAGGCAGTTCTTCTTTTCCATGTGGGGCTGACACAGGTCACGGGGTGGATTCAGCCAGCAAATGGGCTGGTCTGGAGATACAGGAGGCTTCACCCACACATCTGAAACCATGGAGATGGCTGGAAGGTTAGGCTTGGTTGGAACTCTCTGGTAAGGCAGCCTCAAGGTAGCTGTACTTCCTACGTGAAAGGTCAGGATCCCTGGAGAGTGTATCCCATGAAAGGAATTATAAACTGTCAAGTTTCTCAAGGTCCGGGACTGGAAATTGGTAGAGTTATTTTCAATGCATTTCATTGGTCAGAGCAGCCATAGAACCACTCACTGAAGTTCAAGGTATGGGGCATAAACTCTGCTTCTTGATTTGAGGACTGTCAGATTTTCAAATTTGTAGCCACCATACTGAGGAAGAAAGGTGATAGATAGAAGGCTGTAGGAGGCAAGGCTACCTTTATTTACCAGTAAGGAATTTGAAGAGATTCCCTGAATACTAAAATTGATAATTAATTGGGATGCATTAACCCACTCTAGTACTCTTGCCTGGAAAATCCCATGGATGAAGGAGCCTGGTAGGCTGCAGTCCATAGGGTCACAAAGAGTCGGACACGACTGAATGACTTCACTTTCACTTTTCACTTTCATGCATCGAAGAAGGAAATGGCGACCCACTCCAGTGTTCTTGCCTGGAGAATCCCAGGGACCGGGGAGCCTGGTGGGCTGCCATCTATGGGGTCGCACAGAGTCGGACACGACTGAAGTGACTTAGCAGTAGCAGTAATGCTATTTAGGGTTGTTAAAAATGAAATATTTCCATACATATTTGATAAGGAGTCACTTTGCTGAGCTCCTGAATGCTAACTGCCTTGGCTGACTTGGTCTCTCTCCTGTATACACAAATTGCACTTTTACAGTATTTGTGTATTACTTAAGTTTAGGATTTATCTCTGTATCCAACTGGAAGCTGAGTAAGAGCATAGACCTAAAAAATAATGTCTGTTGTAATTGTGCTTGCCACATAATTGTTAATATTGCTCAGTGGGGAAAAAAATGAGTGAAAGCAGTATCTGTGAAGGTGGAGATACATATCTACCATGTGCTAGTCACATAGCAAGAGATAGATGATAAAATAGGGAAGTGAGATCTATAATATGTCAGATGTTGACAAGTGCTATGGAGAAAATCCAGGCAGGAGAATGGTGAGAGCCAGGGAAGAGTTGCTCTTCCAAATAGAGCTCTCAAGGAAGACCTTGATGAGGAGGTGACTTTTGCATGAAGATCTGAAGAAATCAACAACCTCAAATATGCAGATGATACCACTCTAATGGCAGAAAGTGAAGAGGAACTCAAGAGCCTCTTGATGAGGGTGAAAGAGGAGAGTGGAAAAGCTGGCTTAAAATTCAGCATTCCAAAAACTAAGATCATAGCATCTGGTCCCATCACTTCATGGCAAATAGAAAGGGAAAAAGTGGAAGCAGGGACAGATTTTATTTTCTTGGGCTCCAAAATTACTGTGGACGGTGACTTTAGCCATGAAAATAAAAGACACTTGCTCCTTGGAAGCAAAGCTATGACAAACCTAGACAGTGTATTAAAAAGCAGACAAACCTAGACAGCATATTACAAAGCAGAGACATTACTTTGCCAACAAAGGTCTATATAGTCAGAGCTATGGTTTTTTCAGTAGACATGTATGGATGTGAGAGTTGGACCATAGAGAAAGCTGAGCACTGAAGAATTGATGCTTTTAAACTGTGGTGCAGGAGAAAGACTCTTGAGAGTCCTTTGCACTGCAAGGAGATCAAACTAGTCAATCCTAAAGGAAATCAGTCCTGAATATTCATTGGAAGGATTGATGCTGAAGCTGAAGCTCCAATACTTTGGCCACCTGATGTGAAAAGCCATCTCATTGGAAAAGATCCTGATGATGGGAAAAATTGAAGGCAAAAGGAGAAGAGGGCGGCAGAGGATGAGATGGTTGGATAGCATTGATAACTCAATGGACATGAGTTTGAGCAAAATCTGGGAGATAGTGAAGGACAGGGGAACCTGGCCTGCTGCAGTCCATGGGGTCGCAAGGAGTTGGACATGACTCAGCAACTGAACAACGGCAACAACAACTGGAGAAATGAATGAATGAGCTTACATGGTTTTGGGGGGAGCAGTGGGAACCTACTTTATCAAAATCTATGCCAGCTTCCTGGGGTCAGAAAAGTCACAAGTAGAGATTCCCTCCTTTAGTTTGAGTTTTCTGTACCTTACCTTGTTCTTCTAGAGGAAGATTGTGTAGCTCAGGTGGAAGAGTAGGTTTTCCTTGAGGAAGAAGGGGCAGAGCAATGAGGCCGTGGCTACCCTAGGGTGTTCTGGGAAGGAGACAGCATTACGGGCATGGTGTGGGAGGGCAGGAGATCTGGGTTCCTGTGGAAATAGAAAGGGAGGAAGGGACAGAAGGAGGGTTTTGTGCATGAAGAAACCAAAACAGAAATATTGAGAGAGCCAGCTCTAAGCCTAGTGAATGGTGTTAGGAAGTAAGGTTTGGAATCTTACCACCTCTTGTCCAAGACTTCCAGAAATTTCGGCCGTGTTCCATGGTGTGAGGAGATGGAAGCAGCCAGAGTCTGCTGGGACCCTGCTCCGTGAGGAGAGTTGAGACCCCACTTGGAGGAACCCCACCAAGGAAGGCATGACTTTGCTAGTAGAACAGTCCCCAGGGGAAAGGGTCCAGTGAGTTGGTTAACCTGGGTGAGGCCCTGAGCTTATTGCCTGGGTTTGAATCCTGGCCCTACCTTGTACTAGCTGATGAAAAGATGAAAGTGAAAGTCGCTCAGTCATGTCCAACTCTTTGCAACCCCATGGACTGTAGCCCGCCAGGCTCCTCTGACCACGGAATTCTCCAGACCAGAATACTGAAGTGGGTAGCTGTTCCCTTCTCTAGGGGATCTTCCAAACCCAGGGATCGAACCCAGGTCTTCCATGTTGCAGATGGATTCTTTACCGTGTGAGCCACCAGGGAAGCCCAAAAATTCTGGAGTAGGTAGCCTATCCCTTCTCTAGTGGATTGTCCCAACCCAGGAATCAAACCAGAGTCTCCTGCATTGCAGGTGGATTCGTTACTATCTGAGCTACCAGAGAAGCTGACAATATCAGATAAAATCATTATCCTTTGCATATCTGTTTTATCATCTGGAAAATGTGGAAAAATACATCACAAGTGAAGGGGAGGTTTACATGAGACATTGTGTACCAAGTTCTTAACCCAGGGCACCCCATGGACTAAGGGCTCATTTTATTGGATTGACCTAAAAGTTTCAGATTTTTCTGTAACACCATAAGGAAAAACCCAAATGAACTTTTTGGCCAACTCATAATAATTAGAACCAAAAAATCTGGAAAGACTTCCTTTAGAAGAGAGCTCTCCCCCACAATGCTTGTTTCCAGATCAGTAACTGATTGACAGTTGCCGGAGGATAGAGAGTGTTCAAGATAAATTGACAGAAGGCATTGCCAAGTGTGGGGGCATCAGAAACGAAGGTGCAGTGTCTATGAGATGATGAGGCAAACCAACGGGGCAAGGAGACCCACTTCATAAGACAATTAATTTGCATGCTACTTTTGATCAAAATTTCTTACAAGATATGCCGAGTTGGTATAAGGGATTCATCCCCCTTCCCTCTTTGACATTTTTGTTGGCACCACTGTGACCTCCCCCGATGTTCGCAACCTGACATGCATCTTTTTGTGCCCTTCTCTCTGTGATGCTGTCATTTTTAAAGCAGAAAGTTGTGTAGATTGGGTTTTGTTTTTTGTCCATGTCTTATAAAAAGATAATCATCATGTATACACTTTTTATGCTGCTTGTTTTCCTGATTTTATAATGCCTCCCACAGCCCACTTTTCAGGAACACATTTTTTTGATGAAACAAGGCACCTCGGGGGGACTGTTACTTAACAGTACAGTGGTGAGGGAGAGAGGGTATTTCTTGTGAATTCTTGTGAGGCTGAGCACCTCAGTTGACCCTACTCTGCTGAAATCAAGGACAGCTCTTACCTGACAATCCAGCAGCCCATGAGCAAAAGGAGGTAAAGGCAGTTCTTCTCACCTTGCATCTCCAGGCCTGTTGCAGTGCCCAGTGGCAGCAGGCGTGTTGAAACTGTGTCGTGATGCTTAACTCACTGACCATCCTGCGATTTCCCTGTGCAGATATGCTCCTGTGGACAGACTGATCAAGAATGTCTAGGATGACTCTGAAGTGCTTGTGGTAGAGTTCTTTCTCTTTAAATTTTATGTATTTGTTTTTATTTATCTACTTGTGGCTGTGCTGGGTCTTTGTTGCTGTGCAGGCTTTGCTCCAGTTGCAGCGAGCAGAGGCTACTCTCTAGTCGCGGTGTATGGGCTTCTCATTGCAGTGGCTTCTCTTGCTGTGGAGCATGGGCTCTGGAGCGTGTGGGCTCAGCAGCTGTGGTTCCTGGGCTCTAGAGCACAGGCTCAGCAGTTGTGGCGCTCGGGCTGCGTTGTTGTGCCACATGTGGGATCTTCCTGGACTAGGGATCGAACGTGTGTCTCCTGTGTTGGCAGACAGATTCCTCACCACCGAGCACCAGGGAAGCCTGACAGAGTTACTTTTCTTTGAACTGTTGGGGAGTAGAGCATGAAGATGCAGGGATAGAGGAGGCTGGTGGGATTGTCTTATTCCCTGACTGTTGCCTTCTAGTTGTGTGTGTGTGTCCACACAGTGATTCCTATACCATCTGTTTGCTCTGTATCTAATCCTCACCAATTCCCCTTCTAGCTGAACATGTGACTTTGTACCTGGTGCTTGGGACACAAAGATGCACAGTAGACTCTTGGTCTGACTTGGTCCCTTAGTGGCTGGGCCCTCCCCAGAGGCCTGAGGTCTCTAGAAGACTTGCGTGCTCTGGCCTTTGTGTTGCCTCCCCCAAGGCCTGGCTAGGAGAAGATATCCAGGCCCTGCAGGCCTCAGCTATGTTTAGATTCCTCCACAGCTTTGTCTTTGAGGCTGTTCCAGCCTCCACTGCTGGGCTCTCTTTCTCTCAAGGCGGCTTCTGCTGCATCCTAGGGGTTTCCTTATCCCAGGGCTCCAGGTAAAGAGAGGCCAGCATTTCGACTCTCTGCCCTCTGCTCCTCCTTACTCCCAAGCCCTGGGTGGAAGCCCTTAGAGGCTTCTCTGTATCCAGTGGACAAATAACTGATTGCTCAAATTGGTCCTAAATATAACCAGTACAGCAAAGAGGCTTACTAGAGGGGATGGAGAAGTTGTACTTGGGTAAGTGACTGTTTGTTTCCGATTATTTTACCCATAATTGAAGCTGCCCTCTCCCAGGCTTCTTCTTTGCATCTTTCTCAGCAGCAAATGTAATTGTTTCCATTGAAGTGTCTCCCCTCCTCCCTTCCCACCTGCTTCGGCCTGGCCCACCCACTGTTCTAAAGGAGTCTTTACTTGTTCTTGTTCCCAGATTAACCCCAAAGGCTCACAGAGCAAAAAGATGGGCTGGTTTCGGGGAGCCCTGGCTGATGGAACTGGCGCCCACTTCTCTTTTCTTGGACTCAGAGTTCCCAGTATGGGCATGACCTCCCATTGCCATGCTTAAAAGTCCTTGGTGAGGCCCTCTGGGCACTTTTGAACATCTGAACCATTATTTATTCCCATCTCTGTATGAGAAAACTGAAGTAGACGCATACTTGTGATTCTTCCCAGCACCCTGGTGAGCAGGGCTGGTCCCTCTGGCCCTGTTCGGGATGGTTAGCCCCTGTGGTAGGGAAACACTTCTGTTCTGGTTTCCCTGTGTGTATTTTTTTCTTATTTGGAAATAAGGGACGCTGCCAGGCAGTCTGTGTGAGCCCGGTTAGAGTAGGCTGATAATGATAGTTCTTAGGCAGGATTGCCTGTGAATTAATTACCCAAAGGATGCCTCCCCCTGCTCTATGGGGAACTTCAGCCCTGCCTCATCCATCACTTTCAATGTAAGGCAAAGGAGAGGCTATTTAGTTTTTCCTGAATTTCAAGGCTATATAGTTTAACCCCAGACTCTGAATGACATTTGGAGTCTACATGCTTTGAATGCCCGGCCCCTGAGTGTCCTTACTGGATGCTGTGGGATGGTGGAATCTGCACCCCTTGGTGTTGTGAGTCCCAGGACAGAGAGAGGGCAGCAGAAAGTCAATTGCACTCCTTTCCCCTGCTGCTCGTTCATGGTGAGAGGAGGAAAGGGTGGTGGGCTATGGGCCTCTGCCATGCGAGGGAGTGAGAGATTTGCTGGTAGAGGGCTCTCTGTCACAGAGTGGGAGGTCTGCCAAGTGTAAGGGGATGCAAGTAGAGGGGACTTGATATGCCTTCCAGGAGGACAGGACAGTGCTGGCTCTAAAAACAGACTGGAAGGACATATATACACTATTGATACTATGTATAAAATAGGTAACTAATGCAAACATACTATAGGGTGCTGCTGCTGCTGCTAAGTCACTTCAGTCATATCCGACTCTGGTGCAGAGAATACTTAATACACTATGGTGACTTATATGAGAAGGAAGTCCAAAAGGGCAGTGATATATGTATATGTCTGGCTGATTCATTTTGCTGTACAGTAGAAACTAACAACACTGTAAAGCAACTATACTCCCATAAAATTAATCAGATCAGATCAGTCGCTCAGTTGTGTCCAACTCTTGGCGACCCCATGAATTGCAGGACGCCAGGCCTCCCTGTCTATCACCAGTTCCCGGAGTTCACTCAGACTCACGTCCATCGAGTCAGTGATGCCATCCAGCCATCTCATCCTCTGTCGTCCCCTTCTCCTCCTGCCCCCAATCCCTCCCAGCATCAGAGTCTTCTCCAATGAGTCAACTCTTCGCATGAGGTGGCCAAAGTACTGGAGTTTCAACTTTAGCATCGTTCCTTTCAAAGAAATCCCAGGGCTGATCTCCTTCAGAATGGACTGGCTGGATCTCCTTGCAGTCCAAAGGACTCTCAAGGGTCTTCTCCAACACCACAGTTCAAAAGCATCAATTCTTCGGCACTCAGCCTTCTTCACAGTCCAACTCTCACATCCATACATAACCACAGGAAAAACCATAGCCTTGACCAGACAGACCTTTGTTGGCAAAGTAATGTCTCTGCTTTTCAATATGCTATCTAGGTTGGTCATAACTTTTCTTCCAAGGAGTAAGCGTCTTTTAATTTCATGGCTGCAGTCACCATCTGCAGTGATTTTGGAGCCCAGAAAAATAAAGTCTGACACTGTTTCCACTGTTTCCCCATCTATTTCCCATGAAGTGATGGGACCAGATGCCATGATCTTCGTTTTCTGAATGTTGAGCTTTAAGCCAACTTTTTCACTCTCCACTTTCACTTTCATTAAGAGACTTTTTTGTTCCTCTTCACTTTCTGCCATAAGGGTGGTGTCATATGCATATCTGAGGTTATTGATATTTCTCCTGGCAATCTTGATTCCAGCTTGTGTTTCTTCCAGTCCAGCATTTCTCATGATGTACTCTGTATATAAGTTAAATAAACAGGGTGACAACATACAGCCTTGACGTGCTCCTTTTCCTATTTGGAACCAGTCTGTTGTTCCATGTCCAATTCTAACTGTTGCTTCCTGACCTGCACACAGATTTCTCAGGAGGCAGATCAGGTGGTCTGGTATTCCCATCTCTTTCAGAATTTCCCAGTTTATTGTGATCCACACAGTCAAAGGCTTTGGCATAGTCAATAAAGCAGAAATAGATATTTTTCTGGAACTCTCTTGCTTTTTCTATGATCCAGCAGATGTTGGCAATTTGATCTCTGGTTCCTCTGCCTTTTCTAAATCCAGCTTGAACATCAGAAATAAAAAAAAACAGATTGGATTGCATCTGTCCACAGGGGGCTCTCATGGACAATGCCATGTCTTGTCTTCTTGGTGCATGGCATGAGCAATCTTACATTCCTTAAATCTGGCGGGGACCAGGCCGAAGTAGCCTTTCTTTTGTTTGGAATTGGATGAGTTTTATTCATTCCTTCTGTTCTTTGGTCAGGAGCTATTTCTTCAAACTTAGCTAAGACCTTGCAAGCATGCAGATTAATGCTAAAGGCCACACACGCAGTTTGGTTTTGCTACAAGATGCAAGAGTTGTAATGATTTCTTTTCTCATGTATAAAGGGACATTTAAAAGAGGGTTTGGTGAAATTGTATGCAATGTGTAATCTTTTAAGAGTTTACAAAGTTGCAGAAGGGATTTGTTTGAGATGTTTGAAAGAGCTTTCTTATTGTGGGCTAGTGGAGAAGACTCTTGAGAGTCCCTTGGACTGCAAGGAGATCCAACCAGTCCATTCTGAAGGAGATCAGCCCTGGGATTTCTTTGGAAGGAATGACGCTAAAGCTGAAATTCCAGTACTTTGGCCACATCATGCAAAGAGTTGACTCATTGGAAAAGACTCTGATGCTAGGAGGGATTGGGGGCAGGAGGAGAAGGGGACGACAAAGGATGAGAAGACTGGATGGCATCACTGAGTCAATGGACGTGAGTCTGAGTGAACTCTGGGAGTTTGTGATGGACAGGGAGGCCTGGCATGCTGCGATTCATGGGGTCTCGAAGAGTCGGACATGACTGAGCGACTGAACTGAGCTGAACTGATCCAGTGAACCAAGGAACGTTAAGGCTAATCCTTACATGGAGATTTCTTGGAAAAGCCTTGATATTATAGTTGTGTTTTTGAAATGAGTGTGAATGTCCTGTTTTGCAGAAAGTGTTGGTGAGAGGAGAATCTGGCTATTGCCAAGCTGTGTGTTAGATCTGATTTATTCATAATGAGCTATCATTTTACATCAATGTAAAGCAGGCTTCTAGAGACTATCCTCCTTCAGAAGTACACCCAGCGCACTACATCATGTCCTTGTAACATTTTCCCCCATATGTCTCTTCCTCAAATCCCAGTCTAATGCATATGCCAACAATTGGTTTGCATATTGCAAAATGGTTTCCTACTTATAACACTTCCTTACTTTAATCATTTTATCAGAAACTCAGGCAAGCAGTTGTGGAATCAACAGAAATTTTGGTTGATACTGCAGTATTTATTTGAAGGCAATTTCTGGCCATTCCTTGGAAATCACCCTGGATGTGTTGGGTTTGAGCACTGGCTCTGTTGGAATGTTTGATAAGTCCCCTAGCTTTATTGGCCTTATTCCCTTATTTGTATAACAGAGGCTTGGCCTGACTATAGTTGATTAACAAACAATTATAATCAAATACTCACTCAACAGATGTTTGTGGAACATCAGCTATGTGCTAAATGCATGGATCTGGTCTGAGAGTGCTCAGAAGTGTCTGACTCTTTTGTGACCCCATGGACTGCCACCTGCCAGGCTCCTCTGTCCATGGGATTTTCCAGGTGAGAATACTGGAATAGATTGCCATTTCCTTCTCCAGAGGATCTTCCCAACCCAGGGATTGAACCCACATCTCTGGCATCGCCTGCATTGGCAGGTGGATTCTTTACCACCTAGGAAGCCCAAATGCAGAGGATGCACAGTCAAATAATAATAAATAATGCACAACTAATTGCCCTTTGTCTGGGTGGGAGGGTGGTGGTAGTTGAAGGGGCTTTATTTAGATAGAAGATAGAGACATATAAACAAGTAAGTACAATGTCAAGTGTGTATGTAGCATGCTGAAGGGTATAGATGGGGAATGGTTTAATTCTGCCTGAAAAGGACAGCAAATGACTCACTGCAGGAAGAGACATTTGTACTTGGCCTTGAAGTAGGATTTTTTTTTTTTTTTTTTTTAGCATCCAAGGGGAAAGCATAGTGTGGGCAAAGACACAGAAGCTCAAACACACATAATGGATGTGGGGACTAGCAAGCAGTCATTGTGGCTAAGGGGGAGGTGATGCTGGAGAGGAAGCTGGGGTGAATGGGCCATTCTAAGGAATGTGGGCTTGCACTCCCACTAAGCACCTTCTAGTTCTGCTGTTCCTCACATCTGTGCTTACTCTTCTCTTTTGGGTAAATACCTAGAGGCTTGGGTGGTGGAGGGTTTACAACTCCTCGTGGGCTTCCCTGGCTTCCTTTTTGAGATGCTTCCAAGATTAAGCTGTGCAGTAGTTACATATCTCTATTCACAAATTTAGGTATGCAAGAAATGTAATTTTGGGAATTCCCTGGAGGACCAGTGGTTAGGACTTCACCTTTCAATGCACGTACTATGGGTTCAATCCCTGGTTGAAAAGCTAAGATCCCTCATGCCTCATGACCAAAAAACTAGAACATAAACAGCAGAGGCAATATGGCTAAGAAATTCAATAAAGACTTTAAAAATGGTCGGCATAAAAAAAAATCTTTCAGAAATGTAATTTCATTTATTTCCCTATAATTTTCCTTAATTTCTATAATAAATTCTCATTCTGCTAGAAAAGGAAACTTAATCTTACTTAATGTGAAGCCCTCTCCTTTCCTTAGGGTTATAGCTAAATGTGAGTTGCACGGGGGGAGCTGGTGTATACATTCACCCTGGTAGTTGCCGAAATAGCGACACTGCTGATCAGTCTTGCAGCCCAATGCTGAGTGGTTTTGACTTTCCCTCTCTCAGTGATAAGATCTCCTTATGTCTGGCTCTCTCCCTTGGCACATAGGAATAATCATAGTTGTTCTGCTGCTTCCATGACTCATTAGGCCATGGGTAGCCCCACAGGCTGTCAAAAATCCTATCTCTGCTGAAGCCTTTTGTAGAAAAAGTCTTGGCCGTTCCCCAGAAAGTTAAATATAGACTTATAACTCAGCACTTTCCCTCCTAGGTATATAACCAACAGAATGCATGTGTTTTGTGGACCCACAAAACTTGTACATGAATGTTCGTAGCTGTGTGGTTCGTGATAGCTGAAGAAGAACAACACAAAATGTCTATCAGTTAATGAATGGATAAACAAAGGGTGGCCTATCCATAGGATGAGATACTGTTCAGCCATAAAGTGGAATGAAGTACTCATACATGCTACAGCTGGCTATAAACTTGGAAAACATTTTGTTAAATGAAGGAAGCCAGACCTAAAGGTCATGTATGATTCCATTTTTATGAGCTGTCCAGAATAGGCAAATCCCTAGAGACAGAAAATGGATGAGTGGTAGCTAGGGGCTGGGTGTAGTGGGGTGGGGATTGGGGGATTGGGGATCTCCAATTGGGTATTGGAGTGACTACTGACAGTGTAGGATTTCTTTTGGTAGGGGAATGGAAATATTCTGGAATTAGTGGTGACAGGTGTGTGACATTGTGAACCTACTAAAACCCACTGAACTGTAACATTTTAAACGGTAGGTGATTTTTTTTAAGCATGCAGACACATCATTTTATTGTTTTTAGATTTTTAAAAAACCTTTTTATTTTGTATTGGAGTATAGCCGATTAACAATGTTGTGATAGTTTCAGGTGAGCAGCAAAGGGACTCAGCCATACATATACATGTATCCATTCTCCCTCAAACTCTCCTCCCATCCAGGCTGCCACATAACATTGAGCAGAGTTCCATGAGACACATCATTTTAAATTGAGGTTATAATGAAAAAAATCCCAGAGATATTAATAACATTTTCTGATATCAGTGCATAACTGTGTGCAAAATAAATCTCTACGGCATCACATGTAGCAATTTTTAATGGATTATTGCCCTGAGCCATTTGTTTCTTAAGAAAAACCATCAGTTTCAATGAAATAGCAAAATCCTTAAAGTATCTTTTTTTCCTATTTCTTCATCTTTAGCAAATTATCACGAGTCACTGCCTGAAGTGATAAGCTTTTTCTGTAGAGTCATCATCACTTGCATTTTAACCACAGATCTCTCATGTGTTTCTTTCAGCCAAATAAGGTCAGGCTAAATGGTAAATGTTATGTGAATGATATCTTTATTTTGAGGATTGCAAAAAACAGAAAAGAGAGAGTGAATTTTTCACTCTCTCTCTGGATACCCTATATAACTATTTCTTCTCTGAGACCTTGTAGGACTCTACTTGGATAAGGGGGGCAAGGACCCCCGATGTTCTCAGATGCCATAAAGTTGTGGGGAGGGTGGTGAAAGGATCCTCGAGAGGTGAAGGACTGGGCACAGCGTTCCCCTTTCTTGGGAGCCCACTGTGTCTCTCCATCCTTGCTTCACTCCTGGCTCCCCCAGCGTGGGAAGCTCTGAGCTGCTTTTCTGTGTAGTTCTCTTCCGTCTGTGGTCTAGGCACTGAATCCTATCTGCTCCTTCCTGAGGGCTGGGCAAACTCAGAAGCTGGAACTAACTCTCTTCCTCTGTGATTCTTCTGTGCTCTCCTTCCAGAGGCAGTGCACACAGACTGCCTCAGCAGTGAGGGAAGGACAAGGCAGTAAAGGGAGACACAGAGCTCGGTTTAGAAAGTTCCTATTACCTACTTCACAGGACAGTTTTGAAGGCTGGTTGCATGCCAGCATCTGACATTCAGTAGGTCTCAGATGAATATCACCCTACCACATGCTGTTTAGTCTTCTATTTTGTGTGTGGCCCTGCCCCATGGGAAGGTTTCAGAGCTTCATGGGCCAGGAGATTCGGCTGCTAGATTTTCCCAGGACCCCCAGGAAGCCTCAAGGATTGTCATTAGGAGGGCCTGGCCTTGGGCAGAGGCAACATGAAAAGAGGACTTTAATGCCCATCTAGGAAGGGAAACTGGGAAACTGGGGATAGCAAACAGTGTTAATCGCTCAGTCGTGTCTGATTCTGTGACCCATGGACTGTAGCCCGCCAGGCTCTTCTCTCCATGGAATTCTCCAGGCAAGAATACTGGAGTGGGTTAGCCATTCCCTTCTCCAGGGGTCTTCCCAACCCAAGGATTGAACCTGGGTCTCCTGTATTACAGGCAGATTCTTTACCATCTGAGCCACCAGGGAAGCCCTGGGAAACTGGGGAGGAATATGAAAGAATGGATAGGAGAAATCCAAGAAAAAAATAAAAAAAAAAAAAAAGATTTATTTGTTTATTTATTGGCTGTTCTGGGTTCTCATTGCTTTGCGTGGGCTTTCTCTAGTTGCGGTGAGTGGGGGCTGTGCTTCGTTGCGTGCGCGGGTTTCTCGTTGCTGTGGCTTCTCTTCTTGCAGAGCACAGGCTCTAGGCAGCTGGGCTTCGGTAGTTGCAGCACATGGGCTCAGTGGTTGCAGTGTGCCGGCTCAGTAGCTGTGGTGCCAGACTTTGTTGCTCTACAGCACGTAGGATGTTCCTGGACCAGGGATCGAGCCAGTGTCCCTTGTGTTGCAAGGCAGATTCTTTACCACTGGACCACCCAGGAGTTCCCCCAAAGATTCTGATCTACTAACTTTGATCAACTAAACTTTGTCTTAGTTGAACCAGCCCTTGCCTGAGGCCTCCTCAGATACTGCATTATGAGTTTACCAGAGAGGCTAGGGGGAGACTTCAGGGGTTAACTATCTCATCACAGGTTTGGCATCAGGCCTCTGATCAGCCCCCAAAGGCCCCATGGGCACAGTTTCCCAGTTTCCCTAGGCCTCCAGAGGCCCCGTGGGCACAGTTGTGTTTCCAAGCTGAGTTGTGCTCATGGTTGACTTTTATTGCTTTCTTTGAAGCCTGGTTGCTTCAAAGCAGCCATGAACAGGAGACAAGCAGACCTGCCATCATTTCAAGTTTCATTCAGTAAGTTCCTAGCGTGTATTTTGTGTCTGGTCTGGTACTGAAGGTTATGAAGAATGCTCTGAAGGCACTCAAAATCTCTTTAGGGAGACAGGAAATGGATATATGAAACTATAACAAAATGAAAACAAAACACACTCCTTTGTGAATACTTGCCAGAACGTGTGTGTGAGATGTCTGTTGCTATAATTCAGGGAGAGACAGTGCTGCTAGAATGTCTTAGGAAGGAAAGAGAGAATCCATATTTGGAAGTAGTGGGAACTAAACTGAAACAGTACCTTAGGTCACTTCCCTGGAGACAGACCCTGAATTAAAGATGCGTATGTAGGTGACAGTGAGATTCCTCACAGCTGTTAGAATGGCTATCACCAAAAAGACCATAAATAACAAGTCTTGACAAGGATGTGGAGAAAAGTGAACCTTTCTACACTGTTGTTGGGAATGTAAACTGGTACAGCCTCAGTGGAAAACAGTATGGAGGTTCCTTCAAAAAACTAAAAATAGAGCTACCATATGATCCAGCAATCCCACTCCTCGGTATATATCTGCAGAAAGTGAAAACACTAATTTGAAAAGATACACACACCCCAGTGTTTATAGCAGTATTATTTACAGTCCTCAAGATACAGAAGTAATCCAAGTGTCCATCAGCAGAGGACTGAATAGAGAAGATGTGAGACATACATACACATATGTGGAGATATGTGTGTGTGCATGTGTGCACACGTGCCCAATGGAATACTACTCAGCCACAAAAAGGAACAAGATTTTGCCATTTGCAACAACATGGATGGACCTGGAGGGTATTATGTTCAGTGAGATAAGTCAGACAGAGAAAGACAAATACTATATGTTATCATACATGTAGAATCTAAAAACAAAAGCCAGTTAATATAACAAAAAAGATATAGACTTGCAGATATAGAGAACAAACTAGTGGTTACCAGCAGTGAGAGGGAAGGGAGGAGGGGCAAGGTAGAGGGAGAGAATTAAGAGGCACAAACTACTGTGCATGAACTAAACTGAAAGGTTATGCTGTACAGCACATAGAATATATATGTGTGTGTATATGTGTATAGCCAGTACTTTATAAAAACTATAAATGGATCTTTAAAAATTGTGAATCACTATGTTTTATACCTGAATGTAATATTGTAAGTCAACTGTACCTCAGTTAAAAAATTAAATAAAATAAAATACCTTAAAAAAAGAGAAAATGCTTCCAGGAGAAGCTGGTAAGGGCCCAGGGAAGGCACCAAGCAAGGGTGCTGTTCCAGGTGCCGTTCCAGCCTCAGCCTGGCCCCTCCGGGAGCTCTGGAGCATGAATGACATGGCTGACTCTGTCCAAATTCTAGGCAGGAACCTGGCCCTTCACAGTCCCACTCAGTGTCGGCTGCTGTAGGGAAGGTGACTTGGACCCCCGGGTCCTTCTGACTCTGCATGAGGGTGACACGGCTCTCCGTAACATCGCAGGTACCAGCCATCAGAAACCAGACAAGGAGGGTGGTACATAGAAAGTAGAGAGGTCCAGGCTGAGTGCCAGCAGCATGCACCACAGATAGAGGGGCAGGGCCAGGGTAGGGGATGTCTCTAATACTCGAGTTAGAAACACAGATTTGGTCCTCTGTTCAACTGTAAGCGCTTACAAATTCCTGAGCAGGTGGCTGGCACAAGGAAACAGAAAGATGAACCCAATAGTGATGCTCAAGGATCCGGAGGTGACAGAGCCCAGAGGCCACGCAGGCCAGGCGCGCGCTTCCTTTAGGGCTTATGCCTGACTCTTCCCCACTGCCTGGGATGTTCCTCCCCCGAGGTTTGGTGAACTCCCTGGCCTCCTTCAGGTTTTTGTTCTGATTCCATGTTCTCAGGTCTACCTGACTGTTCCTGCACTGTGCCCTCCTGCACCCCGTATTCCCAGTCTCCTTTATCCTGCTCTGCAGAGTCCTTTTTCCATAATTGCTAGGGGCTTCCAGCACACTTTGTAACTTACCTATTTATGACGTCAATTGTTAGTTGTCTCTCCTTGGGATAGAGGTCTGTATGGACAAGGACCTCTGTTTTTGCTCACTAGAGGTAGGATGGAGACTGCCAGGGAAGGATCTGGGATGGGAAGACTTGGGCCTCAGAGGCATCTCAGGGGAGAAGTAACAGGGTGGAATGGGTTAACTCAAGGGTTGAGTGGAAGGAGGATACAAGAAGGATCACGAAGATTTGGGCAAGGAAAGTGGAATGATGCTGTGTCATTGGTGTGTGACTCTGCCCTGGACAGGATTCTAGGTGGGGTGTGTTGGAGGGATACAGGATGCAGTGAGGATCTAGGGAGCAGCGAGGGTCCCAGGAAGGGGTCGTGGATGGTAGAGGGGAAGTACCTACTCTCTGATGCACTAGGGGCTGAGGCTGACTCCTGTGCTGGGGAAAGCCAGGTGCACAGTGGGATGGATGGAGGGTTTTCCCACCCTCTTGTTGTGACCTCCTTCCTGCTAACGGGGCTGCTGGGATGTAAGGCCTTTCCTCTGCACACAGCTCTTGGCACCATCAGCTCAGCCCCCGGCATGGTCAGGGAGCAGTATGAAGCTGGCCAGTAGTGAGCGTGGGTATGAGTATGGGAGAAAGTGGGAACCGCCTCCCCTGGGAGGGGGAGCCCCACCTTTGGAGCCTGCTGGGGGTGAATCTGAGGAGCTGGGGTGGGGCAGCTGCAGCCTGTTGGAATGGTATGTTGTTGTTGTTGTCTTAAAAAATCAGCAAGAGGAGTCCTGGGTTGGGGTGGATGGTTCAGTGGTCACTTCAGACACTGATCTTTTTTTCTGCCCCAAACCCAGGGACATGTGGTCCAGACAGCAGAGGCAGGGCCATGCCTTGGGCAGAAGCTCCGGAAGCTGTATTTGCCTTGTTGCAGGAGAGGGCTTCCCGTTGTGCCTGGGGCCCCACAAGCCCCTGATGGTTAGCAGGACATGGCACCCCGGAAACAGGGCAGAGGCTTTTGAGGCGGGCACTGGCAATGCTCCCAGCCTCGAGCATTGTCATGTCAGGAAGTGGATGAAGGGACCTGAGGGGAAGGAGAGGATGGGGACACATGCCCCATGGAACCTGGCTGCCGAGCAGGGGAGAGGCTCTTGGAGACCTCCCACTGCGATGGGGAGGACCCCATGAGGACCAGAGGCCTGCCAGAGCCTGTGAACTTGGGGTTATCAGTGTTGCTGGGATTCCACCTCCACAGGCTGGTGAGAGCTGGAGGAGGGCTGTCACGTGAGCCTGGGATTGGGGTCCCCAGAGAATGGGCCTCCCCATAGTCATGTCTGACTCTCCTCTCTGAATGGCTTATTCCCATCTTACACCTTTTGTTTTCAGAATGGGGAGAGGACCGATACACATCGCACACATTACAGCTGCTGTTTTGCTTCTTCCCTCCCCCTCCACTTTTCTTACTCCACGGGGCTCTGATGTTCTGTGGTCCCAGCAGACACTGGCTCAGAGCCATGCTTTCTGCTGTAAGTTGATTGGATCCTCTTGGATTGTTGGTTGCATGAGACCCAATTATCTCAAGGGTGATGTTGTTGTTCAGTCACTAAGTCATGTCAAACTCTTTGTGACCCCATGGACTGCAGCATGCCAGGCCTCCTCATTCCTCACTATCTCCTGGAGTTCGTCCAAATTCATGTCCATTGAATCGGTGATGCCAGTCCAGCCATCTCATCCTCAGTCACCTTCTTCTCCTTTTCCTTTCAATCTTTCCTAGCATCAGGGTCTTTTCCAATGAGTAGGCTGTTTGCATCAGGTGGCCAAAGTATTGGAGCTTCCGCTTCAGCATCAGTCCTTCCAGTGAATATTCAGGGTTGATTTCCTTTAGGAGTGACTGGTATCTCAAGGTAGGACTCAATAAATATCTCCAATGGACTGATTTGACCTGTGGCACTTTGAGGGTTGCCAGCATAATCTAGTCATTTTCCTCTGCTTTCCTCTATGAATCCTCCTTTTTCTTGAGAAGTGAGCCACCACACTATTGACACAAATCCACGCCTGCAGGGATGGCATTCACAGGCATTGCTGCAGAAAGAGAGGGAGCCCTGTACATGGGTGGGCTAAGGGAAGACTGCAAAGGCAAGGAGCGGCAGTGTGAGTCCTGACCCCAACATCCACCTGCTGTGTGACCCCAGGCCATTTGCCTCACTTCTCTGAACCTGAGATTTTCTCACAGAAATGGAAAACATATGCCTTTAGGTTGGGTAACTAAACAGAGAGAAGACTAATACTGAAGCAGTAGTTATTACCTTACATCCCTTGAGGTCTTCTCCCATGGCTCATTGGTAAAGAATCCGCCTACAATGCAGGAGCTGCAGTAGACGTAGCTTGGGTTGAGAAGAGCCCTGGAGGAGGGCATAGCAACCCACTCCAGTATTCTTGCCCGGAGAATCCCATGGACAGAGGAGCCTGGCAGGCTACAGTCTATGGGGTAGCAAAGAGTCAGACATGACTAAAGTGATTTAGCACAGCACAGCCGCACGGCACATCGCTTAAAGGCCTACTCTGTGGCACGCGCTTACCTGTATCATCTGTAATCCTCACCACAGCCATTGGAGGTACTTTTAGCTCAGTTTATAAGTGAAAGGACGATAGTTTGGAGGCTGACTTTCCTTAAAACTTCTTCCTCTTTGGGACTTCCGTGGTGGCCCAGTGGTTAAGACTCTGCACTTCCATTTCAGGGGGACGTGAGTTCGATCCTGGTCAGGAGACTAAGATCCCACATGCCACAGAGCTTGGCAAGAAAACAAAACAACTTCCTCCTCTTTCCATTATGTGATCCTGTGTCTGTATTGAAGGAGGTACCCCTTTGTCTAACACATCATATTAGCTCCTTTGGGGCTACCACACAGGTGAGCCCCACCTGGGACCAGGACACCCTGACCTCTGGGGATGAATCTGCATCTTCTGCCTCCCCTGTCCCTGGAGAGTTGTCATTTGGGAGTATTTTGATAGCACCTTCTGCTGTGGAGAACCTGTTGCCGCTTAGCATTGAAGCAGATTCTTAGCAAAATTTCAGATTTTGTCAAAGATCTTAGGCCTGGTGTCTGATCTGAAGTGCTGCTTCAGAAACTGTTCTGAGTTGAATTGGCACCATCTCATCTTGCCTTTCAGATTTTCTCTTTCCCATCTTGGGCTTTAAGAGTTTGCCTCTTAGTTTGCTCCAGGACCACCTGGACATTTATTTTTGTTGTGCACTGCAGACTTGAAAACTATTTCGGAAACTTGCCTCCTCAAAGGGGTACTGAATGTGCAGTTAGTTGTATAAAAATATTAAAAAATGAAGCTTCAGTTTCAAGCTCTCCAGATGAACTTGATTTGGGATAATAATTATGTTTGTACTAGTTAGAGGTAAAAATAACAGTCACTAGCTGACTACTCCCACCCCAGTACTTTTGCCTGGAAAATCCCATGGACGTAGGATCCTGGTAGGCTCCAGTCCATGGGGTCACTAAGAGTCGGACACGACTGAGAGACTTCACTTTCACTTTTTTCACTTTCATGCATTGGAGAAGGAAATGGCAACCTGCTCCGGTATTCTTGCCTGGAGAATCCCAGGGACGGGCGAGCCTGGTGAGCTTCTGTCTGTGGGGTCGCACAGAGTCGGACACGACTGAAGCGACGCAGCAGCAGCAGCAGCAGCAGCAGCAGCAGCAGTTGACTACTGAAAAGACAGATTGCTTTATAAGGGATGGGTAAAATATAGTATATTAGCTTTTATATTTTATTTGCAAATGCAGTAAATATGGTTCTGCTCCAGAACCACAAGAAATAGGTCAACTTATTTGTAATTTACTGTACTTCCTTTGAAAATAGTGCTTTAATTCTCATAGAGCTTTCCGAAATCCCTACTGATGCCTTTGACAGACAGCCGTGTGAAGCACTTGGCAAAGAGAAAATGCATCACAGATCTGCCCGAGTAACCGAAAAGGAGATATTTATAACTAGGTGGCAAATGAAAACTATTTCCACAGAGAACCTGGGGTACAAATTGTATTGTCGAAAAGATTTCTGAAAAGTTATTAAAGCCATCTGAATTAGAAATAATAAAAGCTAGCTGAAAATCAAAATTAGCTAAAATAGGAATATCAGTTGGAGCAAGAAAAAGGTGGTTCAGTTGTGTGGCAGAAACACTTCAGACATGCTTATGGGGCTTCAGTAAAAGCTGCTCTTCACAATTTACATCTGATGTTTTCCTCTTGTGTCTTGTGAAGACAGAGGAGAGCCTATGGGGGCAGAGACGGAACCAGCAATAACAGTGGTCTTGTTTTGCCCACAGTCAGAACTAATGCAAGAGGCCATGGAACCAATTATTTTTAATTTTGTAACAAGAAAAAATTAAAATTTTATATAAAATTTTTGTATTACAAAAAAGTCTGTTTTTTGGTCCGTATCTGTTTACACTAAATTTGTTTCCAACTTTCCAAGAGGGAGAGAATTGAAATATTTTGGAGACAACGATGTGAATGATTATGAGCTTTAGAATCAAATTGCTTAGTTCCACATCCATAGAGTGGATTTCATAACACCCCCAAGTGTGGATTCTTCAGGGAGTAAAGATGATGAATGTAAAGTACTCAGCACATAGTAGTGACCACAAGGGTTTGTAGTCATGCTGACGTATCAGGATTCCAACCCTATACTGAAAGAAGCATCATGAAGAGAGGTTGAATCAGATGCTGTAGAAGAGAGTGGATCCTTTTGTCTAAGTGACTCCCTAGTTCAGGTCGGGACACTCCTCACTAAATTATGCAGGCCTCCAAGTACACCGGTGAATAGTCGCATGTCAACATTTCAAAGTTAGCTGGCTCCAGGATATTTCTAGCTTGGAAATTTCCACTAATTCCAGCCTTGCACAGAATGCATTGTGGGGGTTGAAAACTGGAGAAATTACCTGGCTTCAACCAAGACTTTTTAATGACAGCATTTTCCAGTCTCTGTTTCCTGGTCTGACTGGGCCACAGGAGAAAACTGACGCCTGTTATGTCACAAGCCTTGCTCTGACTGTCAATCACAGTTCCTCTTGGAGGAAATGGAATTCACCACACATTAACTGTGGCTTTCTGGGTTGCAGAAGTCGCATGAAGCTCAAAAAGCCACATCACAGAACTCTCTCTGCTGAATTTGTTGAATGGAAGTTGCCCTGTGTTTCTGTTATAATACATAGGCCTCAGAGATGGGACCTTCACACCTAGAGGGACCCTTCAGCTTGAAATATGACCTTGAAAGACACAAGAAGTTCCGGCTTCCCAGGCCATGCCGTACCTGCCACATTGTCCTGGAGACCTGTGAAGACCATGGGTCCCTTCTCTAATGCCATAAAGATGCCTGAATGCCTCATCCATCTCAGACATCATAGCATCAGTAGAAACGGCTTTGGTAGGAAATTCAATTCTGAATTGATTAAGATTTTGCCCCTAAAAGCCTGAGATAACCTAAAAGAGACCACTTCAAAGTCAATAGAATCTAAAATAACTGGAAATACCATGCTAAAAATTTCCCCTACTACCCAATGTATTGGGGCTCAAAAATGAATTTGGCTTTAAAATTTAAAAAGTATATTTTTTACACATCTGAGAAGTATATATAATTTTTGCACCTGTATGTACATCAATCAGTAAAGGTGAAAAAGAAAAAAAATGACTGGAGTGGAGGGAAAATAATACAACATAGTTAAGACCAAACAGAAAGCTGGTCCACTGCACACCATAAATGCCTTCACATTTAGAAAGTGGGGACTTCAAGTTTGTCTTTGATCGTATCTACAAGCCCGGATAAAAAGAGAAGTATAATTAGTCACAGGTACCACATTTTCATAGCTGCAAAAAGAAGAGAAGCGAAAAGCAAAGGAGAAAAGGAAAGATATAAACATCTGAATGCAGAGTTCCAAAGAATAGCAAGAAGAGATAAGAAAGCCTTATTCAGCGATCAATGCAAAGAAATAGAGGAAAACAGCAGAATGGGAAAGACTAAGGATCTATTCAAGAAAATCAGAGATACCAAAGGAACATTTCATGCAAAGATGGGCTCTATAAAGGACAGAAATGGTGTGGACCTAACGGAAGCAGAAGATATTAAGAAGAGGTGGCAAGAATACACAGAAGAACTGTACAAAAAAGAGCTTCACGACCCAGATAATCATGATGGTGTGATCACTGACCTAGAGCCAGACATCCTGGAATGTGAAGTCAAGTGGGCCTTAGAAAGCATCACTAGGAACAAAGCTAGTGGAGGTGACGGAATTCCAGTGGAGCTGTTCCAAATCCTGAAAGATGATGCTGTGAAAGTGCTGCACTCAATATGCCAGCAAATTTGGAAAACTCAGCAGTGGCCACAAGATCGGAAAAGGTCAGTTTTCATCCCAATCCCAAAGAAAGGAAATGCCAAAGAATGCTCAAACTACCGCACAATTGCACTCATCTCACACGCTAGTAAAGTAATGCTCAAAATTCTCCAAGCCAGGCTTCAGCAATATGTGAACCGTGAACTTCCTGATGTTCAAGCTGGATTTAGAAAAGGCAGAGGAACCAGAGATCAAATTGCCAACATCCACTGGATCATGGAAAAAGCAAGAGAGTTCCAGAAAAACATCTATTTCTGCTTTATTGACTATGCCAAAGCCTTGGACTGTGTAGATCACAATAAACTGTTGCAAATTCTAAGGGAGATGGGAATACCAGACCACCTGACCTGCCTCTTGAGAAATCTGTATGCAGGTCAGGAAGCAACAGTTAGAACTGGACATGGAACAACAGACTGGTTCCAAATAGGAAAAGGAGTACGTCAAGGCTGTATATTGTCACCCTGTTTATTTAACTTATATGCAGAGTACATCATGAGAAATGCTGGACTGGAGGAAACACAAGCTGGAATCAAGATTGCCGGGAGAAATATCAATAACCTCAGATATGCAGATGACACCACCCTTATGGCAGAAAGTGAAGAGGAACTAAAAAGCCTCTTGATGAAAGTGAAAGTGGAGAGTGAAAAGGTTGGCTTAAAGCTCAACATTCAGAAAACGAAGATCATGGCATCCGGTCCCATCACTTCATGGGAAATAGATGGGGAAACAGTGGAAACAGTGTCAGACTTTATTTTTCTGGGCTCCAAAATCACTGCAGATGGTGATTACAGCCATGAAATTAAAAGATGCTTACTCCTTGGAAGGAAGGTTATGACCAACCTAGATAGCATATTCAAAAGCAGAGACATTACTTTGCCAACAAAAGTCCTTCTAGTCAAGGCTATGGTTTTTCCTGTGGTCATGTATGGATGTGAGAGCTGGACTGTGAAGAAGGCTGAGCGCCGAAGAATTGATGCTTTTGAACTGTGGTGTTGGAGAAGACTCTTGAGAGTCCCTTGGACTGCAAGGAGATCCAACCGGTCCATTCTGAAGGCGATCAGCCCTGGGATTTCTTTGGAAGGAATGATGCTAAAGCTGAAACTCCAGTACTTTGGCCACCTCATGCGAAGAGTTGACTCATTGGAGAAGACTCTGATGCTGGGAGGGATTGAGGGCAGGAGGAGAAGGGGACGACAGAGGATGAGATGGCTGGATGGCATCACTGACTCGATTAATGTGAGTCTGGGTGACCTCCGAGAGCTGGTGGTGGATAGGGAGGCCCGGCGTGCTGCGGTTCATGGGGTTGCGAAGAGTTGGACATGACTGAGCGACTGATCTGATCTGACCACATTTTCATAAGATGAAAGAAAAATAACTGCTCTTGCTCTGGAAGTTTTCCAGATACCAAAGATGTAAAGACCAGTAGATGCCAAGTCATGTGAAAAGTGAAAGTGAAGTTGCTCAGTCGGGTCCGACTCTTAGTGACCCCATGGACAGCGGCCCACCAGGGACCTCTGTCCTTGGGATTTTCCAGGCAAGAGTACTGGGGTGGGGTGCCATTGCCTTCCCCGGCCAAGTCATGTAGTGGATGAATAACAATATGATGGGCATTTGTTGATTTAAAAAATTATTATTATTATTGGTCACACCTTGTGGCATTCAGGATCCTAGTTACCCGACCAGGGATTGAACCCACACTCCCTGTGGGGAAAGTGCAGAGCCTTAACGTCTAGGCTGCCAGGAAAGTCCCATGATAGGCGTTTGTTAGTTCACTCAACAAGAACTTATAGAACACACACCACATGCTTACCATGCCAGGTGGATGGAACAATGAATGGGATTCAAGCCTTGCCCTCACAGAGCTCACAGTTGGGCTGAGTCTGAGGGGCTTGTTTCCTGTATGTTTGTCTGTGCAGACTGGAGGCACAAACATTAAAAACAGTTCTGGCAAGAGAGGTTTTATTAGGGGTCAAGTTCATGTCAGTTGCCTTTGCAGCTCCTCCTGTCTGGTATTCAGGTTTGATAGAAACCTTTATCACGCTGAAAAGAAATTCATTTATTTGGTCCATAAATGCTTATGTGCACTTTTTTTCTGTCATACGATGAGAGACCCTGAGAACACAAAGGTAAATAGTAGGTGGAGTCAAGGCTTTCTGGAACCTCCCATGAAGGCAATACACACAGGCAAATAGAGTGGATTATGGTGGGCGCTATGACAGAGGTGTGAGCTGAGATTTCTGGGGACATCTGATTCTCCCAGGGGGAGTCAAGGAGGGGTCTACCAAGAGGAGAAACTTCAGTTGAAGGATCAGGAACAACGCAAAGAACAAAAGCAAACACTTGTGCGTATAAAATGTGTTGAGGATTAACTCCTTTTAATCCTCAGAACGGCTCTATGAAGAAGGTACAGTCATGATCCCCACCTGTTTCACAAGTAAGGAAACCCATGTACACGGAAGCTAAACAGTGTTCTGCCCCACAAGCAGATTTCCTGGTGGGGCGGTGACGTCAAGCCTGGAGCCCCTCATCCTTCTTGTCTCCACTGGGTGACTTCTCTTGAGTCGGTTTCCTAGCTGCGGGCTGTAATGACATTGTGTACTTTTCCTTCTTAAAACTCATTACATAATTATACACTTACCTGTGCACTTATTTATTTAATGTCTGCTTCTCCCTGTAGACCACAATCTACAGAATTACTGTGTGTACATCTTTTAACTATTTAATCTCTAGTGCAAGAGTTTGGCACACATAAAGCACTCAGCAAATACTCGTTGAGTGGGCAGAGCCAGGAAAGGGCCTGAGCTGCATGAAGAATGCGTGGTCAAAACCCAAGGTGACGGGAGGTGGGAGCGAACCATGGAGACACTAAGACTTGAGACAAACCTATAAATCTCACCCATCACCTATGCCAGTGCCTCTTTTGTTGTTGCTTGCTTTAAAATAGACCTCTGCCGGGATAACCCACTGAGGAAAGTAAGCTGTTTACTCTGCTGGGGCAGAGATAAGAAATAGGGAAGAAGCTTGGACGGGGCCAATTTTCATTCTTTGACAGCCTTGGCCTACTGGATGTTTCCTGAGCCAAGTCAGGGGCAGAGAACCTGGGTGGCTCAGTGGTAAAGAAGCCACCTGCCAGTACAGGAGCCACAGGTTTGATCCCTGGGTTGGGAAGATCCCCTGCAGGAGGCAGTGGCAACCCACTCCAGTATTCTTGCCTGGACAATCCCATGGACATGGGAACCTGGTCCTTGGGGTCGCAAAGAATACCACGCATGCACAAACCTGCAGTAACAGATTTCGTATCTTTTATTTTTTAAATATTTATTTAGCAATAGTTATTTACACTATTGTCTTAGTTTCAATTGTATAACAAAGTGATTCAGTTATATAATCATATTTTTACAGGTTATTTTCCATTATAGATTATTACAAGATATTGAATATAGTTCCATGTGTTCCATGTGCTCAGTAATGTCTGACTCTTTGCGACCCCATGAACTGTAGTCTGGGAGTTGGTGATGGACAAGGAGACCTGGCGTGCTGCGATTCATGGGGTCGCAAAGAGTCGGACAAGACTGATCTGATCTGATCTAATCTGAACTGTAGTCCAGCAGGCTCCTCTGTCTATGAGATTTTCCAGGCAAGAATACTGGAGTGGGTTGCCATTTTCTCCTCCAGGGGATCTTCCCCGACCAGGGATTGAACCCGTGTCTCTTGCATCTCCTGCATTGCAGGCAGATTCTTTACCACTTGAGCCATCGGGGAAGCCCCTATAGTTCTATGTGCTGCACAGTCAATCCTTGTTATTTATCTATTTTATGTATAGTGGTATGTATCTGTTAATCCCACACGGCTAATTTATCCTCCCCCTCCCCTTTCTGCTTTGGTAACCATAAATTTGTCTTTTTTGTCTGTGGGTCTGTTTTGTAAATAAATTGATCTGTATTATTTTTTTTAGATTCCATGTTTTGATAATTTTCTTTCCTCCTTCAGTCTCTAGGAGACGGAGACAGAAAGGGCCTCATGCTGAGAGGTGGCTTTGACATGCCTTTCTTTGCTCCCTCCTTCCCCAACCTTTTGGGAAGGTGCTTCCAGCTCCAGCTTGGGGTGGGAGGGGACAGGGAGTGGGTTCTCTCTCGCTGCTGTGGGGAATGCAAGAACCGGCCGGTTTCCGGTCCTGTGACACCATGTCACTCTTGTTTTGCGTCCTGAGCGTCTCCTGCCTCCTGCTTTCTATTTCCAGGGGGAGGATGGCAGCAGAGTCTATATTTGGTGGGATGTTCTGCTTCTCTTTGGTTCATTTGACTCAGGGGGGCTGGTTGATTAGACAAGTTCTAGAGCCCGGAAACTGGCAACTGAATTTTCCTAGCCTTTGTTACTTCTGTTACCCTCAGGGGGCTGCCAGGGATGAAGTGGCTGTTTTGGGCTCAGTTATTCCTGCCGTTTGCATGATGAGGAGCTCAGCTTTTCTCACGAAGAACTGGCTAAAGACAGAATTGACTGTAAAGTTCTTTGCCTTGAATGTAGTCTTTAGTTCTCTGAGTCAAAGTAATTATCTGTTCATTGAGTGGATATTTATTGAGTCACGGCTAGGTGAATAGCTCTATAACAATTACTAACATAGGAAGTCTATAGGGGTCCTGTGAAAATCATCGAAAGTGTTGCTGAGGCTGTTGAGAAGATATAGAGATTGAATATTTTAAGAGTGATCAGAATAGGCTTTATGGGAAGGTGGAGTTTGAGTTAGGCCCTTAAGGATGGATAAGACTCAATTAGAGTCAACTTGGGTGGAGAGAGGCTATAGAATGAAATTCCAAGTGGAGGAGATTGTGTGAGCAAGGGTTAGGAGGAAGATGTATTTGGGGTCTGGCAAAAGGATCAGTACTCATGGACCAAAGAGTTACTGTGGTGGCAGTGGTCCTGGAGAAATGAATTTAGAGATGACTACTGGGGCTAGACAGTGGGGATACTTTGAGGCTTACATGGAGAACCATTGAAGATTTTACAGCAGTGATACATTAGGAAAGAACTTGGATTTTAAGAAGCTTCTTCTAAAAGAAGTATTGAGTTGGCCAAAAAGTTCATTAGGATTTTTTTTGGGGGGGGGACCCAAATAAACTTTTTGACCCACCCAATATCTTCTGGAGGATAGATGAAAGGGAGGAGAAATTTAAAGTAAGGAGACCAGTTCAATTCAGTTCAATAATACTAGCTAACATTTACACAATGCTTACAGTGTGCCAGGCATTGTTCTGTAAATTTCACATATATTAAATCATTTAATCTTCACAATGATCCTCTGTGTTTGATTTTATCATCTCTGTGTCACAGGCAAGAACACTAATGTATGAGGAAGTTAAGTGACTTGTCCGAGGTCATATTGCCAGTGACTTGCAGCATCAGGATTTGAACATAGGTAGTCTGACTTCACTATTACATACTCTTAATACTGCCCTATAAAATTTCCCTAGGTGTATTAAACCCCAGCAAAGTGCAAGGAGCTGCTAGCATCATGTAAATGTGAATAAAATACACATGATTTTGTCCTTCATCACTTAGTTAAGATGTAAATGTTTTGATAGTTCTTAGGATGATTATCTTGAACTATGACTGGTGGTAATGGATAAAAGGAATAATTGACAGAACCTTGTGCTTGATGTGCTGTGAAACTTAAGAACACTTATAATTTGCAATCTTGGGCTGACCTTTTCTTTAATTTACTCATTTGTAATATGAGTATAATAACAATGACAGAGATTTTTGCTTCTGGTCAAGATGAAGGAAAAGGGACCACATTTAAACTACTTGAAACACTAAAATTCAGAAACAACATGTGAAACAATAGTTTGCAAGTAACTGGGCATCAAGCAGAAAAAGACAGTAATTCTTGAGGGATAAGAAACACGTGAGGTGAACTCTATCATTGTCCCAGCTTACTGTCTTGAGAGAGTTTCCAGGCCACAAAGAGGGAAGGGAAACCCAGCCATATCCCAGCCAACTCCCTGGATTTAAGAGACAAAGCAGATAGTCCACGGAGACTAAGGCAGTTCGAATTCTCAGGACAGAGTAACAGGGAAGAGAAAGTTGCAAAGAGAGAGGACTCCAGGAGTTTGTAGAGAATGCCTTTTGAGCTTTCAACTGAGTACTTATGTTGTGTGCCTGTGTGTGAGGAAACTATCCAAAGCTGAGGAAGGCTTCACTTGAAAGGATTAGAGGCAACAGTGTCTAGCAGTCACATGCGGCCAGAAATAGTACCTGTTCTCAGTAGCCTGACAGGAAACCTCAAGATTCAAGGGCATTGCTCTAGTTCTGCATAACAAAATTTAAAGGCAAGACACAAAATGATTAAATGGTTTTCAAGAACTGTATCCTGGAACAAATCTCACAAACACTTATAGGGAAATTTTTTCAACATCCAATAAGCTAAAATTTACATCAGTCATCTAAGCAAAAATTACCAGACAGGCAAAGAAGCAAGAAAATACAGTGCCTAAATACGTGAACCATGAACTTCCAGATGTTCAAGCTGGTTTTAGAAAAGGCAGAGGAACCAGAGATCAAATTGCCAACATCCACTGGATCAAGGAAAAAGGAAGAGAGTTCCAGAAAAACATCTTTTTCTGCATTATTGACTATGCCAAAGCCTTTGACTGTGTGGATCACAATAAACTGTTGCAAATTCGAAGAGAGATGGGAATACCAGACCACCTGACCTGCCTCTTGAGAAACCTGTATGCAGGTCAGGAAGCAAGAGTTAGAACTGGACATGGAACAACAGACTGGTTCCAAATAGGAAAAGGAGTACATCAAGGCTATATATTGTCACTCTGCTTATTTAACTTATATGCAGAGTTCATCATGAGAAACGCTGGGCTGGAAGAAGCACAAGCTGGAATCAAGATTGCTGGGAGAAATTTCAATAACCTCAGATATGCAGATGACACCACCATTATGGCAGAAAGTGAAGAAGAGCTAAAGAGCCTCTTGATGAAAGTGAAAGTGGAGAGTGAAAAAGTTGGCTTAAAGCTCAACATTCAGAAAACGAAGATCATGGCATCCAGTCCCATCACTTCATCGGAAGTAGATGGGGAAACAGTGGAAACAGTGTCAGACTTTATTTTTCTGGGCTCCAGAATCACTGCAGATGGTGATTACAGCCACGAAATTAAAAGATGCTTACTCCTTGGAAGGAAAGTTATGACCAACCTAGATAGCATATTCAAAAGTAGAGACATTACTTTGCCAACAAAGGTCCATCTAGTCAAGGCTATGGTTTTTCCAGTAGTCATGTATGGATGTGAGAGTTGGACTGTGAAGAAGGCTGAGCGCCGAAGAATTGATGCTTTTGAAGTGTGGTGTTGGAGAAGACTCTTGAGAGTCCCTTGGACTGCAAGGAGATCCAACCAGTCCATTCTGAAGGCGATCAGCCCTGGGATTTCTTTGGAAGGAATGATGCTAAAGCTGAAACTCCAGTACTTTGGCTACCTCATGCGAAGAGTTGACTCATTAGAAAAGACTCTGATCTTGGGAGGGATAGGGGGGCAAGAGGACAAGGGGATGACAGAGGATGAGGTGGCTGGATGGTATCACTGACTTGATGGACGTAAGTTTGAGTAAACTCCAGGAGTTGGTGATGGACAGGGAGGCCTGGTGTGCTGCGATTCACAGGGTCTCAAAGAGTCAGACATAACTGAGCAACTGAACTGAACTGAGTAAGATAAATTTATTAACTGAAATTGACCTACAATTAATTCAGATGCTGGAATTAGCAGACAAAGCCATTAAAAATAGTAATAGCTGTATTCTGTATGTTCAAAAAGTTAAGTAGAGACATGGAAGATATAAAAATCCATCTTCTTAAAATGAAAACTACAGTGTGTGAGATGGAAAATACACTGAATAGACTAAAGGGTAAGTTAGACTTTGCAGAAGGAAAGTACTGTGAATTTAAAGTCCTACCATTAGACAACATCCAGAGTGAAGCACAAGAACTAGAGAGAATTTTTTTAAAAAAGAACAGGACGTTTTGTAAGGTATGAATAGCTTCACGTGGCCTTACATGTAACTGGAGTCTACAAAGGAGTGGAGAGGCATAAGGGAAAGAAAAAAATATTTGAAGAAATAATGGGTGAAGCTTTCAAATTTGATGAAAATGATAAATTCAGAAATCTAAGAAATTCACAGACCTCAAGTACAAGGAACCTGAAGAAAACTAAACTAAGGCACATCATAATCAAATTGCTCAAAACCATTGATAAAGACAAAGTATTAAAACCAGAGGAAACAGACATGCTGTATACCAAAGAACAAAAGGTAGGAAAGACAGCAGATCTCTTCTGGAAACAATGCAGATGGAAGCTTGTGGCGCATCTTTGAAAGAAAATAACCCTATCAACTGAGAATCTGATTTCCCGAGAGAAAGTATCTTTCAAAAATGAAGGAAAGATAGGGACTTCCCTAGTGGTCCAATGGTTGGAGTTTACCTTCCAGTGCAGGGGGTACAGGTTTGATTCCTGGTTGGGAGCTAAGATCCCATATGCCTAGTCACCAAAACACCAAAACATAAGAAAAGAAAAAAACAGAAGCAATTGTAACAGGTTCAATAAAGACTTTAAAAATGGTCCACATAAAAAACCTTTTAAAAAATGAAGAAAAAATAAAGATTTTTTCACACATACAAAAGCTGCAAGAATTCATCACCAGCAGAACCACACAACAAGAAATGTTAAAGCGAGTTCTTCAGGCAGAAGGAGCAGGCTACCAGGTGGAATTCTGGATCTAAAGGCAGGAGTGAAGAATACCTGAAATGATACTTATGTGGATAAATATATAATATTTTTATTTATTATTTAAATCTCTTAAAAAATAAAGTGTTTAAGCAACAGTAGTAATCTAGTGTGGGATTTAATATATGTAAAAATCAAAGTCACGACAACATAAAGATTGAGAGGAGAGAAATGGAAACCATACTATTGTATAGTTCTTATACTTTATCTGAATGGTATCCCTTGAAGGTAACCTGTCATAAGGTAAATATATATATTTTGAATCTCCAAGCAACCAAAACAATAATAAAATAAAGAGTTAACACTAATAAGTTAGTAACAGAAATCAGATCAGATCAGTCGCTCAGTCGTGTCCGACTCTTTGTGACCCCATGAATCGCAGCACGCCAGGCCTCCCATCACCAACTCCTGGAGTTCACTCAGACTCATGTCCATCGAGTCAGTGATGTCATCCAGCCATCTCATCCTCTGTTGTCCCCTTCTCCTCTTGCCCCCAATCCCTCCCAGGATCAGAGTCTTTTCCAATGAGTCAACTCTTTGCATGAGGTGGCCAAAGTTCTGGAGTTTCAGCTTTAGCATCATTCCTTCCAAAGAAATCCCAGGGCTGATCTCCTTCAGAATGGACCGGATGTCCTTGCAGTCCAAGGGACTCTCAAGAGTCTTCTCCAACACCACAGTTCAAAAGCATCAATTCTTTGGCACTCAGCCTTCTTCACAGTCCAACTCTCACATCCATACATGACCACAGGAAAAACCATAGCCTTGACTAGAAGGACTTTTGTTGGCAAAGTAATGTCTCTGCTTTTGAATATGCTATCTAGGTTGGTCATAACTTTCCTTCCAAGGAGTAAGCATCTTTTAATTTCATGGCTGTAATCACCATCTGCAGTGATTTTGGAGCCCAGAAAAATAAAGTCTGACACTGTTTCCACTGTTTCCCCATCTATTTCCCATGAAGTGATGGGACCGGATGCCATGATCTTCGTTTTCTGAATGTTGAGCTTTAAGCCAACTTTTTCACTCTCCACTTTCACCTTCATCAAGAGGCTTTTTAGTTCCTCTTCACTTTCTGCCATAAGGGTGGTGTCATCTGCATATCTGAGGTTATTGATATTTCTCCCGGCAATCTTGATTCCAGCTTGTGCTTCTTCCAGTCCAGCGTTTCTCATGATGTACTCTGCATATAAGTTAAATAAACAGGGTGACAATATATAGCCTTGATGTACTCCTTTTCCTATTTGGAACCAGTCTGTTGTTCCATGTCCAGTTCTAACTCTTGCTTCCTGACCTGCATACAGGTGTCTCAAGAGGCAGGTCAGGTGGTCTGGTATTCCCATCTCTCTTAGAATTTGCAACAGTTTATTGTGATCCACACAGTCAAAGGCTTTGGCATAGCCAATAAAGCAGAAAAAGATGTTTTTCTGGAACTCTCTTGCTTTTTCCATGATCCAGGATTGTTGGCAATTCGATCTCTGGTTCCTCTGCCTTTTCTAAAACCAGCTTGCACATCAGTAAGTTCACGGTTCACATATTGCTGAAGCCTGGCTTGGAGAATCTTAAACATTACTTTACTAGCGTGTGAGATGAGTGAATTGTGCGGTAGTTTGAGCATTCTTTGGCATTGCCTTTCTTAGGGACTGGAATGAAAACTGACCTTTTCCAGTCCTGTGGCCACTGCTGAGTTTTCCAAATTTGCTGGCATATTGAGTGCAGCACTTTCACAGCATCATCTTTCAGGATTTGGAATAGCTCAATTGGAATTCTATCACCTCCACAAACTTTGAGATTTTCAGTTTATTTACAAGAAGGCAGAAAAAGAGGAAAAAAGAATCAAGGAACAGATGGGAAAGAGAAAAATAGAAACAAGATAATAGATTTAAACACAACTGTATCAATAAATACCTCAGTCAAAAGACAAAGGTTGTCAGACTAGCTGAAAAGTTAGGACCTAACTACAAGAAGTCCACTGAAGATAAGGACACAAACTTGCCTCTGAGAAAGTAATGGTCTCAAATCAGTGGCTTCAGCTTCCATCTTACGCTTGAAAAAGAAGAGCAAGGTAAACCCAAAGTAAGTAGATCAAAAATAAACATCAGAGCAGAAATCAAATAGCTTGAAAACAGAAAAACAGAGAAAAATTAATGAAATGAAAAGCTAGGTCTTTGAGAAAGTCAATAAAATTGATAAACCTCTAGCCAGACTGATCATGAGAAAATGAGAAAAGATATAAATTACCAGTATCAGGAATGAGCAAGGTGACATCACTATAGATTCTACAGATATTAATAGGATAATATTATGAACAATTTTCTGTCAATAAATTCAACAGCCTAGATAAAATTGACAAATTATTTGAAAGATACAAACTGTCAAAGATAATTTTAAAAAAAATAGATAAGTTGCTGTATTGCTCAGGAAACTCAAACAGGGGCTCTGTATCAACCTAGAGGGGTAGGATGGGGAGGGATATGGGAAGGAGGTTCAAAAGGGAGGGGATATATGTATACCTATGGCAGATTCATGTTGAGGTTTGACAGAAAACAACAAAATTCTGTAAAGCAATTATCTCTCAATTAAAAAATGTCAAAAAAATTAAAAACCTGTATACCCCATGAGAGAATTTAAAAAAAATAGATAACCTGAAGAGCTGCATAGTTATTAAAATATTAATTTTTGGTTAGAAACATTTCCGTAAAGATAACTCCAGGCCCAGATAATTTCACTGGTGACTTCTACCAACCATTGAAATAAGAATTCCATACACACTCTTCTGGAAGATTGAGGAGGAAGGGATACTTCCCAACTCAACTTAGGAAGCCAGTAGGACATTGATACCAAAACCAAAGACATCACAAGAGAAGAAAACTATAGAACAATATCCTTCATGGACACAGTTGCAAAAATTCTGAATAAACTTTTAGCAAACTGAATTCAAACAAGTGGCAGGAGTACATGAAAATATGCTGAATATCATCAATTGTTAGAGAAAGGGAAATTAAAACTGTTGGGAGGTACCACTATGTGTCGATTGGAATGTCTAAAATTAAAAAGACTGATGATATGAAGTATTAGTGAGAAGGAGGAAGACCTGGAACTCTAAGTGCTGATGGTGGAAATATAAAGTGGTACACCACATTAGAAAGTATTTTAGCTGCTTTTTTAAAAAAGCTAAACATATATCTAGAAAATGATACAGCTAGTCTGCCCCTAGTTATTTGCACAAGACCATTGAAGGCTTTTGATTTGCATACAGATATTCATAGAATCTTTATTTGTAGTAGTGCCAACCTGGAAACCCTAAATATTCATCTATAGGTGAAGGACAAACTGATACATCAGTACAGTGGGATGAAGTAAAAATGAAAATCGCTTAGTCGTGTCCAACTCTTTGCAAACCCAAGGACTATACTGTCCATGGAGTTCTCTAGGCCAAAATACTGGAGTGGGCAGCCTTTCCCATCTCCAAGGGATCTTCCCAACCCAGGGATCGAACCCAGGCCTCCCGCATTGCAGGTGGATTCTTTACCAGCTGAGCCACCAGGGAAGCCCAAGAATACTGGAGTGGGTAGCCTATCTCTTCTCCAGCAGATCTTTCCAACCTAGGAGTCAAACTAGGGTCTCCTGCATTGCAGGCAGATTCTTTACCAACTGAGCTATCATGCAAGCCCATACCATGGAATACTACTCAGTGATCAAAAGGAAATATTGACACAAGCTACAGGATAGGATGAATTTCTAAACAATCATGCCGAGCAAGTGAAAGAAGTCAGGCAAAAATGAGTATATAAAGTATGATTCCATAAAAAAAGTTTAGGAAATGCACATTAATGTAGTGATGCAAAACAGATCAGTGGTTTCCTGGAGAAAATGGAGAAGTGGGGAGGGGTGAGGGAGAGATTACTGAGGAGCTCAAGGGAGCATTTTGGGATAATGGATATGTTCATTATCTTGATTTTGGTAATGGTTTCTTGTTTATTCAATAAAGCTGTTAATAATAACAACGACCATCTAAATGATTAAGAAGATGACATGTGAAAGCCCTTTATATACTATACAATACTACAGAGAATTATTAATTATACACAAGGACTTAATTAAGAATGACCATATGATTATAAGCTTAGGGACTCAGAAGGGTGATGGGAGAAGTAGCAGAAATAAGGGAGACAGAAATAAGAACTAGTTTGCAAAAGATAGTGATTTCAAAAAGACACATGTACCCCAGTATTCATTGCAGCAGTACTTACTGCCAGGACATGGAAGCACCCTAGGTGTCCATTGACAGACAAATGGATAAAGAAGTTGTGGTACATACACACAATGGAATATTACTCAGCCAGAACATGGAATGTATTTGAGTAAGTTCTAGTGAGGTAGATGAACCTAGAGCTTTTTATACAGAGTGAAGTAAGTCAGAAATAAAAGAAAAAACCCATCATATATTAATGCACATATATAAAATCTAGCAAAGTGGTTCTGATGAACCTGTTTGCAGGGCAGGAATAGAGATGCAGACAAAGGGAACAGACTTGTGGACAGTGAGAGGAGGGAGAGGCTGGGATGAACTGAGAGAGTAGCATTGAAACATATCCATTACCATATGCAAAACAGACAGCTGGTGCGAATCTGCTGTGTAACACAGGAAGCTCAACCTGGTGTTCTGTGACAAAGTAGAGGGGTGGGATGGGGTGGGGATTGGAAGAGAGTCTCAAAGGTGAGGGGACACGTGTATACCTATGGCTGATTCATGTTGTTTTACGGCAGAAACCAACACAACACTGCAGAACAATTATCCTCCAATTAAAAATAAATTTTAAAAAAGACAGTGATTTCTGTTTTCCCCAACGTGGCATGTAGGTGAAAACACCTTTGGAAATGTAGAGCTGCAGCTGCGTAGAGTTACCTTATGTGCAGACAGGTTCAGAGGGCAAGCTGGAAGCTGGGGAGAAGCGGGGATGGCTGGAAAGGCAGTGGGGAGCAAGGGAAGAGCAGAAGTCTGGGGACACTCCCAGTGAATTTTATAGCAGTAGGTGGGGACTTGGGCTGTTGGGATAGGGCAGTTAGAGTTCTGAAATGGTGACATTTGAGCTGAGCCAGCCATCTGGAAATCAAAAGGAAGAGTGTTTCCAGGCTGAGGGGCCATATCTGCAGAGGCCTGGAGATGGGCAAGGCCTTGATGGGTTCTAGGAGCTGTTTTTGGAGACTAGTCAGTCAGAAAGAAATGACTTGCCTCTCCTGTCCACCACACACGATGGGGTGTCATTGCAGAACTTTTCTGCTTTGAATGTGTAAGATTCTGCATCCGATGTGAGGTCACTTCTCCTCCACACATGTGCACTCTCCCACACCCGCCTGCACGTCTCCATCACTAACACTGGGACCAGACAAAGCTGCCCAGTCTCCAGTTTTCCCTCCAGGGAGGACCTCATTGAACTCCACTTCAGATCCTTAGGCATTGGACCCCAGAGGTTGGGGACTTCTGTTTTATATCCAGCATTTCCTCTCATCTTTGCAGCCATCTTTGTTTCTACTTTGCAAGTAAGATCATCTACATACCATTTTTCTAGTTTCCATATATATGTGTTAATAAGTGATACTTGTTTTTCTGACTTCAGTCTGTATGACATTCTCTAGGTGTGCTGATTTGCATTCCCCTGATGATTAGTGATATTGAGCACCTAGTGTGGCTTGGGTTGATCAGGAAGGAGGAAGGCAATATGACTTGGTTGGGCTGGAAGGCTGCAGTGAGTTTCTTTCAAGGACACCCCTAGAACTTATTTATTTCATAACTGGAAGTTTATATCTTCCGGTTGTCTTCACTCATTTTGCACACCTCCCATCCCTCTCCCACCTCCAGCAACCACCAATCTATTGTCTGTATCTATGAGTTCATTTTTTCTTTTTTTCGATTTCACATGCAGGTGAGTTCATACAGTATTTATCTTTTTTCCCCTCTTAATTTTTATTGGAGTATAATTGCTTTGCAATGTTATGTTAGTTTCTGCTGCTGCTGCTGCTGCTGCTAAGTCGCTTCAGTCGTGTCTGACTCTGTGTGACCCCATAGACGGCAGCCCACCAGGCTCCGTCATCCCTGGGAGTCTCCAGGCAAGAACACTGGAGTGGGTTGCCATTTCCTTCTCCAAGGCATGAAAGTGAAAGTGAAGTCGCTCAGTTGTGTCTGACTTTTAGCGACTCCATGGACTGCAGCCTACCAGGCTCCTCCGTCCATGGGATTTTCCCCTGGACAGCAAAATGAATCAGCCATACACATACATACACCTTCTCCCTTTAGGCCTTGCCTCCCATTCAGGTCACCACAGCGCACTAGGTAGAGTTCCTTGTGCTGCACAGTATGTTCTCATTAGTTGTCTATTTTATACATAGTATCAATAGTGTATATGTGTCGATCCCAATCTCTCAATACCTCCCACCGACTCCTTTCCCCCTTGGTATCCATATGTTTGTTCTCTACCTCTGTGTCTGTATTTCTGCTTTCTAAATAAGCTCATCTATACCATTTTTCTAGATTCCATATATACACATTAATAAATGATATTTGTTTTTCTAACTTCACTTTGCATCACACTCTCTAGGTTCATCCATGTCTCTACAAATGACCTAATTTAATTCCTTTTTATGGCTGAGTAATACCCACTCCAGTGTTCTTGCCTGGAGAATCCCAGGGACCGGGGAGCCTGGTGGGCTGCCGTCTATGGGGTCACACAGAGTCGGACACGACTGAAGTGACTTAGCAGCAGTAGCAATATGCCTTTATATGTATGTGTATGGACCACATCTTTTTTATCCGTTCCTCTTGGTGGACATCTAGGTTGCTTCCATGTCCTGACTATTGTAAGTAGTGCTGCAGTGAACACTGGGGTGCATGCATCTTTTTGAATTATGCTTTTCTCTGGGTAATAGTGGAATTGCTGTTTTCATTTAGCATAATGCTGTAAATTTTTATCCACGTTGTATATGGCAGTATATCCTTTTTTTCTGGCTGAATAGTATTCCATTGTATATACTACATCTTATTTATTGATTCATCTGTAATTGTTTCCATGTCTTGGCCAGTGTAAATAACACTGCAACGAACATGAGACTGTACATATGTTTTGGAAATCATGATTTGATTTCCTTGGAATAAATACCCAGAAATGGAATTGCTAGATCATGTAGTAGCTCTATTTTTAGTTTTTTGAGGAAACTGTGAACTGCTTTCCTTAGTGGAGATATCAATTTATAGTCTCCACAATAGGGTACAAGAGTTTCCTTTTCTATTCATCCTTGTTATTTATCTTTTGATTATAGCCGTTTTCTAACAGATGTGAGCTGATGCCTTATTGTGGTGCTGGTTTGCATTTCCCTGATGATCAGTGATTGAGCACCTTTCCTGAACCTATTGGCCATTTGTCTGTTTCCTCTGAAAAAAACGTCTATTCAGAGCCTCTGCCCATTTTTAAATTGGACTTATTTTTTTCCCTGTTGAGTTGTAGGAGTTCTTATATATTTTAGATATTAATCCCCTATCAGATATATGATTTGAAGATACTTTCTCCCATTCAGTAGGTAGCCTTTTCATCCAGTTGGTGGTTTCTTTTGCTGTGCAGAAGCCTTTTAGTTTGACATATCCTTGCTTATTTATTTTTGCTTTTGTTGCCTCTCCTGTGAATGTTGACTCAGATGTCTCCATAAATGATGGGTTGGGGGTAGAGGGCACAAAGGAAATAAAGTCCATAAATGGACCAATTGAAGGTGCTTAGAATTAGGAAAGTATGTGTATGCCTTTAGAGAAATGCCTTTAGAGAATCACAGCTCAGAGCGTGAGCCTGACCACCATCTTAACTCTAATGTTTAAAATTTAAAACAGCCTAGGGGGAGGTATTCTCGTTTTAGGATCATCAGTCTGATTTTATTACAGAACTGTGGTTGGGAAATGAATTTTCATTTTAGGAAGTTTTTAGAATGTATCTGAGGCAGGAGCTGGCAAATGCTCACTAAACCCATTTCCTCTTCCTCCTGGGCACACAGCTTGAGTGCAGTTATATATGGTCCTGAGACTGAGCTCTGGCCAGTGGAATATGAGCAGAAGGGCTGTGTGGCACCTTCAGGCCTGGCTCATGAGACCCCTGCATCATCAGCTGAGCTCTTTCTTGTCCTTGCCTGCTGGCTGCATGCCAACGCTCCAGTGGAGAGCGGCTCTATCCAGTGGAAGCTTCTACAATGAAGAAATGTCCTAACTCTCTGCTATCCAATATGGCAGCCATGTGCTCACTGAGCATTTGAAATGTAGCTTATGTGACTGAGGAATTGATTTTTTTATTTTATTTACTTTTAATTAATTTAAACAGCCACAGAGGGCTGCGGCTACCATACTGGATAGCACAGCATTAGATAGATGGAAGGAGTCTGGCCCCTGAATGACTGGGTAGAGCAGAATTCCAGCCTGTCTGCATTGCCTGGTAAAGTGTATGAGAAATAGTTACTGTGATGAGGTGCTGAGATACAGTGTCTTTTCCATAAAGTGAGGGATACCTGCTCATTCAGCTACTAAAAGTTCGTATAGTATCCCTCTTCAGCTGGGCAACAGTGTGGCTGCACAAACTCAATATCTAATATCAAACCCAGTTATCTGTGTCATTTTTTAAAAGTATTTATTTATGGCTGTGCTGAGTCTTCCTTGCCGAGCGGGTTTTTCCTCCGACTGCGGTGTACCGGCTTCTCACTGCAGTGGTTTCTCTTGTTGCAGAGCACAGGCTCCAGTAGTTGCGGCACGTGGGCTCAGCAGGTGTGGCTCCCAGACTCTAGAGCACAGGCTCTGCAGTTGTGGTCCCTGGGCCTAGCTGCTCCCCGGCCTGTGGGAGCCACCTGGATCAGGGATTGAACCCTTGTCTTTTCCATTGGCAGGCAGATCCTTTACCAGGGAAGCCCTCTGGTGTCATTCTTAAATGAACAATCTAATCTCCTTTCACCTCCCTTGAGCTCCTAGTCTTGCCCCATCCTATTTTATTGGGGGATAAATGAAGCCCAGGAGGCAAATGCTACCTTCTTTCGCCGCACAGGGTAGCAGGGACTGTTCTACCCTAGCTTACCACATGGGCTCAGGCAAGTCGCACTGCTTCTCTGGTTATTGGCTTCCTCACTCATAAAGCTGTGATTTCTGGGTCCCCCTCTTTTTTCCTCTAAAATCCTTCTTTTCAATATTTGTTCTCACATGGATGGATAAACAAAATTTGGTCCATACAAACAACAGCCTAGTATTATTCAGCCTTGAAAGGAAAGGACATTCTGACTCACTCTACCATGTGTATAGATCCTAAAGAGTTAGGCTGCATGAAACAAGAGCTGCAGACAGTCAAATCCTGTGTGATTCCAGTTATGAGGTACCCTAGTTATCAAATCCATATGACAGAAAGTAGACTAGAGGTTCCCAGGATTGGGCAAGGGAATTACCATTTATGTCTGGGGTTTCAGTCTGAGATGTTAGAGAAGTCTGGAAATAGATAGTGTGGTGGTTGCAAAGCATTACATGTACTTGATACCAGAGATTTTTTTTAAAGCCACAATTAAAAATAAACACACACAAAAAAAAAAAAAAAAAAAAAAGATAAATATCTGCTCTCTTTCTGTCCTCTCTGTTTCTCCTCCTTCTTTGAAAGCATTCTCACTCCCAGAGCTAGTTCCAGCCCCACCCTGCCCACCCCAGGCCTTTCTATATTCTGTTCTATGTCCCTCTCTTCAGCCTTAGCACTTAGCACTCTTACTTGCTTCATCTGCCTTAATCATGTCCATACCTGAGATCACCTGTGCCTCATACCTCACTCATCTTCAGCCTCTCCAGCCCAGCTTCTGCCTAAACTTCTTTACTGAGGTGGCTTTGGGGAATATCACTGTAATTATGCGCTGTTCAGCTTCAAAAGGATGGTCTCTGGGGACCTGATGAGTCTCTTTTGTCTGGGCACTTAATCCTGTCACGTGGCTCTTCCTCCTCACCTATACATTCCAGACTCTCACCTCCTACACTCCCTGGGTGTCAGGAGAATTAAAAGTTTGTAAATTGCCTTGAGTTCCTTGGGGATAACTAGCAAGTATAAAGAATAAAAATCATTTCATATAAAGCTGTTGAAAAATAGGCAGTGAATTAATTCACAGTCTCCCCTACTGGGCTATGATTATGAATGTCTTAGATGAAATATCACATTTTGGCAAGACGGGTGATGGCTGTGTTAGGCTGCTAATTGTAATATGAAGCTTAATTTGCACTCTGCTTCTCATTCCACTGGGCTGGGCAGTGGGGGTGGCAAGGATGGGGCTATTCAGGGAGGCTTTATAAGCCTGTCCTTTAGTCGGTGATGGGAAAATAATTGTTGCAGCATTGTATAGTCAAAGTTTGGTTACTTGATGCTGTTGCTGCTGCTGCTGCTAAGTCACTTCAGTCGTGTCCGACTCTGTGTGACCCCATAGATGGCAGCCCACCAGGCTCCCCAGTCCCTGGGATTCTCCAGGCAAGAACACTGGAGTTGGTTGCCATTTCCTTCTCCAGTGCATGAAAGTGAAAAGTGAAAGTGAAGTCAACTCAGTCATGTCCGACCCTCTGCGACCCCATGGATTGTAGCCTTCCAGGCTCCTCCACCCATGGGATTCTCCAGGCAAGAGTACTGGAGTGGGGTGCCATTGCCTTCTCCGCTTGATGCTGTTAGCTCCTGGCTATTCTGTTACTCAATAACACCATCATTTCCCCTGTCTCCTACGGCAAAACTACATCCATCATTTATTCAACTACCTCTTCCTCTTGTTTCTCTTACTTGTATCTTTCTTCCTCTTTATCTCTATTCCTGTCTTTTTCTCTTGTTCCTTCCCTCCCTCCATCTCTTCCTTTCTTATTGAAAATTCTTTAATAATCGTCTGTGATAATGAAGAGACTGGAGAGAAGGTGGTAAATGAAATAAACAAGGTTCCTTGTAATTGTGAGCTATGGTGGTTGACAAACAATGAAACCAGGAAGCCTAACAAAGAGAGTCATTCATCCATCCAACAAATTATCATGGAAGAGTTTACTGTGAGCCAGACAGTGTTCTAGGCACTGGGATACATTGGTGAACAACTTATAGTAGGGCTGTGATGGGCAAAGCAGGGGACTTTGACTTATCTAAGCATTTAGGAGGGACTGAGAAGGTTGAGAAGAAATCAGGTTGGCAAAAGGGATTGGGGAAGTGGTTCAGCTAGCTGCTGGAGGGAGCAGCTTGTGAGAAGGACAGAAAGAAACTTACTCAGTGTGGCTGGTGCATGTGGCATGTAGGTGGAGGCTGATCCCTAAGGGCCATCTAAGCCACAGTAGTGAATTTGAACTTCTAGGGCATCTGAGGATGCTGAAGTGCATAAGGACAGTCTGAGTCAGAGCTGTCCAACTGAACTTTCTTTGATGATGGACATCCTGCTCTGGATGTCCAGTAGCATCAATGCCCACCATACTAACAACTGCATACTTGAAATGTGACTAGTGTGACCCCAAAACTGGGTTTTAATTTTATTTACATTTAAGTAGCCCTGTGTGGCTTGAAGCCACCATATTGACAGTACACACCTGGATTGTCGGCTCATTATATCCAGACATCTAGTGGATTTTCTTCTGCCAAAAACCTTGGGGTGGGCCCTTCTGTTTCTCTTAAGGCTCCCCAGCCACTGAGGCCTGTCGTACCAGTCTAATCTCCTGGTGAACTGGGTAACCATTTTCTACCAGTTTCTACTTGTGTCCCTCTTCCTTCCTCTTCAATGAGTCTTTACTTCAGTGAGTCAGGGTGGGGGCTGCTCTTGCTTTTGCTTTTCACCCCACCGCAGGCCACATAGCCTGTATTCACTGAATAGATTTTGTTTCCACGGGCTCTTGTTTATCTTCATGAGCTGATGGATAGAAAGCTCTAAGGATGCAGATACCAGCTTGTGTCCCCAGAGTGTGCACAGAAGGCATCTACCTGTGAACTGTACAGCCATTGAGACCCCTTTCTGGGGAGCCCCCAGACTCTCTCACTTGCAGGGCTGCGAGTGCAACGGGGTGCAGGGGTTCTCTGCTTCCTCTGGGAAAGGCGAGGCATCACCTCCTGGGACCTTGTTTCTAGGCTGAAGACCTTTCAGGCTGCTCTTCTGAAAGCCTTATGGTGACAGGGAGCCTGCTTTCCATTCCTGCATTCACTCTTGACAGTCAAATCACTTTCCCACTGAGATTTACAGTTTGAAAATGATTGGGAAAAAGTCTTATTTCCACGCTTATGTTTTCGGCTCAGCTTGAGGCATAAAAGGAAATGTTCTTATGGTAATTGCTTTCAATCAGTCTGGGGATAATCAATGATCTGCCACTTTTCTAGCCTCCCTCTATCCTCAGAGCCAGAGATGGTAGCGCGCCTGCCCTGAGGGAGAGCCGTTCCTGAGCACGGGTCTCTGTGTGGCAACAGGAGGCCCTCATGACACAGTGGCCAGGGTTCATCTCCTCTCTCTGGGAGTGCAGATGGTGTCACCCCCTTTTCAGAGTACACAGAGACTGGAGACATGGCAATTTTAGTGAGGGAACAGATATTTTGCCCTGACAGAGTCTTGACTCCCACTTGGGGAATTTATTTTCATGGAGTAACAGACTCTCAAATATCATTTCATCAGTGCTTGTATTTTCTGTGTCCCCTCTGGTTGTTCCCTGCAGTGACAAGGACCTCATTACCACACAAGGCTGCCCTCCCATCTGTAGGTCCTTCTGACGCTGGGAACAGATTTCACTGAGCTAAAGTCTGCCCCGTTGTAGCTTTCACCCCTGGCTCCTGACCTTCCCCACGGGACTCTATAAACCCAGCCTGATCATCCCTCCTTCACGTGAATGCCCCTGGGCGCTTGGTGACAGTCTGAGTCTTTCTTCTCCAGGTGGGCTCCCTGTTCTTTGGAGGACTAGGTATCAAGCCCCTGGTGATCTTGGCTGACAATCTTTAGTTTCTCCTCAAAGCTAAAACTACAGTCCACTGCCGAACTCAGCACAGCGTGTGGGGTAGAACCACCTCCTCTTTTATTCTAGATGGTCTCCTTCGTTAACGCAGCCTGGGAGACTATAGAGCTCCAGTGCAATCCATCCCTGTTATTTACAGTAGCTGTGTTATATAGAGTCACTGAATTAGTGAATACTGGAGCTTCGTTCCTGAGGGAAATACAGGGTTAGGGTGGCCCCGAGCTTCTGGTCACGATGTTTTCATCAACCGGTCAATGCATAACCTCGTTTTATGTGCGTTTCTTTTTAAAGACACCTTGTTTAATATATGTTTTTGATTCATCAAGCATTTCTTTTTAAAGATACCTTATTTAATATACGTTTTTGATTCATCAGCATTGAAATCACACCCAACAGTGCTAAAAAACTGATGCTTGAATAAAGTTTATCTACCAAACATATTTTATATGACAGCCTTCTTGTGCTTAGGGACACCAAATAACACTTCAGCATTAGGCTTGGGGGGCCATTTAAACAGTGAAAAACAGTGAAGTCACCAACAGCAAGCATGAAAATGCGAAAAGCATGGTTCTATGGAGACAGTGAAAAGGACTTGTTCACAGAATGAGCTGAAATGGAGAAGGCAGAGCATCACCTTGTTTGACTTTGGCTGGAAAGTGTGCATGGGGTGGCTCAATTTTTCTTTTGCCACCCTTACACGTCTGTGGATGATTGCCTGTGTGCCTCGAGTATTGATTTGGGGATTACAGATAAATTTTAGTCAGTAGGTGAATCTGTGTGTGTGTGTAGTCTGTGAATAAGGATTGATTGTCTCAAAAGCATGAAGAGAAAGTCGAAAAAAGGAGGTTAAGCTTTATGCAAAGTTGTGGAGGGTGAGTGCCTGGGCAGAAATCATATGACATCCTGGGCAAGTGTGTATTGCTGGAAGGTGTAGGTCTGAAGTGTGGGCCCTGACCGCAGGGTGAGTGAGTCTTACTTTGTGTCCTGTGTCCCTGGATGGACTCAGCTTGGGGAGCACGTGTCTGTCATTTGCATCAGCACCGTCTGGCCCAGGTGAGTACCTGGTGACTGTTTGCTTTGAGGGCTATGGGGATGTTGTTGATGCTGGTTCAGAGCAGAGGGAGAGAATGAAACGAGACGAGGGATGCACACAGGACCTGAGGAGTGCTCATAGTCAGTACACGAAGCTTAATTCAAAACAGAAATGAAGAGGCAGTGGAAAGACCTGCTGGAGGAAACTGAAGTGGCTGCAGCCACAGAAAGATGATTTTGGGTGAGGCGGACTCTGTGTATTGGGAAGGGGGGCCGGGGAGAGGCAGAGGTGTGTTGTTTTCCATTTCCTTCCCTGGGAGGACTTTACTTCTTGAAAACATGACTCCCCTCCACATAAAGGATGGCTGCTCTTCATGACAGCTCCCCGAGACAGCTGGGCTCTTATGCCCACTGTTCAGATGAGCAAGGGGCCTGGGACAGAGAAGGGGATTAAACCATCTTCCCAAGGGAGCAGGGTCCGTGGTTGGAACCTGGGCTCCCACCCTTGGTGACCTGACCATAGGGAGTGGCTTCAGCTGCATTCCGTGATGGACAGATGAGAGGACATCATTTTATATATCTATTTTTAATGAGAAGTTAGGAAAGTGGAGGAAGTTGAGAGAGCTTATGAAAGGAGACATGCTCTTCATGCTGTTTGGTGATATCAGTTTGCTTCAGTTCGATGGACACTGGCTGAGCCTATGTGTATCCTTTCTGCTGGAAAGGATGGAATCACAGGCTGGACAGAGACAGAATCTGGTCAGGTGCAGCTGCCCATCACTAGGGGACTGGGCTTCATCTATGAGTCAGGGAAGAACTTCCAGGATTGTTGGCACGGGCTCACAGTGCTTGCTGAAATTCATACCCCTGGGGGCCTGTTCTCTTCTGTTAGCTTGCCAGCTCGGTGCTTTGCCCTGTGGCTGCACCTCTGAGAGTCCTAGGTGCCGGGGATTTCAGTGAAAGATACAATGAGCGACAGCAAATGCCATTCTAGCAGGGGAAGTAAGTCAGATGGACATTAGCTGTAGAGTTACAATGCTTTCCCACCATCGTGTGATTACAAAAGAAGGAAAAACTACTCCCTACTGGAAAGGCTGCTGGAGACAACTTAACATGTTATTTGACCCCCAAATTGCCCCTGCCTTATTGTCCCATCTCTGTGCTTCCCACCCAGTTGCTCAAGCCAAACATCTGGAAGATTCATCACTGATTCTTCTCTTTTCCTCATCCCCTACATCCAGTCTACCTCCAGTTTGCTTAGCATCTATCTCTAGCATAGAACTTGAGTCTATCCATTGCTCTCTTTGTTTATTGTCACCACCCAAGCTCTGGGCACAACCCACTGCTGCTGGGGCTGTTGCAAGAGCTTCCTAGCTGGTTTAAAATTCTGCCCAACCTCCCCTCCTATCAGTAGTTTTCGCAGCAGCCAGAGTAATTTTTCCAAAGTATAATTCAAGATCTTGCCACTCTTATTCTCAAAAGCCTTTGTAATATCCTGTATTAGTCAGTGAAACAACTTTAGGTATTTCAAAGGGAATAGAAATACAAGGATTTCATTACATAGAAACAAATAGAGGATGGGAGGCAACCCAGAGCAGGAAGCCTCTACCACCTCTAGGCTGGAGAGACCCAAGCCGAGAAGCCAGAAGCTACTCAACCATGATGGCCACCAAACTCCTTCGCCTCCATGATGGAAGCTGGGACCTCAGAGGAAGGGGCCATCCGGTGGGAAGCTACAATGACAAAGAGACATTGCCATAAATGTCAGCTAGTGCTAAAAAGGCAATGGCACCCCAATCCAGTACTCTTGCCTGGAAAATCCCATGGACGGAGGAGCCTGGTGGGCTGCAGTCCATGGGGTTGCTAAGAGTCAGACACGACCAAGCGACTTCACTTTCACTTTCATGCATTGGAGAAGGAAATGGCAACCCACTCCAATGTTCTTGCCTGGAGGATCTCAGGGACGGGGGAGCCTGGTGGGCTGCCATCTATGGGGTCGTACAGAGTCAGACACGACTAAAGCAACTTAGCAGCAGCAGTGCTAAGGAGAGAGAGAAATATTCTGGTTTCTCCCTATCTTCCAGTCTTTCACTAAGGTCTCCCAATGGCTGAACTCTGCCAAAAGCCCATTGTCAGGGAGCCTGGGAAATGCTGAAGGGCGGAAGCAAATTGACAGCGAACAGACCAAGTCTGGTGCCCCCCACTCTCTGCCATTGTCTGTGGGGACCCAAACCATCTGCCTCTGGTTACCTGTCTACCCTTGCCTTGTGCCAGCCTGCCCTTCCTCTGAGCAGGCCTGCTTCTCCAGTCTCCTTTCTAGTCCTGCAGCTCCCCAGGCTCGTCCTTTCCCACTTCTTTGGACAGTGCCCTCTCTTTCTGGAATATGCATCCCTTGGCAACGCTCCTGGCTGGCTCCTTCTTTATATCCTCAGTCTTAACTCTAATGGCACCTTCCCAGAGGGGCTTCCTGACCACCGACTTTGTATACACTGGCTCCCCTCACCTTACTCATGGCTGCTCTATAATATCACCCTGACATGTCACCCTGATATGGCACTTGTTTTTAGCAAAATTGTTTTATTTTTTTGTTGCTTATTACTGTCTCCCCTCACTTCATTCAGGTCTCTGCTCAAATGTTGCCTCTACAGAGAGGCTTCCATGACCACCCAAGCTAAGGAGTGCCCCTCACCCTTCTCGATTTATTTCACTACACAGTTTTATTATTATTATTATTTTATAGAGCCAGTCATTACTTGATGTGTGTGTGCATGCACACACACACACACACACACACACACTTATTTTCCCCACTAGACTATAAACTGGGGAAAATAGATGTGTGTGTGTGTGCGTGTGTGTGCATGCACACACACACCAAGTAATGACTAGCTCTATAAAATAATAATAACACACACATTTATTTTCCCCACTAGACTATAAACTCGGAGAAGGCGATGGCACCCCACTCCAGCACTCTTGCCTGGCAAATCCCATGGACAGAGGAGCCTGGTGGGCTGCAGTCCATGGGGTCGCTCAGAGTCGGACATGACTGAGTGACTTCCCTTTCACTTTTCACTTTCATGCATTGGAGGAGGAAATGGCAACCTGCTCCAGTGTTCTTGCCTGGAGAATCCCAGAGACTGGGGAGCCTGGTGGGCTGCTGTCTATGGGGTCACATCGAGTAGGACACGACTGAAGCGACTTAGCAGCAGCAGACTATAAACTACATGAAAGCATCTTGTTTACCTTCTTCTCTTGAAAGGAAAGCTCCAGAGAGGCAGGGGTTTTGTGTGCCCCATTCAGCAGACCAAACAGCTGTGACCATCCCCAGTACTTAGAATGATGCCAGACATAGTACACACTCGGCCTATCTGTGGCATGAATAAATCAATGGTGTTGAAATTGAGTAGAATCTCCATAAGCAGTGACGGGAGAGAAGAAAGGACATTCTCAAACAGTACTAATAATGAAAAAAAGGCCAGAATGTGATATGTAGTAAATAGGAGTTATGTGATGAAAGGCAGGGTGAGGCTATGCTAATAAGTTTATTCAGTTAGATAATAAGGAGCCATGGAAAGTTTTTGAGCAGGATCATGCCATATTCAGAACTGTACTTTGAAGGATGCTTAGAAAGTATCCAAAGAGTTCCTGCATTTTAATGCCAGTGAAAATTTTGTAGCTATCCTAGTCACAGTTGGTTTAGACAGAAGGATGCCATTAGCAAAGTGAACTTAAGAGGAATTCATTTATTCATCAAGGGTTGATGAATAAATGATTGAATCATTGATGAATAAATGATTGAATCATTGAATAATGCAATAATAGTTGAATAATTGAATCATTTATTCATCTAGGATTGGAATGCCTCATAAGAACCAAGTTCTGCTAGTGTAAGGGATCAGATCAGATCAGTCGCTCAGTCGTGTCCGACTCTTTGCGAGGACACATTTAAATGTAAAACAGGATGTTAATGTAAACGTGAAACCAGGGTCCCTCCCCTTGGGCTCACTGTCTGATAAGGGAGATAAACCTGTAGACAGATGACTGCATTGCGTGTGATCCGTGCTAACTGAGCTCTTAGTGCAAAGCAGGGAGCCCTTCCTGGGGTGTCACAAAGGTTGCTCACATCCAAGGCCCTGCTCGGAAGGTGAAGGGAAATGAAAGTGAAGGGGTACAAGAGCAAGGCTGCTTGAGAACAGGAGGCAGTGGCCCTGTGGGCAGAGTTTACGGTGATGGTGAGGATGAGCAGGGGACTGTGGATGTGGTGAGCGGTGAGAGGTTGGAATGATGGGGTGGGGGCCAAGTGATTGAAGGCGCTTCTACGCCATGTAAGGAGGTTGAAGAGGAAGACTATTTCCTATCACTCTCTGATTTCTGCTCTTAGGAGAAACAGTCTCTTTGTGCCCCTGACACATCTGATTTTCACACATTTGTTCCTTCTTTCCAAAAAGATATTTGATAAGTTTCTGTTATATGCCACATACTGTTTTATGCATTGAAGATACAGTGGTAAATAAGGTAAACAGCCTGTCTAGCAGGATACACATATTAAGTGTGCATATTTATTTTTGTCATCATTAATTTTTTGAAAACATATTTGTGTGTGTATATATATTTTGACTATATATATATTTTTGACAAGTTAATGAATAGTTCTATGAAAAATCAAAACTCATAAGGAACTATAGTGTGCTTTGAGAGGGTTTCTATTTAGCTTGGGAAGTCCTGGAAGATCTTTTAGTGCTGTGGAAAGTGACATGTGAGAAAGATCGGAAGTGAGGAGCAAGCCATGTGAATATAATAGGGAAGAGTGTTTTAGGCAGAAGGAATGGCAAGTGCAAAGGTCCTGAGGCAGGAGACGTTCCAGGAAGGACAAGGAGGACAGGAAAGCTGGAGTATAGTGTGTGAAGGCAGAGGGGCAGGAATGGAGGGAGAAGTCAGGAGCAATCATTGGTGGGCTTGTAAGCAGAAGACAAAGTGATAGATTTTATTCTAAATGTGATGAGGAGTCAATGGAGGATTTTAAGCTGGGGCCTGATGCAACATGACTTATATTGTATTAGAATCACATCGACTGCTTCTGAGAAGGGGGCTCTAATGGGGCAGGTGGAGCCGAGGGACAGGTTGGAAGACAGTTGCTGTGGTACAGGTGAGAGACGATGGTGGCTTGGGACATCTGTGCAAGAGTGCTGTTGGTAAGAAATGGTCGGATTTCATATATTGTGCACACGGAGTCAATATAATTTGCTGATGGAGTGAATGTGGGGTGTTAGGGAAGTGGAGAAGTCAAGTGGTTGCCAATATTTTATTGTTGTCTGGCACACCCCCCGGCATGTAAGATCTTAGTTCCCTGACCAGGGATTGAACCCTTGCTCCCTGCAGTGGGCTTAGGGAGAATTAATCACTAGACCACCAGGGAAGTCACTGTCAATGTTTGTGACTTGAGCAACTGGGTGACGTGGTGGTGCTATTTACTGAGATGGGAGACACTGACAGAAACACTGAGCAGGGGGCAGAAAGCAGGGAAGTGAAGAATTTTCATCTGGAGAAGCCCGTCAGACCCCCAAGTGGAGATACCATGTGGGCAGCTGGATGCAGGAGCCAGGAGTTCAGGAGTGAGGTCAAAGGTGGAGACCTGAAGTCAAAGGTGGAGATAGACATTTGGGAGTGTCTGGATATAGGTGGCAATTAAATGCCGTTTCAGTGAGTGCTGACCACCTTTTCAGGACCAGAGTCAGTGCCGCCTCTTCTATGAAGCCTTCCTTGACTGCCCCCGGCATTTCCTTTCCTGTCATTTCCTCTAAGTTGAAGCCCTTCATTTGGGTTACTTGGGGAAGCTATGGCCCCGAGATCTCTTGGGCCTTCATGGGGCCTTGACTAAGTAGGTGGGCCCACTGTCCACAGGATGAGGTGCTCACCTTCTATATGGAGAGGCAGGTGGACCATGTCTCCCAAGGCGCTACAGGGTTGGTGTTTTGGGTCCACCAGACAAGGTGCATTCTTGTCTCAGTGCCTAGACCCTCATGGTGCTCAGCACACATTAGGATGGATTCACAACCTCATCAGGAAAGCCAAAGACAAAAGGATACATATAATATGATTGTATTTATTGGACTGGCCAAAAAGTTCATTTGAGTATGTCTATACCATCTTATGGAAAAATCCAGACAAACTTTTTGGCCAACTCCATATATGAGTTTCCTTTGGCATGATGAAAAAGTTCTGGAACTAGATAGTGGTGATGGTTGCATGACATTGTAAATGTATTGAATGCGACTGAACTGTAAACTTTAAAATGGTGAATTTTTTATTATATGTATTTTACTACAATGATAAAAAAATCAAGAAATGTCAGGGATGACAGTTTCTACAGGCTTCTCATTCTAGTCTCTCTTTTGCAGCCACCTCTCCCTCTGCCCCCTTCCTCTGCTGGCTCCTTCACCTTGGGGCAGGGCTAGAGGCCAGGGGCAAGGCATGGGGATGAAGAGTTTGGAAGTTTGCGGCTGGGAGCTAGCACTGATTTGCTTCCAAAGGCAGTTTGTCCCTTTGTAGGGAGAAGTGGAGGGAGGCAGGGTTGGGATGGCAGAGCAGGGTGGATTTATTCCCACCTGACCCAGGTCTGGGATGCACATGGGGTGGGACAAGGGCTGGTTGCAGGGTAAGAGCTAGCTAAACTTAAGAATCACCATGGAGACGGAGACTGAGGAGACCCTGGAGACTCTGCCTCTTGGAAGCTGAGTCCCAGGTGAATCAAGCTGTCCCTGGTATTCTGAAATGCCCCACAGAAGTCAGGCCACAAGTTGGGGCTGGGGGCCAAGGCAGGTGGCCTGGGATGTGAGCTGTATCCTAGAGGAGGAGGTGCATTAAATTTCTGGCTTGTGGAATAACAGGCACTGGCCCTGCTCAGCTATTCATATTTCTCGGTGTGCGTGCGTGCATGTGTGCATGTGTGTATGTGTGTGTGTCTAGTGGAGGGAGAGATATATTCTGGGCCAGGGGATGAGTAAATGATTAAGAGCCTCTTATTGGCCTCTTGTTGACCCTGGGAGAATAAGCAGAGAATATTATTCTGAAGAGAATTATGTGGCAAATCAGCAGAGAAAGTGTGAAACACAGGCAGTCTTGTCCTTCCAGAATATAATCTCAGAGACTTTTCATGTGGCATTAAAGCCTTTTAGGGTTTCATCCAGTCTTATTGCTCATGTTTCTCCAACTGAAATCTTTTCCCCAATACTTGACTAGACCACACTGACTCCAACCTCCTTGCCTTTGCATATAAGAGTCCCTTTGGCCAAAAGCTAGCCATTCTTCAAGAACAGCACAAACCTCACCTCCTCCATGAAGCCTTCCTGGTTTCCTTCAACCCACAGGGATCTGTCTGTCCTTTTCAGAATTCTTCAAAGGTTTGAAGTTGCTTTCACTATTTGGTTGAATCAGCTCTTCCCAAGAGAGCTATTTCAGAGATGTCACCACTGTTCGCAGGCACAGTGTAGATGTCTAACCAACATCTGGTGAGTGGAAATTTATGCAGTCCTAAAGATCAAGCAATCAGTGTTTAAAAAGAAGAAGGAAAAAAAAAAAAGCGGGGCAGGTAGAAATGTGTGTGATCAATGATTAATGAGGCCCCCAAAGAGAGTGCTTCAAGAACAAAACAGAGCAATATGGTCATTGGCAGCAAATCTGTAATTGTGGCTGTTGGGGAGAAGGGTGGCTGCCCTTAATTAATGGGTAGCTGGAAAAAGAAAAGACAGCGGCGAGAGAGGCTGAGATGGGAAGCAGGCTGAGAAAGCTTAGCGTGAAAATATTGTGTGATACTGGCAATTTTGAAATGTTACATTTAGCAATGAATAATGGATAACTGATCTAGTGGAAAATGCAGGGCAGGTTCTTTAGGAAGGTAAGAACGGGGTCTGTGAAGTGATAAGGAAGTTAACCACGGGTAGCTATGTTGGAAGATAGAATGTCAGTTTGTTTACCCATCTCGATGTTGTCTGTGGCTGTGAATGGACTCGTTGTGTTGAGTGCTGGAGCTTTAAACAGCCCTTGGTGTTGTTTACATGTTCCACCCACTTTCATGCTGAAGGATGGTGCATCAGTTAAACACAGGCTGTGGGGGTAGGCTGCCTGGGCTTAAATCGTGGCTTGATTACTTACCACTTATGGTGCTGCAGGAATGCTGCTGAACCTGTCTATGCCTCAGTTTTTCTCATCTGTAAATGGGGTTAATAACAGTACATTCCTTATGGTGCTGTGAGGATTAAATGAGGTGTAATTTATGTAACGCATTCTGGAGTGCCTAGTGTGTTGCAGAACCCAATATACTATTAGTTATTATTACAATCAATTGTCAGTGTCTTCAAGGATTTGAGGATGAGACTGATGGAAAAGCTGGCGTTCTTTCCTGATGGAGGCAGTGAGAAGTTGTGGACCAATGTGTAGTCACTCAGCCTCAAAGGCTTTGAAAGCTCTGATACTTTGAATATTTGCAAAAATGGTTGCAACATTCAAGAAGCGAATACCAAGAACCTCTCATTGGGCTTGTGGATTGAAGGGGCTGGTGCTGTTCATGTGACTGTCCGTCACTTTGTGTTGCCAGTAGACCTGTGCCTGGGGATGGGAGGAAAGGTGGATATTGGCTGCTGGTATCCAGACAGGATCCTAAGGGACGCCATGACAGTGTGATGCGGTGGGTTCTCTGGGCCACAGACAGTTGTCTCAGCTGACGGCAGATCCCTAACCAGTACAGGGTGTGCGGGTGTTTAGTGGGAGAGTGGGACATCCTCCAGGGCCCCCAGACCTGGATTTATATCAGGCTTTGCTTCTCACCTCTTATGTGACTTTAGAAAGCTACTTAACTTCTTTGGGTCTCAGAACACAGAAGGAACATCTAAGATAATGTAGATAGAGAGTCTGGCACATAGTAAGGCTGCGAAGTGTTAATTTCCTTTTCCTTGTTTTCATCATCTGTAAAATGTGGATAAAAAAAATCGTGTGAGGTGTTTATCATAATTATAGATAGTAGTTATTCATTCATTCAACAATTTTCTTTTCTTATTCACTGTGTCAGATGCTACCTTAAGGGCTTAGGACGTATCAGCAAATAAAATAGCAAAGATACTGGCCCTTTTGTGGTTTAAATTTTAGCAAGGGAAGATAGACACTAAACAAGCAGAAGCTTGTTTCTAGTTTGTAAAAAGACATTAAGTGCTGTGGAGAAAAAAGAACTTAAGTAGGATCTGGGGTCTTGGGAGTGCTGGGGTAGGGGGCAGTGTGTATATTAAATGAGATGGCCAAAACAGACCTCGTTGACAAGGTGGTATTTGCACAGAGACTTGAAGAAGGTGAGGGACTTAGTCATGATGGCATTTAGGGAAGAGCATTCAATGCAGAAGAGACAGTACATTTCTTCAAATGCTATGAGGCTATGCCTAGAGTGTTCCAAGAATAGCAAGAAGGCCAGTGTGGCTAGAACAGAGTAAAGGGAGAAGAGAAGGAGATGAAGTCAGGGAGTGACAGGGAAACCAGACCGTGGAGGGCTGCCGCTGGGGAGACTTTGGCTTTAATCTATGTGAAATGAAGATGTACTGCAGGGTGCTGAGCAGAGAGGAGTGATGTGATCTGCCTGTTTAAGAGAATTACACTGCACACTGGCTACTGTGTCCACAGTTGACTGTAGAGAGGCAAGGATGGAAATGAAGAGACCAGTTAGAAGGTTACTGCTGTGTCCAGGTGAGAGATGCTGGTGGCGTGAAGTAAGATGGTACCAGTGGTTGGTGAGAAGGAACTGGGTCTTCTTATATTACAGAAGATAGAGTCATTAAGTGTCACTGATGATCGTATGTGAAGAATAAGAAAAAGACAGGAGTTAAGGATAGTCTGAGTAACCGGGAAGATGGAACTGCCATCAGTTCAGAAGAATGTGGAACAGGTTTTGATGGGAAAAATTAGAGTTCACCTTTGATCATGTTGAATTTGAGCTGTATATTGAAAACATCCAAATGGAAAAGTCACATTGACAGTTGGCTACATTCATTAGAAGTTTGAGAGACTGATAGGGGCTGAGAGAGAAATTTGGGAGTTGACAACACAGAGGTGGAATTAATTAAAGCCACGAGGCTGGATGAGGTCACCGAGGGAGTGAGTGTAGACACACAAGAGAAGAGGTTCAAGGGCCAAGTCTTAGGGCCTCCAGCTTGAAAAGTTGAGTGGAAGTAGAAGAACCAACAGAGGAAGTTGAAAGGAGGTTGGTAGAAGCAAAACCAAGAGAGTGTGCTGTAATGGGGGTCAAACGAAGAAAGTGAATCAGGAGGAAGGAGTATGTGATGGGTCAAGTATGTTAATTATCTATTGTGGCTTCACTCCAAAACCTAGTAGCTTAAAACAGTGTTTATTTTCTCACAAAGCTTCTGGGGGTCAGGAATCTGGGAGTGGCTAAGCTGAGTGGTTTTGACTCAGGAGCTCTTGCAGGGTTGCCGTCAAGCTGTTAGCTGGGGCTGAAGTCATCTCAAGGCTCACTTGGGGCTGGAGGATTCGGTGCCAGGCTCCCTCTTAGAGTTCTTTGGCAGTCCTCAGTTCCTCACTGGCTTTTGGCCGAACAACGCATATTCTCACTATGTGGGTTTTTCCATTAGCTGTCTGAGTGGCTTCATGACATGGCAGCAGCTTCTCCTAGAGCAACTGATCCAAGAGAAAGACAGCATGAAAGGGACCTCCCAAGATGGTAGTCACGATCTTTTATAACCTAATTTTGGAGTTGTCATACCATCGCCTCTGGACGCTCTTGGTCACACAGCCCAAACCTGGCACAGTGTTATACAAGGGAGAGAGTACCAGGAAGTGGAGATATCTTAGAAGCTGGCTACTAGATCACGTTGAGAATACTCAACCAGAGAGTGAAAAACTGATGGGACGAGAAAGACAAGGACTTCCTGGTGGCTCAGTGGTCGAGAATCTGCCTTGCAATGCAGGGGATGTGGGTTTGATCCCTGGTTGGGGGTCTAAGATCCTACACGCTGCAGGACAACTAAATCTGCACACCGGAATTACTGAGCCCTTGCACCACAACTAGAGAGAAGTCCGCTTGCTTCAAAGGAAGATCCTGGGTACTGCAGCTAGGACCTGACACAGCTGAAAATAAATAAACACATTTTTTCCAAAGAGAAGAGAAAGAGAATTACTAGAATATTGTCCTTGAAAAGGAAAGAGAGATAAGCGCTGTGTCAAGGGGGAGTGGACCTCTCAGCTAGACGCATGCTGGGATCAGGAAAACAAACCATGTGGTAGGGGTAGATATAATTATGGGAGTTTGTGGTGTTGTCTTCTGATCATTCCATTTTCCTCAGTGAACTGGGGAAGCAAGGTTATCAGCTGGGCTGGCTATGATATATTTTAAAAATCATGGTTTTGATCCTTTGATGACTTTGATGATGGTGGGTAACTATGGCTGCTGTTAGGAACCTCTGTCATGATTCCTTTTGCTTTTAGTTAAAAGGTAGACTTATATTCTTGTAACTTGTCCAGATGTGGGGCATCTGCAGAGTCATGGTACCCTTTTTGAATTAACATAGAAAGAAAGATCTGTTTAACCCCAAACAAATAGCTTACGCTAAAAACATAAAATCACCTGTGCTGTGCTCAGTCATGTCCGACTCTTTGTGACCCCATGGACCGCCAAGCTCCTCTGTCTTTGGGGTTCTCCAGGCAAGAATACTGGAGTAGGTTGCCATGTCCTCCTCCAGGGGATCCTCCCAACCCAGGTCTCCTGCATTGCAGGTGGATTCTTAACCATCTGAGCCATCAGGGAAGCCCTAAAATCACCTACCCTATTTTTACATAGATAAGAGCTACAAAGAAAGGCAATGCCAAAGAATGCTCAAATTACCGCACAATTGCACTCATCTCACGTGCTAGTAAAGTAATGCTCAAAATTCTCCAAGCCAGGCTTCAGTAATATGTGAACTGTGAACTTCCTGATGTTCAAGCTGGTTTTAGAAAAGGCAGAGGAACCAGAGATCAAATCGCCAACATCCGCTGGATCATGGAAAAAGCAAGAGAGTTCCAGAAAAACATCTATTTCTGCTTTATTGACTATGCCAAAGCCTTTGACTGTGTGGATCACAATAAACTGTGGAAAATTCTGAAAGAGATGGGAATACCAGACCACCTGATCTGCCTCTTGAGAAATCTGTATGCAGGTCAGGAAGCAACAGTTAGAACTGGACATGGAACAACAGACTAGTTCCAAATAGGAAAAGAAGTTCGTCAAGGCTGTATATTGTCACCCTGTTTATTTAACTTATATGCAGAGTACATCATGAGAAATGCTGGACTGGAAGAAACACAAGTTAGAATCAAGATTACTGGGAGAAATATCAATAACCTCAGATATGCAGATGACACCACCCTTATGGCAGAAAGTGAAGAGGAACTCAAAAGCTTCTTGATGAAAGTGAAAGTGGAGAGTGAAAAAGTTGGCTTAAAACTCAACATTCAGAAAACAAAGATCATGGCATCTGGTCCCATCACTTCATGGGAAATAGATGGGGAAACAGTGTCAGACTTTATTTTGGGGGCTCCAAAGTCACTACAGATGGTGACTGCAGCTATGAAATTAAAAGACGTTTACTCCTTGGAAGGAAAGTTATGACCAACCTAGATAGCATATTGAAAAGCAGAGACATTACTTTGCCAACAAAGGTCTGTCTAGTCAAGGCTATGGTTTTTCCTGTGGTCATGTATGGATGTGAGAGCTGGACTGTGAAGAAGGCTGAGTGCCGAAGAATTGATGCTTTTGAACTGTGGTATTGGAGAAGACTCTTGAGAGTCCCTTGGACTGCCAGGAGATCCAACCGGTCCATTCTGAAGGAGATCAGCCCTGGGATTTCTTTGGAAGTAATGATGCTAAAGCTGAAACTTCGCATGAGGTGGCCAGTACTTTGGCCACCTCATGCGAAAAGTTGACTCATTGGAAAAGACTCTGATGCTGGGAGGGATTGGGGGGGCAGGAGGAGAAGGGGATGACAGAGGAGGAGATGGCTGGATGGCATCACTGACTCGATGGATGTGAGTCTCAGTGAACTCCAGGAGTTGGTGATGGACAGGGAGGCCTGGCGTGCTGTAATTCATGGGGTTGCAAAGAGTCGGACACAACTGAGTGACTGAACTGAAGAGCTACCAGACCACAAGAGTTTAAGGGGGGAAAAAAAATTACAGGAAAAATCTTAATGTTCTTTCCATTAATGGAAGTTCTTTTCATTAATTATTTTTTATTCTTGGAATTGGGAGAAGACTTGAGTTTCTTTATTTCAGGGGTAGAGCATATCTGGTCAGAACAATCAAGGTGCCTGGTTGCAGGGTCTCTGTAGTTGAACTGAAAAATCACTGGCTGGGACTTTTAGGGTAGTTCAGAGCCCTGAAGATAGAAAGGCTCTGCCTCCAGATGAGGGAATAAGAGCATAGAGGAAAAGCACAGGGACCTGTTGGTGTTCTCAGAATGTCTCTGGAAGAAGCAGAAGCATCAGCCTCACCCCAGTGCCCCTCACCGCACAAGCTTCTAGCAGGCTTTATGTTATTAAATCCTATCCTCTTTTAGGTCTCACTAGAATAAATAGTGGTTAGGACTCTGTCTTGGACCCCTAAGCAGCCCAGACTGCGAGCTGGGTCAGGCTACTTGGTCTCCTCTTGACCACTAGGAAAGGGGAGGACGGTGAGAGAAGTTTTTGAATGGGCCACACCTGTGATGCTTAGACTCCAGCTTTAAGACCTAGCATCCCTCCCTCTCCTTCTTCCTCATCCTCTCTTCCCCTTGCCTGGCTCATTAGTCCTGGGACCTCCAGGTTCAGGCCTGAGCATGAGGTCAGCCCTTGCTCCTCTTGTGCAGTAGGCAGTTCCTGGTTCCTGCTCTCCTGGTTCCCAGAAAGCCCTCGCCCCATTGGTTGGGATGGAAAGTATCCTTGGAGATCTTGGATGCTCTCCTAGCAACCATACTAGACCTGGTGGCCACCTCATTTTTGCAGAGACAGATGCTCCTGTAAGAGGAACAAATCAATTAGCCATCCTGATGCTAATGTACTAATGCCACCTTATCAAGCTGGTACGTAGCTCAGAGAAATCACTTCTTCCTCTGATCCCTGCTCTGGCACTCAAATTTTCCATTGTAGCATCAGCCCCAGGCTTCTGGAAGGCTCCGCAGACCACAGGATTCCTGTAGTGGGTTGATTTTTCTCCCTTTAGAATCTGCCTGCAATGCGGGAGACCTGAGTTTGATTCCTGGGATGGGAAGATAACCTGGAGAAGAGAATGGCAACCTATTCCAGTATTCTTGCCTGGAGAATCCCATGGACAGAGGATCCTGGCAAGCTAGTCCATGGAGCTGGACATGACTAAATGATTAACACACACACACACACACACACACACACACACACACACAGTGTATATATGTCAATCACACTTTCCAAATGCATCCCACCCACTCCTACCCCCTCCACCCCCGGCATCCATATGTCTGTTTTTTATATCTATGTCTTTATTTCTCTCTCACAAATAAGTGCAAATGCATCATTTTTCTGGAGTCCACATATAAGCAAAACTATACGATACTTGTTTTTCTCTTTCTAACTTACTTCATGCTGTATGACAGTCTCTAGATTTCTCATGCAGTCTTCACCATATGAGGAACAGCTATTCTTCTCCTCCCTGTTTTCTGAAAAATAGGACAAAGATGTGCTAAAACTTTAAATTAGATGATAATACCAACAAACAACTTTTCCTCCATAGGCTTTATGGCTTAGAAAGTGCTCTTTCACTTTATCCTATTTAATCCTCATAATAAATCTATTGGAGGCCAGGGCAATTAACTCCATTTTACAGATGAGAAAACTGAGGCCCAGAGACGCTGCTGACTTGCTCAGTGACGTTAAGCTGGTAAATGACAGTGCTAGGAATAGAGCAGAGAGAAGAGGGCCAGAAGAGAGGGATTCAAAGCAAAGGTTAACTCTGGAGGAAACCCTCCTGGCAGCTGGAGCCAGGCAGCTTGGAGAGTGCTTGCTCTCCATGGACCTTGCTGAAGGAGACTGAGGTTCCTGGGGCCACCAACACCTCTGCCTCCTGCACACCCAACCTGGATCCTGAGTCAGCTTTCCATTCTGTCTCATTTTCCGGAAAACGCCTTAGCAGCACCGCTGGACCCACTCTAGTATGTTTCCAAGAGGTTTCACTTCACCTTACAAAACCATGCACCTCTTTGCAATCTTTAGCCCCATCCCTAAAAATCAGCCCCTTAGCTTGATCAAAGGGAAAAAAGCAATGGAAAAGTCAACTAAAAATGAATCCCTTCCCCTCTTCTAGGTTCTGCTGTGCACTTCAGAAATTCTGTCTACCAAGAGGACATAAAAATTAAGAGATTCTCCTCTGCAGATTCTAGGTGAACCTTGATTCTTCAGCGAGCTTCCTCATCCCCCCAAATCCCTTAAAGATTTGTCCTCCTGTTGTGACCTTTCTGCCCCTCTTCTGAAGTTGTGGGTGCTAACTGTTCCTGAAATAACCTGAATCAAAAAGTAATGGCTTTCAGGAAAGTTACAATTAGCTTTTCACTGGGAAGAAAGCTCAAAGAGGTGTTTTTTTGTTTGTTTTTATTTAAAAAAGGAAAAGAGGTGGAAAAAGAAAAAAGAAGCATGTGAAAAATCTTGTGGCCTTCTGAGTCTGTTGAGAAAACACGGAACTATGTCAGGGGAGAGCTGTTCCATCAGGAGACACATTGATTTTTGGCTTCTTTTCATTGTTTTTATTGCTGATTACATCCTCTTTTTCTAGATTGTCAGTGTTGAGTAGAAGTGAATGAATTGCTATTCCTCACAGTTCATTGATTTCTGTGTTGACACACATTGATTTCAGCTCAGAATAAGGAAGAAAGAGAGTCCTAATAGAGCTGTCTTAAGTTGGAAGAGTTGCCTTGGGGGCAGAGATATCTGTGTCAATCAGATCAGTCGCTCAGTAGTGTCCGACTCTTTGCAACCCCATGAACTCTTTGCGACCCCATGAATCTGTGTCAATAGAGGTGTTCAAACATAGGCTGAGTGACTGTGCAGGGAATATTTGGATCTGACTCAAGCAATGACTGGGAGGGTAGCTTGGGTAATCCTTAATGTCTGCTATGTCTATCTCATGTTCAACGTTATGAGATAACTTAATCTCTTTAGCTAGAGCCTATATCTTAACCAGGACATTATTTCCAATATGGTGGTATGCTAGAGGGTTTTTGTTGGTGATGGATTTACCATTAAAAGCAGGAAAAATTATAAAACAACAATATATCATTCCATGCCTATTAGAATGGCCAAAATTCAGAATATTGATGACACCAAATGTTGGCAAGGATGGGAAGCAATAAGAACTCTCATTCATTGCTAGTAGGAATACAAAGTGGTACAGCCACTTTGGAAGATAGTTTGGCTGTTCCTTGCAAAAATAAATGTACTACTACTATATGATCAGGCTATCATGTTCATTGGTATTTATGCAAAAGAGTTGGAAACTTATGTTCATAAAGAAACCTGCACACAGATGTTTCTAGCAACCTTAGTCATAATTGCCAAAACTCAGAAGCAAGATGTCCCACATCTTGGACTGATGGATGAACTGCAACATCAGACAATGGGATATTACTCAGTACTAGAAAGAAATGAACTATCAAGCCATAAAAAGGCATGAAGGAAGCTTCAGGGCATGTTCCTAAGTGAAAGAAGTCAATCTGAAAAGACAACATACTGTAGGGTTCCAACTATATGATATTCTGAGAATGGCAAAACTATGGCAACTGTGAAAAGAGATTTGTGGTTGCCAGGGGTCAAAAGTGTGTGGGAGAGGGGCATGAAGATGCAGAGCACAGGGCATTTTCAAGGCAGTGAAAATACTCTTTATGATACCTGTCACTGTACATTTGTTCAAACCTATGTAATCTCCCAGTGTTGATAATGATGTGTCAGTGGAGGTTCATCAGTAGTGACAAATGTACCATTCTGGTGGGGGGTGTGGACAGTAGGGGAGGCTTTGCATGAGCAAGGGCAAGAGGTAAATGCAAACTTTATGTGCCTTACTCTCAGTTTTGCTTTGAACCTAAAACTGCTCTAAAAAATTAAAGTCTTTTTTTAAAAAATGAAAAAAAAGGTAAAAATAGAATTAGCACATCAAATCATGATTTTGTGGATATCATTGCCTAGGATGAAGCTAAGACAGTCAATACCATGGTAACCCACTCTAAGATTGCTCGAATTACAGGTAGGGTCCTAAGACATGACCTTGAACATTTAAAACTGTCATTGCTGAATTTCAACCCTGACTGTTGCAAAGCTTGAGTAGTTCAGACGATGCAGGTAAATGATTAGAAATCATATCTACAGTATTTCCATGCTGTATCTCAGTGCTCTTTTCAAGGATACATTGTGAAGCAGATTTGAATTTGCATGGCCACAAAACTCAGAAATATGTATGATTTTCATTATTTCCAGAACCTTATTTGATTTCTGAATCCCCAGCCACTGTAATGGTGAACAACTTGATATTTTCAAATTCATGTTTTTTCTTGGTTCTAGCCAGAGATTTTCTAGTTAATGTACAATTTATCATTATTTTAAGTATATCATGAACTAATATTCTGTCTCCTACCCTTTCTTCCCTGGCACTCTCATGGCCTGACATTGGGGTGGGGTATGTGGCCTGTGAGGGTGGCTGCAGACTGGCCATGACTGGAGTGTAGATATCCTCTGCTGGGTGGGCACGGGTGTGACTGCATTAGCTGCTGGAGCCTCTGTGTGCCCCGCCATGCCTCTAGTCACCTGTCTCTTCCTTGCCTGAACCTTGAGACCCCTTCAGGACAGTGGCTAGATCCCCTCAACCCTCTCTGTGGGCAGGAATGTGTGCTGAAGATAGGAAATCTACAGAGAGTCTCCTGCACCACTTGGAGGACACAGGAACTTTGGGGTGGCTCAGACAGTCAAGAATCTGCCGGCAATGCAGGAGATGCGGATTTGATCCCTGGGTCAAGAAGGTACCCTGGAAAAGGAAATGGCTACCCACTCCAGTATTCTTGCCTGGAAAATTCCATGGGCAGGGGAGCCTGGCAGGCTACAGTCCATAGGGTCACAAAGAGTCGGACACGACTGAAGTGACTTAGCATGTACATGGCTAACCACGCCCTCCCTCTGCCTCACCCCAGCCCCACCCTGCCTCCAATTTCCCTCGTGACATGTTAAGTGCCTGATAGTTAGGGCCCTTCGAGTGACTGTCTCTGCCCAGGGTTCCAGAGAGGAAGCAGGCACACTTACTGTATTATTGCTATAGCAGCTTCCAATATGCTCTTTCCCTGCTCCCTAGAGTCTGTTCTCAACACCAGCCAAGAAGGATAATGTTCTAGCTCTGCTTAAAACCCTCCAATGGCTTCCCATTTCCCTCAGAGCCAAAGGGAAAGCCCTTCCACATTACTTCTCTGAGTTTATCTCTTGCTGTTCCTGTTCTAGCCACACTGTTCTCCTTCCTGCTCTTAGAATGTTCTATGCCTGCTCCCTCAGTGGGGCCTTAGCACTATGTCTCTGTCTCCCTGGAGATCTCAATTGCTCATTTTTCCCCATTCCTTCAAGTTTGCTCCAATGTCACCTCCCCCATGAGGTCTACCCTAACTGGGCTATTTAAATTACAACCCACCCCAACTCCCCCCACCCCACACCACATGTGGCCAACTCTTCTGTTATAATGCACAGTTCTCAGCTTAAATAAATACCATCCTCCAAGCAGCCTCCCTGATTCCTCAGTGTTCTCTATGGACGCCCAAAGTAGGTTTTTTTTTTTCTTTTTTTCATTTGAGCACTTAGCACAGTGTCATGTCAGAATCTGTTCATCAGCCTGTTTTGAGCCCTGATGCCTAGCCCAAGGCTTGGCACATAATAGGTGCTCATTATACAAGTGTGGAATAAATAAATGATTGGATGAATGAGTGAATCAGTTCATTAAAAAGAAAAAAAGATTGTTGCAATTAGCTAGAAGGCTTGTAAAGCCTTCAGTATGGTGCCTGGCTCAAAAAGAGGTAATTTATAATTTATATGATAAGGACAGGCTTCTTGCCACAGAGCTTCCGTATTGTCTGTCATTCAGCTAGTCTCAGTGAAAATGGCACTGCTTTTTATACAGGAGAAATCAGACCGAAATGTTGGAAAAGTGTGTGTTGGATGGAAGGGGCAGTCCTACTGCATCGTCTTACACATGACTTGCAGGGACACTCTTCTTGCCTCATCTCCTGTTATCCCTGCAGCAGCCCAGCTCCTTGTTACACTGGCATCTTGAAATGTGCTAATGTATTTAAGTGATTTTTATTTTACCTCTAAGAGCCTCCTTTGCTAGGGGATCTCAAGTTTAAGGTAGGAAAAAGAGGTAGAAGAAAGGCAGGGTAGACTATCTTGGAGCGTATGTGTGATGACTAGATGGTCCAGCTTTCTGATGCTTCCCGATTTTGTATAATTGTATTTTTCCAATATGGGTAACTATATGAGATGTTTCTTATATGTCATTTGTAAAGTCAGAAAAAAATTTTTTTTTCCAGACCACTTTTAATTTTTGGATTGAGAATTAAGGTCGCCATAATCATGGTGGATTTTTTTGGACAAGATTATGGTGAAGACAGGAATTTGACAACAGTCAGAGGACAATAAAGAGCCATGGCAGCTGGAGGATGGGAGTGTAATGTGGCAAGAGAGAGACCAGGGGCCAGGAAAGGAGGGGGAAAGATCCCAAGACTCGTTTTGTCCATCCCAACCCCCCGCTCCCCTCCCCACCACGTTTCATCCCAAGCAGACCTTTCACTTGATTTTTGTCAGGTGAAGACAGGATCACAGGTGATGACTCACTCCCTCTTTTCCACATCTCTGGGCTGCCCCAGACCTGCTCTGTGATGATCCTGCATGGTGCTGCCTGGGGAGGCCTGGGACACTTGTGCAAAGAGTATGCTCTGCCGTACGCAATACTGTGTTTGTTCAAAAAGTGCCGCTGCCCATAGCCCTGCTTCTTTACCATGCTGCTGCTGCTAAGTCGCTTCAGTCGTGTCCGACTCTGTGTGACCCCATAGACGGAAGCTCACCAGGCTCCCCCGTCCCTGGGATTCTCCAGCCAAGAATACTGGAGTGGGTCGCCATTTCCTTCTCCAATGCATGAAAGTGAAAAGGGAAAGTGAAGTCGCTCAGTCGTGTCCGACTCTTAACGACCCCATGGACTGGAGCCTACCAGGCTCCTCTGTCCATGGGATTTTCCAGGCAAAAGTACTGGGGTGGGGTGCCATTGCCTTCTTTACCATAGTCCTGTGTAAAGACACAAAGCCAGGGCTTCCCTGTGGTCCAGTGGTTAAGCATCTGCCTGCCAGTGCAGAAGACATGGGTTCAATCCCTGGTCTGGGAACTAAGATCCCACATGCTGTGGGGCAACTAAGCCCATGTGCCACAACTGCTGAAGCCTGGGCACCTAGAGCCCCTGCTCTGCAACAAGAGAAACCACTGCAATGAGAAGCCCCCACTCGCTTCGACTAGAGAAAAACCTATGCACGGCAAAGAAAACCAAGCGCCCTTTATATAGTACTGAGCATAAAATAAAAATTCAATAAATATTAACCATTATATTTATTGATGGTAATAATGATGACAGCGTCTGCTAGGACCACTGAATCTTTTTTTGCTACTCTTAATTGCAGAAAGTCCTTTTCCATGTAACTCAGTTCCCTTCCCCACCTAAATTGAATTTAACTTTTACTCAATTGAATTTAACTTTATTCAGTTTAAATCATTTCCCCATTATACCAGTGATTCCTTTTTTTTTTAAGTTTCACTGTGGAGAGTCATGAGATGGTATGGGCAGGTGAAGGGAGGGCTACCTGCCTGGATACTTATCTGAAACCTTTGTGATAGAGGTAACATCTTTTCATGAAAATCCCAGAAGCAGCCAAAGAAGCAAGAAGTGAAGGTGTTAGTCGCTTAGTCCGACTCTTTGCAACCCCATGGACTGTAGCCCTCCAGGTTCCTCTGTTCAGGGAATTCTCCAGGCAAGACCACTGGAGTGAACCAGTGATTCTTAGAATTAGTATCCCATTATCAAGAATTTTATGTAAGACTGAGGTCCCAATGTCTTATGTATAAAAGATAAACTACAACCAAAAAAATCACGTAGAAGAACATGAGGGGACGTCTCCCTGTTGTAGCCAAAGTGACTCACTGGCTTTTCAGGCTTACGGAATAGTGGCTATGGGGCTTCTAGTCCGAGCTTTGGGATGAAATGACAGAAAATCTAACGCGAATGCATGGGCTGGAGCTGTCAGGAACCGTGATGTTTCAAACTGCTAGAGTCTAGTGGTGGATGGCTGGGCAGGCTGACGGGACGTGGTGACACCATTCTTGAGGCCTGCCCTCCTCTATGTGGCAGCGTGGTCTTCAGGTTGGCAATGAGGCGGTGGTGGTGGTGGTTCCACGGTTCGCATCTGTGTAGGACACTGTCCAGAGACAGATCCTTTAAAAGCTTTCCTTAAAATCTGGAAGAATTCTCCCCACAGCCCCAGGAAGCTTGACCTCTTCCTTTACTGGCCTTAAGCCAGTCACGTGCCCTTCCCTTAACTACACAGTCCATGGGATTCTCCAGGCCAGAATACTGGAGTCGGTAGCCTTTCCCTTCTTCAGGGGATCTTCCCAACCCAGGAACTGAACCCAGGTCTCCCGCATTGCAGGCAGATTCTTTACCAGCTGAGCCACAAGGAAAGCCCCTTCTCTTAATTAACCACCTGCAAAGGGTTAGGGTTACCTTGACTGGTGTGGTCTAACTAGAACCCACAGGTTGAGCAGAAGGTGCATGAGGGCAGGGGCATGGAAGGCCCTGAATGAAATAACCATGACGCCTACTACAGTTTTTCTTTTTCAGCTTGTTGTAGGCGTGCGGGCATTGTCAGTATGGCTGTATTTTGTTGTCTAATGTCACACAAGTGCTACGTGTCTTGGTGTACAGCTCCACCAGTCTGAGCTGCACACACTGAACTGTCAACACTGTGTGTGTGTGTGTGTGTGTGTGTGTACTGAGCATAGGTCATTTTATCTCTGGAAATGCAAGTTTTGTTGGCTTAAAAAAACAGGTTAATTATAATATCATTATTAGTAATTATGTGGTAAAATACGCAATAGATGACCAGAAAGAAAAAGGCATAAATGAGCAGTGAGAGAGCGCAGAGATGAGGGTGGGATGAACAAGAGAGTCAGAAAAGCCCTCAGAGGCCAGGTACGCTTGAAAGGCATCCGTTCATCCTTTTGTTTCCGTGGGGACCTGAGCACCCAGCTCAGAAGCCATGACTTTCCACTTGCTGGCCCCCTTCGCTGTAACTTTCCAGGTGTCTGATCACAGCCGAGAGGGTGTCCAGACAAAGTCTGGCTTCTGAGACAGATCTGATGTTGGTGTCTGACCCCCAGGAGGGGCCACTGACAGACAGGCAGGGCAGAGTTCAGTATCTGGAAGGGACGGCCACCACCACAGGGGCTCACATCTGGCCAGAATGCAAGGCCTTCAGGGCTTAGGGTTGTCCTGCTTTCTGTGGCTGCACCGTGGAAGCCTGAAATGCAGGCTGCGGGGCTCTACCCTTGTTTCTCTCGGTTGGTGGTGGCTCCGACTGGCTCTCTCCAGGCAAACCAGATTCCCTGCTTAGAGCTGCAGAGGAAGGGGCTGCTCGTGGGCTAGTAGTGCCTCTGAGAAGCTGCACTGGAACTGGAATCCTGCTCAGAAAGGAGGTGCCATTTGTGCCGACTCCCACCCCTTTACTGCAACAGTAACTTATTCCTTTTTAAAAGACAGCTTCCAGGCAAACCAGTTCAAGTCATCTTGGTCTGTGTGGGCAGAAGGGCTATTATCAAGCACTAGTTGGAGATCCCAGTGCTCCTGAAATTGACACTTGACAAGCACTTGATGGAAACAGAGGTGCTGGGGGAATTTGTGCAGCACTCTGCATTCAGCTGCTGGAGCCCGACGTTGCTGCCGTGGTTTGGACAAATGTCTTTCAGGGAATAGGTGTGGTCTCCTGGAAGTCAGCCCCTAAGCCCTTCTGCATCCCAAGCCAGACAACTGTGGCACCTTAACTCTCTTTCTATAAGTCCAAAAGGGTGGCGACATTCGTTTTCTCTACAGCTGTCATCATAACTGATTCCTTCCAGATCCTGAAAATGTGAGTCTGTCCTTAGGTTTCTACTTGCTTTAAGATCTTCAGAAAAAGTAGGCCTTCCTTTTTCGCTTTGCCTGTCTTGTCTGTTTATGTCTGAGTGCTTTAGGGAAGTAGAAGGAGTAGCAGACTAATAAATCCTGGAAAAGTCACAAATTCTCAAGGAATTTCAAGATACTCTTGTAGAAGTAATTTTTGGTTAAAAGAGAAAACACAGAAAAAAATTTTTTTTTTCAGTTCAGTCAGTTCAGTTCAGTCGCTCAGTCGTGTCCAATTCTTTGTGACTCCATGAATCGCAGCACATCAGGCCTCCCTATCCATCACCAACTCCCAGAAGTCACTGAGACTCACGTCCATCGAGACAGTGATGCCATCCAGCCATCTCATCCTCTGTTGTCCCCTTCTCCTCCTGCCCCCAATCCCTCCCAGCATCAGAGTCTTTTCCAATGAGTCAGCTCTTCGCATGAGGTGGCCAAAGTACTGGAGTTTCAGCTTCAGCATCATTCCCTCCAAAGAAATCCCTGGTTGGATCTCCTATGCTGGGCTAACTCCTTAGGTTTCTTCCTGGATTCTTTTTGTGGTACCATAAAGAATTTCCAGTGCCTTTATCATTGCCTGACACATAGTAGGTGCTCAACAAATGTTTGTTGAATGAATCCATGGACATTTCTGCATGGAAATTAAGCCTCCCTTCCCATGTTAAAGCATCTCCTTTCCCCTCTCTGAGCCAGGCAGGTCCTGTGGAGATTGTAAGAAGTTCTTAAAGCAGAACAGCAAAGGCAAATATTCAAGCAGATTGGAAAGTTACAAGCAAAATCCCCTTAAGCCCACTCCTGCCCACTCAAATGTAGTGGTAAGGATCTCTGCAGAAGCCAATACTTTAAGAGGACTAATTTACCACAATAGCAAAATTGTAGTATGGGAAATTGCAGAATATCTTCCTTCCCCTCTACCTCCCCTTCCTCTTCTTTTCCTCCCCCACTCCTTTTATAAAAACGTATTGAATGTTTTTAGGGCTGGGTGCTGGGGATACAGCGGTGGATAAAGCTGCTGTGGTCTCTGCCTCATTGTTCAGTCGCTAAGTCCTGTCTGACTCTTCGTGACCCCATGGACTGCAGCATGCCAGGCTTCCCTGTCCTTCACCATCTCCTGGAGTTTGCTCAGACTTACATGCTTTGAGTCGGTGATGCCATCCAACCATCTCACCTTTTGTCACCCTCTTCTCCTGCCCTCAATCATTCCCAGGATCCAGGGTCTTTTCCAGTGAGTAGGTTCTTCAAATCAGATGGCCAAAATACTGGAGCTTCAGCTTCAGCAACAGTCCTTCCAGTGAATATTCAGAGTTGATTTCCTTTAGGATTGACTGGTCTGATCTCCTTGCTGTCCAAGGGACTCTCGAGAATCTTTTCCAGCACCACAGTTCGAAAGTATCAATTCTTTGGCTCTCAGCCTTCTTAATGGTCCAACTCTCACATACGTACATGACTACTGGAAAAATCATAGCTTTGACTATACAGATCTTTATCAGCAAAGTAATGTCTCTGCTTTTTAGTACTCTGTCTAGATTCATCATAGCTTTTATTTCAAGGAGCAAGCGTCTTTTAATTTCATGAAGAGACCAGTCACCGTCTGCAGTGATTTTGTAGTCCAAGAAAATAAAGTCTGTCATTGTTTCCTCATCTATTTGCCATGAAGTGATAGAACCAGATGCCATGATCTTTGTTTTTTGAATGTTAAGTTTTAAGCCACCTTTTTCACTCTCCTCTTTCAACTTCATCAAGAGGCTCTTTGGTTCCTCTTCACTTTCTGCCATAAGGGTGGTGTCATCTGCATATCTGAGTTTATTCATATTTCTCCCAGCAATCTTGATTCCAGCTTGTGCTTTCTCCAACCCAGTATTTCTCATGATGTACTCTGCATAGAAGTTAAATAAGCAGGGTGACAATATACAGCCTTGACGTACTCCTTTCCCAATTTGGAACCAGTCTGTTGTTCCATGTCTGATTCTAACTGTTGCTTCTTGATCTGCATACAGATTTCTCTGGAGGCAGGTAAGGTGTTCTGATATTCCCATCTCTTTGAGAATTTTCTGCAGCTTCTTGTGATCCACACAGTCAAAGGCTTTAGCATAGTCAATGAAGCGGAAGTAGATGTTTTTCTGAATTCTCTTGCTTTTTCGATGATCCAGCAGATGTTGGTAATTTGATCTCTGGTTCCTCTACCTTAAATCCAGCTCATACGTCTGAAGGTTCTTGGCTCATACACTGCTGAAGCCTAGCTTGAGGAATTTTTAACATAATCTTTTTAGCATGTGAAATGAGTGCAATTATACGATAGTTTGAACATTCTTTGGCATTGCCTTTCTTTGAGATTGGAATGAAAACTGAACTTTTCCAGTCCTGTGGCCACTGCTGAGGCCCAAATTTGCTGGCATACGGTCTCTCTCTTCATGTAACTTAAAGGCCAGTGTGTGTGTATGTGCGTGTGTGTGTTTATATGTGTTTTGAAGGGGGTAGTCTGTAGTGTAAGCCTGCTGAATAATTGATTAAGGCCAACACCAACACTTTGTGTTGCTGAGGTCTTGCTTCCCAAGTCCTCAGGATCCTTTGGTGAATTGATTGTCACACCACTTAGAGTTTTTCCTTTTTCTTTCATGTAAAATATATCTGTTTCTCTCTGTGCATACTCTGATGATGTGGCTAATTTATAGCAGTTGATTAATAACTCACTGGATTGGCCAATATTCAGTTTGATTCACTTTTGTGGTTATATCATAATATAGATAGCAGTTGTGTGATGCAGATGATCACTATGGGTTTCTCCTTCCTATCCTTGACATGCAGGTAGATTGCATTTCTGCTCTCCTTTGATTAAGCAGGGCCAGGAGACACTTCTGGCTAATGGAAGAGGTGGGGAAATGCTATATATCACTTCCAGGTCTGGCCTCTAGACTTTTTGTAAGAATCCCCAAGTGCTTTTTCTTTTTCTTTGTCTCCTGGCTGGAGAGAAAATGTCTAGTGGCGGATGATGAGGCTCTAGGCTCAGTTGTTAGCTGCCTATTTTTGTTAATAAAGTTTTATTGAAGCAATCACATTCATTTGCCTATGTATTATCTATGGCTGCTTTTACACTACAGAGGCCATGGTGAGGAGTTGCACCTGAAACTCACACCCTGCTAAGCCCAAAATATTTACTTTCCAGCCCTTAAAAAAAAAAATGCTATCCTTAGGGGATGACAGAGTCCATGAATGAGATCAGTCTGGGTCCCGGGATGACAGTGGGGTGCAGGCTCTTTCTTTCCCATCTTTTAGACCAACTTGCATTATTTGACTGTGACATGAGAGAGAAATAAACCTTTTTTTAAAAAATTATTTTCCAGTTTTATTGAGATACCGTTGACATACAGCAGTGTATAAGTTCAAGGTAGTTACTTATATACATCATGAAATGACCACCACCATCAGCCTTGTTAACATTCATCATCTCATATAGATCAAAATAAGAGAAAAATGAAAAAAAATTTCCCATGTGATGAGACATCTTAGGTTCAACTCTCTCCTTCACATGTAGCATATAATCATATTAACAACAGTCATCATGCTGTATTTGGCTTCCTGGGTGGCTCAGATCTGTCTGCAATGCAGGAGACCAGGGCTTGATTCCTGAATCAGGAAAATCCCCTGGATAAAGGAATGACTACCCAGTCCAGCATCCTTACCTGAAGAATTCCATGGACAGAGGGGCCTAGAGGGCTGCGGTCCTTGGGATGGCAAAGAGTCAGACATGACTGAGTGAACAACCCTTGCACTTGCACTTGGGTTAAACCATCGATATTTGGGGGTTGTTTACTAGCATTATTTACCTAATAAAATATGTCATTTACATAATAAAAACGAGAGCTAACATTTATTGGGCATTTTTATTAGGTACTGTTCTACATGTTTCTACTATTCTATGTGTTTCTGTTCTCAAAACAACCTTATGAAGAATCTGCTCTTGGTGATGTTTTAAAATGAGGAAATGAAAGACTATGTCATTTGTTCAGGGATTCATTTGGTCAGAGGGGAGCTGGAATTCATACCTAGGCAGCTTGGCTTCAGCATTATGGCTCCAAGCCTCTTTTTTTTTCCTTCATATTTACATAATTCACATCTCCACGTTTTTTCCGGGAGGCTATCTTATTTGATTCTCACCACAGACTTCTGAAAGACAGGTTATATTATTATTGACAATATAATTACAGAATATATTTTTTAGTAAACGTTGTATAAAATAGTAGAAATTATATAATTATTATTATCATTGTTCAGGAGAGGAAACTGACCTAAAGAAGTGACTTACTAAAGCTTTCTTGACTAGCAAGTGGAAGAACTATATCCTGAGCCCTGAGCTGCTGATGGAGAAGGCAATGGCACCCCACTCCAGTACTCTTGCCTGGAAAATCCCATGGATGGAGGAGCCTGGTAGGCTGCAGTCCATGGGGTCGCTAAGAGTCGGACACGATTGAGTGATTTCACTTTCACTTTTTCACTTTTATGCACTGGAGAAGTAATTGGCAACCCACTCCAGTGTTCTTGCCTGGAGAATCCCAGGGATGGGGGAGCCTGGTGGGCTTCTGTCTATGGGGTTGCACAGAGTCGGACACAACTGAAGCGACTTAGCAGCAGTAGCAGCAGCAGAGCTGCTGACACCAGTTTGAAGTTATGTGTCTTCCTTGGGTCTCGGTTTCCATTCAAAATACACCAGCCTATCAAATGCTCTTGGACATTAGTCTATCCTTGAATGGTCAGCATAACAACATGGACATATGGAGAGGGATGTGGGATGGGCAAAAATGGATATCAGTCTAGGGGAGGATGGAGTTTTGCAGGAGTGGGGCTGGGTCAAGGAGCTCATCCTGGATGTTTTTTGGTACCTTCAGTTCATGATGTAGACTGAACATGAGTGAAAGGGACACTGTCCCACCTATGGGCCTTTAACATCCCAATTCATCCAAGATATTACTTCTTATCCACTTGGCACAATCTCTCAGGACTATTTCCTGCCCTTATGACAGTGTTACTCAAGACTTGATTCCTCGGGGTGGAGGGGTTGAGGTGGTGCTTATTAAAACTGCAGATTCCTGAACCCACCTAAGATCTATTGCATGAGAATCTCTGGAGGAAGCTCCCAAGAAGCTGCATTTTAAAATCAGCCATGTAGATGCTTCTGATGTACACTAAAGCTTGAGAATCACAACCCTGGGAGGTTACAAGTGAACAATCCAGCTTTTACTCCTCCTTTGTGGTCAGGTAGCAAGCTAGCTCAGATAAGAATCCCTAGATGAATATTTATCACCATACCAGGAATGTTCCTCTCTGAGTAGGTGCGTGAGGATGAGGAGTAGGGTCATTCCCTGCCTTTTGTTTCGTTGGACAGGAAGCCCATTAAGTATGTCAATTCTCTTCTTCAGAGCATCATTTTTAGAAAAGAACTCAGAATGGTGTCTCAGTTGTGTAGTAGCTTTTTAAAAAGTGTTTTCCTCTTGTGAGTTCTCATTCCTTACGGTTGAGATGGGGACCCTTCTGCCCGCTCCCTGTCCAGGGCAGACAAAGGGTGCAGGGCTCGGGTATCTCAGGTCCAGCTGAGGGACAATTGTGTGCCTCCCAGTCACCTTTTACTGCCCATCAGCTCCACTTCTGTTTGCTGTCTCCCAGCCTGTGCTGCTTGGTGGTGCATCCAGGGCTGACTTCTTCCTCCTTGCTCAACTCAAAACTTTCAGGGTTTGAAGGCAATATGTTCACAAGAGCATTGTGACTTTGTTGACTTCTTGATGTATCCATTTCTCAGAAGGTGACTGGAAGATATTCATGTTCTGGAAGAATCAGAAAGTGAGGGGTGGGAGTGGAATGGGCATGAACCCAAAGAGAGGACGATGCATATCTTCAACATGGTGGACTCACCTGTTGGGTCCGAGAGGCAAGGACATGTCAAGGGGATGCATGGGCCATTATTACTAAAGCAATCAAAGATAGATGGATAAAATTAAAACTTTTAAGAAGTATATGTGTGTGTTTTAAAATATATATTTATTTATTTTTGCCATACCACTCAGTGTGTGGGATCTTATTTCTCTGACCAGAAATTGAACTTTTGCCCACCCACCCCCCACTGCATTGGAAGTGTGGAGTCTTAACCACAGAACCACCAAGGAAGCCCCTAAAATTAAAATTCTTGATGGTCCAAAGAGTTTGTTTCTTTTGGGAGGAAGATCTTGACTTTGGCTCTGAGGGGAGAGAGGGGAAGAAGGTTTCAGAGGCAGGCAGGAGTGTGGACCACTGACTCGAGCATCTTCATCAGTGCGAGGTGCTTGGGGGTAGGAGTGGAAAGGAGAGCCCTTACTCTGTTTCCCTATGTGGCCTGACAACCAAGGGGAGACAGATAAGTTTAATGGGGCTGCTGGATTACAAATGTGTGCCTAAACCTTCTTCCTCCTTAGGATCACCATAACTTAAGATCCCGTACCTGGCATACCTTCCTGGGTCGGGAAGATCCCCTGGAAAAGGAAATGGCAGCCCACTCCAGTATTCTTGCCTGGACAATCCCATGGACAAAGGAGCCTGGCAGGCTACAGTCCACCGGATCGCAAGAGTCGGACACGACTTAGCAACTAAACCACCACCACCACTACCTTGCATATTAGTCAAACAAACCAACAAAGAAAAAGAAGAGAAATAAGAGGAAGGCAAGTTTAGAGGAGTAAGATAGGTGTCCTCGGGGCTTTCATGAGCTCATTCTTAAGCCATTATCGCAGAGCAGCAGGGCCTGTTTTCCTTCCCCTAGAGACTGGGGGTGGGCCCACAGGACAGAAACTTTGCCTTCAGGAAGCTTTTCACTTGATGTGTCCACCCTCCATTCTGTTTTGTGGGTCTCTATCCTCTCTTTATTTCTGCTGGTCTATAGAACTTGTGGACACAGACTAAGTGGCCATGTTGGTATCCGAAAGGTCCAGTTGAAAGGGCAAAGTTTACAAAAGTTCATCAGTAAAGTTTTATCAGAACCCAGTCACACACATTCATTTACATATTGTCTGGTCACTTCAGGCTACAACCGCAGAATTTGAGTATTTGCAAGAAAGATTACATGGCCTGCAACGTCTGAAATAATTACTATCTGGTCCTTTTACAGAAAATGTACCTGTCCCTCTAGATCTAGAGGTCTCACACTGGCTTTAAGTGCTTGGCCTTGAAATGACGTACATCCTCCACTCACAACTCACAGGTCAGCAAGCTCACGTGAACCACAGGGGGCCAGGGTGTATATCCTACCATGTGCCCGGGATGGGGATAACCAGACTATTTGACTAACAGTTATCAGTGACTACCATGCAACCCCGTGGATCCCCACCGGTCTCCTCTGTCCACATAATTCTCCAGGCAAGAATACTGGAGTGGATTTCCATTCTCTTCTCCAGGGAATCTTCCTGACCCAGAGATTGAACCCAGGCCTCCTGTGTTGCAGGCAGATTCCTTTCTGTTTGAGCCATGAGGGAAGCCCTCATCAGTGACCACCACAACAGTCTCCTACGTGTTGAACTTAGTCCTAGGGTCTGGATATAGAAAGCTAAATCCAGACAAGATCTCTGATCTCCAGGTATTCAAAGAATGCCAGAATTTGGGGGCTGGGAGAAAAGCTAAGTATAGAGTAGATTCAAATGTCCTTCCCTGGAAGATGCAGACTCCGTCTCGTCTAAATTTCCTGAGATGAAAGATGTTTTCTCAGCTCGATGATAGCCAGACCTGGGGACTGGCCAGCTTGGCAGGCAGTGGGGGCGACAGATTCCCATGATGAACATTTATATCAATAATAGAAGGGTTGTTTAACAGGAATTCTTAAAGGAAAGATGAGATAATTTCATGTTTTGATATTCGTAAAATTGATTCCGTTGAAGCAGGAGCGCTGTGGTGCATATTATTGCTGCTGTAATTTTGGCAAAAGATGTGACTCAACTTGGCAGAGTGTCTGGGAAGGGGGAATCCAGTGAGGAGGGAGAGGGTGGGCCAGGAATCAGAGACAAGGAGCCACGTCCTTGGTGGGAGCTGGGAGGGTGGTCCAGGAGCCTCTGCCAAGTGGGGACATGAGGAAGGTTCTCTCGGCTGCAGAGAACCCGAGGCTGCTTGGGCTTCTGGTGGTGCTAAAGCCTGCAGAGAGAGAGGGAGCAGCCGGGGGAGGGGTGTGTGCATGTGTGTGGTGGGGGAGAGACATTTAAACATTGTAGGAATGAAGGATAAATTTAAAATCCATCAAGCAGAGTTGAGACAGGATGACAACGTGAGGAACATGAATCACTCTTTCTAGGGACCCACCCAACTGTGTGCAGGATTGGAAATGGATTTTCCCCTTCATTTCTCCTCTCCTGCAAGCTTATCTGGGACCCTTTATCTCCCCTGCCCTTGCCCTCTTGATGTAGCTTGGTGGCTGCATACCTAAGGCTGGTCAGTGCTTCCCCAGGGCCTCCCTCCCCTGTATCTCTGAGCCATTGGGTGTGGAGCTGTGCCAGCTGGGATGACCAGTCCATGTGCTCGAAATGCGGGAGACAAATGAGGAAGATACCTCTGGCCCACTCCTCAGGGAGATCAGGGTCTATTTGACACTCATACCAGGCTTGATCAGCTATGCACTAAAATCATCTTGCCTTTTTTTTGGGGGGGGGGTGCACCTTGAGGCATGTGGAATCTTAGCTCCCCAACCAGGAATAGAACCCCCACCCACCCCACCCCGTGCAGTGGAAGCACGGAGTCTTAACCACTGGACTGCCAGGGAAACCCCTATCCTGCCTTTTCCACCTGCTTCCTTAATGTAATGAGGAGGGGGTTGAGGGGGCATTTATGGATTCTGCTTCATGGGTTAGAGGCAGCGTGATCAATATAGTGGAAAAAACTGTGAGTTAAATTTAAAACCTGAGCCCTTTCCCAGCTCTTTTATTTCTAGTATGACTAGTCTGAGCAAGACTCTTTCTTTCTGGACCTCACCTGTAAAATGATACAGCTCAACGCTTAAGATTCCTGCCCATTTTAATACTCTAAGTTTTTATGATTTGCAATTTGGTATGCAGTCCAGACTGTGGAAGGCAGAGCAGGGTCTGGGAAGATGCCTCCCCTGGGGGCCCAGCCTAGCCCTCAGTTCATCATAAGTGCTCACTTAGCCCTGGATTGGTGATGTGGCTACCTGGGCTCCTCCCAGTGTATAGACCAAATGGCACTTTTTGGAGCCACGGGGGTGTGTTTGTGCCCGCTGTGTCAGCTAGGGGCATGGTCTGGAACATGGGTGGAGAAGAGGCTGGGAATCACGGGTGTTGGGCTCTTGGCGGGGAGGGAAATAGGAAGTAGAGGTCTGGAAAAGATGGTAAGTTCAGGTTCTCTCAATTCAAGACTGTCCCTCAGACCTCACACTTGCTATGGGAACTCTTTCTAAGTCCTTCAGGTTCCCTAAATCCTCTCTGTGCATGCTCTCCCTTTTGCCGGTAATCTTTCCTTTTCCTCACCCGGCAAACCCTGCTTACACTCAGCCTGAGGGTCACTTCCTCCACAAAGCCCACAAGTGGGCTGAGGGGACCTGCACATGAGCTCACATAGCCATCAGGCCCACCTCAATCACAGCACATCAGGCTGTGTGGTCAAATTTATGTTCATCCTGTTCCTCCAAGGAGGAGGATGTGGACTAAATCCAGCTCATCTTGGTGTGCCCAGCGCCAGACTTGTGGTTAAGCCCTCAGTCAGAGTTGATTGAATGAGTGTGTCGCATAGAGGCAAATCCGGCCACATCTTCCTTGGCATGGAAGAGGAAAACCAGGCTCAAGGGAGCCAGCCAGGGGACCTGATTCCACACATGCTCCTCAGACCCTGCTCGAATGAGCATAAAAAAGTGAGGAAGGAACCATGTGTGGGACCCAGTTTTCATCAGTAACGTGCACCACCAGAGAGAGTATGAGAGTTAGGGGAGCAGGTGGTGGGTGGGATCCCCAGAAAAGCTGGGACCCTAGGGAGAGGGGTAAGGAGATTCTTTCACCATGGACAGGCTGGGATGGCCAGCCAGCTGTCAAGGTGGGGCTGAGAAGGACAGCCTTTGGCATCCTTCTCTCAGCACCCTGAGACATTGATCACAGTTGCCTATAATTATGCCTTTAATTTCTGCTCTCTGTGCCAGACTAAAGTTCATGGGGCAAAAATCAAACCTGCTTCTCTTAACTCTAGAAACCCAGCACCTGGCACACAGTGTGGTCCACAGTGGATGCTCCCAGGTTCAAGCATCATTTATTGCCAGCACCTGGCACACAGCCTGCTCCAGGATGGGTGCTCCAGAGTGCCACATCATTTATTGAGAGCCAACTGTGTGCCAGTTTCTGGGCCAGGCCAGAAGCCTTGCCCCGGAGGACAACGTCATTAACCTCTTTCTCTTCTCTATCTCCCTCGTGCCCACCCCTCCCCTCCCTGCCCTCCCACCCCTTATCTCTCTCCCACCTCCCGGCGCAGAGCAATGTTCTGTGATGGTGCCCGAGATGCGTGGACTGAGCCCCGGCCACAGGCTGCCCAAGCCCGCCCTCTGCCCGGCCGCGGGTGGAAGCCCTGAGCCCGGGGCCGCGGGCCGCCGCAGATGCCACGTCCTGGCTCTGCCCGAGGAGGAGGCATGGCGGCCCCAGCAGTGCGCCCTGCTCGAGGCCGACGCCTCGGACGAGGCGGGCATGCTGCCGGCCTCCCCGCGCGCCGCCGGCGGCTTCGACAACTTCTTCCCGGTGCAGGAGGGCGAGGGCCCAGGCTGGGAGGGCGGCTCCAGCCCCTTCCTGCCGGTGAGCCCCGAGGTGATGAAGCGGCGACGCGGGGGTCTCATCGAGCAGCGGGACATCATCAAGGCCCACGAGGCGCACAAGATGCAGAGCACCCCGCAGGCGCGGCGCAAGGAGTGGGAGTGAGTACCGGGGGTGGCAGGGTGGGAGCGGGGCGCATGGGGCCAGGAAGGAGCTGAGGGCATGTGGGGTCACGTGGGAAAAGATGATGGGCCCAGCGAAGCAGATGGAGCTATCTCTACTGCTGCCAAAAGAGAGGCTTGACCTTCCGAGGTAGGCCTCCGAGGTCAGACCCGATCCATCTCACTAACCAGCCACAGGCTCCTGGAACCTCATGGAGGTCTAAGGACATCCCAAGAGCCGCCCCTCACTCTTCCCACTCCCACTCCCCTTCCCAAGCACATCTAGTTTACCAAGAGCCTGGGCATCAGGACCTGGGATCTGATTCACATCCCAAACTTTCCTGAAAAGAGGAGCTCTGTAAACCATGGAGAATCTATCAAAATGTGAAGCACCTATCTCATTTTTCCCTCCAGAATTGCTGCTAACCCTCCTCTTTCTGGTATATTATTGAGTGAATGATTTTATTTGGGGGCAAGTGTTGAGTGGATAGAAGGGATTGATTGACCAAGATTCCAACCTCTCCCTCCTTCCCACCCTGACTTTGTTTCTTTTTGTGTAGAGTCAAAGGATTTATATTCTGTCTTGGGCCATGTTTACCCTGACTGATGCTTATTGAGAAATGGGATTTTATTCCTTGGAGTCATAAATTAAAGGAAGATAGCATTTCATTTAATTCTCAGTGGCACCAGATTTACGGGACTTTGATTTGTCCTTCTCATGCCAGTGTTCATTCTACCTGTTAGAATAAAGGTAGAGGTTTGTACGTCTTTATCTCCTCTTGCCTTGGACTGAGTTAGTAGATGTTAGACTAGGTGTCTTTTTGATAGAGCTGGTCATGGTGGAATTTTCCTCCCTGGTTTTGATGGACATCCTGGATGGTGCAAATGGGGGCAGATGGAGGTGATCCCTGGTATTGTTTTCCTATAGATGTTAATGTTCATTAGCTCATTCATTCTGTGATATGTGCCAGGCTCCTGGGGTCCAGAGAGGAAGTGGGTACCCAGCACTTAACGGACCTTCTCTCCTGTTGATCACTTACCAGTGTGTTAGCCTTTAAAACCTCACATAGCTCTCTAAGTGCCAGCGACATTCTAAGCACCTTACCTGTATTAACTCATGTGACACCTCATCCTTACTATCAGATCAGATCAGATCACATCAGTCGCTCAGTCGTGTCTGACTCTTTGAGACCCCATGAATCGCAGCACGCCAGGCCTACCTGTCCATCACCAACTCCCAGAGGTAACTGAGACTCACATCCATTGAGTCAGTGATGCCATTCTGTTGGGAGCCGGTTTGAATTAGCGCTCCGCCCATGACAAAGGTCAAGAGGAAGGAGGCTCAATAACGCAAGGGCAAGATTGAGCCTCAGGAGCCCCTTTGAGGTTCTCGAGCATCTACCCCAAAAAAGCCGGAGTCTGCCTACTTTCTGCTTTGTGTTCTCACCTCTGACTTTACAGGGGGCTGTCCCCCACTACCTCTCTCTGAAAAAAGAGTTAACTTAGAGCTCCAGTTAATAAAAATTCCTGGGCGTGACAGGAGTGTTTTAACCTACAAACTCCTCTGAAGGTTCTCTAGCCCACCTGACAGGCTTGTCCGGCCACATGTGCTTCTAAAAACAGGTTCTTTAGAGAAGTCAGAAAACTATTAGGATAAGTATAGTGGGCTGATTAGAAATTGTATTGGTGAAGGGTTTTTCATTTGTTGAGCCAATGTTTGCTGCTAAGTCTCCACATCACCTACCCTTACACACATTAATGAATATATCGAAGAAATAGGTATTAACCTTTGATACTAATCACGTTAGACCTTAGGCTAAGTAAATTCTTTCCGTGACTAAAACCCACTACACCCTCACCCTATAGGAATGTAAATTTATCTGGTGGAGTCTGTTTTAAGAAAAATCACCCCTGGAGAAGTAAATGTCCTGGATTGACCGCTGTCACAAGGAGAGGGTCATAAATTGTCAACAGGCCCCCTGGCCAGAAGATGATGTAACACCCCTAAGACCTCTGTATACATTTGTATGAAGCACCTGACTTTGATAAAAGTCAGGGCTGCTGACCCCACGTGACTTTTGTATAACATCTCAGTGTATAAAAGTAGACCATGGAAAATAAAGAATTGGGATCAGTTCCTGGAAAGACTGGTCTCCCCATGTCGCTCTCTCTCTCAAATTCTGGCTGAGTCTCCATCTGGAGCGCGGAACCCACCATGCTTACTAATTATGCCTGGGCTTCTAAGATCGGACCAGGGAGGCCTCAGTGTCTCCTCTCCTTCTGGAGAACGGAAAGACGCCTGCGGCCTACGTAAGTGGTGCAAACTTCTTGTCTTGAAGTTTTATTGGTCCCCCGCGTAAACCAAGCTACTCAGCCTCTTTTCTCCACTGAATTTTCCTACTGAGCTATCCTCGTTCTGTTATTCTTTATATCTCTAATTATAACTATCGTGTCCTGACCCCCACTGATGCCGTCCTCGCTTCGAAGTCCCTGGATCAGCTGGGGCTGGTCCCCAGCACCATCCAGCCATCTCATCCTCTGTCATCCCCTTCTCCTCTTGCTCTCAATCCCTCCTAGTATCAGAGTCTTCTCCAATGAGTCAACTCTTCGCATGAGGTGGCCAAAATACTGGAGTTTCAGCTTTAGCATCATTCCTTCCAAAGAAATCCCAGGGCTGATCTCCTTCAGAATGGACTGGTTGGATCTCCTTGCAGTCCAAGGGACTCTCAAGAGTCTTCTCCAACACCACAGTTCAAAAGCATCAATTCTTCGGCACTCAGCCTTCTTCACAGTCCAGCTCTCACATCCATACATGACTACTGGAAAAACCATAGCCTTGACTAGGCGAACCTTTGTTGGCAAAGTGATGTCTCTGCTTTTGAATATGCTATCTAGGTTGGTCATAACTTTCCTTCCAAGGAGTAAGCGTCTTTTAATTTCATGGCTGCAGTCACCATCTGCAGTGATTTTGGAGCCCAGAAAAATAAAGTCTGACACTGTTTCCCCTGTTTCCCCAACTATTTCCCATAAAGTGATGGGACCGGATGCCATGATCTTCATTTTCTGAATGTTGAGCTTTAAGCCAACTTTTTCTCTCTCCACTTTCACCTTCTTCAAGAGGCTTTTGAGTTCCTCTTCACTTTCTGCCACAAGGGTGGTATCATCTGCATATCTGAGGTTATTGATATTTCTCCCGGCAATCTTGATTCCAGCTTGTGTTTCTTCCAGTCCAGCGTTTCTCATGATGTACTCTGCATATAAGTTAAATAAACAGGGTGACAATATACAGCCTTGACGTACTCCTTTTCCTATTTGGAACCAGTCTGAGGTAGTACAATTATTGTCCACATTTAACTGACAAGGCACAGGGAAGTTAAGTGATTCTCCCCAGATAATTATTACGGCATTGTAACTGTGGTTTGAGGTTCATTAATGATTTGTAGCCTGGAAGTCTGGTTTTAGAATACATGCCTCTAACTTCAAAGGCACAGTGCCTTTTATTTTAGGTCTCATGGTACTTAACTGCTGATCTCAACCACGCATTGAGGTGTCATGGCAAGAGCACTGGCCTAGGGGTTGAGAGACTTGGGTCTGATTCCCAGGGTGGCCTTATAGGTGGTAAGTCATCTCATCTTGGCTTTGAAAATTGAGTAGGAGGAAGTAGTTGACCATTTGAATATGGTCCAGCTCTGCTAGTTGGTAGTTTTTTCATAATCAGAAGTACTATACTTTTATGCACCTCTGTCATATCTTCTTAGGAGGATGCTGAACAGCTTGAGGACAGAGACTTGTCTTGCACATTGTACATGTCACTCAATGCCTGCTGTATGACCTAACTCAAGAATTCCTACAATACTCACTGAAAAAGTCACTTCACCGTGGCTGGGAATATGTGAATAAGTCTTAGGTTTGGTAGTTGGAGGATGGAATGGCAGTGGGAGTCAGGAGAGAATGTGCTTTCATCAGGGCAAACCCACGAAAAGGTGAAATAGGTTAGCACACCAATAGCTTGGGAACATATTAACCTTTAAGAGTAATGGTAGAGGAGGAGCTCGCCGAAGAGGTCAGAAAGAGTGGCCAGGGTGGTAGGCAAAAAGCCAGAGGATACAGAGACAAAGAAGTGAAAAGAAGAGTGTGTTCAGACGGAAGAAGTCTTCATCTGTGTAAGATTTTCTTTTTTTTTAAATTAATTTATTTTATTTTTTAATATAAATTAATTTATTTTAATTGGAGGCTAATTACTTTACAATATTGTATTGGTTTTGCCATATATCAACATGAATCCTCCACAGGTGTATACGTGTTCCCCATCCTGAACGCCCCTCCCTCTTCCCTCCCTGTACCATCCCTCTGGTCATCCCAGTGCACCAGCCCCAAGCATCCTGTATCCTGCATTGAGCCTGGACTGGCGATTCGTTTCACATATGATATTATACATGTTTCAATGCCATTCTCCCAAATCATCCAAGATTTTCTAAAAGGTCAGATAAAAGGAGGATGGAGAAGGAATCGTGAGTTTTGGCAATACAGAGGTGGCCTTCATGGGAACAGTTTCAGGAGGATGATGGGGACAGGACCCAGCTGGAGTGTTGCAGAGACAATGGGAGGTGATAGAGACAGTGGCATGGCCCCAGACTCCCTGCTCCCCAACACTCACAGCCATCACTGCAGCCTGTTGGTAGATCTCCATGATTAATAGCACTAAGCCTCTGGCCTCACCACAAACTCCCTCCCTGAAAGGCCTTGTGCATGCCTTAGTCCGACCCACTTCCCGTTCCTTCCCCACTTCCCAAACCCTGATATCGCGCTGGCTAGGACTCATGTTCCGTCATCAACAGGAGCCTTCTCTGGACATTCCCTTTGCCTCCTGTTCTGATTGGATCCTGCCTCTCCCCCAAGAATGCTACTCGATCTGCAGCTGTGTCATGTGGTGGCTGCCTTCCCTCCCATACTGCTTGGTACTCTTGAGCCTGGAGGTGGGGTAGGTGTCTCCCTGCTTGCTCTTGTTGCTTCCAGACTATTATTCCTCATGCCTGTACTAAAATGCCAGTTTGGAGCTCATGGCATCAGACACCACCACCTGCTACTCCTTCCCTGTGCATTTATCTGCAGACTGCCAGGCACTCTCCTTCATCCCAGGAAGGTTTTAGCTCTCGCTCCCCATCTTTTCTCCTGCCAGCAGTTCTTGGTTAGTTCATATCCACTTAGATGACCCTTCTTGTACCCTGGCCTCTTGTTTCCTTAACCTCTTCTACTTGATGGTTTAACTCGACGCTTTCGGCTGGCCTCATTTCCTTGGTCAGTGTGGAGCATGTCATAACTGCACTGCTCCATGATCTCAATTTCAAGCATCCTACTGCCTGACTCCCCTCTCTTTTCTGTCCAGTTCCCTCCCTCTGATGCTCCAGTCCACAGATTCTTTAATCTCACTGGCATCCACAGACATTTGATCCTATGACTTGGTCACTGCCCCTTCCCCAACCATATCCTCACTTCCCATCTTATCAAATTAAATTCCATTGTAAGCACCAAAAATACTCTCCAGAGAAAAAGTGGCATTGCACTTGAGGTCACCTACCTTCTCAAGACTTTCTCCTGCCAGCTTCCAAGGTAGAGCCAGTCAGCAGCCAAGGGCAAGGATCCTGGATGCCTCCCAAGCTGGTCAGTAGCCTACTTCATGCTTCACCATCATTATGATCACTTCTTTGTTTTCACTCTCAACTTCCTTTACCCTCTGGTGTTCCATTATATGGGTCTGACAAAACCCCAACCCTGCTTAAATCTTGCTTGCCATCTCTTCTTCACCTGCACTTGGACAGTCAAACACTATTACTATAGCATAACTCACAGCCTTGCTCACTGGTTTTTCTGTAAATTTGTGACCCCCTCACCAAGTCTACCCTTAGTCCTACCCAGAAATCTCACTCAGTTCGGTTCAGACTCTTAGTTGTGTCCGAGTCTTTGTGACCCCGTGGACTAGAGCACACCAGGCTTCCCTCTCTGTCACCAACTCCTGGAGCTTGCTCAAACTCCTGTCCATAGAGTCGCTGATGCCATCCAATTGTCTCATCCTCTGTCACTCTCTTCTCCTTTTGCCTTCAATCTTTCCCAGCATCAGGGTCTTTTCCAATAAGTCAGTTTTTCGCATCAGGTAGCCAAAGTATTGGAGCTTCAGCTTCAGCATCAGTCCTTCCAGTGAATATTCAGGACTGATTTCCTTTATGAAATCTCACTACTTTTCCTTTTATATCCACCCTCATACTCTTTTACAGACGATTTCACATACTCTTTCCTTTATACTCAAACCCCAACATCTCCTTATAAGCCAGCTTATTCTTAGCTCATGACCACAATTACTTCCCACTTCACTGGGAAAATAGCAGCAATCAAAGAGGCTGGCATGAGCTCCGGTCCACAGTGACACGCTCTGCATCTAGGCCCCTGTCCAGGCCGTCCCTCTCGTTTCTGTGGACTCACCCCGGTCACGCTCCACGTGGGGGTTCGGTGCCCACGAACATGATGAGTCTCTTTGTCAGTACGCTCTGCCTCTCATTTTTCTCCTATAGTTAGTTCCCTCTGGAACCCATTCCAATCAGGCTTTTGTCCCAAACAAAGCTCTTACCATGCTAGTGTGATCCTCCACTTTGCTCCTATGTTCTTCCCTATCTCAGTCAATGGAACCTATACTCTTTCTGTGGCTGAGACCAGAAATGTCGGAATCATCTAGATTTCTCTCACACTGAGACCGATGCTTGCCAGTCCCTGGTGACTTCCCATGGAAATCCTCCACTTTGCTAAATCCAGTGGACAATTCTCCATGTCTATCTTCTTTGATGACAGCGGCAGCAGAAGCAGCATTTGATCATTGCCATTCTCTCTGCACCCTTTTCTCTTTCCGCCTTGGCCAGTTGCTCCTTAGTCTCTGACTAGTTTCCTCTTCCTTTTCCCAATCTCTAAACACTGACGGGCCCAGGGCTCCATCCCACTCCCCAGTACTATTCCCTAGTGATATCTTCCAGCCCACCTCCCCCTTAGTTACCATAATACACTGATGAATCCCACATGTTTATCTGCAGCCAGGACCCCTCCTCCGAATTTTGTAAATTTATTTTTAATTCTTTTTACATTTAAAAATATTTATTTATTTATTTGGCTGTGCCAGGTCTTGTTGTAACACACAGAATCTTTTGTTGTGGCTTGTGGGATCTAGTTCCGCGACGGGGAACCAAACCCAGGCCCTCTGCACTGGGAGTGTGGCGTCCTAACCGCTGGACCAACAGGGAAGTCCTCCTTCCCTGATTTTAAATACTACCCACTTAGCATCTTCTCATGTGTCTGTAGGCATCTCAAGGCCAGGACGTCCAATGGCAAAATATCAACTTTCCCCCAAGCCTGCTTCTCCTGTGTTCTTCCCTATCTCAGTCAATGGAACCTACACTCTTTCTGTGGCTGAGACCAGAAATGTCAGAATCATCTAGACTTCTCTCACACTGAGACCGGATGCTTGCCAGTCCCTGGTGACTTCCCCTGGAAAATGTAGCAGGCCACATTTCTGTCTCCCACTGTCTCTCTGGTCCAGCATTAATTTATTAGTTAAATTAACTAATTTAATAAAATTGAAGTTTTCTTTTAATTTTTTTATTCCATAAATACTTACATGGTACTTACTAGCTACCCAGCACTGTTCTAAACACTTTATTCATTTAAACCTTTTAATTGAATAAGGCTGGTACTGTTAATAGTCCCTGATTTGCTGTTGAGCCACAGAAAGTTTGAGTAACTTTGCCAGGATGATTACTTTAACCACCTGTTAACTACCCTCCCTGCTGGAGCCTAGGGAACTAGGTGACTCTTGCTGGAGTCACCCCTACTGCAGTGAATGGTCCTTTTTGTTCTTTAAAAAAATGATTGGAGTTGGAAAGATAGTGCATAGAGTTTCCATGGAAGAGCCACTGGTCCTCTGCTCAGAATCTTCTCATGGCTTCTCAGCCCACAGAGCAAACCCCAGTCCTTAGGACGACCTCCCTCCTAGACCTTGACCTTGACTTCTCCCCAACAAAGACACACGGGCATCTTTGGCTTCATCTCTGAATCTCTCCTCCGTTCATCTGTTCCAGCTGTGTTGTCTCAGGCCTTTCCTTGACCCCACCTCACTGCAGGGTCCTCACCTGGGCTGTTCCCTCTGCCTGGAGTACTCTTTCCCTACAGATCTGATCGATTCAGCTCCCACTCCACTGAGCATTCTGCTCGGAGAGCCCTTCCTGACCCCTCTTTACAGAGTTGCCTCCCCAGAGTCACCCCTATCTCTTTATTATGCTTTAGTTTTCATCATAGCCTTTACTATTGTTTTCCCAACACACAATTATGCACATAAGTGCACATACAAACACATAGAGACACATGTACACACACACACACACACACACACACACACACGTATTTGTGTATGTCTGTTCCCTGCACTGAAAAGTAAGCTTCTTGAAAGTGGGGACTCTTTATTTTCAGTGTATAGAATAATGTCCCCTGTGTAGTTGGCTCATAATAACTGTTTGTTGAATGAGTGATGAGAGAAATGCACCGAAAGGAATCGATACCTCATCCAATCAGCTAGCTTCCAGGGAGAGAGGCAGCTGAGTTCTCTGGGTCAGCTGTGCGGTTGGGCAGGTTGTTGACTGTACAAGGCCCTCCAGTTGAACCATCAGCAGAGGAAGTGGGGAGTCTGTTCCCTGCCCTCCTCCAGGGCTGCTCAGGACCCTGTGTCTATGGTGCACCTTGGAGAGATGGAGCCTTCTCTTCTCTCTTCTGGCTTGTCCTGACTTATATTTCACAGACAGGCTCCAGCTGGCACCAGGACAGGGCAGCCTGGTTTGTTTGCAGGGCATAGATTTGCTGAAGTAGGAAATCAGGAAGGATTCTCTGTCGGTGGCCCTGCCAGCTTTCTGCTCCTCCCCCAGCTCCAGCCCCTTCCTAGGCCCTGGCCATCGCCCACACAGCCGACAGCCCACACCACACACACCGCCAGCTTTTACCAATCCCGCCTTCTTGGCACTCACTCTGGACTCTGGTGATGCACGAAGCTGACTAGAAACCAACCTGGGCAGTTTCCAGCATGCATTTTTGGTCTTGCCTGGGGAGCCAAATGCTGGGAGGGGACGTTGGAAGGGTAGGAGGAGACTTCAAGGAAAAGATATCCGTTTTCCTGAGGACAGACTGTAGGTGATTTGGATGAAGCAGATTTTCTTGTGTAGAATTTTATTTCCCAAGAACCTATTAAAAAATTTCCTCAGGCCCAGTGTATAGGTTATGAGACCTTTCGGTTAATACTGTTTCATAGCTTTAGCGAGTGGGCGTGAAACCATGTGTTACTAATGCTTTAATATAGTTCCCTCCAGCTTCCAAGATGTTTTCATACATACTATCTCATCTGACCCTCACTATGATCCTATGAACCAGCTACTGTTATTCCTAATTTACAGAAGGAAAAACGAGTGGCAAAGTAAGAGATGGTGTTAGGTCAAAGAACCCAAGTCTTCATAGCCACTGCCCCTAGTGATGGAGCACTGGCTATATGCTGTGCATGTTATTTATTCCAATGGAAATCATAGGTACTATTATAAAGAGTGGAAACATTTCATATGGGACTATTATTGCATATGGAGGTGGAAGAAAGGAAATTGTGTATAAGTTTCAAGTCTGCGTAGGTTGCTGCAACTTATTCTATGAAGACAGAAGAGGTATTTCCGTAATCATAGTACTTATTGCACTATATTGTAATTGCCTGTTTACATGTCTGTCTCCCCCACCAGACTGTCTAGAGCAGGGATGTCTATCTGATGCCCATTGTGTCTCCATCACCTAGCACAGTGCCTGGCATGTAATAGACTCTTAATAGACATTTGCAAAATGAAAAAAATGGAAAGAAGTGATTTGCACACTGGGAAAGTCCATTTGATGAGGTTACGTTAGCTTCCCCTCCGTCTCCTATTGCTGACGGTCCTTCAGCTCTGCCATCTCCTGCCTCCTCTCCCTCCTCCAGTCAGTAACTCTTCCTGCCTGATGCCAGCCCCTCTATGCCAGCTGTTATGCTGTACTACTGTACTTTTCAAGGTACTATGCTGCTGCTGCTGCTAAGTCGCTTCAGTCATGTCCGACTCTGTGCGACCCCATAGACGGCAGCCCACCAGGCTCCCCCGTCCCTGGGATTCTCCAGGCAAGAACACTGGAGTGGGTTGCCATTTCCTTCTCCAATGCATGAAAGTGAGAAGTCAAAGTGAAGTCGCTCAGTCATGTCTGACTCTAGCGACCCCATGGACTGCAGCCTACCAGGCTCCTCTGTCCATGGGAGTTTCTAGGCAAAAGTACTGGAGTGGGGTGCCATTGTATAAGATTAAAAATATTTTATGTTTTTGTGTGTTTTTTACATCTTATTTGTGTGAAAAGTATTATAAACCTGTTACAGTACAGTACTGTAGAGCTGATGTGTTCGTTGGATACCTGGTCTACGTTTGTAGGAGCTATGAACAAAGTGGACTCACAGATGTGCTCTTGGCATGGAGCTCATTCATATGTAGGGGGCGTACTGTAGGGTTGATCCTTGCGATGCAACTTGTAAACTGTGGGACCTGGGTGGCAACCTCTCTGCATTTTGTAGAGTGGAGGAGAGTCATAATATTTAACTTGACAATCTATTGTAAATTTTGGCCCTATTTATTATATCACATATACTGGTGTAGGTCCTTGAAATGTTGGTGAGCCCCAGGGTTATTTTGAGCATTACATCTGCCTATACAGCCTCCTTGAATGACCTCAACCAGGTCCATGTGTATAGAGATGACTCCCAAATGTAGATTCCCTAAGACTCTTGCAGCCAAATGATAGCCTGACGCCTCCATACTGTGGTCTAACTGGCGTCAAGAACTGACATGGCTAAAACAGAACCCCCGACCCTCTCCTGACCCCACAGCCCCTCAGCCCCCCATTTCTGTAGGTGGCACCACATCTCTGCAGTGGCTCAAGCCAAAGACTCTCATGATCCTTTATTTCTTCTTCCCCTTTCTCTTGCTTCCAGTCCACTGGCGAGCCTGACACCTCCCAAACATATTCCAAGCCTGAGCACTCTCCCATCCCCACGGCCACCAGTCTCTTCTGCATCGCTGTCACTCCAGACACTGAAGCGGCCTCCCCATCGGCCTTTCACCCGTCTCTGCTTCCTGGTAATCTGGAATGTGTCTGTTCACACTGCAGATGGGGACATTAATAAAAGTTGTAACCCACTCGGGGTTCTGTGCCATGACTTCCCTTTGTAGTCAGAGTACAGTCTGAGCTCCTTTCTCTGGCTTGCCAAGTCCCACACTGCCTGGTTTTGGGGTGGCTTCTGGCCCCCTCCCTCTGACTCTCTTCCTTCCTCTCTGTAGTCTCACTCACCTCTCACTTTCAGGCCAGGCCTAGGCCTGCTTATCTCTCTGTCCTGGCTCCACCCTCTGCCTGGAATGTTCTTTCTCTAGAACTTAACATTATCTTTCCATTCTTGTCATCTTGACATTAGCTAAAATGACACTTCCTCAGAGAGGTTGACCTTCACCACATGGTCTAAACTAGACATCTGGTAACTCTGGGTCACATCACCCTACGTGGTTGGCTGCCTCCCCCACAAGTGCCATGCAGCCGTGTCCCCTACACAGTCGCAGTGCTGGGCGCAGTGCCCGACACCCAAGCTCTTAGTGAATATACATGAGTGAGTGGATGAATGGATGACTGGTCCGTGTGCAGTCGATGTGGTTATAATTATGATCTTGATGCTCACCCGGCCTCTGACAGCCCCCAGACATGTTGTGGGGTCTAATCCAGGGAGCTTGGGGAGCCAGGGGCTCTGGGTCTAGAGCAGGGTCAGCCCCTGGGGTGTGGAGCCTCATGGGCTGTGAAAACCCAGGTGGGTTAAGCTGCAGGTCATTTGGGCACCATCCTCCTTCACACCTTCTTCCTTTGATCACACTGAACCATGTGTTATCAGATATTGGGAAAAATATTCTAGCTTTCAAAGCTTCATTTTCCTCCTTTGCTAGGTTGTGGATGAGGACAGTGACCTTTTTTGAGTTGTTATGAAGAGCGTATAAAGTACTTAGTCCCGTACTTGGCTGTTTCCCTCCTAACATCAGGTTCCTCACCTTCCAGAGCCTTGTCTTGCCATCCCTGTCTACAGCAGGGCATAGCAGTTTGCTGAAGTCTGGGGTGCAGAAGGTGCAGTCAGGGTTGGGATCGACCACATATGGCAGTGGACCCCAGCAGCTCTCAGGTGGTGAAATGAAGAAATAAACAGGGCCCAGCATGTGGTAAAGAGTCAGTGCACGCCAGCCATTATCGTCATCGTCTTGGTCATTACCGTCTGCTCCAGCTGCCTCATTTACAGGTGAGGAAACCGAGGTCCTGAGGGCTGGGTGACTGCCAGTGCTTTCCATCAGCCAGCCTTCAGATGGCAAGGTCAGTGGATTGTGGTGAGTGAAAAGGCTCGGAGGACCCAGCCCTGTAAATCCCAGCCACAGCCCTGCAGCTGTGCTATCCTGGGAGGCGGGGCTGGGCATCCAGATTGGGAGAGACGGTAACTCAGACACGCCACCAGCATTCTCACCAGCTTTCACACCACACTCAACATCCGTGATGAATTCTGTTTAAAAAAAAAAAAAAGACGTCTCAACCTTGAAGCTTTCTGGCTGAATTTTTAAAGTCACAGGGCCAATTTTTCTCTGAACTCTTACAGAATCATGGAGAAACCAGTCAGGCTAAGTGGGAACATCCTTCCACACGCTGCCACTTGCTGGCAAAAGTCAGGCTCCTCTGGGTTAGTTCTTAGAACGGTAGAGTCTGTAGGACGCCGTTGCCAGAAGGGCACAGGGGCAGCATTTTGTTGAGTTGAATAGAGGTGCTTTGTTGAATGATCTGATACGGTTTAAATCCGTGTGCTTTGAGGAGGGGCAGGAAGGTCACTGCCACCCCCAGCCCTCCCTATGGCCTCAGACAGGGCAGCGTCCTGCGTTTAGAGGTCCAGCTTGGCCCTGAAGACACCTGAGCATGGAGCCATGCAGAGTCCCACCCCCTCACTCAAAACGAAGCATTGCAGGCTCTTAGGGTGGTAGTATATATAACAGGCTTTCAGAAACCAGAACATATGCCAATGGAACACAGAAACCATGAGCCTTCAACACACTGCCTTATCATTAGCCAAAAGCACGTTTGGAAACCGTGAGCCAAGAAGGGACCTGTAGGCATCTGCCCTGCCTTCTTGGAGTGCTGAGCATTCTGCCTCCCCCCGGGAACTGACACAGTTCTGGTGACTCCTAGAGATTGGCTTTACGATTGCCCTTTGGGGGAACTTCAGCACATATCCTTGATTTTTTTTTTTTAACCTGTCCCCTCCAGGGATTAAAAAAATAAAATAGTTTCTTTCTAGGTCTGTTCTCTAGTGACTTTCTTTCCCCTGCACTCTTCAGACCTTCCGGCAGTTCTGTGAAAGTGTCCCTCGGAGGGCAGGCTGTGGGGAATGTGAGCAGTGTGGTTCCCTTGCAGGCGCCCAGCCCCTCCCGCCGTGTCTGGGGACTCCCCCACCCCACCCCCCGCTCCCCATAATCTCTCTGCTCCTTCTCTGAGCCACCAGCTTTCCCAAGGGACAGCAGTTTGTCACCATTTCTAGGGCATGGAGCCAGGAGCCAGCACTCGGTGGGGTCAGATGACCCTCTGTTGTCCTGGTTCATCCTCTCAAGGACAAGCCAGGGAGGAGGAGGCAGGGGAGGAGAGTGTGTGGCCCTGTAGCCCAGCGCTCAGTTCTGTGTGCCTCAGCTGTCGAGTCCATGACTGTGTGTCCCTTGATGGCACCATCAGGGTCTTGTCCGTTTTGATGGGCAGGTGAACCAGTCTCTCCTCCCCACCACCCGGCCCGCCAGCGTGGTCCTTGCCTGGTTACCTTCAGAAGAGGTTCAGCCTCCTGGACATGTCCAGATACAAAGGGATTCAGTCCCAACACTTTTTTTTTTTTTTTTTTTGAAGACAATGGGAAAAGAGGTGCCCCCTAGTGTCAGCTGCACAATTTATCACACTTCCCTTCTCAAGGTAATTTTTCCTGTTTTATGGTGCCCTCTCGTGGTCATTTCTGTGTAGTGTGGCCATGGTCTCACTTAGAAGCTTTTTACAGAGTGCTATGGAAATGGGCTGGAGAACGCAATGGCACCCCACTCCAATACTCTTGCCTGGAAAATCCCATGGATGGAGGAGCCTGGTGGGCTGCAGTCCATGGGGTTGCTAAGAGTCAGACACGACTGAGCGACTTCACTTTCACTTTTTCGCTTTCATGCATTGGAGAAGGAAATGGCAACCCACTCCAGTTTTCTTGCCTGGAGAATCCCAGGGGCAGGAGAGCCTGGTGGGCTGACGTCTATGGGGTCACGCAGAGTTGGACACGACTGAAGTGACTTAGCAGCATGGAAATGGGCTGGAGCAGCCTAGGGGTCACCCATCATATTACAGGTAAGGATAACCACGCAAGAAGATGGAGAGCCTGGCAGAGCTGGGGGAGCACGCAGGGATTCCGGCTTCGGTTCTGTCAAGGCTTCCCATCTCCCTTACTGCCCTGCGCTGCGCTTCACTGATCTGGATGCATGGCTGCAAATGAGTCAGGGGTGCAGTGACACCCCTGACGTCACAGGGGTGACAGAGGGTGGCAGGGCCGTGGCTCGTAATTGACAAGCAACTGGAAACTGCCATAGAGAGGGGCTGGGTGGACAAATTGTAGTTCTAAGGAAATTGCACCTAAGGAATACTATGCAGCATTAAAGAGATATTGTGGTATTCTTTCTAGAAACCGCCAAGGAAAGATATTCAAAATAGAGTGTTAATTTTTAAAAAGCAAAATTAAAAGCAAAATGCAGACCTGTATGTTATATGATTACACTGTCATGACAGAAGGAAAGGGAGGGACAAATGTTCCTCGGCAGTGACACATGGAGAGAGGGAAATGCTCAGCGCTGAAGACCTCACACACATACACACGCACGTGCACATGCACACACACACATACACACACACACAGAGCACTTACGGTATTCCAGACACTGTGACAAGCAAGACACTTAAAAACCTTAAACGCCTTAAATGAGAAAGTATGTGAGGCGACGAGAAAGCAGTTGTTCAGCCGCTCAGTCGTGTCTACCTCTTGGCAACCCCGTGGACTGCAGCACACCAGGCTTCCCTGTCCTTCACCATCTTCCGGAGACTCGTGTCCATTCTTGATTGCAGCTTGAGCTTTATTCAGCTCGATGTTTCACATGATATGCTCTGCAAAGGAGTGAAATAAGCAGGGTGACAGTATATAGCCTTGACATACTCCTTTCCCAACTTTGAACTAGTCCGTTGTTCCCTGTCTAGTTCAGACTGTTGTTTAATGAGAAGGAAGCGCATCGCCCTCGGCCCTGGGGCCAGTCCACTGTGGCCTGTGGCCTCGGTGCTGTTTTCAGTGGCCGCGCCTCCTCCCAGCACAGGATGCCCCTCAAAAGGCCGGCTCCCCTACCCCACCTTGTTTCTCTTGGTCGTTGGCCCCTCTTACCACCTCACTCTTTCTCTTTTGTTCTCCAACGCCCAAGGTGGAGGAGGAATGAACAAGCAGAGTAGGGCCCTCTTTGCTTCTCTTCCTTACTCCGCCTCTTACCCTGTGCAGACCCGCTGTAGCACGGCACACGCCTCACTGTTTGCTCATCACCTGCTGATCTCAGTGATGGGAGAGTGTACAGGGAGGAGTTGGGTAAACTCTCTTTCTTAGGTCCTTAGGGTACAGAAATAACATACAGAAATACTTGGCATGCTCTTTGGTGTGGGGTAAGACGGCCAGACGTACTTGGCATGCGTGTGCTGAGGTCAAGTCCATCTTCACCCCTCCTCCCCCTCATCTCAGTGCTCCCTGGCCACCATCCAGTAATGACTCTCTGCCCCTTATTTCTGTGCTGAAGCTGGGAACATTTGTCCCTCCCTTTCCTTCTGTGGTGACAATGTAATCATATAACATACAGGTCTGCATTTTGCTTTTAATTTTGCTTTTTAAAAATTAACACTCTATTTTGGATATCTTTCCTTGGCGGTTTCTAGAAAGAATACCACAATGTCTCTTTAATGCTGCATAGTATTCCTTAGGTGCAGTTTCCTTAGAACTACAATTTGTCCACCCAGCCCCTCTCCATGGCGCTTGTCAATTCTGAGCCAGGCTCCTGCCACCCTCCGTGATTGGGCCACTATAACATGCGCTTTCCTTCCTGTAGGAGATGGTCCGTGGGTGGAGGAGGGTTTCCCACACTGTGCCCTCGCCTCTTGAGGACTGGCGCTTCTTCCCAAACCCCTCCTCTCATCTCAGCTGCAAATTGAAATGTGAACTTTCGCAGTCTGTATCATCTCTCTGGCCCCAGCAGAGAGGCGCAATGAATTAATAATACGCCAGCAGGAAACAGAGAGATGGGCTCCTTAGCCGTCAGTCTGTGTGCCCAGCCTCTCCGCTCACTAATTAGCATGCTGACAGCCTTGGTTTCATTTAGAGCCAGGGTCAAGCTTCGGAGACGTTTGTGCCTCAGCATGGGCTATCTGGCGCAGAGCGGGGAGCCCAGGTCCCTTCCTGCGTGGAGTGGGTGCCTTCTTGCAAGAGTCTGGCTGAATTCAGAAGTTCCTCCTGGGAACCCTGTGTACCTCCTGGGGGTGGGATGGAAATGGGCCTGGGGATGGAGGCAGGGATGGCCGTTATTGTCCAGGTGGTGCTGGCTGGCGTGTGCTGGTCCAGGTGACTGGTTTGTGACCTTAGTTCTGCTGCAGCCAGGTGACACTTGCTGAGCTGTGCTGGAGATAGTTGTCTCAGGGAGGAGCCTTGTCTTCAAACTACAGGCTCCCTTTAGGGAGAGATGGTCCAGGAAGATTGCCTCAACATAAATACTGTTCTAACTCCACAGTCGTGTCTCACCACACTCCTAGGAGGTTAGCGTTTAGGATTAGGAGGTGTAACCTTCAATCTGGCCCTAGCACAGTCCCAGGCTTGTATAAAGTTGCTAAGGAAATGCTTCTGTACAGGAGACTGTCACCAAGAAGCTGTGTGACCCTGGCTAATCCTCTACCTCTCTGGGCTCTGTTTGTAACGTGGGTTAGAAACAGCCCTTGCTTGCTGTCTGAGGCAGTGTGGCCAGATGACTCAGAGTGTAGCTTGTAGGTCCGACAGCCTGTTTTCAATCCAGACTCTCACACCTGGAAGCTGGGTGGCTTTGGGTAAGTCACTTCACCTCTCTGGGTCTCTGTTCCCGCCTCCCTTTATTATATAGAGCTAGTCTTAGTGTGGTATTGACGTAAACGCCAATCTGATGAAAATAATTTTTCCCCCATGTTTGTACGCTGTTTGACAGATGGACTCGAGATGAAATCTCTGAGGCCACCTGGCTGAGACTCAGCCCTGTTCCCTCCCCGCTCCTCCCCGCTCCCCGTCTTCCCAAGTAAGCTATGGAGCCTCTTGGGGGCCACGTGACCAAGACAGAGTCACATCTTCTGGGCTGGGCTGCAGGCCTCGCCTCCTCCTGCTCTTGGTCCTGGTGTGGCTGAGGTCCAGGCTCTCTCAAGCCCATCCTCTCTCCCCTGGTGCCCAGGACACCTGCCCTTCCTCCCATATCGCTCTTGGGCCTCCCACGCTGCTGCAGGGGTGGGAGAGGCTGCGCATTGCAGACCGGGTTCCCAAAAACAGACTTGGAGACAAGGATTAATGTGCAGGATGTTTATGCCAGGGTGGGAGGGTGCTCTTGGGATCAACACCCGGAGAAGGAAGGGAAGGAAGCAGGATTGGGCAGAGAGAGAAGTTGGGCTGTGATGCATCTCAGCAAAGGCCTTAGATGACCTCATGGGGTGGTGGTGGAGGACTCTAGAGTTTGGAGGGTCTTCCAGAGTTATCCTGAGCTGTGGTGAAGAGGCCAGGCCTTTCTCTTCCCTCTTCGGCAGACCCTAGATGCAGACCAGCCCCTGGAAGGTGGCATGTCGTAGGTCCAGGTGGACAGCGCAGCTAAAGCAGTCCCTGAGGGGGCTGACACTGCGCACCCCATGCCAACAGCATCTGAGCAGCTGGAGGAAAGGACCCGCAGTCCTGATGAGAGACGGGGCATGTCACAGCATCCACTAGACTGCTGTAAGGGCTCCTGCGCCATCAGAGGGAGGGCATCGTATCCCACCAGCCACACAGCGCAGACGTGCCTCTGAGCAGAGACATGGGGGCTGGCCAGGACCTTCCAGAACACCAGCCAGGAACTGCTCTCTCCAGGGCGCTTGTCTGTTGTGGGGGCTGGCCTCTCTGTTCCGACCTGTCCCCACACCTGTGGATGTGGTTGGAGCCTCTTGATGGAGGGTCTGGCCGGGATCACCTGCCCGGCATCCAGGCTGGGCCCTGCCGTCTCAGGGTCCTCTTGGATGCTTCTGGCCACAGAGCTAGGTGGCAGCTGGCAGTCCTTGAGATTAGGTAGACCTGGGCCTGTCACCCAGCAGACCGGCATGTCCCTTCATCTTCCCGGCATTCAGGACAGTGGTGTCTCAGGATTGTTTCTGTCGTTTCTGTGTGTTTACCGTTGCCAACAAGCTGCATACTTTCTCATGCCTTTGTGCTGTGCTAAATCTCATTTGCATGAATGTTTATTATCAGTCTTGGGCTTGTCAGTTTGGGCTGCTGTAACAGGGCCCCATAGCCTGGGTGGCTTTTAAACAACGGAAATTTATTTCTCATAGCTTTGGAGGCTGGAAGTCTGAGATCAAGGTTACCCACTCCGGTATTCTGGCCTGGAGAATTCCATGGATAGAGGAGCCTGGCAGGCTACAGTCCATGGGGTTGCAAAGAGTGGGACACGACTGAGTGACTAAATAGCAACAACAACAGAGAGCCTGGGGACTAAGATTGTCACAAGGGAAGAAGGCCACGGACACTTTTCTTTAGGTTCAGCCATCGTTAGATCTGGAGCTGTGGTGACCTTTCAAGGTTATGGACTCCTTCAAGTATCCCCGGAAAGCTATGGAACTCTTCTCACCCAGAAACACACACTCATATACACACACCAGCCTGAACACTTTTGCCTGCAAATGATTACAAGGGATTTATTTTATATACATAAAAGAGAAAAATGATATCCCAAAGGAATATGCCTCTTCCTCAGTTATTCATGTAGAAATTAATGACCGTTTGCTAAAAAAAAAAAAAAGATTCAAACTGTACAAGTAAAACAAAAGGTAAACTCTGCTTAAAATTAAATTTGAATAGAAGATTATTATTGTTGTTGGCCGTGAATAAGGAACCAAAATTGTACAGAGGTACATCGTCTTTGCTAGCCTTGGTTTTGATCATAACATACTCAGAATCTCAGAGATATGTCATTCCATCATTTTGAAGAAATCATGACTCCTTTTTAAAATTGAAGTGTATTTGATTCCTTCCCTGATAGCTCAGTTGGTAAAGAATCTGCCTGCAGTGCGGGAGACCCTGGTTCAATTCCTGGGTCAGGAAGATCCTCTAGAGAAGGGATAGGCTACACATTCCAGTATTCTTGGGCTTCCCTGGTGGCTCAGCTGGTAAAGAATCCACCTGCAATGCGGAGACCTGGGTTGGGAAGATCCCTGGAGAAGGGAAAGGCTACCCACTCCAGTGTTCTTGCCTGGAGAATCCCAGGGACGGGGGAGCCTGGTGAGCAGCCTATGGGGTTGCACAGAGTCGGACTCGACTGAAGTGACTTAACAGCAGCAGCAGCATAGTCCTTGGGGTCACAAAGAGTTGGACATGACTGAGCGACTTTCACTTCAATTGTGTTAGTTTCAGGTATACAGCAAAATGATTGTAATATATATATATTATTTTTCAATTTATTTACCATAATAGGTTCATTACTAGATATTGAATATAGTCCCTGTGCTGCACAGTGATTTCTTGTTGTTTGTCTCTTTTATATATAGTAGTGCATATCTTTGGAGAAGGCAATGGCACCCCACTCCAGGGCTCTTGCCTGGAAAATCCCATGGATGGAGGAACCTAGTGGGCTATAGTCCATAGAGTCATGAAGAGTCAGACACGACTGAGCGACTTCGCTTTCACTTCTCACTTTCATGCATTGGAGAAGGAAATGGCAACCCACTCCAGTGTTCTAGTCTGGAGAATCCCAGGGACGGGGGAGCCTGGTGGGCTGCTGCCTATGGGGTCGCACAGAGTCGGACACGACTGAAGCAACTTAGCAGCAGCAGCAGCAGCAGTGCATATCTTTTAGTCCCATACTCCTAATTTATCTTCTCCCCCGTCTTTCCCCTTTGGTAACCATATGTTTGTCTTCTGTCTGTGAGTTTGTTTCTGTTTTGTAAATAGGTTCATTTGTATTATTTTTAGGTATAAGTGATATCATATAATATTTGTCTTTCTCTGTCTTCAGTTAGTATGATATTCTCTAGGTCCATCCATGGTGTTGAAAATGGCAATATTTCATGGTTTTTAATGAAGTACAGGTAACATCTGGGCTTGCAGTTGGCATCTGAAGTCCAAGGAGGGGGTGATGGGACCCTCTATCGGTAGCAAGTTGGTCAGAAGCACAGGTAACAAGCTGGGTGTCCGATTACTGTCTGAAGTTGGGGAGTAGGGGGCAGTCTACTGATAAGATAAGAACGAGACCCTTATCTTGTGGAATCTTAGGCTGTCTCTGGGTGGATAGTGTCAGAACTGAGTTGAATTGTAGGGGATCCCCACTCTATATTGGAATTGGGAAACAGGGACCTAAAACTGTACCCTGACCTGGAGCTTAGCCTCCCTCTGGTGTCAGGGGAGAGGACCAACCCTTGGAGGATAACCCACGCTGTCACCGACCCTCGCCATCCCCTCTCTGTCCTGTGCTCACCTCCTTTGTGACTCCCCTTGCTACTTTTTCTCAGCTTAAGAACCTGGGGTCTCTCCCCACAAGGCTTGTCTCAGCCTGATCCTGGAGAAACCATATTTGCAGTCCCCCAATCCTGCTTTGAACTGTGGTGTTGGAGAAGACTCTTGAGAGTCCCTGGCACTGCAAGGAGATCAAACCAGTCCATCCTAAAGGAAATCAGTCATGAGTGTTCATTGGAAGCACTGATGTTGAAGCTGAAACTCCAATTCTTTGGCCACCTGATGCAAAGAGCTGACTCATTTGAAAAGGCCGTGATGTTGGGAAAGATTGAAGGCAGGAGGAGAAGGGGACGACAGAGGATGAGATGGTTGGATGGCATCACTGACTCAATGGACATGAGTTTGGGTGAACTCCGGGAGTTGGTGATGGACGGGGAGGCCTGGAGTGCTGCAGTCCATGGGGTCACAAAGAGTCATGACTGAGAGACTGAACTGAACTGAACTGAACTCTGCTTATCTGGGCTCTTTAACATCCTCTCAATTTTTCATTGCCTTTAAAATCTTCAACCGTTTAAAAAACGTAATGATGTAGATTTTTTTTTCTCTCATTAAAAAGGACATGATTATTGCAAAACAACTGGGAACGCCTGAGTATAAGGAAGAATATAAAAATCACTCATAATCCAATCACTCCAATCCAAACACTGCCAGTATTTTGATGCGTTTTTCCCTTTGGTCTTTTTGGAAACATTTTAGATACATACAAATGTGTTTTTAATTTCTTTTTTTCTCCCTAAATTGAGCTCCTGCAGAATATAGTTTTCTATCTTGTTTCTTTCACTTTTCGTTATATTGTGAATAATATAATAATACCATTAAGTATTATTTGAGAATTAGATTTGTAATGGCTAATGGCTGAAGTTCAGGGAAAAACTTTGGGGCTTTTTATGCTGATGTTAAGATAGAGACTCATAGAAACTTAGTTCCTGTCTTCCTGCTTATTCTTCCTCCCCAAAGAGTTCTTGACCAAGAGAAGTGCAAATAAGGAGAGCAGCAGCCAACTGTGAAATAAACTGTTTCACTTGTATCTCGGCGCAGCAGGAGCAGCAGCTCTTGGATGTTTCTGGGCTCATTGGTCTAAGTGAAGTTTCCTAACCCCATCCCTGGAATCTTAGATGATCTCGGTGGGCCTGTGGAGCTGACTTGGGCTTGACTTACTTAGCTGGCTCTGTGTGGCCTTGGGCAGACAACTTAACCTCTCTGGGTATTTCCTCATCTGTAAAACAGACAATAGTACCCCTTGGAGTTTCGTACAGTGTAAGTGAGGTGAACAAATAGCATGTTTGCTACAATACTTGGCAAATAATGATCAATAAATGTTAGTTTTACCGTTTTCCTATCATTGGGTATTTATGTGCTTAAAGTTTTTTTTCACTGTTGTAAATGAATCAGTTTATCAATATGCAGCAAATATTTACTGAGATCTTCCTAGGTGCCAAGGATTCTTCTAAATGTTGGGAAGGGCACGGGTAACCATGACTAGACAGGGGTCATCTCATGGAGTTTAAACTTTAGTGGAGAGAAACGACAAATAAGGTAAGTTCAGGTGGTAATAAGGGTTATAAATAAAATAAGATAATATACTGAATTAAAGGGTGGCAACTTTGGGTAGGGTGGTCAGGGAGGACCTTCCTGAATAGGTGACCTGAGTGACAGGGAAAGATGTGGAAAGGGCAAGTCAGAAGGCTCTGAAATGGGAGTGAGCTTGGGAAGTTCAATCAAAATTCAGAAGCATTGAGTGAAGCATTGAGTGAGCAAAGAGGGCTTGAGGAGGGGTCCCGGAGGTAGACAGGGGCCACCTCATCATGGAGCGCTTTGGGGGACAGAGTGAGGAGTATCAACTTTATTGCACAGTGTGAGGGACCCCCACTGGAGGGTTTTGTGATGGGGAGAGACACACGTTCACTGGTGTGAGCTGGACCTGGCCCATGTGGGCTTGTGAGAGTGGTTATGCCTGTTCCTTCCAAACTAATTGTTTGGTGACATCACACTGGTGATTTAAATGGCCACGGTGAGAGGATTTACACCACGGAAATTTGGAGCAAATGCTGTGAATCAGGGCTTTCATCTTCCAGGGAGCCTGTTGTTAACAAGTACCAGCACACCACTGGAATGGACTGACACAGGTTTTTAAAAACATTTCTTGAGCTTCTGTGTGGAGAATGAATTATATGCAGGTGATACTGCAATGAACATTCTTGAATACATCATTTTGACTGTAGTTCTGGGTATTTCCTTAGGAGAAATTACTAGAAGTGAAATTACTGCATAAAATTACCTAATCACTCCATACTGAAAGTTTCACCAATTTATTCTTCCACCAGCAGTGAGAGTCACGTTTTCTATACCCTTACTTATGCTGATCATTAGCAAGAAAAGAAGGGGGAAAAAGAGAAAAATTAAATTTGTTAGATAAAAAACGGTGTCCTATTTGATAATTAATGATTGGATGCTTATTGCCCATTTGTTCATCTTCTTTATTGAATTATTTATTTATGTTCTATTCTCCTTTTAAAAAATCGGCGGTTTGCACTTTTCTTATTGACTTGTCAGAACTCTATACATGAAAAGTTTTAATTTTCTGTCATTATGTTACAAATATTTTTCCTTAGTTTATGTATTCCTCTAATTTTTTAATATATTGAAGTTTTACATTTCTGTGGAATAAGACATATTGTTTCTTCAGCCCGAGAAATACTCATTTATGTTTTAGTTATATTTTAAAAATACATCTTTAATCCATCTAGAATTTACTAAGTTCTTAGGTAATGTTCTTGCCGGGAGAATCCCAGGATTGGCAGAGCCTGGTGGGCTGCCATCTATGGGATCGCACAGAGTTGGACACGACTGAAGCGACTTAGCAGCAGCTAGGTAATGTTCAATTTCATTTTATTGTAAATGGTTAACCAACTTTCCCAGTGCTAGGTGTTTTTGAAATATATTCCCCTATCGTATTTTTATTTGGACTATTTTTAGAGCAGTTTGAGGTTCAGAACCAAATAGAGGGAAAGGTACAGAGCTTTCCCATACACACCCTGCTCCACGTCTGTATAGCCTCCCCAGTTACCAGTTACCATCAGTTCAGTTCAGTCACTCAGTCATGTCTGACTCTTCATGACCCCATGGACCGCAGCATACCAGGCTTCCCTGCCCATCACCGACTCCCGGAGCTTACTCAAACTCATGTCCATCGAGTCGGTGATGCCATCCAACCATCTCATCTTCTGTCGTCTCCTTCTCTTCCTGCCTTCAGTCTTTTCCAGCATCAGGGTCTTTTCCAGTGAGTCAGTTCTTCTCATCAGGTGGCCAAAGTGTTGGAGCTTCAGCTTCAGCATCAGTCCTTCCAATGAATATTCAGGACTGATTTCCTTTAGGCTTGACTGACTTGGTCTCCTTGCAGTTCTCATCATCCCCCACCAAGTTTGTTACACTTGATGAACCTAACTGACACATCATAGTCACCCCAAATCCATAGTTTACCTTAGAGTTCACTCTTCATGCTCTTGATATTGTACATTCTATTTGTTTGGATAAGTGTATAATGATGTATCCATCATTAATAATATCATGCAGAAAATTTTCACTGCTCTAAAAATCCCCTGTGCTCTGCCTATTTATCCCTCCCTAGTCTTCATTTGGACAGGGAGGCCTGGCGTGCTGCAGTTCATGGGGTCGCAAAGAGTCGGACATGACTGAGCGACTGATCTGATCTGATCTGAGTCTCCATTCTAACATATTTTAATGGTTAATACTGTATCATATTGGGGCTTCCCTAGTGGATCAATGGTAAAGAACCCATCTGCCAATGCAGAAGACACAAGTTTGATTCCTGAGTTGGGAAGATCCCCTGGAGAAAGAAAAGGCAATCCACTCCAGTATCCTTGCCTGGGAAATCCCACGGACAGAGGAGCTTGGTGGCTACAGTTGCAAAAAACTTGGACACAACGACTAAATAACAACTGTATCATGTTATCAATACCAATGCACTGATTATTATCATTAATTTATGATATTTACAGTTTTCCAGTAGTACAGATGACGCTGTGATGGGCATCTTTCTTTATTTTTTTAAATTTTTTTTGGAGTATATTTACTTTACAATGTTGTGTTAGTTTCTGCTCTACAGCAAAGTGAATCAGTTATATGTATACATATATCCCCTCTTTTTGGATTTTCTTCCCATTTAGGGCATCACAGAACATTGAGTAGATTTCCCTGTGCTATGCAGTAGGTTTTTGATAAATTTTTGATATTTCTTTGGTTAGGGTCTCCCATATGCTAACCTGGAAATAAAAAATTAATAAGCATCATTAGTTTATTTGGGAGTGATCCAGGAGCCATCAGTAAGAGAAGTGAGAAAGGGAAAGGGAGAAAGTCTATACAGGCTGTGTCGTGGGCAATTAAGGGCTCAATTCCAAGTGACCTTTGGGTGTCTGTATTGAACTCATCTCATAGTTGTTCCCACAGAGAATGAAGAATCCTTAAGTTCTGTCCGAGATTGGTTAAGGATTGCTCCCAGAGGTGTTAACTCCTTGGAACTTCCAGCCAGTCCCATGTGTGACCTGGTACACTTTCTTACCCAGGAAAGATTCCAGGCAGAGAGTTGCCAGCCCAGCACTATTTATGGAGTAAATCTTTCTCCACTGATTTTTAATGTTACTTATATCATCATCTACAACCTAAGGTATAGTATAGTCTGTTTTTGTCTCTACTTAATTATTACATTGCTCTATTATTTCCTCACTATCATGTGGTTTTGATTTTTAGCTTTATAATATATTAGAATATCTGCTAAAGTAAATTCCCCTTTAGTATACTTTAGAATCACTTTGCAATAATATTAAAAATTTACAATTTTGCTGGGAATTATGACAATGTTCAGTTGATTCGGAAAGCAAGAACATTTATACTTTTTTCCATCATGGAACATGGTGTTTTTTTCAAGGTTTCGCTTACATTTTGCAGTAAAATATAATTTCCTTCCTTTATACAGATTATGTTTCTACATATCTTGTTAAAATTTTTGAAGATATAATTTTTATTGCTATTATGAACAAGATACTTGTTTTCTAACACGTTATTGCTGGCATGCAGGCAAGCTATAATTTTTTGTGTACATTGATGTTGACCATTTATATTGGTGTCCCATTGAAATCTAGACTCCTATAACGTTCTGCCGGATTCAGAACTGTCTGCCCCCTCCAGCTTTATCTCTACACCTTCTCTGTTCTTTCTGTCCTCTGGACCCTCTGGCTTTTTCTTACCTCCTCCACCATCCTGACCTTTTTGTCTCACCATGTGGCACAGTCTGCTCCTTTTATCTAGAACTTCTCATTCTGTTCTTTATGCAGCTGATTGCTTTTTATCCTTCAGATCTAAGCTCATACATCCATCCTCTCTTCCCAGAGGACTTTCCTGACCACCCTCTCAATCTGGAATTACTTGTTTGCAAGAACCCTGGCCATTTACTCATCAAGCTGTTTCCACTGATTAAGACAGTATTTGTCACATAGTTGTTTAGTTGCTAAGTTGTGTCTGAATCTTTTGCAACTTTATGGACTGAGGCTGGCCAGGCTTCTCCGTCCATGGGACTTCCCAGGCAAGAGTACTGGAATGGGTTGTCATTTCCTTCTCCAGGGGAATCTTCTCCTCCCAGGGATCGAACCCACGTTTCCTGTGTTGGCAGGAGGATTCTTGACCGCTGAAGCCCCCTGTCACGTTATAGGCTCTAGTATATATTCTTGGAAAGAGCCAGTGCATCTGGCTACCTTTCTGAGCTCTCAAATTAATACAGTTGAAGAAGTTCTTTTACTTAGAATGTCCAGGATTGGTTTATTGTATTCAAATGATATTTCTGAGGTTGAGGTATCTTAAGTCCAAAGAGCTCAGTGATTGATAACAAAATATTATGAAATAAAATGCAGCTAAACATTTGTTACCCATTAAAACATCAACCACTAATGCATGATTCAAATGGGACTCTCAGGACCTCCGTGAGTGCTTACCGAAAGCATCTCTGACTGGTTGTTCTGAAGTCCAGACATCCCCATCACATTGTGCCCGTGGAGCTCAGACTACCACAGGCTCTCCTTCTCACCACATGGCTGATGTGTGTCCAACAATTCAATATTCTCTTTTTTAAAAAAAATTCTGCATTTGCTCTCAGTCCTATCTCTTCATCTTCCTGCACTCTCCATCTAACAGATCATTTCTACCAGTGTAAATACATGTTATATAATCTCCCATTAAAAAAAAAAAAAAGCGACTCTATGGGATGTCGTGCCCCCCTTTATCTTTTGTCCTGTTTCTCTGCTGTCCTTTACAGTAAAACTGCTTGAAAGAGATGTCAGTAGTTGTCTCCACTTTTTCATCTGTTATTCCCTCCTTGGCTGACTCTAATAGGCTTCTGTCTGCTAAAGCCACTCTTGTAAAGTGGTATCCTTGTTACTGAATCCCAGGGTTCCTGCTCTGCCTTTCTTTGACTTTGACTTCTCAGAGTATTCGGTACCGCTGATGACTCTCACTATCGCAGCATTTACTTCTCTTGGCTTTTGCGACAGCCTGCTCTCCTTGTTTCCTGCCTTACTCCGTGATTGTTCCTTATTGAGTCTGTTACTGGCTCTTCGTCTGTGCTGTATGCCTAATGTAGGTGTGCCTCAGACCTGGGTGTTGACCCTTTTATCCTCGCTGTCTTTATTCACCCCCTAGGAGCTCATCCATTCTTGCAGACTTCCAGAAATCCATATGTGGATGACTTCCAGCCTTCATCTCTCCTCTGAGCTCCTGAGGCTTAATCCAGCTGCATCCTTTGCACCTTCTCTCAGGGGTCTAGTGGCGTCTTCAGTTTCACATACCCAAACCAGAACTTTCCACATACCCTCTTTTCCACATCTCTTCCTCCCCCATGTCTTCTCTGCTTCACAAGTGACACCACCATCTATGGTGTAAGATGTGTGGCGGGAGTAACAGCTACGTTCCCCAAGGGTACTGTTCCCTCTGGCCTCTCTCCCATCTGACCCTCCTCATTGTGTGGTACATGTCCCAGAACCCAGTGTCTACAGGCAGTTCTCCTTCCTTTCCACTCCCACTTCCTGTTCCTTCTTGGGAATTTTGGTCTCGTAATGACCCTAGAAGCAGAGGTGCTGAAGGCTACCATGCACGATGGTATTCTGTCTTCTCCCAAGTTGTATCCATATAGGAGAAGTTTGGCCTCCTGGTTTTCTGGGTCTGGGTAGCAGAGCTCCTGCCTCCCTGTGATGTGAAGCAGGAATTACAGATGAGGGATGGTGCATTGATGGAAATTCTTTCAGGCCGGTAGTTTTTTTCTATTCCAATTCCATTCTCAGTTTTTTTTTTTTAAATGTTATTTGTTTTTGTACATTTTCCCCTTTATCATTATGGGTATTTTGGTGCAGAGTGAGAAAGTCTAAATCAAAGACTATTAGTCAGATGGCGTTGTAAGTTAGAAATTCCCAGAGAAAGACAAATATAAATAATTATGAGAAACTTCTTTATGCCCAGCAGAATGACAAAATTCAGAAAAGTGGCTAATACCCATGTTGGCACTGATGAGGGGAGTGGGAACTTTCATGGACTGCTGGTGAAAGCATAATGGTACAATGATTCTGGGAGATAATTTGGTAGAATCTAGTGAAATGACATGTATATGACCTATGACCCAGAAGTCCCACTCAGATACATAGATCCTAGAGAAGTACTTTGTGTAGATCCAAAAGGCCATGTCCAAAGAGTTCATTGTCATATTGCTTGTAGTATTATGGCATTAATGGCAGCTTAGGTCCCCATTACACAGGGAATAGGTAAGTCAAGTGCAGTGGAAGCAGCTCTGGCTATGTAGTAGGGAAGCAAGAGCCTATATACTGCAACACGGATGAGGTTTACGAATAGTATTGAGGGAGAAAATGAGAAACAATGAAATTCCTTACATAGGTAAGTTAAAAACATCCCTCCCTCCTAATATCTCATATTTTGTAAAGATAAATACTTAAGATTATATGCTAAATGTGTCCGAGAGGTATTTATGCTGGAGGAGGGGTTTGAAGGTGGGAGTTAAGAATGAAGATGTGAAAGCCCTGGTGCCTCCTGAGTCATTTCAGGGAGAGGGAAGGACAGCATGCAGGAAATTAGAAAGTTCAGATTTAAAACATTTCTCCCGTGAATTTCAGAAGGCTAGATTTACATTTCCCAAGTAGTTTTTTTGTTGTTGTTGATTTGTGCATGTGTGTGTATGTGTGTATGAACCACCCTTAAAACCCAAGTCCATGACCAGCATGAGTGGGCCAGGCCTTTGTTGATGGGGGGTAGGGGTGGACTTTTGCTTGTTTCTGTCCCCAAATCATTCTCAGCTACAGATGATGTGAAACCACTATGCTTAGTCAGTCCCTCTGTGTTTAGAGGGTGAGCCTTGTGGACTGGGTCTACACCCCACCTGGTGCCCCCAGCTCCCATTGGATCTACACCCCCGCCTGGTGCCCCCAGTGCCCAGCGGGTCTACACCCCACTTGGTGCCCCCAGAGCCCAGCGGGTCTACACCCCTGCCTGGTGCCCTCAGCACCCAGCGGGTCTACACCCCTGCCTGGTGCCCCCAGCGCCCAGCGGGTCTACACCCGCGCCTGGTGTCCCCAGCGCCCAGTGCAGTGATGGGCAAGGAGTGAGCTCTCAGCACTTGCTAGCTACTTCCAATTGTATCACTTCATTGGTGACTTTTCTGGTGTATATGCTTGCCTTGGCAGGAGGCTTATGCAGGCATTTCTCCACCAAAAAGGCAGGTCTCACCCACAGAGACAGCTTTGTCTATCTCCCAAGAGAAGAGCATGTCATCTGATCATAGATAAATATCCTCAAAATGACGGCCAAGTCCATCCCCACAAGGAGATAGCATCTTTTCTATTCAGAGAATACCCTTGTAGAGCTCTGTTCAAGTTAACCCAATCTCACAAATGTACATTGAATGCCTACTAAGTGCAACGGGGTTGAAGATTTGGGGGCAATTCCAATGAGATGACCAGAATGCTCTAGAATGAGTGGGAACTAGAGTGTGGTACATGGATTACAATCCTTTATGCAGTAATAGAAATAATAGGGAATAATAAGGACTTACATTTATAGAATTCTTTATACCTTTCAAAAGCATTTTGCTGTCAATTATCTCAGCATGGTTTGGTGACCATAGTCTCAGGCGGTCCTTGTGATCAGGTAGATGTTTGCTTTGGAAAATGGTCTCCGGCACTGGCTACCTACTTTTTGGGGTTGCATGAGTGTGCGGGGGGACAGAGGCAATTGTCATGTGCTTCCACAGAAGGAGATGAAGGAGCCAAGACTGAAAACTTCCTGTCCCTAGCTGTGAAACTAACTCTGCTCCACGATTCCCCAGGGGTGTCCTGAAATTCTTCAAAGGAGTTAATTGTCGCTCACTTGAATTTTTAAAATACACACGTATGCTGTGTATCACAATGCTTCTATTCAGGATGGACCAGAGGAGGTGGACTGGAAGTTGTATGTGTGTCAAAGAAGCTGTCAATCAGCCAAAGAACAGTGGGTACCTGAAACTCCCCCAAATTTGGGGGAGTGATTGGTCTGTGTTCACACCTGCGGGCTTGGCAGAGGCAAAAGGAGGTGGTGGTACTGAAAAAGTTGACGTAACTTGTTGGATGACTGGGGTGACTCCACACTCTGAACCCAAGATGCTCTGACTGGGGCCCCAGCTGGTAAGATGCCCAGGTCTTCCCAGAGCCTAGAAAATCAGGCTTCCTAGCCCCCAGGCAGCATGTCAAGTCTGCAATGCAGAGTGGGTGGTGAGGGCTCAGTTTACCAAGATAATTTTCAGTTGACTAAGTGAAATGATTCGGTGCGTCTAGCATTTGTTTATCGATCCCAGGCAAGTATTGTTTTAAGAACAACACTTGGGTGGCTGCTTGGTTTAAGAACACAGTGGCCTTGGTCAGTCTTTTCATTCCCTACCCAAGTTGGCAGTGCCAGGCTCGCTCTATTGTAGCATCTGGTTAATACAGACACACGGATCACCCTGTGTTCTCGGAACTTCAAGTGCGTCATATTGGCTGGGGAGGAATTCATTGACGACAGGGCCTCAGAGGAATGTGTCGAGGGCTGCCTCTGCTTCCTTCCCCTGCCTTGCTGGTTTGCCGGGGAAGTGAGATTTGTGGGCAGCTGCCACTGAGTGTGTTTGGGCTGGAGGCAAACTATTGTGTGTTCTTAGCCCGATTCTACGCAGTACAGTAGGAAAGGGGCCAGAGAGTGTAGCTGGCAGCAGGGGCGCCTCCGTGTGGGGAACATGAGGCAACTGGGAGACGTGATGGAAGAAAGAGGATGGGGGAGAGTTAGGGAAGCCCTTATGCCCCACGTCTGGCAGCTTGGACACTCAAGTGGCCATGTCTATGCCTCACAGGTTGTGTAGTCGGTGCACTCACAGCATTTTAAAGCCCGCGTGGGCCTTGGACTCTGGAAGGTGCTGTAATTGGCTGTAAGAATAGCAGCTCAGCTTTCTACTTGACTAGGGGATGTGGGAGTGGGGATTAGGTTGTGAAGGGCAGAGGCCTGTGTTACTCCCCGTTTCGTTCTGGTATCTTCTCTCCCCAGCTGCCTCAAAAGAGTTCCCAGTGGTCTGTCTTCTCACGTCCTCTGTTGTGAGCAGGCGGGCTGCCCATCACCCAGATGGCAGGGCCTCCAGAGGCCTCTTCCAGCTTCCGAATGTCCTGTTTCTCGAAGATCCTAGCAAGAGTTTGAAGGCATGATTATGTCCTGGTTCTCAGTCTTCAGATAGACTCAAACCACCTTCATTCTTGGTCCTTCAGCATCCTTCTATTCCCTTGCCTTCTTCCATTTCCAGCATGTGGTGAATGGGGGGTGGGTACCGGGTTCAGTTAAGATTGTTTCCCGCCACGTGAGAGCAAGTGTCTCAGCACCACTGTGCCCAGCTGTCCCATCCACCAGCCACTCCCTCCACAGAACCGCTACCTGCTCTGTCCTGGGAGTACCTTCTTCAGCCTGTCCCGCCTGGTTCAGGGTGACCTTTCTTCTTTCCCTCAGCCCAGAGCAAGAAAAGCAGGATACTTATAAACCAAGGAGGAGAAAAACACAGCCCACCACGTGCAAAAGGGCCACGCACCAAGGGGGCTGCGTAATATGATGGGAAACACACCAGACTTGTGTTCGAGTCCTGCCTCTGGCTTAGCAAACTGTTTTGATCTACATGAATCATTTTGCTTCTAAGGTCTAACGGACTTCCCTGGTGGTACAATGGTAAAGAATCTACCTGCCAATGCAGGGGACATGGATTTGATCCCTGGTCCAGAAACTCAGATCCCACATGTCTTGGGGCAACTAAGCCTGTGTGCTGCAACTCCTGAAGCTGGCGTACCCCACAGCCCATGCTCAACAACAAGAGAAGCCTCTGCAGTGAGAAGCCTGCACATTGCAGATAGAGAGTAGCCCCCACCTGCCCCAGTAGAAAAATCCAGCACAAAGCAACAAAGACCCAGTGAGGCCAAAGAAAGATAAATAAGTGAAAGTGAAAGTTGTTCAGGCCTGTCCCACTCTTTGCAACCCCAGGGACTATACAGTCCATGGAATTCTCCAGGCCAGAATACTGGAGTGGGTAGCCTTTCCCTTCCCCAGGGGATCTTCCCAACCCAGGTATTGAACCTTGGTCTCCCGCATTGCAGGCAGATTCTTTACCTTCTGAGCCACAGGGGAAGCCCCAAAGATAAATAAAAACTTTTTAAACAAAAGACAGGTTCTTTTGCTGCAAAATGTCTCTACTTTCTCTTTCTCACAGAACTAATATGTAAAATGTGCAAAAGCTCTTGGTTAAAAATTAAATACTAGATGAAAGACCAGACAGGCTTGGATTGGCTCAGGCTTCTCAACTGTTCCGTCATCACTATCATCTTGGGGTTTGTCCCCATGGTCCTTGACCTCACACTTCAAAGTTTGTCTCCTCCCTGGATTTTCCCAGTCGATGGGAAATGTGCTTCTCTTGTTTCTTCATAGTTGTGGAAGACGACTATGAAAATGGCTTTGACACATTTTGAATCCTGGTGCTTTCATCTATAGTCCACTGCAGAGAAAAAGTAAGTACAAGGGGTGTTGCAGTTTCAAAAGGAAGCAGACAGCCTGTTGTAGGCAGGACCACTGCTCTTATCATCTCTCTACAAGCTCATGAAGACAGCAGCTTCTGAGACGGGGTGTTCTGTCACCACTGTGCCAGCAAGATTCTTACTCCTTCAGTGGATGTGAGAAAACAGGTTTTGTGAGCAGACAGAGCTTGCTGCAGTGGTGAAGCGCAGCTCGGTAAGTGGTGAAGCCAGGATTCGATCTCAGGTCTGTCAAACACCAGGATCCACCCTCTTCCCATTGCAGCACCGTGCACTTGACTATGTGCGTGATCTCGACATGGCACCTCTCGCGCTGCACTAAGCAGGACTTAGCACTTGGATGAATCTGCGGAATAAAGCTGGCTTCACAGCACATTGGTGGGAGAGGGAGCGTCGACTGAAGATTTTGTGGGGCCGGATGAGGAAGATGTTTTACACTGCACACAGCTTCGGAAGACTTTCTTGAATCCCTCGAATTCTTTTTAGCATCTCTGTTCTCCTTGATGCCTTTCCCTCAGCTCCATTGCAGAGTTGGCCCCTCTGTCTTCTCTCACTCTTTGTCCTTTGGCCCCTGGGTACCTGCTCCATTGTTCCAAGAAGCTTGGTGCCCACCGAGCAACATGCACAGGGCAGCCAAGCAGAATCTCTGCAGGGTTGGGCTGACTCGCTTTGATCACAGTCCAGTGAGCGTTTGCAGTAATTTCCTGCCATGTCCCCAAGTGGCTTGTCAGAATATTCACTGAACAGAGCTGGTGTCTTCCAAGGGTAGGACTATGCTTTTAAAATTAGCATTTTGCTCTCTATTTTTTTCATATGGGAGAGCATGAAGGAGAGCAAGTAAAAAGAGAAGACTTGGATCTCCCTTGTGGTCCAGTGATAAAGAATTTGTCTGCTAATAATGCAGGGGACATGGGTTCACTCTCTAGTCGGGGAACCAAGGTCCCACAAGCCGTGGGGCAGCTAAGCCTGTGCATTGTAGCTGCTGAGCCTTTGCTCTAAAGCCCTTGAGCTGCAACTCCTGAAGCCCAGGTGCCTAGAGCCTGTGTTCTGCAACAAGAGAAGCCACCACAATGAGAAGCCCACACACTGCAAGGAAGAGTAGCCCTACTCTACTAGTAGAGAAGCTCAGGTTGCTCTGCAACTAGAGAAAGCCTGCTTGCAGCAATGAAGACCCAGTGAAGCCAAAAATAAAGAAAGAAAGTAATTAGAGAGGGATGGCCAGTGGGGAAAGAGAGGAGGAGATTGGCAGTGAGACAGTGAAAGGTGGAATTATGGGACTTGGGGATTACCTGGAGAGACAGGGAAGGAAAAGGGAAAGACGGACTTAGGATTTTGGCTACAGCAACAGGGCAGAATGAGATGGAGACATCTGGAAGAGAAACAGATTTGAGATGGGTTGGGGGAGAAGAGTTTAGGGAAGGTAATATATTTCCTGAATATAGGGCTGCCTTGCTATCTTCTTGAGACACTGTCTCCTAGGGCCCCGCCTGTTTGGCCCTAGCACATGTGGTCCTTGCTTTAGCCTTGGGTCATCTTCTGGAGTGCTCAGCTCTGGTGGGAGAGATGGGAGGAGTGGGCCCCAGAGCCTGGAAGGCAGTTCCCCAGTTCGCCACCTTGAAGTCCACTCTGCTTGGTTCCGCTGGAATTGCTCCCAACTTTAAGACTTCCCTGGTGACTTAGACAGAGAAGAATCTGTCTGTAATGCTTGAGACCCTGGTTTGATCCCTAGGTCGGAAGATCCCCTGGAGATGGGAATGGCTACCCACTCCAGTACTTTTGCCTAGAGAATTCTATGGACAGAGGAGCCTGGTGGGCTATAGTCCGTGAGGTTGCAAAGAGTCAGACACGACTGAGCCACTTTCACTTTCATTTTTTCTTGCCATTGTTCCTCTGTCTTCTCTCTGTAAATTTGTACCCATGGCCTTTGATCTTTTAGAATTTTCTCACCCCTCTGGTTCACTGATGACAGCTTGTTTTCCAGTCCTAGTTATATAGATATATTCTTAAACAAAACAAAATGGAGGGAAAGGAAAGGAGACATGTACTTAGATTGTTCTCTTGATCATTTCTCCTATAATTATATGTTTTTGTGTCCCATTCCCCTTCTGACTTTGAATTCCTCAAGAGCAGAAAAACTGGCTTATTCATCTCTTTGTTCTCAGTGCTAACCAAGTCTTCTTTTACATGCACTGGGGAACTTCATGTCTGAGGAATTGTATGTTTACTTCTTTTATAAACTTAAAAGATAAAAATACAACACATCATCTTCCAGCTCAATATTTTTTTCCCTGCCTCTTCTGTGTTTAGCATGGATTTAATCAAACACGAGGAAAATATGAACACAGCAGAAGACCTGAAGCCTTGAAGCTATTTCCCCTGCTCCAGACTCTAGACTTCAGGGCTAGAGAGGGTGAAGGATGCATGGTGGGGAAAAGGGTGGATGGAGAAGATGAAGGATGGCAGCAGGGATGAAAGATGGGTGGAGGGCATGAGGCGTGGCAGTGGTTCTCTGGGCTGGAGCAAGTTCCTAATGTGGCTGGCTGAGTGGTTGGTGAGCTTTTTCCAGCCCACTCACATGTATGTATTGCCTACTTGCCCTGTGCTTGGCATACACCATGTGACGTGTAACAGGTGATGCACCACACAGGAGCCATGCCCTCAAGAAGCAGAGGGACATAAGCCTAAGACACAGTCAGTAGTTGGAGAACATTCCAAGTTTGAGAGTTCAAAATTGCAGCATTTGACAAATCTGGTCCCAGACTACCTCACTTGCTAAATTGGTGGTTCACGCTGCCAGGATTATTCAGCTTCCAAAAAGCCAGCCATCACAATGGGGAAAGCATCTTTGCATCTTTGTATATGGCTCTTGAGTTGGTTCAAAGAAGATCAGCAGCAGCCCTACTCTGGGGAGCTGATTGCTCTCTGAGCCTGACACACTCAACATTCATGGAAGAGGAGGAGCATTAAGGATGCAGCTGAGTCTTCTTCCTGCAAATGATGGTCACCAAGTCATCTTGGAGCCCACCCAGCAGTTGGTTCTCAAGGTAAAATAGCATCATTTTTCTGCACTGGCTCCTTACCTTGCTTACTTACAGGGCTGACCTGAGTCTGGGGCAACCTTATTTACCTTGTTAGACTGGTGTTCTTTGGAGGGACTTCCAGACTAGAAGAGGGATGTGACTAGGGCCACTGGTCTGTGGGCCTGTCTGGGGTCTCTCAGCATCTGTGAGTTTACCACACAGGTGCTAACCTGGCCACAGCTTAGATTTTGCCTCTGCCTATAATAGAGGATGAAATGAATCTCAGCCAAAGGGCGCAGGCATGCATGGTGCCAAGTGTTGGATCCTGAGCACCTCAGAATATGGTGGGCCTAATGGATAAAGCTATCACAGATGCTCTTATTAATACAGCAGACGGCTGTTTCATTACAGGGGCTGTGGCTCCCCTAGCACCCGTTGCTTGGAGTTACAGGTATCAGCTTCTTCTTGTTCCTGGCATTTGGTGGCTAATGCACTTTGTGAGGATTCAGAGGCATTTAATAAGATGATTGAATGCCATGCTGAATTAATGTTTACAGCCTCTTGGCTTGGCCTCTCTAAATCTCGAAGTACTTGGGGCTGAAAACTGAGAATCTGTCTTGATCCCATGCACTCTCTGCTTACCCCATCATTCTTTTACGGTATGTGCCCTCGGAGACTCCTGCCCCCTGCCATGTGATTACAAAGTGGATTCTAACTGATGGGAGAGATATGAAATGTATCGTTTGTGTCACTGATGGGGTTGAGGCTCCTCCTTGAACCTTGTGTTATTTCCAGATACCATGTTTGGCATAAGTGGCATCTGGTTTGCTTTTTCTCTCCAAACACACCATTCTTAACAGTGTTCTTTCTTTCTTTCTTTTAACAGTGTTCTTTAGATCCGTACTTGTTGAAGTTTTCTTACTCCCAGAAGAATCTGGGCCATTGAGTTTTAGGCTCATGATGTCATCCTGTGTTGTAGGGTGATCTGGTTAGATTTTATTCCCAAGGCACTTAAGTTCTTCCCAAAAGTTATGCCTCATTTTACCAGCAGACACCAGGCAGAAAAGGCCTGGTAGAGCACTCAGGGTTCAAATATCTGGAATATCCAACCTTCTCTTAGGAGTCATTAACTGAGTAAAAGAACATTTGATTGCTATTCCAGTTTGGAGGTTTTTTCCCATCAAAATAGAACTCTATTAAAAAGCTAAACCTGTATATACCTAATGTAGTGTATTAGTCTCTTTACTGATGCCATAACAAATTACCATGAATTTAGCAGCTTAAAAACCCCTCAGATTTATTACTTTCCAGTTCTGTGTGGACAGAGCTAGTGTTGGTCTATCCAGGCTAAAATCAGGGTGTCGGCAGAATGTTGCCTTCTGGAGTTTCTAGAGAAGTGTGTGTTTCCTGCTCATTCTGGTTGTTGGCAGGAGTCTTTTCTTAGCAGTTACAGGATCTCAGACTCCAATCTCTTGCTATCTGTAACCTGAGTGCTGTCTCCTTCTTAAGGCTGCTGCCTTTTCTGGTTTCTGACCTTCTTCCTCCATCTTCCAAGCCAGTGGGCTGAATCTTTCTTATATCACATCTCTCTGATCCATGTTTTTTCTTTTTTCCTTCCTCTGCTGCTTTCAAGAGATTGTGTAATTAAATTAAATGAGACCATGATAATCTAGGTTAATCTCTCCATTTCAGGGTCAACTGATTAGCAACCTTAATTCCATCTGCAGCCTTCATTCTCTTACATGTTCTGGGGATTAGGATGTGGACGTCTTTGGAGGGCAGGTATTTTTCTGCTTGCATGCTAAGTCACTTCAGTTGTGTTTGACTCTTTGTAACCCTATGGTCCAGAGCCTGCCAGGGTCCTCTGTCCATGGGATTCTTCAGGCGAGAATACTGGAGTGGGTTGCCATGCCGTCCTCCGGGGGATCTTTCCTACCCAGGGATCAAACCCGCATCTCTTCCATCTCCTGCATTGGCACGTTGGTTCTTTACCACTAGCACCACCTGAGAAACCCACTATTCTGCTAACCCCGTATATAGTTTCTTCACAAAGCCCATTATGCCTACAGTTCTAGAGATTGCAGCCAGGAGGAGGGGAACTAACATCTATTGAGCACCTACAGTATGCCAAGTGCTTACATGCTTGACCTGCACATGCATTCTGTGCATTAATTAGGTAAGTACTATCCTCGTTTGGGGCTTCCCAGGTGGTGCTAGTGGTAAAGAACCCACCTGCCAATGCAGGAGACACAAGAGACATGGGTTCAATCCCTGGGTTGGAGAGATCCCCTGGAGAAGGGAATGGCAACCCATTCCAGTATTCTTTCCTGGAAAATTCTCTGGACAGAGGAGCCTGGTGGGCTACAGTCCATGGGGTTGCAAAGAGTTGCACACGACTGAAATGACTTAGCATGCACATATCCTCATTTGGGGATGAGTTAACTGAGATTTGGGGAAATTATGCAACTTGCCCAAGATCTAAAATCTAGTAAATGACAGAGCTGGGATTTGAGCCCTAAAAGGTAAAACTCCAAAGTCTGAATACTGTCTTTCTATCATTCCATACTGTTCTTTTCTTGGGATCTCAACCAAGAGCTTCAGAATTAGGCTTGTTTAAATATAAATGTTTCCTCTAGATTCATTAAAAAATCTGTTGAGGTCTGAGCTTGAGGTAGAGTGTAGATTACTCATTCTCCCTGACTCCTGCCTCTGATAAGCAACGGGAACCAATTTTATATTACTTGGGCCTGGGACAAGAAAGACGACTGAGGAAGTGAGGAACTTCCCTCTCAGAGCCTTTGGTTGGGCCAAGCTCAAAATCTTTAAAGGGTGGCTTAAAGTGGAACCGGGAATTTTGTCCCTGGAGTGTCCTACCCTGAGGGTTGGGAAGCTGGTTAAAGCCCTTCCTCCGTTCTGCTCATCTCAGATACCTGGGGCCCTGCAGCAGGCTGGCCTTGGACAAACAATGCCTGCCTTCCCAGTTGACTGAAACTGAGGGGGTCTGAGTGGCTGTGCCCCCTGCATCAGAACTAGAGGAGCTCTGTAGGAGTTGCAGGGACAAGAGACACAGGGTGGGGCAGGAGGGCATGCCAGGTTTGGTGTGAAACCCCAGGTAGTGTGATCATTAATTTCCTGTGGATGCAGCTGCTTTGGATCTGGGTTGACTGTTGATGCAGTGGCCTTTGGAAGCTCACAGTTCAAGCCCAGAGACACTTGGTTTGTGCCTCAATTAGAAAGATTCCCAGAGACACGCAGTCCCATTCCTGAGATGCCTGCCAGAGTAACGACTTGGGGAGGCTGAAGCTATTTTCAGTCTCATACACACACACATATGTACACTCACATACACACTTTAAATAATGTGATCAGCTTATGTCCTGCTGCAGTATTCTGGTTTTTTCTTCCAATTTTGGTACTTCTCTGACAGACTGGCAGGGCACCATGATTCTGTCTTTGCACGTTGATTAAAGCAACTCTGACAGATAAGGATTGCAAGTTGCTAACTTGCTTCTGAGTTCTGACTGATGAGGAATTTCTAATGTCTATCCTAATGTCTTCTCCCTCTTAGCTTCGGCACTGAGAGTCTGGAGCATTGTGATGAAGTAGTGTTGGCATTTTTCTGTTTGCACCACCCAGGAGGGTGGGAGGAGCCTGGGAGGAGGAGACACCTGGGCCTCTTTCTGTTGATAACCAACTCCTTCCCACAGACCACCTGTATATGAAGGTGCTGGGCTGTGGGCTCCTTTGCTTCATTCTAGAAAATACTGGTTGAACATCTGCTTTGGATATTCAAATTGGACAAACAGTGACAAACCTCTCCCTCAGTTAAAAAGGCAAATACAATAGAGTGTTATAAATCTGTAACACTATAGAGACAGAGAAGACACTATATGAGACAGAGAAATATAGGGTGTTATGGAGATGCTTAAGAAAGTGCCCAGCCCAGTCTTGGCAGTGGATGGGCAGGACAGGCTCCCCTAAGCAATCAACATACAAGCTAGACCTAAAAGCAAGCCAGAGCTCCTTTCTTCAGGGTCAGAGGAGTGTGTGTGTGTGTGTGTGTGTGTGTGTGTGTGTGTGTGTAGGTAGGAGGTTCAAGAAGAAGTGAAGAAGAGTTCTAGGCAGAATAAATGTCATAGGCAAAGGTCCAGAGGCCAGAGAGAATTAGGCAAATGAGAGAATTAGAAGCTGAGATGTTGAGTAGGATTCAGAGGTGGATTATGGATGGAAAGTGGAGAGAGATTAGATTGGGGGAACTGGAAAACTATGACGATCTGTAAACCAAGTAAAGAAATTTGTGTTTTAACCTCAAGGAGATGGGGAGCTGTTGCAGTATTATGGAAGAGTATTTTCAAACAAATTTGGCTTTAAAGAAGACGATTTTGGCTGCAGTGTGGAGAGTTGCTTGGAGGAAGCAGCATTAGAATCACGGAGACTCATTACAGTAGTTTTAAGTGAAGAAAGCAGTAATCTGACTTAAATGTTGGGATGGAGGAAGTGGGTGAATTTGAGAAATATTTAGGAATTGCAAAGGCTAGGACTTGGTGTCAATGACTGACTAAGTTGGGTGCAGGGAGAGGAAGTGGTGACAAGAATTTACCCAGATTTCTATCTTAGGCAACCGGACAGACAGTACAGCCGTTCACTGCTAGGTGGACTGGAAAGGCAGAGCAAATGTGCGCGTCTGGGGTGGAGATGCGTACAGCGCAGACACGTTGAATGTGAGGGGCTGTAGGATGGCCAAGATGGAGTTTCATTTGGTGTTGACTCACCAGGCCTGGTTGGTTATTGAAATATGAAATATTTCTGTGCTGCCAATAAAGAGCCACCACCCCGAGTAGCCCCTCATCCCTGTTCTCCTTCCACCACCTTGCTCACCAGTCACATGGACCTTCTATCTATTTCTATTGATAGATTTCTATCAATCCACAGACCAATAATGTGAATCATGTGCAGCATGGCAGAAGGTCTCCTCTTCTGACTGGTTAGTGCTCTCTCCAGGGCTGTTCAATATTTTGAACATCTCTCCTTGGAGACGGCTAATTCTTTCAGAAAGTTGGTTGTAAAAGATCAACTTTTGGGGGCAAGAGAGGTCATGGCCAGGAGTACAGTTGACCCCTCCATGTCTGTGGGTTTTGCATTCTTGGATTCAACCAACTGCAGATTGAAAATATTCAAAAGAATTTTTTCCAGAAAGTTCCAAAAAGCAAAACTTGGCTTTGCCTTGCTGGCAGCTATTACATGGCATTTACATTGTATTTACAAGTATTTACATAGCATTTACATGGTATTAGGTATTATAAGTAGTCTAGAAATGAGTTAAGTATACAGGTGGATGTGTGTAGGTTATTTTCAAATACTCTGCCATTTTATATAAGGCACTTGAGCATCCATGGCTTTTGGTAGCCCTGGAGGGCCTGGAACCTATGCCTCTCAGATTCTGAGGGATGATTCTACTCATTTGTGATCATCAATCTAAAGGTTAAAGCCTTGGAGTGGATAAGAGTCTAAGAAGAGTGTACAGAGTAAGAAGAGGGACATCCTAGGGCTAAGGAATTTGGACTTGACCCTACAGGAAGTGAGGAGCCAATAAAGTTTTTTAAGTAGAGGCATGATCCAAAGAGTGTAACCCCAAGGGCAAAGAAGAGTGCCAGAGTCTGACAAGGACTTCTCTGGCAAACTCATCAAGGAGCTTATGCTCTCGCTGGGGTAGGGAAGATCAAGACTGCCCCTTTGAAGGGAAGAGGCTCACCATGTGTGATGATGAAATAGCAAGTGAGCAGCCCCGTCCCACAGTGGGTAGTTCTGTCTCACAACAGATCCTGGAGCCCCTAGTGTGAAGGCCCCTCCTCCACCTGATGCTTAGGGTTGGCTGAGTGCTCAGGCAGTCCATTTGCCTTTGTTGAAATCCTCAATAGTAGAGATAGTGCTTCAGAACTAAATGATTTCTAAATTCCCTTTCAAAGCCTAGATTCTTGAATAAGTGGAAAGGGTTCGTAATAAGAATAAGAACCTCTGTATGTACTTTGCAGTTTACAAAACCCTTTGAGTTACATTGTTAACTGAGCCGATGTGGGCTGTGAAAGAACTCACAGAAGTATTAACAAGGGAAGAAAAAAGTTTTTATTCACTTTCCAAGAGAGGAAAGGGAACAGAAGCCTAGAGTGGTGTTGGCCCTTCTTGAGGTCTGAAACTTTTTATTGAGTTTAAAGGGCAAGGTGCAAGAAAAAGGGAGGTGAGTTCATATTTATTCTGGTCCTCAGTTGAAACTGGGCTGGCTGTGCTTCTCTAGGATGTAGTTTTCCTGAGAATCTGTAACTTCCTGTCTTCAGTAATCTCCCAGTTCTTGAGGTTTCAAAGAGACTTGATAGTGGCCCTTGACAGTTGCTATTCTATTTGGAATGGTGTTAGATGGGTTTGCATATATTACCTCATTTTATAATTTCATCAGGTAATTTAGAGGATATTGCAGAGATCAGGAACTGAGAGTCAGAGACATTTGAGGTTAATAAATTATGGAGCCAACCTTAAATCTGGGTGTTTAGATCCAAGGGCTGGTTCTTTCACACTTCTCCAGTGGTTTGCAAACTGTGTTCCTTGGAGCCCTGCAGGGACTGTGTTGGGTTGCAGGTATTGGGAAGCACCCAGGAAGCAGTGCTCGATTCCCAGACTATCTCAGCCAGGCTATCAGGCAATTGTCAACCTTTTAGATCAGCCTTCTTTGGAAGTTTTCCCCCAAGGAAGCATTTCCCAGTGGGGAGAACCTTCAAGACTTCTCAAGGCAGGTCTATCAGTCATCCTCAAAGTTGGTGGGGTGTGTGTGTGTATGCCAAGTCGTTTCAGTCTTGTCTGACTCTTTGTGACCCCATGGAGTGTAGCCCACCAGGCTTCTCTGTCCATGGGACTCTCCAGGCAAGAATACTGGAGTGGGTTGCCAGGCACTCCTCCAGGGGATCTTCCCAATCCAGGGATTGAACATGTGTCTCTTACATCTGCATTGGTAGGCAAGTTCTTTACCACTGGCACCACCTGGGAAGCCCAAAGTTGGTGATGATCCTTTTTTCCCCCAAACAAGACCTAGCACACCACTGGCTTTGTTCTGACCTTAGCCCTTCAGCCTTCGCTCCGGTCTGTCCCCTCAGGACCTACCCTCCTATCCTCTGTAGTTCCAGTTCTTCTTATCAGGACGTCTGTTTGCTTTCTGTCCCTCCACCCCCTCCTATAGATTCCTGGCACTCCAGACACTGGAGGAGTGAATATAAAAATTTACCAGCTTGGATTCTTTCCCGGACATGCATTGTTCCTGACTCTGTGACCATCAGCAGGGCAGTTTTAGTATCTTCAAATCTTGATGGGCTTTTGTTTGGACACTTAGTGGCACTGTTTTCCTAAAACCACTGCATCTCATGCTTTTCAATTTACCAATTCCCTTGTCCTTGGAAATTGTACCTGCATTCAGACCATCCTTTTCTGTTGATTTTTTTTTAAAGGCTGCAGTTTGTCTTGACGCACCAGTAAGTATGAGTTAGAGACTGAAGAGAAAAGGCCCAGAGGCAAAGACAATCATTTTGCTTCCTGATTATACAGCGAAAGTAAGAATTAATATTTCTGTGATTTCCATTTCTGAGAACTGCCTTAGAATTTAGTGGCAACTTTGTGACTCATAATTTGTGAAACAAAGGCCTAAGCCTTTTTCTTCTGCTCAAATACTTATTGAGCACCTATTGTATGGATGTAAAGCTTAGTGCTAGATTCTGTGGAGGATACAAAGATTTTAAGAAATGATTTCTCTCTTCAAGGGAGTTATTGGTCCTAGCATGGACTTAAATAATACAAGGAAGAGGCAGGGAGGGAGGGTTGAAATAAATATTGAGGGTGTTCTGAAAAATGGAAGTAATCAGATTATTTCAAGATTCCAAGGGAGAACATTGATGTTCTGACAGGTGACCCTTCTATGTCCCATTCCAGAAGCATGGGGGATGGATGGCAGAGTTCTGCTGGGACCGAGCACAGGAAAGGTCCAGCAAAAGAGCACTGACCTTGATAAATCAACTCCCAAGTGGTGTGGTTGATGATGGGGAGTTCTGGACTCAAGTGAAATGCTTGTGCAGAGAAAAACTCAAAATATTTCAGCTCTGTGTTTTTGAAGAATTGGTCATGAGTAGCTCTTGACTTCTTAGCCCTAGACCAGACTGGAACTGCTGGAGACATGACCCTGGAATAGCTCATCCCCCAGATCTCCCTCTGAGAGAGCACAGGCTCTGGAGTCATCGGCCCAGGTTCAAGTCCCTGCCCCCTTTTCCCACTCTCCTGTATTGGTTGCTTAACTTGTCTTGGCTTCAGTTCCCTTATGGTACAAAGGAGAAAGAAATAATGCCTGCCTTGCTGGCTTGTTGGGAAGATGAGGGACAGCACAGGGAAAGTGCTTGGTATATAGTAGGCCCTCAAACCAATAGTAGTGGGTTGGCCAGACAGTTCTTTCAGGTTTGTCCGTAGGATGGTGCAGAGATCACTGTGATCCAACAGTTTCAGAGTGGGATGGAGGCCACAGAGTGTGGTGGCCTACACGGGTGTCTCACCTCCGCTCATCAGTGCCTCACCTATGCATGATGGGAGGAGGGTCTAGTGATCAGGCTCCTCCCGGAGCCTCTAAACCTTCTCTCTGTGTTAGTCCTGTTTATACCTTGATAAAGCGGGAGTGAAAAAATCACATTCAGAGTTGGAGAGGATTTTTCAATACAACTTAAAATAAGGGTATTGAACAGGAGAGACAGCTGAGGCCTGGAAGAGGACATGACACCCACAAAGGCAAAGTTGAGAAGGTAGCCCTTGTCTCTAATAGAGCGCTCCTCCTCTATGCTGCTGCGCTGCTAAGTCGCTTCAGTCGTGTCTGACTCTGTGCAGCCCACTGGGCTCCCCCATCCCTGGGATCCTCAAGGCAAGAACACTGGAGTGGGTTGCCATTTCCTTCTCCAATGCATGAAAGTGAAGTCGCTCAGTCGTGCCTGACACTTAGCGACCCCATGGACTGCAGCCCACCAGGCTCCTCCATCTATGGGATTTTCCAGGCAAGAGTACTGGAGTGGGGGTGCCATTGCCTTCTCTGCCTTCTCTATATAGCTGCTTTAAAAACTGGTGGCAGCTCGGAGGCCTGGGAGGTTAGTTCATGCGTCATGAACTAATGATCCCTTTGGCTGGACCACCCACACATGTCAGATTTATCATTGACAAATGCTGTTTTAATCAGCATCATTCAAGGACTTGTACCATAAAGGTAGCATCAAGTGGGTGTGGAAAAGTGCTGGCTTTCCCTCTGTTTTTCTTGCTTAGCTTCTTCTTTATTTTTGGTTTCTGAAGTGTTTCCCTGCTCTGACCTGACATTTACTCTCTCGATATTTGCAGTAAGTCCCCAACATATCAACAAGTTCCCTTCTTAGAGCACGTTCATATGTCCAATTTGTAAGCTCAACAAAATTAGCCTAGGTACCCAACTAACGAAACTTGTTATATAGTACTGCATTGTAATAGGTTTGCAATACTTTTCACACAAATAATACATTAAAAAAAAAAACCACAAAAAGTAAAGAAAGCATTTAAAATCATACATTGCAGGACCTTGAAAAGTACAATGGTACAGCACAACAGCTGGGAGCAGGGGCTGGCATCGAGTGAACAGGCAGGGAGAGTTACTGGCTGGAGGAGGGAGAGGAGGTAGGAGACGGTGGGGCTGAAGGGTCGCCAGCAATAGGAGACGGGGGCAAGCTGCAATTTCACTCACGCCTGATGTTGATGGCGCAAGTTCTGGTTCCCTGCTGGAGCCAGATGACCATTCGCTTCTTTAAAAGTTTGCAACTTGAAGGTTCATAGGTAGGGGACTTTACTGTATCCCATATGAGTAAGGCTTTCTGAGTGCCATGGGGGATACAAAGAAATATAAACAAAATGTGAGAGTCTTAGAGAAATTATGAACCGTTGAAAAGTTGGATAAATGATGTGAGAGGAAATAAAACTGAGCAAAACTGCAGCACACTGTATGATTAAGTGTCAAGTGAAAAATCTCCGTGGTTCCAATGCTAATTTATGGGTTGGTGCCTGTTGATGACAACATTTTCATCAGCTTTCTGTGAAATGAGGAAAACAAGGCAAGTAGTGATTATTTTATAAGGCTCAATTTACATACGATAACATATTATTGCACTTCACTCTTTTGCACTTCGCAGGTACTGCTTTGTTTACGAGTTGAAGGTTTATGACAATCTTGCATTGAGCAAGTCTATGGGCACCATTTTTTCCAACAACATTTTCTCACTTTGTGTCATTGGGTCACATTTTGGTAGAAATTCTTGTCATCTTTCAAACCTTGCATGAACAGAAAGATTATGACTTGCTAAGGCTCAGGTGATGGTTCGTATTTTTTAGAAATAAAGTATTTTAAAAATTAAACTGTGTACATTGCTTTTTTAGACATAATGCTATTGCACACTTTATAGTATAGTGTAACTATATATATAAGTGTAACTACTATATGCATTGGGAGACCAACACATTTGGGTGACTTGTTTTACTGCAGTATTTTTTTTTTGCATCGTTTTGTTATGATGCAACCCATGATATCTCTGAGGTAAACCTGTATTTGTTTTACAGGATTTTCTGAGATTATATGCTTCTGAAATTTTAGTGTTAAAATGCTCTTTGTTTTATAAAATGATGGGGTATAAATAGCAGTAATTTTTTTTGAAAGCCCATACTTAGAAAAATAAAAAGTTGGCTACATAGCACATTTCTTTTTAAAATATTGCTCACCCTTGAAATTCAAAAGGAAATGAATCTTTGCACACATGTCTAGAGTCAAGGGGAGAACAATTACTGAGTACTAGAGTGTTCAGGGGAAGCTCCCAGGGCAAGGACAAATATCAGTTTTGTTTGACAAAGGATTTGATAAACTGGAAGGGTGTGGGCAATCTTCCCTTGAGGGAGTAATGTGAGAAGAACTCTAGGTATAACATTGGAGAGTTCCATTAGGGTTGTAGGAAGGAGTTGTGAGGCCTTGTCTATTTACCTGTTATGTCCACAAAAAGTTAACCCAGCTGTTACTACAATAACAACAGATCTGTAACTCTCTTGAATTAACCAGTCACCGAATCAATGACCCAGTCTCACTGGTGTTCTGACTCTGGCCCATCCTCTTGAACGCTGATCTTTCACCTTGCCTTAACACTCACATATGGCCAGCAGTCACTCATATCCAGTTCTGACCTCTTGCTTCCATCCCTGAGCATGGTTTGGACTCATGAGATGGACTGAACTTGCTCATTCTGGCCTTGTCCAGAAATCTACACCCTGGGCTGTGTCCTTGAGGGCAGCACCCTTACTGAGTTAGCCCCAGCTCCTGAGAAGGGCACAGTGAGCAGGGGCATGTAAGATGCATTGCCAGGCAGACTAAGAGAACAGGAAACATCTCAATAGGACCCATGGCTAAGTGAAGAGGGAGGAACCAGTGGCTGAAGCCTGGGGATCTGGGGCTGGGATGCTCACCATTGATTAAAATAGGAAGAGAGCCTGATTAGAGGAGGAAAAAGAATTTGGTTCCAAAGTTGCTGAGCCCAAGACTGAGAAGGGAGATAAAGGGAGGCTGGAGGAGGAGGACCAGGTCCATTCGGAGCCAAGAAGGATTCATGATGGAGAGCTTCTGGAGGGAGAGGGCATCACTGCTGCAGGTCCAGAGAACATGGAGGAGGAGGGAATGGAAAGAGTATAGCCTCCTGTGAAGGCTGCAAAGAGTGCAGGAAGGGCTGGGTGGACTGTAGCAGGCAGGGGAACCCATAGGCAACAACACAGGAGACACCACTGAGAGAGCATACACCTAGGTCTTGGCAAGGACCCATCCTTTCTATCCTTGGCAAGGGCTGAAAACCATCTCTCACTGTAGGGGAGCAGCCTGAGGGTGAGGGAGAGGCGTGCTTGCCTCTGTGTGATCTGAGGTATTCCCTTGACACAAGCCCCCACCCCTTTGCTTGCGTCTTCACGCCTTTCCCTTTCCTCCTCAGGGGAAGGCGGACCTTGCTTCCAAGAACTGAGTGGCTGTGGGGTACAGAGAGGGTAGTGGCCAAGGGGACCATCCTTCTTTAGGTCTCTGTCCCGGGCTGCTAAGCAGGGCATCTATTTGAGCTTATTTATGTGCTTGGAGTTGAGAACCCATGATTTGCTTGTTCCACCAGCTTCCCACGCTCCCGGGAAGGTGCTAAGCAGCAGAAACTCAGATGCCCCCTCCCCCCGAGCTCTTTCTCTCTCTCTCTCTTTCTCTGTCTCTGGTGCTCTTCAACTCCAACCAGAGCTAATATTTACCTGCTGCATTAGCTGTGGGGCCGTGGGATGTGACAGCTGGAGGTGGAGAAGACTTTTTTCTCTCTTCCTCCTCCACCTGTCTTTCCCTAGAGGTTTGAAAAGGGGGAAAAATGTAATTGCAATCTTCAGGACTGCCTGGTTGATATTTCAGAGATCGCTGGGGAGTGTCAGGGGTCTTGTATTAGCTTCTCTACCAAAAGGCAAGGAGGGAAGATGCCCTAAAGATTGGGTCATCTGCTGGGCAGCCTGGGAAGGGGAGTAGCTGCCAGCCTATGGCTATTTTATTTTATTTTTTTTTACAGGTGAGGTATTCCAGGGTTGGGAACTTCGTGACAGAATCTGAGGCATTACTGTGATGGTCTCAATTGGTGCTGGCTGACGTGGACCACCTTTATGAGGAGACTGAGCAGATTTCCCATGGCTAGGTACAGGACTATTCCCTTCCCCTGGGGACTCTGCCAGGTACTGACTCAGCCTGAATATTCACCTGCTCACCTATCAGGACTCGAACATATATAATACGTTGAACAAATGTCTGAGAGCAGGAATAGGAGGAATGTCTCAACTCAACATGGCTTGTGTATGACAGGAAGATGAGTAACTGGTGATGTTCTAAGACCGTGATACATTCCTGCCATGGAAAGGAGGTTCCCCAGGGATGCTGGAGGAGGGACATGGAGGGGAAATGGAGTAGGGATGAAAAGAGGACTCTCTTAGTTGGGAGTGGAGGGTGGGGATGTCACCCCTGTTGATTCTGGGCGTGGTGTGGGTCCACCTGGGTTTCTCCACGCAGTGGATCAGCACTCATCCTCCTCTCAACTCCTCTAGCTGCCTTTTCCTGCCTTTCTAGCCATTCACCAGAAAGCCTGTTTCTGTTCTTCAATCTGTTCTTTTGAGCTGTGTTTCATGATTTTCACTCACCCCAATTTGTCATCTTATTGCCATGGTAGCTGGCTAGGGGTCTCCAGTGGCTGGGAGTGTCTTGGGCAGGGCATGGAGGCAGAAGACACAGGTGATCCTGGGATGGCACATCTGCAGCTCCTGGTGCTATGAAGCCCCCTTTGGGTCTGCTCTGCCCCCATCTCCCTGCAGGTCCCACAACCTTTGCTTGCCACCAGGCAAAAGCAAGAGAAGGAAACAATAGTTGGATTTTTCTTTTGTTCTGGCAAGGCATGGGCTGTCTCTTTTAGGGTAGAGCTACGGAAGAGGTGAGATGGGATGGCTGCTTAGGGGAAGAGCCCCAAGGAAACACATTTCCAAAAACATGGGTTTACTGTCCCATCCACAAGTAGGAAGAGAAACAAAGGCAGTAGAGAGGGAGTCAGAATTCAGCCTGTGGAAAGCCACTTCCAGGAAACGTGCATCATTTGATGTGCTGTGGGCTCTTGCCCTCTAGCTGGGAATCTCAGAGCCCAGGAATATGCAAGTTTTTAATATAGGCTCTTGACTTCCCTGTTGAGGTTCCTGTATTTTTGGTGCATTGCATCACTACATGTTAGCCTTTTCGTCATTCACTTGGATTTCCTATCACATCATGGCCGGTTTACACAGATACATTTAAAATCACTTATTTACTCCTCCATCTATGCATTTATCCACCTGATCATCCATCTCTCCAACAAATATGGGAGAAATAATTATTGTGTACCTGTTGCAAGTATGTACTGTTCCAACTATGTGGATATAGTAGTAAACAAGATTGACAGTTTCTGTTCTCAAGTAGTTTACATTCTTCTAATACAGATCAACAACAAATAAAAGAAAATCAGTTCAGTTCGGTCACTCAGTCATGTCTGACTCTTTACGACCCCATGAATTACAGCATGCCAGGCCTTCCTGTCCATCACCAACTCCCGGAGTTCACCCAGTCTCATGTCCATCGAGTCAGTGATGCCATCCAGCCATCTCGTCCTCTGTTGTCCCCTTCTCCTCCTGCCCGCAATCCCTCCTAGCATCAGAGTCTTTTCCAATGTGTCAGCTCTTCTCATGAGGTGGCCAAAGTACTGGAGTTTCAGCTTTAGCATCATTCCCTCCAAAGAAATCCCAGGGCTGATCTCCTTCAGAATGGACTGGTTGGATCTTCTGGCAGTCCAAGGGACTCTCAGGAGTCTTTTCCAACACCACAGTTCAAAATCATCAATTCTTCAGTGCTCAGCCTTCTTCACAGTCCAACTCTCACATCGATACATGACCACAGGAAAAACCATAGCCTTGACTAGATGGACCTTTGTTGGCAAAGTAATGTCTCTGCTTTTGAATATGCTGTCTAGGTTGGTCATAACTTTCCTTCCAAGGAGTAAGTGTCTTTTAATTTCATGGCTGCAGTCACCATCTGCACTGATTTTGGAGCCCAGAAAAAGAAAGTCTGACACTGTTTCCACTGTTTCCCCATCTATTTACCATGAAATGATGGGACCAGATGCCATGATCTTCGTTTTCTGAATGTTGAGCTTTAAGCCAACTTTTTCACTCTCCTCTTTCACTTTCATCAAGAGGCTTTTTAGTTTCTCTTCACTTTCTGCCATAAGGGTGGTGTCATCTGCATATCTGAGGTTATTGATATTTCTCCCCGCAATCTTGATTCCAGCTTGTGCTTCTTCAAGTCCAGCGTTTCTCATGATGTACTCTGCATATAAGTTAAATAAACAGGGTTACAATATACAGCCTTGATGTACTCCTTTACCTATTTGGAACCAGTCTGTTGTTCCATGTCCAGTTCTAACTGTTGCTTCCTGACCTGCATACAGATTTCTCAAGAGGCAGATCAGGTGGTCTGGTATTCCCATCTCTTTCAGTATTTTCCACAGTTTATTGTGATCCACACAGTCAAAGGCTTTGGCATAGCCAATAAAGCAGAAATAGATGTTTTTCTGGAACTCTCTTGCTTTTTTGATGATCCAGCGGATGTTGGCAATAGCAGATGGTAAAAAGTGGAAGATTAACATAGAGTGATATCATAGAGGATCTCTGGGTGGATGGTCCCAGAAGGCCTCTAAGAAGATAGCATGTAAGCTGAGATTGTAGCACCAGGAAGTAGTCACCATGGAAAACTGAGGAAAGAGCATTCCTAGCATGGAATGACTAGCTTAGATGCCCTGGGGCAGCGCAAGCCCATGTGCTTAGAAATATCAAAAAACCCCACTGTGAATGGAATGAGTGAGGGAGAGGGAGGTATGAGGAAAGGTCAGATCAGAGAGAGTCGTTGTCTCAGACACCTTACAGGGCCCACATTGGAGCCTCTTGGCCTCACCCATTTCTGGGACCTTTGGTTGCTTTTTCTACCCCAGATGCCACTGTAGTGGTTGGCCAACTCTCTGCATGTAAAATTCAATGCCCTTCACCACATGCTATGTACCTCCTACTATTTACCCTGGAATTTCTCTGTTGATGCTGACCTGTGAGATATTCAGGATTCTCTTGTACAACGGCAAGTTGAAGAAAGAAATTAACTCACTGGATGATTAACTTTTGACCAGCAGGATACCCAGCAGATGAATTTTTCTCTGACGGACTCTCCCAAGATGCAGTTCCTTGGGCTTTTAGCAGCAACTAGCTTGGTAATACAGCCTCGTATTGACTGCCTGTTTCTGTGTCTTCCCTCCCTGTTGCATCACTCCTACTTCATGTGATTGCACGTAAACCCTTGTCTCAGGTTCTGCTTTCTAAACTGAGCTGAGACAGACAGGCAGGCGTTAGCTGATGGAGGGCTTTGCAGGACATGGTAAGGAGTTGTATTTCATTCTGAGAATTAAGAGAAGTAATTAAAGAATATTGAACAGGGTAATGATGATCTGGTTTATTAAAAAGATGACTCTGATGTAGTTAGGACAGTCAATTGAAAGGAGGTAGGAGTGGAAGCAAGCTGAGCAGTGGGGAAGCTATTGTCATAGTTCAGGTAAGAGATGGACGATGACCCAAATGAGTGGGGGCTGTGGAGGAGATGGGTGTGTGTGTCTGTGACAAGGGTGATCATAAGGCAAGGCTGCACTAAGATGTGTGCTGGGTTGTGGGTCAGATTGCTCTCAGTAACGGACTCACCTCTACACAGCAGGCTTTATGCTTGGCATTCACATATGTGGTTCAGCAAGATGACAAATTACATCCTCCTGTGGACATTCATCTATAGATATTCACTTATGTAGCGAGGTTAACCCTTAGGGCACACTGCTTGGGAGAACTGAAGACCTTTACAGTTACCTCAGTTCAGTTCAGTTGCTCAGTCACGTCCAACTCTTTGGGACCTTATGGACTTGCAGTATGCCAGGCCTCCCTGTCCATCACCAACTCCCAGAGTTTACTCAAACTCATGACCTTTGAGTCAGTGATGCCATCCAACCATCTCATCCTCTGTCATCCCCTTCTTCTCTCACCTTCAGTCTTTCCAGCATCAGTCTTTTCAAATGAGTCAGTTCTTCGCATCAGGTGGCCAAAGTATTGGAGTTTCAGCTTCAGCATCAGTCCTTCCAGTGAACACCCAGGACTGATCTCCTTTAGGATGGACTGGTTGGATCTCCTTGCAGTCCAAGTGACTCTCAACAGTCTCCTCCAACACCACAGTTCAAAAGCATCAATTCTTTGCTACTCAGCTTTCTTTATAGTCCAACTCTCACATCCATACATGACTACTGGAAAAAGCACAGCTTTGACTAGATAGACCTTTGTTGGCAAAGTAACGTCTCTGCTTTTTAATATTCTGTCTAGGTTGGTCATAACATTTCTTCCAAGGAGCAAGCATCTTTTAATTTTAACAGTCACCTCAGGATGGCATTATTCAAATTGCTCCTTACTCAGGGGGAAGGTCTTTGGGTTTTCTACTCTTGAATCAGAGTAGTCCTTCACTTACATTTGTTTCTTTTATTTATGCTTTGAGTGGTTATTTCTTTTGCAGAAAGGGATCCATGGCTGAAAAAATGTAAGGAAATACTTCTATTGATGAGTAGTAATTTAACAAAATAAGACCAGACTGAGTCTTGGATGCTGAGAGCCCTAGGCTTCGATTCCAGCTTGACCAGTTCCTGGTTATATGTCCTCAGTTGAAGTTTCTTACCTGCAATATGGAGATTAATAACACCAACTGCCTGGAGTTGTTGTGAGGGTTAAATGGTTTTGGTGTGTAACCTGCCTGACCCGTGCTCATTCTCTCCCCTCTCTGCATTTATAATCAATCAGTCCTGTGGAGGGTGCAGTTCAGTGGGGTTAAGGTGAGATGGGTTCAGCCTTGGCCCTCATCTGGCAGATCTCTCTCCAGGGTTTAGTCTGGAGGTTCTGCAGTTTGTGTCGTTAAGGAAGTAATGTGTGTGTGTGTGTGTGTGTGTGTGTATGTTAGTCACTCAGTCATGTCTGACTCTATGACCCCATGGACTGTAGCCGGCCAGGCTCCTCTGTCCATGGAATTCTCCAGGCAAGAATACTGGAGTGGGTTGGCATTCCCTTCTCCAGGAGATCTTCCCAAACCTGGGATTGAACCTGGTTCTCCCGCATTACAGGCAGATTCTTTACCGTCTGAGCCACAAGGGAAGCCCCAAGGGAAGCAGGTAATAGATCCTTAAAAAACATTCCTTTAGTGATATTCAGGAGGCTAGCATCCAGCCCTTTCTTCTGAGAGGCACCAGGCAGCATCCATTTATGAATTACTGTGATGGTGCCCCTGTGAGATAATTTGAGACAAGTGTTGTTCAATCCATTTTATAGATGGAAGATTATAACACTTCAGGCAGTTGTGGCTTCTCACTATGCAATCAGACTCTAAGGCATTTACCCCTCTGTGTTCTCTTCTTCCCTTGTTCAACCAAAAATAACCCTGGCACTTATAGGATAAATCCTCAGTCACTAACCGTGGCTGTTGTGAGTAACTCATATGAATATTAGACCCTTCTTAGATAAAATAACGGGTAAGGCAATGGCACCCCACCCCAGTACTTTTGCCTGGAAAATCCCATGGACGGAGGATCCTGGTAGGCTCCAGTCCATGGGGTCGTTAAGAGTCAGACACGACTGAGTGACTTCACTTTCACTTTTCACTTTCATGCACTGGGGAAGGAAATGGCAACCCATTCCAGTATTCTTGCCTGGAGAATCCCAGGGACGGGGGAGCCTGGTGGGCTTCCGTCTATGGGGTCGCACAGAGTCGGACACTACTGAAGCGACTTAGCAGCAGCAGCAGCAGATACTATAATGTAGCTTTTTTGAAATTATAAGAGGACCTTATGTTTGTTTTAGAAAGTATGGGAAAGCATAGAGAAGAAAATTTAAGTTATCTATAATCTCATCATGTACAATTTATTACATTCAGTGGGGATTATAGTGCATGCATATTGCTTTTATAACCTGCTTTCCTGACTAATAATATACTGTGAGTAGTTTCCTATGTCATTATATATTATTTTGCCATATGATATATTTTAGCCTATGGTTTTTAATGATTGTCAAATACTTCATTATATGACTGTATTATAATGTGTTAACCAGTTTCTTATTGTCCTTATTTTAGGTTGTAGTTTCTTATATTCAAATTAACAATCCAATGGACAATTTTACACATGCCTATTTTCATGCAAGTTCAGTGATCTCATAAAGATAAATTCTTAAAATTGCAATTATTGGAGGCATTTTTTTGTTCAGTCGCTCAGTCGTGTCTGACTTTGTGACCCCATGGACTGCAGCACTCCAGCCTTCCCTGTCCTTTACTATCTCCCAGAGTTTGCTCAAACCATTGAGTGGCAATGAATATATTTATGATGCTAGAGAAATATTGTCCAGTCTCCCCCAAGAGGGTTTGTACTAATTATACCCCTGTCAGTAGTGCATAAGATTGCCCAGATCTTTGCCATCTGTCTGTATTTTAATTAAGAATATCTCCTGAACTTCTCTTAAACATTTATTTGAATTATGATATACTTCAAATATTTAGTATAGAAAGCAGTTAAAAAACATCCATATATTTAATCAGTATATCCTGTCAATCCTAAAGAAATCCTAAAGAAAATCAACTCTGAACATTCACTGGAAGGACTGATGCTGAAGCTGAAGCTCCAATACTTTGCCCACTTGGTGCAAAGAGCTGACTCATTGGAAAAGACCCTGATGCTGGGAAAAATTGAGGCAGGAAGAGAAGGGGGTGACATAGGATGAGATGGCTGGATGGCATCACCAACTCAATGGACATGAGTTTGAGGAAACTTTGGGAAATAATGAAGGACAGGGAAGTCTGGCATGCTGCAGTCTGTGGGGTTGCAAAGAGTCAGACACAACTTAGTGACTGAACAACAGAAATATATTTAACATGAAGATTAAATAGATAATGATATTTGCCATATTTACTTCTTCTTTCTCCCATTTTTAAAGAAATAAAATGTTACAGATGCATGTATGTACCCTTATCCTTATCCCTCACTCCAGAAGTCAATTTTCTGAGTTGATATTTCCTTACCATGTGTATTTGCAATTTTACTGCTGGTGTGTGTATTCATAAAATATGCATGTGAATTTCTGTGAATTTTAAAGTTTTATATAAATGATGTATGGAATCTGCCCTTTTGCAGCAAAGTGAACATTTATTTTTAGGATTTACTAGTGTTATTACACACACACTTAGTTCATTTTTTAACTTTCTGCTTACCACTGCACTGTAGAAATAAATCACAGGTGGTTAATTTACTCCCCTTCTGAGGGGAGTTAGATTGCTCCAATGCTTTTGCTATTACAAGCAATGTGAAAATGATCAACCTTGTCCATGTTTCCTTGGGCACAGGTGAAATTTTTCTCTAAGGTTGGTGCCTAACAATGGAATTACTGAGGTTTGGAATGCAGATGTCCAACTTTATTAGGTGTTACCACGTTGCTTTCCAGAGTGACTGTGTCATTCACTTTCCCACTATATGCAGAGTTCCCATTTCCGTATATTGCCCACAACACCTGAGATGATCAGAATTATTAAAATTTGATGAATCTGGGTGTAAAATGAAATTGAATTATTGTACTAATTGCATCTCCCCCCCCAAATGAAATTGAGCTTTTCATGTATGTTTATTAGCCATTTGAGTTTCTTCTTAGATGAATTGTAGGTTCATATCCTTTTCCCATATTTCTATCACATAGTTTGTGTTTTCTTCTTATGATTTGTGAGAGTTCTTACAGAGAGATATGATTTGTGGGTTGTAAATATCTTCTCCATCACATGGCTTGTCTTTTTCATGTTGTTTATGGTGTTATTTGTCATACAGAGTTGTTAATATTAGTGTGGTCAAAGATACCTGCTTTTTTCTTTGTGATTTTTGTTCATTTTGTCATTTAAAAAATTCCTTCTACGTATTTAGGTTAAAAAGAAGTCATTTGTATTTTTTTAAAAAATAAAATTTTTAGTTTTTGCTTATCACATTTGGCTCTTTTACTTCACCTAGAGTCAATTTTCATGTATAGAGGTAAGTTCTAATTTTATCTTTTATTCCTCCCCCTGCCCCCATGGTTAGTCCTTTGTCCCAGTAGTCACCATTTAGTGACTAGTTAATTTGTTTCCACTGTTCCTGAGCATCTTATTTTTTTCCACTGGCCTAACAGTATATCTATTTTATCTCTGTCTCACTAGTCTAGTTTTTATAGCTTGTAGTTTTGATATTTTAGGGTAAATCCTTCCTATTGTGTTGTTGCTGTTGTTTAATTGCCCAGTTGTGTCCAACTGTTTGTGACCCCGTGGACTGCAGCACACCAGGCCTCACTGTGCTTCACCGTCTCCTGGAGTTTGCCCAAGTTCCTTCCCAAACCCCTGCCAAATTGTCTTGGATATTGATCTTTATTCATTAATAAAACTTTTAGGGTAAGATTGTTGTATTTCATTTTAAAAATGGGATTTTGACTGAAACTGAATTTATAGTTTTATTTGAGGGACAGTTGGAATCTTCAAGCTATTTTTCCAACCCTGAACATGACATGTTTCTTCCTATGCTTAGATCTTCCTTAAAGTCCCTCAAAGGATTTAAAGTTTTTTTTTTACATCTTTTACTGCGCATCTGTTACTTGTTTAACAGTTTTGATGATATTGCATGATGCCTTTTTATTATTGTGTCTTCTGGTTCTTTGTTGTAGTTTTATCAGAACTGGTATTTTTGTATACCTGTTTCACATCCAGCATGCTCACAGAACTCTCTTATTACTTTGAATGATTTCCCCCCACCATAGGCAGTCATATTTTTTATGTAGGCGGTATCAATTATGAATAATGACAGCTTTGTTTTTTCCTTTAAAATCCATATGCCATTTCTTTCTTTTTCTTTACTTATTACAGTGACTAGTACTTTAAGTACAACAGTGAATAGAAATATTTTTAGTGGGTGTCCTAGTCACACTTCACCTTCCAACTTCAACTATATGTTTGACTTCTTATCTGTCATCTTCAAGCCCTCCTTTTTTCAGAACAATTTGCTTCCCTTCCACTTTACCTCTGGTCATCCTCTTCCCAAGGTGCCTTTTGTGGCACTATTGTCTAGTGTTGGCTCTGTCTGGTGTCTGTGTAGTCACAAGTTACATCTCTCTCTTATCTGTCATCTGTCTTTAGATCTGGCCTCATATTTACCATTATCTTTTGCTTATCATGCCTACCTTTACTTGCATGGCCGTCTTTTCTTCCATTTAAATCTGCTCTCTAACTTGGCAGGCAGCATGGCAGTCTTTCCTTCCATTTAAATTTCCTTCTTGAGGAATATTGTGTAGTACTTATTTCACCTGAACTTGAGTGGTAAAATCTTCATTGTTCTGAGAAAGACTTTATTTAAATCTCAGTTTTGAGTAACAATTTACTGAGTATTTTTTGAATGTGAAGGTATTATTCCATCATTTTCTAGCCCCTAGTATTATAGCTGATTGTTGTTGTTGATGTTCAATCGCTCAGTCGTGTTCGACTCTGTGATCCCATAACAGCATTATGCCAAGCTTCCCTGTCCTTCACTGTCTCCCGGAGTTTGCTCAAACTCATGTCCGTTGAGTTGGTGATGCCATCCAGTCAACTCATCCTCTGGCACCCTCTTCTCCTCTTGCCTTCAATCTTACCCAGCATCAGGATCTTTTCCAGTGGATCAGCTCTTTGCATCAAGTGGCCAAAGTTTTGGAGTTTGAGCTTTAGCATCAGTCTTTCCAGTGAATATTCAGGGTTGATTTTCTTTAGGATTGACTGGTCTGATCTCCTTGCTGTCCAATGGACTCTCAAGAGTCTTCTCCAGCACCAGTTAGAAAGCATCAATTCTTCAGCATTCAGCCTTCTTTAGGATTCAACTTTCACATCTGCACAGGAGTACTGGAAAAACCATAGCTTTGACTATACAGACCTGTAACCTATTAATAATATTGTTTCTTTAAGTAATCTGTTTTTTTTCTCTCAGGATGCTTTTAAGATTTTTCTCTTCATAATTTTATAACTTTTAATATTTCACTAAAATGTGTATCAGGTTGGATTTATTTTTGTTCATTCTGCTTAGAACTTACTGAAATACTTGACTCTAAGGATTTATGTCTTTCACTAATACAGTACAATTTAATCTTTAGCTCTTCAAATACTGTCTTTTCCCCATTATCTCTTTCTAGAACTCCCATTAGATATATTTTGGATCTTTTTCATCTGTTCTCCCTTTCTGTTAACTTTAATCATATTTCCCATGTGTTTATCTCTCTGTGCTGTATACCTAGGAGTTTCCTTAGCTGTCTACATGTCCACTAATACTCTTCTTATTGTGTCTAACCTAAAAGTTAACTTGTCTACTATATTTAATTTCAAAGATTAGATTTTTTATCGCAAGAAATTGTATTTACCAGGTAAAACTTTTTTCATTGTATTCTATTATTGTCTTTCTCTGTGTACCATTTCTGTTGTTTCTAGCTCTAGTGTGCTAATTCTCTTATTATATCAACTAACTTTCCCTTATAGTAGATTGTTTCCTTGTGTGATTAAAAGTTTTTGATTGTAAGCTCATGTCTAATGATGCTTGTTTTTCCTATGCAAATGCAGTAGAGTCAAAGCTATAGAGGGGTCTTATAGAATGGTTTTGTTTAGTTCTCTTGTTTAACCCAGGAAAGTTATTGGGACTAGTTTTTCCTTTAACTTAAGGATTCCTGAACCCTCCTGAACGTGTGGTATGAATTCACCTTATAAATCCATGTACTATATACAGTCTTGGGTTTTGATTTCTCAGGTTTTGCTTTTCTCATGCAGGGATAAAAGCTTCCACATCATCTCCTTTTGCTGCAGAGCTGATTTTTATGTAGTGTATTGTTTAACTGAGAGTGCAGTCTTTCAAGTGTTCCAGCTTAAGGCAGAATCTTAGTTTCAACTTCTATTCACATGTGCTTTTAACACTTTACCTCTTGCTCTTAAAACGGGCATTAAAACCAACCTATTGGATCTTCTACTTTCCCAGGACTAATTGCTGTCTGTGGGGTAGCTGCAGTCTTGGTGTATATGCTTAGTCCTACGTTTCTCATTTCCCCCTTGGAATTTCCTTTTATAATTTGCAAGTTCAGCAATATATGTTTTAAAATAAATTTGAAGATATATTTCTGTACTTTATCGAGTTTTCCAAACATTTTTAGCAAGAGGCTTTTTTTATTCTGCTATCTAACTAGTACTGGATCCTTGAATGACTTTTACAAAGAGAATTCTCTAAAATAGGAAAGCACAAGCTATTTCCTGGGGGCATACACCGCATCCTCCAAGACTTGTAAGTGTGATGTTTCTAACGGAGAAGTTACTCAATGCTGGACTGAGCATAGAAGAAGATTTGAGGAAGGAAGTGGGGGAGGAACAGCAATGCATTTAATGAACAGATACTTTCTGCCCCCTCGGAGAGATGGTACCTGAGTGCTTAGCTAATGGCAGTTCACTTAGAAAAGCAGTCATTGATAAGTCCTGGTAAGCAGCGTCTAAAAATATCTTGCCTGAAGTGATTGAGTCTTTTTAGGAAATAAAAGATCAGAGTCTGGAAGCAAGGAGATGGTTCTCTAGTTCTACTGAAGGTAAATTCTAAAAGCAAAGTGGGAGCCACAGAAGGTGTTGGTGAAAGGAGAGATTGAAGGACTCAAGCTCTCCTCTAAATTTAAACATTAGAAGAGGAAGCAAACAGCAGGAGAAGCAGGGGTGAGGGTGTAAAGGATTGAGTTGAAAGCATGAGTGTAGGAGTTTTCACTGAAGACAAAGCCAATTTGTGGGGGAAAACCTATTCTCCATGGGGCCTGGTAACTGCATTTCTTAGCATCTGAAGTATGAGGAGGAATGCCACTTGTCTGAGATCCGGTTGCTAAGCCTTAAGCAGATGATACTGGATTGTGATCACTGTTTCCTCCACCCCAAGTTCTCCCTTCAGTCTCTGCTAGGAATGTGTCTCTTTCATATTGAGATGTGGAACCCCTGTAGGGCTATGAGGCCATTAGGAAACCAGACATGCAGCTCTGAGTTCACTCCAGCGCCCAAAGGCTGTGCCTTGTCAGAGATGAGGGAGAAAAGTGAAACAGTGTTGGTGTGGCAAGAGCATCCTATGGCGTTCCTAGTTACAGTGCTGGGGAGTCACGTGATCTTGAGAACCTCAATTATTCTACACCCGTGGTCTCAACCAGTTTTGTCACCACCACCCCCCCCCCACCCCCACCAAGGGACACTTGGAAATTGGAAACATTTTTGCTTGTCACAACTAGGAGATGCATAGGGCCACTAGTGGTAAGGAGCCAGCAATGCCACTAAACATCCTACAAGGCACAGAACCACCTACCATGACAAAGACTTATCTGACTCAAAAATGTCATTAGTACTGAGGTTGAGAAACCCCACTCTTACATGTCTTTTCTCATCGGTAAAAAGGAGAGGCTGGAAGAGGAGGTTGATACATGTGTGGCTAGATTAGGGAAGCTCTGTTCAACTTACTCATCTAACTCAGACCACTTCTACCCACATCATGTCCATAGAAGCATGAATCAAATGAAATGGGTTAAAAACATTGCTCCTTTCTTATCAAAGAATGCAGTTGTGGACTCAGAGTGCTCTGAGCTTTGCAAGTTCACTGTGACCACTGTGTTTGCCTCTGCACAATGGAACATTCATCTTGTCACGCTGTGCTTGCAAGTTGCCCTTGTCCCTGTGAAGTGAGAGTCGAAGACTTGTCTTCTTTGAGCTGAACCAGTTGTCTCCAAAACAGGTTAATCACTTCTAGCTATTCCCAAACAACCTTCCCAACATGACACAGATTGTGGGAAGTCCATGAGCTGGTTGTATCCATTTAGCTTTGCATATAGTGACCATTCATTCATGCATTCAGTAAACATGTATTTAGTACCCTCCATGTGTAGCGGCCATGCATTTGTGGTGTGAAGAAAGAAAGGATGGATAAATAAAGCCCCTGTAGTGCAGTGGGGGAGAAGAGATTCATACACCACAGTACCTGAGGTAGGAGGACAAACTGCCTTTCTCAGAGAAGAAAGAGATCATGTTTGTGTCATGATCGCAAAATGCTACACAGAGGAGGTATGGTATGAGTTGGGTTTTGAAGTCTAGTTTTTTGACAGCAAGATAAAGGAGCAAGGGGACAGAAGGGAGGAAGAAAGTGGGAAATTATATGCAGGAGGATTTGCATTTGTGGAAGTTGTGTATTTATATATTTGTAGACTGGTGAGAGTCCTGCTTCATTGGAGCAGGCATTGAGAGCAGCATAGTCAAAGGAGATATTGCTGGGAATATGGATGGAGTGGGGTGGACCATTTGTTCAGTCCTGGTCTTTGAAACAAGGACTTACATGGGGTGATGTTTAAGTTTGCTTTCAACCCTAAGATGATAAGATCTCATAGTTTCATTTGATAAGCACTAGAAAACTCATCTACTCATTCAATAAATAAATATAATGATATTTTTTTAGCAGACATGGTGCTTGGCATGGGGAGGGTACAACATTGTTCATACTCTTGGATTTTGCTGCAAATCTGTAAGAAGAAGATGGGTTGGGAAGCTCTTTCCAGCTTCCAAGGAGGGGGGCATACAGGTCTAAACTTGAGAGATAGTTGTGCAAATAGAAAGGAAACCTGTGAAAGAGGAACAGGAAAAAAAAAAGTGACAGGATTTGGGGAAAGGTTGGTGAAGGATGTGGGCAAGAGGAAGAATCATCTTTCATTCCAAAGTTTCATGCCTCAGTTAGAGGGCGAGTGTGGTGCTGCAATCAGAATGAGAGGCCCAGAGAGGAACTGGTTTAGTGGGGAAGACACTATTGAGTGGGTTTTTAAACCAGTTGATTGACGGCCCTGTCAGGCCATCCAGGTGGAGGAGCCTTAGAGCAGTTGTGAATGTGGTATCAGACTTTTAAAAGAACACACCAGAGGAAAAGATGGGGGAGTCTTCCAGGTATTAACTGTGGCTGAAGCCTTCTGGATGGATGAAATTACCCAGAAAGAGGGTCTACATAGAGAAGAGGGTGGGAAACAGGCTCTGAGGGATGCATGCCTTTAGAAGAAAGAAGAAAGAATAAAAAGTGAAGATGAAGGGGCAGCAAGGGAAGTGGCAGGAGAACAGTAGATTGGAGATGCTCCCAAGAAGCAGGGGAAGCAGGGAAATGGGGAAGCCAGTTCCTATTGAGCCCCGGATACAGCAGAATATGTACACACCCTGGTAGCCTCCAAGGAAACAGACTCTGGTTCTAACCATCCCCCCACCTCTGAATGTATTTAGCAGTAGAAGTGTTGAGCCACCTGATCATTTTATCACTTCTTGGGCCCTCAGCCAGAAGGGGAGTGGGGAGAGTGGGAGGAGGAGGCTCTCCAGTGAGTCATCCGTCCTGGGTGTGGAGTTATGGGGAAGAGGTTTGCTGCGAGGGAAAGCTGCTTGATTTGTTTTGGGGTGGGTCCCAGTGTGGCAACGGGACTTGAGAAGCTACAGCCTTTGGCCCGAGAGGTATCCCCTCATCGGGAAGACGTTTGGGGAATGTCTGTGATGGATTTTGTCCAGGCCTGTTCCCCAGGGCCTGCATGGCTATGTGGGTTTCTGTAGCTCATGCAAGATCTACGTTTTTCTTCCAGGAAAAGAGACTTTCTTATTTCTGGTGGAGGAGGCTCTGTGCTCACTGCCTGAGCCTCACTGACTTGGCAGTGACCCTGAGCTCTTCCACTACAGGCCCTTGAAACCGTTTTTGCCCAGCCTCACCATTCAGGCCACATTCACTCCTTCCCACGTGGCTTTCACAGTCGGGGAAGGGTTGGGATGTGTCCTCTGGCATCAGGCAGGTCCAGCTCCAGTTTTGGCTCCATTGCATACTCGCTGTGCAATCTTAGTTTAGGGTGTCAACTTAAAAAATATTCAAAACCTAAAAGTTGAGAGTTATGTTTTATTCCGCAGGTATTTTTCGGACTTCAAGCCTGGGAGGCAGCATCTCAGGTAACCCTGAGAGAACTGCTCTGAGGAGGCAAGATGAGGGGAACCAGGTTATATAGGAGTTTTGCAACAAAGGGCAGGTAGTCTGAACACCCAAAGATTATAGTTAATTAAAGGAAAACCAGATATCTCAAGTTAAGGAGTTTAGTGCTTGTCTGTGTATGGGAAGATGCAAGAGTCTGGGCTCCCTCCAGTCATTCTTTTGATACGCACCTCAGCTATCTGGGGCCGGTATTCTCTTTTCACATCCTGAGTTTCCCTCAGGGCTCACTGTAGGGAGTGGCTGCAGTCTGATGGCTGTGAGATGGCAGATATCCTTTCCTTCCTGAGTTCCCTCAGGGCTCACCAGCTATAGTCTCTGATGACTTTGACATACGGTGCTTACTCTGAGAAATGCAGTATTTCCTGCAGTATCAGTAAACAAGGATGTCCCCATCATCAGTGATTCCAGCCCTCCAGGGCAGTCAGGAAGGAGAATATCTGCATGATCTGGCAGTCATCAGGCTGTAGCCACTCCCTACGGGGAGAACTGAAGAACTCAGGATGTGAAAAATCACAGGATACTAGCCCCAGATAGCTGAGATGAATATGAAAGGAATGTTTCAGTGAGCCCAGACTCTTGCATCTTCCCATTCATAGGAAAGCACTACATTCCTTAACTTGAGATACCTGGTTTTCTTTAAATCCCAATAATCTCTTGATATTCAGGCTACTTACCCTTTGTTATAAACTTCTATATATCCTGACTCTTCCCCCTGGGAGCAGTTCTCTAAGGGTTAGCTTGAGATCATGCCTCCCAGGCTTAAGTCCAAAAAATTTCCATTGAATGAACCATAACTCTCAACTTTAGGGCAGTAACTATTTTTTTTAAGTTGACAACTGATATGGTAGTAAATATTCCATTTCTCAAGGGACATTGTTTCTCTGATCTCATCTGAAAAATTGTTGAAGCCCCCAAGGAGGCTTATGCAGATCAAATGATGTAACCCGTACACAGTGCTTATTAGTTAGACCTCCCACAAATGGTAGGGACTGTTACTGCTTTGAAGCTTTTTCTTTCATTCTTCTGCTTCATTCTCTTTGTTGAATTGTTTTCAGAATTTCTTTCCCTCTCTTCCAATATTTGCCACTTAAAAAAAAAGCAATTAATTTGAAGAAAATTATAACCTAACACCCCTTAGCCAGCTCCTGTCTGACTCCCTAGGCAAATGAAGGGCCTTGAATGCTTTGATTGTTCTGGTATAATACCCTTTTGGAAGTAGGCAACTGTCTTCTGGCATCACTTTATAATGCCTGATGTCTGTCCTTGCAAATATCACAATACGACCACTCACTGTAGTATGACACTCTAAGTTTACAAAGCATTTTCAGGTGCATCATCTCAACAAACTCAACATCATTTGGGAGCAGGGTCTTTCACCCCAGAGAGCTAGAGACTGTCTTCAGTTTTTAGGGGTGTGTGTGTGTGTGTGTGTGTGTGTGTGTGTGTGTGTGTGTGAGCTCAAAGGATTGCTTCTTTTCTTTTAACACAAAAAGCTAAAGTTTCCAAGCAGGTGGGGTGTGGGTTAAACACTGTTCTAAATGGCAGGCCTGCTGTTCATGGGGAGGGAAAGTGGCCTGAAAGTTTAAAAATAACCTGAACATTATAGACTCCTGTGAATTCTACAGCCCGGAGCACTGCGAGTCTGTGGGTGTCTTACCTGCTGGAGTGCAGGCAGGAAAACAACAAGTTGAGAGGCATGAGGATTTAAATGTCCTGAATCCTTTAGTGGCACGCGTTGGCAGCAGACGTATTCATAGAAAAAAAAATTAAAGCCATACTGAATGATCAGGATCGATATTCCTGAATGGTCAGAATGGCACTACCCTTGAATTCCCTGAATGTAGAGCACTGACTTAATACTTGGGTCTGCAGTGCAGCGGACCCTTCTCTGTGGCTGGACAACATCTCCTCTCCTTCCTCCCTTCCCTCCTATTGACTTAAAGAGTATTCATAACCTAAACGTTGAGAGTTTTATTTGGTGGGAATTTTTAGGACCTCAATTCTGGGAGACAGCATCTCAAGTGGTGAGGTGAGGGGATCCAGGTTATATAGAAGTTCTGCAACAAAGGGCAGGTAGTCTGAACATCCAAAGATTATTATTAATTAAAGGAAAACCAGATATCTCAAGTTAAGGAGTTTAGTGCTTTTCTATGTATGGGAAGATGCAAGAGTCTGGGCTGCCTCCAGTCATTCTTTTGATACGTACCTCAGCTGTCTGTGGCCAGTATTCTTTTTTCACATCCTGAGTTTTCCTCAGGGATCACTGTAGGGAGTGGCTGCTGTCTGATGGCTGCTAGATGGCAGATATCCTTTCCTTCTTGAGTTCCCTCAGGGCTCACCAGCTCACCTTGCATGGTGGCTGCGATTTCTGGTGTCTGTGCCATCCTTTGTTTACTGATATGGTAGGAAATATTCCATTTCTCACTCCCTTAGTGACCCCTCCAGAGTTAGACTGAAAACTTTTCCAGATCACTCCCTGGACTGACCTGCCAAGGAGCTCAGAGGCTGGGGCATTTGGGGTAGATTTGGCCATTCATCAGGTAATAAGTAGGTAGATGGAAAATTATGTTCATCATGAGTAAACTGTGCACAGTAATGTACACTCTGGATTTTGAGAAGTTTTGAAGAATTTCAATAGTGTTTGAAAGAGGGCTCAGTTCTTGCATGGCTTGTGTCTGAAGATGTGGCAGTGTAGCACCGAGGCAGGTCAGTCTAATAATACCAGCATGGCTTGAAATACAATGCCCTTGACAATCTGTTGTCACAGCTGGTCTGTTGATAGTCTCCTTAGATTCATGTGGGTGGGTACTGCTGCTGTCATTTCTGCACGTGGGGATAATAAGCCCGACCAGGACTGGGGGATAAGTCTGTCTTGTCTTACACAAACATGACTTGCTTATTCTGGGGTCCTTCAGCACCTGCTGCAGTGTCTGCACATTTTCTTGCCTCAGAATTGTAGGATCATCGTGAAAGTACGTGACTACCCCATTTCTATTAATGATATCATGAGAGGCTGTGCGGTGTGGTGGTTAAGATAATGGATTTTGGAGTCAAACAGACCTAGGATTGACTTTCTGTGATGTCATTCACCATCTATCTGATCTTAAGGGAAATTATTTCGTCTCTTTCAGTTTTGCTTTTCTTATGTGTAAAATGCAGATTATAACAGTACCTACCACATAGAATTATTCTGAGAAATAATGTAAAGGACTTGGGACAGTGCCTTGCACATAATAAGTATTAGTATTATTACTAATTAGTATTTTTCTTTTTTAATAATCTATAATTTAAAAATTTTTTAAAAAAATTATGCAAGTATACATTTAAATTATGCAAGGATACATTTTCAAGAGGAATGGAAAATACAGAACAAGGTTATTTATAGTTCCAATCTTATTGCAGTTTATCTTTTGATTGTTGAAATGGGGGGGGGGGGGGGGGGGGGGGGGGGATATTGCAGTTATTTTTAAGTAGATAAATTAAGATTTTTAGTTGGAGTTTCAATATCAAACTCTCACAAAAATTAATAGAATGAATATACAGAGAAGTAGAGGGATATAGTAGACCTGAAGAGCACCATGAACCAATTCAACACAATTAAGATTATACAATTTTCACACAACAGTAGGATACAAATTCTATTCAAGTTCCCATAGGCTATAAACTAGGAGACACTGGAACATATTCAGGGACATAAAGCAAAGTGCAAAAATTTCATGGCCTAAAAGTATTGAAATCACAGAGTTTGTTCTCTTGTCACTGTGGAATTGTGTTAGAAATCAATATCAAAAGATATTTGAAAATAACCCACATATTTTCCAGTGCAGTGTGACACTTACCAAGACAGATCTTTGATTTAGCTATTGAAAGCCTCAATAGTTAGAAGACAAAAAAAAACAGAGTGATCGCAGAGAGGAGAAAGCATTTAAATGATACATTAATATCAAAATGAGACATTAATATCTAAAGATACTTTAAAAATCCCATGTATTTGGTAATTAAACATCTTTTTCATGATTCTTTTAAAATGATGGGTGTATCTAAAAAGCCATAACAAGGAAAATTAGAAAATATTTGTAATAGAATAAAAATGAAAAGAGAATTTACCAGAATTTGTTGCATGCAATTGAAGCTGCTCAGTGCAGTTGAATACAATGTGGAGTCTTGAATAAGGTGTGAAAGTAAATAATGGACGCTAGCATAGATATTTGTGAAATTTGAACAAAATCTGTACTTTAGTTAATAGTTTTGTATCCCATGATAATTTCCTGTGTGCTTTTTTTTAACAACATAGTATTTCTTTATATTCTCAGAATTGGATTAGAAGTTTCAAGCCTCATTCAAAAAATTTTTTTTAAAAAAATCACTAAGATAATAAATTTTCTAGACTTTTAGCAGTAGTACTGGATGCCAAAATACATGGAACTATATCAAAGTTTTGAGTGAATGTAAATTAGAAACCTAGCAATCTAGCATTCTATTCCTACTAAGTCAAACAAGAGGAATAAAAATGTCATAAATTTTTTAGCTAGGCAAAAATTCATGATTTTTCTAAAATATATATATATATTACATTATACATATTATATATATATGTATGTATACAAAAGCTTTCTACTATGCTTGATAAAGGCTTGAGAAAGAACAACAACAACAAAAGAGATGGAGACATTGGAAAACATAAACTAAATGAAAAGGGGGCACTGAATATGAAATAGAAAGTGAAATAAACTCAATAAAAGTAAAACAGCATCATATAGTCTAGTTGTTTTTAAACATGACTGCTCATTAGAAACACTTCTGGAGTTTGGAGAAAAAAAGCAATACCTGGGCATTTGTATTTTCCAAAAAATTCCAAGACAATTCTGATATTGATCTGGATTTTAAAAAGTGATTACAGGTTTTTGTATTAAGTGGCAGTTTTAGTGATATAGAATTCTATTATTTTCTGTCAGCTAATTGTGACACAAGGGTTTTAAGTGAATAATAGTTACATAATCACAATAGTAAAAGATATTTATCAGTTTTCACATTCAGTAGACAAAAGACAATTACAATTGCAAGCCATAATGGAAACATGATTAACCTAACAATATAAAATAATTACATATAATTTGGAGGGTTAAGTAGAGTGATGTGGCAAGTGGAAGTGCATACATGGACATGTTTTCATCTGCCCAGCCAATCGATGTCTTTTGGCTGCTGCATGTAATCCATTTTACACTTAAGGTTATTATTTTAATATGTATGATCCTATTACCATTTTCTTAATTGTTTTGGGTTTAATTTGTGTAGGTCTTTTCCTTCTCTTGTGTTTCCTGCCTAGAGAAGTTCCTTTACCATTTGTTGTAAATCTGGTTTGGTGGTGCTGAATTCTTTTAACTTTTGCTTGTCTGGAAAGCTTTTGATTCTCTGTCAAATCTGCATTAGAGTCTTGCTGGGTGGAGTAATCTTGGTTGTAGGTTCTTCCATTCCATCACTTGAACTATATCATGCCATTCCCTTCTGACTTGTAGAGTTTCTTTTGAGAAATCAGCGGATAACCTTATAGGAGTTCCTTTGTATGTTATCTGTCATTTTTCCCTTGTTGCTTTTAATATTTTATCTTTGTCTTTAATTTTTGTCATTTTGATTACTATGTGTCTCGATGTATTCCTCCTTGGTTTATCCTGCCGGTGACTCTCTCTGCTTGCTGAACTTGGTTGACTATTTCCTTTCCCATGTTACGGAAATTTTCAGCTATTATCTCTTCACATGTCTTCTTGGGTCTTTTCTCTCTTCTCTCTTTGGGACACCTATAATGTGAATGTTGGTGCATTTAACATCCCAGAGATCTCTTGAGCTGTCTTCATTTTTTTGTTTTCCAGTCCTTTTTTCTATATTCTGTTCTGCAGCAGTGATTACCACCATTCTGCCCTCCAGGTCACTTGTCTGTTCTTCTGTCTCCATTCTTCTATTGATTCCTTCTAGTCAGTTGTTCATCTCTGTTCTTTAGTTCTTCTAGGTCTTCAGTAAACATTTCTTGCATCTTCTCCATTCTGTTTCTGAGATCCTGGATCATCTTCACTATCATTATTCTGAATTCTTTTTTGGGAAGGTTGCCTATCTCCACTTGATGTAGTTATTTTTGGGGGGTTTCATCTTGTCCCTTCATTGGGACATAACTTTCTGTTTTCTCATTCTGATAAGCTTTCTGTAATGTGGTTTTCATTTTAGCTGCTGCAAAACTGTGGTTCTTCTTACTTCTGTCTGCCTTTTGGTGGATGAGGCTGAGGCTCATGTAAGCTTCTTGATGGGGGGTTGTCTATGGGAAAAACTAGGTCTTGCTCTGGTGGGCAGGGCTTGCTCAGTAAAGCTGTAGTCCAATTATGTAGTGATGGGTGGGGTTGCACTCCCTCCCCACTAGTTGTTTGGCCTGAGGTGACCCAGCCCTGGGGTCAGTGGGCTCTAAGGTAGGGCTAATGGTGACCTCCAGGGGGCCTTATGCCAAGGAGGCCTTCCAGGGCTGCTGTTGCCAGTGCCCCCATCCCCGTGGTGAGCCACTGTCAACCCACACCTACACAGATGACCCTCCAACACTAGCAGGTAGGTATGGTTCCATCTCCTGTGGGGTCACTGCTCCTTTACCCTGGGTCTTGGTGCATGCACAATTTTGTTTGTGCCTTCCAACAGTGGAATTGATTTCCCTCAGTCTTGTGGGAATCTTGTAATCAAATCCCACTGGCCTTCCCAGTCAGGTTCCCCGGGGATTCCTAGTCCTTTTGCTATATCCCCAGGATCGGAAGCCTGATGTGAGGCTCAGAACCGTCACAACAAGAGAAGGATTTCTTTGGTATTATTGTTCTCCAGTGTGTGGTATTATTGTTCTCTCCCGTGGCTATGGGATTGGATTTGATTGTGTTTGTGCCCCTCTTACTGCCTCACTGTAGCTTCTTCTTTGTCTTTGGACATGGGGTATGCTTTTTTGGTGGGTTCCAGCATCTCCTGTGAATGGTTGTTCAACAACTAGTTGTGATTTTGGTGCTCTTGCAGGAGGAGATGAGCACATGTGCTTCTACTCCACTATCTTGAACTGGAAGCCCATTAATTAGTACTTTTCTTTGTAATTATTCTTTGTTTGCTTGATGGATGTCCATTTTTAAAAAATAGTTCTGGAATCTGCAATATGAAACTATGACTTATTGGAAAATATAAATTATTTTAACAAAGGGAAAACAGCATGCATGATAGGAAGCTTTGGGTGATTATATTAATACATGACCACTTTATATCTGGCAGAATTTCTTTGAAGAATGTGATTGAATGATGGGGGGATTATGTGAAGAAAAAAAAACACAAAAAGTCTTTAATGGAAAGGGCTGTGTAGTATGTCTATGTGTGTGTCCAAAGGATGGGCTTATCAAGGGTATTAGAAGTATTTCATAAATTCTCTCTTTTGATTGAGAATTAGATTTCCACCTTTCCCATTTTTAAATGACATATTATGAGTATTTAGAAAACTTCAAAAAAGCTTATAATTCTTCATCTTTGATTGTACTGTGTTAAGCCTGTTTGAAAGTTCTCAACAGCATAGGAAGATTCCTTGTGTATGTTTAGACATGGCCTGGCAGAACTTGAGATCAGATCAGAAGCTAGTGCATGTATCTGCATATGGTCAAAAGTGGTATGTCTCTTTCACATGCAGTTCTTCATGCAGTAAAGGAAAGAGGTATAATGATGACATTTGCCTTTTTTGGTAGAGAGAAGAGATAGAAACGATTAAGACTGTAGTTGATTTTTTTTGAAGCAGAATTTTATTCTTTGTTTTATGTTCTGTGAAAAGGGAACTGAAAATATTCTCTGTGTAGAGATCTGGATGTCTCTTTTTAAATAACTGATATCCCAAATCTTAATTCAGTTATGTTTTTAAAGAGCAGGAGCTGTTCCTCATAGGGGAATGAACCCTATAATTTATGATGGATAAAATGAGGGTGAGGTTGTTATTGTGCTAGAAAAGCTCCCCCTGAATTAGAGTCACCTGATCTCCTACATGAGTGCTAAGCATGCTTTCTTATTAAGGCGAGAATGAACACTCAACCCAGAAGGAACAACTGGAAATACTTGACAACAGACTCCGTGGCAGAATGTATTAGGAGAAGGGCAGTCCCTCAGATAGGGACCAGCTACCTGGTTGATGCCAAAGCTCTTTTTCACCAAAAAGAGTTTCAGGAGATTCAATCATTCATTCTTTGACTATGTATTTAGTAAAGGCCTCTAAAGTAAAGGCTTCCCAGGTGGTACAAGTGATAAAGAGCCCGCCTGCCAATGCAGGAGATGTAAGAGGTGTGGGTTCTATCCCTGGATTGGGAAGATCTCCTGGAGGAGGGCATGGCAACTCACTCCAGTATTCTTGCCTGGAGAATCCCTTGGACAGAGGAGTCTGGCGCGCTACAGTACATAGGATTGTAAAGAGGCAGACACGACTCAATCTTAGCACACACACATGCATGGAGAATGATGCAGGCATGCCGGGTAATAAAGAAGGGGAAGATGCGTCTTCTGCATTTAAGAAGCTTATACCACAGTGGAGGAGATGCAGCATACCTAACTGTAAAATTAAATAGAAATGTACTGGTGAGCTTAATATCCATGGCAACAATGACAGTGAGTAAACACGTTACTATCCATGAGTGGATAAAACTATCATAAAACTATCCAAACGTTTTATGAGTTTGCAGGAGGTAGAGAGCATAGATTGAAGTGGAGAGATGACAGAAGGCTCCCTAGAGTTGGAGGGGTTATGGAAGGCCTCGTGGAAAAGGCAGACTTGAACTGAACCACACACCTGGAGAAGGAAATGGCAACTCACTCCAGTATTCTTGCCTGGAGAATCCCATGGACAGAGGAGCCTGGCAGGTTGCAGTCCATGGATCACAAGAATTGAACATGACTTAGTGACTAAACCACCACCACCACACACCTGGAAGGATACCTAGGAGTCAGAGAAGCAGAAAAGAAGACTGTGCTTGGGTTAGTCTGAAGCAGGTGCTGTGAGCAAGAGTTTTAAAGTTTTATAGCTATGTTAATACTCTGGAACATGGGAGATGGTGTTGGCAAGGTATGGATTCAGCTTGTCTTGTCAGGCTAAGGAGTTTGGCCCTGTTTTACGTAGTGAGGACCTATCGCTGCAGTCAAGTGACTGACAAGGAGAATCATGTCACCTGGTAGAAGGTGTAATTTTTGGAGGGGGAACTTGCTTTGAAGGAATTATAATGAATTCACTTTTAAATGCATTGAGATGCAATGCAGATGATGATGGATAGCCCAGTGCGCATGGAGATACCCATTGCTTAATTGTGTATTTGCATATAGAAATGAGGTGAAAGGTACGGGACAGAGGCTGGATGGGGAAATAGAGGGGTAGCTGAAACTGTGGATAAGGATGTGACCTCAAAGGGCGAGGAGTCAGAGGGAGAAGGTCAAGAGGTTGAGGGCAGATCCATGAGGGGCTCCCCTGATAAAGGGAGAGGAGGAAGAGGACCAGGTGGTGAGGTGGGATGAGTGGAAACTGAGATGCTAAGCGAGGGACGAGAGGAGGTCAATGGTGCCAGACTCTAGTATGGTCAAGGAGAAGGAGGGGAGAACAAGGACCACAAGAGGTCAGTGGGGTCTTTGTACCGTTTCTGGGGGCTTGGAAGGGGACAGAGCCAGCCTGGTCTGCCTGGATGCACGTTTCAAAGCTGGCCTCAAGTCCATATCATATGGGAATGCCTTATTCACTCTGATTATTTTATACCAGGTGGGTGTAAGCAGCTGCTCAGCGGAGGAGAGAGTGGGAGAGAAAGGGTGTGGTGATGGACAGGTGGTGGCTTAATCTGTGATGATTCCAACCCAGAGTCCTGTGAGAGGCAAGCCTGGTGGGTGGGATGGGCACGCGTTCTCTTCCCTGGGTGGTCAGAGCTCCCCTAGGCTATCCTTGGGCTGTGAGCCACTTTCCCTGTTGGACATCGTCTTCAAGAGTGAATGTGGGGAGTGAGTGGATCAAGACTGGCTGGTCAGTGCAGGATGCAGCCTGGCACCCTCTCAGCCTCCTCACTGTCCCCTTGACTCCAGTGCCCGAGGCCACGTCTGACATGTGAAAGATGCTCATTTTCCGTTTGCTGAATGAAAGAATCAGCCCGAGCCCACCAGGCTTAGTGAGCTCTGCAATGTGTGTGGGCTGTATTTTATTTTCTGAGTCAAAAGGCCAAGACGGTGGACGGATAGGCGTGTTTCTGTCCGTTGTTCTTGCAACAGTGATGTAAGATGGCGATGCACCCTCGGCGCATTCCCGTCAGTCAGAGCTGGAGCTCTGTGGAGTGGTTCTGCTGCCTTCTATTGGCTGGGCAGCCGGACCAGACAGTGACGGCAGGTGCTGAGGTGATGGGGCAGGCATCCTTGGTTGTCTGGGGCTAGACACTGGACCTCCAAACTGACTTTCCCAATAGATGGTGTGTACGTGGTGTGTGATTCGTCAGTTGTGTCTGACGCTTTGTGTCTCTTTGTGACCCTTTGGACTGTAGCCCCCAGGCCCCTCTGTCCATGGGATTCTCCAGGCAAGAATACTTACTGGAATAGGTTGCCATGTCCTTCTCCAAGGGATCTTCCCTACCCAGGGATCGAACCTGCATCTCCTGTGTCTCCTGCATTGTAGGTGGATTGTCTACCCCTTGAGCCATTGGAGAAACCCAAGTGATAGTTGCTTAGTATCCGACTCTTTGTGACCCCATGACTGTAGCCTGCCAAGCTGCTCTGTCCATGAAATTCTCCAGACAAGAATACTGGAGTGGGTAGCCACTCCCTACTCCAGGGGATCTTCCCAACCGAGGGACTGAACCAGGGCCTCTCAATATTGAGGGCAGATTCCTTAACATCTGAGCCACCAGGGGGTTAATTTTTCTTAAGGTTGACTTCTGTCTGGGGTGAAAAGTGACTCATCTTAAGGAAAACAAAGGATTGAAGTGGTAATGCTAGACTCTTTGTGATCCTAGATGCCTGGAAAGAGAATGAAGTGCTGACTGGTTCAGGAATTCCCTATCATTTATCACCACATCCCAGCTCAGGCCGTCCTGTCCCTCAGGGCTTCTGGGCCCCCAGTGCCCTGCTGATTCTTCTCTTTTCTGAGCTGCCTCCAGCCTGAGGAAATGTCTCCCTCCTTGGGTCTTACCCCACCTGTGCTCTCTTAGATCGCACGCCACATTCTGACTGCTATCAGTGCTCTTCATAAGGATGTTTTCCCCTTTTCCTCTTTAAGCAATTAGGGGCCATGACTGTGTCTAATTTTCCCTTGAGCCTCAGAATCCCTGAGAATAATGCCTGGCACATTAAAAGGGGTTAATTCTTATTCGTTCCATGGGCTTATGAATTAAGGAGGCACCTTTTCACCAGGTATCAAGGCCTTTGGGCTCTTTAGACTCTGGTCTCTAATCTTTTGCTTTCTTTTTTCTTTTTCCCTCATGGTCTTTCTGACCAAATTTCAGGCACATTTCTTGGCGCCTCTGTCTACTCTGCACACTGCTGGGCTGTGCTTCTGAAGTCTGCTTTTAGAAGCAGAAAACAGCCAGATGTACAGTGTCGGCTGTGTGTACGGTGGTCACAGCTACCGTAGCTGAAGTATATTTAATAAGTACATATATAGTACCTATTGGGTGCCAGGTACTGATCTAAGAGCTTAGCTAACTTCGTAACATCCCTATGGGACAGGCGATGGGTATTCTTAGAAATTTAACCCTCAGTGAGACTCTCTGGCTCAAGGCCATGGCTTATTCTCCAAAGTCTAAGATCATACCTATGACCGGACTCTTAAGCAAGGAAAACATTATCCTGACATGCAGTATGTTAAGAGTGGCTGCACACTGTAAGGACTCCTTACCTTATTATCAGGAGCTGCAGCTGTTTACTCTCTCTGTGTACTTGGACACATTCCTGAAGCTCTGGGCCCCAGATAATAGTGTGTCTCACAGTCCTGCAGCAAAGATGCAGTGAGATAATATCACCACGGTTGGCACCCAGGAAATATTGAGTTGTCATAAATGAATGGTTTAAAAAACATTTTAGCAAAATTTGCACATCTATAGTTAGTTGATAGAGTGTTGGTGCTGTGGGGTTTCTCGGGCATAGGTTTGAGAAATGCTGGTTCTAGGCACAGACATTACATAAGGATGTGAAGTTATGTTTTTACCCAAGTCAGGGCTGTAAGGTATTGTGGAAGCCACCAGACTCCCAAGATGTCTGCATCGCCATAATGCTCTCCTGCTCTGCTGTGAATTTGCACATGGTCTCCTGCCAACTTTTTTCTTAAAACCCACTCCCAAATCCTCTCTGCATTATGTTCCTTAGAGCACTGCTTTGCATAAGAGTCTATTTCTTGGAAAGGCTCAGCAGGGGAAAAATAGAACAAAAGGGGCTCTGATCACTTAAGCAAGCATAAGCTATCTGGATAGAACTGGGAATGGAGAGGGGGGTGGGGCTGGTGGAGGGAACAGTCCTTTTGGATGAGGCAAGGTTTGCAGACTCTTTAGCGATGGGCTGATATCTCCTGTGAAGATGGCCCAAGGCCTGACGGATCCGGGAAGAGCTTTATGAATGAGGGAAAGAGGCTAAGTGCTTTTTCATCCTTGCCACTCGCGTCACCCCATCTTGGTACAAACTCCCATGGCCTGCCTGGTTCAGGAGGAGTGTGGCCACCTTGTTGCCTTCCTTTCCAGGGAAGCTGGAGGGACCCTCTACTAGTTAACTCCTCTTCTGCTTACACTCTGAATGGTGCATTGGAACAAAGGGGCTGAGGGGTTAGGGTTCCTGTCTGCATTGGATTCACATGCTAGGAAAGGTTTTCACTTGCTTTCTTAGATCCTTTTGGGTTTATAGTTTGCAGGTCACTTTGTGCAGAAAATACATGTAGACCTTTTGGCTGCACCGTCTTAGATCATGTGTGTGTGTAGTTTTGATCTCATACCACCATGTCCAGTGTGGGGGACTGCATGTTTCAAGTACCTTGAGATGCCTGGTTGCATTGATGGTAAAATTTTGGGCTTAGGCTTCAAGAAAGTATGACAGGGAAATAGAGGTCTGGTGACCAGAAGTCACCTCTTTAGGAATGTCTAGACCCTGAGGTATGGGGAAGGCAATGGCACCCCACCCCAGTACTTGCCTGGAAAATCCCATGGACGGAGGAGCCTGGTAGGCTGCAGTCCATGGTCGCTGAGTCGGACCGACTGAGCGACCACTCATCCCAGCAGGAGAAGGAAAGGCAACCCACTCCAGTGCTGCCTGGAGAACCCAGGGGCGGGGGAGCCGGTGAGCCGAGGGGCGCACAGAGCGGACACGACGGGAAGCAGAGTAGCAGTAGTAGCAGACCCTGAGGTATGAGGTGTGAGGCAGTCAAGTATCTGAGGTCACAGCAATGTGCTCACACATGACCGGTAGATGGTGCTCTAACAACACAAAAATATGGCTAATAGCCCTCCGGAGCTGGAAAGGGATTTTAGGAAACCAGTTTCCAATCCGAGTTATCTGAATTTTTACATTTCTATTTGTGGTCTCTTTAAGAGGACAGTGGAACTAGGGACACAGGAAGGAGAATGCCCACCAAGTTCCCTTACAAAGAGCATTATGGCAGTGACCTAATCTCAGGTCTTTTTCCCCTAAGGATCCTCCCAGATCTTGAGGGCAGTAGATGTGTTCCCAGTTAAGCATCTTCCCATCATAGTCCCAAGAGCATTTGGTCACTGATCACATTCAATTTGAGGATGGTAAGCACAGTATTCCCATAGGCTTAGCGTGACTGTATAGTTTCTTCTCTTGATCGTGAACAATTTGGAACTACACTATTACTGCCCAGAAGAAATTAGCCTGGATATTAGAAAGAACCATCAAGTGAAAAGTCAGAAGAGCTGTTACAAGTCTCAGCTTTGCCTCTCATTAGACGGGGAAGGCAGTGGCACCCCACTCCAGTACTCTTGCCTGGAAAATCCCATGGACGGAGGAGCGTGGTAAGCTCCAGTCCATGGGGTCGCTTAGAGTCGGACACGACTGAGCGACTTCACTTTCACTTTTCACTTTCATGCATTGGAGAAGGAAATGGCAACCCACTCCAGTATTCTTGCCTGGAGAATCCCAGGGACAGCCGTCTATGGGATTGCACAGAGTCGGACACGACTGAAGCGACTTAGCAGCAGCAGTAGCAGCAGCAGCAGATGTGGACAAACCACTTAACATTTATGAAACTCTGATGTGTCCACCAAATCAGGGTCATAATACATGTTTGCCAGGCTGACCTCAGAGTTTTGGAGTATGGTTTATATAAACTGAAAATTAAGGACATATAAACTATTATTCAGCCGTTAAAACTGTAGCCATCTGAGGGCTGGGAGAATGGAGGCATGGGAGAGCAGGAAAGCAGTCCACAGATCTCAGAGGGCTCAAGAACTGTGAAGCCAGGTAGGGGTGAATATGAGAGAGTGCCGTCGTCCCAGCATTACTGTCCTTAGGCCAAGTCCATTCCGAAAGCTATTAACGCCATCATATTTGCCTCTGTGCTCCTGGGCTGCACCCTCCAGGAAGTCACAGTTTTAACCCCCTACAGAGGCACTCCTGCTCCCCTGCAGACTTTACATCATCCCCAACCATACCTTTGTGATTCCTGCGGATTCGTGCCTCCTCAGAAGGTGGAAGGTGGGAAGGAAGCCTCAACTCCAGGGGGCCCTCACATTTCTATGAATAATACCCTGCTGTGGGAATTCTCGGAGAAGGCAATGGCACCCCACTCCAGTACTCTTGCCTGGAAAACCCCATGGACAGAGGAGCCTGGTAGGCTGCAGTCCATGGGTCACGAAGAGTCAGACATCACTGAGCGACTTCACTTTCATGCATTGGAGAAGGAAATGGCAAGCCACTCCAGTGTTCTTGCCTGGAGAATCCCAGGGATGGGGGAGCCTGGTGGGCTGATGTCTATGGGGTCGCACAGAGTCGGACACAACTGAAGCGACTTAGCAGCAGCAGCAGCAGCAGTGGGAATTCTAGGTCCCTAAAGAATTATAACAGCCACAGAGCCCAGAGGATATTGTAGAGACAGCAAAGGAATTTGGATCTTTGCTGTATTGGCGACATTGAAGACACAAGTCAAGGGTTCCTGGTCTTTCCAAAACCTCTTCCTGGAAGTAATGTTGGTGAGCCTTGCTTCTCTGAGCATTAACAATCAGGAATGCCACCTTCCAGCCTTTAAAGGCCAGGACAAGGAGCAAAGGGGATGTTACTGCAGCATGAGAATGAGATCCATCATGCATTCCAGCTAGTAAGGTTACACAATTTAATCACAGAAGCAGATGCTTTATTTTTGTCATCATCTATTTTGCCCAATACTTTGGCCACCTGATGGGAAGGACCAACTCACTGGAAAAGACTGAACCTGGGAAAGATTGAGGGCAGGGGGAGAAGGGGGCAACAGAGGATGAAATGGTTGGATGGCATCACCGATTCAGTGGACATGAGTTTAAGCAAACTCCAGGAGATGGTGAAGGACGGGGAAGCTTGGTGTGCTGCAGTCTGTGGGGTTGTAAAGAGTCTGACACGACTTAACAAGACTGAACAACACAATTTTGTTCAGGAGTGTGTGCTCAGTTCCTGAAACAATGCCTTGGGCTTAAAAATATTTGTCCAGTGATTTGAATGAATTTTGTGCTATGGGTTACAGTCCTACCTCGGATAGCATGGATTTGGTCTTCTCTGAGAGCCTTTTCTAACCCTGTGTAGTTTACAGAGCTATTGAGAGAGTCACTTGTGACTGGGTCCAAACAACTGACAGCTGATGGGGCTTTGGGTTCATAGTACTACCTTCCCTTTCACTCTGACTAGGTGTTCAGACAGAAAAGGACCCTCCGATTAAGGGAGGCAGATGATAGAGTAAGGGAGTAAGGAAAGCAAAATACTAATTAGAGCTGACTCACCTCAAATCATAATTGGACCCAAAATGGGCTCCCCTGAAGCAAAAGGTCAGCCTGCCATGCCCAAAGGGAGCAGTGCCTGCCGCGGGTGGGGTTTTTCCAGCACTACTTTCCCTTCGCACAGACACACACACAGACATTCTCACACAGTAGACCCGTGTCACTGCTCACATGGCCTCGCTGCCCCGCCGCGTCCACGGAGGAACACACTGCTTCTCACTCTGACATCACGTCGTCTCCTTCTCACCAGTTATCTCACACACAGGCACTGCCTTTCATGTCTGCGAGGGAACACTCACCCAGGATTTCCAGCCTCTGGGTTCTGGTCACTCTTTTGTTTTCCTCCTCTGCCCCACCCCACCCCCCTTCTCTTCCACCGCTCAGGTGGGAACAACTTGGAAGGGACCCTGCATTCAGGCAAAGCAGTGGCAGCTGATACCTGTCTTCAGATCAGACCACTGACTCAGGCGGGGAAGGGCGTGGTTGCTAAACCCGAAACTTTCTCTGGGGCCTGAAGTCCACCTTTCCCTCGTCTGCAGCTCAAACATTAATTCTACTTTTTCTCCATTTCTGGAGTGGGTTCGAGGAAGTCAGTGGAGCTGACTTGAGGGTAAGAGGTAGGGATGGGCGGATCTCCCGATTGTTAAGATTTCAAAAAAGTGATTTTAGCCTTTTTGAAATCTTAGTGAGTAGAACTCACTACTGGGGACCCGGTGTCTAGACCACCTTTCCAGAAATGCAGGGGTATCCTAGAGCCAAATCCGAGAGGCCATCCCAGATTGCGTTTAGGGAGGGGGCGGCTCTCTAAATGCAAAAAGCTCCCACCAGAGCTGGCTCCAACCCGAGAGTGCGGAGACCCCGGAGGTCCTAACGTCGCTCACAGGGCCTCCAGGCTGCTAAGTAGGGACAGGGGCAGAAGGGAGTGCTGCCTTCTCCGCGGGGAATGCTAGGGCAGTGCTCTCTGAGCCCGGGAGGTGAGGAGACGCTGCTACCGGGCCCCGGGGCAGGGCACGCAGAGCGCAAAGGTCTGGGCGGCCGCGCGCCGGGTACTGCGCGGGGCACAGCCCCGGCGGGCACTGACGGCGCGAGAGCGTGCGCGCGTGCGTGTGCGCCCCCGCCGGGCCTCGGTTCTCCGGCGGAGAGTCCGCCGCGCGGCCAGCTGCGCTGGTCTGTCTCCTCTCCGCAGGACTTGGGGAGAAGCTACTCTAGCCCGGTCTTTGGCAGAGGAGGCCCCCTTCCCTCTGGCTACACCGATCAATGAGCCACACTAGCCCCGCGTCCCGGGAGCCCTCCGGCCGACGTGGGCCGGGGTCCTTCCGGCTCCATCCCGCCCAGCCCGCACTCGCCGGCCCCGCCCCCGCTTCTCTGGGCGCTCCCGTGCGCGCCTCGCTGCGCCTCTGCGCTCTGCTCGCTCTCCCCCTCCTCGCCTTTCCCGGCCTCCCCGTTCCCTAGCTTCTCTGCTCCATCGAGGGGAGAACTGTCGGGGTGGAAGAGGAAGACCGAGTCATCAGTGAGCAAGTTCGGTCCCTGGACAACTCGCGTGCCAGGCCACCGCTTGGCTCGGCTGCAACCTGTTCCTCCCTCGCCCAAGTGCTCTCCCGCCCGCCCGCTCGCTCCCGCCCTCTCCCCGGCGCAGCCGCGGATCGCTGTTGCATGCTGATCCGGGGAGGCGGCGGCGGCGGCGGCGGCGAGCGCTCCGGGAGGATGCTGGCACTCGGGCTTCGCTGCTCTCTGGATGCTTTTCAACTTCTCTCCCAAGCGCAGGAGCTTTGAAGTCATTTGTCCCTCTCCGGTTGGATCGACTTCTTATTTTGATATTTTGGGCGTTGCGGTTTACGCAGGAACCTCAATACCGCTCTCCTCCCTCCCTCCCTCTCTCCTCCACCTTTGGATGCGTCTGTGCTGGCAGGTTTAAAGACTCAAGTCTTGGTTGTGGAATTTCTTAGATGGACTTGCAGGGGCCGGCGTTATAAAGCATGTCACCATAATCTCGTCCTTGTCTTTTTTTTTTTTTTTTGAAAAGTTCTTTTGTTTTCATTTTTCCCCTCCCCCCCCCCATCAATAAATTAGCAAACTGTTACCTAGCGGGCCGGTGCCTGCCTCTCTCCCAGAACTAGGTGGTGCGTCTGCCAGAAGAGGAGCTATGTTTGAAGAGCAGCCTACTCCACCCCTGTTCTCTCCAGTCCCTGAACGCCACCACACACTGGCATTTTGAAAAAAAAAAAAAAAAAAATTGTCTCCAGAAACGGAGCACCCCCAAGCTCTCCCCCCTTTTTTTTTCCTCCTTGAGGAATGGAGCTTCGCAGAGGTTGCATTTAGATTCAACAGTTCAGAGCGGCGGGGTTGCTGCTGCCGCCTCTCCGAAGAGCTCGCGAGGCTCCCCGGAGGCGGTGGTCCCCGTGCCCGTCTGGATGCGGCTCTGAGACTCCGTGTGTCTTTCTGCTTGTTGCTGTGTCCGGGTGTTCGGCCACGATCACCTTTGTGTGTCTTCTGTCTGTTTAAACTTCAGGATGGCTCGCTTCGGGGAGGCGGTGGTCGGCAGGCCGGGGTCGGGCGATGGAGACTCGGACCAGAGCAGGAACCGGCAAGGAACTCCCGTGCCGGGCTCCGGGCCGGCGGCCGCCTACAAGCAGTCGAAAGCGCAGAGGGCGCGGACTATGGCTTTGTACAACCCTATTCCCGTCCGGCAGAACTGTTTCACCGTCAACAGATCCCTGTTCATCTTCGGAGAAGATAACATTGTCAGGAAATACGCCAAGAAGCTCATCGATTGGCCATATCCTTTCTTGCCCACCATTACTCCCCTCTCCCCTTTGCATTTCTTCGGGTAAGGGGGGAAACCTAGCATGGAATTTGCCCCCCATCCCTTTCCTGGTGCCGATTTGCCCCTTTGCTGAAGTGCACGCTATACTTTGGTGCATCTAAGAGGCAAGCATGGTGCCGTAAAAACCGATGTGGGCACTAGTGTTTTTCAAGGTAAGACTTTTGGTTTCTGATTTTTCCTCCGTGAAAGTCTCCAGCATTCCTGGGTGCATGGTGTTGCGGTGTTTGCCTCTTTTGGGGCTGGGCTTGATTGGATTCTCGGCCCCCTGGTCCCTTCACAAGCTGCATAGAACGGGCTGCCGCTAATCTCAGGATTTTCTTTCATACTCAGCCCCCCTTCCGTCCCTTGAAGCCATCCCCTTTGCCTCCATCCCCACCAGCTGGGAAGACACCTACACTGTCTGCCTGGAGGAAAGTCCAAGCTCCTTGAGAGGATTTATCAGCTCAGAAGCTTCAAGAGCTCGGAGCCCAAACACTGTAGATACATTGACAAATGGATAAATAACACAAGCGTTTGGCCTGGGACCCAGCTAACTGCTGGGGATTGAGTTTAAGTTCTGCTGGAAGAGGAGTGAGTGAGTGTGTCCCAGGAGGCAGTCTCTAATGACACAACCCAACAGCTCAGATTTCGGGTGCTCTTCTCAGTCACGGCAGAGCAGCTCATCAGGGCCCATCCTTTCCTTAGTCCGGGTTGGGTTCTCCTGACTCTTCAAGCTTGACCAGCTGAGTGCCTTCCCCATTCCCAGGATCCAGGCAGACCTGCTGGGCCTGAATTCATCAACGGAGGGCTGCATCAGCTGAGGCCAGAGGTGTGCAAGCAATCGTCTCTCGTCTCTAGCTCCATAGGAACTGCTCTCCACAAAGAACTGGTGGTGGCAGTGTTAGGGTGAACGGGCAGAGAAGGAGCTCCTTGGCAGGTTTAGTTAAGTGCACCCAATGCAGGCTGCTGATAAGGCATCTCACAGCCTCGTTCTTCACTAAGAATATGGGCATCTGGCAAGGTCTTTAGGAATCAGGGGCTGCTGGATGGTGAGGGAATGAGTAGGGAGCAAGCCGGAGGAGGGGGTGGATTATATATGGTGTAGGCTTGGAGACAGGGGACTTTGATGCTTGTGGAGAGATTTCTTGGGAGAGATGTACCTGCAAAAAGAGGCCACTCCTCGTCTCCCTTTGCCTGCCTCCCCCCACCCCCAACGTCCAGGTGTGCATGGGGAGGCCGCTGGAGCCACCTTGGGTCTCCAGTATCCTGGAAGCTCCTGGCTTGCCCCCCTTGGGGCCTAGGCATCTCGCTGCTACCCCCACCCCAGCCTCTGGCCTTCCCTTCCTTCCTCCCTAGTTCTCTGCCTCAGTCGCACCGCGATTGGCTGGCGTGTGGGGCTTCTAGGGAGCACCCCTCATTAGAAACGGGTGAGCATCTCTAAGCAGATACTCTTCCTGCTGCAGCTCGCACCGCCCCCACCCCCTTCTCCCTGCACTCCCCTCTCCCTCCCACCCCCACAGAGATCCTGGGGCCAGCCGGTTCCAGAGTTAAACCTATCTGGGGTGAGGGGGGACGGGCAAGGGGGAAGGGTTCGGCCCCTGCAGTCCCGCCCAGCCGGTCCACTGCACAAAGCGACAGCTCTCATTGTGTTTCGTGCTGCGGCTGGCTGCGAACACTCCGTGAGCCAGGTCCCTACAGATTTTCCCAGCAGGCACCCCCGTTCCCCGCCCGCCCATCTTCTACAATTCTCCAAAATTTCCCACCCACCTTGTGCTGCTTTACAGCGTGCCTCTCTTAGGGGCGTGTTTACCCAGACAGGCGCCCTCCCGTTGCCAGGCGGTAGACAAAGCCGCCCAGCCGCCCCGCGGGTGGCAGAGTGCCCGTGGCCAGCGTTGGCACCTCGGACGGCACCCCCGTAACTCCCCTCGCGGCCTGGGCTCCACCGTTCCTCAGGGTTTAGCACCTCGGGCACTTCCGGCCCGGCCCAGGCTCCCGGGCGGGGAAATTAAGCCTCCTCGCCTACACCAAGCGGTCGTTGCTTTTCACGTTTTCTTTTCCGCCGCAAAGACGCCGCCTTTCTAGCAGGCATTGCGAGCGGCGCAAGGTGTGACTGTGGGTTTCACTGCGCTCTTTCCATGTCTTCGGCCAGAATGCGCCAAAAAGTCAAAAGAGACAGTAGGGAGTTAATTTCAGCATCCTACTCGGTGCCTTGGCCCTGAGCCCCGTCCCAGGGGGTCCTTCCAGCCCATTGTTGGAAGTTTCGGGGTGGTTCTACAGCTTGTAGGCTGTTAACAGTGTTCGAGAACATTTGCTAAGGTGTGTAGAGAAGCCCTGTTGGCAAATTTAAAATACACCATGTTTGCTTTTTATTCCTGGCTGTACAATGTAATTGACTAATATATATTCCCTCTGGTGGTGACCGTGTGGAAACATCGCACTTCTGGGGGTTCTGCATGTGCTCTAATAGGGCATCTAAGGTCCTGGTCTCACCCCTCTTCTTTCTAACTCCTTTCCGAAATTATGTTCCTTCTTTTTACTGGGAGTCTGAGCACTGGTTTTCCAGCAAAGCTTTGGAGCTCAGCTGTCTGGGTTCAAATCTCAGTTCCTTTACCAGCCCTGTGACCTTGAAAAGTTACTTTATCTCTCTGTGACTCAGTTTCCTTACCTGTGAAGTGATGGTGATAATAATGAGTTACTGGGAAAATTAAATGAATTAATATATGTCAGGTTCCTAGAGCACTGCCTAATTACCCAGTAAATATTAATAGAGTCCTTAAGAAATTTTAGCATACTGAAGGGAGAGACCTTAGTTCTTGGTGAACTAAGTCTTCTAGGTTTTTGCCTCCCACAGACAGCAAGAGGCGTTATCCTCATCACCTAGGGGCTTTTTAAAAATTCAGAATTCCAGATGCAGAGAATTCCCAGTGGTTATCACAGGGAAGAGGGGCAGAAGGAGTAAAATAGGTGAAGGGGATTAAGAGGTTCAAACTATGGGTTATAAATAAGACAGGGGTGTAATGTACAAGACAGGGAAATATATAAAATATAGTCTTTATTTTATAATGGGACTTCCCTGGGGGCTCAATGATAAAGAATCTACCACTGCAGCAGACATGGGTTTGATCCCTGGGTGGGGAAGATGCCCTGGAGAAGGAAATGGCAACCCACTTCAGTATTCTTGCCTGGGAAATCCCATGGACAAAGGAGCCTGGTGGGTTACAGTCCAGGGTTGCAGAAGAGTTGGACACAACTTAGCAACTAAACAGCAACATATTTTATAATAACTGTACAGCATGTTATCTATAAAATATCAAATTGCTTTGTTGTACACCTGAACCTATTATTGTAAATCAACTATGCCTCACTTAAAAACAGTTCGGAATCCCAGGCCACACTACAGATTTACTGAATCAGAATTTGCATTTTAATAAGATCCTCAGGTGATTAGCATGCCCATTTGTTTGGGAAATGCTTTTGTGCTCTACTTAAGGGCCAGAATTTCACAGAATGTAAGATTCAGGACACATGTCAAGACCTGTTTTGAACCGTCATATTCACATGCAACATGCTTGAGGATTTTGATTATTCATGCAGTGCACCTTCTGAGATAAATACATCTGTTTTTGGCTGCAGAAAGTCACTGGAGAACCAGGAGTTGTTCAGTCACTCAGTCGTGTCCAACTCTGTGACCCCATGGACTACAGTATGCCAGGCTTCCCTGTCCTTCAGTATCTCCCGGAGCTTGCCCAGACTCATGTCTGTTGAATCGGTGATGCCATCCAGCCGTCTCACCCTATGTTGTACCCTTTTACTCCTGCTAGGAGGATAATGTATAATTTTGTGTGCTATGTCAGTGGTTTCTGACCACTACATTTTACTGGTCTTTAATCACATTGGCCTGAAAAGTTAAATATAAGGAATGATGTAACTTATACTTGGGGGATTCTCTGATTTGGATGGAGGGTGGTAACCTTATCCAGTTATTAATAAGGAAGGTCTTGTACTTGTGGGAAAAAATGCCTAGGATTACCAGATTTGGCATGAAAAATGGTGGCAGGTCAACAGCCCACTCTGAATATGTTTCATTTTTCTTGGAAACTACATCTGCATAGGGAGATAATTTTATTTTCTTATGGCACTCTCTTCTGCAGTGGATACCATAACCTTTTTGAAAATGTTAATCTGGTTTAAAATGTGGTATTACATTTTACATGATTCTTCTCTTCTTTCTTGCTCATCTAATAGATCTAACAAAAGGGTTCTCTTTTTCTCAGGGAATTGGCTGCTCTGAATGTCACCCTGCGTTTACTGTGTTGTGTGCTTATTGGCGCTAACCCTTCTGTGCCAGGGCCAGTTGCCACAGGGTCTCCCTCATGGTTTGTGAGCTGCTCCCCACACATTTGCGCTTTTCTAGGTTAGAAGAGGAAAGAAAGAAATGGCATGTCTGACTTTGTCGTTGAGGAGCCGTGGGGTACTTCTCCCCCACTGATGGCGTGGGTCATCTCAGCAGGGGAGCACGTGTTTCATGTGGAAATGGACATGGTTTAAAGTAGGAAGATCAAATGTGTTTTTAGCCACTGAGCTAATGAAGCTCATTGTAATGAACTTGCGGATATTCACTCATGATATCTTATTGTAGAGAACTTCATTATAGCCCCGAAGGACTCTGGCTTTGAGTCTGAGATTATATGCTATATTATGGAGAATTTCCCACTGTCAATTGTCCACTATTTTTGGAGGATTTTGGTGACGATTACTGAGAGCTTTAGTTCCCCAATCTCCCATTATGGCGTATACCTTTCTCCTGCTTTGTTGCCTATAAATATATTGCACCTTGAAAGATAGTAGACTGTAATCCTGGCAAGAATTTCAGGTTGGATGTAACTCCAGTGGCTCATGAGTCAGATCACCTTGATTAGGGCAGAGGCTGGCAGTTAACAAGAACAGAGTCTGTAATTGTAGGCTGTGATGAGATAATGTGCAGAGCCTTCACATCTTGTGTGTGCCTGGACAAGGAGGCGCTGAGGCTACGGGATAAAGGTCTTCATTTGCTGAAGCTCCGAGGACCATCTCCACATTGCCCTGTGACTTTGCCCTTGAAATAAGGTGTGAGAAATACTTCCTCCGGAAACTAGGCTAGGTCTTGTTGAGGGGACTATTTGTAGTTGGGAGGTAGCCTGGAAAGCAAGTTGGAGTGAAGGAGTTTGACAGAAATGAAATGACTTGAAGATGGAGACAAAAATATCCTGGCTGTGATGGTTTTGTCTGTTGTTTTGCATGTCATTTCCCCACTTTCCTCCACTTGTTTCCCTGCGCTAGGTGCAGTGCACCCGATGAATTAGAGGAGGAGGAGGAAAAAAGGAGAACAGGCCTTCTTTTTTATCTTATTCTGAAAGATCCAGACTCTGGGATTAGTAGCTGGAGCCAAAATTGCTTATCTCTTTTTAGCTGCTGCTGTAAAAAATGTAGGTGTTTTTTTCTTTTTCCCTCAAACTCTACTGCATTTTATTCTCTTTATAGGAACATCTGGTTTCTTTCCATCTTCATATTCTTGGTTGAAATAAAATGCAGTCAAGATGTGCTAAACTCTGAGAACTCTCACAGACTCTTTGGCTCTGTGTGTTCCATCAGCTCATCAGGAGCCTCCCTCTTGTCATCTGCAGGGCTGCCTGGGAAACTGCAGCTCCTCAAGCCCAGCCATGTGGTCCAGCCCATCAGAGGCAACTGTGCTGATCTAATTTTGTTTATCACTGACCACAAAGACATGAAAGGGGGAACTCACACGTGACTGTAATTAATACCCTTTTATTCAAGGAGAGAGAGACCAGGTCCTTTTCTTCACTTTCTCTTTCTGCCCAGTTCTCCGCCCTTTTCATCTTTCTATATTTCTCCCTCTCATTTTTAGGTTCAGCCTTTGTGAATAATTCATTATATGTGTGGGTTTTTCCTAGGCTTTTTAGAAAAGGAAGGTTATTTGTCTTCCTCTTGGTTATGAGCAAGATCCCTTGCAGAGGGCCAGCTTCACAAATCAGCTTTTCCCTCTAAGTCTTCTGTATTTTTGCAGTGGGACTGGGACATGTGAGAAAGGTAACTGGGGGGAATATTTCTTTAAATAGGTTTTTTCTTGCAGTTTTTGTAATGATCGCCTCCTCTCCAGTCCTGTTTCACCGGGGTGCCCCAACAGTATGCAGCCATTCCCCTCCTGTATTCAGAGAATGTGGTTAACGAGAAGATATTTATGTCCCCAAGCACTAGTCACTCTGAATCCTCTCATCCTCCTAGGTCTTCATGCTGATAAATGCTGATCCACTGAGCTAAGAAGCAAGCTTCTGTAGCTGCTGCTTTTTAAATTCCGGTGTGGATTCATACAGGATTGGAGTGGGGAGCAGACACTGAAATTAGTGTATCGTGCTCCCCTCCGCTCCCATCAGTACATGGCTTCTAAAACAGTCTCTTTCAAAGAGGGATAAAAATGCCAGGGACCTCTATCACGGTTTCTCCTTGCAGACATTTCAAACCTACACAGAGAGGGGTGGTGGAGTGCGAGGGTGGGGGTGTCATCAGCCTTAATTAAGGACAGAAATATAGCACAAAGTGTTTATGTTTAGGCTCCTCCAACCAAGTGGTCTCTTATGTGTTAAGCTTACTTCAGAATGCTGTCTATGGTGTATTTTTGACTGCTGAGTACCCAAAGAATGTTTGGGGCTTCCCAGGTGGTGCAGTGGTAAAGAAGCTGCCTGCCAAAGCAGGAAACGCAAGAGTTACTGGTTTGATTCCTGGGTTGGGAAGAGTCCCTGAAGTAGGAAATGGCAGGCGACGCACTCCAGTATTCTTGCCTGGAAAATTCCATGGACAGAGGAGTCTGGCAGGTTATAATACATGGGGTCACAAGAGTCAGACACAACTGAGTGATTGAGTGTGTGCACGCGTGCACACACACACACACACACAAAGAATGTTTATGGAATTTTCTATTTCCTACATCTTTGATCAACATTCAGCTACGGACTCTTTACCCTATTTATGAGCCCCTGTGTCCCCATCTCTGGAAAGCAAGGAGCAGCCAGAAGGTATATCCTTAAGAGGCAGAAATGGGCCAGATTAAGGAGCACAGCACTAAATGACTTTAAATGTGTCTGTATCCAGTCCATCCTCGACCCTGTCCCTGGCACTGCAGTAGTTTACCCCTTAGGGACTTCTTCTTGTATTGGAATTTTGAGTTCTAAGTTTGTTGGACTGAACAGTTCCACTCTCAGCCTTTTTGGACTTTTTTAAAGGCCTGCAATGGATGCATTTGTAAAGCAGTTCATCCCAGAGGCAGGTGGGCAGGGGTTGAGGATGTAACTCCAGGCTAGGCTCCAGCTCTAGGCTCCTGTGGTCCAGATGAGTGAATGGCTTCAGGGTGGGGCCCTCCTGTGCCAAGTGTGGTCTTATTGCCTGTGGGTGGTTGATTTGAATTGCTGTTGCAACTGCATACTTTTGAGGCTTTTTTTTGGGCTGCATTTGGTCCTGCTGCATTTTTGCTGCATCTGTTTCCCCCAATCGCTGGAGAATTTGGAAAGCCTGTCTCAGATGTATGCACTGGCTTTCTGAAGGCTTGTGTCAATAAAGCCAGATGGTGGCAGAGGGGTGGGATGTCACTTTTTTTTTTTTTTTTTTCCTCCTCCTCATTTGGGGGAGATGAAAAAGGTGTGAACAAACAGTAGGTAACAGGTTAGAGGGGAGAAGTGCTGTGGTGGTGAGGTTTGTCAGTGATTAGACTCAGGTATCATTTCCGTAGCCAAGACACAAGGGGCTCTTGGTGGCTTCCGGGACCCAGAGAAGAACCTCTGCAAACCAGCGAGAGGAAGTTCGTCCTCTCAAGTCTTTCCCAGCCTTCAGCTCAGTTTTAGGTTTGAAGTGTTTCAAACTTTCTGTGCCTCTTTGTCAGTTTCCACACCATTGTCTCATGGGGCTGGTCAGAGTCAAAAAGCATGAAATGGATTTTCAGCAGTCAGTCATTGACGTCCTGGCCATTTCCAGCTGTGTGCTATTGGAAACTGTCTCACTCCAGCTCCATCAGGGATGTTTCTTTTCAGCAGGTGATTTCTATCAGCATCAAGGCTAATTCCTCATTTAGCCTCTTTGTGTGGAAGTCATACGTATGCAGTCTGTCAGTTTCATTTCTACCATTGGTCTTCAAACTTCACTGTGTCTCAGAATTTCCTGAAGGGCTTGTTAAAATACAGATGACTGGATCTCAGTCCTGGAGTTTCCAATTCCCTCCAGAAACTAAAAATTTGCATTTGTCACAAGTTTTCAGGTAACACTGATGCTGCTGGCCTTGGAACCGTACTTTGAGAACAACTGCTATGCCTGGGGATGACTTTAGAGAAGACTAGTCTTACAAATCACTTGTCGAAAATCTCTGTGTCGTTTAACAGCCTGAAGCCTTGTTGTTAACGGGTTCTTTTGGGTTCAGGTCATGAGTCTTTGAGACTTTCTTTGCCAAAATGCAGATGATCTTGGGAGCAGGGACATAGTAAGCTAGTGTATGATATTATCAACTTAGTCGGTTCTTCTTCTTTCTCGGCTTATGATTGAGAGCAGTCTCGTCTGAGAACAGGCAAAGGACATGCCCCCTTTAATTCCAGCACCTAGCACAATGTTGGCACTCAGTGAGCATTCAGTAATCTGTTGTTGAATGATCGAATTCATCAGTTACTGTTGATTAAACACAGGCATAACTGAAGTGACTATTAGTGTCTACTCTTGCGCTGACCAGGTCCTATAGGACCCGGTGTAGCCTGAGTAGGGGGAGAGGAGGATGGTAGGAGGTGGTCAGGGCACTGGATAGCTGGAAGGGGATTGGAAGGTGATTACATGGGAAGTTGGAGGTTGTACAAAGTAGCTTTACCTAATTCAGAAGGTTGGTCAGGGTCGCTCTAGTTTCTGTAACATTCACCACAGGCTGTGCAAAAAGTACACTGTGTCTGTTGTTATCTGGCATTTGCTTGTACAGCACTCTTTATTAATTGGCACCCAGAGATCTTTGGTTTAATAACAATTGATATTTGTACTCATGGTCCCTAGGTACCACAAAATGCGGTGGTGCTTTCGGAATATGATCAACAAAGCATTCATTACATTATGTTCAACATGGTTTGAATGGTGTGTGTACTTTATTGTATTTGGAGCTTTTACAAATATATATAATCCATATTGATTATATAAAGTGGCTCAGTATCACTTTTTTTTTTCATTAAATTAAAACCTACTTCTCTAGTTATACCGGATAACAAAGGAATTTTGGCATTGTTCTAAAAATGAGTCCTTTTTACTCTAGCAATGCTGTGGGACCTAGAGACGGTTCCTCGTACAATTGTCGTAATGTCAGATGGTGGTTAGAACAAAGTCATTTTTTAAATGGACTGTTGCCTCAGCAGGCTGTAGATTTACTGGGCGAGTTTTCCAGCTGATAAGCTGGCATTGCATCTAACTGGGTGTGCTTGGTTCTGTGGGCTTGCGTTGAAAATGAACCCCCTGAATTTCTGAGAGAGTCTCTAATAAGCATCTCAGCAAGAGGTGACACTGGGTGGTAAAGAACCCGCCTGCCAGTGCAGAAGACCCGAGAGACGTGGGTTTGATCCCTGGGTCGGGAAGATCCCCTGGAGGAGGGCATGGCAACCCATTCAGTATTCTTGCCAGAATAATCCTAAGGACAGAGGACCCTAGTGGGCTACAGTCCATAGTGTAGCAAAGAGTCGGACATGACTGAGCGACTTCACTTTCACTTTTCACTTTCATGCATTGGAGAAGGCAATGGCAACCCACTCCAGTGTTCTTGCCTGGAAAATCCCAGGGACAGGGGAGCCTGGTGGGCTGCCGTCTGTGGGGTCACACAGAGTTGGACACGACTGAAGTGACTTAGCAGCAGCAGCAGCAGCAGCAATCCTAAGGACAGAGGACCCTGGTGGGCTATAGTCCATAGTGTAGCAAAGAGTCAGACATGACTGAAGCGACTTAGCACAGCATAAGAAGTTGGCAGGTGATACTTCTCCCAAGTTGGCTGATTCACCTAACTTTTGTACCTTGGACTGTTCTGTGCTCTGTTATACTCTTGTCTCATTTCTGCTCAATCAAGATTAGAGGATGTTTGGCCTGAAACTGTTCATTGCAGGGTGATGGTCTTTAGATGCTTAAGACTATGGAACTTTAGAGTTGGAACTTAGTTGGAGCTTTAGATTGACCAGAATGACTGTCTTGATGACATCTAGATGATTGTTCCTGGAGTATGGGGACCGTTATATCCCTCTGGTACAGTGTTTTCTTGCTTTCTATCTTGAAATCACAAATCCTATTGCATTTTAAGTTTTCCCGTGGCCCCTTATTTCCAAAATGTAATACAGTTTTGCTTACATTTCATTTGGGAGTGGCGGGATGGTCCGTGGATCACGATTTAAAAATGCTGACTATGCTAGACAATTCCCACATTCTGGGATGTTGGCATCCTGGGCCGTCGTAGCCTATAGTTACGAGTATGACGGGAACTCCACAGGGAAGAACTACAGGTCTATGTTGGTGTGAGTACATCAGCACGCTGCCATGATGAAGCATGCACATTCTAAGCAGCGAGCACTAGGGTAGTATAGGAACTCTTGCTGTATCACCCTGCTAGATGACCATCAGGCTTCCAGTGTCAGAGTGCTCTCCAGTTATTAGAAAACTTAAAGGATAGCAAGTTGAAATACTCTTCCTTATAGTTTCCACCTGTTAGTTATTTTTCCCTCCTTTTCTGTTCTATAAAGCAACATGGACCCAAGTCTCCTTCACTTGTACTGTGAACACAGTACTATAGCACTGAGCAGAGCTGTTGGCTAGAACTTTCTGTGATGGTGGTTATGTTTCTGTCTGTGCAGTCTAATGGCTGTAGCTGCTAGCCACATGTGGCTTCTGAGCACTTGACGTGTGGTGTCATGACCAAGTGTTAAATTTTATTTCATTTGAATTAATTCAAATTTAAATAGCCACATGCAGCCACTAGCCACAGTACGGGGCAGCAGAGGTAGAAAGGCTGTGTAGAGTCAGAAAGGCTGAGTTGCTATCTGGGATCTGTCCATCGTTCGCTTTGTAACTGGACAGGGTTTCCCTAGCTTGGTGCGAAGGCCTTCTTGTGATCCACTCTGCGTATGGCACCAGCCTGTCTCAGCTGCTATAATGCCCTTCTCTCCCTCTGTGTCATTGGGCTGCCTGAAGGGACCATCCTTTCCCAGGCCTCTGTGCTTGTGCACTTGCTGCTCTCTATGCCTAGAATGTCTTCTCTCTCTCCCCTTGATTGCTCGGCTTTAAGTCTGTACTTCAGGTCATTTCCTCCAGGAAGCCTTCTTTAATTTCTCTCAGCAGAGTAAGACCAACTCCTTCCTCCTGGCTCCCAGATGATACCTGGTTTATTACTTTATTGTAGTACTTACCCCATAGTTTTAGTATTGGTTTTAAATCCCCTGTAAGTGAGAGCTCATTATCTTTAAGTTTTAAATTACCAGGACATAGAACAGTGCTTATTAACATTGGCATTAAACATGTTTATTTAAATTAAAATAATTTTTTAAGGTTTCTTTTTGTGAAGAAATTGCATTCTAGTTCTGATGATTTGAGGTCGTAGTCAACTGAAAACCTCAGATCTTTTGCTATGAATTGATGGCAGAGTTAATTTTCCCTCACACTGTTCTCATTCAATTTAATTTTTGAATGTAAATTCAGGACTCTGTGTTTATTTCATTTTATCTCCTTGCTTATGTTCCAACAGTCCATCCTGTAGAGATCTTTTTCAAGTGGGGACAGGGAACTAACATTCTTTGATCATCCATGAACTTCAGACCCCGTACATGTTATTATCCACATTTTATATATAGGAAAACAGGCTAAAGAAGATTAAGTCAGTTGCCCAACATCATCACCAGTGAACTTGAAGCCTGGTGGTCTGAATCCAAAGCTTAGGTGGTGTTCATGACACGTTGTTTCTAGACCCTTTTCAGGATAGTGAGCACTCTTAATGTGAGCGCTATGTCAACTGCAGACAGGACGGGCACGTGCTTTATCCTTTCATTCAAGTAATTGATGGAAATATGGTTAGAATTGGGACCCTCCCTTCTGCTTACCACTAGTACATTGGTCAGTGTTCATTGACTGTTCAGCTTTTCTCACGTTTTCTGAACTTTAACCAGCTGATAGCCCTCTATCTCATCTATAAGGATATTGGGAAAGATATCCTTGTCATATCCTTGTCATAGGCTTTGCTGAAATCCATACACACTTTTATACCTATTTCATGCCTGTACAAAGAATCCGCCTGTAATGCAGGAGTTCTGCGTTCAATCCCTGGGTTAGGAAGATCACCTGGAGAAGGACATAGCAACCCACTCCAGTATTCTTGCTGGGGAAATCCCATGGACAGTGGAGCCTGGAGGGCTACAGCCCATGGGATCACAAAGAATCGAACACAACTTAGCATCTAAACCAGCATACCTGTATTAGGCTAGGAAATAACATCTTGCTTTCTCCGAGGTCCATACTGGGTGTTATTTTCAGAGACTCACTTAGCATTTTATTTCTTTCCTAGACAGTAGAAGTTTTGAGGTCTAGAATCACAGGAGCTGAAGTGATATTAGACATCAGCTAGTCCACTGGCCAGTTGAGGAAAGCTTCACCTTGGAGGTTAGGATTTACCAGTCTCTGCTTGGAAGCGTTAGTGTGTCAGTTAAAAACATGGCCTTTAGATCCAAGCCTTGATACCACCTTCACCACTTCTAGTTGTGTGCCTTGGGAGTTACTTGACCTTGCTGTGCTCAGATTCCTCAACCATAAAATGGAAATAGAAATTTTACCCACAGTGTGTATCTTATAGGATTTTTGTGACGATCAGATAACACATGTAAAACGTAAGAAAATAATGTCTGGCACATAGCAAGCCATGAATACATCTTAGTTTTAGTGTCTGGTTAATTTCAGATGAATCACCATTAAATTTCTGCAGATCAATTTTCCCCTTCTAACAATACCATTTGCTTTCTACTGACTTGTTGGCTCTCTACCTGGAGCACTGCCAGATGTTTATGTGGCCTCATGTTGGTTTTGTAACCTCGGTGAGCCTCAGTGTCTTTAGGTGTGAGGTATAGGTCGCCTGCCCTGCTTTGCCTCCCTTCAAAGACTGTTGTAAGGCTAACATCAGCTAATATGTGGCAACTGCTAACTGCTAAGTCACTTCAGTCGTGTCCTACTCTGTGTGACCCCATAGACCTCAGCCCACCAGGCTCTCCTGCCTGTGGGATTCTCCAGGCAAGAACACTGGAGTGGGTTGCCATTTCCTTCTCCAATACACGAAAGTGAAAAGTGAAAGTGAAGTCGCTCAGTTGTGTCCGACTCTTAGCTACCCCATGGGCTGCAGCCTACCAGGCTCCTCCGTCCATGGAATTTTCCAGGCAAGAGTACTGGAGTGGGGTGCCATTGCCTTCTCCAATATGTGGCAAAGTCCTTTGTAAAGATGTTAGATATTAGGGACTTACCTGTAGCTCAGACTGTAAAGAATCTGTCTGCAATGCAGGAGACCCAGGTTTGATCCCTGTGTCAGGAAGATCCTCTGGAGAAGGAATGGCAACCCACTCCATTATTCTTGCCTGGAGAATCCCATGGACAGAGGACTCTGGCAGGCTATATATAGCCCATGGGGTCGCAAAGACTAGGACATGACCTGACTAACAGCACTACTACTACTGCTAACATTTTATTGAGTATTTACTATGGGCCAGATTCTTGTGCTAGAGACATCCCATGGATTACTGCATTTATCCCCCGTGACAGTCCTATAGAGATATGCATGCTTGTTTTCTGCATTTCACAGTTGGGAGGATTACATGGAGAGGTTAACTCATTTGCCCAAGATTACACAGTACGTGCAAGCTGGAGGCCTGGATCAGAGCCCGTGCTCTCAGCCACCTCAATGAGGTGGTCTGCCCACCAGCCCTTTTTGTTTTTCTTCTCGGAGTTATTGGGTTTACATTTTTAATGTTGCATTAAAAAACACCTACATCCAAACCTAACCTGCCTTTTGTCATGCATCTCTAATGCCAATTTTATACCAACATTATCTTTGAGGACATGTTTGGATTTACAACTCAGAGAAAAATATCTTTAGGAGCAATAACGTTGCAGAATTTTCCTAGCAAACTTTTGATGAAAGCAGATAAGATACTCAAAACCATCAGCCGTAGACCAAGGCATTCTGCTTTGTTTTTGTACAGAAATGGTAGTTGCAGGTTTCAGGTGGTCTGATTGAAGGCATGTGGAAGGGTCTGTCCTAGAGCCCTGGCTTGGCCTCTGGGCAGGTTTTCTTCTCAGGGGTTCTGGGTCTTCTAGCTGCCTCCTCTTCATCTTTTTTCGGGTTTCTGAGTACTTAGAGTCTCCATCTTTGTTCTGTTGGAAAAGGGAGTCAGGGTTGGATTCCATGAACTCTGGAGGAAGCTTCTGAAAGGGCAAGAGGGATGTGACAGGGAGGGGGAACCTACATGGCTTGAAGTCCACAGCCATTTGCCTAATGAGCCTGGGGAAAGTCATCCAGCCAGGATACCAGAGGGCCTTTTACCTGCGGGAACTGGATACAGATGTGAACGTGAATGGAGAACTCAGATGTAGGGTGTCTGGAAGCCAGGCAGAAGACTCAAAGGAAATTAGGGAGTGGGTTTAAAAAAGTGAAAGGAACTGCCTCTTCTTTCTGCTAACTTTGGATTGTATTTGCAAGGGAGTTTGTATTTGTGAGATAGCTGAGCCATATGGATGTACAAGCATGCATGTGTTCTCCTGGTCTGTCGATAAGAGAGCAGTTGAAGGGCGTGGGCTTGTCTGGAGGTGGGGCAAGTAGGCGGATGTGGTAACATCAGGAGGGGGCAGTTCTGTGGAATATGGGCCCATGTAAATTCAGAGGATCTGGGCATTTTGGCAACCTACTGTTCCTTTCTCATAGATTGTTATGTATGTATTTATTTATTTTTGAGGTTGCCATCTGCCCTTCCTCCCCCAGAGTTTTATGGATAAAGATGTTCCGTCTTCTCTGGGTAACCTCTTTCCCTGGTGATGATTAAAGAGTAACCAACAAATTCCCACCCCTGACTGTACAGGCTCAGAAAGACTGAGCTCACTAATGTCACAAACATCAGTAGGCAGGCTCAGAGGAGCAAAGCAAAGGAATAGATTCTAGGAAATGAGAATGGTCCGACAGCTCTCCACACTTCCACCATGAAGGAGACTGGCTTCAGAACAGTTGTAAAGTTGTATCATCTCTTTCTCTTCTCTTAACCTTCATTTCTTTTTATTTTCATGTACTTATTTTTGTATCATTTACCAGCACTCTGTGGGGACCATGATCTGGGCCTGGAGAGTTTTCCGTGCCTCAGTTTACATCCCTGGCAATGTTGAGAGGAAAGTATTGTATCATTTTAGTTGCTAAATCATGTCTGACTCTTTGTGACCCCGTAAACTGTACCCACCAAGCTCCTCTGTCCATGGAATTTTCCAGGCAAGAATACTAGAGTGGGTTGCCATTTCCTTCTCCAAGGGATCTTCCCAACCCAGGGATTGAACCCACATCTCCTGCACTGCAGGTGGATTCTTTACTGCTGAGCCACTGGGGAAACCCCTCAGAGGAAACTAACCTTTAATAAATACTTACTGTGTGGCCAGCACTCTACAGTGTGCATTAGAGACATCCATCACTTTACCCAGTCCTGAGGGAAATAGATATTATTGTCTCTTCTGACAGATGATTAGCCCAGGGTCACGTGGTCTGGCCAATTCCATTGACTCTCCTCTTTCCACTGTACTACACTGCCTCGGATCAGACCAGAAGAGTAGCAAGTACTCTTCTCTAACAGAGCATCCTTTGAGGATGACCCTGAACTGCTTGCCTGCATCAGTAGCACCTGCTGGGTATGAGGCTAAACCAATGGAGGAGTAAGGAATCAGTAGATGGGAAAAGAGCAAAGATCTCTTCCCCAGCACCAGGAAATGGGTCTGTGACAATTTGCCCTGTGTCACTGGAATGTGAGCATCAATTGGAATTGGGGCTCTTTGCTATTTTTGTCTCCTGTCTTCACCAAAAGCTCTATTGTCAGACTCTCTTCATCACTCTGCAGGGACTTTTGATTTGGAAGTGCCAATTCTCCTTTTCTTTTTAATATTAGCATAGAAAGTCCATTTTCTGTTTTCTAGCTCTCAAAAAGTCTATTCTCAGCCCTCCCTTTTCCAGGGCACCCATAGTGTGAGTGATAGTGGGAGGAAGCAACGTTTATGACTTTTTTCCTGGAGTTTCATCTTTTACTGAATGCTTCTGGCTTTGTGGCTAGTTGAGGAAAATGGGGGTTGTGGGGACAGAGGGGCTGCAGGAACGACTTTACTATCTCAGTAGAGAGTGTAGGAAAGGCTTCCGGTAGGTTTATGGAAAAGCAGCCTCAAGTTCACCCCCAGGCCCCCATTTTGACTTTTCATGAGATAGTTAATATCTCATGGAGGTATTTTAGCCAATTGTCACGGAGCTTCTGTTACTGAAAGTTTAGAAATGTTTCCACTGTAGACACTTGAAGGGCATGCCTAGGTGTGCCAGGACTCTGCTTTGGTTGTTATTGTTGGATGTTAGTAGCTTCTCCAAAGGTGGCTTCTCTCCACTGTAATAATGGAGGCTCCTCCTTTCTGTCTCACTTCCCTTCCAATCATGTTACCTATTAGCACTACAGACTACTAGGGTATTAGAGTTACAGGGACCTAGAGAAACGCGCATCAAAGCCTCATTTATCTGTAAGAAAGCCGAGGGTCAGAGAGGGTAAGTGACTGCGGCTGGTCTCTCAGTAAGTGACTGAGGCCGGGCTGGAATCCAGTGCTCCTGACTCTCGGTTCAGGACGTCGTTGATCACATTTCCTCTGTGCTTTCTTCAGCCTTTGTCTACTCATCATCCTTCTGTCCCTTCGTCCTCTTTCTGGGATGTTTTCCTCCTGTTTTTAGTTAGCAGGTACATATTTTTAGTGTTTCTCTAGGTTGGGGCATCAAAGGCGGGGGTCATAATTAATAAGAAAGGACTTAATTAAGAAAGAGGAGGAATGGACCCTAGAAGGAAAATTCAAGAGAAGCTAACCAGCACGGATCCAGTTGAATCCGTGAATGGGATTGGGAGGCAATCCATGAGAATGGATTATGAGAATGGGAGGCAGTGGTTCAGAACAATAGCGAATATTTCCTTCTTCCAAAATGTTGCTTGAGAATGTTATGAAATGGTAGTAGTTAACAGGCACTGGGAGAAGGCAATGGCACCCCACTCCAGTACTCTTGCCTGGAAAATCCCATGGACAGAGGAGCCTGGTAGGCTGCAGTCCATGGGGTCGCTAGAGTCGGACACGGCTGAGCGACTTCACTTTGACTTTTCACTTTTATGCACTGGAGAAGGAAATGGCAACCCACTCCAGTGTTCTTGCCTGGAGAACCCCAGGGACGGGGGAGCCTGGTGGGCTGCCGTCTATGGGGTCGCACAGAGTTGGACACAGCTGAAGCGACTTAGCAGCAGAAGCAGCAGCAGCAACAGGCACTGAGCTTCTACCCAGCTCAAGGATCACGTCTCAGTAGATGGGAGATTGGGTGCTCCAGCGTGTACTTATTTCACAGTGTTTTCTGGACTCTTCAGTGGTCCTGAGAAAGCCATCCAGACCCTAACCTTAAGAGAGACGCTCTTGAGAACAGTCAAGTAGAGATGGAGAAGTAAACTCAATAAAAAGATCTCTTTCTTTTAGAAGCCTCCATTCAAGCCAGGAAGCCAAGGGAGTTTTATTTGATTGTTCTGATAATAGGTTCCTAAGCTTTTCAGGAATCCAAAGAGGTTTCTAGTCCTGGCTCTGGAAAAATCTTATTCCTTCTCTGATTTCAGTTTCTACATCTATAAAATGAGTGTGCTGGATTAGCTAACGGAACTCGAAGGCACTTCTCATTTCTTACTGAGGTGCCCCTGGGATTCTAGTTTCCTCATTTGTTATCTCTCGTGACTTGAGGGCACCTTTAGCTGTCACTGCCTTCACCATGGAAGGCGGTGTTCTTCTCCCTGACTGCATGTGAAAATCAGCCTGAGTCCTTCTGGATATTCTGATGCCCAGACAGTAGCTGAAATGAATTAAATTAGAATTTCTAAAGATGAATACCTGTATCTTTAATTTTTAAAAGCCTCCCAGATGATGCTGCTGTGCAGACAGGCTGAGATCCACTGACGATCTAGAAGAGGAGGAGAGCCTTTACCTGATTTCTTTCTTTGAAATATGCTTTTAATCACGTGTCTTGGTAGCAACAAGTGACATAGTGGAGGCGCCTCCCAGAATTCAGCCTGAAAGAATGGGGTGATTGATTCTTCTGTTTCATGGTGTTGGCAGACGGGTCACCTGTGGCTGCTGCTTGCACACATCTGGCTGCACAGGTCCCCAGCCTTCTGTGCTAAGGGTGATGCTTCAGACTTCCAGAAGGCAGATCTACTAGGGGAGCATCTCGAGTCTAAGGGGCAGAGTGAGTCTTGCTGACCCAGGAGGCCCTTGAGCAAGTGACTGAAGATTCATTGACGTTCTTCCTTTTGTTTGTTAACTCCTTGTGTGTAGGAGGGTTGTCCAGCTCAACTGCTGTCAAATTTAGGCATCTCTAGTATCCTTGATGGTTTCCTAGGGACATGGAGCTTGCAGTGAGTGGTGTGTGGAACTAGCTAGTCACAGCTTGTGGGTTTCAATTGTGTGTATCTCTTCCCAGCTCCGTGTGCATGGGTGTCAAGTTGGTAGCTTGAGATTGCCATGGAGACAGGTTTACACTCCAGAAATTGACACTTGCTATGCACCAGGGCTTTTCTCTTTTTTAGGGAGGATGGTTTTTAAACATTTATTCTTGAAACACTTAGTTTACTACTTAACAATATAGTCCATTTACTTGTGGAACTTCTCTGAATTGCCCCAGATTTGCCTTTGGATGGCCGCTCCATCCAGTGGTATCAGCCTTGCCCTTCGGAAGAACTTAGACAGTTTCAGCATCCCCTCTGACAAGCTAGCCCTTCAGATATTTGCTAAGAGCTATGATGTCTCTCTCCAGTCTTCCTTTTATAAGCTGAGAATCCTTAGTGCTGTCAACATTTTCTCATGTGGTTTGGAGGCTCATAGGTGTCTTTGAATGTTGGGGTGCAATAGCAGGGTTTTTTGAGGAAAACAAAAACTTCTGCCAGAGATGATCTGTGGACTCTTTCACAGAAGGCTTTTCCTTTTTTTTCTGCATTCAGAGTACCATCTGAGCCCCACAGAGTCAGTGGGGATGTGGAGTAGGCTACAGTCTTGGGTGTGGTTGCTGATGGCAGCTCACATTCTTTGCTTGCCTAAAACACACATTGCTGCCAGAAAGGCTTGATGGGCTTGAATTCATCAGAGTGTCATCAAAACACAGATTCTGGCTTCTGAAACAGGTAATTTTCCCACCACTGTTTTGTTTTCCTTCCAGAGGCTTTTAATATTTTCCCTTTCTTTCTTCCCTTTTCTGTAGCATTCAATCATTTGTCTCCTGATCACCAAAACTCTGTGTCGAATGACCGCGTTTTGAGTCCAGGATTCAGCGTGACACACAAAAAGGAAATTTGTTAAGGCTTATCCAGCTGAGAGAAGAGAGAGAGGGAAGCTGGTGCTGGCTGAGTTTCACAGAATCACCACTTCCCATCCTTTTGGAACTGGGGCTCAGCTGAGACTGAGCACTGGTTAACCATGTTGGCAATGATGTGAACTTCCTTTCAGTCTTTTTATATAGAGGGCAGGGACATGGGAGTGAGATGGGAGTTGTTTGGTCTAAAAGCAATGAAAAGTTCAGTGCAGCTACATAGCCAACATTGCAGGGTTAGTGCTGGGGATCTTTTGTTTTGAATAACTGAGTCCATTGACCTCCCTAAGAGAGCAGAGGGCCGTATGGGCAAACAGAAAGCCTTTTGCGGGCGGGGGGCGGTTCTCTGCCTCTTTGCTCTATTTCCAACATTGCTTCCTTTGTCTTTCATTCATTAGGATTTCAGTCTTTAGGAGTAGGTGTAATGGCATTTCCATCTTCTTGACAGAGAGAGGGAGAGAGGTGTGTTCAGGACTGCCTGTCAGATGGTGAATTTGAACAGAGGCAGCTGTTGTCATGGTGATGGTAGGTTGCATCCCACCACCATGGAAACCAAAGTTAAAAAACTGATGTTAAGGCTGGAAGTCACATGACACATTTTTGTTTTGTTTTGTTTTAAAAAAAGAGAAAGGAGTTTGGTTTTTCAATCTGCTTTTTTTTTTTTTTTTTTTAAGGCTAGTTGGGTGCTGAGAAAAATTCCAATAAGGAGGCGATGAGATAATGAAATGGGACAATGCGAAGTATGCAGAGCCTGCCACCTCATTTTTCTGCCTGTTAGCAGTGTGTTTCTGCTGTAATGGGGATGGGAAAGGAAGGACAGATCCAGGATGGATTTCCAGAATTGCAGTCAGAATTGTGTACTGATTGTTCTATCACAAGAGCAAACGCTGGGGTTTAGCCCTCCTGCCCTTCAGTAGCTATGTGTCATCCACCCCATCGGTAAGTTTGGGACAGAGACTGGGAACCTAAAAATAAGGACTGAGAAAAGAGTTGGGGGTGGAGTTGAGGGCGTGGCTTGCCCCAGATATGAGAGTGGTTCATACATTGATAAATTCAGATGCTTAACGTTGTCTTTCAGGAAATTGAAAAATTTATCAGTAACCCCTCAGAACCCCAAAGAATGCAATATCTCTCTTTATTTCCTTTTCTGAATGAGACTTCTTTGGATACTCTGTCTTGCTGGGTCAGTCACAGAAGCAGGTTCAAAGAAGTCTAGGAGGAGCCTAACCAGGAGCATGTTAGCCTCTGGGCCTAGGCTCCCTTGGACCATGACTTACCTCTGAACCTGGCCTTTGACCTCTGAACCTGACCTCTAACCTCTGAACCTAGGTCAGGCAGAGCTGCGAAGGCTTGCTGAGAGTGTTAGAAAGCCCTCTTGGCTCATCATCTTTTTATCTCATAGTCACTCCTACTTCATCCCATGATCTGGAGAGAAAGTGAAACATCTTTCCAGGAAGGAGAGCTGGCCCTAGGCCTACCAGGGCTGGTTTGGATTTTCTTTTCAGTCTGGGAGGCATTGAAGAACTGTATACACGGCATGTGTGGAAAGGCTGGGAGACAGCTATTCCTGTGAGCATACTGGCCTCTCGGGAGGGGTGCAGACAGTGTCTGTGGAGACGATGGTGGTGGCCCTGTCCATGTCTGGGTTTTAGGCATGAGGTCCCGTCTCTGCCCTACTTCTGGTCCCTCTAGGGCAGATGTATCGTTATCCATGGCCCAGGCAGGGGATATGATCTCACCAGCATTATCTCACTGCATTTCCATCAGGGTCTGTAGGAGCCAGAGCCGGACCTCTATGATGGTTCAGCCCCTCCCATTCTTAGCCCTGGCCTTGGGTGTGATGAATGTCCCTTCTAATCACTGGGAAAGATTGCATCAGAGCAATCAGCTTCATAAATCCTCCTCTGGGGACTGCTGTTTGGATGTGCTTTCCATATTCCCAGGAGGTTCTGGGCCAAATGTCTTTGCTCTCTTCCCGGAGACTCATTACCATAATTTTCTTTTCAATCCTTTATTGCTGTGGGTCTCTTCAATGTCAGCCCCTGGCTGCAGCCAGCCAGCCCACTCCTGGCGGCTGTGACCATTCACAGATGCTTCCCCCAAAGCTTCAAGCCACAGCTGATGCTTAAAGATGGATTTAGTAGGAGAATAAAAATGACCGCAAGTGTGTGTAGCACCTTGCGGTTTCAAAGGTTTCTTTTAAAAAATATTTATTTTATATTGGAGTATAGTTGATGTACAATGTTGTGTTCATTTCAGGTGTACAACAAAGTGATTCAGTTATGCATATACATGTAGCTGTTCTTTTTCAGATTCTTTTCCATTACAGGTCATTCATTACAGAGTATTGAGCAGACTGCTATGCTATATATACAGTAAGCCTTTGTTGATCATCTGGTTTATACATAGTAGTGTGTGCATATTCATGTGTCATCTTAGACTTTGATCCGCACGTTGTCCTTGTTTGGCTCTGGAGGAATGGGTGGTGGTGGTTTTCCCTGACTTGAGTACCATGTTGGGCTGACTTGTGGAGAACCGTGGCTCTAGTTTCCATTGCCAAACTACATATTCTCCATCGCATTCCAGGTCACGTGGGAGGTTCTGATTCTTCTCATATTAAAAAGGCAGCCCGAAGGTCTTGGATAGCTAGATTTCACTATCATTCATTTTTAAACTATCCCTTTGGTGTTGAAGAAATCACAGACTTGGCAGCACCCCCTGCTCCAAGACTGTCTTTGAGTCAACATTCCACTTGTTAGAATGTGTCTGTGCAGCTGTGAGTAGAAGATTGTGCATAATGATGCCCAGACTGTCTTCTGACTTCCTTCCATCTCTTAGAATTGGGCATCCCCAAACAGGGTGGGGATGGACAGGAGTCGAGGGTGGACAGGAGGAAAGGAGACAGACTTGCTCCATAGGGAGCGTGCTTTGGTCCTGGGGTGAGGGATGAAGATGAGTCCTGAGGCCTGCTATCCCGAGACTGTGCTATTCTGGACTCCCTTGGGAGTTTACAGGAATGGTCTAGGCACCCACAGGCTGCCCCCCACAACAGCACATGCTCCACCAGCCCTGGGGTTGGAATGGGGGCACAGCATTCCATCTGCCTGCCTGTGCCTCTGGTGGGCCCTCGGCCCGTCTGAGCTCATTCAGTCTCCTCGGAGTTCCAGCCTCACAGCTCTGAGATGAAGCTGCTGAGAGTAGAAGGGACCTAGGATCAGCACCCAGGTGGTACAGAGATGCTTGTCTCCCTGGGGGCACCCAGGTTTGCTGTGTGGGCCCCAAGTCCTGCTCAGTCCTGTACCTTCACATCAGCCCCTGCAGGGTGGGCAGAGGGGAGCCAGTGCCCAGGCCCGGCCCCCAGGGCTCTGTGGACAGGCAGAGCCAGCACCACCATGGTAGCCAGCGGCTTGCCAGGAGGGCAGCCCTCCCTGTCCCCTGCCCCAGCTCTCTGGGCTTCAGGAAGGGAGATGAACAAATAGCAGGTGTGCAGGCCAAGTCGTGCTGCTTGAATTAGCTGTGTTGCTAAGGAAACAAGTCAACCATTTGAAGGAAGGAGCATTGGGTAACGGAGATAAATCAATAAGGCAACCTATTTTTATCATTTCCCTAATGATTGTCTTGAAGCTGTGAGACGGGGAAGGGAGAGTTGGAGTGACACAGGTCCTCATTAACGGGCTCAGAGGGAGAAAGGAGTAAAGGGGTGTTTGGGGAGCTTGCCAAGAAACTTTATAAAATGAGGCCCCTAGGAAGCAGATAGTGAGACAGATACAGAGGAGGCAGCCTTGCAGGTTTCAAAGAACTTCCATGGCCATTTCCTCATTTGGTCCAGTCTCTTTGTTCTTCTGCATTTGATCCTCTCAGAAATCTTGATCTAATAATTTCCATGACCCTCAGGTTGGTATGGGTTTTTATGTTGGTTTGTCTACTTGTTTGTTTCAGAATAAATCTAGCTTTAATTGATTTCACAACTGTATATGAATACATACTCATTATAACACACTGCATTAAGGAGCAAAGAAGAAATCCTACTACCCCAAGAAAACTCATTATCCTTCTAACAAGACAGATTTTTTTTCCTTTGCTCTGATAAAATCTTTTTTTCATTAAAGGGATCTTCTATGCATGCTGGTTTCTTTTTTTGAGGAGTTAATATGTGTACATCACTTGGCTGACAAAGGTCTGTATAGTCAAAGCTATGGTTTTTACAGTAGTCATGCACGGATATGAGAGTTGGACCGTAGAGAGTGCAGAAGAATTGATGCTTTCAAACTGAGGTGCTGGAGAAAACTCTTCAAAGTCACTTTGACAGCAAGGAGATCAAACCAGTCAATCTGAAAGGAAATCAACTCTGAATACTCATTGGAAGGACTGATGCTGAAGCTCCAATACTTTGGCCACCTGATGTGACGAGCCGACTCGTTGAAAAATACTCTGATGCTAGGAAAGATTGAAGGCAGGAGGAGAAGGGAATGACAGAGAATAAGGTGGTTGGATGGCACCATTGACTCAAGGGGCAAGAGTTTGAGCAAACTCTGAAAGATGGTAAAGGGCAGGCAAGCCTGTTCTGTTTCATGACGGGTTTTGCTCTTTGAGGCCTTGGCAACGCAGAGTTACCTTTGACCTTTCTGAGCATGTCTTTGTCTGTCCTGTGAGGTGTATCCTTGTGCCCTGCAGGCCCTTCCTTGCAGCCCAGGCTCTTTCCCTGGGAGGTACATCAGACCCCTTGCTAAGGGCCTGAAGTTCTGTTTCGGGAAGACTGGGAGCAGTGCCCCCGAGTCAGCTCCCAGGTGGGGGTCCAAGCCAGTGGGAGTGACTACAGCCTGGTCATTACGATGGCTCCTCAGTGGAGCTGCAGCTCACAGAGGGTGACGCCTCCCTTTCATTCAGCCTGCGCTTAACACTGAGTGAGCTTCTTCTCTGTGTCTGGAGCTCTGCTGAGCCCCGCTGGTGGAGACATGAACAAACCCCGGCCCTGATTTCCAGGTAGAGTTTCTTGGGGAGATCAATGTGATGATGAAATTGCACCCTGCAGAGAGCTGGGGGCACAGGGAGAAACCTTTACAGGCCAGGTGATATTTCACCTTGATCTTGATAGATGACCAAGAAAAGAGGAGAAAGGCCATTGTAGGAGGAAGCAAAAGCACTGAGATGTAAGGGCCCGTTCTTTGTACTTTCTTCATGAAGAGAAGCAGACGGGAGGTTGAAGGGAAGAGCTACAACGGGGAGTGGCTGGGGCCTGGGTAGGGTTGGGTGTTCTCTCCTAAGATTTCCCTGGCCCCCTTCTCTTTTTCACCTAGTCCACTTGGGCTTCTGGACCCCCTCTGCCACCCATCCTCACACCCACTTCACACCTCTGTGTCCCAGCCAGATAACCTAAGCACAGAACTCTCTGTTCAGACCAGTAAGCTCACCTAGCCCAGAATGTCCAGGTGCAGACAGATCAGCCTTGTGGTAGACACAGGGCTAGCCTCCTCAGCAAGGTGTGGCCATCACCATACAGGATGCTCACAACAGGAGAGATCAGATCAGATCAGATCAGATCAGTCGCTCAGTTGTGTCCAACTCTTTGCAACCCCATGAATCGCAGCACGCCAGGCCTCCCTGTCCATCACCAACTCCCGGAGGTCACCCAGACTCATATCCATCAAGTCAGTGATGCCACCCAGCCATCTCATCCTCTGTCGTCCCCTTCTCCTCCTGCCCCCAATCCCTCCCAGCATCAGAGTCTTCTCCAATGAGTCAACTCTTCGCATGAGGTGGCCAAAATACTGGAGTTTCAGCTTTAGCATCATTCCTTCCAAAGAAATCCCAGGGCTGATCTCCTTCAGAATGGACTGGTTGGATCTCCTTGCAGTCCAAGGGACTCTCAAGAGTCTTCTCCAACACCACAGTTCAAAAGCATCAATTCTTCGGCACTCAGCCTTCTTCACAGTCCAGCTCTCACATCCATACATGACCACAGGAAAGACCATAGCCTTGACTAGGCCAACCATTGTTGGCAAAGTAATGTTTCTGCTTTTGAATATACTATCTAGGTTGGTCATAACTTTCCTTCCAAGGAGTAAGCATCTTTTAATTTCATGGCTGCAGTCACCATCTGCAGTGATTTTGGAGCCCAGAAAACAAAGTCTGACACTGTTTCCACTGTTTCCCCATCTATTTCCCATGTAGTGATGGGACCAGATGCCATGATCTTCATTTTCTGAATGTTGAGCTTCAAGCCAACCTTTTCACTCTCCACTTTCACTTTCATCAAGAGGCTTTTGAGTTCCTCTTCACTTTCTGCCATAAGGGCGGTGTCATCTGCATATCTGAGTTATTGATATTTCTCCCAGCAATCTTGATTCCAACTTGTGTTTCTTCCAGTCCAGTGTTTCTCATGATGTTCTCTGCATGTAAGTTAAATAAACAGGGTGACAATATACAGCCTTGACATACTCCTTTTCCTATTTGGAACCAGTCTGTTGTTCCATGTCCAGTTCTAACTGTTGCTTCCTGACCTGCATACAGATTTCTCAAGAGGCAGATCAGGTGGTCTGGTATTCCCATCTCTTTCAGCAGGAGAGAGGCTGACAAATCAGATTTCCTGTGACTGGCCAGGTATCTGGATGGCTGAGAATTCACGAGGGCTCAATAAATGGCACCACCCAAGGCCTAGGAGGCTAGAATCTAAAAGTGAGAGTTTGGTAATTCGTAGGTTCTGAGAAGACCCTGTTTCCACATCCTCCCAACCCAAACCCTCCGCCTGCAGTCTGATGTCTAAGGGCCCACTCAGAGCAGTGATCCTTTGGCTTAAATTTTTGAAAATGTCAAATACACACATCCTTCAGAAGGATGTTCCTTTAGGCCTTGTAGAGCGCCCTGACCTCAGGATGAATTCACATCTGGGGCACTCTGGGGTGAAATTATGGTGCAGAAGCAAAGATGAAACTATGGGAATTCAGTTTGTCTGTGGACCAGTTGTGTGGGGGAACTCGTGACAAGAACGTAGGCACGTTAAGTGAGATGAGCATCTCTGAGGTGTGTTTGCTAGAGTGTTTGGCTCTCAGGGGCCTAGCTTGGTACCCAGAGAGACCGAAGCAGAAGGGATGGTGAGATGGCTGGGGGGCTTTCCATGTGGTGCGGTGAGGCTCCCCTCTGACTGAACGGGTTTCAGTGAGCACAGTGGGGTGTGGAGGCAGGAGGCTGGCTCTGAGGTCCTCTGAGTCCCATCTTGTTTTCAGATCTTGCTGCTTTGCCCTGCAGGACAGCAGAGGCTGGCAGAACTGTCCTGAGGGTATGAGTCCTGGGCAAGTGTCGGGTGTGTGGGAAAGGAAGACAGCCAGCTGCTGGGGCTATGACTCAGGGATGGATGAGGGCAGGGAGGAGGTGCTGCTAAATGAAAATGAAAAGTTTCGGAGGCTTGGATGCAAGATGGCTATCTCACCCCCTGCAACCTACCATTCTAGCATCAGAACCAGAGTTGCATCCAGCATGGACCCCCCCCCCCCCCCCCCCCCCCCCCGGTCTGTCAGGCATGTGCAAGTGCCTTTTGACCATTGATGTTCACGGCCACATAACCTGGTGGGAATGACGAGGCATCAGGGGACGTGTTAATGGTTTGTCCTCCTCCTGTGCCACCTAGGGAGGGCTCTGGGCCCTATGTCCTGCACAGCCAGCCTGAATGGGGGCGGGGGGAGACAAGATCCCCTCCCCTCCCTCCGCTTCACTGCACTTACTACCTGTTGCTCCCGCCTGGATTCCAGACGCTGCCAGATCACAGGTTGTTCAGCAAGACCAGCAGCAGCAGCTCACTCCTGTTTGTCGCAACAGTAGTTATAGAATGAAATCCCATGTGCAGATTGACTCTGGAGCTGGTGATTCCCTCTCCTTTTTTCTAAAAGTTCCCCACTCCCGCCTCCCCCTGGTTTTACAGTACAACCTTTCTGTGGGAGCCAGGATGCTGGCACTGGGATCACAGTCCTGTTTTTCAAAAAGTCACAGGGAGCCCACTCACCTCTTTTCAGAAAAATGCAGCAGAAAACAAAGCCTGAATTCATTATCCTCTCGTTTGTAGTTTGATTCCTAGAGGCCCTGACTTCCGTGCCCTGGATGCAGGCTCATGATATGCATCTCTGCTTCCTTTAGATGTGGAAGCTTAGGAGAAAATAAAATGGGACAAAGCTAGTTTCTCCTGGACCCATTAACTATTATCCTGAACTGGGTATTAACATAAAAGGGAGCTCATGGAGAGAATGGCTCCTTTTCTAAGGGCCCTTCTTCTATTCAGTCGAGCAGAGCTTCAAGAGAAGGGCACTCCAGATGTGACTCCCAGAGACAGCCACAAACAGCCGCAGCTGGATCCTTGCTGGAGCATCAGTGGTTTGAAGATAGAGAAGACCATCGAGCCTGCAACAGCATCATTGTTTCTTCCTCTCTTTGTCCCACTTCTTTTTTCAGTCCTGATTAATCCCCGGATATGTCACAGAATTCACTAAGAATCTGGAATGTCTACCATATGTCTAATACATTATTTACTGACTGCATTCTTCCTTTCCTTGAGAAAATGCTTTGTCTTCAGAGTCTGATCAGAAACAGTTCTAGTTCCGTGTGCTAAGGACCAGCCACTGTTCTGCCTGCCGGTCTGCTCCCGTCAATCATGCTGACTGCACAGACATGATGTGGGTTGATAAAGTTTGTGTATGGATGTACATAGCCATCTTGGAGGCTGTCCTCTCTTTGGTGATTCTGTTTCTTAACTCCTCCTTTCCCACGCCGTTTGAGTACATGATCTTGGCCACCATCATTGCCAATTGCATCGTCTTGGCCCTGGAGCAACATCTTCCTGAAGATGACAAGACCCCGATGTCCCGCAGACTGGTAGGTACCTCTCTCCTTCTCATCTTTCTTTCCCCCTGTTCCTCTTCTTCCCTGGTTTCCTTCTCCTTTGCTTCATCACCTGGCCCCCTTCTCTCTTTTCCTACTCTACACTTCTGTGAATTTGTTCTTTGCTAAGGAACAGGTTGGTGACAAGTCCCACTGGGATTCATAAAGAGGAATGACCTTTTAAATTCCTGCTCCCAGGAAGTTCTGTGTCTATAGCACATGGCAGCCAGGCAAGAAGAAAGGAAAGGCCCAGGATCCGATTTCTTCTCTCTTCTTCCTGGGGACTTTGAGAATGAGAGGAAAAAGGGAGGGTAAAGGAGAGAGGATGAAGGATGCTCAAAGCCTGTGTGCCTCCATGGTTATGAACTTCCTAAATATTTGTCCATATTCTCTGTAAAGAAATGATCCATGTGTCTAAAGTACGCCCCCCCCCCCCAAAGAGAACAAACAAAATGCTTAAAATCCAAACAAATGGGTAAGTGGCTCCAGTCTGATTACCCATACATGAGAAAGGACTCTTAAGCTTCCAGTGTAAGTGATGACCATATGTGGGAATGCCAGCCCCTTCAAGGCAAAGCCAGCACCATCAGTCTTTGCCTTGGGAAGACAGCTGGTCCTGGGTGTGAGTCCCTCATCCACCCACTTCTGCAGCTGGCTTCCTTTGCTCTTGTGCACTCTGTGAGTCCTGCAGCACCCTCACTTCCCAATGTATACGGGGCTGGCTCAGCACAGGCATCCTGGTGTCCTGTAGGAGACAGGAAAAGTCGGAGTAGAGGGGTAGCTAGGCAGGGGGTGCCTTGGTTGAAGCAGTCCTCCTCTTACCAACACCTCTGTTCTTCATCCCGCAGGAGAAGACAGAACCCTATTTCATTGGGATCTTTTGCTTTGAAGCTGGGATCAAAATCGTGGCCCTGGGGTTCATCTTCCATAAGGGCTCGTACCTCCGCAATGGTTGGAATGTCATGGACTTCATCGTGGTCCTCAGTGGGTGAGTCCTCTTTCCGTCTCTTCTTTGTGTGTGGAGGCGCCTGTGGGGTCATGAAGTGGCTGGTGCAAGGAATCTGGGAGTCGGGGCGGGGGGGACAATCTCTGGAGGAGAGGGGGAGGAAGAAGTTCAAGGATAAGATTCCCATGGCACTGAGCCATGGCTGAGCCAGCTGCAGGGGAGTGCAAGTGTTCTGGAGATGCACATTAGACAGGCTGTGGACCCAAGGTCTGGCTGCTGCTGCCTTTGGTTTCCCATTCTGTGCTCCACTAGTGCTGAACACACGTTTCCAAATGAGTCTTTTCACTAAAGCAAGCAGCTTGCCCTGGCGTGAGGGAAAACCCCCGTAATGGGCCGAAGGATGCTATTGGGTGCAGTTTTCTTTAGGAGGTTGGGAAAGACTCTTTTAAGTATATTCCCTGAAATGATAGTTGGGACTCATGTCTTGACAACAGAGAATTTTTAAAAAATGATTTACAGATTTATTTATTTATAGATTTGTGCATATTTATAATATGAGAAGCTGTAAAACTGAATCGTGAAAATGTTTGATAACACATCCCTTTGGAAATTGACATAGTAACACTACATTGTGTTACAGGTGGTGTATGTGATGGCGGTACTTTTATTTAAATATTTGATAATTCTGCTTTTGAAAATGAATATAGTGTACCTCTACTGGGGCCAGTCTGGTGCTGTTGTCAGCATATGTGATGGGCCTGGGGACTGGTGATGGTGATGTGATGCCTCCTCAGGCTTTTGTGGCTTCTCGTGTGTCTCTGTATCAGGCTGCTCTTGGTACCTGCAGGCGAGGGGGCAGTCCGTGGGTCCTCTGTGGGTGTAGCCGGGACATTCCTTTACCCGCTGCCTACAAGTTGACACCTGTGAGGACAAGTTAAGAGCTGGGTGGAAAAGTGAGAAGCGGGGAGAGATGAGCTACCGTTGCTAATGAGCAAAGGCAGAGGGGAGCAAAGAAGACCTTTTTCTTTTTTTGTTCAGAGGAGTTGGGCAGGTAAAATCTGACAAGAATGAGAGTTTAAAACACTTGCATCTTTTCATTTGTCTTGTGCACCAGACATAATTGTCATATGTTTTATCTTCATGTCACCTATGATTAAGTGAAAGGGGAAAAGCTGAAGGTGTAATAGACTAGAATGTATAAATAGAAACTAGCGAGTGTTGAGCCTCTTAGTATAGGGAACAGATAAGTAGTAGAGATGAACCTTTATGTTTAAAAACATCTGTTGTCTTACAAAAGGATCTTCTGAAGGTTATTTTTCTAAAAGAAAATGCTACTACTGCATTTAAAGTGTGATTTAGTGTGTAAAGATACAGCTTCTGCGTAGTGTTTCAGAAGTACACGGTGTAGACTGTAGTACACCTGGGTGATGTCTTGTGGATTTTATCCCCACTTAATTAAACTGTGATTGACAAATGAAAATGGTCTATATTTAAGGTATACAATGTGATGATTTGATACATTGTAAAACGATTACTGCAATCAAACTCATTAACATATCCATCACCTCACGTAGTTTTATTTATGGTGGTTAGAACACTTGAAAACTACACTTTTAGCAAATTTCAAGTATGTTATACGTTATTATTTACTATATGATAATATAATAATATATGCATTATTATTTACCATGGTGAATACTAGGTCTGCAGAATGTATACATCTGTAGCTGAAAGTTTTTACCCTTTGATCAATATCTTCCCCTTTCCCCTACCCCTAGTCCCTCATAACCACCTTTCCTTCCATTGTCCACCTATGACTTCCACTTCTAAAAAATTGGTATAATCAGTATAACTGAGACCGTGCAGCATTTGTCTGTATTTTGCTGTCCTTTAGGTTCATCCATGTTGTTGCAAATGGAAGGAATTCCTTTTTAAAGACTGAATAATGTTCTTACGTGTGTGTGTGTGTGCATGTATATCTAGATCACAGTTTCTTTATCCATTCGTTCATTGATGGAAATTTAGGTTGTGTCCATATCTGGCTATTGTGAATAATACTTCAGTGCAGACATCTGTTTGAGGTAATGATTTCATTTTCTTCGAACATGAAATGTCTGTTTCATTTTCTTTGGACACAATACCCAGAAGTGAAATTACTGGATTATATGGTAGCTCTATTTTTAATTCTTCTGAGGAATTTCCATACTATTTTCTACAGTGACTGGGCCAATTTACATTTCCACCAACAATGCACAAGAATTCTTTTTTCTCCACATCCTCACCAACAATTGTTATCTTTTGACTTTTGCTAATATTAATAGCTTGGGGATGATTTAAATGTCCCTAAAATAATATATACTATATAAATAGTCCCCAACTTATGATGGTTTACCTTACAATTTTTTTGAGTTTCTGATGAGGCAAAAGCAATACTCTTCCAGTAGCAACTAAACTTTGAACTTTGATGTTTTCCGTAGGCAGTATGGTACTGTCTTGTGACACTGGGCGGTGGCAGATGCAGCTCCCAGTCAGCCCTGAGATCATGAGGGTTATTGTTGTGTTTTTTACTTTCAGTACAGTATTCAATAAATTACATGAGCTATTCAACACTTAATTAAAAAATTAGCTTTGTGTTACATGATTTTACCTAAGTGTAGTCTAATGCAAGTGTTCTAAGAAGATACAAGGTAACTAGGCTCAGCTATGATGTTCATTAGGTTCAGTCAGTCAGTTCAGTCGCTCAGTCGTGTCCGACACTTTGCGACCCCATGGACTACAACACACCAGGCCTCCCTGTCCATCACCAACTCCCGGAACTTGCTCAAACTCATGTCCATGGAGTGAGTGATGCCATCCAACCATCTCATCCTCTGTCATCCCCTTCTCCTCCTGCCTTCAGTCTTTCTCAGCATCAGGGTCTTTTCCAGAGAGTCAGTTCTTCACGTCAGGTGGCCAAAAGATTGGAGCTTCAACTTCAGCTTCAGTCCTCCCTATGAATATTCAGGACTGATTTCCTTTGGGATTGACTGGTTTGGTCTCCTTGGAGTCCGAGGGATTCTCAAGAGTCTTCTTCAACACCACAATTCAAAAGCATCAATTCTTTGGTGCTCAGCTTTTTTTTATAGTCCAACTCTCACATCCATACATGACTACTGGAAAAACCATAGCTTTGACTAGATGGAGCTTTGTTGGCAAAGTAATATCTCTGCTTTATAATATGCTATCTAGGTTGGTTATAGCTTTTCTTTCAAGGAGTAAGCGTCTTTTAATTTCATGCTGCAGTCACCATCTACAGTGATTTTAGAGCTCAAGAAAATAAAGTCCCTCACTGTTTCCATTGTTCATTAGGTTAGGTGTATTAAATGTGTTTTCAGCTTATGTTGAGTTTATTGGAGTGTAACCTCATCATAAGTCATGGAAGATCTATACAGTAAAAGGCCTTAAATGAGTCTGAGTCATTTGAGAAATATGATCTGTTTAAAAGAAGACTACTGTAATGTGTGGGCTAAATGTTAAAATTATGTGAATTCTTAGTCTCACTAAGTCATATATGTGTCAGAGGCCATTTGAAATTTCTTGTCTAGGCCATTTATTTTCATTTCAAACTATTCTATGTTTAATAAGGAAGATTTGGAAAATATAGAAAAAATGAAAAAAAAGTCACTGACTAAGAAAAATTCCTGATTATTTTGTGGTATTTCCTTCCAGCCTTTTTGATGCTTAGCAAGCTCTCTTTTCAATGCTTGTAATTTTGCTGCCTTTTCTCAGTATATTATGGGCATAGTACATGTTACTCCATATTTTGGTAAAAAGCGGTAAAGACTGATCAGCAGTTTATGAAGTAGATGTACTCAGCTTCTATATCCATTTTTGCACTTATCTGAGAGGTTGCTTTCTGGGTTTGGCTGTTATGAATAATTATTAAACATGCTCCAGTGTACATCTTTTGGGTGTCACATTTTAGGAGGCGTTGTGACAGGTTGAAGTTCTTCTAGAAGAGAATCTGCCTTGCCGGGGTGGGGCCTAGGAAGTAGGATGTGTGAGGGAGGATGTAGGAACTGGCACTGAAGGACAAGAGAAGCTAGTGGGAGCCATAAGCTTGGCCTTCAAATGAGGGTTGCCACGTGATTGAAGGGGCAGATTTGTAGAGGTCAATAGAATCCTTCATCAGTGTAAGCAGTAAGGCCCTCTCTGTCCCCTTGTGTGGGGTGCGCACGAGTGGGCATGGGTGCTGAGCCCTTGGCGAAGCCACTTGTCCTCTCTGCTTTCTCTCCCACCAGCCCCGGTATCTGCCGTTGTTATCAGCTCCTCAAACTTTGCTGAAAGGCCACTGCCGGCCATCCGAGCCAACAGAACTTTGCCCCTGTTCTTCCTGAACCTACTCTTTCTTTCTTTCCAGGGAAGGGGCATGGCACTCTTGAGATCCAAGCTCAGAGTTGTGATTCTATCCCATGGGAATGGATAATCAAATTTTGTCTTCTGTTCAGACAGTGCTTTCATCTACCATGTCACATTGCTTCTAAAATGCATTTTTGTCCTGCTGGTACATGTCTAAAATATACAGCCTGCATCTTACAATAATGGCATGATATAGTTTAATTGATAGCATTCGTCTCTTTTGGTGGTGAGTAAAAAACCACAGGGCACCTACAACTCTTGGGGTCTAAGCTACAGTGAGTACATTGTCATACCAGCCCAGAGACGCAGGTAGATCAGATTTGAGATTGGAGTCATTCAGTAGTCAGAGGTGGTAAGTGTTCAGCCCAGGACCACCAGCAGCTTGACAGCAGACCCAGAGTTGGAAAGTGCCTTTGACCCAGGGCTGGTGTGTCGCCCCTACTGGTGCAGCCCCTTCTCCAGGCTTCCTGACACCTGTCCCATGAGCAGCCCACGCTGGCCACTCTGACTTCTCATCTCAGCTCCAGGTGTCACCTGCATCCGCCTCCTGTGCAGAGAAGGAGTGACACTGCTGGAGTAGGACATCGCCTCGGGCTGAGGCTGTCCAGCTTCTCAGCTCTCAGTGTGTGATGGGAGGTAGGGAGGGAGCTGAGGTGCCAGACAGCTGGCTCAACCAAGGACCTACCACCAAACCCCTGTCTCTTTGTTCAGAGACAGGGGTTTGGGGGCCTGGGCCACTGCCTTTTGCCTGAACCCCAGACCTGTTAACTTTCAGAATTCATAGGTCTGTAAGCTGAGGCAGTTAATGGTTCAGAGTTAATTTATGTACATTATTCATAGAACCCTCATAATGCCCCAAATGGGATCTTATTATCCCCATTTTATAGATGAAGCAACCAAGGTTCAGAGAGGGTACGTGATATACTAGGAGGTGCTAGAGCTGGAATTGAGCCCGCATTTTCTGGCTCCAAGTTCCTTCGTCAACAGTCATTTCCCTACACTATCAGTGAACCTCACCTCCTCACAGGCTCTGCAGCTCTGTGCTTGGGTGTTTCTTCAGTCCCCTTGAAGCCATGTGGGATGGGCTCAGTATAATCAGGCAGATGTCCTGGAGCCAGAGCTGAAGCTTCACATGTGACTTGAAGAGGACTAGAGCCCCATGTGTCCATCCTAAGACTTCTATCCATGGGCTTGGAATACAGCCAACTCCCTGCTCTGTGGTTAAGAAGGCACGTTACTTAACTCTTGTGATTTCACGGGTAAAAACTGAACCAGAAATTCCACCTTGTTTCATAAATTGGCTTGTTTCCCCATCCATCCATCCATCCATTTATTCAACAAACTGTATGTTGTTGAACACTCAAATTCTGAGACTGAGAAACACCAAGGTTAATGTATTCTCATTTCTTCTAAAAGACAATGAATTTGCCATTCTTTTAACAAATTATGGTGGCTCAGATGGTAAAGAATCTGCCTGTAATGGAGGAGACCCTGCTTTAATCCCTGGGTCAGGGAGATCCCTTGGAGAAGGGAATGGCTACCCGCTCTAGTATTCTTGCCTAGAGAATTCCATGGATAGAGGAGCCTGGTGGGCTTATAGTCCATGACGTTGCAAAGAGTTGGACATGACTGAGCGAATATACTTTTACTTCACTTTCATTTTCTTAACAAATTATTACCTTACATAACTTGGGATCTCTCTCATATTGGTAACAATTCGAGAGATGCTATTTCTAAATATTTGTTAGGCCACCTGAATAATTATAAATTATTTGAAGTCATTATTACATATTAGCCTTAAAAACAGGTCACAGCCCCTAGAATAGATGGGTGATGATAGGGGAGGATGAGAACTCAGAGGCACTCCTAACTCATGGGTAGGAATAGGAAAGTGAGGGCCAGGATTGTGTCTCTGAACCCCGTTCATGTCTGTGCATGATTAGAGTAGGTACTTAATAAGTGCTGCTGCTGCTGCTAAGTCACTTTAGTCATGTCTGACTCTGTGCGACCCTATAGATGGCAGCCCACCAGGCTCCCCCATCCCTGGGATTCCCTAGGCAAGAACACTGGAGTGGGTTGCCATTTCCTTCTCCAATGCGTGAAAGTGAAAGGTGAAAGTGAAGTCGCTCGGTTGTGTCTGACTTTTAGCGACCCCATGGACTGCAGCCTATCAGGCTCCTCCGTCCATGGGATTTTCCAGGCAAGAGTACTGGAGTGGGGTGCCATTTCCTTCTCCATAATAAATGCTAGTAGAATGGAATCATTTGGTCCATGCCAGATTTTCTTGTCACCGATTGGATATGAAAGAGGGTGCTGGGGGCACCCTGAGACTGTCAGTATGGAGGGGTCGCCTATTCCCAGTCCTTCCCTTGGTTGGTCCAAGCCAAGCCTTACCTGCAGCTCTCTCAGGTAGCTATGACCCAGCCCAGCTGCTTGAATCCTGATCACTCCATTAGAGAAATGAAAACTGGGAACTGAGTCTCTAGGTTAGTAAGAGATATTGAACTTCCTGTTGTTTGGCCTGTTTACTGGACTCTCAGGGTTGCCTTTTAGAATTGCTTCCTGGGTGATAAGTACAAGGGGTGGCGTCAGAGCTGAATATTGACAACCCAACTTCTTAGAGGTGCTATGGGCAGATGGAGGGATATAGAGAGAAGGGCACTATTGCCTCACCCAGCATTTGCCAAGTAATGAAAGCTGCCATCTATTGAGCCATATTGCAAAAAATTACATTTATATCTTTATTGCTCAGAACATGCTTTATGATCAGTTTTTCTAGCTTCTCTCTGGGAGTGACCTCTTTTGGCTATTCTGTTAGCTGCAGAAACATGAGTACTAACTCTGAAGAGTGGGCAGATGTATCTGAGCCTCCTTCCTCCACCAAGACCATCATTCCAGGGCCCAGGTGACCACCTGTCCCCACTCCTCTGTCTTCCTTCCAGTCCTTCAGGAGATACCACTGAGGACCCACAATGGGGCAGGCAGTGTGCTGCATGTAGGTGGTGCAGGGCTGAGTGTCCCCAGCAGGGGGCCACGTGTCATGAAAACCCAGAGGAAGGGCACCTAGTCTAGCTCTGGAAACTGGGAAAGACTTCCTGGAGGAAGGAGCATGGAAACTGGGATGTGAGGGCAGGCCGATAGGACTTAGACAAGGAAAAGTGGAAGAGCTTTTCTGGGTAAGAGAATTTTGCGTACAAATCCTTGAAGCTGAGAGAGAGCACACAGGATGCTTCCGGGGAGTTGGTCAGGGGAATAGTGAGCAACGCTCCCAGAGAGGGCAGCAGGGGCCAGCTCAGGCTGGCTGGGAGGAGCTCGTAGTGGAGCCTGAAGGCTTAGAGCGGGGATCAGTTTGAGCAGTGATTGGTTCTAACCCTGTGCTTGATGCCGTGCAGGTCTTTTTCATCCTGGAATTCACTTTGAGTAAAGGGCATGGAAAAGAGAGGGGGGATCCATTGCCATACCCTGAGCTGCAGTTTGGGAGGAGGTGCCTCACCCTGCAGAGGGAAGAAGAATGAAGGGGAAAGAGAAGGGGGAGGAGAAGAGCCCGAGGAGATGCCACAGAAGAGCTGGGAGCTGCCATTGGAGGTCCCCAGCTTCTCACCATGGCACAAGCAGAGTGGTTCAGCCCGGAGCCTGTTGGTAAGAGGACGCTATCTGGAGCTAAATATACATCGATAGGTATTTTTAGAGGGTTTCTGTAAGGAGGCCGCCCTAATACCCGCGTTTCCCGAGCAGTTAAAGATCGAGGAAAGCACAGATTTCCTTCCCCAGCACTGTCTCCCCAGTGCTGAGAATGTGGGGGAGGTGTTGATAACGCAGTCCCGGGGCCCCCAGCCCAATTTAAATCTCTGTGGTACTAGAATGATAGCACTTGGGATTTATATAGCGTCTCCGTGCCAGTGAGCCTGGCGAGCTTTTACAGACCTGTCTTTTACTCATTCTCTTCACTCTAAGTGGGTGAAGCAAGTGGGGGGTGGGTAGCAGGGAAGGGCTGGGTACAAGGAGGAGTCATTGGAGCTTGTTGTTTCAGAGATGGGGAAACTGAGGTCAAGTGAGGCAACGTAGGGGACTAGGAACTACTCAAAGGAACTGAGGCAGTAGAAGCAGATGAAATCTTGGGTGCCTTCATCCTGATGTTGAGGTGCTCCGCTAGCCCTAAGCTAGACTGCTTCTCAAGTTCTCTCTCCCAGTGTAGTTGGGCTGCTCGTCTGAAAGACCTCCACCTCCTCACCGGATCCTCGTTCGTTTCTAGCTCCACTTTGGGGGAACACAGCTGCTGCTTGCAGCTTCTCCTTTCGTCAGAACATTAGTTCTCTGTTTTAATTGCATTTCCCTCCAGATGGGTTCATGATGGAAAAGATAGTTAGGATATGGAATTTGGATTCAGGGACGAGATGGGCAGAAGGCAAAACGTGGAGCTTTTGGAGGTCTCTTCTTTGCTCTTTGACGATGTAAACTTTCTTTTGGAGAGACTTCAGATGAGAGTCCCAGCTAGTAGTTGACAGGCAAGTTGAGCTGCAGTTGCCCCTTGGTTGGGAGATCAATTCTTATTACATAGACCCTTGATCCCTTTTCTCTATTGAGACTCATCATTGATTCATTCTACAGATATTTATTGCGTGATTAGAGTAGGTATTTACTATGTAAGTACCTACTTACTATGTTCTGGTGTATGACATTGCCGTTGGGCTGATTTCTCTTTCCTGAAGCGTTGCTTCATGTCACCTCCACAGACTGACAGAAGCTCAAACTGGAGAGAGCTTGTGGGGTCCTGAGTTGGTCTTGGTGTCAACAAGGAGGAAGGAAAGCCAGGGGGAGTAGAAGAAGCTCAGAATGCTCGGGTGGTTTGGTTTGGGAGCATTTTTCTGGTTTATATTCATTCAGGGTAACAGAGGGAAAGACACGATGACCAGGTACTCGCTAAGCTAGACCACCACCCTGGATCTGGAGCTCCCATTTGAAGGCAGTTAAATGCATCCAGTCTTAGGCTGGTGCATGAGTGTGTGTGAAAGAGGGCAGCAGGGGTGAAAAGTCTGAGGCAGGACTGCAACGCAGAGGTGGCCATGGCATTAATGTTCATTCTCCAGATTTACAAGAGAGACTTGAGAATTAAAGGGCGGGTCTACATTTCCGTTCTGTGTGTGATGTACGTCTCCTCCCTTGGGTAGAGCTTTTGTGTACTTCTGTCTGTTACTGTCAGTGTAGTGTACAGTTCTGTGTGAAGTGAGATGCAACAGTACTGTTCAGTGTATGTTTCCCTGAATCAGAAAGTATCGGAACGAGGAGCGAAGAGAGATCGCCAAGGAGAGCAGGGCAGATGCTGGAAGGAACAAGAGGGTGTGCTGGGCTTCAGGAGAACGTACAAAAGGAAGGTTAAGTCTGAGGTTGCTAAGACTTAGCCACTGAATTTTAGACCTGGGGGAATGATAAATCTGTCCAGCTTTCCGTGTTTATTATTTTTAACAGGAGAGAAAACTGAGACCCACATAGGTAAGCCACCTGTCCATGGTCTTAGAGCTGGAATGTGCTGAGTTAGGTCCTGATTGGTCAACTCTGGATTCAGGCTCAACTGAAGCTATACTTCACTCTCTGGCAGTGAGAATCTGTTACTTCCAGATTATATTCAGGCCACTGGGGTATTAAGAAATAAATCATATTTTTAAAAATTACTTGGCTGGAATATATGTGCAACTTATATGGAAACAGAATTTAATATAGTAGACTTCATGATTCAGGGTTTTGGGTCCTGGTCCTCACCCTAGTATACATTCCCTCTCTGATCCTTCAGTATGATGCTAGGTGACACCTAAACTCTCTCAGCTTTCCTTTATGAAATCTCATTTATGAAATAAAGGTAGGACTTCCACTGCCTACCTCACCAGGTCTTATAACAAGAAAATTCAGTAACGACAAAGCTGCTGCTGGTGATGTGGGTTCACATTTTACCTATAGCTTGCATGTCTTATCTCAAATGTGGAAGCCCTCATACACTATCTCAGCATTTGCATACATCATTTTATGTATAGAAACACAAAGCAAGGCAGATATTATCTCCGTTTTACAAATGAGGAAACCAAAATTCAAAGAGGCTAAGTCACCAGCTCAAGGCCAAACACTTACTAAGGGGAGGGGCCGGCATTTTCATTGTATTATATTATCAGCCGTCTAAACCCCATGCAGTGTCTCCTGTGCAACACAGCTGTCTCAGCCAGAGTGTTTTGAAAGACAGTGAAGCAAAGTATGAAATCGGTGAGCAGAAATACTTTCCCCCTAGGTCAGTGATATTATGAAGATAAATGTTAAAATACACTTAAAGCACCTTGCGGAGAAGGCAGTGGCACCCCACTCCAGTACTCTTGCCTGGAAAATCCCATGGATGGGGGAGCCTGGTGGGCTGCAGTCCATGGGGTCTCAAAGAGTCAGACACGACTGAGCAACTTCACTTTCACTTTTCACTTTCATGCATTGGAGAAGGAAATGGCAACCTACTCCAGTGTTCTTGCCTGGAGAATCCCAGGGACGGGGGAGCCTGGTGGGAGGCCGTCTATGGGGTCACACAGAGTTGGACACGACTGAAGAGACATAGCAGCAGCAGCAGCAGCAAAGCACCTGGAGTGCCTTTTAAAAAAGATGTTTAAAATCAAAAACATTGCAAATACCATAGTTCTGTAGCCCTCATTCAGAATCATCATTTATCTCCATTAAACTAGCAACCACACAGACAAGTTTCACCGCAACCTATTGCAGATTCCATGACTATGGCTGATTTAAAGTTTCCCGTTAGTTGTGATTTTGCTCAAAGACAGAAGTTTCCTCCAAATTGATGTGAGGTATATCTTATTTCTTCTTAGAAGTATCTCATTTTATCTGAACTAGTCAAATCCTCCTGTGGTTATTAACAACAACAATAAAGAAATTCCAAGTAAAAGTGGGAACGAAGGTCTTCATTTTTAACCTCATCAACACTGTTTTCCAGATTCTTTTTTAAAGAAAATTTTCTCTTTGTCTTCTGGCCTCCTGTGACACACAAACATACACAAGTCAGAGGGCTCTGGACGTTAGAAAGGAGGGCTGAGGAGAGTGCCCTTCCGCCTGGGAGGAATGTCCAGTCAGGAGGACCATTCCAGTTCTCTCTCTGAGGAGAGCTGACAGGAAAGGCTGAATTCTGATGTCCTCTCCCTTGCCTTTCATCTGCTCCCGTCTCGGCTGCCACTCTTCCGTCAGGAGCCTGGGCCTTGGTGACAGAATGGTTAGGAGAGGAGCTCAAGGTCGTGGCTTTTCTCCCTGGCCTCAAGCTCTGGGACAGTGATTGGAAGGCAGAGTGACAGGTGTGACTGTTTCACACTTGAGATGGCATTTGTGGTGACGTCTCACGGTTTACATCCCTGTGGGGGTTCTGTACATCTCACCTCTTCCCCCACCAACCCTCTAGGGCCAGACTAGTCCTGGAGGAGTCATTCTTAGTCCAGAACCACGGGTGTGGCCACAGGAAGTTGAAGCTGAACTAGAACTGATTTGGGGTATCTTTGCTGTGCAGTCTTGATCAAAACTCTAGGTGATGGGCAGGAAAACCAGAAGGATTTATCTCCTGGGCCTCCCACTCAGGGTTACCCTTGCCCCCATGTCTGAAACTTTGAGTTATGGGGAAAGACATAGGAGGAGGAAGGGCCAGGATAGGAGCAGACAGTATTTGTCTTGGGCCTCTTAAGTTCCAGATGTCGTGCTGACTAAGAGGGATGCAGTCCTGGGTGGAGGTGTAGTTTCTGTTGTCTTGGAGCTAGCTGTCTAGCAGAGGAGACAGATACTAAATTAAACTTTAAAGGTGTATCAGGGTTGCAGAGGAGATGTGTTATAGTGCTAGGAGGATTTTACACTGGGACTCTAACCTAATCTGAGGGGAAGAAGATCAAGAAGTTGATGTTGAAACCCAGAGATGGAGTAACCTTTCACTAGGAACAGAGAGAAGAGGGAAGAGAAGGATGAGGAGGGTTTAGGTGGAGGTTGGAGCAAGTGTGAAGGGCTGGAGGTGGGAGAGGGCAGCCCTGGGGAACAGAAGAAGGCTGGTGGAGCCCAGCGTGTAGTGACTAAGGTGATGGTAACCTGAGGGGAGTTGGAGAAGTGGAGGGGCCACATCATTCAGGGTTTGCTTGGCACCACCAGGAATGTTCAGTGGGAGGCCGTTGGCTGGTTGGAAGCAGGGAAGTTGACATATTTGCAGAAAATGAATGGGGATGGGTGATGTTTGCTGAGAAAATAGAACTTCCCTGAATGATTCCAAGTCTGCTCAGTGTTAAGATAGAATTAATGTCTTTAAAGAGTTCCTCCCTCTCCCTTGCCTCCTCCATCCAACAGTGGCCCTCAACTATAATTTTGTTTAACCTATTGGAACTGTACCAAAACCCAGTCACTAGACCTTATAATCTAACCCGTTCTACGTTAAAGATCTGTTAACCCTGCCCGGAGCAGAGACATAGTCCTGCCTTCTGGATTCACACTCTGAGTATCTCCTACTGATTCAAATAATGGGTAAGAATTGATGAGTGTGTGGGCTTTTATTTTTGATGTTCAGCAGAGAAATTATTTTAAAAATGCTTTTCTGAGAACATTGCTTTATGATTATTAGGATTTTTATTTTTCTGATAGAACAATAGTCAAAAGATCAAGCCAGCCCACATGCTTGTTGATGAGATGTTTCTCTTCCTCCTGCTCCCTAAGCCTGTGACACATCACGATGCCGAATCTGGATCTGAGTTGAACTCTGGTTAATAGCCACCATAAATATACCATTTTGTGATTTAGGGGCCCCTTCTGGGAGGAGCTTAAAGTGCTCTGTAATTCACCCTCTTCCCACTTCTCACGTCGGGAAAGGAAACAGAGGCCTCCCCTCTCAGCTCCCTTTCTGAGTACGTGCTGTGTTCTCTCTTCTAGAGACAGGTCACCCAGATGGAGGCTTCTCAGCTGGGCTCTGATGTCGAGGTGGGAGGTGTTCACTGCTTACCCCAGGCTTCCCCACTGAGTGCTTAAATTCACATCCTCTCTTCACATGAGTGCAGCCAGCTCTTTAATGTTCTGGCTTCCTCCTCCTTGCTCTTGCTTTGTTCTCCTCTTACTCTCCCTAACCTTTATGTTTTCATTTTTCACCATAGTTCAAAATAAAAGACTAGGTGAGTTGGGGACAGGTGCCATAGAGAGTGATGTATTTGTGTATGTGCTTATGTATGTGAGGCTAGTTCCGACAGACACCTTCTTAGAGCTCTGTCTACAGAATGACTTTGACATGCAACCCCTCTTCTCCAGCAAACAGATCCATGTATGAGGTGGTTCTCCCTAGTGGGAATCTGATAGCTCAAAGTTTGACCAGCTTCTGCTAACAAAGGAGGACTTCCATGATTACTTTAACTCCCCCCACTTGTGACTGATCTGAAAACAACCTAAAGCTGAGCACTAGAAAGTCACCCAGGACTTAACATTTTAGGACCACAGATAGAAAATAAAAGCACGTATATACTTCACGAATACACCAATGGATTTTAGTCAGTTGTAGGGAGGTGGATGAACCTAGAGCCTGTTATACAGAGTGAAGTAAGTCAGAAAGAGAAAAACAAATATAGTATGTTAACACATAAATATGGAATTTAGAAAAATAGTACTGATGAACCTATGTTCAGGGGAGAAGTGGAGATGCAGACATAGAGAACCGGCTTGTGGACACAGCAGGGGAAGGGGAGGGGGGACAGATTGAGAGTAGCATTGACACCGGAGAAGGCAATGGCACCCCACTCCAGTAGTCTTGCCTAGAAAATCCCATGGACAAGAGGTCTGGTGGGCTGCAGTCCATGGGGTTGCTAGGAGTCAGACACGACTGAGCGACTTCACTTTCACTTTTCACTTTCATGCACTGGAGAAGGAAATGGCAACCCACTCCAGTGTTCTTGCCTGGAGAATCCCAGGGACATCAGAGCCTGGTGGGCTGCCGTCTATGGGGTTGCACAGAGTTGGACACGACTGAAGCGACTTAGCAGCAGCAGCATTGACATATATATATATATATATACTTTATTTTAATGTATGAAATGGAAAACTAGCGGGAATTTGCTGTATAACGCAGGGAGCCGGCCTGGCACTCTGTGACCACCTAGAGAGATGAGATGGGAGAGGGGGTGTGTGTGTGTGTGTGTGTGTGTGTGTGTATAAAATTATGACTGATTTTCATTGTTGTGCAGCAGAAACCAACACAACATTGCAAAGCAATTATCTTCCAACTTAAAAAAAAAATGGGTGAATTCTGTAGTATGTACATGATACTTCAGTAAATCTGTTTTTAAATAAAGGAACAAAGAATGTACCTTAAGAGACCCCTGGAATTATTGCAGTGCACATGCAGATTCATGGCTGCACCCAGCATTGGCTGTTTCCTGAATAGTGTTTCTCACAACTATGTACCACAGTATCATTTTTCTAAAATGTGTGTGGGTGCCATTGTAATTTATCTGATATAAATACACTTAGGCTGAATAGTGGTGGTGTTTTTCTCTTTTAGCTAGTGCAGCATAGTGGTTAACAGTTTGGGCTCTGTAGATAAGCAGACTGGAGCTCCTGTTTCTGCTCTACTGTTTACTAGCTCTGTGGTTGTGGGCAAGCGGTCCAGCTTCTTTGAGCCTTGGTGTCTTCATCTCTATGAAAAAGATGGGAGGGCACGACTGAGTGACTTCACTTTGACTTTTCACTTTCCTGTATTGGAGAAGGAAATGGCAACCCACTCCAGTGTTCTTGCCTGGAGAATCCCAGGGACGAGGGAGCCTGATGGGCTGCTGTCTTAGGGGTCGCACAGAGTTGGACACGACTGAAGCGACTTAGCAGCAGTAGCAGCAGCAGAGATGGATAGTAATACCTAACAGAGTTGCTGTGGAGCTATATTAATGAAATAGCTCCTCTGGGAGGGTGAAGTGAATCTTGGATTTTTGACATTAAACAAGGAACCTTGCACCTGAAAGGGTAAGAATGGCTGATCCAGTGTGACCCGTTATTACAGACGAAGGGGCTGAGGCCCAGAGGGGGCTTTGAGAACTTGAACTCTAGTGTAGTCCTGGTACTCTTGTCCCTGGGTGGAGGGTCACTTGCCAGCACCTAATACCCGATTTTGGTCAGGAGATGAGGTAGACATGGAAGTTAGATCATTGTCTAACCATTGTTAGACTGTCATCAATGTTGGATCCCCCCCCCCTTTTTTTTTAAGTCTAAAATACCTTAAGTACTTGCACTCATGAACGGAATGGTTTGGTTGGAGTAGAATATATATGTGTGTGTATCTATCCGTAAGACAGCTCAGCACAATGTGATCAGGACACAGCTTTGTTCTGGTTGGTGGTTCAGTTTCTAGTAATGGTTAGAAGAGGGAAAGATGTAAGCCAGGCCAGGGACACCAGATCTCGATCCAAGGTTAGGTAATCCATAGGAGGTAATCCATAGTTAGCCTTTTGGAGAAGGCAATGGCACCCCACTCCAGTACTTTTGCCTGGAAAATCCCACGGACGGTGGAGCCTCGTAGGCTGCAGTCCATGGTGTCGCCAAGAGTCGGACACGACTGAGCAACTTCACTTTCACTTTTCACTTTCATGCATTGGAGAAGGAAATGGCAACCCACTCCAGTATTCTTGCCTGGAGAATCCCTAGGACGGGGGAGCCTGGTGGGCTGCCGTCTATGGGGTCACATAGAGTCGGACACGACTGAAGTGATTTAGCATAGCATAGCATAGCATAGTTAGCCTTTGGATTCTTTGTCTTCCACTGTCAGTCCAGGGTAACTTGGATAGTTAAGTCTTTTTTGGTGGTTGCTTGCACACTTTTCCTCATCATTGTCTGTATGAGTATAAGGGTTAAAAAAGAAAATGTAAATTGTTGGATGTATGGTAGGTATATAATAAATACTTCCTTCTAATTATTAATAATACCCATTGATTCAAGGAATATTTCCTATGCATATACAAAACACTTTACTGAGTATTGGGATGAAAAAGGTAAATAGGAAGATATCTGCCCTCAAGGAGCTTTCAGTCTGATATAGAGATAACATCCATATACAGATAATCTTAACCATTTGATCAGGAGGAAAGTTTGCAAATAAATCTGTTCTGTCCATTCAGCTTTCTATCTATCCACTTTTTATTAAGTGCTTTCTGTGTACAAGGTCTAGTTGTGGATAGCAAGAGGGACAGTGACAGAATTAAATGAGGAAGAGATTCAAAGGTCATTGGGAAATCATGCAACTGTTGACACCTCTACTAGAAGCTGATATCAGCAGTCCTAACACTTTTGCCCCCTATTTTGATCAGGCTTTGAAAGTAAGAATGAGAAGCAAGTAGACTGTTTCATTTCATTTTATTTTTGTGTTGCTTTTTCCTCTTTAAGAAACCAGTTGAGGCTATTTATAAAATGTTCGTGTTTGCCTGGATATCACTGCTGGTTAACATTTGGCAAACTGCAAACTCTGTGGCCAGGAGGACAGAGGATCAGGAGCCAATGTCAAAGGGAAAACCAGCTTCTTCCTTGCTAATGTTTTTTCTATCCTAGGTTTGCACAAAAAAGCTTGAGAAGTCAGATATTTACTAGTGAACTGTGCGTGACTACAACAAATAAATTGGAGTCAGTAGCAAATAAATGATTGTTGTAGGGCTTTGGAGGAGGATTTATTATTGCGGCCAGAGTGTTGGAATGGTCCTTAGGGATGTCAATTACGTTGCTCCTTGCTACAGCTTTTCACATGCCTTCTGTATGGGGGTTATGTCATTAGATCCAGGAGAGCTTTTTCAAAGGGAAGAGGCTAGTTGGGCTTCAAGTTCAAGACCCTAATGAAACGAGTTTCAGAAAGGAGTTACCCAAATTATTTAAAGGGCTCCTTCATTTCAGCCACCGGCCTTTGTCATAGCAGTGCCAGGTCAGGAGGCAGGGAGGGGAGGGGTGGATGGAGAACTGGAATTACCTGCTTCTTCAGGAGTGCTGGCTTAGTTAACAGCTGATGGTCAATGTGAAGCACTGCAGTACACATTTTGAAGGGTTTTCTCCTTTAATTTTCACAACAACACTATGAGGTAGATACTGTTATTATCATCACTGGATGAGGAAAGTAGGGCTTAGCTGGTTCAGGAATTTTCCCCAGTCACACTGCTAGTGGTTAGTGGAGCAAGAATTCAAATGAAATTGCCCAATCCCAGAACTTAGGCTTTTTTGAATTTGTTTTATTTTTTAAAATTTTATTGGAATACAGTTGATTTTAATAAATTTTTTGAATTTTAAAATAAATTTCAAAATAAATTATGAGTTCAATAATTTCTGCTGTATAGCAAAGTGACTTAGTTACAAATATATATATATTCTTTTTCATTTTTCTGTTCCATTATGGTTGATCATAGGATACTGACTATAGTTCCCTGTGTTATACGGTAGCATCTGATTGTTTATCCAGCCTGTATATACTAGTTTGCATCTGCTAATCCCAAACTCCCAAGACTTCCCTTCCCCACCCCACCTCCCTCTTGGCAGCCTCAAGTCTGGTCTCTTATGTCCAGAAGTTGTGTTTTTAACCATGATGCTGCACTGCCTTCCTAGCGTATATATCACAGTGACTGTCGACTCTGATTTTGTTTTCCTCCTGATGCACTTTAACTGACAAGAGTAAAGGAGTTTATCTGTGATAGGTCAAAATCCACTCATTGGAATATGGTTTTGGTTACTGGGAAGATGTTTTTTATTGAAGAGGATTAAAAGAACAATAGATTATTGGATTTTCTCTATCACTTTAATCTTGAAATCGTTTCAGACATATTATCCATTTAGCCCTTTAAAGTCAGTTAATGTTATAATACAGGACACAGCCTGGCAGGATGGAAAGAACAAAGGCTATGGAATTACATTGTTTTGCGTGTAAAGTCTGAATCTGGCTCTGTGACGCTGAGCAAGTTTTGTAACCCATTACCCTCAGTTTTCTTGACTTCCTACTTTTGCATTCCAGTCCCCTATAATGAAAAGGACATCTTTTTTGGGTGTTAGTTCTAAAAGGTCTTGTAGGTCTTCATAGAACTGTTCAACTTTAGCTTCTTCAGTGTTACTGGTTGGGACATAGACTTGGATTACTGTGATATTGAATGGTTTGCCTTGGAGACAAACAGAGATCATTCTGTCATTTTTGAGACTGCATCCAAGTACTGCATTTCGGACTCTTTGGTTGACCATGATGACCACTCCATTTCTTCTGAGGGATTCCTGCCCACAGTAGTAGATATAATGGTCATCTGAGTTAAATTCACCCATTCCAGTCCATTTTAGTTCGCTGATTCCTAGAATGTCCACGTAAACTCTTGCCATCTCCTGTTTGACCACTTCCAATTTGCCTTGATTCATGGACCTAACATTCCAGGTTCCTGTGCAATATTGCTCTTTACAGCATCAGACCTTGCTTCTATCAACAGTCACATCCACAGCTGGGTGTTGTTTTTGCTTTGGCTCCATCCCTTCATTCTTTCTGGAGTTATTTCTCCACTGATCTCCAGTAGCATATTGGGCACCTACCAACCTGGGGAGTCCTCTTTCAGTATCCTGTCTTTTCGCCTTTTCATACTGTTCATGGGGTTCTCAAGGCAAGAATACTGAAGTGGTTGCCATTCCCTTCTCCAGTGGACTACATTCTGTCAGACCTCTCCACCATGACCCAGCTCAACATTCAGAAAACTAAAATCATGGCATCTGGTCCCATCACTTCATGGGAAATAGATGGGGAAACAGTGTTAGACTTTATTTTTTTGGGCTCCAAAATCACTGCAGATGTTGACTGCAGCCATGAAATTAAAAGACGCTTACTCCTTGGAAGGACATTTATGACCATCCTAGATAGCATATTCAAAAGCAGAGACATTACTTTGCCAACAAAGGTCTGTCTAGTCAAGGCTGTGGTTTTTCCTGTGGTCATGTATGGATTTGAGAGTTGGACTGTGAAGAAAGCTGAGTACCGAAGAATTGAAGTTTTTGAACTGTGGTATTGGAGAAGACTCTTGAGAGTCCCTTGGACTGCAAAGAGATCCAACCAGTCCATTCTAAAGGAGATCAGTCCTGGGTGTTCTTTGGAAGGAATGATGCTAAAGCTGAAACTTCAGTACTTTGGCCACCTCATGCAAAGAGTTGACTCATTGGAAAGGACTCTGATGCTGGGAGGGATTGGGGGCAGGAGGAGAAGGGGACAGCAGAGGATGAGATGGCTGGATGGCATCACTGACTCGACAGCCATGAGTTTGAGTGAACTCCAGGAGTTGGTGATGGACAGGGAGGCCTGGCGTGCTGTGATTCATGGGGTCGCAAAGAGTCAGACATGACTGTGTGACTGAACTGACCCTCAGTTTCCTCATTGGGAAGTTAAGGGTTCAGGGTATTTGTGAATATTGATGAATATTTGATGAGCATCATGATATGATGTGGCGGGCTTCCCTGGTGGCTCAGATGGTAAAGAATCTGCCTGCAATGTGGCAGACCTGGGTTCAATCCCTGGGTCAGGAAGATCCACTGGAGAAGGGAATGGCTACCCATTCCAGTGTTCTGGCCTGGAGAATTCCATGGACAGAGGCTACAGTCCATGGGGTCGCAAATGAGTGACTAACATACTTTCATGATATGATGTATGTCAAACACTTGGCACGGTGCTTTGTACTCAGTAGATTTTTGATAAATAACATCTCTTGCTATTTACTAATTTATTAACGAGGAAAGGGAAGCATAAAATTAGCAAGTACCTTCCTTGAGTTACTCTGAGCCCTGCAGAAGTTCTTGATGTAGCCAGGATGAAGTCAGTGTCCTTTATTTTCAGTCTGCTGTTACTTGTACTGGGTCGTATTAGCTTCTAGAATGTAATAAATCTTGAATGGACTTCAGGGTTCCGAATCACTTTGTATTTGATCTGTACTCACAGCTCTTGTTTACCCAGGATACAGGGTTTCAAATTATAGTTGAACAACTGCTGATGCTGCTGCTGCTGCTAAGTCACTTCAGTCGTGTCCGACTCTGTGCGACCCCACAGACGGCAGCCCACCAGGCATCCCGTCCCTGGGATTCTCCAGGCAAGAATACTGGAGTGGGTTGCCATTTCCTTCTCCAGTGCGTGAAAGTGAAGTCACTCAATCGTGTCCAACTCTTAGTGACCTCATGGACTGCAGCCTACCAGGCTCCTCTGTCCATAGGATTTTGCAGGCAAGAGTACTGGAGTGGGGTGCCATTGCCTTCTCCCAACTGTATTCATCTAATAATAGTAAAGCCGGTCTGCCGCTAATAGCACCTAATACAGCATAGTATCAGCTGGCTACAAGTAATAGCAATGCTTGCCTGATGTGTGTGGTCTTCTTTTTCTTTCCTTAGCCCTCTTTTTAAAAATTCTCTTTCCAGCTCTGCTTTTACATTTACTCCATGACATCAGTCCATTTTATTTCCTCTCTAATATCTTATTTTCTTCCCTTCCCTTCATATTTATACAATCAAAGTCTCATGATAGTTTTGTGTTTTTGTGTCTCTGTGTGTGTTGCATTCTGATTACACATCTGAGTTGTCTTCTTTTGTTTTTTTATTTTATTTTGTTATTTTTAATTGGAGCATGATTGCTTTACAGAGCTGCATTGGTTTTTGCCTTACAACATCAAGAATCAACCATGAGTATATATCCGCTCCCTTATGAGCCTCCCTCCTGCCCCCGTTACCCATCCCACCACTCTGGATTGTTCTTCCTTTTTTGAAAGAACACAGACATTCACATTACAATAAATGATTTATTTGCTTTCATTTATGTAGTATTTTCTATTCATTAGACCTTATTCTTTTTCATGTTTCTTTTCCTTCTTTTTTTTCCTGTATTGACCAGAATCTTATAATCAGTTTCATACGATTATCAACCAAATTAAGTTCTTATAGTGGAGATACGACTTCGTACCTTTCTTCTTTTATTCCCCATCACCTCCCCCAGTTTTGCAGGCTATAAGCAAGAATCCACATGTATTACTGAACTTGGTGCTGGACTTACAGTCGATTTTTAAGACTTTCTGTATCACCGACAGTTTGACACTCAAACGCAGTCAGTGCCAGTGAGAAATCGTGTGTTGTAGTGGGAAGCCCATCCAGAGCAAAACTGATCCAGGCCTGGTACTTGTCCTTGTTTCCAGTATGACGGCAGGGCTAGCTTGTAACCATCCTGAGTCTAAATTTTCTGCTCTACAAAGAGAGCAGTACTAGCCTTGCAGAAGTGTTGAGGAGATTAAATGGAATGACATATGTGAGAGTGTCTGCTACCTTCCTAGCTGTTGCTGCCTTTTCCTGTCTACCTTCCTCCATGCCTTCCGCGCATCAGGAGGAGGAGTCCTGGAGGCCCCTATGCAGTTTATCTATATTCAGGCCGTGGTGCTGCGGAGGATGGAGCCCATTAAAGTTTGATGGTGCTCCTGGGCACTGCGGGGCTGGAGAGGTGAGATGGAAGAGAAGAGAAAGAATAAAAAATTATGCAGCTTTTCAGAAGCTACACACAGGCTTATGGTTTATGATCTGCCCATATGGGTGCCTGCCGACGTGCCATATATATTCTTGCCTGAGGTTACAACAGAGCACATCTGCCCCTATACTTTGATCTGTGTCCTCCGTCTCATGTATTATCCTAAGGAGAACTCTTGAATGTAAACAGCATGGCAGTTGTGTCCTCGTAGCAGCTTGCTTTCTTTATCAGAGATTTCATTAAAAGGATTTTAAAGCCTTTCTTTCCTTTTTTTAAAAAATATTTTTGATTGATGTAGCATTAATTTATAATATTGTCATAGCTTGTTTCTATGAATTATTCTAGGGCTGGATCCCCCTGCCATTCTGTAAACTGCTCCAAGGGATAACTCTTTCTTTTCTCCATAGCTGAGTAGCTTTCCCAGCCCCTGACCCTGACTGGTTTGGTCTTGTCTTTGCCAGGAGGACTTTACCCTAGGAATTTTCTGGGAGTAAACTCCCCCAGCTCATCATTTCTGGAATGCAGATCCTAGGCATTTGGTAATGAATTTGTCACAAGAACAGCGACGCAGCCCTTATTTCACTCATGATTCTGCTCTGTTATTTGAGGCAGACTCGTTTATCAATGAGATTATCTTTTCTTTATTTATGTGAAAGGAGGGAGGAAGAAAAGCCTGTTTGGTGATTTTCTGAGGGGCAGATCTCCTCCAAGATCAAGGGATTTGAGAAAAGGGTGATTTGTTTTTTTCAACTGAGTTCAGAGATTTTCCAGAAAGGGTAACTTTTTTCTTCCCAGGTGGTGCTAGTGGTAATGAACCTGCCTGCCAGTGCAGGAGACTTAAGAGATGCGGGTTTGATCCCTGGATCAGGAAGATCCCCTGGAGAAGGGAATGGCTACCCACTCCAGTATTCTTGCCTGGAGAATCCCATGGACGGAGGAGCCTGGTAGGCTACAGTCCATGGAGTCTCACAGAGTCAGACATGACTGAAGCGACTTAGCACAGCAGGGTTCTACCTCCTCGATTTTTCTGTTTGATTAAATTCTTTGCTAAAAAATGATGCCATTTCCAACATCACTATTTCTATCAGTGGTGTCAGTGGTCCATGTGATTACAAGGAAATGACCTTAATGTGTGTCAGGAATACTACCAGGATCTTCTCCAAGGCACCTCCAGTTCCTTGTGACAACCCCAGCTGCAGCCTAGAAGAATTGGATGAATGGGCTTTAGGGAGTCTTGAATCACCTAGAATCATATGGTAAGTTAGCATATGTGAGCATTTCCCCCCGGGAAAAGGGTCCATAGCTTTTATCAAAGGAACCTGTGACCCACATTTAGGACCATGGCACCCCACCCCAGTACTCTTGCCTGGAAAATCCCATGGATGGAGGAGCCTGGTAGGCTGCAGTCCATGGGGTCGCAAAGAGTCGGACATGACTGAGCGACTTCACTTTGACTTTTCACTTTCATGCATTGGAGAAGGAAATGGCAACCCACTCCAGTATTCTTGCCTGGAGAATCCCAGGGACAAAGGAGCCTAGTGGGCTGCTGTCTATGGGATCGCACAGAGTCGGACACGACTGAAGTGACTTAGCAGTAGCAGTAGCAGGAACCTACAAGCTTGAGAATTTGGGGGAATTTATTATCCTTCCTGTCATGTATATATTTCTGTTATGTTTGATGCCTTCATCAACCCATGATCTCATTTTCCTCCTGCCTGTTTCTGTCATCTCTTCTCATTGGGATTGTCGTCAATGGGTGCATTCACTGTAAGGGCATCATAACTTGACTCCTGGTGACAGGTTTGCCCCAGCTCTCCTCTGTCATCACATATGCAATTGAATCATTTCCTTATATATACCTCTGTCCTGATCAGGATCTCTGGACACATTTTTCTTCCTTTTTCGATATGGAAAGGAAGCTTTTGAGCATCGCGTCCTGGACATCCATCAGCTTGATCTCTTTCCTGCCTTGTGTCCACTGCCCCTCTCGTGTCATTACTGTCACCGAGGGCTTTCTCACCCCAGTAGGGCCAGACTTGGAGGTACCTCTCTCATCTCCGAGCTTCGTCCTATATTCCTTCACATTCTGTCACTCTGCTTTGTTTATTTCTGGCTGCTGCTAAGTCGCTTTAGTCGTGTCCGACTCTGTGCGACCCCACAGACAGCAGCCCACCAGGCTCCCCCGTCCCTGGGATTCTCCAGGCAAGAACACTGGAGTGGGTTGCCATTTCCTTCTCCAATGCAGGAAAGTGAAAGTCAAGTCGCTCGGTCGTGTCTGACTCTTTGAGACCCCATGGACTGCAGCCCACCAGGCTCCTCTGTCCATGGGATTTTCCAGGCAAGAGTACTGGAGCAGGGTGCCATTTGCCTTTTCATAGTCTGTGCCATGATGTTCTGTGGGAACCAGCTCAAGACTTGACTCCTCAGGAAGACAGACCCCCTTCTCCGGACTCCCTGAGCATTTTGGTGTGTTTCCCCTTCATCAGCAGATGCTGCCCTGCCTCCTCTTTTGTTATTCCTGTGGCCCTCTGGTCTCTCCGTTGAGATTGAGGGTGGGGGCATGTGCTTCTTCCTTCTTCTCTAGAGTGACTTAGAGTTTCTCAGACTCATAATATTAATAGATGCCCAACAAAGGACGGGTGAATAAGGAGGTGAAGAACAAGGGCCTGTTAGTATCTGCCCACTGGGCTGAGTGGGGAGGGGAATCATGGGCCCAGCTTAAGCCTTGAACTCCAGCTTCATAGTCTGCCCTTGTGTGTTTCCTCATCCTGAGCCCACATAGCAGGAATAAAAATGCAGACCATGACTGAACCTTAGGCCCTGTAGCGGTGTGTGTGGTTCTGAGCACCCCGCCCAGCTGACGGTGGGCAACAGGCGGAGAACAGGGCGCCATGGAGTGGAGTGCTTTGATTAGGACTCTGGCAGGGGGCAGAGGTTCCTCCCCTTCTCTATCAGTCCCTATCCCATTAGTTACCCAGTTAACTTAGAGAAAGTGATTTTCTTTCTCTTGGTTCTTTATGGTGGTGGTTTTTGTTTTCATTTAAAATAAATGAAGTGTTAATACTGCCAGTTGTCAGACTGACTCAGATTCCTTTTCCTTCAATCAGTCTCCTTTCCCTCTTCACCCCTCCTGCCTGGACAATTAGCAAAGTGTTTGGTCTTTGGTTTGTATGAATAATTGATTCTGAAGCTTTGTGAATGATTCATGGCCCATATGGTGAGGCAACAGGAGTGTGTGTGTGTGTGTGTGTGTGTGTGTGTGTGTGTGTGTGTGTCCAGCATCTCATACAAAAGGTCAGAGGCTTCTCCCTGCCTGAGGGGAGGGGCTGGTACAGCTCATCCCCTGGGACACTGGAGCAGTATGCGTATGGTTCTTCTCTCTGTGTTCTAGCAAAGGTGAGAGGGTTGGAACTTCCCCAAGAGAGCAAGGTTCTCTATGGGTGTATGCATTTCATCCTTCTAGATCATGGGTTCTGGTTTTGGTCAGGCTTATTAGTGAACTGGAGTTTATCCCCTTTAAATTCACCAGCTATTCACTCTTCCCAAGATGAATGGTTAATTTGATTTTCAGAGCATTTGAGAAAAGGGCATGCATATGATGCTTTTCTTCCTTTGCGTTACAGTGTTTCAGATTTTCGTAGTCAAGGGACATTTTTGTGTCAATCCGGAGTCTTACCATAGATACCCTCTCCTACCACACTAGTTTGGTTTCCTCATATATCTTCTTTGCTAGAGACAGAGAACCCTGGTTATCATTCATTTTATTGCTCTTCCTTATCTCTGAAAGCTGTCATTGGATATTTGTGTACATGAGACAACAGGACTGATGGCCTAGCTTGTAGAAGAGTGACATTCCTTATCTACAAACCCTCTTCGTTTTAGTCATTTTATAGGGAACAAATGGGACTCCTGAATATGCCCTGACCTTTGGAAACCAGCTAAGAAAAAATAATTTTGTTACCTACGCAGAGTTCACTTTTTTCTTAGATAATCAGACTCCCCATTTTATTGCAGGGAGCTGAGACAGAGGCAGCGTATAAGTGAAATGCAAGATTGTGATGAAGATATGGCAGTTTATTGGTCATTTGGGCTATTTTCAGGAAGGTCATAATGATTTTGTTGAGGTTCAGTCACTCAGTCTTGTCTGATTCTTTGTGACCGCATGGACTGCAGCACACCAGGCTTCCCTGTCCTTCACCATCTCCCGGAGCTTGCTCAAATTCAGGTCTGTTGAGTTGGTGATATTCCATAATGATATTCCAGTCATAATGATATTCCCCTATATTTTCTATACTATTTTAAAATTATACTTGTCATATTTATGTTCTAATCCTTGAATTTATTTTTGTGTTACTCTGTGAAGTACGTGCTGTGCTGTGCTTAGTCGCTCAGTCTTATCTGACTCTGCAACCCCATAGACTGAAGCCCGCCAGGTTCTTCTGTCCATGGGGATTCTCCAGGCAAGAATACTGGAGTGGGTTGCTATGCCCTCCTCCAGGGCATATTCCCAAGCCAGGTATCAAACCTGGGTCTCCTGCATTGCAGGTGGATTCTTTACCATCTGAGCCACCAGGGAAACCCTATGTGAAGTATGAATATACCTATATGTTTTCCCATAGGTTCCCAACTTCATTTGGTGAAAGTACATCTTTTGCCCTGGGCTTCCCAGGTGGCGCTAGTGGTAAAGAACCTGCCTGCCAGTGTAGGAGACATAAGAGATGTGGGTTCAATCCTTGGGTCAGGAAGGTCCCCTGGAGGAGAGCATAGGAACCCACTCCAGTATTCTTGCCTGGACAATCTCATGGACAGAGGAGCCTGGCGGGTTGTGGCCCATAGGGTTGCAGAGTCAGACACAGCTGAAGTGTCTTGGCGTGCATGCTCACACTGAGTTCTGATGCCACGTCTGTTTGTGTGCTAGGTTCCTGTGTATGCATTGCTTGCTTTTAGGCTCCCTGTTCTAGCCCATCAGTTATTTTTTGTATGTCCTATTCATGACTATGTATTTGTAATGTTTTTTGATAACTGATAGTGCTAATCATCTCTTCTCCATCTGGCCTTTAAAATAAGCCAATCTTGGGCATTATAGTTTCATACAAATTTAAAGTAACTTGTGAAAAATATCGAGGTTTTGTTTGGAAATGCAGTGACTGACTAAGTTGGGGAAAATTGATATTTTTACAATATTGAGTCTTACCAATATGTCTTATTTATTTGGGATATATTTGAAGTCTTGTAAGAGTTTTGGAGAGTTCTCCATTTAGGACTTGTACATCTCTTATTATAGTTATTTGTATTATCTTATAATTTTATTGTTCTTATGAATGAATTAACATTTTTTTACATTTCTAATCAAATATTGCTAGTGTATAGGAACGTTACTATTTTTCTTTGTTGTTATTATACCCACCAAGGGCTTCCCAGGTGGCGCAGTAGTAAAGAATGTGCCCGCCATCGCAAGAGGCACAAGTCTGATTCTTAGGTCAGAAAAGATCCCCTGGAGTGGGAAATGGCAACCCACTCCAGTGTTCTTGCCTGCAGAATTCCACGGACACAGGGGCTTGGTGGGCTACAGTCCATGCGGTCACAAAAGTTGGACACAACTGTTAAATATAAGGTCACAAAAAGTTGGACACAACTGTTAAATATAATATAAACATATTATATTTATCAATTTTGTCAAACCTTTTCACTAATTGAAATACATTCTTGTACATTCTTTTAGATTATGTAGAAAATTATATCAACTGCAAATAAGTTTTATTATATACTTTTCTTTCCATTTCACTCAGTCTATATATTTTTTCCTTATCTTATTATATTAGCTAGCTAGAACTTATAGGAAAATGTTGAATTATGGCAGTGATAGAAGACTTTCATATCTTATTTCTGATATTAAAGGTAATTTTTTTAAAGCTTCACCATCAAGACAGGTATTTGTAATAGTGTTATTGTAGATACCTTTATAAAGTAAGTAAAGAGTAATGGTTAAATTAATTTCACCTAAAGCTCAATATTTTCATTTAATATATAAATGCAAAGATTTTGAAAGTTCATTTTGTAGAAGGTTAAGGTTAACCATTGAAATTATTGTGAATGCTATTGAAAATTAATTATAAACATTTAATGTTAACAATAAGTATTTATTTTAGAGTGAAAATATTTTAGAGTGAAAATATGCATACAATTTTGGTGTAATATAGTGCTATTGTATAAAAAGCTTTTGCTAAATTCAGAAACCTATGTAATGGAAACTCATGGAGTTGTGAGGTACGCACAGTTATTAGTCACAGCCAGCAAGGTCTGGTATTCTCTATGTTGAAATAGAAGCTATAGGCAAATAGAACCAGTAACAAAAAAGGTAGCAAAGAAAATCCAGAAAGTCCATCAAAAAGTGAGAAAGGAGGGAAATGAAATAATCAGTAAGACAAATAGAAAATATGAATGAATCTAGAAATATGTCCCAGCTTAATAGCAATCAGAACAAATGTAAATAGATTAGACTTAATAGAGTATGTAATTAAATTTTAACCTTATGTTTAAAAGACTTAGCTAAATACAAATATTAGAAATTAAAAATAGAAAGACTGGTAAAAGACATGCTAGGCAATGTCAATAAAGAAAGCTTCAATGAAAAGAATATAACAGTTTTTAAAAAGCATTAAAGGGGACAGTGATAACTGTTCCATTCTGACAAAAGGAAAATCATTTAAGAAGATGTGAAAGTTCCGTCTTTATGTATCATCAGCATAAATGTCTGTTAAATATTCAGGGTAGCTACTAAAGAGATTTTCAGATGGTTTTGAACAAAATGCAACCAAAATTTCTTCCTTACAAAAGAGTTCAAATCCATCCCAACACACATACACACACACGATTACCTTTAAAATTTTAAGCTATCATACCACTGTCTTTTATCCTTTGACAGATCTAATATCAACTTGATTATTTCTTTATAGACTGTTAGCATTTTCCCCTTATTTGGGGCATTGTAATATTTTACTGATATGTACTTTATGTGGTGGTTTTTACTTATTTTTATCTTTCATGCCAGTTTTGGGGATCCTTTCAATCCAGAGATTCATATCTTTATTGTTTAATTCTGGGAAGCACTTTTGAATTGTTTTACGTTCCTTCAACTTGCTCCTTCCTTTTCTCTTTTCTATAGTATCTTCTCTATAGTTTATCTATTCTTTATTTCTAGCATTCATTATATATAACACTGGGACTTGTTCTATATATCCTCTGTACCTCTTAACTTTGCTTTTTCCATCTTTTTATTGCTCTGTCTTGATTTCTGGAAGCATTGCTCAATTTTATTTTCCAGGTCTCTAATTCAGCTGTCTGTCTTGCCATTCAGTTTATTCAGTCATTCAAAAATTTTTTCAGTTACTTAAATTTTCATTTGACCTATCTCTAGCAATTAAAAAAAGTCCTTGTAATATTCTCTCCCTTTCCCCTAAGCTAGTAATTATATGTATTTATTCTCATTAAGTGTATGTTCTTTGATTGTTGAGTTTGTTTCCTTGCTTTATGGCATTGAATTTCCTCAAGTATTTTGTGGTTCTTGATTGTAATGTCACCTGACATATTTGTTTGTGCAGACTGTTTGAAGGGACTTTAGACTATGAGACTAGCAGTCTTTTGAGAGTGGGGGAGATGTGACCTGCTGCTGGATCGGTCACTTTGATGGCCAGTTGCCTGTTCCTTTCAGACATGGAAAGGCACGGAGGGCTGTCCTCCACTTTCTCACCCAACATCCTTGCCCATTGCCCTGGCTTATAGGCTGATATTCCTTTACTGCTGCCTGGTCCAAGGAGGTAAGGAAGGGAAAATAGGGTGAGGATGCGAGAGTTAAATGCTTACTTGATCTTATTGCTACTCTACCTGTCACCCTGTTAGTCACCCCTGGATCCCTCCAGATTCCAGTGTCTACCGTCGGCAGACAGGAGCCCTCAGGGAGCCAGCCTGCCCTGATGGCAGTGGTATCGTCCTGTGGGGCTGGGAACTGTGGTTTCCTTTTAAAAATCAAATTGCATCTATTTTCTGTCCTAAGAGTGTTTGTTACCATTTCTGTTCGACCAAGGGTCAGTTTTCCTTCTTGCTTTCCAGTGTGGTTATTATGTGTGTTTGTAAAATGATTTCTAGGAATTGGAGGGAAGAAGAAACCACAGTGTGCGCTCCGTCTGCCTGTCTGAGAAACAGAAGCTGGGGCAGCTTATCCTAGCCTCGCTGAGTCTCAGTTTTCTTATGTTTACAGCCGGGTGGTGATGGTGGTGATAATTGCTATTTGAAAGTATACGATGTGTCAGGCATTATTCTAGGCTCACATTCTACATATGTAACTCATCGAATTGCTCACCAACTCTGTGATACATACTGTTATTGCCACTTTATAGATGAAGAAACTGAGGCATGGGGAGGTTAAGTAATTTACCCAGACAAGTGGCTGCCTACTTCATAGGACTAGTTTGAGGAATTTTGAGTTAATACATGTAAAGCACTTATCATGATAGTTCATCTAAATCCATAACAAATGAGAAAATGGAAATTATTATTTTTCTCAAAGCTGAAATAACAGAACTGGCTGATAACAGGCAGAAATAAGTATATGGTGAATGAATGGAAAGATACCAAAAAATCATATTCTTAGTCTGCAGAAGATCATGTAGAAGTCATTGAACAGAAAACTCTCTCCGAGTGTTTTCTTTTGTAATTAAAAAAAAAAATTGTAGGTTTCTGGTCATTGGCCACTTGATTCCCACTCGACCAGCTCAACATTTTAAATTTGTAGGTATTGAGTTCTTGGTGCTTAAGACCATTTTAATTTTCTCTGCTTTGTCATAGGGTATAATCGTAAATACATAACCTCATTAATAAGTTTTTTTTTTAAAATCAGTTGTTTATAATTTCTCATGTTCAGAGTACTGAAAAAGATAGTAAATTTTGCTTTAAGGGAACTTACAGTTTAATTTCCATATAGATACACACCACATAATACATTTACATGAGCTGCATAAGAAAATGTCCCTCATTTAGTAGTACGATATGAAACCAGCGTCCAGAACAGTGTTTGGCATAGACCAGGTGTTCAATAAGTGCTGCTGAGAAAATGAGCTTGTAGTATATGTTCATGGGACCCAGAGGCTAGGAAGAGAGAGACTTGTAAGAAGTTAACTGGGATGTAGCAGTGCAGTCATGCTATATAGAAAGTATCCTAGGAGCTTGGAGGAAAGAGAAGGTGACTGTTGGGGAAAGAAAATCATTGGGAAGTGATGTTTGTTTTAGGTTGTTGCCGAAGATGAATAAGGTGGGGAAGAGAACGTGGGTAAGGGTATACAGCCAGGAAAGTAGAGGATATCAGGGGGGCAGGGATTATATCTTTTGAAAAATGTTTAATTTTGGGGGTTGCCCATTGGCTTTCTCTAGTTGTGACGATCAGGAGCTGCTCTTCATTGCAGTGCACAGGCTGCTCTTCATTGCAGTGGCTTCTCTTGATGCGGAGCATGGTCTCCAGGCATGGAGGCTTCAGTAGCTGCAGTGCGTGTGGTCTCAGTAGTGTGGCACACGGGCTTAGCTGCTCTGTGACATGTGGAATCTTCCTCAGCCAGAGATCAAACCCATGTCCCCGGCCTTGGCAGGCAGATTCTTAACCACTGGACCATGAGGAACGTCCAGGGGGTTATATCTTATCTATATCAGAACTCCTTGTGTCCCTGGCACTTAGTACTTATTCAGCAAGTATCTCTGAGAAACAAATGAATGATGGAGGAAGCTAATGGGTAAATTACTGAATGGCAGGTAAGGAAATGGGGAGGAATTTAAGAAAACAGGCAAAGGTTTCAAGGATGCTCTTCAGGCCCAATGAAGAAATGCTGAGTTGATCCAACCTTTGTCCAAGGATTACATTTGTGGGAGGAAGAATACATCATTCCCTGTCCCATCCTTCTCTAAGGTCCTTGAACGTTACTAACGCAGCAGGAGCCTCTCAGTCTCATGTGTCCTATTGTGTCTGAGTCCCTCTGACGCTTTCCTTGAGCCTAGAAGCAGCCTGAAAAAAAAAAACAAACTGATAAGCTTTCTTCTTAGTTAATAGAAATTCTTCCTCAGGGCAATAACCTCTGAATGTTAGACATAAAACCATTACATTACTTAATGGACAAAACTCCTGTTAAAATTTACCTTTTCTCCATAGAAGACAGATGGGGACTTTACACTTTGCTTTTAGTTGCCATATATAAGAAGTGGTATGTGGCAAAACTGTGTTATTTGACCAGGGGTCCTAAGTTAAAATAGGACAGAGGTGAAAGTAGAAACTCGGACTTCTGATTTCAGATCCCCAGTCTTACAGCACATATGCTGCTGTTGCTGCTAAGTAGCTTCAGTCGTGTCCGACTCTGTGCAACCCCACAGACGGCAGCCCACCAGGCTCCCCCGTCCCTGGGATTCTCCAGGCAAGAACACTGGAGTGGGTTGCCATGTCTTTCTCCAATGCATGAAAGTGAAAAGTGAAAGTGAAGTCGCTCAGTTGTGTCCTACTCTTCGCAACCCCATGGACTGCAGCCTACCAGGCTCCTCCGCCCATGGGGTTTTCCAGACAAGAGTACTGGAGTGGGGTGCCATTGCCTTCTCCATACAGCAGATATAAATGTTGTCTATTTAGTCTCTGGCCTCCATCCTCTCCATGACGATTACCAACACTCAGTGAGTACCTGCCGTATGGTTATGATGTCCTGTTGTGTGCTGGTGACACGATATGCACAGTTAGGGACTGTTTATGATGAGGGAAATGGAGGATCTTCACGAAACCCACATTAATATAAATACGTTTCCTATATGCCTTGTGGAGTTGGTCATGATTATGCACATACACAGTCTCCCTTGGTGGCTCAGATGGTAAAGAATCTGCCTGCAGTGAGGGAGACCTGGGTTTGGTCCCTGGGTCGGGAAGATCCCCTGGAGAAGGGAATGGCTATCCACTCCAGTGTTCTTGCCTGGAGAATCCCATGGATAGAGGAGCCTGCCAGGCAGTAGTCCATGGGGTTGCAAAGAGTTGGACACGGGTGAGCGGCTAATACACACTCATGCACATACACACAGTCAACATCAGAGGTCTTGGACTGGATGCTTCATCTTCAGGGATTTCCTATAGTCTCATCTGATTTCCTGTTTACCACAGTAATTTCTGATCATGTGTTACATGATCTTTTATAGAATCATTTTAATCCCTTGTGCATGTAGGACTTAGAAGTCATTCGGCAATATCTGATGAATATTGAACAACTAATGGATGAGTGGCAGATATGAAAAAGGGGAGAGTTTAGGAAGGGAGGCAGATATTTCAGGAATGTTTTTAAGGTCCTAAGATTTAACATGGTTTGTCAAAAATATCATACATTTCATTTTGAGAGGAGCTGAGGTTTTATACTTTATATTCTATTGCCATAATAATAATTAAAGATACACCTAAAAAAAAAGAAAAAAAGACGGAGGGAATTTCTAAGGAATAGGATTTTAGAAGTTAGAGGTTGGAGGAACTATGATCTCCCAGTTATGCTATGCTATGCTAAGTCACTCCAGTTGTGTCCTACTCTGTGTGACCCCATAGACGGCAGCCCACCAGGCACCCCCATCCCTGGGAATCTCCAGGCAAGAACACTGGAGTGGGTTGCCATTTCCTTCTCCAATGCATGAAAGTGAAAAGTGAAAGTGAAGTCGCTCAGTCGTGTCTGACTCTTAGCGACCCCACGGACTGCAGCCTACCAGGCTCCTCCATCCATGGGATTTTCCAAGCAAGAGTACTGGAGTGGGGTGCCATTGCCTTCTCCATCCAGTTAGTTAGGTGGACAGTAAAGAAAAAAAGAAAGAGGGAGAGGAGCATGATTTCTAGTTTAGAAGTAGCAGGATCGTTGAGAGCATAAACAGAAGTAAATTGATGCTCATCTCCCAGATTAGTTAAGAACAGGCTAATTAGCTAATGAACAGTTCCAGTCCTGTGTTCTGAAAAGCTCAGTCTCTGGGCAAGCTGCAGTACTTAGCAGCAGCTGCAAAAGCGTATGGACACAAGAACACCAAGCAGAGGAGCCCATGCTGAGTTCTGACCTGCAAAGGCTGATCTTTTTGAGTTACCCATTCTTAAAGGAATATCAGAGAACAGAGAGCATGTTTGTTTAGTAAAGTTAACAGAGAGGCAGCAGGACTCGGCAGCCTGGACGCTGGACTGCCTGGGGTCAATTGCAGCCCAGTCACTTACTATCAGAGAAAGCCTCATACCCTGGTCCTCATCCCCTTGCATAGTCATCCCACATTGTGTCAGGGTTGGTCTTTGTGACCAAGAGAACACGGCAGAAGGGAGAGTGTACCTTTTGAGGCTCAGTTATAAAAGACGCTGCCACTTTTGCCTTGCTGTCTTGGATGACTTGTTTTGGGGACAGCCAGCTGCCATATTATGAGGACACTCAAGGAGCCCTCTGGAAGTCATATGGTCAAAGTCTGGCGAATGAGCCATCTTGGAAACTCAGAATAGTCAAGCCTCAGGTAACTGCAGTCCTTGTTGACGTCTTGACTGCAAGACCATGAGAGATACTGGTCCAGAACCAGGCAGCTCAGCCACTCTCAGATTCCCAACCCACTGTGCGAGACAATACATGTTGATGTTGAAAGCCGCCTAGTTCTGCTGTGCAGTAGGAGACAAATGAAGTAAAAGGCTTTGTAAAGAACTCCTTTAAAGGATGTTGTTAACAACAGATGTGATTTGATAAAATAGTGGTCCATTCTTCTACTTTCTTTTTACAGAATACTTAAAAAGTAACACTTGCCAAAGTATCAGTACCTTCTGTGGAACACGAAGTCCTACCATATGTTCCATATAAAAGGGATTTGATGCTCACATACGTTTTTGAAATGCTGTGCACCGTGGATCCCTTTTGGATGTTCATATATTAAAGGATCTGAGAAGTTCTGAGTGAAGAATTTTTTTGTATAGCTCGATGTTTCTCAAATGTGTATTGCCAAGAAATTACTTGATCAAATATTACTTGATAGAATGCTGTGAAAACATCCTGTAAGAAATAGTATTCTATGCCATTGATTCTGAGATGAACGCCTATACTTAAGAGAGTTTGGAGTCATTTGGAGAGCTTGTTGAAGCATAGATTTCTGGGCCCTGTTTTTAGAATTTCTGATTCAGGTGACCTGGGATAGGGCCTGAGAACTTGCTTTTCTAATAAGATCTCTGGTGATGGTGATACTGCTGGGTGTGTGTGTGTGTGGCTATGTATGTGTGTATGTGTGTGTGTGCGTGTGTGTGTGTCAGGGGAGGGAAGAGAACCATTGTAAACAGTGGATTCCAGGCTCCTTACTAAAAGCCTTAAAGGAGTATAGAAATGGCTAGTAAACATAGGAAAGAATGTTCAACCATTCTTGTTAGCCATTAAGTAAATGCAAATCAAAACCACAATGAGATACTCTTTACACCCAAAAAGAAGACAGTGACTAGTGTTGGACAGGAATATGGATAAATTAGTGCCCTTAAACATTGCTGGTAGGAATGTAAAATGGTATAGCCAGTTTGGAGAACAACATGTCAGTGCCTCAAAATAAAATTACCATATGATCCAGCTGTGTCACCCCTAGACATATTAAGAGAAATGAAGACGTGTGCCATACACGAAGCGGTACATGAATGCCTGTAACAGCATTTTCATAGTCAAAAATGGTCATCACCCAAGTGTCCAAGAGCTGATGAATGGGTAAACAAAACGTGATCTATTACACAATGGAATACTATTGAACTATGAAAAGGAATGAAGTACTGAGTCATGCTACAGTATGGACAATCCTTGAAAATATTATGCTAAGTGTAAGAAGTCCTTCACAAAAAGGCCATGTATTGTTAGATGAGAAGTTGAGAATAGGCAAGTCCATAGGAACAGAAAACTTCCCTGGTGGCTCAGACAGTAAAGCGTCTGTCTACAATGCGGGAGACCTGGGTTCCATCCCTGGGTCACGAAGGAAGAGAAGGAAATGGCAATCCACTCCAGTACTATTGCCTGGAAAATCCTATGGACAGAGGAGCCTGGTAGGCTACAGTTCATGGGGTCGCAAAGAGTCGGACATGACTGAGTGACTTCACTTTCACTTTCACTTTAGGAACAGAAAGTAAAATAGTGTTAGCAAAGGTTGATGGGAGGAGGGTGGGGAGAGGCTGCTAATAGGTATGGATTTTTTTTTTCCAATGATGGACATGTCCTGGAATTAGATAGTGCTATTGGTTGGCTTCCCAGGTGGCTTAGTGATAAAGAATCAGCCTGCTAATGCAGGAGATGTGGGTTCAATCCCTGGCTTGGGAAAATGCCCTGGAGAAGGGAATGGCAACCCACTCCAGTATTCTTGTCTGAAAAATTCCATGGACAGAGGAGCCTGGCAGACTGCAGTCAATGGGGTCACAAAAAGTCAGACATGACTGAGCGACTGAGCACACACATTAGTTGGATGACTCTGTGACTACACTAAAAACCCACTGACTTGTACACTTTAAATGGGTGACTCTTGTGATTGCAAATTATAACTGTAAGAAAGAATGTGCATAGCTTCTAAATTAAGATACCAATAAAAATACAGATATCCAATTAAGGCATATATTGTAAGTCTATCATAATTTATAAGGTGCTACAAATAGAGGCAGTGGTTGGCTGATATAGAGAGGATGTTAGATATATATGCCCCTTTACCTCGCTACTCTTCCTCCTTCCCCCCATAAAGATAATAAGTGCTACTGTTGTTTCATTGTGGCTCTGAGTAACATGTGGAAGTGATGGGGAAACAGCAGGATGACCCCAGACAGATTGGAGACAGTTTGACATTTCATGTGGGGCAGTGGTGGTGTTCAGTCACTCAGTCGTGTCCAACTCTTGGCAACCCCATGGACTGCAGCATGCCAGGTTTCCCTGTCCTTCGTTATTTTCCAGAGTTTTCTCAAACTCATGTCCATCGAGCTGGTGCTGCCATCCAACCATTTCATCCTGTGTCACCCCCTTCTCCTTCTACCTTCAATCTTTCCCAGCATCAGGTCTTTTCCAGTGAGTCAGCTCTTCACATCGGATGGCCAAAGTATTGGAGTTTCTGCTTCAGCACCAGTCCTTCCAAAGTATATTCAGGGTTGATTTCCTTTAGGATTGACTGGTTGGATCTCCTTGCAGTCCAAGGGACTCTAAAAAGTCTTCTCCAATACCCCAGCTTGAAAGCATAAATTCTTCGGTGCACAGCCTTCTTAATGGGTCAACTCTCACATCCATACATGACTACTGGAAAAACCATAGCTTTGACTATATGGGCCTTAGTCAGCAAAGTGATGTCTCTGCTTTTTAATACACTGTCTGGGTTTGTCATAGCTTTTCTTCCAAGGAGCAAGTGTCTTTTAATTTCATGGCTACAGTCACCATCCACAGTGATTTGGGAGCCCAAGAAAATAGTCTGTCATTGTTTCCATTGTTTCCCCATCTATTTGCCATGAAGTGATGTGACTGGATGCCATGATCTTAGTTTTTTGAATGTTGAGTTTTAAGCCATCTTTTTCACCCTCCTCTTTGACCTTCATCAAGAGGCTTTTTAGTTCCTCTTCACTTTCTGCCATAAGGGTAATGTCATCTGCATGTCTGAGGTTATTGATATTTCTCCCAGAAATCTTAATTCCAGTTTGTGCTTCATCCAGCCTGGTATTTCTCATGATGTACTCTGCATATAAGTTAAATAAGCAGGGTGACAATATACAGTCTTGACGAACTCCCTTCCCAATTTGGAACCAATCTGTTTTTCCATGTCCGGTTCTAACTGTTGCTTCTTGTCCTGCATACAGATTTCTCAGGAGGCAGGTAAGGTGGTCTGGTATTCCCATCTCTTGAAGAATTTTCCACAGTTTGTTGTGATCCATACAGTTAAAGGCTTTTGTGTAGTCAATGAAGCAGATGTTTTCCTGGAATTCTCTTGCTTTTTTGATGATCCAACGGATGTTGGCAGTTTGATCTCTGGTTCCTCTGCCTTTTCTAAATCTAGCTTGTATATCTGGAAGTTCTTGGTTCATGTACTGTTAAAGTCCAACTTGCAGGATTTTGAGCATTACCTTGCTTGCATGTGAAATGAGTGCAATTGTGCAGTAATTTGAACATTCTTTGGTATTGCCTGTCTTTGGGATTAGAATGAAAATTGACCTTTTCCAGTCCTGTGGCCACTGCTAAGTTTTCCAAATTTGCTGGCATATTGCATGTAGCACTTTAACAGCATCATCTTTTAGGATTTGAAATAGCTCAGCTGGAATTCCATAACATCCATTAGCTTTGCTTGTAGAAATGCTTCCTGAGACCCACTTGACTTCACACTCCTGGATGTTGGGCTGTAGGTGAGTGAACATACCATTGTGGTTGTCCGGGTCAACCCAAAGACCTTTTTTGTACAGCTTTTCTGTGTATTCTTGCCACCTCTTCTTAATATCTTCTGCTTCTGTTAGGTCCGTGTTGTTTCTTTCCTTTATTGTGCCTGTCTTTGCATGAAATGTTCTCTTGATGTCTCTAATTTTCTTGAAGAGATCTCTAGCTGTTCCTTTTTGTTTGTTTGTTTTCCTCTATTTCTTTGCATTATCCACTTAAGAAGGCTTTCTTATCTCCCCTTGCCATTCTTTGGAACTCTGCATTCAGATGGGTTTATCTTTCCTTTTCTCCTTTGCATCTCTTCTTTTCTCAGAAAGGCTATGGTCTTTCCTGTGGTCATATATGGATGTGAGAGCTGGACTGTGAAGAAGGCTGAGCGCCGAAGAATTGATGCTTTTGAACTGTGGTGTTGGAGAAGACTCTTGAGAGTCCCTTGGACTGCAAGGAGATCCAACCAGTCCATTCTGAAGGAGATCAGCCCTGGGGTTTCTTTGGAAGGAATGATGCTAAAGCTGAAACTCCAGTATTTTGGCCACCTCATGCGAAGAGTTGACTCATTGGAGAAGACTCTGATGCTGGGAGGGATTGAGGGCAGGAAGAGAAGGGGACGACAGAGGATGAGATGGCTGGATGGCATCACTGACTCGATGGATGTGAGTCTGAGTGACCTCCGGGAGCTGGTGATGGACAGGGAGGCCTGGCGTGCTGCAGTTCATGGGGTCGCGAAGAGTCGGACACGACTGAGCGACTGATCTGATCTGATCTGATCTTTCTCAGAAAACTAATACATGGGGCAGTAATGGTAGTTAGTTCAGTCGCACAGTCATGTCTGACTCTTTGTGACCCCGTGAACTGCAGCATGCCAGGCTTCCCTGTTCATCACCAACTCCCAGAGCTTGCTCAAACTCGTGTCCATTGAGTCGGTGATGCCATCCAACCATCTCATCTTCTGTCGTCCCCTTCTCTTCCTGCCATCAATCTTGCCCCGCATCAGGGTCTTTTCCAATGAATCCATTCTTCACATCAGGTAGCCAAAGTATTGGAGTTTCAGCTTCAGCATGGTGCAGTAAATGACAACAATTTGAGGGGTTACCCTTCTTGTGGTTGGTTGGTTTCAGTCGTTGTTGTTATTTGTTTTACACTTAGACAAGTTTAAAGTTCTAAGCTACAAGAGAGGCTCTTGGATCTTTGGTGTGCATTAAAATCACCCCGCGCTCTTGTTTAAAAAGCTGAACTTTGGCCTTAACCCTGAGTGAGTGGAGAACGCTAGCATTCACATTTCACATGCGAGCGGATGTGAAGGAAGCACCCAGATAACCTTGGTGCAGGTGGTTCATGGACCCCAGTGAAAACATTTGAGTTAGAAAAGCACCTAAACTATATATATTGGGAAAGTGTATAAATCTGCATGTGACTGCTGATGTGCAATTCCAGACAGTGGTTTGAGGTGGGGAGAAAACAGGGTGGGATGGAGTTTGGTCTGTTTTTGAAATGTTCATGTCTTTAAAAAATAATGATTTGAAGCAAATATCAGCAAATGGTAACCCCTGTTAAATATGGGACTTTGTATGACTGTACATTGTTTTATGTTCTGAATATCTGAAATATCTCATAATAAGAAATATTCCAGAATACTTTATCATCTGTGGAATTTTAGATTGGGCTCTGTGTTTCCTGTGGGGCTGTAGGTGTTGGAGGCTGTGCCCTGCCCTGCAGGTCTCGTCTCCTCCCACAGCACCCCCCTTCAGGGAGGGTCCTCTGGCTCCACGGGGTCTCCATCAGGGCAGGACACAGGAACTCTAGAAGCCCCAGGATGGAATTTCTACGGAGAGGGCAGGAAACAGGAGGAATGAGGAAACCGCAGCCTGCCAGCTTGGTCCCAGGAGACATCTGTTCTGGGAGTTTGGGAGGATGCCATATTTGGATCACAATAGTTGTCACTTTTTTTTAATTTTCTTTTTCCATTTCCCTCCTAGGTTTTAAGACCCCTGCCTTTCCTTTGTCTCCAGGAGGGAGGGATGTTTGTTTCTTTGTCAAAGGTTACCTCAGGCCACACAGCACACTGCCCCCCCACCGCCCCGCCCACATCTAATTTCTCTCTTTGCTGTTTTCATCAAGTGGATTTTTTTCCCCTGGTCCCCCTTTTATGTGGCTGGACAGAGAGGTGCAGCAGAGGTCATCAGATTGGGCTCTAGGCTGGCCGCCTGCAGGGGAGTGGGGCCCTGAGCTCTAAACCTTTGTATTGGGCTGTGGGAGGGGGTTGGGGAGGGGCTGTAGGGGGTGCTGGGATGGCCAGCCTCGTGGAGAGGGGAGCTGGGGCTCTGGGGGATGGATGCGAGTGATGGGAGGGAGCCTGCTGGCCTTTGACACTTTGGTTAATGTAGAGGCTACATCCAGCAGACGCAGAGCTTGGTTTGCGAGGGGATGAATGCCAAGTCATCAAGTTTTAAAGTGGTCTCAGGCCAGTCAGGAAGCCGGCCAGCGTGTGCCATGCCCGAGGAAGAGAGAGTTCTGGCAGAGCATTCTGGCCCGAGAATGAAGAGACTTGGGCTCTTGCCAGCTTCTTCTTTCCCCCAACCTCTGCCCTCTTCTCTGAAAGCAGGCAGAGCTCTTCTCCATCTACCTCGTGGGGGTGATGAGAATCAGTTAGGCGTTTGGAAGATGGCTGGTTTATAATCTGATAGTTGCTGCAAAACCTATCATCTACCACTCAGCTCCCCTCCCTCCCAATTCCCTGCTGACCTTGGTCTGCCCACATCAGTCCTTCTAGGGCTTTGCCCTCTGTTTTCTATCTCTAATGGCCCCCTCCCAGATTTGTGCTCCTCTGAGTTTGATGCCTCTTGAGGTTTCTAAGGTCATGTGGGGGATTATTTAAGGTTCGGGGTGGCTCTCAGTGAATAGACAAGTGTTGATCGTTGTTCCTGGCTGAGCACTGTGCCAGCTGCCGTGGGAGATGCAGAGTTAAACAGGGCTTCTTCACCATAGGAAAGAGTCTGCGTGGTCAGTGCACACTCAACTCCTGTTCTGCCTCTTCTCCCCATGGCCCATCTTACAGGCTGTGAGGTGCTCTGGTCCTAGGTGTTCATCTTTTTCAGACTCTCGGGATTTGGAGTCAAATGTTCACCTGGGGTCCAAGGTGGTGAGGTAGGTACTGGACTCATCCCTTTTCTGTATCCTTCATACCCGAGTTTCCCAAATCTTATCTGTCCTTTCAAAATATGGGATCTGTTCCTCCCTTCAGCGTCGTCCTCCCTGACAGCAGCCCACATCCTCCTCATCTCAATATCGTGGGTGATTTAACCACTCCTTGAGTGGCTCCTTGCTTTCATTTTGTCCCCAGTTTCAGTCTGTTGACCGCCACGAGATTCTCCCTACAGTGCCTTCCATGGCGAGGCACTCCCTTGTCATCCCAGGTCTGACCTGACCTCTTCTGTGTGACCCGTGAAGCCGTTCTCAGTGGGTGATACTGTTCCCGCCCCTGCCCGTGCACCGCTGCCACCTGCTCAGCCCTGTTCTCTTCTGCACACCTGACCATCGCAGCCCTGCCCAGCACCTGCCCACATCAGAAATCCCTTCTGTCATCCCTCCTCCTTCATCTCCTCTGTGTCCTTCTAGTCTCTCCTCAGCAGCTCCCACCATGACGTCATCTGGTTCCTCTGCATTCAAAACCACACTTCATTCAAACTGGAAGGGACTTCAGAGAGCCTTGAGTCCTGCTCCTCTCCCGAGATCTCGAGAGGGGAAGTAACCTGCCTGTGATGCACACCAGGTTATTCCAGGACCAGGCCTCCCCTTCCTGGTCCAGCACACGCTGCCCGCCTACAGATGGAGATGAAGTGTTCTCACCCACAGCTCTCTGGGATGTTGTTATCGACAGCCACAGAGATGCAGGGGAAGTAAATAACAATGTTTATCGAGGATTTCTTATTCACTGCCTTTTCCATGCAATTAGCACTTTATTATAGCCTGATCTCCTTCATATTGTCAGTTCCACACATTGAGGCCTTTTTTATATCAGAATACAACACTGCCTTATTCACTAATTACTTTATGCCTGGAAGTCAAAACTGCCTTAAATATCTTTTGTCGCCTGAACATCTCGCATAGTTCCACACGTGGAGCGGAACTCAGTCTCAATTTGGGGATTTCACGGACAATTCCAGGCAAGGTTCATATTGAGGCTGTTAGTTGCGAGGGGTCCTCGTATCACCGTTGGCTTTGCCTGAGCTCTTCATCCGAGGCCTCTCAGAACCACCTGGTTGGAATCAGGTAGCCCCCTACCCTGCGTTCTCCTGGCATCTGATTAGTGCCTTGACTGTGGCTCAAAACGTGGGGATAATTATGAAAAAGCCCTATCTTCTCCTGGATTCTGTGTGTCCAGGGACATTAGAAAGTTATGCCCCACACCTGGTTGGTGAATATTATGAATAATAACATAATTAACACCATTTCATCCACTTGTGGTCTTTCTGCACAGCCCAGGTCCTCTTCCCATACCGCAGCCAAACCCCAGGCTGGGATGCAGGCCAGTCTGGGAAGGTTTGGGCTGATTTCCAGATGGGCAGAGGTAGTTGTATGTCTCTGAGTGTGTCTCTAACCGCCTCTGAAAGTCAAATACACAATAAATTACTTTGGTTTTATCCATCACAATGAGTTGGCTAAGTCTCTTCCTCCATCAGCCCAGGTAATGAAGAGATGACATTTTTATTGTTTACTCTGTGGCACCAAGGATAAAGCGAGTTCCCAGGTAACAGGGCACAGGCAGCGTTTTCCAAGCACCCACATGGTCTGGAAAGGAGAGGTGTGTCTGGGGGAACCAGAAAAGGAAAGAGGGGTAGAAAGAGGATTCCAGCCCCAAGGGCTGGAAGGTCTAACATCAGTTTACAGATGAAGAAATGGAGGTCTGGAGAAGCAGAGCCAGCCCAGAGTCCCAGGGTGGGGGTCGGAGGGAGCTTGCACTCTCGGACCCCTGCCCTGGCGGTCAGGTATCCATTTCCCTGACATTGTAGCCCTATTGGGTTGCTAGCAGAAATGGCACACCACCGCATGGTCTTGTGCTTTGAGGGCGTGAAGAAGGAATAGCGGTGAATGGATTAGAATAGGCATGCAGGGGATCACAGAGGGGCTAGGGAGAAGGGAAGGGAGAAGGGCTGAAGAGAGAGCAGTGAGCGGTGTTTGCTTCTGATTCAGGATACTTCCCACCTCTGGAAAGAGGAGCACGTAAGAGAATGAGAGGCAGGATCAAGCTGCCCAGTGTCAGGGTGGGAGGTGTAGACATGATTCCAACAGCTCACCGCCAGGCTGCTTCACCTATCTTTTTCCCTTATAATGATATTGCCTCAACTGTAGAGCTTTCCAGAAACTTCTGGGGAGTGAATCTGCCCAAGAAGGAGGAGGGAAGAGGAGGAATTACCCTTGGGTTCCCATCATTCTTGCTGGAGCAGGGGGTCTCAGGAGAAGGAACTGTTGGTGAGTGGAGAAGCGTGGGGCTAGACTGGACGTGTATCTTCTGGTGGGCGAAGGGTAGAGACTAATGATTAGATTTCCAAATATCCTGAATTAAGTAGCTCCAAAGCCCTACATAAATGACATGGAAAGGGAGAATTGTAAAGTCCTGAATTTGGATTTCGTGATTGAATAGCTTAAGTACCAGATAGCAGAGCTATGGCTTTCCAGCAGTGCACATGAAAAAGACTGGTGTTTTCTGGTTTAATGAATGTTACCTGAATTTGCGTTAGTAGAAATACAGGATCCAGAGGAAAGGCAGCAATAGGCTCTGTCGAATTCACTCTGCACATAAATGATGCTTTCATTCAAGGTACATAGTGTATTGTTGTTGTTCAGTCGCTGAGTTCACTTCTTTGCAACCCCCTGCAGCACACTAGGCTCCCCCTGTCCTCCACTGTCTCCTGGAGTTTGTTGAAATTCATGTCCACTGAGCTGGTGTTGCTATCTAGCCTTGTCATCCTCTGCCACCCCCTCCTCCTTTTGCCTTCAATATTTCCTAGCATCAAGATCTTTTCCAATCAATCAGCTCTTTGCATCAGGTGGCCAAAGTATTAGAGCTTTTGCTTCAACAGCAGCCCTTCCAGTGAATATTCAGGGTTGATTTCCTTTAGGATTGACTGGCTTGATCCCTTGCAGTCTAAGAGACTCTCAAGAGTCTTCTCTAGCATCACAGTTTAAAAGCATCAATTCTTAAGCAGTCAGCCTTTTTTATGGACCAACTCTCAACATTCCTACATGACTACTGGAAAAACCATAGCTTTGAGTATGTGGACCTTTGTCAGCAAGGTGATGTCTTTGCTTTTAATATTCTGGTGTATAATCATAGTGTATAATGATGTAGTAATTCAAGGTACATAGTGTTCAAGGTATATACTGTTTATTTTGTACTGTGTAAGAGATGCTGACTGTCTGGAATCCCCTCAGAGCAGCCTGGTAGAAGAGTGTGAAGCTCTGGAAACCAGAGCACCTTTCTGACGGGTGTTTTAAAATGTTTAGTAAATGGCAAACTCTGTGGTGAGTTCAGGGGACACAGCCCCTTCCTGCAGGAGTCCAGATATCTTGGGAAATTAGATCTGGACCCAACTATTACAATAAAGGTGGTACATCTGTAAGAGAGGGACGTACAAGGTGCTCGGGGAGTGAGACAGAGGCTGCATCTAGCTGTGCTTGGAAGAGTCAGGAAAAGAGGCCACAGAGAGGAGCTGTTGTTTGAGTGGAGATTTATTCAGAAGGGGCTCCTCAGCTGCGTGGTGGGGCAGGGGAAGAAAACCAAAGAGGGAATGCAAACCAAGGTATGGAAATGGGAGCAAGCCTGCTGTATTTGGAGAATAGCGTTCATGGGGTGGGCAGGGGCTGGGCAGTAGGCAGGGTGAGCGTGCTGGTTCCTGAGGTAGCCCTACCGGCGGGTGGGAACATTAGGGTCTTGTGTGTTGTGATAACCTGTTGGGATTTTATTAAGAAGGCAGGAGAGGGTCATGAAAGAGTTTAAAGCAAGAGAAAGAATTCCTGAGTAGATAAACCTTCCAGCTCTCCAAGGCTCAGATTCTTGTCGTGGTGCGTGCAAGTGGGTGGTGGTGGTTAGGGAGGAATACTAAGACTCGAGCCCAGAGGACCAGTTAGAGAGCCCTCCTTTACGTGTGTTACTGTCTAGAGCAAAATGAAAGTATGGATCTGAACTGTGTCAGTGAGACCAGAAGGGGACAGGTGTGATTTACAGATATTTAAATTGGGGCTATGAAGGAGAGGGAATAAGCAAAAATGAGTCCCGTGTTGGGCGGAGGCAGGGGTGGGGGTTCCTACCTTGAAAGGTAACACCCTGAATGCAGAGCAGTCAGAGTGGGGAGATGAGGGTGACTCTGTCTTTGTTGTGGAGAAGGCAATGGCACCCCACCCCAGTACTTTTGCCTGGAAAATCCCATGGACTGAGGAGCCGGGTAGGCCCCAGTCCATGGGGTTGCTAAGAGTCAGAAATGACTGAGCGACTTCACTTTCACTTTTCACTTTCATGCATTGGAGAAGGAAATAGCAACCCACTCCAGTATTCTTGCCTGGAGAATCCCAGGGACAGGGAAGCCTGGTGAGCTTCCGTCTATGGGGTCCCACAGAGTCGGACACGACTGAAGCGACTTAGCAGCAGCAGCAGCAGCAGCAGCTGTCTTTGTTGGGTTGGATATGCCTTTTGGACCCTTGGGTATGGCACTCTGGTCGGAAGGCTGGAGGTCAAGTCAGGCTCGGCGTAGACATCTGCAGTTCAGCGGTGTGTGGACGACATTGGTAACCATAGAAATAAGTCAGATTATCCTAGGAAAGCAGCAGAGAGAGAAGATGGCTGAGGATGGACTCCAGTGGACCCTGCATTAAAGAGGTGCTGAAGACATGGGTGACCCAGAAGGGAGGCTGAGGGGCAGCAGGCAGGGCTGTTCAGTGGCTAAGTCGTGTCCGACTCTTTGCAGCGCACCAGGCTTTCCCGTCCCTCACTATCTCCCAGAGTTTCCTCAGATTCATGTCCATTAAGTTGGTGATGCTATCTAACCATCTCACCCTCTGCCACCCTCTTCTCCTTTTGGAGAAGACCTTGATACTGGGAAAGATGGAAGGCAAAAGGAGAAGCAGGCAGGCAGTGGGAGACAGATTAGTGGGGAGCATCACAGGGAGGAGTTTCCAGAAGAAGCAAATGGTTAACAAGGTGAAATGCGAGGAAGGAAATCACTGCTGGCATTTCCTGGAGAAACAATGACCTTTCTCTGCTTCCTCGCTAGAGATAAATGCCTTTTTTATTTATTTATTTTTTTGTAGCAGTCAGTAATATACAGGGCTCCTGCCCCCTGGAGTGGATTGTTATTGTTCCATGTCTTAGAGTCCATACATAAAGTCCGTTTTCATTCCAGGCTTCATGGAAGAGCAGAGAACAGTCACCCTTGGGAAGTTTGTGCTGAGAGACAGAGGGGGCTGGGTGTGAGGGATTAGTGCCTTAAATTTATCAAGACTCTCTGAGCTCCTTGGAAGGCAAGCTAATTTCTATATAAATAGAAAATATTATTATTATTACAGCCTCATGCTGTATCAGAGCCAAGCGCTGGAGTCCTCAATACTGTATTTATTTCTTTGGGCTTCTGGAGGGGTGGGGAAGAATGGGACATTTAGGTTGCTAAGTGATTGTGCTGCTAAAAATAAGGAAATTCCCAGTGGCTCTCTCTCCTGTTTTTCTGGCTAGAGTAGGAGGATGCCAAGGTCAAGTTATGGATGGTGGGCTGTGTCTCCAGGTGGCCCCAGGGCAGCCTGTTGGGGAAGGATGGGAGAGACTCTGTCCCTCTCCAGTCCTCCTCTTTGTGTTCCCTTGGGGCTCACTACTTTGGGAAATTGCAGGAGAAACTGGGCCTCACTCGGCCTGAATTGAAATGCCTTGCGAGGTAGTCCGCCTCTGTGGTTGCTATGGTGACAGTGGGCGGTGGAGGGAGGGAGTGTTGCAGTATTTGGCCTGTGTGGCTGAGGTCCCCAGCGCAGCCTGCTTGACTCCCAGGCTCTGATGCTCTCCACAATTCATTTGGGATTCCAGAGGGTCACTTGCTGCAGTGTCAAAATCTCCAGACAGGCCAGCCAGTTCAGCTGGCTGAATCTGTCACTATTGAATATATATCTCACAGGCCAGCTTTTGACAGGTGTTCCTGGCATTAGGATCTCCAGAGTGACTTTGATGGAGGAAGGGATGTGTGGAAGAGTCTGAGCAGGGCACGGGGGGTGAGGTTGTAGCCTCTGAGAATTGAAAATGGCCTTTCAAATTATCTAGTTAATCAGACTCTTCACATCCCTGATTTCTGGGCATTAAGCCCCTACTTGGACTCTCCCTGTGATGAAGAGCTCACTACTGGCAGGGCATATTTTTCTATTGTTGGACAGCTCCTAGGTGCCCCACCCCATACTCATCTGCCCTCCCTCTCTTTCTTCATTTGTTTTGGTCCGTCTGTCTTGGTAAAACCTGGCTCCTTCTAATTTGATCCATTGGCCCAAGTTAGGCCAAGAAGAAGCACAGTATAAATCTTTACCCAAGTGATATAGCCACTTGCTACCAAACAGAACATTCACGCTTTTCTCAACTACTTCTCACCTGACATTTCACAACCCCCTGTGCTACCCCCATCCCCTGTATTTCCCAGTATTGCTTTTAAAATATGACACCCAGAACTGAACATCATACTTCACTGGTCTGACCCATGTAGCCAACTTGCAGATGGTACCACACGTTATTGCGCACAGTAGGGGTTTACTTTTTAGCCCCCTTATCGCACTGTTGGCTGATTGTCTGTCATTCTCAGATCTTTTACATACGAACATCCATCATTGTCCTTTAGTTTTCTACTGTTTTTGCTGTTGACATCTAAGCTGTTGATGAATATGCACAGAAATAATGGTGATAAAACTTAGTAGCACACCTCTAGGGGAAGGCAGTGGCACCCCACTCCAGTAGTCTTGCCTGGAAAATCCCATGGATGGAGGAGCCTGGTAGGCTGCAGTCCATGGGGTCGCTAGAAGTCAGACATGACTGAGCGCCTTCACTTTCTCTTTTCACTTTCATGCATTGGAGAAGGAAATGGCAACCCACTCCAGTGTTCTTGCCTGGAGAATCCCAGGAACGGGGAGGCCTGGTGGGCTGCCGTCTATGGGGTCACACAGAGTCGGACACGACTGAAGTGACTTAGCATAGCATAGCACACCTCTAGAGACCTCCCTATAGGTTGAAGTTAGTAATATAATTACATTAATAGCTAATGTTTGCTGCCTATCTGTTACTTATCTGTCCATCTCATCAACCCTCGCTGGTCTTCTGAGTGGGTTGCTGTTGTTTAATGATAATATTTTTCTGATGAGGATATGGAACCACAGAAAGGTTAAATAAGTTACTTAAGGTCTCATAGGCTTAAAATAGCAAATTCGGTATTTTATTCACTGATCAGTATAACGTAGGCAAGATTTTTCAAATATCAGCAACTTGCTCAGTGGTATTCCCCACCATTCTGATAGCGTAACAAGAGATTTTGTCAGAGGGTATACTGAAATACAGGGATACCAAATCTTCAGCATTTCCCTGATTTATTTATCCAACAACCCATTAAAAAAAGAAACAAGGTTAGCTTAGTTCAGTGTGTTCCAGGCCCATGCTAATTCCTAATTATATTAATGAGAAGCAATGATGGTAGTGATAGGAAGAGTTCTCACACTTACTGAGCCCTGCCCACCTCTGCCTGGAGCTGAGCTAAACTTTCCATACAGTATTTGATCATGTTGCTTTCTCATTGCTCACAAACTATTTACCAGTATAATGCTGAATTCCTCTGGGTCAGTCATGTCTGACTTCTTTTGGTTGACCAAAAAGAAATGGTAGAATCTTCTTTTTGGAAATCAAGAGATTTGTTTGGGTTTCTAAGGCCTCTGTTTTTATCCCCAGTTTCTCACAAGCAGCTTGGATGTTCTTTCTGTGCTGAGTCTGAATCAACATTGAACTTGGGAGCTGGGGCCTGGGTTCAAGTCCAGTCTCACCAGTGCTTTTTATCTGTGGCTCTAACAGCAGAGCACTCAGCCCTCTTGAACGTGATCTCCTCATCCTTAAAATGGGGATGTTAATCCTAGGCCGAATATTTCTAGCGATTTTGTAATACTTGTATTGGAGAATGTTTATGCGCCTTAACATTCAGAATTCCAGACATATTGGAGTTATTATTATTTAAGATGGTTAGGGCTTCTCTCTTATATTATCTCCCATCTGGGTTTCATGTTTCTCTTGACAAAATTTGTCCTACCCTTTTTTAAGTTATTTTATATGCTTATAAGATGCATAGAAGTATGGTTGAATGTTAGTCACCAGATCCAGAAAGAGGTACCCATGAACCATCTTCCCCACTAATTTGGCTTGAGGTGTAAGGAATGGGGTTGCAGACTCAAGGAGGAAAAAGGGTATCCTTGAGGAATTCTTTAATCCAGAGTAAAGCTTCTGCCTGTCCCTAACCAGAAGTCCTCAAAGAAGTGAATCTCATTGATCCTGGAAGGAGGATCTATATGTGTAGATTTTCATTTATTTTTCTTTTTCCTTCCACCCTCCCCAAGGTAATCTGGTTATCCCTTGCAGTTTCTTTGGGTGTTCTCATGAGAAGGAAGGCTGCATAGAGAGAGAGCAACCAGCTTTTTTCCCCTATGGGATCAGCAGCCTAATTTTCTCACTGGGAAAACTGAGGCACGAACGAATGGGCTTACCTTGGTACCACCATCCCAGCAGAGCCAGGAGCTGCTGTGTTCTGTCCCTGGCCTTAGCTCTTAGAAGATGCATTTCCCTAGATTGTAAGCTCTAAGCTCATGAGCATCTTGCTTGCCATTGCATCCTGGCTCCTCACACTGGTACTTGGTATACATGAAATGTCAGTGTACATTCATACAGGAAGGAATGAACAAAGGAATGAAGGGGGAATTCTTTTCCTTGGAATCTGTGGCTCCCGCCATGACACGCAATCTTTCTTAAGCTTTGTGATGAGGAATCCCAGAAAGGAGTTCATCAGAAACCCTTTTGGTCCAGGGTTAAGAAAATACTTCCAATGTAGGGGACACAGATTCTTTGCCTGGTTGGGGAACCAAGATCCCACATGCTGCAGAGCAACTAAGCCCGTGAGTTGCAACTCCAGAGCCTGTGTACTACAACTAAAGAATCTTACATTGCAAGGCAAGACCCCGTGTGATGCTGCAAAGATCCTGAGTGCCACAACCAAGATCTGATGCAGTCAGATAAATAAATATTAGAAACAAAAGCTCCAACCATCTTATCTTTAAATCTTGTCAAAAAGGATGGAGATGTTCTGAGATTGTTGGAAACATGGGCCTGGATGACTAACTGGCATAAGAGTTCTTGAGCCTCCAGCTGCTGTCACAAATTAAGGGCACTGCAGGAGTCAAGTGCAGGATGGATTTTCTGCTTCAAATGTGGATGTACTAGAGTGTTCCTGGGCGTCTTCTTACTGTATGTCTTGCAGGGTGGCATCAACACCCCTCATCTGTCTAGGGCAGAAGGGGTATAATGTACCTTCATGCCTGGTTTACAATGAATGCTAAGTTCCCAAGACAGTGAATTCTTCTCCATTTTCGTTCCACAATATCCCAGGAAGAGATTCTTGTTTCCGCATGCCCCTGTAATAGCCATCTCTAAACAGGAATATAAATAAGATGCAAAAAAGTCAGGCTTTCTCCACAATCACAGCAGATTTGAATTGCCAGAAGGGACAGAGAAAGGGTGAGTGTGGGTAGAGTGGATGGTTTGTCTCCCTTGGATGGCTCATCCCCAGAGAAACCCTGGCACTGGTCTTTTGAATGCACTTCTTCTTATAATAGTATCAGGACTTTCTCCCCCAAATAGGAGTCACCTTGAAGTTCAGATCCATTTCCCATAAGACATGTGCTTGGAGGATGCATGACCCCAGGCCACACTGTGGGGCTGGTGGGCAGAAGTCAGGGTGGAGTCGGGTGGGGAGGCTCGCATCATATTGAGGAAACAAGACACTGAAGCTTCCAGACCAGACAGGCTCAGGTCTCTAATTGCTAGGATGGAGACCAGAATGCATGCAGCATCAGTGCTGCTACCAAGAGGTGTAAAACGAGAGTTTGGAGGGAGAAGCGGAGATAATTTGCTAATTCACAGCCTTTCTCACAGTTCACACAAAGTTTTCAGTCCTGCTACCTCCACTCCCATGGCTCTTCTTTTAAATATCTCAGAGATGGTGAGATCAGTAAGTAAAAGCCTTGCGTGACATGAGGTTGGGAGCCGTGGGCACCCCTCCTCAGCTCTGGGAGCAGGGGCTCTGGGCGAGGGCTGGGGGTGTGTGGGGTCAGCTCAGGGGGGAATTGGGATCGGCGTTCCCACCGCTCTCCTCCTTGTGACCCTGGTTGCTGAAGTCCAGCCCATCTGCCTTCAGCAGGGCTTTCTTTGATGATGTCATACAGGCTTCTCCAATGACGTGGTTGTTGAGAGAGCAGATGGCAAGTGTGGTGGGGTCAGTTGAGAGATATGGTTGGGGAGCCTCTGTATTTGGCCCAGGAGCACCTCCTGATTTTTCTGTAGAGCCCTCATTTTCCCCTCTGGAAGGTGACACCAGCACCTCTAATCTTCCTGGGGTCACCCTTGGCCATGCAGTGGCTGCCTCCGTTCTTTTTGACAGCTCTGGGCATTTTAACAGTCGTTTTTCTGACAACTATGTGGAACAGGTGCATCCTGTCGACACACTGAGTATTCTGGGAAGATGGAGATAATGAACTTCCTTTTCACCCTGGCTACTGTCACCAAAGTCAGGGGCTCTGTACCTCCCATGGTAGGGAAATAGAGCTCACCCTTGCTCCCCTGTCTAGACATCCTTGCTCACTCGGGCTGCTCTCTCAAGTCCTGCTGCACAACCTTCCAAAGACTAGCTTTGCTCACATGGTCTCCCTACTCAAGAACCACCCTTGGCTCCCCAGTCTCAGGAGAGGAGGGCATGGAGCTAACTAGGGCCTGCTGTAACCAGAATTTAAGGTTCAGACTGGTCCCACTTTTACCCTCAGTCCTGGTTTTTGAAATGGGCACTCCCTTTAAAGTGGCAAAAAAGGAGTGGTTCCCGATAAAATTGCCCAGAATAACTAGGGTTTAGCCTTCAAAAAAAAGTTACAGGGACATGAGAGAAGAAATAAGGGTGTCAGCTTGGAGAAGAGGTTAATTCCAGGAGTGCTTATCTTTGAACACTTGAAGGACATTCTTGCAGCTCCAATAAGAGGGGTTTCCTTTGCATAAGCTCGAGGACAGGGATGGGCTGCCTTGGAAGATCATTGCTGCCCTTCTGTGTCAGGGTCCAAACAGAGGCTGGAGTGATCCTAGCCCAGGAACATATATAGTGGCTTAGAGTTTGGGCTTGATGTTTTCCAAGATCTTTTCCAACCTGAGGTTGATCTAATTCTATTCCCTACAACATACTTATATGGAGTACTTGTGCTCAGTCGCTGAGTCGTGTCTGACTCTTTGCAACTCCATGGACTGTAGCCCGCTAGGCTCCTCTGTCCGTGGAATTTTCCAGGCAAGAATACTGGAGTGGGTTGCCATTCCCTCCTCCAGGGAATCTTCCTGGCTCAGGGATCCATATCTCCTGTGTCTCCTGCATTGGCAGGCAGATTCTTTACCACTGAGTCATCTGGGAAGGCCCCTGTGGAGAACTTACTGTATGTCAAGTAACCTGTCATAGACTGAATGTTCATTCCCCCCCCCCACACCCCCACACCAATTCATATATTGAAGCCTAATTTCAAAGTTGATGATGTTTGGAAGTGGGCCTTTGGAGGTGATTAGCTCATGGGATTCGGAGAAGGCAATGGCACCCCAACTCCAGTACTCTTGCCTGGAAAATCCCATAGATGGAGGAGCCTGGTAGGTTGTAGTCCATGGGGTCGCCAGAGTCAGACACGACTGAGCGACTTCACTTTCACTTTTCACTTTCATGCATTGGAAAAGGAAATGGCAACCCACTCCAGTGTTCTTGCCTGGAGAATCCCAGGGACAGGGGAGCCTGGTGGGCTGCTGTCTATGGGGTCGCACAGAGTCGGACACAACTGAAGCGACTTAGCAGCAGCAGCAGCAGCTAATGGGATTAGTATCCTATTAAGAGGCCCCAGAAATCTTCCTTGTCCCCTTCCTCCATGTGGGGACACAGCACAGAAGATGGCAGTCTATAAACCAGGAAGCATGTTTCACTGGATACCAAATTAACTGCCACCTTGATCTTGGACTTCCCAGCCTGCAGAACTGAGAAAAATAAATTTCTGTTCTTTGAGCCACCCAGTCTGTGGTATTACGTTAAAGCAGCCCAAACAGACTGACATACTTTATTCCTTATTGTATGGGAACAATGTTCTCTTAGGCCTTGCCCTTAGAGAACTCAATCCAATAGGGAAGACAGATAAGAACAATGAATTATTAGAGAGAAGATGGGGGGAAAGGTGATTTGGGAAGACGACCTAAAGGAAGTTCATGCTAAACAGATTGTTGAGGGAAATGTTTTGGAGGAGCAGGTTATATTCAGATAAGGCAAAGTACATGCAGAGGCACTGACGTGTGAGCACCTGAACACCTGTAGAAACCATAATTAGTTCAGGTGATTGGAGGATGGCATGGGGGAGGTGTGGGAGCAGGCTAAGCTTTAGATCATGGTGATATTTGCAAGTCCATATGGAGGTGTTGGAGGATTTAAAAGGGAAAGATGCCTATTAGACTTGAGTTTTAGAAAGATCATTCTAGCGATGGTCTGGAGATAACATTGTAGGAGAAGGGGATAGGAAGGCAGAGAGACCACTGCATCGTGGTGGGAGAAATGATGAGCACATTGGCAGTGAGGATAGAGAGAAAGCAAGATCCTAATGGAGACAAAGCTGCAGGAATCTCTAGAAGACAATATCTAGAGAAAGACAAAAGAGGTGACACTTGGGTTGACACCTGAATGATGAAAAGAAAGCGGTTACATGAAACTGCGGACTGAAGAGAGTTCCAAACCAAACGACCAGCAAAGCCCTTGAAACAGAAATAAATCTCTTGGGCTTCCCTGGTGGCTCAGTGGTAAAGAATCCTCCTGCCGGATTCAGTCCTCCAGGAAGATCCCCTGGAGAAGAAAATGGCAACCCACTCCAATATTCTTGCCTGGGAAATCCTGTGGACAGAGGAGTCTGGCGGGCTACAGACCATGAGATCACAAAGAGTTGGACATGACTTAGCTACTGAACACCACCACCAGTTAATCAATTTGAGGATAATATCTCTACGAGTTTTCTCCATTCTTTTTTAAAAACTTTTATTTTTGTATTGGGGTTTAGCCGATTAGCAATGTTTGTGATGGTTTCAGGTGAACAGTGAAGGGACTCAACCATTCTTATACATGTATCTGTTCTCCCCCAAACTTCCTCCCATCTAGGCTGCTGCATAGCATTGAGCAGAGCTCCCTGTGATGTCCTTATTGGTTGTCCATTTTAAATATAGCAGTATGTACATGTCCCCATCTCAGACTCCCTAACTGTTCTTTCCTTCCAGCAATCATTAAGTTTATTCTCAAATTCTGTGAGTCTGTTTCTGTTAGAAATAGCATTTTCAAGTCTGCTATTTCACTGAGTGAACTATACTCAACTATGGAAAATGGTATGGTGGTTCCTCAAAAAATTAAGCATAATAGTACTTTATTATTCAGCAGTTCCACTTCTGGGTATATACTCAAAATAATTGGAAGAAGGAACTTGAACAGGTATTTGCACCCTAATGTTCATAGCAGCATTATTTATAATTGCCAAACAGTGGAAGCAATCCAGGTGTCCATTGACAGATGAATGGATAAACAAAATGTGGCATAGACCTGCAATGGGATATTATTCAGCCTTAAAAAGAAAGGAAATCCTAATACATGCCACAAAACAGACGAACCTTGAAGACATTGTGTTGAATGAAATAAGCCAGTCACAAAAGGACAAATATTGTGATTTCACTTATTTGAGGTATCTAGAGTAGTCAATTTTGTAGAAATAGAAATAAGATTTGTGGTAGCAGGGATTGGGGGAAAGAGAGACTGGGGATTTGGTGTCTAATGGGCACAGTTTCAGGTTTATGAAAAGACTTATGAGGGTGGATGGTGCCGATGGTTGCACAGCAATGTGAATGTACTTGATGGCACAGAATTGTGCACTTAAAAATGGTTAAGATGGTAAATTTCACATGATGTATGTTTTGTTGTTCAGTCATTTCATTGTGTCCGACTCTTAGTGACCACATGGACTGCAGTATGCCAGGCTTCCCCATCCTTCACTGTCTCCTGGAGTTTGCTCAAACTCATGTCCATCGAGTCAGTGATGCCGTCCAACCATCTCATCCTCTGTTGTCCTTCAGTCTTTCCCAGCATCAGGGTATTTTCTAATGAGTCAGTTCTTCACATCAGGTGGCCAAAGTATTGAGGCTTCAGCATCAGTCTTTCCAGTGAATATTCAGGGTTGATTTCCTTTAGGATTGACTGGTTGGATCTCCTTGCTGTCCAAGGGACTCTCAAGAGTCTTTTCCAGCACCACAATTTAAAAGCATTAAATCTTTGGTGCTCAGCCTTCCTTATGGTTCAACTCTCACAGTTGTACATGACTACTGGAAAAACCACAGCTTTGACTAGATGGACCTTTGTTGGCAAAGTAATGTCTCTGCTTTTTAATATGCTGTCTAGGTTGGTCATAGCATTTCTTCTCAGGAGCAAGCATCTTTTAATTTCATGGCTGCAGTCACCATCTGCAGTGATTCTGGAGCCCAATAAAATAAAGTCTGTCATTGCTTCCATCTTTTCCCCATCTATTTGCCATGAAGTGATGGGAACAGATGCCATGATCTTAGTATTTTGAATATTGAGTTTTAAGTCAGCTTTTTCACTCTCCTCTTTCACCTTCATCAAGAAACTCTTTAATTCCTCTTCACTTTCTCCCATAAGGGTGGTGTTATCTGCATTTCTGAGGTTACTGATATTTCTCCTGGCAATCTTGATTCCAGCTTGAGCTTCATCTAGCCTGGCATTTTACATGATATACTCTGCCTATAAGTTAAATAAGCAGGATGACAATATACTGCCTTGATGTACTCCTTTCCCAATTTGGAACCGGTCCATTATTCCATATTTAGTTCTAGCTGTTGCTTCTTGTCCTGAATACAAGTTTCTCAGGAGTCAGGTAAGGTGGTCTGATATTCCCGTCTCTTAGAATCTTCCACAGTTTGTTGTGACCTACACAGTCAAAGGCTTTAGCATAATCAGTGAAGCAGAAGTAGATGTTTTTCTGGAATTATCTAGCTTTTTCTATGATCCAGCGGATTTTGGCAATTTGATCTCTGGTTTCTCTGCCTTTTCTAAATCCAGCTTGTATATCTGGAAGTTCTTGGTTCATGCACTGTTGAAGCCTAGCTCGAAGGATTTTGAGCATTACTTTGCTAGCACGTGGAATGAGCGCAATTGTACAGTAGTTAGAACATTCTTTGGCATTGCCCTTCTTTGAGATTGGAATGAACATTGACCTTTTCCAGTCCTGTGGCCACTGCTGAGATTTCTAAATTTGCTAGTATATTGAATGCAGCACTTTAACATCATCTTTTAGGATTTGTGGTATGTTTTTCCACAATGAAAAAAAGCCACTAAGGAATCTGAAGTGTTTTGAAGTCGGGTTTACTGAGGTATAATTTACATACAGTAAAATCCATCCTTTTTAGGTGGACAGTTCTGTGTGTTTTGACAAATGTATATGGTCAGCTAACCACCACCACAATCAAGATATAGAATATTTGTTTTTCTCTGTAATTTCCATTAAGCCTGTTTGTAGTCAATCCTCTCTCCCCATCCCCAGCTCATAACAATTAGTGCTCTGTGTTGTGTCTTATAGTTCTGCCTTTCCAAAATATAATATAAATGCAATCATTTAGTATGTTGCCTTTCCCTCTTGGTTCTTGTATTTAGCATAATACTTTTGAGATTTATCCATGTTGTTGGATATGCTAAGAGTTTATTCCTTTTTATTATTTGCCTACTGTTCAATTGTATGAATATATCACAATTTGCTTATTTACCAATTGAGGGACATTTGTAATGTTTCCAGTTTGGGCAGTTATGAATCTGACTGTGATAAGTAACTGTTCATTGCTGGGTTATATAGCAAGTGTATGTTTATCTCTAAGCAGTTGCCAAACTGTTTTAGAAAACAGCTATAGTCCCAAAGCAGTATACAAGAGTTCCAGTTGCTCCAGATTCTTACCAGCTTTTGCTACTGTCAGGCTTTTTATTGTTTTGTTTTGTTCTATTTTAACCTTCTAATAGGTGTGTAGCAATAACTATTGTGGTTTTAATTGGCATTTCTCTAGTGCATCTTTTCTTGTGCTTACTTTCCATCCACATCTCCATTTGGTGAAGTGTCTGTTCACTTCTTTTGACCATTTGTAAATTTTCTAATTAAATTTTTATTTAATTTTTAAAAGTTTTATTTAATTGTGGATGACTTTTAAATATTTTATTTTCATAAAAAGTGCTGCAATGAACATTATATGTAAAATTTTGTCCTCAGTTTGGAGCGTGTACTTGAAAGAATTTCCTAAAACCACTGAATCAAAGAGAGAACATCTTCAATGTCCTTCTGTATGCATCATTCACGAGCTTTTCAAACTGGTTGAACTAATTTACTGTCTTTCTGAAAGTGGTGGCAGTTTGATAGGTAGAACAGGCTATCATGTTTTAATTTGAATTTGACTATAATGCCATGGAACTTTTTCATATAATCATTAAACATCTGTTTCTTCTTCTGAAATTGTCTCAATCCTTGCCATTTTTATTGCTAGAGTAGCACAGAAATTTTTCATGGCTCTGTCTTCATAAGGTCAGTGACAGAGTATGTGAACCTCAGTGCCAGGAATGGTGATTTACAGTATTTTCATTTTTCATAAAATATTAACCAATCTCAGCCTGGTTTCTTTCATGCTTGGAGGCTATGAGCTGATTTGCATAGCTGGCAAGGTAAAAATAACTTCAGAGCTGAAAAGAAAGAGCATTGCCATCGAGTTAAATTTGGACCCTGGGTGTCAGCACTTGTACAAGGGGCAGCAGTTCCTTCGTCTAGACTCCATTATTAATGAACACACTCCACTGTTACTTATAAATAGAAAAAGGTGCTTTTTTAAATTCCTTTCTGAGAAAATGCCCATGCCACTTAGTTCTTCAGCTAGGAGAGCAACCTCTTGATTCCCTAACAACTCAGCATTTTATTTATTCACAATGAAAGTGCAATTAAAACCACTTATATTGTTTGTGTGTACATACCCTATCAAATAGATTTGGGTAACAATTAAAAGAGTTCCTGTATATAAACACACTTCTTTTTAATTATTAAAATTGCTTGTATTTTATTGTTTTCCAAATAGGTGGTATGGGATGTGATATGACTCAGAAGTACTGGAATGAATTTTGGTTTAATGACTCTAAAAAGTAAAAAGCATTTTGTTTCCTCTGAAAAATAGCTTAGTTCATTTGGTGCTCTACAGACAGTTGATATTTCAGAATAACTTTATGGCTGCCTGTTCATCATGCAGTATAATTGTAGGTTTGTCTTCCATGCAAGTACAGGAAATTATCTAGGTATTTTTTTTAATACTTGTCATCCTAGAAGACAGAAAGCCTGTGCCTGTCATGCAAAGTCGTCTCTTACACATTGCAGGCAGAACTAGAAAAGTGGAACAATGGACAAATATATATTTTTTTCCCCTAAAATTTATGGATCCATGCTTTGTCTGAAAGAGTCATTGATTTGAGAATATTTCATAAATTCAGATTCTTTCAGCTAGATACTTCTTGGACATCCCCCCCCCCCCCCCAAAAAAAAAAAAAGCTCCTTACCCCAACACTCTATGAGAAAGTAGAGTTTTATTACTTAGGCTTTTCTTTTCCTCCTACTTTGAAGGATCCTTCAGCCAGCCCTCTACCCGGGGTTAACCTGTACTCATCAGCATTTGATGTCTTGAGAAGAGCCTTCTGAGTCTTTCCAGGATCATGAATGTGCATAATTTTTCAGTCTTTTCAAAGCTGGAGAGAGAGCAGAGTTTCAGTATCTTAGGGATTAAGCCACCTGCTAAGGTGACATTCAAGAAAACAACTGTGCATCCTCTAATTGCTATATTGACCTCATGCCAGGGAAATGTTTCTGAGTTTTTCCTTGTTTCTCATATAGATGGCTTGGCTCTTGTCTGACCATGCCGGTTATATCAAGTTCTTCACTTTGGTTTCTTATCCATATGGTATGAATCTGGACAGAATAGGTGGGTGGGTCATTGTGAGTGACAGAAACCAAACTTGGACTGCTGTAAGCAAGGAGAGACTTTTCAAAAAAAGTATCTCACAGGACCACCACGCTGCAGAACCATTAGGAAGAGTTGGGACTCAGGAACTGCGAGAACTGGGTGCCATGTCCAAGAGAATTTCCTCCTTCCTCTTATGTCAGTGGGATCAACTTTCTTCTCTCTCATTGGAGCCAGCTTTGTTCTGTAATTGCAAGCACGGATGAGGATAGCCTTTTGTTCTGTGTCTTATATTTTATTTCATAGCTGCTTCAGAAGAGTTCATCCAAACTCTGGCCCTGAGTCTAAACATCTCTGTAGCCTCCCTGTCCCTGGCAGCTGACCAGCAATATCACATAAGAACATTGTTGTTTCCGAAAGAATGACAGGTATAGGGTGATGGTATTGAAGGAAAGGCGTTAAGACCACAGGCAGCCACTCTGTTCGGACAGTGCTGGATTTTACAGCTGGCGTCTGTAACCCAGCACTGGAGTTTGCTAGAGCATTCTTCTGCTGAGGCCAACATTAAAGGCTTGGCCCCTCCATGCATAATGAGCTCCATTCTGCTCCTCAGCTGGGCTCTCTCTCTGGCTAACCATCTCACAGATGCTTATTCCTGGTCCTGAGGGAGACCTGGTGAGAGAAAGTGTGTGGGTGGTATATCCACAGAAATCCCTCGCCACTACTAGCCAAACAACTCAAAGAACAAGTATTTATGTTAGTGAGTTCTTATAATGTGGGATTTCCCTCTCCAGCAATTCTCCTCCTTTGCCAGCTCTCTGAAGCACAGTTTTGGTAACATTCATATGATGGTGCAATCACAGGACACCAGAAGGCTGTGTAGAGAGGCAGCTCTGTGGTCATCCAAGAGAAGACATTTGTCAAATATATGTGCCTTTGGGATCTATTTCTAGTGATTAGCCCTTATTTTTTGTAGCTACTGAAAGCTTTCCAAATTTGGAATCTAAATTTCTGGGTTTGAGTCTCAATTTGACCATTCACAGTACTACCTTAGTGACCTCGGGCTAGCCAGTTTCTCTCTGTGAGCCTTAATTCTCACACTTATAAAATAGGACATAATGGGATTGCTTTGGAGCAGGACTATGTAAACTGTGAAACAAAACGGAGGCCGTTTTCTTTTATCATCATCGTCATCACCTAGTCCTAAATGACAGTCGTATAGTTACTGCCTATCTCTTGGCATGTCTCCTTGCTATGTCTGAGTGAAAATCAGGGACTTTCTTACCAAAAAGAAGAAACTTAGGACCACTGGTAGAAACTTGACCTTTGTTTCCACTACTGTAAGGTTAAGGAGATAAAACTCTCCTTTGTACATTACTGTGTTCTTCATCTTGCATCATTTGGGGAAATTTTTCTTTTGGATTAAGGCTTCCTTTGGAGACACTACAGGGGGTAAGTTTTATGCATCCCCTCGAAGATGTTTTTGGGCTTCCCTGGTGGCTCAGACAGTAAAGAATCCGCCTGCAATGCGGGAGACGTGGGTTCGATCCCTGGTTGGGAAGATCTCCTGGAGGAGGGCATGGCAACCCACTCCAGTATTCTTGCCTGGAGAATCCCCATGGACAAAGGAGCCTGGTGGGCTGCAGTCCATGGGGTTTCAAAGAGTCAGACATGACTGAGCAGCTAAGCACTGAAGATGTTTTAAGAAGAAAGCAGAAGGGAATTTTCATCACTGCTGGAGGTCCCTATGTGTACTTCTCCCAGAGTGGATGGAGATTAGTTGTGAAGCACATGCATTATCTTTGGCCAGGCTATTGCTTAGCTGAGAGTTTCTCTTATGGTTCTGGTTCTCAACTACCCTACCAAGGTAGGGGTGCCTTCAGTAGACATTTGTTGATGTTTAAAGACATTCGTAGTTGTCCTAACTTGAGGAGAGGGGATAGAGTAGGGGATGCTACAAGCATCTAGTGGGTAGAGGCCAGGAATGTTGCTCAGCATCCTACAATGTAATGTAGTCTGGGTCATTAAGATCTTTTTTGTATAGTTCTGTGTATTCTTGCCACCTCTTCTTAAAATCTTCTGCTTCTGTTAGGTCCATACTGTTTCTGTCCTTTATGGTGCCCATCTTTGCATGAAATGTTCCCTTGATATCTCTAATTTTCTTGAAGGGATCTCTAGTCTTTCCCAGTCTATTGTTTTCCTCTATTTCTTTCCATTGATCACTTAGAAAGGCTTTCTTGTCTCTCCTTGCTCTTCTTTGGAATACTGCATTTAGACGGATATATCTTTTTATCCTTTGCCTTTTGCGTCTCTTTTTTTCTCAGCTATTTTTAAGGCCTCCTCAAACAACCATTTTGCCTCTTTGAATTTCTTTTTCTTGGGGATAGTTTTGATCACCGCCTCCTGTACAGTGTTACGAATCTCTGACCATAGTTCTTCAGGCACTCTGTCTGTCAGATCTAATCCCTTGAATCTATTTGTCACTTCCATTGTATAATAGTACAGGATTTGGTTTAGATTATACCTTAATGGTCTAGTGGTTTTCCCTACTTTCTTCAATTTAAGTCTGAATTTTGCAATAAGGAATTCGTGATCTGAGCCACAGTCTAGGAGCTCCTAGTCTTGTTTTTGCTGACTGTATAGAGTTCTCCATCTTTGACTGCAAAGAATATAATCAATCTGGTTTTGGTATTGACCATCTGGTGATGTCCATGAGGGCCATTTCTTGCATTGTTGGAATAAGGTATTTGCTATGACTAGTGCTTTTGACTGTGTGGATCACAGCAAACTGTGGACAGTTCTTAAAGACATGGGAATACCAGACCACCTTACCTGCCTCCTGAGGAATCTATATGCAGGTCAAGAAGAAACATTTAGAACTGGACATGGAACAATGGACTGGTTCCAAATTGGGAAAGGGGTCCATCAAGGCTGTATATTGTCACCCTGCTTATTTAACTTATATGCAGAGTACATCATGTGAAATGCTGGGCTGGATGGAGCTCAAGCTGAAATCAGGATTGACAGGAAAATATCAATAACCTCAGATACAAAGATGATACCACCCTTATAGCAGAAAGCGAAGAGAAACTAAAGAGCCTTTTGATGAAAGTGAAAGAGAAGAGTGAAAAAGCTGGCTTAAAACTCAACATTCAAACAACTAAGAGCATGGCATCCAGTCACATCACTTCATGGCAAATAGATGGGGAAAAGATGGAAACAGTGACAGACTTTATTTTCTTGGGCTCCAAAATCCCTGTAGATGGTGACTGTAGCCATGAAATTAAAAGACACTTGCTCCTTGGAAGAAAAGCTATGACAAACCTAGATAGCATATTAAAAAGCACAGATATTGCTTTGCTGACAGAGGTCTATATAGTCAAAGCTGTGGTTTTTCCAGTAGTCATAAGCTAAGTACTGAAGAATTGATGCTTTTGAATTGTGGTGTTGGAGATGACTTTTGAGAGTTCCTTGAACTGCAGGGAGATCCAACCAGTCAATCCTAAAGGAAATAAGTCCTGAATGTTCACTGGAAGGACTGTTGCTGAAGCTGAAGCTCCAGTATTTGACCACCTGATATGAAGAACTAACTCATTAGAAAAGACCCTGATGCTGGGAAAGATTGAAGGCAGGAAGAGAATGGGATGATAGAGGATGAGATGGTTGGATTGCATCACCAATTTGATGGACATGAGTTTGAGCAAGCTTTGGGAGCTGGTGATGGACAGGGAGGCCTGGCGTGCTGCAGTCCATGAGACTGCAAAGAGTCAGACACAACTGAGTGACTGAACTGACCTGATCCTAAAGCATACTCCCTGAGACATCTGATCTCAAATGTCAGTACACCATCGTCTCCTTTGTGAGACATGATTTGATTGTTGAACTTTCTTTGGTGGGAAAGAAAAGAGGATTTTTATGCTATGAGTTTATTGTTCATCAGAAGGCATATTTTCGGACTCCTCCATATCTACTAAGATTCTTATGAAACTTAACTGGGAATCCTATTTTAAAATCCAGAAAGGGTTGTCTTCTTTTTATTAAATACAGAACTACTTGTTCCTACTGGAACTACTTGTTCCTCCTTCTCTACTGCTAAGAAGCTACTTGACCTTGCCCTTCTTCCCATTCTCCTAAGAAATGTTAGGGCTTTAGGGTATGATTTATTATCTGCAGACTTAGAAGAAAATCCATGCTCCACTCTGACCTAAGCCAAAAACAACCCGAATGAACAACCAAATTAAAACAAAAAAACAAAAAACAAATGACTGCCTCAAGATGATTTTGAGGTTAGCATATATATGTGATCTCCTTATGACTGCCATTCCTGGGGACAGCAAGATGCTCATGCTACTTCAGGGACCATCGGAAGGAGCAGGGTCTCTTCTAGAATGCTGTGTCTGCAGTTCTTGGAAAGCACTCAGCCTTTCAAGGCACACTGTGTCATTGTTCTGGGAAAACACCAAAAGCCATTGAAGCAGCAATTCACGTTGGTCCACTTTGTCCTTTCCTTAGAGAGAAGGAGCATGTGTATTGGCTGGTCTCTACATCTGGATTTTTCAAACTGTGGGCCAAACCCCATTAGCGTTTCATGAAAGCAAGATAGTTGATTGTAACCAGCATTAAACAAAAGGGAGAAAGGAAGAATGGAAGAGAAAATATGAGTGTATTACACATGGAAAGAATAAGTATTATTTTATGAAGCATTATATAATTATATAATGTATATGCCTCCTGGCTTGTGATGTAAAATCTATTTCTGACTGTAGGCTGTGGCAAAAAGGATTTGAAACTCATTGCTGTTTATGCTTTTACTTCTGTTCTAAGAACTTGGGTCAGATGAAGCCCCACAGCATGTTTTCTCTTACATTGAAGGCCTGAGTTCCCTCCTGCACCCATTCCTGAACCAGTTGCTACTCAGGACAGTGGATAATTTGCTTAGACTAATCTCTGTACACTCTCTAGGGCAGGAGAGGGGCCTGGCCTCTCCAGCTGGCATGAACAGAGGATATCTAAGGATATCTCTTTTATCTGGGGAGATTACTGTAGGGGAGACACATAGTAGCTGCTGCTTGGGAAGGGCCTCTGGGGCTTCTTCCTGACCCAGGGATCGAACCTGGGTCTCCTGCATTGCAGGTGGATTCTTTACTGTCTGAGCCACCAGGAAAGCCTCTGGGGATAGAAAGTGGCATTAATGCAGGTACAGGGACCAAGGTAGACACTCAATTACAGTAGCTGGGGCTGAATAGAAGGTGAGGAATCAGTGGTTAAATTAAATTCTTTGGAGTTCAGAGTAGCAGTGTGAGTAACCTGATGTCCCATCACCAAATGTAAACTTGGAACTTTTGACCACTGACAGGCTTGCTGCTAAGTCACTTCAGTCGTGTCTGACTCTGTGCGACCCCATAGATGGCAGCCCACCAGGCTCCCCCGTCCCTGGGATTCTCCAGGCAGGAACACTGGAGCGGGTTGCCACTTCCTTCTCCAATGCATGAAAGTGAAAAGTAAAAGTAAAGTCGCTCAGTCATGTCTGACTCTGGTGACCCCATGGACTGCAGCCTACCAGGCTCCTCTGTCCATGGGATTTTCCAGGCAAGAGTACTGGAGTGGGGTGCCATTGCCTTCTCCCTGACAGGCTTAGTCCAAACATTTAATAGCCTAGAAAGTCTTGTTTGGTGGTGGTTTAGTCATTAAGTTGTGTCTGACTCTTTGTGACCCCATGGACCCCACCAGGCTCCTCTGTCCATGGGATTTCCCAGGCAAGAATACTAGAGTGGGTTGCTATTTCATTTTCCAGGGGATCTTTCCAACCCAGGGACTGAACCCATATCTCCTGCATTGTAGGTGGATTCTTTACTGCTGAGCCACTGGGAAGCCCATTTAAAGTCTTTTTTATTTGACATTTTTCCCTTCTCTGCAGCCTCTCCACTCTCCATTCTTCCCCAGACCACTAGGTTCCAGCCATAACAGCCCTTGCTTGAGCTTTTCAAGTATAACGATCTCCTTTTTCCCCTAGGCCTTCTGCACGTGCCTTTTCCTGTATCTGGGTGTTTTCCCCGCATTGCTTCCTCTGACCTACTCATACTTCACCTCTGAGCTCATATGCCATTTCCTCAGGAAAGTCTTTTTCCCTTTCCTTCCCATAATTGTGATTTATTTAGTGCCTGTCTCTTTCATTAAGTTTCACGAAGACAACCACCATCTTTATCCTGTCCTCCATTGTAATGGCAGTATACACTCAATACATGTCGGTAGATTGTAGATGGGTTCTGGGCTCTGGGGTGGAGCTAAGCCTAAATGGGATCAAGGGGTCCCAGCATAAGGGCAGGGGAGGAAGAAGAGGCAGCTTGCAGTGTCTGGGAACTGGGCTGAGCCTGACACCTGTTTTCTCTTTCCCAACCTCACTCTTCTCCCTCAAATACATTTTGGTCAAGTTGAATTTTGGAGAGGGGAGACTTGTCTCTATGTGAGTAATTTAATGTACATTGACTTTTTGTTTTTGAAAAAATAAAATGTTTAGAGATTGATTCCCAGATCAAATCACACCTTTCAGTAATTTATTTAAAAGTAATGGAGAGCCAAACATCAGGTATAATTCAGTAGATTTTCATAAATCATTATGTGTACATGTGGTTAAATGGAAGTCCACTTACACATATGAGTGCCTGTCGACTCATTCACAGCTCCATGGGCAAGTCCAGCCTATCTGTCCCAATGGGGATGTATTTGTACTCATTTATCCCTGAGTCAAAAACAACAACAACAACAACAACAACAACACTATGATAAATGATTTAAAAAAAAAAAAAGAAAAATTCATCCCTGAATCATTTATCCCTGAGTCAGGGCTTCCCTGGTAGCTCAGCTGGTAAAGAATCCACCTGCAATGGGTTCGATCCCTGGGTTGGGAAGATCCCCTGGAGAAGGAAATGGCAACCTACTTCAGTATTCTGGCCTAGAGAATTCCATGGACTGTAGAGTCCATGGGGTCAGAAAGAGTTGGCCACAACTGAATGATTTTCACTTTCACTTCATCCCTGAGTCAAGGCTGTTTCTTGGGTGCCACTCTTGTGTATTGTTAGGGTAAGGGCGGTAGTAGATGGCAACATGAAAGGCAGTTCCTGCCATCCAGGAACTGGTTTGAACTGAGTTTTAAGGATCCAGCTCATTATCATTCATGGTCAGACTTTTGTTCTAAGATGCAAGAATGGTATGTAATTAAGTGTTAAATGTTGTGCAGGCTTCCGGATGGTCAGAGAAAGAGGAGATTGGTGTGAACTGCAGGGGTGTATCACCTTGTGGTTGGCTTTGACTCATAGAGTTTTAAAGCAAGAAGGGGTCCAAGAAGGCTCTCTATCTGACCATCTCATTTTATAGATAAGAAAACAGATTTCTTCTCGTCTTCTTCCATATCACCTATTAAATACATTATATGAGCAGACTGCAGTAGACATTATAATTTTTTTTAGTTATCCTATATCCAGCTTTCCCCATGGTCCTGCATCTCCCTTTTGGGAGAATATTTTATTGTATGTGCTCTTTCTAGGGTTCTTTCTCACCCTGAATGTGGTGGAGGACTGTGCCTGCACAGCCAGATAAAGTGTAAGGGGACATGTGACTTAAGCTCAACCACTTGCTTTTTTCCATTTGGCTTTTAAGCTAGCAAGTTTATGACATTAGTTTTCACTGGCGGACATTAATGTATTGCTAGGAATATCCACAGTGGCCTAGGAGTCAGATGTCCTGGACTCTCTGATCTTCGCCCAGTGCATTAGTTTCCTATTGCTGCTGTAACAAGTTGCTACAAACTTAGTAACTTAAAAAAACATTAATTTTCTTATTCCAGGGGTCGGAAATCTTAGTTCCAGAGGTCAGAAATCCAAAATCATGGATTGGCCCCATCATCTGGGCTGAAATCATGGTATTAGCAGGACTGTGCTCCCATCATAAGCTTTTGGAGAAAATCCATTTCTTTGTCTTTCTGAGCTTCTAGAACTGCACTTCCTGTAGTCTTTGACTGGTAGGCCCTTTTTCCATCTGGCTTCACTCAGCATATTGCCTTCTTTCTAGTTAAGTCTTCCTGTGCCTCCCTCCTTTTAAGGGCACTTATGATTGCTTTTAGTGTCTACTTAGATAATCCAGAATAATCTTCCCATCTCCAAATCCTTTAATCACATCTGCAAAACTATTTTATCATATCAGGTAATATTAACATTCACAGCTTTCAGGTATTAAGACCTGGTTGTCTTTGGGAAGCATTATTCAGCCAACTACACAAAGATTTCTGCTTCTCTGTTTTCCCACCCTGATCTTCCAATGTTCCTTCAGTTCTGTGAGGTCCTGATATCTTCTCAGTATACTTGTTTGGGATTTGTTTGCTTAAGAAAGCTAACATTTGTTTCTGTTGCTTACAACCAGGAACCCTACGTGGTAAATCAGTACTGTGTGAAGAACTACAACACCTACACGTAAACATCAACCTTCTTAGAGAGGCCCTGGCCCCATTTTACAGATAAGGAAGCCAAAGCTCAGAGAGAGAATTGCATAAGGCCAGACAGCTGGTGTGAGTGAGAGAACTGGTATTTATTTATTTATTTTTTGATCAAGAATCTCTTTTATTGATTATCAGAAACATTACAAACATCTAGTATGAACAAATTGTAACATGATAGTGTTTAGTTTGAACAATTAATACATTTCAGATATAATATTATACATATTTCAATGCTATTCTCCCCAATCATCTCACCCTCTCCTGGTCCCAGAGTCCAAAAGTCTGTCTATACATCAGTGTCTTTTTGTTGTCTCGTAAATAGGTTTTTTTTACCATCTTTCTAAATTCCATTATATGCTTTAGTATACTGTATTTGTGTTTTTTTTCTGGCTTACTTCACTCTGTATAATAGGCTCCAGTTCCATCCACCTCCTAGAACTGATTCAAATTATTCTTTTTAATGGCTGAGTAATACTCCATTGTGTATATGTACCACAGCTTGTTTATCCATTCATCTGTGGATGGACATCTAGGTTGCTTCCACGTTTGGCTATTGCAAACAGTGCTGCTATGAACATTGGGGTATAGGTCAGATCATACATCATGACCAAGTGGGCTTTATCCCAGGAATGCAAGATCTTCAAATCCGCAAATCAATCAACGTATACACCACATTAACAAACTGAAGAATAAAAACCATATGATTATCTCAATAGATGCAGAGAAAGCCTTTGACAAAGTTCAACATCCATTTATGATAAAAACTCTCCAGAAGAGGAATAGAAGGAACATACCTCAACATAATAAAAGCTATATATGACAAGCCCACAGCAAACATTATCCTCAATGGTGAAAAATTGAAAGCATTTCCTCTAAAGTCAGGAACAAGACAAGGATGCCCGCTTTCACCATTACTATTCAACATAGTTTTGGAAGTTTTGGCCACAGCAATCAGAGAGAAAAAGAAATAAAAGGAATCCAAATTGGAAAAGAAGAAGTAAAACTCTCACTATTTGCAGATGACATGATCCTCTACGTAGAAAACCCTAAAGATTCACCAGAAAATACTAGAACTGATCAATGAAATGGTAAAGTTGCAGGATATAAAATTAACACAGAAATCCTTGCACCTTACACTAATAATGAGAAACTAGAAAAGAAATTAAGAAACAATCCATTCACCATGAATAAAACAATAAAATACTTAGGAATATATCTTCCTAAAGAACCTAAAGACCTATATATAGAAAACTATAAAACACTGGTGAAAGAAATCAAAGAGGACACTAATAGATGGAGAAATATACCATGTTCATGGATCGGTAGAATCAATATAGTGAAAATGAATATACTACCCAAAGCAATTTATAGATTCAATGCAATCCCCATCAAGCTACCAATGTATTCTTCACAGAGCTAGAACAAATAATTTCTCAATTTGTATGGAAATACAAAAAACCTCGAATAGCCAAAGCTATCTTGAGAAAGAAGAAGAACTGGAGGAATAACCTGCCTGACTTCAGGCTCTACTACAAAGCCACAGTCATCAAGACAGTATGGTACTGGCACAAGGACAGAAATATAGATAATGGAACAAAATAGAAAGCCCAGAGATAAATCCACGCACATATGGTCACCTTATCTTTGACAAAGGAGGCAAGAATATAAATGGATTAAAGACAATCTCTTTAACAAGTGGTGCTGGGAAAACTGGTCAACCACTTGTAAAAGAATGAAACTAGAACACTTTCTAACACCATACACAAAAATAAACTCAAAATGGATTAAAGAGCTAAATGTAAGACCAGAAACCATAAAACTCCTAGAGGAAAACATAGGCAAAACACTCTCTGACTTACATCACAGCAGGATCCTCTATGACCCACCTCCCAGAATATTGGAAATAAAATCAAAAATGAACAAATGGGACCTAATCAAACTTAAAAAGCTTCTGCACAACAAAGGAAACTATAAGCAAGGTGAAAAGACAGCCTTCAGAATGGGAGAAAATAATAGCAAATGAAGCAACTGACAAACAACTAATCTCAAAAATATACAAGCAACTTCTACAGCTCAATTCCAGAAAAAATAAATGACCCAATCAAAAAATGGGCCAAAGAACTCAATAGACATTTCTCCAAAGAAGACATACAGATGGCTAACAAACACATGAAAAGATGCTCAACATCACTCATTATCAGAGAAATGCAAATCAAAACCACTATGAGATACCATTTCACGCCAATCAGAATGGCTGCTATCCAAAAGTCTGCAAGCAATAAATGCTGGAGAGGGTGCGGAGAGAAGGGAACCCTCTTGCACTGTTGGTGGGAATGCAAACTAGTACAGCCACTATGGAGAACAGTATGGAGATTCCTCAAAAAACTGCGAATAGAACTGCCTTATGATCCAGCAATCCCACTGCTGGGCATATACACTGAGAAAACCAGAATTGAAAGAGAACTGGTATTTAAAACCAGCCAGTATGACTGGAGAGCATGTGCTCAACTTTCTCAGACTCCTAGTTCAAGTCTCTTTTGATGGTGGACCTTTTCCAAGGATGGGCAGGATTTCATCTGGGCCCTGAAGTCTGGGTCTTATTATTGCGGCAGGGGAGAGATGGCATGAGAAAGTCAGTCTAGGCAAGAGGGAGGCTGGAGAGTAAAAGGTAAATCCAAGAGATGCAGAAGAGGAAGGATAGGGTGGACTTTGATGCCTCATTGGAGGTAAAATAGTAAAAAGAGAGGAAGGAGCCAACCCCCCAGGGAACATTTTTAAGTGAACAAAGCAACTCATTTCTATTGACTTCCCAAGGAAATGATACCCTCACTGAACTCTGAGTTGGAATCCAACTTGAAATCTGTGCCTTCTGGCCTCCTCCTGGTCTCCCCTTAATATGGGCTGTATAAATGCGAATCCCTTTTGTTACTATTCATCAGTCTTTTTGCGTACGTGTGAACAACTTGGCTTTCAAATGCTAATGAGGTTCCCCCTTGGGACTTATATGGTCAGAGCCAAAACCAGTGATTTCTGGAGCTGAGGAGGGAATTCTCTGCCTGGTGCTAACACTCTGGCACTTGTGTTTCTTCTCAGAAGAGAGCTTGAATGTTTGTTTAGGGATGAGGCAAGCCTGGAGAAGGAGGCTCCACACTTGGTCATTTCACCCCACCACTGAAGTAGAGAGCTACATGAGATGCCTACCTGAATTTGAATTTCAGAGAAGCAGCAAATCATTTTTAGTGTAATATTTGCAGTGTTTTGGGGCATTTTAATCCGCCTGCAATACAGGAGACCCTGGTTCGATTCCTGGGTTGGGAAGATCCACTGGAGAAGGGAAAGGCTACCCACTCCAGTATTCTGGCCTGGAGAATTCCATGGACTGTATAGTCCATGGGGTCACAAAGAGTTGGACACAACAGAGCAACTTTCACTTCAATTGGAGCACTTTTGGCCATGGGAGAGTGAAAGTGAAAATATCAGTCACTCAGTTGTGTCTGACTCTTTGCAACCCTATGGACCGTAGCCCTCCAGCCCTCTAGGCTCCTCTGTCCATGGGATTCTCCGGGCAAGAATACTGGAGTGGGTTGCCATTCCCTTCTCTAGGGGATTTTCTCTACCCAGGGACAGAACCCATGTCTCCCTCACTGCAGGCAGACTCTTTACCATCTGAGCCACCAGGGAGGGTACAGTGAAATATGCATGTGCAAAGAGACTGCTAGACTTGGATTGACCAGGAGACTGAGACAGACCCCACGGCCACAAGGAAGGCCGGTTGCAGAAATCTTCCGGTGATGACTTGGGAAGGGGCCTTTGGTTGTAATTGTCCAGAGCATCATTCCATCATCTGCTGCACTGTGCCACTGGGTGAAGGTCAGACCACACCCTCAGGGTCACATCAGCCTCCACTCTCTTCTTACCTGCTGACGCCTACAAGTGGAAATGTTCGAGGTAGAGCTGAGCGCTGACATTCATCAGGAAACAGTTTTGGCACATTCATAGCATGTAGAGCACAGTGTCTGTGCTGATGCTGGTCAGGGATTTGTCTGCCCACTGACTGTCCTCGGCCTTGGAGATCAAGTAGTAAGTAAGACCCCCTCTATGTCCAGAGCTCCCCACCAGGTTCTGTGCTCCTGGTGACAAAAGAAGTGAAGAACGCCATCTCTGCTCCTGAAGAGTGCGCACCTATGCCTCTTAGGACGGGCGGAGAGCTTAGCTTTATTAATTTGGAACTGGAGTCCTCCTCCAGGGCCTCGCTCTGACCTTGTGAAGCACCTGGCCTGTCCGGTGTGTTTGTGTAGATGCTGCGGCGGTCACCACCTGGGGCTCAAGGAGCCTCATACCCTGCTGGTCGCGAGAGTGATGCAGTCAAGCCTGTGGGAGTTAGCAGTGTGTGGCCTTGGAATGAAGGAAACCAAGTTCCCTAGCTTGTTTGGGGACCAAACTCTGTGACCTTGGTATTTTTAGCAAAGCACTGGACTGCGGAATAGTGGAGCTGCCAGGGACCCAGAAGATGCTGCCGGTATAATGGCAGAGAGGGAAAAGCTATTGGCCTTGATCTCACAAGAGAACTGACTTTAATGCCTGGTCTTGCCTTTTATTAGCAATTTAATTTTCTTCGGAGCCTCAGTTGCCTCCCCTGTGAAATGGAGTGGATAGTAACATCAGGATATTTTGGAGGATTTAATGAGATAACATTGGAAAGTGCTCGCAGAGGGTAAGCTCTGTATTGGTCACTGCAGTGTTTCCCGTTCTCACGGCGCTTTGTAAACACCTGTGTTATGACACTCTTTGCGGTGAGTTACGGTCAGTACATTTCTGTGTGTCTCCTTCCGCTAGACTGAGGGCCAGGATGTTTTTCCTATGGTTCACTTTCCTGGAGCCTCTCGCGTAGGCCTCCTCTGGATGAGGCCCAGAGTTGAGCTGAGTAACCTTCAGAACTTGGGTTTTGCTAGAAGACAGGTCTTTGAACTTTGAGTCCTTCTCCTTGGCTCCCTCCATCTCTGACTCTCCCATTGAGGGCCAGGCTGATCCTGTCCTGTGGGGTCTGTTTGAGAGCAGGCGTCTTAGCAGTGCATTGGAAGCTTGTCATTAGACTCTAAAATGCTCAAGGACAGGTTTCCATTGCTCTCCTGTATGCTCAAACAGGCACGGGTTTGGGTAGCAAACTGGCTCTGATCTCTTCATTGATAACTTCTAGGGTTTCTGTGGTATTTCTGTTCATTTGATCTCAGTTTTAACATGGTTATTGATTTCCTCAGTGCAGTTCAATTCCTTGAGCATTTTTTGAGCACATTTTCCTTGCTAGACCCTGGGCTGGGTGTTGAACATGTTGAGATGAAGAAGACAGTGTCTCCAGCTGAGGTATTCTGGATCTCAGAGGGGAGGCAGGTGAGAAAACAGAGGCTTCCTCTAGGATGTGGCAAGGGCAGTGACAGTGGTGAGGACAGAATTTTGTGGGAGTTCAGAATAGGGCCCTTTTCCTTAGTTATCTTTTGTAGCCCATTGCTGTTGTTCCTGACAGATGGATGGGGGAGCCAGACTGTGATCCCTGCCCTCAAGGATGGTTTGAATACTAGGAGAAAGCCAGTGGCAAACGTGCATGAGCCAGAGGTTCCGTTGAAAGCCCTCCTGCACTGGATGAAAGCGAAGAAAGTTTCAAGGGCCAGGGGGCACAGGGCCACGGGTGCATGACCTTGCCTGAAGAATGAAGGGTTTCGGAGGCCTGGGGAGAGGTTGGTTCAGCCAAGGGCTGCACTTGGTAAAGGGGGCCTGGACACATCTCATAGCCGGCTGCTTCTCCCTTTGATATTAGCTTTACTTTTCTCCCCTTTCCTACTTCATCATCCCTGTTTCTCTGATGGTTGCTTCTCCACCAGCTCTTATTTCTTCTCATCGCCTTTCTTGCTTTCACCTCCCCGTGTTCTTTGACTGCTCACCGCCGCCATCCTCCCATTCTCCTTTCCCTCTGCCACTTTTTCTTCCTTTCTCTACCTGTGCCTTCTTGCCTTTTAATAGTGTTCTTGACTTCCTACCTCCATGTTCCAACATGTCCCTTGTTCCTCTCAGTGTTGGAGAGGAGACTTTCACTTTCAGTGGCCTTTCTTATGATGTGAAAGAGCATCTCGTGTGTATCTGGGTATCCTAGGAAACAGAATCCTGCTCTGAATGGGGCAGATTATTCACTGTGTTTGTAAGACAGCAAACCAGAGGGAAAGCAGCCTCCGTGTGTGCCCCTCCAAAGACTGAGAGTACAGTGGGCTTTGCCTGTGAGCAGGATCAGGGCAGCATTGACCCCATTTTCATGGGATTCTGATTCTCTGTAACTATACCTATCCCTGAAGCTTCTCTTTCTCTCCTTTCATTTTTTAAAAAATTCCTGTCCTGATTTTCAGTTCTATTTTCCATGTTTCTCCTTGTTCTCTCTCTAGTTTTTTTTTTTTTTTCCTACTTATTAGAAATTACATCAATCCCCTGCTTTGTGTCTCTCTTTTGCTTTGGAAGATAGAATCAAAAGTTCCTTATTTTCAGATGAGCTGATGGAAGTTTGGGTTGGAAAAGACAGAGAAACGTGTGAAGCTTGCCTAGCTCCTAAGATGCTTTCGAGACTAAGCTTTCTTTCTAGTTCTTATTTTGAGATTGGATCAACATAGTTATAGAATCTTAAAAGAAATCTCTATTGGCTATTTAAATAACCTTCAACCCAATGTTGGAACCCTCTTTCCTTCATTAAGAGGGTTCTTCTGCTCTGTCCTTGAATACTTTTAATGTTAGGAAGTCATTACCACATAAATCAGCCCACTTGTTGGCTAGCACTGCTTGTTTCAAAGTTACTACTCGTGATTATAATCTGGATCTGTGTAATTTGTGCCTGTTGATCTCATATGTGCATTCTCAAGGTAATACAGCATAAGCCTTTTGTTCACATATTAAAGGGACTTAAAGGTTTCGTCTTCAGTCCTTGAAATATTTTGGAGAGATTCCACCAAAAATAATTAAATGAAATAAACAATTCTTGCCACCCTTTTACTGTATAGAAAAGTCAGTTTTCTGAATGACTCATTCCCCAGTAGTTCCATATAGCTGAAATTGTCCTAGAAGTTGTAAGGAAGAAAAAGAACTATCCTATACAAGAAACACTAAAATTAGACAAAATTGTAAAAGCAATATTATTAACATTTGTACTAGGTATAATGTCTAGTTTGTTAGAGATAATGTATACTTTGCACATTATAGTTTAGAGAAAGCGAAAGTGAAGTTGCGCAGTCATGTCCAACTCTTTGTGACCCCATGGATCGTAGCCTACCAGGCTTCTCCATCCATGGGATTTTCCAGGCAAGAGTACTGGAGTGAGGTGCCCTTTCCTTCTCCAGGGGATCGTCCCAACCCAGGGATTGAACCCAGGTCTCCTGTAGGCAGATGCTTTTACTGTCTGAGCCATCAGGGAAGATTCTTAGTTTAGAGAACACTCACAATATTCCATGCCATTTATTTTTGTAAGTAGGCCATGAACTCCCCCGGAGAAGGCAATGGCACCCCACTCCAGTACTCTTGCCTGGCAAATCCCATGGATGGAGGAGCCTGGTAGGCTGCAGTCCATGGGGTCGCTAGGAGTCAGACACGACTGAGCAACTTCACTTTCACTTTTCACTTTCATGCATTGGAGAAGGAAATGGCAACCCACTCCAGTGTTCTTGCCTGGAGAATCTCAGGGACGGGGGAGCCTGGTGGGCTGCCGTCTATGGGGTCGACCGCACAGAGTCGGACACGACTGAAGCGACTTAGCAGCAGCAGCAGCATGAACTCTCCCAGTTTGTAGATGAGGGTAATGAGGCTCATAGAGATTGACTGGCCTCAGGGCACCCAGTTCTCAAGTGCATGAGTCAGGACTGAATCCCAGTTCTTCTGATTCTTAGTCTTCTGCTGTGTCTGTCATAAATACTTAAGTGTCTTCATCTCTCCAAAGTACCTGCAATGTCATGGGATTATATGAAATAAATTGTCTCCTCAAGACAAGGTACTTGGTGTACACAATCTAACAGGATTGTTATGGATTTTTGTTTTGTGTGTGTCTGTTTCTGCATATGGCTGTGGAACTAGAAAAGTGGAAACAAAGAAACCAAATTCAGCTCAGGCGGTGATTTGGGAGCAATTATAAAAATACTCTGTGGGGACCAGTGATGCTATTCCCTAAGTATAAGCATCAGTATGATTGATTTTGTTTGGTAAAAGTTCTAAGTGTCAAGGTAAAGAAGAATGAGTTACTCCTTTACTGCAGTTAATCAAGAGAAATTTCCCGAAGGAGATAGGAAACAGGGAAGTGTAAGAAAATTTTAAATAAAAAATGTGAGGGCTTTGATAGATTGGAAAGTTGCTGTTATTCAGTTGCTAAGTCGTGTCTGACTCCTTGCAGCCCTGTGGACTGCAGCACACCAGGCTTCTCTGTCGTCCTCTATCTCCCAGAGTTTGCTCAAATTCATGTTCATTGAGTTGGTGATGGTTTCTAACCGTCTCATCCTATGCTGCCCCCTTCTCCTTTTGCCTTCAATCTTTCCCAGCATCAGGGTCTGGAAAGAGGGGAAGGTAATTGGTAAGAGTCAGAGGAGGGTTGGGAACATAGTTTGGGGGCAAGAATGAGACAGATGCTGGGGACCTCGTGTTTTACTAATGACTTGAAACTAAGATTCCAATGTGATAATCAGTTTTCTTCCTTTGCAAAGTGAAACCCTGATGCGACTAAATTTAATCTTGCTTGGAATCACTGGTGATTCACTCAAGCTCAGGTGCGCCCACACGCAGCTGGCATCAGCTCTGTGCGCTTTCCAGGCTGATCCTTCTCTAACCCAGCTTCCCCCCATTGAGCTAGGGGGGAAAGCCAGACTGGGGTAACCTTGACCCTCTGTGTCTCCATCTGCAGCATCCTGGCTACTGCGGGAACCCATTTCAACACCCATGTGGACCTGAGGACCCTCCGGGCCGTGCGTGTCCTGAGGCCCCTGAAGCTCGTGTCGGGGATACCTAGTGAGCATCCATCTTTCTTCTTCCTCTGCTAAGAGCTTTACTGTTGTGTCTTCAACCAGATCCAGGGATAAGCAAGAAGTAATTTCCCCAGAGAGGAAGCCCCTGCAGTAATAAATAGAGGACCTGCAGCAATCTGGCATTATCTTCCATTTTAAAATTTAGCAAATTTTTTCACATTTAAAAGATAATGGAAGATCTTTCCAGAAAATGTGGAAAGGAAACAATACAAAATTGAAAATGAAGAGTACCCATTATCCTGTCACTCAGAAATCAATTTTGTTAACATTTTAGCATATTTTTTCATTCATTTTTTTCCTGTGCATTTTAATGTATGTGGGATCATACTGTATTTTTGATTTTGGATCCCAACATGCACATTTGATTTTCCTGACACTAATAATTCTTCAAAAATATGACTTTGAAATCTGTCTTAATATTCTTTATTATACCATCCATGACTTGGGTAGTCCTTTCTGCATTACTATTCATTTAGGTTATTTCCAGCTTTTTTTTTTCCTTTCTTTTTATCCTAAAAAAAGAAATAGCGTGATAACAAATGTCTTTTGACTTAAATATTATTCAGATCTCTGATTATTAGACTAGAATCCTAGAAGTGCAAGTTTTGGGTCCAAGGATACAGTATTTTATGAATAGTGGTTGTACTAATTGTGCTTCCAGGACAATGAATGGGAGAGCTGGGTCTGAGATAAGAGTCATGGGGAAGATGAACTTTGTCCTTGTTCTTTCAGACTTACAACCTAGTAAGACAAGGCCTAATTCCCTTTGGGAAAGAAACACATTCTAGTAGGTTTCATCTGTAAGAAGAATCTAGAAGACAATGTGGGTGAAATGAATAAGGGAAGGGTAATAGGCATGTAAGTGATCAGGGAATAAGGTGAAGAGGAGCAAGGGGTTGATTCCTCAGGGGAGGGGGTGATGGCAGTCTTTGGCTTGATATGTCTTGGTTATCCCTTTGTGAATCATTTTCTCATCTCAGGACCAGTGGTCTTTTTCCCTCAAAGACTTGGCCCTTTCTCCTAGGAGAGGGTACACAGCCTGCCCTGTCAGGGGGTACTAAGTGAGGGCTGTGTTCATCATTCTCTTTCTTTCCTTCCAGGCCTACAGATTGTGTTGAAGTCCATCATGAAGGCCATGGTGCCTCTCCTGCAGATTGGCCTTCTGCTCTTCTTTGCCATCCTGATGTTTGCTATCATCGGCTTGGAATTCTACAGTGGAAAGTTGCACCGAGCATGCTTCATGAACAATTCAGGTAGAGTCACTATTTTGCTGGCTTCTTCTTCCCTTCCTCTCCCTTATGGTCATGGGGGTAATTTCAGGGCATTTGGAGGCTAATTGGAAAACAAAGTGTGTCCTATCCCAACCCTAGAATTAGAAGCAGAGGCTTCCTAGTCATCAGCTTTATGAGGTACAACCAGCCTAAAGATCCCCATTGCACACTGATATTGCAAAGCAAATAACCTCTTAGGTTTATAGTCTGTTTCAAATAGAAGGTCTCAGCTGCCCCATTCCTCGGTAGAAGGCTATCAGAAGGCATGTCAAAAACCATTTGCCTGAAAAATTACCCTTTGTACAGGGTAATTGTACTCTTTGGCCCACAGCCAGAAAGACCTCAGGAGTCTGAAGTCAGACCTGGGGCCCTCCAGATCTTGGGGACATTTTCCCTCCGTGCTCAAGCTCATGACATTCCCCCCTTCTGCTGTCATCCATGCATAGTGTGGAAGAACTGAGGGAGTTCTGAGCATGACTTGGCAGTGGTTAAATGAGCGAGGTATACCGCGGAAGAATTGATGCTTTTGAACTGTGGTGTTGGAGAAGACTCTTGAGAGTTCCTTGGACTGCAAGGAGATCCAACCAGTCCATCCTAAAGGAGATCAGTCCTGGGTGTTCCTTGAAAGGACTGATGCTAAAGCTGAAAGTCCAGTACTTTGGCCACCTCATGAGAAGAGTTGACTCATTGGAAAAGACCCTGATGCTGGGAGGGATTGGGGGCAGGAGGAGAAGGGGACGACAGAGGATGAGATGGCTGGATGGCATTACCGACTCGATGGACATGAGATTGAATGAACTCCAGGAGTTGGTGATGGACAGGGAGGCCTGGCGTGCTGCGATTCATGGGGTCGCAAAGAGTCGGACACGACTGAGCGACTGAACTGACTGAATTGACTGAAGAGATCTCACATTCTTGTCTCTGTATCTTGTTTGTTCAAGTTGAGTAGAGTGCTTTAGGAGGAAGGATGAAGGGGAGAGGTTGAATGAGCCCAATTAGGCATGATGTTTTTATGAAAAGAATCTTTAAAGGACACCGTCCATGTTGGATTTGTTTTAATTTTTGTCTTATTCCAAATGAGGAATTTAGGTCAAAAAAAACAAGGAGTTAAGACCCACGAAATGGACTGTAGTTTATAGTTGTTCCCAGGGAACCCAGAAACAACTGAGGGGCTATCCTGTAGTCTAAAGATAGAAAAAATCAGTTAAGATTCTGCCTTCAGCTCAGACCTTTCTGGGTGATACCCAGTCCTGTAAATTCCTGTGGGGCTCAGGAGATGGTAGAAGATGTGACCTGCAGAAAGTAGGGGTGGGGGCGGGGCATGTGGAGGAGGCTTCATTTTCAGAGCAGGTTAGGAAACACTGGGTTGAACACATTACAGCTTGTGAGCTGTGAGGTGTAGCGATGCTTGAGATGGGTAGGAGCTGGTGACAAAGAGGATAAACCTTCTTGTGGGAGAGAGAAATGCATGCTTGTGGTCTCCTGGGGTTATTTTCAGCTCATGCGAAGCATCACATGGTTTATCCCCCACTCTCCAAATGTGTCTGCAGGTATTCTAGAAGGATTTGACCCCCCTCACCCATGTGGCGTGCAGGGCTGCCCAGCTGGTTATGAATGCCGGGACTGGATCGGCCCCAATGATGGGATCACCCAGTTTGATAACATCCTTTTTGCTGTGCTGACTGTCTTCCAGTGCATCACCATGGAAGGGTGGACCACCGTGCTGTACAATGTGAGTAGAGCTGGCAAGGGGCCCAAGCAGAAGGGAAGGATCATGGAATTAGGCTCCTGGCTTGGTTGGGGTTGGTTAGCCGGGGGAAAGGGAAGATTGGAAATGTGTATGGGGGTGTGCATGTATGTGTGTGGACTCAGCCTTGGTAAGGCTTAGAAGTTTCCATGCTTCTGTTTTTGGTCTCTTGCTAAGCACACAGCTTCTTAATAGAGTTAGGAAATTACATGCCATATTTGGTGGGTGAACAATGCTAGTTAAATCAGATCAGCTCAGCCATTATAGAGTATGTTTTGCTACTGGTTTGATGTGGTGGTAGGAGTCTGAGGTAAGTAAGGGGTACTAAGTAAGGGGTACCAAGAGTTATAGATTTCTTGGTTGCTCTCTTTAAAGAACTGCCATTGATCTGGAAAGATATTCCAGTAGTTCTCAATCTTGGCTGCCCACTGGAATTAGCTGGGAGGGAGCTTTAAAAATTTACACTGCCTGGGCTGTACTCCAGACTAATTAAGTAGGAATAGCCCTAACCCACTCCAGTGCTCTTGCCTGGAGAATCCCAGGGACAGGGGAGCCTGGTGGGCTGCCGTCTATGGTGTCGCACAGAGTTGGACACGACTGAAGTGACTTAGCTGCAGCAGCAGCAGCTAGGGGTAAAGACCTGTCATTGATTTTTTTTTTTTTTTTTGAAGCTTCCTAGCTGATTCTAATATGTAGTCACTCTCAAGAACCATTGCATTACATGCATGTAAGAAACATGCTTAGTTGTAGGATTCACTAGGGATGCTTATTAAAAATTCTGATTCACAGGCCCTTTGGAGATTTGATTTCATGTGGTATTGGAGAGCTGAGTTATATGTTTTACACATGCTTCTGGTGATTCCTATGATCAGCCACATTGGGAAGGATTTAAGCTGATGCATAAGACAACGGTGTCTAGCTGCCTGTCTGGGATGTTTGGGGATCCCTGCATGAGGACAGAAGTTAGGGTGACTACTTAAGTCTCTTTTACCTCCCAGAGTCTGATCTTAATAAGTTATGAAAGGTATGGTGCAGAATCTAAGTTCTAAAATGAAAGAGTAGGGAGTTGTGTGGTTTGATGCTTAGGGGAGCCTAGGGAGGCAAAGCAATTTGGGCAAATTGTCTTTGTAAACAGATGTTCATAAAGGTCTGTACTCTCCTATGCCTCCCGCCATCCCACCCTAGGGCACATCCGTTGGGAGCGATCATTATCTCACTTGCCCTCCCCTCGGCTTCTTTACCCTAAGGCACCCTCAGATTCCTTCTAACCTGATTCTTCTATACATATAAATGTAATGGATGGGACATGGGGTCATTTACAAAAAGCCCCCTTTAGAATGATTTGAGGACACAATCTGTACTGGAAGGAAAAGAAATGCTGTCTCATGAGAGACTCAACCAGGTTGTCATGGAGAAGGAGCCAGGGTCTGCATAAGGCCCATACCAGTAGGTGCCTAGTAAACGTCCATCATTAACTCGGACCCATCCCTGTGCCACGTGAGCAAGGCAGGTGGGGCTTTGCAGAAAAGAGCTGCAGGCTGTTCACACCAAAGCTCTGGGAGAGGTGTTGAAGAAGTCCCAAGGACCAGCACATGCCTGGCAAGCCCAGGGGTTATGTGTGACCTAGAAAAACCTTGAGAACACTCTGGGATTCTTACCAGTTGTGGGGGTGGCAGGGAGGAGGGAAGGGAGACAAGGTTGATGGGGCCAGTCACTCCTCATTTGAGATGTGAAGGTTGTCTTGAGGCCATGTCACTCAGATTAACCAGGCGCCTCTGGAAATGACAGCACTGGGCCCCGCAGTGGCTGGTATCATTTGCGGGGCTTTGGGCAGGATGGCTTTCAATTATATGTGTAGACTCACCTAAGTGATGTGATAAATGCTCTGAAAGCCCAAAAGCAGAAGTGTTGCATTTGAAGATACAGGCGAGATCTATTGGTCCTCCAGGGCCAAGACTCAGAAGGTACTGAGATAAGCAGGAGTCACTCATCACTTGGTTTCGTTCCTTTGTTCATTCATTCATTAATTCTTTCAACATGTATTTGTGAGCATCTGTGATGTGTCAAGCACTGTGCTAGGCACTGGGGAAACAGAGGGAGAAAAAGTGCCATGACTGCTGTGCTCCTGGTTCAGATTCCAGCCTCTCTCTGGTTGTCTGTCCAGCATAGGTATGGAGGTCACACAGAGACAGTGAACTTGCTCTCCTGTGTAGGTGTGCCCTACCGAGGAAGCAGGGAGAAGAGGTCAGATGGCAGATCCTCTGACACCTTTCATTGCATGGGCTGCCAGGACCTCAGACACACAGTACCACTGACTTTCAGGCCATCCGTCATTGAACTTTGGCTTACTGAAGGCCTTCTGCTACCTCTGTGGCTGGATCCAGGCTTGAGAGAACTCATTGAGCTATAGGACTGGCTTCCAAAAAGTGGCTAGCTGCTCATTGGGCAGAATGAACTCGTGCCCACTTTGAAATGACGTCACTTTCCAAAGCTTTGGATCTAGGGGGAGGGCATGGAGCCAGGAGCCCACAGGCAGAGATGATGGTCATAGTGAGGCTAATAACTACCCCTTGATTCAGGAGAAGTTGGATGGAAAAGGCATCCCATTTTCAACCAGTAGGGCAAGGAAAAGTCTGGCTCCCTAGGAAGAGAGGAAGTCAGCCAAGTCCAGCTTCCCTTGAACAGGGAACTGGGGTGTGAAGCATGGCCCAGGTGGAGCTCTCCTATAGGAACTGGACACACATCCTGTAGTTAGGATTGTCTTCTGCTGGAGGAAGGTTCAGAGCCAGGTGTGTTCATACTGGTGGGCGTGGGGCTTGCAATATATGGTGGAATCACATCATATGCTTTTGTTTAAAAAAAATTAAACAGAGTGAATTTTAAAGGTGTTATTGACATTATTCAACCATTCATGAATGAGGGAGCATCCCATCTCACATCTGGAAGGGAGTGCTGAGGAGCTATACGAAATGAAAGGCTTTTATAGACAGAAGGGCACTGGTCCAGGAAGTTAGTAAAAAGTGGATTGGTTGTGGCAAGGTCACTTTCCTTTAAGGCAGGGGTCCCCAACCTCTAGGATCTAATGCCTGATGATCTCAGGTGGAACTTAATGTAATAATAAGAGAAATAAAGTGCACAATAAGTGTAGTGTAGTTGAATCATCCCCTAATCACCCCACCGCCACCCCTAGCCTGGGGAAAAATTGTCTTCCACGAAACTGGTCTCTGGTGCCTGCCAAAAATGTTGGGAACCGCTGCTTTAGGAGATGGCAGGGTTTTATCAGGCAGATGACCTCATTCACACTGACCAGGTGATTTCTGATTGCCTGGTTTAAGAGCCCATTTGTGGGAGAGACTGACACTGTAATAAAGTTTTAATTTGGTGACATGGGGCTTTAGTACAAGTGACTCTGTTTTGGACCTGTTGTCTTGTTTTTTCACACTGTTAATTTACCCAAATTCAACTATTCAGCTTGGACCAGAAAGGGGATTCAGAACTTGTGGACACAATAGGGGAAGAAGAGAATGGGCTGAATGGAGAAAGTAACTTCGACATGTATATACCACCATGAGTAAAATAGATAGCTGATGAGAAGTTGTTGTGTAACTCTGGAATCCCAGCCTGGTACTCTGTGGATGACCTTGGTGTGTGGGATAGGGGGAGGGGAGGGAGGCTGAAGAGGGAGGTGATGTACGTATATATAATTTTGGCTGATTTGTTATACAACAGACAATAACACAACATTATAAAATAATTTTCCTACAATTAAAGAATAAATTTAAAAAAGGATCTAGGGTATGAGGAAAAGAACATTTAAACAGTGGGGACTAATTCACCTACCACTCCTCTCCTGTTTATGCCCATTAAGAGTATGAGATCAGAGGTACCTAGGATCTGGGCTGAAAAATTGCATATTCTGGTGGCCCATGCCAACAATACCTGAGTATTTATTTTCTTCTCTTAATTTCAACTTAAGATTTTGAAAATGAAAAAGTTTTACATATGTATTAGAACTGGTTACACACTACTGGATTAACTGTGAATGACTAAGTCGCCTTGTGCAAATGCTAAGTCCCTTCAGTCATGTCTGCCTCTTTGCAATCCCATGGACTGTAGCCCATCAGGCTCCTCTGTCCATGGGATTCCCCAGGCAAGAATACTGGCTTGGGTTGCCATGCCCTCCTCCAGGGGATCTTCCCAACCCAGGGATTGAACCCAGTTCTCTTATGTCTCCTGCATTGGCAGGTGGGTTCTTTACCACTAGTGCCACCTGGGAAGCCCCTACTCTGAATACATGCGTGTATGTATATATGTTTCACCATAGAGAAAAATCAGCCATGGTGCCTTTTATTGTCACCACTGTTCAGAGGTTGCAGATATAACTGGTTGATTTCCCTTTCTACCACTCATTCCAGAAAGGCCCAATTCACCCAGCTGCCGTATTTCCTCACAAAGGCCACAAAGAAAAGGGAGTCCCTTTTTCCCATTCCAGTGTCTCCTCTATTTAATGGTCACAACAAATATGTAAGATTTATTGGCACCAGTTACGCTTGAACCATTAGGAGTGCCTTCAGGTTGACACTGTATACAGAAGCTCTCTCAAACATGTGGACTTGGTTTAACCTTTTTCTGTATACTGTAAATGCTTCCCTGGTGTTAGCATTCCTTTTGTGCTGCACAAACCCTTCCTAAATGCTTCCTGTGACCTTGTATGGCTCCACCATTGATTTTGGTTAGCATCATTGGCATGCAGCCTTTCTCATTATCCTGCTTGATTGTAAGGGTAGGGGAGAGTTCCCATTGTCAGGGCAACCTGGAGTCCTGCGTGCTGAACTCTATTTAGTCTCCCAGCATTTCAAGTTGGTTTGGTCACCCTCCAACTGTATTCTTGGCTTCCCTCCCTCTTGTGGTAGAAAGATGCAAAGCAGTCTACGGTTCTGCTGGCTGCTTCTCCCTGTTTTGACTGTCTCTGCAAAGGTCTCCGCCACTTGCAGACTCTCCCTTCTTCTAACTGGTTTAATTTGTTTCATGTCTCCTAAACTGGAGACGACTCTTGAGAATCCCTTGGACTGCAAGGAGATCAAACCAGTCCATCCTAAAGGAAGTCAGTCCTGAATATTCATTGGAAGGACTGATGTTGAAGCTGAAGCTCCAATACTTCGGCCACCTGATGTGAAGAGCTGACTCATTACAAAAGACCTTGATGCTGGGAAAGATTGAGGACAGGAGGAGAAGGGGGTAATAGAGGATGAGCTGGTTGGATGGCATCACCGACTTGATGGACATGAGTTTGAGCAAGCTCCGGGAGCTGGTGATGGACGGGGAGGCCCGGCATGCTGCAGTCTATGGGGTTACAAAGAGTCAAGACACCACTGAGCAACTGATTTGAACTGTTTCTGGATGGGTGTTCTTTCTCCTGGACAGTGCCTCCTTCTCTCTTGGTTCAGTGCAGTTCACTCTGCAAATATGACTGTGATTCCAGGATTAACTTCTAACCTTCTTCACCTGAATGAGATGTGGCTCTCAGATCCGGCTTTCTGCTGATTCTGGTCTGAATTGGGTTTCTCTCTTGTGACTCTGGTTTTGTGTTCTCTGCTGTTTGTGGTTATCAGGACTAATATACAGACTACAAGGGTTCCCAGTCTGTGTGTGCAATTACTGCAACCTGTGCTCTTCAAGTCCAGTTTTTTGAAATACTTATTTGGCTGTACCAGCTCTTAGATGGGGCATGTGGGATCTTTAGCTGTAGCAGGTAGAATCTAGTTCCCTGATCAGGGATTGAATCCAATGCCCCTTGTGTTGAGAGAGCAGAGTCTTAGCCACTGGACGACCAGGGAAGTCCCAAGTCCAGTATTTTGATCTGTATTTCATCTGTGTTTTTCACGGAGCTATTTTTCTTCTCACTTGGTATCTATAACTCATGCAGATGTGCATAGTTCTAAGAGGCATACTCTTCTCTGACTTTGCAGGTAATGCCAGCTTTATCTGTTATGACTGCTTCAGTGCTCTATGCTGCCATGGGAGAGATTTTTTGATGGTGTATCCAGTCTTAGGACTTTAAATACGATCTATACCCTGAAAATTCCAAATTTATGTCTCCAGCTTAAACTTTCTACTCTGAATTCATTTAGCCAGCTCTCTCCTTACATCACCATATAGCTATCACAAATTCCTTTCCTGGAAAGGAAATACTCTTTCCTGGGTTTTGGCGAGAAGAGGAGAGTCTCCCTCATTCTCAGAAGTCCTTTGGTCCTATGACTCGCTTTTAAGTTGCCTTCTCCCACCTGCGTATAGTTAATAGTTCCTGAATGGTTAACAGCTACTCACTTTTTACCCTGTTGGCATTTAGCTTATGTGTGTTATGCATAAGCATGTTGAAAGAATAAAACCATATCCGAGGGTTGGTGGAAAACTGCCATCTTCAGCTTCCTGAAGCTTCTCTGATTGTATGGTATCTACAGAGAATGTGTTTGGTGCTGACTTCCATGTGACTGGGGAATGTGTCTACTCATCTCTGCTTTAGTTTTCATCACCACCTCCTCCACATGCCCTGGGAACAGAACATACTCAAAACTCATTTGACAAATAGGGGCCAGGAACCTACCACCATCTTCTGGTGTCAGAGTGATAAGGTGTACCAGTTAACCTAGGATACGGTATCCAGTAGGTAAAATTTGTGGATTTCTGTAACCAGTAAGTCATGCTCTGGAATAGGCTGTTTTTCTCTCTACATCCTTGTCTGCATGACCCTGTTCCCATGTCCTTGCAGGAGTCTGGGACCCAATACAGATGACACCTGGAATCTGACATCAGTGTCTGTTCTCATATGACTTGTCTAATACACAAAGGGATTGATAAGTGTATCTTGGAAGTTAGTCTTGCCCTGTCCCATGCAGGCTGAGGGGTGAAGTACATTGGGAAGAAGATGAAGAATTGAGCTGGGACATGAATGAGGAATTTGCGATGCTTAAATGGTGGTGTAAGGAGAGAGTTGGATAAACGAATTTAGGGTATAAGCCTAGACTGGAGGTATAAATTGGAAGTTTTCAGTGAATAGATGGTATTTAAAGCCCTAAGACTGGATAAACCATCAAGGAAGGGAATATCTAACCATAGGGAAGAGGTTTCAGAACCGAGTTCCAGTGTTGAGATACGGGTGAGTTAAGGAGTTATCAGCAAGAAGACTGAGAAGGAGTAGTGTAGGGGATCGGAGAGGGATGGTGTCCTGGAGGCCAAGGGAGGAGATTGTTGCAGAGAGGAGGAGGTCGCAGTGATCAGCTGAGTCCAATGATGCCTAGGGATGGGTTAAGTAAGTGCTAAGGATTAATCATCAGAGGTCAGGAGAGGGCAGTGGGAGGGGCAAAAGCCTGATTGGGGAAGGTTTAAGAGAAGGTCGGAGATATGGTCATACTCGTTGTGGTGAGTTTTGTTGAAAGAGGAGCAGAGAAAACGGGAAAGGTAGATGAAATACCATTTGCTTTCTTATGAGATGAATCTTTCAAGATGAAAATCATTGCTGGTGGAGAGAGAGGACAGTTGGTGGAGCAGCCTTCCAAAGCAGGTGAGAGGGGGTGGGCTCCTAGCCTGGCAGAGTCCAGGTGGAGGACTGGGCTTGGCGCCCAACTTTAGGGTTCATTGATAGTCCTAGGAGGGAGGCTGCAGAGGCTGGGATGTGGGTAGGGTGGCAGGAGCTTGTGGAAATTCTCCTATTGTTTCTATTTTCTTAGTGAGATTGGAAGCCAGGTCATTTAGCAGAGGTTGGGAGAAGGGAAATGCTGAAGTTTGAGGGAAGGTGGAAATAGTTTTCCAGAGAACGAAGAAATGAGTGGAGTGGGGATGTAACTGCTGGGCTGCATTTGAGACCCACTTGGGGTTCGTGTTGCTGGGGTGAAGGTGAGACCAGTGTATGTGCTGTGTTTTCCTATGGTCACATTTGGCCCCTGAGGTTCAGGCAGGAAGTAGGTACAGAGCTGACTTTGACCAGACTAGTTTTGCCAGGTGAGCCTAATGAAATGAGCATCAGAAGACTGACCTTAGCAGAGCAGTGAAATTTGACCTGGGTAGGAAGGAAAGAGAATGGGGCGACAGAGGATGAGATAGATGGTTGGATGGTGTCATGCACTCAGTTGACATGAGTTTTTGCAAGCTCCAGGAGATAGTGGAGGACAGAGAAGCCTGGCGAGCATGCTGCAGTCTATGGGGTCTCAAAGAATCTGACACGACTGAGTGACTGAACAGCAATAAAGAAAGGAAAGAGGTGGGGGAGAGACAGCGAAAAGGGAGTAAATGTATTATAGGCCCTTTTTCAAATGTTACTCTAGAATCTGCTGGATAAATTCAGTGTGTGGAATGAGTTGAGAAGCCTGCCTCATTGCATGGAGGAAGTAGGAAGTGAGTTTTAAAGCCAAATGTTCTGATTTCTAATTTGGTGCTTGAACTGCCCCCAATAGAGGGAGAGTGAGGGAGGGAGGGCAGGGTGTGTGTGCACACACACGTGCAGAGTAAGCTGTGACCGGAAGGCGTGGTTCACCTCGTGGGCCCTCCCAGACTTCACTCCTGGGCGCCTGGCCCCGCTTCAGCCCAGTTCAGAGCGTGGACTTGGGGAACTTTTGGGGACTGAAACCTACCAGGCCCGCCCACCTTCCTCACTTGCATTGTACTCCGTCATCTTGTTTTCTTCCTCGGAGTGTCTCTTTTAAAAAAAAAACACATTTATGTTTGTAGCTTCTGCTGCTGCCTTTGGCAGCCTGCTCTCGTTTGAATCACTTGTCCTCTCTCTAAACCGTGCAATGCCTTCCGCCTGCGTCCTGCCCGCTGGGCCAGAGTCCAGGGTCTACTATTTCCAGTCCTTGGCTTCCTCTGTTGGGGGAGGGGGGAAGGGGAACAAAGCTGTGATTTTCTTTCTTTCTCCCTCGTACATATTTCCATCCATAGCTGCTTCCATCCTGAAATTATCCCCACTCTTTCATATCCATTTTGATTTCTTAATAATTTGTCAAGCCAGAGATGTCCTTCTGTTTGGGGTTGATTCCAAATATGCTAAGTTTGCCTCCTGATCGGGCGCCTGGATTTCACACCACTCACCAGGCCAGCCTCCAGATCTTTTGTCTACGCAGACCCATTAGGCTGGCTCAGGGCTCTTGGCCTTTCTTTTAGCCCACTCTAATACACAGTTTAATTTCTGATCCCTGGCCAGAGGCCTCGGGTGCCTGGTGTGTCATGCAGCCTTAGGCTATGATCTCTCTGTTCTAAGGCAACCCCATGCCTGAGGACTAAGGGGCAGAAATTAACTGGGGTGGTGCCTTGGTGACTCAGTGGCTGTTTCAGGTACTTTCCACTGGATCCCCCTTGGAGGCCAAATCCTTAATGGAATCCCAGCTAGACAGGGATGGCACAGTGCCAGCCTCTGGCACTCGGCAAGCCAAAATGGCCTGTCTTCATTTTTCCCTCAATTTATCATTCTCTAGAAAAGTATTTATTGAGGACTTTCTTTCAGTGCCCCTCAGAGTGTGGTCCATCTTAGAATCGGCTGAGGGGCAATTAATATAATTACAGATTCCTGGGCTCTGCCTGGATCTAACGACTCGGCAGCTGCAGAGGCAGGAGGAAGGAATATGTATTTTTCACATGCTCCCTTGTGATGCTGAGGCTGCAGTGAAGTTTGAGAATGACAGTTCCGTGTGACAGTGATGACTCGGCGCGGGGAGGGTGTGAGGTGGTCTGCATAGTGGGGGCCTACTGGAGAGAAGCCTTCAGCCTGTCTCTCCTGCTGCATGCATTTCCATCAGGTCCTACTTTAATCAATATTTGTCTAATACAAACGAACTGACACACAGTGGGCTCTCAGGAAAGAGGACAAGGACCACTGGCGCTTCCATTCTCCTGAGGACACTTTAGAGTTTCCCTGGTGGCTCAGTGGTAGAGAATCCGCCTGCCAAGCAGACAACTCACGTTCAGTCACTGAGTAGGGAAGATCCCCTGCAGAAGGAAATGGCAACCCATTCCAGTATTCTTGCCGGGAAAATCCCATGAACAGAGGAGCCCTGATGGGCTACAGTCCATCACAGAGAGTCAGGCATCACTTAGCAGCTGAGCGCACATGCGTGCAAGGGCACTTTGCTGGCTGCCCTCCTCCCATGCTTGCTGGTCTCCTTCTCCCTCTCCCATCCCTAGGCCTCTGCCGTTGGCCAGAATCAGGGACTTGTTAGCTGAGATCTGTAGGTGGACTCTGGTGGCTTCACAGAATTGTCTCATTTTGTTTTTAAAATACCTTAAAAAAATTTTTTTTAATAATTGAAGTATAGTTGATTTACAGTATCTCAGGTATGCAGCAAAGCGATTCAATTATACATATATACCCTTTTTAATTGTAGGTTAGATACAGCTCCCTGTGCTATCCAGTAGATCCTTGTTGTTTGTCTGTTTTTTATATAGTAGTGTGTATCTCTTATTCCCATATTTCTAATTTATCTCTCCCCTGCTTTCCCCTTTGGTAACTGTAAGTTTATTTTCTGTGAGTCTGTTTTGTATGTAAGTTCATTTTTATCAATTATTTATATTCCACATATAGGTGATATCATATAATATTTGTCTTTCTTTACTTAGTATGTGTGACTTTACTTAGTACGATAATCTCTTAATGTGGTAATCTCTGCTGCTGCTGCTAAGTCACTTCAGTCATGTCCGACTCTGCAACCCCATAGACAGCAGCCCACCAGGCTCCCCCATCTCTGGGATTCTCCAGGCAAGAATACTGGAGTGGGTTGCCATTTCCTTCTCCAGTGCATGAAAGTCAAAAGTGAAAGTGAAGTCGCTCAGTCGTGTCCAACTTTCAGCGAGCCCATGCATGGTAGCCTTCCAGGCTCCTCTGTCCATGGGATTTTCCAGGCAAGAGTACTGGAGTGGGGTGCTATTGCCTTCTCTGGTGGTAATCTCTAGGCTCATCCAAAAAAAGTCTGTCACTATTTCCACTGTTTCTCCATCTGTTTGCTATGAAGTGATGGGACCAGATGCCATGATCTTAGTTTTCTGAATGTTGAGTTTTAAGCCAGTTTTTTCACTCTCCTCTTTCACTTTCATCAAGAGGCTCTTTTGTTCTTGTTTGCTTTCTGCCATAAAGGTGGTGTTATCTGCATATCTGAGGTTATTGATTTATCTCCTGGCAATCTTGATTCCAGCTTGTGCTTCATCCAGCCCAGTGTTTCTCTTGATATACTCTACATATAAGTTAAATAAGCAGGGTGACAATATACAACCTTAACATACTCCTTTCCCTATTTGGAATCAGTCTGTTGTTCTATGTCCAGTTCTAACTATTGCTTCCTGACCTGCATACAGATTTCTCAAGAGGTAGGTCAGGTGGTCTGGTATTCCCATCTCTTGAAGAATTTTCCACAGTTTGTTGTGATCCACACAGTCAAAAGCTTTGGCATAGTCAATAAAGCAGAAGTAGATATTTTTATGGAACTCTCTTGCTTTTTTGATGATCCAGTGGATGTTGGCAATTTGCAGCCATGAAATTAAAAGATGCTTGCTCCTTGGAAGAAAAGTTATGACTAACCTAGACAGCATATTAAAAAGCAGAAACATTACTTTGCCAACAAAGGTCCATCTAGTCAAATTATGGTTTTTCCAGTAGTCATGTATAGATGTGAGAGTTGGACCATAAAGAAGGCTAAGTGCTGAAGAGCTGATGCTTTTGAACTGTGGTGTTGGAGACTCTTGAGAGTCCCTTGGAGTGCAAGGAGATCCAACCAGTTCATCCTAAAAGAAATCAGTCCTGAATATTCATTGGAAGGACTGATGCTGAGGCTGAAACTCCAATACTTTCGCCACTGGATGCAAAGATCTGACTCATTTGAAAAGACCCTGATGCTGGGAAAGATTGAAGGCAGGAGGAGAAGGGGATGACAGAGGATGAGGTGGTTGGATGGCATCACCGACTCAGTGGACATGAGTTTGAGTAAACTCCAGGAGTTGGTGATGGACAGGGAGGCCTGGAGTGCTGCAGTCCATGGGGTCGCAGAGTCATACACGACTGAGCCACTGAACTGAACTAGGTTCATCCATGTTGCTGCAAATGGCACTATTTCATCCTTTGTTATGGCCAAGTCATATTCCACTGTTTATGCGTGTGTGTTATATCACATCTTCTTTATCCATTCATCATTTGAAGTACACTGAGTTTGCTTCCATGTCTGGGCTATTGTAAATTGTGCTGCTGTGAATATTGAGGTACATGTATCTTTTTGAATTAGAGTTTTTGTTTTTTCTGGAAGTGGAATTGCTAGATCATATGGTAATTCTATTTTTAGTTGTTTAAGGAGCCTCCATACTGTTCTCCATATTGGCTGCACCAATTTGCATTCCCACCAACAGTGGAGGAGGGTTCCTTTTTCTCTGCACCTTCTCCAGCATTTGTTTATTTGTAATCTTTTGATGATGGCCATTCTGACCAGCGTGAGGTAGTCAAATCATTGTAGTTTTGATTGGCATTTCTCTAATAGTGAGTAATGTTGAGCATCTTTTCACATGCCTGTTAACCATCCATATGTCTTTGGAGAAATGTCTATCTTAGATCTTCTGTCCATTTTTTGATTAAGTTTTTTTTTTTTTTATATTTAGCTGTATAAGCTGTGTGCCTTAAAAACTTACCCCTTGTCAATTGCATCATTTACAGATATTTTTTCCCATTTCATAGATTGTCTTTCATTTTGTTTTTAGTAAAATAAATCTTTTAACAGTCATACTTCCTTGAATCCAAGATATATATTATTGATTAGAAGATCTGCTAAAATCTTAATAATAGTTTTAAAGGGGGGGTCCCCTACTACATTCTATATGTTACATGTTCATATATTTAGAGTTGTAAACCCTTGTCTGTGAAGAAAGGTGTATTTTCAAATTAAGGAAGTATAAAATCTACACACAAAAGGCTAAGAAAAGCATGATCAATGTGCTTGAGACCAAATGTTCATTCTTGGAGACTACCTGTGGACACCTGGCTTATTTGTACAGACCCTGGAGGAAAGCTGTCTTTGCCATCTCTGTGTTTGTTTGAACTTTGTGTAAATGCACTGTTGATTAGAAGGCTTGTAGTTCTGTGTTAGTCTTTTTAAAAATTCAAGTCTGAGCTTGTTTGCTCACAGAAAGGGATATAAGTGAGCATGCTATTCCTTTTATGTATGATTCAGGATTTTCTCAGTCCTGTGAAACTAAAACAAAATATGGAAATAAACTGGATACCAAAGCTGATTCGGGACTGCAGCAGTCATCCTTACCCGAGCTTCAGGGCTCGTCTTCCTCAAAACCACCTGATTTGAGTGAATGATTCGGCATTACATATATGTTTTATAATATAAATACATATATATTAAGTTGCAAAAATATATTTATGCCAAAGGTGGTCCTCTCTGTGTTTTCTGCATTGATGTTCTGATGTAAATCTTGTTTGACGCAGTGTCTGTTAATAGAGGTGGTGTAACAGCGATTATGAATCCTGGTCCCACCTTTACTACCTGTGGGACCTGGGCAACTTAATCTCTGTTGTCCTTTTCTATAATGTGAGGGTAATTATGTTACCCCCCTAGTAGAATCATAGTAAGAATTAAAGGAGGTAATGGGTAAAACCCTTGGCATGTGCCTAGCACATAAGCACTGCTGCTGTTGCTGCTGCTACGTCGCTTCAGTCGTGTCCAACTCTGTGCGACCCCATAGACGGCAGCCCACCAGGCTTCTCTGTCCCTGGGATTCTCCAGGCAAGAACATTGGAGTGGGTTGCCATTTCCTTCTCCAATGCATGAAAGTGAAACATGAAAGTGAAGTCGCTCAGTGGTGTCGGACTCTTAGCGACCCCGTGGACTGTAGCCCACCAGGCTCCTCCATCCATGGGATTTTCCAGGCAAGACTACTGGAGTGGGGTGCCATTGCCTTCTCTGAAGAAGCACTAGCGGTGTTAAATAATTATTTAGAACATTTTGGACAAACCACTCATATGGGAAAGACAAGCAGAGCATCTTCTTCCACTGCCCACCCTCTCTACAGATCTGCTTCTCACTGACTTCCCGTCTTTTAGTCTAGCCACTTAATGTCTGTCATGTGCCTCTTTGCCAATAATACGTTCACATTTTTTGAAATTAGTTTTTCCTCCAAAATGTTGGCCACCTCTCCCACAGAGCCTTCTCTGACTATCTCTGAAAACTCAAAAGATGAGAGGTCTTTTTTCTAAGCCCTTGACCTGAATGTCATTCATTTGGTGCTTTTCGAAGATTCCCACATCAGAAGTTGTCTTTTAGGTGCCTCTGCCCCTTTTCCCTTTTGAAAGGCCCATTATGTCTTCTCGCAACAACCACAGTTCCCCAGACGTGAAATTCAGTAAATACCCATCGACAGGCTCATTTCACAGGGAAGCTCTGTGATCTCACCCAGGGCGTGTGGGCTTCCAGACCACCCGGCTGTCAGCATATGCAGCATGAGGTCTGTGCTCAGATGAGGGAGCTGCTGTCGGGAGGGACGCCACTAATGCTGGGCAGTGGGCTGTTACCATGGTTACTGCCGTCCGCTATCACTGCTGGGCTCCAGCTCAGTGCCCCGTTCCCTTCTCCGGTGACAGGTAGTGATACATACACAAACCAGCGAGTGAGAAGCACGGGGACCGTACTAATTTACCGGAATATTTACACAGGGTTGGTGTGTAATTAGTAATTTCTGTGACACAGTTGGCCTTCCTGGCTTGGAACCTGGCTTTGAAATGCTCTTAAAGAAACCTAGACCTAGGAGATGGCAATCTGAGAGATGGTTAGCATTTGGGAACAGAACAAAAAATCTGTTTTCTTGATGATGTGACCAGTAACAGCCCCCAATGAGACTCCCTCCCTGTACACACATACACACACACACACATACACGCAAGACTTTGGCAGAACGAACAAAAAGTATGCCCTGACTTTTCTGTGATGAAATGTGACCAGTCAGTTTTTTTTTTAATATTGTAAACCCCATTCTTGCTAAATGCCTTTTGCACAAATGTGAAGGGGAGGCGAGGCGGCCCGCAGACACAGGGGACCTGTGAGTAGAGAGACTGACGACAATGGGCTGGGACTGAGGAAGACAGCGGAAGGGAACCCAGGACAAAGCAGCTGACAGAAGAAAAAGTTAACAACCCTATCAGATCAGATCAGATCAAATCAGTCGCTCAGTCGTGTCTGACTCTCTGCGACCCCATGAACTGCAGCACGCCAGGCCTCCCTGTCTATCTCCAACTCGCGGAGGTCACCGCCCATCGCCACATCCATCAGTGATGCCATCCAGCCATCTCATCCTCTGTTGTCCCCTTCTCCTCCTCCCCCCAATCCCCCCCTCCCAGCATCAGAGTCTTCTCCAATGAGTCAACTCTTCGCATGAGGTGGCCAAAATACTGGAGTTTCAGCTTTAGCATCATTCCTTCCAAAGAAATCCCAGGGCTGATCTCCTTCAGAATGGACTGGTTGGATCTCCTTGCAGTCCAAGGGACTCTCAAGAGTCTTCTCCAACACCACAGTTCAAAAGCATCAATTCTTCGGCGCTCAGCCTTCTTCACAGTCCAGCTCTCACATCCATACATGACCACAGGAAAGACCATAGCCTTGACTAGGCGAACCTTTGTTGGCAAAGTGATGTCTCTGCTTTTGAATATGCTATCTAGGTTGGTCATAACTTTCCTTCCAAGGAGTAAGCGTCTTTTAATTTCATGGCTGCAGTCACTATCTGTAGTGATTTTGGAGCCCAGAAAAAGAAAGTCTGACACTGTTTCCACTGTTTCTCCATCTATTTCCCATGAAGTGATGGGACCAGATGCCATGATCTTGGTTTTCTGAATGTTGAGCTTTAAGCCAACCTTTTCACTCTCCACTTTCACTTTCACCAAGAGGCTTTTGAGTTCCTCTTCACTTTCTGCCATAAGGGTGGTATCATCTGCATATCTGAGGTTATTGATATTTCTCCCAGCAATCTTGATTCCAACTTGTGTTTCTTCCAGTCCAGCATTTCTCATGATGTACTCTGCATATAAGTTAAATAAACATGGTGACAATATGCAGCCTTGAAGAACTCCTTTTCCTATTTGGAACCAGTCTGTTGTTCCATGACCAGTTCTAACTGTTGCTTCCTGACCTGCATACAGATTTCTCAAGAGGCAGATCAGGTGGTCTGGTATTCCCATCTCTCTCAGAATTTTCCACAGTTTATTGTGATCTACACAGTCAAAGGCTTTGGCATAGTCAATAAAGCAGAAATAGATGTTTCTGCTTTATTCTCTATACTCTTTACTCTCCATAGTAAGCCCATATTCTTTTCTACTTGCTTTGTGAAAATTCTCTGATCTGTAAAAGCTGACAAAAAACTATGGTAACGTAGATTTTATCTATATAATAGATTAATTTATTAATATAATTACATTGATATAAATAATTTACTTGTGAATGTACAATATTGCTATTAGCAGCTTGGCATGTGAGTTTTCTTTTTCCATTCTGGTGACAATGAGCCTTTTACATTAATCTTAATAGGAATTAGTAGTTGCTTTTGTGACTTGTCATCAAAGAATGAATGTTTTAGAAACCCAATTAGACCAACACATCAAATGCCATAAGGAATAGGTAGTGTTCAACACTGAATTGTACTCAGAAGATCTGGGTTCAAGTGTGGCTTTATTTTCTGTCAACTCTCTCCCTCCCCCACATCATGATCTTAGGCAAGTCACATGACCTCAGTGAGATGCCTTTTCCTCTTCTGTTAAATTGGAACACTCAGTTCATTTTATAGTTGTAAGAATTAAATCAGAATGTGTGTGTGAAAGGGCTTTGTGCACCGAAATATGCTTTATAAATTTAAGGTATTGTTAAAATACTTCAAGGTTATGAACAGTGATGTTTAGAAGATTTCTATTATTGAACTTCACAATGCAGATTTTTCACATATCATTTTTAAATGTGTTTTGACAGATATGGTCAATGGGATCCCTTGGAAGTAAGGCAGAATATATATTCAAAATATTGTTAGAATCTTTCTCTTTTGTGCACAAAGCGTCATGGTACCATGACCTTTTCTGACTGTTTTCTTGATGATGTAAAACAGAGCCACTGTTCCCTGAGTCATTTGTATGAAAAGAGCAGATTTCTAGATAAAGCAGGAAAGAAAGGGAGTGTGGGAGTGTGAGTCCTTTCCTGAGGGATCCCACTTTGATCTGAATGGCTGAGGTGTGCCGCCACCTGCCTAAGCAGGGCTGGGGACGTGCTGCTACTTACAGCTGTGCCACTGAAACCAGACAGACCGCCCTTCCTGGTTTGGAAGGAAAGGCAGGACTCGAAGGGCAGCAGGAACTCGTGCATTCAGGTGAGCACGCCTCTCTCACTGCCAGTCGTGATCGCATTCAAGTTCTGGGCAGTGTGTGTCCCCCAAACCCAGGTGGGGCTGGGGTCATCAGCCAGGCTGGCTGTCACAGTCTCCCTTTCTCACAGGGCTTCCACCTGGGAACTTGCTCCTCTCTTCACCTCACCGCCCCCTTCCCGAGGTCTCCCACTCTCTTCTCTTCTGTGACAAGTCCCCCTTCCTTAGCAGGTGGCCTCGGAGTGGCATGATACAACCCCTCAAGGAGCATGCCACCAGAGCAGGTTGGGAAGAGCAGAGAGGCCCGCATGACTAGCTGGATCACCAAACTGGGCATCGGGGCTCCAGTGTTGGGACTCCTGACCCCGTGGTCTCGGTGGGCTGGCAGTCTTGGTCCACCCTCCAGCCTCAATCTCCCTGGAAGCATGAACCTTGCCTGTCATTCTGTGCTACTAGAAGCAGCTGTTACTGTCGGCCCACTGAGCCTGGAAAAGGTTACCGCACAGAGTAATCTCCTGTATTTGGTCTGTGTGGATGTGTGTGACCGATCGAGAAGGGAGGGTGCGCGCCTCTCTTTTGTACCCAAATTATTTATTGCATTTGTCTTACGACTTCCATTTAGAGCTAAATAAACTGCAAAGTAAGTGATTTAAGCTGGATCTTAGATGTCTTCAGCAAGTGGGGAAGTGGGCGGTGAGGAGAGAGAGTGATGGAAGGCTAGGCAGAAGAGATTCAGAGAAAGGGGCCAAGAGGAACCAGACGTGGCTTTCTCCGCTTTTCAGATGGGTGAGGCATGGGTGTGTTGTGTCTTGTCCGCGGGGTGCTCTTTTGCCGGAGGACTTTGAAACGCTTTCTCTGTCTCAGGCATTTGGGAAGCAGCCTCCTGGGGACATATTTTGAGTTACCATTTATGGATAAAAAATGTAAGATGTGCCCTGCACTTTGCACGAAGTCTGCTGTGATCTTACCCCACCTGGAAAGATAGCACCCCACCTCTTCACCTACCTGACCTGATCACATCTCTTCCCTACGTGCCCTGATCGTAATCAGCTCATAGAAAGGAGATGCATAAGGGAGAACATGTCCTTAGAAAATATTATAGCCACTGAATCTAAATGAGGTCTCAGGGGGTCTCATCTCCACAGAGCAGTGTCCTCCCGCCAGCACGTGCCAGTGTGTGCGCCTGTCAAGCTCCCAACACCCTGCAGGCCCGGGGAGTTCTGTGTCATTTCCAGAGACTCTTGGTCGATCAAAATCACTCATGAATTCTCTTTTGTGGAGATTTGATAAAGGGTCTTTTCTTGAGTACGAGAAGTACTGTACATAATTCATAACATGAAACGAGATGAAGTAGAAAGAGCGAGAAAAGATAATAACTGGGGAATTAAAAGTTTTCAGCTTTGTTACAAGCTGGGAGAATGAGTCAGCAGCACATATGTCTTGAAGGAAAGCGTTGCACAGAGCTAGGTTTGGGGTGGGGGCCCAGGGGTTCCGAGATGGAGGAAGAAGGCTGCCCAGGACTCAGAAGGAGGGGGTGTGGAGGAGGTGGGTGAGGGGGTAAGGAGGGAAGGGGCAGATTGTGAGTGGGGGCTAATTCCAGCCCTGCCCTACCTCTTCCCCTTGCCTCTAAGGAAGGAGATATCCTGGGGCCTTAATCATCTCCCTATCTCTCATTCCTCTCTTGGTTTAATTAAATTCCTGTTCTAATTTGGAAGAGCTTGCATATCCTTTTCTGCTGTAGCAACCAATCTCTTTTATGAGACCCGCCCCGGCACCCGGGAGCTACGACCTCTGTGGGGACTTGATCCTCTGTGGCTTTTGTGGTCTTGGTCAGCTCAGTGATGAGTAGAGGTTGGCTTGAGAGAAGTGGGTTATCTTGCCGTTGTCAGTCATCTTGTTTCCCGTGGGTACAGTCTGTGCCACACCCCTGACACCACCTGGAGTGAAACCTCTCCTCCCATCCATAGGTCTTGACATCTTCCTCATTCCTTACTTTTACTCTTGAAGGACAAAACACACTTTGTTGGACTCTCTGGGTACTCATCCGTCAGCCTCTGGTGAATTTCCCTTGTAGCTCAGTTGGTAAAGAATCTGCCTGCAGTGCAGGAGACCTGGGTTTGATTCCTGGATTGGGAAGATCTCCTGGAGAAGGGAATGGCTACCAACTCCAGTATTCTTGCCTGGAGAATCCCATGGCAGAGGAGCCTGGTGGGCTACAGTCCGTGGGGTCGCAAGAATGGGACACAACTTAGAGACTTAAACTGCCACTGGACACTCAGTAATGCTGAAAAGAGAGACGAAAAACAAACATGTGGATAAAATGACTAGCTACCAGGACTTCGCTGATGGTCCAGTGGTTAAGAATCTGCCATCTAAAAGTAAGGGGCATGGGTTCGATCCCTGGTCAGGGAGGTAAGATCCCCATGCCTGCACACAGGGTACCTAAGCCCATGCACTGCAACTACTAAGCTTGCAAATACTGAGCTCAAGTGCCACAACTAAGATCCACTGCAGCCAAATATAAATAAATGAATAAATATTAAAAATATATATATACTAGCTGCCATTTATCATATACCTACAGTGTGCCAGGCCCTTTACCTACATAGCCTATAATTCTTAGAGTAGCCTTGAAGTTGACTGATCATTCTTTGTTGTACAAATGAGGCAGCTGAGACACAAAGAGGTTAAGTGACCTGCCCAGAGCTGTCCAGCTATTCAGGTAGAAAGCCTGGATTGGAACCTAGTGTTACATCACTGGAAAAGCCCGCTCTCTCCACTATTCCCTGCCACCATCAGTTAGAGCAGGCTGGCAGAGGAGGTGGTGAGTGATTGGACCATTCAGTTTACCTTAATTTACACAACAGGCTTTAGACAGCCTCCTTATTGCCAGGATGGTAGAAGATAGTGTGCCTGCTTTTGAGGAGCAAAGACAGACCTGTTTTCAGTGGTTGCCCTGATGACGTGTTATCATTCCTTCCAGGCTTGTCAGCTGAGTGTTGTGGGGGTGTATAGACAATGGTCATATTCTGTTTGAGGGCATCAAGAAAGGCTTTGCAGAGAAACCTCATAGTGGCTTGCTTGGCAAAGTGATTGTTTGGCGGGTTCAAGGAACAGCAGGGAGGCTGGAGCATTTCAGGAGGGCATGGAGGGAGAAGGGATCAGAGAGTCACTGGGACTGGATCCCACTGGGCCCCGTTAGGTTTTATTTCACACTTGATGGGAGGGGTCTTTGAAGTATTTTGAGCCGATGGGTGAGACAATTTGATATATGTTGAAAGATCACTCTGGCTGCTGTGTGGAGAACTGGCTCTGGTGGGCACAGGTGGAGGTGTTAGAATGATGGTGAAGTCTTGGATGGTCAAGCTGGTGGTTATCAGATTGGGATGGATTTTGAAGGTAGAGCTGGCCGTCCTTGCTGATGGGTTGAATGTAAGGTGAGAGAGAAAGGCAGGGACCAGTGATTACTCCTCAGCTATGAATTAGTGAATTAACAGTGATACAGTTTCCTGAGACAGGGAGGCTTAGAGAAGGGGTGGGTTGATTGACCCAGTGTCAAGAGTTCAGCTGGGGGTATGTTAAATTGGAGATGTCTGTTTGATGCATCTTTGGTATCCAAGTTAGTGTTGTCACGTTGAGTGAGTGGTTAGATTCATAAGCCCGGAGCAGAGAGGAGAGGGGCAGAACAGGATACTCACTTGAGAAGCATCGACTTATTAATGGTTTTAGAGTTATGGGATTGATTGGCCAGTGCCCCACAGGGAGAAGGTATAGCTAGAGAAGAGGATTAAGGACTGAGCTCTGAGGAGCTATAGCTCAATGTGTATTAGCCCAGCAGTGGGCCTATTACTGAGACTGTAAGAACGTCAGAGTTTTCTCTTGGAGCTATTTCTTTTGGAATTTAGCCCAAATTTAATATTATTACTTCTCCTAGCAAGTTACCAGGATAATAGCATGCTCTGGGGCCCATTTATTGATTATGGCAGGGACTTCTTTACTGTAGGGAAGGCAAACAGGAGTTACCACGACCAGCCAGTGAGCTGGTGTAGGATAGATAACAGTTCCAGGTGTAGAGAAAGCTCTTCAAGTCTGTCCTGATTTGGTTCTTTTTATTATCTGCTCCTCTTTTCCTGTAAAAAGTATGTTTTCCATCAAGATGATGTTGCTTGTAGAGCTGGATTTTCGTTTCTGTAGCTGAACTCCTTTTCATCCAACAGACATTTATTGAGGGCCTACTCTGTGTCACTGTGTGTTAGACATGGGCCAGGTGCTGGAAGGCTCCCTTTTCCAACACAGGGCTTCTCTGACAGTTTCTTTGCTGCCCTCAGGCATCTGCTCTTTCCCAGTTGGTCTCAGTTTGTTTACAGTCATTACTTTTTTCACCTGTACATCATTATTCATACCCATTACATCATTGATTATTAATTACAGCAGCTACTAAATCTCTTAAGCATTCTTCTGTTTCTTTTTTCCTTACACCCCACACTTAATTCAGCGATAATCCCTCTTGGCTCTGCAGTCCCTGTTTATCCAGATTCTGATCGCCAGTCCTGACCACACCCTGGCCCAAGCCCCCACATCTCATGTGGAAGTTACTGCAGTGTCTCCCTGAGTGCATCACTGCCCTGGTGCAGGTAAATCAGGGCATGTCTGTCCTGTGGGGAGCCCTCCAGGGGCTCCTCCTCTCTCGCTGAGTGGAAGCCAGAACTCTTGCAAGGGAGACACAGGACCCTATACAATCTGCTCCTCTCCTCTTCCACTCTTCCCCCTTCTCCCCTCCCTCATCTCCTCCAGCCATAGCAGTCTTCTTGCTGCAGACGCGTCGAGCACACACCTGCCTCGGAGCCTGGCCATTGTGCTGTGTTGCTGGGGTGTCCTTCCCCAGAGGTCAGAGTGCACTCACCCTCTCCCCTCCTCGGATCTTTACCCAGTGAGTCTTTTCATGACCATCCTATTTAAGGTTGAATTTTCCCTTCCTGGTAGTCTCTACCTACTCTTCCTGCTTGCTTTCTATCCAGAGAACTTCACCTTTTACCACAGCATTATACTTTTCCCATTTATTTGTCTGAAGACTAACTTACCCATTACAATAAGCCTCATGAGGCAGGAATTTCGTATTACTCACTGCTTTGAATAGTTGCTGCTCAGATTGCTGAATCAATAAATGACAGGAGTCCATTACGGAAGGGGGTGTGGTCAGTGCTCTGCATCTGTTACAGTTACTGTTTCCCCTTTGACCATTTCACCAGAACCTCTGCTGACGGGTGGAGTGCTGTTGTGAGAGGGTTGGCTGCCATGAGAGACCTAGTCTGTGGCTGGGAAAGAGCACTCCCGTTGCAGAAGCCAACTGGCTGCCATTTGGAGAGAGGCATTTGCCCAGGTATCCTCGGTATGATTAGCACTCACCATCCCGTGTTTGAGGTTAGATAAATCCACAAAAGGGCTTATTGAGGGCATATTCACAAAAGCAAGTCCCTCTTTTGATGGTTCACAAGATCTCTTTTTATCCATAAAGATAACTGTGGGGTCCCTGGCTGGGAGACGGCAGTGGCGGGGTGGGTAGAGAGACCAGAATTCCCAAGGGGGTTCCTCATGACATCTTCATCCAGGTGCCACAGCAAGCCTCCAGCACCACTGAGCAGAGTTTGACTCTGTGGATGAAGTGAAGGTCAGTGACCCTTAAAACCGGGAAGGAAAACCTACTGGCCTTAAGTACTGGGAGACCTCTTGCTTACATCCTTAGGAGTGTTTAGTGTTGTGAAAGGCCAGTGTGAGGCATCACAGCCAACATTTATATAGTATAGATTGTTTGTCAGGCATTGTTCTGTGTACTTTATAGATAGGAATACATTTGATATCCTCAACAAGCCTTTCAGATAGGACTATTACAGCCCCATTTTGCAGTTGAGAAGATCAAGGCCATCTGTTCCCAGAGTCTCTACCCTTAACCGTTACATTACAGTTGTCTCAAAATAAGTGTGGCTAGTGGGCTGTTTAGGAGAATAGAGAGATTGTTTAATATGCTTACATGTTATGTTTTGATTTGTGATATTGTTGTGGGGAGTAGCTATGTGTGAAAACTGACGTTTTTGTGAGGCATGCATGTGTGAACACTGTAATTACTATTTCCAAGAGAGAACAGATTTTTTTTTTTTTTTTTATTTCACCACTGCGCCTAGCTGGAGACTTTGCTTATGACACATTTTTGTTTTTGAATTTTCATAAGAGAGAATGTTAAAGTAGGGCTGTCCTTTTGATGAAAGTTCTGGAGGGTTTGGGACCCTTGAAGACTGGTCAGATGCTATTAAGTATTTTTCACCTTTGATCCTCTGTACTAAGGAATTCCTGATCACCCAGCAAGAATTCTCTGATGATTAGACCAGTTAGTTTCTTGTCCTCTCCTGGTTTTGCCTCTGTCTGCTTGGCCTCCATCCCTGGTGATGGATGTGTGCTGGCTCCGTCATCAGGGGCCCAGGGCCGGGGGTCGGGTCCGAGGGCACGTCAGGCAGAGAGCGACAATAGAAGACCAGCAACATCTGGTGGATATTAAGTTTGGGGATTGCTGCCCACCCCACTGCCCCCAACTTTGCCCTGCCCTGTGAGTGACAGATCTAGCCGGCTATTTTTATTATGGAAGCACTGATTTTAAGAGAATGGCTGCGTCTCTTGTGTTTGCTGGACTCATCCTGGTTTGAAAGGGAGGTCCTGTGACACCCATGAGTGGGACCCTATGATGTCCAGCCTTCAAGTCTCATTGCCTTCTGAGCCCTGAGCAGGTGCAGAGTTCCACCTTGACCCTGTCTCAGACCGAGGTCCCATCCGCCCCACCGGAGTGTGGATCTTTGGGGACCCCACCCCACCTTGGTCAGTCTTCCTTTTGGGGGAGTAATCAGGACCCTAAAACCCCACTGCCTTCAACACTACATAAGAACTTCCCACCCATCTGCCAGGCAGGCTTGAGTAACACCTCTAGCTGAGTGATCAGCCATGGAATTGTTGGGAAGAGGAGCCGAGGTCGGTTGGCTACCCTTTCCTTGGGCTGAGACTGGAAAGGGGGAAGGGATAGACCGGTGGGCATGGCCCTGGAGGCAGTAGCTACATCAGACCAGTGGGTTCTCTCTGCACAGCCCTGGCCTCACACTCAGATAGCTAGGCTCTTGATGCCACTTGCTCCTGACACAGGTGAGGCTGCTGCCAAGTCGCTGGAGATTAAATTGGGTCACCTGTCATGATTCCTGCGGGACGAGGCAGAACTGTGCTTACTACACACCTTGCCCTGCTTTAACCTCCAGCTGGGTCTGGTCCGTCATCCCGGCTGGAGGGAGGCGAGGAGACCTCCCAGGGCCACTCTGGGGTGGGACTTGCCCCAGCTGGCCTCCCTTCACCGAGCGCAGAGTTTCTTAACCGAGTCAGAGCGAATCCTTTCTCTTTTTCTAAGTCCAATTTGTCGAACAAGGGGAGGACGGTGATCCTGAACCCCTCCTGGTGTGGGAGAGATGAGAATGGCCCCGTTTGTCATTCTGAGCATGGAGGAAGGCACAGGCAATTATCTGTTTTCTCTCAGAGAGCCGCGAGAGCCTTCTCTCATCCAGCCCTTGTCTGAGGACGGAGCTAAGGAGAGCCGGCTAGAGATGAAGCGAGCGAGGGAGGAAACGGAGGGAAAGGACCTCATTTGAGTGTGTGCGTGCACGCATTGTGTGTGTGGATTTAACTTAGGAGGCAGTTGGGGGGGGGGGACAGAAATTAGAGCAAACAGGAAGAAGGAGGCATAACGTGGACAGGAGGGTGGAGAAGAGGCTGCTGAAGAGGCAGTGGAAGGAAGAGTTCAGGGAGGGAGTGGGGAACGAGGCAGAAGGCAGATGGGGCCGGGAGGGGGAGGCTGCTCCCTGTTTCCCAGATGCTGACAACTTGCCCCGGAAGCTAAGGCGATGTGTCAGGTAGCACTCAAACCATAAGCAAAACACGTGCAGGCAAAGAACCCTTTTTATTGTGTTTTCTACATTTTAGAAAGAGGAACAACCACCAAAAAAGAAACACAAGGGGGGAAAAAGAGACAGGGGAAAGAAAAATCTGTCATGGAGGTATGAAAATTTAATCAACACCCAGTGTTCTTAGCCGTTCGGGAGCAGGCACAGATCTTATTATCTAGGCAGCTATTTCTGTCACCTCTCAGGGCCCCTGGGAACATCACCCGTTAGTGCCTGAGCCTGGAAGACAGTGCCTGGGACTCATTGTCCCGGTCTCTGTCGTGGGTGGGAGAAGAGATGGTGGTCTTGGGAAACTTTGAGTAGAGAGGGAGGTTTCAGGTTTACCTAAGAGGTATTTATGTACATGTGGATTTTAGTGTAGACTTTCCTCCTGCGGTACTAGATATAAATGTGAGGTCATTTGAGCATTTACAACCCAATCATATTGCCTTTGGTGTGCAGATATGGACGAGTATATCCCAGTTTGTAGGATGCTCCTTCCGTATGACTTTAAGGCCATCACACTATCCTGTTTCTTTCCATCTTTCTGGTTCCTTCTTTTCCTTTGGGCCCTCATTTCTTCTCACACACTCTTTCCCTAGGGGATATCATTGAAAGTCCCTGGATGATTCTTGATGACTGGAATTTATATTTCTAGCTCAGAACTCTCTTTTGCGCTCTAGGCATATATATCTAATTACCTATTGCCAGCACCATCCCAAAATGGCTTAGATTAACAAGGCTTAAACTGAAGACGTGGTTGCCCCACCCTCCTCTTGTCCCAGCCTCCCCACCCAAGTACCAAAGCCCCAGCACCTGTTTAGTGGCACGTGCAAAAGTCTCCTGTCTCCCTCATTTCCTCCCATTTCTTCACCTTCTGTCTCCCATCAAACCCAAGTCAGATGGCCGCTACCCTCCAAACGCATCCCAGTCCTCCATCCCCACGACAGCTCCTCTGGTCCAACGGCTTCTTCTTTCCCTGCTGCTGCTGTTGCCTCCTGATGGCCTCCCCAGGTTTTTCTCTTGTGTTTCTTCAGTCTGTTCTCTGCTCTGCAGCTGAATAGTCTTGTGTGTGTGTGTGTGTGTGTGTGTGTGTGTGTGTGTGTGTGTGTTGGCCACATCATATGACATGCAGGATCCTAGTTCCCTGAGCAGGGATTGAACCCATCCCCCTACATTGGGAGCATGGAGTCTTAACCACTGGACTGCCAGCAAAGTCCCAGAATGATTTTTAAACCAATGTGCATGTCCCATAGCACTTTACTTTCCAAACCTTTTATTTAGTTCCTGTTGCATTGGAAATAAGACAAAAACCTTTAATGTGATCTGTGAGGCATGTGGCCCCTGCAAGCCTTGGTGGCCCTTACCTTCTGTACTGGGGCCGTGCTGGCCTTTGTCAGAATCACACAGCCCTCAGGTGCACCATGCGCAGGGACCTTTGGATGTGCCATTCTGCACATAATGGAATTTCTTCCCTTGGAGCCCCTACCCTTTCTGGTCAGCCCCTGCTTGTCTTTTAGATCTCAGTTGAAGGGCTTCCCTGGTGGTTCAGTGGTAAGGAATTTGCCTATAATGCAGGAGACTTGGTTTTGATCTCTGGGTGGAGAAGATCCCCTGGAGAAAGAAATGGCAACCCACTCCAGTATTCTTGCCTGGGAAGTTCCATGGACAGAAGAGCCTGGTGGGCTACAGTGCCTTGGTTCACAGAAGAGTGGGATATGACTTAGTGATTAAACAACAACAGTCTACACTGAAGGCACACTCTCAGGGAGCTGTTCCCTCGGCAAGACCCTGAGCAAAGTCAGCTTCCTCCAGAAATCTCACTCATGACCCTTCTCTGTTTTCTCCAGAGTGCTTACCCCCATTGTACTATTACAGTCATTTTGTAGTGTTTTAAGTAATGCCATTACTCCTAGTGGGGCTCCCCGGGTAGCTCAATGGTAAAGAATCTGCCTGCCAGTGAAGGAGCCACAGGAGATGCGGGTTCAGTTATTGGGTCAGGAAGATCCCCTGGAGAAGGAAATGGCTACCCACTCCAGTATTCTTGCCTGAAGAATGCTATGGACAGAGGAACCTGGGGGTTTACAGTCCACTGAGTCTCACAGAGCATGCGTTCTTCCTCCTGCGTGTAAGTTCCCTGAGAACAGGGCCCCGTCTGTCCTGCTCACTGTGGTGTGTCCAGGATATGGCACCTGGCTGGCCTGGCCCATTATAGCGGCTGAACCAGTGAGTGAATCTGCCCTGAACACCTCTGTGTCTGGGGCTTTGATTCAAGCTCGAGGCATGCGGAGTGGGAGGTGAGGCAGGGCCTTCAGAAAGATGTTACAAAGTGTCCTTGGCCTAAGGCCCCTTCCTACTTGATCCTAATCTGTTTTACATCTGCTTGCATACATGTACATATTTCCAAGTAGAGGTTATGTACTCCTTGAGGACTGTGCCTTACACTTAGTGGAAACACATTCATTGGGTTTTATATTCTTGAAAGTTGTCTCCCTAGATGTGTCTTCCTTCCCTTCCCCGTTGGCCTGTGCCCCTGGGTTTCCAGTGTATCCTGTGGTACAAGCCGCCTGTAGTAAGACTACCTAATAGCTCTGTGTTCTTAGCCATGGCTCTTATTCTCTAGAAGATTCAGCTCTCTGCAAAATGCGAATGAGATTATTAATGGTAATAATACCTTGTCTATCTTTCAGGGTTGTTGTGAGGAAAAGATGAGTTCATTTATGTCAAATACTTTGAAAACCATGCAGCTTCTTAAGAGGGTTGGAATTAAGTAAGGACATTGGGGAGTGATGAGAGATGAGCCATCACTCCTAACTGCAGTGGAAAAGAAGGTTTCTTGGAGGGATGGGGTTGAGAATGAGCCTGAAAGGATGGTGCTTCAGGCAGGATACTGATAGGAAACAGAAGGTACCTTCAGCTGGAATGGGAAGAGATTTAATGGAGTATTTAAGAGATGTGGTCAGAGCCAGTGGGTGATATTTAGACTCTGGGGACAGCTTCAGTGAAAGGTCATTTCCACTGCGAGGTCTAGAGGAGTAAGGTGGAGATGGGGTGATTGGAGCCCAGTGAGAGCTGGGAGCAGGGTAAGGGGCTGCCATCATGGAGGGACCTGGTCCAACCAGAATTGCCACAACAAAGTGCAAGGGAATTGAGAAAAATAGACCACCAGCTCTCTCCTCCTACTGGTGCCTCCTGGGAGAAGTGAGACGGCTAGGGAGCCAGGTGATGAAGTGCAAAGGGGCTAGCTCTCAGGGCACAAAGAAGGGCAGGGGATACACGGGGTGCTGGTGGTTGTTCAGTCACTAAGTTGTGTCCGACTCTCTGCCACCCCATAGACTTCAGCACGCCAGGCTTCCCTGTCATTCACTATCTCCTGGAACTTGCTCATACTTATGTCCTTTGAGTCGGTGATGCCATCCAACCATCTTGTCCTCTGTCATCCTCTTCTCCTCCTGCCTTCAGTCTTTCCCAACATCGGGGTCTTTTCCAATGAGTCGGCTCTTTGCATCAAGTGGCCAAAGTATTGGAGCTTCAGCATCAGTCCTTCCAGTGAATAGTCAGGGTTGATTTCCTTTAGGATTGACTGGCTTGATCTCCTTGCCGTCTAAGGGACTCTCAAGAGTCTTCTCCAACACCACAGTTCGAAAGCATCAATTCTTCTGCACTCAGCTTTCTTTATGGTCCAACTCTCACATCTGTACATGACTACTGGAAAAACTGTTGCGTTGACTGGACGGGCCTTGAAGGGCAGGCAAATAGAAAATAACCAGCACAGGTTGTATGATTTGAGAAGACAGGCACAAGGAGCAGCCAAGATGTCCAGGTGAAGGTAATGGTGTAAGAAAAACAAAGCAGATAGGCTGGAAAATATTTAGGGATCAGCTGAAGGAATTGATAGGAAATATTCAAGAGGTCCATAGCATTGACCAAACCACTGTTGATTATTAGGCTTGAAAGGTTGGGTTTTTATCCTGCCAACAAGGGAAGTTATAGAAGATGTTTTAGCAGAGAAGACCCATTGTGAAACCTACATTTGGAGAAATGTTTTAGGCAGAGGTATGTGGTTGGAGCCCACTCCGTGGCATAGAGATTAAAGCGTCTGCCCGCAATGTAGGAGACCTAGGTTTGATCCTTGGGTTGGGAAGATTCCCCTGGAGAAGAAAATGGCAACTCACTCCAGTATTCTTGCCTGGAGAATCCCATGGATGGAGGAGCCTGGTGGGCTACAGTCCATGGGGTCGCAAAGAGTCAGACATGACTGAGCGACTTCATTTATGTGGTTGGAGGGAATCAGCGAGTGACTAAAAGGCTGTTGCAAGGGGAGAGGGGGTCTGGACTGAATGGCAACCAAGTGAGAATGTAAAGTGCTAGATGAACACGAAGACCCTTGGGACTGCACGAGACCTGGATCTGGAGGTTGTCACCAGGCATGTCCGCTGGAGACCCAGGCCCCTAGTCCTGCCATTTATGGGCAGGATCCCTTTGCTTCCCCTGGTACCTCCCTCCCCTCTATCTATTCCCACGCCTGGGGTCTTTTCTTCCTTGGGGCGTCTCTGCTGCAGTTGACTGCTTGCTTGTTTCTGAAGACCTCGTCCACATTCCTGAGTCCCAGTGGTGTGTTCTTACTGTAAGACTCAGGAATGAGGGACTGAGGTTTCTGAGCCTGTAGGGCTCGGGCAGGGGTGTCCCCAACTGGGTTTCAACCCTTCAGCCACAGCCTGGGCAACTAGCAGCTCTAGCCTCCGAGGAGACCTCAGGGTCTGCAAAGGACATTAAGCTTGGGAAGAAGAAATGGAGAGAGAATGATTTCCTCCCCAGCTTTTTCCTTTAGCACTTGAATGAATGAGTGCTTTACCCAGCAGGGCCCCCTCCTGTCTTATCTGCTGCCATTTCTGTGTATAATGCCAGTTCTTATTTAACATCTGCCAAGCACGAAAGGTGCATCAGGGCCACATGGAAACAAAGTGAAATGCTGGTGGTGCCCCCCGAGCTTAGACCTGAAATCAGACAAACAAGAAAATAAAGCCTCACCCTAGGAGCTGAGGGTCCTAGGAGAGAGAATGGCCGTGGGGCGCACTGGCTTGCTTTCTGGTTGTCTTCCTGCCTCTTCTACTCTCCCTTCCTTAAAAAACTTCTTATTTAAAAGATGTTTGTGATTTTTTTTTCTTTATTTGGGTTTGTTTGGTCAATGATAAGAGGATGGAGGTTAGCTGGGCATTCTTACGGGGTTGGTGTTAAACAGTAAACAGCCTGGTGTGATAGGGAAGCAAGGCTTAGGAATGAGAGCCTTGCTTCAAGAGCCCCAAGAGCTGGATATTAGCACATGTTTATGGAATCTGAAACTCAGTGTGGTGGGAGGAGCTCTGGGTCAGGGTGGGGAGTCGGTGAGAGATTTGCCTGGTTGCTTGTGTGCAAGTTGTAAGAAAAATTGCTAATGAGCCAATACAAATCATCATCATCATTTATTCATCATGTCATTAAGCACTGTATTTAGCTCCTTTATGCATAATGTTGTTTAATTCTCACAGCAGCTCTATGAGATAGAGCTACTATTAGCTTCAGTTTATAGATGACAAGGCTGAGAGTGAGTAGCTTGCCTAAGATCACACAGCTGCTAAGAGCACAGGTGGATCTCACTCAAGGGGGCAAAAACCATGATTGTTGAGGGATTGTTCCACCTGGACATGAGTCCCTAGCAAGAACTCCTAGCTGAGGGGGATGGAGTTAGGGAAGTGTTGCCAGGACCGAGCTCATCTCCACCCTTAGCCCACCCCTCTCCCATGTGCTGGGAGCTGGCCCAGACATACCAAGTGTTCATTTGAGGGATGGTCAAGAAAGGTTGGGTAAAGCCCCATCAATATGGTGTGTAGCAGGCACCTTCCTGAACCTCAGTGGATCCTCTTAGTCTAAAAGCCATGGTCGTTTGTTCCCCATGTTGTACAAGAAAATGGGGGCAAACTTTTTGCCTCCAGGACTACAGAGAGGGTCTATGGCTTGCGCAGACTTCATGAAGGCTAGTCTTCTTTGAGTTCCCACACGTAGAACCAGTTGGAGAACTTCTCCAGCCATTCTTCTTATCCCATCCCAAATCATATACCAGTAACCTTAGCATATAACCTTCAGAAGTCTCCTTCCAAACACATCTTTGTATAATTGGGGAATCAGCAAAGTGGATGTGAGGAGTTGCTGGGAGATACCCAAGAGCTTATCTTTTTCTATAGCACTTTTCTTTTGATATCTTGCTCGTTCTGTAATAGAGCCAGGCTCAGAGCACAATATTATGCATCTAAGGTTTTTAGGTTTGGCATGCCAAATATTCTTAATCATCCTCTGCAACAGAGTGAAAAATTTTTGATCCATAGTTACAATAATCTACAGTGCCAAGTAAGATACATCCTCATTCACTTCTTGAGTATCCACAAGACTGCCAGATTGACTGAGGAACTTTTCCAACCTTAAAGTCATGGAGATGTTTTCCTGTCTTGTTTTCTGGAGGCTGTTTTTGGTTTATTTTCCATATTTAGCTTTCATCTCATTCAGAATTGATTTTTAGGTATGTTGTGAGTGGGAGTTGATTCGTTTTTTTGCATATGGACATACAGTTGACCTAGCGCTATTTACTGAAAAGACTATTCTTCCTGGACATGAACTTGAGCAAACTCCAAGAGATAGTAAAGGACAGGGAAGCCTGGTGTGCTGCAGGCCCTGGGATCACAAAGCGTCGGACACTACTTAGCAACTGAATAATCCTTACTTTGTTGCTGTTTGTCACTTTTATCATAAATCAAGTGACCATCAGATCAGATCAGATCAGTCGCTCAGTCGTGTCCGACTCTTCGCGACCCCATGAACCGCAGCACGCCAGGCCTCCCTGTCCATCACCAGCTCCCGGAGGTCACTCAGACTCACACCCATCAAGTCAGTGATGCCATCCAGCCATCTCATCCTCTGTCGTCCCCTTCTCCTCCTGCCCTCAATCCCTCCCAGCATCAGAGTCTTCTCCAATGAGTCAACTCTTCGCATGAGGTGGCCAAAATACTGGAGTTTCAGCTTTAGCATCATTCCTTCTAAAGAAATTCCAGGGTTGATCTCCTTCAGAATGGACCGGTTGGATCTTCTTGCAGTCCAAGGGACTCTCAAGAGTCTTCTCCAACACCACAGTTCAAAAGCATCAATTCTTCGGCGCTCAGCCTTCTTCACAGTCCAGCTCTCACATCCATTCATGACCACAGGAAAGACCATAGCCTTGACTAGGCAAACCTTTGTTGGCAAAGTGATACCTCTGCATTTGTTTCTGGACACTATTCTGTTCCACAGTGTCTCTTTGTTCAAAATACTGGTTCCTTAATAGTTATTGCTTTATATTGACTATGCCAAAGCCTTTGACTGTGTAGATCACAATAAACTGTGGAAAATTCTGAAAGAGATGGGAATACCAGACCACCTGATCTGCCTCTTGAGAAATTTGTATGCAGCCCAGGAAGCAACAGTTACAACTGGACATGGAACAACAGACTGGTTCCAAATAGAAAAAGGAGTACGTCAAGGCTGTATATTGTCACCCTGCTTATTTAACTTATATGCAGAGTACATCATGAGAAACGCTGGACTGGAAGAAACAGAAGTTGGAATCAAGATTGCTGGGAGAAATATCAATAACCTCAGATATGCAGATGACACCACCCTTATGGCAGAAAGTGAAGAGGAACTGAAGAGCCTCTTGATGAAAGTGAAAGTGGAGAGGGAAAAGGTTGGCTTAAAGCTCAACATTCAGAAAATGAAGATCATGGCGTCTGGTCCCATCACTACATGGGAAACAGATGGGGAAACAGTGGAAACAGTGTCAGACTTTATTTTTCTGGGCTCCAAAATCACTGCAGATGGTGACTGCAGCCATGAAATTAAAAGACACTTACTCCTTGGAAGGAAAGTTATGACCAACCTAGATAGCATATTCAAAAGCAGAGACATTACTTTGCCAACAAAGCTTCGTCTAGTCAAGGCTATGGTCTTTCCTGTGGTCATGTATGGATGTGAGAGCTGGACTGTGAAGAAGGCTGAGTGCCGAAGAATTGATGCTTTTGAACTGTGGTGTTGGAGAAGACTCTTGAGAGTCCCTTGGACTGCAAGGAGATCCAACCAGTCCATTGTGAAGGAGATCAGCCCTGGGATTTCTTTGGAAGGAATGATGCTAAAGCTGAAACTCCAGTATTTTGGCCACCTCATGCGAAGAGTTGACTCATTGGAAAAGACTGTGATGCTGGGAGGGATTGGGGGCAGGAGGAGAAGGGGACGACAGAGGATGAGATGGCTGGATGGCATCACTGACTCGATGGATGTGAGTCTGAGTGACCTCCGGGAGCTGGTGATGGACAGGGAGGCCTGGCGTGCTGCGATTCATGGGGTTGCAAAGAGTCGGACACAACTGAGCGACTGATCTGATCTGATCTGATTGCTTTATAATAAATTTCAGTATGTGGTAATATAATTTCTCCAAATTTGTTCTCTTTTTTTAGGTTTGTCTTAGATATTATTTTTTTTCTCCTAGCATTTCCATATATATTTTAGAATTTATCAATTTTCAAAATTTTTTTTTGCTAAGGTTTTGACTGAGACTGAATTAAATCTGTAGATTTCTGGGAAGGATTTATATCTTTTTAATACTAAGCTATCTCATTCATGAGCTTAATATTTATTATATCTAATTTTTCTCAGTAATGTTTTATAGTATGTTGTGTCTGATGCACTTTTATTAAGTAATGTTTTTAATGCTTGCTTTGTAATTGGTATTATTTTTATAGTTTGTTTTCTGATATTCTGTTGCTAGTATATCAACATACAAATGAATTTTGTTTATTGAGGTTATGTCCAGCTGTCTTGCAAATTTCACTTTATTTTAATAGTGTATCTGAAGATCCTTTTGGATTTTCTACATAAATACTCATTTCATCTGCAAATGATAGTTTTATTTTTTTACTTTCTGATCCTTTTGCCTTTTGTTACTTGTCTTACTGTACTGGCTAGGACCTATAGTACAAATCAGATAAGATCAGATCAGTCGCTCAGTTGTGTCCGACTCTTTGCGACCCCATGAATCGCAGCAGGCCAGGCCTCCCAGTCCATCACCAACTCCCGGAGGTCACTCAGACTCACATCCATCGAGTCAGTGATGCCATCCAGCCATCTCATCCTCTGTCGTCCCCTTCTCCTCCTGCCCCCAATCCCTCCCAGCATCACAGTCTTTTCCAGTGAGTCAACTCTTCACATGAGGTGGCCAAAATACTGGAGTTTCAGCTTTAGCATCATTCCTTCCAAAGAAATCCCAGGGCTGATCTCCTTCACAATGGACTGGTTGGATCTCCTTGCAGTCCAAGAGACTCTCAAGAGTCTTCTCCAACACCACAGTTCAAAAGCATCAATTCTTCGGCGCTCAGCCTTCTTCACAGTCCAGCTCTCACATCCATACATGACCACAGGAAAGACCATAGCCTTGACTAGACGAAGCTTTGTTGGCAAAGTAATGTCTCTGCTTTTGTTTTTTTTTTTTTGAATTTTTTTTTTTATTATTTTAATTTTTCTTAACTTTACAATATTGTATTACTTTTACTATACATCGAGATGGATCCGCCACCAGAATACCCGTGCTCCCCATCCTGAACCCCTCCCTCCCTCCCCCTCCTCCCACACCATCCCTCCAGGTCATCCCAGTGCTCCAGTCCCAGGCATCTGTTATCGGGCATCGTACCTGGACTGACTCGTTTCTGATATGATATTATACATATTTCAATGCTATTCTCCCCAATCGTCCTCTGCTTTTGAATATGCTATCTAGGTTGGTCATAACTTTCCTTCCAAGGAGTAAGTGTCTTTTAATTTCATGGCTGCAGTCGCCATCTGCAGTGATTTTGGAGCCCAGAAAAATAAAGTCTGACACTGTTTCCACTGTTTCCCCATCTGTTTCCCATGTAGTGATGGGACCAGACGCCATGATCTTCGTTTTCTGAATGTTGAGCTTTAAGCCAACCTTTTCCCTCTCCACTTTCACTTTCATCAAGAGGCTCTTCAGTTCCTCTTCACTTTCTGCCATAAGGGTGGTGTCATCTGCATATCTGAGGTTATTGATATTTCTCCCAGCAATCTTGATTCCAACTTGTGTTTCTTCCAGTCCAGCATTTCTCATGATGTACTCTGCATATAAGTTAAATAAGCAGGGTGACAATATACAGCCTTGACGTACTCCTTTTTCTATTTGGAACCAGTCTGTTGTTCCATGTCCAGTTGTAACTGTTGCTTCCTGGGCTGCATACAAATTTCTCAAGAGGCAGATCAGGTGGTCTGGTATTCCCATCTCTTTCAGAATTTTCCACAGTTTATTGTGATCTACACAGTCAAAGGCTTTGGCATAGTCAATAAAGCAGAAAGAGATGTTTTTCTGGAACTCTCTTGCTTTTTCCATGTCCAGCGGATGTTGGCAATTTGATCTCTGGTTCCTCTGCCTTTTCTAAAACCAGCTTGAACATCAGGAAGTTCACAGTTTACATATTGCTGAAGCCTGGCTTGGAGAATTTTGAGCATTACTTTACTAGCATGTGAGATGAGTGCAATTGTGCAGTAGTTTGAGCATTCTTTGTCATTGACTTTCTTTGGGATTGGGATGAAAACTGATCTTTTCCAATCTTGTGGCCACTGCTGAGTTTTCCAAATGTGCTGGCATATTGAGTGCAGCACTTTCAGAGCATCATCTTTCAGGATTTGGAATAGTTCAACTGGAATTCCATCACCTCCACTAGCTATGTTCGTAGTGATGCTGTCTAAGGCCCACTTGACTTCACATTCCAGGATGAGTGATCACACCATCATGATTATCTGTGTCGTGAAGATCTAGAAATGATAAAAATGTATTTTTTTTTAGTCACAGTCTCAGTGGAAAAGCTTTCAATATTTCTTCATTAAATATGATTGCTGTAGGTTTTTCATATATACCACTTTTCAGCTAGGAAAGCTTTATTCCTAAATTGCTAATGTTTTGTTTTGTTTCTTGTTTTATCATGAATAGAGCTTGAACTTCCTGAACTTCATTTTCTACTTACAGCAGTCATCACAGTAATTTTCTCCTATATTCTTTTAATATACGAAGCGACTTAGCAGCAACAGCAGCAGCACACCAATTTTCCAGTGTTAGTCTAGGGCTGAAAGTTTAACACCAGTTTTGTTATGTATACTTTTTTAATATCACTGAATTTGATTTGCTGTATTCTAGTTTATGATTTTGGAGAAGGCGATGGCACCCCACTCCAGTACTCTTGCCTGGAAAATCCCATGGCTGGAGGAGCCTGGTAGGTTGCGTTCCATGGGTCGCCAAGAGTCAGACACAACTGAGTGACTTCACTTTCACTTTTCACTTTCATGCATTGGAGAAGGAAATGGCAACCCACTCTAGTGTTCTTGCCTGGAGAATCCCAGGGATGGGGGAGGCTGGTGGGCTGCCATCTATGGGGTCGCACAGAGTCGGACATGACTGAAGCGACTTAGCAGTAGCAGCAGCAGCAGTTTATGATTTTATTATCTATCTTCACAATACAGATTAGCTTGTAATTTTCCTTTTCTTAAAATGTCTTACCTAGGTTTTGATATCAAGGTTAGGTTTCCCTCTTGAAACAAGATATATTCTCTTTTTTTTATTTTTGGGCAGAATTTTTAAGATTCAGTCATTGGACTAAAGTCGTTTCTTTCCTTCAAATTTATTCATGAAGTCATCTGGACCTGGCAGTTTGTTTTTTTCTTTCTTTTTTTTTTTTTTTTGATTTTTAAAGTTTTATTTTGGCTTTATCTAAGTTGTAATTTTGACTTTATCCAAGTTGTAAGCTCTTTTAACAGTGGAGAAATCAATCAGTGTAATTCACCATATTAAAAGGTTGGAGAAAACTTGTCATCAATGCAAACATAATCAATGTAGAAAAATAAGTTAGTAAAGTTCAAGTTTTATTTCATTTAGTGATTTTTAAATTACAGATTTAATTTCTTTGCTAGACATCAGACTATAAGGTTTCCTACTTATTCTTGTATCAGTTATTTTAAGTTGTGTTTTTAAAATAATTTATCCATTGCATCTTAATTTTAAAATTTCATTGCATGAAGTTGTTAATCATATATTATTATGCTATTTGATGTTCATAAGATCTGTAGTAATGTCTTTTTTTTCATTCCTGATATAGACAATCTCTGTTTTCTCTATTTACTTTTTTTTTTTTAAATGAGTTTTGTGGTGGCTTAGATGGTAGAGAATCCACCTGCAAAGCAGGAGACTCAAGTTCAATCCCTGGGTTGGAAAGACTCTCTGGAGAAGGGAATGGCAATCCACACCAGTATTCTTTCCTGGAGAATTCCATGGACACAGGAGCCTGGCGGGCTACAGTCCATGGGGTTGCAAAGAGTCTGACACAACTGAGTGACTAACGCACACCATCAGTTTTATTCACCTTCTCAAAGATCCAATTCTTGTTGTGTTGATTTTCTGTATCACATTTCATTTATTTTTTAAATTAATTTAATTGGAGGCTAATTACTTTACAATCTTGTGGTTTTTGCCATATATTGACATGAATCAGCTACCGTGTACATATGTCCCCTGATCCTGAACCCGCCTCCCACCTCCCTCCCCACCCCATCTCTCTAGGTTGTCCCAGAGTACTGGCTTTGAGTGCCCTGCTTCATTCATGGAACTTGCACTGGTCATCTATTTTACATAATGGTAATATACATGTTTCAGTGCTATTCTCTTGAATCATCCTACCCTCACCTTCTCCCATGTAGTCCAAAAGTCTGTTCTTTACATCTTTGTCCCTTTTGCTGTCTTGCATATAGGGTCATCATTACTGTCTTTCTAAATTCCATAAATATGCATTAATATACTGTATTTGGTGTTTCTCTTTCTGACTTACTTCACTCTGTATAATAGGCTCCAGTTTCATCCACCTCATTAGAACTGACTCAAATGCATTCTTTTTTATAGCTTAGTAATATTCCATAGTTTATATGTACCACACTTCCTTATCCATTCATCTGCCAATGGACATCTAGGTTGCTTCCATGTCCTGACTATTATAAACAGTGCTGAAATGAACATTAGGGTACATGTATCTCTTTCAATTCTGGTTTCCTTGGTGTATATGCCCAGCAGTGGGATTGCTGGGTCGTATGGCAGTTGTTTCCATTTTTTAAGGAACCTGCACACTGTTCTCCATAGTGCCTGTACTAGTTTGCATTTCCACCAACAGTGTAAGAGGGTTCCCTTTTCTCCACAACCTCTCCAGCATTTATTATTTGTAGACTTTTTGATGGCAGCCATTCTGACCGGCATGAGATGGTAGCAAATGAAACACAGAATTAATCTCCAAAATATACAAGCAGCTCATGCAGCTCAATACCAGAAAAATAAACGACCTAATCAAAATGTAGGCCAAAGAACTAGAAAGACATTTCTCCAAAGAAGACGTACAGGTGGCTAACAAACACAGGAAAAGATGTTCAATATCACTCATTATTAGAGTAATGCATTTTATTTTTGCTTCAATTTCTGTTATTATTATTTTCTAATTCAGGGAGGGTTTACTATGCTATTCTGTTTCCACCTTTCTGTGCTAAGGTGTGTGTTTTTTATAAGCAATTTTTGTCTTTTAATTGGTGACTTCAGTGTCTGTCTTGTTCACCAGGGTCAGTTGCCCCTGGATAGCACCTGGCGTGTTCTAAGTGTTCCACCAGAAAATGTTGAGCAGATGAGTGAATAAGCCCTGATTTTTAGTTGAGAGCAGGTGACTGGGACAGAGGTAGTTGGAAATCTGAGTCTGTCCAGCTGTGAGTGAATTAGTGTAATTCCTTTCGGGACCTTTGTCATCCGTTTAGTTGCCTCTCTGATTTGGGCAGTTTTCATGCTACTCCATCTCATACCAGTGCCCCTATCAAGGACTTCTTTCCTTCTCCTGCACCCTCATCACTAACAGTTAAAGCAGTGAGAAGTGCTGCGGGCTTAAGTGTATTGCATGCTCCTTGCCAGCTTTCCTGACGGTCCCTCCTTTTCAGTGTTCTCCTGAGGAAAGATTGCCTCCCACACCTCTCTCCATTACAAAAGAGCCCAGATGACGCTGAGTATTTTAGGGGGCACAACGTTGTGACAGTGACAGAGCGATGTGGTATTAGCACAGTGACTCTGTTGGAAGTGCCGTGGGGCTTTTCATGTCATCTGGGTGACTGCTGCTTTGTCCATGTTTAGCTGGGTAAGTCCCAGAACTGAGGGAGTTTATTTTCAGTGTGGGAAGAAAAGCTTCTTGGATCTGCATGGTAGCTCCTTTTTTTTTTTTTTTTAAGACTCCAAATTTGATATAACTTTCCCCCCTGCCTTACTCCAGAGACCCAAAGTTATAGACAGTGAGTCTCTACATGACATTTAATTTGCCTACAGCGGTGTTTTGTATGTTATAGATAAATCAACTATGAATTGACTGTGTGTCTATGTTTATGTGGTTATGTGAGATAGGAAACTAGACGAACCAGAGAGAAACATGCTTGCCAAGAGTAGGAAGATGCCAGAGAAGGGATGACAGTGGGCGTGGCAGATTAGATTCATAATAGTGGAGGGGACATCAGAAACCATCTGGTCAAATCTTCTGTCCTTGGATAGGTGAACTATTCTCATCCATTTTTAATAGACAACACAGTTGACATTCAGAGTTGTTTCTTGACTTGGTAAAGAAGTTAAAATTTGATTCTGTTAGATTATAAATTCCAAAGGGCAAAGACTATATTTGCCCTGATCACTGTTGTATCTCTAGTACTTGTTTCAATACCTAGCACATGATAGGTGCTCAATAAATGTTGACTGAACACTAAATACATAGCTGCTGCTTGTGAAAATTCCTTCAAGGCTACTCTTTAAGATATTCTTCAAAGTATCTGATTAATCTGGTCCTAAAGTACTTACCTCAAAGATTATCAAATTTTTGATTCATAGGTACACATTAGTAACAGATAAAATAAATGGATTTTGGTTTATTAAATTTTATTTATTATATATCACTTTTTTACACTCTGATTTTTAAAAAATTTTTAAAAATATAGTTGATTTACAACATTGTATTATTTTCAGGTATACAGCATTTCTATACACAAACAACAAAAGATCAGAAAGAGAAATTAAGGAAACAATCCCATTTACCATCAGAGCAAAAATAATAAAATATCTAAGAATAAGCCTACCTAAGGAGACAAAAGACCTGTACTCAGAAAACTAAAAGATACTGATGAGAAAAATCAAAGACAACACAAACTGATGGAGAGAGATACCATGTTCTTGGTTTGAAAGAATCAATATTGTGGAAATGACTATAGTACCCAAAGCAATTTACATATTCAGTGCAATTGCTGATGGCACTTTTCATAGAATTATATAGAGCCTTTTTATTGAGCATCTGTTATGTACCAGGCACTGCTCTAGGTAATCGGAAGATTGTTGTTGTTGTTTAGGCACTAAGTTGCATCTGATTCTTTGGCCACCCCATGGCCTAGAGCTGGCCAGGATCCTTTGTCCATGGGATATCCCAAGCTAGGATGCTGGAGTGGGCTGCCATTTCCTTCTCCAGGAGATCTTCCCAACCCAGGGATCAAACCCAAGACTCTTGCATTGGCAGATGGATTCTCTACCACCTAGCCACCAGGAGAGCCTGTAATGAGAGGATGACAAGGAGCAAAAGACTCCAAATCCCTACCATCATGGAACTTAGTTTAAAAAGGAAAATAAATAATATTAGTCATATTAGTATTAATTAATTCATAGTGTGATAGAAAGGGGTGCACTCTGAGGGAGCACAGGCAGTTTTGGTAGGAGGGCTTGTGGGTGTCATTTTATGTAGGCTAGAAAAGGCCTCAGAGAAGTTGGCTTTTGAATAAAGACCTGAAGAAAGCTAGAAATTCCACCACATGGCTATCTGGGGAGCAAGCACTCTGAAAAAGGAGAGTACATGTGAAAGCCCTGCGGTTGGAGAAGGTCTGCAGAAGTTGACGAAGAGTGAAGAGGACAGTATGGATGGAGCTTAGCAACAAGAGGGCCATCTAGGAAATGGGGTGTGATCTGGGGAGCCAGGCCATGGCGGGTCCTTGTGGGGCATGATGAGGCTTTGAATTTTACCAGGGCTGAGCTCGGAGGGAGAACTTAGAAGAAGGCAATGCCACGATTCAGCTTACGTTTTAACAGGGTCATCCTGGCTGCTGTGTTGAGAACAGATTGAAAGGCGATAATCCCAGTAAGACATGGTGGTGGCTTAACCCAGTGTGGTCACAGAATGGAAGGAAAAGGAGTGAAATATTCTTGCCTGGAAAATCCCCTGGATGGAGAAGCCTGGTAGGCTACAGTCCATGGGGTCACAAAGAGTTGGACACGACTGAGCGACTTCACTTTCCACTTTTTTTGAAGGAAAGGCTGATAGATTTATGATGGACCAGAAGTTGGATATGAGAGAGAGAGGGCAGTTAAGGGTAATTTGAAGCTTTGGGCCAAACAATGCTAGTAGAATGGCATTGCTGCTGCTGCTGCTAAGTCGCTTCAGTCGTGTCCGACTCTGTGCGACCCCATAGACGGAAGCCCACCAGGCTCCCCCGTCCCTGGGATTCTCCAGGCAAGAATACTGGAGTGGGTTGCCATTTCCTTCCCCAATGCATGAAAGTGAAAAGTGAAAGTGAAGTCGCTCAGTCGTGTCTGACCCTTAGCGACCCCATGGACTGCAGCCCACCAGGCTCCTCCGTCCATGGGATTTTCCAGGCAAAAGTACTGGGGTGGTTATCATTAAATAAAAATTGGGAAAACTATGGGAGAAACAAACTTGTGAGAGGCATATTGAACTCAGTTTTAGACATGTGAAATTTGAGATGACTATTGAATCTCCACGAAATATCTGGAATAGGCAGCTGGACATGTGACTCTGGAGTTCAGAGGAGAGGTTTGTAGTGAGCATATGTATTTATGGGTTGGAGTATATAATAAAATGTTTTTATTATTTTGTTTTATTTTTATTTATGCATATTTTATATTTGGTATTTATTGCATTATTATTGTAACATGTAGGAGACCATTAAAATTTGATGAGAATGAAGTTTGATGTTCCATTAATGTATGGCCCAGATAGATCTTCCTATTGGTGGTGCAGGGCGGCGGGAAGGGGTCATTGATTAGTTTCAGAGCCACTAACCCAAGCTAGTATATAGCACACGTACACATCAATTCTACAAGTGAGCCTGCAGGGAAGAAAAGGAATAGATCAGCATCAGCCAGCTTCACTACTGGGAAAGCAGCCTCATGGGCTGAGTCAGCTACATCAGCATTCTGGCTGTGAAGGGGAGCTCATCCTGATTTCTATGACAGATGTGCAGACTCAAGTCACCTGGAGAATGTCATTTCACCATGCTGACACCCCTCATCCACAGGTTGAGTCATGGGCTGACATGTGCAGTTGAATTCATTTCTGCTTTTTCTTAGGGTTCATTCATCTTAGGGTGCATCTTTGAGGTAGTGTTGACAAACATGCCAGAGATAACATGGATCAGAGCATGCTTAGGACTGGACAGCCCGTGAGTCTGAGAAGACATTTGTTCCCAGCTTGTCGTCCTCTTCCTAAGAGCCCCCAGTGGATTGTGCTACATTCATAGCAGTGTGGTGGGTGCACATAGGTGGAAGACTTGGAGAGCTTCCTGAAGGGACTTATTATCTGGTGAAGTTGCATCCACCATATAGTTCAAATAATAATGCAAAGTGGAGAGTGCTGGAAGGCAAGGCATGTGAAGGCAATATGTGTTATGAGGGACGCAGAGAAGAGAGAGACTCTCGGGGACCATGGAGTCAGAAAAGGCTCATTTTCACAGCAGTTGGGGCTGGAACCAGCCTTTGAGAAATGGAGGGATTTAAGTTTTAAAAAAAAAAAGGGTGGGAGGGGAGACGACTCTCTGTGGTTTTGCAGGAAAGTACCTACACAACTTCATACAGCACCGTATTTATCCTAATCATGCACATAGTCGGTGGTCCCAAAACAGACATTCCAGGAGGAAAAAAGAACATGGGTAAAAACAAGGAGGTAGAATCAGCCATGATATGGTTATTTGTTTGATGCTAGTCAAACATCCATTTGCTTAGGCAGTAGATATTTATTGCCTGGCATCTATGAACAGGCCACATTGACCACCATGGGTGGTTCGTGTAGCAAAGTGGTGACATACGTGTGTGGTTGGTGCTCATTATGTGAGGCCTTGACAGTCAAGCTAAGGAATTAGAACTTCACTCTGGCAGTTACTGACTAGAAATTTTTGGATAAGAGATAGAATGTTTTAAAAATAGTGTTTTGGACAGATATCTCAGTAGCTGAACACAGGCAGGCTTAGGTCGTGAGATGCCTGGTGGTGGTGAAGTGAACAGAGTTGGCTAGGAGAAGAACTGAGTGTTAAAACAATGCCGTTAGGGTCAACAGAAAGGCATGGAACCATTGCCAAGCATGTGCTACAGGGCTGACTGTACATTAGCCAAATAGGTGCATGGTAAGTACCTACTAGGTCTGCAGTTTTCTAATACATGTAAAGGAGACACAGGGGAAAAAATTGAACATATGGCTCTCCCCCTCAGTTGCTCAAAGTCTAACTGAATATAAAATGCATGTCCACATTGCAAGTCAACCTGCCAATAAAAGAGGACAGAACTTAGATAAGCAGAAAGAGCTATGGAAAGGAAATTGAATCATTGTCTGTTCAGCTGGCATTTATAGAGCTCCATAATGGCTTAAAACATGACCATATATTATCACTTCTGACTCTCACTACAACCTATGAGATTGGTATTATCATCCCTATCTGACGGGAAGTAAACCAGGATGCTGAGAGGCTGAGTGACCTATTGTGTCACCCAGCCTGGCAGTGGCAGGGCATGTCTCAAGCTCTGGACGGCTGACCCCAGAAATGTTTTTTCTACTCCCATATTGCCTTGTGTTGCATTTTCTGCATTTCTTTTGCAGTCTGGAAGACTCTGCAGAGAGTGTAGTAGGATTGTATGTGTGTGAGGAGGGGAGGTGGACTTTCTCCATTATTCTTTCTCTACTGGCCAGAGCTTTTGCCTGTATCAAGCTTAGTGTTCCTACAATGCATAGGTGAGGAACTGTCTACTCACAGTACCAGTCAGCTGAGATAGGGGTCATGTCCAGCCCCGCCATGAGTGTATCCCTTCCTTAAAGGGCATACAAGACCCTCCCCAGCTAAGACATCCAGTACAGAGCCTCTCTCACTGCCCAGAAAGTCCCTGCCCTAATTGCAGTGTCCTTGAGTAGCAGAGTCCCTACTCCTTTCTCCTGGATGAGTTAGGTCAACCAGGATTCGACCACTTCTCCTTGGTAGCGATGCATCAGAGCTGCCTCTGGTCCATTTCTGTTCTCAGTTGTTGTTCAGTCTCTAAGTCGTATCTAACCCTTTGTGACCCCATGGACTGTAGCATGTCAGGCTTCTCAGGTTATCTCAGTATATCCAAGGTGAGCTCCTCTATTTCCTTCTTCCACAATCACTTAGATCTTTCTGAAAGCCAGCTCTTGGTTTAATAGAGGGCTGCTCTCTTTTGAGGAGTCAAGTTTCATTGTTTAGGACGTTCTCTGATTAGGACGGCAATGTTAAGAGTAGTTGATGGGTGTATTAGTTTGCTGGGGAAGCCAAAATATACCATAAGCTGAGTGGTTCAAATAACAGAAATCTATTTTCCCACAGTTCTGAGATTTGGAATTCCAAGACCAAGGTGTCCACAGTTTGGTTTCTCCTGAGGCTTCTTCCTTGGCTTACAGATGGTCACCTTTATGCTGTGCCATGGTTTTTCCTCCATGTGTACATCCCTGATATAGCTTCATGTTTTTGTATTTCCTCCTCTTAGGAGGACACCCATCAGATTTAATTAGTGTTCACCCTAATGGTTTCATTTTAAGGTAATCACACCTTTAAAGGCTCTCTCTCTAAGTATAGGCACATTACTGGGAGTTAGTTAAAAATTTCAGAGTTCCACACAGAAATTTTGGAGGTCACAGCACAGTCCATAAAAATTGGAAAGTTCTTCTTTACTTCACCCTTCATCCTTCTGTTATCTCCACTTCCTGCAGTACCTTTTCTGGGAGTCCATTTGGGCTGTTTCCAGAAATTAAAAGGGTGGGATCTGAAGTGGTTGCTTAAAAACCCCACAGGATAAGTTTCTCCAGGACAAGGATCACTCCTTATATTATGTTTTCTGCCAGAGTTTAGCAGAGAGTAAGACACAGAGTAGGTTCTCAGATTTTGCTGGATGATTACATGATTAGAGGACATGTGAAGCAGAAGTATTTCCTTAAGTCCATCCACTTAGAAATATCTGTTTAATCAAATGTAGTACCCCTTAGGGGCAGCAGCAGCAGTACCAGACTATAGATTTTCAGATTACGGATTTTGAAAAAAATCAACTTGCAATAAACTACATTTTAAATTCAGACACTATACATCAAATCTCATCTTACTTAGATAAAGGACACTAGAGCGAAGTTGCAGAATTCTGCTTCCTGCTCTGCCTCTCATGGGCTTTTGGTCCTTGGGAAGTTACTCAGCCTCTCTCAGGATCTTTTGCCATCGGCAGAATGAGGGGATGGAGTCTCAAATGACAATTAGGTTTCACATTGCATGCAGTTTTCAGCCAGTGGATATGATTTCCTAGAGGAATCTGAGATCATGTCCACATCCATCTTTGAAGAGTATCCTGAATAATTAGCCATGTCTACCAAATGCACATGAAGGAGGAGAGGTGGTATCAATGGGGATGTTTTCTGAGGTCACTCTGAGCAGTAAAGTTCTTTGAATTTGTGATTTGGGAGAAAGTACTTCAGAAACTTGCAAGGCTCCATAGTCATCACCAAGAACATTTGCTTGCATTGTGCTGTTGATATGTAGGAGTGCTCACTGGCAGAGACTTCTGGTCAACCAAATGCTGGCTGAGTACATAGTATGTGACTTGATCTAAATTCAGGAAAACACATACAGGGCGTAGGACTTCCATACGTAAATTTGTTAAATTGCATTGATGTAAAATGTGCAATTAAGAGGGTAATGAGAGTGATTGTCTCTAGGTGATGATTATGGATAAGTTTTACTTTCCTGTTTATGCTTTTTTGTACTTTTCAAATGTTCATGTATTGCTTTCATAAGCAGAAGAACAAAATTTTATTAAAAAAATAACATCCTAGCAGGGTGAAAGAACAATGAAAAATTTCAAAGTTCAATTTATTTCAACACACACCCCTATTATTCCACAGACATTTATTTAACCTTTATAATACAAGCACTGTGAGGGTTATGAATAATTATGATCAAGATGGTGATCTGTTCACAGGATGAATGTTTCACAGAAGAGAAAGCTATTGAACTAGGCTTCATAGAAAGAGTTAGCAACTGATAGAATATGGGAAATAGATCTTTCTGTCAAAGCAAACAGTACCTGTATCTGGGAAATGTAGTGTGTTATCAAGGAACTATGGAAGGTTAAGTTTAGATGGATGGAGGGATCCTGTCTGGGAGAAGAGGGAGACAATTCCAGTGGACAGATTGGGCCCAGCTTGCTGTGCTCATGGCCTCTATTTGGTGAACAGAATGTAGCCAGTGCAGAGTTCTGAGCAGAAGACTGTCATAGGCAGTATATTGGCTTCTGGTTGGGTTGGAGGAAACTCATCAGGCTAGCACAGTAGTTTAGCTATAAGAGAATGTTGTCTAGGGATCCTACGTCTTGCAAGATGGTGGATACTTCTGTGAGCACCAGACTTCTCTACACTGTTCTTTTTTTGGAGTAGAGTTGATTTACAATGTTGTTGTTTTCAGGTGTACAGCAAAGTGAATCAGTTAGACATATACATATGTTGTTGTTCAGTTGCTAAGTCACGTCAAACTCTTTGCAACCACATGGACTGTACCACACCAGGCTCCTCTGTCCATACCCCTGTGGACAATATTCTAGGCAAGAATACTAGAGTTGGTTGCCATTTCCTTCTTAAGGGGCTCTTCCTGCACGAGGGATTGAACCTGTGTCTCCTGCCTTGGCAGGCAGATTTTTTACCACTGAGCCACCAGGGAAGCCTCTGTGTGTGTGTGTGTGTGTGTGTGTGTATTTTTGCATATACACATCCACTTTTTTTTTTTTTTTTAAGATTCTTCTCCTATATAGGCCATTCAGATCAGATCAGATCAGTCGCTCAGTCGTGTCCGACTCTTTGCGACCCCATGAACCGCAGCACGCCAGGCCTCCCTGTCCATCACCAGCTCCCGGAGGTCACTCAGACTCGCATTCATCGAGTCAGTGATGCCATCCAGCCATCTCATCCTCTGTCATCCCCTTCTCCTCCTGCCCTCAATCCCTCCCAGCATCAGAGTCTTCTCCAATGAGTCAACTCTTCGCATGAGGTGGCCAAAATACTGGAGTTTCAGCTTTAGCATCATTCCTTCCAAGGAAATCCCAGGGCTGATCTCCTTCAGAATGGACCGGTTGGATCTCCTTGCAGTCCAAGGGACTCTCAAGAGTCTTCTCCAACACCACAGTTCAAAAGCATCAATTCTTCGGCGCTCAGCCTTACAGAGTATTAAGTAGAGTTCCCTGTGCTATACAGCAAGTTCTTACTGTTATCTATATTACGTAGCAGTGTGTTTATGTCACACGCTTTTCTTAACTGTTATAGGTTAGGAAGAATAAGCAGTTTCCCAGGTGGCTTAGGGAGAATAAGGTTTAAGCTATGTCACTAACATGGGACTTCTCAGGTGGCAGAGTGGTAAAGAATCTGTCTGCCAACACCAGAGACACAAAAGACAAAGGTTCAGTTCCTGGGCTGGGAAGACTCCCTGGAGCAGGAAATGACAGCCCACTCCAGTATTCTTGCTTAGAGAACCCCATGGATAGAGGAGCCTGGTGGGCTACAATCCATAAGGTCACAAAGAGTCAGACATGACTGAGTACAAGTGAGTATGTCCAGTGGGTGAGGCTAAAGATTGCTAGGCTTTTTGGAGTGAGACGACAATTTTACTGTTTTAATGTGGTGTCTTGTTAACCCACCTCTGCTTTCTCTGTCTAGCTTTTTTCTGCTCCCTTATTGACGTTTAGTTCATATTCATTTTAGTTCTCAAGTGCACTAAATTACTTCTGTATTATGAAACTCACATTTGAGATCATTAGAAATGTTCTGTAATGCTATAAGCTAGTATCATGGGACTGATTAAGTCATATTTTTAAGGAAGAAAAAAACACCAAGAAACTAGATGGCATGATGAGTTGAGATGGGCTATGTGTTCTTTAAATGGTCAGTCAGTAACCTTTAAACCCCATCCTAGGTGAAAAGCACAACTGTCTTATTGCACATGTATGTGTCCATTTCTGATCACTGGGGGCGTCTCAGGAGTCTTCCCTTTTCTGAGCTTCTTTAGCACTCCCCAGGATTGGAAACACTCTCAGGGCTTACGTGAGGCCAAGTCAGAAAGTCAATGTCCATAGCACTTACAGAGAGGAAGCCAGGGCTCTACTGCTAAAGGAGGAATCTGTATAACAAGATTATCTTTCTTGTATTAAAAACTTAAAGTCCTTTCTCCCAGGAGTTCATTGCTGGTGGCTTTCTTTGTAGTCTGATAGTCAGTTCAAAAATGTGTCACTTCTGGAAAATGCGTTCTTGATTGTGTGAACACACGAATCATTTTTTATCATAGAAAAGTCTTTAGGTGGGGTATTGATGTCAAGATTAACTCAGAGAAAATTGGCTGCAATTAGGCCTGAAAGTGATCATTCTAAAAACTCATTAAGAGTCTGAAAAATGAATGTTTAGACTTTATCCTTGACCAAAACCCATTTGTCCCATAGTGAAACATGGTAGCTGAGGAATGATGGCTCAGCAAGCCTGAAGTGTAGGCGGGTCTTTCTTTATGAACCAGGCATGTTCTTGAAATTGTGTGTGTCAATCAGCTTTTTGTAAATGGAATCTTATTTTTTTCATTAACTTACTCTATAATTTCAGCAATGTTTAACATTCATTCCTGATTGATCTTGAGTTGGCAGTTAACTGAGAACATTCAGCCTCAGATTTTAATGCTTCTTCCTCAGTTTCATGCTTTCTCTTTGCACCCTTTCTTTCACCAGCTACTTAAGGAGCAAATAACTGTGAGTTAGGTACAGTAATAATAGGTGTTGGGAATGTAAATAAGAATGGCAGGTAAATAATTACCAAGAAGAGGCAAGTGTAATATACCAAGGAGTGTGGGGAGGCCCATTTGAGAGTGTCCCTGTCTGGGGCAGTGAGGGGAAGGCATAGATGTTACTTGAGCTGAGTGCTCAAGGAGATGAAGATGTGAGGGAGAGCTTACTGTAATGCGTGCCGTGCCCCGCCACACTGTGGTTCCTCAAGATAACTAGGATCAGAGCCATGGTGGACTTTAGTGTTGAATGGTTCAAGTATCAGTTGATGGTCTTTCCTTCTACATGGAGTGAATATTGGTGGAAAGTTCACAAAGCTTTGTTTCCCTAATCATCAGGAAAGTATTTTTCTTTCAAATTTCCTGTGACATACACGTGTGGAGTTTGTTATATGAACTGCCTTATTTCAAGTTCAGTCTATAAGACTGGAACCTTATTTTTCATGAAGCAGGGAATCCTGAAACAAAACAGAGAAAAAGGACATGAATATTTTAATCTCCAGTGGAAACTCTTAATATTTGACTAGCAACTTTCAGTTCAGTTCAGTCGCTCAGTCGTGTCCGACTCTTTGCCACCCCATGAACTGCAGCGCCCCAGGCTTCCCTGTCCATCACCAACTCCTGGAGCTTGTTCAACCTTAAATTATGAATTTTCCATGGCAAAGGACACTATATGTAATGTCAAAGGACAGTTGATGGGATTCCCTTGTGGCTCAGCTGGTAAAGAATCCGCCTGGAATGGGGGAGGCCTGGGTTCAATCCCTGGGTTGGAAAGATGCCCTGGAGAAGGGAAAGGCTACCTATTCTAGTAATCTGGCCTGGAGAATCCCATGAACTGTTGGGGTGGAGAAGAGTTGGACACAACTGAGCGATTTTCACTTCACTTCAAAGGACAATTGATAGACTGAGAAAAATGACACAGAAAACAAATTCTGGTATAACTGATATATAAAGAAAGAATTCCAACAAATTTATAAGGGAAAGATAAACAACCACATGGGGAAAAAAAGAAAAAGGATATAAGTAAGCAGTTCAAAGAAAAGATAATCCAAATGGCTAATCAACACCTGAAATGATGCTGATAACCCAGAAAAATACAAAATAAAGCCCTAAATCCCATTTTTCATCCATCAGATTGGCCAACTTTTAAGGGTCATAGCATCTGATACCTGTAAGAATGTGGAAGAAGAGGAATCCATGAGATTTCAATGGAGGATTTAGTGCTTTGCCGCAACCTTTAGGAGAATCGATACCAAAAATATGTATTCCTTTTGACTCTGTAAGCCTATTTTTAAGATGCTCACCTACTGAAATTAAAAGATCAGTTAATAAGAATATCATATGCAAGACAGTATTCAGCCCTGTTTTACAGCACAAAAGCAAACGCCGGTAGGGAGATCTGTGGAGTATTGTATAGTTGAGGTTCTGTATAAGCCTGTGCCCATGTGGTTGTGTGTATGGTGTGTTTTAATGAATTTTATCTATGTATTTGTCCTGGGGGGAAATCCCTAGTGTTTTTTACATAAGATAAGCAAGCTACAGAGTAATGTGTATAGTGAGGTCCCATTAAAAAAATAAATAGCAAAGTGCTGTGTGTCAGTTTGCAAGTGCATGGAGAGCGGCAGGCGGGTACACACGTGAGGCCATGAACACTGTAAACACAGCGGGGTGGGAGTGGAGATGAGGGGAAACTCAACACTTTCTTCATGCTTTTTTGTCTTAGACTGTTACTTATTCCTAATGCTCATTGCTTTTGTAATTTCAAATTTCACAAGTACTAACGATGAAGAACTGATGAGGGCACTTCTTCTGCTCCTGTCTGGCTATACTGCTGTTCAAAGCAACTAGAAAACAGTTCCGTGAGGCCAAGAGAGGTGAAAGCCCTGCCTCCTCCCAGGGCCTTTAGTATCAGACCTAGAATAGAGCAGTACTGACACTACTTACTATCTGTTTTATCTTAGCCTCTCCACTTCGAGGCCCTATCATTCATTCACTCATTCACGATTTCTTAGTTATCATTTAGAGACACACGCGCGCACGCACAGTTGCCTGCTCTGTGTCAGACTGTACGCCTATCCTGGCTCTGAGCCCTGCTCACGTTCCAAGTGTCAGTGTGGCTTTTTCCAGTTCTGACCTGATTCCTCTGAGGCCAGGCAGGCTAGCATCTTCTGGAATTGTCCTTGGGTAACCAGAAGGCCTGACTGGAAGGAACCCAGTTGGTCACCCTCAGCTGGGCTGTGCTCTTTGGAGGCCTGCTGTCCAAGAACGAACAAACCCCACCCGACACCACATCACAGGGGCACTTTCTCAGGCTCGGTGCCCAGGGTGGCGGAGCTGCCAGCCAGGTGCGTGACACTCGGTTAATTAGGTGATTAGCGGCTGTCCCACACCTCAAGCTGGGCGCTCATGAGTCTGGGCTGTCTCGGAGACAGACCTCTGGCTGAGAGTGGATGTCCTCTGCAGAGATCACTCATGTTTCAGGCCCCAGGATGACGGTTCTTTTGAGAATGTCTTATGGACCACTCAAACCCTCAGACGCTATCTCCCTTCTCAGTGGGTTGTTTTTTTTTCCCCTCTGGTGATTATTTGTCTTGATTCGTTGCACTTTCCAGTCTCCCTGACTGCATCTTAAGCTGCCTGAAGTCCAGGAGTGCCCCTATAACAGTTTCCTTGCTCAGCCTCGTGCTTTGGGCCTGGGCAGTGCTCAGTGAGCCCAGAGTTGCTTGGAGCGTGTGTGGCCTCTGAGAAGCATGTGGAGCTGTGTTCCCAGGGCCTGTCCCAGCCGGCAGGGTGGTGGGGAGGGACCTTTCATCGCAGGACCTCCTGCCGGCCCCTCATCTGGATGCTGCCCCTCAGAGTGAAGGGAACCCCTGAGTAGCTGAGGGAAAGAAGGAACACCTCCCCTCCTACCCCGCAACACACACACATCCCAGGGGAAGAAGAGAAGGAGAAGCTGGCTCCTCGGCCTCCAGCAAGCATGCTGAGAGCTTACCTGTTAAAATGCCCTTTTATTGTCTCTCACTGCAAGCTGAATGTGGATTTTGAGGAACCCTCAGTTTGACAGCTTTTTCTGATGAGTGGCTCTGGCCAGACCTCGGGGGAGCCACCCAATCCACACAGACTTTCCTAGGGCCTCCTGTCTGGCTCCACAAAACCCAGGGAAATGAGATTCAGCCCAGGCTTCATGCGGTGATAGAAGACTGCTCCGTGGATCTCAGGACCCCAACTGGAAATCAGACAGATGTCAATAGCAGCATGTCTGTCTGGGAGTCCTGAGGAAAGAGCTCATCTCCGTGTAGCCCCAGGGACTTCAGACTAAACCAGAGTCGCCTTGAACTGAGTGAGCTGATGGAGTGTTGGAAGTTCCGCGTTCTCCGCCGGAGACGTCCTTTCTCAGCCTCTCTCCACCCTGCAGCCAATACAGGGACATCACTGAGGACTATCAATAGCACAGAGCAAACCTGTGTCATGGCATGAAAAGAGCACATTTGTGCATTTCCTCTTTCTCTTGTACCTAGATTTCCAGAGGAGCCAATTGTAGTGGGTATAGTGTAACTCAGGAATACAGGATTGGGAATAAGGGAGCTAGTTTCTATTCCAAGCACTGTCACTGACTTTCTCTGTCACCTTGGTAGGAGATGGGCTGGAGGGAGCCTTCTCCTGGGATCGGCTGTCCCCCAGGAGCTCATGCCTCACTCCCAGGGAGGCTGGAAGGGTCAGGTCAGCAACTCTTTACAGATGTGAGCTTTGTTTAATGTTTAATATTTAAAGAACTATTAATAGTAATAGTTCACATAACCTACTTCCCCAGTTTGATTTGTGTGGCCCGTTTTTACAGAGTTATTCTGTCAGAGGGATTTCTTTTTCTAAAGTTCCTTGCTGCTGAGACCCTGTGTGCTCTGGTTATGAACCATGTATGTCAACATTGTGGAAATGAAATTCCTACACCCTGGACCCAGGCAGATGGATTTGATTTAGGGATCAATAAAAATATAGTCTGTACAAGTCAAATATGTTTCTAGAGGATCTTCTGTCTTGAAGGTGCTTGGAGGAAACAAAGACATTCAAGTCACAGTCCCGTTTCTGAAAGAATGCCACTAATTCTATAAAGCTTCCAGGAGTCACATGGATGCTTTCATAGCCTTTTGAGTTTGAAGACTTCATAGATGCTATTATCAGTTCTTCCTTACTGAGCACTGTGATAGAGATCCTGTCTCAGACTGGGGTTTCTGGAAGGCAACTCTGCACTGGATTGCAGGCAGAATGTTGATCGGGCTGTGCTTTTGGGAGATAACAGCTGAGGAAGGGAGGAGTCTGAAGGTGGGCAGAGGAGAGGCTGTCCCACACCAGCTGAGCTAGGTGCCCCTTCGGAGGTGCAGGACGGTGCCCAGTGATGGATGCAGCTGTGAGCTCTCAGGAAAGGGTGATCCTGGCAGCTGTGGGATGGGCTTGTCCTCTCCAAGGAGGGGAGCTGGCTAGAACAGAGGTCCCCAACCTTTTTGGCACCAGGGAAGACAATTTTTCCACAGACCAGGGTTGAGGGGGTGGTTTCAGGATGATTCAAATGCATTACATTTATTGTGTGCTTTATTTCTATTCTTATAACATCAACTCCTCCTCAGATCATCAGGCATTAGATTCTGGAGTCTGAGGACCCCTGGTCTGGACCACAGGACATCTGCGTTTCACATGCTTTCTGCCTGCCATCCCTTGAGCTGAGTGTCTTACCCACATGGCTTCTAATCCAGCCATTTTAGAGGTGAGGCAGCCAAAGGGCAGAAAAGCTAAGTAACGTGCCTACGATCCCACAGCTAATACCTGGTGGGGTGTGTGTTACCCATCAGACTATGCTTCTCACTTAATAATCCCAGCACTGCTTCATGAGAGGGGTTATCACCCCCATTATGCAGGTCGAGAAGCTGAGGCACTGGGAGTTTAAATGATTTGCCCAGCGTCACAGAACTAAGGTGAGGCTAGGGTCTTCCCATTACACTGTAGCATCTCACAGGGCTAACCTGTCCAGTGTGAGATGCCCAATTCCGGCTGGAATAGGTACACAGCCCTTGAGTAACTTATGGACCACCAGCTCTCCCCTCTCCATTTTTGTGGACAGATTTGTGCCTTTTGTTGTCAGTCAAGGAGCATGGTCTTGGGAAGTCAGGCAGAGGTGAGTTCAAAACCCAGTGCTTTGTGACCTACATGTTCCTCAATTTCTCCGGGCTCGGTGTTCTCATCCATAAAAATGGGTGTTGTAGTGATGCCTTAGTTGGGTCGTTAAGAGGATTAGAAGGAGTTGGATGGAAGATATCTCAGCATATTTTCCCCTACTCTTCCTCCTAAAAAGGGTTCAGGAGCTGCACAGGGGTTTTCAGAGGGCAGATACCTTGAACAATAGTGGTGGTTTATTGATTCAGCATTTTCTCACCTGCTTTTTTCTCTCACGCAGAGTCTTCCATGCAATTTGCTCAGAATTCTAACACTAGCTGTTAGTCTAATCATAACACAGTTCTTCTTGGAAACAAACATAGCAACAGCAATTATATCTTACTTTTAATGTCTAATTGGCTGTAAACTCGCTCTCCCGGAGTTATTTCCATCTAGCGTATGGAGTGTTGTGCGTTTTGCCTGTCTCAGTGTCCTCCTGCAGCCCCTGTCTTGCCTTTATTAGTGAAGTCAGTTGGATGTATGATTGCCCTGTGGGTGCGCTGGCAGCTCCAGCTGTTCCCAGCAAAGTGCTGAGATGCTCCTGAGAGCCTCTGCTCCTGACTAGCTCCTTGCTCTCCTTCCTGAACCCCTGGCCTTGTGTCTTCCTGTGAACTCTGTTCCATGTCTCCTTCCACATTTGGTCTCCTGCCCTGGCTTCTGGAGTAACCCTTCCCTGGCCTGTGAGCCCTGTTTCCTCATGCCCTCCTCTGCTTCCGTGCCTGCAGCATGGTGGGCTCTCTCCCTCTCCTCTTAAGCCACTCATCCTTTTTCACAGTGAGTCCTACAGGGTGGCAGAGCCATCCTGGCCAGGCTGTGTGACGCTGTGAGCCAGGGTGCGGAGGAGCAAACCCGCACGGTTGTGTCTTCACCTCCTGTTGGGCTGATCACTGCCCTTAGGAAGAACGAGCCTTTCCAGGAGTCCAGCCGGGGGCCAGAGCCTATGTGGGGAGCTACTTCCATAAGCTCTCTCCTCACTGTGTTTTTCCAGCTTTGCTGAAGCTTAAATCCTGCAGGGCTCAGGCCTCAGCGTAGGCGTGTCTGCTGCCTGGTCATCCTGGGGAGGGGAGGGTTGGGAAGGTGCTGGACCTGTTGCTGTGGCAACACGTGGCTGTGATCATGAACCCATTTCATTCCCAGCAGATTTTGGCATGAATCAGTCTCTCCTTCTCACCCACCTTCTTTCTCCTCCCTCTTCATCTCTCCCCACACCCTTCTGTCATCTTCCCTCCTCCCCACTCAACCTCAGACTTTCCTCAGATCTCTCTTTTTTTTTTCCCCACTCCTGGATACAGCAGCATAGCAACTGAGGCTACCCATGGCAGACTTCTTTTTCTTTTTTTCCCTAGACCATTAGTTCTCAAACTTTAGAGGCGTAGTCTGAAAAGCTTGTTAAAATACAAATGGCTGAGTGCTGAGCTTCATTTGGAGGGTTCTGATCTGAAGGTCTGCCCTGGAACATAAGAACATGCATTTCCAGCAAGGCTCCGCAAAGCTGCTGATGCTGGAGGACCAGGGACCACCCTTGAGAACCACTGTTCTAGACTGTGTTTGTCCAATTTGAGCTAGTTGTGGCTGGACTATTCCATTTCTATTCTAAAAGATTTGATTAGCTCATTCACCCACTCATACGACAGATATGAACTGAGCAGTATTCAGAGTCCTATAGCAGGTATGCTATACATTGAACCACAAAACCCTGTCCTCCAGGATTTCACAGATTTGTACAGGGGACTGACAAGTAAATAATCATTATGTGGTATGATAAATATTACAATCCCCTGCAAATGATAAGAGGCTTAGAAGTAGGCACCAGTCTCCTTGTACAAGGCAAGTAAAATATTTAGATGAGACAGATATAAATAATAGTGATTCATTCATTCTCCCCCCATTTTCAAGGGTTAAAGGGAACTGAATTTAACCTATTTAAATAACATTAATACGTAACGAGTGTGGAGCATTTTCTGAGTTCAGTTATCAGACAGCTGGTGTGGTCCTCACCCTATCACTTACTGTCTGTGCAGCCTCAGGCAGGTTAGCCAACAGCTCTGTGCCTCAGTTTCCTTATCAGAGAAAAAGGCTATGCTACTAGTATCTGCTTCAGAGGATTCTTGAGAAAATTAAGTGTGCACCTGTGGGAAAAATGTTACATTGAAATTGCTCCCAAAAGTGTTGACTCTTATTATTGATGTTGTGGGACCTCATGTTGAATATCAAGACAGTTTGTCTCAAGAAATGTATACTCTTCAGACTAAATACATGGCCAGGGTTTAAGCCAAGCAGTTGGTTTGGGGCTAGCTCTGAATATGCAAATTAGAGGATCTCAGAACTAGTTGGAAAAGCCCCTGGGGCACTGGAGGGCCCTGTCTGGGTGATCAGGGTATTGGTTCATTCAGAAAGGGTAAGAGAAAGGCCTTGCCTTCAGAAGGATGGCCAGAATTTTTCGCAATGAATTTCTTCATCTTTGAGAAGATGAATGGGGGTTTCAGGTGGAGGCATAAACGAATTTCCAGCTGAAAAAGCATCTCTACCCAGCAAAGCTTAAGAGGACAGAACACAGAACTCCCCATCTGGGATCTAGAGAGTTTCAAGCTTAGCTTTGACATTGAGAGAACCAGGGCCACCTTCCCTGAGACATGCTCTCTTCCCCATCACCTTCGTACCCTCTGGCCACTGCAGAAAGACTGTGTTTTTTTGCTGCTTTCCCAAAGAGGCTGCTCGCTCTCCTCTTAGTTCCCTCCCCCTCAACCCCCTCACCATCTACTGAGAGATGTGTTTCTCTCTTCCATTAGGTTGGCCAAAACTTCTTTTGGGTTATTCTGCAAGGTGTTATGGAAAAACCGAACAAACTTTTTGGCCAATCCGATAGTTTTCCAATCGGGAAGAGTTCCCCTAATCTCTGCCTGGGGTCCTGTAGGAACTACAGTCCACATTCAAGTTTGTATTTTTTTCCACCTCCCTCAAACCCAGTTTTATAGCTGAAACTGTAGCTGGATGTGATGGCAAAATCGCCAGTTTTGTTTTTAATTCTTTCCTGAGTTCATCAGAGATGAGAGTGATAGAGCCTTTCTTCTTCTGAAGAGTACTGGAGGATGAAGTCCTTCAGTGGCCAGATATACCTGGGAAGGGCTTATTAAGTGATAATCCCTGATAAACCCGTTCCAGGCAACCTGTGACTCTTCCCTCTTAGTGATAAAAGAAACCTCTGGACATTTAATTAACTCTTTAAGAAATCCTCTTTCTCATCACCTTTTCTTTTCTCTTTTGCTTGTCTTAGATTTAATCAGAGTTGTGTGCTGTGCTGTGCTTAGTCGCTTAGTCATGACACATTCAGCATATTAACTTACTCATTTTTTTATTCACTCTGAATAAAGTACCCACTGGGAACTGAGTACCCACTGGGAACGAACTTGGGTTCTGAGGCAGATAGACAGAAAAAGAAGACCTACTCCTTATTCTTGGGGAGTGTCAGCTCTTGTAGAGAAAGGCATACCAGCAAGCCATGAGAATGGGACAGAGTTGAGTGACATGGTAGCCTTGTGTGCCGAGAGTGAAGAGAATGACCAACTCTGGGAGGGTTTCTGGGGGAAGATAACCTTTAAACAGAGGCTTTCCAGGAGGAAAAGGCAGAGAAGGTATCCTAGGCAGTGGGAACTGTATGACCAAAAGCACAAAGCTGTGAAAGAAAGTGGCATGTGGGATAATTGTAAGAATCTCGGTGTGGCCATGTGACTTGGTTATACAAGGAGGCGGGGGCTGTGAGATGAGCCAGAGAGGGTGGGCTGGGGTCTCTCGTGGTAGGATTTGGCATGGGCAGCCTTTGGAGGGTTTTCAGCAGAAGAAAGACAGGTTGGAGAGATGTTGACAGATGAGAGATGTTGGTTAGAAATGACAACTTTGCCCTCTTCTGAAGACTGAAGCCAGCCTGGCTGGAAGTCACTTGTCCCACTTAACAAGATCACCCTGGCAACAGAGTGACTGTTGCACTTCTAGCCAGGGAACTCTCTATGACAGTCTTCCAACCTTATCAGGCAGCTAGAGCAGAGAAGAAATCATTGCATTAAGGTGTTTTTCAAAGTTGTGGAAACAATATAATATTCAGATAGGATTTCAATATGCAATTGGTGAGAAACTATTTTTTTTTTTTTTTTTTTTTGCTGGGATTGCTGTTGTAAATACCTGCATTCATAGCTTTGTTCTGATATGTTCCACCTTAAAATTTTTTATTTCTCTTTCTCTCCTCCTCCCCCACCATACAAGAGGCAACACCATGTCATGTCTTAAGAGGAAGTCAAACATGGGTTTGGATTTTGGTTCTATAATATACTGACGATGGGGCCTTGGGCGAGTCCTCAGGTTTTATGAGCCTGGATTTTGTTTTGTTTCTAAAACATGAAATTACAGTTGCTGCTCTCTTACACGTGGTTGGTATGCGCCTGGCTCAGTGTTCAGTGTAGACTAGATGCTTAATTAATGGAAGCCTCGATTCTTTTTCCTTCTCAATTACACTGAAGCCTTAGGGTATAAGTCACAGGAAAATGTGGAGATAAAAATGTTTTAATCAAGTCTTCTTGGTGTATACTTAGTACCTCCAGAAATAGGTTTGATTGGGTCCATGTTGGATTTGCCATCCAAAAGGTCATATGCAGTCTTGTATGAGTCACCCAACATGGTTGATTTCAGTACATTCCACCCTAATGTACAGCAATGAAAGTTGTGCAAAGAATGGTAAAGACCAAAAGAGATTTTTTTTTTTCCCAGTGGTTACCAGATTGGGGAAGCAGTGAACATTATTGCTTTATTATCTGTATTCTGTTTCAATCTTGTTATTCCCCTAAGCCAGTAGGAATGCTCAGTTGGAATGCACCCTGTGTATCTTTGGGGAAAGAGAAGAACCGCCAAGATGAGTCCTAGGAGGGCAGCAGCAATCAAAAGATGAGAAAAGGGAAGGTTTCAGGGAAAAGACCAGAGAATTCAAGTCCATCAGATAGAGGAGAACCACAGTGAGGAATCTGGGTCTGAGTGGGAAGGGACCCCACATCTGTTGTCTGATGTAGGCACCTACTCAAGTGAGGAATTCCCTCCTCAGTGTCCCTGACAGATGGTGTCTGGCACAGTGATTCCTATTCTTTTTCACATCATGGCACACATAGAAAATAACATTTGTCTAACACTGGGGTGAGTGGACAAAGCTGCTCACAAGTGGAGGGGACCAGCCCTGGGGACTCAGGCTGAGCCAGGCTCTGCCTATGGCCATGGGAGGTGAGTGGAGTGATGCTTTGGGCCCGTGTGCAGCTCAGCATTCTTGGAGAAACTCTGATCCAGCAAGACAGATCAGACTTAAGAACCTCATGTAGATACTCTCAGACCCCTGGGTAATAAATAGGCATATTTATCCCGTGATAAATAAATCATGGGACTGAACATTTCATTATCCCCATTACCAGCACCAATGCAGAGCCACTGAGGATGTTTTTAAGAGCTATGTCTTAAAGTCAGAAGATAGAAAGACATCAAAGCTATGATACCTTGCTTTCAAGCCGTTCTTAACAAGGACTAAGAGTGGTTCCTGTGGCCACAAAATAAATGAAAGTAACTGGCCTGGGGCTTCTTCAGGGAACCAGCTGGGCTTACCAGCTTTACATAGTGTTTGACACGCAGTCGTTAATTAAAACGTGGATGTTGGATGATAAATTAATTTACCTGCTCAGAAGGCATTATGGAGGGAATGAAAGCCACGAAAAATGATTATGCTTGAAGGTCTGTGCTTGAGTGTCTGCTTTTACGTGTGTACTGAATATTTGAGTTAGCTAAGTGTACTTGCTATATGTCAACAGAGATGCCATTTTACAGGTGATATATTTCCAGAAAAGGAAACTCATATAGGCCTGTGAGGCAGAAGAATGGTAGTGGTGTGAAAATCTGCTAGTTAATAGCGTTACTGAGAATCTCTTTGTTTGTAGGCATTAGTAGAGTGGATAAAGGATGTAGTTCTGTCGATAAGAACCAGTCAACCCTAATGGAAAGGGAGGACTGATATGTGAGAGAAACAGAACACATATAAAGAGGGTCTGTAAACAAGTACAAATAAAACCCAAGTGCACCACTTAATGCTCTATTTTCAATTATAGGCATTTATACTCATGACTTAGCCTCCTTATGGATACCAAGGCTCTCAAGGACTATTTTCCTTTCTCATTCATCATGTACAGAGTACACACTCAAAAATGTTGAATGAATATGCATGCTGCTACAGGGTGCACCTAAGTGCTGGGAAATTCTAGAGAAAAGTCGAGTGACGTGCTTCAGGGAATCCTTCTGGAGACTGAGCGGGCTTAGTATGAGGGAACGCATGGCTTGGCAGAGAGGGAACGTAGAAGGAAGGAAGAGCTCTAGGGTAGCGAGCAAATCCAAACATTTACACCCCCCATTCAGGGTCTTCCAGGACCTGCTCCTCTTTTTTTAAAAATTATTTACTTATTTTTGGCCATGCTGAGTCTTCATTGCTGCACTCGGGCTTTTCTCTGTTTGCGGTGAGTGGGGGCTACTCTCTCATTGTGGGGCATGGACTTCTCATTGTGGCGTCTTCTCTTGCTGTGGAGCACAGGCTTCATTGCCCCATGGCATGTGAAGTCTTCCTGGACCAGGGATTGAACCTGTGCCCCCTGCTTTGCCGGAGAAGGCAATGGCACCCCACTCCAGTACTCTTGCCTGGAAAATCCCATGGATGGAGGAGCCTGGTGGGCTGAAGTACAAGGGGTTGCTACAAGTCAGACATGACTGAGCAACTTCACTTTCATTTTTCACTTGCATGCATTGGAGGAGGAAATGGCAACCCACTCCAGTATTCTTGCCTGGAGAATCCCAGGGACGGGGGAGCCTGGTGGGCTGCCATCTATGGGATTGAACAGAGTCAGACATGACTGAAGTGACTTAGCAGCAGCAGCAGCCCCTGCTTTGACAGATGGATTCTTAACCACTGGTCTACCAGGGAAGCCTGGACCTGCTCCTGTCCATCTTGCCTTACTCGCTGCTCCCCACAACCACTCTTTGCGGTCTCATCATTTCCACTTGTTTCCCTCTCTTGGACTGTCTTCCTCCATTGATGGGCCGGTCTACATCCTTGTCCTACTTCAAGTCCAGGTAAAGACACAGCCCCAGGATGCCTTCCAGGACATCTCCAGCCTCATTCCTTTCTTCATGAAATCTGATAGCCATGTTCATAGCTCCATTCTCTGAACCTTCAGAAGTAAGACATCATCATGGTGTCCAACTTCAGGGAGCTTCCAAGGGAAAGCAGGAGGCTAGACTATGTACAAATGACCAGAGGGAGTAGGACCATATATTTAATCTCAATACTAAATAATGTGGGGGAGAATAGAAGGGCTGTGCCAGGTAGCCTGGGGGTCAGAAGTCCTAGCTGTGCTTCTGTAATCAGCTAGGGAGTATCTTTCAGAAATCAGCTTTTTGATCTTTGGTTCTTCATTCATAAAGTAAGGGGTTTGTACAGGATGCTGTTCTTCCTCCTAAACTTCAAGATGATGAAAGATACAGAATTCATGTTAGACGAATGGGAAATAGAGATGTTTAACTGGAGGGGACAGGGGACTCATGGAAATGCAGCAAATGATCGTAACCAGAAGGATTGCCCTCTGAGGACTATGGGATAGATCAGAGAACCAGCCAGGGACTGGTTGAAGACCTGTTGCCCTGTGGCATCAATATAGTCTTTCTAAACTACACGAAACTCTCACAGTGCAGAGGGTCTGTCAAGCCCCATGCACCCTTTGTACGTCTTCTCTCATTCTCTGAGCTCTTTCTGGTGCTTGAGTTTCTTGCAAGAATACATTCAGTCTCTGGTCAACCAGCCATATAGACTGGGTAGAAGGTGATGTGTGTTAGCTGATCATCATAAGAAACAATCTCTTTATTCATTTATTTATTTTTGGCTGTGCTGCAGCATGTGGGATCTTAGCTTCCAAACCAGGGATCGATCCCTGTACCCACTGCACTGGAAGCTCAGAGTCTTAACCAGTGGACCACGAGGGAAGTATCCTCATTCATTTCCTCTCTGAGTGGCCGACTTGGCCAACGTACATATGGCAGCATCAGAACAGCATACTCACCTTTTCCCAGAGGTGAGCAGCATCTCAACCTGGATGGCTCACTGTGTGGTCATCTGTCCAGCTCCCAGTGACCCCAGGGAAGCTGGCCTCCCCAGCACCCTGCTGCAGTTGCCTGGCAGGAGGACCTTCCTTTCTCTCTGGCTATTTCCCTACGGTACTCTTTATGTTTTCTCTGACCATGAAAACAAAGCAAACCCCACTAGTTACTGCATGAAAAGCTGCAAAAGTATGGAAAAGGATAAAAATATTTTTAAATAAAATCACTGATTTCTACCCCTGCCCGGTTACCATCACTGTTACCATTTTCCAGTGTTTTGCCACAAAGGTTTCTCTAAAAACCCACATATGACCCTGAACCCTATAAATAACCTATACAGTTTTATTTGGGGAAAATCTAAAAGCTCTTTATTATAGAAAATTTCATGCATACACACAAGTAGAAAGAATAGAATATTGAGCCCCTGTGGAACCCAATCCCGGCTTCAACAATACAAGATCTTGAACAGATCTGTTATCTCCATTTTGGGCTTTTGGGCCAGAAAGGGAGGAGACAACAAACCTCACATAACAATGGTATTGGAATCGTTAGGCTTTACCGAGGCGTTCTTCAGCACAGCCGGCCCGAGCAGTGTGGGTGTGAAGGCACTCACTTGCGTGGACAAGGTCATGGCAGCCTTCCTGGTCAGATGCAGCACTGCTCATCCGCCCTCACTTTGACATTTACTTGCATCCTCTTCCTAGGCGTGTGGATGGATTTTCACAAATACATCCATACCTGTCTGCCCAGCCCCAGTGGTGATCACCACCCACGTCCAGGGTGGGGCAGTGCTTGCTGGTCGGTGATACTATGCAGAGCTCCCGATGGTGGCCCTGCTGGCATCATGCTGCTGCCCGTGAGCACGGGTGGGAGAGCAGATTTTTCTGGCTCTCCTCCTGGGCCCACTGGTCCTGCTCTGTTTATCCACGGGTCAGAGAAGAGGAAGAATAAATGGTGAAATGCCCAATAGGAAGGCCCTCTGGAGGTATTTTTGCATGTGGGCTAAGGCACTGCCGAATCCTCAGTGACGGGCGCTGGCAGTCTAGGCAAGAGGAGAAAGTGGACGCTGGCCATCAAATCTGGGGGTCTGAAAAGGACCAGAATGTGTGGAAAGCCTTGATTACTTATCTCAGGGCCCTGGCTAAGCCAGATGCTGCCTTTGGAGCTTGTTTGTGTGGGGAGGCTTAGCATATTTATTAAATACACTCAGCGGTCTGAGACATAATGAAATGCTTTGCCTTCAGGACTGACAGATTCCGCCTCCCTGCTGGGTGGCAGCAGGTGGCTGAGTTTCACTCAGGCTCTCTGTCCTCACTTTTTCCACCTGCTCCCCCGACCCTGCTTTCTTGCCTGGGGTCTGAGAGATACAGCTCTTACCTTCTGGCTGTCAGGCCCTAGCGTTGGCTTTCTTCTTTATTGTGGCTCTGCCCTAGAAGGTGGTGATAGAGTGGGTAGGATTGCTATTAAGAGACCAGGTGAGATAATGGACAGTCAAGCATCCTCAAGAAGTTGACCCCGTGTGGCTCTAGATTGTGGCCCCGTTACTTTGCTTGTCCAGACCTTAGTTAGCTTCCTCCTCTACCAAATGATGGATTGCGTAGTGTGTTCCTGTAATCTACTTAGATGGTGGCCAGAATTCCTGGTACACGTGCTCCACAGGCCTTACCTTGCTTAGTGGTCGTACGATGTACGTCGTACTTCCTTTCCCTAAAATGTGACTGTGGTCAAAGGGCAATGGCTCTGCCTTTAGAAACATCATCTACTATCCATCTGGGTGGCTCAGGGGGCAGAGTGTTACTACTTTGTGAGGTTGGTCAAACCCTGATGAGATAACGATTTAATGCCTTAAATCAGATTCCCTATAAACTGTCTCTGGGACAGAGATTTTTGTGGCAATGATTTTACTGATGGACTGCTTGCAGGGAAACCCCGAACTGGTAGGAGGGAAGGTGAATAGGTCAGGAGAAAATACTAGACAGAGATGTGGTTGTACATGTTTTAGCCTGAGCCTGATCCCCAAGGCAGCTCCGGAGTGAACTGCACCACAGAGGCTATCCCACGCAGAGGGGAAGGGGCTGGGCCCGTGACATCCCCGCATCAGTGAGCTGTTGGTTCCAGGTCACGGCCCCCATGGATAGGCACAAACTCCCAGATGAGGAGGGTCTGTCAGCTGGGGGCCGACTTCTCAGGAGGATCCAGGTGTGAGCCATTAGCAGCCAAAACTCAGAGCTGCTGGGGACGCTGGTCCACCTGCTCTAAAGGAGACCACTGGGGACAGAACAGACTCTGCCACGTCCAGGCTGGTGAGAGCTCAGCAGGGAGAGGGTTCTTCCAAATGTAAGTCCCTGAGCAGTGAGGGAATGTGGATGTCTCAGGACATTGAGAGAAATGTGAGATGTGATTTCTTAACTAGGCCAGCATAATTGATGGGTATAGAAGTCAGGAGAACATTACATTTGAGGAGGAGATGGTTCCTAGGAAGAGATGTGAGGGAAGCCTGGTTTTATCTGGATGCTGGCTGCACAGTTATATACACTTTGAAAAAATCCCCTAAGGGTGGTGCCCTTATGATTTATGAATGTTTCAGTACAACATCCACCCAGGTGCCTGGGGGCTGCTGCTGCAAAGAGGCAGGAGTTCGGCGTCAGCGTTCCCTGCCCTCATTTTTCTTTTCTTGTGTCCCCTACCTCTTGGCACTTCTTCATCTATTTTTTTTTTAATTGAAGTGTAGCTGATTTACAACATGTTAGTTCCAGGTGCACAGCACAGCAGTTCGGTTACACACACACACACACATCTATCCATTCTTTTTCAGATTCTTTTCCCTTACAGGTTATCACAAAACTTTGAATAGAGTTCCCTTTGCTATATAGTAGGTCCCTGTCAGTTATCTATTTTATATATTATTTTTTATATAGTAACATGTATATGGTAATCTCAAGCTTCTTATTTATCCCACTATCCCCCTTTCCCCTTTGGTAAGCATAAGCTTGTTTTTTATGACTGTGAGCACTTCTTAATTTCAACCTTCTCCTCCTCTCCCTTTCCCCTCCGTGATAAACCTTTCCTCTGCCTTTCTAACCTCCGCTGCCATTGCCAAGGTAGTTTCTTAGACTCCTGTGACACTTTACGCTGAAAGCTTCAGCAAATCCTTTGCTGACTTCCTGAACCAGATCAGATGCACCTGCAGGTCAGCTCCTGGTGTGGTCCTTCATCACCCTCCCCTCAGTTTAAAGTTGAACAGGCCGTGTGAGCTCACTTATTTAATGGGGGTCTCCCCATTATACTACTTCATGTGGATCAGGACCTGGGACTGTTCTGTCCATCATTCATCCCCGGTATCTAGGAGAAGATCTGTCGCCCAGTTTTAATACATGGTCCACACATTTGTTGTACAACACATGACTTCTGGCACTGAGACGTGGACTTCAAGTCTCTCGGGATGAAAAGGAGGTGTTCACTTGGTGCCGGAATGAAGTGCGGGCCCAGGGGAGGCCAGCAAGCTAGGCAGTGCTGGGTGCCCAGGTATCATACCATCAGGGAAGGTGGAATTGTGGAATTATCTTTGGTCTCTGCTCCTTTCCTTTACTCCCCTCTTGCCCTCTCTGAATTTTCTCTCCCTGGAGTGGTCAGCAGAGGCCTTGGACTTTTTTTTTTTTGGCCTCACCACATGGCATGCAAGATCTTAGTTCCCTGACAAGGGATCGAACTTGTGGCCCCTGCAGTGGAAATGTGGCGTCTTCACCACTGGACCACCAGGGAAGTCCCCTTGGACAGATGTTTTTGCTGAGATGAATGGCCTGGCCTCTTTGACAGCCCAGGACTGCTGCTCCAGCCATCCCTTGACTTGAGTTCAGTTGGTAATTCCAAAGCTGTGTTTGAGACCAGAGTCTCTAAGCCAGTAGTTCTCAGTAGCAAGCCATTTTTGCCCCCCTGGGATGTTTGGCAGTTCTGGAGCCACTTTGTGTTATCACAACTGGGAAGAATGCTGTTGGCATCTAATAGGTAGAAACCAGGGATCCTGCAAATACAGTGAACAGGACAGCCTCCTCCTCCCCAACCCAGCCTTGAATTATCCAGCCTAAGATACTAGTGATGCACTGGCCAAGAAACCCTGCTGGGGGCCAGGCTGGGGCTTGCCTGCTGGCGCCTCCAGCCTGGGAAGCAGGTGTATCCGAGAGACCTTTTTTTTTTTTCTCTCCTGAAAGGACCCTTTTTTTCCCCTGAAAAAACCTCCATATTTTCCCAGTCCCAACTCATCAACCTCCCAATTCTGTAGCCATATGTCATTCAGCCTCCCTGGTGGAAGCTGCTCTGCGAAAGGCGTGGCCATCCAAGAGGAGGCTCTTCAGCCTGTTTTCCACAGAGCCCTGTGGAACCCTGATGGAGACTTGCTTCCAACTACGAAGGCTAGCCCTACCTTCAGCCTTGCACCAGGAAAACCATGGGATCCTGCCTCCTGCCATCCCATCCCTATCTTTCTCCCCACTCCGGCTCCTCCCACCCCTGCCCTCCACCACTTCCCCCATTCCCCGGGGATTAATGTGATAATTGCCATGTGTGCCTGTTTACCCAGGGAGTGGGTGGGCTTGCCACCCCCAGTCAGGCAGGTTCCCAGAGGAACACATTCCCACCTGCTACCCGCTGAGCACTCCCTGTGCAGGTGGGCCGCCACCCCCAGGCTTTCTCTGTCTGTCATCACCCCCGCCCTGCACACGTGTGTGTGTGTGTGTGTCACTCAGGGAATCGGGAGGTGAGAGAGATGGAGGCCAGCCAGCCTGTCGAGTCTAGGGGCTTGACTGGGTCAGTGGGAGGAGACTCAGCATCTTAAATAAGAGGACATTGCTCCAAAGAAAAGCTCTCTTCGGTACTGCCTGCCACAGAGTAGGTGTGCCATGAATGGTGGGGAAGGAGGAGGCTGGAATGCACTGTCAAGCCTTCTTTGCAAGGAGGGGCTGGTTTATACTTTAGCTGTTCCACAATACTAGGCTGGGCAAGGAAGCTTACACCGTGAGACTCTCCTGGAACGAGAAATCAGTGGACCATGTTGGGAAAGGTCTTCTTTCTCTCAATCTTGCACGGAGTACTTAGGGTGACTGTTTGGTCCCTCAGGGAAGAATCGGTAGGGAGAATGAAGTGATGGTCCCACAGCCAAGGTGCTTGGGATCACAGAAGCTGGGCGGGTGGGGGAGGTGGGTATTGGAGGGATAGAAGGGAAGGGGAGATGCTTCCTCTCACGTAGGCAGCCCCTCTTCTCTCCCACCGCCTGCTGTGCCACAGACAGGCATGCCCACCCCAAGAGGGAGCACAGTTACAACTCTGGAGCTGAACTGGAGACTTTATGCTCGGCGCTCCTGACTCCCACCTCATATGGTGTCAGGGCACTTGCTGCCTTCAGAGTTGTTGAGTGCTTTTTTCTTCTTCCATCTCAAAAGATACTGCAGTAATTGTCTCTCCTACACTGGACAATTTTAAGGTTGTAATAATGATGAATCAGAAAGAGATTGAAACTCTAATTAGCATCAGAAAGAACTTTGCCATTTTGGAGGAGGGAGGCGTGAAGTCCCAAGCTTGCCCACTTCCTGCTGAGGTTTGTTCCCTTGCCCTAGTGGACCTGTCATTGATCCACTGATAAGCACAGGAGGTGAGATTGTGAGGCCACCTGGACAGGAATGATGGGAGGGGAAGAGCTAAGAGGAAACTGGAGGGAGAGGAGGAAGGTGTAGCGAGGGTGCTGCGGGTCTAGTAAAAGGTTTGTGAATAATCTAGGGATGCTATCGGGCTGCTTTCTCCAGAAGAACCTTTTAAGTTGTCAGTCATCCCTAATAACCCCCTAGGGCATGGTGCCGGGGTCCTCCCAGATATTCATTTTCTCCCTCTCTTTTCTTTCTCCTCCTCTTCTCATCCCACAGACTCCAATACCATGGTAGATGACTTTTTCAAATGCAATTCAGATAAAGCTTGGGGAGAATATCAGAATGAATTTATTTTTGGCATATTTTAAACCCGAGAATCATTTTACTCAAATGGTGGTCATTTACTGGTTAGCTGAGCACCTATGTGTGCCAAACACTTTGTCAGGTGCCACGTACAGAAATAAGTGGACAGTGAAGGCTCTTGCCTTAATGTAGGTTAAAGCAAAACCAAAACATTCTCACAACACACTGAGTATTTTAGAGAAGAGTTAGAAAGCATATCCCAGACTCTGGGCCTGTGAAGGGGAGTCCTTCTATCCCTTTATTTCACGGGCTGTATTTTCTGATATGTTAATAGGTTTCTGTTGAAAAGGAGGTTTGTAATCAAGGAAGCATATGAAATGATGGAGGAAACAACTTGAATACTCTTTCTTTGGGGTGGGTCTTCTCTCAGGCTAATGCAAAAATAAAATCTGCTGTGTTTCCTGAGTTTCTTTGATTCCAAAAGCTCATTTTCCTCAGAACATGTGAGCATCTTACAGATCACTAGCTATAAGACCATAATTTGAAAATTATTCTTCACTTTGCAACATCTTTGGCAAATAGTCACCCAACTGAAATTGCTCTCACCATCCTCAAGACATAGCACAGTCACTCCTGGGACCAAAGAGAGCTTAAAAGCCACAATTTCATCATTGCTATTGCTGACACCAACTAATGCTTATTGGCACTTGAGCCCTGATTAGGGTACTGGGAGCAGACTGAGTTCTTGCTGCTAAAGAATACTAAGGATGGGGTGACTGTCTAATCCACAGAGTTGTTGAAAAGACACTTGCTCCTTGGAAGAAAAGTTATGATCAGCCTAGACAGCATATTAAAAAGCAGAGACATTACTTTGCCAACAAAGCACCATCTAATCAAAGCTATGGTTTTTCCAGTAGTCATGTATGGACATGAGAGTTGGACTATAAAGAAAGCTTAGCACTGAAAAATTGATGCTTTTGAACTGTGGTATTGAAAAAGACTCTTGAGAGTCCCTTGGACTGCAAAGGAGATCCTACCAGTCCATCCTAAAGGAAATCAGTCCTGAACATTCATCGGAAGGACTGATGCTGAAGCTGAAACTCCAATACTTTGGCCACCTGATGTGAAGATCTGACTCATTTGAAAAGACCCTGATGCTGGGAAAGACTGAAGGTGGGAGGAGAAGGGGATGAGAAGGGATGAGATGTTTGGATGGCATCACTGAATCGACGGACATGAGTTTGAGTGAACTCTGGGAGTTGGTGATGGACAGGGAGACCTGGCGTGCTGCAATTCATGGGGTCCCAAAGAGTCGGACACGACTGAGTAACTGAATTGAACTGATGTCCGTTCAAACCCCCTGTAGCCCTTGGCATCTAGTTCTTTTGCATCTTCCTTCTGATACCAGGAGCGGTTTCCTCTAAGATCTGGCCCTCATCTTCTTTGTTGGCATTTGACTCACCAGACCTGTTAAACCAAAACACTGGCTCTTGAATACTGAAATTGGCAGGTCTCTGCTTCTGTTCATTCAGTTCAGAAGGTGTTTGTTTTTAACTCTTATTCTGCTTCATTTGCAAACATACCTCAATAGTGTAGGGGCAAGACAAAGAGACAAGTTTGGTGAAAGAGTTTGCTTTAGAAGCTATTTTTTAATGGAAAAATCTATTGTGCAGTCATAGTTGCCATCATCAGTGGGAGGCTGGATTTTATAGGCTGACATATTTGATTGGGAAGCAGAAGGAAAATGAGATAATTTGGGGGAAAAACAAAACAGAATGTCATAGAAGTCCACGGGAAGCAGGAAGATGATGAATCAAAATATGTTGGCAAAGTGAGAGGGAGAAAAAGGTACATCAGGGACAAGAAACACTTTGCCATAGAAATTCTGAGTTTGGATCTTCATTTTGCTAATTTAGTGTGCAAATTTAGGCATGGCGTTTGATTTGGATGGCCTGCCCTTGTTTCTCCAGTGAATTGGGAATAAAATATCTTTCCAGAAACTGTTGAGTTTCAAACAAGTATTAAAGTTTGTGTGTGTGAGAGTAGGATGGGATTGGGAGGGATTTCAAAGCCCTGTGTGTGCAAAATATAGTTCAAGTGGACTAATTAGGAAGATTTGGGGTTGATATCATGGGGAGAGAGAGTCAAGTTTAATTGAGAGATCCAAGTATTAGATAGGACTTTCAAAATATTCCAAAACTGGACTGTTTCAAGGTGCTTAATGAGAAATCCTACCAAGAGTTGATTTTTTTGGGGGGTAGGGGGAGTGGGGGAGTTGGCTGAGCCACGTGATATGATCCTCTCTCAATCCCTACCATTCAGAGGCCTGGCATCACACTTGTGGTATTAGAATCCAGAATGTAGATTTCCATGCGGGTTTTAGTTCATGATGTGTCAGCATTACAGAGAGAACGAGGGATCCCTTTTTAAATCTAGATTTATTCCTTGTTTTTCCAGAGCCTTCCCAGGGCCTGGCCTGGTCTAACTGTGTACTGTTGGACCATGATGTGATGGAAGAAAGGAAGCCAGAGCCCAGGGTCAGGAGCTGAGCAGGATGTGGATAACACTCATCTCTCCCAAGCAACCTGTCAAGGTCTTTACCAGAATCCCTGGACTAAAATGATGGATGTACTTTGCCTCTGTCTTTTGAGAATTTGCCTAATTTAGAGTAGAAAGGCTTAGAACTCACATCACCATACACTGTAACACTAGTGATTATTTGTGTGATCTTAGAAAAATATTTGACCTTTCTGGACTGTTATCCATTGGGTGAGGATGTTAGATCATTCAAATGCAGGATGTTGTGTCAGGGTGACATGGTGCCCTGCACAGTATACACGGGAGAATGAGTTAATCAACAATCACATCAAATCGGGAGTGAAGCAATGCAATGTTTATCTGTATTGCACTGTGCTTGTGGCATAACCCTACATGTGAAGCTGCAGGAATGGAGGCTTTCACCTGGCAGATGGTTTTGATGAAGTATAATACTAAAGAACTATTTTACTTTCTTTCAGACCAATGATGCCTTAGGAGCCACCTGGAATTGGCTGTACTTCATCCCCCTCATCATCATTGGATCCTTCTTTGTTCTCAACCTCGTCCTTGGAGTGCTTTCTGGGTAAGCCAGATGTTTCTTCTCTTCTGACTATAAACCTAATGCTCTGGACTTCTGACAAATTCGTTTGTGCAGCCCTCATTTACTGAGCAGCCTCTTTGGGCCAAAAGCTGCCCTAGATGCTGGGAGTACGGTCATTTTAATCATCTTTAGTATTCTTAGGAATTAAAAATCTTAAATTGGTACAACATTGCACATGATATGTAGTAAGAGTCCATTTATCCACCCTTTCATTCCATCATTCAAGAGAGACCACTTTTGTCAAATGCTGTGCTGGTTGTTAGGCATATAATGTTTAATAAGATGCAGGCTTTATCCTCAAAAGGTTCTTACTCTATTTTGTATTGGACATCAAATTTCATATTTGTGGCTTGAATTACTGTACATTAGTTAACAAACATTCATTGTTCAGTGCCATTATAAGCATTACAAAGGAGCACGTAAAGTTTAAGGTATGGTTTTTGGCCTTAAAAAACTTATGTTTTGCTGAAAAGACAACACCAACTTGAAACAGTTAGGGAGCAGGAGTTTGTTTACTGGCTAATATAAGATATAGTTCATTTGTCTGGGGAAGAGACAAACCTATATAGTCTGAAGTTATCAGGAATGGTTTCATAAAGGATTGGGATTTTGCCTGGGATGCAAAATATGTAATAAAATAAAATAGAATACATGGGAGTGAATATTCCAGAAAGGGGAGCGCCATCCCATAAGCCAACATGAAGAAATGGGATTTGTTATGGAGAGTGAGAAGACTATGATGTGACCTAATTTAACCTGAGTGGAAGTTTCACTTTGGAAATTGAAAGGAGAAAATAGAAGGGCAAAAACAAGGTTGAAGAGGGTCTTCTATTTTCTGAGCAAAACGGAACATGATTTCTTGTCTGAATGGCAGATGTTCTTGAAATGGAAATTATGGTGCTTCTGTTTAAGCATGGTGGATTGAACCAAGTTGGCCATCTCTTATACATCCATAAACACAGGAAATAAATTTTGAGAAGGACACGGTGACAGAGAGAATAGGAGAGGGTATGAAAACAAATGAGAGTTGCCAACAAAATGTTTGAAGACGGAGAGTAAATGATAACTAATATAGTGGCATGAAAGCTGAGGCTCCATTAACTACAATGAGGAATGCCAGTAGAACAGTGAGAGCCAAGAAAGGGTCAGGAATTGAAGCATCATGTAAAGCTGGGTTATGGGGGATGCTAAAACAAGATTTTTCATAAATCCTTGTAAGGAACATGTAAATATGTCCTCCCCTCAATCAAACAGTGCTCACAGGTGCCTGCCCCAACCAACCCCACGCCGCCCTAATTAGAAGATTTCCTCTCTGTCAAGGCTAAATCAGAAAAGCTTGAATTTGTGGACACACAGGAGATGAGCAACTTGGTTCAATCCACCATGTTTAAACAGAGTTTAATATTAGAATGGGGTTGATCTATTGTAGTGAAAACAGGAGTATTATATGAAAGTCCACAAACTAGATGCCATGTTTCCAGCCCAGTTCTATTGCTTGGCTCTTAGAACTGTAGCAGTCTGGGGAAGGACGGGGAGAGGGTTTCACAGCAGTCCTCTGTGGAAAACCATCCTTCTGAAGAGAAAAGACCTCTGAATCCTGATATTTGATGGTGACCAGAAAAATGGTCTGACCCATCACTTTTGGTGAGGTTCACTTATTAGTTTCCTTTGGCCACCCCAACAAATTATCACAAACCAGGTGAAAAGTGTGAGAGAAATTGTCTCATAGTTCTGGAGGTTCAGATCAGATCAGTTGCTCAGTTGTGTCCAACTCTTTGCGAACCCATGAATCGCAGCACGCCAGGCCTCCCTGTCCATCACCAACTCCCTGAGTTCACGGAGACTCACATCCACCGAGTCAGTGATGCCATCCAGCCATCTCATCCTCTGTCGTCCCCTTCTCCTCTTGCCCTCAATCCCTCCCAGCATCAGAGTCTTCTCCAATGAGTCAACTCTTCGCATGAGGTGGCCAAAGTACTGGAGTTTCAGCTTTAGCATCATTCCTTCCAAAGAAATCCCAGGGGTGATCTCCTTCAGAATGGACTGGTTGGATCTCCTTGCAGTCCAAGGGACTCTCAAGAGTCTTCTCCAACACCACAGTTCAAAAGCATCAATTCTTCGGCGCTCAGCCTTTTTCACAGTCCCGTTCTCACATCCATATACGACCACAGGAAAAACCATAGCCTTGACTAGATGGACCTTTGTTGGCAAAGTGATGTCTCTGCTTTTGAATATGCTATCTAGGTTGGTCATAACTTTCCTTCCAAGGAGTAAGCGTCTTTTAATCTCATGGCTGTAGTCACCATCTGCAGTGATTTTGGAGCCCAGAAAAACAAAGTCTGACACTGTTTCCACTGTTTCTCCATCTATTTCCCATGTAGTGATGTGACCAGATGCCATGATCTTTGTTTTCTGAATGTTGAGCTTTAAGCCAACTTTTTCACTCTCCACTTTCACTTTCATCAAGAGGCTCTTCAGTTCCTCTTCACTTTCTGCCATAAGGGTGGTGTCATCTGCATATCTGAGGTGATTGATATTTCTCCCAGCAGTCTTGATTCCAACTTGTGTTTCTTCCAGTCCAGCGTTTCTCATGATGTACTCTGCATATAAGTTAAATAAACATGGTGACAATATACAGCTTTGACATACTCCTTTTCCTATTTGGAACCAGTCTGTTGTTCCATGTCCAGTTCTAACTGTTGCTTCCTGACCTGCATACAGATTTCTCAAGAGGCAGATCAGGTTGTCTGGTATTCCCATCTCTTTCAGAATTTTCCACAGTCTGGAGGTTAGTGGGCCAAAATCTGGCAGGGTGATGCTACCTCCAAAGGATCTAGGGGAGAATTTCTTTCCTCCTCCTTCCAGCCTCTGTTGGCCCCAGGCATTCCTAGGCTTGTGACTATATCACTCCAGTCTCTGCCTCTGTGGCTGCATTGCCTCCTATTCTGTCTAAAATCTCCTTCTGTCTCTTATGAGGACACTTGTTGTTGGATTTAGTGTCATCCGGATGATCCAGGATGACCTCTTCATCTCAAGATCCTTAATTACATTACCTTTTTCCAAATAAGGGAGTATTCACAGATTCCAGGAATTAGAATGTGGACACATCTTTGGGAGAGGCAAGGACCAGCCAAACCACTACACCCCCATTCTATAAGCCCCAACCATTCATAGGAGCTTCCAACAAGCCTTTTGTACCTTGATCTTAAATTAGGGGTCATCAGCATTCAAAGAAAAGGTCCAACACAAAGACAAATCAGAATAATAAATAGGTAGAAAGAACTTGAGGGAATATGAATAATGAAGGGAGCAGAAGGTAATTTTTTAAAAGTATAATTGATATCAGCAGAGATAGAAGAGATTATCCATAAGATAGTAGATTGCTATGAAAAAGAACACTTAGCAGTTAAGAGTGTTTGGAAATTAATGTAAAATAATTCATGTAAACTTAATGTACATTGAATTAATATAAAAAGTATAAAAATGTAATAAACAGTAAATGGTAGGACTATAAAGTTGAAATCACACAGAAAATAGAACAAAAATAAGAAAATCAAAGATTTGTTTCAACATTGAACTAATAAAAATTCCATAAAGAAAATAGGGAAATGGATAGAAAAAAACTAACAAAGAAAAATACCAAAAATGTCCTTAGAACTAGTAAACTCACATTGCCAAATTTAAAAGATCTGTTGATACATGTGCAAAGATATTCTTTCTATCATTAGGTTTTTATAGTGCAGACTTAACGAAAATCTGGGTATCCATAACTAAGAGAGTAGTTAGCTGTCTCTTGGATGCAGACCATGACATATTATATGGCAATTAGGAGCAACAAAGACCATGTACACATTGAAAGCAGAGTTCAGTGTAAATAAGATGGAAACAGTATAGTATCATCCACATACATAAAAAATGTACACAGTTTATAAAAATTCATTATAAAGTATACACTGAGTATAATGTGACAGTTATTTATATGGCAAGGAAATGGGAGGTGGGTATGGAGATACCTGAAAACAGATGAATTAATAAGAAAAATGCCCACTGACAACTCAACACAATGAAAGAGAAAAGACCACACCAAGATAAATCATGACATTTCAGAGCATCTGAGTAAGATAATATTCTGTAAGCTTCTGATTATTAAGGGGATGAATTTTATCTATACAGAATCTGGAGTTAAGATGGCTTTGGACTTCTCAATGATATTGAAAGTTAGGAACCAATAGAAAACCTCCTAAAACTTTCTGAAGGAAAAAAATTTCCAAGATAGAATTCCATACCTAGTGAAAATAGCAATTATTTGTGAGGATGAAATTGCAATATTTTGAGACACTCTTTCTGAAGAAGCTCCTGGAGAATGCGAGTCACTAAAAATAAGGAATTCATTGAGGAGGAAGAAGGACATGCGACTTATGGAAACTAGAGATTCATTAGAGAGGAAGAAAGTTTTCCAGGATGATGATGAAGGAAAGTCTAGGATGCTAACTGTCTGAAAGTCTAGGGAACACTAAGTTCAGACTTGAGTAGGATGACAGAAGGCTGTAAAAATGATATCTTTAATAAATAATGGAATTAATAATTCCCAATGTGTATTAGTATAGTTAGAAGAGTTTAATGTTTTTTCCAAAACTATATATATGTGAATATATAGATATTTGTATGTATTTGCATACACATACATCAATCTAAGCAATGAATTCCGCAGAATACAGAAGTGTTATCACCAAAGGAATATAAGCAAAGTAGGTACTCCATACAGCTCAACTGTCAGTCAGATGTGCATTGTTCACACTGGATTTTGAGATAGCCCGTATGGTGCTATCAGGGAAGGCAATGGCACCCCACCCCAGTACTTTTGCCTGGAAAATCCCATGGACTGAGGAGCCTGGTAGGCTCCTCAGTCCATGGGGTCACTAAGAGTTGGACACGACTGAGCGACTTGACTTTCATTTTTCACTTTCCTGCATTGGAGAAGGAAATGGCAACCCACTCCAGTGTTCTTGCCTGGAGAATCCCAGGGGCAGGGGAGCCTGGTGAGCTTCCGTCTATGGGGTGACACAGAGTCGGACACGACTGAAGCGACTTAGCAGCAGCAGCAGCTATGGTGCTATGGTTGCCTTGAGAGCATAGGAAAGACTAAGTAGGGGGAGGAGAAGGGAATGTCAGAGACTAAAATCTTAGGTTCCACAGTGGAAAAGTCCTTAAGCAATACCTAAAACTGAAAGATTAAGAAATAGCAGTTGTATAAGTATAATATTTAGAAAATTGAAAGTGAGTACTAGAAGAAGCAGGTAAAAGAATTACAAGTGGTTGCCTATGGGGAGTCAGATTCAGGGGTGAGAAAGGGTGAGGCTGTGGGCTGCTGTTTTTTTACTATAAGCTTTAAAAAATATTTGACCTTAAAGCACAACATGCATAACTTTGAGAAAAATAGAAATTGCATTTTATAATGATTGCACACACACAAAAAGTATAGGACAAAAGGTGTATATAAGACATTGACCTGAGAAAGAGACCAATCTCTCTTCCCCAGGAAGAGGATTGGCCTGGGGAGAGACCAGATGCAGGAAGATTAAGAGAAAACTCTGATGTGTTAGTCAGCTCTGTAGTTCTAAGAGCCTTGGGTGACTTGTGAAATGGTTATGAAGGAAAAACAGCAGACAGTATGAAGGAGTTCTTAATAGTGTGTGTCTGGAGTGGAGAGTCACAGATGTAATGGGATTTCTTAAGTAGGTGCTCATTCAGTGAGCATTCATTGGTAGCCTTTATGCTCAATAGGTAATTATCTCCACATATCCTGTAGCTGCAACTCAACTGCTCTATTTCAATGGCTGCCCAGGATGGGTCTGACCACAGACTTCTTTCTTCTTGTATTTCTACTGAGGGGAGAATCTCCCATTTGTATAATCTTATCTGCTACATTTTGTCCTTACTTATTTCCTAAGTGTGTCCATGTTTTAGTTGGAAAGATTCAAGTCAGATTCTCACTTTTGAATAACAAGTCAGTGATGTTCCAGATAAAGTTCCACTTTGGGTTGAGAATGTGTCTTAACAGAGCTGGAAAGGGAAAGAACACTGGCACTGAAAGACAATCCTGTGTCTGACTGTGTCCGCTCTGATGTACTAGTTCTGGTTTGGAATTGCCTTTGAATTCTACATATTTATCCTGGTGGGAAAGCATGGTATGTTGGGAGAAGTGCGAGCTTTGGCATCTGACAGTCATGTTGTTTAGTTACTAAGTCATGTCCGACTCTACAACCCCATGGGCTGCAGCACACCAGACGCCCCTGTCCTTCACCATCTCCCAGAGTTTGCTCAAACTCATGTCCATTGAGTCGAAGATGCTATCCAACCATCTTGTCCTCTGTCATCTTCTTTTCCTCCTGCCCTCTTCTTTTCCTCCTGCCCTCAATCTTTCCCAGCATCAAGGGTCTTTGCCAGTGAGTTAGCTCTTTGCATCAGGTGGCGGAAGTATTGGAGCTTCAGCGTTAGTCCTTGCAATGAATATTCAGCGTTGATTTCCTTTAGGGTTGACTGGTTTGATCTCCCTTACTGTCCAAGGAACTCTAAAAGAGTCATCTCCACCACTGCAGTTTGAAAGCACTGGTTCTTCAGTGCTCAGCCTTCTTTATGGTCCAACTCTCACATCCATACATGGCTACTGGAAAAATCATAGCTTTGACTCTGTAGACCTTTGTTGGCAAAGTGATGTCTCTGCTTTTAAATATGTGTTCTAGGTTTGTCATGGCTTTTTCTTCCATGGGTGAAATCCTAACCCTGCTGCTTATTAGTGCTGTGCATTTTGACAAGTTACTCTGGGCCTGCTTCCACCCCTGTGAAATGGGATAGCAATATCGTTCTCCCAGGCTGAGGCCTAGGTGTGGTATGGAGTAGCCGTCAGCTCTTACCCCCTCTGATAATATTGATGCTCATTTTCTCTCACTCTTAGCTGCAGGTGGCTATCATCCAGGTAGCAGCTGATGATACTGGGCTCGAGCCTACTGTGAGACTATGAGCTCCTCTCCGACCGGAAGGCGGCCTCCTCAGGTTGGGAGATGAAACAAGTAGCATGGCGCGTGCCTCTTTAGCACTTTTGGAGAAGGTTAGGAAGTGACAGCAGCAGCTGGGAACAGCTGGTGTGAAGAAATGCTGACATTTAAAAGAGTGTTAACAATAGGGGCCTTATGAGCTGGAGCTGGAATAGCTCTGTCCTGGTTTCTTTTTCTCCTTTTGATGCTCAACACCTATGTGGTTTCACTGGTGTATCTGCAGACAGTTTGGCAGCAGCAAGTTCCATGTACAGGGTGGTGGGGGTGTGGGCTCTGTCTCTTGCTTTGTCTGGTTCTCACATGCCCCTGAATGGGGATGTAGGTGTTCTGCTTGGAGTAAGGGGTTGGTTGGGAGCTGCATGTATAAACCAGGGAGAAGCTCTGAAGGTTTTATCTCTGGGGCATGTTCCCCATGACCTGTAGGCAGTGTAATGTTAGGCCCCGAGGCTTCCTAAAGCAGAAAGAGCTATGGAAGGAGGAGCCCCTGTCGGGCAAATGATAAGAGTCTGATAAGGGAGGGCAGGTAGCCCACGCGAGTGCTCATGGCCCACCAGGTGTGAAAGTGACTGTGGCACCCATCCTAGAGGCACGGGCCTAGGTGGGTAGACGGCTCAGAGGTATGTTTGAGAGTCTCAGTGTATTTAAACAGGAACTGTGGATAGAAGCTTTGTCACATTTTTACTTGTCTCAGAGGAAATGGGATTTGATGAAAACCATTAGCTTAGGCTTGAAGAGAAGCAGAGCTTCCTGTTTCCATGGAAACAAACCAGGGCTGCAGAAGCGTGTCCTGAAGTGCAGTCAGGGGTGACAGAGCAGAAGGCGCATGCAAACAGAAAGTGACCCTTATCCCATCACCTCTACCCTCTGCTCCCAGGGTTTCTGGAGAGAGGGAGAGAGTCTCGGTAAGCCGTTTTGCTGTCTCCAAACCAGGGCAGGGATGGCCAAGCCAGGAACTGCTGACACATGCATATACAGGGAGCGTGTGTATAAAGTATGGCATAGTTTTCAGAGCACCTTTGCTTCTGTTCTCTTATTTGTTCCTTGTAACAGCTATGTGCAGTAGATGGATACGCTATTTATTTACAGATGGAAAGAAGAGGGTTTAGAGGTTCTGAGCCCCAACTAGTTACTGGCAGAGGTATGGTCAGAGGTTGTAATTCCCCACCTGTGGTTAGAGACTTGTTCTGATACACCTACACCACGTGGCCCATATCCGAGAATATGGGCTCCCAACATGGCATAACTAGAGAAAGCCAGCCAGTAGTTAACCTAGAATATCATCCTGACCATACAGATGTTGGTGCCAGTTTTAAGCTGTCCATACATTGATGCACATACTTATTCACACACACTGGTCTTCACATACACAATGTGACCTGGTACATAGAAAGTCCCTTGTATGTACAAAGTCCCTTGGACTGCAAGGAAATCCAACCAGTCAATCCTAAAGGAAATCAGTCCTGAATATTCATTGGAAGAACTGGTGCTGAAGATGAAACTCCAATACTTTGGCCACCTGATGTGAAGAACTGACTCACTGAAAAAGTCTCTGATGCTGGGAAAGATTGAAGGCAGGAGGAGAAGGTGACGACAGAGGATGAGATGGTTGGATGACATCACCGGCACAATGGACATGAGTTTGAGTAGGCTCCAGTAGTTGGTGATGGTCAGGGAAGCCTGGCGTGCTGCAGTCCATGGGGTCACAAAGAGTTGGACACAGCTGAGCGACTGAACTGACTGACATACAAGATAGAAGATGCTGAGACCCGCTGTCCCCGTTCTTTTACCCTCAGGTCTGGTGGGAAGTGGTGGACTCTGTGTAAGAGGGATTCTTCTGGTTGTATCTCTTGAGTGAGTGGAGTGGCTCTTGTTACTGGCGAGATAACTGTCACCAGATAACCAAAGTCTGTCTTGCCACCAGCTCATTTGCTGGATAGCTTTGACAAGTTCAGGGCAATTCAACAAAAGCTGATTGTATGGCTGCTATGCTTAAGACACTGTGCTAGACACTGAGGTTAAAGTGAAGTCGCTCAGTCATGTCTGACTCTTTGTGACCCCATGGACTGCAGCCTACCAGGCTCCTCGGTTCATGGGATTTTCCAGGCAAAAATACTGGAGTTGGTTGCCATTTCCTTCTCCAGAAGGAAATCTCAGACACTGAGATTACAAAGATGAATAAAATAAAAAGATTGTAGATTAGTTAAGGAAATCATTCAAAATTACATGTAATGGTGTCTAAATTCAACAGATCCAGAATTCTGGCCCTATCAAAAGTTTGATTCATATGTCATATATTTTGGGCACCTACTATCTTGCGAGGCATTGTTGAGTGTACAAAGGTGAATAGGACCTAGGTCCTGTCCACAAGGAAGAGGCTAAAGAGCGTATCTTCAGTATTAAACCTTGGGATCTCCTGAGTCACCTGGCATTGCTTCCCTCTGTATGTTAGGAGTTGGCACCTAAATATTTCTCAGGCCTGACTTGAGATAGGAATAGCTGGTGGTCTTAGGAAGGAAGTTATTCTTGTCCAGCTCAGTGGTCCAGATGAGCATGCAACTGCTCATCTGTGGAGTTGGTGGGTATTAGTTTGGCCTGTGCGTCGTGTTCCAGAGGCAAGCTGACATCAAAGGAGACTGGCTAAGATGCACCTGTGCAGGAACCACAGGGTAATTCTCCTTCCAGGATTCTGACTCTGGAATCACTGGGAGAAACTCAGCAAGCAGTTCCTGGGTGCTTGCTCCATGTGTCTTGCTGCTCGGGGCTGGGAATGAGATCGAACAGGGACAGAGAGCTGCTGTCCTCAAGGAGCTTGTAGTCTGTGTAGAAAGATAGCATAGGGTGAATATGTATATTTGATGGGGGCAGGGATCAGGCAGGGCCACTTGAAGAAGGTGAAACTGACACACTCTTTGAAGAATGAGTAATGGCCAGCCAGAAGAAGGGAGGAGAGCTTTCCATCAGGTTGGCTTCAGGAACATGTAAGAGGCTGTTCTGAGACTCTGTAGTGAAACACATCGAGGAGGATGTAGAGGAGGTGAAACCAGAGGCGAGAGGCTCATCGTGAAGGGCTCCTCCTATGGGCTAAGCTAAACCTGAGTTCCGACCTGACTTCTGGAGCTCATGATGCAGGGTTGGTTCTCAAGCTTTAGGCAAGGAAGACAACCAGTTTGCATTTGAAGGTGATTGCCCTGGAGGAGTGAGATTGGAGACAGAGAGGCATCTTTGGCGTGACAATTGAAGAAAGAAGCAGTGAAACAGTGAGGCAGCAGAGTGCAGTGGAGTAGTGATGGAGAAGGTGGACCAGATCCAGGAGATGTTGGTGGGATGGGATCTGCATGACTTGGTGACTATATGAGTGTGTCTGAGTGTACTGGGGGTGGAAATAAGAGGGAAGTCTCTTGGACTGCTTCTAGTATCTTCCTTCCTTTTTTTTTTTTTTTTTTTGGTTGTACTTGGGTCTTCGTTGCTGCGTGGGCTTTTCTCTAGTTGTGGTGAGCTGGGGCTACTCTAGTTGCAGAGCGTGGGCTTCTCATTGCAATGGCCTCTGTGATGGCCTCTCGTTGCAGGGCTCAGGCTCTAGGACAATCCAGCGCAATAGTTGTGGCACATGGGTTCTGTAGCTGCAGCTCCCAGGCTCTAGAGCACAGGCTTAATAGTTATGGTTGCCTGGGTTTCATGTTCCTTGGCATGTGGGATGTTCCCAGATCAGGAATTGAACCTGTGTTTCCTGCGTTGGTGGAGAAGGCAATGGCACCCCACTCCAGTACTCTTGCCTGGAAAATCCCATGGATGGAGAAGCCTGGTAGGCTGCAGTCCATGGGGTCGCTAAGGTTCGGACACAACTGAGCGACTTCCCTTTCACTTTTCACTTTGATGCACTGGAGAAAGAAATGGCAACCCACTCCAGTGTTCTTGCCTGGAGACTCCCAGGGACGGGGGAGCCTGGTGAGCTGCCGTCTATGGGGTCACACAGAGTCGGACACGACTGAAGTGACTTAGCAGTAGCAGTTCCTGCATTGGTAGGTGGATTCTTTTCCACTGAGCCACCAGGAAACCCCTTGATTTCTTTCTTTCCTTTTTTTTTAAATTTTTTTGTTGAAGTATAGTTGATTTACAGTATCATGTAAGTTTCAGGTGTACAGTATAGCAATTCAGTTATGTATGTGGACACACACATACACATAGACTTTTCCAGACTTTTTTTCCCTTACAGGTTATTGTATAATATTGACTCTTTGCCCCCAAACCTCTTCATCCTATGTTCTCCCTAGCCACCTAGTGGCTCAATTCAGAACGAAAGAGACTTACAGACAGAAAATAAGGTTAAAATGGGAAAATAAGGGTTATGGAAGGGATAAATTAGGAGGCTGGAATTACTATATACACACTGTGTGTGTTAGTCGCTCAGTCGTGCCTGACTCTTTACAACCACATGGACTGCAGCCTGCCAGGCTCCTCTGTCCATGAAATTCTCCAGACAAGAATACTGGAGTGGGTTGCCATTTCCTTCTCCAAACATATACACACTACTATGTGTAACATAGATAACCAACAGGGACCTGGGGCTTCCCTCATAGCACAGTTGGCAAAGAATCCTCCTGCAATGCAGGCAATCCTGGTTCGATTCCTGGGTCTGGAAGATCCCCTGGAGAAGGTATAGGCTACCCACTCCAGTATTCTTGGGCTTCCCTTGTGGCTCAGCTGGTAAAGAATCCGCCTGCAAGGTGGGAGACCTGGGTTCAGTCTCTGGGTTGGAAAGATCCCCTGCAGAAGGGAAAGGCAACCCACTCCAGTATTCTGGCCTGGAGAATTCCATGGACTGTATAGTCCATGGGGTTGCAAAGAATCACACACGACTGAGCGACTTTCACTTTCAACAGGGACCTACTGGATAGTGCAGGGAACTGTGTGTCCTGTGCTGAGTTGCACACTAGTGCTTTATACACAGTATAAAGTATACTGTGTATACTTTATATACAGTATAAAGTATGAGAGGTTGTGGAAAGAATCTGCATTTTCCCAAGATGCTGTTTTATGTATCAATTGTCAGAGTCATATCTTTCAGTGTGGTAAAAATTATTTGAGGCAGAAGGGACTATAAGTGTAGTTTATTCCTGCTGTTGATATAACTGGGAAAACCAGACCAGAGAGTGAAGCAGCTTCCTCAAGTCATACACAGCTATTTAGGGATAGATGTTGACTAGAACCTAGTCCTCTGGCTCCCTGTCCAGAGTACTTATCTCCTCTGCACGAGGGGGATAGCTTAGTAGTAACATGCAGACTCTGTACGGTATACATGGGTTTGAATCCCGCGTCCCTCACTTGTCATCTGCGTGACCTTAGGCAAGTCGCTGCACATTTTTATACCCTCAGTTACCCATTTGCAAATGAGGACTTTAGAACCCACCATACTGGATTGTTGGGGAAACTAAACCTGATCATTCACGCTAAGTGTTTAGTACCTGGGAGATAGTGAATATTTAATCAGTGTTATCTCTGAGTGGCAGAATTCTTCCCTCCAGATCTTGGTTTATACCTCAGTAGTTGGGGCTGGGAAAGAGTCATTTTTACTTACCTAGTTGCCCTATTGAGCATGAACTTGGATGTTTTCAGATGTCACTGGTAGGGCTGACCATCCACCGCAGTCTGTTCCCTAGAGGAAACAGTAATGGCAGACCACTGTGTTACACTCCTGTGCCCCCGCACATGGCCATCACCTTGAACACTATACTTCTTACAGTTTCTTAGCAATGCTCTCTCCTCCTGTGGTCAGGAATGAGCCCTGCTCTGTTAGCTTTTCTTGTTGAATTCCTGCTCCTCCCTCAGGACCTATTTCAGCTTTGGCTTCCTTCATGAGATCCTTCTAGATCCGTTCCCCTACTCCCATTCTGCAGTTAGGACTAAAATCTTTCTTCCCTATTCTCCTGTCACACTGTGCTCCCATCCATTAGAACCTACCGCTCATTATGTGCTGTGCTTAGTTGCTCAGTCCTGTCCGACTCTTTGCGACCCCATGGACTGTAGCCCGCCAGGCTCCTCTGTCCATGGGGATTCTCCAGGCAAGATACTGGAGTGTGTTGCCATGCCTCCCTCCAGGGGATCTTCCCAACCCAGGGAACTGAACCCAGGTCTCTCGCATTGCAGGTGGATTCTTTACCGACTGAACCACCAGGGAAGCATTACTCATAAGATTATGCAATTTTGTTATGTCATTTAATAATAATAATGCTAAAGAAAAGAGTTAACTTTTATTGAAAGTTCATTATCTTCTTGGTATTCTGCTGAATACTTTATTCTGACTGATTTTATAACAGTCTCATGAATAAGTCACTATTGTTAGTCCCATGTTATAATAAATTAGGAAATGGAGGCTGAGAGAGTTTGAGTCTTGCCTAAGACTGCACAGTTGACAAGGGCCCGAGCCCTCCTGTCTCCTCCTCAGGGTGCACTGTCTTCCTTGTATTGGAGTGCTGAATGTCTCTGTCACCTGTTAGATTTTGTTCCTAGTGCTGGAGATGACTTTCCACATAGTTGGACCTCTCTTAACATCTCAGTGCCTTGTTCTTGTGCTCTGTACATAATTGCTGAATTGAAGGGAAACCCAGTAACACCAGCCCCCTCTTAGGGGATTCCTTACCCCGTTGTGACCTTCTAGAGAATAATATTGCAGAGGACTGAGGAAGAGGCTGGTAGGATTTTAAAACCCTGGAGCATAATCACTCGCACAGGAGATCCCGGCAGAAGCTCCAAAGAGTTGTTTACGTTGCAGAGGTGTTACAGACATGAAATTGTCACATGTTGAACATTTTTTCACACCTATTGATTTTTTTTCTTTTAGCTATTTTCTCATGTCCTTTGCTCATTTTCCTCTAGCCATATTTATTTTTTCAAATGAACGTAAAAGATCTATTTGTATAGAGAGGATAATAATCCATTTATATCATATGTGGCAAATATTTAGGGAACAGTCACTTAAGGATAAAGCTGTCATCCTAGTGGGAATTGTGGGCAGCTAACTCTATTGGAAACACAAAAGACTAAAGCAGTTGCTCTTTTTCTTTCTTTTTTTTTTTTTTTTTTACTGTAGAGCACTTCATTTGGAAAGCATTTCATGTGTATTCATTTATTTAGTTCTCACAGCAATCCTAGGGAGTGGTTTGTTATATTACAGATAAGGAGCTTGGAGCTCATAGGTGAACAGGCAACATGCTCTGTGTCATAAACCTAAGGGAGTGGTGTTCTGACCCTTAGTCCACTGGTTCCTGGTTTCACACAGCACTGTTTCCCATAGGGAGTTGGGTGCTTCCAGTGAAATCTTTGCTGCTCAGCTTCTATTCAGAGCATAGACATACAACTTATGTATACACTCTAACACAACAAAATGCTCATCTGAATTTAGTTATTAGGGCAGCAAATATTTACAGAGTGCTCACTCTGTGCCAAACACTGTTCTAGATGGAATTGAAAAATCCCTCCCCTCATGGAGCTTGTATTCCTGTGTTGCACATGTAATCTTTATTTTCTAGAATATTACCCCCGTTTCAAGTTGTACTGTTAAGAAGAAGTGTGTGTGTGTGTGTGTGTGTGTGTGTGTGTATTGCTCAGTCTTGTCTGACTCTTTGCAACCCCAAGAACTGTAGCACTCCAGGCTTGTCCATCCATGGGATTCTCTAGGCAAGATTACTAGAGTGGATTACCATTGCCTTTCTCCAGAGGATCTTACCGACTTGGGGATTGAACCCTGGTCTCTTGCATTGCAGGCAGATTCTTTACCATTTGAACTACAAGGAAGAAGTATGATCAGTACTAATACCCTGAAATTGCCTTTGTCGATAAATTTGTAGATTGAGATTATGACTGTGAAATGTAATGCTTTGGAAAGAAGAAGACTCCAGGTCTCTTTTATTGTTTAAAATTCAGTTTCATTTCAAAAATCAAGCTCTAATGCGCTCTGTTATTTATCTGGACAAGCAGAGAATATACTAGAATCGATAGTTCTGGGGACCTGGGCCAAGGTGGGTGGGTCATTGTCTGAAGATGTGTGGTGGGGATAGAGTGGTGAAGTCATATCTTGTGGAAGCGAGTAATCATATCTAAAAAGGTCAGCTCTGAGAGGTAGGGTCAAAGTGGTAAGAGAAAAGCAATGGAGAAATTGGTGAGGAGGACAGTCAAGATAAATCATCAAAGCAAAGCACTGTTTTACATGGACTCATCCTTATAGAGAATTTTGAACAATTAGACTGGGAATTCATTACGTACCTTTTTGGTGATGAAGACTAGAGCTAAATATAAAAATGATTCCACTCTCTGTTGAAAGATTTTTCATGCATGAAATTCTTGGTTGGCCAGATTCTTAGGTGACTGAAACAAAACTTACCTCCTCTGCCATAATCTAAATAACTTACTGTAAGTTCACCCTGTAATACTCTGATGTTGTTGTTCAATGACCAAGTCATGTCCGACTCTTTGTGACCCCATAGACTGCAGTACACCAGGCTCCTCTGTCCTTCACTATCTCCCAGAATTTGCTCAAATTCAAATCGATTGCTTTGGTAATGCTATCTAACCATCTCATCCTCTGCGACCCCCTTATCCTTTTGCCTTCAATCTTTCCCAGCATCAGGGTCTTTTCCAGTGAGTCGGCTCTTTGCATCAGGTGGCCAGGGTACTGGAGCTTCAGCTTCAGCATCAGTCCTTCAGTGAATATTCAGGGTTTATTTCCTTTAGGATTGACTGGTTTGATCTCCCTGCAGTCCAAGGGACTCTCAAGAGTCTTCTCCAGCAGCACAATTTTAAAGCATCAATTCTTCCGTGCCCAGCCTTCTTTATGGTCCAACTCTCATATCTCTACATGACTATTGGAAAAGCCATAGCTTTGACTATAGGGACCTTGCTTGCCAAAGTGATATCTCAGCATTTTAATACACTGGGTTTGTCATAGCATTCCTTCCAAGGAGCAAACATCTACATCTGTTCATATACATATATACACACATATTTGTGTATATACACATACACATTTCCATAGTACATTATGCTTATATTCATGCTTAAACTCTGTATACATGTTATACTCAGTCTCTGTCCCTCCATGAAGGGAGGGACTTAACCCAGTAGGTGACTATACCGTTCTCTGAATTTGCCTTATATAGTGTACACTGTGTTGCAGTCTTGCACACTATGTTCAAGCCTCCTTAAAGATTGATTCCATCCTAAAACCCCATTTTAGTTATCTGTTTTTCAGAGGAGGAGCTAATTTGTGTTTAGTAAAATAATATAATACGAAATAATATTTAAGAAGTTGGTTTTATTACCAGGCCAACCTAGATTTAATTTACCAATCTGCTGCTGCTAAGCCTTCAGTTGTGTCCGACTCTGTATGACCCCATAGGCGGCAGCCCATCAGGTTCCCCCATCCCTGGGATTCTCCAGGCAAGAACACTGGAGTGGGTTGCCATTTTCTTCTCCAGTGCATGAAAGTGAAAAGTGAAAGTGAAGTCGCTCAGTCGTGTCTGACTCTTTGAGACCCCTTGGATTGCAGCCTACCAGGCTCCTCCATCCATGGGATTTTCCAGGCAAGAGTACTGGAGTGGGGTGCCATCGCCTTCTCCGACCAATCTGCTACTAAGCTCCAAAAGAGATACTTTCACTTGGGACATCCCTTACATATCTCAAATTTAGGATGTTCTAAACTAAATTCATTTCATTGGCTCCTTGCCCTACCCCAACACTAAACACACATGTTACTCTTCCATACTCTTCCTCTGCTATCTTTTATCACTTTTGTAATTCAAGGTAGTAACACTAGTTAACCACGGTCTGTCCTTTTCACCTATTCTCTGCATCTACTTACTCATCAAAACCTACTGATTCCACCTTTGAAGCTTTTCATGAGCTGTATCCTGGACTGTAGCAATTGCTTCTTTAAATGTTCTCTTTACTCTAATCCAGCCAGCTCTCCATGATCAAAACAGCCTTTCCTAGCTAGACATCTAATTATATGATTTATGTATAATTATTTATAATGGGTTTCTATTGCCTAAATAATAGAATAATTTATATGTTTATTTGTTCAGTTTTTCAACAAATAGGTATTGTGCTTCTCCTGTGCTAAAAAGTGTTCTAGAAACTGGGAATGTAGCATAGAATTAAACAAACAGAAAGTCTTACACTTGGAAAGTTTGAATTCCAACATGGGGAGATTCTGAGTTGTTGTTCTCATTTAGGTAAATGAGAATACAAACATTGTTCATGTAAGGGAATTCTTCAGGTTGCAAAGATGTCTATTTTCCCTGGTTTCATCATTAACGTGAATGTTAATTAAAGCAAATAAGATTTTTACTGAATAGAAATTTATATGAAAACTTAAGTATATAAGAATATCCAGGACATTTCTTAAAACAGTGAGGAACAGGGAGTTTTCTCCAAGTAGGAAAATGTATTCTAAAGCTGAAGTAATTGAAACAGTGTGGCCTGATGTAGGAATAGGAGGATCAAAAGAGATTCAAATATGTATACATGAATTTACAGTACGTGTTTCACTTCAAATTAGTGAAATGATTCCGTGAATGGTGTCGATAACTGGCCAGTCACTTGGAAAGAAAAGGCTTAATTGGCTCCCCATCTCTCATAATTTATACCAAAATAAAGTGCAGGTGGAGCAAGTATCCATGTTTTGAAAATTAAGCTATACATATTCGAAAAGATTTGGACAGCTTAAAAATCTTTAAGGGGGAAAGCCTTTCTGAGTGTGATACAAATCAGTATGCCATTAAGGAAACAGTTGATAAGTTGAATTTGTAAAAATTAAAATGTACTATTGCAATTCATTAATAAGATCAAGAAACAAAACTTGAGTTCGTTTTGAATTTTAAATTGAGGATTAGGGAAGGGGGTTTCAAAAAAGGATTGGTTAGTAGTAATTCTGTGGAAAGCTCTAGTTGTAGATAGAAAGTGAGAATCTCAGGCACTGGTGGGTGAAATGTAAAGGGAAAACAGGTGAAGGATTTAGGTGGTGACATAGTCAGGACAAGGTAAATGATTGGCTGTGATGGGTGAGGGAAGGTCGTCTAGCATATATCCCAGGCGTGCCGTCAGTTCAGTCGTATCTGACTCTTTGCAACCCTGTGGGCTGTAGCCCACTGGCCCCTCTGTCTTGGGATTCTCCAGGGAAGAATACTGGAGTGGGTTGCCATTTCCTTCTCCAGGGGATCTTCCCAACTCGGGGATTGAACCCATGTCTTCTGCAGCTTCTGCATTGCAGGCAGATTCTTTGCCACTGAGACCCCAGGGAAGCCCATACATCCCAAGATTCACTTGCAAGTATCTTGGATAACTTTTGTTTTCCACTTACTAAGTTGAATAATATAGGAAGAAAAACAGTTCTGTTCCGGCAGGAAGATGCATTCAATTCCAGACAGTGTGTCTGAAGTTCAGGAGGGCCAAACAAGTAGATAGGATCGGCCAGTATCTGTGTTTTAAGAACAGAGGGAGAACAGATACGACCCACTATCAGAACATAGTAGAGAAAATGGCACAAATAGATAAGGTTATCCATGGATGGCATGTAGAGAAGAAAAAACAGAACCAAGGATAGAGCCCTCTAGTAACACTGTTAATGTATTAGAATATCAAGATCGGTCGAAAGGGTATCACAAAAGCATCACATCGTAGAAGACAAAGAAATATAAGATTTCTAAAAGAAATGAGAAAATCCCAAATGCTGAATGTGTCATAGTGACTCGATACAGAGATGACTAAAAAATAACTGTTCAAGTTGTCAACGTGGAGCACCTGGCTAACTTTTTTCAAAAGGTTTTTTTGTTTGATTTTTTTTTTTTTTTTAATTTTGAAACAATTATAGAGTCACAGAAAGTTGGGAAAAAATGTAGAAGACTTGTATCCCCTATACCTGCTTTGATAACATCTTGCATGACTGTAGTATAATACCACAACTAGGAAACTGACTTTGGTGGGGTCCAAAATGTTTATTCAGGTTTAACTGTTTTTTTTTTTTAATGTGCATTCTTGTGTGTGTGTCCAGTGTGTGTGTGTGTGTCCGTGTGTGTGTGTCTGTTTCCGTGCAGTTTTATCAAGTGTAGATTTGTGTAACCACCACCGTAATCAAGACACAGAACTATTTCATTACCATGAGACTTCCTCATGCTCCCCCTTTATAATCACATCCACCGTCCTCCACCCATGACCCCCTCATCCCCTGGTAATAGATCAGTTGTTCTCCATTTCTCTAATTTTGTCATTTTAAGAATGTTATAGAAATGAAATCATACAGTACATAACTTTTTTAAATTGACCTTTTTTTCATTCAGCACAATTTCCTTGAAATCCATTTAGATCTTTGCACATATTAATAACTTATTCTTGTTTGTTTCTGAATAGCTTTTCATGGTGTGGCTGTACCACAATTTGTTTATTCATTCATCCCTTGGGAAGACATTTGAGTTGTTTTGAGTTCTGAGCTATTACAGATAAAGCTGTTATGAACATTTGTGTACATGCTTTTGTGTGAACATAAGTTTTATTTTCTCTGAGATAAATGCCCGAGAGTGTAATTGCTGGGTCATAGGGTAAGTGCATGATTAGTTTTGTAAGAAACTGCCAATCTGCTTTCCAGAGTTATGTGCCCGCCAGCAAAAGTGAGAGTTCTGGTTTTTCCTTGTTCTCATCGGCTTGTTTTAAAAATTAAATAATAATTTACAATCAATGCTAAAAATTATCACAGTTAATGTGAATGTTTTAAGGTAATATAAATAATCTAAACCAGTGATTATTAGGTAGATCACATTTTTAAACATTTTTGAGTAGTAAATTCTCAGAAAAAGGATAAATAATGACAAAACCAACACTGGGTGGGTTGGAAAGATGAATATGGAGTTAATAACTTTTCATTTTAACAGTTAAAGGCTTTAAGAGGGGATAATCACAAACACTGGCTCAGATGGTTAAGAATCTGCTCAAAGTGCAGGAGACCTGGGTTCGATCCCTGGATTGGGAAGATCTCCTGGAGGAGGGCATGGGAACTCACTCCAGTATTCTTGCCTGGAGAATCCTCATGGACAGAGGAGCCTGGTGGGCTGCAGTTTATGGGGTCGCAAAGAGTCGGACACAACAGAGGGACTAAGCACAACACAATCACAAACACAGCTTCTTTAACCATCAGTTTATTTAAAAGTCCAAAGAAATGGTTCTTGTCTTGCAAGAAAGCTTAGCTCAACCTACGTTTCCAGCCTCAATGCTATGCTATGCTCCCTTTCGTTTAGCCCTGCCACACACTCACTGTTCCTGGATTTCCCAGGAGCACACACCTTTGTTCCTTTGTTCCTTTTACTTAGAAAGAACCACCTTACTTAGAAAGAATCCCCTTTCACATACCTGACTTGTTTGACTTGGGAGCTCTGACTCATCTTTGAAGGTCAAATTCCCCTTAAGTTTCCTCTTCTTGCACTAAAGGTAATCCTCTATTAGAGCCCTTATCTTGAAGTTATTTGTGGAGACCTTTGCCCCTTTCATGGGCTTCCCTGATGGCTCAGATAGTAAAGAATCTACCTGCAATGAGGGAGACCCAAGTTCGATCCTTGGGTCGGAAAGACCCCCTGAAGAAGGGAATGGCTACCTACTCTAGTATTCTTGCTTGGAGAATCCCATGGACAGAGGAGCCTGGCAGGCTACAGTCCATGGGGTCACAAAGAGTCAGACATGACTGATGAACAGTTTTTTGCCCCTTTCATAGCATTGTGATGGCAGGCTCCAGGGTGAGTTCTTTCTCCAGCACTTGGCAAACCTAACAGGCACTCAGTGGGCTCCCAGTAGATGCCCTCCAACGAACGAATCAAAAACAATCTTCCTGTTTATGGGATGTCTACATTCTTCAGAAATTTTCCTGAGATTTTGGGCACTGTTTCCAATGGGGAATTATACCCCATTTATACCCAAGTTTAACATTAGTTGAAGAGCAGAGCACAGATGACTGTAGCAGAACTCCACTATTTTGCTGGTGTCAAGGGACAACTCTAAAAATTGTGCTTAGACTTTCTCTATTGCAGGGAGAAGAAGGGAACATTTGTCATTATCAGATTGATGGACATAAGCCAGTGTATCAAATCACTGCTGTTTGAAGGTTTTTAATGGATTTTTTTTTGCTTACAAAATTTATCCCATATGCTCATTTCACTGTAGCTTTTATGCCAAAATCTTAGTCTTTTCAAGATTAGAAATATTTTTTTTGCTTGAACCTATGGCTCTTTTTCTGATCTGTGGACTCTCATAGTAATTGATTTTGCCATGTGGAAATTCATAATAGTATCAGAGCCTCACTTCATTCTGAGCTTATAGCCCACAGTCAAGCCCCTATAATTAGACATGTTTTCTGTGCTCTTGGAGACATGTGCACACTGAGGTGGCTGAAATAATACCTCCCAATTTCCCCGGTTGATAATCACAGCCTTTACAACTTGGTTATATACTGGGTGCTTGGCATGTCTGGCTGTTAAGTTGCAAAGCCATTAGAGTTGTAGCTGAATTAAAAATTCTTTATTTTCCCCTCAGTGTCAAGTGCATCACTACATTCTCAACACTTAATTATCATCGCATCCCAAAATATTCCTCATTTAGCAAAAATATTGAAATTATTCTTTCCTGGTGAAGAAGCAAACTCTGTTACGCAGGGAGAACACAGAGATGGCATGTTCCACCGAGGACCCGGGAAATGAACAGCCACTGAGAGCCATGAGAGGGCAGGCAGGACCCCAGAGCTTGTTAAAGGGGCCACACTGCCCTGACCCATACTATACTAAACTTGGTAAGCAATTTACTTGCCCACTGAGAGATCCCTAAACTCAAGTTGATCAGAACAGAGAGAGGAGAGCCCTTAGCCCTCACCAGAGTTGGCAGAAATGGCGGTAAAATGAGACACAGTTCTTTCCTGCTCCCCCAACCTTGTGTGCTGCACACACAGAAGTACCTACTCCATCACCTCACCCCTACTTTTTCACATCATTCTCTTCCTTTAGGTCAATATCCAATAATCAGATACAATGGCACCCCACTCCAGTACTCTTGCCTGGAAAATCCCATGGGTCGAGGAGCCTGGTAGGCTGCAGTCCATGGGGTCGCTAAGAGTCAGACACAACTGAGCGACTTCACTTTCACTTTTCACTTTCCTGCATTGGAGAAGGAAATGGCAACCCGCTCCAGTGTTCTTGCCTGGAGAATCCCAGGGACAGCGGAGCCTGGTGGGCTGCCGTCTGTGGGGTCACACAGAGTCGGACACGACTGAAGCGACTTAGCGGCAGCAGCATACAAGAGAGGAATGATCTTACTAGTGGTCATCAGTGCCTCAGCCAGTAAATGTCTGAGATCCAGAACTGAGGGAAGGAGATCATCTTTTTTGTTTTTCTCTAATTTTTGTTGGAATATGGTCTCTTTACAATGTTGTGTTATTTTCTTTTGTACAGCAAAGTGCATCAGCCGTATGTATACATATATCCCATCTCTTTTGATTTCCTTCCCATTTACGTCACCACGAGCATTGAGTAGAGTTCCCTATGCTATGCAATAGGCTCTCATTTAGTTATCTGTTTTATATGTAGTATCAATAGTGTTCATTGAAAAGACCCTGATGCTGGGAAAGATTGAAGGCAAAAGGAAAAGAGGGTGGCAGAGAATGAGATGGTTGGATGGCATCACCAACTCAATGGACATGAATTTGAGCAAACTCTGAGAGATAGTGAAAGACAGGGAAGCCTGGTGTACTGTAGTCCATGGAGTCATAGAGAGTCAAATATGAGTTAGCGACTGAACAACAACAAAATCAATAGAGTATTCATGTCAGTCCTGATCTTCCGATTCATCCCACCTCCCCTTAACCTCCTTGATGTCCATACGTTTGTTCTCTATGTCTGTGTCTTTATTTCTGTTTTGCATAAGTTCATCTGTACCATTTACACTCTGTAGTCTAATGGCTGGGACAGGAAACAGGCCAATATCCCCATATTAATAGTACTTGCTGTGAAGAAAATGAACAGGCTTTGAATAGCAGCTCTAACTCTCATCTTAGGATGAAAAACATCAGACTGGAGAGAACAACATGGGTTAGCTCGGTGTCAAATCTCTGGATGTACTTTCCTGAGCTGAAGCAAGGGCTCCTCACTAGAAAAACTATCTGTGTTTTGCTTTAGAGGCACAGTGTCTGTTATTCTGAAAATGTCACTTCCCAACCAATGGGACTACAAAAATAACCAAACAATAATATCTTGAATGTGTTAATTAACCTGTGTGGAGTACTCTCTGTTCTGTACTTGTGGGGTTAAAAAGGGTGCCTCTGTGGTAACCAGCAGTGAAAGATGCCCCAGGGGATCAAGCAACTTAATATTCCTTTCAGAGATAATGAACCGGCATTCAGGACTATGCTTTTATTGATAATTCCACCTCTTCATTCCCTCTGCATATACCAATGAGTAGGAAAGGAAAAGTCTAAAACAGTCAAGGCCAAGTTGTGTCCCAGATTGTCTACCCCCTGGAGAGGAGGGATGTTATTCATTCAGTCACTCGTTTCTGGCCCCTTTTCTCAGCACTGTCCTCAGAAGCAGTAACAAGAAGCTGTCTCTGGGTTGGTCATTTTTACAGACAAGCAAAAATCCTTCCTTCTTTCTCGGAATTTCTGGTCCATAATATAGCCTTTTAATCCTGGTCAAGATTTGGTCCTCACAGAATTTGAAAAGTGTGCATTGATGCTTCAGATGGCACACCTCTGCTCTCCCTAGTTTAATGGTTCCCCTTCCATTTCCTCCATCCTTTTGTCAGGGAGGAAAATTATTTAACGGACTAGTTCACAGATAGTGTTTTTGAACTGGGTTCACCTGAAAGAAGATCCTAAGAAAGGGATTGGGTCTAGGTAGTTTATTTGGGAAGTGATCTCTAGCTGCAAAAGGGAGAGAATGGGGGAAATTGAGGTGGAAGGGGAAAAGCAAAATAACATGTATTAAGTGAGAGGGTTACTAGTGTAGGTTGCAGAAGCTTAACCCACTGGGAACCTTCCAAGGAACCATATAAGATGTATTTCAGCATTGCTCCACTGAGGACTGAACCATGGCAGTATATATTTACAGAAAATCTCCTTTAATTCCCATCCCTCCTTGAGTGCTGACACTTTGGGACTGCCCTGCTTGTGAGCTGATCAAGCCTGTAGGGGACTGGAGAAGTCTCTCAGGCAGAGAAACATGTGGGGGCTGTCAAGGTGCACAGGCTGCATCCACTGCAGCTTCGGGACAACTCAGAGGTGACTGAAGGGGTGTGAGGTGGGCCATCCAGAGCATGTACTGCTTGCTGCCCATTTAAGAAATATTTCACTCATCCAGGATTTGTTGAGTACCTACTATGTGCCAGAAATCTGTGTTCTCAGGTTAGTTAAAAGAAGCAGAGTGGAACTAGAACCTGAGGTATGGAGTGGGCTGGAGGAGCAGTTGGTCCACTGCCTAGAATGTGAACATCCTTCAGTGGGGCCAGGAGGCAGGTGCTCTGGAGATAGGTGTGCTGCTTAGAATCCCAGTGTGCACATGTCCTGCTCAGCCTTCCTGCCCTTTTAACCCTCCCCTTGCTGTGAAGTACAGTGTTCCCTTTATCATTATTTAGTTCCCTCTTCTTCACAGCTAATCCTGTTATGGGCCAATTTAAGCAGTGCTAGAGTCTGGAGCTGTTATGACTTCAGCAATTGGGGATCTCCTTCTGTTAGCAGTGATGAATGATATAATAAGTAAGCAGAGTCTCAATTAAAATACTCATCCATCGTGGTTGATGTCACAGAGTCTAATGTCAAACTCAGTAGGTCTGTAAATTAAAAATATTGGGCCTCGGTAGCCAGAGGGTCATCCAGTCTTAGAGCCTCAGGACACTGTCCCATAATCTGGGTTGGACTCCATCTGTCAGTTTCACACCCCGCTCAGCCCAAAATTCCTATGTTCTCTGGCCCAGTCGTCTTGCCTCCCCATAGCGGGGAGGCCAGCAGAGACATGGGGCTGTCAGGAGGATGGATGGAGGGGGTGGCTTGTCAGGACCGCCTCTCGTGGGTCTCTCAGATCCCAGCCCACAGAACCAGAGCTGAGATTCTTAGGGTGTCAGCCCCTTTAGCAGCTGTGGGGCCCAGAAAACCATTTCACCTGCAGAAGCCCCAGCCTTCTGGGGCTCATCACTTCCTCCCCCCACGAGTGAATGAAGCGCATGGGAGCAAGGGCCAGCCTCCAGCGATGGCTTGTGTGCAGTGTGGGAGTTCAGGCTCGCTCCTCTGTTTTTGTTTCTTTTCCCTCTCTGTCTGCATCTGGTTTTTGATAGCAAAGGTTAATGTTATAATTAAACAATCAATTTAGCAAATTTTCTTTGGGGGTTTCCTTGCCTTTCCTTTTGGCAACTGGATCTCCTCTGATCTCCAGAGATCCCCTGTGAAGTACATCCGAGATGTTTTCGCTTTCTCTCATGTGTAGTTGTGGCCTTTTTTTTTTTAATGCTGTTTTTATGGGCTGCTGCTGCTTCTGCGTCGCTTCAGTCGTGTCCAGCTCTGTGCGACCCCATAGATGGCAGCCCACCAGGGTCCGCTGTCCCTGGGATTCTCCAGGCAAGAACACTGGAGTGGGTTGCCATTTCCTTCTCCAATGCATGAAAGTGGAAAGTGAAAGTGAAGTCGCTCAGTCATGTCTGACTCCTAGCGACCCCATGGACTACAGCCCACCAGGCTCCTCCGTCCATGGGATTTTCCAGGCAAGAGTACTGGAGTGGGGTGCCATCGCCTTCTCCCTTTCCAGGGCTAACAAATGATAAATAAGACACAGCATGTGCGTGGTTTATATAAGCAGGAAGGGATATATCAGCTTCTCTCTGCAGGAAGAGAGGAGGAGGAGAGGAGAGAGGGGCAAGCTGATAACTGTCACCTGAGGCCTTACTCCCAAACACCCCAGGGATTTGAAACCTAAGAATCTTAATTGGATATTTGTGAGAACAGGGGTGATTTCAAATACCCACTGGGGACATGCTGTGCTAAGTAGAAAGTGTGTGAGAAAATTTACAAAATATTGATCGTATTTTCTTCCCTGTTTTGTTTCTTGTGCAAAACATATACGTAGCGAGAGATGGGAGAGGGAGTTCACGGAAGGGAGAAGAGGAGGAGAAATAAACTTTGAGAATTCTGGTTGCCATGACAACATAATGAGCTCCCAAAGTGGCATCTCTGAACTAGTTTTGCATGGGAGGCAGGGGAGTCCAGAAGGAAAGAATTAAAATAATACAAATAATAAAGCAGCGATCATGAGGCCAAGGACACCTCTGAAGAGGCTCTTAGCACTCTCTGGGGACCTGGGCCATGGAAGATGCTTGCTGCTGTCTGACATGGCAGGGAGTGCGTGGTTGCTGCGTCGTGTACAATGCTTCTCGCAACCTCCTGGGCTGTGGACAATGCGAGGCTGAGAGATTCTGACGAAGGAAAGTGCATTGTGTGTGCAGCGTGCTGTGGGGGAGAAGCCTCTGAAAGCCAGGCTCACGTCCTCTCCTGCCTCCCCGACCCCCTGCCCAGCGTTCCTGCTTACAGTGGGTACTCTGGTACCCAAACGACAGTGTGTGCTGTACCTGTCTCACCACAACAGGTCAGCACAGAAGGTCTCCATCATGGGGCACTCATTGTAACTGGATGGCTCTTTTCTTCAGCCCAGTGCCCCAGAATGTGTGGGATTCAGACAAAGGAAGGCAGCACTGGGTAACGTAAATGTGAGGGCTGAGAAGGACTTGTTTGTCTTTGTCTACCATTCTCAAGTTGGAAACATACCTGAAGCATCTTAGAATTGTTTACTCTTTAAAAAGGTTTATTGTAAAGCAATTACCCTCCAATTTTTTTTTTTAAAGTATTTTTAGTGAAGAAATCTCTCAGTGCTGTCTTATCCTTCTTCAAGGATCATTCATTTTTTTTCTCATCAGAATAAACTGTGAGCATTGCAGTACATATCCTTCCCTCATATAATCAGCTTTTATCTTACGGCATTTTGAACAAATCCACAAATTAACATGCATGTTCTTATAACTGGGTGAAATCGGGGATCCTGCTGCCACCTTGTGCTTGCTTGATATCGATACCCATTAGTCTGTACGCTGTTACATCTCAACCGCCAAGCACAGTAGCTGGCACACAATAATTACTTGATACATGCCTGTTGAATGAATGAATGAGTGCTTGATTCCGGTTCAAGCATCAGGCCCTTCTTATTATGTGTGCTCTGACCAGACCAGACTCTAACAAACGACTCTTTGGCCATAATCTACATCAAGCTCTACAAATGATGCATGAGTGAGCCCCTATACTCCTAAGGAGGACAGCAGTGCCACTGAAATTAGCAAATCATTGAGTGAGTTCTTTGAATCAGCAGAGACTAATCTACTAATCTCCCTTTCAGATATTAAGCAGTTACGTTGTTAGTATTTCCATTACACTTTCTATATTTTAGACCCATTTTTTAGTGAGGGCACCTTCTTTTTCTCTGGCTTCATGTGTGCATGTGGAGGAACTTCCTCTAGAAAATACTCCGTCTCTTTCCCTACCTTCATTCATTCCTCCTGACTCATATCTGGTAAGCTTAGAAGAACTGAGTGTGGTTCCCTCAGCCTCTTTCTCCTTTTTAGAGCTGGCCAGTCTCCAGGTGTAGGGATCCTTACCTTCTCTGGCTCTTAGCTTAGGGAGAGTGCCCTGTAATAGGGATGGCTTGGACTCATAGGTCATACCTATGACTGGGTGTCTTAAAAGTCATAGGGTGAAGGGAAGGAGTGGAGCCATGGTCTCCACTGGGCTGGATCAGAAATAAAACTGATGTTTTTGTCTTCTTGTATCAAACTCCTGCATATTCTGTTTAGCTCAGTTGGCTCTATAATCAGGAGGAGGAAAAGTAGTATACTGATCCCCACAGTACTGTTAGGCTTGATTAAAAAGTCATTTTTTCCCTTAAACGTGCAATTTAAAATGATACAGTATGATCTCAGGTATGATTTCTGTCACATCCAAGGAATCCAGAAATTTTAGTGTGCATGCCTTAGATATTTATGTTGAAGGTCAATCAGGAAAGCATAGGTACAGAACAGAAATTACATTTATAGCACACCACACTAGTGTATGACCTTCTGATCACCAGAAATAGGAGAATGAAAGAGAAGTCTGAGAACTGGTTCTTCCTCTTGGGGCTTATGTCTTGCCTAGGAAGCTTAAACCTGCCATTCTTTCATATTGCCCATCACTGCAACAGGTGTTCTGTGGCTGAGGATCAGCCGTGGCTTCTAGCAGAAGAGCAGCTTTGTGGAAAGAAGGAGGGTTTGAGCTGGGCTTTGAAGGGTGGCTAAGATGTAGGTAAGCCAGGAATGGCTTGGAATGGGATTAAGGGAGAGGAACATTTCAGGCTGGAGGAATAGGATGAACATCACCTTTGAGGCCCTAATTTATTTGTGGGATAGAGAGGACAGTGCATTTGACAGTGTTACAACCAAGGCTGGCTTCATTGAGTGTGGCCACATGATGGGAGGGATTACAAAAGAGCCCTTGTGAGCTTTGGCTGGACCCTGCAGGTGGGTGAGTCATCTTGCGAGCTGGATGGAGGATACAGGATGACCATGCAGGATATGGTATTTTATTGGGTTGGCCAAAAAGTTCATTTTGGTTTTTCCATACAATGTCGTGGAAAGGTAGTGGACTCACAGACTTGTCCTGTGGGCAAAGATACCTGCCTATCTGATTCCTTTGCCGCCTCCCAACTCTTGCATCTTCTGGGAGCTCTGAGCTACCCCTACATGAGGACTATGGCTGTGTCCCTCTGTCACTCGGAACTGTGGCAGACATGCCTGATATAGAAGGTAGGCTAGGCTGCTTCTGAAAGGACTGAAAGAGCTTTCATTCCACCGAGAACATGGCTGTGAGGTTTGAAGTTGGGCATGAGAATGCACAGTGTTTCAAAAGAAAGGCCTTTTTTCAGTTATGTGAAAAATCAGAAAAATAGTCAGCATTCCCCTATAAACACACTCATCTAGCAGCTGTAGCAAGGGACTGTACATCATAACAAGAGCAATAATAAAGCCTCTGTTTATAAAATGCTGAGTGTTAGGGCTTTTCTTACTGTGTTTGGGCATGTCTAACATATGTCTTTAACAAGAACATTCTAAACAGTCATTAGGATTTTACAGTGCTGGGGATAAATATAGAAAAAAAAAAAAAAAGGCAACCTTAGATGTGAAGGTTTTGGAAGAGTCTCTTACCGAAAGTGGGAGAGAGTCTAGCGTAGTGGATCCTAACTCTTCATTTTACTACAGTATGATTACAGACAAATTTTCTAGCTTCAGTGAGCTTCAGTTCCCCAATCTCTGAAGTGGGAATGGTAATAGTTCTTAGAATATTTTTGACGTCAGTTAAAGGAGATAATGAATGCATTGAACTTTGCACAGTGTCTGGCATGTAGTGGATATTCAGTAACATATAGCTATTATTATTAAGGTCATTCTTAACTAACTCCCTGTGGAAACATAATTTTTCTATTATCTACTATATCTTTGAGTTGAGGCTTCATAAGAAAGAGCCTCTAAATAACTAAAATGCAATATATGGTGAGAGTTACATGTTTTCTCCCTCAGGCTCCTTTAACACCTTTGCATGACTCATTTATTAGCACCTTAGAATACCAGAGCCTCAGAAGAGTGGTACCCAGGCAGGACAGAATCATTTTACTAGCTAAGGAATGGAGCTGTAAAAGATAAAGGAGTCTGGAAAAAGCCAAACATCTTGTTCAAAACCAGACGTGTTGAGTAATCACAATATGATAGGAAAATTTTATATATTATCTATTTCATTCTCATGTCAACTGAGTAAGATAGGCTGTTCTCATTATATTACAAATGAGGTAATGAGACTACAGGAGATGAAATCATTTGCCTGAGGACTCCCAGCTAATCAATGGAGGGATCAGGATTTGAACTCAGGGCTCTCTTAATCCAAAGCCTGTGTGTTTTGTCCTCTACTGTGTTGGCCCTGGGGAAATGCACAGAGCAATGATGCCTGTTGGAGGAATGCAAACTCTGGGGCCAAAGGCCCTAGGAGAGCCAGGGAGAGGCTTAAGGGTGTAAGGCCAAAGGGCCCAGTGTAGAGCTATGAAAGAAGTGAACATGTTAACAGGGAAGTGGGGGAAAAGTGGAGGGACGATCTACTTTCACAACTGCCAGTGTTCTTTAGGGCTGGCTTGGTCTGGGAGAGACGGACTGAGCCCCTGACCACACTCCCCAGACACAGTGCCCATCAGGACAGTACTACAGTGTTGGGGCTACTCAACATCTGTCCCTTCTCAGTGGCTAGGCAGGGAGCAGGCCAGACTGGGCAGTGGCCCGGGGAGCTTAGGATAGGCAGGCCATTGGTTATTTAGCGTAACAGTGTACAGAATTGACAAACATCCATGCCCAGAAGGGGACCGATGTCAGAGTGAGGACTGGTGTTCCAAAAGTGGGTCCCCATCTAAGGGGCTACAGAGAGAACAGGAATTGGGATACAGGCTGGAGGACCCAGTGGGCAGGAGGAATCATTGAGCAAGGAAAATCAACACGGACATGGGGTGGGGAGATGGCCCTGGAAGAGGATCCCTGGGCAGAAGGTGGGCTTTTAGTGTGGTTTCTCTGTCCTTCTTGTGAAAGCAGGCTGGGAACTTTGTAAGCAGCCAGGTCAGAAGTGCTGTAATGTACAAAACTGAAGCTCCAACCCCAGGGGCAGGGGATGGGGTGTGGGAGGAGGGATGTAAGACACACACCAAAGATGTGTCAACACAATGGGCTTGAGTGAATGAAAGCTGCCCACTGAGAAACGTGTAGGCTGCCAACCAGCAGAGCCAAGGCAAGTCAAGGAACTGTGTGTTCTCTAATTCACATGCAAACCAGCCCAGGCCATCCTGCCTCCCAGGCTCTCTGTCTCAAGCAATGAAGAGTCAAAAAAAAAAAAAGGAAAGAAAACCCCCTGACAGTGGGTTCTACAGTTTTCCAGATATAGATCTACTCAGTGGCAAACTTCACCACATCTGGTACTTGTCTCTAGTTATCCCCCGGAATCCCTATTGCCAAGTCAACAGTCTCTTCAGTCTTGAAACTCTTCCACATCTTTGCAGTGTTTGAAAATGTTGATGACTTCATGGAGACCTTTCCTCTTCTCTTAGGTTTCTCTTTTTTGCTTTCTCGATTTCTGGTAACTCCCTCTTAGTATCTGTGTACTGTAGATTGATTAAGGGGCTTCCCAGGTGGCTCAGTGGTAAAGAACCCACCTGCCAATTCAAGAGATGCAAGAGACTCCTGTTCGAACCCTGGGGCAGGAAGATCCCCTGTAGTAGAAAATGGCAACCTGCTCCCGTATTCGTGCCTGGAAATCCCCTGGACAGAAGAGGCTGGTGGGCTGCAGTCCATGGGGTTGCAAAACGACTGAGCGACTGAGCACATGGCACAAGTTGATTAAGTTATGTGACTGAAACAACCCACGATCTCAGTAGCACGGAGCAATAGATGTTATTTTTAACTCACACTGCAAGGTCAGAGCTGCATATCATAGATACCTCTTAGAGACTAGGGCTGACAGTTCCATATTCTGGTACAGAAGTGCCACCTAACATAGCAGTTCTCACATTTCATTGGTCAGAACCTGTCATTAACCTTGCCTAATGTCAAAGTTGGAAAAGAGCAGTCCTGCATGTACTCGGAAGTCGAGGAGAACTATCAGTAATGTCTGCCTCATTCTGTTTGCTGGTCTCTCTTCCCCTGGGTTCTCATGAAACACTGGTTCCCCATGGGGAGCCATTCTGAGCCACGTATCCCTGCCCTTCCTGGGAAGTCTCATTTACTCCTACAGCTATAAGCCTTCCATGTCCTTCTGACTCTGAATGCCCATCCCCAACTTTTGCTTCTCTCCTCTGCTGCGTGATAGATCTGAATAAATTACTTTAAGCTCATCATCAGTTCAGTTCAGTTGCTCAGTTGTGTCCGACTCATTACAACCCCATGGACTGCAGCACGCCAGGCCTCCCTGTCCATCACCAACTCCCAGAGTTTGCTCAAACTCATGTCCATTGAGTCAGTGATGCCATCCAACCATCTCATCCTCCGTCATCCCTTCTCCTCCCGTCTTCAATCCTTCAAGCTTGTCATACTGCAAACCAAATGAACTTCCAGTACCAAAATCCTCTACCTCCTTTCTCTCCTAATGCACATGCTTAGCCATCTTGGGGACCTTTGACATTTCTGGCTTATCTGGTCTACAAATTCCTTTTTATTCTGTGAAATGTGTGTTGGTCTGTTCATCCTCCTTCCCGTTGTCAATGACCTTGATCATGCCAGGCCCAGATTCTCACCACAATCTACCAAATCATGTTTCTTCTTCATTTTTAGTCTTTGGCAAAAATATAGCGATTTTCCCAAAAATAGATCTAATCGTGTTGCTCCCTTATGTAAAAACCTTTGAGAATTTCCTCCAACCCACAGAATAAAGTAAATCACGTCAATTCCTTGGGGAGAACGGGGTTGTATTTGAACAGAGACAGACAAGAACCTGAATACTGGTCTGCCGCCTACTAGCTGTGAGTAAGCTATGTAATCTCATTGACTCTTAACTCTCTAATCTATAAAAAGAAAATAATACCTATCTCATGGGTTGCTTTTTTTTGCTTGCATTCGTGTCCATCATCCAGTTGACTGGGGGCTGGTTATTATGCTTCCTCTTGAACCTGGGCTGATAGAGTAGCCTCTCTCTGACCTCCTTCCCCATTGCCTACTGTACTTCAGCCACCGACTCACACCGTGACAAGGGGGAAGAGTGCTCTGGAGGCTCTAATCCTAGGAGTGAAGTGTTTGTCCTCAAACATATTTGCCAGAGCTGGCTGTATGGCCTTATCTAGCCTGAGGAGCTGAGAAGGCTGAGAATCAAAAATACTATGTGAGCAATACCCCAAAGCAGTCACTGCAGACCTTCACCCTCTGGGTCACCTCCTTGCCTGATCAAGGTCTGACACTGAGACCACTAGTCAGTCAACCTCATCAGGTTTTCCTTAGCTTTCTTCCAAAGAGGGTGGGACACAATAGTTTTAAGTATGTCAAGGACTTTACAATAAGCACTAACCCTCAAAGACGCTCTGACTAGAAGGGATGTGAAGTATCTTTGAGTCACTTCTCCTCATCACTGATGAGGAAACCAAAGGACCAAGAAGGGCAGGAGCCCCCACCTCCAGCTCCCTAGCATCTTAGTCTCAGCATGTCCATCCCGAGCCCTCATTATCGCTGCCATGAATCCCACCATGCAGCCCGTGTTTTCTCAGTGGCTGTTGTTACCATTTATTTTCCACTTGTCTTTCAAAACACGTCTTCTTCCCTGGACACTTTCACTTATTCCTCTCTCAGAATTGGAGCCTCTATCTCTGCTGTTTTATCCATGTCTCGTTTATAGCATATGCCATTTTTTATTGTTTCACTTGTCTGTCTCCTGGGAAGATTGGATTTACTTGAGTACCAGAATGGTATCTCACACATTGTTGTATTTTCCAATCTAGCAGGCAGCACTTTATCCAGTGCTACTGGGTAAGATTTTATGTCTGAGTGATTGGAAACAAAAACAATTCCCTCAACCACGCAAGCAGGCAGAGCTGGTACTGAAACCCAAGACTCCTGATTCTTGTTCCCACTTTCTACTGAATTTTATTCAGCTTGTAATTTTTCAGTCACTTACAAAATTGTGTTCCATGCTCTTATTCTTGGGTATAAGAGGCTGTTTCTTGTCAGATTTTTTTCCCTCTATTGTTCATTAGAGTTTGCTGATTTGCTTTGTTCCTCATTGGTAATAATACTGCTTTGCATTCTAGATGGATATACTCCCTAAACAAAAGATTTTGAGTTTTGTTTTTTTTTTTGCCATTTTATTATCATGTTACAGGAAATAAACAGATTAATTCTAATTTGCAGTTTGATAGCCTGAATTAAAAGACTCTATATTGTTTGGGGGGTTTAATATTTTGCAAAGACTGAGTTACGCTTTTTTTTTTCCTTTTAATTCTTTACGATATTGTGTTGGTTTCTGCCATACAACATTAGTTACTCTTGAGATACTTGAAGGTTTTTTGCAAACTATAAAGGATCATACTGTTATGATACAAGTATTATACTTAATATCCAACATCATGTCTGGTGTATAATAGATGCTGAATGAGAATTCGATGAGCAAACTAAGACCTTTTTTCCTCTAGGTGTGTGTTTGCAAAGAAAATGTTTCCTTACCTAGCTGGGTTGCACAAAGCTTGTTTTTAACTTTTCAAATTGTTTTTATATCTATTATTTCATGTTGTCCTCACGACAAGCTGTTTTGCAACCACAAACCGTACCCTGCAAGGCAGTCAGTGCTGTGTTCTGACAGCCTTGTTCAAGTCTCCGGGGGAACCAACCTGGACCCTGCGAACAACAAACTGTAAAGGATCAGTGCAGTCTACTTTCTACCAACAGCAGCCCACCACACCATAGTCCTCCTTGAGGGTCAGTCCCTTATCCATATTAACTCAGACTCTCTTGGTTACCTCTTTTTTTTTTTTTTTTTGACTTCCAGAAGGATCACAAGTCTTTTCCTTATGTTCTAAAGTGCCCTGTTTGGGGTAGGTGTTTACAGTTGTGAAGATCATATCAGCAAAGCCCTCCCCAACAAGTGTTTTCTGTCCTAGTCTCATTCATTCAATATATAAATGTAGTTCCTACTAGGAGCCAGGTGCTATGTTAAGATCTATGGGAAAAGCATGACTAGACCTACTTTTAAGAGACCCTCTCAAACTTTGTCTCCGGGACTGTTTAGAATAATTCACCTATATCTCCTCATCTTATTATCCTTGGTGTCCAGAATTTATGAATTTTGTACATTGATTATTTTGCTTTTTATACAACGTGGACCGTTTCTTCATATGCTTCACCCTTGCAGCCTAGTTCTATAAATTTCACTTCCTGGGAGCATCAGATGTGACTAATGTTGGGCTTCATTTGAGTTATAACCTAAGAATTCTCAGGCTAGCAAGGGCCTTAGAAAATATTTTCACAGCTGAGCTAGAGTCACCTTTGTCCCACAAATTGTCTTGACTAAGACCTCGGAGTGGCAAGTGGCCAAGTTGACTGGAATCGAGGGCCCTGGACTCCTATTCAGTGTTCATTGTTTATCTACCCTTGTCAGTGAGCTTTTTCTTATTTCACTTCCATCCTTGTTATCCCTTGCTCTTGATTTGGTGCTGAGGACCACAGTTTTTGCCCCTTATTAGATCCATTACAGAGTCTTGGAGGCCAATAACAACCCGCATTTCCAAGCAGTGGCCTCAGGTCTCTGAGTTGAGTGTGACCTTTCAGGCTGATGTGCTATGGCTTATACCAAGTTGATGAGCCTCTTTTACTCCTTATTGCTACCCAGATACTGCAGCTTGGATTGCAGCTGCTGCTGCTGCTGCTAAGTCGCTTCAGTCGTGTCCGACTCTGTGCAACCCCACAGACGGCAGCCCACCAGGCTCCCCCGTCCCTGGGATTCTCCAGACAAGAACACTGGAGTGGGTTGCCATTGCCTTCTCCAATGCATGAAAGTGAAAAGTGAAAGGGAAGTCACTCAGTCGTGTCCGACTCTTAACGACTCCATGGACTGCAGCCCACCAGGCTCCTCCGTCCATGGGATTTTCCAGGCAATAGTACTGGAGTGGGGTGCCATTGCCTTCTCCGTGGATTGCAGCTAGTAGGAATAATAAGATCCTCCCAACCCAGGGAGGACACGTTCAGAGGACAGGCCAAGGTGGGATTACTAGCAGGGCTTTTCTGTGGAGAGCTCTCTTGTGTGGAGGTGTTTAGGAAGCAGGCTTGTGGGGCAGGGACAAAGAATTCTAAAAAGACTCTCCAGTGGACTTTCCTCTAGCTCCTCTCAAAGAGGAATGGAGATCCTGGGTACCTTGAAGTGCTGATTTTTATTGTTCTGAAGGGAAATAGCAACCCACTCCAGTCTTTTTGCCTGGAGAATTCCATGGACAGAGGAGCCTGGCAGGCTACAGTCCATGGGGTCGCAAAGAGTCTGACTTGATTGAGTGACTAACACACACGTGCACTCTCTCTCTCTCTCTGCTGGTACTACGGTTGGGTTTCTTTTGCTGTCTCCTTGGCAAGGGAAATGTGATTGGCTTGATTGGGAACATGAGATGGGGACGGGGGAAGTTTTAGCAAGCTCTAATTTACAGATTTCAAGAGAGTCAGTTGTTGGAGGTACAGAAGGGCCCTCTTGAAGGAAGAAGTATAACATCTAACCCCCACTAGCCAGATGGCAGTGGAGACCCTGGAGTTATCAGGGCAGCAGGTGCCAGGGCAGGGAGAACAGATGGCACTTTTGCACCACTCTTCACAGTCTTCTTTTGGGATTTTCTTCTTTTCTGTCTTAATCTTTAGTGTTCCTTTAATGCGCTCTGGATTCAATGACAATATGCTTTGGAAAGTCACTCAGGGTGATACACTGAGAAGCCAGGTTTGCTGCTTAGGAACTTACATGGCCTGGGGTTCCTCATAGCTCCTCTGGCTTGTTAAGCCCACCCCTCAGTTGCCTGAGGCTTGGCCCTTTGAGAAGGCGGTTAACTGCAGGCTTGGGAGGAAGGCACGGCAGAGGGTCTGTTTAAATGAATGCAGGCAACTGAGTGAGAGCCCAGAGGCTCAGCCCTGAACTTTGTGAGGGTAAAGATTAAAGTGGTTTCTGAGAGTTTAATAAATTCTTGTAAAAAGGGGCATTGGGTCAACTATAGGAGAATGCAGCTATAGGCACAGTTTCTTGAACTGAAAGAAAAATGATTTCCTGCTTATGTTTTAGGGTCTCTCTCTCTCTTTCTCTCTCTCTCTCCACACACACACACACACACACACACACACACACACACACACACACACACACACATATATACACACACACACACATATGGCTTATTACCTTTTTCAGAACACCTTTGCATATGTATTTTATTCCTTTATTCACATCATAACTTCAAGAGAAATTATTATCCCTATTCTGTAAGAAATAGAGGCTGACTGGTGGCTTAGCCAGGGTCACATAGCTAGGCGATGTTGGAGCCAGGGCTGGAAGCCAGCTCTTTTGCTTCTAGTCAGTGCTTTTTTTCTTATTATTCAGAGTAACTTGGACACCCTCATAACCATGAAGCAGTGTGTTTTCATGACTCATGTTTCATTGACTCACAAAAACCCTTCTGTCTGCAATATTTCGTATACACAAAAGAACAAATATGTATGTGATTTTGTATAAGGTTTGTACCATATATGTGCTATAAACACAAGTGCCCTGAGTATCTGGTTGTTCACAATAAAGCTGGAGAGGGAGCATTATTACTGGAACCAGTGGGGTCCAGTGGCCTTTTTCCAACTGCTGATCCCACCTCTACTCAAGGGGTAGCACTTACTATTCCTTTGCTTTTCATTAGTTTTACTATGAATACCTATGTCTGTTTCCTTACAAAATAAATCAACTTGGTTATTGGAATTGGAACATAACGTGTATGTTTTTATTCACCTGGGGTCATTACTGTGTAGAATTCCACTGTATAAATGTGCTGCAAGTTGTTTATCCATTCTCCTCAATGGATCCTTCTACTTTTTTTTGCTAATGCAAATATGTTGCCATGAAAATTCTGGAAGTAGTTTTCTGGAGTTATGGAGCATATGCACATTCAACTCCATGAGATAATACAAATTATTTTTTTTAAGTAATTGTACCAATTTATAATTTCACCAGCAGTTTATAAGAGAGTCTGTTGTTCCCCATCCTTGTTAACACAAACTTTTTGGCCTTTGATTTTATGTGAACTTGAAGTGTATAAACAGCATCTCATGGTTTTAATTTGCATTTTCTAGATTCCTAATGAGGTTGACTGTGCTTTCAAATGTTCATTGCCCATTTGTATTTTACCTGTTTCCATCTTTTGTCTCTATTTCTTTTGGATTGTTGGTCTTTTTCTGAGTTCTTTATATACTCTAGGTAAACAATACTTTTGTTGTTTGTTTTTGTCCTGAAGTATCAGTGACTCTTCACAGTTAGTAGCATGTCATTATTGTGTTCTAGGGTGTCTTAACTGAACAGAAATTTGAAGTTTTAATTTACTCATGTTTATCTTATTTTTATGTTTTCTTAAATCTTTTGTTGAAAAAATCCTTCTCTACTTCAGGGCTTCCCTGGTGGCTCAGCTGGTAAAGAATCCACCTGCAATGTGGGAGACATGGGTTCAATCCCTGGGTTGGAAAGATACCCTAGAGAAGGGAATGGCTACCCACTCCAGTAATCTGGCCTGGAAAATTCCGTGAACTGTATAGTCCATGGAGTTGCAAAGAGTTGGACATGATTGAGTGACTTTAACTCTCTACTTCAAAGTTATAAAGATATTCTTATATGCTCTTCTAAAAATTTTGTAAAATTTTGCTTTTTATATGTAAGTCTTTAACCTACTTGGATTTCTGTGTGTGTGTTTGTGTGTGAATGATTTGGAAAAGGGGCCTATTTTCATTTATTTTCCATATAGACAGTGAATTGCCCAGCACCACTTAAAGGAAAACAGCTAACTCTTCTTGGTGTTTTTATTTTCCATAAGAATTTTAGCATCCTTATCAGGTTCCAAGAAAATATCTGTTAGGATTTTTATTGGAATGCTTCTCATCCTCTAGCATGATTTAGGGAAACTGGTATTTACAATAAGTCTATCCATGAACATATAAGTATCTTCATTGTTGGTGCCTTCTTTAATGTCTTTCAATATAATTTCATAACTCAAGAAATGTCTTACATATCTTTTATTTGATTTATCCTAGGTACCTTATGATTCATGTTGCTATTACAAATGGTACCTTTTTATTATTCATTCTGTAATTGCTCTGGTATTTACAGTTTCCATTGATTTTGGAAATTGACAATTTGTGTTCATTAATATTGTTATACTTTCTTAATTCTACTAAATTATACATAGATTTTTTTGAGGTTTTCAGTGTATAGTCTTATCATCCAAAGATCACATAGCTTTTTAATTATTTTTTTCCACTTAGTCTACTTATGCCCTCTATCAGATATGAATTTGCATTCTGTTTATTTTCTTTCTGTGGCTGTTTTAATTTTTTCCATGCATTTCAAATTAATGAAATTTTTATAATCTCAATACCTTAATGCTCTTGCCTTGTCATATAAAAACTCAATTACTTATATTGCCTAATTTTTGGCTTCTAAGCTATTAGTGGTCAACGTGAAACTCTAGGGTTTTGCTTTTTTTTTCTTTTTCCTGGCTGCACCATGTGGCTTGCTGGATTCTAGTTTCCCAACCAGGGATTGAACCTGGGTCCTCAGAGGTGAACGCACAGAGTCCAGAGCCCTGGATCGCCAGGGAATTCCCTCTAATCTCTTAACTCAACAATTTAGAAGTAAACATTACAATTTTAAACAAATATATTTGTTAGATTTATTGTATGTAATACTTAACATGCCTGCCACTTTATTCGATTACCATTCTTTCTTCCATTGTAATGGAAGAAACTTTTTTTTAAATTGTTTTCTTTCTTTCTAAAGTACATCCTTCAGAGTTTTCTTTGGCACAGATCTGTTGGTGCAGTTTCTTCAGTTTTTATTTATTTGAAATTATCTTTATTTTGACCTCATTCTTAAAGTTTGTCAGGATTCATAATTCAAAGGTGGAAATTATTTTGTCTCAGTATTCTAAAGGTATAATACCTGTATCTTGGCTTCCAAAATTACTGATGAGATCTAAATTATATTCCTTAACAAATGATGATATTTAAAAATCTCTAGGATTCAGTACTCTTGCCTGGAAACTCCCATGGATGGAGGATCCTGGTAGGCTCCAGTCCATGGGGTCGCTAAGAGTCAGACACGACTGAGCGACTTCACTTTCACTTTTCACTTTCATGCATTGGAGAAGGAAATGGCAACCCACTCCAGTGTTCTTGCCTGGAGAATCCGAGGGACAGAGGAGCCTGGTGGGCTGCTGTCTATGGGATCACACAGAGTTGGACATGACTGAAGCGACTTAGCAACAGCAGCAGTAGGATTCATTAAAGACTTTGCCTTTGGTAATTATATGGTTTTAGTCTAATGGCACTAGTTATGGGTTTCTTTTTATTTATCCCACTTTTGATGTGGTGTGCTTACTATATTTATTTGAGTGTTTCATCAATTCAGAGACAATTCAGGTGTCTTTTCAAATATTTCCTCTCCTTCTATCTCCCCTCGCTTTATGGAACTCTGACTTGATCTATTTAAGATCTTTATCCAATCTAACGTTTGTATTAACCTTCCTTTCGTCTTTCCTATCTCTTTATTTTATTGGGCTGCATTAAAAAAATAAATCTCACAGTTTACTGACATTTTTTTTCAGTGCTGTCTAACACTGAAAAAGATTTTTATGTGTAACTTATCTTTGAAATTAAATTTCAAAGAAAGAAAAAAATACAAGTGATCAACATTAGGAATGAAAATGAGATCATCACTATAGATCCTACATATATTACAAAATAGGGATATAGCATGAGTAAATCTACACCAGTAAATTCAGCAACTTAGAGAAAATGGTAAGTTCCTTGAAAACACAATTTGCCAAAATTTATATAAGAAATTGAAATTTTAATTAAACCTGTATCTCTTAAATTTAATGAATAAACTAACATTTTCTCACAAAGAAAATGCCAGCCCACATGGCTTCCTCAATAAGTTCTGTCAAACATTATACCAAATCTTCATGAACTCTTTAGACTAGAGAGAGAATAGAAAACGTCTCAACTCATTTAATGTGGACAGCATTACCCTAATACTTAAATTGTTATTGTTGTTGTTCAGTCACTGAATTGTGTCTGACTGTTTGCAGCCCCATGAACTGCAGCATGCCAGGCTTCTCTGTCCATCACTACCTCCCTAAGTCTCTTCAAACTCATGCCCACTGAGTCAATGATACCATCCAACCGTCTCATCACCCCCTTTTCCTGCCTTCCATCTTTCCAAGCATCAGGATCTTTTCCAATGAGTCAGCTCTTCGTATCAGATGGCCAAAGTGTTGGAGCTTCAGCATTAGTCCTTCCAATGAATATTCAGGGTTGATTTCCTTTAGGATTGACTGGTTTGAGCTCCTTACTGTCCAAGGGGATCTCAAGAGTCTTCTCCAACACCCACAGTTTGAAAGGGTCAATTCTTCAGTGCTTAGCCTTTTTTATGGTCCGGTTCTCACATCCATACATGACTCCTGGAAAAACCATGGCTTTGACTATATGGACCTTTGTCGGCTAAGTAGTGTCTCTGCTTTTTAAAACACTGTCTAGGTATGACATAGCTGTTTTTCCAAGGAGCAAGCTTCTCATAATTTTGTGGCTGCAGTCACTGTTCAAATTGATTTTGGAGCCCAAGAAAATGAAATCTGACTCTGTTTCCACATTTTCCCCATCTATTTGCCATGAAATGATAAGACCAGATGCCATGATCTTAGTTTTTTGAATCTTGAGTTTTAAGCCAGTTTTTACACTGTCCTCTTTCACCTTCACTAATCGGCTCTTTAGTTCCCCTTCACTTTCTGCCATTAAAGTAGTATCATCTGCATATCTGAGGTTATTGATATTTCTCCCAGCCATGTTGATTCCAGCTTGTGATTCATCCAGCCTGGCATTTCTCATTGTGTACTGTACATATGCTGCTAAGTCGCTTCAGTCGTGTCCGACTCTGTGTGACCCCAGAGACGGCAGCCCACCAGGCTCCCCTGTCCCTGGGATTCTCCAGGGAAGAACACTGGAGTGGGTTGCCATTTCCTTCTACAATGCATGAAAGTGAAAGTGAAGTCGCTCAGTCATCTCCAACTCTTAGCGACCCCATGGACTGCAGCCTACCAGGCTCCTCGACCCATGGGATTTTCCAGGCAAGAGTACTGGAGTGGGGTGCCATTGCCTTCTCTACTGTACATATAAGTTAAATAAATCTATTGTTCAGTTGCTAAGTTGTGTCCGATGGACTGCAACACGGCAGACTTTCCTGTCCTTCAGTATCTCCTGGAGTTTGCTCAAACTCATGTCCATTGAGTTGGTGATGCCATCCAACTATCTCACTCTCTGTCTCCTCCTTATCCTCCTACCCTCAGTCTTTGCCAGCATCAGGATCTTTTCCAGTGAGTCAGCATCAGGTGGTCAAAGTATTGGAGCGTCAGCATCAGTCCTTCCAATGAATATTCAAGGTTGATTTCCTTAAATCTGACAAACATGTAATTAGAAAAGAAGATTGCAGAATAATACTTATCATGAACATAGGTGGAAGATTCCTTAACATAACATCATCAATCAAATTTGGCAGACTCTAAAGGATAATGATATTTAACCCATGAGCTCGAGGTTGGCTTGGCATTTGAGTATCAATCAGTGTAACACATTAACAGTATTAAAGGGAAAAAAACACATGGAATAACTCAATAGATGCCTGAAAAAAAGATAACAAAATCTAATAATCTTTTATGATTAAAAACTCACAGAACTTCCTCAATCTGATTAAATGGCATCTTAAAGCCTACAGCTGAGCTGGTATCATAGTTCAAGGTGAAATATTAACTCCTTTTCCCCTGTGATATGGAAATAGGCAAGAACTTTCACCTTTCTGTTCAACATTGTCCTGTAGATCTGAGCTATTTTAATAACAATAGGAAACAAACATAAAGGGCACACAGATCAGAAAGGAAGAAGTAAAACTCATTTTTTTCACAGACAATATGATTGCATATTTTGAAAATCTAGCAATAGAATCTACAAACTATTTAAGCTAATAAGCAAATTTAGCAAGATCATAGGACATAGATCATATACAAAAATTTAATTGGGTTCAATATACTGGCAGTGATCCATTTCAATGTAAGTGAATTAAAATTTTCTAATGTAAAAAAATTCAAACATCTAGGAATTAATCTGACAAAAGGTGAGACTGGGCACCATATTTGCATAATGTGTATCTGTTTTTATCTTTTTAACCTTAGAGATTTCTATTACTTTCCTGTAAGCTTAAGAATGTATTAATTAGCATACATCTTCTAATTTACCCCTGTCTGGATATGTTGTGTAAAAGGTATTTCAGAACATTGGTGCATGGTTCTGCTTGAAGTAGAAGTCAGTTTTTTTGGATTCTGCAGGATACGTGTGAGATACAGCAGTTTTTGAGCAGCTTTAGGTGGAAATACTGTTCTAGCATGATACAGACTATCTTACTTCACTACTACTACTACTACTACTAAGTCACTTCAGTCATGTCTGACTCTGTGCGACCCCACAGACTGCAGCTGACCAGGCTCCCCCGTCCCTGGGGTTCTCCAGGCAAGAATACTGGAGTGGGTTGCCATCCTGCTCCAGTGCATGAAAATGAAAAGTGAAAGTGAAGTCGCTCAGTCGTGTCTGACTCTTCACAACCCCATGGACTGCAGCCCACCAGGCTCCTCTGTCCATGGGATTTTCCAGGCAAGAGTACTAGAGTGGGATGCCATTGCCTTCTCGAATCTTACTTCACACTTAAGCAAAATCCTTGTCAAAACCTATCAGGCTACCCCTTGAGACATAAAGCCTGTACTTACTGCTTCCCCAGATAGGAAGCATGACTACAAAGCAGTAGGTTAACCTTTGGAAACACTGTCAGCCTGGTATGTGTCAGCTTTCCTTTAAGTGGGGCTCTGTTTATACATGTGTTTCGTGTTGACCCATCATACATGTGTGCCTTTTCATGATTGTGGATATAGCCACAGGTATGCATCAGATCAGAGATCAGATCATTCGCTAAGTCATGTCTGACTCTTTGCGACCCCATGAACTGCAGCATGCCAGGCCTCCCTGTCCATCACCACCTCCCGGAGTTCACTCAGATGCTCATCCATCAAGTTGATGATGCCATCCAGCCATCTCATCCTCTGTCGTCCTCTTCTCCTCTTGCCCTCAATCCCTCCCAGCATCAGAGTCTTCTCCAATGAGTCAACTCTTCGCATGAGGTGGCCAAAGTACTAGAGTTTCAGCTTCAGCATCATTCCTTCCAAAGAAATCCCAGGGCTGATCTCCTTCAGAATGGACTGGTTGGATCTCCTTGCAGTCCAAGGGACTCTCAAGAGTCTTCTCCAACACCACAGTTCAAAAGCATCAATTCTTTGGTGCTCAGCCTTCTTCACAGTCCAGCTCTCACATCCATACATGACCAGAGGAAAAACCATAGCCTTGACTAGGCGAACTTTTGTTGGCAAAGTAATGTGTCTGCCTTTGAATATGCTATCTAGGTTGGTCATAACTTTCCTTCCAAGGAGTAAGCGTCTTTTAATTTCATGGCTGCAGTCACCATCTGCAGTGATTTTGGAGCCCCCCAAAATAAAGTCTGACACTGTTTCCACATCTATTTCCCATGAAGTGATGGGACCAGATGCCATGATCTTTGTTTTCTGAATGTTGAGCTTTAAGCCAACTTTTTCACTCTCTACTTTCACTTTAATCAAGAGGCTCTTCAGTTCCTCTTCACTTTCTGCCATAAGGGTGGTGTCATCTGCATATCTGAGGTTGTTGATATTTCTCCCAGCAATCTGGATTCCAGCTTGTGTTTCTTCCAGTCCAGTGTTTCTCATGATGTACTCTGCATATAAGTTAAATAAACATGGTGATAATATACAGCCTTGACGTACTCCTTTTCCTATTTGGAACTAGTCTGTTGTTCCATGACCAGTTCTAACTGTTGCTTCCTGACCTGCATACAGATTTCTCAAGAGGCAGATCAGGTAGTCTGGTATTCCCATCTCTTTCAGAATTTTCCACAGTTTATTGTGATCCACACAGTCAAAGGCTTTGGCATAGTCAATAAAGCAGAAATAGATGTTTTTTCTGGAACTCTCTTGCTTTTTCCATGATCCAGTAGATGTTGGCTATCTGATCTCTGGTTCCTCTGCCTTTTCTAAAACCAGCTTGAACATCAGGAAGTTCACGGTTCACATATTCCTGAAGCCTGGCTTGGAGAATTTTGAGCGGTACTTTACTAGTGTGTGAGATGAGTGCAATTGTGCGGTAGTTTGAGCACTCTTTGGCATTGCCTTTCTTTGGCATTGGAATGAAAACTGACCTTTTCCAGTCCTGTGGCCACTGCTGAGTTTTCCAAATTTGCTGGCATATTGAGTGCAGCACTTACACAGCATCATCTTTCAGGATTTGGAATAGCTCCACTGGAATTCCATCACCTCCACTAGCTTTGTTCGTAGTGATGCTTTCTAAGGCCCACTTGACTTCGCATTCCAGGACATCTGGCTCTAGGACGGTGATCACACCATTGTGATTATCTGGGTCATGAAGATCTTTTTTGTACAGTTCTTCTGTGTATTCTTGCCACCTCTTCTTAATATCTTCTGCTTCTGTTAGGTCCATACCATTTCTGTCCTTTATTGAGCCCATCTTTGCATGAAATGTTCCTTTGGTATCTCTGATTTTCTTGAAGAGATCCCTAGTCTTTCCCATTCTGTTGTTTTCCTCTATTTCTTTGCATTGATCGCTGAAGAAGGCTTTCTTATCTCTTCTTGCTATTCTTTGGAACTCTGCATTCAGATGCTTATATCTTTCCTTTTCTCCCTTGCTTTTCACTTCTCTTCTTTTCACAGCTATTTGTAAGGCCTCCCCAGACAGCCATTTTGCTTTTTTGCATTTCTTTTCCATGGGGATGGTCTTGATCCCTGTCTCCTGTACAATGTCACGAACCTCATTCCATAGTTCATCAGGCACTCTATCTATCAGATCTAGGCCCTTAAATCTATTTCTCACCTGCACTGTATAGTCACAAGGTATTTGATTTAGGTCATACCTGAATGGCCTAGTGGTTTTCCCTGCTTTATTCAATTTAAGTCTGAATTTGGCAATAAGGAGTTCATGGTCTGAGCCACAGTCAGCTCTTGGTCTTGTTTTTGCTGACTGTATAGAGCTTCTGCATCTTTGGCTGCAAAGAATATAATCGATCTGATTTCGGTGTTGACCATCTGGTGTGCATAGGTAATGTTTTCAGAAAAGATATGAGTGAAGATTTGAAAACAAGTCATATTTTAACTTAAACTTAGAAGCCATGGTAATATCTGTATGCCAGACGTGTGCAAAAATGATCAGTGTTTATGAGCAGAGTGTATTTAACTTACAAAAGGATATGGCCATGATTTATGCCATTGAAAATTGGTGCTGTTAATTAGAATTCATTTCTCCTAACTATCATTTGATAATAAAAGAGTAAGGTAAATTTACTACTCCCTGTACATGCTAAGAATGTGAATTTCATGCCTCCTTATTTATGGCTTCGACCATTCAACTTCACAGAGCAGGGAAGGGCAAAGATATCCTGTAGTGGAGTCCAGGAGTTTTTGTGACCTCAGGGATGAGAGACGGAAGGGAAGACAGAAAAGAAAGAATGAAAAAGAAAAAAAAAAAGCAGAGGAGGACAGCACCAAAAAAAAAAAAAAAAAAAGAGTAAGATACACTGAAAAGATGTGACTGAATGCTACCGATATAATCATAAGGGCATCAAGTGACACTGACCTCCTAGCTGCTAGTCTGCCTCTCTAGAGCTATTTGTGGTCAAAAGAATCTTGGTTCTGTCACTGCTTCACCTTATGGACTTCAAACAGGTTTTTAAACATCCTTTGGCCTCTTTAAAAATGAGATGATAGCATGCATTTTGTGTCTTTATGAAAACTAAATGATATAGTGCTTTTAAAGCACTTAACAGAGTTTCTAGGACATCATAAACACAAAATAAATGGTAATTAATATGATGTCCATACCACATCTTCTAGAGACACACACACACACACACACACACACACACACACACACACCGGTTCTGCTCAGGACAATACGTCTCCAACTATCTGTAGTGAAAAATCACTTTTTAACATTCCCAGTCTAGTGTGTGTTGACAGTTTTGTAAAATGCAATTGTAACAAAAATGGATTGCCATAATAATGAAATGAAAATACAGAGACATAAATAAAAGTATTCAACTTTTATTCTAAAATTAAATTGACATTAAATATCTATCAGGTTATTATAGAAGTTACTAAGCACTTGTAATTTCTGAATTTATTTTATCGTGTTCTAATAGCAGTGTACAGTGTACAGATGGGCATTGGTCCATGGACTATACTTTGAATACCACTGATCTGCGAAGAGCAGACCTATGATGGCTTTATATTTAGGATAAACTTTGCTTAGAGAAGGGCTTGGAAGTTCCTAGAAGTCTGTGTTGGGGTGAGGGGTTATGGCCTAAGCTGGCAGTTCTCCCTCCAATGCATTCATTAGCACACATGTCCCTCATTGTTACAAACTCTGGAAAAATTTTCTCTAGAAATTTCCATCAAAAAGTCCTATGCAAGAGTGATTTCTTCTGCAGGTGGCCTGTTGTTGTTCAGTCACTAAGTAGTGTACAACTCTTTGCAAACCCATGGACTACAGCATGCCAGGCTTCCCTATCCTTCATTATCACCTGGAATTTGCTCAAACCCATTTCTATTGAGTCAGTGATGCTATCCAACCGTCTCATCCTCTGTTGTCCCCTTCTCCTCCTGCCTTCAATCTTTCCCAGCATCAGGGTCTTTTGAAATGAGTCAGTTTTTCACATCAGGTGGCCAAAGTATTGGAGCATCAGCATCAGTCCTTCCGATGAATATTCAGGACTGATTTCCTTTAGGATGGACTGGTTGGATCTCCTTGCCATCCGAGGAACTTTCGAGAGTCTTCTCCAACACCACAGATCAAAAGCATCAATTCTTTGGCCCTCAGCCTTCTTTATGGTCCAACTCTGACATCCATACATGACTATTGGAAAAGCCATAGCTTTGACTATATGGACCTTTGTCAGCAAAGTTATGTCTCTGCTTTTTAACATGCTCTCTAGGTTCGTCATAGCTTTTCTTCCAAGGAGCAAGCATCTTTTACTCCCATGGCTGCCGTCACCATCCACAGTGATTTTGGAACCCAAGAAAATTCTATCACTGTTTCCATGTTTTACCCATCTATTTGCCATGTAGTGATGGGACCAGATGCCATGATCTTAGTTTTCTGAATGAGTTTTAAGCCATCTTTTTCACCTCCTCTTTCACCTTCATCTTTAGTTCCTCTTCATTTTCTGTTGTTAGGGTGGTATCATCTGCATATCTGAGGTTATTGATATTTCTCCCAGCAATCTTGATTCCAGCTTGTGCTTCATCCAGCCTGGCATTTTGCATGATGTACTCTGCATATAAGTTACATAAGCAAGGTGACAATATACAGCCTTGATGTACTCCTTTTCCAGTTTGGAACCAGTCCCTGTTCCATCAGATCAGATCAGTCGCTCAGTCGTGTCCGACTCTTTGCGACCCCGTGAACCGCAACACGCCAGGCCTTCCTGTCCATCACCACCTCCTGGAGGTCACTCAGACTCACATCCATCGAGTCAGTGATGCCATCCAGCCATCTCATCCTCTGTCGTCCCCTTCTCCTCTTGCCCTCAATCCCTCCCAGCATCAGAGTCTTCTCCAATGAGTCAACTCTTCGCATGAGGTGGCCAAAATACTGGAGTTTCAGCTTTAGCATCATTCCCTCCAAAGAAATTCCAGGGCTGATCTCCTTCAGAATGGACTGGTTGGATCTCCTTGCAGTCCAAGGGACTCTCAAGAGTCTTCTCCAACACCACAGTTCAAAAGCATCAATTCTTCGGCGCTCAGCCTTCTTCACAGTCCAGCTCTCACATCCATACATGACCACAGGAAAGACCATAACCTTGACTAGGCGAACCTTTGTTGGCAAAGTAATGTCTCTGCTTTTGAATATGCTATCTAGGTTGGTCATAACTTTCCTTCTAAGGAGTAAGCGTCTTTTAATTTCATGGCTGCAGTCACCATCTGCAGTGATTTTGGAGCCCAGAAAAATAAAGTCTGACACTGTTTCCACTGTTTCTCCATCTATTTCCCATGTAGTGATGGCACCAGATGCCATGATCTTCGTTTTCTGAATGTTGAACTTTAAGCCAACCTTTTCACTCTCCACTTTGACTTTCATCAAGAGACTTTTTAGTTCCTCTTCACTTTCTGCCATAAGGGTGGTGTCATCCGCATATCTGAGGTGATTGATATTTCTCCCAGCAATCTTGATTCCAACTTGTGTTTCTTCCAGTCCAGCATTTCTCATGATGTACTCTGCATATAAGTTAAATAAACATGGTGACAATATACAACCTTGACGTACTCCTTTTCCTATTTGGAACCAGTCTGTTGTTCCATGACCAGTTCTAACTGTTGTTTCCTGACCTGCATACAGATTTCTCAAGAGTTAGATCAGGTGGTCTGGTATTCGCATCTCCTTCAGAATTTTCCACAGTTTATTGTGATCCACACAGTCAAAGGCTTTGGCATAGTCAATAAAGCAGAAATAGATGTTTTTCTGGAACTCTCTTGCTTTTTCCATGATCCAGCGGATGTTGCCAATTTGATCTGTGGTTCCTCTGCCTTTTCTAAAACCAGCTTGAACATCAGGAAATTCACGGTTCACATATTGCTGAAGCCTGGCTTGGAGAATTTTGAGCATTACTTTACTAGCGTGTGAGGTGAGTGCAATTGTGCGGTAGTTTCAGCACTCTTTGGCATTGCCTTTCTTTGGCATTGGAATGAAAACTGACCTTTTCCAATCTTGTGGCCACTGCTGAGTTTTCCAAATTTGCTGGCATATTGAGTGCAGCACTTTCACAGCATCATCTTTCAGGATTTGGAATAGCTCCACTGGAATTCCATCACCTCCACTAGCTTTGTTCGTAGTGATGCTTTCTAAGGCCCACTTGACTTCACATTCCAGGATGTCTGGCTCTAGGTCAGTGATCACACCATCGTGATTATCTGGGTCGTGAAGCTCTTTTTTGTACAGTTCTTCTGTGTATTCTTGCCACCTCTTCTTAATATCTTCTGCTTCTGTTAGGTCCATACCATTTCTGTCCTTTATCAAGCCCATCTTTGCATGAAATGTTCCTTTGGTATCTCTGATTTTCTTGAAGAGATCCCTAACCCTGTTCCATGTCTAGTTCTAAATGTTGCTTCTTAACCTGCATACAGATTTCTCAGGAGGCAGGTAAGGTACCTCTCATCTCTTTAAGAATTTTCCATGGTTTGTTGTGATCCACACAGTGAAAGTCTTTAGCATAGTCAGTGAAACAGAAGTAGCTGTTTTTCTGGAATTCTCTTGCTTTTTCTATGATCCAGCGGATGTTGGCAATTTGATCTCTGGTTCTTCTGTCTTTCTAAATCCAACTTGTATATCTGGAAGTTCTCAGTTCATATAATGTTGAAACCTAGCTTGAAGGATTTTAAGCATTACCTTGCTAGCATGTGAAATCAGTGCAATTGTGCTCTAGTTTAAACATGCTTTGGCATTGCCCTTCTTTGGAATTGGAGTGAAAACTAACATTTTCCAGTCCAGTGGCCACTAAGTTTTTCAAATTTGCTGTCATCATTGAGTGCACATTTCCACAGCATAATCTTTTAGGATTTGGAATAACTCAGCTGGAATTCCTTCACCTCCATTAGCTTTGATCATAGAATGTCTCCAGGCAATCTGGAGATCATAGAATGTCTCCAGAATGTCTGACTCTGAGTGAGTGACCATATATCATCATGGTTATCTGAGTCATTAAAACCTTTTTTGTACAGTTCTTCTGTGTATTCTTGTTATCTCTTCTTAATCTCTTCTGCTTCTGTTAGGTCCTTACTGTTTCTTCCCTTTATTGTGCCCATCTTTGCATGAAATGTTCCCTTGGTATCTCTAATTTTCTTTAAGAGAACTTATTCTCTAGAAATTTATGAGCTGAACAGTTAGAATTGAGAAACAGCTCACTGTTTACTAATAGTTTACTAATATTTTGGTAATATAGACTTTGTCAAAAGATACATTTTTGTCCTCTCTGAACTTCACTGATATTCCTTCTTTTCTAGTGTTGATTTATATTATCCTTCACCCAAATACTTGTTTTGAGTTACTTGTTTTGCCAAGGTGATAAAACAGCAAGAGTCATCCACTCACTCTATTTTATGATGTAAGTGAACTAGCTACTGTGGAGCTTCAGATTCAAATTCAACCTGTGCATGTTTAACATGTACCATGCTCTGCACCATGATGGATACCTTTTGATCTTTTGAGCCCCACTGACACAACAGCTCAGTGAGATTGGTATTTTTTATCAGTGCCGTTTATCAGAAAATCAAGCCTCAGAAACGTTGAATGATGTTCCCATGGACTATGATTCAAACTTAGGTGTGCTGCATCCAAATATAGTTCTTTTATACTACAGTACATGTTTAATTATCTCTCAGAACATCTTATTTCTTTGGGTGTGTTAGGTATTACTACAGAGTCCTCACTGGAAATTGTATAGTAGCCAACAGTAGTCCTAAACAGTAATGTCCACCACATTCCAGCCCTTCAGGAGGACATCTTTGCTTATACACCACCTGTTTTTGTAGCATTTGTTTCTAATAGGCATTGAAATTTTCAGTAAAGTAATAGTGAGTTACATTTTCATGAAGAATTCCAGTTAACTGTAAGACAAGCTAAAAAATGTGGTGATTTATTAAATATTCCTGGTGGCTCAGACAGTAAAGAATCCACCTGCAATCTCTGGGTAGGGAAGATCTGCTAGAACAGGGAATGATACCCACTCCAGTTTTTTGCCTGGGAAATCCCATGTACAGAGGAACCTGGCTGGCTACAGTCTGGTCCAGCTGAGTCCAGCCCTCAGTCCACGAGGTCTGAGGGTTGGACATGACTGAGAGACTAAGCACAGAGCACAACTTGAGAAAGATTTCTAAATAAAAGATGATATCGTAAACATAAGTGAGACTGCAGAAGGATAAGGTCTCAACTGCAATAGAAAATATTTAAGTAGAATACACTAAAGAATTGCCTGCCCTGATGATGCTTTACAGCTTTGGAGTGGTTTTGAAAGTTCATGTTCTAAGACACAGTGCAGATTTTACTGTTAGATTGGATGGAGAATTAATTCTTGAAGGTAGAGGGATTTATCACACCACCACTAGATAGGATCTGCATTGGTCATGACTCATACAGTAACTTAACCTCCAGAAAAAAAATATATAATTCTGCATGTTTGGTTACTTTTATTCATTCATTCAACAAGTATCTATTGCATTCCTTGTTCTTTGCTTGTGTGTTTATTTATTTGGCTGCACTGGGTCTTAGTTGCGGCCTGTGGGATCTTTTTAGTTGTGGCATGCAAACTCTTAGTTGCTGCATGTGGCATCTAGTTCCGTCACCAGGGCTTGAACCTGGGCCCCCTGCATTGGGAGCTCAGAATCTTAGCCACTGGACCACCAGGGAAGTCCCCTCCTTGTTCATTCTTATGTGTGTGTGTGTATATGAGTTACTCAGTCATGTCCGGCACTTTACGACCCCACAGACTGTAGTCCGCCAGGCTTCTATGTCCGTGGAATTCTCCAGGCAAGAATACTGGAGTGGGTTGCCATTCCCTTCTCCAATGGATCTTCCTGACCCAGGGATTGAACCCAGGTCTCCCGCGTTGTGGGCAGATTCTTAACTGTCTAAGCCACCAGAGAATCTTATAGAAGGACAGAAAACCAGTGAACAAGGTTATCTTTTAGCAACAAATGTTGCTAACAAAGCAGATGACTTAATAGAGTGTAAACAGGTAGTGGGGTTACTAATTTTAGTTCTCTGAATCAGGAAAGGTCCCCTAAAGTCAAGGAGACAGACCAGAGAGTCAGACTCATGTGGGGTCTTGTAGACAACTGTGGGATGCCAGGGGAGAGTCTGAAGCAGGAGGGTGACATGGCTAATTTGTATTTAAAAAACTCCTCCTTCGTTTTCTCTTGTGAGGAAAATAGGGGGATTGGGGCAAGTGTAGAAACAGGAAGTAAGTTAGAGGTTACTGCAGGACACTGAAGGTGGAGAACATCCAGTAAGAAACTGGGGCTGCTTGGGCTCAGGGGCCAAAAGCTTAAGGGAGAGAGTAGGAGGGTAGGAATTGCTGTTTCACTGGACTAGGGCTGCAGCGAGAGAAAAGAAAAAACTGATAATGACTCCTGCTGCTGCTGCTAAGTCACTTGAGTCGTGTCCGACTCTGTGTGACCCTAGAGACAGCAGCCCATCAGGCTCCCCCATCTCCAGCAAAGAACACTGGAGTGGGTTGCCATTTCCTTCTGCAATGCATGGAAGTGAAAAGTAAAAGTGAAGTCACTCAGTCGTGTCCAACTCTTCGCGACCCCATGGACTGCAGCCCACCAGGCTCCTCCGTCCATGGGATTTTCCAGGCAAGAGTACTGGAGTGGGGTGGGTGATATTCTTTACTGAAGTGGGAGAGTCTAGAGGAGGAGTGATTTGGGGGAGAAATAAATTCGATTTTGGCCATGTTAAGTTTGAGATGCTGGTTGGGCACCCAGGTTGCTGAACACAGCAGACAGTGTGTAAATGGGTTTGGAGCTCATTGGAGAATTGGGGCTGGAGTCATAGATTTGATAGTATAGAGATGATGTTGACTCTGTAGGCCTGATGGGATCATCTCAGGGGAACATGGCTAGCGGAGAAGACCTAGGCGTGGACACTGGAGCACTCCCATATGTTAAGGAGAAGCAAGGAGATAGAGAAGAAGCAAAGCAGAGGAACCTGAGAAGTTTCTTTCTCCTTAAAGAATAAGCTGGCGTCGCACACCCACATGTGCCCCTGCCCCTTGTTGATCTTGCACACCCAGGGTCCATGACTGAGACACAACCCAGGCCCCACTCACTCCACTGGGCCCAGTCTCACCTCTTGTTCCAGAACCCGAGCCTCCTGCGTGTCCAGTGGTTGCCCCTCCTGTGAGGTTCCTTTCGTTCACTTAGTAAACCTTTGTTGAGTACCTTGTTTGCGCTGAGACCATGAGTGTAATACTCAGCAAGAATGGTTCGGTACAGTCCCTGCCCTCAGGGTCACCAGCAAGTGGAGGATTACAATGAACAGAAATGGTGGAGGTATAGCTGTTTTAGTATAGACTGTGTGACCCAGGCAAGTATTTAGTTCAGTTCAGTCACTCATTTGTGTCCAAGTCTTTGCCATCCCTATGGAACGCAGCATCCCAGGCTTCCTTGTCCATCACCAACTCCCAGAGCTTGCTCACACTCATGTCCTTTGAGTTGGTGATGTCATCCAACCATCTCATCCTCTGATGACCCCTTTTCCTCCCACTTTCAATCTTTCCCAGCATCAGGATCTTTTCAAATGAGTCAGTTCTTCACATCAGATGGCCAAAGTATTGGAGCTTCAGCCTCAGTCCTTCCAGTGAGTATTCAGGACTGATTTCCTTTAGGATTGACTGGTTGGATTTCCTTGCAGTCCAAGGGACTCTCAAGAGTCTTCTCCAACACACAGTTCAAAAGCATCAATACTTTGGCGCTCAGTTTCCTTTATGGTCCAACTCTCACATCCATACATGACCACTGGAAAGACCATAGCCTTGACTAGATGGACCTTTCTTGACAAAGTAATGTGTCTGCTTTTTAATATGCTATCTGGGTTTGTCATAGCTAGTATAATTGCTGTTGCAAACCTAAATTTCCCATCTGAGGGAATGGAATTAAGTGTGACGGGCTCTCTGATGTACCCTAAGGCTGTGATGGATGGATGAGCAAATGAAAACTCCTATCTAGCCCCTCATGGAACATCTAAAAAGGCAGTGAGTAGGGAGGCCTGGTCAGCGTCTCTGTGTGGGGAGTCGACACATGGTGTGTTAGCCTACAGCAAGTCTCTGGTTTTTCCTTCAGATGCCTGCTCTTCTCCTCACCCTTCACTATTCCTATTCTGTCTGCCCTGGATCTTCTCTTTGGTTCTATTTGTCTATCCCAAAGCAGAAGAAAGGGCTGATTTTAACAGAGAAGAATCTTTTGATATTGAACCAGGAAGATGGGTGGCCAAAAACTTCATTCATGATTTTCCATAAGATGTTACAGAAAAACTCAAAACATTTTGGTCAACCCAATACGAGGAACCTTTAATGTTTAAATAATCTGGGAAAGTGGAACAAAGGATTCTGGGAAATTCAAGGCTCTTTACACAGAGTACCAAGTGCCCACACAGTGTTCTGTGTATAATGGCTAAGCTTGGTAATAAACTCTGAGCCATGCCCTTAAACCCGGCCACACCCACTCCTCACACACCTCAAAACCTTTCAGGGAGGGTACCGATTGCAGCAGCTTCTCAAAGGAGTGCAGAAGGTGTCTCTGAAAAGAACACAGACATTTGTTCTCTGTCAAGATGCCTCTTTCATACTGTAATTAGAGTGCTGTGGAGGGGGCGAAATGGGGGAGGAGGAGGAACATGAAATGCTCTGACTTCCCTCATGGCTTTTTCTTTCTGCACCGCAGGGCCTTGAACTCACTGAAATACTGCGACTGAAAAACACACTGTTATATGCACAGAGAGGGAGAAAGCAACATGTGTGTTCCGTGTTTGTGCCTCCAGAGTGTCTGTGTGCTAAAGCGAGGAGGGGCAGCTTGGGGTGGGGGCAGGGCAGGATTTGAAGAGGAGGGAGATCAGAATTCCACCTTGTAACCTGTGTCACTCCAAGAGTCACACTGAACTGATGTAGCCTGCATCCTAAGTTTTAAAGAAGAATGAACAGATTCTTCAAAATAAATTCTGCCAATATGTTTATGTCCACATCTGAAAACATTGATACGAATAATATATACCTAGCGATTCATGGGGTCACAAAGAGTTGGACATGACCGAGCGACTGAACTGAGCTGAAGAGTGTTGCATCCTCAGGCTTTTATTTTCTCAATCTGCAAAGTGGGGGTAAAAAAAGTGATGATCCCTTAATTCCCTTCCTGAAAGGCTGTAAGGACAAGCTTGTGAGAACTCAAAACTTTTCACAGGGTTCCTAGTTCCTGCTGTTCCATGGTCATCTTTGCTAATACAAGGAAATGATAAAGCTTATTGGTTTGAATGGCACCCCACTCCAGTACTCTTGCCTGGAAAATCCCATGGATGGAGGATCCTGGTAGGCTGCAGTCCATGGGGTCGCTAAGAGTTGGACACAACTGAGTGTCTTCACTTTCACTTTTCACTTTCATGCATTGGAGAAGGAAATGGCAACCCACTCCAGTGTTCTTGCCTGGAAAATCCCAGGGATGGGGGAGCCTGATGGGCTGCTGTCTATGGGGTCACACAGAGTCGGACACGACTGAAGCGCCTTAGCAGCAGTAGCAGCAGCAGTGCAGCATTCAAGAGTATTTGTGGGGTTTTGTTTTGTTTTGTTTTGAATTGTATTTGCAGCAATAGCAACAATTTCTTGGTTCCATCTTGCAGAAAAATCAGTTAGCATCTTTCTAACACTTGCTGGAAGGGGAGGAGAAAGAAGGGTGTGGAGATGGTCTCCAGCAACTGTTTTAGTCACAGCAGATGATGTTTGAAGCGACTGGTGCATTTCATGTAGATAACAGAGACTTGATGCTCTTGGGCCCAATGATGTTCAACATAAATGTGTCAGAATATCCAGCTGACTTAATACACAGCTGAACTCCTGGTCTGCCCTCTAGAAATGACTCCTCACGGTATCTTTTCTCATCTAAGTTTATTGAACTCCATGCTTCTAGTTGCTCAAGGAGAAAACCTCGAGGGTCTTCTTTGTCTCACATCTCTCTTAAAGTCTGCATTTAAGGTGTCAGCAAGTTTTCCTAGCTCTACATTGCAGTATATACCCAGAATCCCAGGATTTCTCAATGTTGCCACTCCCGCCACTCTGGCTGAGGCAGCTGCCGTGCTCTGGAAATAACCTAGGAGGTCTCCCTGCCTTCACCTGTAGCCTTCATCAGTCTGTTCTCAACAGGCAGTCAAGAGACAGTCCGTGAAACTATGAATCAGATCCTGTGAGTCCTCTGCTGCAAACCCCCCGCCCCATGGTTTCCAGATGACACCAAGTGAAAGTCAGGTTATTATCCATGGTCTACATGGTCTAGCCCCCTACCTCGGTGTGGCCTTTTACCCACTCGGAGCTCAACTTATTAGATTTTTCATTTATTCCATCCACTCCAGCCATATGGGCTCCTTTCTGTTCTGCAGAAGCTCCTCCAGAGTGTTCCTGGCCCACAGCTTGCCCTGGCCACCTCTTCTGGAATACTCTTCCTTAGATATCTGTGTGGCTCAGTTCTCAAGTCTTCTCGGTGAGGCCTTTCCCAGCCACTCGACCCCCAATCCCAGACCCTCTCCCCATACTTACTATTCTTCTATGCTTTGTTTTTCCATCTTATCGGTACTGAACATACTTTATATTTGTGCTTATTATCCTGGTTATTGTCTGTCTCCTTTACTAGAATGTAAGCTTCATGAGGCCAAGGGTTTTTGCTTTTATATTTGCTGCTGTATCCCCACGTGCTAAAGCAATGGTGACCAGATAGTAGGCACTCAATAAATTTTATTTTGGAAGCACAATGAGTATATACTGATAGATAGATAGGGGCCTTAATAGTAGGTTGTGTATATTGTGATACATTCTTAGGAATGTCAGACATACTTAAAATAGGCACTTGCAATACCTATTCTGTGCTAGAGACTATACTTTACACTTTCCCTCTCTTATTTAAATTAATCCTCAAAATGCTTTGAAAGAGGTGTGGTGTTTATTGCTACTTTACAAATGAGGAAACACTCAGAGAGGCTTCAGAACAGGTCCCACCCTGAGGGAGCCATGATTCAAGCCCAGTTCAGTCATGTTTCAGAACTTCTCATCATTGTGCTATAACGGTCTGGATTATACCAACTCCAAGGTTAAAAAGCAAAACAGGGAAACATAGCTCCTTCATGATCTCCTTTTTGCTAATTGCCAGGCCTTTTACTTTTTATTTTTATTTAAGACTTTATTTATATCAAGTAAATAAATGAGATCTCAGTGTCAAGAAGAACAAGAAAGAAAAAAGACCATGAAAATTTCCCCAGCATCTTAAAATCATCTGCCTCCTTGAGGTCTCATGACTGCAACATCATGAAGATGTGAATGGCACTGACTCTGAACCTAGAGATGAAAGTGATGCTCTAGATGAGCCGCCACGTGCACTGTCAGCCTTGGACCAGCAAGCCCCCTGACCTCTCTGCACCTCAAGTTCCTTGCCTGTAAAAGGCAACACTCGGGAATGTGACTCGTCAGGTCCTCCCACTTGATATTCTGGCCTGTGAGACTCATGGCCTTTCTTTCATCGCTGTGGGAGTAGTATGGCAGAGTCAGGGTGGACCATCGCGCTCTGTGCAAGGCTGTCTATTTGCCTTCTCTGCTTTAGGGAAGGACTTCTGCTCAATGGAGGAGCTCTTCAAAAGGCCCTGATCTCTAAGGAGAAGCGACATAGTGTGATGCAGTGCCTCAGTTACCGCATTCCTCATCCTCCAGCATGCCCATCCATTCTGCTTATTAGAGTCAACACTGGATGGGATTTAGAGGATCGGCTGCTGTTTTGGCCTTTATTTATTGACATCCTAAGTCTCCTTAAATCCTTTCTGGAACAAATCAAGGGATAAGGTGTAAATAACTGTAATACAGCTGAACCGTGTGACCTTCAGTAAGCTATTTACCTTCTCTGGGCTGTGTTTGTTCCTCTGAAAAATGGGAGAAAAGGTTCCCCGGCTCCTAGAACACTGAAAAATTGTTTTACGGGCCATGAAACTCATGCCTCTCAAACCCCCATTCATGCCATCCTCCAGTGAAATTGAAATGAAAACACTGCCAACACACAATTGCCTGTATGACCTTCCCCGATTTCTTTGTTAATTTCAGAACAGGTAGGGTCAAAGAGGTCTTTTTTTTTTTTTTAATGTCTAACCTAAATCCTCTTTCCTAAAGCAAACGTGTTCTAGGACGACTGGCAAGGTTCCCCTCATGCAGTGAAGCACTTTAGAAATGTGGGCTTTGAATATTAAAAGGAATATGAGCACGTGGTCATTTGTGAGCTTGGCAGAGTCCGTCGTCCACATACGCTTCTGCATGCCAGCGTGAGCATGTGCGTGTTCATCCCAGTGTGTGTGTGATGAAGCGTACAAGTGTGTACAGAAGTGAGGGTAAACAGATCTTTGAGTCACAGGGGCCAGCCCCTCCAGGCAGGCTTTATCTTCCTTTTGGTTGCCATGACAACAGCAAGGGCCTCTGCATCAGTAAACAAAGCTCCCTGCTTGTACTGAACCCGAAGGAGGGATCTGGAGCTAGAAGCCGGAACTGGGAGCCCTGTAGTCCTCCAGCAGAGTGTTGTTACAGCAGACCTACCAGAACATCTTCCCCTTTAGGTGAATACAGAGATGCCTGTCCAGATACCCTGAGACTCTGAGGTGACATAACGTGGGCAGGAGTTTCCAGCTGGAGCAAGGCTTCAGTGAAGCTCACTCTAACCCCCCAACAGTTAGTCATCTCACCGAGAATTCTAGCAACGTGAAAGGTCAAAGCCCCTTCCATCACCCTGTGGATCCATACCAATCACTTTAGTTTATTAATAGGTAGAAGAGCCGCTGTGTGAATTATCTGGGGCTCCTCTATAAGTCTAGAAGTTCATCAAATAGAAATCAACTTAATATTAACCTAAATATGACTTCACATACCCCCTAGTCACATATGATAAACACACATGGATAAACACACCTTGTCTGAGATTATCATTCTTCCACTTTAATCATGAGTAATATGTAATTGGCTATATATGAATAGTTGATTTGTACAAATTATGCCTCTCATATAAACTGCTAAAAAACAAAAGCAGTCACAAGTGTAAATTTACTAACCTGGATGTAAGAAGAAAAGTGTACTTACCCGTGCAGTATGGGGAGATTGGCCTCCTCCCTAGTTCCAGTGGCTGAAGTTTAGGAAGCCAAACCTTGCATGCATGTGTGACAACCAGAATAGAGGCTCAGCTCTGCTCCTCTTCACACCATCCCCCTTCTGTGTGGTAACTGTAGGTTATCTTCCCAGGGGGGAAACAAAAGACAACCAAAAATTATGACAGAATTAGTTAAGAAGTATTCCAGTGAAATGTGATAGATTATCTGCCCCCCTACCAGTTTTATTGTGATATAATTGACATATAACACTGCATTAGTTTAAGATGTATAAAATGATTCAGTATCTGTAGGTATTGTAAAATGATCACTACAGTAAGTTTAGTTAACATCCTTCGTATCACATGGTTACATTTTTCTCTTATGATGAGAACTTTCAAGATTTACTCTCTCAGCAACTTTAAAATATGCACAATACTGTTAACTGTTGTCTCTATGCTGTGTGTTACATCCTCAGAACTGGTTTATCTTATAACTGGAAATGGGTACCTATTGACCCCCTTCACCCATTTCCCCCAGCCCCTACCCCCTCCTCTGGCAACCACCAAAATATTCTTGAGTTCAGTTTTTTTCAAGTTACACATATAAATGAGATCATACAGTACTTGGCTTTCTCTCTCTGACATATTTCACTTAGCATAATGCCTTCAAGGTCTATCTATATTGTCCCAAATGGCAGGATTTCCTTCTTTATTATGGCTGCATAATATCCTGTTGTGTGTCTGTGTGTGCACATGCACATAGATGGAGATTTAGAGTGTTTCCCTGTTCTGGCTGTTATAAATAATGCTGCAATAAACACAGGATACAGAATCTCTATGAGATAGTAATTTCAATTCCTTTGAATATATACCCAGAAGAGGTATTGCTAAACCATATGGTAATTCTATTTTCAATATTTTGAGGAACCTTCGTGCTGTTTTCCATAGTGGCTGCATGAATTTATATTCGTGCCAATAGTGCAAAAGGGTTCCATTTTCTCCACAGTCTCCCCAACAGTTGTTTCTCATCTTTTTGATAAGAACTCTTGTAACACGTGTAGTTTTGATTTGCACTTCCCCAATGATTAGTAATATTGAGTACCTTTTCATCTACCTGTTGGTCATTTGTATGTCTTCATTGGAAAAAATGTCTATTTAGTTCCTCTGCGTATTTTATAATGGTTTTGTTTTTGTTTTGCTATTGAATTATGTGAGTTCTTGATATATTTTGACTATTAACCCCTTATCAGATATATGGTTTGCACATATTTTCTTCGTGTCCATAGGTTGCCTTTTCATTCTGTAGCTTGCCATCTCATTGAATTTTTATCATTTTACGATCTCTTGCAAGAATCCATTCAGGACTCTCAGACTAAAACAGATTCATTCCTACTCTGGTTATGAGCAGAGCTTATTTTGTGTTTTACTAATGTCAGCCTTGTCTGAAGAGGAAGCTGAGACAGAGAGGTTTACTGCTCAGGTTTTTAGCACCAGCGGTTACTGGAGTACCTCGCTGCAAGAGTAGACTTGGTTGTATTTATGCTACATCACGTGGGGGTTTATTTTTGTTTGCCTGGTTTGAAATTCTGAACTCTAGATGCATCCTAGTCTGAAATCTGTTACATCTAGGGCGTAGAAACACTGGATGGAGCAAATGAAAAGGAGCTGATTACCCATCCTCTTTCCTTGAACCATAGGTTAATGCCAGGTGGACTTAGGTGACGTGAACACTCTTCTCATGTCAGATTTTCTCCTTTGGAACTTCCTGTGGCTTAATCCAAAGAAACTGGATAAAATGAGATATTCATAGGGCCATTCCTTGAGACACGTTTCATTAAGAAGTTTGGCAGTGGATGGCTAAGTAAGGTAACAGCCATATGTTTTATCTTTGTAAAAGCATCCTCATCTGAATAACTCTAGGATAATCCTCTATGAAGAGGAGAGAGTATTCAGGTCCTCAGGGAAGAGAGGAACCAGAAGGAGGAACACACGTCCCTTTCCTCAGTCTGGCTACATATATGCTCATGAGATTGGCAAGCGTGTTGTATCTAAGGTTAGAAGAATCACTTATTTTTGGCAGGTAATGGAGCTAAATCTTGTTTGTCCCTGCTTTCTCCAGAATGCAATATACATATAAATGGTGACTAGGATACACAAATTCAAGCAGTGCCTCACTAACTTGACTAATGCTCTAAGTTTTATAATAGGTCCTTATTAACCCAACACAGAACAACGGATTACATGCTGCTCTCTCAATTTAAAAGATAGTCCTTTCAGAAAAAACACAAAATTTTGTTTTTATGTCTTTATTTTCCTCAACCTTTGGCTGAAGAATAAATCCCTTTTGTGGGTTTTAAATGTGACTGCTAGACACATGGAAAACAGCTCAGGCCTTGTAAAAACAGCACTTAATCTGGGATCAAAAGACATTCGTTTAAATTCCGGCTCTGTCTCCTGCTAACTTGGTCATTTTGAGCAAGTAACCTTTCTAATTCTCCCAGGGTTTCCGCAAATCTACATGAAACAATTTACAGGAAAGTGATTTAGAAAATGAGACTTTTACAAATGTGTCTTATGAACATCAGCTGTCCTTAATATTTTATTTTTGTAATCTGTGGTATCTGCTATAATACTTGGCTGTGGATTAAACTTCCCAGGTCCTTGTTGGAATGTGGTGTGACTCTGACTCTCCTTGGCCTCATGGAACCTTTAGACCTGTCAGAGAGAGAAGCCTTGGCACAAACACTGTGGCAGCAAGGGAGGGGTGGGAAATATCATGAACGATATGGTGCCACACTTTGTGCCCTGGGCTCCCAACTGTAAAACAAAACACACTGATTGATAAACATAATACAGAAGGCCTCCAAATACAGCCCTTCTTCCCCTGCACTGACGTGCAGAAAGCTGCTTAGAAAGTTTCCCTGTTGGTGCACACTCTGTTTCTTTTAGCCAAGAGGCTTCTTAAAAAGTCCAAGGCAGATTTGTTGGGCTCTGGGCCTGTAGGATGCCAGGTGGGAGGGTGGGAGGAAACGGGGGCCTGCAGTGGCAGAGGAGATCAGGGAAACCAGCTGGTGAGACTGGAGCCAGGAAACTTCCAAAGATAAAAAGAGATGAGGCTGGGATGACTTGCCTCTCCTACCGGAAATGAAGCCACGTGGTCATTCTGGGGATTGGGTAGAGGTGACACGCTGCACACTGCATAGACTAATGCTATGGAGATTTTAGTGGAGCCAAACAAAGAAAAATAGTGGTGGCCATGTCCAGGAGTTACCTGGCAACTGCTCTCTGTTCTTGCTAGTTCACCTGGCTCTGCTTGGGTCCATGCAGAGATGCTACGTCCCTTCATTTAAGCCTTTGGAATTCAGGGCAGATCTATCAGTATGGTTTTCAAGTCAGCCTAGATATTGTAATTAAAAAAAAAAAAATCTATTAAATAAGTACCACACACCAGGCCTAGTCTAGTCCTGGAAGATGCAAAGTTGAGTAAGACAGAATGTTTCCACAAAAAGCTCACAGGGAGAGAGACAGTCACACGTATAGCTCACTGCCGTAGATGTCTGGCTGTAAGATGAGCTATGAAGAGACAGAGAGAAGGTATAGAGCAGAGGTCAGAAGACTGGGGGCCAGGGAGAGGAGCAGGCTAAACATCAGAGGTGACATTTCAACCTGGCCTTGAAGGATTTTAACAGACTCAGGCAGGTAAGTCTGGGTTCTAGGCCAGTGTGAATTAAACCTTTAGATCCCGCACTGCTCTTTCAGGAACCGTGGGAAGTGTGCTGTGGCTGGAGCTTGGCTAGAGTGGGGCTGAAGGTAGGCACGAGGTGGATCAGACTGATGGGAGGTGAGGTTTGAAAGAAAGGTCCAGATCTAACCATGAAGGACTTTGAAAGGTCTGTTAGGTATTTAGCAGCGGGTGGAGGAGATGTGAAGAAAAAGATAGAAGAGGGAATTTATAGGATCTGAGGGTCATGGCTCCTCTTAGTGGCACTGTGTCTTAGGACACTTGCCCTTTCAAATGACCACTTAACTCCCCTTAGATTCAGTTTTCTGAGCTGGAAAATGGAGATGTTGGTAATAATGTAGATGCTAAAGGATTATCGTGTTTCTCTGCTCATAGCTCACTTACATATGTGTGTGCTCAGTTGTGTCCGACTCTTTGCAACCCCATCAACTGTAGCCCATCAGGCACCTCGGTCCATGGGATTCTCCAGGCAAGAATACTGGAGTGGGTTGTCACTGCCTCCTCCAGGGGATCTTCCTGACCCAGGGACTGAAGCCATGTCTCCTACATTGGCAGGCGGACTCCTTACCACTGAGCCACCTGGAAAGCCCCATAGTGTGCTTAAATTCTCCTGTTTCAAGGTCTTGCTCAAAATACTGCATCCTGCTAAACCCTCCTGGATTCCCTTAGAGCATAGTTGAAAAATGAAGGCACACACATATGAAAAGGTAAAAAGCTGCATATAAATATGCCATTGGGCTAGGTAGACATGTGGGGAAGCTGGGCTCTTAGAGCAGAGAGGCCTAGGGTTCCAACCTGGCTCCATCTCTTAGTTAAACTTGAGTGAGTTGTTTAACTTTTAAGTTGTTTAACTTTTAAGTTGAGGCTGAAAATACCTGTTTTGCTGCCTTCTCATTTTGGTTGCAAAGATTAAATGTTTGAAATGGATGAAAGGACTTAGAAAGTGCTCCACCACCGGCACTCACGGTGGTTGTCATTTTAGGTTTGGACATGGTAAGATCCAGTGCATATTTTGGAAAGATAATTCTAATTGCTGTCAAGTGGATGAAATGAAGGGAAGAGAGGCAGGTGGCCAAGACACCAGGTACATGTTATTTCAGTAGTCCTGGCAGGAAAAGGTGAGGCTCTAGACCAAGGTAGTAAGAATGAAGAGGGAGGGTGGATCCAAGTGCCATTTCGAAGATAGAACCAACAGAACAATGACAGGGATAGAAAGACAAAGAACCAAAGGTAAGAACTTTGGTAGATGGTAACACCATGAACCAAGATAGCTCCTTGTTACTTTCTTAGTTGCTGAAATCCAGAAGAGGAGGTAGAAAAAAGAGGTGCTCCAGGGCTTAAATTCTGTTACCATGACTCTCACTGAAAGTGTAAAAGAAAGTGAAGTCTCTCAGTCATGTCCTACTCTATGCGACCCCATGGACTGTAGCCTACCACTCTCCTCCATCCATGGGATTTTCCAGGCAAGAGTACTGTACTGGAGTGGGTTGCCATTTCCTCCTCCAGAGGATCTTCCTGACCCAGGGATCAAACCCAGGTCTCCTGCATTATAGGCAGACACTTTACCATCTGAGCTACCAGGGAAGTCTGACTCTCACTGTTCCTAGTCAATTCTTCCTTCCCCCAAGACACCCTTAGTGGAATCCACTGAACCTGACACCAAGTCCAGGAGAATTTCTTGTTCTATTCTGCCTTGTCCTGATGCCTTTAGCCTGATTGTGACCTCTGTAAGGTGCCTATGCCCAAGGAATCCCCTCTGTCTTGGAAGGAGAGGCCAGATGAAGCACAAACTGGTATCCCCCTGCCTCTTGGTAGATTGGCACCTCTCCCTCTCCTGCACTGGGGCTGGGGCATGTCCCTTAGCCCCTGGTTCCCCTCCTCCTCTCTGGACATAAGGGAGCAGGGAGCAGGACCCTCAGTGGGTGCTGAACTCTCTTATCTTCAGGTTGCTGCTCTTTGTTGATGGAGAGCCTGAGAATAAGTGGAACAGCTTTCAGGGCAGTAGGTGAATGCATGAGCTGTGGCTGGGAGGGCACTGCGCTAGCAAGGGGTTTTCTGGCTGGAAGGGTGTTTGATGATGAGAAGGGCATTGGTGCAAATGTGGCATCGGGAGGGGCCTACTAGCCAGTGAATATTTCTTGATCCCCATTTGCTCACTCATCGAATCTCACCATCTTCCTCTCTGCCAGGGAGTCTTCATTCCTCTTCTCTATACTTTTTCCCATGGGGCTTTAGTGGGTTGTTTTGTTCTGTTTTAATTGTCTTTTGCCGCAGAGTGGCTCTGTCCCCTGTTAGGGGCTGTGTCTTCCGTCTGACCCTCATGCTGGTTTTATCCCCCTGTCTTGTTTTCCTCTCCACCCCACCCCACCCTGCCACTTTCTTCTGGAGCCATGTGCCCTTTCCTTTCTTATCCAGCCTTGACCAGCCATCTTCAAACAGCATTTCAACCCTTCAAGGCATCAGTGTCATGGTCTTCAGTGGCAGCGCATACTAAGCACCACGCTCAGTGGGTCAGGCCACCAGCTTGATGGGTAGAGTTCAGATCCCAGTAAGTGACAAGTGACTGCCCTCCCCTAAGCCTTGGTTTCCCTATTTGTTAAATAGGGTTTTAGTAGTGCTTACATCATAGGGTGATTGTGAAGATCAAATGAATTAATGGATATGAAAAACTTCATATAGAACTGGCACATAATCATCAGTCAATAGACAGTAGTCACTGTTGTTATTAAAAGCATAAAGGAGAGTTTGACTCCTCAGAGGGTTGAGATTCTGTTGTAGCCAGAGCCACATAATATATAGCATTCTGGAACCTAGCTTGTCCCATTACTAAGTCAGTAGCTTTCAAAACAGAGCAAGCAGATGAGATTGGGCACTTTGCTCTACAGCAAAAGCATTGTAAAGCAACCATACTCCAGTAAAATTTAAAAAAACTCACCTTTATAAGTACAAAAAAGGAAATTAATGCAAATGTTATTAATTTCAGCCTTTTAAAATAGTATTCTAGTATAAGTTTCTTTACAAAAACCTGATATAGTACAAGTTTTATATGTATGATTGTTATTTTCTGATTTCTATTTAATTTTTTTGATGGATTTCTTAATGGTGTATTCATTCATTTCCAAATATATTCCAAATATATGAGTGTTTTCTAGCTGTCTTTTTGTTATTGATTTCTAACTTTACTGCATTTTATTTCAAGAAGATAATTTATATTGAAAAAAAAAAAAAAAAACAGAGCAAGCAGAAAGTTTTAGTGCTGACTGAAATGAAATTGATCCAAGAAGACTTCCTGCAAGAGGCTGAACGAAGTTCATTTCTGTGCAACATTTTAAGATTATAGTTGCAGGCGGGGACAGAGGGAATGAGGTCTACACAGTGCCTGCTCAAAACACTCTCTCACCTGCTTGCTTCACTTTTTCTTTTGATCATGGCACTGCCCAAACCTAGTGAATCTTATCCGCTTTGTCCACAGGGAATTTGCCAAAGAGAGAGAGAGTGGAGAACCGGAGAGCCTTCATGAAGCTGCGGCGCCAGCAGCAGATTGAGCGTGAGCTGAACGGGTACCGCGCCTGGATAGACAAAGCAGGTAAGACCTGGGGGCTGGAGGAGGTTGGAGATGGGCTGCACAGATATCCAGAACCTACCCAGTACCCATTCCCAGTACTTCCGCTCGAAGGGCCAGTCTAGACCAGAGTGGAGAGAAGCTGGAAATGACTCATTGGCTTTTGGGGTTCCCAACTAATGCCATTTTCTCCCTTTGGAGTCTTGTTCTTCTACCAAACATCTTTCAGGAGACGTTTTAGCAAGGTGAACTGAGTAAAAGTTCACATAACCGAGTGCGAGAGCTAAGTTTGGGCTGATGCCATTTCACACTACTACCGTTCCTACTAACAATAGTCCGTTCAGTCCACAGATATTTATTGAGAGCGTACTTTGTGCCAAGTCCTGTTCTAGGCATTTGTGGTACAGCAGTGAGCCAGAGCTCTACTCTCATGGAGCTCAATTACCCTATAGCTGGGAAGGCAGTGATGAACAAAATAAGGAGTAGTTTTTCACAGGGTAATAAGTACAATGAAGCGCTTTCCTGGTGGCTTAGATGGTAAAGAATCCACCAGCAATACAGGAGACCTGGGTTCAATCCCTCAGCTGGCAAGATCCCCTGAAGAAGGAAATGGCTACCCATTCCAGTATCGTTGCCTGGGAAATCCGCTGAATAGAGGAGCCTGGCAGCTACATACAGTCCATGGGGTCGCAAGAGTTGGATACGACTGAGTGACAAAAGTTTCCACTTTCAAGTACAATGAAAACAGATCAAGATAGGATTAGGGGTTTAGGGTGAGTTGTAGTTTTAAATCAGAGAAGGCAATGGCACCCCACTGCAGTACTCTTGCCTGGCAAATCCCATGGATGGAGGAGCCTGGTGGGCTGCAGTCCATGGGGTCGTGAAGAGTCAGACACGACTGAGCAACTTCACTTTCACTTTTCACTTTCATGCATTGGAGAAGGGAATGGCAACCCACTCCAGTGTTCTTGCCTGGAGAATCCAAGGGACGGGGGCAGCCTGGTGGGCTGCCATCTCTGGAGTCGCACAGCGTAGGACACAACTGAAGTGACTTAGCAGCAGCAGCAGCAGTTTTAAATGGAGGGTCAGGGTAGACCTATTTGGGGAGAGATGTGAAGGAGATGAGAGAGTGAGCCACAGGAAGCCTTGAAGGAAGCATACCCCAGTGTCATGGCTCTAATGTGGGAGGAGACCCAGAGGGCTCCAGAAACTGCCTGAGGTGTGAGCAGGGGAGGGCGGGAGCTGGAATGAAGGCATTCTCGTGGTGGGAGCAGGCGGCAGAGCCTGTAGGACCGTTACAGGCCCTTGTAAAGTTCAGGGCTTTCCTGCAAGTCAAGTGAGAACCACTGGAGGGTCTTGAGCAGAGAAGGGACATGCTCTGTTTAAGATTTAAAGAAGCACTTGGTTGCTGCATTGAGAACAGATGGTGGGAAGACCCTGGCCTGAGCAGGGAGGCCAATAGTGAGACTACTGCAGTAGGGCAGCTAAGAGGTGATGCTGAGTCCTGGTTTTCCCTGTTGCTTGCTGCCATCAGCTCCTCACTCATGGCTCAGCCTTGGGAATAATGGTTGCCCAGCCCTGAGGAAAGGTCCAGGTTTATCCTGATTTTATGACCCCACAGAGAGCCTCCAAACTCAAGAGTGACTGTGGCTCTGCTGTTTATGATGGGCGTCGATCACCCCATATCTGTCAGTGAAGAGGATACATTTGCTTTCCTTGTTATTTTAAAGGTTGCATTGCATTGGTGTTATATATCTTCATTTTCTTCCTGAACAAAGAGTACATTTAAAAAAAAAAGGCATGACAGTCAGCATCTTTGCTCTGTTCCTGGTAGAAAAGCAGAGCACAAAGAGATCTCTCGGGAAGAATTTGGAATAGGATTGGGTACTTAGTGGCCTGACCCTTATTCTTCTTTAAGCTTTGGAATGATGGATGCTGTAACTCCTGTTGTGACCACAACACACACAGGCTCTCTCAGCTCAGGAGTCGACGTTTGCTCATCTATCCAGTGAGAGAGCATGTATGACGCTAAGTGCCATGCCAAAGCCAAATAAATGCCACTCCTTATTTGGGACCATCTGCATTTCTTTGCTGCTTCTGGAAACAAAAGCCATGGAGTGGTGACTGTACTCCCATTTCATCCTTGCTCCTCCGAGACTCTTGTGCGGATGTGGACTTGAATCTTCCCTCCCTCTTCTCGGAACAGTAACTCAACAGATTTGCCTCCAGGCCAGCCTGGCAGCTTAAAGCTCCCAACTGGCCTTGGCTTCCTGGGCAAGGGAGCCATCTGACAGACCACCCTAGCAAGCAGACTGGCAGCAAACCCCAAAGAGAACCCTCCACGCCCTTCCCCCGGCCCCCTTCAGGGTCAGGGGGCTCAGGATGTTGCTCTTTGGGACTCTGCTTTTCAAAATAATGCAGAATTCCAAGGCTTCACTTTCTTCCAGTTGGCAAAGCCTGCTCTCTTCTCCTTCTAAGAAAAAAAGGCGCACTGCGACGTCAAATTGTGCTTCCTGGCCCTTTCCTTTACAAATGGAGCGTGAGTGATTCAGAGACATATGGGTTACGTTTCCCTGGAAAGATACTCGCAAGTTCCAAAGCGAACTTGGCAAAAGACATTGGGGGAGGGGGTGGGGCCAGCCCATCAGGAGCCCTCGAGCGCTCCCCAGAGGTACTCAACGGCACCATCCACCCTCCTCCTGCCTCGGGGGTCCTCCAATCTGCCCACTCCAAAGCCCCAGACACTGTGCAGAGTGAAAAAGACTCTCTGGCTGAGGTCATTCATGTGGCTATGAGGTATTTAACAAGTACCTATTTTAAAAGGATGGCCTCCAAAAGCCAGTGCTGTCAGTGACTTTCAAACCTTCTATGTGCACATCAAGGAGCATCCCACCAATAACATTTAACCTGTTAACTTACTTTTGCCAGAGGGCTGTACTTAAAAAGAAAACTAAATGTTATGACTTTATAATGGCCACCCTGCATTGTACATTCCGAGCCTCAACATGCTCCCCTCCCTGGGAAATACATTACATACTCTCAGTTTTATATGCAGGTGGAATTATGGTAATAACTTTACCCTTTTATGCTTGTCTTTGTACTTGTTAGAAGTGCTTAAATTAAACCATTGCTTAATAGAACTGCTGCAGGCTTATCCCCAGCAGCTGGGATCTTAGGAAATGATTGCTGGCACTTCCAGCTCCCCTTGCTTATGGCTGAGACAGGAGTGGGGATCAAAACTCATCCACACCACTCTCAATAGGGGGCTCAGAATCCCACTATATGTGTGACAGAAGGTCTGTTTTGTTGATATATTTGAGGGATGTTGTTCTTATTCAGTCGTTAAGTCGTGCCCGACTCTTTGCGACCCCATGGACTGCAACACACCAGGCTTCGCTGTCCTCCATTATCTCCCGGAGTTTGCTCAAATTCATATCCATTGAGTCAGTGATAACATCCAACCATCTTATCTCCCCTTTCTCCTGCCTTTCATCTTTCCCAGCATCAGGGTCTTTTCCAATGAGTCGACTCTTTGCATCAGGTGGCCAAAGTGTTGGCGCTTCAGCATTAGTCCTTCCAATTATATTCAGGATTGATTTCCTTTAGGATTGACAGGTTTGATCTTGCAGTCCAAAGGACTCTTGAGTCTTCTCCAGCACCACAGTTCAAAAGCCTCAGTTCTTCTGCACTCAGCCTTCATTATGGCCCAACTCTCACATCCATACATGACTACTGGAAAAACCATGGCTTTAACTATATGGACCTTTGTTGGCAAAGTGATGTCTCTGCTTTTTAATACGTTGTCTAGGTTTGTCACAGCTTTTCTTTCAAGGACCAAAAGTTTTTAATTTCATGGCTGCAGTCACTATCTTCAGTGATTTTGGAGCCCAAGAAAATAAAGTCTGTCACTGTTTCCATTTTTTCCCCATCTATTTGTCTTGATGGGACCAGGTCCCGTGATCTTACTTTTTTGAATGTTGAGTTTTAAGCCAGCTGTTTTGCTGTCCTCTTTCACCTTCTTCAAGAGGCTCTTTAGTTTATCTTTGCTTTCTGCTATTAGAGTGATGTTATCTGCATATCTGAGGTTATTGATATTTCTCCTAGCAATCTTGATTCCAGCCTGTGCTTCATCCAGCCTGGCATTTCACATGATGTACTCTGTATATAAGTTAAACAAACAGGGTGACAGTACACAGCTTTGATGTACTGCTTTCCCAATTTTGAACCAGTTCATTGTTCCAAGTCCAGTTTTAACTGTTGCTTTTTGTCCTGCCTATAGGTTTCTCAGGAGACAGTAAGGTGGTTTGTTATTACCATCTCTTTAAGAATTTTCCAGTTTCTTGTGATCCACACAGTCAAATGTTTTAGTGTATTCACTGAAGCAGAGGTAGCTGTTTTTCTGGAATTCCCTTGTTTTTTCTGTGATCCAATGAATGTTGGCAACCTGATCTCTGGTTCTTCTGCCTTTTCTAAATTTAGCATGTACATCTGGAAGTTCTCAGTTCAAGTACTGCTAAAGCCTAGCTTGAAGGATTTTGAGCATTACCTTGCTAACATGTGAAATGAGTGTAATTGTATAGTAGTTTGAATATTCTTTGACATTCCCTTTCTTTGGTATTGAAATGAAAGCTGATCTTTTCCAGTCTTATGACTGCTGTTGAGTTTTCAAAATTTTCTGGCATATTGAGTACAGTATTTTAACAGCATCGTCTTTTATGGTTTGAAATAACTCATGCCAGAATTCCATCACCTCCACTAGCTTTGTTCATAGTAATGCTTCCTATGGCCCACTTCACTTCACATTCTAGGATGTTTGACTCTAGATGAGTGACCATACCGTCATGGTTATCCGGATTATTGAGACCTTTTTGTGTATTCTTGCCACCTCTTATTAATCTCTTCTGCTTCTATTAGGTCCTTGCAATTTTTGTCCTTTATTGTGCCTATCTTTGCAAGAAATACAAAAAAGAAACTTCCCTTGGTATTTCCAGTTTTCTTGAAGAGATCCCTCATCTTTCCCATTCTATTGTTTTCCTCTATTTCTTCTCATTGTTTGCTTAAGAAGGCTTTCTTATCTCTCCTTGCTATTCTCTGGAACTCTGCATTCAATTGGCTATCTTTCTCTTTCTCCTTTGCCTTTTGCTTCTCTAGTGAGGCATATTCTAATAAGTCTTGGCAGAAAATAGTGTCTCACCCATGATGACACCTCTGTGGAGTACAGGACTGCTCCTGGGGATGTCAAGAAGGGAGTCCAGGGAACTGAATGTTGGTTTTACAAATGCCAACAACCAAATAATGCCATCCTGATGCCAACCAGCTCTTTCCCTCTCTATTACCAGTGGGGTATCCAGCCATCCAATTCAGTTCTGACACTAAACACCACCCAAAGTGAGTGCAGACCCCACAAGCGAAGGGCTCCACCCCATGTGCCTCTCTCTCCTTCACACACCAGCCACAGTAGGTCCCCAGGTGACCTGTACTTCTTCCTGGCTGAGGACAAATTCAAAGGGTTCCAGATTTGCTGATTCATTAGAATGACTTACAGAACTCAGGAAAAAACTATCACCAGTTTATTTTGAAGAATACAAGTCAGTAACAGCCAAATTCAAGAGATACACAGGGTATGATATAGCGGGTAGGGATAATGGGTGAGCGACAGAGCCTACATACACATCCAGGCACATCACCCTCCTAGCACCTTGATGGGCTCAGCAACCTGGGCCCCATCCTGTAGGGGTATTTTTTGGTTGATTTTAAAAAATGATTCGTTTATTTATTTTTGATTGTGCTGGGTCTTTGTTCCTGTGTTCGGGCTTTTTCTAGTTGCAGTGAGTGGGGGCTACTCTCGTTGTGGTGTGTGGGCTTCTCATAGCAGTGGCTTCTCTTGTTGTGGAGCACGGGCTCTAGTCTTTCGGGCTTCAGTAGTAGTGGCACACGGGCTTTAGTTACTCTGTGACATGTGGAATCTTCCCTGACCAGGGATCGAACCTGTGTCTCCTGCATTGGCAGGCAGATTCCTGCCCACTGTACCACCAGGGAAGTCCCATGTAGGGTTTTAAATGGAGGTTTCCTTATGCAGACCTGATTGATTGGACCATCGACCACTGGTGACCGATAGTGTCAAGCCCCTCTCCTCTCCTGAAAGCTACAACCTTTTAATCATGTGGTGGGGTCTTTTGAGTGAGCATCCCCTCTCCTTACACTATCTAGGCCTCTCCCTCCATGAGTCATCTCATTAGCATACAAAAGACAGTACTTCCCATGGGCTTTGGAAGCTCTGTGCCTGAATGGTGAACAAAAACCAAATATTTATATTTTATTATATCACAGGGGCAATTTCATGATGGGCTTAAGCCTCTTCAACTCAGGCTTTGCTCAACAAGGAAGGATGGACATGGTGGGGGGAGAAGAAGCAAGCCCACAGGCCTGCTCCTCTCTGAGGGGCGGTGAGCATCTTCCTACGCCCCTTCCTGAAAGAAGTAGGTTAGACCCCATAAACGTAGTCTCATCTTCTGAGTGAGGGGGAGGTGTTATGACCTGGGGGCTACTGCAAACAAGCAAAATTAAGCAAGCTCCTGTTGCTAGAATAGCTTTAAGGAACCTGGATAAAAGAAAACAGAAATGGAAATTTTTCATTTTTATCAATTTAGGAGGATTTTAGTTAAAAAGATCAACTCTCGCTCTCAGAGCTGTTTATCCTCCTAAATGGTGTATCAGACAAAGAGCTGAATCTTAACCCATCACCCCTGGTGCCCCCTTCACCAAAGACCTTCCTTTCTGTTCTGATGCACCGTCCATGACCCTTGATGTCTTTCTGATGCTGGTGCCTGCAACCAGCTCTGAACTCCCTCTCTCTCCACGTTGCCCTGGAGCCAGAGCTGTTCCTCAGGGATTTTCTTTTCGCAAAATAATTTGGCATTTACCGATAATTCACTAAACCATTTGTTTCCATATAGAGGAAGTCATGCTTGCTGAAGAAAACAAAAATGCTGGAACATCAGCCTTAGAAGGTAAGGAAGTGCTCCAAGGCCTCATTGCTCTCTCATCTGCGGCGGCTATGTCTCTTGATCAAAAGAGGAGAAAGAAAGAAAAGAGGGGGTGCTTAGGGATTTGAAATGCGAGTCTCTCTGTCATAAAATCCCTCATGCTTTAAAAGGAAGGGAATTGAGTCATGGGTTTAAATGCTTTTTAAAGTGATGAAAATGAAATCCAAGAGTTGTTTCGTTCCAAGGCGTGTGATTGATAATGGGCAATGAAAAGGCCATCATACAACCAGTGGTTCAGAAAGGGATCTTCTTTGATGACAATTTGTGGGGGGCATCTTGGGACCACTTTCATTGACAAGAAGTGACATTGTTTATGAAGGGCCAGAACAAATAGATACAGGGTGCCTGTTTACCTACTGCGTTTAGAAGAGCTCCTGCAAGGAGTCAGGAGCCTTGTTGCATGGGATTCAAGAGCTTCATGTATCAGAGGCACTGCTGAGCAGGGGAGCCACGTTTCTGTAGACGTTTGTCACTTCTCTCACCCTGATTCCGGTGTTTAAAGGCAGGCGCCTGTGTCACAGGTGCCTCTAGGCCACAGTCCTGTTTTGACCAGACTGATCCGGTGGTTCTCATGTCTTCTCTCTGCCCCTCGATTCCCTGGTGTAGTGCTTCGGAGGGCAACCATCAAAAGGAGCCGGACCGAGGCCATGGCACGGGACTCCAGCGACGAGCACTGTGTGGACATCTCCTCTGTGGGTGAGTGGAGGTTGTCAGATCGTCCTTCACTGCTCTGAACCTCCCGTGAAAGGGAGCATCCTATCTTAGGAGAAAGGCCACAAGGAGGAGGGGAGCCCAAAGACTCCAGAACTTTGGGATGTAATTAGGGAAAGGCATTGGAATCTAATCTCATCAACAGTGACTTAAAGAAAAAAAAAAAAAGGCGGGGACCAAGGGATAATGTTTATGTGAAACACGGGGTTTGGGGCCAAGAATCCAACCCAGATTCTTCAAGTGTGGCAGATGTATCTCTTCAGTGTGTGTATCCTGTCTCTCCTGGATGTGCTAACGAGCACCCACTTTGGGATATTGTTCACTGAGGAGGCCCATATGAGAAACTGCGATCATTTGCTTAATCATAGTAACATCTACCTACTTGCATCACCTGCTTCCGTGCTATGCTTAAACAGATTCCCACTGACAACCCTATAACTTGCCTGCTGTTCCATCCCAGGTTCTCATAGCCTAGCCGATGGCAGACTTTTCTTCTTCAGAATAAAAGAGAAGGGTCTTGACTTCATCCTGAAAGGCAGAAGAGATGTACAGAGCTCATAACTGCTTCAGGTTGCCAGGGGTAGAAAAATCACAAATGCAGCAGAATGATTCCAGTGCCTGAAGCATATTTAAAAAGAAAAGCTCAATCTGTTACAAACATAAACAGGATCCTATTAGAATTCAAGATACCGGCTGGATGCCTGCTATCCTGCCCCAGGGAATCCTTCCATTTCCTAGGACCAAAAGTGCCCAGAGGAAAAGCAGAGTTCCCTGCTGCACTGTGGAAACTCTTAGCTCCTAACATGGGGCTGCTCCAGGGTCTGCAACGTGGCAGTCCCCTAGCCCTGGGACCAAAGCTGCCCACCTGGACCTATAAATGCCCCTTTGTCATGGAGGGTGATCTCTTTTGCAGCCTCATTCTTCCTGCTTCCTTCTCCCCCGCTAGGCACACCTCTCGCCCGAGCCAGCATCAAGAGCGCCAAGGTGGACGGGGCCTCCTATTTCCGGCACAAGGAACGACTTTTGCGCATCTCTATCCGCCACATGGTTAAGTCCCAGGTGTTCTACTGGATTGTGCTGAGCCTGGTGGCTCTCAACACCGCCTGTGTGGCCATCGTCCACCATAACCAGCCCCAGTGGCTCACCCACCTCCTCTGTAAGTGAACAATGACTGCTGGCTCTCACGGCTGCCACTCAATTGGTGTGTGAATGTCAAGAGAGCAAGGTGTCCCGTGGGCTTAGCAGTGGTTCTGCCCGCCCAGAGTTCTGCCTCTCTGCCACGTTGTGGCCGGGGCCAGAGTTGTCCTCAGTGGGTCGGGATTATCCCGTGACTGTTTTCAGCTGTCATTCATTATTGAATCGGATAAATAAATCTTCAGTGATGAGTCAACAACATAGTGTTACACCTTGCATAATCCAGAGCCTTCACTTAGTGCCTTCAGGAGGCTCAGGGATTAGGGAGTCTTGGTCACCCAGGTCCTAGGGGCAAGTTCTTAGGGAAATGGATACCCTCAGCAGACCAGAAAGGAAACCTGTATAGGTCAGCCCTTGGTAAGGCTACCCCAGGGTGTGGGTGAGTCTCCTGGAGGCTGTCACAGCTGGGTGTGTGGAGAGTAAGTCCAGCTCTTTCATCAAAGCCATGCTTAAGCCCTTTCTGTCTCTGGAAAGCCATCTGCCACTTAAATGGCAGTGACAAACCCACCTGTCAGAAGAGAGCAGAGCTGACCTGTGGAGTGTGCTGGGACTCAGTCCGGGCCTGAGCGTGTTCAGACAAGGAGAGGTTTTGCCTGGCACTGACCTGGTCCGTGGTCACTGACTGTCCTGCCCATGTGGGTCCCGCTGCTCTTGAGGGCTCCTCCGTAGGTGGTGGGGGTGGGTCGGGGAGGACAAGAGCCCGTGCCGTCCATGGAACCAATGCTTCTGCCTTTAATGCTTTCAGACTATGCAGAGTTTCTGTTTCTGGGGCTCTTCCTTCTAGAGATGTCCCTGAAGATGTACGGCATGGGGCCTCGCCTTTATTTTCACTCTTCTTTCAACTGCTTTGACTTTGGGGTAAGTGCTCCGGAGCCGCCCATCTTTCTGCCTGGGGTTGCTGTGCTGTGGTTTGAGATAAGCACCTTGCTTTGGGGCTCAGCATGGAGCCTTGAAATCAGAATTTATTAAAGGAGGATAGATAGGATTAGCCAAAGGGAGGTCAGGAATGAGCGAATACTTACCATACAAGGATTTGTTTGGATTTTTTAAATGCTCTTTTATTTTTAATGTTTTTACTGAAATGTGTAACATGCACACCACAGAGTAAACACTTCGGTGTATATAGCTCGGTAAATTTTACAAAGCTCCCATAGCCAGAATTTTGAACTGTTTATTACCTTGGAGGAAGCCTGGGAGAGAAGAACAAAAGACTTGTTTCCAGAAAGTGGTTTGATCAAAACTGAGAAACAAATATATTTATTTTTTTAGTTCAGTTTAAAATTGAGAAAATTATCTAGATATACCCTTAAACATTCATACTCATATGCACACACACCCTCTTATGTTAGCAAGTCCCCACATAGACTTCACCCAGTGTCCACATTCCTAAATAATAATGATACATAAATGTGTGCATTGTCGATGCTCTTCAAGGTGCTTTCACATACATTTTTCTCCTCTGCCACTTTCAGTCCTGCCCACGATGTGAAGTATTGGGAATTAGGCTACCCATTTACACATGAGTCGACAGGGGACCTCGTGTGCAAGTTCACACAGCCAGTTAGCAGCAGAACTAGGTTGCAATACTTTGGGTTCCTGAACCACCTCTCCTTCTGCCAAACCCACTTCTTCTTCTGCCAAATCTCCAGTTAGGTGCTAACGATTTTGAGCACTTGCCAACCTGCATTTTAACTTGGAACATATGCTTCTGGGTAGAGGCAATTTTCAGGCATAAGAACTAGTGAAAGACCATTTTTATCTTAGTTCCCTTCTGTACATACTTTTCAGCATTGCTGCAAAGATTAATTTCTGTTATTTCTCCTAGTGCAATGTGGGGAATGTATTAGACCTTCAATAAACATATAATTAAAACATAAAACAAATTGAATGGCTAATTTGACACTGCTGCTTCCTATAGCAATCAGAGTCTATGCCACTAATTTGTCCCATCACATCCAGGTGTGTGGGGCCTGAGCGACTGAAAGACATTTCATGCACAGGTGACTGAAACATGCTTGTTAGCACTAAATTCTAGGCCAGTGAGAGAATGTGGACCTTCTCAGAAGTTTTTCTATTGGAAAGCAACCTGTATTCATTTAAATTTGTTTTCTTGGCTGAGGACTGCTCTTTTGTCTGTCTGTTCAAGGTGTTTTAATAAGAACAGTACAGCTGTCCGATCTGTGTGGAAGTGGTGAATAACTTGTAGTTTTCAGGACAGACAGAGCAGTCAGTAAAACAATCTCCAGTATGAAGGAGGAAATTTAGCGAGGAGATTGGGGAACAGTGGAGAGAGACGTGGTAGAGTCTCATTTTTCCTTGGCAGCCTTCACAAATAGGTGGTCCTGTTGGAGGTGGGCTTCCCTGGTGGCTCCACTGGTAAAGAATCCGCCTGCAGTGTGGGAGACCTGAGCTCAATCCCTGGGTTAGGAAGATCCCCTGGAGAAGGGCACGGCTACCCACTCCAGTATTGTGGCCTGGAAAATTCCATGGACTGTATAGTTTGGGGGCAAGAGGAGAAGGGGACGACAGAGGATGAGATGGCTGGATGGCATCGCTGACTCGATGGACGTGAGTCTGAGTGAACTCCGGGAGTTAGTGATGGACAGGGAGGCCTGGCGTACTGTAATTCATGGGGTCGCAAAGAGTCGGACACGACTGAGCGACTGATCTGATCTGATCTGATCTGTATAGTTCACGGGATCGCAAAGAGTCAGACAGGACTGAGTGACTTTTGAAGAAGAAACTGGAGGGCCGCAGAGTGGGGAGGGAAAAGTTTAACTTCAGAATAGCCCAATGAGAACTGTTGATTGAGGAATCCCTCCTTCCCCTCCCCCTCCTCCCCCCTTTGCCTTTTCTTCTTCTCACTGTGGCTGGCTTTGGCTCTTTAGGTCACAGTGGGCAGCATCTTTGAAGTAGTCTGGGCCATCTTCAGACCTGGTACATCTTTCGGAATCAGTGTCCTGCGAGCACTCCGGCTTCTAAGAATATTTAAAATAACCAAGTAAGTGTTTAGAAGTTAGACTCTTCCCAGCCACCTCTGGGCGTGTAAGCTCCTCTCTGCCACATTATATTGCGTTACATCCTCACCACAGGATCCCTTTCTTCACCTCACTTTCTACTCCATGCTTCAGCTTCTCTTCCATCTCCAAAGACCAAACCCGGGAAAATGCCTGAGTGCCAGGTCCTGTGCCACCTTCCCGAGGGAAGCCACATTATTGCTCCATCTCTCCTTCCTACAAGTATCCAGATGCAGCTTACCTCATAGGTCTCCAGGCAGATGCCCAGCTTGGCCTGTGGGTAATTTGGTACCCGGTTCACTGCTATAATGCTCTCTGGGTTTTTGTAGGTATTGGGCATCCCTCCGGAATTTGGTGGTCTCCTTGATGAGTTCCATGAAGTCTATCATCAGTTTACTCTTCCTCCTCTTCCTCTTCATTGTTGTCTTTGCTCTACTAGGAATGCAGCTGTTTGGGGGCAGGTAAGCACCAATGAAGTTTCTAGCCAAAGCAGCCTCAAAACCTCATCTTCATCCTGTGAGCTCTGGGGTCACCAGTTTGTTCACCATGTTACCGTATGTTTATTCGTATCCATGGCCCAAATCAACCATGCACATTATGTGTGAAACAAATGTCTCTGGTTTTAATCCTTCCACACCATACGGGGTTCTTATTGAGGGGACCTCTCCCTTTGGAGCTGCCCCTGAAAGGTGCAGCTTGGAGTCTTGTGAGTCAAGATAAGTCCAGATGCCATCACCAGTGCCCTTCAAGTGCACAATTCCTGGTAGTAATCACTAAAACCATCTTCATACGTTAGTGGAATGGGAGGAGAGTAGGAAGACAGGGACGTGAAGAAAGGGGAAAGGAGTGATGAAAACGGCATAATTTTAGGAAGGGAAAACTTGGTGTGAGATTTTCATTTCGTTCTCTCTGAATCTCCTTTTCAGGTTCAACTTTAATGATGGGACTCCTTCTGCAAACTTTGACACCTTCCCTGCAGCCATCATGACTGTATTCCAGGTATGCTACTGCTACTGCTAAGTCACTTCAGTCATGTCTGACTCTGTGTGACCCCATAGACGGCAGCCCAGCAGGCTTCGCCATCCTGGGATTCTCCAGGCAAGAATAGTGGAGTGGGTTGCCATTTCTTTCTCCAATGCGTGAAAATGAAAAGTGAAAGTGAAGTCGCTCAGCCGTGTCCGACTCTTAGCAACCCCATGGACTGCAGCCCACCAGGCTCTTCCATCCATGGGATTTTCCAGGCAAGAGTACTGGAGTGGGGTGCCATTGCCTTCCAGGTATGAGGATGTTAAAAATGTTACTTGGGATCCCTTGGTGCACGTCCTCCAAGGTGATGGTGTTGTAAAAGAATCCTCCCTTTCCTCTCCAGGCTCCTCTCAGGCAGTACTTAGTACTTTTGCTTATTGAGTAGTTATCACAACTGTAATTCCTAGGGTTTCTATAGCTCTGTTCTCACGAATAATAAAAGAGCTCTGTTATGATGATCTCATTGGCCTTCTCCCTACATTTGTGAGTTTGCAAGAGATGTTAATTAAGTCAAAGACATTCAGTAACATCACATTTCTGGTTTTATGAAATTTGAAGTACCTACCTTACATGTCCATTTAATGAAGAATCTTTTCCACCCCCACCCAATCCTTTTTTTTTTTTTTTTTAATCATGGAAGGAAACTCAAAGCTGGTGATGTTTAAGAGCTGAAGGAGAACTCTATTTAGCCAGAATATGAGACTGAACCAGAACTCAGTTTTCTGGAACTAGAGCCCTTGAGGCTCTTTCCAACAGTGCTGCTGTCTCAGAAGCTGTATCTTGGCAGCTCCAGAAGATAGCCCATCAGTGCCTGAACCACCTAATCTGTGTGGTTCCTGTAGGCTTGGCAAAGCTGGGGTGTGGGATGGGAGACCGGAAATTCTACATTTTGAGAAATAGAACTTTTCCTTTTGATATTCTTCTTCCATTTTCAATGGCTAAAATTCTCTTACATATCAGAAGGCAGTTAAGGATTATTCATGGGTGTGATTTTTTTTTTTTTCCCGGACAAGAGGGTAAATGGAAAAGACCTGGACTCAGAATTGTCCCCTCTCCATTGACCCCATTTTCTCATCCAGCCCAGGTCTCTAATTTGCTGTTGTGTGCTTTGTGTAGATCCTGACGGGCGAGGACTGGAACGAGGTGATGTACAACGGGATCCGCTCCCAGGGCGGGGTCAGCTCGGGCATGTGGTCCGCTGTCTACTTCATTGTGCTCACCTTGTTTGGAAACTGTATCCTTTTTAAAATGCTTCTCTGTTCTGCCAGCCTAGACCAGCATGTGAGGAGGAGGAGGTGGTCATGGTGGTGGTAATGCTGGTGATAGTAGAGGGCAGGTAGCAATGGGGTAGACAGTGGTAGGTGTACTAAGAGAAACCAGGATCCCCCTCTTAAGGAACATTTGCTATTTGGGTAACAGATGAGTATAAATAAGATAGAGTATCATCCCAGTTATCAGATATCATAACATCCAGGTTATCAGATTATCATCACAGATAAAATCATATGAGTCTGTTATAGTAAATGATTGGAGGGACTATGAACTGGGGAAAATAAGAGAGGACAGAGATCACTATAGGCTGAAATAGTAATAACAGGATTATAATATTAATGAATTAAATATATGTTTTCTTTTAGTTAAACATTTATTTTTGTTTAAATATAGATTTATAATGTTGTATTAATTTTAGGTTTACAGAAAAATGTTTCAATTATACATCACATCAGATCAGATCAGTCGCTCAGTCGTGTCCGACTCTTTGCGACCCCATGAACTGCAGCACGCTAGGCCTCCCTATCCATCACCAGCTCTCGGAGGTCACTCAGACTCACATCCATCGAGGCAGTGATGCCATCCAGCCATCTCATCCTCTGTCGTCCCCTTCTCCTCCTGCCCTCAATCCCTCCCAGCATCAGAGTCTTCTCCAATGAGTCAGCTCTTCGCATGAGGTGGCCAAAATACTGGAGTTTCAGCTTTAGCATCATTCCTTCCAAAGAAATCCCAGGGCTGATCTCCTTCAGAATGGACCGGTTGGATCTCCTTGCAGTCCAAGGGACTCTCAAGAGTCTTCTCCAACACCACAGTTCAAAAGCATCAATTCTTTGGCGCTCAGCCTTCTTCACAGTCCAGCTCTCACATCCATACATGACCACAGGAAAGACCATAGCCTTGACTAGGCGAATCTTTGTTGGCAAAGTGATGTCCCTGCTTTTGAATATGCTATCTAGGTTGGTCATAACTTTCCTTCCAAGGAGTAAGCGTCTTTTAATTTCATGGCTGCAGTCACCATCTGCAGTGATTTTGGAGCCCAGAAAAATAAAGTCTGACACTGTTTCCACTGTTTCTCCATCTATTTCCCACGTAGTGATGGGACCAGATGCCATGATTTTCGTTTTCTGAATGTTGAGCTTTAAGCCAACCTTTTCACTCTCCACTTTCACTTTCATCAAGAGGCTTTTTAGTTCTTCTTCACTTTCTGCCATAAGGGTGGTATCATCTGCATATCTGAGGTTATTGATATTTCTCCCAGCAATCTTGATTCCAGCATGTGTTTCCTCCAGTCCAGCATTTCTCATGATGTACTCTGCATATAAGTTAAATAAACATGGTGACAATATGCAGCCTTGACGTACTCCTTTTCCTATTTGGAACCAGTCTGTTGTTCCATGACCAGTTCTAACTGTTGCTTCCTGACCTGCATACAGATTTCTCAAGAGGCAGATCAGGTGGTCTGGTATTCCCATCTCTCTCAGAATTTTCCACAGTTTATTGTGATCTACACAGTCAAAGGCTTTGGCATAGTCAATAAAGCAGAAATAGATGTTTTTCTGGAACTCATATATATATGTATATGTATAGGCTAGGCTAAGTCACTTCAGTCGTGTCCGACTCTGTGCGACCCCATAGACGGCAGCCCACCAGGCTCCCCCGTCCCTGGGATTCTCCAGGCAAAAACACTGGAGTGGGTTGCCATTTCCTTCTCCAATGCATGAAAGTGAAAAGTGAAAGGGAAGTCGCTCAGTCGTGTCCAACCCTCAGCGACCCCATGGACTGCAGCCTTCCAGGCTCCTCCATCCATGGGATTTTCCAGGCAAGAGTACTGGAGTGGGGTGCCATTGCCTTCTCCGATGTATATGTATATATATTCTTTTTTAGACTCTTTTCCTTTATAGCTTATTACAAAATATCAAGTATAGTTGTGGGTGCTATACAGTAGGTCTTTGTTGGTTTTCTGTTTTATTTATAGTAGTGGGTGTATGTTAATCCCAAACTCCTAATTTATCCCTTCCCCTCTTTCCCTTTTGATAATAGTAACCGTAAGTTTGTTTTCTATGTCCGTGGGTCTACTTTTATTCTGTGTATAACTTCATTTGTATCGTTTGTTTTAAGATTCCACATATAGGCAACAGCATTGCCTTTGTCTGGCTCAGTTCACTTAGGATGATGTTCTGTAGGTCTGTCCACGTTGCTGCATGTCATTAGTTCACCATTGTTTATGGCTGACTGGTATTCCACTGTATAAATGTCCTGTATCTTCTTCATCCACTCATCTGTTGATGGACGTTTAGCTTAGCACTGTTGTACATAGTGCTGCAGTGAACATTAGGGTGCCTGTATCTTTTCAAATTGTGGTTTTCTCCAGATATGTGTCCAGGAGTGGGATTTCGGGATCATATGGTAGTTCTCTATGTTAACAGAGAACAGAGCCTTCCACCTAATAAGTTCTCAAAAATATTAGTACTATGATTAATGCTCATACTGCTGAGCATAGCTAGCGTTTATCATACTTGTACTATTCATAAGACCTCATACTAAATGGTTTTCGGCACCATTTCATCTAATCCTTACCTTACAAATCTTAGAGGAAATAAGTTGATCAAAGTCAATTATTAAATTATAATGGGAGACTAGAAAATAAGTGCATTTAATTCCCAAACCCATGACTCGTCTTGGGATCTAGACAAGGAAGATTTCGGTTTTAATCCCAGCAGCTTTGCTTACCAGCTGTGTGGCCTTGGCAAAGTCACTTAACCTCTCTGATCTTCTAGTTTTCGCATCTGAAAAGAGGAAACAATATCTGTGTCCTTCATTAGTTGTAAATAGTAAAATGAGATAGTTTACTTAAATATTTCACAGACCAGAAACTTCTACATGATGTTTTGGGCAAGTGGGTCTTGTCTTGAATTGAGATCACTGAAGGGAAAAGGGGACAGCCACGTGTTGCAGATGTATTTTTTGCCTTTTCCACAGTCTCACGGAGCATAGATGTTCCTCTAAGTTTTCTGCTCTGAAAACTTCTAAGGGCCAGAGCAGACTATAAACAAACATGAGAAACCCATATAAAGAAAGCTAGGCAGTGAGTCACAGAAATGGAAGGCCAGTTTGCCTTAATAGCAGCACCTTAATTTTCCTGTTGCTCTGAGGGTAGTCAGACCTGGACTTTTGTGCTAAAACAGATGTATGTTCCATAACACATGAGCCTTGAGGATAATTGGAAAATTGGAACTTTTGAGGTTAGAGCGTGGAATAGAAATGGGCTCCATAATGATCTTGTGTGCCCTGAGACATTTTGTTAAATGAAATATGGGAGCCTCCCAGGACAAGAAGATTGAGAAATGTTAGCATCCCATTACTGATAGATAGTAATGAGTCTGCAGAATCTCTTTTTTTTTTTTTTTTTCATCTTTAAGGTCAGACTAGCAGGACTGATCTAGGTGGTCTTCAATTCCAGCCTCTTGGAAAGGAGAGATGAACTCCTACCTCTTGTTCCCTACCCGTCTTGTTCAGTGGTTCTCTATTCAATGTTGCTGTAATTAGAGGCTGTAACTGTGCAAAGGCCTCCTCCCTCCATCTCCCCCTTCCCTGGGGGATTTGATTCAGGTATATTTCTTTGTCCGGTGCAAAGAGATGATATGGAGAAGGAGAGAAGACATATTATCCTTCAAACAGAGCTGCATAATATCTCTAACCGACCCCCCTCACATCCCTGCTTAAGTGACTCTTTGGGGTGACTCTGTCCCTGCTGGTGTTCCAGACAGGGAAGGCATGGCGATGTCTTCGCAGCCTTGCTGGGACTCCTTTTGCTTTTCTTACTTGCCCATCCTTAACCCATTGCCCCAGACACACTGCTGAATGTGTTCTTGGCTATCGCTGTGGACAATCTGGCCAACGCCCAGGAGCTGACCAAGGTAAGCCCCATTCTCCAGGGATCTAATGGTTCTCTGGGCCATCAGGTGCCCACTAGGCTTTGGGGCTACCTCCAGAAGCCTGCACTGCCTGGCTTGGGCCTGCAGGGAAGGCCCCTTCTGGGAGCTCATGGACACCTGGAGAGCTACACGTGTCCGTGAAGGGAGCCTGGTTCACTCTCCCTGAGTTTGCCGAGCCTTGGACCAGATGGGGTCTCTCATTGGATATTGAAGATGATCACTTAGTCATTGCAGACTCTCAAAGATAGCCTTTCCAGGCTTGTGACTTGGAAAATAGAGAAAACACCAGAGTCTTGGATTTAAGTTCCACCTCTGCTCCTGTGACCTGTGGCTGTGTGACCTCAATCATTTGCCTTCACCCTTCTAGGTTTGAGGGTGAGAGGGTCCAGGACTGTGGCTGTTGGGGTATTCCAGTGCTCACTTCATCTTGGGGGAAGTTTCCATGAGTTTCAAAGAAGCCAGACATCATATTTCTCAAAGAACAGTTCCTTTCTTTCCTCTGAGTCATGTCTTCAGGGGTAGAGGCAATACAATTGCAGTGGGATTGTCTAGGGACATGAGTGAAACCTTCTCCCTGCATAATACAAATTTGGTTTAAGGCAAAATGCATAGCATCTTAGTGATGTTTATGAGCTTTTCCCATGTATTCCTTGAGGGTTACCTGCTCTTCTCTGCATTCTCAAGGGTCTTCTTACCTGCAGACAGGGTAAGCTCTAGTAGCTGAAAAGCTGGCTGTGAGTCACACATCTGTCACTGGCCCTTTTAGCTTAGACATGACCCCTGGTCTCTATTAGTGCTGCTTCCTTCATCTGTAAAAAAAAAAAAAAAGGAATGCTATGTCTGCCTTGCATACTTCTCAGGAGGACAGCAAGGATCAAGCAAAAGGACGTGTGTAAAAACCAGAGCAGTCTTTGCAAATGTATGTATTCTTAGTAGCTCTAGTCATTTTACCTGAACCGGGCTTCCATGTGGACATCACATAGAAAGACATTTATAAGCTGGAGTGTGGGTGAGGGGCTGAGGTCCCTGCCCAAGCACCAGGGTAGGGGTCACTTAGCTGTGCAGGAAAGAGGGTGTGATGAGGACTGTGGCATTCATCTCAGGACCTCTGCCTGAAAGGTCCTTCTCCATCACTTCTGGACGCTGCAGAGCATCGAGAAGTGTCAGCTCTGGCCTCTGACCTCTACAGCCCTGGCTACCTCCACCGAGGGCTGGGATTTGGGTAGACCCGAGGGCAGGAGGAGAAGGGGACGACAGAGGATGAGATGGCTGGATGGCATCACTGACTCGATGGATGCGAGTCTGGGTGACCTCCGGGAGCTGGTGATGGACAGGGAGGCCTGGCGTGCTGTGGTTCATGGGGTCGCAAAGAGTCGGACACGACTGAGCGACTGATCTGATCTGATCAAGTCTGTCCTGAGGAAACATGGGGGGCCTGTGGGGCAGGATGGGGGCCAGAACAGCTGGCCGCGCCAGGGCTGTGGAGGCTGCTGTCTCAGGAGGCCTGACTGCTAGTTGCTGGAGGTCTGTGAGCCAACCTGACCTCACTCTGCCTGTTTCACCTCTTGCTCTGCTCTCCTCGCTTCTCCAGGTCTCCAGAAGCTCCCTCAGCCCTTCTGGGCAGGGCCGAGGAAGCTACTCTCCTTGATGGGGATCCCAGACAACGCCATCTCTACTTTGTGTCTAGGATGAACAAGAAGAAGAGGAGGCCTTCAACCAGAAGCACGCGCTGCAGAAGGCCAAGGAGGTCAGCCCGATGTCTGCACCCAACATGCCTTCCATCGAGTGAGTCGCTGTCCCCACGTCACAGACCCCTGGGCTCCTGTGTCGACAGCCCAGTGCTCAGCTCCACAGCTGTTGACCCTTGGAGGGAGCCTGCTCTGTGCCAGGAAGTGTCCTGTGAATACAGTACTGAGCAAGACAGGGTCAGGGTCTCTTTTTCACAGAACTTTTATTTCAGTGAGCAAGATAGCTGATAAATGCACAGAAATAATTTTAGATAGAACTTCTATAAAATAAAACAGGGTACTAAGGCAGAGGAATAGGAATTGGGTACAGTACCTTTGGGCAATTTGGGAGGAGTTCTCTGAAGAGAGGATGTTTAAGCAGAGACCTAAATGTGTAGAAGATGGTTGTGTGATGTTATGAAGATGGAACATTCCCAGTGAGGTCCCAGTATGGCTGGTGTGGAGGGAGCAAGGAGAAAGAGAAGGAGGTATGGCCGGGGAGGTCCTAAAGGCTCAAGTGAAGGACTTTGCTTTTGTTCTGATTACAACTGTAGGAGGGTCTAGAGGGGAAGGATGGGTAGGATTTGATTTATACTTGAAAAGGTCACTCTGCTCTGTGGAGAATGGACTGGAGGCAGGAAGACAGAGGTTGGCTCTTCGAGTAAAGCAGTGAGAGTTAGTGCTGGTTTAGACCATGATAGTAGCAACAGAGGAGATGAGAGTTCATCTCATTCAGTCTGTATTTGGAGAGAGAACCAATAGGATGAGCTGATGGAATAAATGTGATAGAAGTAGAGATGAAAAAAAAAAAAAGGAGAAACAAACATTTCTTCCAGGTTTTAAGGTTTGATGCCTGTGTAGCTGGAGAGGTGTTGGTGGTATTTATGGCTCGCCTGAAGATGGTGGAAATCCAGTGTTCCTTTTGATGGCATTAAATTTGAGATGTATACAAGACGAGCAAGTAAAGATGCCGAATTGGCTGTTGGCCATGTGAGTCTGAAGCTCAGAAGCCAGGGTTAGAAATAAGGATTGGGGGAGCATCTGCATTTGGATGGCATTGAGGCTGTCCTCCCAGGAGGGCTGACCCAGGGAGAGGTGGGCTGCAAGGCTGAGGCCAGAGGCCAGAGAGCACCCTGTGTTCAAGGAGAAACCCACCAGGAGAGCAGGTGAGCAGGGTGTCCTGGGGACATGGAGAAGAACACGCTTCTGGAAGGAAGAAGTGGATGGAGGAGCTCAGGACTACTGCAAGATCACATGAAATGAGGACAGAAAAGGGAGCACTGAATTTGGCAAAATGAACACTGTTAGTGAACTTCACGAGAGCCGTGTACGTGGCCCAGTGGGAACAAAATCCAGCTGGAGTGGATTAGAGAGAGAATGGGGGGCGATACATTAGAGCAGCCAGTGTAGACCCTCTTTGAGGATCCAGCCTGGCCCTGGTGGCTGCTGGTGGAACTAGCAGACTGCAGGGCCCTTTGGGCAGCTGACCTCTGCGTGGCACTGGGGGAGGGCCTTGGGGGAGAGGCTGACCACAGGACCACGGAATTCCTACTGGAGCTTCTGGGCCCACATGAGGACTGTGTGCGGGGCCCTTGGGTATGGCTGGGGAGGGTCTGAGGCACCTGGCAGCTGGACCTGTGTCCAGCTGGACCCAGACCCTGTCATCTGTTACTTGAAACTGATCAGCAAGGAGCCCTTCCCTTCCCAGAGCTCGTGTGAAAGGCTCTCAGTGTCCTCGGCCTCACCCCGTAGGGACATTCCACAGTTGTGTGTGGGGCCTCCCCTGCACGGCTGTTCTCTTGTTCTCACCTTTAAAAACTGAAAGCAGGCCAGGCCTCTGGGCCCCTCCTCCGTGAGTGAGAAAAAAACCCGCTCCAAAATTTGTTAAAGATCGATAAAGATGAAACGACTCCTTCCTCCCTAGAATTTTCTCTGCGCCTCGAGCAGTTTCTACCCCACTTTCCCTGCACTCGTGAGTTTGGGCTAAAAATAAATACACACAGGTATCCAAACGTGCTGGTGGGTGGAGCTGGCTGCCACTTTAGGAGTGGGTGGTTCTATTTCCTGAGATGAGGAAACCTGGAGGAGGAGTGGGCTTGGAGATATGAGGGGGAAGCATGCTTGGCCCGGAGTGAAAACTCACTATTTGTGGAATGAAAGAATGAATGAGATGCTGGTAGGCACAGGCCATAGGGAGTGAGCTGTGTGCGTATCCGGGCACAGTGAGGTGGGAGGAGCGCTGTGACCGTCCCAGGTGAGTAGAGATACAGGCTTTGGGTGTGATGAGTGTGCTGCTGGCTGAACAACAGTGTGTTTGGACATGCAGGCCCAGACCCCTGACTTCCGGGCTTTATGACTGAGTGCGAATGTGGCGGCTAGAACATTATTACAAACCGAAAAACCTGAGGGCTAGACCTAGCTCTGTCCCTTAGTGCTGTGATCTTAGAGCGAGACCCTCTTAGCATCTCAGAGTCCCTGTTTCTCCATCTTTGAAATGAAGAATACCAGCCACCCATCCTGGTCCACATGGTCCTTGCAGGGTGTGTGTGAGGTTACATGTGTGTGAATTGGGTAGATGTTTCTCTGTGTGATTGTAGGAATGCTGAAGATGTACTAATGGTTGTGATGGGATGTGAATCTGGATCTTTGTATGTGTAAAACTTCACTGGGAAGTGAAGTTTGAAGTGTGGATCTGATTTGTGTGGAAATGAGAGGTTGGTTTTCTCTTTGGCCTGGCCTGTGTGCGTGTGTATGTGTGCACGCACACTTGTGAGCATGAAGAGAATTCTTCCATGTATTTACCCTCTTCCACATGTGCTTCTGGAGGGCCAGTGTGTTAAGACTTGAGAATTTGCAAATAGCTGGTATAAGTGTTAATCGCTCAGTTGTGTCCAACTCTGGGACTCCATGGACTGTAGCCTGCCAGGGTCATCTGTCCATGGAATTCTCCAGACGAGAAGACTGGAGTGGGTTGCCATTTCCTTCTCCAGGGCATCTTCCTGACCCAGGGATCAAACCCAGGTCTCCTGCATAGCTGTAGAGCTATCACTGCATGGGTATCACTGCACAGCTGGTGGAAGGTGCTTTTCCTGGTGGGCGTGCATGCGGCCTATCTAGAGTGTGTGCTTCTCTTTCTCTCTGCTGCCATGCCCCTTGGCATGGCTGCCCCACGTGCATGGCAGCCACTGATGCTGAGGGATGCTGGGGACCTAGTCACAGGCGTCTGCACAGTCTCAGCCACATCCAGCCCAGGGGTGCTCCTGTGCCCTGCGCCTCTCCAGGCTCAAACCAGCTGCCTCTGTTCCCCCTGCCCACCGTGGACCAGGCAGCTCTGCGGATGTGAACGTGGCGATTGAGCGACACTAGTTTGCCTGCATATTTTCCATGGGTGGATGTCAGTCTCATCAGGAAAGGAGCCACATTTGCCAACCTCCCAGATCTAGGCAGGGTCCGTTGGGCCAGACTGGGTTTGTCACCCCAGGAACTGGGGCAGGCTCATTCCACAAGTCTCCCAGACATGTCTTTCTCCACCTGAGCACCGACCCTGCGCTGACAGCTCCATTTTTCCTGTTTGCCTTTGTGGGTGATGCCCTCACCCTACCATTGACTTTCCGTTGACCTTGTGGTTGAAAGAACATAGCACGTGTGTGTGTGTGAGTAGAAGAGATTTTTCCCTGCACAAGGCCAGGAAGGGTAATACTTGCTTTACCCAGCTGAATAGACAGAGTGTTCAAGGCCTTCGGCCAGGGCCACCACGGTGCACACGTGCGGGGGCACCACTCACATCCTGAGGTGTGCGGATGGCAGCCCATCGAGCGATGGCCTTGCCTTTGGCCATGGACCAGTGGTGTGCACGCTAGAGCCTTTGTTTCCTGCATGTTGTGTGAGATGGGAGGGATGAGCTGGGGAGTCATACCTTTGTGAATATCCTAGATATGATTAGGGGGAAATGAACTTCATCCAAGTTTCCAGGGTTTCCAGAATAGGTCTCTGAAGGACTCTTAGGTGAAACCTGAGAGCCAGCAGGGCTTGATGACTGAGCGTCCAAAGCTTCTATGAACTGATAAACCCTGTGCGTGCCTGCATGTTCGCTTCAATGTATTAGATCAGTATGTTTGCACACAGCAAGGAACCAAGGCCAGTCCCTTGGAGATGACGGTTGGGCGTGCACAGAGGGAAGCACCTAGGGGATTCTGTGCCTCTCCCTGGAGATCGGCTGGTGGCCGTGGGGCTGGCGGGTCCTAGAGGTGGGGGTGAACTGAACCTGTCCGTTTTTCTTCCCCAGAAGAGACAGAAGGAGAAGACACCACATGTCGATGTGGGAGCCACGCAGCAGCCACCTGTATGTGTGTACCAGTCTGCGTGTTTGTGAGTGGTTACGTGTGGGTGCGGGGACACCGTGTCTTTGTCCTTGCCGGGGACAGAGTGGCGTGGGCGTGCACGTGTCTGTGTGGGCCGTGGCGTGTGCGTGTGCGTTCCGTGCACGTGGTTTGTGGATCTGCCCCTCCGCACCTTCCACCGTGTGCCTTTCTCAGTGTGCATCTCAGGTATGTGACCCCGTGTGCGTTTGCTCTTCAGTGTGGCCTGTGAGTGGACATGTGTCGACGTGGATTGTTTGTGCCAGTGGGGTGCCTTTCATGCGGGCGCCTGTGGACAGCTCGTGTGGGCCCCAGTGAGGATGCGTGTGGGCACCTGTGAGCGTCCCCTGCACGGGCTCTAGCGGTGCGCCCACGGGCACATGGGCGTGCAGGTGTACGTGTCCACCCTCCACCACCCGTGGAAGCCCACCCTGTGTCACGTTTGTGTGTTCCTGCTGCCATGTGAATGGTCAGCTAGGCCTCCAAGCTGAGCTGTTCAGCCGTGGTTTTGAGTATGAGCTGCTCGTGGTCGCTGGACATAGAGACCCTTGGATTTTATCAGTGGTTGTGGAAGAGACCCCACCACATCGCTGCAAGGGCCATGCCCGAACTTTCTGTAACATGGGTCTGCTCCCTGCTGTTGTCAGTCTCCCTTTAATAGGACCTGCCCTTGTACTTCTGAGCCTTAGCTCTCCCAGGCTGGCAGGGGAAAGGGAAAGAGAGGGAAAGGAGGAGGAAGAAAGGCCTCTGACCTTGAACTCGGGGCCATTGGCGTGCACAGAGAGAGTACAGGTTGATGCCCTGAAAGCAGAGTGGATCGGGGAATGAAGACCTGGCCACCTTCGTACTACTGTCTGCAGGCCCTGGCTACCAGAACTCGGTCCTGGGCTGCCCTCACCCCTCCTCAGCTACTTCCGGGCAGGGATCAGAGTGGGAGACCCCACAAAACTGGGGAGCACTGGTCCAACCACCCACTCGGCCCCCCGCATTTTTCTGTGCTTTCTGTCTGCAGGTCCTGGGCTCTCCCGTTTGCTCCCCCACCGTGTGTTTCCCCCTGACCCCGTGCCCCGGCCACTGCGGGCTGGTCTGGGCCCCCGTGGCCACCCTCCCCAGCCCTTGGCCAGCAGTTCTGACCTCGCCCTCACCTTCTCCCCTTTGGCAGGAGAGAGCGGAGGCGCCGGCATCACATGTCTGTGTGGGAGCAGCGAACCAGCCAATTGAGGAGGCACATGCAGATGTCCAGCCAGGAGGCCCTCAACAAGGAGGAGGCCCCGCCCATGAACCCCCTCAACCCCCTCAACCCGCTGAGCCCCCTCAACCCGCTCAGTGCGCACCCCAGCCTCTACCGGAGACCCCGGGCCATCGAGGGGCTGGCCCTGGGCCTGGGGCTGGAGAAATGTGAGGAAGAGCGCGTCAGCCGTGGGGGGTCCCTCAAGGGGGACGGAGGGGACTTGGCAAGCGCCTTGGACAGCCAGAGGAGCCCCCTGGCCCTGGGCAAACGGGAGCCACCCTGGCTGGCCCGGCCCTGTCACGGGAACTGCGACCCGACCCAGCCAGAGGCGGGAGGCGGGGAGACGGTGGTGACCTTCGGGGACCGGCCCCGGCACAGGCAGAGCCAGCGGCGCAGCCGGCACCGCCGCGTCAGGACCGAGGGCAGGGAGCCCTCCTCCACCTCCAGGAGCAGGTCTGCCAGCCAGGAGCGGAGTCTGGACGAAGCTGTGCCCGGCGAGGGGGAGAGGGACCGTGAGCCCAGGGCCGGCCACGGGGGCAAAGAACCCATGATCCAGGAGGAAGAGCGAGAGCGCTGCCAGGACTTACGGAGGTAAATGCGACAAGGAGAACCCTGGAGACAGGTAGTGTGGCCGCGTTAGGGGTTCTTCAGTGTAAGCCTTCTGAACCTCAGTTTCCCCTTTTGTATAATGCATCTTTTACGAAGTATGTGTCAATACAATAGCAGTGAGATCTGTTCCCCTGGAAACCAGGGCATTCCCTGTTGGGAGTGGGGAGGGCATGATGTGCAGGAGTGAGCCAACGGATGCCACTCCGGCGGACCTCAGCTCCTCTGTCTGGTGAGGAGGGAGACAGCGGGTGCCATGTGCTCTCCAGCAGGGCCATGCGGACTCCCCCAACCTTTCCCTCTGGCCAGGCACAGCAGCCGTTTCAGAATCGCTTCCCGATGTGAGCAGCGGCTGTCTTCTCCTCTGTCCTCACAGGACCAACAGTCTGATGGTATCCAGAGGCTCCGGGCTGGCAGGAGCCCTGGATGAGGCCGACACACCCCTTGTCCCACCCCAGCCAGAGCTGGAAGTGGGGAAGGACGCAGCCCTGACGGAGCAGGAGCCGGAGGGCAGCAGTGAGCAGGCTCTGCTGGGGAACGTGAAGCTGGACATGGGCCGGGTCAGTCAGAGCGAGCCCGACCTCTCCTGCGTCACGGCCAACACGGACAAGGCCACCACCGAGAGCACCAGCGTCACGGTCACCATCCCCGACATGGGCCCCTTGGTGGACTCAACCGTGGTGCACAGTGAGAACACAGGGCCTGCCCCCTTCCCCCACACCCCCGCCCCCGGGGCTGGGGGAGGCATGGTTCTGGGGTCATCCCGGGAAAGCTGCAGGGAAAACCCCACCAGTGGGATGGAATCCTTCAACATATGAAAGAATAGCATCAGTTTTAGCCTCATTTGCAAGAGAACTAAGCTAGAATTTTCTCAATCTTAAGTTTTACCCATAAAATGTCGTTCACCCCGTGGCCCCCCTAGAGTCTTCAGAGAGATCACATGTGATTCTGTACCCCTTTGTCTATTCAGCTACTTAATTTATCTTGTAGCTATCTGATGGCATATTCTCTGGGCTGCCCGTCCCCCAGGTGCTTGGCCACCTGATAAGTTAGGGGACCATTGCTGGCAGGCGGGCCCATGTTGGCCCTGGTTCTGCTCAGCACGTGACCTCCAAAAACCCTGTCTCTCTTGAGGCCTCAGTTTATCATCTTTGAAGTGAGAGCGTTGAACCAGATGACCTCTGAGACCTTCCTCTGTGCTAACATTTCTTGAATCTTTTATTCTTATTGACTCTCTCTCTCCTAGGAGCTTTTAGTCACATTTTCTCTCACAGTTCCCGGAGGTGGTGGATATTCATCTGTGAGACCTTAAAGGAAAACACAACCCAAAAGCACTTACCCCATCCCCATCCCCGCCCCAACCCCACACCCATCGCTATATAACCCCACCACCATCTGTCTCCTTGGCACTGATTTGTGACCACAGGATTCCGCTCTTGCTTTTTTCCTCCCGTATTTTTTTATTTTCACAAAGTAGTCCTCTCTCCCTGTTTTCCTTTCTCTCACTGCTCTGTCTCCATTTCTTCACCTTCTGAAAGTGAAATATATCTCAAAGTATTTTTCGGAATGCCAGTACTACTTTATAATCTCACATGTCCAGTAACCCCTGCTGTCTTGTTTAATTTTTTGTGCTAATAAGGAAGTGTTTTTGGACCCTCTTTTATGAGGGTCATAGTAGTGTATGTCTCATGAAAGAGGGATGGGCTTCCCTGGTGACTCACGGAAGAATCTGCCTGCAATGCAGGAGACTGGGTTCCATCCCTGGGTCAAGAAGATACCCTGGAGTAGTGGACAGTATTCTTGCCTGCAGAATTCCATGGACAGAGGAGCCTGGCAGGCTAGCTACAGTCCATGGGGTCACAAAGAGTCAGACACGACTGAGCAACTGCCACACACTCTTATGAGACACAACATTAAGAAAGTTTGACCCTCTTCTGTTCTTATTCTGGGGTTAGTCCTTGACCTTGGTCGTAGGTTAGAGCGTGTTATCAGAGAGGCTTTGGACGCTTTGGATAACTTACCTTTTGGAAGGACCTGGAAGGGGTCAGGACTTTGGAGGTTTGCTACTTACACAAGGCTCCAGGCCAGAACCATTCACTGAATGGGAGTGTGGGGGACGTGCCCCTGCCCCGCTCTGATGGCCTCATCCTCTCTGCCACTCACCCTACACTGGGCCTTCCACATGGAAACAGGGTAGAGGCCCAGCAGCCCCACTTGGTCTCTGCTTCTTCATCCTCTCAATCCTGGGAGAAGTCATAGACCCATCTTCACGTGAATATTGCATTCTCATTTCTGCGTTAATCAGGACTGGAACACGAACACCCAGAAAGGCAGCCAAAGACAGAGTCATGGCTTCTTAAAATCTTCCACTGCAGTGTGGTTTCACTGAAAGGAGATAGAATTTTGCATTGGGATTGTATACCAGCTGTCTGGGGCTTCTCTGATAGCTCAGCTGGTTAAGAATCTGCCTGCAGTGCAGGAGACCCTGGTTCGATTCCTGGGTTAGGAAGATTCCCTGTAGAAGGGACAGGCTACCCACTCTGGTATTCTTTGGCTTCCCATGGTGGCTCAGAGGGTAAAGCATCCACCTGCAATGTGGGAGACCTGGGTTCAATCCCTGGGTCAGGAAGATCCCCTGGAAGAGGGCATGGCAACCCACTCTAGTATTTTTGCTTGGAGAATCCCCATGGACAAGGAGCCTGGTGGGCTCCAGTCCATGGGGTCACAAAGAATCCTTCACGACTTAGCCACTAAGCATAGCACCAGCTGTATGAGCTTAGGATAGGTCCTTGAATTCCCTGAACTTCAGTTTTCCCACCTGTAGAAGGGGAATAATAATATATGCCATTCAGGTGTACCAACGTGAAAAATGCCCTAAGTAAATATATACAAAGAATCCAGATTTTAGATAGAGATAAGTTTGTAAATTTTACAACAGAAACAACCATTCTCTCTTACCTAGGGAAACATGATTGTTATTTATATGGCACAAAAGGCTCTACCACCTGAAATTAGGGCAGGGGTAAGGCTAAGAAGAGAGCCTGGGCTTCACTCAGTGCAATTTAACAGACACCCTGACCTTCACAGGCAGTTACCTTGCTGGGCAGTTACCTAGCTCCCTCTCCCACCTTCTCATCCCACCCAAGTGGAAAATGAAGGGCACCATTCTGCATGTAGCAAGGTTTCTGAAGAGTTCCACACGTTCTTCTTGTAGTCAGCAACAAGACTGATGGAGAAGCCAGTCCCTTGAAAGAGGCAGAGATCAGAGAGGATGAGGAGGAGGTGGAGAAGAAGCAGCAGAAGAAGGAGAAGCGTGAGACAGGCAAAGCCATGGTGCCCCACAGCTCGATGTTCATCTTCAGCACCACCAACCCGTAAGACACCCTCCATTGCCACCTCCCTTTGGTGCTGGAGGTTTTGAGCAAAGATTTGAGCCAGGTCAGGGTGGTGGGAAGGAGGGATGAGGGTCCAATCTTCCTCCAGAGCCTTCCTGGTGAAATATGGCCAGATATCTGAAAGCCTCCAGGGTGCTCACTAGTTCAGGTGGGTCACGGAATTAATGAGCAGCCTCTGAACTCTGTGCCCATAGTCTAAAGAGTCATTTAGGATAGAACAACATGGGCAATGTCAGAGGAAAGGACCCTTCATCTAGTCTTTGGTTAGTAGGTTGCGGGGGAAGTTGGGAAGGGAGGATATCTACTTGGGATGTGCCACCAAATATTCCAGAGATGGACAGAGCTGAGAATAGGAAGCTTAGGATACCTGGGTCATCTATTGGCTGCCCTGCTCATCAGTTTTGAAGTGGGTGAGTTCCTCAGACCAGTGTCATGGCCATGAGATGGGGTGGGCAAGGAAGAATCTGGAAGGTTAGATTCAGAAAAGATGAGATGTTGAAAGAGAAGCCGCCTTCTGCCCAGGAAGTGAGCAAGATGTATACGTAGACCAGCTTTGGGATCTCAGAAGATGAGAAGGCTTTCAGTGACCAAGTGGGCAGTATTCCTGCATGGCCCTGGGAGGGAAGGAACCTGGGCTAAGAGATGTCAGGCCAACCAAGGCCAGGATGCAGTCAGTCGATAGAACAGTCACTTTGATTGGAATACCCACGGCTCGGGCAAACCAGTTGCTGCTTTCATCAGGAATCTTATATTAGAATCAAGGTCTGTTTTTATGTTTCAGAGTTCTTAGGATTTTCTTGCTCTGCCCCAGTCTCTGTACAGTGGGGGAGTAGACACTGAGGCACAGTGGAAGGCAACGTGTAGCCACCCAAGCGTGTGTCTTTGGATGCTGGCTGCTGCTCCCCACGGTGGCTCAGATGCGCACACAGATAATGTATCTTGGCTTGCATACTGCAGCCTCTAACCAATCTGATTACTTTCCCCCGCTGGGGCTTTAAATCAAGGGTGGTGCCTGAGAAATTAAATTGCTCTCCCCACGGCTTCCTCTGGCCAAGGCCTGGCTGTCTAGAGGAGGCTGATGTGTATGGGGGTGGGGCAGAAGGATGGGGTGGGAGGGAAGCGGGGCCGGCTCAGTGGGCTCGTCCGCTGCCCACAGGATCCGCAGGGCCTGCCACTACATTGTGAACCTGCGCTACTTTGAGATGTGCATCCTCCTGGTGATCGCAGCCAGCAGTATCGCCCTGGCAGCCGAGGACCCCGTCCTGACCAACTCAGAGCGCAACAAAGTGCGTGCACGGGGGCTGTTTGCCAGCTTCCATGGTACCCTGGTGCTCCCCTCTCCCAGAGCCTACCATTCCAACATTAGAGTGAACTAAAGAAGCTTCTTGGAGGATGGGAAGGGCTTAAGAAATTGCCCAGTCCTGTTCCTCGGGGCAAAGTATGAACCATTTCACGACCAGCCCCCACCCCAACCCTAACTCCGCAACCATACTGCTTACTTTTATGCTCATTCAGTGGAGTGTTACCCTGAGAGCCAGCCAGGGCTTTGAAAGGGGCTTCCATGGTTACTCAGTGGTAAAGAATTCTGCCAGTGCAGGAGATGCAGGTTCAATTCCTGGGTCGGGAAGATCCCCTGGATCAGGAGATGACAACCCACTCCAGTATTCTTGTCTGGGAAATCCCATGGATGGAGGAACCTGGCTGGCTACACTCCATGGGGTTGCAAAGAGTTGAGCACAACTGATTGACTCAGCCACAACTGCCGCCATCCGTGGGTTGAATGTGGAGTCTGACCTAGGGGCATGGGTGAAGTTGGGGCCCTGCAGCTCTACATGGGGAGCTAAAACAACTTGTGGAGGCCTAGGATGGATATCAGGAGGGATGAGGGGGTGGGAAGGATCGGAACTGACAAGGATCCCAGCAGGGGAGAAATCTGTGGAGCAATTCAGACCCAAGATGTTAAGTTCTGACCACGGGGAGGGAAAGGCCGAGGACTGGCCACCAGATCAGGTGGCCCCAGCAACATCCATGGCTCCTCTCTCTGCATCAATTAGCAGTTATAACTGCAAGCTTCTGTCCTGAGGTTGAAATGAGTGGGCCTTGGGGTGGGCATGCAGGAGAGCCTGTGTTTGAGGACTGTATGTAGCCTGATGGTCTCCATGTTATGTGTCCTGCAGGTGCTGAGGTATTTTGACTATGTGTTCACTGGCGTGTTCACCTTTGAGATGGTTATAAAGGTAAGAGCAACTAGAGTGCACCTGGACTCTGGGGCTGGAGGGGTCACCCGTCTGCGCCTCTGGGACAGTGCCTCCCCCAGGGCTGTCACCTCCCGGCCAATGACAGGAGCTCAGTAAGGCCTCTGCTGACCCCTCCTCCAGCGAGGTCTGTCGTGGCAGGACGTGACCACGTGGCTCTCCTTAGAGTGGCACAGGCCTGTGGGAATGGCCCGGGGAGGGGTCAGGTCCCTCACAGGCAGGCAGTGGGAGTCCCGCAAGCGTGGGGACTGTTCTCACCTCGTCATCGCGCTTCCTGGTTTGAGCCAGTGTCCCGGCCAAGGCTTAGGTAGGGATGAATCTTCCTGGCCCTCCACTCTGTTCCCTGCCACCCTCACAACTTGCATTTGTATCTTGTTCCCATCCTCACCCATCTGGGATTGTTCCCATCTATGCATATGCGGTAATGCCTAGTGCTCTGAGCCACTAATGAAAGAGAGGGCTGTTGGGGTGCTGGGAGCCAAGGAGTCTAAGAGCACCCTGGTGACTCTGAAAAGGGCCTTGGGCCTCACAGTTCAGTGGAGAGAGCCCATGGGGCCTGTGCTCCTGTTCTTTGGCTCCTCATGTGGTGTTGGGTTAGAGGCAATGGCAGTGGAGACACTGCCGTGCGGAGCCCAGAGCTCAGGCCCCGAATGACCAGCACCCTGGGGCTCATCGGTGGCCATTCCATCCTTCTTCTGCAGATGATAGACCAGGGCTTGATTCTGCAGGACGGCTCCTACTTCCGAGACCTGTGGAACATCCTGGACTTCGTGGTGGTGGTTGGTGCATTGGTGGCCTTTGCTCTGGCGTAAGTAACTCTTTCTCCTGTCCATTTTCCTTCCCTCCTTCTTTCCTGAGACTGACTGATCTGAGGGCTTCTCCAGGGCTGGTTCACTCAGTGGTGCCCACGAATACTGCCCTGGGAGTCTGCTTCCCAGTTGCCCCTCAACAGAGCTCCCGAGAGCCTTGCAGCTTCAGCTAACCTGCCCGGAATGAGGAGCACTGGCAAACGGAGAGCAGGTCAAGACTCTAGGGAGAAGTCACAGGCCCTGGTGTTCCTCCCTTTGAGTTGAGATGAATGAGCCTGGACAGCAGTCACCTGTGTTCCCCCATGGATTCAGGGTGGGACCAGGGACAACAGGTGTATCCTTGCATTTCTTAATTCTGTCATTAAAGGATCCACTTGAAAGAAAAATGAGGCAGGTAGAACAGAGTTGGGGACCACAGAATCCTGGGCATGGGGAGATTCTCTGCTCATGAGCAGAGGTCCCCCCGAGCTATTCCAGGGGCTTAAGAACCATGTTAATATGTGAAACTCCTGAAGGAAAGACTTTTCAAACCTTCCTTGGTAGCATACTTAGGAAAACAGTCTGAAACCATCCAGGTAGCTAACTATGTTCATTATATTAGGGGATTTTTTTTTGAACACTGGTTCAGGAAAGGACTCTCCTAGCCCTCCAGGGTTTAGCTAGGAAGTAGGCATACTGTCACCTCCTTTTCCTTCAGCTGGTGGGTAGAGGGCCCCAGAAGATGAGTGACAGCCTTCCGGGCTCTGTCTGGACCTGTTCCCACTGTCAGAGCAGCTTCACCCTCTCCCAGTGGGGCAGTGGAATTCCCTCCAGCCTCTCTGAGTACAAGAAAAAGCCAAGTCTTTTAGGCAAGACAAGCTATACAGCATGATGGGGCACAAAGAAAGCATGTGGGGACCTGCTGTCTTGATGACAGCTGCAAAAGGGAAGGAACAAGGCATCTCCATAGACTTGACCTTCCTGGTCCAAGTGGTCGAGTTTGGATCATCTGTCCTACCTTCTCCCCAGACACTGCCCGCTTTCATCCCTATCCATTCTGGCAGAGTGGTACCAAGTGGCAGAGAAAGAAATGGGAGAAGAGTTGAGAATGTTCCTCAAGTGACTGAAATTGGGGAGTGCTCTGTCTGTAGGAGAGATGAAAGGTGCCCAGGTGTGCTAAGAATTTGAGACCTCCCAGAACCTGGAGAAGTAGACCTGTGTCCATTGCTGCCCCAGCCAGGGGGACCCCCCAAAGGAGAAGCAGGCTGAGTGTGACTTGTGACCCGGAGCTGGGCTGGCCATCAGGACAACTCCAGTGTCCCTTGTCCTTATGTGCACCAGTGTATTAACACCATTAGAGTCACGTGGAGTCACTCATACCCTTCACAAGGAAGCAAAAGATTGAAGACAGGAGGAAAAGGGACGACAGAGGATGAGATGGTTGGATGGCATCACCAACTTGATGGCCATGAGTCTGAGCTAGCTCCAGGAGTTGGTGATGGACAGGGAAGCCTGACATGCTGCAGTCCATGGGGTTACAGAGAGTCGGACAAGATTGTACGACTGAACCGAACTGTTCCCAAGGAGATTTCACGAAAGTATTTTCCCAATAATCTGGTCCCTGTGTGGACTGTCAGAGCAAGATAAAAATAAAGGCAACTCTGGCTCTGCTAAGGGGACTCCTAGTTCCTCTTCCTCCTCCTTCATGGAAAAAAATACCAAAGACTGCCTTTGTCCTAAGGAGATCCGCTATTTTTGTTAGAGATAAATCTTACCCCTCAGTTTTTAAAGTCAAGCTCCCATCTCATTTTACCAATTCATTTCTGTACATTATTCATCATATTGTTCTTTCTTGTTCTGATCTCAGTAAAAATAAGTTTTCACTTTGAAGAAATAAGGGACCAAGAAAGAGAAGCATATAGAAAGGAGGCCACCCCGTCCTGAAGACCAGAGCTCACTGGCATCACAGGACAGAGTGGGAGGAAGGGGGTGGGCTGTGGAGTCAGGAAGGCCCAGCTCCTCCACTTACCAGCTTCATGGCCTAGAGTAACATAGCGAGGTATTAACCCGTTTAACTCTCGTTTCTCATCTCTGACAAGGAAACAGAATGATGTGTTTCAAGCACTTAGTCCAGGGCCTGACCCAAAGTGATCAGTAAATGTGAATTCCCTTCCTAATGCTTCCATTCTCCATCATGTCATGAAGTGTGAATACGCAGCAAAATATGTTGATACATAACGGATGCAAATAGTTGAAGATGAACACTATCCGCTTTCCAAGACTTGGTTATTGTCCACACACACCTGGTCTGCGTTGGTGCCAGTGGGGAGGAGGTGTATGTTAAAGGAAGGCTCTCTGCATGCCAGCCTCGTCTCCGCAGTGCAGCAGTCTCTCATCCGATCCAGAGCAGTGACGATGGGCTGGAGGGGTGTCATCTGTCTTGTTCTTTCTCTCTGCCTCTTTGAAACATGGCGGTGGTAGCTTTGGTGCTGGCAGCAGGGGGAAGCCTTAACAGCCCTGGAGCCGAAGCCTCTCTGTTGGTCCTCAGACCAGGTACAGTGCAGGGGACCCCAGGATTCCTCTGGTTCTGGAATCCACACGTATATGATGGATTGAGTGTTTTGATCCATCACTTGCTTTTAGTGATGTCACTTCTCAAATTTTTTTTCATTTTTCTCCAAAGTATAAATGGAACTTTCGCACACTCTCTCTTTTGTTAGCATCCTTCTAAGCTTGCCGTGCATAGCTCCTCTCCCCTTTCTCTTGCTTATGGGACACTCCCCATCTCCTCTGGCCTTCATCACGCTTGCTGGGATCCAGGTAATGCTGTCTCTTGCTTGTGTGCTCGCTCTTACTAATTCTGTTCCCTCCCTTTGCTCATTAAGGGCCCAGAGAATTCAGCTATCTCATCATTTCAGTAGGGCTAGCCAGAGTTTCCCCTGCCAGCAGAGTGAGGGCCTTGCCTCGGGTAAGTTGACATAGAAATAACTCCTATGTCCCACTGTGTGGTGGGGTCAGGGGCTCAGGCCAGCAGGGACCACATGTGAGTCTTTCTATAGGCTTGTCAAGGACCTCCCTCCCTATGGATACAGCTGTCATTGTCACTTCCCATATTTTTTCCCCTCGGAATGTCCACCATTCACATAACATTACTCCTGCCCTCTCTCTACCCCCACCCTTGAAATTGAACCTTGCCATACTAAGGGTTCTACAAAGGCTCAATTTGAACAGAACCGACGGTGATTGCCATGGTAACAGCTTCCCAGAAGCTGTGGACTTCTCAGAAGTGACTTGGTATCCCTTCCACCACTGGCAGCCAGAGCCTTCTCAGAACCCAGCTCCAGTTCCAAGAGCAACACCCCAAACCAAGGGGAGAGAATGGCCCCTAGCTGAATTCTCGGAGAGAGCTGAGCCCTTCTGTGGCAGAGGTCTGCACCTGACGCCATGTATGTTTTCTGGACACATATGTGCTGTTTCTGCAGTGGCCCAAAGGAATCTCTCTTCTCTGTAGCCACGCACATCAAGTGAAGGGATTCTTTATAATGTAAACTCGACAAATTCCACGTGGGGACTTTATTGACTTTTGAGGAGGGGACAGGGCTTTATTTTCTGCATGTGGGCATAGCAGTGGACAAGAAAATAAACGGAAAGACAGCTGTGATCGTACCTTTTCCGTTCTTCCCCATCCACTTTTACATTATAAAGCATTTATAAGAACACTCAGGTCTCTCTCCCTAAGCCGGATAACCTGTGTAAAGGCAGGTGGGCTTCTGGCCGAGGGTGGCGCCCTCATCCCACTGCCCTCACAGCACCGCGCCTTCTTGGCCATGTGAAGACAGAGTGTTTGCTGACTATAAATGTCCCGACTGTGCATTTTCCTCCCTGTGGTTTCAAGAAAAGTCTGGTGAATGACTAGGTCTCTGAAACCATTCTCTTTATCTTTTTCTATTTGAAAAAGAGGGCTTTTTTTTTTTTTTTTCTTTTTCCTGTTTGATGGTTATTGTCCACCAAAAGACCGGAGACCGCTTTTCCCAGTCTTCTCACACCCTGTTGCCATCGCTTCTGCTTCCCATCTTGCTGGGTGGGAAAGCAGAGATGGTTCCAGCCTTGGCATTTCTGGGTATCTGCACTTTGGGCCCCTCACTTTGGGGTGCCATGCCCGCCCAGAGTCAGCTGCCTTGTAGGGGGGTCTTGTGTGTCTACTATGCGGGTTGAGTTCACGAGGCTTGTGGGATCCTGCCCAGTGATGGCCCTGCTGTCTGGCCCCCAGGCTTCCTGTCATTCATGTTCAGCGCAGGGCTTCCTGGGCAGGCAGTGGGTGTGGCCGCCTCTCAGGAGTGACCGCAGAGGAGGACAGGAAGGCTGTGATCCTGCACTCCAGCCCGGGCGCCTCCACCTCGTCATTGCTATTGCTCTACAACATGTTGCTTGACCAGCTCAAGTCAAGTCACCAAGCGAGCTGTCCTGGGTTGGATTCTAAATAGTAAGTCTGAGGCTTATGATGGCTTCTCAACACAGTTTAAAAATGACCAGAATTCTGCTCCTGGATACAGGTCTGTACATCGGTCAGAGTCATGCAGGCTCGTGGGCAGCTGAAAGCTTCCCATTACCATTTTCCATCATAGCAGGGCACGAGGTAAGGTCAGGACTTCCTGGCACGCAGAGGCTCTGGATCACAGCCGCACTTGGCCTTTCATTATTCAGTGCTTAGCCAGGAAAGTAAAACATGAGTCAACCTGCCTCTTGACGCCAGAAAGAGCGGAATTCCCACATTAGCTTTTATTACATTCTTTTCATTGAAGTATGTCACTTTCTGACACTTAACCCTCTGCCCTAGTCTCTCAGATGGATAAGGTCTTCTGAATGCATTCTGAACCAGCCACAGCAGCAGAGCTGGTTCTGAATCCTTTCAATGAAATATACAAGCACAGACCATTTTAAACTTGGAAATGGCACTCTGGTTCTGTTTTTGCATTTGAGGTTTTGTGTTTGTGAAGGTGGGAATGTGCACACATGAGAAAGGAGTGACTATTTAGAACTGAAATGCTGGTACGTGCTCACACTTGGCAGAGCTTGGTAACAATAGAACTGACATTTCACCTCACACCTGCCTGACCCTTCCTCCTGTCCTTTGCAGTCTGCTGTGTCTAAGGCAGTCCTCTCCAACCTCAAGCTTTGCCTTCGGGGCTTGTTTCTTGACAGCCCTCATTCTTTTAACTGTGAAAGGGATGTCTCCCACAGGCAGCTATGACTACACATTAATCTTGGAGGAGGGAGAAAGGTGGACAAAGTCCTACTCCATGCCAGGAAGACCCATTTACCACTGAGCCAGACAGTTCATCCAGTTCCAGTGCTGTGGAAGAGAATGAAGGATTAAAATTAAATTTAGCCATCAGGTAGCCCATTAACTGTGGATTTAGGATGTCAGCCGAGCTGGAATTGGAAATTTCCAGCCATGAACAGATAGGATGTCGTTGCTTGAGACTCCAGCCTTAGGAGTCACCTCGAGAGTGACTTTATCTGACTTTGTGCCCCAGCAGGGACTCTGAAGATGATTAATGGCCATGGGCTCTTGGGGTTCCCACTGCTCTATTTTATACCCTGACAGCCTTGCTTACTGGCTTGGGGAGGGAAAAAGGAGGGTCATGGTGGTAGCACATGGAGGAAGTGTCTGAAAGAAGGAGATAAGTTCCCAGTCTACCTGCTGTTGTCTTTAAGCCCCAGCATGCATGTTTTTTAATGAACACTGGAAAATGCATCATCTGTTACAAGTGCCACTGGTGCTGCTGGGGAACCCTCTGTAGAATGTGTGCTTAGGGACTTTTATATGGAGACAACGAGTGTGAACACCTAAATATCTCTCTTTATTAGCAAGCACAAATTGGAGAGTTGGTTGTTTGTAAATAGGATCTCAGCTTGTGGTCACAGAACCAAGCTAAATGAAATGGTCCAATCCACGTGGAACCCAACAGTTTGACTAACCAAACTCTGGTCCCAGAGTACCCAGCACAAGAAAATGAGGCTTCACAGCTATGGGAAGAGCCCACTTCTGCAGGATCAGTGGAAACTCATCACAGTGCCCTCCATATTTAAAAGTAGGTTTCAGAGTAATTTGGGTCAGATTTCATGATGAGACTTGGAAAGTATAAGCTCAGATCATGTGACCTGCCAGCCATCTGCTTCATCCACACCCATAGAGGCACAGCCTAGCATTATGAATTAGTCTCCAGCTGAAGGGAGTGTATGGGCAGGACTTTAGCTGGCACCAGTGCCTTTGAAGAAAGATCAACAGATGAGGGGTCTTTGGGTATGTTCAGATTATGAAGACTAAGAAGCAAGATAGATCAGGCCACTGTTCATCAGAATGAATAACAAAATCACTAGGCAAGCCTTTGATGGTGCTAGTGGTAAAGAACCCACCTGCCAATACAAGAGACCTCAGAGACGTGGGTTCAGTCCCTGGGTCGGGAAGATCCCCTGGAGGAAGGCATGGCAACTCACTCCAGTATCTTGCCTGGAAAATCCCATGGACAGAGGAGCCTGGTGGGCTATGGTCCATGGGGTCGCAAGAGTCAGACATGACTGAAACGACCTAATACACACACAGTTAGATGCTTTGCTATCTCTTGCTGCTTCCCAGTGCTTAGACAGAAATACCTTCCATCAAGAGTATAGTGCTGGTGTTTTGCAAAGGCAATGATCAGTGTACACAAGGAGCTCACTGAGGTTCATATGCCAGAAGAAAAGAGTTATGCACTAACCACTTAGCATAGAGCTAGTGCTCTGCTCACAGAACAAAGAAAGCTGGCAGAGTCCCAAAGGATTTAGAGCCCTGGGTGATCCCAAGAGATGTTGAGGTATGGGTCAGGAAGGAAAATAACCCCCAAATGGCAGCAGCTGGTCAGTGACAGGGTCAAAGTGCTGGATTTAGATGCCTCACATAGAGGACCTAGCCTTGCCATTGAGTACTAGAGAGTTCTGTTTCCAAAGGCAGGCGTGGCCAATGCAAAGGGGCAACTTCTTCCTCACTTCCATGGGGCTTTAGAATTTTTGAAGTGCTTTCACACTTTTTATTTCATTTGTCACTCTACAGTCCTGTTTCACAGTTGAAAAATGGATTGCCTGAGGTTGACTAGTTTGACTCATTGGAGTAATAATAGCAAAACCAGTTCTTAAACAACTGATCATTTTGATTTCAAGTTCAGGGCTTTCTGCATTACATTAAGCTCCTTCTACCTCTTAGAAGGTAGTTCTAAGTAGTTCTACTTTGTAAAGTCAAACTAGTGGCTTGGTATGGATTTCTCCTCATCCCATGGATCCTCTGTCTCTGCCTGGAAACACACATACCTGGTGGACCAGATGGAGAAAGCATTCCTGACCATGTCCATCTTGCTGTTTCATCTTTATCTTTTTCTTCCCATGAATCCTCACAGGCCCTAGGCTGATGAAGGATACTAGGTTAGACGGCTCCGTATTTGAGCTCATGAACTGCTGGTTTCTTTTGCTGTTTCCCTTCTTTGGTTAAAACCCTCCATTGGTTCCTATGTGAAAAGGCATTGTAACATCGTAAATCGTAACACCATAAATAAGAGCCTAGGTTTCAGAGTCAGGTGTTAAATAAACTTAGCGTTGTTAATTATTAAGCCACCTTTGCTCTCTGAACTTCTACTTACTCATCTGTGAGTAGAAATTAAAAATAACTATTTTGGTCTTATGAGAATTAAGTAAGGTAAAATATATTGTGTCCAGTATAGTGCCAAATACTTTGTATTATATTAGTTAGGTGTTATTATTGGCTACTTAATAATAGTCCAGACACTTTAGGAAGGTTCAGGGTTTCTCACAGCATAACCCCATTGCCCCTCTTCCATTCCAGTACCCTGTCCATTCCCCTAACACAAGAGATTCCTTAAAATCCCATTACTGTTCCCTGCTGGGCTCAGGGGAGGGCAGAGGACCATTCCACTTAAAAGACGGAGGGGCTCTTCAGAACCCAGTGTCTTGGCTCTCTCCCCGACCCCCAAGCACCCTCCTATGAAAGAAGAGTCAGTTCCTAACAGAAATCAATTAAGTCCTTTGAGAAAGTATGTGGTGGGGCGGGGGAGTGGGGAGCACGGTGAAGCTGGAAAGCAAGATTACGGCGAATGATGAGTGATTAACATGGAAAATCTGGAGGGCAGCTGGACAGTTGAGCTGGAAAATTCTCATCTTTACTGATGAGACAAGAGAGGAATGTGGCAGTTATTTTCTGGAGAGCAGCCAGGAACTTAACAAATAAGTAGGAAATATAGTAAATGGGGAAATGGGGAGCCCAACTGAGCCCCTATTAAAGTGGAGCCAGTACATCCTCACATATGAAATTATCCTCACATTAGAGTCAATTTTTAAAACTGAGAAAATTTCACTAATTAGCTAGGCAGTGTAAAAAAAAATTCTGATTATACATCTAGTAGTAAAGACTTGCAAAGTGTTATCAAATGATTATATTTAGATGATCTGTAAAAAGCTCACGAATTTTTTTTCTAAAACAATGTGCCTCAGTTGAAGTACTTGAAGAGGTTGTCCTCTTAGTTTGATAAAGTCTTCCCTTGCAATCTTGTTGACTTGGATAATGGCTTAAATGATTCTTCTATGCAAGGATTTGGGAGAGGCAGTTTGGCCTGGCCCTTGTGTAAATTTATGATATATTTTAACTAATGGGGGCTACATTGTTGATTGACACTTTTCTACTCTGTGGCTTCATTGGCAAGTATTCCTTTCATTTCAGTGAAAATTTTCAAACTGTACTGAAACGTATCTTAACAAAACTGAGAACGCAAGCATGCTTTTTCACAGCCACTCGAGAGCATAGCTTTTCAGTGGCTCCTCTGCAGTGAGAGACTTGTGTGAAAGATACGCAGAGCAATGACTAATCTTCATTTCACTTTTGGCCTGTGTCTAATTACCAGCCCTGGCTCCACTCTGTGGGAGTCAGAGTGGGACAAATAGCCCTCCAGCCAGGACTTGGGCGGTCACAGTCGGCTGTTCAGATCAGAGTGCACCGTCGAAGAATTCCACTTCCCGAAACAAGGGATACACAAGCACACTGGTCAGAGATCCCCTTTTTCCATAGCACGATATTTTACTAAGATCTTGGGGTAGTATTAATTGTAGACAGCAAATTCTGCTCTTTATCTGAGTGTGTGAGAGAAACAAAAATTATTGAACCTTCCTTCATACAATGGGTATCTGTGAGAATGAACCCGTTTAGACTCTACTGGATCTCAAGTTCTTGGGGTTAAAGTCCTGAGCCAAGAGGAAGGTGAAAGCCTGGACCACCTGCCCATCCATTGATCCCACGCTTGTCTCACTTCAGGGATATGGGAGATTCTCCTTTAGCTTCTCCTCGAGATGCATGCGGCCTAGGAAAGAGATGGTGACCCATGTAGTTGTTTTGGTAAAATTGTCAATCAAATGATTCTGTTTTTCCCACAGCATTTAGCTTGCAGTTTTACCTTCATTTGCTTGCTTGTTTATTTGAGACCTGTCTTCTCTCCTAGATTAGGTGAGCTCCAAGAGGGTAGGGACCTCGTTTGTTTTGTTCACAACCATGTAGCCAGTACTTTAGGATAGTGCCAGACATTTATTAAAGACTCCGTCAGTGCTGTCGAACGAGTGGATTAGAGGTATATTTGGCTGACCTACCACGTGTCCAGTCTCATGCATGAGAAGACACTGTTACAACTCAGGAGAAGACATTACCTCTGCCTTCTGAGAATTTGGAGACTATCACGTGAGAGATTTAAGGTTTATAAGGCCTTGGGGTTTAATTCTCAACCATTCATTTGACATTTACAGTGAAAAGTAATATACTTTCCAATATGGGGCCATTCCCTGAATAAAATCGTCACTAGAAGTCTTTGCTTGTGGCATATGGTGGTGTAACACAGGTTTATGGTACATAAAAAAATTAAAGGAAGAAAAAGTACCCTTCACAGCAGACTGTCAACCAAGAAGCAAAGGCTGAATTCTAGCCACTTCTCCATAGCAGCAGGCCTGTTCACCCATGGCGCTGGGGCTCACTCACTGAGGTCTTATGCAAGGCACATCTTCCCCAGGCTGCAGTTTTGTTTGCAGTTAAGAGGATTTCAGGGATCTCTTCCAGCTCTAGAATTTGGTGAGCCATTTGACAGAGCCTGGAACTGAAACCTGCTGGCGCAGAAGCTAGTGGTGCAGAGCGAGAGCTCTGATCATCACGTAGACTTGGGTTCAAGTCCCAGCTCACCCTGCCAGGGCCGAGCACTCTACTTCTCAGCATCTCATCTGTGAAACAGAGATGATAATACCTTTGTGCTAAAGTGATTAGGATGTCCAAATAAAGAGTTGCACTAAAAGTGCTTAACACTGAGTCTGGCCAAGAATAAAAATTAAAGTTAGTCCTCATATCTCATATGTTTTATATTCATGCTCTCCATCTTTATTTGTGTCATATGGCAACCCACTCCAGTACTCTTGCCTGGAAAATTTTCATGGACAGAGGAGCCTTGTAGGCTATGGCCCATGGGGTCGCAAAGAGTCGGACACGACTGAGCGACTTCACTCACTCTAAACCCCACCGCTAGAGCAGGGGTGATTTGTCTTCCAGCTGCACAGTAAAAAGCTCACAAAGGACAGGTGGTCATTTAATTTATCAAAAGGCATCTCTGTGTGTGACATCAGGACCTTGATAGACAGTGCCTTCCCCTATAATTCAAGCTGGATTTGTGATGTGGCCCTTCTGTGCTTTTGAGAGATGTCAGAGTAGCCCTCTCCTGGACATTGCGTGTCCCTCTCCAAATGAAATCCTTCATAAATATCAATATGCCATGATGCTTTGAAACACCTTTCCCAACACATGGTTTCTGGCCCAGAGTAGGCCTTTTTCCTCTAGTCTGGTATCTTATACATTCACTGGGAACAGAGTTTGACTGAGGACTACTAAGGAAGAGGACGTGAAAGCCCACATTTAGAAAACTTCAGTTCAGCAGGACTCCATGAAATAATGTACAGCTTGGGGAATGCCGTCAGGTTAGAGGCAGTGTCACTAATGCCTGCAGAGGGCCTTGGCCTTTCCAGGGTAGAGAGGTGGGTATGGAGCCATGGTGAGCTGGCCCTTCCTTTCACAAAGCGTGTGGACTCTGCAAGTGCCAAGGCTGTAAGCGGGATCACCCAGGACTGGACTTCTCCAATTTCCTATCACCCTAAATGCTCCTTTCTCCCTGAAGTTTTCTGACTGTCTCCCTTCTCTCCATTCCCCTCCCCTCTTTTTTTTTTTTTTTAACTGCTTCCTGTTTGGATCCTCCATAGGAATGCTTTGGGGTAAATATTTTTTTCTTCAATTTTCTTTGAAGTGGGATGGAGGAGGGAGAATGTATGATTGGGAGGTAAGGAGCTGACTCACCAAGAAAGCAGTGATGAGTTTATGTGAGTGGTGTGTCCTCATTGACATCTAAGAAAACCAAAGCTAGGAGTCACCAAGCTTTCTTGGAAAATGATCATTCTTACTGGTTTGGATGTATATTTGGGCTTTATGTTGCCTTCTTAGATAGTTTTATCGACCAACCTGATAAAGTAAAAGAGTTTATCAAATAGACAAAACCCATGGATGCAAAAGGCCATTGCTATCAATGTGATACTTTTGGGTTATCTACATTCAGATCTACAGTTGAGTAAAAGTGACTTACAGGTCATGGATTATAACCATTTAAGAGGGTCTCAAAATATATATTCTAGCCAGTCAGTATTTCATTAAACGTCTTCCTACCTTGCCTTGTATGAAAGAATAGATGGCCTTTGATCTTCCTGTTCGGGAGGATGGGTATGGCAGGGAAGACAGGGTGGAAAACAGGTAGAAGCCTTGGAGTTTCCATCTGATGTTCTAGATGGATCTCATTTCTTCTGATTGTGTCATGGTAATCTGGGCCAGTGTGAGGGAAGAACCAAAGCCTGAGCTCACTATTTAGAGTTTCATTTCCTACCATCTGTGTGTTTTACAAATTGCACTTGTTTGACTTGAATGCAAAGATCTCAGGGGATGAGTGGGGTGGAGAGAGAAATGCAGGTTGACTTATTCATTTCCTTCCTAAAAATAGATGTATTTTGTCTACTAGGAGCAAACATTTTTGAGAGGCTGAAGGGGGAGGGTCATTAGCTGTAAGACAAGGATAAAGGTGGGCGGGGGCTGCAGTTTGGGCCTCCCCTAACTGTAGGCTGTCCACAGTTTGTGCTGGATGCAGAGGGCTTGAAATGGGAAGGACTGCAGGAAGAGCCAGCTGCACAGAGATAATGGGGGTGTGAGCCAAGGTCCTGGCTGGAAGCCTGCATGACATGCTGTCTCTGGAGCAGGCAGCCTAGCACAGCAAGGGCATCATGTCCCCACCAGCCCTCCTCACCCTGCTCTCCCTGGAACTGTGCAGAGGTGACCAACCTATAAACCAAAAGAAAGGACTAGGTTGAGTCTTCTAATAAGACTTGTTCTCAACTCGTGCTCCCTATTCAATTCAACAAATCTTAGGTTGGCTAAAAAGTTTGTTTGGGTGTTTCTGTTAAGATATATGGAAAAACCCAAATGAACTTTATGGCCAACCCAATATTATTAGAGAGCCTTCTGTTGAAGACTTCCTAGGCTAGGCACGGTGCCCATCCACAGTGGACTATGGCCCTGTTCCTTAGTCAATGGATCATCCATTTCCATTTGGCCAGTGTGGTCATGAGCAGCGTGACTCTGGCTGTTGGGAAGGGGAGAAGTGTTGATTAACATATGTGCATGGGTGCCTCTGTGGTGTCCCCGTGTCTCCCTCTGCATGAGTATACATGGGTGTGTGAGTGTACATGTGTGCTTATGAGTGTGTACACCCGGGGGAGTGATTGGGAAGTTTTCTCGGAGCATGTTTCTTGGGGGTCTCCCTGAAGGAGTCTACTCTGACCCAGTTTCTAGCCTCTTGCCCACCTCTCTCCCCCTTCCCCCTGCTTTGTTAATGCAGTAGGGTGACCATCTCTTTAATTCTCCCCTATCCTGTGATTCCCTGGGGCTTCTCTGCAGAACCAACAAGGGCCGGGATATCAAGACCATCAAGTCCCTGAGGGTTCTCCGTGTCCTGAGGCCGCTGAAGACTATCAAGCGCCTGCCCAAGCTCAAGGTGATGTTCGCCAGTTTCTTCCCTTCAGCTCCCCTTTGTCCATTTTTCCTCTCTAGCCACCATTGGCCTGCTTTGGGAGAATTATTTCTGGAAATATTCCTGTTGCTCGCATGAAGACTAGGATTCTTTTTGTCTGCTAAAACTAAGGGTCTTAGTCTCAAAGGAAAATAACCAGTGTCCCAAGAACTCTCCAAGGAGGCTTTCACCCCTTGACTCTAAATCTAGGAGGTATTTTTCTACCCACTGTGGCAAGTCATAGGAAGAACCTTGTGTGGCCTTGTCGTTGGGCATCCCGTGTGGTTAAGGTGGGTCAGACACCAGAATGGAGGCAGCAAGAGCCCTCTGTGTCATGGTCTGTGTACTTGGTCAGACAAAGTAGCCTGGGGTGGTTTCTTTCCTCATGATTCTAGAGAAACAAAGGACCTTCTAGCCTTGATGCTTCATATTTTTGAGGCATGAATAGGTCAGTAACTTGCCCAAGGACAGAGTCATTGTTGGCACCAGCAGAGAAGAAATGGGGAAGTGAGCTTCCACAGCTGAGTTCTCCTTGTTCCCAAGACCTGTGTCTGCATAGGTCTAAGTCTGGCTTCCCCTGCCCCCTGGCCCGATGGCCCATCCTGAGCTCCTTCCCTGAGGCTTCCTGCCCTCAGGTTGCTGACATGTGGAACTCGCCTCTCCCACACACATCCGCTGCTGTTACTGAAGCCGAAGCCGCATTGGATAGAAGTTCTTCCTCCCTGTATTCCTGTGAATGAGAGCCAGTTACCACTGGGCAGGGAACTGGGGACCTCCGTGCTCCCCATTCCTCTGTCCCATTGAGTTTACATCACCTCTAATATTCCCCACCCATCCTCCACCAGCAGCACCCCAGCTGCTTCCCTTTCAGCCCTCTGGCTCTGCGGGGGGATGGTAAGCCAACCAGGTTGATCAGAGGCTTAGGATCACAGAAAGGTCTCATTTGAAAGACCCCTAACTGGCTGAGACACGGCTTCCTCTCAGAGCCTGGGGCCCTGGCCGCTTGTATGGGTTCCTGAGGAGAGAGGCTCATGCCTCACGGGAAGTGTCCTCACTGCCTGCTCTCCTCCTCCACTGCCTGGCCTCCCCCTGGATGAGGCGCCTCCCATGGTGATGGGCCCAGCATAGGGCCTGGCCTGGCTCAGCACCCATGAACATTCATTCCTTTCTGCCTCACCCCCAGCAAAATATGGCCAAGAGCCCTGGGGCCCGACAACTAATGTTAGCCACAGCCCAGGTCCACTGGTCTCATCTCTGAGCTATGCTGTGGTCCAGAGAGGAGCTCAGACAGGCGGACGGTATTACTCACCAGGCTGGAGAAGGCGCCCCCAACCTTGGCTAATTCCAATTAATTAGGAAGGGCTGGCTCCTCACTCTGCAGTTCCATAACCTGAGGGAAATGTAGGTGGATCTGATAATTCCATGAGTCTGCGTGTCGCTCCCATTCCCTGCAGTGCTGAACTAATTAAACCAGCAGTGTTCACCCAGCACCGTGAAGAGGCAACCGCTCAAATGCAGGGCCACTGTGGGGCTAGACTCGCCAGTGCGCCAAACCTACAAACCTAGAAAACAACCCCAAAATGGTTTGAAATACGTTGAATTCCCATGTCGCTCTTCATGGCATAGGGCCTAGAAGGGATTCTCCAGAGGGAGATTCAGTGCCTTGGACTGAAGTGCAAGTTCCTGGTTCTGACCTTCAGTCCTCCTGTCTCTAAGAAGGCAGCTTTCACCCCTTCCCACATCACCTGTTGAATCTTTAAACCCAGCACAGCTAGCTTTAAACTAGAGAACCTTTATCTGAAGTGTGGAATGCAGTTGGGGGTAAATGTATGAACTTATTACAGAATATCATTAAAGTGAACAAAGATGATAGTTTATCACTCCCCACTCCATTTAGAAAGGCAAAGGGAAAACAATACATATTCAATATACAAATCAAATCTAAGAATGTGCCCCAAATAAATGAGGTTTATAGATAAGCTATTTAATGTATTGCAGAAAAGGGATCCTTAAAATCATTTAGCCCTAAAACGGGCTAAATGATTTCGAGGATCCCTTCTCTACAGTGCTTTCTGTTCCACACTAAGTGAAGTGCATGTAATGGAATTCCACAGAGGACTCCCTCCACTGCCTGCTGCCATCTGGTCTCTTCTGCTTCGGGTTTCCTTTCAGATTCAGAGCATGTGTTCCCCTCCCAAGCGGCAGGTTCCTGTAGTCATGACCAGGTTAGAGGCCAGGTCTGAATCCTGTAAGTGTCGCTTCTTAGTAGGGTGGTATCTTCTGGGGCACCTTCTCTGAGCACCCCAGGTTGTGTGGGTCCCATTCAGCTGCAGGCAGATCCACAGGCCATTCCAGGGACTCATACACCAGGGCTTTTTTTTTTCTGTTCTCAGGCTGTCTTCGACTGTGTGGTCACCTCCTTGAAAAACGTTTTCAACATACTCATTGTCTATAAGCTCTTCATGTTCATCTTTGCTGTCATCGCAGTTCAGCTTTTCAAGGGCAAGTTCTTCTACTGCACGGACAGTTCCAAGGACACGGAGAAGGAGTGCATGTAAGTGCCGCCGGCGCACCGCTCACTCTCTGCTGAAGTGTGTTTGGATAAGGTCCACTCCTCCCTTAATAGATAGGTCATTTCTTCCTCTCTTACTTAAATCCATTCCACTATGGAGGAAAACAAAAGTCAAAATATGAAGTTGCTACATTTTGATTGAGTACCTCTTTTGTGTCAGGCATGGACATTTCACATCAGGTTTAAATTTTAAATCTTTCTCATGATCTTCTGAGATAGATCTTCTGAGATAGATCTTCTTTACACATTATAGATGTGGAAGTTGAAGCACAGAAAGTTTAAGTTGCTCAAGATTACCCAGCAACTGGTCTTCCCTTGTGGCTTAACTGGTAAAGAATCCGCCTGCAATCTGGGTTCGATCCCTGGGTTGAGAAGATCCCCTGGAGAAGGGAAAGGCTACCCACTCCAATACCTGGAGAATTCCATGGACTATATAGTCCATGGGATCGCAAAGAGTCAGACGTGACTGAGCAACTTTCACTTTCACCCAGCAACTAATGAAAAGATTAAGATTTAATCTTCCATGTCTGTTGGGCACAAAATCTCATTTTTGTTCCATGATAATATGCTGTCATAATAAAATCCCTCCTTCCTTGCATTTGAATGCCAATAATTCAGTAATTACTACAGTACGTTATTGTAGTCCCTAGAATTTCTTTGCTCTTCTATGAGCTATAGTGACAAGGTTCTGGTTCATTTCTGCTCTGGTTTTAGAGGCAACTATGTAGATCATGAGAAAAACAAAATGGAGGTGAAAGGCCGAGAGTGGAAGCGCCATGAATTCCATTATGACAACATCATCTGGGCTCTGCTGACCCTCTTCACAGTCTCCACAGGGGAGGGATGGCCACAGTAAGTAATGGGTTTGACTTGGCATGCTTGTCTGTAAGCTGGGCTGGAACCATGAGTTTGCCTTGAGAAGCTGATTTAGGATGAACAAGGCTAACACTTGGGTATTGTACCAAGGAAGGTAAGTGGTTATGAGTAGGTGAGACAGGCAGGAGAGAAGAAGAATGAAAATCCCTCAGACAGGAATCAAGCAGGATCTGATGAAGTCAGGGAAATAACTGGTGCGCTTCATGTTTTAGCTGATTATCAAGGAGTTGAGTGGAGCCATCTGACTCTTACAGAACAAATGAACTTTGAACAGCTCTCCACACCTTAGGAGAGTCCCTGAGTACTGTTTAAGACACATTTATCATCCAGGTTGACCCTGGACATGAGAGAAGTTGAAGCTTAAGGATGAGCTGGCAGAACCCAGGGACACTTTCTGTGATCATACCTTATATGGTAAAAGTAACAGAATGCAGTTTTTTTATGCTGTTCATGGCGCTAGTGGTAAAGAACCCACCTGCCAATACAGGAGACGTGAGAGACGCTAGTTCGATCCCTGGGTCGGGAAGATCTCCTGAAGAAGGAAATGGCAAACCACTCCAGTATTCTTGCCTGGAGAATCCCATGGACAAAGGAGCCTGGCAGGCTACGGTCCATGGGGTCACAAAGAGTCAAACATGAGTGAAGTGACTTAGCACATAGGTGCAGGCTGATTTTTTTCAGAGACTTGGCAATAACCAAGGCACCACTTTTTGGTGGCAGCATACTCTGTTGGCAGCAAAATGCCAAAGGGGAATTGCGGAGTCTTGCTATTTTATAACAACCTCAACTATAAAATAATGTCACTCTGGTGCTTAGGAGTTGGATCCATGACGGCACAGGGGCTAGAAATAGCAGTGGCTAGGGGGTCACCAGATCGCCACCAGCTTGGTTGGTGGCTGTGGATCGCCACCAGCTTCCCAAATTCATGGAAGACCCATGAAGTTTAAAGAGTCAAATAAGAAAATGCTGGGGGCTTCCCTGATGATCCAGTGGTTAAGAGTTTTCCTTCCAATGCAGCATGAGTGTGCTCAGTCCCTGGTTGGGGAATTAAGAACCCACAAGTGTAGTGGCCAAAAAACCAAAACATAAAACGGAAGCAGTATTGTCATGAATTGAATGAAGACTTTAAAAACGGTCCACATCCAAAAAAAAAAAAAAAAAACTTGAAGAGTATATATATATATATATATATATATATATGTGTGTGTGTGTGTGTGTGTGTGTGTGTGTGTGTGTGTATATATATATATATATATATATAAAATAGGGGGCATATCAGCTAATGAAGCCCTGAGTCAGAGCAGCTGCCAAGACCGCCTCCTCGATGCCTGCCTCCTCTTTCTGTCCCCAGAGTCTTGCAGCACTCGGTCGATGTGACAGAGGAAGACCGAGGCCCGAGCCGCAGCAACCGGATGGAGATGTCCATCTTTTACGTGGTCTACTTTGTGGTCTTCCCTTTCTTCTTCGTCAACATCTTTGTGGCTCTCATCATCATCACCTTCCAGGAGCAAGGGGACAAGATGATGGAAGAGTGCAGCCTGGAGAAGAACGAGGTGAAGCAAGGGGGTCTGGAGCGTCGGGGCAGCGGGGGCTCCAGAAAGTACTGTCAGACCAGCAGCATTAGGAGGAAGACAGAATGTTCTCCACTCTCTTATGAAGTAGAGAAATGGGGGGAAATGTTTTAGTTGGTCATCAAAAAAACATCTTTGGAGCATCTGCTATGTTTAAAGCCCAAGAATAAGGCATAGAAATGGGCTTCCCTGGTGGCTCAGATGGTAAAGAATCTGCCTGCAATGGGGGAGATCTGAGTTCAGTCCCTCGGTTGGGAAGATCCCCTGGAGGAGGGCATGGCAACCCACACCAGTATTCTTGCCTGGAGAATCCCATGGACAGAGGAGCCTAGTGGGCTGTAGTCCATGGGGTTGCAAAGAGACATGACTGAGCGACTAACACTTTCACTTTCATGAGGCACGGTGACCTGGAAGGGATCTATTTAAGATGCAGTCCTTACTTTTATGCAGCAGGTAGTCTAGAGGTTGGGGGTGAAAGACATGTGCTAACATTATAACATTAAGACATCTGCTTCTCTGGCAGTGTCCCTCGATGGTGTGTATTTACTGTAAGGGTAGGGAACAAGTCTTACTTGTTACTGCTTTTGTAGTAACAAGTGTGGTTCTGGCACATTGTTGAGTTCATTGTTTTTACCCTGGAACTGCACTAGAAATCGTTAAGAGTCTATAAGACAAATGCAAGAAAGTGCTGTGGGAATGCACAGGGAGATAGATTTTCACTTCTGACCACAGGCACCAGGTACAGCTTCCTGCCTAGTCATCTCACCCATGTGCTGTGTAAGAGAGCACTATTATCAATGAAAACATTAAGTCCTTACTCTATGGGACTTGCTGTATGACAGTATCAAGTCCTTACTGTATGACATCCCACTTGTAGCTTTGTGCAGATGATTTCTTTTGCTACTTTCACCTCTGTTTGCCCAGTCCTAGCCTCTTCTACACTGTCCTCTTCTCCTAAGCATCTAACAGAGAGCCCCCCAGGGTGCGAGGTTTGGGGGATCTGAGCCTGGCTAACCAGTGTGACCCTCCCGCAGAGGGCGTGCATCGACTTCGCCATCAGCGCCAAACCGCTCACCCGCTACATGCCCCAGAACAGGCACACCTTCCAGTACCGCGTCTGGCACTTCGTGGTGTCTCCGTCCTTTGAATACACTATCATGGCCATGATCGCCCTGAACACCATTGTGCTCATGATGAAGGTGAGAGAGTGGTGGCTGGGAGGCGCTGGGGTGAGCCGAGCCTCGGCGACTGCCACCTCACAGGGCACTTGTGTGTGTGCCCAAGACACTGAGAAAACCCTCCAGGAGGGTGAGGGGGAGGTAGGGAGGACAAATGGGGACTTGGTGTTTAGTGGGAACAGAGTTTCCGTTTAGGAAGGTGAAAAATTTGGAAGATGGTAATGGTGAATGTACTTGGTGCCACTGAACTTTAGTTAAATATGGCTAAAATTGTGTGCTTTGTATGATGTGACTTTTGCCACAATAAAAAACATTAAAAAAAATTCAAGATTGGGAACTCTCTGGCAGTCCATTGGTTCGGATGCCTCGCTTCTGTTGCAGGGGCACAGGTTCAATCCCTGCTCAGGGAACTGAGATGCCACAAACTATGTGCCATGGCCAAAAAAAAAAAAAAAAAAAAAAAACGGCTTACCAGTCTGTTGCTCCTTACCTACTTTTCCATCGTGGAATCTCTCTTTGATCTTGTCTCCATCAGCAACCCAGCCTCTAGGTCCTTGGGGTCAAATGCAGTGTAATACATAGCATCAGTCATGGAACTCTGAAAACAAAGGCTGGTGATACAGTCAGATGCAGGAGAGGTTGGAAATGTCAGATGTGGGTGATTGTGGAGTTCCAAGAGTCAGAAGAGGTTTGATGTTATTTAATACTAAATGGTTAAGTAATTAACTCTAGGAAATGTTTCTGCCCTTCTCTCCTTCAGTTTTGGGAAGACTGGCCATTTTGCTAATAAGATTTGTGTTCTTCTCTGTTTTCTTTTGCTACATAGGATGTGTACTTCTCCTCTCTGGCCCTAGATGACCGTCTTCCACATCATGCAGCAGAATGTCCCCCTAGGGCAGGGATGCCAGATGGCCAACCTCTGTGACCTGGACATGCCTCTTACCTTTCCTGTTTTCTCTTCCTGGCAGTACTACTCTGCTCCCTGTACCTATGAGCTGGCCCTGAAGTACCTAAATATCGCCTTCACCATGGTGTTTTCCCTGGAATGTGTCCTGAAGATCATTGCATTTGGCTTCTTGGTATGTTGTGGGATTTATCCTGGCCTCATGCTATCTTCCCTTCTCTTTGGGCTCATTCCCAGCCTCTGTTGGAAGGGAGGGGTGGTCACTGCTATTCCAGAAATGGTTCACACATCCACCCACCTAATTGTAAGTTTGTTTGGACTGCTCAATAAAAGGTCATACAGACAAGATGCTGTGTGAGGGTGTTAGGAGAAGAGGCAAAGGGAACCAGAGCCCTCATAGAGACCTCAGCCCTGTTCCTCTCAAATTCTATCAGTGGTCAAGGAGCCACCAATATTGGGTCTTACTGGAACTTAGTAAGATTTACCTGTTGAGGAGGAGCCAAGCAAGGATTGGACTAGTAAACCCAAGTGCTTATTTACTGATGGAAGGTTTTTTATAACTCAAATGGGAGGATATCTGTCCCTCTTAGCCTCCAACATAGAAAATAATAGATTTTATTAATACCTAATTGTCCTCCTCCCTTTAGTTACATGAAGAGTAACTTTTGCCAACAAAAATAAATGTTTAGTACTAAAGCTTACAAAGACTGCTGCTGCTGCTGCTGCTAAGTCGCTTCAGTCGTGTCCGACTCTGTGCGACCCCATAGACGGCAGCCCACCAGGCTCCCCCATCCCTGGGATTCTCCAAGCTAGTGACCTTTAAATTGTCTGTATGTGAGAGAGAGAGAGGTGGGCGTTCTGGAATAGGTTGGGGCGCATTGGGATGAGTTTTTCTGGCATGAATCTTCCTTTTACTTTTTTTCAACTGCTAATTATAGTTCTGGCAGATTCTCACATCTGCCATCAAGCATGTTAAGCAAACCTAGCCCTTTGCTTCAGTGTCCTATAAACCAAACAGTTCTCTCTGCCACCCCACCCCCCACCCTTGGCTCAGTGTTTACAGTAAGATCAGTGGGATACAGATAAACCCACCTGACAGCTGTTTCACACTTATTCTGTGTGTGAGCTACCATTTCAAATTATATGTGTATATGGCATTCCCTGAAAGAAGAGAAACTCTGCATATTATCTGAATATGGGTTTGACTGCTGGCAGCTTGAGCAGGGACTCTGACCGCAACGTGGTGGTTGTGAGTGTTGACGGTGAGGGTTGCTTCTGGCTTCCCAGTGGTTCTTTGCAAAGTCATTGATTTGATGGTGTAGGGAGGAGAGTTGAAGGGAACCATGGCAGGTGGCTGTATTGTTGGTTGTTGGACTCCCTTTTGAGTCTTATAGAAATCAAAAAAGTAAACTACCAGCCACAAAGATGCCTTTATAATACAGTCTAGCCCTGGGCAGGGGGAGCAAGGGGCAGGGGAAGCTTATACAACAACAGGAAAAGTTTTCCTCCGTATCTTGATTACTTGCATGTTGGATTGATACTGTCTGTGCTTAGGCCCCCAATTATGTGTCAAATTATAGGGAATACTGAATACCTACTTATAAGCTTAACTAGGTGATTCAGCCCCAAAGCCTGCCTCCTTCCCACCCTCACTCGCATATTTTCATTCAAGGTCTAAAAGCATTTGAACACTATAAAAGGCACCACTAGCCCCAAATAAGTCTTTTCATTGATATGGTACTGTGGGTTTTCAGAATTCCATAATATATACTGTTTTGTCAGATCTTCACAATGACTCTGAAATAGATGTGGCAGAAACTATCCTTGCTATTGTTGTTGTTATTTTAAATGAGGGAAGTGAAGTTTCAGAATGGGAATAAAAAAGGAAGGAAGAAGAAGAAAGAAAGGGAGAGAATTAAAATACATTGGTTGTCTGGAAAAAGAAAAGTGAAAGTGTTAGTTGCTCAGTCATGTTCGACTCTCTGTGACCCCATGGACTGTAGCCCACCAGGCTCCTCTGTCCATGGGATTCTCCAAGCAAGAAAACTAGAGTAGATAGCCATTTCCTTCTCCGGAGGATCTTCCTGACCCAGGGATTGAACTCAGGTCTCCTGCATCTCAAGCAGATTCTTTACCATCTGAGCCACCAGGGAAAAAAGCTTTACATGTTATTCATTTTACCTTCATGAGAACTCTATTTTATTAGACTGGGCATTATGGGTTTCTTCTTATATGGATGAGCTGGGGCTCAATAAGATTCAGTACTTCGCATAAGTTTACTAAAAGGCAGAGCCTGTATCAGATCCTGGTCTATCTGGCTTCGGAAGCCCACACTTTGTCCTCCATAATCTCCTAGTCTATATACTATACTCCTCTATGCTTTACCATGCTGCATTGTAAAGCCTCCTCTACTGGAATCCAGGGCTTCTGTTCCCCGAGATTTAGATTTGTATTCTAGCTCATATATGGGGACTATCTAAGAATGCAACGCAGGAGACCCATGTTCAATCCCTGGGTTGGGAAGATCCCCTAGAGAAGGAAATGGCAACCCACTCCAGTATTCTTACCTGGAGAATTCCATGGCTAGAGGAGCCTGGCAGGCTACAGTCCTTGGGGTTGCAAAGAATCGGACATGACTGAGTGACTATTCCTCACTCACATCTAAGAATTAGGAAGCTCACCCCAGGTTGGAAATAGGAGAGCCCTGAGATGTGAGGAACTCAGAGACTCAACTTGGCCCAAGTCCTGAAGGAGTAGGCACCCTTAACAGGTGAGTTTGTGAGGCTAGATGTCTGGTTTATCTACATGCTGGCAGGTGCCTGTGACTTTTGAGTCAGACAGACCTTTCCAAGCCTCAGTTTTCTCTTGCATTAAAGGAGGATAACAAGAACTGCCATGTACAGCCGTAGATCCTCTGTGTGTGTCCAATCAGGGAATATACGTAAGACGTCTGGGCCTGAGTAGGTGCTCGTAAATCTACCTTCTCTCTCCCCACACCATTTCTCTCTATCACATCTCCCTCCCCACTCTTCATGCCAGTCCTACCACTCAGTAATTTGTGAAGTATTTATCACTACCTACTTAGAGCATCCATGGGAAGAATAAATGAACTGAAAGAATGCTGAGTAAGGGTCTGGCACAGAATCTGGCATGTATGGTAAGGATTCTTGAATGCCAGCCCTGGGGGTGGGAGAAGGTATAGTTGCGCAGTCTCAAGGGTCACTTACAGGAGCTCTCACCCACGGGTAAGTGGGTAATGTTTTGGAGACCCAGGTATTCTCTTTCTTTTAAGGAATATAGTTCAAGGTCTGTGTTTACCTGAGCCCTGGAGATGAGAGCAGGGTCCACTTTGCTCTAACGTTCCGGAGCTGAATGTTTTCTGGTTGGTGCATTTTCCAGGTCCTTTACTCCTTCGTCTCCTTTAACCTTCTCATGTCATTATTGCTTCCTTATATTTTATTTATTCACACCTTCTTAAAAGGTGTAACAGAGCCGAGAAAGATGGGAAGATGATTTTGTTCATCCTATTGCCAATCAGAAGTTGGTTTGAAAAGGTTCAATGAAGTTAGGAAGAGATTTTTGGCACATCTTTGATCTTTAGGCACTTAGGACATCTCTGTGACTTTTACTGTTAGTTGAAAGTCAGAATGGTATATTTATAGGGTCCCATGATACTATTTAAATAATTTAAAAGTTGTAGTTATAGAAAAGCTTAGACTAATACTGTAAATCATTTTATTGTCTTGTAGGTGACAATGATGATCTTTCTTTTCTTGGGGGTCAACATGTTCTAGGCTACAAATCACTTTCTTGCATATTTTTATGTAGTATTACATTAAAAAATCACATGTGTTCTTTATATAACTTTTTAGTGACAGCTTCAAAAACAAGGTCTTCAAATAGTGATGAAACTGCTTCCCAAATGAGAAATTCTCAAATTAGTGAAGGAGAAACCACATTTTTGGTTAGAAATAGGAAACTAAAGCCAAAGTTAAAATGAACTTGTCTTGGAACTGAAAAGCTTTAATTCCAAGTGAAAGAGTTATATCATGAAAGATGTATTTTCTTCATTTTTCCCCCTTCTTTTCTTTTCTTTTTTCCCCCCAATGCTCATGGCTGAATTCACTTGGCAGAACTATTTCCGAGACACCTGGAATATCTTTGACTTCATCACTGTGATTGGCAGTATCACAGAAATCATTCTGACGGACAGCAAGGTAAATAGCTCTTCGATCTTTCTCTTTAAGCTCGGCCCTGGAGTAGCATTAAAACAATCCTTGGCACATTCAGTCCATTTTTAACTCCTCAAACCCAATATGCAGCCCCCTATTCACTTCCTCAGTCCTGAGCTTTCCCCAGAAAATGGGACCATTGGATGGCACTGGATCTCATGGAAGGTGTGGTCCCATTTGCACGACTCAAATAGGTGAGTGGGATAGAGGGCCCAGGAGAGGCCATGTTACAGTGTTCTGCTAGATTCTTCAGGAGATACCAAGAATCTAGGCACAGGATCTTTGCCCTCAAAGTTGTTAGACCTGAAGTGGTTCCCTGAGATGGTTCATCCCAAACAAAACTTGGAGAGCTTATCATAAAACCATCATGTTCTAGAGGGATTATGAGGTCTGCTCTCTGACACCCACGTGCAGAGTCAGGACCACTCAGAGACCGGGGAGGCCAGTTTTGCCAACTGTGTTCTGGGCACCCATCTGGCGAACTTCTGTGCCTTCCTGCCTGGGAACAGAGGGTGGGCCTAGGGAGGCTCGGAGAGATGGTCCTCTCTGGCCCGCCAGCTGGAGACAGGGTTAAAAATGAAAGACACCATTCGTGTGCAATTTTATGATCTGAATGAGGGATAAATGCACAAATTCCAGTGCTTAACTTTTCTAAATGACCCAAATGTCACTAATGATACGTTTCCTTCTGGTCCACCAGCTGGTGAACACTAGTGGCTTCAACATGAGCTTTCTGAAGCTCTTCCGAGCGGCCCGCCTCATCAAGCTGCTGCGTCAGGGCTACACCATCCGCATTTTACTGTGGACCTTCGTGCAGTCCTTTAAGGTAAAAGGCCTTACCAGCTCCTCCTCTGAGGGTTGGGGGCCTCCTGTCACATCAGACAGGACACTGGGCAACACAGCATTATTCTGCACGTCCCCTCACCTCTGGGAATGGGTATTTGTCAGAAGCATCAGATGAACACAGCAGTCCTCAGCTACAGTGCAACTCGGCCAGGAGGTGGTTAGCTTATGACTGATTGGTTAGGATCTTATTCTAGAAAGCATCCCAACTTTGAAACTCAGTTATTGTCTCTGTTCGCTGAGGCAGGGGGCTTGTCTTATGAGGTATGTTCCCTCCCAAGTATTCCAGAATGCCCAGAGCAATCCTATCCATGGGCAGAGCCAGCCACCTGTAGTCACATACCCTCTGCATTTTCAGAGATTCGTCCATGGCTTTATTTCACCCAACAGTTTTTCAAAGGACTCCTTGAGTTGTGTTTTATAACAAGATGATTCATACCATTCCCACATATGTCATCACTGGTATGTAATTCCTGAACCACTGAATATATGGCATGCTAATGGCCACCTCTGCGTCCTGCAAATGAATAGGACATCTGGGCAAGGTTAATATGATGAGCCTCTTTTGAATGACCTCATGGAGTTGTATAGAGGTGTATGTGTAATAAACAAGTTAAAAATTGAAACCTGAGACCCATGTAAATGGCAGAGACTTTCAGTAAAAGAAATTTTCCATATTTAAATATTTGCATGCTGTAGCAAATATAATTAGTTTTTGAAGTTTGGGGAGTGTTGATGCTGTTCAAAAACTTACTCTTTTCTTCATAAAATAGAGTTTTTCAATAAATGTATTTTTAAAATCTGATGAAATTGATTCAAAGATGAAAAGTCATGAATTCAATAATTGCCTTCTTTAATTATTTGTACATTTTAATTTTATTACTTGATGTTTGGCTGCACTGGGTCTTCATTGCTGCACGTGGGCTTTTTCTAGTTGCGGAGAGAAGGGGCTTCTCTTCATTGCGGTGTTTGGTCTTCTCACTGCAGTGGCTTCTCTTGTTGCCGAGCACAGGCTCTAGACACATGGGCTTCAGAAATTTCTGCTCTCAGGCTCTGGAGCTCAGGCTTAGTAATTCTGGTGCGCAGGCTTGATTGCTCCAAGGCATGTGGAGTCTTCCTAGGCCAGGGCTCGAACCTGTGTCCCCTGTGTTGGTAAGTGGATTTTTAACCACTGGATCACCAGGGAGTCCGGTTATTTGCACATTTTAATTCCAAACTGAACTGAAGAGAGCTTGTCAGTGAATTCATGGTTTCTCGTTATTTGAAAGGGACTGCACCCCACACCATCATGACTGAATTACTTCTCCATCAAGTTCCTGTGCATCTGAAATGTGAGACCAGTTGTAAGGATGTTCAGGTTCCCATGAGCAACCTTGACATCTTTATTGAATTCATCATAATTGTTTGGTGTGATAATTCCCACAGAGGCCTCACCTCAGTGAAAACTGTTTCTCCAAAACTGAATGACAGAGAAATCAAAACCCTTAGCAAGAATTTAGCCATTTGAGTCTTCAGTGGAGCTGGATTTAGAATTTGAAACGTAAGATGCTCTTAAAACCTCTTTGTAGAGGCCTGCCCAACAAGTTACAGCTGTTAGTCTCTTAAGAAATATGTGTCAGCCTGTCATATTCTTGTGAAAGTGTATACTATTGAGGGCACAAAAAGCGTGTCATAAACTGATGGCCAAATGGTTGGCTTATTCCAGTGAACAGAGAAGAGTGGAGACAGTTGTATCTGTCTCCAGGTGACTCTGTGATGGATGGGCATTTGCTTTTTGGAGCCTCTCCGGGACACAGTGTAGAAGTTGTTTTCTTGAAGTCAGTTTAACAAAGGCTGCCTCTGCACACACACAACAGAGAGTCACACAGTGTAGACAGCATTGCCCCTGTCTCTGCCTCCCGCTCCCTCACCCTGAGCATCACCTCATTTTCCGCCACTGACTCCTACTCAGTGCTTCTCTCTCTCCTTATTTTTTTCCATAATTTAACGACGACACTCGGCTGTCTTCCAGTTTGCGTATTTTCTGACCGGAAGTATGTTGTTATTCTTTGTTCTGTGAATGTGTCGTGTCTTTTCTTTCTCCAGGTGTTTTACAATCCTTTTTGAAAAAAAATTTTTGGCTGTGCCACTCCACATGTGGGATCTTACTTCCCTGACCAGACATCAAAACCATGCCCCTGCATTGGGAGCGTGGAGTCTTAACCACTGGATCACCAAGGAAGCCCCTCTTTTCCTTGTTTTGTGTTGGAATGTATGCCATGACAAGAAGGGAGATCAGGATGGGAGAGAGGTACCAGGGACTAGAGATGATGGAATAGGGAAGGCAGAGTAAAAGCAGGAAGCACGACATAGAAGGTGATTCGAAGAGGCCAGAAACCTGCCTCCCTGCTGTCTCAGCAGAAGGTGTCTTCACATGCCCCTGGGGAATGTAGCCACTCCTCACAGACCTTGAGAATCAGCACTCTATCGGAGAAGGGGCTCTCCCACCAACTCTCAGTTTCATTTTCATGTTTATTCTTTATTCAAATTGTAAAAAGTCTCCGAGGTCTGTTCATTTAGTTAGCACCGTTGAGAAGGTCTGCCTGGCTCGTGCAGTCTGAAAGCCTTCAATTGCCCTCCTGGGAGTCGTGCTGTACACACTTGAGAGAATGAAGACTCGTGGTTGCGCGAACTGCCAGGGAGGCTTCCTGGGTGGTGAAAACAAGGGGCTTCCATTGTCAGCACCAAGATCCCCTAGAATTGGAGTGCCCACCCTGACCATCAGACCAAACTGCCCTATGTCTTCACCCTCCCCCAGCCACCAGGGGTAGCTCCCTGCCTTCCTTTTCCTCCACTCACCCCTTCACCTCCACCTTTAAAGTGGTGTCATCCCTGAGGGGCAGGTAGCTTGCACAAGATGGAAATTTGTGCCATGTAGCTTCCCAGCAGGGTTTTGTGATCACTCACACTTTGAAAGGCTTTTTGGAATTTTGAACAAAACAGACTGAAAGGTCAGCAGGCTTAAACATTGGAAAAAGATGTTTCATCAGAGCTTGAAGGCGCCTTCTAGGAACTGACCAATGACTGAGACCCCAGCCGATTCATTGTGCTTCCAGATGTTCCGTTAGGAGCTTTGTGTTGAGTGAAGGAGTGGGAAGGGTAATACGGGAATTTGGGAGTCAAAGCTGAATGCTTGCTGTGTAATTGACATCATAATTGCCCAGGTTATTAATATTCTGCATACAGAGTGGGATGAAGCCCAGACCCAGGAATTTTTCCCAGCTCTCAGTCAGAGACCCAGTCACACACTTTTCTGGGTCTGAGAATATTCTTGGTGGGGAAAGAAATTATAAACCTCTCTGGGGCCAACAGCTTGCATACCTAACAGACAATGTGGACATCTGCAAAAACACGGAACTCCAAAATAGAGCATCCCAGGGGATCAGAGAGCCACTGCCCTGCGCTTAAGTCAGTATCAGGGCGAGACTGAGACTTGCCCTGCCTGGCATGCAGTTTGTTGACCCCAGAGCTGCCTGCCTTTAAATTCACGGTCATGTCTCTGCTTCCTTCCAGGCCCTTCCCTATGTCTGCCTTCTGATCGCCATGCTTTTCTTCATCTACGCCATCATTGGGATGCAGGTGAGTGGGTGCCTTGGGAGCCTGATGAGGGACAGCTGTTGCCCATGTTGTCTCTGACTTTCCAGCCTGAGCCTGCAGGATTGAAGGTGCTTTAAAGAACCCCTTCTTACCCAGAGGTTGAAGCGTTAGTAGCTCAGTCATGTCTGACTGTTTGCAACCCCATGGACTGTAGCCCTCCAGGCTGCTCCGTCCATGGGATTCTCCAGGCAAGAATACTGGAGTAGGTTGCCATTGCCTTCTCCAGGGGATCTTCCCAACCCAGGGATTGAGCCTGGATCCCCTTCATTGCAGGCACTTTCTTTCCCACTGAGCCACCAGGGAAGCCTCTTACCCAGAGGCTCACTCTAGTATCTTGTTGCAGTGTGACCTTGGGAAGTCACATGTGCAGCTCCCCACTCAGGTTGCCCAGGTGGTCAGAGTGGTCTGATCCAGGGGCTTCATCTGTGGTTGTCAGGTCCTGGTGCTTCCTCACAAGCAGTTGGACTCCACTGAAGATAATGCCGTTGTTCTTGGCCAGAGGGTGCCCCCTGAAACTAAGGAGAGGGTGAGGCTCCTGATGATCTGTATCTCAGGAGCCTCCCATATTTGAGCCAGACCTAGAAGAAGATCAGGTGGTTGCTCTCTTATAGACACAGACACAAAATGTATGTGAGTTACACCCTAAACAGCTGAGATTGGAAACAACTCAGAATCCCTGGCAGTGTGCCCAGCGCTTGGGAAACCCACGGGCCACATTCCAGCTGATACCTCTCAAAGGACCATGCAGCCTGCCAGATGGTTCTCTTGGGTTAGCACGTCCTTTCTGGTTTCAAGATTGAGACGTGGATGAGGTTCCCACCCTGGGTACTCATGCAGGTAGCCAGAGGCCCACTGAGCAGAAGGGGCCGAAAGACCTTTCAAAAGACAGTGGTCATTTGTGGTGGGTGAACACCTACCATAAACACCCTGCAGCACATCTGAGCACCCGTCTGGTTGGGTACACAGGCTCTGCTGGGCTCCGAGAGGCTGACTTTCTGACTTGGAGATATGGAGGCTACACCCTGGTATAAGACCTCAGCCACGTGGCTGTCTCCTGCAGTCAGGCAGTCTGGCTGCCTTTGGATGGCCAGCTGCCTTCTCAGTGGTGGCTGCCACCTGGAGCCACTGCTCACATCCCCCAGACTTGCCATGTCGGCAGCCCTTTCTAGAGCTTATCTGAAATGTCGTCTTTTTGCTCCTCTCTCTTGCCTGCACTTCCTAATTTTGTTCATCTTTTAATCCCATTACTGGAGAGTTTTGTTCTCCAAAAATACAATAGAATGTCAGGTGTCAGAAAATGTGAGACTTGGTTGAAAAGTAATGAGTTCTTCACAAAGGATATTTTGGTAGAGCTTTAATGATGATGTCAGGGGTGTGTTGCAAGCTGAATCCCAGCTGAAGCTGAAGCTTGTCTTGCTGACTTCTGTTAAGTCCTTTCTAACTCTGAAGCATTTGATTCTAGAATTTAAATGTTCTTGAATAGCCAAATGAAACTTGATTAAATTAGGGTTTTTTTGTGTGTGTGTGTCCACACTTAAGGGGGAAGATCCCCTGGAGAAGGGAATGGCAACCCACTCCGGTATTCCTGCCTGGAGGATTCCATGGATAGAGGAGCCTGGAGGCCCCCAGTCCATGGAGTTGCAAAGAGTTGGACAGGACTGAGCAACTAACACTTGCGAAATAGTTCTTATCCCTTTTCATCTTCAAGCAAAATAAACTAGAATAACACCATCTCTAAGACCTGTTCGTGGTACTACTGATAATGAATACCATTTACTATCACTTGAATTCCTGTGTTTTAGACACTGTGCTAAATGTGTGCTCTTACCTACTCCTGCCTTTCCCTTCCTCTCTTTCTTCCTCTCTCTCTTTCCCTTCTAAAATGTATATATTATACACAAACACATAAATATAGGACACACAAGATACATAACAAATGTATTCAGGAATGATGTGAAAATGTTTACAGGTGGGTTTCACTGTTTCCACTGTTGCTTAGCATGGTAAGTAACTTGTAACACACTCCAGATCTTAGATAGTAAGTGGGAGAGCTGAGTTTAAATCTCAGCTCTGTCTGCTCCACAGCCCATGTCTGCACCTTCTCTGTGCTGTCTCTCCTCCCACCAACAAGGAAACACAAGTATTTCTTTGACTCCTCAGTGGTAGGTGGAAAGTTCCTCAGTTGTGACATTGTGATATTTACAGTAGCCATAATGTGTAATAATTTATTGCCCGTAGACTTACTTCCAAAAAATAAAAGCACTGTTCCCATTCTACCGAGACAGGAATGGCATCCCCATTTTGATGTACCTTTAGCTGGCTGTCTTCATCATGGCCCTTGATAGAGACCCCACACCATAAATAAAGAAGACGCCTAAAAAAAAAAAAAGCAGACACCTAGCTTGTTACTAGAAAGGTTGTTTCTCATATAGCTGTAACAAAGCAGGGGGATCCATACCAACAAAAGCAAAAGGAGAGTAGAGAAGCATTGGAAAGACAGAGATAGCAATAGGATGTATCTTTGAGAAGTATTGTTATTCTGAATTCTCAAGGGCTTCTTGGAAGAAGAGAGCTTTGCAGAAAAATCTGAGGGTAAAAAGGAGTAAGTTGCTGGGTTTGGGAAAGTACCCTGAGGCTGCTAGTAGTTAGGAGGTGTGGCTTTTAGACCTCAGCTCCACCACTGACCAGCTGTGCAAACTTAGATCACTGAATTTCTCTTGGACTTAACAGCATCACCAGTGCAGCAGAGGAGTTGGATAGATAGCTTTATGGATCCCTTCTAGTTCTAAAATTCTGTATGTATGTGCTCAGCTGCTCAGGCATGGTTGACTGTTTGCAACCCCATGGACTGTAGCCCATCAGGCTTCTCCGTTCATGAAATTTTCCAGGCAAGAATACTGGGGTGAGTTTCCATTTCCTACTCCAGGGGATCTTCCTGATCCAGGGATTGAAACCTTGTCTCCTGTATCTCCTGCATTGCCAGGTGGATTCTTTACCACTGTGCCACTTGGGAAACCCCAATCCCAAGTGAAAACAAGAGTTAAGCCTATAATTTTATCAAGTGTTCAGATGGGTCTCAGCAAACCTTCTTTCTCTTCCATAGCCTTTCCTTTTGATATAGGAGATTTGGGTTAATGACAAGGACTAAGTGACAAGCTTTAAAAAAAGGTGAAAAAGTTTAAAGGCCACCTTTGTAATAAATATGCACTTTCAGCTTAACAATAGCTCCTTGACTATTACACACATAACTTTTATAAAATAACAGTGTGCCCTCTGGGCAGTTCGTGATTGGTAAGGTGTTTGAGAAAATCAGAGAGACCACAACTAGTGAAGTCTTCAGGAGAGTCATAGGGAGAAAAAACAGCAAGTTGTGTGTGTGAGAATCAGGGATAAGTTGTGGATTTTGAATTAAGAGGATGAAAAGAAAGACAGAAGGAGACATGAACATGGGCAAGGATATGTGACAGTTTCCTCCTGGGGCATCCAGAACTAGGTTTGATTGTTTGGCTGGGATTTTTTTTCAGTGCTACTACTATTTGTCTGATTGGGGGCCCTCGGCCTTCTTATCTCCTTTCTTCCCTCCTTGCCCAGTGCCACCTAGCTTGCCACCTCCATTCTCCCTGAGAGAGAAGTAGTATTTAGGTTTTGAAAATCAGCGATGAGAACAAATTCCCCAAGCAGGTGTCAGTGGGAGTTATTTGAGCAAAATAACAGAGACTGTTCCTCAATCGCACATTCCAGACACTGTTAGGAGGAAAGTGTGTTCCATTTAGCACATATTAGATGAGCTGAAGCATGTTAAATACAGGCTGAAAATTATCCCAAAAGGCTGGAAGAGTGACCTGTAAGCCTTCAGTTGCACAAACATTGCCTTGTGAGAGTAGACCCTGAGATAGATCTGAATCATGTGTACATGTGTAAGGATACCCTTCCCATCTAGAGAGGGCTTCCCTGGTAGGTAGCTGTTGGTAAAGAATCTGCCTGCAGTGCAGTGCAGGAGATCCCCAGTTAGATTCCTGGATCAGGAAGATCCTCTGGAGAAGGCATAGGCTACACACCCCAGTATTCTTGGGCTTCCCTTGTGGCTCAGCTGGTAAAGAATCGGCCTGCAATCCCTGGGTTGGGAAGATCCCCTGGAGAAGGGAAGGGCTACCCATTCCAGTATTCTGGCCTGGAGAATTCCATGGACTGTATAGTCCATGGGGTCGCAAAGAATCAGACACGACTGAGCGCCTTTCACATTACTTCACTTCCCATCTAAAGAGATGTGGGATACACCTTGGCTCCAGGCAGCACTGTGTCTAGGAGTTCATCCTTATTCTCTGTGGCCAGAGGTCTTGTGTGCGCCTCTTATTTCCATATGAATTTACACAGTAACCACATTCTAAGCCCAATGAGCAATGCCAGATTAGAAAACTCACTCTGTAGCCAGATCTGCCCAAACCTGTTTTCTTTTTCCTTTTCCAAGTATGAAGTTTTCCAGACATTCTTCATCTGATAGGCCTGGGTTATAGATGTATCACACTTCCAAGGTGTGGCTCTCTGGATGGGAACACATCCCAGGAAGATAGGGATGCCCCTCTCTGACTTACACTGCTTGCAAATTTCAGGGCAGCATGTGCCTATTTCTTTTTTATAAAGAATAAACCACATCTTCTGCAAATACATATGCTCTCATCATTACCAGCTGAGACAGGAAGAGAGGTGGGTAACGCGTTCCCTGCATGCCTATCATGGGGTAATCTTGTTGACAGTTTGAATGCCATGGTGAATAGGTATCATAGAAATTAAAAGACCAAATTAGGTGTGGGAGGAACTACATCTAAGCAGAATGACTTCCAGAGATCTTGCCTTCTATGGTCCTTGCAAGCATTCCTCCTCCTTGCTTCCCAGGAGAATATAGCTCTTCACACATATCAGGCCAAGAACGTGGGGTCTGCCAGCCTTCCTGGGTTTTGAGTTGTCTGCTTCAGGATTAGGCCATTAGGAGGAGCCGTGTAGGTGAAGTTACCAGCCCTGCCAGTATGTGCTTGGTCGGGTCGGACTCTGCGACTCCATGGACTGTAGCCTGCCCAGGCTCCTCTGTAGATGGGATTTCCCAAGCAAGAATATTGGAGTGGGTTTGCCATTTGTTCCTGCATAGGATGTTCCACACCCAGGGATCAAACCTGCATCTCTTGCGTCTCCTGCATTGGCAGACGGCTTCTTTACCGTGATGCCACTGACCCTGAAGGTCCCACTGCTCACTGATGCTCAGGGCTTTCTGCTGTTTTTCTCATCCAGGTCTTTGGAAACATAAAATTAGATGAGGAGAGTCACATCAACCGTCACAACAACTTCCGGAGTTTCTTTGGGTCCCTCATGCTGCTCTTCAGGTACCTGGATCCGTCCCTGTGGTGGCTGGAGTGCTCCTGAGAGAGACAGTCACCCACCTTTTCTGCCTATTCCCCTCTGTCTGCCTGCTCTGCTCCTGTGAGGATAGATGGGGGTGGGATGGTGGCGGGGCCTCCAGAAAATCTCCCTGCTGACTTCAGGAAGTCTCCTCTGCATCTTTGACTCCGTATGCAAATGGCAACTTCTGCACCTCCTCTAGGGCTCACAGAGGGGGAAACTGGGGACAGAGTCCATTAAAAGCCTGAAACCGTAGATGGCCAGGTTTACATGGCGTCTCGGAGTCCCACAGCCCTCTCTACCACTGTCAACAGAAAACAGAGAAGCAGTGTGTGAGGTTGCAGAGCCCCAGGAGCCCTCCCTGGCACTCTCCATCACAGGATGGAGAGCATAGACAGAGGCTAACTGGGCACAAAAGGAACCTAGGGAGGGAAGAAGGGATGCAGGAACCAGGAAGATGGCCAAGGAGAGGATGGGCTGTGCAGACCTGCTACTACTAACCGAGTTGTCTTTGGGTTCAGGAGTGCCACGGGTGAGGCCTGGCAGGAGATAATGCTGTCGTGTCTCGGGGAGAAGGGCTGTGAGCCCGACACCACTGCGCCGTCGGGGCAGAGCGAGAGCGAGCGCTGTGGCACCGACCTGGCCTACGTGTACTTCGTCTCCTTCATCTTCTTCTGCTCCTTCCTGGTGAGCAACCATGTGCTGTCAGCTCAAGAGGGGGTCCAGCCCCCCCATCTGATAAACAGATGAGAGGTTTCCTCCTGTGCACATTCAGTCACACGCTCCAGCCTGTGTTGAGAAATAGGTCCTCCTCAAGAGAGCTCTTGGAGGCCAGGGTGCTTGTCGGACACCAAGGTGGGTGGCTTTTGTTGGCTGAGAAACGTCTCTGCTCCTCATAGGGTAGGACTGTGTGAGGAGAGGTGATGCAGGGGTGGATGGGGTTCAGCAAACATAGTATTAAATGTCACGTTGAATTGGTGGTGACCCAGAGTAAATCTTTCTCTTCTGTACCTCCGGTATTTTATCTTAAAAGCAGGGCTGAGAATCTCATCTCTCTTTTGGAGACCTTTGGACCCTTTGAGAAAACGTACCATGAAACTCTAAGGGGACAGTATTAATCGAGGCAGGATAATGACAATGTACAATGGAATAGATGTGGTTCTTGCGTAGGTTGCTACATTTGATGGCACTTGGCCAACTTGATAGATGTGAAAGGATACGATTGCTCTAGCATGGGTAAATATTGAGTAATGTATGAAGCACACCCATCTAGAAAACGGTGAGAAGCCCCAGGTGCCTTCTGAATTCTGTTTTTGGGAGAAAGCCTGACTTGGCACAGCAGCTTCCAGGAATCTCTTCGCTGCACCATCAGATAAGTGGTGATAGGATAATGGGCAAGGTGCTACCAGGTCACTCAGAGGGTTAGTGCCGTGTTTCTGGCCACCCTGACGTCCCTCAGCTCGGCTCCCCTGCTGATGCCACCAGCTGCACAAAAAAATGTCTCAAACTAAAGCGCTGCCATTTAAAAGTGGCCAGCTTCATGGCTGGGCATCCTGAAGTGACTTGCCTGGTACCCAGGCATTTCTACCTCTTTCAAGTGACCCAGAAGGGGCTTGGCACATGTCCAGGTGTGAAGTGGCCAACAGACAGACTATAAGGGTGTCAGGCAGGTTGATGTAGCAGGCGATGAACTAATTGGAGATGTGGGGACCCCACATTGGTCATGTTGCTTTCTAGCTTTAGCCAAGGCACCTTCCCTTTTGTAGCTTCTGTAAAATAGAAAGAAAAGTACTTGGTGATAAGACTGTTATCTGTACAGTACTGATACATGTGGATGTGCAACGTTTTTTAATGAAAAAAAGAACAAAAAACATTATCATATTTATAAATAGGAAAGTATAATGAAAATAACTGCAAGGAAATTTAGAATGATGATATAAATTAGAGTTTTTGGTTATTCATTCCTGTATTTAGGTCATTTTTACTGCTGCTGCTGCTGCTGCTGCTAAGTCGCTTCAGTCGTGTCCGACTCTGTGCGACCCTATAGACGGCAGCCCACCAGGCTCCCCCGTCCCTGGGATTATCCAGGCAAGAACACTGGAGCGAGCTGCCATTTCCTTCTCCAACGCATTAAAAGGTTCACATTGAGCTAGGCACTGGGATGAAGCCATTCAGTGCCTCTGTCAGCTAGGATTGAAAGGTGACAGTCATACAGGAGTGTTGGTGCCCATCATGAGGGAAGGGGAGCATAGAGAAGGCCATGCAGACATCTCCATTTTATCTTCCGTCATTTAAATGTTTAATAATAAATATTTTAAAAGAAACCAAAGATATAACTGGAAAATTAATTAGAGACTATAAAGTACTTTTAGAATTTTGAGTTAGAGGCTACTGCATAATTCACATTAATGTTATTTTTAAAGAGGCTATATTCAGTATGAGCTGATAGGCTTGCAAATCTCAGCCCTACACTGACTCCATGACCTTGGGCAAGTCACACAGTTTTCTCAAGACAAACCAACCAGTCTGGAAAGATTTACCAATGCGCTGGAATGTACCCGGCTGTGTGCTTGGAGCTAAAGAATACAAATGTGTATAGGAAGTGCTTGTGTCCTTGAAGGGCTGATGGTAATTAAACCTGCCTCACAAAAGGTTAGAACAAGCATTAAAACGTGTGATAGGTGTAAATATATACTGCTGCTGCTAAGTCTCTTCAGTCACGTCTGACTCTGTGCGACCCCAGAGACGGCAGCCCACCAGGCTTCCCCATCCCTGGGATTTTCCAGGCAAGAACACTGGAGTGGGTTGCCATTTCCTTCTCCAATGCAAGAAAGTGAAAAGTGAAAGTGAAGTCGCTCAGTCATGTCTGACTCCTAGCAACCCCATGGACTGCAGCCTACCAGGCTCCTCCGTCCATGGGATTTGCCAGGCAAGAGTACTGGAGTGGGTTGCCATTGAATATATACACAGGGCTATAAAAGATTATGCAAATGTAAAGGAATAATAATACAAATAGATAGTTTTTGCTAACATTAATAATAGAATCTGGAAAGGAGTGTAAAGAAAATGTGTGGATACAGTCGGCCCTATCTACAGGTTCTGCCTCCATGAGTTCAACCAACCTCAGACTGAAAATTTTTTAAAATAAAAACTCCAGAAAGTTCCAAAATCCAAAAGTTGAATTTGCCACATACCAGCAAATGTCCATTGCATTTACATTGTGTTAGGAATGTGTACAGTGTAAATGTATGTTGCAATTTGGAGATAATTTAAAGTGTACAGAAGGCTGTGCATAGGTTATATGCAAATACGAAACCATTTTTTTTTTTTTTTTTTTGGCCACACTGTGCATGGCTTGTGGAATCTTAGTTCCAGACCAGGGATCAAACCTGGGCCCCAACACTGAAAGCATCAAGCCCTAACCACTGGACCACAAGGGAATTCCTGGTGCTTTACCAAATCTTACATAAGGGACTTGAGCATTTACAGATTTTGAACATCACTCAGTCATGTTCAACTCTTTTGCAACCCCATGGACTGTACCCAACCAGGCTCCTCTGTCCATGGAATTTTCCAGGCAAGAATACTGGAGTGAGTTGCCATTTCTTCTTCCAAGGGGATTTTCCTGACCCAAGGATAGAACCCATGTCTCCTCCATTTCCGGCATTGGCAGGTGGATTCTTTGCCACTGATCCACCTGGGAAGCCAGTTATATATGGAAAACCCTCTATAACCTGGACAGTGATTAAATAAATTTCACTGTGGCTCCAGTCACAGTGACAGAAAGAAAAGTCCATGTTAGGATTAGATTCAGCTGCTTCAAACGGAACTCCTCAAATAACAGTGGTTTTACAGGGAGGATGTTGTTTATTTTCCTGGCATGTCAGTGAAGCCTGGAGGAAGGCAGTGCAGGCTGGTTATGGTGACTTCACAGAGTGTCTGGTACCCCAGACTCTTTCCCTCCTTTTGCTTCCTCACCTCCACAGAGTGTCCCTCAGCTTTGTGGTAAGAAGACAACTAGATTCCAGGATCCGCTTCCATTCTAGGCAGTGGAATGAAGGAGGGAGGGAGGAGATGGGTTATTAGGATGCAACCAGCCATCTCTGTATTGCAGAGGAGACTCCCAGCAGGCCCTGGCTGCAGACTTTCTCTTGATCCTGAGTATCCTGTCTGCATATCCTGTCTGCTGGGCACTTCCACCCACCCAGCCACTTCACCTGGGAATCAGCAGCAGAGGCTCCATTTGCTCATCCCCCACAGGCAATTCATTTGTGTCAGGCAAGATTCTTTGCCTTGCAAGTGACAGAAAGTCCAGCTGCATCCGACATGAACAGAAAGGGATTTTATCGGCTTATATAAATGAAGAGTTGGGCAGGACAGGCTTAAGCGAGCTTGCTCTGGGGCTCAGATGACATCATCCCCAGGACCAGGTTTCCTTCTCTGTTGACAGATCTCTTCCCCAGGCTTCTCCACACGAGCTCTTTCCTCCAACAACCCCAGCCCGTGGCTCTAAGATGGCAACAGCAGCAGCAGCTCTAGACCTCAATCCTGACATATTCAAGGCCAATAAGGAAAAACAAATTCTCTTGCTCAGAAGATTCAATGCCATTTTCTTAGCCTTAATTGGATCACCAGCACTGTAGCCCAGGGGACAGGATTCAATGGCTGGTTGAGGCCTGGGTCATGGTAGTGCCCCACTAAACTGTATTAACTGGGCCACGCAAGGGGTATGTCCCTGGGAAACTGGAAGTAGTGCTGGGTGATGCTGTTCACGGTGGCGAAGGCCTGTCGAGTCCACCTCCTTTGTCTCTGTATCCAGGCTGCTGTCCTTCCACTGGCCTGGCTCAGGAGCACCTCACAACTCTCTGCCTGGACTGTCAGCCACCGTCCACCCTGCTACCAATGCAGTCCGAATGCACATAGCTCTTCTCTTTCTCCTCTTTAGTGGTTCCTGTTGCCTCCTGCATAATCTAGATGAGAGCCCAGCGAACCATGGACCACAAGCTAAATCCAGTTTGCCAGCTGTTTTTGTATGGCCCATGAGCTAGCAATGGTTTTTACCTTCTTCAGTAGTTCAGAAAAAAACTTAAAAGATGAATGATATATCCTGACATGAAAATTATATGAAATTCAAACCCATACACTTTTCTGTCCCTGTTGTGCATGTTTCTTTCATGGCTCTCAAAAAAGTCTATAGGAACTTCCCTTGGGGTTCAGTGGTTAAGAATCTGCCTTCCAGTGCAGGGAATGTGGGTTTGATCCACATTCCATTGGGGAAGTGAAATCCTGCATGCTACAGGGCAACTAAGCCCACTTGCTATAACTAGAGAGAAGCTGGAGTGTGGCAACAAAGAGAGCCTGCATGTTGCAACTAAGACTCGATGCAGCCAAATATATATATAAATATATATTTAAAATCTGTAACATTTGTATGTTTCCAGTAATCTCTGCGGAATACTAAATGTCTTTAAGAATATTCAAGTAACAGCATTTAGTGAACACCTGCTGTGCTTTAAGGAATATGCTAGTCATGGGAATATATTTCAGACCTGAACTTTCCTACCTCCCACCCCTGGCACCTGGAGCTCTGTCTGGAACACTGTAGGTGCACAATAAATGTTGTTGAACAACAAAGCAGGAGAACAGGGTCTCGGAAGAACTTAAGAGCTGTGAACAGCTTCAGGTTGCTGCACAGTAAGCCCAGCATGCACTGTAAGGCATCCCACCAGGTCTCTGATAAGCAGCTGTGGTGAGTGCAGGTAAGGAAGGGAGACTGGAAAAGAGGCTTGGTGTTGGGCCTTGACTTCCTCTGGCCTTTGAGAATGTGTTGCTACTGCTGCTCCCTCTGCTGCTGCAGTAACAAAGAAAGAAATTGAATATATAACAAAAGCGACTGAGGAGTACTTCCGCAAATATAAAGTGGCATAGCAAAGTGGATTCATAGCACTAGCACAATGAGATGTGTGGTTCAGTTGTGAAAATGCATTGCCTCCAGCAGGATCAACAGGGCTATGGTTACGAACTTGTGAATTCTTTACTTTCCTCGCAGTTTGTTTTTCTGCTCTGGGTCTCCCCTAACTCCCCTTCCCCTCCTCGCCCTCCAGATGCTCAACCTGTTCGTGGCTGTCATCATGGACAACTTTGAGTACCTGACTCGGGACTCATCCATCCTGGGGCCTCACCACCTGGACGAGTTTGTCCGTGTCTGGGCAGAATATGACAGAGCAGCATGGTGCGTAGGCCTCTCGGCCACCCCCTCTGGGGCCCGTATCAAGGGCCCCTGGGGTTCTCAAGGAGGAGGTTGGGATGGGAGCCACCCCATTCTTGCCTGTTGCAGAAGGAGAGGAGAGTCCTCCTGGCTGTGGGCCGGGGAAGAGGCCAGGTCCTCAGACTGGCTCTGGGATCAAGCATGCTATGGACCACTTAGCTTCTGCGTTTTCCTTTCCCTGTTCTTTCCTTCTGTAACAGGCATTTTCCTTTGACAATCTCAATACACAGTCTGCAACTCAGAGTGTTTGAGTTCAATCCCCAGAATGGTTAGTGGACTCCTCTGAGTCACAGGGGGTTGACAAGGGTTCTCTGGGTCAGCTGGACATCTGGCCACCTTAGTCCTTTCTCTCTCTCATCCCTCTCAGAAGTACAGTTTCAGATAACTCTGAAATTTTATAGACAACCAAGCAAGTTCTTCTTCGAAATGATGGTTTAAACACATGTGGGTTTTTATTGCATGGAACTGAGTTAAATGGCAGGAATTTGCAGAGATGACCTCCCCGGATCTTTTTCACTTTCCAGTAGTTCTCAAGTGAAATTGTGCCTTCTGGACTTTAAAGCAGAGGCTGGAAAACTATAACCCATAGGCTCAGTGTGGCTCACTTTATCTGGAAATAAAGTATTATTGGAGCACAGCTATGCCCATTTCTCTATTGTTTATGGCTGTTTTTGTATATTGTGATAAAGACAGTATGATCCTCAAATTTAAAAAAAATATATTTATTATCTGACCCTTTACTGGAAAAGTTTGCAAATCCCTGCTTCAAGTTCAAAGGCAACCTTTTTGATCCTCACAGTGGAAGGCAAAGTGAGAGTGCTGTGAGCACGCATTCCAAGGGACCTTTGTCCCAACTTATTTTAGTTTTAGGATCTTATCTCACAAATCTATCCATTCTGGCCCCCCTCTGAAAATACTATAAGAAATGCCATCCATCATAGGAGCGGACCACGTTGCTTCCACCTGGAAACATTTCATAGTCTGAGACTCTTCCCCAAACCTGTCCTTCTATGAGGCTGTTGTACTTGGGTCACTTCTTTAGGTGTTGGAAGAGCACATAGGAATTCCTCATCCCCTCAGTAATTATTAACACCTTAGAGCACAGAGTTCTCTGAATCCGTTATTGTTACAGTAGCTGAGCAATGGTGGTTACTTTCTGGGCCTGCTTTCTAGTAGGATAGGATGATTAGAAGGCCATGGGCAGTGTGTTACAGGCGAAGGGAGCCAGGCCTGCATCTTGTCAGCTGTGTGGCCTTGGATAAGTCACTCAACCACTCTGAGCTCCCATATCTGTTGTGTAATAGTGGTAATGATCCTCCCTCCGTGAAGGCTGGTTGTGAGGATTATATTAAATCATGCATGTAACTTTTGTTATCATTAATAAGCATATGAGAGAGGAAGTAGAAAGTATGAGACATTGGTGTCTGTAAAGCTGGATGGCCATGGGATCAGGACACCAAGAAGGGACCTCTAGCCCTCACCTGAAAGAGAAGAAACTATTTGCCAGCAAAGGTGTTCTTTGCTCACCTAGACTCACTCAGATGAGAGCCCTTGGCTCTCAAAAACCTCGACTTCCTGTGGTTTCACATTATTTGGGGACCCAAGTCCCTCGTGCATTAAACATGCTGCTCTCCAGTTCTTCCATCTGCTGGGAAGAGCAGTTCCATGAGGACTAACCATGAGACTCAGATGCACGAGCTGTGAAAGACCAAGGAAAACCTCTTGCATCTGCTTTGAAATTCCCAGCATGACTTGTCCTGGTTAGTTTCCCTGGCCTTCTCTAGGAGATGAGAGGGGAAACTAACCAAGGTGAAGTGGGCCAGTGTCTTTAAAAAGGAGATAGACAGGTTGCAAAGTACATCGGCCTATAGACAACAGAACCAATTCACTCACACCTCAACCACCATAAGGAACCAAAGAACACGTGGTAAAATGAACCTCCTCTCAAGAGTCAAGAGACTTGGAAGTACTGCTGAGCTATTTGGAAGAAGAGGAAGACTCAACAGCAAAATCAAGAAACGATTAGGAAGAGCCGAGCTGGGGCAAAGTTGTCATCTTGACATGGCTGGTGAGGATTGGCTGCTTGGAGGTGGAGGTGTGTGCTTATGGTTTGTGGTGGAAACCTGGATCTAACCCAGGGTGTGTCCAGACCCACAGATCTCTGGCCGTTGCTGACTGGTTCTGACCCCTCACAGAGCAAATGCTTTAGCCTCTAATCAACTGTTGATTCCATTCTTTCCACAGGAAGCCAGAAGTCTCTAGCAGGCTCTGTGAATGGGGGTTGATGTGACAGGCCACAGTGGTCCTGGAATTCTAACTGGATCTGACCAGGCTGACTGCGGGTGGGGTGGCAGGGGCAGGACTGGAGGGAGAGCCCTGTGGCTCCCTCACAGGCTGCTTTTTGGGCACAGATCCCGACAAGCTCCTACCACATTGATAAGCGTTTGCCCAAGCGGCACTCGGGGGAAAATCTGCCACAAAGAGAAGCAAAGTCCTTCACAGGTTCCCTCCTGCCAACTGTGCACCTCGCTAATTAGCCTAATGGGAAATTTCTCTCTCATGGTCCGGAGAAAGACGCTGACTTCCCACCACCTGACATGTGGGTCTGAGTAGCTGCCTGTAAGCAGTGTCTGTGAAAAGCAAAGGGCGCTGCAGTCCGCTTCACAGCAGTCTGGTATCTGCTCTTGATGGCAGTCAGAGGCATTTGTGAACTGGTGGACTTGGTTCTTAGAGGCCTAGCTGGAGCCAAACTCCATTTGTCTGGCCAGGTACGGGCCAGACACATCATGGGCTGCTCATGGTCACTAGGGATTGATTTCCTTGGAAAATCAGAGGCAGTGTAGTTTGCAAAGTGATGGTCCGTGCCATTTGCAAGGTGCTGGTTCTCTGATGCTAACTGTCCTCCATCTCTCCTGCTCTGGCTTCGCCAGGCCCCAGAAAGAAGCCACCCGTCCTCCTCCGGCCGTCCCTTTCATGGCTAGGCTGTCGTGTCTTTCCTCCCTTCTTTGAGTGTCCTATTAACCCACCTGTGCTTCCTTTACAGCGGCAGGATCCCGTATAAGGATATGTACAAATTAGTGCGGGTGATCTCGCCGCCTCTGGGCCTGGGAGAGAACTGCCCCTACAGGGTGGCTTGCAAGGTTTGCCTCCGGTCCCCAGCCGTGACCGTGACCATGACCGTGGCCGGCAGCGGGATGCAGCCTCCAACCCCCCACCCCCTCCGTTTTGCTCCACCACCACTGCGCCACATGAGGGAACCTTCATGTTGCTTTCCTTTGAGTTTAAAGAGGTCCAAACCCTTCCAGAACCAGCAGCTGTTACACGAGGAAGAAGGGCATTTTGGGGGGTTGGGGAAGGACGTGAATAAAAAAAAGAGCTGAGGACTTAATAACAGAGGCTGCTTTGACCTCTGTTTTCTTCACACACACACACACACACACACACACACACACACACACACACACATTCACCTCTCTCTCTTTCTCACTCCACCTTATTCTGTGGATTTAGAGGAACCTAAATCCAGAGGAACCTCTCCCTCCTCCACAGAAGGCAGAAATCTTTTTAATTCAGCAAGGAGTTCTGGTTTCTTTCCCTTAGAGATAGAGTACTTCCTCCTCACATTTGAGTAGTATCCTCCCATAGAGAAGGTAGAAGAGTATGATGCTAACCACACTTACCCCTGCCCCATTCCAGACAGTTTGGTCCCAAGCAATTATTTTGGGTCGGTTGGCCAAAAAGTTTGCTCGGATTTTTTTCCATAAGGTCTAACAGAAAACCCTGAACAAAACATTTGGCCAACCCAATGAAAGCTATAGGACAAAAAGGTGAGAAACAATTAAAAAAAAAATGAGGGCAGGAGGTGAGGATAAGTAAAGAAGGTGAAGAGGATAGTCTATGGGGTGTGGGAAAATTTCATAGCTCAGAGGGTCTGGGAAGGTCTCAGTAGAGCCCAGAGGGCTCCAGAGCAGAGTTCTTGCCTGAAGGTCCTGCCGTATATCGTTGAGGGGTCTGTTGTGACTGCCCAATCACTGCTTGTTTGTGAGACCAGGAATATGGTTCAGGGGCACACAGGGGACCTCCCTCTCCAGATAACACAGTGGCTCCACCCAGCCCCAGGCCAAGGCCAAGCCCCTGAGATAAGGAAGCCTTTCCTGGTATGCCGTGAGGGGTGTGCAGGCTCCCTGGGGTGCAGCGCAGTCCGGCAGCTGGAAGACGACTTAGGCCCAGAAAGATGCCAGCCTGGGCGATGGGGGAGGAACTGGCCAGGGATGGCGGCAAGTGATTCCTGTACTCGGGCAGGCCGAACAGCTGCCTCTGCAGAGACTCTTTAAACTCCACCTTGGTGAACCCATCGAGGCCGCATGTGGGAGAGCCCGGGAGGGCAGCATGGCATGCGAGATGCTCCTCCTCCTCCTGGTTTTGTTTCTTCTGGCCCCAGCATGCCGCCGCCCCGGGGCATGCTGGCACACAAAAAGCACTCTTACCCACAGAACCAGGTGGAAGCAACGGGCCAACTGAGCAGCAGCCTCCGTCCACCACTTTCAGCGCCAGCCGCCGCCTCCTGCAGCACTCACACCACAGAGCGGGATACACGATGCCCCCGCCTACGGGTTCAGAGCAGGAGATGGGCCTGACTTCCAGGCCAAGGAGAGGGGGCCAGAAACCCCTAACCCAGGGCTGGAGCACCGTCTATCTGGTTTATACCGCTCGCACACAGCCCTGGGAAGTGAAGACCAGCTTGTGTTGTAGGGGGCATGGCTGGTGTGAATAGGGAGGTGGGGTGATGCTCCTCCCGGAGGGGAACACCAGTCCCTAGGACAGCGTGCGGCAGAGGGACCTAAGGTTGCCGCCACTTTCCCGGGTCTGTGTGGGGCGTGATATAAATCCGCACCAGGATGGAGACACGTGTATGATTTGCCTTGATTAACAGGTTTCCTATTCTTTTCCTGTTTGTCCATTTTGTTTCGTTTCTTTTCTCCTGTTTTCTGTACTCTTTTGTTTGTTTTGGCTCCCCCCGGGAATGCCTGGTCTCCTCTCCTCCCTGTCTGCATTCTTCCCTGCCACCCTCCCGGCCCTGCCCCCCAACCCTCGACCCCCACCCCCGCCATGAGCAGTGGCCGCATCCATTACACTGAGATGTATGAAATGCTGACTCTCATGTCACCGCCGCTAGGCCTCGGCAAGAGATGTCCCTCCAAGGTGGCATATAAGGTAGACCACTCCTTCCTTTGTTCTGGGCTAGTGACCAGCAGGAAACGGGATCCCGCTGTGGGGAGGTCAGAACGTGGGGGAGGAAGCTGGGTTGGGAATAGTGGGAGGAGGGAACCAAGGAGAAAAGAAATGATGCGATGCAAGGGTCAGGAAGGTTCCCAGAAGGATGATACACAAGGTGGTTTGTAAGACTTTAAATGTGTTATTCTGTCTCTACAAGTGTGTGACTTCTTGTGAGTGGGTTACTAGAAAAGAAGTAAGTAGCATGTTTCCTTTAAGAGGAAGCAGAGTGGTGGCCTGCAGAATAGCATATTTGGGCAAGAAGGACAGCAGTCAGAGCTTATAAAAAGATCTTCCATCAGATAAACTAAGAAGTAGAAAATATGCAAAAATTCCACTAAACATGGTTCAAGAAGAAATTGTTAGGAGAGAGGAAAACTCTTAACAAATCTCTTCTTCCTCCATGACATAGGAAGGAACAGAGGTATGGTTCCTTCTAGATATCAGGAAAAAAAAAAAAAAGAGGAACATGACCTCCATCCCTTGATACATGATGAAGAGTGCAGCTCCCTTCCCCCCTTAGCCCAACTACCCATTTTTCCTGACAGTATCAAAGGAAAGGGTGAGGGTGGGCACAGGTTGCATTCAGCATTAGGCCTGCCTTCTTGGCATGACCGAGATGAGGATGGACTCCCCTGTTTGCTTAGAGCAGCAGTGTACATTAGGAGTCACCAGCCATCAGCATGCTCAGAGCCTTGAGGCCTGAACTTTTCCTCCACATTCAGTTCTGTGTGTACTCAGTCATTTAGTCATGTCTGACTCTTGAAACCCCGTGAACTATAGCCGGCCAAGCTCCTCTGTCTGTGGGATTTTCCAGGAAAGAATGCTGGAGTGGGTTGCCATTTCCTAACTTCACATTCAGTAATAGTTACTGTTAATCCCCCATTGCTATTTAGACTGATTCAGAACTCTGGAGTCATTCACTTAGCAATATGCCCTGGCAATGACGCCACTTCTCTGGAAGCCTAAAGCAGTGGTAGAGAGGTGGAACTCAGATACAAACCGGAAACTGGCCTTACACTCCAAGATGCCATATTTGTGGTGTCACATTAGGAGAGATGTTTCGATGTTAGAAACCCTGCCTTGGAAAGAGACGCTTGACTTCCTGCTAGGCTGGTGGTTCTGCTGGAGGACCTTCTCCTGCTGCTCCCTTCAAGTTTAAAGCTCCAGAGAGCATCTCATTTCTGAGGAACAGGGGGCATCTATTAGGGACCCTCACCCACCCCACTACATGGCTCCTCCTGTGCAGCTTAGGAGCCGACATCCTTTATGCTCATGATTCCACATCTAACAGGTGATGGACTATATGGCCCTGAGTTCTTTGAATTTCTGGGGTGAAGCTTGGGACGGGGGCACCAAGGGTTGCTGGAATCAGAGGAAAAATTCATTCCAAAAGCAAGATACTCTCTGGAAAGTGGATTTGGCCATTTCTGTTTGATCCCCTTCCTCTGGGTGAGGGGGACAAGGCCTGCCCACTCTGCTCCTGCCTCGGTCACTCGTCTCTCCTGTCTTCTCTGCTCTCCCCAGCCCTCTTCCCCTGGACCCTGTTTGCATTCTGTCACTTTTCCATTCTGCTCCACCCCATCCTTTGGATAAGCTGGACTTCTGCATGTTCAACCATGTGCTGGCAATTTAAAGACTCAAAAAGGGGGCATCAGGATGCATCTTTCACATTTAAAGACTCAAAAAGGGGGCATCAGGATGCATCTTTCAAGTCAGATAAGCAAAGTAAAATCTAACCCCCCTCCACCACTGTCTTTTCACCTGAGTTTTTGGGGGTCTTCATGGGACAAGTGGGATTGTAGAACAGCCCTGAAGCAGGGAATGGAGCCACCTCCCTGAGCTGACTCCTTTCCCTGAGACATTGTTTTTAGGAATCCTGATTAAAGACATTCTTAGGACCCTGGAGGAGTCCTACAGAATGAGGAGTCCCTCTTCCCTTGGAATTTGGCATCATTCCCTAGGGGAAAAAAAGAAAAAACAGCAGCCAGTGAGCCTTCAGTGAGAAGCAGGGTGGGGACAGGACTGGGACAGGGGATGGGGGAATCCTTGCCCTTCTTTTTTGTCTCTGCATCTGACCTCTGCACTTTTCCTCCCTTGTTGCCAAGGTTTCTTTCGATATGTGTTTTCTCCTGCTGTTTCTTTTCTCTCTTTCACACAGAGGTTGGTCTTGATGAACATGCCAGTGGCCGAGGACATGACTGTCCACTTCACTTCCACGCTGATGGCTCTGATCCGGACAGCTCTGGACATTAAAATCGCCAAAGGTCAGTAACCTTAGGAAGGAAGAAGATTCTGGAACAACTCACCCAGAGTGATGTAGGACAGAGATATTTGAACTTCATCCGACCATGAAGTAACCTGGAGATCAAGTAGTTTTCACCTCCCAGTTTTCACCTCTGAGATAACAATAACTGTTACTGTATTATTTAACTTTTGCCCTTTCCTCTTAATGAATGACTTGATATTCACTAAGGCTCCTTTGAGCTTTAAGAGTATATGATCTTCGATGTCTGTGCTATCTAAAATGTCTACTGCTAAGTCTGCTGCTAAGTTGCTTCAGTCATGTCCGACTCTGTGCGACCCTATAGACGGCAGCCCACCAGGCTCCTCCGTCCCTGAGATTCTCCAGGCAATAACACTGGAGTGGGTTGCCATTTCCCTCTCCAATGCATGAAGGTGAAAAGTGAAAGTGAAGTTAGTCGTGTCTGACTCCTAGCGACCCCATGGACTGTAGCCCCACCAGGCTCCTCCGTCCATGGGATTTTCCAGGCAAGAGTACTGGAGTTGGGTGGCATTGCCTTCTCCTCTAAAATGTCTAATAGTAGACATTTTAGTAATATTTGTTGAATGAACAAGTGAATTTCCTTTCTGGTTGTTTTTTTTCTTACATGGTGTTTTTAACGTCTTGGAAGGCTTCTGTGGCCGGTGCTATCCTTTAGTGATTTAGGAAAGAAGGGTTTGCTACTTCCAGCAGGGCCTCCAGTTTCCTGCTCTTAGCTGATCCAAGTCCTTTTTAAAATTGGTTCACTCAGACTCTGGGGTTAGATCACTGGAAGAACTGATACATGTATAATGAGGCAGAGGAGGCGGGCTTGTGGCACTCTGCATTTCCCCTTCTGATATACTGAGCAGGTGGGAGGCTCCGCAAATGAATGAGGAAGCTGATGTTGGTCTCCAGGGCCTCAGCTCTCTGTGGCGGGATATCCCTGAGTCACTGAAAACAGGAGCCAGAATGCATTCCGCTTCTTCAGCAGAAAGACCCAGGATTGCAAGATCCACAGTCACTAAGTGCCAAGATTTCCTCCAAGAATATGAGGCGCCATGCTGACTCAGCCTCTGTCCCATCTCCTCCCTCTGTCCTTGTTATTTCTGTGTCTGTTCTGTTTTCATTGTTAATAAATGTATCTTCTCCCAGGTGGTGCAGACAGGCAGCAGCTAGACTCAGAGCTCCAGAAGGAGACCCTGGCCATCTGGCCTCACCTATCCCAGAAGATGCTGGATCTGCTCGTGCCCATGCCCAAAGGTGCGGGGTCTCCTGGCTCTCCTTGTCACTGTGGGCCCAGAACGCCAAGACCACATCTTTGGGGGGAGCGTGGAGTGATCAAGGAGATAAGGGAAGGGTGCTCTTTTCTCCTTAGGAAACAGAAATCCCTCACTTCTCAATTGTCATTCATTGAAAGCAGTTTCTTTTTGCTTATTGAAGTATAGTTGATTTACATTGTTAATTTCTGCTATATAGAAAAGTGATTCAGTTATACATATTTTTTTAATATTTTTTTCCCACCCCTGTGCTATACTAACCTTGTCATTTATCTATCATGTATAGACAGACAATACTAACCCCGAACTCCCAATCCTTCGCTCCCCTTTGGCAGCCACAAGTCTGTACTGTGTCCGTGGGTCTGCTTTTTTTTTTCGTAGACAGGTTCACTTCTGCCATTTTTAGAAGCCATATAAAGTGATATCATGATATTTGTCTTTTGTTTTCTAACTGACTTCACCTAAGTGTGATCATTTCTAGTTGTATCCGTGTTGCTGCAAATGACATTACTTCATTCTTTTTATGACTCTGTAATATTCCATTGTGTAAATGTACCACAGCTGCTTTATCCGTTCATCTGTGGATGGACATTTAGGTTATTTCCATGTCTTGGCTACTGTGAATAGTGCTGTTATGAACATAGGGGTGCGTGTTCTATTTTTGAAGCATAGATTTGTCTGGATATATGCTCCGGAGTGAGATTGTTGGATCATATGGTAGTTCTGTTGTCAGTTTTCTGAGGAAGCTCCATCCTGGAAAATAGTTTCTTAAGATAGGTCACTGTGGTTGTGGGTGAAACTTCTTGGGGGCACAGCTCTATCCTCCCACATGACACAGTTCAGCAGGCCTTCAAGTGGTTGGGGAAAAGGTGCTGTTATAAGAGATGGAAATCAAGACCATTCCAGGGGGCGGGAGGGCGGGTGCTTACTAATGTGTTTCTTATTGTTAGTAACATGGCCCTCCCCGGGTGGCCATGGCAGTTCCCTGAGGATAGCTCTGGGGGCCTGTTTGCTGTATCCTCAGTGCCTGGCACAGAGGGAGCCCTCCGTAAATGTTGGATGGCTGGGTAGTGGAAGGCGCAAACCTGCTTCCCAGGCATCCTCACTCTCTCCCCATCTTCTCCTGTTTCCCTCCATGCCACACTGGTGTCCTCAGCCTCTGACCTGACTGTGGGCAAAATCTACGCAGCAATGATGATCATGGACTACTACAAGCAGAGCAAGGTGAAGAAGCAGAGGCAGCAGCTGGAGGAGCAGGTGAAGGTCTAGGACACTGTGCGGAGGGTGGGTGGGCCCCTGAGGGGGCAGGCCAGTGCATCCCTGGGGGACCGTGCCCCGCAAGTGCACAGAAGCAGAGGCCAGGCCTTGCAGAGCCCAGGAACTGCCTAGGATCGGGGGATTAGAACCCCAGTGGGGCAGAGGTTCAGGTAGTCACACAGAGTATCAGTCATATTCCCATTTCACTCAAGTCGCTGGTATTTCCCCCAGAGTCATTTGAGTTCCTTTTTCCTCCTTTCCACTTTTAACACAGAAAAATGCACCCATGTTCCAGCGCATGGAGCCCTCATCTCTGCCTCAGGAGATCATTGCTAATGCCAAAGCCCTGCCTTATCTCCAGCAGGACCCCGTTCCAGGCCTGTGAGTATAACCGGAAAGCCCACAGCTCCCCCGCTTGCATTGTCACGTGCGTCATCAGGCAGACCCACAAATTCATTGCCTAGACGTGCCCGAGAAGTAATACTAACTCTGAGATGAGTGGATGCACCCCTCTCTGAAACTGAGAAGGCAACATGTATCTTTTTTTTTTTTTTAACTTCTTATGGCAGCTCTTTTAATATCTTTAAAATTTTGAATAGTAATGGTGAAAGTGGGCATCCTTGTCTTGTTCCATTTTTATTTACTGAGTTTTGGTTGAGCTGGGTGTGCATTGCTGTTGTCAGGCTTTCTCTAGTTGCAGTGCACAGGTTTCTCATTGAGGTGGCTTCTCTTGTTGCAGAGCATGGGCTCTAGGGAGCGTGGGCTTAGTTGCCCCACAACATGTAAAATCTTCCCTGACCAGGGATCAAACTCATGCATTGTCCAGTGGCTTCTTAACCACTGGACCAGCAGAGAAGTCCAGCGTTGTATCTTAAAATGGCTATTCAGCGGGGAGTAACAGAAAAGCAGACAGCACAGTATTGGTGCCGTGGCCAACTCGAGAGATACGGAGCCTGTGAATGGGCAAAGGAAGAAGGGGGTGTATTAGTATCACTACTTTACAGTGAAGAAACTGGTGGCTGAGAGAGATTCATTAAGTCATCCAAAGCCACATGGCTGGTAGGACGTTGAACTGGAATTTAAGTCCGTTATTTCCAAGCCCAGAGTCTTCCCTTTACACTGTATTATCTGAAAAGAACCTTTTATCAGGCAAAACTTTTTTTTTTTTTTTATTTTCTATATTGAAAGCAGAAACAAAACTCTAAGGAGTGTACCAGTTCTTCTGAGTAGTAAGCCTTAGCCCCAGTGTGGCCATGAGTCATAAGGGATGTATTACTATATACACAGCTCATTATAACACTCTGTCTCATCACAAGCACGCAGTGAGTACTCAGAGGGCATGAGTCCATCTTCCCAACGTAAATGGCACTTTGTAGTTGGTTGTGCTAGTGGTAAAGAACCCACGTGCCAATGCAGGAGACATAAGAGACATGGGTTTAATCCCTGGGTGGGGACGATCCCCTGGAGGAGGGCATGGCAACCTACTCCAATATTCTTGCTTGGAGAATCCCATAGACAGAGGAGCCTGGCAGGCTACAGGCCACAGGGTTCCAGAGTTGGACACGACAGAAGCGATTTAGTGTGCATGTGGTTAGTGAATTTTTTTTCCAGTCTAGCTTTTATGGAACCAATAAATCACTAAATATCATCACATCTTCAGCAATTACCAGAGGAGTGAAATCCCAGGCTTGGGAATGAGACCTCTGTCAGAATACCATTTGGAACTTCTCACACCATGAATTTCCTTCTCCCTGTGGTGTCAGAGATCTGTTTTTGAAAAGCAGTTTTCATAGGTCACAATCCACATTTGAAAGTGAAGATGACCAGGGCTGTTGGTCATTTTTACAAAAACATGTGATGTGTTGAAGTAGCAGGTGTGGATTCTCCTGTCTACAGAACACAAGTTCATGTTTCTCTCTGGTCTGTGCAGAAAGGTGAAGAGGTATGATTAGAGCACTTAGTACTACCTTCTTGGAAGAGTTTATGGTGTTTTTCAAGGGTCCTTGGCTTAGAAATAGAGGAAACCATCCCTCATCTAGATCTGTTTTGCCACAACAACTTGCTGTGCAAACTATAACTCCCACCACTGGACCATCCCAGCCTCTCTCCCATATGTTTATTGATTCATTTATTTATTGATTTGACCAATATTTACTGAGAGTCAATGTAACCCAAAAAGTGGTTTAGTCACTGGGGATTCAGTCAACATGATCACAGTTTCCATGGACACAGTCCTTGAAATAGAAATTACAAGAGTGGTAACAGTTAAAATGTGCGTGCGGGGCGGGGCGGGGCGGGGGCGTCGGCTATTGTGATGCCGTGTAAAGAAGCAGCGCACGCACGTAGTTTGAGGATTTGAGGAAGCTTCCCTGAGGAAGTAACATTTGAGTAAGACTCAGAAGCAAGCACTTCAAGAGATGAAATAAAAATCAGGTTAAGTTTAAGGAACCTAAAAAGTGTCATGATGGATGGTACGCAGAGAGGTCAGGGCAAGTGGCAGGTGACAGATTTGGCAGGGCTAGGAGACAGAAGTGAAGTTTATTTTCATCCAAGGGTACTGGGGGACACAGTCATCAGGGTGACGTGATCAGGTTTCAGCTTTCCAAAGGTCATTCTTTAGTGTGGTGTGGGCTCAGTGGATTGGAGGGGGACAGTTTGAGAGATGGAACATCACCTAGTACATGGCTGCAATTGTGTGAATTATTAAAGACTGTGGCTTGGATTAATAGGAAATGGAGAGAGAGAGAGTCAGACTGGAGAGGTAATTCATACACAGAATGGGTCAGATTTGGTGACTGACCGGCTACATGGCATGCAGGAGGGGAAGGAATCAAAGATGACCTTTGGGTTTCTGGTTTGAGCTTTAGGCAGATGATGGCCCATCTCTTGAAATGGAGACATTCATGGAGCAGCACTGGTGTTCCTCAGGACCAGCTGTGTTTCTCAAGCCCTGTAGGGTTCAAGCAGTGATTGCTTTGGGGGCAGCATGGTGAACATGACTGGGCTCCTCTCTCACTGAGTTTACACCTGGTAGAAAAACAGACATGAAACAGAATTATCAGAAAGAAAAGAAAAAAAAAAACAACTTGTCATTTCTGATGATTTAATCACAATCCTAGTGAGTACGAGGATGGAAAAAATGCATTATGATCTGAGTGCATGTGGGAGAGGGCTCTGACCAGTTTATCAGATAAGATTTCCTCAAGGAAGTGACTTCTAAGAAAAATTTTGAAGGATAAAAAATGGCTTGCAAGGGACTGGGTGTTTGAGAAGCATGCTGTATGCTGGGAACAGCCTTTCTTAAAGTCCTGAGGCAGAAAAGGAGTCTGGCACATTCAACCAAATGTGGTTGAGAGAGCCCAGCATGTTGGACTTCAGGGAATAAGGGAAAGTTCTGCAAGAGGAGGGGCTTCCCTTGTAGCTCAATTGGTAAAGAATCTACCTGCCATTGAAACATATATTACCATATGGGAAATAGACCACCAGTCCAAGTTCGATGCATGAAACAAGGCACTCAAAGTCAGTGCGCTGACCCAGCCTGGAGGGATGGGATGGGGAGGGAGGTGGGAGTGGGGTTTGGGATGGGGGACAAATGTACAACCCGTGGCTGATTCATGTCAATGTATGGCAAAAACCACCACAATATTCTGAAGTAATTAGCCTCCAATTAAATAAATTAATTTTAAAATAAAAAGGAAACATTCACAACAGAAGGAAAAAAAAAAAAAAGAATCTTCCTGCAGTACAGGAGACCTGTGTTCAATTCCTGAGTCAGGAAGATCCCCTGGAGAAGGAAATGGCAACCCACTCCAGTATTCTTGCCTGGAGAATCCCACGGACCGAGAAGCCTGCCAAGGCTACACAACTGAGCAACTAAACCATGCAAGAGGAGGATGGTCAGGCCTCTAGACTCTTCCCTAACAACACTGAGGAGCTGGACAAAGTTTTCAAAGTAAGAGGTCACTCAGCGTTCAGATTAGTCAAGTCTAGAATGTTGTTCAGTGATCTTAAGGGTCTTCTCTACCCATTGGGGACCCTGCAGTTACTCATTTTCTGTAGGACAGAAAGGGGCCCATTTCCTGTAGAGCTGTGCTCATCTGTTCCCTGTGTTTCTCAAGCCAAGGCCCAAGGAGGAGGAGGAGGCTTGACATTTCAGGAGTTGTTTCAATAGCAGATGGCTCTCTAGCAGTTGTGAAAATTCAGCAGAAGCCCTCACCAGCAGCAAGGGGACAGGTCGGGTGAAAAACCTGCTCTTCAAATCTTCCCCCGTGCTCCCAGTCTAATGAATTACTTTTAAGTAATTGGCAGTCCTTGCTCAGGCCTCGGATTTTCCAGTGGGTTTGAGAGTCATATAGCAACAGACTCTGCAGCAGTTCTTCCCATCTCATCTCTCCCTCCTGACCCCACTGCGAGCTGCTGCCGCATCACTGACTGTGTCCCTCTTCTCGAGATGAGGAAGCTCAGGCTGCGTGCTTGCTTAGAGCAAAGGGGGTTCTTAGCAGTGAATGGTGACAGCAGCGGTGGCCATATTCTCAGGACAGGTTCTTGGCTGCCTCTTTTTTTTTTTTCCCAAACTAGCCGGGTGGATCTTATTGGCTGACAGTGTCTGCAGGTACTAACTGGTGATTTACTCATAGGCACACAGCAACAGGTCTCTGCACTTTTCATTCAGAGGCCCCTAAACACCTGGCCAACTTTGTCTCTGTCCTTTTACCTCATCACCACTGAAGCATCTTCCTACATAGCCATCGACCCAGATGTCACCTCTTCAGCATCGCCTCCGACATCATTCCACCCAGTTCATAAGCCAACACACAGTATCTGGTACAGAGCAGTCCTTCAGTAAATGTTCATGGCATTCATTTGTTTCATTTGGCCATGGATGTTGGCATAATAGAACCATACTCTTACTGAGAGTGGAGGAAATTTCTTAAAAGACCGTGACTGCTTAATATTTAAACAAACTGTTCACTGTTTAAACTATGGCATTTTTCTGCCGAATGGAGAAGCTGAGCAGAAACAGGTTTACAATCTAGCATTGGTCTTCCATATGGCTGAGTGTGACAAATGATGTCATTTGTCACAGATATGCCAGTCGCCAGCAAAATGATGAATCATTCCAAATGCAGGTTGAAAACAGTGGTTTCTCTTTTCCAGTGTTCCGTGCCCCCACCCCCCGCCCCCTCAAGGCTAGCCACCTGTAAGTTGACAGGCTTACAACCTAGCCAAGGCTAAAGGGTATTGCCTTTGCTGGGAAGAAAGTCTTGTCTGGTTGGGAATTAGTAATGGCAGTTATGTCATGACTGTTTCTCTCTCATGCACACATTACCTCTGAACGTGGCATTGCTTTGCAGGAGTGGCCGGAGCGCATACCCTTCGATGAGTCCGCTCTCCCCGCAGGAAATATTCCAGTTGGCCTGTATGGACCCAGCTGATGATGGACAGTTCCAGGAACAACAGTCTCTGGTGAATGAATTCAAAAATTACTTCCTTGGTTTCCTAATCCCTCTCACTCTTTTTTTTTTTTTTTTCTTCTCACGTTCTATTCCATAACCATGATCCATCAAAAAAAAAAAAAAAAAAAAAGAAACACCTTTCTGATAGTCCAACCGATTACCCTGGGAGTTTCCTGCCATCTCCACTTTCGTGGATGAGTTTCTCATGTTCTCTGACAAAAGCTCCCTCTTCAGGTTTTAAAACCCCAGAGGCCCCTTACCTGCTGTAGGAACTTAAAATGCTTCAGGCCAAGCTCTCTTAGTTTGTGTCCCTGGGCTTCACATGGAGAAACAGAAGTAACAAATGAAATCTTGCCTTTGATTGGGAGCCTTAGGATAAGTCATCACAAGAATGACTAGCAGCAAGCAGGCAGAGTCATGTGGCCTAGGAATGCCACCTGCCTCCTGGAGAACTCAGGGGTGGTCTGTACCAGAGACTAGGTGTCTGCTGGGAGATACAGGAGAATCTCATGCCTCTGCTCTGTGTGGGTTCAGAAAAATTGGCCCTTGTGGTCACAATTCTACAAGATCAAATACATTCAAAGAGGTCTCTAAGATCATGCTCATGAACCTAAAGATTTTCATCAGCAGAAATGGGCAAAATTTCTAAGAACTTTAAACTTAGAGATAAGAGGGCAGATGGAATTTTGGATTTGCTAATACAAAGCTAAAATAGGATTCCTAGAGATGACAGACTTTACTATTATTAGTTCAGAAGCCATGAGGTCAAGTTCCCTCTGGAGCTTTGAATTAAAGCCCAGGTGTTGATTGGTCTGGTGATAAAAAGGGGTGAAACCTGACCTCTGCCACAGTCTATATCGTTTGTTTTGAGTTCCATGTCGCTTAGATTCTGGTGCACCTGTGTTCTTCTGACACCTCCCAGGGTATGTCTCTCTATACCCCAGAGCTTCCCGAATGGATGTGTGGGTGGAATGTGGGTATGGCCTGCTTGTGGGTGGCATGTCTGATGGGATGGGTACCCTTCGGAAGGGAAGAGATACTTCAGTAGTACCAGCAAATGAGTGATGCCATTTCCTGGGACTGAGGAAACCTGGGATTATGCATGGCTGTACTGGGGAGACCACCAGACCAGAGCCTCCCCTCCCGTCAGTGTGTGAGTGGCAGCCTAAAAGTGTTCTTGGTAAGGTAGGTAAAAATACCTGGAGTAAGTCCCTGCCTTCCTCTCTGAGGAAATTAGCACCAAGGCCCTGGCCTAATTGGTACAGACAGTTTAAAGGGACCTCTCATTTTATGGCTTGCCTGCTAAGAAAAATCTCAATCATGTGTTCTTTCTTTCACAGGGAGGCTTTATTGCATCCTCCTCCCTGCAGGTTCCCCAGGGCTGAGCTGTAGTGCCAGTACTTTCTGGATCTGTGTTCATCTCGTTGTCAGTCCTAGTGTCTGTAGTCCAGTTCAGGTGTCAGCCCGTGCTACACACTCACCGCTGTGTGCTCCTGCTCCATGTCCTGGGGCATGGCTGTGATCTGTGTGTGTCTTGCACCACCTCTGACACCCATAGAGTGCAGTGTCGTTACCACACAGACCGCAGCATTATCACGATTCAGGTCAGACATGTGTAGTATATAAAGCATTCACTGCAAACACCATAACTCCCTCAAGTGCACATATCCTGTCCCATGAAGGCAGTGCTTCCCATTCATACTAGGGACCCCTCGGCCAAATGGTCGTGGCGGCCAAGGGGGTGTCTTAGACACCCTTACCTTTAACAGTGCCCTACTCATACACCCATGCCTTCAGGGTGTCATTTCCTAAATATAAAATGCTCTTTTTCTGGTATAATCTCCAGATGTCCAAAATATTCCTAGCTCTCTTTGTTGGGTAGCCAGGATAAACATTTTTAAAGCAGCTCTATTCTTTATGCAGTGATACTAGCTGTCTATATAGAGCATGCACATTTGCCAAACTAACATTCCTTAACCAGAAAAATTAAATGATTTGGGCAGGAATCTAGAGATTTCCAATCCAACTTCATAACGCTCTCAAATGCTCTCATAGTCCAGTACAACAGCTACTGGCCACATGTGGTAACTGACCACTTATAATGTGATTAGTCCAAACTGAGATATGTCATTAGTGTAAAATACACACCCATGTCAAAGGCTTGGTGCCAAAAAATGTGAAATACCTTATTTTTATATGTTGCTGTGAGAATATCTGTATATATTGGGTTAAACAAAGTCTATTGTTTCATATTTATTTTTGCTTTTTAAAATGTAATTACTAGGAAATTTTAAATTACATAAGTGGTTTGCAGTATATTTCTATTGGACTGCACCAGTCTAGAGCATTCTTGTAAGATGGCTACCCCACACCCTTTTTTGGTTTTAATCATAAGAAAGCTCTTAAAAGCATGTCTTAAGATTTCAGAAATTGGTGACTTTCCTTAAAACACTGCTTTCTATTTAATTGACAAATTCTTCAGATTAAAAGAATAAACTCAATACTAGCAACTTACCGAAAGTAAATTTAATAAAGTGGTAAGATCTGATGCATTGTTTCGTAATAATTAAGATGGTCCTTAACTAGAAAAAGTGATCTTTACCCCTGAATCCTAGTGAGAACTTTCTGTTTGGGGACATCTGGTATACCACATATGTGCACACAGAAACACAAACCTATATATGCCGACAACTGAGACCTTAGAGATGGATGTCTCTCTTCTGAAAGCCATTCTTCATATGGAGGAGGCAGAATCATCCACTGAAAGTGAGAAGCTATGGGATGGAACCAATTCCCACAAGCTTGGCTGTGTGTTTATTTCTAGGAGCCAGAGGTTAGTGAATTAAAAAGCGTGCAGCCCTCTAACCATGGCATCTACCTTCCTTCGGACACCCAGGAGCATGCGGGCTCTGGGAAGGCATCCTCTATGCCACGCCTGACTGTGGATCCCCAGGTAAAAGGCAACCACCACTGCTTTGTTCAGTGGCATCCTGGGCTGTATTTAATTGGTGGGTTATGAAAACACATCTGACATCTTCAGGTGAGCCGTTGACTTGCTCCCACGCCTCTCTAAGAGCTGGCTCATGGGCCTTCTCTATGGACCATGCTCCTCCACACTGTTTCCAATGACAGTCTAGCCACAACAGGCCAGCCAGCAAAAGGGTGGGGGCTCTGGGTGGGCTCCACATCCTCACGACTCCACTGGCTAGGCAAGAAATACTCTCCAGGATGCTCCCCGTGGGTCTTTCCTTCCTTTTCTCTGTCCCTGGCTCTTCTAGCACATATGCAGTTACTTACACACACAGCTCTCTGTCAGGACTGTCTGTCCTAACCAGCGCAGACCACACCTCATTCCTTTGTCTGTTTTCCTGGCTTCTTTTTTTCTGTCTGTCTGTCTTACATCAAAGTTTTGACAGAGACAAGAAATTTTTGTGGATCTGTTTTAATATCTGTGGCAAATCAAACTGCCCGAGTTTAATATGGAGCTGGGGTGGGACTGATGGAGAGAGCAATGCATTTTCAGGAGCCTTGCAGAATCTATTCAGTTACCAGCTCTCCTAAACTCTAGCGCTGTAGGGCAGCACCTTCTCTGAGGAGGGCAAGATACAAAAAGGCAAAGCCATGCCTCTTGCATCGTGGAGACCTTCTGACAGTAGCCCTCTCTTATTTCAAAGCAGCTCAAGGTTCACGGCAGGTCCTGGCTGGGTCCCTGGGGTAGACGGCTCTGGGCAGCTTGCAGAGGACACTTAGCTCCCTGCTCCCCTGAGCATAACAAGGAGCCCTGCAACAGCCCGGTGACCATGTTAACGTAAAGATGCTTTCTGGAACAGCCTCCTCCAGCATAAGCTCTGAACAAGAGGGGGTCGCGGGAGGTGACAGTTGGCAATCTTCAACCATCTCAGTCTTCTATCTTCCTTACTTTTAGACTATTTCAGTAATTAATCCATATTTTGTGTTCCTGGGCCGGGCGGGGGCTCATGTTTCCAGGTGGTGACAGACCCCAGCTCCATGAGACGTTCATTTTCCACCATTCGTGATAAGCGTTCAAATTCCTCGTGGCTGGAGGAATTCTCCATGGAGCGAAGCAGTGAAAACACCTACAAGTCGCGGCGCCGGAGTTACCACTCCTCCCTGAGGCTGTCAGCCCACCGTCTGAACTCGGACTCAGGTGAGAAGGTCTTCACTCTGTGTGGTGCTCCTGCTCTTGAAGGGCTGATCCTGACAAGAACTGAAAAAATCATGGCAAAACAGAATCCAGACAAAAGACAGGGTTATAGGAGTGAAGGAAGAATGCTTCTTAGTAAAAGGGGTTCCCTACCTGACTCACATCATGAAACACAGCAACAAAACTCTCCCTAGTCATCACAAAGGCTAATGAGATTTCTTTCTGCCAGACCAGGCTGTAGAAATCACGAAAGTGGAGGTTTCTCAAGGGGCTTCTACAAACCACTCCTCTGCCTTAGGGATGTATTAGAGACCCCCTGGCAGGCTCTGAGTTTCACCCACCAACTCCACTTCAACCCGGACAGTGCTACCTGGAATTGGTTTATGTATTTGAGTTTTGTTTTGTGTCTTAAGGGAAGGGGTCATATTGATAAAAACAGAAAATCACTAGTTTGGTTCAAGCTGTTCTTCAGCCAAATAGTTATTCAAGCTGTTTCTTCATTTTACTAAACAAAGTAAGAAAGATAAAAAACCAATGACCTGCCCCATATCACAGGGCAGGTAAGTGGCAGAAAAGGAGCATGTGTATTCAGTCCCTCAGTCGTGTCTCGATCTTTTCAACCCCATGGACTGTAACCTGCCAGACTCTTCCGCCCATAGGATTTCTCAGGCAAGAATACTGGAGGGAGTTGCCATTTTCTCCTCCCAGGGATCTTCCTGAGTAGAAGTGAAGTCCTTTGACTTCAGTCTCAGGACATTATAGTAACTGTCCATTTTTTCTCACAATCAACTGTGGAAAATTCTGAAAGAGACAGGAATACCAGACCACCTGATCTGCCTCTTGAGAAATTTGTATGCAAGTCAGGAAGCAAGAGCTAGAACTGGACATGGAACAACAGACTGGTTCCAAATAGGAAAAGGAGTATGTCAAGGCTGTATATTGTCACCCTGTTTATTTAACTTATATGCAGAGTACATCATGAGAAATGCTGGGCTGGAAGAAACACAAGTTGGAATCAAGATTGCTGGGAGAAATATCAATAACCTCAGATACGCAGATGACACCACCCTTATGGCAGAAAGTGAAGAAGAACTCAAAAGCCTCTTGATGAAAGTGAAAGTGGAGAGTGAAAAAGTTGGCTTAAAGCTCAACATTCAGAAAACGAAGATCATGGCATCCAGTCCCATCACTTCATGGGAAATAGATGGGGAAACAGTGTCAGACTTTATTTTTGGGGGGCTCCAAAATCACTGCAGATGGTGACTGCAGCCATGAAATTAAAAGACGCTTACTCCTTGGAAGGAAAGTTATGACCAACCTAGATAGCATATTCAAAAGCAGAGACATTACTTTGCCAACAAAGGTCCGTCTAGTCAAGGCTATGGTTTTTCCTGTGGTCATGTCTGGATGTGAGAGCTGGACTGTGAAGAAGGCTGAGCGCCGAAGAATTGGTGCTTTTGAACTGTGGTGTTGGAGAAGACTCTTGAGAGTCCCTTGGACTGCAAGGAGATCCAACCAGACCATTCTGAAGGAGATCAGCCCTGGAATTTCTTTGGAAGGAATGATGCTAAAGCTGAAACTCCAGTACTTTGGCCACCTCATGCGAAGAGTTGACTCATTGGAGAAGATTCTGATGCTGGGAGGGATTGAGGGCAAGAGGAGAAGGGGACAACAGAGGATGAGATGGCTAGATGGCATCACTGACTCGATGGACATGAGTCTGAGTGAACTCCGGGAGTTGGTGATGGACAGGGAGGCCTGGCGTGCTGCGGTTCATGGGGTGGCAAAGAGTCAGACACGACTGAGCGACTGATCTGATCTGATCCATTATTTCGTTCATAGCAGCTTCTTAATTCCCTTCCCCTAATGCCATTTTCCCCCTAAAAAGTTACACACCCATGTTTAGGACAGAGAGGATTCTTGGGCCACACTGCTGGCAAAGATTCTACCTTAATTATATCTAGCACAAACAGAAGCAGAAGAGAACAGTTGCATCCTTGGATTTGTAAGTCTTTCCAGTGACAACTTGCACACTTACCTCTTCACAAAAAGTTAATTTTCCAGCCTTTCTCTTCTGCCTCCCTTTCAGATCACCTGTTGACACGCCTGCAGAAGTCAGGGTCCTTGAGAGGCTCCGTCCCAGGCTGTAAGAGTTGTTCAGCAGCCAGGATGGGCAGAGTTATGATTCACTGCTTTTTCATCTCTCATAGGCCATAAGTCCGACACCCACCGCTCAGGGGGCAGAGAGCGGGGACGATCAAAAGAGCGAAAGCATCTTCTCTCTCCTGACGTCTCCCGCTGCAACTCCGAGGAGCGAGGGACCCAGGCCGACTGGGAGTCCCCAGAGCGCCGTCAGTCCCGGTCTCCCAGTGAAGGCAGGTCACAGACCCCCAATAGACAGGTGAGCATGGAGAGGAAGCCAAGCCTCTGCAGGAAGACAGGGAAGGGCGGGCTTTTAGCACTGGATGCAAAATGTGTGCATCCAGCACTCACACAGACGTCACCTTCACAGGAAACTATATCCATTGTGCACAGAGGTTAGCTACTTAATGCTTATGTATTCAGAAATGGTATAAATTCACAGAAAATCAGAGAGTACCCCAAGAAAGACAGTGGTGTCTAGGGGTCAGTCTGACTGGGTCCTCAGAAATCAGAGTTACAAAGTCACAACAAATAAGTTCATAAATATCTCAGGCAGATTTCAGAGGAAAGGAACATTTTTTAAGGCAAAAAAAATGTCTTTGACTAATTACATGATCCTTAGTATTGGTTGGAATGGTGATTCCTCTCTCAACACAGTGTATAAAAGATCAATCCAATTTCATTTATCTAGCTTCCAGCTATCCCAAGAGGAAGACCATCTCTTCTTCTGCCCTGTTCCTAAAACAAAGCCCAGTCTAAGAAATAGCTACCAGAGCTGTGTGAAAACATTCCCTGGCCCTGTTTTCCTCCTCACCGCCATCCCTGGCTCCCTGCCTTACCTCACTCCAAGGCTGTCAGAGGCCAGATGGCAGACCCACTCAGCGGCAATGGGAAAGAGGAAGGGCTTCCATAGACAGCTTTTACAGGCTGTTGAGAAGGGTACTTCTAGAGCAGTGCTGGTGAGTTTCAGTGCAGAATGGAATCACCTGGGCTTGTTATAACTGCACATTCCTGAGACCTTCTGCTTCAGCAGTGACACCCACCAGAAAGGAGAACCCAGAAATGTGCACTTGTAACGACCCAAGAATCTCCCAGAAGATCTCGAGCGGATGGTTCCTAGGTCATACACACCTTGAGAAATGCCTCCCTGGAGGTCCATTTTCCATCTCAGGGACCTTGGGGACTAGGTGAGCAGGTCAAGTCAGGCCTGAACCAGCAGATGAGTAGCTGGGTGTACAAGCCAAGCGAACATCAGCACACCAATGAAAACACAGATGCAGAAGGAGAAGATGAGGCAAGGTATTTGCCATGTCCTGAGACCCAATTCCCAAGAACTTACCCCAGACAGAGCAACTCTAGGGCATTCATTCACCTTCCATGGAGTTGTCTTTCCTAAACCTTCAAGATTTTCTTTTAGTGTGTCACGTGATAGAGCTTTCTGAATCTTTGCTACTCAATGTGTTTATTCCACGGAACAAACATCTGAGAGCTTGTTATTAGTAGAAATGAAGGAGCTCAGGCCCCAGCCAGACCTTCTGATGCCAGAGAGGCACATGTGCTTATTGCTCAGTTGTGTCTTTTTGTGACCCCATGGACTATAGCCTGCCAGGATCCTCTGCCCATGGGATTCTCCAGGCAAGAATACTGGAGTGGGTTGCCATTTCCTCCTCCAGGGGATCTTCCCAACCCAGGGATCGAACCTGTGTCTCCTTCATTGCAGGCAGATTCTTTACCCGCTGAGCAATTAGGGAAGCACAGAGATGTGTAAGCATGATGAAAGTTGACGAGCCCAGTAGTACGGGTTCCTCAATCTCATCTCTGCATCCCTGAGTGGCTGTGATTGGTATTGCATTGGCCAAAAAGTTCGCTCGGGTGTTCTGTTACATCCTAATGAAAACCCTGCACGACCTTCTTGGACAACCGAATGACGGGGGGGGGGGGACGGACGGACCGGGTTCCAGTGGCTCTCGGTAGGGGTTGGTTAGAGAGCTTAACCAGGTCCCAAGTAGGGAGGATGCCAAACCCAGGCTAACATGCCATGTTTCTCCTGCCACACAGGGCACGGGGTCCCTGAGTGAGAGCTCCATCCCCTCCGTCTCCGACTCCAGCACCCCACGACGAAGTCGGCGGCAGCTCCCACCGGTCCCTCCCAAGCCTCGGCCCCTCCTTTCCTACAGCTCTCTGATCAGACACGCTGGGAGCATCTCCCCACCAGCTGATGGGAGCGAGAGTGGCTCCCCACTGACCTCCCAAGCTCTGGAGAGCAACGACGCCGGCCTGCCCGAGTCTTCCAACCCCCGGCAGGGCCACCCCCTCCCCACAGCGCTACATCTCCGAGCCCTACCTGGCCCTGCACGAAGACTCCCACGCCTCGGACTGCGGCGAGGAGGAGACGCTCACCTTTGAAGCAGCCGTGGCCACCAGCCTGGGCCGGTCCAACACCATCGGCTCGGCCCCGCCCCTGCGGCACAGCTGGCAGATGCCCAACGGGCACTATCGGCGGCGGAGGCGCGGGGGGCCTGGACCGGGCATGGCGTGCGGAGCTGTCAGCGACCTCCTGAGTGACACGGAAGAAGACGACAAGTGCTAGAGGCTGCTCCCCCCTCCGATGCATGCTCTTCTCTCAAACGGAGAAAAACGAAGACCCGAATGGGGAAGCCAGTGCGGCCCGGGGGGGGAGGAAGAGGGAGGAAGGAGCTGGAAGGACACCGCGCAGTTATCAGAGGAGAGGAAGGGAAGGACAGAAGGCAAACCACTCAAACCCACCAAATCGCTGTATTTCCCTTTGCAAGATGGGCACTGCCATAGTTCTGCCTCTTTGCTGGGGAAAGAAAACACAAGAATGACGCAGGGTTGTTTCCAGGGGAGAAGGGACACGGGATGGCTTTGCCTCCCCTTGCCCCCTTCCCAGTTTTCTACAGCCGTTGGGGGGAAATCGAGCTGGCCTGTGTCTGTGCCCATTGCCCCGAGAAGCCTGGGAGATGTTCTGGCTCTTCACCGGGGGAGTCGTGGCGACCCTGGGAGAGGAATCGCCTCCCTCACCAGCTCCTCCTCCTCAGCCAGCACCACGGCCACCAGGGCCACTGCGACAGCATCTCACGCGTTTCCCTGCGGCTTGCTTCCCTGCAAGGAGCACAGGCTAAGTTCAGGAGCATCGGATGTCAAGGGCGAGAGGCAGAGAGGGAGGAGAGCAGCGAAGGGGAAGGGGTCGGGGTGCCATGGTGGCAGCAGCAAGGGCTGGTCTGAATGGGCCAAGCCATAGTCCGGCAGCCCTCACTGTAGAGGCCGGGGCAGAGACGCGGAGAGCTGGGGTGCTGGTCACTACAGTCCTGTCTGAGCCTGTCACCCGCTCAGGAGGTGCTGTGTTCATTAGGATAGACTGAGAGGCCCCCCTAGTCCAGGGAGGTGCCTGAGGCGCTCTGGTGAGGGTGATATTCTCAGAGTATGTAACAATCAGTGTGGCCAGGACACCAGATGATAGAGTTCAGCCTTAGCGCTAGGTGCCCCATGCCACAGCAGGCTTCAGCCTGGGAGATGCTGGGCACAGGGGAGCCCTGTGGTGGTTGGAGGGGGTGGCGGTTGGTAAGCGTGGCGGGGGCACTTCAGGGACTCAGCAAGAGTCAGTTTTCCAACCAGTATGGAGGTAATTCAGTATGTGGAGCGGGGCGGCACCATCTCGCACACACTGGCTAAGTGTCAGCCCAGACTTTGGTCCACAAGCAAGGCCCACTGCCGTGCCAAGGCCAGTGAGCCCCAGTGCCAGGGGCCTGGCCACCCCCCAAGAGGGCCGCACACACCTATACAAGGTGGGCTACACCTCACCTGCTAGGGACTTCCGTAGAGACGAGAAAGGCCGAAACCAGAGACGCTTCGATGAGAGAATCTGAGTTTACTGAGGCGTTCCTGTGAGGGAGGGACCCTCGGACGGGCAGCTTCTGCAGCTGGTGTGTGCTTGAGGATCAGTCTGTCAGGATTCTTTAAGGTGATGAGTAAATATACCTCAGCTTAGACCTGGGCTGCTGCTTCTAGCAAAGCAGGATCCAGTGGGGCCTCAGAATACAAAGTGAGGCCTGGAGCCCTGGTGGTCTTGAATACCCCTGGGCATGACCCCTTCCTGGAGTAGGAGCTGAGCAGAAGACAACCTCAGGACCTTGTTCCTCACCCCCCAAACTCAGAAGCATTGAGAAAGAGAGTCCTTTCTTGGCCGATCAGCGCTCCTTTCACTGTATCAATTATCCATTTGGGGACCATCCCTTTACATCCCTCTCCAGTTCCCCAGCACCATCACCATTAGGTGGAAGGATTTCCTGGAGGTGGGGTACCAGGCAGGGCCCTCCTCCCCTAGCCAGGAGTGGATGGAGCCTGTCTCCTGGGGCTCTCCCTGGAGAGACTCAGAGGCTCCCTGGCTGAGATTATAGCAGAAAAATACTTTTTATCCTCCTCCAGCCCTGGCAGACGTCACCTCTTAGGTAGAGCAGTCTGTGGCTGTTATTTTTCTTATGAAATTGGGGCTTTTTTTTTTTGCTTTGTTTTGTTGTTGAAATAGAAATAAGGTATCATTGTATCAGCTCTGAAAAGCCAGATTCAATGCTGTGGCTGCAAAATCATTTGTGATGGCCCTGCCTTCTGCCCTAGACAGGGATGGCGCTTCCTGGCCACAGTCAGCCCACAACCAAAGTAGTCCCCCGCAGGAGACCAGTGAGGCAGACACACAGGCCGCCCGCTCTAAAGCACTGTTTCCCCTTTCCTCTCCGGCTCAGCACACCTGTGTGCCCCGGGGGTCATTGGTGTTGGGATCGTGTAGCACCCAGACCCTAAGAGGCGGAGTTGTGACCTGAGACTCAAGACGCGGGGCCTTGTGCTGTCTTAAAGGTTTCCTCTGCTCAGTGTCATTTCCTGCCCAAGTGCTGCTATTATGGGCTGCTTTGCACAAAACTGCTTGCTTCCACCTTGGCAATGCAGCTTTCCCAGTAAGCCCGTCACTCTGTGTTTTGAGAAAGGGCGTTGAAATGACCCGCACGCCATGGCGACAGGAGATACGGAGGCTGGCAAAATTACCAGAAGTGGGATTTGCCTGCACACGACATTACAGACACTGAGTGTGCTGTGCCGGGAAGCCTTCCTGGACACCTGAACTTCAACTCACATCCACACGGGCACCTGGTCCCAGAGAGTCGGGGGTATCACACACCATAGATGCAGGTCCCTGGCCAGCCCCCCGGGCTTATTTTTTTTTTTTAGTATACATGAACTTACCAACTCATCTCTTATTCCACTTCCCCTGACCGAGAAATCAGGTTCCTTATCCTTTAGCCTGCATTTGCCCTTCTATTAAGACCAGAAAATAAAAGGCAATTTTCTGTTAAGTCACGGAACACATTAGCATAATCTTATAATGGTTTCCTTCCACCTCTGAATAAATATGAACCTAAACCTTGCCTGTCACAGCCAACCAGATCCATTCCTTGGTAGCAGATTCTGCCTCTTTCCCTTGGGAAGAGGCCCCCTTTGAATCACAAAACCTCTGCTTCTCTTTGCATTAAAAAGTATGGCAGCATCTTGAAAAATTCCAGGTGGACCACCACCTTGCTTGAGGTACACAGCATGATCAAGCTTAGCACTGTAGGTCCCCTCAGAAGAGTCTTTGGCTATGTGTCCAGTTTCCTTTGCTAATATGAGTCTTCAGGATCCCCTCAAAATAAGACGGGAGGTGATAGGGAAAGGAAGGGGGAAAAAAAGGAAAGAGAAGGAAAAGAAACCAAAGCAGAGAGAGATTCTAACTAGCTTGGTATATAGATACTCCTCTCTTCACTTAAAACTCCAGACTTACTTCTGGTGGGAAATTCTTCTCTCTTTATATATGTACTTGTCCCTCAGCCAGTCTCGGTCACTGAGGGGGCCAAGTGCCAGCAGACCTTCAGACAAGGGAGTAGAGCTCTAGGCCAAGGTGCCCTGTGAGCTAGTCACCTATACTGTGAAGGGACGATACCCTTCAGGGTCCCCCACACTCAACGTGAACCATGAACATAGCTGCCAAATGTGGGGCTGTGTCCTCTTCTAGCTGAGGAATCTGTTTCTATTCTGGGTTTTGCTTCTCCCCATTCAGCGTTCCTATGAGGTTCTGAGATCCCTGATACTACCAGTTCTCTGAAGCCGAACTCCAGATCTTCTGGTTTTGCCTTCCCTTGACACAGGGATCACAAGAAGACCCCACGTTCCACCACCTGGCGGGCACGCGTCCTCGATACCCATCCTCTTTCGCATGGGCTTTGTGATGAGCCTAGATGTCCTCCCGGCAGAGCCCTCATCTTGCCACATATTAGCATTGACACAGCTCCTGAGAAGGTTTTGTGTTTATGTCAGACTCTTTGCAACCCCATGAACTGTAGCCCATCAGGCTCCTCTGTCCATGGAATTCTCTAGGCAGGAAAACTGGAGTGGGTAGCCATTCCCTTCTCCAGGGGATCATGTTAAGTCTACCCAGTCCAAGCTTATCTGCTGGGCTCTCTGCCCTTTCAGGCATGCTTGAATCTCATGAAATACAATCAGGGACTCACCTGGTGATTATTCATGAGATGATCGGAAACAGTATAAGCTGTAGAACTGCTGCTGGTGTGTATAAAATGTCCACATACTCAATGAACGCCCACTCCAGGAAAATGAGGTCTCTCCTGGAATAACGAAACAAAATTGAATAATCTGATGTTTTAAGAAAGAGTGCAATTTTTTTTTTTTTTACTACATCCTTATTTCTAAAGCCTGCTCTGGATGTCACATTTTTGGACAGAATATTTCTTGAGTGGGTCATGCCAGGGATAAATTGAGAAATTCTTTAATTTCTTACCTCATCTTTTAAGGTTGTATTGGAAAAGGGTGTATGTATCACAGGAGGGGAGCAGAAAGTCACCTGTTTTGCAGGGATTTTATGAGACCTGAAGATCAAGGAACTTTCACTGCTATTCTTACCAGTTTCATGTCTGTTAATGTTTTGTGATCCTCAAAGGCCTAATGCCAGTGTGTGCAGAATCAGGGTGAGGAGATACATGTCCATGCCTTGGGGTAGATTGTTCTTCACTTGCTTCTCATCTGTCCATCTTTCTCTCCTGAATTCCAGAACACTGAGCACTGTTCTGGAGTTTCAGGAGGGGACTTTAGGCTGTCAGAAAGGAGGACGACTTGGACCCCCTACAAGTGGACAGTCAGGGCATGATGGTTTAACTCCAGCCACCCAGAAGGAGTCACGTCCAGATTTGGATAACTATATATCCACACTAGAGGCTCTTATTTTAACAAAAGCTAAACGAGATTAACTCAGGAGTTTTGACCCAACCTTTCCATGAGGCGATCAGAGGAGATCTACATGAAAAAACACTGCCCCTGTCAGCAGTGTGGACATTTTGATTTTTGTTTTTTCCTCTCTGAACCACCCAGCACATCGTAGCCAGGTCTGATAACCCAACAGAGCAGCAGCCAATGGTTCTCTGCTGACTCTGGGGCAGGCTCACCTCCAGCCCGCCACGGTGATGGTCAGCTGCCATGTGCTGCAATTCACCCGATCAGAGAACACAGACATACCACTTGTGGGGCGGGAGGACAGAAGACTAGGAAAAGACAGAACCATCCTTGGTATCTGATGGCTGTCTTTTTCTTCTCTTGAGTCCATTGTGCTTTGAGCCTCTGAAGCCTATGCATCTTAGAGAGATCACTCCAAGCCAAAGAGAACAGATTCATAGATTCTCCCATCCTACCCAAGGGCCTGGAACGCTGCCCTTAAAATTCATACCAGTTAAGAAGCAGGAATGGAACTCAGATTAAAGTCTCATCACGTTGCTGGAGTGTCCCCAAACTGCCTATTTTTACAGTCTTGTTTCCTTCTATTCCCTCCCCACCCCATGCCAAAAACATGGCTAGTATCTTGACCTTCTAAATGCAAGAAGGGGTTTTATAATAAGCTGTGCTATTATGTAAATTACTGAGTTTGAATTCTTATTTATGGAGGTTTGAAAGAGTTGAGTAGATCAGGTAAAAAGAGAAAAGTGGATTTGTGTTTATTTTAATTTGGATTTTGGTTTGGCTAGTTGCATTTTTTGGTACAAGACCTACTCTAGAACAGCAGGGAGGGATAAATACATGCTCTGCAGTGTTTCTAAATTAACTTCTCTTTAGGAATTAATTTCTGTCCAGTTTAATGATGTGATACTTAAATCAAAAATCTGAGGTTACACAGTACCAAATCTAGCTTCTCTCTCTGGTTTCCTTTTTATCTTTTTCCTTCTAAGTCAGCTTTTGTCTCTTGTTTCTTTGCCTTTTAGGGACTTAATATGTCATCTAGAATACTGAAAAACTATGAAAACATAGGGGAAGCCCAGGAAATAATAAAATGGATGTGGGACTTTTATAGGACATCTTTAATAAGTACAAAGTCTATGTCTTTATGAAAAGATTAAAAAAAACTTTTAAGGGCATAGTAATTTGGGAAACGAAAATTATTGGGAGTCAAAAATAATAAATGCTACCCCAGCCTTCTGTAGTAACTTATGCCTTCAGCATAAGTTTTCCCTTATTGGGAAAATTAAAGTACTAATGCTTGGCTAGTTCGTGGATGTGTCAAGTGTTTGGAAGTAAGTTAAAAACTCAGCATTTTAATAAAGCACTTACTCTACAAATCACTTTAGAAAAGTCTTCACTCCCTATATTCCATTTAGTCTTGGCATTGCTCTAAGCATGTTTTTTTTTTTTTTTAAAGAAACTTCATGTTTAGTGAAACCTGAATCCAGGATTTGCTTTAATTTCACCCTCTATGTTTTCCCATCTTCCCCTTCCTCCTTTTCTTAGCTTTCTAATGACAACAGAAATCCAGACTTTCTTGTTTTTAATCCAGGAAGGCAGCTGAGTATTCGTGCTCAGAGCTTCCCCGTGCCATCTTTGTGGACACTGAGCCAGTCTTAGGTCAGATGCTCACAACATGTAGGATCCTCCTGAGACACCTTCTCCTACTCGGCACTGGAAATGTGGAAGGAGCTTTCTGTGTGTGTGTGTGTGTTCTGCCAGTTTGTCAGAGAGAAGAATGGATTGTTCTCTGTGTTCTGGACCAGATTCTAGAATGTATACCAGGCAGTACCACTTCCTTGGTTCACTCAGAGGAGGACCCCCCAACCTGCGAGGGGACTAAGTCAAAGCTACCAAATTCAACTTTGACCTTCTCTGGTGACTCAGTTTTCTTTCCAATACTCTAATTTCTAGCGATGGCCTGCATCATACCAAGAACCGCCACTCAAAGTAAGCCTATTAGATCCCTTGATAAGGGATGAGCAGGAAAAAACACAGTCCAAAACTTCAAAGTGCCATTAATCAACTTTTAAAAATAAAGGTAACAGGAAACGAGGGCTACACAATGTAATCTAACTGCCAACTAAAGTCTACTGTAGTCTGGTCTTAGTTACATTTGATATGGAGCTATATAGTGTTAAGCAGATTCCAACAGATTTAGTAAAAACATAGGTATTGTATTTTAATGGCTACCAGTGGAGATATATACTTAGTCTTCAGGCCAAACATCAATCAGTGTTTTTCTATCCTGGGGTTTTGTCACCAAGCCAAAATTTATACAAAGCCACCCTAAGTGCTACTGATTGCAGAGGAACCTCCCTCCTGGTGGCATTAGAGAGCTGTCCAGCCAGCTCCACTCAAACTGAGTCCATGATTTGGAACTCACACATAAAAACAAATGGAGGAGAAAAATCTAACGAAGTTAGTATGCGGAGCATCTCATAGCTGGGACGAGTCGGGTAGAGGTGAGGAAAACGAACTCTAGAACAAAGATAAGGTTAAGGTGGGAAATACCAGCTGGTCCCAGAAAGAGGAAGGCATGTGACCTGGGATCCTCATTTTTGCCAGATCACGGGCCAACTTGTTAGCGTGGTACTAGAGATGGCCTCTTTCCACTCTAGGTGGTGGATTTAAAGGCCTCAGAGGATTCATAGAGCCCTGAAAAAAATTTTCCAGACTTGGGAGATGGAGATAAAGGAGGTTCTTGCTTTCAAGCAGCCTGAAGACAACCTCAGTGACTAGCTGCTCTTCGATAAAGTAGTGCCAACAGTGGACAGATTTCGTTGACCTTCCTAGTGGCACAAGTGTTGTGGGAGGGGAGAGGGAGGAGGGGAGGGGAAAGGGAGGGGAGGGGAGGGGAAAGGGAGGAGGGGCGGAGAGTGGCACAGGAGAGAGTTTCATCATGAATAAATGTCAGACTCCACACGGCACTCTGCTAGTAGCCTCAGAGGATAACATTGCAAGGAAATGGAGAACAGGGTGTCCACGTCATACCCTCTGTCCTTTGGGATCCAAGGTCAGGACATTGCACCCCTTGGTTTGCTCTTACAGGATGCGCACTAAAGATAGGATCAAACGGGAAACTGGGTGCTCTGCCTTAGGCTGTTAAAACGCTGCCACCCGTGTTACAAAACACGTGCGAGTCAAGGCACTCCAGACGCTTCCTTACGGGCAGCAGCCACTGCGGTGTGGCATGCCAGCCAGATGCCCCTTCAGTGATGTGTGTGACTGGCAGCCAGTGCTGGCCCACCCACAGTATCGGTGCATCTCACCCAAAGCCAGAGTTCAGCACTGCATGTTGACCAGGTGGATATCCTGTAACATAGATGCTCGTTTGGATCCAAAAGGAAAACCATTAAAAATTAAAGAAAGACGAACAACTTTCATGTTTCTTTGGGGGGGTGTGGTCCAAGAAAATAAATAAAACCTTGTTGTAAAGAATTCATCAGCCTGATTTCCTTCACTCATTCAATGTGTTTCTTTGGAAGTGAAGTCGCTCAGTCATCTCTGACTGTTTGCAACCCCGTGGACTGTAACCTACCAGGATCCTCTGTCCATGGGATTTTCCAGGCAAGAGTACTGGAGTGAGTTGCCATTTCCTGCTCCAGAGGATCTTCCCGACCCAGGGATAGAACCAGGGTCTCCCACATTGCAGGCAGACGCTTTACCATCTGAGCCACCAGGGAAACCACATGTTTCTTTGCTCCCACTCAAAAAGGAGTGAAACTTTGCTCTCAGGGATGCTCAGTGGGACAGGGGAGATGGGAGTGGCAACAGCTTCCAGACATGGATGTCTGCTCAGCCCGTCTGGTTATGAGGAATTCCAGGGTTTCCCAAAGTTCAGGACATCCTGTCCTAGAAGATTTTCATCTGTTATAAATGTTTGTCTTAGAGGAAATAATAAATAACCAGACAAACTAGTTCCCTGAAGCTGAAAAAGTTGGGCATATTTTTCTGATCAGAAAAATACCATCTCTGGGGGAAGAATTTAAAAACAGGCAGAGGGCTTCTCTGGTGGCTCAGTGGTAAAGAATTTACCTGCCAGTGCAGGAGACACAGGTTTGATCCCTGGTCCAGGAGGATCCCAAATGCCCACGGGGGTAACTAAGCCCACGCACCACAACTACTGAGTCTGTGTTCTAGAACCTGGGTACCACAACTACTGAGCCCACATGCCGTGACTACAGAAGCCTGAACGCTCTAGAGCCTGTGCGTCACAAGAGAAGCCACTGCACAGGGCCAGTGGCGCAATGAATAATGCATCCAACTATGGATCAGAAGATCAGAAGAGAAGCCACTGCAATGAGAAGCCCACATGCCGCAACTAGAGAGAGTAGTAGCCCTGCTCACCGTAACTAGAGCAAAGCCTGTGCAGCAGTGAAGACCCAATACAGCCAAACAAAATTACACACACACACACACATATATAATAAACACACAAACACACACACACATCTTAAAGAAGGCAGAGAATCTCTTTATGGAACACAGGGCTTCATGAATAAAACTATAATCAACTTGCCTCCCAAAACGGAGGGAGGATGATGGGATACCAACTCCCTGCCAAGCTCAAGAAGGAGCAGACTCCCCAAGATTTTCAGGAAATGCTGTCCATTCTTCCCTTCCACTCATATCATGCCTCATCTAACATCACGGCTCCTTCAATAAAAAGAATCAGTCCCTAGGTTCAGTGATCCGTTTGAGTTTCCATGCTGAGAACAACTTTTTGTCTCATTCTCCCCATCATCATCTCTTATTCCTAGTATTGGGTTTATTGTTTTAATCAGAATAATTCTTTTATCAAATAAATAAAACCCAGAATTTTAGGGTAAGCCCATTTTGCAATTCCATCAAAAATAAACTCTGAAGCCCTAAGAAACATAATTTTGTTGTAAGCATTATTGCACCACATTTTTGGATAGTTTCAACTGTGAGAAAACAGCCTAAGTCCTTGGAGGCTGGACTGGAAATCTCTAAATTCTTGTCCAACTCAAATCTTGTGTGTTTTCTGGTCACAATGTCTTTCCCATGGTTTCTATCACTGTGGGAGCTGGGAAGAGGGAATGTCAGCCACAGTCTTCCTACCCACATTCTTTTATGGTATTACCAGTTGGTTTGTTCAGGCAAAGGGTGGTTTGTAAGGAATTTCCACAGGGTTTGTTTGGTTCCCTTTTCATCTAGCGCTTAGGTCCATAGTATTTCATAAAGTAATGGCACTAGGGAACATATATAAACAAAGACAGACACTATTCTGAACTTCTCTCTGGTGCTTCTGTATTACAATTCTGAGCATCTCTTGGTTACCCTAACACATGACCTTTAACCTAAATTTTCTACAATATTAAAAACGTGTCTTTACTTGTATACCAAGTTCCTTTGCTGATAAGCTAGGAAAACTCCCAAACCAAATACCAAGATGTCAGTTCCTTAAACACAAAATATTGGGATGAGTCACAGGTGTAGATGGCTCTAGAACACCTCAAGCATATGAAGCAACACAGAGAAAGAAGAGAGGCTATAAACGCAGGTGCTGGAGTCAGACTCACCGAGTTCAAATATGTGCACCACCATTCATGACCTGTGGGCCCTGGAGCAAGCCACTTAACCTAACACTTTGTTCATCTTTAAAATGGAACAGTAAGAACTTCCCCAGTGATCCAGTGGTTAAGACTTTACCTGCTAATGCAGGGGGTGCGAGTTCAATCCCTGGTCAGGGAACTAGAATCCTACATTCCTTCTGTCCAAAAACCCGAAACATAAACCAGAAACAATATTGTAACACACTTAATAAAGACTTTAAAAATGGTCCACATTAAAAAAAAAAATCTTAGGAAAATAAAATGGAAAAAATATAACAATTACCTCATAGGGTGGTTGTATAGACCAGACTAGTTACTGCATATAAAGAGAATAGCCAGGACTTCCCAGGCAGTCTGGTCATTAAGACACCGTGCTTCTAATAAAGGGGGTGTGTGGCCAATCCCTGGTCAGGGGACTAAGATCCCACGTACCTTCGTGTCTACCCCCAGCCCAAAAAAGGAAAGAAAGGATAGCCAGGGCCTGCCCCGTGATAGGCACTTGATAAAAGTCTGGGAACACTATCCCTGTCATCACTGTCATAAAAGTACACTCCCCAGCTCCCCTAAACCCAAGAAACTTAACCTTTCAGTGTGTGTGTGAGTCGCTCAGTCGTGTCTGAGTCTTTGCGACCCCACGAACTGTAGCCCTCCAGGCTTCTCTGGCCATGGAATTCTCCAGGCCAGCATACTGGAGTGGGGTGCCATTTCCTTCTCCAGAGGATTTTCCCAACTCAGGGATCGAACCCTGGTCTCCTGCACAGCAGGCAGATTCTTTATCATTTGAGCTACAGGGAAGTCCTACAGAAGAGTATGCTGGGTGGGCATTCCCCTTCTGTCAGTGAAACACAGAGGACAATCTGATCCATAGACAGCTTTCTAATGAGAAGGGAATAAATTAAACTTTAAAAAGTAAGCAAATCATTATTATATATCTATTTTTAAATAATGCCTCCAGTCTTGAGAAACAAGCCCTAATTTGCTTATTCTTCACTTCTATTTCCATTTTCATTTAATAACAAAAGGGGAGAAACATTAGTGGGAGATAGTAATTGTAAAAGTAGCAAAAAATAAATGGCAACATTAAAAATACTGCATACACATGAATGTAGCAATATTCAAGGCAATTTTAAATAAGAAGCAACTCACAAATTAATGGTGACAGGGGAGCCTGGTGGGCTGCCGTCCATTGGGTTGCTCAGAGTCGGACACGACTGAGGCGACTTAGCAGCAGCAGCAGCGTTAACAACTGAGTCCATCCAGGAAGGAGATTCTCATGCCTCAGGGCCTTGTTTCCAAATCTGTGGTCTTATGTTTTCAAACTGTGATGCTCTAGAAGATTATTGAGAGCCTCTTGGACACCAAGGAGATCAAACCAATCTATCATAAAGGAATTCAACCCTGAATATTCACTGGAAGGACTGATTCTGAAGCTGAAGCTGCAATACTTCGGCCACCTGATCAAAGAGCAAACTCATTGGAACAGACCCTGATTCTGGGAAAGGTTAAGACAGGAGAAGGGGGTGACAGAGGACAAGATGGTTAAACGGCATCATCAACTCAATGGACATGAGTTTGAGCAAACTCTGGGAGATAGCGAAGGACAGGGAAGCCTGGCATGCTGCAGTCCATGGGGTCGCAGAGTGTCAGACATGACTTGGAGATTAAACAACTGCTTCTGCATGCCGGACCACATATGTACATAAAATACCTATAGCCTCAAGCTGCTGATATTTAAATGATTCTGTAACACATGGAAATCATAGAACCAGAATGTTAATGGAGGAAGGAGCTTAGGTGTCAATTCTGGCCCAAGCCAGTTCATACATGAGGGATGTAAGATTTAGAAAAACTCTAACAGGGTTTTTCCAGAGATTAAGGAGGTCTCCTGTGAATCTGGAAAACCACACGAGGCTCCAGCCACCCTAGCACAACTTTCAAAAAAGAAGAAAACAACAGAGAAATACTGAGAAGGTCCTCTTGCTCACATGTCCACAAGACTCCTTTGATAATCTAATGGAAGCTATGGAATATCTTCCTTGATAAAAGCACAAAAAATCTGAGTCTTCACATCCCTCAACCCCACCCCAGAGCCTATTTCTAACTCCCTTACAACAGTTCCAGGAGGTATAAGGGAAAGACCAAGCACAAAACAGAGCTACTTGCATCAAAGGAATTCAAAGGAAGCGCTGTGACATCAAACTATTTGGATCCAGAAATAAAGCATAGAATCCAGGCCCCTTAGTTCGGAGGCATACTGAAAATACTGCTTTCCTCACCCTCAGAATCTGAGATCTGATGGCTTGACTTGGATGGGAGTACAGTGTGGGCTGCGAAAGGTTTGAGAGGGGGAAAGGGTGCCTTATGTAAACACAACCCAGTAAACACACTGACACAAAGCAAGAGATCTGGGCCCAAATTCCAGTTATACATCTGGAATGCCTGCAGCCATGTTACTTGATGTGACACTGAAAGATGAACCCCCCTCCCAGGTCAGTAGGTGTCCAATATGCTCCTGGAAAAGAGCAGAGAAATAGCTCCAGAAAGAATGAAGAGGCTGAGCCAAACCAGAAATGACACCAAGTTGTGGATGTGTCTGGTGGTGAAAGTAAAGTCTGATGATGTAAAGAACAATATTGCATAGGAACCTGGAATATAAGGTCCATGAGTCAAGGTAAATTCGAAGCGGTCAAACAAGAGATGACAAGAGTGAACATCGACATTTTAGGAATCAGTGAACTAAAATGGACAGGAATGGGTGAATTCAATTCAGATGACTATTATATCTATTACTACGGGCAAGAATTCCTTAGAAGAAATGGAATAGTCCTCATAGTCAACAGGAGAGTCCAAAATGCAGTACTTAAGTGCAATCTGAAAAATGACAGAATGATCTCAGTTCATTTTCAAGGAAAACCATTCAACATCACAGTAATCCAAGTTTATGCCCCAACCACTAATGCCGGAGAAGATGAATGGTTATATGAAGACCTACAAGAACTTCTTCTCCAACACCACAGTTCAAAAGCATCAATTCTTCGGCGCTCAGCCTTCTTCACAGTCCAGCTCTCACATCCATACATGACCACAGGAAAGACCATAGCCTTGACTAGGCGAACCTTTGTTGGTAAAGTAATGTCTCTGCTTTTGAATATGCTATCTAGGTTGGTCATAACTTTCCTTCCAAGGAGTAAGCGTCTTTTAATTTCATGGCTACAGTCACCATCTGCAGTGATTTTGGAGCCCAGAAAAACAAAGTCTGACACTGTTTCCACTGTTTCCCCATCTATTTCCCATGTAGTGATGGGACCAGATGCCATGATCTTCGTTTTCTGAATGTTGAGCTTTAAGCCAACCTTTTCACTCTCCACTTTCACTTTCATCAAGAGGCTTTTTAGTTCCTCTTCACTTTCTGCCATAAGGGTGGTATCATCTGCATATCTGAGGTTATTGATATTTCTCCCGGCAATCTTGATTCCAACTTGTGTTTCTTCCAGTCCAGCATTTCTCATGATGTACTCTGCATATAAGTTAAATAAACATGGTGACAATATGCAGCCTTGACGTACTCCTTTTCCTATTTGGAACCAGTCTGTTGTTCCATGACCAGTTCTAACTGTTGCTTCCTGACCTGCATACAGATTTCTCAAGAGGCAGATCAGGTGGTCTGGTATTCCCATCTCTTTCAGAATTTTCCATAGTTTATTGTGATCTAGACAGTCAAAGGCTTTGGCATAGTCAATAAAGCAGAAGTAGATGTTTTTCTGGAACTCTCTTGCTTTTTCCATGATCCAGCGGATGTTGGCAATTTGATCTCTGGTTCCTCTGCCTTTTCTAAAACCAGCTTGAACATCAGGAAGTTCACGGTTCACATATTGCTGAAGCCTGGCTTGGAGAATTTTGAGCATTACTTTACTAGCGTGTGAGATGAGTGCAATTGTGTGGTAGTTTGAGCATTCTTTGGCATTGCCTTTCTTTGGGATTGGGATGAAAACTGACCTTTTCCAATCTTGTGGCCACTGCTGAGTTTTCCAAATTTGCTGGCATATTGAGTGCAGCACTTTCACAGCATCATCTTTCAGGACTTGGAATAGCTCCACTGGAATTCCATCACCTCCACTAGCTTTGTTCCTAGTGATGCTTTCTAAGGCCCATTTGACTTCACATTCCAAGATGTCTGGCTCTAGGTCAGTGATCACATCATCATGATTATCTGGGTCTTGAAGCTCTTTTTTGTACAGTTCTTCTGTGTATTCCTGCCACCTCTTCTTAATATCTTCTGCTTCTGTTAGGTCCACACCATCTCTGTCCTTTATCGTGCCCATAACTGCAAGAAGATCCAACCAGTCCATTCTGAAGGAGACCAATCCTGGAATTTCTTTAGAAGGAATGATGCTAAAGCTGAAACTCCAGTATTTTGGCCACCTCATGCGAAGAGTTGACTCATTGGAGAAGACTCTGATGCTGGGAGGGATTGAGGGCAGGAGGAGAAGGGGACGACAGAGGATGAGATGGCTGGATGGCATCACTGACTTGATGGGTGTGAGTCTGGGTGACCTCCGGGAGCTGGTGATGGACAGGGAGGCCTGGCGTGCTGCGGTTCATGGGGTTGCAAAGAGTCGGACACGACTGAGCGACTGATCTGATCTGATCTGACAAGAACTTCTAGAACTAACACCAAAAAAAGATGTTCATCATAGAGGCCTGGAATGTAAAAGTAGGATGTCAAGAGATACTTGGAGTAATAGGTAAATTTGGCCTTGGAGCACAAAATGAAACAGGGCAAAGGCTAACCAAGTTTTGCCAAGAGAATGTACTGGTCATAGCAAATCAGCAACATAAGAGAAGACTCTGCAAGTGAACATCACCAGATGGACAACACCGAAATCAGATTGATTATATTCTTTGCAGCCAAAAATGGAGAAGTTCTATACAGTCAGCCAAATCAAGATTGGGAGCTGACTGTAGCTCAGATTATGAGCTACTCTTTGCAAAAATCAGACTTTATTTGAAGAAAGCAGGGAAAACTACCAGGCCATTCAGGTATGACCTAAACCAAATCCCTTATGATTATGCAATGGAAGTGGCAAATAGATTCAAGGGATTAGATATGATAGACAGAGTGCCTAACAATCTAGGAATGGAGGTTCATAACATCGTACAGGAGGCGATGACCAAAACCATCCTCAAGAAAAACAAATGCAACAATGTAAAAAGGTTGTCTGAGGAGGCCTTATGAATAGCTGAGAAAAAGAAGTGAAAGGCAACTGAGAAAAGGAAAGATATACTCATCTGAATACAGAGTTCCAAAGAATAGTAAGGAGAGATAAGAAAGCCTTCCTCAGTGAACAACGCAAAGAAATAGATGAACACAATAGAATGGGAAAGACTAGAGATCTCAAGAAAATGAGAGATACCAAGGAAACATTTCATGTAAGTGAAGTGAAATCGCTCAGCTGTGTCCGACTCTTTGCACTCCCATGGACTGTAACCTACCAGGCTCCTCAGTCCATGGAATTTTCCAGGCAAGAGTACTGGAATGGGTTGCCATTTCCTTCTCCAGGGGATCTTCCCAACCCAGGGATCGAACCCGGGTCTCCTGCACTGCAGGCAGACGCTTTATCATCTGAGCCAAAGTTTAATGTAAAGATGAGCACAATAAAGGACAGAAACAGTAAGGAGCTAACAGAAGCAGAAAATATTAAGAAGACATGGCAAGAATACACAGAAGAATTGTACAAAAAATATCTTAATGAACCATATAAGCACGATGGTGTGGTCACTCACCTAGAGCCAGACATGCTGGAGTGTAAAGTCAAGTGGGCCTTAGGAAGCATTACTAAGAACAAAGTTAGTGGAGGTGAAGGAATTCCAACTGAACTATTTAAAATACTAAAAGGTAATGCTGTGAAAGTGTTGCACTCAATATGCCAGCAACTTTAGAAAACTCAACATTGGCCACGGGACTGGAAAAGGTCGGTGTTCATTCCAATCCCAAAGAAGGGCAATGTCAAAGAACGTTAAACTACTGCACAATTGTGCTCATTTCACATCCTACTGAGGTAATGCTCAAAATCCTTCAAGTTAGGCTTCAACAGTACATGAACTGACAACTTCCACATGTACAAGTTCAATTTAGAAAAGTCAGAGGAACCAGAGAGCAAATTGCCAACATCTCCTGGATCAGAGAAAAAGCAAGGGAAATCTAGAAAAACACCTACTTCTCCTTCACTAACTACACTAAAGCCTTTGACAGTGTGGATCACAACAAACAGTGGAAAATTCTTAAAGAGATGGGAATATCAGAACACCTTACCTGCCTCCTGAGAAATCGTAAGAAGGTCAAGAAGCAACTGCTAGAACCAGACATGGAACGACGGACTGGTTCAACATTGGGAAAGGAGTACATCAAGGCTGTTTATTGTCACCCTGCTTATTTAACTTACATGCAGAGTACATCAGGTGAAATGCCAGACTGGATGAAACACAAGCTGGAATCAAGATTGCTGGGAGAAATATCAACAACCTTAGATACGCAGATGACACCACCCTAATGGTAGAAAGTGAAGAGGAACTAAAGAGCCTCTTGATGAAGGTGAAAGAGGAGTGAAAAAGCTGACTTAAAACTCAACATTCAAAAAACTAAGATCATGGCATCCAGTCTCATCACTTCATGGCAAATAGATGGGGAAAAAACAGAAATAGTGACAGACTTTATTTTCTTGTGCTCCAAAATCACTGTGGATGGTGACTGCAGCCATGAAATTAAAAGACCCTTGTTTCTTGAAAGAAAATCTAAGACAAACCAAGATAGCATACTAGAAAGCAGAGACATCAATTGGTCGACAAATGTCTGTATAGTCAAAGCTATGGTTTTTCCGGCAGTCATGTACAGATGTGAGAGTTGGGCCATAAAGAAGGCTGAGTGCCCAATAATTGGTGCTTTTAAACTGGGCTGTTGGAGAAGACTCTTGAGAGCCCCTTGGACAGCAAGGAAATCAAACCAGTCAATCCTAAAGGAAATCAACCCTGAATATTTATTAAAAGGACTGATGCTGAAGCTGAAGCACCAGTCCTTGGCTTCCTGATGCAAAGAGCTGACTTATTGAAAAATACCCTGTTGCTGGAAAAGATTGAGGGCAGGAGAAGGGGGTGACAGAGGATGAGATGGTTGGATGGCATCACCAACTCAATGGATATGAGTTTGAGCAAACTCTGAGAGACAGTGAAGGACAGGGAAGCCTGGTATGCTGCAGTCCATGGGGTCTCAAAGAGTCAGACACGACTGAGACTGCACAATAGAATCCTTTCCCAATATGGAAGTAGGATAACAAGACCAACCTTGCATTGTTGTATTTAGGATTAGAGATAACAGCTGATCTTTGAGCAATGCAGGGGTTAGGGGCCCCAACTCCCTGAGCCACTGAAAATCTGCATACTACTATCCCTCCCTCAAAAATATAGAAACTGACAGATGCCTCAACCCAGGGCAGGAAGCTGCAACAGTTTGGATAGAATAAGGATTTAAACCTTAGTTCTTTTTATTCCACATACTGTGATCTCTACTTGAATACAAATTTTCCCCCACACTTAATGATCTGTAAAATGAAAATACTATTATATATTTATTGAAAAAAATCTGCCTATAAGTAGAACCAGGCAGTTCAAACCAGTGTTGTCCAAGGGTCAACTGCATACACGTATACACACAGGCATGCAAAGAGTACTCAGCATGGTGCTTATCACATAACAGGCATTCTATAAAACATGATTGCTGTTATTATTAGTTCACTCACCCATTCATCAAATGTATTTATTAACCATGCAGTGTCGTGCAGAGCACTAGGGTTTTGGTAATGAAAAGCCAGATGAAGCAGTGGCTTTGAGTTGTCCACCATCTAATGAAATTTTAGACAACAAATAAACCTCTGACCCAGACTGTGATTCTTAGAGGGTAGGGAAGTTTCAAGGTAATATGGAAGCCCCTACAAGGGGCTGAGGAGTCAAAAATAGCCTCCTGGAAGAGCCAGTATTTGAACTGAGGGCTGAGGGGTGGCAGAGGTTAGTTGGGCCACAAGAATGGGGGAGTGTGCCAAGTGAAGGTGTGGGAGAAAGTAGCCCGCTGTGGTTCAAGGGCAGAGCTCTGAGAGGATGTGTGCAGGGATAAGTTTGGAGCCTGAAGGGAGAGAACTTCAACTGCGTTCAGAGCTTAGTCTTCACGCAACCAGCATGTTAGTCAATGGCAAGCTTTGAATTATCAGAAGACTAGACACAGATATCACATGGGTGAGCCAGAGCAGGCTTGCTTTCTTGAAGGATAAAGAAGAAAGCCAGGAGAGTCAGTATACACCAAAGAGAAATAAGTGTCCTCCAAGGCACAGACAGTCTTCTGGCCACCATGTTCTGTCCTGGGAATACACAGCTGAAGACAATAATGTGAGTGAGCGAGTGTCACGTCAAATCAAATCCTTTGGAGGCTTCACCATCTCTTCCAGGTTTTCCATTTCCCAGCACGACACTGAAGCTGTCCTTGGTGGAGGTTATCTAGAGCAGTGCCAAGGGATGCCTCCCGCTGCTACACCCCATCAGTCTTGAAATCGCACTGTGATGACAAGGTTTGTACAGGGCAGAACACCCAGGCTGGAGGGCAGTTCCCGTTTATCACACTGGGCCCTACTCCCTCCCTCCTACCACAGTCCAGCCCACATCAGTCCCTGAGTTTAGTGCTGAGAAACCCAAGAGGAGCCCGTTTCTCAGAAGACTGTTGTAGCCATGGTGTAATACATCCTCCGACCTTGACTGTTTTTCCCCAGGACTTCATCCTGAAGTCAGTGAGCAGCCACTGAAGTGGTTAGAAGCAGACGAAAGACACAGTCTGATCTGCAAAAACAAAAACACTTTGGCTGAAATGACATGAACCGGGTTCAAAGGAGAGAGATCCATTATCCCGGATGAGGATAAAGACAGCAGAGATGGAAAGAAGTGGGCAGAACTGAGGAGTCCGTTTAGGAGAGGATTCGGCAGGATCTGAGGACCGGTTGGGGGCACATGGATGCACGAATCTGTAGTTTCCACTGAGTGAGGCGGCACATTAGTTAAGATGATGTGTCAGTTTCTCTTTGCTGCTGCAACAAATTATGCAAACGAGTAGCCTGAAACCATGCAAATTTATTCTCTTATAGATCTGGAGGTCAAAAGTCCAAATTCACTTTCACAGGACTGAAGTCAAGACGTTTGCAGGGCTGGTTCTTTCTGAAACCTCTAAGGAGAATTCCTTGCCTGCCTTTTTCTGCTTCTAGTGGCCACCCGTATCCTTTAGCGTCTGGACCCTTGCTCCATCTTCAAACTGCATCACTCTGAGCATCACAGTACCTTCTCCTCTCAGAAGGCAACCCCTCACTCCTAAGAAATGCTGCAATTACATCAGTCCTTACAGGTTATTGTAAGCCTATTTTTAAATAGGGCCTCCCTAGTGGCTCAGTAGTAAAGAATCTGCCTGCCAATCCGCCTACGGGAGACATGTTTGTTCCCTGGGTCAGGAAGATCCCCTGGAGGAGGAAATGGCAACCCACTCCAGTCTTCTTGCCTGAAAAATTCCATGGACAGAGGAGTCTGGTGGGCTACAGTCCATGGGGTCTCAAAAGAGTCAGACATAGCTGAAGCGACTAAACAACAGTAACAATAATTTTAAAATAATTCTCCCACGCTTGTCTCAAAGACAAGTCCCAATTTGCTTATTTTTCATTTCTAATTCCCATATTCATTTCACAACAAAATGGGAGCTGCTCTGCCAGATAGAGGTACTCGGAGAGGATTTTCAGGCACCATGATTGGCCACCAACTGGGATAGGAGAGGAAGGAAAAGGAAGAAGTATTAACACAACCAAAGTACAACTTTACCATTACCAAGCATCACCATCGAGTCACCAAACATGGCAGAAAGGTTCTTTTTTAATTAGAAAAATCAGCGGGTTAGTCACATACTAATCGAGACCTACTTTTGCTTGAATTAGGTCAGTCTTCATTAAATGCCTCTCTAGAAATAGGCGGAGGTCGAACTCCCCATGGGTGGTTTGCACTGATGCAGCAGAAATGACTCACGTTCGCTGCTGCTACAAGCTACACAGATGGCTGGGAGCGGCTGATGGAAGCTGCCCTGCCAACTCCCCTAAGACTGAAGCCCACCCTCCCACCATCCCTACTTCAAGCCATGCAAATAGACTGCAGGTGGGCAACCACGGTTTCTCAACTGACCCTCATGCTGGGGGGCACAACAATTTCTTAATCCTCTGCTATCAGAATGCCAGGAATTATATCTCAGCTAGCTATGTACTTGTGACTGGCACAGAGAAGGTCCTGGCATCCTGAAAGACTGGCATGTCTCTCTAGTGGAATAAATAATCACTCCAGTTGGGTTCTCATGGGGTGATCAACTTGTTTCAGCTTGCCTGAAAGGTTTGCATCCTGGGTAAACCAATCATTGGTCAGTCTAGAGCTCTTCAGAAAGGGTAAGATGCAGGGCCAAATCTTTACTTGAAAGATATTCCAGGTTCTCCACAGTGTATGAAATAATCTTCAAGATGAAAGGGATATTAGTGAATATCTGATCTAGTAATTCTAAACTATAGTGTACATCAGAATCCCCTAGGCTATTTACTGAAAATGCAGATTCCTGAGTGCTACCTCTAGAAATACTGATAAAATAAGTCTTGGTGGACTCCATATTTTGCCATTTTATAAGCATCCTGGATGATTCAGATTAAAATGGTCCAAGAAGCCATATTTGAGAAACAGGAATTTAATTCTAGCCCCTCATTTTACTGATAAGAAATCTATCCTGAACTGAATCACTTTGCTGTACACCAGAAACACTACATTAGTAATCAACTTTATCTCAATATAATATAAAAATTTCTAAAGAACAAAATCTATCCTGCATAAGGCCACAGAATAGGCCAATTACAGCCTGATCTAAAATAAAAACTCAAATATGCATTCTCTTCCAAATTCAGTTATTTCCATTTAGAGCATTTGGGGGCTACGTGAGCCTTCCTTTTTGAAGAACTCTGTTTATATTGTCCCTCCAGAAAATATCATCTGCCTGAGAAAATATTTAACAGAAAGGAAAACTGAGACTTATTGAATGTAAGCACACTTAGTAGGGCTTGGGCTTTCTTTTCTGTTAGTAGCTGATGTCAGGTTCAAAGAAAAAGAAGTTATAACGCTTAATTTTCCTTCTTGAAGGGTTTCTTAGAAACATCAGCTGCTTTGAGCCAGTCTGCTCTTATATAAAAGGTTTGAGACCTCACACTGACTCGGCCAGGATAAGTGATGTTAATTATAAAGGTATCTAGGATTAAAACAGAACTTCCCTGGTGGCTCAGACGGTAAAGAATCCACCTGCAATGCATGAGAACTGGGTTTGATCCCTGGGTTGGGAAGGTTCCCTGGAAAAGAAAATGGCAACACACTCCAGTATTCTTGACTGGAGAATCCCATGCAGAGAGGAGCCTGGTATGCTACAGTCCATGAGGTCACAAACACAAGACATGACTGAGTAACTAGCATACACAGGATTAAGACATAGTCACAAAATCCTTAATTCGGGCTCCAAAATTTGTCCTTTGTGAAACTGGACCCAGGGCATTTCCTGTCAATGTGACTCTTCTCTAGTTTGCCCATAAGAGCCAGTCTTTAAATATCAAACAGCAAGCTTTTGAAAGTAATGTTTAAGATATGTATGCTCAGTTGCTCAATTGTGTTCTACTCTTTGAGATCCCCCATGGACTGCAGCCCACCAAGCTCTTCTGTCCAAGGAATTCTCCACGTAAGAATATTGGAATGGGTTGCCATTTCCTACTCCAGGGGATCTTCCTGATCCAGGAATTGAATCCAGCATGTTCTGTGTCTCCTGCGTTGGCAGGCAGACTCTTTATCTCTGTGTCACCTGGGAAGGCCTAGTATTTTAAGGTGGCTCTGACTAAATAGGTGGCCATCTGAGATGGACCCCATTTGCTGCTGTTTTATTCCCCATCTGTATAACTTACATCTACCACACATAGACCCGTCCTCTGGAGCTAATTCGTCATCCAGAAGACAGGTCATCAAATGTTTAAAGACTGTTACCAAGACACCCAAGATAAACATCCCTAATTCACCCAGGTGTCCTCTTTCCAAATTCCTCCTCCTCCTCAGGGTGTGATCTTGTATTCTGCTGTCTTATTGAAGTGTGTCATGCAGACCTGAGCCCAATTCCTAGGCCCCACCCTCTCCCCTCACATCAGCATCCATCATTAGAGCTGGGGGAGAGAGGTGGAGACAGGTGAACAGAGGTGACATGTATTCACATGGAGACTTGAAGATTTTCAAGAGTGAAGAGAGTTTGTGAAAAGGGGCCCACCCCAAGCATGGAGGGAGAGAGCGTCCATGCCTCCCACAAGCCAGGTAAGGACTAGGGATTGCTTTGCTGATAGTAAACTGAGGTCAAGTGGATTTGTCTAAATCAATTTACAGGGACTTTTCTGGTAGTTCATGGCTAAGACTCCATGCTCCCAATGCAGGCGACCCAGGTTCAATACCTGGTCAGGGAACTAAATTGGTTACAACTAAGAGTTTGCATGTCACAGCTAAAGATCCTGCATGATGCAAATAAGACCCAGTGCAGCCAAATTAATAAATAATTAAAAAACAAAAAAACAAAATAGCTTTAGATACAGTTCACATATTATTGCATGGTGCATCCATTTACAGTTATATTTCAGTATTTTTAAAAATTATATTCAGAGTTGTGCAACTATCACCACAATTTGACAACATTTTCATCATCTTCCAACATATAATCAAATTTTAAATAATATCCTAATCAATTTATTTCCTAATTATTGATCACAATTTAAAAGACCTTCACACTATGCACTGATACTTAAGCACTCAGTATGAAAGCATGAGGAAAAGAACAGAGCAAGGCAATGCACTTCTTAGAGACTATGTGACCCTGTTGTGCAACATTAACTACTAAGTATTTCACAGTTTCCTAGAGGCTAAGAACAAGGACTCTGGGGCAAAGTTGGTCGGGTTCAAATTCTGGCTCACCACTTACTGACCTTGGGAGAGTCAGCTCCATCCATAAAATGAGGATGATAATTGTTCTCATCTCATATGGTTCTTATAAAGATTACACAGATTAACATAGAAAGCATGTAGAAAAGAATCTGGTTATGCATCACTGTTGCTAATCTAATTATTGTATATATACTTTACTATTATGGATACTGACCAGGGTAACCCTTTGTGACACTACGTGTTATGAGATTTTGCATGTATATCTAATTTGTTAGCAGTTCAGTATGTACTGAAAGTCCATGGTTAGAATGAAAGTCCCTGTGAAATTAATGGTTATTGGGCAGTCTACCTGGGAGAAAAATCAGACAGTGCGGTCTTATCTCATGAACACAAAGAAATTTACATGAGATTCCAGTGACCTCCTCCTTGGGTTTGATTAATTCACTGCAGTGACTCACTGAACTAAAAAAAACATTTTGATTTACTAGACCACCAGTATATCAAGCAAGGATTTAACTCAGTAACAGCCAGATGGAAGAGATGTATAGGGAAAGGTATGAGGAAGGGCACAGAGCTTCCATGCCCTCCCTAAGCTCACCCTTTTGGTAGTATTTTGGCATGAGATTAACGCAAATCTTATAAAATGAATTAGGAAGCATGCCTTCCTTCACTGTCTTCTGAAAAGTTTTGTGTCGAGTTCACATCTCTTCCTTAACATATCCATGTCTTTTTATTAAAAATGAATATTTTGTAAAAAGCATATAGTTGGGTCTTGCTTTGTTTTTTAAAATCAAATCTGACAATCTCTGTGTTTCAGTTCAGATATTTGTATCATTTCTGCTCAATATAATTATTTACATGATTATTCATCTATTTCTTCAAGTATTTTTTCTACCTTTCCTTCTCACGTACTCTTTCTCCATTTATACATATGTTAGACTACTAATTATTTTCCACAGGACACTGAGGCTCTGTTATCTTCTGTTAATCCCAGTCAGTGAGATTTTAGTTGCAAATATTTTACTTTTCATATCTGAAGCTCCACTGATATTTTTTATATCTTCACTGATTTCCTTTAAAAATTAGAAGATGGTGACTGTGGTCGCCGATTCGCCTACCCCTCGCTGCTGGCCAGTCACCGGCGTGTCCACTCGGGCGAGCGGCCCTACGCCTGCGACCTATGCTCCAAGCGCTTTGCCCAGTGGAGCCACTTGGCTCAGCATCAGCTCCTGTACACGGGGGAGAAGCCCTTCCCCTGCCTGGAGTGTGGCCGCTGCTTCCTCCAGAGGTGGTCTCTGGCTGTCCACAAGTGTATCCCCGGCGTCCAGAACTGTGGCCCTAGATCTGCCATAGGGGCGCCTAGCCAGAAAGGCCAGGCCCTTTAGAAGGGGAGGGACTGTGTAAGTTCATTTCACTTCATGGAGGGGGCCCAGAAAAGGGAAGGAGCCCCCTGGTCATACAGGTCAGAGTCAGAACTAAAATCCTCTTGCTACAGAGCTGAAGTTTAGTGTATTCTACCATGCTGGCTGCCTTAATACATGCGTCTAGAACAGACAGCCTCAGTGACGAGAGGGGACATTATGCGGTAAAAATTTTTCAATCTGCCCTGTCCTAAAGGACTTGTGTGTGGGGTATCAGGCTAAAGGTTCTCCCCATCTAATTTAGGGGCTGTGTTTTCTAGTTTGTGCATGCAGTCAGGAGGATCCCATTCATGGGATACAAGATCTTCCCCCTCCTCTGCCTCTTCTTCCTTGCTAGGTTTGAAACAAACTTGGTTTAGCCCCCTTTGACAGTATTCCTGCCAAGTGATCTGCCCTTTAAAACCTCCCTTAATGGACTTCCTTGGTGGCTCAGATGGTAAAGCGTCTGTCTACGATGCGGGAGACCAGGGTTCAGTCCCTGGGTTGGGAAAATCCCTTGGAGAAGGAAATGGCAATCCACTCCAGTACTGTTGCCTGGAAAATCCCATGGACAGAGGAGCCTGGTAGGCTGCGGTCCATGGGGTCGCAAAGAGTCGGACACGACTGAGCAACTTCACGTTCACAGCAACTATTTTACATCCTTTTTTCCCCACTAATGCTATCATTTCTGTTCCTGTTGACTGATTTTTCTCTAATCATGAGTTGTTTTCCTGTTTCTTGGAGCATCCAGTAATTTTTATGGAATGCCAAACTTTGTGAATACTTGTTGTTGAGTGTCTGGATTGTGCTGTCTTTCCTTAAGTGTTGGTCAGGCAGTTAGGTAATTTATAAATCAGATTGATCTCTTTAAGGTCTGTCTTTAAGCTTTTCTAGAGCAGGCCTAGAGTAGTCTTCACTCTATAACAGCACAGCCCTAGTGCTTAAGTGTGGGGTCTACCATGAATGCCCTGGTGTGATAACCAGTGGCTCTCCAATTTGACCAGTCATAGTTTGAAGACATCGTCACAGCTTAAACATTTCATTGACCTCTGGGGATTATTCTGATTACAATTCTCTTGGGTATTCTTTACCTGACTTTGTATGAATATGCAGCCTTGTGCTCAGCAGACTCATGAAAATTCTTTTTTAGGTTTCAGGAGTTCTTTCCCTGCTCACATTTTTCTGAAATTCTGCACTGCATATCCACCTCAACTTTCACCCCAAATCTTTGTTCATCTTTAGTATTGCTTTGAATGTATAAAAAATTAGATATTTTAGCAAGAGTTTTGTCTCATTGACCTATAGATAAATAGCACCTATTCTAAAAATAATTATGCTAACCTAATGGCAACCCACTCCAGTACTCTTGCTTGGAAACTCCCATGGATGGAGGAGCCTGGTAGGCTGCAGTCCATGGGGTTGCGAAGAGTCAGACATGACTGAGCGACTTCACTTTCACTTTTCACTTTCATGCTTTGGAGAAGGAAATGGCAACCCACTCCAGTGTTCTTGCCTGGAGAATCTCAGGGATGGAGGAGCCTGGTGGGCTGCCATCTATGGGGTCGCACAGAGTCAGACAGGACTGAGGCGACTTAGCAGCAGCAGCAGCAGCAGCAGTAAGCAAAAGGGGTTACATGCCTTGAGTGAGGTTCTAATATGACCTGTAAGCTGCATATATTTAAAATCAGTTATGAGAAATAAACCCATCCTGGTGTTCCTAAAGTCCTTTCTACCTTAATACAAACCAGACTTCCCTGTGAGCCTGACAGGACAGTAAATATCCATTGATACATCCCTGAATGTGTGCAGAAGAGTATATAAAGACAGAAACCAAAAGCTAGCAGCCCTGGTAAGATTTATAAAATAACTAAGTAGATAAGTCAATAGTGTCTAAATAAAGCTGAAAATAACCTCTGCTGAAAACTTTCTTTTAAAAGTCCTCATATGTTATCATTTAGTCTGAACTAAAAGCTACTGGGAGAAATAGGTAGTATCTATATATATCTGGACTTCTCTTACTACCTCTCAGACTGGAGCTGTAGCTCATCCATAGGCATGATTATGTCCTGTAGACGTAAATGATTAGCACCATCATTCCCAAGCACAGTCTTCTTACAAGTATTCATAAGAAAGAAAACACTTTTTCATCTAAATTTAATAACCAGGGCCTCTTGGGGGACTTGTGCCTTGCTTTGATCTAACTTGCAGAGCCATAGCAGTTACTGCTGAGAAGGAATGACTTTTAGAAATCAAAATATTATCTATTCAAAATTGTTTTCTGTCCGAAAGTCTGCCAAGTCAGTAAGAAGGGAATACACAGAGTATATGTCTATATTCTCAAAAACTCAAATGTACATGCATATTTAAAAGTTCATTCCAAATGGAAATCCTTTATTGGGTTTTTCTAAATTCTGGAAGCTGTGTTAAGCGCTATAAGGGATATAAAGATGTTAAATAAGGCATGGACTTTGAATGAAGTAAGTTCATAAGTCAGAAGAGAGATCACAATGTATGTAATTCTAACAGAAAGCAAAGAATAATAAGGTATAGAGTGCTAAGGAGTGACACACATACAACCCATGGGAGTGGAGGTGCCTGGCACATAACAGGTTCTCAAATATTTATCTGTGGGTAAATAAATGATGAATATATTTCTCTGATCATATATCTTAAATACTATCATCATTGCATAAACTATTATTTGGAAGGGAACAAAGACTGGGGACTAAAAAAACAATCATAAAATAGTCTGATCTTTCATTCATGATTCAGACCTGTGTAGTCCAGAAATATTAGAAAGAGATGTTTCTAAATAATTTTTCTAAGTATTTTCTCTGGGAGTTATGTCATAGTGAAATACTGTCTTGGTATGTCATCAGTTATCAGATCAGTTCAGCTCAGTTCAGTCGCTCAGTCGTGTCCAACTCTTTATGACCCCATGAATCACAGCACGCCAGGCCTCCCTATCCATCACCAACTCCAGGAGTTCACTCAAACTCAGTCCATTGAGTTGGTGAAGCCATCCAGCCATCTCATCCTCTGTCGTCCCCTTCTCCTCCTGCCCCCAGTCCCTCCCAGCATCAGAGTCTTTTCCAATGAGTCAACTTTTCTCATGAGAGGGCCAAAGTTCTGGAGTTTCAGCTTTAGCATCATTCCTTCCAAAGAAATCCCAGTGCTGATCTCCTTCAGAATGGACTGGTTGGATCTCCTTGCAGTCCAAGGGACTCACAAGAATATTCTCCAACACCACAGTTCAAAAACATCAATTCTTCGGCACTCAGCTTTCTTCACAGTCCAACAGTTATCAGTATTAGGTACATTTTGCTCTCCACCTACAGTATACGCCTAGGAAGAATGGTCCCAGAAAGCTGAAGCATTATGTAAAGGCAGATGGCAGATTCAGCCTGGATACTAAAGAATATACTAGAAAAAGAGAAACAAAATTAATTTCTGATGCTGAGACATGCTAGATGAATGCGAACTCCTCTAGGACAGGCAATATGACTTCTAGAATTCCATTCCTCTTCTTCCTTTCAATGCAAAAGTGTTTCTACTCTTTAAAAAAAAAAAAAATGAAGCTATAGGGACTTTGGCTTCCCTGTAAGATAGAATAACAGGAACCATATCTAACCTTACATCTGAAACAATTAAGAAAGAACTAAACATATGAAACAAAGGTTTGCAAGACACTACATATCAGACAATGAAGGCAAGTGATCCTTGAGATATAGGAAACATCATATTCCTATGAGAGGTGATGGCCATAGTGCAGGGTGGAGGGATGTGAGGGCAGTCATGAACTCCCTGAACTGAGAAGGCAAGGAGAGTTTGTAGGAAACCATGGCAACTCGGTAAAAAGAGAGTACCAGAAAGGAAAGTGCTACACAGAGAGAGAACTCCGGAGATACACAAAGATTTACTCTTGAGTATTTATCTGAGTCTTTCCCATTCTGTTGTTTTCCTCTATTTCTTTGCATTGATCGCTGAAGAAGGCTTTCTTATCTCTTCTTGCTATTCTTTGGAACTCTGCATTCAGATGTTTATATCTTTCCTTTTCTCCTTTGCTTTTCGCTTCTCTTCTTTTTGCAGCTATTTGCAAGGCCTCCCCAGACAGCCATTTTGCTTTTTTGCATTTCTTTTCCATGGGGATGGTCTTGATCCCTGTCTCCTGTACAATGTCACGAACCTCATTCCATAGTTCATCAGGCACTCTATCAGATCTAGGCCCTTAAATCTATTTCTCACTTCCACTGTATAATCATAAGGGATTTGATTTAGGTCATACCTGAATGGTCTAGTAGTTTTCCCTACTTTCTTCAATTTCAGTCTGAATTTGGCAATAAGGAGTTCATGGTCTGAGCCACAGTCAGCTCCTGGTCTTGTTTTTGCTGATTGGATAGAGCTTCTCCATCTTTGGCTGCAGAGAATATAATTGATCTGATTTCGGTGTTGACCATCTGGTGATGTCCATGTATAAAGTCTTCTGTTGTGTTGTTGGAAGAGGGTATTTGCTATGACCAGTGCATTTTCTTGGCAAAACTCTGTTAGTCTTTGCCCTGCTTCATTCCGTGTTCCAAGGCCAAATTTGCCTGTTACTCCAGGTGTTTCTTGACTTCCTACTTTTGCATTCCAGTCCCCTATAATGAAAAGGACATCTTTTTTGGGTGTTAGTTCTAAAAGGTCTTGTAGGTCTTCATAGAACCGTTCAACTTCAGTTTCTTCAGCGTTACTGGTTGGGGCATAGACTTGGATTACTGTGACATTGAATGGTTTGCCTTGGAAACGAACAGAGATCATTCTGTCGTTTTTGAGATTGCATCCAAGTACTGCATTTCGGACTCTTTTGTTGACCATGATGGCCACACCGTTTCTTCTGAGGGATTCCTGCCCTCAGTAGTAGATATAATGGTCCTCTGAGTTAAATTCACCCATTCCAGTCCATTTTAGTTCGCTAATTCCTAGAATGTCAACATTTACTCTTGCCATCTCTTGTTTGACCACTTCCAATTTGCCTTGATTCATGGACCTGACATTCCAGGTTCCTATGCAATATTGTTCTTTACAGCATCGGACTTTACTTCTATCACCAGACACATCTACAGCTGGGTATTCTTTCTGCTTTGGTTCCATCCCTTCATTCTTTCTGGAGTTATTTCTCCACTGATCTCCAGTAGCATATTGGGCCCTTACTGACCTGACTCGATGAATGTGAGTCTGGGTGACCTCCGAGAGCTGGTGGTGGATAGGGAGGCCTGGCGTGCTGCAGTTCATGGGGTCGCAAAGAGTCGGACACGACTGAGCGACTGATCTGATCTGATCTGATTTATCTGAGTACTGATTAGCACATCGGACACGACTGAGCAACTGATCTGATAAGGAAACTACTCAAGGCTTGGCAAGCCTATTTGAAATAATTAGAGATCAAGGTGTTGGTGATCAGACAGGACTTGGAATAATGTCTATTCACAACGGCCAGACTGAAAAAGCAAAAATTAAGGATGCTTTGTAGACACAAGTCTCTTGCATCATTAATAGGGAAAAATTAGCCATGCGTTGATAACTGCTCCAGTCTTTCCTTATAAATCTTAACAACAAACTTGAAAAGATCAAACAATTTTCATGTAACATAACTACAACCCATAACAAAGCTCAAGAATATTTATGGGACTATAAAAATGTCCAGCATCCCACAAAGTAAAATTCAAAACATCTGATATCTAGTAAGAAATTGCCAGAATGCAAAGAAGTGGGACAAATGCAACCCATAGTTAGGAAATAAATTAATCAAATGAAATTGACTCTAAATTGATATAGATGTTAGCATTAGCATACCAGGGCATTAAAACAATTATTGTACCTGGGTACCAAATGCTCAAAACTTAAGAAGAGACATGGAAAATATATAAATGACTAAAACTGAGCTTCTAGAGATGGAAATTAAATAGGTAAAAAAAAAAAATAAACTATATGAAATGAATAGCAGGTTAAGCTTAGAAGGAAGATTGAAAACTTCAAGATACAATCAAACAAAAATTTTAAAACCATACACACAGAGAAATGAGAATTTTAAAATGTAAACAGAGAGATTAGTTGAAGATGATGGAGTAGAAGGACATGAGCTAACTCTTTTCTTATGAAAACACCAAAATCACAACTAACTTCTCAACAATCACCAAAAAAAAACCCCACTGAAACCTACCCAAAAAATGATAACCCAGATCCAAGAACAAAGAAGCCACAATGAGACACTAGTGAAGTATTGTCACTCAGTCGTGTCCAACTCTTTGAGACCTCATGGTCTGTAGTCTGCCAGGCTCCTCCATCTATGGGATTTCCCAGGCAAGAATACTGGAGTGGGTTGCTACTTCCTTCTCCAGGGAATCTTCCCAACCCAGGGATCGAACCCTGGAACCCTGGTCTCCCACATTGCAAGCCAACTCTTCACCATTTGAGCCACCAGGGAAGCTCAGTGAGACAGTCAGGAAGGGCACAACTGCAATAAAGTCAAAACCCATACCTACCAGGTGGGCAACCCACAAACTAGAAAAAATTATACCCCAGAAACTATCCCACAGGAATGAAAGTGCTGAGCCCTACATCAGGCTTTGCAGTCTAGGAGTGTGGCAACAGGAGGAGGAGTTCCCAGAGAGGTTGGTTTTGAAAGCCAGCAGACTTTGATTGCAGGACTTCCATACGACTGGGGGAAACAGAAACTCCATTCTTGGAGGGTACACACAAAGTCTCACGCACACCAGAACTCAGGAGAAAAAAAGGAGTGACCCCAGAAGAGACTGGGCCAGACTTACCTGCTAGTACCACAGGACTCTGATGGAAGTGGGGTGGGGTAGGTTGTCACTCACTGCAGGGACAGAGTCACTGGCCAACAGCAGTTCTGGGAAGTAGTCATTGGTTTGCCCCTCCCAGAGGCTGCCACTAGTCCCACCAAACAGCCTGTAGGCTCCAGTGCTGGATCACCTCAGGCCAAACAACCAACAGGGCAGGAACACAACAACCCCACCCATTAGCAGACTTGTGGCTTAAAGTCTCCCTGAGTATGGTGGTGAACTCTCCCTGAGTATATCATGAAATCTTTATTGCCAAATTCAGACTTAAATTGAAGAAAGTAGGGAAAACTACTAGACCATTCAGGTATGACCTAAATCAAATCCCTTATGATTATACAGTGGAAGTGAGAAATAGATTTAAAGGACTAGATCTGATAGATAGAGTGCCTGATGAACTATGGATGGAGGTTCCTGACATTGTACAGGAGATAGGGATCAAGACCATCCCTATGGAAAAGAAATGGAAAAAGGCAAAGTGGCTATCTGGGGAGGCCTTACAAATAGCTGTGAAAAGAAGAGAAGCAAAAAGCAAAGGAGAAAAGGAAAGATATAAACATCTGAATGCAGAGTTCCAAAGAATAGCAAGGAGAGATGAGAAAGCCTTCTTCAGCGATCAATGCAAAGAAATAGAGGGAAACAACAGAATGGGAAAGACGAGAGATCTCTTCAAGAAAATTAGAGATACCAAAGGAACATTTCATGCAAAGATGAACTCGATAAAGGACAGAAATGGTATGGACCTAACAGAAGCAGAAGATATTAAGAAGAGGTGGTAAGAATACACAGAACTGTACAAAAAAGATCTTCATGACCCAGATAATCATGATGGTGTGATCACTCATCTAGAGCCAGAGATCCAAGAATATGAAGTCAAGTGGGCCTTAGAAAGCATCACTACGAACAAAGCTAGTGGAGGTGATGGAATTCCAGTTGAGCTATTCCAAATCCTGAAAGATGATGCTGTGAAAGTGCTGCACTCAATATGCCAACAACTTTGGAAAACTCAGCACTGGCCACAGGACTGGAAAAGGTCAGTTTTCATTCCAATCCCAAAGAAAGGCAATGCCAAAGAATGCTCAAACTACCACACAATTGCACTCATCTCACACGCTAGTAAAGTAATGCTCAAAATTCTCCAAGCCAGGCTTCAGCAATATGTGAACCGTGAACTTCCAGATGTTCAAGCTGGTTTTAGAAAAGGCAGAGGAACCAGAGATCAAATTGCCAACATCCGCTGGATCATGGAAAAAGCAAGAGAGTTCCAGAAAAACATCTATTTCTCCTTTATTGACTATGCCAAAGCCTTTGACTGTGTGGATCACAATAAACTGTGGAAAATTCTGAGATGGGAATACCAGACCACCTGACCTGCCTCTTGAGAAACCTATATGCAGGTCAGGAAGCAACAGTTAGAAATGGACATGGAACAACAGATTGGTTCCAAATAGGAAAAGGAGTATGTCAAGGCTGTATATTGTCACCCTGCTTATTTAACCTATATGCAGAGTACCTCATGAGAAACACTGGCCTGGAAGAAGCACAAGCTGGAATCAAGATTGCTGATGACATGCATATATGCAGATGACACCACCCTTATGGCAGAAAATGAAGAGGAACTAAAAAGCCTCTTGATGAAAGTGAAAGAGGAGAGTGAAAAAGTTGGCTTAAAGCTCAACATTCAGAAAACTAAGATCATAGCATCTGGTCCCATCACTTCATGGCAGATAGATGGGGAAACAGTGTCAGACTATTTTGAGGGGCTCCAAAATCACTGCAGATGGTGACTGCAGCCATGAAATTAAAAGACCCTTACTCCTTAGAAGGAAAGTTATGACCAACCTAGACAGATATTAAAAAGCAGAGACGTTACTTTGCCAACAAAGGTCCGTCTAGTCAAGGCTATGGTTTTTCCAGTGGTCATGTATGGATGTGAGAGTTGGACTGTGAAGAAAGCTGAGCACCAAAGAATTGATGCTTTTGAACTGTGGTGTTGGAGAAGACTCTTGAGAGTCCCTTGGACTGCAAGGGGATCCAACCAGTCTATTCTAAAGGAGATAAGTCCTGGATGTTCATTGGAAGGACTGATGCTGAAGCTGAAACTCCAGTACTTTGGCCACCTCATGTGAAGAGTTGACTCATTGGAAAAGACTCTGATGCTGGGAGGGATTGGGGGCAGGAGGAGAAGGGGATGACAGAGATGAGATGGCAGGATGACATCACCGACTCGATGGACATGAGTTTGAGTGAACTCCGGGAGTTGGTGATGGAAAGGGGGCCTGGAGTGCTGTGATTCATGGGGTCACAAAGAGTCGGACACGACTGAGCAACTGAACTGAACTGAGTATGGTCCTGCCCACTAGAGACACAAGACCTAGCTCCAACCAGCCCTGGGTAGGAACCAGCCTCTTCCATCAAAAAGCCTTCACAAGCCTTTAGACAGCCTCATACACCAGAGAGTAAAAAGCAGAGGTAAGAACCTCAATCCTGAAGAATGGAAACCACAATGACAAAGTCAGAAAAAATGAAATGGCAGAGAAATATGTCCCAGATGAAGGAACAAAATGAAACCCCTGAAGAATAACTAAGTGAAGGGGATATAGTCAACGTATCAGAAAAAAAGAATTCAAAATTATGATAGTGAAGATAATCCAAGGTCTTGGAAAAAGAATGGAGAAAACAATCAAGAAAATGCAAGATATGATTTAAAACTACCTGCAAGAACTAAAGAACAAACAAAGAAATGAACAATAAATTAACGGAAGTGAAAACTACACTAGAAGGAATCAATAGCAGAATAAGTGAGACAGAAGATAAAATTTGTATGGAGGCACAAAATGCCCTGAATAGCCAAAGCAATCTTAAGAAAAATGGAGCTGGAGGAATCAGGCTCCTTGACTTCAGATTATACTACAAAGCATAGTCATCAAAATAGCATGGTAGCAGCACAAAAACATTCAGTATTATCAAAACAAAGAGCTCAATCAAAAAATGGGCAGAAGACCTTAAATAGAAATTTCTCCAAAGTCATACAGATATCCAGGAGGCATGTGAAAAGATGTTCAACATTATCAGTTATTACAGAAATGCAAATCAAAACTACAATTAGATATTACCTCACATCAGTCAGAATGGACATCATCAAAAAAATCTACAAAAAAAATAAATGCTGATGAGGGTATGGAGAGAGGGAACTTTTACACTATTGATGAGGATGTAAATTAGTGCAGCCACTGTGGAGAACAATATGGAGGTTCCTTTAAAAACTAGAAATAGAGCTGCCATATGATTATTCAATCCCACTCCTGGGCACACATTCAGAGAAAAACATTGTCTGAAAAGATATATGCTCCCCAATGTTCACTACAGTACTGTTTACAAGAGCCAAGATATGAAGCAACCTTAATGTCTATCAACAGAGGAATGGATAAAGAAGATCTGGTACATACATAATGGAATATTACTCAACCATTAGAATGAGATCATGCCATTTGCAGCAACATGGATGGACCCAGAGAGTATCATACTGAGTGAAGTAAATTAGACAAAGAGGAATATTGAATGCAATCACTTATACACAGAATCTTTTTTTTAAAAAATGATAAAATGAACTTATTTACAAAACAGACAAAAATTCACAGACTACTTAGAGAAAAAAAAAAATTGTGGTTACCAGAGGAGAAGGATGGGAGGGAAGGATAGTTAGGAAGCTTGGAATTAACATGTATACACTGCTTAATTTAAAATGGGTAAGCAACAAGGACCTACTGTATAGCACAAGAAACGCTGCTCAATATTATGTAACAATCTAAATGGGAAAAGAATTTGAAAAAGAACAGATATATGTATATGTATAGCTGAATCACTTTGCTGCACACTTGATTGCTAATCAACCATACTCCAATATAAAATAAACAGTGAAAAAGTCTGTACAAATTCTTTCAGAAAATTGAAAAGAAGGGAATACTCTCCAAGTCATTCTATGAGTCCAGCGTTTACTGTAAACCAAAACAAAACAATTATAAGAAGTGAACTACCTATCAATATCCCTCATAAACATAGATGCAAACGTTCTAAGCAAAATTTTAACAAATCAAATACAATATGTACAAAAAGATAATACATCATGGCCAAGTGAGGTGTTCCAGGAATGCGAGGTTAGTGTAACATGCAGAAATCAATAAGTATAGGAGGATTCTGGGAAGATGGCAGAGTAGGAAGCACCAGAAGTCTGTAACCTTACCTAGACAACAACAGCATTGGCAGAGTCTGTGTTGCAACTACTGTGCGACACTGAAGTACAGACTGGAGGCTTGCCACTTACAGTAAAAGCCTTTGATGGCCAACTGTAGTCAGTTTCAATCAACTTCAGTTCTTGACACAGTAGCAGCTATCCATTCCCACTCCTCCCACCCGTGGCAGGCAGCCATTTTTTTTCCTGGAGTCACTTGCATACAGTTTGCAGGAGCCAGGGTTGGCAAAAAGAACCCAGTCCTCTAAATGTGAGGTAGCTCTTTTGACTGCAGATTCTGATCAGAGATTTGCAAATAAAGAAGTGATAGCTTAAATTGTTGTATATCCCCCCATTTTTGCAAGCTCCTCCTCTGACTAAAGTGACTCAATGGGATTTATAAAGAGTCAGTGCCATTTTTCCTTCCTTTTTCTTTTTTTTATGCTTTGTGAGGCAGATATTGAAGCAACAATATTTAAGGGGAAATTAGAAAATCACTGTGTATTCCCAGGGAGGGCACAGGCTCAGAAAAGACCTGAGAAGACTTTGCATTTATATCTAAGGTGATTTGTCACACAGAAATAGTCTAGAACAATAGAAGAACAAAACCAACCAAAACAGCAAACCATGGGGAAGGCAGAGAATCATTTTGAGAAATACTGCATTATTAGATTCAAATGTCCAGTTTCCAACTAAAACATCACAGGCATACAAAGAGACAGGAAAATATAAACCACTCAAATTAAAAAGTAAACCAACAGAACTGTCTCTGAAAAGGAACTGATCCTGTATCTACTAGACAAACACTTTAAAACTGTTCTAAAAATACTCAAAGAACTATATTAAGACAAGAAGGTCAGTAAAATAATGAGCAAAATGGAAAGATCAATAAAGAGATATGAAATCTAACCAAAAAATTATAATTTAGAACTGAGACATACAATAACCGAAATGAAAAATTTACTAGAGGGATTCAAAGGCAGATTTGAGCAGACTGGAGAAAGAATGAACCTTAGTTGACTATAGGATTATAAAATTACTGAATCTGAGGAACAGAAAGAAAAGAGATAGAAGGAACGTGAACAGAGCCTGAGAAACCTTTGAGACACGATCAAATGGAATGAACCAACATATACATTATGGAAGTTCCAGAAGGAGAAGAGACAGAGAAAGGGGCAGAGAGAATATTTGAAGAAACAGTGGCCCCAAATTTTATGAAAGACATGAATACATCCATCAAGAGGCTCAAAAAACTCTAAGTAGGATGAACTTAAAGAAACCCATACAAAGATATATTATAATCAATCTGTCAAAAGCCAAAGGCAGAATTTTTAAAGCAGCAAGAGGAAAGGAACAACTTGTTACATACAAGGGATTCTCAATTATATTATTAGCATAGTTCTCATCTGAAAATTCTGGAGGCCAGAAGGCAGTGGGCTGATACAGTCAAAGGACTAAAAGTATCAAACAAGAATCTTATAGCTGGCAAAACTGTTTTTCAAAAGTGAGGGAGAAATAAAGACATTCAGATAAACAAAAGCTGAGTTTATAACCACCATATTTTTTCCTGAAAAAAAAAAAAAAAAAGGATGTTAAAGGGAGTCTTGCAGGTTGAAATGAAAAGATACTAAGACTATACACAGAAGAAAAATGAAACAGTAAATTAAATGTTTCACTACAAAAAAAAATCGACTAAATAAAAGAACACAGTAAAGCAGGCGACTGGGGACAAAAAAGCTATAAGGCATATTAGAAAATATTAGGAGTAATTACTGTAAATGTAAATAGACTTAACTCTATCAAAAGACATAGATTACCAGAGTGAATAACAAACATGCCCCAAGCATCTGCCATCTGCAATAGACTTATTTTAGATAAATGATACGAATAGCTTGAAAGGCTAGAAAAGGATATTTTGTGCAAATATTATAGTCAAAAGAAAGCAGGAGTGGTTATAATAATATCAGATAAAATAGACTTTAAATCCAAAAAAGTATACAAGGGCTTCCCTGATAGTTGAGTGGTTAAAAATCTTGCAACCAGTTTGATCCCTGGTTTGGGAAGATCTCACGTTCCAAGGAGCAACTACACCCATGAGCCACAACTACTGAGCCAGTACTCAAGAGCTTGTGAGCAGCAACTACTGAGCCCACAGGCTGCAGCTACTGAAGCCTGCATACCTTAGAGCCCACGCTCCACAACGAGAGACGCCACTGCAACAAGAAGCTTGCATATGCAGCTAGAGGTAGCCCCTGCCTGCTGCAACTAGGGACAAGCCTGTGCAGCAACAAAGACCCAGCATAGCCATAAATAAATAAATAACTCTTGGAAAAAAGTATACAAGAGACAAAGAATGTTATACTTTAATAAAAGTTTCAATGCAGCAAAAATACAATAATTATAAACATTTATATAGTAAATACAGGTTATCAAACACATAATGCAAAAATTGACAGAAATTAAAGGGAGAAATAGACTGTTCTACAATAATAGGTGGAGACTTCAACACCCTACTCTCAATAATGGATACAGCAACCAGACAGAAGAAAGAAAATAGAGGACTTTACAACACAATAAATCAATTGGATCTAACATATACAGCCTCTACCCAAGAACAGAATACACATTCTTCTCAAGTGCACATGGAATATTTTCCAGGACAGACTATAGGTCAGGCCACAGGTTAAGTCTCAATAGATTTTCAAATATAGACTTATACAAAATATCTTTTCTGACTACAACAGGATGAAGTTGGCAATCAATAACAAAAGAAAAAAAACTCTACAAATTTGTAGAAATCAAACAACACATTTTTAAATAACCCATGTATGAGAGAAGAAATCACAAGAGAAGTTAGAACTTGGAACTCAATGAAAACAAAAACACAACAAACCCAAGGGTACAGAACACACGAAAGCAGTACTAAAGGGGATATTTATAATGTTTACATTATAAATGTTAAGGGGATTGCCATTTCCTTCTCCAGGGGATCTTCTCAACCCAGGAATCGAACCCGGGTCTCCCACATTGCAGGCAGATACTTTACGGTCAGAGCCACCAGGAAGATCTATGTTTACATTAGAAAACAAGAAATATCTCAAACTAACAACCTAAATTTACAACCTAGGGAAGTATAAAAGGAAGAAAAAACAACCCAGAGGTAGTAGAATTAAATAATAAAAATTAGAGAGGAGATTAACTAAATTGAGAATAGAAAAATAATAGAAAAAAAATCAATGAAACCAAAAATTGACTCTTCGAAAAGACCAACAAACTTAACAAACTTTAGCTAGATGTACTGAGAAAAAAAAAAAGAGAGAGAAGAGTCAAATTACTAAAATCTGGAATGCAAATGGGGATATTACCACTAATTCTATAGAAATAAAAATAATCTTAAGAGAGAACTATGAGCAATTGTATGCAAACTAATTGAATAAATACATGAAATAGAATATTCCTAGAAACACAAATTATATCCAGAATAAATCACTAAGAAATAGAATAGATATATAAATAGAATAAATATATATAGAATAAATATATATATAAATAGAAATATATATATATAACTAGTATATATCCTAGTATATTAGTATATGTATAACTAGTAAGGGGACTGAACCAGGAATCAAAACTTTCCAACCAAGCAAACTCTGAACCTAATGGTTTCAATGATGAATTCCACAAAATATTTAAGGTAGCATTAACAGCAATACTTCTCAAGCTTTCCCAAAAAAATTAAAGAGGAAGAAATACTCCCTAACTTCTTTACTAAGGCCAGTATTAACCTGACAGCAATGCAAGACAAACACACCACAAAAAAGGAAAACTATAGGCCAATATTCCTTATGAAAATTTGTGTAAAAATCCTTAACAAACTATTAAGCAAACCAAATTCAGCAGTATATTAAAAGTATTATACACCATGACCAAGTGGGACTTATTTCTGGAATGTAAAGATGGTTCAAACAGAAGAAAATCTCAGTGTAATACACCATATTAACATAATGAAGGGGAAAAAAAACTACATGATCAACTCAACTGCTGTAGAAAAAGCATTTGGCAAAATTCAAAACTGTTTTTCATGATTAAAAAAACACAAATTAGGAAGCAAAGGAACCTAGCTCAATGTAATAGAAGTACATATGAAAAACCCACAGTGAATTTCATACTGAATGATGTAAAACCAAGAGCTTTTGTTCTAAGATCAGGAATAAGGCAAGGATTCCCACTTATTTCACTCTATTCAACGTAATACTGGAAGTTTTTGTCAGAGCAATGAAGTGAGAAAAGGAAATAAAATGCATCCAAATTGGAAAGGAAGGAGTAAAATAATTTCTGGTCAGATAATATAGTCTTATACACAGAAAATCCTACAGATTCTCCCCTCCAAAAAAACCACCCTGTTAGAACTAATAAACAAATTCAGCAAAGTAGCAGGACACAAAGTCAACATACAAATATCAGTTGCTTTTCTATAAACTAACAACAATCTGAAAAGGAAATTAACAAAACAATTCCATTTACTATAACTTATGGTATGAAAAAATATGAATTAACTAAGAATCAAAAGGCTTGTACAATGAAAAAAATTTCTAAAAGAAATCAAAGAAGATATAAATAAACGGTAAGACATTCCATGTTTGTTGACTGGAAGACTAAATATTAAGATGATACTACTACCCAAAGTGATCTACAGATTTAATGGAATTCTTGTTAAAATTCTAATTCTCCTTTTTGCAGAAATAAAGAAATCCTAAAATTTATATGGAAACTTAAGGGACCCCCAAAGAGCCAAAACAATCCTGAAAAAGAACAACGAAGATAGTGACTCACAGTTCCTGATTTTACAATTTATCACAAAGCTAGAGTAACCACAGTAGTGTGGTACTGACATAAATTCAGACATACAGACTTATGGAATAGAACAGAGTCCAGGAAAAAACATCCTGGTAGATGTATGTGGTCAAGTGACTTTCAACAAAGGTGTCAAGACCATTCAATGGGTGAAAATACAGTCTTTTCAACAAATGGTTCTGGAAAAACTGAATATCCACATGCAGAATATATTTAGATCCTTAACTAATTTCATAAACTCAAGTTAACTCAAAATGGATTCACGACCAAAACACAGGCCCGGAACTCTAAAATTCTTGAAAGAAAACATAGAACAAAATCTTCAAAAACTAATTTAGCAATGATCTAACACGACAACAAAGACATAGGCAAGAAAAGAAAAAAACAAACTGAATATTGTAATTTTAAAAAACATATATATACATCAAAAGATACTATCGACAGGGTAAAAAGGCAATCTATAGATTGGGAGGAAATATTTGAAATTCAAATATCTGATAAGAGATCAGTGTCCAGAATTTATAGAGAATTCCTAAAACTCAATAACTAAAAAACCAATTAAAAATAGGTAAGGTCCTTGAATATGCATTTATCCAAAGAAGATAAACAAACAACCAATAAACACAATTAAAGATACTCAACATCACTAATCGTTAGGGTGAAGTGAAAGGGTGATGTAAATAAGAACTACAATGTGAAAGCACCTCACACTCATTAGGAAAGGCAGACACAGTAAACAGAAGCTTTCCAGGTGGCACCAGTGATAAAGACTGCTCCTGCCAATTCAGGAGACATAAGAGATGTGGGTTCGACCCCTGGGTTAGGAAGATCCCCTGCAGGAGGGCATGTCAACCCCCTCCAATATTCTTGCCTGGAGAATCCCATAGACAGAGGAACCTAGTGGGCTACAGTCCATAGGGTCATGCAGAGTTGGACATGACCGAAGTGACTTTGCAACAACCAAAACACCACGTGGAAGAATTAGAACACTTGTGGACTGTTTCTTGAAATGTAAAATGGTGCAGTCACTGTGGAAAACACTAAGGTGGTACCTCAAAGAGTTAAAATTAGATTTACCATCAGATCAGATCAGATCAGTCGCTCAGTCGTGTCCGACTCTTTGCGACCCCATGAACTGCAGCACGCCAGGCCTCTCTGTCCATCACCAACTCCCGGAGGTCACTCAGACTCACATCCATCGAGTCAGTGATGCCATCCAGCCATCTCATCCTCTGTCGTCCCCTTCTCCTCCTGCCCCCAATCCCTCCCAGCATCACAGTCTTTTCCAATGAGTCAACTCTTCGCATGAGGCGGCCAAAGGACTGGAGTTTCAGCTTTAGCATCATTCCTTCCAAAGAAATCCCAGGGCTGATCTCCTTCAGAATGGACTGGTTGGATCTCCTTGCAGTCCAAGGGACTCTCAAGAGTCTTCTCCAACACCACAGTTCAAAAGCATCAATTCTACGGCGCTCAGCCTTCTTCACAGTCCAACTCTCACATCCATACATGACCACAGGAAAAACCATAGCCTTGAGTAGACGGACCTTTGTTGGCAAAGTAATGTCTCTGCTTTTGAATATGCTATCTAGGTTGGACATAACTTTCCTTCCAAGGAGTAAGCGTCTTTTAATTTCATGGCTGCAGTCACCATCAGCAGTGATTTTGGAGCTCCCCAAAATAAAGTCTGATACTGTTTCCACTGTTTCCCCATTTATTATTCAGCCTTAAAAATTAAGGAAATTCTAATATACAGTTCAATATAAATGAACCTTGAGTATATTATCCTAAGTGAAATAAGCCATACAGTGAAATAATCATACAGAAATACTATACGATTTCACTTAGATGAGACTACAGAAAGTATAGAATGATGGTTGCCAGAGGCTGGGGGTGGGGGGCGGGGGGGTGCGGAGAAAAACGGACAGTTCTTGTTTAATAGGTATAGACTTTGAGTTTGGTAAGGTAAATTGTGTTCTAGGTGGATGGTATTAATATCAACGGTTGTACAACAATAAGAATGTACTTAATGCCACCAACTGTAAACTTAAAAATTGTTAATATAGTAAACTTTATGTATTTTACCACCAAACTGTAAAAGACTTCTGACTTTCCCTCAGCTTCATTGAAACTATCCAATGAGTTTTTTTATTTCAACAGCAGACTACACACAGGAGAAGGTAAAAAGAGAAAATAATCAAATTGAAAAATTGAAAAAAAGAATGAAAAAGTTTTAAAAAAAGAAAACAGAAGAGAGTAATACATGCATAAAAGTGAAGTCACTCAATCATGTCTGACTCTGCGATCCCATGGACTATAACCAGCAAGCCTCCTCTGTCCATGGGATTTTCCAGCAAGAGTACCGGAGTGGGTTGCCATTTCCTTCTCCAGGGGATCTTCCTGACCCAGGGATTGAACCCAGGTCTCCTGCATTGCAGGCAGGTGCTTTACTGTCTGAGCCGCCAGGGAAGTATAATGTATTGAACACAGTAAAAATAAATAGTCTATCATAGATATGCTTCCCAGGTGGTGCAGTGGTAACACAAGAGATGGGGGTTCGATCCTTGAGTCAGGAAGATCCCCTGGAGGAAGAATTGGCAACCTGCTCCAGTATTCTTGCCTGGAAAATTATGGACAAAGAAGCTTGATGGGCTACAGTTCATGGAGTTGCAGAGTCAGACATGACTGAGCGTGTGTGCAGGTGCACACGCACACACACAGACACCATAGATATAAGTCCCAGAAGGAGAGGAGAGAGAGACTAGGGTAGACCTAACAACTGAAGAGATAAAGGATCAGAATCTTTTGAATGATTAAAAATATTCAGCAATCTCCCAAGAGGATAAATACAAAGAAAGCCAATTAAAGCACATATAGTTAGCCTGTTGAAAATCAAAGACAAAAATAAGAACTGCAAATTCCAATTTTCCCCAGTAGCCAGCCCTGCCTGGGCCAAGTCTGATATCTAGTCCTTTTCCAGATTTGTCAAATGCCTCCAGGAAATAAAATGATGCCGACTTTAGCTCATATAGGTACTAGTCTTTCTCCTTCCAGAATTTTACGCTACTGAGTCCCTACTGCTTCCACATTTCTTTGGTGTCTTAAAATAATTTTTGCAATTTTCCTATTATTTCTACTTGGAGAGCAGAATCTCACCTAAATACATACCTCTGTTCTGTTTGCCTGTTCATGGAGAACATAGTTTTCCTAAAGATTTGGCTATTTATTGTGGATGGGGTCAAAGTGGAGAAAGAAAGAGAATAGGAAGGTTGTCTGAAAATCATCTAGGGAGCTTTGCAGGAAGTACGGGAACATAGTAATAGAGGAGGCAAGAAACTATATATATATATATATGTTGAAGTGCTCTCCAAATGATCCTGACATCCCTCCATCACTCATTCCTGTGTATCAACAGACTTTAGAAAAAAGAGCACATCACAGCCACAAGAAATTCTAGCCCATGTGACAATTTTACAGTTGACTCTTAAACAGTGTGGGATTTAGGGGTGCTGACTCTCTGCACAGTTGAAAATTCATATAAATTACAGTTGTCCCTCCATATCAAAGGTTCCTCCATATCTGCAGACTCAACCAACCAGGGATCATGTAGTACTGCAATATTCACTACTGAAAAGAATCCACATGTAAGAGGACCCTTGCAGTTTAACCCGATGGTGTTCAAGGGACAATTGTATTTCTTTCCATATGTTAACAAATACTAATGTACATAGTGATTCCTGTAAGTGTAGTTAATAGAAAGCTACTCCTGAGTATTCAACTCATTCTCAGAAACCCCAAACCATTTTCAGGTGCCAAAACTGAAGACCAAAATCTGGACTGAGGTGAAGTGACCTGGTTAAATGGCAGCCAGTCAGCTGGTCTTCTCTGATGCTACCTGGTCTTGCGATGGGAACTCTTGATTTTAGGCAACAAATTTGTGGGAGACCTAATATGAGAGCTGGACTGTGAAGAAGGCTGAGCGCCGAAGAACTGATGCTTTTGAACTGTGGTGTTGGAGAAGACTCTTGAGAGTCCCTTGGGCTGCAAGGAGATCCAACCAGTCCATTGTGAAGGAGATCAGCCCTGGAATTTCTTTGGAAGGAATGATGCTAAAGCTGAAACTCCAGTATTTTGGCCACCTCATGCGAAGAGTTGACTCATTGGAGAAGACTCTGATGCTGGGAGGGGTTGAGGGCAGGAGGAGAAGGGGACGACAGAGGATGAGATGGCTGGATGGCATCACTGACTCGATGGGTATGAGTCTGGGTGACCTCCGGGAGCTGGTGATGGACAGGGAGGCCTGGCGTGCTGCGGTTCATGGGGTCGCAAAGAGTCGGACACGACTGAGCGACTGATCTGATCTGATCTGAATATCATAAGTTCTTTCTAGTTCCTACCTATAAAATGGGGATAATACCTTCTACATAAAGTTGTTGTGAGAACTGAAAAGGTAACAGTGATAAAGAGTACATCCTTAGTGTGGCAGATTACTTTGGAAGTCTGGGGGCTCACCAACCCAACTTTTTATGCACAGAGAAACACAATGGACTATTACTCAGCCATTAAAAAGAATACATTTGAATCAGTTCTAATGAGGTGGATTAAACTGGAGCCTATTATACAGAGTGAAGTAAGCCAGAAAGAAAAACACCAATACAGTATACTAACGCATATAAATGGAATATGGAAGGATGGTAATGATAACCCTGTATGCGAGACAGCAAAAGAGACACAAATACATAGAACAGTCTTTTGGACTCTGTGGGAGAGGGAGAGGGGGGATGATTTGGGAGAATAGCATTGAAACATGTATAATATCATATATGAAACGAATCGCCAGTCCAGGTTTGATGCATGATACAGGATGCTTGGGCTGGTGCACTGGGATGACCCAGAGGGAGGTGGGAGGGGGGTTCAGGATGGGGAACACTTGTATACCCATGGCGGATTCATGTTGATGTAAGGCAAAACCAATACAATGCTATGCTATGCTATGCTAAGTCGCTTCAGTCGTGTCTGACTCTGTGTGACCCCATAGACGGCAACCCACCAGGCTCTCCCGTCCCTGGGATTCTCCAGGCAAGAACACTGAAGTGGGTTGCCATTTCCTTCTCCAATGCATGAAAGTGAAAAGTGAAAGTGAAGTCGCTCAGTCGTGTCCGACTCTTGCTGCTGCTGCTAAGTCGCTTCAGTTGTGTCCGACTCTGTGCGACCCCATAGACAGAAGCTCACCAGGCTCCCCCGTCCCTGGGATTCTCCAGGCAAGAATACTGGAGTGGGTTGCCATTTCCTTCTCCAATGCATGAAAGTGAAAAGTGAAAGTGAAGTCGCTCAGTTGTGTCCGACTCTTAGCGACCCCATGGACTGGATCCTCCATCCATGGGATTTTCCAGGCAAAAGTACTGGGTTGGGGTGCCATTGCCTTCTCCAACCAATACAATATTGTAAGGCAATTAGCCTCCAATTAAAATAAATAAATTTATAATTAAAAAAAAGAAAAGAAACATTACATTTCCCAGCCTCCTCTGAAATAGATTGAGGGCACCAGATTCTGGTTAATAGGATGTGGGTATAAGTGATGCACCTCACTTTCAGGTTGGCTATAAAGTCCCCACACAATCTGTGACCCCGTGCCCCACCCTTTTCTCTTTCTATGGTGCTCTTGGAAGCAACATGTTTAAATAGCAGTTTCATGGGACACAAAGGTCCTGAGTCCTATGATCACTGCCAAGCAGAGAGCCCCTGATCTTCATAGTGTATGCATGCTCAGTTGTGTCCGATTTTCTGTGACCCCATGGACTGTAGCACAGACTCCTCTATCAATGGAATTTTCCAGGCAAGAATACTGGAGTGGGTTGCCACTTCCTCCTCCAGGGGATCTTCATGACCCAGGGATCGAACCCACATCTCTTGTGTCTCCTAAGCAGGCAGATTCTTCACCAACTTTGTTTACCAACTGACCTTCATTAGATAAAGGTATAAGGAAGAAATGAATCCTGTGGTTCTTAGAGCAGATAGCATGAACTCCTCTAACACAGAAACTGGTATCTTGAATTGGGATGCTACTAAAAACAAAAGCCCAGAATTTGTGCCAGACCCTAAAAAATCAGCATTGAGTGACAAGCAAATCCTTGTTGGAGGCTAAAAAGATTATATTAAACAAGTGTCATATACTTGATGAAACACTAGAACTTGAAATACAGTGCTATAACCTGGATGTCAGATCACGTGTTGAACGACCTCATAGCTTTAGGGAAGAATTTGGAAAACAGGATGCTACCAGTATTTATTGGACACTCTTGGTTGCTTTTGATGAGGTATTACAAAAAAAAAAAAGATGAATTCAGAAAAGAATCAGCTTGTTTGCAAGCAGAAATAAAATCAATAGAAAGTCTAGAAATCCAGGGCTTTGCAGGACTGTAAAATCTGGTTGCTTCTAACTCTGAACTGTTAGAGATGGGATTTTTGAAGCCTCTGAAGACAAAACCCTTGTAAAACTCTTCAACTTGTAAACATGACTAGGGAAAAGTTCAGATTAAAAGTTCCAAGTGGTTTCATGATAGTCATATTTTAGCCATATTTAAGTTGAGACAGAGAGGCATGGAGGTGAAGAAACAATGATTTTCAAAACCATATCTGAGAACTATGTTTCAGGAGAAATCTGGATATGTTTACTCACAAAAGAGATGGATTTGAAATAGATTAGAAGCCCATTATGTTTTTGAGGGAATTATGTTTCCTAAGAAACCATGAATGTGGATTTTAAAAAGTATCTGATTCTTCAAAACTTAAAAACAAAATTTAAGACTTCCATAAACACACATAACATGCTTTATAAGCTACACAATTCCCCTAGAAAGCATTTTGTATATTAAGAAACATTACAGACCAGTGAGCCATCTCAAAGAACCAGGAGCCACAGAGAACAATGAATAAAAGAACTGTTCCCAGAATCAATATAATAAAGGAACCACCCCACCCCAAGGACGGGTGACTTAATGACACCTACCCAATATGTCTCAGAATTGCTCCACTCTCCCCCACCCCCATCACTTTTTTTTAAACTTTTTATTCTGTATTGGGGATTGAAGACAGGAGGAGAAGGGGACAACAGAGGATGAATGGTTGGATGACATCCTCACCGATTTGATGGACATGAGTTTGAGTAAGCTCCAGAAGTTGGTGATGGACAGGGAGGCCTGGCGTGCTGCAGTCCATGGGGTCACAAAGAGTCGGACACAGCTGAGCGACTGAACTGAACTGATAGCCAATTAACAAAGTTGTGGCTGTTTCAGATAGACAGCAAAAGGACTAGCCATACATACACATGTGCCCATTCTCCCCCAGACTCCCCTCCCATCCAGGCTGCCACATAACACTGAGCAGAGTTCCATGTGCTGTACAATAGGTCCTTGCTGGTTCTTAAAGGCTGTTTATTGTGGTTATCCCAGTCCAGTCCCATCAGTGTGTTCTGTGTGTGTGTGGAGGGATAGGAAATGGGGAAAAGCATATAACTTTCTTATCTCACCAACTGCCAAGCTAAGAAAACCAGCGTGTGAACTTGTTGGAAATGGATACATAAAATTGGGTTCCTGCGCTTTAAGCAGAGAGCAGGGACTGGGTGGGGCTTTGAGTGGCCCCCTTGGTGTGCATGTCCTGTGTGTGAAAGTAGGAGAGAAAAAGACTTCCACGGTCAGACTGGCAGCCTACGGCAGAGGCTTGCTAGATACTTATCAATCCTGTTTCCCTCTTCTTGACACAAAAGACTACATTTCCCAGTATACTTTATAGTTAGTAAGAATGGCTTCTGGCCAGTGGGATGTGGATAGAAATGATCATACTTAGTCCCTGTACCATCTAATAAGGTGGTCACTAAATTTAAGTTTACATAAAATAAAAAATTGAATTTCTCAGCAACAATACATTTCAAGTGCTCGTCCCACATGTCTAGTGGGATCTGTACCAGCTGGTGCAGGTACCAAATGTTTCCTTCATCACAGAAGTTCTATTCAGCAGTGCTGCTCGAATCCTGCTACAGTGACCTTGGCAGTCATTTTCTAAATGAGATGAAGGCTCAGAAGGCCCAAACAATGGGGAGAATGGTGACTCTAATGATTAGGACAAATTTTATAGATTTAAGTTTCAATTAGAATGAAAACGTACCTCTAGTTAAACAACTGATCAGTGGATAAAACAGTTCTATTTATGCCTGCAGCAGATAACTGGGGACAAGGGGAATAACGTTTGCTGCTTTAATAACAGTGTTATCAACACTGAAGATGTTAGTATCCTTTATCTGCTTATCGTATTTGCAAAGTGCTACGTAAATAAGCCAACAGATTATCCTGACTTCTAGACTGATTATCCTCTCAGAAATCTTCTTACCACACTTGAATTATGCTCTTTACCAAGGAAGAGTTTGTAAATCAAAGGGAAACCTCAGGGCTTGCTAAAACACATTCCAAATCAATAAAGTCCTGCGATGACTGCAAAAGTGCTTTTAGAAAATTGAATATTATCTAAATTATGATTAGGGCCAATGGCTGCTTCTGTGAAAGATTCCTTATGACAAACCTAGACAGTGTAGGTCTAAAAGCAGAGACATCATTTTACCAACAAAGGTCCGTATAGTCAAAGCTATGGTTTTTTCAGCAGTCATGTATGGATGTAAGAGTTGGACCATAAAGAAGGCTGAGTGCCAGAGATTAATGCTTTCAAATTGTGGTGCTGGATAAGACTCTTGAAAGTCCCTTGGACTGCAAGGAGATCAAACCAGTCAATCCTAAAGGAAATCAACCCTGAATATTCATTGGAAAGACTGATGCTGAAACAAGCTCCAATACTTTGGCCACCTAATGTGAAAAGCTGACTCACTGGAAAAGTCCCTGATGCTGGGAAAGATTAGGGGCAGGAGGAGAAGGGGGCGGCAGAGGATGAGATGGCTGTATGGCATCACCAACCCTATGGACTTGAGTTTGAGCAAACTCCGGGTGATAGTGAAGGACAGGGAAGCCTGGCGTGCTGCACTTCATGGGGTCACAAAGAGTGAGACACAACTTGGCACCTGAACAACAACCATAAAAATGCTTCCCACCCCTTCACCCAACAGAATCAAGTTAACAGGGCACTTTGTGACAATAAAATGAAGTGAATTTTTTTCCTAAAGAAAATGTAGGATAATTTCCAACATGACATACTCTCTTTCTTGATTCGGTTTTTTGAACATTTCACCAAAAGAAACTAACAGGTTACAAGCATCCTTCATGACCTTAGCTTTCTCTCTGATTCTTCCGACAAGGTCAAATGGCTCATGTTAGTCTGGAGCCACAGGTGTTGTTTATTGTTTTTTCCATTCATGAGTATATGTCTATATGAACCTATAAATAAATTATACACCTTCCTTTTTAAGGTTTTGCCTTTCTGTACATCTAAATCCAAGCATGCTCCTACACACACACAAACATATCATACCAGTAGCAGCAGCATTTTGAGGGGAAAGACAAATAACATGATGCTACCAGTATCTATGTGACCATAGGCACAGTCACTTAATTTTTTAGGACCTGTTTCACTCTAAAATGCACTCAAGAATGGAATAATCTCTAAGATCAATTCTTTTTAACTCTCATTACTTATGACTTTAATACAAAGTAAAACCAAATAGAAAAATATATCAAGAAATATTCTACTTAAAATTTCATTTTCCAGTTTAAACATTTATGAGATTTAGGGAAGAATATTTGACTTATTTATTTATTCATCTCTATAAACAAATTAAAGTTTTTTTTGAATTTACCTATGTATTCTTAAATTCACAGAAATTTTGGCTATAAGGGTAAACTCTCAAACTAGTAAATGTCAGGATTGATGGGCTGATCTTGCTGGCTGGATAATCTAGGGTGACATTTGCTGCGATACAGAATTTGACCAAACCAAATGTGTATTTTTGTCCTATAAATTGAAAAATTGTCCTGCTGACATTGTTATCTCATGTGAGGCTTCATCCATCTAACTTTGAGTCACTCTAATCTCTCAAATAGCTCTCTTCCATCAGATTCTTTTTAAGTAACACAAATGATCATATGACCTCAGAGAAAACACTTGATCCTTGTCAGTGTCCCTTAATACCTCCAGAGGAAAAGAATGTTTAGTCAGGAGACAGGACCATAATGTGGAAATAGTGTCACATTGGGAACCAGGAAAACTAAATCTGAGTTTCATTCAGAAAGTTTCCATTCAATCTTTTGAGTTTCCATTCAATGAAAAACATTTATTGAGTAATCACTACATCCAAAAATGTTGGGCTAGGATTTGGGGATATAGTGGGGAATAAGACAGAAAAGGCTGCTAACTCAGGAAGGGGGGAACGATAAGCATTAAACATGCAATTCCAAGCGTGATAAAAATTTCCAAGGGGGATATAAACGGTACTATGGGAACACAGAAGAGAAGACTTTACTAAGTCTAAGGGATAAGCTGAGATCAGAAAATTAAGTGAGAGTTGTCCAGAGGGAGATAAAGGAGAATTAATCCAAGCAGTGGGGAAAGCACGTGCAAAGGCTTAGAGGCAAAGGAAAGCATCATGGGTATATGGAAATAAGGGAGGCTGTAACCAGCCAGAATACAGAGAACAGGGGGAAATAGACTGAGATGAAGATGAGGTACGTAGGAACCACAGTGTGGGAGACTCTGAAGTAATTAACCAGCTGTGATCTCAGGACCTCTGAGATTCACCTCTCCAGGCCACTGCTCTATGGGAGGTTACAGTAGAGGTACTGTACAGAATCTTCTAGCTCAAAGGTTGAAAGGTCTGTGATATCTAATTGGTCTATGTCCCAGAAGTTAACTAGTTTAAATTCAAGGGTTGAGAGACATGCAGCTATTTAGGGTAAATATAGCCTGACATCTCAAGCAATTTTTCACTATTCCATGAATTTTATGGATGTCTCAACACAAGACAAGGACGTCAAATTGTCATGCTGCATGGTCTAGTCATCAAGTGGAGATCCTGAGAATATGAGGTCATCAGTCCTGCTTTGGGTCTGTTGCTGACTTACCCAGATGATTATTAATTTCCACCTTATCAGTTCCATTCATCCTTCTGAACTCTCATGGGTATGCTGAAAATGCTTCTCTTAGAATTGTTGTGGTTTAGTTGCTAGGTTGTATTTGACTCTTTTGTGACCTCCTCTGTCCATGGGATTTCCTAAGCAAGAATACTGGAGTGGGTTGCCATTTCCTTCTCCAGGGGATCTTCCTGACCCAGGGATCGAACCCATATCTCCTGCATTAGCAGGTAGATTCTTTACACTGAGCTACTGGGGAAGCCTCTCTCCCAGAACAGTCATGATTAACATGTATAAGATGTTCTAAGTATATATGTAGAATAAAAGGTATGGGCAATATAATTGGTCCAGTTCAGCCCTGCCAGGTAAGTCATCTGAATTTCAGCAAGATCATATTTCTTCATATTCTTATGTGTTAGGTAAAATAATTTGACCTGGAACAAAGTTCTAGTAAGCAGATTCACAGAGGGCAAATAGCAACTGCCAAGAGTGCCTGCCTTGCAAAATCAAAAAAATGTCTTTTTTTTTTGTTCTGCTATATTTAGAACACCTAGACAGTGTCAGGGCCATAACTCAATAAATATTTATAGAAAATGCAAATTTATCAAGATGTCTCTTAGTATAGTTTATATTGACCCAATTTACCTTGGTAAATATGCAGAAAAAACTCATAAAAATCATAGACGATATTAACTCACATTTCTAAAACTGATCCATTTTCTGTTACCCATTCTGGTTTGCTTTGTATAGTTTTTGACTTCCTTGGTTTTTTTAATCTTAGTTTGGCTCAGTCACTTGATGTTAAATTTGCTCTAACCACTTCTGTCTTTGATAATCCATTTTGAGTAAAAGTGAAAAAAAAACAACAAAAGAGACATTTTGTTGGTGTTGCTCTGTAGAAAGAGGCACTCACACACTGCTGATGGGAATATAAACTAGAGCCAGTCTTCTGAGAAGAATTTGGGTTTACATAATTAAAAAAAAAATACATATGCAGTTACCTGTTGAAACAGAGTTCCTCTGCTGAGTTTATCATTAACCTCTCTATTCAAAATTTTATTCCCTTTTTGTCTTGAACCTGTTTCCCTCAAGACTGAGACATATCAAAGAAAAGGGTATATTGAAACTGCCTACAAGCCCCTGTGTCCTTTCCTTTGCAGTAAAAGGCTTTTGCTTTAGTCTCCCAGGCCTCCCCTGAGTTTCAAAAGGTGGGCTTAAGAGTTAATGAATACAAAATGTGAAGAGGTAGAAACAAAGAATACTTACTGGGCTGAGAAACAGGTACCAATTTAAATTATAAACCAGGTGCATGGCAGAATCACAGAGCTCCCAGCTCCCTGAAGATGTAGATAAAGCTCTTACACACATCCATAAGTTGTTTTTACAGGAAACAAATGAAAGCTGTTGGCCACAAGCACGTAGACACCAGGCAGGTTAAACCAGAAGACTGGAGATACTTGAGACTTCCCTTTGACGCCAACCCATCTGAGAAGTGTGCCTGAGTTGATCACACACCTGCAGCCCCCTCCCTCACATGGTCTTTAAAAAAATTTCCCTGAAAGCCATCAGGGGGTTTGAGTCTTTTGAGCATGAACTGCTCATTCTCCTTGCTCAGCACCATCTAATGTTGCACTTGCCTTCACCACAACCTGGTGTCAGGAGATTGATTTTACTGCTCAAAGGCAAACAGATCCAAGTCCAGATTCAGCAATACTATTGACCCAGCCAGAGTTAAAGCAATTGCTATAAGTAGTTGTAGAAATTTACCCTAAAGACATGCCCTTAGCAATATATACACATGCAAGATTATTTATTGCAGAATTGTTTGTAATAGTACAATATTGGAAACAAATGTAGCAAAGTGATTGAATAAATCATGGTACATGCACACAATGTAGTACTACCATGTATCTGTAAAATCAATGAGGAATAATAGAGAGTAATTTTTAGGGTATAATGTTAGGTGAATAGAAGCAATATATTCCAGAGTGTCTACTGTGTGCTACTTTGAGTATAAGACAGGAAAAACAAGAAAACATATATAAACATACTTATTTTAAAAAATAGGATGAACTGAAAAGTAACAATTTTGGTTACCCACAGATAGTGGGTAGAAACAGGATGAAAAACAGGAATGTGGTAAGAATTGGGAGATAACATTCCTTAAGTAAAAAATTACACAGTTGTAACTTAGAACTATTTAATATCTCACATAATCAAAATATAGATATTTAACTAAAATGAATGGTGAGGAAGAAGATGCAAAAAGGAATATTAACAGAAAAAGGATGAGCCAAACTCTATTACCAATAACAAAACGACACTGATGATGTGGTGGTGGTGGATAACTAACCAATGTAACTTCGAGAAACAGTGGTTTGACTACATAACCTAAGACTAATTAGAAAAGAAAAAAACCTATACAAATACTGTACTTTTAGTTGGTAGGTTTGTTTTCTACAGGGTTATGGGGTTAGCAATTCTGAAACTACTTCATGAATAGTGGGTAAATCAGCATATATATTATGAATAATAAGAGCTAGGTTGCTCTTTGTCAGAGAAAAAAGTTGCAAATCAGGAGGAGGGGAAGGCTAGAATAAGCCCTGAGGAGCTGAACTGAAATTGTAGGAATTAATATAAATTCAAGGACTTAAGAATATATACAAATAGAAATAAAAAGTTATAGGAGGTGTGTGTGTGTGTGTGTGTGTGCGCAAGTGTGCACACACATTATAGTTCCGTCTACTGAAGAGGACTACAGTCAATTATATCTCTACATTAGTAAGCATACCTGAATCCTATCCTCTAATAAAGGTAACTGTTTCAATAAAATGTCATTCTTAATAAAAGGAACCAGGACTCCTTGCAGGGACATATCTCAAGGCTTTTGTGTGTTAGTCACTCAGTCATGTCTGACTCTTTGTGACCCCATGGACTGTAGCCTACCAGGCTCCTCTGTCCATGAAAATTTCCAGGCAAGAATACTAGAGGGGGTTGCTATTCCCTTCTCCAGGGGATCTTTCTGACCCAGTGATCAAATCTGGGTCTCCCTCATTGCGGGCGGATTCGTCACTGCCTGAGCCACCAGTAAAGATGTTCAAAGGTTGGGCAGGGAGAATAAAAGATGAACCTGGAACATTTTATAGGGACAGAGATTAGGAAATGCTTGAAAAATGATGGAGCCATATCAAAAAGACACTGAAGCCAATTGAATAAGTGACAATGAACAAATCCAGAACAATTTGAGCAAAATAGAGTGAAATAAAAATCCATAAATCCACAGAGATATAAATAATTGAAGAGATACATAAATGGTGGAGAAAGTAAAGATCCTCCTTGACTTAGACTCTAATTGATAATGTAGAAATCTTACTAGGAAATCAGCATTTAGTAAACATCTGAGTAACAATTATTTAATCAAGACTTATTAATGGAAGCCAAAATTCGTAGACAAAAGTATGAGAAACAAGCTATTTACATGGTCTCAAAGTATCTCCCCATAAGATACTTATTCATTACAAGGAAAAATAATACAGTGAAGGAACCTGGCAGATACCACTTTACCAATGGTGAAAGATGCAATATGTGATCCTAGACTAGATCCTTATTCAGAAAAATGACACTCCTGGAATAACTGGCAAAATTTGAACAAAATCTGTAGAATACATAATATAATGGTATCAATGCTAATCTTCTGATTTTGATAACAGTATCATGCGTGTTATGGGCTGAATTGTGCCCTTCCCCCCAAACTCATGTGTTGTGACAATTTGGAGGTAGGGCTTTTGAAGAGGTGATTAAGGTAAAACAAGGTCTTGTGGGTAGGCCCTAATCCCACATGACTGATGTCTTTATAAAAAGAGGAGACTGGCAAACTGCAACAGAGAGATGACTATGTCAGGACACAGTGAGAAAGAGGCCGTCTGCAAGCCAAGGAGAGGGGACTCAAGAAAAGCCTAAACTTGCTGACACCTTGATCTTGGAACTCTCATTTCCAGAGCTGTGTGAAAATAGATTTCTTTTGTTTCAGTCACCTGGTCTACAGTATTTTATAATGGCAGCCCTAGAAAATACAGTGAACAATGAAGTATCATTCAGTCTTAAAAAAGGAGGAAATTTTGACCACATACTAGAATATGATGAACCTTGAAGACATTATGGTAAATGAAACAAGCCAATCACAAAAGGGCAAATACTGCCTGAGTCCACTTATATAAAGTACCTAGAGTATTCAAATTTAGAGAGACAAAGTAGAATGGTGGGGGCCAGGGACTGGGAAAAGAGGGGGCTGGAGAGTTGGTATTTAATGGGTACAGAGTTTTAGTAATGCAAGGTGAAGAGAGTTCTGGAGACCTCTTTGTGATGGTTTGCAGCAACATGAATGTACTTAATGTCACTGAGTGAAAGTCGCTCAGTCGTGTCCAACTCTTGCAGCCCCATGGACTGTACAGTCCATGGAATTCCCCAGGTCAGCACACTGGAGTGGGTAGCCTTTCCCTTCTCCAGAGGATCTTCCCAACTCAGGGATTGAACCCAGGTCTACCGCATTGCAAGTGGATGCTCTACCAGCTGAGCCACCAAGGAAGCCCTCTACTAATGTCATTGAACTATACACTTAAAAATGGTTAAAATAAGTTTTAAGATATGTATATTTGGTCACAATTAAAAATAAAAATAAAGGAGAGGGAATTTTGGATATAGAGACAGGAGGCACAGGTGGGCATCATAGAATGATCGAGACAGAAACTGGAGTGAGGCAGCTATAAACCAAGGGTGTCCAGGAGACCCCAGAAGCTATGAAAAGCCAAGGAAGGATTCTCCCAAGAGCCCCAAGAGGGAACTCTGTCTTACTGACACACCTTGATTTCAGATGTCTAGCTTTAGAACAGTGAGAGAATACAACTTTGTTGTCTAAAGGAAAGGTAAGAAGAAAGGAAAGGAGGGAAAGAGGGGAAGGGAAGGGAGGAGGGAAGAAGAAGGTCAGAAGGAAGAGGGAGGGAGGGAAAGGAGACAGAGGAAAAGAAAGAAAGAAGAAAAAAGGAAAGTGTGAGCCTGAGAGAGTCTATCTGAGATACAACATACAGTGTGACTTATCTAGTCCACTTGGAACCGATTCAGGAGAGTAAATGATCACTACTTCACATGGATGAAGTTCTGGAAATGTGCAAGTCTTAAGTCTTTGGAAGTATATCTGCCCAAACAACAGCCAAGTAGCATTCTTTTCCCTGGTGGAGTACATTTACCTTTGTAAATCATTGCCTGAACGCTGCATTACCGAGAGGAGAGGGTGAAGCAGACGCTTTGTCTCCTGTGACCCTGTTTGCAGTTCCTCCTAATCTTCTCATCGCTGTTCAGTCACTAAGTCGTGTCAGATTCTTTGCGATCCCATGGACTATAGCCCTCCAGGCTCCTCTGTCCATGGGATTTCCCAGGCAACAATACTGGAGCGGGTTGCCATTCCCTTCTGCATCATCCCACTCCTGCTTTTCACCAAAACAGCAGAAAGTGAACGTGTTAGTTGCTCAGTTGTGTCTGACTCTTTAGGACCCTATGGACTGTTGCCTATGGCTCCACTGTCCATGGCTCCACTGTCCATGATATTCTCCAGGCAAGAATACCGGAGTGAGTTGCCATGCCCTTCTCTAGGCGATCTTCCCAGCCCAGGGATCGAACCCCTGTCTCATGTGTCTCATCTACTGGCAGGCAGATTGCTTACCACTAGCACCACCTGAAAGTAGCAATAGTGGAGGGCAGATGGTAAAGGAGTTATGAGACTTCTTATTTTCTGTGTGTGTTCACTTTTTCCCTTACCTGCTCATATTCAACAGTCAACCATTAAGTACCTTTTATGTTCTGAGGGGTAATTTACTTAGTTGACACACATTGATCGAGTGTCTGCCCTGTGTTAGTATGGGTCTCAGAGATACAGTAGGGAACAAGACAGCATCCTTGTGGCTGCCATGAAAATGCGCATCTCAGGGAATGCCATTTACTGACAGCCCCAGCTTCGGTGCTGTGAAATCTATCACCATATTCCTGCCAAGGGTACACTTCCACAGACTCCTCCCAGTTAACGACTGAACTTGGCAGAAGCAAGAAGGCCAACCAGGTCCTGGAAGACACGATTCCTTTGATGTACGATCTTTGACTGACTTTTTTCTTGAAACATTCTTAAAGTTATACTGCAAACTGCGGGGTCCTTCTTTCTGCCTTCCACCCCACCTCCTTCACCAGGGTCAGAACTCCATCATGGTCCACCCTCTCTACCAGTTTCCTCTGGCTCTTTCCCCATATTCTCTGACTGGGGTATCCCCCAATAAACTTCTTGCATGTCTGATCCTATGGTTTCTTTTCAGGTTTTTGGTTTTCATTTTTATTGGTGCTCCCCTGATGGCTCAGACAGTAAAGAATCTGCCTGCAATTTGGCAGACTGGGGTTCCGTCGCTGGGTGGGGAAGATCCCCTGAGGAAGAGCATGGCCACCCACACTTCAGTATTCTTGTCTGGAGAAATCCACCTTGTTTTTAATTTGTATTGAATTATAGTTGCTTTATATACAATGTTGTGTTAGTTTCTGCTATACAGCAAGGTAAATCAGCTATTTGTATATATATATATATATACCCACTCTTTTTTTTGGGGGGGGGGTTCACATCCCATTCAGGTTACCACAATACATTAAGTAGAGTTCCCTGTGCTATACAGTAGGCTCTCAAAGTCATCTATTTTATACATAGTATCAATAGTGTCAACCTCAATCTCCCAGTTCATCTTCCTTCCCCCTTGGTATCCATACATTTGTTCTCTCCATCTGTGTGTCTATTTCTCTAATCCCACCTTGGTGTCTGCTTCTTGGAAAACCCTGACTAACAAAGTCCCCAACTCCCTGTAGGCAGGGGCAGAGGGAGCATGCCCTCTGGAGTCAGAGACCAGTCTTACCACTTATTAGGAAGTTACTTCATCTCCCCCACCTCAGTTTCATTACAGACTTAGATTCAGTGTCATCACTTGCAATGGCAACCCACTCCGGTACTGTTGCCTGGAAAATCCCATGAATGGAAGAGCCTGGTAGGCTGCAGTCCATGGGGTCACTAAGAGTCAGACACTTCACTTTCACTTTTCATTTTCATGCACTGGAGAAGGAAATGGTAACCCACTCCAGTGTTCTTGCTTGGAGAATCCCAGGGATGGGGGAGCCTGGTAGGCTGCCGTCTATGGGGTCGCACTGAGTTGGACACGACTGAAGCGACTTAGCAGCAGCAAACTCAAAGGGTGCTTATGAGGATTAAACACATTATTATACGGGTAAAGCTCCTAGAATGGTGCGAGGCATATGGTCTGTATAAATGCTGGTTATTACAGACCTTACATTTTAGTGAAGAAGAGAGAGAAATCAAATACACCAAACAGGTGGCAATCATACTAAGGTGGAAGTCAGGAGGAGGATGTGACGTGATGACCAAGGAGCTATTTTAGATCAGGAATCAGGAAATGTCTATAAGAGAGTGTCCACCATGTTGAGATCTGGAGAAGGCTGATTAGCTGAAGGAAACAGCTTGTGCAAAGACCTTCAGGCAAAAACAAGCAGGTTGTGCTTCAGAAAGGACAAGAAAGTCAAGGAAACTGGAGGGGAGAGAACAAGGAGAACAGTAGGTGAGGACACCAGGAGACAGGTGGAAGCCAGATTGTGAAGAATCGAGTAGGCCATACGAGGAGTTTCATTTCTTCTCTTGTTAATTAATCTTTTGCGCATTTGCCAGCCACCCAACTAAGTGCCAAACCCCCTGATAATTCTGGCTCTACATTTTCTATTCCCATGATTAGAGGCAACTTCAAGTAGCAGTGACCTATGACCCCAGGCAAAGGTCATACAGGGGGCAAAACCATCTTCTAAAGAATCTCTTTCCTTGAGTTTTTGCATAACTAGATACAATTTTATGCTCTTGTCACATTTTTTCTATTTGTAGACATTCTGGGGATAAACATAGGCTTGTTTTACTAAGCTTTACCTTGTAGATACTTTACTTCTCTTAATAAAAATGTGAATATATATAAAAATAACTATTTTTTTAAATATATATATAACTTTTTTTTAAAAGTTAAAAACTCAATTCACTTTGTTATCAAAGTCCTGGTGGTTTAAAACAGCTAGCACCACCACCTACCAACTCTGTGACTGGCTGTTATCCTAAGCACTGCTGAGCTTGGCTAAACTTACTGCACTCCAGTTGACCTGACCAGCAGTCAATGAGTGCCTTTCACAAGTGGGCAAAGATTGATAACCACTCTAGCCATCACATGATAGTCTTGAAATGCCCAGGAGAAGGTGTGTCTACTTCACTTTGTGTTGTATTCTACAGTGAAGCCAGACGCTGAACTTTGGGGTTTTTAAGGTCCTACATACTCACTAACTTTTCCTTAACCCAGACCTGTCTCTGTATTTGTCCATAGCCATATAATTGATCAGGGTCTCAGCTCCCTCACTTTTAAAATGAGGATAATATATAATTTCAACTTGCCTTGGGAGGCTGAATGAGTGAAGTTTTCTCTGGTAGACTCTTCTGAATCTGGGTCCATGAGGCAATGAAGAATCATGGGAAGGGTGCGGTTATCCATTTTCCCCACAAGTTCAGTGAAGGTGAAAGTTTCCAACTAGACTTCTAGATGGGAAAGTGATAACTAAAGTACTGAGATAGAAAGACAAGCTGCTGTGTTTTCATGCCGAATTAGAGTCCTGATAACAAGAATAGCATTTGCAGAAGCACCCTTCTGGGCAAAATTACAAGGGACATCATTCTCTAGGACTCAGGCTGCAGACTGGCAGTCTTGGGTCCTCCCCAGGGGATGTCTTAATTTCTGTTAAAATCTATGGACGCCTCAGGAAACCCAGGGATTTCCTTGTTAGATCTGCCTCTGGCTATTTGGTGCCTTACACCATTCACTGGCCCTCAAATGTTCAGTCTGCAAACTAGAACAACATACAATTTAACCAACCTATCATCTTCCAAAGAGTCGGACACGACTGAGCGACTGATCTGATCTGATCATCTTCCAAGGTTAATGGTGAGCTTTACCAGTAACCAGGGAGGGGAGAGGAGAACAAAGTCAGAGAACAGAGTGGGCAATTGCAGGAAGTACTTCCTGGAATCTTAACATTGAAGGAGAAGGATATAAAATTAACTATTCTCTAGGTTAGACAAACGGCCGTAACAGTAGGAAGGAAATATTTTCTTTTTTTTTTCTTTAAGTTTTCTTTTTATTTTTTAAAACCATTTTATTACTGTTTATTATTTATGTGAACCAGTTTTAAAGGCTTTATTGAACGTTTATGTTTTGGCTTTTTGGCCACAGACATGTGGGATCTTAGCTCCCCAACCAGGGATCAAACCCACACCCCTGGCATTGGAAAGCAAAATCTTAACCACTGGATTGCCAAGCAAGTCCCAGAAATATTTTCTAATTTTGGATTATGGAGGAAGGAAAAAAACAGATTCCCTACATTGTATTGCTTATCTGACTATGGAAAATAAAGATATTATTTTTTCCTGATGGTGTTCTTTAGCCCAGAGCAGAAGCTCTTAAGTTTGGTTGCTTCTCAGAGTCATCTGTTAAGCCTAATTCAATACTGCTTGAGAGAGAATCTCTAGGACTTCCACTTAAGACTAAGAGTAACAGGGATCATGTTTATTCTCCCACTGGAAACAGCCAAAACATGGCCAAAACATATAAAGCAATAGTTTCCAAGACCTCGGGCATAAGCAAACAAAGGACAGTGATCTCTGAGTCCCAGGAAAGAAACAAGCTAAGTCTACTGATTAGCCCAGCTTGCAGCCAGGTTGTTGCCAGTTTCTAGTACAGGTTGGAGCACTGTGGACTGCTTGAACTGAAGAGGGAAAGCCAAAATTTTGGTGAAATTAAGTTGGTAGAATTCTCAGGACAAAGTATCAGAGAGAAAAATGTAATAGAGAGTGTGTGTGTGCCTTGAATATTTGCAGAGTGCGTGTGCTAAGTCGCTTCAGTCATGTCCGACCCTTTGTGACCCCATGGACTGTAGCCTGCCAGGCTCCTCTGTCTATGGGGATTCTCCAGGAAAGAATACTGGAGTGGGTTACCATTTCCTCCTCCAGGGAATCTTCCCCACCCAGGGATTGAACCTGAACCTCCTGCATTTTCTGCATTGCAGGAAGATTCATTGCCAGTAAGCCTGCTAGGAAGCCCATTTGCAGAGTACCCCTTGAGTATTCATCTTTATTGATCAGGGCTTCCCTTGTGGCTCAGCTGGTAAATACTCTGCCTGCAATGTGGGAGACCTGGGTTTGGTCCCTGGGTTGGGACAATCCCCTGGATAAGGAAAAGGCTACCCACTCCAGTATTCTGGCCTGCAGAATTCAGTGCACTGTATAGTTCATTGGAGAAGACTCTGATGCTGGGAGGGATTGAGGGCAGGAGGAGAAGGGGACGACAGAGGATGAGATGGCTGGATGGCATCACTGACTCGATGGATGTGAGTCTGAGTGACCTCCGAGAGCTGGTGATGGACAGGGAGGCCTGGCGTGCTGCAGTTCATGGGGTCGCAAAGAGTCGGACACGACTGAGCGACTGATCTGATCTCTGATCTGATAGTTCATGGGGTCGCAAAGAGTCAGACATGACTGAGCAACTTTCACTCACTCACTCACATGTGTATGAAAAAACTACCTAAAACTAGGGTGAAGAAAATCTGCAAGGATTAAAGGTGACAGTGTCCAGCACTCATACAGGGCCAAGAACAGTGCCTATTCTCAACACCCAGAAAGGAAAACCTTAAGATTCAAGGGTAGATTAAACAGAAGTTTTCAGCCATAAGGAATAATTAGCTCCTAACTGATAACTGCTTCAGTCCTGCAACAAAGCTTAAGAGCAAATCGGAAAGAATTAAAGTGTTTCCAGATAACTTAATTTTGTTCCAGAAGCCTAAGCACACAGAAATATCCAGCACTCAACAGGGTAAAATTCAAAATGTTCAAGCTTCTAATTTGGAAAAAAAGAAAAAGCTATCAGGCATAAAGAGAAGGAAGAAAATTAAATCCATAATGAGATAAATAAAATAATTGAAAACAACCCAGAACTGACAAAAATACTAGAATTAGTAGATAAGGACTGCATTTATATACTGATTTTATATAATTTGAAAGTTAGAGATACAGAAGATATTTTAAAAGAGCTAAAGGAAACCTACAGAAATAAAAGCTACAATGTCATGTACACCCGTGGCGGATTCATGTCAATGTATGACAAAACGAATACAATATTGTAAAGTAATTAGCCTCCAAAAAAATTAAAAAAAAAAAACCTACAATTTCTGAAATTAAAAATTCACTGTTTGGGAATAATAGCAGAGATTAGACATGACAAAATAAAAGATCAGCAAATTATGAAGACACAGTAATACAAACTGTTCAAAATGAAACATGCAAAGATAATTTTAAAAAATGGTCAAAGCATTAATGAGCTGTGGAATACCTTTGAGCTGCCTGATATATTTTTAATTGGAGAATCCGAAGTGCAAGAAGATGTCATAATAAATATTTGAAGAAATAATGACTAAGATGTTCCCAAATTTGATGAATACAATAAAAATACAGATGCAAGGATTTCAATAGAATGCTTATCACAGAAACATTAATAAAATTACATCAAGATACATTAAATAAAATTTCAAAACCAGTGATAAGGAGAAAATCTTAAGAGCAGTCAAATGAATAAAAGACATATTATTTGCAGAAGAAGGAAGATAAAGAATGAAACAGATGTCTCATTGGAAACAATGCAAGTGAGAAGACAGTGGAATCACACTTTAAAGGACTAAAATAAAACAACTGTCAACCTAGAATTTTAGGCCCAGAGAAAATATCTTTTAAAAATGAAGGCAAAATGCTTTTTCAGACTAAGAAATTGGAAGGACTTTTTTTTTTGCCAAATCTATGCTATCATAAATGCTAAAGGAAGTCCTTCAGGCAAAAGAAAAGTGATACCAGATGGAAATATGGTCTATAAAAATGTATGAAGAACAGTAGAAATGGAAAATATATGGATAAATATTTATGATTTTCTCCAACTCTTTAAATCACTTAAAAAGACAATCATCTTTTTAAACACAAATGATAACAATATGGTGCTTAGTTTATTGTGGTTTTATTTGTATGTAAAGGTTAAATATTTGACAAATAAAGTACAAAGTTGAGGTAAGCAGAAATACACTATTGTACAGTTCTAGTATACATGAAGTGGTAAAACAGCACGCAAATGTGGAGTTTGATAAGTTAAAGTAGTGTACTATATATTATTAAGCAAACACTAAAATAATAAAGCAAAGAGTTATAAATAATAAGCTAATAAAGCAGAATCATAAAATCCATTCAAGTATTCCCAAAAGAAAGCGGAAAAAGAGGAAAAGCAGAGCAGGGAAGAGCACAGGGAACAAATATTAAACAAATAACAAGACAGAAAACTCCAGTCATATCAATAATCATAATAAACAGAATGGTCAAATAAGACAACTGAAAGGCAAAATGTGTGAGTGTACAAACGTAAGACTTAACTATATCATTTGCAAGTATTTTCTCCCATTCAGTATAATGCCTTTTAATTAGGTTTATGATTTCCTTTGTTGTCCAAAAGCTTTTAAATTTAATTAGGTCCCATATGTTTATGTTTGCTTTTGTTTCTTTTGCTTTTGGAAGGAGATCCAAAAAAAATATTGCTCAGTTTATGTCAAAGAGTATTCTACCTGTTTTCTTCTGGGAAATTTATGGTTTCTGATATTACATTTATGATTAAATGGTCTTCAATCATTTTGAGTTTATTTTTGTATATGGTATGATAAAAATGTCCTAAACTAATTCTTCTATATATCAGGTTTCCCAGAACCACTTATTGAAGACATTCCTTTCTCCATTGTATATTCTTACCTTCTTTGTCATAGATTAATTGAGCAAAGGTTTCCTTCTTTCTGTTATATTGATGTATGTGTCTGTTTTTGTGCCAGTACTGTACTGCTTTGATTGTTGTAGCTTTGTAGTATAGTCTAAAGTCAGGGAGTGCAACACCTCCAGCTCTATTCTTCATAACCAGGATTGTTTTGGCTATTCATGTCTTTGGTGTTCCCATAGAAAATTTAAAATTACTTGTTCTAGTTGTGTGAAAAATTCCATTGGTATTTTGATAGGGATTGCATTCAATCTACTGAGATTGTTTTGGCTAGTATTAATATGGCCATTTTAATAATATTAATTCTTCCAATCCAAGAACACGGTATATCTATTTGTGTCATCTTCAGTTTCTTTCATCAGTGTCTTATAGTTTTCTGAGTATAGGTCTTTTACTTCCTTCAATAAGTTTACTCCTAGGTATGATAATCTTATTCCTTTTACTCTGATGGTAAATGGGACTGTTTATTTAATTTCTCTTTCTGATAGTTCTTTGTCAGCATATAGATATGCAATGGATTTCTGTATGTTAGTTTTATATCCTACAACTTTATAAACTTCATTGATGAGCTCTAGTAATTTTTGGTGGCATCATTAGGATTTTCTACATATAGCATTATGTCATCTGCAAACAGCAACAGTTTTAGTTCTTACTTTCCAATTCAGATGCCTTTTATTTCTTTTTTTATATAATTACTTGGGCTAGGACTTCCAATACTAGGTTGAATAAAAGTAGTTAGAGCCAGCACCCTTATTTTGTTCTTGATCTTAGAGGAAATGTTTTTAACTTTTCATGTTGAGTATGATGTTAGCCATGGGCCTGTCATATATGGCCTTTATTATGTTGAGGTATCTTCCTTCTATCCGTACTTTCCAAAGAGTTCTTTTTATTATAAATTGATATTGAATTTTGTCAAAAACTTTTTATGTACCTATTGTGATGATCATATGGTTTTTATTTCACAATTGTTAATATAGTATATTCGAGTGATTGATCTGCAGATATTAAACCATCATTTTTGGTTGGGGGACACTAAGCACAGCAGTGTTTGCACAGGATCTTTTGAAGGAGTTCACCATTCATTACCTCCACCATCGTTCTTCTCAGATCAAACAACAGAGAGGGAACACAGCCCCACCCATCAACAGAAAACTGGATTAAAGATTTACTGAGCATGGTCCCGCCTATCAGTACAAGATCCAGTTTCCCCTTCTCAGTCTCTCCCATCAGGAAGCTTCCAGAAATCTTGGATCCTTCTCCATCAGCGGGCAGACAGACTAAAAACCACAATCACAGAAAACTAACCAAACTGATCACATGGACCACAGTCTTGTCTAACTCAATGAAACCATGAGCCATGCCATGTAGGGCCACCCAAGACAGACAGGTCATGGTGGAGAGTTTTGACAAAATGTGGTCCACTAGAAAAGGAAATGGCAAATCCCATCAGTATTCTTGCCTTGAGAAGCACATGAACAGTATGAAAAAGGCAAAAAAATATGACACTGAAGGATGAACACCCCAGGTTGTTAGGTGCCCAATATGCTACTAGAGAAGAGTAGAGAAATAACTTCAGAAAGAATGAAGAGATGGACCCAAAGTGAAAACAATGCCCAGTTGTGGATGTGACTGTTGATAGAAGTAAAGTCCAATGCTGTAAAGAGCAATACTACATAGGAACCTGAAATGTTAGGTCCATGAATCAAGGTAAATTAGAAGTGGAGATGGCACTACAAACAGGAGATGGCAAAAGTAAACATTGACATTTTAGGAATTAGTGAACTAAAATGGACTGGAATGGACTAATTTAATTCAGATGACCATTTCATATACTACTGTGGGCAAAAATCCCTTAGAAGAAATGGAATAGTCCTCATAGTCAACAAAAGAGTCCAAAATGCAGTACTTGGGTGCAATCTCAAAAATGACAGAATGATCCCTGTTCATTTCCAAGGCAAACCATTCAATATCAGAGTAAACCAACTCTGCCCCAACCAGTAATGCTGAAGAAGCTGAAGTCAAATGGTTCTATGAAGACCTACAAGATCTTTTAGAACTAACATCCAAAAAAAGATGTCCTTTTCATTATAGGGGACTGGAACATAAAACTAGAAAGTCAAAGGATACCTGGAGGAACAGGCAAATTTGGCCTTGGAGTACAAAATGAAGCAGGGCAAAGACTAACAGAGTTCTGCCAAGAAAACACATGGGTCATACCAAACACCCTCTTCCAACACCACAAGAGACAACTCTACACATGGACATCACCAGATGGACAACACCTAAATCAGGTTGATTATATTCTTTGCAGCCAAAGATGGAGAAGCTCTACATAGTCAGCAAAAACAAGTCTGGGAGCTGACTGCAGCTCAGATCATGAATTCCTTATTGCCAAATCCAGACTTAAATTGAAGAGAGTAGGGAAAGCTACTAGACCATTCAGGTATGACCTAAATAAAATCCCTTATAATTATACAATGGAAGTGACAAATAGATTCAAGGGATTAGATCTGATAGAGTGCCTGAAGAACTATGGATGTAGGTTTGTGATACTGTACAGGAGGCAGTGATCAAGGCCATCCCCAAGAAAAAGAAATGCAAAAAGGCAAAATAGCTGTCTGAGGAGGCCTTATAAATAGCTGAGAAAAGAACAGAAGCTAAAGGCAAAGAAGAAAAGGAAAGATATACCCATTTGAATGCTGAGTTCCAAAGAATAGCAAGGAGAGGTAAGAAAGTCTTCCTCAGTGATCAGTGCAAAGAAATAGAGGAAAACAACAGAATGGGAAAGACTAGGGATCTCTTCAAGAAAATTAGAGATACCAAGGAACATTTCATGTAAAGATGGGCTCAATGAAGGACAGAAATGGTAAGGACTTAACAGAAGCAGAAGATATTAAGAAGAGGGGCAAGAGTACACAGAACTATACCAAAAAGATCTTCATGACCCAAATAATCATGATGGTGTGATCACTCACCTAGAGCCAAACATCATGGAATGCAAAGTCAAGAGGGCCTTAGGAAATATCACTACAAACAAAGCTAGTGGAGGTGATGGAATTCCAGTTGAGCTATTTCAAATCCTGAAAGATGAAGCTGTGAGAGTACTGCACTCAATATGCCAGCAAATTTAGAAAACTCAGCAGTGGCCACAGGACTGGAAAAGGTCAGTTTTCATTCCAATCCCAAAAACGGGCAATGCGAAAGAATGTTCAAATTACCACAAAACTGTACTCATCTCACATGCCAGCAAAGTAATGCTCAAAATTCTCCGAACCAGGCTTCAACAGTACATGAACCATGAACTTCCAGATGTTCAGGCTGGATTTAGAAAAGGCAAGGAATCAGAGATCAAATTGCCAACATCCACTGGATCATAGAAAAAGCAAGAGAATTCCAGAAAAAACATCTATTTCTGCTTTCTTGATTATGCCAAAGGCTTTGCCTGTGTAGATCACAATAAACTGTGGAAAATTCTTCAAGAGATGGGAATACCAGACCACCTGACCTGCTTCCTGAGAAATCTGTATGCAAGTTTCTCACACATATGCACAAGCAACAGTCAGAACCAGACAAAGAATAACAGACTGGTTCCAAATTGGGAAAGGAGTACGTCAAGACTGTATATTGTCTGTCTGCTTATTTAATTCATATCCAGAGTACATCATGCAAAATGCCTGGCTGGATGAAGCACAAGCTGGAATCAAGATTGCTGGGATAAATATCAATAACCTCAGATACACAGATAACACCACCCTTAAGGCAGAAAGTGAAGAAGAACTAAAAAGCCTCTTGATGAAAGTGAAAGAGGAGAATGAAAAAGCTGCCTTAAAACTCAAAAGTGGAAAAACTATGATCATGGCATCCGGTCCCATCACTTCATTGCAAATAGATTAGGAAACAATGAAAACAGTGACAGATTATTTTTCTTGGGCTCCAAAATCACTGCAGATGGTGACAGCAGCCATGAAATTAAATGACGCTTGCTCCTTGGCAGAAAAGCTATGACCAACCTAGACAGCATATTAAAAAACAGAGACATTTACTTTGCCAACAAAGGTCCATCTAGTCAAAGCTATGGTTTTACCAGTAGTCATGTATGGATGTGAGAGTTGGACTATAAAGAAAACTGAACATCAAAAAATTGATGCTTTTGAAGTGTGGTGTTGGAGAAGAATCTTGAGAGTCCCTTGGACTGCAAGAGATCCAACCAGTCAATCCTAAAGGAAACCAGTCCTGAATACTCACTGGAAAGACTAATGCTGAAGCTGAAACTCCAATACTTCGGCCACCTGATGTGAAGAACTGACTCATTTGAAAAAACCCTGATTCTGGCAAAGATTGAGGGCAGGAGGAGAAGAGGACAATAGAGGATGAGATGGTTGGATGGCATCACCAACTCGATGGACACAAGTCTGAGTAAACTCCAGGAGTCGGTGATGGACAGGGAGGCCTGGCGTGCTGCAGTCCATGGGGTCACAAAGAGTCGGACACAACTGAGTGACTAAACTCACTGGCACCCATAGGATAAATCCCATTTGATCATAGTGTATAATCTTTTTAATGTGTTATTGGGTTCAGTTTGCAAATATTTTCTTTAGGAGTTTTGCATACTCATCAGTGATCTGCCCTGTAATTTTCTTTTTTGTTATGTCTTTGTCTCGTCTTGGAAGCATACTTTGTTGGACTCATAGAATGAGTGTAGAAACATTCCTTCCTCTGTAATTTATTTGGAATAGTTTGGGAATGGTAGTAATTGATCTACTCACATTTTCTATTGCTTCCTAGTTGAGTCTTGGGAGATTGCACATTTCTAATAATTTGTCCATTTCTTCTAGGTTATCCATTTTATTGGTATATAGTTGATCATAGCAATCTCTATGTTCTTTTTATTTCTGTGGTGTTCGTTGTACTTGTTTTCATTTCTGATTTTATTAATTTGAGCACTCTTTCTCTTTTTTTGATGTGTCTGGCTAAAGGCTTATGAATCTTGTTTACTTTTTCAAAGAACCAGCTCTTATACAGTCAAATGATTTTTGACATGTGTGCTAAGAACACACAGTGGTGAAGTATAGTTTCTTCAATTAATGGTATTGGGAAAAGTGTATATCCACATGCAGAATGAAACTAGACCCTCATTTCACACTATTTACCAAAATAAATCAAAAGAGTGTAAAGACTTACATAAGACTGGAAACTATAAATCTCCTGGAAGAAAACATAGGAGGAAATCTTCTTGACTTTGGTCTTGGCAATGGTTATTTTAGATTTAGCACTAAAAGCATAAGCAACAAAATCAAAAATACATAAGTGGGGATGCCACTTTATTAAATCAAAAGGTTTCTGTAAAGTGAAATAAATAATAAACAGAGTAAAAAGGCAACCTATAGAGTGGGAGAAAATGTACATCAACCCTGTATCTGATAAGTGGTTAATATCCAAAACATATATAAGGCACTCATGCAACTCAATGCCAAACCCAAATAATCCAATTTAAAAATGCCGGAGAGGGTGTGGAGAAACAGGAATGCTCTTATACTGTTGGCGGGAATGCAAACTGATAGAATCACTATGGAGAACGGTATGGAGATTCCTTAAAAAACATGGAGTGAAACAACCATCAGATCAGATCAGATCAGCTCAGTCGCTCAGTCGTGTCCGACTCTTTGCGACCCCATGAACTGCAGCACGCCAGGCCTCCCTATCCATCACCAGCTCTTGGAGGTCACTCAGACTCACATTCATCGTGTCAGTGATGCCATCCAGCCATCTCATCCTCTGTCGTCCCCTTCTCCTCCTGCCCTCAATCCCTCCCAGCATCAGAGTCTTCTCCAATGAGTCAACTCTTCGCATGAGGTGGCCAAAATACTGGAGTTTCAGCTTTAGCATCATTCCTTCTAAAGAAATCCCAGGGCTGATCTCCTTCAGAATGGACCGGTTGGATTTCCTTGCAGTCCAAGGGACTCTCAAGAGTCTTCTCCAACACCACAGTTCAAAAGCATCAATTCTTCGGCGCTCAGCCTTCTTCACAGTCCAGCTCTCACATCCATACATGACCACAGGAAAGACCATAGCCTTGACTAGGCGAACCTTTGTTGGCAAAGTGATGTCTCTGCTTTTGAATATGCTATCTAGGTTGGTCATAACTTTCCTTCCAAGGAGTAAGCGTCTTTTAATTTCATAGCTGCAGTCACCATCTGCAGTGATTTTGGAGCCCAGAAAAATAAAGTCTGACACTGTTTCCACTGTTTCTCCATCTATTTCCCATGCAGTGATGGGACTGGATGCCATGATCTTCGTTTTCTGAATGTTGACCTTTAAGCCAACCTTTTCACTCTCCACTTTCACTTTCATCAAGAGGCTTTTTAGTTCCTCTTCACTTTCTGCCATAAGGATGGTGTCATCAGCATATCTGAGATTATTGATATTTCTCCCGGCAATCTTGATTCCAGCTTGTGTTTCCTCCAGTCCAGCATTTCTCATGATGTACTCTGCATATAAGTTAAATAAACATGGTGACAATATACAGCCTTGACGTACTCCTTTTCGTATTTGGAACCAGTCTGTTGTTCCATGACCAGTTCTAACTGTTGCTTCCTGACCTGCATACAGATTTCTCAAGAGGCAGATCAGGTGGTCTGGTATTCCCATCTCTCTCAGAATTTTCCACAGTTTATTGTGATCTACACAGTCAAAGGCTTTGGCATAGTCAATAAAGCAGAAATAGATGTTTTTCTGGAACTCTCTTGCTTTTTCAATGATCCAGTGGATGTTGGCAATTTGATCTCTGGTTCCTCTGCCTTTTCTAAATCCAGCTTGAACATCAGGAAGCTCACGGTTCACATATTGCTGAAGCCTGGCTTGGAGAATTTTGAGCATTACTTTACTAGCGTGTGAGATGAGTACAATTGTGCGGTAGTTTGAGCATTCCTTGGCATTGCCCTTCTTTGGGATTGGGATGAAAACTGACCTTTTCCAATCTTGTGGCCACTGCTGAGTTTTCCAAATTTGCTGGCATATTGAGTGCAGCACTTTCACAGCATCATCTTTCAGGATTTGGAATAGCTCCATTGGAATTCCATCACCTCCACTAGCTTTGTTCCTAGTGATGCTTTCTAAGGCCCATTTGACTTCACATTCCAGGATGTCCGGCTCTAGGTCGGTGATCACACCATCATGACTATCTGGGTCGTGAAGCTCTTTTTTGTACAGTTCTTCTGTGTATTCTTGCCACCTCTTCTTAATATCTTCTGCTTCCGTTAGGTCCATACCATTTCTGTCCTTTATCGAGCCCATTTTTGCATGAAATGTTCCTTTGGTATCTCTGATTTTCTTGAAGAGATCCCTAGTCTTTCCCATTCTGTTGTTTTCCTCTATTTCTTTGCATTGATCGCTGAAGAAGACTTTCTTATCTCTTCTTGTTATTCTTTGGAACTCTGCATTCAGATGTTTATATCTTTCCTTTTCTCCTTTGCTTTTCGCTTCTCTTCTTTTCGCAGCTATTTGCAAGGCCTCCCCAGACAGCCATTTTGCTTTTTTGCATTTCTTTTCCATGGGGATGGTCTTGATCCCTGTCTCCTGTACAATGTCACGAACCTCATTCCATAGTTCATCAGGCACTCTATCTATCAGATCTAGGCCCTTAAATCTATTTCTCACTTCCACTGTAGAATCATAAGGGATTTGATTTAGGTCATACCTGAATGGTCTAGTGGTTTTCCCTACTTTCTTCAATTTCAGTCTGAATTTGGCAATAAGGAGTTCATGGTCCGAGCCACAGTCAGCTCCTGGTCTTGTTTTTGCTGATTGTATAGAGCTTCTCCATCTTTGGCTGCAAAGAATATAATTGATCTGATTTTGACCCAGCAATCATATGTGTCTTTTTCAGTTCTGGTTTCCCCAGTCATAAACCCTGGGGAAACCAGAACTGAAAAAGACACATGTACCCAAATGTTCATTGCAGCAGTATTTACAATAGCTAGAACATGGAAGCAACCTAGATGTCCATCGGCAGATGAATGGATAAGGAAGCTGTGGTACATATACACAATGGAATATTACTTAGCTATAGAAAGGAACACATGTGAGTCAGTTCTAAAGAGGTGGTGAACCTAGAGCTTATTATACAGAGTGAAGTAAGTCAGAAAGAGAAAAACAAATATTGTATATTAATGTATTTATATGGAATCTAGTAAGATGGTATTGATGATCCTACCTGCAGGGCAACAGAGGAGACACAAACATAAAGAACAGACTTTTGGACTCAGTGAGAGAGAGAGAGAGAGAGAGGGTGGGGCGATCTAAGAGAATACCACTGAAAAATACACATAATGAAAAGGAAAAAAAATGAGCAAAAGACCTGAACAGAGGTCTCAAAAGAAGACATATAAATGGCCAACAAGTACATGAAAAGGTGTTTAACTTCACTGATTATCAGGGAAATGCAATTCAAAACCACTGTGAGCTATCTCACACCTGGCTATTAAAAATATAGAAGACATCAAGAGTTGATGAGGGTGTAGAGAAAAAGGGGCCCTTGTACACCACTGGGAAGAATGTAAATTGGTAATAGCCACATGGAAAAAGTATGAAAGTTCCTCAGAAAGTTGAAGACCAAAAATAAGAACAATCTTATGATTCAGTCATCCCACTACTTCTGGGTATATATCCAAAGGAAATGAAATCAGATATGTCCTGAAGAAATATCTGTACTCCACATACTCATAGCATTGCTTACAATAACTGAGATATGGAAATGTCAGTTCAAGTTAAATGTCAGTCAATAGATGAATTGATAAAGAAGACGTGATTATCTATCTATCCATCCATCCAGCTACCTACCTATCAATTAATCAAACACATATAGGTCCAGACACACGCATGCACGTGCACACACACACACACACCTCCCACACATAAAGGAATATTATTCAGTCTTAAAAAGGGAATTTTGCCACTGTGACAACATAATGAACCTGGAGGACATTATACTAGGTGAATGAAGCCAAACACAGAAGGACAAATATGGCATGGTCTCACTTATATGGGGAATCTAAAATAGGCTAACTTCACAGAAGTAGAGAATAGAATGTGGCTGCCAAGAGCTAAGGGAGGTGGAATTGAGATGTTGGTCAATGGGTACAAAGTTTCAGTTATGTAAGATGAGCAAGTTCTGAAGATCTAATGTATACAATATGACTTTAGGACACTGTGATTGTATTGTATACTTGAGATTCAATAACAGGGTAGATCTTAAGTGTTCTTACCACACACAAACAAAAAAGAAAAAGGAAGAGAAAAGGAAAAAAAGGTAACTATGTGAGGTGATGGATATGTTAATTAGCTTGATTTTGATGATTATTTTACAATGTATATGTATATCAAATCAAATAAAATATATACTATTTTTATCTGTTGACTACATCTCAATAAAGTTACAGAAGAAAAAGCTCTGAGTACAAATGGCTTCACTTGTGAATTGTTTCAAACCTTTAAGGAAGAAATAATACTTATGATATACTAACTGTTCCAGAAAATTGAAGAGGGGCTGATATTTCCCAGTTCATTCTAGAAGGCCATTAATATACTAATCAAAACCAGATAAATAAAAAACAAGAACAGAACACTAAGACTATCTTTCATAAACACAAATGCAAAAATTCTAAACACAATTTTAGCAAATTAAATCCAATGATACACAAAAAGACAATACCTCATGATCAATTGGCATTTCCCAGGAATGCAAGGTTGTATTTTAACATTTCAAAATTAGTCAGTGGGCTTTCCTGGTGGCTCAGTGCTAAAGCCACCTGCCCGTGCAGAAGATGTGGGTTTGATCCTTGATCCAGGAAGATCTCACATGCTGGGAGCAGCTAAGCCTGTGTGCCACAACTACTGAGCCTGCACTCTAGAGTCTGTGACTCTCTACTAAATCCTGTGTGTCCTTGAGCCTGTGCTCCACAAGGAAAGCCACTGCAGCGAGAAGCCCACCCATCGCAACTAGAGAGTAACTCCTGCTTGCTGCAACTAGAGAAAAGTCCCCAGAGCAACAAAGACCCAGAGGGCCAAAAATAAATAAGTAAAATTATTTAGAAAATTAGTGTATTTCTCCATTCACTATATTAACAGACTAATAAAGAAAACCTATATAATTATTTCAATAAATGCAAACAAAAATATCAATAAAATCCATCATTCATTCCTTACAAAAACAACTAGAAAACAAGAAATTCTTTCTCAAGCTAATAAAGGGCAGCTACAAAAAACCTACTCCTAATGATGAAAGAATGAATATTAATGCCTAAGATTAATAATAAGATAAGGATATCTGTTGTCATTGCTTGTATTCAACATTGTTCTGGATGATCAAACCATTATAGTAAGGTCAGAGATACACACATCATTAATGATTAGGGAAACTCAAGTTAAATCTGTAATAAGATATCATTATATACCTTTTTAAATGACTTTAAGAAAGGATTTACTATACCAAGTAAGGTAAAAGTCAAAGATGTAGAGGATCTGGAACTCTTACAGACTGCAAAATGTTAAATGGTGCAGCCACTTTGGAAAACAGTTTGGCAGATTCTTAAGCTAAAAATATAACAGCCATGTGTGTGCATGCTAAGTCACTTCAGCCGTGTTCAACTCTTTGCAACCCTATGGACCAAAGCCTGCCAGGTGTCTCTGTCCACAGGGATTTTTCAGGCAAGAATACTGGAGTGGGTTACCATGCCCTCCTCCAGGGTATCTTGTTGACCCAGGGATCAAACTTGGGTCTCCTTTGGCTCCTGCAATGCAGGTGGATTCTTTACCACTGAGCCGCAGGGGAAGCCCATGATCAAGCTATTCCACTGTTAGATATTTACCTAGTTCAGTCCAGTCACTCAGTCGTGTCTGACTCCTTGTGACCCCATGGACTGCAGCACGCCAGGCCTCCCTGTCCATCACCAACTCCCAGAGTTTACCCAAACTCATGTCCATTGAGTCAGTGATGCCATCCAACCATCTCATCCTCTAATGTCCCCTTCTCTTCCTGCCTTCAATCTTTTCCAGCATCAGGGTCTTTTCAAATGAGTCAGTTCTTCGCATTCAGGTGGCCAAAGTATTCGAGTTTCAGTTTCAGCATCAGTCTTTCCAGTGAATATTCAGGACCAATTTCCATTAGAATGGATTGGTTGGATTTCCTTCCTATCCAAGGGACTCTCAAGAGTCTTTTCCAACACCACAGTTCAAAAGCATCAATTCTTCAGCACTCAGCTTTCTTTATAGTCCAACTTTCTCACATCCATACATGACCACTGGATATTTACCAAAGAGAAATGAAAAACATATGTCTATATCATGACTTACACATGAATTTTCATAGAAGTTTAATTTGTAATTGTCCCAAACTTGGAAACAACCCAAATGTCCATCAACAGCTGAATGGTTAAACAAACTGCTGCATATTCATTCAATGAAACACTATTCAGTGATAAAAAGTAATAAACCATTGATCAAAGAACATGGTTGAATCTCAAAAAATTTATGCAAGTGATAGAAGACAAAAAAGAATACATACTGATATTATTTACACGAAACTTCAGGAAATGATTAATATGTTGTGACAGAAATCATATCTGTAGTTATCTGATAAGGGGTTAGAGCAGTGGAAGGGGAGAGAATTGCCAAGAGGCAGGAGGAAATTCTCAGGAATGATGAATGTGTTCATTTTCTTTATTGTGGTAATGGTTTTATGACAAAACTTACCAAACAGTACATTTTTTAAGTATGTTTAGCTCACGGTATGTCAACTAAGTATCAGTAACTGTTTTGTTAAAAAAGAGAATCTCTGGGATAGAGGTCCAGGTATACATATTTTATTCTTTTATATTAAGTTATAATTGATTTATGATATTGGTTTCAGGTGTATAACATAGTGTTTATGTATATATTCATATAGATATATATATTTAAATTTTATATAAACGAGAGGAGAGAACTACTGACTTAAGAGGGGAAGGCTGGAAAAGGAGAAATGATGATCCTCCAAGAGAGTTGACCTGAGTTCCCTTGACAACCACATGGCACTGGCAGCCTGGCAGTGTCCTGTCTCCAGTGCAGCTCTGATGCTCAGCTGTATACCCTTGCCTGGAACCCCTGGCAATGCTGTTTGGTCTTGTAATTTTTTTAGCATAATGTTTCCATGCTTATGATCTCACTTGTAGCTCCCCAATTTTAGTCTGTCATAGAACAGTTGCTTAGTTACCTAGCTGGCTATCATCTGTCCTCTAAACATACCCACTGGAACAGATGACAACACATTTAGAATTGCAAAACTGCAAAAAAATTTTGTGGGAAGTCCTGTAAGACCATAAGGTAGGTGAGGCATCCTCCCAGTCCTCATGCATATTTTCCAGCGAAATGAAGATGGTTTGTTTGTTTCTTCAGTAGAAATAAGACAAAGACAATTTAACCACCTCATGGTAGAGACGTAGGCACTCTTTTCTTTCAAAGCAGTTAAGACTAATATTTGTCCTCCAGTAAGTTGTCCACCAAAAATGACTGTAGCAGGAATGTCCTATCTTTATGAAGTGTGTTCAGGAGTGATAAATGAGCCTGTGACGAATGATCACAGAATGACTCTACTGGGGAGAACCTAGGAACCATATTTGAGGCTTTGTGAAATTCTTGAGCAAGAAGCTGAAGGCCCAAGGAGACTGTAAAAAGAGCTCTGGATAAGATAAGGCCTGACGAGTGGCTGGTCAGCCGTATCCATACTGTACTAATTGGGATTTGGCTGGACCTTCTGATCTGAATCTCCAGCCATAACTGGAACCCCAAATGCCCTTCTCACATCCTACAACCCTGCTAACAATATATAAATGTCTGTCTCTATCAGATGGGAACTCCCTTTAATTCTGGCCCCCAGACTTGCAAGGGGACCTGCCTTATTCATTCTTTCCTACCTTTCTCATGCTATAATCAATGGGGAGGGATCTCTGGGTCCTATGTCACCTCTCTCTCAGAAATTTGCCCCTGTTGGTTACTTCTCCCTTTCCCTGTATCTTAAACCACTTGTTTCTATTGAATTTCTTGTTCATATTTAAATGAGGTCAAATCTTTTCCATCTTAACATACAAACATAACACACTCTCCCTTTATCCCTTCTCATTAAGCTGCTATCCTCTCATCTCCGCTTCATAGTTAAACTGCTCAAATAACAGTCTCTTATTTACTCTTCGACTCAAATACGCCGTTCTACACCAACAACTAAAACTCCTCTTACCAAAGTTGCTAATAACTGTCTTGTTAAATCTAATGAGCACTTCTTAGACTCTGCAGACCAAACCTCTGTAGTGTGTGACAACACAGTTAGGTAGACTGGTTAATAGCATGAACTGTTTGGTCATGAGAGTCCAAATCTGAATCGTGATTCATCCTCATACTAGCTTTGAGCAGGTTGTCTAACTTCTTGGGTTTGGCTTTGTGAACAACAATGTCACCTGCCATATCAGTACACAAAGGATGCTGCAGCTATCAAGTCATCATATTAAAGCCACGCTGACAGTGCTCCCTGAGGGACCACAGGATAGAAATAGGATGCCCACTATCTAGCGGTCAACTGCTGCGGCCATCCTGACCAGTGCACCCTGAGGAGACTCAGGATGAGAAAGCACAGGATGCTGGCCTCTGAGAGCTGTCATGCATATGAAAGGAATGATTTCAATGAGCGCAGATTCTTGCATCTTTCAATATAAAGAAAAGTGCTAAAGTCCTTAACTTGAGATAATGCGGTTTTCTTTAACAGTCATCTTCAGATATTCTGACGACTTAGTCTTTGTTGTAACAACTCCTATGTGTCCTTGCTCCTCCTCCACTGCCTCTTTGGAGCAGTCTCTCAGAGTTAACTGAGATGCTATGTCCCAAGCTTAACTTCTCAGATTAAATAAAATGTAACGACTGAACGACTTCACTTTCACTTTTCACTCTCATGCATTGGAGAAGGAAATGGCAACCCACTCCAGTGTTCTTGCCTGGAGAATCCCAGGGACAGGGGAGCCTGGTGGGCTGCCATCTATGGGGTCGCACGGAGTCGGACACCTCTGAAGCGACGCAGCAGCAGCAGCAACTCAACTTTAGATTGTACATTTTTTTCAGTCGACAGTTTCCTTATCTATGAGGATGAAAATATTCACCGGATGGAACAGATCAGAGGATGTGATGAGTTGTATACATGTAACACTTAGAACAGTGCCTATTACGTGGTGAGCACTCTTATTTTTTTTTTTTTTTTCTTTTTGGCCTTGCTATGTGGCATGCAAGATCTTGGTTCCCCAACTAGGGATCAAACCTCTGCCCTCTGCATGGGGAGCAAGTATCTTAACCACTGGACCACCAGGGAAGTCTCCTGTTACAATTTTTGACCTGCCCCTCTCATGTTCCTGAAACACTCTTTTCTGCCTTTCTGTGCTTCTCCAGTTTTCCATCTATTTATGTAATTGCTCCCTCTTGTCTCCTTGGTAGCTGCTCTTTCTCTGCCCATTCTGAAAGTGGTGGTGTTCCCAGGGTTCTTAAGTCTTCTCTCCTTACTTTCCTTGGGTGAGTTATCCTAAACCAAGCTTCAGTTCCTTCTTATATTCAATGACTCCACATCTACCCTCTATGGTTCACATCTAACTACCTGGAACATCTCCATTTAATGCCCCCACTGACTGCTCAAACTAGACATGCACGCCCAAAACTAAATTTGCTGTCTTCCCCTCAAACACTCATTTCCTGTTCTGTGTTCACTATCCCAGTTAATGACTGAACCATCTTTTCAGAAGCTCAAGTTATAACTTGAGTTGAACCTTCATTTCTTCATCTTACCCTTTACAACCCATCATTCATTAAGTCAGATGTCCTCTATAAATAATTTTGATTCTATTTCTATCATTACTTTCAGTCTCTGGTTGAGGCTGCCACCATCTTTTGCCTGGATTATTATAAAAATGCCTAATTCATTTCCTTTCTTTCAGTCTTGTTTCTTTCCACACAACACTTTGACTGCAGCCATAAGACCCTGCTACAATGCAAATCAATTCTTATGAGTTCCCTGTACCACAATGCTCAACATTTCGTCCTTTTCTTAAAATCCAAATTCCTAGGCATCGTGTTCAAGGGTTTTAAGATCTTTCACTTCAACCTCTTTCTGACCATTCTCTCCCTTCACTGAAGTCCTAGTGACTGGAGTCCACTAGACTAGGCTAAATTCAATCCCCCAAATGTTCCAGACTTACATTCAGTTCTCTTTCCGCTTCCTACTCTCTCCTACCATCATCTGGTTCATCCCTACCTGGTTCAGATGTCACCTCTCATATTCAGTAAGTGCAATTGATTATCAACCTGTTATTGTTGACTAGTTTTGCATCTATTAATAAATCCTTTGAAAAGCTTATCTTTTAACAACTAGGTGATAGGTTTACTGTAATTATCCCTACTTTGCTGATGATGAAACTGGGACCTTGTCAGTGATGAAGCTGGAGCAAGAAAGATTACTATGAAGTAGCAGAGAAGGGCTCTAAACAAGCCCATGCTTTAAGTACTACCCTACCCCATCTTATGTGAGAAGCTGGGGACCTTGTCTATCTTGTCCACCATGGTATTCAGGTAAAACAGCGCCTGGCACAGGCAGGTACTCAGCAGATATTTAATAACCTGTGGGCTGAATTAACTGCTTGGAATCCAAGCATCTAACAAATTCCAAAACTTGATTTTCTGACAATTCTATTTCCAAGGAAGTAGAAAAAAATCAACCACACATATTGCTATACCAGGGGATCAGGAAAATGCATGAAACATGCTGTATTTGGATTTCAGTATGGTATTTGACATGCCACTTGACAATGTTTCTCATGATATCCCTTTGGGGAAGAAAACAAAATATAAATTAGATGTCATTAGATGGTCAAAGTTAGTTGAACTACAAGGATGCTGACTTCCAAATTACAGAAAGTAAGAAAGGACTCTGTCTTTTTCTTAATTTGACTTAACATTTTAGTCTGCCTTACATATAGTCTTTGTTTTATTAACTATATAGCTCTAGAACCTAGAACAATAAATACCAGGCATATAGTAATTGCTCAATAAATGCTGTTTAATGCATGAATGTAGTGACATACTTGAAGACTGGATAATAGAACTGTAATAAACAAATGAAAATACATTGGATGACCTCACAGCAGTATGTGATACAATGGATAACTCCTTCCTCCTTGAGAGTTCCTTGCTGGTTTGCCATCTGTAACTCTGGGCATCCCATTTCTTCCCCTTTTGTGGAGTCCTCTCCCTCTTCCAAAATTTAAATGGTTGGGTTTCTTACATTCTTGTCTCTTCTTGCCATCCTCTTACCACTGAACCTCTCAACTCCTCTTTGTATTCACTTCCTATCAGTACACTGTGTGTACATATTCAGTCACTTCAGTCGTGTCTGACTCTCTGGCCCCATGGACTGCAGTCTGCCAGGCTCCTCTGTCTGTGGGATTCCCCAGGCAAGATTACTGGAGAGGGTTGCCACACCCTTCTCCAGGGGATCTTCCTAACCAGCTCTCCCGCATTGCAGGTGGATTCTTCACTGTCATTCTTTACCACCTAAGCCACCAGGAAGTCCATCAGTACACTGATGATTTCCAAATCTTTAACTAGATCTTCAATCTGTCATTCAGATTGACGTTCTTGTATTCAACAGCCTACCTGACATCTCCCCTGTCAATTGAAGCTCATGATGTGCAAACCGAACTTATTACTCACCCTGCACCTAACTAAACAAGCAACAAAGCCAAGGAAACACCTGCTCCTCTACCTAGATTCTCCTTCTCAGTGAATATGCCAGTTGTTCATCCAGGTATTCGAGTCAAACTCTCACGTGTTATTTTTACCACCTTTATATTTTACCCCCTCTAATCTTTCAAGGGATTCTGATATTTCTACCTCTAAATATCTTGTTCACCTTCTCTCCATTGCCACTGCTGCTAACGTCTTTCAGACCACCACCATTGCTCACCCAGAATACTGCAACAGCCTAACTGGTCTCCCTGCCTTCAGCATTGTTTCTCTCACATTCTTAACTGTGAGGCCAGAGTGATATTTATAAAGTAAAGACATGATGTCACTACCCTATTTATATTAATAGCTCTTTATTTCTTTTAGGATTATGTTTAAACTCCAACTTGGCTTACCTCTATAGCCTTGTTCTCTACTGCTGCTTCCTGATCCTATACTGCTAGCCTGATTCAATGCCTCCATGCAGCTTCTCTCTTCTTTGATTAAGCTGTTTGGTTTGGGGAAGGAGATTATTCTTCCTTTCTTTTTGCGCAACCAACACCTACACCTCTGTCACTCTTCAGCTAAAATATCCCTTCCTCCATGAAATCTTTCTTAATTCCCCAAATCTGAGTTAGAGACTCTGTCATAGCATCCTGTACTTTCTGTTAGAGCACGTATTTTACCCAAACATACTCATTGGACTACTTGTTCCTATTCCTTATTGAACTGAAAGATTCAAGGACTGTGTCTACTATATTCATCAATATATAGTCCCAGAATGACTGCAGAATAGCAAGAGATCATAAAAATTGTTTGAATGAATGAACAAGTTAATAAAGAGTCCACTCCTAAGAATACCCATCTAAATGCCAGGATTGGCTCTTATTACAAAAAAGCATCTGCATAAGCCAGGTAAAAGAGAAGGAGCTTAGCAATAAATAGCACATGTGAGAGAGATTAGGAATTGTGCAGTGAAAGGCTGAGGATGAGTCAATACTCTGTGGCAGCCAAAAACCGGATTCAACTTTGGCAGTGCTTATATGAACTATGGTATTTGAAAGATGGTAGCAATGGCTTTTCTACACTCAAATTATAGCATAACTGGAGCTTTGTGATCACTTCTGGACACTGGGTTTGGGGTGTGATAAAGACAAGTAGGAGACAGTAAGGAAGTGACTAGAAAGATGAAACTTCACGGAAAACTATAAGACATTAATGAAAGAAACTAAAGACAAAAAGATATTTATTTTCATGGATTGAGAGACTATTTTTAAAATGCCTATACTACCCAAAGCAATCTATAGATTCAATGCAATCCCTATCAAAATTCCAATGGCACTTTTCATAAAAATAGAACAAGAAATTCCAAAATTTCTATGGAATCACAGAGACCCTAACAGTCAAAGCAATCTTGAGAAAGAATAACAAAGTTGGAATAACAAAGATGTCACATTCCCAGGTTTCAAATTATATTACAAAGTAATAGTAATCAAAACAGTATAATATTGACATAAAAACATATATACACACAAGGAGAGTAGTGTCCAGAAATAAACCTATTTATACACGGTTAATTAATTTATGACAAAGGAGCCAAGAATACACGATGGGAAAAGAACAGTTTCTTCAGTAAACAGTGTTGGGAAAACTGGACAGTCAAATGCAAAAGAAAAAAACCAGACCACTCTCTTATACCATACAAAAATTAACTCAAAATGGATTAAAGGCTTGAATGTAAGACTTGAAACTCTAAGACTTCTAGAAGAAAACATAGGCAGTAAACTCCTTGACTTTCCTTTTGGCCATGGTTTTTTGGATCTGACATCAAAAGCAAAGGCAACAAAAGCAAAAATAAACAAGTGGGACTACATCAAACTGAAAACCTTCTGCAGAGAAGGAAATCATCAAAGGATGAAAAGGAAATCAATAGAATGGGAGAAAATATTTGCAAGTCATATATGTAAGGGATTAATATCCTATATATATATATTTTTTTAAAATTCATACAACTCAATAGCAAAAAAAAAGCAAACAATCCAATTTTAAAATGGGCAGAAGATCTGAATACACATTTTTCCAAATAAGACATACAGATGGCAAACAAGTACATGAAAAGATGCTCAATATCACTAATCATCAAGAAAATAAAAACCAAAACCACAGGGGGATACTACCTAATACCTGTTATAAAGACTAGTATCCAAAAGAAAAGAAATAACAAATGGTGTGAGGATGTTCAAGCTAGTTTTAGAAAAGGCAGAGGAACCAGAGATCAAATTGCCAACATCTGCTGGATCATCAAAAAAGCAAGAGAGTTCCAGCAAAACATCTATTTCTGCTTTATGGACTATGCCAAAGTCTTTGACTGTGTGAATCACAATAAACTGTGGAAAATTCTGAAAGAGATGGGAATACCAGAACACCTGATCTGCCTCTTGAGAAACATGTATGCAGGTCAGGAAGCAACAGTTAGAACTGGACAAGGAACAACAGACTGGTTCCAAATAGGAAAAGGAGTACATCAAGGCTGTATATTGTCACCCTGTTTATTTAACTTATATGCAGAGTACATCATGAGAAGCATAAGCTGGAATCAAGATTGCCGGGAGAAATATCAAAAACCTCAGATATGCAGATGATACCACCCTTATGGCAGAAAGTGAAGAGGACTAAAATGCCTCTTGGTGAAAGTGAAAGAGGAGAGTGAAAACGTTGGCCTAAAGCTCAACATTCAAAAAACTAAGATCATGGCATCTGGTCCCATCACTTCATGGGAAATAGATGGGGAAATAGTGGAAACAGTGTCAGACTTTATTTTGGGGGCTCCAAAATCACTGCAGATGGTGATTGCAGCCATGAAATTAAAAGATGCTTACTCCTTGGAAGGAAAGTTATGACCAACCTAGATAGCATATTCAAAAGCAGAGACATTCCTTGACATCTAGTCAAGGCTATGGTTTTTCCAATGGTCATATATGGATGTGAGATTTGGACTGTGAAGAAAGCTGAGCACCGAAGAATTGATGCTTTTGAACTGTGGTGTTGGAGAAGACTCTTGAGAGTCCCCTGGACTGCAAGGAGATCAACCAGTCCATCTTAAAGGAGACCAGTCCTGGGTGTTCATTGGAAGGACTGATGCTGAGGCTGAAACTCCAATATTTTGGCCGCCTCATGCAAAGAGTTGACTCACTGGAAAAGATCTTGATGCTGGGAGGGATTGGGAGCAGGAGGAGAAGGGGACGACAGAGGATGAGATGCTCGGATGGCATCACTGACTCGATGCACATGAGTTTGGGTAAACTCCGGGAGTTGGTGATGGACAGGGAGGCCTGGCCTGCTGCTATTCATGGGGTCGCAAAGAGTTGGACACGACTGAGTGACTGAACTGAACTGAACCGAGTGACGATGTGTGGAGAAAAGGGAAACTTTGTGCACTGTTTGTTGGAATGTAAATTGGTGCAACCGCTACACAAAACTGTTAGGAGTTTCCTCAAAAAACTGAAAATAGAGCTACTGTGTGATCCAGCAATCTTACTTCTGAGTATTTATTCAAAAAAAAGGAAAACATTAACTTCAAAACATATATGCAACCCCATGTTCCCTGCAGCTTTAGTTACAATAACCACATCATGGAAACAACCTAAGTGTCCACCTATGGATAAACACATTAAGAAAATGTGGCATATAAATATAGGGGGATATTATTCAGTTATTAAAAACGTGAACTTTTTGCATGTGTGACAACATGGATAGACCTTAAGGGTACTGTGTTAGTGAAATGAGTCAGACATAGAAAGACAAATGCGGTGTCATCTCACGCGGGTGTGTGTGCAACACTGCTTCAGTGGTGTCCAACTCTTTGCAACCCTATGGACCATAGTCTGCCAGGCTCCTGCCTTTGGAATTCTCCAGGAAAGGATACTGGAGTGTCTTGCCATGCCCTCCTCCATGGGATCTTCCCAGCCCAGGGACTGAACCTACATCTATGTCTCCTGCATTGGCAGGTGGGTTCTTTACCACTAACACCATCTGGGAAGCCTGTATCATCTCATATATATGTGAAATAAAAAACAATTCAAAATTCATAGATACAGACGACAGATTGGAGGTTGTCAGAGATGGGGGACAGGGAGTGAGCAACATGGGTAAAGGGTCAAAAGGTATAAACTTCCACTTATAAAATAAACAAGTCAGGGGCATGTAATTAGAATATGTAATTATTATCAGATCAGATCAGTCGCTCAGTCGTGTCCGACTCTTTGTGACCCCATGAACCGCAGCACGCCAGGCCTCCCTGTCCATCACCAGCTCCCGGAGGTCACCCAGACTCACACCCATCAAGTCAGTGATGCCATCCAGCCATCTCATCCTCTGTCATCCCCTTCTCCTCCTGCCCTCAATCCCTCCCAGCATCAGAGTCTTCTCCAATGAGTCAACTCTTCGCATGAGGTGGCCAAAATACTGGAGTTTCAGCTTTAGCATCATTTCTTCTAAAGAAATCCCAGGGATGATCTCCTTCAGAATGGATCGGTTGGATCTCCTTGCAGTCCAAGGGACTCTCAAGAGTCTTCTCCAACACCACAGTTCAAAAGCATCAATTCTTCGGCACTCAGCCTTCTTCACAGTCCAGCTCTCACATTCATACATGACCACAGGAAAGACCATAGCCTTGACTAGGCGAACCTTTGTTGGCAAAGTAATGTCTCTGCTTTTGAATATGCTATCTAGGTTGGTCATAACTTTCCTTCCAAGGAGTAAGCGTCTTTTAATTTCATGGCTGCAGGCACCATCTGCAGTGATTTTGGAGCCCAGAAAAACAAAGTCTGACACTGTTTCCACTGTTTCTCCATCTATTTCCCATGTAGTGATGGGACCAGATGCCATGATCTTCGTTTTCTGAATGTTGAGCTTTAAGCCAACCTTTTCACTCTCCACTTTCACTTTCATCAAGAGGCTTTTTAGCCCCTCTTCACTTTCTGCCATAAGAGTGGTGTCATCTGCATATCTGAGGTTATTGATATTTCTCCTGGCAATCTTGATTCCAACTTGTGTTTCTTCCAGTCCAGCATTTCTAATGATGTACTCTGCATATAAGTTAAATAAACATGGTGACAATATGCAGCCTAATTATTATAGTTAATACAACTATGTTGCTTATTTGAAAACTGCTGAGAGAGTAAAAGCTGAAATGCTAAAGCTGAAACTCCAGTACTTTGGCCACCTCATGCGAAGAGTTGACTCATTGGAAAAGACTCTGATGCTGGGAGGGATTGGGGGCAGGAAGAGAAGGGGACAACAGAGGATGAGATGGCTGGATGGCATTACTGACTCGATGGACGTGAGTCTGAGTGAACTCCGGGAGTTGGTGATGGACAGGGAGGCCTGGCATGCTGCGATTCATGGGGTTGCAAAGAGTCGGACACGACTGAGCGACTGAACTGAACTGAAGAGAGTAAATTTTAAAAATTCTCATAACAAGAGAAAAAGTTGGTAAATATGTATGGTGAAAATTAATAACTTTACCTAGGCTTCCCTGAATTTCTTTGGAAGGAATGATGCTGGGGCTGAAACTCCAGTATTTTGGCCACCTCATGCGAAGAGTTGACTCATTGGAGAAGACTCTGATGCTGGGAGGGATTGAGGGCAGGAGGAGAAGGGGACGGCAGAGGATGAGATGGCTGGATGGCATCACTGACTCGATGAATGCGAGTCTGAGTGACCTCCGGGAGCTGGTGATGGACAGGGAGGCCTGGCGTGCTGCGGTTCATGGGGTCGCAGGGAGTCGGACACGACTGAGCGACTGATCTGATCTGATCTGATCTGAGGCTTCCCTGATAGCTCAGCTGGTAAAGAATCCACCTACAATGCGGGAGACCTGGGTTCCATCCCTAGGTTGGGAAGATACCCTGGAGAAGGGAAAGACTGCCCACTTCAGTATTCTGGCCTGGAGAATTCCATGCACTGTATAGTCCATGGGATAGCAAAGAGTCAGACATGACTGGGCAACTTTCACTTTCAGACACTGTAGTGATCACTTCATAAAACAGAAAAATATTGATAATTATGTTGTAACACCTAAAACTAATAACAATGTTATAAGTCAATTATATCTCAATTTTTAAAAATACACATTATTTTAAAAGTAGGCCAATATAGAAAAGCATCTCTCTTTCAATTATATTCCCCATAGTTTATTTTTAAAATTTGAAACCAAGTGAAGGGTGAGCCAGGAAATAGATGAGCTACAGACCAGACATTTACAACTGGGCTCCTGTTCATTTCTTGGGGCATGAGGTAAGTGGGCTCCAGACTAGATATTTATGAACAGCCTCCAAAGTCTGCACTTTGAGATAGAAATAACAAGGGGAACAGGGTAAATAGAAGGACTTTGTTTCCTGTGGGCACTCTAAGATAACAGGGCAGGGACAGAGAGTCAGCAAACTCTGAGTAAAAGATCAAGAAGTCACGTATTTCTCATCCATGGGGCAAGAGAGACACTACACATGTGCATAAGCCTCCCCAGGTGTAAAAAGGGGCCACCAAACCATAATAAGTCATGTCAATCCTCCCCCAGAGACCACTGTGCTAAAATCCATCTTGGCTGAGGGGTGTGCATGCACATAGGGGCGGGTCCAGAGGCAAATCATCTGTGAGGTCAAAGCAAGATGATTGGACAGAGGGAAAACAAAGAGCTGGAAGACTGCCCCCTTGGAAAAGATTTAAACTTCCCAAAGGAGCAGCTCTGTCACTGAGTTCACCCCAGCCTCTGTCCTCGCATACTCTGCTTTTCTAACAAATGCTCTACTTTCCTCTCTACCTTCTGCCTCCTTATGACGATTTTTTCTTTTCAAGGCAGACAAGGACCCAGGACCCAAACTCTAGCCATTGGCCAAGTGGTTAGGACTCGTGATTCTCACCACCAAAGACCAGGGTTTGATCCCCCATCAGGGAGTTAAGATCTTGCTTCAAGCTACTGCTCACTGCTGTGTGTGTGTCTCCTGTGTGTGTCCAAAATCAAAAGGCATCAGAACATACCACCTCAAATATACTTTGGGGTGGCATATTGGCATATTGATTTGCATTTGTGTGTCATGTCTGACTCTTTTTGACCCCATGGACCTATTGATTATTTTTAGGTGAAGGCAATTGATTTTCAGGTGAAGGCAACCGAGAAACAACAGAGGCAGAAAGGATTCTCTGACCTCCCCCCTTCTATCTAAAAGCAGGTCATAAATTTTCCATGAAAAAGATGTCATTCTTGTATCATGAAGAGAAGAATATTCTTGTCAACAGAGATAGGAAGTTGACACCAAGCTGAATCTGAGTCTGTACCAATCTTACTAACATAACATTTAACTTCCATTAGATTTCCCAATTAATTTCTAGTCACATTCCTACAATATATCACCTCTCTAGCACAATCACCTTTTTCTTTGTCTTAGCATGGCTTCAAAATGTATCACTCTTTGTTCAAATGATATCTAAGGCCCTGGGTCTAACTGCTTCTTTGGGGTTTTCACTCCTTTCCATGATGCCTCCCCCACCCCGTGCCACATAAAAATATTAACATCAAATAAAATCCATATGCTTTTTCTCCTGCTAATCTTTTTGTCTGTTTAATTTATAGGCCCCCAATATAGAAACTAAGAGGATAGAGAAAAGTCTTCCCCTACACATGTGAATTAACAAACTACCAAAGGCTGAAGAGAAGAATACTGCTTTGGAACAGAGATGATTTCTTCCAATCCAGAGTTTCTGCAATTGTGACACTTAGGTTTATTAATCTAAAATTGGGATGCCTAAGAGAGTGATGAAAAGAAATAGGCCTCAAATATACTTGCTGATTGATCGTTGACTTTATCAATAGATTGGGGCTTATTTCTTAAAAAGGCTGAGTGGTTTTCTTATTCCTGTCACTGTCACAGACTTTCGATATGGTTTTTTCATTCTTGTTAATATTGCATAATTTTATATATTAAATACTGATTTTCTGTTTTTCTCAATGCCTTGGAGTCCTACAGTGGAAAAGTGAGGACTCTCCAATTTGAGCAATTTGGCTTCTCTACTCTCCTTTGAAAAAGTAGATTAGGTGCAAGGGTGTTTAATTACCGTCTAGTCTCTCTAAATAGGTGTGAGAGTCCAAGCTTTATGGTCCTTGATAGCTATAACCAGCTTATATAAAGCTGTTCAAAGTAGCTCCTATGGCCTATTTCTCCTTTCCTTTCATTGTGAAGTTTTCTGAATGCCTCTAAGAGTCAACATTTGCATGTCCAGTGGGTATTGAAGTGGTCCAGAGTATGCTATGCTATGCTAAGTCACTTCAGTCGTGTCCGACTCTGTGCGACCCCACAGACGGCAGCCCACCAGGCTCCCCTGTCCCTGGGATTCTCCAGGCAAGAACACTGGAGTGGGTTGCCATTTCCTTCTCCAATGCATGAAAGTGAAAAGTGAAAGTGAAGTCGCTCAGTCGTGTCCAACTCTTAGCAACCCCATGGACTGCAGCCTACCAGGCTCCTCCGTCCATGGGATTCTCCAGGCAAGACTACTGGAGTGGGGTGCCACTGCCTTCTCCAGAGTATACCGCCCCATAATATGCCACTTTGGCACAAGGATTATTTTGAGCTGAAGGCAACTAAACATCAAGAGTTTTCTGCTCTTTCCTTATCTGCTTAAAAGCAGGACATACATTTCCCTTTCAGCAAGTTGCCCCCCATCACCTCCCAAAGGAAAAGAGTACTCTTATTATCAAAGATGGAGAGTTAACAATGAAGTGAGTTTGCATGAGCAGACCTTACAAAAAAAACTCTTCTCTCCCATTAGTTCCCACCAATATTTCCTAGTCCCTCCCTCACTATTTATCATCCCTCGGAGAACAAATCCCTTTTCCTTTGTTGAAATGGTACATCAGCCCCCAAGTCTAACCACTTCATTGAATTTCAATTTTTTGTGAACTCCTGTGGAAATAAATATTAATAAAAACTGTGTGCCTTTTCTTCTATTAATCTATCTTTTGCTGGTTTAATTCACATGCCTGAACCTAAGAGGGTAGAGGAAAGGATTTTCCATCCTGGCAGTATTCTCAGGCATATAACTGTGCTAGGTCTGAAACAGTTCACTCAAAGCATGATTTCTGCCCTTAGGGTAAATTAAATGAGATAACAGACGTAGTGCAATATTACACTGAGTTGTTGTTGTTCAGTCACTCAGTTGTGTCCGACTCTTTGTGACCCTATGAACTTCAATGCGCCAGGCTTCCCTGTCCTTCACTATCTCCTGGAGCTTGCTCAAACACATGTCCATCAAGAGATACTATTGAACTATCTCATCCTCTGTTGTCCACTTCTTCGCCTGCCCTCAGTCTTTCCCAGCATCAAGGTCTTTTCCAATAAGTCAGCTCTTCACATCAGGTGGCCAAAGTACAGTGAGTACTCAGTAATAGTCAAGTGTGAATGGAAGGTGGGTGGCTCAGTGGTAAAGAGTCTGCCTGCCAATGCAGGAGACACAGGAGGCACAGGTTCAATCCCTGGGTGAGGAAGATCTCCTGGATAAGGAAATGGGAACCCACTTCTGTATTCTTGCCTGGAAAATCCCACAGACAGAGAAGTCTGGTTGGCTACAGTCCATGGGGTCTCTAAGAGTTGGATGTAACTAAGCAACTGAGCATGCATGCAGGTGAATGGAAAAGAACTATCTTGCCTTTAGGCTTCATTATTGGGAATCACCTCTAAATATTGGCTATTTTTCGATAGGCACAGACATTGCTAATGAAACCAGTACAGACAGTGAAAGAAAGTATCTGTTCTCATTTCTTAATCTGGGCACTCCTCTCTTCCACAAAACACTTCTAAAGGTCTTGAGTATTCTCTGGAGAAGACAGGATCTCAAAGAGTAGGCATAGTCCAATGCAGTAAAGCTGCTGGTGCTGCTGCTAAGTCGCTTCAGTCATGTCCGACTCTGTGCGACCCCAGAGACGGCAGCCCACCAGGCTCCCCGTCCCTGGGATTCTCCAGGCAAGAACACTGGAGTGGGTTGCCATTTCCTTCTCCAGTGCATGAAAGTGAAAAGTGAAAGTGAAGTCTCTCAGTCGTGTCTGCTAATGGATCTCATTTATGAAACAGTTGAGACAAAGCAATCTGTCACATCTGGGCTTCTCTGGTGGCTCATTGATAAAGAATCTACCTGCAATGCGGGAGATGTGGGTTCCATCTCCGGGTTGGGAAGATTCCCTGGAGGAGTGCATGACAACCCACTCCAGTATTCTTGCCCGGAGAATTCCATGGACAGAGGAGCCTGGTGGGCTATAGTCCATGGGGTCACAAAGGGTCAGATACAACTGAAGCAACTGAGCACGCGCACGCGCACACACACACACACACACACACACACACACACACAATCTGTCACATCTAATGCACAGGCACACTCACTCAACACTATTTACAAGAAAGTGGATAATACACTTACTCCCTGTGAAAATGTATTTATTCCATGGCCAGGTTGGTCACTGTGATTCCATGGACATCTGACTGGTTAATTGACAAACTAGTTATTCTAAGAAAAGCCTTTCTCCTGAAGGGTTTCAGATGTTCCTCATATACCTTAGAACAAACTAATACCACTTGATAAGAATATACAGATTTGGAACTGAAACTTCTTGAATGTTTTGCATTCTCTAAAGGTTAATAATGTCAAAATTCACAGAATTTGTGATCTTGTGCAAAGATGCTGTCATGGATTCTCAATATAGTTATAAAATATGTTTATTTACTATCTGACATTCTAGCAACCAATAAAAACAGCTCATATTTGCTGAAGGCTTACTCTGTGCCAGGCATGAGTGGTGGTAAGAGCTTATATAGTCTTAATTATTGTAGCAACAACATAGAGTAAAAAGAACTTACTTTCTCCCATGTCACAAGTAGTGATGAAAACACGTAGCATTTACTGAACAGTTACTAGGAGCCATTCTAAGGGCTTTATGCTTATTTCATTTAAGCCCTTTAAGTAAAATGATCTAAAGGTTGGAAATAAGGTAAAAAGGCTCCATCATAATTTTTCAAAGTTTTACACAGTACTGTCTAACAACTGGCCTAAAGGTCTTATAATTTTCTAGAGGAGGTAACTCCAACGTACCATTTACTATTGCTGAGGTCCATTACTTACGTAGGTAGTGTTTAACTACTAGGAAATTGACATGTTACAAATTTTGTAAATCTTTTTTGTCTGATAAAAAAGATAATCCCAAAAGCCATAGTTTTGCTTATAGACAATTAACCAGTTTTGTATTAAATGTTGTGATCTCCCGATGATTATGTATCTGTTTATTTATCCTCCTTTAAACCAGTTTTGTCATCCTCCTGGTTCCACGTCAAATAAACCTTTGATACAATCCTTAAAAACATTCATATGTATATATGAATGTTTTTAATCTTTTGGACATTATACTTTGACAAGAGAGTCCTTTGAACTGTAAGGAGATCAAACCAGTCAATCTTAAAGGAAATCAACCCTAAACAGTCATCGGAAGGACTGATGCTGAAGCTCCAATACTTTGAGCCATCTGATATGAAGAGCTGACTCACTGGAAAAGACTCTGATGATAAGAAAGACCGAGGGAAAAGAAGATGGAAACAGAAGATGAGATGGTTAGAGAGCATCACCAACTCAATGGGCATGAATTTGGGCACACTCCAGGAGACAGTGGAGGACAGAGAAGCCTGGCATGCTGCTCCAATCCTGGGGTTGCAAAGAGTCAGACGTGACTTAGCGACGGAACAACAAAAGCACTCTTAGTGATCCTGTGAAGCATCTGCTATAGTCGTTATCCCTGTATAAAGCTGAGGAAACTGCGACACAGAGGAGTTAATTACTTGTCCAAGGACACACAGACAGCAGGTCATAGGTCATAGAGTCAGGATGAAAATCCAGGCAGTATGATATTAGAGTTTACATACTTAGGAACTTTTTTCTAAGAAGGGCAAGACAGTAGAAGAGTTAAACAACTTCACTAATAAGACCCTGCTCGAGTAAGTGTAAGAACCTGGTTATTCTGGCTCTGGCCCATGTTCAGAACACCTGTGTTCTTCTGTATATCATTTATAGGCACTGTATGGTCTAAAGGAGGTGATTAAAAATGGGATAAAGAAGAATTTAAATAAATCTTCATTCTTCTCATCTTTTTTTTGCTAACTCCATCAGGGTTACACCATGAGAAACCAAACCAAGGCAATGGAACAAAGCAAAAAGACAGTCCAGACACCATAAAAGTGACAAAGTATTTTTCTCTTCTACATCAGCATTTTCTCCTTTGCCAAGTCAACAAATGAGCTTGCTAATTGCCCAGAGTTCCAAACTCTTGGTTTTGTATTCATTCTGATTTGCACTTCAATGCCATTAGGGAAGATTACTGGAAAATAATTTAGAGGATGAGTCCACTGCTGGTACATATGCCAGTGACAAAGCCAAGTTTATTACTTAACCAAGTGAATCAGTGCAGGAAGTGATGTACTGGCATTTACCAGATAGAGATTTCTAGGTAGTTGGGAAGCACATGCCTTTAAAAATATGCCTGTTAACCCCGATTTTGACTTCTTTGGGAAGAAAATGGAGTAGAATCTTCCCATTCTCTGTATGTGCTCTTCCCATGCTCCATCTGACCTAGAGAGAGAAAATGCAACCTTTTTTTCATTCATAGGAAATCTTTATTATTCTGAATACAAGTCTTTTGTTATATTTTTGAACATTTTATCCTCAGTGACTCACTTTTTCATTTTTTTCAAAGATGTTTTTATTGAGTAAAAGTCTGGAAGTATCACCTCACACTGATCAGAATGTCCATAATCAAAAAGTCTACCAATAAATGCTGGAGAAGATATGGAGAAAAAGAAATCCTCTTACGATATGGAGAACCGTGTCAAGGGTCCTTAAAAAACTAAAAATAGAACTATCATACAACTCTGCAATTTCACTCCTGGGCATATATTCAGAGAAAATCATAACTCAAAAAACTACATGCTTACTTCACTCTGTATATGAGATCAGTCCTGAATATTCACTGGAAGGACTGCTGCTGAAGATGAAGCTCCAATACTTTGGCCACCTGATGAGAAGAACGGACTCATTGGAAAAGACCCTGATGCTGGGAAAGATTGAAGGCAGGAGGAGAAGGGGCTGACAGAAGATGAGATGGTTGAATGGCATCACCAACTTGATGGACATGAGCTTGAGCAAGCTCTGGGAACTGGTGATGGACGGGGAAGCCAAGTGAGCTGCAGTCCATGGGGTCATAAAGAGTCAGACATGACTGAGTGACTGAATTGAACTTATATTTAAAATAAATAACCAACATGGACCTACTATATAGCACAGGGAACTCTACTCAATTTTCTGTGATAATCAAATGAGGAAAGAATTTGAAAAAGAATATACATATATTATTCCATTTCATATATTATGTATAATTCCATTCCCTGGAATGGTTATCCACTCCAGTATTCTTTCCTGGAGAACTCCATGGACAGAGGAGCCTGGCGGGCTATAGTCCATGGATCGCAAAGAGTCGGACATGACTGAGAGATGAACACTTTCATTCATATATATATATATACACACACATATATATATATCTGAATCACTTTGCTATACACCTGAAACTAATTCGTTGTATATCAACTATACTCCAATATAAAATTTAAAAAGAGAGCTAAAGCATCTTAAACCAGTTCTGCTAATGTGAACGCACACAGGAAGGTAAGTAGCAGGAGGGTATCAGAAGAGGATTCTGGACCCTTCTTCTGATCAGAGTGGGCAGTCATTCCTTTGTTCAGCTGATTATGGCCACATGTTGACAAAGGCTCTATGTTACCACATTATCCCATCTTAAAAAAGAAACCCAAACCTCCAAATTTTATGTAAAAATTCTTGCTTACAAATGTTGGCAATTGTTTCAATTTTTTAACACTGTGCCAACTAAACAAAACTTATCTGAAGTCCAAATATGTAGCCCACAGGTCCACAACTCCTGCTTTAAATAAACCAATTATGGGAAAATATAGATTTAAGCAGGTGTTAAAAAGAAAGCATAATTATTGTTTTTAAAAGACTCATCATAGTTCTCCTTAGAGAACAAGTTCTTCTCTGTATTTAAAATATTACTAGGTATAGGAAAGCTTAATTCTAGACTCATTTTTGAGTAATACATCAATTATATAAAACACCTTATTTGCAGAGACTACCAAATCTTGCTTGATCCTATTCTTCTAGTTCTTTGAATTCAGACTATTTTAATTAAACGTAACAGTTATTCAATGGACATGAACAAGATGGTCATTAGGTGACCAGAAGTGTTTAAGGTGCTGAAAATGTTAATACCAGCAAAGATAAGACTTGGTCCCATAAAAGCTCATGTTTATAGGAAGGTAATATGCATAGTAGGAAGAGTGTGGATGCCTTTTGAATTGATGAATTTGATTAGCATCTTGAATCTGATTATTATAATATTAGTTCTATTATCTGTTACTGGCTCTATTAATCTTCATCAGTTTCAGTTTTTGTCATCTGTAAAGTAAAATAGTTCCACCATTCTAATAAGATCTCATTCAGTTCAGTTCAGTTGCTCAGTCATGTCCGACTCTCTGCGACCCCATGAATCACAACACACCAGGCCTCCCTGTCCATCACTAACTTCCGGAGTTCACCCAGACTCACGTCCATCAAGTCAGTGATGCCATCCAGCCACCCCATCCTCTGTTGTCCCCTTCTCCTCCTGCCCCTAATCTCTCCCACCATCAGAGTCTTTTCCAATGAGTCAACTCTTTGCATGAGTTGGCCAAAGTACTGGAGTTTCAGCTTTAGCATCATTCCTTTCAAAGAAATCCCAGGGCTGATCTCCTTCAGAATGGACTGCTTGGATCTCCTTACAGTCCAAGGGACTCTCAAATCAGTAGGCAAATAGTACATGCTCAAGAGTTAACTAAATCTCCAAAATTCATATTCTCTTTCTCTCTTTCTATCAAGTAGAAAATTTTGTTGCAAGTGACATAAACCCAATTTGAAATGGCAAGGCAAAAAGGTGAGTTGGACTATACAGTCAGTGGAATTCTCCAGGCCAGGATACTGGAGTGGGTAGCCATTCCCTTCTCCAGGGGATCTTCCCAACCCAGGGATGAAACCTAGGTCTCCCGCATTGCAGGAGGATTCTTTACCAGCTGAGCTACCAGGGAAGCCCATTAATGCTAAGTCACTTCAGTCGTGTCTGACTCTGTGTGACTCCACAGACAGCAGCCCACCAGGCTTCCCTGTCCCTGGGATTCTCCAGGCAAGAACACTGGAGTGGGTTGTCATTTCCTTCTCCAATGCATGAAAGTGAAAGAGAAAGTGAAGCCGCTCAGTCACATCGAACTGAGCGACCCCATGGACTGCAGCCCACCAGGCTCCTCCGTCCATGGGATTTTCCAGGCAAGAGTACTGGAGTGGGGTGCCATTGCCTTCTCCAAAGCCCATTAATAAGAATACAAAATAAATTACGTAAGCAAAAGAAGAATTGAATAACCAAACCAGAATGCATTGGCAGGCAGAGCCTGAAATGCCATCAGGGTTCTCTTCTCCTGCCTTTTCTGTTGTTTTACTACAGTTTAATTTCCTCCACATGACAGTGTAGATGCCATGGTTCATATTTCAAAGATTTTACTTCCAGAGAAGGCCCACATCATTTTGGGAGTAGATCAAAGAGGACCAGGAAAGTACCCTGATAGGCTTGGCTTGGGCCAACGGCCACTTGTAAAGCAACTATCCAGAGAGTGGATGTGGAAGATGTGAACACACGGAAGTTCCTTATAACCACACGAGCACCTGGAGAAGAAACAGGTCCAAGAGTAAGGGGAGACGTGATGGTCTCCTGAGAAGGAAAAGCTGGTGGACAGACACAATGGTCAACAATCTCAGCTCCTTAGAAATGGGTTCAAGACACAACTGGATTCCTTTCCACCAAGAATATCTATTGTAGGGGAGAACTGATGCCCTTAAAGAAAACTCAAGAGTTTTTAGGAAGACGGAGTACTTTATGGATAGTCAAAAAATGATCACAAACTACCACTTATTTGATCTCAATTATTAGGTTCCACATCGATAAGCTGGCCCCTGATTTTCTGTTCTTAGCTATTACTAGCATAATTCTCCAGCTAATATGCCTTCTGGAACCCCTTTAATTTCTTGTGTTCCTTTCTTGCTCTGGGAGTTTCTGCCTGATACACCCACCAATCCTTAATCATACAGTCTTCACCTCCTATCTCTGCTTGTGTGCATCTAATAACATCTGACATTCCAGTAGATATCAAATCATTTCCCACAATTATTTAATGCTTGCAGCACCTCCAAAAGGGACAAAGTGAGTATTACCATCCTGTTTTATAAATGATGAAATAATTCCAAATCAGGCCATAGAACAGAACTGAGACCTAAGCCTGCTATATAATTTTCATGTTGAATCACTATATGCTGAGGATGACTTGCTTTTCCCATTAGATTCATAAGTTCCTCTAAGGATTAGACTATTCCTAACTTTAAACGATGAGCACTGAGCAAAGGGCTAGATACATATGTGTCAAGGTGACCAGGCCTGTCAATAGATGATCTCACAGACACTTTCCTCACTTCAGAGACAATCCCAAACTATAGGTTCAGAACGTCTGGACATAAGCCCATGTGATGTTCCATGAATCCAGCTCATGAATCCAGTTCATGAATCACCCCAAGTACTGAACTCAAGTACAGGGATAATATTCAGACCATTACCATTTCTAACTGTGCATAGAAAAAGTATCCCATGGGATGCCTGTCTCAGGCATTTGTAAAAGTTTTATTGAGATATAATTAACATACTATAAACTATACATATTTACAGGGAATAGTTTCACATTTTAACATTTAAATACTACCACTACACAAGCCATCACCACAATCAAGAAGTGAACCCATCAACACAAATAAACTCAATTAAAAAATGAAATACAAAACTGGATACTCTAAAACTCCTAGAGGAAAACTTAGGGAGAACACTCTTTGACATAAATTACAGCAGTATTTTTTTGGATCTATCTCCTAGAGTAATGGAAATTAAAACAAAAGTAAACAAATGGAACCAATTAAACTTAAAAGGTTTTGCACAGCAAAGGAAACCATAAATGAAATGAAAAGACCACCTACAAAATGGGAGAAAATATTTGCAAATGATAAGACCAAGAAGAGATTAATTTCTAAAATATACAAAGAGCTCATATAGCTCAATATTAGAAAAAACAAACAATCCAATCAAGAAATGGGCAGGAGATCTAAATAAACATTTCTCCAAAGAAGACATACAGATATCTATTAGGCACATGAAAAGATGCTCACCATCACTAATTATTACAGAAATGCAAATTAAAACTACAATGATGTATCACCTCACACTGGTCAGAGTGACCATCATCCAGAAAGTCTACAAATATTAAATGCTAAAGAGGGTATGGAGAAAAAGGAACTCTACTATGCTGTCAGAAGAAATGTAAACTGGTACAGCTGCTATGGAGAACAGTATAGAGTTCCGTAAAAAACTAAAAATACTTACCACGTGGTCCAGTGATCTCATTCCTGGGCATATATCCAGAGAAAACCATAATTCAAAAGGATAAGTGCACCCCAATTTTCATTGCAGCCCTATTTACAATAGCCAAGACACAGAAGCAGCCTAAATATCCACTGACAGATGAATAAAAAAGATATGGCATATATATATATATATATATATATATATATATATATACAATACATACATACACATTTATACAATGAAATATTACTCAGCCACAAAAAAGAATGAAATGTCATTTGCAGCAACATGGATGAACCTAGAGATTATCATACTAATGAAGTAAGCCAGACAAAGACAAATATAGTATGACATGGCTTAAATATCGAATCTAAAAACAAATGACACAAACTTATTTACAAAACAGAAATAGGTTCACAGAGCAAACAAACTTATGATTACCAGAGAGGAAAGGGAGGAGGGGTAAATTAGGAATTTGGGATTTTTATATATACACTATTATATATAAAAGATAACCAATAAAAACCTACCATATAGCACAGGAAACTATACTCAACATCTTACAATAATCTACAAGTGAAAAGAATCTGAAAAAGTGTATATATATGTGTATATATATCACTGAATCTATATATATATATATAACTGATTCATATATATAGCTGAATCATGTATGTATATAATCACACATATATGACTGAATCACTCTGCTGTATACCAGATACTAACCTAATTTTGTAAAGCAACTATACTTCAATATAAACCAAAAAGAAAGAAAGGAAGTGAAACTATCACCACAATCAAGACAGCAAACATGTGTTTCATGTTCCCCAAAGTTTCCTCCTGCCTCTTTGTAATCCCTTCTCCATTCCCTTCTCCCCACCTTTATCTCCAATTTTATGCAAATGGAATCAAACAGTGTGTACTCCTTTGTTCCTGGCTCCTGTCACTCAGCAGAGTTATTTTGACTGCTATGTATGTTAATGGTTCACTTCTTTTTAATTGCTGAGTAGCATTCTATTGTATGAATATGCCACAGTTTATTCATCCATTCATCTGCTGATGGACAATTGGGTTGTTTCCAGCTTGGGGCTATGGAAAATTAATTAAATATGATCAGTGAATAAGCTGTAGTAGGGACATATGTTTTTATTTCTTGGGGCAAATAGGAGCAGAATAGTAGGATCATATGATAGGTATATGTTTGGCTTTTTCAGAAACCCCTGTATTGTTTTTCAAGGTGATTATATCATTTTACATTGCCATCAGAAGTGTCTGAGAGTTCTACTTCCTCTTTATCTTTACCAATGCTTTATATGCTCAGTCTTATTCATTTTTTATGCAGTGGTATTTCATTTGGTTTTAACTCACATTTCCCTAATTAATGATGTGTAGTATCTTTTCATGTGCCTAAGTGCCGTGTGTATATACTTTTTGGTGTAGTGTCTGGGCAAATACTTTTCTCTTTAGGATTTGGCTATTTATTTTCTTATTGAATTTTGAGAATTCTTTACATATTCTAAGTACAAGTCCATTTTCAGATATGTGCTTTGCAAATGCATTTCCGCAATGCACGGCTTTTCTTGTGGCCTTAATAGTCCTTCAAAGAGCAGTTTTTAAATTTTGGCAAAGTCCAATTCACTGTTATTTTATGGGTCATGCTTTTGACACCAGACATTTTGAACCTTTATAAACCTATAACTTAAAGTAGGAAACTGGGGAAAATAAAGAGAAGTGGGAGATAAGGGAGGAAAATGGATATACTAAAATTAGCCAGCAATTTGGCTGTAGCTAGCAAGCCTTGTTCTAAAGAGATTATTACAAAGCTTTTATTCTGTGGGACACACACACACAGCTATTTAAGCACTTTCTAGAAGAGATGAAAATATTTCCAAACAGCATTTCTGGCTAGTGTTGTCACATCCAATTGGCTTTATTGTTTGCTTAGGTTTTCTTTTTCCAGTTTTCTCCTCTGCTTTCTTCTCAACACAGACATTCAAAAGGTTAGTCTGTATTCAGAACACTCATGTCCAAAACATGGCCCTTTTTGGCATTTCTAAAAGCATTCAGCCAAGATTGACCTGAAATCTGTGTTGATGACTTTAAGTGATCCTGAGACACCCATCTCAGTAACACACTGGGCATTGTTGGCAGTGTGGTAGGTTCGTTTCTTGGAGGAGGAGAACAGAGGCTCTGTTGCTGGGGTTCCCAGGTATTCATAGAATCAATGGAGTTAGATGATATTAACTCTCAGGTTACCACGGGCACACACTGGACCAATGCAGCAAAAACTCGTGGGCTGCATGCTGCCCCTGCACCATGGGATCATGGATGGTGTTTTCATTCAACTCCTGATGACAAGGACTATCAGCAGTGCCCCCCACTGCGGAGCACCCAGAGGTTTAGCAGGCACAGAGGATGCTTGGTCATGTTACAATCAAGCACTCCAACCTCCCCTGGAAGCAAACAGAAAGCTCAAGGCATACTCTGTGCCTTGTAGGATCTTGTGATGAGGTGCAGTGCCCTGGGTGGAGTGCCACTGCCAATCAACAACACCATTTCCACAGCCAGCAGCCAGCATAAATTACAGGCAGAATGCTCTCCACGTAAGGTCTCCCTGCAGGGTGACTAAGGCCTGGGGTTTCCCCAGAAGCTGTGGCAAGTGTAGTCCAGGCTGTGGGGTGGTCCGTAAAGGGAGAATGCATCCTGTTTTCAGTGTCATCTGCAATGTACTTGACTGTCTGGAAATGCCCAGGGGCACTATTTTTTTTTTTTTTCTAAATTTTTATTGGAGTATAGCTGACTAGCAATACTGTGTTGGTTTCAAGTGTACAGCAAAGTGAATCAGTTATACACACACATATATCCACTCATTTTTAGAATCTTTTTTTTTGTATAGGTCATTACAGAGTTCGTGTCTCAGAACTCCATCCCTCACAGGAGCCTATTTTCCCTCCTAGGGTGGAAAACTGATGTCTGAATGAGTAACAGTTTCCCACAGCCAGGGAATCATCACCTCTGTTCTCCTGGATTGTAGGTGACCAGAATGCATATATCATGGAAATTATCAGCTTGGAAGAGGGTTGGTGGAGAGGGAAAAGGAATAAGACCCATATTTCTAACCAGCTACAATAGTGACAGTGTATAGCTTCTTCAGTGGGAACAAAGAACTCATTTTCTGTCCAGAAAGTAGTCTTGGAGTCCAAAAGGTGTTTCACAAGGCCATATATCTGGTACATTTCCACCTAATCCTGGAGGTTTCCACTACAATATTTAACTGAATCTGAGGAGGTAGCAGGGGCACTCGGCTTTTTGGAAGAAAAAACTTTGCAGACTCTGAGAGAATCCCTGCCAAAAAACCATAGGATGTGAAGTTCCCAGATAATCACTCCAGGGGAGAAGGGCTGGAGAGTCTAAGAAAGGTGCCATGGGTGAAAGCAGGCTAATCTCTGCAGACTTGGAGGACTTAAGAAAAGATGACCAGTTGGGCTTTTGGTCATTAGGCTGTGGACCCCCCAAGGAACCTGGGAAGGAAGGCTTGGAGATGCTCATGGGAAAGTCACCTCCAAGACGAGTACTGTGGGAAGGAAGTACATAAAACTTGATTGACAGCCAACCTGTGCCAGACAATGAGCACTGGGAGGAACCTGAGCTGTGATTATCCTGCACAAGCTACAGGTACCATCTCACCTCATCCAAAGTGCAACACTGGGAAGTAGGCATCTTTTCCCCCACTTCAAAACTGATGCTCAAAGGAGTTTCCTTAATTCATTCACTTACCCTAATTTACTGAACAGCTTCTATGTGTCAGCAATCTGACATCCCCTGGGGATACAAAGATGAATGAGACACAGTCCCTGGCTTTGAGGAACTCGTGGTCAAAGCAGCCCGATTCATGGGGTCAGACATGTCAGCAGCAAAATTACAAGATACTGCTCTACAAATGTTGTTTTAGTCTCATTCAATCTGAGTGGCAGTGCAGTGTTACAACAGAAATAAGACTAAGCAAAGGAACAGAGGATTTGGACCGAACCAGTTGTAGAAGGCTTCTCATAGGCAGCGACCTTGAATCAGGTTCTGAAGGGCAAAGAAATTAACCAGGTAAAGAGAGGAAAAGCATTTTCTAGAGTTCTATGCTATTACATCACAGAACGGCATTTCAGCCTGGCTCTGATTGGCAAGTCTTTGTCTTTCTGCTCCATCAGCTACTAGGGTCCCAGCCTCAGAGGCTCCTGAAGTCCCAGAACCTGTCTGTCTCTGAGGGAGTGGAGATGGCGCCAGTCTGGGTGGAGGATCAGGCTTCTAGGAGGCAGGTGAAGCTCTGATGATCCTGTTTTAACTATACTCCTAAATTGGTAGATGATTGTTACTCCTTAGCTTCTGAGACTTGTGGGGCAGATCCTAAGCATCCCTGAAACTAAGAAAAAGAAATTCAATCATGTCCATCTTTCATGGGAGAGTCAAGAGTAATTTACTCCTCACAAAAGCAAATGAGTGACTTCTTAACATCTGGTGGTTTTCTTAGTGGTTGATGAGAGCTAGTATTTACTGAGTGCTTGTGTGCATGCTAAGCTGCTTCATTAGTGTGCAAGTCTTTGTGACTATAGCCCGCCAGGCTCCTCTGTCCATGGGGTTCTCCAGGCAAGAATACTGGAGTGGATTGCCATGCCCTCCTCCAGGGGATCTTCCCCACCCAGGGATGGAACAAGCATCTTTCAGGTCTCCTGCAGGGGCAGGTGGATTCTTTACCACCATCGCCACCTGGGAATCCCACTGAGTGCTTACTAAGTATTGTTCTTAATTTTTACATATATAAACTCATTCTATCGGGGAAGGCAATGGCACCCCACCCCAGTACTTTTGCCTGGAAAATCCCATGGACGGAGGAGCCTGGTAGGCTCCAGTCTGTGGGGTCGCTAAGAGTCGGACACGACTGAGCAACTTCACTTTGACTTTTCACTTTCATGCATTGGAGAAGGAAATGGCAACCCACTCCAGTGTTCTTGCCTGGAGAATCCCAGGGACAGGGGAGCCTGGTGAGCTTCCGTCTATGGGGTCGCACAGAGTCGGACACGACTGAAGTGACTTAGCAGCAGCAGCAGCAAACTCATTCTATATATTTGTTGTTTTCAGTTGCTAAGTCCTGTCTGACTCTTTGCGACCCCATGAACTGCAGCATGCCAGGCTTCCCTGTCCTTCACTATCTCCCGGAGTTTGCTCAAACTGATGTCCACTGAGTCAGCGCTGCCATCCAACCATCTCATCCTCTATGTGTTTAGGTAATTAGATATCTTCCCCACTTGATAGATGAGGAGAATGAGGCACAGAGAAGTCCAGTTGATCTTGTATGGACACAGCTACTTACTGAGATATGGTGATCCACTTTTCAAGACCCAGAACCAGATCTGTTAAGCTACAAGCAGCTCTAAAAATGATGAGGAACCTCTCAGCACATCATCTGAATCAGAGTTATGCACCAAGTTTGGGCAAAACCTCTCATTTTTCACATCCTGTGACTATAAAATGCCCTAATTGCAAGTATCAAATAGTTTAGAGGGAGCAACCCAGAAACACAAGGTATTATATCTGACTCACACATAGCTACACTTAGCTGCCCTTGACTCTCAAGAGAACGGGAGATCCCTGGTAGTATAACCCCACTCCCCTGCCACATATACTCCGCCAGGTGGATGGTCATCCTTTCAAGAACTTTCTGCCTTTTTCACACCTTCAGGGTTTCCCTTAATAGCCATTGAAATCAACAAAGAGCAATCTACTCCAAGTGCCACAAATTCCCCTGAGGAGGGCTTTGCTATGACTGGTGTTTTGCACTCATTGGACATCCTTTCCTGGGTACACGTGTGTGTGTGTGTGTGTGTGTGTGTATGTGCACTCAGTCATGCCTGACTCTTTGTGATCCCATGGACTAGAGCATGCCAGGCTCCTCTGTCTATGGGATTTCTCAGGCAAGAATACTGGATTGAGTTGCCATTTTCTACTCCGTCCTGGGCACACTACTTTTAGTGTAAGTAGAAAGTTAAAAGTGAAGTCGCTCAGTCGTGTGCAACTCTTTGCAACCCCATGGACTGTAGTCTATCAGGCTCCTCTGTCCATAGGATTTTCTAGGCAAGAGTGCTGGAGTGACTGCCATTTCCTTCTCCAGGGGATCTTCCCGACCCAGGAATCGAACCCAGGTCTCCCGCATTGCAGGCAGACGCTTTACCCTCTGAGCCACCAGGGAAGGCTTTTAGTGTAAGTAAAGACTTCTTAACTCACTGACTCATTGACTTCCATCTATAGGAAGCACTGAAGCTTCTGCAAGAGAGGGCAGTGTTCTGCTAGATAAACAGTCACAGATTGAATTCTGACTGTTGGAATCATTTTCAGGATTTAAAACTCATGTACGTCCAAGGGATTTTTCAACATCGACTCTCCTCCAATAGAGGCAAGAATGTTAATTCCTTCTTCGTTGTCTCTGACTTGACTTCTGTTTTCCTTCTTTCCCCAGCCCCAGAAAGGTATTTTTAAATGGTAAGTTTTATCATTATTTATATATCATTATAAAGGCAAACAGACCAGAAAGTGATTGCCATTGAAAAGACAGTTTGTTATACTCAGAGACCACAATAGAAGAGGGCATGCCACACCATGGTGGGGGCGGGGGCACTTGGAGAAGCACCAGAGGAAGTTAGAAGACAGAGAACACAAGGAAGATAAGCATGTGAGGCCCGGAAAGCAGGTTTAGCATTGGCTAGTTTCAGTAATTTCATAAAGTTCTGGAGCATAAACCTATTTGCCTGGTATGTGGCTTTGGAGTGATGAGAGCCCACTGAGGAGGTGGTTGGAGGTCAGGGCTCCAGATTGGTTTATTTGCATATGTAAACTATGCTTATCAGATCAGATCAGATCAGATCAGTCGCTCAGTCCTGTCCGACTCTTTGCGACCCCATGAATTGCGGCACGCCAGGCCTCCCTGTCCATCACCAACTCCCGGAGTTCACTGAGACTCACATCCATCGAGTCAGTGATGCCATCCAGCCATCTCATCCTCTGTCGTCCCCTTCTCCTCTTGCCCTCAATCCCTCCCAGCATCAGAGTCCTCTCCAATGAGTCAACTCTTCGCATGAGGTGGCCAAAATACTGGAGTTTCAGCTTTAGCATCATTCCTTCCAAAGACATCCCAGGGCTGATCTCCTTCAGAATGGACTGGTTGGATCTCCTTGCAGTCCAAGGGACTCTCAAGAGCCTTCTCCAACACCACAGTTCAAAAACATCAGTTCTTCGGCGCTCAGCCTTCTTCACAGTCCAGCTCTCACATCCATACATGACCACAGGAAAAACCATAGCCTTGACTAGACGAACCTATGTTGGCAAAGTAATGTCTCTGCTTTTGAATATGCTATCTAGGTTGGTCATAACTTTCCTTCCAAGGAGTAAGCGTCTTTTAATTTCATGGCTGCAGTCACCATCTGCAGTGATTTTGGAGCCCAGAAAAATAAAGTCTGACACTGTTTCCACTGTTTCCCCATCTATTTCTCATGTAGTGATGGGACCAGATGCCATGATCTTCGTTTTCTGAATGTTGAGCTTTAAGCCAACTTTTTCACTCTCCACTCTCACTTTCATCAAGAGGCTTTTGAGTTCCTCTTCACTTTCTGCCATAAGGGTGGTGTCATCTGCATATCTGAGGTTATTGATATTTCTCCCAGCAATCTTGATTCCAGCTTGTGTTTCTTCCAGTCCAACGTTTCTCATGATGTACTCTGCATATAAGTTAAATAAACAGGGTGACAATTTACAGCCTTGACGTACTCCTTTTCCTATTTGGAACCAGTCTGTTGTTCCATGTCCAGTTCTAACTGTTGCTTCCTGACCTGCATACAAATTTCTCAAGAGGCAGATCAGGTGGTCTGGTATTCCCATTTCTTTCAGAATTTTCCAGAGTTTATTGTGATCCACACAGTCAAAGGCTTTGGCATAGTCAATAAAGCAGAAATAGATGTTTTTCTGGAACTCTCTTGCTTTTTCCATGATCCAGCGGATGTTGGCAATTTGATCTCTGGTTCCTCTGCCTTTTCTAAAACCACCTTGAACGTCAGGAAGTTCATGGTTCACATATTGCTGAAGCCTGGCTTGGAGAATTTTGAGCATTACTTTACTAGTGTGTGAGATGAGTGCAATTGTGTGGTAGTTTGAGCATTCTTTGGCATTGCCTTTCTTTGAGATTGGAATGAAAACTGACCTTTTCCAGTCCGGTGGCCACTGCTGAGTTTTCCAAATTTGCTGGCATATTGAAACCATGCTTATAGGCCAGTCTTTTATTATTTCTTGGAATTGGCTAACCTGGGGCCATATGGGTTAAACAAAGGTCCATATAGTCAAAGCTGTATATATATTTTTTCAATAGTCATGTACAGATATGAGAGCTGAACCATAAAGAAGGCTGAGCACTGAAGAACTGATGTTTTCTAATTGTGGTTCTGGAGAAGACTCTTGAGAGTCCCTTGGACAGCAAGGAGATCAACCAGTCAATCCTAAAAGAAATTAACCCTGAATATTCATTGGAAGGACTGACAATGAAGTTCCAATGCTTCGGTATTGGAAAGAGCCAATGTAAAGAGCCAATGATGTAAAGAGCCAACTCATTGGAAAAGACCCTGATGCTGCAAAGTTTGAGGGCAGGAAGAGAAGAGGGTGACACAGGATGAGACAGTTGGATGGCATCACCGACTCGATGGACGTGAGTTTGAGCAAGCTCTGGAAGATAGTGAAGGACAGGGAAGTCTGGCTTGCTGCAGTCTGTGGCGTGGAAAAGAGTTGGACACAACTGAGCAATTGAATAGCAACAGCCTGGGGCAGGACAGTCCCTCCTAGGGTCAGCAAGGCCCCAAGATGTCAAAGCATGAAATATGGAAACTAGAGAATGCGCTATTTACAGAAGGGAGCTGCTAGATTCTCCTCTGTCAGCTCTCTCCAAGGTCCTGCCTTAGGTGGCTTTTACCACATTGAGAGGTATTCTGACTCATCCTGGTAACACTCCATTTTCTCTAATTTGCATCTAAAAATTAAAATATCCAAATTCAGCAGTGGATTTGGAATTCACACATCTTCGTATGTGAGGCTGGTTTCCCTGGATCAAACACAGCTTCCTCTTTCGAAGAAAGATTGTTAAGTCTCTCTAAACTACTGAAAATGGAGTGGTGGATCCCAAGGTCAGCTATGAATAGCCAACTGGTTCAACCAATTGTGGGTCAATGACTGAGAAATCAGTGAAACACAACAGCAGCCAGTCCACACCAGTCACCTGAATGGCTACAACAATGAGGGGAAGGGCAGGTATTCTTCATGGTAGCTCTCAGCCCAAGCTGCAAATTAGTATCACCAGGGGAATTTTTAAAACCTACCAATATTTGGGCCCTGCAGCAGATTAAGTAAATCAGAATCTTTGAAGGTATAGCCTGGGTAACCATATTCATCAGAAATTCTCGTTGTGATTCTAATGTTCAGCCAGCATTGAAAAACCAGTTGTTCTATAGCTAACTGAATTATTAAACAATTGGCAATGGCTCATTAGAATAGTTGGTTAATGGATGCTATAAAATTAATTGGGTTACTTTGGAACCATCTTGATTTTGTGACTTGGAGTTCTTGCCCTAAAAGAGAAGGGTCTCAGGCACTCAGTATCTGCTTCTTCTTGCTTCTAGAAACTCTATGTCTACCTTTCCCCTTGTGCTACCTCGTTGGACTAACCAGACTGGACTGAAAGAAACACTGGTCCTATTATCCCTTTACCCTATGAAAACAAAAGATCATTGGAGGCTCTAGTAGATTCCGAGAGGCACGTTTTTTCTTCCCATTGCCATTTGGGTAGGAAACTGAAGACCTACCCTCCAGCCATGAGACATGTCTCAGCTACTGATGGAGCCTGAATGCAATGCCAAGAAGGGACTGAAGCATCTGACTTCAGGCCAGGATGCCTTTGATGTCTGTTTTCAAACATCCCTGGCAAGGCTCTATGGTGCTCCAATTTTTGAGAGAAACAGCAGCAGAGCAATTTACCCAAACCAGCTCAGTCCTGCAGCAGTTTGTGTTTCTTTAAGTACCAAGAAGAGAAGGTCCTTCAAGAACCCTTGTGGTTTCCATAAAATCCTGGGGAGGGGAGGGTGGTGTCCAAAGGCCTCTATATTTGGTTGTCAACGTGTCTTAGCCAACCTTTCCTTAAGAATCTTCTGTTTCAGAGATCCCATCATTAAGACAGCATGAAACCTTATATTGGCTGGATGTTTAGAGACTGATTATCCCAACCCCCTTCTGAATCCTGCAGCTTTCTCTTGCCTTGATTAAGAAACTGAAATACTCATTTTACTGGGGAAACAGAAATAGCCAGGCATGAACTAAATAGGTTTTCTCAGTGTCACTGAGAGGCCATGTTCAGATTCTCTTACATAAGGTATCATATGAATGAGTATGGTCATAGCAGACACTCTCTTCCAACAAGAGATGACTCTACCCTGGGACATCACCAGATGGTCAACACCAAAATCAGATTGATTATATTCTTTGCAGCCAAAGATGGAGAAGCTCTATACAGTCAGCAAAAACAAGACTGGGAGCTGACTGTGGCTCAGATCATGAACTCCTTATTGCCAAAGTCAGACTTAAATTGAATAAAGCAGGGAAAACCACTAGGCCATTCAGCTATGACCTAAATCAATACCTTATGACTATACAGTGCAGGTGAGAAATAGACTCAAGGGTTTAAATCTGATAGAGTTCCTGAAGAACTATGGACAGAGGTTTGTAACATTGTACAGGAGGTGGTGACCAAAACCATCCCCAAGAAAAAGAAATGCAAGAAGGCAAAGTGGTTGTCTGAGGAGGCCTTACAAACAGCTGGGAAAAGAAGAGAAGTGAAAGGTAAAGGAGAAAGGGAAAGATATGTCCAAATGAATACAGAGTTCCAGAGAACAGCAAGGAGAGATAAGAAAGGCTTAAGTGAACACCACAAAGAAATAAAGGAAAACAATAGAATGGGAAAAACTAGAGAAAACTGGCGATTTTCTCTTTAAGAAAATTGGAGATACCAAGGGAATATTTCATGCAAAGACAGGCATGATAAAGCACAGAAACGGCAAGGACCTAATAGAAGCAGAAGATATTAAGAAGAGGTGGCAAGAATACACAGAAGAACTATACAAAAAAGGTCTTAATGACCCAGATAACCATGATGGTGTGTTATCTAGAGACAGACATCCTGGAGTGTGAAGTCAAGTGGACATTAGAAAGCATTTCTACGAATAAAATCAGTGGAGGTGACAGAATTCCTGTGGAGCAATTTCAAATCCTAAAAGATGATGCTGTTAAAGTGCTGCACTCAATATGCCAGCAAATTTGGAAAACTCAGCAGTGGCCACAGGACTGAAAAAGGTCAGCTGTCATTCCTATCCCGAAGAAAGGTAATGCCAAAGAATGTTCAAAATATCATACAATGCACTCATTTCATGCTAGCAAGATTATACTCAAAATCCTTCAAGTGAGGTCTCAGCAGTACATAAACTGAGAAATTCGAGATATATAAGCTAGATTTAGAAATCCAAAGATTAAATTGCCAACATCTGCTGGATCATAGAAAAAGCTAGGGAATTCCAAAAATCCCCTTCTGCTTCAGTGACTATGCTAAAGCCTTTGACTGTGTGGATCACAACAAACTGTGGAAAATTCTTCAAGAGATGGGAACACCAGCCCACCTTACCAGTCTCTTGAGAAATCTGTGTTCAGGACAAGAAGCAACAATTAGAACTGGACACAGAACAACAGACTGGTTCCAAATTGGGAAAGGGGTACGTCAAGGCTGTATACTGTCACCCTGTTTATTTAACTTATGTGCAGAGTACATCATGCAAAATGCCAGGCTGGATGAATCACAAGCTGGAATCAAGATTTCTGGGAGAAATATCAACAACCTCAGATATGCAGATGATACCATTTTAATGGCAAAAAGTGAAGAGGAACTAAAGACCCTCTTGAAAGTGAAAGAGGAGAGTGAAAAAGCTGGCTTAAAATTCAACATTCAAAAAACTCAGATCATGGTATTTGGTCCCATCACTTCATGACAAATAGATGGAGAAAAAGTGGAAACAGTGACAGATTTTATTTTCTCGGGCTCCAAAACCACTTCAGATGGTGATTGAAGCCACAAAATTAAAAGATGCTTGCTCCTTAGAAGAACAGCTATGACAAACACAGACAGCATATTAAAAAGCAGAAACATCATTCAGCCGACAAAGGTCTATCTAGTCAAAGCTATGGTTTTTCCAGTGGTCATGTATGGATGTGAGAGTTGGGCCATAAAGAAGGCTTAGTGCCTAAGAATTGATGCTTTTGAACTGTGGTGCTGGAGAAGACTCTTGTGAATCCCTTGGACAGCAAGGAGATCAAACCAGTCAATCCTAAGGGAAATCACCCTGAATATTCATTATAAGGATGATGCTGAAGCTGAAACTCCAATACTTTAACCATTTGGTGGAAACAGCCAACTCACTGGAAAAGACCCTGATGCTGAGAGAGATTTAGAGCAAGAAGAGAATGGGGCAAAAGAGGATGAGATGGTTGGATGGCATCAATAACTCAATGGACATGAGTTTGAGCAAACTCTGGGAGATAGTGAAGGACAGGGAAGCCTAGCATGCTGCAATCATGGAGTCACAAAGAGTCAGACATGACGTAGCAACAGAACAATATATGAGTGATGATCTCAATGATTCTAGAACCTATACATATATATATGATCTTGAGAATCTGTAAAATAATGATAGTCCTAATAGTAATCCCTCAACATACCATGATTTATAAAGCATCTTTTTCATAGCATTGTTGACGACAGCTACATTTTAATGAGAGCTTATTATGTGCTGGGTGTTGAGCCATTTACATGAATTTTCACTTTTAATTTTCACAAAACCTTATGGAAGTAGGTGCTACTATCCCTACTTTCAAAAGGGAGAGAGGACAGGAGAAAGAATGAGAGGAAAACCAGAAGGAAAGAAACAGCAGGAGAGGGATGGAGGAAAGAAAGAAAGACAAGACAGGAAAGAAAGGAAGTTAATTGAAGAGAGGTTAATAACCTGGCTGGAGAAGGAAATGGCAGCCCACTCCAGCATTCTTGCCTGGAAAATCCCACGGACGGAGGAGCCTGGTAGGCTATAGTCCATGGGGTCGCAAAGAGTCGGACACAACTGAGTGACTGGACTGAACTGAGGACTCTAACTTGGGTGAGTCTGGCTCCACAGCTGGTAATGGTTAACCATCCAAATGTCTATAAAGGGCCTAGCAAGTGATATAAAAAGGGGAAAGCCAGGTATAACATAAAACTGTTTTTCTGGATCCTCTGTCCTTCCAGATCTCTAAATGTATTAGAGTTCTTGTCCTGGGATCTCCTCTACCCACCGTTACTTCATAAATTATATCACCCAGTCCCATCTGTCTACCAAGGGCTCCCCAATTTTTATGTCAATCCTCACCCTCTCTCACATACAGTCTCTTATATATAATGCCTATTGTTCCTTTGCCTTTGGACGTCTAACAGATAACTCACATGTAACATACACCAATCCAAATTCTTAAATTCTCTCCCTACAGGCCTACCTTCTCTACCCCAGTGTCTCTTGTCTCAATCAATAGGCCAACATTCACCCATGGGCTTAAGCCAAAACCCTTGGAGTCAGCCCCTCTTACTCTCAGGCTCCATAATCAATCCTCTGGCAAATCTCAACAGCCCCTACCCTCCAAGAATATCCTGAGTATGGCTCTCTATCCCAATGTCACTGCTAGCATCATAGTTCAAGCCATTTTTCCTCCTAACAGTTCTCCCTGTATCCTCTTCTGTAGGCTCTCCATTTTCCCTGGACAATGCCTGCTGAGGGAAAACATCATTTGAATAACAAACTGTCAGCTGAACTGACTGTTCAAGCACTGTCAATTTACCTCCATCTGGTACGGCTTAGAAACTGTCTCCTCGGGGACAACACTCCCACCCTGGCCTCAACCTCCGGGCTTCTGCATTGGGTTTCAGATCACTCCTCTGGCAGCCACGACGCAGTCAGTGCTCAGCACAGGGCCAGTGTGCTGTTCCTCTGTACCAGTCCCCCATCTAAGATCGGGGGTCCTGAGACCTACTGTATCCCTGTCCCAACCTATATACTGTAGGCCTCAGTTTGGATGACTGGGCTTATGCTTGTTCTGTGTTTTAAGAGATTGTTCTGTGTTTTTTTTTTTTTAAAGAGATTGTCAGTCAGAAGTAGCTACAAGAGGAAGCACAGGAGAGGCCCAGATAAGCAACGTGTGAGTGATCCCCACGGGTCCTAGAGAGGAGGTTACCACATGCCATGCAGGGGGATGGGGGGAGAGCCATGTTTGGGTCATTGCCAGTAGACAGGGCCGGGGAGAACTTAGACCAGACTCTTGACTCTTCAAGAATTGGAGTTCTTGCAGGAAAGGCAAGAGAGGGCAAACAGTTTAGGATGGGCTAGTTTGAACCATTTTGGCAGGCTTGAGGCTATCAGGGTGGTCTTCAGTTGCCTGGTGCCTGGCCCTAGGATGATTGAGGTAGAGAGATATTGCCCCCTGGTATGGACAGATCAGATAGAGCAAGTGTGGCTCTGGAGTAGTTAGTTTACAATCAAAGTCCTGCTCCTGGCTAAACCCTTTGCTATCTCTAAGAATTGATTAGCCTTGGGAGAAAGGTTCATAAGACATCAAAGCACCATAACATATGGAAAATATAAAATAGATATATAGCACAGTGCTTCAGCCTCAACCCAGATTTCTGTTCCAGGAAGCTGCCTGCACCCTCAGACCCTCCTGTGAGCAACAGGCCCTGCCTCCCCTTGCCAGCCCCTCTTGGGGAATCAAGACCTGCACCCAAGTCCACAGGGAAGCTCATATCCTGTTACTAAGAAACAGATGTCCCAGCTGACCTCCTTAGACTTCATCAGGACTCCCCTACTCATTAGGATACCTGCTCTAGACTCCTGTCCTGTCCACCATCTGCCCCAAGAGCAACATTTCTCACATTTTCTAGAGTACTTACTAAATGTGCTTACTCTATGGGATACTAAGCACATCGTATTTATTACATCATTTAACCCTTCAAAATAACTATATAAGTTGGGCACCATAGAGGTAGATCTTTGCAATGGGTATGTCTTCCTTACTCATCTGAATGCAGATCCTCGAGTTTGCTCCTGATATAGGCTCTCTCTCAGCTTCAGAGGGTGAATGGCCAGGGGCTCTACAAGCCCTATTGGAGGAGGGTAGTGACATACCATCTCAACAGGACGCTGCTGGAAGTGGTGGCTCTGCAAATGGTTCTCCCCAGTTTGATCCTCAAGGCCAGGCCCAGAGGTGGGGGGCAGGCTTTTGCAGGACATTGGGAGCCAAATAACACCTGTGCTGCTGGGCTTCCCTGGTGGCTCAGTGGTAAAGAATCCACCTGCCACTGCAGAAGACACAGGTTCGGTCCCTGGTCTGGGAAGATCCCACATGCATGCCAGGGAGCAGCTAAGCTTGTGCACCACAACTATTGAGCCTGAGCTCTAGAGCCCAGGAGGTGCAACTACTGAAGCCCATGAGCTCAAACCTGTGCTCTGCAACGAGAGAACCTACCACGATGAGAAACTCGTGCACTGCAAATAGAGAAAAGCCCCTGCTCACAACTAGAGAAGAGCCTACCCAGCAACACAGGCCCAGCACAGTCAAAAATAAATGGATAAAATTTAAAGAAAATACCTGTGCTGATTTATAGAGGGCCTGTCTGCTCCCTGAGTATGGGATGCTCTGTGTGACAGTGAAAACTCAATCAGCCCAAGGGATGGAGGCAGCCAAGTTCCTTACCATCCCAAACCAAAGTGTTCAGATGGGCACAAATGCGCATCTAGGCAAAAAATGATGAATAGTGAATAAATTCAACCTACATCCAAGGGCCAGAAGTTGACTATGTAAGAAACACTCTCAGTGAAAAAGAATGAAATGTTGCCATTTGGAGCAACATGGATGCAGTTGCAGATATTAGACTAATTTTATTAAGTCAGACAGAGAAAGACAAATACTGTATGAAATCACGTATATGTGGAATCTGAAAAATACAACAACAATAAATAAATACGACAAATTAATGAATGTAACGAAAAAGAAGCAGACTCAGAGGTGTAGAGAACAAAGAGGAGGTTTCCAGGGGGGAGAGGGAATATAGGGGCAGAGGTCCAAGAGGTGTGGTTTCCCTGGTGGCTCAGAGAGTAAAGAATCCGCCTCAATGCAGGAGATCTGGTTCAATCCCTGGATTGGGAAGATCCCCTGGAGGAGGGCAGGGCAACCCACTCCAATACTCTTGCCAGAAGAATCCCCACGGACAGATGAGCCTGGTGGGCTACAGTCTATGAGGTTGCAAAGAGTCGGATACAACTGAGCAACTAAGCACAGACTACGAGGTGTAAGCTTATGTATAAAATAAGCTACAAGGGTATATTGTATGACATGGGAATATAGCCAGTACTTTATAATAATTATAAATGGAACAGAACCTTTAAAAATTGTGAATCACTATGTTGCATACCTGTAATTCATGTACTATCATACATCAACTGTATTTCAATAATTTTTTTTTTTAAAGAGAAACACCCTCAAGAAGTAACCTGATAGATTAGAGCCTGCAGACCTCTGTCTTCATGGTACTTGTGGCCTGGGGCTTTTGAAGTACTTTGAAAAGAGCAGTTACCTCTCAAGGCTGCACAGTGGCACCTGCAGAGGAAGGTCCACCTGGAACTGAAACCAGGTCCACGCCCTCAGGTGCGGGGAGTGACCCGCCCGTCTGACGGCGCTGGACCAGGAGCTTGGCCCCTTCGTGCCTCAGCTCTGCAGCCCCATGCTTTTCATGGAGCTTCACAAAGCACCTCCTTTGACACTGTGCCATTTGACCTTCTCAGAACCCCAGAGGTCAGGCTGTACATTCATTTCCTAGGGCTTGCCATAATGCTGCTGCTACTGCTGCTGCGTCACATCAGTCGTGTCCGACTCTGTGCGACCCCATGGACGGCAGCCCACCAGGCTCTTGCGCCCCTGGGATTCTCCAGGCAAGAACACTGGAGTGGGTTGCCATTTCCTTCTCCAGTGCATGAAAGTGAAAAGTGAAAGTGAAGTCGCTCAGTTGTGTCCGACTCTTAGCGACCCCATGGACTGTAGTCTACCAGGCTCCTCCATCCATGGGGTTCTCCAGGCAAGAGTACTGGAGTGGGTTGCCACTGCCTTATGACCACAAACTGGGTGTCTTTGTAGAAATTTATTCTCTCACAGTTCTGGAGGCCAGAAGTCTGAAATCAAGATGTTGGCAGAGTTGATTCCTTCTGAACTCAGGGAGAATCTACTACATGCCTTTTCCAAGCTCCTGGTAGCTGCTGGCAACTCCTCGCATTCTTCAGCTGATACATGTATCATTGCGATCTCTACTTCTATCTTCACATGGCCTTTCTCTCTGGGTTTCTCTCTATTTCCATGTCTCCTTTACTATCTCTTATAGGGCAGTCACCATTGGATTTAGGACCCACCTAATCATCTTGAGATCCTTACCTTAATTACTAGATTTGCAAAGACCCTTGTCCAAATAAAGTCACATTCTGAGGTTCCAAGTAGATACGTATTTTAGAGGCCATTACTGAACTCATTACAAGCTAATATTATTCTCACTACATAGACGTCCCATGAGGTTAAATTATCCAAATCACGGAGCTAGTGGTAAAAGTGCCAGAACTGAGCAAGGACTTGGCAAGCCACATCTCTAGGGATGCTCTGAGGCATCAGGACTCTCAGCTACCGCTCAGGCTAGAAGGGGTATCCCAGCTTAGGTGCTGCCTGTTAACTACAGATGAAGGAAACATCTTTGACCACAGGTAATGTCAATACCAAGGGGCTTCCCAGGTGGCTCAGTGGTAAAGAATCTGCCAGCTAATGCAAGAAACGCCAGAGACACAGGTTCAATCCCTGGGTCAGGAAGATCCCCTGGAGGAGGACATGGCAACCCAGCCCAGTATTCATGCCTGGAGAATCCCCATGGAAAGAGGAGCCTGGCAGGCTACAGTCCATGGGGTCGCAAACAGTTAGACACTGAGCATACACGTCAGTACCAAACTACCTCTACATACATCTCTTTGCCTCACTGCTTTTAACAGAAATTCCTTCTCAATTTGTACGTGGTTTCTTTGAAGCTCCTGTCTCTGAGAATGTACCTACTTTCAGCTTATTTACTTATATTCATGTGACCAATGTTTACCAAGTGCCTATTACATGTCAGATACTGTTCTGGGCAGCACAGATGCAAAGATAAATAAGACATAGTCCCTGTCTGCAGGATGTTTTCTCTCTGGAGGATGTTTTCTGTCTGGTGTTAGGTGTCTACCCACTGCAGTCCAGAACAGAGGTGAGGGTAATAGGATATTCCAATTACAAAAAAAAAAAAAAAAAAAAGGCCAAGGATAGGAACAGTAATTGTGCCCAAGGATCAGAGGGCAGGGCCCAGGAAGTAAGCTTTTACCGAGTCTGGAGGGAAATGTGATGTTTCCTCAGGGAGACACATGGGGAAAGGATTCTAGAGCAAGAGAATAACATGTGCAAAGCTAATCATAAGTTAGTAAATAGGACTGTTTAGGGGAAGGAGAGGATCTGTTAAAGGGTTGAAAAGTTAAGCAGGTACCATATTGTTACAAGCCTTGTATACTAGACCTGGAGTTCAGGTTTTATTCCACCCCGAGGGAAACCACTGATGAGCTTTAAGTGGGGTCAAGTGTGTATGTAACTGATTTGCATTTTCAAAAGAGCCAGCAGCAGGAGAATGGAAAATACACGGGTAAAGGCCTAGTTTGGAGACAAGGAGACCATTAAGAGGCTTTGTAAGAGTCCAGTTGTTAACACTTAGAGCTTGATGGAACATGTGCCACTGGGGATGGACAAGAGGCAGGAACTAGAAAGCTTGGTTAGTACCCACTCTGACAACACTCTTCCCCCAGGCTGAGTTCCTGTCCTCTTTTTCACTTCCACAGCACTGCTGGCATAACATATTGTTCACGTATCACATTTCACCATATATTTGGTTTACAAGGCTGTTTCCATCATTAATCATGGGTTTCTTGAGACTGCCTTATTCATCTTTGTTTCCCAGAACCTAATAGAGATGTCCAATAAATACATATTGATTGAATTTTTAATGAGGCAGAACGAACAAGAATTGGTGATCAATTCTATATGGGGAGTGTGCAGGAAAGGAGGAATTTAGAAGGACTCCAAAGACCTCGCTTCTGTGGCTGGGAAGATGGTGCCATTCCTAGTAAAGTCTGAGGAGTCTGGCTGGCTTATTGTTACTATTTTTTCGAGAAAAGACACCTCATTAGATGCAGCTTGGAAGGGCAAGTCATAAACAGCTCATAAACTATGTTAGCTTGAATTATCTGATGGGGGGAAATCCACCATCCAATGGCTAAACATCACCAGGGTGAGATTCAGAACTGAGTTCGACCAGTGGTTCTATTCTGACACTCACTCTCTGAACTCAGAAGTGGTCCAGCCTCTCGACCTGGACAGCCTTGCTTGCAAACCTAAATGCCGCAAATGCCACCTCCTCCCGGAAGTGTTCCCTGACCTCCCCTTTTGATTAATCTCCACTTCTTCAGATATTCATAGTATCTCCCTACTCATCACCCACTCGTGGTACTTTCTCATGGTCTTTTCATCACTCTCCACTTTTTATAATATTTCAGGAGGTGCACATCCCCCCATAGATTAAAACTACCTGGAGTGGGATTCTTGGTAAATGCCTTTCCCAACAGTATGAAGCAAGATACCATTTTAAATAATTCTGCTGAATAAATGAAACATTAAGAAGTAGGAAAATGGATCTTGAAGACCTCTAGTTTTTACATTTATTGGACAGTCGCTGCCTGACCTAGCAGATGAACCTGGTGGCGGGGGAAGTAGCAGAGGGCAAATTTCTGGGGGAAAAGGACTCAGCCAAGGTTTTCTTATAAACCAGAGCATCCCACAAGAAACTGCAACCACTTCCCTTAAGTTGCCCCAGTTTGGAGAACAACAGAGCAAGCGACTGGTCCATTGGATCTGGAAAAAAGGACACTCAGAACAGACAGGTTGCTGATTCCGTAAAGCCCCTGAGAATTTTTTTCTTCTACTCTCCCCCTTCTTGTAAATGAGGATGCTTCCAATTTACAGCCTACACCAGCCTTTAATTTGGCTTGAGTTGTTTATTCAGTATCCAGTTAACTGAACAGACTTATTCCCTTGGAGGGTTAGGGTCACATACCCCACTACCCACACAGACAGGCTTGCAGAGGCCTGGCTGGAGTCTGCCTGGTCAAGGAAAGACACGCCTTAGCACAGCTTCTACATCAGCACCCATGGGGGCAGTGGATGGTGCCCCAGGCTACTCCATGCTGGGAGGGCTCGCGCTTGTAATGGACTAAAATACTCAGGGCTGCTGTGACTCACGCCTGCCTGACATTTGTCTAATTAATTCTGGCTCTTAAATTCCTGCTCTCTCATCCATGAAGGTGGGGGTGTAGGAGCCTGGAGCTCCAGGTGAACATTCCAGGGCCGGCAAAGAGCCAGGCAGCCAGCAAGGGGCTCCTCCAGGAGAGGGGTGGGCAGCTGGAGCCCTCCCAGCCCTAAAGGGAACATGGCTGCCTTTTCTGCTGCCTTGCTGGGGAGGCCTGGGGAAGGATGCCAGAGGCTGAGTCTTGTCTTCTTGCTGTTGATCATCATCAATACAGTCGTGCTCCAGGCTGTTCTGCATCGCTAGGTGGGGTGGAGGGTCTGACACAACATATCTACACTGGTGGCGGGAGACAGGCGAGGAGGCTTCCCCTCGGCTGCATGATCTGGGTCCAGCCTCTTGCTCTATTTGGATGTATTCTGATGGGGATAGAGGTGTATCAGGATGCTAGAGGGATTTTAAGCCTCAGAAAGGAGAGGGTTTTAAACTTCTGTATAATTAAGATCATCCAGGAAGCTTGTGAAAATACAAATCCCTAGATGCCGCCGCCCATCAAAGGTTCACTGTAGGTGTTAAGAGCTCTACAGGGATGCTGACACAAGCAGACCTCACTCCAACACTTAGAGGGAGACAGGACAAAATGGCCATCCCATGCCAAGAGGGTTCCCCTCCAGTGGCACTGATCACCTCCTTGGATAATGCTGCTAAACTCATTAAATTCTTCTCTCTAAACTCATGAGGCAGAACCCCAGATTTATCCAGTTCACTCCTCTCTGGACTCTGTACTGCTGCTGGATAAACACACACACCTGGGCAGGCCAGTGGTCCTCAAAGGCAGGGCTTCTAACTCACCTGAGGACAGATTTTACAACCCCCTTTGCCACTTTCCCCACCTCTACCGTGACCACCTGGCCACCCCACTCTTTGCAAAAGCTGTTAACTTCCACTTTACAGCAAAATAAAGGTCCTGAAGTTGACCATCCTCTCTTTCCCAAATGCATCTAGAAACTTGTCTGCACAAGCATCCACCCTTCCTTCTGGTTTCAGGGGAAGAGACCTCAGTCACTGAGAGCAGTTATCACCACGACTCTTCTATCTCATCTTTTCCTCATTGGCTGTTTCCCAGTAACACTTATTCAAGCCCAAGTCTCTCCTTCTTAAAAATTCTCCCTTAATACTATGCCCTTTCACCATCTAGGACTTCTCTTCACCAACTTTTTGAATGAATGGGTTTACCTTACCCATCTCCACTTTTCACCTCCTGTTTGTTAGATTCCAGCTCCCCCATTCCCACCACTATCTTTCTGGTTTGTTTGTTTTTTTTAATTTTTATTTTATTTTTTAATTTTATTTAACTTTACAATATTGTATTGGTTTTGCCATATATCAAAATGAATCTACCACAGGTATACATGTGTTCCCCATCCTGAACCCTCCTCCCTCCTCCCTCCCCATACCATCCCTCTGGGTCATCCCAATGCACCAGCCCCAAGCATCCAGTATCGTGCATCGAACCTGGACTGGCAACTCGTTTCACATATGATATTTTACATATTTCAATGCCATTCTCCCAAATCATCCCACCCTCTCCCTCTCCCAGAGTCCAAAAGACTGTTCTATACATCAGTGTCTCTTTTGCTGTCTTGTATACAGGGTTATTGTTACCATCTTTCTAAATTCCATATATATGTGTTAGTATACTGTATTGGTGTTTTTCTTTCTGGCTTACTTCACTCTGTATAATAGGCTCCACCACTATCTTTCTGAACTTGCTCTCATCAAGAGAGAAAAGTATTTTCTGTTGCCCAGTACCACTGACACATTTCTTTCCCTACCTCACTTGGTCTCTGGGCAGTTCTTAAACCTATTCAGATCACCTTCCTTGATACCATCTTCTCTCCAGTCACACCGCCTACTGGTTTTCTTCCCATCTCTTTGACTCCTGCCTCTCATTTTCCTTCCCAAAGTCCTCTATCAGCCTCAAAAGAGCACTCTTTCCCTAGGTTCCACCCTTACTCCACAACTCCCATGGCTTCAACCACCATCCCTGTCCTGATGGCTCCCTAATCAGGATTCTGAGCCCAGATCTGCTCCACGAACTGTTCTATCTGGTATATTGGCTATCTCCACTCAGATGCCTAACAGAGATTTTGCTGTTGTTCAGTCGCTAAGTCGCTGACTCTTTGCAACTCCATGGGCTATAACCCACCAGGCTCCTCAGTCCGTGGGATTTTCCAGGCAAGAATACTGGAGTGGGTTGCCACTTCCTTCTCCAGGGGATCCTCCTGACCTGAGGACTGAACCCATGTCTCCTACATTGCAGGTGGATTCTTTACTACTGAGCCACTTGGGGAGGCAACAGAGACTTTGATGCAGGTCTAAGACAGAATTCATCACTTCATCTCTGCCATTTTTACCTCACATTCTTTAACTTTCCCTGTATTTTGTAACTCAGTGTTTCTCTAAATTTAACATTTATTTTTATATTCTGGCATATATATCACCTTTTCAGAGAAGGTTCTCCAACTACTTTACCTAAAACATCAATCCTATGCCACCTTCCATGAAATGCCAGCCCCTTATCTTACTTTTTTTCATAGACTGTATTGCTACCTAGACATTGTTTATTATATATGTTTGGTTTACTCTCACTCTAGCCCATCTACTTAAAGGCTCTACAAGAGGCAGGGAGCTGGTCTCGCTCACTGAAGCATCTCCAGTGCCTAGAAAAACCTCCAGCATATAGTAAGCATGTGTTGAGAAAATGAATGAACGTCCCCTGGGGTGCCTTGGAAACGCAGATGCATGGGCCCAGCTTCACCTCTTAAATCAGCATCTCTAGGTATGGTGTCTGAGCTTTCCAGGTGGCAAAGTGGTAAAGAACTCACCTGCCAGGCATGCAGGAGACATGAGTCACAGGTTCAATCTCTGGGTCAGGAAGATCCCCTGGAGGAGGGCATAGCAACCCACTCCAGTATTTTTGCCTCAAGAAGCCCATGGACAAAGGAGACTGGCAGGCTACAGTCTATAGGGTCGCGTAGATTCGGACATGACTGAAGCAACTTAGCATGCACACACGGAGGCATGGTGTCCAGAAATTAGCAGTTTACAAAGTTCTCTAAGTTAGTTCTTATAAGACCTATTTCCTAACAAGATAAACGTCACTACCACTGGCCCATGAACCCGCACAACCTCCCTAACTTCCTAACCTTCCTCTTACCTTGCAGGTCTGTTGTAAGCATGCCCTTTCCCCCTTCTCCTTGTCATCTTGTCCCATCTATTCCATGTTTTTCACATCACTTAGATGCATATTTGCTGCTTTGTATTTGTCAATATCACTACCTTCACACTTTGTCAGTTACCTAGGAATCAAATACTTAATTGATATCTCGACCTCCAGTCTTGACCTAAGCAGTCCATTTTTCTATCCTTCCCTGAGATTGAACTTTCTGAAATGCAAACATCACAACAGCACTCGCTTCTTAACAACCTTTGATCCATTCCTCATTGCCTTTGAAATTAAGCTCAAATTCATTACTGTGTTCCAGCTACCACATTTCTCCAGTGCCAGCCTTCTTGAGCAAACCTTATCCTCTCTACTGCAATTAAGCCAGACAACCTGCACAACCGTATGCTAACCATCTCCCCTCCTAGTCTTGCCGGTCTTTAGCTGCTGCTCCTCTGTCAGAATGTGCTTCTCTCTGGTTTTCTCCCTAGACAAACCCCAAGTACTCTTATCCTCATCAAGTTTAGGTCCTCACTCAGAACCAAGCATACAGCTGAATCAGAGGGGGTCCTTCCACTAAACACTAGGCATCCCCAGAACCCTATAAGCAAGGGTGTGCTGGAGCTGACTTGCTTCAGCTTGAGAGGGTCAATTGGGTGCATCTCTTCCTACTTCCACATTTACACTGGTTGTTTGTAACTGGCCATGGTGGGAGCACATGCTGTACGTCAGGATTTTGGTGGGGAGAGCTCATTACTTTTAAACATTGGCCAGCATACCATCGCCTACAGGGAAACACATCTAACACTCAGTATTCATTCAGCTTTATCAATGTTTGTTGGATGAGAGAATGAATGTGTGAGTGAATAAAAGTAAGAGTCCAAGTTTTCTTGAAATTTCCAACTTTATGATTCTTGTACAATACTTTTCCCACATATTCTCTCTTTCATTAAAAAAAAGAAAAAGGTCTTAAATAGCTATCATGCTTTACTTTAGTCTTCTACTTTTCACACCAAAGTTCCTCGATCTGAAGCCATGCTTCAGGGCACTCACCATACTGGTGATGTCCCTAGAGAAGTAATGGTGTATGATGGTTCCTTTTCAAAACCTGTGGCTCCCAGATGTGATACAACGCTCTCAGAATGGTCTGACCAGTGCTGGCCACAATGCCACCCATCACTTCCAGTAACTGGCGTGTGGTGTTTCACCACAGAAGCCCAAGACGTACGCTGTGCTCTCCCACACACATGTGCATAAACCCAACTCCATGTGGGATACTGAGACAAGTGCCAGTTTTCACATATCCTTAATAATTTTCGTCCATTTTTTCCAGTCTCAATACTCCAACATATTGAAATGTTATTTAATCTTGATTCTGTCATCTTGCAATATTTGTTTTTTCTTCTTTGACATTTGGGTTCTGAATTATGCATCAGAGATTCTTCAGGAAGCAACAGAAGAGGAACCACGGGAAGGAAAGAAGCCAATGTGCACTGGGGAATGCCTTCTATGCATAAGGTATTAAGCAAGATATTTTGATATATTTTGCCTCCCTTAATCCTAGTAACAACCTACAAGGAAAATGTTGACAGTATCATTTTAACAAATGGGGACTTTCTGGTGCTTCAGGGAATTAAAGAACTTCTCCAAATCAAGTGGACCTGGAATTGTAACCCACATCTGTCTGAGTCTTAAGTCTATGTTCTTGTACACATTTGCTTCCCATAAAATATTACTAATCACTAACATAGCATGCATAGAATTCTTTCATAGTTACTTCCTCTTGGAATGCTTACAACTTGATGAAGAAATTTCTATTTCCCTACTCTCTTTGGAGCATATCAAAAAGCAGAGACATTACTTTGCCAAAAAAGGTCCTTCTAGTCAAAGCTATGGTTTTTCCAGTAATCATGTATGGATGTGAGAGTTGGACCATAAAGAAGGCTGAGCATTGAAGAATTGATGCTTATGAACTGTGGTGATGGAGAAGACCCTTGAGAGTCCCTTTGGCTGCAAGGAGATCAAATCAATCAATTCTAAAGAAAATCAGTCCTGAATATTCATTGGAAGGACTGATGCTGAAGCTGAAGCTCCAATACTTTGGCCACCTGATGCAAAGGACTGACTCATTAGAAAAGACTCTGACTCATTAGAAAAGACCGGGAAAGACCGAAGGTAGGAGGAGAATGGGACGACAGAGGCTGAGATGACTGGATGGCATCACCGACTCAATGGACATGAGTTTGAGCAAAATCCAAGAGATAGTGAAGGACAGGGAAGCCTGGCGTGCTGCAGTCCACAGGGTCGCAAAGAGTCGGACATGACTGGGCAACTGAACGAAACATCAACTCTCTTTGGAAGACTTCTTTCTTCAGCTAAATTTAGATAATCTTCTTGGAGTGACCAAGGAATGGCCAAGACTGTCTGACTCCAAGGTTTAATGCCGCCCAGGTGGACCACTGCTGCTTATAGCCATCAAAGTGCTAACAAAACCAACACTCTCTGGGGAGCATGTGTTGGACACTCATGTGCCAGGCTCTGTGAACCTTGCTAGTCAACTGATCTTGAGTAACATTCACAACCAGCCTATGAGAGAAAAACGACTATTTTTCCTATTTTCCAAGTGTATTAACTAAAACTTCAAGAGGTCGATTCACCCACCCAGGTCACAACTAAGAACAGGCAGAACTGGGACTTGACTCCAGCATGCCTGACTTCTGCACCCATGTTTTCCTCCAAGACCTTCAAGGATCTTCTTCACCCAAAGGAGAACAAAAGCTCAGGCCATTGCACAGGTCACTTGGAAAATTCCTGGCCTTTTCTATAAGATCTTTGGATGTTCTTATGTATTTGCAGTTTGGTAACATTCAGATCCATGCCCAAATTTCACTTATTGTTTAAATCTATTATAAGAAGCAAAAATAAGCAAAGGCCGAAGAGAAAAAGGGAAAGGATTTGTGTCTGTTCATTCCAGAGCTGCAGTTTTTTTCCCTCCCAGTGTTGCCATTCTGGGGCTATGAGAGTCTAGTTCCCGCCAACATGTGCATATCTGATGATGTCAAAACGGTCAATCACCCAGGCTCACAAGGCTGCCTGGCTTCTGTGCCAGCATTCCACATCATGTCAGTGCTCGAGTAGGCCAACAGGTTCCTGACAGGTCTATTTGCCTCAGACGGATGTATAATCCCCATCCACTTCTAAGAAAATGGTATCATTTTTCCTTCACTTGTTCTCTCGTACATTCTCTCTCTTGCCCTGGACAGGTCCTGCCCAAATACTGTCACCACAGTGCATCGTGAGCTGTCATGCACAGTGAAGCATCATGCTGCTGGGGGCTCCAGCTGCTAACAAGAGCCTGAGATGTTAAGAAGCAACCCTTCTGAAGCCAGAATAGCCAAGCAGAGAGAAATACTGCTAAGCCTAGGTGTTTGGTCCAGACCAGCTCCTTTAACTTCAAATCAGTCCATCCTCATCTCACCTATCAGAACAGATGCACATAATTGGTCCCAGGTGTGATTTTGGTACCTGTTCTTTTTACTCTACTGCAGAGCCTGTGACCTGTTCACACTGCCTGAACTCATGTCCCTCCCACCTTCCCTTGCTTCCAAAGACTCTTCCAATTAGTGGACCTTAGCCTGCTACCCTAGGCTGACCTTCCACAATCCAGCTTCTCTAACTAAAAGATCACAGTTTCAATGTATTAAGGTAGCTACTGGCTGGCTTCTTGGTCACCTGTATGAGTTGTGCTTCTTGATTTCCAGTCTCGTGGGGAAGAGGCTGATTTATTGACCAACTCAGTACAAGGAGGGTGTCCTACACAGTCACTATTAGCTAGATTCCCAGCCAGGACATCTGAATCAAAACTCGATGTCTCTCAAGATGCTACAAGCCCTGCTGGAGGACCCACAGTCCAGCCAGCTTTGGGTGACTCTGCCTCTATTAGAACAAGCTAGGTAAATGTGTTCTGCTGCTGCTAAGTCGCTTCAGTCGTGTCCGACTCTGTGTGACCCCAGAGACAGCAGCCCACTAGGCTCCCCCGTCCCTGGGATTCTCCAGGCAAGAACACTGGAGTGGGCTGCCATTTCCTTCTCCAATGCATGAAAGTGAAAAGGGAAAGTGAACTCGCTCAGTCATGTCTGACTCTTAGTGACCCCATGGACTGCAGCCTACCATGCTCCTCCATCCATGGGATTTTCCAGGCAAGAGTGCTGGAGTAGGGTGCCATTGCCTTCTCCAAAATGTGTTCTATAGCCAAGGAAAGAAGTTTGAGAGAATACAACACTCATTCTTGATCATATCTCTTCCCTCAAAAAAGAGATGGTAGTCATAAACACCTATCCTTCCAGAACCAGGACACCATGCTTACCTTGACTCACTGACAAAAACAATCCAACTTATTCCCCATCCCAAGGCCACCCTGAGTTCCACACCCTCATGTTCTGTTCTTGAGGGACAAAACCAAACCCACTGCATATCCCAGGTTTGAAGGAAATTCCTTAAGAAAGATTAATCTGCATTTCCATTGCTCACCATCCCCAGAAATGATGAAATAGGATTTAGAAAAATATCTTCATTTAGGGGCTTTCGGTTGCCAGGACAATTGGGCCATTCATCTCTCAGAGTTCATTTATAAAAAATGAAATCCAATTTCTACTCAATTCAGCAAAATTCATTGAGCATCTAGGTACCTGGTTCTGTGCTAGATCTTGAGGATGTAAAAATAGGTAACAGGACTCTTTCACTCAAGCAGTTTATAGTAGGAAGATCCAATCTTTTTACATAAGCATATTATCTATGCAAGAAATGTGTATAAGGTTGAGACACAGAAGTGTTATAAAGAAGGAAGCATTGGTTCTGTAGGTGTGGGGGCTGTCAGGGAAGATCTTAACAGGAGGTCCTACACCACAAGGATTGGGAACATATTTGTGTGCTGCCTGTTACAACCGGTGGAGTGAACACAGAGTATCTCTACTACCCCCTGAAATCCTACTAAAAATGGTAATACAGGGATTTTTTTAAAAGGAATAAATCTTTAGGGACAAAGAGAAGAAGAATACCAAACATATAATTTTGAAGTGGAAAGCAGATGGGGCATTTGATAACAGACTCAACAGAGCTGAGAAGGCTGAAGTCTTAGCTGGCAGTGTAAGTAACGGGACTGTAGAACCCATGAAAGTTATGTCTCCAACAAAGAAGGTGATGGAAGAGGTGACATCAGAAAGGTTGAAGGCTGCTTTAAGCAGCAGTAAGACCCCCAGATACCTTCCACCACCACCCTTTCCCGTTGGCAGGAGACTGGAGAGGGTGGGCTAGAGGGATGCTGGATCAGAGACACAGGCGTAGCTAAAGGCAGAGGGGCTGTCCTGAAGGCAGCAGCATTCAAGGGAAGTACGCACGCAGAACTGGGAGAGCCGTCTACTTAATACAACCAGGACATCAGCACCAGGCTCCTCCCCTCCAAGAAAAGAATGAAAGGGTGTTCTGTTTAATTCTGAAAACAAAAACAAGAAAACTGACTAGTCTGAGAGACAAGACTAAAAATGTTCCCCAGTGGAACAACTCAGCCAGGTCACCCAACAGTGAAGCTGTTTCTGGTCAATAAACCCCACTTAAAATCTGGCTTAAAATTCAACATTCAAAAAACTAAGATCATGGCATCTGGTCCCATCACTTCATGGCAAATAGATGGGGAAACAAAGAAAGCAGTGACAGACTTTATTTTCTTGGGCTCCAAAATCACTGTGGATGGATGGCGACTTCAGCCATAAAATTAATAGATGCTTGCTCCTTGGGAGAAAAGCTATGACAAACCTAGACAGCATATTAAAAATCAGAGACATTACTTTGCCAGCAAAGGCCCATCTAGTCAAAGCTATGGTTTTTCCAGTAGTCGTGTATGGATGAGAGAGTTGGACCATAAAGAAGGCTGAGTGCCAAAGGATTGATGCTTTCCAACTGTGGTGTTGGAGAAGACTCTTGAGTATCCCTTGGACTGTAAGGAAATCAACCCTGAATATTCACTGGAAGGACTGAAGCTGAAGCCCCAATACTTTGGCCACCTGATTTGAAGAACTGACTCATTAGAAAAGACCCTGATGCTGAGAACTATTGAAGGCAGGAGGAGAAGGGGAGGACAGAGGATAAGATGGTTGGATGGCATCACCGATTCAGTGGACATGAGTTTGAGCAAGCTCTGGTGAAGAACAGGGAAGCCGGGCATGCTGCAGTCTGTGGGATCGCAAAGAGTTAGACGTGACTGAACAACTGAACAACAAGAAAAAAAAGCATGAAGACTCACAAACATTGGGAAGATAAGTTGAAGAAATCTCCATGAGAACAGAACAAAAATATAAAAAGATATAAGATAAAAAGAATGAAATTAGAGAAATAGCACAGACATACTAAGGAATTCCAAAAAGAGAAAATGGCAAAAAGAGCAGTTATCAAATAAATTCAAGAAAATTTCTCAGACCTGAAGGACATTAACGTCTGTATAAAAGTACCCCATTGTCCAGCACAAAGGAAGAACACAGACTCACCTAAAGCACATCACTGTAAAACGTCAGAACACCAGGGATAGAAGACCACAAGTGTTTTCAGGAAGCCATATACAAAGGATCAAGAATTGGAATGGCATAAGACTTGCCTCATTTTCTTCTTTGTGTTTACCAATAATCCACTCACAATAGCACTGGAAGCTAGAAAACATGAAGCAATAACTTCAAAACACTAAAGGAAAATCACTTCCAGCCCAGAATTCTATACACAGCCAAACTGTAGAGCAAATGTGAGAGAAGAAAAAACACACTTCCAGGCAGGTATGTTTTTCAAAATATTAACCTCCCATACATGGGAGGTATGGAGGTATGTCTTGGAGAAGGCAATGGCACCCCACTCCAGTACTCTTGCCTAGAATATCCCATGGACAGAGGAGCCTGGTGGGTTGCAGTCCATGGGGTTGCTGAGGGTCAGACATAACCGAGCAACTTCACTTTCACTTTTCTCTTTCATGCATTGGAGAAGGAAATGGCAACCCACTCCAGTGTTCTTGCCTGGAGAATCCCAGGGACGGGGGAGCCTGGTGGGCTGCCGTCTCTGGGGTCACACAGAGTCGGACACGACTGAAGCAACTTAGCAGCAGCAGCAGCAGCAGCAGACATGGATTCTTAGGAAGCTACTTCAGGAAATGGTCTGGCAAAGAGAAGGAGTAATTAAAGACAAGACAGAGCCTTTCCTGGTGGTCCAGTGGTTGAGAGGCCACCTGTCGACACAGGTGGTGCAGGTGCCATGCCTGGTGGGGGAATTAAGACGCCCACAAGCCACAGGGCAGCTAGGCTGGCAAACGTGAAGAAGAGAAGCCCTAGACAAGCCCACGTGCTGGGGCTCTGCAACAAGGGAAGCCCCTGTGGGCAAGGAAGATGCAGCTCAGTCGATAAATAAATAAAGTTACATCTTTAAAAATAAAAATTGAAGACAGGACGACATGAGATCCATGAAACAAGGAACTCAGGGCAGGAGAGAGGAAAAAACGTTTCTAGGATGAAGACGAAGAGGAATCAGGAAGTCAGCCGCTCATCAGTCCTAAAGAATAGGTAGTAAGAGTTGGGGAAGAAACAAACCCAAGAAGATGAACCTGACAAAATAGTTGATTGTGTGAATATATTAAGGAGAGATTTACCTCTATGGAAGAACATCTAGCTAGGAATTAGTGGTAGCTGAACAGAAAACTAGGTGAATGAAGGAACAAGACAATTATTAACTTCAGGGAAAATTAAAAGTTGTACAAGAAAGGAAATGCAATCATGCTTTCCTACACAGGCATGCTGTGAATACAGTCATAATTATGTAAACACTGACTACCGATCTAACTAAAAATGATGATATAAGTCTATTGGGAGGCCGAGGAGAAGAGAACTGCAGAGGTGGGTGAGGGGGTGCTAAAAGGAGCTAAATCTTCATCTTTCAGAGTTAGAATTCAATAGGTAATTCCTAAAATTGAAAATCAAGAGGTTGGGAGCAGAAATGTGTTATTTAGCAATGTGAAAGTAAATACCTAAAGAGCAACCACTAACGGTTACCTTGGAGAAGCAGGAATGAAGGATGGAGAAGGAGAAGGTCAGAAAACTGTTTTTTATAATCATGTTTACAACTATTTGACTTTAGAATATGGATAACTTAGATGAAACTTTTTTAAAAAAAAGTATAAGTGAGTATGGTAGAAGTGAAGTGAAGTGAAGTCACTCAGTCGTGTCCAACTCCTTGCAACCCCATGGACTTTAGCCTACCAGGCTCCTCCGTTCATGGGATTTTCCAGGCAAGAATACTGGAGTGGGTTGCCATTTCCTTCTCCAGGGGAACTTCCCGACCCAGGGATGGAACTTGGGTCTCCCGCATTGTAGGCAGATGCTTTACCGTTTGAGCCACAAGGGAAGCCAACACAATATTGTAAAGCAATTATCTTCCAATTAAAAAAAAATAGTGTCAGTGAGAGTTCTCTGGGTGGAGAGGAGGAAGCCATATTCAAGGTTGAGGAAATACTACATAAAATACACATATACGTGATGCAGTGTGAGGTACTGAGAATTGCCCTGAAATGCAGGAGAGACTTAGGAGGTGGGACAGGGAAGCAGAATCCAGGCCGTGAAGGGCCTTATCTGCCATGAACCCAGACAGAATGCTTCCCAGGGAGCTGGAGGAAACATGGCATTAGACTGATGAACCGTGAATAATGGAAGAGCTGCCAGGGTCACAAAACAAACAAATGTGAGTCTGATTTCCAGAAAGGGGAGTTTGATGCCACAGAATAATGGCTCGTTGGTTAAATTCTAGAATGGACTTTCAAATAGACGGTTTTCGGAAAGAAAAGAATAACAATAAGAAATCAACATGAGTTCATGAGGAAGTCATGCCAGAATGATGTCTCACCTTTATCCAGCCTGGTTATGAGACTGAGAGACCAACAAAAAGCCATGCACACAAGGATTCTTCATTTCAATTAAATATTAATATTGATCTTGTTGGTCCCTGTGGAGAAGGCCTGTGGGCCAGGTGACAGTACAGTGGGGTTACTAACTGCCTGATTAATTACACGCAAGAGTGTATATCATTTGCTTAAGAATTCAGAATAATCAAGGCCAGTGCAAAGACACAGAGGAGACCTGTGTCAAAACTGTGAGTAGCTTTCTTTGTCCTAAACGTTTCTTGTCCCAAATCAATGTTTTCAACTATGGATTGGATGGGGGCTTTTTTTTTTTTTTTTTAAATCAAGTTCTTACATGTTATAATCTGAGAAGGTAGATTAATAGTTGGGGGTGGAAGGAGCAGTCTCCTAAATGGTCTTGAGATGTTTGAAAAATGGACTGAATTTACAGTCCAAGCTTAATAGGAACAAGGTGTATTTATTCACATTACCTGCCCAGTTTGACTTGTAGCCACAAGTTTCTTAGACTCTGGGCAAAGATAACAACTTCCCATTTTGACATGGGTCCCCTCTGTATCTTTGCACACTGGCCTTGCTTCTGCTATTTGAAATGTCCTTCCCCTCCCCTTCCCACTTCTATGCTTATTCAACACAAACTCAACCATCAGATTGGGCTGGAGTCCTCTATACATTTCTTTATTACTACAACTTATTTTTATTTTATTTTATGGGTCACCCCATGCAACATGCAGGATCTTAGTTCCCTGGCCAGGAATCAAACCTGCACCCTTGGCAGTGGAAGTGAGGAGTCTTAACCGCTGGACTCCCAGGGAAGTCCCTATAGTTTTTCTTTCTGAGTCCCAGTGGAGTTTAGCATCCCCTCTTTGGGCTCCCACTGGACCCAGTCACTGTCTGTCAGAGTAGCGGTAGCACGTTTGTTCCCTTTCATGAGTGAGGACGTATGACGAGGTCATTAAATAGTGGCTGGAGGCTGGTTCTGCTACTCATGGGCTGTGTGCTGCTGACTAAATCCCTTAACTTCTGCAGGCCTCTCTTTTTCCCTCTAGCAAGAAACAGTGGTAATAGTTCCTACCTTACAGGATAGTTACGAGGATTAAATGATCTGCTATTAATGACTAGCACAGTGAATATTAGCTGTTTTTATATACATCTGTCCATTATGTAACAGCCACTGACCACCTCTGCACTGCAGCACTCCAGGCAGGATAGGGCACACAGCCGGACACCTACCTTAAACCCCTTCTTAGCTCTCCACGGCGCCCAGGAAAACACCCCAATTCCCAACCTGCCTACTACCTCACAAGCCTCTACCCTTCCCTCCACACCCCTCAGATCCTACACGCCAGTCTGCAAAAGGAACTTCTGGTGGCCAAAAGATCTCAGCACCGACCTCCTCCAGACCTTTGCTCTGGGCCATTCTGTTCCCTCCGAATAGCAACAGAACCACACGCGCTGCGAGGCAGCTTGGAGGAGAGTGAAGGTGGGTGGACTCAGGCTCGCTCTCTCTGTGGGTTCATCACTGTGGACCAGGACATATGCCACCCCTAAACCACCACCAGGATCTTCCTTCACTTTACTGGCTTCCCAAGGAGCCTAGTGGCACAGTAAGGGACCCCTCACCCCACGGATTGGTCGGCCCTCCGGGACAGCTTTTGCAGTGTGCCCCTACCCCTTCTCAATGGAGACACACTCAATTAGACCAGTTAATTTTGGACTACTGTACAGCTAAATCAGCACCGACTAGACCTGGGGATATTGGCCAAGAACGTCCTGATTTCTCTTACATTCTAAATGAACTCTCTGAGGTCAGAGACTCTGTCATCTCCACATCTCAGACCCTCAGATTCTTCACTCAGAGTCATGAACTTGGGAGTAGCTTACCAAACCTCACTGCTGATTTTGATAAGCTGGAAGACCCCAGTCTGGGGTGAAATGAAAGATGTACTTTGCACTGAGAAGAAATGAGATTATAGGACCCTCTATGGCAACTTTTCACCACCTTATTTTTAATATATTTAAAAGAGAAAAGTGAAAGTTGTTCAGTCATGTCTGACTCTTTTTGACCCCATGGACTATATAGTCCATGGAATTCTCTAGGCCAGAATACTGGAGTGGGTAGCCTTTCCCCTTTCCAGGGGATCTTCCCAACCTAGAGATGGAACCCAGGTCTCCCACATTACAGACGGATTCTTTACCAGCTGAGCCACACGTTAAAACAGAAAGCACTGTGTAAATCTCAGCTTTCCAGGGATTTTAGGCTTCCAAAAGCCAGGGGCCATTTCCTAATGCAGATGCTCATCTTCTGAGTGGGACAGCAGTGCCATCTAGTGGCCATCTTGTGGAATGCAGCAGCTCCTGCCTGTTTCTGCTTATTATAGAAACATGTCTTCCCCAGATCATTTGGATATGCTGACATTTCTCTCCCTTGGTTTAACATCTGTTGACCTTTAGAAGGATTAATATTTTATAGAATTTCTTGGAGAAAAAAATTAACTCAAAGTGTGGTCCAGGAACCACTATAGATTCTCATGAGCCTTTTAGGAGTTCTGCAAGGTGAAGATAACTTAGTAATACTAAGACATTATTGGCCTTTTTATTCTTATTCTTTCATGAGTGTACAGTGTATTTTTCCAGGGGCTGGCTATATGACCTGCGACAAACAGAGGCAGATATGAGTATTGAGCTAGAACTGAGCTATTAAAGCAGACGTTAAAGAGACTTGTAAAGTTACAAAAGCAATTTCACTTTTTTGTTTTGGAAGTTATTTTTCTTAAAAAAAATGTTATTTATATGAACATATAATGGGTTTATTATTGTTATTTTGAATTATTTTTTAAAGTTTCTGTTTTAATTGTGAAAATGGTTTAAGTATTGAGAGATCTTACCTATTCACAGGAACAAAAGCTTTTGGTTGCATGTGCTAAATTGCATCAATTGTGTTCAACTCTTCGAGACCCTACGGACTTAGACATCCAGGCTCCTCTGTCCATGGGATTCTCCAGGCAAGAATACTGGAGTGGGTTGCCATGCTCTCCTCCAGGGGATCTTCCTGACCCAGGGATCAAACCTGTGTCTCTTAACTCTCCTGCATGGGTAAATGGGTTCTTTATGGTTAGTGCTACCTGGGAAGCCCAAAGTTTTGGGGGTCCTCTATAATTTTAAGAAAGTGAAGTGGCACTAACTAAAAAGTTTTAAGAACCACTGATTTAGAGCCTCATTGAAATGTTAAGCTGTGTTACTGTCACTATTGCTGGACAGAATGGTACACGGGGAGATCCGTGACTTCACCGATGGTAGGGCATGACATATGTGTGTATATTTTTCTGGGGAGGTGGTATTTCTCTTTCATTGAGTTTTAAAGATATCTGACACAGTCTGCCTCCACAAAGGGTAGGAGCCATTTGAAAGTGGACATTAAGCCAAGGCTTGGAGTTCTCATCCTAATCTATTTGTGATTTCAAGAAGGAAGAGGTGGATACAAGATCATTTGGAACAATGTAGGAACTATAGAGGAGAAGGCAATGGCACCCCACTCCAGTACTCTTGCCTGGAAAATCCCATGGATGGAGGAGCCTGGTGGGCTGCAGTCCATGGGGTCACTAGGAGTCAGACACGACTTCACTTTCACTTTCACTTTTCACTTTCATGCATTGGAGAAGGAAATGGCAACGTACTACAGTGTTCTTGCCTGGAGAATCACGGGAACTGGGGAGCCTGGTGGGCTGCTGTCTGAGGTTGCACAGAGTCGGACACAACTGAAGCGACTTACCAGCAGTAGCAACAGGAACTATAGAGAAATCAGATAAATCTTTCTTTTCTTTCCAGTTAAAGCAGCAATCTTTCATGATCTTTTAAAGTGTGGTTTATACTTGCCTTGTCCATAAAAAGACTTAGTAAGAAAAACATAATGTACATCCTGGGGTTAGGGTTAGGGTTAGGACACAAGCCTGAAATTAAAATGCTTTTCCAAACATTGCTGTATGCTATTGACCTTTCAATCAAAGTTCAGATTATTGGATTTATTGATCAATATTATTGCCTTTTATTTTCCTGTTTTCTAGTTCACTGTTTTCCTTGGTTGACTGTTTTAAACATTTTATTAGTTTTTAAGAATAAATCATTTAACACTATTTTTCCCTTTAAGCATAGCTTTGGCTATATCCTGTTTTTAGGTAAGATGATTTAATTTTAGGAAAACTCTAAATCATTTATGAGTGGAGTTTTCTTTCATCTAAAAATTGTTTGAGAGGCTTTTTAATTCCTTATTTTCTTAAAAAAAAAAAAAAAAAACCTTCATTATTAATGTCTAGTTCCTTATAATAGCTCTGAAAGTAAAAGTGTTAGTTGCTCAGTTACGTCTGACTCCTTGCCATGCCATGGTCTGTAGCCCACCAGGCTCCTCTGTCCATGGAAATCTCCAGGCAAGAATACTGGAGTGGGTAGCCATTCGCTTCTCCAGGGGATCTTCCTGACCCAGGAATCAAACCCAGGGCAGATTCTTGACCGTCTGAGCCACCAGGGAAGCCCTTATGATAGCTTTACTGAGATAAAATTTACATACCATAAAATTCACCCTTTTAAAGTGTACAGTTCAGTGGTTTTTAGTATATTCAGAGTTAGATAATAATCACAACAATCTAATTGTAGCACATTTTTATCACCCGGAAAAGAATCGCTATATCATTTCACCACCCCAAACCACAACATTCCTGCCCAGTCCAGCTCTAGCAACCCTTAACCTACTGTCTAACCCTATAGAGTCTCTCAATGGGGACACTTCACATAAATGGAACCATATATATTGGTCATGCATACACGTCCAATTGGTCTTACATATACTGGACATGTATGTGACCAGTCATACAATTGGTGGCCTTTTGTCTCAGGCCCCTTTCACTTAGCATAATGTCTGAGGTTTATCCATGTTGCAGTACAGATCAGTACTCATTCCTGCTTATGGCTGAATGATATGCCACTGTGTGCCTACGTCACATTTATCTGTTATTTGGTGGGCATTTGGGTTGTTTCCACTTTGAGGTTATTATTAATAAACCTGCTATGAATCTTTGTGTGTAAGTTTTTGTGTAGATTTTTAAATAAATTTTTGTTTGGTAGATACTTACGAGTAGAGTTGCTGTGATATACTGCAATTCTATTTTTAACATCTTAAGACATTGCCAAAATCTGTTCTAAAGTAGCTGCATAATTTTACCGCCCCCACCAACATTTCTTCCTATCTTTATCAACATTTATCATCTTTTTTTTTTTTTTTTTCATCATCCTAGTGGATATGAGGGTATGAAGGGAATCACCATGGTTTCGGTTAGCATTTCACGAGTGACTAATGATGCTGAGACCACTGCACTGTGGTCAGAGCAATTGTGACCAGATTTCACAACGTGATTTTTTTCTTTGCATTTTAACATGTGATCAACAAAATGTTCCTTGAATTACATGAGGGAAAAAAAAAATTCTATGTTCTTTTGTAAGACATGCTGGTTTGTTTTCTCTGGAGAACACTACATATTTTTATATACATATTTAATTTTGTCTTTATTATTGTTGTTTAGTTTGTTAAAGGCTCAAAATATATCAAAATCTTTTACTACTATTGTATTTCTGCTTCTTCTCCTATCACCTTTCCCTTAAATACACTGAGGTAATGTTGTCACTTAAAGGTTTATGACACAGTTCCAGCTTTGACAATAAAATCGTCCTAAAATTTTGTGTAAAAATATTTGCAAAAAAATAAGTTTTGACTAATATTGATAATGATCATCATCAATATACTGTAATGGGCTTTTATGCTTTTCAAATAGGCTATATTTTAGAACACTTTTAGATTCACAGCAAAATTGAGCAGAAACTACGAGTAGTTTGCACACAGCCTGTACCCCCATCATGTACAGCTTCCCCCACTGTCTACAATGCAAGTATCACTGGTGCTGATACTGCTTCCTGTTGTATTTGCATAAAATATCTGTCATGCCTTATTATAAATGTTAATGCCACTTAGCTTCAAATCAGTCTGATTTAAAACAAAACTTGATGCTTTCAAACTGTGGTGTCACAGAAGACTCTTAAGAGTCCCCTGGACTGTAAGCAGATCCAACCAGTCCATCCTAAAGATTAGTCCTGGGTGTTCATTGGAGGGACTGATGTTGAAACTCAAACTCCAATTCTTTGTCCACCTGATAAGAAGAGTTGATTCATTGGAAAAGACCCCGATGCTGGGAAAGATTGAGGGCAGGAGAAGAAGGGGACGACAGAGGATAAGATGGTTGGATGACATCCCCAACTCAGTGGACAAGAGTTTGGGTAAACTCTATGAGTTGGTGATGGACAGGGAGGCCTGGTGTGTTGCAGTTCATGGGGTCGCAAAGAGTTGGACATGACTGGGCAACTGAACTGAACTGAATCTTTAGAAAATGTTTTCTTGCTATTTGTTTTCAGCCCTTTGATAAAATACATTTTCTTTGCATTTATGATAGTTTTTAAAGCATATAAGCAGTTCCTAATTATATAAACAGTTCCTAACTATATCTTTGGTGTTCAAGAAATTTTTTGACAGCATTCTGTTCACTTATATTTCTTTAAAATTAGAGAGAATTCAATAGTATTTTTGAAGTCCTCTCATTTCACTCTATTTTTCTCCACTCCATCCTTCAACCAGCACCAACTTCTAAATCTTTGTTACAGTAACTGTGGCATTTTTTTTGTATAGTACTGTTATGCTATTTTATATTTTTGTGTTTTTAAAAATCATTTTACATTTTCATAAAACTTTACAATCAGAAGTAGAACAGACATTTAAATAGCTCTATGTTATGTGGACTAAGAAGCCATTGCTATTCCATTCCTGTCCTGATTTCCCTAACTTAAACTTTAGTTTTGCTCCGTTATTCACTTGAGGCAAACCCAAATTGGTATTAAAAGAAATGTACATGTGTAGGACCCTTTCTCGGAGAAGGCAATGGCACCCCACTCTAGTACTCTTGCCTGGAAGATCCCATGAACGGAGGAGCCTGGTAGGCTGCAGTCCATGGTGTCGCTAAGAGTCAGACACAACTGAATGACTTCACTTTCACTTTACACTTTCATGCACTGGAGAAGGAAATGCAACCCACTCCAGTGTTCTTGCCTGGAGAATCCCAGGGACGGGGGAGCCTGGTGGGCTGCCGTCTATGGGGTCGCACAGGGTTGGACACGACTGAAGCGACTTAGCAGTAGCAGAACCTTTTCTAAATGCCTAAATATCTGAGACTATTCTTATTTTGCTGATTAATACAAGAATGCTTGGCTGTGTACAAAATTCTAGATTACAGAATTTTCTAGATGTGTTCCATCATTTTCTAGAATGTATGATTATAAAGAAAAAGTATAATGATTAATCTGTTTTACAAGGCAAAGTGAAATAAGATAACACGAAAATACTACCCAGCGATAAACATGCCTAATGTTTTGGATATTCCTCTGGAAGGAATGATGCTAAAGCTGAAACTCCAGTACTTTGGCCACCTCATGAGAAGAGCTGACTCATTGGAAAAGACTCTGATGCTGGGAGGGATTGGGGGCAGGAGGAGAAGGGGACGACAGAGGATGAGATGGCTGGAAGGCATCACTGACTCGATGGACATGAGACTGGGTGAACTCCGGGAGTTGGTGATGGACAGGAAGGCCTGGTATGCTGTAATTCATGGGGTCGTAAAGAGTCAGACATGACTGAGTGACCGAACTGAACTGAATGCTTAGGATATTACCATTTTCTGATGATTTTACGTCTATGATATTTTTAATTCTCAGGTGACATTGATAGTGATATATACCATTAATTTAATAACAGTTTTTTGGGGAAAAGACATGAAAGGATATGAAAGTTGCTTTAATATCCTAAATATTATATAATACTTTAATGTTGATATTAAAATCAGAGCTTTCATCTAAGTCCTCTCACCTAAGGTTTAAAAATTGTTATAAAACATTTTAGCTATTAGCAATCATAAAATTATGGTGACTTTATACTTTTTAAACCTATGCTCATAACATTGATCTTTTTTTGGCACCATTAAGATTGATAGCATAATTTAAAAGCACATCAAGGAATGCCAGGATTGGCATTCCCTGTTTACATTTCCTATTTGGAAATTTTTATCATTTTAAAAATTATATTATTTGACAGGGTCTAACTGATACTAGTTCTTCCAAGTACATGAATTTCCCATACCTTACTCTTCTGGTTTTGGAAATTTTATTTAGTAGGAGGGATTCCATAGTATTATTTTTATTGTATTGCCTAGTATGATACCCAATCTTCTATTTATATGATAGCTTTTTATTTCAGCGCTGTCATCATTTAGATATCTTTTTAAGACATTTTACACAACTATGCTATGCTATGCTAAGTCACTTCAGTCGTGTCCGACTCTGTGCGACCCCATAGACGACAGCCCACCAGGTTCCCCCGTCCCTGGGATTCTCCAGGCAAGAACACTGGAGTGGGTTGCCATTTCCTTCTCCAATGTATGAAAGTGAAAAGAGAAAGTGAAGTTGCTCAGTCATGTCAGACTCTTAGCGACCCCATGGACTGCAGCCTACCAGGCTCCTCCGTCGGTGGGATTTTCCAGGCAAGAGTACTGGAGTGGGGTGCCATTGCCTTCTCCTACACACACACAACTATAGCAAAGGGAAAAATCTTTTTCCTCAACCCGTCTAAGCTCTTGGCCTGTAACAAAAGTGAGATTAACAAGAGAAAAGCACACCCACTTATTTAATATGTTTTATGTGAAAACACAAGCCTTCATAAGGAAATGAGGTCCCAAAGAAGTGGTTAATCCTGAGTGTTTTTATGCTAGGTTTGATGAAGACTAGAAAGTCATGGGAAAATGTGATAGGAAAAAAAAAAAGTATGAATTAAGTATAGTAAACTGAGGGAAACAGGATGACCTGCCTGTTCATTCATATTCCTCTCTGTATTCCTGTCTGAGGAAATATGGAAGGTCCTTTCTTCCAGGTATGGGGAGGCCACCTCTCACACGGGGGTCTTATGAGCTGCTTCAGAGAAAGATGAGAAAATCCTTCCTACATCTGCACTAATTTCTTCAGCTTGAAATACTCAGCATGGCATATTGTGGGGTTCTGTGCCCTGAAACCTGTCACCATAAAGAGGCATCTCAAACAAGATAAAAGGTCAAGGGACTAGAGATGGATAGTGCTGTACTGATGCAAATACCTACATGGAATTGCCCTTTCAGTTGTAAATTACACTTTGCAGTTCAGCTAGCACTGAGAAAAGCACTGACAACCACACCATAATTTACTGTTCTACCTGATGACTGTAGACTGTCTTCTAACATCAACTGCACAAGCATTTGATCTCAAAAGATAAAAATGTCATTACATTCAGGAAAAAGATTATAAACAACCAGTTGGCCATTTTTTTTTTTAAGGTTTGCAAAGGCAATGGCACCCCACTCCAGTACTCTTGCCTGGAAAATCCCATGGACGGAGGAGCCTGGTAGGCTGCAGTCCATGGGGTCGCTAGAAGTCAGACACGACTGTGAGCCGTCACTTTCACTTTTCACTTTCAAGCACTGGAGGATGAAATGGCAACCCACTCCAGTGTTCTTGCCTGGAGAATCCCAGGGATGGCAAGCTTGGTGGGCTGCCGTCTATGGGGTCACACGAAGTCGGACACGACTGAAGTGACTTAGCAGCAGCAGCATATACCTTTTTATACTTGTCTAAACATCTCCTTCAAATAAAAGTCCTAAAAGATCATTAAACAATGAGTGAAAGGAACATTTAAAGCTTTCAACATGCGTTGTCAAATTGCTGTCTAGAAAATTTGTCTGAATTTACTTTCCTGACCAGAAATGAGAGTGTATATTCTCCTATGTTCTTACCAAAATTGGTTTTATCATTTTTACATGGTAGATCTGCTGGGCAAAAATGAAATCTTATTGTTTTAATGTTTATTTTTGATGTCTAGCAAGTTTGAATATTTCCATGAGTTCTTTATTTTCTACTGAGTTTAAATATTATTGTACGTGTGAAGTACCAATGTGTGAAGTATTGATACTGATACTATATCATCTCTGTTAAAAAATAGATTCCCAATTTCCCATTGACATTCTGATATACTCTGATCATAATATAGTTTTCAATTTTAATGTAATAAATCTACTGGTTTCTTCCTTTATTCTTTTTTTTTTGCTATGATCCAGTCTGATTTTCCCCCACACTGGTTGAAGATTTTCTTATTGTAGACTTTTGGCAAAAGTTAAAAATCCTGGGTGTAATTTTCCCTGTACTTAGCTTGCTTGAAGTTCATAGTATTCCCTCAATGTGTGGCTCAAGATCTGTTCAGTTTAAGAAAATTATCAGCCATTATCTCTTCAAATGCTGTTTGTGCTCTCTTTTTCCCTATCTTCTCCTTGAGTTTAAAATCACATGTATTTTAGATCTTTTCACCATAACATGTATCTCAAAGTGTCTTGTCTCTGATTAAATCATCTTCCCTTATTGATTCTTCCCTTTTCTTCTTTATGTTATCTTCCATTTCAGCTATATCTAGACTTATTCAGAGTGGGATGAACTGGGAGATTGGAGTTGACAAATATATACTATTGATCCTATGTATAAAATAGATAACCAGTGAGAACCTACCACCTAGCACAGGGAGCTCTACTCAGTGCTCTGTGGGGATCTGAATGGAAGAAAATCCAAAAAAGGGACATATGTATGTGTACAGCTGATTCACTTTGCTCTACAGTAAAAATTAACACAACATTGTAAAGCAACTATACTCCAGTAAAAATTTCAAAACAAACCTATTCAGTTTTAATTACAGTTGTCTCTCTCAGTTTTAGAATTTCATTTGATTTTTCACATTTCTAGCTTTTCTGCCCAAATTTTTCTGCTTGCTTAATTCCTTCAATGTAGTAATCATAAGTATTTTAAAGTCCATAATGACTTTCCTTTTAACTCTCTTCTCTGAATTTCCCATGAATCTGTTTCTATTGTCTGTTTTAACTTTTTCTTGGTTTGCAGTCAAATCTTACATTTTCATATGACTGAGGATGTTTGACAGAGGGCTGGATGTGAAATGCAAAACTGTACAGATAGTTGAGGCACTAGATTATATTCCCTTCCTACAGAGACGGTTTATGTTTTCTTATCCTGGGCCACTGGGCTAGGAGCACTAGCCATACCAGACTGCTTAACGCCACTAGAAATTTAGATGATTTGAAGGTAGCTTTCTGTCCCTGGGGAGCAGATCTATTCTTGATTCATGCTTATTCCTAGGGTATAACCTTTCAAGAGTCCTAGCTGAAAACCTGGAGCATTCCTCCTGGACCACTCCTAACTACCTGTTTCTTCCCACATCCCTCTATGTCTACAGCTCTGCTCAGCATTTTCTTCTCTCAGTAGCTGCCTTTGAACTTGACAATGCCTTGGCAGGTACACGAAATGCTAGACTTTTCTCCTTTGCTTTCTTTTATTCTTACAGTCTTAGCCTCACAGATTCTCACTGCTTTGAAAGCTCTCCAATGCTTTCAAACAGATGAATTTTCTAGATTTTCTAACTCTCATCAAGAAAGAAAGTAACCCAGACTACCATGGCTAGAAATGTAAGTCCAGACTGACTTAAAAAAATATCTTTTCTTTGCTGTTAATTCTGTTTTTTTTTTTTTTAATATCCGTAGGATGATTTTTAATTAAAAAAATTTGATAGGCTATCTAGCTATAGGTTTCCTCTTAAAGTTATTAATTTTATCTAAAGCCTGAATGCAAACACAGGGTTGTTGTTTTTTTCAGATAATGGAAATGCTTTTATCATATTTCTTGGACAATTATGTTGGTTCCATTTACTCTGAAATTTCATCCAAGAATATCTATTATATTCATGTATTGGGTTCTCCACCTTCTATCGCCCATATACATCATCTTCCTGATCAGCATTTTCCTCTATTTATCCTTTCAATCTGAATTCTGAATATCTTCCCATTTTTTCCCCACTGTTTTAATTCTATACAATCTTTAGCCTGCTCTTTATGTCTGTTACAGCAAATTTTCAATATTCAATTTTGTAATATTTGTATTGCAATTTCCCTGCAAGTTTTCTTATGTCCATTTTCAATCTCATTTTATGATTTCCATCTCAGCTTAGTCTCCCTTTGTGATTTTTTTTCCTCTTAACTCATAGACTTTATATCTCTTAACTTTTTGAGGCTGGTGGGTAATCTTGAAATAATCTAAATCCTGCAATAGATCATTCTCGAATATATGTGCATCCTTTGAGTCTTCCAGATGCTATTAGATAACTTTTCTTTACAGAGATTCATAGTTTGCACACCTGTAACTTCTACTGGAGGAATCATTTTAAATGTATAAATAAATTTATATAAATTTATAAATATATAAATATTTATATTTATAAATAGGGAATACCTTGAGTCCCAAAATTTATAAATAACTCTTAGGGTCACCATTAGAAAACCTGGATCTAATAAAACAAGAATGAAATTGGGTGATTACATTATATTCTGAAATCTCCAATAGTTAAATGGACCCCAAAGCTGCACTTCTATTTCTTTAAATTTTTGTAACTCAAAACTGCCTTAATGCCAGCAGCACATTTTAGTTTCTATTACTTGTTCACCATTTATTAATTCCCTGAAGTTATAATAAAGGGAACACAATACAAAAGGGCATGTATCTTAATTCCATATAATGTTAGTGAGGAAAAGGGGAAAAAGTATTAATGGACAAATTAATACTCCATTAATACTTTAAAAAGGTACTGAAAGAGGTTTGAGGAGGGAATTGAGAATTATTCGACCTATTTCATCCAGAGAAACTATGTATACTGTAAAGAAAGGCAACTGATTTATTTGAACCTAATCCCAACCATAGAAACACTAATTGTCTCAGCTAAGTTGCCTAAATTTTATGTGAGCACTAATGTGAAGATACCAGGGATGCCTTGCATTTAATATAAGGAAATCCTTGTTTCACTTCAAGGGGGGTTATCAATGCTATAATTTTCACTATAATTATTCTTCTCTTCTGTGCTTCTCTAGGTCAATAGTCTATTAATTTCAGAGGACCGATGATAAAAAGTCACAGAGAAGAATCTATATGGACTAATACAGAACATAACCTGTACACCTGAACATAAAATAGATACATTTTCCCTATAATTCTTGGTGTTCCCTTGAATGAGAAAAAAAAAAGAAAACAGCTGATATTTGATACTTAAATGATTTTCTCATGAATAAAATTTCTAAATTAAAGAGATTTGTTATTTCTTTATGTTTACATTTTGTGCCTCACTGTTTCTAATCATACAAAAAAAATTTTCTGCATTTGATTCTCTGCTGGTCCCATCATTAGATATTATTTTGTATTTTAGCAAACAGCAATGCCCAAGACTAACTGTGAGAACATACGATGTAATTATAACTCATGTTTTGGGGGTATCCACTGGTTGCATGCAAGGTCAGAACTGTTGAGACGACTTCTTCCCTTAAAAAATCTTAGTTTCTTCCTTAGGTTCTATATGGTCAACCCACGAATATGTGATAATGAAAAAATCACTGTGACAAGTTTTGTAGCTTTTCCTTGCTTAGATGATATGCCTTTGACAGGATAGTAAAAAATCATGTGTCTCACACTTTGCATTTTCAATCTTATAGTAGTGGAGATCAGGTGGAAATTTTTCTTTTTCATTTCAAACCCTGACCCTTCTCCCCTCTTAAAAAGTTACACAAAGAGCTCTCCCCATGAGCTACTGGCTCTGAGTTTTATGGTTCATTTTCTGAAGCAAATTGTCTCTCATAATTGCATGTTTTGGATATTTTAACATAGAAAACAGTCTTTAGTTCAGAGACTTGAAACGATTTACCTTCTAATCTATGATCTAATGTTTACTAAGTTGCATGTCTACTGATTAAACTACTAAAACAGAATACAGTATTGCAGCAACTCAAAAATACGTGAGAGAAGAAGCAGCTTACTCATGTGCCCACATCCTCAGCTCTTACTTCCCTTGAAAATCTGGAATAGACAATTTAGTTATCTCTTGAATTTCAACCACTGGTCCCTAAATTTCTACTTAGCCATGGTGATCTTTGCTCAAGGAATTATTTTGAGAAAGCATGATAAGCGCTAACAAAATTCACCCTCACGGCTAGACCATCATTTCAGCAAACACCTACTGCACACACACTGTGTCAAACATCCTGCCAGACGATGCAGGGTGAGAGGAATGAGAAAGACATGGCTCTTGCACCAACAGTTTTTCTCGGGACATCAAATTTTAGTCGGAAGGGGAAATTTAAAGTCTAGAAGACAACCCTCCAAGCCGAGATGTTAAGGACCCTGGGTTCACAGAGGAGCAAGGCTCTGAATAACTGCATTCAAGAATGGGGCCCATGGGTTTCTCTTGTGGCTCAGCTGGTAAAGAATCTGCCTGCAATGCAGGGGACTTGGGTTCAGTCTCTAGGTTGGGAAGATCCCCTGGAGAAGGGAAAGGCTACCCACTCCAGTATTCTGGCCTGGAGAGTTCCATGGCAGCCTGACTGGTGCAGGAACTGGGGCTCTTGGACTCCCTGCCGTGTAGTAACTCTGTAACCTAGTTGCCACTGAGAACAGAAGACCATGACTTTGGGCTTCCCTGATAGCTCAGTTGGTAAAGAATCCGCCTGCAATGTGGGAGATCCGGGTTCAATCCTTGGGTTGGGAAGATCCCCTGGAGAAGGGAAAGGCTGCCCACTCCGGTATTCTGGCCTGGAGAATTCAATGGACGTTATAGTCCATGGAGTCGCAAAGAGTAGGATGTGACTGAGAGACTTTCACTCACTATGGGGCCCATGTGCTCAAAAGAATGCAGCCATAATCATAGCTGGCATTGGAGTGGCACTTTACAACTGATAAATATCTTGTCCCTGCATAATTTTATTTTATCCACACAGTCATTCCCCCATCTACATGACCCTGCCAAAGACATTTAATGTCCATAAGCCTTAGTTTTCTTTTCTGCAAGAATAGGTATAATAGTACCTGTCTCTTAGGGATGTTAAGAGGATTAAGTATAGCACTTTTTAAATACTGGCACTGAAAATACGAAACATTGCTGAGAAAAATCACAGAATACCTAAACAAAGAGAGGAATACACCATATTCACAAATTAGAATGATCAACATTGTTCAGGTGTCAGTTTGCCTCCAGGTGATCCATGTGTTGGGCTTTTCCAGTGGCTCAGCTGATAAAGAATCTGCCAAAGCAAGCGCCAAGCAGTATATTTTAAAAACACTGAAAGAAAGGACCTTCTGAGAACTCCCTGTTTTCTGCTTTCAGAGCCCTGCAATTAAAAGGTGTAGGGGAGGGAGAGGAATTGGGGCTGGATGGATGCATACCCCTGGGGTGTGCCACTGTCTAAAACAAAGCACCATGCTGGGAAAGACTCAGGAGCTCTGAACTAAGGAATAGATTTTTAAAAAATTCAATTCCACTCCACTATCCAGACCAAGATCCCTGGGCCTCAGAGCACCACTGCTGGTTGGTCAAGCTTTTATTCTCGCTTAGCTTCAGCCAGAATGCATTCTCTCTCATCGTATTCTTGCTCTCACTCTCTCTCATATTCTCTTTCCCCACTCCCCCATCTCTTCCCTCCCTCCCCAAATCAGGCAAGAAGGTACAGAATTTATTTCTGCACTCTCATGGCAAGGCTGAGTTATTTTTATCTTTATAAATTATTTCCCATTCCTTAAAAAATATCTCATTTAATGAGATGTATTTCTAAGTGACTAAGGTTATACATATTTCAGCAGGCACCCTCAGGGCCATCTGAGAGCCTGGCTTGGCAGGAAGTTTTCCCAATTCTCTTTGCTCCTGTTCTGGGTGTGGCCCCAGGAAGCCAGGTGGAACTGAGTCCCAGGAGAGAATGAAGAGGTAAGATTTATATGGGGCCGGGAGGGGGCGGGCAGGTGAGGGGTCGGGGGAGGGTGGGGGGAGAGACTCCGCCTTCCTACTGCCATTCTGGATTGCCGGTTGTCAGCTAGTAACTTTGTAATAACTGGAGTCCACTGTCTAACTGAAGTCGCCAGGATACTTCCATGGAGTCTGGGATAGAAGAGGGCTATAAGATGCTTCTCAGTCCTAGGCCACAATTTTTTCACTGGAAGCTACTGTGTATAGATCTCATACTAGGATACGTTGAAAAGGAAATCCCAGGCCTTGCCAGCCAGAGTAAACGTGACAGTCATGTCTTCATCATAGATATTTCAATGCTGGGTTAAAAACACTGTGATGCATAAGCAAACCTCTGGATTTTTTAAAAGGAGCTCCTTACATAGGAAATCTGAGAAAATCCAGACATGGCTTTCTTATGTAGGAAAAAAGAAATAGGGAGAATAGGAAACATGAATAAAAGTGAGAGCAAGAGCAGCAATGGCTAAAGAGAACAGCGAGTAATAGTGATATTCTCATTACAGTCTGGACCCTGAGCTACAGTTGAGTTCAGTCACTCAGTCATGTCCAACTCTTCGCAACCCCATGAATCGCAGCAAGCCAGGCCTCCTTGTCCATCACCAACTTCTGAAGTTCACCCAGACTCACGTCCATCGAGTCAGTGATGCCATCCAGCCATCTCATCCTCTGTCGTCCCCTCCTCCTCCTGCCCCCAATCCCTCCCAGCATCAGAGTCTTTTCCTGTCAGTCAGCTCTTCACATGAGGTGGCCAAAGTACTGGAGTTTCAGCTTTAGCATCATTCCTTCCAAAGAAATCCCAGGGCTGATCTCCTTCACAATGGACTGGTTGGATCTCCTTGCAGTCCAAGGGACTCTCAAGAGTCTTCTCCAACACCACAGTTCAAAAGCATCAATTCTTCGGCACTCAGCCTTTTTCACAGTCCAACTCTCACATCCATACATGACCACAGGAAAACCATAGCCTTGACTACAGCTACAGTCCTTACCTATCGTATCTCATTTAGCCTTGCAATAACTATGAAATAACCACCATTATCCTCATTTTTCACGGGAGAAAACTGAGTTTTAGAGAGGTTAAGTAACAAGTCCAATTCTAAACATCTCAGGGGCATCGGAGAAGGTCTGTCTGCTCTTAGTCTTCAGAGAAAAGGGAAATAGACTGTAAAGAAATGGGAAAGACATCAGGAGAAGCAGAGAGAAGTTTACAAGTAGGAAGACAGGAAGCAAGTTTGTATGGGTGGTAGAAGTAAAATACATGGGCTGACAAAATGAATCTCATATCAGGATACTCCATGAGATGTATTTTCATACAAAAACATTTTTTTTAAAAACTAGCTGATAGGTGTCATATTTGCTCAGTGATAGAAATTGTTCCTGGGGGACATGTGATTCATCTGGTCAGAGGGATTAATAGCTTGGAAAGCCAGCTGCTATTTATTATCACACTTATCATCCATTCTCAGAGTAGTATAATAAGCACACTACTTATTATCACACTTGCAGAACAGAACAAGGTTCCAGTGCCCTGACAATTCTTAAGAACTGTTAGGTGCACTCAGCTCCTCAGCACTGAGGGCTGTGGTTCTGAACGACCTCTAAGCTTCCTTCCTGCCGCAAGGTCTCATCATTCCCTCTTCTCCCGTGTTGCCTTTGTTCTCTTGGATCCATCTACCTATTCTATCATTCATAGTCATCTCTGGAGATGGTTCCTGCACCAAAATCACTGCACCACTCAGAACTGGACATTTGTGAAGCGTTAAAAAGCTAAGATCAGGTAGAACTTCAGAGCATTGTACTAATACCTATTGGAAAAGACTTTGACGCTGGGAGGGATTGGGGGCAGGAGGAGGAGGAGACGACAGAGGATGAGATGGCTGGATGGCATCATCAACTCAATGGAAGTGCATCTGAGTGAACTCCGGGAGATGGTGATGGACAGGGAGGCCTGGCATGCTGCAATTCATGGGGTCGCAAAGAGTCGAACACGACTGAGCAACTGAACTAAACTGAACTGACTAGTACATATTATATTAAAACTGACAGAGCATATTACAATTTCTGGATTGAGTCCACACACAGGCAGGTCTCTTACTTGGTCTGCCCCAACCCAAGTTTAATACAGGTCCACAGGCTGCAAAAGTGGTATCTCTAGGGGTTACTTTTACAGAGTTGATCATAGGCTGGTGACTCTTCCCGGGGATATGACTGGTAGGAGGAGGTACACTGGCATTAAAGCTCTAGGATATCCTCTTCCAGCTTTGACCTTTCTTTTTTTTTTTTTTTTTTAACTAATTTGGGAGGCATATTGAGGCGTAAGAATTCATTGGAAGGACTGATGCTAAAGTTGAAGTTACAGTATTTTGGCTACCTGATGCAAAGAGCCAACTCACTGGAAAAGACCCTGATGCTGGGAAAGATTGAGGGCAGGAAGAGAAAACGGTGACAGAAGATGAGATGGTTGGATGACATCAATGACTCCATGCACATAAGTCTGAGCAAACTCTCGAATATAGTGAAGGACAAGGAAGCCTGACATGTTGTAGTCCATGGGGTTGCAAAGAGTCAGACATGACTTAGTGACTAAACAACAAATATTTTTATTAGCATCTTTCAAAGATGTTCCTGATATTCTAACTTGGGTTGAAATTCTCAAGAATCAAAGGGCTAAGTCCCAGATTTGTCTATTATTGAAGAGGAGAAAGAAAAGCTATTTGCATTGAAGTGCTGTAAAGATGTCTATGGAAAAATGAGTTCTCTCTCATTTCCCCTTTCTACTACCCTTTTTGCCACTTCATCCTCTTCTATCCCTCCTCCAAGTAGGGTATTGTAACTCTAGAGGGCAAGATGTAATTTATCTTTGTCTCAGCAAAGCACCTAGTTCTGTGCCTGTGACATGTAGGTGCTCAGTATTTACTTGCAGGATGGATGGATGGACACACTGAGACTGCACAAACAGACAAGACTGAAAATCTCCTGACTGTGCCACCTACAAGCTATGGGAAGTGGGCAGCTTGTCACCTTTCAAAAGTAGAAACTACACATCATATTTGTTATGAGGAGTCAATGAGATAATCTTCAAAAAGCAACTGAAACAGTACCCAGTGTTACTAATCTGCTCCATAAATGCTACCTTCTTAAAAAAAAAAAGAATAAATGTTAAAATTGAGAGAAAGGGAATTCAGGGCACTCATAGTAGATGATGGTAAAATACAAGCTCTTGATTATTCAAGTCGAGGTTTAGGAAACTCTGAGAATAAATTAGGGTCAGTAAGAATCACAAGTCTGGTGCCTAGTAAAGACAGGGTGAGTAAGGAGTAAACTGGGGACTGGGATCTGATCATGGCTCGGAGGGTTTGGGCAAGCACTTAATTCTGAACAAAACAAGTTCAAACCAAGGAGTAAAGCTCCTTCTCTCACAATACAGCTAAAAACAAGCCTTATATCTTTAGGGGGATGGTCCCTCCTCTTTAGTTCTTTTAAACTCTGACCTAGCAACTATTTAGATATTTGCTATTTTTCTAGGTATTTATATATAACAGACCTCAAAGATGAATAAGAAGTCCACAGTTGCCAGTCGAACATAGGAAGATCTTGGAAGTGGAGGCTCCTATCCTCATAAGAAAAAAATGGAAAAAAAAATGACTATCAAACACTCTTCTTAGAACAATCAGACCATAGAGGTCACAGGCCACACCGCCAACCTTTTCACCTGAAAAGACATGTAAATACAAAGAGTCGCAGCTTGCTTGGAACAGAAGCCGCTGCAGGAACCAGTTAGGAACACTTAATAGTAAATCACTAACTGCTAGAGACTGAACTACGACTAACTTGAAAGATAAAGCTCCTGGGAGCCTAGCTTTAGGGGGAGAGAGTCCCCACACTTTCATGAGTGTTACCTCCAGGAGCCCCACCAGGTTTGAGGGTGAATATTCAAGAAAAATTCTCCCACGCTTCTGGCATGAAGCAATAAGTCAAAGTGTTAGTCACTCAGTCGTGTCCACCTCTTTGGCCCACCAGGCTCCTCAGACTCTTTGGTCCAAGTCCTGTAGCCCACCAGGCTCCTCTGTCCATGGAATTCTCCAGGCAAGAATACTGGAGTGGGTTGCCATTCCCTTCTCCAGGGGGTCTTCCTGACCTGGGGATCGAACCCAGGTCTCCTGCATTGAAGGCAGATTCTTTAGCATCTGAGCCATCAGGGAACCATCAAAACCAAACTCAGATATAGCAGAGAGTTTGGAATTATTAAACTGGAAATTTAAAATAACCATGATTAGTGTTAAAAATGGAAAAACCTGACCTCATGCAAGAGCAGATTGGTAATGTAAGCAGAGAGAGAAAAACTCTGCAAAATAATTTTTAAATGCTAGGAATAAAAAGAACTATGTGAGAAGTAAAAAACACTTTTGTTGATCATCAGTAAACTAGACATGCCAAGGAAAGCATGAGTGAGTTTAAAATTATGTCAATAAAAACTTTTCAGTGGACATCCATGGCAGTATAGTGGTTAGGACTCTGTGCTTCTACTGAACTCTTGCCTGGAAAATCCCATGGACGCAGGAGCCTGGTGGGCTCCAGTCCATGGGGTCACTAAGAGTCGAACACAACTGGGCGACTTTGCTTTCAGTTTTCACTTTCATGCATTGGAGAAGGAAATGGCAACCCACTCCAGTGTTCTTGCCTGGAGAATCCCAGGGACGGAGGAGCCTGGTGGGCTGCCGTCTATGGGATCACACAGAGTCGGACACGACTGAAGCGACTCAGCAGCAGCAGCTTCTACTGAAGGGGTTATGGGTTTGATTCCTGGTCAGGGAACTAAAATCCTGCATGTCATGCAGGCAGTGAGGGAAAATTTTTAAAATAAAAACTGTTCAAAATGAAAAGCAAAGAGAAAATGAAAAACTGAACAGTATTTCTAAGAACTGAAGAACAATTACAAAAGATATAACATATGAATATCAGAAAGAGTAGAAAGAAATAAAATAGTTGAATAATGGCTGAGACTTTTCCAAAATTAATGATAGACACAAAATCACAGATTGAAGCAGTTTAGAGAACAAGAAATAGGATAAATTTAAGAAACCTGTACCTATGTATACTATATTCAAACTACAGAAAATCAAAGACAAAGTCTTGTAAAAAGTGAGGAGGGAGAACATTTTACTTAGAGGAAGAAAGAAAGAATTATACTGGAGTTCTCTATAGAAGCCATGAGATAAGAGTGGAGTGAAATATTTTTAGTGTTGAAAGAAGCCCATTATCTAGAAATAGAGGAGACATGAAAATAAAGGATTATAATGTGTGTTCAGTAATGGGACAAAGGAAGAAATATTTAGCTGTTACTTGAAGTTAGGGACATGAGAGGATGACTACAGCAAATAGAAGAAAAAAAGGAAATATGAGCAAAAGACTAGTTATATAAGAGTTTGAGGAACCCATTTTTATTTCCTCAAGTCTTATTTTTTTTCTCCATTGGAACCGCTTCCGTGAAACACAAAAGAAAGCCTTCTGCAAAGGCATGGATACTTCTGCAGGAGCCTGTGACCAGCTAAGTGGGGCCCGGTGTTAACCAGAGAAGGCCACCCAGTTGACCCTTTCACAATCAATGCCCAGTTGTCAGGGTTCTGTAATTCTGGTAATGTTGAAGAATTCAGGGAATTACAATGGTTGAGAACCGATAAGGTAGAAGGCCGGGGTCATAAGGGATCCTGGTGAACACATGGTATACAGTGAGAAAGGGGATAAGTGAGGCTGGGGATAGGAAAAATGGGCTGATAGAACTAGGGTGGTCAGAGAACTGATGTCATGAGACGGTGCAGATCAAAGGTAAATGTAGAAGAGGTTAAAAAAAATGTTAAGGTTAAAGGGGATCTGAAGTATAGAGTTGGAATAAATGTGAGTGATGTAGAGTTTAATCAGCTTGTATATATTTGGCTAGGTCTCAAAGGATACACGGGGAAGGCAATGGCACCCCACCCCAGTACTTTTGCCTGGAAAATCCCATGGACAGAGGATCCTGGTAGGCTCCAGTCCATGGGGTCACTAAGAGTCGGACATGAATGAGCGACTTCACTTTTACTTTTCACTTTCATGCATTGGAGAAGGAAATGGCATCCCACTCCAGTGTTCCTGCCTGGAGAATCCCAGGGACAGGGGAGCCTGGTGAGCTTCCGTCTATGGGGTCGCACAGAGTCGGACACGACTGAAGCGACTTAGCAGCAGCAGCAAAGGATACAGGAAAATGAAGATGGGTATATCCCAGTGCATCTGCACTACTGAACGCATGAGACAGATAACACGCCCTGAGATGGAGGTTGAGTTCTGCCATCTTTACACATTTGCCATGTATTACAGTAGAGTGATTTCTGATCCCCTGATGCAAAATACCTCCAGTCTCCATGTCTTATTACATCAACTGTAGCTATTGCTTTTTCATTCTATAAGACAATGGTCCCCAACCTTTTTGGCACCAGGGACTGGTTTTGTGGAAAACAGTTTTTCCATGGACTGGAGGTGGAGGGAGGGGTGGTTTGGGGATGATTCAAGCACATTACATTTGTTGCTCACTTTATTTCTATTATTATTACATCAACTCCACGTCAGATCATAGGCATTAGATTCGATAGGCTGGGGACCCCTGCTTTAAGAAACTTCTTTTGGAGTATGGAAAAGAGGAAAGGAAACAATACAAATTTCTACTTCAGTAAGCGATTGTGGTAGACTGTCTTGGCACTTGGCATGAGATCCAGATAAGCTGTTTCAGAACGCTAGAACATTCTGATACACCACTAGTTTTGAGCTGGGCAGATTGCTTCAGGAAGGAATTTGACCACCCAAATGGCAAAGGAGGAGGTCCTGAGACCCAGTGTGTCTGGGACATTTGCATGGTTGGCAGCACAAAGCACAGATGCCAATGCTTGATTATTTAGGATTCTCAGGGGAGTGTATAACTTCCTCGGTTGTGTCTCACCGCAGAAAAAATTCGAAATGGTGGATCAGTGTTACATCTCTGTTACAGCTAAGTTTTATTCTGCAAGCAAAATAAAGTACACTCTCAAGGCGTGAGGGCAGGTCGACCCCAAAGGAGGGGGCCCAGTCCGTCTTGGCTTCCTCCTTTTATATGTTTGTCTCCTCCCCTCCTTGAGCCTGCCCTATGCAAATTGGGCTAGTCAAGAAGGGGGCGTGTTTGATTCACCTGAAGTCCTTACTCTCTGTCCGTGGATTTTTCTTTAGTTCCATTTTTGCCGGCTTTTTCCTTTCTTTGTCTTTTAGCCACTGCCATCTTGGACTCCTTTTTCCTATTACAAATACCTAACAGGATGAAGTTTGATGTTTACGGGACTGGGGAGGCTTCCTTGGAGGCTCAGATGGTAAAGAATCTGCCTGCAATGCAGGAGATCTGGGTTCGATCCCTGGGTTGGAAAGATGCCCTGGAGAAGGGAATGGCAACCCACGCCAGTATTCTCACCTGGAAGAGCCCATAGACAGAGGAGCCTGGTGGGCTATAGTCCTTGGGGTCAAAGAGAGTCAGACATGACTGAGCGACTAACACTTTCAATTTTGATGTGTAGCAAATGTGAAACAATAGGCCAAACTAGTCATTATGACCTAGATTAGTATTGTCTTTACTTTAGTTCAAACAGATAATTGGGTGGTATGGATTGAGGGCCATCATAGGGAAATGCCACGGAATCTTAAGAGAGCACAACTAGAGGAAACTTCAAGATCATCTAGCCTAGAAATTCCCTGTGTGTTGTGAGTGTGCCTCAGCCACTGGGACAGCCTAGAGAGGCCTTATTTCTAGGGGTGCTGCGCAGCTATCATTGTCCATGTGTGTTTTGATGTGGAAAGCACCAGAAACATTCATTGGTCCTACCTCATCTTCTCTTATTGGAAAGCCTAAGACAATGAGATGCCGTAGCTTGGTCAGTCATTTTGGACACAATTAGAACTGCAACTGCTGCCTCCTGAATCCACTTCTCAACCCACCATATTTTAGTTCTTCCTCCACTGGCTTGGAAGTTCTCTACAAATACAGAGATTCTATTAAGTTAGGGGCTGGTCTACTAAGATTTACATTAGATCATATCAATTCCCTTCTTAAAACCTTCCAGAGGCATCCCATTGCAATTGCATGAATTCCAAACTTCCTATGGGTTTCAAAACTCTCCATGTGTACTTGTATGTGCTCAGTCATGTCCAACTCTTTGCAGCCCCATGGACTGTAGCCTTCGAGGATCCCGTCCATGGAATCTTCCAGGCAAGAATTCTGGAGTGGGGTGCCATTTACTATTCCAGGGGGTCTTTCCCACCAAAGTGCTCCATGACCTACCCCAGCTCACCCCTTCAGAGCTGTCCCCTCCTTTCTGCCCCTACTCACTACACATATGCACTCTCTTTCTCTCTGTTCCCATCCAGGTTGCTCCTACATCAGGAACTCTACACTGCCTTTTCCCTTGCCTGGAACATCCTGCCTGAGATCTTTCTCTGCTTTTCTTCACTCAGGTGAAGACTCAAATGTCAATTCCTCAATGAAGACCCTGTTCACTCCAGCTCCCCATTATCTTGCTTTATTTTCCCCATAGAGCTTATTGCCACCCACCCCCCACCCCCTAAATCATCTTACTGGTTTGTTTACTTACTTACTGTTTGTCTCTCCCGCTTGAGCATAAGCAGTTATCTTGCTTGAATTCATCTCTAGGCCTTGTTCTAGGCATTCCAATATCTTTATGAATTCACAAGCATACTTCAGTTAAAATGTAAAGTATCTTAGGCAAATAATATGTGAACCTATAGGTGATTGTGAATTTGTTTATCAGCCTCTTTCCAGAGCACTAGCTAGCAGGGATTCATGACTATCTCTTACAGCTCAGTGGGGAAACAAAAGAGGATTAAATTGGATTGCAGATTGGTGAAAAGGTTTTATTAGGGAAGGTAGAGAAAGAAGTCTCAGGACAGGGGAGGCATGGTTTGAAAGAGAGTCCTGGTAAGTAAAGCTTTTGATGAAACACTGAAGAGGCTTCTGGAGAAGAGATGAGCCTGGCACCCCCCTGCAATTACATAAATTTCAAACTTCTTATGGGTTTCAGAGTGCTCCCTGTGAGTGTGTGTGCTCAGTCGTGACCAACTCTTTGCAGCCCCATGAACTGTAGCCTGCCAGCTCAAAGCTGACCCCAAACGTGACATTTACAAAGGCAGCCAGACAGGAACTGGAAAACACGTAGGGCATTTGTTTCCACTTAAATGTGACTTTCAATGACATCATCTGTGAAGCACACAACCCTGCCTTCAGGATTCTCTTCACATGTACCACTTGCAAAGAGGAGATTCAGAGAAACTGCATACGAACCCACTAGGTGTTAGCTGGAAGAGGAACCAAAAAATGAACTCCTAAGAGCTCTGGAAGCCTGACTTTCTGGATCCACTCACAGCGGGAGACTCGAGAAAGGTGAGCAGAGTGATGTGATGAGGCCGTGAGGGCGTGCGGCAGAGATGTTCCTTTAGGGATTAAATAAGAACAATAACAAAGGCTTTTGGAAATGATGAATGACAACAATGACAGCCCTGTTCTGGAGGGGAGATGAATGCATTTTCGAATCACCCGACAACATCTAGGTGGGAAGCACTTAACAGACATCACTTCCTTAGATGGCACCATTCACAGCTGCACAGCTAGAGAAGGCAAAGGGTGGATTCTCCTGAGTTTCTTATCCTCTCAAATTCCCTTGGATTTCTCTTGTTGGTTCTTGCAAAATAGGGCTGTGCCCTTCCCATCGCATTATTCTGCAAGCCTGTGGCACAGACTTACGTAAGACATGTGCAAAGAAATAACAGGATTTCTGGGAAGCAGATCTTAAAGGCTTATTTTTTTAAACTGCATTGCTAAATTTAGGGAAGTGATTCAGAAGACACCCCCACTCCATCACATGCACACCCCTCTGCCCAGTGTTCCATGCACGTTTAGCTGTTCTTCTTGGCATTTTATTTTTTTATCTAGTTTCAGCAAAGGGTCTTGTTGCATTTGTCCATACGATTCTTTTTGTAAGGATCATTTTGCTCTTTTTTTTTTTTGGTGAAGTGATGACTTGGACCAACATGAGTAAAATACAAAGCAGGGCATGACATCTCTTCACACGGATCAGAAATTTGGGGACTGTGCAGTTCCTGAGGGAAAATGCATTCCTCCTCTAAGTGCTTGGGGAGGTCTGGGGGAATTCTTGACAGTCAAAGGGCATCAAGCTTTGAAATGTCAGGCTGAAAATAAGCACTTGACATCAGATTCCTGCGACTGGCTCATTCATTTGTTTCTTTCCCTATTATCTGGGTGCAGAAGGCTGTGCGGTGACCTCCCTTCCCATTCCCACACTGTGGAAAATGCACAGTAAAGAGAGGTCTAGATGCTAATTCCAGATGTGTGACTAGTAAGTCAAATGTTTCTGAGCATTTCATTGCCTCTTTCAGCATCATTTTCTTTTCTATAAAATGAGACAGCTGGACTGGATCATCCTTTCCCAAACTGATACACAGCACTCTAGTGGGAAAGACACAATCCCATTCTACCCCTTTTCTGGACTTTCACAAGGTTCAGAAGCACTTTGAAGACTAGGCATGTCCTGTAATAAACACACGCCACCTCCACAAACAATGAAAGCTCTGTCAATCACAGTTTTCAAACTAACTTGGCCATGAAACAGTCCTGGTAGCCTTCTCTTATCCTGCCTCTTCTCCCCCCGCCAACCTTTTCACCTCCATCCCATTGAGCCTTAATGTTCTAAGGAAAGTATCTTTGGAAATCCTGAACTAGATGATCTTGTGGATGACCTTGTAGGCTCCACATTCAGCTTGAGGATCTACTTCTTGCCTAACATGTTCTAAGTGCAGTGACGAGAGACGTGGGCCCTGCCTATGAGCCGCTTACAGTCATGCTCTATTTTGGTCCATGTGATCGAAAAGCAGGTTGCTTTTGGTGAAAAGCTGATGATATCACTTTGAAGGGTGAGCATGTTGCTTCAAAAGTCAAGTTGTTGTTCAGTCACTCAGTCACGTCCGACTCTCTGCAACCCCATGGACCATGGCCCACCAGGCTTTTCTGTCCGTGGGATTTTCCAGACAAGAATACTGGAATGGGTTGTCATTTCCTTCCCCATCAAATGTCAAAGGTTACTTATAATTCATTGGCTGATAAAGGGCTTGCCCTAAGTCCACTGTTGTTTACTTGTCAGTTCATTAGAAAGATGTAGATTCACGGTGAAATATTGATGGAAAACTGTCACCAGCTTCCCACCTAATCCTCTGAACAACAAACTAAGAGCACTCCATCCTGGCTACGGGGAGAACCATGATTGTGTGCTCATCCCTCAGTCATGTTCGACTCTTTGTGACCCCGTGGACTGTAGCCCACCAGGCTCCTCTGTCCATGGGATTCTCCAGGCAAGAATACTGAGTGGGTTGCCATGCACTCCTCCAGGGGATCTTCCTGAGCCAGGGATTGAACCTGCATCTCTAAGTGTGGCCATTATAGGATAACAAAATGGTTATTGAGGATGATGCAAAGAGTGTCAGAAATTTCTGCCCTTTCCTGTCACGTCTGAAATTATTTGGGGGGAATACAATTGAATTAAGAGGAAGACTTCTGTTTGATGGTAGAGCAGCTTAAAATCTATTCCAGTACATTTTATTAAAACATTTCTTGGACTTAGGATTCTCTCCTGGACAAGGCAACTCCAAATCTGCCTCAAGCTTTACAGCTAATGGTACCAGGCACTGAGTCTCCGTATGTCCCCATGACTAAGGACATTTGTTATCACGTTAAAATGGCCCCTAACTGTGCCATAAGCACAATAGTACAGAATATCAAGTTATTAGTGATACGACTTGGGGCAGAAGTCCAGAGAGAAGACACTGGCAGGAAAGAGGCTGTTTCAGGGTACACAGAGGACAGATGGCTCGCCCATGGCACATGGAACACCTCCTAAACAACAGCTCACCTTTAACGATCACTCAAAGCCAGCCATCTCTGCTTGTCTTCTGATACAGCGTTAACAGAAACGTCATGTGATTGGAAGAACAGTAAGTGAAAATGCAAAACCTGAAATGAAGATGTGGGAGCCTGCGGAGGGGAGGAAGACAACTTATGAACAACAGGACTCCAAGATGATGAAATGGAGCAGATGTAAATTGCAGAGAATTTCAGGAGCAGAGATGTGCTCAATTTCAACTCTAGGGAAACCAAATGCCCGTTTCTTCCACCCCCCTATATGAGAAGCAGCAGACAAAAGAGAACAATGTTCCCTACAAAGAGAGTGGGATGCCAGGGAGAGGAGTAGGAGAGAGAAACAGCAGCTATTGTGCTACTGTGCTTTTTTTCTAGACTGGACGACTGCTTGGAGACACTCAGAGGGAGCTGGGGTAAAGGGGCTCCTGATTTCTAATTAGCCCTTCTCATTTCATGTCAGGCCCAGTGGGGTGGACTGCTTTATGCCACCGCAGCCTTGCCTCTCAGGGAGAAGATGGGAGAGCTGGGAGGCGGTGATCTGCTGCTCAGAGCGAGCCCCAGCACACTGGGTGATCCCCAAGGGCCAGGAGGACCAACCAGTTGTAAAGATGTAACTTCAGAACCCCTTCTGACCACTGCCTTGCCCTGTTTCGCCTTTCCTCTCACAACCCTTGTTTGCCTATCTTGTTGAACTCATTTTTATCTCTTCTCTCTTCTTCCCCTCTTGATACTACTTCCACACTACCCTACCCCCATCAGAGTCACAGCCTATCTCATCAGAGACTGTCTCGCCATCACTTTATCCAACTTTGTGCTTTGTCTTTATCCTGTGATCACTCTGCAGATTTCTAGCCCGGAGAAACGACAACCATCTTTCACCATTTTTTTTCTTGCTTGGATGGCTATTTACCAGAGAAAAGTCCAAAAGATTTCTGCTTCAGCTGACTCATCTGTCATCCCTGGCGTTTTTAGCCCTCAGTGGCTACCTGACATTTTCACTCCCTTTGCAAACCCTTTCTTACTCCTGCTCTTCCCCGCCCAGCTCCCCATCACAGCAGATGGCCTTGCTTCTCTCTGCACGCAGGACAATATATAAATCAAAACCAGGCAGCTGGATCTTGTTCCATGGGAACTCTTTAATCAGAGGAGTACCTTGATGAACTTGGATTTGCATGGGAAGGCTTCGACCAGCAGAGGGGAATAGGGCCTACGGACAGTTGCTCAGAATAATAGAATGAGAAAATTTTAGCATTCTCAAGGCTTCACAGGAGAGAAGGGCCAAAGAAGAGAGAGAAATGGAGAGGAAAAAGAAGGCTAACACAGGAATGGCTGAAGCAGACTGACACCCTTTGGTGAAGAAGCCAGTGAAAAACTCCAATGGTGAAAACTAAGATTTTTAAGAACAGGAGTTGAGTTACGGTCAATTGGAAACTGTTTGTGTTGCTAGAATAAATATCCCTCTTTTGACACTGCTATATTTAAAATGAATAACCAACAAGGACCTATTGTACAGCACAGGGAACTCTGCTCAATGTAATGTGGCAGCCCGAAGGGGAGGGGAGATTGGGGGAGAATAGATACATGTACACGTATGGCTGAGTCCCTTTGCTGTCCACGTGAAACTATCACAACACTGTTAATCAGCTATACTTCAATATAAAATTAAAAGTTTAAAAAGATTAAAAAACCTCTGCAAAGTCTACCACAAATAAAAGTGCTTTGTGAGAATACCACATTGCAGAATTGGAGGCAGAGACCTCAGAGTGCCCAGAGGATACAAGAGTCTCTCTCAGCCAATTCAGGGGAAGCCATGATCGAGGTCAGAGGAGCCTGGGGAGATGCCAGCCCCTGGAACTCTGCACAGATCTGTGGAAGGCTGGGAGACTTTTACAAAGTGTGGAATGATATTTAGGCAGTATCAGTTTAGAGGGACAGAAAGGATCCCATGAATGCGTATTTGGATTAAACAACAACAAATGCATTTTCCCGAGTGTCTTCAACCTGGCCCCCATTCTACAAACATATCTCCAGCTCTAATGTCAGCTTCATTCATCTCAAGGAAGAGGTAGAAGTGTGATGTGGTGGAGAAAGAAGGAATCTCAGTGTCAAGTAGACTTGGCTTTTGAATCTTGACTCTAACCTTACTAGCTGTGTGGCTTTGAGCAAGTTGCTCAACCTCTCTGAGTCACAGTCAGCTTTCTCATCTGTAGCAGAAGGAATATAACACTTCTGGGGTTGTTATATTTAAATGATACAATATACAGAAAGGGATATCATAAGCACTTGTGGATTTTGGCATCTGTGGGGCAGAGGTCCTGGAACCAATCCCCCACAGATACTGAGAAACAACTGCTGTTCAGTTGCTCAGTCATGTAAAATGACTGGATATGAAAGTAACTCCAGAGTCCTTGGCACACAGAAAGCACTCAGTAAATATCAGTTCTTCCTCCTAACTTCCACCTTGATCCTATTCCTTCATCTTCTCTTTGAGGTTGTTCCATCAATCATTCATCATTTTTCTATTTTCTTATTCTCTTTGTATCTTCACATACATACATTTAAAACTTACTCTGGGACTTCTCTGTGCTTCCTCTGCAGGGGGCACAGGTTTGATCCCTGGTTAGGGAACTAACATCCCATATACCTTGTGCTGTGCAGCCAAAAAAAAAAAAAAAAACAGAAAACAAAAACAACCCCGCTCTTATAAGACTTGTGTTTTCTATTTCCCTGCTTCTCTTCTCCAAGGTAAAAACTCTTGATATAACCATCTCAGTCACATCTACTTCCTCAGTGCCTGCATCCCCAATTCACTGCCCTCTGACTCTGCCCCACCAATTCATGAAAGTTCCCTTAGTTTGACCTTCAAAATGGTCAGACCCAGAGAATTCCATTCAGCCTCTTTTTACTCGACTGCAGTGCCATTTGCCACTAAGATCACTCCCGCTTCCTTTTGAGACGTGGACCCCTCCTACCTTCAGCTGCTGCTATGCTAAGTCGCTTCAGTCGTGTCCGACTCTGTGTGACCCCGTCCCTGGGATTCTCCAGGCAAGAATACTGGAGTGGGTTGCCATTTCCTTCTCCAATGCATGAAAGAGAAAAGTGAAAGTGAAGTTGCTCGGTCATGTCCGACTCTTATCGACCCCATGGACTGCAGCCCACCAGGCTCCTCTGTCCATGGATTTTCCAGGCAAGATTACTGGAGTGGGGTGCCATTGTCTTCTCTAACCTTCAGCTGCTAAGGCCACTATTTTGTTCCTCCTCTGTCTTTTTAAAATTGATTTATAGTTCATTTTACAGTGTTATACTGGTTTCAGGTGTACAGCACAATGATTCAGTATTTTTACAGCTTATACTCCATTAACAGTTATTACAAGACAATGGCTGTAATTCGCTGTGCTATGTAACATATTACTGTTGCTTATATGTTTCATGCATAGTAGTTTGTGTCTCTTAATCTCATACCCCTAATTTTCCTCTCCCCTATTCTCTGTCCCCTTTGGTAATCACTAGTTTGTTCTCTGTATCCATGAGTCTGTTTATGTATATATTCATCCATATCACTTAGGTTCCACATGTAAACAATGTCATACAGTCTTTTACTGTTTGACATTTCACTAAGCCTAATATTCACGAAGTCCATCCATGTTGCTGCAAAGGGCAGAATCTCATTCTTCTTTATGGCTGAGTAATCTGCCATTGTGTATCTATACCACGTTATCTTTAGTCATTCACCTGTTGATGGGCACTTGGTTGCTTTCATATCTTGGCTACTGTAGGTAGTACTGCTGTGAACATCTGGGTGCATGTATTTTTCTGGATTAGTGTTTGCATTTTTTCTGGGTATATACCCAGGAGTGGAATTGTTGGATCATATGGAATTGTTGGATCTATTTTTAGTTTTTTTGAGTGACCTCTGTGCTGTTTTCCATAGTGGCTACACCAATTTACATTCACACCAACAGTGTACAAGGGTTCCCTTTTCTCCACATCCTTGCCAACATTTGTTATTTATATTCTTTTTGATGATAGCCATTCTAACAGGTGTGAGGTGATGTCCCATTTTTGTTTTCTTGATGAGTAGTGAAGTTGAACATCTTTTCATGTGTCTGTTAACCATTTGTATAACTTCTTGGGAAAAATGTCTCTTCAGGTCTTCTGCCCATTTTGATTGGGTTGTTTTTCTAACAATGAGTTGTATGAGCTGTTTGTCTATAAACCCATTTTCAGTCATATCATTTGCAAACATGTTCTCCCATTTCGTAGGTTTTCTTTTTGTTTTACCAATGGTTCCTTTGCTGTGCAAAAGCCCTTAAGCTTAATTAGATCCCATTCATTTATTTTTGCTTTCATTTCTTCTGCCTTAGGAGACAAATCCAAAAAAGGATTGCTACAATTTATATCAAAGTTTTCTGCCTATGTTCTCTTCTAGGAGTTTTATGGTTTCATGCCTTACATTTCTGTGTGTAACCATTTTGATTTTATTTTTGTATATGGTGTGAGGGAATGTTCTGATTATCTTACATATAATTGCACAGTTTTCCCAGCATCACTTGAAGAGACTGTCTTTGGTCCATTATATATTCTTGCCCCCTTTGCCATAGATTGACCACACGCATGTGGGTTTATTTCTGGGCTCCCTATTCTGTGTCACTGATATGCGTGTCTGCTTCTATTACAGCACCACCCTTTTGATTACTGCCACTTTGCAGCCTGAAGTCTGGGAGGGTACTACCTCCAGCTTTGTCTTTTGTGTTTCCATATGAATTTTAGGGTTATTTCTTCTAGTACTGTGAAAAAAATGTCATGGACATTTTGATGGGTATTGCAGTAAATCTGTAGTTTTCTTTGGGGAGTATGGCCATTTTAACAATGTTAATTCTTCCGATCTGAGAGCATGGGATATCTTTCCATTTCTTTGCATTATCTTCAGTTTTATCAATTCTTTATAGTTTTCAGCATATAGGTATTTCACCTCTTTGGTTAAGTCTTAGGTATTTTATTCACTTTGAGACAATTTTAAACAGAATTTTTTATCTGATAGTTTTTCTTAGTGTACAAGTATAGAAAAGCAACAGATTTCTGTATGTTAATCTTGGTATCCTACGAATTTGCTGAGTTTATTTATTAGTTCTAATAGTTTTGGGGTGGAGACTATATAGAATACTATTGTCAGTTTCTTTTCATGGCCTTTTAAAGGTTGTAACCCTCTATCCCACTTAGAGTTCCATTGTGCCCTTTAAAAATTCATACTGTATATTATCACCCTGGAAATTTTTATTCATCACTAACCCATTAGCCACCACCCATGCGAATGACTTTAAAATAATTATTTCTGTGAGAAGCACTACTTTCATTTTTTTTCCCCAAATCCTACCTCTTTAGGTCAATAAGCACTTACTGGAGTGCTTACTACGTGCCAGGACTTTCACCAGGGATATGAGCAGGAATGCAACACACCTCCCTGAGATGTCCAGAGGGTCCTGCATGCTTGAATTAAGTCCAAACTTCCCCAGATACTCCCAACTCCATTATAAGGGTAAGAAAGGGAACCCCACTGTTTCAAAGCAGGGTCATCCTTCCGTAAGAGAGAGATTAAGTTCTATACCTGCACTAAGACCTCCTAACTGCCAACAACAGGTGCCAAGAGAATCCCAGACACCCACACATCCATACCCCCAAATGCTTATGGCCTGGCACTGAAAGCCTCCTATCAATATCTGTCTTGAAGGATTAATATCCAAAATAGAGAGAATGTATACAATTCATAAGAGAAAACCAAGTAACCTAATATTTTTAGAAAAAATCAAAGAATCTGGAAAACATTCCTTAAAAGAAGACAAACAGCCAACAGTACATCAAAAGGTACTCAACTTCACTAATCATCAGGGAAATGTGAATCAAAAACCACTGAGATCACCACACACCTGCCAAGATGTCTATTATCAAAAAGAAAATATAACAAGTGTTCGCGACAATGTGGAGAAAAATGTATACTTGTGCATTGTTCCGGGGAATGTAAATTGAAAACAATCACTATGAAAAATCATTATGAAAAGTTTAGAGATTTCTCAGATTAAAAACAGAACTACTATATAATCCAGCAAGCTCATTTTTTGGTATATAACCAAAGGAAATAAAATTTTGATCTCCAAGAGATACGTACACTCCAACGTTTATTGCAGTATTATTTATAATAGCCAGATAAGGAAATAACCTATATGTCCTTTGACAGATGGATGGATTAAAAAGTGTGGTACATATATACAGCAGATATTATGCAGCCATGAGAAAGAGGGAAATGCTGCCATTTGCGACAACATTGATGGAACTTGAGGGCAGTATGCTAAGTGAAAAAAAGCAGACACAGAAATACTGAATGCTCTCACTTGTATGCAGAATCTAAAAAAATTGAGCTTACAGAAGCAGAGAGTAAAAGTGGTTGCCACGGGTCTGGGGTGAGGGGAGAAGACAGAACAAGGATAAGTCAGCCAATAAGTTTCAGTTATGCAAGATGAATGAGTTCCGGAGGTCACCATGTACAACTTAGTGATAAAAACTAACTGTACTATATACTTGACATGTGCTAAAAGAATAGACCTTAAATCATCTCAGCACACAAACACATCCTAACTATGTAGAAGTGATAGATAAGTTATTGAGCTTGACTGCGGTGATCTTCTCACAATGCTTTTTTTAATATACATACATCAAAACAGCAAGGGTGGGGAAGTGAGGAGATGTGGGTTAAAGGGTACAAATGTCAAGTAATAGGCAAATAGGTTCTGGGAATGTAATGTACAGCTCCGTGACTGTAGTTAACAATACTGTATTACATACTCCAAAGTTGCTGAGAGGGTAGATCATAAATGTTCTCACCAAAACAACATGGCAATTATGTGACATGATAGGTGTTAGCTAACACTATGGTGGCAATCATTTTGCAGTATACAAGTATATCAAATCAACACATCAGTTCAGTTTAGTCACTCAGTCATGACCAACTCTTTGTGACCCCATGGGCTGCAGCACTCCAGGCCTCCCTGTCCATCACCAACTCCCAGGGCCTACTCAAACTCATGTCCATGGTGTCGGTGATGCCATCCAACCATCTCATCCTCTGTCATCCCCTTCTCCTCCCATCTTCAATCTTTCCCAGCATCAGGGTCTTTTCCAATGAGTCAGTTCTTCATATCAGGTGGCCAAAGTACTGGAGTTTCAGCTTCAGCATCAGTCCTTCCAATGAATATTCAGAACTGATTTCCTTTAGGATTGACTGGTTGGATCTCCTTGCAGTCCAAGGGACTCTTAAGAGTCTTCTCCAACACCACAGTTCAAAAGCAGCTTTGAACTGCTCAGCTTTCTTTATAGTCCAACCCTCACATCCATACATGTCTACTGGAAAAACCATAACTTTGACTAGATGGACCTTTGTTGGTAAAGTCGTAATATCTCTGCTTTTTAATATGCTGTCTAGGTTGGTCATAGCTTTTCTTCCAAGGAGCAAGCATTTTTTAATTTCATTGCTGCAGTCACCATCTGCAGTGATTTTGGAGCCCCCCAAAATAAAGCCTGTCACTGTTTCCATTGCTTCCCCATCTATGTGCCATGAAGTGATGGGACTGGATGCCATGATCTTAGTTTTCTGAATATTGAGTCTTAAGCCAACTTTTTCACTGTCCTCTTTCACTTTCATCAAGAGGCTCTTTAGTTCTTCTTCACTTTCTGCCATAAGGGTGGTGTCACCTGCATATATGAGTTATTGATATTTCTCCCGGCAATCTTAATTCCAGCTTGTGTTTCATCCAGCCCAGCATTTCACATGATGTACTCTGCATAAAAGTTAAATAAGTAGGGTGACAAGATACAGCCTTGACATACTCCTTTCCTGATTTGGAACAAGTCTGTTGTTCCATGTCCAGTTCTAACTGTTGCTTCTTGACCTGCATACAGATTTCTCAGGAGGCAGGTCACGTGGTCTGGTAGTCCCATCTTTTTAAGAATTTTCCACAGTTTGTTGTAATCCACATAGTCAAAGGCTTTTGTGTAGTCAATAAAGCAAAATGTAGATGTTTTTCTGGACTTCTCTTGCTTTTTTGATGATCCAGCAGATGTTAGCAATTTGATCTCAAGCACCGGAGAACCAGAGATCAAATCAGTACACAGTATACCTTAAACTTAGATAATATTATAGGTCAATTGTATCTCAATAAAACTGGAAAAGGCATCAAATTTGACCTACTAATAGTGTATGTGTGACATGTATACAACTGCTCTGATGGTACGGTGGATGAGAGTCCATCCACCAATGCAGAGGATGCAGGTTTGAACCGGGAAGATCCCACATGCCTCGGGGCAACTAAGCCCGGGTACCTAGAGCCTGTGCTCTCCAACAAGAGAAGCCAGTGAAATGAGAAGCTGTGAACACAGCCAAGAGTAGCCCCCAATCTCTGCAATTAGAGGAAGCTCGAGCACAGCAACAGTGACCCAGCACAACCAAAAATAAAAATTTTAAATGTACAGGCTTTCCAAAAAAGTTGTTAAAAAAATTAAAACCCTGCCTTCAGTCCACTGAAGGCGGACTTTTGGATAAAAGTCCATTATGGCTTTTATACTGGTTTCTATCGGTCACCACAAAAGCCTCAGACTCCCAGGTAACCCCTGTGTCTATCTTCTCATCCCTCACGGCTCTGTGCACGCACTTAGTCACTCAGTGAGTCTGACTCTTTGCAACCCCATGGACTGTAGCCCTCCAGGCTCCTCTGTCCATGGAATTCTCCAGGCAAGAATACTGGAGTGGGTTGCCATGCCCACCTCCAGGGGATCTTACCCACTCAGAGATTGAACCCAGGTCTCCTGTATTGCAGACAGATTCTTTACTGTCTGACCCACCACGGAAGCCCCCTTATGGCTCTATATAACCCCAATTGTGTTCAATATCCCATTCCTTCCAAGCTCCCCAAACCACCCACTGTGGTCTCTGGAATCCACGTCTGTCATTAGCAAACACCCCCTAGGTCCCCAATCTCTTCCCTGAACAGTCCTTTCACTTTCTTGCTCTAAGGAGTCTCCCCCAGAGGTTACTGCCTCCAGGAGAATAGGGGCTGTATTTCCTCCCACAGCCCTGACTCTGGGCTTGAAAGAGGATGAGGTCTTCCTTGCTCTTCTTTGCCACTTTCAGACCCTGCTCTTTCTCTCTCCTCCCAAAACACCCCAGCTTTGAGTCATATGTCATCAGACTAGCCCACTCACTACCCTTCACTGTAGATATAACTTACTGACATTTGCTTCACTTCTGTCTTAATTTTTGGTGATTTTGAAAAGTGAAAGTGAAGTCGCTCAGTCGTGTCCGAGTCTTTGCGACCCCATGGACCGAAGCCTACCAGGCTCCTCTGTCCATGGGATTTTCTAGGCAAGAGTACTGTAGTGGGTTACCATTTCCTTCTCCAGGGGATCTTTCCGACCCAGGGATTGAACCGGGGTCTCCCGCATTGTAGGCAGATGCTTTACCGTCTGAGCCACCATACAAGAAAGTGAAACCACGCATCCCAGCCACTCACCTCAACAAATGTGCCTACCTCAATGACCTTGCCCTCCACCCTTTCTCTACCCCTATGGTGACGTCCTAGACTTTGTCATAACAAACCTTTGCAACTATTCTAGGATATAAGTCCCATGTAGGCTCTCCTTGAGCCCTCTCCCCTAAACTTCAGCTATTTCCCCCTAGCACCCAGATCCAAAAAATTCTGACCTTACTTGAATGTATATTCCAGTGATTCTGTCTGTTTACTGTCCCTGCACCCTTCCCCTCCTTAGTCAGCTTATACTCCATAGTCATTCCTTAGTAACTTCTATGTGCATATATCATTTTCCATATTCCTTGATTCATTGTATTCACTTGGCTAAACTCCAAACTTGAGCATTTCTGCCAGCCATGTTGGCCTACCAACTCAACACAGCTCGAAGTGACTAGAAACACACACACACACAAACTCACACTCACTCTCTCTCTGCTGACTTATGTGCTTTAAATTTCTGCCCCGAACCTCAAGGGGGCCCTTGATGCCACCCAGTGGCAACATCAGATTCCCATAGAGTCTTTGCCCTCCCCCTCTAAGATAATTAGTTCACAACTTCTTTCTCCTCCAAGTCCAACACCTCTGCCCCCATGACCACTCTTAGCCAACAATCTTGCCTCTTTGCTCACAAAATTGAGGCAAAAGAGAATTCCACAAACTCCCACTACGTCATTTACCACCTCCAACCATCTGCACCCAGATATGCTGCCTTCTTCCTGTTATAAAAGGTGGGCTTTTCAACACACCTCTCAAAAGCCAGCCAGCTTCTCCCATGAGCAGTTAATGCCCGATTAGGTGGGTAAATTGTGTGTTTGAAGGATGGGTGGCAGGTTTTTCCCCCTCATTTCTTCCTATTGTGAATAAGACCATCATGAATATCTTAATGCCTTTAATTTGGGGGTTTTTTTTAGAATGGATTCCCAAAATGCATAATGATGGGGACCAACTTTATTTATATTTCCCCAGTGAAGTATAATGGATGGTTATAGGGAATGGATGGTTCCCTATAACCTTATAATGGATGGAGGATGGTTCAAGGAACAAACAGCTTCTGACTCACTGTCAGATAAGAGGAAAGGAAATTAATGTTATGAAACACTAATAGAACTTAGTTATGAACTTTAATAGAAGTACAATAAAGAAAATCAATGGCATTTGGAAAATATGTCTGAAGTTATATGTTACAATATAGTCCATTCAAATGATAACGTTTGTATCCATTCCCTTCTCCAAAAAAGCTTTTTTTATGTTTACAGCTTTGCTTGGAGAAATAACCAAAAAACAAAATGGTAAAAAGCTAAAATATTAATTCCTGCTTGCCTCATTTGTGTCAACTTGCAAGAATAAAATTCGGGAAAAGAAGTTCCAATGATCTGATTTTCTCATCAATAAATATTTGGGAAATTGAATTACTAAACTTTAATAATCCAAAACTGCACAAGGACCTATGCAACTCTGTGAAAAGTTTGCTGATGTTAGATGGAGGAAAGTAGAGAAAGGTCAAATGAATCATGTATGCTGGTCACCTTGCTGTACTTGTGCAGACTTCTGTTAATAGCTGTGCTGGCGTTTTCCTATTTTTTTTTTCCAGATTTTTCCATTACAAAAGCAATGTATCTCCAGGCAAATGAGGTGGTTTACCATTTACTACAAAAGAATTTCTTCTTTGTCCATAAAGGCAACAAAGGCAAAATGAAAGAATAAAAATATGTAAGTGCACAAGGAACAAGAGACCACAGAAGGAAACCATAGATAAGAAGACTGAGCAGTTTGGGAAGATCTCATTTCTACTGAGTTTAAAATACTGGATGGAGACAGGCACGGCAGAGTAAGCTCCAGTTCACGTGCCTGCAGGGACAAAGGGAACTTGTCTAAGAGGCAGTACCAAAGATGAAAATGAAGTGGAAGACTGGAAATAAAGGGCTTGTTTATATAACAAAGAATTGAATCCTCCCAGATCCCCTCTCTAAAATTACAGCCACATGACAGGGCCCTGAAAAAGATCAGAAGTTGATTCTCCAGTGAAACTGAATAAAAGGGTTGCAGAAGTGAAAACACCAGGCACTGAAAATGGAACTTTAGTGAAAATCTGCACTTTAAACAAGAAAACCTTTCATTTCCTTTCCCAGCCTTGCTCCCAGAATATAGTCAAGCACGTGTACCATCCAATTTCCTAGACATGATATTGAAGGGTTCTTCTACTATAATAGATAACCCCAGAGAAATACATTCACATACTGACATATGTGGATACCCCAATGAAGAGTTAACCCTTGACTCTAATTCATTGACCAAAAAGTTTGTTTGGGTTTTTCTATAACATTTTACAAAATACCTGAACAAATTTTTTGGCCAACCCAATGCCATGGTGAAATCCCATGACTTGTAAGACCTGTGCATGCATACAAGGTTTCACATCAGATTTTAGTACATTATTTTAAAACTAAATACTCAAAAGCCCTAAGATTTTTTAGGGCTCAAACATTAAAGACAGACAACAAATGGGGAAAGTGAATAAGAGGAGAAACAAAGATTATACAAAGAACAGAAGAATAATTATAGCATCTTGAGAGAAAAATATTGCACTCTTGAAACAAGACAGAGTACTATGGAAAAAGAACTGTGTTCGTTAAAATATAACAGGTCTGCTGTAGTAACAAACACTCAATTTTCAATGACTTAGAACAACAAAAGTTTATTTCTTATTTATGCCAAGTCCAAATCAATTAAAAGTTGTTCTTTTTTATCTAGAACTCTGAGATCCAGGTTCCCACTACTTCATAATGTCACCATCTTTGCACGTAGCTTAGAAGGATATCACAGCAGGAAGAAAGACTGATGGACTGAGGCACAGATTTTAATTTTAATGGCTTCAGCCCATGAATGACATTTGTCACTCCCGACCAGTGGCCAAAACTAGTCCAAATCTAACTGAGGTTGGGAAATAGAAGCATGTGGAATGTTTGTTGAGTTTAATATCCCTACATGAGAACTACCAGAGGAAGCAACAGCTCTTGAAAATTAATATGATAGCTAAAATTTACATCTCCATAGAGAATTTAGAGGATAAAGTTGATGAAATCAGGAATTAATTTTGTAAAAGACAGAGAAATTAAATCTATAATCCACCCAATTGTTAGGAACTCCACCACGAGTACAGAGAAAAAAGAAAGGGAGGAATTTTTCTATGAAGTAATACCAGAAGTTACCCACAGACTATAACCTACAACTCTAAAGATTAAAAGATCCCCCTGACACAGGCATTCATCTTGGTTGTGCTAAAAAACTGTGATCAGGAGTCTTATAAGGCCCAATAAACTGTGGGTAAAGTAAGACCCCTCAGAAGCAAGGCCACCACTCAGTTCGACAAAAGGAGCAGTATAACTAGCAAGCATCTCGCGGAGTCTGCTCCATTCAACAACAGTGTTGTGTTTTGTGTTTATCACTTAACATTATGCAATAATTGTATTTCCATGGCACTGTTATTTTCATGGCTGTTACATTTAGTGATTATAAATATCCTATGGAACAGATATACCATATTTTACTTAACCCTTCCACTATACTTAGACTTACATTTTCAATCAGACTTATGTTTCCAATCTTCTATTGTTATAAATAAGATAGTCGTGGATATCTAGTTGTTCTAAATTTTAATTTAAATTTGGATTCTTTCCCTAGGATGGATATTTCTTTAGGATTATCTCCAACATTGTAAAGGCAAGAGCAAAACTTATTTCTTTTTTCATGATTGTTGGTAGATTAAAAAAAAAAAAAAAATCAACTTCTAGGCTTCCCTAGTGGCTCAATGGTAAAGAATCTGCCTGCGAACGCTGGAGACACAGGATTGATCTCTGATCCAGGAAGATCCCACATGCCGAGGAGTAACTTAGCCTATGAGCTACAACTAGTGAGCCTGTGCTCTAGATTCTGGGAGCCATGACTACTGAAGCCCAGGAGACCTAGAGTCTGTACTCTGCAACAAGAGAAGTCACTGCAGTGAGAAGTCTGAGCATCACAACTAGAGCACAGTCCACACAGCAATGAAGACCCAGCACAGCCAAACAGCCAAAACAATAAAATTAAAACAGAACCGACTTCCACAATTACACCAGTACACGACGCATCCAGGCACACCTGCATGTATGTTTATCCACACACTCACCAGCACTGTACATTTTTATTGAATTTTTTTTTGCTAACTTAGGAAGAGGAAATGGCCTTGTAGGTATTTTTCTGTATAACTATTTATAATAATTTCATTTTAATAAATCAACTCTCCATAAAGTTTGTTAATCTATTTAGCACTTTGCTTATTTCTTTACAGGACTTCTCTCTATTAACCTTTCGTCAGTTACTTGTGTTTAGTTTAATAATATACTGAAAACTTAAAAATCTTTATGTAAACAAATCTGTTAATTCTTTCCTTGATGATCTATTACTTATAAGCACATATGTCTGCAGAAAGTTGATAACCACTTATTGTTTTGCTATGATTAATTTTTTATAAGCCCAATGTGTGCTTATGTTCTACACGCTGGAGGTTCAAGAGAAACAGAAGTCCCTGCCTTCCACCAGTTTACAGAACTAATGTTTCCTACAAATTCTTAGACAGTCCCAGCACTGTTACTACACAGAATGTTTTCTTTTCCCATTGATGTTTCATGTGCCACAAATTCTTATATGTAAATATATTGTCAAAAATCCCAATGGCATTTTTCACAAAACTAGAACAAGCAATCCTAAAAAACCCTGAATAATCAAAGCAATCTTGAGAAAAGAGGAACACAACTGGAAGCAGCACAGCCCCAGATTTCAAATTATATTACGACGATAGTAATCAAAACAGTATGATATTGGCATAAAAACAGACACATAGATCAATGGAACAGACTGCTGCTACTGCTAAGTCGCTTCAGTCGTGTCTGACTCTGTGTGATCCCATAGACAGCAGCCCACTAGGCTCCATCCCTGGAATTCTCCAGACAAGAACACTGGAGTGGGTTGCCATTTCCTTCTCCAATGCATGAAAGTGAAAAGTGAAAGTGAAGTCGCTCAGTCGTGTCTGACTCTCAGCGACCCCATGGACTGGAGCCTACCAGGTTCCTCCGTCCGTGGGATTTTTCAGGCAAGAGTACTGGGGTGGGGTGCCATTGCCTTCCCCCGGAACAGACTAGAGCACCCAGATAATAAACATATTCATATACGTTCAATTAATTTATGACAAGCCGAGAATATATATACAATGGGGGAAAGGGGAGTCTCTTCAGTAAATGATGCTGGGAAAACTGGACAGTCACATGCATAAAAATGAAACTGGCCCACTATCTTATACCATATCCCAAAATTAACTCAAGATAGATTAAAGACTTGAATGTAAGAACTATAAAATTACCAGTAGAAAATAGAGGTGATAAGCTCCTTGATTTTGGTCTTAATAAGGCAATGGCACCCCACTCCAGTACTCTTGCCTAGAAAATCCCATGGATGGAGGAGCCTGGTAGGCTGCAGTCCATGGGGTCGCTACGAGTCGGACGCGACTAAGCGACTTCACTTTCTCTTTTCACTTTCATGCATTGGAGAAGGAAATGGCAACCCACTCCAGTGTTCTTGCCTGGAGAATCCCAGGGACGGCGGAGCCTGGTGGGCTGCCGTCTATGGGGTCGCAGAGTCGGACACGACTGAAGCGACTTAGCAGCAGCAATGATCTTTTGGGTCTGGCAATGAAAGCAAAAATAAACAAGTGAAACTAAAACTAAAAAACCTTCTACAGAGCAAAAGAAAATTAAAAGGCAATCTATAGAGTCGGAGAAAATATTTACAACTCATACCTGATAAGGGATTAATATCTAAAACACAAGGAACTCATGTAATTCAACAGCAAAGAAGCAAAAACTCCAATTTTAAAAATGGTCACAAGATCCAAACAGACATTTTTCCAAAGAAGATATACAGGTGGGCAACAGGTATATGAAAAGATATTCAATATCTTAAATCATTAAAGCAATCAAAACCACAATGAGACATCACCTCACACCTGTCAAAATGTCTATTATAAAAAAAAAAAAAAACAACACAAGAAATAGGTTGGTGAGGACATGGAGAAAAGGGAATCTTTGTGCAGTTTTGTTTGCCTTCCTAAATAGAGTGACCTTGGGTTCCTCCTAAAAATTTTGTCCGCTGGTGGGTTTTCTGGTGTTATACAGCAGATCCAATTCAGTAAAGTCACTTCTCTGGGCTCCCTGATTCTTTCCTCCACTATTTTCAACACCTACTTTGCATTTTTACTTTATTCTGTGTAGGTCATTGCTTTTTCCCATCTTCTGGGAGGTATGCCAGCAAAAACTTAGAGTCATCTGCTAGGCCTTTGCTAGTGTGTTATCTCATGGCTTTGAGGGAAGGCTCCCATATCCACAAACTTACTCTTAAACTTTATACTCTCGTCTTCCTTGGTCAAGCACTCTTAGGGGCCTCTCTCAGACACACTCTCCCAGGTTCAGCCAATGAACTCTCTCTAGATCCCAAGGCTCCTTCAGTATGTAATAGAAACTCCCTGGGCCTGGTCCAGCACTTTCTGATTGAACTCTGCTTATATCTGATGCTAGTTATGAATCTGGTGGCTAGGAGGAGAAATGGAAACATATCTTGAAGAGGACTCTGCACTGTTTCACAAGGCCTTATTTGAAATCTCCTTATAGTCTTCAGGAAAGATGGGGGTAGGAGGCCCTATCCTCAGCAGAGAAATAGACGGCTTCTTCAGAATCAGAGTTCACGGGAATCAAAGTTTAATGTACATCTACACAGAGATGTCTTTATCTCAAAGTCACACTCTTTGCCCATTAAGGCACCAACTTTGACTTAAATGGCTTGTGGAGGCTGAGAACTCAGCCTTCTTAGAGCTTCCCACCATTGCAATTAAGTCCTGTGCCCTGATCTTCAGCTGTTTCTGCACCCCTGCTTCAGGATGTAAGGCCTTCTGACTCTCATATTTTGCTATAAAATTTTGACCAATAAATCCTAGTCTGTAATTTTCTCCCTTCAACTACTCATCCAATTGTAGAGACCTTACAGCCATTAATTTCCCACAAATAAGTCTCAAATGCTGACTCACTGCACCAATTAGCACATCACCTTCCACCTGAATTCCACTCCAGCTCATTCCACATGGAAATCTTAGCAGTCACACTGTGCAGCATAGCAGGAATTATCAATTCACCACTCACCTCACGGCCATCCACAGGGCAAGCAAGCCAGCTCCAGAATCGCAGCCTCACAGGGGGTTTCTAAAGTTCACCTCTGAAGCCAGTGCTCTTAAATTGGGTTTCTGAATTCAGTCAGTTCAGTTGCTCAGTCGTGTCCGACTCTTTGCGACCCCATGAACTGCACACACCAGGCCTCCCTGTCCATCAACTCCCGGAGTTTACCCAAATCCATGTCCATTGAGTCAGTGATGCCATCCAACCATCTCATCCTCTGTCGTCCCCTTCTCCTCTTGCCCTCCATCTTTCCCAGCATCAGAGTCTTTTCCAATGAGTCAACTCTTCGCATCAGGTTCCTGAGAAAGTGCTCTCAGGATAAGAGGAGTGGTAAAAAGAGTGGGACAGGAGTAGAAAGCTTAAATAGGAGTGCAGTACTTGGTGAAGACTAGTTTCAGTGCACTCCACGGAAAGACAGGTTACACCGCAAAAAAGTGAAGGGGGTATAGGGTGAGGCGGTGTGGGAGGCAACCTTTTGTATCACCAAGTCGGTTTCCATTGGCTGAGGTCTGCCCTGGGTGGGAGTGGGCGTTGGCTCCTGGGCAAGGAGACATCCTGTTTGGCTGAGGACTGTTTTCGGGGGTAAGGGGCAGCTGTGAAATGTTATCAATCATTAGCACCAGCAGCTGGAGGATGGGCGCGCTGCCTGTCAACAGGATCCAGGTGGGGCACTAGGAGAAAAAGAGAAGTCATTACAAGAACATCTAATGGGTATATACCTGCGTGCGACCTCAGTCCTGTCTGACTCTTCGCAACTCCATGGACTATATAGCCCGCCGGTCTCCTCTCTCCATGAGATTTCCCAGCAAGAATATTGGAGTAGGTGGCCATTTCCTTCTTCAGGGGATCTTCCTGACTGGGGAATCAAACCCATGTCTCCTGCATTGGCAGACGGATCCATTACCACTGAGCCACCTTACCTTAAATTCTTTTTTATTGACTGTCCTATTTAAATTTAACAACTCCAAAAGGGAGGTGTTAATACTGTCTCCATACGTTTTCTCAAGGAAAATGAACCTTCAGAGTTTAAGTGACTTTCTGATGATTACAAAATGAGGCATCATGTTTTCAGGTGTAATAAATTTGTAGATAAAAAGAAAATGCCTCCGCTTATGTACTTGTAAAATGGATACACACAGAACTCATTTAGAATCATATCTTTGGAAAGTGGAGATTCTGGAGTAAGCCAATTGGATTCAAATCCTAAGTTTTAGTGCTTTCAGTAATACTGCCTCTTGAATAAAATTGTGATTCGTATTCCCTAAATATTCTTGATCTCATACTTTACTTTTGTTTGTATATGTGTGTGTATATATATCAACTTGCTGCTAAGTCGCTTCAGTTGTGTCTGACTCTGTGTGACCCCATAGATGGCAGCCCACCAGGCTCCCCTGTCCCTGGGATTCTCCAGGCAAGAACACTGGAGTGGGTTGCCATTTCCTTCTCCAGTGCATGAAAGTGAAAAGTGAAAGTGAAGTCGCTCAGTCGTGTCCGACTCTTAATGACCCTGTGGACTGCAGTCCATGAGATTTTCCAGGCAAGAGTACTGGAGTGGGGTGCCATTGCCTTCTCTGATACATACCAACTTAGTAACTCGTAATAAATTAGTTGAAATACTACATTTACCAGGCCCTTAGGATAATAAGTGTTAAAAAAAATTACTAAGAAATTCTCCATTAAGTGGTGGAAAAGCCAGGAAATAGTCTAGATATGCAATTAATAATTTATGTGGCTTTTGACTGTGGATTTACTTTATGTCCATTTTCTCATTATAAAACAGGTACTAGTAGCCTATATAATAATATAGATAAGAAAAATGGAAAGTCTGGGAAGTTTATTAACTTTTCCCAAATCACAGAACTAGGAAGGGATAGGTCTGGGAATTGAACCAAAACCACCATCTGACATCAAAACTACTATTGGACACTAAGAAGAAAATGGCACATCATAGATTCACCTATACAGAGACAACCAGTGATGCAGATTTTCAGTATAAAGGAAATTTTCCACCCTTTCAACTCTTTTTCACATGAGCCAAATCTGAAAGCTACACAGGAGATGGAAAATTTCAGAAAACACTCATTCACTCAGCATATCACTGAAGCAGGAGAACAATTCCAAGACAAGAAAGAAGAATCATTAATGATGACCTGCCAAAATAAAAAGTATTTTTCTAGAGCCAGTGCCCTGAGCTGACACAGGATGAGTGGCTCTGATTCCACAGCTGGGGTGGAATTATCAAATCAGGGTCTCTGGCTCAGAGGAGGATGAGGTTTTGTGACAGGAGTGGCTCCCTCCATCACCATGGAAACTATACCAGCCAAACTTGCCCTGGATGGTGGCCTCTGCAGAAGGTTACTGAAATTTTCTTTGCTTCCTCTCCCTCCTCACCACCCCCTACCCTCAATGAATAAATCCCCTGTTGTATCCTTCTGGTCTCTGCTATCTCAGGTCACTTTCCAAAGGAAGCAAAATTCTAGTACTGGCAGAAGTCCTCTTCTGTTTTCCTTAGACAACTTAGCCTTTCTAGGTATCACTTCCCTTTGGATTGTTGTGGGGGATATATTTATTTTATGCATAAGGACATTGTGTGTGTGTGCGAGCCTAGGAAAATATATTTCTGAATACATTCAGCTACCTTCCCTTTGGTTGTTGTTGTTTAGTCACGAAGCCATGTCCAACCCTGCAACGCCATGGACTGTAGCCAGTCAGGTTCCTCTGTCCACAGAATTTCCCAGGCGTGGGTTGCCATTTCCTTCTCCAGGGGATCTTCCTGACCCAGGAATTGAACCCATGTCTCCTGCATTGGCAGGTATATACTTTACCACTGAGCCACCCGGGAAGCCCACCTTCTCTCTACCTCACTCTATTAAAAGTAGAGAGAATTAGGGGAAAGAATTTTCCTGGTTCAAAACTCTTATTGGCTGTCTGTGGCCTATGAGATTAAGAACAAACCCTGTCTTGTATTCAAAATCTTCCACAGTATGGTCCCCAATTCCCTTCCCATTCACCTTTCCCATAATATCCCCCTTCTTACTAGTCACTGAACATTATCTGCATTTGTTTACCTTTATGCTGTTCTCATGTCCCTATGTCTACTTGTACTAGCCTCTCCCAATTCGTTTTTGTTTTTTTTTTTTCACTTTTTGGCCATACCCTGCAGCACGTGGGGCCTTAGTTCCCCAACCAGGGATCGACCCTGCACCAACTGTATTGGAAGGTGGAATCTTAACCACTGGACTGCCGGGGAAATCCCTTGCCTCTCAATTTTGCCAAAATCTTATCCATAACTTTAGTCTCAAAATGTATGAAAACGCTATGCAAATCAAATTTCAGTAAATTATGGAAATCGTGAGTATTCCATTCCTTCAGTGTATTTTATCATTTGTTGTGGCTAAAACTTGAATTTTAAAAATGTTCCTTGATATTATCAAGCCATGTATTTTAAGTGTACAACTTGATGGATCTTCATGAAGTGCACACACCCGTGTAAATACCTCCAGGATCAAAAAATAGAATATTATAAATATCCAGGTAGCCTCTCTCAAGCTGTTACCTGAAAACTGGGTTTGCCTCTTGGTGGGTGTGTAGCCAAGATACAACTGAGCCAGAGAGCAGGAGAAGGAAGGATTTTTTTTTTAATTTACTTATTTTTGATTGAGGGATAATTGATTTATAATTTTGTGTTGGTTTCTGCCATACATCAACATGAATCAGTCATAGGTATACATTTGCCCCCTCCTTCTTGAACCTCCCTAGCACCTCTCACCCCATCCCACCCATCTAGATTTTTCAGAGAGCACCAGTTTGAGCTCCCTGAGTCATACAAAAAGTAGCAGAAGACCGAAACAGACATTTCTCCAAAGAAGACATACAGATGGCTAATAAATACATGATAAGATGCTCAACATTGCTCATTCTTAGAGAACTGCAAATCAAAGCTACAATGAGGTATCATCTCACACCGGAGTGGTCATCATCAAAAAGTCTAAAAATAGTAAATGCTGGAGAGGGTGTGGAGAAAAGGACACCCTCTTGCACTGTGGGTGGGAAAACAAATTGATAACAACCACTATGGAGAGCAGTATGGAGAGTCCTTAAAAACTAGGAATAAAACTACCATATGACCCAGCAATCCCACTATGGGCATATACCCTGAGGACACCGTAATTGAAGAAGGAAGGATTTATTACTCTCAGCAAGTTAGCAGAGCACTGCGGAGATTTTCTGAAGTAGTATCTTCCCAAATAGCAAAATTGGGGAAGTTTTAGCTCAGGGTGCATGTATAGAAGAAGGGACTTGAGTGGTATATGCATATTCATGAAGGGGCTTGCACCAAGAAGAATTTAGCATAGAATTGGTAACAGGTTGACAGAGTCTTGGCTCTGCTTGATTGAAGTCACGAGGGTCAGCAAAGGTCAGCCTCATCATTCCTTAGGTTCTGATTAGCCTGGTGGTTGAGAGGGTTTAAATCTTGCAAAATAGCTCAGGAATGTGCTTCAGGCTAATCTTTACCTCTGAAACAGAGCTGGGAGTCTTTACAATGGATACATTTCCCTGACCTGGTCAAGAGCAAGCACTGTGGTCAACTTGAGATCACAAATTGGCTTAGGCCTAAAATGGCTTCTCTTATGTCAAGAAAGTTCTGTCTAGAGAAAGATAAATAATCTATGATGTCACTTACATATGGAATCTTAAAAATACAATAAACTAGTTAATATAACAAGAAGTAGACTCACTGGTATGGAAAACTAACTAGTGGGTACCACTGGAGAGATAGCAGGGAGAGCAATATAGGGGTGGGGAGTGGGAGGTACAAACTCTTGAGTGTAAGACAGGCTACAAGAATGTATCGTACAACACAGGGATTATAGCCAATATTTGTAATAACTTAAAAGGGAGTGTAGCCTTTAAAAACTGTATTTAAAAATGTTACATCTGGTTCTCTTCCTCCAGGAACTCCCTACTTTATCTGCCCACAATGCCTTTTCATAATTTTCACCCTCTTTTGCAAAGGTAGCTGCTATCATGATATCTAATATCATGTATTAGCTTTTTCCTTTTTTTAAACTTTATGTAAGTGGACTCATCCTAAAGGAAATCAGTCCTGAATATTCATTGGAAGGAATGATGCTGAAGCTAAAATTCCAATACTTTGGCCACCTGATGCAAAGAACTGACTCATTGGAAAAGACCCTGATGCTGGGAAAGATTGAAGACAGGAGGAGAAGGGGATGACAGAGGATGAGATGGTTGGATGGCATCAGTGACTCAATGGACAAGAGTTTGAAAGCTCCGGGAGTTGGTGATGAACAGGGAAGCCTGGCATGCTGCAGTCCATGGGGTCACAAAGAGTCGAACACAACTGAGCAACTGAAATGAACTGATAAGTGGACTCACAGCTTGTGTTTTTTTGTGATGTCTTTTGATCACTCTCATGTTGGTGATATTTATTCACGTTGTTGCATGTGGCAGTATTTCATTCCTTGTCATTTCTCTATAGAACTCAGTCATGAATATTCCATTATTTTTTATGTTTTCCTGTTGATAGGCTTTTGGGTTGTTTCTAATGGCCAAGCAGGAAATGCGCTGAGAAGGTCCTCATCTGAGTCAGGTGCTTCTCTTCCATCTTAAACAATGTACAATGCAGCTGTAGGGTTTTGTACCATGTACTGACATGTGGACATGGATTCATTTTCTCCCTCAGCCGCCCACTCTCCAAGGTTAGCACAGTTTGGTATGAAAACACTCTTGAACTTAGAGCTGTGGAATTACAAGAGTCAGCTATCAAAATGTCTCATGAAACTTTGTTAATGGGGCCTTGAAACAGCCAAAAGGCCTGTTAGGTTTTTTCCATCCAATATTTAATAAAATGTTCAGAAATTATGAGTGTGTGTCCCCATAAAATAGAGCTCTATTTCCTTATGTTTTTTCTAAACCATTGCTATCGCTATTGCTAAGTCACTTCATTCGTATCCGACTCTGTGTGACCCCATAGACGGCAGCCCATCAGGCCTCCCCATCCCTGGGATTCTCCAGGCAAGAACACTGGAGTGGGTTGCCATTTCCTTCTCCAAGGCATGAAAGTGAAAAGTGAAAGTGAAAAGTGAAAGTGAAGTTGCTCAGTCATGTCCGACCCTCAGCGACCCCATGGACTACAGCCTTCCGGGCTCCTCCATCCATGGGATTCTCCAGGCAAGAGTACAGGAGTGGGGTGCCATTGCCTTCTCCATTTCTAAACCATGGTGAGTCACAAATTCCATAATTTTAGGATGTTAGACCTGGAAGGGACTTTGAAGCTCATGCATTTTAATGCCCAATTTTCATGTGATAAAAAAAAAGGCATAGATACATCAGTGATTTTTTTCCAAGGTAAAATATAATTTCCGGGTTTTAGAATGAGGTCTAAAATCTGACTAGAAGGGTCCTTTCTTCCACAAGATGGCATTGCAAGCCACTCAGAAGATTTTATAAATGTGACAGGCCTCCCTTCCCTAGAAACATGCAGCTTTCACCACTGATAATGAGACAAACGTCCACTTTCCTTCTGGAGTGAGGGGAGGAGTTCCACTTTGGGGTCTCTTTACACATCACTTCACCAAACATCTGTGTCTTTCTTTACAGAAAAGCCATCAATAGGGCTTTCCTGGTGGTCCAGTGATTAAGAAACCACCTTCCAATGCAGGGACACAGGTTCAATCCTGGTCTGGGAAGGTGCCACGTGCCACGGGGCAAATAAGCCCATGTACCACAACTACTGAGCCTGTGTTCTAGGGGCTGGGGGGCCACAACTACTGAGCCCACGAACTACACCTACTGAAGCCTGCAGGCCTGGAGCCTGTGCTCCACAAGAGGAGCCACTGCAGTGAGAAGCCTGCACAGCAACGAAGCGTAACCCGTGCTCACCACAAATAGAGAAAGCCCATATGCAGCAATGAAGACAAGCACAGCCAAAAATAAATAAAATTTTTTAAAAAAAGAAAAGCCAGCAATAGAAAATCCAAATGTACCATGCTCTAAGACCACTGGAGGAAGCTACTTGGGGATACAGGAGCGGAAACCGACTGTCTACCATCATCCCCTTGAGAAGTGTTAACAGGTGAAAGGCCTTTGCTGTTTATTCCTGAAGGAGCAGAGCAGCAGCAGCAGCTAACCTAGACTGAGTGGTTATTACACGCCAGCTGCCTTCTGAGTTCTTTGCACGCATTTGCTCATTTAATTCTCACAATTCTCAAGTAGAGACTGTTATTGTCTCGGTATTACTGAAGAAGACACTATGCCACAGGGAGAGTTGGTCACTTATATATGGTCCCACTAACTCTTAGGATGAAGATGCCTTCCCCCCAACCCCCGCCACCCAGAGGAAAGTTGAGGGTCAAGTGAACCTTCTGGAAGTTCGTGTGATAGCACTGTGAAAGGCAGCAGCCACACTTGACGAAGTAAATGTGTTGTGGTGCGGACAAAGGCGCTTGTCCTGAAGTCTGGAGCTCTGCTATATACATCTATAATTTCTTTCTGGTCTTGTGCTGAGTGTTGTCTTGCCCAGACCAAAAACACTTCCCGCAAAGCAGCATACTTACTTAGAACACCCAAGAAAAAGTGACAGGCTGAGTAAAAGTCCATAAGGCTTGTAGGCAGTGATCACATTCCTTCATCACTTCTGGTAATTGAGCCAATGACGTGGGCAGTTGCTTCTGGAATACTCTGTTTTCCCATACATCCCATTTCCCATAAACTGAAAGTGGAACATGCCAATGGGTAAATTAATTTTTGCTGGAGGAGCATGGAGAGTCCCTCACAATGTTTAGACAAAATGTTGGCCTTCACATCCTAGCTCCTGACGGCTGGTGCAGTCCGCTGAATGGCTGTGGCCAGATTAGATTCCTTAGGACTGAGTCTGGGGTCACCAGTGCCTTGGGAGCCAAAGGAATGAACTAGAGGAAATCCAAAGAATCAAGCTAGTACCCAATTATCTGGTAGGATGTGTACAGACAGGTCTCCAGAGAGAAGGTCAGGCCACTAAGCTGGGAACTGGAGCAGGGTTAGAGTGCCAGAAGGTCAGGAAAAAACAAAGGCTGAGAATTCCCAGGCAATTTCCTTGAATTCAGGCTGGAATCGGTAGCTCATCCTTATAAAAAGGTGCTTGCATACTTAGATTAAGGGCACAACTGATTTGAATGTCCAGGGAAGAGAATTTAACATCTCATTACAAGACAAGATATATGAGGAAGAAAATGGCAACCCACTGTAGTATTCTTGCCTGGGAAATCCCATGGACAGAGGAGCCTGGCAGGCTATAGTCCATGGGGTCGCAAGAGTGGGACTCAACTGGAGCAGCTAAGGGCAGCACTGCACACACCAGCCAAGGAGATGTTCCACAGGCATTCAGGAGCCTCTCTGCATACAATGGCCTCTCCAGTGGCATTTGACTCATGGCCGTCTAAGTGTTGGCGTTCATTGCCCCACACTGCAGCTGAGCATGCTTCACACATTCCTCCAATCTTGAAAGAGCCACAGAAACCCATCCTGCTTCTTCACTTTCTGTCAAAAATGCAGGACCAGTTAGGGGGAGGAGTGTATCACTGGGAACTCTTTTCCCTTCCCTGTTCTTCCTTGGTGATGGCGCGTACCGTGATGGCATGCGGCGTCTCTGGTGCACCTCCTTCCATCGAGCAGAATCAAAAGAGCTTAACAGGTCATAAAGATAGTCATATGTCAAACTCACTCAAGACAAACAAAAACATTTTCCTGGGTGCCTTCCAGATCCAGGTCTTCAGAAGTACATATAACTGCTGCTTTGGACTATTGATTTCAACTACTCATTCCACGTCCACCCTGGTGGCTCAGATGGTAAAGAATCTGCTGCAGTGCAGGAGACTCAGGTTCGATCCCTGAGTGAGGAAGATCCCTGGAGAAGGGAATGGCAACCCACTCCAGTATTCTTGCCTAGAAAATTCCATGGACAGAGAAGCCTGGCAGGCTACAGTCCATGGGGTCACAAAGAGTTGGACATGACCGAGCAACCAGCAGACACAGTCATTCCATATCTTAGCCTCCAAATCTCAGTTTCTTGTTCACTGATCAGAACAATGTCTGACATTTGGCTCTTTGTATTTGTCTTGTTCTGTCAAGGTCCTTCTCCTCAAGGTAGTTACTTGGGATTTATAACCAGACTCTCAATCCCATTTCTCGCTTCCTAAACTAGATTTTTTTTTTCAAAGATCTCCCGCATTTCTGTTTTTAAGATCTCTCTTCTCTTCCCACTTTCTTTCCTCTCTTTTCCCTCAGGGTTTTTTCTTGATATTTTAGCTTTGCAAGTCTATCTTGGTGATGACAGAAGTAATGAGTATAGAAAGAGCAAAATTAGCTGGTATCCTCAAGTAATTGGCACTGGGGTGAACTCAGAAGCAAATAAAAATGCTTCAAAGAACTGGCACATAAGGGAAGAGAGAAAAATGTGAAATATGCTAGATTCCTCTGGTTAAAAAAAATAAAACCTAAATTTAATAGTCATTGCTAGTAATGTTCTAAAAATCCATAAGATGAGAGTAGTTTCTCATAACAAAATGTACTGTCTTGTTCCAAATGAAATTAAATTTAGCAAACATTTATTTGATTATCCACTATATGAAAGTACAGCATTACATGAAGATAATGGACAGCAAGCAAAGGATCAGCAAGCTACAGTATCCATCCTCAAAGAGCTATCGGTCCATGGGAGAAAGAGACATCCATACACCTAACATTCCAGCCCAGCACTGCCCAACAGAAATTTAATGCAATTCACTTATGTAACTTTAAACTTTCTAGTAGTCACATTAAATAAGTAAGATAAACATGTATAAATTAACTTTAATAATATTTTATTTGGCCAATATATTTCAAATAACCATGTCAACACATAATGAATATTTTAAAATATTGAAATATCTTTCATTCTTCATATCATATGAAATCTTTGAGATCTGATGTGTATTTTACATTTACAGCATATCTCAATGCACACACTAAATTTTCTTCACAAATCCTTGGTTTATAGTTAGACTTCATAAAATTTACTGTTGAGAAACTCCATTTATACACCCAAAATGTTTGGAACGTATTTTAAAGTTTTCTACTAACTGAATCGAGTATCAAAACATCATATCCCTTTCAAACCTTTATTAATATTTTTAAAACTTTTTCATCCTTTTGTGAAGAATTGCTTTGACTTTGAAACAAATGTATTTCAGATTCAAAACTATGTTTGTCCAAGTTAAGCAAACTCACTAATTCTTGTATTATTACTATCAGATTCAAAGAAATTTTAAGTAAATTGAAAAGCAGCGTAAATGTATAAATATTAACAAACCATTATTCAAATTTTCCCAGTAATTTTTGTAGCTAACACACAACACTGCCAATCATGACTAAAGAGTCATTATTATCCATTTGTGCTATTAAAAGTTTAAATTTCAACCTCAATACCTGCCAATCTAGGACTTATGTGTGTTTCTCTTTTCCTTAGAGCTTCAAATTTAGATGTTTCTATGAGAAGTAAAATAGTGAGAAGTCATGAGTAATGCACTGCCATGTTTACCTTTGATTACTGAATATTTGTCAAGCATTCCTTTGTTTCCAGAAAAATTGGAGTAATGGTTATTTGTGTGTGCACGCATGTGTGTGCACGCATGTGCACATACTCATTGCTCAGTTTTGTCTGACTCTTTGCGACCCCATAGATGGTGGCCCACCAGGCTCCTCTGTCCATGGAAATTTCCAGGCAAGAATACTGGAGTGGGTTGCCATTTCCTATTCCAGAGGGTCTTCCTGACCCAGGCATCGAAACCCAGTCTCTTGCATATCCTGAATTGGCAGGCAGATTCTTTACCACGGTGCCACCTGGGAAGCCCAATGGTACAGTAAATTTTTATAAAACTCTCTGTTACTCAACAAATATGCAAAGAACATAAAAATCATTACCTTTATTATCTCCTATTTCTTTCAACATTCCATAAATTAAAAATAAATCATAAGCATTTGTTCATATATATTGAAAAACATTAATTTTATCATGATACTTTACATAGTTTGCTTCTGAAAACTTCAGATATTTTCAATACATATCACACAGAGGAACAGAGCAATTAACTGTTTTTCCTCTGGCAATTTTCCCAACTTTGAATCAATTGATCTTTGATATTGTTAGAAAGGTTTTGTATTTTATGAAAAAAATTGTTGATGGCTTAACTATAGATCGGAGAAGGCAATGGCACCCCACCCCAGTACTCTTGCCTGGAAAATCCCATGGACAGAGGAGCCTGGAAGGCTGTGTAGTCCATGAGGTCTTGAAGAGTCAGACACGACTGAGTGACTTCACTTTACTTTTCACTTTCCTGCATTGGAGAAGGAAATGGCAACCCACTCCAGTGTTCTTGCCTGGAGAATCCCAGGGACAGGGGAGCCTGATGGGCTGCCGTCTATGGGGTCGCACAGAGTCGGACACGACTCAAGTGACTTACCTTAACTATAGATATTTTACTTTTTGTAAAATACTTTTTATTCTTTTATTAATAATTTTCTCACAAAATTTCCATAACAAATAATAACTTCTTTTACCTAACATCTCTCCATCTAGGTGTGTGTGGCGGGGGGAGTGCCAAGTTGTCTTATAACTGACCAACATTACAAGCTCAAGTCCTATTAAAAATCATTTAAAAACATTTTCATCAGATCAGATCAGATCAGATCAGTCGCTCAGTCGTGTCCGACTCTTTGCGACCCCATGAACCGCAGCACGCCAGGCCTCCCTGTCCATCACCAGCTCCCGGAGGTCACTCAGACTCGCATCCATCGAGTCAGTGATGCCATCCAGCCATCTCATCCTCTGTCGTCCCCTTCTCCTCCTGCCCTCAATCGCTCCCAGCATCAGAGTCTTCTCCAATGAGTCAACTCTTCGCATGAGGTGGCCAAAATACTGGAGTTTCAGCTTTAGCATCATTCCCTCCAAAGAAATCCCAGGGCTGATCTCCTTCAGAATGGACTGGTTGGATCTTCTTGCAGTCCAAGGGACTCTCAAGAGTCTTCTCCAACACCACAGTTCAAAAGCATCAATTCTTCGGCGCTCAGCCTTCTTCACAGTCCAGCTCTCACATCCATACATGACCACAGGAAAGACCATAGCCTTGACTAGGCGAACCTTTGTTGGTAAAGTAATGTCTCTGCTTTTGAATATGCTATCTAGGTTGGTCATAACTTTCCTTCCAAGGACTAAGCGTCTTTTAATTTCATGGCTGCAGGCACCATCTGCAGTGATTTTGGAGCCCAGAAAAACAAAGTCTGACACTGTTTCCACTGTTTCCCCATCTATTTCCCATGCAGTGATGGGACCAGATGCCATAATCTTTGTTTTCTGAATGTTGAGCTTTAAGCCAACCTTTTCACTCTCCACTTTCACTTTCATCAAGAGGCTTTTTAGCCCCTCTTCACTTTCTGCCATAAGAGTGGTGTCATCTGCATATCTGAGGTTATTGATATTTCTCCCGGCAATCTTGATTCCAACTTGTGTTTCTTCCAGTCCAGCATTTCTCATGATGTACTCTGCATATAAGTTAAATAAACATGGTGACAATATGCAGCCTTGACGTACTCCTTTTCCTATTTGGAACCAGTCTGTTGTTCCATGACCAGTTCTAACTGTTGCTTCCTGACCTGCATACAGATTTCTTAAGAGGCAGATCAGGTGGTCTGGTATTCCCATCTCTTTCAGAATTTTCCATAGTTTATTGTGATCCACACAGTCAAAGGCTTTGGCATAGTCAATAAAGCAGAAATAGATGTTTTTCTGGAACTCTCTTGCTTTTTCCATGATCCAGCGGATGTTGGCAATTTGATCTCTGGTTCCTCTGCCTTTTCTAAATCCAGCTTGAACATCAGGAAGTTCACGGTTCACATATTGCTGAAGCCTGGCTTGGAGAATTTTGAGCATTACTTTACTAGCGTGTGAGATGAGTGCAATTGTTCGGTAGTTTGAGCACTCCTTGGCATTGCCTTTCTTTGGGATTGGGATGAAAACTGACCTTTTCCAATCTTGTGGCCACTGCTGAGTTTTCCAAATTTGCTGGCATATTGAGTGTAGCACTTTCACAGCATCATCATTCAGGACTTGGAATAGCTCCACTGGAATTCCATCAGCTCCACTAGCTTTGTTCGTAGTGATGCTTTCTAAGGCCCATTTGACTTCACATTCCAAGATGTCTGGCTCTAGGTCAGTGATCACATCATCATGATTATCTGGGTCATGAAGCTCTTTTTTGTACAGTTCTTCTGTGTATTCTTGCCACCTCTTCTTAATATCTTCTGCTTCTGTTAGGTCCACACCATCTCTGTCCTTTATCGTGCCCATCTTGGCATGAAATGTTCCTTTGGTATCTCTGATTTTCTTGAAGAGATCCCTAGTCTTTCCCATTCTGTTGTTTTCCTCTATTTCTTTGCATTGATCACTGAAGAAGGCTTTCTTATCTCTTCTTGCTATTCTTTGGAACTCTGCATTCAGATGTTTATATCTTTCCTTTTCTCCTTTGCTTTTCGCTTCTCTTCTTTTCACAGCTATTTGTAAGGCCTCCCCAGACAGCCATTTTGCTTTTTTGCATTTCATTTTCATAGGTCATTTAATTTTGATTTTAAGCAAGTAAGTTCATTGAATCTCTTTTGACTATTGATCAAATTTATTATATGTGTGGTGAAAATATCCATTTTATTATCTTAATTTTTTATATAACAAATATTTAAAAAAAATTTGTTCAGCAAATTGCAATTCATGTAAAAACACCTTCTTTCAGCATTTTTTCTCACTGTCTTGGATGCAGTCTTAGCTTCTACATTTCCATTTGCCTCTACATTACTATTCTGCCTTCATTTTTAATTTAAGAATCTGCCCATGCTGATTTTTTAACTTGTAAAAATAATTTAGCCACATTATAATGAAAATAATATGTATTTCTATTTAGTTAACAATAATAATTGGGGAAACAGTGGAAACAGTGTCAGACTTTATTTTGGGGGCTCCAAAATCACTGCAGATGGTGATTGCAGCCATGAAATTAAAAGATGCTTACTCCTTGGAAGGAAAGTTATGACCAACCTAGATAGCATATTCAAAAGCAGAGACATCACTTTGCCAACAAAGGTTCGTCTAGTCAAGGCTATGGTTTTTCCAGTGGTCATGTATGGATGTGAGAGTTGGACTGTGAAGAAAGCTGAGCACTGAAGTATTGATGCTTTTGAACTGTGGTGTTGGAGAAGACTCTTGAGAGTCCCTTGGACTGCAAGGAGATCCAACCAGTCATTCTGAAGGAGATCAGCCCTGGGATTTCTTTGGAAGGAATGATGCTAAAGCTGAAACTCCAGTACTTTGGCCACCTCATGTGAAGAGTTGACTCATTGGAGAAGACTCTGATGCTGGGAGGGATTGGGGACAGGAGGAGAAGGGGACGACAGAGGATGAGATGGCTGGATGGCATCACTGACTCGATGGACATGAGTTTGAGTGAACTCTGGGAGTTGGTGATGGACAGGGAGGCCTGGCGTGCTGTGATTCGTGGGGTCGCGAAGAGTCGGACAGGAGTGAGTGACTGAACTGAACTGAATGATAATAATTTACATATATACTACCAGAACTCAAGCTGCATAAAAATATTAAAATAAATGGATTATAATGTTACACTGCTACATAAACAAAAATCATTCAAACTGAATCAACAGTTCAGCACCAACTAGATCAGTGATGTGCTTATGTATATTAAAGGATGCAGATGCCTGATACACTCTAATACAATAATATATGAGACAACACAGTGTTTAAAGTGAAACATGATCCTATCAAAACAATAAAACTGTGTTTCATGGAAAAATACTATAGCTTTAAATTTTAAATTAATTAAAATTAAATAAATTTAACGATTCCATTTCTTAGATGTCCTATTACAAATGCTCAACAGTGCATGTGATTAGGGCAAAGGCAACTTCTGGTTGATTGTCTACCCTCCTAGTCTCTCTTCTACCACTTTTTTTTGGCTCTTTACCCTTGCCCAAGAGAGAAGGTACTATTAATCAAGTTGGGTTCAAAGTCATTAGTTGAAACATTTCTTAGTGGTTTTTTCTTCCTCCTCTCTGTGCCATGTACATACTAAGTCTGATCAGTCATGTCCAGCTCTTTGCAACCTATGGACTATAGCCAGCCAGGCTCCTCCGTGCATGGGATTCTCCAGGCAGGAATACTGGAATGCATTGCTGTGTCCTCCTCCAGGGAATCTTCCCGATATCAAACCCATGTATCAAACCCGTGTCTCCAAAGTCTCCTGCATTGGCAAACGGGGTATTTACCTCTAGCTCCACCTGGGAAGTCCATGTAGGTGGGTGGTAATTTGAACCCCCTTTCCTGGATCTCTTCTACTTCCTGGTGACAAAATAGCTGTCCACAACTCCAGACTTACTTCCTATCCTCTTAGCAATTCACAATGGAAGGAACCTGCGTCTTTTTCAAAAGGTTTAAAAAAAAAATCCTTCTAGAATTTAATCTATTTGCTTCTGATAATCTTGGCTTGGGCTATATTCCTGTGGCATCAATCTCACTGAAACCTCACTGAAACCACTTAAATTCAGAGAAGGAATAAGTGATTCCCTGAGAAGATTCAGGGCACGTGGAACCAGAAAAAGGGCAAGTGCTTACTAGAAAAGCAAAAATGATCAATCTCTGATACACAGATAAATTGGAAAATAGAAATAATAATCCCTAATTTCCTCATTCGAATATAATTATTGTTGGTATTTTGGCAAATTTACTCCCATTATTTTTTCTGGGTATTTTTTACATAATTGTAATTATAGTTTATTTAAAATTTTTCTCCTGATTTTTTTCCTCTTACCATTCTATTATATGCATTTTGAATATCTATCATGTTCCTAAGCATAATTTTAATGGTCACATGTAAATAAACAGTAATTTACTCCCAAGGACACCAGGGTTGCTTCTTTTTCTTTAAAAATTATAAATAAAACTGTGACAAACATCATGATGTATATAGCTTTTTTCTATTTCTTGAACTATTTCCTTATAATTATCCAAATGTTGAATTACTGGGTTAAAAGATATGCGTATATTTAAGCTCTTTCTAAATTTTTCCCATTTCCCAAAAGGATTGTACTTATTCATAAGGTTATCATCAATATAAATGTAGTCATCATATATAAAACATTCTTGTAAAGTCAAAGGACAACACTAAAGTATGGTGAGGACAGCGATTTCTTTGAAAGTGATGAAAGTGCTTATGAAGAGGATTTTTTAACCTTTGATTCTGTATCAGTTTAGCAGAGATCAGTCCTGCATGGCTCAATTATGCAATTGCATGTGTTGTTTCTTGGAAAATTATGTTAAACATGCTGCTGCGTCACTTTAGTCGTGTCTGACTCTGTGCAAGCCCATAGATGGCAGCCCACCAGGCTTCCTGTCCCTGGGATTCTCCAGGCAAGAATACTGGAGTGGGTTGCCATTTCCTTCTCCAACGCATGAAAGTGAAAATTGAAAGTGAAGTCACTCAGTCGTGTCCGACTCTAGCAACCCCATGGACTGCAGCCTACCAGGCTCTTCCATCCATGGGATTTTATAGGCAAAAGTACTGGAGTGGGGTGCCATTGCCTTCTCCGATGTTAAACATATAAGAAAGCAAATTGACAGGGTATTATTTTTAAGTAATATGAATAACATGGCATAGGATTATGGTAAATTTCAACTAATTCTCATGTCACAAGTATCTTTCATACTGTACAGCAAATTAGGCACGCATGCTCAGTTGCTCAGTCATGTCCAACTCTTCGTGACCCTTTGGACTGTTGCTCACCAGGCTGCTCTGTCCATGGGATTTTTCAGGCAAGAATACTGGAGTGGGTTGACATTTCCTTCCCCAGGGGATCTTTCTAACCCGGGGATTGAACCTGCATCTCCTGTGTTTCCTGCATTGCAGGTGTATTCTTTACCCACTGAGCTACTGGGGAAGCTAATTAGGCATCGGGACAAAAATCTACCCACAGGAACCTATGTCACAACACTGTTAATAAGGGCAACACAGAGGAGACCTGCCTCCTGAGTTTTAGATGTCTTTCTCTCTGTTTCCTAGACACTTCAAATCTGAATGTTTCAAAGTATCTCAAAAATATTTAAAATGGAAATCATTCTAGAGCTTCGCACAGTGCCTAGCATGGGGAAAATATAAATCTGTTTGGTACATGAGTCCTGTCCAATAAATCTACTTTACTTCCTATAATCCGTCATGATAAATATTTTATTATCTAAACTAGAAAGCTCACTATCCTAGAGTCTACCTTCTAGGTACTCTTTTAATTGATTAATCACTAAATTCTCTTGATTTCACTTTAGAAAAGACCATTGTCCCAACTCTTCCAAAATATTTCTATGGCCCTAGTTCACTCCATTATCATCTCTCATCGGATTATTAGCACAGCTTCTTTGGTCTCCTGCCTCTAGTCTCATCCTGTTTCCACTCTCCTAACAAAATGAGCTTTTTAGAATTCAGAGCCAATCATGGAACTCTTCTGCTCCAAATACAACAGCTCACCATCCACACAGGCAAAATCTGAAACAGTGTGCATGGCATATAAGATCCTTCCTTTCGTTTGACCTCAGCCTACCTGCCTGGCCTCCTCTGTTCTCTCCTCCCAACCCTGCCCCGAGCAGCTCCCTGCACACCGCATCGTGACTGAACTGATGACGGTCCTCCCAATTTGTACTAACGTTTCCCTTCCTTCTTTCTGCATATCATTTTACAGCTGCCTCCCCGGAATACTCTCTCTCTACTTTGTGAGTCTGACAGCAAATTTCTACTTTTTCTTCCAAACTCATCTTAAGAGAAAATAAGTCCTTTGAAAATATTGAAGAGGAGGTCAGATGGGGACAGGCTCAGCTACAGAGTTCTGGTGCATAGCTCTGCATGACAGCATTGGTTGAAATTTTCAGAGAGGAAGAATTCTCAGGACAGAATGAAATGAGAGACAAGCAGTGGGCCATGTTAGAAGACAGAATAAGCAGGGAGAAAGGAGTGTAAATGAATGCAATATTTCAGAAACCAAGGGAGGGGAGGGTTTTTAGCACAATGGTATGACAAAAACTGTCCAAGAAGCAGAGAAATGGAGTAGGATAATGACCTCATAGCATGCATTGGCTCTGATATTGAAGAGGCTTTTGTAATCTTAGAGCAATTTCAGTGGAAGGTGGGGGCAAAGTCTGACTGCAGAGCTTTCAGGAAATGGAGTGGACAACCTTAAACTACACTTTCCAATCTGTGGCTGGGAATAAAAAGATGGAAAGGTGGCCTTTGGGTGGTGACTTGAGGGGTAGATAGGAGGATAAGGGATAGGTGTTTTACAAGAGAGAATGTTACTGAGCAGAGAGGATACAACAAAGGAGGAGGGAGTGATGAAAGCTAGAGATCCGAGACAGTGGAATATCCCTGAAGAGACTGAAAGGAGCGTGATCGAGAGACCAAATGGAAGCCTAGGTCTCATGTAGGAGAAGGGACATCGCAGTTTTAAAGAATGTAGGAAAAGAGAAACATTGCACAAGGTCCTGTTGCTGTTGCTGCAGCTGCTGCTGCAGCTAAGTCGTTTCAGTCGTGTTCGACTCTGTGCGACCCCATAGACGGCAGCCCACCGGGCTCTTCCATCCCTAGGATTCTCCAGGCAAGAACACTGGAGTGGGTTGCCATTTCCTTCTCCAATGCATGAAAGTAAAAAGTGAAAGTGAAGTTGCTCAGTCATGTCCGACTCTTAGCGACCCCATGGACTGTAGCCCACCAGGCTCCTCCATCCATGGGATTTTCCAGGCAAGAGGACTGGAGTGGGGTGCCATTACCTTCTCCGCTTGCCAAATGATCAGATAAAAGGATCCTGGACGGGAGTTCTGCATATTTCACAATAATACATCTGGCCAATTTTGAAAATGAGAGTCAAGGATTTAGTGATATCCCACTCTAGTCCTCTTGCCTGGAAAATCCCATGAACGGAGGAGCCTGGTAGGCTGCAGTCCATGGGGTCGCTAAGAGTCAGACACGACTGAGCGATTTCACTTTTCACTTTCATGCTTTGGAGAAGGAAATGGCAACCCACTCCAGTGTTCTTGCTTGGAGAATCCCAGGGACAGGGGAGCCTAGTGGGCTGCCGTCTATGGGGTCACACAGAGTCGGACACGACTGAAGCGACTTAGCAACAGCAGCATGAATATGGAAAATGTGATGAGAGTGAACTGAAGATGCAAGTCATAATCTTTGGAGTCAGATGGACCTGGGGGGAATATTGGCTCTACCACACACTAGCTTTGATCTTCTTTTTTCTTAAAAGTTATTACCACTCCCTTTTACTATGTAAACATGTCAAAACACAGTGTCCACACTTTTGAAACTGTACAATTCTTGGTACCCAGGCTATTGCCTCCAACTCTTACCCACAATCATGTCACTAAAATACTTGTCTTTCCATCGTCTCTACTTTAAGGAAAAAATCCTTACCTCTCCATTCTCTCTGTCACATCCACACTTACAGGACTTGGATCATGAGACCATGCACAGATCTTCAGAGATTCACTTCTGGAGCTTCTGTCAATGCCTTATCCTATAGCTCTGGCCACACCAGTCCCTGGGCTTTGAGACGCTGTGTCTTCCCACTACTAGCTTTGATCTTAAGTAATTTCTTAACCTTCTCTGAACTTGAGTTTCTCCTTCAGAAAATAGGGTGGACTTCCCTGGTTGTTCAGTGGTGAAGAATCCGCCTGCCAATGTAGGAGACATGGGTTCAATCTCTGATCTGGGAAGATCCCACATGCCACAGAGTAACTAAGCCCACGCATCACAAGTACTGCGCCTGTGCTCTAGAGCCTGGGAGCCACAACTACTGAGCCCATGTGCCCTCAAGCCTGCGCTCCGCAACAAGAGAAGTCACCACAATGGGAAGCCACCAGGAAATATCTCCTGGAGACATTTATTGATTAAGTTTAAGAGATCTTCATTAAGGTGTGTGCTGGAAAAGTTTTTAAAAGAATTATGCCATGTGTAGATAAAGATGGTTCACTTTAAAAAAAAAAAAAGTAAAAATATGAACAGCATGAAGCCAGAATAGGAAGAAAAGCAAAACTTGAAGATCGCTTTAGCTTGTAACTATAAAAGATAGTATAAGAAATACTACGTTTAAAGATAATATTGGTTATTCATAGGGAATACTGTAGAGTGAGAATAGAAGAGAGGGAATCACTTTTCTAGTATGAGTCAGTATTTTATTTTACATCCTTTCATCACAGAAAAGTAGAATAAAGATGGATTCACTTCAGTGTAATCAAAGAGCATGGATTTGGGAGATAGACAACCATGAGTTTTAATATTGACTTTGTTTCACACTAGCTGGATGATCTTAGACAAGTGACAAATTCCTTGAGTCTCAGTGTATTAGTTTGCTAGGCTGCCATAACAAAATACCCAAAATTGGATGGCTTAAAACAACGAAACTTATTGCCTTATAATTCTGGAGGTAGTAACTTCAAGGAGATTGTAACAATCAAGTTGTAAGCAAGGTGATGCACTCTTGAAGACTAGGGGAGGATCTGTTTCGTGCCTTCTTCTAAGGTCTGGTATTAGAAGCCTCGGGTGTTTCTTGGCTTGTAGATACATCACTCTGATCCTCTCTCTTCATAAGGCATTCTCTCTGTGTTTCTGGGTCTTCTTTCAAGGCCTCCAGTCACTTGGTTAGGAACCCACTCTACTCCAGTAAAGACTCCTCAGCTGGTAAAGAATTTGCCTCCCATGCGGGAGACCTGGGTTCAATCCCTGGGTTGGGAAAATCCCCTGGAGATGGGAAAGGCTGCCCACTCCAGTATTCTGGCCTGGAGCATTCCATGGACTCCAGTATGCTCCAGTATGCAAATGTGCTCAGTAGTTCAGTCATGTCTGACTCTTTGTGACCCCATGAACTGCAGCCTACCAGGCTCTCCTGTTCATGGAATTTTCTAGGCCAGAATACTGGAGTGGGTTGCCATTTCCTACTCTATTACTCCAGTATAAACTCACCCTAAATAATTATAGCTACAAAGACTGTTAAGTATTTATAACTGCTGCTGCTGCTGTTCCTAAGTCACTTCAGTTGTGTCCGACTCTGTGCGACCCCATAGACGGCAGCCCACTAGGCTCCCCTGTCCCTGGGATTCTCCAGGCAAGAACACTGGAGTGGGTTGCCATTTCCTTCTCCAGTGCATGAAAGTGAAAAGTGAAAGTGAAGTCACTTAGTCATGCCTGACTCTTAGCAACCTCATGGACTGCAGCCTACCAGGCTCCCCCATCCATGGGATTTTCCAGGCAAGAGTACTAGAGGGGGTTGCCATTGCCTTCTCTGCATATCTGAGGTACTGAGGGCTAAAACTTCACCATATTTGGAGGAGACATAATTCAACCAGTAAGACACAGAATCTTCATTCTTTAGATGAGAATAAAAGCACACGCCTTGTGAAACTCTCCTACACCATTCGTGGGAACGTAAATTGGTGCAGTCACTGTGGAAAATAGTATACAGTTTTCTCAAAAAGCTAAAAATAGAACTACTGTATGACCCAGCAATTCTATTCCTAGATACACATCTGAAAGAAACAAACACTAATTTGAAAAGATACACACACCCCAATGTTCATAGCAGCAGTATTTGCCATTGCAAAGGTATGGAAGTAACCTGAGTGTCCATCAACAGATGAATAAAGAAGATAGAGTATGGATATACAATGGAATACTACTCAGCCATAAAAAAGAACAAAATACCATTTGCAGCAACATTAATGGATTTAGAGGGCATTATACTAACTGAAACAAGTAAGACAGCAAAAGACAAATACTGTATGATATCACTTACATGGGGGATCTAAAAAATACAACAAACCAGTGAATAAAACAAAAAAGAAGCAGACTCACAGATAAAGAGAACAACCTAATGGTTACCAGTTGGGAGAGGGAAGAGGGAAGGAACATTATTTGGGTAAGGGGAAAGGATTATTAGGGGATCATATGAAATCATGTGTGTGAAAATTTGAAAATTGTAAAGCCACTCAGGAATTTAAAGAATCTTTCTTTCTTTCTTTCAATAAATAAATATCTAAATAAGTGTGAAGAAAGGTACCTTCCTTGCAAGGTTGTTATGAGAATCCTATATGAACTGTGAAAAAATACCCAGCATAATATCTAAAGCAGAGCAACTGAGGAAAGTGAAGACAAGTCAAAGCCAGTCATCAAAACTGTATTTCGGTTGTCACTGTCTGATTTCCTCTGAGCTATCTGTCAAGAAATCTTGGTAGACAGGTCTTACCAGGTTCCGTGACCCTTTCATATTGCATTCAAGGGTGACCTTGATCCCATATTTACTAAGCACTTACTGTATGTTTGACATTATACCAGGTAGAGAGGTACAGAGGAGACCTGCAGCCACCTCTGTGGTTTTCTGAAGTGGTTTGTACTCTAGGATCAATCCATCATCCCATGAAGCACTCAAAATCTAGAAGCCACGGTCTAGAAAAGGGATCAGAAAACTATGACCCAGGAGCCAAAGCCAGGCTACTGATTGTGTTTCTATGTAAAGTTGTATTGAAAGATAGCCACGTCCATTTGTTAATGTATTGTCTATGGCAACTTTTGTGTTACCACGGCAGAGCTGAGGAATTGTGACAGAGGTAGGCCCACAAAACCTAAAATACTTACTTCTGGTTTTTCACAGAAATGTTACCTTTTTCATTGACCAGATCTTGACTTATACTCTTCCCCGCTGCCCCCCACCCCCCACTGTAGGAGGCTTAGATTCTTCTTAGACTACAAGCCTGATGATTTTTAGAGCTTCAGGTTTATTTACTGCATGGGCCCGTGACCTCTCTAACTTTGATTTGTTTGTTCTGAGGTTCAGGACCTTGGCGTTGTTCATTCATCATAATGTAGCAATATTGGTTCATCACTTGTGGCAAATGTACCAGGCCAGGGCAAGAAGGTACCATTAGGGCACATATTCCCCATGCTCCACTTCAGGCCTTGCTATACTTTGCTTATCTACACTCTTTTCCTGGATCCCATTGAATAATTTGTGATTACTTTTTAAATTTGAAAAGATATAATATGGAAAAACTCATTCTTCAGCAAACATTTGTTGACTACCTATTATATACTAATTATCATACTATTAAATATAAAAACACTGAAGAACTGAAACATAATATTTATGATGAAATTTGAAACTATTAGTTTATAATAAATGGCATTTTCACTCTAAATATTCACTGCCTCTTCCATAGGCCCCTGCCTATGAGAGGATAACATATCTCTGCTCATGGCAGGCATGGTCAGTGTGTGACTTGCTTTGATCATTGGAATATGACAGTCTCACCTCTGAACAGAGAAGTTTTGTGGTCCATAACCACCAGCTCTTTCTCCTTCTGACATGAAACTATTATGTTTTAGATATAGGCTGCTTTTTTATCCTGGGTTTTAGAATGAGAAAGGCATGTAACAGACTCAAACTTCACCCCAGTATAGATATGAGAATTAACCTTTGTTGTGAGCCCCTAAGATCTTGAATTCTTTGTTTCCACATAGCCAAGACTGATGGAAAGATGACTGATTGTATTTTCTTCACCTTTTTTTTGTGTTAAATAACATTTAAGAGTTGTTTTTCTAACTTTAATATTATGGACGACAATTTACAACTTCACGATAATCAAAATAAGGCCTAGAAATAAATGTCACTTGGGAATGAAAGAGAAGTATCCAGTTCTAGCTGGCAACTTAGAATGCTGTGCACATGGTGTGCAGTTACACAAATCCCATTTAACTTAAACTGATGTATACTATTTATTTTAACATTTTACGGTACTTGTTTATTCACATATCTGTGTATCCATCCAACAATCCATCTTATTTCCTAAAGTATTTTAAGTAAGTGTCAGGCATCAGTACACTTTACCCCTAAACACTTCAACTTGTACATCTTTAACTAAATTTCAATATCTGCTTATGAATTTTTTCTTCTGAGGTAAAATGTTTATGTAACATACAAATCTTACATATATCATTTGATACATTTTTGCTAAACAGACACTCCTATGTAAGATGTAGAACATGACCATCACCCCACAAAATTTTCACTGTTTATTTCAATCCGTATATTTCCTGTTTGTATGAGCTCCTCAATGCTGCATGTATTTTTATTCTGAGCTCTGTATGTTTATGGAGAGATTTAAATATATTCATAAAATTCACACTAATATGTCATGTCTCTAGACCTCATGAATGATACACTTTATCAGAAATTTATTTCTCAAGAACTTTTAGCATCTGATAATCAATATGTATTTTTTCTGAGCCATTATTTTTCTCTTTCTACCTTTGCTTTTTGAATAATAATTTTGTTTCTGTAATAACCATCCATCAGGAATGTCCCTACCACATTGTGCAATATAATCATTTCTATATAATTAAAGCTTTGGCAATCCTCTGTTCTACAAGAGGCGTTAGAGGGGCTGATGCTAATAACAACATAATTAAATTGGCTTAGACTGGCTAGCTGAGGCTGGTTAGCAAAAGTGAGTGAAAATGGAAGCGTTAGTCGTTCGGTCGTGTCTGACTCTTTGTGACCCCGTGGACTGTAGCCCGCTGGGCCCCCTGTCCATGGTATTCTCCAGGTAAGAATACTGGAGTGGGTAGTGATTCCCTTCTTCAGGGGATCTTCTTAACCCAGGGATCAAACCTGGGTCCCCTGCATTGTAGGCTGATTCTTTACCATCTGAGCCGCCAAAGAAGCCCTAGTAAAAAGTAAGATAACTGCAAACAAGAGAGGGAAAAAATGGGAAAGATTTATACTACATGTTTGTGGCTGTACACAGACGACAGACTGGAGGAATGAACTGTAACAGCTTCAGTGGAGAAGCTGGACCAGCATGAAGAGGCAAGGCCAGAACAGGGATAAACGTGGATTGGTTTTTATGCCACTTGGAATGTGGTCTTAATTTGCTTCTACTGATTCCCTGCTATCATCCCTTTTTTGGCCTGTAAGATAACTTGTACTCATATCACACACAAAAGTAAGTATTATAGAAGTCTATTTATATACTATTGGACTTCCCTGGTGGCTCAGACAGTTAAGAATCCGCCTGCAATGTAAGAGACCTGGGTTCAATCCCTGGGTCAGGAAGATTCCCTGAAGAAGGAAATGGCAACCCACTCCAGCATTCTTGCCTGGAGAATTCCACGGACAAAGGAGTCCATGGGGTCACAAAGAGTCAGACACGGCTGAGCAATTTTCATCTCACTATATATTATTATACAAGATGGATGTAAAATGCTCAGACCTAAAATCTGTAGGTTGAAGAGACTGCTTCATATTGCATTCACACAGGGAGAGGTAGCTATTACTGGAAGTCAGAACAATGAAAGATGATTTTTATTTATTAAATTCACTGGTAAGTACCATTCCAGTTATCTTTCTCAAGACATTTGTCTTTCAAAATTTAGGCACCCAGATTTAAAAGATTAAAATCATATTTTTCAGAAACTGCAAATTAATGGAAGCTAATATGCATCCTTTTTTCCAAGGAGTCTTCAAAGGAACCAAGTTTGGGAAGAACAGATTTGCTGGACAATGTATATATCCTGTTTATCATAAAGTAAAGGAATTCATGGCTAAATTGAGGTATCTCACCATGTTTTAGTCTTAATAACCTTTTCATAATGATCTTTCTTGCCTATAATTTAGAAGGCCAGAAATAGAAGATTGAGAAAAAAGATAACAGACAACATGAAGAATCTATAAAATCATCTAACATCTTTCTTTCTGTATGTCCTCTGAAAGTTCCTTTATCCCAGATCACTATTTCTTTCTCTCCAAGTACCTTCCTGGCTTCCTGCTGAGGTATTTCTTGGACTCCCTGAATGAGAAACTTAGCTCAAACACAGATTAGTAGGCAGGTTATTACAAGCTTGAAGGCAGTGTCAAAAATACCTTTAAAGAAGCAGTTCTATCATTAAATCATTCTCTCCAGCCCCCACTAATCGCAAGGCCCATTGCTGAAAATTAATTGTATCCTCTGTGTTTATTGAAATACAGAAATGTATTTATTTTGTAAATAGAATAGACTTGGTGGAGACATGATTGTTCTCTTTAGATATCTGAAAAGCTGTCATTTCTAAGATAAACTCCTTTTTATATCTCCCTAAGGCAAAATTAAGCTTTGTGAGTAGACTTAACCACAGGCTAATTTGAGGCTACTCTAGGGAAAGCATTTCCAATAACTAGAGCAGTTAGATGGTAGGACGGAATACTTAGTGAATAGGAGAGATTTCTACCATTCAAGTCATTCAAGTCACTCGAAGTGTCAAGGAAAAGGCTAGGTGAGCACCTGTATGAGTTTCCTGCATACAGTGGCCCTTTATCAAAATTTTGACTCAGTGATACTTAAACCCAAGGACTTTAAATCAGACTTTCATTGATCCAGCCAAAATTGTCTACATATCTATCATATCAGATTGGATGTCATAGTCAAGGGCTTGCGACTGACAGGTATATTTCTTACTGCCAGTAAACTTGTTCTGGGTTTATAAGCTCTAATAAAGATGGAGCTTTATCAAACTGTTTCTCTCGTATAATTCATCAGTTGACAATCTTCAAATGCATATTGTAGGCATTTGTCCAAACATAAGAGCAAAAGCCTCAAAATGCTCACAATATCAGAACAGGATATGTTGTGTTGGCCAAAGAGTTTATTTAGTGTATAGCACAGGGATCTCAGCTCAGTGCTCAGCAATGACCTATAGGGGTGGCATGATAGATATATGTGTATGTATATATGGTGTATATATATATATGTATATATTTATGGAGAAGGCAATGGCACCCCACTCCAGTACTCTTGCCTGGAAAATCCCACGGACGGAGGAGCCTGGTAGGCTGCAGTCCATGGGGTCGCAAAGAGTCAGACATGACTGAGCGACTTCACTTTCTCTTTTCACTTTCACGCATTGGAGAAGAAAATGGCAACCCACTCCAGTGTTCTTGCCTGGAGAATCCCAGGGACGGGTAAGCCTGGTGGGCTGCCGTCTAGGGGGTCACACAGAGTCGGACACGACTGAAGTGACATAGCATAGCATACCATATATTTATACATACAGCTGATTCACTTTGTTATACAACAGAAACTAATACAGCATTGTAAAGCAATATTATACTACAATAATAACATTTTTTAAAAACCTTACAAAAAGTCAAAAAACAAAAAGTTCGTTTAACATCTTATCGAAAAACCCAAACAAACTTTTGGCCAACCCAATTCAGTTCAGTTCGGTTCAGTCACCAGTTGTGTCCAACTCTTTGTGACCCCATGGACTGCAGCACACCAGGCCTCCCTGTCTAACACCAACTCCCGGAGTTTACTCAAACTCATGTCCATTGAGTCAGTGATGCCATCCAGCCATCTCATCTTCTGTCGTCCCCTTCTCCTCCCACCTTCAATCTTTCCCAGCATCAGGGTCTTTTCCAATGAGTCAGTTATTTGCATCAGGTGGCCAAAGTATTGGAATTTTTGCTTCAACATCAGCCCTTGCAATGAACACCCAAGACTGATCTCCTTTAGAATGGACTGGTTGGATTTCCTTGCAGTCCAAGGGACTCTCAAGAGTCTTCTCCAACATCACAGCTCAAAAGCATCAATTCTTCTACACTCAGGTTTCTGTATAGTCCAACTCTCACATCCATGCACAACTACTGGAAAAGCCATAGCTTTGACTAGATGGACCTTTGTTGGCATAGTAATGTCTCTGCTTTTTAATATGCTGTCTAGGTTGGTCACAGCTTTTCTTTCAAGGAGCAAACGTCTTTTAATTTCATGGCTGCAGTCACCATCTGCAGTGATTTTGGAGCCCATAAAAATAAAGTCTGTCACTGTTTCCACTGTTTCCCCATCTATTTGCCATGAAGTGATGGGACCAGATGCCATGATCTTAGTTTTCTGAATGTTGAGTTTTAAGGCTAACCCAATACTTTAGGAAATTAGAGGGACCAGCATATTACTAATAAGACAACCTGTGTATGTGATTGTGAAATTCTATAGGTAATCTTAAAGAAGTTATCACTTGATTCATATTCATATCTGGTGCTTATTGCAGCTTAATATTTTCTCTTTAGCAAGCTTTTATGAAGGGTTTGTAGGAGGACACTGTTATTTTTGTTGACATTGTCTTAGAACAGCTAAGGCTATATATTGTCATACCCCTCTTTTTTCCAACAAGAAATGACCTCAAAAATGGCATGGCCCAAGATCTATCAGTTAGAACTAGACCTGGAACAACAGACTGGTTCCAAATAGGAAAAGGAGTACGTCAAGGCTGTATATTGTCACCCTGTTTATTTAATTTATATGCAGAGTACATCATGAGAAACGCTGGACTAGAAGAAACACAGGCTGGAATCAAGATTGCCAGAAATATCAAAATATTGGGAGAAATATCAAAAACCTCAGATATGCAGATGACACCACCTTTATGGCAGAAAGTGAAGAGGAACTAAAAAGCCTCTTGATGAAGGTGAAAGTGGAGAGTGAAAAAGTTGGCTTAAAGCTCAACATTCAGAAAACGAAGATCATGGCATCCAGTCCCATCACTTCATGGGAAATAGATGGGGAAACAGTGGAAACAGTGTCAGACTTAATTTTTCTGGGCTCCAAAATCACTGCAGATGGTGACTGCAGCCATGAAATTAAAAGATGCTTACTCCTTGGAAGGAAAGTTATGACCAACCTAGATAGCATATTCAAAAGCAGAGACATTCCTTTGCCAACAAAGGTCTGTCTAGTCAAGGCTATGGTTTTTCCTGTGGTCATGTATGGATGTGAGAGTTGGACTGTGAAGAAGGCTGGCACCAAAGAATTGATGCTTTTGAACTGTGGTGCTGGAGAAGAGTCTTGAGAGTCCCTTGGACTGTAAGGACATCCAACCAGTCCATTCTAAAGGAGATCAGCCCTGGGATTTCTTTGGAAGGAATGACGCTAAAGCTGAAACTCCAGTACTTTGGCCACCTCATGCGAAGAGTTGACTCTTTGGAAAAGAGCCTGATGCTGGGAGGGATTGGGGGCAAGAGGAGAAGGGGACGACAGAGGATGAGATGGCTGGATGGCATCACTGATTTGATGGACATGAGTCTGAGTGAACTCCGGGAGTTGGTGATGGACAGGGAGGCCTGGTGTGCTGCGATTCATGGGGTCGCAAAGAGTCGGACACGAATGAGCGACTGATCTGATCTGATCTGAAGGCTATACATTGTCATACCCCTCTTTTTTTCTGACAAGAAATGACCTCAAAAATGGCATGGCCCAAGATGTATGCTAAGAAAATTCGCTTCTTTAAAATTTGACTTCCAGAAAAGTTTAATGTATATGTACTATATTTTTAATTCATGCTTCTTTGAAGTTGAATTTGTGGTTATTCCACTGAGTTTATATGAACATAATTCCCTGGTTGTATTTACTATGCTCATGAGATTTAGTGATTTATTATTAAACTTCTTAGAGTTAATTATGCTTATTGCACCATTCCTCTCTGAAGGAAACTTGGGAATTGTCTTTCTCATCCTTAATTAGGAAATCATAAAATGCAATTCTGAGAACATGGGGACTGTTTTCCTTCACTCAATAAGACTGACCCAGTCAGTTTATTAAACAAAAATGTCTCCTAATACCAGATAAAAAATTTTAACCTTATTATTAAAATATAAAAGGATATTCTATAAAATAGCAAATCAGCTTTTCTCAACTCTTGGTTCCTCATTTTACATTATCAAGGGCAAAAAGGGTTTTATTATTTTCCCCCTCTGCTAAAAAACATACTTTTCTTTTTGAACAACAAAATTTTGTTGTAAGGTTATAAATGTCCTATGAGTGTGTCAGGACTACTATATGAAAATCCTACAAATTGGGTGGCTTAAACAATAGAAACTTATTGTCTCACAGTTCCAGAGGTTGAAAGTTGAGATCAAGGTTGGTTCTTCTGAGGCACGTGGTAGGAAATCTGTTACAGGCCTCTCTCCCTGGCTTGTAGAAGGCCAACTTTTCTCCATTTATGTCTAACTCTATGTTCATTTCCCCTTGATCATAAAGACATCAGTCATATTGGATTAGGACCCACTCTAATGGCTTCATTTGAAATTTAACTCTGTAAAGACCCTATCTCCAAATAAAGTCACATTCTGAGGTACTGGGGATTAAGACTCCAACATGACCTCTTTGGAGTGACACATTACAACCCAGAACAATTGTCATCATGGAAAATGTCTTACAATGTGAGTTACTTGTCCAGCAATGTTTTTAGCAAATTTTTGATTTGTTAAAAAGAGGAGGAATTACCTTTGTAACCTATTTTTCTTCTTTATTTTTCCCTACATTTTAAGCAGAGAAGATAACATGGTCTAAAAATACATAAAGTAAAAGTGCTCAAAACCAGAGAGAAACAGGCAAGTCCATAATCATAGTGGGAACTTTTTATACATACTTCTTTTAGTAATTTACAGAGAAAACAGATAAAACTTAAGGATATACCAGGAAAGAATAAGCAAGAAAGTGTACTTAATGAACAAATATAGAGTATTCTACCCAAGACGTCAAAACATATTTTCTTTTCAAGCACATTTACAGAAATTAACTATAAACTGGCCCATGAAGCAAATCTCATCAGAGTTCAAATGAATGAAGTCATAAAGACCAGAGAGAGTATATTATTGCCCTAATACACATAATCTAGAAAGGAATAATTAAAGGTAATCAGAAAATTCTCATGTATTTGGAAATTTAGCACATATTCTAACAAGTCATGGTCAAAGAGGAAATAAACCATAACAGAATTAGAAAATATTTTGAATTTAACAATATCAAAATGTATAATCAAATTTTGTACAGTTTAGCTTTAAAAAATCCTTAGAAGGAAATTTACAGCCTTAAAGCCATACAGTAGGAAAGAAGACTAAAAATTAATCAGCAAGCATTCTACCTCTAGAGAGATTATAAAAGGACTAAAAAATAAGTACCAAACAGTAGAAAAAATAAAATAGTAAAGAAGAGAAATTAATGAAATAGAAACATGTATGATAAAGAATCAGCAAAAGAAAACAAAAAGTTTAAAGACTAATACAATTTAAAAGCCTCTGGTGAGACTTTAAAAAAAAAGACAATACAAATATCCAATATAAGGAATGAGAAAATAGACCACATTACAAATCCTGTGCACACATGCTAAGAGAAAAACTAAGAAAGTTATTCAGATATTCTTAATGTTTTATTCTCCCCACTTCCCAGCTTTGAGGGACTGTCCAAAATTACTGCTTAAAATAAGTGGATTATTGAATAGATCCAGGAAACATTTATCCTATAAATTTCTTGGCATCAATAATATGGGAGCCATCATCTAATTATTAATGCAAGTAAGGGCCACAGGAAGTTCCTATGATTAAATTTTGGGAGTGATCATCAAGGCTCCTTTAAAGCAATGGTGTCTTTTTTTCCCCTCACTAAAATGTAATTAGTTATCCCAACACATAGTAAAATAGACTAATGTTTCAAGTTTCACTCTCTTTCTAGTGGAGGTGAAGTCAGTACAAGGTGCAAACAAAAATGTCATTACGAAGCCAAATGTTAGAGAAATATACATTTGCCTCTGAGTAATTAAAATTCTTTTGTTATATGAGCATAACTTGAAATACTGAACTAAGGGAGCCATGAGCAAGAGGCTGGTAATTCTACATAGAAGGCGTAATGCTTCCTTTGTGGCTTAGCTGGTAAAGAATCTGCCTGCAATGTGGGAGACCTGGGTTCAATCTCTGGGTTGGGAAGATCTCCTGGAGAAGGGAAAGGCTACCCATGGAGAATTCCATGGACAGTCCATGGGGTCACAAAGAGTCGGACACGACTGAGCAACTTTCACTTCAATGAACTTTAACATATATTACCTAGCAATATGCAACTTTTGTATTGTTATTACTTTTTAGGCTTTGAATTTCCAGTTTTATCTTTGCATAGATCAAGATAATAGCCAGTGTTACTTAACACTTCAGAATATTTGGGTTCCACAAGGCATCACTTGTATTTCTACATGCTCCTTACTAGAGTGACATTTCTGTAAGATTCAGTTAAGTTCAGTCATTCAGTTGTGTTCGACTCTGCGACCCCATGAATCGCAGCACGCCAGGCCTCCCTGTCCATCACCAACTCCCGGAGTTCACTGAGACTCACGTCCATCCAGGTGGTGATGCCATCCAGCCATCTCATCCTCTGTTGTCCCCTTCTCCTCCTGCCCCCAATCCCTCCCAGCATCAGGCTCTTTTCCAATGAGTCAACTCTTCACATGAGGTGGCCAAAGTATTGGAGTTTCAGCCTCAGCATCAGTCCTTCCAATGAACACCCAGGACTGGTCTCCTTTAGGATGGACTAGTTGGATCTCCTTGCAGTCCAAGGGACTCACAAGAGTCTTCTCCAACACAACAGTTCAAAAGCATCAACTCTTTGGCACTCAGCCTTCTTCACAGTCCAGCTCTCACATCCATACATGACCACAGGAAAGACCATAGCCTTGACTAGATGGACCTTTGTTGGCAAAGTAATGTCTCTGCTTTTGAATATGCTATCTAGGTTGGTCATAACTTTCCTTCCAAGGAGCAAGCATCTTTTAATTTCATGGCTGCAATTACCATCTAAAGTGACTTTGGAGCCCCAAAAAATAAAGTGTGACACTATTTCCACTATTGCCCCATCTATTTCCCATGAAGTGATGGGACCAGATGCCATGATCTCAGTTTTCTAAATGTTGAACTTTAAGCCAACTTTTTCACTCTCCTCTTTCACTTTCAAGAGACTTTTTAGTTCCTCTTCACTTTCTGCCATAAGGGTAGTGTCATCTGCATATCTGAGGTTTTTGATATTTCTCCCGGCAATCTTGATTCCAGCTTGTGCTTCTTCTAGCCCAGTGTTTCCCATAATGTACTCTGCAAATAAGTTAAATAAGTAGGGTGACAATACAGCCTTGACATACTCCTTTTCCTATTTGGAACCAGTCTGTTGTTCCTTGTCCAGTTCTAACTGTTGCTTCCTGACCTGCATACAGATTTCTCAAGAGGCAGGTCAGGTGGTCTGGTATTCCCATCTCTTTCAGAATTGTCCACAGTTTATTGTGATCCACACAGTCAAAGGCTTTGGCATAGTCAATAAAGCAGAAATAGATGTTTTTCTGGAACTCTGTTGCTTTTTCGATGATCCAGCAGATGTTGGCAATTTGATCTCTGGTTCCTCTGCCTTTCCTAAAACCAGCTTGAACATCTGGAATTTCGCAGTTCACATATTGCTGAAGCCTGGCTTGGAGAATTTTGAGCATTACTTTACTAGCATGTGAGATCAGTGCAATTGTGCTGTAAGATTAGGAACACCTATGCTATGCTAGGGGTAAAGAATCCACCTGCCAATACAGGAGATGCAAGAGACGCAGGTTTGATTCCTGGGTTGGGAAGATCCCTTGGAGTAGGAAATGGCAACTCACTCCAGTATTCTTGCCTGGAAAATTTTATGGGCAGAGACTGAGCACAGCACAGCATTATGAAAATAAGAAAAGTTATTTCTCTGTTGATAAGTATTTTTTTAGAAGCCCTGATTTAAAGTTGCTTTGGTGTGTTCAGAAGCTGAGACATATGCAGAGTTATAGACACAGATCTGACTTGTCAGATGCTTCTTGTGTGGAACTTGAAAAAACTTCATGTTTTGTTTCTGGACAAAGCAAAAGATACAAGAATGTACCAAGAGTAATAGAGTAAACAGCCACCTATCTGATAGCCAGGACTAACCAAAATTAACATTTAGTAATATTTTCTTCACATCTCTTGATCTATGTTTGGAGGGGAAAAAACAAAGAAATAAAATTCTACAAGTTAAATTTAAGCTCTGTAAAATCTCTTTTCTAATGCTTGTCTTCTTCATCCCTCCCAGAGGCAAGCACCAGGAACTTATTGTCTAGGCAGTGCTTTTGTTTTTAGGACAGATTAAATATCCATAAATAATAGTATTGTGTGTTTATTGTTTTGCAACTTCCTTTTTTCATTTAACATTTTCTAAACCTGCGCATGTAGATACTTATAGCTCTGTTTCATTCATTTTAAATGATATATAGTAGCCCATCTTATGACTAGAACACAACTTCTCTTTTCTCTTACTGAGGAACATTCAGGATGTTTCTGTTTTGCCATTTTTGCCATTACCAAACAATTTGCAGTTAATATTCATATATATGTGTATGTATGGCACCCCACTCCAGTACTCTTGCCTGGAAAATCCCATGGGCAGAGGAGCCTGGTAGGCTGCAGTCCATGAGGTCGCTAAGAGTCAGACACGACTGAGAAACTTCATTTTTACTTTTCACTTTCATGCATTGGAGAAGGAAATGGCAAACCACTCCAGTGTTTTTGCCTAGAGAATACCAGGGACGGGGGAGCCTGGTAGGCTGCCGTCTATGGGGTCACACAGAGTCGGACACGACTGAAGTGACTTAGCAGCAACATATATAGATTCAATATATTATATATATATATATATATATATATATGCATGAGAATAGATATATTTGAATTTCTTAAGAGCAGTGGTCTCCTACTTTGTTCATCAGGCTGTCCTATGAAGAAAACATTTAACTGCCTATCCACGGTATTTCTATATTCATTTTATATTCATGAACTATCATACCGGTATACAATATCCACTCTGAAATGTAAATTCTTTTCTTAAAAGATAAAATAAGTAACTACAAAGTTCTTTTATTTTCACCCCACATCCCATTTGAATTACTGGGGTGCAGGATATAAACATATAAATACAGTAGTTGGCTGCAATCTCAAAAACAACAGAATGATCTCTGTTCATTTCCAAGGCAAACCATTCAATATCACAGTAATCCAACTCTATGCCCCAATCAGTAACGCCGAAGAAGCTGAACGATTCTATGAAGACCTACAAGACCTTTTAGAACTAACACCCAAAAAAGATGTCCTTTTCATTATAGGGGACTGGAATGCAAAAGTAGGAAGTCAAGAAACACCTGGAGTAACAGGCAAATTTGGCCTTGGAATATGGAATGAAGCAGGGCAAAGACTAATAGATGTTTGCCAAGAAAATGCACTGGTCATAGCAAACACCCTCTTCCAACAATACAAGAAGACTCTACACATGGACGTCACCAGATGGTCAACACTGAAATCAGATTGATTATATTCTTTGTAGCCAAAGATGGAGAAGCTCTATACAGTCAACAAAAACAAGACCAGGAGGTGACTGTGGCTCAGATCATGAACTCCCTATTACCAAATTCAGACTTAAATTGAAGAAAGTAGGGAAAACAACTAGACCATTCAGGTATGACCTAAATCAAATCCCTTATGATTATACAGTGGAAGTGAGAAATAGATTTAAAGGCCTAGATCTGATAGAGCGCCTGATGAACTATGGACTGAGGTTCGTGACACTGTATAGGAGACAAGGATCAAGACCATCCCCATGCAAAAGAAATGCAAAAAAAACCAAAATGGTTGTCTGGGAAGGCCTTACAAATAGCTGTGAAAAGAAGAGAAGTGAAAAGCAAAGGAAAAAAAGGAAAGATATAAGCATGTGAATGCAGAGTTTCAAAGAATAGCAAGAAGAGATAAGAAAGTCTTCCTCAGTGATCAATGCAAAGAAATAGAGGAAAACAACAGAATGGGAAAGACTAGAGATCTCTTCAAGAAAATTAGAGATACCAAGGGAACATTTCATGCAAAGATGGGCTCGATAAAGGACAGAAATGGTATGGAACTAACAGAAGCTGAAGATATTAAGAAGAGATGGCAAGAATACACAGAAGAACTGTACAAAAAAGATCTTCACAACCCAGATAATCATGATAGTGTGATCACTGACTTAGAGCCAGACATCCTGGAATGTGAAGTCAAGTGGGCCTTAGAAAGCATCACTACGAACAAAGCTAGTGGAGGTGATGGAATTCCAGTGGAGCTATTCCAAATCCTGAAAGATGATGCTGTGAAAGTGCTGCACTCAATATGCCAGCACATTTGGAAAACTCAGCAGTGGCCACAGGACTGGAAAAGGTCAGTTTTCATCCCAATCTCAAAGAAAGGCAATGTCAAAGAATGCTCAAACTACTGCACAATTGCACTCATCTCACACGCTAGTAAAGTAATGCTCAAAATTCTCCAAGCCAGGCTTCAGCAATATGTGAACCATAAACTTCCTGATGTTTAAGCTGGTTTTAGAAAAGGCAGAGGAACCAGAGATCAAATTGCCAACATCCGCTGGATCATGGAAAAAGCAAGAGAGTTCCAGAAAAACATCTATTTCTGCTTTATTGACTATGCCAAAGCCTTTGACTGTGTAGATCACAATAAACTGTGGAAAATTCTGAAAGAGATGGGAATACCAGACCACCTGATCTGCCTCTTGAGAAATCTGCATGCAGGTCAGGAAGCAACAGTTAGAACTGGTCATGGAACAACAGACGGGTTCCAAATAGGAAAAGGAGTACGTCAAGGCTGTATATTGTCACCCTGTTTATTTAACTTATTTGCAGAGTACATTATGGGAAACACTGGGCTGGAAGAAGCACAAGCTGGAATCAAGATTGCCGGGAGAAATATCAATAACCTCAGATATGCAGATGACACCACCCTTATGGCAGAAAGTGAAGAGGAACTCAAAAGCCTCTTGATGAAAGTGAAAGAGGAGAGTGAAAAAGTTGGCTTAAATTTCAACATTCAGAAAACGAAGATCATGGCATCTGGTCCCATCACTTCATGGGAAATAGATGGGGAAACAGTGGAAACAGTGTCAGGCTTTATTTTGGGGGGCTCCAAAATCACTGCAGATGGTGATTGCAGCCATGAAATTAAATGATGCTTACTCCTTGGAAGGAAAGTTATGACCAACCTAGATAGCATATTCAAAAGCAGAGACATCCCTTTGCCAACAAAGGTCCGTTTAGTCAAGGCTATCATGTATGGATGTGAGTGTTGAACTGTGAAGAAGGCTGAGCGCCGAATAAATTGATACTTTTGAACTGCTGTGTTGGAGAAGACTCTTGAGAGTCCCTTAGACTGTAAGGAGATTCAACCAGTCCATTCTAAAGGAGATCAGCCCTGGGATTTCTTTGGAAGGAATGATGCTAAAGCTGAAACTCCGGTACTTTGGCCACCTCATGTGAAGAGTTGACTCACTGGAAAAGACTCTGATGCTGGGAGGGATTGAGGGCAGGAGGAGAAGGGGAGGACAGAGGATGAGATGGCTGGATGGCATCACTGACTTGATGGACATGAGTCTGAGTGAACTCTGGGAGTTGGTGATGGACAGGGAGGCCTGGTGTGCTGCGATTCATGGGGTCACAAAGAGTCAGACACGACTGAGGGACTGAACTGAACTGAACTTTACTTATATTACTATCATATTATTATCATATTTTATTATTATTATATATCTACCCTTTAATATATTATTATTATTATCTATTTCCAAAGAACTGTACTAATTTGTATCCTTTCTAACGGAGTATGAAAATTTCCATTTTCCTACAACTTTACTAGTTAGTTCAGTTGCTCAGTCATGTCCAACTCTTTGCGACCCCATGGACTGCAGCACACCAGGCTACCCTGTCCTTCACCAACTCCTGGAGCTTCTCAAACTCATGTCCATCAAGTCAGTGATGCCATCCAACCATCTCATCCTCTGTCGTCCCCTTCTCCTCCTGCCTTCAGTCTCTCCCAGCATCAGGGTCTTTTCTAATGAGTCAGTTCTTTCATATCAGGTGCCCAAAGTATTAGAGTTTCAGCTTCAGCATTAGTCCTTCTAATGAACAATCAGGACTGATTTCCTTCAGGATTGACTCGTTTGATCTCCTTGCAGTCTAAGGGACTTTCAAGAGTCTTCTCCAACACTGCTCTTCAAAAGCATCAGTTCTTTAGCAGTCACACCCATACATGACTACTGGAAAAACCATAGCTTTGACTAGATGGACCTTTGTCGGCAAAGTAATGTCTCTGCTTTTTAATATGCTATCTCCATTGGTCATAGCTTTTCTTCCAAGGAGCAAGCATCTTTTAATTTCATGGCTTCAGTCACCATCTGCAGTGATTTTGGAGAACAAGAAGATAAAGTCTGTTACTGTTTCCATTGTTTCCCCATCTACTTGCCATGAATTGATGGGACCAGATGCGGTGATCTTAGTTCTTTGAATGTTGAGTTTTAGCATGAGCTTTTTGAATTTTTAGTTGAATTTTTTAATTTAGTTGATTTTTTTGAATGTTGAGTACCTTACTAGTACTTGATATGAACAGATAGTTCAAACATTTTATTTTGAAAAAAATTTCAAACCAGCAGAAAAGTTGATAGAATATCAGAGTGATCTCCTGTATAAGCTTCACCTAGATTCAATAATTACTAACTTTGTTACATTTACTTTCTTTCTCTATCTCTCTCTTCTTTCCTCCCTCCTCTTCTTCCCTTCATATGCCCTTATAATTTTTATTTCCATAATGTTTTTCCTGAGCCATTTAAAAATAAGTTGCAGAAAGTATGACCTGTTAGTCCTAAGTACTCCCACATGTATCTCCTAAGAACAAAGACATTGTCTTATATAACCGTGGCACAATGATCAAATTCAGGAAACTTAACACTGAAAAAGAGTATAACATTTCACCAATTTTCCCAATTAAGAATTAAGTCTTTTTTTTTTTTTGGCGAATTATTGCATTTCACCAATTTTCCCAATGAAGAATGGAGTCCCGATTAAGAAATAGGTAAATAATAGAACTTTGTATTTACTTATTTTAGCTTTTACTGGAGCTCGGTAACAACCTAGAGGGGTGGAATGGGGAGGGAGGTGGGATAGATGTTCAAATGGGAGGGGACATGGGTAAACCTATAGCTAATTCATGTTGATGTTTGGTAGAAACCAACACAATACTGTAAAGCAATTATCCTCTAATTAAAAATAAATAAATTTTAAAAAGAACTAAGTCCTTTTTTAAGAAGCATAATCTCTTAACATCCAAACTTATTATTTATTTATTTTAGGCTTCGATGGGGCTTCACTGTTTCACGTGGGCTTTCTCTAGTTGTGGCAAGTGGGACCTACTCTTTGTGCCAAGCACAGGCTCTAGGAGGACAGACTGAGCAGTTGTGGCCCATGAGCTTAGTTGCTCTGTGGCATGTGGAATCTTCCTAGACCAGATGAATTCTTAACCACTGGACCACCAAGGAAGTCCCCAGTTAAGTCCTTTTTAGCAATTTTTTTCCTAAAAATCACTTTAGTTGTTGCCTTTAATTGTTGTTTCTCTTTAGCCTCCTTTAATCTAGAACAGCTCCTTGGATAGTCTTTCTTTTTCATGACACTGATATATTTGAAGAGTACAGGCCAGTTATTTTGTTTCCTGTTCCTAAATTTGGATTTGCCTGATGGTTTACACATGATTAGATCAGGTTATATATTTTTGGCAGGAATACATGTAAGTGATGTTGTGGTCTTCTCAGTGAATTACATCAGGAGGTTGTCAGATTATCTTAAGTTGTGCTGATCTAATGCACAAGAAATGAAAATCCATTTTATTTTGCATTTCCTTGATTACTCACAAGGTTGAGCATCTTTTCCTTGGCAATTCAAGTTTCTTCCTTTAGAGTTTTTTTTTTTTTTTTAATCATCTTTGCTTATTTTTCTTTTGAAAAATCCTTTATAATCCTTTTTTTAATGATTCATCTGAGTTATTTGGCAGTCATATGTCATAAATATTCTTCCAAACAGTCACTTGTCTTTTATATTTACTTATATTACCCTTTTTTAAAAAAAAACAGATATTTAAAGTTTCAATGTAGTCTAATTCTACCAAGAATCCTACCAATTCTACCAAGATTCCTTTTTGTCTCTTGTTAAAAAAAAAGAAAAGTTTCTTATGCTGTAAATATATCTTACATTTACTCTTTACAATTTCGATATTTATTTTTCCCATTTGGGTATTTAATCATTTATGATGCAAGGAAGAAACTTTTATAATATATATCTATTTTTTATAATAGATGAAGTATATTTTTCTATTATATTTTTATAATAAAAATCTATTTTTATAATATGTATATCTCACTATCCCAATGCTATTCTTGACCACCTTGTTTTTTTGCCACTGATTGGTGATACCTGCTCTATCATACACCAGGAACCTATATAAGCTTGGATCTTTTTGTGGACTCTCTATTTTGTTGTATTAATCTATTTGTTGATCCTTACATTGATACAAAACTGACTTAAGCACTCTAAAATGACCTGGGGTGTAGGTGTCTCATTAACTACTCAGGCTACTCCTCTTCCTCTTGCTTCTTTTTATTCAGTCCCCTCCCCCAAATTATTGTGGCTACTCATGTGTCTTAACTCTTCCATCTAAGTTTTCAAACCAGTTTTCAAGACCCTTAAAACACTCATACTGAGGTTTTTATTGGAAGTGCATCAACTTTATGAATTAAGTTACATGTAATTTAACCTTTATGATCATGAGTCCTTCCGTACATAAGCATGAATTTGATCTATCTTGTACTTAGTCAGTTCCTATGTTATGCTCTGACCTCGGTCGTGGGGTAGCTCCTCTCGGCCGTGCTTAGTGCGCCAGTCCTCACCGCCGTCCTTCCTCGGTCATTGGGTAGCTCCTCTCAGTGCGCCGCGCAGCCGGCGAGGGGCTCTCAGTGCGCCGCGCAGCCGGCGAGGGGCCTCGGCGCCGCGCAGCCGGCGAGGGGCTTCAGGCGCCGCGCAGCCGGCGAGGGGCTCTCAGTGCGCCGCTGGCGGGTAGGCCGGGCGCTCTCAGGGAATGTGAAGTCAAGTGGGCCTTAGAAAGCATCACTAAGAACAAAGCTAGTGGAGGTGATGGAATTCCAGTGGAGCTATTCCAAATCCTGAAAGATGATGCTGTGAAAGTGCTGCACTCAATATGCCAGCAAATTTGAAAAACTCAGCAGTGGCCACAAGATTGGAAAAGGTCAGTTTTCATCCCAATCCCAAAGAAAGGCAATGCCAAAGAGTACGCAAACTACTGCACAATTGCACTCATCTCACACGCTAGTAAAGTAATGCTCAAAATTCTCCAAGCCAGGCTTCAGCAATATGTGAACCATGAACTTCCTGATGTTCAAGCTGGATTTAGAAAAGGCAGAGGAACCAGAGATCAAATTGCCAGCATCCGCTGGATCATCGAAAAAGCAAGAGAGAGTTCCAGAAAAACATCTATTTCTGCTTTATTGACTATGCCAAAGCCTTTGACTGTGTAGATCACAATAAACTGTGGAAAATTCTGAGAGAGATGGGAATACCAGACCACCTGATCTGCCTCTTGAGAAATCTGTATGCAGGTCAGGAAGCAACAGTTAGAACTGGTCATGGAACAACAGACTGGTTCCAAATAGGAAAAGGAGTACGTCAAGGCTGTATATTGTCACCATGTTTATTTAACTTATATGCAGAGTACATCATGAGAAATGCTGGACTGGAAGAAACACAAGCTGGAATCAAGATTGCTGGGAGAAATATCAATAACCTCAGATATGCAGATGACACCACCCTTATGGCAGAAAGTGAAGAGGAACTCAAAAGCCTCTTGATGAAAGTGAAAGTGGAGAGTGAAAAAGTTGGCTTAAAGCTCAACATTCAGAAAACGAAGATCATGGCATCTGGTCCCATCACTACATGGGAAATAGATGGAGAAACAGAGAAAACAGTGTCAGACTTTATCTTGGGGGGCTCCAAAATCACTGCAGATGGTGACTGCAGCCACGAAATTAAAAGACGCTTACTCCTTGGAAGGAAAGTTATGACCAACCTAGATAGCATATTCAAAAGCAGAGACATCACTTTGCCAACAAAGGTTCGCCTAGTCAAGGCTATGGTCTTTCCTGTGGTCATGTATGGATGTGAGAGCTGGACTGTGAAGAAGGCTGAGCGCCCAAGAATTGATGCTTTTGAACTGTTGTGTTGGAGAAGACTCTTGAGAGTCCCTTGGAGTGCAAGGAGATCCAACCAGTCCATTCTGAAGGAGATCAGCCCTGGGATTTCTTTGGAAGGAATGATGCTAAAGCTGAAACTCCAGTATTTTGGCCACCTCATGCGAAGAGTTGACTCATTGGAGAAGACTCTGATGCTGGGAGGGATTGAGGGCAGGAGGAGAAGGGGACGACAGAGGATGAGATGGCTTGATGGCATCACTGACTCGATGGATGTGAGTCTGAGTGACCTCCGAGAGCTGGTGATAGATAGGGAGGCCTGGCGTGCTGCAGTTCATGGGGTCGCAAAGAGTCGGACACGACTGAGCGACTGATCTGATCTGATCTGATGTTATGCTCTTCAATAACATTTTATAATTGTCTCCATGAGTTCTGCTTATATGTTATTGGACTTTATTCCTAGAGATCATAGAGGTTTTATTGCTAATTTTAATGTTATATGGTTTTGTTACATTTTAAAAATTATTGCTGGTGTATGGAAATCTATTAATTTTTATAGGCTAATCTTGCATTGAGTTTCAGTGACTTGTTTGTCCATTTTTTAGATTTCTTTTGTAGACAGATTTATCACCTACAAATAAAGATAGTTTTGTCTGTTTCTTTCAAATTTTTTACTTTTCTCTTAATTTATAGCATCACATCCTCAAATAGTGTTGAATAGTAACAATGAGAGGCATCTTGTTGCTGACTTTAAAGAGCTTCACCACCACCATCATGATGTTGGCTGTATCTTCTGTTTGGGTAACTATAGCAGACATTTTTGGTACCCAATAAGGCTCACCATAGTTCAGCTACATCTATAGTGAACTTTGTTGACTCATGCTAACAGTATCTCACCTCAAGCATATGCCACATATCTCTGGATTTTTGTTTTTGTTTTCTTGTCTTTAGTTTCCCTCAATGGCCTTTTCTGAAATAGTAGGCCTTTTCAAAAACCAGAGTAGCCTAGCAAGTCCTTGTATGGGAATATTACAAAGTGCTGGGTTAGAGGTCACCCATGCATTGATAGTGAATGGGAGCTCACAGAAGGATACTTTGGCCTCTAGTCTTTCTTTCCTCTGGTGGACAATTCCTCCTGTGCTTCTGGGGTCTCAGTGGTACTGATAACTTGTTGCTTAAAACAGCGATATTGATAACCCACATTTATATTGGTTTACCTTCCTTTCTGATTTCATTATTTCTGTGACCTCACTGCTATTGCCTGGAATCACCTCCCAAATAAAGTACTCAATACTTTAGTCCTTGTCTGAAGCTCTGTTTTCAAGGAACCCTAAAAGAGTATTTCTCTATTTTGTAGCTTTTATCATGAATTTCTAGTGAATTTTATTGAATATATTTTCTATCACATCTGCTGAGATGATCCTATACTTTTTTTGTTTAAGTAATGTGGTCAATTACTTCAATAAAATTTTTTATGTGGAAACACCATTTGGGGGGATAAAAACCTTTCCAGTCAAAATGCGTTTGTTTCATTGTTGGTTTCTTGCTGTTTGGATATTCTTTTCTCATGCTGGATTTGATTTTATGATATTTATTTAGAATTTTTGAATTTGTTTTCATGAGATTTAGCCATACTTCCCTTTCTTTGTATTATCCTAATCCAGTCTTGATGTAAAAGTCACCTTCTTTCTTTTATTCTCTCGGATAACTTATATTAGAAAATAATTATATATTCTTTGAATATTTAGCCAATTTAATGTAAAACCACATAAGCTGAAGGCCTTTTCTTTAGTTTGAGGGAAAGAAAGACTTGAAATAATATATTAAATGTAAGTGGTTATTATTTTAAGTTTTCATTTTCTTGAGGCCATTTTGATGACTTACATTCTTCTAGAAAATTTTCCATTTCACTTCAGTTTTTAAATATATGGGCATAAAGTAAATTTTTTTGAAATACTTATTCTAGTCTAGTTTTTTATGTTCATATATAACAGCTGGTTTTAATTTTGCTACACAGCTGAACACCTAAGTCATAATGACAATAGGGCCAAATGGAAGAGAAAAAGCTATATCATTGGCAGAATTTTCAACATTATGAATTTTTAATCCCAACCACCAATTATGCACAGACTTTTGTTGAAATTAGGTTCATAAATTCCTATGTTCTCTGATATCAAATGGCTCTTACAAAACTCATCAAACCCACTGACTTTCTCTTCTGGAATTTTTTTCAGCTGCAGTATAGTTGGTTTATAATGTTATACTAGTTTCAGACCTGCAGCGTTATTCCAGGCTAGCTTTTACATTTCCTACTGAGACGTCATCTTGCCTTCTCTTTCATTTCTAAAATGTGTCTGCTCCCCTTCCTTTTCCCTTTGTCTGTCTTGCTAGTGCTGTCTCTCTGCTTAGTGTTTTCAAAGAACCAGCACTTAGTGTTTCTCATCATGATTTTCCTCCGTTCTCTAGATTATTAATTTTCCCCTATCTGGATCGTATCCTGGCTTAGTGACTGTATCTGCTTCTACTATTCTAGGTATACAGTTTTACATAAGCCATCTCATAGGCTGTGATCTCATGTTCTCCCAACTCCACTCCATTTTTATTTCACTTACACTTTGAAAATCATACACCCGGCCACTTCTGCTGATTCTCTGACCCAGAACCCAACAAGGGTATACCTTTAGCCCCAGCTGCTGCATTTTATTTTTATTCCGTTATGGTCCATGAGGATTTTTATCTTGTTTTTGAGTATATTTTGATTTTTTTTCTCTTGCTATATTAATAGTTCCTCTGTCTCTGTATTGCCGTGTATTTTGGAAGTGGTAGTTAAAGGAAACTCACAGTACCGTCTTGACTAAAATCAGGCAATTATTGCACTAATCCTTTTCAGAATTAAAGACTATTTAACTGTTTAGAAAAACAAATATCTTTGTAATTCCTTGAGTAAATTTAACTAATTCTATGGATAAAATATCTCTTTTTCCCCCCTTAGAATGTTTAAAAACTAAAATGAAGCTATATCTGTTTAGAAAATCTGCTTAGGAAATATATAAGATCAAAGGACCAGAACCTTAAGTTGGGTACAGAGGTGGCATGGCAGTCAGAAGATGTTCCCAGTGTCCACATGCCACAGAGCCTGTGCGCCACAACCGCTGAGCCTGCGTGCCCTATGGTCTGTGCTTTGCAACAGGAGAAGCCACCATAGAGAGAAGCCTGAGCACCACAACTAGAGAAAGTCTGTGCACAGCAGCAAAGACCCAGAGCAGCTAAAAATAGAAAATAAATCATTAATTTTTAAAAAGAGCTAATGTAGCAAGTTTTGTAATATAGTCATGAACTTAGTCCAGGTTTTTTTTTTTTTCTCAGACCCTGCATCCTCACGATAGCTTAAAATAAATCTAAGAATGTGGGTGTTTTTTCCCCCTCACTTAGAAATCCTACAACCATTTCTAGCAGGAATAAAGAAGTAGGTATTTACAGGTGCAGATAACACTGCTTTTAATGACAGAAATAAATGAAATTTTCGGTTGGCAGACTCCTTATCAAGAAGCCTTGGCTCTTTTCATAATGTGGTGCTCTGTGTGGTCCTTGAAGGACTACTCCTTAGTGGGGTTTTCCATAGTCGTAACCCCTGGGCAGGTTTGCACACAGTTTGGGATGCAAAGATACTCTCTCGCCTAGAGTACAATAATTTGGTTTAGCTCTGTCAATAATTGCTTTTTTAAAAAAAAAAAAAAATTGTTTTTCTTAAAAGCTATGATAATACTTCAGCTAGGTGAACTAGTACCTTTTTCAAACTACATATACCATTTTATGCATTACAAGAATAATTGGTACCTTTATGAGAGAACATGACTAATTTATCATATTAGTAATAAATTCATTTCAGTATTCAAAGAAATCAGTTTATCCCTCTGGAGTATGACTTACCTTAGCCATCTTCTCTTTGATTCTCCTTTTTTAAAATCTGCTAAAAGATTGTCTTTGCTAAGGCTAAGTCTGTTGTAGGCCTTTGCTATTGTAACTGACTCAAGTCCCTGGATTTTGGTGCTGGGCACACATTTGGAAGAAGAATTTAACAGAAATTCTTAAATCTGAGCGAGCCGATGGGCTTTACAAAGTCTATGACTCTCTGAAATCTTAACACAAAACATCAGTAATGTGCTTTTTTTATTGAGATAGGATCCATAGCTTTCTTTGGATTCTCCAAGAGTCTGATTCAAGAAAAGGTTCAGAAGTGCTTTAAAATATTGTGAAATAGATGACCAGTCCAACTTTGATACATGAAACAGGGCACTCAAAGCTGGTGCACTGGGACAACCCAGAGGGATGGGATGGGGAGGAAGGTGGGAGGGGGTTTGGGATGGGGGGATACATGTACACCCATGGCTGATTCACGCCAATGTATGGCAAAAACCACCACAATATTGTAAAGTAATTAGCCTCCAATTAACAACAACAACAAAAAGATTTAGGGACTGACTTCCAGACTCATTACTCTGGTTTCATCTTTAGTTCTTTCCCACTTTTCTTCAGGGCTGGTGTATCATTGCAAAAGCATCATCCTTAATATGTCTCTAATAAATGGTTTCTTTTGTATGTGGTTATATTGGCAGTAATCTCTTTCATATGGTGTGTGTTTTAAGATATTTTAAGTTTTGATGGAAGGAGAATTCATACAATTTCATGCTAAAATTGAAAATATTTTTTGCCCAGATATTAAGTGATGATGGTAGAAAACATGTTAAAATAAGGAATAATAGTAATGGAATAACTTGAAAGCTTGGGTAGATCATTTCATTGTGATGGAAATGGGAATTGTGAATGGCTCTTAGAAGGCAGAAAAAGGTATAGATTGAGAATTAGAAGCAATTCTAAAATTAAAGCAATGTTAGTATAAAAAGAAAATGCTAAAATGTTCTGATATCTACTTCAAGTATTTTATTTAAATCTATCATAACTGCTGAAATTAATAGAGCTAGAGTTATGACTATTAGTGAATTTAAAGATTAGAAATCAAACTTCACACAAAAACAAAAAAAGAGGATCTGGTAAAATGAAAAGAGCTCTGGACTGCCACTGAAGGTGAGTAATTTGCAGCTTTTGAACTTGCAAAACATGTGCTCTCTAAGCTTCTCTGTGGGACTTCTCTGGTGGCTCGGGGAAAAGAATCTGCCTGCCAAGCAGGAGACCTGTGTTCCATCCCTGGGTGGGGAAGATCCCCTGGGGGAGGGCATGGCAACCTACTCCAGGATTTTTGCCTGGAGAATCCCCAGGGACAGAGGAACCTGGCGGGCTACAGTCCATGGGGTCACAGAGTCTGACATGACTGGGAAACTAAGCACAGCCCAAGGCTGTCTGTAGTTCCAAAATTTCTTTGCTTAAGTGATAGGAAAAGTATATGTCTGCTGACCTTTTAGCTATCTTAAATGCAAAAAGTGTACATCACTTAATATTCATAGTTGTGGAAACTTCCCTCGTGGCAGAGTGGTTACATCTCCTGCGTTCCAATAGCAGGAGATGTAGGGTCGATTCCTGGTCAGGAAACCATGCTTGCGCCCCACAACTAGTAAGTCCGTTCACGAAGAGCCCGTATGCCGCAAAGAAAACCCAGCACGGCCAAAAGAAAAAACTATCTTAAGTTCGTAGTTGTAAGACCTCTGACCTCTGATACATTAGAGGTTTGTTGTACATTAGTGTAGGAAGCTGAATACTGGCCATCTAAAGATATCACTGGGCTTCCCAGGTAGCTCAGTAGTAAAGAATCCACCTGATAATGCAGGAGATGTGGGTTCCATCCCTGGATCAGGAAGATACCCTGGAGAAGGAAATAGCAACCTGCTCCAGTATTCCGGCCCAGGAAATACCATGGACAGAGGAGTCTTGTGGGCTACAGTCTATGGGGGCGAAGAGAGTCAGACATGACTTAGCGACTAAACAACAAAAAAAGGTATCACGTGGAGCTTGTAGATGTTAGCTTCTGAGGGAAAAGGATCGTCACATATGTGATTAAGGATTTGGAGATGGAGATATTTCCTGGATTATCCATGTGGGCCCTAAATGCCATCATCGTGTCCTTATAAAGAGAGGAAGAACAAAAGTGTCCAATAAGGAGGCGACATTCGGGGATGATGTAGCCACAAGCTGGAAAAGCTTTAGGTATCTGTACGTTTCAGGATACTTTCCTCCCAGAAACATGAGCTGAGGGTGTGCCAACAGGAGCATCAGTTGCCTCCCAAATGTGCCCACATTATCATCTTATTAAACTCCCCTTCCTCATTGACCCCCTTATTCATTGGAGATAGGGGTTTGAAAGTGAGGAGTCAGAAAGAGAAGTGGGAAAAGGCCCGCTGTGGGACTTACAGAAAGCCTAGGGCAAGGAAGTGGGAGAATTTCCATTTAGGAAAGTGAAAAATTGAGAGATGGATGATGGTGAGAGTTGCACAAAAAAGTGAATGCACTTAGTGCCACTGAAATGGGCATTTTAAAAGGTTAAAATAGTATGTTTTATATTATGTGACTTTTATTGCAATAAAAAACATTTTAAAACTAAAGAAAGGAATAAAGAAATAAAGACACTAGGAGTAAGATCCAGCGGTTGTAATGGAAGGAACACTGAGTATCCAGTGAGCCCAAGGAGAAACCTGGGGCTAAGCCTTGGTTCCACACCCTTGCCCACTGAAAGGTGGAGGCAAGGCAGCTCCACAGATCTGACTTGGTCTTCTGGTCCTGTGCTTACTAACTTTGTGACCTTGAATGTGTTGCTTGATCTTCCCACTCCTTTGTTTCCTTATTTGCAAAATGGAGCTAGTAATATTTCCTTTATAGGGTTGTGTTCTACACTCTAGAGAATTCCAGATTTTCCCTCCATTCTGAGGAAGACCACGCACTGATCCATTTATCTCCATGGATTAGGAGGGCAATAAAAAGGGTTTTATTCTTAGCATTCTCCATCAGACACAGTGCTAGTGTCCACATAGCATGCACAATGCTCTGCCCCCTTCCCAGAGGGTCTCTCTTGCTTGGCCCTAGAGTTAGGACAGCTCACTTGGCCGTGGAGTTTGTGACAGAGATGGACACCAGCTGAATTTCTGCCAACTTTAACAGTGACCACTGTGGGGAGGTATGACGGGAAATAGAGATGCTTTCGAACCCGTCTGTCCATTTCCTTAGGGCAGAAATCAGGGCTCATGGTGACATCTAGTGACAGCCCTCTTACTCACTAGGGGCAAGTTGTTTTCTGTCGTTTGTGACTTATTGCTGTGGTCTATTGCTTGTGACAAATTGCCCAAGAAAACTTAGCATCTTAAAACAGCACAAGCACTGATTATTTCACACAGTTTCCAAGACTCAGGAATTTGGGAGCTGCTTAGCTAGACGGTTCTGACTTCAGATGAAGTTTCAGTCAAGCAGTACAAAGGTCTACAGTCATCTAACTATCTCAACTGGGCTAGAAGATCCCCTACTAACTCATTGATGTAGCTATTAGCAGAAGAGTTCTGTCCCTGGACACACGGGCTCTTCTAGAGAGAGAGAGAGAGATGGAGAGACGGAGAGAGGGCTATAGAAGCCAGAGTGCCTTTTGTGATGCAGCCTCAGAAACTGTGCACTAACATTTGTGCTTTATTCTATTCACTAGAACTGAGTCATTGAGTCTCACCCACACAAAGGTGGAAATACTAGCCTCTACTTCGATGCTGAAGCTGAAACTCCAATACTTTGGCCACCTCATGCGAAGAGCTGACTCATTGGAAAAGACCCTGATGCTGGGAAAGATTGAGGGCGGGAAGAGAAGGGGATAACAGAGGATGAGATGGTTGGATGGCATCACCAACTCAATGGATATGAGTTTGGGTAAACTCCAGGAGTTGTGATGGACAGGGAGGCCTGGAGTGCTGCAGTCCGTGGGGTCGCAAACAGTCAGACACGACTGAGCAACTGAACTGAACTGAACTGAACTTCTTGAAGGGAGGAATGGCCAAGACTTGGGGGCAAATTCTTTAGTAAAATATTCTACATTCATTTCTTAGACTTTAGCTTTATCAAGGTATAATTGACATATAAAATTATAAGATACTTACAGGGTACATTGTGGTGATTTAATATATACATACATTGTAAAAGGATTCCCTTCATCCAATTAACATAGACATCACCTCACATGGGCTTCCCTGGTGGCTCAGCTGGTAAAGAATCTGCCTGCAATGTGGGAGACCTGGCTTCAATCCCTGGCTTGTGAAGATCCCCTGGAGAAGGGAACGGCTATCCACTCCAGTATTCTGGCCTGGAGAATTCCATGTGTAGCCCATGGATTCGCAAAGAGTTGGACATGACTAAGCGACTTTCACTACACTTCACCTCACATATTTATTTTTCTTTTGGGTGAAAACATTCAGTTTCTACTCTCAGCATATTCCAATTATACTACATAGCATTATCAACTATAGTCATCATGTTTTACATTAGATTCTCAGACCTCATTCATCTCATAGCCGAAAGTCTGTACATTTGACCAACATCTCTCTAATTCTCCCTTCAGTTCAGTTCAGTCGCTCATTCGTGTCCAACTCTGCGACCCTACGAATCGCAGCATGCCAGGCCTCCCTGTCCATCACCAATTCCCGGAGTTCACCCAAACTCATGTGCATCGAGTTGGTGATGCCATCCAGCCACCTCATCCTCTGTTGTCCCCTTCTCCTCTTGCCCCCAATCCCTCCCAGCATCAGAGTCTTCTCCAATGAGTCAAGTCTTCATATGAGGTGGCCAAAGTACTGGAGTTTCAGCTTTAGCATCATTCCTTCCAATGAACACCTAGGACTGGTCTCTTTTAGGATGGACTGGTTGGATTTCCTTGCAGTCCAAGGGACTCTCAAGAGTCTTCAACACCACAGTTCAAAAGCATCAATTCTTCGGTGCTCAGCCTTCTTCACAGTCCAACTCTCACATCCATACATGACCACAGGAAAAACCATAGCCTTGACTAGACAGACCTTTGTTGGCAAAGGAATGTCTCTGCTTTTGAATATGCTATCTAGGTTGGTCATAACTTTCCTTCCAAGGAGCAAGCGTCTTTTAATTTCATGGCTGTAATCACCATCTGCAGTGGTTTTGGAGCCCAAAAAAATAAAGTCTGACACTGTTTTCACTGTTTCCCCATCTATTTCCCATGAAGTGACGGGACCAGATGCCATGATCTTCATTTTCTGAATGTTGAGCTTTAAGCCAACTTTTTTACTCTCCTCTTTCACGTTCATCAAGAGGTTTAATTCTCCCTTAGTTCCCTGCTCTACTCTCTGTTTCTTTGAGCTCAGGTTTTTTAGATTCCACATATAAGGATATCATACAGTATTTATCTCTCTATGTCTGACTTACCTCAGTTAGCATAAGGTTCTCCACATGTCCATCTATGCTGTTGAAAAAAGCAGGATTTCGTTCACTGTCATAGCTGAAATAATATTCCATTGTATGGATAAACCACACGTTCTTTACCAATTCACCCGTTGAGGGACACTTATATGAGTGTATTTCTTAAACTGCCACAATTACAGAAAATAAAAATGAAGCCAGCATGATTTCTAAACCCAAAGGCACATATTCTGTACATTCTCCTTGTCATGAGTATGTGACCTATTTCTTGGAAGGGATAACACAGACACTAGTGATTTAGTGACTCTGCTTAACAATAACAGACAATAACTAAGCTCTATTAATTTCACCTGCTTTCCTGGACAGGAAAACTGTTGCAAATCTCACATGGGGATATTTCTCCAGGGTCCCCCATAACAGACTGTGGTAAGGATTAATTGGGATAATGAATGTAGTGTCTGACCCCTAAAAACTGTTCACTAAGTGGTAGCTATTATTATCCTGTCAACAAGCCTAATTGACTCCACCTCTGAAAGCTCAGACATCTCCTCATTTAACCTGTTATCCCCACTTGTCCTTGATATCATCTGAACTATCAGATAATATCCTTGCTTTCCTCCTGTTTCTCTTTAAATTCTAATCACAGCTTATGTTTTAGAGATACTCCTTCATTCACTGAACCAATCTACTGAGTGCCTGACACTCCTGAGACAGTGAAACTCAGAGCCAATTTTACTGATAAGGAGAAAACAAGGAGGAGAAAGGTTTAAAATTACTGTCCAGCCATACTGGAAAAATATTCATTGTACTGGCATGGTATATGCAGAATGGAAAGAGGGCAATTCATATCAAAAATGAGTCTCCCTCTCCACTTTAAAAAGATGCTCTTTCCTGGTTTGGTGCAACATTGAGTCCTTCTCTCTTTGGCAATATTTCCATGGGTCATTGAGTTTGCAGTTCAGTCTAGTTTTGAGGCTAGCGATGACATCTGCTTGAATATTCTAGCAATTAATTGATGCTTTACACAACATTTCCTTCCAAGTGAGATTTTTTAAGGTCTAGTTGGAAATCCTGGGTGGTCTATTGTGTTTGGATCAGGGGCAATATAGCTGTTCAGTGTGCATGCATTTGGTTTATTAAATGTCGTGGAAATGTTGAGTACCAAGATTCATTGCTGGTGTATTTTTCTGTGTCCAATAGGGGCACAGAATGTTTCTTTCCTCAGTGAGATGAAGTAATGGTAGGTCTTCAAGGAACCATCATTCCCTTAAACCCAAGTCCTTCCCTCTGGCCAGCTTACTCACAGCTTTTCCAAGAACTTAATGATTAACAGCTGCCAATCCAGGCTCTCCCAGACCCATTCTTAAGTAATTCACAGGTCTTCCTCACTGAGTCACACCATGGTCTCTGCTATGCTGTGTTTCAACTTTTATCTTCTTTTGAATTTATGATCATCCATTTTGAAAATGCATGTCATCAAGAATTTCAGGACATTCCTCTATACGAAGCAAGCAGTTAGCTCTGTGGTTAAGAACACAGTCTCTGGAGCCAGGATGCCAAATCATTATTATGCTACTTTCTAGCTATAATATCTTGGGCAATATAACTTTCTTGTCTCTTGATTTCTGCATCTTGAAAATAGAATGGGGAAATTGGTTTAGTTTAAAAATGAAATAGTTAACACATGAGAAACACTCAAATGAGTTCTTGGCACACTAAATAAAAAGTCAGTGCCAACTCTTACTATTATCCAAAGGATGTGGATCACGTTGGCTGTAGACTCTGGTAAATACAGGAGAATTTTTCATTAACTGAAAACTTATAAATGAACATTTTTACTAGGCATATCCAAGCTGCTGCTGCTGCTGCGTCGCTTCAGTCGTGTCCGACTCTGTGCGACCCCACAGACAGAAGCTCACCAGGCTCCCCCGTCCCTGGGATTCTCCAGGCAAGAATACCGGAGTGGGTTGCCATTTCCTTCTCCAATGCATGAAAGTGAAAAAAGTGAAAGTGAAGTCGCTCAGTCGTGTCCGACTCTTAGCGACCCCATGGACTGGAGCCTACCAGGATCCTCCGTCCATGGGATTTTCCAGGCAAAAGTACTGGGGTGGGGTGCCATTGCCTTCCCCAATAACTTTCACAAACTAAATGGTGGCAACAGGGGCTATTCTAGAGAGAAGCTTTAAATTTCTTCCATCACAAAGAGGGCCCTGCTCCAACTTTAAATTAAATATTAAGGAAATAAGATATGAAGTGCAGGGGATATATAGAAAGCTAGAAAATAGCTCACATCACTTGAGGGCAGCAATCTGAGCAAGAATAACCAGTATTTTAGCACTGATTCTTCTGCAAATAGAGGATTCAACTGCCTCTAATTTGGAAGGACAGGCTACTGGGCAGGATGTGTGCCAAGCCCACTTGCAGCTGGTTGATTTTTCTGTCATCCACTCCACATATTGCTGCCTTCTACTATGCACCATGGAATGGTCCTGTAACTATGGCAACAGGATTGCTTCTCCCTACAATACCTACTCAACATGACCCCCTGCAGCTGATGTGAGAAAAGACTGGGACAACTTTCCTTTAAAAAAAAAAAAAAAAGTGACTTCTTTGTTCTTCCTGACCCAGGGATTGAACCCAGATCTCCTGCATAGCAGGCAAATTCTTTACTGTCTGACCCACAAGGGTAGCCCAGGTAATAGGCATTGAAGATTAATGAAGTTCTCTTCAGTATATTATATAATATTCAGTCCCTATATACTCCTATAGAAACACAGTCTAGAGCTCCAAAAGTACAAAGAAGCAGCCTATCTAGTTGGCCTATTAACTCACTCTCTCCCCCAAAGTGTAACTAACCATCTGGAAGCCATACCTAGCTGTTGCATCATCTCATGTCAGAAATGAAATTATGGAACACTTCGAAACCTGCTTGCTAGTTTGAGTCCACCATGGCCAAGTGAGGCGATGTCCTAGTAGTTTGTGCCTGTTTTTAGTCCAGTTCTACTATGCTCTCATCCATATTACCCACTTCTTATTCCTCTATTATCTGTTTACTAAATAAAATTTGAGCATCACCAATATATTAATTACGCCAGTAGTGGTCCCAACTGAGCTGTGCACCAGAACACAAGGGAAGCTTTATAAATTAGATTATAAGACGCATTACAGACCTGTGTCAATATTCAAGGCCAGCATTCAGCAAGTGTGTGCATTGAACAAACATCCCAGGTGATTTCTATACAGCCATTCTAAGAACTGGTTTGGGGAACAACCACCGTAAGAAATTATAGGCCAAACCAAAATTTTTAATTAGGAGAAAATAACTCTACTACCAACCATCTTAAAAAGAATACAAAAAAAAGAAATAGTAACTTCAGTTTTCAAATATTTCGCTGATTACCCAGAAAAAAAAACAAACCAAAACAAATACTAGACTATTCTGTTCATAGTCACCAGGTTATGGCTGGTTCTTATGACTTCTCTACTAGTCTAACACTTTTGCATCCTTCTCCTGGGAGGATGAAGTTCACTTTGGTTACCCCATTATTATCATTTCTATTTTGCCATTTCAGACACAGAAGCTGAATTCAAGATCATATCACAGGTAAATATGGAGATGGACTAGGAACCCAATCACTGGCTTTCATACCAGACCCAGAACCAGCTAACTCTGTCGTTTGGACATGCAGATGTACCTAAGGGAATCCATGCACAAAACCTCCAGGCATACAGTCAGAGCTCTAAGATACCTTTGTCAAACAAGGTCTGACGATATATGTCACTTCTAGTTGGCCCCCATGTGTCAAGCATGAGAAGACCATTTAGCAGTCACTCCTGGGTCCAAATCAAGTGAAGGACAAGAGAAATTCAGATTTGGCAGACTTTGGGGGTGATTTTAGGAATATACTAAAAATGTACTCAAAAGGGGAGTATACTACCTTTTCTGTGGAGTATCTTTAACTTTGGCAAGATCAGAAGTGTTATCAGCCCCCATGCATCAATCAACTCTGTGACGTCATGGATTCCTCCCAGTTGAGGTCCAGAGCTAACTTGCTATGTCAAAATCGACGGGTCAGTAATCTTTAAGATTGGCTGTTAGTCATGTAAATTTTAATTTACATGACTCTAACCTTGTTAGAGGAGAAGGCAATGGCACTCTACTCCAGTCCTCTTGCCTGGAAAATCCCATGGACGGAGGAGCCTGGTAGGCTGCAGTCCATGGGGTCGCTAAGAGTCGGACACGACTGAGCGACTTGACTTTCACTTTTCACTTTCATGTATTGGAGAAGGAAATGGCAACCCACTCCAGTTTTCTTGCCTGGAGAATCCCAGGGATGGGGGAGCCTGGTGGGCTGCCATCTATGGGGTCGCACAGAGTCGGACACGACTGAAGCGACTTAGCAGCAGCAGCAACTTTGTTAGAGAACAGCTGTGAGTCAGGTAGGTTTTCAAACCTGGTTTTAATGATGGTGAAACACAAGCTGATTGGCATTTGGGCAAGGGGTGATTTATTTTATTTACTTCAAATTGGAACTCATGATCCCAGTAAGTTTAAATTAACCTTAAACTTTCCCTGAACCATGGGCAGGCTCATATGGAGAAATTTTGTATATATCTCTATAAATGGGCAGATTCCTCTGTAATTGTGACTGAAGCTCCCAGGGTGGAAACAAAAAGAGAGGTGTCCAGAGAGGAGGCACGTGTGAATTTTGTGAGTGAGACTTGGGGGTTAGCTCCAGGTACTAAGCTCCACTGTGAGAGTGCAGACTTCTTTTCCAGATGCTAAGGCTGTTGTGGATTTCTAGGATAACTGGTCCCTAAGCATAGGACATTGAAGGCAAAAGGAGAAGAGGGCAGCAGAGGATAAGAAGATTGGAAAGCATCACCGATTCAATGGACATGAACTTGGGCAAACTACAGGGAGATATTGAGGGACAGGGAGGCCTTGCCTGCTGCAGCCCATGGGATGCAAAGAGTATGACACAACTTAGCCACTGAATTGGAGAACGCGATGGCACCCCACTCCAGTACTCCTGCCTGGAAAATCCCATGGACGGAGGAGCCTGGTAGGATGCAGTCCATGGGGTCCCAAAGAGTCAGACACGATTGAGCGACTTCCCTTTCACTTTTCACTTTCATCCATTGGAGAAGGAAATGACAACCCACTCCAGTGTTCTTGCCTGGAGAATCCCAGGGACAGGGGAGCCTGGTGGGCTGCCGTCTATGGGGTCACACAGACTGAAGTGACTTAGCAGCAGCCACTGAATAACAATAACAAAACAAAACATAAATCCCCTCTCTCTAAGATAAAGAGTATGTTTTAGTTGCTCTGTCATGTCCAACTCTTTGAGACCCCATGGATTGCAGCCTGCCAAGCTCCTCTGTTCATGGGTTTCTCCAGGCAGGAATACTGGAGTGGGTTGCCATTTCTTTCTCCAGGGGATCTTGGGGACCCCAGGATGGAACCAGGTCTCCCGCATTGTGGGCAGATTCTTTACAGTCTGAGCCACCAGGGAAGCCCCTCTAAGATAAAGCCCTTCTCGAATTCAAAGCCACGACTCATAAAGACATTGCCCAGGGTAAAGTCATCTGTCAGGAAACTGAAAGGCTGAGCCATCTGGTGGGGTTTTGAGAGAGTCATTTCCTAGACAGGTTGATAAGAAGGCTAGGGGTCCCTAAGGAGAGAGGGGTCTGGAATTCTCAAGGAGGAAGAAAGGACAAACTTTTTTTCCCTCTACATTCCTTAGGATTGTATAACAATAATGTATCCTGCCTGAGGACAGTCTCTGAATTAAACCTCCTGGCTAATCCTGTTACCTTAAAATGTAAATTATGGGAGTAGGTCTGCTGAGGTCTTTACAATCTCCAGACAGTCTTTTGATTCATTGGAGAGTATATAACTCCACTGCTAACACTATTAAGGGGGTACTCTTTCTGCCCCTCTTCTGATGCCTATGTCAGAAGCTTTCTCTATCTCCTTTATACTTTAATAAAACTTTATTACACAAAGCTTTTCGGTTAACTCTCTCATCCCCACAGGTATGCTTTTTTGCTTTGGAGGATGCCCTCAAGGAGACCAAGCTTCTGGGGATTTATTTATTCACGTTAAAACAGAAAAGGACCTTTCTCTAGAGAGGATCAGCCCAGATGCTTTCTTGGTATTTGCAGATGGTTTTGAGGGCAGGAGGCGGCTAGTCTTTTTTGTCACCGCATCCGAGGTCGGCCGTGTCTTCTTCACCTTCCCTGAGGGCCAGCCGAGGGTGCCCTCACTCGTCGTCGGAGGAGGGGGCGGCGGGCTCCTTCTTGCAGCTGTGGTGCTTGGCTCTGTGTCGTCGGAGGTGATTGGACCGGGTGAAGGCCTGGCCGCAGTCGGCGCACTGGTAGGGTCTCTCGCCGTTGTGCACCCGAATGTGCTGGGCCAGCTCCGAGGCCACGCGGAAGGCCCGGCCACACTCGGCGCAGAGAAAGCCCTTCTCCGCGGAGTGGATCTGTTGGTGCCGCTTCAGGGTGGAGGAGCGCGCGAAGGCCTGGCCACACTGCACGCAAGGAAAGGGCCGTTCGCCGGTGTGGATGCGCTGGTGGCGTGCCAGGCGCGAGGGCTGCGCGAAGGCCACGCCGCAGTCGGCGCACTTGAAGGGCCTCTGGCCGGTGTGCAGCGTCTGGTGCTCCAGCAGGTTGGAGGATTTGGTGAAGCACTTGCCGCAGGTGGGGCAGGGGAAGGGCCGCTCGCCCGAGTGCACGCGCTGGTGCTCCATCATCCGGCTGGCCACGGCGAACTCCCGGTCGCAGGTGGGGCAGCGGAAGGGCTTCTCGCCCAGGTGCGTGCGCTGGTGGCGCAGCAGCGACAGCGGCTTGTTGAAGGTCAGACCGCACTCGGCGCACGGGAAGGGCTTGTCGTTGCTGTGCATGTTGCGCTGGTGTTTGCGCAGGTCCGAGGAGCGCACGAAGGCCTTCCCGCAGTCCAGGCACGGGTAGGGTTTTTCGCCTGTGTGCGTGCGGATGTGCTTGCGGTGATCGGAGGACCAGGTGTAGGTCTTGTCGCAGAAGGGGCACCGGTAGGGCCGCTCGCCTGTGTGCAGGCGCTGGTGCTGCTGGAGCGTGGCCCGGTGGGAGTACACCTTCCCGCACAGCTCGCACGCGTAAGGCTTAGCGCCCAGCGACTTCTGGACGGCCCTCCTGCCCCGCAGGCACTTGTAGGGACGTGCCGCCCCCTGCCTCCCTTCCCCAGAGTCCCCCGGGTTCGGGTCCTTAGAGCCTTTCCGCGCTTTGGCCAGAGCCTCCTCCGCTGCCAGGTGGGCCTGAGTAGCCGACTCCTGGGCAGGTGTATGTGTCTCTTGTGTGGAGAGGTCCCAACTGCCCCCTGCTTTGGGGACACACCCCCCCGCAGAGGAGCTGTCTGGGGACTTGTCTCCATCCTTCTGTGCACGGAAGTACCTTGCAGAACCAAGAAAGTTGGATGGGACACCGAGGGTGGCGTCCAGATTTGCCCTTGAGTCTCCCTCATCAACAGCAGGTAATGAGGCCCTAGGAGGTTGCGTCTCCCCGAACCACTTGTGCACGAGGCCCCTGGGGAGGGCACGGGGATTCATGCTTGCTCTGGGGGAGGCCTCGGTTGGGGTGATCTTTGACGCATCTCTTTCCCAACTGGCCTTCTTCCGCGGTGGTGCCATGGGTTTCTTCCCCCCGCCTACGGCACTAAAGGAGTCAGAGAATTTCTCTTCCTTCCTGCAGGCTGGATGCTGCCAGAGCAAGTTAGGATTGTCCTCGGTCTCTTGGGAGCTGCCCCTTGGTCGGGCCTGCTGATCAGGGTCACCAGTGGCCCCTTGGTCTCCTGCCTTTCCAGGGGCCTCATCCTCACTCTCCAAGTTGATGCTCAGCATCCCCGGGTCATAAGCCTCCCCAGTCAAGCTGCAGAGGGGAGATGCGTCTCCCCGCCCATCCTGGGGCTCCCCCTGCGCCATTATGTGCACGCCCTCTACTCCTGCTTCTCCAAGACAGACCTTCACTTGGTTCAGGAAACCTGCAAAAAGGAAGATCGCGAAAAACAGACTTAGTCACCTTCACAGCCACAGGAACTGAGTTCCCACTACAGGTCTGTGTGCAGCTGGAAGCCGCACTGGCCACATTGCTGGTCCCTCATAGGTGAAGGAGGACCTGGACCCTGGTGAAAACTCCCCAGTCAGCCTTAATCCTTTGGAGGTCCCCCTTGCTGGAAGCCCAGGAGACAGTGCTGTCAGGATGGCTAGTGTGAGCATTTGCTGAGTAGCATCTGTGCTCTGTCCCACCCTGGGGCTCAAACGCCAACTGCTAGCTGGATGGGTTCTCTGTGAGCTGAGGAAGAAGAGATGAAGGGCAGAAAGCAAGGTCTGGTTGTCCTTGGACCTCTTAAACCTTCGGCACAGCCGGGAAGCTGGAAACCAGGCTGGCTCTTGCTGTTCCTGCCAGGAGAGCAAGCCCGCTGTGTTTTGATGGTGGCAGCGAGGCTGCCTCCCAGACACTGGGCTTTTTGGCCACCTCTTCCAAGGACACGGACCAGCTCCTGGGAGCATGGGGGTGAGTCAGGAAGACACTACGGTGTTCCCAAGAAGAAACCCAGCTGCCCCTCCCTGCTTACGTGGGGCTTCTCAGGCCTTTGTAACAAAGCAGCCCTTGCTGAGGGGCAGGGTAAAACACATCCAACCAGGGAGAAAGGGATGCCCACTGAAAGCTTGAACTACCCCTGAAATACTGCTTCATCTTAAACATTCATGGGAATGTACATTCTATGTCCTGTTTATTTTAACATGAAAAGAGTGTTTTAAGTTAGCTTCAGTTTAAATGTTTTAACTTTACCCCAGTGTGTTATCTTAGCCTGTGGCCTCATGGATTCCTGGCATACCCCCATATATCCCAGGGGTGCCTATACCCCAACTTGAAAAGTGTGGACTTAGGGTTTTGACAGCAAGGCATGACAAGGGAGCCTTTGAGATGCATTTTTCGATTGATTTTATTTTAGCTTGAAGACTCAGAGACCTGCTGGGGTTGGCTAATAAGGATTGTTTGTATGAGTTTTACAGGCGTTGCCTGAGTGAGAAGCAGGCTACTGAGGGTCTCTGTGGGGCTGGGGTAGGCAGTGAGGGGGAGGAGCAATTTCGAACCCAAGGGCTGAGTTTGGTCTGGAGGGAAGCTTCTGAGAATCCCAGAGATCAGTAGTACTAGCAGTTCTATTTCCTGGGCAAAAGTTACAAGCCAGACAATGTGCTGAGTACTTTACAAGCATGACTTTCTTTATTCCTCCCAGCAAGCTTTAAGATAGACACTGTTACTGTTAGAGTAACCTTTCCATTTCATAGATCAGAAAACTGAGGCTTCAAGAGATTATTCACCTGCCCAAGGTCACACAACTCATAGGCAGCAGCCCTCGGATTTCTGCCTTCAAGGAGCTGTCCTGGCTCCCAGATGTGGCCTCCCCACGGAGGCCTTGCCTGGAGGCCGGGCCCTGCCCAAGAATGGCCACAGCATCCTAGGGGGAGGGCCACTGCTTTCTGTGGCATCAAAGCCCCTTGTGTTTTCTGGGCCAAGGCACCTTGGCTACGGGGCCTCATGGCTGGGCTCCTCCCTGCCCCTGTTGACCCAGATTGCCCTCGGCAGGAGAGAGAGGCCAGATTGCACGCTACAGACTGTTGCCTGGGCCGGTCAGGAGTATGAGTCATTGAGTGTTTACTTTCCGAAAGCTGCTTCTCCTCCGCCCACCTTCCACCACCTCTCAGAGGGATCGGCTCTGCACTCCTCTTCAGGGCGGAGGCGTTCCATCCTTCCTTAGCAAGACAGATTCATTCGTTCCACAGATGTGGAGCAAATGATTAAAACTGTATGCCTGTGTCAACAAATATCTCTGAGCCTGGTCCTCTTCATCTGCAGGATGGAGATACTGCCCCTACTGTATAGTCTGTGGGATGCTCCTGCACACACACGGCTGGCACTCAGTGACTGGGGCATTGTTACTCGAGCTGCTTGCTCCCCTGGGAGGTATCTAGGGGGACGATCCTCACAGTTTGGTGCTTGAGGTTCACACAGTAAGGTCATGTCCTGATTTATTAGCCCCTGTGCCATCAAGCTGCCCTTCTCCCAGCTCTTGCCTGATCATAAGCCCAGGTACTGTGAATGTGTGTGTAGGTGCAGCAAAGAGGAGGAATCCTCACTCTCTCCGTGGACACAGAAGCCATAGATGAAGGGAGGACACAGTGCAGGGATGACTGGGGTCCAGCCTCTCCTGTCCCTTTGTGCCCGAAGCCCAGGGGCCACTCCCTCCCTCTGACCATCCTGCTCTGTCCCTGTAATGTATTAGAGTTGAGCTGACATACCTCTTGGCAGGAAACCAGGTTGGATGTATTTTCAGTGGTTCTTAGGGAGTAGCTGTGCCTGTGTGTGTGTGTGTGTGTGTGTAGAGGAACACAGCACTGGCCAGCGTGCCTGATCCAGACTGCGGTCCACCAGTCAGACGGCAAGAAAGTGCTGGATTGGAGTGAAGCAGATTCTTTCTTTCTGTGGGACAACGTGCTGTGCAGGTTCATGGGGAGTGTTTCACAGACCGCATCCCACCTACTCCCCACCCTGCCTCTGGCACGTGTCCCCACTTCTACACAACACACATCTCATCCCCATCCTCTGGGCCAGAAGTGAGCCTCCTCAGGGTGGCACCCAGCCCTCTGCTAGCTCACCGCTGACAGGGGGCTGACTTCCACATGGGAAACTCCTCTCCTGTTTGCAGCCACGTCCCCTGCTCGCTTCTTTCTGCAGTGGCCAAAGGTGCTCTCTTGACCACCAAGAAGACCAAGAGGAAGGCAGAGGCTCAGGAGGGGGTTTTCTGGCCAAGTTGACACGAATATTCCCGGTCTGGAAGAGGAACACTGATGCCACGGTGCAGCTAGCCCCTCTGCTTTCCAGATGTGCTGTCCCCAGAGGCGGGCAGCGTGCAGTCCCTTCCTGGACCTTCTTCCACATTTGCTGTCCAGGTGCAGCCCCAGCACACCCAATTCACCCGTGTATGTAATGCATTGCAGAAACCTGGCCTCACGGCTTGCTCCAGCTCCTGGCCCCGGCCCCCTCTTTCCTTGCATAGATGGTACCCAGTGCACTCCAGGGCAGCCACCTCCCTTTTTCTCCCCTTCCCACCACCTTCAGACCTGGCTCAATTCTGGCTCACACATGAATACTCACTTACCTGGGCAATGCAGAAAGCCAAGGAGGCCCCCAACCCGGCTTCTCTGCTCTGTGTGGCTTCTTGGCAACAGGGAGCAGAGCTGGGTACGAATCAGCGGAGACGGTGTCTCGGTCCCTCACACTTTTGTGTCCAGTCCAGCAGCTGCAGAGAGAGCTTCGGGAGGTGGGGCTGGTGTAAGACACTCAGCCTTCCTGCCTGCAGCCCAGAGGGCAGCCTGGGAAGTCCAGGGGGCTGCCCTGTCTCACAGCCTGAACCAATTCCCGCTGCTCCCTCTGAGCCCGCCTCCCCTCCAGTCTTCCTCACTCTCTCCTTTCCTCCCACCCTCAGGAAGGTTACTCAGTCCTCCTGCAGGTGGCCCTGTCCCTCCTGCCCACTCTCACCCCTTCTTCCAGTAGATCAAGCATTCCTTTCTTCCATCCTGCCCCAATATGTCCTTGAGCCTCTGGTCGCACTGTGAGCTTCATGAAGAGTCATGTTTTTTCTTCCTGGGAGGCAGGACCAGGTATTTGGTCTGTACCCCTACCTCCCCCATTCTAGTACCCACCTTCTGCAGCACTGTGGTTTGAGCAGGGCTATTTCTAGAATATTTTGTAGTTATCATTGGCTCAAAGATGCCCTTGACCTTTTAGCTAGGGGTGGGGTACAGGAAGATAATTTTCTTTCCTAATTTATGCACAAACCAGGCCTGTCTTACCATCTTTCAGCATTGCTGCCCAGGCAGGTTCATTTTGAAGAGAAAATTTGCCCAGGATTGAGACTCAGTATGTCTAGAATTGGCACCCACTCAAGTCTAGGGTGCCTTTATTAGGGTGAGTGCTCAGGACGCTAAAATAGGGGATAGAATGTGATGTCCCCAGGTGGCCAAAAATATGCTCAGGGTTCTGGTGCATTTGAACCTTAACTCACAACCTGTGTGACCTTGGACAAGTTACTTGACCTCTCTGTGCCTTAGCTTCATATCTGTAAAATGGGGATCGGGCAGCATCCTCATCATAGGGGTCTTGGGAAGGTTAAATGAGATCATGCACATAACGAGCTTAGCACCGTGTCTGGAACATAATTAAGTGCCCAGCAAAGTCAGCTGCCCTCTTTGTTATTATTGATATCCTTGTTTCCAGGGAAAACGTGGCTCATGGGGTTCCTTTTGAATGTCCAGGGCCTTGAGAGTGATAGTGACACCTGCCACATTTTTCTGAACAGTAAACTTCAGAATGCGATGGAGAGAAGCAGGTCCCTCTGCCCCTTGGAGTATTGTAGGTGTGGCTTTGGAGGGGGAAGCTAGGCAGCAGGGAAGCCTCTAAGTCTTTGAGCCTGCAAGTCTGGAACAAAGCTTCTAATCTGCACGTCCCTGAAGTAAAGTACAGAATGCTACAGATATGTGGATATACACTGTTTGGGCAAAAGGACACATTTCCCGAAGGGGCTGTGGTCCAAAAAAAGAATGAGAACCATTGGTGTTGAGGGGCAAGGGGGCAGGATAGGAAGAGTTGATGCTTAAAATATCTCCCATAGTAATTTATCTGATGGCGTTGCCACCAACCCACACCCCAACACTGTTGTTCAAAACTTCCCAAGCGACCCTATCTTACAGGTTGCCCTTCAGGTCCCTTTGGCAGAAAAGTGACTAGATTCCTCAGAGGGGCCGGCGGAGGTCAAAGCCGGAGCTGGGGAGGGGGTGCGTGTGTCCCTCCCCACTCCCAGTGCCATAGCGCTGGTGCACACGCACAGAGCTCTTCCTCAGGTTGACACTACGTGGCCACCGCGTACAGTGCCTCCACCCATCCTTGCCGCGTTCCAGGGGAGTGCCTGCTATGGTCAGTGTTACTCTCTGGTCCACAGACTGAGTGTGCAGAGACACAGACAGCCTAGTGCCTTTTCTAGGCGCACAGCCCCATGACCACTACTGAGTGCAGCTCCTGTTCCAAGGTACCAGGGTCTCGGACCTTAACCACAAACTGCCCAGACACAGTCACCGCAGAGCCTGCGTGTTTGGCCTTGGTCGAGCTCCACCCTCCTTTCCTCCTGGAAACCCTCACTCTGTCCACCCAAGGCTGCGTGACTCTGTGTGTGTGTGGTCCCTGCAGTGCGCCCCCGCCCCCAGAGGAAGAAGACCTTCTTTGCCCTCGGAACAGCTCCCCAAGGAGACAAGGGGTCCCCTAAAGGCCCAATTCATTATTGTCCAGCTGACATAGCTTGTCTTTCATCATGCTTTATTTCTAGAAACCCTAGCGACTGACTGTAGAACAAAAGCCCACAGGCCATGGGACTTTCATGTTAACTCGCCCACATTGCCTCCTCCTCGGTTTTCAAAACACCCTCATGAGGCCACCGCACTGTGGGCCAGGCCACTCCATGAGTGAGAAATGGGATAAGAAGAGGCCCGGATACTCACAGCCGCAAGCCGTAATAGGAGCCCCTTTTCCTGAGTCATCTCCCTGAGAGGTCCCCTGAGCCCCCTCTGACATCCCATTTTGCACCTTTACTGTGTGTGGAACTTCTCCATCCTCAGGAGCTGCAAGCAGGGAGCTGAGCCGGTCTCAGAATGAAATCCCAGGTCCTGCTCAGCCCTGGTCAGCCTGCTTGGACCCGAGGGCACAAGGACCTCTTCAACAGCACAAACACAATCACTCCTATTGAATCTCCCCAATAGTCACTCTGAGTACCACTAGGCATGAGGACTGATGGGAAGGCCCCATCTTTTTCCTTCTTTTTAGAGCTTTTGGAATCTCTATCATTCTTCCCAGTCCCTTAGGTACAGAGACAAGGGAGGTGTTGTTTTTGTTTGTTATTATTTGCAAATCTGCCTTCAAAATCGGGCATTCCCTTTGAAATGTCCTGACTGGCAGTGGTGAAAACAGGGGTCCCCTTGACTGTCTGGGAAGGGGAGAAAAGAGAAATTGAGAGAGGCCTGTATGGAAGGGCACCTGGCTCCTGCCAGACAAGATGCCGGAGCTCAGTGGTGCCTGTGAACTGCACAGACTGGACCGGCTGGGCTGAGTGACATGAGTGGATAGTGGAACAGACTGGCGCTCCATCCTGGAGAACACATGGGCACCTCGCTGAGTTCATGAACCATGACTGAGCCTGGACATTGGGTCCGACTGATTCTGAGAGACCCTGAGAAACCGCCCGGTTCCACTGACGAGGCTCCGGGACCCCCACCCCTGCAGCTCCCCCGGACCCCCGGCCCACCGACCCCACCTTGCTCTGCTTTTAGCTGTCAGCACTGTGATCTAGCTGAGCTGCTCTCCAACAGTGGGAACTCTGGATGAGAAATCAACCATCCAGTCTGCTTTCTTGCCCGAGGCCTGTGTCATCCTTGAGGAAGATTAATGGAGCCACTTAAGTGGCCCTAGCATGGGAGAGACTTCAAATATTTGTTGTTTTCCTCTCAGGCATCAAACTTTACTAGGTAATAGAACACATGCGGCAAGCAGAATTGTTAGTGGAACAGGAACTTGGTACACAATCTCGGGTTGGACAGACATGGCTTTGAATCCCAGGTCTGTTTGTTTGATGACCTTGACTTGTTTGATCCTTAACTTCCCTGAGCCTCAGGCCCTCTCTCTATAGAATGGGAATAAGAATTAATTACAACCCTTGTTATAAAGTTGTTGTGAAAATTTCCTGAAACAATATTTTTGAAGTCTTTAGCCCAGTGTAGTGGTTTTTCAATAAATTGTTATTTTTAGCCTAGAGCTGATGGGACCTTGCTGATGTCCTTCCCCCCTCTCCCGTCCTTCCAGAATGCTTGTCCTTAGTTACTCTGCCACCAGAAGAGCACCATCTTCTCTTTCCTACTCTGGTCTCTTTGCCCCAAAGCGTTCCCACTCAGAGGCCAGCCAAGCAGATCTTCTCAAAGCCAGTGATTCTCCCAGAGCAGTGATATCAGGGCTTTTCCTTGTGTATTACACTTGACACATGTGGCAATTGATGCCAGGAATGGGAGGTTTGTGTTCTAGACAGGATGTCAGAACGTGGGGATAATTCCATCCATCCTGTTCCCCCCACTTGCTGTGTGACTGTGGGCAAGTTACTTAACCTTTCTGGGCCTCAGTTTCTTGATCTGTAAATTATGGTTAATGATAGTGTCTACCTTCCAGGGTTGTTATGGGGTTTAAGTGAGGTGACGTACTTTGCATAGTGCAAGTGATAGGCAAGCAAACACTCAATCCATAATAGCCAGTGTGTGTGTGTGTGTGTGTGTGTGTTAGTTGCTCAGTCGTGTCGGAGTCTTTGAGATCCCGTGGACTGTAGCGCACCAGGTTCCTCTGTCCATGGGATTTTCCAGGCAAGAATACTGGAGTGGGTTGCCATTCCCTTCTCCAGGGGATCTTCCCAACCCAGGGATTGAACCCATGTCTCCTGCATTGCAGGCAGATTCTTTACCATCTGAGTCACCAGGGAAGCCCTAATGATCAATAGTAATATATGAATGATTTCAGGAGAGAGGTACTTGCAGTCCAAACAGCAGAGAACCCCACCTCTAGTCTCCATCAGAGCCCTCTCCTGAGCAGGCCCAAGGCCTCCCCTATGTATGGACTAGAGCTAGAGTGGTCACCAGAGCCCCTTGGGTGAGCTTCAAGTAGACCACCCGCCTCTTAGCTGCTTGAGGCCCACATTGTGCTGTAGTTACCCTTCCAGATGACTACTGAAGCCCCTGGCCCCCACCTCCAGAGACTAAGCTACAGGCAACAGGATGGGAATCTCTGAAGTTCATGGTGGAGGTCAAACACTCACTCACTCTATTGACACAACAGAAGATTTCCTTGGCCCTGAGAATGGCACCCCCTTCCAGGCTGCAGATTCTTCCTCGTTTACTCGGCCTTGGGACCTTGTAGAAGACAAAGAAAGAACACCACAAACACAATTCCTGGAAGTCTCCTGTTCTATACACTTACCTGCTGCCTGTGCTGGTCCTTCTGGCTGGTCTGGGGACGTTAGAAGACACTGTGTGTCTGTAGTTAATTAAATTGAAACAGACCCCTCTAAACTCTTCCATCACTGGAGATCCTTTTAACTAAAGATTACTAGAGCCCTGGGCATGATGAAGCTGTTGAAAACTGGAAAAAGAAAAAAAAAGGGGGGGCATCAGGACTCAGAATTTTAAATGAAGAGATGTTAGAAATGATCTCATGCAGCCTGCTGCTTTCCAGCTGTTGAGATACAAGGATGCATTTAAGTATTCCATCTTTCACTTATTCATTCATCAAACATGTGTTGGGCACAACTCTGGCGGGAGTTTTCAAGCTGTAGGACTCAATTTGTGAATAGGACAAGAAATCACTTTCATGAACCATAACCGACACTCCTGTTTGAACAAAGTAGAATGGATCAGAGTGTCTTACACATAATAAAAGTTTAATTGCAGGTACTATTTTTTTTACTTTTATATGCAGACATATGTGTGGAGTTGTAACGAAAACTGTATTTGTGAGTTGGGTTTGCTTTGATTCCTGGTCAGAACATTTGAAAAACATGCTTGGCATCAGTCTTGCTCTGCGTAAGATAAACAGGGATCTGGTTAAATATGGTGATTCAAGGGCCACACCCCAGAGGTTCTTCAGGTGTCTGAGGACCCTAGAATGTACATTTCAACAAGCCCCCAGGTGACTCTGAGGCATGCTGTGGGTAGTCAGAAAACGAGAAATCGGCCTTGCCCGGACTTCAGAGAGGTCTTTCCAAAAGAGATGCCTTTTTTTCAAGATGCCTTGAAAGATAAACTTGGGTTTGCCAAGTAAAGAAGGGGAGGGACCAGGCCACACTACCATCAAGGCATTTCACGGCACATTCCTTGGCTTTGCTCTGCCCTTTCTCTGCCTAAGGACCGGCTTCCCAGCTCTCTGGCACCCCCTCTGGCTCACTTGAGCATTGACACCAGGATTCTGACCTGCCTGCAGCTAGGGAGCTCCTGCATGGGGCCTTTGTGGGCCCTGCCACCTACAGTGCTGGCCAGGGTAAAAGGGGCCTTTTCTTTCCAAAGCCCCCACCAATCACACACGCCTTTCCTCACAGCTGTCTAGCTCGACTGCCTGAACACAGAGGTCATTCACAGGAGATGAAGAGAGGCGTTTGAGGTTTCCATAAAAACACACCTTCCCTTCCCATTTTCAGCCGCTGCCCTGAACATAACTGGAGAGAACCTGTCTTCAAAATGCTCAGGCCCAGAATGTGAAGCCGAGATTCTTGAAAGGAGTTCCCTTTAGGGCTCCTGGGATGTGAAACTACTCTACGTGTGGATTCTCCGGGCCAGGGTGAGCTGAGGACTGGTCCTCCCTCCTAGCCCGGCAGTGTGCGTGCCTGTTCTCTGCAAAGACTGTGAAAACCTAGGACAAATCTAGGTAGAGGATGTGGGCAGAGGATGGAGATCAAAACACAGCCAAATTGAAATTGGTTATAAACATATACAGGCATACTTTGCAGTTTCATGTCATTGCATTTGAAAATAACAATGAGACAAGTTATATCCTTGCACAGATGAAAATAAAATTAAACTGTATTCGAAATAGAAGGTCTTACCTGATAAGTCTGACTAGAGGATTATCCATTTTATTGAGCCTCTAGAAGAATCAGCTTTAGGTTTCACTGGATTTTTTTCCCTACTGTATTTATTTCCTATTTTATTGGGTTGCCATTTCCTTCTCCAATGCATGAAAGTGAAAAGTGAAAGTGAAGTCGCTCAGTCGTGTCCGACTCTTAGCGACCCCATGGACTGGAGCCTACCAGGCTCCTTCGTCCATGGGATTTTCTGGGTACTAAATATTTGTCAAATTAATAAACTGATAACTCCTTATTTTCCCACAGACCTCAGAAGAGTTCCCATTTTACTCCAGATGAAGCCAGTTCCTCACATGATCTTTAAGGCCTGTACGCAGCTGGCCCTCTGCTACTTCTCTGGCCTCCTGTCCTTCTATCCTTCCCTTAGCTGCTTTGGCTCCTTTGCTGCTGTTGTTTAGTGGCTAGGTAGTGTCCAACTCCTCGAGACCCACAGACTGTAACCCTCCAGGCTTCTCTGTTATACGGCTGTATAAGGGTCTAAGCTACCAGGTCTTTGTTATAAAAGAAGACCAATGAAATCTAAAGCTGATTCTTTGGGAGGCTCAATAAAATTGATAATCCTCTAGTCAGACTTACCAGGCCAAAGAGAGAGAGAGAGAGAAAATACCAATTGGTCATATCAAGAATGAGAGATATAACACATTTACAGATTCTACAGATATTAAAAGAATCAGAAGGGGATGTTATGGACAACGTCATCCCAATAGATTTGACAACTTAGAACAGAAAAATTCCTTGAAAGAAACATACTGCCAAAGCTTACCCAAGAATAAACAGGTAATGTTGATAGTGATGTACCTTTTAAAGAAATTGAATTTATAGTTAAAAATCAGCACACAAACAAAGCTCCAGGTCCAGAGGCTGAGTCTTTCTACCTTCTCCTCACTTAGTCTCCAGATGAAGGAAGCTGATGGGAGCAATGGTAGACTTAGGAAGATAAGTTAAGAGGCTTGGCAGTCATCTGGGTGGGACATGATGGTCGTTTGGACTGGAATGGCCACAAATGGTGAGAAATGGTCAACGTTTGGGTGTATTTTGAAGTTGGAGCTAACATGATTTGATTACAGACTGGACATGGAAGTGAAGGACAGACAAGAGTCAGGGAAAACTCTTGAGATTTTTGGTCCAAGCAACTGGAAGAATAGAGCTGCCCTTAACTGAGTTAAGAAAGAATGTGGGAAACAGGTTTTAGAGGAGAAGATTGAGTTTCTGTTTGTTTCCAAGCAGAAACTTTGAAGAGGTAATTGAATATTGGCATTAGATTGGTTATAGGCTGCTGGATGTCAAGATGGAGGTCTTGGTAGAGGGTAAAGTTTAAGAGTTACCAATGTATGAACTGCATTTAAAGCCACATCATTTTCTGAGTCACCAAGAGAGTGTGCATAGGAAACAGAAGAGGAACCTTGAACAGATTTAGCATTAATCAGTGGGAGATGAGAGAGAAAAGAAGATACCTTCAGCAAAAGAGTTGAAAAGAAGAGAACAAAAATTTGAAAGGAAATCAGAAGGACATGATATTCTGGAGATCAAGGGAAGAAATGATTTCAAGAGTAGGAAGAGATCTGTTATACCAAATGGTGCTGAGAGCTCAAGTTAAAATGATCACTAAGAAATGACCATTGGAAGGACCTATGCTGAAGCTCCAATACTTTGGTCACCTGATGTAAAGAGCCAACTCTTTGGAAAAGACCCTCTTTTCCCTGTTACTGGGAAAGATTGAGGGCAGGAGGAGAAGGAGGCGACAGAGGATGAGATGGTTGGATGGCATTGTCGACTCGATGCACATGAATTTGAGCAAATTCAGGGAGATGGTAAAGGACAGGGAAGCCTGGCATGCTGCAGTCCATGCGGTCACAAAGACTTGGACATGACTTAGAGAGTAAACAATGAGAAACGACCATTTGATTTAGCCACATGCACAATAGAAGCTGATTGGAGTAGATTTAAGAAAGGAAAGGAATTGTAGTCAGTGAGCATAGACAGCTCCTTCAAAGAATTTTCCTGTAAGAGGGAGCTGGAACATAGGAAAAGTATGTTTGCATGCTGAAGAAAGTGACCCATTAGAGAAGGAGAAATTGATGAGGTAGGAGTGGAGGAAATTTCTCTGGAGATGTCCTTGAGAAAGAAAGAGGGGATTGGATCCAGGACACTTGTAGATGTTGGCCTCTGCACAGTTCATCCCCAAGAACAGGAGAAAAGCTTAAGGACAGGGACTCAGATGCAGGGGTGTGGGGAGAGGCAGAGCTTGAGAAAGTGCTCTTTATAGGGCTGTTTTTGTCACTGTAATAGGAAGCAGGTCACTGGCTGAGATGGAAGGTGGGGAAGGAGGTGTGGGAGGCCTGAAGAGAGAGAGGTCGGAAATGTTCAACTAGGAGAGTAGGAAAGTGAATGGGGCCATGATTGCCAGGCAGCATTTAAAGCCCACTTGGGGTTGGTGGTCAAGAACTAAAGTTAGACTGGTTGGGAAGGTGGTGTGCTTTCTTCCAGCCATGGACAGCTGTGTGGGCACAAGAATGGGCACAAGAATGGGCACATGGTCAGCTGTGTGGGCACAAGAATGGCACAAGCTGTGTAGGCTCAGAAGTGGAGTTTCCACCCTTGTGGCAGAAAGCAAAGAAGAACTAAAGAGGCTCCTGATGAAAGTGAAAGAGGAGAGTGAAAAAGTAGGCTTAAAGCTCAACATTCAGAAAACTAAGATCATGGCATCCAGTCCCATCACTTCATGGCAAACAGATGGGGAAAACAATGGAAACAGAGACTTTATTTTTTTGCAATCACTGCAGATGGTGACTGCAGCCATGAAATTAAAAGACGCTTGCTCCATGGAAGAAAAGCTATGACCAACTTAGACAGCATATTGAAAAGCAGAGATATTATGTTGCTGACAAAGGTCCGTCTCATCAAAGCCATGGTTTTTCCAGTAGTCATGTATGAATGTGAGGGTTGGACCATAAAGAAAGCTGAGCTCCAAAGAATTGACACTTTTGAACTGTGGTGTTGGATAAGACTCTTGAGAGTCCCTTGGACAGCAGAGAGATTCAACTTGTCAATCCTAAAGGAAATCAGTCCTGAATATTCATTGGAAGGACTGATGCTAAAGCTGAAGCTCCAATACTTTGGCCACCTGATGCAAAGAACTCACTCATTGGGAAAGACCCTGATTCTGAGAAAGATTGAAGGCAGAAGGAGAAGAGGATGACAGAGGATGAGATGGTTGGATGGCATCACTGACTTGATGGACATGAGTTTGAGCGAGCTCTGGGAGTTGGTGATGGACAGGGAAGCCAGGCGTGCTACAGTCCATGGGGTCACAAAGAGTCGGACACGACTGAGTGACTGAACTGAACTGAACTGAGTAGGATGGAGGACGAGATGATTGGAGGACAGGAGCTCAGGGAACCCAGAGGCCAGATAGGTGGAGCTGTAGTCCCAGAAATTTGGACATGATGGTGTTGGTAGGAGTGACAGTGAGCCAAGTGCTAAGATCTACATCCAGAATGAAAGAGGAACTTCCCTGGTGGTCCAGTGGTTAGGAATCCAATCCAAGCCAAGCCAACTCAGGGGACATGGGTTTGATCCCTGGTTGGGGAACTAAGATCCCACATTTCACAGGGCAACTACACTTGCGTGCTGCAGCTACTGAGTCCACGTTCTCTAGAGTCTATGCTCCACAGCAAGAGAAGCCCACATGCAGCAAGGTCTAGTGCAGCCACCTCCCACCCCCTGCCCAAAAAACGAAAGAAAGTGGCCTGGGGTTTGTGGGAGACTATGCCAAGGAGGGGTGGTGGGTGCTGCAGGCTGATGATTTGATCTTCAAAGCCAAGAAGTTCTTACAAGAATGGCCTGAAATGGCAGGAAGAGATGAAGAAGACACCTGCCCTACCCATTGGTAGGAGGGATGTAGTAAAGAAAAATAACTCACCCCTTGAGTAGGCTGCATGGAAGTGCTCCAGAAGAGAGCAAAGAGGGAAAGAGAGGTGAAGATGGGAAATAATGTTTCTATCGGTGGTGGTTAGACCACTGCTCACTCTCTCTCTGCACTCCAGCCAGAGTCTTTGGAATGTTTTTCAAACATGCTAAGCTCTTTGCAACCTCGGGGCCTTGGCATATGCTTGAAATCACACCTCTGCCCCTACCCCAATCCTTTAGATCTCATGTTGAGTATTATTTCCTCTAAGAAACCTTGCTGAACACCCTTCTTAAATCAGGATGTGAGTGCTGGTGCCAGTATTCCACAAACACACTTTCTGTGGTCAAGGAGTCCAGCCTCCTGACACATATCAGGAAGTGAGCAGGTGGTGTGAGTTCGCTGAGAGCCACAATGGGGCAAATCCAAAGCACATGGGGGCATACAACTCAGCCATGGTGGTGGTGGTGGTGGGTGGGGGGTGGATCAGAAAATGACTAAACAAGTCTAAAGGCTGAGCAGGAGTTAGCTGAGAGAGGGTGCGAGGCTACTGAGAGAAAGTAGGGAGCTGGGAGTCCTTCTGATGGCTGAGTGAGAGAAGGTGAGAGGGGCTGATGCTGCAGAGATGAAGATGCAGGGCCTGTGGGACATGCTATGGATGATTATTTTGTCTTTAGAAGGTACATGATTCTTTTGCTCAAGGATTATGAGCAGAAACAGAACATGATCAAACGTGGCCCACACTGTGTTTCGCCCCAGGACAAGTTCAGAGCTGGCACGCAGGAGCCAGATGACCCCAACCTTCTGGGGCACAAAACAAGGCCAAGTGCTGTCCTGGGGAAAAACATTTGGCTGGGATCCTGCAACCGTAGAGCCACAGAACGTCCTGGACAGCTGGCCTCCCACCCACCACCCAGATGGCTTTATTAACCAGCTCTTCAAAAGGTCCACCTTCTCCATTTGATTCTGGTGCCGTGTCTTGACCTTCTTTTGTACTTACTATCAGTAGCATCTGCTACAGACTCTGGTGTGCAGAAACACTGAGTGCCTTTGTTTTTGCACTGTGGTTTGAATGCATAGCTCTCTATTTCTGATCTACGACAAGGTCCGAGAGTCCTTCATGGGACCAATGGATCTGGTCCTTGGACATTTGTCTCTACAGGTTACCATGGAGACAGCTGGGGCTCACAGGTCTGCAGGTTCAGGGATGCTTCATCGCCATTCTCGGGACCTGAAAGTTCTTTGCAAGGCTGGGAGGGCAGCACATCCTAGAGCCTTGGCCGCTTCCCTCTGGGGCCTGATGAGTCCCTGGGGTGCTGCAGGGCCAGGTTGGGAGTGGGTGCTGGGAGCCCTTATCACATTGGACCAGGAGAACTTTGCACAGAGGAGAGGCTTTCTCTGCCTCCTGCTGGCTCTGGTTATACAGCTTCTTCCCTCAAACCCAGGCCTCTCTCTTGTCCTTTCACACCAAACCTGGAGGCCCCTAAAACTCCAAATCTAATCTTGGTAACTGAAAAACTTGTTTCCCTGTCTCATAATCTTTAAATTTGCCAAGAAATTGAGGAGAAATGCTAGCATTCCATCCTTTTGGGGGCAGCCAAGAAGTGGATTAAAAATAAGACAGTTCAGTTTCTATGGAGAAGGCAATGGCACCCCACTCCAGTACTCTTGCCTGGAAAATCCCATGGATGGAGGTCGCTGGTGGGCTGCAGTCCATGGGGTCACTAAGAGTCGGATGCGACTGAGCGACTTCACTTTCACTTTTCACTTTCATGCATTGGAGAAGGAAATGGCAACCCACTCCAGTGTTCTTGCCTGGAGAATCCCAGGGACGGGGGAGCCTGGTGGGCTGCCATCTATGGGGTCGCACAGAGTCAGACACGACTGACGCGACTTAGCAGCAGCAGCAGTTTCTATATTCAAATAGCCTAGCTTGCTAGTCCTATTGCCTAGAATCTCCTCTCCTGTTTTCCACCTGCCTGTCTCCCACTTACTCTCAGTTCAGATGTCACCTCAGATAGAAATGGTGCATATTCATGAATCATCCTCACTTCTCAAACTTTTGCATTACTTGCCCCTGTCTGGCCAGCCTGCAACTGGCTCATATCAAGTGGTACTAAACTGAACTGAATTCCGGGCAAAAAGGTGGGTCTGTAGGATCTGCCTGTTGACTGGTGGTTGCCCTGAGAAGATGGGCTTAGATGAGAGGCACCAGAAGAGGTGCAAGACTGAGGGGCACTAGTTCTCAGAACAGGACCTTCAAAGGCAGAACAGGAAAGCGAGGGCATGCCTGCCTCCCCCGACCTCCCCACCTTTATTTACACCAGGCATCTGAGACTAGGAGACATTTCTAGAATGGACCAGCAGGTGGCAGCCTTGCCCCTCAAGATGAGGGACTCCTTTCCCCAGATTAAGCTACAGGACATCTTGTGGGAGGCAGCCCCCAGGGGGCCTTCTCTAGGCCAGTCTCAGGGTGATTTGAGGCACAGACAAGGCCAGGATGTCAGCAGCTTTACATGCAGTAGGATCTGTAACCATCTGTGGATCCAATCTTATTCCACACTTGCTTGGATCTACAGGTCTTGCATGTTTGTTTAAAAAAAAAAAAAAAATGACGCACAGGTGTCACCCAAAACCACTAAATCAGAATATATGTATGTTCCCTGGGAAACCCCAGGTGACTTTGCTGTCAGCAGACCACATCCTCATTTGCCTGATTTGATTCCATAGGCCAGCCCTTCAGTCACAAAACTGACTATCAGTTAGGAAAACCCTCCTCAGCTCACCGCCCACCTCTCTGCCCGAGGCACGAACTTCATCAGGCAAGACTGAGCAGATGTGTCCAGGAGCTGGCAGCTGGTGAAGGATGAGCAGCGCCTTTGGCACAGCCTTGCGCTCCCACTGTACCCCTCTCGCTGCCACCCACCTTGTTCTTCCACCCGCCTTGGCTCAGGCTGCAGCCAGAACCCAGCCCTCTCACCACCAGCTAAACGTTAACCCCACTGCAGGGCTTATTGACAAGTCTGCAGAAACAAACGGTTTAGTGGCCAGCTCCATCATCTCTCCGGTAGGCGGTCATTTCCAGCATACCCCGGGAAGCTGAGGCCCCGGGAGGGCGTCCTGGTTTGGATCGGGGGCCCACGTTGCATGGAAATTCTGGGCTGGCGGGGGGTGGCGGCGGGGCGCTGACTTTGGGTGTTCACAGCAGGAGACCACACTGTTGCCTCCGCTTCTTCCTGCAGCTATTCCCAGCACCGCTCACCCCCGGCAAGTCACTGCTCCCAGGTGGCCCTGGGCACAAAGCTGCCAGTGTGGGGAAACTCTCGAGGAGGGGAGCTCAGGTGTCAATCGGCCAACCTGAAAGAGCTGGCCTGGTGGGCACCCACCCAGATGGTGCCCCACATTGCCATCCACTGCTTCCTGTCTCCATGCCTTCCTGCCTCTCCCTCTGTCTCCTCCTAGACTGGCCCCTGCCACCCAAATCCAATGTGTTTCAAGAACGTCCCTGGTGGTCCAATGGTTAGGATTCCGCACTGCCGGTGCAGGAGACCTGGGTTCGATCCCTGATTGGGAACTAAGATCTCACATGCCCTGCGGTGTGTGCAAAAAAGAAAAAAGAAAACAAATGCTATGTGTTTCTGAAAGTCACTCTCAGACGTCGCTTATGAGGCCCGTCCAGCCTCCCTGTGGTCTGTCTTCCTCCTCCACCCGTTGGAGCACATTCTCTGACTCTCCCTTATGGCGCCGAGTGAAATGGCCATTTGTGTACATCTTCCTCGGGGAAGGCAATGGCACCCCCACCCCAGTACTCTTGCCTGGAAAATCCCATGGACGGAGGACCCTGGTGGGCTCCAGTCCATGGGGTCGCTAAGAGTCGGACACGACTGAGCGACTTCACTTTCACTTTTCACTTTCATGCATTGGAAAAGGAAATGGCAACCCACTCCAGTGTTCTTGCCTGGAGAATCCCAGGGATGGGGGAGCCTGGTGGGCTGCTGTCTATGGGGTCGCACAGAGTCGGACACGACTGAAGCGACTTAGCAGCAGCAGCAGCAGCAGTACATCTTCCTGATTGTGCTGGAAACCAGGAATAGGCATACCATGTGACACCGGCTCCCAACGCCTCGTGCAGGGTCTGAGAAGGACCTGACAAGAAGAGGAGCACAGGAAGTGATGAAGAAAGCCCGAGAAGAGATGTGGTGGCCAACTCTTGAAGATGCAGAAGGGGCGGGAGAAGACGGTGGCAAGTTGCCGTTGACAAGGAAGGCTTCACGATGGAGGTGGGAATGGATCTGAGCCCTGAAGGAGGGATTAAGTAAAAAGTCGCCAGCATGGTATCAGAACTTTCTTCAAGTCAATCCTGGGATATTCTGGGTGGGAGGAAAGGGTCCATGCTGGCCATGGGCCAATCAACAATCAACAGAAGGTCTTGCTGATGCTCCTGGTTCATCCCCAGGACAACTTGCCAGAGTGTATGGAACTACCCAGGAATGAGGATGCATGGAGTTGTGGGCCCTGGCTTCCTCCCTGGACCCAATTCACACCTAGAAAGGAACATCAAACCCCAGACCAGAGAGAGGGCTGGAGGCTGACCTGCTGTCAGAGCAGGCACAGCACCCCCAAACCCAGTCCTTGGGCTTATGGTGTGGCCATGCTTGACACCACCCTGGCAAAGCCACATCCTGAAATCAAAGGAGGACCAGCCTGAGAGGTGGAAGACCCGTCTCTGGGGACTTCCGCACCCTCAAGGACCTCCTCACCTTCTCCTCTCCTGCCCCTAGGGTGCATGCTGTGAGGCTTCGAGGGCTTCTCCTCTTCAGTGACTAGCTTGTCTTTGCTTAGTGGGGGTCGGGTGTTTGGAGGGGACAGCAGGCAGGGTGGAGAAGGGGGACCCGTGGGATGGGTAAAACCTTGCACTCCATCTTTGTGGCTCCACCCTGAATGTATTACCCATACTCACCATTCTTCCGAGTTTGCCTAAGACAAAGAAAGGGAGTCCAGCAGGGACTCGCCACCTTGGCCACCCCATGGGCCCCTGAGAGCGGGTGTGGGTGTCGTGGACTGGGTGGGGCACTGGAGGCCCGTGTCACGACCAGCACCCCACCCTCCATGGTTCACCCAAGGACAGCATGTTGTTTGGGAAAACAGCACCCAAGGACAGAGCATACCTTGCGTTCCCCTGGGAGAATGGGCTGTTTCTCTCCCATCTGATGGAGCTCTGGCCGAAAAATGTCTATCTCCCTGACTTCCTTTCTTCCTCCTTGCGGACCTCCCTGTATCATTTATCAGGTCATGGCTGAGCTTAGAAAAATGGACAAGTTATGTCCATGTGGGAGCAGGCTTCTCCCTTGTGACATCCTGTAGATCTGGGTGCACCCACCTCTGAGCCCCAGGCTGGGCTGCCACCTCGATGAGTCACCCAGGTAAGGAGGAGGGCAACCACAGAGGAAAACAACCACCTTCATTGCCCTAGGGGACAGTCCCCACCCAGGGCAGAGTAAAGCTGGGATATTACTTGCAATCCACAGAGGTCAGGCAGGTCCCTGGGGCAGCAGAAAGAGGCTGCACAGAGACACTGGGATGGGGAGAGGCGGGAAAAGCATCTTGGAACCCAGCCTGGGGTGTCTTGACTTGCCGCTTCTGACGTCAGCATCTTCAGATGCCCTTTCATGGGGTAGAAACCAGGAAGGGCAGAGGTAATGATCAGAATGGTGCTGGGTGAATCTGATGGAAGCTGAGTGTTCAGCCCAGCACGCTGACCTATGCCTGTTGGTAAACAAGCTGCAGCTCTTCCCTCCTGGCTCCTCCCAAGCACATCTCCCTTCTCTGCATCCGTATTTCTGATTTGTTTCTTCATTTTAAGACATGAGATTTGTTTACGGGTCTGTCCTCCCCACTGGGGAGCCCTGGGTTCCCCGACTCTGAACAGTGAGTGCAGTGCTCACCCCTGATGACCACTGAGCGGACATCTCTCAAGGTAATGAATGAACACTTCAGTTCCATGGGGCCCCTGTGGTGCTGAAGTGTCTCTGATGATAGAGCCCCTGAACTGCCAAGATCGGGGTGCTGATTTGGGTGCTGCTCTGAAAGTGAGGGGAGGGATGCTATGGCTGGAGGTTGCATCCTCTGAGTCGCTAACCTTGCAAGAGCAGACCCACCCTCAAGTGGGTAAATCAGCCTGGTTCTGTCTGCGATCTTTGTGGTGCTACTCCCCCACCTTTGACTATGCCTCCTGGGCAGTGTATGGAAAAGGAAATGGCAACCCACTTCAGTACTCTTGCCTGGAAAATTCCATGAACTGAGGAGCCTGATAGGCTACAGTCCATGGGGTCGCAGAGTCGGACACGAATGAGCAACTTCACTTTCCTGGTCAGTGTATCCAGGTCTCACTCTGTTTTGAATTCTAACACAGAGCCTGGTCATGCCAGGAGACTAGCAAATGCCTGCTAGATGAAGTGTGTGCTTCCCTACACCCACGCCCGGGGCTGTTGCCGCCCATCATGGCATAAGGCAGCTGTTTGTGCAACGTATTGACCCACCTCTTCCCTGCACATCCTGGGACAGGAGCCCCAGTGATGGGTCCTCTTCTCACTCCCCCCTCCCCCAGTATCTACCCCAGAGGCTACCTGTGGCTCCCTGGGGCCCCTGAAGCCCCAGCAAGCCCCTCACACACAGAAACAATATTCCTAAGTTGCTCTGATGGGTGGAGGAGAGAGAACACATCCTGTGTGACAGAGCCTTGAGAAACTCTCAGGAAAAATGTTGAACTGGCTTCTCATGTTTGACCCAAACTGCCCAGCATACTGCCCACTCTCCTTCTCCAAGTCACAGAGGATGGAGTGTCAAATCCATCATGCTAACCAAGGCCTCTTGGTCACTTAAGGACCTGGGACATGTACAAAAGGAATATATCTCCCCACTCCTGCCAGGAGCCCAGATCCCCTCAGAGAAGCCCACTGGCTCTGCAGATGCTGGATTCTGAATCTGCATCTTACACGTGGTATCTTGAGCCCCGCTGAAGGCAAGGTCCACCTCTGACTCAGGAATGGACTCGTTCGTGGAAAGGAACAGGAAACCACCAGGCCAGTCATGGCAGACACATACGGTTTCCTGCTCTATCTAGTTCTGAACATTTGCTTACGTGAGCACTGGGTGACGTGTGAAACCTCCTACCTCTGTCATACACACACACCTCCTCTCTAAGCCCTGTGGTCTTGGCTGCACACACAGCACCTGTGGAGCAAATACACCTAATGATTGGGCCTTCTCCGAGAGTAGAACATGGGTGTGTTTTGCATGAATCATATCAATAGAGTTGGGACTCTGAGAACTGTGACAGTCCATTAGACAGATGGTGGCCTGACTGGGGATAAAGTCACCCCTAGGATCAGAGCCCAACTGACATGGGAGAATGGATTCATGAAAATCCCATGAAGAGCCCCAGTGCCTACCTAGAGCTCCATCTTATCTGTCTAGCCTAGAAGCCCATTGTCTAATCCCTTATCCCAGCAGCAAGCAGCAAAAGTAACAATAATTACCCAAACCCAAACACAATCCAAACTTGTCGGTTTCCATGCTGGTTTGAATAGGGAGTGCTCAGAGATGCAGGGGGGTAGGGGATGAGAGCAGCTTTCTGGGGGGATCAGTCTTGCAGCCACAGTTACTCATTCCAGGACCATGCGTTTGCCGCAGCCCAGCTTGCTCCAATTCACCTGCTGAGAGAGAGGCTTCTAGGCTGGCTTGTAACTTTCAGTGCAAGTAGGTGAGAGCCAACTCTACCCAGGAAGATGTGTCTGCCTGGCCATCTGCTCTGTCCTCATGCTGCAGTCTGCTCAGGGATAATGAGATTTTTGTTCTTGGAGACTGAAGCAGTATCCCAAGTGTGATGACTTCTGTGGACACCTGCCCTTGAAGTAACATTAGAGCAACAGGGCTTCTCCTGCTCCCAGCCCCCTGCCTGCCCTGTAGTGCCCATCTTCTGGGAACTGAATCCTGGATTCGATTTCAACTAACTCATCCAGGTGCCACTAAATGCTGGGCATGGTAATAGGCCTTTTCATGTTAGAACTCATAACAGCCCTGCAAGGGGCACATTTTCCTTCTATAAATCAGAAACTGATGGTTTCAGTGTCTTGCCTAAGATCACAGAATGAAGTGGTCTTCTGATTCCTAATTCAGTGTTTTGCCCTTACACAAAAACTGCCGCCTTTGCTTGCATCGTTTGTTTGTTTTGTTTTTAGTATCAAATGTTTGTATTTTTGGATAGTTTAAAAGGATATAGAATTGTGGTTTGATATTTTCTCTCAGCTCTTAGAAAATATTTCCTTATTTTCTAGAGTCTAGTATTGCTGAGAAATCTGTCTGAAGGTCCAATTATCTTTCCTTTGTAGGTAATCTTTCCTTTCTCTCTGGTTGATTTCAATTTTTCCTTTATATTTGCTGTTCATCAGCTTCCCAGACATAGTGTCTATGTATACATTTTTGAAGATTTGTCTTATTTGGGAGTTAGTGTGATTCTTTGATCTCAGGATTCATTTCTTTCATTAAGCCTGAAAAATTCTCTGTCTCTCCAATGTTGCCTCTCCTGTTTTCTCAGTCTGCTTCTTCTTGAACTTATTGGATGTGCATTGGATCTCATTTTTTTTCTTCCGTCTTAACTTGTTTGGTTTGAACCTGGAATGGTGCCACTTATCCTCTCCCTTCAGCATGGAGACAAGGCAGGAAGAGAGGGAGCAAGGTATAACCAGTGCTTTGGCGTGGACCCTTTCCTCCACATGTCCTTGTCCTCCCATGGACAGGGACCAGCAGTGTTCCCAGGAGGCCTGACGTGTTGGTCAAGAACACAGACTCACGAGCTGAACTTCCTGTGTTTAAATCCCACGCAGGGCCACGACTACCCATGTGACTTCAGACTAGATGAGTCTCATCTCTAGACCTCAGTTCCCCCATCTACAAAACCAGGCTATGGTAGCGCTGCCTCCTAGCGTTTGTTTTGGGGTGAACTGAGTTACTTTGTGTAAAGTGCTTAGAATAGTGGTTAATAGTAAATGTTCCCTAAGTGTCTATCACTGTTGTTCATAACGGTGATTTTCAAAACTTCGTATTTCTTCCAAATGGGGCAAATCAGTTGCCTTATTCCCATTTCACATAGAAAACAAAGCACAAACAATCAAGCCAAACAGCCAAGAGGTTCTGTGAACCTGGGGTCTCGGGTGGCACCTCTTGCTGAGTTGGGTGCTCTGAAGCTCCCCCGGGGGCCTCCTTATGCCCAGGAGGGACCAGGGTGCCTGGACCAGGCCTTCTTGGGAACTCGTTTCTCTGCCTAAGGAGTCCAGCCTGGTTGTGTGTTCTCCCTAAGGCCTGCTCTGTGCTCACCCACCCATCTGTGCTGGGGACACTTGGCTGTCTCTGCAGCGTGAAGGCTCCATGAAGAACACATCAAGCCCCTTGGGGGCCACAGCTGCCACACACGGAGGGTGGACAAATGTCTGTTGTTGACCTTGGCTTGGCTCTGAGGGCTGAGGGTGAATTTTCTTACATGGCCTGAAGCTTATTCCAGGCTTCCTGACGGGAAGAACCAAATGCTGCCTTCTCCCTGAACCCTCACAGACTTCTTATGCTCCTGTCTTTCTTAATAGGGTCCAGGTGGTCCCTTACCCAAACCAACTGTTTAGAGAGCTGCCGCCAGTGTTTTCTCCCAGATGGTGGAAAACATGATGAGGAGAAAACAGGATGAAGTCCATGTGGCATGAACTTCACCGGGATGGAGAAGAGTAGCTTGTGAAGTGGCAGCAAGGGGATTGTGGGGGAGAATGCACCCATTTCTCTGTAAAACTTGTGATGCCTGAGGAGAGAAACCCATGCTACAGGCTCAGCGCACTTTTCCAGATTGTATAGAGAGAAGACCTCAAAGGCTCGTGGAGAAACACAGATACGGTTTTAGTTAAGATGATTCCAACTACTATGCTTATACTAATACAAATTCTCAAACCTCACTGGTTTAACACAATTAGTTTGTACTCTCACAAAATCTAATGGGGAAAGGGATCCCTCAGCACCCTGGCCGGCAGAGGCACTCCTCACTTAACACGTGGCTTCCGAAGTCAGCTAGACTGGAGACATCCAGCTTCAGGTGGGGAAAAGGCTGTGAAGAGCCAGGGAGGAGCCTTTCTGGGTCAGCCCTGCCAGTGGTGCTGATCATGTCTGCCTTCCTGCCACTGGCCTGAGCTCATTCACTGGGTCCCATGTCTGAAGTGGGGCTGGGAAAGGTAGCCCCGGCTGCAGAGGCCCTCCCAGCACCAACTCCACACTGTGGATAGAGAACACGATCCCAGCAGAATCAGGACGGGAGTTCTCCTGTGAGATGCTACTGATGAGATCGCAATTACTCCTGAAATGGAAGGAGAGCAGGGGGGCTCTAAAAGGGTCATCTTAATAAACATGGGCCAGGAAATAGAAAGGCAGATGTGGCTACCCAGGAAACGCCCAGATGAGCCTAGTCTTAAAAAAGAACATGAATAAAAGGTGGAAGGGTGGCTGTTGACCAAAAACAACAGTAAGTATAAAAGACTGGTATGGGGCTGTGAGAGTCACGCTGGGAATGTGGGCTATCTGAAAAATGTTAGCAAAGCTTTTTAAGGCATTGTTTGAGCAGACAAACACAGGAGACCTAGGTCTCTCCCTAGGGGACAGGGATGGGTTGTTACTGAATGACAGAAAAACACTCCTATCCATCTATTGTGCTTTCAACTTCTTTGTCAAAGTGAATGATTTCAAGATCAAAAAGAGCAGAAGACACTGACATCCTCAAAGAATTGAAGTGTGTGCATCCTCAGGTTGACTGACATAACATGGCCTGAGCCAATTACATCCCCAAATTCTGAGAACATTTCAAGAAGGGACTGCTGTAGCTCCAGAAGAATAATGAAGAGCACAGCCCTTTGGAGCTAGACTGCCTGGGTTTGAATCTTGGCTCTGTCACTGGCTAGCTGTATGACCCTGGAGAAATTACCTAATCAATCTCTGTCTTAGTTTTTCCACTTTAACATGGGGTAAGCCAATAATACCTGCTTCATAGGACTGCTGAAGAATTAAAGGATAAGATTCTGTTTATTCTCAGCACTCAGCCCGGCACCCATTCAGTGCTCAAAAACTTAGCTGCTATTGCTGCTGCTCTATAGCTGATCTCCTCTGAAACGTCTGCTAGGAAACAACCCATGGCAATCAGAGAAAAGTCTAGAAGACAGAGACGAGCAAATACATTCCAGTTTTGAAAATGAAAGAAGTGAATTTTCTCAGTGCTTGTCAGTGCCAGGCAAAATTTCTGGCCATATAGTTATTCAACAAACATTACATTCCCACTATGTGTTGGGCCTTGGGATTGGAGCAGCGAACAAAACAAACAGAAATCCGTGCCTTCTTTGGTGCGGTAAATCTAGCAGGAGAGACTTACAGTCTTTAAAAATAAGTAAATAGGCCCTGCCCCGATAGTCCAGTGGGTAAGACTCCATGCTCCCAATGCAGGGGGGCCTGGTTTCAATCCTTGGTCAGGGAACTAAGATCCCACATGCTGCAGCTAAAGATCTCACATGCCACAACTTAGACCCAAATAAATAAATAGTAAAAAAATAATAATAAAAGGGCTTCCCTGGTAGCTCAGCTGGTAAAGAATCTGCCTGCAATGCAGGAGATCCCAGTTCGATTGCTGAGTCAGGAAGATCTGCTGGAGAAGGGATAGGCTACCCAGTCAAATACTCTGGTCTGGAGAATTCCATGGACTGTATGGTCCATGGGGTCGCAAAGAGTCAGACAAGACTGAATGCCTTTCACTTCACTTTCAAAAAATAATAATAAGTAAATATATAACATGTTGGTTGCTGATAGGTGGTATGGAGAGAAAGTGGTGCAAGAAGATACAGGATGTTAGAGGGAGTTTTCCATATTAAAGAGGAAAGTCAGGCAAGATCGTGGACACAGGAAGAACTTTTAGTAAAACCCAGAGGCGTGTCCCTCTCTTGAGATGGAACAGCAAGTGCAAGGAGCCTGGTAGGGCATCCAGTGTGGCTGCAGTGAAGGGACTTTGGGGGAGGATGATAGAGGCTGGGGCCAGAGAAAGAGCAGGAGGCCGGCTGGGGCAGGACTTTTCAGGTCCTCTAAGAACCAGGGATGGTAATTACACAGCCACTGACCTGGAGACTGACATGCTCTGATTTGCAAAGCTCCCTTTATGGAGTCATGGAACTGAAGGGAGCTTCATTGGAAACAAGGAGACAAGTTACCAGGTTCTTGTAATAAACTGTGCGGTCATGATGGCGGAATCAGGCTGGCAGCCAAAGGAGGTGCTGAGATGTGGTCTAAGAGGCAGTCAAACTCTAGGCAGAAACAATTGAATTTTGTTAATACATTGAATGAGGATGAGAGGGAAAAGAGAGGTCAGTGTCATGGCTTTGGGCCCAATCAGCCCAAAAGATGCTGTAAAGCTAGGCAAGATAAGAATACAGTGACAGAACACATAGGATCCCAAATAATTCTGTTGGGCTAGATGAAAGGACAGAGTTTACAAAATACCATCTAACTAAGATGAATGGGAATTCCTGCATTTTGGTAGCAGGACTTGAATATCTCAGTATCAAATGAGGAACCAGTGTTGGGTCATGGTAAATAAGAAAGTGGCCCCGAAATTTAATGTTGGTAATAAGCTCCACATGCAAATTGCCAACATCCACTGGATCATTGAAAAGGCAAGAGAGTTCCAGAAAAACATCTATTTCTGCTTTATTGACTATACCAAAGCCTTTGACTATGTGGATCACAATAAACTGTGGAAAATTCTGAAAGAGATGGGAATACCAGACCACCTGACCTGCCTCTTGAGAAACCTGTATATAGGTCAGGAAGCAACAGTTAGAACTGGACATGGAACAACAGACTGGTTCCAAATAGGAAAAGGAGTATGTCAAGGCTGTATATTGTCACCCTGTTTATTTAATATGCAGAGTACATCACAAGAAACACTGGGCTGGAGGAAGCACAAGCTGGAATCAAGATTGCTGGGAGAAATATCAATAACCTCCCTTATAGCAGAAAGTGAAGAAGAACTGAAGAACCTCTTGATGAAAGTGAAAGAAGAGAGTGAAAAAGTTGGCTTAAAGCTCAACATTCAGAAAACTAAGATCTTGACATCTGGTTCCATCACTTCATGGCAAATAGATGAGGAAACAGTGGAAACAGTGGCTGACTTTCTTTTTCTGGGCTCCAAAATCACTGTGGATGGTGACTGCCACCATAATATTAAAAGATGCTTGCTCCTTGGAAGAAAAGCTATGACCAACGTAGACAGCATATTAAAAAGCAGAGACATTACTTTGCCAATAAAGGTCCATCTAGTCAAGGCTATGGTTTTTCCAGTGGTCATATATGGATGTGAGAGTTTGACTATAAAGAAAGCTGAACACCAAAGAATTGATGCTTTTGAACTGTGGTGTTGGAGAAGACTCTTGAGAGTCCCTTGGACTGCAAGGAGATCCAACCAGTCCATCCTAAAGGAGATCAGTCCTGGGTGTTCATTGGAAGGACTGATGTTGAAGCTGAAACTCTAATACTTTAGCCTCCTGATGTGAAGATCTGACTCATTTGAAAAGACTCTGTTGCTGGGAAAGATTGAGGGCAGGAGGAGAAGGGGACAGCAGAGGATGAGATGGTTGGATGGCATCACTGACTCAATGGACATGGGTTTGGGTGGACTCCGGGAGTTGGTGATGGACAGGGAAGCCTGGAGTGCTGTGGTTCATGGGGTTGCAGAGAGTCGGACACGACTGAGTGACTGAAATTAACTGAAGCAGCAGAGCAATGTTACCAAAACTTATTTACAATAATTACTTATCTCACGATGTCTCTGCTGGTCAGTCACCTACAAACACCTACAGTATTTTGTTCCATTCTGGCATCACATTTTGAGAGGGAAATTGACACGTAGGCTGCATAGAGAGGAGAAAAGCAGGACCCGCGAAAACCCCTGCACCTTCCCTGCTGGCTCTCCACACCTCTCCCAGAGTGGCTTCCCTTGGATGTACATAGGATCACATCACTCACTTGTTTAACATCCTCAGAGCTCTTTGTCCCATCGCCTACAGAGCAAAACCTAGGACCTTCCGCATTCTCACCCTGTCTCGGCAGCTACATTTCCCTCTATTATTTCAGTGGGCTTGCCAATCTGGCCACCTGTTCCCTGAGCTAACCAAGCTGGTTCTCGCTTCCTGCTTTCTCTCATTTCATGCCCTCCCGTGGGCTCTTAAATCACCTATTTTCCCCGTGTTCTTGCCTTAACTCATTATATCATTGTTGTCTTTTTTCTTACCTGTAGCCTAAACTAGGCTGTACACTACCTGAGGGCAATGTTTCTTTTATCACTCGTCTTACTTAGAGCTTACTTGCCACCAAGCAGGTGCTCAGTAGATATGAGTTGAATGAATAAAAGGGGAAATAAATGAGTCAGTGCTGGTTTTTCTGCCTCAAATGCCCCCTCCCTTCCTATTTGTCCATCTGGTAAACCCCATTCATTCTCTGAAGCCGCCGGCTCAGGTGTCAGGCATGTCAAGAACCCTTCCTGCAGCACTTGGCACATGGCCACACAGAGCACTCAGAACCTTGTACTTATGTGCCTACCTGGTTACTCTTTTGTTTTTCTTTTTTAATGGGTGGAAAATTGCTTTACAATGTTGTGTTAGTTTTTGCTGCATAACCAGCCCTAAGTATACATATCTCCCCTTCCTCTGGAGCCTCCCTCCCCTCCCCCCATCCTACCCCTCTAGGTCATCACAAAGCACCAGGCTGGGCTCCCTGTGTTGTATAGCTTCTCTTTCTTAATCACCTTTGTATGCCCAGGACAGTGGTGGATCACATACTGATCCACCCGTATCTGATACTATATCTTATGAGGACTGACTATAGCAACTGAGATCATACAGCACTAAGAAAGGAGAAATAGGATTTTTTAAATTGGGAGATTAAAAAAAAACAATAGATGGCTCTTGGGTCTTGGTGTTGCAGTGGTAACTCACCCCTATGAGGGTAAGTGTGGATAGCTCTCCAGTCTCTTCCAACTCTGAGATTTTGTGACTCTGAGCTCTGGCTCATAGCTTTTGTGTCAACAGAGCTGCCGTGTCACTGAAGGGACATTCTTGTGTCTGACTAAGTGGCCCCAGGAAAGCGCTTGGAAGAAGTGTGGCTGCCATTGTAGCAGGTAGATTGTGGATGAGAATAAATGAGATGGTCACTCTCTGGGGCTGCAGAGAGGTCAAGAGAGAAATTTCTAATCTACCCCCAGGCCTTATGGGGAGAAAGGGGGAGTGGCTCCCTACAGGCCAGCCCCGCAGGCTCTCTCCAAAGCAAGGCTGGTCCAGGGAGCCCTCACCACCGCACGGCAGAGCTCTGTCTCCCTGCATTTGGGGTGGAGAGAATCGACCGTGTGCCAGTGCCACGATCCATGCAGGCTTAGGGCAGGTCTGAATTCTCATGGGTCTAGCAGGAGGTCATCAGTGTGGAGGAGAGAAGGGGCATGGCAAAGCCCGGATGTCCCTGTGACTCTCAGCCACGGGACCACTTTGGTCCTCGGACCTGGGTGGAGTGGGACTTGAGATAGGTCCACAGACCCTCTCTGCTGGCCTTGTTCCGTCAGGAGATGAGGTTTCCAGGAAGTCTGTGGGTCAGCATAGCAAGAGCTTGGGGTAGCCTCAGCTTTCAGGACATTGATAAAGGTTCGCAGGACACAGTCCCTTGTGCCTGAAGGCCTGCCTTTTTCTCTCTGTATTCAGCCTGCTTGGTTCTGCCAGGTGACTGCAGGTCTGGGTTCTGAGTGTGGGCTAAGCACACTGAGTGTCAGCTAAGGCTGGCCGACAGGGAACATTTCTAGGTTTGTTTTCTAAGAAGACGTGATAAGATAACAGCGCTCAGGTTTTCTGTTCCATTCATCTTATCAAAAGGGAAAAGCTTGTAAGTGCCGCTGTCCCCTTTACAGCCAGCTAAGATGACATTTGCTGATTCCGGTGTCACTCTGAAATACTCCCCAATTGCTTGACTCTCTCCGTCTGCTTTCCTAACACCCTGTCCCTCCCACCACACCACTGCCCTCCCACATCCCATTCCAAGAAAACAAATCGCCTCACAATAAACTAGTAAAACTCAAGCTGAGTCCCCTTGCTCATCTTCCGAGTGAATTTGGGAGCCTTAGCGACTACTATATTCCGGGAGAAATATCAATAACCTCAGATATGCAGATGACACCACTCTTATGGCAGAAAGTGAAGAGGGGCTAAAAAGCCTCTTGATGAAAGTGAAAGTGGAGAGTGAAAAGGTTGGCTTAAAGCTCAACATTCAGAAAACGAAGATCATGGCATCTGGTCCCATCACTGCATGGGAAATAGATGCGGAAACAGTGGAAACAGTGTCAGACTTTGTTTTTCTGGGCTCCAAAATCACTGCAGATGGTGACTGCAGCCATGAAATTAAAAGACGCTTGCTCCTTGGAAGGAAAGTTATGACCAACCTAGATAGCATATTCAAAAGCAGAGACATTACTTTACCAACAAAGGTTCGCCTAGTCAAGGCTATGGTCTTTCCTGTGGTCATGTATGGATGTGAGAGCTGGACTGTGAAGAAGGCTGAGCGCCGAAGAATTGATGCTTTTGAACTGTGGTGTTGGAGAAGACTCTTGAGAGTCCCTTGGACTGCAAGAAGATCCAACCAGTCCATTCTGAAGGAGATCAATCCTGGAATTTCTTTGGAAGAATGATGCTAAAGCTGAAACTCCAGTATTTTGGCCACCTCATGCGAAGAGTTGACTCACTGGAGAAGACTCTGATGCTGGGAGGGATTGAGGGCAGGAGGAGAAGGGGACGACAGAGGATGAGATGGCTGGATGGCATCACTGACTCGATGGATGTGAGTCTGAGTGACCTCCGGGAGCTGGTGATGGACAGGGAGGCCTGGCGTGCTGCGGTTCATGGGGTCGCAAAGAGTCGGACACGACTGAGCGACTGATCTGATCTGATCTGATCTGATCTAGCGACTACTAAAACTTGCATCCGCGACTTGCCTATTACTCTTGGTGGAGGTCTCGGCTCGCTTGGATAAGGACTGGCCCCAGCCCACTGTGGACCCTGGGGTGGAACTGGCCCTCTCAAAACTGGGAGGCTGCTATTCTAGGGAGAAATGCAAATCTGATGGGTTATTTTTTTAAAGCAGTTGAAAACAATCTTGTAACTGTAAGCACCTACCCAGAGAGTGGCTTGGTCCTTGACAAAAACAACATCTCTTTGTTGTAGCTCTGTGCCTGACATAGGATCCATTCAATGAACTTTTGGTAGATGTCTGCTGAATTTGTTCTATCAACAAGAATTTAAAAAACACCTAGCATTAGTTTTGGATACGGAGGAAAAGAGAAAGAAATGTGATGAGTCCCAGTCCTCCATAGTCCTCCAAATATGGAGGAAAGACTTCCATATTTGAAGAGTAAAATCTCACCACATGGCAGTCTATAACTAGGGCACATCTGTGCATTACGGTCCTGCTGGCTCTGAAGGCTGAGGGATGCTCTGCTTTGCTCAGCTCTCCAAGTTGACGGGGTCCATGGTGTCCCAGGGCCAACTGCAGTAACTATGCAGGGGCCGTGACTGCATCCTGTAGAAGGATATGGCTACATCCCCCCTTCTCTGGATGTTAAGGTCCAATCCTCCCTGCTCTAATTTGGCTGGAAATACTTTGTAAACATAAGAGATGGTGTCATAGGGAAGGATTACAGAGGATATGTTGGTATTACACTACTTAGTTTTGGCAGTGAGCATGATAAAGGTAATGGATTGGAATTGCTATAATGAGTGTTTTTGATGCTTTGCAAACAAGGAAATTGTTAAGAAAGGAAGCTTGCCAAGGGTCATGCAGAGGAATCCAGAGCAAAATCAAGACTAGAAAGTTCTCCAAAGAGGTTATATACGTATACATGGGCTTCTCAGGTAGCTCAATGGGTAAAGAATCCACCTGCCAATGCAGGAGACTCAAGATTGACTCGAGTGTGATCCCCAGGTCAGGACGATTTCGTGGAGAAGGAAATGGCAACCGACTCCAATATTCTTGCCTGGAGTATTCCATGGACAGAGGAGCCTGGTGGGCTATAGTCCATAGGATCGCAGAGTCAGATAAGACTGAAGCAACTGAGCATGCACGCATGCATATGTATACGTAAGCCTGATTCACTTTGCTGTACAGTAGAAACTAACATAATATTGTAAAGCAACTCTACTCCAATAAAAATTAATTTAAAAAAAAGACTAGAAAGTTCTCCCCTGTCAGATCTTTCTGCTGCCTCCATACCATACGTGCTCTGGAAATCAGAGCACGACCAAACCACCTCTGGGTGAATCTCATACTTTCCCCAGAAAGATGGGACATTGTACCTCCAGCTTCCCATCCATGAGCAGACTGGCAGTGTGTGTCCTTCTTAGCTGACCTCTGGGTAGTCAGTCTACCACCTGTAAATCCCGTTTTCTCCTCCCTCTAGTTATGGGCTCCCTGGAAGAAGATGCTCAGAGAAGTATCGATGGTGTTCCTCTGACAGTTTTTGCTGTTTTGCAAGACAGCACTGTTCTGGCCTCCAGTTAATTTCTCTGGTTCTTGACACTATTTATGTAGATGATCAATCTCCCCAACTACATCCCTGAGTTCCCCTTTCCCCAGGCTCATCTTGACCATCCATTTTCAGGTGGGGTCTTTGTGTTTGCAAGTCATCTATGACAGCCTCCTATGCCACCCTCTTCCTCACACCTTGCCCTCCTGCCAGACTTCTGCAGATGTGGAGTGAAGGAGTTGGTGGTTATTCTGCCCTGAAAATTCTCCAGCTGTTTTTCCTTTCTTTTTTAAGGCTGGTCACCCTGCAAGGCCCATGTGTTATAGGTGTCTAACCCACTTGGAACCTGGTTTGGAACCACATTACCCTTGCCTCCTTATACTCCATGAGGGGAGGGACACAGTCTCTGGTTGGCCAGAGTGACTCCTGCCCCCAGCACAGCACAGGGACACTCTAGGTCCTCAATAAATATTTGCTGAGTTAATTGCTCACTAATCTAGTCTTCAGCAATGCTCACTTCTGCCAGAAGAATGCCTCTTGCTGAATTCCGCAGAAATTAAGTCCAAATGTCCTCTCCTGACCCCTTTCCCCTGACCCCCACCACCTTCCTGGTCCGCAAAGAATTCCAATCTGATCCTCCTTGCAGAACAAATCTCTGCTAAAGGCAGAATTTTCTTTGAGGTCACTAGAAAGAATTTCACCATCAGCTAAAAATAAGCCTCCCTTTGTGATTTCAGTGTTTGGCCCTTTGAACTTGTTGCTCACCTCCAGGCCTGGAAATCTCTCTCTTTTTTAAAATCTCTTCCTAAGACTGGTACTTTTCAAGTGAATGATTGGGGGTAGGGGTTTGGATACGGGGGTGGGGGTGGTGGGATAAGGCTTGAAGGAAGGTAAGGTGTCATCTATAAGTGGTCCATGGCATCTCTTTGATTTTCAGATGTCTGATTTTTCATCTGATAGAGTTTCGTTGTTGTTCCCAAGTAACATTAGCCTTTTCTTGCATCGTACACATGTCAAATGGCTGTTCCTAACACGCTGAGGCATGAAAGCGGGTGGATGCAAGCACCCAGTCCAACGGGTGCAGGCTGAGACAGGCCGGCCGAGCGGGAGCAGGTGAACAGACAAGCAGCTAGTTGTTCTCTGCAGCCCACAGCCAGCTGCGCTTGCCCCACAACCCCAGCCTCCCCAGGCATCGCAATCTCCCTGCAGAAATGCCTCCACTACAGGCCTCTTGCTTCTCTGGCACACAAAGAATGTCTGGCTTCATAGCTATTCATTCACTGATGATAGGATTAACTGCAACCTGCAGCAAAGGTAAGCCTTTAAACAAAGGTTTTGCTTTGGTGTTTTGCAAGGGAAAAGAGAATACAGAACAAATGACCATATTATCCATTAATGGGCACTTTCAGCTTAGGACTCCAGAAATTTAGTCATTAGCGAGGATATCCTCTCATGCAAGGAGGTAATCAAGTTCAGGCTGCCGTGCCCACATCCCTCCTTTTCTTCACAGGCCCAACCTCTGATTGCAGTTGCCATGGGGATGAAGTTGTTGTAAGAGAATGAAAGAGAATGATGGTGCCTGTACTTGGGAAGTGAGATGTTTGGGAACATTCACATTTTCCTCTTTTTCTCTTTTCTCTGCTAGAAAGAACAAAAGGAATGGGGGACAGGAAGCAATCTCATTTCTCTAGTATGTGCCAGGCATGAGGCTAGGTGCTTAGCATATATATCGTGTGAAATAAGTAGGAATGTGTATAAAGCCCTTTTATTGTGAACTACAACTCACTACCAAAGAGTGTACAAAACAAAGATGTTCAGCTAATTGTGTGTGCAACACTGTTAGTAGACATGTGTTCTTTCTTGAAAGAGGATTTACATTTGCTTCTGCCAGGCAACTGGGATAATTCTAATGTGAAGCACCTGGGGGGCTTGTCAACGAATTCTTCCTTATTTCTTCAGGATCTCAGCTGAAAGTAACAAGATTTGCCATGGCCCACCAGGCTCCCTCGTCCCTGGGATTCTCCAGGCAAGAACACTGGAGTGGCTTGTCATTTCCTTCTCCAATGCATGAAAGTGAAAAGTGAAAGTGAAGTTGCTCAGTCGTGTCCGACTCTTAGCGACCCCATGGACTGCAGCCCACCAGGTTCCTCCATCCATGGGATTTTCCAGGCAAGAGTACTGGAGTGGGCTGCCATTGCCTTCTCCAAAACTATCCTTACCCTAACTGAAAAAGAAAAAAGGAAAACACCAGAGCATTTCAAATTGAACCAGAGTTTTACACTGTCAGCTACAGAAGTTGTAATAATCTCTGAACACTTAATTGTGAGCCTCGTAAGTATGTTCTCTAAATTTTGTTCATCTTTGTAGTCTCAGCCCCTAGCAGAGTAAGTATTCGGACAATGTTCATTGAGTAAAAGAAGGAATGGAGTAACTAGCCCCTACTGCTGCTGCTGCTGCTAAGTCGCTTCAGTCGTGTCCGACTCTGTGCGACCCCATAGACGGAAGCCCACCAGGCTCCTCCGTCCCTGGGATTCTCCAGGCAAGAACACTGGAGTGGGTTGCCATTTCCTTCTCCAATGCATGAAAGTGAAAAGTAAAAGTGAAGTCGCTCAGTCATGTCCGACTCTTAGCGACCCCATGGACTGGAGCCTATCAGGATCCTCCGTCCATGGGATTTTCCAGGCAAAAGTACTGGGGTGGGGTGCCATTGCCTTCCCCGAACTAGCCCCTAGCAGAGTAAGTATTCGGACAATGTTCATTGAGTAAAAGAAGGAATGGAGTAACTTCCCTGGTGGTCCAGTGGTTAAGACTTCTCCTTTCAGTGCGGGGTGTGTGGGTTCGATCCTTGGTCAGGGAACCAAGATCCCACATGCCCTGTGGCCAAAACACCAAAATATAGAACAGAAGCAATATTGTAACAAATTCAGTAAAGACTTTAAAAATGGTCCACATTACAAAACAACAACAACAACAACATAAAAAAAAAAAAGAAGGAATAGGTAATGTGGTGAAACATACAATTGGTAATGAAGGTACTCTCTGTATGGACCACTAGACTCCTCAATTTACAGAGCCCCCATCCGGTATATTACAGATTATCTTCTCTGTCCAAGTTTCCTTTTCAAGGTAAAGTTTTAAATAGTATGAGGAGAAAAGGCCTATAAATTCAGGATTTCCAGTCTCAGCTCCTTAACATCTCATGAGGGATCTTCAAGTTCAAGACTGGTCTAGCTGCTTTCCAGGAGGTTCTAAGGCTGTAAAGGGCTATCAGGTGGTGGGCTACCAGAAGGTGGGCTGCCAGATGGATCCACCAACTGTCAATCCAGCTTCTTGGTGCCCTAAAGAAAATGCAGCATCTCTTGTCCCCTTTTTAATTGCTTCTCCTTCATTTTGTTTACTGTTGCAATTGGTGCCACTGCTTATTCCAAGTTGCCTGTACTAATATCCTAGTGGTCATTCCTCATTTCATCCTACCCCAAATTACCAACCTTACTGAGTTTATAACTTAAATATTCCTCATATTTGTCCTTCTCCTGGACATTTCCACTGATTGTTTTAACATGGGCTCTCTTTGCTGCCCACCTGGACCTTCTGCCACAGAGTGATCAAACACTGTACTGCATTCTTTTTTTTAACTGTTAAACTGGAAATATATTTATTTTAAAACATTAAAATCCATTGTTGGTAAGACTGGTTGTGACTAAACGTGTGCCATAGAATACTGATGTTCATAAATAATTTGGTAATACAAATCAAGCACCGTAACATATCCACACTATGTATAAGATAGTCAACAAAGACCCACTGTCTGGCACAAGGAACTATACTCAATATTAGGTAGCACCTATAAGGGAAAAGCGGGGAAGGCAATGGCACCCCACCCCAGTACTTTTGCCTGGAAAATCCCATGGACGGAGGATCCTGGTAGGCTCCAGTCCATGGGGTCGCTAAGAGTCGGACACGACTGAGCGACTTCACTTTCACTTTTCACTTTCATGCATTGGAGAAGGAAATGGCAACCCACTCCAGTATTCTTGCCTGGAGAATCCCAGGGACAGGGGAGCCTGGTGAGCTTCTGTCTATGGGGTCACACAGAGTTGGACACGACTGAAGCGACTTAGCAGCATAAGGGAAAAGAATTTTTCAGATTGAAAAGGCATTACATTTTTCACTTTCACTAATCTATAATAAACTAGAAGGGGCTCCAGCTTAGTAGTGGCACTTAATAAGCCATTAATAACCTCCAAGAAATTAAAAGGCGCTTACTCCTTGGAAGGAAAGTTATGACCAACGTAGACCGCATATTAGTAGGCAGAGACATTACTTTGTCAACAAAGGTCCATCTAGTCAAGGCTATGGTTTTCCAGTGGTCATGTATGGATGTGAGAGTTGGACTATAAAGAAAGTTGAGCACCGAAGAATTGATACTTTTGAACTGTGATGTTGAAGAAGACTTGAGAGTCCCTTGGACTGCAAGGAGATCCAACCAGTCCATCCTAAAGGAGATCAGTCCTGGGTGTTCATTGGAAGGACTGATGTTGAAGCTGAAGCTCCAATACTTTGGCCACTTGATGTGAAGAGCCAACTTATTGGATGCTCCTGATGCTGGGAAAGATTGATGGCAGGAGGAGAAGGGGATGACAGAGGATGAGATGGTTGGATAGCATCACTGACTCAATGGACATGGGTTTGGCAGTTGGTGATGGACATGGAGGCCTGGCATGCTACAGTTCATGGGGTCGCAGAGAGTCAGACACGACTGAGCTACTGAACTGAACTGAATTGAATCTCCAAGTCCTCATTCTCCAGTTTGAAGAATTTAATGGAAAAACGATCTTTAAGGTGAATTGAAATTAGAATGCATATCGTCCAAGTATCTTGGTCATTTCGAGAGGTGATTTGTTATGTTGTGTTTTTTTTTTCATTTTTTTCTCTGAATTTGTATTACTACTAATTAATATTATTATATTTGGTCTTCTAAGGTAGCTCAGCTGGTAAAGAATCCACCTGCAGTTCAGGAGATCCTGGTTTGATCCCTGGGTTGGGAAGCTCCCCTGGAGAAGGGATAGGCTACCCATTCCAGTATTCTTGGGCTTCCTTGGTGGCTCAGCTGGTAAAGAATCTCCTGGCAATGTGGGAGACCTGGGTTTGATCCCTGGGTTGGGAAGATCCCCTGGAGGAGGAAATGGCTACTTACTCCAGTGTTCTTGCCTGGAGAATTTCATTGACAGGGGAGCCTGGTGGGCTACAGTCTATGGGGTTACAAAGAGTCAGACATGACTGAGCAACTAAGCATAGCACACGGCACAATATTATATTTAAAGGAGCCCCTTCTAGTTTATTCTTAGATTAGTGAAAGTGAGAAATGTAACGCCTTTTCAATCTGAAAAATACTTTTCCCTTATAGGTGCTACATAATATTGAGTATAGTTCCTTGTGCCATACAATGGGTCTTTGTTGACTACCTACCTTATTAATCTTTATTTTATTATCTGAAAAGCTGGTTTTATTTTTACATAGCTGGATGGGCATACTGAAAGAGAAATCTCATTTTCTCTTTTCAGAGCTCTCACACTTTTTTTGGATTTTTTTTATCCTTCTTTTTCATGAAAAGAGACTCGTTTTTTAAAAAAAGTTTTATTGGAGTATAGTTGATTTACAGTGTTGTGTTAGTTTCAGAGACTTTTTTTTTTTTTAACTCCACAGCATGGAGCTTTATATCGTAACGCTGCTGTGGCTGCTGCTCTGCAGTCGCTTAGTCATGTCTGACTCTTTGTGACCCCGTGGACTGTAGCCTACCAGGCTCCTCTATCCATGGGATTTCCCAGGCAAGTTACTGGAGTGGTCGCCATTTCCTTCTCCAGAGGATCTTCCCAACCCAGGGATCGAACCAGAGTCTTTGGCTTGGCAGGCGGATTCTTTATACCACTATGCCACCTAAGAAGCCCCTTATATCTTAATCCATTACCTTTATTAATTTATTACCTTCTAGTAGGATTGGGACCTACTTTGTTTTACATCTTCATTCATTCCACCTGCTAACCAACTCCTTCTATGTCCTGAAAACCCCTGATTCCTCAGAGTAAAACTGTTCCTTCAACAAAAATGAGGAACTCCCTTTTGGTTATTCTAGTTACAGGAACAATATTTAATTTCATTCTCCTCATCCTGGCATCAAGCCTGGGCTCACTCTCAACCTTCTTGCCTGTGATGTAAAAAATCCTAGCTTTCTTTGATTTTCCGACTGACAGTAATGGTGGTGCCTGCTTCAATACCTATCACCAGGGGTTTGAAGGGGTAAAAAGCACAGGAAGGGAATGGATGCTTTCTACAACAGACTTGGCCTGTATGGCACTTTATTGCTTTATTCTCTTACAGCTTCTTTGAGAGGCAATAGAAAAGTATATTGTCACAGTGTCTGACAGTTCAGAAACTAGTAGCCCTTCAGACCAGTGTTCCCTTCATTGACTTACTCCATGTGGTGAGTTAATCTTTCCAAAAATGGCTGCAGCTATTTCTCAACTTACATGCTATTCCAGGACTTTGTCATTCCACCCCCAACCCTATCAGAAGTGAGGCTTATCTCCTCCCCTCCAAACCTGGATGGGTCCTGTGACACCCTATATAAGTATAATGTAACAGAAGTGACAATGAGTAACTTCTGAGATTAGGTTATAGAAGGCAGTCTGCACTTTGGGACACTGATTCAACCTGTGAATCCATTCACCCTGAAATGGCATGCTGGAAAGGCCGTGTGGAGCTATCACACTGAGACAGAAAGAGATGCTCAAGGAACCCCAGCTCTTTCAGCCTCTAGTTTTGCAACTCCTCACCCAAGTAACAGAGATGTGAGTAAGTGAGCATTCCAAGGATTTCAGCTCCCATCCTATGAGGGGGGACCAGAAGTTACCTTTATGTCTTTCCCAAATTGCAGATTTATGAGCAAAATAAACGTTGTTAGTCACTAGGTTTTAGAGTGGTTTGTCATGCAGAAATATAAGGGTGGAACATGCCTCATCACCAGAGTTCAGAGACTCTGATTTGATGCCTTTTCTGTAAAGGTGGAAATTTGAGATTCTAGATGTGCCCTTAGATGGCAGAGTGGAATGGTAAGTTAGAGGGTTTTAAACTTTTTGTGTTGAGACTTCTTTGTGAAAATAACACTGGAGATACTTTTCCAGGTCCTTTGGAGGCTGGGAGAAAGACAGAGGAATTAAAGTGGACCGGAAGGAAGAGAAACAGGTGATAGGCTGTTCCTGGTACCTCCAATCAGGGGCTGTGAGACCACCGTTTCTTTCTCCGTGTCATGTGTTACAATCCCAGTTCCCCAATAGTGTCCGCTGCCCTAGAGAAGAACACAGAGCCTTACTTTTCCTAGTGCATGCTCTTCATACAGAGAAAGCAGACCTGTCTCTTTCTTCTTAATTGCCACTTACGTTTTTAGGGCATCTGACCTCAGGGATCAGGAGAAAAGTGGGTGACTGTCCATGGTGCTGGCAGAGGGTGCCCATGCCTTTTGAATGCCTCCTGTTCCTGACACGTTTGTTCCTTCACAGGACCTTGACTTGCAGTGATAAAGGCATTCTAGATCCCAAGATGATCAAGGATTTGTCACTAGGTTTCAGATATTTAGTTTTAGGATGTGATATAAAGACCAACCTAAAAAGGAAGACCACCATTTGTTCATTTCTTTACTTTAGCACCATGAAGATGCCTCTGTGTGTTGGGCTGGAGGGAATGAGGGGTGTAGTATACATACTCAACAAAGCAAGGACCAAACAAGCTCTCTTAGAAGATGTGAAGCATTTTATTCATTGACAATGTAATAACATTACTCATACTGGAATCTCAAGTAGGTTAATCAGAATTTTCTTTTGCGTGTTTCACTGAACATCTTTGTTTGCTTTTACAGGACGTGGACATAGGCATTCCATGCACCACTGCCCTGGGAAGGGGTGGCTGAGAACTCTTGGGTCCCAGAATCTGGGACATGCAACTGGTGGATCCAAAACTGTTAATGATGAGTTCCTGTGGGGGCTGGGGGAATAGGCTTCTGCCCCCTACCCACATTGTGCTTCACAGTCACCCAGGTGGCAGCTGAGTGAGGTAGGGAGGGGGAGCTCTGCATCTGAAGGCAGACCAGTGTTCAGATCCAGCCTCTAACCTTTGGTTGCTGTAAGAGGGGTCATTGAAGACTAAGTGAGATGATGTATTAGAATTTTGTGCTCTACTATTGAATGACTATGTCTGCTCATGAAGACATGAGAAGTGATGGAGGGGTGAATCTAAGAGGCTGCTGAAGGCAGCAGCAATGAGGGGGCAGAGGGGAAGAGAGGAGAGACATCCCCACAGACAGAGGATATCTGGACCAGAGTTCCTGCCAGCTGGGTCTAAACCAGTAGAGGGAAAGTAGAGGCTCACCTGGAGTCATGAGTGTGCCCAAACTGAGGCAGCAGGTAAGAGGGGAGAGCAACTGAATAGTGGCAGCCATGTGCCTGGCACTGGCTAAATACCAGGACTGTGCTAAGGCCTTATATGTGCATTTACTTCTCAGGACAACTCTATACAACGGATGCTATTATCCTCACTTACAGAGGAGAACAGGTTCTGATAGATACAAGAAATTTCTAAAAACCTCACATCCAGTAAATGGCAGAAGATGGATTCAAATCTAGATTTTTCAGACTTCAAAGCCCCAGACAGGAAGATAGAGAAAAGGTTTTTATTTTGTTTTAATGAATTTATATAACAAGGAGGAGAGTCAGAAAAACCTACCGAGAGGCCGTTACCAAAGCCAAAGGCTCACAGAAGCAGGGCGAAGGACACAGGGTCAAGGCCAAGTCAGAGTGGACCAGGTGATCTGCAGAGACGGGGGCGTACAGCACCCTCCCTCTAGAACAGCTTGTGGGTGGGCCAGATGCATTGAAAGGGCTGCGGACCGAGCAGTCTCCTGCAGCCTGTTCTTTGGTGAGGACCAGAAAGTCTTGATCTTGGGTCTACCTGTGCTCTTTTTCTCCTCTTTTCTTTGTAATTAATAGAATCAGTGAATGGCATAGACCAGCATTCACCACAGCACATTCCAGGGCGTGTTAGAGTTCTATAAGATATTCATGGATATGACTTGGAAAAAAGGGTCAGGTAATTTTCTACAATTTAAAAGACATTTAGTGAAGACCCAAGAAGGGCTGTGAACTACAAATTCAACCATGAGACATACAGGAAATGTCCCTGTCCTCCTGAGCTTATATACTAGCATTCAAGTAAATTTGGGAAATGTTATACCAAAGATTTCTAGGTTTGTAGGTAGGTTTCTTTACTGCAAACATTTCAGGGTTTTATGATGCATACACTTCATCTGTGCAAGAGGAGGACAGAGCATGCAGGGTAAACTCTATGCAAAAAAGGGTACAGAGTCTATAGAATATCCTAGCCATGCAATCCTATTTTATTTGCCAGAAAGTCTCTCCCTGTGGCTCCAGGGCTGGTGTTCTGTAGAACAAGCTTGAGAGGAATGCTGGGAGAGGTAGAGAAAGAAGGACCCACCCAATTCTTCCTTCCTTCATGTCACCGCCATGCTGGTAATGTGACCCAAAGAGGCGATGGGTAGCATTTAGGCCCAGGACTTAGCATCCAGGTGATGGAAATGGGGGGAATAGTGGAATAGGGGTCCTGCTGTGATCACTAAATGACGGTACCTGTCCACACGGAACTCTGACAGAGAGTCAAGATCACGTGGGGGTTGTCAGAGGAAAGTCTGAAGGGGCGCATGATCCCCCAAGCAGGACTGAGAGTCTCACTGGGCAATGACGTAGTAAGAGAAGGAGGTGTAGAAAGTGGTGAGTAAGAAGAGGGTAGGGCCTTTCCTTCCGCCATGAGAGAGAGGGGGCAGGGTTTCATGTCACAGTCTTACAGGAGGACCTGGGTGGCAGCTGCCCTGGCATGGGTCTCAGGGTGCAGCACATTCTGTCTTACATATGAGATAATCAGAAACGCTGACTTGAGTCAGCCACAGGGCTTTGTATGTCAGCAACCAAAGTTTATCACTCAGGCAAAGAAGCCTAGGAAAACAGCTGACAAATAGTCTTTTCTTCTTTTTTTTTTCCTTCTCAGGAAGACATTTTGGTCTTGGTTACCCTCTGGGTTTTTTCCCCTCTCTCTCTGATCCTCTCGCTCTCACGCGATGTTCCCTGCACAGACGTTATATAACAGCCGGCCTGCAGGGAACACCTAGACAAGAGGGCATGACAGTCAGACAATGGGCGGGCAGAGCTGCCCTGAGAAAATGGAGTCATTCACGAGGCCTGTGAGAGGCGGCTCTGTTCCCAGCTTGGCTCGCTGGTAAATGAAGTGCGCTCAGGACAAAGAAGGAAACTTTACACTCTCACAATTTTCCCACAGTGGCAGGCTCACAAAAAAACAAGGCACTAGTTGGCTTCGTGGAGAAAAGGCAACCATATCCATAGTCTTTGCTTCTCTCCCAGGTCGTTGTCTTGAGCCAAAACCACAGAATAATCTCCCAGCAAGGAAATGGCAAAGCTGACTTGAAAGTGAAAAGTGAAAGTCACTCAGTTTTGTCCGACTCTTAGCGACCCCGTGGACTGTATAAGTCCATGGAATTCTCCAGACCAGAATACTGGAGTGGGTAACCTTTCCCTTCTCCAGGGGATCTTCCCAACCCATGGATCGAACCCAGGTCTCCCGCATTGCAGGCAGATTCTTTACCAGCTGAGCCACAAGGGAAGCCCAAGAATACTGGAGTGGGTAGTCTATCCCTTCTCTGGCAGATCTTCTTGACCCAGGAATTGAACCATGGTCTCCTACAGTGCATGTGGATTCTTTACCAACTGAGCTATCAGGGAAGCCCCAGAAAGATAGAAGGCAAAAACCAAAAAGGTGGGCCACAGAGGCAGAAGCCAGTGGGTATATATGGGTCAGCCTTCTGCTTCTGTCTGTTTCATCATCAATCTATGTGACCCCATGGACTGTATAAGTCCATGGAATTCTCTATGGAGAACCCATCACTCTATGGGTTGTCATTTCCAAATCACTCATATTTTACCTCTGCATCAGCTCCCTTTGTGGGGAAAGAATGTTGTAGGTGAAGATGATTACTCTGACACAGAAATAACAATATCTTCTCTGAGTACAAAACAGGCTGCATCTTCACACAGCCAGCCAGCTCACCTGTTCTCAGATACTCTAGCCCAAGTACACAATGGCCATTGCTCCAGGCCTTTGTCTGGTGTAACATCCAGAAAATGTTTACCAGCTGGGCCCAGGCCCCTTTGCATGAGAATCTGTACTGTAGGAATTTAGCTGCTTTGACTTATAAACCACAAAAATGCCAAAAATTTAACTTAAAAGTTATGTGTGTCCTCTAGTGTTTCATATAGGGCTAAACTTCATGCCAGGAAGGTGTCAAAATTATAACAAATAATCTTATATATTAAAGAAAAGTCCCAAACCCCACCAAAGACCTACTTATCTTGGTACAAAGCTCTTGTCCAAGTTAACTGTTTAAAGGGATTTTGGAATCTATTGTAGAATGATTGGGCCCATGGCACTCTCCCCACAACTAGGAATTCCACTGTAATCCCATAGTAGAGTGGATCCTGCTATGGGGTAAGGAAATATAATAGTATGAGATGTGAAGGTCCTTTTTTATCTACCCTGGAAGGTTGTCTTCCTACCCAGTACCAGAGGACTCACAGGATAAAGAAGAGGAAAAGAGAGTCAGGAGGTGTACGATACTTCCAGAATGATTCAAGGGCACTAGTGCAGTCTGGTCTGGGATGCAAGTATAGTGACATAGACAAGTTTGTCAGCTCAGCCCCATATGAGAAGGCTCTATTTTTCTGGGCACTAAGCCTATGACATGAGCTGCTGCTGCTAAGTCGCTTCAGTCGTGTCCGACCCTGTGTGACCCCATAGACGGAAGCCCACCAGGCTCCCCCGTCCCTGGGATTCTCCAGGCAAGAATACTGGAGTGGGTTGCCATTTCCTTCTCCAATGCATGAAAGTGAAAAGTGAAAGTGAAGTCGCTCAGTCGTGTCCGACTCTTAGCGACCCCATGGACTGCAGCCCATCAGGCTCCTCCATCCATGGGATTTTCCAGGCAAGAGTACTGGGGTGGGGTGCCATTGCCTTCCCCAATGACATGGGCAGGTACCAACTAAAGAATATTGCAGTTAAATGCTCTGGAATCAGACAGATGGACCTGGATCCTAATTTTTCAATACTGGATGCTTGGGGCTGGTGCACTGGGATGACCCAGAAGGATGGTACAGGGAGGGAGGAGGGTTCAGGATGGGGAACACGTGTATACCTGTGGTGGATTCATGTTGATATATGGCAAAACCAGTACAATATTGTAAAGTTAAAAAATAAAATAAAAAAAAAAACTTGGTAACTATGAGACCTTTAAGAAATTACTTTGCTTTTGTTTCTTCAACTGTACAAATCAGAATGGTCACCATTTATAGAAAGGTGGAGAAAGGGTAGACCAGACATCCATCCAGGGAGAACTGGAGGATGGACTATAAGTCATCCCCTTGTCTCAGGCCATACACAGGACTAGGCAGCCTCATGGTGGCAATTTTTTGAAAAGAATCCTCATTGACTTGGGAAAACTTCACAGAGACCAATATTGTGTCATGCACTTGGGCTTGGAACCCATTGCACAAATGATCTGCTATGATTTAATCCTACAGTGACTTTAATGATATTCTTTCAAGAGTAACCTTTCAAGTTTTCTCATTTATGCTTCAGACATGAAACTACAGCTTCTGCCAAATCCATGGGCCTCCCCTAACTACTCCCACTTTAGAATTTGGGAGAAGAATCCTAGCCCATAGGCTTGTAGATTACCAGAGAAGAGGCTGTAGCCAACGTGTTTGGAGCACTTCTGTCTCGGGTACCATGCTACCCTACCCGGGAGTTACTGACGGTACTTACAACAGAGTGGGAGACAAAGATGCGGAAGTGGGTTAAATGCTACAAGATTGGAAGCCTCTGGTAACCACAATAGCAGTGGTGGGGAAAGATTTTCCAGAGGCGGCAATACCTGAGCTGAGTTTTGGAGAATATGTCAGCCAGGTGAAGGAGTGGGGAGGTGGAGCAGGCAAAAGGAGCCAAGCATGCAAGAGCAGGGAGGGCAGGAGAGCGTGCATGTGTGATACACTGCAGTAGTTTCCACATGGCTGGAGAACTGGAATGTGGCGAGATGGGATGTGGCCAATAGGAGCCAGAGATGCATTATGGCCAGATCTCCATAATATTCCCAATTAGCCCTGAGACATCATTTCTCCCTAGGAAATACCTTCGATGGGGATGTTGGCTTCCCTAAGCATTTACTGATAGTTTAATCCTTGTGGAACGGTAAAGCAGAGAAAGACACTGGGTAATGTCTCACATGTTTTCACATCAGCAGTCCCTTTAATGACCTTTTTCTTTCCAATTTGAAAAGAATTCTTCAGGCCATTTAGTTTATGCTTCTATAACTACTTATCTTCTCTCTACTGATCTTTGAAATAGATCTTTGTTGAAAAGCTATTTTTGACCAAATTGATCTAGATTACTCATTGACTAGTCTATTGACCACAGTTGCCTTTCCAAAGGGCCTCACCTTTTAAGTTTAATGATAGCTACAATTACTGGGCTATTATCGTGTGCCTGGCACTGTACTAAGTGCTTTGAAATATTTTTATTCAATTCTCAGAGCAAACCAGTGTGGAAGATACTATTTTTATTATTTCTTTTTCATTTCTCAGTTACACATATTATGGTTTTTCCAGTGGTCATGTATGGATGTGAGAATTGGACTATAAAGAAAGCTGAGCACCGAAGAATTGATGCTTTTGAACTGTGGTGTTGGAGAAGACTCTTGAGAGTCCCTTGGACTGCAAGGAGATCCAACCAGTCCATCCTAAAGGAGATCAGTCCTGGGTGTTCATTGGAAGGACTGATGTTGAAGCTGAAACTCCAATACTTTGGCCACCTGATGAGAAGGGCTGACTCATTTGAAAAGCCCCTGATGCTGGGAAAGATTGAGGGCAGGAGGAGAAGGGGACGACAGAGGATGAGATGGTTGGATGGCATCACCGACTCAGTGGACATAGGTTTGGGTGGACTCCAGCAGTTGGTGATGGATAAGGAGGCCTGGTGTGCTGCAGTTCATGGAGTCCCAAAGAGACAGACATGACTGAGCAACTGAACTGAAGTGAACACATATTATATATTTTTATTTATTTTATATCTCATTCATTTTTTGAAATGTAGTTGATTTGTAAGATTATATAAGTTTCAGGTGTACAAAATAGTGATTCACAATTTTATTTTTTTTTCCATAAGTAATGGCTCTTTTTATTTCTTTTATTATTTCCTCTCACTCTCTTTCTCTCTCTTTTTTTAAATTAATTAACTACCATGAGCAATGTTTCTATGAGCATTCTGCTATATTCTTTTTTTTTTTTTTTTGCAGGGGAAAATGGAGAAAGGAAAGGATCAATGAGGGTGGGAGGGAAATGGGAAGGAAGAAGGGGGGGTGATGGTGGGGAGGAGTATATGTAATTTCTTAACTAATGGCTTTCTGTTTTTAATCACAAAGAACATTTTAAAAAAATCATGTTGAATTCATCCTATATTAGGAGGTTTGATCTGGAAATGAAAAGTTCAGTAAACTGAAAGTCCAGTTTGGGTGTCCTCATCTTAGGCACATCTTGGTATTTTGTATTGGTAGGTCTATCTTTACCACAATATATTATTTAGGACAGGATCACATTTGTCACTTCTTCCTCCCTACTACCCAAAGTGGTACCAGACCCATAAAATAGTCAATAAACATTTACAAAGTGAACAAATAAGTCTATTTTTTTTTAACTCTCCTGAGTGAACTGAATTTTTTGAGGCTCATAAGTGAATATGTTTTCTTCTTTACTTTGTCTATTACAGCCAGATTGTATGAGTGGGGTATTAAAGTCTCCCACTATTATTGTATTGTTGTATATTTCTTCTATCATACTAATTAGTGTTTGTCTTAGATATATCAATGCTCCAATGTTGGGTGCATATATATTTATAATTATTATAACTTCTTTTTGGATTGTTCCTTTAAGTCGTTATGTATAACCTTGATTGTCTCCTTTTCAGGATCTTTAAAGTCAATTTTATCTGATATGAGTATTGCTACTCCTGTTTTCTTTTAGTCCATATTTGCATAAAAAATCTTTTTGCAGCCCTTCATTATCAGTCAATATATATCCCCTATTTTAAGGTGGTTCTCTTGTAGACGACATATATAGGGGTCTAGTTTTTATATCCATTTGACCCATTTTAGTCTTTTGGTTGTATCTTGTAGACAAGGAATGTAGGGGTCTTGTTTTTCTATCGATTTGGCCAGTCTTTGCCAGTTGATTAGGGCATTCAGCCCATTAACGTTTAAAGCAATTATTGATAAATAGGATTTTCTTTATTGTTTTGGGTTTCAATTTATACACGCTTTTAGTGATTCCTATCTAGAGAATGTCCTTTAGTTTTTGTTGGAGAAATGGTTTAGTGGTGCTAAATTCTCTCAACTTTTGCTTATCTGTGAAGCTTTTGACTTCTCCTTCATATTTGAATGAGATCCTTGCTGGATACAATAATCTAGGCTGTAAATTATTTTCTTTCATCACCTTAATTATGTCTTGCCATTCCCTCCAGGCTTGGAGAGTTTCTATTGAAAGATCAGCTGTTATCCTTAGGGGAATTCCCTTGTGAGTTAATTGATGTTTTTCCCTTGCTGCTTTTAATATTTGTTCTTTATATTTAATCTTTGTTAATTTGATTAATATGTGTCTTGGGGTGTTTCGCCTTGGGTTTATCCTGTTTATCCTGACTCTCTGGATTTCTTGAACTTGAGTGGTTATTTCCTTCTTCATTTTAGGGAAGTTTTCAACTATTATCTCCTCAAGTATTTCCTCGTGGTCTTTCTTTTTATCTTCTTCTGGAACTCCTATGATTCGAATGTTGTAGCGTTTAATGTTATCCTGGAGGTCTCTGAGATTGTCCTCATTACTTTTGATTCGTTTTTCTTTTTTCTCCTCTGATTCATTTATTTCTAGGATTCTATCTTCTAATTCACTAATCATATCTTCTGCCTCTGTTATTCTACTATTTGTTGCCTCCAGGGTGTTTTGGATCTCATTTATTGCATTATTCATTATGTGTTGACTCTTTTTTATTTCTTCTAGGTCCTTGTTAAATCTTTCTTGCATCTTCTCAATCCTTGTCTCCAGACTATTTAACTGTGATTCCATTTTGATTTCAAGATTTTAGATTAATTTCACTATCATTATTTGGAATTCTTTATCAAGTAGATTCCCTATCTCTTCCTCTTTGGTTTGGTTTGGTGGGCATTTATCCTGTTCCTTTAGCTGCAGGGTATTCTTTTGTCTCTTCATCTTGTTAAAATTGCCAAGTTTAGAGTGTCCTTACTATATTCTGGTAGTTTGTTGAATTCTCTTTATTGAGGCGGTTTAGTGGTCTTTTCAATATCTGATCTCTGCCCTGTTACAGAGGATGCAGAGATGAACACCCAAATCTAAGCCGGCCAGGTTCAGGCACTCCAGGTTCAGAAGCACAGGCTCGGTTGAGTCTGCATTTTATGCCCTTCCCAGATCTGAGTAGCGCAGGTGATGAAGTGTTTGGCAAGCGCAGCTGCCACGACTTATTGCCTCCCCACCGCTCAGTTTTCTGGGTATACAAACAGCGCACTTTCTCAGGCAGATGTTGACCATCCAGAGCCCCAAGAAGCGTGAGTCAGCACAGAAACCTGCTTAGGTTTTGTAGTCAACGTCTCTCTAGGGCTGTGATTGCCCGCTTCCGGCTCTGGCTGCCTGTCACCGGAGTGGGACGGTCTGCAGCCGGCTATCTCTGTGCAGTCCTTTATTCCGTAGGTAGTCCTGGTGGTGTCTTAAGTTAGGGCTGGCTTTCGATGTAGTAGATAACCAACAGTCTGGTTATTTCGCTCAGATAGCGCTCAGGATAGCCAGGTCAAATCGTTTCTCAAAGCGATGCAGGCCGCGCCACTCCTCCTAGCCCAGCCCCCGCTTGCCAATAGCAGATGCTGGTGTCCGCGCCGCTCCTCCACGAAAGGAGTTACCGCAGGGCTCATAATCTTTTGAAGACAATGAATTGTCTTTCTAAGTGCCTGATGTCCTCTGCCGGCATTCAGAAGTTGTTTTACAGAATTTACTCGGCACTGAAATGTTCTTTTAATGGATTTGTGGGGGAGAAAGTATTCTCCCCTTCCTACTCGTCCGCATCTTAGCTCCTCTTTTGGCCATAACATCGATCCACAGTTTTAAAGATTATATTCCATCTGTAGTTATAAAATATTGGCTGTGTCCCCTGTGCTATACAGTATACCCTTATAGCTTATTTACTTTATACATAGTAGTCTGTACCTCTTAATATCCTATCCCTAGCTTTCCCCTCCCACTCCCTTCTCCCCACTAGTAACAAACCACTAATATGTTCTCTGTATTTGTGATACTGTCATTATTTCCATTTTTCAGATGAAAAAACAAATGAGGCTTGAAAAAGTAATAGCTTAAAAGTGGCAGAACTGGGATTCCATCTGTTTGATTCCAAAATCTCTACTCTTTACCAATTCATTCCACTGCTATTTTAAAATACTTTTGAGGAGAACAACTTAAAACAAGGTGTATGAGAGTTCCTTCCTAGTGGATAGTCAAGTTCTTAAACCAGAAAACATTTTTTTTTTTTTCCTTTGCAGATAAAAGATAGCTGTCGGGCTGCCTTCCACAGGCCTACAAACCCTGTGCTTGCCCAGCTTCAAGACTGAAGAAAGAGCCCAGAGTCAGCAACAGAGACATCAATGGTATAATGGATGAGGGAACTTACACATTTGAAGCAAAGTCCTGGAGCAATGAGGGGCAGGACAAGATGATAGTCTTTGCTCCTGGGAAGGAGGGCAAGAAAGGGAGATTATCAGTTATAGAGGAATTGACATCAGGCGTGCTTATTAGTTACCAGGGAAACCGGTAGATGGGCATGCCTCTCACCACCCCTTAAATAAGAACAGTCACTAGCTAGGGTCTAGGACAAGTATATAGGAAGGTCAGTCACATGCATAGTGTATAGGTGAAGCAGGCACTGATCAGACAGGAAACGCAGAGAACAAGAGAACAGCCATCTTGAGTGGCCAGACCACACATCAGCAAAGCAGCAAACAATCAGTGAATATTCTAAGCAGTGATGGGGGAGATTCTTTACCACTGGGTCACCAGGGAAGCCCACAATGGGGGAGATAGGAGGTCAGAAAAGAACTCTCTGTGATGTGAAAACCCGAGTTAAGAGACTTCGGAAGAATTTCAATAGCAATTTTCTGTAAAACTCTCATTCTTTCAAGTATGGACTTTGGTTAATTAACAATGTATCATATCAACTCATTAATTGTAATAAATGTACCGTGCTCATAGAAGATGTTATTCATAGGGCAAACTAGGTGAGAGGTACATGAGAACACTGTACTATCTTTGCAATTTTTCTGCAAGTCTAAAACTATTATAAAAAATACAGTTTGTTTCTAAAAACCTCATTCTCCAAAGCCACATACATATTCCTGAAGACCTTCTATTCTTAGACACATCCAGAAACAATTAATTTGTTAAGATCTTGGCCCAGATTAGAATTGTGCTTAGTTGCTCAGTTGTGTCCGACTCTTTGTGACCCCACAGACTATGGCCCGCCAGTTCCATTGTTCATGGGATTCTCCAGGCAAGAAAACTGAAGTGCGTTGCCATTTCCTTCCCCAGGGGAACTTCCCAACTCAGGGATGGAACCCAGTTCTTCTGCATTGCAGACAGATATTTTACCATCTGAGCCACCAAGAATGCACAGTAATTATTAATGATTAAATCCTAAAGGATGATGCTGTGAAAGTGCTGCACTGAATACGCCAGCAAATTTGGAAAACTCAGCAGTGGCCACAGGACTGGAAAAGGTCAGTTTTCATTCCAATCCCAAAGAAAGGAAATGCCAAAAAATATTCAAACTCCCGCACAATTTCACTCATCTCACACACTAGTAATGCTCAAAATTCTCCAAGCCAGGCTTCAGCAACACGTGAACCGTGAAATTCCAGATGTTCAAGCTGGTTTTACAAAAGGCAGAGGAACCAGAGATCAAATTGCCAACATCCGCTGGATCATGGAAAAAGCAAGAGAGTTCCAGAAAAACATCTATTTCTGTTTTATTGACTATGCCAAAGCCTTTGACTGTGTGGATCACAATAAACTGTGGAAAATTCTGAAAGAGATAGGAATACCAGACCACCTGACCTGCCTCTTGAGAAACCTATATGCAGGTCAGGAAGCAACAGTTAGAACTGGACATGGAACAACAGACTGGTTCCAAATAGGAAAAGGAGTACATCAAGGCTGTATATTGTCACCTTGCTTATTTAACTTCTATGCAGAGTACATCATGAGAAACACGGGGCTTGAATAAGCACAAGCTGGAATCAAGATTGCCGGGAGAAATATCAATAACCTCAGATATGCAGATGACACCACCCTTATGGCAGAAAGTGAAGAGGAACTAAAAAGCCTCTTGATGAAAGTGAAAGAGGAGAGTGAAAAGGTTGGCTTAAAGCTCAACATTCAGAAAACGAAGATCATGGCATCTGGTCCCATCACTTCATGGGAAATAGATGGGGAAACAGTGGAAACAGTGTCAGACTTTATTTTTCTGGGCTCCAAAATCACTGCAGATGATGACTGCAGCCATGAAATTAAAAGAAGCTTACTCCTTGGAAGGAAAGTTATGACCAACCTAGATAACATATGCAAAAGCAGAGACATTACTTTGCCAACAAAGGTCCGTCTAGTCAAGGCTATGGTTTTTCCTGTGGTCATGTATGAATGTGAGATTTGGACTGTGAAGAGAGCTGAGCGCCGAAGAATTGATGCTTTTGAACTGTGGTGTTGGAGAAGACTCCTGAGAGTCCCTTGGACTGCAAGGAGATCCAGTCAGTCCATTCTAAAGGAGATCAGCCCTGGGTGTTCTTTGGAAGGAATGATGCTAAAGCTGAAACTCCAATACTTTGTCCACCTCATGTGAAGAGTTGACTCATTGGAAAAGTCTCTGATGCTGGGAGGGACTGGGGTCAGGAGGAGAAGGGGACAACAGAGGATGAGCTGGCTGGATGGCATCACTGACTCGATGGACATGAGTTTGAGTGAACTCTGGGAGTTGGTGATGGACAGGGAGGCCTGGCGTGCTGCAATTCACGGGGTTGCAAAGAGTCGGACATGACTGAGTGACTGAACTGAACTAAACTGAAAGTTTATAGCAGAAGTTCCAAAATTGTACACTGGCATGTTTATGTATCTCTAAATCTGTGTGAGTGTGTGTGTGTGTGTTTAGAGAGAGAGAGAGCTTCCCTGGTGGCTCAGATGGTAAAGAATCTGCTGGCAATGCAGGGGACCTGGGTTCAATCCCTGGGTTGGGAAAAATCCCCAAGAAGGGAATGGAAACCCACTCCAGTGTTCTTGACTGGAAAATTCCATGGACAGAGGAGCCTGGGAGGCTGCAGTCCATGGACTCACAAAGAGCTGGACAAGACTGAGCAACTAACACACACACACACACACACACATTTCAGTGCTTCCCATTGCTCTTTATTTTGTAGACAAAGCATGATTGACAAAATAAAATATGTCACATGCTGTTTTACTTCATTATCTGTATCTTTGGGAATTGGGGTCATTGGAACTGAATGTTGCTACCCAGGCCTCTCTATCCATCCCTTAAGAGCTATTGCATTAGTCAAACTGCCAGGGGTTGAAGAGAAGTCTTCCAAAGAACTGATCCCATGAATTCAAACTGGATCTCATGAATTCAAACTGGCAGGCACGTGAAGTGTTCCCTGGTGCTGCTGCTACTAAGTCACTTCAGTCGTGTCCAACTCTGCGAGACCCCATAGACGGCAGCCTACCAGGGTCCCCCATCCCTAGGATTCTCCAGGCAAGAACACTGTAGTGGGTTGCCATTTCCTTCTCCAATGCATGAAAGGTGAAAGTGAAGTCGCTCAGTTGTGTCCGACTTTTAGCTACCCCATGGACTGCAGCCTACCAGGCTCCTCTGTCCATGGGAATTTCCAGGCAAGAGTACTGGAGTGGGCTGCCATTTCCTTCTCCAGTGTGTGAAAGTGAAAGGTGAAAGTGAAGTCGCTCAGTCGTGTCCGACTCTGTGAGACCCCATAGACAGCAGCCCACCAGGCTCCTCCGTCCATGGGATTTTCCAGGCAAGAGTACTGGAGTGGGGTGCCATTGCCTTCTCCGTCCCTGGTGCTAAACACCCCATTCTAGTTGTGCCCATCTGGGGGGCATGGTTGATGCAGGCTCAATACTTTCACTGGGCTGCTCTTCCTTGTCATCTACCCTGCCCCAGCCAGATTAAGGTGAGCATGTTTGATGAAGAAACCAACTCCCTCAATCAAGATTACTCAACTTCTTATAACCCTTACCCCCTTTCTCCAGGTGGAGATCTGAAGGGTCCGAGGAGGGAGGCTTCCTGATGATGTTTATGCAGCCAGGCAGAAAGCCAGAGTCTGGACAGAGGGAGAAAGATGCTCAAAAAGGCTTGCTTCCCATGGCCCCATCCAAACCACACCACTTCTCTCTTTTTTTAAGATAACAACATAAGGAGGTTCATCAACATGAGTTTAATTATTATCCAGAAAACCATCAAAGGCTGGATGAACTCAATTAAAGAGGCTACTGGATTCCGGAAATAAGGATTTTTATTTTCTCTGAACTGGAAGAGTTGAGTCAAACTCAAGCTTTACTGAATTTAGACCCACATTTTGTTTTCCAGCCAAAGGTCATCTTGAAGCAGAGTGGGAAGCAAAGCTTCCCTGTAAGAAGGTTAGAATCTGAATTTGGTTCCCCTATTTACATTCAGAAAATGGGAGGGCAGTTGATTACTGTCACTCTGTGCAAAATAGTTTCACTTAATAAAATTAGTTCTCAGAATATTAAGTTGGCTCTCTCTCCCTGCCATAACATTTATGTGGTACCCAACTCCGCCCCCTGCATAAATCCTTTCTCTTATTAGGATTCAGGGGCTTACTGACTAGCCCTCCTATGAATTGAGATCTAGAAAGGGCAATTTCTTCTTTGATTTGAGCTTTTTTTTAAATGCCTGTGCAAGGAGTAAGAACTTGCTGGCCATCTTCCTGGGAGGAGGTATCTGTACCAGCTATAAGAGCTGGAACCTAAGTCACCAAGAGTTAGAGTTGACCAACCACCCTAGCTCCTTGGTTTGTGAGGTGCTCCCTCCAAGGTTAATAGGAAAAAAGATGAGGGCCAGGAGTGGGGACTGAGCCTAAAGTTTCAGTCCAGCTCCTCACTCCTAGGGCAGTCTCATCAACCGATGAAGGGTTCACCGTGCTGGACCTGCTCACCCGCCATGATGGGACAGGTGAGAGGTGGACATGGTCAGTCATTCTCCAAAGCCAGGAGTGACTCTTGGAAGCCTGCATCTTTCTAAAGTGATGTAGGAAAATTAAAGGGAACCAGCAGATCCAGGGACTTAGCAAGGTTGAGGCTATAGTACAAGGTCACAGAGACTCTGAATGACCAAGCGGTGTCTCCAACACAGGTTTTATCTGACTCCAGCATTCAGGACCTTTTACTTGAGATGTAAACCTCTCAGGTGGGGTAAGGTCAGTTAAGGCTGAAAAAGGGAGAGGAATGGAATCCCAGTGTTGCATAGATATGGGAAGATGTATCTGTATCAGCTATAAGATCTGGCCATATATATCCTGAATCAGATCAGATCAGTCGCTCAGTCGTGTCCGACTCTTTGCGACCCCATGAACCGCAGCACGCCAGGCCTCCCTGTCCATCACCAGCTCCCGGAGGTCACTCAGACTCGCATCCATCGAGTCAGTGATGCCATCCAGCCATCTCATCCTCTGTCGTCCCCTTCTCCTCCTGCCCCCAATCCCTCCCAGCATCAGAGTCTTCTCCAATGAGTCAGCTCTTCGCATGAGGTGGCCAAAATACTGGAGTTTCAGCTTTAGCATCATTCCTTCTAAAGAAATTCCAGGATTGATCTTCAGAATGGACTGGTTGGATCTTCTTGCAGTCCAAGGGACTCTCAAGAGTCTTCTCCAACACCACAGTTCAAAAGCATCAATTCTTTGGCGTTCAGCCTTCCTCACAGTCCAGCTCTCACATCCATACATGACCACAGGAAAGACCATAGCCTTGACTAGGTGAACCTTTGTTGGTAAAGTAATGTCTCTGCTTTTGAATATGCTATCTAGGTTGGTCATAACTTTCCTTCCAAGGAGTAAGCGTCTTTTAATTTCATGGCTGCAGTCACCATCTGCAGTGATTTTGGAGCCCAGAAAAACAAAGTCTGACACTGTTTCCACTGTTTCCGCATCTATTTCCCATGCAGTGATGGGACCAGATGCCATGATCTTCGTTTTCTGAATGTTGAGCTTTAAGCCAATCTTTTCACTCTCCACTTTCACTTTCATCAAGAGGCTTTTTAGCCCCTCTTCACTTTCTGCCATAAGAGTGGTGTCATCTGCATATCTGAGGTTATTGATATTTAAAGCCTTTGACTGTGTGGATATCCTGAATATATATTGTCAACTGTAAATAGATGGGAGCTCACTTCAGACATAATTATAACCTGGCCCCTAAAGTCGTAATAAAACCCTTAGTGCACTTGCTGTAGGAGCCATTAAGTTTTCCTAACCCTGTGATGCAGAAGAAAAAAAAAGAAAAGCCTGAGAATTTAGCTCATTTACTCAAATCATTGACACATCAAAGGAAAAGCTCTTCTAAGTCCATTTAGGTGGTTTAGGACTGGGAAACATGCCCAGAATCCCTAAATAGAAATAAGTATTGGTCATCAGAGCAGTGTGGTCTGGCCTAGAGGTCACCCTGGGCTCCAGGAGTTACTTGTTCAACTCTGGTCTCTAAACATCCAAAATGACTTATTTACTTCAGAGGGTGAAAAACACTCAACTCCCCCGGATTGTCAGATGGAGTTTGCCAGTATAAAATGTGTTAGTCACTGGGAAGCTAGCCAAAGTAAAGTCCTAATCCTGACCCACCCATACCTCTGAACTGGCTGGGAAGGGAGAGAGGGAAATCCCAAAACAAATGTAAAAACAAGCAGCCTGTCCGTCTGTGCCCTGGCCCTCCCTTCCCCAGGGCAGGTTCCCGCCAGGTGAGACGGGATCTGCAGAAAGCGGTGGGTGATGAGCAGGTCATGGACGGGCTGTCAATGGCAACTCTGCTTGGTTCCGGTCCTGATGGCTTACATAACAGCTTGGCAGGGGGATGTGGCCCGGCGGAAGCACGCGGGTTTCCAGCAGCGTATAATCATCTCTGATTTCTCTGTTTGTTCAGCAGTTTTTAATGTGGTGGGGGAGGCAGCAGCGCAGAAGGAGGAGCAGAATTCTGACACACTGCAATCTTCTGTTTCCTTCTGCAAAACAAACAGCCCCAAACAGATCCCCGTGGCCAGCAAATTAGCAAGGGCTACACAGGTCCTCTCGGGGGAGGAGCTGCACTGCAGCCCGTGGCTCCTGGGTAAGAAGGCCGGAGATTGACCTGAAGTCAGGCGCTCACCACACGCACGTGAGCCTGGGGTCCCTGGGAGCGCCTGACACTGTTCGCCCTCTTGGCTCTGAGGGCTATGGTCTTCCACTCTGATCATGCAGGTCTCTGTGTCCCATGATATGTTCCTCCAGAAAGGCAGGTATCCAAGCCTCGTATCTTGGTAACCAGTGTCTGTCTCTCTATACCATCACCTCCATGTAGGTACAAGGCTGATTGTGCTGGAACCCTGAGCATGTGGGAGCAACCAATTTGCACAGTAATGTTTCACTGGATAAAAAAACACACACAAATTCCCAGCTTCTTTTGATTCTAATTTACCTGGAGTTGAATAGCAACTGTCCCCTTGTGAATAAGCACACACTCTACTGGCCATCATCCCCAAGGGGCCCTGTTGTCCTTCACCTGGAGGTCTCTTCATTTACGTATTTTACTTCTCTGGACTCATGCAGATATTTTCAGGATGAGTTTCCTGCTCTCTCTTAATTGTAATCCTTTGATATCATACTTGTCTGCTCACTTCTCTGATTCACCCAACAGGATTTATTGGACAACTATCTCTGGAGTCCTCACCTTGGGCAGAATAGCAAGTGCTGGTCATTTTGTGAGGAATATACCACTCATCGTGGACTTCTAGTACCTTATACTTCGCACTTGCTCTCTACATGTGTCTAGATTCAATGGATAAATGACTACTTCTTCCCTGTGAGACCTGTTGATCTTGGCAGTAGAGTTTTGTTGCCAAATATTCCCAGGCTCTCAACCTTACAAGCAGGCTTCCTGATAGGATGCACCTGGTTATGCAAGTAATTTGCATGAACTTGTGTAATGCTTTGCTCAGATATTTCCCTGTATTCAGATATTTCTAGTTCCCAGGTTGCATCTCTAGCCTAACTTTATGCCACTCCCTACCCTATCCAAACAGGCAGTACTGCTTAGATGATGTCCCTGAATCTACTTCACTCCCGGGACCTCCATGCCCTTGCTCACACTGTCCCCTCAATCCAGAAGGCCCTCAATGTTATCCTTTACTTTGCCTCCTTACCAAACCTCCTGGCCAGCTCCCAGTCAGCTCATAAGACTGAGTTCACATGTCACCTCCCCCAGGAACCTCTCCTGATCTCTCCAGCTTGGGGTAAAGGTTTCTACTTCTTGTTCTCAATTTCTGTGCAGATCTTTCATCAGTCTGTTCTCACCTCCATGGTGACAGCTCCTGTGATCAGAACTGTGTCTTTCACTGCTGGATTCTCAGCGCCAAGCACATAATAGGAACTTTATTTATATAACGAGAGAGCAGTTCAGCTGTATTGGTAGGTGAGACCATAGCCTGCCCAGAGCCGGTGTTAGCACCACATCAGTGTACTCACGCCCTCAGCCCTGACACTGCCCTCGAGGCCACCTTACCAGCCAAGGAACCAACTGGATGCTTGCTTTGTGGAGTCTAGCTGTCTGTTGACATATCATGTTCTTTCCCCATTGTAATTACTACCCAGCCTCTGTGTATTTTTTCAAGCTCCCAGTGTTTGAGTACATGAGATTCTTTTGCTCTTTGTATGAAAACAATGCCATCTGTTCACTGGATGGAAATTCCAGAATGCTTCAGAAAAGCAACCAGGTTTTTGCCGCACAACAGCCCCAAAATACCTCAGTGGGATTCCGTGTGGGAGGCCGATAAGGTTATGACAGGAACACCTGAGGATTCTTAGTTTCTGTGTGAATTTCCTTCTCTTCCTTCCATGTCAGAATTCAGAACTTTTCTCTCAGGTCCATTTCAATGGGATTTATACCCCAAGGAAAATGAACATCCTCCGTAAACCTTAGTCTAGCAGCCCCCAAGGGTGTGGGTAGCCTCTAGGAATTCATGGCTCAAGCCCACTGATCAAACACCCACAAAGCACTGATGCCTACTGTCTGTTATGCTTAGTTGCCCTGTCATGTCCATCTCTTTGCGACTCCATGGACTGCAGGCCCCCAGGCTCCTCTGTCCACGGGATTCTCCAGGCAAGAATACTGCAGTGGGTTGCCCATCCCTTCTCCAGGGATGGAACCCACATATTCTGCATTGCAGGCAGATTCTTTACCATCTGAGCCACCAGGGATGTGCCAGCTGAGAAGTGCTTTGGAGTCATGGAGATCCCAAAGACATTCATAAGGATTACCTTGCAGTCCAGATGGAGCGGAGACACATGGATAAATCATAACAGCAAGAGACAAATCGAAACAAGTAGTGGAATAAAAGTTAAATCAGTTTCTGTGGGAAAGTAGGAGATGCCATTATTCCTATAATGTCATCCCTGCTTAAGACCATTCAGTGGTTCCCCGGAGTTGCAGGTAAAGTCTAGACGCCTTCACAGGATACCCAAGGTCTTCTGTATCCAGGTCTTGGCTGTTCCCCAGCCCCCTTCATCTCCTTGGTGCCTCCCCGACCCACATTCAAGCCCAGTGCTCCAGCTATGGGGACCCATCTACCCCCAAATGAAGCATGCTCCTCTTCATCTCTATTTCTGCAGTTTTCTTTGCTTAGAATGCTCTCTTCTTTTTTATACAAACTATTGGATTTAGTCGAGGCTTCCAGTCCCAGAAAGACCTCTCAGACTGAGTTATGTGTTTGCTCTTCTTAACTCCTTAGCACCGTGTGTATGCCTCACTGTCCCCATCACAGCCATCTGTCTTCTTGACTAGACTGTGAGCTTCCTGGGGCCAAGGAGTGATTTCCATCTCTGTAGCCTCAGAAAACAATAAAATACAAGGAAACTAGTGTATATTATACAATAAATATATATTAATTTTAATCTTGGGTTAACATTAAACTTGGACTTCCCTGGTGGATCAGTGGTTAAGAATCCACCCACCAATGCAGGAGACACAGGAGACAAGGGTTTGACCCCTGAATCAGGAAGATCCCCTGGAGTAGGAAATGGCAACCTGCTTTAGTATTCTTGCCTGGGAAATCCCATGGACAGAGGAGCTTGGCAGGCTATAGTCCAGGGGGTCGCAGAGTCAGACATGACTTAGCCACTAAACGACAGCAAAACATTCACCTTATTGAAGACATATGGCAATAATCAGAGAAGTCCTTATGCAGCAAAACCGTGCAAAGGGAATTTTTATGATAACTGCTTGAGAAAGGGAAAGGATATTTCAAATTAGAAAGACAACTGAACTGTATATGTTTCAAAGGACTTAATAAATATTTACTACTATCTTGGCACAATCTTATTAAGTTACCCCCTACCTTGTAATTCTGCATTTTCATCCCTGAATACTTACCCAAAAGAAATAACAATGTACATCCACAAGAAGACATACAAGAATATTTATGGAAACTTTAGTCACAGCAGCCCCAAACTGGAAACAACCAAATATCCATCAACAAGAGAATGGATAAATAGGTTGTGGAATATTTATGCATGGAATACTACACAGCCATAAAAAGGAACAAACGACTAATATATGCAAACATGGATAAATCTTTAAAGATGTTGAATTTAGAACTCTGACACATGTAAAAGAGCTCATACTAAGTGATGAATTTATATGAAGGTCAAGAACAGATTTTTCATTGTCAGGAAACTTTAATGTAATTTTTTTTGAAGTCATTTATTAAGCACCAACTATGTCCTGGGCACTATTTCAGAGTACTGTTCTGGTAGCATTCCAGGTGTATTAGGGGATATATTGGAAAACAAAACAAACAGAAATTGCAGCCCTTGGGGTGCTTCCATCCTTGTAGGTCAGCTTGACATGTTCAATGTGAAAGGGCAAGCTAATATTTATTCCCACTGACATTGTTGATCTCCTACAAGGACTTGTCAATACCAAGACTAGTGAGTCCTCAAAACACGTAATCAAGTGATTGGGATTGCATTGGAATTTGGCTAATAGCGCACTGAAACATTCCAATGATATTTGCCTTGCCTAGTGATAAGCAGAAGCTTGGCAGAGGGGATGGAGCACAGGCTTACTTTATCTCAGAACAAAGGCATCAGGAACTATGGGAAACAATGCTTTGCAAAGGGCTCCCGTCCTTGGAGCCAGGCCTGTGCTGGGAATGGAATGCAAGCGCCATATCCAAGAAGGTCACTGAGTGGAGGAGGGCCGCTGTCCAGACCTGCAGGTAGAAGAGAGAGATGCTGAGTCCATCACTTGGTACTTCTCACCAGCAGCCAAAGTCAGGCATCTAAAACAGGGTCATTTAGCAAGGCATCTTAAGAAAGAAAGAGGTTGTAGTAGAAACTCAAAATTGCTCCAAAGTAGCCCAAGCCAAGCTAATGTGGAAGTAGCCATTTTTCATAAATGTATACATTTAAATTGGGAAGAGAAATTGATGAGCTAGGTTTGGGGGGGTGGTGTTTGTTTTCTTAAAGTCAGATGCTTAGAATAAGAAATTTGAGGACATTTTTTATAAACCTTGTGACCATCCATGATGTACATTACTAGTAGTAAATTATCATTGCCTCACATGCTAAAGAAAGCTTTGTGGTACTTGGGCTATGATGTGCGTCACTTGAGGAAGTTATTATGCTCATGATTTTGAAACTGATGAATGCCACAGAAACCAACAGCATTAGTCTGGTCTCAGGTAACAAAGGGAATGTGTCTCTGCTGACGTATGTGCAGGACAGCCCACACTAGTCTTCCAGGGATTGTGCTGAAATCTTCTCTCTCATGTCTTCACCAGCCCTCCTCTCTCTATTTATTAACAAGGCACTGGGACCAGTCATGATGAATGAAGGCAGGATGGAAGATGTGGGTCACGGAACCCAGGACAAATCATGTGCAACTCCTCACTGCTCTCTCATTTTTATTCTCTAGTGAAGGTCAATATAGAAGGTGAAAATAAATGCAAGAAGAGCGCCTTGGGGAGTTAAGGGCATATGATGGTGCTGATTGTGGGACTTTCCTGGTGCTCCAGTGGTTAAGACTTTGCCTTCCAATGCAGGTGGTGTAGGTTTGATCTGTGGTCAAAGAGCTGAGATTCCACAAGCCTTGAGAACAAAAACCAAGAACATGAAACATAAGCAACATTGTAACAAATTCAATAGAGACTTTTGGTCCACATGGAAGAATTAAATATTTAAAATAAAATAAAAGTAAAAAATGTAACCAAATATATCTAAAAATGTTAATAAACTTAATAACATTTTTTAAAAACTCCCCATGAAAAACATTAATGGGAATAGTCTTGGTTTCAAGTATTTTTGTTCTTTTTCATATCTATGTTTAGCTAAGTACATTGATTAAATGTACTTTACACCTTTATAATATTTTCTGTATAAGATAACTCACAATATAAAGCAAGACTTTGCTAGACTTGCAATAATCTCTGTCAGGGAAAACAAAAGCAGGCAAGTCCTTTAAGCTACAGATGTGAACAAAGACACAAGGATTCACAGTAAGCTTTTCTTTATAGAGAAGTGCTTTACGGAAGCGGTTTATGAAGCCTGGTATGTTGCAGTCCATGGGGTCGCAAAGAGTCAGACATGACTGAATGACTGAACAACAACATATTTTGTAATCTAGGATTCAAATTTAAGATTGCAAAAAGCTTCCACCTGAGGCATCTCACATGGAAAAACCCCGTTTTCAATTCTTCGCTCCAGGTGAGCTAGTGCCTACGCATTGAGGATAATATAATCACATTTCCAACTTCCTACTCATACCTTAAAGGAACGGATGGCAAGTCCAAGAGTCTAAAAGAGGACAGGTTGATCTCTTTCTTTAAGATTGATCTCTTTCTTTAAGATCCTTCCCTCAGGACCTCCCTGGTAGCCCAGTGGCTAAGACTTCAAGTTCCTAATGCAGGAGGCCTGGGTTCAATCCCTGGTCAGGGAACTAGGTCCCAAGTGCTACAACTAAGATCCATCACTGGCAAAAAATAAAAAATTGTTCCCTCAGTTCTTACTTCTTGGCAAGATCTTTTTATCCCACCCTTAGAACGTACAGAAAAACCATAAGAAAGCATTGTAGGCTCGTATGAGTTATTTTCTCTTCTAAAAAGGTGATGGAGATTCCTTCCAATCCTTCAATCCTACAATTTACGGGGCGGGGGTGGGGGCAAGGGGTGGGGGTAGAGAGAATTACACAAGTACACATGAGCCTTTATTTTGCCACTGACTAGTTGTGTCATTTTGGGGAAGTCATCTCTCACTTGTATAATGAGACAATCTCTTTCAAACCCATGTGTTCCCTAAGCAGAACTCTGGAAAGCTGACCTCACTCTACAGCATGTGACAGATATGTGCACTCCAGACACATGATCTGGTGCCTAAGATGTCCTGATGCATGTCTGCAGCTTGTTTTTCTACATGTTTGCAGTTTCATTGAAGGGCTTTCTCTATTTTCTTTCCTCCAATGGACACAAATTTTCTAGTCTCTGACAACAGGCATCCTCAAATAGCACAGTGAAGAAGGCAGGAAACAGGGCAATAAACCCAAGGACAGAAAAGAAAAAGATCAGCAGTCATAGAAGGAAGAGCTAGTGCTTGACAAGAGGAATGTGAAACCCAGAAGCCAGCCAGAAAGCAGAACATGAAGTTAAGTACAGAAAGTCAACTTCATAAACCGAAGGGCACAATAGATCTTTCTTGACGATGTTAATGTTAGGCTGCTCCTTGAAACAAGAGTCAGCTCAGGCCTCTTAAAGAGAGTCTGGCAATTGGTGGATCTTCAGGAAGTCCATGTCATGAGACTTGTCTTCAAACAGAGCGATTCACAGTCCCAAATCTGATGACTCTTCCCAATCCTCATTTCACAGGTTAGCTTGAGATGATCTTTCTAGTAAGTAGATTCCTGGAAAAAGTACTGAAAATACTGAAGTTGCTGAGAAGGTCTGGGTTTGAGTCTTCATCCTGCAGATCACAAACAGATCATTTGCACACAGAGATTCAATTTCCTCACTGAGTTTGAGCAAGCTTCAGGAGATGGTGAAGGACAGGGAAGCCTGGCGTGCTGCAGTGCCTGGGGTCACGAAGAGTCTGACAAGACTGAGCGACTGAACACCAAAAATGGGTAGATAGACACTACCTTGCATGCCTCCCTGAGTGGCTATGAAGATGGGCTGAGAACCCAGTAACCAAAGTTCTGGGTTGGGCCACTGGAATCAAGACTGGCTTTTCTCCCATCTGCAGTGCTGTGCTCAAGGTGGCATTCTTAGAGGTTAAGTAAGAAGCAGCGGTGATTACAACAAAGGCGGTGCTGCTCTCTACATCTGTCAGCAAGAGATCAGGCTGCAAAACATACATCTTAGGTTAGTACCTATCTCCTTAAGTTTCAAGGAACGGGATCCACTGTTTCCATTCCCCACATGAACCCTGACCCCCACTAGGCCTGAGCCTCAGATCCAGAACACCCATCGCAGGCCTCAGAGGAACCTTGGACAGCCACTGCCAATGTCATGACCGCTGTCCTTTTTCTGCTCCATATCGTCAGCACAGCAACCAAAGAGCCTTGTGCTTGATGAGTTTTCCCAGCACTCAACGCTGGGGTGTACGTGCACCACTAAGGGCTGTTCGGGGTCTTGAGTGCTTATTAGTTTAATAATTGGAACATTCATGGTGTTTCCTGCCAAGTGCCCAAAGAAGTGACGTTAAAGTCTTCCCATTTGGCACTCGTGGCTCAGGAGGGGGTCCCGCTGGCGCATGGGGCGGCTGCAAAGGAGCTGGAGGGTCACGGAGACCCCCTGCTCCTGCGCCATCGCTGCCCTGTCCGCCATCAGCGGACTTGCATTTCCATACGAATGAGCCCAGGGGAAAAGAGTGCTTCTGAGTTTTATGGGTCTCTCATTCTCTTCTTTTCTTTAAAAATTGGGCCAGAAATTCTAGTCCTTTCAGCCTTCTTCCTCTCCCTGGATCCCGCTGGTGCATATTACCACTAATGGGGCTTCAGGCGTTGCCAACTCTGAAATGAAGAGCAGATCCCCAGCGCCGCGTCTGTGGCTTTAATGAGGAGCCCTGAATGCTGACGAGAATCAAACATGCATTGAAAATTCCCCGTTCTCAGCCCGTGCTCCCTCCCCCAGCCTCACCCCCTCCAGATCCTGGAGCCCAGTGCCAGCAGAAGGTGACCTGCCAAACTGATACCCCGGGGTAACTTGGGGAAGGGCACGCCTAGGGGACCCAGAAGCACTCTCTGAACTTGTTTTCTCTCTGCTCAGCAGCAGCCAAAGCAGGGGCTGGAGCGTGGGAGCAAGTGGTAAGGGGAACAGGGCCCACGTGACTGGGCAGAAAGAAAAGTCTGGGGGGCTGGGAGCAGGAAGTCAGACACCAGATGCAGAGTGGGGCCCTGAAAACCCATCGTTAGGAACTTCACTCTACCCCCAAGGGCAGGGATTGGGAACGTTTATGAGTTTTTTTTTAATAGAAAAAAGAGCAGAGGAGATGGTGAGCGCAGAAAAAAACATGGGCCCCCCAAGTCAGCCTCCCTGGTCCCCAACCTGGCGCTGGGGTGGGGGCCCTGCAGGAACTTGCTGGAGTTTTCTGTTAGCCTCTTCTCCCTCATGTGCAAACCCACGCTATACCTTCTGCCCAAGCAGATGAGGACTCTGGGAGACATTGCCTGTGGAAGGGCCTTATCAACTCGGGCTCATCAAATGTGAGGTGTTGTGGATAATGAAAGGTCTTTTAGGCAAAATAATTCGTTAGAAATATGAAGACAGTAAAGCTCCTAAATAGCTACAGAATGGGCTAGTAGGTGATGAAAGTGAGGAACACCCCCTAAACTCAGAGGGGTCCGCTAACAAAATCAAACCTCTGTATTTAAAAGGCAGGTTGCCTGGGATGAATTGAATGGAGCAACTTGACAGTAAATTGTTACAGAGCATGTTGACAAAGGCTCGGCCACAGCATGAAGATCAGAAAAGAGTGGCACATGTCCTGGGGAAATGGTGGTGAGACATCCCTAAAAGAGGTGGGCCGTCGTGGCTTTGTTTATTTTAGGCCCCACAGTTAGTGCCCGACCTTGCTTTCATGTTCACCAAACCCCCCTTCTGATCATGTCCTGACTTGCATGGAGATTTCTCACCAGGAACAAATGCACAGATCATAGAACTTTACAATTTTCTGTAAGGCCAATACATTTTTCCCCTATAATTGCTTATCTGCCAGCCTCCTATGACTGATTCATATAAACCATTTCCCTCTGGGTCCAATTTGGGGCCCTGACACAATTGAGTTTTTAGACCTAGGAGGCTAAGGGAACACTAGATCTCAGATCCCCAAGGGTATGTCAGTGTGGACACTTTCTGGGCACCTAACTGGTATCTCCAGAACTATATCACTCCTCTCTAAATGAAAACAGCTTTGAAAGCCTTCAAAGCCATCTGGACCAAGGTTATGTCTGGAGGAATGAAAAGGGAGAGAGAAATTTCAGGAAGGCCTTGTTGATAACAAACATTGGAGTGGAAGCTAAGAAGCGAAAAAAATCAGGCATCAGTGAAATCGCCGAGTTTCAGGAGCAGCAAACTGAGATGTGGGTAAAGAACTGGCACATTATTGAGAGGACTGTGATGGTGTGATGATGGTATAATGGTGAATGTCTTGCCTATGTTCCTTTTCCTCCCTCCTGTACTCATTGTCACTAATCAGTGTTGGCTTTCTTTCCTTTCGAAAAAGATCAAAACCTAGAACCCTTCTCAACCCTGAACATTCCAGGAACCACTCCAGTAGGTAGTACATGAGGTGAAATCATGATAAGTCATCTCAGAGCTAATGAATAAAGTAGGTACTCACCAGATAGTCACTGGCTAATCACTGATAATAACCTGGGGCAAAGTAATTTAGACAAATTCTGGACTCCAGGGGAAAAACAGCAGTCAACCTTCTCTGATATCTCATTTCCAATAAGACACAATAAAATATGGAAAATTCTCACATTCTCCAATGTGCTATGTCTGATTGTATTTCCTGTCTTTTCAGTGAAAAAGGAGAGAAATTTTTGATGTAAACAGAAGTTAGTGATTATTTGAAATATATACAAACTCTTTCCATTTGAAAGTTGTCTTCCTAAGTTTAAAAATTCAGAAGGCTACTATATGACTCTCTGATAAAGAGAGAATTTCTCCTTTTACCTCCAAACCACATCTGTATCACTGTCTACCTCATCTATACAGTTGGGGAGTTTTGAGGGTCTGTTATGGACCCTTGCTGAGTAAAGTGACCCCAGGCTTTTCTTTCTGCCTGAATGGCTATGGTATGTCATTTGTGATAAGAGATAGCTACCCTATTCTAGCTGATTACAGCAGGAATGGAGCCCTGGTCAAGGGCCATCCAGTGTGGGATGACTCTGATGCAAAACAACTCCACAGATGGATGGTGATGATGGTTGACATGATGCTCTTGGGGAGCATAAGAGATGCTCACAGAGAAGACAGGTCACAAGAGCCACTACAATATCCCGAATCATGCCAAACTCATTTATTGCTTCCCTAGATTCAATCTAGACCTACCGTGCATCCCACTGTGAAAGTCTTGGACCAGTATGTGGGAGCCACAATGATTATGGAACTGCTGAGCACTTGGCCCATTTCCTTGAAGTGAAGTAAAGTGAAGTGAAGTGAAGGCTTCTCTGGTGGCTCAGACGGTAAAGCGTCTGCCCGCAATGTGGGAGACCCGGATTCAATTCCTGGGTTGGGAAGATCCCCTGGAGAAGGAAATGGCAATCCACTCTTGCCTGGAAAATGCCATGGACCGAGGAGCCTGATAGGTTACAGTTCATGGGGTTGCAAAGAGTCGGACACGACTGAGCGATTACTTCCCTGTAAATGCCAACCTCAAAACTTCATCATTTACAATTTAGGTATGACTCTTTCTTGTAATCTGAAAGAATCTGAATAACATAGCTTCTGTTGTGAAATTCATAGCATTGAAAGATTTCAAAGGTTTTTTGAAATGTTTTTTGAAAACCGTAAATTATTCTGAATAATTGCACCCTACAAAGTGCATCTAATGTTTTAACCCTTATCTGAAGCAATTAAATATTTGGAAAATTAAGTAAATCATGAGGAACCTCAAAATATTGATATAGACATTTACATGACACAATATTTCATCAGCAAAGCTATTTGATGTTTTAACACTTTGAGGCATGAACAAGGACTACTTAGGCCAATATGAGCAGATGGCATGTGGTCAATATTTTCCTTTCAAATGTCTACCACACTTGCAGCTTCCTTTCCATTTGAACTGGTACACCCTGGTTCTTGACATTTCTTACTCATATCTTAAAATATAGTTGTAATGGCTAGTTTTCCTAATTCTAGTCTAGTCAGATCAGATCAGTCGCTCAGTTGTGTCCGACTCTTTGCGACCACATGAACTGCAGCACGCCAGGCCTCCCTATCCATCACCAACTCCCGGAGGTCACTCAGACTCACATCCATCAAGTCAGTGATGCCATCCAGCCATCTCATCCTCTGTCGTCCCCTTCTCCTCCTGCCCTCAATCCCTCCCAGCATCAGAGTCTTCTCCAATGAGTCAACTCTTCGCATGAGGTGGCCAAAATACTGGAGTTTCAGCTTTGGCATCATTCCTTCCAAAGAAATCCCAGGGCTGATCTCCTTCAGAATGGACTGGTTGGATCTCCTTGCAGTCCAAGGGACTCTCAAGAGTCTTCTCCAACACCACAATTCAAAAGCATCAATTCTTCGGTGCTCAGCCTTCTTCACAGTCCAGCTCTCACATCCATACATGACCACAGGAAAGACCATAGCCTTGACTAGGCGAACCTTTGTTGGCAAAGTAATGTCTCTGCTTTTGAATATGCTATCTAGGTTGGTCATAACTTTCCTTCCAAGGAGTAAGCGTCTTTTAATTTCATGGCTGCAGTCACCATCTGCAGTGATTTTGGAGCCCCCCAAAATAAAGTCTCTCACTTTCCATTGTTTCTCCATCTATTTACCATGAAGTGATGGGACCAGATGCCATGATCTTTGTTTTTTGACTGTTGAGTTTTAAGCCAGCTTTTTCACTCTCCTCTTTCACTTTCACCAAGAGGCTATTTAGTTCCTCTTCACTTTCTGTCATAAGGGTGGTGTCATCTGCATATCTGAGGTTATTGATATTTCTCCCAGCAATCTTGATTCCAGCTTGTGTTTCTTCCAGTCCAGCATTTCTCATGATGTACTCTGCATAGAAGTTAAACAAGCAGGGTGACAATATACAGCCTTGACGTACTCCTTTTCCTATTTGGAACCAGTCCATTGTTCCATGTCCAGTTCTAACTGTTGCTTCCTGACCTGCATACAGATTTCTCAAGAGGCAGATCAGGTGGTCTGGTATTCCCACCTCTTTCAGAATTTTCCACAATTTATTGTGATCTACACAGTCAAAGGCTTTGGCATAGTCAATAAAGCAGAAATAGATGTTTTTCTGGAGCTCTCTTGCTTTTTCCATGATCCAGCAGATGTTGGCAATTTGATCTCTGGTTCCTCTGCCTTTTCTAAAACCAGCTTGAACATCAGGAAGTTCACGGTTCACATATTGCTGAAGCCTGGCTTGGAGAATTTTGAGCATTACTTTACTAGCATGTGAGATGAGTGCAATTGTGCAGTAGTTTGAGCACTCTTTGGCATTTCCTTTCTTTGGGATTGGAATGAAAACTGACCTTTTCCAGTCCTGTGGCCACTGCTGAGTTTTCCAAATGGGCTGGCATATTGAGTGCAGCACTTTCACAGCATCATCTTTCAGGATTTGGAATAGCTCAACTGGAATTCCATCACCTCCACTAGCTTTGTTCGTCGTGATGCTTTCCAAGGCCCACTTGACTTCACATTCCAGGATGTCTGGTCTAGGTCAGTGATCACACCATCGTGATTATCTGGATCGTGAAGATCTTTTTTGTACTGTTCTTCTGTGTATTCTTGCCATCTCTTCTTAATATCTTCTGCTTCTGTTAGGTCCATACCATTTCTGTCCTTTATCGAGCCCATCTTTTCATGAAATGTTCCCTTGGTATCTCTCATTTTCTTGAAGAGATCCCTAGTCTTTCCCATTCTGTTGTTTTCCTCTATTTCTTTGCATTGATCGCTGAAGAAGGCTTTCTTATTTCTCCTTGCTATTCTTTGGAACTCTGCATTCAGATGTTTATATCTTTCCTTTCTCCTTTGCGTTTTCCTTCTCTTCTTTTCACAGCTATTTGCAAGGCCTCCCCAGACAGCCATTTTGCTTTTTTGCATTTCTTTTCCATGGGGATAGTCTTGATATCTTGTATCCAATTCTTTGCGACCCTATGGACTCCAGCAACCTGGCTTCCCTGTCCATCACCAACTCCCAGAGCTTGCTCAAACTCATGTCTATTGAGTCGATGATGCCATCCAACCATCTCATCCTCTGTCGTTCCCTTCTTCTCCTGTCTTCAGTCATTCCTAGCATCAGGGTCTTTTCCAGTGAGTCAGTTCTTCACATCAGGTGGCCAAAGTATTGGAGCTTCAGCTTCAGCATCAGTCAGGACTGATTTCCTTTAGGATTGACTGGTTTGATCTCCTTCCAGTCCAAAGGATTCTCAAGAGTCTTTTCCAACACCACAGTTCAAAAGCATCAATTCTTTGGTGCTCAGCTTTCATTATGGTCCAACTCTCACATTGATACATGAGTACTGGAAAAACCATAGCTTTGACTAAATGCACCTTTGTCAGCAAATTAATGTCTCTGCCTTTTAATATGCTGTCTAGGTTGGTCATAGCTCTTCTTCCAAGGACCGAGCATCTTTTAATTTCATGTTGCTTCTTGACAGGCATACAGATTTCTCAGAAGGCAGGTAAGGTGGTCTGGTATTCCCATCTCTTTAAGAATTTTCCATAGTTTGTTGTGATCCACACAGTCAAAGGCTTTGGCATAGTCCATAAAGCAGAAGTAGATATTTTTCTGGAATTCTCTTGCTTTTTCAATGATACAACGGATGTTAGCAATTTGATCTCTGGTTCCTCTGCCTCTAAACCAACTTTAGAAATGTTAAGACCTGCCAAAGATCACACCTAGTTGATGATCTGCACAAGATCTGAGTTCATGCATTTCTCAAAAGCCCTGGCTCTCTCTCTACCCCATCAAGCTGCTTCTGGGAGGACCTGCCCATGCACTTCTGGGAAAGACAGAGGAGAGAACACTGAAGACCAGGCAAAGGGATCTGAGTCTGTCATCATCTCAGGAATTTTTAACCCTGGCTACACATCAAACCCTTCTGTGAAGGTTTAAAGACAACACACACACACATGTGAGCACACACGTCAGGACTATCCCCAGAGATTCTGTAATTGCTCTGTGATAGGATCTAGACATTGGTGTTTTTCTTTAGAAGCTCTCCGAGTGATTCTAAGGTGCAAGCAGGGCTGAGAGCCATCAATTTTCCTTGTGCCTGGCCCTTTAAGTTAGTCTAAAGCACTCAGGTCTGCTGGCCCAGGGAGGCAATCTGGCTCAGTCCCTTCCTTGCCTGTTTCTCACTTTTTTGTTGTTGTTGTTCTTATTCCTCTTGGACCTCAGGGCCTGTGCTGCCTGGGACAAAAACACCCAGTTTCCCCTCAGGCTTTGAAACCCAATCCTTGTCCTCTGCTCCAGACAAGGAAGAACCATAGGAGCAGGACACAGGCAGGGGTGCTATGGTCCTGGAAGCCAGTGGTGCTGGGGCTCTGGGAATGTCACAGAGGGATGCAGGATATGGGGAGAGGGGAGGGGCTCAAAGAGAAAGCAGAATTCAATCCAGGGAGAACCTTTCAGAGAGTCATCGGCAAAACAAAGAATCTAGGCAAGGAGAATTCAGGAAGGAGATCCAGGGAAAACAGCGCAGAGTGGATAGGGTTTATAGCTGAGTTCAGAAAGCAGAGCCTGGAGAATCCTCTGAGGTGGGGATACCACCCGCAGCTGTTGCTTACTTATCAAGAGACTGTGACCCAGAGGGGGTGAGGTCATCTCAGGGCCTGGCCTGGGCCTACCTGTTTACCTGCCTAACCTCAGGGAATCTATGTGCTGTTATCCTTGCACTGCCTCACCGTTGGACAAAAGATCTGGCTGAAGGGACAAGGCAAGCGAATAAGGGATCCTGAAGTCAGAAATGAGCCAATCTGGAGATGTCTGGTCTCTCGATGAGTCTGATCATGCTTGATCTTCCTGACTTGCAATCAAGAATTACCCACATCAGCTCCACCCAGACCTAGCGGAGAACTTAGAAGACAGATATAAACCTACTTTTTGGCTTATTTTATCATGAGAACTGGTCTTTTACTGGCAGTTGTGAGCAGGCCAAGGAGGGCTCCACCATTGGGGGGCTCAGATTGGCCATGCCCTTCCCAGGGCTAGAATTCAAGTCATTTGAGATCATGGCTTCCTGCTGAATTTCATCCTCTGTGGTTCAGTTGCCTTTCATTCCTAGCCATGTTTTAAACTATATAGACCCTTTCCTTTTTCTATATAGACCCTTTCCTTTTTGCGAGCAGCCAAGCCAGGGAACAACAGAGACCCCTGAGGGGTAACTAGTCCAGTCCTTCCCAAACCTGCTCATCATCAGAGTCTTAACGACACAGATTTCTTGAAGGGGATTTCTGAATGAGAACCTCTGGGGGTGTGTGTCCCCACTCATCTGCCAAATTTCTCATCCAAACTGACACCTACCTCAGTTAGCCTGGACCGAGGAGAATCCTCCTTCCGTAGGCTGAATTCACAGCTGCCTTTCATCCCTGTAAATGAATGTTGCATGTGATCTTTGATTCAGGTGCAAGAGTACACAGGAAGAGTCATAGCTGTGACTAATACTCAGATAGCCAACAGCCATTTGCCTCTCTTCCTCCTGCTGCTGCTGCTGCTAAGTCGCTTCAGTCATGTCCGACTCTGTGTGACCCCATAGACGGCAGCCCACCAGGCTCCTCCGTCCCTGGGATTCTCCAGGCAAGAACACTGGAGTGAGTGTGTTGCCATTTCCTTCTCCAATGAATGAAAGTGAAAAGTGAAAGTGAAGTCGCTCAGTCGAGTCCGACTCTTAGCGACCCCATGGACTGCAGCCTACCAGACTCGTCCATCCATGGGATTTTCCAGGCAAGAGTACTGGAATGGGGTGCTATTGCCTTCTCCGTCTCTTCCTCCTAAATCACAGTCTTTTGCCATCAACTCTACAGTAGAAAAGTGATCGAAAGCATTTAACTACCCAGCTACTGGATCTATCTCGAAGACAGCATCTTACCAGGTAGTACAGAGTAATGGAAGTACATTGAATTTTGAATCAGAAGATCCAGGTGTTAAGTCTATACCTCCTCCATCATTAGTGGATCACCCTTCTGAACTCCAAATTGACCACAACCATCACTAAGCTAACATTTATGAGGCAACTGGGGCTTCCCAGGTGGCTCATATAGAAAGAATCTGCCTACAATGCAGGAGACCCACGTTTGAACCCCGGATCGGGAAGATACCCTGGAGAAGATACCCACTCCAGTATTCTTGCCTGAAGAATCCCAGGGACGGAGGAGCCTGGTGGGCTGCTGTCTATGGGGTCGCACAGAGTTGGACACGACTGAAGCAACTTAGCAGTAGCAGCAGCAAGCAACTAACACTTTCATTTTCATGAGGTAGTTGGGCTTCCCAGGTGGTGCTAGTGGTAAAGAACCTGCCTGCCAATGCAGGAGACACAAGAAACATTACTACATGCCAGGCACGATGCTAAGGATTTGACCGATGTCATTGGCTCTAATGTTCCCAAAGTACCATTGCACAGAAAACTGAGTCTCTAAAAGTCAGCCACTTCTGCTCAGCGATCATAGTGATGCCAGCCCTGGGGACTTCACAGGGTTACTGTGAAACTGTCGGGAGATGATGATGCCCTGATTGCCCTAGGCATATGTTTCTCTCCTCCATCTGTAAGTTACTACAGTCAAGACTGTACCTGATTTGTCTTCTGCCCCTGTCACTCAGCACTGTACCTAGCACATCGGTAGACAGCTGAATGAAAATGAATAAATGATTCTTTTAAAAAAAGAATTGACATTTGAATGAAGCTCTATATAAATGAAGGCCCAGTTGATCAACCTACTACATCAGTGTGACATAGGCCCCAGAGATAACCTGTGTTCTATATCCATGGTGGGCATTGTATCACCAGGGTGGCTAACAGGGGTTCCGTTTACAAAGGATCTCCTTGAAGGAATGGTAACTATACATCTAAAGGGTGTGCTCAGCCCTGTGGATCTGGGCCAGTGCTGCAAACGTCCATTTTGCTCCCCTGCTCCCCCCTCCACCATGCAGCAGGCCTCTGATAAGAGCCTCTGCAAGACTCCTTGACAATCTCCTCCCACATCTCATCTGGCCTCCTCTCCCCTACATCCTTGGCCTAACCCTGCCTCTCTGGTTCCGACCTTGGCTGTCTTCCTGTTTTGCAATGGGCATTAACCCTGCAAACTGCACCTGTGGTTGCCACTCTGGACAAACTCCCTTCTAACTCAAGCTTAGCCTCCACGTCAATTGCCCACAAGGCTGATTTTCCCACTGTGCTTGATCAAGCTTCATGGATCAGATTCAGACACCAGACTGAGCCTCCTGGTCAAAACCAGAGCAAAGTCTTTCACCTGCATTCTCAGAGAGGGCTTCCAGGTGGGCAGGGAGCCACCCTGGGACTGGACAGAGCTACTGTCCCCAGTCTCAGCTGATTGAGTATTGGTGGCAGGGACAATTCAGGTGGGATACAGCATTGTACCATCCACACAGAGTGAAACCAAACACTCAGAGATATTGTCCATGTCCCAAACCTGTGGAAGGAGAAAAGGATTCCCTAGAAAACTGAAAAATATTCAAACGAAACTTTGGTCCATTAGCAAAATTCTAAGACTAGAAGCAAGATATCCCTGATTGGGGGTCCCATGAAAATAACACTGGAGGTGACTTGGTGAGATGAAGTGGCAAAGAACCTAAAGATTATGGAAATGTGGAAAGAGTGATAATAACGTTGATCTAAGTGGCAGAGTGAAAGGACAGGCGGGCCTCAAAGCTGAGCCGGGTGACATTCATTTGTTGTTGTTCAGTCGCTAAGTCGTGTCCGTCTCTTTGCGCCCCCAGGGACTGCAGCCGGACATTCATTTAGTTGCTGTAAACCAGGAATTTCCAGCCAAGTCTGCCGAGGATTAGCCATCAGGGCCACCAGGTGGCGATAGAGTAGAGAACTTTGGCAAGGGCTCAGCTGTGAGCAAAGGAAGACTTGAGGATTTGAGAGGCTGAGGGTCCAGCAGTCCCAGGGTGGCGCCCACGGGGGACGATGTGAAACACACCTTGGTCTTCTTACTCTTTACCATCCTTGCCTAAGCTGGAAGCTAAAAGGAGGGGCATGCTCTACTGATTTCCTAGTGACAAAATCCCCAGCATGGCCTCCAGGTACTATTTCAAATAACTGCACTGGTGTGATTCTGGACAACTCTAGGGTGCTGGTCATCTGGGGGAAAAATTGCCATTTCCCTCCCATTTTCCAATTCAGTGAGAATTCCATACTGTGATCTCAAACTTCACAAATATATGTAAAAAGAGGGTAGCCCAGTGCCCCGCTAATATATTCCCTGTTGGTTCAGGTGTCTCTGACCTGAGACCCAGGTTCAGCTCCTGGTAAGGGCCCAAGAAGCACTCGCCCTCCTCCTAAGTAAGGCCCATCCATCTGGCAATCTGCATCCAGCGTCACGCCCAGGTTGCTCAGTGCCCCCTCAGAACTGAAAAAGGTCTCATAAAAGCCTGTGGCCCCTCTGACCAGAGACCCTTTTTGTCCCTTTTTGTCTTCCTTGTTCCAGATTTCTCACTGTGAGGCCGGCCTGGGCAGCTGCCAGGGGCCACCCCGGGAGCTGGAATCTCAGCTCACCAACAGAGCGCTCCTCACAGGCCTTCTGCCCGCTCCACACCCGCCCTGCTGGCCCTGGCCCCACACCCAGCTTCCAGGCCCCCTGCCCTGCACACTCCGGGTCGCCTGGCCCCGCTTCTCCAACAATGTGTTTCTAATCTGCCCAGGAACAGTCCACCACGCTCGGTTTTCCTGCCCGGTGTAATCAGCTCCGCCTCTGGGCCTCAGCGTCCGCGGGTGTGTAACCCGGAGGCTCGCACGGAGGTGATCAGATTGCAGGGAACAGTATGTTTTCCTCCCTGCCTCCGCTTGTTTCCTTTAGGCGCCAGGACCAGACAACTGAGAGGTCTTTTTCTTACTCCATTCTCCAGCCCCGCCTCACGCGTGCTCTGCTTTCTGCTGGGGCGGGAGAGATCCGCGGTGAAATGCACGGGGCGCGTGCACGGGACTCCAGGAGTGCGTGTGAGCAGTCCTCAGGTTTTCTAGGGGAGACAGGATTGCTATGGTTGCGGGGAGAGTGGAAGAGGAGGGAGGGACAGGAATTTGCGCTGGCCAGATCTCTTAACATGTTTTATTTTTGCTTTGCTGCTGCTGTCCGATTTTTTTTTTTCCTTCCCTATGCTGAGCTGTCATTTCTTAGTCCAGTCAGGCCCCTGTGAACTTCTGGTTCATCTAGGCAGTAAACACCCTAGTTTCTCAGGCCACGCTATTGCTCCCTTCTCTTGTTTTCTTCCAACATGCAGTTTCTGGAAAAATGAGAGAAGTGGCAACCTCCATGATAAGGGCAAGGTTCAAATCAAAGAAGGATTGAATACAATGTTTATTGACTCTGATGCCTTCTTCAATTGTATTCTCTCCTTTCTTGTTCTTGGCAGCATTCAGATCAGAAATCAGCAGTGGGGCAATACCTTTAAAAATATTCACCCTTTTAGATCAGTATTAAAATAAATATTTTCAATACAAATATTAAACAGTTAATAACTAAAGCATGAGCATGCTTATCCCTAGAAGGGGTCAGAGTTCCTTCTGGCCGCATTAAATTTTCCGAGGTGATTAGGAATGCGAGATGTGAGGCTGGCCTCTCAGAGGATCATGAGGTGAGTGGAGGGTGAGTTTGCTTCTGGTACTACAGCCTCCGTCCCGTGTCATCTGCTGTTTGGACTTGTCCAGGCAAATGTTGGCTTGCTGACCAGAGATGTCTGTGGCTTGCGTAGTGCCCAGCAAGCCCCAGGTCCACCAGCCCATTGTGACCATGCCATGCACACTGGTGACACAGAATGCTTCATCACTTTGCTGAAAGTGGATTTTTTCTTTTTACTGAAAGCAGTTTGCTTAAGGAAAAAACTTCATAGTTTCACTATACATGCAAAATCAAGATCACTTCTGTAAATAAAAAGGAAGCATAAAGATAGAGAAATGACAGCATGAAGTCATGAAAACAGAAGTGATATTTCAGATACCTTGCAAGTAGCAATAAATCTTGTCAATGTATACAAATAAGTGCCTCTGCAAGAAAAAAAAAAGCACTTTCTAATCTACCTATAAAAAAAAAAAAAGGACTATCTGATTCCATGTGTTAAGTTTTCCAGGATGATGAAACATGACATCTGTTAAGCACAGTTACGCAGGCACAGCAACCAGATCTCCTGGACCTGAGTTCCGGCTCACAACTTAGGAGAGGAGCTGGAAGGCTGCTGAGGGCCAGTTTCTCCACACCCCTGTGCCTTAGTTCCTTGTTTGTCAGGGAGGACTAATAATAGCACTGATCTCAGAGCTGTTTCTGACGACTGCATGAGTTAATGTTATACATGCAAAACAATTATGACACGGCCTGGTCTGGAACTTAGTAAGCTCTCAATGAATGCTAGCTATCATAATAATTAGTAGTCCCAGTATTAGCATTAGCAAGGTTCATGGATTTAAAGTTCCTGCTTACTAGAGTATTGAGTTTGAAAGATGGAAAAAAAGTTTTTTAACTATCTTCCTCATTGAGACTGGTTACTAAAAGTCAGTTTCTAACCAAAATGATGAAAGTGACTGTGCCCCCCACCCCAAATTCCTCCTTCTTATAAGGATTCCAAAGCAATCTCCACAATCTTAGTCTTAGAATGTATTGAGTTATCTTGTAATGTTTAGAAAATGAAGAAAAATGGGTTCCTCATCTACTCCCTACTGCATCCCCCTCTAGAAAAATAAAGAAATTTTATTTCCTTTTCTAAAGATCCCTATATAATATTCAAAACAATTTTCAGCTAGCTTTCTGATAAGTTCATAACTATATGGTTCAGATAATAAAAACATTTTCTGATATTTAAAACAAATCAAATGCTTGAATCAGCTTAGCAGACACATCCCTGAGTCCTTGGTTTACTATCTGATGTCAGCTACCATTTACTGAGGATTAACAGAGTGCTACGCAAGATTAAATTATTTAATTCTCATAATACCCCCAATGACATACATATTGTCTCCATTTTACAGCTGAGAGAACCGAGGCTCAGAGAAGTCAAGTGACTTAGGAGCAAATGACTAACTGTGGTTTCATGACTGGGATTCAAATCTGTTCACCATCATTCAGGGCTTGCATCCCATGCTTTCCTGCTTTGGTGGGAGCTATAATGTCATTCGAGGTTACAGCTCTGCCTTAGCCTTATCCATGAACCTGGGTTTCAGAGCAGGGCACCAGGGTGGGATGTTCTGCCCCCCTGTAGATTCCTGCTGGCCTAGTCCTACCTGGAAACCAAAGAAGCCTTGGGCACTTGGGCATGAGTGTGCGTAACTGTATGAGCAGGGCTAACCAGTGGCCCCAGAGCCCACAGAGAAACCACAATGCCTTTTCCTTTGCCTGGGACTGCTCCCTACCCTAGTCCCTTCCTTTCATCCTTCTACCCCTTCCTCTATTACTGGTAAAACCTACCCTTCTGCTACATTTACCACCTTTTCTACCTCCTTTTGGGAGAAGGCAATGGCACCCCACTCCAGTACTCTTGCCTGGAAAATCCCATGGACCGAGGAGCCTGGTGGGCTGCAGTCCAAGGGGTCGCTAAGAGTCAAACACGACTTCACTTTTCACTTTTCACTTTCATGCATTGGAGAAGGAAATGGCAACCCACTCCAATGTTCTTGCCTGGAGATTCCAGGGACGGCGGAGCCTGGTGGGCTGCTGTCTATGGGGTCGCACAGAGTCAGACACGACTGAAGCGACTTAGCCGCAGCAGGTCTCTAAGACATGCATGTATAAATGATGAATATAATTGGAAATTTCTTTTACTGTAAGTTCCTCTAGGGTAAGAACTTTGATTTATCTTACTAGAACCTGGAATAGTGCCTAGCCCAGAGTAGGTCTCACAGAGTCTCAGTTATTGAATGTTTGGCACAAAGGGGCAGTCTTTTACATCTTGACTATTCCTGGGGGCTGGTGTTCCTTATTAAAACAACTGAGGTATGTAAAGTCAGAGGAGACTTGGAGGAAGCTTCTGAGGGGGACTGGATTCCGTTTGAGAGGAAGGCAGGAGGGGAAGGGAGCTGTCTTGGCTGGGAGCATGTGGGGAGGGAAGGAGGTGTTTATGGAGGTGCTCCCCAAGTGACAGAGGTCCTTGTGGGGCAACGCATCCAGGGAGTGTGGATACTGATCTAAGAAATGAGCTCCCGATGGCCCCCAGAGAGTCCTGAGGGGCCCCAACTTCACGTTGCCATGGAGACTCTCATTGCTACATGACAACAGATTTCCTCAGACGTCATCTAACTTATGACAACAGAGTTCTGAGAAGGGGAACGAAGGGTTGGCTCCAGCCCTACAGAGTCACTGCAGTTCACTTTTTTGCTGTTTGTCCGTTACATTTCTTTAGAGAGTCTCAGGACTGTTCCTCACAGTCCCTCTCTGAGAATATTTTCAGTTATGGAATTCAACGTTGAATAAAGTGTCTTCCGATAGGATCACGTGGCCTCCAGTTTTGACCATCCCTCCTACTGACTCGCTACTCTGTTTTTCTTGACCCCTGAGAGCTGTGTATTTTGGTGCTATTCCGCGCAAGCAATTTCAACTTTGTCTTTCTGTCCTGGCCAGCTGTGGCTCCCTGTTATGTCCATCTCAGCTCAATAGCACATTCACTCAAGCCATGTTTTTGTAACCTGGCCCTGACACTCTCATAACTAATTTATTCATCTCTCACCTCGAAGTCTCAGCCCAGCCCTGGGCACAAAACAGGATGGGTCTTGTATGGATTTTTGAGTTTGACAGTTGAAGACTTGAGGTATCTGAAACCAAATTCACATGTGATCCAGGGCTCTCAACACTACAAGGACATGTAGTGACAGCCCCTGGGTGTATTGCTGAACATGTTACATGCAAAACACACGCCTGTTAGGTGCCCTTTGAAGGCGAGCTCGGACATATTTACTTACTCCTTTGAATCCTTAAATTCAGACCATAGGAAAGGTCACCCCTAATTTGGCCCATGGTGCATTCAAGTCAGGCCGTAACTGTAACAGCCAGTATCTACTCTAAAGTACTGGCATTCTGTTAAGTACTTCTCAAGTGTTTTCTTATTTAATATGATTGTTCTTGTAACAATCAACTATTATCATTGTATAGATAAATCTAGAACTTGGGAAGACAAACCTAATTTTGCCCAAACTCATGTAACTTGCATGCTACAGGAAAGGACTTGAACCCAGGGAAGCCTAGACCCAAGCTTTTAACCAATTGCACTCTGGAACTGAGGCTTTTTAAGGGAGAATTGTATTCTATGAAAGGAACTAATCACATAAGATTGGGATTGGGCTCCCTAAAACACTGTTTAGTTCTCAGAAAAACCATTACAATGTTATTATCTCTAAGTTAATTAAGTTCCCCTTGAACCTTAACCTTCTGCTTGCACAGTGTCTTGAGTAAACTGGTTTTAATCATATTGGTATCCAAGTTCTTCCTCTTACTTGAACTATCACCAGTCTTTAAAGAACAGTGCTTAATTCTGATCTCCAAGATTTGTAAATTCTAATTTCCCCTCACAGAAACTTCTGCTTTTCTTTAGATTTATTATATCATGCTCTAAGGCCTCATGCCTTCCAGGCCAAAAGTCATGTTTTCAGTGTTCTTGTAAGGCAACTCATGTGTCCCTTCCTGACCCCTTGCTCCAGGCAAATCAACAGTTCTAGATTGTTCCTTGTCTATGCCTTCAGTTTCCCACGACCTTTCAAACTGAAATAGCCTTCCCCTTTTCCCACCTATTCCTTATTTCCTCAAAGCCAAAATCTACACTTGAGGACTGGCTCAAAGATGACCCCTTCCTTGAAGCCTTTTTTAAGCTCCCAGATGGAAGTGATTTCACTCTCGTGTGAAATAACCACAGGACTCTATACCCTTCAATCCTTTGTAGGGTATAGAGTTTCACTACTGGATTTTAGTTAGGCAAAATCTTTCATATTTCTCCTTTTAGATTATTGCTACTTGAGGGCAGAGTCTGTATCTACTTTCTAGGGACTTGTATTAATTTAGATACTCATGTATTGGTTCAATGCATGAATGAATATATAAATTAACGGTTTTGCTTGATTTTTTTTCTGGAACATCTCTCTTTCTTTATCAGAATTAGATAGTTCTAACTGCTGGGCAGGGCTTCCCAGGTGGTGCAATGGTATAGAATCTGCCTGCCAGTGCAGAAGATGTGGGTTCAATCCCTGGGTCAAGAAGATCTCTTGGAAAAGGAAATGGCAACCCACTCCAATATTCTTGCCTGGGAAATCCCATGAAGAGAGGAGTTTGGCAGCCTACAGTCAGTCCATGGGGTCGCAAGGAATTGGACATAATTGAGTGACTAAGCATACACGCACTACTGCTGGGAGCATTCCCTGTGATAGATTAGTGAAGATTTACACAAGGCTAAGATAACAGGGACGGGGGAGCCTGGTGGGCTGTCGTCTATGGGGTCACACAGAGTCGGACACGACTGAAGCGACTTAGCAGCAGCAGCAAGATAACATTCTATAGTTTGTATCTGATAATTTTGAACATTTTGTTAGTCATTTAAAACTGCAGGAGCACATTGATGGGTGAAGTAAGTGAAAGACAAATATTGTATGACATCACTTATATATATATAGAATTGTAAGAAATACAATAAACTGGTGAATATAACCAAAAAAGAAGACTCACAGATACAGAGAACAAACTAGTGGTTATTAGTGTGGGGGTGCTATGCTATGCTACGTCACTTCAGTCGTGTCCGACTCTGTGTGACCCCAGAGAAGGCAGCCCACCAGGCTCCCCTGTCCCTGGGATTCTCCAGGCAAGAACACTGGAGTGGGTTGCCATTTCCTTCTCCAATGCATGAAAGTGAAAAGAGAAAGTGAAGTCGCTCAGTCGTGTCTGACTCTTAGCGACCCCATGGACTGCAGCCTACCAGGCTCCTCCGTCCATGGGATTTTCCAGGCAAGAGTACTGGAGTGGGGTGCCATTGCCTAAGTGTGGGGGTTGGAGGAGCTATATAGGCATGAGGGCCAAGGGTGTATGAACTGTTGAGTGTAAGACATGCTCAAGGTTATACTGTATACACAGGGGAATATAACCAATATTTTCTAGTAACTAAATGAAGTGTAACCTTTAAAAATTGTATAAAGTTTTTTTAAATTAAATAAAAAGGTACTACTTAAAAATTCAGTAGTACCTTGAATTGAAGTGTTCTTGAAAAGACTGAGACCTTTCCTGGATCAGAACAAGGTGCTCTGTACTTTGCAGAATGGAGTGTGGCTATTTCCCTCATAAATACATGACTTTGCTTAACCTTAATCTGAAAATATCTTACATGCAAGTTGAATATTGCACTGGGCAGTCTTTCGAATTATATGTCTTACACAGATATTATCATTTGCTCCTTGTGCCTTTACTACCCGTAAAATCTCAAAATGATACACACTTTTGTGGCCAAAGGAAATGAGCATCTTAATTCATTTCTCCAAAAATGTAAAGTCTGCGGTGAGTTGGCCTGAATTTCTGGCCAACACTGAAAGGCAGAACTCTGCTGAGTAACTGGCTAAACTCTCATTCCCTGCACGTATACCATGAGTATTTTGACAAATAGCATTCAAAATGTATTGTTTACCCATGCGCAACTGATGTACAGAAAATTGAAAGGCACAGTTTGCAAGAGTTTTAGAGCCGTTAAGAGCCGCCTCTGAGATCAAAAGTTGTTCCTTTAGCGAGATCTGAGGGTATGCCAAGAATAAAAAGAAATCATGATTATCTAATAGTTATTGCTGCAACCATATTATGTTAACTTATGTGAATACCTTCTTTTGAGGCGATCATGCATGCCAAGTCACTTCAGTTGTCATAGCACTTGCAAAATGAAGGCTTTCAACCCACTGTAATTTCTAATCTATTTTGCTACCATATAAAAAAGTTTTCCCTGTGTCATATAGATTCGGGATTCCAAAGCCATTCCAGGAGCAGCAGAATTTAAAGGTTAATGTGCCTTGGTAACTGCCTAGGGGGCTTCCTGGTCTATTACAGACTTGCAGGCCCCACCTCAGACCCACTAATTCAGCATCCCTGGGGGTGTGCACTATAATGTATTTTTTAAATGCCCTTTTGTGATTCCCATTAACTCTCCTGGGTCCACAGACTTTGAGAAAAAGTCGGAAATGGTGAAGGGAGAAAAATTGTGGGGGAGTTGTCCCAATATCTGGGGCCAACAGAATAGAAAGGCACTTAACTTCCTGTGAGTTGCGGGGTCATCTGCACCCTGCTCAACATCTGATCTCCTTGCCTGGGTCAAAATGTGTAATGGAAATGCCACAGGCACAAAAAGACCAGGGTCCCTATCCAGCCAGCTGGGAGATTTTAGGGAAGTTCTTTACCTTATAGATCATCATTCATGAACTGAGAGGTGGGCCTGATTATTTCCATGGTGCTGGACAACTCATTCACAATCTTTCTCCCTTTACCATTTCCGAATTCATTCCTTTCATATGCACCTCAGCTATCTGGGGCCAAATTCTGTTTCCTTGTTCACTTAAGGAGTGGCAGGTGGCTACTTCTTGCCTTCCCCCAGCTCCTCAGCAAACACCGGTTGGGGGTGGCAGCCTCTGTCGGATCACAGTTTTGGGAGCCTGCATTCACATTTGGAGGCCAGAAATCACTGATGGCCATGACATTTCTTGTTTATTGATATGACAGGAGATATTTCATTTATCACCAGCCACATCCTGATTACTCAGTAGCCAGCCATTGAACATGGAGCCATAAAGCAGGGGCTTACAAGCTAGGTCCTTAGACCAAATCTGGTCTTCTGCCTGTTTTTTAAAAATTTATTAATATTTTATTGAAGTACAGTTGATTCACAATGTTGTGTTAATTTCTACTGTACAGCAAAGTGATTATATAGATACACATCCATTTTCATATTCTTTTCCATTATGGTTTATCACAGGATATTGAATATAGTTGCCTGTGCTATACAGTAGGTTCTTGTTGTTTATCCATTCTCTATATAATAGTTTGCATCTGCTAACCCCGAACTCCAACTCCATTCCTCTCACGCCCCCTCCCACTTAGCAATCACAGGTCTGTTCTCAAGGTCTGTGAGTCTGTTTTCGTTTCATAGATGAGATCATTTGTGTCATATTTTAGAATCCACATATAAGTGATATCATGTGGTGTTTATCTTTTCTTTCTGACTTAATTCTATGTATGATCATCTCTAGGTCCATCCACGTTGCTGCCAATCTGTGTTTTGTATGGCTCATTAACTAAGAATGAATTTTATATGTTTGATTACTGAAAAAAATGAAAAAAAATTTTATGACACATGAAAACTATATGAAATTTAAGTTTCAGATCCACAAATAAAGGTTTATTGGAACATAGTCCTGCCCATTCGTTTACGTGTTGCCTAAGGCTATTTTTGTACAACAGCAGAGTTGAGTGGTTGTGACAGAGACCGTTTGGCCTGCAAAGCTTGAATATTTACTCTCTGGTTCATTATACGAAAAGTTTACAGGCCCCAAAGAGGAAGCTTGAGAGCTGGCCCTGGAGGACTGGCTGCCTCTGGCTTTGTGCCATTTGCATATCAGCAGGGCTTAGCTGAAGTTTGGCTGAGTTGATTTAGTGTTTCAATCCAAAGTGATTCGGGCAGGGGACTTCCCTGGTGGTCCAGTGGCTAAGACTCTGAGCTAAGCTCCCAAAGCAGGAGGCCTGGGTTTGACCCCTGGTCAGGGAACTAGATTACATGCCGTAACTAAAAGAACCTGCGTGCCACGGTGAACACAAAGATCCCACAAGCCTCAACTAAGACCTGGTGCAGCCAAATAAATAAATAACAAAACAAAGAGAGAAGGGCTGGACAGTAGAGGTACAGGGAGGCAGCCAACACAGCAGAGTACAGATGGAGACACTGGAACAGAAAGGAAAGTCAGGCCTAGAACAAGGGCTTGGAACAAAGTGAGACATTCTAGAGGCAGGATACTAGACAGGACCAGGAATGGAAGGCGTACCCCATGCAAGAAGGGCTTCTAAACTGGGCTTGGGCAACTTTAGAAGACTGATCCATCTTCCTATGGAAGAGATTGCTTTCTTCTCATTTTCGGCTGTGTTGCGTGGCATACAGTATCTTAGTTCCCTGACCAGGAATCAAACTCCTGCTCCTTACAATGGAAATATGGTGTCTTAAACACCGGACCACCAAGGAAGTCTCTACTGTGGAAAGAACTGGACTTGGGCCTTAAGTGAAATGAGGGCAGAAAACAGTGACTATCTGCTCTGATTTGCTGTTTTCTCGCCTTAAAGGTCTGCTCTTATCTGGAGGTGAGCTTATTTAACCTCTAAGTCCATTACTTAACCTGCATCCTCCCTTGCCTGTCATCCCAGGCTCTGGATTTGGATTTTGTTGGTTGGTTAGTTGTTTTTCCTCTTGCCCTGGCTGGGTATGTGAATGATTGAGAGGCAGTCTAGCCCAGGGCCTTGAGTTTAGGGGACCTTTCCAGGACTGTAATTACCTGGGATGTAGCTCCATCAAAGGCCTGTTTTGATCCATCAACCCCTCATCCTGGCCCAACCCTTTCAGTTCCTGTAAGTCACCTTTGGGTAAAATAAAGATAACACTTATTAATTTTTTTCTTTTAAACAATTGGAAAAATATGACCAAGCCTTTGAGGGGGAAAAAACCTTTCCCTGACCTCTTTGATCCATTTCCTTGTGAGTTACAAATTCCTGGTAGTATTTCTTTAATGTGGTAGCATTTTTTGCTGTATTATTCCATAATTACTCTCTTAACCCTTTTGATCCAATCATTTCTGCTTTCATTCATTTTTTAAAAAATTCTTTTAAGTGCTTTCTTTTCCATCAGCTTATTTTAGTCCAAGAAATAGTACTGTGTTGTAGGGAGGGTGCTATTGTATTTGTTCCATTTTTGCAGATGCAGAAACTGAGGCCCAGAGATGTCAAGCAAATCTTGTTACACAGCTAGTTAGTGTCCAACTTGAGCTAAATATAAAGTCTTTTGACTGGGTTCATGATCTTTTTGCACCATTTTACTGGCTGCCTGTTATTCTTACACTCTTCTTTCCTTGTCTTAATAATCCTTCCTCTCAACTCATTCTGACTTCAGTCTATATCTTCTCCACCGCCAGCCTCTTCCTCCCTCCCAGCCACATTTACATCACGTGTTCACTGAAGCAACTGCACTCATCTCTGGCCCCCACAGCATCACTCTTTGCTGGATCAATGGGACCACATTATTGAGAGTCCCTCTCTGCCCTTCATGCCCTTGGTCTTACTTTATGCTCTTATCCCACAATCTTTTGAGCCACAACACACTAGATGATATGAGAAAGAAGATAACTCTTGTCTGCCCTGAGAAAGCACATCAAACCTGAGATGCCCATAGGTGAGGTTTCTAGCCAGGGTTCTCTTCAGCCCTAAAGCACTCCCAAGATGCTGGAAATTTTTCAATGCATTCAAAGGTCAATGTTAGTTACCTTTATTTTTTAAAATCATAAATTATAGAGTTGGAAGATACTTCAGACATTCTGTCATCCACCTTTTCTTTATAGGTGAGAAAACTGAGGCCTCACTGTTAAGATGGAAGAGCTCATAAATCTGTTACGGACCTGATATGTAAGACTACCAGATTTTGCTCTGGTTCAGACGGGGGAAGCCTTAAAGCACTCCCAAGATGCTGGAAATTTTTCAATGCATTCAAAGGTCAATGTTAGTTACCTTTATTTTTTAAAATCATAAATTATAGAGTTGGAAGATACTTCAGACATTCTGTCATCCACCTTTTCTTTATAGGTGAGAAAACTGAGGCCCAAAGAGGTGTGAAATCCACCCCTCAACTCTGTGTTTTAAGATTCGGAAATGAGCATCATAAAATCTTGTAATGATACGGACATTTCAGTGGTAAGAATTTGGACACTCATGTTTAAGACCTTACCAGATTGTTGCTTGCCTAGATTCCTGGAATATTATCAGACCAGGAAGGACAAGGAAACCTGAGAACCAAACTATACAAAATTTTTCTTCTGCAATTTATCTCTGTATCTTGTTGAAGTAGATAGTAGCTTCACCCTTTAAGTTTTCTGTACGTTTCTGAAATGTTACCTAATCATTTGTTCATTGATTTACTCATTTAACTAACATTGGTTAGGCCATCTCTATGTGTCAGATATTTTTCTAGAAATGAAAGTTGTAATCCTCCCCATTAATCCTCCCCTTACAAAGCTTACCATCTGCTTGAAGGAAAGGATACACCAGCAGGCACTGTTATATAGCCTGAGAGGTAAGCCCGGGGTGTAGGGGAACACTCAGAGCAGACACCCCAAGACCTGGGAGGTAAGCCCGTGGCGGGGTAGTCAGGAATGATTTACACAAGGAGGCAACTGACTTCTAGGTGGAAGGACAGATAGAAATGAGCTACTCTTTTGTTTATTCAATAAATACTGCACCAGGCAGTGTGATAAAGCAATAAGAAATAAACAAATATTACAAACAGAGGAAATAAGAAGAGTGCTAATATAGAGGACAAGGAGGGGGCACATTAGAATGATCAGCCTCTGAGAAGCCTATGTTAGGTAAGACTGGAAAGATAAGAAGGGATTAACCATGGGAAGACAGGTAAGAGCATGGAAAGTGAGGGGTGGGGTGGGCATGGAGGGTGCAAAGGCCCTGGAGCAGAAAACTGCCAAGACTGTATGCTGCTGCTGCTGCTGCTAAGTCGCTTCAGTCGTGCCAACTCTGTGTGACCCCATAGACGGCAGCCCACCAGGCTCCTCTGTCCATGGGATTCTCCAGGCAAGAAGACTGGAGTGGGTTGCCGTTTCCTTCTCCAATGTATGAAAGTGAAAATGAAAAGTGAAAGTGAAGTCATTTAGTCATGGCCGACTCTTAGGGACCCCAAGGACTGCAGCCTTCCAGGCTCCTCTGTCCATGGGATTATCCAGGCAAGAAGACTGGAGTGGGGTACAACTGCCTTCTCTCGCCAAGACTGTATAATAACTGCAAAAAGGCCTTTGTGTCTGATGCAAGGTACTATGAAAAGCAAAGATGCATGATACACTCTGGGGAGAAAAGCGGGGGCTAGTACATTTAGGGCTTGGTAGGCCAAAGTAACGGAGAAGGCAATGGCACCCCACTTCAGTACTGTTGCCTGGAAAATCCCATGGATGGAGGAGCCTGGTAGGCTGTAGTCCATGGGTTCGCTAAGAGTCGGACACGACTGAGTGACTTCACTTTCACTTTTCACTTTCATGCATTGGAGAAGGAAATGGCAACCCACTCCAGTGTTCTTGCCTGGAGAATCCCAGGGACGGCGGAGCCTGGTGGGCTGCCATCTATGGGGTCACACAGAGTCGGACACGACTGAAGTGACTTAGCAGCAGCAGCAGCAGGCCAAAGTAAAAATGGGCAGCAGGGACTCTCCAAGCAGGAGTAGCCCATGAAAAAGCCTACGAATGTGAAAACAGTTGACAGTTGGAGGAACTGGTATGTGAGCATGGTAGCCTAGAGCATAGAGGCATACAATCCATGCACAGCAGGAGCTGGGTACTTAGAAGCCTCGGTCATTCCTAATCTGGGTCTTATAAACCTTTCGAACAGACTAAAGCCATTGATCTCCCTGGATCATCAGAATGGCTGCGGTCCAGCCTTTCTCATCAGCTGCTGGAGGCACAATTTCAGAGAGCAACTAGAAGACAGCAGCTCACCCAGTGTACCAAGGGAGATGAAAACAAACTCTGCAGTCCCTGGGAGATAAATAGAAACTCAGAAATGGAGAATGGCAAGGACAGCTGGCCAGCAGGGAGACAGGCAAACGGCCAACAGTTCGTGTTTGGATGACGAGGAAAGGAAGAATAAAATGCAAGAGAAAACAAGGACCCTCTCTTCAAAGAGCTGGGAAACACCCTCTGCTTCCCTTCACTTCCCAGCTGGGGAGGGTAGCAGCAGCAGGACAAGAGGTCAGGAGGAAGCTTTCAGTCCTGGACACCCTGCCTGCTCCCAGGAGACCTGTTGGGGTGGATGTCACTGGGCCGGATGCTGGAAACGGGACACACAGGATGCGGTGCCCAGGCCCCCGCCGATGCCAGGGCCTGCCCTAAAGAACTGGACGTCAGCAAACAGAAAACCATTCAGACCTTGCGGCAGGCGGGGTTTCCATGGCAACCAACTGGTTTCCCCCAGCAGCTACCCATTCCTTCCCTTCCCAGATTAAACTTTGCATTGGATCACTTTAAGTAAAGTGCAGGTTGGATAAGAGGTGCAGTGGGTACGGAAGGTGGTGTTGAGTATGGAAAGAAGAAATCAGGCTTTCCTATTAAGTCTGAGAATTAAAAGCCAGTGGAAGTCTAGGCAGAGATGTAATCAGGCTGTGTTTGGGGGTTTTTTGGAGCCTGACTTTGCTTCCAGCTCTGGCACTTGCCCGAGGCTTTTTTATAGCCAAAGGCCACTGGTCACTGCTTCCTCTTGGCCCTTCCCTAGCCATCACTCTTGCCTGCTGGAAGGGCCACTCTGAAGCCAATATTGTTCCCAAGCCCAAGCTGGCTAAAGTCCCTCTGCCCCTTTTCAGTGGCTGACAGATTAAGGGAGAGAGACCCTGAGAATGTTAAAGAAAGTTGACTCCTGGGCTCCACCTCCAAGTTTAGGAGTCATTAAGCCTTGGGTGGAATTTTAGAATCTGCTCTTTTCACAAGAACCCTAATCTATGCAGATTTTGATGTATGCTGAACATACAGTAAAAAACAAACAAAAAAACCCCACTGCTCTCAGGGATCACCTAGATTGGAATATAGCCCAAGCCATGGGATAAACAGACTTCCAAGCATATAGCTGGACTCAGGCTATAGGGTGTAATCTCCCCAGGCCATTCGGAGCTGCTGAATATCCTTCAGCATCTTTAAGCTGACACTATAACTTTTCAAAAGAAGGAGGTTCTAGGTCATCACCTGGTGAAATGTGTGTTCCATTCCCTCTTTCAAAATGATTCCAGAGTCTCTAAGAATAGCCGAGTTCACGTCATGCTTGACTTAGATTTAAGTGGGTTCACTGGCTGTCATTTCTGATTCAAATGACCCAAATAAGACCCAGGGGAAGTCACATGAAGTGAACCAGAAAATGAACAGAAATGAGCATGACCAAAACGCTGGGAGGAATTCCTCTCATGTTGGAAATGGAGGAAATGTTTGTGTTGACCTTGCTTTCCTCTCCAGTGCTGATTAGTTTTAAGTGGGGTTGTTTTTATTTTTGTGTGCAATGAATATATTTTGCTTTAACCTCTCCCAGCCCTTGGTTTCTCTGCCATTTAAAGCAAAGAAATTAAGGAAATTCTTAAAGAAACTGACAGACAAGAAACACAGAGTAAGGAAGAAGTGGGAGGTGATTGAATCTCTGCTCTAGAGACAAAGATGAGTGGTGACTTGTGGAGGAAATGTGCCAGCTTCATATAGTAAAAGTTAGCATACAGAGATTTCCCAGAATGGACCATCCACTGCTCCATGCTCACGTGTCAGAGAACTAAAATTACTGTGGATGTGTTTTTTAAAAGGGTAATATCATGCCACATTTTTTGGTATCCATTATAGTATTCAGCATGATGTTGGCTAACTAGTAAGTATTCAAAAAGTCAATGTTAATTTGTGGACCTTAAGAGGTAATTTTGATGGAGCAATATGCATTCTGCAATGCATACAGTGAAGTGTTTAACAAGACTTATAAGTAAATGTTTTTGGAAGCTAATTTCTAGCTGCATTCTCTACAGTGTTCTTGCTGTGAATGCAGGAGATACTTATTCTGTGATATGCCCATACACTGTTAGTAGGACATGTGATGAAATGTTTCTTTCCATCCTTAAAAACAAAAAAAAGAAGTAGTTTTGATGGTTCTAACGCCTGATCAAGCTATCTTCAGGCTACGTCTGCTGGATAATGCCCTGGGGTTGAGATGACAAAGGAAGAGAACTGCAGTGCTTCTTCTGAGTGTTTCTGTGACCTTGCAGTATTGGTAACTCTCCAGAGAGACTGGCCCAATATGAGCCTTCAGAGGCATCTGTAAGACTGTGTTTGATCACAAGTTAGGCTTCTGAGTTGAAGAATTAAATAAGAGAGGTACAGAAGAGTGCTAAAGACTGAAGAAGGTTCTGGACGCCCACTTCCTCAGCTGGAATCCCAGCACTACCATTTATTAACTGCATGACATCATACAAACTACTCAATCTGTCCTCATCTGTAAAATGGGAATTGTAATAGAATATCATAGGGTTACTGTTGAGGATTAAATGAGAGAACACACTTAAAAAGCGTTTACAAAATACCCTGATGCATAGCAAGAATTCAATAACATTAGCTATTATTAGTATTACCGAGCAGTGATCAGAACTGGATTGGCTCATATACAAAGGCTCAGGACTATAGCCACAGCTCAGACCCCTCAGAGACAGGTGAGATCCTGCCTTATCTGTGTCTCCTACCCAGGCTACTTTATACACCTGAATTTGTCACTAAATCATAGAATATAATGATATCAGATACCCAAACATGAGGATTCTTTGCCCTTGTTTCTGTTTGAGTCTCATTTCTAACAATTCCAGTCTGTACAAATGTCCTGTCCACATTCTTACTGAGCCTCTAGATTTTCTAGAACCTGAATAAGGAAGGAAAAGAGGGGAGTGGCACATAGCAAAATGTCTGCTCTAGAAATCACAGTTAAGTAATGTGAATGCAAATAGGGGCTTTTGAATGAGGGAAACAAAGGAATCCGAACAAATCTCTTCTGTTTTCCACTAACAGATGCTAAAATGTAGCCCTGAGAGAGCGGAGTCAGCTAGTTTCTAAGGGAAGCTGGGTCCTACTCCTAGGAGTAAGGATCGAAGGGAACGTCTCAACAGGTTTTGAAGTCTGGCATTCTTAGAACGTTGTTCTAACCTTTGAAAACTTTCAGAGCCAGCAAAAGAGAGCCAGAGAAGTCAGCCACCACACAGTTTTAGCCATAGGATTTTTGAACCACTGTCTCCAGGTCGTTTACAGTAGCTTCATAGCTTTCTTCCCTCTGCTGCTGGTCCATAGTGAACGTTACACAGTAAATGCCAGGGGAGAAGCATAAGTGTTTATATACATTTAAAATAACATCGAGACTTCCCTGGGGTCCAGCGGTTAAGCCTTTTCAATATAGGGAATGCTGGTTCAATTCCTGGTCAGAGAACTAAGATCCCACATGCCTCTCAGCCAAAAAACCAAAATATAAAAGAGAAGCAATGTTGTAATAAACTCAATAAAGACTCTAAATATTGTCCATATAAAAATCTCAAAATAAAATAAAATAGCATCTGAATATATGCTCTCTTGCTTCAGTCGTATCCGACTCTCTGCAACCCCAGGAACTATAGCCCACCAGGATCCTCTGTCCATGGAATTCTCCGGGCAAGAATACTAGAGTAGGTTGTCATTTCCTTCTCCAGGGAACCTTCCCAACACACATTGCAGGCAGATTCTTTATCATCTGAGCCACCAGGAAAGCCCCATCTGAATATATACATACAATGAAATATTTTGAAGCCTTAAAAAGGAAGGGAATTCTGACATAGGCTACAAGACGGATGAACCTTGAAAACATGCTAAGTGGAATAAGCCAATCTCAAAAGAACAAAAGTATACTTGCATGAAATAGTTAAACTCACAGACCAAAAAGTAGAATGGTGGTTGCCAGGAACTGGAGGGAGGGATGAATGAGAAGCTGTTGTCTGAGTACAGAGTTTTTGTTTGAGATGATGAAAAGATTCTGGAGATGGATGGTGGTGATGGTTGCTCAACAATGCAAATCTGCTTAATGCCACTGAACTGTACAATTCAAAATGGTTAAAATGGTAAATTTGATGTTGCATACATTTCACTAATAAGAAACCACACAAAGCAGGAAGAGAAATGAGGTCCAAGTTGTGGCTGAAGTTTCTGCTCCAACCCTGTTATGTGAAGGTTTCCGGTTTCCAGTCTTGCAGGCAGATGTCACAGCAGATGTTTTCCAGTGGATGTCATCATCGGAGGGATGCAGAATCTGCTCTCACCTTCTGGTTTGTCTCACTAGTTCTGATGCCTGCTCCTCTTGAGGGTTCTACTAAGATGGTGGAGGGAACAGAAGGAGGAAAACATGACTGATGCCCAGGTGTTTTCTTGCATAGCGTAGTGGACTTCCTAAGAGAAATGTAGGTTCTTGGAGTCATGGGGTTTATGCAGTGGGTAACTAGAAGTATTTCTCTTCAGTTCCCTAAATAAACACTACACTTGTCACTGCCCAACAGCAAGTTTTGAAGACAGTGAAACCAAACTTCAATTTTACATTTCAGTAGCTTTCAAATTATTTTGATTGCCACCCCACAGTAAGAAATGCATTTTACATCAAGACACAATGTGTGCTTTCAAACTGTAGAATTTATATAACTGAAACAAGTTTTGCCAAATAATTCTTGCCCTTGTTACATGTAGGGGATTGGAATGTTGAGCCTTTTCTCCTCAGTTCTTTTCTGTTCTGTTGCATTTTTTGATGTTGTTGTTGTGACATTGTTAACTATTTATTGAATGATGCAGTAATAACCGGAGAAGGCAATGGCACCCCACTCCAGTACTCTTGCCTGGAAAATCCCATGGACGGAGGAGCCTGGTAGGCTGCAGTCCATGGGGTCGCTGAGGGTTAAACATGACTGAGCAACTTCAATTTCACTTTTCACTTTCATGCATTGGAGAAGGAAATGGCAACCCCCTCCAGTGTCCTTGCCTGGAGAATCCCAGGGACGGGGGAGCCTGGTGGGCTGCCATCTCTGGGGTCGCACAGAGTCGGACATGACTGAAGCGACTTAGCGGCAGCAGCAGCAGTAGTAACAATGGAAAAATGACACAGAATCCATGCTCTGCTACTGGAGGTTTGCTTTTTTCCTTCTTCTTGGCAATTTCTCAAACTATTAGGAGGCTATTTCACCACAAAGGAACACAGTCTTTAAAGCCCCTGGGAAGTTACACAATGATGATAAAAAAAAAATCATAATTAAAAAAAATAAATTGTAGAACTAGGACTGTTTTATGTAAATTTCCCTTTTAAGTGCTAGTTGTACTGCATTAAATTTGTTTGGAACCCTCTAACACATCTTGATCTCTAATGCATCTTTGTCTACAGCTCAGAAAATACTGTATTATATCTGCCTCTTTGGGCTTCCCAGGGCGTGCTAGTGGTGAAGTACCTGCCTGCCAATGCAGGAGACAACAGTGGGTCTGGAAGATCCCCTGGAGGAAGGCATGGCAGTCCACTCCAGTATTCTTGCCTGGTGGGTTAGTCTATGGGGTCGCAAAGAGTCAGACACAAATGAAACAACTTAGCATGCATATACACATATCTACCTCTCTAGCCATTGGGTTAATATGAAATGGCTTGTTCCAGAGAGCTGACTATAGGCAAGACTCTCAGCTAGGAAGAGGAGTCTTCAGGTCAGTTTCTTTTCAGTTTCAGAGGGAAAAAGCCTGATGTGACTAAGTGTATAGGAGCCACAGGCAAGGCTCAGCAGGAGAGGTTTGAATCATGAGTCTGCCCTTGAGCAGAAACAGTGAATATGGGCGTCAGCAAATCTCCCCTTCTCTGACACCACCACAAAGAATTATCAAATCAAATCTAATTCGGGTGATTAGGGAAAAGGCAAGAACAGGAAACTCTGGAGTCTTGCTAAGCCTTGCAGTAAGGAGTCCACAGACTATGTGCCATTTTTTCAGAGGGAAATTAAAAGTCAGGTAAAGTTTGAGAGCTCACGTGGTGTCACTTGGATTTTTCAAAGCCTCCAAGACTCAATTACTATCTCACTTCTGGGCCCATCTTTCTTGCCATGTTGTATAGGGACCGGGGAAAGAGAATCTTGAAAACTTGCACCTCTTTTCTGTTTTGGTGGGTTTTTCTGTGCATGTCAGAGAGTTCTGAAGGAAGGTAGCCCCGCTATGGGAGTGTGTGCTTACTGGCTTACTGGCCACTCACAGTCCAATCTGAGATGAGCGGAATTAACATCCATTGAGATCATATGGTAAACCACATGTTGTGATAATAAAGTACTGCATGCACCACAGAAACACCTATTATTTTTGCCAGATATGTTGAGACGATTCATTTTCCAGGGCTCAGAAACTAAACTAAGACTTTATCTCCCCCTCAAAAATAAACAAAACCAAAACAAAGCAAAGCCTATCTAAACAGACCCCAGAATACTCTCTAATGTGATATAGATTATAGATGTTTAAGAAAGTCATTCAGAGCAGAAACCAACACAACATTGTAATGTAATTATCCTCCAATTGAAAAAAAAAAAGTCATCCAGCATCTGACACACTTTAGGGCATTCTGGGGCTTCTAAAGTCAGCTTCTGTATCCTTTCCTTCTAGGGGCTTCCCTAGTAGCTCAGCTGGTAAAGAATCTACCTGCAATGCAAAAGACCCCAGTTCAATTTCTGGGTTGGGAAGATCTGCTGGAGAAGAGATAGGCTACCCACTCCAGTATTCCTGGGCTTCCCTTGTGGCTCAGCTGGTAAAGAATTCACCTGCAATGAGGGAGACCTGGGTTTGATACCTGGGTTGGGAAGATCCCTTGAAGAAGGGAACAGCTACCCACTCCAGTATTCCACCCTGGAGAATTCCATGGACTGTATAGTCCATGGGATCACAAACAGTCAGACATGCCTGAATGACTTTCACTTCACTCACTTCTCAAAGATGTGCCTAATATGAAGGGAGGTGGGCCCCTCTCTGCTATCTCATGTATTGCCTCTCTTGAGCAAAAACAAGACTGTGGCTTCCACGATGTAAAGAAAACTGCCAGGATCAGAGTCCGTAGGATACATTATGGATACCAAACAATTCAGGTTATCATCTTCTTTAGTTTCAGTGATGGAATGTCCCATTGGAACAATGTTTAAAGATCATCTTTTTCCAATTCCCTAATACATCATCCCAAGTCACTTGGAATACATGGGAATGACTTTACTTCCACGCTTACCTCCTCCAAATCAATTCAACTCATCCTTTCCATTTTCTAAATCCCAGTAAACAGGTGGTCCTCACCACAGAGTTCCACTCATCATTTCTCTCTGTTTTCTCCATGTGGACAGCACGTCATGTTTCCCCTTACATTACATCTCTGGCCTTCCCCCTCTTTCTTCCCCAGCACATGGCACTGGACTCTGTTTGTCGACTGACCCCACAAAGTCTCTACTTAGTACATGTTCATTCAGACAGGAGAATAAGCTGTGGAAGGTGTGGCTGAATCTTCTCCTAAGACAAAGTTCAGCCAAAAGTGTGAATTTCAGACTCCTATGTGACTATGTGAAGGAGATTTTGCTGAATATTCCTAGACATTGCCTGTAATTAGCAAAGTGTGTTGATTATGGCACCTTGAGCTGCCTGAAACAGAAACTGCACACTCAAGTAGGCTTAATGAATGCATTGCCTCACACAACTTAAAATCCAGAGATGGCTTGGTTTCCAGGAGAGATACAGTTCAGTGATGCTCAGTAATGTCATTAAGGACAAGGGTTACTCCAGCCCTTCCATTCTGCTGTCTTTAGCATCAGCTTCACTGCAAGGTTGGTTATTTTCAATACAACAATATGGCTGCCCCCAGATATCAGGTCCTGGAGAAGACGATGGCACCACACCCCAGTACTCTTGCCTGGAAAATCCCGTGGACAGAGGAGCCTGGCAGGCTGCAGTCCATGGGGTCGCTGAGGGTCGGACATGACTGAGCGACTTCACTTTCACTTTTCACTTTCAAGCACTGGAGAAGAAAATGGCAACCCACTACAGTGTTCTTGCCTGGAGAATCCCAGGGACAGGGGTTCCTGGTGGGCTGCCATCCATGGGGTCCCACAGAGTCGGACACGACTGAAGTGACTTAGCAGCAGCAGATATCAGACCCAGCAGGAGAGAAATGAATGAAAGTAGCTTCTCCCCAGAGCCCATTCCTTTAGTCTTATTGGGCCAGAGTAAGTCATGTGTCCACCACTGGCTCAATGACAGTTGCCAGAGGAATGCTATATGCTAGTTGGTGTAAATCGAGGCTTCTATGTAGCAGCATTATTGATATTTTGGATGGGTTGTTCTTTGCTGTCAAGCCATTCTATACATTATAGGATATTTAGCATCACCCTTGGACTTTATAATTCCCTATTACTACAAGTCATGACAATTAAAAATATCTCCAGACATTGCCAAATGGTGGGGGTGATGGGGTAATCACTCCTGGTTGAGAATCACTGATATAGACCAATCAAGCTACTCACTGGCTCTGTGCCTCAGTCTTCTCATCTGTAAAATATGAATTATAACAGTAGCTCTCTCATGTGGGCTTCCCTCATAGCTCAGTCGGTAAAGAATTTTCCTGCAATGCAGGAGACCTGGGTTCGATTCTTGGGTTGGAAAGATCCCTTGGGGAAGAAAATGGCAATCCACTCCAGTATACCTGCCTGGAAAATCCCATGGACAGAGAGCCTGGCAGGCTACAGTCCAAGGGGTTGCAAGAGTCGGACACAACTTAGCGACTAAACCACTACCACCATGATCGTTATGAGAATTAAATTAGTTAATTTATTGGTTAATTTATTAAATTAGTTAATTTATTAAGCCTGGTGGTTCAGTGGTAAAGAATCTGCCAGCCAAAGCAGGAGACACAGGTTCAATTTCCTGGTCTGGGAAGATCTCACATGTCTTGGAGCAACTAAGCCTGGGCTCCACAACTGTTGAGCCTGTGCAATAGAGCCCATGCTCTGCAACAAGAGAGCCTACCATGGCGAGAAGTCCACACACTGCAACGAAGAGTAGGCCCCACTCACCGCAACTCGAGAAAAGTCTGTGCAGCAGCGAAGACCCAGCGCAGCCAAAAATAAATAAAATTACTTTTAAAAATATCAAAAAAATAAAAAGTAAAAAAAAAAATCAGTTAATTTATTTAACAATATAGAGTATAGTCAGCACTATTTAAATGTTTGCTATTACCTTTAATGGCAACCCACTCCAGTATTCTTGCCTGGAGAATTCCATGGGCGGAGGAGCCTGGTGGGCTACAGTCCATGGGGTCGCAAAGAATTGGACACGACTGGGGGACTTCCCTTTATCCACTACTTCTAGTGACTGGAAAGCAGGAAGTACTCAATAAATATTTTCTGAATGAAATAATAAATGCAGTTAAAGAGTCATTTGTATCTGTGAAACACTGATGTAGTTTAGCAAAATAGTATTCTGTAATGCCATTCCTCCTAAACATTTCTGAAGTTGGGATTGTACCCTGAGTTTGTGGAGCAGTTAATTTCTTCCCTTGAGAAGAAACCTTGTGTTCCCAATGGAAGGTAATGTTATTCCTTGTTATATGATAAAGGTAAAACCTGGTGCCGAGCAGAATTAGCATGGTCATTACAGAATGAGAAGAGTGAGCTAGGAGGAATCAGCGGCCTTGGATGGACCTGAGGAGTCACTCATTTAACACACGGAGTGGGTCTTCTCTGCATTGTGTCCTGGAAACCAATGTTGAGAATATTTCCTTAGCTGAATGCTGTGGAGGGAAAGCAGTCTGAAGCCCAATCATTAAAAATGCTGAGGGTTGGGACTTCCCTACTGGTCCAGTGGCTAAGACGCCATGCTCCCCACACAGGGAGCCCAGGTGGGATCCCTGGTCAGGGAATTAGATCGCACACGCCACAGAGTTCAGAGCTAAGACCCGGTGCAACCAAATAAACAAGTGAATATTTTATTTAAGTGCTGAGGGTAGTATCTTGGTGGCATAAAAGTTTATGCATTTTTCAGTTTGTTAATGTTAATAATAATGCTTATATTTGAACAGTGCCCCCATACAGTTTTAAAAAAGCACTTTCACATGCCTCTCTGAAATGATAACTGGGAGTGAATCCATATTATAAAGATATTTTATCTACAGAAGCTGAGCTTAAAGAGTCCTGAAGGAGAACTTAGGCCACACAGATGGCCAGAATTCAAGGGCTGGAAATCACCAAGGTTGAGGAAGCCAGCTTATGGTCATAAAGGCTTGCGTGTCAGGACAGTGGTGACATGAGTGCTTCTTCAGGAACATTTCTTGGCAAATCAGCAGAGGCGATGAGCGCAGAGTGGATTAGGGGCACATGTGGTGGTAAAGATAAGTGACAGCAGAGAAGGCGATGGCACCCCACTCCAGTACTCTTGCCTGGAAAATCCCATGAACAGAAGAGCCTGGTAGGCTGCAGTCCATGGGGTCGCTAGGAGTCAGACACGACTGAGTGACTTCACTTTCACTTTTCACTTTCATGCATTGGAGAAGGAAATGGCAACCCACTCCAGTGTTCTTGCCTGGAGAATCCCAGGGACGGGGGAGCCTGGTGGCTGCCGTCTATGGGGTCACACAGAGTCGGACACGACTGAAGTGACTAAGCAGTAGCAGCTTCTGGTTAAGCACGGTGGGTTAAAGACGTGATCACCATCCTGAAATGCCACTAATATGTCAGGGAAAAGATTTAAGAACCACATTACACATAAACTATCAAGGACAAAGAGAATGGGACAGAAGCCAACACTAGGTAAGAAACAGGAGAAGCTGGGAAGAAGACTAGGGTATGTGTGAATGTGTGAATATGGGCTGGGTGAGGGGTGTCTGTGTATGAGATGCATGTGTGAGTATGTGAGGTATATATGAGATGTGTGTGAAAAGTGAGTGTGCATGAGTGTGAGGCATGTCTGAATGTATGTATATATAAGGGCTGTGTGTGTGTGAGGTGTATGTGAGATGTGAGTGAATGTGTACAAGTGTGTGCATTATTCATATATATGGGATGTGTGTGTGTTTGTGCATGAGACGTTTTGTGTATGTATGATGAGGTGTGTGTGTGTGTGTGTGTGTGTGTGTGTGTGTGTGTGTAGGGAAATTGTAGGAAGAAGCTAAGGTCTCTTCTTCACAATAGGAGGTTCTTAGTCTGCTCAGGTTGAGATGTTTTGTGTATGTATGATGTGTGTGTGTGTGTGTGTATGTAGGGAAATTGTAGGAAGAAGCTAAGGTCTCTTTTTCACAGTAGGAGGTTCTTAGTCTGCTCAGGTGGCCATAACAAAATACCACAGACTGGCTGGCTTAAATGGCAGACATTTATTTCTGACAGTTCTGGAGGCCGAGAAGTCCCAGATCAAGGTGTGGGCCAGTTTGGTTCCTGGTTGGCTTGAGGACAGCCACCTTGTCATTTTGATCTCCTGTGGCCTTTCCTCTGTGAATACTCTTAGAAAGCACTCTCGTGTCCCTTCCTCATCTTACACAAGCACTAATCCTATCAGATCAGGCTCCACCCATATGACCTCATTTAACCTTAATTACTGTATAAAGATTCTATTTCCAAACATAGTCACATTAGGAGTTGGTACTTCAACATATAAATTTTAGAGGGAAACAAATCATTCTGCAGCAGAAGTCAACAGGAGATATGAAATGGTAAAATTAAGTAGCATATTATTTAGAGAAATGCTGGTAAAGGTAAGAAATAGCTAAGAGAAGAGATTGACCCTGGGGCAAAAAGACAGGGTACAGAGGAATGAGGCATGGAGGCATGGGTTATATGAAGTTGCTGATAATTATTATTACCTGCCTTTAAAATTCAATTCTTTCATACAGTTTCCTTTGACTGAACTTTGATTGATTAAGGCTGGGAGGAAGAGGAATAGATGGGGTGCCTTGTCATTTATCAACCAAGCTGGGACATGTCTAAGAATGAAAAGGAGCGCTATTACATAGGGACAATAGACGTAAATGGAACAACCCTGGATAAACTGGGATTTAGGGTCAGCCTACTTAGGCGGTAACTAAGGCTTGGCTTTATTAAAAAATGGGGAAGGATTATTTCAGTGCTTTAGGGGCAGAAGGATGGCTACCCTTCCAGCATTTGTGGAGTGGTAGATAAACAGGTCAGGTCAAGTGAAATCCCCTCAACTGAGTGGCATCATTTTGGGAAGTTGTCCCTGACCCTTCTGCCAGGCATCCCAGAATTCAATGTTCCTCTATGCTTCCTACTGGAGAAGGAAATGGCAACCCACTCCAGTGTTCTTGCCTGGAAAATCCCACAGACAGAGGAGCCTGGCCGGCTACAGTCCATGGGGTTGCAGAGGCAGACACGACTAAGCGACTGAGCATGAGCATTCTTCCTAAATATCTTCTTCATATTGTCATTGAATAATTTGCCACACTCCCATTGAGACCATGATTTTCTTATTTGTGTCCTGAGCTCCCCCTCGTAGGACTCCCACCCCCAATATTGGACTGACAATTAAGTCATGGTCCATCCAAAGTGAGGAGACCATGCAGTATTACATGACATTACTGAAGAGAGTAATTACATGGAAAAAGGTTTTTCAGGTATTACTTGAAAAGTTTCTAAGATGTGTATATAATACAACTCCATTTTAATAAGCAAGCATATTTAGAGAGCTTTCCATATCAGTATATAAAGAGAGATCCACTCAATTTTTAGCAACTATAAAGTGTTTCATCTCATAGAAGCACCATGAATATTTAACTAGTTCCTATTGACAATTAGATTGAATATAGCCATCTGTTACTATAAACAACAGTGCAACCTCTTTATAAATGTTGTATATATATATATATATATATATATATATATATACACACACATATATGCTGCTAAGTCACTTCAGTCGTGTCCGACTCTGTGCGACCCCATAGATGGCAGCCCACCAGGCTCCCCCATCCCCGGGATTCTCAAGGCAAGAACACTGGAGTGGGTTGCCATTTCCTTCTCCAATGCATGAAAGTGAAAAGTGAAAGTGAAGTCGCTCAGTCTTGTCCGACTCCCAGCGACCCCATAGACTGTAGCCCACCAGGCTCCTCCATCCATGGGATTCTCCAGGCAAGAGTACTGGAGCGGGGTGCCATTGCCTTCTCCGACACACATATATATCCACATACATATATATACACACATAATATTTTTCTATACTATGCAAAATCTCAGGTGAAATGACTGGTTAAGGGGTACTTGTGTTTTTAAGGCTTTGTACCAGCTGTTCCTTTTGCTTAAAGTGTTTTTTCCTTAGGTCTTCACAAGTCTTCTTATTATGAATTCTATCATATCATTCTGTCTTATCTTTATAATAGAATTCATCATAACCTGAGACTTTATTTCCTGTCTAATTTCCCACTAGAAGGTAAGTTCCTTGAGAGAGGTCAATAAATAATTGTTGGAAATATGAGCGAATGGTGAATGCGTTATACCAAAAACAAGGCAGGCAAATGTTTATGTTCACTATGGTTATTTCTGTTTATAAGCGAGTTTATCTTTATGCTTATTTGAATTTTTCAAATTTCTTCCCATAGAAATGTATGCTTTTGTAATCATATGGCTATTTAGTGTTTTCAATAAATTTTACAAAAAATGACAGGAGGACTAAATCTTAGAATTTATTATGGGTCAAGTGAACTTCATAATTCATAGCCAGTGTTTGCTATTGAAATTGTAGAGATTAGGACTTACCTGATGGTCCAGTGGTTAAGACTCTGTGCTTCCACTGCAGGGGTACTGGGTTCAAGCCCTGGTCTGGGAACTAAGATCCCACATGCTGTGTGGTGTGGCCAGAAAATAAGAAAATTAAAAAAAAAAAAAAAAAACTGCAGAGATTGCAACTTATTTTTAAAGTCCACCAAAACTATTGTGTTTTTTTTTAAAGAAAAATAGAAGAAAGAAAGGTAGGAAGGAAGAGAAAGAGAGGGAATGAATGAAGAAGGGGGAATAAGAAAGAAAAAAGCCAACAGGATATACTAACATAACTGAAATAAAAATATTTATAAGATATTTATTTCACTCTTGCTTACTTCCACATGTATCCACTTCATAATGACATTCTGTCAGAAACGCTGGTTGGCTGTTTTTACTTTGATACAGACTCAATTTTCTTGAGTCCTATAGAGCAGCTCCTCCTCTGAGGTGGCACATCCCAACGAGGGAACAGAGACTCGTGAGTAATTGTTTCCCATCAGAACAGGACAGCCAGCTTTCCCACAGATTTCATGTCCATAGACCAGGCACAGGGGCATCTGTTGCAATTCGGGATGCTCCAGGAGCAGGGATGGAAAGGACGCAGGACTCATAGGGATCCCTTGCAAAGTCAGAATTTGAATTCTGGGCCTGAGAAGCTCCCAGAGTCAGATGGAGGAGAGTAAATAGGAATTTCTGGGGAAATTCAAGTAGCACAGATTTAACTGGGACAAACTGACAGTCAAGACAGGTTAAAGAAGAAAATCAAATTTGGTAAACAGCTGGACTACAAGAGATCTTGCGTTTACCTGCTGATTAATTCTTGCACCTTGATTGATGTCATGGGGCTGCACTGCATTTAAGCCCCTGGAACATTTAAGAGCTGGATATTCCCAATTATTTTTAAAAATCTATTGGGTATTGTGATGGACTGATTGTTTTTCCTCCAAATTTCATTTGTTGAAGCCCTACTGCCCCCCCACCACCAACAGTATGACTGTATTTGGAGAAAGGGCCTTCACAGAAGTAATTATGGTTAAATAAGGGCACAAAAATAGTGGTATAATTAGTGTCCTTAAAAGAAGAGGATGCTAGACCAGAGCGCGCTCTGTCTCTGCGCGCACACAGCGAACAAAGGTTACATGAGGACACAGTGAGAAAGTAGATGTCTACAAACCAGGAAAAGAGCCTTCACCAGGAACCAACCATACTGGCACCCTGATCTTGAACTTCCAGTCTCCAAAACTATGAGAAAATAAGTCTCTGTTGTTAAGTCACTCAGTCTGTGGAATTTTGTTACGCAAACTAAAACATTTTGGGGACAGAAAAAATGTCCACTGGGATTGTTGCAGTCCCCACAAGCAAATGTTAAAAACAAAAGTGCCCAGGCTTAATAAAGTAAAGGTAAAGACATCACAGCCAGGGCCATCCTTCTTACACACAGGTCAGATTATAATGCTCCTCTGCTTAAAAACCTCCCCAGAGTTCCTGAGTCCTACAGGACAAAATTGGAATCCTTTGCATGGCTAACCTAGCCCTGCCCAGCCTGACAGCGCCCACAGTGGAGCTTCCTCTCCAGCAACTGTCACCACACCCTGGTTGGAGCATGTCACCTTGGAGGAGGAGCAAGCCTCAGAGGATCCAAGAAATGAGTCTGTGTCAGAGCCAAAAGCCACCAAGCAGCATTTCAACAAAAGGTTCACTCTAAGATGACTTCTCCTCTGCCCTAGAATTTGGCCACAGTCAATTCTAGACATCTACTCAGGTGCTCCGGATTTTCAGTGTCTACTTTGCTCATGTTATTCCCTCTGAATTTCAAGAGATATGATCTGGTTACAGGTGGATAAGATAAAGGCGAGATGTGGTTGCAAGAGAATGTTAAAGGGGACTCCCATTTTCCACCATGGTGCACTAAATACCTATACTGGATGTATGAAGGAGGTGTCCAGATACTTTTTTAGACCATTAGCTGATCACTTAATATAAGATGTTTAAAGAGGCTAAGAGAGGGGATAGTTTTCTGAAGAGTCATCTGTGTCCTGCAAGTCACAGGGAGGTGGAGAGAGAAAAGAAAGTCCTTTCCCCTTGTTTTATTCAAATCAAGGGAGAGGAACTTGCATGGAACCACCTGGAAAGCTCATTATGTGTTTTCTGCAGTTTGTAGGGCACAGAGGACTCTGTCACATGCCTGAGGCATCTGAAGGCAGAGAAGCTGTGGTTGCGAGCATCCTGGTCTGTGGGAAGGGCCGGAAGAAGCAGCTGTGTTTGACTCTTTGCACTCCAAGGATCTGTCACAGCCAAGGCTTGATCAGGGCTTCCCTGGACCACATGTGGGCCATCGGAGAGAGCCTGCTGGGTTTCTTAAACCCCACCTGGGACAGCCTGTTGGAGGGGAGAGGAGGTGGGGATCCTAAGTGACCAGCCAAAGGATGTACCTGTCCATTCAAGGGAATAGCAGGAGAGAGCCCTACAATGAAGACTTCAAAGAATCCACCAAGTGCCCTGACACAGAGTTGGATTGAAACACATACATGCTGTGTGCACAGGAAACCAAGTGCAATCCATCATGGTCAGCCAATTGAGATCTTTCCTGAGCCTGACCTCTTCCCTCCTTCCCCACTCCAATCTTCCAGAGATTAGGGCCTATAGCTTTCAAGTCCGGGAGTAAGGGATGGAGAGTAAGAGAAGGACAGCCAAACATGGTCCCTTTGCTCAAAGTGGCTTCTCACCTGGAGCTGCCCTGAACTCAGAGAGGGGACAAGATGTAACCTTAAATAAAAGTTCGGCCCGGCATTTAAATATTGGAAATGGAGTTGCTTGTGAAACTCAGCGTGACAAGAGGGTTTCTTATTATTTAAGAGCGGTCAGAAAAGCCAGCAACCTATTCTAGACTCATCCAAAAGGTATTTTTTAAAAAAACACAAAACCAAAACCTAGCCCCAGAGAGCAGGATTGAACGGCAGCCAGGTGTCAGAGGAAGAGATTAGTTGCATCCTTGTGTGATTAATACCTAAAACAGTTTCAATGGAGTAATGGAGACAGAAGTCAAACTGCAATAGGCTGCCAGCAGTCCCCAACATTTTTGGCACCAGGGAGCAGTTTTGTGGAAGACAATTTTTCCATGGATAGGGTGAGGAGGTGGAGGGGTTGGGGAGGGGTTGGTTCAGGCAATAATGTGAGCGAGCCATAGAGAGAAGCACCTCCACTCATCTCTTGCTGTGCCAGCCCAGGAGGTGGGTAGGGTGGTGGTGGGGTTCCTAAGAGGCCACAGGCTTAGGGGCTGGGGACCCGTGGCTGAGCTAGAAGAAGCTGAGAATGTAAATGCATGAATAGGAGGAGAGACAAAAGGCAGCAGCTGGAGGATTATGTGGGGTAGATTTTGTAGAGATTTTTTTTTTTTAATGGGACAAATGTATAAAGTATGTGCAAAAACCAGTGGAAAGAAGCCAGTGGAGAGGAGGCTGATCAATGCAAGGTCCCTGAGCAGACCAGAGGGACCCAGGCACAGCTTCAGTCTCAGACTGAGCGGGTACCTTTTCCATCAGAATAGGAAGGAAATGGAAAGAGAAGGCACGAGGCAGGCAGGAAGCTGAAGGCGTTTTCACCTTACTACTACAGTGCTCCTTCTGGCAACCCACCCCAGTATTCTTGCCTGGGAAATCCCATGGACAGAGGGCCCCAGTGGGCTACAGTCCACAGGGTCACAAAGAGTCGAACATGACTGAGCGACTACCACTAGCACTACTTTAGCGCACCTTCTGTTACGTAGGAGTGAAGGGAAAACTGAGGGTTCAATCCCAGGAGAAGGATGGAGAAAGTGTGAAAGCATCATCTCGAGAGAAAAGGAGAGACACTTAGCTTGTGGAACAAGGTTGGATGCACTTAGGGTCTGGCTGAGGCACGAAGACATATTTAATTGAATATTCATCTGGACTCTCTGCTAGAACCTCAGGAAAAGACCCAACTGTTGGCACCAAGTCCATGGAGTTAGGGAACATCTGAGTGAAAACAGAACAACATGATGATCGCTCGGATTCAGGGAAACCACTGGTCTGAGACGCTTTGAGAGCTTCTGTCCTACATGAATCCATATCACTCTCTCTATTATTTGGGGATTTTTCCCCCCAAGTTTTTAAAATAAATGGATGGCATTGTCTAAGAAAATTTACAACCTGAGCCTATTGGAAAAGACATGAGAGATGATACAGGCCGTAAGATATCATGACTGATGTTTCTGCAGTTTCCGCTACTGGGGACACGGCTGCCCTTAGTCTTGTCTCTGCAAAAGTCAATGACAAAAAAATTTAAGGAAATAGATAATGACACACATCTCCCTGCTCTCTAATCTACCTACTGGCTGATCTACCAAAGTCAGATAAGGACTGCAATAGGGTGGAGATGAGGGCGTGTGAAATGTGAAAAATAGAGAGGAATAAATATGTCACACCATTTTCCAAACCCACAATTTCAGATCAAGCTCTCACAGACACAAATTAACTTTTTAACTTTCACAAAAAATGTTTTAAAATGGCATCGTCCAGAAAAAAGATGAGTCATCTATTTTATTCTCCATGGTTTCCATATCACTTAGCACAGTGTCTGGTACAGAGGTAAATGCTTGATAAATAATTACATAATGAATATAATGAGCTCCCGGGTGGTGGCTCACCTGCTCATCTCAGTGCACCTGCCTGTCTTCTGCCCTGTGTACACACGTACACACACACATATACTCTCATGGAAAGCTGCTTTTCTCCTCCAAATATCTGTGGGAATTTGCATGTTGGAGAAAAATTAGCATTGTCACTGGAAAGGATTTCTTAGTCTGATAATAACGAAACCAGTAAGAGATGGGAGAAGGCAATGGCAACCCAATCCAGTACTCTTGCCTGGAAAATCCCATGGACAGAGGAGCCTGGTAGGCTGCAGTCCATGGAGAGACTTCACTTCCACTTTTCATTTTCATGCACTGGAGAAGGAAATGGCAACCCACTCCAGTGTTCTTGCCTGGAGAATCCCAGGGACGGCAGAGCCTGGTGGGCTGCCATCTGTGGGGTCACACAGAGTCAGACACGACTGAAGCGACTTAGCAGCAGCAGCAGCAGCAGTAAGAGATGGATGTTGAGCTGAGGCAGGAGAGAATGGATTTTTGGTGCAAGGACCATGGACATAGTGAGGCAGGCAGAAGAGCTGTGAACTTTGGGGTTCCAGGTCCTTCTGGATGTCTGTAAATCAGCTAAAAATAATTTTGCCCCATGGTTATTCTCATTTGTTCATAGTGATTTTGACGGTGAGCAGCTAATATGAAACTACTGGTGTGGTGACTGCTCCTAGCAAGCTGCAAACAGAAATTCTCCCTGCACAAAAGTACAGCCCTTACTATCTGGAAAAGCCTTGACAAACACATTTGATGACTCATCCTGTGCTTTCAGGCTGTTTTGTCTTTGCTGAAATCCTTGGCATACAACTACTGAAGGATTTTTTTTTTTTCAACTTTATTCCTTTTCATTTAAATGGAATCCAGACCCAGCACTGTCATCTATGTTCCAATGCTTGAAAAATTCATCACCTTGCATTTCTGTAAAGAGTTTTTTTTTTTTAATTAACTTGTTTACCCCTTTTTATAGTTTAAACCATTGGTCAAAATTGAAATGATAAGCCCTCCTCTATTCTGAAAGAAGGAAAAGAAAGTAAGTGAACATTGAAGTAAAGTGAAAGCGTTAGTCGCTCAGTCACATCTGACTCTTTGCAACCTCATGGACTGTAGCCCACCAGTCTCCTCTGTCCACAGTATTCTCCAGGCAAGAATACTGGCTATTCCCTTCTCCAGGGGATCTTTCTGACCCAGGGATCAGACACAGGTTCTCCTGCACTGCAGGCAGATTCTTTACTGTCTGAACCATCAGGGAAGCCTTATACTAAGTCTCTGAATTATGATTGAAAGTAATGCTAAATTGAGTTGCACAAGAATTTTAGTGCTGGAAGACTCCTGAGTAATGTTTGAGCTCTCCCATGGATGGTACACCCTGCTGCTTTTGAGAATAATACATGGAAAGAGGTTTCCAGGGTTTGCTACATGGGATGGTTTGCATGACTCAACTTGGTTATCCCAGAAGTAAGTTCCCCAGAATTCCTTTCTCAGCTCCTTCTGTCACCCTCTCCCCAGTTTCCCAAGGTCATCCAGCAAACCCCACAATCATCTCTCTGTTGAGAGCGGTCCTGATAGGGTCTTGCTCTGAGAAGACTGAGCGGCAGAGTGAATGTACATATAAATTAGTCAAACCTGGCTTAAAGGCTCAGCTCAACCACTGATGAGTGGGATAAACCACGTATTTAAGACAAAGCAACAGAAGATATTAGCTCGCCCTCTGTAACTGCCAGTTCATGCTTCTACCTGTCTTCCATCTTTAAATGATTCTTATGATTACACTGACCTTCTTATCTCAAGATCCTTAACTTAGTTAAGCTACAAAGTCCGTCCCTTTTACCATGGAAGGTGTCATATTCACAGGTTTGGGGGATTAGGACATAGACACCTTTGGGAGGCCATTATTTTGTCTTCCACAAATTCCAATCACTGGTGAGGATGTGGAGAAATTGAAACACTCATACTCTGTTGGTGGGAATATAAATTGGCAGAGCCATTTTGGAAAACACGCACAAAGACTTGTACACAAGTGCAACTTTATCACGATCACAACCTGGAAACAATGCAAATGTTCATCTGCATGTGAACAGATAGATGAAAGAAGCTATCCATACAATAGAATATTTCTGAGTAACAAAAATGAAGAAGCGGTAGGTATTACAAAAACATGGATGAACAGAAGACACCAAACACAGAAGAGTACATACTGTGTGACTCCTTCCATGTGGAATCCCAAAACAGGCAAAATAGTGGAAGAAAATGGACCAGTGATTGCCTGAGACTCAAAATGCAGGGAGGCTGGCTCTAAAAAAGAAATGAGGGAACTTTTTGGAGCAATGGAAATGTGTTATATCTGGATTGTGGCTAGTTACATGAATGCATTCATCTGTTAAAACTCATTGAACTCCACTCAATAGATGAATGCATTTTATTATATATAAAATACACTTCAATAAAGTTCATTAATTTTTTTTCATATAAGGGTATCACTTGCCCTCCTTAGGAAACTAAATTGCTTCCAGGAATTTCTTCCTGTCTAGCAGGGGTGTGCCAGCTGCCACTGAGTCCCATCTCCTCTTACCTGGCCCTCAATGAAGAGGAATAATAGCTCATAGACACTCTTCAAATTTTTTAAGGCATTTAGCCAAAAATGAGCCAAACCCTGAAAACTATCCCTTTACAGAGCTTCCCTAAATTGTAACTTATTCCTGCAAACAGACCCATTTTCCTCGTTGCAGAGTCCTGAATTGCTCATATTTGGAGAAATAACCAAGGCAAGAGAAAAGCTTGAAGTACAGATTTAGAAGGAATCCTGATGAGCTGTCTGATACTAATTTGTTCCACTTTCTCCAGGCTAGAGCCCATTTCAGTCAGGCAATCAAAACATGTCTGTGATGTTCCCATCCCTTATATAGGAAATCTAAAAAGAAATGATACAAATGAACTTACAAAACAGAAAGAGACTCACAGACTTAGAGAACGAACTTATGGTTGCCATGGGGTAGGGATAGTTAGGGAGTTTGGGATGGACATGTACTGCTGCTAAGTCGCTTCAGTCGTGTCCGACTGTGCGACCCCAGAGATGGCAGCCTACCAGGCTCCCCTGTCCCTGGGATTCTCCAGGCAAGAACACTGGAATGGGTTACCATTTCCTTCTCCAACGCATGAAAGTGAAGTCGCTCAGGTTGTCTACTTGAAAGTTACACAGTCATGTCTGACTCCTAGGGACCCCATGGACTGCAGTCTACCAGGCTCCTCCATCCATAGGATTTTCCAGGCAAGAGTACTGGAGTGGGATGCCATTGCCTTCTCTGGGACATGTACACACTGCTGCATTTAAAATGGATAACCAACAAGGACCTACTGTATAGCACATGGAACTCTGCTCAGTGTTATGTGGCAGCCTAGATGGGAAGGGATTTTGGAGGAGAATGGATACATATGTGTTTGGCTGAGCACCTTTGCTGTTCTCCTGAAACTATCACAACATTACTATTCTGCTATACCCCAATATTAAGTTTTAAAAAAATGTCCGTGATGTTCTGTGTGCTGTGTTTTGAGCTAATTATGGTTCAGAGCTTACTCTGTCCCTGGGCTGGGCTGAGTATTTCATGTGAATAATACACAAATTAATCTTCATAGTAATCTCATGAGATAGGTACTATTATCACCCCCATATTACAGATGAGAAATTGAAGGCAGGATGCTTAAATGACTTCCTTATTGTCAGTAGGGAATCAGGGCTAGAACCCAGAGTTGTAGACTGCAGAGCATTTAGCTACTGTCATATACTGCTGATCCTGGTCCTCATAAGAGCTTTCAACATGTTGGAAGGGTGGCTTAGAAGAGTGAAACTAACTATACAGGGAAGTGGGGCTCTAGACTATTTGAAAAGTCTCTAGAAAGATCCTATCCTATTCTGTTTCACTTGTGCTAAGTCACTTCAGTTGTGTCTGACTCTGTGCGATTCCATGGACTGCAGTCTGCCAGGCTTCTCTGTCTGTGGGATTCTCCAGGCAAGGATACTGAAGTGAGTTTTTGTGGCTTCCTACAGGGGATCTTCCCAACCCAGGGATTGAACCCATGTATCTTATATTTAACCTGCATTACCAGTGCTTTTTTTTTCTTACCCAAGACCCTGAGGTCTTTGTAATTAAGCAAAATGATTCCAAAAGAATAAACTGCATACCTGATCAAATTCCTGATTTATAGAGAAGACATGAATGAGATGCCGTAATTTTTATAGAGTGTTTGGAGAATGAAGCAAAAATATGGCATTCATCCATTCAAGCATTCACTGAACATCATTTAAATATTATGTGGCAGTTACTAAGCCAAGGTATTGTGTTGGTACACAGAATACATATGACAGACATAGATTCTATTCTCTATGTCTAAATGTTCTAACAATCATCATCTCCTATTAGGCTTTTCCTGTTGTTGGACAAATTCCACCTCCTAGTGTGCACCATTCATCACAACCGGACACAGCCAGCCCTGCCCCTGGGGTGACCCTCTGAATGCTACTTCCCCGATGGTTGTAGCTTGGCCAAACAATTACTCGTGAAAGAATAGTCTCCCCTTTCCTATTCTCCTCCACCCTTCTCAGTAAGCTGTAAAGAAATGGAGAAAATAATAGACTGGGATTAGCTCCAGGGCCTAAACAGCTCCTACATATCCCTCTTGCATTTTAAATAAAAAGATATTAGGAAGAATAGATCTCTTGTACAATTTCAAAATGGAAGTTGAGTTTAATTCTATATAATAGATTCTTAGTTACATCATAAATAATGGTATGGGAACACAGAGATCTGAGCCAGAGAGACAAACTGTTCCTAAAATTAAAAATTCCTGATGTGCAAACAAATATGAGCAAAAGAACAGTTTGATCCCCAGATGCTGGGAGGCTAGACTTCCCTGAAAAAGAAGTCCTGGAAAGAGGTTTGGCTGGGTGCTCAGGCTGATGTAGGTCAGCTGTACAAAGTCTGGCACGTAGTAGGTACCACTCTGTACGTGGTTTGTAGCTGTCCCAGCTGATGACATATGATAGTGACACAGAGTACATGGTGCCCCAGCCTGCACACACAGTGCCTGGTTTAGAGTAAGCATTCAGATTATTTTTTGGTGGATGAACAAGTACACCATGGGGACTTTGCCTCATATAAATGAAGCAATCCTACAGGATAATTTAAAACACACCACATGACCTAGTCTGGTAAACAAACAAACAAAACAAATCTGTCCCACCAGCCACAGATGGTTTTGCTAAAATTTATAAATGCACTGAACATTTATTGCATTTAGAGCACTGTTATGGTGACGACAACAGGGAGTATGGGATACTACCTGCCTTCTAGAAGCTACATTGTTGTAGCCACACGTTCTGGGAAACAAACTCACTCAGAAGGACAATGCAGATAGTGGAGTGCAGTTTATTACACTGGCAGGCCCAAGGCAGAGTCTCCTCGTAGCCAAGGACCCCCGACCAGTTTTGTGAAAACCTTATATACCCTAAGCGAATGTGCCCCAAACCCCCTCCCCCAAATTCCCTGAAACTAATCTGAACAAAGGAAAAAGAAAGATACAATCAAAGTTAACCCTTGACTCATAAGCCTTAAGCCTAGGTAGTTAACAGTGGACGATTATCAATAGACTTGTGGTCATACCCCAATAAGCATATGATTCCATTCGGTTACACAGATAATCAGGGTATTCTTTTAGGGATGGAGAGTCCTAGGGCTCTTCCTTCTGGGGGCCTGGTTTTCCAATTGGTATGTTGTTTCCATAGATACTGGACTATAGCTCAAAGTCCTGGAGAAGGTAATGGCACCTCACTCCAGTACTCTTGCCTGGAAAATCCCATGGACAGAGGAGCCTGGTAGGCTGCAGTCCATGGGGTCGCTGAGGGTCGGACATGACTGTGTGACTTTACTTTCACTTTTCACTTTCATACATTGAAGGAAATGGCAACCCACTCCAGTGTTCTTGCTTGGAAAATCCCAGGGATGGGGGAGCCTGGTGGGCTGCCATCTATGGGGTCGCACAGAGTCGGACTGAAGTCACTAAGACTGAAGTGACTTAGCAGCTCAAAGTCCAGTCAGGCCCAAGATGGAGTCCTGCTTTCAAGATGGAGCTTGTTCTGTTTCCTCCTTAAACATTTTATCATGTACTAGTGTGTGTAGGAAGGGAGAGGGGACAGGTACAAATGTAATAAGTTTGATGAAAGAATATAGGGAATCGTAGAAGAAGAAAATTCATATTCCTTGGAGAATCTAGAAAGCCTTCTTGCAACAAAAAGGATTGAGCTGAGCTTGAAGGAGGGGGTGAGGTACATATTCTAAGGAAAAAAAATCTCTGAACAAAACTAGAAATTCATGGGAATAGAGACCATATTTTGGAAAGGGCAAGAAGAACCTGTAAGAGACCAGTGATCTGTATGTTCATACTGTGAGGCTGTGGGTGCCTTCATTGCCCAGAAAGCAGAACAGGTTTAAGACCTTCACAAGCCTTAGGCATGAAAATTTTATTATAAGGCTCTCCAGGTGCTATGTGAAATTTTTAAAACACTAAATTACAAAAAAAGCTTAAGGATGCCCAACAAAGTTCTGACTGCCCATTTAGAAGAGTTCAATTTAAAAAAAAAAAAAACACTCAAGTATCAAATTCTTTAAAAAAAAATCCAGAATCTCTGACTTGGAGATTCTGGAGTTAGATTAGGAGAAGCTCTGCTGCAAGAAGAATGATCTCTGGGGACTCTGGGGATCAGCCCTCATGTGCTTGGTTGGGTGAGCCCTCTTAGACAGCAAATACTCTTCCACATGCTAACTTCGGATTGAAGGTTCTTTGCAAACAGTGGCTCTGCCCTCCACTGGAGCTTCCTTGGAACCCTAAATATTTGGCTCTCTGAATTTGGCTGTCCAACCAGCAGAAAGAGAGATTGTGGCATGGTGTCTACTTAGGGTGCAAATCACACATCTACTCCTGTTCTAAGAGCAGGAGTACTCTCACAGCCCCACCTACACTCTCTCTGTGAGAGAGGCTAGAAAGTGTAGAGAAGCACATGGGCATTTGTTTCCTACAGCAGCTGTAACAAGTTACCACAAGCCTAGTGGCTTAAAACAACATAAATTTATTATCTTGCAGTTCCATAGGTTAGAAATCAGATATGGGTCTCACCGGGCTAAGATCAAGTTGTCACCAGGCCTGCGATCCTTCCAGAGGCTTGAAGGGACAATCTGTTTCCTTACCTTTCCTAGTGTCTAGATGCTACCCACATTCCTTGGCTTGTGGCAGTCTTCTTCCACCTCGACAGCCAACAACAATGCATCTCTAATAAACACTGACACCTCACTCGATGAATATTAATTTTTTAATAGTCAAGGTTATGTTTTTGTAGCTGTATTATGTCTTCATATTTTTACTTTTATCCCACAATTCCAAAGTTATACGATATTAGGTGTTTTGAATTTTACTTAATATGGTTGTCTAAAAATTGTTGAAAATTTCACCAAGATGTTACCTCACATTTCAGCCTTGAAATGAAAAAGTTCCTAGTGCATAAGTTCAGGCAGACACCTTCAGAAGTGAATCAAAGTTTGTCAGAAGAGGAGTGAGCACTCTTGCACAGTTTTTATTGAAGGAACAACCAAGTGTGCTTTAGACCCGAGTAGGGTTTCATTTCGGAGAAGGCAATGGCACCCCACTCCAGTACTCTTGCCTGGAAAACGCCATGGATGGAGGAGCCTAGAAGGCTGCAGTCCATGGGGTCGCTGAGGGCTGGACACGACTGAGCGACTTCGCTTTCACTTTTCACTTTCATGCATTGGAGAAGGAAATGGCAACCCATTCCAGTGTTCTTGCCTGGAGAATCCCAGGGACGGGGGAGCTTGGTGGGCTGCCATCTATGGGGTCGCCCAGAGTCGGACACGACTGAAGTGACTTAGCAGTAGCAGGGTTTCATTTTGTTGGATAAACACACACAGTGAAATCAGAGACAACAAACATCCAGGTGGAATAATTTGGTGTAAATGACTTACCCTTCATGAAAGGACTCAGACATGGGTCTGACAAAATCTCCTGGCTGACTTTCGAGAGGAATTGTTTAATGATCCTCAGTAAATAATTTAATTAAGAAAACAAAATATCTGCTTAACCCATTAAGAAATATAGACCAAACCCAGATATTCTTTAATGTATCTCAAGTTCAAGGTCAATATTAAATCTGCAAAAGCAGTAAAGCTTTCCCAAAATAGCAGCTTCTCACTACAATGCTCTGCATAACTGCCCATGGTCAAAATAAATAGAAACTCTAAGTACTGTATGTGCTCTAGTTAGTAAATAAAATAAATATGTTTAATGTTTCTATTTCTGTCCCCCCCAAAAAAGATTTTGTTGAGTCAATGAGGTGATTTAAGGAAATATGGTATTTGTAGCGATTCACTTGTGACACCTTTGTCAGAATTGATGGCAATACATCATGAGAAAGAAATATCTATTCATAGACTTTGAGATCCCTTTCATTATCCTATGAGCCTGCAATCAGTGGTGTGCTGGAGCAAGGTTGCACTGGTTCTTAAGGGTCATTGTACACATTTTTTCCCCCAAAGCTGTGTTTAGTGATATATCATGTTAATTTCAAATGGTTATAGTTAGAGTATTTATCAGATCAGATCAGATCAGTCGCTCAGTCGTGTCTGACTCTTTGCGACCCCATGAACTGCAGCACGCCAGGCCTCCCTGTCCATAAATTTAAAAATGGAAAATGCTACAAATGGGAACTTAATTGCTTTTATTATTTATTTCTGAGAGCTAATTGTTAAGCATTTACCAGCACACCACTGGGCCACATTGATTTTAAAACTGTCTCCAGGATCTATTTGGAGCAATTATCATTGTAATATATTGTTGGGTTCTATTATTTTGGTGAGACTTCAGGATCAAGAGCTATAATGTCTTATGGTTTCTAGTAGTTGATGGCAACAAAAAACCAATTAGATTTCTCCCTGTTACTTAAGAGGAAGTGTTTTTGCACTATTCACAATAGCCAAGGAAACAACCTGAATGTTCGTCGACAGATGAGTAGATAAGGAGGGTGCGCCACATACGGAATTCCATTCAGCCATAAAAAAGAAGGAAATAATGCCATTTGCAGCAACATGGATGGAACTAGAGATGATCATACTAAGTGAAGTAAGTCAGAAAAAGAACGACAAATATCATATTAGATCACTTATATGTGGAATCTAAAATATGACACAAATGAAACTATCTATGAAATAGAAAAAGACTCAAAAGACTCTCAGAGAGTCTTGTGATTACCAATGGGGACTTGTGATTACCAGTGGGGAGGGGCTTGGAGGAGGGATGGAGTGGAGGTGGAAATCAGCAAATGCAAACTATTATGTATGGAATGGACAAACAAGAAGGTCCTCCTGTATAGCACAGGTGACTATATTCAACATCCTGTGATAAACCATAATGGGAAAGAATATGAAAAAAGAGTGTGCATAACACACACACACATATAAATATAACTGAATCACTTTACTGTACAGCAGAAATTAATACACTGCAAATCAATTATTTTTTAACAAATGCCTGGGGCTGGAGCACTGGGATGACCTGGCGGGATGGTGTGGGGAGGGGAGAGGGAGGAGGGTTCAGGATGGGGAACACGTGTATACTGGCGGCAGATCCATCTTGATGTATTGTAAAAGCAATACAATATTGTAAAGTTAAGCAAAATAAAAAAAAAGAAAAAGAAAAAAATCTAATAAGTAAATAAAAAGATTAAAAAGAGGAAGTGCTTTTATTGATCATTGCCTGTTTTCTTTGCTAGAATATAAGGGTAGGAATCTTCTTCTCTTTTCTTAATTGATGTAACCCAAAAACGACAGGATGATCTCTGTTCATTTCCAAGGCAAACCATTCAATATCACAGTAATCCAAGTCAATGTCCTGACCACTAATGCTGAAGAAGCTGAAGCTGAATCGTTCTATGAAGACCTATAAGACTTGCTAGAACTAACACCCCAAAAAAGGTGTCCTTTTCATTATAGGGGACTGGAATGCGAAAGTAGTAACTCAACAAATACGTGAAGTAACAGGCAAATTTGGCCTTGGATTACAAAATGAAGCAGGGCAAAGGCTAACGGAGTTTTGCCAAGAGAATGCACTGGTAATAGCAAACACTCTCTTTCAACAAATCAAGAGAAGACTCTACACATGGACATCACCAGATGGTTAATGCAGAAATCAGACTGATTATATTCTTTGCAGCTGAAGATGGAGAAGCTCTATACAGTCAGCAAAAACAAGACCAGGAGCTGACTGTGGCTCAGACCATGAACTCCTTATTGCATAATTCAGACTTAAATTTAAGAAAGTAGGAAAAACCACTAGACCACTCAGGTATGACCTAAATCAAAACTCTTTTGATTATACAGTGGAAGTGACAAGTAGATTCAAGGGATTAGATCTGATAGAGTGCCTGAAGAACTATGGATGGAGGTTCATGACATTGTACAGGAGGCAGTGATCAAGACCATCCCCAAGAAAAAGAAATGCAAAAAGGCAAAATGGTTGTCTGAGGAGGCCTTGCAAATAGCTGTGAAAAGAAGAGAAGTGAAAGGCAAAGGAGAAAAGGAAAGATATATCCATTTGAATGCAGAGTTCCAAAGAGTAGCAAGGAGAGATAAGAAAGGCTTCCTTGGTGATCAATGCAAAAAAAAAAAGATGAAAACAATAGAATGGGAAAGACTAGACATCTCTTCAAGAAAATGAGAGATATGAAGAGGATATTTCATGCAAAGATGGGCTCGATAAAGGGCAGAAATTGTATGGACCTAACAGAAGCAGAAGACATTAAGAAGAGGTGGCAAGAATACACAGAAGAATTATACAAAAAAGATCTTAATGACCCAGATAACTGTGATGGTGTGATCACTCACCTAGAATCAGACATCCTGGGAGGTGAAGTCAAGTGGGCCTTAGGAAGCATCACTATGAAGAAAGCTAGTAGAGGTGATGGACTTCCGGTTGAGCTATTTCAAATCCTGAATGATGATGCTGTGAAAGTGCTTCATTCAATATGCCAGGAAATTTGGAAAACTCAGCAATGGCCACAGAAATGGCAAAGGTCAGTTTTCATTCCAATCCCAAAGAAAGGCAATGCCAAAGAATGCTCAAACTACTGCACAATTGCACTCATCTCACATGCTAGTAAAGTAACGCTCAAAATTCTCTAAGCCAGACTTCAACAGTATGTGAACCGTGAACTTTCAGATGTCCAAGCTGGATTTAGAAAAGGCAGAGGAACCAGAGATCAAATTGCCAACATCCATTGGATCATGGAAAAAGCAAGAGAGTTCCAGAAAAACATCTACTTCTGCTTTATTAACTATGCCAAAGCCTTTGACTGCGTGGATCACAACAAACTGTGGAAAATTCTTAAAGAGTGGGAATATCAGACCACCTGACCTGCCTCTTGAGAAATCTGTATGCAGGTCAAGAAGTAACAGTTAGAACCGGAATGGAACAACAGACTAGTTCCAAATTGGGAAAGGAGTACATTAAGGCTGTATAGTGTCACCCTGCTTATTTAACTTCTATGCAGAGTACATCATGAGAAATGCTGGGCTGGAAGAAGCACAAGCTGGAATCAAGACTGCCGGGAGAAATATCAATAACCTCAGATATGCAGACAACACCACTCTTACAACAGAAAGCGAAGAACTAAAGAGCCTCTTGATGAAAGTGAAAGAGGAGAGTAAAAATGTTGGCTTAAAATTCAACATTAAGAAAACTAAGATCATGGCATCTGGTCCCATCACTTCATGGCAAATAGATGGGGAAACAATGGAAACAGTGATAGACTTTATTTTGGGGGCTTCAAAAATCACTGCAGATGGTGATTGCAGCCATGAAATTAAAAGATGCTTGCTCCTTGGAAGAAAAGTTATGACCAACCTAGACAGCATATTAAAAAGCAGAGACATTACTTTGCTAACAAAGGTCTGTCTAGTCAACATATGGTAAGTACTCTATAAATATTTGCTGAGTGAATGAATCAAGGCCATTGTCTTTCTGGTTGGTGATTCCACCAGGCTTTCTCTGTCTTTAGTGTTGCAAATTCTCTGCAGGAAGAGAGTTAAACTCTTGTCAATAACTCCTTCTTCTGCATTCTCGTAGCAAAATAGAAAATACCTGTATTATACGGATGGTAACTGTGTACATTATAATCATGTCATTTATGATACACATTGTGACTCTTCCATTATAATCAGATCAGATCATATCAGTCGCTCAGTCGTGTCCAACTCTTTGCAACCCCACGAACTGCAGCACGCCAGACCTCCCTGTCCATCACCAACTCCCAGAGGTCACTCAGACTCACATCCATCGAGTCAGTGATGCCATCCAGCCATCTCATCCTCTGTCGTCCCCTTCTCCTCTTGCCCCCAATCCCTCCCAGCATCAGAGTCTTTTCCAATGAGTCAACTCTTCACATGAGGTGCCCAAAGTACTGGAGTTTCAGCTTTAGCATCATTCCTTCCAAAGAAATCCCAGGGCTGATCTCCTTCAGAATGGACTGGTTGGATCTCTTTGCAGTACAAGGGACTCTCAAGAGTCTTCTCCAACACCACACTTCAAAACAATCACTTCTTCGGCACTCAGCCTTTTTCACAGTCCAACTCTCACATCCATACATGATGACAGGAAAAAACATATCCTTGACTAGGCGAACCTTTGTTGGCAAAGTAATGTCTCTGCTTTTGAATATGCTATCTAGGTTGGTCATAACTTTCCTTCCAAGGACTAAGCGTCTTTTAATTCCATGGCTGCAGTCACCATCTGCAGTGATTTTGGAGCCCAGAAAAATAAAGTCTGACACTGTTTCCACTGTTTCCCCATCTATTTCCCATGAAGTGATGGGACCAGATGCCATGATCTTCGTTTTCTTAATGTTGAGCTTTAAGCCAACTGTTTTCACTCTCCACTTTCACTTTCATCAAGAGGCTTTTGAGTTCCTCTACACTTTCTGCCATAAGGGTGGTGTCATCTGCATATCTGAGGTTATTGATATTTCTCCTGGAAATCTTGATTCCAACTTGTGTTTCTTCCAGTCCAGCGTTTCTCATGATGTACTCTGCATAGAAGTTAAATAGGCAGCGTGACAATATACAGCCTTGATATACTATTCCTTTTCCTATTTGGAACCAGTCTGTTGTTCCATGACCAGTTCTAACTGTTGCTTCCTGACCTGCATACAAATTTCTCAAGAGGCAGATCAGGTGGTCTGGTATTCCCATCTCTTTCAGAATTTTCCAGTTTATTGTGATCCAAACAGTCAAAGGCTTTGGCATATTCAATAAAGCAGAAATAGATGTTTTTCTGGAACTCTCTTGCTTTTTCCATGATCCAGCAGATGTTGGCAATTTGATCTCTGGTTCCTCTGCCTTTTCTAAAACCAGCTTGAACATCAGGAAGTTCACAGTTCACATATTGCTGAAGCCTGGCTTGGAGAATTTTGAGTATTACTTTACTAGCGTGTGAGATGAGTGCAAATGTGCAGTAGTTTGAGCATTCTTTGGCATTGCCTTTCTTTGGGATTGGAATGAAAACTGACCTTTTTCCAGTCCTGTGGCCACTGTTGAGTTTTCCAAATTTGCTGGCATATTGAGTGCAGCACTTTCACAGCATCATCTTTCAGGATTTGAAATAGCTCAACTGGAATTCCATCACCTCCACTCGCTTTGTTCGTAGTGATGCTTTCTAAGGCCCACTTGACTTCACATTCCAGGATGTCTCGCTCTAGGTCAGTGATCACACCATCGTGATTATCTGTGTCGTGAAGCTCTTTTTTATATAGTTCTTCTGTGTATTCTTGCCACCTCTTCTTAATATCTTCTGCTTCTGTTAGGTCCATACCATTTCTGTCCTTTATGGAGCCCATCTTTGCATGAAATGTTCCTTTGGTATCTCTGATTTTCTTGAAGAGATCCCTAGTCTTTCCCATTCTGTTGTTTTCCTCTATTTCTTTGCATTGATTGCTGAAGAAGGCTTTCTTATCTCTTCTTGCTATTCTTTGGAACTCTGCATTCAGATGCTTATATCTTTCCTTTTCTCCTTTGCCTTTCGCTTCTCTTCTTTTCACAGCTATTTGTAAGGCCTCCCCAGACAGCCATTTTGCTTTTTTGCATTTCTTTTCCATGGGCATGGTCTTGGTCCCTGTCTCCTGTACAATGTCACAAACCTCATTCCATAGTTCATCAGGCATTCTATCAGATCTAGGTCCTTAAATCTATTTCTAACTTCCACTGTATAATCATAAGGGATTTGATTTAGGTCATACCTGAATGGTCTAGTGGTTTTCCCTACTCTCTTCAATTTCAGTCTGAATTTTGCAATAAGGAGTTCATGGTCTGAGCCACAGTCAGCTCCTGGTCTTGTTTTTGCTGACTGTATAGAGATTCTCCATCTTTGGCTGCAAAGAATATAATCAATCTGATTTTGGTGTTGACCATTTGGTGATGTCCATGTATAGAGTCTTCTCTTGTGTTGTTGGAAGAGGGTGCTTGTTATGACCAGTGCATTTTTTTTGCAAAACTCTATTAGTCTTTGCCCTGCTTCATTCCGTATTCCAAGGCCAAATTTGCCTGTTACTCCAGGTGTTTCTTGACTTCCTACTTGTGCATTCCAGTCCCCTGTAATGAAAAGGACATCTTTTTTGGGTATTAGTTCTAAAAGGTCTTGTAGGTCTTCATAGAACCATTCAACTTCAGCTTCTTCAGCGTTACTGGTTGGGGCATAGACTTGTATTACTGTGACACTGAATGGTTTGCCTTGGAAACAAACAGAGATCATTCTGTCATTTTTGAGATTGCATCTAAGTACTGCATTTCGGACTCTTTTGTTGGCCATGATGGCCACTCCATTTCTTCTGAGGGATTCCTGCCTGCAGTAGTAGATATAATGGTCATCTGAGTTAAATTCACCCATTCTAATAGTAGCTCCAAAAATCAAAGTTTCCATTTTGTTTAATGTTTAGTTCCTTTTTAAAACTAATATTTCACTTACTTTTTATTATTTATTCTTATGAACATGTCACATGGTAAAGACTTGTCTTTGGCCATGACCCTTAGCCCAGTGCAAGCCCATTTGCAACAGGTGTGATGGCCAAATCCTCACTCCAGCTCTCATATTCCCTGTGTCCTTGGCCCTGGTAAGAATTCAGACTCAATACATGTTTGTGAAAGGAACAGTGCTGATTTTGCCTTTGAAAATGCTGGAGAGCCTTCAGTAAAGCTCAAAGGAAGAAAAGCTGAATATCTTCCTATATAATTTTGCACGGTCTGTGCTCCCTACTCATATGTAGTAGTTTATAACCTTGGTCTTCACACTAGTCATCTGTCAAAGAATTCTTCCTTAAAGAGGCTTAAGCAGCAACAAAGATATATTGTTCAGGACATGGATATGTAGCCATTAATTTGTAATAACTTTAAAGGGAGTATAAAATATTGAATCAATATACTGTAACCTGAAACTAATATAATATTGTGAATCCACTATGTTTCAATTAAAATCATAAGTAAAATAAAGGAAATAAGATGGCCCCCTGAAAATAAAAAAGGAAAGAAGCTTAAGCAAGGGGCCAGCCCAAGACTTGACTTTGATGGAAGCTGTATGTCTGAGTGAGTCTGACCATGTCCTTGATCTTGGCCATCCCATCTTGTGACTCAGAAATAAGCTGAACTCCTCTGATGTCACAAGCTTTGAGAAGTTCTGCTAAATTGATTGACAAATCTTTTCCAGGACAGCCTGAGACACCCTGACACTGCTTAATTGGCAGACTGAAAATAATGGTCAAATTAAACAGCTTTCCTTGAGTTTCACCATCACCAAAGGCAGAGGCAATCTGGAAAACATGGCCTTGAGAAAAATATGCTTGGAAAATACTTTGGCTTCTTAATGTGGGCTTCCCTGGTGGCTCAGATGGTAAAGAATCTGCCTGCAATGCAGGATAGGGCATTATATTTCTAGTTTTCTAAAGGGTTTCCTCTACTGGCATAAGCACAAGTGCCACTATATTGCAACCACTAAGAAATAAACAGAAAGCTACAACACACGGGGCCAGCATGCCCTGAACTGGTGTTCTGTGGAAATTCCCTAGAGGCCCAGGGTTGCATAAAACTCAACAGGAAAAGACCATCAACCCCATCTAAACCCTATGTACTCAATATATGATTCTGTAATGTTTGAGCTTGCCAACTGTGGCTTTCAGAATTAATCTACCATTCAGCTGCTTCACAGAAAGCAGTTTCCATCTGGGCAGCTCCTTCAGGGAGCATTGGAGGTCAAAGCATTGTATGAGCTTTGGGGCCAGTTGGCCAGAACACCAGGTAACATTTTCCCAGTCAATCAAGGTCAAATCTGCAGGTGTCTGTTTGTGCTGGTGAAATACACATTTTTGTGTGTATTATGTATTTATGACCATACTATGTATGTTGGAGAAGGAAATGGCAACCCACTCCAGAATTCTTGCCTGGAGAATCCCAGGGACAGGGGAGCCTGGTGGGCTGCCGTCTATGGGGTCGCACAGAGTCGGACATGACTGAAGCGACTTAGCAGTAGCAGTAGCAGTAGCAGTAGGTGTGATGGGATGGATACAGAGAGAATCCTTGTCCCAGAGGCAAACGGAAATGATGCTGCCTTCTAGTGGCAGAGAGTGGAAAATTGAGAGAAATCCAGCCATTTTGAATAGGCTGGAGTAACTGGACAGGATCTTAGACTCCAGATAAATATACAATCTCTACTCCTCCCTGCCTTTTAAGAATCTGACTCTATACAACGCAAGAGTTCCCTTTCTAAAAGTCTATGCAACCTTTCTTGGTAGCCCATATAAATCCACCAACCAGCATATTTTGTACTACTTTCTTTGTGCTTCAACATGTGTGTGGAATCATAGTGGACACCATGGAAATTAAATTAGGCAGGACTGTGGGCTATAGTTCATGGGGTCGCAGAGTCAGACATGACTGAGCAACTAACACTTTTACTTTTTTTGCCCTCGGATAATGTATGTATCATTCAGTAGGATGGAGTGGCTTGTACCCTAGAGCAATCAGGGATAATTGCTCAAAGAATAAGCGAGTTTTTATCTGTGTGGCTCAGTTTATATGACAACAGCCTGATCTTCCTTTTGTTGCTCTGTCTACTGTCAAAGATTTTCATAACCTGGTTTCCCACTCATAGTCTATCTAGTTACATTTCATGCCACCTCTCTTACATTTTATATCCCAGGCACTCTTGGAGCTGTCTTAAGGGTGACTAGTCCCCTTAGGGAGCTAAGCTGTAAGGCTTTCTAACACATCACTAGAAATCAAGCAAAGTATAGAGGATAGAATTGTCCAAAGTCCTCAAGGAGTGGACATTATGTGAAACCCTATGATAAACTGCTAAGAGAAGGGAGTAATATCCCCCCCCCACACACACACACACACACACACACACACACACACACACACACACACACACACAGGGAGGGAGCTGTGTAAGTAACAGTAGGTTTCTAAATTTCTGCACAATTTTGTTGAACTGAGTCAGGGGCCAAGAAATGGACTTGCTTGGGACAATTAAGATGAGGAATTGCATGTTGCCATCAGAGAGCCCTCCTAGTTTCCTCTGAAGAAAGTTGAAGGAAACCAGTTAAAAGTGAGTTGAAACCTAAATGCCCATTTACAGATGAATGAATAAAGATATGTTATATATACACAATGGAATATTACTCACCATTAAAAAGAATGAACTGATGCCATCTGCAGCAACATGGATGAACCTGGGAATTATCATACTAAGTGAGGTAAGTAAGACAAAGACAAATAGCATATGACATAGCTTATTTGAGGAATCTAAAAAAAATGATACAAATGAACTTATTTACAAAACAGAAACACTCGCAGACTTAGAAAACGAATTTATGATTACCAGGGGAGAAGGGTGAGAGAGAGGGATAATTTGGAATTGACATGTACACACTGCTATATTTAAAATAGATAACCAACAAAGACTTGTTGTAAAAAAATTTTTTTTTAAATTTAGGGAACTTCCCTGGTGGTCCAGTGGTTAAGAATCTGTCTCCCAATGCAGGGGTGGTGGATTTGATCCCTGGTATGGGAACTAAGGTCCCATATGCCACAGGACAACTAAACATAGGCATCACAACTACTGAGCCTGCACGCTCGAGAGCCTGAGCTCCAAAACTAAAGGAGCCTGTGTACTGCAAAAAAGACCTAGCGTGGCCAAAAAAAAAAAAGAAATTTTAAAAAACCTTTTTGAAAAAGTGAGCTGAGAGGGGCTGTTTGTGGGCTGCGAAACTATCTGAAGTTCTCTGGATTTCCCATGCCATCTCACAACTCTGTCATTTTGACAGTTTTGCTTGAAACCACCCCATTGATAGTCTATACCAAGTTAATCTCAAAACTCAACAAAAGCTATTACTTCCTCCAGAAAATCTTCCATGACTCCATACCACACTCTGGCCCAGCCTGGTCTGTACAGATGCCCAACCGTGGTGCTTCCATTGCTGCCTGTGCCCATCTTTCTCACAGCAGTGTTATAATAAGCTGTTGATGCCTCTGACTCCTTCACTATGCTGGAAGCTCCCTGATAGGTATGAGTTGTGTCACATTTTCTATATACACACAGCATCACTCCAGCTCCTGGTTATTTCTGGTTATTAGAGCTCCTGGTTACTTCTGGTTATTAGAGCTCTTTATTAACTAGGAAAAAGAGAGATCACTAAGAATGCCTGAGTAGAGGGATTCACAGACGAATACCTGGATTGGATTCTGGCCAACGGGTAAGTGGGATTTGCAGTCAGGGGATGTCCTTCCTGCCAGTAGAGTGATCCTGAGCATGAATATGTGAAACAAACAATAAAGAACACAAGCCCAACTGTGAGAAGCAAATGTTTTCCCATATATCTAATGAAGATCTAACAAAGTCCATTTCCTTTTGTTCAGTCCTTTCCAGAGTATCAGAGAAATAAAAATATGGTGCATGCATGCTAAGACATTCCAACTGTGTCTGACTCTTTGTGACACTATGGAACGTGGCCCACCATACTCCTCTGTCCATGGGATTCTCCAAGCAAGGATACTGGGGTGGGTTGTCACGCCCTCCTCCAGGGAATCTTCCCAACCCAGGAATGGAAACTGCATCTCTTACACCCGCGTTGGCAGGTGGGTTATTTACTACTATTGCCACTAAAAATATGGTATAAATGTGCAACTGGAATTGTGAGCAGACAGAAACCTTGGTTGCCATTCTGGCCATGAAATCAAGTCTTCTCAGGAGCTGTATGAATTCAGAGGACAAGATCCTTCCCAGCACATCCCCTTCCCATGACTCCCCCCAACACCCAATAAAGTCCCTAAACAGAGAGATCTTGTTCAGGTAGGTATCACAGCTCAAAGTCAAAACAGTTAGAGGCTGACCAGAATAGTGGGTCCTTGACCTCTCTGCCCTTCCCACTCATAGGCTTCAACTTACTATTGGTGGTCCATCTGTTTCTTGAGCACTGGGTAGAAGATTATTTTTCAGACAAGATAGGGTTTATTTTATTTTTACTTTTTATGCTGTGTGTGTGTGTGTGTGTGCACGTATGTATGTTCAGTCATGTTTGACTCTTTGCAACCCTATGGACTGTAACCTACCATGTTCCTTGGTCCATTGAATTCTCCAGGCAAGCATACTGGAGTGTGTTTCCATTTCCTTTTCCAGAGGAATCTTCCTGAACCAGGGATCAAACTTGCATCTCTTGCACTGGCAGCCAGATTCTCTACCACAGTGCTACCCTGCAAAGGAAAATATATAATACCATTAGTTTTATTCCAGAATACATCATCTTAATGATAATAAAAAGCTTTTGTAGGCATATAAGTGCCAATACATTTTTGAAGACCCAAATTTTAACAAATAGAATAGACAAATTCATAAGACAAGAAATCAGAGTACTTTGGCCAAAAAATAAAAAAATCTGGCTCAACATTCTGCTTGCTGGTTTTACATATACTGTATAAACAGTAAGTATGGATGTGAATGTTATAGCTTTTTTAAGGGAATGAAGTAATGTCTAGCTCACTTTTCCAATGTTATGCAGGAACTACAATGCTCTTTGACAGCAAACAATAAGTGCAAAGTCTGCATTTCCACCATCTCAGAGCAAAGCACCAAGAACTTCCTGCAAAAGATAGCCAGCACAGAGAATCTGGTCAATGTCTGCAGCAGGAAAAATTAATGGTGCAAGAAAGGAGGGACGTGATGCATGACTGGGAGGAGGTTCAAATTTCAGAAGTGGCTCTGCAGCTTCAGAACATTTTCTCTGGTCTCAGGCCTGTCTGCCACTGGATTCTGTGTGCCCTGATCTAAATCTTTAACCAATATGAACCTGGATGACGATGACTCAATTTGCTCAGAAGTTTGATTGAGGGCATCCTCCTCACTTGCTAAAACTCTGGGTGAAATTTCTATCCCGAAGATGCAGTGTAGCTGATTAGATATATTAGCTGAGGCTAGAGTGACAGAGGGCTTCCCTGGTGGCTCAGAGGTTAAAGTGTCTGCCTGCAATTGAGGAGAACTGGGTTCGATCCCTGGGTCAGGAAGATTCCCTGGAGAAGGAAATGGCAACCCACTCCAGTATTCTTGCCTGAAGAATCCCATGGACAGAGGAGCCTGGTGGGCTACAGTCCACGGGATCGCAAAGAGTCAGACATGACTGAGCAACTTCATTTCCACTTTCAGAGTGACAGAACTGCTCTCATTTATCAATTCCCTAGACTTGGGGACACCTTCCTTATCAGTTATCAGGTCATCACCTGGACCCCTGAAGTTAATATTTTCTACATCTTCTACTCCAGCTGAAGTGTCTGTTAATTCTTCTGTCTTCACAGATATGGCTTAATGAAAGGAGACTTGTGAACACTGAGTAGCTGTAAGATGCTCATTTGGGGACCATCTTTCAGAAAGGTCTTTAATACCTGTCTGGCCCTCAGTTACTGTCTCTGATTGACAGATAACACCTTCAGATGTACTTTCTGAAGCTGGTTTACTACAAAAGACCAAAAATTCATTTAGTTCCTTCAAGGTTGCTGTTATAGATAGCCCTCTGTTGACTCCACAGAGGGCTAACTGCCACAGAGACTTAAAGAGACTTATATTCATTTGTTCAACATTATTTTCTGGAAGCTGTACATCCTGAATTGAAATGGACTTACTCAAAATTTCAGAGGAAGGGTTACATTTCTACTTCCATCAAAGGACTATCTAAGGTGAGATCAGGTACACCAATGTTCTTGACATTAGTATTCTGATTGCCTGCTGAATTAAGCATAGCAACTAGGGATTGTTCTACTGTATCTATTTACAAAAGAGTTTCTGAATTTGAGGAGCCAAAGCATCCTGCTGCTAAAATTCTTTTCTCTTAGCCTGTCTCCTTTCACTGTAGTTTCCAAACAAACACTTCTTGTTGATTCTGTTACCTTTCTTCAAGAAGTTTGAGGTCTTCTGTGTTACAAAGATGTTCTCCATCATGTGAAGCATTTTGTTGTGTACCCTCATGCTGTTCATTCCTTGGTTCTTCATGTTGCTGAAGGCTATTTACTTGACTCAGGTACTGATATTCTGGATGCCAATCGTTTTCACCTATAAGCCTCTGTAGTTCTTGCTTCCTAGTAGTTGTGACAGATAAACTAGCTTTCTGTCTTGTGTGGAGATGATGAGGCCCTGGGAGTTTCTTTCAGCTTCCCAGGTGGCTCCGGGTATAGAATCTGCAGGACATGCAGGTTCGATCTCTAGGTCTGGAAGATTACCTGAAGGAGGAAACTCTACTCCGGTATTCTGATGGGATAATCCGGTGGACAGAGGAGCATGGTTGGCTACAGTCCATGGGGTCACAAAAAGCCAAACACAACTGAGTGAGTTATCACACACATGCTTCTTTCGGCAGATTTCTCTAGGTCATCTGCACCAACAGCTTCTTTGAGTATTCTGCAAAGTAGTAGCTGTACTCTGCTTTGCTGGAGCACTGTCTGCTGAAGAAGCACAATCAGAAAGGTCCTGTAGAGGAAGATGTTCTTTCATTTCTGAGGGTTATCTGGAATTCAGCTGAGGCCTTCAATGTCTTCACAACTTTAGGTTCAATGCTGTCTGGGTCACTGGGCTTGATGGGGGGCGGGGGCAGACTGAAGCAGAGACAGAATCAGTAAGACTTAAGAATTACCAGTCATGAGTCTCTTGGGAAGGATGGGCTTGATGGTTAAATGCATTTGAAATTGGTGATGATGATATTCCCAGTGAGTTCCTATACTGCTTTTTTCCTCTGGTCTGGGGCCCACTCCAGCTGCAATACACACATACTATATATATGCATTATGGATTCTGACACTCTGCATCTTCTATGGATTTCTGAAGGGCTTCTGCTAATTCTTGTCTGCAATCTCCTCTGGCCTCTAACCTGGCCCCATATGCCAACGGGGTACACTCTGGTAACTCTCTCTCGGGAAGGAAGATGGTCTGTGAGCCTGTGGTGCTCATCATGAGTACATTTCTCTTGAGGTCAATGGAACATTGATGCCATTTCAACATATCCAGTCCTGGAAGCACGTCTACAGGTTCTTCCTAAAGTATAGAGAAGGAACAAGCCAGGAAATCTGCTTCCTTTTGAACCTGAACTAGATGTACTCTTCCAATAATCTTCTGGGAGCCCATTCCTTTGGCCATGCCTGCCCACCAATAGTCCACCAGCCTCATTATATTACAGCTTTCTGCACAAGCTTGGTTCATCATAATCATCTGGGCACCTGAGTCAACAAACACTTTCACAGGATGTCCATTCACTTCGCAGTTAATACAAAGCATCATTACTCAGCCCAAACTTTCCAGAGCCTCTTCCGTAGTTATTGCCATGTTTTCTTCAATGTTCTATTACCTTGCATCTTCTATTTCTGCCTGAGTTTCAAGATTATAAGAGTCCACAGAAAAGAGACAAATCCTTTCTTGCTCTCTCCTTGTGGCTCCATCAGGAACCTAGAAAATTTCTCAAGATATTCTCTGAGCAGAGCATCTGCCAGGGGTGGGTTGTGTTGCTTCAGCAAAGGCAGCTCAGAGGGAACTGGCAAGCAATACGTCTCAGAGCAAGGCTGGATTGCCCAAGTCCTGAAGCTATTTCTCCAAGAGATGAGTGGGACTGCTGGGCTCCTTTGTAGCTGGCGCTATGGGAATTTTGGGTTTTTGGTTTTAATTTTTTTTCCTTGAGGGTTGATTTTATACTAAGAGGTGAGTCTTTTATACATGTAGATAAAATAGGCTATAAAAAATAAGTACCTCAAAATAAAATGGCTCTTAGCATACCTCCCCATATCCACCTCTCTCTTCACACCTCTTACTTTAGGAAGTACTGTTGACTGAAAGTATCCAGTTGTATTCCTTTGAAGAAAGCATTCTGATAGACGACGGAGTCTGTTGGGTAAGTTCGGGAACTGCACCAGAGGTCGAGGGTCTGCTTTCTCCTTCTGCCGTAAAATCCCAGAGCCGCCATCTTGTAAGCCTTAAGCAGCCCATGACCCATGGCGGTCTGTGAGGTCTTTCAGCGGGAGACGGTCTGTCTCTCAGCTGCAAGGAAGTCGGATTCCGCCCGCACAGGGGAGGTGTGCAGCTGCAAGTCGGCGTCGACCTGGAGGGAAAATGTCACCTCGAGGAAGGCCCTCTGCACACAGTACGCGGTGAGCAGCCTGGCCCTGGTGGACCTGACTCTGCTGGGCGCTGCCTGGGCTGGGCGTCCGGACGGGACATCAGGGCAACGGCGGGGCCAGGCTGGTGCTGCAGGCAGCAGCCCAGGCGCCAGCTCGCCGGATAGTTGCTCACCTCCCTTACGGTCGCTCGGTGACTCCCTTGGCAAGCGGGGCCGCCACCACCCGCCTTCCGTGAAGCCCCTTGAGGTTTTACTTGAAAGACTGCTGCTCAGGGCTGTTATCTGGTTAAGCAGATGAAGGGTGCAAAGTATTGACTCATACTTCCTTTTCTGGTTTTTGATGGTCTTCTGAAACAGAGACACTAGTTTTCTGTTTCTTGACTTAGGTATAAGAGAGGGGAGAGAGTTGGAAGAAAAGGAGGGGAACACCCCTTCTTAGGGGAAAGACTGAAATGATAACTATGACATTGCCATGAGAGATTATCCTGGAACAACAACCTTTAGACCATGTTTTAAGACTGAAAGTGTTATATCCATACTCCCCCTCCAAAGCCCCCGCCCCGCTTTTTTAAGCAACCTTTTTTTTTTTTTTTTAAAGTCTTTATTGAATTTGCGATAGTATTGCTTCTGCTTTAGGTTTTGGTTTTATGGCCAGGAGGCATGTGGGATCTTAGCTACTCGACCGGAGATTTCAACACACACCCCTTGCCTTGGAAAGGGCTGCTAGTCTAAACCACTGGATCGCCATGAAAGGCCCTATAACCATACTCTTATAAACTGTTTCACCTGCTTCTTCATTGCAGCTGAAGATCCATTTAGAGAGCTGACCCTAACTTCTACACAAATCTTAATAATAAAAAACAATGTCAATTAAATGGATCATAGACCTAAATGTCGGAGAAGGCAATGGCACCCCACTCCAGTACTCTTGCCTGGAAAATCCCACGGATGGAGGAGCCTGGTAGGCTGTAGTCCATGGGTTCGCTAAGAGTCGGACACGACTGAGTGACTTCACTTTCACTTTTCACTTTCATGCATTGGAGAAGGAATTGGCAACCCACTCCAGTGTTCTTGCCTGGAGAATCCCAGGGACGGCAGAGCCTGGTGGGCTGCTGTCTGTGGGGTCGCACAGAGTCAGACACAACTGAAGCAACTTAGCAGCAGTAGCAGCAGACCTAAATGTAAAAGCTAATACTATAAAACTTCTATAATACTATACAACTTCTAGAAGAAAGCATAGAGAAATTTTGTGACCAAAATTAGGTAAGGCCAAAATTTCTTAGATTTAGCACACACAAAAAAACCATGATAGAGGAATTCTCTGGCAGCTCAGAGGTTAGAGCTCAGCACTCTCACTGCTGAGTTTCCTGGTTCTATCCCTGGTGGAGAACGAAGATCCCACAAGCTGTGAGACCAAAAACTAAATAAACAAATAAAACTTTAAAAAAATTTTTTTAATTCAACTGAAAAAAAAGAAAAATTGATAAATTCAGATCAGATCAGTCACTCAGTCGTGTCCGACTCCTTGCGACCCCATGAACTGCAGCACGCCAGGCCTCCCTATCCATCACCAGGCCTCCCTATCCATCACCAGCCCTCGGAGGTCACTCAGACTCATATTCATCGAGTCACTGATGCCATCCAGCCATCTCATCCTCTGTCGTCCCCTTCTCCTCCTGCCCCCAATCCCTCCCAGCATCAGAATCTTCTCCAATGAGTCAACTCTTCGCATGAGGTGGCCAAAATACTGGAGTTTCAGCTTTAGCATCATTCCTTCCAAAGAAATCCCAGGGCTGATCTCCTTCAGAATGGACCAGTTGGATCTCCTTGCAGTCCAAGGGACTCTCAAGAGTCTTCTCCAACACCACAGTTCAAAAGCATCAATTCTTCAGCGCTCAGCCTTCTTCACAGTCCAGCTCTCACATCCATACATGACCACAGGAAAGACCATAGCCTTGACTAGGCGAACCTTTGTTGGCAAAGTGATGTCTCTGCTCTTGAATATGCTATCTAGGTTGGTCATAACTTTCCTTCCAAGGAGTAAGCGTCTTTTAATTTCATGGCTGCAGTCACCATCTGCAGTGATTTTGGAGCCCAGAAAAATAAAGTCTGACACTGTTTCCACTGTTTCCCCATCTATTTCCCATGTAGTGATGGGACCAGATGCCATGATCTTCGTTTTCTGAATGTTGAGCTTCAAGCCAACCTTTTCACTCTCCACTTTCACTTTCATCAAGAGGCTTTTTAGCCCCTCTTCACTTTCTGCCATAAGAGTGGTATCATCTGCATATCTGAGGTTATTGATATTTCTCCCGGCAATCTTGATTCCAACTTGTGTTTCTTCCAGTCCAGCATTTCTCATGATGTACTCTGCATAGAAGTTAAATAAACATGGTGACAATATGCAGCCTTGACGTACTCCTTTTCCTATTTGGAACCAGTCTGTTGTTCCATGACCAGTTCTAACTGTTGCTTCCTGACCTGCATACAGATTTCTCAAGAGGCAGATCAGGTGGTCTGGTATTCCCATCTCTCTCAGAATTTTCCACAGTTTATTGATAAATTTATTGATAAATTGCATGTCATCAAAATTAAACATTTTAATTTCATCAAAATTAATCATTTCTCTTGCACAAAATGTCAACTGCATTGATTAATTCATTTAAAATAGTTATTAAATGTCTATCATGTGCCAACACCCTTTTAGGTGTTAAATTATGGCAATGAGCTGGATTCCCTCTATTACACTGGAGTTGCAGAAAAATGAAAATCTTTAAAAGATTTTCAACAAATGAAAAACATGAAGCAAAGAAAAGTTTATTAACACAAGCATCCCTGCTATATGTTTTTAAGTTTTTTGTTTAAGTACATGGACAGGATGCAATACCAGAAAATAATGGGAAAATACTGAGAAGTGTGTGTATTATCATTTGGTATTTGTTGAATCTTGTATCATTTGAGCAAGAATCCTAAGGATGTGGATGCAGGATAAAGAACATTAGAGCTTTGGAGGATGCTCTGAGGCCACATTTCACTCCAGATTGTGTATTGTGCTGTGGGACTTGAGAATTAGGCAACCACGGGTTAGATAATTAGTTCCTGCCATGAGCTGTGGGATCTTAGATTGTGATGAAAATGCCTAGCTTGTAGAGTTGTTGTAAGGATTAATGAGGTAATAAATGCTCAGTGTATAACTATACCTCAGTAAAAGGAAACTCACTGGATGATGACAGTGATGATCATAATAAAATCCAATCAGTTTCCAAAAGTTGACTGGACTGAAAAAGTCACCCATTAATTTTGAGAAATATGCCTGTTCCCCTAGGGTTTATGGGAGGTTTGGGGCACTTCCTTTCCTCTCCCCATCCTGTGTGCATGACAGGTATCACTAACCAACCTACCACAGCACTCTTCAATTAGCCTAGATCAGGCTTCAAAGTCCTCTCCAGGCAGACAATTCTCCAGTTAGCACTGGAGATAAATGTATCTGCCATTCCTAACTTAAGGGTTCAGTAGACAACTAAAGAATGATTATAAATTTATTTTTCTTACAAAGGCCCAAGTTAAGCCTAACAAGGGATGAATAGGGGTTCTAGAAAGTGCTTGGCCACAATATACTACAAGTTTATATCCTAAATAATCAGTCATTGGTTGACTTTTTATTTAAACTGTGTTCTGTTCATTCTAAATTCAAAAATAAGTGATTTATCATTTACCCAACTCTTGGGATTTCTTGAGAGTAGGCCTTTGACTTTTCAAGCCTAGAGCCACATACCTGCCATCTCATTTTATAATTAGAGGGGTTGTTCTAGGTTAGGAGGCCCTTGAGCTCCATCTGACAGGAAATAACTCCATGAGGCAGAAAGAAAACCTGTCAGGTCAATGTTCTGGTAATCTGACTCAGCTAAGGCAATGATGCTCAAAAGGGCAGAAGCTCCCTTATGGCATGGTTCTCAGCCTTGGCTACTGCATAGAATCAACTGAACAGTTTTTAAAACCCCAGATGATCAGGAATCGGTCCTGACCAACTATTAACATATCAGAGGCTCTGCAGATGCTGCCCAAGTGTCAGTATTAAGTTAAAGCTCTTACGGTAATTTTGTGTGCAGCCAAGGTTAAGAATTATTGTTCTAAGGTGTTTTGGAAATTTACAAGATGTCTCTATTGTCCCAATAATTGGGACACAGATTATTACTGGCATTTTTCTTAGCAGAGATATGGATGAGATGTTGTAATGTCTTATAATGCCTAGGACAGTTCCTTCCTAATAAAAAAATTGCCCCACCTTTTGAATGTCCTACTGAATATCAATATGGTTGAAAAAAATTATATAACCTGGAACTTAACTTCGGACACGACTGAGCGACTTCACTTTGACTTTTCACTTTCATGCATTGGAGAAGGAAATGGCAACCCACTCCAGTGTTCTTGCCTGGAGAATCCCAGGGACGGGGGAGCCTGGTGAGCTCCCGTCTATGGGGTCGCACAGAGCGGACACGACTGAAGCGACTTAGCAGCAGTAGCAGCAGGAACTTAACTGTACCTTACAAATAAACACAAAGTATTATTTGCATGTTTTTGATTCACACACACAGAATTTTCCTGGAATGTAATCAGCATTTAAATCAAGGTAAAATTTTGCTTTATTTAGAAATTTACTAGGAGTTGCTTACCTTGTCAGACAATCATATCACTAATATCAGCACTACTTGTTGTATTTGAGTTGTCAGCATTTGTAGCTGTGGTTTCCATGGTGATGCTATATATAGGTGACAGTATCTGATGATCTCTTTGTGCTTGAATGTTCAGATATTGCAATGTATACTACTTTCAAGGAAGACCAAGTTTTTTTTTTTTTTTTTTAAATGGCTAAAAACAGTTAACAGGTTTTATCACAGTGTCAGTGCTTTGGGATGTCAGAGATTTTGCACCTGGAGATATGCTAGTATGACTGGACACTCTTAGGGTCTTTCAAAGTGGAGCCAGGCAACACCTTTTTCAGTTTGTTTGTTGTTTGTTTTTTCAACTGTCTTTTGCCTTAATACCACCCTTCTATCTCATTCTTGCCTCCATGTAAACTTCTGAGAGCTATGGCTTCTCTTTAGGAAAACCTTAACTAGGCATTCTGTGCTTTTATGAACAGAAGAACTAAAACTATTCTTTTGGGGCTCATCCATAAATCTTAAAAGCTAGACTCTTAACATTTCCTTTCCATTTTCCATCCAACCCTGACTTTGCTTACCTGGAGTACTGTATTAGCTAGTGAAGAGATTCATTTCCCTCATTCAGGGGGACATCATCTAATGTTGCTGTCAGAGTCCATCCAATCTGTGCCAAATAAACTGTCAGGTCTTGTAAGCATAATATACTAAGGTCTTTGTCCAGGAGCAATCCTCTGTGTAACCCAGTTTTTCACTGCGAGGACCTTAAGTACCATAGTAGGAGATGGTGGGGAGGGGTTCATAGCCAGCTGTAGATTTCCAGCTGAAGAAGCACTGAAAAGGTAACATAACCCCATATTACAAAACTTCATATTTTGAATAAGGTAATACACAAGCCATTCCAGATAGAGGAGAATCCGTCTAAATGTTAAGGACCCTCCAGAATGAAGGTTTCACAGTGAGCATCCAAAACCATATAGTAATAGAATTTCTTCTTATTTAAGGAGAATGAGTATTTCTTGAGTACTAATTAACAGCTGGGAATAGTATTCAGGCTTTTATAGTCATTGTCTTCACTAATTCTCCCCAAAGCACTTTGAGTTAAGAACCAGCAAGTCATTTTACAGATGAGGAAACTGAAATTCAGAGAGGTTAAGTTACTTGACTGAGTTAAGTGGCAGAATCTAGACAACCCTAGTGTGTCTAGCTTCATGGTTCAGGAGATCAGCTGCCATGCTTTAGGCTCCATTGCCTTACCTAACACGTTATATGTGCTGTAGTTTACACCTGCTTCCTTGTATTTGCTCCTGGCATATCCTGTAGTCTTACTCAAAATCCTGTGTGTGACCAGAGCCCCCAGCTAACTGGACCAGTGAGTGCTTCCCTTGGAAATAAAATGTGAGTCACAAATATGAGCCACATTTGTTAGTTTTAACTTTCCAGTAGACACATTTTAAAAGGTAAGAATAAGTAGATGAAATTAATGTTTTATGTAACCCAGTACATCCAAAGTAATTTTCACTTTTGTACTATACCTTCAGAATATGTTGTATAATTACACTTTCAGCACCTCTCAGTTTGGACTGTACCCACATTTTAATTGCTCAGTGTGGCTAGAAGCTACTGAGTTGGACTTCGCCAGTCTCAATGCAGAGATCTCAATCCTCATAATAATCTTAGGTGCTCTTCAGAGAACAGGAAAGAAAGAAAGAACAAGTTTCTAGTTATTTGCTTGATTTACAAGTACAAGAAAAGAATAAAAGGAATAAACTCTACAATTTTCATCTACAACTATAGTCATATTTGCCTGAGAGCAGATGAGAAGCTGAATGATGAGTCTACGCCATTACATGACGTTCTCTTAGAGGGATGCTTAACGCAGAAAATCAAGAAGTCCCAGACCCTGTCCAAAGGGTGACCCATGAAGCCAGCTCACCGAGGGCATCCAGTTGGGTCACCATCAGCTCTCAGTCCTCACATTCACTCTCACACCTGCCCCAGCATGAGAGGCAAGGTGCATAGCCAGCCCTCAGGAGCATGGCACAGGCTCTGTTCTTCATACACTGATTCTTATATCTGAAGAGCAGAGGGAAACCTCAAACCTCCTCTGCCCTCCAAACCTATGGAGAATCCTCTACCCTAGTGTTTCACAGAGTTTTGCACACATCACAGTCACCTGGAGGGCTTGTTAAAACTCAGATTGCTGGACTTTAGCCCAAGAATTACTGATTCAGGGAGTCTGGTCTAGGGCCTGGGAATGTGCATTTGCAGTAAGTTCCCAGGTGCTGCTGCTGCTGCTGCTGCAGGTCCAGGGACCACACTTTGAGAACCAGCACCCAATCCTAAAGAATCAACAAATAATTCAAGAGCAAGAACAAATCTAAAAGGCACAGGTACCATTTTCACCCTTAATGAGACCAATACGATTTTTACATCACTGATATCTTTGACTGTTTTTCCCCTGCCTCCCATTTTCTCCTCTAGTCCAGGAAGGGATAACGTGATCATGATTAGAAGAGACAACACTGAAGGGAAGAAATTAAAGGGGGCGGGAAAGCTGGAGGTAAATAAGGAGAAGGACTGCGACAGATCACTGGGAGTTCAGGATGGCGGAGAATCATGTGAAACCGGTACTCAGAAGGAAAAAGAGCAGCAACACCCCCCACCCTGGCCCATTCCCCTCAGCTAGGACAGATGTACAGATTAGAGGCAAGTTTGCCAAGTCACAAAGGCATCTCAACAAAGATGATTTTCCTCTTTGCTTTTGAAGGGGGGACACAGTGTCTGAACTCTGTGTGACAGCAGGCAATAGCAAATACATCAAAGAGTCTGGGACATGGTTTGGTGCGAGCTTCTTCATTTCTAACCTTTCAGGGTACCTGGATGTTAAAAGGAGGGGCAGTGAGACTTGCTGAGTTGGAAGCAGCTGGGAATTTGGAATGCATCTCTGGAGATACATGCTGAGCCTGGCTCAGAACTTCCAAGAAAACTCCGGGAGGGAGGAAAAACAGTGCAATGACATGACGCCTGGGAGGGCTTGCCTCGGCCTTGCTGAGTCGCCCAGAGATTGCGTTCCAGCTGTACTGCAGTGACCCAATGTTCCAGTAAACAAGGGGGGATGGACGGCACAGACCTCAGATCAGGCTACGCTGAGGCTTTTAAAATAGAACACAGGGGGCTAGCTGGGTGCGGTCAGGGTTGTGGGGGTTGCCTTTGTGCATTTCCTGGATCAGGGCGGTACACCCACACCACCCACCAGACACACATACACATCCTCACTTCCAGTGGAACTTGGACAAATATCAAATTCTCAGTGGGTCTAATCTGCAATGGTCAGAAACTAGTGAACTCCTTTAGGACGCCTCCCAGGAACCCCAGAACAGGAGTGTTCAAAGGGGCCCCTGAGTCAGGCCAAGGCAGGCTACTGACTAATACTGTCCACTCCCTAAGCAATACTTCTGACTTCCAGAAAGACAGACCTACTACAGACAAGCACAGTCAGTCAGTCCATTTCCCCATTTGATTTCATGGTACAAAACAACTGACTGATGATCCTATGATTCCTTGGGTTTTTTTCCTACCCTCCCTGCCTCACCCCTCCCTGTCTCACGCCTATTTTCTTCACTTCATTTCACTAGCCAGTGAATGGGCTTAAGCAGAAATCAGAGGGACTTAGTAAAAATATGAGGAAGGGTACTCGGGCTTAGAGAGCAAGATTCTGGTGTCCGTCTGCCTGGAGCTTTGTAGACTTATTAGCATAGATAGGTTCCCCCTCCCATCACATAAATGTGTGAGTGATATTTTGGATTCCACATGACTACTAGGTGACCACATGACTTATTGTCCACATTGAGACTTCTCTGAGAATTAAAAGGGATGGGCGCTATTGGAACTTCTGGGACAAAGCCCTTAACCAGGACATATGGTCACCTGCATGACTCATCCTACATGTTCATTTCTCATCCTACATGTCACTATCCCACCTCACGTCACAAATTACGTTTTTATTGTGGCCAATTTTTCCTTTCCCTTTCCTGGTTTTTGACCAACTATTCCTTTATTTTCTTGGATAACATTGATCTTCGGGTGATCATTAGATCTCTGTGTTGAAGTGGGGAAAAGTCAGGTTTAAAAAATTCCCCATATGAAAAGCTGTATGACTCCTCCACTGAAGATCTGGGTGGTGTTTTCCAGCAATCTCCAGAAGCTGGTTTTCTATTCCAGAGACTTACTTCATTCTGGATTTTAGTGCCCAGTGCGTATTGTCAGCTTTTACTCACCAAATGGTCACGCCCCAGTTTTCAGACAAGCAGAACAACATGAAAAATGGTAATGATTTCTTGAGTACTCATGGCAGGAAAAAAAGCCTTTCTCATAACTGTTTCCTTCAGAATGAGGATAGTAGGCCCGGCCTTTCTATTTCTCTAGTGTGTGTGGATTATTTCTAATGTTTATAGCTACTCTGTGAAGTTCTAATTATCCTTTTATTGACCAGGGCTGTACATTGAAGCCAGAGAAAGGAAGTCGGCAAATAATGTGTGTGCCTGCTCAGTTGCATCCAACTCTTTGTGACCCCATGGACTCTCATCTGCCAAGCTCCTCTGCTCATGGAATTTTCTGGGCAAGAATACTGGAGTGGAGTCACATTTCCTTCTTCAGGGCATCTTCCTGACCCAGGGATCGAACCTGAGTCTCTGGGGTCTCCTGTATTGGCAGGTGAATTCTTTACTACTAGCACCACCTGGGAAGCCCCATGCAAGTCGTATCCAAATCCAGATTTACCTGGTCCCACAGCGCATGCCTGTGCTCCACCAGGCCATCTATGTACCTGCCTTTGCAAATCTGACTTGACTTTCTTCCCAGGGACTGTGGGACCTATAGACTCTTTCAATGGCAGCCTTCATACAGTGCTGAGGCCCTCTCTCATAATTGGCCAGCTTAGAATAACCCCCTGATGGACACTTGCTTATTCTTCAGAGACCCATTTTTCTTTCTTTTTCCATTATGTTTGGTGATGATTTCATAGTCCTGCCAGCCCTCCTTACTGCACATTGAGACTCTGGCAGCCCCAGAAAAGTACTGGGTGTGATAGCACATGGGCTGGGGGTCTGGCAGTTTTGGCTAAAGTTCAGAGAGATCAGAAAATCTCAGACCTGGTAATAAGATTAGATTAAAAACAACACCAGTGAGATGAAAGGTGTAGTGACTTTGGGTCTAAGTCTCCTGTAGGAGCAAGACTCAGTAGCAAGCAAAGGTCTCCCAGGCCAAGTACCTGCCAGGGCAGCATTCTGTGCATGGAAGCAGGGAACACATCTGCTTAGAGCTGGGATCAAGGTGGTGGAGACTAGGACAGACTTAATTACCTGAAGTTCTGAATGTCCTTCCTCATCCCAACTGACTTACCTCTGATCATTCTGCCAGGTGTATACGTTTCTCTAGCCCTAAAAGACCATTTCTCACAATGCCTGACTTCCTTCCCTTCCCCTGCCTCTTTCAAAATATAGCATAGTGTGCCGATGAGCATGGGCTTGGAAATCAGATACCCTGGGTTTGCATCTATTGGGTGTGTGACTTTGGGCATGTTCTAACTTTTGTTTGTAATCTTCATCCATAAAATGAGGATGATAAGTAGAACCTACTAGAAGGATTAAAATAAGTAAAGTTATCATTCACCTGTTATAGGGTAAGCATTCAACAAATGATTAGTGTTTATATTACTACTGTTGCTATGGCTTGAGGTTGGCATAAGTTCTTCCTCCAGAATCCTCCAGCTCAAGTGCAGTAGGAACAGAGAGCATGTAAGAGATAAAAGGGCTCTAGCATCCGTCTCTGAGAAGGCGATGGCACCCTACTCCAGTACTCTTGCCTGGAAAATCCCATGGATGGAGGAGCCTGGTGGGCTGCAGTCCATGGGGTCGCTAAGAGTCAGACATGACTGAGCGACTTCACTTTCACTTTTCACTTTCATGCATTGGAGAAGGAAATGGCAACCCACTCCAGTGTTCTTGCCTGGAGAATCCCAGGGACGGGGGAGCCTGATGGGCTGCCGTCTGTGGGGTCACACAGAGTCGGACACGACTGAAGTGACTTAGCAGCAGCAGCAGCAGCAGCAGCATCCATCTAGTTCAACTTCTTCAGCTGGGAAGGAACCTCATGTGCAGAGAAGGTTAATTGGCTTGTCCAAGGTTATTTGCCTGAATAGTTTCAATCTTCATATAAGAGAGTTAATTAGTTAAAGCAGGAGAAAAAGCTTTGGCTTTGGAATCAGACATGTGAATTTGTTTTCCACTTGCCAGCTAGGAGTTCTTAGACAAGTGACTTGACCTGATTCTGCCTCATTTCCTCATCTTTGACAATGAGTTAGTAGAGCCAGTCTCCCAGGATTGTGGAGAGGATTTAGCAGGCTGGTATAGATCATGTATCCAGTGGGCACTAGTTGCTTGTTTCCCCACACATCCTTAGAACATTCCAGGGCCAATTATTACAGTACAGCCTAGTAGAAGGGAGTGAGTGCAAAATAGAGCTTGGAAACACAATGAACTTTGCCTGAAAGTTGAAATTGGGACATTGAGAAATAACTTTTTATTATCAATCTGCAAATGCCCACTTTACAGAAAGTTGGATGCATTAATCAGACAGGAGTCCCCTCTGATGAGGCTGAGAGCAAAGGCTGAGAAGGTGATCTGTGGTCTGACCTAGGACTCTAAATGAAAGAGAATGAAGAGAGCTGGGGCTGCAGTGGAGGAGAGTCCTCAGGGAAGATAATCTTGAGGACTTTAAACTGATCTGTAGAATATCTTCCAAAACAATTTTGAAAGCATCCTGGTTTTTAGACACAAATTGTATTTTGAATTGGTAACACAAAGTAGGGAGTGGCTTTGAGATGGGTGGCGATTTTTCAGATGCAGTGGTTTTGGAATGGGGAGCACAAGGCAAGTTTTGGAATGAAAAGTGAGTTCTGGTGTGGGTTTGTTCCAAGATGAATATGGAGAAGGACATAGATACTCCACAGAAGCTCAACCCCTGAGTGATCCGATTCCAGGTTTTGAAATTGACCCAGGGGCAGAATTTGGAAACTTAAAATGGAAAGGCAGAGGAGAAGCAATTTTGCAACTAGACAAGTGACTGACTCTAGAAGTCCTCTGGGGAGAAAAAGGTTTGGAAAATGTTGTGTAAGCCATTTCTAAATGCCCAGGCTTCCCTGGTGGCTCAGATGGTAAAGCGTCTGTCCACAATGTGGGAAACCTGGGTTCCATCCCTGGGTCGGGAAGATCCTCTGGAGAAGGTAATGGCAATCCACTCCAGTACTATTGCCTGGAAAATCCCACGGACAGAGGAGCCTGGTAGGCTACAGTCCATGGGTCGCAAAGAGTCAGACACGACTGAGTGACTTCACTTTCCTTTCCTTTTCTAGGGATAATTAGGGTAAGATTGATTGAGTCTAAGAGAGGACTGTGGCCTTGTGCTTGTAATTCACCCAAATGCTGGGTGACCTGTGGAAGGGAGAGTAGTGATGATTACCCTCCTCAAGTGCAAGCAAAGTATATGGCCCTGTTTAACAAGCAAACAAGTGAGCAAACACAGCAGAGAAATTTGTTCTCAAACTATATACTTCTTTATGTTCTTGTCACCTGACAGTCCTAGTGCCTGCTCAAAGGGAACACATTCCATAAATATTTAAATGAAATAATGGCTTGGCTGCCTTAGAAGATAGTGAGTTCACCAGCGTACAAAGTATTTAAGCAGTAGTCATGCAACAGGAACTGTAGAGATGGTTTCAGGATCTTTGGGGGTATAACTAATAATCATTAGTATTTTTAGCAATCCTAAGATTCTGGGCCTCCAGCATAGTATAGTAATTCTCTATAACAGTTGGATCTGATTTGAACATTGGGGTCCCGGGTAATAATTATGAAAATGTTCAAGGAACTCCAGAGAAGAATGGATGAACATAGGAAAATACAACAATCCAAAATCTACAGGATACAGTAAAAGCAGTTCTAAGAGGGAAGTTTATAGCACTACAAGCCTACCTCAAGAAACAAGAAAAATCTCAAACAATCTAACCTTACATCTAAAAGAACTAGAAGAACACACAAAGTTATTAGAATGAAAGGAATAATAGAATCAGAGCAGAAATAAATGAAGTAGATATGAAAAAATGGAAAAGATCAATGAAACTAAGGGTTGGTTCTTTGAAAAGATTAAAAAAAAAACAAAAACAGATAAACCTTTACCCATACTCATCAAGAAAAAAGAGGGCCCAAATAAATAACATCAGAAATAAAAGAGAAGTTACAACTGACACTACAGAAATACAAAGTATCAAAAGAGGTTACTATGAACAATATACCAATAAAATGGACAGTGTAGAAGAAATGGATAAATTCCTCAAAACACGCAATCTCCCAAGACTGAATCAGAAAGAAAATATGAACAATCCAGTTACCAATAATGAAATTGAATCAGTAGTTTAAAAACTTCCCCCTCTAAAAAGCATCCCCCCTCCCCAAAAACATCCAGGGCCAGATGGCTTCGTAGATGAATTCTCTCAAGCATATGTAGAACAGTTAATATCTATCATTCTCCAACTATTCTGCAAAAATTGAAGAGAATGGAATACTTCCAAACTCATTCTATGAGACCAGCATCACCTTGTTAGCAAAACCAGACAAACCACAGAAAAGAAAATATCCCTAATGAACGTATTTCCAGTGAACATTGATGCAAAAATCCTTGACAAACAAAATTCAGCAATACAGTAAAAGAATCATACACCGTGGTTACATGAGATTTATCTCCTGAATGCAAAGATGATTCAAATCAGTCAATTTGATACACCACATTAACAAATTGAAGAAAAAGTATGATTATCTCAGTAGATGCAGAAAAAGCTTTTGACAAAATTAATATCCATTTATTATAAAAGCTCCAAACAGAGACTGTTGGTTATCTACTACATCAAAAGCCAGCCCTAACTTAAGACACCACCAGGACTACCTACGGAACAAAGGACTGCACGGAGATAGCCGGCTGCAGGCCGATCCCACTCCGGTGACAGGCAGCCAGGGCCGGAGGCGGGCAATCACAGCCCTAGAGAGACACTGCCTACAGAACTATAGGTAGGTTTCTGTGCTGACTCACGCTTTCTGGGGCTCTGGATGGTCAACATCTGCCTGAGAAAGTGCGCTGGTTGTATACCCAGAAAACTGAGTGGTGGAGAGGCGATAAGTCGCAGCAGCTGCGCTCGCTGAACATTTCATCACCTGCGCTACTCGGATCTGGGAAGGGCATAAAATGCAGACTCAACCGAGTCTGTGCTTCTGAAGATTATCCGAGTGCCTGAACCTGGCCGGCTTAAATTTGGGTGTTCATCTCCACCCCCTCTCTAACAGGGCAGAGATCAGATATTGAAAAGACTAGTAAACCGCCTCAAGAAAGAAAATTCAACAAACTACCAGAATATAGTAAGGACACTTTAAACTTGGCAATTTTAACAAGATGAAGAGACAGAAGAATACCCAGCAGCTAAAGGAGCAGGATAGATTCCCACCAAATCAAACCAAAGAGGAAGAGATCGGGAATCTACCTGATAAAGAATTCCAAATAATGATAGTGAAATTAATCCAAAATCTCAAAATCAAAGTCGAATCACAGTTAAAGAGTCTGCAGACAAGGATTGAGAAGATGCAAGAAAGGTTTAACAAGGACCTAGAAGAAATCAAAAAGAGTCAACACATAATGAATAATGCAATAAATGAGATCCAAAACACCCTGGAGGCAACAAATAGTAGAATAACAGAGTCAGAAGATAGGATTAGTGAATTAGAAGATAGAATCCTAGAAATAAATCAGTCAGAGGAGAAAAAAGAAAAACGAATCAAAAGAAATGAGGAGAATCTCAGAGACCTCCAGGATAACATTAAACACTGCAATATTCGAATCATAGGAGTTCCAGAAGAAGAAGATAAAAAGAAAGACCATGAAGAAATACTTGAGGACGTAATAGTTGAAAACTTCCCTAAATTGGAGAAGGAAATTCAAGTTCAAGAAATCCAGAGAGTCCCTAACAGGATAAACCCAAGGCAAAACACCCCAAGACACATATTGATCAAATTAACAAAGATTAAAAATAAAGAACAAATATTAAGAGCAGCAAGGGGAAAACATCAAATAACTCACAAGGGAATTCCCATAAGGGTAACAGCTGATCTTTCAATAGAAACTCTCCGGGGTCCCTGCCGACTCCCCAGATGCGAGCCCTGTGCTGGGCAGCAGCAGCGGCGGGGGTGGCGGCTCCCAGCTGAGTTCTGCCTCCGCGTCCCCGCCAGCCCGGAGCCCGCGGGGGGCGCAGAAAGTCCATCCCGACCCGGTGAGAGGATGGTCATCCGCGTGTTCCTCGCCTCCTCCTCGGGCTTCGTGGCGCTCCTGAATGGAACAAGTTTAAGTGGAACTTGCTTTCCACCCTCTGTGCCCCGCCGCCAAGCACGTTACTTCAGTTTTATACCTGCGCAGAGAGATTGGTAAACCAGGTTTGTCCTGTTGTGCCAGGGTTTTTTGTTCTTTTCTTTTTTGCCTAAGGTGCTATAAATATGTTTACATCTATATGTAAATATGGTGTGTTTGGTTCATCTTCCTCTATGTGCTCAATTTCATCTTGGGGGTATGTAAATTGTGGTCTCTAATTATTTTAAGCTATTTTGTTTGGTCCGATGTTCTCGAATTTTATTATTATTTTTTTTTTTAGGGAGAAGTTACATAGCTAGATGTCAGACTTTAAGGAAAATTCAGTAATAATAGCTCACTGAGTATGACATGTAGCAGTATGTTTTACATGATTATTAAGATTTGGTTACCTTCAGCTGAGTTAAACTGTAGATTTCAGGGGCTCTCTAGTGAGATATAGAGTTAAATACATCGAAAACTATGGTATTAATTGTTTGAAATTTAGTCCGGCCAGTTGGTTGCCTGCCCGGAGAGTCAACTGGGTTTTCCCCAAATTGGTTTCAGGGGGAGGTTCGATGGAGAATCAAAGAAAATATCGTTTGCAACATAACTCTGAAGTTTTTTATTTTAAAAAGAATTAACTTGTGGTACAAAAAAGGCCCTCCTTTGTATTAGTAACAGGAGGTGGGAAACTGCAGTTTATCTTTATATGCAGGGATGTTCTGGTCCCCAGACTCCTGATAGTTTTAGTGTTGCTTGCTCTCTCGGGCTGCTTAGTCATACCTGCCTTTTATAGATCCCTCCACCGCTCCGCCGAAGCTACAGTTCGTGTGTTTGGGAACCCACAGAGTTTGTGGATAGATTTTTTTCAGTCACTCCTTCATAAGTCACTCCTACAAAGCTTGTGGTTTCACCATCAACTTGCACGCTTCCATATTATTGCAATAGTATTTCATTGACTGGGAAGGGATGCTTTATAGTATTGATATTAAGAAACCTATGTTATCTATGTTGGACAAGTCAGAGTCAAAATTCTGAGCTCATTACTTGGCTTATCCTTCAGTAGGTAGTATATCAAGAGAGTTCTGGAACCCTGCATCTCTTTACTTATTTCCATTAACAGATATTTATTGCCTGTCTGCTATGTGCCTTTTTAATTTTTAAATTCAATGATGGATGTTTTGCACATGAAGCTAGACCTGAGAGAACCCAGGCAGGCTCTGATGAGCGGAATGAGCTTGGTTGAAGTACCTTATCTCTGCGTAAGTTTCTCATCGATAGAATAAAGAGTTGTGATGAAAAAGTCAGCATTCCACTCTAGCTTTAAAGTACTTTGGCTTAATTAGTTGGATAAATGCAGATGAATCCTCATAACAGCTTCTTTCACATTGACAATATACATGCTAGTATCAAAGTGAATTTTTTTTCCCTTTGGTGTTTAACTGGGATTCCCTCCCTTCCCCACCCAGTTTGTGTTCTAACAAGATAAGGTTTGAGCTGGAAGACATACTCTGTTATCATGTACCACATGTACAGCCTATGAACACTAATTATCTATTTTAATGTACCTGATCTTTTTGGGTCTCAGACAATCCTCAGTCACTAAATCTCTCCACTTGTAATATCTCCTGTATCCCTGCACAGTTTTTCTGTAATTAATATATCATTGATACTTTTGGTAATGATAAGTTTCTGCTTGTATACAAGAATCGTGATTTCTAAGAGATAATGAAGTTGTTTACGTCAGCTACTGAGCAGTAGAGGCTCCCTGGGACTTATGGCTTTATGCTGTATTGAACTGTGAGGGCATAGCAGGGTTTTTCCTCCAGCAGTGTTGTCCTGACCATTGGCTCTGTTTTATCCAGTGGCCAACCATGACCAGCAAGTGCAAGGGAGAAAGAATATTTTGATTCCTAAGTCAGTTTGGTTTTAGCTGAAGTTGATTAAACCACACGAAAGTAATGTGACTGGAGGTAAACTTGGCTAAGTAAGTCCCAGGAATTTCAAAAAAGATGCTCTGCCCCAGTCCACAATAGATTTAAATAAACTGTTTAGGGAAAACCCTCATGTTTGTTCTGATTTCCTTGAACTCTCCAGCTTCAACACCTAACAGTGGTAATTGTAATAATTCACACCAAAAGGTGATTGCCCTTTGCCCTTCCTCAGCTCAATGTAAAATCTGCTTTTCTAAGAAATAAAAGCAATGCCACATTATTATGCTGTGGCTACCTGAAAATCAGATTTCTTATCCAGCTGTCATTCATATCATAGTGAAGAGCATTTTATTTCAGTCCTAAGAAAATACTGTAGTCATAGAAGTGCTGTTTTAAGATGTCTTGATTTATTTTGGTTGTATACCCAGCAGGGGTGATCTTGATAACTTTATCCAGGAAATGTATTGTTAATATGACTTTTGAGTCTACTTCTACTGACACCAAATATCCTGAGTCTGCTGTTGGATCCTCAAGACAATGTCTTCCTGTCCTGGGCTCACTCCTAAGCTGCATTCCACAACTAACTACTGGGTCTGTGGAGCGCTCCCCTCTTCATCAGTGGAAGGCTTCCCGAGGTGGACATCTCCACTTCAAGGAAAAGACTTTCTCCAAGTCTGTGAATACCTTTGACAACAATCACACGCGATGCCTCTTCTTCATCTGATGACTTCTACCAACCCTAAAATGGACTGGTGCAACACTTTGTACTTTAACTATGGACATAATGTGACTTTTAATTTTGATTCTGATTGTTTTGTTTCCGATTGTTTTGTTTTTGCTGTTTGCTCCCTGCATCTGTAATTGTGTAACTGGATTTGTTTCTAGCCTCATGAAAGCTTTTAAGTTGCAAATGGTTGCTCAAACTCCTGCTACTGCTGTAGCTTCCTCCAACTACTATTTGGGGCCCCTGGATCAGATATCCTCAATATGAGGATTAGGAGAATATGTTGCCTCACCAATTTAGGGACAACGCCCCTTGTCAGCTCGGAAGCAGTTATGGAACGAGAACGACGCCCCTTTTCCCTAGGCAACATAATTCTCCTAAAAGAAAAGGGGGGAATGAGAGAGTCATTTCCTAGGCAGGTTGATAAGGAGTCTAGGGGTCCCCAAGGAGAGAGGGGTCTGGAATTCTCAAGGAGAAAGAAAGGACAAACTTCTTCTTTCTCAACATTCCTCAGGATTATATAACAATAATGTATCCTGCCTGAGGACAGTCTCTGGATTAAGGACAGTCTCTGATTAAACCTTCTGTTATTTTAAAATGTAAATTATGGGAGTAGACTTGGTCTTTACAAGCTTGTATCCTGCCTGAGGACAGTCTTTGGATTAAACCTTCTGGCTAATTCTGTTAAAATGTAAAAAAAAAAAAAAAAAAAAAAAGCTCCAAACAAAGTGGGCATAGAAAGAATATACCTCAACATAATAAAGGCCACAGATGTTAAGCCCACAACTAACATCATACTCAGTGATGAAAAACTAAAAGCATTTCCTCTGAGATCAGAAACAAGTCAAGGATGTCCTCTCTCCACAGTCGGACCAGAAATATAAATAAAAAGAATCCGAACCAGAAGAGAAGACTTAAAATAGTCAGTTTCTAGATGACATAATACTATATGTAGGAAATCCTGAAAGTGAAAGTGAAGTCACTCAGTCGTGTCCGACTCTTTGCAACCCCATGGACTGTAGCCTACCAGGATCCTCTGTCTGTGGGTTTTTCCAGGCAAGAGTACTAGAGTGGGTTGCCGTTTCCTTCTCCAGGAGCTCTTCCCAACTCAGGGATCGAACCTGGGTCTCCCACACTGCAGGCAGGTGCTTTACCATCTGAACCACCAGGGAAGCTCAGGAAATCCTAAGGACACCAAAAAATCATTGAAAGTGAAAGTTGCTCAGTCATGTCCAACTCTTTGAGACCCCATAGGCTATACAGTCCATGGAATCCAGGCCAGAATACTGGAGTGGGTAGCCTTTCCCTTCTCCAGGGGATCTTCCCAACACAGAGATCGAACCCAGGTCTCCCACATTGCAGGCAGATTCTTTACTAGCTGAGCCACAAAGGAAGCCCACAAGGGAAGCCACAAAGGAAGTACTAAAAAATCATTAGTACTAATAAATGCAGTAAAGGGATTCAAACTTAATATGCAGAAATCTGTTTCTATACACAAATAGCAAACTATCAGAGAAATTAAGAAAACAGTTTGTTTACAATTGCATCAAAATGAATAAAATACCTCAGAATATATCTAACCAAAGAAGTAAGAGACTTGTACTTGGAAAACTGTAAGACATTGCTGGGAAAAATTGAAGATGACAGACAGAAAGATATGCCATGCTTATGGATTGGATGAATTAATATTGTTAAAATGACCATACTATCCCAAGAAATCTACATATTCAATGCAATCCCTATCAAAATATCAATGGCATTTTTCACAGAAGTAGAACAAATAATTCTTAAATTTATGTGGAAGCCTAAAAACCCTGAATAGCCAAAACAATCTTGAGAAAGAAGAACAAAGCTGGAGGTAATATGCTTCTTAATTTGATCAGATCAGATCAGATCAGATCAGTCGCTCAGTCGTGTCCGACTCTCTGCGACCCCATGAACCGCAGCACGCCAGGCCTCCCTGTCCATCACCAGCTCCTGGAGGTCACCCAGACTCGCATCCATCGAGTCAGTGATGCCATCCAGCCATCTCATCCTCTGTCGTCCCCTTCTCCTCCTGCCCTCAATTCCTCCCAGCATCAGAGTCTTCTCCAATGAGTCAACTCTTAGCATGAGGTGGCCAAAATACTGGAGTTTCAGCTTTAGCATCATTCCTTCTAAAGAAATTCCAGGATTGATCTCCTTCAGAATGGACTGGTTGGATCTCCTTGCAGTCCAAGGGACTCTCAAGAGTCTTCTCCAACACCACAGTTCAAAAGCATCAATTCTTCGGCGCTCAGCCTTCTTCACAGTCCAGCTCTCACATCCATACATGACCACAGGAAAGACCATAGCCTTGACTAGGCGAACCTTTGTTGGTAAAGTAATGTCTCTGCTTTTGAATATGCTATCTAGGTTGGTCATAACTTTCCTTCCAAGGAGCAAGCGTCTTTTAATTTCATGGCTGCAGTCACCATCTGCAGTGATTTGATACCATACTATAAATCTTCATTAATCAAATCTGTATAGTACTATCACTAAAACAGACACATGAAAGTGAAAGTGAAGTCGCTCAGTCGTGTCCGACTCTTTGCGACCCCGTGGACCATAGCCCAAACAGACACATAGGTCAGTGAAATAGAATAGAGACCCCAGAAATAAACTCACACTTTTATGATTAGTTAGTCTACGACACAGGAAGAAAGAATATGCAATGGGAAAGAAATAGTTTCTCAGTAAATTATGATGGGAAACTGGAAAGTTGCATGCAAAAGAATCAAACTGAACTTTTTTCTCACACCATATGTATTTGTGAAAGTCACTCAGTTGTGTCTGACTCTTTGTGACCCCATGTCCTCTACAGTTCATGGAATTCTCCAGGCCATAATGTTGGAGTGGGTAGCCTTTCCCTTCTCTAGGGAGTCTTCTTGACCCAGGGATTGAACCCAGGTCTCCCTTATTGCAGGCGATTTCTTTACTAGCTGAGTAGTCTTTATATACTTGAAAGAGGTTAAAGTCTTAAATGTAAGACCTGAAATCATAAAACTCCTAGAAGAGTACATAGGCAGTACACTTTTTGACATCAGTTTTAACAGCATTTTTTTTTTTTTTTTTTGAGATTTCAGTCAAGGGAAACAAAAGCAAAGATCAATAAATATTACTACATTAGACTATAAGGTTTTGCAGAGCAAAGGACACTATCAACAAAGGCAGCTTACTGAATGGGAGAAGATATTGGCAAATAATATATCCAATAAAGGGTTAATAATCAAAATATAAAAAGAACTCTACAACTCAACATCAGAAAATCAAACAACCAGATTAAAAAAATGGGCTCAGGACTTGGATAGACGTTTTTCCATAGACAACACAGATGGTCAGTAGGTACATGAAAAGATGCCTCAGATCGCTAGTCATAGTTCACTTCAGTTCAGTGGCTCAGTCGTGTCCCACTCTTTGCGACCCCATGAATCACAGCACGCCAGGCCTCCCTGTCCATCACCAACTCCTGGAGTTCACTCAGACTCACATCCATCGAGTCAGTGATGCCATCCAGCCATCTCATCCTGTCGTCCTCTTTTCCTCCTGCCCCCAATCCCTCCCAGCATCAGAGTCTTTTCCAATGAGTCAACTCTTCATATGAGTTAGCCAAAGTACTGGAGTCTCAGCTTTAGCATCATTCCTTCCAAAGAAATCCCAGGGCTGATCTCCTTCAGAATGGACTGGTTGGATCTCCTTGCAGTCCAAGGGACTCTCAAGAGTCTTCTCCAACACCACAGTTCAAAAGCATCAATTCTTCGGCGCTCAGCCTTCTTCACAGTCCAACTCTCACATCCATACATAACCACAGAAAAACCATAGCCTTGACTAGACGGACCTTTGTTGGTAAAGTAACGTCTCTGCTTTTGAATATGCTATCTAGGTTGGTCATAACTTTCCTTGCAAGGAGTAAATGTCTTTTAATTCCATGGATGCAGTCACCATCTGCAGTGATTTTGGAGCCCAGAAAAATAAAGTCTGACACTGTTTCCACTCTTTCCCCATCTATTTCCCATGAAGTGATGGGACCAGATGCCATGATCTTCGTTTTCTGAATGTTGAGCTTTAAGCCAACTTTTTCACTCTCCTCTTTCACTTTCATCAAGAGGCTTTTTAGTTCCTCTTTCTGCCATAAGGGTGGTGTCATCTGCATATCTGAGGTTATTGATATTTCTCCCGGCAATCTTGATTCCAGCTTGTGTTTCGTCCAGTCCAGTGTTTCTCATGATGTACTCTGCATAGAAGTTAAATAAGCAGGGTGACAATATACAGCCTTGATGTACTCCTTTTCCTATTTGGAAACTGTTGTTCCATGTCCAGTTCTAACTGTTGCTTCCTGACCTGCATACAGATTTCTCAAGAGGCAGATCAGGTGGTCTGGTATTCCCATCTTTTTCAGAATTTTCCAGTTTATTGTGATCCACACAGTCAAAGGCTTTGGCATAGTCAATAAAGCAGAAATAAATGTTTTTCTGGAACTCTCTTGGTTTTTCCATGATCCAGCGGATGTTGGCAATTTGATCTCTGGTTCCTCTGCCTTTTCGAAAACCAGCTTGAACATCAGGAAGTTCACGGTTCACATATCGCTGAAGCCTGGCTTGGAGAATTTTGAGCATTACTTTACTAGCGTGTGAGATGAGTGCAATTGGACAGTAGATTGAGCATTCTTTGGCATTGCCTTTCTTTGGGATTGGAATGAAAACTGACCTTTTCCAGTCCTGTGGCCACTGCTGAGTTTTCCAAATGTGCTGGCATATTGAGTGCAGCACTTTCACAGCATCATCTTCCAGGATTTGGAATAGCTCCACTGGAATTCCATCACCTCCACTAGCTTTGTTCGTAGTGATGCTTTCTAAGGCCCACTTCACTTCACATTCCAGGATGTCTGGCTCTAGGTTAGTGATCACACCATCGTGATTATCTGGGTCGTGAAGCTCTTTTTTGTACAGTTCTTCTGTGTATTCTTGCCACCTCTTCTTAATATCTTCTGCTTCTGTTAGGTCTGTACCATTTCTGTCCTTTATTGAGCCCATCTTTGCATGAAATGTTCCTTTGGTATCTCTGATTTTCTTGAAGAGATCCCTAGTCTTTCCCATTCTGTTGTTTTCCTCTATTTCTTTGCATTGATCACTGAAGAAGCCTTTCTTATCTCTTCTTGCTATTCTTTGGAACTCTGCATTCAGATGCTTATATCTTTCCTTTTCTCCTTTGCTTTTTGCTTCTCTTCTTTTCACAGCTATTTGTAAGGCCTCCCCAGACAGCCATTTTGCTTTTTTGCAAATTTCAAAAGAATATTTCTTTTCTGTGGGGATGGTCTTGATCCCCGTCTAATGTTCAATATCACAAACCTCAGTCCATAGTTTATCAGGCACTCTATCTATCAGATCTAGGCCCTTAAATCTATTTCTCACTTCCACTGTATAATCATAAGGGATTTGATTTAGGTCATACCTGAATGGTCTAGTGGTTTTCCCTACTTTCTTCAATTTAAGTTTGAATTTGGTAATAAGGCATTCATGGTCTGAGCCACAGTCAGCTCCTGGTCTTGTTTTTGTTGACTGTATAGAGCTTCTCCGTCTTTGGCTGCAAAGAATATAATCAATCTGATTTCGGTGTTGACCATCTGGTGAGGTCCATGTGTAGAGTCTTCTCTTGTGTTGTTGGAAGAGGGTGTTTGCTATGACCAGTGCATTTTCTTGGCAAAACTCTGTTAGTCTTTGCCCTGCTTCATTCTGTATTCCAAGGCCAAATTTACCTGTTACTCCAGGTGTTTGTTGACTTCCTACTTTTGCATTCCAGTCCCCCATAATTAAAAGGACATCTTTTTTAGATGTTAGTTCTAAAAGGTCCTGTAGGTCTTCATAGAACTGTTCAACTTCAACTTCTTCAGCGTTACTGGTTGGGGCATAGACTTGGATTACTGTGATATTGAATGGTTTGCCTTGGAAACAGAGATCATTGTGTCGTTTTTGAGATTGCATCCAAGTACTGCATTTCAGACTCTTTTGCTGACCATGATGGCTAGCTACTCCATTTCTTCTGAGGGATTCCTTCCCACAGTAGTAGCTATAATGATCATCTGAGTTAAGTTCACCATTTTGGTTTGCTGATTCCTAGAATGTCGACATTCAGTCTTGCCGTCTCTTGTTTGACCACTTCCAATTTGCCTTGATTCATGGACCTGATATTCCAGGTTCCTATGCAATATTGCTCTTTACAGCATCGCATCTTGCTTCTATCACCAGTCACATCCATAGCTGGGTATTCTTTTTGCTTTGGCTCCATCCCTTCATTCTTTCTGGAGTTATTTCTCCATTGATCTCCAGTAGCATTTTGGGCACCTACTGACCTGGGGAGTTCCTCTTTCAGTATCGCTAGTCATAAGGGAAATGCAAATGAAAACTTCAATAAGATGTCATACCACATCTGTTAGAAAGGCTATCACCAAAAAGACAAGAAATAACAAGTGTTGGTGAGGATGTGGAGAAAAGGAAAACCTTGTGCACTGTTGATGGGCATGTAAATTGGTATAACTACTATGGAAAACATTATGGAGGTTCCTCAAAAAATTAAAACTAGAACTGCCATTTAATCCAGCAGTTCCACTGCTAGGTCTTTAACCAAAGAGAACAAAAACAGTAAGTTGAAAATATATATGCACCCCAATGTTCATTGTACCATTATTTACAATAGGTAAGATATGGATGCAATCTAAGTGTTCATTGACAGACAAATGTATGTATATTGACATATATATGTGTGCATGTATGTGTGTGTGTGTGTGTGTGTGTGTGTGTGCATGCTCAGTTGTGTCTGACTCATTGCCACCCCATGAACTGTAGCCCTCCAGGCTCCTCTGTCCACGGAATTTTCCGGATAAGAATACTGAAGCGGTTGCCATTTCCCACTCCAGGGGATCTTCCTGACGCAGGGATCGAATCTGTGTTTCTTGCATCTCCTGTATTGGCAGGAGATTTCTTTATCACTAGTGCCACCTGGGAAGCCTATATATGTACAGTTTGTCCTTTTTTGGGGGTTCTCTTTCCTCCTAGTTGAATTTATACCAGTAATAAAATAGCACTTACTTTTTCTAAAATGAAGTCTTGGGAAACAGAGAGATCTTAGCTTAAAGTTTTTTCTTTTGCCTTTACTGTAAAAATTGACTGCGTTCTACATCACCAGGCTTCTGCACCATTTGTTTGCTTCTTGCTCTCAGAGGACACTTCTCCACAGTGTGGTCCCACCAAGGCTTAGAGGTTCTATGCAGGTGGCTCAGATGGTAAAGCGTCTGTCTATAATGCGGGAGACCTGGGTTCAATCCCTGGGTTGGGAAGATCCCCTGGAAAAGGAAATGGCAATCCACTTCAGTACTACTGCTGCTGCTAAGTCGCTTCAGTCGTGTCCGACTCTGTGCGACCCCATAGACGGAAGCTCACCAGGCTCCCCTGTCCCTGGGATTCTCCAGGCAAGAACACTGGAGCGGGTTGCCATTTCCTTCTCCAATGCATGAAACTGAAAAGTCAAAGTGAAGTCGCTCAGTTGTGTCCGACTCTTAGCGACCCCACGGACTGGAGCCTACCAGGCTCCTCCGTCCATGGGATTTTCCAGGCAAAAGTACTGGGGTGGGGTGCCATTGCCTTCCACGACTTCAGTACTATTGCCTGGAAAATCCCATGGACAGAGGAGCCTGGTAGGCTACAGTCCATGGGGTCGCAAAGAGTCGGACACTACTGAGCAACTTCACTTTCACTTTCACAGCTGCCCTAAGCAGTTGGCTGCTGCTGATGCCTCCAGGTTTACGTGGCACCTGGATATGAAGGTCCCTGCCTGTTGTCTCCTAGCCTCCCCATCCCTGGCCTTCCAACATGCCCTAGCTCCTCTGCTGAGCTAACAAGATGCTGCCCTGGTTCTTATACCTGGGCTCCCATCTGCCTGTTACCCACTGTCCATGGAAGAAGTTGGACTTCTCTGGTGGTTCAGCAGGTAAAGAATCCGCCTTCAATGCAGGAGACTTGGGTTCAATCCGTGGGTCAGAAGATCCCCTGGAGAAGGAAATGGCAACCCAGTCCAGTTTTATTGCCTGAAAAATCCCATGGACAGAAGATCCTGGAGAGCTACAGTCCTTGGGGTCACAAAAGTGTCACGACTGACTCTAAGGACACAACTGAGCGACTAAGCACACACACCATGGAAGAAGGCATTTTTTTCTGCAGTTGAGCTACATAGCAGAGTAGAGCGAAGGATGGAAAAGAAGAAAAACGTTTACTATAGACTGAGCGACTGATCTGATCTGATCTGATCTGATAGCTTTTATCTTAAAATAATGATCAAGAATGCACTCTATAAAACAAACAAAAAAGTATTTTAAGTACAAGGCTTAATGGAGCAGTCACAATAATGGCAGCTAATACCATGACACTATAAGCCTTCGCCCATTCTGTAAATATTTACTGAATTCCTGTCACCTGGGCATTCAGAACTGAGCAAAACAAACAGGCCTCTGACTGGGGAATTGCCATCCACTAATTATTCATCATTCCAATAAATGCTGTCATGACAACCTATGGTAAATTCAATAAAGGAAAAGTCCAGGACACTCTGGGAGAGTATAAGTAGAAAGTCTATTTTGGAATGGGAGATTAGGAGGGGACACTGAACCTAAGACCTGAAAGGCAGGAAAGAATCAGCCAGATGTGGAACATTCTGGTCAGCAGGAACACCTGAAGTAAAAACCTACCCATATGAAAGAAGATGAGAGAGTGTGGTCTGCCAGGAATATGGTGAACAGAGGCGGTGGCTGGTGAGGAAGCAGTGCCAGATCACACACACTGAAGTGGCCACATCATGGACTCTAGAGTTCAACTAAGAGTGATGGTTCAAAAAACTAAGATCATGGCATCTGGTCCCATCACTTCATGGCAAATGGAAAGGGGAAATGTGGAAACAGTGACAGATTTCATTTTTTTGGGCTCCAAAACCACTCCAGATGGTGACTGTGGCCACAAAATGATAAAATGGTTGCTCCTTGGAAGAGAAGCTATGACAAACCTAGACAGAGTATTAAAGAGCAGAGACTTCACTTGACAGTCGAAGGTCCATCCAGTCAAAGCTACGGTTTTTCTAAACAACAACTACTCCAGTATGACCTCATTTAACCTAATTAATGAATACCCAGTTGTGGATGTGTCTGGTGATAGAAGCAAGGTCCGATGCTGTAAAGAGCAATATTGCATAGGAACCTGGAATACCAGGTCCATGAATCAAGGCAAATTGGAAGTGGTCAAACAAGAGATGGCATGAGTGAATGTCGACATTCTAGGAATCAGCGAACTCAAATGGACTGGAATGGGTGAATTTAACTCAGATGACCATTATATCTACTACTGCGGGCAGGAATCCCTCAGAAGAAATGGAGTGGCCATCATGGCCAACAAAAGAGTCCGAAATGCAGTACTTGGATGCAGTCTCAAAAACGACAGAATGATCTCCGTTCGTTTCCAAGGCAAACCATTCAGTGTCACAGTAATCCAAGTCTATGCCCCAACCAGTAACACTGAAGAAGCTGAAGTTGAACGGTTCTATGAAGACCTACATGACCTTTTAGAACTAACACCCAAAAAAGATGTCCTTTTCATTATAGGGGACTGGAATGCAAAAGTAGAAAGTCAAAAAACACCTGGAGTAACAGGCAAATTTGGCCTTGGGATATGGAATGAATCAGGGCAAAGACTAATAGAGTTTTGCAAAGAAAATGCACTAGTCATAGCAAACACCCTCTTCCAACAACACAAGAGAAGACTCTACACATGGACCTCACCAGATGGTCAACACCGAAATCAGATTGATTATATTGTTTGCAGCCAAAGATGGAGAAGCTCTATACAGTCAACAAAAACAAGACCAGGAGCTGACTGTGGCTCAGACCATGAACTCCTTATTGCCAAATTCAGACGGAAATTGAAGAGAGTAGGGAAAACCACTAGACCATTCAGGTATGACCTAAATCAAATCCCTTATGATTATACAGTGGAAGTGAGAAATAGATTTAAGGGCCTAGATCTGATAGACAGAGTGCCTGATGAACTATGGAATTGGGGTTTGTGACATTGTACAGGAGACAGGGATCAAGACCATGCCCATGGAAAAGAAATGCAAAAAAGCAAAATGGCTGTCTGGGGAGGCCTTACAAATAGCTGTGAAAAGAAGAGAAGCAAAAAGCAAAGGAGAAAAGGAAAGATATAAGCATCTGAATGCAGAGGTCCAAAAATAGCAAGAAGAGATAAGAAAGGCTTCTTCAGTGATCAATGCAAAGAAATAGAGGAAAACAACAGAATGGGAAAGACTAGGGATCTCTTCAAGAAAATCAGAGATACCAAAGGAACATTTCATGCAAAGATGGGCTCAATAAAGGACAGAAATGGTACAGACCTAATAGAAGCAGAAGATATTAAGAGGAGGTGGCAAGAATACACAGAAGAACTGTACAAAAAAGAGCTTCACGACCCAGATAATCATGATGGTGTGATCACTAACCTAGAGCCAGACATCCTGGAATGTGAAGTCAATGGGCCTTAGAAAGCATCACTACGAACAAAGCTAGCGGAGGTGATGGAATTCCAGTGGAGCTATACCAAATCCTGAAAGATGATGCTGTGAAAGTGCTGCACTCAATATGCCAGCACATTTGGAAAACTCAGCAGTGGCCACAGGACTGGAAAAGGTCAGTTTTCATTCCAATCCCAAAGAAAGGCAATGCCAAAGAATGCTCAAACTACCGTCCAATTGCACTTATCTCACACGCTAGTAAAGTAATGCTCAAAATTCTCCAAACCAGACTTCAGCAATATGTGAACCGTGAACTTCCTGATGTTCAAGCTGGTTTTAGAAAAGTCAGAGGAACCAGAGATCAAATTGCCAACATCCGCTGGATCATGGAAAAAGCAAGAGAGTTCCAGAAAAACATCTATTTCTGCTTTATTGACTATGCCAAAGTCTTTGACGGTGTGGATCACAATAAACTGGAAAATTCTGAAAGAGATGGGAATACCAGACCACCTGATCTGCCTCTTGAGAAATCTGTATGCAGGTCAGAAAGCAACAGTTAGAACTGGTCATGGAACAACAGACTGGTTCCAAATAGGAAAAGGAGTACGTCAAGGCTGCATATTGTCACCATGTTTATTTAACTTCTATGCAGAGTACATCATGAGAAATGCTGGACTGGAAGAAACACAAGTTGGAATCAAGATTTCCGGGAGAATTATCAATAACCTCAGATATGCAGATGACACCACCCTTATGGCAGAAAGTGAAGAGGAACTCAAAAGCCTCTTGATGAAAGTGAAAGTGGAGAGTGAAAACAGTTGGCTTAAAGCTCAACATTCAGAAAACGAAGATCATGGCATCTGGTCCCATCACTACATGGGAAATAGATGGGGAAATAGTGGAAACAGTGTCAGACTTTATTTTGAGGGGCTCCAAAATCACTGCAGATGGTGACTGCAGCCATGAAATTAAAAGATGCTTACTCCTTGGAAGGAAAGTTATGACCAACCTAGATAGCATATTCAAAAGCAGAGACATTACTTTACCAACAAAGGTTCGCCTAGTCAAGGCTATGGTTTTTCCCGTGGTCATGTATGGATGTGAGAGCTGGACTGTGAAGAAGGCTGAGCGCCGAAGAATTGATGCTTTTGAACTGTGGTGTTGGAGAAGACTCTTGAGAGTCCCTTGGACTGCAAGGAGATCCAACCAGTCCATTCTGAAGGAGATCAGCCCTGGAATTTCTTTTGAAGGAATGATGCTAAAGCTGAAACCCAGTACTTTGGCCACCTCATATGAAGAGTTGACTCATTGGAGAAGACTCTGATGCTGGGAGGGATTGGGGGTAATAGGAGAAGGGGACGACAGAGGATGAGATGGCTGGATGGCATCACTGACTCGATGGATGTGAGTCTCAGTGACCCCCCGGAGTTGGTGATGGACAGGGAGGCCTGGCGTGCTGCAGTTCATGGGGTCTCACAGAGTCGGACATGACTGAGCGACTGCTCTGATCTGATCTGAATGACATCTGTTGTTTTGTCACTAAGTCATCTCTAACTCTTTTGTGACCCCATAGATTGTAGCCCATAGGTTCTTCTCTCCATGAGATTTCCAGAATACTTGAATGGGTTGCCATTTCCTTCTCTGGGGGCTCTTCGGGACCCAGGGACTGAACCTGTGTCTCCTGAATTGGCTTGCGGGTTCTTTACCACTGAGCCATTGGGGAAGCTCAGTTAGGTACATCTACAAGGACCCTATTTGTAAATAAGGTCACATTCAGAAGTACTGAGGATTAGGATATATCTTTTGAAAAAACTATGTGCTAGGTTGCATCAGTTATGTCTGACTCTTTGCAACCCCATGGACTGTAGCTCTCCAGGCTCCTCTGTCCATGGGATTCTCCAGGCAAGAATACTGGAGTGGATTGCCATGCCTTCCTCCAGGGGATCTTCCCAACCCAGGGGTCGAACCCATGACTCTTAACGTCTCCTGAGCTGACAGGTAGGTTCTTTACCACTAGTGCCACCTGGGAAGCCAGTTCAATTCATAGCACTATGTATAAGTTTATATCTCTTTTTAAAAACTTCCTAAACCTTTTAAAAAACTTCTTTTTGTGTAGTTCATGTACAATATTACATATGTTCCAGGTGTACAACATAGTGATTCACAATTTTTAAAGGTTATACTCCATTTATCAGATCAGATCAGATCAGTCACTCAGTCATGTCCGACTCTTTGCGACCCCATGAACCGCAGCACGCCAGGCCTCCCTGTCCATCACCAGCTCCTGGAGGTCACTCAGACTCGCATCCATGGAGTCAGTGATGCCATCCAGCCATCTCATCCTCTGTCGTCCCCTTCTCCTCCTGCCCTCAATCCCTCCCAGCATCAGAGTCTTCTCCAATGAGTCAACTCTTCGCATGAGGTGGCCAAAATACTGGAGTTTCAGTTTTAGCATCATTCCTTCTAAAGAAATTCCAGGATTGATCTCCTTCAGAATGGACTGGTTGGATCTCCTTGCAGTCCAAGGGACTCTCAAGAGTCTTCTCCAACACCACAGTTCAAAAGCATCAATTCTTCGGCGTTCAGCCTTCCTCACAGTCCAGCTCTCACATCCATACATGACCACAGGAAAGACCATAGCCTTGACTAGGCGAACCTTTGTTGGTAAAGTAATGTCTCTGCTTTTGAATATGCTATCTAGGTTGGTCATAACTTTCCTTCCAAGGAGTAAGCGTCTTTTAATTTCATGGCTGCAGTCACCATCTGCAGTGATTTTGGAGCCCAGAAAAACAAAGTCTGACACTGTTTCCACTGTTTCCCCATCTATTTCCCATGCAGTGATGGGACCAGATGCCATGATCTTCGTTTTCTGAATGTTGAGCTTTAAGCCAACCTTTTCACTCTCCACTTTCACTTTCATCAAGAGGCTTTTTAGCCCCTCTTCACTTTCTGCCATAAGAGTGGTGTCATCTGCATATCTGAGATTATTGATATTTCTCCCGGCAATCTTGATTCCAACTTGTGTTTCTTCCAGTCCAGCATTTCTCATGATGTACTCTGCATATAAGTTAAATAAACATGGTGACAATATGCAGCCTTGACGTACTCCTTTTCCTATTTGGAACCAGTCTGTTGTTCCATGACCAGTTCTAACTGTTGCTTCCTGACCTGCATACAGATTTCTCAAGAGGCAGATCAGGTGGTCTGGTATTCCCATCTCTTTCAGAATTTTCCATAGTTTATTGTGATCCACACAGTCAAAGGCTTTGGCATAGTCAATAAAGCAGAAATAGATGTTTTTCTGGAACTCTCTTGCTTTTTCCATGATCCAGCGGATGTTGGCAATTTGATCTCTGGTTCCTCTTATAGTTACTACAAAATTTTGGCTATGTTCCCTGAGTTGTACAATATATCCTTGTAGTTTATTTTATTCCTAATAATTTGTGCCTCCTAATCCCCTTCCCATTTACTACCCCTTCACCCTTCCCTCTCCCTTCTGGTAACCACTAGTTTTTTCTCTATAGCTCTGAATCTGTTTCTTTTTTGTTATATTCACTAGTTTGTTATATTTCTTAGATTCTACATGTAAGTGCTATCATACACTATTTGTCTCTGTCTGACGTTTCCCTTATTGTAATACCCTCAAGCCCACCCATGTTGCTGCAGATGGCAAAATTTCATTCTTTTTATTGCTGAGTAGTATTCCGTTTTGTGTGTGTTTGTGTGTATCATATTTTTTCATCCATTCATATATTGTTAAACATTTATTTTAACAATAAATGTTTCTTCCATGTCTTGGCAACTGTAGTTAATGCTGCTATGAACATTGGGGTACATATGTCTTTTCAAACTAGTGTTTTAATTTTCTTCAGATATATACCCAAGAGTGGAATTGCTGGATCATATGGTATTTCTATTTTTATTTTTTTGAGGAAACTCCATAGTGTTTCCTACAGTGGAATTTAAGTGTTAAGGCTTCCAGTTCATGATCACAGAACAGTTTAACTTTAAGTGTGCATTTTATGTTTTATCATATTAAGGTTCTATCAATTTCTATGTTATTTGAAGTTTTCATGAGGGATGGGTGTTGAAGGTTGTCAAAAGTCTTTTTAATAATCTCCAAAGATGCTAAAATAATGTTTAACTTATAACAAATGCTGCTGCTTAGTCACTCAGGCATGTCTGACTCTCTATGGCCCCATGGACTGTAGCCCTCCAAGCTCCTCTGTCCATGGAATTTCCCAGGCAAGAATACTGGAGTGGGGTGCCATTTCTTACTCCAGGGGATTTTCCCAACCCAGGGATCAAACCCACATCTCCTCTGTCTCCTGCATCAGCAGGTGGATTCTTTACCACTAGCTCCATCTGAGAACCCCTGTAACAAGTAGTATAATGAATTCTATTAATGAATTTCATAATACTGAATCATCCTTTTTTGTATTCCTAAAGAAATTCCATCTGATGAATATGAATTATTTTCTTAATGTGCTAAAAGATTCTGCTCACTAATACTTTATTTCAGAATTTTTGCTTTAGTTAGGTATAGGTCTATAGAATTTGGACTTTTTTCCTTTATCTTTCCTGCATTTTGGAATTTAGCACTGAGCTTTCCTGATCTTTGTTTTTTCCCTTTATTTCTCCCCTCCCCAATTGTCTTTGCATTTCATTAAGAACTCCTTAAATTAAGACTGTGTCTTACAGCTCTCTCAGTTGTAATCCACTGTTATACTGGAGCCCTGATGGTGTGGTGGTAAGGTGCTAGAGAGGATGTGTTCTATAATCTTATGATTAATTTCGATTTTTAACAAGCCTAAGTCCCTGGGCTATGATCTTCAGAAATGTGTCTCATCTTTTTTTTTTTTTTTTCCCTTTTCCTTAGACAAAAAGTGTAGGGAGTGCTGGAGCTGACCCCTGTCCCAGTGAGATAAGGCAAAGTAGTTTCCTCCAGAGGGCAGGATTTTATTGTGAAGAATGCTGTCTGGACATATTTCAAAAAGTTTTCTTTTACTCTGGGCACACTTGTAAATGGTTATTTTCTCCTTCCCCCTACTAGAAACCCCAGGATATTTTTCTTCACTCTTCAATGTGAAAACCTGGAGGTATAAACCCTTCAAAAATATGGATCCTCCCTAAGCCTGGGAATCAGGCTTAGGAATGTTTTAACTCTCAAGCTAGTCTATGCTCAGCCCCCAGCAATTAGTCAAAATCACCATGAAATGTTTCTACCAGTTAATGGCTTGAGTGACTTTGATCTTGGCTGTGATAGCTATACTTTCATGTCTCTCCAAATTATAGGGTGGACATTTGCCCTGTGACTTCTGTTCTCTGATGGAACTAAGAAAATCCATTTTTAGTTACTGCATTCAGCATTTTTCTTTTGTAAGGAGGGTGGAGAAGGGAATGGCAACCCACCCAGTATTCTTGCCTAGAGAGTCCCATGGACAGAGGAGCCTGGTGGGCTACAGTACATGGGGTTGCAAAGAGATGGACACAACTGAGCAACTTACATGGATGGGTTACAGGAGAATTTTGACAAAACATGGTCCACTGGAGAAGGGAATGGCAAACCACTTCATTATTTTTGCCTTGAGAACCCCATGAACAGTAAGAAAAGGCAAAAAGGTAACACACTGAAAGATGAACTCCCCAGGGTGGTAGGTGCCCAATATGCTACTGGAGAAGAGTGGAGAAGAATTTCCAGAAAGAATGAAGAGGCTGAGCGAAAGCGAAAACAGTGCCCAGTTGTGGATGTGACTAGTGATGGAAGTAAAATTTGAAGCTATAAGAACAGTATTGCATAGGAACCTGGAATGTTAGATCCATGAATCAAGGTACATTGGAAGTGGTCAAACAGGAGATGGCAAGAATGAACATCGATATTTTAGAAATCAGTGAACTAAAATGGACTGGAATGGGCAAATTTAATTCAGATGACTATTATATCCATTACTGTGGGCAAGAATCCCTTAGAAGAAATGCAGTAGCCCTCATAGTCAACAAAAGAGTCTGAAATGCAATACTTGGGTGCAATCTCAAAAACAACAGAAGGATCTCTGTTCATTTCCAAGGCAAACCATTCAGTATCACAGTAATCCAAATCTATGCCCCATCCACTAATGCCGATGAAGCTAAAGTTGAACAGTTCTATGAAGACCTACAAGACCTTCTAGAACTAACACCATAAAAAAAGACATCCTTTTCATCAGAAGGGACAGGAATGAAAAGTAGGAAGTCAAGAGATACCTGGAATAACAGGTGAGTTGGGCCTTGGAGTACAAAATTAAGCAGCTCAAATGCTAACAGAGTTTTGCCAAGAGAACACACTGGTCATAGAAAATACCCTCTCCAGCAACACAAGAGACAACTCTACCCATGGACATCACCAGATGGTCAATACAGAAATCAGATTGATTATATTCTTTGCAGCCAAAGATTGGAGAAGCTCTATACAGTCAGTAAAACCAAGACCAGGAGCTGACTGTGGCTCAGATCATGAACTCCTTATTGCCAAATTCAGACTGAAATTGAAGAAAGTAGGAAAAACAACTACACCATTCAGGTATGACCTAAATCAAAACCCGTACAATTATACAATCAGATCAGATCAGTCGCTCAGTCGTGTCTGACTCTTTGCGACCCCATGAGCCGCAGCACACCAGGCCTCCCTATCCATCACCAGCCCTCGGAGGTCACTCAGACTCATATTCATCGAGTCAGTGATGCCATCCAGCCATCTCATCCTCTGTTGTCCCCTTCTCCTCCTGCCCCCAATCCCTCCCAGCATCAGAGTCTTCTCCAATGAGTCAACTCTTCGCATGAGGTGGCCAAAATACTGGAGTTTCAGCTTTAGCATCATTCCTTCCAAAGAAATCCCAGGATTGATCTCCTTCAGAATGGACTGACTGGATCTCCTTGCAGTCCAAGGGACTCTCAAGAGTCTTCTCCAACACCACAGTTCAAAAGCATCAATTCTTTGGCGCTCAGCCTTCTTCACAGTCCAGCTCTCACATCCATACATGACCACAGGAAAGACCATAGCCTTGACTAGGCGAACCTTTGTTGGCAGAGTAATGTCTCTGCTTTTGAATATGCTATCTAGGTTGGTCATAACTTTCCTTCCAAGGAGTAAGCGTCTTTTAATTGCATGGCTGCAGTCACCATCTGCAGTGATTTTGGAGCCCCTCAAAATAAAGTCTGACACTGTTTCCACTGTTTCCCCATCTATTTCTCATGAAGTGATGGGACCAGATGCCATGATCTTTGTTTTCTGAATGTTGAGCTTTAAGCCAACCTTTTCACTCTCCACTTTCACTTTCATCAAGAGGCTTTTTAGTTCCTCTTCACTTTCTGCCATGAGGGTGGTATCATCTGCATATCTGAGGTTATTGATATTTCTCCCAGCAATCTTGATTCCAACTTGTGTTTCTTCCAGTCCAGCATTTCTCATGATGTACTCTGCATATAAGTTAAATAAACATGGTGACAATATACAGCCTTGACGTACTCCTTTTCCTATTTGGGACCAGTCTGTTGTTCCATGACCAGTTCTAACTGTTGCTTCCTGACCTGCATACAGATTTCTCAAGAGGCAGATCAGGTGGTCTGGTATTCCCATGTCTCTCAGAATTTTCCAGTTTCTTGTGATCTACACAGTCAAAGGCTTTGGCATAGTCAATAAAGCAGAAATAGATGTTTTTCTGGAACTCTCTTGCTTTCTCGATGATCCAGCGGATGTTGGCAATTTGATCTCTGGTTCCTCTGCCTTTTCTAAATCCAGCTTGAACATCAGGAAGTTCACGGTTCACATATTGCTGAAGCCTGGCTTGGAGAATTTTGAGCATTACTTTACTAGCGTGTGAGATGAGTGCAATTGTGCGGTAGTTTGAGCAGTCTTTGACATTGCCTTTAGAGGTGATAAATAGATTCAAGGGATTAGATCTGATAGACTGCCTGAGGAACTATAGATGGAAGTTCATAACATTGTACAGGAGGTGGTGATCAATACCATCCCCAAGAAAAAGAAATGCAAAAAGGCAAAATGGTGGTCTGAGGAGGTCTTACGCATAGCTGAGAAAAGAAGAGAAGCTAAAGGCAGAGGAGAAAAGGAAATATATACCCATTTTAATGCAGAGTTCCAAAAAATAGCAAGGCGAGATAAGAAAGGCTTCCTTAGTGATCAGGGCAAAGAAATCGAGGAAAACAATAGAATGGGAAAGATTAGAGATCTCTTCAAGAAAATTAGAGGTACCAAGGGAACATTTCAAAGATGGGCACAATAAAGGACAGAAATGGTGTGGACCTAACAGAATCAGAAGATATTAAGAAGAGGTGGCAAGAATACACAGAGGAACTATACAAAAAGATCTTCATGATCCAGATAACCACAATGGTTATCTAGATCACTCACCTAGAGCCAGACATCCTGAAGTGTGAAGTCAAGTGGGCTTTAGAAAGCATCACTACGAACAAAGCTAGTGGAGGTGATGGAATTCTGGCTGAACTATTTGAAATTCTAAAAGATGGTGCTGTTAAAGTGCTGCAGTCAATATGCCAACAAATCTGGAAAACTCAGCAATGGACACAGGACTGGAAAAGGTCAGTTTTTATTCCAGTCTCAAAGAAAGGCAATGCCAAAGAATGCTCAAACTACCGCACAATTGTACTCATCTCACACGCTAGCAAAGTAATGCTCAAAATTCTCCAAGCTAGGCTTCAAAAGTATATGAACTGAGACTTCCAGGTGTTCAAGCTGGATTTAGAAAAGGCACAGGAACCAGAGATCAAATTGCCAACATCCACTGGATCATAGAAAAAGCAAGAAAATTCCAGAAAAACATCTGCTTCATTGACTATGCTAAAGCCTCTGGTTGTGTGGATCACAACAAACTGTGGAAAATTCTTCAAGAGATGGGAATACCAGACCACCTTACCAGCCTCCTGAGAAATCTGTATGCAGGTCAGGAAGCAACAGTTAGATCTGCACATGGAATAACAGACTGGTTCCACATTGGGAAAGGAGTCTATCAAGGCTATATATTGTCACTGTGCTTAATTAACTTATATACAGAGTACATCATGTGAAATCCTGGACCTAATGAGGCACAAGCTCTAATCAAGATTGCAGAGAGAAATACCAATAACCTCAGATACACAGATGACACCACCCTTATGGCAGAAGATGAAGAAGAACTAAAGAGCTTCTTGGTGAAAGTGAAAGAAGAGAGTGAAAAAATTGGGTTAAAACTCAACATTCAGAAAACTAAGGTCATGGCATCCAGTCCCATCACTTCACAGCAAATAGATGGGGAAAAAATGGAAACAGTGACAGACTTTATTTTCTTATACTCAAAGTCACTGCAGATGGTTAATGCAGCCATGAAATTAAAAGACACTTTTCTTCTTGGAAGAAAAGCTATGACAAACTTAGACAGCATATTTAAAAGCAGAGACTTTCTTTGCCGACAAAGGTCCATCTAGTCAAAGCTGTGGTTTTTCTGGCAGTCATGTATGGACGTGAGAGTTGGACCAGAAAGCTGAGCACCAGAGAATTGATGCTTTGAACTGTGTTGTTGTAGGAGACTCTTGAGAGTCCATCGGACAGCAAGGAGATCAAACCAGTCAATCCTAAAGGAAATCAAACCTGAATATTCATTGGAAATTAGAATATTCATTAGATACTGAAGCTCCAATACTTTGGCCACCTGATGTGAAGAACTGACTCACTGGAAAAGACCCTGATGCTGGGAAAGATTGAAGACAGGAGGAGAAGGGGACAACAGAGGATGAGATGGTTGAATGGTATCACCAACTCAATGGACATGAGTTTGAGCAAGCTCTGGGGGTTGGTGACAGACAGGGAAGCCTGGCATGCTGCAGTGCATGGGATCACAAAGAGTCAGAAAATGACTGAGCAACTGAACTTAACTGAATGGCTAACACTTTTCACTTTCAATAGCTCTTTACATGTTGGAGCTAAGCTAGAAATAGAGTGTTGATAAAAGTTCTCCTCTTATTCATTTTTTGTAGGGTAGTGTCTTGATAACTTTATTTCTCCTATAGAAATGTGTCTATTTAAGGTTTCTCTGTTTGTGGGGTTCAATTTCGGACCAATTTCAAGTATTTTATTAAGAAATTGTCTCTGTTATCTGGATTTCCAAATTTTTTTGCTTAGAGTTTTTCAAGTTAATGCCATTTTTAGAAAGCTTCATCTTTATTTATCTTATGTTTTCCAGTTTTTTATTGGATCAACTAATGGTTTACCTATTTCATTTAGTTAAGAACCAGCATTATTAAATTATTAAGTCTTATTTTCTATTTCTGACTCATTAATGTTTGCTCTATCTTCACTGTTTATTCCATCTGCTTGCTTTCAGCTAATGTTGACTTTTTTCTTGAGGTAAGCTTTATGTATATATTAATTAAATCATACATTAATCCCCGTGTCCAAACCACAGAATGTATGATATCAAGATGAATCCTAATGTAACCTGTTGACTTTGGGTGATTTTGATGTATTAGTGTAGGTTCATCAGTTGTACCAAAGGTACTGTTCTGGGATGTTGTTAATGCAAAAGGCTACACATGAAGGGGTGAATGGAAAATCTCTATATCTTCACCTTATTTTTGCTGTGAACCTAAAACTTCTGTAGGGGGGAGGAGCTAAGATGGCAGAGGAATAGGACGGGGAGAGCACTTTCTCCCCCACAAATTCATCAAGAGAACATTTAAACGCCTAGTAAATTCCACAAAACAACTTCTGAATGCTGGCAGAGGACATCAGGCACCCAGAAAAGCAACCCATTGTCTTCGAAAGGAGGTAGGAAAAAATATAAAAGACAAAAAAATAGACAAAAGAGGGAGGGATGGAGCTCCGTCCCAGGAAGGGAGTCTTAAAAGAGAGGAGTTTCCAAACACCAGGAAACATTCTCACTGCCGAGTCTGTGCCGAGCCTTGGAAGCACAGAGGGCAACATAACAAGGAGGAAAAATAAATAAACAATTAAAACCCACAGATTACAAGCTCTACGGTAACTCCCCCAGTGGAGAAGCAGCGCAGATGCCGGCACCTGACATTAGCAAGCAGGGGCTGGGCAAGGAGGCGCTTTGTGGGCTGCATCGCTTAGAGTAAGGATCTGGCCTGAATACCCCAAGTGCTACCTGAGTGAAATAATTTGGGCTAGCAAACCAGACTGTGGGATATCTACCACACAAAAAGCCAGCCCTAACCTAAGACACCACGAGGCCCGCGCACGGAACAAAGGACTGTACAGAGATAGTGGGCTGCAGACCGTTCCCCTCCGGTGACAGGCAGCCAGAGCCGGAAGGGGGCAATCGCAGCCCCAGAGAGACATTATCTACAAAACTGTAAGCAGGCTTCTTTGCTAACTAAAACTTCTTGGGGTTCTGGACAGTCAATATCCGCCTGAGAAGGTGTGCCGGTTGTACACCCAGATAACCGAGCAGCAGGGAGGTGATAAGTTGCAGCAACAGCACTCACAAAACACCTCATCACCTGCACTGCTTGGACCTGGGAAGGGCACAAAATGCAGGCCCAGCCGAGTCTGTGCCTCTGAGGACTGTGCCTGTGTGCCTGGACCTGAGCGGCTTAGACCTGGGATGTGCAAGCAGCCCAGGGATGGCCATGGATGGTTCCTGGCGGAGCAGCCTAGAGCCTGAGCAGTGTGGGCAGGGAGGCTACAAGTGCCGTGAGCAGGGGCAGGCCTAGTGTGGCTGAGGCCCTGCGAGCAGACGCCAGTGTTATTTATTTGCAGTGTCCCTCCCTCCCCACAGCACGACTGAACAAGTGAGCCTTAAAAAAAAAAAAAGGTGTCCACCACCGCCCGCTTTGTATCAGGGCGGAAATCAGACACTGAAGAGACCAGCAAACAGAAGAAGCTATAACAGAGGAAACCGCCTTGGAAGCGACAGGCAGTAGATTAAAACCCCGTGGTTAGTACCGACTACATAGGAAAGGGCCTATAGATCTTGAGAAATATAAACTGGAACAAGGAACTAGCCGAAAATGAACTGAACCCACAATACCAACAACATCAGAGAAAGTCCTATATATATTTTTACTATTTTTACAATCATTCTTTCTTTTTTTTAAATTTTTTAAAAAAAATTTTTAAGTCCTCTATTACTCCTTTAATTTTCACTTTTATAACCTACTATTACTTTGCAAAAAAAAAAAAAAAAGACCCTTTTTTTAAAAAAAAGCAAACTTCATATATATATTTTAATTTTAGCTTTTTGGTATTTGTTATCAATTTTGTACCTATTTTTTTAATAACTTTTGTGACTTTTTTTTCTCTTTCTTTCTCTTCATCTTTTCTTTAACATTGTATTCCTGAAATTCCAAACTCTACTCTAGATTTTTAATTTATGCTTTTTGGTATTTGTTATCAATTTTGTACCTATATCTTCTTTATAATTTTTGTGACTTTGTTTGTTTTTGTTTTGTTTTGTTTTTCTCTTTATTTTTCTTCTTCTTTTCTTTAACATTTTATTTTTGAAATTCCAAACTCTACTCTAGATTTTTAACTTTTGCTTTTTGGTATTTGTTATCAATTTTGTACCTATATTTTCTTAATTTTTGTGACTTTGTTTTTTTTAATTTCTCTCTCTTTCTTTTCCTTCTTCTTTTCTTTAACATTGTATTTTTGAAATTCCAAACTCTACTCTAGATTTTTAATTTTTGCTTTTAGGTATTTGTTACCAATTTTGTACCTTTAAGAACCCAATCTTCAGTACCCATTTTTTACTAGGGAGCGAGATTACTGGCTTGACTGCTCTCTCCCCCTTCGGACTCTCCTTTTTCTCCACCAGGTCGCCTGTGTCTCCTCCCTAACCCCTCTCTACTCTACCCAGCTATGAATTTCTGTGTGTTCCAGATGGTGGAGAACACTTAGGGAACTGATTACTGGCTGGATCTGACTCTCTCCTTTTCATTCTCTCCTTTTATCCTCCTGGCCACCTCTGTCTCCTTCCTCCCTCTTCTCTGTATAACTCCGTGAACATCTCTGAGTGGTCCAGTTGTGGAGTGCACATAAGGAAGTGATTACTGGTTAGCCCACCCTCTCCTCTATTGATTCCACCTCATCTCATTCGGGTCACCTCTAACTCCCTCCTCCCTCTTCTCTTCTCCATGTAACACTGTGAACCTCTCTGGGTGACCCTCACGGTGGAGAAACTTTTCATCTTTAATGTAGATGTTTTATCAATGGTGCTATATAGAAGTTTTGAGACTACTGTAAAAATAAGACTGATAACTGGAAGCAGGAGGCTTAAGTCCAAACCCTGACTCCAGGGAACATTAATTGACAGGAGCTCATCAAATGCCTCCATACCTACACTGAAACCAAGCACAAAACAAGGGCCAACAAGTTCCACGGCAAGACATACCAAACAAATTCTCCAGCAACACAAGAATACAGCCCTGAGCTCCAATATACAGGCTGCCCAAAGTCACCCCAAAACCATAGACATCTCATAACTCATAAATGGACACTTCATTGCACTCCAGAGAGAAGAAATCCAGCTCCACCCACCAGAACACTGACACAAGCTTCCCTAACCAAGAAACCTTGACAAGCCACTTGTACAAATCCACATACAGTGAGGAAATGCCACAATAAAGAGAACTCCACAAACTGCCAGAATACAGAAAGGACACCCCAAACTCAGAAATTTAAACAAGATGAAGAGACAGAGGAATACCCAGCAGGTAAAGGAACAGGATAAATGCCCACCAAACCAAACAAAAGAGGAAGAGATAGGAAATCTACCTGATAAAGAATTCCAAATAATGATAGTGAAATTGATCCAAAATCTTGAAACCAAAATGGAATCACAGATAAATAGCCTGGAGACAAGGACTGAGAAGATGCAAGAAAGGTTTAACAAGGACCTAGAAGAAATAAAAAAGAGTCAATATATAATGAATAATGCAATAAATGAGATAAAAAACACTCTGGAGGCAACAAATAGTAGAATAACAGAAGCAGAAGATAGGATTAGTGAATTAGAAGATAGAATGGTAGAAATAAATGAATCAGAGGAGAAAAAAGACAAACGAATTAAAAGAAATGAGGACAATCTCAGAGACCTCCAGGACAATATTAAATTCTACAACATTCGAATCATAGGGGTCCCAGAAGAAGAAGACAAAATGAAAGACCATGAGAAAATACTTCAGGAGATAATAGTTGAAAACTTCCCTAAAATGGGGAAGGAAATAATCACTCAAGTCCAAGAAACCCAGAGAGTCCCAAACAGGATAAACCCAAGGCGAAACACCCCAAAACACATATTAATCAAATTAACAAAGATCAAACACAAAGAACAAATATTACAAGCAGCAAGGGAAAAACAACAAATAACACACAAGGGAATTCCCATAAGGATAACAGCTGATCTTTCAATAGAAATTCTCCAAGCCAGGAGGGAATGGCAAGACATACTTAAAGTGATGAAAGAAAAGAACCTACAGCCCAGATTATTGTACCCAGCAAAGATCTCATTCAAATATGAAGGAGAAATCAAAAGCTTTACAGACAAGCAAAAGCTGAGAGAATTCAGCACTACCAAACCAGCTCTCCAGCAAATACTAAAGGATATTCTCTAGACAGGAAACACAAAAAGGGTGTATAAATTCGAACCCAAAACAATAAAGTAAATGGCAACAGGATCATACTTATCAATAATTACCTTAAACGTAAATGGGTTGAATGCCCCAACCAAAAGACAAAGACTAGCTGAATGGATACAAAAACAAAACCCCTACATGTGTTGTCTACAAGAGACCCACCTCAAAACGGGACACATACAGACTGAAAGTGAAGGGCTGGAAAAAGATTTTCCATGCAAATAGGGACCAAAAGAAAGCAGGAGGAGCAATACTCATATCAGATAAAATAGACTTAAAACAAAGGCTGTGAAAAGAGACAAAGAAGGTGACTACATAATGATCAAAGGATCAATCCAAGAAGAAGATATAACAATTATAAATATATAAGCACCCAACATGGGAGCACCGCAATATGTAAGACAAATACTAACAAGTATGAAAGGAGAAATTAACAATAACACAATAATAGTGGGAGACTTTAATACCCTACTCACACCTATGGATAGATCAACTAAACAGAAAATTAACAAGGAAACACAAACTTTAAACAATATAATAGACCAGTTAGACCTAATTGATATCTATAGGACATCTCATCCCAAAACAATGAATTTCACCTTTTTCTCAAGCGCACATGGAACCTTCTCCAGGATAGATCACATCCTGGGCCATAAATCTAGCCTTGGTAAATTCAGAAAAATTGAAATCATTCCAAGCATCTTTTCTGACCACAATGCAGTAAGAGTAGACCTCAATTACAGGAGAAAAACTATTAAAAATTCCAACATATGGAGGCTGAACAACATGCTGCTGAATAACCAACAAATCACAGAAAAATCAAAATTTGCATAGAAACAAATGAAAATGAAAACACAACAACCCGAAACCTGTGGGACACTGTAAAAGCAGTCCTAAGGGGAAAGTTCATAGCAATACAGGCATACCTCAAGAAACAAGAAAAAAGTCAAATAAATAATCTAACTCTACACCTAAAGCAACTAGAAAAGGAAGAAATGAAGAACCCCAGGGTTAGTAGAAGGAAAGAAATCTTAAAAATTAGGGCAGAAACAAATGCAAAAGAAACAAAAGAGACAATAGCAAAAATCAACAAAGCCAAAAGCTGGTTCTTTGAAAAGATAAATAAAATTGACAAACCATTAGCCAGACTCATCAAGAAACAAAGGGAGAAAAATCAAATCAATAAAATTAGAAATGAAAATGGAGAGATCACAACAGACAACACAGAAACACAAAGGATCATAAGAGACTACTATCAGCAATTATATGGCAATAAAATGGACAATGTGGAAGAAATGGACAAATTCTTAGAAAAGTGCAACTTTCCAAAACTGGACCAGGAAGAAATAGAAAATCTTAACAGACCCATCACAAGCATGGAAATTGAAACTGTAATCAGAAATCTTCCAGCAAACAAAAGCCCAGGTCCAGACGGCTTCACAGCTGAATTCTACCAAAAATTTAGAGAAGAGCTAACACCTATCCTACTCGAACTGTTCCAGAAAATTGCAGGGGAAGGTAAACTTCCAAACTCATTCTATGAGGCCACCATCACCCTACTACCAAAACCTGACAAAGATGCCACAAAAAAAGAAAACTATAGGCCAATATCACTGATGAACATAGATGCAAAAATCCTTAACAAAATTCTAGCAATCAGAATCCAACAACACATTAAAAAGATCATACACCATGACCAAGTGGGCTTTATCCCAGGGATGCAAGGATTCTTCAATATCCGCAAATCAATCAACATAATACACCACATTAACAAATTGAAAAATAAAAACCATATGATTATCTCAATAGATGCAGAGAAAGCCTTTGACAAAACTCAACATCCATTTATGATAAAAACTCTCCAGAAAGCAGGAATAGAAGGAACATACCTCAACATAATAAAAGCTGTATATGACAAACCCACAGCAAACATTATCCTCAATAGTGAAAAATTGAAAGCATTTCCTCTAAAGTCAGGAACAAGACAAGGGTGCCCACTTTCACCATTACTATTCAACATAGTTTTGGAAGTTTTGGCCACAGCAATCAGAGCAGAAAAAGAAATAAAAGGAATCCAAATTGGAAAAGAAGAAGTAAAGCTCTCACTGTTTACAGACAACATGATCCTCTACATAGAAAACCCTAAAGACTCCACCAGAAAATTACTAGAACTAATCAATGAATATGGTAAAGTTGCAGGATATAAAATCAACACACAGAAATCCCTTGCATTCCTATACACTAATAATGAGAAAATAGAGAAATTAAGGAAACAATTCCATTCACCATTGCAACGAAAAGAATAAAATACTTAGGAATATATCTACCTAAAGAAACTAAAGACCTATATATAGAAAACTATAAAACATTGGTTAAAGAAATCAAAGAGGACACTAATAGATGGAGAAATATACCATGTTCATGGATTGGGAGAATCAATATAGTGAAAATGAGTATATTACCCAAAGCAATTTATAGATTCAATGCAATCCCTATCAAGCTACCAACAGTATTCTTCACAGAGCTTGAACAAATAATTTCTCAATTTGTATGGAAATACAAAAAACCTCGAATAGCCAAAGCTATCTTGAGAAAGAAGAATGGAACTGGAGGAATCAACCTGCTTGACTTCAGGCTCTACTACAAAGCCACAGTCATCAAGACAGTATGGTACTGGCACAAAGACAGAAATGTAGATCAATGGAACAAAATAGAAAGCCCAGAGATAAATCCACGCACATATGGACACCTTGTCTTTGACAAAGGAGGCAAGAATATACAGTGGATTAAAGACAATCTCTTTAACAAGTAGTGCTGGGAAAACTGGTCAAACACTTGTAAAAGAATGAAACTAGAGCACTTTCTAACACCATACACAAAAATAAACTCAAAATGGATTAAAGATCTAAATGTAAGACCAGAAACCATAAAACTCCTAGAGGAAAACATAGGCAAAACACTCTCTGATATACATCTCAGCAGGATCCTCTATGACCCACCTCCCAGAATATTGGAAATAAAATAAAAAATAAACAAATGGGACCTAATTAAACTTAAAAGCTTCTGCACAACAAAGGAAACTATAAGCAAGGTGAAAAGACAGCCTTCAGAATGGGAGAAAATAATAGCAAATGAAGCAACTGACAAACAACTAATCTCAAAAATATACAAGCAACTCCTACAGCTCAATTCCAGAAAAATAAATGACCCAATCAAAAAATGGGCCAAAGAACTAGACATTTCTCCAAAGAAGACATACAGATGGCTAACAAACACATGAAAAGATGCTCAACATCATTCATTATCAGAGAAATGCAAATCAAAACCACTATGAGGTACCATTTCATGTGAGTCAGAATGGCTGCGATCCAAAAGTCTACAAGCAATAAATGCTGGAAAGGGTGTGGAGAAAAGGGAACCCTCTTACACTGTTGGTGGGAATGCAAACTAGTACAGCCACTATGGAGAACAGTGTGGAGATTCCTTAAAAAACTGGGAATAGAACTGCCTTATGATCCAGCAATCCCACTGCTGGGCATACACACTGAGGAAACCAGAATTGAAAGAGACACATGTACCCCAATGTTCATCCCAGCACTGTTTACAATAGCCAGGACATGGAAGCAACCTAGATGTCCATCAGCAGATGAATGGATAAGAAAGCCGTGGTACATATACACAATGGAGTATTACTCAGCCATTAAAAAGAATGCATTTGAGTCAGTTCTAATTAGGTGGATGAAACTGGAGCCTATTATACAGAGTGAAGTAAGCCAGAAAGAAAAACACCAATACAGTATACTAACACATATATATGGAATTTAGAAAGATGGTAACAATAACCCTGTATACAAGACAGCAAAAGAGACAGTGATGTATAGAAGTCTTTTGGACTCTGTGGGAGAGGGAGAGGGAGAGGGTGGGATGATTTGGGAGAATGGCATTGAAATATGTATAATATCATATATTAAACAAGTCGCCAGTCCAGGTTCGATACCTGATACTGGATGCTTGGGGCTGGTGCACTGGGATGACCCAGAGGGATGGTATGGGGAGGGAGGAGGGTTCAGGATGGGGAACACATGCATACCTGTGGCAGATTCATTTTGGGCAAAACCAATACAATATTGTAAAGTTAAAATAAAATTTAAAAAAAAATAAAACTTCTCTAAAAAAATTAAATCTTTAAATATGAAAAAAAGTGTGGGGAGAAGCACAGTGTGTGTTAGTATCTGGCATTTGCTTTCTCTTAAACATCAAATTTCTAAAATTCATATTATGGTGCAGAGTGGGAATTTTTTTTTCATGTTATATAGTAATCCAAGGTGTGAATACACTACAGTGCATTTATTCATTTTCCTTTAGACATTTTGGCTATTACAAGCAATACTGAGATGTATGTTCTTGTAACATGACCCCTGGTGTACAAGTGCGTGAGGGTTTCTAGAGCATATAGTTAGGAATGTATTGCTGAGTTATAGGATGTGGGAACAGAGAAGGCAATGGCACCCCACTCCAGTACTCTTGCCTGGAAACTCCCATGGATAGAGGAACCTGGTGGGCTGCAATCCATGGGGTCACTGAGGGTCGGACACAGCTGAGCGACTTCCCTTTCACTTTTCACTTTCATGCATTGGAGAAGGAAATGGCAACCCACTCCAGTGTTCTTGCCTGGAGAATCCCCTGGACGGGGGAGCCTGGTGGGCTGCCGTCTGTGGGGTCTCACAGAGTCGGACACGACTGAAGAGACTTAGCAGCAGCAGCAGCAGAAGGGTGTGGGAAACTGTTCGCAAAATGGTTATATCACCTACTTTTTTAAATTAATTTTATTTATTTACTCTTATCTTTGGCTGTTTTGGGTCTTTGGTGCTCTGCATGGGCTTTCTCTAGTTGGGGTAAGCAAGGGCTACTCTTTGTTGTGTTGCAAAGATTGCATGGCTTTTTTTGTTTTGGAGCACAGGCTCTAGGTGCATGGGCTTCAGTAGATGCATTACTCGGGCACAGTAGTTGCAGCGTGTGGGCCTAGGGCACGTGGACTTCAGTAGTTGAGGCACACAGGCTCAGTCGTTGCAGCTCAAAGGCTCTAGAGCATGGGCTCAGAGATTGTGGCACATAAGTTTAGTTGCTTCACAGCATATGGAATCACCCCAGACCAAGGCTTAAACCCATGTCCCCTGCATTGGCAGTAGATTCTTATCCACTGCACCACCAGAGAAGTTCAGTTATATCAATTTAAGCTCCCAACTGCTGCTGCTAAGTCGCTCCAGTCGTGCCCAACTCTGTGCGACCCCATAGACAGCAGCCCATCAGGCCCCGCCGTCCCTGGGATTCTCCAGGCAAGAACACTGGAGTGGGTTGCCATTTCCTTCTCCAATGCGTGAAAGTGAAGTCGCTCAGTCATGTCCGACTCTCAGCAACCCCATGGACTGGAGCCTACCAGGATCCTCCATCCATGGGATTTTCCAGGCAAAAGTACTGGGGTGGGGTGCCATTGCCTTCCCCGACAGCAATGTCTAAACTTTCCCTTTGTCCTACATTCCCATCAACATTTAAAAAAAAAGAAAATAAAGTTCGTTGCTCAGTCATGTCTGACTCCTTGCGACCTCATGGACTGTAGCCTGCCAGACTCCTCTGTCCATAGACTTTTATAGGCAAGAATACTGGAGTGGGTTGCCTTTCCCTTCTCTAGGGGATCTTCCTGATCCAGGGATCAAACCCTGGGTCTCCTGCATTGCAGACAGATTCTTTACTGTTTGAACCACCAGGGAAGCCCATCAACACTTGGCATTAATATATATCTTAATTTTTTGCAAATAGAACCATATCTGTCTCCTGAGAAACCTGTATGCAGGACAAGAAGAAACAGAACCAGACATGAAATGCTGGACTAGTTTAAAATTGGGAAAGGAGTACGTCAAGGCTGTATATTGTCACCTTGCTTATTTAACTTATATGTACAGTACATCTTGTGAAATCAAGATTTCTGAGAGAAATATCAACAATTACAGATATGCAGATAATGCCACTCTAATGATAGAAAGTGAAGAGAAACTAAAGAGACTCTCAATGAGGGTGGAAGAGGAGAGTGAAAAAGCTGCTTAAAGCTCAACATTCAGAAAACTAAGATCATGGCATCTGGTCCCATTACCTTATGTCAAATAGATGGGGGAAAAGTGACAGATTTTATTTTCTTGGGCTCCAAAATCACTCTGGGTGGTTGACTGCAGTCATGAAATTAAAAGACAGTTGCTTCTTGGAAGAAAAGCTATGACAAACCCAGACAATGTATTAAAAACCAGAGACATCACTTTGCCAACCAAGGTCTGTATAGTCAAATCTATGGTTTTTCCAGTAGTCATGTATGGATGTGAGAGTTGGACCATAAAGAAGGCTAAGCTCCAAAGAACTGATGCTTTCAAATTATGGTGTTGAAGAAGACTCTTGAGAGTCCACTGGATAGCAGGGAGATCAGACCAGTCATTCCTAAAGGAAATCAACAGTGAATATCCATTGGAAGGACTGATGCTGAAGCTCCAATACTTTGGCCACCTAATGTGAAGAGCCGACTCATTGGAAAAGACCCTGATGCTGGGAAAGGTTGAGGGTAGGAGGGAAGGGGGCAATAGGGGATGAGATGTTTGGATGGCATCACTGACTCAATGGACATGAGTTGGAGCAAACTCTGGGAGATAGTGAACAGGGAAGCCTGGTGTGCTATAGTCCATGGGGTCGCAAAGAGTTGGACATGACTTAGTGACTGAACAACAACAGCAACATGTTCCCCCCAAGACTCAGTGGTAAGATGTCTAGGAGCACAGTTAAGGATTAGGGTTAGGGTTAAGTTAGGGTTAAGCCTTCTGTACTGAAGGCAGAGAAATGGGGTGACTTTGTTCTGAGAGCTTGCAGAGTGCCAAGAAAACAGGGAAAAAACACTTTCACTTTAATATCAGAATACCAAACTCTTTGTACAGTATTACTTATATAGTAATTATGTATAAATGTATTATATATAAATACTGAAGGGAATGGCAACCCACTGCAGTATTCTTGCCTGGAGAATCCCATGGACAGAGGAGCCTGGCAGGCTACAGTCCATGGGGTCGCAAAGAGTCAGACACGACTGAGGAACTACACTACTACTACGGTGTATATATAAATATTGTGTACAGTATTACTTGTATAACTTGTACAATAGCATGTTTTGATTATGTATAAATGCCCATACAATTTTAAAAAAGCTGGAAAAAATTTTCAGTGTTAATGATCATTATCAACATTTACCTGTGGATGTTTAGCTTTATTTTTACTATTTATGATTTTCTTTTTTTTTGCTTCCAAATTTTAATATTATTTTTATTTTAAATAATCTTATTTTAGAAAAAAACAAAGGAATGATAAAAGGCAAGTGGTGGATTTGAACTGTAATTTGCCATTAGATCTTGAGTGTATTTACACTCTGTAAATACAGCAGTTATTTACTGAATATCTGTATGTATCAAGCGCTGCTGTAAGTTTTCAGAATGTACAAGTCTCTGTTCTGTGGAGCTTACATTCCAGTGGGAAGGGGAGACACAGGGGTTATCAGACAATCACAATAACTATGGCTCAGCGAGTAAAGAATCTGCCTGTAATGCAGGAGACAGAAGAAATGAGGGTTCAATCCTGGGTCAGGAAGATCCCCTGGAGGAGGAAATGGCAACACACTCCAGTATTCTCACCTGAAAAATCCCATAGACAGGGGAGCCTGGTGGGCTACAGTCCACAGGGCCACAAAGAGTTGGACGTGACTAAGGACATAATGCACATAATAACTTAACACATTATCTGATATATTCAGAGGTGATATATACTGTGGGAAAAAATGGAGCTGCATAAGGAAGATAGGGAACGTGATAGTTTCAGGTGAACAACAAAGGGACTAGGCCATGTATCCATTCTCCCCCAAACTCCCCTCCCATCCAGACTGCTATATAACATTGGGCAGAGTTCCCTGTGCTATACAGTACGTCCTTGTTGGTTATCTACTTTAAGAATTTGTGATTTTATTTCATTTCATTTGTTGGCTGTGCTGCCAGGCATGTGGGATCTTAATTCCCTGGCCAGAGATTGAACCCACACGCCTCCATTGGAAGCTTGAGTCTTAACCGCTGGACTGCATGGGGAGCTCCTGTGACTTTAAATAGGGTAGTCAAGGTAGGCCTTACTGAAACAGAGGGCAGAGGGACATAGAAGAGGTGAGGCCATGAGCCTTGGGGATGTCTGGGAGATATCTGGTGCAAAGACTCCAGGGCAGAATCGTACCCAGTGTATTTAAGTTCTAGTAAGGAGGCCAGTGTTGTTGAAATGTAATTGAAGCAGGAGTTTCAATAGGAAACTCTGGAGGTTTGTTGTTGTTTGACATAGGCACCTGAAATGTAAGAGAGCTTGCCAAGGATCACCAAGCCTGTTGACCACTACCTACTCCCACCAGTCTGCATGGAAAGAGAAAATGACAGCATAAAGATATTTGGCAGCGCATCTCAGATGGCTGCAAAATCTTTAAGGAAATAGGCATTTGGGAGCAATGAAGATCATTTAAGCCCATATTCCAGTTGAAATTAATGACCTTGAAAGACAAAAGGAGATATTGGAAGGGAACTGATAGCTTCATAAACAAGTTGAAAAACAGGTTTGATTTTCCTATTGTAACAATAGAGCGATGGACTCTTGGCAAGAGACAGAACAGGAAGGGAGAGTTTGGCAGGTAGTTCATAAACTGACCAAGAGGGTTTTATATTAACATTTCATGAGGAGGGAGAAAAAGATTTAGATAACACTGACAACTCAGGTGTTACATGGAAAGAACAACAGCGGTGAAGATTCGCAGCTGATCTCAGGAGAAAATATGAGAGGAAAGATGTGGCAGCCAAACATATGATCTCAGACGTGAGCTGAGCATAGATAATGAAAACCAATGTGATAGTTCTTATCAAAAGGAAATCACTTTTATAAAGAAGAATTTGGCTTTTTACAAAGTGACTCCACGTGGAAGTATATTTTCTGGCCTATTAGGGCGTATATGATGTGCCAGCATCCACTGCCCAAAAGGATGACGACTAATTGCAGGGCGGGAAAACTGCAACATATAATAGAATTATTTCTGTTTAGGGACATTTATAAAGCAGAACAGATGCTTTTAGATGAGGGTTAAAGAACAGAGAAGTGAGATGATCAAAACTGCAGATGCCTTTAAGGATGTGGAGGATATTTAGCAAATCAGATTAGAAAACTAACATAGGAAGAGACCTAATAGCAGCAGAGAAGGAAGTCTGTCCAAACACCAGGAAGATTTATACTCCAAAAACAAAGAATCTGGTAAATTTTTTCCTTCCTGCAGAAAGCAGAAGTAACATTTTGAGGAAATGACCCTCCAGATGCAATCTTAGTGTACAAGGGTAATAAAAATAACAATAGCTTACATTTATTAAGCCCTTAACATCTTTTTTTGGGTGCTCACTATGTGTCAAGCATTACTTCCTTTTATCCTCTCACAACCTGTGAAACTATCCTCGCGTTATAGATGAGGAACCTGAAGGTTAAAGAGGTTGATGGGTGCAACATTACTTAGCTAACAATAAAGGACCTGAGAATCCAACCCAGATCTACATGACTACAAAGCCCATTTTGTTAACCAAGCCTCTTAAAATTGGTGAACGATAACCATGCCATTTTGAAGACCATATAGTTAAGAAAGAGAAGTCTATGAAGAATCAACCACATACATAAACCTTAGGAAAGTGGATATCATAAAACAAATGGAAAAGGGAAAATATCCTGTGGTTAATGATTCCAGAAGGCAGGATATCTCAAGGAACTTGGAAGATTTTTAAAAAATAACATTTTATTAATATAGTCAGTCCTAAGTTTTCCAGCCTTCTGTGCATGTATGCATAAATATGCCAAAAATAACACTTAGAAGTTAACAATTTGTCTGCTTAGGGCACTCAGCTGTTACAAGTACAAAAGGTGAAACATAAGGCCTCCAAAGACCAATGTCAGAAGAAGCTGAGATTTTAAGAAGCCTAAGATTTTTGTCTCAGTTGTGTTCTGAGCAGAAAGAACCAGAAAAAGCCTAGGCTTACTGTTTAGAACTAGTTAGTACAGAAGGTGAGGAGAGGGTAATGGCACGCACTCCAGTGCTCTTGCCTGGAGAATCCCATGGATGGAGGAGCCTGGTAGGCTGCAGTCCATGGGGTCGCTAAGAGTCGGACACGACTGAGCAAATTCACTTTCACTTTCCTGCATTGGCGAAGGAAATGGCAACCCACTCCAGTGTTCTTGCCTGGAGAATCCCAGGGATGGGGGAGCCTGGTGAGCTGCCGTCTATGGGGTCGCACAGAGTCATACACGACTGAAGCGACTTAGCAGCAGCAGCAGTACAGAAGGTGAAGGGTTTGACTTTATAGAATTTTCTTGCAAAGGACCTGGGAATGTTAATTCACATGGTGAATGAACAAGGAATGGACAAGAACACAACTTTTCAAAAGCCTGCAGTCTTTGGCTGTATTCATAAAAACATGGTGTTGAAATTAAAGAGAGTATTTGCACTGCGTCTGTAGTGCCCATTCCCTATTTGGAGAAATATTTTTTAATTCAAAAAACCAACTTATAAAATCATCTTTAATGAATAAAAGGGCTTGTTGATAGCAAAAGTCAACTGTGGGATCTTGGAATCAGAAGACATATTACAGAAAAAATGGAAGAGAAATGGAAGTAATTAACTTTGGAAAAAAAGTAGAAATTCTAATACTGAAAAAGTTGAGTGCCATGGAGATTCACTTTATCACATTTCCCTGGCTATACGCTTTGTAGTAGTTCTCATCATCTGAAATCCCCCTGCCTCTTTATTGTTTATTGTATGCCTGTCCAGACTCTTTGTAACCCCATGGACTGTAGCGCACCAGGCTCCTCTGTCCATGGAATTTTCCAGGCAAGAATACTGAAGTGAGTTGCTGTTTCCTCTTCCAGGGGAACTGAAGCGGCATCTCTTGGGACTCCTGCTCTGGCAGATAAATTCTTTTACCACTGAGCCCCCTGGGAAGCCCCTTATTATTTATTACCCCTTCTCATAATGTAAGGTTCACACGAGGAGGGGCCTTGACTGATGGTTCACTATTTTATCTCCTATGCCTGACACCAAGGGAAAGAATGGGATTTTCTCTCCACAAGTCACAGACAACCTCCCTTGGCTCCAGTGGGTGGGGACAAACTGGTCTCTGGGGCCCACCTTTCAGCAGAGGACAATACAGGGTGGGGCCTTTAGAAGAGGCTCTGGGGATAAAACCGCCAAACATCTCACTATATGCAGAGGGATGTGTTGCTTGAGCCCAAGGCTTTTGCTGACCCTGCTGAGGCTTTGGCCTGTCTGGACACGTCCAGAGAAATGGCGGGACATGCTGGGTAGAAGTCAGATTTTCACAGTCAAAGAGCCTGTTGGAAAAAACCAAACAAATGATCTCAAGCAGTACCCCGTGGATGACTTTCACTCTGTATGGGTGGGTCTGGTGAGTTGATGGGGAGTCAGTGACAGAAAGGAAAGGACTGTTGATAAATAAAACAACTTCAGTGAAGCTCCAGATAATTAGGGTCTTGTGCTGAATGGAAAAAAAATTCGGTTCCCAAAAGGCACACACTGTATGATTCCATTTATGAAAATAGTCTCACAATGACAAAATAAGGATGGAAAATAGTGATTGCCAGAGATCAGAAATGGGGGAATGAGGCCGGGTGATATCAGGGAATCTTGTAGTAGTGGATGTGAAAGGTTCTGTCTGGTTGTGTTGATGTCAGTTTTGACAGTGATATTATTACCTCATCATTTTGCAAGATGGGAGAAACTGGGTAGATGGTACATAGGATCTCTTCACATTATTTATTATAGCTGCTAATGAATCTACAGTCGTCTCAGAATAAAATTTTTATTTATTTATTTATTTATTTTTAGTTGTGCTGGATTTGTGCTATCACGCAAAGGCTTTCTCTAGTTTCGGTGAGCAGAGGCTACTCTTCATGGTGGTGCTCGGGCTTCTCATTGCCATGCCTTCTCTTGTTGCAGAGCATGGGCTCTAGGCACATGGTCTTCAGTAGTTGCAGCACGCAGGCTCAGTAGTTGTGGCACACAGGGTTAGTTGCTTCCCGGCAAGTGGAATCTTCCTAGACAAGGGATCGAAGCCATGTTTGTTGCATTGCCAGGTGGATTCCTATCCACTGTACCACCAGGGAAGTCCTAGAATAAAAATTTAATTTAAAAAAATGTTGTCTTGCAGATTAGGAAGGTGAGATGGTGGGGAGGGGTGTAGGAGGGAGTGAACAATCCAGATAAGTCTCCCAGAAAAGAACTCAGCCTAGATAAACAAAGAAGTTGCTGTGATAACGTTGACCTTACAGAATGTAAGATCCAACAGAGCAGGAATTGTGTCCACCATGTTTGTCTTGTGCCTATCACTTGTCCCTGGGTCACTTGTGACAATACAGCCTGACATATCAGAGGGCTTATGGCAAGCGTTCCCCTCTCTCCAAATAGGAGTACTTAGATATTGAAGAATGACAGGCGACCCAAATCTGCTTGAGTCATCAGTTTTGAACCAAAAGGTTTAACTGAAAAGTACCCTTCATTCAAAGAAGGCAATGGCACCCCACTCCAGCACTCTTGCCTGGAAAATCCCACAGATGGAGGAGCCTGGTGGGCTGCAGTCCATGGGGTCGCTAAGAGTTGGACACTGACTGAGCGACTTCCCTTTCACTTTTCACTTTCATGAATTGGAGAAGGAAATGGCAACCCACTCCAGTGTTCTTGCCTGGAGAATCCCAGGGACGAGGAAGCCCGGTGGGCTGCTGTCTATGGGGTCATACAGAGTCAGACACGACTGAAGTGACTTGGCAACAAATCATTATTACATGAGAAACAAGCCACTGGATCTTTGAGGCCAGGTTCCCCAACATAATTAGGAATCCAGAGGTCATGATCCCTTGCTAAGGTGGAAAGCAGACACCATCTTGGACTTCTAAGGTCCAGAGAGAATTAGACCTTTTCTCTTCAGGGCTCCCACAGTCCTGAGCCCACAGTTCTTTCCAGCATTTCTTACACTACATGGTAGCCATACCCATTGTGCAAGACTCCTCTGGAGAAGGAAAGGAACAGTAGAGTGCAGTAGTTAGGCACGTGATCCAGGTGGCAAAAAGATCTAGGTTCACACCTTGATTGGTTCCTTTAAAGACTGTGTAATTTTGCTGCAAGGATGGAGTTAGATAATATCTGTAAAAATTTGGCCCTACAGTATAGCCTATATTTGGTATAATTGGTATGTGTGTGCTCAGTCATGTCTGACTCTTTTTGACGCCATGGACTGTAGCCCTCTAGGCTCCTCAGTCCATGGAATTTTCCAGGCAAGAATACTGGAATGGGTTACCATTTCCTCCTCCAGGGAATCTTTCCACCCAGGGATGGAAGCAGCATCTCGTGCATCTCCTGCACTGGCAAGTAGATTCTTTACCACTGGGCCACCTGGGAAGCCAATATATTTGGTATAATTGCTGCTATTATTTTAATATTATTTATTATATACAAATCATATATTAATATATACAAAGAATATCTATTAATGTATACAATATATAATAATATGTCTATGACAATATTATTATAATACATTAATTATTATAATATATTAATAACTAATAATAGATATATCCATCAGAATTCAGGGCAAGAAACAGAAATTGCTTTATTTATATTAAATAGGATTTAATTTAATGATTGGAAATGAACTTTATAAAGGAGCAATGTGATAGCAAAGTTAGAAGGATTGAAGGAACTGACTCTAGGCTGGGGCTCCAGAAACAGCTTCTAAAACAACAAAGAAATGACCAGCCAGAGGAGTCCACCTCTGGGGCACCTTGGGAGCTGTGCTGGAACCCTGGGGCACCTCTGGGGCACCTTGAGAGCTGCTCTGGAACCCTGACGCTGGGGCTGCCTCTGCTCCAGCCCTTGCTGCTCAAGAAGCTGGAAAATGAACTCCAGAGCACCATTCCAGAAAAGCCTCACGTTTCCACAATTTTGGTTGCCAGCAAAAATAGCTAAAAGAGGATCAGCCTAAATAAATCTAAGAGGCAATAATGAAGCAAAAAGCTTGATTATTTGTGACCAAAGAATTGCAGACTGAGCACACAGATTTGAGTAACAACCCAAACAGTGGCCCTAGTGGGGACACTGAGTAAATTTCAGAGGCTTATGTATGTATTTATTTATTTATTTTAATTAAATTTTATTTTGCTTAACTTTACAATATTGTATTGCTTAATTTGAGAGTAATTGCTTTACAATTTTGTGTGGTTTCTGCCCTATATCAACATGAATCAGCCACAGGTATATGTATGTCCCCTCCCTCCTGAGCCTCTCTCCCATTACCCATCCCATCTTCTCCCTCTAGGTTATCCCAAAGCATCAGATTTGAGCTCTCTGTATCCTACAGTAAACTTCCACTGCCTATCTAATTTTAAAATGGTAATGTATATGTTTCAATGCTACTCTCAATTTGTCCCACTTCCCTGATAAAGAAGCTGTGGTACGTATACACGGTGGAATATTACTCATCCATAAAAAGGGATGCATTTAACTTGGTTCTAATAAGGTGGATCAGTCTAGGGCCTATTACACAGAGGGAAGTAGGTCAGAAAGAGAAAGACAAATATCATATATTAATGCCTATATATGGAATCTAGAAAGATGGTACTGATGAACCTATCTGCAGGCAGCAATGGAGATGAAGACATAAGAGAACAAGCTTGTGGACACGGGGCGGGGGGATGGAATTCAGGGGCTTTTAAAGGCAAAGAAAGGCAGAAGACCTAAATAGACAATTCTCCAAAGAAGACGTACAGATGGCCAAAAGGCACATGAAAAGATGCTCAACGTTGCTAATGATAAGAGAACTGCAAATCAAAATCACAATGAGGTATCACATCACAATGGCCATCATCAAAAAGTCTGCGAATAATAAATGCTGGAGAGGGTATGGAGGAAAAGGAACTCTCCTACACTGTTGGTGGGACTCTGAATTGGTATAACCACCATGGCGAGCAGTATATGGAACAGAACAGACAAGACATGGAAGCAGCCTGAATGTCCATGGACAGATGGATGGTGAAGAAGATGTGGTGTATCTAAACACTCAGTATTCCTTGGCCGTAAAGAGAATGAAATAATGCTGTTTGCAGCAACATGGGTGGATCTAGAGATTATCATGCTAAGTGAAATAAGCCACAGAGACAAATATGTGATAGTATTTTCAGGTGTTTCAATTTTCAGGTGTTTTTACAGAGTCTTTGGAATTCTTATGATTTGACCCAGTTCAACCTTCATGCTTCCACCAGTGAGGACATGTGTAAAGCTCAGCTCCAGCTCAATTTTCAGACCTCTTGACATAAGTGATGGACATAAGTGACTTCACTTTATTTTAATTTTACAAAAGGGAGCAGATTCTGCCTTGCACTTGTGCTGAGTACACATACTTGACGAAAGACAATGTGCATCTAGAACTCTGACGGCAAAGACGCCTGGAAAACATGGTGCTCAGCCTTCTAACGTCTCCCTCCACCGAGGAGGCTGGAATGAAGGCCTGTGAGCCAGTCCTCACAAGAGATAACATGTGTGGACTATGCATTCCAGGCACTCTGCTAGCTACCTCATGCCAAGTTAACCTCACAGCCACTCTGCGAGCTATGTATGGACTTATTTCGCAAATGAGGCAGCAGAGCCTTAAGGAAGTTGTCTTGTCAGAGAACACAGAGTAAGTGGTGAGGATGGGAGTGAACAGGTGCTGTCTTATTCTGGAGCCCTTGCTCTGAACCACCGTATTATTCTACCCGTCTCTGTGTCTTGCATGCCTAACCCGGCATGTGGCCACACCTATTCAATGAACATTGGAGTTCATTATCAGGAATTTAATCAGAAAATTAAACCTAGATACCCTGGCCTAAGCCTTCTTCACCTTCGGGCTCTGACTCCAGGTCAGGAAGGCAGGAGACCAATGATGAGGGGACAAAAGAGGTGCCCCACGTGGTGGAGGGGGGCTGAGCATGTGTGTGAGTCCAGCAGGGAACGGGGGCTGGAATATGGGGGACAGGCTGTATGATGGATTTGAATGCTTATAGGATCAAAGGTTGTTGAGATGGAAGGGCCTAGTAAGAATGACTGATGGAGTCACCCAAGATATTTTTTTCTTTTAATGAAGAATGAAAGTATGGTCTTAGAGGAAAAACACTTTCCAATGAATTCAAGCACTCTGGTGCCTGTGATAATGACTTCCTGAGGTCCTGAGAGGCTGGTAACCACAGACACCTGTCCTCTGCGGAAGCAGTTGGCATATCACACACCCAGGCACACGGCAGTTGTGCAGACTTGTAAACACTTGCCACAGGAAGCGCTTCCCTGCTCTCTCTAGACACAGACCACAGTCCATGTGGGTGCCCAGGAAGGCTCTGTATTCTAGCAGGGATGCTGAGGTCTGAGAGGAGGGCTGCAGGCCTAGACCTGTGGGGCTGCAGTCCCCATGCAGGAGGGAACACACACACATAGAAACACAATCACACACACAGAGGGACATAGACATGCACACCCAACATCACACACACAGAAACAGACATGACACCACAAATACACATATGTATATACACACAGAGGTACACAGCACATACACAAGCCTACACACATATACCACACACCCCTCCACATTCAGAGGTTCACCAGGTACACAAACACACACTACAAAACACACACACACACACCATACCCATCACACAACCCTGCATGCACCTCACCACACAAAAACATAGACTACACATACACATACACACACAGACACAAATATACATACCACAAGTAGATACAAATATACATACCATACCACATGCATGAACATACACCACACGTGCACAGTACACACACGCTCACATATAATGCACACAACCGAAATATACACTCACAAACATATACAGTGAACACATATACCACATATGTAATACACAGGCACGAGCTTCTGAAAAAGTGCCTCACCGTGGTTTAGTCATATTACAAAAGGTTTAAGGTAATAGTTACATGCACTATGAATGTGGGAGGTATGTATGCAAAACAGTATCAGAAATGAAAAAGGCAGCAAGAATGGTAGATATACTAAGATGAAACCCAGTGATATGTGTGCCTGGTAGGCATAGGGACAGGAAGACAATGTAAGCAACACAAATAATTTATGTTTAGTAAATTTTGAATAGTTTAGTGCGAATGGATTTAGTTGAAACAATAAAATTTTTCCAGTGACTACTCTTTAGCCCAATATATTCACTATGTGGCTAGTGATATTTCCATGGGGTAGGGTCTGTTTGGCTTCTAGCCCACCCCCTCCCATTCTGAATGTATCTGTTGTTAGGGGGACAGCCACCCAGAACCCCTGTAATGTCTGGTTGACGACAGAGCTGGCCACCCACTCCCTCTTGCCACCCACTTCCTCTTGTCCTTCCCAGCTCCCTCCCTGCCCTGCCTTTCTTGATACAGCAAACAAATAGGGAAGTTCAGGGGTTTTGACCGTAGAGCTTCCCATAGTCCTGATTCCCCCAGAGCTACAGTTTATCTCTGTGTGCCTAGGGGGCGCTCAGGTCCAGGAATTGAAAATGTCACAAGTTCCCTCTAGTTATTTCTAAGACCCAGGAGGGAAGGGCTGAAGTCCCAAAGTTAAGCGCCTGCTGATGGGAATGATGGCTGAGGGTCGTTGAGAAAGTGGGCTGGTTGTAAACATACCTCCGAGACCCATTGTCTCATTGAAGTTCACATCTAAAAGGGATCATACATACCATCAAGTGTAATCCCTACATTTCTCAGAGGTAGAATCCAAGGCCAGAAGGGTGAGTGATATGTTTATTAAGACTAATTAGAAGCAACTTTATAATAAGAGATGCCCCATCCTTTCTGATGGAGCAAATGATTACCATTTTTATCTTCCTGTTCCTAGGTATTGTTTCATTATTCAGTGTAGGTGCCAAGATACTATTCTATATACAAGATTTTATTAGAGAAACTAACCAATTAAATATACTTTAAGACTTTCCATTTTATTAGATGAATGTAGAAGAATATTATAAAAAGTCATAAATCAGTTGTTTAATGCAAGCATATCCTTCTTTGAAATAGTTCAAAATTCAGGAACTCAAAAGTGTGATTCCTTCATCACAAGATATATCGTTTAGTGTTTTTTTTTTAATAATAAGTTTCCACTACATATTTCAACACTGAAGTTTTCAGGGGAGAAAGGCATGTAACTCAAGAAAAATGATCAATTTATGTGTAGTTTTGGCATCTTATCATAATTCTCAACTGTGTGTTTTTACTATGTTTCACTAAACAGCAAGAAATGGGGAAGATGTATGGATTAGCGATGGGAACCAGAAGTCTAATCCTACACTGGCCTCTATTCCCATGGTCTCACATGAGTGTCTGAACCCTTGTGAGCTCCAGCTTCCCCTATAAAACAACAGGCTGGGACCAAATAAGCTCTATGGGTTCCAGTTAGGTTGCAAAGAAGAATAAGCGTATGGTCAGACATAAAGAGTCAGACCATCTGGAGTAGGTTCATCTCCATCTTTAAGTCTTTGAGCAAGTCACTTACCTTCTCCAGAATGCAGTTCTCTTTAGAGTATAAACTGTGTGCTATCCGCCACGCAGGGCTGTTAATTTTACAAAGAATTAATGGCATCTGTCTGCCTTAGGATAACATCTTAGGGATGTGGTGGTAAAGGACATGACTTTGTGCTTCCACAAAATGCCTTTTCCGGCCTTTTGCTGGAAAAGATGGAAGCCATCTGGATGGAGGAAGCCCTGAACCCACACGCCTGCCACCACTGCAGCTTTTTGGAGTAGATTTTTGCCCCACTGTGGTTTAGCTTTGTTTTGCTTTCTGTTTATTGAGTTTTGCTTTTATAGATGACTTCTTTTTTTGATACTCATTTTTCACCTGACTCTTCCTTCTTTCATGCTATTATTTCCTGATTAGGTCATTTCCCCAAACTCGCCTCTCTTTCCTCTGGCTAATCCTCCAGGGCTCAGCTTTCCTCATGGAAATTTTTCTGAACCATTGCCACCCTTCTATTTGCTTTCATAGTACCCAGCTCTTCTCCTTCCTAACACTCACCACAATTACAGTGACGTGATTTATTTGTGTCGTGTTAGTCTGTCTCCCTTATCTAGCAAAAGCTGTAAGAAAGCAGTAAGAAAGCAGCTTCTTTTTTACTCACTGATGTGCCCCTAACCCTATAGTGCTTACCACACAGTGAAGGGTTCTGTGATATGTGTTGAGTGACTGGGTAGATGAATGAGTGAATGATCCCCCAGCCCACTGTCATGACTAGCTCATTAGGAGCACTTCTGTCCCTTTGCTCCTTCCATAATTAGTTTCTTCACTCTTTGCAGGATTTCTTCACAGCTTCTCCTACCCTTTTAAGAGAGGAATTTTATTTACAGCTGCCACAAAAATAATTCAACCAGAAGTCCTGACAGACCATAATTTTAGAGAAACTTCATCTTGCTTACACTGAGGCTCACACATCCACACATTCCCCGTGTCCTCTGGTTGGGCATTTAAATCCACTTTGGGGTATCTGTGTGATTATGATGCAGAAGGGCTAAGGGATCTTACTGATGACAGAGCCCAGTTTAGATTCCACCTTGACAAATTTTCCAGCCCAACAATTTGCTACTAAAGATTCTGGCTTCTCCATCTTGGGATTTTGTATCTGGGATCTTCTACTCTCATCGGGCTCCCAGGTAATCAAGCAGGTGAACAGGCAGGAGCTTCCTAAAAGGAAGACATGTCAGTCAAGTCAGTGTTTTCTTCTGATGACATCAGAGCTAAGAGAACACCTGGGTATTGGAAAGTGACTTTGAGGAAGGAGCAGAGAGGGAAGGCGGAACGGTGGGTTTCTCTTGAGAATGGCTCACACCACTCTTGCTGTGTGTGTGTGTGTGTGTGTGTGTATGTTTCTCTCCTTAATGGAATAGCAACACACAGGAGTAGTTTCCCTCTTCCAGTCCAGTCTGCCTGAAGATTGGGTCTCTATGGAGGAAACACATTCCACAATAATATTCTGGAGTGCCACTGTGTTTGGGTCAGCCCTTAGGCTTCCTGACAATATAGCTTTGTTCTTATTTCCTCCCCACTACCTGATCCAGCTGTGAGTGCCCCGTTCTCAACCTCCCAGAGGTAAATTGTCATTATGACGGGAACAATAGACCAAGCTGTGCTGTGGAGGGTATATATTCAAGGATGCCATGTTTAATTCCCCTACTTCCATGAATAGTCTTTAAGATGAATAGCTTTTCTTTTTCTTTTTTTGTTTGTTTGTTTCTTTCTTGGTTTGTTTCTTTAAATAGCTTACAGGGTCCTCCACTGCAGCCTAAATAGTGCCTGTTTCAGGGCTTCAGACCTGCTTGACTATATTCCATTTAAAGTTATGTGTGTCACAGACTGGTGGGCAAAAATCACTCTGGAAGGGATTTCTGAGGCAGGAGTGGGAATGGTTATTTCAGACATCTCACCCTTGGCCCCAGGGAAAGAGAAGCTACAAGCTGAAGCTACAACAGGCAGTTTTCAAAGTTGGAGGAGATGTAAAACGCAGGATTCTGCTGCTGTTGTGACTGAAGGTGGAAAGGGAGAGCATTCTGTTTGCTCCTGTGCTGAAGCTGTGGTGTTTCAGACACAGTGAGGACTACAGTCTTCCAAGACTAACGGCTCCTTGGTCTGCACAGCTTTGGGGACAGTGGGTGGGGGCAGGAGGACGGGTGAGAGCACCCCCACAGACATCAGCACTGCGGTGGAAAGCACTGGCAGCTGTGGTGTGGAGGGGTCCTCAAGTGGCTTCTTGGGCCTTGAACCCCCGATGAGTCTGTGGGAGAGGAGGAAACACATGGCGGACAGGGTGTGGGAGCACGTGCTCGTGTGCAAAGGGTCCCTGGGGAGTCCCAGAAACAAAACTGGGTGAAGAAGGAGTGGAGGGAGGAGCCAGTGAAGTGCAGTCACTATTGTGAATGTAATGCTGTTTATTTTTTTGTTTTTTTAATTATAGGTGATTTACAGTATTAGTTTCGGTGTACAATGTGGTGATTCAGTGTTTTTATAGATCATATTCCATTTAAAGTTTTATAAAATATCGGCTGTATTCCATTTGTACAATACATCTTAGTATCTTATTTATTTTATACATAGTAGTTTGTACCTTTTAATCCCCCACCCTTAAATTGCTTCTCCCCGCTTCCCTCTCCCCACTGGTAACCACTAGTTTGTTCTCTATAACTGAATCTATTTCTATTTTGTTATATTAATTTGTTTTATTTTTTAGATTCCACATATAAGTGATAACAGAGTATTTTTTTCTGACTTATTTCACTAAGCAGAGTACCCTCTAAGTCCATCTATGTTGTTGCAAATGGCAAAATGTCATTCTTTGTATGGTTGAGTGTGTGTATGTGTGTGTATATATATATGTGTGTGGGTGTGTGTGTATGTATCACATCTTCCTTATCCATTCATCTGTTGATGGACACTTAGGGTGGTTCCATATCTTGTGTGTGTTCGTGGCTCAGTCGTGTCTGACTCTTGGCAACCCCATGGACTGTAGCCTGCCAGCTGTTTCTGTCCATGGGATTCTCCAGGCAAGAATACTGGAGTGGGTTGCCATTCCCTTCTCCAGAGGATCCTCCCAACTCAGGGATCGAACCCTGGTCTCCTGCATTGCAGGCAGATTCTTTACTGTTTGAGCTACATGGAAGGCCATGTCTTGGCTATGATAAATAATGCTGATAAATAATAATGCTGGCTATGATAAATAATAAATGTTGAACATTGGGATGCATGTATCTTTTCCAATTAGTGTTTCCATTTTCTTTGGATATATACCCAGGGGTGGAATTGGTAGATTGTATGGTAGTTCTGTTTTTAGATTTTTAAGGAATCTCCATACTGTTTCCAGTAGTGGCTGCACCGGTTTTTATTCCAATAGTGCACAAGGGTTTCCTTTTCTTCACATCCTCAACATTTGTTCTTTGTGATCTTTTTGACAATAGTCATTCTGATAGGTGTGAAGTGATATTTCATAGTGGGTTTGATTTGCATTTCCCTGGTGGTTAGTGATGTTGAGTGTCTTTTCATGTGCCTGTTGGCCATCTGTATGTCTTCTCTGGAAAAGCAGATATGACCCTATTTGGACTCACAGTTGGATATAGCATGGAGAAAACACAGTCAGGTTACAATACAATTATAAATGTCAGTACTAGGAAGGATCTTAAAGATTATCTAGCCAGATTTCTTCATGATGTCACAAATGGCAAGATTTCATTTTTATGGGGTAGTATTTTTATGAGTAGTATTCCATTGTATATATACACGGAGGACCTTGAGGGTATTGTGCTAAGTAAAATAAGTCAGATGAAACAAATAAACTGTATGGTTTTACTTGTATATGGAATATAGAAAATAGAAAGACATATTAAATGAACAAACCAAGCAAAAATAAACATGTAGTTACAGAGAACAGAGTGCATTCCTGTGCACTAAGTCGCTTCAGTCATGTCCCACTCTGTGCAGCTGTGCACTAAGTCGCTTCAGTCGTGTCCCACTCTGTGCAGCTGTGTGGACTGCAGCCAGCCAGGTTCCTCTGTCTATGAGATTCTCCAGGCAAGAATACTGGAGTGGGGTACCATGCCCTCCTCCAGGGGATCTTCCCTACCCAGGGATTGAACCTGCATCTCTTATGTCTCCTACATAGGCAGGCAGGTTCTTTACTGCTGGTGCCACCTGGGAAGCAGTTACAGAGAACAGAGTAGTAGTTACCATATAGGAATGGGTGGAAGAGAGGGAAAAATGGGTAAAGGGGATCAACTGCATGGTGGTGGATGGAAATTAAATTTGTGGTGGTAAGCACACTGTAGGAGATATAGAATTAGAAATAAAGTGTTTTACACACAAAACTTGTATAATATTATAAAACCAGAAGAAGGGCGGGGGGGGCAATATGAGGAATCTTTGTTCTGACCTTGACTGTACCTATGTCAATACCCTGGTTGGGATTTTTTTTTTTTTGCCACACCACATGGCATGTGGGATCTTAGTTCCTTAACCAGGGATCGAACCTGCAACCCTTTCATTGAAAGCTTGGAGTCTTAACCACAAACACCAGGGAAGTGCCCTGGTTGTGATATTTTGCTATAGTTTTACAGGGGATAACCATGGGGAAAACTGGGAAAAGGGAAAATGGGACCCCTCTGTATCATTCCTTCCAACTGCATGTAAATCTATAATTATCTCAAAATAAAAAGTGTAATTTACACAAAAAATCCTCATGACACAGGTGATGAAAATGAGGCCCATAGAGTTATGAGACTTACCCTTGTTTCACAGCCAGTTAACAGCATAGCCAGGGTTGGACCTAGTTCTTCCAAGTCCCAGCCTTTGACACTCGATGGACTCCTGACAATCCAGAAATGTGTATAGGGCATTGAGGGCTTCTGCTGTGTCTGTGGGAAGGAAGTGTGATCTTGGTGCCCATGACTTTGAGGAAAGTCCAGGATGCCTGAAGTCAAATGGACTCTGTGGTGGGGGATTCTGTGTAGGAGGACCCTAAGAGGTGGAGTTCTGCTAGCACTAACCACAAAAAGGTGCTGCCCAAACTGTGGCTTGGTAAGATCAGAAAGGAACCTCATAGAAAGAGAAAAGTAGCCTCCTAGAAACAGAAAGTAGCCTAATAGAAACAGAACACTGATGTTCAGTCCATTCACCTAACTATACCCACATCCTCACAGACATAAGCTTTTCCTATTCAACAATAGGTCAATCCACAGGGTCTAGAGTCACCTGCTAGGGCAATAAAACACATTTTATTTTTTTTTTTGCATCAGTGAGGGTTTTTTTTTTTTTTAAATCAAAATTCTCTCTTCTACTGTTTCAGGTCATTTACTCTTGATTTGTCCTGAGCAGATTTGAAGCAATGTTATTGTTGTTTGATATTTATTCATGAAATCTGGCCAGGGCTTCTCAGGTGACTCAGTGGTAAAGAATCCACCTGCCAGTACAGGAGATGCAAGTTCGATCCCTGGGTGGAGAAGATACCCTGGAGTAGAAAGTGGCACTCCAGTATTCTTGCCTGAAAAATCCCATGGACAGAGGAGCTTGGCAGACTATATACAGTCCATGGGGCTGCTAAGAATCAGACACGACTCAAGCCCTTTAGTCTTCTAGGGTGAAATAGCCCAACTCGTTTATCCACTGGCCCTTAGGAATCTGAGACCAAGTTAGTCTCTTGTTATGGAATGTTCCAGAAGCTGTGGAGAAGACCCAACTTTCCATACCTCGTAGCATTCATTTTTAGTGATTCACTTTTATTATAGTATTAATAGACCAACCCTGCTAAATTTAGTGCACCCCGGGACACTCAGGATATGTATTTTGAGTAGCAAAGATTCATGTCACTCTGCTGCGTAATTTAAAACTTAATTTTAAAAATGCATGCACAGGACTTCCCCAGTGATACAGTGGATAGGAATCCTTCGGCCAGTGCAGGGGACATGGATTCGATCCCTGGCTTGGGAAGATCCTATATGCCTCAGAGCAACTAAGCCCATGCACCGCAGCTACTGAGCCTGTGCTCTAGAGCCCGCAAGCCACAACTACTGCACCCGAATGCTGCAGCTATTGAAGTGTGTGTGCCTAGAGCCTGTGTTCCACAACAAGAGAAGCCCCTGCGATGAGGAGCCTAGTCACCCCAAGAAGAGTAGCCCCCTCTCACCACAACTAGAGGAAAACCTGAATATAGCAACTAAGACCCAGCACAACCAAAAAAAAAAAAAAAAAAATTACACAGCTTTAACTTAAAAATACACATGTATTTAAAAATATACATGGAAAAGAAGTATAGCTCTTTCCTGTGGATGGCAAAATTTGGACGTAGAATAAACCAATGGCCACCCGAGCCCATTTTAAGTCATGCAGACAACCCATCTCTGCAGCTCACAGCAGTCATGTGAATGGGCCCTGTTAAGTCTCAGATACAGTTTACTTCTCTTTCTTTCCCTCTCACTCCCTGACCTCATCAGGGTGCCCTTTATTACCCTTTATTACCCCACATCCCTTGGTTTGCCTTCACAAGTGCCTGCGCCGTAATCGAATGAGAGCTTATTTTTGACTTCTGGTGACTTTGTCATGGCCTCACACAAAGGCTGCATCTGCAAAGCCACAGCAGTCGGCTGAGAGAGGCCATAATGACCGAGCGGAGGACAGACTCTTTGGAGCCATCATTTCATTGTGCACCGAGTCTGGGGTGCTTAGGGGGAGAGTGAACCTCCACCAGGTTTCTGGTCAAGCTCCATCCCCACCCATTGCAGCCCACAACACCCTGGGATCCACCCATACACAAAGCATTCTCTTGGGCCCATCTATTTACATTCTTAGACTTCTGCCTAATCTCCCTAGAAACACGGGTCAATCTGAAGAATGTCTGTCTTCCTCCACAAAACTCTTATGAGATAGTTTGCTCTAAGAGAAGTGCTAGACACTAATGGCTCAAACACACGTTGAGATGAAGCCAGCAAGATGGAACTCAGTTCAGTACAGTTTAGTTCAGTCGTGTCCGACTCTTTGCAACCCCATGAATCACACCACACCAGGCCTCCCTGTCCATCACCAACTCCCAGAGTTCACTCAAACTCGTGTCCATCGAGTCGGTGATACCATCCAGCCATCGCCATCTCATCCTCTGTCGTCCCATTCTCCTGCCCCCAATCCCTTCCAGCATCAGGGTCTTTTCCAATGAATCAACTTTTCGCATGAGGTGGCCAAAGTATTGGAATTTCAGCTTCAGCATCAGTCCTTCCAATGAACACCCAGGGCTGATCTTCAGAATGGACTGGTTGGATCTCCTTGCACTCCAAGGCACTCTCAAGAGTCTTCTCCAACACCACAATTCAAAAGCATCAATTCTTCAGCGCTCAGCTTTCTTCATAGTCCAACTCTCACATCCATACATGACCACAGGAAAAACCATAGCCTTGACTAGACGGACCTTTGTTGGCAAAGTAATGTCTGCTTTTCAATATGCTATCTAGGTTGGTCATAACTTTCCTTCCAAGGAGTAAGCGTCTTTTAATTTCATGGCTGCAGTCACCATCTGCAGTGATTTTGGAGCCCAGAAAAATAAAGTCTGACACTGTTTCCACTGTTTCCCCATCTATTTCCCATGTAGTGATGGGACCAGATGCCATGATCTTCGTTTCCTGAATGTTGAGCTTTAAGCCAACCTTTTCACTCTCAACTTTCACTTTCATCAAGAAGCTTTTGAGTTCCTCTTCACTTTCTGCCATAAGGGTGGTGTCACCTGCATATCTGAGGTTATTGATATTTCTCCTGGCAATCTTGATTCCAGCTTGTGCTTCTTCCAGCCTAGTGTTTCTCATGATGTACTCTGCATAGAAGTTAAATATTTAACTTCTGGGTGACAATATACAGCCTTGACATACTCCTTTTCCTATTTGGAACCAGTCTGTTGTTCCATGTCCAATTTTAACTGTTGCTTCCTGACCTGCATACAGGTTTCTCAGGAGGCAGGTCAGGTGGTCTGGTATTCTCATCTCTTTCAGAATTTTCCACAGTTTAGTGTTATCCACACAGTCAAAAGCTTTGGCATAGTCAATAAAGCAGAAATAGATGTTCTTCTGGAACTCTCTTGCTTTTTCCATGATCCAGCAGATGTTGGCAATTTGATCTCTGCTTCCTCTGCCTTTTCTAAAACCAGCTTGAACATCTGGAACTTCACGGCTCATGTATTGCTGAAGTCTGGCTTGGAGAATTTTGAGCATTACTTTACTAGCATGTGAGATGAGTGCAATTGTGCGGTAGTTTGAGCATTCTTTGGCATTGCCTTTCTTTGGGATTGAAATGAAAAATGACTTTTTCCAGTCCTGTGGCCACTTCTGAGTTTTCCAAATTTGCTGGCATATTGAGTATAACACTCAATAGATTTCGTGAGACACTCTAGAGAATAAAAAAAAAAAAAACCTCTGATAAAGGCATCACTGCAGGATTGAGGGTTGTGTTGTGATGAAGGCAGATGGGGTGTTATCTACCCTGTAGTCCCACAGCAAGTTGTAAGAGTTCTCCTAACCACCCTGTTGTCTTTCTGAAGAGAGGCATTGTCAGCAACAGAGCAGAGTTTTGTCACTGATCAAGTTCCACAATGCTGGGATGACCCAATAGACATGCCCCCATTGCCCTTCACTGCTCTCGGCTAATCCAAGGAGACAGCTCATGCTTAGGAGAGGGCAGATTCATCTATCTTTTTACCTCTGATCGCCTGCCCTGATCCTGGAGGACTGAGATCCTGTCCTATACTCAGTTCTTTTGGTCAAAAACACATCGACCAGTATCACGCAGATGGAATGGCTCTCTGGAAGAAAAAGTCCCCAACTGTTAGAGCAAGAAGTTTTCAATGCCAGAATAAGGGGCCCAAAAGATTTGGAAGAAGCACCTGGATAAGGATAGTGATCCTTTTCTTCTATTTGTGGGGGGTGGGAGGGGCAGTGAACCTTCTTGGAAGGTAAACCTCTCACATTTGTTTACTTTTCATTCTAGTTTTTTTTTCAATTTGTCCCCACTCTTACTCCTCCACAGAGTCTTTCTTTAATCTTCCAATTAAAATGGAATTGTAGGGCTTCCCCTGGTGGTCCAGTGGTAAAGAATCCGCATGCCAATGCAGGAAACATGGGTTTGATTCCTGATCTGGGAAGATCCCACGTGCCTCCGAGCGTCTAAGCCCCTGTGCCACAACTACTGAGCCTGTGCTCTAGAGCCTGGGAGCTGCAGCTACTGAAGCCTGCGTGCCTAGATCCTGTGCTCTGAAATAACAGAAGCCACCACAATGAAAACCCAGCACACCACAAGAGAAAGCCCGCGTACAGCAATGAAGACCCAGCGCGGCCATGAAAAAATAAATAAGATGAAATTGTAGCAGCCCGCTTTGAGCACCTGGGGTACTTATGTATATTTTTATAATTCTTTACCATGTCTGCCTTCTCCATCAAAGTAGAAGGTTCTGTGTTGCTCCTGAAAGAGAATTCGGCCATTAGAAAGAGCAGTCAGTGGGTTGTAAGGACAGGAACTTCATGAAGCTTTCCTGGGGATGAATAGAAAACCCTTCCTCACTGCCTTGCCCCTTCCTTTCTACTCTCTGCCCTTTAACAGTGTTGACACCCATCCTATGGTCCAGAGAGTGGTACCCACTGAGACTGTGTAGGGGGAGGAACCTTGCTGAACAGGAGGTGTGGATGATGGAGCCTCAAGTGAACTATCTAGATAGAAAGAAGCACACAGGGGACGAAAACCCGATAAAGGCTACCAGGGAGTTTGGTATTTCTCAGATTTGAAAGGGACGGGCTGGAGTTTTAAAACTATAAGGCTTTTAAACAGCCCACCCTAGGTTTCACTCTGCATGACTTATCCTTTTTCTGTAGGCTGCCTGGTCTCCCTTAGTGCATCTACACTCCAGTTGGGACCAGCAGTTCATGCCTTTTCCTATTTATAGGTTAACAAGTTGGTCTGTATCACTATCATAACACCATCATCTCTATAACTATCACTGACATCACCGTCACCCACACACGTCCATTGCCTCATAGCTTACAAAGTGCCTTCATGTTCACTCTTACCCCATGCTAACAACAGCCCTCTAAGGACATTCTGCAGTTGGAGTTATGAATGCTGAAATAATTGGCTTTTCCTTAGGCTTTGAAATGGGTATTTTCATGGTATAAGAGTAGAAAAAGTGAAAGTGGAGTTGCTCAGTCGTATCCGACTCTTTGTGACCCCATGGACTGTAGCCTACAAGGCTCCTCAGTCCGTGGAATTTTCCAGGCAAGTGTACTGGAATGGGTTGCCATTTCCTTCTCTAGGGGATCTTCCCAACCCAGGAATCAAACTCGGTCTCCAGAATTATGGGCAGATGCTTTACCATCTGAACCATCAGGGAAGCATAAGAGTAGAGACAGGGTCATAAAGTCTACTATTATACAACCTGGGAGAGAAAGACCTTTTAGATAATTGTGTCTTTGAGGCCATTTTGCTGGGGTCACCTATTTGTCACCTCTCCTGGTTTTTTTGCTGCAGAAATAATGATACCAGCCAAAATAAAAATACAGACATTGATCATGAAGATTATGATAAGAAGAGTAATTTCCCAAGCTGTCCTTTTGTAAAACAAGACTAAGCCCCCCTAGATCAAGTTACATGTGGAATGATAATAATGTAATAATAAAAATCATACTGAATAGCATTGGTTCTTATATATATATATATGTTCAGTTCCTTTCTCTAATTTTGCCTCACAACTACCTTTCAGGTTAGTAAAATAATCATTACTATCTCCATTTTACAGATGAAAAAGGATCTTAGTTAAATAGCTCACTAACTTGGTATCAGAAATGGACAAAGATCCAGGTCACCTCGCTCCTGGACTAACATGCATACCTGTCCTGGGCTGCTAAGGTGTAGTTCCCCATTGGCAGCCTGGGCTTTCTCAGAAGCCCCCCAGGAGGGAATGAATCAACAGAGCGATAGACTGCTTTCTCTGATTGGTGCACTCAGTAGGAATTTGCTTGCCATTTACAGAACCCAAATCAAAGACATTATAAAATAATAACATTACTTTTTATTGTCTCTAATTATTAGCAAATAATTTGGTTTTAATACATGAAATGTGGATTCAATGTAATAGCATGATTAATTGCAAAGCAGAAATAGAGACACAGACATAGGGAACAAACGTGATGGGGTTGATGGGATGAATTAGGAGATTGAGATTAACATGTATACACTACTGTGCTTCCCACGTGGCTAAGTGGTAAAGAATTTACCTGCCAGTGTAGTAGATGCCGGAGACATGGGTTTGATCCCTGGGTCAGGAAGATCCCCTGGAGGAGGAAATGGCAGCCCACTCCAGTATTCTTGCCTGGGAAATTCCACGAACAGAGGAGCCTGGCAAGCTACAGTCCATGGGTTTGGCAAAGAGACATGACTGAGCAGGCATGCACTGTACTACATATACACTACCACCTATGAAACAGATAACTAAGGAGAATATAACTACTGTAGAGCACAGGGAACTCACTCAGTGCTCTGTGGTGACCTAAATCAGAAGGAAATCCAAAAAGAGGGGATATATGTATTCGTATTGCTGATTCACTTTGCTGTACAGCAGAAGCTGACATAGCAGTGTAAAGCCACTATATTCCAATAAAAAGAAAAAAATGAGAAAAATAGTACATTTTAAAAGGGCCACTGGATCCTTGTGGAATACAATAGGTTCATGAGTTATCATTTTAAAATGCACTTTGGTTTACTGGTTTTTGTAGAGTTCTTTTCAGTGAGCTCTTTTCTTTTATTAATAAGTCTCCCTCCCACCACCCCTACCCATGCCAAACATATATCCTTCTATGGGGATAGAAATCACCTGATGCTAGGTTAGATCAAGGTCTTGTTTGGTGTTTACTCACCCAAGCTGCACATTTGATCTCCAGGAAGCTTTTGCCCCTTGACCCAGAACAACTGCATCGGAGCCTCAGGGAATAGACCCCACATATCTTTTAAAGACCTCCTTCACAAGTGTTTCTTATCTAAAGTAAAGGTTGAAGATAACAGTTTTACTTTATTATTTTAAATATTATCACTATGTTCTCTTCATTATTCTTGCATATTTACAAGCCAGCTTAATTTTATAAGAATGTGTGCAACAGAGGCAGTCTCTTCTGAGTCCCTCAGTCCTTTTTGACTGTGTTTTCCAGGATTTAGGGGGATTTTGTGGTAGCTGCAGAACCAGAAGAAGATGAGGGCCAAAGCTTCTGTAGACCAGTCTTTCTTTCCATGATAATGGAATAGTATTTGCTGGTTAAATAAGTTTCTTGGAAAAATCTCTGCCTAGTTTTTCATTTTCCCCTATTTGCTTGTGCTGCTGCTGCTACTACTGCTAAGTCGCTTCAGTTGTGTCCGACTTTGTGTGACCCCATAGACGGCAGCTCACCAGGCTTCCTCATCCCTGGGATTCTCCAGGCAAGAACACTGGAGTGAGTTGCCATTTCCTTCTCCAATGCATGAAAGTGAAAAGTGAAAGTGAAGTCTCTCAGTTGTGTCCAACTCTTCGCGACCCCGTGGACTGCAGCCTACCAGGCTCCTCCATCCATGGGATTTTCCAGGCAAGAGTACTGGAGTGGGTTGCCATTGCCTTCTCTGGCTCCCCCCAAAAGACAGAAGCTGATCTTTGGAAAATAAAATTCTATCTTCTCACTTGTGAGGCTGGGTGAACCATCAGGGACCATTCCCACTAGAATTACACTCCAGTATGTTAGTCCATGGCAACCCACTCCAGTACTCTTGCCTTTGCTTATGGACGAATCACAATCTGAAATACAAAAGTTAATCAACAATCAAGTGGCTAATTGAAAAAAATATCATCCTTCCCTCTCTGTCCTCCGAAAGGTTGACTTGGCTGCTATAAATGCAAATTTAAGTGTACTTTCCACATATCTCTAAGTATGTTTACATTAGATCTATGTTATTCTTAGCTAATCCTGGTACAGAAAACACACAGCCCTGTTCAGGTCTCAGAAGTCCGTGCCAGGAGGGGCCCTAACCCAAAGCTGGGGATAGAGTTTCAAGAGCTATTTGTTTTTGACATGTTCTCTATGTGTGCTATGCACTCTCTGCCATGCGGGACCAGCAACACCTTAAAAGGAGAGAGTGGCACTCCAAAACCTATGAGGAACCCTCTGAGTTTGGGGAAGTTTCTGAAAAGGAGCCAAGTCAGTCTTGGGACAAAGGAAGGCTCCCCCCAAAAGAAAGAAGCTGATCTTTGGAAAATAAAATTCTATCCTCTCACTTGTGAGGCTGGGTGAGCCATCAGGGATCATTCCCACTAGAATTATATTCCAGTATGGTAGTCCATGGCACCCCACTCCAGTACTCTTGCCTGGAAAATCCCATGGATGGAGGAGCCTGGTAGGCTGCAGTCCATGGGGTCGCTAAGGGTCGGACACGACTGAGAGACTTCACTTTCACTTTTCACTTTCATGCATTGGAGTAGGAAATGGCGACCCACTCCAGTGTTCTTGCCTGGAGACTCCCAGGGACAGCAGAACCTGGTGGGCTGCCGTCAATGGGGTCACACAGAGTCGGACACAACTGAAGTGATTTAGCAGCAGCAGCACATTAGTCCATATGTATTCTAGCCTCAGACCCCTTCTCTGCCACAAAGTGAATGATCATAGGACCGTCCAGAGCTCTGTTCATTTGGAGGATCTTCTCTCGTCCCTGTCATTTTCAGGGCCAGATCTGAGAGACACTGTCCTGCAGCTGTCATCAACATTCAGCCGTTCAACTTTCACACAAATACCAAGTCGATCCATTCATATGCAAGCTTGTGATTTTTGATCCTCCTTCAGTTAGTTGTTAACAGTCCCCTGCACCTCCCTGGGTGTGAGCTGAGGGAGGGGTGTGGATGCAGCAATAATGGATGTGTGTATATGGGAGAGGGGGTTTCTGTTATGCAGCCTGCTTGTGCTCAATCCCAGAGATGCCACTTCTTTTTTGTCATGAATTATTCGGGGGCCCGTTTGGTCTTACGACTTTATGGATATAACAGGATTCAGTTCAAGATGAATAGTCCTGGACTCATGGTCACTTGGTCTCATATGGTCAAGCATTCTGTTTATTTCAGGGCCCAATACCATAGCTGAAGTTGTTTTTTCAAAAGGCACATTATTCATCTGCTTGCCAGCTGCATGGCCTAGGTCCATGGGGCTCTCCTTCTAGGACTTTCCACACATTCCACATAGCAGCTTTTCTTATCACTGATGCCTCTGACACCATTGGGTCTGTTGGATCATATGGTCCAAATAGCAGGAATACCTATATTTCTGACTGGACCTGCCACAGGGCATTTGTTTGCTCTGTGCCTCACTCAGACCTGGCAGCCTTTCATGTCCTCCATTCCTAGGAGTAGCACATGCTGCCTCCAGACCCCCAAAGGCCCCCAGGTGTTGTGCTTCCTTCTTTATACTAGGAAATATGTAATGCAATAATTGGGCTTCCTTGGTAGCTCTACAGCAAAGAATCCGCCTGCCAATGCAAGAGACACAGGAGACAACCTCTGGGCTGGGAAGATCCCCTGGAATAGGAAATGGCAACCCACTCCAGTATTCTTGCCTGGAAAATCCCATAGACAGAGGAGCCTGGTGGGCTACAGTCCATGGAGTCGAAAAGAGATGGACATTACTAAGCATGCATGCAAGCAAGCAGTGTAATAATTTATGGGTTTTCTTTTTTTTGAAAGGGTTTTCCCAGCATGCTCCTAACTAGTAGACCTCTAAAAATTGTACAGAAATGGCAGGCCCCTGAATCTAAGTAGGCTTTATTTTTCCACTTTCTGGAGTGCCCGTGGGCTAGCCATCAGTTGCTCATCCAGCCCGATTAACGTAATATCATCAATATCAATATGATGGATCAGTACTACAGAGTGTCCAGACAGCCTAACTCTCTGTGGACTTTGTTCAGACTCTGTCAGGAGTGTTACCATCGCCCTAGAGCAACATGAAGATTGCTTCTGATCCTCTTTTTAAATCGGGTTTAAAAAGAAAGCATTCACCAGATTAATGATGATGTACCATGAACCTGAGGCCATATTAGCCTATTTTTGCAGAAATACCTGATCTGGAATGGCATCTGTAATCTGCTTACTCCTTATTTGAGCTTGTAATAAACTGCAGTTATCCTCCAGGATTCATCTAGTTTTTGCAGTGGCCAGATTGGTGACTCACGTGGAGATATTATAGGAACCACTACTCCTGAATCCTTTGGACACTTAGGATGACACCAACCTCCACCATCCTTCCCTGGGGAGAGGGGAGAGGCAGTTTCAGATGCTCCCATTTGGCCCTCTCACTATCATAACTCTTACCCCATAAGCTAAGGACCTGTATGGGAGTTGGAGCAAATACGTCAATTCTGATTTTCCACTCCAGGGTCAAGGAAGTCACACAGGTGGGTCTGCACACTTAGTGTTTAACTGTAACTATGTTTGAAGTTCAGTGACTCTTAAGTCATGAGCTTGGTCCTAGGCTTTCTCCATTCTTCCTCTTCAGAGCAACCAAAGAGGCCCTCTGGCTTCCACACCTGGCTTCTAATTGCCTGTGACTTTCACCCAATCCTCATCTTCATGTGGAGCACCAGCAGCAATTAGTAATAGCCATCCAACACCGTCATCCTTCCCTCCACACACTGCTAACACCTGGGGTATCTACACAGGCTGGTGCATCCCCTGCCACCAGCACACCCTCCCAGATCACGGAAGTGAAAGTTTGAACAAGCTAAATAACCACCTGGTGCCAAGCCTGTCTCCTTCAGCCACCACCAGGATGGGTACCTGTCTGCCAGCCTGGCAGCGAGGGGTCCAGCCAGTGAAATCCCACTTCACCCTCTTGCTTTTTTGGCATACATCCATGCTCAAAGCCTGGGTTCTTTGGAAGATGTTAAGATGAAGTTTAGGGTGCAGATATTTTTTAGAGATGAATACTTGTGAAAGGATGAGGGGCAGAAGTAGGACTAGGCAAAGGAAGCAGTCAACTTGCAATGCAGACCCAACAGAACTGTGGGGAGATCTAGAGTGAGTGGTGCCCACTGTGGTCATCGTGCCATCAGCTGAAGTGCTGGGCCTTTCTACCCCTCCTCGTTAAGTCAGCCCTGAAAAGGGTGTGAGTCAGGTGGGGTGGGGCAACCCTGAAGGAGCTGACAATGAGAGGCTGTCTGCTGACTGGCCGCATGCCCCTCGGCTGGTGGGAAGGGCTTGAGAGATGAGTCTTCAAGTCCACTACTCCTCCACGCTGTAAAGAGGGGATGGTAAAGTTGGACCAATTTACTCACGTGATCATAAGGAGCAGATAAGATAAGGCAGGTGAAAGTATTATACAATGCCAACATTTTGGTAGGAATATTGTTACTTTCCGAGAAGGCAATGGCACCCCACTCCAGTACTCTTGCCTGGAAAATCCCATGGACGGAGGAGCCTGGTAGGCTGCAGTCCATGGGGTCGCTAAGAGTTGGGCACGACTGAGCAATTTCACTTTCTCTTTTCACTTTCATGCATTGGAGAAGGAAATGGAAACCCACTCCAGTGTTCTTGCCTGGAGAATCCCAGGGATGGGGAAGCCTGGTGGGCTGCCATCTATGGGGTCACACAGAGTCAGACACGACTGAAATGACTTAGCATAGCATAGCATAGCATTGTTACTTTGGATGTTACTTAGAAATATATTGGCCTTTGCAACAATGTGAATGGACCCCGAGGTCATTATCAGATCAGATCAGATCAGTCGCTCAGTTGTGTCCGACTCTTTGGGACCCCATGAACTACAGCACGCCAGGCCTCCCTGTCCATCACCATCTCTCGGAGGTCACCCAGACTCACACCCATCGAGTCAGTGATGCCATCCAGCCATCTCATCCTCTGTCGTCCCCTTCTCCTCCTGCCCTCAATCCCTCCCAGCATCAGAGTCTTCTCCAATGAGTCAACTCTTCGCATGAGGTGACCAAAATACTGGAGTCTCAGCTTTAGCATCATTCCTTCCAAAGAAATCCCAGGGCTGATCTCCTTCAGAATGGACTGGTTGGATCTCCTTGCAGTCCAAGGGACTCTCAAGAGTCTTCTCCAACACCACAGTTCAAAAGCATCAATTCTTCGGCGCTCAGCCTTCTTCACAGTCCAGCTCTCACATCCATACATGACCACAGGAAAGACCATAGCCTTGACTAGGAGAACCTTTGTTGGCAAAGTGATGTCTCTGCTTTTGAATATGCTATCTAGGTTGGTCATAACTTTCCTTCCAAGGAGTAAGCGTCTTTTAATTTCATGGCTGCAGTCACCATCTGCAGTGATTTTGGAGCCCAGAAAAATAAATTCTGACACTGTTTCCACTGTTTCTCCATCTATTTCCCATGAAGTGATGGGACCAGATGCCATGATCTTCGTTTTCTGAATGTTGAGCTTTAATCCAACCTTTTCACTCTCCACTTTCACTTTCATCAAGAGGCTTTTTAGCCCCTCTTCACTTTCTGCCATAAGGGTGGTATCATCTGCATATCTGAGGTTATTGATATTTCTCCCGGCAATCTTGATTCCAGCTTGTGTTTCTTCCAGTCCAGCATTTCTCATGATGTACTCTGCATATAAGTTAAATAAACATGGTGACAATATACAGCCTTGACGTACTCCTTTTCCTATTTGGAACCAGTCTGTTGTTCCATGACCAGTTCTAACTGTTGCTTCCTGACCTGCATACAAGATTTCTCAAGAGGCAGATCAGGTGGTCTGGTATTCTCATCTCTTTCAGAATTTTCCACAGTTTATTGTGATCTACACAGTCAAAGGCTTTGGCATAGTCAATAAAGCAGAATAAAGAGGTCATTATACTAAGTTAAATTAGCAGAGAAAGATAGAAATACTGTATGATACCACTTACACGTGGACTGTAAAAAAGCTGAACTTATAGAAATAAGAGTAGAGTAGTGGTTGCCAGGGGCTGGTGATTGGGGGAACTAGGACATGTTGGTCAAAGGGTAGAAACTTGCAGCTGGAAGATGAATAAGCTCTGGAGATCAAAAGCACAGAGTTGTGATTATAGTTAACAATAACTGTATCATGTACTTCAAAATTTCTAGAAGACCTGGTCATAAATCTCACCACAGAAAGAAATGATAATTATGTGACATAGTGAAAATGTTATCTAAAGCTATAGTGGAAATCATATTGTAATATATACATATTGTATACCTTAAACTCACACAGAGTATATGTCAGTTACAACTTTAAAAAATGATATGCCTTCATTAAAGAAATACCATTAAAATTGAAAAAAAAGAAATAGATTGGCTATCAGCAGGGAGTTGAAACTTTCAATTTTATTCTCACCTTTTAAAAAATGTTTTTATTTTACAATGGTATATAGTCGATTAACAGTGTTGTGTTAGTTCCAAGTGTACATCATAGTGATTGTTGTACATATACATAGATCTGTTACTTTTCAAATTCTTTTCCCATCTAAACTATAACATATTGAGCATCATTCCCTGTGCTATACAATAGATTCTTGTTGGCTATCTATTTTAACTATAGCAGCCTGTACATGTCACTCTCAAACTCCCAGTCTATCCCTACCCTCTTACTCTGATCTTTTATGATGATGATGTTACTTATAAGAGATTTTACTTTAAAATTTAAAAAAGCAACTTTTAATAAAATCCTCAGTTCAGTTCAGTCATGTCCAACTCTTTGTGACCCCGTCGACTGCAGCACACCAGGCTTCCCTGTCCATCACCAACTCCTGAAGTTTGCTCAAACTCATGTCCATCGAGTCGGTGATGCCATCCAACCATCTCATCCTCTGTCGTCCCTTTTCCTCAATCTTTCCCAGCATCAGGGTCTTTTCTAATGGGTCAGTTCTTTGCATCTGGTAGCCAAAGTATTGAAGCTTCAGCTTCAGCATCAGTACTTGCAATGAATACTCAGGACCTGGTTGGATCTCCTTACAGTCCAAGAGACTCTCAAGAATCTTCTCCAACACCACAATTCAAAAGCATCAATTCTTCAGCACTCAATTTTCTTTATATCCAACTCTTACATCCATCCATGACTACTGGAAAAACCATAGCTTTGACTAGACGGACCTTTGTCGGCAAAGTAATGTCTCTGCTTTTTAATATGCTGTCTAAGTTTGTCATAGCTTTTCTTCCAAGGAGCAAGCTTCTTTTAATTTCATGGCTGCAGTCACCATCTGCAGTGATTTTGGAGCCCCCCAAAATAAAGTCTGCCACTGTTTCCCCATCTATTTGCCATGAAGTGATGGGACCAAACCCTATGATCTTCGTTTTTTGACTGTTGAGTTTTAAGCCAGCTTTCTCACTGTCTTCTTTCACTTTCATCAAGAGGCTCTTTAGTTCCTCTTTGCTTTCTGCCATAAGGATGGTGTCATCTACATATCTGAGGTTATTGATATTTTTCCTGGTAATTTTGATTCCAGCTTGTGCTTCATCCAGCCCGGCATTTCACATGATGTGCTCTGCATCTGAGTTAAATCAGCAAGGTGATAAAATATGGCCTTGATGTACTCCTTTCCCAATTTGGAACCAATCCATTGTTCCATGTCCAGTTCTAACTATTGCTTCTTGACCTGCAAACAGATTTCTCTGGAGGCAGTAAGGTGGTCTGGTATTCCCAAATCTTGAAGAATTTTCCAGTTTGTTATGATCCACACAGTCAAAGGCTTTAGCATAGTCAATGAAGCAGTAGATGTTTTTCTGGAATTCTCTTGTGTTTTCTGTGATCCTTAGGGATAATATTAATAGATGCTGATTAGAAAATATCTCAGTCTGAGCCAACGTTTGAGAGACTAGTAATACCAGCCCCCTTTTCTTTCTTCACCATCTTCAGAAACCAAAGCTCTTCCCCAGGTAGAGGCCTGGGCATTCCTGCAGACCCGTTTCCCAGTTACTTCCCTTTGAAGACAAAGGCTTGAACCACAGAGTGACTGAAGACTAGGAGCTCTGGAAGCAGACAGATCGGCCAAAGCCCAGCTCTACCTCACTGCTATGTGTGCCTCTGAGAAGGATTATCGTCTCACCCAGCAGAGCTGATTTCCAAACAGCAGGCCTCCAGCAGGTCCAGAGCCTCATTTCTCACAGTGTACATCCTTGGATGGACACATTCCCTGCCACATTCAAAAGTCTCAGGGAAGGACCCTTGGTAGATCAGCGTGAGTGATATTGTCACATTGGGCTGACCCACTGAGCAAGAAGATAAGTAATCCCATGTCCACGAGGAGCAATCCCATGTCCAAGGAGCAGTAGCTGCACAGGTGAAGGAGCGCCAAGAGGTGCTGCTCCATATTTAAGGTCAGGAGGGGCGACCTCGTCCAAGTTAAGGAGCAGCGGCTGTGCTTTGCTGGAGCAGCCATGAAGAGATACCCCACGTCCAAGGTAAGAGAAACCCAAGTAAGATGGTAGGTGTTGCGAGCGAGCATCAGTGGGCAGACACACTGAAACCATAATCACAGAAAACTAGCGAGTCTAATCACACAAACCACAGCCTTGTTTAACTCAATGAAACTAAGCCGTGCCATGTGGGGCCACCCAAGATGGACAGGTCATGGTGGAGAGGTCTGACAGAATGTGATCCACTGGAGAAGGGAATGGCAAACCACTTCAGTATTCTTGCCTTGAGAACCCCATGAACAGTATGAAAAGGCAAAATGATAGGATACTGAAAGAGAAACTCCCCAGGTCATATTGGTAGCTACATATTGGGTAGGTACCCAATATGTTACTGGAGATCAGTGGAGAAATGACTCCACAAAGAATGAAGGGATGGAGCCAAAGCAAAAACAATACCCAGCTGTGGATGTGACTGGTGATAGAAGCAAGGTCCGATGCTGTAAAGAGCAATATTGCATAGGAGTTGGAAAGTTAGGTCCATGAATCAAGGCAAATTGAAAGTGGTCAAACAGGAGATGGCAAGATCAAACATCGACATTCTAGGAATCAGTGAACTCAAATGGACTGAATGGGTGAATTTAACTCAGATGACCATTATATCTACTACTGTGGGCAGGAATCCCTTAAAAGAAATGGAGTAGCCATCATGGTCAACAAAAGAGTTCAAAATGCAGTACTTGGATGCAATCTCAAAAATGACAGAATGATCTCTGTTCATTTCCAAGGCAAACCATTAAATATCATGGTAATCCAAGCCTATGCTCCAAATAGTAACACTGAAGAAGCTGAAGTTGAACAGTTCTATGATGACCTACAAGACCTTTTAGAACACTCAAAAAAGATGTTCTTTTCCTTATAGGGGACTGGAATGCAAAAGTAGGAAGTCAAGAAATACCTGGAATAACAGGCAAATTTGACCTTGGAATACGGAATGAAGCAGGGCAAAGACTAATAGAGTTTTGCCAAGAGAACACACTGGTCATAGCAAACACCCTCTTCCAACAACACAAGAGAAGACTCTACACATGGACATCACCAGATGGTCAACAGCAAAATCAGACTGATTATATTCTTTGCAGCCAAAGATGGAGAAGCTCTATACAGTCAGCAAAAACAAGACCAGAGCTGACAGTGGCTCAGACCATGAACTCCTTATTGCCAAATTCAGACTTAAATTGAAGAAAGTAGGGAAAACCACTAGACCATTCAGGTATGACCTAAATCAAATTCCTTATGATTATACAGTGGAAGTGAGAAATAGATTTAAGGAACTAGATCTGATAGACAGAGTGCCTGATGAACTATGGACGGAGGTTTGTGACATTGTATAAGAGACAGGAATTAAGACCATCCCCATGGAAAAGAAACACAAAAAAGCAAAATGGCTGTCTGGGGAGGCATTACAAATAGCTGTGAAAAGAAGAGAAGCGAAAAGCAAAGGAGAAAAGGAAAGATATTCCCATTTGAATGCAGAGTTCCAAAACATAGCAAGGTGAGATAAGAAAGCCTTCCACAGTGATCAATGCAAAGAAATAAAGGAAAACAACAGAATGGGAAAGACTAGAGATCTCTTCAAGAAAATTAGAGGTACTAAGGAGCATTTCCTTGCCTGGAGAATCCCGGGGACGGAGGAGCCTGGTGGGCTGCTGTCTATGGGATCGCACAGAGTCAGACACGACTGAAGCGACTTAGCAGCAGCAGCAGCAAGGAGCATTTCATGCAAAGATGGGTTCAATAAAGGACAGAAATGGTATGGACCTAACAGAAGCAGAAGATATTAAGAAGAGGTAGCAAGAATACACACAAGAACTGTACAAAAAAGATCTTCATGACCCAGATAATCACGATGGTGTGATCACTCACCTAGAGCCGGACATCCTGGAATGTGAAGTCAAGTGGGCCTTAGAAAGTATCACTACGAACAAAGCTAGTGGAGGTGATGGAATCCCAGTTGAGCTATTCCAAATCCTGAAAGATGATGCTGTGAAAGTGCTGCACTCAATATGCCAGCAAATTTGGAAAACTCAGCAGTGGCCACAGGTCTGGAAAAGGTCAGTTTTCATTCCAATCCCAAAGAAAGGCAATGCCAAAGAATGCTCAAACTACTGCACAATTGCACTCATCTCACACGCTAGTAAAGTAATGCTCAAAATTCTCCAAGCCAGGCTTCAGCAATATGTGAACTTCCTTCAGGCTGGTTTTAGAAAAGGCAGAGGAACCAGAGATCAAATTGCCAACATTCGCTGGATCATGGAAAAAGCAAGAGAGTTCCAGAAAAACATCTATTTCTGCTTTATTGACTATCAAAGCCTTTGACTGTGTGGATCACAAGAAACTGTGGAAAATTCTGAGAGAGATGGGAATACCAGACCACCTGACCTACCTCTTGAGAAACCTGTATGCAGGTCAGGAAGCAACAGTTAGAATTGGACATGCAACAACAGACTGGTTCCAAATAGGAAAAGGAGTACGTCAAGGCTGTATATTGTCGCTCTGCCTATTTAACTTATATGCAGAGTACATCATGAGAAAACCTGGGCTAGAAGAAGCACAAGCTGGAATCAAGATTGCTGGAAGAAATATCAATAACCTCAGATATACAGATGACACCACCAGGTTATGGCAGAAAGTGAAGAGGAACTAAAAACTCTCTTGATGAAAGTGAGAGAGGAGAGTGAAAAAGTTGGCTTAAAGCTCAACATTTAGAAAACGAAGATCATGGCATCTGGTCCCATCACTTCATGGGAAATAGATGGGGAAACAGTGGAAACAGTGTCAGACTTTATTTTTTGGGGCTCCTAAATCACTGCAGATGGTGACTGCAGCCATGAAATTAAAAGACATTTACTCCTTGGAAGGAAAGTTATGACCAACCTAGGTAGCATATTCAAAAGCAGAGACATTACTTTGCCAACAAAGGTCCGTGTAGTCAAAGCTATGGTTTTTCCTGTGGTCATGTATGGATGTGAGAGTTGGACTGTGAAGAAGGCTGAGCGCTGAAGAATTGATGCTTTTGAATTGTGGTGTTGGAGAAGACACTAGGAGTCCCTTGGACTGCAAGGAGATCCAACCAGTCCATTGTAAAGGAGATCAGTCCTGGGTGTTCATTGGAAGGACTGATGCTGAAGCTGAAACTCCAGTACTTTGGCCACCTCATGCAAAGAGTTGACTCATTGGAAAAGGCCCTGATGCTGAGAGGGATTGGGAGCAGGAGGAGAAGGGGATGACAGAGGATGAGATGGCTGGATGGCATCACTGACTCGATGGACGTGAGTCTGAGTGACCTCCAGGAGTTGGTGATGGACAGTGAGGCCTGGTGTGCTATGATTCATGGGATCACAAAGAGTCGGACACGACTGAGCAACTAAACTAAACTGAACTGAGAAAATATCTGGTCAGCCTGGAAGCAGTCTGTATGACCAAAGTTTCTTGTGTGTTTTTATGTTTGGGGTGGTGGGGTGGTGGCAGAGAGAGCTGATATTTCGTCTCTTCTCTGAGAGAGGTAGTGATAAAATCCCTGTATCCTCCATCCCTGCCCAGCAGGAGTTCAGCAGCCCCTCTCATCTCAAATAAATGAGACACTACCAGGCTTTGGGAAAAGGTCATTTAAATACGTCTTTAATTTCACTGTCAGCATTATACGTCTGTTAAAGAAATGTTCACCTTTAGAGCTTGATTGTATTATAGATTTAAAAATTGTGGTCAAAAGTTCAACCACTAAGTTGCCTGTGGGCAGTGGGGAACTGGGAGGAGAACATCCATTTTAAAATAAACAATCATATCTGAGCTTAGAAAAACAACAAACGTGTTTGGATCATATATATCATCAATTGCATTTTCTAAATCAGTTATTCGATCATGTTTGTGCTCCATCCTGCCCAACTCTTTGCTATGCCATGGAGTGTAGCCCACCAGACTACTCGGAAATCCTCCCCCAGGATTTCCCAGACAAGAATACTGGAGCAGGTTGCCATTTCCTTCTCCAGGGGATCTTCCCAACACAGGGATTGAACCTGTGCCTCTTGCATCTCCTGCATTGGCAGGCAGATTCTTTACCACTGCACCACCTGAGAGGTCTTCCATTTAAATTAGGACAGGCCACAACAGGTCAGGGGCCTTATCAGCATGGCCAGTGGACAAGTCAGATGATAATCTTCACCGGACCACAGTGGTCGGACCTCAGCCCTGTTCTCCTGACTGGCAGACCCTGTATCAGGCTCTAATCCATCCACTCAGACCCTGACAATACCCACCTCTGTTCTTCACGTTTTCAGCCTAAGGAGGAGTTCCCCTTCAGGCAAGAGAAGTAGCAGAGAGGGTTTTTTTGTGATGGCTGGTTCAGGGTCCATCTCTAATCTCTGGCCATATTTTGACCTGCGTCTCTTTCTTCCTCCAAATTAGGTTCACCTGCCAAGTTTCTTGAAGAAGTCATCTACTGGGTTCATTAGATGCTGTCTCTAAAGAAGCTGCTATGACTGGCTTGGTGGTTTTGGTATATATACAGTGGAGGCAAATCACCCCAGAATTTCCAGCTCTCGAGGTGTGCACTGGAGGATCAGATGTGGTGGAAAACAGAAGACAGGGTGCGGAGGTTGGGCATGTGCCTGGGGGGATTGGGTTGGGTCAGATCTTTCATCCTGGGGCCAGTCTCCCTGTACTGGCTTTCATCTAACCCTGGCAGTGAAGCCCAGCCATTTCTAAGAATGGACCTTGCTGTATCAGGAAGCAACACGTGCCAAAGATGTGCCAGAGAAAGCTTTCTTTTTATTTTCCTTCTTTCTCTCTCTCTCTGTCTTATCTTATTTCCTTTCTCACTCTTTCACTCTCTTTCTCCCATTGTCTTAATAACAAGTGATGAAACTTTCACAAGTTTGGGGCTTGGGGCCAGTGTCTTCATCCCAGAGCTCACATTTGTGTGTGATCAGTTAACTGAATTGCCCAAAAGTGCAAGAGCGGTCACAGGGCCCCAGCCTGAGTCTTCCAAAGAAGTTGGCTCTGATCTATGACCCAGACTTCCCCTTGGAAGCAGCTATCTCTGTGCCTCATGAGACCAGACCACCATGCTTCCCCTCTCCCATGACCACTCCAGGACCACCCTAGCAGCATCTTACGATGAGCCAGCATATTATAGCGCCTGCAGACAAAGCAGCAGCCTTTCACTGCTGCTTCTAACTGCTGGGCTCCCTGGCTGCTTAGAACCCGTTAGAAACAGAAGTATCTCAACATATAACACCATGGCCGCAGGCCTGACTGGAGTCTAACAGTTGTGCCCTGCGGTTATTTCGCCAGTTGTGGGTGAACCTCAAACAGTTAAGAAATGGGCCTCTGCTCCTGCCACCTCCTCTGTGTCTCAGACGTTTCTCTTTACCTCGTGAATCTGCAGAAGAAGACAGGCAAGTGTTCAAGAACAGACTGTCTCATGAGATTTCCTGTACTTCCTGCTGCTGCCTCGGCCACGCTTCCCCGAGAAAGACCTTCTCATGATAGATCAGCACTTCTGCTGCCAGTTGTGGCAGAGGCCAGATTAAAGAGGAATGTGAAAAAGCAAAATCATGAAGAAATGTACCCTCTACCTTTTTTTCATGGTGCGGGGCGGGAGAGTACAGGCAAAAGAGATGATGGCTTGAAAAAATTACACATATGCTCATGTAAGGTCTTCCCAGGTGGTTCACTGGTAAAGAATCCACCTGCCAATGCAAACGCCGGAGGAGATGCTCTGGTTTGATCCCTGAGTCAGGAAGATCCCCTGGAGAAGGAAATAGCAACCCACTCCAGTATTCTCGCCTGGAGAGTTTCATGAGGAACCTGATGAGCTACAGTCCATGGGATCACAAAAGAGTCGGACCGTGGGAATAACACACACACACATGGTATTTTAAAGCAGAAGAGATATGCTACTTCATTGCCTGTAGAATGATCTCCGGAGAAGGCAATGGCACCCTACAGTGCTCTTGCCTGGAAAATCCCACGGACGGAGGAGCCTGGTAGGCTGCAATCCATGGGATCGCTAAGAGTCGGACACAACTGAGCAACTCCACTTTCTCTTTTCACTTTCATGCATTGGAGAAAGAAATGGCAACCCACTCCAGTGTTCTTGCCTGGAGAATCCCAGGGACAGGGGAGCCTGGTGGGCTGCCGTCTATGGGGTCGCACAGAGTTGGACACGACTGAAGTGACTTAGCAGCAGCAGCAGAATGATCTCAGGCCTTTGTCTTGTCCCTTATCCTAGAGAGAACCTGTGAGTGACTCTCCCCTGCCTCACCCCAATCACACAGCCACTCTGAGTGCTTACCTTTTTTTTTTTCAAGATGATAGATTGACAGGGAAGAACAGGGTAGTTACCACAACATGACAAGACCCCTGGCCTATGTATATTCTCAAAGCCTCAAGTCTGGTTCAGCCAAGAGCTAGAGATGACCAGAGGTCAGTGGTCAATCTGGCATGGCTCTGCTACACTTGGAATCACCCCTGAGCCAAGGGCCTGTGGAGACCACAGCACCCTGAAACATCCACAGAATTCTACATAACTCTTGAGGGAAATACCTGACATTCCCAATCTTTTTGTCCCTTCACTCCAGAAAGTTATGGGATTAACTTCCTTGGATCTTTGAATGGTCTGTGGTCTCTTAGGTATCCAGGATCTGGAATACATCCCCCATTTTCATCTGGACCCATCTTGTATCTCTTAATTTCAGTCACTCACTTGTGTCCGACTCTTTGTGACCCCATGGACTGCAGCACACTAGGCTTCCCTGTCCATCACCAACTCCTGGAGCCTACTCAGACTCATGTCCATCACATTGGTGCTGCCATCCAACCATCTCATCCTCTGTCATCCTCCCCTTCTCCTCCTGCCTTCAATCTTTCCCGGTATCAGGGTCTTTTCCAATGAGTCAGTTCTTTGAATCAGGTGGCCAGAGTATTGGAGTTTCAGGTTCAGCATCAGTCCTTCCAATGAATATTCAGGACTGATTTCCTTTAGGATGGACTGGCTGGACCTCCTTTCAGTCCAAGGGGCTCTCAAGAATCTTCTCCAACACCACAGTTCAAAAGCATCAATTCTTCAGCACTCCAGCTTTCTTTATATCCAACTCTGACATTCATACATGACTGCTAGAAAAACCATAGCTTTGACTAGAGACAGACCTTTGTTGATAAAGTAATGTCTCTGCTTTTTAATACGCTGTATAGGTTGGTCATAACTTTTCTTCCAAGGAGCAAGTGTCTTTTAATTTCATGGCTGCAGTCACCATCTGCAGTGATTTTGGAGCCCCCAAAATAAAGTCTCTCACTAATAACGAGTAGTCCCCTCCAAACCCATTTCCTCATGCTAGAACCCAAGGAGCAGAAAGTCAAAGACAGGGGAGCCAGCCTCTAAGTTTAGCTGGATAGATAAAAAGCCATGCCATCCCATTCTGAAGACTCCATGATGGGGATGTCACTCTCCCCATTCCTCTGCCATTGCTTCTGTGTGTTCCCCTTGTCCCCGAGTGTGCACATTGTCCACCTGCCTTCATCTGAAACAAAACAGGAAGTGACTTACTTGAAAGAGAATATAAATTAAAGCTAGCTACGGTAAGAAGTATTAAAAAGAAAAAGGACACACAGAGTTGGGCACAAGATGGTGCCAGGGATGAAGTTAATACACAATGCAGGCTCCCAGGCACTTAGCAAAGGTTGTGAATCTGGCCCCGAACTGTTGAGCAGGAGAAGAGAAAGGGGGAAGCAGGTGAGCATATCTGTTCATGGGGCCCAGAGATATGCATGGCAGAGAGCCCAGGTGTGTTTCTCAGCTCCAGCAGCTTCCCCTTCCCCTAGCATGCTCAATGCACAGGTCTTTCTGGGCCTTTGGTCTCACAGCTCGCACCCCCACTGTTTCCTCACCGCATGTCAGTCACCCGGTCTCCTTTTTGTTCCTTGAAAACATCAAGGTCATTTCTGGCTTAATTTTTCCTCTTTCCTCAGATCTTGACACGTCTGACTTGTTCTTGTCATTTGGACCTCAGCTCAAAGTCCCATCCTTGGAGAAGTGGTTTCTGACTGCCTACTTGAAAGCGATTCCTCTTCCCTACAAGCCTATGGTGAGATTGCTTCACTCTGCTTGTTTTTTCTCATAGCACCTAATCACCGCATAAAAAATGTTAACTCATTAATTTGATACCATAGTTATTGTGTGTCTCTCCCATTACAGAAGGTCATGAGCGCAAGACCTAGCCTGTACCCCTTAAGAGAGAGTCTAGCAGTTGAGAGGAGTCTCGGTGAATATTGGGGGAATAATTGAATGAAGGCTGATACTAAAACTAGGGAAAGCTTTTTCTGAAGGGTCCTCATAAAAGGGACTCAGAGCAGCATAACAGGTGTATTCTGAGCAGCATCCTTACAACAGTCACTGCGAGGCGTCTCCGCAGACTCTTCTTTTTTTAAGATTTATTTTTTTATTTCACTTTATGTGGCTGCACTGGCTCTTCATTGATACACACAGGCTTTCTCTAGATATGATAAGTGGGACCTGCTCTCTAGCTGTGGGGCATGGTCTTCTCGCTGCAGTGGCTTCTCTTGTTGCAGAGCACAGGCTCTAGGCATTAGTGTTTGTGGCCTGTGGGCTCGGTAGTTGTGGCTCATGGGCTCGAGAGCATAGGTTCAATAGTCATGTCACACAGGCTAAGTTGCCCTGCAGCATGTGGGATCTTCCTGGAGCAGGGATTAAACCCATGTCCTCTGAATTGGCAGGTGGATTCTTAACTACTGGACCACTAGGGAAGCCCTGTCTTCATGGACTCTTAATTAGTATCAGGTCAGCTCAGAGCAAGGAGCAAGGGGAACTCACCAGGAGTAGTTTTATCTGTACTCCCTTCTACTGATAGAACTGATAAAACTACTCCAGGAATAGTTTATCAGTTCTCCTTTCTCTCTGACCACAGTCTCACTTGCTGCAACCAAAGACCATTATGCCATCCTCAATAGATTCAGATAAGAGTTTGCTGCCATTTTCTGCCCCCCAAAAATCATTTTTATAAATGCGAAAAATTCTACAAATTTTCATGGAAGTGTTGAGCAGAGTAGTGCTAATGACTCAGATTAGTTCTTTAAGGGATCTGTCTGTGCTTTCTGTGGAAAATAGACTCCAGATGCAAGCACTGGACTGAGAGGTCAGTTAGGAGGCCAGAGTGGAGGCCAGAGTGATGGTGGCTTAGACCAATGTGGCTACAGTGGGGGCAAAAAGAAAATGCTTAAAATAAAATTGATAGGATTTGCTAATGAATTGGATATAGGATATAAGCGAAGTGGGGAGGAACAATGTCTCCCAAGAATTTTAGTTTGAGTAATTGAGTGAAAGGTGGTACCATTTTGCTGATGTAGGATGCTGAAAAAGGAGGGTCTTTGTTTTTTTTTTTTATTATTGTTGTTGCTATTGTTTTGTTCTTTGGTTGGTTGGTTGTTTTTGTTTTTTTTTTTGTCAGGAGAGATGTTAAGAAATGTTAAAGAGGGAAGAGAAGTGAGAAGCTCTAAAAAAATCCAACTCTAACAGTATAAGTTATTCCAGTGTAGAAGAAAGAGGATGACATCTGAAGAAGCTCATGCAGTTACAGAGTTTGTTATTTAACAAACTCAGATTTTTCAAGTCAAAAAAAGTTAGAATGGCAAAGAACTATGCCCATGCATTGCGCAAATTTCATTTCTTGGTTTTGATATTATATTATAGTTAAGAAGTACCATTGGGAGACACTGGAAGAGTGGTACTTGAGATCTCTGTATTATCTTTGCAATTTCCTGAAATCAATCATTATTTCAAAATAAAAAGTTTTTAAAGTTACCCTTGCTCAAGATAAAGAAATAACAACAGATACTTTAGAGGTCTGAGTTGACTACGAGGTATTGTGAATCAGTGCTGTGATGTGGGTGACAAACTAATGCTGATGCAGTTAGGATGAAAAGAAGTAAAAAATTTCTGAAGAGGGACTGTAGAAATACCAGTCTCTTATGTTCAGGTCAGTCCACATCTGAAGTGGTAAGTCCAGTTCTGGGTTTCACACTTCCAGATTGACAACCACACTGAATGAGAGCCAGACAAAAATACCCAGAATGGGGCAGCCCTGTCATATAAAAAATAGTAGAAGGAGGCTAATTTATCTACCCAAGAAAACTGCAGACCTCTGTGAGACATAACATATGTCTTCAAATACTTGACAGACTGTCATTTGGCAATCAAATTTAGATGAATCTTTGACATCCCTTAGCTGCAACGAACTTACACTTTCTCTTCACAAAATGCCAGAAATATTTTTAAAGAACACTTAGAGAAGCCGTTTAGCCATGCTAAGATTTCTGATTTTTTAAAACATCAGAAGCAGAATAAATCTGGAACATCAAAATGGTCTCCTACCTGAGTCTTAACTGTTAATTTCATTTGATTTGAAACTGTCACTAATTTTAAGGACTCCCACAACTTTCAAGTATTTCCTCCTGCCACTGTCAAAAGAGCTTTTAAGATATAAGATCTATAACTCAGAGGTCTGTCAGCCTTTCACATGGAACCAAAAAGTTTTATATTTGCCTTGACTAGCAAAGATGGGAATACAGAACTTTTCCTATTTCTCCTGATCTATGGAGGGAAAAGAAGATGGATTTAATACTGCAAGATTATATTGATACCTCTTCAGTTCATATTAGCTTATATACTGCAATGAAGTTGAGATGGAGATTTAAGAAGAAAGAAATAATAAAAGGCTACAAAAAGTACAATGATAAAACCCAATGAAAAGAATCTTGCAGACACTGATTTTCATATCCTGATTGTGATGCAGGCATTAATTACACATTCTCACTATTGTGTGTCTGTTTAGTCTGCTCATGAATTTTTCTAATTCTGAACCCCCACACAGAAAAAAAGTCAAAAACAAAAATTTTGAACATCATCATGAACCAGAAACTAAATACAGAACATTATTCTTTTTTTCAACAAAACCAAAACCCTTGTTACACCTGGAATGGGGACTGACTGTGGTTCTGGGTGGTGGCTGTCTTACAGTCTCATACCATTTGCATCACCACTGGGAACAGGCAACAAGCAAAGTAAGTAAGTTGAGATATAACTTGTTGAATGAGGCAAGTGTTATAGAGAAAAATAAACTAAGAAAGGAGATTAGGAGATGCTGAGATAGAGGCCTAAAAATGAGAGAGTAAGATAAGCAAAGATCAGAGAGACGAGCAGTTCAGGAAGAATCCTGGAGGTGTGCCTGGCATGTTGCAGGCAGAGTTAACAGCGTGAGAAGTCAGAGAACCTTGCAGACTATTGTAGGAACTTTGGCTTCTACCAGTGCAAAGAGGATCTGGTGAAATTGAGAGGAAGAGTGACCTGATCTAAACTACAATTTAATAGGAGCACTCTGACTGCTGCCTTGAGAATAGATTGGATGAACTGGGAAGGGACGTCATAAGCAGAAGAGAAGCAGTCAGGAGACTATTGTCATGATTTAGATAAGAGCTAATGATGACTTGGAGCACAGGGACAGTGGTTGAAATGGGGAGAAGTGACTGGGTTCTGGGTTCCATTTTGAAGGTCAAGTTAACAGGTTTTTCTAATAGATTTTTTGTGGGATGTGAGAGGAAGAGGAGTGTCAAGGAAGGGTGAAGTTGCCATTCACTGAGAGAGGAACATAGGCTGTGGGAGAGAAAGTTTGGGAATTGGAGGCTGTCAGAATCTCACTGCGGGATGCTTGACTGGATATGCCTTAGGTCAGGGGTCCCCTACACCCAGGCCACAAGCCTGTGGCATGTTAGGAACCGACCACATAGCTGAAGGTGAGCAGCAGGCAAGTGAGATAAGTTCCATCTGTATTTCTAGCCATTCCCCATCACTCACGTTACCGCCTGAGCTCTGCCTCCTGTCAGATCAGGGGTGGCGTTAGATTCTCATAGGAGCACTTGAACCATCCCGTAGATCATCCTCCAACCCCCGTGGAAAAACTGTCTTCCAGGAAACTGATCCCCAGTGCCAAAAAGTTTGGGGACCTCTGCCTTAGATATCCAATTGGAGGTGACAAGCAGGCAGTCGGATATATGCGGCTGGAAAGCGTGTTGGTGCCAGAGGTATAAATTGGGAATGGGTCAGTATTTAGATGGTAAGTAATCTGCCTGTGATGTTGGAGACCTGGGTTCGATCCCTGGGTTGGGAAGATCTTCTGGAGAAGGGAATGGCTACCCACTCCAGTATTTTTGACTGGAGAATCCCATGGACAGAGGAGCCTGGCGGGCTACAGTCCATGGGGTCGCGAAGAGGCAAACATGACTGAGCGATTTTCACTTTCTACAAAGACCATAGTCACTAGACTGGATGAAAACTCAGAGGGCGAGGGTGGAGGGAAGAGAGACATGGCCCACTGCCTGAGCACCATTCAGCAGCAGAGAACTAGAAGGAACAGGAGGAAGGGAGGAGAGAAGCTTGGAGCCTGTGGGTCCTTCATTCCCCCTTGCTTCTCTCCCTCCAACTCTCATTCTTCTTCACTTTCCACCTCTCTCAGCCTCACCTCCTTCAGCCTCACTCTTAGATACTAACAAAGACGTTTTCTATCAGAGTGCACAAGCCAAAACAGATATTTACCAACTAAACCCTATCCTTTTAATTGGGTGATTCTTTTTAAAAGGTACACAGATCGCTCTTAGGTGCATTAGTTATACTATGTGGATCAGCTGGAACAAGTTACTCAGCTCTGTGTGTTCCACGGACCTGCCTGCCAAGCAGTACTGAAGATGTTCTCATTAGTGTTGCCGTTGTTATTGTTCAGGGAGGCTTCAGCCCTCAGTGCACCCCTCCTTCTGGCCTTCTCCCACTCCACCCCCAGATCCAGAGGCCAACAAATGCTCACATCATTTCACTTTGGTCCAGCTGCCAGGCTGGGGAACAGATGTTGTATTGTTAATACCAAGAAGAGAACAAACAGCCCCACTCCTCTGTGTTCTCCCGCCTCCCCCTCCATCCCCATTTTAGTTCCCTGGTGAAAATGGGCAAACAGTTGTTGGGGGGAGGCGAGGATGGGGCTCCAAGTGAGTAATGCCATCCTCCCCAGCCAAGGCTGAGCCCCAGCCGGAGGCGCACGGAGCGTTCTGCCCGGCCCTGTTTACAGCAGACACGAGTTCAATCAGCTGAGAGGCTGGCTCGTGGCTGGTGACGTGAAGATACTCACACTGAGCGGGGCATTGAGAGAAAGAAGACAATGACCCTCTTCTATGTGTAGCCCCAGTAACCCATCTACCTGCATTTGATGAGCAAAAGCTGTGCCCAAAAGACAATCCCAAGGAAATGATTTCCTAGCTGAGGTCTATCTCTGTGTCTGCTCATTTCTCCTTTAGAAACTTTTAAGAGGTGGAGGGACCTGAACCATTTCTTTTCTGGAGACTAGAGGTTTAGTCTTCTGGTTTATTTTTTTCATTCTTTTGCAGACCATTTCCTCAGGTTCAGGGATGTGGTAGGGTGCAGGGGTGGAATAAACAGGGACTATTGAGGGCCAAGCCTAGAGATGAAGTAGGGCGTGGAATTGAGGAGGCCAAGTACGGGGCAGAAAGGTCTGCAGGGCCATGATGACCAGGCTAAGTAGTTGGAACTTCCTTGAAGTTACTAAATGGCAATGAACAGATTTTTGACAAGAGAGTAATGTACAGGAAGCAGATATTTCCTCTGTGAAGGATGGATGGGAAGGAAGATCTAGTTAAGAGGTTGCTCTAAGAATCTGGGTAGCAGACAGCAAAGACCCCAAGAGTCCACTAAAGTTGGCTTAGCTGTTGTCAATGAGGTGAAATCAACAGGGCTTAGGAACCAAATGGGTATAGAGAAGGGATGGCTGAGAAGAGGGGATGGCCGAGGATGACTATGGTTATAGTGAGAATGGACTGGTTCTCAGCCCTGAAAAGGTTATGCCCATCCAGCCTCCTGTATACATCATTCAAAATAAAGTAGATGTAAGGAAGTGGGATGGAGAAGGAAATGACTACCCACTCCAGTATCCTTGCCTGGGCAATCCCATCACAGAGCTTGGCAGGCTATAGTCCATAGGGTCGCAAAGAGTTGAACACAACATAAAGACTAAACAACAGCAAGGAAGAGGGGAAGGAGAGTTGGGATAAATTGGGAGATTGGGATTGACATATATACACTATTGATATTGTGTATAAAGTAGTTGGGCTTCCCAGGTGGCTCAGTGGTAAAGAATCCACCTGCCAATGCAGGAGATAAGGGTTTGATCTCTAGATCAGGAAGATCCCCTGGAAAAGGAAATGGCAACCCACTCCAGTATTCTTGCCTGAGAAATCTCATGAATGGAAGAGATTGGCAGGCTGTGGTCCATGGGAGTCGGACATGACTTAGCGACTAAACAACAGCAACATAAAATAAATAACTAATGAGAACTGATATAGCTCAGGGAACCCTATTCAGTGCTCTGTGGTGACATAAATGGAAAGGAAATTCAAAAAAGAAGGGGATATACATATACATATAGCTGATTGATTTTGTTGTAGAGCAGAAACTAATACAGCATTGTAAAGCAACACAACATTGTAAAGCAACTGTTCTGTTGTTATTTTGTAACTAAGTCATGTCCAATTCTTTGTGACACCATGGACTGTAGCCCACCAGGCTCCTCCATCCATGGGATTCTACAGGCAAGAATACTGGAGTGGGTTGCTATTCCCTTCTCCAGGGCAGCTTCCTGACCCAGGGATAGAACCCACATATGTCTCCTGCATTGGAGAATCCTCCTCAGTGGATTTTTTACCACTGAGCCACCGGAAAAGCAACTATACTTCAATAAAAATTAATTAAAAAATGTTTTTAAAGTAAGTGTAAGGAATTTCAAGAAGTTTGTTTTATTCTAGAATGGCTTACTTGACACTTTTTTAAAAGCACTGAACACTTTCCAAATAATTCTTTGGCATCCTGTTTTCTTGGTATTTCAAGCACGTACCTTTTCATGCTTGTTGGACAAGCCAACATGGGAGAGAGTTGCCAAATTCATGTTTGGGCCACTAGGTGGATGGCACGCCTCTCACAAAGAACAGTGAAGCAGGAAGAGAAGAAGCAGGGGCAGAGTGGGGCTGATGAGCTCAGCCTTGGACTTGTGAGTGTGAAGTATCAATGGAGACAGACACTGCCAGAAGGCAGCTGATTAGATGAGTCTGGAGCGGAGATGGTAGAACTGGGCATCACCAGCACTCATGGGGCAGAGGATGGGGCAGAGTCATGGGAGAGGGTAAGGTCATTCAGGGTGAATGTGTGGAGAGAGAGGGAAGAGAGCCTGGAATAAAACCTGCAAGAAACTGGCATTTTAGGAATTGTGCAGGAAAAGGAGTATCTAGGAAGATGAAAGAAAATTCAGGAGGCAGTCGAGCCTCAAAAGGCTAAGAAACAAAACAGATTCAAGAAGTAAGAAATAATCAGTAGCATCAAATGCTGTAGCCTGATGCAAGTCAGATAGGAGGATGAAAGCGCTGATTAGCATCACTGCATGTAACATCAAAGAGGTCCCTTTTTAATTAGGTCCCATTTGTTTATTTTCATTACTCTGCGAGGTGGGTCAAAAAAGATCTTGTTATAATTTATGTCAGAGTGTTTTTCGTATGTTTTCCTCTCTGAGTTTTGTAGTGTGTGGTCTTAAATTTAGGTCTTTAATCCATGTAAAGTTTGTTTTTGTGTCTAGTGTCGGATAGTATTCTGATTTCATTCTTTTATGTGTAGCTATCCAGTTATCCCAGCACCGCTTATTGAAGAGATTGTCTTTTCTCCATGTATATTCTTTCCCTCTTTGTCATAAATTAGTGACCATAGGTGTGTGGATTTATCTCTGGGCTTTCTATGCTGTACCATTGTGTGTGATACATATATACAATGGGATGTTCAGATCAGATCAGATCAGATCAGTCGCTCAGTAGTGTCCGACTCTTTGCGACCCCATGAACTGCAGCACGCCAGGCCTCCCTGTCCATCACCAACTCCCGGAGGTCACTCAGACTCACATCCATCGAGTCAGTGATGCCATCCAGCCATCTCATCCTCTGTCGTCCCCTTCTCCTCCTGCCCTCAATCCCTCCCAGCATCAGAGTCTTCTCCAATGAGTCAACTCTTCGTATGAGGTGGCCAAAATACTGGAGTTTCAGCTTTAGCATCATTCCTTCCAAAGAAATCCCAGGGCTGATCTCCTTCACAATGGACTGGTTGGATCTCCTTGCAGTCCAAGGGACTCTCAAGAGTCTTCTCCAACACCACAGTTCAAAAGCATCAATTCTTCGGTGCTCAGCCTTCTTCACAGTCCAGCTCTCACATCCATACATGACCACAGGAAAGACCATAGCCTTGACTAGGCGAACCTTTGTTGGCAAAGTGATGTCTCTGCTTTTGAATATGCTATCTAGGTTGGTAGCATAACTTTCCTTCCAAGGAGTAAGCGTCTTTTAATTTCATGGCTGCAGTCACCATCTGCAGTGATTTTGGAGCCCAGAAAAGAAAGTCTGACACTGTTTCCACTGTTTCTCCATCTATTTCCCATGTAGTGATGGGACCAGATGCCATGATCTTCGTTTTCTGAATGTTGAGCTTTAAGCCAACCTTTTCACTCTCCACTTTCACTTTCATCAAGAGGCTTTTGAGTTCCTCTTCACTTTCTGCCATAAGGGTGGTATCATCTGCATATCTGAGGTTATTGATATTTCTCCCGGCAATCTTGATTCCAGCTTGTGTTTCTTCCAGTCCAGCATTTCTCATGATGTACTCTGCATATAAGTTAAATAAGCAGGGTGACAATATACAGCCTTGACGTACTCCTTTTCCTATTTGGAACCAGTCTGTTGTTCCATGACCAGTTCTAACTGTTGCTTCCTGACCTGCATACAGATTTCTCAAGAGGCAGATCAGGTGGTCTGGTATTCCCATCTCTCTCAGTTCTCTCAGAATTTTCCACAGTTTATTGTGATCTACACAGTCAAAGGCTCTGGCATAGTCAATAAAGCAGAAATAGATGTTTTTCTGGAACTCTCTTGCTTTTTCCATGATCCAGCGGATGTTGGCAATTTGATCTCTGGTTCCTCTGCCTTTTCTAAAACCAGCTTGAACATCAGGAAGTTCACGGTTCACATATTGCTGAAGCCTGGCTTGGAGAACTTTGAGCATTACTTTACTAGCGTGTGAGATGAGTGCAATTGTGCGGTAGTTTGAGCACTCTTTGGCATTGCCTTTCTTTGGGATTGGGATGAAAACTGACCTTTTCCAATCTTGTGGCCACTGCTGAGTTTTCCAAATTTGCTGGCATATTGAGTGCAGCACTTACACAGCATCATCTTTCAGGATTTGGAATAGCTCCACTGGAATTCCATCACCTCCACTAGCTTTGTTCGTCGTGATGCTTTCCAAGGCCCACTTGACTTCACATTCCAGGATGTCTGGTCTAGGTCAGTGATCACACCATCATGATTATCTGGGTCATGAAGCTCTTTTTTGTACAGTTCTTCTGTGTATTCTTGCCACCTCTTCTTAATGTCTTCTGCTTCCGTTAGGTCCATACCATTTCTGTCCTTTATCGAGCCCATTTTTGCATGAAATGTTCCTTTGGTATCTCTGATTTTCTTGAAGAGATCCCTAGTCTTTCCCATTCTGTTGTTTTCCTCTATTTCTTTGCATTGATCACTGAAGAAGGCTTTCTTATCTCTTCTTGCTATTCTTTGGAACTCTGCATTCAGATGTTTATATCTTTCCTTTTCTCCTTTGCTTTTCGCTTCTCTTCTTTTCGCAGCTATTTGCAAGGCCTCCCCAGACAGCCATTTTACTTTTTTGCATTTCTTTTCCATGGTGATGGTCTTGATCCCTGTCTCCTGTACAATGTCACGAACCTCATTCCATAGTTCATCAGGCACTCTATCTATCAGATCTAGGCCCTTAAATCTATTTCTCACTTCCACTGTATAATCATAAGGGATTCGATTTAGGTCATACCTGAATGGTCTAGTGGTTTTCCCTACTTTCTTCAATTTAAGTCTGAATTTGGCAATAAGGAGTTCATGGTCCGAGCCACAGTCAGCTCCTGGTCTTGTTTTTGCTGATTGTATAGAGCTTCTCCATCTTTGGCTGCAAAGAATATAAGCGATCTGATTTCGGTGTTGACCATCTGGTGATGTCCATGTATAGTGTCTTCTCTTGTGTTGTTGGAAGAGGGTATTTGCTATGACCAGTGCATTTTCTTGATGTTACTCAGCCATAAAAAGGAAATTGAAAAGGAAAAAGGAAAGTGAAACTGGGTCATTTGTAGAGATGTGGATGGACCTAGAGTCCGTCATACAGAGTGAAGTAAGAGAAAGAGAAGGACAAATATCGTATATAAATACATATTGTATTAATATGTATGTATTAATATGTATATTAATACATATATGTGGAATCTAGAACCTGGAATCTGGTACTGATGAACCTATTAGCAGGACAGGAATCGCAAGGCGGACATACAGAACAGGCAGAGGGGACGGTGGGAGATTAGGATGGATGTGTACATACTACCATGTGTAAAGTAGCTAGCGGGAACCTGCTGTACAGCACAGGAGCTTAACTCGGTGCTCTGTGATGACCTAGAGGGGTGGGATAGGTGGGGGGCGGAGGGAGGGAGGTCCAAGAGGGAAAGGATATATGTATACATAATGTTGATTCACTTTGTTGTACAGCAGAAAGTAACACAACATTGTAAAGCAATTATATTCCAATAAAAATAAAAAGAGGTCACTGTTGGCCTTATCATTGAGGGTGATTCCTAAGGAGTGGTATATGTGGAAGGATGTGTGAGAAGCGAATGAAATGATAGAAAAGAGGTCATGAGTTTACCCTATTAGTGGTAGCTATAGAAAAATGGAAGGTTGAGGTTGAGACAGAATTTTATGAAAAGATGGCAGAGAACATATTAAAACCATATTTGTACCTGCCCGACAAATACATCAAGACCCACCAGATTCAGGGGCAGAGTGGGAAGCTTTAATACATAAATGAATTTTAGGGGAAGACTTTTCATCACCTATAGGCTACAGAGCATCAGCTGAGGCAATGATTTTGCTTGGCTTGAATGTGGTATTCTGCAAAGTTGGACAGTCGTTTGTCAGGCATTTATTACACATGTTAGTTACTGCATGAGCTACTGTGGGGGATTCAGAAACAATGAGCTCAAGAACCTCATCACCTTCTGGGGGAGAGAAAACTTACGTCAGAGGCTATAAACCTATAGTGTGAAGCACCTGTTCTATTTGTCCTACGTGGTGTTTTTGTAAAATCGAACCATCATTTTAAAAGATCACATACAAAGCTGGATATCTGGCTCCTCTCAAAAAACTAGAAGATATATGACCCTTAACCTGCATTACTGCCAGGCGGTGGTTGACTGGAATGAAGGTGTGACTGCCCCTTACTGAGAACATCTATTCTCTAGTTCCCTCCCTTGCTTAGGACTCTTTATTAGCTGACTCATGGAGAAAACTTCATTTACATTATCTGCCTAGCCCTTGGGAGTCATTTGTGTTTGTGACTGCCCCTGAGGACAGCCCAAGTCATGCATGAATCACTACATGCTAGAATGCATGAGGCCAATAGCTATGTTACAGGTATTCAGAAAAGGAAGAAATAAGTAGAATTAAATAATTAAGCAAAGCGTCTCAGATTTGGTCTTGACAGGTATGTAGGATAAAAATAGATGGTTGATGAATAAATGATTGGTTAGATGAAAGAGAGCAAAGCATTGCCCTTGGGTTCCAGGATGGACTTGGTGCATGTGCATGGCATGCCATAGCTGGAATTGAGGGAGCACAGATCTGGCACTTTTCCTTTAAAATATGAAAACTTATTTTCAGAGCAGGAAGAAGAAATTTTAATTGAAGACAGTGGTATCTGTAATTTCTCCATTCTCATTTGACTGTCTTCTTGTAGACAGCTTCCTGGTCAACAGCAATGATCCTATCGTGATATTGCAGTGTGCTTCTCACTTGAAAGTTAAACAGAAAGGTCATGCAACATTAGGACTTTATATCTTTATAGTCCACTCTTGCTTGGCACAGTTGCTTCAATCTCAGTTCCCTGGGTAGTCATAACATCCAAATCAGCTTTCTTTTAATGTTTTCCATTGTTTGTGCCCACCCCCAGAGAGGGTGCTCTTCAGGCTCAGCAAGCTGCAGTTCCAACCTTGCATCCAGTTTCAAGTTTTGGACAGCATTTGAAACGACCTCAAAAAGATAATCACTTATTAATCCCCTTTATGATTTCTAAAGTTTAAGAATGAAAGAAAGAAAAGTCACCCCAAATAAAAGGGAAAAGCACTGAACTTATACCATGCTACTTCAGTGACCCTTGTTTAAAGGATCTGGCCTTTGCACTGAATTTTCTGCATTCTGAATATGATCAGCTGTGTGTGAAAAAGCCTGCTTGTCACTTGATGACCATAAAATGTAGCCTACCAAACTGACAAACCTCACTCTTAAATAAGAGCAGACAATCAGATGCTTAAGGAAGCCCTCCAACATGAAAGATAAAGATAACAACAGTAATAAAGCAAGTTGGAGAAGCAGAGGCAGTGCAGAAAGCAGAAAATTACCATGAATATATAATCAGTGCCTTCAGAGAGGTGAGGGAAAGTTTATATCCATGAAACGGGATTAAGATTCAAAAACAACAGCAAAAAAAAAAAAAAAAAAAAAATCATGAAAATAAGAAAAAGTGCTAGAGAACTAAAGATACAGTAAACTCACTGGAAAATGTAAAAAAGAGGAAAACCAACTTCCAAAAGGTAAGAGAAAAAGTGTACAGTGATACATAAGAAGTTTTTTTTTAAGTTAGGGAATCAATCCAGGCAGTTATTTTTCTGAACAGTTATAGTTCCAGAAAGAAAAAAAAAAGGGAAAAATAATAGAGAAGAAATTATCAAAGATGTGTTACAAGAAATGGAGGAATAAACAAAAGCTTCTATTTAAAAAAGTTACAAAGAAATGGGAAATAAGAATAGCAATAAACTTCTAAACATCAGCACTAGACTAAGTTAGTAGATTAAAAAAAAAAAAAAATTTGAAAGCAAATGATTTTCAACTATTCCCAACTACAGGTCTTAATTAAATGTGAGCATAGAATAGACATTTTCATATGAGCATGATTTCAAAGCACTGCCTATAGAATTCCTATACATAGGAATTCTTGGTGAATGTACTCCACCAAAAGGAGGGTGTAAACAAGAAGGGAAGGCATGGGATCCAGGAAACAGGAGATGCAACAGAAGAGAAAGATGAAGGGAATTTTTGGAATGACTTCGAAGGAATTCCCTTGTGGTCAATTTTGCAGTGAGCCTGGAAACAAACCCAAAGAGGAGCTGGAGGACAGAGACTCCTGGAGGAAGAGCTACAGGAAAAAATGAAGTTAGACACATGGCAGGCTTCAAGACGAATGCGGAATTATCTCCATCCTCCACTGACACCTGGTTTGACCACGTGGAAATTTATGTACAGTGAATGTTGAATGGTCTAGGGAAATTTAGCCATAGATACAAATATAACTGAAGAAGGAGAAGAGGAAGAGGAAGTGGAGAAGGAGGAAAGAGGAAGAAGAGGAGGAGGAGGAAGTAGTCTATAATGAGTTACCTGAAAAACAAAAGGTTGAAATCATAGTCCTTAGGCTTCGCATGCACCATCTTTCAGTGACGATAATAACCTAAGCCCTGAATATTGTTTTTAATTCTCTGTTGGAAAAATTGGACACACTAGAGAAAGAAAAGAGGATATGAGAGATCTAATACCTCATTTACAGTAAAATTTTAAAAATAAATCATTAATTAAGTGACAGCAGAATTAGCATATTACATTAAAATTAAGAAGTACATATCATAAGAGCTGAAAGACTTGAACGCAATTGCCTATAGGGAGCCGGATGTGGGGGAGGTAGTCAGGAGGCCACTGGACTGCTGGGTTGATAAGTATCTAGCATGTTTGACTTGTTTCAACTCAGGGTCTGCCTATGTTGCTTCGATTAAATTTTAAATTACTATGGGAAATAAATAGTAGCCCTAAGACAGTTTTAGAATAAATGTGCACCTACCAAGATGAGTGCTTGGGAAGATAATGATTCACTTAGATGCATCAGTTGTGCATCTGGTATCTTATCAAACAGCTGCCAGCCTGGAGTTACAGCTTCATGTACAGTCCCCCGTGCAAACACTTGCCCAGTGTGCTTAGGCAACAGCTGCTTCTGCCAGTCCTTGTTTTGGGAAGAAGGAAAGTGGATGAGTTAGACAAAAATAGCTGTCTGTGTGGGAAGAGATATTTTTACCTTCATCTTTAACATGCTCTGTGTACAGCTTACTATGACAGAAGACTGAATGTTGAACAGTATTGAAGCCAACAACTGGTTCTCAGCCTCTTTCCGAGATATCCAGGCAAATGTAGAGAAAAACAGAATGAAATATGCCAAGTTGCTGAAATTTATAGTATTCTTTTCGAGTAAAAACTGTCAGGTTGCTAGTCAGAAAAAAACACTCTACCCGAGGTGTTAGAATGCTTCACACTGAAAAGTTAAGTGTTAGAAAGGAACTTAGAAATCATCCAACTCAGCTATCCCCGGAGACTCAGAGAGGCAGAGATTGTCCAAAGCTACCCAGCTTACTTGTTTGAGAACAAGATCCAGAACCCTCTATGAGACTCCAGACTGCCTACCTCAGAGTTTGACTTGTAGCCTTCAGATAGATAAATAGATACAGATTGTAGAGCAAGGTCGGGATCCGAATACAATTGTAATTCTAAAACTTGTGATCTTTCTGCCACTCCAAACTGCCTCACAGAGCAACAGCAATAACAGGAGAGCTATAAAACCCCAACGAATCAGAAGCTTATTTCTCTGCCTGAACTGCCAGCTTTTAGGGTTTAAGCGGTCCATTCATTCAACAATGACTTATTGAGCACTCACTGTGTCCTGAGTGGTTTCCAGATAGAGGTGGCTAGTAGACAGGTGGATGCTGGGGTTTGAGGTGAGAGATTTCAGAGTCATCGACAAGTTAGGTGGTGATCACTGTCACGCTGAAGAATGAGATTGCCTGGGAAGAATGAGAACTCTGAAGAGAGAAGATGCCCAAAACAGGATCCTAAGGAACAACCAGCCCGAGGACAGAAAGAGTAAAGGAATAAACAAGGAGTGCCTGGAGCCTACACCTATCTCTGAGTGTAGGTTCTTGTGTCTTACATGCCTTAACTTGTTGCTTATTTTTCTCCTGAGTGTTAAATTTGTGTCATAAGTATGTGTAGCCCAGGCTTGAAATGATAGAAGGAAGGACTTGGGAGGATTTAAGAGTGAACAAAGACATTCAGACTTCTCCAGGTTCGTCCTGGAGAAGTTAGTGGAACCAGTTCTGGACTTCCTATGGAGGAGTAAGCTTCAGCCCACTGTGTCCCCGTCCTCGCACTGCTGCCATGAGCATGGGCCCCGGGGGAAACCTGGGGAGGACAGGTGTTTCCTGGAAGGGTCAGTGGAAGGCCATCCCCCCTCGGCCAGATGGGCCTGGTCCAGATCAGAGCATGTGCTGCTCAGAGCCATGTGGTATAAAGGTTGCGTAAACATGTGCTTGCTCTGTGGTGAGGACAAGGACCAAGGAGACTGGACATGACCAGAAAGGTTATCATATGCTGAAAGCAAAGGGGGAAAAGCCTAGACATGCACCTTTCGCCTAGTTAAGTGTATTTCTCAGATAAATGTCATTTTAGAAAGAATAGGGATTCTAAGTAGGAAAGTGTTGAGTTGGCCTAAAAGGGGTATTGGTTGTTAGTTTTTGATAAAGCCAAGATCCAGGAGATTTTATGAGCAAGAAGTTCCAGATCTCCTCTCCCATGTCCTAATTACATAGGCCCTCCCTGGAGGCTCTCCCTGGCTGGGCCTTCATACCCAAAGGGAATTGAGAGAGCTGGAAAACACTGCAGTGGAGAAGAAAGAGCCAGGTTTTAGAGCTTTGCAGCCTAAGTTTTAACCCTGACTTTAATAATGGATCAGTGTGGCCTTGTGAGATTTATATAAACTCCATGGGTCTTGGTTTTTTCATCTGAAAATGGGAATGGCACTTACCTCAAAGGATCTAGTGAGATAGTATTTACAGAAAGACACTGAACTGAACTGAACCAGTGGGTACTCAACCAGTGCTCCTTTACCTCCTACATCCTTCTGTTCATTTCCCCTTGAAAGCTACCCTTGATTGGGCAAGATAACTCTTAATAATCTTGGCTTCCCTCCAACTCCTTGCAATTTAGACACATTTTCCAGATAGTCAACAATCTCAGGATGTTACTGTCATGAGTTGCATCCTGAGCATTGCATGCATCAGTCATTGGATGTGAGCCAACATGCTTTGGAAACTCTCAGCTGTTCACTCTGTTCTTTGAGAAAGCGTTGCATTTCTGTCTATCATTAGAGGTAGTGGAAGCGTGATAAGAGTCCTTGTTTTCCGTCATCTTTAAATTCCCAGGATGGCTCAAGTGCCTCAATTAAAGAGAATCTCTCCCATCCCCACCCCACACACACTGTAATTCACACAGCTAGGGCTTCCCAGGTGGTTCAGAGGTTAAAGCATCTGCCTGCAATGTGGGAGTCCTGGGTTCAATCCCTGGGTCAGGAAGATCCCCTGGAAAAGGAAATAGCAACCCACTCCAGTATTCTTGCCTGGAGAATCCCACGGACGGAGGAGCCTGGTGGGCTATAGTCCACGGAGTTGCAAAGAGTCGGACATGACTGAGCGACTTCACGTCACTTTCAAGCTGCTGCTACTGGTCAGCATTGATGAGGTTTCCCTATTTTGCTGCTGTGACTCACCAGCCATGGGTACCATCTTTTCTGGTCTCTCTTCCTTCCTCATTTGTATTTCTTTCCCTGAAGTTCATGCCCACAAGCACCTCCAGCAACTTGGATAAATTTAGCTCTTCTCAGGAACTTCTGCTGACTTGGTTCCATGACTGCTGAAGGTTTGACTGCTCCCCAGAAAGAGTTTGGGGCTGAGTCCCCTCACTTGGCGATCTCATCTGGTTCTGTTGATTGTTGTGTCACCTGCATAATTGGTCATCTGAGTCACCTCAGGCCACCCAGTTTGAGAACCAACCAGTTTGTGCTCTTGGAAGCTGAAGTCCTTCATTCCTGCTTCTGACCCCTTGGAACTCCTTCCCTGTTTTTCTTCTTGCTCTGAACAGCCTGTGGCTACTGCTCTTAGCTATCATGGTCACTTCCATCAGGGCTGAGAAAACAACTAGGCTTCTTGGCTCTCTTCTCCAGAAGCAGAAACCTCAGGTTCCATTACCAGGATCCACCAGAGAGAAGTGTACTGAGCAGATGCTCATTTAATGCTTACTGATTTGACTTCTAACTAAACACCAAAGAAGCTAGACTCAGACTTCCTTGTGAGTGAGTGAAGTTGCTCAGTCGTGTCTGACTTTTTGGGACCCCATGGACTGCAGGCTACCAGGTTCCTTCGTCCATGGGGTTTTCCAGGCCAGAGTACTGGAGTGGGTTGCTATTTCCTTCTCCAGGGGATTTCCCAACCCAGAGATCGAACCCAGGTCTCCCACATTGCAGGCAGATTTTTTACCAGCTGAGCCACCAGGGAAACCAAAGAATACTGAAGTGAGTAGCCTATCCCTTCTCCAGCAGATCTTCCCGACCTACGAATTGAACCGGGGTCTCCTGCATTGCAGGCAGATTCTTTACCAACTGAGCTATCAGGGAAGTCCCCAGACTCACTTGGTCAGCCACTAAATGGAAGAGAAATGTATCCCAAGGCCGTAGTGTTAGACACGCTCATTTTCAAGGATCCAAAATAAAGCTCATGGATCATATTGAGTAGGTTTGTGTTAGATCTTAAAGGATGGGAAAGATTTGAATAGATACAGTGGAGAGGGAAGGACTTATTAGGGGAAAAATACAGTGCAAACATAGAAAGCATAGACCAGAGGAGAGAACTGGCCAGGGCACATGTGTGTATGTGACTTGGGGGAGTTCACAAAGAGCTAGTGTTTGTCCAGTGAAAATACATATAAGAAAAGGAAGAAAGAAAAAGTGGGCTGAGGTTAGTCACTATCTGTTGGGCCTTGGGTACTAGGCTCTGACCCAGTCAACCAACCAGCTGCAGACCCGCCCCCACCCCGACCTCCCAATGGCATAAACAAGCTCCGGTTGGGAAGGGGAGGTTTTGTCCTTGCTCCTTACAGGAACAGCTAGAATGGCCTCTTTCTGGTCCCATATCCACCCACACTCCAGTTTAGCTGCCCTTGTTTCATGGAAAAACAAGTTTAAGAGGTGTCTGTAGAACCAAAGTAGTCTACTCTAGAGAAGTTCATGAGCATGCATCATGGTAAGGGTCTCTAGTAGTGTCTGGGGCGGCAAACACTCATCTGAGGACTCTACTACTTGGTGATGATCGGGGCTACGGAAGACTACGGCTTCGAGAGGCAGTGAGATGAAGGAACAGCTGTGCCCTGCGTGGATGAGGAACCCATGCACTCCTGATTGGCCATTGTCCTGGCAAGGGAATGGGACCAGTGACCCTGGCGTCACTGCTGCCATCTTGGCTGATCCACAGATAAGTGAGTCAGTTCTATTTTAAGACTTTGTTCAACTGGTCACATGAAGAAATTGCTATGAAAAAAACAGCTATTTACCAGGAAAGTAAAGCTCCTGCAAAACAAAAGGTTAGTATACTATCCCCAGTAACTCTTTAAACCAAAGCAAACAGCAGGGCAGTCCATGTTTGCTCTGTAGTTCTGCTTTCCACCCTGGGTTATCCAATTTCCAAGGTTCCTGGTTGATCTCCTCCTCAGGAATGAGCTGAGACTGGGGCAGCTGGGAATCTCAAAGGACAAGGATTTCTAGAGGGTAAGAGAGTTAGAGACACTTGGCAGTTCTCTTGTTAAACGATTGGTTGGTTTTTACTAGGAAAGTCAGGGAGCTCAACCAGGCAAAAACACAAAAGAACCTGGAAGGCCTGAGACCCTTTATCAGGAAAATGTCCCCTTGTATTTGAGGATTCTGTATTAATGGATGGGGAGTACATTAAATATGGTCCATGGAAACACTGCTCAAACTGGAGGACCAAACCATCAAGGCAGGAGCAAGAACATTAAGATCAACATTGAAGAGACAGCAAATGTGCTGATTATGGTGCCTGTGCAGCGACTGGCATTTCCTCCAGACCGTCACCATGGTATGACCTCAGCTTCTCCATGGGCATCCCGTTAGACTCAGCTTAAGCTGTACTGAGTCATAGCAAGTTAGGACATCCTTATGTGACCTGTCCTGTGAAACTGACAGCCTTGCTTAGGGCACAGTGTGACACATGTACCCAACAGAAAGAATAAAATAAAGCAATATATAAATACTGGAGAATAAGTGGCATAAAACATTCAAAGTGTGGCTGGGAACACATCAGAATGCATCTGGCGGTCAGATCAGACAGTGTGGCCTCAAGCACATAATAAAAAGACATTGTCTGTAATAGATATTGAAGTCCCTAGCATGACCTCCAGAGTTTTACAATCTGGCCTCCACCTGCCTGTCAGCCTTACCTCCCAGGACCCCTCTTTTACCATCCAGCCAGACTGCACCATGGGTGCTTTTTCACCCCTTAGCACAAGTCTTCCTTCCTTCCCTCTGTTTTTCCAAATACTAACTATGTTTGAGGTCTGGCTCACATTTCTTGTCTTCCTTGACATCACTCCAGCCACCCAGCCCCCCAGCCCTCCGTGACCTCACCCTGCCTTTTGTCCACCTGTATTTCACTCTCAGTGTTCACTATCTGGATGCTTGTCCAGCTGTCTAGACAGCTTAGGATGACTCTGAGTTAGTTAACTCAGACTATTACCTAACCTTTGACTTTTTGTGGGGGTTGCTGCTCTGTGTCTTTGTTACTGTACATGGGCCTTCTCTAGGTGCGGTGAGTGGGGTCTACTCTCTAGGTGCAATGCATGGGCTTCTCACTGGGATGGCTTTTCTTGTTTCAGAGCATGGGCTCTAGAGCGTGGGGCTTCAGTAGTTATGGCCCAAGGCTTAGTTGCCCCACCCCATGTGGAATCTTCCTGGACCAGGAATCGAATCCGTGTCCCCTGTGTTGGTACCCACATTCTTAACCACTGGGCAGCCAAGGAAGTCCCTAACCTTTGACTCTGTGTATCATCTCCCCTAGCTATATTATTCTCCCATTGAGAGCTTGCATCTCGGATGCCCTGCATCACCCCCAGCACAGGACCTAACACATAGTAGGTGGTCGATAATTTGTAAAATGAATGACATTATCGCTTTTTGATGTACAGCTTATACTTCCTAATTTATTCCACCTGAGGAAGTAAACGAAGGGAATACATTTAATGAGGGTCTATCATCTGCGCCTGTTTGGCACTTTCTGAACATATTTAAACTTCCTATCAGTCTGAGAGGAAAGAGTGTCATCTTCAATTTATACATTAGGAAAATGATCAGAGTTTTGAGATAATTTGTTTAGTGTCGGTCAGGATTAAAGTAGTTAGAGCTGAGAGCAAACCGTGGTGTGCCTGACTTAGAACACCACGCTCTTCCAGTGGTCCTGCCCTGAGTCCCCCCAACATCCAAGGGAAGGTTGCTGGCATTCTTGGATGGTTCTTGGGTGCTCTGCCCATGACTTTTCACTCCATGGCTCCATGCATTTCCCCTCCCTTCAAGCTACCTCCCCAGAGTTGCTTTTCCTGGAACCCATTGCAGGCTTGCATATTTCCTTGTAACTCCCTTGACCTGGAAAACGTCCTTCCATCTTTTCTACTTGTCAAATCTTGCTTATCCTGAAGGTCCACCTGAAATGAATATTGTCTCTGTAAAGTTTTCTGTAATCGTGCATGACAATAAAATTAAATGCTTTCACATCTGAACCCACACACCCCACTGCCTCTTCCACAGTTTGTAACTCACTTTGCTGCTGCTGCTGCTGCTAAGTCGCTTCAGTCGTGTCCGACTCTGTGCGACCCCATAGACGGCAGCCCACCGGCTCCCCCGTCCCTGGGATTCTCCAGGCAAGAACACTGGAGTGGGTTGCCATTTCCTTTTCCAGTGCATGAAAGTGAAAAGTGAAAGTGAAGTCGCTCAGTCATGTCCAACTCTTCGTGACCCCATGGACTGCAGCCTACCAGGCTCCTCTGTCCATGGGATTTTCCAGGCAAAAGTACTGGAGTGGGGTGCCATTGCCTTCTCCGTGTAACTCACTTTATTCTGCTTCAAATTCCAATCAGTTGTTTACCTTCCTGTGTCTTCTCCTAGGCTCTAACTCGAGGGCACGGAATGCATCCTCTTCATCTCTGTGACACGGGCCTTGCATGAAAGCAGCCAGGTCTCCTAAGTGTCTTTGATGGTAAAGGCGGTTGTTGGTTCTGAGCATGGATTCAGTGGCGTCACCTGTAACTTCAATGATTCTGCCTGGCAAATGAGTCACTGGATACCAATCAGAGCCAAGAATAAGAAGGTCCAAGCTTGGACTTCCCCTGTGGTCCAGTGGCTAAGACTCCAAGCTCCCAGTGCAGGGAGCCCGGGTTCGATCCCTGGTCAGGGAACTTGACCCCACATGCTGCAACTAAAGATCTTGTGTGCCACAACTAAGACCTGGTGTGGCCAAATAAAAAAATAAAAATAGTAATTTTTTTTTTTTTTTAAGAAGTCCCAAGCAGATTTCCCAGCCTGTCCCCAACTCTCAACCTTGAGGGCTTTCACTTTGAGAATACAGTCCCCAGTGTTCAGCAATTCAGGGATGGTCCTCCCTCCCTTCTAAATCTGCTCTAAGGTCCAACTTGTTTTCAAGATAGTTAATGCCACAGGGAGAGGCTGTCATGGCAGTTTTCTCAGTGTTTTAAAGTACTGGGGAAAATAAATGGCTCTATATATTCTTTTTAACCTCACCTTTAGGAATAAGGTGTAACCCTTAGGTTTGAAAAATGAACAAATGAAAGAATGAATGGTGAACATATCAGACCCCATTTAAATGAAGACATATGACATTTGTTTGATCTTCCTTATAGAGTCGCAGCCCTTCCCCAAGGTTCTAGAACATATTCCACCTAAAGATGGAAATTGGGTTTCCTCCTGGAGTGCAGGTGCCTTAAAGGGATACTGATTAGGGAGCCAACCCAGGGAATATGACCAGCATGGTATCTGCAGCCCAGAAATCTGTACACAACCTCTGACTCCATATGACCCAGCCTTGGACCACCTGGGTAAACCAAACAATGAAGGTCTTTGGAAGCAATCACTCGGCAGAGGTTTAGGAACACATTTTCTGTGGTGTGCTGTTCAAAAGTTTCACAGCTTGAAACTTTTCACTACATCTTCTTAGTTTCTAACAAAAAGTCTGCACTATGGCTGACACTTTATACATGTTCATAGATGGAAACCATTCTTACTTTCTCTTCTTTTATCCTCCAATTTTCTCTTTTTCCTCCTTTCCCATCTCCTTTCTGTCCATTAGGACCCATTGAGGTCCTAATAACTGGAGAGTATTAAGGCCTTATTCCCCTTCCCCTTGTCCACCTTCCCTCCAGGCAATACATGAATATTCCTTATGACACATTAAATATTGGGTTCCCTTGTTTTTTGCATGCCCAAGCATGATAGTTGGCTTATTGGTGATCAAGCCCTGTTGCTACCCCTTCACCTTTACTCTCGTATTTCCTCCCACTTCTTTCCAACTGCTGCTGCTGCTGCTAAGTCATTTCAGTCATGTCTGACTCTGTGTGACCCCATAAACGTCAGCCCACCAGGCTCCCCGCCCCTGGGATTCTCCAGGCAAGAACACTGGAGTAGGTTGCCATTTCCTTCTCCAGTGCAGGAAAGTGAAAAGTGAAAGTGAAGTCGCTCAGTCGTGTCTCTTAGCAACCCCATGGACTGCAGCCTACCAGGCTTCTCCATCCATGGGATTCTCCAAGCAAGAGTACTGGAGTGGGATGCCATTGCCTTCTCCCTTCCAACTGCTAGTAGCATTGAATCCTGTTGACCCTCCACATTGACCCTAGAGCAGCTGCTGACCCTCCATGCTGAGAAACTTGGCCCTGAGAACCCTTCCTCGGGAACTCTCGCTGGCTGATTGTGTCGGGTTTCTTGCAGATAGGTTCACAGCTACCACTGGCCATAATTCCCACTTATACCCCCATTCTCCTACTCTGTGCTCACTCCCCCCAAATCCAAAATATTACCAAGAACTATGCGCTAGGGGACTGGACACATAGGCTGTGCCGGGAGACTTTGGACTGTGCTGGCCACCATCTCCAGATTAAAGGCAGGCCACAGAAGCAGAAAAATGAACCACAATGTGGAGAATGTCAACACTCCCAGGAAGACAGATAAAACTCCCTTGTCTGATCTGGTTTTATTTTGGCACAGTTCATGCTGAATCACTTTTCTTGCCTGAGCCTCACAACATACACCCACATAGTTCTGAGCCCTGGTCCCAGCACACTCCAGCCCAGATGTTCTCTGGTCAAGGGGTGGAGCTTTCAAGATAAAGAATGCACAGTTGTAAACAATCCCCCTCCATTGCATGCTTACCTTCCACCCCTTCCCCACCCCCACTTTCCCACCCCCGGTTTCCACCCCACCCCAGGCCCACAGATCCCATTTGGAGAGCCTGCCCCCTATAGTGAGGAGCATTTGGGCATTTGGTCCTCCTGACTTCCTGATAAACTCTCAGATGTGTGTGTGTGTGTGTGTGTGTGTGTGTGTGTGTGTGTGTGTGTGTGTGTGTGTGTGAGTATTGAGTGGGGATGGTAATGTCCTCAGTAATAATTCAAAACGATTTTCTACAAATGAACATTGTCTAGTATTGGAAGGCAAATATGTATTCATTGCATGTCAGTCATTGCTTGAGAAGAATTTTAAATGGGGAAATACTCAAAAAAGAATACCAATAGAAAAAAAAAAAAAGCAGGATTTCAAGTGGTCGATATTATTTGTTATAGGTAGAAATAGAGACAGAGATATGCACTGAGCAAGGTGTAGACAGAAAAAGATCAAATGCTGGAAGTTTTCCCAGGGTTGTGAATTACGGGTGCTTTTGCTTCCTTTTTTTTCTGTAGGGTTCTGTGCTGTCCGAGTTTTTTGTTTTTTTTTTTTCTTTACCATGAACAAATATGACTCTGTAATGGTAGGTGGGATGAATACATTTTAAAATTTGTTTTTCAAATGTAGATCGCCTTGCCTTGACACAGCTTCATTATGAAGCCTCACTGAGAGCTGAGTGATCTGAGTCCAAAAACTTCAGATCTTCCTACCTCACGGCTCAGCCCACCTTCCTGTTGTCCAGCACAGCATCCAGCAAAGGCCCTCAGCCTTATCTGAGGGCAGAGGGTGAGTGAAACCACACGAAGCGGGTAATTCAGCACACAGGTCTGTGGGAACCGAGTTCAGAGGTAGGCCAAGCGCCACCCAGGGCTCCAGTGCTGTGCCCTAACCCCCAGCACACCCAGCCCCCCACCCCACCCCCTTCTCCCCCCACCCCCAGCTTGCTCCAAAGAGGTTCGTTAGCAAAATGGAGAAGGGAGGAGATCAGATATAGGAGGGGAATGAGACAAAGGAACCAAGAAGGGGATTTCTAACAAAGAAGTGAAACCACCCTGTTCAGGAGCAGGCAGGTTTCCGAGGATTTCTATGGGTGGGAGGAGAAGGCCTGGAAAAAAACCAGAGGCAGGAGCAAGGTTCATCTGAGCTCCAGGACACCCCACCTCCTCCTCTGGCCCCAACCCCCTGCACTCACTGTCACCTCTCTTAAATCCCCTTTTGTGCTTCTCTTATCTCCCTTACCCAAGCTCTAGCTCCTACCCCCACCCCCAACTTAATTCCATCCCCACCTGACCAGTGAGCTTGTCTCTCCAGGGCTTGCAATTCCTGCTGTGGGGGTGACAGTCACACCCAGTGCTTGCAGAGGGAAGTAGCTTGTGAGGTCAGGGAGGAAGTGGTGGGTGGGGCTGGGTGCAGAGGAGAAAAGCTGCGAGTGGACTTTACAGAAGTGTGGCGAGGGCAGCTGAGGGCACCCAGCTCCATGCCATCCCCGCCCCATTATGCTGTCACTGTGGCCCACCCTTGAGCAGCCCTCCATGTTGGCTTCTCAGGGGGTTGGTGTCCAAGAAAGAGAAACTATGGAAGCAGAGGGCAGGAAAGAGCAGGCACTGCTGGGCAAGGCCCACCTTTGCACTCACCTGGCAAGACCCACTGGAAGCAGCAGCTATAGGTTGATATCTGTTTTTACATCCCAGTGCCAAATAGATTGCTTGACAGTAGTTTAACATGCACACCTAAGATGCACACGTGTGTCTGTGTGTGTGTTTTGGGGAAGTCAGTGGGGACTCATGGGAGGCAATGATGGGAGGGTCCCCTGGAGAGTGAGATGACTTCTGCATTCCTCCAAACTTCTGGGGGAAGAACTGGATAACAAGTTCAGAAAAATCACTAAGTCTTGGGGGATTTGGAGCCAATCTTCCCACAGCCAGATATGCCCACATCTGTCCTTCAGACCTCATTGCCCCCAATTTTTCCTTTTGGAAACCTGACTTCTTTTTTGTATATATATTTAAAAAAATCTGTGTTCTTGAAAAACATAAGCCATCACTTATGATTTCCACGACACTGAGAGTTCGCCACAGGAGACAGTGTGACACAGTGGTCAGGACATGCACCACAGAACCAGACAGAACTTGAAAAGCCTAATTCTGACCGTGGCGAGCTGGGTGACCAGGTTGAGCATCTGTAAAGCAGGGGTGATCCTAGTTCCTCCCTCACGGGGTTGTTGTAAGAAATAAATGAGAGCATACGTGTTGCACTGAAGCACAGAACCCAGCATTCGGTGAGACTGCTATGGTCCTGTCATCTGGTCAGCACTCTCCATGGCTTTGCCCCCAGTAAAGCTATTCCGGGTAGTTAGTAATAGACTCGGCACCAGAAAAAGGGTAGCAAACTATGGCCTGTGGGCCACATCCAACCTGACACCTACTTTTGTTTGGCCTGAGAGCTAAGAATGTTTTTCCTTTTTTTTTTTATTTTTAAATTTTGACTGTGCTGGGTCTTCCTAGCAACACAAGGGCATCTCTAGTTGCGACACAAGAGCTTCTTGTTTCCATGCAATGGCTTCTCCTGTTGCAGAGCACGGTCTCTAGAGCATGTGGGTTTCAATACTTAGCCAACTTAGTTGCCCCATGGCATGTAGGATCTTAGTTCCCCAATCAGGGATTGAACCCTCATCCCCTGCATTGGATGGCGAATTCTTAACTACTGGATAGTTTGTTTGTTTTTTTTTAAATGATTGGGAAAAAATCAAGAAGAAGAATATTTTACAACAGGTGAAAAGTATATGAAGCTCACATTACAGTGCCCATGAGTAAAGCTTTTTCTGGAACACAAAGCCCCTTCTGGAACACAACCACAGTCATTTGCTCTGTATCTTCTATAGCTGCTTTTTCTATAGACTATAGAGACTATAGTCTATAGAGATTATAGAGACTATAATATTATATAGTCTCTATAGAGACTATAGTCTATAGATTATAGAGACTATAATACTTTCTGACCCTTGCAAAAAAAACCCGGTCAACCCTGAATTAGAGGATCAGTAGCCCAATTCCAGCCGTGCTTCCCACCTATTACCAGAGATAATACTTTGCCCTTTGTCACCACAGACATGCCCACCAGCAGAGCCTATGTACACCATTGGCTCATTCACCATGTTGTTGTTGACACCAGCTGGCCTACACATTGAAGAGTGTAAGACAGGACTTGGCAATAAAGCATTACTGTTATTTTCTGAGCAAGCACTTGGGGGTGGTGCAGCCCCAGTCAGCCCTACTGAAAAGATTCAATGTGTTCTTTGTTCTCCCAGCCCTTGATCTTTCACTCTTATTACTGTTTCTCAGGCCTGCTGTGTCCGTGAGCACTAGCTCAGCTGGGAAAATATGAGTTGGGCTTTGTCTATACCTTTAATCAGTTTACTGGAAGGAAGTCAGAAACCAAAAGTAAAAGAGAAAAAGCCTTAAAACGTATACATTATTGAGTGCTTGCTATATGCCAGGCACTTTGGGGATTAGAGTGTGAATAAAGGAAGATTCCCTGAAAGAGGAAGAGAGAAACAGTAAGGCAAATAGTTCTAAAACAGTGCAAAAGCTGCTATAATTGAGACTTGTACAAAGTACCGAGGGAGCAAAGAAAATGACTTAGTTTATTGGGATATTGACAAGGAGCTGGAGGAACAGTCACAGGGAGGTGACAGCGAGGAAGAGTGAAGAGTTTGTTAGATGTGAAGAGAGGGTGATGTCGTGAAAGTACAGGAGAACAGTAAGGGCAAAAGTAGAGATACGGTACCCAGGGCATGTTCAAGCAGAAGGGGTGACGCAGGGGAAATAAGCTGGCACTAGTGTGTGGGTGAGCCTATGTACCCTAGTCAGGGGATGACACTTTTATTCTACATGGGTAGCCTTCAGAGACTTCCTAGACTTAAAAGAGGGGTGTGAGATCATAGATTTGTGCGTTAAAAGTGATTATTGATGGCAACAGAGAGGGATGCGCTGGCATAGAGTAAGTCTTGGGTTAAAAGCAAGTCCTGGGTAATAGAGAAGGGTGTCAGGAAGAGAAATCTTGGATATAGACATAACAGGACTTCATGACATGTTGAGTTCTTAGGTGAAGGAGAGAACAGAGTTAAAGAATGAATCCAGGGATTCTGGAGTGGTACTTAGATATTAATGCCATTAACTGAAGCAGAAAATGCTGGAGAAGTAGCAGTTCTGCTTGGGCTGAAGATAATCCTTCAGTTCAGTTCAGTCAGTTCAGTTCCTCAGTCATGTCTGACTCTTTGCGACCCCATGAATCACAGCACGCCAGGCCTCCCTGTCCATCACCAACTCCCGGAGTTTACTCAAACTCATGTCCATCGAGTCGGTGATGCCATCTAGCCATCTCATCCTCTGTCATCCCCTTCTCCTCCTACCCCCAATCCCTCCCAGCATCAGAGTCTTTGCCAATGAGTCAACTCTTCGCATGAGGTGGCCAAAGAACTAGAGTTTCAGCTTTAGCATCAGTCCTTCCAATGAACACCCAGGACTGATCTCCTTTAGGATGGACTGGTTGGATCTCCTTGCAGTCCAAGGGACTCTCAAGAGTCTTCTCCAACACAACAGTTCAAAAGCATCAATTCTTCGGCACTCAGCTTTCTTCACAGTCCAACTCTCACATCCATACATGACCACTGGAAAAACCGTAACCTTGACTAGATGGACCTTTGTTGGCAAAGTAATGTCTCTGCTTTTCAATATGCTATCTAGGTTGGTCATACCTTTCCTTCCAAGGAGTAAGTGTCTTTTAATTTCATGACTACAATCACCATCTGCAGTGATTTTGGAGCCCCCAAAATAAAGTCTGACCCTGTTTCCATTGTTTCCCCATCTATTTCCCATGAAGTGATGGGACCAGATGCCATGATCTTTGTTTTCTGAATGTTGAGTTTTAAGCCAACTTTTTCACTCTCCACTTTCACTTTCATCAAGAGGCTTTTGAGTTCCTCTTCACTTTCTGCCATAAGAGTGGTGTCATCTGCATATCTGAGGTTATTAATATTTCTCCTGGCAATCTTGATTCTAGCTTGTGCTTCTTCCAGCCCAGTGTTTCTCATGATGTACTCTGCATATAAGTTAAATAAGCAGGGTGACAATATACAGCCTTGACGTACTCCTTTCCCTATTTGGAACCAGTCTGTTGTGTCAATCCTTGAGCATGACTAACTTGTAGAAGACGGCACAGTTTTAGGTCATCCAGGTGAAGAAATCCAGTAGGCAATCACTGACACTATAAGCTGAGAGCCTGGAAGATGTAGGGGCTGAGAAATAGGTGTTTAAGAATCATCAGTCAATGGGACTTCCCTGGCAGTCCAGTGGTTAAGACTCCACACTTACAATGCAGGGGTTGTGGATTTGAGCCCTGATTTAGGGAACTAGATCCCACATGCTTTTCAATGTGGCCAAAGGAAAAAAAAAAAATCATCAATCTATGATGCATGGGAGTAGAGGACATTATTCAGCAAATATGAAAGGGAAAGAAAAAATTACAGTTAGAACCCTGGAGAGTACTAGTGTTTCAATTCAGTTCAGTTCAGTTGCTCAGTCGTGTCTGACTCTGTGACCCCATGGACTGCAGCACGCCAGGCCTCCCTGTCCATTGCCAACTCCTGGAGCCTACTCAAACCCATGTCCATTGAGTCGGTGATGCTATCCAACCATCTCATCCTCTGTCATCCCTTTCTCCTCCCGCCTTCAACCTTTCCCAGCATCAAGGTCTTTTCAAACTAGTCAGTTCTTCACATGAGGTGGCCAAAGTGTTGGAGTTTCAGCTTGAGCATCAGTCCTTCAGTGAATATTCAGGACTCATTTCCTGAATCCATTAGGATGGATTGGTTGAATCTCCTTGCAGTCCAAGGGACTCTCAAGAATCTTCTCCAACACCACACTTCAAAAGCATCAACTCTTCAGCGCTATGACTACTGGAAAAACCATAGCCTTGACTAGATGGACCTTTGTTGGCAAAGTAATGTTTCTGCTTTTTAATATGCTGTCTAAGTTGGTCATAACTTTTCTTCCAAGGAGCAAGCGTCTTTTAATTTCATGGCTGCAGTCACTGTCTGCAGTGATTTTGGAGCCCAAGAAAATAAAGTCTGTCACTGTTTCCACTCTTTCCCCATCTGTTTGCCATGAAGTGATGGGACCAGATGCCATGACCTTAGTTTTCTGAATGTTGAGCTTTAAGCCAACTTTTTCATTCTCCTCTTTCACTTTGATCCAGAGGCTCTTTAGTTCCTCTTCACTTTCTGCCATAAGGGCTGTGTCATCTGCATATCTGAGGTTATTGATATTTCTCCCGGCAATCTTGATTCCAGCTTGTGCTTCATCCAGCCCAGTGTTTCTCATGATGTACTCTGCATATAAGTTAAATAAGCAGGATGACAATATACAGCCTTGATGTACTTCTTTCCCTATTTGGAACCAGTCTGTTGTTCCATGTCCAGTTCTAACTGTTGCTTCCTGACCTGCATACAGATTTCTCAAGAGTCAAGTCAGGTGGTCTGGTATTCCCATCTCTTTAAGAATTTTTCAGTGTTTAATGGGATGCAAAGCAAGAGAAGTCAATTAGACATGGGAAAATAAAAGGAGCACCTGGAATGCGAAACACCACCAAAGCCATGGAGAAGAGAACTCTGAAAGTTTCTCTTATGCAGGAGAGGAAGGTCAATAGAACAAAAATGAACAGAGCAAAAAATCCTCATATAATGGGCTCCCACAAGACCCACTTGGAATTCTATGAAACACTGTCACCGCAGAGAATTATGAAAATCAGTATGTCTGTTTCCATAGCTCAGTGCCCAGGATTGGTAATTTAAAAGGCAGAGGTATTTTTTAGGACAGATCCTTGGTTTTGGATGAGCACCAAAAGTACAGAAGGCAAATTCCCGGGGGCTGAGAGTGAATCTGGAGAAATGAGGACAAGGAGTATACAGTGGATTTTCAAGAAATGATCGTTTTAGAACTCTTCTTTTTTCTTCCATCTCAAAAAACAATTGTCTGTCCTGGAAAACCTCTCTGCTTTCCAATTTACTAATCCTGGGCACTGTGTCTGGAAAAGGACCAAGTGACTTTTATAACTCTCCTAGGTGGCATTTATCCTTTCACAGAATTCTTGGTGGGCCTTTTGGAAACCTATTATTTGAGGGATTTTGGCTTTTGCCTAAGAAATATTTCCAGGTAAAATCAATGAAAAAGATTAAAAAGTCTTGTTTTGAGGGCATCCCTTACAAAGACAGGTCCTTGTAAAGGACTCAGCCATGAGTCCATGCAGTCAGCCCTCCTTTTTCTCCAACTTATGGCATGGTTCCAGGAAAGGAGGAAAGGGGTCTAGCTCTTCTCTTAAATTTCACTTCTAAACCAAGGCCCCCTTTTCACTTTAGTCTGAGACCAAAAAAAGAGCATAGACTATAGGGTAGTAAGAGACTAGGCCCTTGGAGAGCTGCTATCTGGTTCCAGCTCTACTTCTTATTCACAGATCTTACCAAAAGGAGACAGTTGTCCCTTTTCTATTTTGACTCTCTTTTATTTATTTTTAATTTTTAAAATATATTTTGGCTGCACTGGGTCTTTGTTGCTGCATGGAGGCTTTCTCTAGTTGCAGCCAGCTGGCTTCTCTTGTGGTGAGCAGGCTCTAGAGGGCACAGCCTCCATAGTTGCAATGAGCACCAGCTTCTCTGAAGTCTGAAGGTGCTTCATTAAGCTCTTTGCAATCCCCAAGACTAGGTTAGACTTCCTACTTTAGACTGTATGTCCCTTTCCTAGCATCTCCATTCCAAAGCTTGCTTCAGGTCAGTCTTTCCTCCTAGAATATTGGGTATCCATGAAGGCAGAGAACTGTATTTCCCTGGTGAACAGTGATGTCAAGCATCTTTTCACATGCTTATAGCCATATGGACGCTCTCATTTATATGCAACTTCTAGAATAAAACATAATTTGTCAAGACCTTGGGATAGGCAAAGACTTCTCAAATAGGAAACATAGAAGATTATCCCTAAAGGAAAAGAGTGATAATGCAGACTCCCTTAAAATTTAAATATTCTGTTCATCAAAGGACATCATTAAAAGCATGGAAAAGCAAGTTACTGAATGAGAAAATATATTTTCAATCATAGCCAAAATTCTTAAAGAACTCTTGGCAATCAGTAAGAAAAAAACACATGCCTCACTGCAAAAGTGAGCAAAAGACATGAATTAAACCTTTATTGTGAAATATCCAGAGTCATGTATGGATGTGAGAGTTGGACAATAAAAAAGACTGAGCGCGGAAGAATTGATGCCTTTGAACTGTGGTGCTGAAGAAGACTCTTGAGAATCCCTTGGACTGCAAAGAGATCAAACCAGTCAATCCTACAGGAAATCAACCCCGAATATTCATTGGAAGGACTGATGCTGAAGCTCAAATACTTTGACCACCTGATATAAAGAGCCAACTCATTGGAAAAGACCCTGATGCTGGGAAAGACTGAAGGCAAGAGGAGAAGGGGATAACAGAGGATGAGATGGTTGGATGGTGTCACCAACTCAATGGACAAGAATTTAAGCAAACTCCAAGAAATGGTGAAGGACAGGGAAGCCTGGCGTGCTGCAATCCATGGAGTCGCAAAGAGTCGGACACGACTGAGCAACTGAACAACAATTGTGATATGTTACAAACATTAAAATATTTTTGACTGTACTTTTTCTTTTGTATAATTATGGTGTTTAATAAAGGCTGTTCATTCAGTGCAGTCTCATTATTTTACATCTTTTCACGATCCTTTACATAAAAAAAATCACATCAGAATGTAAAGAATTCTTTTGTGCCATAGTTTATACTATTATATTGGTTTTAAAAATCTGATCACAATGATTACTTCATCTGGTCCAGTTCCCTGCCTACCCTGAGCCCTTATCTGGTGAATGATCTCCCTATTTTCAGGACTTAAAGATGCTCAACAAAAACATGGAAAAGAATAATTGCCCCTTTGCCTTACAGGATCAGATTCAGAAAAAGCTCAAGTTCAGATAAAGTACTCCAAGCCTTTGGGCCTTTAAGAAACATGTACAATCTCACCTTTTCCATCTCTCCTGGTATTGTTTTCCCCAAACTGCATACAAACTCCCTTTCTCCCCATACCCCCACCACTATCACCACATTCTTTGATAACCTTCAGAGTGCCAGGAATGGGCAGAGAAGTCCGTAAAAGCAGTAAGACATCTCTGCAAGGAGGGAGGTGGATAGGGAGAAAGACTAGGGTAGGCACCAAAGTTCTCTTATCTACAGAAATAACATCTCTGCAGTCCCTTGGGGCTGGACTACAGCCAGAGTTAGGAAATCTCTATAAATAAATGCAAATATCTTTTTCCTCCTTTTTCTTCTCATCTTACTCAATTAAAAAAATATATTGAATTGAGAACCTGAAGTGACAGATGCAACACTGAAAACAGGAGAAAGATACAAAACCCAAATATCCACTGAACATCTATCAGATGCTAAGCTGTATACTAGATATTAAACAAATCTTTGCCCTCAAGTCACTTATAGTCTAGTATGGGTGAACAATAATAACAGCTAGAATACCAGTGACATTTATTTAGTGCTTACACTATACAAAGAATTTTAATATATCTTTAGATATATATAATCATATATTTGGTGGTGGTGGTTTAGTCGCTAAGTCATGTTTGACTCTTGTGACCCTATGGACTGTAGCCTGCCAGGCTCTTCTGTCCATGAGATTCTGCAGTCAAGAATACTAGAGTGGATTGTCATTTCCTTCTCCAAACCATATATTTAACATAAAACAAATAATCTGATGTATAATATATTTAACATATGTTATAATACATTTTCATGTTTTAAATATCTTAAATCTTCAGAGCACATTTATGAGAAATGTCATTTTTCATTCCCTTTTATACATGAGTAAACTGAGGTATCAAAGCATTAAATAACTTGCATAAGGTCAAATAAGTGGTTAGGAAGAAGCCAGGCTAGGAATTGAATCTCACACAATTAGGAGGCAGTAAGAACAAACACATGCATTGTAAAGTACACTGGGAACACAAAAGAGGAGCAGTTAAACCAGCTGGGGGAAGTCAGGCAAGGCTTCAAAGAAGTGATATGTCCACCATCCTGAAGGGTAGGTGTCGGGTTAGGAAGGTAGGTGAGGGAAAAGCATTCAGGAACAATTATAGCACCTGGGAAGATACAGAAGTATGGAACAGCAGACTTGCGGTGTGACTGAGTCACAGGTGGAAACAGCTAAAGGGAGTGGGCAGAACCCTCACCAGGAAGGGTTTGTGTGTCAGCAAAGGCAGTAGCAAATAGATGGGGAAACAGTGGCTCACTTTATTTCTCTGGGCTCCAAAATCATTGCAGATGGTGATTGTAGCCATAAAATTAAAAGACACTTACTCCTTGGAAGGAAAGTTATGACCAACCTAGACAGCATATTGAAAAGCAGAGATATTACTTTGTCCACAAAGGTCCATCTAGTCAAGGCTATGGTTTTTCCTGTGTTCATGTATGGATGTGAGAGTTGGGCTATAAAGAAAGCTGAACACAAAAGAATTGATGCTTATGAACTGTGGTGTTGGAGAAGACTCTTGAGAGTCCCTTGGACTGCAAAGAGATCCAACCAGTCCATCCTGAAGGAAATCAGTCCTGAATATTCATTGGTAGGACTGATGCTGAAGCTAAAACTCCAATACTTTGGCCACCTGATGCAAAGATCTGGCTCATTTGAAAAGACCCTGATGCTGGGAAAGATTGAGGGCAGGAGAAGAAGGAGATGACAGAGGATGAGATGGTTAGATGGCATCACCGACTCAATGGACATGGGTTTGGGTGGACTCCGGGAGTTGGTGATGGACAGGGAGGCCTGGTGTGCTGTTGTTCACAGGGTTGCAAAGAGTTGGACATGACTGAGCAACTGAACTGAACTGAAAGGCAGTGAGAATCGATAAGAGGATTTTAACTAAGGAACATACAAGGTTAAAGTTGGATGGTATTGAAGATGATTTGCTGAGAATGAAACAATTGTAGCTGTTACCAGGACCACAGGTTAGGAGGGCATGGGAAGCCAAGGGAAAGAACTATTATAGAGGGAAGATTTTTGTTTTAAACTTATTTGTTTTTGCTTCTCTGGATCTTAGTTGTGACATGCAGGATCTTTGATCTTTAGTTTCATCATGTGGGATCTAGTCCTCTGACCAGGGCTTGAACCTGGGCCCTCTGCATTGGGAGGATGGAGTCTTAGCCACTGGACCACCAGCGAAGACCCTAACCACGTAGAATCTTTTGACTTTGTTCAGAACTGTACACCCAGAAGTATGGACTTCCTAGAGAAAACAAGACCCAGCCCACCACCAGTTGTGGCTAAAGTAGCTTTGTCTTAGTTCCTGATCCTGCAAACAGCCATGTCGCATCCTTGCCTCAACCTGTCATTTCCAGCCTCCCTCACCCTACACTGCATTATAAGCTCCATGAGGTACGGGCATTTTAGCATCATGAATATGCAGAATGATATATGATCAAGAGCCTAGGCTTTGGAGTCAAAGAATCCTGGATGTGAATTTCAGCTGAACTATATCAGATATGTAGTCTCTTGGCTTCATTGCTGTAGTGTGTGAATAATAACATAGGGCAGATTAAGCACTAGTGGCCTTGTACATAAAGTGTGCCTTGTTAATTGTAGCTTTTTATTGGTCTTATTATTATTCATATCCCTTATCATCTGGCCCTTACGTACTACTACAAGTTAACCTCCTGCCAAATATCCCCTTGCTCTGTATTTAACGCTTCCTTCAATAGCACACTGCTTGACATACTATTTGATTTTACATGCTGTGTGCTGTGCTAAGTTGCTTCAGTTGTGCGACCCCGTGAACTCTACCCACCAGGCTCCTCTGTCCATGGGATTTTCCAGGCAAGAATACTGGAGTGGATTGCCATGCCCTCCTCCAGGGGATCTGCCCAACCCAGGGATAGAAACCGGGACTCCTGCATTGCAGGCAGATTCTTTACCATCTGAGCCACCAGGAAACGAAGGTTTCACATACTCATGCCTTTTACATACTGTTTTCAATACCCTAAAATACCATATCTCTCTTGTCTGTCATGGGAATTCCATTTCCATCTGTCTTTCAAAATCCATCTCATGTGTCATCTCCTCAAGGAAGCCTTTCCTCATATTCCACCTCCGAGTCAGTCCCTCCACTGTGCTTTGTCTGTGTCTTACATCTTCAGATCAGATCAGATCAGTTGCTCAGTCGTGTCCGACTCTCTGCGACCCCATGAACTGCAGCACGCCAGGCCTCCCTATCCATCACCAGCTCTCGGAGGTCACTCAGACTCACATTCATCGAGTCAGTGATGCCATCCAGCCATCTCATCCTCTGTCGTCCCCTTCTCCTCCTGCCCTCAATCCCTCCCAGCATCAGAGTCTTCTCCAGTGAGTCAACTCTTTGCATGAGGTGGCCAAAATACTGGAGTTTCAGCTTTAGCATCATTCCTTCCAAAGAAATCCCAGGGTTGATCTCCTTCAGAATGGACTGGTTGGATCTCTTTGCAGTCCAAGGGACTCTCAAGAGTCTTCTCCAACACCACAGTTCAAAAGCATCAATTCTTCGGCGCTCAGCCTTCTTCACAGTCCAGCTCTCACATCCATACATGACCACAGGAAAGACCATAGCCTTGACTAGGCGAACCTTTGTTGGCAAAGTGATGTCTCTGCTTTTGAATATGCTATCTTACATCTTAGGAGTCTTACATCTTAGGAGTGCTTCTATTCTTGCATTTATCCCTCTGATGATGTCTTATAGCATACTTCTCTGATTGCTTACCTGTCTGCAAGTGCTCAGTTGTGTCTTATTTATCTCTGTACCCTTCAGGTACAGGGCCCAGTGTCTAGGATCTAGGAAGGAAGAGATTTATCCACGGAATGAATGATATGTCAGGGAGCATAAGTCTAGATAGTCCATGGGTTTTTGGTAATGCCAGTCCCCAATATAAGGGTAAAAGTAGAATAACTGGCTTAAGGGTTAAGTTTATCCAGTAAAGTTCTGGCAGGGAATTTATGACATGAGACTACATGGGAGATGAGTGATAAAGGCCTGATACAGTTTTGAGAGCCCAATCCCTGTCTATATGATAGCTGAAGCTGTGGTTTAGGTTAATGATGCCCAAGAACTATGAATAAAGTGAGAAAGGGAGAAAGCTGAGGACTCCTGAGGACTCCTTTTCATTTCAGAAGTTAGCCACGGGATTTCCTTGGTGGTCCAGTGTCTAAGACTCTGTACTCTTCCAACCTGGGCCAGTGGCCCAGCTTCAATCCCTGGTCAGGAAGCTAGATTCCACACGGCACAACTAAAGATCCCACATGACTTAGATCGAAGATCCTCTCTGCCTAAACTAAGACCCAGTGCAGCCAAATAAATAAGTAAATATATTTTTTTCAGTCAACCAAATTAGGTAAAAGAGATTAAAAGATGAGCAGGTGGAAATGAAGAAGGAGAACCAATGAGAAGATATGTCCCGAAAAACTAAAGGAAGGCAGAATCCCAGGAGCTGTCAATACTCCACAGATGCGAGTAGATGTGGATTGGGCAAAATGGAGGTCTTTGGGAAATTTAGTGGAAACAACTTGAGCAAATATCAGAGGGACGGAGTGGTTGATATTTCAGATTACTAGGGAAAAGGGAAAAACTAGACAGCATATTAAAAAGCAAAGTCATTACTTTGCTGACAAAGGTTCATCTAGCTAAAGCTTTAGTTTTTTCAGTAGTCATGTACAGATGTGAGTGTTGGACCATAAAGAAGGGTGAGCCCTGAAGAATTGATGCTTTTGAATTGTGTTGCTGGAGAAGACTCTTGAGAGTCCCTTGGACTGCATGGAAATCAAACCAGTCAATCCTAAAGGAAATCAACCCTGAATATCCATTGGAAGGATTGATGCTGAAGCTGAAACTCTAATACTTTGGCCACCTGATGCAAAGAGCCTACTCATTGGAAAAGACCCACCCTGATACTGGGAAAGATTGAAAGCGAAAGGAGAAGAGGACAGCAGAGGATGAGATGGTTAGATAGAATCACCAACTCAATGGACATGAGTTTGAGCAAACTCTGGGATATAGTGTAGGACAGGGAAGCCTGACATGCTGCAGTACATGGGGTTGCAAAAAGTCGGACACAACTAAGTGACTGAACAACACCAACAGGGAGAAAGGATAAAAGGAAGATGTGGAGGATCCACCTACCTGATCATTCAGATGAAGCATTTTATTACCTGCTTAAAGGTCTTAAGGTAGATTTGTGATTTCTTCAAGAATAGCCAACAACTCCAGAAGTCCTATCATAGTGCTGGCAAAGGCCTAAAACACAGTAGGTACTCGATATTTGTGGAGTGAATGAATAACTGGAATTGAAAGAAAGTAAAGACAAAGTTGTTTTAGTCTAACTCCACCTTGCCTGGGGCCTTTTTCAGCTTTTTTTCTTCCCAAAACAAGGCAGTTCCTGGCCCTATCTCATTCTTTCCCACCTTCTCCTACCCCTATCTCATTCTTTCCCACCTTCTCCTACCCATTCCCTTGGCTGCTGACTTCAAAGCTTTTTTAACTTTCCATACTTCAGTAAATGTTGTTGCATTGAATTGTGACACACACGCCCCAGGATTAATCAGATAAACCTAGCCAATCAGTTAGCTAAGAGTTTTTACTCCTCCCTAGCTTGAAATTTTAATCCCTTTTGTCTCCAGAAGCCCTTGAAAGGACAGCTGGAAAAAATCACTAGGGCTTTTGCTATCCCTATAGTTATTCCCCTTCCCCCATGCCACTGTGACTCTCCAAATTCTGCAACTCCCCCCACCATACAAGCAGAAGGGATATATTTTTGAGCTGGGCCAATGAACTTTTATGCAGAGTACATCATGCAAATTGCTGGGCTGGATGAAGCACAAGCTGGAATCAAGATTGCAGGGAGAAATATCAATAACCTCAGATACACAACAGATGACACCACCCTTATTGCAGCAAGTAAGAAGAACTAAAGAGCCTCTTGATGAAAGTGAAAGAGGAGAGTAAAAAATATGACTTAAAACTCAACATTCAAAAAACTAAGATCATGGCATCTGGTCCCTTCACTTCATGGCAAATAGATGGGGAAACAATGGAAACAGTGACAGACTATCTTCTTGGCCTCCAAAATCACTGTGGATGGTGACTGAAGCCATGAAATTAAAAGACACTTGCTCCTTGGAAAAAAAGCTATGGCCAACCTAGACAGCACATTAAAAGGCAGAGATATTACTTTGCAACAAAGGTCCATCTAGTCAAGTCTATGGTTTTTTTCCAATAGTTATGTATGGATGTGACAATTGGACTATAAAGAAAGCTTAGCGCTGAAGAATCAATGCTTTTGAACTGTGGTGTTGGAGAAGACTCTTGAGAGTTCCTTGGGCTGCAAGGAGGTCAAACCAGTCAATCCTAAAGGAAACCAGTCCTGAATATTCATTGGAAGGACTGAGGCTGAAGCTGAAGCTCCAGTACTTTGGCCACCTGATGCAAAGAACTGACTCAGTGGGAAAGATCTAATGCTGGAAAAGATAGAAGTCAGGAAGGAAAGGGGACGACAGAGGATGACATGGTTGGATGGCATCACCAACTTGATGGACATGAGTCTGAGCAAACGGGTAGATGGGGGGTGGGGAGCTAAGATGGCGGAGGAGAAGGAGGGGGAGAATACTTTCTCCTCCACAAATTCATCAAAAGAACATTTGAACGCCGAGTAAATTCCACAAAACAACTTCTGAATGCCGACAGAGGACATCAGGCACCTAGAAAGATAACCCATTGTCTTCAAAAGGAAATTACAAGCCCTGTGGTAACTCCTTCAGTGGAGAAGCGGCGCAGACGCCAGCATCCGCCATTAGCAAGCGGGGGCTGGGCAGGGAGGCGCGGCGCGGGCTGCATCGCTTAGAGTAAGGATCTGGCCTGAATACCACGACCGCTACCTGAGCGAAGTAATTTGGGCTAGCAAACCAGACTGTGCGATATTTACCACATGAAAAGCCAGCCCTAACCTAAGACACCACCAGGGCTACACATGGAACAAAGGACTGTACAGAGATAGCCGGCTGCAGACCGTCCCCCTCCGGTGACAGGCTGCCAGAGCCAGAAGCAGGCAATCACAGCCCCAGAGAGATACTATCTACAAAACTGTAAGCAGGCTTCTTTGCTAACTAAGGCTTCTTGGGGCTCTGGACGGTCAACATCTGCCTGAGAAGGTACACCGGTTGTATACCCAGAAAACCGAGTGACAGGGAGGCGATAAGTCACAGCAGCTGTGCTCACTAAACACCTCATCACCTGCACTGCTTGGACCTGGGAAGGGCACAAAACACAGGCTCAACGGAGTCTGTGCCTCTGAGGACTACCCAAGTGCCTGAACCTGAGTGGCTTAGACCTGGGTGTCCACCACCGCCCCCTCTGTATCAGGGCAGAAATCAAACATTGAAGAGACCAGCTAACAGAAGAAGCTATAAAAGAGGGAACTGCCTTGGAAGTGACAGGCAATAAACTAAAACCCCGTGGAGCTCATCAAATGCCTCCATACCTACACTGAAACCAAGCACTACACAAGGGCCCACATGAGCCAGGGTAAGACATACCAAGCAAATTCTCCAGCAACACAGGAACGCAGCCCTGAGCTCCAATATACAGGCTGCCCAAAGGCACCCCAAAACCATAGACATCTCATAACTCATTACTGGACGCTTCGTTGCATTCCAGAGAGAAGAAATCCAGCTCCACCCACCAGAACACCAACACAAGCTTCCCTAACCTAGAAACCTTGACAAGCCACCTGGACAAACCCACACACAGTGAGGAAACGCCACAATACAGAGAACCCCACAAACTGCCAGAATACAGTAAGGACACCCCAAACTCTGTAATTTAAACAAGATGAAGAGACAGAGGAATACTCAGCAGGTAAAGGAACAGGATAAATGCCTACCAAACAAAACAAAAGAGGAAGAGATAGGGAATCTATCTGATAAAGAATTCCGAATAATGATAGTGAAATTAATCCAAAATCTTGAAATCAAAATGGAATCACAGATAAATAACCTGGAGACAAGGATTGAGAAGATGCAAGAAAGGTTTAACAAGGACCTAGAAGAAATAAAAAAGAGTCAATATATAATGAATAATGCAATAAATGAGATCAAAAACACTCTGGAGGCAACAAACAGTAGAATAACAGAAGCAGAAGATAGGATTAGTGAATTAGAAGATAGAATGATAGAAATAAATGAATCAGAGGAGAAAAAAGAAAAACGAATTAAAAGAAATGAGGACAATCTCAGAGACCTCCAGATTAGATCAGATCAGATCAGTCGCTCAGTCGTGTCCAACTCTTTGCGACCCCATGAACCACAGCACGCCAGGCCTCCCTGTCCATCACCAGCTCCCGGAGGTCACTCAGACTCGCATCCATCGAGTCAGTGATGCCATCCAGCCATCTCATCCTCTGTCGTCCCCTTCTCCTCCTGCCCTCAATCCCTCCCAGCATCAGAGTCTTCTCCAATGAGTCAACTCTTCGCATGAGGTGGCCAAAATACTGGAGTTTCAGCTTTAGCATCATTCCTTCTAAAGAAATTCCAGGATTGATCTCCTTCAGAATGGACTGGTTGGATCTTCTTGCAGTCCAAGGGACTCTCAAGAGTCTTCTCCAACATTCGAATCATAGGAGTCCCAGAAGAAGAAGATAAAAATAAAGACCATGAGAAAATACTTGAGGAGATAATAGTTGAAAACTTCCCTAAAATGGGGAAGGAAATAATCACTCAAGTCCAAGAAACCCAGAGAGTCCCAAATAGGATAAACCCAAGGTGAAACACCCCAAAACACATATTAATCAAATTAACAAAGATCAAACACAAAGAACAAATATTACAAGCAGCAAGGGAAAAACAACAAATAACACACAAGGGAATTCCCATAAGGATAACAGCTGATCTTTCAATAGAAACTCTCCAAGCCAGGAGGGAATGGCAAGACATACTTAAAGTGATGAAAGAAAATAACCTACAGCCCAGATTATTGTACCCAGCAAGGATCTCATTCAAATATGAAGGAGAAATCAAAAGCTTTACAGACTAGCAAAAGCTGAGAGAATTCAGCACCACCAAACCAGCTCTCCAACAAAAACTAAAGGACATTCTCTAGACAGGAAACACAAAAAGGGTGTATAAATTCAAACCCAAAACAATAAAGTAAATGGCAATGGGATCATATTTATCAATAATTACCTTAAACGTAAATGGGTTGAATGCCCCAACCAAAAGACAAAGATTGGCTGAATGGATACAAAAACAAGATCCCTACATATGTTGTCTGCAAGAGACAACCAAAAGACTAAGACTGGCTGAATGGATACAAAAACAAGACTCCTACATATGTTGTCTACAAGAGACCCACCTCAAAACAGGGGACACATACAGACTGAAAGTGTAGGGCTGGAAAAAGATTTTCCATGCAAATAGGGACCAAAAGAAAGTAGGAGTAGCAATACTCATATCAGATAAAATAGACTTTATAACAAAGGCTCTGAAAAGGAGACATAGAAGGTCACTACATAATGATAAAAGGAACAATCCAAGAAGAAGATATAACAATTATAAATATATATGCACCCAATATAGGAGCACCAAAATATGTAAGACAAATACTAACAAGTATGAAAGGAGAAATTAACAATAACACAATCATAGTGGGAGACTTTAATACCCCACTTACACCTCTACAAATCTGGCTGTAATAGACAAAGCAAAGAGGAAAACACATTCACTTATGAGCCTCACAAATTGTCAGTTCACTCAGAGTCACAGGTCTTCCTAGCAATGAAATCCTAGAAAAGTTTCCCTTGTGGGTCCTAATGGATGGAATATTGGGTAAGGGAGTGAATTACTTCCTCAGCAACTCCCTACATAAATACCATAGAGAATTACAAAAGTGCTTCTCCCAGCATCCACAGCAGCAGTAAATGTTATTATCCACAAGGCCGCCCACAAGAAGTGGTCTACGAGGAGTGAAGACAGTGATGTCCCAGGATGCAGCTCTCAATTCAGGAATAATTTTCAGAATTTTTAAAAAAAAATAGATTTATTTGTTTATTTTGTAAATGTTTATTGAGTATTTTATGGGTCAGGTACCATTCTGGGCATTAGGGAGGAAGCAGTGATAAATGTGATCCTGTCCTAAATAACACATTGTTGTAAAGATAGACCTGTAATTACAAAATGCCAAGATGTGTGTAAGACAGAGGACACCCAAACTGGACTTTCAGTTCCCTGAACTTCTCATCTCCAGTTGCTTTTCTAGTCTTATTATCACACACTAACTGGTTATTACTGCAATCAGCACCATCTCCAAATCTGCAAATCTTCAAATATAAGATGAATTAAACATGATTTTTTAAATGTTCTTTATGATTAAAAATAGAAATCCATCAGTTAAGAATTTACATATACTCCTCCCCACCATCACCCCCCTTCTTCCTTTCCATTTCCCTCCCATTCTTATGGATCCCTTCTTTTGCCCAATTCCCCCCCTCCCCCCGCCAAAAAAAAAAAAAAAAACTGGTAGATGGTGAAGGACAGGAAAGCCTGGTGTGCTACAGTCCGTGAGACTGCAAAGAGTTGGACACAACTGAGCGACTGAACTGAACTGAATGAATGAGGAGACTTCTCTGCCAGCCCTTTGGCTTACATGGTAGGAGAGAGTGCCCTGGGACTGGTTGAGACCAGGTTTCAGTGACCTTCTGCCTTGTTACCTTTATTTATTGCTTCATCAAGGTGATCCTGGGAGAATTGCTTGAGTCACCTCCTAGGCCTAAGGGAAGATCTTTGGCTGCTGAAGCCACCCCATCTAGCCACCACCCTGGGTTACCCTCTGGCCCCCCAATCCCAGTTTGCCTTCCTTGGCTTGCTGCTGGGGCCTACAAGGCTCAGGAGATTTCTTCTGTTGATGGTGGTGGTGGTGGTGTTGAGCTTTGCTTTGGCTTTCTCCTAATCTGGAACAGATGGAACGAGGAAATGAAAAACATTTGATTTATCTTTGGTAAACTTCAAAGACAGATTAGAAGCAAATAAACAACCATTCAGTAAACAAGAATTCAATGCACACTGAGGAGTGTTTTGGTGATCCAAATTAGTCCTGGCCAATAGAAATATAATGTGAGTCATGAATGCTATGAAAAAAAATTTAGTAGCCACATTAAAAAGATTTAAAAAATAGCTATGTTAATGTTTATAAAATGTTATTTTTATAACATGTTATTTAACCTAGTATAGGTGGAGCTAGCAGTAAAGAGCCTGTCTGCCATTGCAGGAGATGTAAGAGACACAGGTCCAGTCCCTGTGTTGGAAAGATCCCCTGGAGGAGGGCACAGCAATCCACTCCAGTATTCTTGCCTGAAGAATCCCATGGACAGAGACGCCTGACAGGCTACAGTCCAGGGTCACACAAAGTCGGACACGACTTACATGACTTAGCAGCAGCCATGGTGGCTCAGCCAAAAAAAAAAAAATCTGCCTGCAATGCACATAGAGAATTAATTAGAAATTAGCGAAAGTGGACTTCCCAGGCTCTCCAGTGGTTAAGACTCTGCGCTTCCAATGCAGGGGGCACAGATTCAGTCTCTGGTCAGGGAACTAAGATCCCACGTGCTATCCGGTGCAGCCAAAAATTTTAAAAATTTTCTTTAAAAGTTGAGAAATTAGCAAGAGAGCTTCACAAAAACTAGTTGGAGGAGGTACTCTGGTTGACTTGGTGAGAGACAGCAGAGGCTCAGTTAGGGTGATGGCAGTGAGGGTTAACAGAGAAAAGTGACTTTAGGACCAACTTTGAAGGTGGGACTGCCTGAGTTGCTGATAGACTGGTTATGAGCGGTGAGAGGAAAGAAAAATCAAGAACGTCTCCTTTGACTGTCTCGAGCACATGACTTCCCCTCCACATCCCTAGCTCCGCCCTCTGTAACCCACATCCCCAGAATTTCCCAACTGTAAGACTTCAGCCAGAAAACCAGCTTCCCTGGGTGTTGAACAGGAACTTGTCTCCAGAGTTTCAAGCCAGCATATGCATCCTGCTTCTCTGTTGAACTGTGCTCATCACTCCCAAAATCTTCCAGGAATTCCTGAGTTCCCATGTCAGGACTGCCTTCCTGAGTGGAGTGTGTCTATGCATTGGGACCAGTGAGGTGCTGAGAAGGCAGCCCCATTCAGGTCACTTAGGACTGAATAGGTGAACCAGCCTAAACTGGCATGTGAATTTATCCTACCAACTGGAGAAAAGGTAGAGATTTCTTCTAGGGGTGAATGTCAACCAACAATGCATTCAAAATAAGGAGTCAGAAAGGCAAGCCTATGGGCACCGCTGTGAGGAACAGCTGTAATAACAAAAGGTGCTGGTCTAGCTTAAGACATAAGATCCTAAGGAAAGAATTTCCTAACAGCACTTCCTTATTTACTCCAGGCAAAGTTGAGCCTTAGTATACTTGATACGGAATTCACAGAAGCACAGAAGCATTTAAATCGTGTTTTGGCTTGAAAACTAAGGGAGGGTGTTGCTGTGTATATGTGGGGTCAAGGGGATGAGGGGTGTTTATAGTAAGCTGAGAAAATAGGCAGAACATACAAAAAGAGGGTGAACTGGATGACAGCAAATGCCTGAGCCCTACCCTTGTTCCCTGCCACCTGGGACAAGACTAGCAGGAGGCATGCCAGGCAGCAGCTACACCAAAACCAAACTAGTAGCATTTGTGCTGCCCAGAAATAAGTACCCCCAACAGATGGCATTTCCCAGGAGAAATGAATTGGAGGCATAATGGGTAATGAGCCTGACCTTAAATCCCGGAATTGGCTGAGTCACAATAGCAATGAAAAAGAGAGTCCCTGTTCAGTTTATTTTTCAGGCTCCCCCTCCGCCACCCCATAGTCCACACACACACAAACCTTTCAGGCTCTCCCCGCCACCCCACCCCCATCCCACACACACACACACACACACACACACAGATGCACAGACGCGCGCACACACACACACATCCCAGTTCAAGAACCAGTGCTGTATGGATTTAAGAGATGGGAGGACACAGTACATGATTATTTCAGTCTGCTCCATGACACCTTCTTAGCAATGGGCATAAATCCTAGGCCTGGTTCTCTAGAAATAACCAGTAGCTCCTTGGGCAGAAAGCCTGACTTTCTCTCTAGTTCAGGTATATTTTTTCTGACACTCTCTCATGCTTTCACTAGAGGATTAAGGAGGGTGATTTCCAAGGCCAGTAATATCATGACTTGAAGCCCATCCCCAGAGAGACTCTCAGGAAGAGGGACTGTCACTTCTCCACCAGATCCAAGATATGAACGGATGGCAGGGAGACATGGAGTGGAGGATGGAGATGGGAAGAAAGCTAAAGGAAGAGAGAAGCCATCAATGGAGTTTAAACAAATTCTCACCCTTTTTGGACAACCAGCAGGATTTCCCATCCTGACCTGGTAACTTGAATTGTACATTGTCATTGATCTTTTCTTATTCACCCTCCAAGTGATGGATATCCATGACCTTCCCCAACCTCTTTTTAAATTTTCATTTACTTGTGTTTTCAAACTGTAACAACCATGCACTTCAGTTTCATTGACAGAGTCTGTTTTTCTTTAAACCAGAACTGGCCTTTCAGTTGGTGGTGTGACGCTGTCCCTAGAATTAGTAAGGACTAAACATTCTAATCAGCGGAGCCGCACAGCATTCCGATAATAATTGTGTGCGTATGCATGTGTAATCTCAGCAAGGCCTTTGGATCTAATCTAGTGCCTGGAGAGCAGAAACCCAGAAATCAGGTGTCCTAGAGTCAGACTGCAGCTTTGCCATTGAGTTATGTCACTTTCAACAGGTCATTCCTTCTTGCTACTACCAATCCCCAAAGCTGAATTTAGGGAAACACCAAATCAAAAATAGCAACAATTCTGAGTTTGCTGGGGATTGGAAATGGAGGTGGGGCAGGGGGTGGAGGTGGGGTGGGAATTGACACACTTGCATATTTTTTTTTTTTCTTTTGGCTGCACTGCACAGCATGAGGAATTTCCCCAACCGGGATGACACCTGTGCCACCTGCAGCGGAAACCCAAAGTCTTAACCACTGGACCACCAGGGAAGTCCAGCTCACTTGCATTATTAAACCGTAGAGGTGCACATATGAAAAACCCACTCAGCAGTTGCACAAAAAGCTGATCTGAGATAAAAATTCTGAAGAATATCCTTATTGTGAGAATCCACAAATTTTAAACATTCACCCGTGCTTCTTGGTGGTTTGTCTTTCTGGGGCTTTCAGATCATTTGGTGTTGCACAAGCAGCAGTTGTAATCAGCAGGGAGATTCTGCAAGGGGAAAGTGCATTGCTGATCCTGGCCAAACAGACTTGCCTTTCATTTCTAGAGATCTGGAATTATGCTGCCTGCCTGGGGGGCAGAGAGGAATGAAGGGTTAATCTAATCAGCCTGACTGCACAAGACAACCCTGTTTATGTGGAACAGGGTCAGGAGACTTAGGGACTTTACTGCTGCTGTTGCTGCTGCTGCTGCTGCTGCGTCGCTTCAGTCATGTCCGACTCTGTGCGACCCCATAGACGGCAGCCCACCAGGCTCCCCCGTCCCTGGGATTCTCCAGGCAAGAACACTGGAGTGGGTTGCCATTTCCTTCTCCAATGCATGAAAGTGAAAAGTGAAAGTGAAGTCGCTCAGTCGTGTCTGACTCTTAGCGACCCCATGGACTGTAGCCCACCAGGCTCCTCCATCCATGGGATTTTCCAAGCAAGAGTACTGGAGTAGGGTGCCATTGCCTTCTCCAAGGGACTTTACTACATCCCTTCAAATTGCAACTGATAAGTTAAACTGAGTCCATTTCCACTGGGGTTTGGCTTTCTTAGCAGAGGAAAACTGCATATTTGAGTCCAGAGAGGAAGGCAAAGTCTAGCTGGACCAGCAGTTCTGAACCTATCTGATGGTATTTCACGTTATTATTTGCTTATTATTTATCATTTGCCCCTCTCACTAGAATGCAGGTGCCATGAGGTGGGGCTCACGTCTATTGTACGTCTACTATATTCTCTGGGCCTAGTAGGGTATCTCACACACAGTAGGCACTTGAAAAACATTTGCTGAATGAGTGATATATGAATGCATTACTTGGCTCTTTTTAAGGTTGTGGACTCCTTTTTTTAAAGTTGGATGAAAGTTACAATCAGATCAGATCAGTCGCTCAGTCGTGTCCAACTCTTTGCGACCCCATGAACTGCAGCACACCAGGCCTCCCTGTCCATCACCAACTCCCGGAGGTCACTCAGACTCACATCCATCGAGTCAGTGATGCCATCCAGCCATCTCATCCTCTGTCGTCCCCTTCTCCTCCTGCCCCCAATCCCTCCCAGCATCAGAGTCTTCTCCAATGAGTCAACTCTTCGCATGAGGTGGCCAAAATACTGGAGTTTCAGCTTTAGCATCATTCCTTCCAAAGACATCCCAGGGCTGATCTCCTTCAGAATGGACTGGTTGGATCTCCTTGCAGTCCAAGGGACTCTCAAGAGTCTTCTCCAACACCACAGTTCAAAAGCATCAATTCTTCAGCGCTCAGCCTTCTTCACAGTCCAGCTCTCACATCCATACATGACTACAGGAAAGACCATAACTCTCCATTTAAAAAATTGTATATATATATGGGGGTGGGGTGCTGCTTCCCAGGTGACTCTAATGGTAAAGAACCCACCTGCCAGTGCAGGAGACATAAGAGACTAGGATTTGATCCCTGAGTCGGTAAGATCCTCTGGAGGAGGGCATGGCAATCCACTCCAGTATCTTGCTTGGAGAATCTCATGGACAGAGGAGCCTGGTGGGCTACAGTTCGTGCGGTAGCAAAGAGTTGGACGTGAATGGAGTGACTTGGCGTGGCTCAGAATTCCAGTGCAGAATTCTAGCCTCCAAATGATAACATAAACAAAAGCTCTTTTGTCACTACATTCTCCAGAGGAGCAGTTCTGAAGAGGACCAGGATTAGGACTGGGGTCTCCTGACTCCTAGAGTACAATGTCTGAACTTGGTCCTCAGATTGCCCAAGGATTCTGGGTCACCTCTGGACATATACTCGATAAAAACAGACCCTCGGTGATGGGGAACAAACTAATCCTGAATTTTTGACTCTGAAAACTGGAGTTGAAACCCAGCTCCTGCCCCTTACTAGCTATAGTATCATATCCAGGTAGACAGACCTCTCTGGGCCTTGGTTTTCTCATGTGAATTAAGTGGTGCAGCCTAGGCCCAACATTCCATAATATGGGAGTGTGCAGAGTCACTAAGTCATGTCTGACTCTCTGCCACCCCATGGACTGTAGCCCACCAGGCTACTCTGTCCATGGGATTTCCCAGGCAAGAATACTGGAAGGGGTTGCCATTTCCTTCCCCAGAGAATCTTCTTGACTCAGGGATCGAACCTGTGTCTCCCTCATTGGCAGGCAGGTTCTTCACCACTAAGCTACCAGGGAAGCCCATTCCATAATAGTAACTTGTGAGTCAGGCCAGTGAAGCAGCTAGCAGACTTGCTTTGTAGTTCAAGCCATCTGTCTCACGGCAGGGCTCCCTCACTCTGAGAAGACAGAACAATTTATGCTGAAGCAGGAGAGATTTTAAGTAAAACATTGGGAAGAACTCTGAACTATAGAGACTGTGAGACACTGAGTCGGGCACCTGGGTGGAATCTCCCTCTGAAGGCGCCTCGGAATAATGGCCGACACTCAGCTCTCCAATGATCTTCTCCCAGTAATGCATGGAAAGGAGTCATCAAGTCAGATTGTCTCCAAAATCCACTCAATCTCTTGATTCTAAGAAGAACCCTAGGCTTACCTTTGCCACAAATAAGATCTTAAGTGTACAAAATTCCTGGTAATCTGTTCTAATTCTTTGGAACAGGATATTGGTTGTCTTGAGATGTTTTTCTTCTGGTTTGTTCTTAAAGAAGCCTGGTAGAAGGCATCATGGGTTGAGGCCCTACCTGGCAGTTATTTCCACTTCCTGTCTTGTTTAACCCTGGAATAACCCTGCAAGGCATGTTTTTATAGATAAGAAAACTGAGACTCAGAGGAAGAAAGCAACTCTCTGTCACATAGCTAGGAAACAGGTCTGTGTGGCTTGGAAATACTTTCTCCAACACTGGGCTGCCAGTGGGGAGGAGCTAAGTGCTGGTGGAGCAACCGCAGTGTTTCCAGGCCTGTAGGTAGTGCTGTGTACAAAGCACAGTCCCCTCGTTCTGCTCACAGAGGGCCAATGTGCACTCCGTACCTTGAGTCTTCTCTGTTTGATCTTCCCCTGAGTTACTATCTCCAAGTCTCTTCCATAAAACAATGGACTTATAGACCTCAGCACATAGTTGGAGTGCAAAACTCTGAAAACAAGAAGAGGAGGAGACAACGAATTTGTGAAAAGATGCTCAAGCTCATTAGAAATCAGGGAAATGGAAATTGAAATCACAGTGAGAGGGCACTTCACACCCACTACAAAGGCAAAAGTTAAAAAGTTTGACAATATTCCATGTGCAGTGAGGTTACTAAACACAGGGAACTAGTGTACCAGTGTGGAAGAGTAATTGTTATACCATCGTGTTGGAAAACAATTGGCCATATCTTAAAATACTGAACAAGCCTTATAACCATTGACTCAGTGATTGTTAAGTAGAATGGTTACATATATTCTTCTGTAACCATTTACCAATAAAAACATTTAAAAATTAATAAATCAGTCTATGATATACATAGACAGGGCTTCCCTGGTGGTTCAGTGATAAAGAATCTACCTCCCAACATAGGAGACACAAGTTCGATCCCTGGGTTGGGAAGATCCCCAGAGAAGGGCATGGCAACCCACTCCAGTATTCTTGCCTGGAGAATCCCATGAACAGAGGAGCCTGGTGGGCTGCAGTCCATGGGGTCACAAAAGAGTCGGACCCTACTTAGCAATTAAACAACAACAAAAACATCGATGGATGAAGAGGTTCCCAGTAGAAGGGGGTCAGCCATGGAAGAGAGCAGCATGAAGTGGTCTGCAGAGAGACTAAACTCACCAACTTTCTCATTCATTATGAATATGGAAGCCCGAAAAGACACAGGATGCCCAGTAAATTTGAATTTCAAATAAACAAAGAATAGTCTTTTAGTGTGAAGTCTGTTCCATTGTAATATTTGGGACACACTTATACTAAAAATATTTAAACTAAAACATTCTCTATCAGAAATTCAAATTTATCATTCCGTGTTTTTATTTGCTAAATCTGGCAACCCTAATAATGAACCTCTTATTACTTGTAAGGGAAGTGTCTTTTGACCCATCAATCAAAACCAATTTTTCAGCATATAAAGAGAATCATTTCATAGCAGTGAGACTTCCATGCCAATGGAGAGTCGAATAGGACTGTTAAGAGTTTGAAAAGCAAAATCAGGCAAACTTGCTTCTGGGCTCTAGCTCGGCCACTTACTTGATCTAGAGTAAGTTATTCACTCTTTCTATGTTTTGACTCTTGATCTGTATAACAAAGTACCTGCCTTATTAGGGCTGGTGTGAGTACTGAATGGGATAGGATGCATTGCATATCCTCAGCATGGTGCCAGATACAACATTATGTGCCCTCAATAATAGGAGTCACTCTTATCCATGCACTATGTTCCTTTAAATACTAGAACAGATTGATAGCATCGTGGTGGCCAAGACATCATTCTCATTTCTGAGATATTTAGGACAAAATCAGAAACAGGAGTTTCCCCACTCTTCCCCGCCTTCCACCAGCTGACTCATTGTCTGAGAACTATAAGGCAGGAGAAAGGACTAGATGACCTCCAGAGTCCTCCCAGCCCTAGCATTTGGTGGTCTGTATGTCCTTAGCAATCTTAGCTTCCTTTCCTGATGGCCCCTTCTTTGTGGCTGAAACTGAGGAGTGTGTCAAGTCGTGTTGTATCCAATGTGAGTCAGCTCCATCATAGGAATTCATTTTGAGGCTGTACACCTCATACTAATACCCCTACTCTTTGAAATGCACTTTTCCCATGCTTTTTAATTCTTGCTCATATATCACGTTATTACTTCAGATTCAGAGAAAACAACATTCATGATTAGATTAGGTCTTGGTCAAGATTTTTAGAGACCCCCACCACCACCCTCTGTCACCTGCAAAATGGTCTCTTCCCCTTTCCTTGCTCTTATCATCCCTGCCTCTTCATCACTTAATCTCTATATTCTGCCTTAAAAATGATTTTTATGACCATAGTCACAGGTATAATTAACAACTTCTGTCATTACATATTAACTTTAGGAATGTGGTTAACAAATAGCTAATACTTGATACTACTGCCAACCATAAAAAAGTTCACATAACAGAATATCTGTCTGTCACAAAAATAAGGGATAAAGTTATCGAGAACAAACACTGCCGTGTTCTGTATCAGTGGTTCCATAGCATTGAACAACATGAAACTAAACAGGAAGAGTCCCCCTTGAAGGAGGATTCAGCTAGGTAGGGTTTGCTTTAGCTACAGAACTCGAATTACATAGTGATCATCCTTTGTAGGAGACTACTTTTCACAGCATGGCTTAGTGTTTAAGCTCAGCCATCACCTCATTAAAGATGGGGTTACACAGGGGTTTCAGATGATGTAAGAGTTCTGGTGGGTTTCCCTAAGCCTGGGGTATTCCACACCTTGTTCTGTGTCCCTCTTACTCCATCATAGAAGCCTTAAACATTGTGATTTTGGCAAACTTACTGAGTGTTTAGAAATGCATCAAGCATGTTTTCAATATCCTTGGTTTTTAGGATAAGGAGCCTTTCTTTGCAGGCTGGTTATCTCAGCCTTGGCTTCCCTGGTTGCTCAGTGGTAAGGAACCTACCTGCCAGTGCAAGAGACGTGAATTTGATCCCTGGGTTGGGAAGATCACCTGGAGAAGTAAATGGCAATCTACTCCAGAATTCTTGCCTGGGAAATACCATGGACAGAGGAGCCTGTTGGGCTACAGACTGTGGGGTCACGAAAGTCAGACACGATTGAGCAACTAAACAACAGCAACAACAACAACATATCTCTTCCTTACCTCAACCACCCTGTCGCCCAAGCTGACCAAGTCTCAGCTCGATCCAGAGGATGCTCTAGCTCAGAGGTTCAAACGTGTCACGCCACCCCTGCTTCAGAGAGAGCTGCAGCAAAACTCATGACATTGCCTAATAAGCTCTGCCTAGCCTGCTTCCAGCCTGGGAAGAGAAAGAGAGAGAAAGGAGTAGAGAAAGCGGCAGTGCTGTGATGAAGAGTCCTGTGCAATAGATCAACCTTTGGGTCCATCTTCTTTGAGAAGATGAGTCAGGACAATCCCTGAGGTCCCTCCTTATTTTGACATTCTAGGCTTCCACTCTGTCATGGAAGGGGAAGCTCTCCCCTTACTCCCAGGCGCAGATTCTTCTCTTTTTTAAATTATTTATTTGTTTATTTGGCTGTGTCAGATCTTAGTTGCAGCACTCGAGATACTCATTGCTGTGCACAGACTCTCTAGTTGTGGCACGCAGTCTCAGTAGTGGCAGCGTGCAGGTTCAGGTGCTCCATGGCGTGAGGGATCTTAGGCCCCCAACCGGGGATCGAACCCACATCCCCTGCATTGCATTGCAAGATGGATCCAGATGCAGTTTTTGCTGGCTTTATATTGTTACCTCTCCCAAATGAGCAATATTTTGTTATCCTTTCCTCTTTTCACTGAAAGGAAGGAACGAAGGGAGGAAGGAGAGAGGAGAGAAGGGGAGGAAAGAGAAAAGCTTTTGTAAACAAAATTTTAAAAATCACAAAACAGACACTGTGAAGTATTTAAGATTTCAGAACTATCTGATTCTGACAGTCCTTCCAAATGCAGCGTCTTTCTTCTTCCCACCATCAGTCAGAAGTGGAAAGCAGATTTTGCTGAGGGGTTTGAGGGAGGGCTTTCTCCTTGTTTCCATCACCACAGTTGAATAAACTGTCCCCAAACTGCAGCAGTGTTAATCATTACTGGAAAATGAAGACAAAATCACTTAGCCATGGGATCTAGGCAACCAGGGGTGCAACAGTCAAATCCACTTAGTTCAAAAGGATTTCCAGAGGAAAATTCCACTTGGTGTTCCCTAGGCCAGTGCTTTCCTGGCTGCCTATCACCTATTCCCAGAGCTTCCTCCTCCTCCACCCATCCTAACTACCTCATTAAAGAGCAGCAGTCCCCGTACTCCCATAAAAAGAACAGCCCCTGTGTCCCACCCAGGCAGCAATTACTGTTACACCTCAGGCCAGCTTCACATCTGGAGGGGAAGAGAACCGAAATGGTCATTTCAGATACTTCCTCTTCTGCCTATCTGGGGATTGAGGCTGGAGGCAGCCTAGGGTATTTCTGTGTGTGTCTGTGTGTTTATCAGCTTGTTCTTGCATGCCTACATGAAGTTTCCATCACAAACAAAACAAAATTCCTCCCTTTGAAGAAAGAAGGTATTCAAAAGCAGTGCTTCTCTAAATATGTGCCACAGCACTTGTGTTATAAGCACAAATGGCTCTTTGGTCCTATTTCCAAACACTGAGCTTAACAATCTTAAATTAATGGGGAGGTGGGGTGGGAGGAAGGCTCAGGAGGAAGGGGATATATGTGTGTACATAGCTGATTCATTTTGTTGTACAGCAGAAACTAATACAATATTGTAAAGCAATTATGTATGACTTGCTTAGTCGTGTCTGGCTCTTTGCGACCCCATGAACTGTAGCCTACCAGGCTCTCCTCTGTCCATGGGATTCTCCAGGCAAGAATACTGGAGTGGGTAGCCATTCCTTTCTCCAGAAAGCAATTATACTCCAGTTTAAAAAAAAAAAATCTAAACTTGATTTCTTGGCCACAAGACTTCTCAGACACGTTCCTGTGGATCTCTGAGAAGAGGATGTGACTTTCAGCATCCTGTTTCATTTGACTATGAAATGCTTTTGTCACGGTGTGACTTGATCAAATATTCTTCAGAATACACTTTGGGAAAAGCTGACTTTGGGGGAAAATGAGAATTCCCCTCCCTGCCCCCCACCCTTTAACTCTGGTTTAGATCTTTGGGAATTTTCAACATTGAAGGTAGAATTGATTTAGAACACAAATCGCTCCTGCAAGTCACAGGTATGATGGATGTTTAGTTTGGGAGACTACGAACTGTTATCTAGCTGTACTTGTTCTGGCAGCTAAGGAGCAGACTTTTATCTCTGAAACCCAGGCTCTCTGAGTAGAAAGAGAGCTGACCATTGTCTTGGAGCCCTTACATTTTCCGTGGTACCTTTGAGGTCAACTTGTCTTGACTTCTCTCCCTTGACTTCTCCTCCCCTTCCCAGGCTCCTCCTGTGACTGGTCAAGAGTTGCATTTTAATAGGGTCCAGATGTGGGTGTGTAGTCTCAAACTATGGTCCAGCAGCATCAGCAGCACTTGGAAACCTGTGCAAGAATGGAGTATCTCTTTATGTATTAATTTCCCCTCTGTTCTTTCCTCATCTTCCCATGAAAGTTAAGTTACCACTGCTCTGTACTAAGTCCCTTTTTATTATATGGAATCAAAGTCTTGGATAATGGTGACAGGCAATGCATTTACTTTCAATAGTCTTTCAAAAGACATGGGCTTGACGTTTATAACAGTAAGAAAAGAAACACTCAATACCATACATATTGTCTGATGAACACATAATATGTAATAACTGATGTTGCTGATGGGTTGAGATTTCAGGGTTCATTCTCTTCTGCATCTATCTGGATGCGGACCAAGCCCCTGCCCACATACCTTAACTAAGTACACCAACTTGAATATAGATTAAGGAGTTCTCACCAGGAAATAAAAGTAGAATTGAGATTCTGACCATAAGTGATGGTCAGAACTATAAATGCATATCCAATGGTCAGGGCTGGACTCCTCTCAAGCATAGCACATCTTAAAGTACAGCTCAGACTTCCCAAGTGGCACTAGTGGTAAAGGACCTGCCTGCCAATGCAGGAGGCGCAAGGGACATGGGCTCAATCCCTGGGTGGGGAAGATCCCTTGGAGGAGGACATGGCACCCCACTCCAGTATTCTTGCCTGGAGAATCCCACGGATGGAGCGGCCTGGCAAGCTATAGACCACAGGTTCGCAAAGGTCGCAACTGAGCATGAACACAAAGGACAGCTCACAGTAACAGTCATGAGCAAAGAGAAGTCTAGCCTGATTGTGATGCAACCCATGCCCTCTAGATTTCAGGGGAGTGGGTGATTGCATGTACAACACACAACTGAGAGCAGAGGTGAGTCCACCGTCCTTGCCCCGTCAAACTGAGTATGCGGTGAAATGTAAATGTGAACTCCTTTTACTTATTTATTAACATTTTGGAGTTAGGCAACCTGGCTCCAGGTTTCTCTTTTAGTGAGTATAAATAGAAGAAGAAACTGTTTTTCTCCTCACTTAAAAAGTGATTTCTAGATTCAGTTCAGTTCAGTTCAGTTGCTCAGTCGTGTCCGACTCTTTGCGACCCAATGAATCTCAGCACGCCAGGCCTCCCTGTCCATCACCAACTCCCGGAGGTCACTGAGACTCACATCCATCGAGTCAGTGATGCCATCCAGCCATCTCATCCTCTGTCATCCCCTTCTCCTCTTGCCCCCAATCCCTCCCAGCATCAGAGTCTTCTCCAATGAGTCAACCCTTCGCATGAGGTGGCCAAAGTACTGGAGTTTCAGCTTTAGCATCTTTCCTTCCAAAGAACACCCAGGGCTGATCTCCTTCAGAATGGACTGGTTGGATCTCCTTGCAGTCCAAGGGACTCTCAAGAGTCTTCTCCAACACCACAGTTCAAAAGCATCAATTCTTCGATTGCACAGTGACAAAAGAGATAGAGAGAAATTTGGGGGGAGAAAAGAATTGAGTAACTCCCTAGTAGTGGGAATGCTGAGTGATGAAACAGGCAGGCACGTTTGCAACTTTGCCTGAGGTTGTCCAATTCTTTCTCCTAAGTGCTTGACCACTTGCAGCCAACTAGTTTTTATTCTACCACATCCTGGCCAACACTCACTATGGTCAGACTGTATGTTTGTCCACCTGGTGGGTCTAAAATGGTTTTCCAATATGAGTTTAATTTGTTTTATCTTTGCTTATAATGAAGTTTGTTATTTAGTAACTTTTCCTGATGGGTTAACTGCTCTGGCCCTGATATTTAAGGGGAAGAAAGGGAAATCAATTATTCCACCCTTCTCATTATGATAGAAATTGCATGACTCACTTTGCTACACTCATTTGATGTGTTTGCCTGTCACTGGGTATCAAAAAATACCTTGATGTCCTGAGTTTATTTTTTAATCACACTACGTTGACCCTGTTTGAGTCCACTTAAATTAGATATTTGAGGAATTAGGGGATTTTGTCAGACACGGTAGGTCTATTTCACTGGGCTTTCAGACATTCTGTCTTTCCCAAGAGAGAGAGAAGTGGGTGGTGTCGTTAATTCATTTAGCATTTTATGGATCAGGTCCTGGGAATAATTAAGAATAAGCCCCTACTTTTCTAGAACTTGCATTCTGGCAGCACAAATGTAATTAACAGCCCACCCTCAACTGCCCTTTCCATCTCTCCAAGTCTCAAGTCTTCATCCATATAGTCAGCATTACTGAGCACACGCCCTGGGCCCCACATTCTGGGAAGCGTTGGGCCACCTTGGAGGAGGCATTTTTTCTCATGGTGCCTGCAGGAAATCTGCCTGGCAGCCTGGCTTCAGGGCTCCCTGAGGAACCATCAGTCCTTTGAGGGAGGTGTGAACTGAATCGTGACTGTAAACAGCCAGGTTTCCCCAGCTGCGGTTTACGTGCAGTCAGAATCACTCTTCAATGCCTGTTAAAAACAAAAATTCCTGCACCCCTAACTCAAAGAGCTACTGATTCAGCAAGTTCAAGGAGCTGTGCTTCCACAAGCTCTCAGAGATTTCTGATGCCCGTTGAAGTTTGAAAACTACCATCTTCCTAAAGTCACACAGCTAGAGAATGTTAGCACCAAAGGAAGAAACATAAAATAGCAGAGTGGGCTGCACTCTCTGTCCAGCGTCCCTGGCTCTGAGGGGACGTGAAGCTGCGACCCTTCTATGTCCCTTGAGCTGAGGCTGCTCACTCGGTCAACTGGAGAACTTTGCTGCTGGAGTTTCCTAAGGTAGATACACTGCATGACCGCTCCACAGGCCCCTGGATATTTGTCCAAGAAGACACGTGGAAACATTCCGGCCCCTGAGTGGCCCCTCTTTACTGAGGTAAACTGCCTCAGTTCACAGTCGAGGCATGCTTGGAGTCCCACTGGCTCCCCAAAGGGATCTAGCCAGACAGCAAAATAACAAACAAATGGATAGCAGGCAACATGGACCCACACATGGACAGGCTGGGAGAGGGGGCCTTCCCAAGGCTTGAGTTCCTGTTCAGAGGAGGGGAGAGTCCCTATCTCTCAACAGGTGCTCCATAAATGCCAGCTGCATGTTGCAAGCACAGTGACAAAGACCCAAAACATTGGGAGGAAATGGGTCTGCCTAGAGAGGCTGGAACATCACGTCCTCAGAGAGAGCAGAACTCATCCACCCTTCTTCCCACCACACCCTGGGACTTCATTGTCCTTACACCGCCTTCCAGACACTGGCCAGTGAAGCCAGCTCCAGGCTCTGATCAAGGAGTGCACAGCAAAGCCACAGAGGCTGAAGACAATTTAACTCCTATTAAACTTGATGACTGCATTGCACTGTATAGTTCGTAGAGCATTTTTACTTTTATTAGCTCAGAGATCTGCCTGGAATGCTCTTCCCAGGTTGTAGGGCTGGCCCCTTCTCAGTTTGCAGGTGGAGGCTTTGGAATAAATATCATGTCCTCCCAGGGGCTGTTTCCTCATCCTCTGAATCTCCCTCAGAGCAGTTGTCACAATCAGTAATTGTCTCATTTACCTATTTCTTCTGTCACCTCCTCTCTCTGGAATGCAGGCTCCAGGAGGGCAGCAATCGAAGCTGTCTGGCTAAGCACCATATTGCAACCCTGGAGGAGCTACCACACAGTTTTTATTAATGACCGAGTAACAGTTCAAAGGCAGGTGTTGCTCAGATGCATGCCCGGGGCACAAAGGGAAAAAGCAAGCTGCTTAACTGTGAGCACCTGATTAGTGACAAGACCTGTACTAGAATCTGAGGTCTCTGGCTCCTAGTCCAGTAATCAGCAGGATGCCAGCACCTGTCCCTGTCCTGGAAAGGAAAGGAAACTCAATAACATGCCTGCAGAAGAGGGAAATGAGGGAGAACCAGACCCAAGAACAGAGCCGTTGCAGGAAGGGGGACCCCTTCCAGGGCCTGAAACTGGGCTCTTGTCTAACACTCAGAAATGAATTGTCTGAGGAGACACATGTGCTGACAAAGCAAGAGATTTTATTGGGAAAGGGCGCCTGGGGGGAGAGCAGGAGGTTAAGGGAACCCAGGAGAACTTTCTGGCACATGGCTTGCAGTCTCGGATTTTATGGTGATGGGATTAGTTTCCGATTGCCTTTAGCCAATCATTCTGACTCAGAGTCCTTCCTGGTGGTGCACGCCTTGTTCAGCCAAGATGCATGCCAGAGAGAAGGATTCTGGGAGGTGGTCGGACATGTGGGGTCTCCTTTTGGCCTTTCCCAAACTCTTCCGGTTGATGGTGGCTTATTAGTTCTATGTTCCTTACCAGGACCTCCTGTCGTAAAACAACTCATGCAAATGGTTACTATGGTGCCTGGCCAGGGTAGGCGGTTTCAGTCAGTTTGCTTCCCCTAACAGAACCAGCCAAAGTCTGTCCTCTCTATGACCAGTGTTCTGAGTAGATTTCCTTTGTGCTTGGGCCTTGGGGACAGAGGAGAGAGTGAGAGTGAGTCTGGGTCCCAGCAAGCCACACCAAGGCCAGACATGAGGGCTCCCTCAGGTCCGTGGGACTGACGAATCAGGCTGCTGGGCTGCTGTAGCAAAATACCACACACTCTGTGGGTGAAACAGAAATGAATCTCACAGTTCTGGAGGCTAGAAGTCCAAGATCAGGGTGCCAGCCTGGCGGGGCTGTGGTTAGGACCCTCTTCCTGGTTCTCAGATGGCCACCTGCTTACTGTGTCCTTACACAGCAGAGAGAGGGGGACGCTCAACCTTCGATACCTCATCTAAACCAACCACCTCTCAGGACTTCCCTGGAATCCACCTTCCCGTGCAGGGAATATGGGTTCCATCCCTGCTCGGGAGCAAAGATTCCACTTCTGCAGGCAGATTCTTTACCAACTGAGCTACCAGGGAATTTCAAGATCTCACATACCATGGAGCGGCTAAGCCTACGCCCCACAAGTAGAGAAGCCCGCATGTTGCAGCTACTGAGTCCATGTGCTCCAGAGCCAGTGTTCCACAAGACAAGCATGCATGCCACAACTAGGCCAGCCCCTGTGCCCCACAATTAGAGAAAGCCTGCCTGCCCAACCAAAGAGTCCACATACCATGGGGAAGACCCAGTGCAGCAGGTAAATAAATAAGCAAGCCAATCACCTCTCAAAGGCACACCTCCTAACACCATCCCACTAGGGGTGGGGGAAGTAAGGGTTTCACCATACGAATTTTGGAGGGACACAAACGTTCAGCTCTTAGCTGGCACCCAAAAAGTGGCAGCCTCAGGGCAGAGGAGAACCAAATGTAAAGCTCCCGTGACCCTCTGCCAAAAGTGAGAGAGGAAGAAACAGGAAGTGGGCAGGGAGATAGAGAATTCCACCCCCATGGGTCGGTGCACTAAGCCCTCAGGTGGTTCCCACGGATTTCACGGGCTCAGCGGACACACTGGGGAGGAAAGCTGCTGGACTGGACCCCATCGGCAGGTCTGTGTTCCATGACAACTTGCTAGCGTGCTGCCCCGGGCTGGGAAAGTGCGAGGCACCACCCCATGCTGAGTCACCCAGCTCAGGGACCAGGAAACTTACATAACGAGATGGATTGTGTGTGTTTGCACATCAGGCTCAAGCTCCAGACAGGAAAGAAAGAAAGGCAAGGCAGAGGGCAGCGGGAGGGCTGGGAGGTGGTACTTTTGGGGACCCCGAGTCTATCCATGCCAGGAAGTCGCTAAGGACCCGGGAAACCGTGAGAAGGCACATGCCATGGCCGGATTCCTGGGGATTACAGACCCAGATTAAAGAGAACAACAAGAACAAGGGCCTCCAGCTTTCAGTCAGTCCAGCTCGATTCCCTTGCAGCCTGTTCTCCAGGGCTGGGGAATGTTAAGCCAGTCCAAAAAGAACACAGGTGGCAAAAGAGGAACTTCATAAAAATGTGAACTCCTGAACCGTCTTGTCTGCAGGATATTGTTAGTGCCACAGATAGGCCTGCAGTGACATGGGATGGTGTTTGTTGGGCAGAGAAACAGCCTGTGGGCTAGAAAAATGTGAGTGGGTGGCTGTTTGAACTTCACTGCAAAGCTCCTTTCAGTCAGGAGCCTTTGTAGATGAAAATAGACTGGCTAGGGCAGGAGGCATTCCTGAGAACTGGTCGAAAGGACATATTTTCCTTTGTAAGAATATTTTTTCCACCCCAGCCCTTCAGATTGCTTTTGTTTATGCCATTCCTGTTCTTTATCTGTTAATGGCTATACTAAATTTACATTGTCAGAGCATATTGCTGTTATTACATACGCTATGCCTTAGTGCTGCTGCTGCTGCTGCTAAATTGCTTCAGTCGTGTCCGACTCTGTGCAACCCCATAGATGGCAGCCCACCAGGCTCCTCCGTCCATGGGATTTTCCAGGCAAGAGTACTGGAGTGGAGTGCTATTGCCTTCTCTGATCCCCTACTCATAACTCTCATCTAACCTAATTCTACAAGGAGCCATCTATTTAATATTCACCAACAGTCCTTATGGATTTTTCTGGTGGTTCAGCTGGTAAAGAATCTGCATGCAATGCAGGAGACCTGGGTTCGATCCCTGGCTTGGGAAGACCTCCTGGAGAAGGGAACGGCTACCCACTCCAGTATTTTGGCCTGGAGAATGCCATGGACTATAGTATGTGTGGTCACAAAGAGTCGGACATGACTGATCCACTTTCACAAATCTTTATACTAATTATTCCTAGACTGTTCGGCTTGTCCGAAGCACATTTTTCACAACATTCTTTACAAAGGGCTCGTGGAACAATATTCCTTGAGCTCTTGCTTGTTGATAAATTTGTCAGGGCCATTTCTACTTTAAAGGTAAATTTTGCTGGATTTAAAATCCTCAGTTCAGGACTTCCCTGGCAGTCCAGTAGTTAAGACACCATGCTCCCAAAGTAGTAGGCTAGGGTTCTATCCCACAAGCCACAACTAAAAGTTCACATTGCTACAACTAAAAAAAAAGATCCTGGATGCTGCAAGATCCCATGTGCTACAAATAAGACCCAAAGCATCCAAATAAATACTTTTTTTTTTCTTAAAGAAGTCCCAACCTTAAATAAAATCCTCAGTTCATCTTTCCTTGAGTAACTTAAAAATGGTACTCCATTTGATCCTGGCCTAAAGTATTGCTGTGACAAAGTCTGATGATAAACGAATTTTCTTTCTCTTATAAGTAACATGCTCATTTCACTTCCTTTACAATCTGAAAGTTTTACTAATACATGTTTGTTCTCCAGCACTTTATATGCTCTTCCAATATATAGTTTAAAATCTCTTTCTTTTATTTTTCTTTTTGAAATTTAGGCAAATTTTCTTAAGTTACAGTGTTTAGTTTTTGTTTCCTTGCTTTGGTTTTCTTCTTCAGGACTCCCATTAATTAATATATAATATTAGTAATTATATATAATTATATATATTAATATATATAAATTATATAAGATATGCTATGCTATGCTATGCTAAGTCGCTTCAGTCGTGTCCGACTCTGTGCGACCCCGTAGACGGAAGCTCACCAGGCTCCCCCGTCCCTGGGATTCTCCAGGCAAGAACACTGGAGTGGGTTGCCATTTCCTTCTCCAATGCATGAAAGTGAAAAGTGAAAGTGAAGTCGCTCAGTCGTGTCCGACTCTTAGCGACCCCATGGACTGGAGCCTACCAGGCTCCTCTGTCCATGGGATTTTCCAGGCAAAAGTACTGGGGTGGGGTGCCATTGCCTTCCCCGATATAAGATATAATTTATATATTTTTGCCAATCTGAAATGTTTGTCACGTTCTCTCAAATCCTTGTTATCTTCATTACTTTTTGCTTCTTTCTGCATCTCTTTTGTCCTATTTTGTTGTATTTTGAATCCATCCCCAGCAATTTCTCCTCAAATAGCGCTGTGTCCAGGAAAGGAGCCTGCAATGGGCAGTTTCAAAAGTTCAGAGGGACTGGTGTGCTCCAGCCCCGGGACCTGACCTCAGGCCCCACAGTCACCTGCCTGCAGAATGATCTCAAATTTGCCTGTCTGATACCATGACACAGAGAGGCTGATACCATGCAGCTCTTATGGCTTTTGCTGATGTGTTTCTGTCCATGTCTTTTTTATGAAGACACTTTGTCACCTAATTTTGAGCTAAATGTTGTCCCAGGGTTTTTAGTTTTCATTCTCGTTTCTCCATCTGTTGTTACAGGGAGATTCAGAAATATCTCAAAAGTATGCCTCCGCTGCTGCCACCATCTTTTCAGAATGATCCTGTTGAAGGTCAGATCATGCCACTTCTCAAAAATCCTGAAAGTGACTTCCAATCTCATTTAAGGTGGAAGCCATGGTCTTCACAGTGGCATACAAGGCCGTGTTGTTTCAGTGCCTCCCCCACACTCCTCACTTCCCTGAAGCCTTCTTCTTAGCTCTTTCTCCTCCGGCTACTCTGGCTTCCTTGCGGCTCCTTGAACAGGCCAGACATCTTCTCATCTTTGCACCTTTCCTCTAGAAGTTACCTCTGCCTTGTACACTCTTCCCTCAGAAAAGAGCTGAGTTAATCACTTCCTTCAAGTCTTTGAAATCTCTTTCTCAATGACATGTAGAATGACCTCCCTGTCTAACACTGTATCCTGCCCGCTGGCACTCCTGGTCTCCTTTGCTCTGCTCTTTTCTTTTTCATCGCATTTAACATCTTCTAACATTAAACACTTTATTTAATATGCTTATTATTTATTATCTGTATCCCCCTTGCTCAGAGAAGGCAATGGCACCCCACTCCAGTACCCTTGCCTGGAAAATCCCATGGATGGAGGAGCCTGTTAGGCTGCAATCCATGGGGTCGCTGAGGGTCGGACACAACTGAGCGACTTCACTTTCACTTTTCACTTTCATTCATTGGAGAAGGAAATGGCAATCCACTCCAGTGTTCTTGCCTGGAGAATCCCAGGGACGGGGGAGCCTGGTGGGCTGCTGTCTATGGGGTCACACAGAGTTGGATACGACTGAAATGACTTAGCATAGCATAGCATCACATCCCCCTTGCTAGAATATAAAATCCACGAAAGCAGAAATGTTAAGTCGGATTTGTTCTCTTATGTGCATGAAGTTCCCAGGTGCAGCTGTTTAGTGAATTCACAGGACTTTCCCAGTGGCCCAGTGGTTAAGAATCTGCACTTCTGGCCGCTCTCACTTCTGAGATGGTCCACGGTCTGTGAAGTGTGTTTCTCGCTAAATAACTCCACTTCCTGTCTATCACTTTGTCTCGCTGAATCCTTTCTGCAGTGAGACATCAAGAACGTGAGCTTCATTAAGTCCTGAGACCAGGAACTAAGGCCCCCACCAGGTGGAGGATGGAATGATCATGTTGACCCTCCTGACTTCAGTCAACTAAAGCTTCAGATCAGATCAGATCAGTCACTCAGTCGTGTCTGACTCTTTGCAACCCCATGAATCGCAGCAAGCCAGGCCTCCCTGTCCATCACCAACTCCTGGAGTTCACTCAGACTCAACGTCCATCGAGTTAGTGATGCCATCCAGCCATCTCATCCTCTGCCGTCCCCTTCTCCTCCTGCCCTCAATCCCTCCCAGCATCAGAGTCTTCTCCAGTGAGTCAACTCTTCGCATGAGGTGGCCAAAGTACTGCAGTTTCAGCTTTAGCATCATTCCTTCCAAAGAAATCCCAGGGCTGATCTCCTTCACAATGGACTGGTTGGATCTCCTTGCAGTCCAAGGGACTCTCAAGAGTCTTCTCCAACACCACAGTTCAAAAGCATCAATTCTTCCACGCTCAGCCTTCTTCACAGTCCAACTCTCACATCCATACATGACCACAGGAAAAACCATAGCCTTGACTAGACGGACCTCTGTTCGCAAAGTAATGTCTCTGCTTATTAATATGCTATCTAGGTTGGTCATAACTTTCCTTCCAAGGAGTAAGCGTCTTTTAATTTCATGGCTGTAGTCACCATCTGCAGTGATTTTGGAGCCCCCCAAAATAAAGTCTGACACTGTTTCCACTGTTTCCCTATCTATTTCCCATGAAGTGATTGGACCAGATGCCATGATCTTCGTTTTCTGAATGTTGAGCTCTAAGCCAACTTTTTCACTCCACCTTCACCTTCATCAAGAGGCTTTTTAGTTCCTCTTCACTTTCTGCCATAAGGGTGGTGTCATCTGCATATCTGAGGTTATTGATATTTCTCCCGGCAATCTTGATTCCAGCTTGTGTTTCTTCCAGTCCAGCGTTTCTCATGATGTACTCTGCATAGAAGTTAAATAAGCCGGGTGACAATATACAGCCTTGACGTACTCCTTTTCCTATTTGGAACCAGTCTGTTGTTCCATGTCCAGTTCTAACTGTTGCTTCCTGACCTGCATACAAATTTCTCAAGAGGCAGATCAGGTGGTCTGGTATTCCCATCTCTTTCAGAATTTTCCACAATTTATTGTGATCCACACAGCTTGGACTCTGACAACCTTTGCCCCAATTCTCTGCTGAATTCTTCTCTGTTCAAGCCCCCTCATGAATATGCATATACCTTTAGCTTAAAATTTGCCCAATTATGCTGTTAAGGAGACTCTACTTTGGAAACATGTTTTCCTTACTTGCTGCTAGTAATAATCATTCCTTCTCCTGCTTAAAAAAAAAAAAATTAAAAATCTGTGCTTCCACTGCACGTTGCGTGGGTTCAATCCCTGGTTGGGGAACTAAGATCCCACATGCCACATGGCATGGCCAAAAATAAGTAAAAAAATAAATAAATGCACAAATGAATAAATAAATGAAGCAGCCAAGGATGTGGTTTGCTCTGAACCAGCCACTAGAGAGCTGCTTTGGTGTCACCACTTCCATCACCCTTCCGCCCTGGCCACGCTGTGGATGCCATGGTCCTCAAGCCTATTGTCTGAGTATCAGAAACAGCCAGGAAGAGCATTATGAATTCTCAGAAGAGTAGTCTCACAAACATTCTTTCTAGGACTTCTGAGTTCAGCCCAAGCCAGAAATAGCACCCCAGCCATGTGCCTTCTAGCAGTTGAGCACATTTGCCGCTCATTGCACTGAAAGAGCAGAGGAGCCTGGAGGGCTCCTGAAAAGAGAGAGAAGCCCCAGGCCTCGAGAAGGAGCTCAAAGGTAGGGAAGATAAGAACACATGCCAGGGGAGGAGCTAAGATGACAGAGGAGAAGGACGGGGAGAATACTTTCTCCTCCACAAACTCATCAAAAGAACATTTGAACACTGAGTAAATTCCACAAAACAACTTCTGAATGCCGGCAGAGGACGTCAGGCACCTAGAAAGACAACCCATTGTTTTCGAAAGGAGATTATGAGCCCTGCCATAACTCCCTCAGTGGAGAAGCGGCGCAGACGCCAGCATCTGCCATTAGCAAGTGGGGGCTGGGCAAGGAGGCACGGTGCAGGCTGCATCGCTTAGAGTAAGGATCTGGCCTGAATATCCCGAGCACTACCTGAGCGAAATAATTTGGGCTAGCAAATCAGACTGTGGGATATCTACCACGCAAAAAGCCAACCCTAACCTAAGACACCACCAGGCCTATGCATGGAACCAAGGACTGTACAGATAGCCGGCTGCAGACCATCCCCCTCCGGTGACAGGCAGCCAGAGCCGGAAGCAGGCAATCACAGCCCCAGAGAGACATTATCTACAAAACTGTAAGCAGGCTTCTTTGCTAGCTAAGGCTTCTTGGGGCTCTGGACGGACAACATCTACCTGAGAAGGTGTGCCGGTTGTATACCCAGAAAACCGAGTGGCGGGGAGGCAATAAGTCACAGCAGCTGTGCTCGCTAAACACCTCATCACCTGCACTGCTCAGACCTGGGAAGGGCACAAAACACAGGCTCAACCGAGTCTGTGCTTCTGAGACCTACTCGAGTGCCTGAACCTGAGCGGCTTGGACCTGGGTGTCCACCACCGCCCCCTCTGTATCAGGGCAGAAATTAGATATTGAAGGGACCAGCAAACAGAAGAAGCTATAACAGAGGGAACTGCCTTGGAAGCGACAGGCAATAAACTTAAAACCGCGTGGAGCTCGTCAGTTGCCTCCATACCTACACTGAAACCAAGCACTATACAAGGGCCAACAAGATCCAGGGTAAGACATACCAAGCAAATTCTCCAGCAACACAGGAACGCAGCCCTGAGCTCCAATATACAGGCTGCCCAAGGGCACCCCAAAACCATAGACATCTTATAACTCATTACTGGACGCTTCGTTGCATTCCAGAGAGAAGAAATCCAGCTCTACCCACCAGAACACCGACACAAGCTTCCCTAACCTAGAAACCTTGACAAGCCACCTGTACAAACCCACACACAGTGAGGAAACACCACAATAAAGAGAACTCCACAAGCTGCCAAAATACAGTCAGGACATCCCAAACTCAGCAATTTAAACAAGATGAAGAGACAGAGGAATACCCAGGAAAAAGAAAAAAAAAGAACACATGCCAGCCCAGGCCCAGCTGCGTGCTGTGTGCTGTTCAGAAACCCAGTAACTAGAGTCAGTTGTGTCCTTGTCTCTCTGGATGGAATTCGTGACCATTATTTACAGGATGTTCTCAGCTTAGTCTCAGGGTATAGACAAGGCCTATCACTGGCCTATGTTATAGCTGTTCCAGCACAACTAATGAAGTCAGTACCGACCAAGAAAGCATCAGCTCAACAGTCTTACCTTCTAATCAAAGCTAGTAGGTCTCAGGCAAGCAGGTACTGACCTCCTCTCAGAGTAGGGAAGCCTAAGGCAGAGGCTGTCTTAATAGGAAAAGTCTCTCCTAAACACTAATTAGTCTTGGGAAATGCTCACTGAGCTTGGATGCCTAAGGGATCATTGTCCAGTCAGGAGATTGCAAGCCTATTGCTAGGGCCAAGAAAACAGGTAAAAGGCCAAAATTGAGGTTGTTTCCAGCCTTAAGCTTAGCATCTCAGCTCTTTCCTTCACTTCATATTTATTCAATTCCTATTTACATGGAACCTGTGAACACAGCAACCAAGATGACCTCTCATCCTCTCTCTATGTTGTCAAGGGTGGGCTCATATCAGATCCTCCCACAAGCCCTTCTCTGCCCCGTTTGCAGGGCAGTACAGGAAGTATGTTTTGAAGTGATTTTTTCTCTCTTTTTTTTTCCCCTTCTTATTCCCAACTGGTAGATGGATATTCTTTAACCAATAAAAATGAATGGGCCCCACTTTCATTAACTTATAGTGGGCCAAGAATCCTCAGATCACAGGAACCTGAAACTCAGATCATCTCTCAGGGTTTCTAGAGATCCTCTGACCTTGGAACCAAATATTTAGTGGTTCCCACCACCACCCCAACAGCCACAAGGGTCCCCAGCCCAGCTGAGAAAGAGATTAGTAAGCAGACTTAGTACCTGTGATATTCTTACTTATTCTATATAAGCTGTCCTGAGAGGAATACCATTTGCTGTTATGTACATGAGGAAACTGAGTTCAGTGAGGCTGAGTGGCTTATCCAAGGTCATGCAGATTGGAAAAGGCCCCATAATTTTTTCTGCCTTATGATCTGTCCTATCTCACCAGTACACATATGTTCCCTGTGTTCAAGGATGTCAAGCCCATTGACCTCTGAAATGTTACGGAAATAAGACTTCTAAAACAGAGAGACCAGGGGGACTTCCCTGGTGGTCCAGTGGTTGAGAATCTGCCTTCCAATGCAGGGGACCCAGGTTGGTTCCTGGTTGGGGAAACTAAGATCCCATGAGTCATGTGGCACAGCCAAAAAAGAGAGAAACCCTGCATACTGGTTTCCCCAGGAGATTCTGTTATCCTAGAGTTATTATTCAGAGAAGGTGATGGCACCCCACTCCAGTACTCTTGCCTGGAAAACCCCGTGGACAGAGGAGCCTGGTAGGCTGTGGTCCATGGGGTTTCGAAGAGTCAGACACGACTGAGTGACTTCACTTTCACTTTTCACTTTCATGCATTGTAGAAGGAAATGGCAACCCACTCCAGTGTTCTTGCCTGGAGAATCCCAGGGACAGGGGAGCCTGGTGGGCCTGCCATCTGTGGGGTCGCACAGAGTCAGACACGACTGAAGCGACTTAGTAGTAATAGTAGAGTTATTAATATTGTTCTCCTTTCAAAATTGTCTTAGTTTGGACAGTGGTACATGGTTACCCTATGCAAGATAGACCAGGAGCAAAGAAGTAGGAAAAAACTACAAAAAGAATTGATCAAGAAGTCACTGAACAGTAGTCATGGAAAGGCCTCATTAGGGCTTTGATGTTCTCAAGGCCTTCCCCACCCCAGCTTTTTCCACAGGCTTTGTCTCAGAGGCACTCATCCAAAACCGCTTGTACCCTCCTTGTGCAGTGCCAGGGAGGAGATGAGGCTGGAACCTGCCAGAGGGTTCTTACCGCCCCAGATGACCCTTCCAATGGATCTCTGTCTTACTATGAACAAACTTCTTCTCTAGGCAGGAGACACATGTCCTTCCAACTCTAACAGAAAGGACTCTGTCCTGTAAAGGAGAAATCTAAGACACTACCAAAGTTTTGAATGTCCTGTAGAGAAAAAATTAGAATGTTTTAACTAAAGCTTTTATTCCACACAGGAGCTTCCCAAGAGATTCTCCTCCATCACATAGTGAAATGATACATGGAAAGAACAAATATGTAGAAATCAGACCTGAGTCTGTATTCTAGTATGCCCACTTCTGAGTTTGGTAACCTTGAGTAAGTTTCTCAGCCTCTTTGAGCTTCAGCTCTTTAATTCATCTGAAAAATGGGTATAAGAATATACTTTGCAAAGTAAATATCAGATAAGATTATGTGTAAAATATATGGTAGATAAGAGACTCAGATACTTCCCAGATGGCACCATGGTAAAGAATCTGCCTGCCAATGCAGGAAATGCAAGAGACGTGAGTTCAATCCCTGGGTTGGAAAGAGCCCCCTGCTCCAGTATTCTTGCCTGGAAAAAATGGACAGAGAAGCCTGGCAGGGTCCCATGCCATGTAAGATAATGGATACTGGAAATTTCAGGGATAGAAATGAATGAGCTCATGCCCTTAAGCTGCTCACAGTCAAATGGAGGAGGGGCCGTGTGCCGTATTGTTCTATCTGGCCTCTTGCAGTTTTTAATTGCTTCCATCTTTAAGATCCATTCCCACTCATATTCTTCAGGTGTGTGTTGATATAAAATTCATAAACTCTTAAATAAATAAGAGAGGGGCTATGTGGAGAGTTCCCTGGTGATCTAGTAATTAGGATTCAGTGCTTTCACTGCTGTGACCCAGGTTCAGTCTCTGGGAAACTGAGATACTACTAATCTTGAAGCACTGCCAAACACTAAATAAGTAAATAAATAAAGTCACACAGTTTCATTTAAATAAAAAAAGAGGGAACATGTGTCCACACCTCACCATGTTGTCAGGCAGGGTTCTTTTTTTTTTGGCTGCACTGGGTCCATGTTGATGTGCACCGGCTTTCTCTAGTTGCAATGAGCAGACTTCCCATTGGGGCAGCTTCTCTTGTTTCAGATTCTAGGCACTTGGGCTTCAGTAGTTGTGTCTCTCAGGCTTGGTTTCTCTGTGGCATGTGGGATCTTTCCAGACCAGGGATTGAACCCATGTCCCCTGGCTTGGCAGATGGATTCCTATCCACTGTACCACCAGGAAAGTCCTAGGCAGAGTTTTAAAACACTGTCAGAGCATAGAGAATGAGATAGACCATTCTGGCTTAGCAGGTGCAGGATCTCATAGAAGAGTAGGAACATGAACAAACCCTGGATAGCTAGGTTCCTAAGCACCTGAGAGCATGTTTAGTCTAGGTTGGCAAAGTTTGGCTCCATTCTTCCCTCTGTAAAGAAGACAAGTTGTTTCTCAAAAAGAAAGATAAAGGAGACTGCATACTCCTCTTCCATTTTCTCATCTGAGACCAATTTCCAATTCTAAAACTGAAAACGCACCTTGAGAGCCAACCTAGACCAAAACACAGAACTTTTGGTGTGGAAATTAATCGAGACTTGGATATAAATTCAAGTCACCTATGAAAAATGTTTCAACTCCATTGAATTCACTTTGAGACACTTAATAGAAAACACAGCATTAAATCACAAAATAAATACACAAAATATGACTTTTCAGAGGTAAAAAAATAAACAGTACTTGAGACCTGTCACTGCTAAGAAATATTAACCAAGGTCATTGGCTTGAAAGGGGTATTAGCAAATTCATTCATTAGCCTTCTGCTTCTACTAAGATTCTCAAGCCTTGTTTAAACTAGTAAGTTAGAACTTTTTATTAAATAAACAAGTAATTGGTTCTGAATGGAAAATGAAACAGAAGCATAATTCAGTTTGCTTGTTTGTACTTGGGTATCAGCTAGTAGAGCATGAAGTGTTTCCATGTCTACTGCTGGCCATCTTGTCCAGTTTTCCTCTGTTTGCTGTAAGTCTGAAGCAATAGGAAATTGCTCCCCAGAGGACATTTGGCAATGTCTGGGAACATTTTTGATTGTCAGAATGGAGGGGGTGGGAAGTGTCACTGGCATCTAGTGGGCAGAGACCAGGGATGATGCTAAACATCCTGCCATGCACAGAACAGTCCCCCAAAGTGAAAAAAAAAAAAAAAAAAGGTGGGGGGTGGATCCAGTCTGATATGTCAGTAGTGCTGGGGTTGAAAAACCAGACAAAGTCTGGATAAGTTAAGAAAGGCCTTGCAGAGAAAAAAGAGAAAATAAAATTCAGGAAATCCATAGCTTTCTTAATGATGAAATTGTGAAAAGAGTGTTAATATGGGCAGGTACTTAATATCAAAGATTCTACAGCATTTTGAGAAGAGTAGATCAGAAGCTCCACAGTTGCTGTTCAGGTTCTGCAGTGATTCCATTTTATTAACTCCAAATTTAAACCATGGTTTGCTAGATATTTTCCTTTTCTAAGTAGTGAATTTGTTTATGTGAAAAATTTAAATAATAAGAAATAGTATACTACATGTGTATGTTTGTGTTTATCTGTATCTGGGTGTACACATACACACACACAGGCTTCCCAGGTAGCTCAGTGGTAAAGAATCTGCCTGCCAATACAAGAGAGGCAGGAGACCTGGGTTTGATCTCTGGGTCAAGAAGATCCCCTGAAGTAGGAAATGGCAACCCGCTCCAGTATTCTTTCCTGGAAAATTCCATAGACAGAGGAGCCTGGCAGGCTATAGTCCATGGAATTGCAAAGAGTCAGACACAACTGAGTGAATGAGCATGCACACACACACATACACATATATATATTTATAGATATAATTCCATTTATTAAAAAGAATTATACTGTGGAAACATATATTGATGAAGGACTGCTAAAATAAATTATGGTACATGTCTTTATATCAGAGTATTTGTATATCCATTAAAAATAAGAAAGATGAATATAGAAATATGATATGCTTTAAGATTCTACAACAAAAATTTTAAAAGAATTTTAAAAATTGACAAGTTAGCAATAATTGTTGAGGCTTGATGGAGGTTATTTGGAAAGATTAAATTTTCCATATGCTGTTTTAAATTTCTATTAATAGAAATAGTCAAAAGTAATTATTGGGAAGCATTATGTGTTTTCATTTAGAAATATCAAGATATAATGTGAGCAGGGACCTAAATGGGAAGGAAATCCAAAAAAGAGGGAATATATGTATACATATAACTGATTCACTTTGCTATACAGCAGAAACTAATGCAGCACGGTAAAGCAACTCTACTCCAATAAAAATTAATTTAAAGAAAGATATAATGTGAATAGAAAGAAGTGAGGAATAGGGGTAGGGGGCAGAGTGAGGAAACACGAAAATTTATTTAAGTATCTGTAAGTGTTTAAATAAGGAAGTTATGGAATGCTACCCCAAAATGAATTAAAGCTGTTATGTGGGGACCTGGAAAGAGGAGTCAGGAACTAAAACGATGGGGAAGAAGAATGGGAACGAGACTTTTCAGTGTATACCTTTTGTAAATTTTTGAGCCCTATGAAAATACGACATATTTAAAACCTTAAATAGTATGAAATAAGAGTTCATAAGATAGAAATGAATCCTGTCCTCAAAAACTGGGGACATGTTGTTGCCATATTACATTCTACCTTTGAAAAGAACTCAGACTACTTTCACAAAGATTATCTCATTTATCTTCACAAAAACCCTGAAAAATTTTAAATGGGCATGGAAATGGGGGTAGAGCAGCAATCATCAGTCTGATATAAGCTGCACAGATCACATGAAACTGGAATTAGGTTTGTTCTCCCTGGATCTTCAAAATAGAAAAGAACCAAAGTATAAGGATAAAGAGAGAGAGGGTAATTCCCTGGTGGTCCAGTGGTTAGGACTTCATGGCAAGGGCACAGGTTCAATCCCTGGCTGGGGAACTAAGTTCTCACAGAGAGACAGAGAGAACATTAGACTCAACAGGATGAACTTTTAGAACAAAAACCAGTCTAAGGGAGGCCTCAGAAATAGCAAATTGACTGGGTCATCTCTATATAAAATCTTGGTGGAGTGTGCAATTCAGCAGGCATTTATTGAGCTTAGATTGTGCTAGACCTAAAAGTAGAATGGAGTTAAAGATGAACAAACTATATTCTTAGATATGGTTATCTCTGCATGCGAGGAGAGGGTTACCTGGTAATACCTGTAAAGATTTAAATTGCCTGCCTCCTAAAACCCAGAAATTTCATTTTATGGTATCTATATATACAAAAAAGGAAAGATATAAACATCTGAATGCAGAGGTCCAAAAATAGCAAGAAGAGATAAGAAAGCCTTCTTCAGTGATCAATGCAAAGAAATAGAGGAAAACAGCAGAATGGGAAAGACTAGAGATCTCTTCAAGAAAATTAGAGATACCAAGGGAACATTTCATGCAAAGATGGGCTCGATAAAGGACAGAAATGGTATGGAACTAACAGAAGCAAAAGATATTAAGAAGAGATGGCAAGAATACACAGAAGAACTGTACAAAAAAGATCTTCATGACCCAGATAATCACGATGGTGTGATCACTGACCTAGAGCCAGACATCCTGGAATGTGAAGTCAAGTGGGCCTTAGAAAGCATCACTACGAACAAAGCTAGTGGAGGTGATGGAATTCCAGTGGAGCTATTTCAAATCCTGAAAGATGATGCTGTGAAAGTGCTGCACTCAATATGCCCGCAAATTTGGAAAACTCAGCAGTGGTCACAGGACTGGAAAAGGTCAGTTTTCATTCGAATCCTAAAGAAAGGCAATGCCAAAGAATGCTCAAACTACTGCACAATTGCACTCATCTCACACGCTAGTAAAGTAATGCTCAAAATTCTCCAAGCCAGGCTTCAGCAACATGTGAACCGTGAACTTCCTGATGTTCAAGCTGGTTTTAGAAAAGGCAGAGGAACCAGAGATCAAATTGACAACATCCGCTAGATCATGGAAAAAGCAAGAGAGTTCCAGAAAAACATCTATTTCTGCTTTATTGACTATGCCAAAGTCTTTGACTGTGTGGATCACAATAAACTGTGGAAAATTCTGAAAGAGATGGGAATACCAGACCACCTGATCTGCCTCTTGAGAAATCTGTATGCAGGTCAGGAAGCAACAGTTAGAACTGGACATGGAACATCAGACTGGTTCCAAATAGGAAAAGGAGTTCGTCAAGACTGTATATTGTCACCCTGTTTATTTAACTTCTATGCAGAGTACATCATGAGAAATGCTGGACTGGAAGCAACACAAGTTGGAATCAAGATTGCTGGGAGAAATATCAATAACCTCAGATATGCAGATGACACCACCCTTATGTCAGAAAGTGAAGAGGAACTAAAAAGCCTCTTGATGAAAGTGAAAGAGGAGAGTGAAAAAGTTGGCTTAAAGCTCAACACTCAGAAAATGAAGATCATGGCAACCGGTCCCATCACTTCATGGGAAATAGATGGGGAAACAGTGTCAGACTTTATTTTTGGGGGCTCCAAAATCACCGCAGATGGTGACTGCAGCCATGAAATTAAAAGATACTTACTCCTTGGAAGGAAAGTTATGACCAACCTAGACAGCATATTCAAAAGCAGAGACATTACTTTGCCAACAAAGGTCTGTCTAGTCAAGGCTATGGTTTTTCCTGTGGTCATGTATGGATGTGAGAGTTGGACTGTGAAGAAGGCTGAGCGCCAAAGAATTGATGCTTTTGAACTGTGGTGTTGGAGAAGAGTCTTGAGAGTCCCTGGGACTGCAAGGAGATCCAACCAGTCCATTCTGAAGGAGATCAGCCCTGGGATTTCTTTGGAAGGAAGGATGCTAAAGCTGAAACTGCAGTACTTTGGCCACCTCATGCAAAGAGTTGACTCATTGGAAAAGACTCTGATGCTGGGAAGGATTGGGGGCAGGAGGAGAAGGGGACGACAGAGGATGAGATGGCTGGATGGCATCACTGACTCGATGGATGTGAGTCTCAGTGACCTCCGGGAGCTGGTGATGGACAGGGAGGCCTGGCTTGCTGCGATTCATGGGGTCACAAAGAGTCGGACATGACTGAGCGACTGATCTGATCTGATCTGATCTGATATATACAAAAGAGGCATGTGTATAAGAATGATCTGTGGATCATGTTTCTTCAGTATCCTAAATTGGAAATGACCTATGTGTCAATTAATAGGGGATTGACTGGCTAAAGAAGCTAGAGTAATATATTCATATTAGGAAATATCAGGAAGCAGTTTAGAAATAGAAAGTAGAAGACAACTTGAGAAAGCTACATGTAATAAAAGAATAAATTGCCAAAATATACAGTTGAATTGGAAAGGGAAGAAAAAGGTTGAAGGACCATCCATACAATATGATACAAATGAAATTTTTTAAAAGCGTCATATTTTCCATGGGCATATACAAATGTATGAAATATGCAGGAAAAGTTCTGAAGGAAAAGAAAAAAGTGATAACAATGTTCACTTCCAGGGACTGGGAAAAGAAATGGTAAAAGGATGCCTTTAGCCTTCTCTGTAATGTTCTAAATTTTTACAAGGCCAGTGAGTTTATGGATCATTCATTTAATTAAAATAATTGCTTTCCTATGTGTGCTAAGTTGCTTCAGTCGTGTCCGACTCTTTGCAACCCTATGGACCATAGCCCACCTGGCTCCTCTGTCCATGAGATTCTCCAGGCAAGAGTACTGGAATGGGTTGCCATTTTCCTACTCCAGGGGATCTTACTGACCCAGGGATCAAACCTGCATCTCTTACATCTCCTTCATTGGCAGGTGGGTTCTTTACCATTAGCACCACCTGGGAAGCCCCATACTTAAAAGCAAAAAAGAGAAGGCAGCATCCTTTCTCAGTAATGCTAAGAGACACAAAAGGCATCTTTAGACTATGAGAAGAGCCACATACTAAGGATCATGGAGCAAAAACATCTGAGGAGACTGGTACCTTGATTATATCCTAGCACTGCTACATAGCCTGGGCAGTTACCTCTGACTTCTTCCTTTAAAATAATTTTTTTAAGAGACATATTTCTTTGTTAAGTTGAATATTCTCTCTCTCTCTCTTAAAAAAAAAAAAATTACTTATTTATTTGTCTGTGTTGGGTCTTAGTTGTGGCATGTGGGATCTAGTTCCCTGACCAAGGATCAAACCTGGGCTTCCTGGCACTGGGAGCGCAGAGTCTTAGCCACTGGACCACCATGGAAGTCTCACCTTTGACTTCCTCTTGTCTGAGAAAAATAAACCTCTTTCGGTTAAGGCCACAGTCAGGTTCCTTGCTGACAAATGTGATCTAACAATCACACAGGACTCTAGAGAGGTTAATTTGGGGAAAAACTAGAGATGCCAGAAAGGCCTTAGCCAAGTCTGGCTTTGAAAATGTAAAGGAATTGCTCCTCCATTCCAAGGTCCCTCGGGACCACCAGGCCCAGAGCATGTGCCAGACACACTGGGAATCGGACGGAGCCACAGCCCTCAAAGACTCAGAGAAACGTGGAATGGAGGGAGAGGGCGTGCACGGGGCTTCAAATCCCCCTAACCAAAAACATAGAAGGACAGTCTGCTAGAAAGCTGAGTGTCTGCAACTTGACTCCAGTGTTTATGGCCATAGATCCCACTCTACACACAGCAGCAGCGAGTGTGGCAGGGGAAGGGCTGGGGCTTTGGCAGCTGTTTGTTTGAACCTGCCTGGGCGGCTCCCTGAACACTTGTTTCAAAAGCAGGCAAGGGACAGAGACATCTCAGGAGTCCCCAGAAAGAACTAAGGAGAAGCAAAAACAACGGCACACACCCTGGAAATGGATTATGCTCCCCGAGGCAATCTTTGTCCTTTCAGGTAGGCCAAATCTCCCCTGATAGGATTTCCCTGGAACAGGAGGGAAACGGGCAGGGCCCAACCTTTAAAACAATGACAGAACCATAGGACATGATAAAAAACTGAGTCCAAGATGGCACAAGGTTCAACTTCCAGTGGACCTTGAGCCTCATTATATGTTCATTGTTATACACATACAGACTAAAACTTAAAACTCAACATTCAAGATTGTCCCATCACTTCCTGGCAAATAGAAGGGGAGAAAGTAGAAGCAGTGACAGACTTTATTTTCTTGAGCTCCAAAATCACTGCAGATGGTGACTGCAGCCATAAAATTATAAGAAGCTTGCTCCTTCGAAGAAAAGCTATGACAAACCTAGACAGCTATTAAAAAGCAGACACTTTGCCAACAAAGGGCTTACTAATCAAAGCTATGGTTTTTTCCAGTAGTCATGTATAGATGTGAGAGTTGGACCATCAAGAAGGCTGAGTGCCAAAGAATTGATGTTTTTGAGTTATGGTGCTGGAGAAGACTCTTGAGAGTCCCTTGAAATGCAAGGTGATCAAACCAGTCAACCCTAAAGGAAATCAACCCTGAATATTCACTGGAAGGACTGATGCTAAAGCTGAAGCCAAAAGACCCTGATGCTGGGAAGTATTGAAGGCAAAAGGAGAAGAGGGCAGCAGAGGATGAGATGGATAGATAGCATCACCAACTCAATGGACATGAATATGAGCAAACTCTGGGAGATAGTGAAGGACAGGGAAGCCTGGCATGCTATAGTCCATGGGGCTGCAGAGAGTCAGACAGCACTTAGCGACTGAACAACAACAAGCTAAATGGCACCAGTGCCATGACAGTTCTGAGGCCAACTATAAAAGGCCAAAAAATGGGCAGTGGCTCAATTCCTGGAACTGATACACAAAAGTTTGATCATAAGCATTTTTTTTTTTCACGTGATACCTGCTCCAATACAAAAGCTGATGTAGAATAAACCAGACTCTGGGTATTGCCCTCTCTCACATCTTCTGGGATTTCAGCAAAGGGAACCATGATAGGGACTGGAGTCAGGAAATTAGGTTTCAAATCCTGGCTCTGCCTCTTAACTGCCTCTTAAGCAAATCACATCATTTCTTAGAACCTCAGTATCTTCATCTGCTAAGTGAGAATAGTGCACCTGTTACCTAGAGGAGGAAGTGGCAACCCACTCCAGTATTCTTGCCAGGATAATCCCATGGACAGAGGAGACTGGCGGGCTACAGTCCACGGGGTCACAAAGAGTCAGACGCAACTGAAGCCACTGAGCACACCTAGAGGAGTTGTGAGAATCAGATGAATGTGCGCTGAGAGCAAGTGCACCCAGATCAAGCTTTGCATGAAGTTGGCCTTCATACACTGTTGGTCACATCTGAATCTGGGGAGATGGGCAGCCCCACTCTTTGAGCTGGATTCCTAGAGGGTCTTAGTGGCAGCATCCGGTTGAAAGAAAGCCCTGGGCTAGTGGATTTGAAGCTATATTTGCATAGCAAACACACTATTTTTGTTTTGTTTTACTTAAAAGCTCTATCATTTCATAACATAAAGTTCCCTATTAAGAAATTAATTTTAAACATTTTCATCATAATGTAATACATTCTCACCTTACTAAACATTTTTAAATGTAGGAAAATCAACCATAGGTCTAGTATTTAATTTTAACATTTAACATATTTTTTCTAGTTTTTTCAATGCGTGCTTTTTTTTTTTTTTTTTGACCTTGGTAAAGATGCTGGTAAAAATTAATTAGGTTCTATTTTCTCCTAGGACAAAATTTGTAAATATATATATATATGCTTATCTATAAATAAATATATATATGAGGTGAGATAGAGAAAGAGATAGGGAAAGAAAGGGAGAGAGAGAGGTTTATTTTAAGGAGTTGGCTCATGCAATTGCAGAGGCTTGGCACATACAAAAGAGGTAGAGATTCAGAGAAGAGTTGCAGTTTGAGTCGCAACAGAATCCCTTCTTGCTCAGGGAAAGTCACTCTTTTTTTCACTAAGTTCTGCAACAGATTAGATGAGGCCCATCCACATTGTTTCTCAAAGTCCATCAATCTATTTTATTTTATTTGGCCATGCCCCGAGACCTGTAGGATCTTAGTTCCCCAACCAGGAATCGAACCTGTATCCCTTGAAGTGGCCACACAGAGTCCCAATTGCTGGACTGCCAGGAAATTCTCAAAGTCCATCAGTTTAAATGTTAACCTCATCCAAAAACACCTTCACAGAGGGACTTCCTTGGTGGTCCAGTGATTAAAAATCTGCCCTGCAATGCAGAGGATGTGGGTTCTATCCCTGGTCAGGACACTAAGATCTCACATGCCTAAGGGCAACTAATCCTGTGAGCTGCAACTACTGAGCCCTAGAGCTCTAGAGCCTATCCTCTAAGAAAGCCCTCACACCCCAGTGAAGATCCAGCGTAGCCAAGGTTTTAAAAAAGAAAAAGATATAACACAAAAATGCCTTCACAGAAACAGAAACCAGGGGTGGGCACCATGGGCCAGCCTAGTTGACATATAAAATTAACCCTTTGTAAAACCTTTTTATAAATGAAAGCCCTGAGGGTTGAATGGAGCTCTGTATAAGCTGCTTCTCATACTATAAAGGTATTTGCGTAAAACTTTGTGGAAACCATGGCAGCTGTTGAACCCTGGGCAAGTTTAGCTTAATTCAAGAAAGAGTTTTATAACAGCTGTGGTAGTGTATGTGGAGTGATTTTACCATCTGCAGTCAGCAAGCTCATTGCTTTTGTTTAGATTATATGATGAAGACAGGAATACATGGAGCTGATGGAAATTGGGGTAGGAGGTGCTTAAAGCACATGACTTTCCTTACTGAGGTCACGTGGCTTGAATGAACCAGGTGGGACAGTGATACCCTGATGGTGCTTCTTAAGGAGACAGTGTTCCTGCATGTTTCTCTAGTTCGTGCCTCTGGAAAGCCTGCCAGCCCAACCCTACTGCTTTGACAAAGCTCCATCACCCTCAGGAGAAGGCTTGAGGCGGCCAAGGCAATAAAGGGAATTAAAATTCTGGCAAAGGTAGAAATAAACTTCAGGCCCAAGTCCCATTCCCAAAGAATGGGAGTTGGAACCACGAGCCCTGCTATTTCTGTCTTCTCAGAGATTACAGTGTGCGGCTGGCAGGCATCTCTAACAAGAGAAATTTGTAGACCGTGAGAGCCAGTAGGTCATAGGGTCCAAGGCTCAGCCCCACCCCTGCCACACCTCCCAGTACACCACCAGTTGCCTCCGTCATCAGCAGCTTTAGTCATCTCCAGCCTAAGATAGAGGTTGTCCGGAACCTTAACTGGAAAGGTCAGTTGATTTAAATAGCTGTGGCACTCACAGCAACTTTCCTGGCATAAGAAAGGAAACCCAAGCCGCAATAGATGATGTACCCAGGGCGCTACCTATGGTTGCAGGGACAGAAACGGAGGCTACCGAGCATTCGTTTGATACCGGCTGTGTTCCCTACTCCTGTGCTTTGGCACGTCCACAGAGTGACCTTACTTAACCCTGAGGGCTGTATATCATTGTAACCATGTTGTAGATGATGGAAAATCTCAGCAGGATTAAATGACTTGCCCAAAGGCAAGAAGATCAGACATTGCTCCTTCACTGACTCAGTGCTGTAGACTTACACCCATGTGCTTAAAAAATGTAGGCACTTTTTTCCCCTGGAAAAGATGATAAATGCATGCTTTTTTTAAAACTCCAAACTGTAGAGAAAAACAACCACAAACAATTCTATCTTATCCCTGTCTCAAGTAAGTCACTATCAGTACTTGTAAATTTTACCAGGAATAGTCTATGAATATAAGCATATAAATGTATTTGGAAGTGTGTGTGTTTTTCGTGTGTCTGCTTTTTCTGTGCACCCTCCTTGCTTTTTCACTTGGTCCAGGGGACTTCCCTGGTGGTCCAGTGGCTAAGACACGATGCTCCCAGTGCAGAGGACATAGGTTCGATCCCCAGTCAGGGAACTAGATAGATCCCACATGCTCAGCATGGCTAAATAAACTTAATCAGAAGCTACTATATAGCACAGGAAAGTCTGCTCAATGATCTGTGATAACCTAAATGGGAAGGAAATCTAAAAAAAAATGGATATGTGTGTATTTATATATAACTGGTTCATTTTGCTGAACAGCAGAAACTAATACAACATTGTAAAGCAGCTATACTCCAATAAAAAAAATTAAAAAAAAAAAAAAAGAAAGTCTGCTGATTACAAGCCAGGAGTTCTAGAGAGCAGTGGCGAGGTCAGTTGTGGGGAAGGGAGGAATAAATTGGTCCACATTAGGGGATATGTGGAATACAGGGATATGAGAGGCCCTGTGATAAAAGTTGAGGTTTGGAACTCTGGCTGGATTGGGAAAAATAGGGATGGGGACTTGATAGAATTAGTATTGGGTGATCCATTCAAAATGCAGTCCAGAATATTCCTAATTCCTAAGTGAGGAGACTAGGCTTTGTAGCAACACGCTCCTTGGGCAGCTTGGGGTGTTATGAGTCCCACTTTACAAGTATAGTGAATTACTCTTGATGAACTTAAGTAAATTGATGCCAGATGGAGAGTGAGCTAGATCCTTTGAGTCCAGAACAGGAGTTGGCCCACACTCTGAAGCTAAGAGGTGTTTCCAGAATTATATGGGATGGTTCTTTTTTTTTGGCTGTGGCGAGTCTTAGTTGTGGCAGGTGGGATCTTTAGTTGCAGCATGTGGGCTCTAGTTCCCTGACCAGGGATAGAACCCGGGCTTCCTGCACTGAGTGCAGTGTGTTAGCCACTGGACCACTAGGGAAGTCCTTGGGATGGTTCTTAAAAATATGTACTCGCTCTCTCCCTCCTCTGGAGGTGGGCATCCCTGATTCTGCAAGTTTCTAATTTGCCCCATTACCAAAGTTGTAGAAAGAAGATGGTGCTGGGAACACAGAACTCTTCGGTTAGTTTGGAATTGTAGAGGACCATCTTTTATATACATGATTGTGATGTTTGAAGAAAAGGTGGAGGGGAAGTGAAAGCTTATTACTGCTGCTGCTAAGTCACTTCAGTCGTGTCCGACTCTGTGCGACCCCATAGACGGCAGCTCATCAGGCTCCCCCATCCCTGGGATTCTCCAGGCAAGAACACTGGAGTGGGTTACCATTTCCTTCTCCAATGCATGAAAGTGAAAAGTGAAGTCGCTCAGTCATGTTCGACTTTTAGCGACCCCATGGACTGCAGCCCACCAGGCTCCTCCATCCATGGGATTTTCCAGCAAGAATACTGGAGTGGGCTGCCATTGCCTTCTCCGAAGCTTATTACTAGTTTAGTCTAATATATCCCTACCAGTTAAAAACAAACATCATACAAATAAGTCCATTGCATTTTGAAAGCAAAAATTATACAGTCAAGGAATACACTAACTCTATGGCTTCCCTGGTAGCTCAGATGGTAGAGAATCCACCTGCAGTGCAGGAGAGCCAGGTTCAATCCCTGGGTCGGGAAGATCCTCGGAGAAGGAAATGGCTACCCACTCCAGTATTCTTGCCTGGAGAACCCCATGGACAGAGGAGCCTGGTGGGCTAAAGTCCATGAGTCAGACACCACTGAGACACACAAAGAGTCAGACATGCAAAGAGTCAGACACGACTGAGCAATTAACCACGAAGGCGAAATAGATTGACTCTTAGTTTGCTAGTATGTACTTAGGTGTGAAGAGCCCAGGAAACTCAAAATCATAGTGGAAAGTTCAAGTTGGTTGTTTTTCTTCTTCATTCATCTGGTCATTTTAGCCCTTGTGGCAGTTCTTTCAGAATATGATACAATCTGGACTTCCCTGGTAAGTCCAGTGTTGAGAGTCATGCTTGCCAATGCAGGGAAATGGCTTTGATCCTTGGTCCAGAAGGATTGCATGTGCCACAGCTACTGAAGCCCACACACCTAGAGCCCGTGCTCTGCAACAAGAGAAGCTTCATGCGCAGCAAGAAGACTCAGCACAAATACATATTCACATACATATATAAAAATTTTTTAAAGAATATAATAGAATAGTTATCGTTACACTTAGTCTTTTCATATCACAAAAGAAAAGTGATAACGAAATTATGTCAAATGGATTTGACATACAGGTATCCCCCGCTTTTCAGAAGTTTGCCTTATTCTGAGTTCCTTTATGCCCCTTTGATTTCAGGAAAGACCTAAAGACCTAGTACTTGTCTTGGTAACAAATCCAAAGAGGATTTTTGCTTTTACAAAAAAAGTCGAAAATTGAGAGTAGAGTTCAGTGTTTGTTTTGCAGGAGACTTTGTAGAAACAGCACGTACCCCCCACACCCAAGCAGAGTGGCAGTGCCAGGCTCCTTCCCAGGGAGCCACACTCCTCATCTCAGCATCAAGCCACTGTATCCCTTTTATCTGTTTTATTTTTGTTTAAACTATTTATTTTATACTGGAGCATGCTGTGATAGTTTCAGGTCCACAGCACCATGACCCAGCCATACATATACATGAATCCATTCTCCTCCAGACTCCTCTCCCATCTAGGCTACCACATAACATTGAGCAGATTACCCTGTGCTAAACAGTATGTCCTTGTTGGTTATGTATTTAAAATTTTTAATTTATTTTTTATTCATTTATTTTTGGCTGCACTGGGTGTCTGTTGCTGCGGGGGCTACACTCTAGTTGCAGTGTGCGGGCTTCTCACTCATTGAAATGCACAGGCTCTAGAGTGCGCAGGCTTCAGGAGTTGCGGCTCATAGGCTTAGCTGCTCTGCAGCATGTGGAATCTTCCCATGCTATGCTATGCTATGCTATGCTAAGTCACTTCAGTCGTGTCCGACTCTGTGTGACCCCATAGACAGTAGCCTACCAGGCTCCCCCGTCCCTGGGATTCTCCAAGCAAGAACACTGGAGTGGGTTGCCATTTCCTTCTCCAATGCATGAAAGTCAAAAGTGAAAGTGAAGTCGCTCAATCGTGTCGGACTCTTAGCGACCCCATGGACTGGAGCCTACCAGGCTCCTCCGTCCCTGGGATTTTCCAGGCAAGAGTACTGGAGTGGGGTACCATTGCCTTCTCCGGGAATCTTCCCATACCAGGGATCAAACCCATGTCCCCTGCATTGGCAGGCAGATTCTTAACCACTGGACCACCAGGGAAGTCCTGGTTATCCATTTTAAATATAACAATGTGTACATGTCTAACCCAAACTCTCTTAACCATCCCTTCCCTCCACAAGCTGCCATAATTTTGAACTGTGGCTGTGAGCTGCTGCTGCTGCTAAGTCGCTTCAGTCGTGTCCGACTCTGTGCGACCCTATAGAGGGCAGCCCACCAGGCTCCCCCGACCCTGGGATTCTCCAGGCAAGAACACTGGAGTGGGTTGCCATTGCCTTCTCCAATGCATGAAAGTGAAAAGTGAAAGTGAAGTCGCTCAATCGCGTCCGACTCGTAGCGACCCCATGGACTGCTCAGTTTACTTTGCGCCTCCATTAGCAAGACATGTAGCGAGGTGATCGCTTCTTTGATTTACGCCATTTCGAGTTAGGAGAGGTTTCAGAGGAACGCGCCGAGGAACCGAGAAGTCAAACTTAACCTGAGTTAGAAACGTTCTGTTTCTGAAACATAAAGACAAAGGAGTAGGAGCCAAGGACGCAAAAAAAAACTGGCCACGTCACAAAACGTTAAAACAAGAGAAAGGGCTCTGTTAGACTTGTAAGTAACTAAAATTAATGTACGACCATGCCACGCTGCGCAAGTTACAAAGCACTTTCACATTTACTGTGTCCCCGAAGCAGTGGTGGTAGGCTCAGGACAGTTAGCACTGCCATTGCCATTTTAAGGATGACAGACCACAGCGTTCCAGGAACCTGTGGAACCGGACTCCTGGGATCAGATCCGAACTATGCCTTTACTCATGTGTGGCCTTTGGCAAGTGGCTTAATCTTTATGTGCCTCAGCTTTGCCTGTAAAATGGAAATAACAATAGTAACTGTAGCTCAGAGGATTCTTGTGGAATTAAATGGATCCACAGCGCCTGGCAGAGCGAGAAGAGGGCGGGGATATATGTATACATGGAGCTGATTCACGTTGTACAGCAAAAACTAACACAGCATTGTAAAATAACTATTCTAATAAAAACAAACAAAAAACAGTACCTAGTATGCAATAATTATTGACGCCAGGAGGAGAATTTTAAAAAATACAAAAACTTTACACATAGTCTTTTATTGTAGAGATTTTTGTTTATACTTTTCTTTAAAGCACATGCCTAAAAGATAAAGGAATATAAATGAATAAATCAGCTCTGTTAAGAATTCATCCACTCATTCAACACTTATTGAGTATCTATTAGGAACTTGGATAGATGTCAGGAGGTGCCAAAGATACGGTAGAGAACTCTGAATTTACACATATAAAATGTTATTTTACTTCATCTGCTTTAATTAAATGAAATCGGAAGCCAATAGTAGTGATACTGAGGGGCCCTGGTAGCTTCGGCAACCTCATACTCCCCATCAGAATCTCTACTCAGCCATTCCAAATAGATTTATAAGTAAAAGGTGTCCTTGCTCTGCAAATGCATGTCCAGGGTGAGTCGTCCGGAGGCACTGACAACACAAAAGCTGCCCTACCTGCCTCCTCTCCGTGGTGCCCTTGGTGCACTCAGAGCCTGGGTTGCTGGGTCCCTGGCCCCGCCCAGAGCTGGAAAGAAATTCAGAAGAATTACCTGGTGCCCAGAACAGAAGGAGAAAGTGGCAAACAGCTGCTGCAGGTGATGTCAATGCTTGCAGTCCCTGGAGGCACAGGGCCGGCTCACTGCTCTGGCCCAGCCTCTTGAGGTGAATCCTGTCTCCTTCCTGGGCCCTAAAGCAATATCCATGTTTCTTCTGTCTTGAGGAGTACTTCCTTTAAATCTTTTCAGACGTCCCCTGTAAGATTTAAAGTGTTTGCGCTTTCACTTGAGGACTGCTAGGCTTCCAGTAGCTTCAGATTTCCACCCAGCTTCAGTTTCCACCCAGCAACCCAACCTTCCCCTGAGGCAAAAATCCCAGCTAACCACCTGCCAAGCGGTGGGGCCAGCTGGGGGCAGGGGAGGGGAGGACTACCTGCTAAAGTGCTCTTGGAACCACTCTCAGTAACCTTAGCACGATAGAAGCCAGGATACTGTACACTGGGTGATTGCTGCCATAAGTTTTAAAACACAAATTTTGGTAGTGAGACTGGTAAGCTTTTTTTCTTTTAAATTTATTCTCAGTCAGAGGATAATTGCTTTACAATGCTGTATTGGTTTCTGCCGTACAACAACAAGACTGGTAAGCATTTTTTTTGTGTAAGAATAGATATAAAATCTGTAAACATCTAAGTCCCTGCTGTGTGCTAAAGGCCATGCTTGCGACTAGTACAGACCAGAGACCAGAAACCACACAATTCTTCTTCTCAGAGTTAAGTGGGAAGAGAGGCGTTGAACAAGTTAATTTAGAAATCAAACACTCTATTGTTTAGAATTACACGTGTGCCAAGCCATAAAGTGAAGCAAAGGACTGAGTAATGCGAAATTTAGGCTGTGATTACTTCTGTGGAGAGGGAAGAAGCAATGGGGCAGAGGCTGTACTGGGAGGGCTACATTTTTTTTTTTTTCCCCAAATCCTTTTTTTTTTAAAAAAAAACTTTTCATTTTATATTGGAGTATAGCCAATTGACAATGTTGTGTGACAGTTTCATGTCAACAGTGAAGGGACTCAATCATACAGATACATGTATTCATTTTCCCCTACTCCCCTCCCATCCAGGCTGCCACATAACATTGGGCAGTTTCATGTGCTGCACAGTAGGTCCTGGTGGGTTATTCATTTTAGACATAGCAGTGTGTACAGACAACCATAAGTTCATTCTCTAACTCTGAGTCTCTTTTTGTTTTGTAAGTTCAATTGTTGCATTTCTTTTTAGATTCCACATATATGTTATATGATATTGTTATATGTTATAATGTTATATGATATTTCTCCTTCTCTGTCTGACTAATTTCATTCAATATGACAATCTCTAGGTTCATCCACGTTGTTGCAAATGGCATTATTTCGTTCTTTTTAACGGCTGAGTAATATTCCATTGTATGTATGTATCACATCTTCTTTATCCATTTCTCTGTTGATGGACATTTAGGTTACTTCCATGTTTGGGCTGTTGTAAACAGTGCTGCAATGAACATTGGGGGTGCATGTATCCTTTCAGATCATGTTTTCCTCCAGATATATACCCATGAGTGGGCTTGTAGGGTCGTGTGGTAGCTCTATTTTTAGTTTTTGAAGGAACCTTCATATGTTCTCTATAGAACTGTCCCAATTTACATTCCCACCAGTGGTGTAGGAAGGTTGCCTTCTCTCCCCACCCTTTCTAGCATTTATTGTTTGTGGACTTTTTGATAATAGCCATCTGACTGGTATGAGGTAGTATCTCACTGTAGTTTTGATTTGCATTTCTCTAATAATTGGCAATGTTGAACATCTTTTCATGTGCCTATTGGCCATCTGTATGTATTCTTTAAAGAAATGTCTATTTAGATCTTCTGCCCATTTTTTGAGTGGGTTGTTTGTTTTGATGCTGTTAAGCCTCATAAGCTGTTTGTATTAATAAATTTTGGAGACCAATCCCTTGTGCATTGCATCATTTGCAAATATTTTCTCCCAACCTGGGGTTGTCTTTTCATTTTGTATATTGTTTCCTTTGGTGTACAAAAGATTTTGAGTTTAAGTATGTCCCATTTGTTTATTTTTGCTTTTATTTCCATTATTCTAGGAGACAGATTTAAAAAAAAAAAAAAAAGATATTGCTGTGATTTATGTCAGAGAATATTCTGACTTTGTTTTCCTTTGAAAGGTGAAAGTGAAGTCACTCAGTCATGTCCGACTCTTTGCAACCCCGTGGACTGTAGCCCACCAGGCTCCTCTGTCCATGGGATTCTCCAGGCAAGAATACTGGAGTGGGTTGCCATTTCCTTCTCCAGGGGATCTTCCCCACTAGTGTCTGATTTCACATTTAGGTCTTTAATCCATTTTGAGCTTATTTTTCTGTACTGTGTTAAAGAATAATCTAGTTTCTTTTTTCTTTTTTTCTCACATGTACCTGTCTAGTTTTCCCAGCACTATTTGTTGAAGAGACTGTCTTTCCAACATTGCCTCCTTTTCATAGCAGTCTTGCCTTCTTTTCATTTTAATTCACCATAGGTACATGGGTTTATTTCTGGGTTTTCTATCCTGTTCCATTGATCTATATTTCTATTTTTGAGTAAGTACCATACTGTTTTGATGACTGTAACTTTGTAGTATAGTCTGAAGTCAGGGAGCCTGATTCTTCCAGCTCTGTTTTGCTTTCTCAAAATTGATTTGGCTATTCAGGGTCTTTTGTATCTCCATAAAAAATTTGAGATTTTTTTTTGTTCTACTTCTATGAAAAAATGCCATTGGTAATTTTTAGGGACTGCATTAAATCTGTAGATTGCCTTGGATGGTATAGCATTTTGATAATATTGATTCTTCCAGTCCACAAACATGGTATATCTTTCCATTTGTTTGTGTCTTCTTTGATTTTTATTTCATCAGCATCTTATAGTTTTTGGAGTACAGGTCTTTTGTCTCTTTAGGTAAGTTTATTCCTAAGTATTTTATTCTTTTTGATGTGATGGTAAACGGAATTTTTCCTTGAATTTCTCTTTCTGATCTTTCATTGTTAGTGTAGAGAAATGCAACAAGTTTCTGTATATTAACTTTGTAACTTGAAACTTTACCATTTTCATTGATGAGCTCTAGTAGTTTTCTGGTAGATCTTTAGAATCTTCTGTATATAGTATCATGTCATCTACAAACAGTGACAGTTTAACTTCTTTTCCAAGAATTCCTTTTACTTCTTTTTCTTCTCTCATCACTATAGCTAGGATTTCCAAAACTATGTTGAATAAATGTAGCAAGAGTGGACATCTTGTCTTGCTCCTGATCTTAGAGGAAATGCTTTCAGCTTTTCACCATTGAGTAGGATGTTAGCTGTAGGTTTGTCATATATGGCCTTTATTATATTGAGGTAAGTTCCCTCTATGCCCAGTTTCTGGAGAATTTTTATCATAAATTGATGCTGAATTATGTCAAAAGCTTTTACTGCATCTACTGAGATGATCATATCATTTTTACTCTTCAATTTGTTGACGTGGTGTATCACATTTGTTGATTAGTGGATATTGAAAACTCCTTGTATCCCTGGGATTAATCCCACTTGATAATGTTGTTATTGTTCAGTCACTAAGATGGATCTGAGTCTTTGCAGCCTCATGGACTGCAGCACACCAGGTTGCTCTATCCTCCACTATCTCTTGGAGTTTGTGAAAATTTATGTCCATTGGGTCAGTGATGCTATCTAACCATCTCTTCCTTTTCCTTTAGTCTTTCCCAGAATCAGGATCTTTTCCAGTGAGTCAGCTCTTTGCATCAGGTGGCTAAATTATTGGAGCTTCAGCTTCAGCATCAGTCCTTCCAGTGAATGTTCAGGATTGATTTCTTCTAGGTTTGATCTTGCAGCTCAAGGGATGCTCAGGAGTCTTCTCTAGCATCACAATTCAAAAGCATCAGTTCTTCAGTTCTCAGCCTTCTTTATGGTGCAGCTCTCACATCCATACATGACTATTGGAAAAACCATAGCTTTGGCTATACAGACCTTTGTAGGCAAAGTGATATCTCTGACTTTTAATATGCTGTCTAAGTTTATCATAGATTTTTTCCCAAGAAACAAGCATCTTTTAATTTCATGACTACAGTCACTGTCTGCAGTGATTTTGGAGCCTAAGAAAATAAAATCTGTCACTGCTTCCACTCTTGCCTCTTCTATTTGCCAAGAAGTGATGGAGCCAGATGCCATGATCTTAGTTTTTTGAATATTTAGTTTTAAGTCAGGTCTTTCACTCTCCTCCTTCACCCTCATCAAGAGGCTCTTTAATTCCTTGTCACTTTCTGCCATTAGAGTGGTATTATCTGCATATCTGAAATTGTTGGATATTTTTCCTGACAATCTTGATTCCAGTCTAGCATTTCACATGGTGTACTCAGCATATAAGTTAAATAAGCATGGTGGCAATATATAATCTTGTTGTACTCCTTTCCCAATTTGGAGCCAGTCCATTGTTCCATGTCTGATTCTAAATGTTGCTTCTTGATCCACATACAGGTTTCTCAGGAGACAGGTAAGGTGGTCTGCTACTGCATCTATTTAAGAATTTTTCCTGGTTTGTTAGGATTCATGCAGTCAAAGGCTTAATCATGGTATATGATTTTTTAATGTGTTGTTAGATTTGGATTGCTAGTATTTTGTTGAGGATTTTTGCATCTATGTTCATCAGTGATATTTGCCTGTAATTTTCTTTTCTTTTTTTTTTTTGGTATCTTTGTCTGGTTTTGGTATCAGAGTGAGAATAGTCTTATAGACTGAGTTTGGAAGTTTTCCTTCCTCTGCAATTTTTTGGAATAGTTTCAGAACAATAGGTGTTAACTCTTACCTAAATGTTTGATAGAATTTGCCTGTGAGGTCATCAGGTCCTGGACCTGGGAGTTTTTAAATCACGGTTTCAATTTCAGTGCTTGTGACTGGTCTATTCATATTTTCTATTTCTTCCTGTTTCTACCTTTCTAAGAATTAAACAATTTCTTGAGACTGGTAAGCTTTTTAATGCCAACAAAATTTTAGAAAAGTCATGAAAGCAAATTATCATGTGGTAATGAGAAACAAAAGGTCTGATCACAACAAATAGACTAAGAACCAGTCATGGCAACCTGGCCACTTTTCTTTTCTTTTCTTTTCTTTCTTCCTTCCTTCCTTTATTTTCTTCTTTTTTTTTTTTTTTTTAAATAGTGCCATTAAACTAGTAGATAAGAACAAAATTTGTCTTGATTCCAGTAAGAAAAAAGTCTCTTGTGAGTAAACTAAACAAATTGAAAATAATGTAAACTGGATAAATGAAAGTTAGATGGATTGGTATCTGGTGTAACAATGAATATTCAGAGTGTTCATTGATGAATTGATTCCAACCTGAAAGGAAGATTTTTCATAGTTTTACAGCGAAATATTCTACTTATATCTGCCTCCATTCTGTTTTTTTGTCATTTATTTGACTGAAGAATTTATAGTAATACAGTTACATAATTTGCTAGTGACTCAGAAAGGAGAAACAAGATGAATTCAAAAAGGTCACAGTGACTTGAAAAATGTGTACCAAAATCAATAAGGTGATTTGTAACAAGGATAAACTTTAAAAAAATGTATTTTATATTGGATTATAGTTGATTTTAATATTGTGTTAGTTTCAGCCATACAACAGAATGATTCAGTTATACATATACATATAGAAATTCTTTTCTCAGGTTATTGTACAATATTGAGCAGAGTTCCCTGTGCTGTACATAGGTCCTTGTTGATTATCTATTGTATTTATTTATTTCTTAACAGTTTATTTTATATTGGATTATAGTTGATTTACAATGTTGTGCCCGTTTCGTGTGTGTAACAAAGTGATTCATTTATTCATATACATGTATCTATTCTTTTTCAGATTTTCTTCCGTTCAGGCCATTACATAATACTGAGCAGGGTCCCTGTGCTATACAGTTGGTCCTTGGTGGTTATCCACTTTAAATATAGCAATGTGTACATGTGAATCCTGAGTTCCCAATTTATCCTTCCTCCACCTATCTTTCCCCTTTGTTAAGTTTGTCCTCTGAGAGTCTGTTTATGTTTTATAAAAGTTCATTTGTATCATTTTTTAGATTCCTTTATGTAAGTGATATCATATGATATTTATATTTCTCTGACTTAGGATAAATGTTATATTCTTATAAAGACCTAACCTGAAAATCAGAAGCACAGTATATGTTGGTTTAAGAGCAATGCATTCCTCCTGTCAAGGGTTTTCATAGACTGCAGAGCAACAGGTGTGATAAGACTTTCAAAAAGTCCGCAAAATTTTTCTTACATTAATTAGAAATTTAATGTCTAGAAGAAGGAAGAAGCAGGCACCTACTGTAAAATTACACCTATTAGAATGGTCCTAGGGAATCAACCTTTTAGAAATGGATCAATGATCCAGAAAATATCTAGAGGAAACAGAACAGGCTAGGGAAAGATCTAGAAGTCATTATAGAACAAAAGTAACTGGAAATGTTCAATGTGAAAAAGAAATGACTCAATGTAGACATGAGTCCTGTGTAATTTCAGAGGACGGAATGAGGATAAAGATGAAAAAAAAAGAAAAAAAAAGATAACAACACCTGCAAAGAAGCAAATTTTACCTCATCATGAAGAAAAGCATAAAGTATTTCATAAACAGAAAGGGCTTTCTTATGATAGAATGACCCCTTATAGAGCTTGAGTATAAATTGCACGATCGCCTTTAATGGATGCTCTAAAAACAGTTCCTGAACTCGGAATTCTGCGCAAAATGACCTGTTGGGCAGGAGTTTTTAAACCTGATTCCCTGGTTGGGCTTCAGGAAGACTTTGAACACACTGAAATGAGAAATAAAGCATATTTGAGAAGGGTATCCATAACTATCCGTAACTCCTTCTGTTTGTATGTTTTAACCAGAGTGTCCAAGAGAGGAATAACCCAAATCAAAGTTTAGGTGACTGCCCTAGGCTGACTTCCAAGTTCAGATATTCTAGGATTCACATTCCTGCACCATCTTTGATACCAAAGGTCAGTGCAACGTCTGTCCTGGGACATAGAGGGGTCATCCCTGCTTCAGTACCACTGCTTTTGGCTTCAGCTTTCATTCGACTGAAGTAAATGAAACCAAGTGATATTTTGTGGGTACAAACTCAGAACCCTTCCCCCTGTCTTTGGCACCTGTCCCTGATGACTACTCAAATTCCTGGAAGTGGGTGAGGAAGTAGGTAAGACTGGGCTCTAATCTTCTGAAATATGGCAGAAGAGAAGGCCTCAGATCTCTAAAACCCTCTGGGGCCTTCCCACTCACCAGCCCCTGACCCATGCGGTCAGCATGGAATTGTGTTGGAGGCCGAGTGAATGGAGGCAGTGTCATGCCGGTTTGTGTGCCACTGAGAACACTCTGTGCCACACCACGCAGCTGCAGCCTCCTAGGACACCAGTGGGTCCTGGGTGATGCCTGCAGGCAGCTGGCACTCAGCAGCCTCCTCCAAAAATGGTGACCTGAAGGAAGCCTCCAACCCAGCTCAAAGGAGGGGAAGAGAACTTTGTAGGTATCATATCTCATCTCTGGAGACCAAGAATATATGAACAAGCAAGAGAAATAAATAGTCTCCCTATCTCCACATCGGACAAGACTTAGCGACTAAACATTACCTCCACTTGACCCTCCATTTTTTCTCCCACTTTTCCCCTCCTTCCTTCTTGCCCTCTTTCTATATTCTTGCTCCACTTCTTCTTCTCTTTTCTTTGGCACCAAGCAGGACCCTAATTCCCCAACCAGGGGTTGAATGCCTGCACCCTGCTTTGGGAGTGTGGAGTTTTAACCACTGGACGACTGGGGAGGTCTCATCTCTCCATGTTTTTGATTGCTCTTCCCTTACCCTTCTGTTGTGATGTCTCAGTTAGCTCAGCGTTGCTGTTCAAAATTTTAGTTACATAATATGGCTCATGAAAGCAAAGTAACCCTGCTGCCTGCCACGCTGTGCTGGGTGAAACTCAGATGGAAGGAAAACACCCGGTGCTCAGTGCTTCTGGGCTTTCTTGGACTCTGCCAGGAGGATAAGCAGAAATCACTAGAGAGGGAAGTGAAAGTTGCTGAGTTGTGCCCGACTCTTTGCAACCCCATGGACTGTTCATGGAATACTCCAGGCAAGAATACTGGAGTCTTTTCTTTCTCCACGGTATCTTCCCGACCCAGAAATCGACCTGGGGTCTCCTGCAAGAATCCGCCTGCAAAGCATGAGACCCTGGTTTGATTCCTGGGTCGGGAAGATCAGCTGGAGAAGGGATAGGCTACCCACTCCAGTATTCTTGGACTTCCCTTGTGGCTCAGCTGGTAAAGAATCTGCCTGTAATGTGGGACACCTGGGTTTGATCCCTGGGTTGGGAAGATCCCCTGGAGAAGGGAAAGACTACCCACTCCAGTATTCTGGCCTGGAGAATTCCATGGACTCTACAGTCCCTGGGGTCACAAAGAGTAGGACACAGCTGAGCGACTTTCACTTTCATTTAAGTAGAAAAGGGCTGACATGTTCTAAGGGCACCAGACATCTGTCTCTTGAGATGAACTTAGTCGGGTCTTGGAGCTTTCCAGTCTGTTTAAAGGCAGAGGAAGAACAGGTCAGAGACCAGGGACAGTGAGGGTGGAGTGAGTGGTGGCAAAGAGAGACTCAGTGATTAGATACATGTGAGATCTGAGATGAGAACCTTCCATTCTTTCCATGCTCTGTCACCACCTCTGGAATAAGTCACCTCTGGAATAATTTCTACTGAAAACTGCACAATCCACACTAGCTTAGTAGCCCCTAGAAGTATTTATTGGTTTCTCAATAGTTGTGTAGACAAACGGCAGGACCATATCAATAGTTTCAAGCTCCCAGAAGTGACTGATGTTAACCTTATCCCCTGGGAGATGTCCCTGGCTCCCAGATCTTGGTTATTCAGGCAGAAATATTAATGCAACACCACAGGGGTCTCTCCTGGGAATGCTGTGGTAAGAACATAGAGGTTTTTGGGGGGTTCTCAGTCTGTATTTGTTCTGCTGAGGATTTGCTTTTTTCCCCCAAGTATCAATTGGGAGAAGGGATGATCTATAACATCAGTTTTTAGGATTAGACAGGAACTAGATTTGGTGGGAACCCATCTTATTATGTATATATCTTCTCCAAACATTTCAACCCAGGTGAAATATGGATTACAATGACCATCAAGGGCATCTTTGACAGGTAGGAAACCTCTCACAGAGGAGCATGAAGGTTTGGGCTTATAGTAGGGCTAATATGAATGCAGGGGTTGCACTTGACTTTAGAAAGCCTAGGAGCCCAGTCTGGGAATTCACTTTATATGCACATACACACTCTGGGGCTTTTTTGGTCCCTGGAAATGTTGCTTCTATCTTCTTGCCTGCTCCGGGTTCCCTGTATGGCTCCCAGAGTACCCGTGTGCTGTTGGGGATGGAGAAAGGGAAGGAAGTGACCATATCACCCTTCACTCCCAACTGAGTGCAGACATTGAATGGGAAATCCTTAATTCCACTCTGTGACAGACAAGTGGGAATAATTAATAACAGGAATCAAAGGAAGGAAACAAAACACCATAAATAAAACACTTGCTCCCCAGGTAATACTTACTATTGTCTCAGGGCCAAAGCTGCCCATCCTGATATATATAAGGATTTGCCACAAAGTCTTTGATACTCCTCCCCTCAAGAAGTGGAGCTTTTCCTTCTAAGTGTGAACCAAATTTATTTTATGTTTTATTTTATTTATTTATTTGGCTGTGCCAGATCTCAGGTGCTGCATACAGAATCCTTAGCTGTGGCAGGTGGGATCTAGTTCCCCAACCAGGGCTCCAACTGGGGTCCCCTGCATTGGGCATCTAAGCCACTGGGGCCACCAGGGAAGTCCCAAGTGTGGAACAATTGTAGTGATTCACTTCTGGCATACAGAGCGTGGCAAAAGTAATGGAATATCACTTCCAAGATTACCCTATAGAAAGAGTATGTCTCCCATCTCCCTCTCTCTTTCATTTTCTTTTTTGCTTTACTCACTGTGAAGAACGACATGTCATGGGTGGCACTGTGGAGAGGCCCATGTGAGAAGGAACTGTGGCCTCCTGCCCAGTCATGTGACTGAGTTTGGGAGCAGATCCTACAGCACAGTCAGATCTTCACAGACTGCAGCCCTGACAGCTTGACTTAGCCTCCCAAGAAACTCTGAGGCAGGACCACCCAGCTAAGTCACTCCCAGATGCCTGACCCCAGGGAACTTGTTGTTGTTTAGTTGCTAAGTCATGTCCTACTCTTTGTGACCCCGTGGACTGCAGCCCGCCAGGCTCCTCTGTCCATGGAATTTCCCAGGCAAGAATACTGGAGCGGGTTGACATTTCCTTTTCCAGGGGATCTTCCTGACCTAGGGATCAAACCCACGCATCCCCTGCTTGGCAGGTGGATTCTTTACCACTTAGCCACCTGGGAAGCTATTGAGACAATGATGGGTAATACACTTCAATGCTTTCAAAGTGGAGAGTCCCTCAGGGGTGGAGAGTACTGGGCTGATCTCCCTGGGCAAGATTGTCATCTGCTTTAAGACTCCTACACATAAGCCAGAGTCTTCAAACAGAAATTCTTGAACCTCGAAGAAATGAGTTTTAAATAGGTTAAATATTCCTATTATTACTCATACTAAAACGTTGTCATATATTCCCCCCTCCCCCGCAAAGAAATGCTGTGTCAAGGTATGACTTGTTCATTTCTTTCAGACTTCTCCAACATCACTAACTTTTTAATTCAGCTGTGAACATTGATCACAAACAAATAACTGTCAGTTGAAATCACTTGTCTCCCAAGAAAGCAAATTCAGCCCTTAACTGCTTCATTTCATTGTTGGACATAGTTTTCTGCACAGAATGATAAATCCAAAAGGAATTTCAGGGTTGTACATAGCTTATCTCAGGCTGATTCTATTGGATGATGCCAATTTATGTACAAATGAATCATTTAATGCCAGATAGTCTAGAGATCAAATTACCAACATCCATTAGATCATCGAAAAAGCAAGAAAGTTCCAGAAAAACATCTATTTCTGCTTTATTGACTATGCCAGAGCCTTGGACTGTGTGGATCACAATAAACTGTGGAAAATTCTGAAAGAGATGGGAATACCAGACCACCTGACCTGCCTCTTGAGAAACCTGTATGCCAGTCAGGAAACAATAGTTAGAACTGGACATGGAACAACAGACTGGTTCCAAATAGGAAAAGGAGTACGTCAAGGCTGTATATTGTCACCCTGCTTATTTAACTTATATACAGAGTACATCATGAGAAATGCTGGGCTGGATGAAGCACAAGCTGGAATCAAGATTGCTGGGAGAAATATCAATAACCTCAGATATGCAGATGACACCACCCTTATGGCAGAAAGTGAAGAGGAACTAAAGAGCCTCTTGATGAAAGTGAAAGAGGAGAGTGAAAAAGTTGGCTTAAAGCTCAACATTCAGAAAACGAAGATCATGGCATCTGGTCCCATCACTTCATGGGAGATAGATGGAGAAACAGTAGAAATAGTGGCAGACTTTATTTTTGGGGGCTCCTAAATCACAGCAAATGGTGATTGCAGCCATGAAATTAAAAGATGCTTACTCCTTGGAAGCAAAGTTATGACCAACCTAGATAGCATATTCAAAAGCAAAGACATTACTTTGCCAACAAAGTTTCGTCTAGTCAAGGCTATGGTTTTTCCAGTAGTCATGTATGGATATGAGAGTTGGACTATAAAGAAAGCTGAGTGCCAAAGAATTGATGCTTTTAAACTGTGGTGTTAGAGAAGACACTTGAGAGTCCCTTGGACTCCAAGGAGATCCAAACAATCCATCCTAAAGGAGATCAGTCCTGAGTGTTCATTGGAAGGACTGATGTTGAAGCTGAAACTCCAATACTTTGGCCACCTGATGCGAAGAGCTGACTTATTTGCAAAGACCCTGATGCTGGGAACGATTGACAGAGGATGAGATGGTTGGATGGCATCACTGACTCGATGGACATGAGTTTGGATAAACTCCGGGAGTTGGTGATAGACAGGGAGGCCTGGCGTGCTGCAGTCCATGGGGTCACAAAGAGTCAGACACGACTGAGAGACTGAACTGAACTGAACTGAGTCTAGGTATGTTCCCAGCTGTCCCCTCCGTAGGGAAGGGAGGAGCCTGCAAGCCTCAGCTGCTTCCAGGATACAGATGATCATCCTTGAAGGCCTGCCATTGAAATCAGGGAGAGGATAATATTTCTGGACCAGGTAATTAGGGGTTAACTGCATGAGTGAGGAAGCTCATACACAAATTATTAACATCTAAGCTTAATGCCCTCCCACCCCCACAGTCACCCTCCACCCCACTTCTTGTAGCTACTGACTGACACTGGCAATGACCTTTCTGTTAATTCAACAAACATTTACCAAAGGCTTACATGGCTAAGTGCCCTAAGTAGACTAGGCCAGAATGCACTTATGTAAAGATGTTAATAAGATGGGAGTTTCTGATTCCTAAGCCTACCTAGGAATGAGTCTGGAGATAGGTTATTTGGGGAGGAAGAACCCAGTACATTCACTTTTTTATTTTTTTAAAAAATTATTTATTTGCCTGCATCGAGTCTTAGTTGTGGCACATGGGATCTTGTGGATCTTTCGTTGCAGCACATGGACTGTCTAGTCGCAATGTGAAGGCTCCAGAGCATATGGGCTTCAGTACTTGCAGTGCATGGGCTTAGTTGCTCCCAGGCATGTGGGCTCTTCCTGGACTAGGGATCAAACCAGTATCCCCCGCACTGCAAGGTGGACTCTTAACCATGGGACCACCAGCTCATACATTCATCCTATGATCCTCGCTTGTAAAGAAAGCCCTGGGGAAGTGGATTCTCCTCCTATCAGATCAGATCAGATCAGATCAGTCGCTCAGTCGTGTCCGACTCTTTGCGACCCCATGAATCGCAGCACGCCAGGCCTCCCTGTCCATCACAAACTCCCGGAGGTCACCCAGACTCACATCCATCGAGTCAGTGATGCCATCCAGCCATCTCATCCTCTGTCGTCCCCTTCTCCTCCTGCCCCCAATCCCTCCCAGCATCACAGTCTTCTCCAATGAGTCAACTCTTCGCATGAGGTGGCCAAAATACTGGAGTTTCAGCTTTAGCATCATTCCTTCCAAAGAAATCCCAGGGCTGATCTCCTTCAGAATGGACTGGTTGGATCTCCTTGCAGTCCAAGGGACTCTCAAGAGTCTTCTCCAACACCACAGTTCAAAAGCATCAATTCTTCGGCGCTCAGCCTTCTTCACAGTCCAGCTCTCACTGCCTCTCAATTCAGCTCCTAATATATCACAGATTCCTTTCCAGAGACCAGACAAGCGTTCTTTTCTCCCCCACCCTCACTACCCTTTGGCTGTCCCGTATCCTCTTTCCTCCCTTCACCCTCAGCGCCCTCTCGCTGTCCCGTATCCTCTTTCCTCCCTTCTCCCAATATGATGCTGCACTTTATTATATAGAATTATTTGAGTAGTTATCAGAACAGCTCAAAAAATCATGAGGATCATACAAGATAAGCATAGTACACATAGCCCATACCAGATGAGTTGCTTTTGGAGGGTCTTGGACCTCAGAAAGCTGTCCTTTTTCTCATGGATTTCAGATTAAGTTACTTGCGTCATCTTGAGGTTGTCACTGTCTCAGCTTCCCATACCAGAAGTCTCATACCAGTCTCATGATGCCAGTGACACTCTTAGCTATAAGAGGGAAGGGAATGAAGAAGAGGAAGAATTTCTATTCACTTGACCCCCTCATTCCTGTTTCCACCAAAACAGCAAAAAAATAGTGCCTATTTGGTCCCCATAAATTTTGGAGGTATCTTGAATGCCTCCCCATTTGATGTCAATAGAGCAGAATAATAGTGACAAAGGAGGAGTTATTCTGTACTTTCATTGAAAAAGGCCAGTGCAGAAAGACTGCCATGGAGATTTTAGTTTGTTTTTTTTTTTTCTTGTGGCACCATTTGACTTGTGGGATCTTAGTTCTCTGTCCAGGGATCAGACCCATGCCCCTTGCATTGGAAGCAGAGTCTCAACCAGTGGACTGCTAGGGAAGCCCCAGAGTTTAGATTTGATGAGTGTGCACCCACTGGAGTTAAGTCTGCAGATCTGCTGACTATGCCATAAAGTGAGCTGAGAGGAAGCTGAGACCACGACAACCTCAAGACGATGCAAGTAACTTAATCTGAAATCCATGAGAAAAAGGACCGCTTGCTGAGGTCCAAGACCCCCCAAAAGCAAGTCATTAAGTGACAATAGGAGCAACACAGACACTTCCTCTGTAACATGGGAGTAGGTAGGATGCTACCTGTTTCATATCAGAGGGGCTCCGGGCAGTGAATTACAGATAATCAATTAGTTGACAGTGCCCAAGAACCTCCTGTTAAGCACAGCAGAGGGTAGAATTAGAATGGGTTGGCAGTAGAACTGTGCTTTGAGAATGATTATAGCATGTATGTCTTGACTCCCTACTTCTGGTGTCAGCTTCGCAGACCAATGAACCCACTTGAATGTATACTACTTCTGGAAGAGATATTCATAAATTCCTGTCTCCTTTGTAAGGTGCTATAGTTTTTGCAAAAGGTTTGTGTAGGATGCTTCTATTGTGTATCTAATGTGTACATATATGCGTATGTCTCAATATGGTATATGTTTGTATTTTGTATATTACAAAATCAAGTTGACTTTTTCTTTTTTAATGAGTGGCTGGTGACTGAGCTATAAAATGATAGGGCTCTAGTCAAGTCAGATTATTATAGTAGCAATTTACCTGAAGCCTTTGGAATGATATGATGAATTTCCATGACTCATAAAACAACATGAGGCTCTTGGCAGACTGACTCTAGCCAAAATTAACCAAGCCAGCGGTCATTAAAAATTCAATAAAACAGAACTTCATCTTAGTGCCATGATCAGTTAAAACATAGCCAAGCCACCAAGACCGTATGGGTTTAACACCACCCAATAGAGCTATGGGCTTAGAGCTCCAAAAACTGATACTTAAAAAATAATTCATTAGACAAGTCCTACAGACAACATGACAGGTAAGGATACAGTCCTGAGAAAGAAATAGGATCCTTGCCTGTTTTCCAAGTTTACAGTCACAAAAGCTGTGACTTTTGTGACAGGCTTTCTTTGGGATAGCAAGTTACTTTTCAGACTTTGCACTTCTGTTGGTGTAAGGGCCAAGGAGTAGATGAAATTAACCTCAGTGAAGCCTTTGGTGAGATTTTTGAAACCCTGGCACCAAGTATTTGTTTAGGAAGTTCTTTTACCCACTAGGTATTCCCAGGTGGCTCTAGTGGTAAAGAACCCGTCTGCCAATGCAGGTTAGACATAAGAGACGCCAGTTTGATTCCTTGGGTCAGGAAGATCCCCTGGAGAAGGAAATGGCAATCCACTCCAGTTTTCTTTCCTGAGGAATTCCATGGACAGAGGAGCCTGGCAGTTTACAATCCACAGAGTCACAGAGTTGGACACAACTGAAGTGACTTAGCATAGCACTACCATCCTACGCAGTAGCACAGGTATGGCTTGTTAAATGATCCCAATAGTAACCATCCAAGAACTCCTTGGAATCCTCTATTCGCTCCTTACAGGCTTCCCAGGTGGCTCAGTGGTAAAGAATTCTATCAATGAAGGAGACGCGGATTTGACCCCTGGGTCGGAAAGATCCCCTGAAGAAGGAAATGGCAACCACTCCAGTATTCTTGCCTGGGAAGTCCCTTGGACAGAGGAGCCTGGCAGGCTGCAGTCCATGGGTTCTTCATAAGAGTTGGACACAACTTAGTGACTAAATGATAATAATTCTTCTGTTAGCTTGTGTTGTCATTCAGCTCCTATCCAATCACCGACAGGATGAAATTAAGGGACCTCATCCTTTTGTGAATACTGGCCTGTCTCTTTAAGGCTGAAGACTTGACTATCAGTCTCCATTTAATCTATCACTGATAAAGTTATCAAGTAACCTAGTGTCTGCTAAATGAGCTATAAGAAAACACCTTAGAAATACAAAGGGATTGCACTGTGACGTGTAGGCCAAAGCTAACTCTACCTAAGAGGGTGGAGAAGGAAATATACTGGTTGTTTCCACCTAGATCCTGATGACATTGATTTAGAATTCCTTTTCTGTCCTTTTGAGAATTGGTTACAGTGAGCACAAAAACAGCATGCTCGGCTTATTTACTCAATGTAGTGCTTGCGCTGTACAGAATATGCCAACCCTCCCACTGCTCCCAAGAACAGTGGGGTGTGTGTATGTTGGGGGGTGACCTGGGGAAGGGAAACTGACTTTGGCTGGGGAGAGGGAAACAGAGTTTCAGTTGAAATAATTTATCAGCAAAACCTGGAAAATGCTGAGCAAGAGGGCACTCTTAATAATCGTGCTGCAACATGGTCCTGACTGGGACCACACCCAGCAAACAAATAGATAAAGATCATCCTACTTTGAAAATTAGGTCAGGACCTAACCTTCCAAAGGCTTCCTTCATAGCTCAGTTGGTTAAGAATCCACCTGCAATGCAGGAGACCCTGGCTCATTTCCTGGATCGGGAAGATCCACTGAAGGGATAGGCTACCCACACCAGTATTCTTAGGCTTCCCTTGTGGCTCGGCTGGTGAAGAATCCGCAGGAGACCTGGGCTCAATCCCTGAGTTGAGAAGATCCCCTGCAGAAGGCAAAGGCTACCCACTTCAGTATTCTGGCCTGGAGAATTCCATGGACTGTATAGTCCATGGGGTTGCAGAGTTGGACACGACTGAGCGAACTCTCCAAAACAAGAAAAAAAAGTCTAGGCAATGGCAACCCACTCCAGTACTCTTGCCTGGAAAATCCCATGGGCAGAGGAGCCTGGTCGGCTGCAGTCCATGGGGTCGCACAGAGTCGGACACGACTGAGCGACTTCACTTTTTTCACTTTCATGCATTGGAGAAGGAAATGGCAACCCACTCCAGTGTTCTTGCCTGGAGAATCCCAGGGATGGGGTCGCACAGAGTCGGACATGACTAAAGCGACTTAGCAGCAGCAGCAGGATTACATAAAACTAGAGTGATACACACTTGCCCAAAGAAAACTCATGTCTAAATCTGCTGTCAACAGGCTGCAACTGCCTCCAAACTGATAGAGGATACCATCTTTTTAAAAGGTAATTAATTACTATTGCCTACAGTACTTGGCACCTTACAAAGTGAAACTGTTGGATGAGTGTTTTTGCTGGAGTTGTGTGCACCACAGATGATGGAGCTTCTTACCCAGCTTGATATGGAAATAAACTCAGGTAGGAAGTTGAAGAATTTCCAGGGAAAGGGACAAAGAGCTGAGGCATACAGGTGTCTCCAGAGCCTTTGGGGGCATTGTGAACAGCTCACTAGTGCAGGGAAAAGCGTATCAAGGCATATCTGGGGCTGGCTCACCCTCAGAGCTAGGTCAGCCTTGGAAGGTTTTAACCAGTGTAGCAACGTGGTCAATATTTGCTATTTAGATGAACCACTGGCATCTGGGCAGAAGATGAAATGGAGTAGGGACAGTGAGACCAGTTGCAAACAGACTAGGCTACAATAAAATCAAGCCAGTGTTCAAAATGTGATAGTGTGATAGGCCAAAGGCAAGCTCTGGAGCACAGGCAGAGGATTGGGGTTTGTACACTACTGCTTTTAGGGCCTGGATAGGCCTTAACCCAAACACCCCAGATTCCCAAAGCACAGGATGGGGCTGGTTGGCAATAAGCCTCAGGAAAGATTCTTTAATTCCCAAAACAGGTATACCTACACTTACTTTGCCTCTTTAAAAAAAAAAAACTCCCTTTTTGGTACATAGGGACTTAAAAGAACCACAGAAGTCAGAAGAGATCTTATAAATCAACCTAACATTTATAAGACCTGCTCTGGGCAGTTAACACAGTTTTTTTACAATGAAGAGTTATCTAACTCTGAACATACTGTACATGGCAATTAGAAATTGTCATGGTAAGAAAAAAACCACTGCCCACTTTCCGTGACCAACACAAAACAGCCAGAAACAGTAAAGAAAATGTAAGGACAAAGGTGGGGTTTGTTTTTATTATAAAAGAAAAAAAAATAGTAACTCCTCAGGAATCTTAACAAAGAAGGGACTATTTCACACTCAGAGAACAGACACCAAGATACAAAATTACAACTGTTTAGACTCCAGACTTGTCCCATCTCCTCCAGAGCAGAGATGGGGAGGAGACAGCTGAAGCAAACAAGCAATTCTGTAAAACAAAGACTTAGAAACCCTAACAAATATGATTAAAATCTAAAATTCTGTTTTGCTTTAAAAAAAAAAAAATCTTTTTTTTTTTTTTAAATATTATCAAAAGGCCTGCTTTAGTGACATGCTAGTCCCACCGGAAAATAACCCCAATACCCCCTTGTCAGTAACATGCTCAAGTTGACCAGCCAACTCATATTTCCAAACCCCTGTGTGTACAAGTACATGTGTGTCTTTTAAACCTGGGGCTCAGGTGATGGTTACTGCTATCTGGGCTTCCACCTGTTAACCAACCAACATCAGCCTCCCAGAAGGGCAGGAAGGGCAGAGAGAAGCCCTGAAGTGGTAGTGAGGGAATATCAGCCCCAAACAGCCAACTTTGCCAGCACAGCCTCTCCCATCCCCACGCCCACTCAAAAGGAGATCCTTATTTCTAACCAGACTACTTAGTCTCAAATTTGGGTTCCCCATAGCCAGAATGGCTTTTTCTCCCTAAAGAGAAAACACACATTTATCTGCACACCCATATATATAATTTTTTTGTTTTTATATTTAAATATAAAAATACTACTCTGCTTTGTGTTATAAATGGAGGACCACACAATGAGAACTTTTTCTTTTAAGGTAGGGCCATCCATCCATTTATGCGGAGCCTGTTAGGGCGTTGAGCCCCAGGCAAGGGAAGCACCACACCAGGAGATCTAGGGCATTTTCCTACCTGACTTCCCACCCTTCCTTCCCCCCTAATTTTCACTTTTGATAGAAAGTTGGTTACAACCTTGTAAGTAATGGAACTTCCCACCAAGAAGGGAAATCCTAACCTAACCATAGAATCCAGCACCCCTGTCCCCAACTCTGTAACCACTCAGAAAAAGTCCTCCCCATCCCTTCACAATGACTGGGCTCTCTGTCTGGAGAGCTATGCCTATTGGACAAACACACCTGATTAAATGGAAGCAGTGGTTATGTTTCCCCGCCCCCTCCCAACTAATGCACTAGAAAGCTTCGGTGATAGGAAAAAGAAAAGGGCAGGGGTAGGTAGGTGGTTGTGAAGTGATTAAGAACTTGACCCCTTCAATCCTGACCAAAGAAATCAAGAGATATTAACTGGGTGTGAGGAATTAAAAAAAAAAAAAGACCTTGATATTCCACCCTTTGAGTTATAGCTATTATGACATTGAGAGGGGCGAGAGTGGGAGAAAGATGTAGAATTAAGAGGGGTTTCGAGGGCTGCAAGTCTAGTCCACTTAGTTCTTGTACTGGAAGGGCTCGTCACCGGTTTCGTTCAGAAGACAAGTGCGGATGAGGGCTTCCGTCACGGCGAAGGGGTCACAGTTGGCAGACGGGCGACGGTCTTCGAAGTAGCCCTTCTTCTCCTGGCCAACAGTCCGGGGGATGCGGATGCTAGCACCACGGTTGGCCACGCCGGCAGAGAAGTCGTTGATGTTGGAGGTTTCGTGGAATCCAGTTAGGCGCCGGGCGTTGTCCAGGCCCCCCTTGGGATCGTAGGCTCGGATGTGGTACTGGTGCCGCTTGCTTAGTTTCTCAATGGCCTCCTCAATGTACCTGGAAGAAACAGGCAAGATGAGGGTCCGAACTGCCATCAGGAAACCTGCCCTTCAAGGAGCAGGTATGAATCCAAGAATGGAGTGACTCATCTTCCAAAGACTGTTTTCCAGGCCCAAAAGAAATTGTCCACAAAGGCAGCACCCTGCCTTACAACCTATGTCTCTTAGTGCTGGGCAGGCAGTAGATGTCCCAATGAAACTCTCTCCCACCCATAGGCGTTAAGCTCATTCAGAAGCTTGTATTCTTATTAATTTAGTTCTTACTAAAGATTTTCAAAAGCATTCATCTGTGTCAACTTTCCCTATCACCATTCTTGAACGCTACTCTTGAAGAGTATTTTGGGGGAACCGTCCATATAGTAATAAAATGACAGGGTCAGAAGACAGTTTTTGAAGCTGAGTACCAAGAGCTAAAGGCCCCAACTGGGAAGGCAGCTTACTCATCCCCAATATATCAAACCCCCAGCAGGTATTCTTGCAGAGAGAGTGAAATGGCCCTGGCTGGAGGCGACACTCACTTCAGACCATTCTCCTCTCGCATGGCCTTGGTGCTAAAGTTGGTGTGGCAGCCAGCACCATTCCAGTTTCCAGGAATGGGCTTAGGATCAAAGGTGGCGATCACTCCAAAGTCTTCACACACACGATGCAAGATGAAACGGGCCACCCAGAGATGATCACCCATGTCGATTCCTTCACAGGGTCCTATCTGGAATTCCCACTAGAGAGAACGAGAAGATGGGCCTTGATGGCAAAACCAGCTGTTCACCCCAACCCAGAAGCTGACACTTGCTCCCTGCTCATCTCTACACCAAGCCACCTTGAGGGCTTTGGGTTAAGGAGTGGGCACCATAATAAGCCCTTCCTAGCAAAAGCCCCCACATGCCTCTAGGTGGGGCAGGTGGTGGGCTAGAGACCTTTACCTGTGCAGGCATGACCTCGGCGTTGGTGCCCCCGATCTTGATGCCGGCGTACAAGCAGGCCCGGTAGTGAGCCTCCACAATATCCCTGCCGTAGGCCTTGTCTGCTCCCACACCACAGTAGTAGGGACCTGGAGAGGCATCAAGATGGAAGATCAAGAGGCAGGATGTCAAGAAAATTCCTATCTAAGTGAGATGCATGGCCCAAAGTCAGAAGTCAGAAAGTTCTCACACCTTCTCCTGGAATCACCATCCCTGCCTTTACCGGGAGGCAGATGAGTGGTGTGCAGTGGGCTCCTCTGGGTTGACACAAACTAGAGCCCATGGTTTTCATGCAATGTTGACATCTCAACATCCATTATTTGGATTTAGGTAACACAAGGGCTAACTCTCTACACTATTATTTCAGCCAGTCTCGGGGATAGCCTCCTAGCTTTTTGGTCTACAAGGATTCACTACCATCTCCAGAGAGACTTCCCTTGGCAATTAAGCACTTGGGGAGAGGCAAGATTCACCTCTCACCAAGGAGACTTACCTTGGGGCCCAGGAAAGCCATTGGACGGCCAACCAAAGGGGTGCCCATCAGTGCCCATGAGGGTATATTCCTGCTCCATTCCAAACCAGGGGCGCTGGTTGCTCACCATGTCCATTATCCGTTTACAGGTGTGCCTTAAATTGGTCTCTAGGAGAAAGAGTGGACACACTATTAGAGATACATGGACAAATGCACTGAATCCCCGTGTTGATGGGAAGTCGTCCTCAGATTCCAGGTACCTGAGATGTCATTTACCGAACTGACCCAGGGTCAACCTTCGGTGCCCTGGTCAGTGTGAGAGGGGATGATAAGAGAAGCTACGATTATGTATCTGTAGGGAGACTCTCAAAAGGCTTTATTTATAACTAAACTGGGTCACAACAAAGTCACATGGGAGAGGACCCAGAGGACACAGCAAGGGTTCACCTTATCTGCAAGCTGGCCCCTTCCCAAGTACCAAATGTCAGGCACTTGAACCCTCTATTCACAGAAGAACTGCTTCTAGCTGTTAGACCTATTCCTGGTTTCTCAAGCATTTACAGCCAAATCTACAATTTTTATTGAGAGAATCATTTGTCTAGTCTATCAACAGCCTTACTTACATTCCTGGTGAGAAGATACAAAGTACTAAGTTCTATAGTACTGGCTCATGCCAAAAAAACCCAACCAAAAAAGGCGACAAGCTCAACCAGGAAAAATTTCTATGCTATAACAGATCTTTACAGATTATTATTGGCTGTTTCACTATGTCCCAGGAACCATTTTCAGACCTCTATGATATGCAAATGATACCACTCTAATGGCAGAAAGCAAAGAGGAACTAAAGAGCCTCTTGATGAGGGTAAAAGAGGAGAGTGGGAAAAGAAGGCTTAAAACTCAACATTTAAAAAATTCAGATCATGGCATTTGGTCACTTCGTGGCAAATAGAAGGGGAAAAAGTACAAACAGTGACAGACTTTATTTTGGGGGGCTCCAAAATCACTGTGGATGGTGACTGCAGCCATGAAATTAAAAGATGCTTGCTCCTTGGAAGGAAAGCTGTGACAAACCTAAACAGTGTATTAGAAAGCAGAGATACCGCTTTTCTGACAAAAGTCTATCTGGTCAAAGCTATGGTTTTTCCAGTAGTCATGTACAGATGTAGGAGTCGGACCATTACGAAGTCTGAACGCGAAAGAATCGATGCTTTCAAATTGTGGTGCTGGAGAACTTTTGAAAGTCCCTTGAACTGCAAGGAGATCAACTTAGTCAATCCTAAAGGAAATCAACCCTGAATGTTCACTGGAAGGACTGATGCTGAAGCTGAAGCTCCAATACTTTGGCCATCTGATGTAAGGAGTTGACTCATTGGAAAAGACCTTGATGCTGGAAAAGATTGAGGGCAGGAGGAAAAGGCGATGACAGAGGATGAAATGGTTGGATGGCATTACTGACTCAATGGACTTAGAGTTTGACCAAACTCCAGAAGACGGTGAAGGACAGGGAAGCCTGGTGTGTTGTAGTCCACAGGGTCGCAGAGTCAGCTCCATCTTCCTAATAAGCCTAAGATGGGTATTATAAGTCTCCCTTTTTACAAGTGAGAAAATGAGGCTCAGAGATGGCAGGGAACCTGCCGGGGTAGGCAGCAGAATCAGGAAACCCTGCCTGTCTTGACTTCAGAACTCAGGTCTTTCACCACAATTTAATGCCTCCTAAGACAGACTTTTGGGGGTTTCCCTAAGTGGCTCAAATGGTAAAGAATCCACCTGCAATGCAGGAGGACCTGGGTTCCATCCCTGGGTTGGGAAGATCATCTGGAGAAGGGAAAGGCTACCCAATCCAGTATTCTGGCCTAGAGAATTCCTTGGACTGTATAGTACATGGGGTCACAAAGAGTTGGACACAACTGAGCGACTTTCACTTTTCACTTCAAAACAAAGACAAGTTAGGCTCAGAGTCACTAAGTAAGGACTTGCCAAAAAGTCTCACTGGCCAAGTATGGCAAGACTTCATGGAAGTGAGACTCCAGCGGAGTTTAAAAAAGTGAATGGCAGAAAACTGGGACAAACAGGTCTGCTAGAAAAAAACCAAAGGTGCAGTTATAGCAAACCTCACGGCAAACATATGTTATCGTGAACCAAGATGCTCTTGTTTTAGTCAGTAGACAGAGAAAGAAGACAAGCTCTCTGGAACAAAAAGGCAACCAGTATTTGACATAAAATTCTTCTCAATCATTTGCACATAACTCAATCCTCTATAAACAATTTTATGAGATGGATTTTTATTCGTTGCTCCATTTTTTAAAATTTATTTTTAATTAGTGGATAATTGCTTTACAGTGTTATGTTGATTTCTGCTGTACAACAACGTGAATCAGTTATGTGCTATGCTTAATCGCTCAGTCACGTCCGAGTCTTTGCAACCCCATGGACAAATAGCCTGCCAGGGTCCTCTGTCCATGGGGATTTTCCAGGCAAGAATACTGGAGTGGGTTGCCATTTCCTTCTCCAGGGGATTTTCCCGACCCAAGGATCGAACCCAGAATCATACAGCTATACTTACTATAGCTGTAAGTATACATATAGGACCCTCCCTCTATTCCTCCCCCCATTTTAAAATGGGGGAAGTGACAAGTATAGGGGACAAAATAACTTGCCCAAGTTCATAGCAAGTAAGTGGCAGATCTAGAACTCAAACCCAGCATTCTAACTTTAGAATCCAAGTGCTTAAAATCTACAGGCAGGAGGACTGTGACATGGGACACTCCTCCAGCAAAGATTTAGAAGAATCCAGTGTCTTTTTCTGCAGCCAACAATGGGAGGATGGACCACACAACCTCTCTCAACAAGGAAGTTCAGGATGAGGAGATGCATGTCCAGTCCTTCAGATTTCTAAGAGTTAGTCAGAAGTTAGCTCTAACTTCTAACAGTTACTTCTGGGATAAGCTCGTCTTCCCAATACCGATTTTAGAATATCCTTCCCCTACAACTTTACAATTCATGGATTATGATTAAGTCTATCCTATACAAACCTGCAGGCTTTCGGTTGTACTTGAAGACTTCACAGAACACCAGCTTGTTGGGGTCCTTGCGGAAAGGGTCCCGAAACATGGCAGCGGGGACAAGATACATGTCACTGTTGGAGCCTTCAGACTGAAAAGTACTAGAGCCATCAAAATTCCACTCGGGCAACTCTGTGATAAAAAGAGGGGGAAATTAAAGTTGCAAGCACAAGAACTTTTCAGGGAGGAGTACAGCCTCTCACTTACCTTTTTATCTCTAAGGATCTACACTGTCTTGTCCAGAAAGCCAGTGACGCATGACTGCTGCTAATAACAGGCAAACCCTGATGTTTGCAGGTTGCCCTACAGTCCTTTCTGTGTTCCAAGTAAGACCATTGTATCACTTTCTTAAAAGAAGTACCGATCACAGAAACAACCTAAGAATAATGTTTCCTCTGTAAATAAGTCTACTGGACACCCAGGAGACAAAGTGGACATTTCTAGTCAGTCAGTCATCATTTAAAGAATTGAAATACAGGAGAAATACTCTCTGATAGGCCATCTGTGTTGCTTATTTCTTTCACTTCCCACCCCCACCCCACACTGTGTAATGGACAGTCCCAGAGCATGTGGTGTCCTTATTTTAACAGATAAACAGACACTAGCTGGATGATTTATTCAAGGGTGCTCCCATGTAACTTATCCACACTATGTTTTAAAGGCGAGTTCCTTCATCTCTCTCCAGTTGACTATGAGTTCTCTGAAGGCAGAGACTAGACTCTCATATTTCCAGGGCCTGTGCAATACCTGCCACATAGCAGGTACACACTAGATGTATTGTATTATAGCCATTCATTCATTCACTCAAATATGAGCATTATCAGAAGACTAAGCTATCCTAAATCAGGTAAAAGATGATGGACCTCAGTCCCTTTCCAGAAGGAGGGCAGCTATGGTTTGTTCTAGATCAAAGAATAAAAAAAGACAAAAGTCATCCCAATTCATATAATAGCTTCTGTAGGATAAGCAATCAGCCAGTTTAAGAATTCTAAAAGTGCATCAGCGAAAAACAAATGATGGCTAGCTCTACTTAGATACCACTTTTAGGGTGTTTGCTTTACATCTAGAACCTAAGTGACACATTCAAAAGAGTTTGTATAGCAGATGGAATAGTCAGGTTAGAGCTGTGGTTTTCAAACTGGGTTCTTGGAGGTACCTTAAATCAGCCTGAGATGGGATGCCCAAGTCAACAAAGTTCCCAATCCCACTCCCCCAGACTTCATATTTTTTCTTTCAATATGCAAGACTCAATTTAAATAAAGGGGTCCATTGTTAATGCTTGGAGGCAGTGTAGGAGCTTAATGTTGACTGAATAAAGTCTGTAAAGTCCTGCCTTAGAAAAGCTTTACATCAGAATAAAGAGGCCAGATCTAGTGGCTTGGTCTCAGGCTGCCACCCACCCCCAATTCTGCCCAGCCTCTCACCTTCTATACACTTGGGTTCAGAATCCAAGGTTCGGGTCTTGCAGCGCAGTCCTTCTCCAGTACCATCGATCCAGATGTACATAGCTTGGACTTTATCGCCCTGAGGTAGGGCCATGTACACCTGCTTGATGCCTTTGTTCAAGTGGGAGCTCGCCGAGGTGGCCATGGTGGAAGGTGTTCTGAAGAAAGAAAGAGAAAAAAAATAAAATAAGAACACCAACTCCAAATAGATCCTCTGCAGGAATAACGCAATAAGGACAATTAAATCAAGAAGTCACAGTGAGAGTGGCGGCCCCTCCCTTTGGAAGTCACACACTCAAAAGTACAGTACATTTATTTAACTTGCTTTCAGGGAGATTAAAGTTTTATACTAAACAAAAGTCTCCTTATTCACTTCCTCAAGCCAGAATCTAAACTTTTGAGCACTAAGTTCTATTTTTGCAGTTTGTCAGAGGTGGAAGAATTGTTTCATTTTTCATACTAAGATACTGGGGGGCAGAGGGATGGGCGGGTGGTGAACCCAAAACAAAATACGAAAGTTCAGAAACAGTCTGCAGAACAGACATCTGTCTCCAAGTAAAATCCAGCCACAGAAAGGCTTGGCTGCTGTGATCTCCTGGTTAAGTTTACCCTTTTCCTTATGCCCCAGAGGATGCCTCAATAAAAAGTTCTTTTGAAGATTCCTCCACCCTTCCAAATAAACAACCCACCCCATTCCCATTTAGCTGGAAGGATGAAACCGGGGCTAGCTAGAAGATTTAAGAGCCGGTGGCTTCCTAATGACTAATGTGTACTTTGGTACATTTGATCCAACCTGGATTTTAAGATACACACTGGCATGACTTCCATCACTTTGAGGCAAAGTTCTCATTTCAGAGAGTAGACTTAAGTTTGAGAGTGACCAGATTCCACCAGAGAACTTTAAGTTAATTAAGAAATTCCCACTTCTAAATCAAAAAGATCTGGGGTTTCAAAAGCTGAGGCATGCTAAAATCTGTGAGCCACCACCGCAAAACCTCTCAAAGAAGAGACACTGAAGCCACAAAATCAAACCCCAACACAAAGAGGAAACGTTCTACCTCCTCCCTCCCCCATTGATCGCCCAGGGTGGCTGGAGAGGGAACATATTGTTCTCCTCCAATGACTTGGGCAACTTTCTAAAGTACAGTGGCAAAGTTTCTATGGGCAACCGTCCATGTTTGCCCAGCTGAAAACAACTGCTTCTCCCTGCAACAGCCTCACCCTTCCCCTCCGGGAAGAGAAGCTGTCTGTCAAGTTGTGTTAGCAGACAATCTTTGCCGACTCCCTCTAGACATGGTCAGTCAAATCCCACCTCTTATGCCCATCGCCCATCCTGCCTTTAAAAGCCAGTAGGAGCAATTCCAGACCCTTTCAGCTCCCAGCTATAACCCCGTCTCTGGCTTTCCTCTCCCACCGGTTACCACCTCCAATTTCAAGTCACACTTTCTCCCTTAAGCCTCGCGGCCTGTTCTTTTCGGTGATGCCAACTCGGTTCCGTGACAGGTTGGATGCCAACAGCCGCCTGCTCTATCAACTAGTGCCGCCGAGATGCCGAGATTTTAGGTGGTGGTGGGGATGGAGGGCTGGGATTCTGCGGTCCTTAGCGGTTTCTTGCAGCTGCGGTGGGAGCAGGGTCCTGGATCCCTGCTCCTCACTCACCCCAGCCACGTAAGATCAAAGGTATCGATGATGCCCTCCTTGGCCCTTCTCCTTTTGGAGTGGCGTTCGCGCCTCTCGTGGGTCTCCGGCTCTCGCTGGTCCACGCACCGGAGCTTTCTGGGCGAGGGAGACGGAGAAGGAGAGGGGGTCGGACTGCGGTCGGAATCGCACCGGGTGGAGAAGGAATACGAAGGCTCCTGAGCCGACTTAATCTTGACTCGCGGTTTCTCTCCGGCGTTCACCGAGTAGGCGACGAAGCCGAAGCAGTTGGAGGGGGGACCCCGAGGACCGAGATTCCAGGTCGTCTTCATCTTCGTTCGTGTTCTTATTCGCGGATTTGCGGCCGGGGGAGCATCCCCGCTTCCCGCCCCCAGGGTAGTTGGGAAAATCCACTTTGAGAGCAGCCCTTTCCCACTGAAACGTCCCCAAAGTCGGCGCCCCTCCCCTTGGGCCCCCGTCTGGATCTCAGGGCGTCGCCGAGGGGGCCATACCCCTCCAAGGCCGGGGCGGGGAGGGGGTGGGGAGCTGGGGAGTCCGCCGGAGGGACAGCGCGCCGCTGCTGCCCCTGTCCGGCCAGCCAGGCCTCTCCACCCGCCGCGCCCGCCGGCCACGCCGCGCTCCCGGGCTCCCCATTGTTCAGTCACAGGGGTAGACCCCGCGGCGGGAGCGGGCCGCACCACCTACTCTCCCGGCGCCCGGCCTCGGCGTAGGCAGCTAACCGTGCACCGGCGCCAGCAGCCACGGAGAAAAGAGGGCGAGGCTCCCGCAAGGGGACCGCTCCATCCACCACGCACGCCACACGGCCGAGCGGGGGACGCCGGGCCCGGGCAGCGAGCGGGCTCCTCGGCTCGTCCAGCCCAGCGACCTCCAGGGGCGGCGCTTCGGGCCGCCAGCAGCTGAAGAAAGATCAAAACAACTCCCCGCCCTCCGCGAAGCCTGGCGCCCATCGCCGACCCAGACCCGCCCGGAGCCGCGGGCAGCGAAAGCAAGCGGGAGCCCCCCGTCCCACCTCCCTCCAGGTCGGGGCGCAGAGTAGGGCCAGGAGGTGGGAAGGGGCCGAGACGATCGGTCAGGGAGCGGCGGCTCGGGAGGCGGCGCGGCACACTTCCGAGCTCCCCCGCCCGCCCTCCTCCCCGGGCCGGCCAGGTGCTTACCTGGGCGCCGAGCAAAGCGGCAGGGCGAGCAGGCGGCGAGAGCGAGGTGAGGAGAAGAGAGGCGAGGAGGACAGGGAGGTGCTGCTTAGACAGCCTGCTCTTCTCCCATTCTCAGCTCTGCAGGGCGGCCCGCCGCCCAGCGCGCTTTATCGGCGGCCGGGGCCGCCCCCGGCGCCCTGATTGGTTCCCAGAGGCCCGGAGCCCGGGCGGATCAGCAGATGCACCGTCCCGGAACCGCGGCCATTGGGCGAGCCGCCGAGCGGGCGCCGCCGGGTGGGGGCGAGCGGACCCGGGAAAGAAAGAAAGGGAAAGGGCGGTGGGGGAGGGGACACGGGGGGAGGGGCGCGAGGCAGGGCGGGCCGGCGGCGGGCGGGAGGCCCGGGGCCTGCCGGGAAGGACCCCACCGGCCCGGGCTGCCGCGCCCCCCGCCCGCCTGGCCCCGGGCGGTCCCTGCGTGCTCTCCCCGCCTGCGCCCCCAGGTCAGATATTCTGAGGGAGGGTTCTTTTCCCAGGTCCCACTGCACGGCCCAGAGGAAATTCCAGCCCACAGGCACCAGCTTTTGCCTTTCGTTGTTAGAGAACCCCCACTCCCTTGCCCGGCCCTCGGGTCCTGCTTGTGAGGTTGTTCGGGGGTGTGCGGGCTGCAGTAGCCCCGGGCTCCCCGGTGCCTGGGCCGGCCTCGGACGGGGCGGCGCAGACAGGGGGCTGCCGGAGGTAGGCCGGAAACAGCCCCCCGGCCGGCCTTCTCGGCGGGTTTGGGGGTGTGACCTGAAGTCTCCCATCTCCCGTTTGTGGTGAACGCGCTGTGTTTTGTCTCCTCGCGTAGAGAGGATCCCGGCGGGCGGAGACACAGAGCCGGCCTCTGCCACACCTGAGGCAACTCTGCAGCCTCCCTGGACCCAAATTCCCTCATCTGCAAATCAAATAAAGCGGTTCAAGAGAGGACCTTCAGAGCAGAGCAACAGATTTGAAATCCTCTGTGCGAACTGTTTCCCAAGGGCAGCTGACAGGGGATTGAGGTCTTGGCATCTCCCCCTTTAAAACCTAGGCTACATCAAAAATTTAAGTTCTGTCTGGTGTTGCTTTTCATGTAGTTTATTGAACGTCTTTGAAATCTGGAAAACTAGAATCAGTACCCCTTCCTCTTCTCTCCTCAGAGCTTTATAGTTGAGAAAATGTGTGTGTGAACTAAACACACACATTTCAAAGTCTTGAAAGGGATGTTTGTCAACAGATACACAATTTTATATATATGTATACAACACACATAAATATAATGTCTTCATTGCTACCAGCGATAAGGTTTAATCATACTGTTTTTATTGCCTGAATCCTCCTGATGGTGTCTAGCCTTTATGGCACCTTTCAAGGGCCCCAGTATATGAGATTTTCTGTTTGAAAACTAAGAAATCATGTTTCTTTGGAAGAGGAAGGGAAGAAGTTTGCTCTTCTGGTTATTTTTTGTACCACAAATATGGAAAAGAAATGTTGTCTGTGACCACACACATAAGTTGGCTTTTTTGATCAACATCCCTCCCCTGTGAGAGTGTGGCTAACACTGCAGTGCTTTAAGGTGACAGACTCAAGATTCATCTCAGACAGAGGCTTTTGGTATGTTTCAGACAGGTGACATTCTGGACCAGGTCAGTCGCCTTGCAAGTGTAAGGTATTCTGTCCTTACACTTGCACTTAAACTTGTGATCCTTTAAATGATGGCTAAAGGCTGGGCTTCAGGTCAGGCAATGTAGGTTCAAATCTGGGCTTGACTTCTTACCAGCTTTACATTCAGGTGAATGCTTAGCCCTGAAGCCTCAGTTTCTTTGCCTACAAATTACGCATAACAGCTACCTTGTATATTGTAAGGATTAATTGTGATGGCACACACATACAGCAATGCTAGAAAGCAATAATTGTAATTATTATAGGCCAAGATAATCTGAAGGGATTAGATTATTTCTTTCCCTGCCATAACCCATGAAGTACAACTTTCTAACTCTGGGTAATATGCCGCCATTAGTTTTATGAGAGTGGGTTTAGATCTCATAACAAAGTGAGCTGTCTTCATTCCATTTATTTCTGTGAAGTCTTGAGTTTAAATGGTTGAGGAGGGGGTGTTGGGAGGGGAAAGGCCATGTTCTTGTTCTAAAAAACGTTAATTTTCAATTGCCAGACTGCCAGAAGTGAGTCAGAGCCTTCTACTGTACTGGTCACCGCCAGCACCCAAGGTAGGGATCACACACGGAATAGGAAATATAAAAGTAAGAGGCAAGTGCAGTTCTTAAAGCATCTAGTATGTGAGTCAGCCTGCTGCCCTGGCTGGTGCCTTAACCTTCCTTATTCATCTGTGTGTCCCCCAGGAGTGTCCAGGGGGGTCAATATCTGGTCAATAACTGATGTTTGTTGACTACACAGAACTGACAGCGGCACCATCAAGAGAACATGTGCTTTGAGCTGCTTTTCCAAGAGTGGAAATGGATTTGCTTTGATCCATTCATGTGACCGGGGGCATACTTTGTGAGGGTTAGCAAGGTAATACATGACCACTGAGTTTTTCAGGCAGAACAAGAGGCCTTGTCCTCCTTAGTCAGCCCCCTACTTACTTAACCAAACTGAATTAGGGCCCAAATGAGTTCAAGAACTATTCAGGGAAGCTTAAAAGAGTATGAAGGAAGAAAAAGCAGAAGAAAGAGCTTAAACTAACTGGTTTGCCCCCAGAAACCCAGACTGGACTTTTAGAGAAGTTATAAGGAGAATGACCTGTTTCATCCAGTTTGACTTTGCTGTGTCTGCTGCGCTTTGTTCTCTTTCTCCTTCTTCCCTAAATTGCCAGCCACCCCCAGTCTCCTCCTGCTCCCTAAAAAGCATTAGAGCATTTGAACTGTGGACTCTTCTGTCTCCTGGTACACTCAATATCAAAGCAGACAGGGGATTCTGTTTCATGGGCTTTGAAGTCAGGCTTTTTTCTTTTAGAGTAGCTATGTCCAAGAGGTGGGTGGAGTGGGAGAGAAACATCACAGGTCAAAATTTCAGAAATGGCTGGGGACTGAAAAAAAGGACTTCTTCAGTGTTCTGCTGCTTGAAATAAAGGCCTTGTTTGGGGTGGACTTTACCTATGAGTTCTTCTCTCAATTTCTTTCTCTTTTAAAGGACCCAGTCTCGATTTGCAGATCATAAACCCTTAATCTAGTGACCTGAGCGTGCCTTCCTAGGGCCTGTGTGGTTGGTTGCCTTGCACGCATTAGAGACAAGATTTGGGGTAAGGCTCAAACATACTCAAATCTTTAAGCAGAACATGTAGTTTGGGAAATGGAGTTTTTCCAACATTTGGATGATTTCAGTAGGCAGTGAACAAAACCTTTAACTCATGCTGAAGAGACAGCTGAGACTCAGGCTTGAGGAACACCCTGGAAACCCAACCCAGCATTATAAACTTTTTCTCTTTTTAACAAACCAATATCAGTTCTTAAGAATAGACCATTGTAAAATCTAAAAGCAAAACAAAAATAAAACAAAAGGAAAAGAAACATCCTTGGAAGCTGATGTCATTACTCTTAAAGCAAATTTGGGGGAGAAGCTGCAATTAACCGAGCTTTCAGACTTGAAACTACATACGTAAAGAAGGAAAGACCAGGTTTCACCTCAATTCGGTATTATCAAATACTGAACCCAGAGGAACTGTTCTTTATATCCTTTCTGGTTGTTATATACTCTTAAGCTCAGGTTAGGAAACAATAAGTTCAAGTCTCAGATATTTATGTTTAGTCTGAATTGAGTTTTGTTGAAGGCCCCTTGAAACCATTCAAATGTAAAGAGCACTTAGTTTCCCAGCCTACACATTACCCTTGAAGGTTTAGGTCTTGAGCCTTACCCCAAATCTTACCTCTAAAAGGAAACTGCTTGGAGAATTGGGAGGAAGTAAGTTCATCTTAGCTAATGACATGGTAAAATAAGTCCTGCCGAGAAAACTACAGCCATGCCATCCTAGAATTAATCTTTAATCATTTTAGCTTAACGGTGAGAAAGCTGAGGCCTTGCTCATTTGCAGCCTCTTGCTCGAATCACCTTAGTGCAGTATTTCACAGCCTTACATGCTTCCAAGGTACAGCTCCCTTGAGAGCCTTTTTCTGTTTCCCTTCCTTCAGCCTTCTCAGGCTGGGGATGATGCATTCCTGGGCACCACCTCTAAACTCTGAAATCCCTACTGTATCCACAGTGCAGGAACCAACTGGTTTACCTCTGAGTCCTTCATTGTGGCTTCCCCCGTGTGCCTCGCATAGTAGACATTCAGTATATTCTGGGGCGGGGGGTGGGGTGGAGGGATTCCTGTATGACAGGTTCTTTTTAAAAGGAATCTTTGGAGATAATTTTGTGTGTTTAATAACCTGTTTCATGGTTTTGTGAATTTGGGATTTTCATAGATAAGTGTTGTTCCTGTTCTCAATGTATTGAGATTTGTATGGATTTATCTTTGTTCTCTAGATTAATTGGAACATTATTGAAGCTTATTTAAAAGTTTAGGAAATTAGCATTATGGTCAATAACAACTTGGATCAGAGTACGTCCTTCAGTTGGTGTTCTTCTCAAAGATGTCCTCAGCTGGGTCCACAGCCCTTCCTCCCTCACTCCCATCCCATTAGTTGATTTGAATCCGTTTATTTCACATTCGCATGCCAAATTTTAACGGTAAACAAACAGCCCTTGGGTATGTTTTCTGGATACTTGGTTCTGTATTTTTCCTGACCTCCTTTCCCCTCCCCCCACTTCGTTTGCACTGGTACTTGGGAGACTTGTTTACTGGGCGGGAGAGTGAGAGGCTTGGCTTGGGGTGATGTGGATGTAGTGCTCTCTGGTGGAATTTTGTGAGAATTGCAAATTTCTCCGCATAACCTTAGAAGTGTTTGGAAGTCTTAGCTGGCCTTCAAGGCTTCTCTGTTACGTCTCAAATACTATATAGTAAATTAATAATATTCAAGTTTATAATCTACACTGGATATTTAAGAGATAATATGTTGGGGATATCAACTGATTACTTGGTTTTTTTATCATTATAAAATTTGACCTCAAGTGACTAGAAACGGGCCATCGGCAGCATCTGTGCTTTTTCATCATCTCCCATCAGTGTGTATGAGAGGTAAAGAGAAAAGGAGTTCCCCCATGAAAGGTAATTGAAAAAGAGTCTAGGAACCAAGAGTTAAGCAGAAATAGCAAGGATCAGAAAACCTGGACAAACAATTCTTATCTCAGCTTTCACTCAGATCTGAGCCCAGACATTTAAGGCCTAGCTAGAGGTTGAGAACTTGCCAGACCTTCACTCCCAGGGGAGACTTGGGGGTGGTCATGGACAGAAAGTGACAGACGCACTCTTTGGGGGGTCTATAGAGTATTTGTATTATGCCTCTTGCTCCAGCTGGGCTTTCTGGCTGACTTTCTTCCTTTATTTCCTTTCAACAGTGTATTTATCTGACTGTGAAGGGTCTTAGTTGCAGCATGCGGGATCTTCATTGCCTCATGCAGATCTTTCATTGCTGGCACCACAGGCTCTTTAGTTGCAGCATGCAGGCTCTCTAGTTGCGGCATGCAGGCTGCGGAGCACACGGGCTTCAGCATGCAGGCTTAATTGCTCCAAGGCATGTGGGATCTTAGTTCCTCAAGTAGGGATCAAACCTGTGTCCCCTGCATTGCAAAGCATATTGTTTACCACTGGGCCACCAGGCAGGTCCCTCAACAATTTCGTTTTGAGGGTCACTCCCTTTTCCATTGCCATGGGCAAAGTCCTCGTGGCCCAGAGGACACAGTCACTGGCTTCAGTCAGACACACCTGCACTTGAATTCCTGTTTTGCCTCGTACCAATTACAAGTCTTGGACAACTCAACCTGCTGAGTCTCAGCTTTGTGGAGGTTCCTTATAGACACACATGTGAGGATTAAAAAAATAATAACAGAGTAAACATTTCAGAAACAGCTTAGTGGATTTCCTTATCCCAAGAATGAGGAAGAAAGTGGGCCCATTGCTAAGGAGGTGACTCAGGCTTTAGGATTGTTGGTGTCTTCCAGAGGTTTCCAGAACCTTGGGTCTGTCCAGCGACACATTTTGAAGGAACAGGAATGTGGAAATTCTGGAAGCAAATAAGCCTTTATTAAGCATCACCTATGGTACATATTTGGTACATACATAGGAAGTTATGTAACTTGGCTATGACAAAGTCCTTACCTCTTAGGAGATTACACTCAAGGTGGTGAGGAAAAACCTACCCAGGGAAAATGATTGCAGAAACAGAACAAAGCAAAGTGTCAGCCATGTGAGCAAATTAACAAGGCAGGTGTAACAAAAGTGCTTAGGAGTTCCAGAACAAGGGAGTCAGTAGGAATTCTTGGAGAAGGCCTCCTTGGAGGTGCTCAGTGGGATTGGGATGAAGGTGGCTTTTTTGCTGGCTACCAAAGAACATGGCAAAGATGGTATTGTGGAATGGCTTTCTGTGAGATGCAAGACAGTGAAATTTGCCACAACCCAAGGGGGACAGGATCTAGTAAATTATATGCACCGTGGTAGTGATGGTGACTGGAATACAAGTACTAAAGGAGGAAGTTGGAAAGAGATTGAACATTTGAATTCTATAAAAATTTTAAGCCTGCAGATTTGAAATGTCACCATAACAAAGCATTAATAAAGTTTTACTTTATTAATTTGAATTTGAAATGAAGCCAGTCATTAGAAAGTGTTGGGGTGGGGGGTGGGGGAGAGTAGAGTTGGCAGAAGTGTTATTTCAACCAATATAAATTATTAATTCTGTGTATCTTACTTCCACATGGTGGTGCCACTTTGCTAAGCATGCAGAAGTACCCACTTTCTTTGTCAGGATGAGACTTGAATGATTCTAGTTTTGAGCTGTGAGAAATCAATATTCCATCAGGTAAAAGGCAGGCAGTCACTTGTGGCTGGAGAAACATCTGGTGGTGAATAACAGACTCTCCTCTCACCCCTTCATAGCCCCCCCTTCTATTGCATTCTCTCCCCCTATGACTCTCCTTGCACTCTCCTTGCACACTTCCTCTTACTCTCATCCCCCAACCCCATCAATCCTATCAGTTTCCCCTTCTCGTCTCCTCAATGATTAGATGTTCAGGGACAGGAGGTGCGCTGGCAGATGGAGACCAGTGGCTTTCCTTCATGGCCACTATGTCTTCACCAGGGACCAAAGAGGGTACAGTGCATGTCTGGGAGAACCCACAAGCGGGTAGATGGGGTTGACAGTGAGCCAGGCATTCCAGGCCCTGTCTCAGGATGAACTCTTTGAAAGCAGAGCCTGGTCATCTTTCTCTGACTGCTCCACTTCCTGTAGCAATTGGTAGAGGGGTCTCCTGGAGTATATGTAACATGGAGCTTCTCTGGACCCTGTCAGCTTCCAGCTAGGATGGTAGCAACGATGCCAAAAGGAAGACACTCCATAAATTCCCAGCAGGCACAAAGCATTGATCATCACATGCCAGCAGAAGAAGGTGGTAACAAACATGATGTCACTAATGTTATCGTCCTCCCACGGGTAGCCAGAGACTGGTTTGTACAGAATGAAACCCGCCTGTACCAGCCAGGAACCCATCATCTGAAATAGAAAGGTCTCGATCACAGCGAGTTGAAACGTGTCGGGAGCCCACAGCTTGGCGGTGAACACCAGCATCAGCAGCAACACCACCAAGATGAGCAGAGAGTGAACATGCATCTCCACCCCCACGGAGTCCTGGACATGCGACACCAACAGCAGCAGGAGCACATAAAAGGTCAGCACCAAGATCCCTTTCTCTAGGGGCACACAGCGTTGGGGCAGCAAGTTTTTGCTTATGATGTCTATACAGCCGTTGAGGGTGAGGAGGATGAACATGGTGAGGTGCTGCCACTGTTTGGCGTACATGAATCTTGGTGGCAGGTCCCTGTTCATCAGTGTCAATCCTCTCTCAACACAGCTGATCTCATACGCCATCAAGCCAAAGCCAGCCAGCATCTTCAGCAAACCTCTGTGGGACATTTTCCACAGCCTGGCCCATCTCCCCTTATTCTTGGGAAGCAAAGAAGGATCCGGGAAAGAGTCGCTGAATATCACAGCTTTGGAGACCACTACTGCTCGATACAGTCCATATGCGAGAAGGAACAACCCTGGATACACGTGACCGATAAAGGTTCCCATTGAGTCACAAATCGATCTAATGAAAGCAAGAAAAGTAAAACGCAGGCACGTCCTTCTAGGGCCACCTCAAGGGCACGTCCTTCTAGGGCCACCTCAAGGTCTGGACTTTGGATAGAGTTGCCTTCCACCAACTTTTATCATTTCGCCCCACCCACTGCTCCCCCACGGAGAGGAAATGCCTCTTGACACAAGCCTACAGCTTTAGTGGCATAAAGCCTCATTGTTCCATTCCATTCTGGAACACTGGGAACTAACTGGCTTCTGCCAAAGAAGAAAGCTGGTGAATGTGCCTTTAGGGGGCCCCCTCTAGGGCCCTTGGGGTGCTTCTGGTCATACTTGTCCCTTTCTCCCATGGCTTCCTCCCCCTGGGACTGCCTACCCAGCACTCAGAGGAGAAAGGAGGATGGAATGGGACTAGGGGTTGCCATGGTCTCAAGAGGAAGCCTGAGCACTTACAAATCCTTGGGTGTCCTTCGGCACCTCTCAGACATAACTCTGGCCCCATCACAGGGTTTTCTTTCTGGACACATATACTTAAAAACATTTGGATACATGATCATATTTCGCACCTACTTAGGTTTTCTATTGTTCTTTTATAGACTTGCTTTGAGGATCACCAAGAAAGCTTGCTTCCTCTCCACCCCTTATCTCTTTACATTCCCACATTTATCTCCCCACATCAGCATCTCTAATAGCCAGTAAATGGATCTGAAAAGCTACCTTTTTATACTGATTTTAGGGACTGGAGGATTTTGTACTGTGTCAACCTGACTAAGCTTGAGCCATGTTTCCCAGAGTTATCTTCCCTATATGATTTGAGATTGAGTTGACTGCAAGAGAAGTTTACATAAGAATCTGAAGATGAAAGTAAAGCAGCAACCTAATAAATTCTGAAGGTGTAGGGTACCAGGTGCCCCTACAGCTCACACATTCAGTTACTGATCTGCTCACCTTGGTATGGGCAGCCAGGCCTATCGCTCCCTCAGCTTCTCTTTGTGTAAAGGACACAAGCTTCTGCAAGCTACCTGCCATTGAACTGTGAGGTGACAAGAGGAAGACAAGCTATAGCCTGTCTTCACAAGTTGCAATTTGTCCTTACTCTATCTGAGTTTTTTTTTTTTTTTGGTAATGTACTTCTTCATGACTGTTGCCACACAGGGATGAAAGGACCGCCAGCCCAGCCTACCACACAGAAGAGAGCCAAAGCCTTCCATAGACTTCTTCACTTCAAATGTGTAAAGTCTAATGTCCTTGAGAAATCCATATTCCCATGATCCATCTCTAACTGATACAAGGTATTAAGGTGTAATCCCTAAAATGCTGGTTCTGTCGAGAGGAGTGACTCCAGTGAGCTGGTGTTGACCATTCGGATCTTAACATGGATTAGCCCATCAGTTTCATTTATCTATGACTCCTCTAGTGTCTAATGCATCTCAGAAGACAGAGTCCTAGGTATTGGGTAACAGCCAGCTGAGTATAAGGAAGAGAGAATGATGAAGAACAAAGTATAGGGAATGTGACGCCTACGATGGCTTTGGGTTTATTGTAGGAGGTACAAGCAATAGGAGTTTCTCTGGGGGTGATAATTATGCTGAGGGAAGAGGAAGTTCAACCCTCAACATGAACAGTACTGACCTCACAGTCTGGATAACCATCCTTCTTTAAGATACAAGCAATGCTGTGGGGCAGAGAGGCAGCACCTGTATGCTGACAGTGCCCCTAGTGAAGAGGAGGAGAATGTACATGCAGCTCTCAGCACTGCTTCTGAGACCTCACTCCTACCCAACTACCTGTACATTCTCAAGTCTAATCAACACCAGAAAAAAAGTTAAAGCTTTCTGCCCTTGAGGATGACAGCAGTTCACATTTCTTCTTGCTATTAACAGATTTGGTGGGGCTAGGGATTTGAGTGTGAAAGTGAATTAGGAAGAGCTTAATTCAGCTTTCTGAGGGAGTTTAGTCTTTTAAAATTTTTAACATTAGGTATTTTTTATTCAATGTATAGTCATTGTAGAAAAATGAGGTAATATACGTTCACAAAAAAAGAGCATTACAAGTCATCTGTAATTCCAAAATCTGGAGGTGACAACTGTTTTCTTTGAGATATGGAAACACTGTTCTAAGAAGGAGAAGGCAGCATGAAGAAGTGGAAAATGCATCAACTGGAAGTCAGAAATCTGAGTTCTCCTTTGACTTGCTGCCTGTCATACCTTTCACCTGAAAAGAAAAATTGTGTTGACCTTAACCTTCTATTAAAGTGAAAATAAATGGCATGAATATTGTTGCACAGAAAGGAGAATATTTATCTCCTGTCTCCATCTCCCTATTGGTGAATTATCAAAACCCTGTGAGAGCACCATAGGGCTCAATGATCAGAGGAAGGAGATTCAAGGGGAAAATCTGAGTGACACTTCTGAAGCAAGTCAGGAGGCAAGAACCCCAGGCATTGTCTTGGGATTTGGGATTTGATCTGGGAGAAGCACAAGATGTATTACTCTTCTGCATATCAGCAGGGCTGGGACAGGAAGTACATGGTCTGCAGGCCTCAAGGGGAGCCACATTTGCTCATTCTTACTATTGCTTCTACTACTTTGAGGCTGTGATCCTAGTGAGTTGGGAGCAGCAGAGCTTCCTCCAGCTCCCACACTCTCCTTGACAGTTGTTCCTGGCAACGGTGAACCAGAGGCCAGAGGAGGAGAGAAAAAAGTAGCACTGACCCAATAGCAATGTGAGGTTGAAAGTGGCACATATGAGGACAAGAAGCCCCACTTCAGGTCCCGTCTGGGTTGCTCAGGCACCAAATCTCCATGTTGTTCATTACAACATGAACATCCTGATCAAGACTTTGAAGATAAGAATCGCCCACCCCAAACCAGACACTGCCAATGAGTAGCTGACAAGGAAGCCAAAGGTAGTGAATGATTAGCAGAGCTGGCAGACAGCTCCAGGGTCTGTGGACACTGAGTGCCTGAAAAGAGTTTCATGAGGAAAATTCAGGTTGACCATAGGAACCCATAGAAGTCCTTCTCAGCCTGGTTGCTCCATGGTGAGACTTCCCTCAGATCTGTGCCCCCCAGCCACCACCCCATGTAATTGAAGGCCCCTAAGCACAGCCACTACCATTTGTCTGGCATGAAATGCCAGAATGAGCCAGAATGCCTTCAGAAATTCAGTAAATATGAATTTACTAACTGCTGTGGATTCTACTGAGAACAGCAGGCATATAAAAAAGTAGATGATGTTAGTTTGAATGTGAAGTCAAGTGGGCCTTAGAAAGCATCACTACAAACAAAGCTAGTGGAGGTGATGAAATTCCAGTTGAGCTATTTCAAATCCTGAAAGATGATGCTGTGAAAGTGCTGCACTCAATATGCCAGCAAATTTGGAAAACTCAGCAGTGGCCACAGGACTGGAAAAGGCCAGTTTTCATTACAATCCCAAAGAAAGGCAATGCCAAAGAATGCTCAAACTACCACACAATTGCACTCATCTCACACGCTAGTAAAGTAATGCTCAAAATTCTCCAAGTCAGGCTTTAGCAATATGTGAACCGTGAACTTCCTGATGTTCAAGCTGGTTTTAGAAAAGGCAGAGGAACCAGAGATCAAATTGCCAACATCTGCTGGATCATGGAAAAAGCAAGAGAGCTCCAGAAAAACATCTATTTCTGCTTTATTGACTATGCCAGAGCCTTTGACTGTGTAGATCACAATAAACTGTGGAAAATTTTGAAAGAGATGGGAATACCAGATCACCTGATCTGCCTCCTGAGAAATTTGTATGCAGGTCAGGAAGCAACAGTTAGAACTAGACATGGAACAACAGACTGGTTCCAAATAGGAAAAGGAGTTCGTCAAGGCTGTATATTGTCACCCTGTTTATTTAACTTCTACGCAGAGTACATCATGAGAAACGCTGGACTGGAAGAAACACAAGTTGAAATCAAGATTGCCGGGAGAAATATCAATAACCTCAGATATGCGGATGACACCACCCTTATGGCAGAAAGTGAAGATGAATTAAAAAGCCTCTTGATGAAAGTGAAAGTGGAGAGTGAAAAAGTTGGCTTAAAGCTCAACACTCAGCAAATGAAGATCATGGCATCTGGTCCCATCACTACATGGGAAATAGATGGGGAAACAGTGGAAACAGTGTCAGACTTTATTTTGGGGGGCTCCAAAATCACTGCAAATGGTGACTGCAGCCATGAAATTAAAAGATGTTTACTCCTTGGATGGAAAGTATGACCAACCTAGATAGCATATATTCAAAAGCAGAGACATTACTTTGCCAGCAAAGTTCTGTCTTGTCAAGGCTATGGTTTTTCCTGTGGTCATGTATGGATGTGAGAGCTGGACTGTGAAGAAGGCTGAGTGCTGAAGAATTGATGTTTTTGAACTGTGGTGTTGGGGAAGACTCTTGAGAGTCCCTTGGCCTGCAAGGAGATCCAACCAGTCCATTCTAAAGGAGATCAGCCCTGGGATTTCTTTGGAAAGAATGATGCTAAAGCTGAAACTGCAGTACTTTGGCCACCTCATGCAAAGAGTTGACTCATTGGAAAAGACTCTGATGCTGGGAGGGATTGGGGGCAGGAGGAGAAGGGGACGACAGAGGATGAGATGGCTGGATGGCATCACTGACTCGATGGACGTGAGTTTGAGTGAACTCTGGGAGTTGGTGATGGACAGGGAGGCCTGGCGTGCTGTGATTCATGGGGTCGAAAAGAGTTGGACATGACTGAGCGACTGATCTGACCTGATCTGATCTGATCCTCAAAGGGCTTACCATTTGAAGGCACACATCTCTACACACACACACACACACACACACACACACACACACACACACACACACTCTCAAACAAAACATTAGGGAAGTATTTAGACTACCTTGGTTCTATAGTAATCAAATGTCACATAGGTAATTTTAAATGTTCTAAAGCATTTGATAAAATTCAACACATTGATGATAAACTTACCAAAGTGGGTACAGAAGGGAACATATCTCAACGTAATAAAAGGTATTTATGACAAACCCACAGCTTACATATTACTCAACAGTGAAAAGCTGAAAGCTTTTCTGCTAAAATCTGGAACAAAATAAAGATGCCCACTCTCACCACTTCTATTTAACATAGTGTTGGAGGGCCTAGTCACAGTAATCAGGTAAGAAAAAGAAAAGTTACCCAAAGTAGAAGGGAATAGGTAAAATTGTCACTATATGCAGATGACATGATACTATAAATAGAAAACCATAAAGACTCCAAAATTACTAGGACTGATAAATGAATTCAGCAAGGTAACAGGATAGGATAAAGATTAACATACAGAAATTTGTTGCATTTCTTTGCACTAATGAAATATCAGAAAGGGAGAGTAAAAAAAAAAAAAATCCCTTTTAAAATCACATCAAAAAACTTAGGAATAAACCTGACCAAGGAGGTGAAAGACCTATATGCTGAGAAATATAAAACATTGATAAAGGAAACTGCTGCTGCTGCTAAGTCGCTTCAGTCGTGTCCAACTCTGTGCAACCCCATAGACAGCAGCCCACTAGGCTCCTCTGTCCCTGGGATTCTCCAGGCAAGAACACTGGAGTGGGTTGCCATTTCCTTCTCCAATGCATGAAAGTGAAAAGTGAAAGTGAAATCGCTCAGTCATGCCCGATTTAGTGACCCCATGGACTGCAGCCTACCAGGCTCCTCCATCTATGGGATTTTCCAGACAAGAGAACTTGAGTGGGTTGCTGTTGTCTTCTCCAAAGGAAACAAGATGATACAAAAAAATGGAAAAATGTCCCATGCTCTTGGAAGAATTCATATTGTTAAAATGGCCATACTACCTAAAGTAATCTACATATTTAATGTGATCTTTATCAAATTACCCATGACATTTTTCACAGAACTAGAACAAATAATCCTAAAATTTATATCAAACCACAAAAGACCCAGAATTACCAAAGAAATCCTGAGGAGAAAGAACAAAGCTGGAGGCATAACCCTCCCAGACTTCAGACAAGACTACAAAGCTACAATAATCAAAACACTGTGGTATTGGCAGAAAAACAGACATATGAGTTAATGGACAAGATAGAGGGCCCAAAACACCCATGATCAATTAATCTTCCACAAAGGAAGCAATAATATACAATGGAGAAAAGACAGTCTCTTAGCAAGTTGGGAAAATCTGGACAACTGCATGTAAATCTATGAAGTTAGAACACTCCCTCACACCATACACAAAAATAAACTTAAAATGGCTTAAAGACTCAAATATAAGACATGACACAATAAAACTCCTAGAAGAAAACATAGGCCAAATATTAGTAATGTTTCCTTAGGTCTCCCATGGCAATAGAAATAAAACCAAAAATAAACAAATGAGACCTAATTAAACTTAAAAGCTTTTGCACAGCAAAGGAAACCATAAACAAAGCAAAAAGACAACCTATGGACTGGGGGAAAGTATTTGCCAATAGTGTAACCAACAAGGGCTTAGTTTTTCAGAATATACAAACAGCTCATACAAGTCAGTAAAAAAAGAATTAAACAGTCTAATTTTAAAAAAAGGGGGGGGGCATTTCTCCAAAAGAAGACATATAAATAACCAGTAGGTATATGAAAAGATGCTCAATGTCACTAATTATTAGAGGAATGCAATCAGAATTACAAGATTTCACCTCACACCAATCAGAATGACCATTATTAAAAAGTCTATGCTATGCTATGCTATGCTATGCTAAGTCACTTCAGTCGTGTCCGACTCTGTGTGACCCCATAGACGGCAGCCCACCAGGCTTCCCCGTCCCTGGGATTTTCCAGGCAAGAACACTGGAGTGGGTTGCCATTTCCTTCTCCAATGCATGAAAGTGAAAAGAGAAAGTGAAGTCGCTCAGTCATGTCCGACTCTTAGCGACCCCATGGACTGCAGCCTAGCAGGCTCCTCCGCCCCTGGGATTTTCCAGGCAAGAGTACTGGAGTGGGGTGCCATTGCCTTCTCCATTAAAAAGTCTACAATTAACAAATGCTGGAGAGGGTGTGGAGAAAAGGGAACCCTCCTAACCTATTGGTGGGAATGTAAATTTGTGCAGGTACTATGGAAAACAGTACAGAGGCTCTTTTAAAAGCTAAAAATAGAGTTGCCATATGATCTAGCAACCCCACTCCTGGGCATATATTTAGAGAGAGCTATAATTTGAAAACATACTTGTAACCCAATGTTCATAGCAGCACTATTTACAATAGTCAAGACATGGAAGCCACTTAAATGTCCATTGACAGATGAGTGGATAAAGAAGATGTGATATATACATACAATGGAATACTACTCAGCCATAAAGAAGAATTATTGCCATTTGCAGCAACATGGATTTAACTCAAGACTATCATACTAAGTGAAGTAAGTCGGAAAAACAAATACCATATGATACCCTCTATAAATGGAATCTGAAATATGATAAAAATGAACTTATTTACAAAGCAGAAACAGACTCAGAGACATGGAAAACAAACTTATGGTTACCAAAGGGGAGAAGGGGTGGAAGAGGGATAAATTAGGAGTTTGGGATTAGCAGATACACACTGCTATATATAAAACAGATAAACAACAAAGTCCCACTTATAACTTGTGGAACTATATTCAATATCCTGTAATACACCATAATGGGAAAGAATATGAAAAAGGACATATATATTATGTAACATATAATACATATACATTATATGATATATATATAACTGAAGCACTTTACTATACACCAGAAACTGACACAACATTGTAAATCAAATATACTTCCATAAAAAATTTAGAAGTAAAAAAAATTTTCTAAGCAACATTATAAAGATGGAATTCGTTTTAATAACATATATTTAACTCAATATGTCCACAATATCATTTCAACATGTAATATAAAAGTTATAAATGAATTATTTTTAATAAATGAAGTATTTGATTCCATATTTCATACTAAGTGTACAAACTCGTGTTATGTTTTACACAGAACAGCACATTTCATTTCAGACAAGCCGTGTTACATGCTCAATAGCTACATGTGGTTATTATTAACCACATATTGTATTATGTAGATTCAGACAGTATAGAATGACAAGTTGAGTGAATTTTAAAGTTTTAGTGAAAAGAACAGTTCCTGGTGGGGGTAGAAGTTTGTTCAGAAATGGTATCTAGACAGCTACACTATAAACTCAATGGTTGTAGGATTTTAGTATGGTGCTGAACATCAAGAAAATCAGATATACCAAAGGAACATGTCATGCAAAGATGGGCTCGAAAAAGGACAGAAATGGTATGGACCTAACAGAAGCAGAAGATATTAAGAAGAGATGGCAAGAATACACAGAAGAAAAGATCTTCACGACCCAGATAATCACGATGGTGTGATCACTGACCTAGAGCCGGACATCCTGGAATGTGAAGTCAAGTGGGCCTTAGAAAGCATCACTATGAACAAAGCTAGTGGAGGTGATGGAATTCCAGTGGAGCTATTTCAAATCCTGAAAGATGATGCTGTGAAAGTGCTGCACTCAATATGCCAGCAAATTTGGCAAACTCAGCAGTGGCCACAGGACTGGAAAAGGTCAGTTTTCATTCCAATCCCAAAGAAAGGCAATGCCAAAGAATGCTCAAACTACCGCACAGTTGCACTCATCTCACACGCTAGTAATGCTCAAAATTCTCCAAGGCAGGCTTCAGCAATATGTGAACTTCCTTCAAGCTGGTTTTAGAAAAGGCAGAGGAACCAGAGATCAAATTGCCAACATCTGCTGGATCATGGAAAAAGCAAGAGAGTTCCAGAAAAACATCTATTTCTGCTTTATTGACTATGCCAAAGTCTTTGACTGTGTGGATCACAATAAACTGTGGAAAATTCTGAAAGAGACTCTTGAGAAATTTGTATGCAGGTCAGGAAGCAACAGTTAGAACTGGACATGGAACAACAGACTGGTTCCAAATAGGAAAAGGAGCTCGTCAAGGCTGTATATTGTCACCCTGTTTATTTAACTTCTATGCAGAGTACATCATGAGAAACACTGGACTGGAAGAAACACAAGTTGAAATCAAGATTGCCAGGAGAAATATCAATAACCTCAGATATGCAGATGACACCACCCTTATGGCAGAAAGTGAAGAGGAACTAAAAAGCCTCTTGATGAAAGTGAAAGTGAAGAGTGAAAAAGTTGGCTTAAAGCTAAACATTCAGAAAACGAAGATCATGGCATCTGGTCCCATCACTTCATGGGAAATAGATGGGGAAACAGTGGAAACAGTGTCAGACTTTATTTTTGGGGGCTCCAAAATCACTACAGATGGTGACTGCAGCCATGAAATTAAAGACGTTTACTCCTTGGAAGGAAAGTTATGACCAACCTAGATAGCATATTCAAAAGCAGAGACATCACTTTGCCAACAAAGGTTCACCCAGTCAAGGCTATGGTCTTTCCTGTGGTCATGTATGGATGTGAGAGCTGGACTGTGAAGAAGGCTGAGCGCCGAAGAATTGATGCTTTTGAACTGTGGTGTTGGAGAAGACTCTTGAGAGTTCCTTGGACTGCAAGGAGATCCAACCAGTCCATTCTGAAGGAGATCAGCCCTGGGATTTCTTTGGAAGGACTGATGCTAAAGCTGAAACTCCAGTATTTTGGCCACCTCATGCAAAGAGTTGACTCATTGGAAAAGACTCTGATGCTGGGAGGGATTGAGGGCAGGAGGAGAAGGGGACGACAGAGAATGAGATGGCTGGATGGCATCACTGACTCGATGAATGTGAGTCTGGGTGACCTCCGAGAGCTGGTGATGGATAGGGAGGCCTGGCGTGCTGCAGTTCATGGGGTCGCAAAGAGTCGGACACGACTGAGCGACTGATGTGATCTGATCTGATTAAAAGCATATGGCACATCTCTTTTTAGGTTATGGTAGACTAACCATAGGTCCTGATTTGTCTGGAGTAGTTTGGTTTTTACCTGTTGTTTCAGTGGAAAAATTAATTTTGTATTTTTTTTTCTCTCAAGCGTCCAAGGTTGAGTGATAAATTATATAGTCACACTAATTATAGGTTAAAATCCAATTGGTTCATTATTCAAATGGAGATAAAATCAGCTGCAGTGTATGTTAAGCAAGTCACATCTGTCAAGATGTTTTTTCTCTTGACTACCCTATGGTCCTAACCATTCTTGACAGCTGTAAGGAGAACTTTTAAGACTTTCTGAAGTTAACAAGAATACACCTGTCTCCAAAACCTGCATCATATGCCCTGTATTTCCTGCATTTAACTTTTTTCACTTCATCTTGGAGATCTTTTCATGTCAGGACACAGGTCTCCCCTATTGTTTTAACTTCTACATTGTACCCCATAGTTTATTTACCCATCCCTCTATTGGTCAATATTTATTAGTTAAAGTTACCTGTGGACACAGTGCTTCAGTACCTGTTCTTGTACATGCTTTTTGTGTGAATGTGTATTTCCAGAATATACACTGTATCAGAGTTCTTAGCTACAGACAACAAGAATCCATTCTGGCTAGTTTAAAGGAAAGGAATTCCTTTAAATGAAATGATAGAATCATTAGGAAGGCTGGAAACAGACTCCAGGTTAAGCTTGAAGGACTAGCGCCCAGAGTTTTACTGTCAGATGGGCTTAGGTTGTTGCTTCTGGCACTGACCTCAGAACTACAGGGCAAATCACTTTGGTGATGGACAGAGGTTTCCATCTTTGCCAGTACTCTTGTTACAGAACAGAGACCTCATATGGATTCAGTTTCCTTACATTGCTCAATTCTGAGTTGAAGTATTAAGTGGGTGTGTCTAATTAGTCACATACCTGGACCCTCAGATCAGTTCAGTTCAGTCACTCAGTCGTGTCTGATTCTTTGTAACCCCATGGACTGCAGCATGCCAGGCCTCCCTGTCTATCACCAACTCCCAAAGTTTACTCAAACTCATGTCGATTGAGTTGGTGATGCCATTCAACCATTTCATCCTCTGTCGTCCCCTTCTCCTCCCGCCTTCAATCTTTCCCAGCATCAGGGTCTTTTCACATGAGTCAACTCTTTGCATCAGGTGGCCAAAGTACTGGAGTTTCAGCTTCAACATCAGTCCTTCCAATGAACACTCAGGACTGATCTCCTCTAGGATTGACTGGTTGGATCTCCTTGCACTCCAAGAGACTCTCAAGAGTCTTCTCCAACACCACAGTTCAAAAGCATCAACTCTTCGGCACTCAGCTTTCTTTATAGTCCAACTCTTATATCCATACATGACTACTGGAAAACCATAGCCTTGACTAGATGGACTTTTCTTGGCAAAGTAATGTCTCTGCTTTTTAATATGCTATCTAGGTTGGTCATAACTTTCCTTCCAAGAAGTAAGTGTCTTTTAATTCCATGGATGCAGACACCATCTGCAGTGATTTTGGAGCTCAAAAAAGTAAAGTCTGCCACTGTTTCCCCATCTATTTCGCATGAAGCAATGGGACCAGGTGCTGTGACCTTAGTTTTCTGAATTTTGAGTTTTAAGTTGACTTTTAAGCCATCTTTTTCACTCTCTTCTTTCACTTTCAGGCTTCAGCAATACGTGAACCGTGAACTTTCTGATGTTCAAGCTGGTTTTAGAAAAGGCAGAGGAACCAGAGATCAAATTGCCAACATCCGCTGGATCATGGAAAAAGCAAGAGAGTTCCAGAAAAACATCTATTTCTGCTTTATTGACTGTGCCAGAGCCTTTGTGTGGATCACAATAAACTGTGGAAAATTCTGAAAGAGATGGCAATACCAGACCACCTGACCTGACTCTTGAGAAATCTGTATGCAGGTCAGGAAGCAACAGTTAGAACTGGACATGAAACAACAGACTGGTTCCAAATAGGAAAAGGAGTACGTCAAGGCTGTATATTGTCACCCTGCTTATTTAACTTCTATGCAGAGTACATCATGAGAAACGCTGGACTGGAAGAAACACAAGCTGGAATCAAGATTGCTGGGAGAAATATCAATAACTTCAGATATGCAGATGACACCACCCTTATGGCAGAAAGTGTAGAGGAACTAAAAAGCCTCTTGATGAAAGTGAAAGAGGAGAGTGAAAAAGTTGGCTTAAAGCTCAACATTCAGAAAACAAAGATTATGGCATCCGGTCCCATCACTTCATGGGAAATAGATGGAGAAACAGTAGAAACAGTGTCAGACTTTATTTTTCTGGGCTCCGAAATCACTGCAGATGGTGACTGCATCCATGGAATTAAAAGACACTTACTCCTTGGAAGGAAAGTTATGACCAACCTAGATAGCATATTCAAAAGCAGAGACATTACTTTGCCAACAAAGGTCTGTCTAGTCAAGGCTATGGTTTTTCCTGTGATCATGTATGGATGTGAGAGTTGGACTGTGAAGAAGGCTGAGTGCTGAAGAATTGATGCTTTTGAACTGTGATGTTGGAGAAGACTCTTGAGAGTCCCTGGGACTGCAAGGACATCCAACCAGTTCATCCTAAAGGAGATCAGTCCTGAGTGTTCATTGGAAGGACTGATGTTGAAGCTGAAACTGCAGTACTTTGGCTACCTCATGCGAAGAGTTGACTCATTGGAAAAGACTGTGATGCTGGGAGGGATTGGGGGCAGGAGGAGAAGGGGACAACAGAGGATGAGATGGCTGGATGGCATCACTGACTCAATGGACTTGAGTCTGAATGAACTCCGGGAGTTGGTGATAGACAGGGAGGCCTGGCATGCTGCAGTCCATGGGGTCACAAAGAGTCGGACACGACTGAGCGACTGAAGTGAACTGAACTGAACTTTCATCAAGAGACTCTTTAGTTCTTCTTCACTTTCTGCCGTAAGGGTGGTGTCATCTGCATATCTGAATTTATTGATATTTCTCCCGGCATCTTGATTCCAGCTTGTGCTTCATCCAGCCCAGCATTTCTCATGATGTACTCTGCCTATAAGTCAAATAAGCAGGGTACCAATATATAGCCTTGAAGTACTCTTTTTCCTATTTGGAACCAGTCTGTTGTTCCATGGTCTAGTTCTAACTGTTGTTTCTTGACTTGCACATAGATTTCTCAAGAGGCAGGTTAGGTGGTTTGGTATTCCCATCTCTTTCAGAATTTTCCACAGTTTATTGTGATTCACACAGTAAAAGGCTTTGACATAGTCAATAAAGCAGAAATAGATGTTATTCTGGAACTCTCTTGCTTTTTTGGTGATCCAACAGATGTTGGCAGTTTGATCTCTGTTTCCACCGGCTTTTCTAAAACCTGGACCCTAGCTGACTACAACGGAGGTAAGGGGTTAAAAGTAGATATCTATCAGGAAGGCAGGCCTGATAAAATGGAAATGATCAAAATATTGGGAGGCTATTTCAAAGATGTTGTTAGGTTCACATGGCAAATGTCCACTGCAGGTAGCAGGAAGTGGAATTGTTTGCTTGGGAAATCTATGTAGTTTAAATTCTGGCACACCAAATGTCTGTCAAAATGACTTTAAGAAAATGTGGACCAATTCATATTTCTACCTACATTATATGATAATTCCTTTTAGTTGTTGAGTCAAAACTGCCTCACCAGAGACACAGAACAAAGCACAATGTATCTGTAACAAAGGAGAGAAGAGCAAAACTCAGGCTGTCTACTCTCCTCTCTCTTGCTCTTGTTGTTCAGTCACCCAGTTGTGTCCAACTCTTTGCAACCCCATGGACTGCAGCATGCCAGGCCTCCATGTCCCTCACCATCCCCTGAAGTTTGCCCAAGGTCATGTCCATTGCATTGGTGATGCCATCCAGCCATCTCATCCTCTGATGCTCTCTCCTCCTTCTGCCCTCTTGCTTGAGGGCTCTTCAAGTTTGGGGATATATATATATATAACTAAATGAAGAGGAACTAAAAAGCCTCTTGAGGAAAGTGAAAGTGGAGAGTGAAAAAGTTGGCTTAAAGCTCAACATTCAGAAAACAAAGATCATGGCATCTGGTCCCATCACTTCATGGGAAATAGATGGGGAAACAGTGTCAGACTTTATTTTTTGGGGCTCTAAAACCACTGCAGATGGTGACTGTAGCCATGAAATTAAAAGATGCTTACTCCTTGGAAGAAAAGTTATGACCAACCTAGATAGCATATTCAAAAGCAGAGACATTACTTTGCCAACAGAGGTCTGTCTAGTCAAGGCTATGGTTTTTCCTGTGGTCATGTATGGATGTGAGAGTTGGACTGTGAAGAGGGCTGAGCACCGAAGAATTGATGCCTTTGAACTGTGATGTTGGAGAAGACTCTTGAGAGTCCCTTGGACTGCAAGGAGATCCAACCAGTCCATTCTAAAGAGATCAGCCCTGGGTGTTCATTGGAAGGGCTGATGCTAAAGCTCAAACTCCAGTACTTTGGCTACCTCATGCGAAGAGTTGACTCATTGGAAAAGACTGTGATGCTAGGAGGGATTGGGGGCAGGAGGAGAAGAGGACGACAGAAGATGAGATGGCTGGATGGCATCACTGACTCGATGGACGTGAGTCTGAGTGAACTTCGGGAGTTGGTGATGGACAGGGAGGCCTGGTGTGCTGCGATTCATGGGGTTGCAAAGAGTCGGACACAACTGAGTGACTGAACTGAACTGAACTAACTTTTACCCACATTTATCATCTCCTTCTGGTCACTGCTCCCAAACAGAATGGAAAGTTCTTGACAGGAGTCTATACTTTTAGCCAGCTGGTTCTCACTGTTCCATTCCACTCTAGTACACTGAGAACTAATTGACTTCTGCCAAAGGAGGAAGATAAATATTTCCCAGTATGCACCTGTGAGAATATATGCTCTCATGAGGTCTGTTTGGGTCTTTGAGATGTTTCTGGTTGCACTTGTCTTTCTCTCTCTTGGCTTGCTTTCTTCTGCTACTGTCCAGTACTTAGAGGAGCAGTGGACAAGTACATGAACACAGAGATTATCCAGAAAAGGCCTGGGTTATACTAAAACATTTGCACATCATTTAAGATCCCTTACTTGTTCTCTGATCATATCGAAAGCATAAAACTTTATAAACATTTGGAAGGGTGCTCATATTATACATATTGAGTATCTATCCAGCCTCTTCATTTTTCTTAAAAGACAGATTTACGGGACCACCAAGAAAGCCCTTCACTTGCCCCTAAATCTCCACTGGACAATAGATGAATCTGAAAAACTACCTTTTGAGATTAATTTTGAATGTCAGAGTATTATTTCTTATTAACATGCAAATATGTTGAGAAAAGTAGATTCAGTGAACAACTTATATTTAATATGAATAAGCTCGTCAACTTTATTCTCATCTGCTGTGTGTCTAATACATATATAGGTTGAAAGAGTTCTAAGCACTAGGTGATATTCATCTGCATTTGTATAATTGTGTTTGAGGTAAGAGTCTTCTTGTAAGGGGGATAGTGAAGATCAAGGTACAGGGAATGTGAGGCATGCCCTGGGCACACCAAAGGTTCTAGGTTTGTTTTAAGAGGTACATGGAATAGGAGTTTCTCTGGGAGGGATAGGTGCTCTGAGAGAAGTCCATAATTCAATGTGAATGATGGTGACATCAAACAGTCTTCTGCATAATCAATTATCTCTCCTTACTGTGTAAGCAATGCTGTACACAGAGAGGCAGGACTCATACCTGATAGCACACCTAGTGGAGAGGAGGAGATTTTACACCCAGGTCACAGCACTGCCTGAGAGCCTTCAGTCTTATCTTTCAGCTTCTCCCTTTCCTGCATCCCTTTAATATCAGAAAATCCAATCTGTCCATGCTCTTGAGGATGAAGGTCATTTCTTAACTGAGGGAGAGTTAAGAAATTTTCACACACAAATCCCACTTTGAGTGTGATTTGAGTGTGAAATCACATAGAATTGTGTTCAAGGTAAGAGTCTTGTGAGGGGTATAGTAAGTGTGAAAATGCTGCGGGAGAGTTTAAGATTGCTTTACAAAGTGCTTGCCTTCCTTATTCCATTTTAACTTCAAACTATTTTCTTTTTCTTATGCAAGTGTGGCATAGATTGGCTAACAATTCATCACATTCATTTCCTTTTCCTTTGCTGATAAACTACATTTTCCACCTGTCTTAAAGGTGGATGCAGCCTTGCAGTTGGGCCAATGGAGTTTGAATGGAAATGACATATATTACTTTCTGGTCACATCCATAAAATCCTTTTTCACATACTCTTCCATACTATTTTCCTTTCCTCTGGATTTATACAGAATATCACAGCTTATTTGAAAGTCTTATGGTGTTCAGGTCGGAGGAGCCACACGATGAAAGGAACAGGTTTCCTGGGATACTCCTTTTAGCAGGCTTGTACATTGTTCAGGAGTACTCATTTTGGACTACATGTGGTCAAGGAATAAACCTTTTTTTGATTAAGAAATGGAAAATTTTCACATTGTTTGTTATAGCAGCTAGTTTACCTGAACTAATGCAAAACTTATATGTAGTCTTTATAGGAAAATTGTAAAAAAAAATCAATAAGCAAAAATGAGAGAAAAAATAAGCAATTCCAAACCTAATAATAACCACTGTTAATATTTTACCATAGAATACTAGCTTTTGAGAAGGCAGTATGGTGAAATGGTGGGCGGGGGCGGAAATGACTGGAAGTAAATCAGGAATCCAGTCTTATTTTCCCCCTAAATACCAGAGCTTTAGTTTCTCTCTAGAAAAAGGAAAGAGCTTTGTCATCTGTGTTATTTAAGGAAGGGAGGAAGGATGCAGGGAAGGGAAGTGTAGGGATGGAAATGGAAGAGAAAATGGAGGGAAAGAGAGAGAAAGAGGGAGGGAAACATGCAGTTGTAGCCTAGAAGGGAGTGATTTTGTCACCCCACAATTTTTCCTTCTTAGCTCATGATCAAAACACTCAGACAACTTCGAAGAGCTGAACTCTCAGGCAGAGGAGGTACAGTGACATGCACGTGACACTGTGATGAGCAAACAAGTGGGGAGAAATCTACGGTACCCTCTTTGGTTCTTGCCTTTGCTCTAGGGAGTTGTTGAGCTGCTCGGAGCAGAAGTAGCCTTATGTGCAGCAAAGGCCATTGCTCCACCAAGTATTTATTAGCAAAGAGCCAGTGTACTTTTCTGAGTAGTCCCATTCTACCTAGTTGGGACTGCAGATGTCAAAAAAACCTATTTTAGATCACTCATAATGAGATCTCCAGCACATCAGAGCTGTAGGTCTAAGTGACAGAGTGGACATTGAGGGACAAGCAGACACCACTCATCTCCTGACCACCATATTTATCTCCACCTCTTGGCAATTTCTGGAAACTGTGAGTCAGTGGCCAGAGGATGAGAGAAAACCAGTAGCACTAGCCCAGCAGCAATGTGAGGCTGAAAGTGGCACGTATGAGGACAAGGAGCCCCTCTTCAGGTCCCGTCCAGGTTCTCAGGCCCCCACCTTGGCCAGGCACCAAAGCTGCATGATGTTCACTAAAACATGAACATCCTGATTAAGACTTTGAAGATAGGAATCGCCCACCCCAAACCAGACAGGGCCCACGAGTAGCCAAGAAGGAAGTCAGAGGTAGTGAATGATTAGCAGAGCTGGCAGACAGCTCCAGGGTCTGTGGACACTGAGTACCTGGAAAAAGTTTCATGAGGAAAATGCAGGTTGACCACAGGAACCCACGGAAGTCCTACATGGTCTGGCTGTTCCATGGTGAGATTCAGCCTCAGACCTGCCTCCCCCAGCCCCCACCCCATGTTCTCAAGGGGCCCCCGGCACAGCCACTGCCATTTGTCTGGCATGAAATACCTGAATGAGCCACAATGCCTTCAGAAGTTCAGTAAATGTGAATTTACTAAATCTTGACCTCAGAAAGCTTCCAGTATAGTTAAAAATATAGTAGACTCAGACATGCACAGGAAATACACAACTTATACATTACTTAGACTTAGACAATGTTCGGAGAAGGCAATAGCACCCCACTCCAGTAGTCTTGCCTGAAAAATCCCACGGACAGAGGAGCCTGGTAGGCTGCAGTCCATGGGGTCGCTAAGAGTCAGACATGACTGAGCGACTTCACTTTCTCTTTTCACTTTCATGCATTGGAGAAGGACATGGCAACCCACTCCAGTGTTCTTGCCTGGAGAATCCCAGGGATGGCAGAGCCTGGTGGGCTGCCGTCTATGGGGTCACACAGAGTCGGACACGACTGACGTGACTTAGCATAGACAATGTTATGCTGAGTGATGCATAGAGTGCAGGTTAGAATAGTTCATTGACATGACAGGAGTGTTCCTGGGGAAGGATCAAGGTTAGTCAGAGTCACTAGTCAGTAGTCTTAGAAAACTATCAGACGCTCAGGGAAGGTTTTAATGTCAAGTTCTTTCAAAAGTCTTTATACCAACTTTAGAAGAATTCTTCATTTTTTATCGTTGCAGGGCGAATATAGCTAAGAACCCAGTGCTGTACTGGCTGGGTCATAGAAGAGTAGGGCCAATTAAATGCCTGCCATACCAGTCTCTGGGGGTTTCCCCAGGTGGCTCAGTATAAGGAATCTACCTGCCAATACAGGAGACCCAGGTTTGACCCCCCAGATCAGGAAGATCCCCTAGAGTAGGAAATGGCAACCCACTCCAGTATTATTGCCTGGACAAGAATCCATGGACAGAGGAGTATCCATGGACAGAGGAGCCTGGTGGGCTACAGACCATGGGGCCACAAAGAGTCAGACACGACTGAGTGACTGAGCACCACCAGTCTCTAATGATAAGATTAGCTCACCTATGGGGGAAGGAATGGGACCCTGAGATTTGGGATGGGGGAAATAAGTGAAGCTTAGAAATTTGAACTCCCAAATTCCATATGACCTCTCTTTCTGGTGGAGGAAAGACCTATTCCCACCTGAGAGAAAAGGTCTTCCCCTGCACAGATAACTTTCAATGGCTATAACCAGGAGGGATCCGTCATCAATGGCTGCCAGTCTTTGTAGGACCTACTCCCACCAGTCTTATTACCTTTGTGTCCATAACAAGAGTAGATCCTAATTCAGGCCGGACGAGAATGTACAAGACCTGGTCTAGGGTGAGAGAGGAAATCAAGACACCAAAAGAATCATAAAAGCTCACTAATCATCCCTGGCCAGAGTGTGGGAAATGTGAACGTGGATGAATTCTAAAGGTGTTTGATATGTAAAGTGAAACTGAAGGACCACATTTATCAATGTGAGTTTACTTTCCTGAGATCCTAGGCTCATTATGTGCCTTGAGCATCTGGGAATGGTATAAATAGTCGGCCGGGTTGGCAATGGTGGCCTACAGTCAAGCTAAGTTGACATATTGGAACTGCCCTGGCAAATTCTAAAGAAACAGTGCCCAATAGAACATTCTGTTAAGATGGGAATTTTCCATAATCTGTGCTGTCCCATATGATAACTTCTAGCCACTTATGGCTATTGAGTACTTGAAATGTGGCCAGTACAACTAGGGAACTGAATTTTCAAAATTTTAAATTAATTGTTTATTTCTTTTTGGCTGTTCTGGGTCTTTGTTGCTGTGTGGGCTTTTGTCTAGTTGCAGTGATCTGGGGAGAAGGCAATGGCACCCCACTCCAGTACTCTTGCCTGGAAAATCCCATGGATGGAGGAGCCTGGTAGGCTGCAGTCCATGGGGTCTCTAAGAGTTGGACACGACTGAACGACTTCACTTTCACTTTCATGCATTGGAGAAGGAAATGGCAACCCACTCCAGTGTTCTTGCCTAGAGAATCCCAGGGACGGGGAAGCCTGGTGGGCTGCCATCTGTGGGGTCACACAGAGTCGGACACGACTGAAGTGACTTAGCAGCAGGGGCTGCTCTCCAGTTGGCGTGCCTGGGCTTCTCACTGTGGTGGTTCCCCTTGTTTTGGAGCACGGGCTCTAGGGCACATGGGCTTCCATAGTTGGGGCACGTGGGCTCAGTAGTTGCGGTTCCCAGGCTCTAGAGTGCAGGCTCAATTGTTGTGGCACATGGGCTGAGTTGCTCTATGGCATGTAAGGTCTTCCTGGATCAGGAATTGAACCCATATCTCCTGCATTGGCAGGCAGATTCTTTACAACTGAGCCACCAAGAAACCTTGGAAACTGAATTTTTAATTGTAATGAGTCTAAATCTAACTAGTCAGATGTGGATAGAGGACATTGTATTGAATGGTGCAGCTCTAGTGTAAAGAGACTGAAAACTCAGGAAATGTCAAAGAGACTTTTTTTTTTTCTTTTTGGCCACACTGCATGGCTTGTGGGATCTTAGTTCCCCAGCCAGGGATCGAACCCAGGTCCTCAACAATGAAAGTACTGAGCCCTAGTCACTAGACTGCCAGGGAATGCTCAAGACTTCCTTCTTTATCTGAATCCACTCTGGTTGCATCCCATGGGCTTTGAATCATGGAGTGCTTTCATTGTCATTCACTTCTGGATAATTTTTCATTTACATTTTAATTTAATTATATTTTTTCTTGAACCTAAAAGTTATCTAGAAGACCATATTTTAATTTCCAAAGAAATTGTTTCTTTTGTTATCTTTTTATGTTGATGTTACTTCTGCTTCTTAAAAATATGTTGTTTTTCCTTCATAAATGGTCCACAGGAAGCATTGAAATGTTCTATATTCCTGTTAATTTTTATATGATATATGATATGATGATATGATTTATATGATATATATATAATGATTTCTGAGATGAGCATGTTGTATTCTTTGACTATTCTTTGACTATGACTCCAGATTTGTTCATTTTTCTTTTTATTTCTATCAGTTTTTATTTTATACATACAGATGCCACAGTGTTAATATTAATGCATTAAAATTGATAATTGTTTTATCTTCTTTGTGAATTGAATAGAAAAGAGAAGATATATTTGTCCCTTTTAGTTATTAGTGATTTTCATCTTTAGTTTTGTTTTGTCTGATGTTAGTATTATAACATCTATTTTTCTAATCTACTTTAATGCCTATGTTTTCAACCTTTGTGCCCAATTTTTTAAGCATATGTCTTGTAATCACCATATTGCTTGACTTTGTATTTTAACATGTTCTGAAGTCTGTTACTTTGACAGAGGAATTTAAGATACATATATTGTGATCATTGATATAGTTGGACTTATTTTTAGAATTTTATCTTATGTTTGTGTTATTTCTTATTTTCATCCTAACTTTTGTTCCTCCTTTAAGAAAATTTCCATAGGACTGAGTAACTTACATTTATTAGAACAACACTATCTGTTGTTATTAAACAACATTTATTAACAATAAGTGTTGTTATTGGCAACACTTTACTGTACTTCTACATTCTCTAACCTTGCTCACTCCTCTGGCTCCACCTCTGTAAAACTTTGCAAATCGTCCTGCTGAATCTTGGAACCTAGACATGATTGACATACAGACATGTCAGAAAGGCAGAGTTGTCCTTGCGTTCTCCTGGCACCAATTGTTTATGTGACAACTTCTGTTCTTTCATTCCTCAAATAAATGAATTTTTATATATGGAATTTAATAAAAACCAGGGCCTTACCCCACAGTACTTCATTCAGAGCAGTAGCATCTAAGGTAGCCGTTATTGGTTAGTATCTTTTTTGTCTGCTAAAAAATTTTGAGACATCCTAAGAAACAGTAAGATGAGGTGGTTAGTAGTACAGATCCTGGGCCTGCTCGGCTGTGGCTGGAATCTCAGCTTTGTTACCTTCTCTGTTGTCCAATAGTTATAAGATATCAGTCCAGTAAGTTAACTTCTCTAGGCCATGCTTTCCTCATACGAAATAATGTCAATTATAGTAGCTCTCTGAGGATCACTGTGAGAATTAAAAGAGGTAATCTATGTGAAAACATTCAGCACAATATTTAGCATATAGTAAGAACTCAGAAAACGATAAATGATATATATATATATATTTTTTTTTTTTTGGGGGGGGGGGCCTCACTATGCAGCATGTGGGATCTTAGTTCCCTGGATAGGGATCAAACCTGTACCCCCTGCAATGGAAGCTGGGAGTCTTAACTACTGGACTACCAGGTAAGTCCCAATAATGGATATTCTTAAGAGTGATCCTAGTCCATAGCCAGGACTCAAAACAAAGCTATTTTCACACAAATTGGCATTTTCTGAATCCCTCCCTGAAGGAGAGCTGTGGAACTTCTTGAAGGCTCATAACATCTCTATGAAGAGATATAATCTACATCTCCTGATCTTCTTAGCATCCCAAAACTGACTGAAGAGTATATCCATGAACAGAGGGGCCAGGGTTTAAACAAATGCTACATGCACTGGCCTCATCCTGATAACCTCTGCCCTCTCTGTACGTTTTGTCTGCAGTTGCCGGATGAAGAAGACCTAGCCTGAATGAAATATTCAGTCCTGGATCTTTTCATGTCCCAAATTAACATTAATGAGCAAACAGGGAAAGATCAAGAGGGCTGGGACTGGGACTTAGGGGAAACTTTGAAGCAGAAGCCAGGAAGGGGTAGATGCCCTCTGGAAATAGGCCAGCGTTTGCTTTTGATGACAGCGAACCCTCAGATCTTGTTCATTTGAGCTGAATACAAGGAGTTCTGGTACCGGCATACCTGAGATTTCACCTTTTGCAATGCCTCTGTGTTCCTCATTCAACAAACATGTGTTGAATACCTACTACAAGCAAGAAATTTGCTCTAATGCTTTTATTACATGTTGTAAGTAATACCAAGATGAATAAGACACTGTCACAGCCCACAAGGATTCTTTTGTTTTAGCAGAGGAAATACGATGTACACAACTGGCCATGTTACGGAGGGATGGTGACATGCCAGAAAAGAGGTACAAAGTTCCATCTGATTGAGGAGGAAGCAACTGTTTCCACCTTGGAAGGAACCAAGAACTGCTGTGAGCAGGTTGTTAGATGGGAGCTATCCTTTTAAGACTAGTGGCGTCTGGACCAGTAGAAATGAGCAGTGGTCTTTCCGGTGGAGTGCACAGGATGAGCACTGACAGGGCAGTCCAGAGAGTGTTCTGGGAATGCCAAGTTGTACCTACCTGTTTTTCCTAGCTATGTTTTCAGGGGGAAATCTGAATAATTTGAGCTCAGTTTCCCCATGGGGCTACTTCTGTATATTTCTCAAAATAATTGTAAAGATTAGAGGGCTTGCGGGAATTCCCTGGTGGTCCAGTGGCTAAGACTCTGTGCTCCCAATGCAGGGGGCCCAGGTTCAATTCCTGGCCAGTGAATTAGGTCCCACATGCTACAACTAAAGATCCCACATGCTACAGCCAAGTCCCAGTATAGCTAAATAAGTCAATAAATATTGTTTTTAAAAATAGATCAAATGGCTTGTAATAGGCAAGTGTGTAAATCATTGTATATGCTTGAATAATGGTGATTTGTGTCCCTCGTGCCTGTTTCTGTTTCTTCCCTTCATTCCAGGCCCTAAGGTGGTGAAAAGCAGATTCCCAGGAATATCTACTGGGACATGGAATTTTGAGGGCAAGAAAGGGAGGGATCTGCAGGTATATACTGATTTTAAACAAGGAGGTATAGGATTGCCACAGGCAGTCCCCAGCAGAGGCAGTTCCCTCCTTTCATCAAAGGACCCTCGTGTCCAGGTTAGAACTGTTCCCATCTTGTTACAAACTCCAGGATATCATGAGTATCTTTTCCAAGTGTATCATCACATCTACATCATCACTTCTTTCAAAGACATTCTCTTCACTGTTTCCCCAGTCTTCTCGTTAAAGACTTTTCCAGGAAGGAGCTTAAGAATCCATCAGCCATTGTGTTCCTAGCAGAGTTGGTCATCTGGACTTATCTCAAGAGTAATAGACCTCATTTGGAGCTCTGTCGTGTCATTTTCCATTTTTTTTTTCCATTTTTGGTATTCAATTCAACAAACACTTGAAATAGGATCTTAACTGTAGTTCACACTTTTGCCTCTGTAAGCTTCGAAAGAGATTTCAAAGGCCAGTAATACAACCATGTTGAGAAATCCAATTGTTCTTCCAAGGGGAGGTGTGGGAACTTCTACGTAAGACTTTCAAAGGGAAGACTTGGAGTCACACTGCTGCCTTTTGCCCATCACCCAGCTGTAACCCAGGTAAGAAGATTGGTGAGATTGGAAAGTGGGGATTTCTTTGCAGAGAACATCAGTGAGAAAGCATAAATTCCTTCTAGCTTGCTCCCTGACATACTGAGCTCACTCAGCCAACTAGAGGCTGTGCTACCACCATGCTGTCTTAGGAGCTGTGGGAGTTGAAATGGTGAATTGGCCCAATACCTGCAACCTGGGAGCTGCTAGGGAACAGTAACACCTTTAGTAACACCCTGAAAAGCCTGACAGTAGTATTCCAACGTCATGTAGGGAAATGGGAAGGAGATTCTCTTACAATCTGGAGCTTTTGTAGTAGGAGATCTGAACCAGGGCTAGTGGCACAGGTGGAGCAAAGGCATTTAATACAGACAGAACTGCTTGAGACAAGACAGGTGTACAAGAAAGCACAGGAATGCTTGGAGATCAAGATCATTAAGGCTGTAACTGTGTGAATGGGAATAAATGAAAAATGTGGTATATTTTAAAGATAAAAACCAGAAAACAAATTCTTTACAGTTTGCAGAGCTTTTGGGGATATCTTACTAAGTTTGGCAATTACTACAACCCATGGAATGGACGTGAGTCTGGGTGAACTCCTGTGGTCATGTATGGATGTGAGAGCTGGACTGTGAAGAAGGCTGAGCACCAAAGAATTGATGCTTTTGAACTGTGGTGTTGGAGAAGACTCTTGAGAGTCCCTTGGACTGCAAGGAGATCCAACCAGTCCATTCTGAAGGAGATCAGCCCTGGGATTTCTTTGGAAGGAATGATGCTAAAGCTGAAACTCTAGTATTTTGGCCACCTCATGCGAAGAGTTGACTCATTGGAGAAGACTCTGATGCTGGGAGGGATTGAGGGCAGGAGGAGAAGGGGACGACAGAGGATGAGATGGCTGGATGGCATCACTGACTCGATGGATGTGAGTCTGAGTGACCTCCGGGAGTTGGTGATGGACAGGGAGGCCTGGTGTGCTGTGATTCATGGGGTCACAAAGAGTCGGACACGACTGAGCGACTGATCTGATCTGATGGGATAGGCAGGGAATGTACTTGTTTAATAAATGAAATAACTGTTGGTCAATGTTATCCTCTTACCCTGTAGTACAGGGCTAGTTGACAGTATAACTAGGATCTAACCCGAGGCTTCCTGGTTTCAGGTTTTATTTGTTAGTTGTTTCATGGCATTTTATCCTCTTCCTCCACATGGTATGAGCAGTTAAGTTCTAGCAACTATTTCAAATTTTACTTCTGCAGTTATAGAGGTGTGTTGTGAAGATTGCATTGATTCACTCATTCAACACATAATTACATTTTAATGGAAAGAGATAGATAATAAAAGATAAGCAAGCAATGTATGTATATATTGGATGCTGGTAAAGTCTAGAGAGAGAAATAAAGCAGAGAAAGGGAATAGGATTCACCAGGCCTGTGAGAGGTTGTCCATCTAGTCAAGGCTATGGTTTTTCCTGTGGTCATGTATGGATTTGAGAGTTGGACTGTGAAGAAGGCTGAGCGCTGAAGGACTGATGCTTTTGAACTGTGGTGTTGGAGAAGACTCTTGAGAGACTGCAAGGAGATCCAAGCAGTCCATTCTGAAGGAGATCAGCCCTGGGATTTCTTTGGAAGGAATGATGCTAAAGCTGAAACTCCAGTACTTTGGCCACCTCATGTGAAGAGTTGACTCATTGGAAAAGACTGTGAGGCTGGGAGAGATTGGGGGCAGAAAGAGAAGGGGACGACAGAGGATGAGATGGCTGGATGGCATCACTGACTCAATGGACGTGAGTCTGGGTGAACTCTGGGAGTTGGTGATGGACAGGGAGGCCTGGTGTGCTGTGATTCATGGGGTCACAAAGAGTCGGACACAACGAAACAACTGAACTGAACTGAACTGAGTGAAGACTTATGTGATAATGGTGACATTTGAGCAGAGATGTAAAAGAAGTGATGTGACCTAGTGAATCCTTCAGAAACCTCATTCAGTTCAGTTGCTCAGTCGTGTCCAACTCTTTGCAACCCCATGGACTGCAGCACGCCAGGCCTCCCTGTCAATCACCAACTCCCAGAGGTTACTCAAACTCATGTTCATTGAGTCAGTGATGCCATCCAACCATCTCATCCTCTGTCATCCCCTTCTCCTCCCACCTTCAATCTTTCCCAGCATCAGGGTCTTTTCAAATGAGTCAGCTCTTCACATCAGGTGGCCAAAGTATTGGAGTTTCAGCTTCAACATCAATCCTTCCAATGAATATTCCAATGAATATTCAGGGCTGATTTCCTTTAGGATGGACTGGTTGGATTTCCTTGCAGTCCAAGGGACTCTCAAGAGTCTTCTCCAACACCACAGTTCAAAAGCATTAATTCTTCGGTGCTCAGATTTCTTTATAGTCCAACTCTCACATCTATACATGACTACTGGAATAACCATAGCTTTGACTAGTCGGATCTTTGTTGGCAAAGTAATGTCTCTGCTGGGGAAGGGACCAGTTAAGAAGATAATAGTTATCCAGGTGGGAATTGATAGTGGTGTGGACCAGGATGAGAGAGGTAAAGATGGTGAGAAGTGGTCAAAGTTTGTATGATATTTGAAGATAGTGTCAAGCAGGTTAAGAGATTGATTAGACGTGTAATATAACAGAAAGAAAAGCATTTAAAATAAAAAAAAAAAAAAGCCTGCACTAAAAATTTTTTAGCCTGAGGAACTGGAAAGATGAATTTCCTTCTATTGTGATACAAAGGCTTCAGGAAAAAAGATTTGGGGGGAAAGACAAGGAGTTTATTTGGGGACACTTTAAATTTGAGATGCTTGTTGAATGTTGGTGTATTGATATCATGCTCAGTCATGTCCCACGCTTTGCGACCCTGTGGACTTCAGCCCTCCAGGCTCCTCTGTCCATGGAATTCTCCAGGGAAGAATACTGGACTGGGTTGCCATTTCCTACTCCAATCAAGTATTGATGGCAATTGGTTATAAGTATCAGGAGCTCAGGGAGAAGTCAGGACTAGAATACAGAAAAGGGAGCTAGCATATAATTCTACTGATTTTCAGTGAAGTGATTCTCAGAAACTGTGACGGATGTGAGTTTTAAGATCAGCTTACCACAGCCTAATGGTTGCTGACAGAAGACATGAGTTCCTGGGGTCACAGATAAGACCTTACTCTCAGTAATAGCAGTAGACAGAGTACCCGCCTTTCCCTGCCCTGTTCCCTGAATCTCAGTTCCCTAAGGCAAGTGGAGAGGGCCAGAGGGACCTGCACACACACAGTGGGTTGCATGACAGGAAAACAACCCCAGGCTGAGGAAGCCTGAAGCTTTTGTAATAAGCAATAAGCGTGCCTATCCTCTGCTCTGAGACAGACCCTATCTGTATGTTCCAAAGCTGTTTGCTACACCAAGGTCCTTGAAAAGACAGTCCACATCTCTGTTCATGAGCTGTTCAGACATGCAGAAGACCATAGGGAATTCTCCCACATAATGTCACTCCTAAAGGAGCATTGTGGAATTCTTATGGGCACTTTTGGTTTTTAAAAATGATTGGGGGTGCTACTGGCTTTTCATAAGCAGAATCAAGGACTATTCAATATCCTGATGTGTGTGGACCAATATCACACAAAGAGAATGATCTCAGGTCCCACACAACTGTTACTGTCTTGTCAGGCATTCACTTAAGTGAAAAATTATAATTATTTGAATTATTTGAAACTAGACTCTATTTCTGCTTTATAAAATATTCTTTTTAGTATGATAATATGCATTTAACATTTAATCATTTAAATCAAAGGAACATTGTACTTTTGCTTTGTGCAAGATTTTATCAAAAGTTACTATTTGGGGAAAAAATACATTGTTAGAAGCAAGACTCATTATTTGAGTAGCCATCCTTATATCAGATTACAGTTGCAGCTAAAACAATTACAGTAATTTTAAGTGTGTGTGTGTGTGTATTCAGCCTTTATTTCATAATGTCAAAGAGGATGAAACATTTTTTTTGGAATATTATCTAACTTCTCTTAAGTAAAACTTACTCTTTATAAGAGGACATGATAGAGTCAGATGCTTGTATCAAATCCTGTTGAAAGGTCAACAAAGAAGAGGAGTAGAAAGTGAACATTGGATTTAGCGGCATAGAAATCATTAGTGACCTTGAAAAGAACAATTTCAGTGGAGAGGTGGGGGCAAGAATCTGTTTGAAGTTAGTTCAAAAGAGCATGAGAGGACAAGAATTGAGACACAAGTATAAACAACTTCTTTGAGGAGGTTTCCTATAAAGGAGAGCAGAGCAAGAGGATGATTTGCAACATACGTATCTCAGTGCCTGGCACACAGAAAAGGCTTTAAAAAATGTTAGGCAAAGAAGGGCATGATGATTCAATGGACGTGTTCGGTATTTGTTGGTTTGTTATAGGGAAGAGCCCATTTTGACTACATGTTGGATCTGTTTCTTTGACGTTGATCTTTGCTTCTCATTGCTTTTGTTATTATAATCATACACAATGTCCTGCTTGGGGAACCCTCCCCTCTACTTAATTGTTAAACTAAAATGCCTTTGTTCAGAACCCTGTATACCTGTGGAAGGGGCTATAGGAAGGGAGAAATTAACACATTCCCTCCTCCAGACTGGCCATTCTAGGAGATATTTGTAAGGTTAATGGCTTTTTTAAAATTTTACTTCCTCACCTCCCCCTCCCTGTTCTATAAAAGAACCTGGCATCCAGACCCCAACAAGATGGTTATTTTGAGACATTAGTCCACCACCTTCTCATCTGCCAGCTTTCCAAATAAAGTCATATTCCTTGCCTCAACACCTTGTCTGTAGACTTATTAGTCTGTTGTGCAGTGAGCAGAGTGAGCTTGGATTCAGTAACAGTTTACTGAATAAGAGCTAATGAAAAGAAATGCAGACATAGAGGCTGGTCAGGAAAGGCTTCCTGAAGCCTTGTGAGTCTTAAAGAAATGATGGGGTTAGAGGGGAGGATAGAGGTGAGAAGGCATTTCAGGCATGAGCCAAGGCACCCAGAGAGGAAGAGTTGGGCAGGGGAGGGGACTGCCTGCCAAGCTAGGGAGCTTTGGAGGAATAGCTAGGTTTGACTAGAGAGAACGAGATAACAGAAAACCCTGGATGCCGGACTGTAGCATTTATTTTGGGTCTGATGAATCAGTAGGAAGCCAGAGATCTTGAGCAGTCAGGGACATAGTGGGAGTATAGCATTAATTGTGTTTCTCAGACTATGTGTTATGCTTCTATTCCAAGTATTGAAGTTGGGCAGGTTATAACTTGTGCTGCCGACAATCTAATGAAAAGCACATATTTTATGTGAATCCAACCTTTGGCTTTTTCCCTGAGTTAGGTCCATTCTGGGAATACAATTCTGGGGATAAAGATTAATGGGAAATAGAAACTCACCAGGGATCTAAGGAGGGGTGGGGAGAAGGAGTTTTTCCAAATGAGTACATTTGATGCTGGCTTTAAAACAGACTGTTTCTGCAGGAAGCCAGGCACTGCTGTCAGCTGGTTAGCAACAGACACTGGTTTCTCAGACAGGAGCCTAGATGCCTTAACAATGCTTCTTCATTTCCGTGAATCAGGGTGAGAATACTGCAACCCAGCTGGTATTTTAGAAGTAGGGTTATTCATCTTGTGATGTATAGTATCGAGATTCTGATCAGGCAAGATGGACACAGTCCCGTTACCCAGAGAATGAGTGATGAGGGTCAGTCCAAGAGTCAGTGTGGCCCAGGAACAAGTACCAGGCTATGGTCCCGACTCAACCTGGGTTTAAATCCCAGTCTTTCACCTCCTGGCTATGTGACCTCTAACAAGTCCCTGAACCTTAATTACTTTATCTGTCAAGTAGGGAAGAAGATGCTTATTGTAAGGATCTGCTATCCACAGAGTGTGTTGCATAGAAGGTTTATTGGTGCCATTAGTTAATGTTTAAATGCCATCCAGTTCTGAGGAGTCAATAAATGATGGAGTAATGGAGAACCATGAGAGAGAGCAGCAATACTATTTGGCCAGAAGGTGACAGCTCCATCTATTTAAACCCCACTTAGCTTCAGATGATAGTCCTTCTTCAGTAATCTTATTTTTTCATGTGGCCCAAGTTGTAAGGAAAGCTCTCACAGGAGATTGCAGTCATTGCTGAATTCTTTAGATTATTAGATTATAATTCAATATCCTCTTTTGATCCTGGGGCTTTTCACATAGAGAGATTAGTCAGGTGCATAGCTAGAAGGAAAAAGCAGGCAAAAAAAGTGTTTGTAAACCTGTGACGTTGGGCTCTGACAGCAGCTTGAAGCCATATACAATCTGTAGAAATCTAGCTTTCTATTAGATCATCAACTGCTGGCTGAGGTGATGGAAATAACCAGAAGTATCTCCATAGGTGTTAGGGCCTTGCTTGACTCACTGCACTATGGGAAAGTTGCAGTGGCAGCTGCATACAGGGATCCATAAAAATTCAACATGGCCAGTGGGGAGGTGGGTTTGTCCTCTCTACCTGGAAAGGAGTTTGACTTATTCTTGAAGTGTCACTCTGAAAGCTGGCTGTGGGAATGTGGGAGCAGGACTGCTTCTGTGCCTGAAGAGAGAATGGTGGAGAGACAGCCATGCACAAGGATGTGATCTGAGGGGCCTTTGCCAGCCTGCTCCCCTTCCTCCTTCCCTGATGCCACCAGCAAAATATCTGAATTCTGCCGTTGTATGGAGACTCAGAGCTCAGGCCTGGCATCCTCCTGCCTGAGCTTAAAACCCTCTAACTGTACTACTTATTACCTTCATGAACTTGGGTTAAGTACTTAGTCCTTCTAAGCATCAGTTTTCTCATTCTCAGAATGAGGATAAAATTAGCGTTATCATTAGCATAAATTAGAATTTTTTTGGTGATGATTAAATGAGAAAAAGGTCCCTATAGTCAAAGCTATGGTTTTTCCAGTAGTCATGTATGGATGTAAGCGTTGGATTGTAAGGAAGGCTTAGCGCTGAGGAATTGATGCTTTTGAGCTATGGTGTTGGAGAAAACCCTTGAGAGTCCCTTGGACTGCAAGGAGATCAAACCAATCAATCCTAAAGGAATTCAATCCTGAATATTCATTGGAGGTACTGATGCTGAAGCTGAAGCTCCAATACTTTGGCCACCTGATGCAAAGAGCCAACACACTGGAAAAGACCTTGATGCTGGGAAAGGTTGAGGGCAGGAGGGGAAGGGGATGACAGAGGATGAGATGGTTTGATGGCATCACTGATTCAATGGACATGCATTTGAGCAAGCTCCAGGAGATGGTAAAGGACAGGGAAGCCTGATGTGTTTCAGTTCATGGGGTCACAAAGAGTTGGACAGAACAACAAAATGAGAAAAAAATTATAAAGCCTAACTCAGTGTCTGTCACAGAATAGTTCTCAATAATTGTTAGCAAGGATATGTGAGAAGGTTACACTGGTTAATGACAATATTTTTAGAAAATGCTTTCACAAGCATTACCACTTTCCAGTTTTCACAACTAAGAAGAATTATCACTCTTTTTAATTAGATGATTGAGGTTCAGAGCAGCTATGTGACTTTCCAAGTTTACGTCATAAGAAAAATTAGGAATTTGACTGGGGGATCCAATTTTATTATTTTATTTCATCATTGTTTTATGAAGCCAATTTTATTTCATAACAATATGCTGCTTGCATGCACACTTAGAGAGGAGGACAGAGCAGTATTAGCTTGGAGAGGGAGGGCACACAGAAGGAAAAATGAAAGAGCATTCAAATCCACATTTTTATGCATGGAGTTAAGTGTTGAAGAGGAATCTCTGAGAATAATATCCATAGTTACACTTCACTTACTTTTGGAAGATCATAAATAGAAAACCTCAAGTATCTGGAACATAGAGAAGGTGTAAGAGAAAACAGCACTCTGAAAAACTTTAGCTGGGGCTTCCCTGGTGGTCCAGTGACTAAGCCTCTGCACTCCCAGTGCAGGGGCCCTGGTTCACCCTCTGGTCAGGGAACTAGATCCCACATGCTGCAGCTAAGAGTCTGCATACTGCAATGAAGATTGAAGATTCCGCATGCCACGAAATAAGACCTGGTGCAGCCAAACAAATAAGTACATATTAAACACACACAAACACGGTTTAATTGGAATCAGCTTTCTAAAATTCAAGTAGTGGACCTCAGCCTTGCTGAGAGGTATCTAGACACCTCACTAAGCACCAATTTGATCTTTTATATATAATGTTAATAAGTGTATCTCCCTAATTCATTGACTAGGTCATAGATTAAAAACAGCGTATTAATTGAAAGGAAAATTGACATATTGACAGCAGATAAGAACTAGCTGGTAGCCTAAGGGAAAAAAAAAAACTCTTGACAAGCAAAACAAAACTTAAATGATATTAACAGTTTGAGTTGAAGTGTGAATAATCACAGCGCCCCCTATGTATCCCACTCCATGCCTTATGATGTCCCTGACTATATGATGGCACAACTAGATAACTAACTGAGTCATTAAAAATAACAAATTACACTATATTCATTACACCTTATTAAAGGTACCAGAGATGTTTCAACACATTTTAGTGATCAGATCAGATCAGTCGCTCAGTCGTGTCCGACTCTTTGTGACCCCATGAATCCAGGCACACCAGGCCTCCCTGTCCATCACCAACTCCCAGAGTTCACTCAAACTCACGTCCATCGAGTCAATGATGCCATCCAGCCATCTCATCCTCTGTCATCCCCTTCCCCTCCTGCCCGCAATCCCTCCCAGCATCAGAGTCTTTTCCAATGAGTCAACTCTTCGCATGAGGTGGCCAAAGTACTGGAGTTTCAGCTTTAGCATCATTCCTTCCAAAGAAATCCCAGGGCTGATCTCCTTCAGAATGGACTGGTTGGATCTCCTTGCAGTCCAAGGGATTCTCAAGAGTCTTCTCCAACACCACAGTTCAAAAGCATCAATTCTTCAGCTCTCAGCTTTCTTCACAGTCCAACTCTCACATCCATACATGACCACAGGAAAAGACATAGCCTCGACTAGATGAATCTTTGTTGGCAAAGTAATGTCTTTGCTTTTGAATATGCTATCTAGGTTGGTCATAACTTTCCTTCCAAGGAGTAAGCGTCTTTTAATTTCATGGCTGAGGTCAGCATCTGCAGTGATTTTGGAGCCCCCAAAATAAAGTCTGACACTGTTTCCACTGTTTCCCCATCTATTTCCCATGAAGTGATGGGACCAGATGCCATGATCTTTGTTTTCTGAATGTTGAGCTTTAAGCCAACTTTTTCACTCTCCTCTTTCACTTTCATCAAGAGGCTTTTGAGTTCTCCCCAGGCTTAGTTACTTTTAATATAAACCTCCATCTACTCTCCTCATTTTCCTTCTCAGTATAAAACATATCACTTTTCTTTTGCCTCTTCCTCAGTCTTACCACTGCCCAGAACTCAGTCCTAATACCAGGAAATGTTTAGAATAAGCCAAGGCTCAGACTTTGGACCCTGACAAGCCAAAGTTCCAGTTCTGGCTCTGCCATGTACTAGCCATGTGACTTCAAGCTAATGACTGAACCTCTCCATGCCTCAGTCTCCTTACCCATAAAATGAGGATATTTACCACACAAGGTTATAATAAGACTTGAATGAGACAAAGTTTATCATTGCCCTCAATAAATGGGAGTTATTAGCAGCTCGTCAGGCTCCACTGTCCATGGAATTCTCCAGGCAAGAATACTGGAGTGGGTAGCCGTTCCCTTCTCAAGAGGACCTGCCCAACCAAGGGACTGAATCTATGTCTCCCACATTGCAGGCAGATTCTTTACTGTTTGAGTCACCAGAAAACCCTATGTTTTTTAGTTCAGTTCAGTTCAGTCGCTCAGTCGTGTCCGAATCTTTGCGACTCCATGAATCCAGGCACGCCAGGCCTCCCTGTCCATCACCAACTCCCAGAGTTCACTCACTCTCACGTCCATCAAGTCAGTGATGCCATCCAGCCATCTCATCCTCTGTTGTCCCCTTCTCCTCCTGCCCCCAATCCCTCCCAGCATCAGAGTCTTTTCCAATGAGTCAACTTTTCGCATGAGGTGGCCAAAGTACTGGAGTTTCAGCTTTAGCATCATTCCTTCCAAAGAAATCCCAGGGCTGATCTCCTTCAGAATGGACTGGTTGGATCTCCTTGCAGTCCAAGGGACTCTCAAGAGTCTTCTCCAACACCACAGTTCAAAGGCATCAATTCTTCAGCTCTCAGCTTTCTTCACAGTCCAACTCTCAAATCCATACATGACCACAGGAAAAACCATAGCCTCGACTAGATGGATCTTTGTTGGCAAAGTAATGTCTCTGCTTTTGAATATGCTATCTAGGTTGGTCATAACTTTCCTTCCAAGGAGTAAGCGTCTTTTAATTTCATGGCTGCAGTCAGCATCTGCAGTGATTTTGGAGCCCCCAAAAATAAAGTCTGACACTGTTTCCACTGTTTCCCCATCTATTTCCCATGAAGTGATGGGACCGGTTGCCATGATCTTTGTTTTCTGAGTGTTGAGCTTTAAGCCAGCTTTTTCACTCTCCACTTTCACTTTCATCAAGAGGCTTTTGAGTTCCTCTTCACTTTCTGCCATAAGGGTGGTGTCATCTGCATATCTGAGGTTATCGATATTTCTCCCGGCAATCTTGATTCCAGCTTGTGTTTCTTCCAGTCCAGCGTTTCTCATGATGTATTCTGCATATAAGTTAAATAAACATGGTGACAATATACAGCCTTGACGTACTCCTTTTTCTATTTGGAACCAGTCTGTTGTTCCATGTCCAGTTCTAACTGTTGCTTCCTTACCTGCATACAGATTTCTCAAGAGGCAGATCAAGTGGTCTGGTATTCCCATCTCTTTCAGAATTTTCCACAGTTTTTTGTGATCCACACAGTCAAAGACTTTGGCATAGTCAACAAAGCAGAAATAGATGTTTTTCTGGAACTCTCTTGCTTTTTCCATGATCCAGCGGATGTTGGCAATTTGATCTCTGGTTCCTCTGCCTTTTCTAAAACCAGCTTGAACATCAGGAAGTTCATGGTTCACATATTGCTGAAGCCTGGCTTGGAGAATTTTGAGCATTACTTTACTAGCGTGTGAAATGAGTGCAATTGTGCAGTAGTTTGAGCATTCTTTGGCATTGCCTTTCTTTGGGATTGGAATGAAAACTGACCTTTTCCAGTCCTGTGGTCACTGCTGAGTTTTCCAAATTTGCTGGTATATTGAGTGCAGCACTTTCACAGCATCATCTTTCAGGATATGAAATAGCTCAATTAGTATGATAAAAATGAAAACTCATGTTACCGCAGTTTGTGGAGCTTTCTCCACATTATCTGGCTTGACCCTCACAGCAGTCATGCCAGGGGGAGGATGCTCCCTCCCTGAGATGCTGAGGAGACCGTGTCTGAGAGAGGTGAAGAGCTCTCTTTCATTCAGATTCTTCTAGTACATTCTATGGTCCATCGTTGAGGTGCTAGTCCCTCACTATGTGTGTCAGCTCACCCTCCTTGTTGTGGATTATCTGTTATGGGCTGGAATGTGTCTATTTCCCACTCCTAAACTCATATGTTGGAGTCCTAACTGCCAATGCCTCAGAATGTGACCTGATTTGGAAATAGGTATATTGTAGATGTAACTGTATGAGTGAAAATGAGATCAGAAGGAACTAGGATGACCTAATACTAATGGGACTAGTGTCCTTACAAAAAGAAGAAATTTGGAGCACGTCCCGGGTGGTCCAGTGGTTAAGAAGACGCCTTGCAATGCAGGGGGATGGGGGTTCGATTCCTGATTGGGGAACTAAGATCCCACATGCTGCAGAGCAACGAAGCCTGCAAGCTGACCAAGCCCACATGCCACAGCTAGACAGTCTGTGGGCTGCAACAACGATCCCATGTGCCACGACTAAGACCCAATGCAGCCAAATAAATAAATACAGTTAAATAAAAGAAAGAGGAAAATTGGACACATACGACACACACACACACACACACACACACACACGGAGAACACCATGTAAAATGAGGGCAGAAATTGGGGTGATGTTTCTACACCACGAGGAACACCAAAGATTGTCAGTAAACCACCAGAAGCCTCGGAAGGAACCAACTCTGCTGACACCTTTGTGTAGAAATATGTGTTTCAGTTCCCCCTCATCCATACTTTTGGTACGAACATCCTAGGTGGTAGGGTTTCTCTATGGGTTCAGCCCCATTGCGTTCCCCAGGGTTAACTCATGAGCCTGGCATCTAGCTCTGAGCTATAAACTAGCTCAGTTTATATTTTATCACCTGAGGATTTGGGGCTTCTTTAGAGCTTGGATAACAATCGATAATCTTCTGTACCATTTTTCTAGATTCCTCATAGATGCATTAATATACAATATTTGCTTCAGGAAACTCAATTCAACACTCCGTAGTGACCTAAATGGGAAGGAAATACAAAAAAGAGGTGATATATATATATAATCTAGCTAGCTAGCTATATGATTTCCTTTGCTGTACAACAGAAAATAACACAACATTGTAAAGTAACTATACTCCAAGAAAAATGAAAATATAATAATCTTGTTTGCTACATCTTATTTATTTTATCCAGCATTGTTGTTGTTTAGTCACTAAGTCATGTCTGACTCTTTGTAAATGTACAGACTGTGCCTACCAGGCTCCTCTGTCCATGGGACTTTCCAGGCAAGAATACTGGAGTGGGTTGCCATTTTCTTCTCCAGGGGATCTTCCCAATCCAGGAATAGAACCTGGGTCCCTGCATTGCAGGTGGATTCTGCAATGGAGGTGGAGGTGGGTGGGATATGGGATTAAATGAATCTGTTATGTTGCAAAAAAAAAAAAAAAGAAGAAGAAGAAGTCCTTGGAGTAGATATAAAGAGAAGCTCATTTTCTAATTCATGTATGCAAACAAATTACTTTTTAATGACAATGAAACCTAAGCTTACTTTGTCCAGGAAACAAATTAAATAGGGTGTTTATTTTCAGTTTTTAAAATACTTTTAGACATTAATATCACTAAAATCAGAGATACCAAAAGAACACTTCATGCAAAGATGGGCTCAATAAAGGACAGAAATGGAATGGACCTAACAGAAGCAGAAGATATTAAGAAGAGATGGCAAGAATACACAGAAGACCTGTACAAAAAAGATCTTCACGACCCAGATAATCATACTCGTGTGATCACTGACCTAGAGCCAGACATCCTGGAATGTGAAGTCAAGTGGGCCTTAGGAAGCATCACAATGAACAAAGTTAGTGGAGGTGATGGAATTCCAGTGGAGCTATTCCAAATCCTGAAAGATGATGCTGTGAAAGTGCTGCACTCAATATACCAGCAAATTTGGAATACTCAGCAGTGACCACAGGACTGGAAAAGGTCAGTTTTCATTCCAATCCCAAAGAAAGGCAATGCCAAAGAATGCTCAAACTACTGCACAATTGCACTCATCTCACATGCTAGTAAAGTAATGCTCAAAATTCTCCAAGCCAGGCTTCAGCAACATGTGAACCGTGAGCTTCCTGATGTTCAAGCTGGATTTAGAAAAGGCAGAGGAACCAGAGATCAAATTGCCAACATCCGCTGGATCATGGAAAAAGCAAGAGAGTTCCAGAAAAACATCTATTTTTGCTTTATTAACTATGCCAAAGTCTTTGACTATGTGGATTACAAAAAACTGTGGAAAATTCTGAAAGAGATGAGAATACCAGACCACTTGATCTGCCTCTTGAGAAATCTGTATGCAGGTAAGGAAGCAACAGTTAGAACTGGACATGGAACAACAGACTGGTTCCAAATAGGGAAAGGAGTACATCAAGGCTGTATATTGTCACCATGTTTATTTAACTTATATGCAGAATCGATCATGAGAAATGCTGGACTGGAAGAAACAAGCTGGAATCAAGATTGCCTGGAGAAATATCAATAACCTCAGATATGCAGATGACACCACCCTTATGGCAGAAAGTGAAGAGGAACTCAAAAGCCTCTTGATGAAAGTGAAAGTGGAGAGTGAAAAAGTTGGCTTAAAGCTCAACACTCAGAAAACAAAGATCATGGCAACCGGTCCCATCACTTCATGGGAAATAGATGGGGAAACAGTGGAAACAGTGTCAGACTTTATTTTTGGGGAGCTCCAAAATCACTGCAGATGGTGACTGCAGCCATGAAATTAAAAGACGCTTACTCCTTGGAAGGAAAGTTATGACCAACCTAGATAGCATATTCAAAAGCAGAGACATTACTTTGCCAACAAAGATTCATCTAGTCGAGGCTATGGCTTTTCCTGTGGTCATGTATGGATGTGAGAGTTGGACTGTGAACAAAGCTGAGCGCCGAAGAATTGATGCTTTTGAACTGTGGTGTTGGAGAAGACTCTTGAGAGTCCCTTGGACTGCAAGGAGATCCAACCAGTCCATTCTGAAGGAGATCAGCCCTGGGATTTCTTTGGAAGGAATGATGCTAAAGCTGAAACTCCAGTACTTTGGCCACCTCATGCGAAGAGTTGACTCATTGGAAAAGACTGTGATGCTTGAGGGATTGGGGGCAGGAGGAGAAGGGGACAACAGAGGATGAGATGGCTGGATGGCATCACTGACTCGATGGACATGAGTGTGAGTGAACTCTGGGAGTTGGTGATGGACAGGGAGGCCTGGCGTGCCTGGATTCATGAGGTCGCAAAGAGTCAGACACGACTGAGCGACTGAACTGAACTGAACTAAAAAACATAGGGTTTCCTGGTGACTCAAACAGTAAAGAATCTGCCTGCAATGTGGGAGACATAGATTCAGTCCCTTGGTTGGGCAGGTCCTCTTGAGAAGGGAACGGCTACCCACTCCAGTATTCTTGCCTGGAGAATTCCATGGACAGTGGAGCCTGACGAGCTGCTAATAACTCCCATTTATTGAGGGCAATGATAAACTTTGTCTCATTCAAGTCTTATTATAACCTTGTGTGGTAAATATCCTCATTTTATGGGTAAGGAGACTGAGGCATGGAGAGGTTCAGTCATTAGCTTGAAGTCACATGGCTAGTACATGGCAGAGCCAGAACTGGAACTTTGGCTTGTCAGGGTCCAAAGTCTGAGCCTTGGCTTATTCTAAACATTTCCTGGTATTAGGACTGAGTTCTGGGCAGTGGTAAGACTGAGGAAGAGGCAAAAGAAAAGTGATATGTTTTATACTGAGAAGGAAAATGAGGAGAGTAGATGGAGGTTTATTTTAAAAGTAACTAAGCCTGGGGAGAACTCAAAAGCCTCTTGATGAAAGTGAAAGAGGAGAGTGAAAAAGTTGGCTTAAAGCTCAACATTCAGAAAACAAAGATCATGGCATCTGGTCCCATCACTTCATGGGAAATAGATGGGGAAACAGTGGAAACAGTGTCAGACTTTATTTTGGGGGGCTCCAAAATCACTGCAGATGCTGACCACAGCCATGAAATTAAAAGACGCTTACTCCTTGGAAGGAAAGTTATGACCAACCTAGATAGCATATTCAAAAGCAGAGACATTACTTTGCCAACAAAGATTCATCTAGTCGAGGCTATGGTTTTTCCTGTGGTCATGTATGGATGTGAGAGTTGGACTGTGAAGAAAGCTGAGAGCTGAAGAATTGATGCTTTTGAACTGTGGTGTTGGAGAAGACTCTTGAGAGTCCCTTGGACTGCAAGGAGATCCAACCAGTCCATTCTGAAGGAGATCAGCCCTGGGATTTCTTTGGAAGGAATGATGCTAAAGCTGAAACTCCAGTACTTTGGCCACCTCATGCGAAGAGTTGACTCATTGGAAAAGACTGTGATGCTGGGAAGGATTGAGGGCAGGAGGAGAAGGGGACGACAGAGAATGAGATGGCTGGATGGCATACACTGACTCGATGGACGTGAGTTTGAGTGAACTCTGGGAGTTGGTGATGGACAGGGAGGCCTGGCGAGCTGCGATTCATGGAGTCGCAAAGATTCGGACACGACTGAGCGACTGAACTGAACTAAACTGAAGCCTGGGGAAAGGGGGTAAAGAGAAATAAAACGATGGATGAATCCTGGCCCTGGAGGAGGCTTGGAGAGTAATAGCATCGATGCATTGCAGCCTTGAGAGGGCAAGAAGCCTCTGACCCCAGAGCAAGTAACTGCCTGGAGGCTGAGGTCAGGAAGGCAGGGGACGCTGCCGAAGGCAAGTGATTTTGACCTGATTTGGAATGTGTCAGGTTACGGGCTCTGTTCTGAATCCTAGCTCTGCTACTCACAAGTTGTATGACCTTGAACAAGTTACTTAATTCTTGAAATTTCCATTTCTAAAACTGTAAAAAAAAAAAATTTTTTTGCCTTAACAACCACTTGCCTCTCTATTCTTCCTATAGAACACTCCCCTCTCCCTTTTTCTTCACTAGCTCCCTCCTCCCTCTCAGAGAGCAGTGGGCCTGCTTACCAGCCATGGGCAAGGAGTAAAGTGGAGTAGAGCAGTCTGAGCCCAGTGATGATTCCCTTGCTGCTGGTGGGTTTAGGGGTGGAATGAAATCCAAGTCTGGGCAGAGAAATGGGAGGGGAAGCCTGTTCTAGTTCTTCTGGTAAACAATGCCATCATAAAGGAATATTTTATATACACAATAGAGCTGTCTTCTCCTGCCACTGGACATTCTATGAGGATATGATGTCTCTAAGTGTGGCAGCATCTTGAAGCCATGATGGTTGCTAATCTGAGCACAAGGCCAAAGAGAATGTCAGAGAAGAAAACTAGAAATAAACTGGGCCCTTGATGATTTCATTCAGTCATCATATTAATCAGCTCTGAAGCTACACTACCTCTGGGTTTCTCGTTCAGTGAGAGAGTAAATTTCTTAATGCTTAAGCCAGCAGCAGCAGGGTTTTCTATTATTTACAGACAAAAACGTGTTAAATGATTTATTACCTCATAGGTTTGAGTAGGGTAAATGTGGTATTTCCTATAAAATGTTTAGCACTGTGAAATGTTGACAATGATCATTGACAGAGCACTTTATTATGGAATTACATACTGCTTCCTTCTTTACTGAGCTTCCCTGGTGGCTCAGATGGTAAAGCGTCTGCCTGTAACACGGGAGACCTGGGTTCGATCCCTGGGTTGGAAAGATCTCCTGGAGAAGGAAATGGCGACCCATGCCAGTATTCCTGCCTGGAGAATCCCAGGGACGGAGGAGCCTGGTAGGCTACAGTCCATGGGGTCACAAACAGTTGGACACAACTGAGCGACTTCACTTCACTTCACTTCACTTCTCTACTAATATGAGTCATATTTCTCCAAGTATATATGAAAACACTTTGGCCAGAATCAAAGACTGCATTTTTGGTGCTCAGTTGCCAAACACAACACACAGTAGATGTCTAATGTCTGTTTTATAATCTATCTATATATCTAGTCCTCTAAATGGACAATATAATCCAGGTGCTCTTGTTAGTTGGGTGGAGATCCTGTTCCCAAGATGTCTTTTTTTTTTTTTTTTTAATTTCTTTCCAAGATGTTTTATTTTGCTACTGGGCAGTAAATTCCTAAAAAATCTAAGTAAATTGAAATAAAAGGGAACATGGCAGACCTTTCTAAAACTAGAAGTCTCCAGAATCTAGTCTGTAAGGGCTGGAAAGGACCTAGGAATCACCTGGCCCATCTTCTTCATTTTACGGCTGAGACCCAGAGACTTCCATATGGTCATACAGCTAGAGGCTGGGTCAGGACAGGAACTCAGCCCCCAGACTCTGCCTCAATCCCCTTCCATTGTATGTCATTAGTTTCTCGACTTTCTTCAGAGTCAGCTTCTCTTACAAGCTGAATAAGGGAGAAGCCTTCTCCCCAGAGGCTATTTGGGCTGCCAGGAATCTGTGGGAATCCATGGGAATCTGTGCATCCACTTCCTACCAAGGTCATTCTGCAGTCATTGCCAGCGACCAGGTGGCCTGGCATGAGATCTGAGACTCGGCATCCTTTGCTGTCTGTCTGCAAACATCAGCCCCTCATCCTCCAGGGGTCACTGAGGGCCAGGAATTGGGAAGAAGCTTGTCCCTCTCCACGCACTGGTCGGATCCTAGTGTGGAAGGCTGGTGACAAGGGGCGTGCAAAGAACACAGCACATATAGGCTGGGCAGCCATCCATGATTTAGGAGCTCCTGAAAGACCTTTGTTCCGGTCTGTCCCAGTCTGACTCTGTACGTGGCCTAGCCTCACCCTCACCTCCACCCCCACCCGCATCCCACACACCACCCACATTCACAGTTTTATTCATGCCCTGTTCCATGAATGAGTGCTCCCACCTCCTCTCAGTTGTTCCCAGCCCCAAGTTGTTGGCCAGCTCAGTTTCAGTGCAAATGGCTACTCCTCCCTCAGAATTAACCAGACCCTTCTTGCTATTCCCACCATACTTGGTTTATTTCACCTCCACAAAGTTTAATTCAAGATAGTTTTAGTTGGATCTTTTCTACTAGATCAGTACTTCTCAAACTTTATATGCATACAAGTTACCTGGAGATCCTAGCAAAATACAGATTCAGATTCAGTAAGTGTGGCCTGGGGCCTGGGAGTCTGCATTCCTAACCAGCTCCACAGTGATGCTGACACTGGTGGTCTGTGGATCACACAAGGTACTGCCTCTGAGTCCTTTGAAGGCAGGTGCTATGTCTTACTTATCTTTGTAATACTAGCATTTGGTATAGTGTCTGGCTGATTATAGCTGGTTAATACACACTTGTTGAAATGGATTAAGGCATTGGTATTTCTGGGGTGTTTCTCTTAAGTGTAAGTATGTGATCTGGGCAGTATTAGAGTATTGTTTACCTGAGATGGTGGATAGTAGGCTGGGGCAGGGGTTGGGGCTCACAGGAAGGCAGGATAAATCCTGAGTGGGACCAACACTTCAGCTTTACAGATCCAGAAGTTCACTTTTATCAGTCTGTGTAGGTTCCGAAAGACTAATGGACATTTACAAACCAGAAGGCCAAGTGTGTTCATTAACATTAAAGGATATGTCTTTCCAGGGACTGAATTACTTGTGCCTGCCTATGAGACACCCCATGCCCCTCACCACCCATCCACGCTCCACCCCCACCCTGCTCCTCACCTGAGATCACAGTAGTAAGGGATAAGTTAGTTCAGAACATTGACTCAGGACACAGATAACTAAATGTACTCATGGAGAAAATAAATCAGGAAAAGGAAAGGCTTGATAAATTGTCCCTTCTCCAAAAAGATTTCACTTCTTTAATATAGTACAGATTTCCTCCCCGATCCAGTCTTTCTCCTTGGTTAGCACTGGATAAAGACAGATACATTCCTGCTTCTAAGTATCTGTATTCTGGAGTCCATATTGACTAGCCACTCCAGCAAACTTCAGCCAACACATCCTTCTACCAGGAAGCCCAGCCTGATCTCATTAGAACCTTTTCCAGCCGCATTCCAGTCTTGTGGGTGCATTCAAGTGAGCGTTTTAATGGTGGATGTGTGTGGGGGTGGGATGCTTCTGCTCTTTCGATGCTGGCTCTCACTGTCCCCCAATTCTGAGGATGTCTCACTTCGCTTTTCCTCTTAATGAGATGGCTGAGGGGTGGGCAGGGTGGGGCAGACCAAGATCCAACTTGTGGACCAGCCAGAGTACTTGGCTCTCCTGTGGCCTCGGGGCCATCAGTTGAGGGGGCTGACTGTTTCCTGCCCCTTTTGTCTGATGTTGGCCTGGGTATTCTCTTGAACTTCTTCTTGAAAGCTTGTGACTGAGTATCTCAGTATATACTGTTACCCACTCACCAGTCACCATGTGACATCCTGTGGATCACTTCTCTCTGGGCTTCAGTTTCTTCCTATAAGAAAAAAGAGACGTGGAGGAAATAGACCCTGTGGTCTCATCCAGCTCTGAGATTAACAGTTTAAAGTACCTTATGCTTATAACTTGCTTTCAAATGCACTAATTCATGGAATCCTCACAATTACAATTCCATATCTACTCATGAGGAGAATAAGTCTTAGAGAAGATAAAACATCTGCCCAGCAATTAGCCAAACTAGGTCTCATGCATCCATTTCCTTAATCACCAACAGATACTGTCTGCTGAGCCTGGACAAGGAGGACTTCTTTCTTCTCTCCTACCTGGAGAGAAAAAGCACAGCCTTCTAGCTCCCTTGTTTCCCCCTTCCATCACCCCTCACTCCCAGGGGCTGGGCTGTGTTCACCTTCTTTGTCTTCTTTCTGCAGAGTTCTCTGTGTTCTCCCTCACCTTCTCCATCTCCCTTTCTCTCCCTCCACCCTCCCTTCCCCCTCCCTCCCCAACCCGTCCCCCTCTTAGCCGCCTTCCTCCCCTGTCCTCTTTTTTTTTTCTCCTGCATGCCAGCCTTTCTTGGTAAGATACTTTTGGATTATGCTTTTATAAAGATGTTAGCCACACTCCTGTGGGAATCTGTGGGTCAGTGAGGGCAGGAAGATAGCTTCCAGGTGTGACCTGATGACCAGAGTGGTGTTTTCTAATCTAGGGCAACAGTTTCCAAGCATCAGGTAAAAGATAGCCTGCACTGGGATCACCAGTGTCAGGAGAGGGCATGTGACTCAAAGTGCAGATTCCTGGACCCCAACTTAAAGACTATTCAGTAGAGTCACTCTGAGTACCTTGCATTAAAAAAATTTATATGTTTTTGACTGTGCTGGGTCTTTATGGCTGTGTGGGCTTTTATCTAGTTGCAGCAAGCAGAGGCTATTCTCTAGTTGTGATACACAGGCTTCTCATTGCAGTGGCTTCTCTTGTTGCAGCACACGGCCTCTAGAGCATGACGGCTTCATTGCTTGTGGCTCCTGGGCTCTTAGAGAACAGGTTCAATAGCTGTGGCACATAGGCTTAGTTGCTCCATGGCATATGGTATCTTCCCAGACCAGGGATCGAACTCATGTTTCTCCTGCATTGGCAGGTGGATTCTTTACCTCTGAGCCACTAGGGAAGCCCTGAATACTCTCTTTCTATTTTTTAAAAGTGTAGTACTCTACATTTCAATAAAGTTCTTCTTTAGTGATTCTGATGTGCAGCAAGATGCATGCTCTTCTGTTGAGGCCTGTGCCCATTAGACTCTATCCCTGGGGGTAAACCATCGAGTAGTCAAGCATCCACAGTAGTTCCAGGAGTGTTGCCTCAGGTGGAGGCCTTTGCTTGTGGGTCACAGGGCATCAGCGAGTCAGTCTTGCACCTGTTCTTTCCCCATCGTTGATGGGTACCCCATCAGTGCTATGTCTGGCTTAATAGAGGGGAGCTCATGGTTTCTACCACACTTGGACAAACGGAGTCTCCTGATTTGCATTTTATCTATTTTTGGCTAAAAACCTCCAAACCAGAGATATACTTTTTGATGACACTTCCTTCTCTCTTACGGTTGTCACCCTGTTATTGATTAGAGAGGAATAAGAGGAAAGCAATTTTCACTCACATCCCTCTAATAGAACATGAGTTTCCTAATGGGTTTAGTTAGTTTGCTAATTAAATTAGTTTTCTAATTAAATACCAGGACATTCCCCCCGAGATCTCTAGGTTCTGACAGCCAGAATTGGGAAGAATCTTTGAGGCCATCTCGTCTACCTCTCACTAAAGAGCCCTTACTGCCTACTGTTGAAAGAAAAACATTTTTTGAAGATAAACATTTTTTGAAGGTGAGCTCTGTACTGCATCAGAGTATAGAGTAAAGATTCTTTGCTGGATCATACTCCGCTCTTGGTTTACACCATGTGCTCTCAAAGGATGCACTGTCACCCCAAAGGAATTAAAAATGTGTGATTTTAGATGTTACAATGGTTTATGGCTTTCCAAAGGGCCATAGGACATAAAAATATACACAGTATATCTAGGTATTAAGTTTTCATGAAGGGATTATAAGGGAACGTATGTTGAAAAGCTTTCTTAGGGAGGACAGAAAAAGAAAAGGGTTGAAAAACATCGGTTTATACTAAAGGAGTTTGTGTCTCTGAGAAGTTCTAATTATGCCATGTCATCTGCATCCCTTCATTCTGCCTCTTCTATGTTTAATTAAGGACAAATGGAACTCACAAAAGTCAGCCTCTCTAGTCCTTCATTGGGAATGATCCCATTTGCCCTGACTTCTACAGCTGGAGTGAGCTCTCTCTTCTAATTGCATATTCTGGTCATTTGTTCACTTATTTGGTATTTCACTCTTAGCATTAGTGACCTCGTATGTACCATTTGTACATATTCATTCTGTCTCTATAACTAAATTATAAGCATTTTATGGTAGAGACCATGTGTTTATGTGATAATTTATTCATGTATTCATTCATCCATCAAACAATCCTTGAGTATCTTCAGGCATGGAGCTAGATTCTAAAGAGACAAAACAGGACTTCCCAGGTGGTCCAGTGGTTAAAGAATCCACCTGCCAACGCAGGGGACTCTTCCTGGCCTAGGAAGATCCCACTTTCTGAGAGGCAACTCAGACACACACAAGTCTGCGCACTGAAACTTCTGAACTTGTGAGCTGAAAGTACTGAAGTCTGCACACCTAGAGCCCATGCTCTGCATCAAGAGAAGCCACTGCAGTGTGAAGCCCGTGCACCACAACTAGAGAGGAGCCCCCACTCGCCACAACTGGAGAAAGCATGTGTGCGACAGTGAAGACCCAGCACAACCAAAGATAAGTAAATAAATAATAAAAATTCAAAAAAATAAAGAGACAAAACAGAACATGGTTTCTGGCTTCAAAGACTTCCCAGGAAATAAGGACTGGTGAAACATGGTGACAAGCCTAACTATAGAGATGAGAAGATGGTGCATGAGTGGAATCCTTCCCAGCTAAAAGGAGGCAGTGTTTGAGTTGAACCTTGAAGGAAAGGCAGAGTTTCTCAGGTAGAGAAAAAATATGTAACAGGAAGTCCATTCTAGACTGAACTGGAATCTTCTGATATTCCTGGAGACAATGGTACCTGTGGAAAGAGACTAGAAATGAGGCCAAGGCAAAACATGAGGGGCCTTGAAGCCCATTCTAAGGGCATGGATTTTATCCACAAGTCATGGGATGCCACTAGAGAATTCAAAGTAACCAGTGCATGATTTGGTCTTTATTCCCCAAGCCTCACTATGGTTGCAATGTAGATAGAAATTGATGAGGATTGGAACCTGGTCAAGAGATACTGCAACAATGCAGGGTTCGGGATCCCTGAACAAATGCAGTGGGTAGGTTTGGACTAGAAAGAACAGACCGGAAAAGTTACTTAGGAAGGAGAATTTGAAGGAAAATGATACCACCACTTTGAAGGGACATTTATCACTATTAAAACCAAGAAAGGGAATACTCATCTATGACTCAGAAAGTCATTTATGGTTATCGACCCTAAAGAAAAATAGCTTTTCAGCATTATGTGGTTTTTTAAATAAATTAGTTAATTTTTGGCTGTGCTGGGCCTTTGTAGGTGCATATGGACTTTCTCTAGTTGCAGCAAGCAAGAGCTACTCTCTAGTTGAGGCACATAGGCTTCTCATTACAGTGGCTTCTCTTGTTGCGGAGCACAGGCCCTAGGACACCCAGGCTTCAATAGCTGTGGTTCAGCAGTTGTGGCTTGCGGCCTTGGTGGTTGTGGGCCGTGGGCCTAGTTGGCTCCATGGCATATGGAATCTTCCTAGACCACGGATCAAACCCATGTCCCCTGGATCAAGTGTCCATTCCTTGACTGACCTGTTACTAGGAAAGCAGAATCTATTAATAGATGACAGCTCCCACTTAACCAAGATGGTGTGAGGGGGACACTGCTCAGAAGAGGGAAGCTTTCATAAACAAAACAGTAATAGATTTATACCATGCCAATTCAATTAGGAAAGCCATTTAGAAAAGACAAAAATATATCTAAAAGGACATAAGTTTTTCATTATTTACAGATATGATGACTAAGAGCATTTGGAAATTTATAAGAACAGTATGTAAATGCAACAAAATGATTAATATAAAGATCAATATAATATTATAGTTTCTTATATAGTAAAAGTAAAATGGAAGATCTATGCATAATAGCAACAAAAGATAAGTAAACCAATATGGAAATCTACAGGATTAATATAAAATATTATTAATTTGAGACATTCCTTGTATTTGATTAACTGTTATGAAGGATAATATGACCATCACCACTCTAAATGATTGCTATTTCATGAGAGAAAATGTTTTTTGAACTATTTATTTTGTATCAGGGTATAGCCAATTAACATGGGCTTCTCAGGTAGCATTAGTGGTAAAGAACCCACCTGCCAATGAAGGAGACATAAGAGACATGGGTTTAATCCCTAGTTTGGGAAGACCCCCTGGAGGAGGGCATGGAAACCCACTCCATTATTCTTGCCTGGAGAATCCCATGGGCAGAGGAGCCTGATGGGCAACAATCCATCAGGTCGACAAGAGTCAGACAGACTGAAGCGACTTAGCATGCACATGTAGCCAATCATCAATGCTCTGATAGTTTCAGGTGAACAGTGAAGGGACTCAGCCATAAATATACGTGTATCCATTTCCCCCAAAATATCTCTTACATCCAGGCTGCCACATAACATTGATCAGAGTTGAATGTGCTATACAATAGGTCCTTGTTGGTTATCCATTTTAAATATAGCAATGTGTTACATGACCATACCAATCTCCCTATCCCTTCCCCTTGGCAACCATAAGTCATCTTCTAAGTCTGAGTCTCTTTCTGTTTTGTAAGTAAATTCATTTGTGTCATTTTAGATTGCACATTTAAAGGATCTCACATGATATTTCTCCTTCTGTCTGTCTTACTTCATTCAGTATGACACTCTTTATAGGTCCATCCGTGTTGCTGCAAATGTTATTACTTCATTCTTTCAAATGGCTGAATAATATTCCATTGTATATATGCACCACATCTTCTTTATCCATTCCTCTGTCGATGGCATTTAGGTTACTTTCGTGTCTTGGCTATTGTAAACAATGTTCCAGTGAACACTGGGGTGCATGTATCCTTTCGGATCATGTTTTTCTCTGGATATATGCCCACTAGAGGAATTGCAGGGTCTTATGGTAGCTCTATTTTTAGTTTTTTAAGGAACCTCCAATCAGCTCTCCACAGTGGCTGCGCCAGTTTACATTCCCACCAACAGTATAGGAGGATTCCCTACGAGAGAAAATATTTGATGATTAATTCACATGAAGGTTACTAACTTAACAGGATCTTCTTTGTTATAAGTACTTATATTTAACTCAGTGATTCTCAAAATTTAGTATGCATAAGAAAATTACCTGGGCTTCCCTGGTGGCTCAGTGGAAAGAATCCAGCTGCCAGTGCAGGAGACATGGGTTTGACCCCTGGTCTGGGAAGATGCCATGGAGTAATTAAGCCCATGCACCACAGGAGCACAGGAGCCCCAACTACTGAGCACATGTGCTACAATGCTGGAGCCTGCGTGCTCTAGAGCCTGGCTCCACAAGTCATTTCAGTGAGAAGCGTGCGCACAGCAACCAGAGAGTAGTCCCTGTTCTCTCCTACTAGAAAAAAGCCTGCATGGCAATGAAACCCCAGCGCGGCCAAAAACAAATAAATGAATAAAAAATTATTTTGAAAAAGAAAATTACCTAGGAATTTTTACTGAAATACTTTTGGCAAGAGATTTCAAATCAGTACCTCTGCATAGTTAAGTGCTGCATTCAGTATGCCAGCAAATTTGGAAAACTCAGCCGTGGCCACAGGACTGGAAAAGGTCGGTTTTCATTCCAATCACAAAGAAGGGCAATACCAAAGGATGCTCAAACTACTGTACAATTTCACTCACTTCACTTGCTAGCAAAGTGATGCTCAAAATCCATCAAGCTAGGCTTCAACAGTGTCTGAACTGAGGATTTCCAGATATACAAGCTGGATTTAGAAGAGGCAGAGGAACCAGAGATCAAATTGCAAACATCAGTTGGATTATAGGAAAAGCTAGAGAATTCCAGAAAAACATCTACTTCTGCTTCATTGACTACACTAAAGCTTTTGACTGTGTAGATCACAACAAATTGTGGAAAATTCTTAAAGAGATGGGAGTACGAGACCACCTTACCTGCCTCCTGTGAAACCTGTATGCAGGTCTAGAAGCAACAGTTAGAACCAGACATGGAATAACAGACTGGTTCAAAATTGGGAAAGGAGTATGTCAAAGCTGTGTATTGTCACCCTGCTTATTTAGTTGTATGCAGAGTACATCATGTGAACTGCCAGGTTGGATGAAGCACAGGCTGAAATCAAGACTGCAAGGAGAAATATTAACCTCAGATACGCAGATGACACCACTCTTATGGCGGAAAGTGAAGAGGAACTGAAGAGCCTCTTGATGAAAGTGAAAAAGGAGAGTGAAAAAGCTGGCTTAAAACTCGACCTTCAAAAAACTATGATCATGTCATCCACTCCCATCACTTCATGGCAAATAGATGGGGAAACAATGAAAACAATGAGACACTTTATTTTCTTGGGCTCCAAAATTGCTGTGGATGGGGACTACAACCATTAAATTAAAAGACGCTTGCTCCTTGGAAGAAAAGCAATGACAAACCTAGACGGCATATTAAAAAGCAGAGACATCACTTTGCCTGCAAAGGTTCGTATAGTCAAAGCTATGGTTTTTCCAGTAGTCATGTATGGATGTGAGAACTGGACAATAAAAAATACTGAGCACTGAAGAATTGGTGCCTTCAAACTGTGGTTCTGGGGAAGACTCTTGAGAGTCCCCTGGACTGCAAGATCAAACCAGTCAATCCTAAAGGAAATCAACCCTGAATATTCTTTGGAAGGATTGATGCTGAAGCTGAAGCTCCAATACTTTGGCCACCTAATGCAAAGAGCCAAATCTTTGGGAAAGACCCTGATGGTAGGAATGATTGAAGGCAGGAAGAGAAGGGGTTGACAGAGGATGAGATGGTTGGATGGCATCACTGACTCAATGGACATGAGTTTGAGCAAGTTCTGGGAGATGGTGAAGGACAGGGAAGCCGGGCATGCTGTAGGGGTTGCAAAGAGTCAGACATGACTGAACAACAACAAAACCTCTACATAGAACCTATTTGCCTATATAATTTGAAAAAACACTGAAACTCAAAGGAAGGAAACTCAAGTGGTGGCACTTTAGGTCTATCTGAAGATGAACAGAAGAGATTCTCAGGAGTGAGCATTTTTCTGGTCATCCTCAAATAATATCAGAGTAATTGGGCTGTGTATGTTTACTTATGAGTCTTAACTATTTATACCCAGAAGAGCACATTTGTTCCTAGTATTTGTATGAAGTTATATATGAGGAAGTTTACCTATATTGTGTTTTCTCCCTGCTTTCTCTGAGTACTTTCTGACATTCTGTGAATTGGGGAGGGAAGTAAAGAAGGTAGAAATGAGAAATCTGAAGCATAGTCTCTGAGAAGGGAAGTTGCCCAAGCATTGTGCTGGATAATGTGTTTATTTCTTCATCTGGCAATGGTTGATTAGCTATCAGTGAACCAGAGCAGAAGACAAGAACGGAAACCATGACACCCACCCCACCATGAGATTGGGTTTTTTCCAAGATCATTTTCCTTCTGTATGTGGATGCTGTGAGCTGAATAGAGAATATAAGTAGACTTCAAAAAGTCTACAGGCTCCCTGCAGACTCTAGAGCCTGACGTGACCACACCTGAGCCTCTTGTCTCTGCCTGTGGTCAGACCTACCTTCAGTTTCATGGGAGGCTTCGAGGGTCATCTGTTCCCAGGACTGTCTATCTTCTTCTATGGACTTTATCATGCACGGCTCATCTCTAAGGCCTTGATAAGCAACCGCCCTGTCCAGTATCCACCATGCCATCCCTGGAGCCAAGGAAGATGGGCAAGGCTGCGGCAAATACACTATGTGGGGCTGGTGAAGATACTGAGCAGCTTTATTTTAGTGGCACAAGAACTGCATAGCGTTCAAGGGCAGTTTGTACTCATCAGCAAGATATTTCATCAGAGAAACTTTATTTACGACAAACAGTGGCAGCATCTTACTTTCTATGCGACCTTCTTCCTAAGTGGATGTGTAGACGTGGTGAGCCAGAACGTGTTGCCCCAAAGGGCTCCTGCCCTGGAGCAAGGCGCCCAAGCGCTGAGCATGTTTCTGATTGTGACCCTGATGGTGTCTCACTTGGAGGACGCAGAAGGAGTGGAGCTATATAGTCACATCCTGTTCGTCCAGGTCTTGTTCCTATTGCTGTTGGTGGCGATTGCAGAGCTGTGGGCTCCCAACTCACTGAGGTTCTGGGTGATGAAGGCTCTTTTGTATATGATTGCAGGCTCTTGGCTGATTCAGATAGGCTTTATGCTGTTCAAACCAATCTCTGGCCACAAATGGATGGATGATGACAAAAACGATATTCTGTTTGTTACCACCTTTTTCTGCTGGCATGTAGTTTCCCTTGCCATGCTGATGATCTGGATCTATGGCTTTTCCTTTTGGTGGTATCATTACGTTTCAGTTCAGTTCAGTCGCTCAGTTGTGCCCGACTCTTTGGGACCCCGTGAACCGTAGCATGCCAGGCCTCCCTGTCCATCACCAACTCCCGGAGTCCACCCAAACCCATGTCCATTGAGTCAGCGATGCCATCCAGCCATCTCATTCTCTGTTGTCCCCTTCTCCTCCTGCCCTCAATCTTTCCCAGCATCAGGGTCTTTTCAAATGAGTCAGCTCTTCGCATCAGGTGGCCAAAGGACTGGAGTTTCAGCTTCAACATCAGTCCTTCCAATGAACACCCAGGACTGATCTCCTTTAGAATGGACCAGCTGGATCTCCTTGCAGTTCAAGGGACTCTCAAGAGTCTTCTCCAACACCACAGTTCAAAAGCATCAATTCTTCGGCGCTCAGCTTTCTTTATAGTCCAACTCTCACATTCATACATGACCACTGGAAAAATCTTGACTAGATGGATCTTTGTTGGCAAAGTAATGTCTCTGCTTTTTAATATGCTGTCTAGGTTGGTCATAACTTTCCTTCCAAGGAGTAAGCATCTTTTAATTTCATGGCTGCAGTCACCATCTGCAGTGATTTTGAAGCCCAGAAAACTAACGTCAGCCACTGTTTCTCCATCTATTTGCCATGAAGTGATGGGACCAGATGCTATGATCTTAGTTTTCTGAATGTTGAGCTTTAAGCCATCACTTTCATCAAGAGGCTATTTAGTTCTTCACTTTCTGCCATAAGTTTGCTGATGCCAGATCAGGTGAGCCCGGAATGGTTCCTGTCACCTGCACATTCCGGAACATCTGGAGGAGAAGTTGAGGGAAGAGAAGCTGTCAGAGAGGAAGACCAGGTGTCTTTCCTTCAGAAGTGCCAAGTGCATATGACTCTCTCCTCTTTAGGCTTCTCTCAGTCTTTGCTAAGCAGTGAGCATAGAAAAGGCAAATGGAGCCCAAGAGGCCTGTTGCTGTGACCTACACTTTCAACTCCCCAAGTACTTCCCACATCTCACCTCAGCTTCAGCCAAAGCGTCTGCTTGCTGTGCTCCTCTCTGTATTCCTCACTCCCTGCAACCCAGTAGAATGTGAAAATAAATGTACTATATCCTGCCTTTGGGTTTTTATAAATATCCCTCACCCACCACATAGAATACCTACCACTGGTCACTGACATTCAGTAATTAAAATGATTTACAGTCTTTAGTGCAGCATAATAATTTACCTATCATAAAACTACCCCCTCAGCTACCCCTCATCCTTTCTCTTTCTTGATCGCTTCAATACTCATACTAAATCTGAACTGATATTTTGATCATCTAGAACTCACAGAACTGTTATTTAGGCCTTTCTTTTGATTACTTTATGGTTTATCAAACAGAAAGTCAAATGCTTTTTTTTTTAAGCTTTGTTGAGATGTACTTAATATGCCAGAAAAAAAAAAATTGGACATAATGTATACATTTTGATGAGTTTGGCATAAATATATTGTGATACCATCCAATGGCAACCCACTCCAGTATCCTTGCCTGGGAAATCTCATGGACAGAGGAGGCTGGAGGACTGTAGTCCGTGGATCACAAGAGTTGAACATAGCAATTAAACCACCACCACCATCACCAAAGTCCACCAAGGCAGTTTCCTCTGCAGGGTCTAGTAGAACAGAGCAGAAGCCTGCACAGAGTGAGGCCCAGAAGGGTTCGCCTGCTTCCAGAATTTCTCCACCCCCAGTGTCGTGTCTGCCGGATTCTTCTACCTGGGTAGATCAACCCATTGCTCTGTACACACCTCAACCGATTTCCAAGTAAGACTCACCTGGACCCACTCCTTTTTGGGTTGTCTCATATAAAATGAAATCCTATGGCTTGTTTATTCTACCCACTTTTTCTCCCCCACTTTTCTTTTTAATCCTCACAAATATTGTATGAGGTAGGCTTATAGATGATTACCTAAAACTCTAAAGTCTTAACAAGCTGACTTAAGGTAGCTAGACATTTAGCCATGTCACAAAATGCTAATAGCTGTGTGTCAAAGGGAATGGAATTCTGAGGAGTAGAGTTAAATTATTGGGAACTTGTAAAAGAATGTCTTTAGCCCACCCATCCGGATCTCTCCCTCCAGTCCCCAGAGTATGGAGAATCTAAGCTTCCCTCATTCGTGGTCACAGTTAAAATATCTATGCTTAGATGGAGTGAGGTTGGGGCAAGGATTCTAGAGAGTCATTATCCTCCCAGTTTCCCCCTTGCTTCCAGTTCCTAGGAAAACTAGATGGAGCCTCTTTCCTTCCGTTCTGCCTTATTCTTCCTGGTTAATTTTCTTGTTCAAAAGTTAAGGTGTAAGGACTTCCCTGGCAGCCCAGTGGTTAGAACTTCCCCTTCCAGTGCAGGGGATGCACTGGTGAGGGAGCTGGAATCGCGCATGCCTTGCCACCAAAAAAAACAAAAACCAGAAACAATATTGTAACAAATTCAATAAAGCCTTTAAAAAGAAAGTTGAGGTGTAGCAGGGGTTAATTGTCTGGCTGTTACAGCTTCTGCCCTCTGCTTTTAGGGGCTTGTGAGCATTCTGAGAAGGCAATTGCACCCCAGTCCAGTACTCTTGCCTGGAAAATCCTATGGACGGAGGAGCCTGGTAGGCTGCAGTACGGGGTTGCTGAGGGTCAGACAAGACTGAGTGACTTCCCTTTCACTTTTCACTTTCATGCATTGGAGAAGGAAATGGCAACCCACTCCAGTGTTCTTGCCTGGAGAATCCCAGGGACGGGGGAGCCTGATGGCCTGCCGTCTATGGGGTCGCACAGAGTCGGATACGACTGAAGTGATTAGCAGCAGCAGCAGCAGAGCATTCTGAGAATTGCAAAGGAAGGGGGTACTTTCAGTTTTATTTACAGGGGGCTCAGCGCTATCTCAGGATGAGGGGGAGGGCTGGTATCCACGTGCTGAACATCCACTGTGCGAGCAGGGATTAGCTCTCCATCAGAAGCTCACACCTTGCACTGGTGGGATGATCTGGTAACCCACAGAAGAGATGAACCATGATTCCTGCCTGCCCCCACCAGGTGGAAATAAGATATTCTCCAGGCACTAGTCCAGTTTTGTGCTTCTCCTTGCTCCTGGTGACTGTGGAGCTCTGCACTTTACCCTGGAGGTTCTACCCTCTTCCTGGTTGTCACCTCTGAGTCCCTTCCCTTTGTTTTTCACCCACAACCTGGGATATCTTTTCAGGCTTTGTCCAGCCCTACAGCTCCCCGTTCCCATGGCCTAGCTAATCCTCCTTCAGTGCCTTGGGGTGGGGGTAGTAGGGAGTCTGCTTTTCATCTACCCTCCTTCCTAGTGATTTGGCAAAACTCCATTTTCTACTTCACTTAGGCCTGCTCTTTTTTTCATATTGCAAGTGTATTTTGGATTTTTTAACCTAAAAATTAAATTTTTTTTTTTTTGCCATTACAATACGACCTCATCTTGCAGCAATGTCTTTCACTGACTAAGAGAAAATTTATATATAAGGGCAGACAAGAAAAGCCCAAATATTAATATGTTAAGGTATTTTTCTCTATACAAATATAAATTTTTTCTCTATATAAATATAAAAGATGGAGAGATACCAAGGCCACGTTTTGATGTCTGTCTTCTGAGTTTCTCAGATGTTTCTCTTCTGAGTACTTTTGAGGTCAGATACTGATAAGCTAATTTCTTATAGTAAATTAATGCCTCAAATATTATTATGTCTCACAACATGTATCTCTGAGGTTAAATAATAAATATTAGCAGGGACCTTCAAAGGATTATTTTGAAGGTTTAAATAACCACAAAGGATTATTACTGAGGCCTGATAAAATGGAATGGGCAGGCCTGCTGTTCAGGTGATAAGAAACTTTCTGTATTCCTCATATCATGGTAGGTATGAGCACTCTGACAGTAACCCTAATCATGGTGAAATGCAAAATCAATTGAAGAGATCTGGAAAAAAAAAAAAAAAAAGACGCAAATGGAATTTTGGAGAGAAAGGCGTGATCTTTACCACTGTCCACCAGAGGGCACCATCTTTCCATGAGCTGGGAAAGGGGCACTTGCTCTCTACTGTAATGGCCACCCACTCCAGTATTCTTGCCTGGAGAATCCCATGGACAGAGGAGCCTGGAAGGCTACAGTCCATGGGGTCGCAAAGAGTTGGACACGACTGAATGACTAACACACTCACCAATTTAAAAGAAACGAGGAAGGTGTAAAGAAGAAGGTAGAAAAATGTATAAGCGAGTGTTTTCCAAGCTTAAGCATCATGAAGGTCTATTTGTTTCCTATTAAACTTAGACGTGTGGACATAAGTGAGCACAGATTCAACATAGATGTAGGGTGTATATGTACAGATCTATATACCTAGATACACAGGTAGATGGGTATGTAGACATATGGATATCTATGTAGACATATATAGATACAGGTAGCTATATATACATAAATATATAGATATATGTGTGTGTGTGTCTCAAAAATATAGCAGTGTCAAAACGTGAGCTAAAATGACTGTTTTTTAAGCAACTCTATAAAAAGCATCAAAATGCTTGTTTAGCTCATCACAGAATAGGTATACAATGAATAGTTGACTGAATGTGTAAATAGAGTATTCAGTGTAGGTGCAACGTGGATGAAATGTCAGTTTTGTTCCGATCTGGGCTTTGAGGGATAAGCAGGAGTTTGTTAGAGGATTTCAGGGCAGGCATGCTGAGGTCGTACATTCCTGTACTCATAAGCCTGGTGGTACAGTTCCAGGGATGGAATTTCATGGCCCGATAGTACCAGAGAAAACTACTGAGTTCCTGCCCCACCTAAGAAAGGTAGTTAAGGAAGAACCCTGCAAATTGTCTTATGGAATGCTTAATAATTTACTTTTCAAGTTAACAGGCTATTACAAGGGAGCATGATGCCAACAACAACAAAATGTTTGATATTGCTTGTGTTATAATCAATATTCAATATACTAGGGTATATATTTAATAAACTATGAAACTTTTAAACTTAGCATATGAAATTGCTTATAAATATAATTTTACTTTAAATTGCTTTCACTTGTTCCTCATTTTTCAATAAAATAATACTTTGGATAAATTTTCCTAAACAGATACCACTTCCATATTTTGTTAACTAAAATTTCTTAGACATTTCATATTTTGAGTTGAAAATATGATTTCAAAAAATCTTTAAATAGCAGGCAGATTTACAAACCTAACAAAGAAAATTCTCCTAAGAACTTAAAAAGGCTCTTGCAAATTTAATGTCAGACTTTAAAATAAATACAAGACAAAAATTAAGCATTTTATTATATAAAAAACAGCATTCACAAAATAGCACACATTTTTTAAAAGTATGTTTACGTGTGTTTCTCGATGTTTAATGTATTCCAAGATGTTTGTAGCCTACCATGTTTCTTCAATCATCAGTTACCTCATTCATTTATCAGTGTAACAGACACACGTGCTCACTCATCTTAAAAGAATTCAGGGTGAAGCTCTTGATAGTTTAATAATCACATTTATTCCTTAGATTATCACTTCTTTGGAAAAGAGCTAGCATAACCTGGGCAAAAGAAATTCTTTTAGTTCTCTTTCTAAAAGAGGGCCTATTCAGCACTGATTTATACCCACATTCCTGAAGACACTATGTTTTTAGACTTGCCTTCAATAAAGCTGTGTAAAGCCACTCTCTACTCTGAATCACTGCCCTACTGCCTTCCCCCGCAGCTCAAGGATGCTGAGTACTGGAGCTGTTAGCAACCAAATGGACTGCTGTCACCCCAGTAATAGCAAGGACTAGAAGCCAACAATGAATTACAGGCAGTTCGATTCCTGACCCTTTCAAGACCTTAGAATTTCCAAAGTAAAAGGGTTCCAGACGTCTCCCCACATTGTGTGATGATAAGAATCACCCAAGGTGTTCATTAAACACATTACCAGGTCCCTACTCTGGTAGAAAAGACTGGGTAAGGTTCAAGAGTTTTGTACATTTCACAAGTTCCCAGACGGTTATTATTATCAGGCAAATATAAAATAGATTGTTTTTTAAAAATTATACTTGAGCTCACATCTCAGCTCTAACACTTTCCAGTTCTGTGTTGGATCAGATCCAGCTTAACAATGATTTCCCAAAGCTCTGGGCATCTACTTTACTCCAGTAATTTCTGACAAAAGTTTGGAAGAGATTCAGTAAATACTTGGAAAAATAATGCAAGGTTCTTCCTAAAGTGCAAAATACTTTCTTTTTATTTAAGAGCTTCTAGGTCTGACTCAGGATTGAAAATTGGATGAGGGGTCTAGAATTCTACAGGACAGCTCATTTGGGGGTTTGTATTCATATTAATTCTTTCACTCAAATATTTGAGCACTTCCATGTGAAAGAAACTGCTCTAGATGTTTGGGGTGCATCATTAAATAAAACAATAAAAAAAATTCCTGCCACCATGGAGTTTATGTTCTCAACTAGAATCTGAGCAAGCTGCCACATATTTTTTTCCAAGGGACTCTATAATCAATAGCCACCACCAAGAACCTGTGTGTTGGATCATTCTGATATCCACATGCCTTAGCTACTACTATTTTATTTATTTATTTGGCTGTGCTGTGTTCTAGTTGTGGCACACAGGATCTTCAATCTTCGTTGCAGCATGCAGGATCTTTAGTTTTGGCATGCAAACTCTTAGTTGTGGCATGTGGGATCTAGTTCCCTGACCAGGGATCGAACTAGAGCCCCTATACTGGGAGCACAGAGTCTTAGCCACTAGACCACCAGGGCAGTCCCCATAGTTACTATTATGATATCAACATATACTGTATCTTTGGTGGTTAGCAGCACCTCACATTAAAATTGTTGGCAAAATCTTGGCTCCCAGTCCACTGATGCCAAATAGAAAAAGAGAGACAGAATTTGGAGGAAATAGAACAGAGTATCTATTATTTTTGCCAGGCAAAAGCGAAATATAACAGGCTAGCACCTCAATGACTGTGCCACCATCTCTCAGGAATAGGGAAAGGTTTTCTATCTTTATGAAGGTCTTGCATTTTTTTTTTTCTCCTGCAAAGTTTCAAAATGACCACAGCTAGCACCAGGCAACTCAGCAACTAGGCCTGGTGTCCCTGAAGTTATTGGCCCTGGACCTTCTTTCTGAAATGCAGAATGCTGGGAGAGAGTGTAGGGGGAAAAGAATGCCAGGTGCAGAGTATAATCTATATGGAGTCAGAGAGTAATTAGCTTTGTGAAGGACATGTCCAGTTACATGTGTTTATTAGCAGTAACAGCTAAAGAATAACCAAAATTATTTAACTCTTGCAGGCCTGTTTGGTTGGTATGTGCCAAAGGCACATTTATGTTTTTGCTCCAACAAAATCAAAGCTAATCTACAACCACTGCATCTTCTTCCCGCCTTTGTGGCCATCTCCAGTCTGCCACTTCTGCTGGCACCATCACCAGTGAGCATTTGCTGTCATAGTCACTGCCATGCATTAGCTCTCCTTGCCCCTGAGCTTTTGAGTCACCCCTTAAAATAAAAAGTTCTGGATGGAGGATCTGATTGCTGAATCTAGGACAGGTGTCCAAGTCTTTGCTGCCAGGACAGCAGAGGGGCTGTCTGGTCCCTCAGGCACTTATAATGCGAGACAGTCCCTCCAAGACTCATACAGTTTTTCATCTCAAATAAGGAGAATGCTCAGAGACTGAGTAACCAAAACAAAACTCCACAAAACCCTAATCAATGCACTTATTCTTGACCCCTTCAGTGATCAAGATCCTCTTTGGGCTGATTTATGTGTATCCCAGGACAGTGTGAGGGGGGATCTAAATGTGGCAAATCAGACCCAAAGCTGCTGCTGCTTCTGCTAAGTCGCTTCAGTCTTGTCCGACTCTGAGCGACCCCATAGACGGCAGCCCACCAGGCTCCCCCATCCCTGGGATTCTCCAGGCAAGAACACTGGAGTGGGTTGCCATGTCCTTCTCCAATGTATGAAAGTGAAAAGTCAAAGTGAAGTCGCTCAGTCGTGTCTGACTCTTAGCGACCCCGTGGACTGCAGCCTACCAGGCTCCTCCACCCATGGGATTTTCCAGGCAAGAGTACTGGAGTGGGGTGCCATTGCCTTCTCCGGACCCAAAGCTGGGACTACCCAAAATGATTTGCCTTTCCTTCAAGTGAACATGAGTTTAGTCTTCAACCCATTTGAAGGCAATAAAAAAATTAGTAACAAAAGTTAATTTCCACATCAAAATACTCTGAACACTTGTCTTACAACAAATCATTCTCTGTGAGTAAATTTATGCTGTGTTCCAAATTTCCAACTCGTGACAAATGTTTTAGACCTTGGTACATTGGGAATATGTTAGAAACTTCTATTTTCTCATTATTTATTATTGTTCTTCATCTCTAAGACTCTTTGCACGTGGACAAAAAACTTTCTGCTCTTGTCTTTGAGTTGCTCATGACCCCAGAAGTAGGCCTGGCCCAGTTTACAATTGAAAAAACATTATACCATTTATACCATCCTTGGGCTTCTGGTGTCTCGTTGGTAAAGAATCTGCTTGAGTGCAGGAGACCTGGGTTTGATCCCTGTGTTGGGAAGATCTCCTGGAGGAGGGCATGGCAACCCACTCCAGTATTCTTGCCTGGAGAATCCCCATGGACAGAGGAGCCTGGAGGGCTACAATCCATGGGGTTGCAAAGAGTTGGACACAACTAAGAGACTAAACACACACATACCATCCTGAGAAAAATTAAAATGAAAGAATTATAACTTCTTTCCCATATTGCCTCTTGCTTACCTCTGTTTTCTTGGAGTAACTGGCCTAAATGAATAAGGAATTGATCAGGAATACATTCTTGGTCAAAACTGGTCACAGAAAATCTCCAGTTCATTTGTATGCTGTGATTGGATGAAAATGTTGAATAGCTTTGTTTCAGTCTTACAGTTAATTTCTTAGATATGTGGGAAACCTTTTTCTAAGTAGCTCCTTTCCATACAGATATTGTTTACATCTTACTTTATAACATCTGTGGGAAAGTCTAATTAAACATATAAGGATATGCATATATGGAAGAAATAATACAGAAAAATATATTGTGAGAAAGTCCAGGAGAGTTATTTCTAACGCCATTAAAGTATGTTTTTCATGTGAAAGGAAGGTTTGATTTACTGGCATATTTGAAATAACACAAGCTCTTCAGATAGGCAGAGCCCAATCTCAATGTTGCATTTACTATTTTGCATTGAAAAGGATGTGATGATAACCCCTATTTTGCATGACTAAGAGTTGAATGAGAATAAAGTACAAGTACATAGTCTAATTCTTCTACATGAAGTCTAATGTATGTTCAATCTCTTTTCAAACCCACAACCAACCAGAGGAAACTATTTGGAAAAGAAGAGAAGGGGTAGAAAACAGCATGGATATTAGGTTGAATTTTCCAGCTTATCTGAGAGTCAAGTCATTAAATATTTATTGAATACTGTTAAATTTCTAGAAGGATATTAGATCCAAAAGACACATCAGAAGTTAACAGATTCCTACTCCCTCAAAGAATGAAGTCAAGTTCAAGAGACAGCTCAGGATCTATAATTAGACAACAATTAAAAGGAAACTGTCAATGCACACCAAATAGTATGGACTAAAGCCCTAGGTATAGGAAGAGTCTGTATAGTTAAGGGAATTCAGGAGCTCAATTAACATAAGATTTATCTTCGGATTGAGTTCTATACCAGAGGTATAGAATCTGGAACCCCTAGCAGGAGGTGTCACTGTGCATTCATAAGAGGCAGGGTTCTGTTGACTGCTCCTAAACAATCACAGTAGCAGGAAGAGCAAGGCGACATGAGCAATGCTGGTGAGTCTCTGAAAGGGATGTCTTGCCAGCTTTGAGCACCCCAAGTAGGGCAAACCACTCACCTTCGCAGTGTTAACAGGAATGAGTCAATCAGGGACACCACATGTAGACTCTGTGTTATTCATGCCCGTTGTTTTTCTTCTCTCTTTTCCCCTTCCCCCACCCCATGCCATCAGATCTTTGAGGATCAGATAGGGTCCCATTGATAACACAACCAAGGCAACTAGGAGGAATACCTAAGAGGGAAGAATTAACATGCGTATAGGCCATTGCGTGTCATACCTCCTCCAGGGAGAGGGCTGGCATGAGGTTTGGGGTTATCCAACAATTTCTTTATTACCAAATCAGCATCACTATTGCATAGAATGAATGTTGAAAGCCTCAGATTATTCTGAAGTTTGAAGGCAGGACAGGTAAGAATGGAGAAACAGGAATGCAGAAATAGGATGGGGAAGGGGAGTATATGGAGAGCCTTGGTCCTACTCCCCATGAAGACTGTATTGTTAATGCCAAGCACTGTCACAGCCAGTCCCTTGTCACCATCAATGTATGTGTGGCTACAAAAACAATTGACTGAGAAGATCCTCTCAATAATCTGTTCAACAAATCCATACCAGGCTTTATGAATGACAAACAAGTGAACAAGAGTCCAAAAGACTGTAGATCTTCTCTTGAAAGAACAACTCACTCAACACTTACGGAACACTTAGCAAACATGGTTAGTGTCTAGAAGAAAAAAAATGAACAGACAAAAGCCTGTCCTCTCATGGAGCTCAGTCTGGTGAGGAAGATAGATGCATCAGTGAGTGAAAACAATGACTCGTTAATTGTTGTGATGGAAGTTGTACATGACCATGTGAGGTAACAGGGAGTAGTGATCAATTTTACTATTGTGGTACATTCTGCCATTCTTGGTTCACCAGGGAGATTACATGTAAACCATTTCTTGATAGATAACAATTTGCAAAGCAGCCTGGGGTTGAGAGGATGTTTCAGGGGATGGGAATGTGGGAACAAAGACACAGAGGTTGGATGTGAGAGTGCATAGCTTGTGCAGGAAAGAGCAATGTCTTGGCTGGTCAACAGGAGGCAACATGGAGTGGAGCCTCCCAGGTGAGGCTTGGAAGGAACACAAAAACCAGATTGGGTGAAGCCTCAGATACTGTACTAAGGAATTTAGCCTTTATCTTATAGGACAATGAAGAATTGCTGAAGAGTTTTAACAGCAATATGGTGGCAGTGATTAGAAATAGCAAGAACATTTAAAGAAACTGATGCAACAGTCTGGATGAGAAATGATAGAGGCCTGAAATAAGAAAGTGACTTTATGGATGGAGATGCAAGAATAGAGGCCAGAGATACATAAAAGGAGAAAGCACATGCCGCTCCATTGCATGTGGGAATATTGAGAGAGAAAAACAGAGAGCAAGAGAAATCAAAGATGATTTTCAGGTTTCTGGTTCAGACAGTTGGGTGGTGGTTCCAGTAACTGAGACTGGGAATACAGGAAAATGAGCAGGTTGGGAAGAAAAACTATCAGATCAGCTTTGAAAATGTTGAGATGAAAGTGCCTGATGGGTGTCATGTGGAGACATTCCATAGCTCATTGGATACTGAAACCTAGAGTCAAAGAAAGAAGTCTGGACTGAGAACATAGACTTTTAAGTTAACCTTGTGGAATAGATTAAATAAATCAGGGAATTATAAAAAGATGTGCAGAGGGCTGAAGAGAAAGACAGAAAAACATAAAAATTTACACGAGATAGCAAAAAAGACATCTGTAGAACAGGGGGCAAAAATTGGCATCTGTTCTATTATAATAATGTTTGATTGTCTGGGTTTCTCTTTCTATTACAAGAAAATAATAACCACCAAAGTATCATTAGGAAAAGCAATGAAGGGAATTGCTTAGTTTTCTTATGTTATTGTAACTTCATCCTAGTGGAGTCATCACACATTAAGTTAAAGTGGGAGATAGGTCTAGTGTCTAATATTTAGGTTTCTCATTTTTTAGTTCTTCATTATAAATTTTAGGTATGATTCAAAAATGCTGGGCCATTAATAGGACAATTAACTTACTATTCGCTAGTTAACATTATACACTAAAAAGTCCTATTTGTGAGACAGCAAAAGAGACACAGATGTATAGAACAGTCTTTTGGACTCTGTGGAAGAGGGAGGAGGGATGATTTGGGAGAATGGCATTAAAACATGTATAATATCATATTTTAAAAATAAATAAATAAATAAAAATAATAAAAGGCATACGGGGTGAATTAGAGTAAACTTAGAGAAGCCACTAGTGGTCTCTATGCTTGGCTTTGAGATAGTCAGCATTTTTTCATTGTATTAATTTGGGCAGCACAATGATCAAGCTTGAGAGAAATAATAAATATGTTACATAACCAATATTTTTCCAAAAAAGCTCTTTGGGGGTTTTAATGTTGGGCCAAAACCAGCTAGTTGAAATTTGACTTGGTTTCTGTTAAGTGACTGTATAAATTAAAGATGGTGGAGTGAATAGTGTAATGTGAGAGTGCCCAGAGCTGACCTCATTTCCGGCCACTAGTTAACTAGTATAACTTAGAAGATGGGCAATAGTTGTCTTATGCTCTTCCCTGGGAAGAATGTGAAATGCTTGAATTATGGGTGCCCCTCCTGCCAATGATAGGGGAGCCAAATGGAAAGAAGGCCACGCAAGGAAGTAATGAAGAAATGCTTAGTGACTAGCCAGAGTTGGTGGAGGTAACCAAAATGTTGTGATGTCTTTATAAATATGGGAGCATTGCCCTTTAAAAGAGGACTTAGGTGAATTTTCTCAAGCTTCAGAGGGCAGAATTTCAACAAATGGAAAGAAAATAAAAGGAAGGCAGTTCACAATAGGAAAGATATTACTAAACTATTTTCAGTTCAGTTCAGTTCAGTCACTCAGTCATGTCTGACTCTTTGTGACCCCATGGACTGCAGCACTCCAGGTTTCCCTGTCCATCACCAACTCCTGGAGCTTGCTCATACTCATGTCCATCAAGTCAGTGATGCCATCCAACCATCTCATCCTCTATCATCCCCTTCTCCTGCCTTCAATCTTTCCCCGCATCAGGGTCTTTTCCAATCAGTCAATTCTTCACATCAGGTGGCCAGAGTATTGGAGTTTCACTGGAGAAGGGAATGGCAGACCACTTCAGTATTCTTGCCTTGAGAACCCCATGAACAGAATGAAAAAAACTATTTTATTTCTTCATAAATGGAATGGGAAGCCCTGTAAGGTGGCAAGCTTCCCACAGCTGGGAGTGCTTAAGCAGGGTTGCTGAGGAGGGTTCTAAAAGGGGGGGTAATTGAGATAGATGACTTTAAAGGCCATCATCATGTGGAAATTTGCTCTTGTGAAATGATCCATTCAACTGCTTCATATTCTCATCCTAAATGCAATCCTGCTTATAAGAGTTTTTTTTCTTCCCCTATAGAGATAATTGGTTCAACAAATCTTATAATTCTGCTAGAGGATGAAATCTTTGCCGATTTTTTCAACACATTTCTTTCTCTCCCGGTAAGCATTCTCAGACTTAAATCCAAATGTTTCATCAACAGCCAAATAGTGAATATCACTGAGCTGAGTGCTTTTTTAAAAAATAAATAAAAACTTCGTATCAAATCAAAACTATTTCAATTTGAGCAAATAAATATGAATCAGAAAATCCTCTAAAATCTCCAGGAGTTCCCATTACTGATATAATCAAATCCCAAATCCCCAGCCTCCTTACCTGTCCATGGTTATCTCTAATCACACCTTTTGCTGGTACCCAGTGCTTCCATGATCCATCTCTGTCCTGCAGAGGGCAATCACCTGGCATTCTCTCCTCCATGCCTCTCCCTGCCTGGGTTCTTAGTTTCCATATTTTCACCCACCAAACTCTTAATCACTGTTCAGATAGCTACTTAAATCCTGCTCTCCTTAAGGAGTTCCTAGGTCCTCCCAATCAGAACTTGTCTCCCCCTGCCTCTGTGCTCCTTGATACTTTGCTACTCTCTTGTGTCGTATATGTGTGTTTTCTCCACTGGACTGTGAAACTGTGAATTCCTCCAGGACAAGAACCATGGATTATTCACTCTGCTCTACTCTCCTCACTGGGTGTTTAACACATAGCAATTGCTGAGTTGTTAACTGGAAGCAAATCTATATAACTTTTTAATCTATACAATCAAAACAAACCTCATGCATCAAAAATATTTTTAAACCCAGGCCTACACCAATCCTGCTTTTTTTTTTTTTTTTTTTTTGGTTGGGATATTTGGTTACATCTGAATGCTGGTGCCTTATAAATAGTTGCTCACCTCAGTGCACCTTTTTCCATGGGATGCTACCTCGTTGAAATTTCATACAACTAGGAAAAAACACTATTATTCCACAAATACCTATTGGGTGGTCATTTTGTGCCAGATGCTAGGCTTAGTACTGGGGACATGGATATACCATCGTGTCTTCAAGGAATTCCCAGTCTAACGTGGAGACCAGTATTTAAGGTGAGTGCAAAAAAGGGTTGTGCGTGACATAATTGACATCTCTAGGAGGTGGTTACATTGGAAGAACAGGCCATTCCTACTTGGAAGAGTCAGAAAGGGACCAATGAAGAGGTGACACAAACCAAGTCTTGAAAAATGACTGGGTATTTGACAACTGGCTGAGGATGAAGATGGGGGGAAGGGTGGATAAAGAAGCAAGAAGAAATGACTGGAGGACTGAGTAGCAAAAGAAGAAGATGCCTTAGAAATATGATAAAAGCCAAGAGTTCAGCCAGAAACTGGAGCTTTAGCCTCTCTGCTGCTGCTGCTAAGTTGATTCAGTCGTGTCCGACTCTGTGCAACCCCATAGACGGCAGCCCACCACGCTCCCCGTCCCTGTGATTCTCCAGGCAAGAACACTGGAGCAGGTTGTCATTTCCTTCTCCAATGCATGAAAGTGAAAAGTGAAAGTGAAGTTGCTCAGTCGTGCCTGACTCTTAGCGACCCCATGGACTGCAGCCCACCAGGTTCTTCCATCCATGGGATTTTCCAGGCAAGAGTACTGGAGTGGGGTGCCATTGCCACTTTGGGAATACTTTGAGACCTTTTGATGACCATGGTGAGATAGATACCTGTAAACATAGAAACACAGAAGCATAGATACCTGTAAACATAGAAGCCATTTCCCGTTAGTCTCAAAGCTGGTTGCCTAGGTCTCAGTCCCTTCTCCACGACAAAAGAGGACAGTAGCCTAGAATTTTTTATATGATTTTGGATATTCTTAATGCCCCCCTGGATCATGGAAAAAGCAAGACAGTTCCAGAAAAACATCTGCTACTGCTAAGTCACTTCAGTCGTGTCCGACTCTGTGCAACACCATAGACGGCAGCCCACCAGGCTCCCCTGTCCCTGGGATTCTCCAGGCAAGAATACAGGAGTGGGGTGCCATTGCCTTCTCCGAGAAAAAAAAAAAAAAGAAAAACATCTATTTCTGCTTTATTGACTATGCCAAAGCCTTTGACTGTGTGGATCACAATAAATTCTGGAAAATTCTGAAAGAGATGGGAATACCAGACCACCTGACCTGCCTCTTGAGAAACCTATATACTGGTCAGGAAGCAACAGTTAGAACTGGACATGGAACAATAAACTGGTTCCAAATAGGAAAAGGAGTACATCAAGGCTGTATATTGTCACCCTGTTTATTTAACTTCTATGCAGAGTACATCATGAGAAGCGCTGGGCTGGAAGAAGCACAAGCTGGAATCAAGATTGCCAGGAGAAATATCAGTAACCTCAGATATGCAGATGACACCACCCTTATGGCAGAAAGTGAAGAGGAACTAAAAAGCCTCTTGATGAAAGTGAAAGTGGAGAGTGAAAAAGTTGGCTTAAAGCTCAATATTCAGAAAACGAAGATCATGGCATCTGGTCCCATCACTTCATGGGAAACAGATGGGGAAACAGTGGAAATGTGTCAGACTTTATTTTTCTGGGCTCCAAAATCACTGCAGATGGTGACTGTAGCCATGAAATTAAAAGACGTTTACTCCTTGGAAGGAAAGTTATGACCAACCTAGAAAGCATAATCAAAACCAGAGACATTACTTTGCCAACAAAGATCCATCTAGTCAAGGCTATGATTTTTCCAGTGGTCATGTATGGATGCGAGAGTTGGACTGTGAAGAAAGCTGAGTGCCAAAGAATTGATGCTTTTGAACTGTGGTGTTGGAGAAGACTCTTGAGAGTCCCTTGGACTGCAAGGAGATCCAACCAGTCCATTCTGAAGGAGATTAGTCCTGGATGTTCTTTGGAAGAACTGATGCTAAAGCTGAAACTCCAATACTTTGGCCACCTCATGTGAAGAGTTGACTCACTGGAAAAGACTGTGATGCTGGGAGGGATTGGGGGCAGGAGGAGAAGGGGACGACAGAGGATGAGATGGCTAGATGGCATCACTGACTTGATGGACGTGAGTCTGAGTGAACTCTGGGAGTTGGTGATAGACAGGAAGGCTTGGCGTGCTGCAGTTCATGGGGTCGCAAAGAGTCGGACACGACTGAGCAACTGAACTGAACTGAACTGAACTCAACACCCCCCTAAGTATCAATAATTTGTACCCTTATTCCTCACCTCCTCACTCCTATCTACTTTCTCCAGTTCAACAGGTTAGGCAAATCCAAAGATATTTCTCTTTATGAAAAGGCTTTAAGCCTTTGCTCTAACTTTCTAAGTCCTGGAGAAATGAATAATGCAATAGACAAAGTAAACACCTTTTAAAGTCATGAGCTTTGGCCTTTGCACACAGACAAGATAACTCCCAGGTCGGGGCAGGATGAAGCCAAAAGATAAATGAATCTTGTAATTTAATCTTTGTTGTTTTGTGCAAAGCAAGTTGATTCACTGGAATAAATTTAAGAATTAATGAAATAGGAAAGCAGTGGAACCTCTCTTTCCCTGTGACTTGGACCATGACACTTTCACGAAGAGATGCTCTAGACCCCTTTGGCTGTTTCTTAGCTTTCTTTTTCAGGTCTTTGGCCAGACACCATTTTACACTGTTGAAAATTCACAATGGAGCTTGTGGCCAGAAATACCCCACGACTTGGTGAGCATGATTCTTAAATGGTGGATGGTTTGGGATGGGAAAAGAGGCAGATGGATTTGAAGTGTGGATCGGGGGAGGGGAAGGGACAGGAGCTCACGACAGGGTGACTATGGAAGAAACTATAAAGCGGGTGAGTAGGACAAACAGAATCAAGCCAGGTAGACATTTCTCCTTTTTGCATTTTTATTGCTTAGGCAGGCAGTTGCTGCTGAGTTCTTTCCTCTGTATTTTAGTCCATGGTTAGCAAAAGAGGTCAACCTCTCATGTCCACTGTGATGGTTGGGCAGTCCATGCCTGGACCACTGTGTTGAGAAGAACTCTGCAGGCCACATCTAGGCCAGAAAGAGTCTGGGAATTGATAAGTAATACTTGCATGGGTGTGGGAAAGGAAGTGCAGACCATGGGCCCATAGCAATTATTTGCATTGTAAAGTAAAGCATTAGTCACTCAGTCATGTCTGACTCTGCGAGCCCACGGACTGTAGCCCACCAGGCTCCTCTGTCCTTGGGATTTCCCAAGCAAGAACACTGGAGGGGGTAGCCATTCGCTCCTCCAGAGGATCTTCCCAACGAGTGTAGCTCAAGTCAAGATGACGCTTGACAGTTCCTAATGACTACTTGACCTCAGGGCCTATATTTTCCCCCAGTCTTTTTTTTTTTTTTTTATGTTTTTTCCTTGTCCTTGTCCACTGTCTTTCTCTCTTCCCCCTTCCTGTTCTCCTTTTCCACTCTGTAGACCTTGGACTCAGCAATGCCTCCCTCATGCCCTTTTTGTGACAGGTGGGATCAGAATGATCACACTAAGCACTAAGCCATGCTCACAGCAAAGTTCTATTTTTCCCTGGGATCTGGATTGCTGAGGAAGACACTGCACTCTGATTCTTCTGCATGTATTTGTTTTCCTAAGGAGAATCCCAACACTTAAAAATTTTATCTTCATATCCCATCTCTGGGGATTCGATCCTTTGGGTATTCCTCCCTTACTTATATGGTATGTGTCAGGCTTTGTGCATTTTTGTACATGTTGTGCAGTTGATATGGGTTGGGAGCTTGTGAGAAATTGTAAGTGTGCTTACAAAGAAGCAAGTTGAGTAGAGTTATGACTTGACAGCACAGACCGAAATCTCTTCTGCTTCTCCTCTATCAGGCAAAGCTTAGGACTGTGTCATTGCCCTGCTTTTGGTTTTTACTTAGGTCTTTTCTTAACCTCACTCAGGAATAAGATTTTTTTGATGAAGGAAAACGTCTTTTCTTTCCTACCAATCCATTTACTCCTTTGAAAGCCTCTTAGATACTATTTTTAATCAACATGCCTCTGGGCCAAATATTACAATCACAAGGTTATCTAATTACTCCTTACTAAGCTGCATTTCTTCACAATTCAGTTCCATTTCTCCTTTCTGTTCCTATTTTGTTTGGACTCTAGATTGCAAAGTACAAAGGATTATTGACCTGGTTGGAAAAATATCGATTACCTTTCTTCTGTAAAGCCAACTTATGTTTCCATTACATTCTCTGTCAGGAGTTCATCAGTTTCATTAAGTCCCCAGAAGGAGGTAAGCATGTGGAGACATGTGAGTATAGAAACATGGGGAGCCGAGTGCAAACCATCCTAAGTCTCTCAGTCCTACAAATACTGGCTGCCTTTACAGCCTTAGATGTGTGGGTGGCTTAGCCTGTATTGTGGCAATAGGTGATATCTTAGGCTGAAAAATTGGTACAAAGAACAAGAAATAGGAGGTAGTTGGGCTGGGCTATTTGTCTCACTGCAAAACTAGAAACGAGAGAGGTAATGATGGCCAAAATGCCTATAATATGTTCAGAATCAAAGGTAGCTCCCCACCTTCACTGACATCACCTGGCCTATGCCACCGTCATTTCTCACCTGGCTGTTTCTGTTTTTTTTTTTTTTACTTCTTATTTTATTTTGGGATATAGCCAATTAATAATGTCGTGATAGTTTCAAGTGGACAGCAGAGGGCCTCAGTCATACAAATACATGTATCCATTCTCCTCCGGGCTCTCCTCCCATCTAGGTTGCCACATAACATTAAACAGAATTCCATGTGCCATATAATAGGTCCTTGTTGGTAATCCATTTTAAATATAGCAGTGTGTGCATGTCCACCCTAAGCTCCCTAACTATCCCTTCCCTCTATCCTTCCCCACTGGCAACCATGAGTTTGTCTTCTGCCTGTCTCACCTGGCTATTGACATCATCTCTCAATCAGTCTCCTTGCTCACGCTCTTGTTCTCTTCTCCCAGCAGCCAGGGTAAGCCTTTTACAACTTCCTTTAGATCATGTCACTCCTCTGCTCACTGTCCCTTCCCACCACCACCAATGGCTCCCATTTCAATCTGAAGTCCAGAGCCCCTGAAATGCCTTTCCAGGCCCTAAAGCCCTGGCCCCATTTCCTTTCTCATCTTTTCCTACTTCTCCGTGGTTCATTCCGTTCCAACCACTTTGTCCTCTGCAGTTCCTCACACGTGCTGGGCACATTTGCATTTCAAGGCTTTGCACCGGCTGTTCACTCTGCCTGGGGTGATGCTCCTCCAATATATTCACATTGGTGCCCCCCCTTTACCTTAAATTTCTGTGCACTTCTCACCTCCTCAATGAAAGCTACCCTGGAAGCCCACAGCCCACCCATCCAGCCCCTGCCCAGCTTTACCTATACCCTCCTTTCCTTCTTCATTTCTTCCTATAGTGCTTACAACCTTCAGCCTTACTAGAAAATGTATTTATTATGCTTATCATTCGTTGTCTGTCTCCTTTGCTAGAATATAAGCTCATTGAGGGTGGGGATTTTTGTTCTGTTTGCATATGTATCCCAGACACCTAGAATGGTACCCAGCATTTAGTATGCCTATAATAAATGCTTGTTGAAAGAATGAATGAATAAAATGTGCACCTAGGGTTGAATTGATAACTTGACTCAGCTCAACTAGCCAAAGAAAACTAGGGAAAGTGACGATTTGGGAAATCCCATTCAGTAAAATATTGTAACTAATCGCCCATTACACTCATCTCCCTCCTTCAACACATGTATTGGAAAACTTGCTGTCAGGTGGGGACCATGGAAGGCCAGGGGCCTTGTTTGGAGGGTGATTTTGATCTGTGGATTGTACGTATGCTTGTAGGTACACCCCCCCACCCCCTACCCCCGCCCCCATGTCACTTGATTCATGTCACTAGAGGGCCTGGGTCTGGCTTCAAAAGCACCACGTAGTCAGAGCCCTACTCATCTCACTGGCCACCATTTCTCCTCACTCCCGTTGAGCGAATGGGAGTCTGGCCATGTGCCAGGCTGAGAGAGGGGCCGGGGGAAGAGCTCATTCTCAATCTCTTACCATGGACTTTTCCTGGCAGCCAAGATGATGAGATGGCAAAAGGCAGACCAGTGGCTACTCGAGAAATGCATTGGCGGGGTCAGAGGGATGTGGCGCTTCTATACCTACCTCAAGGGCAGTGCAGGTGGGTTCTTGGAGTTGTTCCTGGGGCCTTTGCAAGTTCTTAACAGCTTCCAGGATACCCTGGAGCAGTTCTACTGCTGCTACTAAGAGTTCTGTGTATCTACGGTGAACACAAAAAGTGTTTTATAATACAGCTTGGGTAAAAGTCTCCGGAAACTGGGGAACTGGGGTCTATTGTGTAGGTTATGGCAAAAGCACTCAGAGTCCCTTTCATTCATTCATTCATTTAACAATGTTTATTGAGCACCACTGTATGGCAGCCACTGTGCTTGCAGGTGGGGGTACAAAGGTGAACAAGAGCCCTAAGTCCCTGCTTTCCGAAGGTGCCATGACAGTGGGGAGACAGACAAGGAACAAGACAGACAAGACAGACAGGGGTTTGCTACACAAACCCCTGTAGCAAAAGTGCCTTCTGTTCTACTGGGTCCAGTAGGTGATGAGTCTAGGAAGCTGGCAGTGAATACTAGCTGACATTCCAGTTCAGCATCATTAAATGTGACACAGGAACAAACCTTAGTATAAAGGTGAAATTCTGGATTTCCAGGGGTCAGGCAGGGAAGAATTAGACAGATTGTCTTATAGTTTTGTCATTCAGACTTCAGCCCTGGCAAAGCTGTAAAGCGGGGAATGTAGTCTTTGGCACCTTTGGGCTCCAGTGTCCTTCTGTGGGCTACTCTGGGTCCATGATCTAGGAAGTGTTCTTTTTACCCTGATATTTATTTTTTGGACAAAACTTGAATGTCTAATGATCTATTCTCATGTGCTTTTTCCTAAACTGATAGTTTTTCTAACAACACCCTCCTCCCCCAAAATCATGAAAGAGTCCTACCAATTAAGTCCCTTTTCTCTATGTCTCCCATCAGCTCCTGCATTAGGACATTTCTGGAAATGATCCCTTAAGCCAAAGGAGTGGCTCAAGGTGATGTTGGAGGCGGTAGAGCAGGCTGGGGGTGGAGGTGGGGTGGGGGTGTCAGCTGCCGCACTCAGATGCAACCACTGAAGGGGCAAGCCTGGGATGCAGCTCAGTCTGCTGTCTGATCCATAGGTGATCCTGTCTGATCCATAGGTGAAGAACTGGTGGATTTCTGGATTCTTGTTGAGAAGATTCTGAGCATAGATGAGATGGACCTGGAAGTGAGAGACCACTACCTTTCCCTCCTCTTTGTGCTGAAGGCCACCCATCTGCAGGAAAGCTCACGGGTGGTGACTCTCTGCAACATGAACATCAGTAAGAATCATAAAGCATATCTGAGGTGAAATCCCTGGGAGATGCAAGAAAAAAATCAATCCAGTGTCTGATAGTCCTCAGTCCCTTGCCTTGTAGACTGCTCCTCTCTCCGTTAGGGATGCCAGTGGGAACCCCAACCCTTAACAGTGAACAGTTGAGAGAGACAGTTGGCCGTAAGCTGGTATGTTGCTTGTTACCTGAGATGTTGCTTGTTACCTGAGATGTTGCTTGTTAGTGAAGGTTAGCTGGAAGAGTGAAGGGGAATTGGGACAAGGTAATTGAACAGTTCCTGCACGTGCTAAGCCTGCATGGCTTGTTTTGTGTTTTTTTGTTGTTGTTGTTTTCTTTTGTTTTCAATTAGGGTTCTCTAGAACAAACTATAGTCCACAAGCCAAATGCAGTGCATATGGCCTATGAGCTAAGACTGTTTTTTTTATTTTTAAAAGCTTAAAGAAGACTGTCCAACAGAGACTATAAATGGCTCGCAAAGCCTAAAATATTTACTATCTAACTCTTTATAGAAAAAAAGTTTGCCAACTCGTTCTCTAGAACATCAAATTCATTCAAATGTATTTATTTATTAAATGAGGAGGCGTTCCTAACCCAAATACAAGTGATGTGCTCCAGAAGCTGCACTATTTGGGGTTAGTCACACTCCTTTCTATTTATATAGATAATTGGGAATTGATGATATTAAAATCAGGGCTAGTCAAGACTTTACCAAATTATCCAGACCAAACTCTTTCCTTTAGTCAGATCTAACTTTGAGAAATTCCATTTAGAGATACATGTTTCTTGTTCTTAAATATATTTGCTGGTACCACTTGCTTTTCTTTACAATAATCTTCAGTAGTCTAAAAAGTAACTTGAGGAATTCCACAAAATGGTTATTTCTCTGGGGAAGAAGCAAGGTGATCAGAGTCATAAGGGGTCATTGTGTGTTGAACAAACCCTAAAATCATGTTCACTTTATCTCTGACCTGTCTAGGGTTGCATGAGGAATGAATGAAACACAAAAACATTTAAAAACCTAAGTATCCCCACATCATTTTCATCCTCTATCTCTCTTTATTCTTTCCAGAGGCCCTCCTGAACCTGTCCATCTGGCATCCCAACCAGTCAACCACCAGGAGGGAGATCCTGAGCCACATGCAAAAAGTGGCCCTGTTCAAACTCCAGAGCTATTGGCTCCCCAACTTTTATACCCACGCCAAGACAGTCATGGCCAAGGAGGAATTGTGCCAGGCTCTGATGCAGGAATACGAGACTCGCCTGTACAGTATCTGCTATACCCATGAAGGAGGGCTCCCTCTGAATATGAACATCAAGAAGGCCCACCAACCCCAGAAGCACTACTCAAGTAGGAAGATCAAGAGGAAGATGTGGCACTTGATAGACCATGGCTTATGGTCCCTGGAAATGGATACCAATCCAGATACCAACATAATGCCCCCCGAGGAGCTGGATTCTCAAGACAAGGTGGTTATACAAAAGCCCCCAAAAGAGGCCTCTTCAAAAGACAGAATCATTAGTTCCCCGGAAAAGGATGTTCTCTATGCCAGGAAGTCCAATGTGAAGAAGAAAGCCAAGAGCCACCTCCACATGGAGGGCCTCTTTGAGACAGCGTTCTCAACCCACCTGAGGACTGTCACCCCCATCATCAATTACTCCTCCCGCGTGACCATCAAGAAGGCCATGAAGCAGAACCACTCCTTGGGGTACACCCACTGGGCCCTGTGTGCGGATGCCTCTGCAGGGAGTCCCTTCCGGGACCACCTGAAGAAGCTAAATTTGAAAGTGGAGATCCAACTCTTGGACCTCTGGCAGGACCTGCACCATTTCCTCAGTGCCCTGATGAATAACAGGAAGACTGGGAAAGCCATCTTTCGGCACATGCTGGGCAACAGGATCTGTGAGCTCTACCTGAATGAGCAGGTTGGTCCACACCTGCCACTCAAATCCCAAACCATTGAAGGCCTGAAGGAGATGCTGCCTTCTGGGGATGTGAACCCCTGGATTCCCAGAACCCAGAAGGAGATCTGCAAGGTAGGCCGTGCATCACAGGAATGGGTTGGTATCTGGAAGATTAGGTCAAGACTTACCAAAAATCTTACCTGGTCATCTATACTAACAAACTTAATGATATAACTACCCACACAATACATATTGACGAGTTGGTTGATTGCTTATGAGTAAGTTATATAAATTCCCAAGAAGTAGCCAGAACACCAAAGTAGGATGAAGGTGGAAGAGTAGTCACTACCCACCTTTTACTTCTCCTTCAATTCCCCCTGATATGGAGTCTCCCAACCTCAGACTTTTATACTGAAGGATGTTTTAAGAATTCTGAGCTAAATGTCATGAATCAAAATACAGGGTCTCCCTTTCCTAGACTAGCCATCATGGAAATGGCCAAGTGGGAGGATTTATTCTTATCCCAAAACATTAGATAAAAGTATGGGGCTATCCTAGACACACACAGGAAGTAATAGGTTGACTATTGTCAAAATCTTGGCAGAAAACAAGTGGTTGAGCCAAATTGAGGAGAGAGCTCAATAAAAAGGGACTACTTACAAAGATGGGTAGGGAAACCACAGGATGAGTAAGGTGCATTGGAAGTTGTGCTGGACTAGTAGAGGAACCAGGGTTAGAATCCAGGAGTTCTTGGCTCTAAGTCCAGCACAATTTCCAATGCACCTTAATTATCCAGGATTGCACATCTGGGCAATGTTGGATGAGATCTGTCCAGGGGGTGCACAGTCAAAGCTGTCTGCACAGTTCCCGAGTTGAAGTTCCAGAGCCCTCTCCCTACCTGCCCCACCCTTTGTGGAGGCATTTGAAACTAGATGGAGGCTTAGATAGGCTGTATTTCCTGCATCAGCACATCCACACAGCAAAGCTCCCTCCCTTGGCCTTTGGTCTGCTGCAAAGATATTAAAAGTATTTATATTATTAGACAATGCTGGGCTATCACAGTTTCTAAGATTAAAAATCTGGATATCATTTATGACTTACCTCTTTGTCTCACACTCGTGTCTAGTCTATGGGTGAATTCAGTTGGTCCAGCCCTAAAAATATGCAGAATCTGATATTCCTCCCCTCACCTGTTATAACCACTCTTATCCAAGCTCTGTCCAAACTCACCTGGATCACTGCAATGGCTTCCTGGCTGATGCCTCTGGATCTGCTCTTGACCTTCAGCAAATCCATTCCCACACTGGCCACAACATAAGTTGTATGATTTAACTGAAAATAAAAGTGAGGACATTGAAGACAGATGGCTGTCTCCAGTAAAAGCCAAAGTCCTTGCTAAAACCAACAAGGCCTACAGTGTCTGTCCTCTGCCTCTCCTCTCTGGCTTCACCTTCCTCTGCCTCCATGCTCATCACTTTGGTCATGCCAGACACATGGCAGCTCAGCCGTGCTGCTCCTGCTGTGCGTAACGTGTGGATCCCCGTACGACTGAGTCCCTGCCTCCCTCAGGTTTTTGCTCAAGTCATCTCAGTGAGGCCTTACTTGCCCACTTTACATAAAACTTCAGCCCTATTCCCATTTTACTTTTTTCCTTAGCACTTTCCGTGATCTGGATCCATGTATGTATCCTTCCACACATACATACATACACTTTGTGTGTATGCATGTATAATCCTTACAGTGTACATGTATGCATTTGTGTGTACAGTGTACATCTGTTATATACACGTATACTTGTATTATATTTTAAATAAATACGCAATATGTATATATGTTATATATCTGTGTGTTATAGAGATAGATTTTTTCTTTAACTTATTTTGCTTCTTTTCCTTCTCCTCATGAGGGCAGAGGTTTTCATGTTTCGTCACTAGTCTCCAAGCATCTAGAAGCTACTGGCAGTGTAGTGTTGAGTGCTCAATAGTACATTCAGCAGTCATTTGTTGAATCAATTAATCCCAACTGGAGATGATCCTTACTTTGGGGTTTGCTCAGGGCAATGTTTTCTGGTTTGAGACACTTGTTTCTGTAAGAACTCTCGTTTTCATCCATCCGTTCAACCATCCTCCAATTATCCAGTTACCTTTTGTTGAATACTGATAGCATGCCAGCTAATATATGTCTATTTCCTAACTTCTGATTCACTTATGTGAAAACAGAATCCATGTGGAATATAGGGGAAAAGTTTTAAATCCTGGTTTTATCACCATTTGGCTAGGTGGTCTTGAACAAACTAGGAAGTCCAAATTCTTTAGTTTTCCTAGGTCTCTTTGTCCTCAGACGTAAAATGAGAATTGGGATAAAATAATATTTTGTTATTATATTTGTGAATTCAATAAATTTATAGAAATGTTAAGAATACTATACTGTAAAAGGCAAATAAATGAAAAGGGAAAGATGTGGAAGACAGCATCAGTCATAAAGCAGCTCTTGTTTTCTAACCAGAGAGCGGAAGATTGAGAGACAGTGCTGAAGACGTCAGGGATATGGAATTTCATAGACAAGGAGACCAACAATGATGACAAGAAATTAAACTGAAAGTTCCTTAATTAAGAGAAAATCTAATGGAAAATAGAGTCACAGTTACCAGGGGCTGGGGGCAAAGAAAATGGCGAATTGTTGCTTAATTAGTACAGAATTTCCATTTGGGGTTATGAAAAAGTTTTGGAAATAGACAGTGGTAATAGTTGTATAATATAATGCATGTAATTAATGCCTCTGAATTGTACACATAAAAAATGGTTGAAATGGAAAATTTCATGTTGTATATATTTTACAACAATAAAAAGTTTCTTTTTAAAGAAAGGAAGTAAGATTGGAGACACAAAGGACATTGAGTTTTAGTGAAGAGAGCAAACAGCCGTGGATTTGAAGGCCAACCTCTCCACTTCCAAATTGTTTTATCTTAGGTAGGCTGTGGCGCCCCTTTGTCCTTGCCTCCTCAAGGGTACAATGGGGATCGCAACAGCCCCCTCAGAGAAAGGCACTGTGTGCGCAGTGTATGACAAATGGTAGGTACACAAACGTTCATCCTCTTAATGCCCCTTAATCAGATCCATAGAACCTTAGCATCAGAGGAAGCCCTGGAAGTTCCCTCAGCTTCCATTCTCATTGTACAGATGACAGAGCAAGGTCTAAGGTCTCACTGTGGTCTCCTGGCAAGTGCAAAGCCAGCATCCAGATTCCCCTAGTCTGCTGCAAAGTCAGCAAACTCCAGTCCTGGAGCCAAATCCAGCTTCAGTTCAGTTCAGTTCAGTCGCTCAGTCGTGTCCAACTCTTTGCCACCCCATGAATCACAGCATGCCAGGCCTCCCTGTCCATCACCAACTCCCAGAGTTCACTCAAACTCATGTTCATTGAGTCAGTGATACCATCCAGCCATCTCATCCTCTGTCATCTCCTTTTCCTCCTGCCCCCAATCCCTCCCAGCATCAGAGTCTTTTCCAACAAGTCAACTCTTCACATGAGGTGGCCAAAGTACTGGAGTTTCAGCTTTAGCATCATTCTTTCCAAAGAACACCCAGGGCTGACCTCCTTTAGAATGGACTGGTTGGATCTCCTTGCAGTCCAAGGGACTCTCAAGAGTCTTTTCCAACACCACAGTTCAAAAGCATCAATTCTTTGGCGCTCAGCTTTCTTCACAGTCCAACTCTCACATCCATACATGACCACTGGAAAAACCATAGCCTTAACTAAATGGACGTTTGTTGGCAAAGTAATGGCTCTGCTTTTGAATATGCTATCTAGGTTGATCATAACTTTCCTTCCAAGGAGTAAGCATCTTTTAATTTCATGGCTGCAGTCACCATCTGCAGTGATTTTGGATCCCGAAAAGATAAAGTCTGACACTGTTTACACTGTTTCCCCATCTATTTGCCATGAAATGATGGGACCAGATGCCATGATCTTCGTTTTCTGAATGTTGAGGTTTAAGCCAACTTTTTCACTTTCCTCTTTCACTTTCATCAAGAGACTTTTTAGTTCCTCTTCACTTTCTGCCATAAAGGTAGTGTCATCTGCATATCTGAATTTATTGATATTTCTCCCAGCAATCTTGATTCCAGCTTGTGTTTCTTCCAGCCCAGCATTTCTCATGATGTACTCTGCATATAAGTTAAATAAGCAGGGTGAATCCAACTTACCTCATATATTTATATAGCCAGTGAGCTAAGACTGGTTTTACACCAATATCTTTACTAGACAGGTTGTTGCTGTTGTGGGTTTGGGGGGCTGGTTTTTTTTTTTTTTTTTTTTTTGGCTGTTGTAGCTTGTGGATGGAGAAGGCAATGGCAACCCACTCCAGTACTCTTCCCTGGAAAAATCCCACGGACGGAGGAGCCTGGTAGGCTGCAGTCCATGGGGTCTCAAGGAATCGGACACAGCTGAGCGACTTCACTTTCACTTTTCACTTTCATGCATTGGAGAGGGAAATGGCAACCCACTCCAGTGTTTTTGCCTAGAGAATCCCAGGGATGGCAGAGCCTGGTAGGCTGCCGTCTATGGGGTCACACAGAGTCGGACACGACTGAAGCAATACAGCAGCAGCAGCCTTGTGGAATCTTAGTTCTCTGATCAGGGATTGAACCCATGCCCTCTGCAGTGAAAATGCGGGGCCTTAACCACTGGGCTGCCAGGGAACTCCCTGGTTTTACTTTTTTTAACAGTAGGAAAAAAACATCAAAAGAAAAATGCATCACATCACATGGGTGTTATACAAAATTCAAATTTCTGTGTTCATAAATAAAGTTTTACTACAACATAGCCATGCCCACTTGTTTATGTGCTGTCATGTGCTACAGCTACACAGTTAAATCACTGCAACAGACAGTTTGGTCTGCGGCCCACACAGACTGAAATATTTGCTATCTAACTCCTTACACACTGTCCTGAGGAGAGGCCAAGAAAGTACCAAATGATGGACAAACTCAATTCTGAAAGAAACTCTTAACATTCTAACTAAAAAGAACTATAGAAAAATAAAAATAGTAGGTTAAATTTTTTTAAAAAATCATGGTGTTTTTAGATATTATTTTATTTATTATTAGATAATTGATAGAAATCTGCTGGCTGCCTAATGCGGGTTCCTGTGTAGGTTACCATTATTTTTCCCTCTGGCTTCATTTAAAATTCTTTGTCATCAACTTTGGACGGTTTTAAAACAATGTGTTTTGGAGAATGTCCTTTTGTGTTGAGGCATAATAATTAGGTATTCTCTTAGCTTCATGAACTTGTATACCCAGTTCCTTCCCCAGCTTTGTAGTATTTCTTTAAATAAACTCACTGCTCCCTTTCCCTTCTTTTCTCCTTCTGGGATATGCTTTATGTTGCCCTTCCTAATGAAATCACATAGCTCTTGCAGAAACTCTTTTCCTTTTTCTTTCTCATCCTCCTCCTCTTCTTTTTCTTCTTCTTTTTAGGCTCTTAGTTCTCTCTCCTCTTCTCTCTGTATCATTTCTGGATTTCTATCTTTGAATGTGCTAATCTTCTCTTCAATAGAGTCTGCTCTATTTTCAGTGCTTTTTTTTCCCCCTTTTTTCCTTAGCCATGCCATGTGGCTTATAGGACTTTAGTTCTCCAACCGGGGACTGTACTGGGCCCACAGCAGTGAAAGCGTGGAGTCCTAAACCACTTGACTGCCAAGGAATTCCCTCCAGTGCTTTCTAATACATTCTTCATCTCATTTATTGAGTTCTTCAGGTTCAGAATTTTTTTTTTAGACTTTCAGTCTCTTTGGTAAAGTATTCCTCTGTTCAGTAATGTTATTCCTGAACTCATTGAACTGCTTTTCTGATTTTTTCTTACAGCTCACTGATTTTCTTCATGATGCAATTTTGAATTCTCTGTCAGTTAGATTGCAATATTTCATGACTTTAGTGGAGAATTGGTTTCTGGAGAACCATCATTTTCTTTTAATGATACCGTGTGACTGCATTCTTCGTAATGCTTGATAAGTTGTTCCTCTGCCAGTGCATTTGAAGTATTAGTAGCAAACATTCTTACTTAGGTAAAGGTTTAAAACTTGATTATAACAATTCAAAGGGCTTCCCTGTGGCTCAGAGGTAAAGAATCCACCTGTCAATGGAGGAGATTCGAGTTCGATCCATGAATTGGGAAGATCCCCTGGAGAAGGAAATGGCAACCCTCTCCAGTACTCTTGCCTGGAGAATTCCAGGCTACAGTCTGGCAGGCTACAGTCCATGGGGTCACAAAAGAGCTGTACATGAATTAGGGACTAAACAACAACAATTCAAAAAGTTGGTACTTAGAGGCTTTTCTTTTGTTTCTTAGTAGGAGGTGATATAGCACAGGTTTTTGCTTTCTCTTACCTGAGTGCCTCTGGCTGTGTTTGAGAATTGGCACTTTCCATCCTCTACCGCCTACGCTAGAGTTGTCACTGGTCTCATGGTTGCTGCTTGCGCTTCTGGGGTGTCTGGTACCTTGCTGCTCGTGGTACCGCTGCTGTCACTGGCATCACTTCCTGGGGCACTGGGATGACGGACATCTCCACTGTCTCCAGGAACCTGGATCAGGTGCTGGGAGGGAACACAGAGAAGGAGCTGGAGTTGTGGATGCTTCTGCCAGTCCACCCGTCTTTAGTGTACAGAGGGGTGGACCCCGTGAGCATCCTGGTGTATTGGACAGAGATGCATTTGTTGAATTGTGGGTGTTGAGTTTAGTTCAGTTTCAGTCGCTCAGCCGTGTCCGACTCTTTGCCACCCCATGAATCACAGCATGCCAGGCCTCCCTGTCCATCATCAACTCCCGGAGTTCACTCACACTCATGTCCATCGAGTCAGTGATGCCATCCAGCCATCTCATCCTCTGTTGTCCCCTTCTCCTCCTGCCCCCAATCCCTCCCAGCATCAGAGTCTTTTCCAATGAGTCAACTCTTCCCATGAGGTGGCCAAAGTACTGGAGTTTCAGCTTCAGCATCATTCCTTCCAAAGAAATCCCAGGGCTGATTTCCTTCAGAATGGACTGGTTGGATCTCCTTGCAGTCCAAGGGACTCTCAAGAGTCTTCTCCAACACCACAGTTCAAAAGCATCAGTTCTTCGGCGCTCAGCCTTCTTCACAGTCCAGCTCTCACATCCATACATGACCACAGGAAAAACTATAGCCTTGACTAGACAGACCTTTGCTGGCAAAGTAATGTCTCTGCTTTTGAATATGCTATCTAGGTTGATCATAACTTTCCTTCCAAGGAGTAAGCGTCTTTTAATTTCATGGCTACAATCACCATCTGCAGTGATTTTTGAGCCCCCCCACACACACACAAAAAAATCTGACACTGTTTCCACTGTTTCCCCATCTATTTCCCATGAAGTGATGGGACCAGATGCCATGATCTTCGTTTCCTGAATGTTAAGCTTTAAGCCAACTTTTTCACTCTCCACTTTCACTTTCATCAAGAGGCTTCTTAGTTCCTCTGCACTTTCTGCCACAAGGGTGGTGTCATCTGCATATCTGAGCTTATTGATATTTCTCCCGGAAATCTTGATTCCAGCTTGTGTTTCTTCCAGTCCAGTGTTTCTCATGATGTACTCTGCATATAAGTTAAATAAGCAGGGAGACAATATACAGCCTTGTTGTACTCCTTTTCCTATTTGGAACCAATCTGTTGTTCCATGTCCAGTTCTAACTGTTGCTTCCTGACCTGCATACAGATTTCTCAAGAGACAGATCAGGTGGTCTGGTATTCCCATCTCTTTCAGAATTTTCCACAGTTTATTGTGATCTATATAGTCAAAGGCTTTGGCATAGTCAATAAAGCAGAAATAGATGTTTTTCTGGAACTCTCTTGCTTTTTCTATGATCCAGAGGATGTTGGCAATTTGATCTCTGGTTTCTCTGCCTTTTCTAAAACTAGCTTGAACATCTGGAAGTTCACGGTTCACATGTTGCTGAAGCCTGGCTTGGAGAATTTTGAGCATTACTTTACTAGCATGTGAGATGAGAGCAATTGTGCGGTAGTTTAAGCATTCTTTGGCATTGCCTTGCTTTGGGATTGGAATGAAAACTGACCTTTTCCAGTCCTGGGCCACTGCTGAGTTTTCCAAATTTGCTGGCATATTGAGTGCAGCACTTTCACAGCATCATCTTTCAGGATTTGGAATAGCTCGACTGAAATTCCATCACCTCCACTAGCTTTGTTGGTAGTGATGCTTTCTAAGGCCCACTTGACTTCACATTCCAGGATGTCTGGCTCTAGATGAGTGATCACACCATCATGATTATCTGGTTCATGAAGATCTTTTTTGTACAGTTCTTCTGTGTATTCTTGCCATCTCTTCTTAATATCTTTTGCTTCTGTTAGGTCCATTCCATTTCTGTCCTTTATCGAGCCCATCTTTGCATGAAATGTTCCCTTGGTATCTCTGATTTTCTTGAAGAAATCTCTAGTCTTTCCCATTCTGTTCTTTTCCTCTATTTCTTTGCATTGATCATTGAGGAAGGCTTTCTTATCTCTTCTTGCTATTCTTTGGAACTCTGCATCCAGATGTTTATATCTTTCCTTTTCTCCTTTGCTTTTCGCTTCTCTTCTTTTCACAGCTATTTGTAAGGCCTCCCCAGACAGCCATTTTACTTTTTTGCATTTCTTTGCCATGGGGATGGTCTTGATCCCTGTCTCCTGTACAATGTCATGAACTTCAGTCCATAGTTCATCAGGCACTCTATCTATCAGATCTAGGCCCTTAAATCTATTTCTCACTTCCACTGTATAATCATAAGGTATTTGATTTAGGTCATACCTGAATGGTCTTCACAGTCCAGCTCTCACATCCATACATGACCACAGGAAAGACCATAGCCTTGACTATGGATGTGAGTCTGAGTGACCTCCGGGAGTTGGTGATGGACAGGGAGGCCTGGTGTGCTGCAGTTCATGGGGTCGCAGAGAGTCGGACACGACTGAGCGACTGATCTGATCTGATCTGAATGGTCTAGTGGTTTTCCCTACTTTCTTCAATTTCAGTCTGAATTTGGTAATAAGGAGTTCATGATCTGAGCCACAGTCAGCTCCTGGTCTTGTTTTTGTTGACTGTAAACAGTTTCTCCATCTTTGGCTGCAAAGAATATAATCGATCTGATTTCAGTGTTGACCATCTGGTGATGTCCATGTCTAGAGTCTTCTCTTGTGTCGTTGGAAGAGAGTGTTTGCTATGACCAGTGCATTTTTTGGCAAAACTCTATGAGTCTTTGCCCTGCTTCATTCCGTATTCCAAGGCCAAATTTGCCTGTTACTCCAGATGTTTCTTGACTTCCTACTTTTGCATTCCAGTCCCCTATAATGAAAAGGACATCTTTTTTGGGTGTTAGTTCTAAAAGGTCTTGTAGGTCTTCATAGAACCATTGAAATTCAGCTTCTTCAGTGTTACTGGTTGGGGCATAGACTTGGATTACTGTGATATTGAATGGTTTGCCTTGGAAACAAACAGAAATCATTCTGTTGTTTTTGAGATTGCATCTAAGTACTGCATTTTGGACTCTTCTGTTGACCATGATGGCTACTCCATTTCTTCTGAGGGATTCCTGCCCGCAGTCGTGGATATAATGGTCATCTGAGTTAAATTCACCCATTCCAGTCCATTTTAGTTTGCTGATTTCTACAATGTCAACGTTCACTCTTGCCATCTCTTGTTTGACCACTTCCAATTTGCCTTGATTCATGGACCTGACATTCCAGGTTCCTATGCAATATTGCTCTTTACAGCATCGGACCTTGCTTCTCTCACCAGTCACATCCACAGCTGGGTATTGTTTTTGCTTTGTCTCCATCCCTTCATTCTTTCTGGAGTTATTTCTCCACTGATCTCCAGTAGCATATTGGGCACCTACTGACCTGGGGAGTTCCTCTTTCAGTATCCTATCATTTTGCCTTTTCATACTGTTCATGGTGTTCTCAAGGCAAGAATACTGAATACTGAAGTGGTTTGCCATTCCCTTCTCCAGTGGACCACATCCTGTCAGATCTCTCCACCATGACCCGCCCATCTTGGGTTGCCCCACAGGCATGGCTTAATTTCATTGAGTTAGACAAGGCTGTGGTCCTAGTTTGATTAGATTGACTATAGTTTTCTGTGAGTATGGTTTCAGTGTGTTTGCCCTCTGATGCCCTCTTGCAATACCTACCGTCTTACTTGGGTTTCTCTTATCTTGGGTGTGGGGTATCTCTTCACGGCTGCTCCAGCAAAGCGCAGCTGCTGCTCCTTACCTTGGACGAAGGGTATCTCCTCACTGCCGCCCTTTCTGACCTTTAACGTGGGATGTTCACTAGTTGTAAATTGAAGGAGAGAGACAAGGGAGCATCTTATACCATGATGCTGATGTCACCACTCATAAATCTTTGAAACCTAAATAGACATCCATGGAATACTCATTTCACATGTTGATTTTTAATATTTGATACATGTATATTTAGAGCTTATCCATCATTATGTTACATTATAGGTTGCTATTATTCGATCACTGAGTTGAATTCTTTCAGGAATATATTTCACTTTGGTTTCCTCAGAAGCCTAGGAGATCTGATAAAATTTTTGGCAGCATGACTTGGGCAATTTCTGGAGACAATCTTATGTTCCTTTTAAATTATTATAAGCAACTTATTGCCTGTAAAATAATGCCCAGCTGCTGCTGCTGCTGCTGCTAAGTCGCTTCAGTCGTGTCCAACTCTGTGCGACCCCATAGATGGCAGCCCACCAGGCTCCCCCTTCCCTGGGATTCTCCAGGCAAGAACACTGGAGTGGGTTGCCATTTCCTTCTCCAATGCATGAAAGTGAAAAGTCAAAGTGAGGTCGCCCAGTTGTGTCTGACTCTCAGCGACCCCATGGACTGCAGCCTACCAGGCTTCTCCATCCATGGGACTTTCCAGGCAAGAGTACTAGAGTGGGTTGCCATTGCCTTCTCCAAATAATGCCCAGACTACTTATTAAACCATCCAAGTTCCTTATATATAGTCCCAGTCAGCCTTCTCTACCTCATTCCTTGCCATTGCCCCAGCTCTGAGTTCTTTACAAGAAAGCTATAGCTCAACCATCCTGGAATATTCATTGTTCTCATAAATTTTCTTTCCCTTCTCTGTCTCTTTGCTTCATCTCTTCCAATTAGCTGAATGCCCTTTACTCCATGTCAGAATGGTGAGCTCCTACTTATACTGCAAGGTATAAATTGTGATTTAATTCTTCTTGCCTTTATGAACTTTTCTTGGATTTTCTGAACTCAAAACATAGCTGATTATTTCCTCTTCTCTGCTCCCAAAGAACTTTGTTCTCACCTCTATCATAGCATGAGTCATACTAGAAAGTGAACTCCTTGAGAACCAGGTTTGTAGCTTATTGGTCTCTGTATTTTCAGTCATGTGCACAGTGTCTGGCACATGAGAGGCACTCAGAAAATAGTCATTAAATAAATAAATGAATGAAAGTAAGCACAGATAAATCAATCTAGCTAAGCACTGACTTGTGGGATTTTTTTTTTTTTGGTTGTTGTTTATTTGTTTGTTTTAATCTGATGAAGTATTCAAGTGGGTAAGGTCTTCAAGTGGGAGACGTTAAGAATAGACATACCAAAAAGAGACACTTGGTTTCCAGGACCCTTTTAAGAATTCAATGAGATAGTACTTTACAAGGGAATAAATAAGTATGTAGATGTCAAATAATTGCCCTTCAGTAAAGGATTTGTTGTTTCTCTTCTCAAAGTGAAAGTGAACATGTTAGTGACACGCTCAGTCGTGTCTGACTCTTTGCAACCCCATGGACTGTAGCTTGCCAGGCTCCTCTGTCCATGGAATTCTCCAGGCAAGAATACTGGAGTGGGTTGCCATTCCCTTCTCCAGGAGATCTTTCTAACCCAGGGATTGAACCCTGGTCTCCTGCACTATAGGCAAACTTTTTATCATCTGAGCTACTAAAAGCCTCTTCTTAAGTAAATATCAATCACTGTTCTCTGAGATTCAGAGAGAGGCTGTGACGGGAGCTGTCATATTCAGAGAGGCAAAGGAATACTTCCTGGTTGGTCATCATGGCTAATGTTTGTTATTCCATATCTCCAAATTAGAGAATCCAGAATCTGCAGCCTTCTCTTCTCCCATTTGAATACTAGCAGGACAGAGGCAGCAAGCATCTCCTCATAATGCTTATGTTGTATTTGGATTTCAGATCCTCAGCCCCTGGTATACTGAATTCCTGGATGAAGAGGACTACTGGTTTCTCATTTTTACAGTAGGAGGGACTTTGAGTTGGGGAGGAATCATGAGGTTGAGGGAAGAAAAGGGAGTTACTGCTCTTTCAGAAGTGTTTTTTGTTAAAGTTAATAAAATGTTAAGTATTTGTCTATCAACTGGGGTTGATGGTTTCTGATGTTCTAAAGAGAAACCTCTCAAGGAAAAAGACTCAAGTGCATAAGCTGGCTTTGAAGAAGTCACATTCATATAGAATTTCTCACTTATAGAGAAAGAGTTTGATTCAAAGATGTGTGGCATGTATGGGTGTGTGTGTGTGTGTGTGTGTGTGTGTGTGTGTGTGTGTGTGTGTGTCTGTAAAGGAACAATAGTTCTTAACAAACTGAAAATAATCAGAGTCCATGTGACAGGGAGTCAAAGAAGGACCGAGCTGTAAAAATCTTGCTTCTGCCCTAGTTCCTATAGCAAATGCTGTCTGCCACTATCTCCTTCCCTTAGACTCAGAGCAGGCTCATCAGCACCAAGTGGCATAAAAAAGAATCTATAAGCAAAGAAGATATCATTCTTCTTTACAAGAGATTTGAGGAATCACTGGAGTTAAGCCAGGGCTTGGCTAACATGGAAGAAATGGAATCTATGCAATGGCAAAAGATAGCTACTGAGGACCTGAAGCAAGGTGGGTCCCTCCGGGTAGAAAGGAAGTCTCCAGTGTTTCTGGCAGGTAAGGTCAGTCACCATAATTTTTTTTTTTTTATCCTTACATACAAGCAGCTGTGAAGTATTAGTATTTTAACATTAAGTATTTACTATGTGTCAGCACTATGCAATGCAAAGGTGATAAAGAGGACCTCATTTGATCTTCCAAATAACATGTGAGGTAAGTACAGGATAACTGAGGCATAGAAAGGACAAGTTACATTTCCAAGGTCACACAGTAAGTGGCAGAGTCAAGATCTGAGTCCAGACTGACTGACTGCAGAGGCCCCCATTGGCTCTGAAAGGGAACCAGAGAACTCAAATTTGACCAGGCTCATGCCCACCAAGACATCACCACAGTTATATACTGATTATTCCATTTCATGCATCTGAAAAACATGTGCCATTCCTCCCCAGAATCAGGTCTAAGACATTTCTGTGAATATAATTTTAATAGCCACTCGCTTCCCCCAACATAACACACCAGCCACACAGGCAGTGGAGAGCCTTGGTTAGGAACACAAGGCTCTGCTGTCCCACAGATCTGGGTTATATACTAGCTCTGCTAGTGACTGTGTGAATCTGAACAATGTATTTACCCTATCTTCAAGCCCCGTTTCTCTCAACTGTAAAATGGGAATAATAGGCTTGTTGTAAAGATGACCCATGAAAGCTATTAACACAACATTTGGCAATAATAAGAGTAGCCACTATTGTTCAAATTGAACAAACTGCTTTAATTATCAGTGCTGAGGCAGTCAGAGTACTGCAATATTTCTCAAACTTCAAAGCACGATAAATATTTTTGACTTCATTTTGGGAAACATATACCTGTATATGTATGTGTGTGTACAAATATATATATATTAAAATTTTTTCACAAAGCAACACCTGTCCTTATTACATAAGATTATATACTCTCATACTCTCTATGTTATTCCATTTCATTTTGTAAAAGCTGGTAATAACTGTTTTTTGACATTCTATTGAGTCATGACATCAGATCAGATCAGTCGCTCAGTTGTGTCTGACTCTTTGCGACCCCATGAACCGCAGCACGCCAGGCCTCCCTGTCCATCACCAGCTCCCGGAGGTCACTCAGACTCGCATCCATCGAGTCAGTGATGCCATCCAGCCATCTCATCCTCTGTCGTCCCCTTCTCCTCTTGCCCTCAACCCCTCCCAGCATCAGAGTCTTCTCCAATGAGTCAACTCTTCGCATGAGGTGGCCAAAATACTGGAGTTTCAGCTTTAGCATCATTCCTTCTAAAGAAATTCCAGGATTGATCTCCTTCAGAATGGACTGGTTGGATCTTCTTGTAGTCCAAGGGACTCTCAAGAGTCTTCTCCAACACCACAGTTCAAAAGCATCAATTCTTCGGCGCTCAGCCTTCTTCACAGTCCAGCTCTCACATCCATACATGACCACAGGAAAGACCATAGCCTTGACTAGGCGAACCTTTGTTGGCAAAGTAATGTCTCTGCTTTTGAATATGCTATCTAGGTTGGTCATAACTTTCCTTCCAAGGAGCAAGCGTCTTTTAATTTCATGGCTGCAGTCACCATCTGCAGTGATTTTGGAGCCCAGAAAAATAAAGTCTGACACTGTTTCCACTGTTTCCCCATCTATTTCCCATGCAGTGATGGGACCAGATGCCATGATCTTCGTTTTCTGAATGTTGAGCTTTAAGCCAACCTTTTCACTCTCCACTTTCACTTTCATCAAGAGGCTTTTTAGCCCCTCTTCACTTTCTGCCGTAAGAGTGGTGTCATCTGCATATCTGAGGTTATTGATATTTCTCCCAGCAATCTTGATTCCAACTTGTGTTTCTTCCAGTCCAGCATTTCTCATGATGTACTCTGCATATAAGTTAAATAAACATGGTGACAATATGCAGCCTTGACGTACTCCTTTTCCTATTTGGAACCAGTCTGTTGTTCCATGACCAGTTCTAACAGTTGCTTCCTGATCTGTATACAGATTTTGACATAGGTATTAGTAATCAGTTCAGTCGCTCAGTCGTGTCTGACTCTTTGCGACCCCATGAATCCCAGCACGCCAGGCCTCCCTGTCCATCATCAACTCCCGGAGTCCACCCAAACCCATGTCCATTGAGTCGGTGATGCCATCCAGCCATCTCATCCTCTGTTGTCCCCTTCTCCTCCTGCCCTCAATCTTTCCCATCATCAGGGTCTTTTTCAAATGAGTCAGCTCTTCGCATCAGGTGGCCAAAGGTCTGGAGTTTCAGCTTCAACATCAGTCCTTCCAATGAACACCCAGGACTGATCTCCTTTAGAATGGACCGGTTGGATCTCCTTGAAGTCCAAGGGACTCTCGAGAGCCTTCTCCAACACCATAGTTCAAAAGCATCAATTCTTCCACACACAGCTTTCTTTGTAGTCCAACTTTCACATCCATGCACGACTACTGGAAAAACCATAGCCTTGACTAGACAGACCTTTGTTGGCAAAATAATGTCTCTGATTTTTAATATGCTGTCTGCTGCTGCTGCTAAGTCACTTCAGTCATGTCTGATTCTGTGTGACCCCATAGACGGCAGCCACCAGGCTCCCCCATCCCTGGGATTCTCCAGAAAAGAACATTGCAGTTGGTTGCCATTTCCTTCTCCAATTCATGAAAGTGAAAAGTGAAAGTGAAGTTGCTCAGTCCTGTCTGACTCTTAGCAACCCCATGGACTGCAGCCTACTAGGCTCCTCCATCCATGGGATTTTCCAGGCAAAGTACTGGAGTGGGGTGCCATTGCCTTCTCCGAATATGCTGTCTAGGTTGGTCATAACTTTCCTTCCAAGGAGTAAGTGTCTTTTAATTTCATGGCTGCAATCACCATCTGCAGTGATTTTGGAGCCCACTTCATGGCAAATGGATGGGGAAACAGTGGCTGACTTCATTTTTGGGGGCTCCAAAATCACTGCAGATGGTGATTGCAGCCATGAAATTTGTAATCAAGATCTTTGAAAATTCATTTCCACCACTCCTTTGCTCTGTGAGCTTACTTGGCCAGCCACTGTATCTCCCTGAGTCTCATTTCCTCATCTACAGAATGGGGATGATGGCATTGTTGAAAGGATAGGCGGGAATGCATTTGCACAGCAAGTAGGTCCTCAACAAGTAGTACTTGTTAGATTCCACTAAAAAATGTAACCCTCACCTCTTTTTAAAACTTTGATGTGTTGTGTTTTCTTTGTAATGTTTCTGATAATCAATAAAAGAGATTCTTGATAAAAAAATAAATAAATAAAACTTTGATGTGCACTCTGTGTACAAAGCAGGTTGTTTGGGTGCTTGCCCTTTGGAACATACTCAGGCATGAATTATTAAAAGCTGGCATGAACAGGCCATCTGGTTTACCTTAGGATTTCCCTTTCTCTAAATCCCAAACATTTCAAATCCTCTCCCAGGAATCAAGAGAAAAGTGGAAGAAAGGATGGCTGATAAATTTGACCCTACACATGCTGGGCAAGGAGCATTCCCCTTGATGGCCATGAAGTGCCAGGAGGGATCAGAAAGAGTGGTAATCACCTCCATGGGAATGCCCTCTCCCTCCCTCCAGCATACCCTCTGCCATTGCTTTCTTGAAATGCAAAGCTACCCCAATGAAGGGCCTCTCGTGCATTTGTCCAAGTCCGGGCCCTGGCTCCCCAAGTAGGCTGATGCCTCCACTCAGACTATGCCATAAACTCTCCGAGCATCAGAGCTAGAATACTCTCATATTTCTTGTAGAGAAACTGAGCCGAGGTAAGAGTCTTGCCCAGGGTTTCTCAGCAAGGGAGGGATTGATGAAGACTAGCAAACTGAATCGATAGCAGCAATAATCCACTGCTTTTTCCACTGCAGAGCCTTCTGACTGAGAGATGGTAATGACACAGTGACGATGCTGACCCAGGGACACTGGCACTCAGAGGGCCACACCCCAGACTCCTCCTAGATTCCACCAGTATAGCCTGGAAAATGCCTGGACTGCCCTGGAGAGTCTCAGGGAAACTGTGGGTGATGAGATTTACCCTGAATCTCAGAGCTCATAACACAAATGAGTGTTTTGACCTTGGTAGGCACAGTGCTGCTATTCTGCCATTGTCTATCAGCATCAGTTAAGTTGCTTAGTTGTGTCCGACTCTTTGCGACCCCATGGACTGCAGCACACCAGACTTCCCTGTCCATCACCAACTCCTGGAGCTTACTCAAACTCATGTCCATCAAGTCTGTGATGCCATCCAACCATCTCATCCTCTATCGTCCCTTTCTCCTCTCACCTTCAATCTTTCCCAACATCAGTGTCTTTCCCAAGTGAGTCAGTTCTTCTCATCAGGTGGCCAAAATATTGGAGTTTCAACTTCGGCATCAGTTCATATTCATCCTTCCAATGAATATTCAGAACTGATTTCCTTTAGGATTGCCTAATACAAAGGTCTGTCTAGTCAAGGCTATGGTCTTTCCTGTGGTCATGCATGGATGTGAGAGCTGGACTGTGAAGAAGGCTGAGCGCCAAAGAATTGATGCTTTTGAACTGTGGTGTTGGAGAAGACTCTTGAGAGTCCCTTGGACTGCAAGGAGATCCAACTAGTCCATTCTGAAGGAGATCAGCCCTGGGATTTCTTTGGAAGGAATGATGCTAAGGCTGAAACTCCAGTATTTTGGCCACCTCATGCGAAGAGTTGACTTATTGGAGAAGACTGTGATGCTGGGAGAGATTGGGGGCAGGAGGAGAAGGGGACGACAGAGGATGAGATGGCTAGATGGCATCACTGACTCGATGGACATGAGTCTGAGTGAACTGCAAGAGTTGGTGATGGACAGGGAGGCCTGGCGTGCTGTGATTCATGGGGTCGCAAAGAGTCGGACACGACTGAGCGACTGAACTGAACTGAACTGAATACCTCATTAAAACTTCTCTTGCTGCCTCAGCCTTACAGTCCCATCTCATTTTGAATACAGAAAGTCATTCCCTCCCAATTCACCATGCATGACTAGACATGATATATAGCTACCATTAGAAAAAAAAATAATTCACTCTCAAAGGACAATTATTCACAACTATTGATGATATTCAGAGATATGAGTTGTCAATTCTGAAAGTAATTGCATCAAATTTTTTGGTGCAATAGCAGAATGTTTGAATGCATTTGCAGCTCCTCCCTATAGCAGATGGGGTTTGAAAGGGCCCATTTTCATTTGGATGAATTACTTCTAGTATATACGTTAACACTTAGTGCCTCTTGCAAAGTCATATCAGTTACCCTTAGGCAGAAAATTTCCATGGGTCAGGTCTCTCCAAGTAGGGCAAAAGGCTCCATTCTAGAGGATAGGGGAGGCAGTATTTTCTTGCTTCTGACTTGGCCTAGGAAACTTTTATTTCCTACATAAACATTCCAGTAAAACACTATTGTCCTACTTAAATAGCATTTTAAAGACAATACTTGCAAAAAAAAAAAAAAAAAGTGCGTGAATCTTTGAAACCGGAGTAGACAACAAGACTCTGTTTTTGTTTTTCCCTATTTGATAGACATAGAGAAAATGGCCTTTGAGGAACTCTGTTATAAGTATCCAAAGGTGGCCATAGAGAAGATCAGTGATGACTACAAAATATATTGTGAAAAAGTACCTCATATGGGTAAGTGTTTAAACTCAAGGATAGATGTGAGACAACCAGGTAAGAGAGAATCTCGAAACCGCAAGAGGCATAAACCAAAAGAAGGATGGTCAGCAGAGAATGACCATGTCTGTCTTTTCTCCTACAAAGCCAAAGAAGGGCATCATGAAAGTCAGATGCAATTGTAAATGAATAAAGACGATGATGAAATTGTTAATTCCTACCTTCTTACCTATCACTCTGGGGTTTTCAACAATACAGATTTGTCTCCTACCAAGATTTCTGGAGTCAGAGTTTTGTAAAAGGAGATTTGTTGCAGGGTATGTTCTTAGAAATAACACCCATATGGGCATGAGGAAAGCAGAACTGGGCAGAGGTAGATGCTGAACTGTGAGGTAGTTATGATAAACATCAGCAGATCCTATAGGAAAATTCTCCAAGCCAGGCTTCAGCAATATGTGAACCATGAACTTCCTGATGTTCAAGCTGGTTTTTGAAAAGGCAGAGGAACCAGAGATCAAATTGACAAAATCCGTTGGATCATGGAAAAAGCAAGAGAGTTCCAGAAAAACATCTATTTCTGCTTTATTGACTATGCCAAAGCCTTTGACTGTGTGGATCACAATAAACTATGGAAAATTCTGAAAGAGATGGGAATACCAGACCACTTGATCTGCCTCTTGAGAAATTTGTATGCAGGTCAGGAAGCAACAGTTAGAACTGGACATGGAACAACAGACTGGTTCCAAATAGGAAAAGGAGTTCATCAAGGCTGTATATTGTCACCCTGCTTATTTAACTTCTATGCAGAGTACATCATGAGAAACGCTGAACTGGAGGAAACACAAGCTGGAATTAAGATTGCCGGGAGAAATATCAATAACCTCAGATATGCAAATGACACCACCCTTATGGCAGAAAGTGAGGAGGAACAAAAGCCTCTTGATGAAAGTTAAAGTGGAGAGTGAAAAAGTTGGCTTAAAGCTCAACATTCAGAAAACGAAGATCATGGCATCTGGTCCCATCACTTCATGGGAAATAGATGGGGAAACAGTGGAAGCAGTGTCAGATTATTTTTGGGGCTCCAAAATCACTGCAGATGGTGATTGCAGCCATGAAATTAAAAGACGCTTACTCCTTGGAAGGAAAGTTATGTCTTCTTTGGAGAAATGTCTACCTAGCTCTTTGGCCCATTTTTTGACTGGGTCCTTTATTTTTCTGGAACTGAGCTGTTGGAGTTGCTTGTATATTTTTGAGATTAGTTGTTTGTTGCTTCATTTGTTATTATTTTCTCCCATTCTGAAGGCTGTCTTTTCACCTTGCTTATAGTTTCCTTTGTTGTGCAGAAGCCTTTAAGTTTAATTAGGTCCCATTTATTTATTTTTGATTTTATTTTCAATATTCTGGGAGGTGGGTCATAGAGGATCCTGCTGTAATGAATGTCAGAGAGTGTTTTGCCTATGTTTTCCTCTATGAGTTTTATGGTTTCTGGTTTTACATTTAGATCTTTAATCCATTTTGAGTTTATTTTTGTGTATGGTGTTAGAAAGTGTTCTAGTTTCATTCTTTTACAAGTGTTTGACCAGTTTTCTCAGCACCACTTGTTAAAGAGATTGTCTTTAATCCACTGTATACTCTTGCCTCCATTGTCAAAGATAAGGTGTCCATATGTGCGTGGATTTATCTCTGGGCTTTCTATTTTGTTCCATTGATCTGTATTTCTGTCTTTGTGCCAGTACCATACTGTCTTGATGACTGTGGCTTTGTAGTAGAGCCTGAAGTGAGGCAGGTTGATTCCTCCAGTTCCATTCTTCTTTCTCAAGATAGCTTTGGCTATTCGAGGTTTTTTGTATTTCCATACAAATTGAGAAATTATTTGTTCTAGCTCTGTGAAGAATACCGTTGGTAGCTTGATGGGGGTTGCATTGAATCTATAAATTGCTTTGGATAGTATACTCATTTTCCCGATATTGATTCTACCGATCCATGAACATGGTATATTTCTCCATATATTAGTGTTCTCTTTGATTTCTTTCACCAGTGTTTTACAGTTTTCTATATATAGGTCTTTAGTTTCTTAAGCCAGAAAGAAAAACACAAATACAGTATACTAACGCATATATATGGAATTTAGAAAGATGGTAACAATAACCCTGTTTACAAGACAGCAAAAGAGACACTGATGTATAGAACAGACTTTTAAACTCTGGGAACGGGAGAGGGTGGGATGATGTGGGAGAATAGCATTGAAATATGTATAATATCATATCTGAAACGAGTCGCCAGTCCAGGTACGATGCCTGATAACGGATGCCTGGGACTGGTGCACTGGGACGACCCAGGGGGGTGGTGTGGGGAGGGAGGAGGGAGGAGGGTTCAGGATGGGGAACACATGTATACTTGTGGTGGATCCATCTTGATGTATGGCAAAAGCAATACAATATTGTAAAGTTAAGCAAAATAAAATTTAATTAAAAAAAAAAAAAGGAAAGTTATGACCAACCTAGATAGCATATTGAAAAGCAGAGACATTACTTTGCCAACAAAGATCCGTCTAGTCAAGGCTATGATTTTTCCAGTGGTCATGTATGGATGTGAGAGTTGGACTGTGAAGAAGGCTGAGCACCAAAGAATTGATGCTTTTGAACTGTGGTGTTGGAGAAGACTCTTGAGAGTCCCTTGGACTGCAAGGAAATCCAACCGGTTCATTCTGAAGGAGATTGGCCCTGTGATTTCTTTGGAAAGAATGATGCTAAAGCTGTAACTCCAGTATTTTGGCCACCTCATGCGAAGAGTTGACTCATTGGAAAAGACTGTGATGCTTGGAGGGATTGGGGGCAGGAGGAGAAGGGGACGACAGAGGATGAGACGGATGGATGGCATCACTGACTCAATGGACATGAGTGTGAGTGAACTCCGGGAGTTGGTGATGGACAGGGAGGCCTGGCATGCTGTGATTCATGGGGTGGCAAAGAGTCGGACACGACTGAGTGACTGAACTGAAAGCTAAGATAGCCCTTCAGAGTTGTCTCTCACTGAGGCAAGAAACTTGGACCTCCTCACTGACTCAAATGGGATGCGACTGACTTTGGGAGGACATAACCTTGGGTCAGGCAGTGCCCTTTGGCCAAAGACACTTCCAAAGAAGACCTCACCTGTGGCAGCAGCCAGTAACTCCAGGCAGCTGGGAAAATGAGTGCCTTGCTCCTAAAGAAATGAGCTAAGGCATGCACCAGAGCACTCAGTATTATCCACTTACTTTGTAAGGAAATTTTACCCTATCTTGGAACAGTTCTTCCAGGAGTCTGGTGGCTTCTTTTCCTAGGGAACTAATGTAAGAAAGGCTGACACACACTATTACGGCTTGTCTGGAGATCACAACAAATACTCCTTTTCTCCTTGCTTTTCTGCTCATGACAGATTCCTTCTATGGTTCTGCTAGTGGTTCTGCGGGTCTCGAGGGACTTACTTGGCAAGATAACCTAAACTTTCACCTCCTGAGAGACATGAGCCCTTGATCATCATGACTTCTCAGGCTTTGGCTGCTCACCTGTTGATTTACCATCACAGTTGGACAAGGGAATACCAAGAGGGCCAAGTGAATTCTGCACAGCCCCTGCTACATAACTGATGACCGTAGTCAATGGTTGCGCCAGTGCAGTGACTCCTTTGCCTCCCTGCTAGCCTTCTGGCAAAAGGAACTTGAAGTGACTGAGCTCCTACTGTGTTCCTAGTCATAGCATTCCCACTCTGGGATCCTGGACCTCCAAGCTGGCACAGTCCAATACAGGAGCCTCTAGTCTCAATGTGGCCATTGAGCACTTGAAATATAGCTGGGACCAATAGGTTAAATAAAGCACATTGCTAAAATTAATTCCACTCTTTTCCTTTTAGTTTTTTTAATTTGACTGTTTGAAATTTTAAATTTATATAATACATGTGGCTCTCATTATATTTCTATTGGACAGCGCTGGTCCAGATCCACAGAACCCTAAAGTTGTAAGGGTTAAAAATTTCCCCAAGCCACCAATACTGATGGTAAATGGATCTCTTCTACTGTCATCCCTTGATTCTCATATTCAATATTCAACTCACTGGGGGCCACAGCACCATATTATGGTCTTCGGTTTTTCCTGGAGGATGATGCCTCATTTTTCAAAAGTATCATCTCCAAGCTGGTGTGACAAACAGCTAGACCTTCAAAAAATGGCTTTGTTACTCTACTAGGCCAGCAGCTCTCATAGGTGACAAAACTAGTGGATCCAACTACTGTATGCCCTTTGCCAATCCACTTTACTGTAAGTACATCTCTTGATCAGAGGCACTGTTACGAGGGATCCTATTCAGGGGATCAAACACTTGTAAGCCCCAAATATCATTGCTAACTGAAACCTCACAGTTAGGAATACACGTCAGTTCCATCCAATACGGCTGCCCATTTCAGAGTAAAAAGGTCCAGTGTCATCAAATTGCCACCAAGTGGGTAGTTGATTTTCTGTAAAGGATGTTGAAATATGTGAGTTTTAGTGTTTGTCTCTTGCTGGCAAGTTGAACATTTGGCAGCATTGGTAGCTAAATCAGCCTTAATGAGTATGGGGCCCATGGTACTGGATCCATACACAGCCTCCATCCCTTTCACCTACCTACTCTGTTCATGAGCTCATTGTGCCAATGCTAGGGTGGACTGGGACAGACAGTGATTTCAGAAGGACTGTGATATCAGACTTGCTGATTATCAACTGGCTAAGTCCCTCTGTCTTCTTGGTCCTTTACTGCCTCTCTCTTAGTGGTTGTTTATTGATGGGCTCTGAGATACAATACAAAGATCTTCATATTTCAAATATATATATATATCCTGATCATCTGTTTCTTTTTGTATGACTCTCGGTAAATTGTACCTTTCAAGGAATTGATCCATTTCATCTATGTTTTCAAATTGTGACATGGAGTTGTTCTTAGTATTCTTTTCTTACCCTTTTTATATCTATGGTATCTGTAGTGATATTCTTGCTTTCATTTCTGATACAAGTCATCTGTGTCCTCTCTCTGTTTTTCTTAGTCTAGCCAGAGACTTATTGATATTATTGATTTTTTCAAAGAACCATGCTTTGTCTTCATTGATTTTCTCTATTGATTTCCTTACAATTTCACTGAATTCTGCTCTAAGTTCTATTATTTCTTCTGTTCTGCTTACTCTGGATTTTATTTGCTCTTCTTTTTTCACTTTGCTAAGGTAGAAACTTAGATGATTGATTTAGATGATCTTTCTTCTATTTTTATATATGCATGAAATGCTATACATTTTCCTCTAATTGCTACTTTTCCTCATCTCCCAAATTTTGATAAGTTGCACTTTCATTTTTATTTAATTTAAAATACTTAAAATTTTCTTCTTTGACCCATGTGTATGGGTTAAAAACAAAGAAGTATGTTTTTAAATCTCCATGTGTTTTGAGATTTTCCAGCTATCTTTCTGTCATTGAGTTCTAGTTGAAGTGCTTTGTGGTCTGACAGCAGATGTATGGTTTCTATTCATTTAAATTTTTTAAGGTATGTGTATGGCCCAGAATGTGTTCAGCATTGGTAAATGTTTCATGTGAGCTTCAGCAAAGTGTGTATTCTACTGCTGTTTGATAAAATGGTTTGTAGCTATCTAGTTGATTGCTCCAGTTGATTGATGGTGTTGTTGATTTCAACTAGATCCTTATTGATATTCTGCCTGCTGGATCTTTCCATCTGTGACAGAGGAGTGTTGAAGTGTCCAACTTTGAAAGTGGATTTACATTTTCCTCCTTGTAGTCTCTCTCACATAGAACTCTTGTTTTGTTCACATAGTTTGATACTCCAGTAGGCACTTGTATGTTAAAAATTGTTGTATCTTCTTAGAGAGTTGACCCCTTTATCATTATGTAATCCTTTTTTATATATCTGATATCTCTCTTTTCTCTGAAGACTGTTCTGTATAAAATTAATACTCTTCCTTTTAAAAAAAAAAAAAACTTACTTTTGGCTATGCTGGGTCTTCATTGCTGTGCACAGGCTTTCTCGAGTTGAGGCTAGTGGGGGCTACTGTCTAGTTGCAGCCTGTGGGCTTCCCATTGCCATGGCTTCTCATCACAAAGCACGAGCTCTAGTGTGAGGGCTCAGAGGTTGTGGTTCATGGGCTCAGTTGCATGTGGAATCTTCCCCAACCAGGGATAGAACTTGTATCCCCTGCATTACCAAGCAGATTCTTAACCATTGAACTACCAGGGAAGTCCTCTTCCTTTCTTTTGACTAGTGTTAGCATAGTATATTTTTCTCTATCCATTTACTTATAATCTATATGTGTTTTTATATGTAAAGTCAATATATTCCATAGCTAATGTATAGTACTTAGTGCAGCACTTTAACAGCATCATCTTTTAGGATTTGAAATAGCTCAGCTGGAATTTCATCACCTCCACTAGCTTTGTTTGTAGTATGTTTCCTAGGGCCCATGACTTCACACTCCAGGATGTCTGGCTCTAGGTGTGACCACCCATCATGGTTATCCGGATCATTAAGACCTATTTTGTACAATTCTTCTGTGCTTTCTTGCCACCTCTTCTTAATATCTTCTGCTTCTGTGTAGTCTTGCCATTTCTGTCCTTTATTATGCCCATCTTTGCATGAAATGTTCCCTTGGTATCTCTGATTTTCTTGAAGAGATCTCTGGTCTTTCCCATTCTATTGTTTTCCTCTATTTCTTTGCATTGTTCACTTAAGAAGGCTTTCTTATCTCTCCTTGCTCTTCTTTGGAACTCTGCCTTCAGTTGGGTGTATCTTTCCCTTCCTCCTTTGCCTTTAACCTTTCTTCTTTGTTTCAGCTATTTGTAAGGCCTCCTCAGGCAATCATTTTGCCTTCTTGCATGTCTTTTTCTTTGGGGTGGTTTTGGTCACTGCCTCCTATACACTGTTATGAACCTCTGTCCATAGTTCTTCAGGCACTCTGTCTATCAGATGTAATCCCTTGAATCTATTCATCACCTCCTCTGTATAATCCCAAAGGATTTGATTTAGGTCATACCTGAGTGACCTACTGGTTTTCCCTACTTTCTTCAATTTAAACCTGAATTTTACACTAAGGAACTCATGAGCCACCATCAGCTCCAGATCTTGTGTTTGCTGACTGTATGGAGCTTCTCCATCTTTGGCTGCAAAGAACATAATCTGATTACTGTATTGACCATCGGGTGATGTACATGTGTAAAGTCATCTCTTGCATTGTGGGAAAAGAATATTTGCTGTGACCAGCTTATTTTCTTGACAAAATTCTCTTAGCTTTTGCCCTGTTTCATTTTGTACTTCAGGGCCAAACTTACCTGTTATTCTGCATATTTCTTAATTTCCTACTTTTGCATTCCAATCCCTTATGATGAAAACTACATCTTTTTTGGTGTTAGTTCTGGAAAGTCTTGTAGGTCTTCAGAGAACTGGTCAACTTCAGCTGCTTTTGCTTCAGTGGTAAGAGCATAGACTTGGACGACTGTGATGTTGAATGGTTTGCCTTGGAAATGAACCAAGATCATTCTGTTGTTTCTGAGATGCACCCAAGTACTGTATTTTAGACTCTTTTGTTGACTATAAGGGCTACTCCATTTCTTCTAAGGGATTTTTACCCATAGTAGTAGATATAATGAACTTCTGAATTAAATTTGCCCATTCCCATCCATTTTAGTTCACTGATACCTAAGATGACAAAGCCTTTGATTGTGTGGGTCACAATAAACTGTGGAAAATTCTGAAAGAGATGGGAATACCAGCCCACCTGACCTGCCTCTTGAGAAACCTATATGCAGGTCAGGAAGCAACAGTTAGAACTGGACATGGAAAAACAGACTGGTTCCAATAGGAAAAGGAGTACGTCAAGGCTGTATATTGTCACCTTGCTTATTTAACTTCTATGCAGAGTACATCATGAGAAACGCTGGGCTGGAAGAAGCACAAGCTGGAATCAAGTTTGCTGGAAGAAATATCAATAACCTCAGATATGCAGATGACACCACCCTTATGGCATAAAGTGAAGAGGAATTAAAAAGCCTCTTGATGAGAGTGAAAGAGGAGAGTGAAAAAGTTGGCTTAAAGCTCAACATTCAGAAAACAAAGATCATGGCATCTGGTCCCATCACTTCATGGGAAATAGATGGGGAAACAGTGTCAGACTATATTTTGGGGGCTCCAAAATCACTGCAGATGGTGACTGTAGCCATGAAATTAAAAGACATTTACTCCTTGGAAGGAAAGTTATGACCAACCTAGATAGCATATTGAAAAGCAGAGACATTACTTTGCCAACAAAGGTTTGCCTAGTCAAGGCTATGGTTTTTCCAGTGGTCATGTATGGATGTGAGAGTTGGACTGTGAAGAAAGCTGATCACTGAAGAATTGATGCTTTTGAACTGTGGTGTTGGAGAAGACTCTTGAAAGTCCCTTGGACTGCAAGGAGATCCAACCAGTCCATCCTAAAGGAGACCACTCCTGGATGTTCATTGGAAGGACTGATGCTGAAGCTGAAACTCCAGTACTTTGGCCACCTCATGTGAAGAGTGACTCATTGGAAAAGACTCTGATGCTGGGAGGGATTGGGGTCAGGAGGAGAAAGGGACAACAGAGGATGAGATGGCTGGATGGCATCACTGACTCGATGGACATGAGTTTGGACGAACTCCAGGAGTTGGTGATGGACAGGGAGGCCTGGTGTGCTGTGATTCATGGGGTCACAAAGAGTCGGACATGACTGAACCACTGAACTGAACTGAACTGAAGATGTCAATGTTCACTCTTGCCATCTCCTTCTTGGCCATGTCCTATTTACCTTGATTCATGAAACTAACATTCCAGGTTCCTATGCAATATTGTTCTTTACAGCATTGGCCTTTTACCACCAGACATGTCCACAACGGAGCATTGTTTCCACGTTGGAAACAATGTCCTCTGCTCTTCTTCAGTAGCATACTGGCCACCTTTCAACCTGGGGGGATCATATCTGGTGTCATATCTTTTTTCCTTTTTATACTGTTCATGGGTTAGTCCAGTCAAGAATACTGGAGTGGATTACCATTTCCTTCTCCAGTGGACCAGGTTTTGTCAGAACTCTTCACTATGACCCATCCATCTTGGGTGGCCCTGCAAAGCATGGCTCATAGCTTCATAGAGTTACATAAGTCCCTTTGCCACGACAAGACTGTGATCCATGAAGGGGAGTTTTAGGGAGCAAGTCCCCATAACAGCTGCTATCTCAGGCCACTGGCCACTGAGGACTTTGGTTTTTCTACACACATTCAATGTATGATAATGTCCTTCGTACTTTGTTCTTTCTTACTGTCTGCAGTGTTCTTTATAATATGATGTTCCACACTTTTGTAATTTTATTTTTAGATTTTACTGTAGAAATTTTCAGAGAACCAAAGATGGTTTTACCCTCAAAAAGGAGAATGTCACTCTTTAAAAGGGCTAATGTGAAGAAGCCTTCGATAAGACCCAGGTAAGACATAGGATCTGGTCACAACAATATGTCCAGGCACACGCTATGCTTAATCATACTGTACATGCACAGGGATACGTTGTTATTTTAAATCACTATTTATTTTCTAAAATTTGCACCATGCCATATATATTATACAATAACTTTTTAAAACTTAACAAGCTATCATAGATATCCTTTCATGTCAATATAAATAGATTTACCTTCTTCCATACTATGGATGTTGCATAGTTTATTTAACTATGTATTTTTAATGGACATGTATATTATCTTTATTTTTTCATTGCTATGACTAGTACCCCAAGAAACATTTTTGTATGGATGTCTTTGTTAGTTTGTGTTTTTGTGGATTGCATATAGCTGTAGTAGTCTCCTAACTAGCCCCTTACTTCTTGTCTCAGCCTCTAAGTTCCCAATGCTAGACTAAGAGTCTATGATCTTTTCTTTCAGAAATGCCCACTCTTTCTTTCCACTTACCTTAGCATAAGTTCCATCTCTACAAAATAAAGTTCTCCAGTTGTATATCTGCTATGACTTCCACCTCCTCTGAAGTAATAAACCTTTAAAATACAAGAACTTCCCATGTTCTATTCTTTACTACTTTTTAATTTTTTAAGTATGTTTTCCACCTTCTCAACTTGATGATAATTTTCTTATGCATGCCATTCATTCAGGCACTTATTTTTTAATTTAGTATTATCAATTAATGACTGGCTGTATGAAAAGTTCTCTTATAGATAATAGAGATGTATTAGCACATACAAATTTGTTAGTCAATGTCACTGGCAGAATATTTTGTATAAAGAAAGCTTCCAGAAGTATGTTTTCAGTTACTGATAATGTTCATTGAGGGTTATAAGTCCTCTGTCTCTTCTAAATTCTCTAGATGGAGCTTTCTCCTCTTCAAGGAACTAAAATTATTCCCTGAAGTTCATTTATCCCTTTTAAGGAACCACAACTATTCCCTGAAATTCAATCATTTATTCCTTTTGCTGTTCCAGTTTGTACTATTCACCACTCTCCAGTATGTTTACAGAAATATGTAGTTCCTAGTTTAGTTAATATAAAAGAAGTCTTTTCTTTTCCTTCTCTCTCTCTTTTTTCTTTTTCTTTTTTTTTTTGATCACCCCATGCAGCTGTGGGAACTTAATTCCCTGACTAGGGATTGAACCTGCACCCTTGGCAGTGAAAGTGTGGAATCCTAACCACTAGACCAGCCGGGAATTCCCCCAATCTAGCTTTCTATTATTATGTTTTATGTCCCTTCACCCTGTGTATTCTGTGTTTTAACAGATTTTCAAGTCTATTTGAAAATTTAGTATTTTCAAGTCTGTGAATACTATATTATATATCTGATACTAATATAATATTATAATCAGCCATACTTCAATAAAAAAAAAAAAAACAATGGAGACTAAACGTGGTGGAATGATATATTCAGACTAAACTCGGGGGAAGTAGAAGGAAGTAAATAATAAATGAGTGGAAATCAATAATATGAGGAGAAGAAATGTGAGAAAATCCAAGCACAAATAACTTTTTTGTAAAGATTAACAAAATTGATAAACCATTAACTATACTGACAAAAGGGAAAAAGTGAGATGACACAGATTTCTAAAACCTGGACCAGAAGAGAGGACCACTGACCCTGAAGAAACTAACCTGTTTGTAAGAAAATGCAAGGAGTATGACAATGGCAATTAGATGAAAGAGAAATTTCTAGAAATACCCAAATTTCTGAAACTAACTCAAGAAATAGAAAATATGAGTAAATCTCTATAGCAAGAGAAGAAATTGGATTAATAATTTAAAATCTCACAGATAAAAGTCTAGACAGATGGCTTCACTGGAGAAAGCTATGAAATATTTAAAGAATAAATGCTACCAATAGTCTACAAACTCTTTGAGGAAATAGAGGAAAAAGGAACACTTCTAATATGTTTATGAGGCAGCAAGTATTACCCTGATCCCAAAGCCAAACAAAATTATCATAAGAAAACTGCAGACCAATAACCCTCTCAAACCTAGGTATGAAAATCCTCAATAAAATATTAGCAAACCAAATTCAACCACATTTTAAAAGGATTATATACCATAACCAAGTGGGATTTATTCCAGGAATGCAAATAATGCATCTGAAAATAAATTAATACAATGCATCATGTTAATAAAATAAGGGGGAAAACTTCACACAAGTATCTTGATTGATGCATTAAGAGCGTTTTATAAAATCTAGCATCCATTTATGATAAAAATTTTCAATAAACTTAGAAGGGAATCATCTCATCCTTTAAAAATACATTTATGAGAGGGTGAGATGAATGGAGAGAAAGCATATACATTACCATATATTTAATAGATAGCCAATGGAAATTTGCTGTTTGTCTCAGGGAACTCAAACTGGGGCTCTGTAACAACCTGAAGGGGTGGGAAAGGGTGGGAAATGTGAGGGAGGTTCAGAGGGAGAGATCATATGTACACCTGTGGCTAATTCATGGGCTTCCCACATGGCTCACCGGTAAAAGAATCTGTCTGCCAAGGCAGGAGTTGCAGGAAACCCTGGGGTTGATCCCTGGCTTCGAAAGATCCCCTGGAGAAGGAAATGGCAACTACTCCAGTGTTCATGCTGGGAGAATCCCATACACAGAGGAGCCTAATTCATGGCTAATTCATGTTGATGAATGAGAGAAATCAAACCAATATTGTAAAGCAATCATCCTTCAATTAAATAAATAAATAAAAAAAAAACCTACAGCTAACATCATTCTTAACAAGACAAGTATTTAATAGGAGAAGAACAAGCGGGACAACTTGTGTATTTGTATGCAGAGGTTCTACCAGTGACAAATGGCATAAAGATAAGGTTCAATGGGCAGCTGAAATTGTGAAGTGGAGTTCACGGAAACTAGAGCTATAGCGTCACCGTAACAGTGAAAGTTACTTCCTCATGTCAATGAAAACTGAAACCACAGAGGATGCAGAGATTACCTAGCAGAAAAAAATCATAAGGCAAGAGTCAAGAGAACTGAGTTGAAACATTAGGGCAACACCTGTACACAAGAAACAGTGAAAGAAGAAATCAGCAGTGGAAATTTAGAAATATTGATCTGTAACAACTGCTGGTCACTCATGCTCTGTCTGGCTGAAATGACTGCCAATGAACCCATAATGGAAGAAGTTTTCCTTGGAAAAAAAAAAAAAAAAGCCCCCTTTAAAATACTCCTTCTCTTCTTCCATTGGGGTTGTCAAATGATTAGACCAAGCTTAGGATGGGTACATTAAGTTAATCTCTAGGAAATAAGCAGAGTAGCCAATTTATCCACTCTGCTCTTCAATCACAGTTCAAAGCCCTGAAGTCTGGGAGAGGCCCTGCCCCATTCCCTAACTGGAGCAGAATCCAGGGTCTCCGTCTCTTTTCCTCTGCTAATGATGCTTTCTTGTTTTCCAGAAACTTGACGGAAGTCCTCCTGAACACACAGCACTTGGAGTTCTTTGGGGAGTTCCTCAGAGAGCGGAGCGCTGAAACCCCGCTGCAGTTCCTGGTCGCCATTCAGAAGATCAGCGTTGAGACAAACGAAAAGATTTATAAGTCTCTCTTTGAAAACATAATCAAGACTTTCTTCCACGGCAAAAACTCTCCTGGTATGCATTCTCCTCTCCTGAAATTGTTTCCTTTACCCTTTAGAATCTTAGGTTTAGCGAAGAGACTGCTCTCTCCCTGAGAAAGCAGAACAGAGCAGCGGCCACAGGGGCAGTATTGAGACAAAGCTGAAGACGGCGAAAGCAGAGAATAATAATAAATCCACTTTTAAAAATTGAAGTATAGTTAATTTCCACTAGATTTGTCTCAGATATAGGGCATAGTGATTCAGTATTTTTATAGAGTATAATCCACTTAAAGTTATTATAAATTACTATATTATATTATATTATATTATATATTATATTATATAAAGTTAATATAAGAGTATATTGGAGAAGGCAATGGCACCCCACTCCAGTACTCTTGCCTGGAAAATCCCATGAATGGAGGAGCCTGGTAGGCTGCAGTCCATGGGGTCGCTAGGAGTCGGACACGACTGAGGGACTTCACTTTCACTTTTCACACTCATGCATTGGAGAAGGAAATGGCAACCCACTCCAGTGTTCTTGCCTGGAGAATCCCAGGGACGGGGGAGCCTGGTGGGCTGCCATCTATGGGGTCGCACAGAGTCGGACACGACTGAAGTGATTTAGCATAGCATAAGACTATATACCCTGTGCTATACAATACACCCTTGGTGGTCATGGTGAAATCACAAAGTCGTGTCCAACTCTTGCAACCCCATGAACACTAGCCCACCAGGCCCCTCTGTCCATGCGGTTTTTCCAGGCAAGATTATTAGAGTGGGTTGCCATTTCTTTATCCAACAACATATCCTTATATCTTATTTATCTTATACATAGTTCATATCTCTTCATCCCCTCCTATCTTGTGCCACCTCCCTCCCCTCTTCCCATTGATAACCACTAGCTTATTCTCTATATCCGTGAATCTGTTTATGTTCTGTTATATTCATTTTTTAAAATTTTTTAGATTCCACATATAAGTGATAACATGCAGTGTTTCAAAGAAGAAAAAACAAATCAAATCTATCATTCTTTTTCTTAAAGATAAAACTGAAAGAAAGACACACAGGCCCAAAAAACTACATGCATTGTTGTTCTTTTATATGTAACCATTCTGAAGTATAATATTGATAAGACAGAATGGATAGTGGGTTAAAATCAGAATGTGCTTGAAGCAAGAGTTTTATTTAAATTCTTAACATGTGTTAGTATTTAGTTTTTTATAAGTAGGAAAATTGCTATAGAAAAACTAAAATAATAATACAATAATAAATCCAAAATATAATACCACAATATAAGAAGATACTTGTATGTGAAATATATTCTCTCAACCCTGAAAGTAGGATTTAATTTAGTCCTTAAGAGATAGGTATAAATAACTTAGAAGGTAGGGATAAATAACTCCATTTTTATAATGAGGAAAGTAAAACATGGAGAAGTTAACAAACTTGTCCAGTTAGTGAAACTTGAATTCAAACTCCAGTCGTTTGATCCTTCACATCAAGTAGACTGGAGTTAGATCCAAAATCATGTGTTAGCAGGATGCAAAGCTAGAGTGTCCAACATCTATGGGATGAAAAGAGTACAGAAAGGTGCTGAGAAGGAGAACTGTCTCCCTGAAAATCTTTGTTGCATAAGTTTTGTCTTATTTTCTTGCCTAAGGCAGGAGGGTAAATCTGATCCATGTAAATTCATCTTGTCCAGAAGCAGAAACTGCAAGTCAAGTACTGACCTATAATTCTAGAGGACAACCAAAGAGGGTGAGCATGATCCCATCCTGGAGGTAAACAAATCTTCTTGCAAAGCAATGAAGAAGCCTCCTGTTTTGGAACAGATGAACAGATAGGCTTGTGCGTGTGTGTTGGTTGTGTTAAACCAAGACAGGTTATAAATTATGAAAGAAGAAAAAGCAGTAAAATGGGCAGGTCTTTACTTGTGAAGTTGCTCAGTCATGTCTGACTGTTTGCAACCCCATGGACTGTAGCCTACCAGGCTCTTCTGTCCATGGAATTTTCCAGGCAAGAGTACTGGAGTGGGTTGCCATTTCCTTCTCCAGGGGATCTTCCTGACCCAGGGATTAAACCCAGGTCTCTCACGTTGCAGGCAGACACTTTACCATCTGAGCCACCAGGGAAGCTAAAATGGGCAGGTCTTTACTTGTAAGTAATATTTATTTGTTGAGTCTCAGGATATTAAGTTTTGTACATCATTTTGAACGAGCTAGAAGAGAAAGAAGAATATGCAGATCCTGTCCTTAATAAGCTTTTAAATCTTTTTAATGAACACAGTAGTCTTTGAACTCCTGGAGAATCATATTGCCCTTAGAATATTTATTGGTAATCTTGGATTTCCCATCTGCCTCAGCCACTTAACTTTAATCCTTTATTCCTCTATTCTCTTCCTTAACTGAAAACTTCAAACTAGCTGCAGAAATGGAGTCCTTTAAACATTGCTTTCCCCTTAAGCACTTATCTTTGAAATTTGGAATGGACTAAACCAGGAAGTATTTGCTCTACAAATACACGTACACATAGCATTCCAAATGTACTTTTGAGATTTTCAAACAAATTGTGGAGAGCTGAATCTGGCCAGATTGAGAAGAAGGAACCATAAGGCTCTTGGATGAAAAAATCCTAGCCACCTCAGACATGGTACGTAAGAAAATGATGGCTTTTCTTCTCTCTTGCATTTTTAGAACAAATGCTGCAGTGTAATGCCCCTATTATCAAGGAAGTCTCTCTCATGCGTCATGTCAGCACAACAACGTTGTTAATGCTCCAGGGCTTTGTCATGAGATCTCTGGAAGAAAAGTGGTGAGTGTTGCTGGGTGAAGGCAGTGATTCTCTGAAGCTGCTCGTTGACTTCTGAAAGTCACGTTAGTCTCAGAGTCTACTCTCACGGTTCACTGCCAAGCGTCCCTACAAAATAAAAGCTGAACTTGCCTTGAACCCTCTTACCTGCCTACCTGCACACACATACATACACACACACACACATTTCTGTTCACCTCCCTGAGCATGGAACACTACAGTATTGGTCAGGAAGAACAGACTGACGTGAGCAAAGGATTGGAATGGTTAGAGGAGTGTTTTTGAATATCTCACCATTCACCAAATTCCCCTTCCTCCAAAAGCTGAGAGAGGTTTGCCTGGACTGTCATCTTTCATGTACCATGTTTTTGCACTCTTTAATATTCCTGGTCTCCTGCTGCAGGTTTAAAGATTACCAAGAACTGTTTCCACCTCAACCTTTGGAGAAGGAAGCTGAAATACCAATAGCTTCACCCAAGAAGCCCTCAAAGACGGCAGTTTACCTGCAGGAATCCCAGGTCAGTGGGGAAGATAGCAAAGACAAGACTGGGGACCAGGAAACCACTGCCTAGGCATTGCCAACCACATGGAAGAGTTTCATTGTTAGCTTATTTATTCACCAAAGCAGCTACTCTTTGGGATGAGTTTTCAAATCCCCATTTACAATGGAAGAATTTGAGGCTCAGAGCAATTGTTACAGAGGAAATTTCAAGAAACCCCTGTCTTCACTATTTGTGATTAGAACCAGTTGAATGGCAGGCACAGAGGCTGGTCATATGGAAATCAAAATGTCAGTTTGTTTGTTTTTAACTACTGAAAGCTTATTTGGGGGACATGGATTGGCTGTGAAGTCAAGTGGGTTTAATAATCTTCTCTGTACCCTTACTTTCCTACATGTCCAGTCACTAACAAGGAGGAACAGTTAGACCCCCACTTAGCTGGGTGAGCTCCCTGCTGTATGACAAAAGGCAGGCCTGAACACAGGTGTCTGCAGACCAGCAGCTCCCAGAGAGAACTCTGGAGGCTAAAGAACAAAGCCTGCCCTTTCCTGCTTCCAAGCTCATCCGTTATCGAACTCATGCTTTCTCCCATGGGAGGACAGAAGAAGGAAAGAAAGAGGAGACAGGAATATGATTCAGGAAAGTCTTTTCATAGGCTGATGTCGGGAGCCACCGCGGAGAGGCACTCTACTCGTGACAAAGGTCATGAGGAAGAATGCTCGACAAAACGCAAATGAGAGATCTAACCTCAGGGGTCCCCCTGGATATTCTCGAGCATCTACCCCCAAAAAACCAGAGTCTGCCTACTTTACTGCTTTGTGCTCTCACCTCTGACTTTACTGGGGGCTGTCCCCCACCACCATCTCGCTCTCTCTAATAAAGAATTAACTTACAGCTCCAATTAACAAAGTTCCTGGGCATTAGGAGTGTTCAAATTCAAACCCCTCAGATGGCTTTCTAACTCGCCTGATAAGTTTACCCGGACTTCTACAGCTATGCATGCGATTGTTTACAGTCTTTCAGCCGTGAGAGGCAAGGGAAGCTTAAGATATTCAAATAGCTTAGAGCCTCTCAGAGAGTTAAAACCTTAAAACCTGTAAGAATAAAAACTAGTTCATTAATGAGCCAATGCTTTTTGCCAAGTTTTCACATCCCCCGTTTTGTATCCTTGAATGTGTATAGTTGGTTTGTAGAAAAAATAAGTAGTGGCCTTGGTGCTAGTAACTTTAGACCCTTAAGGTACTAAATTCTTTCTTTGTTGTAAACCCACTGGGCCTCCCCCCTATAGGAATGCAAGTTTATCTAATACCTGCAGATAAAGATGGCGCCAAACCTTAAAATAATTACTCTTAGAGAAAATAAGTCTTGCGGTTGACAAAACTTTGTCAAGAGTCATAAAAGTGTTAGTAGGCCTTCTGGCCAGAAGATGATGTAAATCACCTGAACCATTTGTACGCAATAAATTTGCAGGAAAGAAACCCTGGTTTTCGATAAGGATTAAAGACTGCTGGCCTTGCATGATTTCACATCCCCTATTATCCTCTATGTGTAACTTAGGGTATAAAAGCCCCTGTTATAAATAAAGCTAGGGGCCTTGCTCACCAAAGCTTGGTCTCCCCGTGTCATTCTTTCCTCTACATTCTGGCTGAAGCTTTCATCTGTCATTTTCTCCCTCAATTTCCAGCTGAGTCTCCATCTGGAGTGTGGATATCCTCTGCGACCACTTATTTGCCTGGGCTTCTAAGACCCACTCGAGAAAGTGCCTAAGGTGGGGTACTTTCCACTATTTGAGCGGGTGCCTGAAGCCTCCGTGGTCAGAGCTAACTTGGTGTCACAGGTTATATTGATTTTCCGCGTAAACCAAGCTACTCAGCCTCTTCTATTCTCTGAATTTCCTACTGAGCTATCGGCTATTATTTACTCTTAATATCTCTAATTGATATGTAAATAAAGCTATTATCCAGTGACCCCCGCCGACTCCGTCTCCCTTCCGAAGACCCTGGATCAGCCAGGGCTGGACCCCGGCAGGCTTTGAGAAAAAAAGTACATACTCCTCTTAAATAATCACTTGATCAGCATGTTGTAGAACTGGTCATCAGAAAGATTTGCACCCAACTCTATTTGACACTAAAGATCATGCCAGAGAATCTCTGGAAAGAATGCCTATGCCACTCACAGATATAGGGAAGAAATTATGGTTACCAGTGAGGAGAGAGAGGTAGGGAGGGACAAGATAAGGGTCAGGAAGGAACAGTTATTATGGGACTATAGAGTGAAAAGGTTGGCTTAAAGCTCAACATTCAGAAAACGAAGATCATGGCATCTGGTCCCATCACTACATGGGAAATAGATGGAGAAACAGTGGAAACAGTGTCAGACTTTATTTTTCTGGGCTCCAAAATGACTACAGATGGTGACTGCAGCCATGAAATTAAAAGACGCTTACTCCTTGGAAGGAAAGTTATGACCAACCTAGATAGCATATTCAAAAGCAGAGACATTACTTTGCCAACAAAGGTTCGCCTAGTCAAGGCTATGGTCTTTCCTGTGGTCATGTATGGATGTGAGAGCTGGACTGTGAAGAAGGCTGAGCGCCAAAGAATTGATGCTTTTGAACTGTGGTGTTGGAGAAGACTCTTGAGAGTCCCTTGGACTGCAAGAAGATCCAACCAGTCCATTCTAAAGGAGATCAATCCTGGAATTTCTTTGGAAGGACTGATGCTAAAGCTGAAACTCCAGTATTTTGGCCACCTCATGTGAAGAGCTGACTCATTGGAGAAGACTCTGATGCTGGGAGGGATTGAGGGCAGGAGGAGAAGGGGACGACAGAGGATGAGATGGCTAGCATGGCATCACTGACTCGATGGATGCGAGTCTGGGTGACCTCCGGGAGCTGGTGATGGATAGGGAGGCCTGGCGTGCTGCAGTTCATGGGGTCGCAAAGAGTCGGACACGACTGAGCGACTGATCTGATCTGATCTGATCTGATATGAAATCATGTGTGGATTTTGTGAAAATTGTACAGTTTAAAGAAATTTTCATTCAATTTTTTTAAAAAAGATGTGACAAATAAATTTTTTAACCCAACAGAACTCCAAATCATATATGTATTATAGTCACAACTATATCAAATTATATACCCACTGGGTGAAATAAAAACAATTATATTAGAATAGTGAAAAAATAATGCCTATGCCCACTGATGCAGAACCCCAGGTATGATAACATGCTGCTCCCTTCTTTCTCCTTTTTATTTCCTCCATATGTGGGTCAACTCAACTCTATGTCAGAGTACCACGAATGATCATTTGGGAGAGTGAAAAGAATACTGCGTCCAACACCAGGATGCTGAGTTTTAATTTAGGTCTTTCAGTTCCTGTTCGTTAAGAAGGTGTAAAAAGGATTCAGTGTGTACTTAGTTCCTGCTTCGTGCTGAGCACTGCACATAGTGATATACATATATTACAATTAACCTTCACCATAAGCCTGAAGGCTATTGTTTCTATTTTTCACATGGAGACATTGAGACATACATTAAGGAAGTTGACCCAAATTACCCAATTAAGGTGAAGATAGGCTCCAGACTCAAAACTTCTGACACTAAATCCAGTACTTATATTATATGCTTTGCCACTGACTCTCTATGGGCTTCCCAGGTGGCTCAGCATTAAAGGATCCGCCGGCAGAAGACTGCGGGTTTGATCCCTGGAGGGGGATTAAATGAACCCACTCCAGTATTCTTGCCTGGGAAATCCTATGGACAGAGGAGCCTGGCAGGCTACAGTCCATGGGGTCATAAAAGAGTTGGACACAAATTAGAGACTAAAATTCATTCACTCACTGGCTCTCTAAAGTCAAGCTTACACTGAGGTTTCCTCTCTATGAAATGAGACGACTGAACTAATTAATCAAGATTCTTTCTGGCTCTGAATATCAGCCTATCAAGGGGTAAATAAACTAGAAAATTGTCACTGGTAATCTATTAAGAAATAGGTGAAGAAATGTAACTTGCATTTTTAATGTGTCCCTGTGTGTTGGTGGGGGCAGGGGGAGTGTATGAGTGTGTGCATGTGTAGTTATATTTTTCTTTTATAATGCTTAGAAATGATTTACTCATTTCCTTATTTCTTCAACATTTCAAAATCTGCTTGAGCGGTTGTTCCCCTTCCTGTGAGTCATGCTTATCTCTGTCCTCTGTCTCTTTCTGTTTTTAGCTCTCACATGTCCTCTCCCATTCACGGCATCTCAAATCTTCACTGTAGGAAGACTATGGTAGAAAGAACATTGTCAGTGGCCTCAACCATGCCTGGGTGATTCTGGCTTATTCTGGGGAAGGTTATATAAGTTCTTTGACCTGAGTTTCCTTACTTCTAAATTGAAGCTAAAACTTACTCTTTTTAAAGGAGATGTGAGGATTCAATGTAATGAATGTCAAGTTTCTGGCACATAGTAGACTCAGCGAACAGCAGGCTATGCTAATGAATATGTGACTCTCCTTTCTCTTTCCCCAGAAGAGAGGTTGGCTGAAGATGATCAGCTTTATTAGGAGCTTTTGTAATTACCGCAGGTTTATGTCTCATCCCCATAAGCGCCAGGAACTTGAAGACTATCTTCACCTGGAAGTACACAACAAGGAAAGTAAGTCACTTCTCTATTTATTCCTCTTCTCTGTTGATATTTTAGCTACAAGGGTTAAGCCAGGTAAGAAGCTACAGGGCTTACTGCTTTATGTCATGCTACTGCAGAACCACACCTGGGTTCACTCACTCACCTGCAATACAGCCAGTCTTCTAACATGGAGTTGTGGTGAAGAAAGGTAGAGCATTTTTTGCAAGGCATCCAACACGGAGCCAAGCAAGGAGAATGGGCAGCTCATGCTCAAAAGACCCGAACTCCTGTTGCCTTTTAGGGAAGGATTTTTAAAGGCAAGATGAGGGAGAGGGTTGCAGGGTACCTGATCAGCTCATTGATATTCTTCTGATTGGTTGGTAGTGAGATAATTGGGGGTCAACCTCATCAACCTTCTGGTTCATATTGGTCTGGGATCTACATGCTGGTGGTTAGCATGCAATTAACTTCTTTCACCTGATTTGGGTTTTAGTGTCCATAAAACAACTCAAGGATATGGCTCATATAGATTATTATATATAGCCTTTGAAGAGGAACCAAAGGTCCTTGGTTGGATAAACTACGGATAATTACGATTATTTTGTCTTGCTTGACTCTTTTCCTTAGTTGCTGCTGCATTTTCTCACTTCTCTGATTCAATTTGTTCTTTGGAACTCAGAGAAGGCCCAGGAGGCTAAAGCTTTTCCAAAAACAAGGGGCAGGGGACGTGGCGGGTGGAGGTGGAGGTGTCTGTCCCTGGGAAGGCCCTGCAGGGTCCTGTTTGCTTTCAATGCTTGCGTTAGCCTGGAATCTAGCAAGAACTCCAGGTCCTGGGTATGAAGGCAAGCCTAGTTCCACATAGTGAGGATGTGAGCCCAGTGCATTCTATTTCAGAAGCCAGAAAAGACAGATAATGATCAGTCTCAAGAACTTTGAATTCTCACGTTATAAAACTACTTCCTCATGTTGTTTGTATAGATTTATTCAACTACCTCATTCATTAGTTCATTTGTTCATTCAGTGCACTTTTTGAGAATCCACAGTGTGGCCAGCACTTTTCCAGGTGCTGGAGATACAGTAAGGAATTTGTAGCATATGATCTGCCCTTATGGCATCCCATTTTTAGGGCAAGACAGAAAATGAGAGTCACAGATATTGGAGCCAGATTGCCTAGATTTGAATCTGCCGCTTTCTAACTGGAGGATCCTGCATAAGTGACTTTGTACCTCATCTGTAGAATGGAAATAATAATTGTGTTGCTGTGAGAACTAAATGAGTTAATACATGTAAAGCCTCTTGGAACTATTCTTGGCAATAGTAAGTGCTATAAAAGCGTAGGGGCTTCCTAGGTGGCATTAGGGGTAAAGAACCCACCTGCCAAGGCAGAAGATGTAAGAGACATGGGTTTGATCCTTGGATGGGGAAGATTCCCCTGGAGGAGGGCCTGGCAACCCACTCCTAGTAGCACACATAAAAGGTTTAGTCAGTATTCTTGCTATTTTTATAGAATTGTGATGAATGATCCCATTGATAAATGTTAATTCTCTCTCTCTCTCTCTCTCCCCTTCCCTCTCCCCCTCTCTCAGATTTCTCCACAGCCCCAAACATATCAGGACGCCCAGTGCCAAATCCCAGTGTCCGGAGCACAGATTATGAAAATGGGGACATAGTCCTTATGAAGCGCCGGGTATTTGGTCACAGGATTATCATCATCAACTATGCAGTCAATGATTTCTATTTCTTTTCTGAAATGGAAAAGTAAGTTTCCTATTTCTCCTTCCCCTTATGGCCTTCCACACTTAGTTCCTCCGAGCAAAGACTGCTGGGAGTGGCCTGAAAGAGACACAAGGACTTCAGCTCTGCCAGGCAGCAGTCCCCACCTGAAAACCTCACTATGTAAGGTCCCTGAATCCATGCCCAGCATTCTTTCCTCTCGATCTTAAAAGCTCCTCCATATTCTGCAGTTCCCGCTGTTGAAATGCACTTATTTATACCCAGAAAGTGGAGCACTTTTCCCCTATTATTTGTTAATATGATAGATGTCCACTTACGTTGCATAACTGGACCAATAGTTCTTTCGTTAAAGCAAGGAAGTATAACAATAAAAGGTGTGTGTGCGAATGTATGATATTAAGCAGATAAATTTTTAAGTTAAAACATATTCATGTAAATTTACCTGTAAAACTTGAAGTAAAGCCAAAACCATTCCACTAATTGGAGGTCTACATATTTTTCTTGTGTAAACCATACCCAAAATGTGATCTACTATTTCTAATTTTTCTCTTCTGTAGTGGAGGGAGAAACTATAGTTACTGCAAGGCAATTTAATCCTTCTGGATTTTTATACTTGTTTTTTCAACATTTAAAATTGCCTTCCACACCTATCTAACTCAGTAGTAATTTTTAATTTTTTAATTTTTAAAAATTGGAGTCTAGCTGATCTCATGAGCCATTTTTTAATACAGTTTTTAAAATTTATGTTATCATGTGAGATCTTAGTTCCCCCACCAGAAGTTCCCCCACTAAGAAGTCACTGGGCCTCAGGGAAGTCCCAATAGCAATTTTTAAAATAGAAACTTGCTTTTATTGGGACATCCCAAAGCATTCAAATTTGTTTTCACAAAAACAACAAATTCCTTCTCTTTTCATACTCATAGTTTGTCAATTTTCATAAATTACAAATTAAAGTAACAAAGTAACAAGCAAAAGTATTTGGGAAGAGATATGAATAGCTCTCTGTAACTATTTGCCTCGGTTAGTTACAGAAAAGGAAGAGAGCTCATGAAAAGGTCCTAGCAGTGCGTATGGTGGGTGTGCCCTCGGTATCAGGCAATGTGTTCTTTAGACATGCAGGGCACCTACCTGGTAACTCAGCACACCAGTTAGGGGTGTTTGGTTAAGAGATCTCCCACTGGTACCCCAAGGAAGGGTTTGGCTCAGTTCCACATATATTTATTGATTGTTTATTATTTCTTAAGCATTGAATTTAGTGTTGCAAATATTAAAAAAAAAAAAAAAAAACCTTGCTAAGGCATGTTCTCTGTTCTCCAAGACCCCACCGAATAATGGGAAGGCAGACAAAAAACACAAATGGAAGTTAAGAAGTAGGATAATAGTTGTCAAGTCAAGCCCAGGAAGTACATTTAGACAACTGAGTGCTTAGGAGTGGTTTCTTGGGAGACAGGTCACCTAAGCTGAACTTTGAAGGATGAGTAGCGATTAGTGAGGGTTTTTTTTTTTTAAGTGTTCAAGTGGGAGGTGAGTGAGGGGCAGAAAATAATACCAGCGTGAACAGCCCTCCCTGGTGCTCTAAGTCCTGCCACCATCATCTCTGCTTTCTCACTTGCCCTCTACAAACTTGTCCACACAGCAACCAGAGCAGCCTTTTCTCAGCGTAGATCGATTATATCACTCTCCTGTTTAAAGCGTGCCAGCAGCTTCCCATTCCCGCTGGCAGGAAGTCCAGACATCCTCTCACTGCCTGAAGAGCCTGGATAAATAGATCCTGTTTGTATCTGGGAGCTTACCTCACGCTACCTGCCACTCGCCCCCACGCTCTAGCAAGGAGGGGCTCTGCTCTGTCTTACCAGTGCCCTCCCGGGATGGTGCCTGCCTCAGAGCCTTTGCACTCCTGCCCTCTTGGCGGGAAGAAGCCCCTGCCCTCGGATCTTCAGATGTCTGTCTTTTTCTTTTTCGTTGTACAAGTCTCAGTGCCCACCCCCTTTCCTACCACTCATCCCCTTTTGTTGTCTCCTTAGCATTCTACTGCATATTGAATTATTCATCTGTTTACTTAAATATGTCTTCTTCCTCTCACTGATTATGAGCTCCTGGAAAGCAGCTGTGTTCACTGCTGAACCCCTGTTCCTGGAACTGCACCAGCACAGAGTAAAACCTTAATAACTATCCGCTGATCAAGTATATGAATGGACATGCAGAACAGGCTGATAATGGGAGGCCCATGGTACTCTACTCTTAGGAAAGATTTTAAACGGTTAACATTTAAAATGGCCTGAGAGAAGTATGCTGTGTACTTAAGGTATAACTGACAGATATTTTAGTTAGTAAAAGAATATACTGCTAGAAGACAAAAAGTAATTGCTGCCAGGGGCTGGAGGAAAGGCGAAATGGGAGTTAGTGTTTATTGTGTATGGAGTTTTAGTTTGGGAAGATGAAAACAGTTCTGGGTCAGTTGATGGTGATGATTTCACAGTTTATATGGATGTACTTAATGTCACTGACCTCTACACTTAAAAATGATTAAACTGGAAATCTTATGTCCAGCACATTTTACTATAATAAAAAAAAAATTAAGGAAAGGTATATGTTGCTTCCTGAGACAGTGGTGGTAATTGTGAGAGGGTCAGCACAGGAGGGGAAAAAAGAGCAAGATAACACTTAGCTCTTGAAATAGTTGCAGGCAAAACCGATGAAAGGTCCAGGACGGGTAAAGAAGGGAGGATGGGATAAATAAGGGAGCTTGCAGTGAAGAAATATACTTGAAGAAGCACTTGGCATAACCTGTGACATGTGGTAGGTGCTCAACATTTGCCAATGGATGAATTATGATTGAATGAATGACCTGGCTCAGGACTAGCTCTTATGTTTTTAGGACAGAAATAGATCTGGGCCAGAAACACTGTTTAATCTTGCATTTTCTCCTTGCTGGTTTCCTCTTTACTACTTCTTTTTAGATTTAATGATTTGGTGAGTTCAGCTCGTGTGCTACAAGTCAACCGGGCATACAACGAAAATGATGTGATCCTAATGAAGTCCAAAATCAGTATCATCCTAAAGCTGTACCTGCATGCAGATGCCCCTCCAAGGCTGAGAGTAAGGAGGACCCCCACTCCTCTCTGGCCTTTTGCCAAGAAGCATCTCCCCCTACAAGAATCCTGAAAGCTTTCATAAGGCACCTCCTAAGTCTGGGTCAACCCAATGACCTTTACCTAGCAGTCGCATTAAAAACGTCTGCCTTCAGGGAGGGGATGGTCTTAAAAGTCCTGAGGTCCAAAAGAGGTTTCCTGCCTTCCCTGGAACCTCTGCCAGTGACAGGCTCCCACTCTGCGGGTAGGTGAACATCTCTGATGCCCAGAAGGACGCGATCCTTGCTGCCATTTCAGACGGCCACCTGGATCGGAGCATCTTCCATGGGGCTATCATGTCTGTCTTCCCCATCATTATGTACTTCTGGAAAAGGTAACTTTCTCCCTTCATCTGAGGACCATGAGGTCAGAAAAACACATTTGACTTTTGAGAGACCTTTCTGTCTTCCTCTAGCCCTGTGTTTCAGTTTCTACTTTCGTGGGAACTACAGTGTTATATCCTTCTCCTACTCACCCACTCTATCCCTCACACTGAACACTGAATCAGAGGGTGGAAGGCCATGCAAGGGATGGGTAACTGGCTCCCCCTCTCTTTTGGGCTTGTTTGGAAGAGGTGTTAGGTTTTCTTAGGTTTCAGTTCTTCACCTAAAGATGAGGGTACGTGTGTGCTCAGCTGCTTTAGTCATGTCTGACTCTTTGCCACCCCATGGACTGCAGCCCATCAGGTTCCTCTGTCCATGGGAATTCTCCAGGCAAGAATACTGAAGTGGATTGCCATTTCCTCCTCCAGGGGATCTGCCTGACCCAGGGCATCTGCCTGACCTGCGTCTCTTACATCTCCTGCTTTGGCAAGCAGGTTCTTTACCATTATCCCCACCTGGGAAAACCCCAAGGATGAAAGTGGACTGCAAGTACTTGGGGGGCAAATTCTGTCAAGACTAACACAATTGTATTTGTGCTTAAGGAGTCTCATGGAGGTAGTAACCAGAAAACCTTTGCTCTGTTAGGCTGAAATCCCATAATTATCACTAGGGGCATGACTATTAGATATTTCCCTTTTCAAAGGAGATGGACAATCAGATTTGCATGCCATATCTCTCAAGATTAAAGTAGCAAATGTGGCCATTAACTCAAAGTGAAAACATGGTGAGGAATCAGTGAAGGTCAGAATACAAACATTAAATTAACCAAATGGCTGCGTGACAGATAAAATGTGAGGCCCACTGCTTTCAGAACCTACTTGTCGTGGCTTGGGCTGAGAGACTAGCCCAGGTCCTCACAGTCTCCCCAGCCAGTTATTAACTCCTGTGATCTACTCCAGCTCCAGCTCATGCCATCGACATAGTGACAGGCAGTACCCTAGGGGATAGTGACCAGAGGTCACATTTCTCTTAACATTTCAGAGCTGGCTGAAATGTTCCCAGACCAGGCTGATTTGGACATTTAGACTATTTTGTGATTCTGACTCCTAAGGGTTCCCTTCTCCTACAAAAAAAAAAAAAAAAAAAATTTTTTTGTTTATTAAAATAGAAATAAAGGTTGTTTACACTTCCCTTGTAGCTCAGTCAGTAAAGAATCTGCCTGCAATGCAAGAGGCCTGGGTTCAGTCCCTGGGTCAGGAAGATCCCCCGGAGAAGGGAATGGCTCCACTTCAATATTCTTGCCTGGAGAATCCCATGGACAGAGGAGCCTGGCAGGCTATAGTCCATGGGGGTCATAATAGTTGGACATGACTCAGCGACTAAACCACAGGTTGTTCACCCATCATCAGCCTTTATTTTAAAATCACCAAGATAATAAATTATTTAATGTAGAATTTTAAAAATACAAAAATCTACGATCAAGATAATCAGTTTAGCCTTTTGTTTTATTTTTTATTATTATTATTTTGTGTGTGTCCACACCATATGGCATGCAGAATCTTAGTTCCTCAACCAGGGATTGAACCTGTACCCCTTGCAGCGAAAGCACAGAGTCTTAACCATTAGACCAACAGGGAAGCTCCCAGGTTAGCCTTTTGAACACTAATTTTTATCTAGCACTTAAATCTAAACTTGATTCTAGTTCTCCAAACCAGGACTCAATGGAAACGCATCTTGAAACTTTCCAGACATTTAGAAGCCCCTGAGAAATACATGCTGTTCCTGGTTGGAGTCAGTGCTCAGCTCTTCCTCAGACCTAGTGAGGAAGTATAGAGGTGCTTCAGGCAGGCTTTGAATCCCTAATCCTCATGGAGCTGGTTCTTTACTTCCTTTCCTGTGCACTTACAAAGAGTTTCATGTTGTGCAATCTGTGTTCATGCACTTTACCCCAGACAGTCTCTCATCAACACTGTGAGGTGGGTGGGGCAGTCTTACTGTCACTATTTTATAGATGAGGAAACTGAGGTTCAGAGTGATTAAGGGACTCACCCAGGATCACTTGGTAAGTAGTAAAACCAGGACTAGAAGCCAGGTCTCTTGGTCTCTTAAGCACCATAAAGAACGCATTTGTGGCATAGTGGGTGGTTCATGATGAAAGGGACACCTAGTTCAGTAAGTGGAATGGGAAAAACCAACTGTGAATGAATAGTGTACAATTCAGGGAAGAGGAGGAAGAGTGGAGGTCAAGACATCAAGACCAGCCTCCAAGAGGTCGCCATCCAAGGGCAGGCTGACAGAGAGCAAAGGGTTAGAGGCCATGGAAGAAGGGGTGGGGAATGTTCCATGGTTTCTAGGGACCGAGAGTTCCCAGGTTGCAGTGCATCTACACGAGGAACCAGGGTCTACTCCAGGGAAAGGGCTCTGGGGAATGAGCTGAGGGGATCACAGCCCCCAGTTAAGGGACAGGTTGGAAACTAAGAATCAGGCCCATGGAGGAGGCCAGTCAGACACTCTGACTGTTCCAGGTAGGGTTATAGATAGTGATTTCACCCCGCCCCCACCCCCCGCCCCAGTCTAAGGCTGAAGTCAGCATCCCAGCAGTTAGCGCCACCCAGGCCTCAGTGCTGCACATTCTTTACAGACTCCATTCACTGGTGATTCCAAAAGCAAGTCCTAACATCCCACCCAGGCCAGGCATTTCCTGGAGCTGGGCCTGGACAAAGAGGTGGCCTCAGAGGGCCTCTGGCAGGCAGCACTCTGAGGCCCAGGGCTCTCCTCCTCTCTGTAGGACACCACCCCCTCTCTGTGAGGACTGGTCCCCACCCACTTCCTCTGTGCTAAGTGGTCCAGCCCCTTCAGTGAGTGGTTTTCTCTCTGTGACCCGAAGCCATTTTTCTCACAGGTTTTGTGCCTGGAAGGCAATCCAGTCTTACTTTCAGTACATGGGAAAGAAGTTCAAGGACATAATAATTTCTCCCAAACCTGTGTACAAGTACCCTCCTTGGAGTGGAGGTAAGCTTCACCGTGACCCACAGCCCCATTCTCTAGCAGACGAGACTCACGAAGGGAGAGCAAAGCCCAGAAGGACCAGCAGTAAGACTTCACAGAGGGCTTTGCTGGGGGTGGCCATCTTACCTTGGCCCTCAGAGAAGCATTAACACCTTCTTTTATGTGTGGCTCTCAGTGCTAGCAAAAGGGTACCCCACCCACACACTGCTCCCTGGCAGTACCTCCCAGGGTGCCTCTGCGGACATAGGTCTCAGACTCCATAGTCAGTAACGGAGGGGGCAAGCTACTTCACTACCATGGATGAGGGTTCCTGTTCCAACTATCTCCATCCAGTCCTACCATTTGAAAGAGCAAAAGTCTTAGTCAGTTGTGTCCAATGCTTTGTGACGCCATGGACTGTAGCCGACCTGGCTCCTCTGTCCATGGGATTCTCTAGGCAAGAATACTTCAGTGGACTGCCATGCCCTCCTAGGGGATCTTCCTGACACAAGGATCAAATCTGGGTCTCCCACATTGCTGGCAGATCTTTTACTGTCTGAGCCACCAGGGAAGCACATCTATTTTATAGGGTTCAGTCAGTTCAGTCGCTCAGTTGTGTCTGACTCTTTGCAACCCCATGAACTGAAGCACACCAGGCCTCCTGATGTTCAAGCTGGATTTAGAAAAGGCAGAGGAACCAGAGATCAAATTGCCAACATCCGCTGGATTATCGAAAAAGCAAGAGAGTTCCAGAAAAACATCTATCTCTGCTTTATTGACTATGCCAAAGCCTTTGACTGTGTAGATCACAATAAACTGTGGAAAATTCTGAGAGAGATGGGAATACCAGACCACCTGATCTGCCTCTTGAGAAATCTGTATGCAGGTCAGGAAGCAACAGTTAGAACTGGTCATGGAACAACAGACTGGTTCCAAATAGGAAAAGGAGTACGTCAAGGCTGCATATTGTCACCATGTGTATTTAACTTATATGCAGAGTACATCATGAGAAATGCTGGACTAGAAGAAACACAAGCTGGAATCAAGATTGCCGGGAGAAATATCAATAACCTCAGATATGCAGATGACACCACCCTTATGGCAGAAAGTGAAGAGGAACTCAAAAGCCTCTTGATGAAAGTGAAAGTGGAGAGTGAAAAGATTGGCTTAAAGCTCAACATTCAGAAAACAAAGATCATGGCATCTGGTCCCATCACTACATGGGAAATAGATGGAGAAACAGTGGAAACAGTGTCAGACTTTATTTTTCTGGGCTCCAAAATCACTACAGATGGTAACTGCAGCCATGAAATTAAAAGACGCTTACTCCTTGGAAGGAAGGTTATGACCAACCTAGATAGCATATTCAAAAGCAGAGACATCACTTTGCCAACAAAGGTTCGCCTAGTCAAGGCTATGGTCTTTCCAGTGGTCATGTATGGATGTGAGAGCTGGACTGTGAAGAAAGCTGAGCGCCGAAGAATTGATGCTTTTGAACTGTGGTGTTGGAGAAGACTCTTGAGAGTCCCTTGGACTGCAAGGAGATCCAACCGGTCCATTCTGAAGGAGATCAGCCCTGGGATTTCTTTGGAGGGAATGATGCTCAAGCTGAAACTCCAGTATTTTGGCCACCTCATGCGAAGAGTTGACTCATTGGAGAAGACTCTGATGCTGGGAGGGATTGAGGGCAGGAGGAGAAGGGGACGACAGAAGATGAGATGGCTGGATGGCATCACTGACTCGATGGATGTGAGTCTGAGTGACCTCCGAGAGCTGGTGATGGATAGGGAGGCCTGGCGTGCTGCAGTTCATGGGGTCGCAAAGAGTCGGACACGACTGAGCGACTGATCTGATCTGATCTGAGGCCTCCCTGTCCATCAACTGGAGTTCACTCAAACTTACGTCCATCGAGTCAGTGATGCCATCCAGCCATCTCATCCTCTGTGTTCCCCTTCTCCTCCTCCCCCAATCCCTCCCAGCATCAGAGTCTTTACCAATGAGTCAACTCTTCGCATGAGGTGGCCAATGTACTGGAGTTTCAACTTTAGCATCATTCCTTCCAAAGAATCCCAGGGCTGATCTCCTTTAGAATGGACTGGTTGGATCTCCTTGCAGTCCAAGGGACTCTCAAGAGTCTTCTCCAACACCACAGTTCAAAAGCATCAATTCTTTGGCTCTCAGCTTTCTTCATAGTCCAACTCTCACATCCATACATGACCACTGGAAAAACCATAGCCTTGACTAGATGGACCTTTGTTGGCAAAGTAATGTCTCTGCTTTTGAATATGCTATCTAGGTTGGTCATAACTTTCCTTCCAAGGAGTAAGCATCTTTTAATTTCATAGCTGCACTCACCATCTGCAGTGATTTTGGAACCCAAAAATAAAGTCTGACACTGTTTCCACTGTTTCCCCATCTATTTGCCATGAAGTGATGGGACCAGATGCCATGATCTTTGTTTTCTGAATGTTGAGCTTTAAGCCAACTTTTTAACCCTCCTCTTTTACTCTCATCAAGAGGCTTTTTAGTTCCTCTTTACTTTCTGCCATAAGGGTGGTGTCATCTGCATATCTGAGGGTATTGATATTTCTCCTGGCAATCTTGATTCCAGCTTGTGTTTCTTCTAGTCCAGTGTTTCTCATGATGTACTCTGCATAGAAGTTAAATAAGCAGGGTGACAATATACAGCCTTAATGTACTCCTTTTCCTATTTGGAAACAGCCTGTTGTTCCCATGTCCAGTTCTAACAGTTGCTTCCTGACCTGCATACAGGTTTCTCAAGAGGCAGGTCAGGTGGTCTGGTATTCCCATCTCTTTCAGAATTTTCCACAGTTTATTGTGATCCACACAGTCAAAGACTTTGGCATAGTTAATAAAGCAAAAGTAGATGTTTTTCTGGAACTCTCTTGCTTTTTCCATGATCCAGCGGATGTTGGCAATTTGATCTCTGGTTCCTCTGCCTTTTCTAAAACCAGCTTGAACATTAGGAAGTTCACGGTTCACATGTTGGTGAAGCCTGGCTTGGAGAATTTTGAGCATTACTTTACTAGCATGTGAGATGAGTGCAACTGTGCAGTAGTTTAAGCATTCTTTGGCATTGCCTTTCTTTGGAATTGGAATGAAAACTGACCTTTTCCAGTCCTGTGGCCACTGCTGAGTTTTCCAATTTTGCTGGCATATTGAGTGCAGCACTTTCACAGCATGATCTTTCAGGATTTGGAATAGCTCCACTGGAATTCCATCACCTCCACTAGCTTTGTTCGTAGTGATGCTTTCTAAGGCCCACTTGACTTCACATTCCAGGATGTCTGGCTCTAGGTCAGTGATCACACCATTGTGATTATCTGGTTCATGAAGATCTTTTTTGTACAGTTCTTCTGTGTATTCTTGCCATCTCTTCTTAATATCTTCTGCTTCTGTTAGGTCGATTCCATTTCTGTCCTTTATCAAGCCCATCTTTGCATGAAATGTTCCCTTGGTATCTCTAATTTTCTTGAAGAAATCTCTAGTCTTTCCCATTCTGTTCTTTTCCTCTATTTCTTTGCATTGACCATTGAGGAAGGCTTTCTTATCTCTTCTTGCTATTCTTTGGAACTCTGCATTCAGATGCTTATATCTTTCCTTTCCTCCTTTGCTTTTTGCTTCTCTTCTTTTCACAGCTATTTGTGAGGCCTCCTCAGACAGCCATTTTGCTTTTTTGCATTTCTTTTCCATAGGGATGGTTTTGATCCCTGTCTCCTGTACAATGTCACGAACCTCAGTCTGGAGTTCATCAGGCACTCTATCTATCAGATCTAGTCTCTTAAATCTATTTCTCACTTCCACTGTATAATCATAAGGGATTTGATTTAGGTCATTCCTGAATGGTCTAGTGGTTTTCCCTACTTTCTTCAATTTAAGTCTGAATTTGCCAATAAGGAGCTCATGATTTGAACCACAGTGAGCTCCTGGTCTTGTTTTTGCTGACTGTATAGAGCTTCTTCATCTTTGGCTGCAAAGAATATAATCAATCTGATTACAGTGTTGACCATCTGGTGATGTCCATGTCTAGAGTCTTCTCTTGTGTTGTTGGAAGAGGGTGTTTGCTATGGCCAGTGCGTTCTCTTGGCAAAACTCTATTAGTCTTTGCCCTGCTTCATTCCATATTCCAAGGCTAAATTTGCCTGTTACTCCAGGTGTTTCTTGACTTCCTACTTTTGCATTCCAGTCCCCTATAATGAAAAGAACATCTTTTTTGGGTGTTAGTTCTAAAGGTTTGAGGTCTTCATAGAACCGTTCAACTTCAGCTTCTTCAGCATTACTAGTTGGGGCATAGACTTGGATTTACTGTGATATTGAATGGTTTGCCTTGGAAACGAACAGAGATCATTCTGTCGTTTTTGAGATTGCATCCAAGTACTGCATTTCGGACTCTTTTGTTGACCATGATGGCTACTCCATTTCTTCTAAGGGATTCCTGCCCACAGTAGTAGATATAATGATCATCTGAGTTAAAATTCACCCATTCCAGTCCATTTTAGTTTGCTGATATCTAGAATGTCAACGTTCACTCTTGCCATCTCTTGTTTCACCACTTCCAATTTGCCTTGATTCATGGACCTAACATTCCAGGTTCCTATGCAATATTGCTCTTTACAGCATCGGACCTTGCTTCTCTCACCAGTCACATCCACAGCTGGGTATTGTTTTTGCTTTGGCTCCATCACTTCCTTCTTTCTGGAGTTATTTCTCCACTGATCTCCAGTAGCATATTGGTCACCTACCGACCTGGGGAGATCCTCTTTCAGTATCCTATCATTTTGCCTTTTTCATACTGTTCATGGTGTTCTCAAGGCATGAATACTGAAGTGGTTTGCCATTCCCTTCTCCAGTGGACCACATTCTGTCAGACCTCTCCACCATGACCAGCCTGTCTTGGGTGGCCCCACAGGGCATGGCTTAGTTTCATTGAGTTAGACAAGGCTATGGTCCTAGTGTGATTAGATTGACTAGTTTTCTGTGAGTATGGTTTCAGTGTGTCTGCCCTCTGATGCCCCCTTGCAACACCGACCATCTTACTTGGGTTTCTCTACCTTGGACGTGGGGTATGTCTTCATGGCTGCTCCAGCAAAGTGCAGCCACTGCTCCTTACCTTGGACAAGGGGTATCTCCTCACTGCCACCCCTCCTGACCTTGAATGTGGAGTAGCTCCTCTCAGCCCTCCTGCACCCATGCAGCCACCGCTCCTTGGATATGGGGTTGTTCCACTCTGCCGCCACCCCTGACCTCGGGCATGAGGTATAGTGTTAAGTAAGAAAATTAGGAAGTGGAGGGAGAGTATGATTTTAGCATGGTAAATATATATAAATATGTATTCATGTAATTTTTATGAAACACAGGAAAGAAGTTAGAAATACAGTATCAATAGAATTATCTCTGGGTAGTGTGAATATGTGGAGAAGGCAATGGCACCCCACTCCAATACTCTTGCCTGGAAAATCCCATGGATGGAGGAGCCTGGTAGGCTGTAGTCCATGGGGTCGCTAAGAGTTGGACACGACTGAGCGACTTCACTCTCACTTTTTACTTTCCTGCATTGGAGAAGAAAATGGCAGCCCACTCTAGTGTTCTTGCCTGGAGAATCCCAGGGACGGGGGAGCCTGGTGGGCTGCCGTCTATGGGGTCGCACAGAGTTGGACACGACTGAAGCGACTTAGCAGCAGCAGCAGCAGTGTGATTATGAGAGGCTTATACAGTTATTATTAACATATATTAGTCAATAAATATATACATATGTATGTTTTATTTTTCTTAATGCAGAGCAGTTAAACTCAGCCCTTTCCCAGATACCTGCTGTGAGATCAGTACTTGAGCCAAAAAGGGAATTTTAAAGAGGGAGGAGGGTTCACAGGGAAGTGCCTGGCGAGGGGTAAGGCTGGATGTCTCTGCAGTAGAAATTTTGGGGAACAAAGATAACAGATCTGTGAACTGTACCAGCGTCAGGACAAAACACAGAGATAGGACAAGAAACTTAAAAACGGCCACTAACCATCTTGAGACAGCAGAAGCTGAGTGTCCTGTCGTTTCAGCTCAAAGCCTCCCCATTCTCAAGTCCACTTCCCCAGATACCCACCCCTGCCCCTATCCCACCCCCAACAAACAAGCACCTCACCTGCTTCCTGGAATGCAAACAAGGGTCCTTGAGACCTCAGTCCATCTCTGGTTGACCCCCCAAATGGTAAGGGAAGCAAGGCTGGCTGGTGTGGAGTGTCCTGTCCCTCTGAGAGTGTCCTCACCTCAGTCCGAAACACATCATCTACCTCTCCTGCTGCAGTCACCCCAAGGGTCAATGAATATTACTCGTCATCCTTGTCTCAGCAGATGGAAATCAGCAATCTATTTAGGATGTGGGGCTGAACGTCCCTGGGAGTGCAAGGGCTTACTGGGGATGCCGGTGGGGGTAGCGGAGGAGAGGAGCAGTGACAGGAAAAGGAGAGGGAAGGGAGCAGGCAGGAAGGGCAAATGCTGCTCACTCAGAAGAGCCAGAAAGTGTCCCTTAGGAGTGGCCCCAGAGCTTCCAGCCTTTGGCTCCCTTCCTCCTGCTGAGTTCCCAGGAAGCAAATGCCCAAATCTTTTCTGACATCTGAAGAAGGCAGCAGGGCGCCTTGAGCTAAGGGTCAGGCCACTTGGGTTCTCAGCCTGGAGAGTCCTGGACCATCTTGCTTCCCTGTCTCAGCCTCACACCCCTGACCTCCGTTGCAGAGATGGTGGAGGTAGAGGTAGTGTTCTTTCACTCACATCCTATAATCTGAAGAATGGTAAACAGGGGCTTTCTTTCTGACTTACACAGACTTACTCTGTTGGGCATCACTGTACTGTGCCCCTTCTTCCTTCCCCAGGAGACCAAGCCGTCCTAAGATTCACCTTGTGCAGAGGTATTGAGTGGTTGCGGCCTCAACCTCGGGATGCGGCAGGAAGTTCAATCCAAAACTGTGAGTTGGAGGTGGAAGTCCACTGAGGTCAAAAGTCCACTGCTCATTTATAGGGTGACGGGAAGGCCAAGTCTTCTTACTGACCAGGAAGAGACCAAGACCCCCAAAATGTGAAGTGACTGCCACTCACAAGGGATGGGGGTGAGAACCAAGTCTCCTGACCACCCTTCCAAGGCTCCGTGCACAGCTCTCATTTGAATAATTATATCTTCCTGATGACGGCTCCTGGTATGGGCCCTTGAAGGGGAGTGCCTTAAGCTTCTCTGTCTCTCTCCTGGCTCTCGACCATTTCCAGGAGTAGTGTGTGATCTTTATTAAAAGACAATAGTAACATCCCAATGGGAACATTTTCCTCCCACTGAGAGTACCTGCTGACTGAAACAGGACCTCCACCCCACACCGTCTACTTTCCAGAGGCTCCTGCTACTGATCTTCTTATCCCTGTAATAAACTCTCTGGCTCTAGCTTCACATTTTGGGGTCCTTGTTATATCCTTTTTTCTTCCCCATCTTCAGCCTCGAGCCAGCTCCACCCCCAAGCACTAAACCTGCCTCTGTGGTCTACATGGTCTCTCCCAATCAGCCTTTCCTTTCTATCCCAGTTGTCAGCATTTGTTTCCAGGTTGGGAGATACTGCTTCTCTGCTTCCTGAAGGCATGAGGTGCCAGCTTGCCCATTTATGTCCCCTTGTTGCTTAATGAGGGAGGCAGCTACAGAACATTCCCATGATCTGTAAAATCCAAACAGCCCTAAAGTCTTGTGATTCTAGTGTTCTTCTGGCAGATTAATCTCCTTATTTTGCTTCCTTGGATCTATGAGGTTGGCAACATGACCTTTGCACCCAAATGAAATGTCTCCTAAGACATATATATATATTGCAGCCCAGAAATGAGGCTCCTCAATGTCCCTGGAGCACCACTGTCTCCCCCACCCCTTTCCCGACTCCTTCCCTGGAGGCTGTCCTGGAATGACCTTCCGATGAGTGCCTGTGCCATTAGCTGATGTGTTTTTCTCTGTATTTGTCTTTAGCTTCATCTAGCATCTTTACTCAGTCAAGACATGCGATCTCTGCCATGCAGCTGTGTCCTGTCCCAGGGTAGGCATGAGCTGGAAGTCCTCTTCTTTGGTCCAGAAGAAGTTGCTTTGTCCAAGTATATGATGGGAGAGCGGGGAGAAACCTAACTCCACATCCCAACACGCCTTGGCATACAGAACCAAGAAGCTGAGCTTCTCAAGAGGCTTATAGTCAGGCTAGTGAGGGAAGGGTTTCTCTATGGGTCGTTGCCCACCTCCATCAAAACGGACACTTTTAAGAACTTGGAGCCCCTGACCCACCTCCCAGTAGAATGTTATTGTTGGGAGAAGTGTCCCAGATGATCTTTTGTTGCTGGCTGCCCTAATACTCTGGGGGCTTCCCAGGTGGTGCTACTGGGTAAAGCACTCACCTGCCATGCAGGAGATGTAAGAGACATGAGTTCGATCCCTGGGTTGGGAAGATCCCATGAAGGAGGGCATGGTAACCCACTCCAGTATTCTTGCCTGAAGAAATCCCATGGACAGAGGAGCCTGGCAGGCTACAGTCCATAGGGTTGCAAAGAGTGGGACTTGACTGAAGCAACGTAGCACACTAACACTCCAGTCCTCCAGAGTATAATGTATAAGACAAGAAAGAAGAGCTATTCTTCTGCATGGCCAGATATTGCAATAAGGATAGAAAGGATTTGAGACTGTCAAAATCTTATTTAGCTTAATTCACTTCTGTACAAGCATCAGAGCATGACTGATGGTAAGTTAGGGCTATAGGAGAATCTCTAGGGGCATCATGGAAACAGTGCCAAAGAGCTACTGGAAGGTCAAGTTTATAGACAGTAGGCTCTATGAATGGCAGGCCTGGCTTCTCACCAGCCATCCCACCTTCTCAGATCTGCTCCAAGTCCAACAGGGGCTTGGAGCTGCCCAAGTATCATTTGCTGGTGCTAGTGCCTGGAAGACAAGCCATAAACTTGGGGGCTTTTTGCACAGAAAGGCAATGCGTTGCTTCAGAGTTACAAGTTCTTGAAGAGGAAGATGAGGATAAGAATGCTAGGGGTAAAAGGGTTTCAGTTTTGGCTATCACCGCACTTAGAGGGGAGGACAGCAACCAACCAGCAGAGAGTACAGCGCTGCTGCTACTGCTAAGTCACTTCAGTCGTGTCTGACTCTGTGCGACCCCATAGACAGCAGCCCACCAGGCTCCCCTTCCTGGGATTCTCCCGGCAAGAACACTGGAGTGGGTTGCCATTTCCTTCTCCAATGCGTGAAAGTGAAAAGTGAAAGTGAAGTCACTCAGTCGTGTCTGACTCTTAGCGACCCCATGGACTGCAGCCTACCAGGCTCCTCCATCCATGGGATTTTCCAGGCAAGAGTACTGGAGTGGGGTGCCATTGCCTTCTCTGAGTACAGCACTAGTTACCTCAATGCCACTGTGATAACTGGCCATTCTTCTCTCTTCCTTCAGACCAAAATTACCCAGCACCAAAAAGGAGAAGAAGTAATCAAGTCAGACCCCAACAGAGACACATCATCTCTCAGAAGCCTCCTCCCACTGACAGAACCTTTTCTGGTCAGAAATGAAATGCCCTGACACCATCTGACCCCGGGAAGATCAGTGGGGGAGCGGCCCAGACATGGTGGGACCAGACTGCGGTGGCTAAGATGGGAGTGGAGAGAAGCACCTCTGCCCCCCACCCCATCCTGTCCTGGAGTCAGAGACAGTCTTTCCATGGTGGGTGTGCAACAGAACACCTACCCTCGGGGTCTGGACACCTGTTGCACTCTGCAGCCACATGGTCTTGAGCAAATCCTTGCTGCAAGGTGGTTGAAGAATCCCAGGAGACCTATGTGCAGATGGCATTAAACACTCTAGGAAGCAAGGTACTGTTTTAGCAGATCAGATCTTTTGTTGCGAGGATCCTCCCATTCGGACAATGACTCACACCCCTGTTGTCTCAGCAGATCCTCACAACCCTGTGAGTGACCATGTCTGAGATCATTTATTTTTAAATAGATGAAGAACTGGCACACAGAGCAGGTAAATGAATTTCAGAGTCTGGACCAGAACACATCACTTCCGATTCTCTGGCCATTTCTCATTGCATGGTGACCATCTGCACAGCTTTCTACAACAAAGGAAGAGTTCTTCCCTGGAATTCTGTCCATTTGCCGAATTAATCAATAAAGAGACTCAGGAAAATGTCTAGCCAATAAGCCAAATTACTGTCATCAGAGTGGCCAGGCCCATTTTCTGTCCTTTGAAGACAGTTGGGAGCAAAATGAGTCACAATATCCTAAATAAGCCCTCCACGTGGCTCTTTGATTCCATGGGTTGCAGGACAAGGAAAAACTGGAAAGCTTATTGGAGAATCTGGTCTAATTTCCAAACAAAGTATCCTGCTATGCAGATGACCTTTATTCCCTAGACTTTTCTCAAGATGATAAGTGTTGAGATGTGAGGACAGCAGGGCTCATGCCCACCCAGGACTGTAGAATCATCTGGGTGGGGCTGTGACTATGACAGGTCCAAGAATACTGTAGGCAAATATGCCTAGGGCGGGTCTAGATATAGGCAAGGAGTGGGGAACCTCTTGGGCACTGGGACAAAGTCCAGCAGAGCAAGCATCCAACATAAGGGGACCCAGAGGAAGGGAGTAAGGCCTCCTCCTCCCCCAACAGGGCCAGGGCTCCAGAAAAGGACTTCAGTTAACAGAAGCTAGCAGAGGGCATGAGACAGAATTCCAGTTCCCAAAACTCAGGCAAGAAACTAAGGAAAGATGCCAGGAAAAGGATGAAGAGCCCTGTTACTGGAACTGAGGTGCCAGGAATGAGCTTGGTCCAAAAAAACAGGAATCAGAACGTGGAACCAGAGAAGATGTCAAGCCAGCAACAAGGTGACAGATGAGGATCTCATAAAATACCCACTCAGGGCCGTTGCCTGCCTACCCTTGCAGTGGCCTGAGACAAGGCTGGACCCGTAGGCTGGCAGTAAGTGGGTCCCACAGAAGGAAAAGAAAGGTTGTTCAGTGGGCTCATTCAAAACTGTGATCTTTGCTTGCTTTTCAATTCTCTCTCTGCATGGTCACTCATAGGTGTATTCATGCACAGGTATGCAAGCATATGCAAACATGTTATTTAAAAGGCCGCATGATACTTAGGAGGACCACTCTGAGTAGGAAAAAAACTGTACTCTTTTATTGAGTCTCATGGATTGCTTCCCACGGTTTCTTATTCTCTCACTCCAGAGATCCCTGAAGTGAGAGAATAAGAAACTTCAGATCCTCAGAGATCTGGTGTTAGAGATAACACCAGAAGTAGGTAAACGTCCCAAAGTCAATCACCTGTAGGACGCGGGTGGGTCATGTAAGAGGGTAAAGTAATCCCCAAGGGATAGCAAGGTGGTAGAGGCTGTGATGAGCTGGATCACACAGCTCGAAGGGGACGTTGACAATCAGCTCGAGCTGCCAACCCAGTGCTGTCAGAGTTCTTTACTTGGGAAAAAATGAAAGAAAGAAAAGGAAGGAGGAAGTGAAAGAGGGAGAGAAAGAAGAGGGGGAGAAAGGGGGAAGGAAGGAAAAAGAAAAATAAAAAAGAACGAGATGTCTAGAATTTTTATAACATGTGCAGGTTAAGCAAAACCTGGCTGTGGGCAAGCTTGGTTCACAGCCCAGTGAGCTGCAGTTTTTGCTTTGAGCTATTTCTTTCCCTGTGAAATTATGTTTGGGTCCTGGGTCATCAGAATGGAGAAAGAGTTGTCCCCACAATAGACCTACAGGGGCCACGGACCTCTAAGGAAAGGGCTGAGGCAGGAGAGACAGGTAAGGAAGCTGGTCCACTCTTGTCCCTTGTATTCTTTTTCTTTTTAATTAGTTAATTTACTGTGCTGAGTCTTAGTTACCTTGGGCAGGATCTTTAGTTGCGGCATGCAGACTTTAGTTGTTGCTTGTGGGGTCTAGTTCCCTGACCAGGCATTGAGCCTGGACCCCCTGCATGGGGAGTGTGGAGTCTTAGCCACTGGACCATCAGGGAAATCCCTTGTATTTGTTTTCTGTTGCTACCATAATGAATGATTAGAAACTTCGTGGCTTAAAACAACATCACATTATTACCTTACAGTTGTGAAGGTCACAAGTCTGACCTAGGACTCATGGGGCTAATATCAAGGTGTACAGGACTGCATTCCTTTATAGAAGCTCTATGGATGGATCCATGTCCTTGCTAGTTCAGGTTGTTGGGAGAATCCAGTCCCTGTGATTGGAGACTAAGGTCTTGTTTCCTTGCTGTCAGGCTTTCTTTGCCCAGTTGAAAAAGCCTCAGCTCCTTAGTGGCAGACACAAGATCGTTGACAACTCAACCACAGGCTAGGTTTCCACATTCACCTCTTGCCTCTCCTGCTCATGAACTCCAACCTCCAGCAACATGATTATCTAAAATGACCTTCCCTTTCTTCTCCACTAGGTGATAAGAGACATCACAGCGCTGACATCTTATGGTTATCTCCTTTCTCCTTTTACCCTTCTGTTTCTGCAACAGTTTCCCCCCACTTTTCAGAGATACCTGTTTGTGTATGGGCTTCGCAGGAGGCACTAATGGTAAAGAACCCACCTGCAAATGCAGGAGACATAAGAGACATGGGTTCAATCCCTGGGCCAGGAAGATCCCCTGGAGGAGGAGATGGTAACCCACTCCAGTATCCTTGCCTAGAGAATCCCATGGACAGAGGAGCCGAGCAGGCTACAGTCCATGGGGTTGCAAAGAGTCAGACATGACTGAAGCGACTTAACATGCACGTCTGTGCCTCACTTACTAGACTATATACTTTTATAGGGCAGAGACCATGTCCTGTTGTTCTTCATACCTCTAACACCTAGCACAGTAATGCATGTAATAGTTGCCCCATCAATACACATTGAAAGCATTTGTAAGCGAACTGTGCTGGGCGCTGATGATGGAGTGGAGAACACAGAATATGCAGTTCATGGCTGCCCTGACCTTACAGCCAGTCACGCTGACCTCACAGTCCATTAGAGTAGATGGTGCTGTTGACCAGAAAACCGAATTAGTAATCAATACAATTGTGACCAGCACAATAAAGAAGAAATATCCAAATTTCCTTATGAAACATTTTCATATTCTAGTAATGCTTGATGCTTTCAGAACTTTCTGTTTTTTAAAGGAAGCTCATACAAACCATTCAGACTAAAGGCTGACAGAAAGAGCAAAAGAGCCTGAAAGAGATCTGTCTTCCACCTTCCGGAAGATTTTCAGTTCTGTGGGCCTAGAAGTGATAGAAATCACCCCTCTTTCTGTAGCAGCAGTCCATCGTCATGAGTGCCTCCAAATGACCCAGGTGTCACTGCAGAAGAGAGGCGCTCTCGGGGAGCCGGTCCTCACCCCTACTCCTCAACCAGCTCCTCATATCATTAACCAGAATAGAAGACGGTCATGTTTACAATCGTGGGCCTCCCATAGTCTCATTAAAGGGCACAGGGATGTTACTTCCCAGAAGACTCCTAAGGTCACTTCCAATTGAAGAGGTTAGTAGAAATACTACTCCCCATTCTGGATCAAAACCAGGGGCCAGCCATTGTCGTCCAGAGTCTCTGGCACACAGGTGTTCCCCTGGCCAGCAGAGCCCAAGCAGGAGGCCCTGCTGCCTTCCCTTCAGAGTTCCAGTTTCCCCTGACGCAGGCTGGGTTTCTCTCCATTCCTTAGGAACTCTGTTATCACCAGCAAATTAGTCAACCTCCCTGAATTCCCAACAGCCTTTCTCTGTGAAATGGAAGTGACAATGTCTACTCTCATAGGGTTGTTTGGAGACTAACCTGAAGTCTTGCAGGCCAAGTGCATACCACAGGGACCAGGCACCAAGTTGGGGGCGGGGACATTAGTTGCTGGTTCCCTCTTTCCACATTTCCCCCTAACTTCTCAGAACATGAAGAAAGTGATTAACCAGGAGTGGTATAGCTGAAGACCTAAATCCTGAGAAAACTCTAAAAGAACTTCCTCCAGTAAGATACATGGCCCATGGATGTGTAAGCCTTTACCATCCCTTAAACAGTGGAGTCCCTCTGGAGTTTTCATCTCTCATACTTGTCCACACTGAGCCTCCAGAAATTTGTTAGTTACCCTGCCTATTTAACTTATATGCAGAGTACATCATGAGAAATGCTGGATTGGATGAAGCACAAGCTGGAATCAAGATTTTCAGGAGAAATATCAATAACCTCAGATATGCAGATACCACCACCCTTATGGCAGAAAGTGAAGAACTAAAGAGCCTCTGGATGAAAGTGAAAGAGGAGAGTGAAAAAGCTGGCTTAAAGCTTAACATTCAGAAAACTAAGATCGTGGCATCCAGCCCCATCACTTCATGGCAAGTAGATGGGGAAATAGTGGAAACAGTGACAGACTTTATTTTGGGGGGCTCCACAATCACTGCACATGGTGATTGCACTGAAGAATTGATGCTTTTGAACTGTGGTGTTGGATAAGATTCTTGAAAGTCCCTTGGACTGCAAGGAGACCCAACCAGTCCATCCTAAAGGAGATCAGTCCTGAGTGTTCATTGGAAGGACTGACGTTGAAGCTGAAACTCCAATACTTTGGCCACCTGATGCAAAGGACTGACTCATTTGAAAAGACCCTGATGCTGGGAAAGATTGAAGGCAGGAGGAGAAGGGGACGACAGAGGATGATGGTTGGATGGTATCACTGACTCAATGAACATGAGTTTGAGTAAACTCCAGGAGTTGGTGATGGACAGGGAGGCCTGGAGTGCTGCAGTCCATGGGGTTTCAAAGAGTCAGACACGACTGAGTGACTGAACTGAACTGACAACTTAGGTTTTCCTATCCTGTTACTGGTTCTTGCCGAGGTGGGTTTCTGCTCTGGAAGTTCCAATTCTCTGTATTCACCTCTCTCACTTGGGGAGTAGTCATTTGTCCTGTGACTTCATTTCTCTGACAGATCGAAGAGGAGTTGATTTTTCAGTTCAACTTTTTACTTACCGTGAGAACAGAGTGATGATTTCTAAGCTCCTATGTGTTGGATCAGAAAGAAGCCTGAAGTTTCCAGATTTCTTTGTTTTGTTTTGTTTTTGAAAAGTTTAAGCCTGGGCCCTACCAAGGTTCTGACTTAATTAGTCTAGGACGGGCCCCACATGATTCTAACAGAGCTAGTTCCAAAGACTAATGATATGTGCCATATATGGTTTATTGCTAGAGAAGAAAAGTGAGTGAGTGAAAGTTGCTCAGTCGTGCCTGACTCTTTGGAATTCCCCAAGCCAGAATACTGGAGTGGATAGCCGTTCCCTTCTCCAGGGGATTTTCCCAACCCAGAAATCAGACCCAGGTGTCCCACATTGCAGGTGGATTCTTTACCACTGAACCACCAGGGAAGCCCAAGAATACTGTAGTGGATAGCCTATCCCTTCTCCAGCGGATCTTCCCAACCCAGGGATCGAACCAGGGTCTCCCACATTGCAGGCGGATTCATTGCAGCTGAGCCACCAGGAAACCCAAAGAAGAGAGGAAGATAATAATGAGAATGAGCACAGAGAGCTTTTTCTTCTGGTCACCCTATTTTAATTTCACTTATTCTAATTTCCAACCTCTTAATCTACCACACTTTCATCCCTGGTCATTATCACCTTTTAGTGTGCCGTATCATTTTTTGTATTTTATTGTTTTATTTATTTATTTATTTGACCGTGATGAATCTCAGTTGTAACATGCAAGATCTAGTTCCCTAGCCAGGGATCGAACCCTGTATAGCGAGTTCAGAGTCTTAACTACTGGACCACCAGGGAAGTCCCTCTATACCTAGATTAATGCTTAATTCCATCTTCCACCTCTCTAATTCTCTGTGAGGACAGAGATCTTGGTTTGTTCACTGTAGTGTTTCTTGCTCTTTAATCACTGAAGATTCAGTTCTCGCCATGACTCACGGGGCATAATCACCCCCTTCCTGGACTTCCGGCCACTGAGGATTTATCATGAAAGAAAGAAATACAAAGCTATCATACTTCAGTCGCTTTCATTTGGGCTTTACTAAAAGAGCTACTAAGTAAAACCCTACTTGATTATCTCAGTTTTATAAAATCACAAAAACAGAATCCCACCTAATACTCCAGAAGAGGATAGAATTTTCAGGAGAGAAAGAGAGAATGAAAGTCTCTAGATTGATAGTTCTCCCTGCTGGAGTTCATCCCTCCTGGAGACACGAAATCACTTTAGGATTCTTTTTTGTTTTTAATTTATTTATTTTAATTGGAGGCTAATTACTTTACAATTTTGTATTGGTTTTGCCATACATCAACCTAGGGTTCTTGTGTTAAGCTTTCATAGTCTTCTATTAGGGATAAACATAGTGATAGGCTGGCACCCCACCCCAGTACTTTTGCCTGGAAAATCCCATGGATGGAGGATCCTGGTAGGCTCCAGTCCATGGGGTCACTAAGAGTCGGACACGACTGAGCGACTTCACTTTCACTTTTCACTTTTATGCACTGGAGAAGGAAATGGCAACCCACTCCAGTATTCTTGCCTGGAGAATCCCAGGGACGGGGGAGCCTGGTGGGCTTCCGTCTATGAGGTCGCACAGAGTCGGACACGACTAAAGCGACTTAGCAGCAGCAGCAGGCACGTACTAATCTTTAAAAACAATAAAAAAAGTATTATTAATACCTAATCCTGTTAATGTTTCTCTAGAGCCTCTGAAAATCCAATCCCCCTGTTCTATTCCACTCACTTCTATTTGTTATCAGCCTTTCTTAAGCTAAGCAAACAGTCCATAAAGCAATTAAAGCATGACTCTGGTGAAAAACACTGTGGAAGAAATGAGACATTGTGACACTTTTTCCCCTTGATATTTCTATTTCCCACAATAGGAGAAGAGAGAAGGAGCATAAAGGATTTGTTGCAAGCCTGTCATGAGCTAGGTAATTAACAACAGCAGCAACTGATATTAAGTGCCTACTATATGTCAGGCACTGTGCTGGCCATGTTGGCAATCCTGAGAACCCAAAGGGAAAGTTGGATTTCCCAACATTTCCTCTGGAGGGAGATTCTGCTGCATTTTACCCAAAGCATCTTGAAACCCCACTATCGTAAAGTGGAGGCAAGTGGGCAATGAGAAGAAGCTGCCCTTGGAGTGAGCCCCATGACTTACCAGTTTCCCAGGCTGCAGGAGGAACCCTTCAAAAATCAATTATAGTGAATTTAAGAAGCATCTCCTATGCACCTATAACATGTCAGACACCGTACCAGGCTCCAGGGAAAAGGCATAAACGCCACCTACCTCTGAATACAGCACGTGGGATAATAGAGTTGTTGCCTTAAGTGTGTGCAAGCTAACACCAAAGAAAGTTTCATCTGCAAACTTCAGAGGAAGCTGGGCTGGTGGGAGGGATGACAGACTGAGAGTCCATGGGCCTGACTCTATCATTGCTTGGTTATCCCACAGGCCAGGGGAAGTTAGGGGCCTGACATCTGCTTCTCTTACAGGCAAATGTCTCGAAATAATTTGAGAGACACCAGAAAGCGTCCTAATGTCCTTCCCTGCCTCGCACACCACCTGCTGTCCCACCTTTCAACTGTATATTTTTTGGGCCCTCAGCATTCATTGAGACCCATATTAACGTGACAGAGCCCCCGGGGGCGGAAGGACCAACCAAACACAACGAATTTTACCAAACACAACGAATTTTACCAAACCACCTATTCAGTGCCAAACACAATGAACAAGAAAAAAAATCTCGACCTTCTAGATGTTTATATATTAAAGAAAAGCTTATAATGAGATAATTCTAAATTTAATGGTGACATATTGCACTCATAGAAGCATTTACTTCTCCATTCAATAAAAATATATCAAAATTTGCTTTGTTCCAGGCACTGTACTAAGTGTCAGAGATGGAATATAATGGTGCATATGACAGCATTACTGCTATCGCGGAGCTTATGTTCTCATCATCATGACAAAGAAAGTTTTATGTGAAAAAAATGTGATAATGTCATATACCATTCAGATAGTGCTATGGTGTCCTCAAAAATAATGACAGTTATGAACAACTTTGGATAAGGGGAAGGCCCATCAAAGTACAGACACTGTAGCTGAGAACTAAATGATGAAAAAGAACTAGATACAAATTCCAGGCAGAGGGGTGAACAAGAGCCACAACCTCCAGGAGGCAAAGGTCTCAGCATTCTTGAGGAACAGAGACAAGGCCAGTATGGGAGGAGTTGAGCCTGCCAAGTAAGAGAGCAAAGCAATGGGCACAATAATATAGATGCTGTCCTCTCACATAAGGCCCTGCATATGGTGGCAACACTTGGGTTTTATCCTAACTGCCATGGAAAGTAACTGAAGGATTTTCATCAGGGAAGTGACCTGATGTGACCCATGTTTTTTCAAGATCACTTTGTGGATAAAAGATTATTGGAGCATGAGGACAAAAGCACAGTAGCCAATTTCAAGGCTCATGTTTCAATCCAACAAGAAATGATGATGGTCATAGCACAGCAGACACAAATGGCTGTGAACAGATTTAGAATTTATTTTGGTGCGAGAACCTACTGGACATGTTAATAGATTGGATGTGGGGGCGCAGGGGAAAAAAAAAGCAAAAGATGGATAATTTGTAGGCAACTAGGCAGATAAATTTCAGAACATGGATATCATCTGCCTATTTATGATGATACTAGTCACGGCTCTTGAAAAGAACACTACAGGGAAAGAGAAAAGAGTGACTTGCTTGAGGATTAATTTGGGGACACTCAGTGCTTAGCGTTTGAGCAGAGGAAGAGCTAGCTGGCAAAGGACAGTGTGGAGGAACAGCCAGTGGGGAGGGAAAGCAGGTGATTGTGATGCTGAGGGTGCTAAAGAAGACAGAGGCATGGGCAAGAGAACGGTTACCTGAATCAGCTGTGGTGTTAGCTTAATGAAGACAGAGAAGGACCATTGGATTTGGTTGCTCTGAAGGTCATGGGTAATTTTGACCTCCTAGGCAACCCACTCCAGTGTTCTTGCCTGGAGAATCCCAGGGACAGGGGAGCCTGGTGGGCTGCCCTCTATGGGGTCGCACAGAGTCGGACACGACTGAAGCGACTTAGCAGCAGCAGCAGCAGCAGGCTTAATGAATGGAAAAGGCAGTGGCACCCCACTCCAGTACTCTTGCCTGGCAAATCCCATGGATGGAGGAGCCTGGTGGGCTGCAGTCCATGGGGTCGCTAAGAGTCGCACACGACTGAGCGACTTCACTTTCACTTTTCACTTTCATGCATTGGAGAAGGAAATGGCAACCCACTCCAGTGTTCTTGCCTGGAGAATCCCAGGGACGGGGGACCCTGGTGAGCTGCCGTCTGTGGGGTCGCACAGAGTCGGACACGACTGAAGTGATGCAGCAGCAGCAGCAAGCTTAATGAAGGAATGGATGAAAAGCCCCAAGACACATCCACACAGTGACCACCCAGCCTACCTGAACTCCTGTAGCTGAGGACTAGATGATGAAAAGGATGATGAAAAGCCATCTTTGGCTGTCCAGAAAAACCACACTCTATGGACTTGCAGAACTGGGTTTGCACCTTGGCTCTTCCACTTACTACCCATACTTAGCAGTCCTTTCTGGGCGTTAGTTGCGTCTTCTATAAAATGGGAATAATTGCATCTTATGGCAATGTCATGTGTGTTTCGGAATGTCATATGTAAAAGTATTCGGCTCTAGAAGGCGGTAGGTGCTCAAGAGGTGGGAATGATTATTCTTAACATAATGTTCTCTCTTATGTTGCTTGTTTAGTGCATTCTAGGCAGGCAAGCTCCCCTCATCTCTGTGTAACTGGCACCTCTGCTTGACAAATCCATGCACAGAATCATGGTGCCTAACACAGTACCTAACATGAACTACAAGCTCAATTAAATGTTTGTGATAATGGCAACTGAATCAGAAATATTTGTAGCATATCCACAGAAACCCTTAGAGAATTAAAGCAGAGAGAAGAATGATCAGATCTTTTTCTACAAGGACACCCAGGGTGTCTCAGATTAATGGAGGGCTAAAATTAGGTTCCTTTTCCCATTACTACAGAGCAGAATGCCTTTCTTAAAATTTACCCAGGAGTTAATCATTTAGCATTCCCTACTATAGATATCATCACTCTCTAAAGTGGAAATGTCACTCAGAAAATCAGACATTCAGATAATTCAAAGTTTTACTGAATTTTACTCATGGACATTTGATTGTCATATCTAGGTACTCACTACAAATCAGAAAATCAAATCTTACTTTTAAAACTTAAAACTCCTGCTCCTGAAACCTTAAAGAGAAGTCTTAAGTTTCTTCCAGCACTTGTTAATTTCATTCCATAACACCTGTTTTAGACCATCTCCTTTTAATATTTTTTAATTTATCCATTGGCTGTGCCATGAGGCATGCAAGACCTTAGTTCCCTGACTAGGGATCAAACCTGAACCCCCTGCATTGGAAGCACAGAGTTTTAACCACTGGACAACCAGGGAGTCAATATAATCTCCCTTTTATTTTTTCTTTTTATTGGTGTACAGTTGCCTTACAGTGCTATGTTAGTTTCTACTGTACAGCAAAGTGGGTCAGCGATATGCATACACATATATCCCCTCTTCCTTGGATTTCCTTCCCATTTAGATCACCACAGAGCACTGAGCAGAGTTCCCTGAGCTATACAGAGACCACCTTCTTTTTATGTATTTATTTAAAATTTTTTATTTATCTGTTTATTCATGGCCGTGCTGGATCTTCATCGCTGTGGGCTCTCTCTAGTTATGGCCTGGGCTTTGGAGCACAGGCTCAGTAGCTGTGGCACACAACAACGAGGGGCTTAGTTGCCCCTCGGTTTGCGGAATCTTCCTGGCCCAGGGATCAAACCCCTGTTCCCAGCGTTGGCAGGCAGGTTCTTAACCACTGGACCACCAGGGAAGTCCCCACCTCCTTTTTTAAAAAGAACCTAAGAGACATGTTCTTCCCCAGCTCCTCTCATTACAAAGCTTTATCTTTACCCCCACAGTGAGGATTCAGTTCAGTTCAGTCGCTCAGTCGTGTTCAACTCTTTGTGACCCCATGAACCGTAGCACATCAGGCCAGTAAGAATAAATGGAAAGAAATCAGACTTCATGCCAGAAAATCCTTTCAGATCAAGACAGTTACATTTCCTATGCATTAGAGTAAATCAATCTGTCTCTAAGCTTAGTTTCCTCATCTGTGAAATAAGGATCATAACACTTACCTTACACGATTATTTTTAAAACTAAAAGATAAAATATGCAGGTGTAATTTATAAATTATAAAACACCATCAAAATGTCACCTACAAATAGTACTCATCTGTAAAATGGATCGTTCATTTTTCAATGAATAATTATTGATCATCGCCACGTGGCAGACACTTTGCTGGGCTGTAGTGACACACAGCAATATATCATGGGCCCGAAGGAGCTCAGATTCCAGAGAGGAAGAACCTCGCTCTGGGTGGAGAGAAGCACACTCTGGGGTGACTGTGGGTGCTAGGGAGCAGACAGGACACTCAGACTCGGGTATGGGAAGTGAGGGGCTTCAGAGGACTTCCTGAGGCAGTGACCCTACTGCTGTCTCACTGCAGATCCTAAAGCAAGACATCAAACTCTGGTCACTGCTTTGTGAGGTGGGCCACACACTTCACAGTCCTGGGCTCCCAGCCAGCTCAGAGGTGTCACAGCCTCTTAAGGCAGAGTTTCTCGTCCTCAGAGCCACTGATATTTTAGGCTAGATCATTCTGTTTGGGGGGTGCTGTCCTGCGCATATCACAGAGCACTCAGCAGCATCCCTGACCTCTATTAGAACGCCAGTACCACCCCCTGCCCTCTGCTCAGAGAGCCATTTTAACTGCCAAATGGCCCCTGAAGGGCAAGATTGTCAACAGTTCAAAAACACTGCCTTAGGTCATAGGAAACCAGCACAGGTGATTCTAGAAGGGACGTGGTTCATATAATTGGTGCTTAGACATACTAGTTAGTGCTCAACCAATATTAATGAATGAATGAATGGAATGAATGAACCACCTAGAGTCCCTTTGACCTATTCTTTTTGGGTCTCATGCAGAAGAGCTCTGAGCTAGTCATTAAGTTCTAAGGTGACTGAGTGAGAGTTAACAATAACTCCACATCCATTTATACAGCACTCTGTTCAGGCTGTATAAGCTGGGTCAAGTTGTTCAAGTCTGTCGGGCTCTTCAGTTCCTAAATGGGGACATTAATCCTATCTTGCAAGGTTGTTGGAAGAATTACATGAGATAATTGATGTAAAAATAAAGCATTAGGGGTCCAGGAACTCACTCCTTCGGTGCAATTGGCAAGAAGATGCCCTCTCAGCTCCTGCCACTAAGCTTTACTAAGGACCAAAGTAGTTTGAGCATACACTTTTTGTTGTTGTTGTTGTTGTAAATGTGGAGAATGTTGAGCACTGCACCAGGACCTGATACATCGGCTATCCAATTCATCACTCACAAGCAACCAGGTTAGTCAAGAGGCCCAGGGAATTCCCTGGTGGTCCAGCGGCTGGGACTCCACACTTCCATTGCAGAGGGCCCAGGTTCAGTCCCTGCTGGAGGGAACAAGATCCCACGTGCTGCATGGCATGGCCAAAAAGTAAAAATAAAATTCAAGAGGCCCAGAGAGTTGTGACTCACACGGCAAAATTGTACCTCCCTGAATTCAAAAGGCACTAGGGCTGGCCAGCCTGCTCACCGCCACCAATTCCATCACACGTCGGCTTTATTCAGATTGAGATTTTTTGGAAAATGCTTTGCATATTCTGTGTTCTGTAGTCTCTTATAGACATACATGACCAGATCTGGAAATTTCTCCTGAAAATACTGGGAAGGTTCTCCAATTTTTGACTTCATCCTGAAATGAAACAGAAATATTTTGATATGCCTGCCCCAAACTCTGCATCCTCCCTTTTACAGCAGATGGCCCTGGAGATTTTTTTTGCTCCCCTGGTGTCTATAGCAGAATAAATAAAGACTTTGGAATCTGACAGAGCAAGATTCATCCTGACTATTCAATTAACAGTAAATTTCAGCAACTTAAGTTTTTTTGCACCTCAGTTTAATTATCCATACAATGGAGATAATACAATTCTACGATCTCTTATCTACAATGCTGAAATCCAAAAGGGCCCTGAAAACTGCAGACTTTGGGTGAGTCTGCAACTGAGGTTTTTGGTAGCAAAAGCTAACTCAATTAACATGGGGCTACACGTACAATGCACATTTGTTTTACCCAGCCACCCAATCTCCTGTGTTCCTTCTCATAAAAGTCGCTAGCCTTCTCTTCAAGCAGGCTCAACAAAAACTGAAAAGGAAGACAAGAACCTGATAGGAATGTCCATCATTGGCTATAAGACCCTTGTGGTGGCCTTTTCCAAATAGAAGGGAGGAATGACTTTCCCTTCATCAAAATAAGTTTTATTCTTTCCATCCAATAGCAGATGTAAACTTAGAACCAGAATTTTTTAATTATTCTCATCTCATATATGACTTATAAGAGCGAAAACAGTTCTTACACTATATACTTTTGTTCATTAATGTGCTCTCCCAAATTCCGGATGAGCTTCAGCAGGTCACCTACAGTGTTCTGATAGGTATTCCCTTTTGGATAAAATGCATTCATTTTTTTCATCACAGATTTGTCAACCTAAAAAAAAATTACACAAAAATGTGGTAACAACACAAAATAAATCCTGATAGAATGCTAATACAAAAAGGCAGAATACAAATTTGAATATAGGTCAAAACTACCACTAATTAATAAAGCAAATTAATAGAAAAGAATGGAAGTAAACACGGTACGCCATAGTGCTAATTGTAGTTGCATTTGGATGTGGGACCATAAATAACTTTAAATTTGTGTATCTATTTTCCAAGAGAATTATTTTCATAGAAATTAACTACAGTAAAACACGGTTTAGGCAATCGTTGGCTACTACATGAGGAAATTGGCTCATTATACTATACAGTACTGCTATCCTGTGGCCACCTTTCCAAATTCAAACCTGATTACATCGCCTCTTTAAAGACGGTTGTCCTGACGGAGACCAGGCCTTGCAGCCACTGCCGTAGTGAGTGTGGCTATTCTCTGTTTTGTTTGTAGTTATGGTTCCAAAGGTCACATGTTTCTCCTTGTCCCTAGGTGTCCCAGGGCAGCTGCTCTCATATTAGTAATGCCTTCTTCTTTGTGCTCTCACTTTTTTTTTCATTTATTTTTTTAATTTTTAACTGGAGGATGATTGCTTTATAATACTGTGTTAGTTTCTGCCATATAGCAACATGAATCAGCCATCAGTATGTACATATGTCCCCTCCCTCTTGAACCTCCCTCCCACCTCCACCCCTTCCCACCCCTCTAGGTTGTCATAGAGCACCTGGTTTGAGCTCCCTGCATCATAAGCAAATTCCCACTGGCTATTTATTTGCACTCACAGTCTTTGTAGATAGTTCTGATATTTGGAAATAATTTGGAGTAAGAGAATAAGATGCAACAACCATGAAGCCAGAGGGTCCCTTAGGAAGAGTAACTGGTGACTAGAAGGCTGCCTGGGTGGTACTGTCAGTTTCTTGCAGAACTTACTGGGCAGCGGGAAAGACAGATGTTAAGCCAGCAATTACAAGTGTGATGTGTGGTCTAGAGGCAGACAAGAGAAGGAAAGCAAAACGAGACCCAGAAACGAGGAGGTATGGGAGAAGCAGAGCCCTACATCAGGCCCAAGATATGGAAGATGTTGGTCCCACTCAAAGACGAGAGTTATGGATTTTCCCATAATGCTCTGCTTATATCTCAGGGGGTACCCAGCATGTATCCCACAGCCATCCCTTCTGTAGGTCTCTCAGCCCCACTTGGATGCTATACTCTGCTTTGTACAGCCATGACCTTGCGTGGTCCTAACACATACTTGTATTTGACAGATGTCTTCTAATTAATAATAGTGAAAGTTCTGATGGTGCCAATTAGACTGAATGAGTGATTAATTATTATGCTCCACCATAAGTGCATGTGTGCTAAGTTGCTTCAGTCATGTCTGACTCTGTACGACCCTATGGACTGTAGCCCGCCAGGCTCCTCTGTCCATGGGATTCTCCAGGCAAGAACATTGAAGTGGGTTGCCATGCCTTCCTTCAGAGGATATTCGCAACCCAAGGATCAAACCCACGTCCCTTGAGTCTTCTGCATTGGCAGGTGGGTTCTTTACTATTAGTGCCACCTGGGAAGCCCATGTTCCACTATATTGAATTCAAATTGGGTGGACCTTCTCTGGAAAAGAAGGAATTTGAAAGATGATTGTTTTTTGTTTCTCTGTTTTCTCATCCAGAGAGTAGGTGTGGGTGTGTGGATGCTCAATGCTGGGCTGTTCACCGGCATCAGAGGCAGCCAGTCTCCCTGGATGGAAATGCCCCTGTGGAAGCACCTCCCTTGGACTAAACTCTATTTAATCAGCTGCTCTTGTCACAGTGGAAATATAATTATTAGTCAGACCTCACTCAGAAAATAAGGCTTGAGAAAATGAGTCACAGAAGAGGAAAAGGCTTTTGGGCTGTGACAAGTCCATCCTAAAGAGGAGCCTAGATGAGTATCTCAGGAGGACCTTGCCTAGAGCAGAGACCCAGAAGAGCTGAGGGGGTCTGGGTTGGGAGGAGGGCAAGGAAAACTCCTCTTACCCCTTGATTGAACCAGGCTCGTAGTATAAGAAAGTTAGGAAAACCAACATAACACACGACAGATTCTTATTCCTGGAATAACTCCCACACCATAGGAGTTGTTCATACCTTTTTTGTCCACTGGGCAAAACTTGGAAGTTCAGATGTTTCAGGTTGCAGAAGCTGGAGGATCCTGCCATTAGTATTTCGTGTTTTGATGTCAGATTCGTTTCCCACATCCCGGAGGGTCCGGTAGCGGCTGAGAATGACAGAATCATCATGATCATTCCACCTTTCCCACTTTTCCCAGAAAGAGAAAATTATTAGATTTTGGCATTTGATAAGAGTAATTAAAGCATATCTCTAAACAATCTGCACAATAGGAAAGCTCTCGCTGTCTCTTTTTGCCCGAATCATTTTTCTATTCTTCAATGGAGAAAATCAGATCCAGAGAAGTTAAGTCACTCCTCCAATGACATCCTCCCAGGAAATTCCAAGCTGAGAGAAAAGCCTGGGTCTGCTGATTCCCAGCCTGACTCTTGCCCACCTCATCATGATGGTTAATTTCATCTGTTAATTTCACCAACCATGCACACAGCACTCAGATTAAATATTACTCTGGGTATGTCTGTGGGGATGTTTCCAGAGGAGATTAGCATTTGAACCAGTGAAGCAGACTGCCCTTCCCAGTGCGAGTGGGCATCATCCAATCTATGGGTGGCCTGAACAGAATGAAAGGGGAAATTTGCCCCCTCCCTGCTGGTCACTTTGGCTGGGACATGGTTCTACTCCTGCCCTCAGTTCTCCAAGTTCTCAGGCCTTCGGATCTTTACTGGAATCTGCATCTTCAGCTCTCCTGGTTCCCACGCTTTTGAATTCAGACTAAATTATACAGCTGACTTTCCTGGGTCACCAGCTTGAAGAGGGCAGATGGTAGAACTTCTCAGCCCCAGTATTGCATGAGGCATTTCCTTATTTTGTATATATATCAGGTTGGTTGAAAAGTTCTTTGCAGTTCTTCTATAGTGACATCTTATGGAAAAACCCAAATGAACTTTTTGGCCAACCCAATATAAAGAGCCCTGACTAATACACTCACCATCTCCATCCTCCTGCTGCTGCTGCTAAGTCGCTTCAGTTGTGTCCAACTCTGTGTGACCCCAGAGATGGCAGCCCACCAGGCTCCCCTGTCCCTGGGATTCTCCAGTCAAGAACACTGGAGTGGGTTGCCATTTCCTTCTCTAAGAGGCCTGTAATATACACTATTTTCCTTACCTCTCCCAACTCCAAAAGAAGGGATGAGCCAGCAGGCTACTCAGATGGCCCTTCACATTGTCCCCAGGGACTAACAGATGCTGAGTGAGGTCCCGAGTCTCTTCATCTTGAGCATGCTTAATCAACTCTTCAGTTCTTAGATCCTTCAGCGTCTCAAAAGAAACATTTCCCTTGTTTACCACATACAGGACCAGCAATCCCAGGGCCTGCACAGAAGCCATGAGTGAATGAAAGTCATTCAGTATGTCTGACTCTTTGCAACCCCATGCACTGTAGCCCACGAGGCTCCTCTGTCCATGGGATTCTCCAGGAAAGAATACTGGAGTGAGTTGCCATTCCCTTCTCCAGGGGATCTTCCCCACCCAGGGATCAAACCCAGGTCTCCTGCATTGTAGGCAGATTCTTTACCATCTAAGCCACCAGGGAAGCCCATAAATCAAGTCAAAAGTGCTTATGAATTAGCACCCTATTTGGGGAACTTTGGAGGGTGGGGCACAGGCTATGAGCAAATGGAAAATGGGTAGAATCTCAAGGAGCCCACAGGTTGGGTATGGGCTTGGGCATGGATAACTCTTCAAGAAAGTGTAGTTTAGATTTATAAGGAGCAAAAGATAATCCCAGGCCAGAGCTGTCAGAGCAGGCTGTGTAGAGGAAGAGGAATTTGAGCTAGACCTCAAAGTACAAATAGAATTTTTAGATAAACCAGGGAAAGGGAGAGGGTTTTAAACAAGGGGCGGCGGGTGCTCAGAGTCTGGCTAGGAACAGGGACTTTGGGTTAGGCCTGTGTCAGGCAGGAGATGAAAGAGCCAGACCAAGTCCAGAAGAACACAGTGAACACCCCAGGAGTCAGGACACAGCAGGGAGGAAAGACTAGGGAAGAGACCAGCACAGGAACTTCTGCATTAAGAAAGACACCAGTCAGGGAAGGAGCTCAAAGCTGGAGCCACTGAGCCAGAAAGGCCAGGCATGGATGAAGAACTCTTACCAACTGGGTTGGAAGTTCAGCACCCTGGAGAACTCCAGGGGCCAGCTGCCCTAACGGGTCAGAGTCTATCCAGGAGCTGTGGTCTACAGAGGCTATATGTCTCCTGCTTTGTCTCCTCTTTGGGGAAACAGTTATTTAGGATCTTAACCTGTGGGGCCAAGTATAGTCTCTTTTGAGCTGGGCATCAATCCCATCATTCCCATGTGCTTCAGAGGGCCTTAGCATCTGGCCCTCCTAGGAGTTTAGCACATGTATTTGAATAGAGTGGGAAAAGAAATCTCATTTACTTTGTCTTCAGGCAACAAATACCTCCTACAGGAATTGTGGAATTATTCTGGAGAAATCTCCTGGAGGTAATTCTTCAAGAAATGTGGCATGCTCAACGTATTTGTTATTTAGCCTGTGAGGGTAAAGAGACATCTAAAGAGATACAGAAACGGCCACTGCAAGGACCAACTCCACACCCACCCAGAGACATGCTATTGTCTGCAACGGAGTGAGGGCCATCATACCAGGGAAATGCCTTGAAACTTCTTTCTTTCCTAGGCAAAATAGGAACGTCCTTTAATCAGCCACAGGAAGTAAGATAATGAATGAATAAGGAAGCAGAGAGATGGAAAAGAAAACTGTTTCTAGAAATTACCTTTAGATCTCTCTTGATTTCCTGTGGATCTCCAGTCCCCTTGCTGCTTTTATCAAAATCTGCCAGGCAAGCACCATTCTTGGAATCTAAAGGAGAGTTTGTGGAGATGCATTGAAATTGCTTATTCTTGGGTGGGATGTATGGAGAGGGTAACATGGGAACTTACATTACCATATGTAAAATAGATAGCCGATGGGAATTTGCTGTATGACTCAGGGAACTCAAACTGGGGCTCTGTAACAACCTAGAGGGTGGGAGGTGGGTGGGAGGTTCAAGAGGGAGGGGACATGTATATTGTGGCTGATTCTTGTTGACGTTTGGCAGAAATCAACACAATACTGTAAAGCAATTATCCTTCAATTAAAAATATATATAAATACATTTTAAAAAAAGAAAATCCTCAATCCCCATGTTATAATTAATTTACATAAATCTGTAACTCAATGTACAATCCATCATTGATGAGGAAGACAATGATGAGCTCATATCTGCCGTGTTTACTTTTCAAAACGGTCATGTGCACTGCGTTCTTTGACCTACTGGTGTCTGCCAAGAGTGAGATTTACATTTTACTCATCCCAAGCCACGGGTTGGGGAAGCATGAGGATAAGTATAGCTAGCTCCCTCTTCATGCAATTCCTGGGGTCAAAGAGCACAGATTTGTAAAGAAGCTGCTGGCAGGAGTTAAGGTTACGTCCTATAGCTGAAGAACAACTGGACCTTAGAGCTGAAGGGTCCAAATCCAAGACCACCTTAGCATAGCACTCCACCAAATCAAGCCCACTCGCCACTGCCCACTATGACACTGTCATCTGTGACACGAGTCAACCAAGTGTTTCTAATGAGTCGTTGCCTCCCTCCCCTCTTCAGCATTTTCCTCCCTTGAAGGAAGGCACTGAGTCCTCAGAAACATGGATAAGAGAGCTGGAGAACAGAGTGAAAGGTGATTTGTCCTCAAAGAGGTGGCTTAAAGAAGTTTGAGAAGGAAAGCTGGGTAACCGCAGATACCAGCCAGTTCAACTGTGTACTCAGAGCCCTTTCATTATGAATTTGGACCTCAGCATTGTAGGGAAATCCAGAGTCTAACAAAAATGAACTCATCAAATTTTTCAACAAATGTCTCATGACAGAAAAAATGATGGTGAGGAAGGAGAACACAGTCCTTGCTCTACAGAGTTTAGAGTCTCTGGGCAAGGAGACCGATAGTAAAGGAATAAATACATGGCTAAACATCAACTGCAGTTTTGAAAATGCTAGCCAAAAGTTCAGGATGCCCTAAAAGTGTACCATGAGAAGAGCTACATGGCTGCATAGAGAGGGGGAAGTTTTAAGGAAGAGATGCCTAGAGAATTTCCTGGAGACACAGTGGTTAGGACCCCACGCTTCCAGTGTAAGGGGCATGGGTTCAATCCCTGGTCAGGGAACTAAGATCCCACAAGCCTCAGGGTGAGGCCCCCCCAAAAAAAGGAAGAGATGCCTAGAGAGAAAAGATCAGTAGAAATTGGATAGGTGAGTGGAATGGGGAAGAAAGGGAAGAGAGAATTTCAGATAGGAAGTCATGGAGAATAAGGAGCAGATGGGGAGCACATCATAAATCACAGACTGTTTTCAATTATTTCAATAATTCCCTTCACTTATTTAAGCCACTTTGTGTTTTCTGCTACAGAAATTTGAAAGTGTTTAATGGAACCCTTCACATCTCTTCTAGCATTTGATTTTTCTTTTTTTCCCATGAAAAGTGAAAGTGTTAGTCACTCAGTCCTCTCTGACTCTTTGTGATCCATGGATTATAGTTCATCAAGGCTCCTCTGTCCGTGGGGTTTTCCAGGCAAAAATACTGGAGTGGGGTGCCATTTCCTTCTCCAGGGGAATCTTCCTGATCCAGCAATTGAACCCCTGTCTCCTGCATCGCAGGCAGTTTCTTTACCATCTGAGCCCAATTTTTTATTTTTAGTTTCAACAGGCATTGTTAAAGTGCTATAAATATTTTAAAGCTTACAGCCAATTTCTGAATATAGCATCAAGAAGGACTTTGGCCCTGCTGACACCTGACTTGGTACCGGTGGAACTGGTTTCACGCTTCTGGCCTCCAGAACCATGGGAGATTAAATTCCTATTGTTTTAAGGCACAAAGTTTGTGACAATTTCTTTCAACAGCCATGGGAAAGTTATACATTTGGTTATAGTTATGTTTCTTTGGGTATAAATTCTCTTGTTTCATGCCTCTCTTTCACGGTACTGAGAGGGTAACAGGCAGGAGGGTCAAGGGTTTCCAAACGGAGGAAATAGGCTGCAAGTGTCAGACATTTTTTATCTCTCTTAAGGGGCAGGAGGAAACAAATTACAAATGTTAAGATTTTTTTTCCCCTTTTCTATACAAATTTTAAAAGAGGTTTCTCTGAAAATTCTGTGTTGCCATGATGACACCGAGCTCCACCTGAACTTCAGCTCAGTTCGGTTCAGTTCAGTTGCTGAGTCGTGTCCAACTCTTTGAAACCCCACGGACTGCAGCAAACCAGCCCTGTCCATCACCGACTCCCGGAGTTTACTCAAACTCATGTCCATTGAGCCAGTGATGCCATCCAACCATCTCATGTTGTCCCCTTCTCCTCCCACCTTCAATCTTTCCCAACATCAGGGACTTTTCAAATGAGTCAGTTCTTCGCATCAGGGGGCCAAAGTATTGGAGCTTCAGCTTTAGCATCAGTCCCTCTAATGAATATTCCGGACTGATTTCCTTTAGGATGGACTGGTTGGATTTCCTTGCAGTCCAAGGGACTCTCAAGAGTCTTCTGCAACACCACAGATCAAAAGAATCAATTCTTCAGTGCTCAGCTTTCTTTATAGTCCAACTCTCACATCCGTATATCAGATCAGATCAGTCTCTCAGTCGTGTCCGACTCTTTGCCACCCCATGAATCGCAGCATGCCAGGCCTCCCTATCCATCACCATCTCCCAGAGTTCACTCACACTCACGTCCATAGAGTCAGTGATGCCATCCAGCCATCTCATCCTCTGTCATCCCCTTCTCCTCCTCCCCCAATCCCTCCCAGCATCAGAGTCTTTACCAATGAGTCAACTCTTCACATGAGGTGGCCAAAGTACTGGAATTTCAGCTTTAGCATCATTCCTTCCAAAGAAATCCCAGGGCTGATCTTCAGAATGGACTGTTTGGATCTCCTTGCAGTCCAAGGGACTCTCAAGAGTCTTCTCCAACATCACAGTTCAAAAGCATCAATTCTTCGGTGCTCAGCCTTCTTCACAGTCCAACTCTCACATCCATACATGACCACTGGAAAAACCATAGCCTTGACTAGACGAACCTTTGTTGGCAAAGTAATGTCTCTGCTTTTAAATATGCTATCTAGGTTGGTCATAACTTTCCTTCCAAGGAGTAAGCATCTTTTAATTTCATGGCTGCAGTCACCATCTGCAGTGATTTTGGAGCCCCCCAAAATAAAGTCTGACACTGTTTCCATTGTTTCCCCATCTATTTCCCACGAAGTGATGGGACCAGATGCCATGATCTTTGTTTTCTGAATGTTGAGCTTTAAGCCAACTTTTTCACTCTCCTCTTTCACTTTCATCAAGAGGCTTTTTAATTCCTCTTCACTTTCTGCCATAAGGGTGGTGTCATCTGCATATATGAGGGTATTGATATTTCTCCCAGCAATCTTGATTCCAGCTTGTGTTTCTTCCAGTCCAGCATTTCTCATGATGTACTCTGCATATAAGTTAAATAAACATGGTGACAATATACAGCCTTGACGAACTCCTTTTCCTATTTGGAACCAGTCTGTTATTCGATGACAAGTTCTAACTGTTGCTTCCTGACCTGCATACAGATTTCTCAAGAGGCAGATCAGGTGGTCTGGTATTCCCATCTCTTTCAGAATTTTCCACAGTTTATTGTGATCCACACAGTCAAAGGCTTTGGCATAGTCAATAAAGCAGAAATAGATGCTTTTGTGGAACTCTCTGGCTTTTTCCATGATCCAGCGGATGTTGGCAATTTGATCTCTGGTTCCTCTGCCTTTTCTAAAACCAGCTTGAACATCAGGAAGTTCACGGTTCACGTATTGCTGAAGCCTGGCTTGGAGAATTTTGAGCATTACTTTACTAGTGTGTGAGATGAGTGCAATTGTGCAGTAGTTTGGGCATTTTTTGGCATTGCCTTTCTTTAGGGCTGGAATGAAAAGTGACCTTTTCCAGCCCTGTGGCCACTGCTGAGTTTTCCAAATTTGCTGGCATATTGAGTGCAGCACTTTCACAGCATCATCTTTCAGGATTTGGAATAGCTCAACTGGAATTCCATCACCTCCACTAGCTTTGTTCGTAGTGATGCTTTCTAAGGCCCACTTGACTTCACATTCCAGGATGTCTGGCTCTAGGTCAGTGATTACACCATCGTGATTATCTGGTTCATGAAGCTCTTTTTTGTACAATTCTTCTGTGTATTCTTGCCACCTCTTCTTAATATCTTCTGCTTCTGTTAGGTCCATACCATTTCTGTCCTTTATCGAGTCCATCTTTGCATGAAATGTTCCTTTGGTATCTCTGATTTTCTTGAAGAGATCCCTAGTCTTTCCCATTCTGTTGTTTTCCTCTATTTCTTTGCATTGATCGCTGGAGAAGGCTTTCTTATCTCTTCTTGCTATTCTTTGGAACTGTGCATTCAGATGTTTATATCTTTCCTTTTCTCCTTTGCTTTTCGCTTCTCTTCTTTTCACAGCTATTTGTAAGGCCTCCCCAGACAGCCATTTTGCTTTTTTGCATTTCTTTTCCATGGGGATGGTCTTGATCCCTATCTCCTGTACAATGTCACGAACCTCATTCCATAGCTCATCAGGCACTCTATCTATCAGATCTAGGCCCTTAAATCTATTTCTAACTTCCACTGTATAATCATAAGGGATTTGATTTAGGTCACACTTGAATGGAAAAATCATAGCCTTGACTAGACGGATCTTTGTTGGCAAAGTAATGTCTCTGCTTTTTAATATGCTGTCTAAGTTGGTCATAATTTTTCTTCCAAGGAGCAAGTGTCTTTTAATTTCATGTCTGCAATCACCATCTGCAGTGATTTTGGAGCCCAAAAAATGAAGTCAGCCACTGTTTCCCCATCTATTTGCTATGATGTGATGGGACTAGATGCCATGATTTTAGTTTTCTGAATGTTGAGCTTTAAGCCAACTTTTTCACTCTGCTCTTTCACTTTCATCAAGAGGCTCTTTAGTTCTTCTGCCATAAGGGTGGTGTCGTCTGCATATCTGAGGTTATTTATATTTCTCCCAGCAATCTTGATTCCAGCTTGTGCTTCATCCAGCCCAGCATTTCTGAACTTAACTTTTCTCAACCCTTGAGCTAACCAGTGCATTTTTCTTATGGAAATATTTGTCTTAAACTATGTTAATGAACTATGTATTTACCCTAGACTCTGTCTTCAAGTCAGTTCCGCCTGAGACTCAGAACCCACTTGACAAAACAGTATGTTTTACTCATACATTGTTCTCCTAATCTATGTTAATGAAACTCTATATTTACTTGGAAACCTGCCTTTCTTCAAGATTCATGTCAATCGTTTTATAACCCGGGATGACTCACCTGATGCCAACGTTATCTCAAAATGCGTGTTGTGGGTGAGGGGCCTGGTGCCAGTCTCTGAGTTTTGAGACATTTCCTTTCTCTAATTAGCAGAATGCTAGCAGCTATATAAAATCTGGCTACAGACTAGCAGGGGGGCACTCCTTCTGCCCCCTGCTGATCTCTATGTCAGAAGCTTTCTCTATCTCTTATACCTTAATAAAGCTTTATTACACAAAAGCTCTGAGCGATCAAGCCTTGTCACTGGCCCTGGATTGAATTCTTCTCCTCCAGAGGCCAAGAATCCTGGCGTCTTTTGTGGTTCAGCAACAACCTTTCAATATCAGCAACTCTTATAACTTTTTTCTTTTTGCCACATTGTGTGGCATTTGGAATTTTAGTTCCCCAACCAGGAATGGAACCCAGGGCCCCTGCATTGGAAGCAGGGAGTCCCAACCACTAGAAACACCAGGGAAGTCTACCAGCAACTCTTAGGTGATTTTTGACTGTATGTCTTACATTGCGGTTGAGACACCCAGACATCCTGTGAGTTGCTTCTGTTAATGCCATCCAACACAGAGGAGGGATGAGAGCACTGTCAGATCTTCTGCTTTGCATTTTTTTCAGTGAAGCTCTGGGGAAAGCGGGCCATGCCACTTAATAGTTGCTTTGGCAGATATCTGCGTGTATAACAGCTCTTTGTTTCTCTCTTTTTTTTTCTGAATTCTTATGTTTTTTTTTTAATTTATTATTAAGTGGAAGATAATTGCTTTACACTATTGTGTTGGCTTCTGCCATAAAACAATGTGAATCAGTCGTAAGTATACCTATATCCCTTCCTCTTGAATCTTACCCCATCCGCCCCTCTAACTTGGCACAGAGCACTGTGTTGGGCTCCCTATGTTATACAGCAGCTTCCTATTAGCTATCTATTTTATTCATGGTCAGGTTATGTGCTACTCTCTCAATTCGTCCCACCCTCTCCTTGCCACCCACCCCCCAGCCCCTGCTTCAAACAATAAATGCTGAAGAGCATGTGGAGGAAAGGGAATCCTTTTGCACTGTTGGTGGGGATGTAAATTGATACAGCAACAATGGAGAACAGTATGGAGATTCCTTTAAAAACTAGGAATAAAACTACCATATAGCCCAGTAATCCCACTACTGGACACATACCCTGAGGAAACCGTAACTGAAAAAGACACATATACCCCAGAGTTCATCACAGCACTATTTACAATAGCTTGGACATGGGAGCAACATAATGTACACCGACAGATGAATGGATAAAGAAGTTGTGGTACATATATATAATGGAATATTTCTCAGCCATATAAAGAAAGACATTTGAGTCTTTCTCTTAAAATCATCAGTGACTCAATGTCTCAAGCAGTCCCCCTGTCTGCAGGCAGAAAGGCCTGTCATAGATGCTTGGTCCCTAGGGGAGAGGGGAAGCCCAGGGTTTGATCTTCCTAGTTTCTACTGAGGTAGCAATCTGTCTGCTCTCTGGTCCTTGGTTCTGTCCTGTTTCTGGCTTCCATCGCTTTTGAGTGGTGCTTTTCCATACTCTTTCCACTTTCATGAGTAATGTTTTTCTGTGGCTTTCTGACTTTGTCCTGGGCTCCTATGCTATTCTTCAATCCCATCCTATCTATGTTTAGTCTCTCCATGATTCCTCAAGGATTTTGTCCTCTAAGAATTCTTTTTTAAATGTTGATTTTAATTACAAATTCACTTAAAAATCTTTTCCCATCATTTGAAGAATTTAATACAGGGAAGAGTCTGCAGTATGTGCTAGGTTCACCAACTTGATACAGAAATATAATCGATTCTTTATTGTTCACGCTTAGGAATGGAAGAAGTGGTGCTAGAAATTTTGAAGAATAGGTAGTCAGAGATTATTTTTCTTTAGAATGTGATGTGTGACCCTTTCGCATCAAAATCAGAAGGTAGAATTGGGAAGGTCCTCACCCCTGAATGAACCTCAAAGACTCTTTCTCACCAGTTGGAGTTGTACATACTTCTGGCCCTTGTCCATCTCCCCAGCAAAGCTGCTTAAAACCAGGAAGGAATGGCATGAGCACCTGTCCTCAAACTAAATCCAGATCTTATGTGTACCTATTTCTCTCTTCCAGTACCTTATATACTGCTCTCTGCCTCTAAATGCCCACACCTTCTTTTCGCCCTGGTCCCTTACACCAAGTTTAAACTCAGTGCGTATCTGTAGGTTAGGTATCCACTTTCACTTTAGCCATCTAGACAAGTACCTGGCCTTTGTTGGGCACGTACCATGTACAAGTGACTTGTCCATTTGACACACAGCACTTAGACTTTGTAACAACCTTTTGAAGGAGGTATTATCAGTCCCAAGTGAGGAAACCAACACTCACAGAATTAAGCAACTTGCTTGAGGTTACAAAACTACAAAGTGGTGGGACTAGGCTGCAAGGCTCCCTAAACCTGGCTGAAGCTGAGGATCTTTCTAAATTATTATCTATGTTTGGCTGCACTGGGTCTTCATTGCTGCAAGAGGGCTTTTCTCTAGCTGTGGACAGCAGCAGTTACTCCCTAGTTTTGGTTCAGGGCTTCTCATTTTGGTGACTTCTCCTGCTGTGGAGTACAGGCTCTAGAATAAGGGCTTCAGTAGTTATGGCACATGGGCATAGTTGCCTGGCGACAGGTGAAATCTTCCTGGACCAGGGATCAAACATGTGTCCCTGCATTGGCAGGCGGGTTCTCAACCACTGGACCACCAGGGAAGTCCAAGCCGAGGCTCTTACTACTGCACTACCTTGCCCCCTGGGACTTTATACTCAGCTCTGTTTGTTTCCTTGAACGTTGCTTTAGTGTATGGTCTTGGTTTACAAGAGTGCACACTGACTTGTTCAGCCTGCTTGCAGTGTGTTTCACTTGTGTCACATCTTATCCTGGATCCCAAGACTGACCTCAGTTTTGCCATTAAGTTTCACAGTAACTGAGCACACACACAACATTCACCATTAACTGCCACCTTGTCTGAAGGAACACACTTTCTAGATTCTCTTAGTTACAGACTACTCTAAGAATTCGAACTTGGAGTTGGCTCCATCCAAGACCTACATTCATATTTGTATTTGCCAAGGGCAGCATAAGCTTAGCCTGGTATTCCATGAGCTTCCTTCACCTACACACGGAATAACACAGGTTCTACCTGGTAGCAGGAGAAACCGCACTGTATCTACAGATTTGCTACATTCATCCTCAAATTGAACAATCCACACTGACTCTAGTTCTTTCCTATTCTGCCATGAAAAGCTGTTCCTCTGATAAATAAAGACCCTACATTTCTAGAGAAGACTGGGGACTCACCTATTAAGATGTTCTGCGGTTGCAGATCCTGATGAGTGTATCCAGACAGGTGTAGTTCCTCAACAGCCCTAAACAGAGATGAGAGGATGTTTCGGGCAAATTCATCTTCCTTGTTTTGTACAGCCTCTTCTCTGCGGTCGGCCAAGTGCTTCTCCAGAGTGTGCTCACACAGGGCAAGGCACACATACAGACCATCCCTGTCGCTCTCACTGCCATAGAATGTCACCACGTGACTGTTGGCTCGGTTGCTCTGCAGACAAGAGACTTCATTTTGTCCCTGTGTGCTGTCTTTAGAGAACCGCTTCACAGCTACCTCTTGTTCCTCATAGAACCCCAGGTAGATGCCCCCTTCGGAAGTGTCAGCGATTTTATATTCTTCATCAATAAAGATCTTGAGTTTACCTATCATAGGGCGGTATATCCTGTGGAGATGTTTCAGAGCCTCCCCCCAACGTAAGCTCTGAGGCTTCCAAGCTTTAGCGGGAGGGCAGAAGTCTTCTACGGCTCCATACTGGCGAAGGAACTTTGCAAGGTCAGGGTCATAATTGCGCTTTGCTATTGCAACAAGGTCCCCGCATTCTGTGCTGGCTCCTTTGCGACACAGCAACTGGGCAATTTCCTTCAGCTTGAGCTCGACAGCAAGCAGCAGGGCTGTTTTACCCTCACTGTCTGTGTCATTAATCTCTATAGCTGTTTGTTCCAGAAGCATCTGCACCAGATCCAGGTTCTTCTTTTCCACTGCCAAGATCAGCGGCGTCTTCCTTCCTTCCCCCCTCACGTTGACATCAACCTTATAGTCCAGCAGAAGGCGAGTAATGGCTTTCACCTTCTCATCATCAGAGTTCAGAAGAGCATAGATCAAAGCGTTTCTGCCCCTATTGTCCCGGGCATTGACATCTGCCCCCATCTCATGAAGGAGGATCTCTACGACATCTACATGCCCTCTTCTAGCAGCATCCATAAGAGCGGTGGCCCCTCCTTTCTTGATCCTCTCTTGATCCTCCGTTGTCTTTCTGTGCAAATTCACCTCTGCTCCGTTGTTATACAGGAACCTTAAGGCTTCGACTTTGCCATACACAGCAGCTTCCATGAAAGCTGTGAAGCCATTAACATCGCACTCATTGACATCTGCTACTTTAGGAAGTAATAGTTTGAGCAACCTCACGTTTCCCACAATCCCAGCAATGATGAAGGGAGTGGCCCCATTCTTCTTCCGCAGACAAGGCTCAGCACCATGACTAAGCAGAAGATCCACAATGTCCTCTCTGTCAACTTGTACTGCATTATGCAAAGGTGACCAGCCCCATTCTTCCTGGAAATTGACATCAGCCCCTCTTTCTAGCAATTGCTGGACCAACTCAATGTCTTCAGCTTTAACAGCTTTAATCAATGAATGATTGTCTCCCATTGAAGCCTTCCCGTTACTAGAGGGTGTGGGTCTTTCCTGAGGGTTGTTACGGCTCTCGGTCTCCATGATGGTATATACCACTGGCCACAATTTTCTTGCCTTCTCTTTGAGAAAGTGAAAACTTATCTTCTTGGGATTTGATCAAAGAGACATGGAACTGTTAGAAACTCCTGTCAGGGGAAATAGGAATTGTCTGGCTACAGACCACCAGTATGAGGAGGCACAATACTCTTGAGGTCTTCTGACTTTTCACCTGGAGATGAGAGAGGTAATTTGTAGTGTTACAAGAGTGAGAAAAAATTTGAATTAGAGAAATTAACTTTACTAGCAATGTTTTCTGGAGAAGGCAGTGGCACCCCACTCCAGTACTCTTGCCTGGAAAATCCTATGGATGGAGGAGCCTGGAGGGCTGCAGTCCACAGGGTCACTAAGAGTCGGACACAACTGAGCAACTTCACTTTCACTTTTCACTTTCCTGCATTGGAGAGGGAAATGGCAACCCACTCCAGTGTTCTTGCCTGGAGAATCCCAGGGACGGGGGAGCCTGGTGGGCTGCTGTCTATGGGGTCGCACAGAGTTGGACACGACTGAAGCGACTTAGCAGCAGCAGCAGCAATGTTTTCAAAATACATCTATTACAGAATTGTTTATTATAGGATATTATAAATATATATCTTTTCATACTGTTCATGGGGTTCAGTCCTGAATATTCATTAGAAGGACTGATGTTGAAGTTGAACCTCCAATAATTTGGCCACCTGATGTGAAGAGCCGACTCACTGGAAAAGACCCTGATGTTGGGAAAGATTGAGGGCAGGAGGAGAAGGGGGCAACAGAGGATGAGATGGTTAGACAGCATCACCGACTCAATGGACATGAATTTGAGCAAGCTCTGGGAGACAATGAAGGACAGAGGAGCCTGGTGTGCTGCAGTCCAGGGTGTCACAAAAAGTCAGCCACAACTTAGCAACTGAACAGCAGCAACAACACAAATATATGTAAATTGTAAACAAGAAAAGTATTACTCTATTCTCCCAGTGCTTAGAAACAGGCATAGTTAATATTTTAGTATAGTCTATAAATTAGTTTTTAAAATAGTTGGGCTCATGATCTGTAACTTTGTATTTGGCTTCCTTTCATTTAACACCTTAATTATAAATAATGTCTTATGTTATTACAAAGTATTTTAAAATATTTTAATGTCTGCAATAGACCATCAGAGAGGTGTTTCAGTTCCCTACTACTGAGCAGATTTTTAAAGTAACTTTTAAACAAGAGTTTCATATTTCGATTTTTTTTCACAATTCTAAATAATGTTGCAGCAAATTTAGCTTATTTTATCTTGTTATGAAATTAAAAGACGCTTACTCCTTGGAAGAAAAGTTATGACCAACCTAGATAGCATATTCAAAAGCAGAGACATTACTTTGCCAACAAAGGTCTGTTTAGTCAAGGCTATGGTTTTTCCAGTGGTCATGTATAGATGCGAGAGTTGGACTGTGAAGAAAGCTGAGTGCCGAAGAATTGATGCTTTTGAACTGTGGTGTTGGAGAAGACTCTTGAGAGTCCCTTGGACTGCAAGGAGATCCAGTCCATTCTAAAGGAGATCAGTCCTGGGTGTTCTTTGGAAGGAATGATGCTAAAGCTGAAACTCTAATACTTTGGCCACCTCATGCAAAGAGTTGACTCATTGGAAAAGACTCTGATGCTGGGAGGGATTGGGGACAGGAGGAAAAGGGGATGACAGAGGATGAGATAACTGGATGGTATCACGGACTCGATGGACATGAGTTTGAGTGAACTCCAGGAGATGGTGATGGACAGGGAGGCCTGGCGTGCTGTGATTCATGGGGTGGCAAAGAGTCAGACACGACTGAGCAACTGAACTGAACTGAACCGATCTTGTTTTCTTATGATAGATCTTATAATAGATTTCTTACAATTGATTTCAAAGAACTGAATGACCAGTCAAAGGCTATGATTGTTTTTAAGATTCTCAGCCTATATTAATACATTTTTTTCCAATGCCATATAAACACACTCTTATTAGAAATAAATGGCCTCTTTAAAAAACCAGAACCCTTGTTTAATAAGAAAATATATGTTTTTCATCAATCTGCATTTCTGGTTGAGCATGCTCAGTCCATTCCTGGCTCTTTGCAAGTGCAAAAGTGTGCACACCTATTCAAAGTAGTGTAGAGTAAGCAGCAGTCCCCAAACTTTTGGGCACCAGGGACCAGTTTTGTGGAAGACAATTTTTCCACGGACTGGGGGTGGGGTAGGGGTGCATTTGGAGATGATTCAGAGCATGACATTTATTGTGCACTTTATTTCTATTATTATTACATCAGCTCCAACTCAAGTCATCTGGCATTAGACCACAGAGGATGGGGACTCCTGGAGTAGAGGAAAGAACTCAAACTCCCATCTCTGCAAGATCTAAGTTTGGCCCCTGGTTGTGTAACTCTGCTGCTGCTAAGTCACTTCAGTCATGTCCAACTCTGTGCAACCCCATAGACGGCAGCCCACCAGACTCCCCTGTCCCTGGGATTCTCCAGGCAAGAACACTGGAGTGGGTTGCCATTTCCTTCTCCAATGCATGAAAGTGAAAAGTGAAGTCGCTCAGTTGTGTCCGACTCTTAGCTACCCCATGGACTGCAGCCTACCAGGCTTCTTCGCCCATGGGATTTTCCAGGCAAGAGTACTGGAGTGGGTTGCCATTGTGTAACTCTAGACTCTTCCTAATTGTGTAACCTTAGATTATTGAGTCTGAATTTTTTGTTTCCTCAAATAGGGATGACAAAAAATACAGTCCCCCATATAAAGTGCACTGAAGTAGGGAGAGGGTAAAATATTAGGCCTTCAATAAATGGTAGAGCTAATTACATCACTTTATGAAAAGAAGAAGAAACAAACTTTAACACACCCTGCTCTTCCCACCCAGTGCTTTACATGCTACACAAATAGGGAACCTATGAGGGGTCAAATTAGTCCAACTGCCCTCCATCAGATCTGAGCCATTTAGATACAATTCAGACAGCAGAGGGCAGCAAACTTACCTGAATGTTTATAACTGCTTCTGCTACAAAAATCACAAAGCAACCATTTTTCAGCAGTCCCACCTGCCTGACAGTCTCAAAGCCTCCAGTCTCAGAGAGCTAACCGAATGTGCAGCGGAAGCACAGTCACCCAGCGATGAACTCTTTGGATAAAATGTTTGTGTAAACAACTTTATCGACAGTGAATGTGAGGGGAGCTGGAAAAGATCAAGGAAAGAAAGAAGCTCAAAGAAACCTGGAGGATTCAGGGTTTCTTCAAACTTCTTTTCTTCTCTGCTCCTTTATTTATTCCAGGCGCTTCCTCCAACTGCTAACTTCAAAGTAATACAATCATTTAAGAACACTACACCTTGGACTAACTTATGAGGAAATGCAAAAAAAAAAAATAGTAGTAAGACTCCACAGCCTGTAGCCCACCAGGCTTCTCTGTCCGTGGAATTTTCCAGGCAAGAGTACTGGGTTGCCATTTCCTGCTCCAGGGAATAATAATAATAACAATAATAAAAGAACTCCGAGTAAAACATCAGAGTAGAAAATAAAAACAGCTCAACAAAAGCCTTGCGAAAGGAGAGTCTTGCTTTCAGTTTCATTTTCCCCACTCGACCAGAGGAGCCTGATAAACAGAGACGCCTTGAAGAAATAATGTGTGGATTATGACAGAACCCTGGAAATCTCAGAAGGGCTTAGGTGCAAAGGTTCCCCTGGGACTGGCCGGCTGGCTCCGTGCTCCTTCCTCTCCCCCAGTTCCACACCCACTTCAGCTCCAGTCCCCAAAGCCCGAGGAATCCTTCAAAGAAAACACCTTCTCAAGCTTTCCCAGCTCTCCTCCCTCTGCGTATCCTACCTTCTAAACGCAGATGCCTCGTCCTCAGTCATTCCTCTGACGGCATCTAACCGTCAAATACTGTTGCCAGCAGGAAAACAACCCCTCCTGGGAACTGAGCTCGCGGGGCGGAGCCCGGAGAGTGACAAGGGGAGGAGGGAACGCAGACCGTGCCCACAGTCGACCGCGAAGGCCTGATCTGAGCACGCCCACACTCGGCAACGGTGGCCCGAGCTAGTAGCATCTTTGGGCTTCCCTCGGCGGCTCAAACAGTAAAGAATCTGCCTGCAATGCAGGAGACCTGGGTTCGATCCCTGGGTCGGGAAGATCCCCTGGAGGAAGAAATGGCAACCCACCCCAGTATCCTTGCCTGCAGAATCCCATGGGCCAAGGAGCCCGGGGCGGGGAGGGGATAGGGAGGCCGCATGCATCCTGCTGCTAGGCCTGCTTTCAAGTCACAGCTTCCAGTTCCATCCCGACCATGTTGTTCCAAATCCCGTATCTTCTTAAGGGAAATGAAAGTAAATAAACATTTATTAAGCACTGACTGGGTGCCCGGCACTTTGTTCATTGCTTCACAAGAGATATGCACCCAGTCAACCCGTAACAATACTGCTGATGATGAAACCGAGGCTCAGGAAAGCTGAGTGAGCCCAAAGCCCAAGCTCCCTCACTCGTCTGGGCGCTCTCGAAAGGGCACAAGGCTGGCAGTCCAGAGCTGTGGCTGTTCTGCTGGGTGACCTCAGGCAGGTAGTTGAATGATGTTGGGATACAGTAATTCATCACATAAGGGTCTTCCTGGAGCTTGCATCTTAGTAGGGAGAAATAGACCGTTAATCATTGAGAAATGCAAGGTCCGTCTAATCAAGGCTATGGTTTTTCCTGTGGTCATGCATGGATGTGAGAGTTGGACTGTGAAGAAGGCTGAGCACCGAAGAATTGATGCTTTTGAACTGTGGTGATGGAGAAGACTCTTGAGAGTCCCTTGGACTGCAAGGAGATCCAACCAGTCCGTTCTAAAGGAGATCAGCCCTGGGTATTCTTTGGAAGGAATGATGCTAAAGCTGAAACTCCAGTATTTTGGCCACCTCATGCGAAGAGTTGACTCATTGGAGAAGACTCTGATGCTGGGAGGGATTGGGGGCAAGAGGAGAAGGGGACGACAGAGGATGAGATGGCTGGATGGCATCACCAACTTGATGGATGTGAGTCTGAGTAACCTCCAGGAGTTGATGATGGACAGGGAGGCCTGGCGTGCTGCAATTCATGGGGTGGCAAAGAGTCGGACACGACTGAGCTGCTGAACTGAACTGAACGTGATTTCAGGTCATGATATCATGACCCTGACCATCCCAGTTCCTTATGGGCATCATAAGTACTACCATCCAGTCCCCCATCACATCCCACTGCTTCCGACCTCCACCTCTCTGCGCACGCTGCTTTTGCTATCTGAACTAATAATAATAATGGTATTAGCAAGCATTTATGTAGCTCTTTAGTATGCTGTAGGAACTGTTCTGGACGAACAAAAAATACACATTTTTGTTGTTGTTCAGTCACTTAAGTCCTGAGATAGATGCTATTTTGACCCCATTGTACAGATGGAGAAAATGAGGCACAAAGTGATTAAGTGAATTCAATTGTTCTAGAGATTTGAGCTACCTCAAGGAACAACACAGAGAAAGATGCCTACCCTCATTCTTGTGGGAGAAGCCAGAAAATGAACAAAATAAGTAAATTATATATAAGTAATAAGTAAATTATATGTAAAATAAGTAAATTATATATAATGCGCTTTATGGGGAAAATCCTACAGAGAATAATAAGTAGAATGAGGAAGGTTGAAAACATCAGAATGGGAATTATGAGTCAAGAGAGATATTTTCTAAATAATGAAAACTGAAACTCCATTATCTAGCACCTAACTACATTACATTCCTTACCCTTAGGATCATTCCTCAATTATTTAAGTTTTAAATCTTTCTTCTCCTCAGAAAGTAATTTGAACAGCTGGGCCAATTTAAAAGGTTCAGTAACACTGAATTACCTTGTGATCAGCACTTAATATGCCCCCAAACACCTTGTTCTTGTTACCTAAGAGCTTCCATTAAAAAAATTTTTTTTCTAGTTTTATTTTACTTTTTGATTTTGATTTTTTTGTCCATGACACATGGCCAGGAATCAAACCCAGGCCTTGGCAGTGAAAGCACAAAGTCCTAACTGCCAGGGAATTCCCTCTAGTTTCATTGAGAAATAGCTAACATGTCATTCTAGAAATTAAAGTTACATAGCACGATGTATTGATTCACATATACTATGAAGTAATTACCACAATAGGTTTAGTTAACACCCATTATCCCATATAGCTACAATAAAAAGAAAAGAAGGGGAATTAATAGATCATATGACAGTTTCATTTTTAATTTTCTGAGGAGGCTCCGTACTGTTTTCTATCTGGAGAAATTTACAATTTACAATCTCACAAACTGTGCACAAGGGTTCCCTTTTCCCCACATCCACACCAAGAGCTTCAATTTTTTAAGTTAAATTCAGCCCTGCTGAATAAAGAAATCTTACTGTAACCCCTGTACCTACTGAGCTATCTTAACAATTATGTTAATAATTTTCAATTCAATTAATGTTTCACATCATTTTAAACTGCATTAATAAACAAAACTAAAGGTTATATCTCTTGGATATAATTCCAAAAGAAAGAGTCAAACTTAAATAAGAGCAAAATTAGGCAGTTCCTTAGAAGAAATGGAGTAGCCCTCATCATCAACAAAAGAGTCTGGAATGCAGTACTTGTGCACAGTCTCAAAAATGACAGAATAATTTTCATTCATTTCCAAGGCAAACGATTCAATATCACAGTCGTCCAGGTTTTTGCCCCAACCACTGATGCTGAAGAAGCTGAAATTGACCAGTTTTATGAAGACCTATGGCACCTTCTGCCATAAGGGTGGTGTTATCTGCATATCTGAGGTTATTGATATTTCTCCCGGCAATCTTGAGTCCAGCTTGTGCTTCTTCCAGCCCAGCGTTTCTCATGATATACTCTGCATATAAGTTAAATAAGCAGGGTGACAATATACAGCCTTGACATACTCCTTTTCCTATTTGGAACCAGTCTGTTGTTCCATGTCCAGTTCTAACTGTTGCTTCCTGACCTGCATACAAATTTCTCAAGAGACAGGTCAGGTGGTCTGGTATTCCCATCTCTTTCAGAATTTTCCACAGTTTATTGTAATCCACACAGTCTAAGGCTTTGGCATAGTCAATAAAGCAGAAGTAGATGTTTTTCTGGAACTCTCTTGCTTTTTCCATGATCCAGCGGATGTTGGCAATTTGATCTCTGGTTCCTCTGCCTTTTCTAAAACCAGCTTGAACATCTGGAAGTTCACAGTTCACACATTGCTGAAGCCTATCTTGGAGAATTTTGAGCATTACTTTACTAGCATGTGAGATGAGTGCAATTGTGCCGTAGCAGAAAGTGAAGAGGAACTAAAAAGCCTCTTGATGAAAGTGAAAGAGGAGAGTGAAAAAGTTGGCTTAAAGTTCAACATTCAGAAAACTAAGATCATGGCATCTGGTCCCATCACTTCATGGCAAATAGATGAGGAAACAGTGGAAACAGTGTCAGACTTTATTTTGGGGGGCTCCAAAATCACTGCAGATGGTGACTGCAGCCATGAAATTAAAAGACGCTTACTCCTTGGAAGGAAAGTTATGACCAACCTAGATAGCATATTCAAAAGCAGAGACATTACTTTGCCAACAAAGGTCCATCTAGTCAAGGCTGTGGTTTTTCCTGTGGTCATGTATGGTTGTCAGAGTTGGACTGTGAAGAAGGCTGAGCGCCCGAAGAATTGATGCTTTTGAACTGTGGTGTTGGAGAAGACTCTTGAGAGTCCCTTGGACTGCAAGGAGATCCAACCAGTCCATTCTAAAGGAGATCAGCTCTGGGATTTCTTTGGAAGGAATGATGCTAAAGCTGAAACTCCAGTACTTTGGCACCTCATGCAAAGAGTTGACTCATTGGAAAAGACTCTGATGCTGGGAGGGATTGGGGGCAGGAGGAGAAGGGGACGACAGAGGATGAAATGGCTGGATGGCATAACTGACTTGATGGACGTGAGTGTGAGTGAACTCCAGGAGTTGGTGATGGACAGGGAGGCCTGGTGTGCTGCGATTCATGGGGTGGCAAAGAGTCGGACACGACTGAACTGAACTGAACTAATGGCACCTTCTAGAACTAACATCAAAAAAAGATATCCTTTTCATCATAGAGGATCAAAATGCAAAAGTAGGAAGTCAAGAAATATCCAGAATAACCAGTTAGTTTGGCCATGGAGTACAAAATGAAGCAGGGAAAAGGCTGACAGAATTTTGCCAAGAGAACACACTGGTCATAGCAAACACCCTCTTCCAACATGAGAGATGACTCTACACATGGATATGAATGAATGGGCAATACCAAAATCAGATTGATTATGTTCTTTGCAGACAAAGATGAAGAAGCTGTATACAATCAGCAAAAACAAGACCTGGAGCTGACTGTGGCTTAGATCATCAGCTCCTTGTTGCAAAATTCAGGCTTAAATTGAATAAAGTAGGGGAAACTGCTAGACCATTCAGTTCAGTTCAGTCGCTCAGTCATGTCTGACTCTTTGCAACCCCATGAATTGCAGCACGCCAGGCCTCCCTGTCCATCACCAACTCCCAGAGTTCACCCAAACTCATGTCCATCAAGTCAGTGATGCCATCCAGCCATCTCATCCTCTGTTGTCCCTTTCTCCTCCTGCCCCCAATCCCTCCCAGCATCAGAGTCTTTTCTAATGAGTCAACTCTTCACATGAGGTGGCCAAAGTATTAGAGTTTCAGCTTTAGCATCATTCCTTCCAAAGAGCACCCAGGACTGATCTCCTTCAGAATGGACTGGTTGGATCTCCTTGCAGTCCAAGGGACTCAAGAGTCTTCTCCAACACCACAGTTCAAAAGCATCAATTCTTCGGCGCTCAGCTTTCTTCACAGTCCAACTTTCACATCCATACATGACCACTGGAAAAACCATAGCCTTGACTAGGCCATTCAGGTATGACCTAAATCAAACCCCTTATGATTATACAGTGGAAGTAACAAACAGGATTAGATCTGGTAGACAAAGTGTCTGAAGAACTATGGATGGAGATTTGTAACATTATATAGGAGGCAGTGACCAAAACTATCCCAAAAGGAAAAGAACTGCAAGAAGGCCAAATGGTTGTCTGAGGAGGCCTTACAAATAGCTGAGGAAATAAGAGAAGCAAAAAGCAAGGAAGAAAGGAAAAGATACACCCAACTGAATAGAGAGTTCCAGAGAATAGCAAGGAGAGATAAAAAGGCCTTCTTAAATGAATAGTGCAAAGAAATAGAGGAAAACAATGGTGTTGGAAAGACTAGAGATTTCTTCAGATAACCACAGTGGTGTGGTCACTCACCTAGAGCCAGACATCCTGGAGTATAACGTTAAGTGTGCCTTAAGAAGCATTACTATAAACAAAGATAGTGAAGGTGACAGAGTTCCAGCTGAGCTATTTCAAATCCTAAAAAATGATGCTGTGAAAGTGCTGTGCTCAATATGCCAAAAATTTGGAAAACTTAGCAGTGGCCACAGGACTGGAAAAGTTCAGTCCCAAAGAAGGGCAATACCAAAGAGTGTTCAAACTACCACACAATTGCATTTATTTCACACACTAGCAAGGTTATGCTCAAAATCTTTCAAGCTAGGCTTCAGCAGTACATGAATCAAGAACTTCCATATATTCAAACTGGGTTTAGAAAAGGCTGAGGAACCAGAGATCAAACTGCCAATATTCATTAAATTAAGGAGAAAGCTAGAGAATTCCAGAAAAATATCTAGTTCTGCTTTATTGACAATGTTAAAGCCTTTGACTGTGTGGATCACAAGAAACTGTAGAAAAGTCTTAAAGAAATAGGAATACCAGACCACCTTACCTGTCTTCTGAGAAACCTGTATGCAGGTTAAGAAGCAATAGTTAGAACTGGTCTTGGAACAACTGAGTGGCTCAAAATTTAAAAAGGAGTAAGTCAAGGCTGTATATTGTCACCCTGCTTACTTAACTTATATGCAGAGTACATTGTGGAAAATGCCAGGCTGGATGAATCACAAGCTGGAATCAAGATTTCTGGGAGAAATATCAACAACCTCAGATACACAGATGATATGACTCTAATGGCAGGAAGTGAAGAAGAACAAGGGAGTCTTTTGATGAGAGTGAAAGAGGAGAGTGAAAAAGTTGGCTTGAAACTCAACATTCAAAAAAACTAAGATCCTGGCATCTGGTCCCGTCACTTCATGGCAAATGGAAGAAGAAAACGTGGAAGCAGTGACAGATTTTATTTTCTTGGGCTCCAAAATCACTGAGGATGGTGACTGCCGTCATGAAATTAAAAATGCTTGCTCCTTGGAAGAAAAGCTATAACAAACCTAGACAGTGTGTTAAAAAGTAGAGACATCACTTTGGCGACGAAGGCCCATATAGTCAAAACTATGGTTTTTCCAGTAAGTCACCTATGGATGTGAGAGTTGGACCGTAAAGTAGGCTGAGTGCCAAAGAACTGATGCTTTCGAACTGTGGTGCTGGAGAAGACTCTTGAGAGTCCCTTGGACTGCAAGGAGATCAAACCAGTCAATCCTAAAGGAAATCAACCCTGAATATTCATTGGAAGAACTATTGCTAATGCTGAAGCTCCAATATTTTGGCCATGTGTTGCAAAGAACCAACTCATTGGAAAAGACCCTGAGGCTGGGAAAGATTGAAGACAAAAGAAGAAAGCGATGGTAGAGGATACAATGGTTAGTAGCATCACTGACTCAATGGTCATGAAACTGAGAAAACTCTAGGAGATAGTGGAGGATAGAGGAGCCTGGCGTGCTACAGTCCATGAAGTTGCAAAGAGTCAGACATGACTTGTTAGTGACTGAACAACAGGCAATTCCAAGGAAGAAGTTTGTATAGCCTGACTTGACATAACCACAGGGAGGCAGCAGAGAGTGTGGAATGGCCTGGTGAGGGATGGGCCAGGCCTCCACAGTCAGGAAACAACAGGACTGATGGGGAAATAGCATCAGCCAACCTGGCTTTAAGTGAATACTATGTGGATTAATGTCTCAACACTTGATTCCCTCTCCTGAAATTCTGGAATGCCCTTCACAGCAAATAAAATACAGTATGGAAACAGCTTTTCTAACTATACTTAGAAAAGTAGACTTGGAATCCTGGCTTTGAATTGAGACTCTTCCATTCTTTTCAAAAGTCAATAAATAGTTATTGACCATGCTGAGTACCTGGAATCGGATAATAATTACAGTTTAATATTCATGAGACATGAATGTTGTGCCAAACACGTTTTCATTCCATGCTCTGTGAAGGGTGCATGCACTCTTATTATCCTCCTTTACAGATGAGAGACCTAAGCCTTTGGAGAGGTTTAATAACTCCCCCAGGTCATACAATGAATGAACCAGTTTCTACTCCAACATTCCAACTCTTCAGGCCAGGTTGCACTCTGCCATGGTCCGTTCTGTCCCATTGTATCAAATAACATGGCTCCCAATCCTGAAGAGAGTGGTTTAGTGAAAAAAAGAGCTGTGGAGAGGTACGTGACAGTGTCATGTCTTACATGAAGTAGTCAAGGTAAGAAGAGGGTGTGAAAAGGAATATCTCCTGCCACATCTATAAACAAGGATGTCACAGGCATCGGTTTGAGATTCTGCCCTCCAAATGAATTTCTGAGCCCCGAGGGCCCCCAGAAGGGAGAACAGTGCCTGCAATCCGGCAGCTGTCAGCTCCCACCACTCCCTACAGTGACTAAGGATGCAACAAAATTTAAAAAAAAGGATACAGGCCCCAGATAGCTGAGATGCATATGAAAGGAATGAGTTCAGTGAGCCCTGACTCTTTCATCTTCCCATACATAGACGAGCCCTAAATTGCTTGAGATAGCTGATTTTCCTTAATTAACAATAATCTTCGATGTTCAGACTATCTGCCTCCTTTGTTGCAAACTTCTGTATAACCTGACTCCCTTCCCCACTCTCCTCCCCGCCTCCCCTCCTTCCCTTTCCCCCCACCATACCGTCACCCCCACCCCCACCCCCCAGAGCAGTTTCTCAAGGGCTACCTGAGATGCTGCCTCCTGGGCTTGAAGTCCTAAAAATCCCCACCAAATAAATAAACACAATTCTCAACTTTCAGGTTATGAGCTTTTTTTTTTTTTTTTTTTTTTTTTTAGTTGGCAAGGCTGTCCTAGAATCATTGAAGTGTCAGAGAGATTCCGGGAAATGGATGTCTGGGAAGGCTTCACTTAAGAAGGTGATGGTTTTGCTAGATTTTGGAGAGGCTTTTTGAGGAGGGCATTCTCCTCCACAGCTCCCAAGCTCTAATTTTTAAAAACAAATAAAAGGAAAAAGACATTCCAAGCAGAGAAAAACGGCAGGTGGGTAAAGGCCACCTGGGCAGGGGGGAAGTCATAAGAGGGACTTGTGTTGGGTCAGAATGAGCCTTGTATGTCATCCTGAGAGCTGGACTCTCTCAGGGTCAAGGAGAGCCACTGAAGGGCTTGAATGCAGGCACGGGGTGCTCTGATCACTGCTTTATGGCTAAAGACTGGCACAGTGGGGACAGGTAAAGCACAGGCGTCCATGATCAGACCCAAGGGCTCAGGGACGGTGCCCCAGAGAGACCCTTGGGCCCGCTTTTGAAAGTTGCTTCCCTGGGCTGATGAAGGAGGCCGTAGGTAGCTGTGATGAGAGTAGGCAACCCCGCAAGGAGGTGGGCCAGGAGGCAGAAGCCAGGAGACTTGAACAGTAGGGTGAGTGTGGGAGCCCTGAACAATTTGTTTTCAAGGGGCAGGTGAGGGAGTAGAGGCCGGAGAAGCATGGGCGGCCCACTCAAGAAGGGCTTTGGGTGCTGAGACAAAGCCTGAAGTGCTGGGGGTTGGAACTGAGTTGGTGAGTTTAAAGATGCTAGAGACTTCTTGCTGGCTGCAAGATTTTCAGGAAATGTCTTAAACACTCTGAGAACCAATACAACAGGGGTCCTGTGTTTGGTCTGAGCCTGACACCTGGAAGACCAAGAGCCATTGGTCTCCAAGGTCAGCCAAGAGTCTTCTTTATCTCTAATGAGTATCTACCACCTTAGGGCTACACCATGGGCTTCAAGACCATCCTGTATGTGAAGAAGGGCTAGGAGAGGGCAACAAGCCTTGAGGATGGACTTACTGGATGAGGAGCCTGCCAGTACCTACCTCAGTCCCTGGAAGTCCATCTCCCCCCGTTCATTTCTCTACCATTCGCCGACCACACCCACCATTTCCTACTGGCAGCCATACATGCACGCTCAGTCATTTCAGTCTGACTCTTTGCAACCCCATGCCTGGTGCCCACGAATCTCCACTGTCCATGGGATTTCCCAGGCAAGAATACTAGAGTGGGTTTCCATTTCCTCTTCCATGGGATCTTCCCAATCCAGGATCTCAACCCGAGTCTCCTGCATTGGTAGGCAGATTCTTTACCACTGAGCCTCCTGGGAAGCCTATACTGCATCAGAAAATACACATTTGTGCCCTTGTCTGAACTTACCCAGAATCCCCATCCACCATTAACTGAGGCCACCTACAGTTACAGCTATTTTTGGTTTTCTGCCAGGCATGCAGGATGCACTAGATACAATAAATGCATGTTAAAAAAAAAAAAAAAAAGACAAAAAGGTGGAAGGAAAGTAATAAGGACAAGGTTCCTGACTCTCTGGGTACCATCTTTTTTCTACCCTCATGCATCATATCCCTTGACCATCTCTCACAGACTGGACTTCCCACCCACCCCACCCCACCCACCTTGCTTTAATTGTATTCAGGTCTCATCTCTGTCCCTCTCTCAAACCGGCTTCCCTGGGCATGTTCCCCCAGACCCCACCCCTGGCAGCTTCAGTTTCCCCGTCTGTAACATAGGGTTATCACACCTACCTCACAGAGCTGTCATTGGACTAAATGAGATCAGGGCCTGCCCTGGTGTTTGTTTCCATCTTCCTTTCTGGCCTTTAACCTCAGAATCCCTCCTGGCATCACACACACAACTGCCCCTTAGATCTGGGCTTCAAATGTGATTCCATGGGCTTTTCTACTTAATGTACCTGAAGTCTGGTCACTTTATTCAGACTAACAATGCTGCTGCTGCTAAGTCACTTCAGTCGTGTCCAACTCTGTGCAATCCCATAGACAGCAACCCACCAGGATCCCCCACCCCTGGGATTCTCCAGGAAAGAACACTGGAGTGGGGTGCCATTTCCTTCTCCAATGCATGAAAGTGAAAAGTGAAAGTGAAGTCACTTCAGCCGTGTCCGACTCTGTGTGACCCCATAGACAGCAGCCCACCAGGCTCCCCCGTCCCTGGGATTTTCCAGGCAAGAGTACTGGAGTGGGGTGCCATTGCCTTCTCTGAAGACTAATAATGAGGGGAAAATAAAAGTCAATATAAGGCCTAGATTTGTATATAAACAGATAATTCAACTTAGAGAAGAATTTGGGGAGAACAAGGAGGTGACCGGCAGAGGAAGAGCAGATTTGATCCTTGCAAGCCTATCACCAAGTTCTTTCTAACCCAGGCAAACTGCTCATTCTCTTCCCCAGGAATGGAGTAGTCTCAAGCATCAAGTGGCTTCCCAAAGTTCATCTCAGAGACGTCTATGAAATTATAAGGAATGCTAATTCTTTGAATTCATAGTGAAGTGAAAGTCGTTCAGTCGTGTCAACTCTTTGTGACCCCATGGACTATACAGTCCATGGAATTCTCCAGGCCAGAGTACTGGAGTGGGCAGCTCTTCCCTTCTCCAGGGGATTTTCCCAACCCAGAGATCGAACCCAGGTCTCCCGCATTGCAGGTGCATTCTTTACCAGCTGAGCTATGAGGGAAGCCCAAAAGTACACTAATGCAAATTGGAAACGGGCAAAGGTGAAAATGGCACAGAAGTGCCCCCACACACACCTGCAACTGATAATGTGCAGCTACTTGGCCAGAGGGAGCCACCCTTGCTGTTCCAAGCACCAGGAACGGCTCATGCTGGGTCAGGTGGACAGAGGAGATGGGCTCTGCAAATGAAAGCTGAGCCGGGTCCAGTTGTTACCAGCCAGGGTTCTTGGCCTTCCCCAATCAATACAAATTGACTGGCGGCCAGACAAGAAATTCAGGCACGGCTCAACTGGGGCAGCTGCTGCAGCAGCGGGGAACAAGAGCAAACAGCAGGTTCCCTTGCTTGCTTGCTCCCGGAGGAGCGGGAGCTGGTTCCTTTGTGAGGGGAGGGTGGAGTGTTGGTCAGGCTTAGGCAGGAGGGGTACCTGGGTGTTCCGTCCACCCCTTAGGTGGTGCTGTGTGCAGGGTGCCTGTGCAGTACCCTATTTTTGCTCTAGGCTGCTCAGAAGTAGCAGTTGTTTCCTGTTCTCTTTGTATCTTTTGGTACGGAATTTGCCCCAGCTGTGCATGCATGCAGTTCTTTTGAGTCCCACAGTTCCTTTGTATTTTGTTGCTGGAGAAGACATGTATCCACGTGCAAGCATTGCAGCTTTGCTGCAAAGCATCCCACGTCCCAGGCTGTTGTCACCGTCAACAGGACACAAGAGCTTGACATGAGCTGGGCCGTCACCAGCTGAAGGAAGTTACCATCCTGGAGGCCATCGTTAGAACCAGTCACCAGGCAAACTCGGGCCTTGGACGTGAACCTCTGCCCATACACCAGCAAGCTTCCCCATGTGTCCTGTGACATTTCCGGAGACCACCTCTCCCACAGGGCACCCCCCGCCCTGAGCACTTCCCTTCCCTCTTCCCCTGACCATAGGGCCCTTGCAGACAGGATCGATCTCGTGTTTGGGTTTTATTTTTATTTCACAATAAAATAACATGCGGCAATAGGAAAACAGGGGTTGAATAAGTACATCGTTCACATCTAGGAAACCAGCTCCCGTGGTCAACAATAAATAAATATGTAAATGGCGAGGAGTTCCTGGCGGGCGCCAAGAGGTTCCCAGCACTTCAAGAGGTAGCGTCTGCTGGAAAGAGGGAGACAGCCAGGCTACCAGCTCCTGTGGATTCTCCAGGAGAGGCAGACGCGCAAATGACAATAAATAATAATAGCAACAACACGACAACAGCAATAAAAAATAATGTGCCATGACCCTTGTCACAAAACCAACAATATGTTAGGCTTAAATACTTTTCTCCTGGAGGAGCTCCTAGTGCAGAGAGAACAGTCTGGATTTCCTGGGGGCAAGAGGGGCTGCCTGGTTAATTCACCTCCCCAGCCCAGCCGGGGCAGAAGTCCCACCAGGAAATGGGTATTTGGTGATGCCCTGGGATGACAAGCAGGTTCTGATTTCCCCTAGTCCTGCTCTTGCCAGCAGCCTCTCTCCGCCCCAGTTTCATTCCCAGCTTCTACAGGCTGTCCAAGTTCATCGAGGTCCCTGCCTCATGTCCATGGACACCCCAGTGAGTACACCCCCGCAATCCACAGGAAAGAAACACAAGGTTCCCCTTCCATCCTGGGGAATCTCTTTCTCCCTGTTCTCCTCCTTCACAAAAATAAAATATTAGCTTGATTTAAACAGGACTTTCTGGAACTTCCATGAGGTTTGTCTTCCAGGAGCCCTTTCTCCCTCATTCCACCCTGCCCAGCATAAGGGCTGGACTAAAGCCGCTCACCAAGAGGCCCCACGTCTTGCTCCAGGCAGCTCAGAGCTAAGAGGGGGCACATCCCAGCAGGAGGCTCTCAGCAGGTCCTGCTCACAGGTGGACCCGGCGGCACACATGGAGTCAGGGGCCCCCGCAAGAGCCCACCAGGAGCACCAAGGTTCATTTTGCATGGGCAAGATGGCCTGTTTTCAGGGCTCTCTACTGATTTGGAGAGGGGCTTGAAAGCCAGTTTTTGAGGTAAATATCTCATTCGGGGCAAGCATCACATTGGTTCTCTGGCCTTGACAAGACTGCCAGGCTGGACACAGAAGTGTTGAGAAGTGCAAGCCAGGGGACCCCCCACCACCCACCACCACCAGTAGCCCAGAGGCAGGTGAGGAGGACAGGATGGGAAGACTCCATATCCATGGCTCCCTTCATGCCCAGGACAGTCTGGAAATTAGGAAAACAGGTCAACCATTCGACAGGCAATTGGCTAACCTGGTTGTCTTTCTCTCCCTCATTTTCAAGTTCCCCTTTATCCATGCATTTTGCAAAGCCCCCTGGGAATATCCCTTGTCCTGTTGAGAATGGCCAGAGCCAATGATGACTCTTGCACCATCATTCTTCCCCTCCCTTGAAAGCCCCACACAACCCTCATCTTCAGCCCTGGTCCACAGGTCCTAGAAGTGGGGTGACCCTCTCATGCATGGAATTCAGTCCCAAGGATCTGGAGGTGAGGGTGTCACCGGGTCAGCTTTTTCCTTCGCTGTCCTCTCTTGCTTTGCAGAACCTGCCTCCCCCACGGGGACAGCACCTCAGGGGTGGGTGACTCAATCTCTCTGCCCAGCTGGCTCCTTCCAGGCCCTGAGGCTCAGGTGTGTGAGGGCTCAGCTGGGCTGCTGCTGGACGGGGAGGCAGAGGCGGCTGTGGCTTGTGTGGCCAGGTCCCGGTAAGCGGGAGACTTCAGGAAGCGCGGGTAGGAGTCCTTCTCCATCAGGGCTCGCACCTTCCACTGTGCCGCATCGAAGCACGTGGCCGTGGCGGCCTGCAGGTTCGTCCTGGTCAGCTCCCTGGTCTCGTGGTCTATATTCACCTGTGGGAAGGAGGACAAGCACGTGGGTGAGTGGGGGGCTCAGAGCCAGGGTGAGGGGGCTGGCAGGCCTGGGAGGACTGGCAGGGGGGGGCAGTGGAAGGAGCACTGGATTCTGAACCAGGAACTGGGGCTCTGCTGAGTTGACCATCAGTGGGCTTTTCAGCTCTGGGCCTGTCCTCCCTTCTACCCTCCTCTCTCTCAGAGCAACCCAGGAGATATTAAGAATGGGTACAGATCCACCCTCTTTTCACCTGTTTCTCTGTGACAACCCAGGCTCAAGTCATCGCCACCTCTCTCCTAGGCGAGTGCCCGCACCTGCTATTGGGTCTCTCTCTCCTCCCCTGAACCCCAGGGTCTGTTCTCCACCTAGCAGCAAAGAGAGCCTTATAAAACACAAGCCAGTTTGCTAGCAGTTCTGTTGTTCCCCATCACTCCGAGAAAAGGCCGAAACAGGTGCTGAGCCCACAAGGCTACCTGGGCCAGCACCTGGCCGCCTGCCACCTGTGTGGCATCACCTCCCACTCTCTCTCACTTCCCGCTCCACATGGGCCCACTTGCTGGCCTGTGATCACAAAGGCACTCTTTGATCTTTGCATTTTCTGTTTCCTGTGTCACATCCTCCAACCCTGTACCCTGGTACTCCCTCTCATAGCCTGCTTTCTTTTTATCAGAGCACAGGTCACCCCCTGGAAATATTTATTTAATTGGTTATTGTCATCTTCTCTCACTGGGGTAGAGGCTTTGTGTTCACTGCCATATCCTTGATGACTATAAATGTGCCTTGCATGTAACTGATGCCCAACATATCTTTATGGGAGAAATAAAAATGCTCAGAAAATAAATACAAAATAAGATACAAAGGCAAGCCATTACTTCCTTCTCTCCAAGAGGTGGCGTCATATTCCTTATCAAACATGGTGGAGACCAGAGGGAAGGTTGAAAGGGTCACCAACCACAGACCTGAGTGACTGCGTCAGGTTATCCTAAGATGACCTGTCTCTGCAGTTGTGTTAAGTATTCTGAGTCTCTAAAAAGGGCTTAGTTTACAAAGGTGGATGTCGACAGAAGCCAAAACCCCTGCCAACCCCTCCAGTCCCATTGTGACTCTGAGGGTAATGGTACCCAGGGGTGACCTGGAGCCTGGCTTTTTTGATCTCCAGCCTCCTGTGTCAGATAAGGCCACTCTGCTTCTAAACTTGGCCCTTCCCTTACTGGCCCCTGATCATCCCCAGTTCTCAGTGGGGAAGGAGCAGGCAGGGTCTGCAGGATCCCTGGAATGTGTCACAGCTCTGACCTCTTTGGCGGCTTCACTGCAAATGAACTCCTCAAAGATCCGGTGAGCCCGGGATCCCAGCTTGGTAGCGGACCGGAGCTTCTTGAACTCCTCACAGGCCAGCCAGAACTCCAGGTTCTCCTCGCTGAACTCTGTCTTCAGAAAGGCGTGGAAGGCGGCCACTCCATCTGGGGTTGCAGGGAGAGAGGAAGAGACAGGTCAGACAGCGGGGACAGCCAGCCGGGAATAAAAGAAGAAAAGACAGCAATTGTAGTTAATGGCTCTATTTTGGGGATGTAATTTTCTCAAACAAGGACCTGCCTTTGTATTCTGGATAGAGGCTGACACACTAGGGGATTATTATTACTATTACTATGATTTTGCCCATGTTCTCAGCATCCTCAGGCTGGCTCTGTGGCACATGGATACCCATGTGCCACCCACAGACAGACACAACAGACACAACTCACTTTTACTGCTCAGCAGCAAGTCAAATGACTCTTTCCATCCCAGCACGTCTTCCGAGAAGTTTTTGCTAAAAAAAAGGGGAGGGCAAGATTTTAATTTAAAAAACAACAACAACAAACTAATACATAGCACAAATCCTAGCTAGAACTTTGAAGCTGTATAATTCACACGGAGGCTTGTTCAGTAAAATTACCGGAGCTAACTCCTCAAACTCCCCAAATTTTGCTGAGGTTTAGGGAAATGGCTGTGTCTAGTAACCAAAAACCAAAGCAGGGGCCTTCTAGCCCTCAGTAAATATCTAAGACTGTGTTTTTGCTGTCCAAAATTCCTCCGATTCCCCTCTCAGTTTGTTTTGTACACTTTCTCAAGGAAATATGACATTTACCTTTAATAATATAATAAAATATATATAATACAATAATAAGTAATAAAAATAATATAATAAAATAATATATTTATCTTTAAGAATAATTTAATAATTTTTCTCCTGAATAGAGATTATGCCTACCCACAACCCCAGAGCCCAGCACAGCACCTGCCACAGTTGACCGTCAATACAACGGGGCTTCCCAGTAAACTGCATGCAAGTAGCGGCAGAGTCCAGTGGCCTTGGGCCCTGCCCTTGCCCTGGGCACATAAGCAATGGCATCTCCAGATGGGAGAATCTGGTAACTAGACATTCCAACCCTGGGTATCTTCATTTGTTGGTGGACTTAGAAGGCTGGAGCCATCCACCCAGTCACCAATGAGCCAGACAGCCACAGCAGACCAGCAAGAAGTTCCATTACAATCTCTAGGAAGAGGTTGCCAAGGTCCACGATGGTATGTCCTAATTTATCCTAGTATTTTCCTTCTCAGGGCTCCCTTCCTAAATCTGGCTCCTTCCCTCTAGGGGCTCCAGGCTGGTCAGCGGGACTTACCCCTCTTTGCTGTGTTTACTGCCCCACTCGAACTTGCCAACACTCCCGGTATCAGAGCCCAGTTCTGACTTATGAAGAAAGATCCCCAGCCGTGTCTTGAATTCTTTGGCTCTGGAAGGCAAAGCATGAGCTCGTGAAGATTCTCCCCTTGCTCAGCCAGGGCAGAGAGATCCATGAAGTCCCAGAAGAGCACAGGTTTGTGCCACCCAAATTCCAAGCCTGAGGGTTTCTGGGAACCCAAAGCTGTTCCCAGGGCTTACACTTCACCTCTCTCATCAGTATCATGAGCCCAGAAACAATGAAAGCAATATTTGAGCCGTGACTTGACTGTCTTACAGTTTGGGGGTTCGCAGTGTAGCACACATGGGCTTTTCCCCCTACTTAGTCACACTTTTTTGTGCCTATTGATTTAGCAGAAGGCAATTCAGTACTCTCTAGGCTTGTCACAAATATTTTCAGAGCTGTGTGGAAGCTGATTTCTGCCTTCATCTTTACTTTTTCCTTCCCAGCCACCGGCTCCAGCAAGGATTGGAGTGGGTGTGTAGCTCCCTGGGAAGTGGGGACATCCCTCACTGAGGGCCTGAAAAACAGTTCCCTGTATTTCCAGGATCAGAGGATGCTCTTGGATCTGTAACTCAGAATGAAAACCAAGTGCTTAAGAAACTGGGGAAGACTCAGTTTTGCCTGGTGATGCCACCGCAGTCTTCCTGCGGTAGGTCACCCGAGTAGAACTGCCACTTGTCAGAGGAATGATGGGGAATGGCAGTGAACAGTGGTCCCCCTGCTTCCCTTGGCTTTGCCTTCTCTGTTCCCGTCACCCATCCTTCCCTGAGACTCTAAGAGAGGCATCTGAGAACGTGGAACCAAGTTGACCTCTACCTCTGAAGTCATTTTCATCCTGTTCTCCAGACCACACAGGTCTGCAAGTCTGCCGCTTCACTCCCTAAGGTTGGTGTGACTTGTTCTTCTTTCCCCAGGCATCTGGAGAAGCTGCTCTTACCTCTCCAGGCAGGAGGTGGGGAAGGAGGCCAGAGTCCGACACATGGCTACGGATGCAGGGCAGCACGTCTTGGGGACGATGATAGCGGGCTCCAGCGGGCACCGCAGAACCCGAAGACAGAGTGAAGGCGGCCAGCGCCTGTCTGGGTTTGCTACACGGGATACGCGGAGCCAGCGGCTTTTATTCCCTTGTAGGGGGCGGAGAGGCTGCGCGCCGCCGACCAATCGGAGAGCGGTACTGAGAGCGGGCGAAGCGGAGGCGGGGCCTAGAGCTCGACGGGGCGGGGCGCCCGGCCCAGGATGCGCCCTCGCCGGGTGCAACCTTCGCCCCGCGGGGGTGCTCACGGGGCTGCCCCCCTCCTCCGAGCGGCCGCCGGCGTTGGGAGAGAGACGCGGCGGCGAAGTCACACCGAGATGAGACGCGCGCACCCAGTTTAGTAGGGGGAAAAAAAAAAACAAACCGCCGGCCGCTAGTAAAAGCAGGAAACCAACTCAGCGATGCCAGGAGAATTTGCGTGGGGGTGGTGGATAGGGGAGGTACATCTGGTGTCGATCACAGCTCGGCCCTAACGACCGGAGCACACGGTGCAAGCCCGACAACACAGCATCATGGTTATACTGATAACTTCCATTTACTGTGTTCTTACCCAGATGGCCTCGGGTCAACCAAGTAAGCCCTTTGTCATCATCACCTCATTTTATAGATGGAGAAACTTGCTTGAGTCAGAACGTTAAACAGACTTGCCCAAGATCAGAGTTAGAAAGAGCAAAAAATGTGTGTGTTTGGGGGGAGGTGGGTGCTGGCTTTATTGAGCATCTACTATGTACTTGTTACTAAGACTCAGGTTGAATGATTTGCTCAAAGTCACACAGTGAGTGTTCTCCCGGAATTCAAATATAAACTTACCATATTTTTTCCGCTGGTCCTCTTCAAATCCCAACACTTCGATAACTAATGAATGATCCTGCCTTTAAGCAGTTGTTAGCTAGTTCAGAATCTTGATCTCTGAAATACCGGTAATAAATGCCCTGCCTCTCTCCCCAGTTTCCCCCTTTCCTGATACTTCCCTTTGGGATTGCTATTAAGAGGCTGCACGTGAGGGCTTCCCTGGTGGCTCAGTGGTAAAGAATCTACCTGCAATGCAGTGCAAAAGAGGCTGCACCTGAGTGTAAGATCTAGATTTTTCAGTTTCAAATCTGGGCTCCTCCATTTACTGATGGGAGACCTTAGGCGAGCTTCTTAACCATTCCATGCCTCTGTTTCCTTGCTTTTAGAATAAATCATGCACTTATTTCATTAAGTTGTTGTGAATACATTTAATTCTTAGTTTGAATTCCCTAGGAAACAGGAAACTTGATTCCTCTGAGGCAGAGACTCGCAGGGGAGAGTTCTGGGAACTAAGAGGGTAGGAGGGAAACAGGGCCTGGCAGAGGGAGGAAGCAAATGCCGAAGTGGGTCCCAGGGGATGCTCTGGAGTGGGATGGCCCTTCTGAGAAGTCACCCACTGAAGCAAGGAGGCGGGCCTTTGCACCCCATGTCACCGGTTCATTGGACTACCTCATTTTAAACCAGGCAATTCCCTCTGTCAAGGCAGCAACTGAGAGAGACTGCTGTGAGCCTGCAGCAGCCAGCACCCTGAGGAATGGGGGTCTGGTCCCAGAAAGAAATCTGGGAGACGCAGCACCCGTGACCACACCCAGAAGGTTCTTGGGACAGCGCTCAACTCGTAGTCAGCACTCAGTCAGTCTTCACTCTCAGATTTACTTAGTAGGGATACAGGGGTTGCTAGACAAAAAGGATAAGGCTCAACAGCACGTTTTTTGTGACTCTGGGAGTTTAGGTGTTTATTTCACAAGGGGCATTTGAGAGTTGCTATTTCTCAATGAGGCCTGGAAGTAAAGGGTCGGAAAAGAGAGGACACGGGAGAAGAGATCTCCCCTAACAGAACCCATGAGAAGGCCCAGAAAAGCCAGTCAGGGAGGGAAAGGTGAAAAACCACAGAGGGGAAGGAGAAGGAAGGCTGTGAAACAAGGCATGACTACAGGAAATGATGCCCAAATCAGAACCGCATGGGGCATCTTCTGTCAGAGCAGTTTCCTTTTTAAAGGCAGCGCCTGTGGGAGCTGACCCAGGAAGTTAAAAGCTGATGTACTCAAGCCAGAGCTGAGCCCTCCCCAGCCCCCCAGCCCATTAGAGGCTTGGTTCAGGGAGCGCAGGGTTAGAGGCAGCAGTGCCATCTTAGGTGCCAGATCCACCTGCACCTGGGCTCGCCCACCTTGGCTCTTGTTCTGCCTTTCTCACAAGTCTGGGGCCGGACTGGTGTGGGGCAAGGCGATGGGCAAGGCGTGGGAGGAGGCCACAGAAGGAGGCCTTTTTGAACATCTGCTGCTCAGCACGGTCCTTGGTCCACACAATGACGCATTAACTGGGATGATGGCTATTTTTTCACCTGGTGCCACCCCTGCCCCAGTGCACACTTATCACACAGCTACTGAATGGGGACATGGGTGGTGTCTGGGATAGCTTTTCTCCAAGCAATAAAGGTGAGACCTCATGCGAAGAGTTGACTCATTGGAGAAGACTCTGATGCTGGGAGGGATTGGGGGCAAGAGGAAAAGGGGACGACAGAGGATGAGATGGCTGGATGGCATCACTGACTCGATGGATGTGAGTCTCAGTGAACTCTGGAAGTTGGTGATGGACAGGGTGGCCTGGCGTGCTGTGATTCATGGGGTTGCAAAGAGTCGGACACGACTGAGCGACTGATCTGATCTGATGGATGGATTGAACCCTCAGTCTTATCCTCGGTAGTGCCACGTTGGAATCGGCCTGGATATGGCCACATGACAACAAGAATAGTGGCTAGGCAGAAAACCTCTTCAAACCTTCCTGTTCTTTCTATATCCCCATGAATAGGCCAAAGGAGCTTTTAAGTGTCCATTCTGCAGACAACAAAACGGCAGTGGGTAAGACACTTAGTTAAGGGCACTGGAGCTGAAAACAGCTGAACCCTGGGCCCAGTGTCCAGATTCCTGAGCTAGTACTTTTCATTCAGCAAAGAAAGTCAAAGAGACAAAGGGATTGATGCATGGTGCGCAGAGGGGCAAATCCAGAAGCACAAAGCTCCCTGCTCAAGATGAAGAGCCCTCTCCTAACTCGACCTGCCTCCGGTTGCCATGGTTACCCCTTCAGTTTCCAGGCAGAAAGTTTTTGAAGTTCACGCTTTATCCCAAATTCTCTTCCCAGCAGGTAGGTCGGTTCATGTCTGCAATTTCAGTAATGACTAAACAGTTGCTGTCAATGCCTGTGAATTGCACTGGCTTTAACAGAACCTGACCTCATTTTTGCCCCGTGAGCCCAGAGCAGATGCACTCTCTTTAATGGAGACTGCGCAGACACAGCTCTGCACCTGGGTCATCTGGGGTCAGGATTCAACATCCGCAAAGCCCCAGCCACATGGCTGTCCATCTCTTTCAGCTCTCCCTGACCATTCTTTCCAAGGCAACTGAGGGCTAGACAGGACTTTTGTCTACTGGAAGTGGTTAGAGGAAATGAAAACACTTTCTTGATTTCTGAAGGACCCTCCAATCCCAGTTTTTTCAAACTTTTCATTTTGTATGGTGGTATAGCCAATGAATGATGTTGTGGTGATTTCAGGTGAACAGCAAAGGGACTCAGCCATTCATGTACATGGGTCCGTTCTACCCCAACCACCACCACCCCCACACATACCCATCCAGGCTGCCACGTAACACTGCGCAAAGTTCCATTTGCTGTTCAGTAGGTCCTTGTTGGTTATCCATTTTAAATATAGCAGTGTGTACATGACCTTCCCAAACTCCCTAACTATCCCTTCCCCCGGCAACCATAAGTTCCTCTTCTGAGTTTGAGTCTCCTTCTTATTTGTAAGTAAGTTCATTTGTATCATTTCTTGTTTTGGATTCCACATATAAGGGATGTTATATGATATTTCTCCTCTCACTTCACTCAGGATGACACAGTCTAGGTCCATCCGTGTTGCTACAAATGATATTATGTCATTCCTTTTAATGACTGAGGCCAGTTCTCACTTTAAAATTTATTTTCAGTAAACTAATTTACACAGATTGAGATACAGCTAGCATATAGTAAATGCACAGATCTTAAGTGTTCAGCTCAATGAGTTTTGATGAATGTAGACACCCACGTAGCCATCATACACCATGCTAGCTTGCCGGATGGCATTTTACCTAAGAGCCAATCAAGCTATGGAATATTTCCATCATCCTAGAAACCTTCATGCTCCTTCCAGCCAACCTCCCACCACACCCCACATCAGAGGCAAACACTAGTCTGAGTCCTACAACCATGGGACTTGTGTTCACTTGAGTTTGTTATTTTTGAGGCTGGGCTCAAGTGCTCTCTCGTCTCTGGAACTTGCTCCTCCCTCTGTTGCCCTGAACTCAGAGTTGATTCCCAGTCTATTTGCTCTGTGAGCTCCTGGAGGGCAGGGATCATGGCCTTGGTCCTCTTTTTATCTCCAGCCCCTGGCAGCAGGCCCAGTTTGGTGTGTATTCTACGAACGTTGGCTGGCTGGCTTCTGTTTCAACAAAGGTCATGATAGCTAACGTTTACTGAATACTGCCTGGGTGCCAGGCTCTGTTCTTTGTGCTTTCTTCCACCGAACTACCTTTCAGTTCTCATAATTACCCCATAAGGCAGGCTCTGTCTTGTCCTCATTTTACATTTGAGTAAACCCTGGCAGAGGTGGGTAAAGTCACTTGCTGCCATCACACAGCTAGCGAGTGGTCAAGTTGGGTTTTGCTCTCAGCCCAAGTCCAGAGCCTGAGTTCCTAACATACAGCATCCCGTCTGTGTGTGATGTTTTCTGGAGCTCAGACTTCATCACTGTGAGGTAAATGAAGCAGAGGCTTGGGAAAACGTGACCCTTCGTCTTCTGCCTTCCGTAGTTTTCTCTCCTGTATCCTCCTCCTACCCCTCTTCCTTGCTCCCCGTCCCTCCCACCATTCACACTTGCCACTTCTTTTTTTTTTTTTTTTTTTGCCCTCGGCTGTGTGTCATCGCTGGCTCTGGGCTTGTCTGCCTCTTCTGTCCTTTGCGTGTGCGATTCCCATGTGTGACTGCGGAGGCCCCTTTCTCTGCTAAAGTTCCTCAGCTAACATCTGGGCTTTTATTTTCAGGAAAACTCGTTTCAGCTGCTTTGCTCCACCTCCCTTCCCAGCGATGCCTCCCCAGCCCTCTGTGCTCATGAGGACCCTGGCTCCTACCTTGGAAAGAACCCAGGGGCGGCTTTCAAGGGAGGCAGATCTCCGGTTCCCATCTTGGCTATGTGGAGGGGCTTGGGGAGGCCTTTGTTCCTCTTCACCCTCCTGCTGGTAGATGGAGCCCCCGGTAGATGCTTTCTCGTGGTTGCATGCAGCCCGTGGCCCTTCACAGGCCCTGCGCTTGCCGTTGTGTGGTGTGCTGCACTCAGATGGGCCCGCCTGCCTGGCTGTGATGATTTGCTTTACCCCACACTTCTACCAGACTGCCTGCCTGGCTCGGAATCCCGCATGCTCAGTGCCCGGGGTCCCCCTGCAGTGTGCTGCTCTAGACCCCTCCCTGTGGTGCCTGTTCTTGCATGTTGATGCGTTCCCTAAGGCACCAAATAAATCAGTGGCCATAGATGAGCCCCATCACACCCTACTGCTACCAGTTCCAAAATAGGAGGGTTCCTTAAGCACCCTGGGTTTCTGTCTTCCTCTTTCTCACCCTCCCACTTTGGACTTTCATCACAAGTGTCATTTTTTCTGAGATCATCTCACTTCTACTCACTGAATCTTAGAAACAAAGTTTTATCGAAATCCAGATTGTTCTCACTTGATCGTTTTCCAAGGCCCTAAGAAACCACTTAGAATAAAAGATTTGTTGTTGTTGCTGTTTAGTCACTTTGCAACCCACGGACTGCAGCGTGCCAGGCTCCTCTGTCCTCCACTGTCTCCCAGAGTTTGCCCAAATTCATGTCCATTGAGTCAGTGATGCCACCTAACCATCTATTCTCTGCCACCCCCTTTTGCCTTCTACTTTTGCCCTCAATCTTTCCCAGCATCAGGGTCTTTTCCAATAGTCAGCTCTTCACATCAGGTGGCCAAAGGATTGGAGCTTCAGCTTTAGCATCAGTTCTTCCAATGAATATTCAGGGTTGCTATCCCTCAGGATTGACTGCTTTGTTCTCCTTGCAGTCCAAAGGACTCTCAAAAGTGCCCTCCAGCACCACAGTTTGAAAGCATTAATTCTTCAGTGCTCAGCCTTCTTTATAGTCCAACTCTCACATCTGTACATGACTACTGGAAAAACCAGAGCTTTGGCTACACAGACCTCTGTGGGCAAAATGATGTCTCTGCTTTTTAGTATGCTGTCTAGGTTGGTCATAGCTTTACTTCCAAGGATCAAGCATCTCTTAATTTCATGGCTGCAGTCACCATCTGCAGTGATTTTGGAGCCCAAGAATATAAAATCTGTCACTATTTCCATTGTTTCCCCATCTATTTGGCCTGAAGTGATGGGAGCAGATGCCATGATCTTAGTTTTCTGAATGTTGAGTTTCAAACCAGCTTTTCACTCTCCTTTTTCACTGTCATCAAGAGGCTCTTTAGTTCCTCTTCACTTTCTGCCATTAGAGTAGTATCATCTGAATAATAAAAGATTTGAGGGTGGAAAAAAGTGAAGCCTGGGATTTGCAAATGGCTGAAAAGGGAGGTTTATACTTCCAATTCCCTGTTCTTTTCTGGGCTGAGGAGTGAAGACTTGGATTCCAGACCTGCGATGTGAGGCAGGTACTGCCCGCTGGCTTGTGCATCTCTGCAGGCAGGAAACAAGCACCGAGGGAATCTGACACACGCCTGGTTCGGGAGGAGGAGGAGGGGGGTCCTGACCAACTGGCTCCCTCTATTGTATCCTCCATCCAGGATGACCACCACTGCTGATAGGTAATGTTCTGGGCAAGAAGAAGGTGCCCTGCTGTCTGGGAAGACTCTGCTAACAGCCTGCGTGAAACCCTGTTTTACTCTCAAATCGTGTCTGTGTGTGTCTTCCCTCCAGGGAAGATACCCTGAAGGAGGGCATAGCAACCAACTTTGATATTCTTGCCTGGAGAATCCCCATGGATAGAGGAGCCAGGCAGGCTACAGTCCATGGGGTCACAAAGAGTCAGACATGACTGAGCAACTAAGCACAGCACGCAGGCCACAGATGATACACAGGGACCTCTCACACAGCAAGCCCCGGCATGTGAATGTCTCAGGCACGTGCAGAGATGTCAGGTCAGAGCTGCAGCAGGGGGTTGTGTGTGTGTGTGTGTGTGTGTGTGTGTGTGTGTGTGTAGGGGCAGAGGACTGAAAGACTCCCATAGACAAGTAGCAGCTTAACTGCCAGCCCACCCACCCTCATGTCTCAGGAAAGCTCAGCACACCAGACTCTCCCTGGTTCTAGGGACACTGTGCGTGCCCTCCTTGGTTGGAAAGCTGCCTTTGAGACATGGGTGCTCCCCTCAGACACTACCTCAGGGTGGCCTGGAACCTTGAGCTTGTGCCTAGGGCACTGTCCAGCCTAATATAGGTATAGTCGTGAAATGCTGGATGGGGAAGGGAGGAATGCATCCCCCGCTGGAATTGGTGGATGTCCCCGAGATCCACTGTCAACCCAGCCTCCCCAGGCTCTTGGGATCACAAACATTCTTGGCTGAACTTCAACCAGAGGACTTTCTGGAAATGGGTCACAGACAGGCTGGCTTACACAGTGACATTTATTATTATGCGCCTCCCAAATGTGACCCCCTCTGGAGCTTGTAGAATCCCCTAGTGAGGAAAAACCAGCCCAAAGTTGGGGACTGTCTGGCCGATATCAGTGATTCCAGAGCCCCGCTTGAGCTGGAAACAGGGCACCAAACACACAGAGGCGTGCCATGTCATGGCATCCCTCTGAAGGTCTTCAGTACGGAAAGCCACCGCACACTCCATCCCCTTCCCCCACTCCTAGGTGTTCCAGAGAGGTGGGTGCTAGGGAGGTGCTGGGTTTGGTAGGAAGAACAGATTTCAGCTGGTTGCAGCTGCGGCTAACACCTGACCTTTTCTTGAAGGGAGGGACGTGCCATTTGCAGAGCTCTCCAATGACCCAGTGGTTTTCCCATGCAGGAGACCAGGTTTGATCCCTGGGTTGGAAAGCTCCCCTGGAGGAGGGCATGGCAACTGCCTCCGGTATTCTTGCCTGGAGAATCCCCATGGATAGAGGAGCCAGACAGGCTACAGTCCATGGGGTCGCAAAGAGTCGGACATGACCGAGCCACCAAGCACAGCACGCAGGCCACAGACATACACAGGGACCACTCACACAGCAAGCCCCGGCATGTGAATGTCTCAGGCACGTGCAGAGATGTCAGGTCAGAGCTACAGCGGGGGGTTGCCATCTGCTGGGAGTCCCGGAACCTGCCTTCCTTTGAGTCACTGTCCTCAAACCCCATTTCCATAGGGAGAGTGGGGGTGGGGTGTGGCGGGGAGGGCTGATACAGGAGCCCAGAGGAAAAGCAATCTTGTAGCCAAGTGGGAGGCTTGACAAAGCCTCAACACTAGCTGTGAGCACTGTAACAAGTTGGGAGGAAACATGCCTCTTATACTGTGCCCGCGGCCCCCATGCACGGAGGGAGGAACGTGGCGGGCTGTGTGAGCCGCTGGAGACTGGGGCTGGCAGCGGCAGGGTGGGAGGGGAGGGAGGGGGAGCCGAGGGAACAGGTGGTCCTTCCACAAGCTCCCCGGCCATCAGCCCCTGCCATAGCAGATGTCCTAGAAACAGGCCCAGGTGGACCGAGGGAAGAGCACAGCAGGGGAGGTGCATGATGTTTGGCAGAGAAAGAAATGAGCTCTGCCTAATGGCCCGACCACATCTGAGCAGGGGAGACACGCGCAGAGCTGTGTGACCAGCCCCAGAGAGCCACTCTGCCTCCACTCGCCCTCCGGCTGGGCTGTTTCAGTGTGGGCCACAGGAGAACCTGCTGGAGCCGAAGCCCCAGGCTTCCGGAAGCCCCCAGCCACAGCGATGGTGATGACAATCACTAACGTGAATCGAGCACCTCTGTGCCCTACATTCATGGTTCTTCTCATCTCATCCTCGCGCTAACCTGTGCGGAAGGTAGGCTTGCTGTCGTTGTTTTACAGATGGGGCAACCAAGGCGTAGAGAGGCTAACTGAAGAAAGGAAGAGGGCAGAGCCATGATTTGATACTGGGTCACCGACTCAATGGACATGAATCTGGGTAAACTCCGGGAATTGGTGATGGACAGGGAGGCCTGGCGTGCTGCGGTTCATGGGGTGGCAAAGAGTCGGACACGACTGAGTGACTGAACTGAACTGAACATCTGACTCCAGGACTTCCCAGGTCGTGCTAGTGGTAAAGAACCCACCTGCTAATGCAGGAGACATAAGAGACGCAGGTTCGATCCCTGGGTCAGGAAGATCCCTTGGAGGAGGTCGTGGCACCTCACTCCAATATTCTTGCCTGGACAATCTCCTGGACAAAGGATCCTGACAGGCTGCAGTCTATAAGGTCACAGAGTCGAACTCCACTGAGGTGACTTAGCACACACACATCTGACTCCAGCATCCATGCAGCGATGCTGCCACTCACTGCATAGACGGCCCCATCCTTGCCCCTTCCAGAGCTGCAGAAAGCACTTTCCCTGCTTTCCAAATGTTCACATCCCCAGCTTCAAGAGGATCCTCATAATGAAGGTTTACCTTCCTTCTCTTAGTTCGATCTGGTCTTCCCTTCTTGGCAACAGGAACACGGCTTTCAGCTTCCAAGGCAGAGGTTAGGACCAGCCTGGTCAATCCTGGCACCTTTTGACCCTGGAGTCACACGTGTCACCTAGATAGAACCTTCCTCCACCCTAAGGATGGTACTTTCACTTACCCAGCAACTACCTGTCCTAGCCTGGAGTTTGGAATCTCACACACATTAGCTCATTTAACGCTCACTGGGAACCTACAAGGTGGACAGGCCCCTCTCTGGCGGGTCTCCCACCTCCGTAGCTGTCCCTCTTGTCTTCTATCTGTCCTTCCATAGAGGTGCTGCCCAAGCTTGTGCCCTGGCCAGCCTCTTTCCTTGTACTTTAGCCTCTACCAGAGTTAAGTTGTTTTGCTTCAAACACTGTCTATATGCTGCTGCACCCCTGGACCCAAACCCATCTCTCTGGCCCTTTCTAGCATTCAAAATCCATATTTCCACCTGCACACTAGGTATCTTCATACTTGTCCAAACCTCATTCAGTATGTACACCATTATGTGTACAGATGTGACTTGATGAATGGCAGGAAAATGTCTGTTCAGCTGGTCTTGAGAAAAAATCTCACTCACCATCAATGATCTCTCACTTTCATCCTTCTTCCTTTTTAAAAAAAAGATTTTTAAAATACGGGCCATTTTAAAAGTCTCACTCACCATCAGTGATCTCTCATTTTCACACTTCTTCCTTTTTCTTAAACGAATCGCCAGTCTGGGTTCGATGCAGGATACAGGATGCTTGGGGCTGGTGCACTGGGATGACCCAGAGGGATGGTATGGGGAGGGAAGTGGAAGCGGGGTTCAGGATTGGGAACACCCGTGGTGGATTCATGATGATGTATGGCAAAACCAATACAATATTGTATTGTAAAGTAATTAGCCTCCAATTAAAATAAATAAATAAATTTAAATTTTAAAAAAATAAGAACTCAAAAAAAAAGATTTAAAAAATACAAGCCATTTTAAAAGTCTTTCTTGAAATCGTTACAATATTGCTTCTGTTGTTTACATTCTAGGGGGTTTTTTGTCCAGGAGGCATGTGGGATGTTAGCTCCCCAACCAGGAATCGAGCCTGTCCCCACCCCTCAATTGAAAGGTAAAGTCTTACCCACTGGACCACCAGAGAAGTGCCCTTCCTGTTTCCAGACAGTCTCTGAGTCCCTGTCTACTATCATCTGATCTCTGGACTCTCCCCATTCCATCCTCTTAGCCACTGTCCACCTTCTTGCATCCTAAACCATCTTCTCACATCCTACCCATCCTGCCTACTCTGGTACAAGATTAAAAAAAAAAATAGAGCATGTCCTCACCCTCTTAAAACCTCCAGTATCTCCCACCCGCACCTGCCCTCTCCCCGGGGCCCCACAATGAAATCCTTAGTGGGACATTTCCCTTCCTCCACAGTCGGTTCAAATCAGTTGCTCCAGCCTTCCCTTCTACCTGCTCCCCAACCACTTCAGCTCTGGTCACATTCCATAACCTTTCACCCCAAATGCTCCTCACCTTTCACCCATTTGCCATTGCCTGGAATGACCTCCTTTTGTCTGATGAACTCCTATTCATTAGACAAGACCCAACTCAAAGTTCACCTCTCCAAATGCCCTTATTCTTCAAAGTCACATGAATGTTTAGGAGTGAACTTCATGACATCCCCCATCAACTTGGACATGATTTATCTACATGCCTACCTGTGGGCAGCAAGCTAAATCTCTTCAGTCGTGTCCAGCTCTTTGTGACCCCATGGACTATATAGCCCATGGACAGGCTCCTCTGTCCATGGGATTCTCCAGGCAAGAACACTGGAGCGCGTTGCCATGCCCTCCTCGGGAGATCTTCCTGACCCAGGGATCAAACCCATATCTCTTATGTCTCCTGCATTGGCAGGCGGATTCTTTACCACTAGTGCCATCTGGGCCTCCATAAATATGTATTTATCCAGCTATCTATATCCATCTGTCTATCAAGAGAGAGACAAAAAATATGGCAAATGCTAACAATGGTTGAACCTAGGTGGTGGTTATAATCATCTTCAACTCCTCTTATGCTTGAAATTTTTCCCAATTAACAGTTGGGTGATGAGGACCCAACTGTATAGCACAGGAAACTATAGTCAGTATCTTGTAATAACCAATAATGGAAAAAAATCTGAAAAAAAAAAAAAAACAGATACATGTATATGTATAACTGAATCACTTTGCTGTATGCCTGAAATAACACAACTCTAAATCCACTGTACTTTAATAATTTTTTTAAGCTGAGTGGAAAAGCTACCTCACCTGTCATTTTTTTCCTCATTGTCCCCAGCAAAGTGAATTACCCCTTTCATTGTGTTCCGATAATGTTCTGTATTTGCCCTTCCCTTGTAGCTCAGTCAGTAAAGAATCTGTCTGCAGTGCAGGAGACCTAGGTTCGATCCCTGGGTTGGGAAGATCCCCTGGAGAAGGAAATGGCAACCCACTCCAATATCCTTGCCTGGGAAATCTCATGGACAAAAGGGCCTGGTAGGCTGCAGTCCATGGGGTCGCAAAGAGTTGTGCACGACTGTGTGACTAACACTTACACTTACTGCATTTTATTGTAATTTTGCATTTAGCAACTTGTCCACCAGTTGTGAACCTGCAAAAACAGGGTAGCTGCACACAGTAGGTGCATTCATGTGCGTGAATGAACAGCCTCTCCTGTGAGGTTGAGGTTGAGAAGCAATAAGCCATGAGAAGAATAGGAAGTCCCGGGAATTACCATAAACCAGCCCCCAGGCTTCATCCTGGATCTCAGGAATGCGGGTGAGCACAGGAAGGTGCCCTGAGGCAGGGAAAGCTAATGAATGGTCACTTACTGAATGCAGTAAACTGACTCATTTGAAAAGACCCTGACCTGATGCTGGGAAAGATTGAAGGTAGGAGGAGAAGGGGACGACAGAGGATGAGGTGGTTGGGTGGCATCACCGACTCGATGGACATGAGTTTGAGTGAACTCCGGGAGTTCGTGATGGACAGGGAGGCCTGGAGTCCTGCAGTCCATGGGGTCGCAAAGAGTCAGACACGACTGAGCGACTGAACTGACTAACTGACTGAATGCAGAACAGTGTAAAACTGAGGAGATCTAACCTCTGTGGCTGGTTCCTATGACTAACCAGCTGTGTGACCACCGGTAGTCACCAACCTCTTTGTGCCTGTTTTCTCACTTGCAAACAGGGAGTTACAAAGTCTGTCCCTCAACAAATGGAGGGGGAGAGGTGAATGACTGTGCTCTGAGAAGTCTAAGATTTACACAAATAATGCGGTGCTGTCCTCATTTCTGTTATTAAAATGAGCAAGCCTTTTTTGTCATGACCAAGACCAGTGAAGAATTCTGAGTCACTCCCTTTGGGGCAAAGGCAGGGCGGAGCTTCGCTTCTGTGAAGGATGGGAATTTCCACCCAGTTGGAAGGAATGAGCCCCTGTGGCTTGGGCCTCATTTCTCCCACCCCCGCTTTCTCTTTCCTCTGACCAATTGACAACTTCTGGGAAACAGAACTGGGAATCTTAAAATAGAGCAGCAAATGTCTGGGCTCCTAGCCCCAGGCTCGGTTGCACCGTCAGTAGACTTGGGCAGCAGAGAAATGGATGGCTCACGTGGCCTCCAGCCCTCTGCACCGGAAAGACCAAGGCCATGGAAAAAGTAACACACGGGTTTTGGAGAAAAGCAGTCATCCAGGAATGCGATGTTTTAGTTGGCTAGAATCCAGCCTATTGGGGTGAAATGTTCTGCCCTGATATTCCTGGATCATCCAAGGCCTGGGGAACCACCCCACCTCCTTGCAAAAGGAGCAGCTCTTCCTGGAAGCAGTGGCCATCCCACTGGTCCCAGCAGGCTGGGGGAAGACAGTGAGAGGCCTCTGGGGAAAGAGACAGGCATCCATAACTCGGTGGTTTCAGAGAAGGTTGGCTTCCCAGGCTCTGAGCACCCAGGTTTGGGATGCTTATATAACAAAATGCTGGCAGCCGGAAGCGCGCAGAAGAGGAGAAAACACTGAAGGCTGAGCCCTTAGTTCCAGACCCCAGATTTCAACCTGGTAAACTCTCAGCCTAACCCTAGGGAAAGGGCCCCCCCACCTCCCCTCCCCGGACAGTGAAGGTTAAAGCAATGAGACACAGACCATCAGACCCTAAAAAGCTGTATTGTTACTTGGATTTCTCCCAAGTTCACCCATGAACACAGTATGCCGGGCCATCTTCTCATGTGCCCTCGTTTAATCCTCGCAGCAGTGTATACACAGGAGCTGTTATTGTCCCTGCTTTACTGTCAAGGAAGCTGAGACACACAGAGGTCTGAAATCTTACCCCCGTGGTGCCACAGTTCAAACCCAGGCAGGCTGGCCCTGGCGTCTGCGGGCATAACCAGGATGCTGTTGAGCAGCTTCCAGGAGCCTGGCAGTGGATGGGCCCTAGGGGATGACAGAGGAAGCCCTCAGGCAACTTACATCTGGAGGAAAAGAGATGATGAGCCAGCACCAAATCAGTAAAATGATGACGAGCCGTGATGAATGCAATAAAGAAATAGAAACCAAAGAGGGAACCACTTTAAGTAAGACAGTTGGAAAGATGTTCTGGTCAAGTTTCCATAGCTAAGGATGGAAATGGACTGTCTCTGACTTAAAGAGAAAAAAAAAATCATTGAAGGGAGTGTGGGGTAACCCACAGAATTTTCAGGAAGTCTCAGAACACAGATAAGAACAAAGGGAGGTTCAGTGGTCAAAAATCCCTCCACAAAACCACGCTGATGGGGATCCAGCAGGTGCCACGGCTGAGGGCTAGACGTCTCAGCCTGCTTACAGCCAGCGCTGGAACTCCCCAGACGCCCCTGCTGGCTCTGCTGCCCCTGGAAACCGGATGCCACTGCCACCGCTAACCCCAAAGCGAAGTCTCCACCACCCCATTTCTTTGCATCACCAGTTCCTGACTCAGAGTCCCAGATGAGGGTACCTAATTGGCACCCTGCTGCTTCTGATGCAAAGTTCCAAGCTGTGCTGGGCAGATGCTGGCAGCTTCTGGCATTGGTCCAGTTGCTGCTGAGTGTGCAGACCTGAGCTTAGGGCTGACTGTCTATCCACTCTATTGCAGTTGGCCTGCCCCCACCTCCACAGCCATTTTGGCTGATAGCAGCCTTCTTCTTTCCCCTTGATGAGATTCCAGCCTCTCTTCCAACAAAAATAATAGCTACTAATTTAGAGTGCCTATTATATACAAATCCTTTACAGACATCATCTCCCTGGCTTACTATCTCTTTGCAAGGTAGCTACTTAAATGCTCTCCATTTTAGGATGAAGTCTCTTAAGGCTTAGAGATTAGGAATTTTGCCTGGGACATGGCTGAGCCCAGATTTGAACATAGATCTTCTATATTCTCAGGAGTACACACTGTCTCCCAAGGGGGTTGAAATCAGGCAAATTTGGGGCACAGAAGAGACGTCTGCTGCCAAATCTCAGCCATGATCCATGATGAGAGAGGGACAGTAAGCTCTGTTTGGATTTAGGTTCACCAGCTCTTTACCTAATCACCTACATCTCTTCTTGATACTCCAGGACTGCAGCGGTCCCAGTCTCCCAGGTAGCCACACTCTGTGAGGCCATTTGGCAGGGGTCTCTGGTTTCTTCTTTGTCAAGGCAGATCACTCCACCCCGACTAAGCCTTAGCCCAGCAGGCCTCCATAAAGTTTCTCTGGGGTTCTGTGCCTCTGGGTTTACATTGCTACAGGCAGGGCTCCCTTTCATAAAATACATATGGTCCCCAAAGCTGCGTGTGATTTGAATCTCTGTGAATCAATTCTGTATACTCATTGGCTTACACCCTAATTTCAGCAATCATTGTTACTCTCCAACTGCTTTTCAGCACAAACTGACAACTGGGTGTGAACGTGTGTGCTAAGTCACTTCAGCCATGTCCAAGTCTGTGCAACCCTATGGACTGTAGCCCGCCAGGCTCCTCTATCCATGGGATTCTCCAGGCAAGAATACTGGAGTGAGTTGCCATGCCCTCCTCCAGGGGATCTTCCCCACCCAGGTATCACACCCATGTCACTTATGTCTCCTGCTTTGGCAGTCGGGTTCCTCACCACTAGCGCCACCTGGGAGGCCCTGACAACTGAGTATTTCAGCCTAAAGTTTTCATTGCCCCCTTCATTCACACTTTGCTTGGCAAGCAATGGTCTATAAGCCAATATTAAATATACCAGGGAAGCTCACCATTTCCGAGAGAAAACATCTTATAAACTGAAAAAAAACAGCTTTTTGATAAGAAAGGTCATCCTCGAAGACATTCGAATTGCGAACTGGATTTTTTTCTTCTTGGTTTTTACTCATCAGATTGTGTGTATATACTTAGAGGTTTAATAATAAATCTTTAAAAATGGGTAATTTAGTCAAAGAGAATGGAGAGAGAACGAGAGAAGCAGTGAAAATGAGATGAATTTCTGGTCCTTTTTGTTACTGGTTACTCATGGACCACCCGGCCAGCCATTCAGGACTCAGTTTCTCTCTTTGAAATACAGAGCCTGGAGTATCTTGTATATCTCATGAGGCTCTCATGAGATTTTAATGAAGCTCTCTGGTTAAGACCCTTTGAGACGAGCCCAGAGTATTATTAGAATGTGCCTGCTTGCATCTACTAAGAGAGCAGCATCTCACCTATGGCTGTGATGAAGAGGTTGCTGCCCCTTCTTCTTAAGTGCTCTCCCCTGGGCCAGACTTCTGTTCCCCCAAAGTACTAGCGCCTGAGTCATTCCTAGCAAGGAGGGTTGGCATCGCACCATTGGCCCTCTTCCCCAAGGCCCAGACAACAAGATGCAAAATGGCTATAAAATTAAAGGCTCAGTCTCTGGCTGCTGCTGGAAGCCTGCTCGGCAGTATTTCCCCTGGCAGCAGACAGCTGCCATGTTAGGTGTGAATCAAACACACAAACCTCTGGAGATTTGTCTTTCACTTTCCCGAGACTCAACTTAGCAGAATTACTGAAAATATGGTGACACGTTGCCTCAGCGCCGGGGCTCTCGGGGAGGCGGTGGAGGGGAGGGAGGGAGCACTGTTTCTCACCAGTGCTCAGGAGGGCGTCTAGTCCCCATTGCCACCCTCCTGTGTGCCTCTGTGCCCTGCCATCACTGTCCCTCTTCTCCACCCTGCCTTTCTGGAATTACCAGACTCTAAGAAGTCGATTGTGGACAGGGAGGCCTGGCGTGCTGCGATTCATGGGGTCGCAAAGAGTCGGACACGATTGAGCGACTGATCTGATCTGAAGAAGTCGATTTGGCCCCCAGCTGTCCCTGACACCTGTTTGGGACCATGATTATATTTCCAGAGACACCAAAGCTCTGTCTGGAGAGCTGTGGGCAGGAGTCGGGCTGGAAATGACCTTCCTCGTCTCTCCCCTGATCACTTGAGGTAGGAACCCGGTCATATGTGCATGTACGTGTACACGTGTACACACACGTGTGATTCCTAAGCTGAAGGACTGAAATTCTCTCCAAATACGTAGCAGTTTCAGCTGCATTGACCTGACATTCCCATTGGAGGGTCAGTGATCCCTTGGTAATGTATGAGTAGGATGGGGCAGGATAGAATCATTCTTTAGCCTCCTCCGGTGCTGGATTCAGGCTAGACTTACAACATGCAGGCTGAGGAAAGCCAGGGGGCTAACAGAAGCCTATGGAGAGCTCCTGAATCTGGGGCCTGACAATTTACTTTATGTCATCATTATGTGGTTGGCTTCCCTGGTGGCTCAGACGGTAAAGAATCTGCCTGCAATGCAGGAGACCTGGGTTTCGATCCCTGGGTCAGGAAGATCCCCCGGAGAAGGAAATGGCAACCCACTCCAGTATTCTTGCCGGAGAAATCCCAGAGACAGAGGAGCCTGCGGGGCTCCAGTCCATGGGTTGACAAACAGTCAGACACGACTTAGCGACTAAACCACCACCACCAATGTATCTGAGCACCCATTCTACAGAGTGCTAGAGGGGCAAAAACGACACAAGAGGTCAAACCTACCCGAGGTACCTCTCCATGGAATGGTACCAGGGTGACGAGGCTTCATACAACACCAAGGCTTCAGGTAGTGGGAGTGAGTGGCCCTCTCGGGCATAGTTCCTCCGACGGCTCAGGTTTTGACTCAGACAGCCATGGTCCCCATCCACAGTCAGACCCATGCTTTGTAACTTCTCTTCCTGACCAGCAACCTTTGGAAGTACTATCTGTGGACCCCTTGCCCTCCCAGCCAAGCCTGTCAGGGTCTTGCTCCCTCCGTGGGGACACCCGTGGGAAACAGGTCCCAGGCCTCCTCTGCTCTGATGACCCAGAAGCCATCTGTTCCTTTCCGCCCCAGCCCCAGGGGACTCTCTTTCCAGTAGAGAGTTCAAACCACTCCAGAGAGGAGACTTAGAGACATCGACTTGTGGAGTTCCCCACAGAAAAAGCCCCATTCAAGCACATAGAGCTTTGAGTCACGCACTTCGTGTTTTGCTCTTAAATGTGAGTGAAAGCCAGGGATCACCAGACCGTAGAGCCAAGTGTCAAATGTGAAAGAAAGAGACTAAAACGAACAATATCATGGGACCTAGGAGAAGCAGAAACAACATAGGGAAGAGAAGAAAAAAATAAGACCCATCGTTAATATACCCAGAGAAGTAGGAGAAAATGTTGCATCATGAAGTAAGAACAGGGACTTCCCTGGGGTCCAGGGGCTAAGACTCCTCACTCCCAATGCAGGGGGCTCGGGTTTGATCCCTAGTCGGGGAACTAGATCCCACATGCCACAACAAAGATCGAAGATCCCACCTGCTGAAACCAAGACCCAGTGCAGCCAAATAGATAAACTTAAAAATAAACAAGAACAGAATTTTGGTTTCTGAGATTTAAGGACTAATCAGAGGGAAAAAATACAAACTCTTGGCAGTTAAAAATACAATAGCAAAACAAACAAAAAACAACCAACAGAAGTGTTCAAAGTCAATGTTATGGAAATCTCCCAGAAAATAGAAAGAAAAAGAGAAAGATAATTCCCCTCGTGACAAAAAAAGAAAAAGACTAATAGAAGATAAAGCCTAGGAGTCTCATTTCTAACTAATAGGCGTGCCAGAAAAAAAAACAGAGGAAAACAATAGGAAAGATATTGTCAAAGCAATGATACAAGCACATCACCCCCAAAGTGAAGTGTGTGTGCCTGCTAAGTTACTTCAGTTGTGTCCGTCTCTTTGTGACCCCATAGACTGTAGCCCGCCAGGTTCCTCTGTCCAAGGAATTCTCCAGGCAAGAATACTGGAGTGGATTGCCGTTTCCTCCTCCAGGGGATCTTCCTGACCCAAAGATGGAACGCGTATCTTTTCTTCTGCACTGCCAGGTGGGATTCTTCACCACTAACACCACCCAAGTGAAGCATATTGCTGCTGTTGCTTGGTCTCTGAGTCATATCCAAATGGCAAGGCCTGTTAAGTGCTCATCAGATCAGATCAGATCAGTCGCTCAGTCATGTCCGACTCTTTGCGACCCCATGAACTGCAGCACGCCAGGCCTCCCTGTCCATCACCAGCTCTCGGAGGTCACTCAGACTCACATTCATCGAGTCAGTGATGCCATCCAGCCATCTCATCCTCTGTCGTCCCCTTCTCCTCCTGCCCTCAATCCCTCCCAGCATCAGAGTCTTCTCAAATGAGTCAACTCTTCACATGAGGTGGCCAAAATACTGGAGTTTCAGCTTTAGCATCATTCCTTCTAAAGAAATCCCAGGGCTGATCTCCTTCAGAATGGACCGGTTGGATCTCCTTGCAGTCCAAGGAACTCTCAAGAGTCTTCTCCAACACCACAGTTCAAAAGCATCAATTCTTCGGCGCTCAGCCTTCTTCACGGTCCAGCTCTCACATCCATACATGACCACAGGAAAGACCATAGCCCTGACTAGGTGAACCTTTGTTGGCAAAGTGATGTCTCTGCTTTTGAATATGCTATCTAGGTTGGTCATAACTTTCCTTCCAAGGAGTAAGCGTCTTTTAATTTCATGGCTGCAGTCACCATCTGCAGTGATTTTGGAGCCCAGAAAAATAAAGTCTGACACTGTTTCTCCATCTATTTCCCATGTAGTGATGGGACCAGATGCCATGATCTTCGTTTTCTGAATGTTGAGCTTTAAGCCAACCTTTTCACTCTCCTCTTTCACTTTCATCAAGAGGCTTTTTAGTTCCTCATAGGCATGGATAAAGCCCCACATCAAGCCCCATGTCGTTGTAAACTCAGAACCCTGAAACAAACAAAACAGGATTCCATCACCTGGGAAACCAGAGTGATGGGGGATGAGGAACAGAACACAGATAATCCCCAGAAGTCAGAATAATCTGTCTTTTCAACAGCAACGTTGAAAACAGAAGACAGAGTAGCTCCTCCAAAGGACTAAGTGGGAACTGTTTTCCACCTGGAATTCTATACCACTCAAATCAAAGGTGAGCAGAGAGGAGAGTTTTAGTCAAAAAAGTTTCCAAAAACTTATCTTCCATGTACCCTTTCTTAGAAAGCTACCACTGGAATGTGTGCCCTGTGGAAATAAGAACAAGGAAATAAGAACAAGAAAGAAGATGGGGTGGGAGACAGGAATTACAAGACAAGAGAGAGGCAGAAGGAATTCCCAGGGGACTTCCCTGGTGGTCTGGTGGGCTAAAACTCTTCCCTCCCAAAGCAGGGGTCCCAGGGTTCAATCCCCGGTCAGAGAACTAGACCTCACATGCCGCAACTAGGAGTTCACTCACCGCAACTAAAGATCCCATCTGCCACAACTGAGATCAAAGGTCTTGAGTGCCACAACTGGGACCCGGCACAGCCAAATAAATAAATACGTTTTCTAAAAATAGGAGTTCGCAGGAAGTCAGCGAGTGAAAGGGCTATAATATCTCAGTGGTAGACTTGGGAAGGTCACGGATCCTAATAAAGAGTCAGAGGACTCCAGGAGACACATCTGGGGTGGTGGATTGTCTGACAGGCTCCACAGCTTGGAAGTGTCACTGGGCAGTGTTTCACAGCTGTGGAAGCATGTAGGAAGATTTAATCAGGTGTTGATGGAACACTGAACAGATGAAAATTAAAGGCAATTATTAATCTGGAGGCGGGGAGGGATCGTGCAAGAAAGCATATGTAATTTAATATATTAATTGGCTTAAAATAAACAATATTTATATAATCATAATAATAAAAGCATTGTTAACCAGAAATTGGGAAGGCCTAGACGAAGTGAAAAAGTACATGAGTTCAGAATCCTCGTTATCATTGTGGGAAGTCTACAGCTAACATCTGAAATGGATGAATCAAGAGTGAGCAGCATGCTCTTTGAGTTAGAAATGTAGGGGAAATCACCAGATAAACAACTCAGAGTTGAGTTGCCGGTGGTTTTCTCTGTAGAAAGGGAACTGGGGCAGAGAGGAAGAGAATAAGAGACAGGCAGTTTTTATTGTGTTTTTTTCCTACATAGCTTACAACTATATAAGTTGTATATAGCTTACAACTCATTTCCTAGTATATTTTTATTGAAACATATATTAAGTGAATATTATACTTCTATATTTTTAATATCTTAATAATATTAGGATTATTAATTCTCAATATAAAGAATATTAAATGAATATTAAAAATGGCCCCCAATGGTCACATATGTGAAATAGACACATAAACAGATCAGAACAGGAAAGACTTACAGGTGCTACCTGTGTACAGGTGAAACACTGGCATAAAAGAGAATAGCTAATTCTACTTAAGAAGGGAGCACCAAGAAATTCCTGACTTCTTGTCCCCCACCTTATCCAGAGTCATTGCTGCCAGGGTGTGTATGCAGATGTGGCTCTCTTGAAAAATCAAGCCAGGCAGAAACACACCAAGCCCTCATGGAGAAGTTGGTAGCATCTGCTGGTTAGGATCCCAAACCTGAGCGTCACTCTGTCTGGGTTTGAATCCCGGCTCAGCCACCAACTATGTCATATTGGACGTCCAGTTTACCCCTTAAGTCTCCTCAAATGTTTGTACCTTGTAGGGTTATTCCAAGGATTAAATGAGTTAAAGTGTAAAGGGCTCAGAACAATTCTTGGTACATGTAAGTATTCTCTCAACAGCTACTTGGTGCATTTACCAAATGCAGGCACTGGATAAGCAGTGCAGAAAACAAAGAACTCTAAGCCTGTCCCTGCCCTCCAGGAGCTTAAGGAGAAGGTACCAACTGGGGCAGAAGATACGCCCAGAAATAAGCATTTTACCAGCACCAGTGTCCAGGTGGCTGAATGCAGAACCAGGGGGACTAGATTCCCAGAAGGAGAGCTTGTCAAAACATGCTCCATGGAAGGTTCTGGGGGATACTTTTTGGATTGTGCCTCTAGTACTCTCTTCTCTAGAAATTTCCCGTTCCCTTCCTGCTTCCACACTGTCACAGCTGAAGCTGTGTTCTGATAAAGTGAGCGTGCCTCCTTGACCCAAGGGAGGATATCCAAATCAAGTTGGGCCAGTCAGCCTGGGAGTTTTTTGACCCAAGTCTGAAAGACAGAACGGTCTCCTCTCCGTGTCTTTGTGTTAGGACTGCTATGTAAACATGGGAGCTGCCAGCCATTTTTCACCATGTGAACTGGAAACAGAGAAAGACAGTCTACAAGAAGAGAATAGGGTGTGGCAGGTGCACAGAGAGAAACAGAGGGGAAGAGGGACAGGGCTCCCGGGTTCATTAAAGCTCTGCTCACTGTTTCTGGTGCCAGATGGGTGGCTGCGGCTGCTGAGTCACTTCCGTCGTGTCCGACTCTGTGCAACCCCATAGACAGCAGCCACCAGGCTCCTCAATCCCTAGGATTCTCCAGGCAAGAACACTGGAGTGGGTTGCCATTTCCTTCTCCAATGCATGAAAGTGAAAAGTCAAAGTGAAGTCGCTCAGTCGTGTCTGACCCATAGCAACCCCATGGACTGCAGCCCACCAGGCTCCTCCATCCATGGGATTCTCCAGGCAAAGTACTGGAGTGGGGTGCCATTGCCCTGTCTAAATTCCATAGGATGTCCCCTACTCTGGCCAAGTTTCTCTTTTATTCATGTTGGTTTGAGGTGAATCTATGTTGCAAACCAAAATTTCCTTTGTAATAGAAGGAGGCCTCCCTTGCTCCCTGCTCCTGTAATAGGCAGCAGGAAGAAAATGTGGGGAGATCTGATCATATTCCCTGACCTGATGAGACATGGGAAAGTTTAAACCTGGAAAAACCCAAAGGAGTCCCTGGACTTGCACTGAAATGTAATCTGGCTCTGGGCCCAGGACAGAGCGACTCTGGCTTCCTGGGAATGACTTGGACTGTGGGATGGGATGAGAGGGTGGACAGCAAAGGCTGAGGTCCTGATCTCTGGGGGTGGAAAGGACATCTGTGGCTGGGCTTATTCAGGCTGAAAGTGCAGAGTCTGCAGTGAGAAGATGCGAGGGGAAGGTAGAGACCCGAGAGCCGTGGCAATGGCCAGGTGAAGAAGGAGGGGCAGGGGTAAGCAAAGCAAAGGTGAGCTACTCAAGATGCCGGGGCAGACCAATCACTAGTAGCCTTTGCCATCCATTGATTATGTTCTTTGCTGCCCATTGTATGCTAGGCAGCCACATTTGGGGACAAGCGAATGAAAGACCAACACTTCGGGGACTCTGCTATGGAGATGAGTCATGGAATTAGGAGTGTTTCCATTGTGCTTCCTTAGGTCAGTGTGGCTGAAAAGTCACCAGTCAGCAGGTTCAGCTCAGTTCAGTCACTCAGTCGTATCGGACTCTTTGCAACCCCATGGACTACAGCATGCCAGGCCTGCCTGTCCATCACCAACTCCTAGAACTAGCTCAAACTCATGTCCATCAAGTCAGTGATGCCATCCAACCATCTCATCATCTGATATCCCCTTCTCCTCCTACCTTCAATCTTTGCCAGTATCAGGGTCTTTCTAATGAGTCAGTTCTTCCCATCAGGTGGCCAAAGTTTTGGAGCTTCAACTTCAGCATCAGTCCTTCCAATGAATATTCAGGACTGATTTCCTTTAGGATGGACTAATTGGATCTCCTTGCAGTCCAAGGGACTCTCAAGAGTCTTCTCCAACACCACAGTTCAAAAGCGTCAATACTTTGGTGCTCAGCTTTCTTTATGGTCCAACTCTCACATCCATACATGACTGCTGGAAAAACCATAGCTTTGACTATATGGGCCTTGTCGCCAAAGTGATGTCTCTGCTTTTTAATATGCTGTCTAGGTTGGTCATTATTTTTCTTCCAAGGAGCAAGCATCTTTTAGTTTCATGGCTGCAGTCACCATCTGCAGTGATTTTTGGAGCACAAGAAAATAAAGTCTGTTTCCATTGTTTCCCCATCTATTTGGCATGAAGTGATGAGAGCAGATGCCATGATCTTCGTTTTTTGAATGTTGAGTTTTAAGCCCGTTTTTTCACTCTCTTCTTTCACTTTCATCAGGAGGCTCTTTAGTTCCTCTTCACTTTCTGCCACAAGGTTGGTGTTATCTGCATATCTGAGGCTATTGATATTCCTCCCTGAGATCTTGATTCCAGCTTGTGCTTTATCCAGCCCGGCATTTCTCATGATGTACTCTGCATATAAGTTACATAAGCAGGATGACAATATACAGCCTTGACGTACTCCTTTCCCAATTTGGAACCAGTCCATTGTTCTATGTCTGGGTCTAACTGTTGCTTCTTGACCTGCATACAAATGTCTCAGGAGGCACCTCAGGTGGTCTGGTATTCCCATCTCTTTCAGAATTTTCCACAGTTTGTTGCGATCCACACAAAGACTTTAGCATAGTCAATGTAGCAGGAATAGATGTTTTTCTAGAATTCTGTTGCTTTTTCTTTGATCCAACAGATGTTGGCAATTTGATCAGCAGGTAGATGCACCATTCAAAGCTACAATTCAAATTACCTCCAAGGAGGTAAAGATCAGAGAACAGGGCAGGTAGGGAAACCTGGGACACCTTCATGGAGGAAGTAGACCTTAAAGGCTAAATAGGATTTAGACATTTAAGGGCCAAGGTTTACAATATCCAGTAGCCAGATAGTTTTTCTCTTTGTACCCCAACTCCCACAGTACTAACACAGCAGATGGTCAAAATTTTATGTTTTATTGAATTGGACTCCAGGCAAAAGGAATAGCATAAGTAAAGGCAAGGGGCAGGAAAGGGTATGGATACATCTATAGGAGTCCCAAGTAGTAATCCTATTTATTTTTAAAAGGATGCACAAAATCGATCAATGGAAGATACACTGAAAAGGAAACCGGAGGCAGTGGCTGATCACTCCCAAGCAGACAGCCCATGACGTTTATCCTAGCCTGTCTGGTCATGGGCTCAAAGGCCTACAGAGTAGGTGCACAGAAAGTATGTAAATGAATGAAAGAATATAGAAAGTTATACCGTTATCAAAAAGTGTACCCCTGGATTTCTTTTTTTTTTCAATTTAATTATTTTTGGCTGCACTGGATGTTCGTTGCTGCTCTCGGGCTTTCTCCAGTGGTGGCAAGTGGGGATTACTCTCTATTTGGGGTGCTCGAACTTCTTGCTGTGGTGGCTTTTCTTGTTGCAGAGCGTGGTCTGTAGAGCACAGGCCTCAATAACTGTGCAACACGGCTTCAGTTGCCCATGTAGTGTGGACTGGGATCAAAGCAGTGTCCCCTGCATTGGTAGGAAGATTCTTAACCACTGGACCAACCGGGAAGTCCATTCCTGCCTTTCTTTAAATCAAATGTCCCTTAGTCCCTTTAACGTAGGACTCAGTGCACAGAAATGACTTTTCCCACATCTCTCAGAATGATTAAGCCCACTGATGTAGTAATTGTTTTGGTCTGTGGACCTGTGTCTGAACTCCACCTGATTTTAGGGGGGAATGTTAATCTCTGATTCCTTACCTTTTCATGTGAAGGGATTCCCCCAAAGTTATACTTGTGTCCTCTCTTTTCAACTTGACTCAGCCCTATCATGTAAGCAGCAATGTCCTAAGTGGCCTGTCGCCAAACTCCCTACTCTTTTTCTAAGTTTAGTGGGGCCTGAGGGAAAGTCTGGAATGTGCCAGTTAGGATCAAAAGAACCTGTTAGCATTTAGCAGCACTTCTCAGTCAAACCTCCCAAACCGGCTTTTATCAGTAATGAAGTTGACATTTTCGTCATTGGGTGTCTGACTCCTGAGTCAGTCCAAGAGTTCAGCACTCAGGAACTGAGTGGGAAAAGGGGTGTTAGTTATTGGCTCCCCCAAATCCCAACTCTTATTGCCTGAGAATTTCTTACCAATAAGGTGGATATGATGGTAATAGGCATTGCATGGGGTTTAGTGAAGATTTTTAAAGATAATATGTTAGATGTACACATTGCTATATTTAAAATGGATAACCAACAAGGACTTAAAAGTGAAGTCACTTAGTTGTGTCCGACTCTGAGACCCCAGGGACTGTAGCCCACCAGGCTCCTCCATCCATGGAATTTTCCAGGCAAGAATACTGGAGTGGGTTGCCATTTCCTTCTCCAGGGGATCTTCCCGACCCAGGGATCAAACCTGGGTCTCCCACATTGCAGGCAGACGCTACACAAAAAAAACTAAAAGATAATATGTTAGATATTGTCTTAGTCAGTTGGGGCTGCTATAGCAAAAATCTCATTGACTAGATGGCTTAAACAACAGATTTGTGTTTCTCATAATTCAGGAACCTCGGAAGTCCAAGATCAAGGCGCTGGCAGACCCAGTAGACAGTTGCCTTCTGTCTGTGTCCCCGCATGGCCTAGGGAGGGAGCAGTCTCTAGGCTCTTTCCCTTCTCCTAAGAAGGCAAATCCTCTCATGGGGACTCCACCCTCATGACCTCATCTTTACCTAATCACCTCCCAATGGCCCCACCTCCTAACCCAATGCCTTTAGGAGTCATAGTTTCAACATATTAATTTGAGGGGACTCGAACAAGCAGTTCATAACAGATACTCAGTAAATGTTTAATCGCTTGGTTCCTTTCTTGGAAAGCCCCTTCTTAAAGTGTATCCCCAGGAAGGCAGGGTCTACGTTATTCCATATGTCTAGCATATTTGTGGATGTTTCATTGAGATTTAAAAAGTGGAAGTGATCATTGAAAGGCCTCCCAGCAAATGAATTGTTTCTACTCGTATTTTTGTTAACGGCTTTATTAAGGGGTAATCAACACAACAAAGTGTTTCTCGTTGAAAGTGTAAAATCTGATGTTTTGACATATGTAAGCACAGTGAAATCATCACAATCAAACAGTGAGCATATCCATTACCCGCTAAAATCTCTCATCTCTTTGTAACTTCTGCTTCTTACTTTGCTCTGCCCTCTGTCCCCAGGCAACCACTGAGCTGCTGTCTGTCTCTGTGGATTCGTTTATGTTTTCTAGAATTGTACAGAAAGGAACTCATAATATATTCTCTCCTTCCCCCCTATTTCTGAAGAGCAGAACACTGTCATCACTAAATCACAGAAGAATACTCATTTTGGAGCCAAGGGACCAGGGCCCTTGTTCTGAGTAGACAGTAGCAAGTCATGTAACCTTGGATGGGTCACGTTATCCTCTGTGCCTCAGTTTCCCTTATCAGTTAAATGGGGAATAATAGTGCCTGCACTCCTTCACAGATTCACGTACAGAGGAAATACAACACAAGGTATAAAATTAGCAAACAGAGCATGCACGTGCTTGTGTAAGTAGCAAAAGGATATCTGCCAATATTTATCTGGGCTTTTCTTCCCCTATCTGAAATTTCCTCTTTTGTTTCCTCTCTGCAGTCAGGCAGACTGTAGATCTTCCTGGCTTTGGATTTCCCAGACCCTAAATCTTGAGAAGGGTTCAGGATTGCAGAAAATAAAAGGAGGAGTTTGTGGGTTCCTATGATGGTGTCCTAGGGAAGTCATGGGGAGTATGTGGCAAACCCTTCTTCCCAGGCTCTCAATTAGTCCTGCTCCAGCATCCTATCCCCACTTCCCAAAGGCACGTGAACTTGACCCCTGCCAATCAACCAAAACCCCACTCTTCACCCCCACCTGCTGGGCTCAGATTCCTATCCTCTCTGGTCTATCTCTGGTCATTCCTCCCTCTGCTCTCTATCTCTGTGTATCACTGCTACCTGCTTTCATGGAGCTACAGGTTATTTTGCTATTTGCTCTTCTCCTAGTTGTTAGTTGTTTTGGGGAGAAGAGGGGAAACAAGAGGGGAAGGTCTTTACTCTGCCTTATTGAAATTGGAAGCTTGTGATATCTTTGCCTCATATTTTATTGAGACATATACAGCAAAATTTTCATCTTCCTGTGGTCGGGGGGGGGGGGGGGATTGATGTGAGGAGACCGGGCCGACCCGGCCACCGGAAGAGGACGGAGGACTGGGGGAGGGTGAGGGCAGGAGGAGAAGAGGGCAGAGGATGAGATGGTGGATGACATCACTGTTTTGTTGAAGGAGTGATTGACGACTGACTGATCTGATACAGCAAAATAGCCAGGTCGTAACTGTTTTAGTTCAAGGAGTATTGACAAACGCCACGCACCTTATCCACAATGCTATTAAGATCTGGAACATTCCCATCACCCTAGATAGATCCCTCATGGCCCTTCCCAGTTTGCTGCTACCATCCACTCCATCCATCCCCAACCAGACTCTTTTTTGTTTTTAAACCATAGATTAGTTTGCCTGTTGTAAATTCATGTGTACATTATTACACAAGATGTAGTGTGTGTGTCTGCCTTCTTGAACTCAGCTTGCTTTTGAGATTCATCCAAATTGTTTCATGTACCAATAATGCATTCCTTTTAACTGCTGAGTAGTATTTTCCATATATGAGTACACCACAATTTGCTGATCCTGCATTGTCTTCCTTATTTTGATTGCTTCAAGTTTTGCCTATTGTGAATACAGCTTCTATGAGTGATTGTGTCCGCGTCTTTTTGTGAACATGTATTTTCAGTTATGAAATCTCCATAAGTGGACTTAGCTGAGCCATAGGGTTAGCTTTAAAAGAAAGTTATAAGCTGTTGATAAATTTTATCAATTTATCAAATTTATATTGCCTGGAAAGTCCCATGGAGGAGGGGAGCCTGGTAGGCTGCAGTCCATGGGGTCGCTAGGAGTCAGACACGACTGAGCAACTTCACTTTCACTTTTCACTTTCATGCATTGGAGAAGGAAATGGCAACCCACTCCAGTGTTCTTGCCTGGAGAATCCCAGGGATAGGGGAGCCTGGTGGGCTGCCGTCTATGGGGTTGCACAGAGTCGGACATGACGGAAGCAACTTAGCAGCAGTAACAGCTTATATGTATATATATATTATAAGTTAGCTTTATAAGAAACTGCCAAACTTCTCTCTGAAGCACTTTGTGCCATGTTGCATTCACACTAGCACTTTATAAGAACTCCAGTTATTCCACATCCTTGCCAACTCTTGTGTGACCAGGATTTTCATTTTGCAAATCTGGTGGGAGTATAGTGAAACCCCACTGTGGGTTTTGGCATAATTATTCCAAGTGATCTCTAGTTACTGGAAGAGCCTCTTAGAACTCTGAACAGCCGTCTCTTAGCACTCTCTTTGGTTTCACTTGAACTTCACAAGTGCAGCTGTTTTTATGGGCAAGAAAAATCATTATGGTGCTATACTCTAGGAATGTGGGTTTGCATGTTTACAGAGGATGGTAATTGCAGCCTGTTGGGAGACCACTCGCTGGCAAACCCAAATATTAATATATCATTTTTGAATTTAGGAAAGAGACCTCGGAGGCCATTAGTGAAAGATTACAAAACCATTGACACCTACGGATCATCTAACTGTATCTTCGTGGCTTTAGTGCTGCAGATAAAAATAGTATGGAGGCAGAGAAGGGATATGAGGGAAAGTTTTATAACTTAAATTTTAAAAAGCACTCAGGAATCCATGGAACTGTTAAGGATACACACAAAGCCATTTCAAATGGTGGCTCAACTATTTAAAAGTACAGTGTTGGCAAGCTACTGATTTACACACCCCAAGTGATTTATGGCGTTGACTAGTTTTATAATTTGGTTTACTGGCCATTGATATGCGTTCATTTGTGCAGTGTCTGTGTAAGTCTTTTGACCAAATTTTTACATTGCTTTTTATTTGTTTTTTTTATTGAGTTATAAGAGTTCTTCAGACTTCGCTGGTGGCTAGATGGTAAAGAATCTGCCTGCAATGTGGAAGACCTGGGTTCGATCCCTGGGTTGGGAAAATCCCCTGGAGGAGGGCATGGCAACCCACTCTAGTATTCTTGCCTGAAGAATCTCCATGGACAGAGGATCGTGGAGGGCCACAGTCTATGAGGTCGCAAAAAGCTGGACATAACTAAGCAACTAAGCACAGCACACAGGAGTTCTTCACCTTTTCTGGATACAAATTTACTGTCAGATTACAGTATTACAAATACGGTCTCCCACTCTGGTCCATTTATTTTAGTAATTGTCATTTTAGGAGCAGAAGTTTTAAATTTTGAAATAGTCTAATTTATCACTTTTTTCCTTTTAATGCTTAGGGTTTTTTGGGTCCTGAGTAATCTCTGCCTATCTCCAAACCATGAAAGTGTTTTCTCCTAGAAGCTTATGCAAATTATTGTCTTTTGAACAGACCTCTGAGAAATCCCAGAAGGGCCTCAAGGGGACATGGTGAGGTGACCCCTGACGTTTTACGTCTTTCACCCCTTCCTTCCTCTCTCTCCACCTCAATCAAAGCAGTCCAGGCCCTCTCATTTTATGTATTGCAGTTTTTAAACAAAATTTCTCTTAACAAAAAGATTCCCCCTCTTTCTTTAGCCACTCTTGAACTATAAGTTCCTTGTACACAGGAATCATGAATATATTATTCTTTATGTTTTCAGCTATGCACAGTGCTTGGGCATATTGTAAACATTTAATAAAAATGTTTAATTAAAATAAATCTACCAGGGCATCCCTGATGGCTCAGTGATAAAGAATCTGCCTGCCTGTTCCCATGCTACTCTGTCCACTTGTCCCACCCTTGGATGGCCAATGGGAATTTGCTGTACGACTCAGGGAACTCAAACTGGGGCTCTGTGACAACCTAAAGGGGTGGGATGGGAAAGGAGGTTCAAGAAGGAGGGGACATATGTATACCTATAGCTGATTCATGTTGATGTATGGCAGAAGCCAACACACCATTGTAAAGCAATTATCCATCAATTAAAAATAAATAAATTTAAAAACAAAACAAAACAATCTGCCTGCCAATGCTGGAGACATGGCTTTGGTCCCTGGTCCTGGAAGATCCTACATACTGAAGACTAACTAAACCTGGCCACCACAACTGTTGATCCTGTGCTCTAGAGCCCGGGAGCCGCAACTATTGAAAACTAAGCACCCTAGAGCCCACGCTCCACAACAAGAGACACTTCAGACACCGCAACTAGACGGTAGCCCCCACTTGCCACAACTAGAAGAAAGCCCACACAGCAGCAAGGATCCAGCACAGTCAAAAATAAAGAAAGAAAACTATTTTTAAAAATAAATAAATGAATGAATAAATTTCTAACGAAGTTTGAACTGGGAAGAAGGGCTCTATCTCTTTAGCCAAATCTTACATAAGATGTATTCCGGGGCCTCAATTCTGGGTCAGGTTCCTGGGAAGGGAGAAAGGTTCCCAGTGGGAGCAAGATCAGAGGCCCTTGCCTGCAGCAGGCTCCATAAGAAGCAGGAAGAAAAGCATCCCCTTACACTTACGTAACCTTTTACTATTTATAAAATGCTTTCATATACCTTATCTCCAAAAAAAGTATGCTTCTAAATGTAAAAAGGCCTGTCCCTACTCACAAAGGCAGACAAACACCCCAGAGTTTCAAATCTCTGGGAGGGTTGGGGGTAGTGAAGAGATTGGCCACGCTTCCAAATAGGACAAAATCCTGCCCTTCAGAGTAAAGAGAAGGGCACCCGAGGGGGTCCTTTTAAAACCCTCCGTCCCCCCAGATGCTTACAGAGGCTCAGAATCTCACCAAGCCTTATCCCTTCAGGCTAAGTCTTTCATCCCAGTTAAATGCAGATTCTGCCAGGATGACAGGCTAGCCTCAGTCACCTCCCTTCTCCACAGTGGTGTGGCAGGAGGGGCTGTGTGGAAAGGTCAGTGTTTCCAGGAGATGATTCCAACTGGGAAGAGAGGGGCCCCAGGGCCTCCCTCCCAAGTCTCACAGCTGGGATCCGATCAGAATCTGCAGATACCACCCCCGCCCAGGCAGGTGTGACCTAAGATACAGGATGCTCTCACTTCCTGTCTGGGGCAGCCACCTCCATCCTGACGCCTGCTCTCTGCCCCCACCTTTTCACTATTTATCTCTGGGTAACCCCATCTAATTGAAGAAACCATCCCACGTCTAGAAAATGAAGATTTGGAGATGTACTGGTTACATACTGTAAGGTGTTTTTGTTTTTATGTTTTTTTAAAATACCCCAAAAGCTTTGCACTGAGCTAACACATAGGCTCCAAAATCACTGCAGATAGTGATTGTAGCCATGAAATTAAAAGACGTTTACTCCTTGGAAGGAAAGTTATGACCAACCTAGATCAGATCAGATCAGTCGCTCAGTCGTGTCCAACTCTTTGCGACCCCATGAATCGCAGCACACCAGGCCTCCCTGTCCATCACAAACTCCCAGAGTTCACTCACACTCACGTCCATCAAGTCAGTGATGCCATCCAGCCATCTCATCCTCTGGTGTCCCCTTCTCCTCCTGCCCCCAATCCCTCCCAGCATCAGAGTCTTTTCCAATGAGTCAACTCTTCCCATGAGGTGGCCAAAGTACTGGAGTTTCAGCTTTAGCATCATTCCTTCCAAAGAAATCCCAGGGCTGATCTCCTTCAGAATGGACTAGTTGGATCTCCTTCAGAATGGACTAGTTGGATCTCCTTGTAGTCCAAGGGACTCTCAAGAGTCTTCTCCAACACCACAGTTCAAAAGCATCAATTCTTCGGTGCTCAGCCTTCTTCACAGTCCAACTCTCACATCCATACATGACCACAGGAAAAACCAGAGCCTTGACTAGATGAACCTTTGTTGGCAAAGTAATGTCTCTGCTTTTGAATATGCTATCTAGGTTGGTCATAACTTTCCTTCCAAGGAGTAAGCATCTTTTAAGTTTATGGCTGCAGTCACCATCTGCAGTGATTTTGGAGCCCAAAAAAATAAAGTCTGACACTGTTTCCACTGTTTCCCCATCTATTTCCCCTAAAGTGATGGGACCGGATGCCATGATCTTCGTTTTCTGTATGTTGAGCTTTAAGCCAACTTTTTCACTCTCCACTTTCACTTTCATCAAGAGGCTTTTTTAGTTCCTCTTCACTTTCTGCCATAAGGGTGGTGTCATCTGCATATCTGAGGGTATTGATATTTCTCCCGGCAATCTTGATTATATAAGTTAAATAGGCAGGGTGACAATATACAGCCTTGACATACTCTTTTTCCTATTTGGAACCAGTCTCTTGTTCCATGTCCAGTTCTAACTGTGGCTTCCTGACCTGCATAAAGGTTTCTCAAGAGGCAGGTCAGGTGGTCTGGTATTCCCATCTCTTTCAGAATTTTCCACAGCTTATTGTGATCCACACAGTCAAAGGGTTTGGCATAGTCAATAAAGCAGAAATACATGTTTTTCTGAAACTCTCTTGCTTTTTCCATGATCCAGCAGACGTTGGCAATTTGATCTCTGGTTCCTCTGCGCTTTCTAAAACCAGCTTGAACATCAGGAAGTTCACAGTTTACATACTGCTGTTCTGGAGCAGCCGTGAAGAGATACCCCATGCCCAAGGTAAGAGAAACCCAAGTAAGATGGTAGGTGTTGCAAGGGGGCATCAGAGGGCAGACACACTGAAACCATACTCATGGAAAACTAGTCGATCTAATCACATTAGGACCACAGCCTTGTCTAACTCAATGAAACTAAGCCATGCCCGTGGGGCAACCCAAGATGGGCAGGTCATGGTGGAGAGATCTGACAGGATGTAGTCTACTGGAGAAGGGAATGGCAAACCACTTCAGTATTCTTGCCTTGAGAACCCCATGAACAGTATGAAAAGGCAAATGATAGGATACTGAAAGAGGAACTCCCCAGGTCAGTAGGTGCCCAATATGCTACTGGAAATCAGTGGACAAATAACTCCAGAAAGAATGAAGGGATGGAGACAAAGCAAAAACAATACCCAGCTGTGGATGTGACTGGTGATAGAAGCAAGGTCCGATGCTGTAAAGAGCAATATTGCATAGGAACCTGGAATGTCAGGGCCATGAATCAAGGCAAATTGGAAGTGGTCAAACAAGAGATGGCAAGAGTGACTGTCAACATTCTAGGAATCAGCGAACTCAAATGGACTGGAATGGGTGAATTTAACTCAGATGACCATTATATCTACTACTGCGAGCAGGAATCCCTCAGAAGAAATGGAGTAGCCATCATGGTCAACAAAAGAGTCCAAAATGCAGTACTTGGATGCAATCTCAAAAATGACAGAATGATCTCTGTTCATTTCCAAGGCAAACCATTCAATGACACAGTAATCCAAGTCTATGCCCCAACCAGTAACGCTGAAGAAGCTGAAGCTGAACGGTTCTATGAAGACCTACAAAACGAACCTAGATAGCATATTAAAAAGCAGAGACATTACTTTGCCAACAAAGGTCTGTTTATTCAAGGCTATGGTTTTTCCAATGGTCATGTATAGATGTGAGAGTTGGACTGTGAAGAAAGCTGAGTGCTGAAGAATTGATGCTTTTGAAGTGTGGTGTTGGAGAAGATTCTTGAGAGTCCCTTGGACTGCAAGGAGATCCAACCAGTCCATTGTAAAGGAGATCAGCCCTGGGATTTCTTTGGAAGGAATGATGCTAAAGCTGAAACTCCAGTACTTTGGCCACCTCATGCGAAGAGTTGACTCATTGGAGAAGACTCTGATGCTGGGAGGGATTGGGGGCAGGAGGAGAAGGGGACACCAGAGGATGAGATGGCCGGATGGCATCACTGACTCAATGGACGTGAGTGTGAGTGAACTCCGGGAGTTTGTGATGGACAGGGAGGCCTGGCGTGCTGTGATTCATGGGGTCGCAAAGATTCGGACACGACTGAGCGACTGAACTGAACTGAACACATAGTGGGTGTTGGCTATATCTCTATTTTGAAAGTAAGTTTCAGAGTTCCCATCAGGCTTCCAGTCTATTTCACAGACCTAGAACTAATCATGGACTGGGATGAGCTGTCACTTTTTTTGAGGGAAAAGTAGACAACTTTCTCAGCCAAGCCTAATAATTTTTAAAAGGCCTACCGTTTGTTCATTACTGGTACCCTTAAACCTTCCTCCTGACTTCCACCACCATTAGGGTTCTCCAGAATCAATAGCCAGTGACTTATTTTTCCTTCCAGGACTGCTCTGGTTGACTCCTTCCCATTGGTTCTGTCTGACACAAAACTTGAGAAAAGAGCCACCAGTAATGTGATTCGTGGTCTTTTATTCCCAGGCTTCCCGCACCAGTGGGCAGGGTTCAGAAAGTAAGGAAGAGAGTGAGGACCTGCTTCCAACTCCATGTTAGACATCACCCATCTGTCCCACCAGTTCATCAGCCTTGAATCTGAGAATAACGCTTTCGTGTCAAATCTGGATTAAGTCATTTTCACTCTAGCTGAAGTGAATGTCCCTATCGCCTGGAAGGAAACTCAGGCTCTAGAGAGGATATGGGATTCAGATTCAGCGCGTAGTTTTGAATGGCTGCTATGTGTCAGGCAAGCATTGTACTGCCTCTGTGTGTGTCGCTGTGTGTGCATGAGTGTGTTTAATTTACATTCAACTTGCATCATACAGATAAGGGAAGTAGAGCTCAGTGATGCTGAGTAACTCACTCACCTACAGCCAATGACTAGGAAGGTCAGGATTCTAATCTAGGTTTTATAGCTCCACGACCAAGTCCGGGGTTTTTTCCATTCGATCACAGATGCCATCCCAGGGGCAATGCCTTGCCATTTTCTCCAGCACCCTGCTCTATCCCCCTAGAATATTAGAAATTACAGCAGCCTCTCTCCTCCCCAAACATCAACTGCATGGTCACGGGTCCATTTCCCTTATAGACGCTGCCCAGCTCAGCAGTTGTCTCTTGTTTTCACCCCCTGACAGAAGGCAGACCGCCTGGGAAAGTGACAGCTTACTGAGGGCTCTCAGCAATCAAAAAATCTGCTCATATATACTACCCCATAACTCAGTGACATAAGCTATAAATAAGCTTTATTTGTTCTGGGGAGGGAGAGAAGAGTAGGGGGTGGGAGGAAGGAAGTAAAGAAAATTAGTGAGTGATTTAGGTCTCAGTTCTAAAGGATCAACACACTGAGAATCCTTATATATGGGGAGCAAGATCAGATCCATGGTAGGCTGGGATAAAAAGCAGGATTCACTTTACTTCTTGAATTTCGTAGTAGATGCTAGATAGTGCATTAGTAGGTTGTTAAGAATATTATCTCATTTATTGGAACTCTGCAATCATATTTTTTAATGAACCTCAGTGTGCAAAGCTGAATTAATCTTTACAATTTTTTAATTCATTTCATACTATGCTTATTGGTTCATGTTTATGCCCTAATTGTTTATTTTCCCTTTCAATCACTTAATTTAGTGATATGATGAGCACACTTGAACCACGTCCAACCTGAGAATTTAGACACTTAATGCTAAATTACATCTATTCATATGCCCCTTCCCTATCCTCTCCAATCTCCCTTCACCCAAGTCAAACCCCATTCTATCATTCCCTTGCCCTTTTTTAGTTTTATTGCATATATCTGAAATCTCAAAATATATTGTTTATAAATTTTGTGCTTGTGCTCAGCTGCTCAGTCATATTTGATTCTTTGTGACCCCATGGACTTTAGCTTACCAGGCTCCTCTGTCCATGGGATTCTCTAGGCAAGAATATTGGAGCATGTTGCCATTTCCTCCTCCAGGGGATCTTCCCAACCCAGGGACTAGGGACTGAATGTGCATTTCCTGCATTGGCAGGCAGGTTCTTTACCACTGAACCACCTGGAAAGCCTCATTGTTTATTTTGGTCATTGTTGCTGTTGTTCAGTGGCTCAGTAGCATGCCAGGCTTCCTTGTCCTTCACTGTCTTCCAGAGCTTGCTTAAACTCATGTCCATTGAGTCAGTGATGCTATCTAACCATCATTCTCCTCTTGCCCTCAATCTTTCCCAGCATAAGGGTCTTTTCCAATGAGTCACTTGGCCAAAGGATTGGAGCTTCAGCTTCAGCATCAGCATCGGTCCTTCCAATGTACATTCAGGGTTGATTTCCTTTAGAATTGACTGGTTTGATCTCCTTCCAGTCCAAGGGACTCTCAAGAGTCTTCTTTATCACACCACAGTTCAAAAGCTTCAATTTTTCAGTGATCAGCCTTCTTTATGGTCCAGCTCTCACATTTGTACATGATTACTGGAAAAATCATAGCTTTGACTATATGGACCTTTTTGGGTCATATTTAAATTTTAATAAAAAGGACTTGTGTTTTTAGCTCAATGTTGCTTTACTAAGATTCATCCATATGGTTACTACAGTATCACTGCAGTCCACTCATTTTCACAGATAGGTGGTATTCCACTGAATGAATGTGCCACAGTTTATTCATTTTTCTAAAGCCTGGTGTGTGGTATCCAGTCTTTGATGACTGCAAATAGTGCTGCTAAGAACACACTCATGCCTGTCTACTGGTGTCCTCAGACAAGAATGTCTTTGAGAGTCATATACCTAGACCAGAGATCTCTTCAAGAAAATTAGAGGTGCCAAGTGAACATTTCATGCAAAGATGGGCTCGATAAAGGACAGAAATGGTATGGACCTAACAGAAGCAAAAGATATTAAGAAGAGATGGCAAGAATACACAGAAGAAATGTACAAAAAAGATCTTCACGACCCAGATAATCACGATGGTGTGATCACTCACCTAGAGTCAGGCATCCTGGAGTGTGAAGTCAAGTGGGCCTTAGAAAGCATCATTATGAACAAAGCTAGTGGAGGTGATGGAATTCCAGTTGAGCTATTTCAAGTCCTGAAAGATGATGCTGTGATAGTGCTGCACTCAATATGCCAGCAAATTTGGAAAACTCAGCAGTGGCCACAGGTCTGGAAAAGGTCAGTTTTCATTCCAATCCCAAAGAAAGGCAATGCCAAAGAATGCTTAAACTACTGCACAATTGCACTCATCTCACACACTAGTAAAGTAATGCTCAAAATTCTCCAAGCCAGGCTTCAGCAATATGTGAACCATGAACTTCCTGATGTTCAAGCTGGTTTTAGAAAAGGCAGAGGAACCAGAGATCAAATTGCCAACATTCACTGGATCATGGAAAAAGCAAGAGAGTTCCAGAAAAGCATCTATTTCTGCTTTATTGACTATGCCAAAGCCTTTGACTGTGTGGATCACAATAAACTGTGGAAAATTCTGAAAGAGATGGGAATACCAGACCACCTGATCTGCCTCTTGAGAAATCTGTATGCAGGTCAGGAAGCAACAGTTAGAACTGGACATGGAACAACAGACTGGTTCCAAACAGGAAAAGGAGTATGTCAAGGCTGTATATTGTCACCCTGCCTATTTAACTTATATGCAGAGTACATCATGAGAAATGCTGGACTGGAAGACACACAAGCTGGAATCAAGATTGCTGGGAGAAATATCAATAACCTCAGATATGCAGATGACACCACCCTTATGGCAGAAAGTGAAGAGGAACTAAAAACCCTCTTGATGAAAGTGAAAGTGAAGAGTGAAAAAGTTGGCTTAAAGCTCAACATTCAGAAGATGAAGATCATGGCATCCGGTCCCATCACTTCATGGGAAATAGACGGGGAAACAGTGGAAACAGTGTCAGAATTTATTTTTCTGGGCTCCAAAATCACTGCAGATGGTGACTGCAGCCATGAAATTAAAAGACGCTTACTCCTTGGAAGAAAAGTTATGACCAACCTAGATAGCACATTCAAAAGCAGAGACATTACTTTGCCAACAAAGGTTCATCTAGTCAAGGCTCTGGTTTTTCCTGTGGTCATGTATGGATGTGAGAGTTGGACTGTGAAGAAGGCTGAGCACCGAAGAATTGATGCTTTTGAACTGTGGTGTTGGAGAAGACTCTTGAGAGTCCCTTGGACTGCAAGGAGATCCAACCAGTCCATTCTGAAGGAGATCAGCCCTGGGATTTCTTTGGAAGGAATGATGCTGAACTGAAACTCCAGTACTTTGGCCACCTCATGGGAAGAGTTGACTCATTGGAGAAGACTCTGATGCTGGGAGGGATTGGGGGCAGGAGGAGAAGGGGACGCCAGAGGATGAGATGGCTGGATGGCATCACTGACTCGATGGATGTGAGTGTGAGTGAACTTCGGGAGTTGGTGATGGACAGGGAGGCGTGGCGTGCTGTGATTCATGGGGTCGCAGAGTCAGACACGACTGAGCGACTGAACTGAACTAAACTGACTGATACCTGAAGGGGAGGAAATGCTGGGCGCCCTTTACAGATAAGGAAACTGAGGCTTAGCAAGATTAAGGAAACTATTCAAAATTACACAACTAATAAATAAGCAGATCCAGGATTTGAATCCAGGACAGCTGTGAAGAGCAGAAGGTGAGGGAAAGCAGTAGGTGAGTGGGAAAGCAGTAATTAGGCGTATTCAGAGAAATGCGGCGACTCCATATCTTAATGATTTTATGAGATGAGAACTTCTATTTGCTCCATGTGCTCAGCACTTTATATCCCTGTCCTCATGGGCCTGGTTTGTCCTGGACTTGGAAAGCACAGAGGTTGGGGGAAACTCTGGCCCTGGTTCTGGACAAGGAGCCACTAGGCCCTTTATCACTGGTGCTGAGAGCTTTATTACAGGCAGACCTTCCTGGGCGTTAGGGGCAGCCTCTTCGCAGGGCCCCCCTTGCCTCCCTGTGGCCAAGGTGCTCCCAGACTCTGCCCCTGCCCAGCCCTACCTCCCCCCACTGTGCAAAGGAGATGCCAGACCTCTCCTGTCTTTCCTGCTCTAGGGTGTCCCTGCCCAACCCCCTCTGGCCCGCCTGCCCCCACCCCCACCCTATGCTCACGTATTACAGGGTGAGGCCACCCACAGAGCCATTTAATCATCCCCAGAGCAAGGCCACACCACAGGGGCAGGCAACCGGAAGGGAAAACAAGACCCGCAGCTGCGCTGTGATGTCAGCAGGCGGGGCAGATGGGCGTTCAAATAAAATTTAGAATTACCAGGCAAATATGCCCTCAGCCTGCCAGCTGCTCACTGGCTCCAGGTTTACAGGATTCACAGATCTGTGCTTGTTTAAGTAATGGCAGGGCCATAAAACCCCCTCCCTAGAGGGCCCCCAGGCACACAGATTCTGTTCCTCTGGAGAGAGGCCTCACTCTTTCCTGAGGCCACAGACCTGCCCTCACTCAGTGCTCTCTCTTCTAATGGAATTTGCTGAAGGCCATGAGGGGAAAGGGTACGGGTCCCAGCTGGGATACCTATCTAGTGTTGAAGCCCTGCGGATAGAGGGTCAGGAATACCATCTCCTGCAAGAGAACAGCCCGGGGTGAACTTGGGTCATCAGAGAACATTCGGGTGTTTGTGTCTATCATCCAAGTGCCCTGGGCATCAGGAGCTGCCTGCCAAGAAGTATCAGATGTGGCTCTTGCCCTTGGAAAGCTTACATTCTGGATAAAAAGAAAATGAACAACAGATGAAATGTTAAATAAATGGCTTAGCTCTTAGGAGTGGTTTGTCTCTTGGAAGGTGGCGCACAGACACAGGAGGTGGTGACAGGCCAGGGCAAAGGGCACGGGGCCAGAGTCTACAGTCTCGTCCTTCAGAGCCCCATGCCCCTCTCTGTAAAACAGGATGATGGTGCCTGCTTTTCCCAGGGCTGCCTGGAGGGTCACGTCCGGCTTGTAAGGTTTATAATCAGGGCTTCGTGAAGAGCAGCAATTCCTACATCAAGAATGGAGCACCCCCACCGAGTTCTTTGCTCAAACTCAAAGATGACAAGATGCCTTACTTCCTCACCTCTGTTTCTTTCCTCTCTCCTTCTTGATTTGTGGTGATCTGTACACATGGCATTTCCTTCTACAGCTTCAGAGACTACGTCTCCGTTCTTCGACCCCGCTCCACCCTCTTCACACACAAGTACAGACACCCCAAAGGTGGTTGGTTGGCTCTGCTCTGGGATCTGCATGTGTTCTAGCGGGAGAGCAGGGGTGGGAGTCTGATGCTCCCCCACCCCCTCACACCACTCCCCCCACCCCACCCCACCCAATCTTTCTGACCGTGGGCTCCCAGCCTGTCTGGCTCTGGGACAGACACCTCCTCTGGGACACGGGTGTGGGAGCAAGGGCAGGTGCTACTGAGACAAAAAGGCTGGCAGACGGGACAGCTGCCAGCATCCAGGGGGGCCTGTGTGGGATATTAGGTGGGGTCGCGGGGGCACGTGACTAGCGTACCTCCTCCCAAAGCTAATGGCCCGGGCAGGCGGCGCTGAACGCACCCTTTATTCTAGAGGCCAGCCTGCTTCGTTCCTGCTCAAAAGAGGATTTAACCCAGACTTAGTGAGCAGGTGGCCGACAGCTGCTCCCTGGACAGAGCAAGAGTGTCTCAGCCGCTGTAGAAGGGCCCAGATGCTGCCCCTCTGCGTGAGAATATTCCCTCCTGGCCGAGACAAGAACTCTGCAGAGCTGCCTGCCCAGGGCCGTCTGCCGGGGAAAGGGGTGAGGGTCCCAGACTCCCCTGGCCGCCCGCAAGCCCTAGCTCCCTGCTTCTCCAGCGAGTTCCCTGCATCTCAGCAACCGCCCCGCCCGAGTCAGGAAAGGAAAGCTCTTTGCCCTCTGGCCTGGGTTCAGACTTCACCCAGGCCAGGCCCCAGCGGGGGCTAATGTTTCTTATGGATAATTGCCCCTTATTCTTCTCCTGGGTAGTCAGCTCCCTTCCTCCCCAGGATGCAGGGAGAAGAAGCTGGCCCCAACCCAGCATGCTCCTGTCCCAGGATTTCTGTGATGGGAACATGATTGTGAAGCCTGTCCTAGAAGACTGCTTACCAGCTCTTCATCCCTTCTTTGCTATTTCCTGGGAGTTGCTGCCAATCTAGACCCCGTGGACTTGTAGATTTACATCGTCTGTGCTATTGGTTACATTTGACTGGAAAACTGCCGAATTCATTTTAAAAATACACGGTTGAAATGATTTCCCTTAATACCCTAGCAAACCTCCACATGGCTATTTTGTAGTCGAGGCAGGCTCCACTTTAATCTACTCCAGAGCCACTTACATTCTCTGCACCTGGAATGTGAATATCCACATCAGTTATGTTTCCTGTGTTTCAGCAAAGGCTACAAGTCAAAACTATAATTTTGGTCCCGGGATGAACTAGAAGATACGGGAGGTGCTTGATCTGTGAAATTGGTTTTGAAAGACACAGGGATTTTTTAATTCTGCCAATCAAAGCCCGGTTAGTTTGTTGCTTTTCAGTGCCCTTTGAAGAGCCTGTGTGACAAGTGAGCGATGCCAGTCACAGTTCATCATGGCATCCATGGCCCTAGCACCTTGGCCAGGGCAGAGCTCCCTCCTCAATGAAAGGCATCATGTCTTGTTTCTAGCTAACTGAGGTCCGGCATTCCTGCAAGTGTAACTTACACTCAACTCACCCCATAGATTTTCCACTGCCACCAGCTCCATGACAAGTTCTGACCCTCAGAAAACCTAAAAAAAAATAGACTGAGAGCCAGGATGCCTACAACCCTGGGACTGGATCACTAATACTTATACCTGCCATTTTTTGAGTCCCAACCCATATCAGCTCCTGCCTCAGGTGCTTTGCACATATCACCTCTAATTCTTTAATTTTTTTTGCCACACCTCAAGGCATGCAGAACTTCCCTGACCAGGGATTGAACCCACCTCCTCTGCAGTGCAAGCGTAGAGTCCTAACCACTGGATCACCAGGAAGTTCCACCTGTAATCCTTGCAGCCACTGTACCTGGAAATATAGGCATTATTATACACACACACCTTTTTGCTAATAAGAAAACAGGCAGAGAGGCTAAGTTTCCCAGAGTCATATACACAGAGTAAGCAATAGTGTCAGGATTCAGTCTCAGGCCAGTGCATCCAAATCCCTTATTTTCTCCCACACTGTGGCTTGATAACTCTCTGTCTCTTTTGGTGCCAGCAAGCCTGGTCTCAGTGCTTGAGAAGATGAGCTGTTTCTTCCTCCTTGGAATGGCATGTCTGGAGCCTGCACCATCAGGATGTGCTTGCCTTACGGCAGATGTAGGAAATGGAGACAAAGCTTGTCTGGAAGTTGTGGGCAGGGCTGTAACCCAGCCTTCGCTGGAAGAGTGGTGGACTGGGGTGAGACCAACCACAGTGAACTTGTACTAATGGAGAGAGAGTATAAAGGTCAGGCCAGCAGCAAAACAAACCCACATAACTGCACCTGAATGCACCACCAGGGAAACTGGCTATTTCAAATCCTAAAAGATGATGCTGTGAAAGTGCTGCACTCAATATGCCAGCAAATTTGGAAAATTCAGCAGTGGCCACAGGACTTGAAAACATCAGTTTTTATTCCAATCCCAAAGAAAGGCAATGCCAAAGAAAGCTCAAACTACTGTACAATTGCACTCACACACTAGCAAAGTAATGCTCAAAATTCTCCAAACCAGGCTTCAACAATATGTGAACTTCCTGATGTTCAAGCTGGTTTTAGAAAAGGCAGAGGAACCAGATATCAAATTGCCAACATCTGCTGGATCATGGAAAAAGCAAGAGAGTTCCAGAAAAACATCTATTTCTGCTTTATTGACTATGCTAAAGCCTTTGACTGTGTGGATCACAATAAACTGGGGAAAATTCTGAAAGAGATGGGAATACCAGACCACCTGATCTGCCTCTTGAGAAACCTATATGCAGGTCAGGAAACAACAGTTAGAACTGGACATGGAACCACAGACTGGTTCCAAATAGGAAAAGGAGTACGTCAAGGCCGTATATTGTCACACTGCGTATTTAACTTATGTGCAGAGTACATCATGAGAAACGCTGGACTGGAAGAAACACAGGCTGGAATCAAGATTGCCGGGAGAAATATCAATAACCTCAGATATGCAGATGACACCACCCTTATGGCAGAAAGTGAAGAGGAACTAAAAGCCCCTTAATGAAAGTGAAAGAGGAGAGTGAAAAAGTTGGCTTAAAGCTCAACATTCAGAAAACGAAGATCATGGCATCCAATCCCATCACTTCATGGGAAATAGATGGGGAAACAGTGGAAACCGTGTCAGACTTTACTTTTGGGGGCTCCAAAATCACTGCAGATGGTGATTGCAGCCATGAAATTAAAAGACGCTTACTTCTTGGAAGGAAAGTTATGACCAACCTAGATAGCATATTCAAAAGCAGAGATATTACTTTGCCAACATAGTCAAGGCTAGGGTTTTTTAGTAGTCATGTATGGATGTGAGAGCTGCACTATAAAGAAGACTGATCACCGAAGAATTGAAGCTTTTGAACTGTGGTGTTGGAGAAGACTCTTGAGAGTCCCTTGGACTGCAAGGAGATCCAACCAGTCCATTCTAAAGGAAATCAGTTCTGAATATTCATTGGAAGGACTGATGCTGAAGCTGAAACTCCAGTACTTGGGCCATCTGATGGGAAGAACTGACTGATTAGAAAAGATTCTGATACTGGCAAAGATTGAAGGTAGGAGGAGAAGGGGAGGTCAGAGGATGAGATGGTTGGCATCACTGACTTGATGGATAAGAGTTTGATCTAGCTCCTGGAGCTGGTAATGGACCAGGAGGCCTGGTGTGCTGCAGTCCATGGGGTCACAAAGAATCAGACACGACTGAGTGACTGAACTGAATGAACTCCCTCCCCCACTACTGCATCTGCTCAATTCCCCACTCCCATGCCCCCCATCCCCGCTTTCCCCTCTGGTCCATTAGCACCTCAGGGGTTTTGGATTTTAGGGTTCTAAATCCCCATTCTGCCATCTGCAAGTTGTGTGACCTTGGATGTGTGGCTTAAACTCTGTTTCCTTATCTCTAAATGAGGATAACAACAGAATACACTATCTATCTGTATGGGATGAATTATACCCCCCACCCCAACCAAAATTCACATGTGACTACATTTTGAGATAGGTAGTTAGAGGCATGAGTAAATTAAAATCAGGCTGTTAGGGTGGGCCCTCCTCCAATCTGACTTGTGTCCTTATAAGAAGAAGTCACACCAAGGGCCTAGACGCAAAGGAATGGCCCCGTGAGGACACAGTGCAAAGGTGCCCCTTGTGAGCCAGGGAAAGAGGCCTTGGAAGATGTTAACCACGACTGCACGTTGATCTTGGACTTCCAGACACCAGGACCATGAGAAAATTGATTTATGTTGTTTAGAGATTCCCCAGCCTGTAGTATTTTGTTATTGCAGCCCTAGTAAACCAATTACTCTTGAAAATCCCATGGATGGAGGAGCCTGGTGGGCTGCAGTCCATGGGGTTGCTAAGAGTCGGACATGACTGGGCGACTTCACTTTCACTTTTCACTTTCATGCATTGGAGAAGGAAATGGCAATCTACTCCAGTGTTCTTGCCTGGAGAATCCCAGGGATAAGGGAGCCTGGTGGGCTGCAGTCTATAGGGTTGCACAGAGTCAGACACGACTGAAGCGACTTAGCAGCAGCAGCAGCAGCAAACCAATACACTATTTCATAGAGTTAGTGTGGTGATTCAACTAGATGAAGCATCTAAATTGCTCTTCAAAGTTCTTGGCTCCTAGATGTTTTCTATTAGTACTGTCACAGTGACTATGCAGACACTTACTTCCTTTACTATCCATTTGTTGAGTCCTTTGGTATCTAAGATCTATCTTCTAGGCCTTGGAAGGGTTAAGTTCAAGCTCTTTGAGGACCCAAGTTGTGGGTTTCTTGCTTCCGTCTCCAGTCTGGGTGCCTAACCTGTAAGCGCCCACCTTAAAGGAAATCAACCCTGATTGTTCACTGGAAGAACTGATGCTGAAGCTGAAGCTCTACTTTGGCCATCGGATGTGAAGAACTGACTCACTGGAAAAGACCCTGATGCAGGGAAGGATTGAGCGCAGGAGGAGAAGGAGACGACAGAGGATGAGATGGATAGATAGCATCACCGACTCAGTGAACATGAGTCTGAGCAAACTCTGGAAGATAGTGAAGGACAGGGAAGCCTGGTGTGCTGCAGTCCATGGGGTCGCAAAGTGCTGGGCTCGACTTAGAGACTGAACAACAACCGGTAAGAGGTGCTCAGAAAACACTTATAGGCACAATATTCTTTCAATAAGTATTTAAGGACTAGAGCTGGGGACAAGGCTGATATAGTCTCTACCCTCAGGGAGTTTATGGTTTAGCAGGGAGGGAAGAGACATTGACAGCTTCCCAGGGGGTGCAGTGGTAAAGAATCCACCTGTCAATGCAGGAGACACGAGAGACATGGGTTTGATCCCTGGGTTGGGAAGACCCCCAGGAGTAGGAAATGGCAACCCACTCCAGTATTTTACCTGGGAAATCCCATGGACAGAGGAGCCGGTGGGCTACAGTTCATGGAGTTGCAAAGAGTCAGACGCTGCTGAGCGACTGAGCACGCTCACAAGAGCCACTGAATTTGTATCATTTGGTTTGAATGGTTTCATTTTTCAATCAAGAAGGGGGTGCTGGCTAGGGCCTTGGTGACCCCAGTGTGAGAGAAGATGACAGCACATACTGTGTGCCTACTCTGTGCTGGGCATCATAATAAACACTCTTCTGTGTTAACTTACATGGTGTTCACAGCAGGCCCAAATAGTCGGCTCTGTTATGTACATTTTACAGATGAGAAAACAGAGCCATCACTTTCCTAGGCTCATACAACTTCTAAGAGTTAAAGCTGGGATTCAAACTCAGAATCTGCATCAGAGCCCCAAATATGAGAAAGAGTGATGACACTCTGATCAAAGAAAGCTCTCCCAGGCTTGTGACTTTGTTTCACCCCCTGCAGCCTCGGGGTCATGGTGGTCCCCATGACTCATTCCCTCTCTGTTGCAGAATGAGTCATAGATGGGGAGGCAGCATCCGTGATGGATCTCCACCCTTCCCCGACAGCTTTCAGGGGGGCTGTGTCCCACAGCTTCTGGGCAGGGGACCAGGACAGACCCCAACCAAGAAATGTATCTGTGGGAGGGTGTTATCTCAAGGACCTCTGCTCTGTCTCTCTCTGACTGTGGCTCTCACCTTGTTGATGTAGACAATTGGACCAGAAGGGCTTTGTTTTTTTTCCCCCACATTTACTGTGTGTTAATGAGATGCCCGGCATAGAGTTAAGTGTTCCCCATCTGTAAGAGACTTATTTCAAGGTCTAGGAGATAGATCTGAGATCCAAAGGGTTGCAGATCAAGCAAACACTGCAGGGAGGGAGTGGTGAACCAGTGGCAGGCACTCAAAACCTGTCTCCAAGGGAGAACGGTCAGGGCTAGAGAGAATCTGTGAAGGTCTTTAGAGAGAGTTGTGGGTATACTCTAAGCACTACCCCACGCACATGGGGCTGAATGCCCGTCTCTCTCACCTGGCCCCCAAGAACAATGGTTCCCTTGGAGAGCCTGATACATGGCTCCTAATGTTTGGGGACCTGACTCCCGCCTGGAAAATAGAAAACGTGAGCAGGGGGCTGGCTGGAGGCTTTGGCTGCAGAGCACAGGCAGAGCAACTGCTGCCTTGTAATTCTAGGGCCACGTAAGGGCCCAGTGCTTCCAATGAGCCAGGTGTGGGTCTCTGCTAGAAAGAGGCCACCATGGGGTCATCCTAGGAGCTATGCAAGAGGAGGTCCTGGAGGGACAAACGGACTGCAGCAGAGAGACGCCGGGGTACCTCCCAGGAAGGCGCAAGCCACTACCCTAGTTGAGAGAGCTGCAGAGGGGAGGAATCCTCCAGAGACAGGATCCCGCATGAGCCCAGGAAGGACCCACCAGTCTTCTAGGTTCCGAGAGACAGGGGCCCATCCCAGGAGGCATGTGTGCCAGGTATGAGTCCCATGCTCCTTCACCTTGCCTCCTATCCTGCTCTTCTCCCACCTGGGGGTAGGAGGGTCGGAAAACCCAGCCAGCAACTAGAGTAGGAAAGCTGGCAAGGTAGGAGGAGGAAAGCTGCCAGCAGGGCAAAGCTGGCAAGAGAGGGGTCAATCCCACCCGCTCCCGAGGGACAGCGTTCCCATCTACAGCAGCCAGGCTGTCAGCTCTTGTGGCCAGTCAACAAAATTGGGATGGGGTTGGGGGCAGATCGTTTCCAGGCAGAAGTATTCTTCATTTAACCCAAAACAATCCACCTGTGAAGAAACATCAGCTTTTCTTTAAAGACAGACCACCCCTGGTGCATTTTAATTATTTTAGACGATTAACATTTTGTGTATCTCTGTCTCACCACCCCTGAAAAATGAGCTTTTGCGAGCAGGTTCTCCAGCTCAATCTCCTGCGGGTCCCCTTCCAGTCAACTCTGGAAGATTCGATGACTCACCCAGGCCTTTCAGGGGCGGCACAGCGATTGTATAAAGTGAGATACAGGCATAAGCAAGATCAACCCACTCCATTCTCAGATAGCTCCAGCTGAACAAATATACAAGCCATGCCTCAGTCTTTTCTCTCCCTGCGTTCTCAAGCAGTAGGTGGCACTAATAAAAATACCACCTCATGTTTGCACAGCACTTTATAGTTTCAAAGCCACTCTTGCAGCCCGAAGTCACTCTCCACCCACCCCCAGTCATCCCAAGTCCTTCCCATCCCGTTTTCACCCACACCACTGCTTTTCCTCATGGCCGGCACCGTGCCAGCCTCTGCCAGGGAGAGGCCGCGTGCCCCCTCCCGGGGTGTCCATGTGTTACGGGAAGCATTTCCTCACAAAAGAGTCAGCTGGCCAGAAATGTGGGCAGAGAGTGAAGGGCAGCGTGTTCAGGTTCGGTTTATTATGTTCTCACAGCCTTGTTTATAGTAGAGGTGAATGACATTATTCCACTTTGCACGGTAATGAAACAATTCAATGAGGATGAGCTGCTACAGATGCGCTTGCGCCCCGTGACTCGGCAGCTAACGCTGCCTCGCCTGGAGGGCACACAAGCCCAGCCACCGTTTCTGTCTTTGGAAGAGGGGAGGGAGCCAAGGGGCAGAAGGGAGGAAGAAGCAGGAAGGGGACCAGTGTATCGACAGGACCCGGCCCCCACAGCCGGGATGGCCAGTGGCCCCATCCTGCCGACTTGGACCACGGCATCGCATGATTCGGCGAGGTCGCAGGGACAGGAAGACATCTCCGCGCTTGGCTTCTTCCTTCTCAGTCTCATGCCAAGTGGCACAGGCTCCCCATGCCAGGGGGTGACTTCGCCACCTCTTTTGCTTTCAAAACGGAGGATGCAGATTTAAAGAGGGCTGATGCTTGGCAGATTGCAGGAGAGCCTCAGATGGAAAATCGTTAATTCCTCTGCCTGGCTGGGAAGTGGGCACAGACATGGGTCAGGAGAGGTCTGGGTGCTCTCGATGATGGGAGACATCCTGCCTCTGAACTCACCACTCACCACCTCTCCTTTCTGGTTTATGGAGAAGCAGATGCCACAGGAGTGGCTTGTCTTCATCCCACCCTCAGCCCCGCTGCTCTCAACCACAGTGAGTTCATGTCTTGCCCTCACACCTGAACACCCAGCCATGCCGGGGACAAGCTCCCAGGGCCTGCACCCAGCAGCTGGGCCTGCGGGTTGGGCAGAGAGCCATTCACAACTTTGGTTAATCCAGAGCAGCAAGTTCTGCAGAGAGCACCAGAGAGTAAAATCAACTAGGAACTTCCCAGCTGCCCACCCAGCTTGAGACCAACAAGGGAATGGTGAGGGCACAGAGCAACAACCCAAACCCCACGGCAGCCTTGGCAGAGAAAGCCTCAGAGAACTTGCAGTTCTGAGGGTATGACACCCTCCACTGAGAAATCTGAAGTTGTCATGCTACCACTATTATTACTGCTATGCGCTCCTCAACCACTACCTAAGACCAGCTCCCATGTTTCACGGCCTTGGGCACAGAGGCACAGCCTAACATGAAATGAGTAAGCACATGAGTGCATGAACACAAACGAAAAACAGAGAAGCAGCTCACGAGGCAAGCTTGGAGGAAGCCCTGTGAACAAGAGCCGGGAGCCATAAAAAACCCCAAGGACCCCTTCAGCCCCCACCATTGGCATACCCCATGCATGCAGCTGGGACAGAAATATTTTTATCTCAAAAGATCAAGTCAGAGAGGGCACAGAGACAGCCACCCTAAGAGTCGGATTCAGGGCTGGCAGGTTCCTGGTTATTGTGCTTGTTTGTGGCTGGGTGTGCTCTAGCCCTCTGGGACCAGCTGGAGACCACCACCCCTCCCTCCCCATTCCTCGGGTCCAGCTTCCCAACCTCATCTGCACATTGGATTCACCTTTGGAGCTTTAAAAACTACTGATGCTTGAGTTCCAACCCCAAGCTATCTGGGGTGGAATCTGGACATTTGGGTTTTTTCAACTCCCCGGGTGGTTCCACTGAACAGCCAAAGGGGAGAGCTTCTGTCTTAGACCACTGTCTTAGACCATCTTTTTTCAAAGCATGCGTCACAGGCCACTACATACCTGGGGACTTCTTAAAAATGCAGATTTTTGAGTCCCACCTCAGATCTATCAGATCAGCATCTCTGGCTGTGGAAGCTGGGAATTAGCAAGTGTAACAGGCTTTCTGGGGAACCCCTACACATCCTCAGGTTTCATAATACATGCTGCTCAGGGATCCTTCCTCACCCCAGAGGTGCCCAGAGCTCTGAAGGGTTGTCATTGATGATGTTCTATTTGGTTTAGCGAGGGCGACAGGAAATCTCACACCAGCCCCCGAATCGGTTACGACTCATGTGGGGCTGAAAGGCCACTCAGGGGTGAGAGCAGCCCTAAATGTCACAGCTCTGCCCAGCCCACTGCACGGCTTGCACCTGGAAGGCAGGCCACAGCACAAGCCCGGCACAAGGTGCCAAGGAAGATGGCAAATGGGAGAAGTGGCCTCTTGGGGTGCCCCCCTAAGGAGGCAGAGGAGGGCTTGTGAAGAGGGCAGGGGAGCGGGTGGGACAGGGTGATGGGGAAGGTCAGGGATGAGGTATGCTCAGATATTGCTCTAGATGTTGTAAACATTTCTCTTTGTTTCGTCACAGACCAGAATCTGGGTTGGCATGACCAAAGTGCCTGAGAGTAGCATCAGAGCAGAGAGCTCTGTGCCTCTTGTGGGAAGCAGAACATAAAGGGTGTGAGGAAAGTTCTACCCATGGGAAGATCATCTCTGTGGTGTACTAGTCTAGTGCTCTTAATTGTCTCTCTCTCTGCCCTCTCTCTCTCTCTCTCTCTCACACACACACACACACACACACTCCACGGGAGTACCATAAACATAGCTATCACATTCCTCTACATACAAATACAAACCTACCCACCCTCACTTAGTGGCAAATTTTGGGATACCCAAGCTGGGTCCTTCACACCTCCCCATCATGGGAGGAAGTCACTGGGCTCCACGACACCACCATCTGCTGCCTTCCTTCCAATAGTTTGGGAAGAACCCTAGGCTCCCCTGGTACAACACTCTTGTTCAGACTCTTCTCCTGGGGACAGTGGAAGTGATAAAAAGGCCCCTCTTAGAACGTTTCTTGTTTCCATAACTCTGTGCTGTTCCAATTTACATGTTGGCAGCAGATGCACGTTTTGTATGTAAACAACGTTGGAAATACCCTGTTTGAGAATTTGATCATTAAATTAATTCTGGCAGCGTAAGCTAAGGATGGTTTTTCATCAATGGGGATGAGGGAATACTACCCGATCTAACTAGGAACACCCACATGAGGCTGCAGAGTTCTTGAACATGAAATTCCACAGGTCTCTTCAGGAGTCCTGTGTTCTCTCTCTCCTTGATGGTTTATACAGACACATCAACTCTCATTCACAAATGCTCATAGACACACCACAGGGCAGTGGACCCTAACAGCCAGTGGGACTCAAGAACCTTCTTGGCCTGTAGTAGCTGTAGCCAAGGAAGGAAGAGATTCATGAAGCTGCTGGACGAGAATGCAAATGTGGAACACCCTCACATTTAAAGAGGCCCATCCTTCCCCCAGGAGGAGACAGCTTCCACCAAGGCCTCAGTCACCTGCACTGCAGAACCCACACCTGTGTGTCTTCATTTAGTCCAGCTGAAAGCTTTGGAACTCTGCACTGAATCCACATCCATCGGCTGTCAATCGCTCCGAGCAACCTCCAGCCCGTTCTCTCTGATTCAGTCTACCAGGAGACCAGCACCTCCCAGGCTCCTCTTCCACTTTCTGGTCTCCCTGCTGAGGCTTCACCTCCCTGGCACCACAGTCTTGGGCCAAAGTCAGCTTCTTCCTGGGCAGCCAGAAAAAGGTTTCCTGCATCTCACTCACCATCCAAGGAAGAGTTTCCTGATGTACTTCCAAGAGCAGCGCTGGGGTACCATGAAGTTATCTTGAAGGAAGGTTCTCCATAAACCAGATGTTCACAGTGATCTTCTCAGCTTCACTTTCGCTTCCATGTTCAATCCCAAAACATCAAGAAGGAAGCTGCTGATCAGCCAAGATGGCCCTCATGAGAGGGACCTTTCTAAGAAAGCATACTCCCAGGAAGCAAGCTGGAAAGAGAGGGACAGCCTAAGTTCCCATTCTCCCCCATCAAAGTTACATGACCTGCATGGAGAGGGGAAGAGGGAGAGACAGGGTAAGTATTAGGCACGTGAGAGCTGTCCATGCTAGGGGAATTCACCTCCCTTTACCAAGCCATCCATCATTCTACGGGGTCAATGATGTGTGATGCCACAGGGAGGCAAGGGCAGAGCGTACATTAAGCAACAGAGAGGTTATATGGTGCCCCGCTGCCCAAAAGTCTACTGGTGCTACATTTCCTGCTCATTCAACTTCTGGAACACTTCTTGGTAGAACTGAGGAAGACTTGCAAGCTGTCTATTTCTCAATAGGAGCTCTATATCAGAAGTGATGAAGGACGTCTCCCAAGATCCTTCCTGGATTTGCAAGTGTATAGGAGTCTTGTGAATTTCCTAGGTTGAGATGGGCAGTGATCATGGCCTTTCATACTGGTCCTATGGAAATGGAAGAAATAGCCAACTTCATGGAGTTTGTCCCTTTCCTCAGAGGCCACCTTCCAGTGACAGTGCTGAAAACCCCGGATAACACTGAGGTCTCAGCACCCAGGACTGGCCATTACATTATGACGGCAAATCACAAATGTGATCCAGAGTCTTCCAGCCATTCTTCACAGGGGTCTAGGACAAGTTCAAAGAGTTGGGAATCCTAAATGAGGAGCGTGTGGAAGTGGTGGAAATTGCCTTTGTGTTATTTACAGATTAGCCCAGCACAGCAAATCTCTCTTCTTGGTGGAGATGACCCAAGGCCTTATGAAGGGCTAGTTGCCAACCCAGAGAAGGGTGACAAAGTACTACCACTAACCAAGACACAAACACGGGTAAAGGGGGCAGGACAGAGTCCGAGCTCTGGCGGCTGATCAGACTTTGGAATGGCCCTTCATCCGTTCCTCACTCCTGGCCTCCCAACCTAATCGCCGCTGCTTTTGAACACCTATGACACTTCACATTAGAATATGGTCTTGGCAGCAAGGGGAGGGGGAAGCCGGTGATCTCCAAGAGTCCCCATCTGAGTTCTAACTGAGCCGCCTCTGGCTTTGGGACAGCAAATCTAAGTACATTTTGGATCTCAGGAACCGGGGGTAAGAGTCTTTCTCCATGAGACTGTGTACTTTGCCCTGGGCTTGGTCAAAACAAGTCAGGGATGGCTCTTGCATGTTCTTCCTTGTGGCTTCTCGAGTCTGGAAGTCTATGTTTACCTGGAGACACAAGCAGAGAACATCATCACAGGCCCTCAAGGGCCAAGGCACCTGGCAGCTGGTCCTACTTAATAATTATTCATGACAGCATCTTAAATACATTAAGGTTATTCATACTTTTCAAACTGCTTTCATGAAAGTCATCCCTTTTGATCCCAGGAAGAGTCCTGTAAGGTCTAAAGACCAGATATTCTTCATTCCAATTTATAAAGATACTGAAGAAATGAGTTATCAAAAAGCTGGTCTATGGAGTAGGATATGGCGGCCCACTCCAGTATTCTTGCCTGGAAAATTCCACTGGCAGAGGAGCCTGGTGTGATAACTACAGTCCATGGGGTCACAAAGAGTCACACACAACTGAGCGACTGAATACTCTCCTTTCCCACTCACTCCCCCACTTTTATTTCCTGTTGCTATTAAAATTTAGTGTGTAATCTTAAAAAAAAAAAAAAAGCTGGTCTAATGTACTATGGAAAGTTAGTAACAGTCAAGGTAAAAAAGCCCAAATTACTCAACCCTCAATCCAGAGGTCTTCCCAATGTCAGGCCAGGAGTTAAACAAGAGACTAGCATTAATGTGAGTTCCCTAAAGTAAACTTGCCCATTTGTCCTTTCTCAGCTACTAAGGAAACAAATGCCCTGGGGAGAAAGACTATGTTAAAAATGTACATCTCTCATCCAACCAACATTTATAAGAAGCCTGCTGTATTCTGGCCACTGGCCAAAGACCTCCTGAGTCCCAAGTCAAAGCATAATTGAAGAGTTCTATATACGTAATGCATCTAAATTCATAGAGAGCAAATATTTTTCTTATAGAAAACCCTCCCAGGTAAAACCCTGTTATAACTCAGAACAGAAGTCCATAGAAATTCATATTACCATTATAAGTAATTATAATAAATGAAATACCATAAAATAATATGTGACTGTAATCACTCATTAATAAGCAATGGCAAATATTGGCTAGGTGTTTGACCCCTAATACTCATAGTAGTCTTGAAAGGGAGGTGATATTATACCCTTTTACACTGGGGAAAATGCGATTCAGAGAAACAGGGTAAGTTGACCAAGATCACACAGCAAGTAAGTGGTGGAGCTAATGTTGCAACAAGATTCCAAAGTACATGCTCATTCCATCAGGCAGTGCTGCCTTCCTCTAGGAAAACTAACATGGATTTATTGGCATCTATCTTGCAGAATCCCTATAGAAACACCGTTCCTGCTGGCACATATTTAACTGACAGACAGCTAAAATACTCCTAATAGAGCTCCTTTTTATAGAATCCCTGGGCTCTGCACCTTAAAAGTGATCCCCTTTTTTTCTTCAAGAGCCATCAGAGCAGTGAGGCTTAGTTCAGAAGAAAGTCCCCGTCAAACCTGGCTCAAACCCCTTCAAAGAGAGAGGGCTATGGATGGAGGTCTGACAAGACCCCACCGCCAACGCACCTCCCGTGGAGCCTGCACATCCACAAACTCCTCAAAGATTCTATGGGCCTTGGAGACCAGTTTGGCGGTTGACCTGGTCTTCTTGAACTCCTCACAGGCCAACCAGAACTCCAGGTTCTCTTCACTGAACTCCGTCTTCAGGAAGGCGCGGAAGGCAGCCACTCCATCTGTGGATGTGGAGGGGTGTGGAAAGGAAGAGAAATAGGGAGAGGCTTCAGTTCAAGAACTGCAGGAGAAAGAAAAAAAGGTGGTCAGAATGCTAGAGTGGCCCTAGCTAGGCCACTGTCCAGCCCCCATTGATCCTCCTCCACATCCTCTGGAAGATTCTCTTCTCTTAAACACACAGGCACCCTCAGAGGTGAGCCGTGCTCCTCATTAGAGGATCACAGGGATGTTCCGGAGAAATGATTAGGCTGCTATGGAAATAATGACCCTGGGAAGGCCTGGTCACTTCTAATTAGCCCTCAGTGGTCACTGCCTGTGCCCTAACGCAGAGTTGGCTGTCCCCTGGGTCTACTGGTGAGTCTGTGTTTCTAATGAGGCCAAAGTAATATATGGAATTCGTTCTCACCCAATCCAAGTCAACCAACCTGAAAAAAACAATCTGTCACAAGACAAATTGGGTGGGTCGGGGTGTGTGAATGCCTCAGGGCAAATCCTTTACTAATATCAGAAAAATGTCTGGAAGTAAACATCCCACTGCCATGAAGTCAGTAAAACCATCCTATTATATGGAAGGGGTGCTCAGCCTCTTTTTACAAACTTTTGAGGTCCCACACCTTAATGATTAATTCCATGGATCCTTTATTTTTAAAAAGCTTGCCTATCAAATTATATGTTTTAATTAAGATCAATTATAACTTTTCTACCAAATGATTTAATGATTAACATACCCTTTCATTTTTCTTAATTAATGTCACGCATATTGCCAAATGGAGCTTCTGATCAGAATAAGATGAGCGGGGTTATCACACAGATTTGGAAAAAGAAACATTAGCCTATGCATTCGGCTGATATTTTCATCTTAAAAGAGTTTTTATAAAGTATCCTAACCTTAACACACACTCCTTAAATCAAATAAGACCTATCGCTTTCTGCCAACTGTCCCCAGAGAAAGGGCAGATACAACTGAAAACAAAGGAGAGACTGCATTTCGTAAAAAATGATTCTGGCTAGAATGTCATTTCTTCTCTAAAATTTACTAGGACAATATGTTAACAAGTCTTTATTCACTCTTTTTTTTCAGTTTTTAGTTGTTTTTTTAATTGGATTTTTTTATTATATAGTATTATACATAGTATATAGTATTATAATTTCTTTATTATAGTTGGCTTTACAATGCTGTGTTAGTTTCTGCTGTTCAGCAAAATGAATCAGCTGCACATATACATATATCCCCTCTTCCTTGGATTTTCTTCCCATTTAGATCGCCACAGAGCACTGAGGACAAGTTTCAGTGGCCTACAGTCTGTTCTCACTAATTATCTATTTTATACATGTTGTTGTTTAGTCACTAAATTGTGTCAAACTCTATGACCCCACAGACTGTAGCCATTAGGATCCTCTGTCCATGTGATTTCCCAGATTCAAGATTACTGGAGTGGGTTACCCCTGCCTTCTCTTCCTAACTCAGGGATCAAACCCACATCTCCTACTCTCCTGCGTTGGCAGGCAGATTCTTTATTCCTGAGCCACCAGAGAAGTCTAATTTTATACATAGTAGTATATATATATATATACCACTTGAAATCTCCCAGTTCATTTCACACCCACTTCCCTCACTGGTACCCGTGGACTCCCTTGAGCAACCTGCTGCTGCTGCTGCTAAGTCGCTTCAGTCGTGTCCGACTCTGTGCAACCCCATAGACGGAAGCTCACCAGGCTCCCCAGTCCCTGGGATTCTCCAGGCAAGAACACTGGAGTGGGTTGCCATTTCCTTCTCCAATGCATATAAGTGAAAAGTGAAAGCGAAGTCGCTCAGTCGTGTCCGACTCTTAGCGACCCCATGGACTGGAGCCTACCAGGATCCTCCGTCCATGGGATTTTCCAGGCAAAAGTACTGGGGTGGGGTGCCATTGCCTTCTAGGTCCACACATATATACCAGGACTGGCCACTGCGCAGCTTCATTCCATGGACCAGTGGCACCAGCCACGTGGGTGACATTTTAAATGTTTGTTTTAATTTCCTGAAACATTTTTATTTCTAATTAAAATGTCTATTTCAAAATAGACATCTTATTGCCCACATTAGAACCATAGTTATAAAAACCCAAACTTTTAATTTTAAGAGCCAGGAACTTGGGAGAGAAAAGGGTTTCTATGAAACTCCCAAACCTAAATGTTAAATCACAAAGAAATCTAAGTTTGGGGGCCTGAGCTTAAAGTGTTTAACAAAGGTAGGGTTGGCCATGACGTTTATCTCGCTAGCCAGGACATTTCTGAGAGTGAAGGGGACCGCTTCTGTTAATTACACAGGAAGAACGGGCATACACCATGACCACCATAGCCAAAAACCAGGACACACAGTCACCTTAACAGTAAGACAAGGAGACTGGAGAAAGCAGAACATGATATAAGGTTGTTTTGCATCAGGCAGGATGGAAATAAAACTGTTGTTGTGCCAGGCAGGAGGAGAGTAACTCACAGTTTACATTCATAAAGAGGCCTGCTCAGGGCTCCACGCACCCTTATCCCTTGGGTTCAAAACCCTGAGAGGAGGGAACAGAAATGCGAGATAAACTGAGGATCAAAGTACGTGTGAAACAGTGGCCTGGCAATGATTAGGCAGAGAGAGACTCTAAAAATCATTCATTCAACTCAACAACTTTTTAAAAAACCTACTTATGTACAAAGTACTGTTCAAAATCTTGGGATACGTTAGAGAACAAATCATAAAATTCCTGTCCATGATATCCCTTGTGGGTGCTCTCTTTGCCATGTCTTGTCTCCTCCAAGGTCTCAAAGAGGCGTTCAAGAGGTTTCCACACCCACCTGCTGCCGTGGGAGCCTCTGAGGAGACTCAGTGCCTGTGAGAGGCGAGGGGTGGGGGGTGGGGGTCTGCTCCAGCAAAGTGACCTCGGAGCAGAGATCAGTCCACATGTGCCCAGGGCCGGGGACCCTGTCCGTGGCGTGGGGAGGACGCAGGCCAGAGGCCCTGCCCTTGTCCCTTCCCACTGTGGTCAGGGTATGGAAGGAAAAAGTCGGGGGGACCCTAAAACACTGCAATGATCTCAAGGAGCAAACGTGAAGAGACTCAGAAGAGTGACTAGGAAGGGCCTGGGTTTTTTTTTTCTTTTCTTTTTAATTGGAGTCTAATTGCTTCACAGTGTTGTGTTAGTTGCTGCTGCTGCTGCTGCTAAGTCGCTTCAGTCGTGTCCGACTCTGTGCGGACTCCATAGACAGCAGCCCACCAGGCTCCCGCATCCCCGGGATTCTCCAGGCAAGAACACTGGAGTGGGTTGCCATCTCCTTCTCCAGTGTCAGTTGCTACTATACACTGAAGTGAATCAGCTATATGTATACCTAAGTCCCCTCCCTCCCGAAGTTCCTTCCCATCCCACCCCTCTGGGCCATCACAGAGCACCAAGCTCCCTGTGCTAGACAACCCGTTCCTTCTGGCTATTTTACATACGGTAGCGAATATATGTCAGTGCTACTCTCTCAAGAGCCTATTGTTTTTAAACCAGAAGAGACTAAATTTTTTCAAATTGCAAAGTTTGTGGCTCCTGTTAGATTTTGTTTTGCGTCTCATCAAGCAAGAACAGGTGCTTGTGAGCGAGCAGAGATAAAGAAAATTACCTCTCTGCCTTCCTCAGCGGTATCAGTGAGAATCTCCCTCCCAAGGAAACTGTCTGGCCTCATACTACCCAAGGTACAGACCTTATCTCCTTGCATCAGAGCTCAGCTTTGCTGGGTCTTTGTGTGGATTAAAGGAGATAACACTCGCAAAGTATTCTCAGGATCATTGCTTTACTTCTCTCCACTTTATCGAAGAGGAAATGGATGCTTAGAGAAGTGGCTAGACTGAGTTCACACAAGTAATAACATACAGCTTTAAAAAATATAAGATAGGTGAACTTCCAATCTAATACAGCAGTAACACCATCTCTACTCATTCATTTAGTCTTGCACCCATTATGCGACCCAGGCATTCTGCTAGGAGCCTGGGCAGAAAACATAAGCACAGTTAAGTGCTCACAGAACTTGCAGTAAAAGAGCAATTTGAGCCAAGATAACATAATTATGGTAATTATGGTATAGATGATAAGTGATATGATAGGGAAAGCGTAGGTTGCTGTGAAAGTACCCAGGAAGGGTGCCTGTGCCAGAGCTGAGGAGAAGAGGGAAGTCTTGCAGGAGGAAGAAGCTTCTAGGCGGAGATGTGAAGCTGAGAAGGAAGTTAAGTAAAAGCAGGAGGGGAAGAGGGAGAAGAGACTGGCAGGAAAGGCAAGTCACACAAGCAGAGGCCTACAGTTAAGAAACGTTGTTAGAGTAACCAGAAATAGTTAAGACTAATGTTTACTACTAATAATAATGCTAAAGGTATTGAGCCTACTTAGAAGATACACATACACCAAGAAGCCTATGAAAGAGCCAGAGAGAGAAGTGCTGCAAAGAAGAAGCCAGTTCTGACTCCACAGTAGAACTGTTTCTTTGAGTTGCTTTCTTCTATTATTATAACCCTAGAGGATGGTCTGCCTCAGAGAATCCTGCCCTTCTGCCTGATTGTTTAAAGTGCCTTTGTTCAGAACTTTGTCTACCTGTGGATGGCAGGAAGGAAGAAATGAACACATCCCCTGCCTGAGGCTTGTATTTCTGGGAGATGTTTGCAAGATTAATGGACTTTTTGCTTTGCTTCCTGACCGTCCCCATTTCTGCTCTATAAAAAAGCCTGGCTTCCAGACCACCACCCCCACATAAGATGGTCATTTTGAGGTGCTAGACTGCCATCTTCTCTGTCAGCCAGCTCCCCAGCTAACGTCTCTTCCTGGCCACACCCCCTGACTCTCAGGTTCATTGGCCTGTCGTGATGTGCAGAGCAAACTTGCATTTGGTAACAGGATGACACAGCCCTCCAAAAGACCTGGGGAGTCAACATTTCAGGGGGAAGGCAGCTACCATGTCCAGGGCTGCCCAGAGATCAAGCTAGATACGGTCTGAGAAGCAGTGGTTGTTAGACTCAGCAGCAAGATTCAGCAACCATTGGCGGGAACGGTGACAGTGGTGTGATGAGAGCCCTAGTCATACTGTGGTTAAGTACAGGGGTGAGTGAGAGGCCAGGAAGTTGAAACAGTGAATTTAGATGCCTCTTCCAAGAAAGGGAGTAGAGAGATCAGAGAGCATAGCTGGAGAGAAACAGGAAGTCAGGAAAGAGCTCTGGAGTATGTATGTGTGTCTGTATCTGTCTGTCTGTCTGTCTGTTGGGGTTTTGGTAAGATAGGCTTGGTGGTGGTTTAGTCGCTAAGTCATGTTTGACTCTTGAGACCCCCGTGGACTGGAGCCCTCCAGGCTCCTCTGTCCATGGGGTTTCCCAGGCAAGAATACTGGAGTGGGTTGCCATTTCCTTCCCCAAGATAGCCTTACTGCTAAGTCGCTTCAGTCGTGTCCGACTCTGTGCGACCCCATAGACGGAAGCTCACCAGGCTCCCCCGTCCCTGAGATTCTCCAGGCAAGAATACTGGAGTGGGTTGCCATTTTCTTCTCCAATGCATGAAAGTGAAAAGTGAAAGTGAAGTCGCTCAGTCGTGTCCGACTTTTAGCGACCCCATGGACTGGAGCCTACCAGGATCCTCCGTCCATGGGATTTTCCAGGCAAAAGTACTGGGGTGGGGTGCCATTGAATTCCCCAAGATAGCCTTGGGTATGATTAAATGTTGATCTGGCCAGAAAATACTTGTTGAGCAGGAGGAATTGAAGCTAACAAAAAGAAAGAGTTTAATTGAGGGGACTTCCCTGGTGGCCCAGTGTTTAAGAATCTGTCTTCCCGTGCAGGAGACATGGGTTCAACCCCTGGTCAGGGAACTAAGACTCCACATGCCGCAACTAAGGTGACGCCCGCATATCGCAGTGAAGATCCCATGTGCGGCAACTAAGATCTGTTGCAATCTAAATAAATAATTTTTTAAAAGAAAGTGCTTAATTGATAAAATGTTGTCTCCAGGAAGGCAGAAGAAAGGCCAGATAACAATGTCATGATAGAGAGAAAGAAGAAAAGCTGTGTGTGGATGCAGGGAAGTCTGTAGTTTGGGCACAGGATACAGAAGGAGGTCCTATCTGATGTTAGCTGGAAAAGTGGTACGAACTGAAGATAAGTTTCTTACTTATTTATCTAGGATCTGCGGCAGACAGTTTTATGTATTTACTCCACACCATGCTTTGGGCTAGAGATTTCACACACAGCAGCTCATTGTGCTTTCACAGCACTGCTGACCCATAGATAGCACAAATGACCCATTCTCCATTTTCCACATTAAAACGTACGGAAGTCAGATAAACTTCCCAGTCACACAGTTGGTAAGAACAGCCAAGTTTCCCTACCGTCCATATGGCTCCAAAGCAGGATCTTTCCAGACGTGTTTGCAGGCAGAAGGAAAAGAAGAGCAAGGGAAGAGAACAATTAAAGGGGAAAAGCATAGTATCTGGTAAGGGCAAATTCTAGAGAAGGAGAAGGATCAAGAAGAAGTAGAACTTGACTTCCCAAGAGTCAAAAGTAGAGAAAGAGGGGCAGGGGTCAAAGAAGATAAACAGTTCAGGGAGGGACATATTTGAGATGCATCAATTTGAACAGCCTTGATATTCTTAATTTGGGCGGGGGGGGGGGGGGGGGTGAAAGCCCTGCGGGTGGTCTGCCTCCATGTGCTAGATTTTGGAGATACGGTAGAATCAAATCAGATAAAGTCACAACCTCACAGAACTCCAAGTTAGTCTAGTGTAACAGACACTAAGCAATCATTTAAAATAATTAATTCAGGGCCTTCCCTGGTGGTCCAGTGGTTGAGAGTCCGCCCGCCAATGCAGGGAACACGAGTTCGATCCCTGGTCCTGGAAAATTCCACATGCCTTGGAGCAATTAAGCCCGTGCACTGCAACCACTGAAGCCCACACTCTAGAGGCCAAGTTCTCCAACAAGAGAAGCCACTGCAATGAGAAGCTGGGGCACTGCAATGAAGAGTAGCCCCCGTTCAGAGCAACAAAGACCCAGGGTAGCCAAAAATAAATAAGTAAATAAATAACAAAATAATCAATTGAATAATTACAAGTGCAGTGTGTGCTGAAGTGGGAATACCGATGAGAGTAGAAAGAGTTTAGAACAGCTACTTTGGAAAAAAGAGTAGGAATCTGGTAGGAAATAGGCAAACCACTGTGAAGACATAGATCTCAGTTTCTGGAGAAGGTTACGATGCACTGGGAAAAGAGTAAGCCCTTTTAGTTTTGGGGTGTGCCTATCATTCAAGAACAGGAGCATCAGCTCCAGGCTGGAACCTGGAGAGCAGAAAAGAACCAGCAGTTGGGACATTTAAAAAGGAAGAGGCTAAGCAGAAGGTTAAAAAGAAAAAAAAAACTTTTTTGAAGTTAGAGGAGGAATTTTTAAAATAACTCCTCAGTGAATTCAGTTCAGTTGCTCTGCCGTGTCTGACTCTTTTCGACCCTGTGGACTGCAGTACGCCAGGCCTCCCTGTCATCACCAACACCCAGAGTTTACCCACACTCATGTCCATCGAGTTGGTGATGCCATCCAACCTTCTCATACTCTGTCATCCCCTTCTCCTCTTGCCTTCAATCTTTCCCAGCATCAAGGTCTTTTCCAATGAGTCAGTTCTTCGCATCAGGTGGCCAAAGTATTAAGAGTTTCAGCTTCAGCATCAGTCCTTCCAATGAATATTCAGGACTGATTTCCTTTAGGATGGACTGTTTAGATCTCCTTGCTGTCCAAGGAACTCTCAAGAGTCTTCTCCAACACCACAGTTCAAAAGCATAAATTCTTCAGCCCTCAGCCTTCCTTATAGTCCAATTCTCACATCTATCTATACATGACTACTGGGAAAAAACCATAGTTTTCACTAGATGGATCTTTGTTGGCAAAGTAATGTCTCTGCTTTTTAATAAGCTGTCTAGGTTTGTCATAGCTTTTCTTCCAAGGAGCAAGCATCTTTTAATTTCATGGCTGCAGTCACCATCAGCAGTGATTTTGGAGCCCCCCAAAATAAAGTCTGTCACTGTTTGCATTGCCTCCTCATCTATTTGCCATGGTGTGATGGGACCAGATGCCATGATTTGAATTTTTCTGAATGATAATGATCATGATTTTCTGAATGTTGAGTTTTAAGCCAACTTTTTCACTCTCCTCTTTCACTTTCATCAAGAGGCTCTTTAGTTCTTCTTTGCTTTCTGCCATAAGGATGGTGTTGTCTGCATATCTGAGGTTACTGATATTTCTCCTGGCAATCTTGATTCCAGCTTGTGTTTCCTCCAGCCCAGCGCTTCTCATGATGTACTCTGCATATAAGTTAAATAAGCAGGGTGACAAGATACAGCCTTGACGTCCTCCTTTCCCTATTTGGAACCAGTCTGTTGTTCCATGTCCAGTTCTAACTATTGCTTCCTGACCTGCATACACTTTTCTCAAGAGACAGATCAGGTGGTCTGGTATTCCCATCTCTTTAAGAGTTTTCCACAGTTTGTTGAGATCCACACAGTCAAAGGCTTTGGCATAGTCAATAAAACAGAAATAGATGCTTTTCTGGAACTCTCTTGCTTTTTCCATGATCCAGTGGATGTTGGCAATTTGACCTCTGGTTCTTCTGCCTTTTCTAAAACCAGCTTAAACATCTGGAAGTTCATAGTTCACTTAATGTGAACTTAAGCCTGGCTTGGAGAATTTTGAGCATTACTTTGCTAGTGTGTGAGATGAGCGCAACTGTGCCATAGTTTGAGCATTTTTTGGAATTTGAGCATTTCTTAAGGATTGGAATGAAAGCTGACCTTTTCCAGTCCTGTGGCCTCTGCTGCTTTTTCCAAATTTGCTGACATATTGAGTGCAGCACTTTTATAGCATCATCTTTTAGGATTTGAAATAGCTCAACTGGAATTCCATCATCTCCACTAGCTTTGTTCATAGTGATGTTTCCTAAGGCCCACTTGACTTTGCATTCCAGGATGTCTGGCTCTAGGTGAGTAATCACCATCATGATTATCTGGGTCATGAAGATCTTTTTTGTATAGTTCTTCTGTGTATTCTTGCCACTTCTTAATATCTTCTGCTTCTGTTAGGTCCATACCATTTCTGTCCTTTATTGTGCTCATCTTTGCATGAAATGTTCCCTTGGTATCTCTAATTTTCTTGAAGAGATCTCTAGTCTTTCCCACTCTGTTGTTTTCCTCTATTTCTATGCACTGGACACTGAGGAAGGCTTTCTTATCTCTCCTTGCTATTCTTTGGAACTCTGCATTCAAATGGGTATATCTTTCCTTTTCTCCTTTGCCTTTCACTTCTCTTCTTTTCACAGCTATTTGTAAGGCCTCCTCAGACAACCATTTTGCCTTTTTGCATTTCTTTTTCCCTGCCAATTTGTATTGAGCATGCATATTGGGCCAGATACAGCACCAAATGCTTTGTGCGCCTCATGGCATTTGCTGCTCCTAGCAAATCAACAGCAGAGGTCCTGAGAGTTTCTTCATTTCACAGCAGAGAAAGATGAAGCTTAGAGAATTTAAATAACTTGCTGAAGGTCACATGGTTAGCAAGTGGCAAGGAGGCCAAACTGCAGAGCCGGCATTCTGCTGTGACTGATGGTCCAGTCCCCAGCTCTGCATGATGGTCTCAAGGGATGCCTGCCTGCGCCAGTGATGACTAGAGAGGAGAGCCACTGCAGTGCAAGCCGAGGAGGCCTGGAGAGCATGCTGGTGACGACATTCCCAGGAATGAAGACAACAGATGACGTGGAGAGAAGATGAAAAAAGTCACCAAGGGAGGCGGAAGGGTATGAGAGATGAGAACAACACAGAGAGAGGGATGCGCTTTGGCAGGAGAATCCAATGGAGTTACAGCAGCTCAGACTGTGTGGGGAGGGGGATTTGGAGTAAGATGTATGGTGGGCTCATACTCAGATTGTCAGGCAGCCCGGTGGGTCCGCCCATCCCACCTAGGGCGAGAGCACTGCAGTCTCTGCTAGAGCACCAGTTCGGGTCACAGGCAGGACGCTGGTGCTTAGCACATTCAACCTGACCTGGCCTCAGCACCCTGTTCTGTAAGTGAGGGTGGTGGATCTGATGGACTCTCCCAGGTGGGGTTAGTACTCCACCCTGGGCTTCCATCACAATCACCAGCCTGCATCACACACAACTCTCAATCGATGGCTTTCCATCCTCCTCCTCCTCATCATCACACATCGAGAACTTACCCCAGGCCAAGTTCTATGGTGTCCAGTCCAGTTATCAACTCACATAACCTCTACACCAAGCCCATTATTAAGCCAGAGGCTCTGGGGTCAGACAGCCTGGGTTTGAATCCTGTGATTACTTGGAAAAACACCTTAACATCTCGAAGCCCAGGTCTTCTCATCTTGGAGAGTTTAAGTGAAATGACTGTGGTCATTTGGCCTGTGAGGGGTGGAAGGTGGATTTACACACACGTCTACATGACTTCAGAGCCCATTCTGCCTGTTGTCCACTTGTGACCATTGGTGGGTCCCACATTATCACTTCCTCCAAAGGCAGGATGAACAATAACCCCAAATTGGACAGTATGATGAAAGTACGCTCCACCAGGGCAAAGGCACCATTTGGCCCACAGAGCCAAGGATTCTCCAGCAAGACATCTGCCACCACCTCCTCTGTGTGGTCCACAGAGGCTACCAGGTACCAGCCATAAGCTGGAATTAGGCTGAACTGGTTTCTTTCTCACAGCTCCGATATCCGCCCTGGGTGTCTCTCCCAGGATGCAGGGGTACCTCACAGAGCAGACAGGCACACTCCTGCACCCCGGCCCCAGGTCACCATCACACAGCACAGCTGAGTGACCTTGTAGAGTGTATCCTTCTGGTGACCTTGATCCAAAATGTGTTTGCTTGCATTTCAGAAGCTTCAGAGGACATGGGAGGGGAACCAAAGCAAAATATGGTACTTAAAATTGCCTGGCATTCTGAGAGAAGAGCTCAGGGAGAGATGGGGAAGGAAGGGAGAAAGGCCTGGGAGGGTCTGGACCTGAACAGCAGCATTGTAGCAAAGATGACCTGAAAAGTATCTTTGAAAGAGGCCTGCACCCACCCTGGGGATCGCAGCCCTCCTCCTTTCCTTCCTCTCCCCTCTCAGCACAGCCTATGGCCCCCCCCGTTTACATTCCCAGGGCCGCCTCTGAGCAAGGCAGGGAGGAGGGTCACTGTGCACAGAGAAGTTTCATCCCGCAAAAGGACCCTGAGATGCAGGTGGAAGCCTCCCACCCCCATGACTGCAGGAGCCCTCCCCTTCCCCCGCTGTGTACAGACTGCTCCTCCCAACCTGGCCCACCTTTCCTGATCTCGTGACCTAGCTAAGGAAGCTTATGGGACTACAGCAGGGTTCTTCTTCCCATCTGCATCTTTTCCTCCCCCTTCTGTCACCTCCCACCTCCTCCCAGCAAGTCTTTGGTCCTCTCCTTGATTCCTCAGCATCTTTCCCTGACTTTTCCCCTTCTCTTCTGTCTTCCATTCCTTTTTGATCCTCCTTCCATCTTTCCCCTTCTCTCTACCAGGACCCTCTCCTTCCCTTCTGCTTGTCCATAAACTGCAGTTGGTTAAAATGCAAGATGCCGCTTCATCTTTGAAAGGCTCATAGCCTCCACTGGCTTCTGAGAGTGACCTGCTTTGTTAGCTGTGCTTCCTCTGCCCTCCCCCCACCCCCGCCTGGCCATGTACATCCACCCCTCCTTACCCACCCCTCCCTGGGGCATCCCAGACCCAGTTCCCTCCCCAGTACCCAGAGAAATAGAGTCCCCCCTTCACCACCCCCCACAGATTCCAGGCAACCAGAAAGAGTGACTTCTGAGTCCTGAAGCTATTCTGCCTGGGACTGTGTTCCGGCTCGACACACACTAGTTAAGTGTGAGCTTGAGCAAGATATTAGACCTCTCTGAGGCTCAGTTCTCTCCGTGAAATGCAGATGCTAATAGTACCTACCCCGTGAAACTGTTAATACATGTAAAGAGCATGCGGAGTCTGACACCAAGACAGTGATTGCTCCACACATGTTTGTGACCATTATTCGCGTACTTTGCTGGCTTAAGGTCTCATTGGACAGAACATAACATGCCTGATGTATACTCATGGCTGATTCACACTGTTGCACGGCAAAAACCAATACAACATTGTAAAGTGATTATCCTCCAATTAAAAAAAATGCCTAACACGGAAAAACGACCCTGGTAACTTAAAGATGATGGGTGAGAAACAGTTGAGGAAAATGAGAGAGAAACAGGAGGATCCGCCTTTTTCCTTTTTCATTTCATACTGGGTTTTCTCTGTACAACCCTCTAAGAAGTCAAAGCTCTAAAGACATCAGACATGTTTGAAATTAGTGTCTATCGAGTCGCAGGAAAGGAAAAGCTGGTGACCAGAATTCCTGGAACATGGGACAGAATTTTGACATCTTCCTGAGCATGCACAGCATCTCCAAGAACACACCCGTGGCCGCACACGCTGCCTGCTGCCGGCACCCTCCCTCTAGTTCTTTGATGCAGGGTGCTTACATAAGAAAAGAAACTGGGTCACTATGAATGATCAGTGCAGCTGGTGCAGCGGGGAGGGGGCTTAGGTAACAGTTCAAGGTCCAGGAGTCCTGATTTAGCTGGCAGTGGGGGTGGGCTGCAGCCTAACTCAGTCCCCAGGCTTGGAAAAATACAAGATCACAAGAATGATTTTTTTTTTTTTTTTTTTTTAGCTTTCTGTTTGCTAAAGTGTAGTAGTCTCAAAGACCAGAGTCCTCTTGCATCCCTGACCAATTGGGAAAAATAAGCTGGCGCATGGGTCCAAGGTCAGACAGGAGAGGAGAGGAATATACATTTATAAAATCTAGGCTACACACACTAATGGCAAATCAAAACCTCTTTGATTCAGAACCAAGCTTACTAATTTGAAATTTGTGATGAGAACAGCACCAGGACCAAAGCCTTCCTTTTATGTTATCTACAGAATGAAGGTTTTAAAGCAAATAACTTTGGCTAAGAAGATTTAGGTAGGAAGATTATTTAGAGAACAAACTATTTCCGGTTCTTGACATTTATTGGCAAGCAATTAGTATGCTAATTGTACTTCAGTCTTGTGATTAACGTAATTTTCTTCAATGATCTCTACTTTGTTAGTGTATATATAGGAAGATGATAGATTATGAAGTAGTAGGACTTAGTTGCTAGAGTCTTTGAGTCAGGAAGGACATGAGAGATACTACGATCCAGCCCTACACTGAACACTAGGAAATGGTGAGGCCCTGGTTTGCACAGTTTCTTATTCCTAGGATGTGGTCGCTGAAGGGAAAGGAGAGCCTGGGTCTTAAAACTTCTAGTCCAGTGTTCCTTCTTATTTTGTCAAGCAGAAACTGAGTCAAGTAACAGAACATGATAGAACCTCTATCTGCAACTATTATGAGAAATTAGCAAGGACTGTTTTTTTATTAAATATGTGAAAAAGGAGATGTGCCCCAAATCAAGTGAAAGTTTAGCATCCACAAATAACTGTAAAGACAAGAGAAATATTGTCAAATTCCATGTACACAGCCCACAGCTTAAAAGATTTCAAAAATGAAGTGTTTGGGAATGCATGTCTGGCTGGTTTGATATAACAGTTCTACAAGGACTTTCAAAGAGGAAACATAGCAGATTCACCTACTGGGCTTTTAAAAACTACCTCCCGCTGAAGAAGATGTGGTATGTATATACAATAAATACTACTCAGCCATAAAAAAGAACGAAATAATGCCATTTGCAGGAACATGGATGGACCTAAAGATTGTCATACTGAGTGAAGTAAGTCAAAGGCAAATCACATATTATCAATTATATATGAAATCTTTAAAAAGGATACAAATGAACTTATTAACAAAACAGAAATAGAGTCATAGAAGTAGAAAACAAATAAATGGTTACCAGGAGCTAAGGAGGGGAGGGATAAATTGCGAGACTGAGATTGATATACATGCTACTACACATAAAAGAGATAATTAATAAGGACCCACTGTGTGGCACAGGGAAATCCACTCAATACTCTGCAATAGTCTATACGGGAAAAGAATCTAAAAAAAGGATAGATATATGCATGTGTATTACTGACTCACTTTACTGTATGCCAGAGACTAACACAATATTGTAAATCAATTATACTCCAATAAAATTAAAAATAAAATCAATACTTTTGTTAATAAATGTTATTTAAATTAAAAAAACAAAAGACTACATCTCCAGGTAGATTCTCTCACATACATTGAGAGGAAATTGGGACGCTATGAGGAAAGGACGTCAAAACCTCATGTGGCAAGTGGAGGGAGGTATTATGAAATCTAAATAAGCCCACTGGTGATACTAACATGACCCACATCCTACCCACTGAGTTCAACCTCAAGCCGCCTATGGGATCCAGGAGCTTACACCAGCTCTAGCATATAGGAGTCATAAAATGTATTTGTTCTCAGTGAATTTAATGTTGAGTTATAACAAAAATAACAATAGTTATCCTTCATGGAGCCCCACTATGCACCAGTCATCGTACATAGCATCTCACAATCACATTTAATTCTCGCCATCCCATGGAGGGAGAAGCCCGGTAGGCTACAGTCCATGGGGTCGCAAAGAGTCGGACACGACTCAGCGACTTCACTTTCACTTTCATAACTCTACAAGGTAAGTCGAAGAATTCCCCTTTCATAGATGAAGAAAGCGAGGTTTATAGAGGTTACATAATTTACCAAAGGTCACAGCTGGTAAGCAACAGAATGAGTGTCCAATTGCTTTCATTCAAACCTTTTCCAGTGAGCTTTTAATAGCTGCCTTACGGGCTACAGTACAGTCCATGGGTCGCAAAGAGTCGGACACGACTGAGCAACTTCACTTTTACTTTCACTTATATATTCCTGGCACTTCTTCTATAAAGGCTAAATGCACCCATACTCCTGGGTGGGTGAAAATAAAAATTATAGCAATGTAGAGAGGGTGGCAGGCTTCCCTGGTGGCTCAGCAGTAAGGAACCCACTTGCCAATGCAGGAGACATGGGTTCGATCCCTGGGTTGGGAAGATCCCCTGAAGAAGGAAAGGGCGACTCACTCCAGTCTTCTTGCCTAGGAAATCCCGTGTATAGAGGAGCTTGGCGGGCTACAGTCCATGGGGTCGAAAAAGAGTCGGACACAGCTTAATGATTTAACAACAACAACAGAGAGGGTAGTAAGGAGGAAGAGAAGTTTCTTTTCCATCCATCTCCAGTTCAAGTATCTCTTTCTAACCTTTATCCTCACTTTATCCAGAAAGTACACCTGCCATATTTACTGTGAAGACCCTCTACCATGTCTGCTGTATATGAGGACTCTGCAACACATGGGCGCTGCCCCATTAAATGGATGTGTTGCCTGAGAATCTTGGAGAACTGAAGTCCAGTCTTTAGTGTTTCTCTTGGAAAGCACTAACCACCTGCCCCACCAAGATGTTCCAGGTTCACAGTTTTCCCTACTTGTATTTGAGAGCAGTGTTGCTCAAGCTTCAATGCACATCAACATTACCAGGGGGCTAGAGAAAAAATGGGCTTCCCTGGTGGCACAGTGGTAAAGAATCCGCCTGCCAGTGCAGGAGGTGCAAGAGACGTGGGTTCCATTTCTGGGTCGGGAAGATCCCCTGAAGGAGGAAATGGAAACTCACTCCAGCATTCTTGCCTGGAGAATTCCATGGACAGGGGATCCTAGTGGGCTATAATCCCACCAAGTTGCAAAGAATTGCACATGACTGAGCACACATGCGTATAGAGAAAAAACAGATTACGGGCCCTTACTTGCAGAGATTCCGATTCAGTAGGTATGAGCCAGAACCCAAGAATTTGCCTTTCTCATAAGCTCCCATTGAATCATCCCCTGCTGATGCAGCCTTCCATGGATCCCGTTTTGAGTAACACTATTCTAGAACTTAGGGCTTGGAGAGGAATGAGGGGAGGCCTGTGTGACAAAAGTAAACCTGATTATTAAACAGTACATTCTAGAGCTAAAGGCCACTTGGATGAACAACTGTGGAATTTCATGAGCTGATAATTTTAGTGTCTGCTTGTTTGGGGTTTTCTGCTCGGGTGCCATGTGATCAGGTCACATCATTATTTTTCTGTATCTCAATCATTTCACAAAGGGGCTAATTTTTTCATTAAACTAAAAGCTTTACTGATCTCCTTTGCTCAGAGATGAATACGAACTCTGCAAATGTAAAAGAGCTTTCAATTATACTGTTCCATGAATCTAGCTTTCCCTGGGCCTGGGTGGGACAGGTCAGTCTGGACCCTTCACACTCTGCAAACAATGAAACAAAGACAAGGACCAAACGTAGACCCAGGATGGGGAGCTCTGTCATCCAACTGGGGGATCAGGCTGGACCAAACGTAGACCCAGGATGCGGAGCTCTGTCATCCAACTGGGGACTCAGGCTGCAACAAGTGAGAGGAGGGAAAAGGAACACGGTCTCCCCCTTCACCTTAAAACTGGAATGAATTTCAACTTTAATGTCAAAAAAAAAAAAAAAAGGAGAGAGGGACAGAGGGAAGGAGAGAGAATCAATTCAGAGTTAAGGACTGAATGTCCTACTAAAAGCTGGACAAATAACAAGCATATGTCTGAACCTCATGAGGAATAAAAGCAGGAGACACACAATTCTGTACTCTCCAGCAACCTGTCAGAGAAGATTTCCCACAAGCCGGGAGGCTTCATTCTCCCAGGTCTGAACTGCAGAGGTGGGCGCATGCACACACACACCCCCAGGGACAGACTACGTGCACACTCACAGGCACCAAGTCTAATTGTCACTGGTTGAACAGGAAAAAGATGCCAAATTAACACACATTAGAAATCCCTCTCTATCTAATGAAGCCATCAGCAATTTCAATTTCATTTTTCATTTGTTGGTTAAAAAAAAAAAAAAAAGAGCACTTAGCAAATAGTTATCTCCTAGACCGCCATGGGTTCTTCTTCAGCTCTGTACTACATTTGTAAGCAAATGTAATTGGAAATAAAACTGCTTCATGTATTTGCATCCTGGCTTTTTTTATTCTACGGTTTAAGATTTAGTAAAGTGGTTTTCTTTTTTGCCTGAGATTTCAACCCACAAGGTGCATTCCTGTCCAGTGGGATCCTGCCAAGGAGAGAAGGCTTCATAACACCCGTGCCCTCGCCTCTCATCTGCATGCTCAAGCCATTTCACCTCTAAAGCACTTTTATATAACCCTGCAGGCAGTGCTGACTCAAACCACCTGCCGTAGGTGACGAGCGATTGCCAATCCTGGTGGTTGCTATAGACAGCCTCCTAGAACAACAGGGCAGAACTCAATCCAGCCCTCTTGAGTCCAGATCCTTCACTGTAGAGATGAGGAAACAGATTTTCCAAGAGAATGAAGGATTCCATCAAGGCCATCCAGCTATTTAGCAGTAGAGCTGGGTCAAAATTGAGAGGTCTGACTACCAGTTAGTGTGAGCAGAAGCATGCTCCCCTATTCAATGGAACAAATCTCTAAACCAGGGGTCCCCAACCTCTGGGATCTAATACCTGATGATCTGAGGTGGAGCAGATGTAATAACAATAGAAATAAAATGCACAGTAAATGTACTGTACTTGAATCATCCCCAAAACAACCCCTCCACCCATCCCTTCACTCCGGTCTATGGAAAAATTGTCTTCCATGAAACCAGTCCCTGGTGCCAAAAAGGTTGGGGACCGCTGTTCTAAACCAGAAGCAGCCCTTCTGCTCTGGATTGGTAAGGACCTCTAACACAGATTGCTGCTGCTGCTGCTAAGTCGCTTCAGTCGTGTCCAACTCTGTGCACAGATTAGGTAGCATTTAAAAGGAACACTGGATGCCAAGATCCTATGTGAAATCTTGAACTCCGCCCCCGCCCCCCTCCACCGAGTCTTAGCACACTGCCTGTATCTTTATTGTCTGTAGGCATGTCTGTTTTCTCAGAAAGCTGCATTCTCCACCAGGGAAGGACAGTCCGGTTCATCTTGCAGCCCCCTGCCCATCAGCAACTTAGCATAGATTTTGTCCATAATGAGGACTCGGTTCACCTTTTGGAGAGAATGAAAACATCCAGGCATGGCAAGATGGCAGAGATGCTCTGTCGACTGAGAATGGGAACAAGAACAATTATCTGAGTTTTCTGAAATAGAATGTGCAGGGAGGACCGCTGCCTGGAGAATTACCAGCCAGTGTGTTCTAGACCAACACCAGTGATCCTGGAGCCCAGCCATTCAGTCATTCTCTTCTTTTTAGGACATTTTGTTGTTTAAATTCCTGTGCACCTCTGATCAACTGCTGTCCCTCCTAAGAGACCAGCACACATGTAATCCCTTTGGAAAAGCTTAATCAGGCCTAATTGAGTCATAATACTAACCCAAATTAATTAGACTTTTAGAAAGTTGCCAACACTCTTGGAGGTAGGCTGGGCTCTGACCCTCCACAGATTCATGGGGAGTAAGTTTTCAAGTTTTAAAACCTTGAAATTCTGCCAGAGGCCCCAAAATGAAAGTCCCTTGCTTCTCAAAGACATTCACTCCATCGGCTTTTTATTTCCGTAGTAAAAAATAAAAAATAAAAATGAACATCAGATTCCAAGAAGGATCACAGAACTTCAAAGTTCAAAAAGCCTATTTCTGTATCCTTTTTTTTTTTTTTTGCGAAGAGGCAATATGATGTCAGCTTGTAACCCCTTAGTGGAATCTCCCTCTCAGAAAATTGTTATTTCATTCCTGGAAACCCAAAGTACCTGTGACAGAAGCAGAACCAAGTGTCTTTAGCTCTAAAAGTCATTGAATCAAACAAATACAATTAAACTTCTCAATCTCCGGGTCTTACCACTAAAGAAATCCAAATATACCCTGAGCACCCATCCACTAGCTTTAGTACCATAAACTGTCTGTAAAGGCTTCTCATTAATCATCGGCAGCAAAATCTGCAGTCTTATTCTCAAGGCACGTTTATTTCTCATTTGAGAAAAATTCTTTTAAAATTCCATTCTTAAAAAAAATTCCACCATATTCTCACAAAACACCTTTGCATAGAGAACCCCAAAATCATCTAAGGTGACCTCTCATGAAGATTCTCACACCCGAGTGACAGGTGGCACACAGGTATTTCCATCCCGATTTAAGAATGAGGAAACAGCCTCAGGGACTTAAACTGAGTCAGTCATGAGGCTGAAATAGAAACCAAACTTCAAGATGACCTTGAGTTAAATCCAGCCAGAAAAGAAGGAATAAATTGATAGTGACACTTGTTTAGCCGCCTAATGTGACTCCAGAAAATAAGTCAGAATTGCCTCATAAAAAAACGACCATTACTGTCAAATCCTAAGTATTATCGCGCATATGCCATTGCCTTGGCAAATTCACCACAGAAGTTTGCTGTTTGGGGTTACAGCCATATGTTATACTTGCTGTATCTCCTCTGCTTTATTTTCCTTCCTAACTGTAATCCATAGAACACTAAAATGACTATTTGTCTCACAAAATTACTTGCTACAATATGTGCTTATTCTTAAATTTTGCATTTCACTTTAAAAACTATTCAAAAGCATTTGTTAATTAGTATTAGGACCAAGGATGTGGTTAGAAGGAACTGCTCCTCTAGATGAAAGCGAAGTTACTTTTAAAGACATTTTCTAAAGACTGAGCAACCCCATCAAGGCCATCAACTATCTGGTAGCCGAGCTGGGTCAGAATCCAGAAAACAAGTATATACCAGCCAATGCCCTTCACTTTGCGGTGCAAAATCGTGTTCCACACTCCATGCCAAAAGCTTCCTCCTGCTCCCAGATCAACCAGGATTCCTAATACCAACAAGACGGATTTACAGGGAGCACCGAATGCCTGTGTAAAACCTTCCTTTCTCCTCAAAAGACCCTTCCGTCTTCTTGACCTCTGCTTTCCCACTTCCATGTTCTTCATGCCACTAGGACATGAAGCCCAGTGAACTTGGACTTGCTTACTATGAGAGAAAAAGCAAGAGCTGAAAAGTACAGCTCCCATCAAAATTCTCTTCCTATGAAAATGCACAACTCTTTCTGTCTTTGTGGCAAGCAAAAGGCATATGAGATGAGGCAGGGGGGCAACAGAAGAGGAGAGGTACCAGAAGTGTGTACTAATAAAATTTATGGCCAAGTTGAAGGTATAATACAGCTGGGGTAGTAAACCCCCCAAATAAGGAGGGATAAGAAAATTCAAAACTCTGTCAACTCAAGTGAGTAACAAAATGCACAAAATATTATTTTGACTGATGAGTATCCCCAGGCTCTCCAGTGACTTGGGGGGAGGTCATTTAATTTTATAAAGCAAGATCTGCATGGAATCTAGACTTTCATTCCCAAAGAACCCATCACTCTAACTCTCTAAGTCAAATTCTTTCTTGCTAAAGTTGCTGAGACATGAAGGCTTCTTGGGACCAAACTTTCAGCTCAGAAAATAGAAAATAAGAGCCCTCTTCCCAGAGCATTTAAATTATGTTTTCTTGTCTATACTCGGGCTGTCTGAGGGTAGAGGCTGGAACTGTCTGGAACACCAGGCACAGTACCTGGATCATGGTGGGTTCATCTTTTACAAAATGAATGATTTGCTGAGACACTATAAAGCCTGAATTTTACTTACACTTATGGGAGAGAAGCACATCAAAGGAATCTGCCCACCTTGTAGCTTCTTCTGTGGATAGTCTCCTAGGAAAGAAGAAACATCTGTCTTGAATCTTTCTGCAATGACCTCCTCTCCTTCAGCTACCACTGAGATTTGCTCATGAGAACAAATCAAAACAATGGAGGGCAAATGAAGACCACGTTTGGACTCCTGAAATCCTGTTGCTAGAAATGTACACATTCTTAAGTTGCTGATAGAAAAATCTCAGAATTGGGATTCCGTAAGTTTAATAAATTGGCTTTCAGTCTAAAAAGCAAAACTAAGAAAGTACATTCTCTAAAGATGTCACTGTAGGGGAATTCCCCAGCAACCCAGCGGTTAGGACTCAGTGTTCTCATTCCCAAGAGCTCAGGTTCAATCCCTGGAAGGGAAACTAAGATCCCATGAGCTGCACAGGGCAGCCAAAATAAATTAAAAGCAAAATTTTAAAAATAAGAAAACAGATGTCATTGTAAACCAACTATGAAAGTTAAAGGGTTAGTTGCTCAGTCATGTCTGACTCTTTGTGACCCGCCCCCCCCCCCCCCCACCACCACAATCCTCTGTCCATAGAATTCTTCAGGCAAGCATACTGGAGTGGGTTGCCATTTCCTTCTCCAGGGGATCTTAACGGCCCAAGGATCAAAACCTGCATTGCAGGTGGATTCTTTACCATCTGAGCCACCAAGCCAACTATACCTCTCCTTAATAGATTAGTTAATTAACATATCACAATCACAACGAAAAGAAGCTGGACTTGGAAACAAAAGTGAGGCTGAGTTCCTGACTCCATCTCTTACTGTCAGCTTTGTTTCCTGGCCTCTTTAATGGGGATAGTGGCACCCATCACAGCACTCCATGAGGGTTAAATGAGGTACCGTCCGTGACGTCATTTAAGACAGTGCCTGCGCAGAGAATAGGCACTGAAACCAGATCATCTCAACCTAAGCAGATTTTTAAGAGTAGATTTGAGTGTTTCCAAACTGAGAAGCTCAGGTTGACAATTAAGTAGAACAAAGAAGTATTCTTCACTGCAGCCTTATAAGAGTGGTGCTTAATATGGCTTTCTTAGGAGAAAAAGGAGGGTCCCTATTCTGAAGCCATACGCTTTGAAAAGGAAAATAACATTCTTTCACTTGTGTTCAAAGATAGAAAAGAAGCCGCCAAGAGACTGGAAGTTATTGTCACTCGGCTCATCTCTTCAGCCATCGACCAGAGAAGAAGGGGTTGTATAGTCCCAGTGTGAGCATCCCATGGCTGACACTCCGGGGATGCAGTGTGGCCATATAACTCACTTTAGAGCACGGTTGGGTTTGTCGGGAAGAATGGCTGTGAAATCGCTACAAGAGTCTGACTTGTGAGACAGGCATCCCAGTCGAGTCCTCATCCCTTTGTTCCTGCAACAAACACAGGGGCAGAAAGATGGGGAACTGTCATGAAAATAACTGTCAGCCCCCAAAGGGGAGCTGATGTGGCAGAAGTCAGCCCTGCCCCGCTCCCATCCTTCCCCAGGTGGCCCCTGAAGATTTCATGAGCGAGAGGAGAAACACCAAGAGGATCAAGGGCAGTACTCACTCCCTATCTTGACGACCGGAATAGTAATAGGTCCCCTAGCCCTAGAGGCTTAACGCTTTTTAAAGCTGACATGCAAGTTGATGGTAAGTCAATGAAGGTCATTAGCTTGGAAGAATTTCTAAATTAGGATTCTCTGTGGGGAAAGGAAATACAGAGATGGCAAAGTAACAATCCACATTTTGCTCTCCCTCTAGGAGGGCAAAGTAGCAGCAGCAGCAATAACTCCTGACTGCAGAGCCCCAGTGATAGCCACACGGAGAGCAGAGAGATGTTTGAGTGATACAGTGAGGCCTGTCACAGGATCTCAGAGCACAAAGTAGGGACCTTCAGGACAGGTCAATTCCACCTCAGGTCTTTCCCATTCATCCCACAAAGCTGAGGATAGACATGAATGGTGACCAACCAGAGGACTGATGCCTGCAGGTGGGAAGCAGAAGCAGTGGGTACAATCAGCAGCTAAGAACCAGGGTACCCTCTGTCAGCAATTTCACTTAACTAAGCTCTCATACACTTATTTGTATTTTGGCTAATCTCAATCAACACATTTAAAATTTTAACACGCGTGCTTAAATTTCTCATATTTTTTGTTTTCTTAAGGACCAGACACTTTGCAGTTATTTGTTGTGACAGCTCCAAGAGAAATGAAGCTAATATCTCCTTCTGACTCTCAATATTAGCCCCCTTTGACCTTTCAGTGAGATTGGAAAATTACAGCCCTGAGAGATACCTGTTTGTGTAAATAAAATTTTATTGGAATCTTATTTATTGGAAACACCCTGCTTGTTTATATACGGTCTGAAGCTGTTTTCGAACATAAGGGCACAGTTGAGTGGTTGAGGACAGACTGTATGGCCCATGAAGTTGACAATATTTACTCCCTGGTTCCTGATAGATTAAGTTCATTGACCCCTGACCTCTAACCATGACCACTCCTTGGATGGAGGGCAAAGGTAAGAGGGAGGAGTTTGGGATGAGCAGGACTTAAAAGTGCTGATAAAAGGGGACTGCCACGTGGACACTGGTGACAATTTGCTGTGGAAATAGTCCAAGAAGAAGTTATTCTCCTTGTTAAAAGGAACTTCTTCCATCCTGGTTTCCCTTCCTCATTTTCACAAATCCCGGACCTTGGCAGAGATGTGAGATCCAATTCAAGCTCTTTTACTTCAAATGGGTTTTCATCTCTGACCCTGGTCATTGTTCACAGAAATCTCATCCAGCAAACGTCTACGGGGATGGTATTACCTGTGGCGGGGGTGGACAACACGTCCACAGCCCATCTCCAAGGAGCCTTTAAAGGCCAGAACATCCAAGGCCCCAGAAATATCTCCTCTCCTGCAAGTCCTGCGCCCCCCAGCTCTCATCTCAGCCAGGCTCACTGTGCAGCCATTGATTTCCTTGCATTTCAAAACACTGGCTACAGCCATTCTCTCTCCCTCAACAGTGAGTATGTCATGTCCACTCGCTCTTACAAATCACAGGGTGTTCCAGCACCAGGTTATCGGAGCAACTGATTAAGGGCCCTTGAATCATCATATTCCATGCATTCAAGTGCAGGTCCTGCCCAGGCTGCGCCATAGGCCAGAAGCAACTCAGTGAGTTGGCTCATTCCTCGGTGCCTCAGAAACATCAGTCAGTGAATAGTCAGGTCAATGCCCCCAAAAGAGCAATTAAGAGGACTTCAATAAATGGCAAATCCATGCAAGCCATCTAACAAGGTTTAGCAGGGGCCAGTGTAAAGGGTGCTGCTTGTTACCAAGACAACAGTGAGTCTCCCAAATAGTTTGCAAAAATCTTCCATAAAATATCCTTTGGGGCAAAATAGTTCTGACTTTCTATCTTGTCTAACTGAGACTTAACCTTTTCATTAGGTCTGAAATAATAAGAGCAGAAGCAAGAGTCAAAGGTTAAGGCTACTTTAAAAACAAAGGACTTGCCCTCATCTTTCTTCTCTATCCCAGTAACACAGAGAAACCTCTAAATGGTTCAATACAAGCTCATGCACAGTCCCACCCTCTGAGTCCCATCTCGTAGGGCAGGGTTTGGTGCTAAGGCAGGTTCTGCTTGCAAGGCCCCAACTCTGCAAGAAGCATCCAGGCAAACACAGCACAGTCCACACAGGAGGCCTGGGGGATGGAGGCCAGTGATCCACCCACAGGATTAGAATGTTTGGGGCCGGCTCAGACAGCAGGGCAGGTGAGAAGGTGGAAAAAGAGGAAAGAAAGATGAGAAAACATGTTAGCATCAGTTACCTGCGTGGCATCAGTAAAGCGGCCATACGGGCGCCCACTTATGTTTAACCCTCTGGCTGATGTGCAGGGACGACAGGGCGAGAGATAAGACTGCAGGGCTCAGGGATTTACCCTTTCACGTCCTCTCACCTAAAATCAAAGAATCTGCTGTAAGAGGGGGTCCCCCTCTCTGACTGCACTGCAAGTCCTAGCAGGTGACCGTCTGCCAAGGAAATACGTCCCCACACACCCCCGTGTCCCACGAACGTCTACTGGTCCTCACCAAGGGTGACCAACCAGGGTGGAGAGGACCAGGTGTTGGGTGGCTTCACATTGCTGCCTGTTGGTCAGGAGTCCCTGCTTCCCCGGCTACTGACCATCCACGTAAAGTGGGACTCGAGCCCCTCCCTGGGGAGGAAGGCACAGCATCGCAAGCCCAAAATGACTGTTCCCTGTGTCTTACTCGAGTGGGGCCCAAGTGACCAGCCAGCCCTGGGTAGGGGAGGAGGGGTCAGCGCTTGCTCCAGAATCCTTTGATTGGCTGTTTCTCACCTCCCTCCAAGGGGACCTGTCCCGGAGGTGGGAGTGCCGGAGCCCGAGGAGGGCGTGAGCGGGAGGAAGGTTGGAAGAACTCCAAGGGAGGCTCGTCAGGCACTGTCACCACTCAGGTTTGCTCCTTTGCAGGGATCACAGGCACAGGCTGAAGAAATGAATATGCAAGTCACTCTCTCCAGCCCAGATGGAGACTGCCTGACCTTTCACAGTTTGGGGACTGGCTTGTCCCTGACCTGAAGCAGGAAGTGCATCAGGGAAACGGGGGTCTCCAGGTAGAGGCCTGATTGACTTGATCCCCTCTCTCTCCTTGGGGGTCCCACTCTCAGGGCATCAAACCCTTTGTTCCCACAGACAAAACTGATAGGAAGAAACACATGAGGAGAGCAGCCTATCCATTAAGGGTTCCCCTGGGAACCCTGACACCAAACATAGAATCCATTTTCAAAGAAACCTAATTTAGATAGATACGGCCCCAGCAAGATCTACGCAGGTTAAATTATTTTTATATCACCCGGAACATTTCACCAATACTAAAAAAAAAAAAAAAAAAAAAACTTCTCTCATACTACTATAATTAATCAAATTAAAAGACTGCTTTCTTAAAACTGGAGGGGGGCAGGAAGAATTAGACTTTGTGTGCAGGGGAGCTAGGGCCGCACTAAGCTAGGGCTGTGTTCCTGACAGGACGTTTCCTCAATCTTTGCCCTAATGGTGCGTATACCTGCTTGTGCAGAAGTCAGGAAATCAAAGTCCTTCACAGCCATAAGGGTCACCAGGAATCATTACTTGTGGTATCTTAGCCTCATTTTCATTGACTTGTGGGTTAGAGCCCCAGAGGAGGGGGACCCCCAGGCCAGGAGCCTTTATTAGCTTGGGGCCGAGCAGAATCAGGTACTACCACCCACACTCACAGCAGGCAAGGTCACCTGGGTGGTATCACCTGGCCTTCCCCGTCCCTGCCCTGCAGCTCTTTGGTCCCACCACCATCCATGCCGGCTTCCCAGGGCTGCTTAGACATCTGCCTCTCTCTCTTCCGCATCCAACACTGGCCACTATTGCCCTTTAAACCCCTCCACTGCCCCTTATATCAGCTTAGAATCAAGTATGTAAGAGTTTGCAAGATACCCTGACCCCACCTTTCTCATTCATCCCAGCACCTAGGGGCTCTTACCCTACTTGGCCCTCGATTTGTAGAAGAGTTTGGGGTTACCAGAGCCCAGGAAGGTCAAAGGTATGATGGTACCATGGTCCATGTGCCCTAATAAGTGGGCATTGAGTTACAGGTGACTCTGGGGCAGACAGGCTGAGACACATTGGAAAGTGAGGATACTCAAGGGGAAAGAAAAAAAAAAAAGGTTAAAAGCGAAAAGCAAAGATTTATAAAGAGGGAAGAGGAACTAAGAGCCTCAGCGGGAAGAAAGCAATCAATATGCATGGAGAGGCAGGTTAATTAAATATGGATAATGCAATCAGCCCACACGGGCACCCCAGAGAGGAAAGAGAGTAACCAAGCGATACTCACTGTCTTTGACCAGTCCTCATGGCCTGCGCGTCTTTGCCAACGGGATGGTCAGAGAGGCTGCAGGTAAGGAGCTCTGGGGAAAGAGTAGATCTTTCTCTTAGCAGTCAAATCCTTGCGGGTGAAGGGCATGTGTGCATGAACACGGAGGCACACTTGCGCACGCACACACACACACACACACATATCCACATGCCTGCATGCACAACACACCTCCCACCACTTGAGCCGGGCAGCAAGCGGCCCCGCTGAAAGCTCTTCTCTCTGCTTGTCACATTCGGTAAATACTGAAGCAGCCTACACCCAGCGGGCGGCGGCTCAGCTCCCGGGCACAGGCTGCACGCCCATCCTCATTGGCAGGATGCAGGTGCCCCTGAGCGGAGCTCGCCTGGCACTCCTCCCGCATCTCCGTCTTCAGCCTCACTAACCTGCTTCACTGCTCCTCTGGCTGCAGCTCAGCAGCTCAAGGAGAAGTTCCCACAGCCCAGAGCTGCCTCCCTCAGCACCCAGAGGCTGCCCAGGGGGCAGCGAAGCTGGAGGTATTAACTCTTTCCCGCCACCAGTGAGCTGAAAATCAAGGGTTTGAGTGGGGGGCGGGGGGTGTCTTCTAATGAGCTCTGCTGCTGGCTGAAGGCTGGTTGCTGCTTGGGGAGTAGGAAGCATAAAGATTTTGCCCCCAGACAGCTGCTGACAGCAGGAGCCAAGCCGAATCAAATCTCCTAATGAACCAGGAGGAGGGGGCCTGTCTTGCTGGGTGTGATGTGATGTGATAAATGCAGAGAGCAAGAAAGCTATGGGGCAGGTCACACATCTAAATTCCACCCCCTTTCTCCCAATTTCTTTTGTGCCGCACCGCCAAGCCATACCACACAGCGCTGAAATTACCCACCTCTGCCACAGCTCAGCTGTCCCTCTTACCCCACAGTGGCGTTGGTCCCCCCCAACCCATCCCAGTGCCCAGAACCAACCACACCACTCCTCACTTCTTAATGAGAAATCTCCACCTCCCCAGACTTGTATATTTCCAAACTGATGCTCTTGCCTCTCACCTGAGTTTCCCTACACTGGAAATTCACCCCTCTCCCTCATCCATCACCTAGCAACTTCCCCCGACTTGCATTTGTCACGGAATGAGACTTTTCCCTTTGTTCTGCCCAATCAGCATACTATCTCTATTTTTCTATCTTCTACAGTCTTTTTTTTTTTCTTTCAAATCGCCTTACCCACATGGATCTTCACACTGCCCGGTTCAGTTCCACAAGGAGGACTCTCTCTTCCTGCTTGCCCTAGTACAGTAATTCTCCGAGCGTGGTCCCTGGACCAGCAGAGTCAGCATCACCTGGGAATGTGTTCGAAATGTAAAGTCTTAGGCCCCACCCCCAGACCTACAGAATCAGAGACTCTGGGGACGGGGTCCGCCTTCCGGGTGATTCCAATGCATGCTAAAGTTTACAAACCGCTGCCCTGAGATAAATCTTACTTACCTTCTTTCTCCTCATTCCACTCCAGGTCTCTAAGGCACCGCCTCCTGCTCCCACCCAGGAACTAGCTCACAATGCACCTAGACTTTGCTGCAAATCATTCCTGAAACCCAGAAGGCAGCACTCACTGGAGATATCAGCAGATATCACTATGGAAAGTGATGCTTTTATTCTAAAGATACCAGACTCTCTTGGTTGACCCGTTCCCAATGTAGAAAGCATTGTCAAGTGTTGTCACTCAACAACCCCTTGCCATAGTCAAGAGACAGTATTATCATGCCTGTGACACAGATCAGAGAACTGAGGGTAGAAAAGGTGACCTGCCTTTTTCAAAGTGACATCACACGTCAGAGGCACTTCAAGGACCAGAACTTGCTTCCTTATGACTTTTAGAGCAGAGCTTCTTCTACTACGTCACGCCAGAACCCAGTCTTTCCTGGCAGATCTATTGGTGCATAGCCTGGACCCTCACAGAGCAATGACTCTGCCGCAACCACACTGAGGAAAGGATGAAATAAAAATTCTGATGCTGCCTCCACAGTGACTCATAGTCTCTCTCTGAAAATGTCCACAGTGCCCCTCTGTTAGGTAAAGGGAACTTCGTGTTATTAAAGGAGATGCAAACGAACGTTTTCTATCCCTCCAAATTCCTGTCTTGAACCCCAAGGCAAACTGGGCTTTCGAATTAAAGCATAAAGAGAATCGTGCACTTCTGGGCATTTTCCTGGTGAACTGTACCATCAGAAAGAGGCACACAGATAAACCGGTGAATAAAAGCCCAGCGATAAGCGCTTCCCTAATCCAAGGTACGGAGAAGGCAATGGCAAGCCACTCCAGTACTCTTGCCTAGAAAATCCCATGGATGGAGGAGCCTGGTGGGCTACAGTCCATGGGGTCGCTAGGAGTTGGTCGAGACTGAGCTACTTCACTTTCACTTTTCACTTTCATGCATTGGAGAAGGAAATGGCAACCCACTCCAGTGTTCTTGTCTGGAGAATCCCAGGGACGGGGGAGCCTGGTGGGCTGCCGTCTATAGGGTCGCACAGAATTGGACACAACTGAAGCGACTTAGCAGCAGCAGCAGCAATCCAAGGTAAGTTTATACTATAAGGTGGATCCACCCCTGGATTCCTCATCCAGGGCTAATGTTTAATGAGCACTTAGTATGTGCCATTTTCATATGGTTCATACTCCTTTCATACTGCAAGGAGATCAAACCAGTCAATCCTAAAGGAAATCAGTTCTAAATATTCATTGGAAGGACTGATGCTAAAGCTGAAGCTCCAATACTGTGGCCACCCCATGAGAAGAACTGATTCACTGGAAAAGATCCTGATGCTGGGAAAGACTGAAGACAGGAGGAGAAGGGGACAACAGAGGATGAGATTGTTGGATGCCATCGGCGACTCAATGGACACGAGTTTGAGCAAGCTCCGGGAGTTAGTGATGGACAGGGAAGCCTGGCATGCTACAGTCCATGGGGTTGCAAAGAGTCGGACATGACTGAGTGACTGAACTGATTAGTATGTGCCAGACACTGTGCTAAACATTGCACTTTGTTATCTTATTCAAAAGCAGAGACATTACTTTGCCAACAAAGGTTCATCTAGTCAAGGCTATGGTTTTTCCTGTGGTCATGTATGGATGTGAGAGTTGGACTGTGAAGAAAGCTGAGCGCCGAAAAATTGATGCTTTTGAACTGTGGTGTTGGAGAAGACTCTTGAGAGTCCCTTGGACTGCAAGGAGATCCAGCCAGTCCGTTCTAAAGGAGATCAGCCCTGGGATTTCTTTGGAAGGAATGATGCTAAAGCTGAAACTCCAGTACCTTGGCCACCTCATACAAAGAGTTGACTCATTGGAGAAGACTCTGATGCTGGGAGGGATTGGGGGCAAGAGGAGAAGGGGACAACAGAGGATGAGATGGCTGGATGGCATCACTGACTCGATGGATGTGAGTCTGAGTGACCTCCAGGAGTTTGTGATGGACAGGGAGGCCTCGCGTGCTGTGATTCATGGGGTCACAAAGAGTTGGACACGACTGAGTGACTGATCTGATCTTATTTAACTCTCACCAAAAACTTACAGGCTTCTCTGGTGGCTCAGACGGTAAAGAATCTGCCTAATGCAGAAGTCCTGGGTTCCATCCCTGGGTCCAGAAGATCCCCTGGAGAAGGGAATGGCAACCCACTCCAGTATTTTTACCTGTAGAATCCCATGGACAGAGGATTCTGGTGGGCCATAGCCCATGGGATTGCAAAGAGTTGGACATGACTGAGTGACTAACACAAACTTATAAGACCAACGTCTTTATCATCTGTTTTACAGATGGGAAAACAAAGAAAAGTCATTTATAAGCAACAGAGCTGGGTGTCTGATACCAAACTTGGTGCCTCCAGCCTATTCCACCTTTCTCCTAAACACAAAGGCAAGGTCTGCTTGGGACCCCTTTACTGGTGCTAACACAGGGGGCTGGAGGCTTCCTCCAAGTCTTACACTGCCCAGTCCAGCATCCAGGATTTAAAGGCACTGAGGAGGCAGGGGAGTGTTGTACGGGAGCCCAACTCTCAAGTGGAAGCTGACCCATATTAACCAGGCATCAGAATCTTCAATTAGCCTTTAGAGAATTAATACAGTTGCAGCAAGTCAATAAGCCAACCCAAATGTTTAAGGAGAAATACCATAATTAATAAATTTTAAAAGAAAGAACAGGAATATAAAGAGCAGAGGGATGAGAGTGTGTAGACATGACTCTAACATGAATAAAAAGAAAATTAAAAGCACTGCAAACTTTTTATTTATTTATTTTTTACCAACTCTCCTAAACACCAAGGAGTAAACTCACAGCACCCCAGTTTGAGCAGCACAGACCTAGGACAGGTCCCTCCCAAGGGAGGACTCTAGGGATTTCTCTGGTGGTCCAGTGCAGCAGACCCAGGTTCAAGATCCCAATGGTGTGGTTGTGCGGACTCAGTCGTGTCCAGCTCCTGGCAACCCCATGGACTGTAGCCCGCCAGATTCCTCTGTCTGTGGAATTTTCCAGGTAAGAATACTGGAGTGGGTTGCTATTTCCTCCTCCAGGGGATCTTCCCGACCCAGGGATCCAACCCACGTCTCTGGAGTCTCCTGCATTGGCAGATGGCTTTTTTACCACTAGCGCCACCTGAAAAGCCCCCAAGATCCCACATGCCCCAACCAAAACCCAGTGCAGTCAAATAAATAATTTTTTAAGGAGGACTCTTATCTTCCTTCCTATAGAGGCAGGTGTATAAAGAATTTAGGGGCGGGAAATTAAGTTGAACCGAGGGGATATGTATCCTGGCATGGTTTTCTTTCCCAAAGGAGAGAGACAGCAAAAGGCAAGCAGGTTGGAGGGCTAATGAGAAAGGCCCTTGCTACTTGGACTCTGGTCCAGGGACGTAGAACTCTGGATTCATCTCTGTTTATAGCTCCTGAGCTGCTGGCTGAAAACTAGGCATAGGACAGCATCTCAGGTTGCGACGCATGGTTTTTCCTGGGAAAGCAATCACTGCAAGCCCTGTTCTGGCTTCTCAGCACTTCTGGCTGCCAGGCACCTCGATGATCATCCCTCTCTGCACTTGCTCCTCTGTCGAACTCCATCCTCCCAAGCACAGGGCACGGCTTCTCTCCAGAATCAGGCCTTTGGTCCTAGCTCTCTTGAGCTCCATGCTACACTTCGAGAGGTCTTCTAGACAGCCCCACCCTTCTCAGACCCTGCAGACTCTCAACTGTCTCCAAAACAACCACCTTCCCCTCCAAGTCCTCCATTCTTGCAGGGCTCCTGTGTGTATTCATGACATCACTGTGTTCCAGACCCTCAAGGTAACAAATGCAGGTATCTGGGGTTTCTTTCCCTCCATTCCTCTTGCTGAATTGATTTCTAAACCTTGTCATTGTATTTCTGATTTATTTCTCAATTTCCTCATCTCGCATCCATTGATGCTGCCATGTCAGAGGTTATCAGCACCCAGCACAGTGCATGCCCTTCCACCGCCCCTAAATAACTGATCTTCCTGTCCCTATTTCATCACCCCCATTTCCCACAAACCTCTGGTACACTCCACTACCACAGGAGTAACCTACTGAATAGATCCATAAAGCAAATCTTCCCTGGCGGTTCAGTGGTAAAAATCCACCTGCAATGCAGGAGACACGGGTTTGATCCCTGGGTTGGGAAGATCTCCTGGAGGAGGAAATGACAACCCACTCCGGTATTCTTGCCTGGAAAATCCCATGGACAGAGGAGCCTGGTGGGCTATAGTCCACGGGGTTGCAAAAGAGTGGGACACGATTGAGCGACTGAACAGCAACAACCAACAACAAAGCAGATCATCTGTGTAACGGGCTCCACTGTAACTCCTTATTCTGCCTGATATTCCAATAATTTGGTCTCACTTACCTATCCAGTCTCATATCCTGCTGTACACTCAGGCATGTGCATGCGTGCACACACACAGACATGCATGCATGCAAGCACACACCTGATTTCTCAGCTAGTCTCTTTGAATGTCTCCACTCTGGGTCTGTCTCTTAACTCCCAGTTCCTTCCCGAAACCCAATATCTCCAAGCTAAAACTTCGCCTTTCTAAAGCTTTTCCAGAGCTCCCTCAATCGGGAGGAATCTCCCCATCCCGACATCGCCCCTGTGCTGTGTGATTCTCTGACAGCCCGCATCACAGCCTGTAGTTTATCCTTGTGATTTATGTTTTCGGATCCTCCCAAATGACTGTGTGCACCACAAAGACAGACTCTCTGACTCGTTCCCCCTGCTATCAATTTTCATTGCCTGGTATGGAGCAGGTGTTTAATAAATGTCAGCTGCATTTGATTTTCAGTTCATGAGAAAATGTGAAAAATCACCGAGGATTCCTTATGGCAGAAACACACCAGACTTCTGCAGTCTCCAGGTCAAGATAGAAGTCAGACTAACGTTAATGACGCCCAGGGGCAGCCGTCCAGGTACCTACGGCATCTGCAAACTATTGTTCCCAACTGCCTGGTCCGGGCAGAGTGGAATTAATCAAGAGCAAAAGGACACCTGGCGTTGTCACACGGGCCACAGAAATGTAATTACATTGAAGATAAAGGGAATTAAAGACTGCAATATAATATTTTTAAAAGCCACGATAGTGGAAGCAGAGGTTTATTGCCAAATGCCCCCTGTGTGCTGATTTCATCAACATACCACCTAGGACAGGACCACATTAAAAGCTTTTAATAAAACAGTCATTTGGATATTAGATTTGAATTCTAGTCAGCATGCTAAAGCTCTTCCACAAATCTTTTAAAAGCAATTTCCAGTTTGTAGCTTCCTAGTAACAGTAGAAACATGAATCAACATATGCCACATTGATTTGGGGTTTCCATGGAGACTGGAAGGACACAGGGAAGGGAAGGACAGAAAGAGGCCAGTTGGCCCAAAATTCTGCTAAAAAAAAAAAAAAAAAATGGCATCTCGATTCCATTCCTCTGAGCATTAGCAGCCTCATTTCCTTCCTGTTCATCAGTTCGAGCTTCCTGATATTTAATTTGTAATAAGCCTACTCAACTTTGCACAAGGAACATCAGAGGGGGCATGGAAAAAAGTCAGCAGCTAAAGGTGTGGGCCCAGGAGGTTTGCAAAGAGGACCCGAGAAATATGGGTTCTGGAATCAGAAGAAAGAGCCTCTGATCCTCACTCTGCTGCAAACTAGCTCTGTGACACTCACTGCCCTCACTAGCTAAATGATTACCAACTAACATAACCAAGAGCTTTGAATTTCAATTTCCTCATCTGTAAAACACAAATTAACACACCTGCCCTATTTTTCAAGGTGGTTATAAGACAGAAATGAGACAGTCTGTGGGAAGGAAAATGCTTTGCAAATCTCAGCACACTGTACCCTGTTATTATATTTGGTGATGCTCTCTGCTACTCTCTAAATGGAATTTTGCCAGTGAGCAAGTCTATGCAGAACAAGATTGATGACTTAGTAGAGAGTAGACTGACCTGGAAAAAAAGAACAGTGGGTTTGACAGCCCTGAATTTCCATCTCTGCTCCTTGATTTCCCCAGATCTGTAACTGCGGGCAAGTTATTCTCCCTCTCTGAGTGTTATTTTCATCATGTCATCAGTTTGCTATAAAGATTATAACGATCCTTATACCAATGTCATCAGCTTGTTAAAAGGATCCAATTAGATAACATCATCAAGTTCAGCACAATGTTTGATGAACGGCAAACAACTGTGAGCCACCATTATTAGCTGTATCAATTGTTTCAGCATCTGTAAAATGGGAATTAGAATTCCTACCCTTCCCCACTTTACATAGGGGATGACTTCAACGATACCCACTCAGCTCTTTGATAAGCTGTCTGGGAAAACACGCGAAATAGATAGAATGTTATTGTTTAAAGATTCGTGTTTGCCACTGCTAAGCCAGGTGACAGCAAAAAAAAAAAAAAAAGTATGAAACACATTTGTAAGGATTTTCAAGCTTCTTGGGGATGGGCGTTACTTGAGTCCCTGCTACAAAAGCCCTTTTCTTTTGTCCCCCATGAGCCTTCATGTGTCTCCTTGTGACTCCCTCCAGCCTTTCCTTCTTTCTATCCTCTTTTCTTTATTCATTATTTTTATACTTCTCCTTCTAACTGTGTCTAGAAGGAATTTTAAAATGAATCTTCGGAGGCTTTGTTGTCTAAACTGCAGTGGTTCCCTAGAGCTCCTAAAATTAAATGGCAGACCTACGCTGGGAGAAATGACATGAAATTAGGAGTTGTTATGGAATTACAGGACTCTCAGACATTGGCCATCGGTGTTAAAAAAACAAAACAACAACTTAAGAAGCACATCAACCAAATACAGTGTATGAATTTAACTTGAACCCTGATTTGAATTTAAAGACATAAAAAAAATATTATGAGACAATTGGGGGAAGTGGGAGCACTGATTAGATATTATTGTTAATGTGATATCAATACTGAGGGTTTTTGTTTTTTTTTTTCCTTAAGCAATCTTACTCTTTAGAACTACACCTGGAAATATTTAATATTGAAATGATATGCTATCTGGAAATTGCTTAAAAATCACCCAGGGTGGTGAGTGCAAGGGGATCAAAGCTGAGTTGTCCTGTTTTCTTGACTTGTGTATTTTTTATAATATGCCTAATTTTTTTTTTTTTTTAGTGTGACAAGATATGCTTTAGTAAAAAGAGCACACAATGTGTAAACTGTTAGTGCAAGGAAATCAAAATATGAAAGATACAATTTGAATAGAAATTGATTTCCTGTTTATTTTCCATTGTAAGCTTTCTTCCCCATGGATAAATCAACTTAAAAAACAAAAAACTATTTGACTCCTAGGGAGCAGGTGCTAAAATTCATAGAGGTTTAGAGTGGGTATGACTCTCAGACATCACCTACAGAACCTAAACTTTAAAGACTTTGCCCAAAGTCACATTTCTTAGAGCCATAGTCAGGACTCAGCACAGAGCTATTAGAACAGCATCCAGCTACTTACTTCCTTTCCTCCCACTTCTGAGCTGCCCAAACATCCAGAATCCAGGGCCACAAGTCACCCTTGGATGAGGATGCAAAGGATGACCTGTTCGCTTACATCCCCAACCCTTCCCTGCCCCTATTGTGACGTGAGCCTTACACAGTGAACTCACTTTTTACAAATTAGCTTCCCAGTAACTAGCTGGCTTCTGCGAAGACAGTCAAAGGGCAGGAAGCCAGAGAGTAAAGAAGAGTGCGCGTGCTCATTCTACATCGCTAAGTCATGTTCGACTCTTTAAAGCCCCATGGCCTGTAACCCTCCAGGCTCCTCTGTCCATGGAATTTTTCAAGCAAAAATACTGGAGTGAGTTGCCATGTCCTCATCCAGCAGATCTTCCTGACCCAGGGATCAAACCCACACCTCCTGCTTTGCAGGCAGATTCTTTACCACTGAGCCACCTGGGAAGTCCATAGAGAAGAGAGGGCTTCTATAACATGATCCTTCACATGTCCACAGCCTCATCTCCTGGTTCATCATGATCATCAAGCCCTCAGGAACGAAATAACCTCAACCTCTTCTCCTGTCTCCTCATCTGCAAGTCTATGCACATCCACCCCTCGCAGGTGTGTCTATCAGGGCAAATTCTTCCTGGAGGCCCTGCTTCCCCACTTAACCCTCCTTGCTTGATCAACTCTCTGTCTTTATTCTTTCTCTCCCGCATTACACTTACAAATAAAAGTACTCTTTCATTTTAAAAAAATCCCCCTTGGGCATTCCTCCCTTTGTCAGCAAAGCCGTCTGACAGTATCTCCCGATTCCCCACTTCCTATCCCATCCTCAGTTCTTCACAATTGGCTTCCATCCCCACCACTGTCCTGAAACAGGGATCCCCATCCTGTGAAGTCCAATGACACTTGTCTTTAAGGACCTCTTCACTGCATGCACCAGGGGGACCCTTCACTTCTAGCATCCTACTTCCTTAGCCTCCTCGACCTGACACTGTCCTAATTGCCCTTCCCCTTGGTCTTCCTTGCTAGCTCCTCCTCTTCTCAAAGCATAAATATTGATATTCTCCTGCTTTCTAACCTTGGCTTCCTGTTCTCCTCTCCTTAAATGCTTCTTGGGCAATCTCATCCTTGTCCGCACTCCTAACTACACAGATATACTGACCATTTCCAAATACTTTCCTCTAATTCTGGCCCTTTTCCCAATTGTAAACATTCTTATAGCCCATGGTTGCTGAATATACCTCTCAGATATTCCCCAGGCACAACATATGCAGATCTATCTAAACATTGAGCACATCATTCCGCTTCCTCTCCTGACCCATTTCCCCCCACCCTTCCCCCCATATACCTACAAATCTTGGCTTTCTCTGCCATCCTTGGTTTCAGCTTCTGGCACCAACATCCACTGAGTAACTTGAGCCAAAAATAGGGAAGCAATTAGAGATGACACCTTTTCTTTCATCTCCTATAGTCAAGCAGTTACCAAACCATACTGATTAAATCTCCTTCACAGTTTTTACACCTGTCCCCTCTCTTTCCTTACTACCATCGCTCTGGTTCACCTCCTGGCTCATAGTTCCTGGTTCTTGTTCTCGGGCTCTGTGATCCAGCCTACCTCCTTAAATTCAACTCCAGTCTGCAGCCAAAATCACCTATTTAAATCACAGACATGATTATGGTCCCTTCACCTTACAACCTGTAAGCCCAAGCCTCGGGATCAAGTTCAAGCTTTAATAAAGATTCTGACACACAAAGTCTTCAGGAGCTGGGTCCCACCTCCCTGAGGGTTGCCCACCACCCCAGTGGCTGATGCTTCACGCTCTCGTAACTCCAAACTGCTCACAGTCTTGAGCACACATCATGGTTCCAAGTCTCTAGGCCTGGTTTCTGCAATTTGTTCTGCCTCCTTATCCTTCTAGCTGCACTCAGGACCACTTCCTCCAAGCAGGCTCCCCTGCACAGCCAGGTTTTGCAAGTGTCCTACTCTGTGCTCCTTGACATGTGCCTCTCTAGCTCCGCACTTGGCACGATTAAGTGCCTACAATTCTCGGCTCCTACCTAGTCTCTTAAATTCACCAAGGACAGGAAACTGTATCCACTCTTGCTTCCATTTATTCAACTAACCCTTAGGTATCTCCTATGCGCCAAGCAGTGTACCAGGTGGCATAGGTCCACTTCATGGCCTATACAGAGGGCACAGGCAAAAGATTTTTCCTCTCTACATCTCCAACACCTAGCCCGGTGCCTGGCACCAAGAAGATGCTCAGTAAATGTTTGTTGAATTTAACTGAACCAGACAACAGGTGAGTGAGTGAGGCTGTTTGGAGTAAGGATGATGACTGGAAGAGGCAGCAAGGAATTACAGAAATGGTATGAGCTATCAGGTCCAGTAAAAAGGGTTCAAACTCTAACCCATCCCCTTCGTGGCTGAGTTATCTTGGCTTAAGACCTTGCTGTCTCCTCTCTAAAATCAGAATACTAAAGCAATGCCAATTTCCTGAGCTACTGCAAGAATTCAATAATATCAAAGCAAACATGGATTGTAAATTCTTCAGCCTTATCAAAACATGAAGTCACACTGAGAGCATCAGAGTCATAAAAGACAGAGGTCCAACACCACACAGGGGTACAGGGGAGGCTACAGAGGATGGGGCAGCAGGGCAGGAGATGGAGAAGCAGCGGGACCTAGTTTTCAAGGCCCTGGGGCTGAGATGTGAGTGCACGAGGCCCTGCCACAATAGGAGTGTGGCTCTCCTCCTATCTCGCAGTGCCAGGGTCCTGGTTATCAATCTCTTCCCCTTCATAGACAGTAACAAAAGCTTCACCATTTGCCATCAGGGTCTACAGCTGTGGGCAGAAAGCAGCTTCAGCACTCTCCCCCTCCTCTGAATATAAAATCAACTGTTTCTAATCCTCCATTTTTAATGACTTCAGCCCATGGCTTTTATGTCCTCCCTGCCAGGTCCAGTCCAGCCAGCTAGCCAGATTTATGCAAAAAAGAAGCTCCACAGCCATCAGACCCGGGCATGGGGGCTGGCCACACCAACAGTGGCAGGAAATGGTGGTGTGGAGACTGGGGGCAGCTCTCCTGCTGGGATCTATTCCTACCTTCACAGAGCCCCCTGGAAAATGAAATGCTTTGCTTTCAGGCCTATGCTGGGCACACATGAATGTCTGCACTGGGGGCAGGAGGAGGGACCAGGGCTGTGTGGGTGCACTCTGATGCACAAAGATGCTGGGCAAATTCTGACACTTTTCCTTGAGAGACAAGGCCCTGGTAGGAATCTACCTTAAGCCATTCAGCTTTTCTGAGACCCTCTTCTTTTTAGGACCTTTTATTGAAGGATTCAAAAGCTTTTTGGAAATTCCAAACAGAGAGTCCTGATAAAGGTTCTGATGAGAATGTTGATGCTTCTTGAACAGTGAAAAGTATTCTAATTGTCAAGACAGAGGAAAAGCAAGGAGCATTTCTAGTGGCTCTGGAGCTGTAAGTATTTGGACAGAAATGAAATGAGCAAGCACATGGGATAGGAGAGCCTGGGAAAGGATTAGCAGGATAAATATCCTAAGCCATGAAGTCGTGATTCACAACAAAACTTGTATTTGTATGGCACCGCCAAAACCTAAAAATTGCTTTCACTTCTTTAGCTGATCAAGTTTCTTAAGCTCCTGGAGACTAAGTTTTAGGGAAGTTGGAAGGATTAAACAGCATCATGTGAGGAAAATACCTAGTAAAGTTGCCCAGCACATCTTGATAACTGGCAGCTATCATCATTTTTTAGTTGTCATAAAAACTTTTGGAGGTAAGTTGGGCGCTTGTTATTGTACCCATTTTACAGATGATAAAAGCAAAGCTCTACAGGATCCCTGAGTGAAGGGCATTGCTGCTGCTGTTGCTAAGTTACTTCAGTTGTGTCCAACTCTGTGCGACCCCATAGGCGGCAGCCCGCCAGGCTCCCCCATCCCTGGGAATCTCCAGGCAAGAACACTGGAGTGGGTTGCCATTTCCTTCTCCAATGCATGAAAGTGAAAAGTGAAAGTGAAGTCGCTCAGTCATATCCGACTCTTAGCGACCCCATGGACTGCAGCCTAGCAGGCTCTTCCGCCCATGGGATTTTCCAGGCAAGAGTACTGGAGTGGGGTGCCATTGCCTTCTCCGAAGGGCACAGGGTAATTCAATTAATGACTCTAGGGAGACTCGAACCCAGGACCACCAAGGCTTTTTCCACTCTATACAACATGGCATCACATTCAGTACTACTGCTGCTGACCCATCCCTGAGACCCACATTTGGAGGACTTTTTAAATGGTAATATGATGGACTTTGTGCAGCCAACCATCTACCTCTTACTCAATCCCGTGGGAGTCCCTGGCATTTGTGAAATGACTCTTGTGGTTGAAGCTCACTGACCCATAGGAGAAAGACCTTGGCTTCAAGCGAAAGTCTAATTCAACTGGACAAAGAATATGAGAAAGTTTTAAGATTCCTTTGTGCATTAAGCACTGTGTGAGAAAAAAATTTTAATGCCAAAATAACAGGGTCTCCAGGAGCAGCTTATCTTGGCCAGGCCACGGTGGACTAGAGGCCACCCAACACTCTCCAATCCCCATTCACCCCTCTTCCATCAATCTTCTACTAGGACACCTATTCTAAGGACTGAGCAAAGAGCAAATGGTTAATAAAAACAGTTTGCCAGACTGATTGAGTGCTCCCAGGGATATCATTCCCAAACTAAAAGTAAAAGCCATCATCAGCATAATAACACATTGCCAGTTAGAGCTTTGAACTTTCCCCCGAGCGCTTAGATGCTCTCACGATAACCGTTATCTCACTCCCCCACTTTCCAGCACCTCCTGCATCTTCCCAAAAAAAACCTGGAGTTTTCCAAAACTGTAGGAACAAATAATCCAAAAATAACCCAAGTTGCAGGAAGGGGTAGGCTTTCCTTTCTATTTCATTAGTTTGAAAGCATCCCAAGATAAACACCTATGAAGACCTTAAGCCAGGTTTTAAGTATGGAGTGAAACAATAGACTGAGATGGAATGACTGTAGCACGGAGAAAAGCCACTCTCCTCCATGCCCCCCAGACAGCTCTGAGAAGCTGATGCCAAGGACTCATCACCTCCTATAGGTGTTTACTGTGTCCTCAACTCACTGCTTAGAAATTGGTGACCTGCCCTCTCCTAAAAAAAAACAATTGCAGCTACGTGTGGTGATGGAAGTTAACTGGACTTATTGCAGTGATCTTTTCATAATACATACATATATCAAATAATTACATTGTAACCTGAAACCAAAATGATGTTATATGTCACTTGTATCCGTTAAAAAAAAACACACACCATCCCAGCAAGTCTCATTTTAAGATTATGTCTAAGAAAACAATCCAGAATGTGAACAAAACTTTATGATATTCTTCCAACATTATATACAATAATAAAAATGTGGAAAAATATTTGAAACTAGACGTTGGTGACCTGCCAGTGGATGTGTTAATTAACTCGACGGTAGGAGTCCTTTCAGAATGCATACATGTATCAAATCATCCCACTGGGCACGTTAGACATATTACAATGTTATCTGTCACTACATCTCAATAAAGCTGAAAAAACAAAAAAATCAGTGACCTCCGATGTATTTTGATCTCCCTTGAACCCACTGTGATTGTGAGTTCTCCTGCATCGGAATGTGTCACCAGCGTTAGTCACCAGCAGCACAGGGGACCTGCACGCTGTCTGGAAACAACAGATGCTGTGGGCAGCCAGACTGCTGTGCCGGCGATCCGCTGAACACAACAGCAAAGAAGACATGAATGAAACGAAAAGAAACAGTGTCACGGTCTAGGCAGCAATCTACCATAATCACAGAGACCCCGAAGGGATCTGCAGGGAGATATTGCATCCCCTTGGACAAGAAAGGAGGTTTCAGGGGCAGGAGAAAGAACAAAAACAGGATATTGGCAGCTTAGCACCCACTGTCCGGGAAGAATGGCCATGTCCCTGCACCCTTGCTCCTGGCAAGAGTGACCGGCTTAACCCAGTCTGTCTAAGGAGCTCTGTTAGAGAATGGGAAGGTAGGGTTATGACAGGCAGGCAGCGCCTTTTCCGCCCTGGAGTGTCCTGCACTTCCCAGCAAGACTCATGGCTCAGGATGGCCTGCTGGGAAGGGCCAGTTCGGGGACCCTCTCGCCTGGCTGGAAGAGCGGCTCTCTCTTACCTGTCTGGTGGAGGGCAGTGCAGCTGGGAAGGTTTGGCTGGCGCCGATCCCAGCTGGGCATGGCTCGGTGAAGCCCTGAGTGACCGAGTCAGCCACTTCCTGGTACATGGGAGAGGGCTGCCGAGGGGCGGCTCACCTCACCTCGGGCGGGGGGTGGGGGCGCCCCTAGCAGGGCGGCTGTAACATGCGGCTCCCCCTGGCTCCTCACCGCCTGCCGGGCTTTGCATCTCATGAACCGGGAAGGAAGCGAGCGCCAGGGGAAGGGGGTGGGGAATCAGAGGGAGGGGAGGGGGCACTCTGACAGATGATGCGCGCTGCCACGCAGAGTCGGGGGAGGACTGCAGACTCAAGCAGGATGGCACTGCCTATGAGGCTCTCCCGCTGACAGCGAGCTCACTGGCAGCTGTCTCCGAGGGGCCAGTGCACTGCAGAAGGCAGGGAGAAGCAGAACCCACAGGGGTCTGAGGGTGGAAGTGGGGGCAGAGGGGGTCCCCCAGGGTTGCACAGCGGGGAAGCGGGTGAAACAGGGTAACTGGCCTCAGGAGAGAGAGGAGAACATGCCTCAGCTCAAAAACAGACCGGGATGGACGCAAAAGACAAAGGCTCAGCCTCAAAGAGGTCTCTCCTGCCATAGCCAACAAGCAAGGATGCTCTGGCTTTAGGAATTTGGAATGGCTGGGCAAGGTAGAGGAAGCCCAGTTCTAACTTTCTCAACGAGGATTAAAAATCAGCCAGGGAAGAGTATAATGCATGAAACGTTTCATGTTATTTGCCACTCCGCACCACAGGCCAGGCTGGGTGCCCCTCGGTCAGCTGCCCAACCTGTGATGGGGATGTGGTGGCAAGAACAAGGAGCAAGAGAGAGGGTTGGGAGGGGACAGAGAGAACATGTCATGTGATGCTTCTGTCTGTAAAGTTCCATTTGGATGATCAGGAGAAAAACCTTTTGGACAGCTTGGGCCAGTGCCTGGAGCAGCTTCTGAGCGTCAGGGATAAATAACCGCTGGCATCGGATTCTAGAGTCTATGAGACCTGCCGCCCCAACGTGGGCAGCAGGTTCACCACATAGGGCCTTGGAGCTGACATTCATTGCCTCTATTTACAAGCACAGCAAGAGAAAGAGGCTGACAGGGAAACAAATAAACCAACAGCAAAGCCAGAAAAGACGAGAGGAAGTGCAGCTGGGGAGACTCGACGAGCGCAGCTAATGAAGGGAAAGAGATCTCAGATGAGGACCTTCTCCGGAGGGCGGGGAGGGGGATATAGGGGCCAAGAACTGCGACGGGTTTCCAGGGACCCGTCCTCCCGCTACAAGCTAGTTCCTTTCCTTCAGGCTGGCCTCCACACGCCCTGACCAGCGCCACCCCAGATGACCCCCAGGGGACAGCTGCTCTCGTTAGGACAGTGCCACTGTGATCGGTCATGATCACCAACCGGTTCACTGCGGCATCAGACATTGCTCCACTTCACAAAATCAGGTCAATTCAGCCAACAATCCTTGGCGCCGACTGTGCATCGTGGGGGTTGCAAACATGACTGAGACATCCTTGTCATGTCTCAGCTGATCCAGAGGAAAGAGAGCTTTAAGTGATGCTAACTCATAGATAAGGGGGCTAAGGACTTCAAAGGGTGACACGGAAACGCTGGAGTGGGGAGAGACCAATTCCACCAGGTCCTCTCCCAGGAAGCCTCATCTGACCTGCATGTTGAAGGTGACCAGTGGATTTTGACCCGTGGAGTTTAGTGAGAGGAGAATTCAAGGCTGAGGAACAGCCTGGGCAAAGGCAAAGAGTCTAGAGGTGCCCCCAGGAGGTTGGGAACAGTGAGCACTCTTTCAAGGGATGCTGGAGTAGAAAGTAGAGCGTAATAGGAGGCCGCAGAGGAGGATGTAAATTAATGGGTACATTGCAAATAGATAGAAAAAAAAAAAGAAAGAAAGAAAAAAGTTTAAACAAAGCAATGCTGGTCAAATCATTTGCATTATCAGATCCAGGTTTGAGGAGATGCTGAGTAGAGAAGGATTGGAGGAAAAAAGAATCTGCTGCCAACACAGGAAATGCAGTTTCCATCCCTTGATCAGAAGGATCCCCTGGAGAAGGAAATGGCAACTGACTGAAATATTTCTGCCTGGAGAGTCCCATGGACAGAGGAGCTTGGCGGGCTACAGTCCACAGGGTGGCAAAGAGTTGAACATGACTGAGCGATTAAAAAACAACAACAACTAGGTGAAAGAGGATGGATAAGTCACAGAGATCAGCAGCAGTGCAACAACAGGCATTAGGCTAAGCGAAACAAGTCAGATGGAAAAGAATAAAGACCATGTAGTGCTGCAATTCACAGGGTCGCAAAGAGTCGGACATGACTGAGCGACCAAACTGAACTGATTGAATCTTATATGGAAACTGAAAATAAAAAAACTCATACAAAGAATAGATTGGTGGTTACCAGATGGCGGGTTGAGTGAAATGGGTGAAGGGAGTCAAAATGTACGAACTTCTAGATATAATATAAACAAGTCATGGGATATAATGTATACCATACACCATGGAGACAGTAGATTCATATTTTTAAACATTTCATTGCAATATAATTGACATGTAACACTAGTTTCAAGTGTACAACATACTGATTCGATATTTGTTTGTATATCAAATGCACCAAGTCCACCGACTAGATGGACATGAGGTTGAGTAAGCTCTGGGAGCTGGTGATGGACAGTGAAGCCTGTGTTCTGCATGCAGTCCATGGGGTCACAAAGAGTCAGACACGACTGAGCAACTGAACTGAACTGACTGATGGTGACAATAGTTAATGATACTGTGTTGTATATTTGAAAGTTGCTAAGAGAGTAAGCCTTAAAAATTCTACTCACAAGGAAAAAAATTTTATGACTATGTGTGGTGATAGATTTAAACTAGACTTACTGTGCTAATCCAGAGAAGGCAATGGCAACCCACTCCAGTACTCTTGCCTGGAAAATCTCATGGACGGAGGAACCTGGTAGGCTGCCGTCCATGGGGTTGCTAAGAGTTGAACACAACTGAGCGACTTCACTTTCACTTTTCACTTTCATGCGTTGGAGAAGGAAATGGCAACCCACTCCAGTGTTCTTGCCTGGAGAATCCCAGGGATGGGGGAGCCTGGTGGGCTGTCATCTATGGGGTCACATAGCGTTGGACACGACTGCAGCGACTTAGCAGCAGCAGCAGCAACTGTGCTCATCAACTCACAATTCATACAAATATTGAATCAATATGCTGTGCATCTGAAACTAGTGTTACACGTCAATTATATCGCAATGAAATTTTTAAAAATATGGATATATTTAGCAAAAAGATCGATAAAAGAGTTCATAACCTTCTCAAGATTTTTTTCCTTCTGAATCTCAGATTTTGCATGATTGAATAGCAATTTATGAGAACAATGAATCACATTTGCATTCAAATTTAACCCTTTTCTCTTGGGTGTCCTTTCTACAAAGTTCCAATAGCATCTCCAACCTGCGAGAGATTTCTTTTTTGGTTGTATTACACTGATTAATTTCTCTAGGTTATTTGATATAAATATACTTTCTTTGGTTGTAAAAAATAAATTTATATGGAACAATGGAGAAAGTGGGGTCCACGGCCCTGCCACACTGCCCAAATGCTGAGGGAAGAAATGTTTGGGCACATCAAAGTATACACTAGGCAAACAAGTTGGGAAGATTTTGCTTAGAGGATGAAACAAATAGGATGCAATAGAGGTTTCAAACACACTTGCAAACTGGGGCTTGCTCTTTCTTGCTACTTTGGATTCCTATGGTCTTCATGTAAAGAGCTTACCGGATGAATAGAAACATGTGATCCAGTCACTACTACTGGTCCAGTCAACAGCCAGTCAACTATCAGCCAGGTGAGGTCATAGTAGATGGTAGATAATCCAGCCATCATCCAACCCACAGCTGACTTGATACATGAACAAGCCCAACCAAACAAGGCTGACTAAACTGCACAAACCTGAAGGATTGCCCAGCTGACCCATGTAATGATGACCCAATAAAGGATTTTTGTTTTAAGCCATTTTGCTTTAGTTTTAGGATATTATGTTACACAGCACAAGCTCACTCATACATCATGGAACAGCCCAGATTTCAAACCCATTCTGGGTATTTCCAGCTCCTTTCCTTGCACATCAGCCAATTTTAATGCATCTACTACCCCAACTTCATTTCTAATATTAATGAATAAAATTGGCATTGGCCACTAATGAAACCCAGGTTTTATGACAAAGGTGATTTGTGTCGGTCTCTTCTGAAACCTTCATCAACCATTTTTTTACCCCAGATCAGTTAATTTTTTTCTTGAATATAATAAATATGTTAATTTACTCACCTATCATGACATAGTCCATTTCCTGAGCGTAGCTTTGGAAGTTAACTTCTTGCCAGCTATTCAATATGTTGTCCAAATGTCTAATTGTCTCACAGGGATTGCTTGCTCTTAGAGAGCAAGGAGGGGCTTACCATGTGGCCCTAGTGGTAAAGAAGCTGCCTGCCAATGCAGGAGACATACAGAGCGGTGGGTTCAATCCCTGAGTCAGGAAGATCCCCTGGAGGAGGGCATGGCAGCCTACTCCAGTTTTCTTGCCTGGAGAATCCCTTAAAGGAACCTGGTGGGGTACAGTCCATAGGGTCGCAACGAGTCAGACATGACTGCAGTGACTTAGCACTCTCACACAGAGAGCAAGGAGTCATCCTTCTGTGTCTTACACTGCCTAGTATAGCCTTTAGGTGACTTCCAGACCAGTAAATCATGGTCCTGGTAAATTTATAAAATTCCCAGGCAGCAACCACGGGATCATCAATCTTTATTTTTCCAAAGAAGAACATTAAAAGTGGTTATCTGCTATTACCATTATTTTAAAAGATAATCTTACTGCCAAAAAAGTATGAAGGACATCATCTTAGAATGAAGGATTCTTCCCATGAAAGCCCAATTGGAAACTTTTAATCCACTTTTAGGTACTTAGAAACTGATATAAAGAAATATATACACACATACACATGTATACACACAAGTACGCATGCATGCATACACACACGGGATTATTAGTTTTTTCTCTCATTTTTTGTGATGAGTGATAATTGTACCTTTGACTGGATACAGTCAAAGATGGATTGGGCTTTCCAAGTGGTAAAGAATCTGCCTGCCAATGCAGGAGATGCATGAGACACAGGTTCAATCCCTGGGTTGGGAAGATCCCCTGGATGAGGAAATGGCAAACTGTTCTAGTATTCTTGCCTGAAAAATTCCATGGACAGAGGAGCCTGGCAGGCTACAGTCCATGAGGTCACAAGAGTTGGACACAACTGAGCAATTGAACACACACGCATGCATAAATGGGTTGTACTTGAAACCTACAGATGGGCTGCGTCATTGCAACATGAAACAAATAGTAGAATAATAAAAGACCATAATCAGAGAAGGTGTTCGACAAGAACACCTAGGAGCTACCTCAGCATTCATTGTTGTTGTTGTTGTTCAGTCACTCAGTCATGTCTGACTCTTTGAGACCCCGTGGACTGCAGCACACCAGGCTTCCCTGTTCTTCGCCATCTCCCAGAGTTTGCTCAAACTCATGTCCATTGAGTTGGTGATGCCATCCAACCATCTCATCCTCTGTCATCTCCTTCTCTTCCTGCCTTCAATCTTTTAATCTTTTCCAGCATCAGGGTCCTTTCCAAAGAGTTGGCTCTTCAAACCAGGTGGCCAAAGTATTGGAGCTTCAGCGTCAGCATCAGCCCCTCCAATGAATATTCAAGGACTGATTTCCTTTAGGATTGACTTGATCTCCTTGCTGTCTGAGGGACTCTCAAGAATCTTCCAACACCACAGTTCAAAAGCATCAAGTCTTCAGAATCCATTACCTTTGCTAAAGGGATTAGTCCTTTTCCATATTGACTCTGGAAACCTGCCCAGGAGCAGGTCCCAACCCCTCCCATCACTGCAGTACATCCCAGTGAGATACATTTGCAACATCACAAAAATAAACATGCAATAACTAGCCACAATTCACATTTTACAGAGCACTTTGAAGGCAAACAAACTTTCCTACATTTCAGTTCATTCAGCACTGTGCAGGTCTTGGAGCTCAGGAATCCCATCTGAATTTTGAGCAACTGCAAAACTACCTACAGTCATTCTTGAACAGCCATTTAAGAAAGCATTTGCTAAATCTCAGACTAATATCTGACATGAGTATTCTGGAACCCAGATATGGTCCATAGGCTTTGCAGAAGTCAAAGAAAGAATAAGAAAGTTCTAGCCTGAACAGAGGGGCTTCCCCTGTGGCTCAGTGGTAAGGAATCCACCTGCCAGTACAGGAGATGCAGGTTCGATTCCTGGGTTGGGAAGATCCCCTGGAGAAGGAAATGGCAACCCACTCTAGTTTTCTTGCCTGGGAAATCCCATGGGCAGAGGAGCCTGGTGGGCTACTGTACATGGGGTTACAAATAATCAGACATGACTGAGCAACAAAGCACCAGCCTGAACAGAAGAGACATTTCCTAGTCCACACCCAGCCCTTTTGGAGGTAAATATCAGAATCCACTACAGCTTGATGTACATACGCACATGCTTAAGATGAATGTTTAGTAAATTGTTTACATACATTCTGTGGTAGACATAGAATTTCAAAACTTATATACGATTGTGCCCATATGTCTGCCCACTTATGAGCATGTACACCATATATGGTGCTTAATATAAAATCCATTGAAAGGATGAATGAAAGAACAAGTGAAGTCCTCTATTAGAAAGAGGATTTACTTATTAATTTAATCAATTTATATTTATTTAGCACTTGCTAGGGTCAGGCATTATGCTAAGGATACCAATGTTAGCCATACTTCTATAAACAAAGCAATCTTGGTTGCTTGTCTTGGGTTTCATTCTCCCTACCCTGCCTCTGTCCCTGTATCAAAACTTATCTAATTTAAGCATCTACCTGCTGTTTATGAAGTTAAGTCATAACTTAACTTGCAATATATGCACGGCCGTTCTCAACAATGACCCTCTAAGCCCATCTTTTGTTTTTGATCAGCTGTTGCTCCAAACCTAGTCTCTGTTACCCTCTAAGTACCCTTAAGTCTGGTGCCCTAATTTCAATCCTGTATTTGGTCTTTGTCGTCAGTTAGTTACCGCTGTGTAACAAGCCACTCAATATCTTAGCAACTTAAAATAATCACCATTGGTTATTGATTACGGATCTTTGAGTCACCTGGCTGGTTCTAATGATTTGGGCCAGGCTTGGCTGATCTTGGTTAGGCTGGCTCATGAATCCAAAGTCAACTGGTGGGTCAGCAGGGCCTGGTTGGCCTAGGATGGTCTCACCAGCATGCTTGGCACTTGAAGGTCTATTGGCTATGGTGAAGGACACATGTCGCTCATCAACAACGTGGCTACCTGAGCTTTTCTTGGCAGAGGTAAGGTCCCAAAGAAAAGACCAGAAGTGCAAAGACCTCCTGAAGCCCAGGCTTGGCACTGGTACAACCTTACTCTGCCATTCTTTATTTGCCAAACCAAGTGTCATAAGGCCAGAAGAGATTCAAGACGCTATAAACAGACACCATGCTTGATGAGAAGGGCCGCAAAGTCACATCATAAAGGCATGAGTATAGGGAAAGGCTGAGGAATGGGGCTGTTTTTATGACAAATCTACCACATTCTTGGTACTTGAATTTATTTCTGGAATTTGAATCTTTGCTTTCCCTGATCTCAAACCTGGCTCACCTCTCTGAGGTTTTCAACTCTTCTGCCTCAGATAAGACTCTCCACTTAACTTCTAGCTCATTAGGAAGGCAACCCCTGAAGCCAGGCCCTTCTTAACAAGAGAGAAACTCAGACCCCTTCCATGAGTCAGTTCTCTTATTCTTAAGTAATCCTCCTCTTGTCATGAAAAAAAAAAAAAAAGAAAAAACCCTTAAGCTATTGCTAAAAATAGATATCTGAACCAGGCTGAACTCCAGCTGAAAACTGTAATCAAAATTCTGATACCCAGAGAGAGCAGACCACATAAGAAGAACCTTTACAAAATGCTACCTTAACAAGGTTTATTCCTTGTTGAACAATAAGAATAAAATACTCTATTTTCTCAATTCTAAAACCCATTCTTGCTCACATTTAACATGTCTGTAGCTAAGATGTCTTACAATCAGCAAGTACGTCTAACGTGGTAAGACTGGTAACCCCCTACTCCCACCAACGCCCCTCAAAAAATAGATATATTGAAACATGATTCCTTTTTCAATTGATGGATGGAGCCTTGTAACTGAGAAAGCATTGCTGTGGGTCACCCCCTTGTTTATGAAAATGATCCAAATGAAATCAGAAAAAAGTAAGGCCTGAGAACTGGTAGGGTTTCCAAAAAGTTTAGCGTGCTATTATCTCTAATTAAGGGAATTAGAGGTACTACTGAAAAGGATGACACAAATTAACCAATTGTTTTTCTCACTTGACATTTGCTAGAATGACTAAAGATCACTGAAAGTGATGGATTTGAGTTCCCTGTCTCTCCTTTGCCCTGCCACCCTCTGGTACAGGGGCTGCTGGACAACAGAGAGGAGAAAAATATAAAATTAAGGAGAAGAAGCCAAACCCATGAAAATCTACAAATGTGTGGATAGCCTTTGAATAAGGAGCCGCATCATCTGATCATTACATGGTTTGTTTCTTTGTTTTTTGTTTGTTTGTTTAACTGTGTTCGTTATAGGAGTTAAGAGGGCAGACTCTGGAGCCAGGCTGCTTTGGTTTGAATCCCAGCTCCACCGATTAAAAGCTGTGTGACTTTAGGCAGGTGACTTAACCCTGCTGTGCCTAAGTTGTTTTTGCTTTTAAATATTTATTTCTTTGGCTGTGCTGGGTCTTCCGGCATGCAGCATTGTTGCAGCATGAGAACACTTAGTCGTGGCATGCAGGATCTAGTTCCCTGACCAGGAATCAAACCTGGGCCCCCTGTATTGAAAGAACCGAGTCCTAGCCACTGGACAGCCAGAGAAGTCCCTGTGCCTCAGTTTTTATATGCATAAAACAGCTCTCACAAATGGTTACACTTGCAGTAATGCTTGCCAAACATAAATGCTCAATAAAGTTATTATTATTATTATTATTACAATCTCCTTGAATTTTCCTGGAAGAGCAAATGATCCCTTCGCTCTGGAAAGCCAAAAAATATTTCCATAAAGTCCAAGAAGAAACCTAAGTCCTTCCCTGATGTGTAACTATTTTCCCCCTAAAATTAAAGCCATATATACCTTTCCCCAAGATATCTCCTTTTTGTAGATGTAAAGAATCAGCAGTATTATTTAGGTGAGGGTGAATCTGCTAACTGAGCAGACTCTTTTTCCATTGTTCAAAGTTGCACCGGTCCTGAAAAAGAAAAGGACAGAGTTGTCCCAGCACTTGCCACAGGGAAAGCGAAAAACCTTTATAAAACAAGGCTAGATCCCCGCCATGCGGCTGTGACCACAGAAACTCCCTGTGGGAGGCCCTTCTTCCTGGGCTGCCACTTCCCAAAGCCAGATTCCTCACTGCGAGGACCCTGAGAATCGGAAGGGGATTCACAGAACCTGGGGATGGGGACACGGGGAAAGTCCCCGGAGTGGCCTGCAGACTTGGAGCCTTCCTGGCAGCACAGATATCTCTATTCCAAGAGCCAAGAGGTCTGGAATCTAGAGAAATGAATCCCTTGAGGACTATAATGAATGCCGTGCTCCAGCAGTGCTGGCTCGGTTCAGCAGCTTGATTAATGACATGTGAGAGGGCTCGAGGCAAATGTAATGGGAGAGCAAACCTTTGCAGGGTGCCTGCCCTGGATAAGATCCGGCGCCTCACACCCACCAAGGAAACCATAGAGGGGCTTAGGAGAAACTCCTCCTGGAGCTGTGAGCCAAGGGCAAGGATCTGCCCTGGTCTGAGCTTCCGAGCCCTGAGTGCCTGCGTGCCCTGAGAGCCAGCCAAGGAGAGGAAGGCCTCCATCTGCTCCTACCCAAGTCTCTGCTCCAGCGAGGGGGTCCCTCAGCTGCCAGGCTGGTCCTGCCCGCCTATTGGCTGACACATTTTTCAAAGCTGTTCTCAAAGGCTTTGATGAACCGGCTGTTGCTGGGCAGCAGCTGAAGTCATTTGCCCTGGAAAATGGAAGGAAGCAGGTGTAACCACTCACCCCCAACCCGACCCACCAAAACACCCTCCCCACACACTCTACAAATCATCGCATCACTTTGTCCCTGTGTATTTTAATAAGCACACTAATCGCTGACCCCTTAGCATTTCTGCCCTAAAATGTAACCAAAGGCATCACTCTTTTCGGCTTCCCCTTTGAGAGAAAGAGGTGCCAGTCCCGGGTAATATTCTAGCCAAGACCCCAGGTCCTTCTTCAGGTGGACTCTGCCTACAGAAGATGCAAGATGCCTCTCTCACCCTCTAAGTTCCAAGTGTGTATGAATGTTTGGTAACTCAGTCATGTCCAACTCCTTGGAACCACATGAACTGTAGCCCACCAGGCTCCTGTGTCCATGGGATTCTCCAGGCAAGCATACTGGAGCGGGTAGCCATTCCTTTTTCCAGGGGATCTTCCCGACCCAGGGATCAAACCCATGTCTTCTTCATTGGAGGCAGATTCTTTACTGTCTGAGCCACCAGCCTCCATAAAACAGCAGCATTCCTGGATCCAGAGGTGTCTCAGGAAGACTGAATACTTTTTATTCAATTTCTCATTTTATCAAGTACAAAAAACCTGAAATAGCACTTCACCTAAAAATTAATGAAATCTCTAATTTTTGTTAACTGATGTAATTTTGTGTTTGAAAGTACTTTGAATTGAAATTTTATCACTTGAAAGGACTCTTTTCCACTCATTCTCTTTGATCACCACAACGATCCAGTAAGTTAAGTAAATAACTTTGAGGAAATTGAGACATCAGAAGAAAATGAAATTAAGAATTTATTGTGAGTAATAAGCAGAGCTGGGATTCATATTCATGTTTTCCCAGTCCCAGTCAAATATTCTTTCCAATCTTCCCCATTCTAATAAACAAATTAATAAATATTGTGAATGTCAGAAATTTGTCATGTACATGTACTCAATTTTCTTGAAAATCTATTAAATATATCCCACATGACTTTCAGGCCTCTTCTTCCCCCTATCTGTTGCTCTAACCCAAATAAGATGACAAATAAGTTTGACATTAGAGGCATAGAGAAGAAGAGTGGGAGTTCGAGCTGATTGGCAAAAACAAACATTGGGTGTCTTTGAGTAGAATTATGTTGTCTTTGAGCTGTTATGTTATACTATTATAACAGCTGCGTTTAGAAAACTTCACCCAGGTGTCAGAAGAAAAGGCAGATTTGAGTTATCACTTCTCTCGGGCCATCTTCCAATCTTCCCTTGCGACAAATGCAACTTTTTGCCCCTCTGGGTGTTCCATAAAAGAGGTTCCTGCCACGCTTACATCGGAGGGAGTGACTGCTCCTCAGAGGAGCTAAGATTACAGGGTTGACCTCAAGAATACTCTTAGAAGCATTCCTCCTGTCTAGCAGCCTGGAAAATTGAATGTTACTTTCAAAGAATCTTGACTTCCAGCTGAGGAGGGGGCAAAGTCTGGGTAAAATCAGAAAGCAGGACCCTCTATCTAAAGAGGCAGAGGTCTCCCCTTCAGAGTCCAGTCAACCTTTGAGCTGAAACCCTTGACCTGTCTCTGTCCTTACATTCTTCCTGATCACTGCTGGTTTCCTCTGCTTTTATAGCTTTTGCCTTATATTTTGTGTGCTGCTAAGTCTGCTAAGTCACTTCAGTTGTGTTCGACTCTGTGTGACCCCACAGATGGCAGCCCACCAGGCTCCCCTGTCCCTGGGATTCTCCAGGCAAGAACACTGGAGTGGGTTGCCATTTCCTTCTCCAATGCATGAAAGTGAAAAGGGAAAGGGAAGTCACTCAGTCATGTCCGACTCTCAGTGACCCCATGGACTGCAGCCTAGCAGGCTCCTCCGCCCCTGGGATTTTCCAGGCAAGAGTACTGGAGTGGGGTGCCATTGCCTTCTCCAATATTTCGTGTGCTATGCTATGCTATGCTAAGTCACTTCAGTCGTGTCCGACTCTGTGTGACCCCATAGACGGCAGCCCACCAGGCTTCCCCGTCCCTGGGATTTTCCAGGCAAGAACACTGGAGTGGGTTGCCATTTCCTTCTCCAATGCATGAAAGTGAAAAGAGAAAGTGAAGTCGCTCAGTCATGTCCGACTCTTAGCGACCCCATGGACTGCAGCCTAGCAGGCTCCTCCGCCCCTGGGATTTTCCAGGCAAGAGTACTGGAGTGGGGTGCCATTGCCTTCTCCATTGTTAGCAAAGGGATCAACCAGCTAACCTGGGAGAGAGTTAAAAGTCCAATCCTAAGTAAAATATTTACATTATCTGTTTCTTCCTAAATAAATAAACGTTACAGTTTTCCAGTGACTTCCTAAAGAAATTCAGCTCTTCAGCTTTGTTACCTAACCCCTTTGATAATCATGATAGGAATTTCAGACCAGGTCAAAGGAATGGATCAGTGGGAGATGACCCAATACTTTGAAGGAGATTAAAAACTTTTGTCCCTTGATTTACACCAAATAGACAGCCAGCTAACATTAGAGCACAGTCCACTAAGTGCCAAGTACATGGCCAGTAAGTCACCTGTGCTAAATGGGAGTGCACTGGGTCATCGGAATGGACAGGTCCATGGCAAAGGGCAGGAGCACTTGTTTCCAGCAAGTTCATTCATGCACTCACCTGTTCATTCATTCATTGTCAGGACCTGTCAAGTGCCATGCCCTCTTCAAGACTGGACAAGATAGAGGGGTTCTGAATGGTCCAGACTGAGTATCCAATTCCCAGTCAGAGCCCTGACCTTGCCCTCCAGGCTTCAACCTCTGCAGAGCGTCCTCTGAGGGGGGAGGGACACTTTGTCCTACAACCCAAATTTCTGTGAGAGATGCTTGGGTGGTAGCAAAGGCATAAACCAGAACTGCTCCCTGGAGGCTGGTGAAGTTTTATTGTCCCCAGAAGAGATGACACTAGTCTGGATAACAAACTGCTCTGGTCTCACAAACCCTGCCTGCCAACCACTCCCCATGCCCCAACCCTGAGCGAACCCCATAAGACAGAAAACAGAATTCAGGCTTGTGGAGGGGAAGACAAAACATAAATTGGCATAGACTTCAGCTAAGAAAAATGCTATCCCTTTGATTTTTGTGTCTTTGACTCCACACAACTCTGGGGTTTTTCTAACTTTATTTTCTCCTGATACATGCTCACAGCGTCCTCCCACCTTCCCCCTCTGTCCTGAAGTGGAAATACAGAACCAATATCAGCTCTAACCTGATTATCTGTAAAAATTGGGCCAGCTCAGGGTCAGGGATAATAAACGCAGGCAATTTGGAAAAACCATTTAAATTAGCCTTTGGCCTACATTTGTTTGTGTGTGTGCTCTTCGCAGTAGATTCACCTTCCTAATAACGTGTTGTTTGCATTTCCTCAGCACGCATTGACTGGGAAGTCAGGGCGGGGTGCAGAGAGTGGGCCGAGTGTTGAGAAAAGCAGGCTTGAGATTGAAATTTGTAGGAGTTAAACACAAATTGCATCGTTCATTTAACAAATATTTACTGAGCAGCAACAAATGGTGGCACACAGCTCTTGGTTTTGCAGGAGTTAGAAAGTAAGTGTGAGAAACATGGTCTGCCTTAAAGAAGCTTGCCATCTTCTCAGCAAGGGTATATGCACATTTGGTGTTCATACAGTTGAGATTTCACTACAGCTTTAAATATGAGCCTAAATAGCACTGATTTTAACCCAAATTATCAGCAGACCCTAAATGGCTTTTGATCTAATGAGACTCAGATAAATAGGGATTCCTCCAGGAACTATACTATGATTTTCTTTGTTTCTTTGATTGCATAAAACACATTTTTCAGCCTGTAGAAGACAGCAGAGGAATCACTTCCCAGGCTACACCGGCGTTCACAATAATGGGTTGGAGAGGTTTCCCCTTGAGACAGTGTGTCTGAATTTACTGATGAGTTAATCACTGAGGAAGCAAACATTCTATGTGTCACATGTCCTCAGTTCAGGCGCTTCCTGGCAGGCCCATCACAGACACAGACTTCCTTTTGGTTTACATTCCTAGGCCTGAAATTTGTGACACTGTCCCTCAAAGGACAGGCATGCGTGCTCAGTCACTAAGTCATGTCTGAGTCTTAGCGACCCTATGGACTGTAGCCCAACAGGCCCCTCTGTCTAGGGGGATTTCCAGGCAAAAATACTGGAATGAGTTGCCTTTTCCTTCTCCAGGGCATCTTTCTGACCCAGGGATCAAACCTGCATCTCCTGCATTGGCCGGCAGGTTCTTTACCACTGAGACACCTGAGAAACCTTCAGGGGGCAGGAGCCTTCCCCAACTCAGTCATCCAGGGAAGAAAAGTGTGCCGGCATGGGGAAAGAAGCGAGGGGCAGGAGCCATGGTGGACCCACACGCAAAGTGGGACAAAACTGTGACTCCATAACACTAGCCCGCCACCCAGATTCTCCTAGGAAAACAAATTCCTTTCTACCTCCTTGCTGCTGTTTCCATGATGGCCAGAGGAACTGGTAAAGTGGATTGTGTGTGCATGTCACTTGCTGGGTGGGAATCCCAGACCCATCCTTGCTGCCCCTACTCCTGGGAAAGCACCCTGGCTGTCCGTGGTCTGTTGTGGGAGAGAGAGCAGCCCCCTGATAGGGATGAGAAAGGGACTCTCAGGAGGCACCTCTGGCCAGGCTTACCCGGTCACGATCAGCAGCAAGGTCCAAGGCACCCAGCATGCAGGCTCACTTGTACACGTGCCAGCCAGGTGCCTCCTCACTGCAGGTGACGTAGGAAATCACTGAGCTCGGTTCAGAGGTCAAACAACATCTTTTACACATAGTGGAAGTAAGGGTTGTTATGTGAAATGACACATATGTTAGGTATATTCGTACTGTGTATCACAATTTTAAAAAAAAGTCTACTTTAGGACATTCTGCATTCATGTGGATGGACTTGAAGCCAAAGCCTTAGAAAGATCCCTGGAGAAGGAAATGGCAACCCACTCCAGTATTCTTGCCTGGAGAATCCCATGGATGGAGGAGCCTAGTGGGCTACAGTCCACAGGGTCGCAAAAAGTTGAACACTGAGCAACTTACCTTTCACTTTCATTCATGGAATAAATACTAAGGTAAGAGTCAATGTCTGCATCGTGAACAAGCAAGTGACAACATAAATAAAAGGACCAGAGACGTGGAGAGTGAAGTCCCTTCTAAAAAAGGCCATATCTAGGAGGACTGGCAAACCCTTCTAGCTCCTGCATGACTTTCAAGTTCCCAGAAATGCCTCTTGTAAAGCATCACTTAGCAAGGGAAAAGCAGACACCTACTTTATAGCTTCTCCTAGAACTGAAGAGTTTTGAGAGCAAAGGAGGGAGAGAGGACAGGAGATTCAGTGCCCCAGGGTCCCTGAGAAACTTTTCAAAAGTACATCTTATGAAGACTCTGATTCCTCTTTATAACTGGCGCTAACCAATGCCACCTGCTAAGCTGAGCAGGTGGAGATTTGAACACCAAGATCAAGCAGGTAATTAACCACCTAGGTAGGAAGACCTGATATCCCCAGAAATGCCTTCTCTACTCTTAAAATTAATGTGGGAGTATTTTATTTCCAAAGCCAAATTCCCCTGAAGAGGTAACACTTTAGACTATCTGTCATTTACATCTCACTGTGAATTTGTTTCAAATCCCGTTCTAAAACTAAGTATCGGTAAAAACAAGAGAAGAACATGACAACCCCACATGGCTTGGAGCATGGATCCCCAATCTTTCTGGCACCAGGGATGGGTTTCATGGAAGACAATTTTTCCATGGACCGGGGCGAGGGGTGGGGGGTGATTGGGGGTTGATTCAAGCACATAACATTTACTGTGCACTTTATTTCTGTTGTTCGTGTGCCTTCACTCCACCCTCTTCCCTTAACAATGCAACCTGACTACAGAGTTTCTGCCCACACCACCTCCCAGGAGGTGATGGAAAGGAAACCCTGGCCTGGGCCCCACAGTGTCCTTCAAGGAGAGGCATGCAGGAGAGACTGACATGTCAGCTGTCAGCCCTGAGCCAAAGAGCTGCTGTCTCCACGGAGGCGTGCCTGGGCTCCCCCACCCTGGGATGAAATCAGGGTTCAGACAAGGGCCTTGAAGCTATCCATGGACTGACAGCATAATACCCATGACTTTCACAGTATGTGTCTTTCAGCTGCAGAAATAAGGGCAGGGTAATTTTAGCTCCGCGTGTATTAGCACAACTCCATCTCTCCTACCACCAGACTGGCCCCAGACAGAGACCCATTGTGTTCTTCTGCATCAGGGCACTCAGATGCTGAAGAATCACAGTCTGGGGACTTCCCTGGTGGTCTAGTGGCTCAGACTCCATGTTCCCAGCGCAGGGGGCCCAGGTTCGATCCCTGGTCAGGGAACTAGACCCCACCTGCCACATCGAAGGTCAAAGATCCCACCTGCTGTAACTAAGACCTGGTACAGCCAAATAAATATTAAAAAGAAAAGAAAGAACCACAGACTGCAAACTCCAGGGAGTCAACTGGGGCTCAGGCGGAGAACAAGGCTCATGGCCACCAGCGGTTCTCAGCCCACAGCCCAGAGCTGCATGTCCTGAAGTGACGACCTCTGAACATCCAAGGGGACACGGTGCCCCCAGCATCTGCTGGCTGACGCACAGCTCCCCTAAAAGCAGCGCTATGCAAACAGAGCACAGTGGAAAGAGGACTCCCCTGTGCGGAACACTCGGCCAGGCAAGCATCCTGTGACCTAGAAAGGAAGAGTGACCTAACCACCCTCCTTCTCCTCCTTTTTCTTTCTTTGGTTTGAGAGGCTCCTCTTTTTCCTGATTTTCTTCCTACTTCTGCAGATGTGCTTTTCTGTATAAGTTGTTTTTTTTTTTTTTTTATTCCTTATAGGATATTGTCTATTCTCACTTTCCTAATTTTATGGGTTTTATATTTTAGCAGAAAAACCTAGGATCTCATCATTTCCACTCGAACCAATTTTGCCCTCCTCAGCTGTTCTCTCTTTGCTCACCAAAGACCAGGCACGAGTGCTTAGTGAGGGAAAAGATTCAAGAATCTGAACTGTAAAGTATGTACAAGTGCACATGCACACCTGCACACACACACACACACACACACACACGCACACCCTTGCCACTTGGGTCAGAATGTACACTTGGCTCAAACCCATCTGAGCCAGTTGAATACAAAGACCTTTCCTCTCTCTAATTACAGTCTCCACATCTAGGTGGCACCTCACATCTGATCGCCTTTAGGATCCAAGGACTGCATTTCCTTCGCTCCTGGTGAACAGTAAGTTATTCCAAAGGGCCAAAGACTGTATGACATACCATGGGATAACCAGGCTTTGGCCCTAGATAACACTCACCGGCCTTCCCCTATCTACTTGGGACAAGCTACCTATTCCCTGACTTTAAGAAAAATATACTGAGTTGCAAACTATTATCAAGTTAATTCTTATTTTTTCAAATCTCACCCCTGCCCCGCAATTGCTCTGTGAACTCAAGCAACTTCCACATTTCTTTGCCTCAGTTTTCTCCTCTTTAAAATAGAGATAACAAAAATGATGTGTCCCTTAGCGGTCATGGTGTCCAATCAGCATGAAACACCTACAGCAACAGACTCCAACTCTGGACAGCTTCTCCAACAAGATTGCACACAGAGTGAAGGGGAAAAACTAGATGCTGAGGTCCTAGAAAAGGCTGGGAAACACCAAGATTCCAGGTTACAGAAACGAACACTGTCCTTAGGGCAGCCCTGTTGGGATTCATCAGCTCCATTCCCTGTTCCCACCTTGTTTCACTCAACTCAGGTTTTGTATTTGCAAGAGAAAGAGCCTGATAGGTCCAGGACAGATCAAACACCTGTCTTTGTTAATGGCAGAGGACATAGAAATTACATGCGTGGTATAAAGCTTAAAATTAAGACTCAGGGATTTCCCCTGGCAATCCAGTGGTTAAGACTCCATTCTTCTAATGCAGGGGTCACAGATTTGATCCCTGGTCAGGGAACTAAGATCCCATATGCCATGCAGTGCAGCAAAAAAAAAAAAAAAAAAAGAATTTAAAATCACGACCCAATATTATATGTGCCTTGACATCTGGGGAAAACTGGAGGGCTTTGACTGATCTAACCACAATTCTCCTCCCTTTCTGCTCCTGCAATCGGGCCCCCTTGCCAAATGATTTTTCATGCAAAGATGGGCACAATAAAGGACAGAAATGGTATGGACCTAAGAGAAGCAGAAGATATTAAGAAGAGGTGGCAAGAATACACAGAAGAACTATACAAAAAAGATCTTCATGACCCATATAACCAAAATGGTGTGATCACTCACCTAGAGCCAGACATCCTGGAATGTGAAGTCAAGTGGACCTTAGGAAGCATCATACGAACAAAGCTAGTGGAGGCGATGGAATTCCAGTTGAGCTATTTCAAATCCTAAAAGATGATGCTGTGAAAGTGCTGCACTCAATATGGCAGCACATTTGGAAAACTCAGCAGTAGCCACAGGACTGGAAAAGGTCAGTTTTCATTCCAATCCCAAAGAAAGGCAATGCCAAAGAATGCTCAAACTACCACACAATTGCACTCATCTCACATGCTAGTACGGGGAAGGCAATGGCACCCCACCCCAGTACTCTTGCCTGGAAAATCTCATGGACGGAGGAGCCTGGTAGGCTGCAGTCCTTGGGGTTGCGAAGAGTTGGACACGACTGAGAGATTTCCCTTTCATTTTTCACTTTCATGCATTGGAGAAGGAAATGGCAACCCACTCCAGTATTCTTGCCTGGAGAATCCCAGGGACGGAGGAGCCTGGTGGGCTGCCGTCTATGGGGTTGCACAGAGTCGGACACGACTGAAGCGACTTAGCAGCAGCAGCAGCAGCACATGCTAGTAAAGTAATGCTCAAAATTCTCCAAGCCAGGCTTCAGCAATACGTGAACCGTGAACTTCCTGATGTTCAAGCTGGTTTTAGAAAAGGCAGAGGAACCAGAGATCAAATTGCCAACATCTGTTGGATCATTGAGAAAGTGAGAGAGTTCAAAAAAAAAAACCATTTACTTCTGCTTTATTGACTATGCCAAAGCCTTTGACTGTGGATCACAACAAACTGTGGAGAATTCTTTAAGAGATGGGAATACCAGACCACCTGACCTGCCACCTGAGAAATCTGTATGCAGGTCAGGAAGCAACAGTTAGAACTAGACATGGAACAACAGACTAATTCCAAATCAGGAAAGGAATACATCAAGGCTGTATATTGTCACCCTGCTTATTTAACTTATATGCAGAGTACATCATATGAAATGCCGGGCTGAATGAAGTACAAGCTGGGATCAAGATTGCTGGGAGAAATATCAATAACCTCAGATATGCAGATGACACCACCCTTGTGGCAGAAAGTGAAGAGGAACTAAAGAGCTTCTTGATGAAAGTGAAAGAGGAGAGTGAAAAAGCTGGCTTAAAACTCAACATTCAGAAAACTAAGATCATGGCATCTGGTACCATCACTCCATGGCAAATAGATTGAGAAACAATGTAAACAGTGACAGACTTTATTTTCCTGGACTCCAAAATCACTGCAGATGGTGACTGCAGCCATGAAATTAAAAGATGCTTGCTCCTTGGAAGGAAAGCTATGACCAACCTAGACAGCATATTAAAAAGCAGAGACATTACTTTGCCAACAAAAGTCCAGTCAAAGCTATGGTTTTTCCAATAATCATGTATGGATGCGAGAGTTGTAGTATAAAGAAAGCTGAGCACTGAAGAACTGGTTCTTTTGAACTGTGGTGTTGGAGAAGACTCTTGAGAGTCCCTTGGACTACAAGGAGATCCAACCAGTCCATCCTAAAGGAAATCAGTCCTGAATATTCATTGGAAGGACTGATGCTGAAGCTGAAGCTCCAATCCTTTGGCCACCTGATATGAAGAACTGACTCACTGGAAAAGACCCTGATGCTGGGAAAGATTGAAGGCAGGAGGAGAAGAGGATGACAGAGGATGAGATGGTTGGATGGCATCACTGACTCGATGGACATGAGTTTGAGCAAGCTCCAGGAGTTGGTGATGGACAGGGAAGCCTGGTGTGCTACAGTCCACGGGGTCACAAAGAGTCGGACACGACTGAGCAACTGAAGTGAACTAATCCAAATGACTGACCCTCCTTATCAAACAAACCAAGTGCAATTCCTGCCTATCCCTGAGTTGCTGACTTCAGCTCCCTGCCAGCTCATGGAATTATTCAAACAACCCGATCACGGCCTCACATGGGAATCAGCGGGTACCTCACCCTCCTGACACTATAAAGTGTGCCTCCCACAACCCCTGCTGGATCAGTCTCTTCCTGTGTGCAGCCCCTGTGTGACTCTGTGTGGCTTGTGCTGTCTGCCTCCCCCAGCCTGTGAGTCCACATCACTAATAAACTTCTGTCAGTCTCTCCTGTCTGGTGCCAGGCATCCTGTGTCCGGCCATCCCCATAACCTTGTGCAGGGAATCCCTGCTTCACCAATGGAGTGAAGAGGAGCCCCCTTGAGTACCTGTTCCAGGAGCTGGGTAGGTCCCAAGAGGAAAATCAAGAGCTGTAACCAGAGACCAGGAGGAATGCAGGTCCAGCAAGAACAACAGGTGCCCTACTGGCATCATGAAAAGTGCTTAACACAAGGCTCGAAAACCAGAAAATGGTTCCAAAAATATAGGCAGTGGTAACATTATTCCCACATTGTCCCAAAATCCACAAAGTCTCTGAAAATAAACCTCCCATTGTAGCGTTTTCCATGTTTATAGAGTACTCTGCCTCTCCTCTCCAGACCCATCACTTCATGTCAGTACAGAGCATCACACATCAAAAAGCCAAAGGCAGGACTTCCCTGGCGGTCCAGGGGCTAAGACTCTGAGATCCCAGTGCAGAGGGCCTGAGTTTGATCCCTGGTCAGGGAACTAGATCCAGCATGCCTCAACTAAGACCCAGCTCAACTAAAGTAAATAAACATTAAAAAAAAAAAAAAGCCAGAGGCATCATTAGAACAACCACATCTGTGGGTCCCAAAGCAGGAAGTACAAAGACACTGGCAGCCACCCCCGGGCATGGGATTCCTGAGTTGAGCAGACAGACGAGGCAGTAGCACATCACACAAGCACCTTGCTCTGCAAATAACATCACTGCGTCAGACTGGAAGGGAACAGGTGATGAACCAATGCCCCTCTGCACAGAGCCACGCCCCTGATCATTTACCTCCTCCAGGTAAAAGGAGCACAATTAAAAAAACTACATTTGGTGAACACTGGCCTTCACGGAGAAGGCAATGGCACCCCACTCCAGTACTCTTGCCTGGAAAATCCCATGGACGGAGGAGCCTGGTGGGCTGCAGTCCATGGGGTTTCGAACACTTGAACACAACTGAGTGACTTCACTTTCACTTTTCACTTTCATGCCCTGAAGAAGGAAATGGCAACCCACTCCATTGCTCTTGCCTGGAGAATCCCAGGGACAGGGGAGCCTGGTGGGCTGCCGTCTATGGGGTTGCACAGAGTCAGACACGACTGAAGCAAACTAGCAGTAGCAGCAGCAAGCCTTCTGAGCAGAATGTGTAGCTAGTGCCTGTTGGTTTATCCCAATCACAAGTGCCACAGAGACCCTGACCCAAACATCAATCTATTGCCTATCGTTCTGCCATCAAAATGTCATTCTTCCAGTTTCTGAGAGTCTTTTTCAAAATAACACCCGTGCCACCTTTTTAGCAAATATCTTACATCTGTAGTCGTTTGCTCTCCTTACGCTGAGAAATGAAATAGGACACAGGCTGGGTACCTGACTGGAAGCAGAACACCCGACTAGGACAAGACCCAGGAGGGAGGAAAGGAGGGCTGAGCAGTGGCCGGAACACACACCAGTGACAAATATCAAGACAGCTACTCAGGGACCAGGGTCAGCCAGCACTGACCCCACCTCGAGCTCTGGGACCATCCAGCTAAGTGATGCTGCAGCCTGGCTTCGCCCTAAACTCTTTGCCAAGCACTTGGCTTGTGCCTCAACAGTCAGGGGTATGCTGGCCCCGTCAGTCAGTCAGTTCAGTTCAGTTGCTCAGTCCTGTCCGGCTCTTTGTGACCCCATGAATCACAACACGCCAGGCCTCCCTGTCTAGCACCAACTCCCGGAGTTCACTCAGACTCACATCCATCGAGTATGTTGGCTAAATTCCCAAAGTCCCCAGACGCTGCCAGGACCTGGGATCTCAGCTCTCTGAGCATCAGAATTCTAACATGGGCTTTTCACCATGCCAATCCCTATTCTCCTCCTTTGCTTCCCCCCATCCCAGAGATTTTTCAACCGTGTTAGGTTTAGAAATCAAAATTCTTGAGTAGCTGCAAGCACAGCTCTCTGCTGTTTAAGAGCAGTAAGGATAATAATTAAATGCCTATTAAATAAATGCCAGGTACTTTATAAATATTATCTTATCTCCTATAATAATCCTCAAGGTGGGCTTTGTTACTCCCACTAAACAGACGAGTCTGGCACTTTAAGGAACTTGTCCAAGGTCACACAAACAGTCAGTGACAGAGCTGGAACTCAAATCTAATTGCAAAGCCTCAAATACACTCATTGCTTCTTGAAAACATTTTTCAAGGACATCATCATGTCATAATCATGACGGGAAACTTAACCATACACCCATGAAGAATCCATGAAAACGTGACAAATTTTTCTGAAATTTTTACTCAGGCGTTCAGGATGTAAACTGCTTGGACAGCAATTCCTGGCCACAGTTGATCACATTACTCAGATCTCAGAGACCCAGACCCTGTCCTAGAAGCTAGATAAATAAATGTACCTTGTTGCATCTGAATTCTACTGTAAAATCCTGCTATCTTTTTGTCTGTTTCTAGAATCCTTATTGATATATCTTTTCAATGTGTTCACGTCTCACCCACAGCTAGAACATTAAAATGTCCCTGGCTTGGAGCACCAGATGAACAGCATTTACACCTTTTAAAAATGTGGGCATCCTTTAAAATATTCACATTTTACAAGAAACAATACCATTTAGGATGTTCCAACAGAAAAGCATTCTTTTCCTTCTGTTCTTCTATTGTAGTCATGGAGACTTCAAATTTGGTTGAAATGAACAGACAAAATTAAAACCTGCACAAAAAGCTGATATCAGAGCAAATAACAATGGCAGTTGATATTTCAGGGGGTTTTTGTGACTGAGGAAATCAATCATTCTACAGACGTTACCTCTTGCTGATCTCTCACTAGGGTAGGGAAGGGACAGGTATTCCTGCCCCAGTGAGATCCACATGGGAACCTCTGGTGAAGACCATGGTAAAGGGAGACTGGGTGTGTGCCTCAGGGAAACACACAGCTGAAACAGACACTTGCTCCCACCCAGTTATTTGGCATCAGACTGGCCAAATTCATCATCTGAAGTTAATGTTTTCATCAGTCAACTCAGCCACATTGATCTGTACCGACAAGAACTGTCAGATTTATCCACAAACCATGGAGATATACATATACCTGTTCTCCCCTAAACCCCTGTCCCAGCCAGGCTGGCACATAACATTGAGCAGAGTCCCATGTGCTGTAAAATAGGTTTTTGTATAGCTGAGTCCCTTCACTGTTCACCCGAAACTATCACATTGTTAATTGACTATACCCCAATATAAAATGGTTTTGGTGTGAAAAAATAAATAAATAAATAAAATTAAGAAAATAAACCATGGAGAAGAGCTAAGAGCAAACCTCAGGTCGTTCCATTGAATGTGCGGCTTTAAAACACCTCTCCGCCCTGCCAGACACTGCTCACCTTGATGGCTGCTGGTGTCCCACATATCTCCGCGCTGTCACCGGGGGACGGAGGGGGTCACTAAAACACAGATCTGATCACCTCACTCCCCCCAGAGACTAGGGGGTGGACGTGAAATGCTCCCTGATGACACAGTCCCTCCTGATCCGACATTTGGCCTAGTGTTCTGCCCCGGCTCACTTCCCACCCCCGCTGCCATGTCGTAGTTGTAAGAAGCTATTGGTGACTGCTGCTGCTGCTGCTAAGTCACTTCAGTCGTGTCCGACTCAGTGTGACCCCATAGACGGCAGCCCACCAGGCTCCCCCGTCCCTGGGATTCTCCAGGCAAGAACACCGGAGTGGGTTGCCATTTTCTTCTCCAGTACATGAAAGTGAAAAGTGAAAGTGAAGTCACTCAGTCGTGTCCGACCCTCAGCAACCCCATGGACTGCAGCCCTCCAGGCTCCTCCGCCCATGGGGTTTTCCAGGCAAGAGTACTGGAGTGGGGTGCCATCGCCTTACTCATTTAAATATTCCAGACTGTTGCCTGGCCATACGACTTCTCACGACCTGATACATACGCCCCAATCTCCACCCACCATCGCCTGTGTGAAAACAACCATTTATCCCTCTTTTCTTACCTTTTTAAAACATTTTTATTGTGGTATAGTGGCTTTCACAGTGTTGTCCTTACTCTTTTAAAGGAATGTCTTACTGTTTTAGAAAAAAAAGCACATGGAAAATATAGTTAATAAAGAAAACTAGAAACAAGAAAACTAAAAGTATATATAATCCCATTGTGCACAGATAACATCTTGTTAGTATTTTGGGTATATTCCTTACAATCTTCTTTATATGAACAGTAGAGACATTTTCTACCACACCAATTTGAACTTCTGAGACTCAGCCTTAGTGCCACTTCCTGTAAAGATGATTTTTCTAACCTTTTCTCCCCCTCATCTTCCCAAACTTAATCATGCTCTCTCCCACTCACCCTTCAGGTCTCAGTTTAAATGTCATATCCTCAGACAGTCCTTTCCTGACCCTCCCCCACGTATATAACTTACATCACCCCATTTACTCTCTCTCTCTCTGATAACAGTCTTTCTCTTTCATCACTTTATCTGAATTTATAATTGTGTATTTACGTGTGTGTTTATACATTCACATCTTTCCCATTAGACTGATAACTTCATGAACGTTGGGGACATATCTTGTCATGCTTATCACTGCACCCCAAAACTGAAACGGCATCTAGTGTCATCAAACACGCAATGAATATATTTAATAAACGGATGAATGGCAGTTCCCTTCTCCACACCCCCACGGATGTCTTATAAATCTCTGCCATGTCTCTGCTTACGTATTTTATGATACCAGTTGCTCACCACTTAACTGAATGCTCCTGGAAGAAAAAGACTGTGTTTAAGTCCCCGACTTCATTCTTAACACATGAACTCATAACATATGACCTCACTACATCTGTATCACACAAAGCCCTGCCCGTGTCATATGTTCAGTTCTTCTGAATGATTTTAAATGAATGAATGAATTGCTGTATAGGCAGGACAGTTTGCCAGTGTTGCTCTTGGGTGGTCCCACTTCTTATGCAAATTCTTTATTCCCAGTTTTGCTTAGTAACAGTTTCCACATAATACCAAAATATTGCTGAAAAGTGAAAACATTGCTTCTTGCTCCAGATGTTTCATTTTCAGAAGCCAAACATCCAAATCATTTCACACATATGAGAAATCGAGTGTTTTTTCATCCAGGTGTTTGGCATCTTCTTGGACCATTCAGAGCCAAGGGGGGAAAAAACAGCATATGCTTTGCCGCTCCACCACCAACAAAACTAAATAAATATAAATAGGTTTAGAGACAACTAAAATAATAATTTCTGTGATTAAAGCTCACATTTTCAGTGTACCATAATCTTTCTACATTTAAAGAGCACTGGTTTACATAAGAGACAACTGTTATGTGGGAATATCAGTGAGTTTTCTTTCAGCTATAAATGAAAAAACCCAACTGAAAATGACTTAAATATCAATAATTTTAGTACAGCACATAAGAGGACGTCTGGAGGTTGGCTAATGCAGCACTTGAGCAGCACCAACAAAGATCCCAGTGCTTTCTATCCTTCTGCTCCGCCTCTCTTAGAAAACATCTTCCTCACAGTCTCACAGTGGCAGGAATAGGACCAGGTGTCTCACACACAACAAGCAGCTTCCTTCAAAGAAGGCCGTTATTGCGACTTCCCTGAAAGTCCAGTGGTTAAGACTCTGCTTCCAGTGCAGAAGGTATGGGTTTGGTCCCTGGTCAGGGGCTTCTCAGGTGGCGCTAGTGGTAAAGAACCCGCCTGCCAATGCAGGTAGACGCTAAGAGATGCAGGTTCGATCCCTGGGCCGGAAAGATCCCCTGGAGAAGGGCATGACAACCCACTCCAGTATTCTTGCCTGGAGAATCCCATGGACAGAGGAGCCTGGCAGGCTTAGTCCATAGGGTCGCACAGAGTCGGACATGACTGAAGCAACTGAACACGCACACACAGGGAACTAAGGTGTTACAGGGGACAGTCACAAAAATAAAATAAAAAGGAAGACAGTTAATCCCATGCCCCTCTTTACACTGGTAAAGCAAACTTTAGTACCTTCCCCTCCCCATCTCACTTCTAGCCCTAGAGATCAAGATTGAGTCAAATGTCCATGCTCAACCTAGCTATTGGAAAGAGGAGTAAGATTAACACAATTCCTTTAGATCAATGGTTTTCAAGCTTTAGCCCAGATGGGAGTCATTCAGAGGATTTGTTAAAACAGACTGCTGTGCTCTACCCTAAGCTTTTGATTCAATAGATCTGTGGTGGGGCCTGAAATTCTGCATTTATAGTAAGTTCCCAAATGATGCTGATGCTGCTCAGCCTGGGACCACATTTGAAAGCCTCTGGCAGAGAACAGACATAAACTATCTTCCAGGGATGGGGAGAGGGACAACCTGCCAAGTCCCTTGGTTGCCTGAGAGCCATACAGATTCATGATTTTCTTTGCATGGAAGACAGGAGTGGCTATGGGCTGGCCATATTAGGGTCTACCACAGTGAAATAGAATAATAATAGCTAGAATGTATTCATTGTTGAGTCCTGCCCCAAAGCCACAGGCGCGAGGCCTTGCACCAAGACTGCAGAAGTGGAGCCCAGAACCGAGGTCACCGCCGAAGCTGACTGAGCCCCTTTCTAACCGTTGCCAAAAGCCCCCGGATAAACAAGCTTCCTGACTCCCGATTAAGCAAAGATGCCCACTCAGTAAACACCCTAGAGCACCTCGACCAATCCCCTAACACCAACCTTTCAGCAGGAATTTTCTTTGTCTTGAGGCTATAAAAATTGGCTATTAACTCACGAAAACGCTTGACTCTCAGGAGTTGTCGGCCCACTGCGTTCACAGGGTCCACTTTATCTCGGTTCATTGTTCTTGATAAACTCCCTGCCTTCTGAAACGCCCTGTGGCTGGAAATTCTTTTGCAACCCCGTGCTCGGACTGCCTCGAAGTTCATTATTGTTGTTATTCAGTCACTCTGGGTAGCTCTCTTTATGATAACCAGCTTTCTGGCCAGGACACTCATCTGCACAGAATCAGGGAGATGATACAAGCACAAGAAAAGGCCCAGTGCATTTTTTTTATTTGAAGAAACATATTTAGTTGTGTCTACATAGTTAGATGAAGGCCACATGATGTCCTGTTATAAGAAAGTGAAAACTGTGCTCAAATTCAGCCTCAACTGAAGGAGAAAGTTGAGGCTGTTTGGGGAGAGAATAGGTGGATGTAGAAGAGGCTACTGGAAACATCAACAACTTCCCTATGGAAAAGAATTGGGCTCATCTTTCCTCCTAGAACCAACCAACAGGCATCTCCTTCCTTTTATCTGCCAATGACTTGAACTGAAATTGGTGAAATAAAATGATGACTCTGACCTCAACACACAGACAAAATCAGCTCTCCAGCTCATTTCACTGACAATACCCCAGATTAAGGGTGTTTGGCCATTAAAAGGACTAAAAGTCTCATGTTTCAACAGCTCTGAGAGAGAGATCTGCCCTGATGGACCACCCAATCTCAAACAGTGCCCCCCAACCCACTGTTACTCTTTTTCTGATTTTATTTAGTTATTTATTTGGCTGTATTAGTTCTTAGTTTCGACACATGTGCTCCATCCAGGAGCGCTCAGGCTCAACAGTTCTCACACGGTGACATGTGGGATCTTAGTTCCCGGATCAGGGCTCAAACCCACATCCCCTGCATTGCAAGGCAGATTCTCAACCACTGGGCCACCAGAGAAGTCCCTCCCACTGTTACTCTTGAGTCCCTTTCCTGTTGTATTTTCCTCTGAAAACTTACCAGGATCTGAAATTACATTAGTGCTTGACTTCTTTGTTGTCTGCTTCCTGCATGAGAAAGAAAGTTCCAGGAAGGGAGGAATGTTGCCTGTCTTGATCGCTGGTAGGTCCTCGATTCCTAGATGCATGGTAATTGATAATTAAATATATGTTGAATGAACAAATAAACAAATACACAAGTGGACATTTAAATAACAGAGACAAACCATCTCTGTCTCAAAACTGGAAATCTTATCAGTGATGAGACAGAAACCTATTATCCTAACAGTATATTCATTAACATTTCATCAAATGAGAGAAGAGAAACTGTGAAAACTGTCATCCATGAAGCTGGGATGAGGGCCTAAACAGCATACTGAGATTTCGACAAGTCTAAGCATGACCAGAGCTGTGACAAGCTTCACATGAGGGGCTAAAGCACCATGGGGGACAGAATATGTTCTAAGGTTAGGCAGAGTTGACCCCAGGACAGAGCAGTGTTGAGGGAGCACTTTTGAGGCTGGCCAGGGTTCTGCTTCTCAGGGTTCTCAGGTTCTCCTACAATCATGGTCTCATATCTGAGTCCTAGAGAGCGGGAACTAGGGTAAAACCTAAAGGGAACAGAACGGATTCAATAGCTGGTGCAGTGGACAACCAGCAACTGCATCTGGAAGGGGAAGGGCTGGAAATATCAAGGACAGGCAGCACAATGGTCCCTTCAGAGATATCACAGACATCTTCATAAGGGAATAGGGGCAAAGCCTTCACTTAATGTTAGCAACATTTTCCAAGTCAGCCACACCTTGGCTGGATATCAGCAATAGAGCCTTGAGCAGACATCCTTGGCATGATGGTGGCCATAATACCTCAGTGGCTGGAGACATCACCTAAACTGCTCAGAAAGGAGAAAATCAGTGAAGACAGCTGAGAGGATGAGCTCGTGAGTACATATTAAATAACACAGAATCCAGAACCCCAGAACAATAGGAGAGGAACAAAAGAATAAAAACACGGTTTGATACCTAATATCACAACTCTCTTTTACAGAAAGTCTTCCTACAGTTTTAATTGCCATAGTATGGTGTACTTATCAAAATAAAGTGACCCAAATAAAACGAGGCCATCTTAAGAAACTCTCCTCTCACTTGAATCCAGGTGAGAAATGAGACAAATCCATTGACAAATTAGAAAGACACAGGCACATTCACAAATCTGACTGTAAGAACATCAGATGAAAACAAGAGGTTGTTATGGGAAAGTGCAAGAGATTCAGAGGTAGGTGTGACAGCTCTTATCCCAAATCAAAACTGTCTTAAAATTACTTTTCAAAATCATTCTTTCCCACTCCAACTGCCTCCAGCAGTGACTACAATGTCCCCACATGGGCCCCCAACCCAGGTCTCCTGTGTCTCAGCAGCTCCTCATTTCCCACCCATCCCAGTGTCTCATTATTATTCCCAGCCCTTTGTTATCTCTGTCTGCTTCCTTTCCTGCCCTCTGCACCCAAGGACAGGAGCTGAACAGCACTGAGCAGCCTTCCTCCTGCGAAGAGAGTATTAGCACTTATGGTCATTTTTCCTCTATCACAGAAATCAAAACCAGAGAAAATTTCCTCTGACAAGAGAATTAAAAATTAGATCCTTTCTAATAATTCATTTATTAAAAGGAAATGTACTTTTATAAGTGATACCAAAAAGAAGAAAATTGAGGTGGATGTAGGAGAAATAGGATACCTTGAAGCCAGGAATATAAAGCTTCTGGAAATTCTCAAAATGCAAAGGAAAAGGCTCTTTTTCATTTATACAGATTGGGGAAAGAGGAAAAAATGTAAAGCAGAGAAATCAATATTAATGCAATATGTTTCTATAATTTACAGTTACTGCTGTTAATAGCAAAAGATATAAAATATGCTATATGCTCTAACTGGATTGCTCACAAAATTGTCTTTTTCCTCTAATCTCCCTAATTTGACCATACTGCGCCCCCCCATTCTTTCCAATCTAATTTATTCCGCTTACCCTAGGCTCCAATCAAAGTAGGCATAAGTGGTCTTAGTTTCTGTGCTATTCATACAATTTCTGCTTCCTCAGATGTTTCTCTTTTAAATCATCTGATAGTTTTATCATTATTATCAAAAATTTATCTTAAATATTTTTTTCAGCATTTTAAATTTTTTCCAAAAGATAAAGGAGATTTGAAGAGGAAAAAAGTATTTTTTTACTTTCTTTTTCTTTCCTTTTTCTCCCTTTGAGCCTTTATAAATTTCTATTTCAGCATCCCAAAAGTTGCAAATGGGTTTTTGAAAAATGACTGAATTTAACCTCAGATTATTATAGGAAAATGACCAGTCATAAGACAGCAATGGACCTGCACGGTGTAATTCGAGACTGTTGAAAGCTCTTTCACAAATATCTTCACTAACCTGTTCTATGACCTTAAATTCCTATTATGTAAGAGTATAAATCTTTTTAAAGCATTAGGTTTTCTCTTAAAATAAAACTATCCATGGAAAGGATAATGTCTCATTTCTCTGCTCAAAAATCATCCACTGATACCCCACTAGCTACTAAATAAATTCAAAGTTCTTCAACTGGTCATTCGGGGCTCTCAGAGGTGCACTAATCCTGACTTTTTAGCGTCATTCTCACTCCCCTGCCAACCCCACTCAGAAACTCAGTATCCAACAGAGCGACTACATTGCCTCCATCATCACAAGGCCTTTTTGCTCGCATCTCTGTATATCCTCTCCTCTGCTTATAAAGACACCAGTCGCTGGCTTAACGACTCATCCTACCCTGGTATGACCTCATCTTAACTAATTACATTTGCAAAGGGTCTATTTTCAAATAAGGTCACATTCTGAGGTTCTGAGTGGGCATGATTTCAGGCAAACACGATTTAACCAATTACATGCTCCAAAACTTAATATGTATGATTTCACATCATGGTTTCATGAGGCTCAGGAATCCAGGAGTGCGGATGGTTCTGACTCAGGTTCCTACAAATTCATAGTCCAGTTGTTGGTCCTCAGGCCTCAATTTCTCACTGCATGGGCTTGGTTCCATTGGCTGCCTGAGTTTCTTCCTGACAAGGAAGCTGACTTCCCCCAAAGTAGTGATTCAAGAGAGACTGAGAGCAAGAGGGACAGAGACAGAAAGACAGAGAGAATATGGGCAAAGGAGTAAGAGAGCACCCAAGAAAGAAACTGTGAGCTTTTATTACCAGTGTCAAAAGCAACATACAACTACTGTGCTGGATTCTTCTGGTCCCGTAGACCGTCCCTCATCGTGGGAGGAGATGACACAAAGTGTGGAAATCAGGAGGCTGGGATCCTTGGGGGCCATGTTGGAGGCTACCAGCCACAATAGTAATGCAACCCAATATATCATGAGAGCAATTTTAAAGTGTACGTAAATTATTCCTTTATATAATGCAATTTCAGATTAATTTTACATTGTATATTCAGAACTACTGACAATTCTAAATTTTTTAAGTATTATGGAGGACTTCCTTGGTGGCCCAGTGGTGAGGCTTCACCCTCCCGTGCAGGGGGCACAGGCTCAATCCCTGGTGAAGATGCTAAGATACCACATGCCTTGCAGCCCAAAAACCAAAACAAAACAGAAGCCATAGTACAACAAATTCAATAAGGCTTTTGAAATGGTCCACCTCAAAAAAAATCATAAAAAATAATAAAAGTATTATAGAAATATGTCCCGAAGTTAATGACTAAAACAGACCCTAAACATAACAGATGCTCACTACACTCCCCTACAGGGCTGTTGCTAACTTCTCTGGACTCAGACTAGATGTGTCTTAACACTTCTTTGTACACTTCTTAGACCAAGAAGAACATCTAAATCTTCCCACATCTTCAAAACTAGCAAAATAAGCTAGTCATCCTGCAGGGTCCCGAGAAAGAACACACAAGAGGGGACATGGTGATATAATGCAGGTGAATGCTAGGTCTGGGATCCAAGAGCCCCTCAAACGAGGAGGAGCAGTAAGAAGGGCCAGGGTAGCTGTGGGATCCACTGAACCCTAGGAGTCAGGAGAAGGACAAAAAAATGAACTTGCTGATACACAGCACCATATTGTAGGGTTGAGCTTGTATGGCTGGTATTCTTGGGATTCTAGAAGTAGTGTATTTTCAACTAGTCTATCTGTCTAGAACTCTGGTAGCCTCGGCTACACAGTGATACCCAAGGTTGAGATCATGTGACTCAATCAGCCAGGTTTTCCTTGCTGCTGCTGCTGCTAAGTCGCTTCAGTTGTGTCCAACTCCGTGCGACCCCAGAGACGGCAGCCCATCAGGCTCCCCTGTCCCTGGGATTCTCCAGGCAAGAACACTGGAGTGGGTTGCCATTTTCTTCTCCAATGCATGAAGGTGAAAAGTGAAAGTGAAGTCGCTCAGTCATGTCCGACTCTTAGCAACCCCATGGACTGCAGCCCACTAGGCTCCTCTATCCATGGGATTTTCCAGACAAGAGTACTGGAGTGGGGTGCCACTGCCTTCTCCAAGGCTTTCCTTAGGACCAGCCAAAAGAAAGACCACATTAACTGAGCTTGAAAAATAAACAACGCACAACCCCACTAAACTAACAGAACATCAATGTTAACAATTCATGAATAACTAAGATTTGCACACCTTTCAAAGGTTGCACAACAGAGAAACTAGTTAATAAATTGTGAACACTTAGGCACAAGTAAGGAGAAGAAAATGGCAACCCACTCCAGTATTCTTGCCTAGAGAATCCTGTGGACAGAGGAGCCTGGTGAGCTGCTGTCCCTAGGGTTGCACAGAGTCAGACACAACTGAAGCGATTTAGCATGCATGCACGCATTGGAGAAGGAAATGGCAACCTACTCCAGTATTCTTGCCTGGAGAATCCCAGGGACGGGGGAGCCTGGTGGGCTTCCGTCTATGGGGTCGCACAGAGTTGGACACAACTGAAGCGACTTAGCAGCAGCAGCAGCAGGCACAGTAAAACAGCTGTCTCAGCTTCCACAACTGCTATTAGTACTGCTTGACTTTTCTCTGAATCTTTAACATCTGGGCCTGATACTCCTACTCAGTGGCTTCTCTGTAGCTTGCAGTTTGTACTTCTTTGTTAATTGCAATAAGCTGGCACAGATTGCCCTTAGGAAAGAATTTCATTTGTGCCTGTACATTCAATGCCAATCCTAGAAAAACCCTGAGGTTTCTAAACCTTTGTTTTAAAGAAAATAGCTTTGTATTTTAAAGCTTTCTCTGCAGAATGCTTACAAGTATTCACCAGAAGTAACCCTATCTTCACCTAGGGGTAGAGCTAAGTCTATGACAACCCCCAAGGCCAATGCTAATGTGCTCCTCCGCTGAAATTTCCATTCAGCTGCAATCCTTCCCAGCAAAGCCAGAAAGTAATGCACTCAAGTTAAAGAAACTCTTGCAGCCATCTGCACGGTCACCCTTACAAAGTGAGAAGAAACCTGGGGAAGGAGCCCAGCCACAACAGCCTGTGCATTGCAGCAGGTCCTTGAACTCCAAGGGCCCTACAGCCAGGCCTGAGTCTTCTAATACAGGAGTTCGTTATCTTGGACCCTCCTGGCTGAAGCTGGCTTCTTGGATCCCTGGGACCAGGTACCTTCTTCTAGACGTCGAGACAGTAAAAGACGAATATACCATTGGCTCTTCCCTCTCTCTTGCTCCAGTATTCCCCATCCCATCCCAGCAACTGATGGTAAGAGTTAACTTTTATGGGATGCTTACTATGTGCCAGAAACCCCATCTAAGCAATTTTCAGGTATCTCTCATTTAAGAAATGACACTTTGGTTAAGAGGATGAATTCAAGTCAAAGTACCTGAGTTCTGCTTTACCACTTCCTAGCTGTGTGACCCTGGATAAATGAGTTAATCTCTCAGAGCTTTAGTTTCTTCATCTGTAGAATGGGCTAATAATACCCATACTTCCTAGGATCAGTGAGAGAATTAAGTGAGTTAATATAGAGAGAGTATGTAGAACAGTAGATTATAAGTATTGGACTGAAGATCATTTATGATGAATTCTGTTTTTTATGATTTGAAGTTTTTCTCTTCCTGACATTTCAAGGCAATAAAATTGACATTCTGCTTTTTATTCATCCTCATAAAATGTGAGCAATTTCCAAATAGAACCTTTACTTGAGAAACTCATGACCTAAATGGAATTAAACAACTAAAAACTAAATGCTAAACAGTGGAGGCCAGAACAGCATTGTAAAGCAATTATCCTCCAGTTAAAAAAATATATTAAAAGGCTACATACAGTTCTTGTAGGCTATTTTGTTGAATAGTACTAATCTTAGAATATCAAATAATTCTATAAAAACAGGAATTCTGACATATATTCTATATTTCTCCACCTTGTATTTTAATTTACTTAATGTTATAAGTACTTGTAGCTTCTGAAGGCATATAGTTTTCTCTAAAGGAATTCAGCTAATATATCCCATTATTATAATACTGACATTCTTTCACTATTTGAAATTCCTTAGGAGTGTTTTTATATATAAAATTATAGTTCTCACAGTCATGTTAGTTTTTCCAGAATTTTACTCTTGCAAAAATATATATTTACACTTCGTTTGACTGAGGGATTTAAGTGAGTAAAATGCATAAAGACATTTTTTACTCCAAGTTACATCTAAACTAAAAATTACCTTTATTTGAATGTTTCAACATTAATAACAAATCTGAATAATATGATATGTTCATTTTACAGATACTGTTATGCTGATATTTTATGATGGTAAATAAGTGATTGCACAATCACTACTCACACTCAAGCTCACAGACATCAGAAATGATACTGATACAGACATATACATATCAGGGCTTCAGAGAATAAACCTAAACCAAAGGTGAGTAGCATGTTTGGCTAAATACCAAAGTCAAGGCTTCAGTGCGTTTCTAATATATTAGAATAGTCTTCAGTTATGAAGGATGATAATTTATAAAACAAAGATTTGGGGAAATGCTCTGGATAACTTCAAAGTACATAAGAAAATATTTTTAATTATATACATAATATTAATATGATCCAAAGCATTTCCATTTGAACTCTTTAGATCCTGAAGAATAGAGACTTAGCAGTAGCAGCTAGCAAGCACAGGTAAAAGCAGTTTCATGTAAGGGTTAACATTGGTCAATACAAAGAGTATCAATGAAATCCAAACACTGAAGCTTAACGAAGCTAAAGAAGAGGGAGAAAAAGCAGAAGGGCAGATGTGCCAAAAGCCTCATCTAATATGGCAGGGTATCAGCAAATAAGGTCTAAAGTTGTCTGAACCAGAAAAGATGTAAGAATTATCTTTATGAAGATTCAACAAAGGAAACCAACAAAAGCACTAACAATAATTGCATTAAAATTAGAAGAGGAAGAGAATAGTGTAATATTCCTTCTTAATAGGGGGTACTCAATAGATGTATCCTAAAATAACCAATCACAAATTAGCAGGGCAAGTATATTATGTAGAAACAGAAAGATAACTACCAAAAACACTTAAGAACAGAGTCACTGAAGGATGGTTGTCTCTGGCAAGTGGGAATGGGATGAGACAAGCCACTGTGGCCTCTGTTACAAGGCTTGCTGCATGATTTTTTCAGGTCAAGGTTCAGGTATTACCAGGATAAAAAAATTTTACATGGAGTGGCTAATTGTGTTGGAGACTTTCTTTCCCTCGGGGGTTTATGTCTGCACAGATGATAAAGATGTTGGCTTGTCATAACTTCATCTCTCTTCACGCCAGAATACCTGGAGAGGAAGGAAAGTGGTCTGGGTGGCTGAGGTCCTGACAGAGATTGCTTCCATATCAGAAGGCAGCTCTGCTTCCATCTCTGTCCGGTCTCTCCCTTTCATTCGTTATGTTAATTCTGATTACGGGCAAAAGTGGGAAGCTTCCATTTTTATTTAAAAATCACATTGTGTCTCCAAAGACAGTACAGCGAAATTGTTTCTCATTTACATTTCGTTAACTCCCTCAGTCACATAATAATTCATTATTCTGTGAAAATGTGCACTAGTCTATAATATGAATGGCTTCAAAAAGCAGCATTCTTAAGAAATATAATGTCCTTCCTTACCACAGAAGTCAAACTCTGATAAAATAACATTAACATACTGATAAGCAAATTTTGCACATCAAAAATTTTATATAGATTTAACACTATTTTCAGCTTTTGTTTAATGAATATTTAATTTGGAAAGCTATGAAATAATAGGTAATTATAGCTCTACAAGAACACATATTGACATGGAGTTTAAAAGACGGTGAAAGGTGCCTTGTGCTTGCAGTGAGTTTATAATTTAAACACAAAGAAAAATTTTAAGGCTGCCAATCAAATATTCATCAGAAGAAAGAATTTATGGAGTATCTCACTTCCTCAGGGCACGTAGGCAAAGGAGACCCTAAAAATAACATAGGGCAGGTGTGGCAGACCGTGTTTAGGCAAAATCCAAACACACCCAAAAAGAACTGAAGGAGAAAAAAGTTTCCTGAGCTTGAAAGCAAATTCAACAGGATATAAGGGTCAGGTCTGGAAAAGATAGTGAGGACCGTCTGCAAAGGCCTTAGAAGTAGGGGAAAAACGGGCAAGCCCAAGAGATTGAAATAGTTCCCCACCCTTTCTTTTAGCCTCTTTTTCTTAACATGAGCAGTCCTCCAGTATCTTCAACCCTGATTCATGATAGAACCCACGTCACTCTTGCTGTCCATAAGAAAATCAATCAGGCTAATGGGTAGATCGTTAACGGGTTAGCCTTCTTAAGCAGGGTTTTAACATGCTTTAAAACTTTCTGGAATGCTACAACTAACCAGTCCCATTCCGTGAAATTCTGAGATTTTGATTCAGTTCCAGAAAACTGTATTTTTAACCAGCACTATGAGTAAGTCTGATGTGACCCATCCCCTGACCCACATTTGAAAATCACTGCACTGCACAGAAAGACAGAGGTGTTAGAGAAATCTTCACTTCTCTCTGCTGCAGGAAAATCCACCAGGGCGGGTCTTCTGCAGAATCTCTGTCCCGCATTCTCTCTTCCCGTCCTCACCCATGACTTGCTTTGGAAAATTCTCAAGGATCTTTAATTGTCCGTTCATTTCCAATCACAGGCACTAATCCTCTGGCAAGCTGGCAGTTCCTTCACACCCACTCAGAGATATTTGTAGCCTCTGGAGATCTTAGACAGGTGCTAACCCAGTAATCCTTCATCTAAGAGATTTGACTCCACGCTAGTATTTTTAATTTCTCCAATTTTTTGCTTGTGGTTGACTGACTGGCAATTGGATTCCATCCTGATTTCTTGTTGACCTGATACCATAAAGTCATTTCCTTCTGCTTATTCACCAAGCCTTGTGTCACGCATCTGTGCCCATCCCACCCCAAAGAGAGAGGGTAAACCTATCAGCGGAACAGCCAATCCATGACCTTAGAGCTAGAAAAGATGGGAAAGTCTTTGTACAGATGGAGATTCTTGAAATTACTGCTGAAAAAAATCTTCAATCTGCCCCTTTTCCCCCCCCAAATCCATCCCAGTTAAAGTTTACTACTTGTTCTCCGCATTACAATGAGCACAAACACAGGTACTGAAGCTGCATGCCAGTCCTCAGTCATGAGACGGTCAGGTCACTCGGGTGGTCTAGCATATGCTCATGGCTAAAGGCAAACGCAAATTTACTGAAAGCTACTTGAGAATGTCTTTAGACTTCCAGGGTTCTACAGATCAGTGTGAAAACACCAGCATAATAGAATTCTTATCTCGGCCACTTGGTGCCTATAGGACCATGTTAGTGGTACCTAATCTCTCTGAGCCTCACTTTCAACTCAAGCAGATTGCTCAATAATAGGCTGCCTATATTAGTACAGTACAGAGGATGCCTGATGGCTCAGTGGATAAAGAATCTGCCTGCAATGCGGAACATGCAGTTCGATCCCTGGGTTGGAAAGACCCCCTGGAGGAGGGAAATGGCAACCCACTGCCATATTCTTGCCTGGAGAAGCCCATGGACAGAGGAGCAGGCAGACTACAGTCCAAACAGTCGTAAAGAGTTGGACATGTTGAACTACTAAGAACGGAAAGCACAGAGGATGAACTGCAGAAGGGAGACAGTCCAAACAGTCGTAAAGAGTTGGACATGTTGAACTACTAAGAACGGAGAGCACAGAGGATGAACTGCAGAAGGGAACTGCAGAAGTGGAAGGACGGGCTGGAAAATGAGTGCAGCGGCTCAGTTGTGAGCAGAGAAGGGATGGGACTAGATTACCAGCAGTGGGAATGAACAAGGATAACTCCAGAAGACTAATAAAGGAAAAACTGACATTTGTGACTGACCTGCACGTTTTCCCCAACTATACTCCCAGGATATTAACAGGAGTGTGTGAAAAGTGTGATTCCATCTTTGAAGAAACCTGGGGGATTTCATAGGGGTTAGATAGTTTCATAGGGGTTAGTTAGAGCTAGCAGTAAGATTTATGGAATAAGATTTATCAGGATTTCTTAGGTTATCTTATAGCCCAATTTCTTCAAAGTTGAAGAAATTATGCTGAAAAAAATCTTCAGTATGATTGACAAATACGGATGTGCTGTAACAGAAAAAAAGAAAGGCTGCTTGAGTAGACATCCCTGACAAACAAAAGAGCCTTTGACGATAAAAGTGGGATGGCAGCTATAGCAAAAAAACCCAAAGTTTCCTCACCCTGGCAACTCCAAAGATGATTTCCTGTAGCACATACCTCAGGTGGAGTCCTGGCTAGACAGCCAGTTGTTACTGTAGCTTCCCAGAAATTACCAAGTGAAGCCATCAACAGCCTAATATAACCAAGCTGAAAGGTCAAACTAGGAACTTAAAATACCCAATATATGGGACATATAGGAAACCCAAACTCAGAAGCAAGTGCATCTCATGGTTCTAATAGTCTGCTCTGAAAAAGGATTTAAACATCAAAGGTGTGAGTGAGGTAAATGGATTTAACAACAGAATATGATCAGAGATACAAATGCTGTGGTTATAGGCAGTGACTCCTCACAGTGTCTGATAACAGGTGTTTTATAGTGTTTTCTGTTAATTAAATCTAAACACAATTTTGTGGCGAGATTATTTGTCTTGTGTTTCAGACAGTTCCAAGCGCGTTGGGTAAGAAATGATATACCATGCTCAATATTCCAGGAAATGAATTACCTGGGGGAATTCAGTGAAGATTGTAGAATTATGCCCCTGCCTTTTAATATCCATCTGCTATTTTTTTCCATTGGTTTTGCTGACTGTTTAAACTTGTTAGCTGACATAGGACATCAGGTATGAAGCGTGTAAGGAATTTTGGTGGGATAAGACAAATACAACCAGCAGATAGGGGTTAGGTTATGACTGGGATTTGGGTCCAGGTGCAAGCCTGCACCAGGACAGGACTGGGACAATGCACTGGAGTGACTCTTACCCATTTCTCTAAGCTGAGGCCACACTGAAGCACCAGGAGGCTGGAGACAGCTTGAAGACTAAGGAAGCAAAGGAGATATTGCTAAGGATGATGCCAAGGGTCAGCCACGGGTCAAGGTAAGGAGAAAAGTAATGAAGGCAGATCTACACTGTCCAGTAAAATTAAGAGTCTATGCAGTCACAACACTGAAAGACTACAGAGATGCGTGAAGCCAATAGTATTCTATTTAATGGCATGGCTAGAACAAAAGACACAGCCTGAATACCAAATTATTTATTCTGGCTTCAGATTTGGGTAAACAAAAAGCAGATCAGTCACAATATAATTGGGCTTTCCAGGTGGCTCAGTGGTGAAGAATCCACCTGCCAGTGCAGGGGATGTGGGTTCAATCCCTGAATCAGAAAAATTCCCTGGAGAAGGAAATAGCAACCCACTCCAGTATTCTTGCCTGGGAAATCCCATGGACAGAGGAGTCTGGTGGATTTCAGTCCATGGGGTCAGAAGAATCAAACACAACTGATGGACTAAATAATAACAACAACAGCACAATATATAAACTGATTCTCTACATTCATAGATGGGTATTGATTTGACTGGAACCTGAAGAATTCAATCATAATCGTTATGGTTATAGTTTTTAATGCCTGGTTTGTGATACATGCAGCAGAAAAAGCTTTCTGATGTCCAGACATCACACCTGAGAGGAATTCGCTCGTCTATAAGCCACAGAGAAAATAATTGAAGGAATCTTGGTCTTCTCACAAACATGTTTTCAATAACCTGGTATTCCTACATCCTTCTCTGTCTTTGTAGTTGATCCAAATAATTTCTCGAGCATTTTAATGTTGTCTCATTATAAGGTGTGGTTTTGTAAGAATTAGGCTTGACCAAGATGATCTCTCGGTAATAGAATCTACTAATATTAACTAAGGAGATGAGGGAATTGACCTAAATACCCAAGTTAGGAAACAAAGACTTAACTTTGTGTTTTCAGCACTCAGAGGATGTTGTGAGGCTCAGAGCCTATGATCACTCAGTGTCAAGTCAATGAAAGATCGGAGCTTATTGCAAGTTGAACTTAGTATTTTCTAAGGCAATACTGTTCATGGAAATATGTGAACTGCTAATACGGATTTCCTTGGTGGCTCAGATGGTAAAGAATCTGCCTACAATGTGGGAGACCCAGGTTCGATCCCTGGATTGGGAAGATCCTCTGGGGAAGGAAATGGCAACCTACTCCAGTACTCTTGCCTGGAAAATCCCATGGACAGAGAAGTGTGGCTACAGTTCATGGGGTTGCAGAGTCGGACACGACGGAGCGACTTCACTACTTCACTAACATGCTAATATGAACCACATGCACAATTTTAAATTTTCTAGTGGCCATATTGGGCTTCCCTGATAGCTCAGTTGGTAAAGAATCCACCTGCAATGCAGGAGCCCTGGGTTCAATCCCTGGGTTGGGGAAGATCCCCTGGAGAAGGGAAAGGCTACCCACTCCAGTATTCTGGCCTGGAGAATTCCATGGACTGTATAGTCCATGGGATCTCAAAGAGTAGGACATGACTGAGCAACTTTCATTTTTTTTCACTTTCAGTGACCACATTAAAAAAGGTAAAAAGAAAGAGGTGAAATTAATTTACATGATACATTTTAACATAATATAGCCAAAATGTTATAATTTCAACACATACTCAATATTTTTAAATTATTAATCGTACATTTTACATTCTCTTTTGTTACACCAAGTTATTGAAATTCAGTGTGTATTTTACACTGACAACACGTCTTAGTTCAGACTAGCCCCAACTATTCTTAAGGGCTAGTCTTAGTTTGGACTGTTCTGAACTAAGACTAGCCCTTAACTATTGAGTTAAGGACTCAATAGCCCCATATGATTAGTGGCTACCATAAGGTCAACGGAGTCCTAAGATCTCAAATGGGTAGTGAAGTTCAAATAGACAGGGAAAAAACACTTACTGAATATTTTGTACAACAAATCAAGCTTTCAAAAACATCGCATTGTTTGAACATATATCATATGACATAGATATTATAATTATCTATGTCAATAGACATAATTATCTGTAAGCAAAGTCACTGCTTTATTGTTAAAAAAGAAAGAGTTTTTTGTTTGTTTCCAAATTAAGAAAAGCTATCCATTAGTTAATTTTTGTGGTAGAATGCTTCAATCCAACAGGATTTGAAGACCAGTGCTTTGGAATAACATGGGTCACACACAGCTCCGAAAACAATGAAAACGGGCACAAATTTGATGGGGACGGGGGGGGGGGGGGGGGAGGGTGGGGGGGAGAAGGGAGGGGAAAGGAAAGAAAGGAGGAGAGGCTATGACAATGACAAAGGACCTGGGGGAGGGGCTTCATCTCCACTGCATTTTGCCAAGAGCCAGTCCTTATCTTATGATTATACAGTGGAAGTGAGAAATAGATTTAAGGGCCTAGATCTTATAGATAGAGTGCCTGATGAACTATGGAATGAGGTTCGTGACATTGTACAGGAGACAGGGATCAAGACCATCCCCATGGAAAAGAAATGCAAAAAAGCAAAATGGCTGTCTGGGGAGGACTTACAAATAGCTGTGAAAAGAAGAGAAGCGAAAAGCAAAGGAGAAAAGGAAAGATAAAAACATCTAAATGCAGAGTTCCAAAGAATAGCAAGAAGAGATAAGAAAGCCTTCTTCAGTGATCAATGCAAAGAAATAGAGGAAAACAACAGAATGGGAAAGACTAGGGATCTCTTCAAGAAAATCAGAGATACCAAAGGAACATTTCATGCAAAGATGGGCACGATAAAGGACAGAGATGGTGTGGACCTAACAGAAGCAGAAGATATTAAGAAGAGGTGGCAAGAATACACAGAAGAACTGTACAAAAAAGAGCTTCAAGACCTAGATAATCATGATGATGTGATCACTGACCTAGAGCCAGACATCTTAGAATGTGAAGTCAAATGGGCCTTAGAAAGCATCACTACGAACAAAGCTAGTGGAGGTGATGGAATTCCAGTGGAGCTATTCCAAGTCCTAATGATGATGCTGTGAAAGTGCTACACTCAATATGCCAGCAAATTTGGAAAACTCAGCAGTGGCCACAAGATTGGAAAAGGTCAGTTTTCATCCCAATCCCAAAGAAAGGCAATGCCAAGGAGTGCTCAAACTACCAAACAATTGCACTCATCTCACACGCTAGTAAAGTAATGCTCAAAATTCTCCAAGCCAGGCTTCAGCAATATGTGAACCGTGAACTTCCTGATGTTCAAGCTGGTTTTAGAAAAGGCAGAGGAACCAGAGATCAAATTGCCAACATCCGCTGGATCATGGAAAAAGCAAGAGAGTTCCAGAAAAACATCTATTTCTGCTTTATTGACTATGCCAAAGCCTTTGACTGTGTGGATCACAATAAACTATGGAAAATTCTGAAAGAGATGGGAATACCAGACCACCTGATCTGCCTCTTAAGAAATCTGTATGCAGGTCAGGAAGCATCAGTTAGAACTGGTCATGGAACAACAGACTGGTTCCAAATAGGAAAAGGAGTACGTCAAGGCTGCATATTGTCACCATGTTTATTTAACTTATATGCAGAGTACATCATGAGAAATGCTGAACTGGAAGAAACACAAGTTGGAATCAAGATTGCCGGGAGAAATATCAATAACCTCAGATATGCAGATGACACCACTCTTATGGCAGAAAGTGAAGAGGGGCTAAAAAGCCTCTTGATGAAAGTGAAAGTGGAGAGTGAAAAGGTTGGCTTAAAGCTCAACATTCAGAAAACGAAGATCATGGCATCTGGTCCCATCACTGCATGGGAAATAGATGGGGAAACAGTGGAAACAGTGTCAGACTTTGTTTTTCTGGGCTCCAAAATCACTGCAGATGGTGACTGCAGCCATGAAATTAAAAGACGCTTGCTCCTTGGAAGGAAAGTTATGACCAACCTAGATAGCATGTTCAAAAGCAGAGACATTACTTTACCAACAAAGGTTCGCCTAGTCAAGGCTATGGTCTTTCCTGTGGTCATGTATGGATGTGAGAGCTGGACTGTGAAGAAGGCTGAGCGACGAAGAATTGATGCTTTTGAACTGTGGTGTTGGAGAAGACTCTTGAGAGTCCCTTGGACTGCAAGGAGATCCAACCAGTCCATTCTGAAGGAGATCAATCCTGGAATTTCTTTAGAAGGAATGATGCTAAAGCTGAAACTCCAGTATTTTGGCCACCTCATGCGAAGAGTTGACTCATTGGAGAAGACTCTGATGCTGGGAGGGATTGAGGGCAGGAGGAGAAGGGGACGACAGAGGATGAGATGGCTGGATGGCATCACTGACTCGATGGATGTGAGTCTGAGTGACCTCCGGGAGCTGGTGATGGACAGGGAGGCCTGGCGTGCTGCGGTTCATGGGGTCGCAAGGAGTCGGACACGACTGAGCGACTGATCTGATCTGATGACTCTATACAGCTTTATTGCACTAGTTTGCAATTATTTATCGCTCTGCTTTTTTTATTCACAAGAGACACATCTGAAAGTGTGTCTCAGCTATTTATTCTGATCACCTTGATGACTGATACAGATCACCATGGCCTGCCCCACACAAAAGTATGGGCAGTGACCTACAAATGTCCTTTCTGCCCCCAAATGCCTCCTCCAATTCCCACAGTGATGCCTGAAATCCACAGAGAGCCTTCCTCTGGGTAAAGAGAGGATTTCCCAGATTTGAGGCATTTGATTGATTATATTGGTCATTATTTCTGCCAAATCTGTATGTGCTGTGCTGTGTTTAGTCGCTCAGTCATGTCCAACTCTTTATAACCCCATGGACTGTCACCTGCCAGGCTCCTCTGTCCATGGGGATTCTCTAGGCAAGAATACTAGAGTGGGTTGTCATGCCCTCCTCCAGGGGATCTTCCCAACCCAGGGATAGAACCCAGGTTTCCTGCATTGCAAGCCAGTTCTTTACTAACTGAGCCACCAGGGAAGCCCAAGAACACTGGAGTGGGTAGCCTATCCCTTCTCCAGGGGATTTTCTCAACCCAGGAATTGAACTGGGGTCTCCTACATAGCAGGTGGATTCTTTACCAGCTGAGCCACCAGGGAAGCCCGCCAGATCTGTATACCACCTGTTCTATTACTTATTCAATGTTTTCTTTAAACCAACTCCTTTTCCACTGAAACAAACTTACAAAGAAAAGAAACTATATCATTCAGTTCAGTTCAATTCAGTAGTTCAATCATGTCCAACTCTTTGCCACCCCATGAATCACAGCACGCCAGGCCTCCCTGTCCATCACCAACTCCCAGAGTTTACTCAACTCATGTCCATCAAGTTGGTGATGCCATCCAGTCACCTCATCCTCTGTCGTCCCCTTCTCCTCCTGCCCCCAATCCCTCCCAGCATCAGAGTCTTTTCCAATGAGTCAACTCTTCGCATGAGGTGGCCAAAGTATTGGAGTTTCAGCTTTAGCATCAGTCCCTCCAATGAACACCCAGGGCTGATCTCCTTTATAATAGACTGGTTGGATCTCCTTGCAGTCCAAGGGACTCTCAAGAGTCTTCTCCAACATCACAGTTCAAAAGCATCAGTTCTTCGGCGCTCAGCTTTCTTCACAGTCCAACTCTCACATCCATACATGACCACTGGAAAAACCATAGCCTTGACTAGACGGACCTTTGTTGGCAAAGTAATGTCTCTGCTTTTGAATATGCTATCTAGGTTGGTCATAACTTTCCTTCCAAGGAGTAAGCATCTTTTAATTTCATGGCTGCAATCACCATCTATGTCATTACCAAAAAGTAAAACCTACACAATTTGCCATAAAAAAAAAAAATACTCTAAAGATAGAAACACCACCATTACACTTTACAGTGTTACATTAACACTCCAAATCATCATGCTTACCACCAGTGGTAAAAGACCACTTACTAGGAAATAAATGGGTTAAGAATTTCCAAATACTTTAAAAGGTGACTGCAAAAAAATATGAATATCATAGAGCAGAGGTAGCATTCATAAATAGCTAGGAAAGCCGCTTGAGGAGGGAATCTGGTTTATGTTAGCATTCTCATCTTTACTGTGCCTAAGAATCACCTGGGAAGCTTATTTAAAATATAGGTTTCTAGGTCCCACAGCAGATTTCATAGATTTAGCAGAACTGGGTTGGGTGTGAATATATGCATTTTAATCGAATTCCTCAGGTGGTTTGGATGTAGTCAGTGCAAAGCACCCAAGAAATCCTGGGATGCTGCACTGCAACCCAGTAAGAGATGTGAAGCTAAGTCACAGACAACAGTGCTCTGGGGCAGCAATAGGACCTAATATACAGCCGATGCACAGGGGCTGGGGTGGGGGAGGGAGAGATCTGGAGGCAGCCCCATCAGTTCCGCTGTTTTGTGGAATGTCCCTTTCCAGATGACCAGAGCTTAATGCAACCATCTATTCACTTCAGTATAAACCCAGCAACAACATGGCTTCAATAGTTATAAATAAATCATATACATCAGCCCTGGATGGAATCTCTCTCTGCGGGTGTCTCCTGTATTCCCCTCTCTCAGAGAAGATAAAGGTCATGTGTTTATTTAGGATATTAGGAATTTATATAAAGCTTCCACTTGCTCATGACAGTCCACATGAAAGATGCGAGATTTCAGGTTGACATAAAAAGGATGAGTAGAGAGGATGTGCTTGAACTTTTCCAGCAAAGTGAATGAATCAGAATGGATCCTATAGGGAAAAAAAGTCATTCCCAACAAAAGCCCTCCAGGGCCAGAGACAGAAAAACCTCAGCAGGGGCCTGTCTGCAATTTGAGATGCTTTCTGGTTTCCCCTTATCTCACATCAAATATTATGGTTGCTGTGTGGGAAGCTTCTAAGATGGTGCCCATGAGGCCTGCCCCCTGGTATCCATGCCCTTGTGTAATCCCCTCCCCTGCAGTGGGGTCAGAATCCAGTGACTTCCTTCTAACTTATAAAATAGGGCAAAAGTGATGGGATGTACCTCTGAGATGGTGATAATCGTGCCTGTGTGCTCAGTTGTGTCTGCCTCCTGCAACTCCATGGACTGCAGCCCACCAGGTTTCTCTGTCCATGGAATTTTCCAGACAAGAACAGTTGAACTGGTTGTCATTTGCTTCTCTAGGGAGGCTTCATGACCCAGGAATTGAACCTGTGTCTCCTGCACTGGCAGGCATGTTCTTTACTAACGGAACCACCAAGGGAGCCACCCCTGAAATGAGGCTCCACAACAGTGACTTCCATCTTGCTCATGCTCTCTCTCTGGCTCTTCCTGCTTGCTCCTTCTGATGAAACAAACTACCATTTTGTGAGATGCCCTGCAGAGAGGTCCATGTGGCAAGAGACTGAGGAGTTATATCAGTTCCTATGGCTGCTGTAACAGATGAGCACAGACTTGCTGGCTTAAAACAACAGAAATGTATTCACTCCATTCTGGAGATTGGAAGACTGAAACGAGTTTCATTGACTGTAATCAAGGTGTCAGCAAAGCTGTGGCTTCCTCTGGAGGCTCTAGGGGAGAATCTTTTCCTTGGCACTTCCAGCCCTGGTGGCTGCCAGCATCCTTGACTGTGGCTGCATCATTCCTATCAACACCGCTATGGTCACAGTGCCCCTCCTTTCCTGTGCCGAGTCACCCTGTGCCTCTCTTTCATAAGGATACTGCTGATGGCTTTAAGGGACCACCTAGAGAGCCCAGGAAAATCTCCTCCTCTCAAAAATCTTAATCTAGGACTTCTCTGGTGGTGCAGAGGTAAAGAATCCACCTGCCAATGCAAGGGATGTGGGTTTGGTCCCTGGGCTGAGAAGATCCCACATGCCACAGGGCAGCTAAGCCCATGTGCCGCAACTACTGAGCCCCCGCACCTGGAGCCTGTGCTCCGCAACAATGAGAGACCCACACACCGCAACGGAGAGTAGCCCACATGTGCCACAATTAGAGAAAGTCCTCACTCAGCTATCAAGACCCAGGGTAGTCAAAAATAAATAAATAATTTTTTTAAAGTCTTAATCTTATTCACAAAAACTTATCATATGGTAAATTTTATATTATGTACTTTACCACAATTTTTTTAAAAATTTTAAGATCAAAGTGTTAGGTGCTCAGTTGTGTCCGATTCTTGGCACCCCATGGACTGTGGCCTGCCAGGCTCCTCTGTCCATAGGATTCTTCAGGGAAGAATACTGCAGTGGGTTGCCATTCCCTTCTCCAGGGGATCTTCCCAACCCAGGGATCGAACCCGGGTCTCTCGCGTTGTTGATGAATTCTTTACCACCTGAGCCACCAGGGAAGCCCAATTTTTTTCTTTTTAATTTAAAGATAACATACACATGTCTCAGAGATAAAGACCTGACGTCTTTGGGAGCCATGATTCCACCCACTACAAGTGATTCCTAGCCAACAACTAGCGAAGCGCTGAAGCCAGTTCAACAGTCAGTGAGGAACTCAGTCCTGCCAAGTGACCGCTTGAGTGAGCTCAGAAGCAGATCCTTCTCCGGTCCAGCCTGGAGGTGACTGCAGTCCAGATGAAGCCCTGCAGACAGTCTGCAGAGACTCCAGCCAGAGAACCCAGCTGAACTGTGCCCAGATTCCTGAGTCACAGAAGCTATGAGATAATACAGGCTCCTGTAACCAAGTTTGGGGCTGCTGCTAAACAGCACCAGATGACTGACAGTTGCTTTGTCCAGGCTTGTAGAATGTCAGTTCATTACATTGTATTCACGTCTATGACATGAGAACGGAACCAAAGCTGTTTTGCTGATGGAGGCCACCTAAGCCCGCAAGATGCAGTGAGAAAAAACCCACTTTCTGCAGGACCTTAAGCAAGGTCTCTGCGACTTTGTTTCCACTTGTGTTAGATGGAGTTAATGATACTCTCCCAATAGTATTGTTGATAATACTTCATGACATATGTAAAGCAACCTCTTCAGGATCTGGCATATAGTAAGTGCTCAATAAATAGTAGTCTATGTACTATTTTTACATGCCTTAAGAAAACATATGTGGTTTTCCCAGGTGGCTCAGTGGTAACGAATCTGCCTACCAATGCAGGAGACACAGGTTCAATCCCTGTGTTGGGAAGATCCCCTGGAAGAGGAAATGACAACCAATTAATTCCTGGGAAATCTCATGGACAGAGAAGCCTGGTGGGCTACAGTCCATGGGGTTGCAAAGAGTCGGACACGACTGAGTGACTGAGCATGCATGCATGCGAGAAACCATGTATTTTAAAACAAAATAGAATTAAGTATATTTTAGCATCTCGGATGTTTTAAATGAAAATATTGTTTCTCCAAGGCCAATGACTTAGTGGTACATTAAAAAAAAAAATCTAATATCTCCTATAATGGATTCTCTCATTTCCAAAGGCCATACCAGCTGTACTCTGGGCACCCTTTTGACAGTTGATCCTGTTTGAAACATTAAAAATAGTTAATATAAAATATGGACTCGGGAAAGGAAGGAATTGATAAAGAAATCAAGACCAAATTGTTTCAGCTGGAGTCAGTGAACCATTTCTTGACAGAGAGAGATGATGCAATCACTTACCAGGAGAAAACTAACAAAGGACCTTGAAGCCAAGTATGAGTCTGGGAAACTGCTCAGCGATGGATGGCAGGTCGATTTAGGAGGCAAGGACAGAATGAAGAGGTAGTAACATCCCTTGGAGGGTGGGGGAGATCGTTTCAGAAGCAGTCTGTGGGGGAAAAGGCTGAAGGTTAATGATAGGGGACTCTGAAAGATGTGGAAGCCAGAGAGTTATGGTGACATCCTCTCTCTTATGCAAAAGGTTTGATCTAGAGTCTCATCCCTGAACTTGATCAGCACTTAACCTCTGCTCTCTCCTCATCCCTGAAATAAGGAATCATCTGGATCATCTCCCGGGTCTCTTTTAGCTGACATTCACAGCCACTGCCCATGTGAAAATGAATTATTCCCTCACACATATGCTCAGCTTACCGATGAACGGTGAAATTCGCTGGGGACAGTCAGCTGCTACTCAGCTTCACTTTCTGCTCTTTTTCTAGTGTAAGTTATTATTCATTTAGGAAGAGAATCGGCACTTAATATGTGAGAGAAAAAGCACCCAAGAGATGGCTTTTCAAGGGCCTCTGCGCAGCCTGGGAAAACAATTTATCTTCCCCCTAATGCTGACAGTTAAGAGTCACTGGGGCTTCCCTTGCAGGCTCAGGTGGTAAAGACTCTGCCTGCAAGGCAGAAGACCCAGGTTCAATCCCTGGGTTGGGAAGAGCCCCTGGAGAAGGGAATGGCTACCCACTGCAGTATTCTTGCCTGGAGAATCCCCACGGACAGAGGAGCCTGGCAGGCTACAGTCCATGGGGTAGCAAAGAGTCAGAGACGACTGAGCAACTAACATTTTCACTTTTCACTTTCAACACTGACAGTAAGAACCACTGCAGCAGCTGACCTTGAGTACTGAGAAGGAAGACTGAGGTGGTTTGGATGGAGGTGGTTACGGCACCAACAGTCATGTCTATACACACATGTTTTCTGGAGTTCAGGGGCATTTGTTTTCTTTTTAAAGGAAAAAGAAAAAAGTAAGTCAAATTGTTTATTCCTTTTCCAAAATATTTTATATTTACTAGCTTTTTATTTGTGTCAGAGATTAATATGCATGGGGAAAGGAGGTGCTGAGTGTTTCTTTGTTATCTCCATGTTTCCAGGCCTCCCCTTCTTTCATAAGCATAGAGGCTGTCTCAGCAACCCTGGTTTATACATACAGACACTGACGCTTCCATTCCTGTCAACCTTGACCTTTGCTTCCTTGCACCTCCCTCCCAGTCACCCAGCCAGTGGGCAGCCAAGCGCAGGCCGCTCCCCAGAAGGCTTTGCAGTTACCTGGCAACAGTGACAATCTGCGAACAGGAGACAAAACAGCAGCAGACACAGAGAGAGCAGCTTCATCCAGAATCTAAAAGAGGTAACGAGAAGGGAGGCAAATGGCTCTTTTTATCAATGGTTTTTATCCCCGCCTGTGCTGTTCTCCTGGATCCCCAACTCCCAATTTCTATCATCACCTGGTAAAAATAGCCTCCAATTGGAGAGTTTCACAAGAGCCAGAGAGACTCACATGGAAGAGTGTACTTGGGTAGACTCACTAATCACTCCCTCCCTTAACCCCAGTGTGGAATGCTCAGGAGTTAATCAACCTAGTTTCCATCTGGGCACCTGCTGTGTTTCAATCCAAGGATGTATTCTGACCATCTAATTATCTTTCCAAGATAACATCTGAAATTCTGTGTACTGAGAAGCACTGACAAGCCATTATCTCACATCTTGCCTCCTTAACCATAATTCTACAGTGAGTGGTCTTTGGTGGGGGTGGGGGTAGGGGGTGGATAAGCATAGTAGCTAACAATAGCTAATGTTTACTGAAAGCTTACTCTGTTCCGGCCACCGCTCTGAACACTTTAAACTTTCGAAACAGTCCTATGAGATCAATAATATCATTATCTCCATTTTACCGATGGAAAAACTAGAGGTCAGAATGACTGTCAAACGTCATACATCCATTAAGAGCAAGGCCAGGATTTAAATTTGCTTCAGTGTTTGAACTCATGTTCTGAATCACCTTGTTAGGTAAATGAAAGCTGGAGACTGTAGGATTTGCTAAGAGAGAACTTGCCTGAATGGTAAGACAGAGGTGAAAAGCAGAAACTGTAAGAGTCAGTGGATAAAAATTAATTATGCTACAGTCATCTAATAGAATATGCTAATCAAAACTTACTCCTCCATTAAAGTGGGATTGTGTAATTATAGGAGAGGCTGATCAACCCTCTTGGAAGAGTTCTGGGAAACTACGTAAACTCCCACAGGTCACAGAGCATATAAATGTCAACCTACAGGGACAATGACCCCTGAGGACTTTGTCATCCTCATCTTCTGCGATTTGATGAGCAAAGCAACATGGGCCACGTGAGTCAGCACAAACAGAACGGGGTGTGGAATGAGATGACCAAGTCGCGGGTTGCTTGTCCACACGCTTTGTGACCTCAAAGAAGTCCATTCCATAAACATTCACAGGGCTTACATGTTGCACACCAAGTGCTGATGTAAGGACTGAGGAAGTAGGAAATCCCAGCCACGCATCATGTGCTGACGTGGGATCACAAGCTCAAGGAGCAGGGAGAATTGCGAACAGTTTCGAACATTTTCCGTATCTCTAGACTGAGATGACTAATTGCAACTTCTCCTGTTGTTGTGAGCATCAGACTAGATAATAGCTGTGAGAAGGACTTACGGACTGCAAAAAAGGCATGCAAAGTTAATACTGATTATCAATGCGAAGACTGAGCTCTTAAAATAATTCACAGATATTATTATCATGGCTATTACCCTGCACGACTTGACCCCTGCTATCCTCTCCAACTTTATTTCTCACATGCTCCCAGTTTCTCTTCTTCTTCGCACAGGCCAGCACTATCCCTGCCTTCGGGTCTGCACTGTCTGAGATGTCCTTACTCCAGTCATCTGGATGGCTCATTCTGGAAGGACCTACAGAGGTCCTCCCTACTCATCCTATCTAAAACATAGAGAACATGTGGGGCATCCCTAGTGACCCAGTGGTTAAGACTCTGCTTTCAATGCAAGGGGCATGGGTTCAGTCCTGGTCAGGGAACTCGGATCACACATGTCTCACAGCATGGCCAGAAAGTAACAATTAAAAAAATAATCACAATAAAGGGCTTCCCTGGTGGCTCATTAGTAAAGAATCCACCTGCCAGTGCAGAAGACACATGTTCAATCCCCAGTCCAGGAAGATCCCATATGCCACAGAGCAACTAAGCCCATGAGCCACAACTACTAAATATGTGCTCCAGAGCCTGTGAGCCACAACTACAGAGCCCACCTGCTGCAACTACTGAAGCCTGCAGGTCCTAGAGCCTGTGCGCCCAGCAAGAGAAGCCACTGCCGTGAGAAGTCCACGCACCACAACTAGAGTGCGTAGTCGGCTCACCACAACTAGAGAAAAGCCTGCTCATCAGAGAAGACCCAGCACAGCCAAAAATAAATAAATAAAAATAAAATCATAAAAAAAAGAGATGGGTAAACTGGAGTCTGTCCCTAGTAAGTCCCACAGGATCCTGCTTGGTTTCACTACAATGATCATTTTAAAAAATAAAATAAAATAGAGATGTGTGCGCACACATGTACACACACACATATATACAATGCACACATACACACATGCATACACATATGCACACAATAACACATGCACACAGATATGGGCATACACACATTCACTTTTGCGTGCACACACATCACTCTGCTTCCTCATCCTTTATTTTTCTTCTGCATACTATCTCGTCCTAAAATTGTGTTTTTACATGTTTGCTCACACACCTGTTACCTGACTCTCCCACTGGAATGTAAGGTCCATGAGGACAGGGACTTAGTCTCCTTAATATTCTATTTCTAGTGCCCAGAGCAGTGTCTGACTCATAACACAGTTCCGTAATTATTGAGATAGAACTCACATACCACACAATTTACTTCTGGTGCTCAACGGTTTTTAGTATACTCACAAAGTTGTGTAACCATCACCACAACAGGTTTTAGAACATTTTCATCCCCTCAAAAAGAAACCCCATACCCATCAGCAGTCACTCTCTGTTCCCCCGAAAGTTCCCACCCTACTAATCTCCCCCACCCTACTAATCTACTTTATTTCTGTGAATTTGCCTATTCTGGACATTTCATGTAAATAGAATCATACTATACATGATCTTTTGAACATTAAAGTTTAATGAATGAATGGGAGAAAATGTTGAATCCAATTTTTGCCACTCCTTCTAGATACCTGTAGCTCCCCAGATAGTTTCCTTCCCTGAGTTTTGAGCAATCTATTAGTCAACCTAAGAAACCAAGAATCCTTCTGGCAAAAATATAGCAAAAAATCTCATTTATTCATAGTGCACTTTTGTTTGTTTTTTAATTGTGACATTTTGACAGGCGTTGAACAGAAGCCTCCCTTAGCACTATCAACAGAAAAAAAGGAAAGGCTGACAGCAAGTAAATACTTGAAATGAAAGTCTGAAGGGCCTCTTTATTTACTTAAGAGACCAACTGTTTTCATACACTCTGAATGACAAATGATTTAATTCTAATCTAAGCAGAGGCCAACGAGTCTGGTACTCTGATATGTTGATTACAAATCACTCCCTATTCATTAAAGCAGGACCTTGATCAAGCAACTTCAGCACACATAATTCCCCACAACCGTGGACTTGAAAGTCGTAAAATGGCCTTTTATTATTTACAAGCATTTCATAATCAACTTCACCAACCAAACTGGCTTTACCATTCAATTATTTTAAATTAGTGAGGTTTTAGTGCATAAATACTCTTTTCCAACACACACTGTCAAACGATTTCTCATATTTGATTCCAGTAAGAGTAACTGATGTTAGTATCTCCCACTATGAACCCAGCTTCCCAGGTAGCTTGGTGGTAAAGAATCTGCCTGTCAGTGCAAGAGACACAGGAGTCGTGTGTTCGATCCCTGGGTCGGCAAGATCCCCTGGAATAGGAAATAGCAACCCACTCCAGTATTCTTCTGGAGAAGGAAATAGCAATCCACTCCAGTATTCGTGCCTGGAGAATTTTATGGTGATTGGGTATAACTTCTCACCCAGTGCTGGAATCCAAACCATAGCTTCCCTGGCTTGACTGCATCCCAGGGACAGGGGGCACACGTCTGCTGGAGGTATCTCCCTCCAGCATTCCAGACAACATTAATGCCCTAGAGTTGTTCCTTAGAGTAAACTCTCCGCGTATCCTAACTTAAAGATTTAGTGCAAGTTCTTGGAGTCCAAGAAGAGGGGAAGCCTACTTCTTCCTGGCCAGAGCAAGTGAGTCCCCTGAATATCTGAAGACAGATTGCCTCCTTCAGAATTCTTCCCTGAGCTTAAAAAAAAAAGAAAACCCAGGCCATCCTACAGCTTGGTTCCTCTCTGCTGAAGCCTCCCACCACCACCACCTTTCTGATCACCCACCACTGAAGCAGTTCATTTCTGCCCCTCACTGTGCGTGCTCAGTCCGCCAGTCATGTCTGACTCTTTGCAGTCCCGTGGAATGTACCCTGCCAGGCTCCTCTGTCCCTGAAATTTTCCAGGCAAGAAAACGGGAATGGGCTGCCATTCCCTTCTCCAGGACATCTTCCCAACCCAGGGATCCAAACTTGCGTCTCTTAGGTCTCCTGCACTGGCAAGTGGATTCTTTACCACTAGCGCCACCTGGGAAGCCCATCCCTCACTGCAAATATGCAATATAGGCACTTTACTGTGAACCTTTCCAGTTAAAAGGGGGTCACATGTGCCTCATATTAATTGCTAAAATACCCTCTTAAATGCAAACACAATCTATATGAATTGCTGAGATCATACAGATAAAACGATCCATATTGAGGGATGTCCATGGGCTTTTCATATTCATGTGTGGGGTCAAGGGCTGCTTTGAGCTAAAATGAGCAGATTCCACTGAAACAAAGAACAATATCCACTCAGGAGCTCTGACCTGCAAGTCCTATCTTTAGACACATGTAATTTCAGCCGAAGTTATCATGAATCAAACCAGGAAAGCCAGAGCTATTTCAGCAGCTGTGAAAACAAAACCCATGATATCAAGCTACTTGTATCCATTTAATTTGGAGCTTTCCTGTGGAGGAAAAAGTAAATTTCAGCACGCTTCCCATTTAAGGATGCCACACAGAGAATGTTTTGTGTCTTCACAAGTCCTTCCAGAGGGTAATCGGTGCCAAAATTTAAGGGGAAGAAGTGACAGTCTATTTTTGTCAGGGCTGCTTAGACATTACCGGAATCAGAATACTGCAGTTCAAGGTCTGATCTGTTTCCATCCTCTCCATTCAAACCAATAACAAGTTCACCCAGAAATAACCAGTTGGAGGGACTTGAGTCCCACCAACTGTGGCCATTTCCAGCCAGGGAGACAACTCTGGTGCAAGATTAGAACCAACTAGAAGCATCAAGCAGTTTCTTTCCAAGAGGCAGCAGCATACAGAAAAGAAAGAAGGCATTGAAAGTTAGTCTAAGCAGCATTAAATCACAGCTCTACCGTTTCTGATGAGTAACTGAGGAAATGACCTAACCACCCTTAGTCTTTAGTTTTTCCATTCTTAGTTTTTCCACTAGTCATGTATGGATATGAGAGTTGAACCACAAAGAAAGCTGAGCACCAAAAAATTGATGCTCTTGAACTGTTGGAGAGGACTCTTGAGAGTCCCTTGGACTGCAAGGAGATCGAACCAGACAATCCTAAAGGAAATCAACCCTGAATATTCATTGGAAGGACTGATGCTGAAGCTGAAGCTCCAATACTTTGGCCACCTGATGAGAAGAACTGACTCACTGGAAAAGACCCTTATGCTGGGAAAGATTGAAGGCAGGAGGAGAAGGGGACGACAGAGGATGAGATAGATGGTTGGATGGCATCACCAACTCAATGGACATGAGTTTGAACAGGCTCCAGGAATTGGTGATGAACAGGGAAGCCTGGTGTGCTGCAGTCCATAGGGTTGCAAAGAGTCAGACTGAGCAACTGAACTGAACTGAACCAAACTGAATCCTTAGTCTGTTTCTTCCTCTAAAAATAGGGTTCTCGATACTTACCTCAAAAGGTTGTTGTGAGTAGCCATGTATGAAAGAGCACACGAAGTATGCCGTGAAGTGTGTCTATGAAGACGAGGCCAGGCACACAGTGTTGCTTAGTCACACCGTCGTGTCCAACTCTTTGTGGCACCAGGGACTGCAGCACACCAGGCCTCCCTGTCCCTCATCATCTCCCGAAGCTTGCCCAAGTTCATGTCCATTGCATCAGTGATGCCGTCCAGCCAGCTCATCCTCTGACGCCCTCTTCTCCTTCTGCCCTCAATCTTTCCCAGCATCAGGGGCTTTTCCAATGAGTTGGCTGTACACAGTACACAGTAGGTTCTCATTAATAGCGACTAACAAACAAATTACAGATCAGAAAGTTGTTTGAAGACAGAATTACAACAGACTACATGGAGTGTGTTTAAGGGCTCTTTTTCTTGGGCTATGAGAACTTAATGAATTGCCCCCTTTCCACTCTGTCTAAAGAACTGGGACCAGTCAACTAGAATGGCCTGCCCTCTTTCCTAGACAACAATGAAGACATAGTAACAATTTCTAAATTTTCTATTTTCAAGCTCTGTGCAGACCAACACCCTTTTCTGGCACTTGTCATGATAACCCTACCCTCTTGACACCAACAATAGTTTCAGATCTCTGACTTTACAGAGGATATTTCTTTCTTTATAATCAATGGGAAGATGCTTAGGTCCACTGGTAAACCGTTCTTTATATATTAGGCTGAATTCCTTCTGCAGGTTTTCTAGATAAAATTTTTTTTAATTCAGTCACTAGAATTAATTTTTAATTAATTTTTCCTTGGAGTATCCTGTTCTTTGCTTTTTCTTTTATTGGAGTATTCTGTTCTTTCACCAAACTCATCTGTTTGGGAATTCCTCAGTGGACTGATGGTCCCCTGAAATCCACCATCAGTAGATAAGTATAGGCTCTCAGTTTTATCAGTCAACACAAAGGCCTTGGGTGCCTTTATGCTAATAAAATAGGCCACATATTCCAGGCGTTTCAATAAGTTTATCCTCTCTAATCCCTCCCCAGCAGTTCCAGGTCATTAACCCCAAAGATAAGAAAACTAAGACCCAGAGAGTCCCAACCCACCTAATGTCACAGGTCAAGCTAATATCCAGTTAATATAGAGACTAGAGTTCCAAACAGCACTCCCTCCGCTCCATCCCACCTCCTGGCAGAGTTTGGGCTGAGCCACCTGAGGACATTCTTGAGGGATTACCTTGTCTCCTTGGTGACCAGAGGACTGAGCACATCATTAAGATGTGCTCAGAGATGGCCAGTGATTCAAGGCTCTGACTTGGAATGTCCGCAGGTGGTTCCTCTCAGGAACTGTCTTTCCTGGCAAGGGTAGCTTGTTATCTCAGGGGACCCTTCGTCAGACGGGACAGTGACAGCTTTGTCACCTTCATGAGAATTTCCTCCTATTGTGCACCTACAGGAGGCAACTATGCAGCGGAGTGACTAAAGAAAGATGCTAAAGTTGGAACTGGGGACAATCCAAGTTTGCAGCCACTGAATCATGAGGATATTCTATGCTGCCACTTGTTCCTCCACCAAGCAAAGTGACTCAGTTGTTTAAATCTTGCTGCAAGACACCTGGAAGCTGTTTGTCTTTTTCCGAAGAACCCATTCACAGGGTAAAAACGTAATGATGTTCATTTACCATCATTCTATTACCCTGAAGACCAGATTGCTGCTAATTCAATGCAGTGCTGATTCAGTTGTCATATCACTGAGACAACATTCTTTTGCAATAGCTATTTATGTCCCAGCACCATTTGAAACACCCTTCTGATTTTTTCTTTTACATGTTTATGTCCCAGAGAGGCAGCCTGATCTGAAGAGAATCGCATTGGTTGTGGGTCCAAGGAGAGTGTGTCTGAAGGTCAGCCCACCACCCTGCGGTCATGCCATCCAGCTTGAGTGATACCTGTCTTTCATCTTCAGACTTGTTTCATGACAAACCCAGTTCACCTGGGCTCTGGAACAGTGCCTGCTCACTACTGGCAGGAAGAAGGTGGAGAGATGGGTCGGTAGCTGAACATTTGATAATGCTTGCTCCGGAACGGCCAACGGCCTGGCATAAGAACGCAGTCATTCTGTGGGGCCTCTCTGTGCGCCAGCTTCCCTAACCAAGAACAAGGATAATTACCAATGAAAGGAGGCAAATAAATGATGGAATAAGGATAATTAATTACACAGGACTGGGTAATTGGACACCCACCCAGCGTGAAGCCAGGGAAAGGCTAATTCTGTGAATCTATTTATACACTGAGAGAGTCCTTGGGTTTGCTTCCCCCATGCTCTGCTTCAGAGGGCCTGCAGTCTTAGCCGAGTGACCATGGAAAGAAAAACAAGCCAAATGCTGTCTTCTCTCCCTTCATCCTTCCCAGGTACCCCAGGTGAGAGCAGCTGATAAAATGCTTATGGAGGACTTCAAGCTCCTGGGGGGATCAATGCTATATGAATAGAAAGTTTTATTATTATGCAAAACACTGGAGAACGGCTTCCCCGGAAATCATCACACTCCAGGCGGAGAATAGATGAAATAATTTCATTTCCTTTCTTCTGATCTCTGGCTAAAAGCTTCTCAGTCATTTAAGGAGGATTTAATCCACTAGTGGACTGTCCCCATTTGAGGACTGCAGGGCTAAAGTTAGTACTGACCTGAACACGACAACCACAAGGGGAAATAGACCATGGTCTGTCTCTACTGCTGCAAACTAGTCTCCTGCCAGTTTGCAGACTTTTTCCTTCTCCAAGGTTTGGGGGAGAGTCTTCCACCAGGATTTCTCCTCTGCCTTCAAGCCAGAGCAGGCTAGCAAACACTTCTCTCTGGACTTGTACTTTCTCTCCACCCTTGATTCTCACCCCTTTTCTTCAAAGGACTTACTCCTACTCGTTGGCACAAAGCTTGGCTCTCGACAAGTTGAATTGTAGCCCCTTTAAAGACCCTCTTGTAAATAGAACCAATTTTAAGACTCCAGGGAAGAGTCTTGCCAGGGGCTACAGAAGACCTTTTGAGGCTAGCTGACTTACTCTTTTCCCTTCAAATTTCTCCATAAAAGGAGCTTCCAACTCCAGTCTTCATAGTAGTCCATTTTAGAAGGCCTCAACTGTATGGTCCAGAGAGGAAGGACCAAGAGAGGAAGTGGACATCAGGCATAAAGATTAACTGATTGAATTGGGGGTCTTTTTCTTAGAGAGGGATCTCTCAGGAGAAGCACGGGTATTTTCAGATATATGAACACGTATCGTTGTAGCCTGTTTTTTATGACAATGTTGTCACTGTTGCTGTTGTTTAGTCACTAAGTTGTGTTTGACTCTTTGCAACCCCATGGACTGTTGCCTGCCAGGCTCCTCTGTCCATGGGATTTCCCAGCAAGAATACTGGAGTGGGTTGCCATTTCCTTCTCCAGGGGATCTTCCTGACTCAAGGATCAAACCCATGTCTCCTGCATTGCAGGTGGATTCTTTACCACTGAACCACCAGAGAAGCCCTTTTATGATAATGAACAACAGTAACTCATTCAAACTAGTTTAGGTAAGAAGACATTAGTACAGACCTAAGAAGCTTCCTGGGAATTCAAGAGATGACGCCATAACCGGCTTGGACCTCCTAGAAAAATGGTGAGAGAGTAGATTTGAACTTCAAGTGATCCAGACACTACAGGAGCAGAAGCTCAAGTGCCTTTTTATAGAAAAGTCACTTTTCACATGACTCATCTGGCCTCCATCTGCTTCTTCCTCTAACAACTAACAAATTCTTTCCAAGTGGCTTCATTTAAATACCACTGAGTGAGAATCTCAGTGGTCTGACTTAAAAAAAAAAAAAAAAAGACTATTTTTTTAGAGCAGTTTTAAGTTCACGGCAAAACTGAAAGGGAAGTACAGAGACTCCCCATATGCCCCCTGCCCCTACACAGGCATAACCTCTTTCATTGTCAATATTCCTCACCAGAGCCGTACATTTGTTACATTGATGAGCCTACATTGACACATCATAATCACCCAAAGTCCGTAGTTTCCATCAGAGTTCACTCTTGGTTTCATGCATTCTATGGGTTCTGAAAAATGTCATAATTACACGGATCCATCATTATAGCATCACACAGAGTATTTTTCCTGCCCTAAAAATCCTCTGTGTTCTGCCTATTTATCTCTCCCCTCCAACCTCCAACCCCTGACAATCACTGATCTTTTCACTGTCTTCTTAGTTTTGCCTTTTCCAAAATGTCATAGAGCTGGAATCATACTATATAATTCCAAGCATGTAACTCTTTCAGTTGACTTTTTTTTTTTTTTTTACTAAATAATACGCTTTTAACTTTCCTCCATGTCTTCGTGGCCTGATTGTGGTCGTTTAGTCGTCAAGTCATGTCTAACTCTTTTGCAACCCCATGGATTGTATCCCACCTGGGTCCTTTGTCCATGGGATTTTCCAGGCAAGAATACTGGAGTGGGTTGCCATTTCCTTTTCCAGGGAATCTTCCTGATCCAGGGACTGAACCCTCATCTCCTGTACCGCAGGCAGATTCTTTATGGTTTAGCTACTGGGGAAGCCTCATGGCCTGATAGCTCCCTTCTTTTTAGCACTGAGTAATACTCCATTGTCTGGAAGTACCATAGTTATTTATTCATTCATTTACTGAAGGACATCTCAGTTGCTTCCAAGGTTTGGCAATTATGAATAAAGTTCCTATAAACATCCAAGTGCATACTGTTGTATGAACATAAATTTTTCAATTCCTTTGGATTACACCAAGGTGCAAGATTTCTGAATCATATGGTAAGAGTACACTTCCTTTTGTAAGAAACCATAGGTTATTTCCCAAAGTGGCTGAATCATTTGGCATTGTTGTTGTTAAGTCAAGTCGCTAAGTCATGTCCAACTCTTTGCAACTCCACGGACTGCATTCCCACCAGCAATGAATTAGAGTTCCGGTTGCACCACATCTTCACCAGCATTTGGTGTTGTCAGTTTTCCACATTTTGGCAATTCTAACAGGTGTATTTAATTTTATGTTTCTCTGATGATATATGCTGTAAGCATATTTTTGTATGCTTGCCATTTTTGTAGCTTCTTTGATGAGGTATCTGTTAATATATTTGGCCTATTTTTTAATTGAGTTGTTTGTTCTCTTATCCTTGAGTTTTAAAGTTCTGTGTATTTTGGAAAACAATCCTTTACCAACAGGAAGAAATGTAATGAAAAATGCTGCCTTTTTCCTTTTAAACACATGAGCTTACCTACTTGTTTCAAAAGGAGAATATTGCTTAGAAAATTGACACTATTTTTTAACCACCTAAGTGTAAACATATGGGGTTTTAAGTTTTAATAAATCCATTACATTAAAAAAAAAAAAAGCTAACCCTTTATCAGATGTGTCTTTTGCAAGTATTTCCTCCGTCTGTGGCTTGTTTTCTCATTCTTGTGACACTGTCTTCACAGAGCAGATGTTTTTAATTTTAACAAAGCCCAGCTCATCAATGACTGGTTTTTAGCAGACCACCCAAATAATAAATTATAGTCTAGCTATAGATTGGCTGGCAATGAATCAGGGATTGTTCTCTCCTCCAATTAGCTGTAGCAAGAAGGTGGGGTTAAGTGGTATAAACAAATTGCTCCTGCCCTGGCAATCTGGGCATGAGATCAGATCAGATCAGTCGCTCAGTTCGACTCTTTGCGACCCCATGAATCGCACCACACCAGGACTCCCTGTCCATCACCAACTCCCAGAGGTCACTGAGACTCACATCCATCGAGTCAGTGATGCCATCCAGCCATCTCATCGTCTGGCGACCCCTTCTCCTCTTGCCCCCAATCCCTCCCAGCATCAGAGTCTTCTCCAATGAATCAACTCTTCCCATGAGGTGGCCAAAGTGTTGGAGTTTCAGCTTTAGCATCATTCCTTCCAAAGAAATCCCAGGGCTGATCTCCTTCAGAATGGACTGGTTGGATCTCCTTGCAGTCCAAGGGACTCTCAAGAGTCTTCTCCAACACCACAGTTCAAAAGCATCAATTCTTCGGCGCTCAGCCTTCTTCACAGTCCAGCTCTCACATCCATACATGACCACAGGAAAAACCATAGCCTTGACTAGGCGAACCTTTGTTGGCAAAGTGATGTCTCTGCTTTTGAATATGCTATCTAGGTTGGTCATAACTTTCCTTCCAAGGAGTAAGCGTCATGGCTGCAGTCACCATCTGTAGTGATTTTGGAGCCCAGCATGAGATAAGAAGCAACAAATTCTTGAAAGAAGCACAGAAGGATGGGCAAACTAACAGGGAGATAAAGAGCATATAAGAGGTACAAACTAATCAGGTATAAAATAAGCTACAGTGATATATTGTAGAACATAGGGAATATAGCCAATATTTTATAATAACTATAAGTTAAGTATAATCTTTAAAATTTCACATCACTATATTGTACACCTGTAACTTATATAATATTACTGTACATCAACTATATTTCAATTTGGGGGAAAAAAAGCATGGAGGTGTCATTTGAATTTCTGCATACCACTTCCTCATGGATAAACCTAGAGCAAGTCACTCTCATCTCGGTACCTCAATCTTCCCACATGCAAAATGGGAAAAATAAGTAAGGTTATTGAAAGGATTAATTAAGCAATCCACATAAAGCACTTAAAACAGTGTCCAGCATAGGGCAGCACTCAATAAATGCATGTTATTATTTTTCTTGCCAGTATAGCATTTCTCCAACTTTAGTGTGAATATCTGAGGAGCTTTTAAAGTGCAGATTCTGATTCAGTTTTAGAGGGTGAAACATGAGATTCTGCATGTCTAATCAGCCTCCAAGTGATGTCAGTGCTCCTGGTCTATGGTTCACACTTCAAATAGCCAGGCTCTGGTACCTAGGACATGAGGAAGAAGGAATAGACTATTTCTAGGGAAAAGAACTAGAATAAAAGTCTTTAAAGGAAAAAAAAAGCAAACTTCTAGTTCAAAATAAGAAAGAATTTTCTATCAAGTTAAACTGTCCTTAAATGGAATATATAGGCCGCTCCATAAGATAAAGGGTCTCCTCTTCAGAAGCATGGCTGACTTCTTTAAAGTACAGGAAGCAAGTGCCTAAAGCCTATAACTCTTTTGATGCTGCTGCTGCTAAGTCGCTTCAGTCGTGTCCGACTCTGTGCGACCCCATAGACTGCAACCCATCAGGCTCCCCCGTCCCTGGGATTCTCCAGGCAAGAACACTGGAGTGGGTTGCCATTTCTTTCTCCAATGCATGAAAGTGAAAAGTGAAAGTGAAGTCGCTCAGTCGTGTCCGACTCTTAGTCCGACCCCATGGACTGGAACCTACCAGGCTCCTCTGTCCATAGAATTTTCCAGGCAAAAGTACTGGGGTGGGGTGCCATAGGAACCCAAAAAATGTTTTCATTTTGATTTCTTTTAAAATCATAAGAAAATGTAGGTAATAATAATAAATATATGATAATGAATCCAGCCTGGTCTGTAGTTGGCTTTATTTCAGTGGAGTCACGAAATGCAATTTTAAATATTTTTTATGAAGCAAAAGGCCAACAAAAGCAAATATACCCGGGACTCATGAAAATGATAACGTGCCCCCGACTGGCTGTTTTCACAAGGATTCAAGCACGAAAGCACAAGATAAAGAATGGAGATGGAGGATCAAAAGGTTCCTTCCAACTTTGAGAGTCAATATGTCTTTAAAATTCTATGACCTTGCACTAGGTCTGCTAGTCACAAACCTCACACCTGCAAAAGTTCTCTTCCTGCCTGTCCCACTTTCTCACACATAGACTAGCATTGTTTATTATTATTAATACAATAATGATATTTATGATTGTGATTATTTACCACTGTCAATGAATTAGCTTGGAAAGACAAGCCACCCCTGGAATTTATCATCTATCTCTGTCTTCTCCCAGTCTGCTTCCAAAATAAAGTATGATTTTTATTTTTACAGAATACGTTTGATTCCAGAAAGATTTTGCAGACAATGCCTCATTTATCCATAACTCACTTTGTGGAAGGAGGTGGAGTTTTGTTTTCACTTTGAAGGAGGGAAATGAAGCTGAGAAACAATTGAGACCTGTGCTTTGAGACTCGGTGGGAGAAAGAAAAATGCCTGTCTAAAATGATAGCTGTGTTTATGATGATTATTGACATGACTGTGGGTGTAAAACATACAGTAAGCATTCCTCAATCACTTGGGAAGTGATTCTCAACCATTGGTACAAAACGATGGAATTGTGTAGTCTGGACCCTCCCACATCCTTCTCAGAATATCCAGAGAACAGAGCCCCAGGCCATCATTTTGAAGAGTCTCCCTAGGGACTCCCCTAGTGGTCTCCCCTAGTGGTCCAGTTCAGTTCAGTTCAGTCGCTCAGTCGTGTCTGACTCTTTGCGACCCCATGAATCGCACCACGCCAGGCCTCTCTGCCCATCACCAACTCCTGGAGTTCACTCAGACACATCCATCGAGTCAGTGATGCCATCCAGCCATCTCATCCTCTGTCGTCCCCTTCTCTTCCTGCCGCCAATCCCTCCCAGCATCAGAGTCTTTTCCAATGAGTCAACTCTTCGCATGAGGTGGCCACAGTACTGGAGTTTCAGCTTTAGCATCGTTCCTTCCAAAGAGATCCCAGGGCTGATCTCCTTCAGAATGGACTAACCCTAATGGTCCAGTGGTTAAGAACTGATGTTCTCATGCAGGGGATGTAGATTCGATCCCTGGTCAGGAAACTAAGATCCCACATGCCAGGGGCAACTAAGCCAGGCGTGTGGCAACTACAGAAGCCCATGCACCACAACAAAGAGCTCAAGGGCTGTAACAAAGACCCAGTGCAGCCAACATAATAATAGTAATGGTAAAAATTTTATAAAAGAGGAAAGCTCCCTGTGTGAGGGTTTAAAACCACTGTGTTACAGCCATAGAGAGAAGCATACTGCAGAAGCTCAGGAAGGAGAAAGTTCCAAGGAGAAAATGGCTTGGTTCCCTGGGGGTGCACAGAGAAGGAGTGATAATGCAGATGGAAAAATGTCCTTTGAATTTGAGGGGAGATTTGTGACTTTGGTGAGAATAAGGACTCTGGGCCAAGGGAGTCAAAGCCAGATTACAAAACACTGCTTGTCCTGTACACAGTCAGCACTCACAGATATCTAGGAATCACAAACCTGAGAGATGAACGGAAGACGAGGAAGTGGGCAGGGAGAAGAGACTTTAAACCAGGGCTTTTAATCTGAGGGCCACAGACCAGCAAGCGATCCATGCATAGAATTCAGGAAGTCTATGAACTTGGAATGGAAAAGAATGATATCTAGATTTTCACTCACCTTTAGGTGAAATTTAGGTTTTCCTTTGATTATGATTGTAGGTATCACACTTTCATAGTAATAATAGTAGCTGCTACTTTGTCACCTGGGACAAAACTACTTTTTAAAAATTTTTTTGGCTGTGCCAGTTGTGGCACATGTGACATGCAAACTCTTAGTTCCAGCATGTGGGATCTAGTTCCCTGACCAGGGATCGAACATGGGCCCCTTGCTCTGGGTGCACGATGTCTTAGCCACCGCACCAGCAGCGAAACCCCGACAAAGCTATTTTAATGTCATATCACAGTTGATACAGTGTTATAAAATGTTGTTTACTGTTACTGGGACATTACAAGAGCTATTAAAGCCATTTCAAGGTTTGATTATTTAATATATTAATAAAAGACACATAATAAAATGAAAAATAAAATATGAAACAAAAGCACTTGGTGCCAGGACAAGCTTAATGGACAGGAGCCTCCTTCAAGACCGTCTGTCCTGACCCCTCAGACACGAGACAGGTGACATTCTGTGCCTACACTACCCAAATGGTGATGCTGTATTCAGTCACCTTATTCCTTGAAAGTGAGGGATAAGGAGCAGACGAGCAAGAGGAAATAACTGGGAAGAGGGTTTTTTTTTTTAAAGGTGGGACGGGGAGGAGGACTTGCCTGGCAGTCCAGTGGTTAAGAATCCACCTGCCAGTGCAGGGGACACGGGGTTCAAACCCTGGTCAGGGAACTGAGATCCCACATGTCATGGGGCAACCGAGCCCATGTGCCACAGCTACGGAGTCGGTGTGCTCTAGAGCTCATACCCTACAATGAGAATCCAGGGGTCAGGGGTGGGGACAAGAGAAGGAAATACAGCAGGAAGTAGTGAGCAAGGAACTACGGAGGAAGGAAGAAGGCAACCTGGAAATCTCGAGGGCTGACAACGTCCATGTTCCCAAATGCCGCGTGTCCGCCCTGCTTCAGCTTACTCCAGCTCACTGCGCACTGTTCCTGTCCCGGCCCACGAAGAATTAAGCCACTGGATGAAACAGCAAGAAGACAGCATCACACAGAGCTCCCCAGAGGCCAGACCCAGATGGGGTCTGCTCTGGGCAGAGCTTTCACAAGGTCCCAGTGAACTGGGGAAATTAATGACAAGGTACTGAGTAGGTTACAAAACGAATATATCCCGTTTCAAAGAATGTTCTTTGTTCTGAAATTATGGCTTTTCTATGTTTTTATATTAAAATGTCCTTTTTATCAAACAGTACTGATATTAGATAACATTTGGTTTTATGTTTTAATACTCTTACTTGGAAGAATAAAGTATTATAAGCCCTGTGTCTGTTCCCCAATTTTTAAAACCATTTTCATTGCTCTTGAAAGCCACAAGGCTGGAAAGCACTATCTTATGCATTCTGTTTAACTCACTCTTCTTCTTTTAGAGATGAGTTTTCAACTAGCAATGTGGCTTCTGCTCCAGCATGTGGGTTTAGCAGCATATGATTTAGGGTCAGTTTACTTCGGGTTTGACCTCTGCCTCTGCCCTTCTCTACCTGTCTGACCTTGGGCAAGGAACTTGATCTTCCCAAGCCTCAGTTTCCTCAGCCATAATTCTGAATCATTTTTACCTCATGAGATTGTTGAAGGATTAATGAGACAATGAATGTAAAGGTACTTTGTATATTGCTGAGTAAAGTTGTTATTATCACCATCATTATTTTTATTATTGTAATTCAGTACTACCTGATTAATAGCAGAACTTGAGTTCACACTGGATTTGGCTTCCACACTGGGTTTTAGATTCCACACTGGACTGACCCCTTGCCCAGTACTCTTCAAACTGTCCAGTGACTGATAATTCACACTTAGAGAATCTATGTCAGATTGTGTCTTCTATTTAGCTCGTGACACATTAACCATTTATTTAATATTCCTGCCAAAATTACATAATCTGACTCTAGTCATGAGGGAACATCAGACAAAACCCAGTTTGAAAGACCTCTAAAAAATAACTGGCCTAAATTCTTAAAAAATGTCAATGTCATGAAAATTTAAAAAAGAGCCAGAAAACTATTCCAGCTTTATAACTCTGTATTGAATTCTGGACCAAAAAAAAAAAAAAAGCATCACTATGAAAAAAAATGAAAGCAATTTGTAAAATATGAGATGTGTAATTAGATAACAGTATTCATTGTCATATATCCTGGGGTGAATATTTGTCTTAGAAAATATATGCTGGAGTATTTAAGGATAAAGGGGCATGGTGTCCAAAACCTGCTGTCAAGAGGTTTGGAAAAAATATATATAATGTGTGTACTAAGTTGTTTCAGTCGTGTCCGACTCCTATGGACTGCCTGTCCATGGGATTCTCCAGGCAATAATACTGGAGTGGGTTGACATGCCCTCCTCCAGGGGATCTTCCCCACCCAGGGATCAAACCCAGGTCTCCTATGGCTCCTGCATTGCAGGCAGATTCTTAACCGCTGAGCCACCAGGGAAGCCCAATATAAAAATATATGATATATAAATAATATATATAAGAAATATATATACAGAGAAAGATATACAGATATAAAGATATGCAGAGAAAGATACATAGAAAGAATATATACACATATATGTATATATATATATATACATAGAAAGATAGAAAGAACAAATTTGGCAAGGTATTAAAAGTAGCTGTTACATGTAAGGCACTATGTAAGACAATAACAGGGCTTCTCAGGTGGCTCATGGTAAGGAATCCATCTGAGAATGCAGGAGACATAAGAGACAAGAGTTCGAAATCTATGTCGGGAAGATCCCCTGGAGGACGGCATGGCAACCCACTCCAGTATTCTTGCCTTGAGAATCCCATGGACAGAGGAGCCTGATGGACTACACACCGTCCATAGGGTCACAACGAGTCAGACATGACTGAAGCAACTCGGCACTGAGCTGCTACTGCTAAGTCGCTTCAGTCGTGTCCGACTCTGTGCGACCCCATAGACGGAAGCTCACCAGGCTCCCCTGTCCCTGGGATTCTCCAGGCAAGAACACTGGAGTGGGTTGCCATTTCCTTCTCCGATGCATGAAAGTGAAAAGTGAAAGTGAAGTCGCTCAGTCGTGTCCGACTCTTAGCGACCCCACGGACTGGAGCCTACCAGGCTCCTCCGTCCATGGGATTTTCCAGGCAAAAGTACTGGGGTGGGGTAGCAGTTAATATAATGAAACCGTGTCTGCACAAACTGTGTGAGGATGCCTCACAGTGACCAGCCTCGTTAAATAGTAAATTCTCAAATTATTATCCCACAACTTCTCTTCAAGAGATTAAAGCAAACTTTCTTCATTATCAGTCAGTTTTCACTTCCTAAGGCAAGAAAGAGAGGGGAGGGCTCCAGGCAGAAATGAATAGGGGGGCATTAATGCTCCAGATTCATTCATGATGCATAGGGATTCAAAAAACATGCTGCAGGAAATTTAACCAGGATCAGGGGATCAAAACCCAAGTACCCATAAATAAATGCCATCTCTATCTTACTTCTGAAAAGATGAAAGGAGAAGAGATAGGTAGATAACAGAGTTAACATTTACCCAACATATCAGCCTCTTGCTCAAATTTCAGAACACATTTAAGAGGTAAGTAATATTATCACCATCTCCCAGGTGAAGGGACTGAGGCTCAGGAGAAGCGAAGGAACCACTCAAGATCACTCAGCTATTAAATATCTTAACCGGCTGGAGGAAACAAGTATCCCAGTCCAGGCCCCTCCAAGGTCAAAGTCTATTTCTTTTACTATTTGCAACATAATGCAGCTCTCCTTAAGGTGAGTGTTTGCCAATATTTTTTCCATTACCCAAAATAGTGTTTTCTAAGCTGAGATAGACACCCATTGATTAAACCCAGTAGCCCTCATTATTAATCAGTTTCTCGAGTGAAAAATAAAACAGCAGGTTCCAGCATTTTTATTCTTAGCTCCCTTACTAGGAGAAAGGAGAGATGGAAAGGAAAGGAAGGAAGCTGGCATCCAAATGCAAGGTGGCTGACTCAAACCCATCTTTGGCTGCCCCTGGATTCCCAAGTGCACAGCCCTTGACCAATTCCACGGCAGCAAAACTTCTGCAACTCGTTTTTGAATCCTGGAAACATTTATTCCTCCACAGTGACAGGGCCATGGCATTTTGTGTCCAGACGACAGAGGATGAGATGGCTGGATGGCATCACTGACTCGATGGACGTGAGTCTGGGTGAACTCTGGGAGTTGGTGATGGACAGGGAGGCCTGGTGTGCTGCGATTCATGGGGTCACAAAGAGTCGGACAAGACTGAGCGACTGAACTGATCTTATTACTAACAATGCATTTTTCCTCGATGGCAACTGGTTAAGGTTTGCAGGTTAGGATAACAATGATCTACTATGCAAGCCCTCTGACCGCCTTACCTGCCCATCACTTGTCCAGGTGTTCCCACCTCTAGTGATTACAATGCCAAGGTTTTGACACTCCTCCCCACTGCCCGGTGATTCAGTCATAACTGACACTCAAGCCTTCACTCCTCACTGTTGGAAAAAGAATTTTGAATCTCTGGGAGTTCTAACCTTTCTCCATTTTTCTTCTGTGCTGATAAATTCTGGAGAGCAGTAGGGATAACACTAAGACATCCATCACGTTGCAGGATTTAGAAGCTGCTGGTGTGACATTCTCAGCCAGTATACCCGCACGCTAACTTTAACAATGATCTGTGGCTCTCAGCTTCCAGGAATATTGCCTGGATGCATCATTCTATTCCTCCTCTATGCCAAATGCTCTAAGGAAGGCGTTCTGAGTCTCACCCTCTAAAACTCAGGGAGGAGGCAAGCTACAGCTAAATCCCAGTGACAACTGTATATTATTCTGTAGGGATGCAGAGAACTCTTCTTTCATTTGCAAAGGTAAATGGAAAACACTCGGGGCTTAAAGTCCACGGGCCTTGAAAGAAGACAATTTCAGCTAAAATCTGAGGACATGAAAGTGTTTGCAAAGGTTAGCAAAATCCGTGCCAAACAAGTGTCCCATCTTGCTGAATTTCACTGGTTTCTTCCTATAATGTTCTTTATTTCCACATTTTCTATTTTTTTTAAATTTTTGGTTGCACTGGGTTTTGTTGCTGTGCTCAGGCTTTCTCCGGTTGAGTCAAAGTGGTGGAGTGGAGGGGCTACTGTTTGTTGTAGTATACGGGCTTCTCACTGCAGTGGCTACTCTTGTGAAGCACAGGCTGTAGGCACGTGGGCTTCAGTAGTTGTAGCTCCCAGACTCTAAGGCAGGGGCTCAGTACTTGTGGATATGGGCTTAGCTGCTCCGGGGCATGTGGAATCTCCCCAGACCAGGGATCAAACCCATGTCCCCTACCTTGGCAGGCAGATTCTAATCCACTGCACCACCAGGGAAGTCCCACATTTTCTAGCACCATCCTTGGATCACCAATAAGGCCAGTCACTTTTTGTCAGTAATGTCAATCTGAGTTTGTGAGTCTTCCTAAAAATTTCAGTTCTTCAAAAACTACTTTCAGTTCCTCAAAAATAAAACTCAGCTGACTTAACCATCATTCCATGATAATTAGAACTTCTGATTATGTGAGGGGATGGCTTAGAAATGGTGAGCTGCTATCTCCCGCGTCTGACAGTATGAAACAACCCTGACTATTTCATTAGCATTTAACTAGTCCTAAAACTGGAGAACGCAATGGCAGCCCACTCCAGTACTCTTGCCTGGAAAATCCCATGGATGGAGGAGCCTGGTGGGCTGCAGTCCGTGGGGTCACACAGAGTCGGACACGACTGAGCGACTTCACGTTCACTTTTCACTCTCAAGCATTGGAGAAGGAAATGGCAACCCACTCCAGTGTTCTTGCCTGGAGAATCCCAGGAACAGGGGAGCCTGGTGGGCTGCTGTCTATTGGGTCACACAGAGTCGGACACGACTGAAGCGACTTAGCAGCAGCAGCAGCAGTCCTTAAACTAGTGGCCTCCAAATAGTTTGCACATGCGTTCCCCCCTCAAAAAAATGTTAAGCATACTTCTTGTATGTTAGGTTATAATAACAAAGAGACCCAAATATGTAAGAGGGCTCAAATACACTAAAGTTTCTTTCTTGGTTGTATAATAATAGCCTGAATGGGACATTCCTCGTAAGTGAGTGCCTACCCTCCCAGCACCGTATCACAGATGCAGGTTCCTTTCATCCTGGGCCTCCAACATCCTAAAACCTGGCCATTTTCTGCATCTAAGCCAGCAGTGGGGAAAGAGTACAAAGGAGACATGTCAGAAGCCTTGGCCCATAACTGATACATATCCCTTCTACTTACCTCCCACTGGGGAAAACTGGGATCCATCACTTACAAGGGGTCTGGGAAAGTTTCCTCTGGCTGGGTAGCAGCTTCCCAGCTACTATATTTTCTGGAAAGAAGGACAGATTTTGGTGAATAGCTAGTTGTTTGTCATAACTCTCAATTTATTCTTTCCTTTATTCAGTGATTCTGAAAGATATCAGCCCTGGAATTTCTTTGGAAGGAATGATGCTAAAGCTGAAACTCCAGTATTTTAGCCACCTCATGCAAAGAGCTGACTCATTGGAGAAGACTCTGATGCTGGGAGGGATTGGGGGCAGAAGGAGAAGGGGATGACAGAGGATGAGATGGCTGGATGGCATCACTGACTCGATGGATGTGAGTCTGAGTGACCTCCGGGAGTTGGTGATGGACAGGGAGGCCTGGCGTGCTGCAGTTCATGGGGTCGCAAAGAGTCGGACACAACTGAGCGACTGATCTGATCTGATCTGATCTGATGCCTGGATGCTCAGTCACTCAGTCGTGTCTGACTCTTTGTGACCCTGTGGATTGTAGCCTACCAGGCTCCTCTATCCATGGAATTTTCCAGGCAAGAATACTCAAGTGGGTTGCCATTTCCTTCTCAGAGGATCTTCTTGACCAAGGGATTGAACCCACATCTCTTGCATTTCCTGCATTGGCAGGTGGATTCTTTATCACTGAGCCACCTGGGAAGCCCATAAATGGTGTGCTGGTGTGCTGCTGCTGCCGCTAAGTCACCTCAGTTGAGTCCAACTCTGTGCGACCCCATAGACGGCAGCCCATGAGGCTCCCCCATCCCTGGGATTCTCCAGGCAAGAACACCGGAGTGGGTTGCCATTTCCTTCTCCAATGCGTGAAAGTGAAAAGTGAAAGTGAAGTCGCTCAGTCGTGTCCGACTCTTAGCGACCCCATGGACTGGAGCCTACCAGGCTCCTCGGTCCATGGGATTTTCCAGGCAAGAGTGCTGGAGTGGGGTGCCATTGCCTTCTCCAGATAAATGGTGTACATAAATGGTGTACATATGTGCAAATATATGTAAAGCATTGTACTAATATGTATACTGTAAAACATACACAGAAGTGTACATTAAAAAGATAAGAAGAAAAGTTTAAGTAGAAGTTTTGAATGTTCTTCCTGCAGACCATTGAGTTATGAGGATTCACCCCTAGATTTATTACTCAAGACTCTAGGCAGTCCTAGAAGTTAGGAAGTGCTTTTCTAGGGGAGAGATTGAGGAAATGCAGGACATCACCCTCCCCTAGTCTTTCCCATCTCTGTAGATAGCACCACCCACACAACTGCTCAAGTCCCAAAGGAAGAAATCATCCATCAATATTTCCCCACCCTTTCCCTCCATATCCAGTCCCCAGCTGCTACTGCCCACTGACCCTCCCAATCAGACCCAAAATCCCACTCATCTTTCCACCTCCAAGGCTCCAAACCTCCCCCAGGCACTATTATCTCCTATCTGGACTCTATAGTAGTCTCATGTCCCAAAAAAACACCCTCTATAGGATAGCCAGTATGATCTTTAAAGCTTAATAAAGATTAGGTGACTGCCCTTCAAACTCTCCAATGGGCTGATATTTCATATAAAATCTAACCTCCTTATCCAAGCTTACAAGGCATTTTAAGAACTCAGTAAATATCTCTTGAATATTGTTAAACGTATACAAGGTTAAAAAAAAAAAAAAAAAAAGGTTGAAAAACATTTGCCAAAATGTTTTTGGCAAACAAAATGTACTCATCTTCACTCTTCATTTGCTCAATGGCATCTTTCCTAATTGAAAACAAACTTATTCACATTCTGTAAAGAAGAAAGAGGAAAGGGAGAGGAGGAGGATAAGGAAAAGAAATTAAGGGTATCTGTTTCCAGGTAAATTCCACCCCAAGGACCAATAATTCTTTGAATTACTGTTTTCCCTTTCTAATTCAAGCCAATCCTCACTGACTTGCCTTGCAAGAGATTAGTAGCAAGAAAGAAATGGAAAAGATAGTTTATTTTCCAGCTTTCCTTTTTTTCCTCCCAAAGAGCAAAATCCATTGAGGAGAACAGAATTTAATGAAACAAAAAGCCTCAGAGGGAAACTCAGGAGGGATTTCCCTCCAAGAAAAAGAAAAAGCTCTGGGTTGAGGGAAGACAGACAGATCTAAGACCTTGGAGAAAAATGCCACGTGCGGCTGGAAGAAGCTGGGAGGCTGTGTCACTCGAAGCTCCAGATTCCTCATGAGTGTCAGGGCCCCAAGAGCCAAAGGGATCCTGTAAGCTCAAGACAGCAGTAGTCTCAGTGGAACCAGTATAAAGACTTGTCCACTGCAATATGTTGGCACTGCATAAGACCTGAGAATCTTGGCACAGCTCATGGGAAGTGAGAGAGGTTAGACCAGAATGACAGAGGTTAAATTTCCTGTCAACTCAAGAAGCTAGGTGTCCAGAGTCAAAATTAGGTCAATTTACAGAAACAAAAGAAATGTCATTTCTCTTGAATAGCTTTATTTGTGTCCTGAGATTTATACCCACTATGTCCTTGTACAAAAATGTTCAAGGATTTATCACCTTCATAATGAGTTCTGATTCAATGTCATAATTGTAATAATATCACTCTTACTCATATGCATTCTAATATGCTTTCCTGGAGCAAATGTGTGGAGTAAAAGAGTGGCAGTGGGGGGGTGGGGGGAATTATGAAGAATGCTGATGCTGCCCCAAAGGATGCATCTCATGCATGCATCTTAGCTGGCATGCATTTCAGTGGGCAAAAGGCTGAGAACCGGTGCTTGGCCCCTGTCTCATTCTGACTTGATTACAGTTTCTTGTTTGCATCCCTAACCAGGCTTATTACATAATTTGGGATAGGAGGAGGTGACATGGCTTGGAAGGTTGTGGACCAAGACTCTCTGGGATGGAAATCAAAGTCTGAAAGCTCAGGAAACTATGTATGTGGAGCAAATTTCCTAATCCCTCTGTTTTATCTTCCGGATAGTAACATTCTTACTTTATTGAGTTCAGTTCAGTCGCTCAGTCGTGTCCCACTCTTTGCGACCCCATGAACTGCAGCACGCCAGGCCTCCCTATCCATCACCAGCTCTCGGAGGTCACTCAGACACACATCCATCGAGTCAGTGATGCCATCCAGCCATCTCATCCTCTGTCGTCCCCTTCTCCTGTCCCCAATCCCTCCCAGCATCAGAGTCTTTTCCAATGAGTCAACTCTTCGCATGAGGTGGCCGAAGTACTGGAGTTTCAGCTTCAGCATCAGTCCTTCCAATGAACACCCAAGCACTTGATCTCCTTTAGGATGGACTGGTTGGATCTCCTTGCAGTCCAAGGGACTCTCAAGAGTCTTCTCCAACACCACAGTTCAAAAGCATCAATTCTTCGGCGCTCAGCCTTCTTCACAGTCCAGCTCTCACATCCATACATGACCACAGGAAAAACCATAGCCTTGACTAGAGGGACCTTTGTTGGTAAAGTAATGTCTCTGCTTTTGAATATGCTATCTAGGTTGGCCATAACTTTCCTTCCAAGGAGTAAGCGTCTTTTAATTTCATGGCTGCGGTCACCATCTGCAGTGATTTCGGAGCCCAGAAAAATAAAGTCTGACACTGTTTCCACTGTTTCCCCATCTATTTCCCATGAAGTGATGGGACCAGATGCCATGATCTTCGTTTTCTGAATGTTGAGCTTTAAGCCAACTGTTTCAATCTCCACTTTCACTTTCATCAAGAGGCTTTTGAGTTCCTCTTCACTTTCTGCCATAAGGGTGGTATCATCTGCATATCTGAGGTTATTGATATTTCTCCCAGCAATCTTGACTCCAGCTTGTGCTTCTTCCAGTCCAGCATTTCTCATGATGACTCTACATAGAAATTAAATAAGCAGGGTGACAATATACAGCCTTGATGAACTCCTTTCCCTATTTGGAACCAGTCTGTTGTTCCATGTCCAGTTCTAACTGTTGCTTCCTGACCTGCATACAAATTTCTCAAGAGGCAGGTCAGGTGGTCTGCTATTCCCATCTCTTTCAGAATTTTCCACAGTTTATTGTGATCCACACAGTCAAAGGCTTTGGCATAGTCAATCAAGCAGATATAGATGTTTTTCTGGAACTCTCTTGCTTTTTCGATGATCCAGTGGATGTTGGCAATTTGATCTCTGGTTCCTCTGCACTTTCTAAAATCAGCTTGAACATCAGGAAGTTCACGGTTCACGTACTGCTGGAGCCTGGCTTGGAGAATTTTGAGCATTACTTTACTAGCATGTGGGATGAGTACTATGGGTTAAATGTGATCGTTTTAAGGTGCTTGTCAAGCACCTAAAACAAGCACAATGCGTGTCACGTGGTAAGTTCTATGACACGCACATGTAAACCGAGGGGCACACAGGTCACTTTGCTGTCCACCTGAAACTATCACAAAATTGTTCATCAGCTACGTTGGTTGTTGTTGTTGAGTTGCAAAGCCATGTCTGATTCTTTGCACCTCCATGGACTATAGCCCGTCAGGATTCTCTGTTCATGGGATTTCCCAGGCAAGAATACTGGAGTGGGCTGCCATTTTCTTTTTCAGAGGATCTTCCCAGCCCAGGGATCGAACTCATGTCTCCTGCATTGGCAGGAGGATTCTTAACCACTGAGCCACAAACTGTAAAGTAAAAAGTTATTAAAAATGATCATCATTATTACTAGCTTTTACTATACTGGCACTTGGAAAAGGCTGAGTGAATGAATGAATGAATGACCCACCCTTCAGTGTAGTAAGAATAGAAAATTACCAAGAAATACAGAATACTGCTGTCCAGGCCAAATACCGTGACATTTAGTGCTGCTGCTAAAGCACACACATTCGATGCTTGTCACCTATTCTGAAGTGGCCTTGAGATAATGCATGGGACACATGGTCTCACTGATGATCACCAGCTGACGCTGGCAAGAACTTCGGCCTTGATCAGGAATGTACTTCATGGTTACGCCCAATAATTTCCACTTGGAAATGCTGTGTTTAGTGGAAATCAATCTTGCAATTTTAGCCCCAAGTAGCAGTAGAATAAATCTATTTCAAGAATAATGGGAAATCAAGAAATGTGTATCCTTCTAGGGGAGATATATTTAAGACAACCTTCAGCCAACAACTCTGCAGGGTGAAGAGTTGGACAGCAGCCATTTGAAAACATTCAGATTTTAAGAAATGGTGTTGACAAATTCCTTTCCTAATATCCTCTGGGGCGGGGGGAACCTCTGCATTGAAAGAAAAATGATGCCTGTATGATCAATGGTCCTGTGTTGCTTTCCCATAGAAACACAAAACAAAAGCCTTCGGGCTATCTCTGGGCCTTTGCCTATGCTGTTCCCTGAGCCCAGAATATCCTCCACACACCTCCTGTCCTCACTCCGTCCCATAATACCAGCAAATCAGGGTTAACAGCATGGGCTCAAATCCCAGCTCCACGTTTCCCTGGATAGGTGACACTGAACACGTTACTTCTCTATTACTCAGTTTCCTATGGGGATGAGAACTGTACCAACCTTGTAGGGCTTTTGGAAAATTAAATAGGTTAATATATGTAAAATACTTAGAATACAACGGTTCCTGGAACAGAGGAAGCACTACATAGTCTTGTTGTTCACATCCTAGCTTCAGCTCTGACCTCTTGCAAAGGTTCCTTCATTCCCCTGGGCAGAATGACACACCTCCTCCTCCAGGCTCACACACATCTCTGCTGTAGTATGTATCACCTTCAATCACAACCGCCAGTGTGTCTGCCTTGCCACTCTGCAAAAATATGAGGAATAGGAACACCATCATTTGACTGTGGGAGTCTTCAGGCCTTTTACCAGAGCCATGGGCATGATAGATGCACAATAAATATTTGGTTACCATAGGAGCGCATTAGTTAAACGCTCCTTAAGTTTTTCAAGCTTCTTATGCAATCTTTTTCCTTCCTTTCATGAAACTGTTGAAGAACTGTTGTTCGATCTGCTTGGAAAGTCAAATAATGTCAGGTTCTGAGCTTGTACGACTATCACTGATTTCATAAAAATTCTTTCTCAGCACCACTAATAATGGTGGATTAACGTTGTTACTGCATAGCTGAGGTTATTGATATTTCTCCCGGCATTCTTGATTCCAGCTTGTATTTCCTCCAGTCCAGCATTTCTCATGATGTACTCTGCATATAAGTTAAATAAACATGGTGACAATATACAGCCTTGACGTACTCCTTTTCCTATTTGGAACCAGTCTGTTGTTCCATGACCAGTTCTAACTGTTGCTTCCTGACCTGCATACAGATTTCTCAAGAGGCAGATCAGGTGGTCTGGTATTCCCATCTCTCTCAGAATTTTCCACAGTTTATTGTGATCTACACAGTCAAAGGCTTTGGCATAGTCAATAAAGCAGAAATAGATGTTTTTCTGGAACTCTCTTGCTTTTTCAATGATCCAGCGGATGTTGGCAATTTGATCTCTGGTTCCTCTGCCTTTTCTAAATCCAGCTTGAACATCAGGAAGTTCACGGTTCACATATTGCTGAAGCCTGGCTTGGAGAATTTTGAGCATTACTTTACTAGCGTATGAGATGAGTGCAATTGTGTGGTAGTTTGAGCACTCTTTGGCATTGCCTTTCTTTGGGATTGGGATGAAAACTGACCTTTTCCAATCTTGTGGCCACTGCTGAGTTTTCCAAATTTGCTGGCATATTGAGTGCAGCACTTTCACAGCATCATCTTTCAGGATTTGGAATAGTTCCACTGGAATTCCATCACCTCCACTAGCTTTGTTCCTAGTGATGCTTTCTAAGGCCCACTTGACTTCATATTCCAGGATGTCTGGCTCTAGGTCAGTGATCACACCATCATGATTATCTGGGTCGTGAAGCTCTTTTTTGTACAGTTCTTCTGTGTATTCTTGCCACCTCTTCTTAATATCTTCTGCTTCCGTTAGGTCCATACCATTTCTGTCCTTTATCGAGCCCATTTTTGCATGAAATGTTCCTTTGCTATCTCTGATTTTCTTGAATAGATCCTTAGTCTTTCCCATTCTGTTGTTTTCCTCTATTTCTTTGCATTGATTGCTGAAGAAGGCTTTCTTATCTCTTCTTGCTATTCTTTGGAACTGTGCATTCAGATGTTTATATCTTTCCTTTTCTCCTTTGCTTTTCACTTGTCTTCTTTTCGCAGCTATTTGCAAGGCTTCCCCAGACAGCCATTTTGCTTTTTTGCATTTCTTTTCCATGGGGATGGTCTTGATCCCTGTCTCCTGTACAATGTCACGAACCTCATTCCATAGTTCATCAGGCACTCTATCTATCAGATCTAGGCCCTTAAATCTATTTCTCACTTCCACTGTATAATCATAAGGGATTTGATTTAGGTCATACCTGAATGGTCTAGTGGTTTTCCCTACTTTCTTCAATTTAAGTCTGAATTTGGCAGTAAGGAGTTCATGATCTGAGCCACAGTCAGCTCCTGGTCTTGTTTTTTGCTGATTGTATAGAGCTTCTCCATCTTTGGCTGCAAAGAATATAATCGATCTGATTTCGGTGTTGACCATCTGGTGATGTCCATGTATAGAGTCTTCTCTTGTGTTGTTGGAAGAGGGTATTTGCTATGACCAGTGCATTTTCTTGGCAAAACTCTATTAGTCTTTGCCCTGGTTCATTCCGTATTCCAAGGCCAAATTTGCCTGTTACTCCAGGTGTTCCTTGACTTCCTACGTTTGCATTCCAGTCCCCTATAATGAAAAGGACATCTTTTTTGGGTGGAATCAAGATTCCACCTTGATTTGGGTGGAATCAAGCTGGAATCAAGATTGCCGGGAGAAATATCAATAACCTCAGATATGCAGATGACACCACCCTTATGGCAGAAAGTGAAGAGGAACTCAAAAGCCTCTTGATGAAAGTGAAAGTGGAGAGTGAAAAGGTTGGCTTAAAGCTCAACATTCAGAAAACAAAGATCATGGCATCTGGTCCCATCACTACATGGGAAATAGATGGAGAAACAGTGGAAACAGTGTTAGACTTTATTTTTCTGGGCTCCAAAATCACTGCAGATGATGACTGCAGCCATGAAATTAAAAGACGCTTACTCCTTGGATCATCTCACACGCTAGTAAAGTAATGCTCAAAATTCTCCAAGCCAGGCTTCAGCAATATGTGAACCGTGAACTTCCTGATGTTCAAGCTGGTTTTAGAAAAGGCAGAGGAACCAGAGATCAAATTGCCAACATCCGCTGGATCATGGAAAAAGCAAGAGAGTTCCAGAAAAACATCTATTTCTGCTTTATTGACTATGCCAAAGCCTTTGACTGTGTAGATCACAATAAACTGTGGAAAATTCTGAGAGAGATGGGAATACCAGACCACCTGATCTGCCTCTTGAGAAATCTGTATGCAGGTCAGGAAGCAACAGTTAGAACTGGACATGGAACAACAGACTGGTTCCAAATAGGAAAAGGAGTACATCAAGGCTGAATATTGTCACCATGTTTATTTAACTTATATGCAGAGTACATCATGAGAAATGCTGGACTGGAAGAAACACAAGTTGGAATCAAGATTGCTGGGAGAAATATCAATAACCTCAGATATGCAGATGACACCACTCTTATGGCAGAAAGTGAAGAGGGGCTAAAAAGCCTCTTGATGAAAGTGAAAGTGGAGAGTGAAAAGGTTGGCTTAAAGCTCAACATTCAGAAAACGAAGATCATGGCATCTGGTCCCATCACTACATGGGAAATAGATGGGGAAACAGTGGAAACAGTGTCAGACTTTGTTTTTCTGGGCTCCAAAATCACTGCAGATGGTGACTGCAGCCATGAAATTAAAAGACGCTTACTCCTTGGAAGGAAAGTTATGAGCAACCTAGATAGCATATTCAAAAGCAGAGACATTACTTTACCAACAAAGGTTCGTCTAGTCAAGGCTATGGTCTTTCCTGTGGTCATGTATGGATGTGAGAGTTGGACTGTGAAGAAGGCTGAGCGCCAAAGAATTGATGCTTTTGAACTGTGGTGTTGGAGAAGACTCTTGAGAGTCCCTTGAACTGCAAGAAGATCCAACCAGTCCATTCTGAAGGAGATCAATCCTGGAATTTCTTTGGAAGGAATGATGCTAAAGCTGAAACTCCAGTATTTTGGCCACCTCATGCGAAGAGTTGACTCATTGGAGAAGACTCTGATGCTGGGAGGGATTGAGGGCAGGAGGAGAAGGGGACGACAGAGGATGAGATGGCTGGATGGCATCACTGACTTGATGGGTGTGAGTCTGGGTGACCTCCGGGAGCTGGTGATGGACAGGGAGGCCTGGCGTGCTGCGGTTCATGGGGTCGCAAAGAGTCGGACACGACTGAGCGACTGATCTGATCTGATCTGATCTACTCCTTGGAGGGAAAGTTATGACCAACCTAGATAGCATATTCAAAAGCAGAGACCTCACTTTGCCAACAAAGGTTCGCCTAGTCAAGGCTATGGTCTTTCCTGTGGTCATGTATGGATGTGAGAGCTGGACTGTGAAGAAGGCTGAGCGCCGAAGAATTGATGCTTTTGAACTGTGGTGTTGGAGAAGACTCTTGAGAGTCCCTTGGACTGCAAGGAGATCCAACCAGTCCATTCTGAAGGAGATCAGCCCTGGGATTTCTTTGGAAGAAATGATGCTAAAGCTGAAACTCCAGTATTTTGGCCACCTCATGCGAAGAGTTGACTCATTGGAGAAGACTCTGATGCTGGGAGGGATTGGGGGGCAGGAGGAAAAGGGGACGACAGAGGATGAGATGGCTGGATGGCATCACTGACTCGATGAATGTGAGTCTGAGTGACCTCCGAGAGCTGGTGATGGATAGGGAGGCCTGGCGTGCTGCAGTTCATGGGGTTGCAAAGAGTCGGACACGACTGAGCGACTGATCTGATCTGATCTGAACGTTGTTACTGAGAAGGCAGAATGACTTGACCTAGCACTTGTTATCTCTAGAGTTGACCTTTAACATGTTCTCGGGAAGCCTCAACTTCTCTGCATTGCTGGGATATGAGACCAATCACAGTCCTGTACAGAGACGTAGGCGTGGCTACTCACAGCCAATCAGCAAGCGGGATAGGACCTTGGCCGGAATGTGATGCAAGGAGACTCTGAAAATACCAAGTCCATGGAAGGCCAGGGGAATTTCACCCTATCAAAGTGAGAAGGGGATGATGAAATAAGAAGCTTCCTGGCAGTTGAGTAGAAAATATCCTGACTGAGTTGGAAGGCAATGAGGAACCAGGGAAGGTTCTGCCCACCTTGGAAAGGCAGTGGAGCAGTCAGGAGAGCCGAATCTCTCCTACTGCCCAGCACAGGGAACTCTGCTCAGTGTTACGTGGCAGCCTGGCTGGGAGAGGAGTTGAGGGTAGAATGGATACATGTATATGTATGGCTGAGTCACTTTGCTGCCCGCCTGAAACTATCACAACATTGTGAATTGGCTATACTCTGATATAAAATTAAAAGTTTTAAAAAAAGAATCAAATCTCAGTTCTTCCATTGGATGAGTTAACTTTCTCCTCTTCTAAACAGAGAATTAAGTGAAGAAAACGGCAAAGTGCTAGATAAATGTAAAAGAAATGAGGACTTCCCTGGCGGTCCAGTTGCTAAGACTCCATGCTTTCAATGCTGGGGGTCCTGGGTTCAGTCCCCAGCCAGGAAACTAGATCCTGCATACCGCAACTTAAGATCCAGTGCAGCCAAACAAATAAAAGTAAACATTTTTTAAAAATATAAGAAATGATTCAATATGTTTGAAAAAAGGCCCTTTCACTCAAGAACTCATGGAAAGAGCTCCCACCATGAACAGAAACCTCTCCATCTTCTTCATTCTACGGGTTGGAAGAGAGGTCTCTGCCTTCATTTAACTTAAGGTAGCAACTTTTTCGGAGAAGGCAATGGCACCCCGCTCCGGTACTCTTGCCTGGAAAATCCCGTGGACGGAGGAGCCTGGTAGGCTGCAGTCCATGGGGTCGCTAAGAGTCAGGCATGACTGAGCGACTTCACTTTCCCTTTTCACTTTCATGCATTGGAGAAGGAAATGGCAACCCACTCCAGTGTTCTTGCCTGGAGAATCCCAGGGACAAAGGAGCCTAGTGGGCTGCCATCTATGCGGTTGCATAGAGTCGGACACAACAGAAGAGACTTAGCAGCAGTAGCAGCAACTTTTTAAGAAGTTTAGAGGGATAAGAGGTTTAAAGGTTTTATCTTGGGATAAAACATTATTAGGAATCTCCTCTTTAGGCTACTATACCTTTGAAACATATTCAACTATACAGTATGATTTATGGCCTATGTAATCATTTACCTTAAGAGCAAACATTTAAGATGCAAACTTGCAGTGGTGTGTATTGGGAGCTGGTGCCTCGAGGTAGCAAGATTATTTTGCATATCTCTTCCCAGTTTTGTGTTTTGTGATATCATGTTGGTAGCTTTAAGTTAGCCATAGTGCATATATTTAACCCTGGCAGTTGACAAAGGCTATAAATCAGTTGTTGGGCTTTTTTTCCCTCTCTCTCTCTCTCTAAAATTTGGCTGACCAGCACACCACTGACTGAGCCCCAAAGGACTTGAAATTCCCCAGGCCATCACTCTCCATCCCAACACTACAAAAAGGAAACTGCAATCACGTACACAAATACTAGACAGGGATACAACACTGTGTGGATAGAACAGCAAAAACAAAATGAAAACCCTTGGTGTATTAACTGTACATTCTTATCAAATGAGATTCTGACAAAGAGATGTCTTGAGTTTTCTTCTTTTTTAACTGAGAGTAACTGTAATATGCCAGAGAATTTTGAATCAGCCTTATCTGGAGCTTCAACTGAATCTACTCAAAAGACATACAACAGCTGGAATTAAACATCTCCATTGCACGTTGCAGGTAATATAATGATAGAATAACTAGCTTATCAAAATAGGTGACCTCTCATTTTTCCCAGTGAGCTAATGTAGTGTTGCATTTATAACCTTTCAATCCATAATGGTCAACTGAACACATAGTCTTTGTTTTCTCTTACTTCTACTATCTATTCTAGGAGAAGGCAATGGCACCCCACTCCAGTACTCTTGCCTGGAAAATCCCGTGGACGGAGGAGCCTGGTAGGCTGCAGTCCATGGGGTCGCTAAGAGTCAGACATGACTGAGCAACTTCACTTTCACTTTTCACTTTCATGCACTGGAGAAGGAAATGGCAACCCACTCCAGTGTTCTTGCCTGGAGAATCCCAGGGACAGGGAAGCCTGGTGGGCTGTCGTCTATGGGGTCACACGGAATCAGACACGACTGAAGTGACTTAGCATAGCATAGCACTATCTATTCTCCTAAAGTTTAAATGGATTGTTCCTTTTCTTCTGCAACTCCAAACATTATGCTATGTTCCCAAGACTGACAGGGGAAGAGGAAAATGCCTGCATGTATAGACCACTGATGCTTCTCAGGGGTCCTTCTCACAGGCAATTCTCACTTAATTCTTAACGCACACCCTCTAAAGTAAGGTGCATCCATTTTCAGATGAGGAAAAAGATGTTCCTCATGATAAGAGCTGTGGACTCCACACCCTATTGTCATTATTGCTACTAGCCACTGGACACTGACTATCATAGCCATCAACACTCTGCCACTAGAATGACTATACTGCTGCTACTGCTAAGTCACTTCAGTCGTGTCCGACTCTGTGTGACCCCATAGACGGAAGCTCACCAGGCTCCCCCGTCCCTGGGATTCTCCAGGCAAGAACACTGGAGTGGGTTGCCATTGCCTTCTCCAATGCATGAAAGTGAAAAGTGAAAGTGAAGTCGCTCAGTCGTGTCCGACTCTTAGCGACCCCATGGACTGGAGCCTACCAGGCTCCTCCGTCCATGGGATTTTCCAGGCAAAAGTACTGGGGTGGGGTGCCATTGCCTTCCCCGAGAATGGGAAAATTCAGTGGTTCTTCTTGAATCTTTTAGGTCTGAAAAATAACCAGCCTAGATTAATTTTCATGCCCAAGAGGCACAATTTGGGGTAGGAGAGCAAAAACTGCCACCCCAAATTGTGCCTCTTGGGCATGAAAATTAATCTAGGCTGGTTATTTTTCAGGCCTAAAAGATTCAAGAAGAACCACTGAATTTTCCCTAACAGCCTAAAAGACTGTAAATAGAAGACCAATTCCAGGAAAGGATTATCATCATTATTGATACCTGTAGTACGAACTAGGGAGGAACCTGGGAAATTTCTGCTCATAAAAATCCCTCTCTGTACCCCACTGTCTCCATATGTCCTGCAAACATTTATTTATCAAATATTGCTTTTCCACCTCCATATATATAGCCTTCCCCCCTTTTGTAGGTCCAAATCATTACCCCCAACATCCTCTTTTATCTTTAGCTAAAAATGGAATTTATGATGAGGGCTTTGGCCATTTTGGCGAGTTATTGAGTTTTCCTGGGTTTCTCCAATGTATACATGTTACAAAACTTTTGTTTGACTTTCTCCTGTTAATCTATCTCCTGTCTACATAGTTTTTTAGATCAGCCAAAAGAACCTAGAAGGGTAGAGGAAAATTTCTTCCTTCCTGACACTACCAAACTGCCCCTGCTTCTTAGGGTCATAAAGCATAGGACAAGAACTTAAGTGTCATGTTCAAATACTGTCTCATGTCAACATTTCAAGCAAACCAGTATCTGGTCTTTTTTTTTTTTTTGGCTTTTGCCATGGGAAGATTCTCCACCTAGAAAGACTTACGAAAAGGTAAATTTCCCAAACATAGGAGGGAGTTCAAATTGAGGACAGTAAATATTAAGATGATGATCATGGGCATCTATCCTATTCATGGCAGTCTATTAGCTTTTGAGTCTCCTTCTTTATTTGGGGAAATAACCAAATTCTCATCATCACCATTCCAACATAAGAAAGAATGCAAATTCTCAGCCTTTCTGGCAGCTAGGATTGAGGCACGTGCTTTAGTTAAAACCAATCAGAGATGCTATGATAAGACTTTGATTCAGAAGTAAGCCACAAGGAAAGATGCTCTGGCTTTCTGTGGTGGCAGCAGCAGTTGTGGCTATTTCCCAGGGATTGCAATGGTGTATTTCTGATGTAGAAGCAGCAGTTGTGCAGCAGCAGCAATTTTCTATTAGGTCTATGTTCTGGTTTGTGGTATTGTTCCTCCAGGCTTATCCTCAAGTCCAGTTTTCCAGTTCACTCAACAGTCCTGTGATCCACCCAGTATTTTTTAAAATAAAATGCTTTTCCACTTATTCAGCAGGAGTCAGCTTCTATTGCTTAGAGAACTCTACATAAAAACAACTGTTTTTCTATTTCTCAGATGTGAAAACGGAAGCTTTAGAGGTTAAATTCCTCAAGATCACAAAGTTAAACAAGGACAGAGCAAAGATTTGAAGCAGGACAGTCATAATCCAAACTCACATTATAAACCAGGAAAATTACACCACAAGGATGTAAAACTGATGAATCAGAGTTGAGTGGCTGTTGTTTTTTAAAGTTAGAATATCAGGGGACTTCCCTGGTGGTCCAGCGGCTAAGACTCTGAGCTCCCAATGCAGAGGGGCCTGGGTTCAATCCCTGGTCAGGAAACTAGATCCCACATGCTGTGACTAAGACCTGGCACAGTTAAATAAATAAATATTAAAGTTAGAATACCAGGATGGGGAACACGTGTACACCCGTGGCTGATTCATACGAAATATTACTTAATATTTACAGTTGATGTATGGCAAAACCAAGACAATATTGTAAAGTAATTAGCTTCCAATTAAAATAAATAAATTTATATTTTTAAAAAAGCAAAACAAAAGTTAGAATAAATTATAGAAATACCTAGTCCTAACCTGAAGTTCTGAGATATAAAGTGAAAAAGCAGAGGCCACAACCCAGATCTTCTGATCTGACGTGCTTTCTATGGTACCTCTCATCCTCATACTCCTATCACATTGTTTCTTTATATATTTTGAGATTTTAAAAAAGTATTTATTTATTGGTTGCACTGGGCCTTTGTTGCTGTGTATGGGCTTTCTCTAGTTGCAGCGAGCAGGAGTTGCTCTTCTTTGCAGGGCACAGGCTTCTCGTTGTTGCGGAGCACAGGCTCTAGGCACACGGGCCTTAGTAGTTGCAGCTCATGTGGGTCCAGTAGCTGCAGCTCTCAGGCTCTAGTTGCCCGTGGCATGTGGGATCTTCCCGGACCACAGACTGAACTTGTGTCCCCTGCATTGGAAGGTGGATTCTTACTCACTGTACCACCAGGAAAGTCTCGAGATGCAGTTTTAAGTGCAGTTGAATTCAAGACTTATACAGGGAGGCTTTCCATTGTTTCTTGTATCTCACATTTCCCTTCTATACCCAAAGCCTATCTTACCAAAGAATATACTTTGGTAGTTTTGTCCACAAAATTCTATTTTTTAAATTATCATTAAATACTTTTATTTCCCTCTCATTCTTCATGATAATTCCGTTGAATATAGATTTCTGAGCTTCCATGGTGGCTCAGATGGTAAAGAATCTGCCTGCAATGCAGCTGACCTGGGTTTGGATCCTGGGTTGGGAAGATCCCCTGTAGAAGAGAATGGCTACCCAGTGCAGTATTCTTGCCTGGAGAATTCCATGAACAGGGGAGCCTGGTGGGCTTCAGTCCATGGGGTCGCAAAGAGCCAGACACGACTGAGGGACTAAGCACACATAGATTTCTAGGTTGAACATTATGTTTCATCAAAAAAAAGGATGAAGAACCTCTCCCTGCCTCCCTAATGGCTTTCTGATATGAGAAGTGATGGTTGTATCTTCTGCATAGTGCTTTAAGGGATATGAGAAGTGATGGTTGTATCTTCTGCATAGTGCTTTAAGGGATATGAGAAGTGATGGTTGTATCTTCTGCATAGTGCTTTAAGGGAAATGGGCATCCATGCCCCTTCTCTCTCCCCTGCAATCTCCCCACCACCACACCTGCCTAGGATGCAGACCAGAAGGCCAAAGCTAAAGAAGCCATGGGGGATCCTGAAATAGAAGCCACAAATTGAAAATAACAGAGCCACTCTAGCAGCCTTTGACCTCTTACATGGGAGAGAAGTGTCTTTCTATCCATGTTTTAGGGTATCTTTTTTAAAACCTTTTTATGTCATATTGGAATACAGTTGAGTAACAATGTTGTGTTAGTTTCAGGTGTATGACAAAGTAAAAGTGATTATTTTATATATATGTGTGTGTGTGTATACACATATACATGTATCTGTTCTTTTTAAAATTATTTTTCCATCTAGTTTGTTGCATAACATTGAGCAGAGTTCCCTGTGCTATACAGTAGGTCCTTGCTGGTTATCCATTTTAAATACAGCAATGTGTACGTCAATTCCAAACTCCCTAACTGTCCCTAGCCCCCGGCCCCTCCCCTCTGGTAACCAAAAGTTCATTCTCTGTGAGTCTGTTTCTGTTTTGAAAATAAGTTCATTTGTATCATTCTTTTTAGATTCCGCATATAAGTGATATCATATGATATTTGATGTTCTTTGTCGGACTTACTTCACTCAAGTGGTATGACAATCTCTTGGCAGGACACTCTGTTAAATCTGAATTTCAGATAAGCATTTTTTACTTTAAGTATGCACGTTCAACTCTTAGGACATACTTATACCAAGAAATATGTATATGTATGTATATATATATATACACATACATATTCATTGTTTATGCGGAACTCAACTGTAACTGAGTATTCCGTATTTTAGTTTGCTAACCCTGACAAGTTTAGTCACCCTGCCTAAAACTGGCCTGAGGCCACATATCCAGTCTCTACATGAGCCTCAGCACCCCAGCCCCCAGATTCTGGGACACACGTGCAGGTCTAGGAACATTAGCTCAGTTAACACATTGACTCTAAGTTCCTTCTTCATAATGAGACTAAACTGTTCCACTTACTTTTTCAATACTGGTTATACATAGTTTTAATTGCTGACATGTTTTATCCAGGCCTCTACATACAGGTAGGGGGAGAGGAGTCTTGTCCGTGTCAGCTGTTGGCCATCATCAGAAATGCTTTAATTACTTGTTATATGCCTCTCGGCCTCCAGCAGAGCAATGTGCGACGCCATCCAATTGAAAGCCTGGAGCACAGAGGGTTGATTCACCCGTATTAATGGGAAGACAAGGGAATGTGCAGGAACAAGCCCTCACTTGTACTCCAGGGATGCTGCCCATTTCAGCAAAAGGAATTATTCCTACAGGATGCACTCTTCAAAAGGGGGACAAACATGCCCCCGTTTTAGCTAAGGTTTGACTTTCCCCAAACCTGGGTATCCAAAGATTTCTTCTATATTTGGGAAACACAGAAAAGGAAGCAAAATTTTGACTTTGCTGGGTTTTATTTTCACTGGGCCAACTGAAGATGAGACACTAGATGGTGAGGTAAAAATAGAAAATTGTTAACTAAACGGGGTTCAAACAAGTATATTTTAAGACCTTAAATTAGTCAAAACCTAAAAAATGTAAGACACCGAGTCATAGGGTGAGAAAATAAAGTACTTTTGTATTGAAATGTTTCAGAGAAAGGCCCCTTTCAAAACAGTTCTAAATCAAGTTCTCGGAATTGAAAAAGAGTATTTTGTTTTGACTTTAGACATGGAAAATCCCGTGGACCAAAAATTCCAAAATCCTTTCCAGAATACTCCAGTATTCTGGCCTCTTTTCCAGCAATTCCACATCCTCCATGTGGTTTCAAAGCAGGGCCTAATTTGTCTTCGACCTCATATTCACCAAAATTCTCAAATTCAGGACTTTGATATATCTCCAAATGAAATTTTACTTTCTGTTCTTGTACTCTGTGTTCAGGCTATTCATTTGTTCAAGACAAACATTTAAAATACAACACAACTTCTCAAATTCTGTTTTGGTGTGTTTTGTTTTGTTCTTTTTTTCTCAGTATTTCAGACACCTTAAAAATTGATTCATGTCCTAGGCTTTCTGCCCCCTTTAAGGTTTTGCTATTAAAAATTTATGTTGTATGGGCCTTTAAAAATGTGCATACCTCCAAAACATCTCCTACTTGATATGAGCTCAAGAAATAAGGTACATATTCTGCTAAATAGAAATTATTTATAATTCAAAGGAAAATGGAATAGTGTTTTTGATGTGTGTCTCTAAGCCCAGAACTCCTCTGTTACATGAGTTCTTCAGTTCCAACAACCTCCACCTCCAGCCCCTAGGTCTAAAGAATTCCTGTAGGACTGGTCTACCCTATGCTAAAAAAACTCACAGGATAACAGTCCAAAGTATGACTATTCAAACTCTCAAACTAAATAAAATCAGAAAACCATAGGCTTTTAATACATATTTTACTTCAGAGCAAACCATGTAGCTTGGGCAACATTTGGAAATTACACAAAAGCATAAAGAAGTGGAAAATCCATATATCTCCACCACTCTGATAAATTTTTCTACACAAAACATTTTTAACAAAAATGAAATCCTATTCTAGAAGATGTAGAATTTGCTTGTTTCCACTTAGCTACATATTGTGAATATTTTCTACAATATTAAGTATTTTTCTTAAGCATTTTAGTAATTACACATGCCATTTTCTAAATGTGTATTATTTCATTAGTCCTTTATTTGAGGACATTTAGGTTGTCCCCAATTTCTCTCAACTCTGTAATATTTATTCTTGTGGAAAAGTTATCTTTGCAGTCAGTCATGATTATTTCCTTAGAATAAATTCCCAGAAGTGAAATTGATAAGCTGACGACTAAACGCATTTTCAAGATTTGAGGAACACGTTGCCAAATTACCTTCCAATACATTTGTCAGCCCCATCAGCATTCAAAAGCATCTATTTGCTTGCTTTAAGGAATCTTGTATAACTAGGAAGATTATCTATTATGCAAAAGTACTCTTTATTAATGAAAAGGACTTACAACACAGTTCTATAAACACTGAAACTCCTAGTACATGTAAAACATTCAGTTCAGTTCAGTTCAGTCACTCAGTTGTGTCCGACTCTCTGTGACCCCATGAATCGCAGCATGCCAGGCCTCCCTGTCCATCACCAACTCCCGGAGTTCACCCAGACTCACGTCCATCGAGTCAGTGATGCCATCCAGCCATCTCATCCTCTGTCGTCCCCTTCTCCTCCTGCCCCCAATTCCTCCCAGCATCAGAGTCTTTTCCAATGAGTAAACTCTTCGCATGAGGTAGGAACCCCCTTGGTGGTTTGAGGCTTCCCTGGTGGCTCAGAGGGTAAGAAGCTGCCTGCGGTGCAGGAGACCTGGGTTCGATCCCTTGGTTGGGAAGATCCCCTGGAGAAGGGAACGGCTACCCACTCCAGTATTCTGGCCTGGAGAACCCCATGGACAGAGAAACCTGGCAGGCTACAGTCCATGGGGTTGCAAAAAGTAGGATACAACTGAGAGAGTTTCACTTGATGGTCCAGTTATTAAGAATCCCTGCTTCCAATGCAGGGGGCACAGTTTCGCTCTTTGGTCAGGGAACTAATTTCTCACATGCTATGCAGTGGAGCTAAAAAATAAATAAAAGTAATTTAAAAACAAACAAACAAACCTATCACAGGAGCAAAGACCATTAAAAAATAAAATATGTGCTTAAGACTCCGTGCTTTTAATGCAGGGGGCGTAGGTTCGATCCCTGGTCAGGGAATTAAGATCCCACATGCTTCAGGGTGCAGCCAAAAAACATAGAACAAAAATATGATTTTATGTTTCTGAGGAAATTTTCCGTAGCACAATTAATAAAGAAAAGAAGGGATTTCTCTATTTGAATATTTTTTAATGGAGGATGCCACCTATCAAAGAACCCCTTCTCTTTCTGTCCTCACCCAGCCCGAAGGGAGGTGCCAGGGTACCGCAGTTTCTCGGCTCTATTCCATCTCCTATTTCACATTCAGTTTCCCATCATGCACTGGGGGAGCGCGGCAGCCTGACATGACGAGAAGCCTCCCTGAAGACTGCAGCCCACACTCATCCATCCCTTCATGAACTCTATTATACTTATTGTCTGTACCACACAATTAGCACTTTATTATATACTGTCTTGTTCTCTAATTGCCTCCACCACACAATTTAGCACTCTATTACATTCTGTCAGATTCTGTAATTCTGTCATGTATTTCTGTCTTGTCTTTCCACATAGATTACGAGTACCAGGGTGGCAGGGACCCTGTCTGGTCTGGCTTCGGAGTTTCCCACAGACCCGAACATTGTTCCAGGAAAAATAAAGTGGGCCTTTGACAAATGCCGGCTGCTTTACTGGTTGCTGGGGGGTTTGGGAGACCGGTTGATTTTCTGATGGGCTTATTTAAGCCAGCATCTGAGCTAGCTCGAACCTGGAGGAGAACACAGAGAAGGTGCCGGGTTACAGAACACGGCACCTTGGTCATTCCAGCCACCATCCTTCAGTTCAAACTGCCTCATCACCGACCAAGTCATTTCGTTTCTCTCTACCTAGGTTTCCCATGTTTGTAGAATAGGGAAACCAAAACATGTCACCAGATAATACCATTTTTTAGATCACATGATGTTTTTCATCCAAAGATTTTACATGATAACATCCTCCCATGGGACAGGCATCACCGTGCAGAGGCGAGGTCATGCTTTGAAATTAGAGAGACTTCGTACCAGCTATGGGATCGTTAACAAATAGTTAAAGAAACCTCTCTCTCTGAAACTAAACTCTCATCTCTGACGTTACTTCAGTGACTGTAATTATTTGTAATATTACTACTGTCCATAAGCTTGTTGTAATATTCTTGTTTTTTCCAATTTCTGCAAGTGCCATGCCTCACAGGAAGTGTTAAGAATTATTATTATCATAATAAGTATAACAAACACCTCGGTTTGTCTCGTACACCAGTTAAAGAGTGTCTGCTTCAGCGGTGATTCATGGATTTTCTTCTTAGAGAATAAAGTCGGGGAGTTACACAATTTATCTTTCTTGGTTGAGGAATTGTTTATGCTTAACAGTCTATCATATGACTTTAGACTTATTCAACTAAATAATAAGTGAAGAAACGCCCGATAGGTGGCACTAACAAATCCATTCCTCAGCCTGTCACTTTAACCTCTGCTATAAACACGTACAGAGCACAGAGTTAACTTATTTCTCTGAACTAGGGATGATACAAACAAAATATGCTGTCCCTGTGTGTCCTTTGCTTTTCCCCCTTTTGATCAATATTTTGCCATACTGTATCCATTTCTGGTTTTGTCTTTGTTTTCTGGATCCGCGGGTACACAATGCAATGCAACTAGTCACATAGTTGTGACATGTTATTTTCTTAAAACAAGATCACTTTAAGCCTCCCCCAAAGTGCTGCTCTAACCCTGGATCTTCTCCACCTGAGGACCCCAGGAGACTAAAGAGCTTTGAACGGCTACTTTGTAGGATAGATGACCACCCCCCCTTTTTAAAATTATTTTTAATTGGAGGATGATTACTTTACAAAGTTGCGTTGGTTTCTGCCATACAACTATGTGAATCAGCCATAAGTATACATACGTCCCCTCCCTCTTGAGCCTCCCTTCCATCCCTCATCCCATCCCACCCTCTAGGTTGTCACAGAGCACTGGGCTGAGATCCCTGTGTTACGGAGCAGCTTCCCAGCAGCTCTCTATTTCACACTAAGTAATGTAAATGTTTCAACGCTACTCTCAGTTCAGCCCCGCTGGGTCCACAAGCCTGTTCTCCATGTCTGTGTAGAGGACACCCTTTAAGAAGAGTTTGCCTCCCTCTTCGTGGGTTGCCTGAGTATCCCTTTGGGAAAGATGAACTGTTGCCTTTTGCATACCTGTGCTAAACAACTATCAATTATTCTCTCAAAAGTGTTCATCAAGGTCTGCCATGTAACGGGCAGGGGCTGGGTGCTGAAAGAGAAAAAGGTGGCTACCACTCTACCATCTAGAGCTGGGGACCCCCACTGTAGGACCCCACAGTGGGAACCCCCCTTTGATGGGGGGAAGCAGAAAGCCTGAAAGATAACTACCACTCAGGGAGATGAGCGTGAATCGAAAGTGAGTGGCCAGGCTATCAGCCTGAGGCCAGTGCTGCCCACCACTAGGAGTCAACTTTGATAAATCTAAGGGAGCGGTTGGCCTGCTTAGGAGCTGATTAGACTGAAGGGAAGGGATGGCTTGAAGGTGCTTGCGACAAAGGAAGGATAGGAAGGAACAGTCCTGGGGTGCAGAATGGGGCATAGGAAAGAAAAAAACACGTTCTCTCTGACTTTGGCTCCCTGCCTAAGCTCTACAGACTCATTTCTGAGCCTGTGGATGGAGAGCCTGCAGGCAGAGAAGGTAGGGCTCAGTGAGCCGCTGGATACAAGTCACGTCACTTTGAGACAAGGGTGAGAAGCTGTGGCCAAGAAGAAGGGGCTTTTCTCTGTCTTTAGGCACCGAGAGAGCAACTCTGGCTGAGAGCAGCTGTGAAGTGGCTGAGGGCAGACGCTGCCCCCCAGCGGCCTCATGCCAGGGGACACCAACAAGGAGGTGGAAGACTAACAGGAAAAGATGAGAGGGAACACCAGCGGTACCACATGCCTCCCAGGAACACTAGGGGAGACGTGGAGGGAGGGCTGCCCACTCCGCGGGCGGGTGGACGCACAGCCAGTGCAGTGGGAGTTCTCACCACTAAGACAATGACCGGTACCAGCAGTGCTGATGCATAGGTAAAACTTCAGGAAACAGAGGTTCAGTTCCGTTCAGTCGCTCAGTCGTGTCCGACTCTGCGACCCCATGGACTGCAGCATGCCAGGCTTCCCTGTCCATCACCAACTCTGGGAGCCTACTCAAACTCATGTCCATCGCGTCGGTGATGCCATCCAGCTGTCTCATCCTCTGTCGTCCCCTTCTACAAAAGTTATGTGAACACCAAAAAAAGCCCTTATTTTCTGGCCACAAGATTAAGCAGAGTGGTACATACACTAGTTAGTAATGGGTCTGATAGGTAGAGCTATAGGAAGTCCAAGATAAGTAACAAGAGGAGATTCAGACACAACTTTGGGGGTGGGGTTGGAGACTGGGTGACGGTGAGCGGGAGTTCAGCCAAACTCGGAGAGGGCCGCTGCAAAGTTCTGGGTGGAGGAGCTTCCAGGAAGATGCAGCCAAAGAAGATGGCCTCGAGGCTGAGCACAGACTGGACGTCAGACAACCAGACAGGAATGCTCAGAACCAAATTTAAAACAGGACTTCTCTCCTAAACTAAACAAAATGAAATTCTATCCACAAGTACGTGGTTCAATGGAAAAAAGAAGCAAAAACTTCAAACAGCCCTAAAAAGCATGTTGAAAAATAAGTCCCTCCCTTCCTCAATCCCTGTTGCCAGGAGAAATGACTGATAGTTACTGGCATGCTGCTGCTGCTGCTACTAAGTCACTTCGGTCGTGTCCGACTCTGTGTGACCCCATAGACGGCAGCCCACCAGGCTCCCCCGTCCCTGGGATTCTCCAGGCAAGAACACTGGAGTGGGTTGCCATTTCCTTCTCCAATGCATGAAAGTGAAAAGTCAAAGTGAAGTCGCTCAGTCGTGTCCTGACTCTTAGCGACCCCATGGACTGCAGCCTACCAGGCTCCTCCGTCCATGGGATTTGCCAGGCAAGAGTATTGGAGTGGGGTGCCATTGCCTTCTCACTAGTATAAAACAACTAGCAAATTGTTAAATTTCTGAAGTATTTCCTTTCAGGTTGATAAGTAGCTACTGCTTCAAGCCCATATAGTGCTGCCTGCCCAGGATTTCAATCCATCATTAATGGTTTAGTTAAAGCTAGATTCGAGGGGGTCTCCAGCATCCTTCCAGCTTGAAGGCCAGCAGCCATCCTGTTTGTCAATGCCGAGCCAGTTAAATATTCTGAACATTACTCTTATCCTTCCAGATAACCTATTTGCGTATATAGGCATATCCCCCTACACACATCTTTACTTCTTTTAATACGGATGCAAGAACTGAACACTGTTCTGTGTTTTGCATGTTTTTTTTACCTGCTTGGCCCACCTTTACAAATGTAGACTGTTATGTATTTCTTTCAGAGCTAACATAATCTAGTTATAACTAAGCTAAACTGACCTGAGAAATAGGGCACAGGAATAAAGAGTGAGATTCTGGAATAACTTGTGGGAGCTTTCCAGTAGACCCAGAAGAAAGTGGCCAATGGATTCAGTGGAAATACCAATGAAAGCTGGAATCCAAGAGTGCTGGCCTAGGACAATGATGCCCTGATGGCTTGGGTAGAGAGAATGAGGAGGGACAGGGCCAGCAAAACCTCCTTGGGTCTCCCTCCAGAGACCATCTGGGCTGCTACCCCTGCTACCAGCTGACAGAGCGGACCTAAGCTTTCCAGAGGTTGAACTAATAGCACCTAAATTCAGGCATTACCCAGAATCAAACCAGTCTTGGGTAAAAATATATTAAATTTCAAATTGCCCTTACCTCAGTGAATTCCCTTTCTTTCAAAAGGGACACATAATAAATTTTCCTCATAAAAGAGTCAAAATACATTTCTCCTAACTGCTCCATCTTCATCTCAAATGTGAAAAGAAGCATAGAGCTTTTTTATTCATGAGGGAGAAAATTCTTACAAACTAAATTTGAACCACATTTTTTAAGTATCCTCTACATATCAGAAAGTCAAGACCACTGAATATACCTATTCTTATAGTCATCTTTAACATTAAAGCACAAAAGACTACAATTGGCAGAGGAGGGGGAATAATTTTTCATGTCTAGCTTTTGTGTTTCTGCTGGTGCTGCTGCTAAGTCGCTTCAGTCGTGTCCGACTCTGTGTGACCCCATAGACAGCAGCCCACCAGGCTCCCCCATCCCTGGGATTCTCCAGGCAAGAATACTGGAGTGGGTTGCCATTTCCTTCTCCAATGCATGAAAGTGAAAAGTCAAAGTGAAATCGCTCGGTCGTGTCCGACTCTTAGCGACTCCATGGACTGCAGCCTACCAGGCTCCTCTGTCCATGGGATTTTCCAGGCAAGAGTACTGGAGTGGGGTGCCATTGCCTTTTCCTTTAGAGGCAAGGATTAAAGAAGATTTCAAATTAAAGATGTCATCTGCATAGATTAAGGGGAAAGGAGGATGAGGAAATGGGAGAAGGAAAGGATTAGCCAATATTTTTATTGTTTACTGATATTCCCAGAAACTTGCAGTCCAGAAAGGATTCAGCAAAAGAGAAAGTAATTTCTGCTGATAGACTGCCACCTAGTGGTGAGTTTTTACTTTACTCATAGTATTGGGTTGGCCAAAAAGTTCTTTCGAGATAAAGAACTTTTGGCCAACACAATATAAGCAGTTACTGAGTTTTGGGATGTTTTGGAAGACACATTTATTTTTCTTTGAGATCCCTGGGGAATGTTATAGACTATTGTCACAAGGAGAATGGACTCACTTGTATGCTTCCCAAAGACCTAATGATCAGGTGGCACAGTGTTAAAGGATCTGCTTGTCAACGCAAGAGACAGAAGAGACAGAATAGACACATAAGATCCCAGGGTTGGATCCCTGGGTCAGGAAGATTCGTTGGAGTAGGAAATGGCAGCCCGCTCCAGTATGCTTGCCTGGAGAAACCCATGGACAGAGAAGCCTGGTGGGCTACAGCCCATGAGGTCCCAAAGAGTAGGACATGACTGAGCACAGACAGATGCAATCATCAGGGAGACAGCAGCACTGCAGGCTGAATGTCTTTCAAAAGGGAATCTGGCCTTTGTAATTATTTGATGATTATCAAAGAAGCCCAGCCAAGGAAAATTAACATTATTACATTTCTCTTCTGTTTTCAACCTATGGCATGCTCATAAATCACCTTTGCTAGCCATCAAACAAGGCCCAAATTTTCAAAGGGTTTTCCTCTGATTAGGTGGTGACAAAACACGTGTACAACCCACTGGTACTTCAGTCTAAAGACAGAACAGAGAATGTCCAAGTCAGCAACAAGGCAGTATTCCCCGGGTTTAATCCACACCAGAAATAATCCCCTCCCTGCTCTCAGAGGGGCACTGCTGTTTTTGTTTGGTGCCCATTGGGCTCCCTGGTTTCACATCTTCTGTGCTGACACCATCCCTCTTAACCACAAAAGTCCCTCAACAAAATATTAGCCAACAAAATTCAACAAAATATCAAAAGGATCATACACTATGATCAAGTGGAAGTCATTCCAGGGACACAAGATGGGTCAACACCCACAAATCCATGGACACACTACATTAATAAAAGGAAGGATAGACTTCCCTGGTGATCCAGTGGTTAAGAATCTGCCTGCCAATGCAGGGGACGTGGGTTCAATCCCTGCTCTGGGAGGATTCCACAAGCTGGGGAGCAACTTAGCCCATATGCCGCAACTCCCAAGGCCCACGCACCCTAGAGAACACGTTCCAAAACAAGAAGAGCCACTGCATTGAGATGCCTGAGCACCGCAACTAGAGAGTGGCCTCCACTCTCTGCAACTAGAGAAACCCCCACGCAGCAACGAAGACCCAACACAGGCAAAAATAAATTAACTAATAAAAAATAAATGAAGGCTAAAAACCATATGACCATCTCAATCAATGAAGAACAAGCATTTGACAAGATGCCAGATGAACTCAGCGACTAAATCACCAACCACCACCAAAATGAACTCCAGCTTTTCAACCAGGCCCTCTGACGTACCTGAATGGCCGGAACTTCCAAGAGAATTCTCATAACTGTCAGCTAGTTATATGTGCTGTCCCCTGAATGGAAACAACTCCAGCTCACTTAAGCATACACCTGTTTCTGGTCCACAACGGATGGCAACACTTTAAGATCCAACTTACGCTCTTTCCTTCATGGATGTGCCCCAGTGTAGCACATTCAGACAGCATGTTAGCTGTCCAAAATCCATTTCTTCTTTTCTAATAAGACAACTGTGATATTTTGATCTATAGTAAGAAATATGTATTTGGTCTTCATTCAGTTCCTGGTATGGAGGGCCTAACACCCTTGGAATTTCCTAAGTGATAAGAGCAAATCACTGCAGATGGTGACTGCAGCCATGAAATTAAAAGACCCTTGCTCCTTGGAAGAAAAGCTATGACCAACCTAGACAGCATATTCAAAAGCAGAGACATTACTTTGCCAACAAAGGTCCATCTAGTCAAGGCTATGGTGTTCCAGTGGTCATGAATGGATATGAGAGTTGGACTATAAAGAAAGCTGATTGCTGAAGAATTGATGCTTTTGAACTGTGGTATTAGAGAAGCCTCTTGAGAGTCTCTTGGACTTCAACCAGTCAATCTTAAAGGAAACCAGTCCAGAATATTCTTTGGAAGGACTGATGCTGAAGCTGAAACTCCAATACTTTGGCCACCTGATGTGAAGAACTGACTCATTGGAAAAGACCCTGATGCTGGAAAAGATTGAAGGCAGGAGGAGAAGGGAACACCAGGGGATGAGATGGTTGGATGGTATCACTGACTCGATAGACATGAGTCTGAGCAAGCTCTGGGAGTTGGTGATGAACAGGGAAGCCTGGGTGCTGCAATCCTTGGGGTTACAAAGAGTCAGACATGACTGAGCAACTGAACTGAACTGAACTGGCCTCTGCTCACCAGTGCTGAATAGAAACGAGAAGACAGAATCTGAAGGGGTAGAAAAGAACAGCTTTATTACTTTGCCAGGCAAAGGAGGACACAGTGGGATCCTACCTTGCAAAACTGTGTGCCCCTAACCAGGAGGATCTGACTTGGAGTCTTGTAACTCCCAAGGGCGAGGAGGTCTCTGACAAGCTAAGGGTGTGTGCAGGGCCGCAGGTAATGGGTCTCCTAATCTTCACAAACTTCTCATTAATCTTGCCTCAGGTGATTCCTTGGCTGCTTCTCCCTTGATTAGCCACTGTTCATATCTGCTCTTTGGAACTCAAGGAAGAGGTCATGGAGGCTGGAGTCTTGTGCTACATACTTAGTCACTCAGTCATGTCTGACTCTTTTTGACCCCATGGACTGCAGCCTTCCAGGCTCCTCTGTCCATGGGATTCTCCAGGCAAGAGTACTGGAGTGGGTTTCTATGCCCTCCTCCATGGGACTCTTCCTAACTCAGGGATCGAACCCAGGTCTCCCACAATGCAGGCAGATTCTTTACCATCTGAGCCACCAGCGAAGCCCAATTTCTTCTGAGAAATGGAGGACAAAACAGAGAGTGGGGCCCCCGAGCCCCACTCCGTTTTACTTGGAGAGTGGTCAGTGTGGTGAGGGCGTAAGAAAATCCCCTTACCCTCCTTCCATGCCTTGCAGTAAACGTCTCTTCCATCTGCCTGTGCCTGAGTTGTACGTTTCTCTGAGTTCTGTGAGCCATTCTAGCAGATTAATCAAACCCCTCCTGGCACAAATATGTTGAAATTGGCACTAGCATCTTTCAGCAACCTCACAAGAAAAAAAGGGCAACCTTGGGGGAAATCACCCTTTACCCACATTCGGCAGTTCAGGAGCTTGTAATATGACTCCACGTCCTGCTCCAAAGACGGAGCCTGTGGCCATTCTGATCAATTACAGTGCCCCAGAGTCTCGAGCTCTTTTCTCTGCTGCTGCTACTGCTGCTAAGTCGCTTCAGTCGTGTCCGACTCTGTGCGACCCCATAGACAGAAGCTCACCAGGCTCCCCCGTCCCTGGGATTCTCCAGGCAAGAATACTGGAGTGGGTTGCCATTTCCTTCTCCAATGCATGAAGGTGAAAAGTGAAAGTGAAGTCGCTCAGTCGTGTCTGACTCTTAGCGACCCCATGTACTGGAGCCCACCAGGATCCTCCATCCATGGGATTTTCCAGGCAAAAGTACTGGGGTGGGGTGCCATTAAAAAGTTTTTTCTCTTTTCTCTTTTCACCAAGTTTCAAACCTGAGTTACAGTGAACAATATACGATGCAGAACCCCAATATATTTTTTAAAAACAAAGAAGGGTTGAAGGGAGTCAGTGCCTCCAAGCCCCACCCTCTGGCCTCCATGTGGACAGACACTGCAGTCTGCGCTGCATGAAAAACAAAGAAATGGGCCCCCGTGCCTGCTCGGAGCACCTCACAGTGGTGCTACGGGGCAGAAAATAAAAGCATAAAAAGTTAATGAAGGTGATTAAATAACACTGGAGAACAAGAGACGAAATGTCACAGAGTCCTTACCACTCATCAGAAAAGCGTCAGGGTGGGGAGTGATAGTTAGGGAGTTTGGGATGGACATGCACACACTGCCTTATTTAAAATGGATAACCAACAAGAACCTACTGTACAATACAGAGAACTCTGCCCAATGTCACATGGCAGCCTGGATGGGAGGGGCGTTTGGGGGAGAATGGATACATGCATATGTATGGCTGAGTCCCTTTGCTGTTCATCTGAAACTATCACATTATTAATTGTCTGTATCCCAATACAAAATAAAAAAAACTTTTAAAAAAGGAAAGTGTCAGAGGACTTGAAGCCCATAGCGGGTTTGTTTGTTTTTTTTTTTTGCCTCTCCCTTCTAAGGCCTACTCAACTGTCTAAGACTGAACTTAGGTGTCACCTTCCCCTAGGGAGACCTCCCTGAGACTCTCTTGCCTCATCATAAATACACTAACACACACACATACTCAACCAATCCACATGGAGTCTCTCCTCAGTGCTTCTTAATATCTTTACACAGGTCTATATATATATGTGTGTGTTTATATATATATATATATATATATATATATTTTAATAAATGCCTTTCCCACAACTCATAGTTAAGGCTGTGAGTTTCTTCAGAGAAGTTAGTGGATACTGGGATATGCACACCTCTCCCTCATTCTAATGAGACTCTTCCCACCCAATCCTCTTTCTTTCCTTCTCCTTCCAGAAGTATCAGAGCTCCACGACAATCTAAAGGCTCTCCCTGCCTGCCTCCTCCCTCTGAAAATCTCCTGCACATCAAATTCCACATTAGCATCTGCTTCTTAGCAAACCCTAACACAGTATAATAAGGAATTGCCAGGTGGCCCTAGTGGTAAAGAACCCACCTGCCGATGCAGGAGATGTGTTTCGATCCCTGGGTTGAGAAGATCCCCTGGAGGAGGGCACGGCAACCCACTCCAGTATTCTTGCCTGGGGAATCCCATGGACAGAGGAGTCTGGCAGGCTGCAGTCTATAGGGTCACACAGAGTTAGACATGACTGGGGTGACTTAGCATACATGCACCAAACTTATATAAACATTTATATATTTATATAAATAAACATATGTTAAGTCACCCCAGTCGTGTCTGACTCTCTGTGACCCTATGGATTGTAGCCCTCCAGGCTCTCTTGTCCATGGGATTCCTCAGGCAAGAATATTGGACTGAGTTGCCATTTCCTTCTCCAATAAATAAACATAGTTATTTATAAAATATTTATATCAAATAGATTCAGAATATTGGCTTATTGGCTGGCAATATTAATCCTACTGATTTGCATCTTTTGGGTACTTAATTTTTCATATATTAAAGTGTGACTTTGAGGGCTTCCTTGGTGGCTCAGTGGTGAAGAATCTGCCTCCCAAGGCAGGAGACATGGATTCGATTCCTGCACTGGGAAGATCCCACGTGCTGAGGAACAATTAAACCCGAGAGCCACAACTACTGAGCCTGTGCTCTAGAGCCTAGGAGCCACAACTACTGAAGCCCGTACACCCAAAGCCTATGCTCCGCGACAAGAGAAGCCACCACAGTGAGTAGCCCACACGCCACTAGAGTTGCGCCACTAGAGAAAAGCCCAAGCAGCAACAAAGACCCAGCACAGCCAAAAATGAAAAGAAATAAAATTTTAAAAAATTTCAAGTGTGACCTTGAAAAAAAAATACTAACATTGTCCCATGGGGATATAATATTCTTTTTAACATAATGTAACAAACAGATGTAACTAGGACTCTTCCTTCCTTACTTTTTTGCAAGATAACACAGAGTAGCAATTAATAGTATCAGCTCCCAGATGACTTGAGATCAAATCACAACTCAACTGCTCACTGGTTCTATGGCCTTTGGCAAATCACTTAAGCTTTTTAAACTCCTGTTTCTGATCTATAAAATGGGAGAATATGTCCTCATCTGTAAAGTATGACTTTTTAAAAAATGGTACCCACCATATAGGACTGTTTAATGAATTCATTAATACGAAGAGGTGGCAAGAATACACAGAACTGTATAAAAAAGATCTTCACGACCCAGATAATCACAAAGGTGTGATCACTCACACTCACCTAGAGCTAGACATCCTGGAATGTGAAGTCAGGTGGGGCTTAGAAAGCATCATAAGAACAAAGCTAGTGGAGGCGATAGAATTCCAGTTGAGCTATTTCAAATCTTGGAAGATGATGCTGTGAAAGTGCTGCACGCAATATGCCAGCAAATTTGGAAAACTCAGCAGTGGCCACAGGACTGGAAAAGGTCAGTTTTCATTCCAATCCCAAAGAAAGGCAATGCCAAAGAATGCTCAAACTACCACACAATTGCACTCATCTCACATGCTAGTAAGGTAATGCTCAAAATTCTCCAAGCCAAGCTTCAGCAATATGTGAACTGTGAACTTTCAGATGTTCAAGCTGGCTTTAGAAAAGGCAGAGGAACCAGAGATCAAATTGCCAACATCCACTGGATCATGGAAAAAGCAAGAGAGTTCCAGAAAAACATCTATTTCTGCTTTATTGACTATGCCAAAGCCTTTGACTGTGTGGATCACAATAAACTGTGGAAAATTCTGAAAGAGATGGGAATACCAGACCACCTGACCTGCCTCTTGAGAAATCTGTATGCAGGTCAGGAAGCAACACTTAGAACTGGACATGGAACAACAGACTGGTTCCAAATAGGAAAAGGAGTATGTCAAGGCTGTATATTGTCACCCTGCTTATTTAATTTATATGCAGAGTACATCGTGAAAAACGCTGGGCTGGAAGAAGCACAAGCTGGAATCAAGATTGCTGGGAGAAATATCAATAACCTCAGATATGCAGATGACACCACCCTTATGGCAGAAAGTGAAGAGCAACTAAAGAGTCTCTTGATGAAAGTGAAAGAAGAGAGTGAAAAAGTTGGCTTAAAGCTCAACATTCAGAAAACGAAGATCATGGCATCTGGTCCCATCACTTCATGGCAAATAGATGGGGAAACAGTGGCTGACTTTATTTTTCTGGGCTCCAAAATCACCACAGATGGTGACTGCAGCCATGAAATTAAAAGACGCTTACTCCTTGGAAGGAAAGTTATGACCAATCTAGATAGCATATTAAAAAGCAGAGACATTACTTTGCCAACAAATGTCCATCTAGTCAAGGCTATGGTTTTTCCAGTGGTCATGTATGGATGTGAGAGTTGGACTGTGAAGAAGGCTGAGCGTCGAAGAATTGATGCTTTTGAAGTGCGGTGTTGGAGAAGACTCTTGAGAGTCCCTTGGACTGCAAGGAGATCCAACCAGTCCATTCTAAAGGAGATCAGTCCTGGGTGTGCATTGGAGGGACTGATGTTGAAATTGAAACTCCAATACTTTGGCCACCTGATGTAAAGAACTGATTCATTGGAAAAGACCCTGATGCTGGGAAAGATTGAAAGCAGGAGGAGAAGGGGACGACAGAGGATGAGATGGTTGGATGGCATCACCGACACAATGGACATGGGTTTGGGTGGACTCAGGGAGTTGGTGATGGACAGGGAGGCCTGGTGTACTGCGGTTCATGGGGTCTCAAAGAGTCGGACATGACTGAGCAACTGAACTGAACTGAACGAATTAATTTCTGGTGCAACGTGCAATGAAAGACCTATCCTAATGGATTTAAGGGCACTTTGCAAACTAGAAAGCACTTCAGGAAATTCATTTTTTCTAAATGAAATAAGCACTGCCCATTGCCTTTTATGGAAAACTGAGGTTAATTCACATCAGCAAGAGAAAGCTCAGGGAGTTGCTTATGGTTGTGTTTCTGATTTATTAACACAGCACTTGATATTAGAAAATAAACCCTTGACATTTCTACACGTGGAGATATTTTGGTTAAAAATACTTTTTCCTTTCAAAATTCTTTCAATTGTTCTCCAGAATAAGCCAGAAAAGCTGTTACATTAGTAACAAATCCGCTTTTATATCCGTTCTTCTCTTTTTAAAAACTGGAATATAGCGATTCACAACGTTGTTGGTTTCAGTGAATCAGTTATACCTGTACATGTATCTTTTTTTTTTAAGTTTCCTTTTCCATTTAGGCCATTACAGAGTACTGAATAGAGTTCCCTGTGTTATACTGCTGCTGCTGCTGCTAAGTCGCTTCAGTCGTGTCCGACTCTGTGCGACCCCATAGACGGCAGCCCACCAGGCTCCCCCGTCCCTGGGATTCTCCAGGCAAGAACACTGGAGTGGGTTGCCATTTCCTTCTCCAATGCAGGAAAGTGAAAAGTAAAAGTGAAGTCGCTCAGTCGTGTCCGACTCTTAGCGACCCCATGGACTGCGGCCACCAGGGTCCTCCCTCCATGGGATTTTCCAGGCAAGAGTACTGGGGTGGGGTGCCATTGCCTTCCCCGCTGTGTTATACAGTAGGTCCTTATTAGTTATTTATTTTATATATAGTAGTGTGTATGTGTATGTGTCAATCCCAATCTCCCATTTTACCACTCCCCACCCTTTCCCTCCTGGTAACCGGCAAGTTTGTGTTCCATACCTGACTCTCTGTTTCACAAATTAGTTCATTTTACCATTTCTTTAGATGCCACTTAAACGCAACATCATATGATATTTGTTTTTCTGACTCACTTCACTCAGTATGACAACAATCTCTAGGTGTATCTCTTTCTAACAGGAGAATCTGCGGGGTTGGGGCAGCAGCTGGAGCTGGAAGATCAGTGAATTCCAAAGAAGCAGACAGTGTTATCAGCATGCGTCTAGAACAGCAGCCCGAATTTCCAAATCCGTTGTTGCAGGGCCTCGGGCAGAAGGCAGGTTAACACAGAAAGGACCCCAGAAGGGGAAGGACCGGCCCAGATCAGATCAGATCAGTTGCTCAGTCGTGTCCAACTCTTTGCGACCCCATGAATCGCAGCACGCCAGGCCTCCCTGTCCATCACGAACTCCCGGACTTCACTCAGACTCACGTCCATCTAGTCAGTGATGCCATCCAGCCATCTCATCCTCTGGCGTCTCCTTCTCCTCTTGCCCCCAATCCCTCCCAGCATCAGAGTCTTTTCCAATGAGTCAACTCTTCACATGAGGTGGCCAAAGTACTGGAGTCTCAGCTTTAGCATCATTCCTTCCAAAGAAATCCCAGGGCTGATCTCCTTCAGAATGGACTGGTTGTATCCCCTTGCAGTCCAAGGGACTCTCAAGAGTCTTCTCCAACACCACACTTCAAAAGCATCAATTCTTCGGCACTCAGCCTTCTTCACAGTCCAGCTCTCACATCCATACATGACCACAGGAAAAACCATAGCCTTGACTAGACGAAGCTTTGTTGGCAAAGTAATGTCTCTGCTTTTGAATATGCTATCTAGGTTGGTCATAACTTTCCTTCCAAGGAGTAAGCGTCTTTTAATTTCATGGCTGCAGTCACCATCTGCAGTGATTCTGGAGCCCCCAAAATAAAGTCTGACACTGTTTCCCCATCTATTTGCCATGAAGTGATGGGACCAGATGCCATGATCTTCGTTTTCTGAATGTTGAGCTTTAAGCCCACTTTTTCACTCTCCTCTTTCACTTTCATCAAGAGACTCTTTAGTTGCTCTTCACTTTCTGCCATAAGGGTGGTGTCATCTGCATATCTGAGGTTATTGATATTTCTCCCAGCAATCTTGATTCCAGCTTGTGTTTCTTCCAGTCCAACTTTTCTCATGATGTACTCTGCATATAAGTTAAATAAACAGGATGACAATATACAGCCTTGATGAACTCCTTTTTCTATTTGGAACCAGTCTGTTGTTCCATGTCCAGTTCTAACTGTTGCTTCCTGACCTGCATGTAGGTTTCTCAAGAGGCAGGTCAGGTGGTCTGGTATTCCCATCTCTTTCAGAATTTTCCACAGTTTCTTGTGATCCACACAGTCAAAGGCTTTGGCATAGTCAATAAAGCAGAAATAGATGTTTTTCTGGAACTCTCTTGCTTTTTCCATGATCCAGCAGATGTTGGCAATTTGATCTCTGGTTCCTCTGCCTTTTCTAAAACCAGCTTGAACATCAGGAAGTTCACGGTTCACATATTGCTGAAGCCTGGCTTGGAGAATTTTGAGCATTACTTTACTAGCATGTGAGATGAGTGCAATTGTGTGGTAATTTGAGCATTCTTTGGCATTGCCTTTCTTTGGGACTGGAACGAAAACTGACCTTTTCCAATCCTGTGACCACTGCTGAGTTTTCCAAATTTGCTGGCATATTGCGTGCAGCACTTTCACAGCATCATCTTCCAGGATTTGGAATAGCTCAACTGGAATTCCATCACCTCCACTAGCTTTGTTCGTAGTGATGCTTTCTAAGGCCCACTTGACTTCACATTCCAGGATGTCTGGCTCTAGGTCAGTGATCACACCATCATGATTATCTGTGTTGTGAAGATCTTTTTTGTACAGTTCTTCCATGTATTCTTGCCATCTCTTCTTAATATCTTCTGCTTCTGTTAGATCCATACATACCATTTCTGTCCTTTATCGAGCCCATCTTTGCATGAAATGCTCCTTTGGTATCTCTGATTTTCTTGAAGAGATCTCTAGTCTTTCCCATTCTGTTGTTTTCCTCTATTTCTTTGCATTGATCGCTGAAGAAGGCTTTCTTATCTCTTCTTGCTATTCTTTGGAACTCTGAATTCAGATGTTTATATCTTTTCTTTTCTCCTTTGCTTTTCGCTTCTTTTCACAGCTATTTGTAAGGCCTCCCCAGACAGCCATTTTGCTTTTTTGCATTTCATTTCCATGGGAATGGTCTTGATTCCTGTCTCCTGTACAATGTCACAAACCTCAGTCCATAGTTCATCAGGCACTCTATCTATCAGATCTAGGCCTTTAAATCTATTTCTTACTTCCACTGTATAATCATAAGGGATTTGATTTAGGTCATACCTGAATGGTCTAGTGGTTTTCCCTACTTTCTTCAATTTCAGTCTGAATTTGGCAATAAGGAGTTCATGGTCTGAGCCACAGTCAGCTCCTGGTCTTGTTTTTGCTGACTGTATAGAGCTTCTCCATCTTTGGCTGCAAAGAATATAATCAATCTGATTTCGCTGTTGACTATCTGGTGATGTCCATGTATAGAGTCTTCTCTTGTGTTGTTGGAAGAGGGTGTTTGTTATGACCAGTGCATTTTCTTGGCAAAACTCTATTAGTCTCTGCCCTGCTTCATTCCGTATTCCAAGGCCAAATTTGCCTGTTACTCCAGGTGTTTCTTGACTTCCTACTTTCGCATTCCAGTCCCCTATAATGAAAAGGACATCTTTTTTGGGTGTTAGTTCTAAAAGGTCTTGTAGGTCTTCATAAAACCGTTCAACTTCAGCTTCTTCAGCCTTACTGGTTGGGGCATAGACTTGGATTACTGTGACATTGAATGGTTTGCCTTGGAAACGAACAGAGATCATTCTGTCGTTTTTGAGACTGCATCCAAGTACTGCATTTCAGACTCTTTTGTTGACCACGATGGCCACTCCATTTCTTCTGAGGGATTCCTGCCCGCAGTAGTAGATATAATGGTCATCTGAGTTAAATTCACCCATTCCAGCAGGAGAAAAAGATAGGTGTGGCTACACCTGAGCGGAGGTGCCGGCCTGACGGGATGAGCGAGCGCTCGCAAGTTCCGATGCTCACAACTGCTGGGGAGCCTGAGCTGCGCGCCTGTGCGCAGCCAGACCCCGGCGCTGGCGGGGATACCCGGGGAAGAGGTAACTCCTCCACCTGTGCGCCCGGCCTTGGGCTGCGGGCGGCGCGGGCGGAACTGCAGCTCCCCCGCCGGGCGGGGCGGGCACGTGGTGCGCGGCTGTGTGATAAAGAACGCGCTCGGGAGCCGGAGCGCAGCGGCGCAGGCGGCCTCGCGGCGGCTGGGTGAGCGCGCCCGGGCGGGCGTGGACCGACGCACGGACGGACGGACGCATAGAGACGGACAAACAGGGAATGAACGCAGAGGGGCCTCGGGGAGTGGACTCGGGTGTGGGTGAGACCGTGACGGCCGGCCGCAAAGGTCAGGGCCTGGGAGCTGGGAAATGGAGCCTGGGGGAGCGTGAACGCGACACCCTCTCTGCCCGGGGGGGGAGTGTCCGGACGGACGGGAAGAGGGACCCACTCCGCTAGGTTCTGTCCAGACCGCAGAGCCGGGCCTCAAGGATCCTTTTTTTAAAACGATTAGAGTTAGCCACTGGGGAGAAGAGAGTTTAGGGATTAAGTGTGATACAGTCCCTTCATTTGATGGGAAGCTGTATTTCTGCATTTTTGTGTGTTTAGTTTCTCTATTTCTGTTTGTGTCTTTCCAAGTATTTCCGTCCTTGGAGTGATTCTCCACGCCTAGAACTGCATCTTCCTCTTCCTCCAGCGATTTTTTTTAACTTTATTCTTTTAAGAGAGCTTGACTTAGGCAGCTTGAATTCTTTGCTCTAAGGATTCTTGTCTGTGGATAGAGGTGTTAAGATTTCGAGAATAATAAGTGTTTAAGTAATGATATTCTTAATATTCCTATTTACAAAATATGGATCATTCTCGTTACCATGGTTGTGATTTTTTTTTTTAACTCCATCTCATCCTGAAGCAGTTTCACAGTTTACAAAGCCAGCAAACTTTACTCATTTATTTTCCCTTGTGACTCAGCTGGTAAAGAATCCGCCTGCAATGCAGGAAACCTGGGTTCGATGGCTGAGTTGGGAAGGTCCCCTGGAATAGGGACCCACTCCAGTATTCCGGCCTGGAGAATTCCATGGACTGTATGGCCCATGGGATCGCAAAGAGTCAGACAGGGCTGAGCGACTTTCACTTCACTTCACTTCCTTAAGCATTTTCACGGTTTCCAAAGCCAGCAAACTGCTCATTTATTTAGTGTATTGCGCCGCAGAAAGATAGATTTTTGAACCGTTCTTGACCCCTGATGGCTTACACTGGAAAAGAAGAGCCAGAACTACCGATCTCTGATGTAGTTTTTAATGGAAATGAGGGAATCCTAAAGAGTAAGAAATTATTTTCATTTAGGGGATCAGAGAATGTCCTCTCATATTTAAGGTGAGCTCCGAAAGTTGGTTATACTGAAGGGGCTGCAATGGGAGATGCTGCCATTCTGGGTGGGAGAACAGGCCAGCCAGGATGAGGTAGGTTGCAACGGAGCACCAGGGACCATTTGGACTGGTGTACTTCAGGTGTGGAGAGATCTCTACAGAGACAGTAAACCAGGAATTTGGGTATTTGTCCCGGGGAAGCCGGGAAGAAGTTAATTAGTATTTTCTGAGCAGGGCAAAATCAAAATCAGAAATGTCTGAGCTACTAGGTTGATCTGGTAGCCTGCCTGTGTTGAAGAAGAGAGTTGGGGTTAGGACAGTGATTCCCAACTCTTATCCCAAGCCCCATATTTTTTAATGAAGCAAACTGTATTTAAGTGCACTTAATTTGAGACATAGATAAGTTTTTCTATCTTGCCAGTCCAGGCTTTTGACCATCCTAAGAATATCCTTATAACTGCCCTAAATATGAAATAAATGCAGCTACAAGCCCAAGAATATGGAAATCTAGAGTGTACTGCCTCTAGGAGACTTGATATGGAACCTAGCTCTCCGAACTTTTATCTCTTGAACCTTCTTGAGTCCCTTTAGTATGGAGTTGGGCCCATTGGTCTAGATAAGAGGTAATTAACGATGTGTAAGTTATAAGAGGGACAGTAAGGGGAGTGGGAAGGGTTGCAGGGAAAGAAGATAACAGATGGAAAGGAAATGACTTAGTCCCTGAATAGGAAAGAGTAGCCAGTGTTGGGGAGGTGGTACCAATGGAGCTGAGATGACAGGAAACGGTGCTGATAAAGGAATGCTGCCTATTGTCTCCTATAGTCAGCAGGCAAGACTTCACGGAGGGGGCTGAACCTGTACTCACTATGTGCCTGGCAGCCTGGCACTGTTAATCACTTAACAAGAATCAATTCATGTAATTCTCTCAGCACCCCTATAAGAAGTGATTACTGTTATCCCCATTTACAGAAGGGGAACCTGAAGCACAGAGAGGTTAAATAGTTGTCCTGAGGTCACCCAGCTAGTAAGTGGTAGAGCCAGGATGTGGATGCAGGAAGTCTGACTCCAGACCTAGAGCTCTAACCCCCCTATTGTAAGGAGCAAACAAAGACATTGTTAAGATGATCAGATGGCAGGTTTGCTTTAGGCTGTCCTGAGTTGAGATGTGTGCAGGAGGAGGATGCGTGCACTTGACGGTGTGCAGTGGACACAGCGTCAGCCTCATTTGGTGCTCAGACCTTCCTCTGGGGTAGGTAGACAGGGTCCTGAGTTCCTGGACTTGCATTTTCCCTGTGGGCCAGGTGATTACATTTCTCTTTTAAAACTTCCAACAGGATTTAGTGTCATCTTCAAACTAGGAGAAGTCAGAGAAATTCTAGTATCCTTTGTATCTGGTAAGGTCCCCCTTTATTGCCCTTCAGTACAGAGCAAAACTACTGGAAGGCTTTGGGCTTAATTTCAGGAGCACAGCTCACCAGGGATGTATCTCTCTGTAAGGGGAGGCATCATTGACCAGCCACAAAAACAATACGTTTTGCCACCTATACCCTTTCATGTTTTTGTCCTTGTTCTGGCCTGTTTCTAGCTTCAGGAGCTCACTTGAGCCAGGATCTTTGGGGATACAGAAAAAGTAGGAGAAGTGATCTCTGTACTCTGGAAGTTTATGCTCCTATCTGGGGAGATGAGATTAACAGTTATAAAAAACGAACACAATAGGATAGTCCATAATATTACCTTATGTGGGTCAAATTTAAGCATAGTGGGCATTGGTGGTTTTTGGTTTTCTTTTTTTTTTTGGTGCTCTAGGTCTTTGTGGCTGTGCGTGGACTTTCTCTAGTTGTGGTGAGCAAGGGGAAGCTACTCCTTGCGGGTGTGCAGTCTTCTCATTGCAGTGGCTTCTCTTGTTGCAAAGCAAAGGCTCTAGTTGTAGCTTTTGGGCTCTAGAGCACAGGCTCAGTGGATGTGCACAGCCTTAGTTGTTTTGCAGCACGTGGAATCTTCGAGGACCAGGGATTGAACCTATGTCCTCTGTGTTGGCAGGTGGATTCTTACCTGTTGCACCACCAGGGACTCTGGCATTGGGTTTTTAAAAGTGACCTCAGAACTATAGTATACCCTCTCTTGTTAATTATAGACATCACTAACTTTTCACCAAGCCACACATCTTTTGTATAATTGTCACCAAATACTGTCTGATTATGTTTTGTTTTCTTCTTCAATTATTAGACTTTGCATGTGTGGCTTCAACTTTTCATGTCCTCCAGCTCAAAAATTAATAGTGCTTCTATAACTAGTTAAATGGAAGAGGTGGGAGATGAAGCAGGTAGCCTCCTGTGGAATCTAGGCTTTTAACCAGGATGCTTGATGCCTCTCATTGCTGATTTTGGGCAACTTCTTGGCTTTTTTATGCTGGTTATGAACAGGTACATTCTCTGCCAGGTGGTGAGGGATCCTTTTATCCCAAATGAGTGTTTGCTAGGTTCATTGTCTCAGCAGAGATCTCTGTGGAAGTCATCATCCAGCTACAATCTGGACACCTCGTTCAATCACTCACATAGAAAGAAGAAAGTGAAGTCACTTAGTTGTGTCTAACTCTTTGCGACCCCATGGACTGTAGCCTACCAGACTCCTCCATCCATGGGATTTTCCAGGCAAGAATACTGGAGTTGGGTTGCCATTACCTTCTCCAGGGGATCTTCCTGACCCAGGGATTGAACCCAGGTCTCCCGCACTGCATGCAGACTCTTTACCATCTGAACCACCAGGGAAGCCCAATCACTCACATATGCATCACTTTTTAATTGAACACAAGGTGTACAACAGAGCACTCAGTTCAGGGAAAGTAAAGACAAATGATATCTATTTCCTGTGCTGGGGGAGCTTGTTCTAGAAGGGAAGAGGTGAATGTAGTATTTGTGATGTGATTTACTAAAGCCAGGGAAACAGGGAAAAACTGATCAAAACTAGAATATGAAAGGATAGTTAGGTAAATCTAAAGATAATTATGTAGCTCACACTGAAGCCTTTTAAGGCTTAAATACTGGTCTAAGGGGAGATTCTTGTTCAACCATATGAAGTTATGAAAAGATATAAGACTGTCCCTTTTCTCCTGACCATATTTCAACTTGAGTAATGTCTTTGACCTTGCTGAATTTGGTTCATATTCTTTCTTCTGCTGTTTTTCTTCCCTGCTCTCTGAGGTTTCAGACTTCCTTGGTCATCTGTATAGATAAGCCAGGAGTCCTTTCCAATGGTATTTTCCTAGAACATTACTCTCTTGTCTCCCTCTCTCCTGTCTTTAAAATATAGTTTCCTCCTTTATAGTGTAAAGCTCTCACATTTTTCATTCCTCTCATTTGCCTGTGTTTGTACACTTGTAAGCATTTTTCACAGTTCTAAACTATGTAGGAAGGGACTTTGCCCCTAGAGTTTTATCATTAATTGACATTTCTTGAAGACAGGAAGGGCATTATATGTTTTCCAGACATTTCAGCAACTCGATGGCCTCCCCAAAGAAGAAGCTCCAAGGTCTTGTTGCTGCGACCATCACGCCGATGACCGAGCATGGGTAACTATGGTTTGGGACTAAAGGGATCTCCCTCCACCATAATGATCAAAAGGTCTCCATAATGATCAAAAGGTCTCCATAGTAGCGGTGGCTTGGACTCTGCAGCTTCCACCCCTACAGTGTCTCTGACCCCAGGTCAGAGAAGAGGTCTCTGTATCACAGGCAGTGCAGAGGGAGATGACATAATATATGGCAGCTCACCTTCCTTCCAGTGTCTGTAGCCCCACAAAGCAAAATTCTGCTTGGATTTCATCAGAGTCCTGCCCATCCCAAATAAGACCAGTAGAGTTGGGTGAGGGAAATCTCATTTTAGCAGGATTTGATATCAAGCTCTGGCCTCTAGAAGCTGTGTCTAGACTGTTCATGGATGTGATGAAATGTCCTACCCTGAAGAAAGTGGGGAAGTTTTCTGCCAGATGGCCCCCTTAAGGCATGTTTTATAGACTCATTTCAACATTGGTTAAATGATGGGGAGCTTGCAAAAGGGAGGTAACAACAGATGATTGCTGAGAAATTGTTATCCAAGCAAGCATTTTCCAGATGAATAGTACGGTGGTACTAGCAGAGTGGTCATGTGCCCCGGGCATCCATGAGCCATATATAAATCCTCCCTGAACATTACCATTGACACAATGGGGAATTGTCCACCTTCTGGATCTGTTTTTGACATGTTAGAAGAAAAGCTTCTCCTTTCTTCCTCTATTTAATTGCAACTATACCTATATTATGGAGTTATGAGTATTAAAATGAGATAATCCATGTAATAGTGTTTAGCATAGGGTCACCATGTGCTTAGGTTAATTAGTTTGAATTGCTATTGTGGCATAAGGGATAAATGAAAGATGATGTATTCTATAAGCCTTTAAATAAGACATGTTTTTGGTCTTCTGTTACTGAATTTTTACAAACCTTAACCCTATCCCTTTAAAGTGGATGAGATTTCTTATGACTTTTACTGTTCTTAATTCAGAGTTGACTGTATCACAGTTTTCCCTTAGGTCATTGGAGTTCAAACATTTTAACTTCTAACATTCTCAAAAAATCACATCTTCACTAGGTCTAAGTAAAATTCTTGCTGAGGTGGCATGGTTAATAGCACTTTTTTTTTTCTGTTGCCTCTCCATTTCCACAAGCGCTAAGAAAGACTGAAGTCAGCTCTTTCTCAATGTGTCAGCTACTTGCTGGGCAGATAAAACAGCAGTCATGTGATTGCATGAGCAGACAGGACTTAACTTCCTGTTATGGAGTAAGATCCTGTTTGCAAGCTCAGAACACTGCATCTGGTTGGTGCTACTTTAACCTTTTTAATCAGATCCCTCTTAGCCTAGAAGTGGCTTTCTTCAAAGTCCTGCTTGTTCATCTGGAACCCTCTGAGTATCTGTGTTTTCACTCTATCCTGCTGTTTTCCTGGGACACCAGGACCCACACATATTAGAGATAACTAAAATGACTCAGCTTTTCTGGATCCTTCTCTGTTTCCCAAATACTTCTAGCCCTGTTGCCTCCATTCACTATTTCCTCTTTTTTTTATGAATCATTTTCTCTTCTAGGACCCTCACTTTCCTGAAGTGTGAAATAAAAATGTGTTTTTATAAGGGCCTTGTAAGAATTTAAATTAAATCAAAATGTGTGTAAGTACGTGGTACATAGTAGGCATGTAAGTTTTGTCAGTTCCCTTTTCTCTCCATCTTTCTGCTCCATCTAAACATTCCTATAGCTATGAAGCAGGTTTGGAGCACCCACCAAAAGCAGGTAGATATTAACCTGCTACTGCTAAGTCGCTTCAGTCGTGTCCGACTCTGTGCGACCCCACAGACGGAAGCTCACCAGGCTCCCCATCCCTGGGATTCTCCAGGCAAGAACACTGGAGTGGGTTGCCATTTCCTTCTCCAATGCATGAAAGTGAAAAGTGAAAGTGAAGCTGCTCAGCGACCCCATGGACTGGAACCTACCAGGCTCCTCCGTCCATGGGATTTTCCAGGCAAAAGTACTGGGGTGGGGTGCCATTGCCTTCCCCGAGATATTAACCTACTTGCCCACAAAAGAATCTGTTTTTCTGACATGTTTTCTAAGAGACAGGACAGAAGGAAGAGCCACATGGAATCTAACACCTAAAAATTCTGCCTGGTGACCTACCAACATAGGTTTCCTAACCTGGCTCTTAGAGTAAACTGTGTCCTCCATAATTCAGAATGGCTGGAGATTCTTTTTTCTTCATAATTCTAGTGATTCAACTCTGAACATAAATTGATGTTCTAAAGTGAGGAAGTTGTCAGGAAAAAAAACATGGTTAAACAGATTTTAGTTAGAATATCTGGGTTCCTAACCCCCAGCTCTGACACCACTAGCTATCTGACCCTGGGGAGCTCTATTCACCTTGTAAAAGTTCTCTCATATTTTGTAAGGAGACAGAATTCAGCCACATAATCTCTGCTGCTGCTGCTGCTAAGTCGCTTCAGTCGTGTCCGACTCTGTGCGACCCCATAGACGGAAGCTCACCAGGCTCCCCTGTCCCTGGGATTCTCCAGGCAAGAACAATGGAGTGGGTTGCCATTTCCTCCTCCAGTGCATGAAAGTGAAAGTGAAGTCGCTCAGTTGTGTCCAACTCCTAGCGACCCCATGGACTGGAGCCTACCAGGCTCCTCCATCCATGGGATTTTCCAGGCAAAAGTACTGGGGTGGGGTGCCATCTCTAAGGCCATTCAAATGCTGAGAGTCCACAGTTCTCTGATGTTATTAAGGATAGTGTGGTGATCTCCATTAAGTAAGAATTTCTGAGTACCTGCAACTCCAGGGCATCCTCCACACTGTAGTCCAATGAGTTTCCTCATAAATAAATATAATCATTTGATGGACGTGAACTTGGGCAAATTCCAGGAGATGGTGAGGGACAGGGAGGCCTGGTGTGCTGCAGTCCATGAGGTCACAGAGTCAGACATGACTTGGCGACTGAACAACAACAACAAATTAGATTTACTCTCTAAGAATCTCTCTGAATTCCGTTTTGTCTCAGCCTTGCTACTCGCATGGTCCATGGACCATTAGCTCCAACATCAGGTAGGAACTTGCTAGGAATGCAGTATCTCAGGTGCTTCTACATACCACTGAACTGCTAAGTCACTTCAGTCGTGTCCTACTCTGTGCGACCCCATAGACGGCAGCCCACCAGGCTCCCCGTCCCTGGGATTCTCCAGGCAACAACACTGGAGTGGGTTGCCATTTCCTTCTCCAATGCATAAAAGTGAAAAGTCAAAGTGAAGTCACTCAGTCGTGTCTGACTCTACGACCCCATGGACTGCAGCCTACCAGGCTCCTCCGTCCATGGGATTTTCCAGGCAAGAGTACTGGAGTGGGGGTGCCATTGCCTTCTCCAACCACTGAACTAGAACCTGTATTTTAGCGGTGACCCTGAATGATTCTTTAGCACATTAAAGTCTGGCATGAACTGGTCTGGAGGTTGAAGCCCAGAACCTGGGATGACATAGGAAGTCCTTTACAGTCTACCTTTCCTACTACATTTCTTTTCCCCAAAACACCTCATCCCCTTTCTTCTCTGTGTGTCTTTACACATTTTGTATCCTCTGCCTTTTTCTACCACCATCCTCTCCTTTCCCTGCTCCATTTGAACTTGTCTATTCATCCATCAAAACCATCCCCTGGTTATTCTTCCCCGGTTTCCCTAAAAAGAGTTATAGAGTCCTTCCTCTGTGGTCTCATAGCACCCTGTGCCCACCTTTTCTTATTATATCACAATTATTTATGATAATTATTATAATAACTGTTTGTTACATGCGTGTTTGTACCAACAGATTTTTTTTTCTTCAATCTGGCTGTGCCGGGTCTTAGTTGTAGCACGTGGGATCTTCTGTCTTTGTTTCAACATGTGGAATTTTTAGTCGCGGCATACGAACTCTTAGTTGCAGCATATGGGATCTAGTTCCCTGACCAGGGATCGAACCTGGACTCCCTTCATTTGGAGCCTGGAGTCTTAGCCACTGGACTAACCAGGGAAGTCACCCAACAGGCTTTGAGCTGCCTACCCTTATATATAGATATTTATTGGGTACCAGACACTGCATAGGGACTGAGCATATATCTTATTTATCTTTGAATCCTCAGCATTTCACGCAGCATATGGTAAATTTAGTTAGCTGTAATTTCATGAAGAGAGGAAGCTAACATTGATTGGCTGAACACTATGTGTTAGTCTTCATGTGGGGCATTTTAAGGGACATATTCCATTTAAATCTTCCTGGCTACTCAGAGCTGTTACGTCTATTTGTGCAGTTGATGAAACCAAGATCCTACAGATTAATGCCTAATTGGAAAGGAAGGTCAGTCTCTACCCAGCCCAATTCGTGTCTTTTTCTACATTAGAGTGAAGGACTTTTGTTTTACTTAATTGTTTCAAGAAGTCACTTTTTCCATTTGGCAAGTTCACAGTCATTAGAACAGAGAGTCCATTTCAGATTGGCCAAAATGTCTGGAAAAAAGTTGTGTCTCCCTCGAAGGCCTTGGACTTCCTCATGAGAATTTTTACAATATGCTCTTGTAACAACCAACCTGTTACCCAGCCCGTCAAAGGGCCCGGCCTGCTGGAGATGAATTTGTGTAGACTGTCGTCTTTATAACTGTTGCGGGAGACTGAGTGACCCAGATTTCCAGAATAGGATGCTTTCGGCCTCTGGCAGGGTGGGGTCGTTATAGCCCCTGCATGCTCCTCTCCCAAAGGAGTTTTTAAGTAACTGAGTAGTTATTTTGCCAAAAAGGATGAGTAGCTTCCATCTGATTTTGAAAGCTGAAGTATACATGGAATACTGTTAGAGTGAAAGTGTTAGTCACTCAGTCATGTTTGACTCTTCGCGACCCCATGGACTCTAATCTGTGTACCAGGCTCCTGTGTTCATGGGATTCTCCAGGCAAGAATACTGGAGTGGGTTGCCATTCCCTTCTCCAAGGGATCTTCCGGACCCAGGGATCAAACCTGGGTATTCTGTGTTGAAGGCAGATTCTTTACCATCTGAGCCACCAGGGAAGCCCAGGAAAACATTAGATTAAACCAAAAGAAAGCATATTAAAGTCAGTACAGTACCCACTAGGCCTCAGTCACCTGGAGCTCTAGAGGCTCCTCCTTGGTGAAAAGGCCAGGCCTGCTCTCAGTGTGTGAGTATGTGGCCAGGGTGGAACTGGGGAGATGTTGAGACTTCACTGAAAGTCTGCAGGAGCCACTGTGTCTGAATCCGTGACGCCAGCAGAAGCTATTGCCCAGAGACTTTACTTCCGGTTTCCAGTCCGTGATTGGAAAGTCCCTGGAACCTGCCAGAGCTGTCTCCTGGTTGCTTGCATGAGTAGGTGGACATCATCGGTCAAAACCAGAGCTACTGTCACACAGACAAAGCCCTTGCTGATGGTTCCTGCATCTCAGGGCTTGTTCCAGGTGGGGAAGAGCTGACGGAAGCAGCAAGGGGTGAGTGTGTTGTAAAGGTGTAGTTCTGAGTAGTCACAAATGTCTGAAGCAGAGAGACTTCAAGAAGTTGAGCAGGTCAAGCTGACCTAAATGAGGGTCCTGAGATGAATTGTCTAGGCGGCCCACTCCCCCATCTTAAGAGTCTTGCTCAGTGGGACTGAGAGGCCAGGATTTGACATTTGAGCAAGTGGGGCAGCGGAGAAGGCAATGGCACCCCACTCCAGTACTCTTGGCTGGAAAATCCCATGGACGGAGCAACCTGGTAGGCTGCAGTCCATGGGGTCACTGAGGGTCAGACACGACTGAGCAACTTCACTTTGACTTTTCACTTTCATGCATTGGAGAAGGAAATGGCAACCCACTCCAGTGTTCTCGCCTGGAGAATCCCAGGGACGGTGGAGCCAGGTGGGCTGCCGTCTATGGGGTCACACAGAGTCGGACACGACTGAAGCAACTTAGCAGCAGCAGCAGTAGCAGCAGCAAGTAGGGCAGGGAGGGGCAGTGTTAAGGATGCTGGGACATTAACCATTATGGAAAGCGCCTGCTCCCCTTGCGGGCCTTTCAACTACATTAAAGCATGCCTTTGCCCAAGTGGCAGCTTGGACTGGTTGCCTCTTGCACATTGTGGGCAGCGGTTGCCTAGGCATTCTTTGTTTTCATCTCTATTGTTCTGTTTCCTTTGACAAATACCCTTTGATGTCTTTGTTTTCTATATGCCTCAGATATTTTGGTTTCTTTTTGGTTTTTTTTTAAGGAATAATAAGACAAGAAGAATGTTAATAAGGTTGAAATTAAATTAGTATTCTCTGGCCCCACTGACAAAAATGCAAAAGTACTAGCCAATTCATATCAATACTTAGTTTTCTTGTCAGCCATGCATTCTGCAACATTTAACACACCCTCGCCCCACTGTTTTCCTTTGTTTTCATTCTCCATCCTCCCCACCTATATTTTGATTGAGAACAGATCACTTTATCTGATCTGTCAGTTTCTAGATTTGCAAATGCAATATGATTTTAAGGAAAAGAGCCCTTATTGCCTGAAGTATCAGATCTTTACAAGGTCAGTACTTTTCAAACTGAAAAGCACGTACAGATCATCTGGAGATCTTGTTACAGTGCACATTCTGACCAGGAGAACTGTGTGTGGCCTGGGACTCATCATTTCCAGCTAATATCCCCAGATACTGATACCGCTGTCCCGCAAATGACACTTTGAAAGACAAACTGATGACAAAAGTTCCTTTCCAACTGTTAATCCCCTTTAGTTTAACACATATAAATGGCTTTACGCCTTCCTCTATTGTCATAAATATTAAGTGCGAAAATTCTTCAATTACTAAGATTGGATTTTCTTACTTCCTAGGAAATGATTGCTTCTGGCCACATGGAAACTGTTAAGTTCTCATTTAACCACACCCCAGCCCATCACTCTTCCCCAAAAGAGCAAAAGATAATTAAGTAATTATTTTTTAAATGTTACTTGCGACGAAGTTTAAATGTAAAACCATTGTGGAGAGCTAATAAGGTTTTGCTCACATAATTGAGGCACATGTGGCTGAGTATAGAAGAAAAAAATCCAGGCATTATTCAGAGCAGGCTGAGAATTTCACAGTCTGGTTGGGTGGATTTGAATAACGACTAACAAGAGAGCAGTGGCTCTGCTGATAAGAATCTGCCTGCCAATGCAGGAGATGCAGGTTGGATCCTTGCGTCAGGAAGACCCCCTGGAAGAGGAAATGACAACCCACTCCAGTATTCTTGCCTGGGAAATTCCATGGACAGAGGAGCCTGACGGGCTACAGTCCATGGGGTCACAAAGAGTCGGGCACCACTTAGCGACTAAACACTAACATGGATTGAATAATCTAGAAAAGAATAAATGAGCATTCTTTTCTGATTTTTTTGTGTTTTTCAGAGAAATCAACTTTTCAGTCATTGGTCGGTATGTGGACTATCTTGTAGAGGAACAGGGAGTGAAGAATGTCTTTGGTAAGTCATCTTTAGGGATTTCTCTACATATCTACATATCCTTGGAAAGCAGATTACTAGCCTGGAGGTCACAGTGTTACTGTGTTATAGGTTATGGTTGAGTCTGGCTAAGCAGTGTAAGATTTGTGAATTTTTAGGTTCATCAATTTTAGACCTAAAAGATGATCAAGAGATTATCTAATTTGGTAGTGTGCTTGAAATCGGCCAGGACCTGGGACCCTTTACCAGAGTACTTCCATCTAGAGCAACTGACTATAAAGAGACTAAAAATCGCTATGCACATGTGCAACTGGGGCAAGTTATGAGCAATAAGATACAAAAAGGCCACGAGCCAGCAGCCACTTCTGAGGTACTAGGAGCAAAAGCAAGATGCTGTACACGATCCCTGCACACAGCACACCGAGGGAGTGGGCAGACCACCTCTGCCTCCTGCCCAACCCACGGACCCACCCTCTTGTGACCCCCTTTAAGGACCGGCTTGCCACTTTGGGGAGCAAGCAAGGGTGTCTGTTTCTGCTTCTCCCTCTGGCTGCATCAGGAGCCGCCATAAAGCTTTGCCTGAAATTCTCATCTGGCCTCTTACCAATTTCTATTGATTAAAGAGTCCAAGGACCCAGGTCTATAGACAGAGGTCATTTTAGATCTGCAGTCCCACCATTGTCTTCGTCAGTAAACGCCACTTAGGACCGCTGGGACATCCCAGTACTGGGTGGTATTGATTTTCTTGCCATTAAACCCAAATGGAGAATTTGCCTGGTGTGTTCGGAGACTTGCCTAAAACCTGGGCAGTCATCTCTGTCTCCATTTAAAATACTTACTCTCTCTCCCTGAAAACAAGGACAGATTTGTAATTACAAGTCATGCCTAACCTTCCCGGTCCTTTTGATAAGATGAAGATGAACAAAAGACTGGGTCTGAAGTGAAGAATGGAAACATGGCATCACACCGCTGGCTCCAGACTCTCCTTGGTGTGTCTGCGTGTCCCTTCCTCTTGAGCAGGGGTTTCTGTCCCTGCGCTGCAAGCGTTGGTGCCAGAGGAATGACAGGTATCAGCTGGTCCCCCTGACTGACTCTCTGTTTGGAACAGTGAACGGCACGACAGGAGAAGGCCTGTCCCTGAGCATCTCGGAGCGCTGCCAGGTCGCGGAGGAGTGGGTGACAAAGGGGAGGAACAAGTGAGTGGCTCCATCGAGATAAACACCCTTATCTGCCATGGCGGCAGAGACCACAGCTCTATCTCAGATGACACAGCCTTCCTGCCTTCCGGCCACAAGTCTGGCCCAAGGTCAGCTTGTGGGGAGAGGAGTGCCCTTCCTTTCCATGTGGAAGGGCAGCAAGTCACTCCCGGATCTCAGAGATCCCATCGGGTAACCAGAAACTGCCTCTGGTCTGTTTACCAGGCCAATCCCTCTGTGGGGGTGGGTTCCCTGTCTTTGGAGGAGGGGCCGAGGGTTCTGGTGGTTGGCGGCTGGCCCTTCTGAGCCGCTCAGCATCCTTCCCATCTCAGAGTGGGTCCTGTTGCTTCCATCACGTCTTGTCTGCACATGACTCCACATACTCTCTGTGGTGCTTCCTCTCATAGTCTTAGGGAGCTTTCTGCATCCTCTAAACTTCAGTGCAATGATGGATTTTTGTCATAACACTTAATTCGTGCCTGGTAAAACCAGTAGAACTGCATCGATTCAATAGGCGCAATGAACCAAGTTTGATTCATTGTCTGTTACTTTGTGTGTTATGCACTGTGCGGGCACTGGGGATATAAAACAGGATCTCTGCCCTCAGGTTGTTTTACCATCCAGTGGAGATGTCAGACCATGAAAACTAACACTGATCCTTCTGATAAATAGTGTAGACAGGGATCAGAGAAGGGAGTGCTTGACGATACCTTAGATTGGAGGTAAGTCTCCAATCCTTAAATGGCTTTAGAGCAACTTGCATGTGTGCTAAGTCGCTTCAGTTGTGTCTGACTCTGCAATTCTATGGACCATGGCCCGCCAGGCTCCTCTGTCCATGGGATTCTCCAGGCAAGAATACTGGAGTGGGTTGCTGTGCCCTCCTCCAGGGGATATTCCTGACCCAGGGGTCAAACCCGAGTCTCTTATATCTCCTGCACTGGCAGGCGGGTTCTTTAACACTAGCGCCACCTGAGAAGCCCTTGGAGCACCTTGGGCACTCTGAAATTGTACTCCAAATTTGAATGCCCACATAGGCAATTTCTGTCAGTTTTCAGCTAATTTTCAGTCCGATCCTGGTCCCCAAACAATTAAAGACCATGGGCGGAGTGAGGAAATAAGAAGGCCAAGGGTAAACATTAAGAAAAGCACCAGAGGGAATTCCCTAGTGTTCCAGCAGTTTAGGAAGCTGTGCTTCTATTGCCGGGGGGTGCAGCTTCGATCCCTGGTCAGGGAACTAAGATCCCATATGCTTCCCAGCATGGTCAGAAAAGCAAAGCACCAGAAACGGGGGGATAGTAAAGTGGGCACAGACAGAAAACACTCAGAAGGGTTGGAGGGAGATTAGGAGAGAGTCCAGTCACTGCAAGAAGGAAGGTCTTGTAGAGCATCCAGAGAACATGGGAATTAAGAGCAGGGCTTGAAGGCCAGACTGCCTGAGTCGGCTGCTGGCTCTGCCTCTCGGTAGCTCTGTGAGCTCAGGCTGGTCTTAAACACCCTGTGCTCTGTCTATCAAGCCGGAATGTTAATAGTACCCATCCTATAAAGTGGTGGTGAGGGTCCAAGCAGTGCCTGACACAGTGCTAAGGATTATATAAGAATTCACTGTAATTATTTGCAGTGGGTGCCGTGTCCATTATAACATTTGTTATAATAATTGTTAGATGCTGTGAGAGTCCATAGATGGAGGATTGAGAAGGCAGGAAATGACCAGTGACCTCAGAGAGAGCAGAGCCCATTGGGTTGTTGTCACAGAAGCAGCTGCAGAGAGGATAGAATGCAGCAGATACCTGGAAGGGAGACCAGTAAGAGTAGTTTATTCTCACACTCAGAAAAACCTTTGCAGGTAGGGACTTCCCTGGTGGTCCAGTGGCTAAGACTCTGAACTCCCAATGCAGGGGCCCAGGTTCGATCCCCAGTCTGGAAACTAGATTGCACAGACTGCGACTAAGACCCAGCACAGAGAAATAAATTTTAAAAATACTTATTTTGTAAAATGTGCTGGGATGAAGGGAAGGAGAAAGGGAATAATGGATTAGAGAGGAGGAAGCAAGATTAAAAGAAGGGTAGTTTGTTTCTCTCAGAGTAGGAAAGTCTTAAACACATTTCCATGCTGAAAGGACAGTGCCATTGGAGAAGAGATAAAGAGAGTGGAGAACCGATGCCTTTAATGGAAGATATCGGCGGGGCTTGAAATAAAACCAAATGTAGGTAGAGTAGCTCTAGGAGACAGGTAAGAAGCTGGGAGGAACACAGAAGGGGACACAGCTAAGCACAGAGGTGCGGAGGAGGAAAAGAGAGTCTGTGCAGACTGCCTTTATCTTTGGTGCCTTGGAAGCGAGGACCAAGGACATCTGCCAAGAAAAAGGGGTCATGGGGTAGAATTTAGAGCTTGAGGTGAAAAGTCAAGACTTGGAGCAGCCTCTGCAGGGACTTGGAAAATGAAGTAAGTCATAGTGGCTAGAACACTTTGGGGAGTCTTTTCCTCCTGAATTGAGAAACTGCAAGTTTGTACTAAAGCACAGAGTCAGCAGCCTGGTGGAGAGAAGGAAATGCATGATTGTTTTAACCTAAGACAGGAGATGGGGTAGTAAAAGGTTTAAGGGAGTCATGCAGTAAAGCTACTGGTGAGGGTAAAAAGCCAGCCACCTTTTCTCCTTTCAGAAATCTTCTGTTATCCTTTACAAATGCAAATCACAGGACTTCCGGGAGGACTCAGTGCTCAGGCCTCAATGGGGATGACATGTCTCCATCCCGTGAGAGCGACACGTGTGTCATTCAGAGTCCCTGGAAGACTCACCAGCATGACTGAACTACAGCTGAGTCTTACTGATCCTACCCACAGAGCACCAGTCTAAGTGTGGCTTCTTCCCAGGGGACCCTGTGGCACACATCCAAAGATGAACATTGGGTCTCAGAGAAAACCTTTTTCATGGCTAAATCCTGAGGACTTTCAAGATAGGAAAAAACTTTTTGCAGCGAGTTCGTTTCTTATAGGACTGATTCCTGGATGTACTCTTTAAGGAACCTCTTTATTTTTATCTCCAACCCAAAATATCTCAGTTTTACACCTATCTGCATGTATACTGTTACCTTCAAATGCAGAATCTCTAACAAGGCATAGTCAAAACAAGTCCTCAAGTATTGATTAATCTGTTACTGCTTTCAAAATTCTGTTGCTTCAGTTCAGTTCAGTCATGTCTGACTCTTTGTGGCCCCATGGACTATAGCACACCAGGCCTCCCTGTCCATCACCAACTCCCAGAGTTTACTTAAACTCATGTCCATTGAGTCGGTGATGCCATCCAACCATCTCATCCTCTATTGTCCCCTTCTCCCATCTTGAATCTTTCCCAGCATCTGGGTCTTTTCAAATGAGTCAGTTCTTCGCATCAGGTGGCCAAAGTATTGGAGTTTCAGCTTCAACATCAGTCTATTGCTTGGTTGAATCTTAAATTGTATTCCCTGGACTTTTTAAAAATCCTTGATCAGATTAATTTTAAGTAGATGACAGTAGAATTCACTAGTCTTAAGAGTGAGATTAGCCAGATATTAGCTAACTGGTAAAACCAGCACAAACCAGAATAGCACAGCCCTTTGTAAACTTCAAGTGATCCAACAGAGTTTTCTTTTTTGCAGGTTGGATCAGATAGTAATTCATGTGGGAGCCTTGAGCTTGAAGGAGTCACAAGAACTGGTATGTATGTGGGTCCATCTGGGAGAGACCACTTGAGGGACCTCCATCTTTGTGCTGGAGTTAAAGTCAGTATCACTTTTGTTAAATATTGGATGCTCTGCTGGTGCATATAAGGTCTAGGACCTCAGGGAAGCCAGCACAGAGCTATGAAGAGAGCAGCCCAAGGTGATAACTGCTGTAGCAGAGCATCAGATAGGAGACAGAGGCACCTATTCTGTTGGGCAAAGTAAGGATGGATATGGAGCTATCTGGCTTGTAGGTAAGGAACTTAACTTGAGCCAACCTCAGTTTTCTCTGGGAAGTAAAAGACAAGACCATCTGCTGGGCCTAAAGGAGATGGAGTGAGTGTTCAGACATGAGAAGTGGTAAAAAAACTGAGAATTAATGCCTGGAGAATGGAAGAGAAAGTTTAGACAGAAGAAGCTTGCCCCCACCCATGTTTATAGAAGCACTGTTCCTGAGGTCGAAGCAACCTAGATGCCCATGGGTGGATGAATGGATAAAGAAAAGGTGGTATATAGTATATACATACAGTGGAATATTATTCAATATTGAAAGGAAGCAAATTCATCTTGTCACATGCTGCAGTATGGATGAACCTCCTTGAGGACATTGTGCTAAGTAAAGTACCCCAGTGACTAAAGGACAAATACTGTATTATTCCTCTTATGTTATGAGGTATCCAAAGTAGTCAAATCCACGTAAACAGAAATTAGAATGGTGGTTACTGGGGACCAGTGGGAAGGGGAAAGAAGAGTCGTTTAATGGGAATAGAGTTTGTTGTCTGAGAAAAAGCAGCAGGCTATGAAACAAAGAAATGCATTTATTTTGGATCTTGTTTTAAATAGAAGTATAGTTGATTTACAGTGTTGTGGTAGTTTCTGGTATACAGCAAAGTGATTCAGTTTTATGTATACACACATACAGAGACACACACACACACACACACATCTAGATTAAGCAGTTATTACCTTCAGAATTTTATTGTTTGGTTGAACCTTCAATTTTATTCCCTGGACATTTACTTAAATCCCTGATTGGATTAATTTCAAATAGACCTTGGTAGAACTTAGTAGTCTTGAGAGTGAGGTTCCTTAGGTGTTAGCTGGCTGTCAAACGAGCACAAACTGCAGCAGAGCAGCCTGTCTGTGTCACTTGTAAACTTCAAGTGATGCAACTGTGCTTTCTCTTTTGCAAATTGGATCAGCTGCTGCTGCTAAGTCACTTCAGTCGTGTCCGACTCTGTGCGACCCCAGAGACGGCAGCCCACCAGGCTCTGCCGTCCCTGGGATTCTCCAGGCAAGAACACTGGAGTGGGTTGCCATTTCTTTCTCCAATTGGATCAGACGTATATATAAATATAAAGAATATATATTCAGATTCTTTTTCATTATAGATTATTACAAGATATTGATTATTACAAGTTCCCTGTGCCATACAGAAGTCCTTGTTGTTTATCTGTTTTGTGTGAAGTAGTATGTATCTGTTAATCCAGCATGGATGGACCTAGAGAATGTCTAAGTGAAGTACGTCAAATTTATATGTGGAATCTAAAAAAAATGATACTCAAATGAACTTATTTGCAAAACAGAAACAAACTCACAGACAATAGAAAACAAATTCATGGTTATTTGGGGTCTTAGAATTACAATTCAGGGAGCACAGATTCCAGCAGCCACCAGAACGGTGCCCCTCTGGGAAACAAAAGGCAGGAGTTTTTAAAGGAAAACAGAGAAATACACTTAGTTTCCATAAATTATTTGCCAAGAGCTCTGATTGGGAGGTCTATATCTTTTTTTTTTCAGTTGCAATTTATTGACTGGTCAAATGTGTCTCAGATACGCAGATGATAACACCATAAGGGCAGAAAGCAAAGAGAAACTAAAGAGCCTCTTGATGAAGGTGAAAGAAGAGAGTGAAAAAGCTGACTTAAAACTCAATGTTCAAAAACTAGGATCATGCCATCCAGTCCCATCAGTTCAGTTCAGTTTAGTGGCTCAGTCGTGTCCGACTCTTTGTGACCCCATGAATCGCAGCACGCCAGGCCTCCCTGTCCATCACCAACTCCTGGAGTTCACCCGACTCACATCCATCGAGTCAGTGATGCCATCCAGCTCTCTCATCCTCTGTCGTCCCCTTCTCCTGCCTCCAATCCCTCCCAGCATCCGAGTCTTTTCCTATGAGTCAACTCTTCGCATGAGGTGGCCAAAATATTGGAGTTTCAGCTTTAGCATCAGCCCTTCCAAAGAATACCCAGGACTGATCTCCTTTCAGATCAGATCAGATCAGTCGCTTAGTCGTGTCCGACTCTTTGCGACCCCATGAACTGCAGCATGCCAGGCCTCCCTATCCATCACCAGCTCCCAGAGGTCACTCAGACTCACATCCATCGAGTCAGTGATGCCATCCAGCCATCTCATCCTCTGTCATCCCCTTCTCCTCCTGCCCCCAATCCCTCCCAGCATCAGAGTCTTCTCCAATGAGTCAACTCTTCGCATGAGGTGGCCAAAATACTGGAGTTTCAGCTTTAGCATCATTCCTTCCAAAGAAATCCCAGGGCTGATCTCCTTCAGAATGGACTGGTTGGATCTCCTTGCAGTCCAACAAGTCCATTCTGAAGGAGATCTCCTTTACTTCATGGCAAATAAATGGGGAAAAATAGGGACAGTGATAGACTGTGTTTTCTTGGGCTCTAAAATCACTGTGGACAGTGACTTGCAACCAGGAAATTAAAAGATGCTTGCTCCCTGGAAGAAAAGCTATTACACACCTAGACAGCATATTAAAAAGCAGAGACATCACTTTGCAGACAAAGGTCCGTCTAGTCAAAGCTGTGGTTTTTCCAGTAGTCGTGTATGGATGTGAGAGTTGGACCATAAAGAAGGCTGAGCGCTGAAGAATTGATGCTTTCGAACTGTGGTCCTGGAGAAGGCTCTTGAGAATCCCTTGGACAGCAAGGAGATCAAACCGGTCAATCCTAAAGGAAATCAACCCTGAATGTTCATTGGAAGGACTGTTGCTAAAGCTGAAGCTCCAACTCTTTAGCCACCCGATGCAAAAAGCCAATTCATTGGAAAAGACCCTGATGCTGGGGAAAATTGAAGACAGGAGGAGAAAGGGGTGACAGAGGATGAGATGGTTGAATGCCATCATCAACTCGAATGGAGATAAGTCTGAGCAAACTCTGGGAGACAGTGAAGGACAGGGAAGCCGGCTGTGCTGCAGTCCATGAGGTCATAAAGAGTTGGACACGACTGAGGAACTAAACAAGTGTGTCTCACTTATTATCAGTAAAGGCACATTCCTGCACATTACCCCACGATGCCTTTCTCAACAGATAGCTGCTGCTACTTCTTTTTTTGTTGTCAGCAGGGTCAGCACAGTTCACAGTTTAACAGGATGGAGCCCTAAAGTACAAAATAAAGTTCCTATTGACAACTCCTTCCACAAGTTTCAGATTTATAGGATGAATAAGTTCTATAGACCTGTTTCTCAACAATGTGAATATATTTAGCAGAACTGAACTGTACACGTAAAAATAGTTAAGATTTTTTTTTTTAACCTCACTGTACAGTTTGTATAATCTTAGTTCCCCGACCAGAGATTGAATGCAGGCCATAGCAATGAAGTCCTGGAATCCTAACCATCAGGCCACCAGTGAATTCCCAGTGTTGCATTTTTCTAAGTCACAATTTTGAAAAATAAATTTTAAAGTAATTAAATTTTTTTAAAAGGATTGCCCTAGTGGTGCTAAAAACCAACTAAAGTTGTACGTCTTCAGTTTGTCCCATCACCACTCAACACAGCTGTGGAAATTTTCTTCTAGGTACACTCTTCAATTAGAACATAGGAACAAGAATGCAAAGAGTTACATTGCTCTGGGTTTAGAGGTAAGCAGGTTAGGTGGAGTAAGGGAGGAAGGAGTTAAAAGTTGCTAGCAGAAAAGTAAATGGTGATTTTGAAGCCTTTGTGAATGCGGTAAGTAAAGAAAGCCCAGAGATATCGTAGACTGGACTGCTGTCAGTTAACTGTTGACTGAAAAAAATGTGCAGCCTAAAAGGCAAGAATTATATTTTAATCAGCGTCCTTAACTGAGGACTCAGGCCTGGGGTACAGCTACTCAGCTAGCTCTGAGGGACTGTTCCAAAGAGGCAAGGGAAGAACCTGGATGTGTAGGAGTTTCTGGCTGAAAAAAAAAAAAAAATAAACCATGTAGTTGAACATCAAAAGATTATAGCTTATCACAAAAATACATTTCAAGTTAATTAGTTAATTTAGTGCTTTTCTTTGTATGGGAAAGTGCATGCAGGCTTATCGAAATCATTCCTTTGATATGCATGTTTTTCTCCATCCTGAGTTCTCCTCCGGGCACACTGACCTGGTGGCTTCAGCAGCTGATGGCAGTTTGGCCGAAACACTGTTTACTGAAATGGTAGAGACATTCTTTGTCCACATAACTTTGATGCTTTAATTCCAGGGAGCACAATGACCCGATCTAACTCCAGCATCTTCTTGTGGATTTTGTTTGATCGAGAAGGAAATGGCAACCCACTCCAGTGTTCTTGCCTGGAGAATCCCAGGGATGGGGGAGCCTGGTGGGCTGCCATCTCTGGGGTCGCACAGAGTCGGACGCGACTGAAGTGACTTAGCAGCAGCAGCAGCAGCATGAATGCAAAATCGCTTCAGTCGTGTCCAACTCTTCCTACAGTCAGTCTTTCAAGTAAGATAGTATAAGTGCAGGAAATCTCTTTTTCTCCCCTTTCTCCTTTCAACTGCCACTTTCTCCGATGGAAGAGGTGTTAGTTGCTCAGTCATGTCTGACTCTTTGAGACCCCACGGACTGTAGCCCACCAGGCTCCTCTGTCCATGAGATTCTCCAGGCAAGAACACTGGAGTGAGTAGCCATTCTCTTTTCCAGGGGATCTTCCCAACCCAGGGACCAAACCTGGGTCTTGTAAATTTTAAAATATTGTCATATCATGACATGAGGGCCAATGTTGTTCATTGGGCTCAATACTAGAATAGTATAAAGATAATCTTAGCATAAAGATTAATCCCCTGCCATGGGATAATCTTGCCAAAGAGACAGTAATATTGGCATCTGCTTAGACATAAGTCTCCATTGGATGATGCCTGAATGGGCACTGCCATCAACTATCTATGAAGTGGTTTTTGTCCTTCCTTTCAGCTAAGGTCACCCTACTACTCTTGTCCTAAACAATGTACTGAATGATTCAAATATATCGCATTTCAATCCTGTATTAATAAAATTCTGTCCAATGTCCTTGACTGGTCTTTAGACTGTATTCCAATCTCTTTTTGACTCTTCTGCTTTACTTCTGCAGAAAGTTAATCACATCTATTAGATACAGATATCCGTAGTTAATGTGATGCCCCTTTTATGTAATGGGGCGTGTTTCACTGGGTACTTGCTATGTGTTCAGCACCATGACTGATCTGAACACAAGAGTCAATAAGATCTGGCATCCTACCCTCAAGGAATTAGCTCTAGTTGGAGACCAGTAACCATATGCAACCATCTTACAATGTGGTTGGCTTAGGTACTCTACTTGAAATACATACAAAAAAAGTTATGAGGGCTCAGTGGGAAAAAATGTTCATTTTTTCTGAGAAAATGTGAGAAAACATCAGAAGAGTAGCACTCTATCTTCTGTGATGTGTATCATCTTTCTACTCAAACTTTCTCAACTGCATTGCGGAAACTATTGTGGCATTTCAGGACGGCGTGAAGGGTACTCCGAAGAGCTCCAGTCCTTTATGTCTCAGTGCAGACAGATTTCAGCAAGAGGCAAAATGATAGCTAAGAAGTAATTTATTCGAATAGGATGCTTGTGCGGCTTACACAAGAGAGTGGGTGAGAGATTACCGGGCTATAGTTTTAGAGAAGTGGGGAGGGGGAGAAGACCTTCTTTATCTTTCTTGAATAGATATCGTGCTTGCAACATCAGTTCCTCCTCCAGGTTGGGCAGGGGAGTTTTCTTATCACTTCATGGTCAAGCTAGGTACACAAATTATTGTTTTTCATGGGTGCAAAGAGTGTGTCCTAACAACTGAGCTCACGGGGCACGGCGCAGGTCTTAGGATTGTTGTTATTCAGTCTCTCAGTTGTGTCCAGTTCTTTCCTACTGTTGCCATTGTTTTATTGTTTTGGTCATGTCTCATGCTTCTGCTGCAAAGCAAGCATGCTTGGTCTTGTGGATAAGCAAACCTGCTTTCTGGAGTAATCATTAACTTACAGAGGTCTCCCATTTTTGTCTACTTATAATCCACTAGTGGCATTAACTATTTAATCACCTGCCTTGTCCCTCTACTCTGTCCCTAACATTTCCAATCTGCAAATTTTGAAATGTGACTATTGTATCTTTGGAGAGGAACATCGGTATTATCCAATGGGCTGAACACTGGAAGAGCAATGACATTTGCTAGTTTCTCTATCATGAACAGATATAGTTTATCAAAGCAAACTGCTCATGTCTCCATAGCAAGTTTTTTTTTTTGTAGTGACAAAGCCTCGGAAGGTTCAAGTTAAATACACAGCTCACCTCCTCCAAAGGTCTCTACTTTGCAACCTGGGAAATATATTGAATTGGCCGAAAAATCATTTGTTTTTTTTCCATAAGATCTTATATATTTGGTTTTTGTCCCATTTCTGGCACAGAGCTCCTTAAAACCCTTGGAATTCCCAGAGATGAGAACAATAAAAGTGTCTCTTATTATGTTAATGAGATGATTTTTGGAAAGCACTTAAGGTTGGGAGCTGGTTGCCAAGAACACCAAGCAAGTGAATTAAGGGGTTGGAATTTTCATTCTCAGCTCTCTCCCTGCAGGGAGGGAAGGGGGCTGGAATTTGAACCAGTCACCAATGGCCAATGATATAACCAATAATGCGTATGTAGTAAAACCTCATTAAACATACCAAAGGATGGATTTCAAAGAGCTTCTAGTTTGGTGACCATGTAGAGATTTGGGGAGGATGTGGGAGACGTCCACTGGGAGACGATGCGGAAGTTTTGTGCCCTACCCGCCCCTTGCCCTGTGCAACTCTTTCGTCTGGCTGTTCCTGAGTCATATCCTACTTTATATATATATAGAGTAGACAGTGGTCTCCTCAGTCAGTCGTTTCTCTGAGTTCTGTGAGCCACCTTAGCAAATTACTTGATCCTTGGAGGGGGTCATTGACACCTCCAATCTACAGCTCGTAGGTCAGGAGCACAGGATAACTTGGCATTTGACGTGAGGGTGGTATTCTTGCCTGGAGAATCCCTGTGGACAGAGGTGGCTGGCGGGCTACAGTTCATGGGGTCACAAAGGGGTTGGTCATGAATGAGCAACTAAGCACAGGAGGCTGGTCTTATGGGACTGAGCCCTTAACTCGCGGAGGCTGACTCCATCTCCAGATAGATAGTGTCAGAGTTGACTTGAATTGTAGGAAACCCAGCTGGTGTTTGAGAATGGCTTGTTGGTGTGGAGAAACCGCCACACTCACCCACACTGGAACTCTGACCAATGGTCTTTCTTCTTTAAAAGGCCCAACATGCAGCAGAAATAGGAGCCGATGGCATCGCTGTCATCGCGCCTTTCTTTCTCAAGCCATGGAACAAAGGTAGGTAGATAGGTCTAAACACACAATGCCACACATATTCCCTTTCTTTATGCCATCATTCCAAATGCTTGTATTTAACTCATGAAAGTAAAGTCCTATGAACTGCTGTGAAGTCTCATGGCATGAGACTGCCATGGCATAGTAGTTCTCCGGAATTTTCAGACTTCCTGGATCCACAGGAGAAAAGACTCCATTAAAGGACTTTGGCTCTTTTACCAAGTAATCTGATTAGGTCATTCACCAAGCCCGGGGTCAACCTACAGGTGCCTGTGTTTGGGTCAGGTGTCCACTTCTTATCCAATCAGTTGTATAGAGTGTCAGAGTTACATGGCAAAGCGTGAGACCATTTTTCTCCAAAAAATAAAAGAGGAATATAAGTGATGGGCATTTTGAGACTACATGTACTATTCAAGTGAGTAAGTGATGAACTGGAAAAAAGATTTCACAGAAATATCCATTGCTTTCAAAATATCAAGTTCTTGTTTTCTCTATGGAAACTGTGGTTTCCAAGTGTACTGAGTCCTTTTAATTCTTTTGATTAGCAAAAATACAGTGCAAATTTAAAAGGATTAAAAGCACAAGATGTTATTTGCATGCAGTTAAATATTTATTGGTAGAGAGAAAATAGTTGTTAATATAGACAAATAATTTAAATACAACAATTTGGAAATTTAGAATGAATATTTTTAAAGTTTTTTAACATGGTTTTTAATTTTTTTGCATAAATACTTTACACAAAAGACAAAAAAAATAATACATAATTTTGTCAGAAATATTCATCATAGATAGAAAACATCATCACAGCATTCAGATGAAGTATGTTGGATTCCTTCTCCCACTATTCAGTGGCATCCAAATGTAAGCAGTCTTGCTGGATTTGTTTATCATAAATACCTATATAAACAGTGAAGTGCTACCTATATAGCAGTGAAGTTGCTGTTGAAGCTCAAACTGGATGATGTAGGAAACTCCAGTTCTTCAGTAAACCAAACTGAACTCTCTTCTGAAAAATATAAATTTCTCTCCAAAGGGGAAAAGTACCAAACTCTGGATGAAATGTGCCATTACTTTCATGTCTTCCCATTTTGAGCAGATGTTGTTTTATCTTTTTGTTGTAGGATTTTCTCAATTACAACTTTATTCTGATGTTAATGCAAAGTCTTTACTATTCACTGACCGCACTTACCGTGCTGGACAAGAGGAAGAGGTTCTCCTGTTTGATGGGCTCCTGGTTTTTATAAAAGTATTTCATGACTTCTCTTAGTACGTGGGAAGATTTGCACCCGTTTTTTGTTAGTATTTTAGTATAGTAGTCCATGGGGTCGCTAGGAGTTGGATACGACTGAGCGACTTCACTTTCACTTTCATGCATTGGAGAAGAAATGGCAACCCACTCCAGTGTTCTTGCCTGGAGAATCCCAGGGACAGGGGAGCCTGGTGAGCTTCCGTCTATGGGGTCGCACAGAGTCGGACACGACTGAAGCGACTTAGCAGCAGCAGCAGCAGGAAGGTGAACCTCTTATTTTGGCAACCTCTTATTTTGGCCCTTCTGGGCAGAGGAAAACAAAACTTTGCATGAAGTGAATTGCAGTAGCAATCTCAGAGATAGTAAGCGTGGTCAAGAATTTTCAGCCTCCGAAATAGATGGTTGCATGTCACTCAATGGCTCATTTTTCCCTGGGGAAAGGCGGTGTTTTACACCTGTTCTCACCATGACTTTTCCTGCTGTTCTTTCAGATGTCCTAATTAATTTCCTAAAAGAGGTGGCTGCTGCTGCCCCTGCATTGCCATTTTACTACTACCACATCCCTGCCTTGACCGGGGTAAAGAGTAAGTACTGCTTCTTTCTACGTTTCTCCCCCTTTGCCTCTCACATTGTACCCTATTTCACTAAGAAACTCCCACACTCCATCCCATCCCACCCCACCCCCTGTCACAGAAGCATAAGACTGTTGACTACAATAGTTCCAACTGCTCCAAAATAAGTCACTCATCAAAACTAAGTCAGCCTGGGACTGCCCTGGTGGTCCAGTGGTTGAGAATCTGCCTTCTAAAGCAGGGGACCATGGGTTCGGTCCCTGTTTAGGGAATTAAGATCCAACATGCCACTAGGCAACTAAGCCCACTCACCGCAACTAGAGTCTGGGTGCCGCAATACCCAGCACAGCTAGAGAGAAAAAAAAAAAATGTCCATCCTTATCAGTCATCAACACTGCCTTATAATGGAATATGTTAAGTATGAAAGATAAGTTGACCCCTAGGCACTTCTAGCAGACGCCTTGTGTCTGTGTCACACACCCCTCCTTATATGGGAAGATACAGCCTGCAAACCCCAAAGACAGTCGGCTTTGTACCCTCCCACATACTCAGAGCCTGGCGCACAGGAAGGTACTCTGATCGCTTCTCACTTTTCTTCTAGCTTTTCTGTCGTCATTATCATACTTCTCCAGCGTGAAGATTGTTACAGTTAGACGAAATTTCTTAGGAGGCTATTTTTAAAATCCTGCTCCTTTTAACTTCCTTAAAAGAAAACACTGAAGTTGCGCTTTATAAATATCCATCTATTGTTCAAGGAACAGAAGATTTAGATCTATAATTTGACAAGTACAGACGAACAAGGAGGCAAGGGCAAGTGATTATGTTCAGTCTGCAGCCAGTTGCAGCTGAGAGCAGCTCCTGGCAGCTCCGTGCAGATGTATGGGGCTAGATGGGATGTCCTCTAATACTTCCCCGGGGGTGTGCAGGTGAACGAGACATTTATTGCTTTGAACAGTTCGTGCTGAGGAGTTGTTGGATGGGATTCAGGATAAGATCCCCAGCTTCCAAGGGCTGAAATTCAGTGACACAGATCTCTTAGACTTCGGGCAGTGTGTGGATCAGAATCGCCAGCGACAGTTTGCTTTCCTTTTTGGGGTGGATGAGGTAAGTCACCTCCTGGTGTGTCCCAGCTGGTTAGTTTCCCTCCCAAACAATTGATGTAGCTGCTTATACAGTAGCAACTCTTCTTCTTTTTCATCATAGTAATTATGTTGTTTCTGTTTTTTTTTATTTTAAATTTTTATTTGCTATTTATACCTCAATAAAACTGAAAAAAGTCTATTATAGCCTCATGATGAGGCTTTTGCCATAATCTGTTGCTGCTGCTGCTGCTGCTAAGTCGCTTCAGTCGTGTCCATCTCTGTGCGACCCCATAGACGGAAGGTCACCAGGCTCCCCTGTCCCTGGGATTCTCCAGGCAAGAACACTGGAGTGGGTTGCCATTTCCTTCTCCAATGCATGAAAGTGAAAATGAAAGTGAAGTCGCTCAGTCGTGTCCAACTCTTAGCGACCCCATGGACTGGAGCCTACCAGGATCCTCCGTCCATGGGATTTTCCAGGCAAAAGTACTGGGGTGGGGTGCCATTGAGCAACTTATTGGTCCCACTCACTCTCAAGGGAAGGGACATATTCAGGGAGTAACAGTAACAAATGGAGATCATGTAGGCCATCTTAGAATTCTGTCCATTATAATGAAATAACTCAATAGGTTACTGAACAGTATTTGTATTATTGGCTAACAGCAATTTGGGTGTCACTGGGGAACTAGGGTAATGGGGAGAAAACTGCTTTATGTGACTATTCCTTGCAAACACTGCACAAATTTATTGATAAAAGTTATAAGAATATATAGTAAAAAAAACTGTCATTAATCAGAAGTTGAATGTAATTATGTAGAGTATGTTCAATGATGTTTATATTTTATAAAGTATATATTTTTATCTGTCAAAACATAATGGAAGAAAATCTTTGTTTCTGATCAGCAACTGTTAAGTGCTCTGGTGATGGGAGCAACTGGAGCGGTGGGCAGGTAAGCAGGACTCGTTTTCCCCAATGATTATAACTCTAAAATACCCCCCAGAGCCATTTGTCACCTGAGTAGTTGTATTTCTTGCATGCAAGCCTTTTCTAAGAGAAGTTGCCCTTCTTTGCCACATTCTCAGTGAAAATGAATTAATTAGGGCTTAGCGCTTTGATGGGCTTCCGTGGTAGCTCAGACAGTAAAGAAGCTCTAACTCTACCAATAATATCTTAGACTAATCACTGAATTCTTAGAGTAACCAGCAAGGCAGAAGGTTCTTGAAATTCAGAACAAGGATGTTTTCCCAGTTTCTCATACAGTAACTCAGAATCAGAGAAGTTTTATCTTGTACTGGGAACAGCAAGTTCTTACCTCCTCCTCCTCTAATGCAGGAGACCTGGGTTTGATTCCTGGGTTGGGAAGATCCCCTGGAGAAGGGAATGGCAACCCACTCCAGTATTCTTGCCTGGAGAATTCCTTGGAAAGAGGAACCTGGCAGGTTACAGTCCATGGGGTCGTAAAGAGACAGACATGACTGAAGGACTAACTTTCACTTAATACTTTGTTAGTGACTCAGTCGTTGTTTTAAGAAGCAGCTGTTGCAGTTAGAGGTGAGGCACACCAGCTGAAAGCGTGCATAGAACTTCTTTGTCAGAAATTACTTGGTTACAAATAACAGAAAACTATTCAAACTAGCTTCGGAGAAGGCAATGGCACCCCACTCCAGTACTCTTGACTGGAAAATCCCATGGACGGAGGAGCCTGGTGGGCTGCAGTCCATGGGGTCGCGAAGAGTCGGACACGACTGAGTGACTTCACTTTCTCTTTTCACTTTTATGCACTGGAGAAGGAAATGGCAACCCACTCCAGTGTTCTTGCCTGGAGAATCCCGGGGACAGGGGAGCCTGGTGGGCTGCCATCTATGGGGTCACACGGAGTCGGACACGACTGAAGCGACTTAGCATCAGCAGCATTCAAACTAGCTTATGTGAAAGAAGATAAGTTATTGTAAATACTGGGAAATTTCATACACCCCAAGGGGAGGGAGTGCAGTGAGGTGTCGGAGAAGATGAGAACCCAAAACTGCAAAGCTCTCAACTGCAGACTGTTCTCCATCTGTGGTCCTTTGAACATCTATCTCCCTTCTCTCCAGACGGGCTTTCTCTGCTTCAGCATGTGTGTGGCCAGTCATGGTGCCTGATTGGGGCATCTCAGGCTGTCACTGGATAGCACTGCCAAGTCAAATGTCCACGTAAAGCCAATCAGTTGCAACTGGAAAGGCAGAATCATGTGGCCCAATGTCTACTCAGCACAAAGCCCTGGGACATTCGATTGAGCATGTCCACTGCACATGTTAACCTAATTCATTAGAAATGTGCCTGCAAGCCGGTTGAACTATTTATATTAACTGAAAGTGTATTTTTCCCCCTGTGGGAAAAGTACAGGGGAAGCAAAGTGATAGCTCATAGCATATCTTGGTGAGCATGGCTTTGATGAAGAGTAGTTGAGTTGGATAATCTTAATGGCTCATTCATCAAGCCAGGATGCCTGAAACAATCATTGCCACACAGGCCATTTCTACTGATGAAACCTGAATGCCTGGATCTGCTGACCATGGAAGTTCTTTTCAGACTTTTTTTTTTCTGACCTTCATACTAGGCGTTTTTATTCTGTCAACATAATCTGAAGGCAAAGTACATTTGGTTACACTTCATTTCTTCTTAATCATGATCAACATTCCAAGACCCCGAGACCTTCCTGTAACATATTGTGAACTCCAATGTTTCACCTCTCCAAGTAACTTACCTCAGCAATTATATTTTATTCTTCCCTGTTTTATTACTGGGAGAAAATATGAATTTCACATTCTTGGAATCCCTTGTATGGACTCTAGGGATTACATATTTGAAGTACCAACAATATGCTATTCCCAGTACAACAAGATAAAACCCTTCTCTGATCCTGAGTTACTATATGAGAAACTGGGAAAACATCCTTGTTCTGAATTTCAAGAAACGCCTGCCTTGCTGGTTTCTCTAAGAATCTAGTGATTAGTCTAAGATGCTGTTGGTAGAGTTAGAGTTTCTTTTTTAAGATGGCGAGAACATCTTATCAGATCAAATAGCTCTCACCTCTGTTTTTGTTGAAGTGTGATAGAAGGCGGTACAAAGGGATGGAAAACCTTCTTGACAACTCTGTAGCCTTTCTTTGAGGCATAGCATCTTCACGGTGAAATGGAGACCACATCTCCCTCACAGGGTTTTGGGAGGATCAGACATGGTTTATGTCAGGCAGTGAAATATAATAGTCAATGAGAGGTCTCTCATATTATTATTATAATCAGTATTAATATTATTATTAGAAACTAGTCTCTAGGTAGCATGTAACTTGACAAAGAATTCAGGTAATCTGCTAAGATTTTCCCCCTTTACTGTGGTGCTCCATTCACCCTGTTCCTCAGCTTAAGGTTTCTTGGATGTACTTTAGACACATTGCATTTTATCCACAGTTCTTATCTAGCGTTGCACCTCTGTGTGTGCCCTGGGTCAGGTGTTGCCCTCATTCACTCTTTGCCAAATATACCTCTGTCTTTCACTTTTTTCCAGCTCTACCCTTTTTGTATTTTTCCTCCCTTTTCTTCATTCCCTTTAGTGTTCTCTGCCTCCTCTGCACTGCTTAGTATTGCTGGAAAATTCAGAACTAAAGACACTTGATGCTTTAATAGATTAGGGCCCCAAAATAGGCTTCTGGAAGACTTGGTATATTTTTCCCTTTTAAGCTTCAAACGGGTTTACAGAGCTGGGTCTTCCCGCTGAGTTACTGACCTTACAGTATGTGCTGTTTTCTCTTTCTAGTACCTATAACTACCTGGGAAAAAAGACAAAGCAGATGTTGGAGGCTTTTGAACGAAAGGACTTCTCTTCAGCTCTGAACCATCAGGTTAGCTTTCTTTTTCCCTCCTTAGAAATCACAGTCTTTTTTCTTTCTCACTTGAGAATTCTTATTCTCTCTCATCAGCATTCCTACCATGCGTGCCCTCTTTAAAATTGCCCAGCTGCTTCTTTCTGTATTTTCCATCCTTTTTTTTTTTTTTTGTTTAAAACCAAATCTGCCCCCATTGTCCATGCTCCCTACATGTCTAATCAGGACAGGCCCCATACAGGAATGACTCCTTTCTGTTCCTCCTAGAAATGATCTTATTTTTAATCTAAATTCAAAGTGTTTTTATGACTGTGAAATAATAGTGATGGGTTTCTGGGTAAGTGACCACATGCCATCCCCTTGAGAACTTCACACTTGAGTCACCAGAGTATATAAAGAAGCTATGAGGTTGGTGGCCCAAAAACAGGAGACTTTATCCAAAATCAGAGCAGGTCAGTCTCCTTTGCCCTGGAAATGTTGCTGAGAACTTTATCCACCAGGCAGGAAACAAGAGCTAAGTAGGTAATGCAAAAGGAAGACACCAACTTTGAAACAGGAAGAGAAAAGCATCAGGAACTGGTGTGTCTTAGGGAAGACCCCTGGGGGAAATGGTGGCTGCTGTTAATGTTACAGGGAGGACAGCCTAGCTGTCTAGAGAAGGAAGAGCCTCACCAAAGGCTAGAACCAGTCACAGCAGCTGCTAGTGTGTATACTTTAGGTAAACAGATAAGGTGCAAAGAAAGAGTTAGCACAACAGAGTAACTTCTGGAGGCCCTAAGAGGTCCAGGAACTTTCAGGATCATAAAAGTGACCAAGAGGAGTAGCCAAAAAAAAAATGAATGGGTATGAAAGGCATAAGCAAGATCAGAGCAGGGGGTTGGTTCCAGTAAGCTCAAATAAGGGATCTTTTGAATAGGACAGGCCACCATCCTGTCCTAAGTATGGACTCATTGGAAAAGACCCTGATGCTGGACAAGATTGAAGGCAGGAGGAGAAGGGAAGGCCAGAAGATGAGATGGTTGGAAGGCATCACTGATTCGATGGACATAAGTGTGAGCAAGCTCCGAGAGTTAGTGATGGACAGGGAAGCCTGGCATGCTGCAGTCCATGGGGTTGCAAAGAGTTGGACATGACTGAGTGACTGAACTGAACTGAACTGGCCACCATCAGGGCAAATCAGGAATTACAGAGCAGAAGCCACAAAGCATCCTGAAGGTTAGAGGTGGTGACCTGAGCTCTAACCAAGAAGAGAACAGGAGGAAGCAGTTGCCAAGAGTGATTAAATACATCCCTCCTGGGACTTCCCTGGTGGCCCATTCCTTAGGAATCTACCTCGCAACACAGAGGGCATGGGTTAGATCCTTGGTGGGGGAACTAAGATCCCACATGTCACAGAGCAACTAAACCTTGGTGCTGCAACTGCTGAGCCTATGCCACAGGGAAAGATCCAAAGATGCAAAGAAGACCCTGCATGCTGCAACTCAGACCCAATGCAGCCAAATTAATTAGTTAATTAAAAATATATATATCCTTAGCCTTTAGCCCTGAACGTTGAGCCAGCCTAAATCTACTTCCTACTTAAAGTTTAAAACAGCTTATTTAATATTCATCTTTGTTCAGCCTCAGACCAGGTGAGGCTGAAAGCAGGAACACCGTAAGGACTTAGGAGGCTATGTCACCTAGATTAAGCATTGGCAGGACATTGGTTTTAAACTAAGACATGAAGTCTAAATTGTGCAGACTCATGCCATGTCTTTTCATTTATAACTTTTTCTTCCTAAGTTTCCCAGAAAAAAAGTATTTCTGAAAATTTCAACCTGTTCTGAGCTGAATGGTGGGAAAATCATAGAATGGCCTGAAATGGATGCAAGATGGACCCTTCCATTTAGTGGTTTCTTTTATGAGTTGACTCAGCTTCCATCTCCATCCCATTTTTTCTTTTAGTCCTACTCAAATAAATCATCTCACTTAAAACATTATTGGGAAGGAGTTTAGTTCATCACATTCTATTTTTTTCTTACAGAAAGCCAATGTGAGTGGGTCTCATTTACTTGTTTGTTAATATACCAAGGGCTGAACTGAATACATGATTTCAGTAAAGCTGACCTCTGCCCTAAAGGAGTTTGTAGTCAAGTGAAGAAACAAACAAGTAAAAAGTTAGGGCTAAACTTACTCATTCTCATAGATTTAAATGCAATCCATTATATTTACAAAGTGAAATGATGCATATACAAAGACATTCCTTATAACATTGTTTATAATAGCACAAGATGAAAACAGCTCAAATATCCACCCAAGAAGACGGTTAAATACGTTGTTGTTGTTTAGTCACTCTTTTATGACCCCATGGACTTCTCTGTCCATAGGGTTTTCCAGGCAAGAATACTGGAGTAGGTTGCCATTTTCTCCTCCAGGGGGTCTTTCTGACCCAGGGATCAAGCCCATGTCTCCTGCATTGGCAGGTGGATTCTTTACCGCTGAGCCACCTGGGAAGCCCAAAAGACAGCTGGGCACAGCCTAAAGGGAAAGGTCCCACTGCTATGTTTGAGTTTTTTAATGGATCTATTTACAGCCCTTTAAAAGTTTTGTATGCACAGATGTGAAGAGATCTCTATGATATATTAAGTGTAAGAAAAAAAAGCAACAAAGTAGAGACTTTGGGTTTTTTTATTTTTTTATGTATTTAATTTTATTATGAGTAGCTATGCTATGCTATGCTAAGTCACTTCAGTTGTGTCCGACTCTGTGCAACCCCATAGACTGCAGCCCACCAGGCTCCCCTGTCCCTGGGATTCTCCAGGCAAGAACACTGGAGCAGGTTGCCATTTTCTTCTCCAATGCATGAAAGTGAAAACTGAAAATGAAGTCGCTCAGTCATGTCTGACTCTTAGCGACCCCATGGATTGCAGCCCAACAGGCTCCTCCGTCCATGGGATTTTCCAAGCAAGAGTACTGGAGTAGGGTGCCATTGCCTTCTCCGTATGAGTAGCTAACATTATTAATGAATGGTTTGATTAAACTATTTCCGCTGAGCACCAAGGTTGGATAGTGTAATAGTGAATAGGAAATAAAAACTTATAAGAGAAGCAAAGTAGAGACTTTTAAATGTAATGTGCCATAGTTTGTGTGTCAGGAAAAAAAGAACATATGCATATATATTCTTGGTATTCAAATGTTATTCTGCATTGAATTTTTTATTGCTTGTATACAATTGATTAAGGGCTTCCCAGGTGCCACAGTGGTAAAGAATCCACCTTGTAATGCAGGAGATGCAAGAGACACTGGTTCATTCCCTGGGTGGGGAAGATCCCTTTTAGTAGGAAATGGCAACCCACTTTAGTATTCTTGCCTGGAAAAATTCCCATGGACAGAGGCACCTGCCAACCCACAGTCCATGGAATCAGAGTCAGACATGACTGAATGACTAAGGCATACACGTACACACATACAATTGAGTAAAACAACATAAAAAGCAAATATTATTGAAAATGCATCTCTGTTGAAAATAGTGAGATGGATGGGGATCTCTTCTTTCTAAGAATTGCATCATGAATTTGTGGATGAATATCCTTTAATGCTAGAATGAGTTACAGTTCAGCATCAATACTATTTCTGGTTTTTGTTTTTATAGAAATAAGTGCTGTGAAAGCATGATCATATATATTAGTAGATAAGAATGGAAGAAACTTTAGTATAAGCAGTGTCACTCAGGTCTTTGAGCAGTTTTTTAGTCATATGCCACAAATCACAGAATGCTTGATCATTTAATGATTTTCAACTGACAGTGTGAATCACAACATTAAAAGCAATGTTGAAAGGAAAAAATTGAAAACCCTATGATTTTTAAGAGGACTTGTTATTCATTAATTAGAGGAATCACTCTGTCAGCTCTCTTTGTGGCTGCCAATACCAACCTTTGATTTGCTCCTTTATTTGATTCCAAGAGGTGTCCCAAGGCAGTGATATAGGAGGTATGTCTTTATTTTTTCAAAAGTAGGTGCAGGACTGTGAAAGAGAAAATAGAAAAGGACAATCTACACCTCCATTATGTGTGAATCCTCTCTCTGATCAATTCTAGAAATAGCACTTATGGAATTTGAGTATCTAAAAGTTGATTTCCATAAATCAGCCTTGGCCAAGTGTCCCCAAGGTGTCTTGGAAAGTAATCCAGAAGTTAGAGCACCCCAATTTGGAAACAACTACACTAGCTGGTAAGCTTACCTATGTAGCCTAGACAGGTAGAGGTTACCTTCCCCACCCTAACTCTGTATTGAACAGTTCCTTCCTTGGAGCTTCTTTTCTTCGTGGGCTCGATTCATAAAGCTTATATATATGGAAAGATCCTACGTTATCTGAGATGGATCTCAACCATCCTCACTTGGCTGTTTTTCTCCATTCGTCAGACCTACAGAAAAATAAGATGTGTGGACCTTTGGTTTGAGGTTTCTGTAATTTGACCTCCAAATTCTTTAAATTGTTACCATAGTTCAGTAGTACTGACTGTAGATTTGTTTGTTTCTTTCCAGTTTTGTATTCAGAGATTTATCAACTTTGTGGTCAAACTAGGTAAGTTTCCCTCTTTGTCTGCTACTCGGGAGGGTTTGGAGGCTTCCCAGGTGGCACAGTGATAAAGAATCCACCTGCCAATGCAGGAGATGCCAGAGACTTGGGTTTGATCCTGGGTTGGGAAGATCCCCTGGAGTAGGAAATGGCAACCCCATTCCAGTATTCTTGCCTGGGAAAAAATCCCCTGGACAGAGGAGCCTGGCAGGCTACATTCCATGGGGTCACAAAGAGTTGAACATGACTGAGCAACTGAACACACAATGCTGGGAGAGTTTCAGAGAAAGTAATGAGGGACTTTCATCACTTTCTCCGAGGGTTCAACAAGAACACCTTTTAGTCAGTTGTAAACAAGGTTTTATCCCTAATGCTAACTTTCAGAGCCAATCCTATAAAACAGTGAAGTAAACCCAGTTGGAAGGTCTTGGCACCCTTCTACAAACCTCTCTTCTCCATCTTAGCACTTTACTCACCTTCCTACTCTGTGCACACACCATATTTTACTCCTTTTCTTCTAAACTATCAGCACTCCCTCCCTTCCCTTGCCTCTGCTCCTTAAAATTCTACTACCACACTAAAGCTGATTTCAGCCTAAGTATTTGGAAGCAAGCAGCTTGAATATAGATCTTAATAAACCGTGACTGACTGACAGCTCTCCCAAGAGTATCTGCAATTTAAAAGTTTATTAATACAAGTAAGCTTGAATGGATAGAGGTTTGAATAATATGACAATGTAAAGTTTGAGGGAAATACAGTGAATCTGAATAGAGAAACCTCTCCACAGTCCCCGAAGTCTTATCCCATAACAAATGACAAATGCCAGCCACCATTCACTTCTGCAAGAGCTTGGCCCTTCCTGAGAACCTGGGTCATGTCCAGGAAAAGTTTTAGGTTTTTTCTTGGCAGACCTCCTTCCTTCCTTTCAGAGCCTTTCTGCCTCTTCCTGGCAAGTCCTCCCAAGCCCTAAGCACCTATTATGTAGTATGTCCCTCATTCTCACAGGTTTTCAGCCAGCTCTCTTTATCCTTCAAAGACAATGCTTCCCATTTGCTTTTCCACTTCGATGATTTTGGTCATATTTGTGTGCCACCAGTACTAATGGATTGGCCACAAAGTTCGTTCTGGGTTTTCCATAACTAGAAGGAACTTTTTGGCCCACCCAATATTGTTAGCTATTATTATTCCCGCAATACTTTTTACAAAATACCAAAATGGGTTGGTGTATGTTCCTAAGGTACCTAAAAGTAGATGTTGAACTACTACTAGTTTTTCCAGTTTTTAAAGAACTAAACGTTTACCTGTATGTCTAAGATCACTTTGCATACCAGCAGAGATACTGCAAAGAAGGATTTTTCTTCCAGTTGTATTGAGATAAATTTGACATACAGCATATATAACTCTGTTTCTGTCTTTTATTTTTTGTATTTAAGATTCCACTAATATAGTACCTTTTTCTGTCTGACTTATTTCAATTTCATTTAGCTCAATACCCTCTAGGCCCATCTGTTATAAGCTGCAAGCTTTCATTCTTTTTTCAGTTTCAGTTCAGTTGCTCAGTCATGTCCGACTCTTCATGACCCCATGAACCACAGCATGCCAGGCCTCCCTGTCCATCACCAACTCCCGGAGTCCACCCAGACCCATGTCCGTTGAGTTGGTGATGCCATCCAACCATCTCATCCTCTGTCGTCCCCTTCTCCTCCTGCCCTCAATCTTTCCCAGCATCAGGGTCTTTTCAAATGAGTCAGCTCTTCGCATGAGGTAGCCAAAGGGTTGGAGTTTCAGCTTCAGCATCAGTCCTTCCAATGAATATTCAGGACTGATTTCCTTTAGGATGGATTGGTTGGATATCCTTGCAGTCAAGGGACTCTCATTCCATTGTATATAAGAGAGACTTAATAAACATGATAGCCTTATCATGAAGGTAGCTCTCCCTCTCCTACCATTCATGATAAGAATAGGAGGGCCACTTGGATTTAGCAAAGTATATTCTATGTATTTAGCCAAGCTAGTATTTTCCTTCCCAATGCTCAGTTGTTACTGACTATAACTAAGTTACCTTAGGAAAAGAAAGTTACTGCTCATACCTTTAATCTAAGAGCAATAGCCAGTTAAGAAAACAAATATCTTCCTGTGCCATATTCTGGATTATTTCCTTAGACCTACCTTCAAAATCACTAATATTATCTTTAGCTATTTTCTACAATTTCATTTCACTGGTTATATATTTTTCATTTCCATTATTTCTTTTTGGTTATTTCTTCCAGATGATCCCATTCTTTATATGTCCTTCTCTTAGCCTATGGCTTCTATTCTTAAATACTTTTATCTCTGTGAAATCTCTTTCAGAATTTTGTGTCTTTTCTCAGGATGTGAAATTTGTGAGTTGTGTATTTGCTGGTTCCCATGCAGCTTTTTTTTCCTAGTGTGCTTTGTAACTTTTAACTCTGAATTCATCTTCAGAGACAATTGTTTCCTCGGGAATTCATTGTACTCCAGGTTGTAAGGTGTCTTATCAAATGATTTTATATCTGCCTCTGCAAACACTTTAGTTTCATCAGTTCTAACCAAGTCTTTAGGTATATTTTTTAGTATGGTTCCTGTACAAAGCACATAATATAGATCCAGCATTTATATATGGCACAGGCTTGGGATTTCTTTTACTTCCTTTTCCAGCCATGGACTTCCCTGGTGGCTCGGACAGTAAAGCATCTGCCTACAACTCGGGAGACCCAAGTTCAATCCTTGGGTCGGGAAGATATCCTGGAGAAGGAAATGGCAACCCACTCCAGTATTCTTGCCTGGAAAATCCCATGGACGGAGGAGCCTGGTAGGGCTACAGTCCATGCGGTCGGAAATAGTCGGACACTACTAAGTGACTTCACTTTCACTTTCCTTTCCAGCCACAGCCCTGGCAGATGTCAGGCTCCCTTGCCTCTTAGGAGAGTTTTTGTTTGTTTGTTTAGTTTGGTTTTGTTTTTTCTATTGCTTTTCATATAAGACTTGACTACCAAGTTTATACTGGGAGTTTTAATTCCACTTCCTTGCTGTATACAGACTGAAGGCTCTATCTTGCATTGCAACCCTAATCTAAAACGCCAGCACGGAGTCATTAACTATTACCTTAATTAGTGTGTTTCTCAGGGACTTCTTAGATGTGCTGGAACTAAATTCTGTCTTAGTGATGAAGTCCTCTATCTTTCAATCCACAGCAGTACATCCCTGAATCAGATTATCCTCACGGACCATTGGCTTCAGAGTCTCCCTACCACTTTGACCTCTTTATTCCTGATACTTCTTGTCCCTCCTTCTTGCCTTTGAGGTTGACCTTGAGTCTCATTTTTTTTTATTTTATAATTTATCAATTTGTTAAAAAAGCTTCCAGCATTTGTATGTATTGAAACGCCAGTACTTTGGCCACCTCATGCAAAGAGTTGACTCATTGGAAAAGACTCTGATGCTATGAGGGATTGGGGGCAGGAGGAGAAGGGGATGACAGAGGATGAGATGGCTGGATGGCATCACTGACTCGATGGACATGAGTCTGAGTGACCTCCAGGAGTTGGTGATGGACAGGGAGGCCTGGCGTGCTTCGATTCATGGGGTTGCAAAGAGTCGGACACGACTGAGCGACTGAACTGAACTGAACTGAACTGAGAGCAGGCCTAGGGATTTCCTAAGGGGCTTCCCAGGTGGCGCTAGTGGTAAAGAACCTGCCTGCCATTGCGGGTAGATACTAAGAGACCCAGGTTTAACCACTGGGTCAGGAAGATCTCCTGGAGAGGGCGTGGCAACCCACTCCAGTATTCTTGCCTGGAGAATCAATCTCATGGACAGAGAAGCCTGGTGGGCTGTAGTCCATAGGGTCGCACAGACATGGACACAACTAAGGCCACTGAGCATGCACGCAGGGACTTCCTGCATCTGCTCAATCTGCCATATTGACAGAAATACCCCATCTTTTAGTTCCATTTTATCCTGTCCTAGGAATCACTTGTAAGAATATGATTTTTTCTCTGGAATGTTTGTGGCAATGTGGACCGTCCTAGCTATGTTTCCTGTTTATTTTTCCTAGGTTTTGGAGTGTCGCAGACCAAAGCCATCATGACCCTTGTCTCCGGGATTCCAATGGGCCCACCCCGTCTTCCGCTACAGAAAGCCTCCAGGGAGTTTACTGATAATGCAGAAGCTAAACTGAAAAGCCTAGATTTCCTTTCTTGCACTGATTTAAAAGGTGGAAATATGGAAGCTTGTAGCTAGTGTCTATCAAATCAGGGTGTGTACATTGAAATATAATGCACCTTGAATACAGCATTTATTTCTCAAAGACTTTTTAGATGAGCTTGAACTCAACCTTCCTAGCAAATGAAATCGTATAGCAGTCAACAAGTATTTAGATACCTACTATGACCTTTTAAAAGTTTTAATTTGTGAAAGGGCAAAAACTTCAAAAGGAGTCATAGCCCTAAATCATTCAATATTTCACAAAATTTTTGTAGAGAAATTTTTGCATATGTGGATGAGATCAAATCAAGAGGAAAACTGTACTTGATTAATTCCATTTGCCTTCAGGAGCTCCCATTATCTTTTTTTTTTTTTTTCCATTATCTTAATTCCTGGTTCTTAATTCTATTTTAAAGTTTTCTAATTTTAAACTACTACAATATACTTTGATTTTAATAAATATTCATTTGTAATCTAGGACAACTCTGAGTGATTGCATTAGGCAGATATTCTAACTAATGCCAATTACAATTACATCTAACAATGTAACTCAACTATCCACAACTATTAACATATCAGTTCACTTGGCTGCTCAGTCTAACTCAGTATATCTGCTTTCAGATTCATTACAGTGTCTCAATTTTCCCCAAAAACTTTGAGTTAGGTGAAGACTTGCTTCAGTTACTATAACTAAAGGGCTATTTGGGTGGTTTTCACATAACAAAGGAGAGGCCTTCCGCAAAGATGAATTTATGTCTCTACTTGCTGCTGTAGAGAACTTCTTAAAGCTCAGAGTTTCGAAGAACCAAAGATCTCTCTGCTCTGGGCACTGCAACTTCCTCCTTTCCTCACTGGGGAGAAAGTGTCCCCCAACAGTGCACTGAATTATTGGAAGTGAAAACCAGAGTCCCTTCTGCAGTGATCCCAGAGTCCCTTCTGCAGTGATCCCAGGGGCTACTTACTTTCATTTTCCAGTTGCATTTTCAAGCAGTCACTTTTCAGTGATAAAAGGTTTAGGGAGGACCCAAAGATCTCACTTTAACTTTCTCTACACACCCTCTTTACTTTTTTCTTTCCTGGAATGTATAACTGGCTGCTCAGCCTCCTCTGTAACAAACCCAGGTGTGTGGTTTCTAGCAACAAAGTCTATTGATGGTTAATCCTTAATGCTTTTAAACTTGATTATCCAATCTAGTAACTACCTAGGGTTTTATTTTATTTCCTGTCTGATTAGTTTGAAATTCATATCAGTTTATGCTGTTTTTTAATTTTTTAAATTAACAAGAAAACTTGTTCAAAATGAGAATTCAAAATGAACAATGGATTCAGTTATCTTTACTAACCCTTTTAAAAATTGGCTGGGTAGGTAACAGTTGTTGTATTTGTATCTCCTCACTCCTTTTACTGACTCAATGGACATGAATTTGAGCAAACTCCAGGATATAGCGGAGGACAGAGGAGCCTGGCATTCTGCAGTCCATAGGGTCACAAAGAATCAGATATGACTTAGTGACTGAACAACAACACTCCTTTTTTGCCCAGGAATAACACATACTTTTTTCTCATATTTCTGTCTTCTTTAGAAATAAGGTAACTGAATTAGAAATTGAACCACACTTGCTGTGAGCTTATATTCTACCTCATTGAAACTTCTCTGTATATATGTTAACTTCCTAAAAGAAGAAAAGTGAGGTTTTTTGTTAGTGTTTGTTTCTGAGCATGTCATATCCCTATTTAATGATACTAAGGCCAAATTAATTTTTCAGTGAAAATAAATGCTGGATATCCACTAAGCAAAGAGCTCTGTTTTTCTTTTTTTGCTCATCTGAAATTAGCACTTGGAGAGCTTTTAACATGATTAATGAGATCTTGTGAACACAAAGAGAAATATGATGGTTACACAAATGACCAAGGCCGAGTTTAAACTTTGTTATGTTTTGTTGTTGTTTTTAATAATTTTCATTTTGTTTCTTATTTGTGGCTGTGCTGGGTCTTTGCTGCTTTGCACATGCTTTCTCTAGTTGCAGTAGGGCCTACTCTTTGCTGTGCTGCATGGGCTTCTCATGTCAATGGTACGTACCTCTTGTTGCAGAGCACAGGTTCTAGGCATCCAGGCTCAGGAGTTGTGGCACACAGGCTTAGTTGCTCCAAGGCCATGCGAAATCTTTCTGGACCAGGGATTGAACCTGTGTCTCCTGCATTGGCAGACAGATTCTTTACCACTGAGCCACCAGGGAAGCCCCCAGTGTGTGTTCTTTATACATCAGAAAGAAACATTACATTGCTGCTAAACCGCTAACTCAATAGCTGGCAAAATAAAGTTGAAAGCGATATAAAACCCAAAAGGTGATATAGAAATTTGCATTTATTATCATCAGAGATCAGATCACAGTTCCACTCTCAGATTTTTTCCTAGGTTGCAAACTTGTGACTGTGCTTCTAACAGTAGCAGATGGGGAATGGAAAATATCTATGGACTCTTGAATGATCCATATATCACTGTTTGGAACAGTGGCAAAAACAATAAGAGAATGCCTTTTGCTAAATGACTTTAGAGGAACAAGCAGGGCAAAGAGACTTAGATTTTAAAAGTTACCATCACTGAAAGATTTGAAGTATTTATGTGTTTATGGGGCTTCCTTATTATATGGAGTCCATCATGAGAAACACTGGGCTGGATGAAGCACAAGCTGGAATCAAGATTGCCAGGAGTAATATCAATAACCTCAGATATGCAGATGACACCACCCTTATGGCAGAAAGCAAAGAAGAATTAAAGAACCTCTTGATGAAAGTGAAAGAGGAGAGTGAAAAAGTTGGCTTAAAGCTCAACATTCAGAAAACAAAGATCATGGCATCTGGTCCCATCACTTCATGCAAATAGATGGGGAAACAGTGACAGACTATTTTGGGGGCTCCAAAATCACTGCAGATGGTGACTGCAGCCATGAAATTAAAAGACACTTACTCCTTGGAAGGAAAGTTATGACCAACCTAGACAGCATACTAAAAAGCAGAGACATTATTTTGCCAACAAAGGTCCATCTAGTCAAGGCTATGGTTTTTCCACTGGTCATATATGGATATGAGAGTTGGACTATAAAGAAAGCTGAGCACCAAAGAATTGATGCTTTTGAACTGTGGTGTTGGAGAACACACTTGAGAGTCCCTAGGACAGCAAGGAGATCCAACCAGTCCATCTTAAAAGAAATCAGTCCTGAAAATTCATTGAAAGGACTGATGCTGAAGCTGAAACTCCAGTACTTTGGCCACCTGATGCAAAGAACTGATTCACTGGAAAAACCCTAATGCTGGGAAAGATTGAAGGCAGGAGGAGAAGGGGATGACAGAGGATGAGATGGTTGGATGGCATCACTGACTCAATGGACATGAGTTTGAATAAAATCTGGCAGTTGGTGATGGACAGGGAGGTCTGGTGTGCTGCTGTCCTTGAGGTCATAAAGAGTTGGACATGACTGAGCAGCTGAACTGAACTGAACTGAATGTGTTTGTGGGCTGGGAACGTATGAGACATGACTTTTTGTTTTAAAAATGTCACTCTTGAAGCAGTGTGATGAGTAAATTAAAAGACAGACTGGGAACAGGGAAACCATTAGGTGGCCTATTGCAGTAGGTAACCAGTGGTGGAGACTCAAACTAAGGAAGTAGCAGCAGTGATGTAGGGGAGGGAGTAGAATAAAAGATATTTAGAAAAAAGAATCAACAGAAACTAGATACGGAAGATACAACTGGCACTCCGTATCTGCAGGATGTCTCTATATCAAGGATTCAACCAAATACAGAAGAAAAATATAGGGGAAAAAAATTCCAGAAGGTTGCAAGAAGCAAAACTTGAATATGCCACATACTGATAACTATTTACAAACACTTACATTGTATTTACAACTATTTACATAGCACATACATTGTAGTTATTAGAAATCTAGAGATGATTAAAATATACAGAAGTAGATCCTATAGGTTTTATGCAAATACTGTGCCATTTATTTAGAGACTGGTGAGTCTCCATAGATTGGTATCTGGGAGGGTCCTGGGACCAATCCCCTATGGATACTAAGGGACAATTGCACTTGTATTTGTTATTTATTTCATGTAACAAATCACCCCTAAATGTAACAGTTTAACATCGCAAACATTAACTCATGTAGTTTCTGAGGGTTAGAAATCTAGGAGCAGCTTAACTGGGTGATTCTGGTACAAAGTCTTAGAAAAAAATTGCAGTGAAGCCATTGGCTAGAGCTTTATTCCTCTCAAGGTTGAACTGAAGCGGAAGAACCCAACTTCTGGGTTCACTTACGTAGCTGGGCAGGCCTCTGTTCCTTGCTGGCTGTTGGCCAGAGACTTCAGTTTCTCACGACACTATGGCAGCTTTCTTACTCCAGAAAGATCTGAGAGAGCGATCCGAAAGATAGAGATGGCACACAAGTGAGCCAAAACTCAAAACAGAAACCACAGTCTTTTAAAGCAATCTCAGAAGTGGCTTACTATCCCATTCCGTGTGTTTTAGTCAAAAAGACCAGCCCTAGTAACAGTGTAGGATGGGACTACACAGGGTCCATATGCCAGGAGGAAAGGATCGTTGTTGGCCATACTGAAGGCTGCCTACTCCAATAAAAAAAAGAATCAGGATTGAGACCCAAGACTCAAAAGCCTGGGGGATGTTAAGGAGAGAGGTTCACCAAGCATTTACATATGATCTGAAGTTCAAAAGAAAGTTTGGATAGGAGATTGAGGTTTAGAGGGTATTCACACATAGATGGTAGTTGAAAGCATGTAAGATAGTCCAGGCAGAGTGTATATAGAGTGCTGAGAACAGAACCTGGGCATGACTGGCATTCGGTGTGCTTACAGAGGGAGCTTCATAGGAGTCTGAGATGGAGGGATTGGAGACACGAGAGCAGAGCTGTGCTTGGAGGAACTCCAAAAGCCTCAAATGTGAGGGGTGGTGATGTTCAGGGAAGATCTGCTTCAGAAGTCTCTTTCTCAGAGGACAACGTTAAAGCTCAGAGGGAAATGGGCAGTTGGCAGATGTCACCAGTCCCCAAAGGACCGACGTCTCTCAATTACCCCGGAATCATCTTTCAAGTGTGGAAAGCCCTGGAACCTCAGAAGTTGAGTACCATGTGAGGTTCCATTCCCAATCACCTTGTCACTGAGTCCCAGGCTCAGGACACAGGCTCTCTAGGGCAGCTCAGAAGTAGCACAACTCACCATCGCCTGCCTAAGCTGCAGGGCAGGAGGCTGGAGCTGAGAGACTAGCATCTAATTCACCCCTGGTTCAAGGGAAGGGAAGATTAAACCCAGGGCAGCTGAAAGACTTGCCTGGACCAAGGCCAGAGGTGAGCTGATAAATGGTTAACAATTGACTCTGGCAGAAGATTGGGTGGGGGTGGGGGAGTGGGGGGTGGTTCGTGGTTCCAGGGAGGCCCAGACTTGTAGCATTTGCCTAATTCCATGGTCTAAATATTCTCACCACGGGATGAGGATCAAGATGACAAACTAAGAAGATAACACAGCTTACTTCCCTCCACAAAAGTTACCCAGTCCAAGCTCAGTCTGCTTGCTGCACAACAGGCCAATAATCAGGAGACAAGATGTTCAGGCAAGGCCTAGTGATTTTACTCAGAAAACCAGGCATCCGAGAAGGTGGCGGACTAGAGTCCAAGACATCTTATTGGGTCTGGATGCTAGCTTCTTTTATAGAACAGAGGAGAGAAGGTGAGGAAGTAAAGTAAAAAAAGCAGTAAGTCTTGCAAAGTATCTCCTTTGGCCAGCCTCCATTAGGAAAAGTGTTAATTCCTTTTTTTCTGCAGCCATTCACAGGTGGACAGGGTCAGGATGTTTCCCTATGAGCTGAATAAAGGCACTTTAACATTCTGGCTACTACTACTATTATATCTACTACTACGGGCAGGAATCCCTCAGAAGAAATGCAGTAGCCATCGTGGTCAACAAATGAGTTAGAAATGCAGTACTTGGATGCAATCTCAAAAATGACAGAATGGTCTCTATTCATTTCCAAGGCAAACCATTCAATATCACAGTAATCCAAATCTATGACCCAACCAGTAATGCTGAAGAGGCTGAAGTTGAACGGTTCTATGAAGACCTACAGAACCTTTTGGAACTAACACCCAAAAACGATGTCCTTTTCATGATACGGGACTGGAATGCGAAAGTAGGAAGTCAAGAAACACCTGTGCTGCTAAGTCACTTCAGTCGTGTCCGACTCTGTGCGATCCCATAGACGGCAGCCCACCAGGCTCCTCCGTCCCCGGGATTCTCCAGGCAAGAATACTGGAGTGGGTTGCCATTTCCTTCTCCAATGCATGAGAGTGAAAAGTGAAAGTGAAGTCGCTCAGTCACGTCTGACTCTTAGCGACCCCATGAACTGGAGCCATCCATGGGATTTTCCAGGCAAGAGTACTGGGGTGGGGTGCCATTGCCTTCCCCGAAGAAACACCTGTAGCAACAGGCAAATTTGGCCTTGGAATACAGAATGAAGCAGGGCAAAGACTAATAGAGCTTTGCCAAGAAAATGCACTGGTCATAGCAAATACCCTCTTCCAACAACACAAGAGAAGACTCTATACATGGACATCACCAGATAGTCAACACTGAAATCAGACTAATTATATTCTTTGCAGCCAAAGATGGAGAAGCTCTATACAGTCAAAAAAAAACAAGAACAGGAGCTGACTGTGGCTCAGATCATGAACTCCTTATTGCCAAATTCAGACTGAAATTGAAGAAAGTAGGGAAAACCACTAGACCATTCAGGTATGACCTAAATCAAATCCCTTATGATTATACAGTGGAAGTGAGAAATAGATTTAAGGGCCTAGATCTGATAGATAGAGTGCCTGATGAACTATGGAATGAGGTTCGTGACTTTGTACAGGAGACAGGGATCAAGACCATCCCCATGGAAAAGAAATGTAAAAAAGCAAAATGGCTGTCTGGGGAAGCCTTACAAATAGCTGTAAAAAGAAGAGAAGTGAAAAGCAAAGGAGAAAAGGAAAGATATAAGCATCTGAATGCAGAGTTCCAAAGAATAGCAAGAAGAGATAAGAAAGCCTTCTTCAGTGATCAATGCAAAGAAATAGAGGAAAACAACAGAATGGGAAAGACTAGAGATCTCTTCAAGAAAATTTCAGATACCAAGGCAACATTTCATGCAAAGATGGGCTCGATAAAGGACAGAAATGGTATGGACCTAACAGAAGCAGAAGATATTAAGAAGAGGTGGCACAAGAATACACAGATCAGATCAGATCAGTTGCTCAGTCATGTCCGACTCTTTGCGACCCCATGAATCGCAGCACACCAGGCCTCCCTGTCCATCAGCAACTCCCGGAGTTCACTCAGACTCAGGTCCATCGAGTCAGTGATGCCATCCAGCCATCTCATCCTCTGGCGACCCCTTCTCCTCCTGCCCCAATCCCTCCCAGCATCAGAGTCTTCTCCAATGAGTCAACACTTCGCATGAGGTGGCCAAAGTACTGGAGTTTCAGCTTGAGCATCAGTCCTTCCAAAGAAATCCCAGGGCTGATCTCCTTCAGAATGGACTGGTTGGATCTCCTTGCAGTCCAAGGGACTCTCAAGAGTCTTCTCCAACACCACAGTTCAAAAGCATCAATTCTTCGACGCTCAGCCTTCTTCACAGTCCAACTCTCACATCCATACATGACCACAGGAAAAACCGTAGCCTTGACTAGACGAACATTTGTTGGCAAAGTAATGGCTCTGCTTTTGAATATGCTATCTAGGTTGGCCATAACTTTCCTTCGAAGGAGTAAGCGTCTTTTAATTTCATGGCTGCAGTCACCATCTGTGGTGATTTTGGAGCCCAGAAAAATAAAGTCTGACACTATTTCCACTGTTTCCCTATCTATTTGCCATGAAGTGATGGGGCCAGATGCCATGATCTTCGTTTTCTGAATGTTGAGTTTTAAGCCAACCTTTTCACTCTCCTCTTTCACCTTCATCAAGAGGCTTTTTAGTTCCTCTTCACTTTCTGCCATAAGGGTGGTATCATCTGCATATCTGAGGTTATTGGTATTTCTCCCGGCAATCTTGATTCTAGCTTGTGTTTCTTCCAGTCCAGCGTTTCTCATGATGTACTCTGAATATAAGTTAAATAAACAGGGTGACAATATACAGCCTTGACGAACTCCTTTTTCTATTTGGAACCAGTCTGTTGTTCCATGTCCAGTTGCTTCCTGACCTGCACACAAATTTCTCAAGAGACAGATCAATTGTCTACACTTGCAATTGAATACCCAGAAGAACTGTATAAAAAAGATCTTCACGACCCAGATAATCATGATGGTGTGATCACTGACCTGGAGCCAGACATCCTGGAATGTGAAGTCAAGTGGGCCTTAGAAAGCATCACTACGAACAAAGCTAGTGGAGGTGATGGAATTCCAGTTGAGCTATTCCAAATCCTGAAAGATGATGCTGTGAAAGTGCTGCACTCAATATGCCAGCAAATTTGGAAAACTCAGCAGTGGCCACAAGATTGGAAAAGGTCAGTTTTCATTCCAATCCCAAAGAAAGGCAATGCCAAAGAATGCTCAAACTACTGCAACAATTGCACTCATCTCACATGCTAGTAAAGTAATGCTCAAAATTCTCCAAGCCAGGCTTCAGCAATACGTGAACTGTCAACTTCCAGATATTCAAACTGGTTTTAGAAAAGGCAGAAGAACCAGAGATCAAATTGCCAACATCTGCTGGATCATGGAAAAAGCAAGAGAGTTCCAGAAAAACATCGATTTCTGCTTTATTGACTATGCCAAAGCCTTTGACTGTGTGGATCACAATAAGCTGTGGAAAATTCTGAAAAAGATGGGAATACCAGACCACCTGACCTGCCTCTTGAGAAATGTGTATGCAGGTCAGGAAGCAACAGTTAGAACTGGACATGGAACAACAGACTGGTTCCAAATAGGAAAAGGAGTTTGTAAAGGCTGTATATTGTCATGCTGTTTATTTAACTTATATGCAGAGTACATCATGAGAAAAGTTGGACTGGAAGAAACACAAGCTGGAATCAAGATTGCCGGGAGAAATATCAATAACCTCAGATATTCAGGTGACACCACCCTTATGGCAGAAAGTGAAGAGGAACTAAAAAGCCTCTTGATGAAGGTGAAAGAGGAGAGTGAAAAGGTTGGCTTAAAACTCAACATTCAGAAAATGAAGTTCATGGCATCTGGTCCCATCACTTCATGGCAAATAGATAGGGAAACAGTGGAAACAGTGTCAGACTTTATTTTTCTGGGCTCCAAATTACTGCAGATGGTGACTGCAGCCATGAAATTAAAAGATGCTTGCTCCTTGGAAGAAAAGTTGTGGCCAACCTAGATAGCATATTCAAAAGCAGAGCCATTACTTTGCCAACAAATGTTCGTCTAGTCAAGGCTACGGTTTTTCCTGTGGTCATGTATGGATGTGAGAGTTGGACTGTGAAGAAGGCTGAGTGCCGAGAGCCGGAGAGAGGACCTCCACCCATGGCAAAGGTCATGAGGAAGGAGGCTCGACATATGCAAAGGCTGGGTCTAGTCTCAGGAGTTCCCCTGGAAATCCTCGAGCATCTACCCCCATAACCAGAGCCTGCCTACTTTACTACTTTGTGCTCTCACCTACACCTCTGACTTTACGGGGGACTGTCCCCCACCATCTCTTTTGGAGAAGGAGTTAACTTACAGCCCCAGTTAATATAATTCCTGGGTGTGATAGTCTTTTAACCTACAAACTTCTCTGAAGGTTCTCTAGCCTGCCTGACAAGCTTGTCCGGCCACATATGATTACTCACAGCCTCCCAACTGTGGGAGGCACCAGATGCTTTTAACCTTCTAAAAACAGGTTCTATAGAGAAGTTAGAAAACTAATAGTGGGCTGATTAGAAATTGTATTGGTGAAGGGTTTTTCGTTTGTTGAGCCAATGTTTGCTGCTAAGTCTCCGCATCGCCTACTCTTACACACATTAATGAATATATAGAAGAATTAGGTATTAACCTTTGATATTAATCACGTTAGACATTCAGATCAGATCAGATCAGATCAGTCACTCAGTCGTGTCCGACTCTTTGCGACCCCATGAACCGCAGCACGCCTGGCCTCCCTGTCATCACCAACTCCCGGAGGTCACTCAGACTCACATCCATCGAGTCAGTGATGCCATCCAGCCATCTCATCCTCTGTCTTTCCCTTCTCCTCCTGCCCCCAATCCCTCCCAGCATCAGAGTCTTCTCCAATGAGTCAACTCTTCGCATGAGGTGGCCAAAATACTGGAGTTTCAGCTTGAGTATCATTCCTTCCAAAGAAATCCCAGGGCTGATCTCCTTCAGAATGGACCGGTTGGATCTCCTTGCAGTCCAAGGGACTCTCAAGAGTCTTCTCCAACACCACAGTTCAAAAGCATCAATTCTTCGGCGCTCAGCCTTCTTCACAGTCCAGCTCTCACATCCATACATGACCACAGGAAAGACCATAGCCTTGACTAGGTGAACCTTTGTTGGCAAAGTGAGGTCTCTGCTTTTGAATATGCTATCTAGGTTGGTCATAACTTTCCTTCCAAGGAGTAAGCATCTTTTAATTTCATGGCTGCAGTCACCATCTGTGGTGATTTTGGAGCCCAGAGAAATAAAGTCTGACACTGTTTCCACTGTTTCTCCATCTATTTCCCATGTAGTGATGGGACCAGATGCCATGATCTTCGTTTTCTGAACGTTGAGCCTTAAGCCAACCTTTTCACTCTCCACTTTCACTTTCATCAAGAGGCTTTTTAGTTCCTCTTCACTTTCTGCCATAAGGGTGGTGTCATCTGCATATCTGAGGTTATTGATATTTCTCCTGGCAATCTTGATTCCAGCTTGTGTTTCTTTCAGTCCAGCATTTCTCATGATGTACTCTGCATATAAGTTAAATAAACATGGTAACAATATACAGCCTTGACGTACTTCTTTTCCTATTTGGAACCAGTCTGTTGTTCCATGACCAGTTCTAACTGTTGTTTCTTGACCTGCACACAGATTTCTCAAGAGGCAGATCAGGTGGTCTGGTATTCCCATCTCTTTCAGAATTTTCCACAGTTTCTTGTGATCCACACAGTCAAAGGCTTTGGCATAGTCAATAAAGCAGAAATTGATGTTTTTCTGGAACTCTCTTGCTTTTTCTATGATCCAGCGGATGTTGGCAATTTGATCTCTGGTTCCTCTGCCTTTTCTAAAACCAGCTTGAACATCAGGAAGTTCACGGTTCACATATTGCTGAAGCCTGGCTTGGAGAATTTTGAGCATTACTTTACTAGCGTGTGAGATGAGTGCAATTGTGGGGCAGTTTGAGCACTCTTTGGCATTGCCTTTCTTTGGGATTGGGATGAAAACTGACCTTTTCCAATCTTGTGGCCACTGCTGAGTTTTCCAAATTTGCTGGCATATTGCGTGCAGCACTTTCACAGCATCATCTTTCAGGATTTGGAATAGCTCAACTGGAATTCCATCACCTCCACTAGCTTTGTTCGTAGTGATGCTTTCTAAGGCCCACTTGACTTCCCATTCCAGGATGTCTGGCTCTAGGTCAGTGATCACACCATCATGATTATCTGGGTCGTGAAGATCTTTTTTGTACAATTCTTCTGTGTATTCTTGCCACCTCTTCTTAATATCTTCTGCTTCTGTTAGGTCCGTACCATTTCTGTCCTTTATCGAGCCCATCTTTGCATGAAATGTTCCTTTGGTATCTCTGATTTTCTTGAAGAGATCCCTAGTCTTTCCCATTCTGTTGTTTTCCTCTATTTCTTTGCACTGATCGCTGAAGAAGGCTTTCTTATCTCTTCTTGTTATTCTTTGGAACTCTGCATTCAGATGCTTATATCTTTCCTTTTCTCCTTTGCTTTTCACTTCTCTTCTTTTTACAGCTATTTGTAAGGCCTCCCCAGACAGCCATTTTGCTTTTTTTGCATTTTTTTTCCATGGGGATGGTCTTGATCCCTGTCTCCTGTACAATGTCACGAACCTCATTCCATAGTTCATCAGGCACTCTATCTATCAGATCTAGGCCCTTAAATCTATTTCTCACTTTCACTGTATAATCATAAGAGATTTGATTTAGGCCATACCTGAATGGTCTAGTGGTTTTCCCTACTTTCTTCAATTTCAGTCTGAATTTGGCAATAAGGAGTTCATGGTCTGAGCCACAGTCAGCTCCTGGTCTTGTTTTTGCTGATTGTATAGAGCTTCTCCATCTTTGGCTACAAAGAATATAATCGATCTGATTTCGGTGTTGACCATCTGGTGATGTCCATGTATAGAGTCTTCTCTTGTGTTGTTGGAAGAGGGTATTTGCTATGACCAGTGCATTTTCTCGGGGAAGGCAATGGCACCCCACCCCAGTACTTTTGCCTGGAAAATCCAATGGACGGAGGAGCCTGGTAGGCTCCAGTCCATGGGGTCGCTAAGAGTCGGACACGACTGAGTGACTTCACTTTCGCTTTTCACTTTCATATGTTGGAGAAGGAAATGGCAACCCACCCCAGTATTCTTGCCTGGAGAATCCCAGGGACAGGGGAGCCTGGTGGGCTTCTGTCTGTGGGGTCGCATAGAGTCGGACACGACTGAAGCGACTTAGCAGCAGCAGCAGCAGCAATGCATTTTCTTGGCAAAACTCTGTTAGTCTTTGCCCTGCTTCATTCCGTATTCCAAGGCCAAGTTTGCCTGTTACTCCAGGTGTTTCTTGACTTCCTACTTTTGCATTCCAGTCCCCTATAATGAAAAGGACATCTTTTTTGGATGTTAGTTCTAAAAGGTCTTGTAGGTCTTCAGAGAACCGTTCAACTTCAGCTTCTTCAGCGTTACTGGTTGGGGCATAGACTTCGATTACTGTGACATTGAATGGTTTGCCTTGGAAACGAACAGAGATCATTCTGTCGTTTTTGAGATTGCATCCAAGTACTGCATTTCGGACTCTTTTGTTGACCACGATGGCCACTCCATTTCTTCTGAGGGATTCCTGCCCGCAGTAGTAGATATAATGGTCCTCTGAGTTAAATTCACCCATTCCAGTCCATTTTAGTTCGCTAATTCCTAGAATGTCAACATTCACTCTTGCCATCTCTTGTTTGACCACTTCCAATTTGCCTTGATTCATAGACCTGACATTCCAGGTTCCTATGCAATAGTGCTCTTTACAGCATCGGACTTTGCTTCTATCACCAGACACATATACAGCTGGGTATTCTTTCTGCTTTGGTTCCATCCCTTCATTCTTTCTGAAGTTATTTCTCCACTGATCCCCAGTAGCGTATTGGGCCCCTACTGACCTGGGGAGTTTCTCTTTCAGTACCCTATCATTTTGCCTTTTCATACTGTTCATGGGGTTCTCAAGGCAAGAATACTGAAGTGGTTTGCAATTCCCTTCTCCAGCGGACCACACCCTGTCAGATCTCTCCACCATGACCCGCCCATCCTGGGTTGCCCCACAGGCATGGCTTAATTTCATTGAGTTAGACAAGGCTGTGGTCCTGGTGTGATTAGATTGACTAGTTTTCTGTGAGTATGGTTTCAGTGTATTTGCAATGGCACCCCACCCCAGTACTTTTGCCAGGAAAATCCCATGGACGGAGGATTCTGGTAGGCTCCAGTCCATGGGGTCGCTAAGAGTCAGACCCGACTAAGCGACTTCACTTTCACTTTTCACTTTCATTCATTGGAGAAGGAAATGGCAACCCACTCCAGTATTCTTGCCTGGAGAATCCCAGGGACAGGGGAGCCTGGTGAGCTTCTGTCTATGGCGTCGCACAGAGTCGGACACGACTGAAGCGACTTAGCAGTAGCAGCAGCCCTCTGATGCCCTCTTGCAAGACCTACCATCTTACTTGGGTTTCTATCTCTTCCTGGCTGCTCCAGCAAAGCACAGCCATCGCAGCTTACTTTGGACGAGGGGTCTCTCCTCACCGCCACCCTTCCTGACCTCGGTCGTGGGGTAGCTCCTCTCGGCCGTGCTTAGTGCGCCGGTCCTCACCGCCATCCTTCCTCGGTCGTGGGGTAGCTCCTCTCGCCCGCACTCTCAGTGTGCTGCGTAGGCTAAGTAAATTCTTTCCTTAATTAAAACCCACTACACCCTCACCCTATAGGAATGTAACTTTATTTGGGTGGCGTCTGTTTTAAGAATAATCACCCCTGGAGAAATAAGTGTCCTGGTTGACTGACCGCTGTCACAAGGACAGGGTCATAAATTGTCAGCAGGCCCCCTGGCCAGAAGATGATATAACATCCCTAAGACCTCTGTATACATTTTTATGAAGCACCTGACTTTGATAAAAGTCAGGACGGCTGACCCCGCGTGACTTTTGTATAACATCTCAGTGTATAAAAGTAGACCATGGAAAATAAAGAATTGGGATCAGTTCCTCGAAAGACTGGTCTCCCCATGTCGCTCTCTCTCTCAAATTCTGGTTGAGTCTCCATCTGGAGCGCGGAACCCACCATGCTTACTAATTACGCCTGGGCTTCTAAGATCCGACTGGGGAGGCCTCAGTGTCTCCTCTCCTTAGGGAGAACGGAAGGACGCCTGCGGCCTACGTAAGTGGTGCAAACTTCTTGTCTTGAAGTTTTATTGGTCTCCCGCGTAAACCAAACTACTCAGCCTCTTTTCTCCACTGAATTTTCCTACTGAGCTATCCTCATTCTATTGCTCTTTATATCTTTAATTAGTATTTATTTAAGCAATTGTTTCCTGACCCTCACCGAGCGTTCACACCTCGAACTCCCTGGATCAGCCGGGGCTGGACCCCGGCAGCTGAGCGCCAAAGAATTAATGCTTTTGAACCATGATGTTGGAGAAGACTCTTGAGAGTCCCTTGGACTACAAGGAGATCCAACCAGTCCATTCTGAAGGAGATCAGCCCTGGGATTTCTTTGGAAGGAATGATGCTAAAGCTGAAATTCCAGTACCTTGGCCACCTCATGCAAAGAGTTGACTCATTGGAAAAGACTCTGATGCTGGGAGGGATTGGGGGCAGGAGGAAAAGGGGATGACAGAGGATGAGATGGCTGGATGGCATCACTGACTCTATGGACGTGAGTCTGAGTGACCTCCGGGAGTTGGTGATGGACAGGGAGGCCTGGCGTGCTGCGATTCATGGGGTCGCAAGGAGTCGGACACAACTGAGTGACAGAACTGAACTGAACTGAACTGAACATTCTGGCAGAGTGGCAGGTGTTCCCTGAGGCCACACTTATAGCGTCAGGCAGCATCTTCTTAGTGATTATAGAAACAAAAGCAATGGAAAGCAAAGGTTAGAGTTAAAGAAACAGATAGAACAGGGAATCAGATTTTATTCTTCCTTGTTACTCAAATGAGTCAAAAATACATCTACACATGGAACAACTTTTATGGAAAACTAACTGAAAACTGGCAGAAAAACTAAACAACTAAGGCTGCAAGAAAGACTCCCATATAATTGGGAAGAAAAGCTTGGAGTGGAAACCTGTGACCTTGGGAGGGGACAAGGGGAAAAGGGGAATCACACAGGTGGCCCTGGGGAGTGAGCAGGTGAAGCCACAGACTGGGCACCCCAGTCCTGGGGTCCTGCCCAGAAGAGACAAGCCCCTTTGGCTGCTTGGAGGACCACTGGAACAGATAAAGAAGCTGGGGAAGCCTAGATTCCATTCATGAGGAGTGTGCAGGTACTGGTCTGCCATCAGACAGGGTGGAAAGAGGCCTGCCCTCTTGGTTGCTTCTTTGCTACTATCCCTAATCTGAGCTGGCTTCCCTGACGTTTCAGGTGGTAAAGAATCCACCTGCCAATGCAAGAGACCAGGGTTTGATCCATGGGTCAGGAAAATCCCCTGGAGGAGGAAATGCAATTCACTCCAGTATTCTTGCCTAGAGAATTCCATGGACAGAGGAACTTGGCAGGCTACAGTTCACGGGGGTTGCAAAGAGTTGGACATGACTAAGCAATTAACACTAGTCTGAGCTAAGAGAACACCCAAGCCCCACATACTCCACAGCACAGCTTGGCAATGAACCTAGTGCCCCGGGACCTGTGAAAGACTTGATCTAAAGATGCAGAGGCAATCCAGGGGCCTGGGGTGTGATCTGGGTGGGGCAACAGTGGCCATTGTTGGCACTCACTCAAATGGTGCCACTGAAGCCCAACCAGATTTCTGACAGCAGCATGGTAACTTAAACCACCATGACCCCTGGTTGCGACCTGGTGAATGCTCTGGCCCCATTCACTCCATACCACAGCTTTGCATCTATATGGGATGGCTGCAACACGAGATAAGACATGACTCTGGGCTGCTTCTGATCAGAGCTACGGATGCCTACACAGGCAGCGCACACAAGCCTTTCTTACTTCACCACTCCCCCCTTTGAAGCAAAGGCTCCAGTATGGGGAGAAGTAAAGATATACACACTTAGGGGTGGTAAAGAATCCACTTGCAATGCAGGAGACCCCGGTTCGATTCCAGGGTTGGGAAGATCCGCTGGAGAAGGGCTAGGCTACCCAGTCTAGTATTCTTGGGCTTCTCAACTGGTAAAGAATCCACCTGCAACACGGGAGACTTGGGTTCAATTCCTGGGTTGCGAAGATCCCCTGGAGAAGGGAAAGGCTACCCACTCCAGTATTCTGGCCTAGAGAATGCCATGGACTGTATAGGCCATGGGGTTGCAAAGAGTCGGATGTGACTGAGCGACTTCCACTTCACTTCAATAAAAAACTTCAAAGATATAAACTTAAACGGAGCAAAGCCAGCCTGAGTCCAACCCACAGGGCTTTGGCTTGGGCGACTCAGGAGAACACTGCCAGTGTGGTGACAGCCACTGTGCAGAGGGAAAGTCCCACCTCACACCCTGCACAGGCTCTGGCTACTTCAGCACCGACCATGACCCCCATTATCAAGGTGATGGTGGCAGGCCCACCCTGAGAAAAGATGTGGCTGCTGTCACATCAAATCCAGCGCTCACGTCAAAGACACCGGGCACACAGTCTATATAGGGAGGGTTCCACACACACACACACCTATTCAAGACCACAAGATAACTGTTTCACCTAAATTTATAGACACAGAGAAATGTAAGTAAAATGAAAAGACAAGAACTACTCTCAATTGAAAGAACAAGAGACATCTACCAGACTCTATGAGTTCAAAACATTGGTAATAAAAATGCTGTGTTCTTTATCTACAAGAAAACACCTGTAATCCATTTATGCTAGTTGGGTTTCCCTTATCATAAAATGAACAAAACAAAACAAAATCCTGCTGGTTTAAGTACCCTTGTAATGCAAGTTCCTGTGCCTGACAGTGAGGCCAAACAAACTGAAAAGTCGGAGTTTGCAGCAGAGAAAGGTTTACTGCAAGGTCATTCAAGGAAGGAGACAGGAAGCTTATGCCTTAAAAGCCCTGAGCTCTGTAAAGCATTTTTAAAAACCAGATGGGAGGGGGTGGTCTGCGATCAGCTTGTCACAATTCTCTGATTGGCTGACGGTGAGGGTGGTGTCACAGGGTTTAAAAAAATTGGTCCTTAGGCGCCAATTGACTCATGGTCATAATATCTTCCATTTGCTGGAGAGGGGAGGTTTTTTACATCTGCAAAGTAACTCAGGAAATGTGCATCAAGCGGTATTGTCTAGGTATTTCAGAGAGGAGCTTTGGGGGAACATTTGGGGGAAGGCCTGTCCCAGGAAGCTCCCATGGCATCCTGCTCGGTTACACCCTGAAAGGGACAAAGAAACAAAAGATTAAAGTGTTTTCCTGAGTGGTTTTGTTTTTAGTTGAAGACAGCAAACCCATAAGGAAAATAAGATTGAGTAAATGCTGTATTATTCTAATCAAAGGAGAAATACTAAAACAAGGGGTTAACCACAGTGAGCTAGAAGAGTTAGGAAAAAAACGTAGTGAAAGAGGTGAAAAATAAGGATGGTAGGTATGATGGGGTTAGATAATTGATTAGTCTGGATTCTCTGGAACAATCTCAACTTGAAATATTCTGTACTATTGACTCTGTGGGAAGCACTAGAGTTCAAAAATTTAAGTGACTACTACAATAGTTAACAATACAAATTATTCCAAAGACTGAAGACAAAAGGATATCCAATTTGAGCAAAAACAACCTTAACAGTTTTTAATCTATTCATTTTAGTAAGCATGTGATACGTACCCCAGTTGTAGCAGGGAAAAACCAGCTCTGACTCCACTTTGGAATTATTTGACTTGCTTTTAGTTGCTTTTGTTATTATAATCATACATAATGGCCTGCCTCAGAGAATCCTGCCCCTCTGCCTGTTAAGGTGTCTTTGTTCAGAACCCTGTCCATCTGTAGATGGCAGGAAGGAGATGAACACATCCCTTTTTGAGGCTTCTCTTTCTAGGAGACAGTTGCAAGATTAATGGCCTTTCTACTTTGTTTCTTCATCTCCGCCAATCTTGAGTCATTTGTCTGCCATCTTCTTGGCCAGTCAGCTCTCTGAACATAAAGTCGTATTCCTTGCTTCAACCCCTCCTCTCCGATTCGTTGGCCTGTCCATGTAGCCGGCAGAGTATGCTTGGACTCTCAACACAGTGAGTGGCCTGAGCGAGCCAGGCAGAGTTCCTGCCTTCATTGAAATTATTTCTCTCAGGAGACATTCCTGTTAAGAGTATTTGAATCACTACAACAGTATCTGTTGAACACCTACTGTATGTCAGGAACACACAATAAGCCCACTTCACATGGTGTCTAGTTTAACTACCTAACAAGCCTCTGAGGTCTTCCCTGGTGGCTCACCAGGTAAAGAACTCGCCTGCAATGCAGGTGACACCGGTTCCATCCCTGGGTCAGGAGAAGGAAATGCAACCCACTCCAGTATTCTGGCCTGGGAAATCCCATGGACAGAGGAGCTTGGCGGGCTACTGTCCAAGGTATCGCAGAGTCGGACAAGACTTAGGAAATAAAACAAAACCCCTATTATATTAGCACCTAACATTTCAGTTCTGTCTTGGGAGGGCACCTCATCTACCACAGGTCCCTATGACAAAAGCTGCAAAACATTTTGATACATTAAAATGCTACCGGGCCCCCCAAGTCCCCCGACTTTCAAACAGGAAGTGGCTCTGCTGCAGAAAAGAGCCAGGCCGGGACCGCGGGCGCCATTGGCAGGCCCATCTCCCAGGTGACCAGAAGCTAACGGCCGCTACATAGCCGCAGCCCCGCCCTTCCCTCGCGGCGGCGTGGGCCGCTCCCCGCCCCCAGCTCGCTTTGTGCGCATGCGCAGAACGCTGGCCCCGCCCCCTGGCGCCGCGATCGCAGCCATTTCGCAGCCGCTTTCTTGTAAGTTGCGCTTCGTCCTACCTGTGTCCGTCGCTAAAGGCCGGTGCTACAGACCGTCCTAAGAGGGCTGTGCTCTCGGGCACCAGGAAAGCAGACGAGGGTAAGGGGAAAACGGCCTTGTGGTTTTCGTTGGGCCGGCGTGGGCCCCACGGCTCTGCAGCCGGTCTTTGTTCGCTGGCGCGGGCGGTGGCGGGTTGGGGTGGGGGTGGGGAGCCGCCCCGCCGGGTTCCCGGATTGCGGGCTGCGCGCTGGCCGCCGCGCTGCGCTGCAGGTGGGGTAGGGGGAGCCGCGTTGTTGCCATGCTTGTTCGCGCAGCCTTTCCCGGCCCGGTCTGACTAACGGCCAGGCCGCACTTCCTCCTCCGGCCTAGCGCGGCGGCGCGGCTTTCTCCGCAGAGGGGAAGGTGGGGGCGGGGTGAGCCCGCCGAGGCGCCGCGCTCGCCTTAGGGCCTTTCCGTTGTTCTAGCCGCACAAAACGGGCTGTTTTCTCGGGGGCGCTGTTCTGCGGCCGCTGTAGACGGAGATTAAAGGGGTGAGGCAGCGTCCCGGCCCTTCCTTTCCAGGGGTTGTGGTGGGGGTGGGGAGGCAGTCGGAAAACAGGCGTCTGCACGTTTCCGTAAAGAGATCGCGGGGAATTAGTGTAAAGGAAAGGGAGGGAGCCACTTGAGATCGGGTGGCGAGGGCGGGCGTCCCGGAGGAGGTAGACCTTTGAACTGTCGGCCGTGGGGCGGAGGATGCGTCAGCGACGGAGGAGCGGGCAGAACCGCAGAGGCCGAAGGGAGTAGTGATTGTTAACGGGCAGGCAGGCATTGGAAACTGAAAGGCGGCTATGTGACTGGAGTGTGATGAGAATTTAAGGGAAGCAAGGATTCGGGGGTAGCTAGAGTGGAGGAAGTGGGAATCGTTGAGGACGTCATTCCCATACTCCAGGTGTGCAGAGTGGGCAGTGGATGAGCAGTGTGGACTACCTGGCTGAAAATTCTGGGTTCCCCAGTTAGGAGCTGTCTCTTGGGGTAGATTATTCTTGACTTAGTTTACTCAGCTGTAAAAAGGGAATAATAATAATGCTTTTCTGCACATTGTTGTAAAGGTTAAGAAAAATAGATCACGTAGGTGCTCCTTTAAGGATACCGATGGGCACATAACAAGGGATAGCTATAGAGGATCTTCAGGGACTGGGTAGATCCCACACCGTGAGTAACTTGGGGAATGGTGGTGCCATTTGGGGAGTTGGGAAAACTGGGCTTGAAGGGAAGAACAGGTTTGGGGAAGAAATTTAAAGTTGTTTTGACTGAGATGCTAAGGTAGGATCCAAATGGGTCTGTTAGATGAACTTGGTTTTGGAGGTTAAAAAGACTATAAATGTTTAGTATATCTTTGGTTATCATTAGGATATAGTTGGTATTTAATATTATGGGGTTAGATGAGACTACGGAGGGAAGAAGGAATTTGATAGTGTAGTCCTTCGTATTCCATGTTACTCGTTCACCTTGAGGGCTTGTTTTTTAAATTAATTATTCATGGTTGGAAGATATCCTTAGCTTTCCACAGCTTTTCGTTAATTGGGTGTCTCCAGGGTTAACCTAGTTGGCAGACAAAGGTCCGCGTCATCAAAGCTTGGTTTTTCCAATAGTCAGCTGCAGACATGAGAGTTGGATCATAAAGAATGGTGTGGGTGTGTTTGTGGGATGTGGGTGTGTGTTAGTCACTCAGTCGTGTCCCAACTCTTTGTGACCCCATCGACTGTAGCCCACCAGGCTCCTCTGTCCATGTAATTATTCTCCAGGCAAGAATACTAGAGTGGGTTGCCATTTCCTTCTCTAGGGGATCTTGCCCACCCAGGGCTTGAACTCAGGTCTCCTGCATTACCAGCAGATTCTTTACTGTCAGAGCCCCAAGGAATTGATGCTTTCAGATTGTGGTGCTGGAGAAGACTTGAGAGTCCCTAGGAGTGCAAGGAGATCAAACTGCATCCTAAAGGAAATCAAGTATGAATACTTGATTTCTTTGGAAGGGCTGAAGTTGAAGCTCCAGTAGTTTGGCCATCTAAGAGCTGACTCATTGGAAAAGACCCCGATGCTGAGAAAGATTGAAGGCAAAAGGAGACCGGGGCTGCAGAGGATGAGATGGTTGGATGGCCTCACTGACTCAATGGATTTGAGTTTGAGCAAACTCCACGAGATAGTGGAGGACTGTCTGCCTGGTGTGCTGCAGTCCATGGAGTCAAAAAGAGTCCGACATGACTTATCAACTGAACAACAGGGTGACTGTGACTACAAAATAAACTTTATACTAAGTCCACTTTGATGACACAAGACTTAGGTGCTAACAAAATACACTGAACATTATCAGAAGACAGACTTAATGCTTGAAATGGGGTTTCTTCTCACATCACAGCAAATTGAATTTGTAGTATATTTTCTCTGGTTCTAAATTTAGTCTCAGATACTTAGCTAGTAATTTAAATTCAGATTTTAGACTTAGGCTAAATATCTTTTGCTATCTTACAGGGGGAGTAGAGGGAGAATGCTAACAAGTGCAATATGTTGTACTTCAAGAAGATGTAATATTTTCAAATTTTAATGAATATCAAGGCCTAAAGATCTGGTATAAAATAGGTTCATTAATTATTTTAAGTACTGATTAATTTATGTATTTGGATTTACTAACAATATATTACCTGCAGCTTTGAGGACAGTCTGCTAGGAGACAGTGCAAATGAGGGTAAACTATTGAATTTATATACGAAATAACTGATGACCATTTCTTAATATAGTAGTTTGGATTTGAACTTAGGCCTCCACGGTGGACAACTTGGAAGTTAACTATCTATGCCAGAGTTTCTTCCCCTGTAAAATGATGATATAATAGGATCTATCATGTTTATTTCCCACAGTTGTGAGGATTAGATAAAACACATAAAGTACCCCTTGTAAAAAGGAGATTACATAAAATCTCTTTTAAGAAAAGGTAGAAATCACATGTAGTTACCTAAAGATAACCATTTGGGGAGGATGATTCTTTTCCAGTCTTGATTTATTTATGCATACTTCTTGTGTAGTAGAAATTATACTTTAATATTCTGCCTTTTTTTTTTTTTTTAAACAAAATGTGATAGATGGTCCAATTTCATCATTAACATTTCTTAATAGGCAGTGTTAATAGCAGCATGATAGAATATCCTGTGCTTAACATAGATTTTCAGTAAATTTCAGCCATTGGATATTTCCAGATTGGTAATTTCCACTGTTTATTCTTATAAATAATGGTGTTTTTAACTAACTTGTTTCTTAGGTCTGAAGAAGACACTTGAATCATGGGTGATGTTAAAAATTTTCTGTATGCCTGGTGTGGCAAAAGGAAGATGACCCCATCATATGAAATCAGAGCAGTGGGGAACAAAAACAGACAGAAATTCATGTGCGAGGTATTAAAAATACAGTTTGCATTTATGTGACTTTAAGGCTTATTATTAAAAGAATAATGTTTTCTGTTTGGAAACGTTAATGTGTTGTACATTGGGATATGTCCTTTATTGTGACTTGCCTGCTATTTCTATCTTATTATAAATCATTTTCAAGTAATATGAAATCAATCATTTTATAAAAACTTTTGGCTGCACCACACAGTTTAGGGGATCTCAATCCCCTGACCAGGGGTGTAACCGAGGCCCCCCTGCAGTGATAGCACTGAGTCCTCAGGGAATTCCCTGGCCGGCACTTTTAAAACCACGTGGTAGGTAAATTATTCTAATTAGAACAACGTGTCTTTCACACTTTATGCACTACCAGTAGTGCAGATTAGAAAAATTGGATTAACTGTCTGTAGTTAGTTACTAATTCCAGTAGAAAATAGGTGCGGTCTTAACTGCTTCACGACAGAGTGCTTTAAAACAAATGCAGGTAGTTTATTCTTTGGTCTTGTAAAATCACATTTTAATGTGGAACTTAATGTTGTATTAGAAGAGATTATCTGAGCCACATAAGTTAACATTCTTGCTTTTGGGTTAGTTTATCACTGGACAGTATGAATTGAGCATTTTTTAATAAGACAGCCTGTGAATTCTCTTAGGTGTGTTATTTTCACTATGTTTATAAAGTATATCTCCAATAATTAGCTGTAATCCCTTAATGGTCTAGTGAAGTATGAATTTTTTAAATCCAAAAATTACCCAGGTCATCACACACTCAATATATTTTTTTTTTGAAGGTTCGAGTGGAAGGATATAATTACACTGGCATGGGTAATTCCACCAATAAAAAAGATGCACAAAGCAATGCTGCCAGAGACTTTGTTAACTATTTGGTTCGAATAAATGAACTAAAGAGTGAAGAAGTCCCAGCTATTGGGGTAAGTATGGCCAAGCACTTGACATATATTGTAAGATTATGCTAATCCAGTATGTATGGAGGCTCAGCGTGATAGTTTTTCAGTGTTATTTTCAAATAGTATGTTGATGTGTTCCTTAGTGAACCTTGGGGGTGATTTGTTTTCTCAGAGAACTGGGATGATTTCCTAAAGACTTGGATTTCATTTTCATTATGTACCTGATTTGGGGATTCCCTTTAGTCTGTATGTCTTAGGGTTTTACATATTGTATTCATTCAAAACTGATTTTTCAGAGCCTGTTGTAATCTGTGTACTTCAAAAATAACATTTTAAACAATATAAAAATCAGTAACATTTTAAGATACATTTGCTCCCATTGACATTTTCTTAGAGTTAAAATAGTATTTGGTACAGTAGAATATCATTCTTGTGTTTTTGATACCATAATTATTTTTAATTATATTGTGTGTATGCAGCAAAAGTTTTAAAAAATAAACTTAATAACTGGAAAGTGAAAGTTTGAATTTTCACAAAAATAGTGGTATTGCTGATGTTTTTAAAAAGTCATATTATGAAAAAAAAAATCACATTATGATTTAAGTAGATGTCTTAGGTATTACATGAAAGACCCAGTTTTTATAAAACCTTTAGAAATAACATTGATTTCAGCACCCTTCAATGGGTTTTTGTATTCTGACTTGTTTATAAAGGTAAAAATACATGTTTTTTACCTTTCCATTGCATTTACCCAGAAATTGCGTTTACTTTCTAGTATGGTGTACCACTATATAATTACAAGATTTTTAATTAGTTTGGTTGAGCCATCTGTGAAATGTAGAGATTGGACAAGACACCTTGATTCTTTTTCAAATATTTGACCCATTGGCCTTTGTTCCATGTGTTATGACCTATTCTAGTTGTATGTTTTTGGTTTTGTTTTTTTTTTAAGCCTCTTCCTAGGTCTGTTGGTGGCAAACTCTTTGATTTCTTTTATGTAAAAATGTTTTTATTTTACCTTGAATAGAAGATAATGCAATTTCGAGGTGCCAGTTTCCTTCTAGCACTTCAGAGATCATGTTACACTGTTGTCTGATGAGAAGTGGGCAGTAATCAAATCATTTCCGCCTATGTGTGTTTTCTTTGGTTGCTTTATTTTTTTCTTTGGTTTCCAGTAGCTTGGCTCTGATTTTTTCTGTGTACTCATCCTGCTTGGAGTTTGCTGAAATTCTTGAATCTGTAAATTTATGTCTTTCATCACATATGGGAAACTTTTGGCTATTGTTTTTTTTTTTTCCCCAAATATTTCTTAATTTTTTTCTTCTTTATCTGGGACTTTCACGTTAACATATATGAGAAACCTTTTGAAACTATTTTGGACGTCCTGGACAGTCTTTTCTCCTCCTTTCTCTAATTTTCAGATTGGATGATTTCATGTATATGTTCAGTATATGTTAAAGATAATCAGTATCTTCAAGTTCACTAATTGTTTTCTTTGTTGGTTCCATCAGTTCCCACCCCCCACCCCCACCCCCAGATACTATCTTTTTTTTATTATTTCTAAGTTTATTGCCTTTTTTTTTTTTTAACAGGTTTTGTTTTTCTGGTGGCATTTCTTTCCATCCATTATAAGCATACATTCATATGACTGAATTTCTTATATAGCATTAAGCATAGTTACAATAGCTGCTTTAAAATTCTTAACTGCTAATTCTAACATCAGGACCATCTCAGGGTTGGGCTATGTTGATTGTGCTTTTGAGATTTTTCCTCTTTGTATGTCAAATGATTTTGCATTATATCCTGGGCATTGTGACTATTATATTTTGGAGACTAATGTAGTCCTCCAAAAAGTATTTATTTTGTCATTGTGTTGTCAAGCAGTTAATTTAGACGGACTTACGCGCCAGCACTATCTTTTGAGTGATAGTTCAGATCTAACTTCAGTTTTCTGATCCTGTGCTAGGAGGCTTTAAATCTCTGCTGCATATATATAGGTAAAAGGTTAGCCAGAGATTTGGGGAAAGTTTATACACAGAGTTTGGGATTCCTTTTTGTTTCCTTTCCAGGATTTTCTCACTTTCTAGCGGCTTTGGTTCCCCCAAATTCTTATCCTTTGATACTTCGGGCCAGAAAGACTGGGTTTTCTATTGAGTTTTAGCTGTCTGAGATGGTCTTCCCTAGTAATAAAAGGCATAATAAGCTGGAATTATACTTTCTATTTTTTGCTTTCTCATTTCAAGTTCCTTCTAGAGTGTGCCAGATTTTGTTCACTTTTTAGTGCCTGTGTATAGCTGAGGAGAGTTTTATGGTTTTTGTTTTTCTGGAGTTCATGTTACCTGCAGGAGTTAGTGTAGTAGGAGCTACTGGGCCATACTAGAAATAGTATCCTATTTTCAATTTTTTCTTGTTAGCATTGTAACACATTCAGATCTTTTCCCTTAAGGCTCCAGCTATGCATTTTCTACTTTGTCCCTCACATCTACACTGGCCTTCTTGCAATTCGTCAAATAGGCTAGCGCCTTTTCCATCTCAGGACTTTTGTACCTGACTATTCTTTCTGCCTAGAGTGTTCTTTGCCAGCCATCTTGTTGAAAATTACAAATCTGCTGTTAGCCTGGTGGCCTATCTCCTTTCACTGTTTGATTTTTCTCCATAGCACTTACTAACTTCTAGCCTGGTGCTTCTCAACTGGGAGTGATCTTGTCCCCCAGGGATGTTTGGCAATATGTGGAGACATTTTTTGTTACAATTGGAAGGGGATGGTGGCATTATTGACATCTAATGAGTAGAGGCCCGGGTTGCTGCTAGACATCATACAATATACAGAAGAAAGCTTCCTGAAACAAAGAATCATCCAACCCAAAATGTCAATGAGGTTGAGGACCCCTCTTTTAATCTATTTTTTTTTACCCCTAGATCCTCATAGTTCATGAGAGCAGAAGATGGGGTGGGGTTGGGGGGAGGTGGCGGTTCCTCTGGTCCATACAGTAGGCATTTAATATTTTTTGGTTAGATGAATGAGGGATGAACTTGGGAAAATGTTATATCACAAGCAAATCTTTGCCATACCATCTATATTTTACCTCCGTATCCTCACCAAACCTTGCTTGTGTCACTTCACTTGCCCTTTCACGCAACAGAATGTACTTGCCAAAAATGACTGATTTCTAAATGCCAAGGATACTTAAACTTTTTTTTATCGTAGAAAATGTCAGATGTGTGTCAAAGTAAGACTAGGAATAATATCACAAACCCCCCTGTGTTGCAACACTTTTCACCATGACCAGTCATGATTCATCTCTTAATTTCTATCTACCTTCTTCCTTTTGGATTATTTTGTGGCAAATCCCAGACATCCTGTCATTCATCTGTTACTACTTCAGTTTGTATTTCTAAAAGGTAATCCCTTTAAAAAAAACACAGCAATTCCATTATCAAACCAAAAAAAAATTAGTAGTTTCTTAACGTCCCCAAACACCCAATCAGTACTCAGATTTTCCTGATTGTTCCATGAGTCCATTTTTAGTAGTTTATTTAAATTATGTTCCAGATGTTGTTTGGTGATACAGTTAATAGATGTCTGGTGTTCTCATCACTAGATTCTCTCTCCCTCCCCCTCTCTCATTTTTCTTTGGAATTCGTTAAAGAAAGCATGTTACTTATTTTTTAGTTTCCCACACTTTAGATCTTGCAGATACAGCCCCCTAGTATCATAAAGTATTTCTCTGTTCCTCTGTTTCTCATAATCGGTGGTTAAAGACTTGATCAGATTTCAATTTGATTGGAGTAGAGGGGCAGGCACAGGAAATCCCCAAAGATGAAGTCTGTACTCCCATCAGGAGGAGGCACGTGATGGGATGTTAGCAGCCATTGATATCACTGGATTTAAATTCTTCAGTAAATTTCTTTGATTTTTTAGTTCAAATACTTTTATAACAAGAAACCACCTTTAAAAAAAGAACCTTTCTTTATCAATAATTTAGTTATTCTGGGGTATAATTTATACAGAAAATGTTAAGATAAATGTTTTATTCTTTTCCCTTTAACAGTTAAGTTCATCCCTAGTATCTTCTAAAGATTATCAATTAGGTATTAGTCTCAGAATTATTATGAACTCATTGATTCAAATATGTAACATGTTAATACATTCATTAATTTTTTTGTTGCTGTTGTCCCATTTTTAGCAGGTAGGACCTTCTTCAGATTGATTTTTTCAGTTCATTTAACCTTACCCCTTAGTCTGATCGTTTTCTTGCTTTGTGGTATATCATATGTTTGACTCAGCTTGAATTTTACTATTACAGATGTTAAGATCCCTGGTTCTTTTTCCTGGGGGGTGGTGTTTAAGAAACCACAAACTGAGTGCCAAGAGTTATTACTAAATTGGTCATTGTTTTAGCCTTTTCAGTGTACAAAGCTTGGGAAAATTTTTTCCAAGACAAGGTATATTTTGAGTTCAACCTGATGCTTCCAGTTTAAATTCAGAATGGCAGAGCTTATTCTCACCCTTTGTGTGCATCTGTTTGTTATCCCCCCAAACCGAAACTGTGTTTCCTTGCAGAGCCCTAATATAATTACTCTTGCTTTATTAAATAATACATGTACAACAGTCTCATGCTGTAAATTCCATTGCTATTATCAATAATGCGATTACTGGAAAATTCTAAGTTTTTGCAGTTCTTTTCATATTTAGGGTATATCCTGCTTGTTGTTGTTTAGTCACTAGGTCATATCTGACTCTTTGCAACCCCATGGACTGTAGCCCATCAGATTCCTCTGTCCATGGGATTTCCCAGGCAAGCATATTGGAGTGGGTTGCTATTTCCTTCTCCAGGGAATCTTAACAACTCAGGGATCAGACCGCATCTCCTGCCTGGCAAGCGGATTCTTTACTGCTGAGACACCTGGGAAGAAGCCCCCATATCCTACTGCAGACTTAAAAATGACTGCACTTTCATGTTGAAATAATTCCTCATTGTGATCATTCTGTCATCTCTATCCTCTGGTTGGTTTTCATTTTGCTTTAATTTTTAGGGATCATTGTAAAACTGGACAATTACATTAAATAGTTTCATAATTTTGTTATTTAGAAAAGTGTGACTTCTGTCCCTGCTTCCTCCATCTGTTTTCCTGTTGGGTTCTTTTTTTTAGTTATTAGTCAGTCTTCTTTTCGGAGAAGGCGATGGCACCCCACTCTAGTACTCTTGCCTGGAAAATCCCACGGACAGAGGAGCCTAGAGGGCTGCAGTCCATGGGATCGCTGAGGGTTGGACACGACTGAGCGAATTCACTTTCACTTTTCACTTTCATGCATTGAAGAAGGAAATGGCACCCCACTCCAGCGTTCTTGCCTGGAGAGTCCCAGGGACAGGGGAGCCTGGTGGGCTGCCGTCTGTGGGGTCGCACAGAGTCAGACATAACTGAAGCAACTTAGCAACAGCCTTTTTTCTAACTATAAGCCAAAAAAATATTTATATTAATATTCCTTACCCCAGCTCTTTATTTTACTAACAGTATCTTGTGTACACTTTTATTTTTCTTTACTTACCTGCTTTTCACTTCAATAGTACCATAGTTTATTCAACTAACCTGTACTGATGGATTTTTGTGTTTTTTACTGTTGCTTATAATGCTAAAATGAATAGCCTGTGTATTATGCATGTGTATACATATAAATTTTTATATTTTTGCTAATCTTGTCTTGGGGAGAGATTTGTTGAAATGGAATTGTTGGATCAAAGGGTATTGTATATGTGCTTTTGCAGGCTGTTACCATTTTCTTTCTCTGTAGGATAAGAGTTGAATTATTTTGCATTTCCACCATTTCAGTCATTTCCAGTAGTTCTCAACAGGCAGTTTTGGCATGTCCCCCCAGTGCCCATTGCATTTTTGACTAAGAACAGGGGGAGGGTTGCTGCTGGCATCTAGTCGGTAGTCCAGGGATATTGCTAGACATTCTGTGATCAAAGCATCATTCCCACTTTGGCCCAGCTTGTTCATTCTTACTGGAGCTGTTAGTAATTGCCTTCCACTCTTCCCCAGTAGTATATTGGACACCTTCCATCCTGGGGGGGCTCATCCTCAGGGTCATATCTTTTTGCCTTTTCATACTGTTCATGGGATTCTCCAGACAAGAATACTGGAGTGGGTTGCCATTTCCTCCTCTGGTGGATCACGTTTTGTCAGAACTCTTCTCTATGACCTGTCCATCTTGGGTGGCCTTGCACAGCATGGCTCATAGCTTTATTGAGCTATGCAGAAAGGTAAATGATGTATACAGCGTAAAGTGATCCCAGTTTTTGTGTGAAAATTATATTCATCTACATAATTACGTAATCTCCAGAGAGAAAATTATGGATATTTTTACTACCCTAACCTTTTCTGCCTGAAATGAGAACATAATAGTTTTATAATACTGAAAGCAACAATATTAATATTATGAGGAAAAGAGGGGGTGACGCATGGGCCTCCTCTGAGTTTTAAAGAATTTAATGGTCTCTGAAGGCAAAGTTACTGACCTTGCCTTGACTTTTCCTCTTGCAGGTAGCACCCCCTACACCCTCAGCTACTGATTCCTCTGATACCACAGCAGAGGATGGAAGTGTATCGGGGAAACCTGGGAGGACCTCTTCCTCCACACCTGACTCTCCAAACAGGTAAGGACTTGAATGTGTGCACATGACTGAGAATAAGATACACTGTCTTGCACAGTCATCATCTTTTTCTCACTTGGACAGATAGAAATAACTATTTTGAAGTCCTAATGTGGAGAGAAGCCAAGATCTTCATAAGTTTGCAGATACTACCAGGTTATTTAGTCTCTTAAAAAGTGGTACAGGTCAATTACTTTGTGTCAGTAGATTTTGATCTCTGGGTAGATTTTGCACAGGCTAGAATATTTGGTTAAAGGGGTTTTATTTACTGCCCTTTTTTGTTTTTAACTTGATTCCTCCAAATATTGTAGGCTTGTTTGTTTGCCATATGGGTCCCAGTCACTGCTGAACTCTGTATATATCAAAACTTTGAGTAGTGTGCCCACTGTTGGGTCAATTACCTGGAGTATCTGTCAAATTACCTATGTCTTAGATCCAGTGTTTATGAAACAAGGATAAATAACAATGTTTACTTACAAGATTATTTGAGTAAACTTTTTAAAAGTATTAGGCTTCCTGGTGGCTCAGAGGTTAAAGCGTCTGCCTCCAATGCGGGAGACCTGGGTTCGATCCCTGGGTTGGGAAGATCCCCTGGAGAAGGAAATGGCAACCCACTCCAGTATTCTTGCTTGGAGAATCCCATGGATGGAGAAGCCTGATAGGCTACAGTCCACGGGGTCGCAAAGAGTCGGACACGACTGAGTGACTTCACTTTCACTTTCACTTTAAAAGTATTAATAAACAGTTTTAAGCACTATTAACTACACTTTTTACTCTGCTGTCTCATTAAAATTCATCACTTTTTAACACCTTTTTAACTTATTTCCATTTCTAGCGCTAGCATGTAGCTTTCTTTCAGGGTCATATGTAGTGAAGAAACAGTTACCATTTAGTCAGTTATTACATATGTAACAACTTAAAACAGAGCTACATGATAATGTATGCCAGGTTATCAGTCACTTACGATCATTACTAGCAGCACCCTGCTGCATACCATCTTTACAGTTAGCAATTTTAGACCTGGATTCAGTGAGGTAACACTTTCTTAAGTAAGTGAGAGATTTCAGGTCCATTTCCAAATAACTGAAATCTTGAATTTTTAATAATAGAGCTCTGAAATGTAAATTAGGAGTAGTTTTAAAAAATATTAAGGGTGTTTGTACAATTTGATTTGTTAAAAGAACATCATTTTCTTTCCATAATAGAAAATAATACTGGAGGTGGGGGCTCTGGCTATGTGCCCACCTGGGATCGAGGTGCCAACTTGAAGGATTATTACTCAAGAAAAGAAGAACAGGAAGTCCAAGCGGTAAGGCTATATATAACCCTGTATTACATCTCCTAGAGTGTGATTTAGGACTTGGTTCATGGCATGGTTTAAAATATTTGCAAATTTATAATTTAGTGATTGTTTTAATTATTTGAGACTGATAGTTCACACAAAACACTATAAACCTAAGCTACCTGTTAATTCTGGTCAGTAGAATTGCCTGTGAAATAAAACTTTTTCCCTAGTATTAATAAAACGTCTCTTCATCTGCTTTGGAGGAAAACTTAGTTGCCTCAGTAAACCTCATTTCTTGAGCACTTGCACTAAAAGTGCTTTGATAAGACAGCTTACTTTTCTAACTTGATAGATACTTTATTTTTTTGACCGGATAGATAGATACTTTATTTTTTTGGCTGTGTGCAGCATGCAGTATCTTAATTCCCTAACCAAGGATCAAACCTATGCCCTTGTAGTGCAGTCTTCACCACTGGACCACCAGTGAAAATCCTTTCACTTTATTTGTTTAAAGTTTTAAAACCAGCCTTAAGCAATTGGTCAAAGGTTTCTAAGGGACAGTTTAAATGTGTAATACATTAACCAATAGCTTGTTTATATGATAGGACCATCACGTGGAGTAAAAACTAGTTCTGGCTCAGTTTTGACCAGGATTAAAAACTGTTAAAAAGACAACTTCTGCACTTTTAAAGCATGGTACAAAGAAATTGTTGTTATAGAATAATTGTGTATCTTAAATATACATAGCATCATGAAGCCAAGTTTAATTATTGATTCAACAGACCCTTGAATCTGAAGAAGTGGATTTAAATGCTGGACTTCATGGAAACTGGACCTTGGAAAATGCTAAGGCTCGTCTGAACCAATATTTCCAAAAAGAAAAGATTCAAGGAGAATATAAGTACACCCAAGTGGGTCCCGATCACAACAGGTTTGCTTGTTTCACTCTTTTCCTTCTATAGTAAGTTAGGGTTTTGTAGAGTTATTGTTCTGTTCTTGTACGTGGCATCTGGTTCAGTTTGTGGATGAGTAGAAAATGGTGAAAAGATAGGTTACATTGACCAAGAAAAATTGTCACTGATGTGTAATGTACAGTTTGCTGTGGTTTTCTCTTAGGAGTGTGATTTTAAGAATAAAATCACAAAAATGTTCTGTGTAAGAGTAAAATCTGCTATTTGTGTTGCTAGACTTCTGGTCCTTGTATGAATCTGAGAGGCAAAAGCCTTAGTAGTAGCCTCAAGTAGTGGTTTGTCCATGTTTGACTTAAAAGTCAGCCAGAGGTACTGAGTTTGTTGTTCTCTGTGGTGTTAGAAGCAGTTATAATGTTTATTTCTTTAACGTGTCAAGTTAGACACTTAAGAGTCTTCAGAGATAGATGGTGTTACATCTAGAACCAAATTTCCCATCGGCTTTGAAAGTTGCCTGTGTTCGAGTCCTATTAGTGAAGTTTTAAGGGCCTGTTGTGAAGCTGAAGGAGAGCCTCCATCTTTGTATGTGAGTTAAATGGGCACACTTTTGTTCTGTTAAATTTCATAAACTGAACATACAAGGAGGAGGAGGTTCTCACAGTGACAGTATGTTTCTCAGCCTGCTTGCTGTTCTTCCTGAGAGCATTCCAGGGTGTAGTAATTATTACTCCCAGGAAGGCTCATATGGATAAGATTCTTCTGGGGGCACTAATATTTTATTGAAAGGGAGGGGATGTTTTAATGAAAATCTGGATGATTTAATTTGCTGTCCTTATATGAACTAAGTCAAAATGCATCAAAACTGTTTTCTTTAAAAATCAAAATGTTGCATCTGGCAACCCTAAAATAATTATTGCTGAAATAAAACTTTGATATTGATCAAAATGATGTTCAGAGCATGGTTCCCCCTGCTTCCCAATGTTTTATTCAATTCTGAATTCTCAAATACTTAATTTTGACATCTGACTTTATTAAACCATCAGAAATTATAAAAGAAAGATTCGTTTGTTGATTTGTTTTTTCAAATTTTGTTTTTCTACACTAATTGGGCTTAGTAGCTCTTGATAACTTGAAGGGCAGTTAGATAATTTAAGTATGCCTGAAACTTACTGTAAATTTTTTTTAACATCTTAATTGATTCTGATACAAAAAGTTAAAGAATTCAGGCTATGACAAGAAAGGCAGAGGCAGTTGGGGGAGCTTGGACAGCATTGCTCTTTGTATGTCCTTTAAAGGCATAACAGACAGCAACACTAGAGGTCTGTGTTCATACACACATGTGCTGCTGCTTAGGCTGAACTAAGCAATCACATGGGAAACTAATGTAAACTGATTTCTGGTGTTGCTGTTCCCCCCTAGGTGGAGGAGAATGAGATTGAGTGCTGACTTTAAGCCTGGCTGAGAAACATACTGGCATCGGTGTCATTAATGAAAGGGTGGATGTTGTTTCCCTGAAAGCCAGTGGCCTTTGACCCCTGAAGCCGCTGTGCCTGAAGGTCAGTTCACGAGGTATAGGAAGGAATCTTAACATTTTTTTTTTTGTAAGTCTCACCTGACCTTTTATTCACAGCACAAAGCCAAGGTTAGAATATACCTGAGCAATGGAAAGATCAGAAAGCATAGTTTCCAAAAGGCAATTTCCCCCTTTTTAAAGCCCAAATTTATTCCCTAGTATCTACTAGCTATTTTAGTTATAGTTTTCAAAAATATTTTGTTCTCTGAGACTTGACTTAAATAAACTAATTTTTTTTGTTATTATTAAGGGCTACTTCCAACTGCAGGCAGATAGCAGACCTCTGTCTCCAGCCACTGCCATGGGCTCAGTGTTCTTACTCCCATGTGTATGTGTGCACACAAGCCTGTTTTTAGCTGATCATAACAGATTGAAATCATTAGTGGGTGGCCCATGCAAAGAATCGTAAAACAACCACAACTATAGTTTAAGGAGAGTATTGGACTTATTTTATTTCTTGGCCTCAAGCTAAGTGGAAAATTCCTTTTCACTGAATGTTTTCTAGCTATTCAGACTGCAGCCTTGAAATACAGTTTAAAGTAAGTAAATATGGAATCAAAACTCCTAACATTTTCTTTCCATGAACAGTTGGCTCATCAAGTTTGATTACAGCTGTCTCATGCCGTGTCGTACATTATTTGACGTTTATATACTTCATTTGTTCTAGGAGTGAACAGAAATGTTTGCAGTGGTTTTTTGCTTTGATTTGCCTAAGCAGTTGGAAAGCCTGATTTAAGAATCCTGGATTTAATAATTCTAATGGTGAAATTTCTAACCTTGTTTGTATATGTTGTTACAGGAGCTTTATTGCAGAAATGACCATTTATATCAAGCAGATAGGCAGAAGTAAGTGTTACTGCTTTCCTGATATTCTGAGCCTTGTATAGCTTAGTAGTATTCATTGTAAAGTCTTGAGCCACATGTAGGATTAATTTGACAGAGTCCATGCTATAAGGTACCATTTAGGGTGTTTTAGAATATTAGTGATTAGCAGGCCCAGTTTCCCAATTTTACATGTTGCAAGATTTTGCTAGTATTGCATTTCAAAGGGTAAGAGGTGGTAGGCTGCTGAGGAATGTGCCAGTGTCAAAGAATTAATCTTTCCATTGATACAGAAAAGATACAGCTCCTTCAAGTAAAACTTAGTGACAATTAGAAAGGAGTTAATCTGATGATAGGATTGGAGGTCTAAAGGTGAATGTGAGCATTTAAGAGTCATAGAGTCAAGAAAGAAAGGTGAGAAAGTTACCCTTGAGGAGGCATTTAAGGAACCGAACTGGGGTTATTCATAAAGGAAGTAAAAAGACAAGCATGAACATGTATTCTTTATTCTTAGTAAGTTTAAAAGCAGGCAGTGTGTCATGCTTCAAAGTAAAGAATAGCTCTGTGTACCTGATTTTATCTCTAACAAGCTTAGTGATTTCAACTAAATCATACCTGTTAAATCATACCTGTGTTGCTAGGACTCAGTTTACCTCACTACAAGTTGAGGGAAGTGGGTAAAGATTCTTTCCAGCTTGAGAATTCTGCACTTATGTGTAGCGTATAATTCTTATGACTTAAGTGTAGTGTATCAAAGACTTAGAATAAAATCAAGTCTTTGAAAGAAGCACTAGGAGATGATGTTGAATTTTTTTAATCCTAGACTTAAGAATACTTTGAGTTGATAGGAGTTTTAAGCTTTTTGGAACATAGCTACAGTCATTTGTGTACATCAGGGGATAGCAAACTGCTGTAGAAGTCCAGACAAATATTTTAAATTTGGTGGGTCAAATATATGACACATTATTATTTCTGTCTTATATTTATGAACTCTTTACAAACATGATAACATTTCTGGTTGCTGGGCCAATAGTCAAACTCTAGTTGAAGTGTTCTTAGTAAATGGCTTCACTCTTAAGAGACAGAATTGAGTAACTGTGACAGAGATAGTATGGCCTTAAAGCCTGAAATATTTTTTGACCCTTAATAGAAGAAAATTGCTTGACTCCTGGTCTAGGCACTTTGGACCCATTTTCATTCCTTTCATTTGCTTTTTAATCCTTTATTTTTCAGAAGTTAAATTCTTCCCATTTTAATGCTGTATGATGTTAATAATGACAGCTTCGTTAAAATAGTATTTGCTTTTAATGTAAAGATTTGTATGTGGTATGTGTCTTAGTGTGTGCCTATAACCAGGATGGTCAGCTGTTAATGGTATTGGTTTGAGTTAGCAGTTAGAATGAAAAGGAGCTTAGAACTCATACTCCGTATTTTAGGTCAGCTTTTGTACCCTAACCTCCTAGTTGCTTATGATGAGATGTTTCTGTACTTAGACAGTTTATCTTTTTCTCTTTGGTAATTTTGAACTTAAATTATAGGAATTTTTGCACGTGAACATGGATCAAATAAAAAACTGGCAGCACAGTCCTGTGCGCTGTCACTTGTCAGACAGCTCTACCACCTTGGAGTGATTGAACCTTACTCTGGACTTACAAAGAAGAAAGAAGGAGAGACAGTGAGTCTTTAGACTTAGTAGCCTAGAGATAATATGAGATTCAGTTTTGCTGTTGTTTAGTGACTAAGTCTTGTCCCACTCTTTGTGACCCCATGGACTGTAGCCCGTCAGGCTTGTCTGTCCATGGGATTTCCTAGGAAAGAATACTGGAGTGGGTTGCCATTTCCTTCTCTGGGGGATCTTCCTGACCCAGAGATCAAACCCTGGTCTCCTGCATTGGCAGGCAGATTCTTTACCGCTGACCCACCAGGGAAGCCCGTGAGATTCAGTTTAGCTTCTGTTTAATATTTGGCTAAAGAGGTTTGATTATTGTAGGACTCTTGCCTCAAGAAATGGAAATGGCCTTACTCCTCATCATTAAAGTAATTCTTTTACCAGGAAACTGACTTCTTGTTGGCTTTAGGTCTATTGTAGGCCTGGTATCAACTCCATACTCTTAACCCTCCCGTAGTAAATCTGAGTAGTGTTCATATGTATGTTACACGATTCTGATGACTCTCCCTTTTCTGTAGGTGGAGCCTTACAAAGTGAACCTTTCTCAAGATTTGGAGCATCAGCTGCAGAACATTGTTCAGGAGTTAAATCTTGAGATCGTGCCCATAGTAAGCATACAGCCACTTAGTGCTTCACCTTTTATTGACCTTCTTCGGTCAGACAGGCAACTGATATTTTTGGTTTTGTTTGTTTTTTTAATAGCCTGAAGATCCCTCTGTGCCTGTTGCACTCAACCTTGGCAAACTGGCTCAGTTTGAGCCATCTCAGCGGCAAAACCCAGTGGGTGTGGTTCCTTGGTCACCGCCGCAGTCCAACTGGAATCCTTGGACTAGCAGCAACATTGATGAGGGGCCTCTGGCTTATGTGAGTGCAGCACTGTTGTTGAAATCAGGCTTCGGTGTTTTACTTTTGAACATATTTCATTAGGATGCCTAGTTTTAAAGAAATGAATTAGGCTTTTGTGTGACTGTTGCTTTCCCATTTTACAGGCTACTCCCGAACAAATTAGCATGGACCTCAAGAATGAGTTAATGTATCAGCTGGAACAGGATCGTGATTTGCAAGCAGTAAGTCTGAAGTATTTAAACATGTGGTGCTTAAGAGCTTCAAAACAGTGAATAATATATTTTTGCCCTTTCTAGGAAGGCAAATCAAAGATACTAATCTAACTGATAATCCTAGTTACCTCTGAGGATAGGAGTAGTGAGTGAAGGGCCTGTGATTCTTAATGTAAATGAAGAGATGGAGTATAATAACTTTCCATGTGTGTGTGTTTTGGGGTTTTCTGAATAAAGCGACTTAAAATGTTTAGAAGAAAGGTAATGTATATGTAATGTCCAGGATAAAAATGAGGAAAATAAGGATGCGGATAAGGCCAAAATATATTTTTCAGAAATTTAATGGAAAGAGACTGTTCAATATAAATATATATATATAATACTTTGATCAAAAAGTATTTTCTGAGTATTAAGCCAGTGGGAAGGAGTAACTTTTCCTAGAGATGGCAGTTTTTGGTTTGTTTTTTTTTTTTTTTTTTTTTTTTTTTCAGAATTAAAATAGTTGCTTATGATATGTATGTTGGTGGACGTGTGAAGTGTAACTTTTCTAATACAGGTCTTACAGGAGAGAGAGTTACTGCCTGTGAAGAAATTTGAAAGTGAAATCCTGGAAGCAATTAGTCAGAATCCAGTTGTCATTATTCGAGGTGCTACTGGATGTGGTAAAACCACACAGGTTCCCCAGTTTATTCTAGATGACTGTATCCAGAATGACCGAGCAGCTGAGTGTAACATTGTAGTAACTCAGGTAAGTAACAAGCCAGTTTATGAGGCATGTGCCTGTTGTGAATAGTGTTTGAGAGGTGGAAACATCTAGAAGCCAGAGTGTTCCTAATTCTTTGATCAGCTTCCCTTTGTAGTGACATAAAATTCTGAAAGTGGTAGAGCATTAGGCCCCTTTAAGTTAAAAACAGAAAAAAGGCATGAAAAGAATTTAAGTTTTTGTTAATCTCCGGTATTTTTCACTGATAAGGTAAATTGAACCATATGGTACATTGTTACTGTCTGGGCTTGAAGGGAGTCTTTGAGCCTCATTTCAGTTCAGTCGTGTCTGTCTCTTGAGACCCGTGGACTGCAGCACGCCAGGCCTCCCTGTCCATCACCAACTCCCGGAGTTTACTCAGACTCATGTCCATTGAGTTGGTGATGCCATCCAACCAGCTCATCCTCTGCCACCCCCTTCTCCTCCCGCCTTCAATCTTTCCCAGCATCAGGGTCTTCTCAAATGAGTCAGTTTTTCTCATCACATGGCCAGAGTTTTTTTCAGCTTCAGCAGCAGTCCTTCCAGTGAATATTCAGGACTGGTCTCCTTTAGGATGGACTGGTTGGATCTCCTTGCAATCCAAGGGACTCTCGAGTCTTCTCCAACACAGTTCAGAAGTATCAATTCTTTAGTGTTCAGCTATCTTTATAGTCCCAACGCTCACATCCATATATGACTACTGGAAAAACCATAGCTTTGACTAGACAGACCTTTGCAGGCAAAGTATTGTCTCTGCTTTTTAATACGCTGTTTAGGTTGGTCATAACTTTTTTCCAATGAGCAAGTGTCTTCTAATTTTATGGCTGCAGTCACCATCTTCATTGACTTTGGAGACCAAAAAACTGAAGTCTCTCCTGTTTCCATTGCTTCCCCATCTGTTTGCCATGAAGTGATTGGGACCAGATGCCATGATCTTCATTTTCTGAATGTTGAGCTTTAAGCCAACTTTTTCATTCTCCTCTTTGACTTTCATCAAGAAGCTCTTTAGTTCTTCTTTGCCTTTTGCCATAAGGGTGGTGTCATCTGCATATCTGAGGTTACTGATATTTCTCCCGGCAATCTTGATTCCAGCTTGTGCTTCATCTAGCCCAGCATTTCTCATGATGTACTAAGTTAAATAAGCAGGGTGACAATATACAGCCTTGACGTACTCCTTTTCCTATTTGGAACCAGTCTTGTTCCATGTCTAGGCCTAACTGTTGCTTCCTGACCTGCATACAAATTTCTCAAGAGGCAGGTCAGGTGGTCTGGTATTCCCATTTCTTTGGGCCTAAAATAAGGTAAAACTGAGAGTACTTTGTCCTTAAGTTCGCTTTCAAAGCTTAGTTCTCTTTATCTTATCACCTTAAGGCTCAGTAAAAACCAATCAGAACAAGAGTAGACAACAGTTGATATTTTTGAGCTCATTTAAAGTTTATGACTCTTAAGATGTAAGTACTGTATCGTTTAGTATTTTTCTTTCAGTAACTTGAGGCACAAAGAGATTTAAAAATTGCCCAAGATTAACACAGGAAGTGGTTGAAACTAGTATTCACAACCAGTCTGCCTTTAGTATTCCCTGTTTTGACTGCCACGTTGTTACCTTACCAGCTATAAGCAATGCTAGCAAGTCTGTCCCACAGTTAGGGAAGAGCTAATTACCCTTCCAAGTTTTCTTACCTGAAGTGGTTCCTGTCAGCTGTAACCCTGTACTTCTGGCATTTGGAAGGAAAGCATTGCAGGTAGCTGGATACCACCTCCTAGGCTGACTAGGGTTGACTTAGGGATTCTTAACCTGGAAAGTAATACTCAGGGGAGTGTCTTGAACCTTGAAATCGCACCCCCCCAAAAAAAAAAAAAATTGTACACATACATTTATGTGGACATGTGCAAACCATGCTTTTAATGTGTCTGAAATGAATACATGTCTTAAAATTGCCCTGTATATTTTATAGGAGAGTTGGGTTTGGGGAGGATCTAAAATTGTTGACCAAAGGAATGCATTTAAGATTGATGATATTGTAAACTTGAAGAGATAGGATAGGTTTCCATTTTTTCTGTGATAGGACCCTTAGCTTTTTTCTAATCAAACTATTCCTTGATTGTCCTTCCCCAAACTAGCTATGATTTCTTTGCCTCACAGGAGATGTTCTAACTCCCAACTACACCTATCGGTAAAGGACCCTTCCTCTTAATACTTACCTTTCAGGAGGCGTGTTGTTCAGGAGGATGCCGTTTCACAGAACATTTGAGTTCTGTTCTGCCCTCCCTGTGCTCCCTCTCTCCATTTTACACTCAGAACAATCCAGCAATGTCGGCAAAAATGCAAACTCCAACAAATGAGCTGAACACCTGTATTTTCACTCAGAAGTTGTTTGCATGTCATGAGTAGGAAAAAACTTAACTCCTGCCCCAGTAGGAAGTGGTTTTTTTCACCTCCTATCTGATTTACCAAATTCAAGTTGTTCCAGACAAAAATGGCTTCTGTTTGTTCTAGACAGAATAGTTTCTGTAATATGGTCTTCAGCTTTGTATGATTTGCTCACTAACTTGTGCCCTCTCCCAAATAAACTTGGACAGTTCCAGTGGGCTTCATCTGTAAAGTGCACAGATTTCTATAAGTAGGCTGTAACAAATGGCAGCCCACTCCAGTACTCTTGCCTGGAGAGTCCCATGGACCGGGGAGCCTGGTGGGCTGCCGTCCCTGGGGTCGCTACGAGTCGGACACAACTAAGTGACTTCACTTTCACTTTTCACTTTCATGCATTGGAGAAGGAAATGGCGACCCACTCCAGTGTTCTTACCTGGAGAATCCCAGGGACGGGGGAGCCTGGTGGGCTGCCATCTATGGAGTCGCACAGAATCGGACACGACTGAAACAACTTAGCAGCAGCAGCACCAACAAATAAAAGCAAGGAAACTAGTGTGGAATGGTGGATCAAGGGTTATTCTCTTTCTTTGCATATAAAACAGCTTTCATTTATTGACTAGTTTTCCTTTATTGTTACATCCTTCATAAAGTAGTAAATTTATGGAGTTGAAAAATGCTTCAGAGAATTATTCCATCTTTCTTCTCAGAGTGGAGTATTTACAGTAGATGGTTACCTCACGTGTGCTTCAAAATGTCCAGTGGTGTGGAGGTGTAGCCTGTGTCTTCTGATTCCAGAGCAGCTTGGAAACAATTTAGTCTAAATCTACATGTACCTTTGCTGCTGTACTCACAGTATATCATATTAGCTATAGTATCTACCAGTATAAAGCTGTTTTGTATACTTGGATGATAGGGAAGTCTTTGGAAGTTTTCAGAAAAGTCAAGGCCCAACACTTAAAACATTAACCCATAGCTTCGTCCTTATGATTCAGCCTGTTTATTCCTACGTTGCAGGAAACAATTATATACATTCGGTTTTCCCAACTACATAAGCTCATCAAAACTAGGAGTGATTTCATTGTGGTTTGTGGGGGGCTTTGTTTGTTTTTCTGTTTGTCTAGCACCTTCTGTGGCACCCGATACTAATGTGCTATGACTACATACCTTATGAATTGATAAATGGGTGAATGATAGATAGAGCAAACGCTGAGATTGTTCACGTTCTTTATAACTCACATCTCAGTTAAATAGTTTTTTAAAGATGTGCCTTCACTTATAACAACAAGCTCTCCACCATGTGTGATCGATTTCCCTATTGAAAGATCACTTGATACCATTAAGAGTTAGGGCCTGTGGTGAAGAAATTTTATTTTCTATAAAAACTTTGGAATCACTTTATATGCAGAGTGAAAAACAGCATTTTAAACATGTCTGCCATAGAATTAAATTTTTTTTTAAATTTTGGAACTTTGTAAATATACCACTATTATTCTTTCTATTGATTACTGAGCTTGCAGTGGGTCAGGTTTACTACAGTAATTTAATAACCCTAATAAGTGTTAACTGTAATTTTGTAGCATTTAAATCACATTTTTTGTTTGTTTGTCCCAGCCCAGGAGAATCAGTGCGGTTTCTGTGGCAGAACGAGTTGCATATGAGAGGGGAGAAGAGCCTGGAAAAAGCTGTGGCTATAGCGTTCGATTTGAGTCCATACTTCCTCGCCCTCATGCGAGTATAATGTTTTGCACTGTAGGTCAGTGACGGGTTTTATTTTTGCCTTTCACTTGGGGTGTATATTGTGTTGTTTGTGAAGAAAACTTGATAACAGCACAGAAGGACTGGAAATGATGAAGCAAGATCCCAGTCTCAGAATTCTTGTTTAAACAGAACTTTTGGCAGTTTTCCTCTTAGAGAGTATGATACACTTCTGGTTTTGTAGCACAGAGCAAATGAAATCAACTTAGGTTATGAGAGTGACAACTTTTTCATACTCTTCATTAGACAAGTGTGTTTCAGAGTACAAATCAATAATTTATACCAGTGATTGTTTATTTTCTAAAATTCTGGGGTTATAGTAGTGAAGCATGGATGATTGTCTGGAAATTTGTTTCTTTGCACTTTTCTGTACCTCCCTACTTTAACATAGAAGCTCATCTCCAGTGTTTACTCTGATTTTCTTTTCAAGGTGTGCTCCTAAGGAAACTAGAAGCAGGCATTCGAGGAATCAGTCATGTAATTGTAGATGAAATACATGAAAGAGACATAAATGTAAGTAACTAGAGAATTAAAGTAAGGTACTGATAGTAATACTCTGAATAAAGAGAGATGAAAGTAGAATCTTTATTTTCATTTTCCCATAGCTTACAACTTCTGACAAAATCATGTACTTTAGTCACTAAGATAGATATTGGCCATTCTGTTTTAGCCAAGTCATTAAAGCTTTTTTGTTGTTGTTGTTAAAGCAGAGTTCTAAAAGTAAAGACCTCTTATTGTAAATAAGTATAATTTCAATGATTATTAAGCTATAGCATAATTCAGCAACTGAATGATTTATCACTGAATATCTGATGGAATTTTAGTGATCAGTTTTTCTTTGAGTTGAAAATTTGTGATTAATTTACCTTTTTTTTTCTTTTGGCCATGTGGCTGGCGGCAGTTTTCTGACCCGCATTGAACCCACCCCCGTAGCAGTGATAGTGCTGAGTCCTAACTGTTGGCAGCACCAGGGATTTAAAATTTAATACAGTTTACAGTGTTTTTTGGATATTTGTAGTTTTAGTCTTTTTTGATATTAATGGTAATAATACCAGAATTAAGAAAAAAACTAGATTTTTCACACCTGATCCTCTTGGTTCTTAGCAAAACTTGTATAGAATTAACTTTTTATACAGTTGTATAATTCAAAGATTGATCCCATAAAGCAGTGACTCTTTTCTGTGGCACTGTTTTACATATCCAAACAAAGATGTTAGTGGATGGACAGTAAGTCATTCAGACTATTGCCAAACAACATAAACATGTTGGTGCTCCTCCTCCTCAGCAAATCCTTCCATTGCCATTGTTGTTAATCATGTTTAGTTTTAACAAAATTGATCTTTACCATTGTGCTACAACAAATAAAAAGTTTGCCTGGATGACCTTTTCAAATCACAAATCTAGCTGGTTGTTTGGATAGCATATTTGCTGCTTTTGTCATTCAAAATCCTTTGAAAATGCAGGGTTCCTCCCCCTCTAATCAATCAAAATTAAATGTTTTAGTATTATCTTTACTAATAGGTAACACACAAATGTTCTTCGAGTTTAAATTATTCCAGAGAAACATTATGGATTATTATTACCAGTTTCCCCCAAAATAAGTGGTTTTGGTTAGCTTTTCTTGAAAGCTTGTCAGGTCTATATTAATGTATTGTTCATTCAGTAAAAATGGAAAAACAACTTGGCAGAAACTTTGTTCTCTTTCAGATGAACCTAGTCTAAACTTGTCACTTTAACAGGGAAAACCCCAAAGAACTTATAAGACCAATTATTAGAAATATTTAGCAATGTGGCTGGATAAAAAGTTGATACACAAAAGTCAGTTGCATTGTATATGTTACCAACAGCTGGAAAACAACTAAAAAGATACCACTGCACTAATCAGAATGTCAAACACCTAAGACTGACTCCAACAAAAAGACATGCAGAACCACTGTAGGAAAAATAAAACTTCATGACAAAATACTAGAAAAGAGCAGGTTGTATTCATGGCTGCTGCTGCTAAGTTGCTTCAGTCGTATCTGACTCTGTGCGACCCCATAGACGGCAGCCCACCAGGCTCCGCTTCCCTGGGATTCTCCAGGCAAGAACACTGGAGTGGGTTGCCATTTCCTTCTCCAATGCAGGAAAGTGAAAAGTGAAAGTGAAGTCGCTCAGTCGTATCTGACTCGTAGCGACCCCATGGACTGCAGCCTACAAGGCCCCTCCATCCATGGGATTTTCCAGGCAAGAGTACTGGAGTGGGTTGCCATTGCCTTCTGCGGTATTCATGGCTAGAAGGACTTACGTCAGTTCATCTGAAGTTGATCCGTATTTGAATGTCTAATCATATTTCCAGTAGGTTTTTTTTTTTAATGGAATGATTGTAAATAGGGAAGATTTATGGCCAAAAATAACCAGGACTCCTGTAGAAGGGCAGAATGAAGGCTCTTGCTTTACAGATGTTGGGACTTAATTTGAAGCTCTAGTAATTGTGATGGTGTGGCATGTGGGGTGACAGTTTGACTGACGGAGTAACAGAGTGTAGAAACAGATAGTGTTGTGTGCAACTTTGGTGTAGTAGAATGAGTGATAGATGTCACCTTAGATCAGTGGGAAAGGGAATGGACTATTCAAGAAATGGAGCTGGAAACAAATGGTCATCTATAAGGAGATACTTGAAGAGTTTTCGATCCTTACCTCATAACCAAATACCAGGATCAACTGCAGGTGGATAAGGATCTAAGTGCCAAAGCGATTTTAAAACTAAACTAGAATATGTAAGTAGACATCTAAACAGCAGTACCCAGTAAAAATATAATGTGGCCCACACATGTGATTTTTTAATTTTCTAGCCTCATATTTTAAAAGGTGAAGAGAAATATAAAATTAACTTAGTATATCTAAAATTTTCATCATGTGGTCAATATAAAAAATATATCAAGGTTTTTTGCATTTTCTTTTTCATGTTAGGTCCTCAAAACTCTGTGTATTTTGCTCTTAAAGCACATCTTAGTTTAGATCAGGCATATTTCATGTCCTCAGAAGCCACAACTCTGTGGGGCGACAATAGTCCCAGTCCTTCTAGAAGGATTTCTTAAAACGTGAGATGCATTAGCCATGAAACAGAACTGATGTGTTCATCTAAATTAAGATGAGTTATTCATTCAAAAGATACTTTAAGGAAAACCACAAGCTTGAAGATTGCAATATAGCCAACAAAGGATTAGCAGTATATAAACACCTCCTGCAAATTAGTAAGAAAAGTACAGATGACTCAGTAGAGAAATTTGAAAGAGGAGTTATATTTGGCTAGTAGACATGATGTGTGGGGTGTCGCGTCTCATTGGTGAATAGGAAAGTACAGACTAAGACCATAAGATACTTCCCCTTCATATCCACTTGATTAATAAAATACAAGTGATGATACCAAGTATTGAAGAATGTAAGTGTCATCAGGATCTCTTATCCATTGCTCCTGGTGGTTTATGAACCGGTGAAATACCTTAGGAAAATATCTGAGCATTATCTCCCAAAGTTCAACATTTCACACCCTCTGAGTACAGTTCCACACCTACATTTACTCATGGAAACTTGGAATATGTACCACAGGAGGTACACACAAGAATGTTCAGAGGGTGAATGTTTGGAAGATTAAGATCGGGAAAACAACATAGATACCTGCAGAAGGCATCCCCAGAAATCTTCTGGTGAATTAACGGGTATATACACACATTGTGATATTTAAGTAGTTTTGGTAACTACCACCCACATGGTAACACACATGGGTGAATCTTAGCAGTGCTATACTGTGTGAAAAAGGAAATCCCAAAAGATGACATAGAATATCGTACCTTCTCATAAAGTTAAGAATAGGGAAATTTAAAAATTCATTGTATTCATGCATATATATGTCTGTATATATGTATTTAGATACACATAGATAAGAGGAAGGTATATGAAAAGTAATAATAAAAGATTAAGAATGATGGATCTCTCTAGCTTGGGGAGGCAGAATGATGGACTTGAAGACCATAGCCAGAGAAAAGTTCGTCAGAGATCCACCTTTAATGTTGTTTGGTAGGTTGATGGAAACTACATTATTAAATAAGTGCCTTGATCATCGTTTGTTTAAATGGACTAAGTACGACCTTTTCAACATTTTTAAGAGTAGGTTTACAGGCGGTTGGAAAACTGATTATAGGCTCATTGTGACTTTCCCCCTTTCTTTAAAGTTTGTGCAACTGAAAATGTAAATTTCATTGAAAATTTCCTCATTAAATTTTTTTCTTCTCCCTTCCCCTACCCTGATAGCACTCATTTCGGATCCCCACAATCAATAGGCTACAACTGTTGTTAAAAAGTACTGTTACTGCATTCTACTGTAATCCCTCATCTTAACAAGCCACCTAAAAAACCACATTTCACTGATGTCTTGTGCTTATATAACTCAGAAGTCTTTTTAGGTGTATCTCATGAGCAAGGACTTGTTAATTCATTTGTTTTTCCATTTGTGTTTATGTTTTAATAGACTGACTTCCTTTTGGTAGTGCTGCGTGATGTGGTTCAGGCTTATCCTGAAGTTCGCATTGTTCTCATGTCTGCTACTATTGATACTAGCATGTTCTGTGAATATTTCTTCAATTGCCCAATCATTGAAGTTTATGGGAGGACTTTCCCAGTTCAAGGTAAATCTTGTGGGAGTAAGTTGGGAGGGTGAGCATTTTTTGTGCAGTGTGTAGTTTTCCTTAATCCTAGAGTTAAGAGTAATCTCAAGGATATTTAAAATAAAGTCTAAATTAAGGTATCAAATATATCATTCTTGGGGTTTTAGTCAAGTAGTGGTGAATGATCTCAACTTGAGTTTACAAATCCAGTAAATCGTCTGTCCTTTACTTAATAGCTAAACTTTTAAGATTCTGTACAGTCAAATGTAAATTACTATGGCCTATATATATTCATGGAAAATGCTGTTAAAAGTTTAAGCTGCCAGGGCCAAATTAACTAGAGAATCTTTTGTAGAGCAGAGCCGGCAGATTTTGAAACGAAGTTAAGGTGAATGTCAAATTCATGCATTTCTGATTGTTAAGAACTTCTTTATTTGGAAGATGTTTATCATCACCATGTTCCATGATAGTCATCTAGTAGCTTGGTTTTAAAAATGAATTACTTGGTACAGTCTAATTTGAAGACCTGAAAATAAGCTAAAAAGTTTTCAGTGTACATATGGAATGATGAATAGCTGTGTCAAGATGCTAACTTTTGAAATTCAAAAGGTAAGAGTAGCTTTGAAATAAAAGTCAGTGCACTCATATCTCATGAGGATACAGTTAGTAATTCCCAAATGGCTTTGCATGCATACTGGGATTCAGAAAATAAGTAAGTGGATGGCAGATGGTGAGAACCAGGTTAACTGCTGTAATGAGAGGCTATATAGGTGAGTATGAGGGAAGACTTCAATAAACTGTGGTATTGGATTACAGTTGTAGATATCTGTAAGAACTCATGTTCTAATAGAAGTAAATCAGACAAGTCTGGATCCATGGATTTGTATAGATATATTTCCTAGCTTTGTCTGCTGAATATGCCAAGAAGTAATGACATTCTAGTATGATACCCAGATCTTGTTTCCAATGCCATTCTCCAATTAAAGGAACCAGATGTCCTTCAAGAAAACTGATTCTGAGGCAGGGAATACACAAGATGAGCCTGAAACATATAGTAGTACCAGAAAGTAAGGAAGTGCTTAAAAACAGTAAAGGAGTCAGAGTGACATAGGAGTCAACTGTAAGCTCTCAGTGGCCAAAAATGGAATGGTTGGAACAGAAAAATAAAAAACATAGTATTGGATTATAACCTGAAGTATAAAAATAGGTATCCATGGGGTCACAAAGTTTCAGGCACGACTGAGCAACTAAACTGAACTGATTATGCAGTGGTTGAATAAATACCTGGGTAATAAAGACACAGCTCTCATACGAAGAATTACAGAAAAAGTTACATAGATACTCTTACTCAAAAAAGTGACTCTTTAATTCTTTGTATCTTCAGTGTGCTCTGCTTAATGACGTGCTTCCAAAGAGAAACGTAGGGAAATGGGAAAACAAATAACTTGGCAAACACTGCCTCACCAAGGTCAAGTTAATATTACCAGTGAGGAGCCATGTTGATATGTACCTTTGATATAATGTGATGAGAATGGTACCCTGGGGCTCTTTGGTGTAGTGGGGAAGTGTTTAGAGTATGAGACATTTCCAAAACACTTCTGGAGCACTTCATAGAACCTCAGGAGCATAACTGATCAGTAGATGTTCCAGCCTTTGTTTGCACTAAGTCCTTCTTTAGTAACTGAAAGGAACCCATTTTATAAGATGGACTATGGTTTATTATTAATTTCTGTCCACATGTAACACACCACATGTGTTACATGTGGTGTATACCACAGGAGTATACAATATAGAGCACAGTATGCAGTCTGTGAATGTTTGTGGATACCCTGACTGGCTTGGGGGAACATGTATGTATAAGAGATAGCTCACCCCCTCCTTCAAGGTTTAAGAAATGGGAATACTGAGTTTGGTTGGGAAAACAGGTTATTGCCCCTGAAATGCCTTGGTAGTTGTGAAAAATCAGATTGAAGGGCATGAAAGTAATTTTGAATTGTGAATTAGAGGATGAGTTTTAAAGACTGCTCATTCTGAAAGTTGCTGTTATTTACCCGACTATATTGTCCTGGCAGAATACTTTTTGGAAGATTGTATTCAGATGACCCACTTTGTTCCTCCACCAAAGGACAAGAAAAAGAAGGATAAGGATGATGATGGTGGTGAGGATGATGATGTAAGTAAATTTAATGAATTTTCATTATGGGCAAAATTTTTATTACAGAGAATGATTTCAGTAAAAAGATGTAAGCATTACAAAAAAACCTCTAAAAATTGACTATAATATCTATCTTTGAATTCGCTGATGTATTTGAATTCGCTGATGTATTTTACTCCAAAAAATTCCACATTCAGTGAAAAGTTTTTTTCATACGAGTTTTATCTCTGACATAAAGGTTTTTTAAAAAAGAAAAGAGGATGTTTAGTAACTATTTTGTGTGACTTTGCTGCTCTGTTTTCCATGAGCCATAGCACCTGGAAAACTGGTAGGTACAATCTTGTACCCCATCCCATATGTACTGAGTCAAAATCCACATTTTAAGATCTCCAGGAGACCCATATGTACAGTAAAGTTTTAAGAAGCAGCAGTTGTAGTCCTTGGTTACACAGACTATATGGTGATGACATTAGCACATGGAGAGAGTATTAAAGTGGGGGATAATGAGGGATTTCCTAAGAAGAAACATGAAAGAAAAGTTGACACTTATTTCATAGTGCTTAAGAGTTAGACCAGTGATATTTTAAAATGCGTCTTAAGTCTGGAAATGTGAGCAGAATGAAGACTACAAGGCAGCCAACAATGTAGACTATAATAAACATAACCTGGATTTTTTTTTGAGGATTGGTAGTTTTAATCAGAAGATATAAATGAATTATACTGTGAATTACGTTCTCAAATCTTCTGATATTAGAAAATGTATGGGGGGGTGGGAATCATAACAAGTTTGTTTCTCGTTACTGAAGGTTTGGGTTATCTTTGTTTGTCAGGCACACTTTTTGGAAAATACCAACCATAGTATTTCAGATGAAGGTGATTCAGTATCCTGCCTGTAGGGCTCATTTTAGAATTAAAGGACTTAATATTTAGGGTGAGATGAGTCGAAATTACACAGAGAAGCATTGTGTATATATAAAGTAATTATACAGTAATTGATACAAACAGAGGATCATAGAAGCAGTTCGTTAATCCCTAAGGAAAATATTTTTGAAAAACCAAGTTTATAGTCAGAAGAGAAACTTGGTAGAAGGAGCCATTAGTAGTTTCAGTCAAATGAAGAGTTTGTGCTTTGAATTTTAGTCATGTCCTATGGGGCATGTTGGTCAGTGAAAAAATTCAATAAGCCAGTATGCAGTGGTTTTTACATTTTTAAAAATTAAATTTCTTCTATATGCTAAATAGAACTAAACAGCTAAAGATAATAAGGATATTTAGGTGTCATTTGAACATTAAGAACACATCTATCTAGTTGTGAGCTGTGGTAATTGAGACAGTCCAAAATATGTTTCCCTATTTTTTGCAGGCAAATTGCAACCTGATCTGTGGTGATGAATATGGTGCAGAAACAAGGATAAGCATGGCTCAACTGAATGAAAAGGAAACTCCTTTTGAACTCATTGAAGCTCTACTTCTGTACATTGAGACCCTTAATGTTCCTGGAGCGGTGTTGGTCTTTCTCCCTGGCTGGAATTTGATTTATACTATGCAGAAGCATTTGGAAATGAATCCACATTTTGGTATGAGTCTTTCTTGAATTTTCAACTACTTGAGAGTTGGAAATGAATGCTTTTGCTTGTTCCCTAGCCAATATGTGAAAACAAAATTTAATGTATCGATTTTTGATTAAAATGTACATAATGTAGGCAGTTTTAAACTAGGCTCCTTTTTAAGACCTGAACTTTTCCATGTTGTTACAGGAAGCCACCGGTATCAGATTCTACCTCTACATTCTCAGATTCCACGAGAGGAACAGCGCAAAGTATTTGATCCAGTACCAAGTGGAGTAACCAAGGTAACAGGGTTGCAAGTGCCTTAGATATTAAATGAGACAGACCTTCAAAGAGCTATCCAAAAAAGTTACTTGTAAATTATCTAAATTGAGGAAGAAAAACACAGGTCTTTTCTTCATGAATTTAGTGGTTTTTCCAGTTATCCAGTCATTGAGTAATTAAAAAAAAAAAAAAACTTTTGTAATTCTATTGTTACTTACTACATAGGCAGATCATTCTTTTTGAGTACATAATAAAATATTTTTCTAAGTGTAATTTTTTAAATATCATTTCTTCACAGATTATTTTGTCCACAAATATTGCTGAGACAAGCATTACCATAAATGATGTTGTTTATGTCATTGACTCCTGCAAGTAAGTTCACAAGGAACCCATTGCCTGGAATATAAGAAATCTTTAGAAAGTTCTATGTAGTGTCTAAAGTCAGTTAACAGAATCAGAACACTTTAAAAGTCTATTTTCTTACCATCAAAATTACTGTGCTATGTCTATATGTACTGAGCTACAGGCTACTGAGTGATTCTTGGTGTTGATCATCATATCAGTTATGGTAGAAAGTGACAGAGCTTAACGTTACTCACTCTTTTTACCTGCTGGTGTTTTTCTCATATGCCATTGGGTGTTTCCATTGACCACTGCAGTACAATAGTGAGCTGTTCGGTGTGTAAAGATATCCAATATTTAGGTTGTGACAAATGTCCTACTTGTAGGACACTCACTTAGAATTAAGACTTCGTATTTATATGAGATGGCCTAGGACACAGCCAGGGAGGCACTGTGTTACAGGTAAAGTAATACACAGAGAGGACAGAAAGGTCAAAGCTTGGTTCTGTCTAGCCAGTTTGTGCCGCTTGTCTTTTCTGTATAGTCCCTAAGCCTGTCCTGGAAGTTGAAAAAGATTTGCCAGTGCCCATATCAGGCCAACCTCAGTCATTTAGTGACAGCTGCCTGTGTGTGACATTGACAAATTCCGAGTTTGCTACAGGGCTCCAAAAGTACCTTGCTGACAACGCTTGGTGAGGTCATTAGAAGTGCTGCATAAATTGTGCTGCATATTCCGGTTTAGCACATAGTCTTTAGATCATAGGTTGCCTAACAGTTATAAACTTGGGAATAGAATTGCCTTGAATAATTCTCATTTAGTTACCTATATGTGCCATATCCTGTTTAAATGCTATATGTTCATTAAATCACAAAATGTTTATAAATAAAAACACTCTGAGGTGGGTGCTGGTATTATACACGTTTTCAGATGAGGAAAATGAGTCACAGAAAGATTAGTAACTTGGCCAGTATCATCCAGCTGGCAAGTGGCACGTGTGTATTATATCACCTCATAGTAGGTTGGCAGCTTAGAGTGTGCAGAGTCAAATTCTTGGTGCTGCTCACAGACAGACATTGCAGGTAGGCCTAACTGGAAGCACCTGCCACTTAGTGGAAATAAAATAGCCATGTATTTATTGATAGTCATGTGAGTTTTAGAATTAACCGCCCATTCCTATTTAGGCAAAAAGTGAAGCTGTTCACTGCTCACAACAATATGACCAATTATGCTACAGTATGGGCATCTAAAACAAACCTTGAGCAGCGGAAAGGACGAGCTGGCCGTGTGCGCCCTGGATTCTGCTTTCACCTCTGTAGCCGAGCTCGTTTTGAGAGGTAAGACCAATTCTTGAGTGAAGAGGAAGATTTTCTTTGAACCTTTTTACACACACAGCCCCTCCCCACACCTCTGCCCTGACATAACTTAATGAACATCAGTACATAGTGCTCTCAGTTAAATTCATTGCAGGAAACTTAGCTTAGATGGAAGATTATGGTGAGAATGAGATGAAACTAGAAATTATCAACAGTGGCATATTTGATACTGGTATACTATTTATTGATAATCTTTTAAAAGCATGACATGCTTTCCCCACCAAAAAAAAAAGGATATATGTGCATTATTCTGGCCACATAGGGAGTACTGATACTTATGAAATGATTAGCTTTCTGAAAAAATACGTTAAAATAATAACACTTTTGTGTTTATAGACCCCACAACCACCCAGCACATCTCTGTCATATGATCTGCCTTGTGTGTGAGAGACAGGGCATTGTTCACCTAAGGAAACCAGAGCCTAAGGAGCTTAGCAGACTTCTACAGTGCTGAAATCCAAGTCTGTCAATGCCTTGTCCATTTCCATTTATACCACAAAGCCTTTTGGGGAATGTTAGTGGATGAGACCAGTTGCTTTGATATACTACTCTGGGGCATGAGCGCACCATCTTCTCAGTTTGTTGGCTCTCCAAATCAAGTTGTATTCCCTGTGTGCCTCCCTGCAAAGCACTCCCCCCCCCCCCCCAATTTTTTTAAATAAAAAAAAGTACTGTCCTTGAATTATAGACTTAAGATATCTATTTAGTTGTATGTTTTCTGGAAATCAGTGTGGTGTACATTAGCTTTAACAAGTTGATAATAAAGGTAAGTTAGGGGTATGTGTGTATTTACCACAATGAATTGTGGGTCAGACTAATTTAGGTCTAGATGTATATAACACACTGAATAAAAATCAGAGCTTCGATTTGTTTCTATACTGGTAGCATGGCTCCCTAGTAATTGTAATTGTAGATTCATTTGAGCATAAGAAATTAATGCAGGCAACTGGCTGCAACGTGATACTTAGTTCTTTTTAAAGGTTGGATTCTCCCTTGAACTGAAGAAACATCTTGGAGTAAAATCAGCTCACAGCTAGTAACAGCATGAATAGATTGAGATTTTTGTTCTTTTTTTCTGTTTGCTATATGCGTTTAAATAAACCTGATTTAAGCTGATGTAAGTCTTGCCAGAAATGTTTGCATTCACTTCCAGATGGTCCCTCTGAGTCTTCGTTACAAGTAGTTCATATAGAATAAGCCTGAATTAGAAATTCAGGAACCTGCATTTTAATATCATTTGTACCTATTCACACTCTTTAGGTCTATTTCCCCGTTCTACAAAATGAGATTAAATTACTTAACCTTTTTGTGTCTTTTTCCTCAGTGGGGGAAAAAGGTAGTATAATGCTAACTCCATAGGATTTGTTTGAGAATTAAGTATGTCAGTAATGGGAAGTATTGAGAACAGTGCTTGGCACAAGTAAACTCTCAGTAAATGCTATTATTGTTCTTAATTTATTTGTGTTGCTAAGTTGCTTCAGTCGTGTCCGACTCTGTGCGACCCCATAGACGGCAGCTCACCAGGCTCCCCCGTCCCTGGGATTCTCCAGGCAAGAACACTGGAGTGGGTTGCCATTTCCTTCTCCAATGCAGGAAAGTGAAAAGTGAAACTGAAGTCGCTCAGTCAGGTCCGACTCTTAGCGACCCCATGGACAGCGGCCCACCAGGGACCTCTGTCCATGGGATTTTCCAGGCAAGAGTACTGGGGTGGGGTGCCATTGCCTTCCCCGATTTATTTGTGTAGTTTTTATTAATAAAATTTTAAAAGGTTAGAGAGTCTTGTCGAACAGAGTCTTTGTAGTAAATATAAGTGTTCTTTGGTAATTGTGGAAGGGTGAGGGACGAGTCTCATTAGCTCTCTGCAAGATTTTTGCTAGTTAAACGCGTGTGTACGCAAAAGAAAGACAGTTATTTTATGCTTATTTTCTCTTAGACTCGAAACCCACATGACACCGGAGATGTTCCGAACACCATTGCATGAAATTGCTCTGAGCATAAAACTTCTGCGTCTGGGAGGAATTGGGCAGTTTCTGGCCAAGGCAATTGAACCTCCGCCTTTGGATGCTGTGATTGAAGCAGAGCACACACTTAGAGGTACCCACAAATACAGATCTGCCTAACTCATGTGAATTATACCATCTGTCTTGTCCTGACAAATAACACTTCACAAAGGAGTCAAGAAGAGGAGACAGTCGACAGGACTGTGACAGTAAAACTTCCAATGTTGCTTAATGTACTTAGTATGATCAGCATATAAAATGATCAATATAAGGTAAGAAAGGGATAATATGAGTTTTATTTGGGGAAAAAAATGGAGAAAAGGTAGATTTTATTTCTTAACCAATATTTAAGATCAGACAGTGAATTATTCATGATGCCCACAGCATTTTATGTACATCTCTTAGAACCTCTTTGTTTTCTAATCACACTTAGAGAAACAGTGTATAGTGGAAAAAAATAAGAACATTGGAGCCAATTTGAATTTTTAATCTCAATGCTCATCTGCTATGTGAACTTCAGAAATTTATTCTCCAGATTTCATTTCTTTCTAAAAATTATTAACGGATGGTGTCAGACTTGTTACAGCATGTTTTATGCACCTATTATAGTTATTACTGTACTTACAGACTTCTCATGGACGATACTCAGCTTTATAGCCTACAGGGCCTAATTCTAGTGCTTTATTCATTAATTTTGTTCTGTTTTTGAGTGAAGTGAATTGTTGATATGGGCATGATGCTAGCAGTTGGCTTGGCAAATGATGAAAACTTCAGTCAGTGTCTAAGTTTACAGAAACTTAATCTGTAAAGTTAAGTTGCATCTCTGCTGCCGGGGTTGAAGGGGTATTCGTTACTGTTCCTGCTCACAGAGAGATCTCTCCCCACAGAGCTTGATGCGTTAGATGCCAATGATGAGTTGACTCCTCTAGGACGAATCCTGGCTAAACTCCCCATTGAGCCTCGTTTTGGCAAAATGATGATAATGGGATGTATTTTCTAGTAAGTGCCTTGTTTTATTGCTTACAGCTAAATGGTAAAACAGTTTCAGAATTTTATCCCCCTCCCAGTAAAAACAGGATGGGCCCAAATAGAAGGAAAAGCTTAAATATTCCTCAGTAGAGAAGTGGCATACTTCAGATACGGAGGAAAGTGTGAAATGGGAAGAGACTGTTCTAGTAGATGTATACCTGGGTCTAATTTGTTGAGACGAAGAGCACAGATTTATCAAGAGAAGTGCATTTCCTCTAGGAGGTTAAGCAGCTGTCCAAGAAAGAGAAAGTTTTGAAGATTAAGAGATTTAGTAAAATGAGGGAGAATGGGAAAGGAAAATAGAATACTTGGTCAATTTACAGTAAATAAGCATCCATTAACATCAAAGCTCATTATGTTTTTTTCTTTTTGCATCTGGAGAGCAGCTGTTAAATTCTTTGTTAAACCAATTTAAGTACTAAAAAAGCAATATGATAGCTGATACCCTGACCCGTGATTGACTGTACTGCGCGAGTTGCTGGAACAAGAATGTGGTTTAGACTGGTTTTCCCGTCTCTTTCAGTGTGGGAGATGCTATTTGTACCATCTCTGCTGCCACCTGCTTTCCAGAGCCGTTCATCAGTGAAGGAAAGCGACTGGGTTATATCCATCGAAATTTTGCTGGAAACAGATTTTCTGATCATGTGGCCCTTTTATCAGTATTCCAGGCTTGGGATGATGCTAGGTATGAGCTTGAAAGACAAAAAGATTTGTAAGATTTGAATGAACTGTCTAGTTTGTAATCTGTATCTAGTTCTTTAGGCTTTGAGCATAACTTCTTAACCTATTTGTTTAGAATGGGTGGAGAAGAAGCAGAGATACGTTTTTGTGAGCACAAAAGACTCAATATGGCAACACTAAGAATGACCTGGGAAGCCAAAGTTCAGCTTAAAGAGATTCTGATTAATTCTGGATTTCCAGAAGGTAAGATTCTCATATCTAAAGTACCTTATTAATAGTATATATTCACATTGACAGTCCAGTATATTTCAGCTTTAAACATGCGGCTTTTGCTTTCTCTGTGTTCCGAGCTATTTCTTAGTTTTTTGAACTCTGGTGATAATCAGTTTTTCACATTAATTGCATTTTTTTTAAGGATGCAAAAGGTTATAATGTTCAAATTACAGTTTTGTACAAAGATGATTAATAGATGTTTTGAGAATGTGCTACTTTGAGAGGTTTTATTTTTATTGGATTATAGTTAATTTACAGTGTTGTGTTAGGTTCTGCTGTACAGCAAAGTGAATTAGTTATACATCAGTCTTTTAGATGGAAGGGTGTGTTTTTATTTCTAATCCATTTACTTTGTGAAAAACATAGGCCTAGCTTTTTGCACTTCTAAAATGAGCAATTTGTTGAATTAACCTCAGGTAGTGGTTTGTGCTGATCTGTTCATTCTTAGATGTGAAATAAACTCTATTGCATTAAATTTTAATTGGCTTTGAGTAAGTTTTAATGGACAGCTTAATCATAGAGGACTGTGATATATGATATTGGAATAGTAATCCAACTGTTCATTTCTTGTGTGAATTTGAACTGTTGTACTTCTCCAACTAGACTGAGACAGTTAATTTTCTGAAACATTGAGAATTAGAACACAAAACCAGAAACAGCTAGTTGAGAGACAGAAGGACTACCTTCTGGGCCATATCTAAATAACTAAACATTTTTCTTCTGTTGTAAACTGACTAAATTTGTACTTTTAAAAATCAAAATCAAAGGAAAATAGGACATTTTTCTATGATAGACTCTTTACAAAATTCCTGAGATGCAGATATGATCCCCATTTTACAGGTGAGGCAACTGGCACAGAGGTTTCAATTACTTGTCCACACTCATTCAGTTCAGAAGTTTATAAGACTTGTATATAGGCTTTTTGGAACAAAGTTTATCCACACTCTTACTGACCATTATACTTTCCATGTGATGGGCTGGGCATAAAGCATTGTTTGGGTGAAAACATCAGTGTTTATCTAGTGTGTTCCTCTTGGTCGTCATTTCATCTTCTACAGAAGGAACAGCTTTTTCACAGCAGCAGGTGGAGTACTGGTCATACCAGTCTAGCTCTAATCTGAGAGGAAATGGTTAATTGGGGCATTTGTTTTTAAGTACTTCAAGCTTATATTGTGTCTACAAAAGAAAACAGACATTTTAATTTTACTAAAATTGTGAAGACTCGGCAGAATTTCTCCTTGCATTAATCTGAGTGCAAGAATGCTAAGAACAGAGGCAGTTAGATGGATTATTTGAAAAAGAGATAGAATGAGGGAGGAGGGAGGAGTTAATTCTTATAATTGTCATTTAATTTTGGTAAATTCATTGTTAGAATTAGCCAGATACTTGATTATTTTTTTTTTAATCTTCTTCCTCTTAACAGAGTGTTTACTGACACAAGTGTTTACTAACACTGGACCAGACAATAATCTGGATGTTGTCATCTCTCTCCTGGCCTTTGGTGTGTACCCCAATGTGTGTTACCATAAGGAAAAGAGAAAGATTCTCACCACTGAAGGGCGTAACGCACTTATCCACAAGTCATCTGTTAATTGTCCTTTTAGCAGCCAAGACATGAAGTACCCATCGCCCTTCTTTGTATTTGGTGAAAAGGTAAGAAAAGAGAGGTTTAGAAGACTTTTACATTTAAAATCCAGATTATTAATGTGTAGTGGGGACATGAGTTTTAGTTCATTATTAGTATATGGTAGTTGATTGACAGTTGGAATGTCAACTTTTTCCTCTTGCCTCTTTATCTTCAGATTCGAACCCGGGCCATCTCTGCTAAAGGCATGACCTTAGTCACCCCCTTGCAGCTGCTTCTCTTTGCCTCCAAGAAGGTTCAGTCTGATGGACAGCTTGTGCTTGTAGACGACTGGTATGGATTTTCAGATGTGAACTCACCTGAATTCTTAGAATTGAAATGTAGTGGAATTCAGCTGCTAATCTATTTGAAATATGGCAAAATTCCATGGCATAAACAATGTGTTTTATAACACTGTCTTTTCTTGGAGAGTAGTATATCCTAGGCTTATGATTTGTAGTTGATGGTGAAGTCTTCAATGGATTATACTTGGAGAGGCAGATGGCATTGAATCAGGGGTGCCCACCCTCTGGGATCTAATGCCTGATGATCTGAGGTGGAGCTGATGTAGTAATAATAGAAATTCAGTGCACAGTAAATGTAATGCACTTGAATCATCCCAAGCCATCCCCACCACCACCCTAGTCTGTGGGGAAAGTATCCTCCACAAAAATTCCTGGTGCCAAGGTGGGGACTGCTGCATTATTCATTGGAGCCCCATCCACTGCCATGAATACCACACTGAAGAGTTAGAATCTAATTGGAATTTGGATGCCTCTTTTTTTATGTACACTGCATCATGCTTAGAGACTAGTGGTGTCTGTGTAGTAACCACTTGGCAGAATTGAACAGAACTTAATGGTTAGTAGGCTCAGTCATATTCATGAAAATTTACCGAACTCTGAGTCTCTTACTTCACTCTTCTATTGGAGGCTGAAGTGACCTGTATTGTAAAAGCACTTCGCTTGGTAGACTTTGTGGTTCACAACTCCTGCCAGTAGGTAGCAGTGAAATTTAAGAAGTTGGTTTAGCTTATTGTTAACTCTTCATACCTGTGTTTGCTAAATCTAGGGCCATTATATTTCATTACATTTGTTGAAAGTATTGTTACTTGGAAAAGAAGTTAAATTTATCCCATCACTTGTCATGGGTGAAATTGGGAGATAATAGTCTTTTTCTGTGTGTACCTCCTCTCATTTTTAATCATTTTTCCCTAATTTAGGATCAGACTGCAAATATCTCATGAAGCTGCTGCCTGTATCACTGCTCTTCGAGCAGCCATGGAGGCTCTGGTTGTTGAAGTAACCAAACAGCCTGGTATTATCAGCCAGTTGGATCCTGTTAATGAACGAATGCTGAACACAATCCGCCAAATCTCTCGGCCCTCAGCTGCTGGTATTAACCTTATGATTGGCACTACCCGGTGGGTACCACAGTAACTTTTCTTTGAACTAAGCAGAAGAGACAGTAATCTTATTCTACATTTAGTTTATGGAGGCCTTGTTATTTAAGTTAAAATTCTAGACACATTATAAATGAAGTTTAGTTCTGGTTAACACATTGAGAGAGAGTATTGATGATATGTTACACCAGTGCATGCTAGAGATAGAAAGAGACCTTGGAAATATATAGAGAGTCCAGGATAAGTCCCATGACAGGAAAAAAGTGACAGACCCAGACAGTCCTCTTGCCACAGAACTGCTTTGCCATCTCTACAGGAAAAATGATGAGGGGTTAAATTGCTGCTGCTTCAAATGAAAAGCATCAGAGTTTAATCTTTAAAATGTTGTATTTGCTTCAGTTTTTTTTCACCTTTAAAAATTTTCTTTGCCCAGTGCTTTTTACTCTCAAAATTTTTGATACCTGTAGAAAAGGCAGAACAGTAGTCCAGTGAACTCTGTTAACTTAGGTTTCAGTGATGGTCAGCCTTTTGTGACACTTGCTTTAATATATATATTACACACATACTTTTGTTGAATCATTTGTGATTCAGTTGCAGGGATTACAACACTTTACATCAGTATGCTTCATGTATCTTTTAAGAATATAGCTACAAGTCACACCCCAAAAATGTGTTAAAATAATGGTATCTAATATACAGTCATTAAAATTTGTCATTCAAAAATATTTTTCAATCTCCACATCAAAAATCACTTAACTGCATTTGGTTTTAAAGTATACAGAAATGCTGTGTGCTTTATGGATTCTGGCATTCCATTTTGGTTATAACTGAGTTAACTTTTCCTTTGAATTAATCAAACATAGTACTTACGGTGTGGCACACTGTGCTAAGTGCTTTGCTGATACTCGCTTGTTTTAATACTTAATCCACCTGTGATGTAGGTACATCATTATCCCTTTTATAATATAAATGAATAAAGTAAGCACAGGGAAGTTAAAACCCAAGATCGTCCAGCTAGTGAATGGTAGAGTTAGATTCTTAGACAGACAGGATGGCTCCTCAAATGGTGCTCTCATAACTGTGGTCTGCCCACAAGGTCAGTTGTACAGAATAATTGAGAAAGAATCTTCAGAAAGAAAGAAAATACATGTCCCAGGCATGGTATAAATGCAGTACTCATAGATGTTTAGGAGATACAACTTTTGTCAGGAAGGGGTGGTGATCAAGAAGGCTTCACATACAAGCTTCTCCCTGAAGGACAAAAGGCCAGGAGCTAGTAAGGATGGGATAGAAATAAAGAGGTTAGGTTGTGTGAATAAAATGGTGGTCTGAATTACAGGGGAATTGAAATGAAAAGTAACTAGATTAGAAAGATTTGCGATAGAGTCAATTAAGTATTGGTGATGGATTAAAATGGGGAGAGCAGTGTAGTGAGGGAATGAAGACAGATCCCACCATGTTTCTGGCTTGGACAGCAGCTGAGTTGGTAATGCTGTCTAAAAAAAGCTGCACAGGAGGAGGGAGCAGATTGGGGTATGTTAGATTGACATTTTGGTGAGACATGTTGATCTTCTGCGGTTTTTCATTACCCTCCTTTCCTTGCCATATGAAGCCGATTTAGATGTAATTACCCAAAGGCATTTTGCAAAGACATTTTTCAGAGTTAATACAGGAAAATATTTTGTGGTAAAGGTCAAATGGTTTATTGCCATGTCAAATTAATACTTTCTTAGAATGCTATATATTTGAGATGAGTGAAGTTGGAAGCACATGCCAAAATTTTAAGATTTTTAGAATGAACCAGTAAGAACTTTAGAAAAACAGATATTTATAGATATGCCTCCTCTTGTGTCTGTCTTGGAGTTTAGCAGATTTATTTCATTTCAGCTTAATTTGTGCATTTGGCTGTATTCCCTTTGTGTACTAAATATTCAAATATAACTAAATGTTAATACTTTGTGACTAGTTGAGAAGTATTGATGCTTTACTAAAGTGGTGGTTTTGTGCTTTTCCTAGGTATGGAGATGGTCCCCGTCCTCCCAAGATGGCTCGTTATGACAATGGCAGTGGATACAGAAGGGGAGGTTCTAGTTACAGCGGTGGGGGCTATGGCCTTGGAGGCTATGGCACTGGAGGCTACGGAGGTGGTGGAGGCTATGGTAGTCGGGGAGGCTACAGTGGCGGGGGCTATGGGGGTGGCTCCAACTCCTTCCGGGGAAGCTATATTGGAGGTGGTGGTGGTATTGGCGGCGGCGGCGGCAGCGGTTTTAGAGGGCTTTCCCGAGGTGGCTATAGAGGTATGTCAGGAGGAGACTACAGAGGGGGAGAGTGGGGGGGGATACCGAGGATCTGGAGGATTCCAGCGAGGAGGTGTCAGAGGGGGCTATGGCGGTGGTTACTTTGGACAGGGAAGAGGAGGTGGAGGCTATTAAAGTTTAGTTACGTCAGTGTCTATGCGTAGACAGTTTAATAAAAAAGCATGCTACCCATTTTCTCAAGTTATTTGCTGCCAGTAAGTAAACCCATTTTTCACCTGTTCTGTAGTTCATTGTAGCTTAAACTACTAGACATTTAGTTGTATTAGTGATTTTGTTTATATTATGTAAAATATAATCTAATAAAGGTACCACAGTTTGTATTTTTTTTTCTTTCAGGAGTTGAGAACTGTCTTTAAAATACTTGGTATTTTCTTGACTTTAGTTTAATACAATAGAAAATAAAGTATTACATTGAATACTGGCCATGTATAGTTAATTGTTGATCTTACACATTAGAATAATTTTACAATGTCAATTAATTACATTCAGTAGTTTTAAATGTCAGGGGAAAAAAATACTTCATTTCATAACTTAGACCAACTGATGTCATTACCTACAGTAGTTAGAATAAATAGCCTTGGAATGCTGCTGTTATTCTTGCATTAAATACTGGCTGGTACCCAATTGACATGAATCTCTGTACCTGAATAAAACTTTTGACCTAGGACTGAGTATTTTTACTTTTTCCCAGGCTTTGTCTTTGAAAAAATCTAAGACCAAGGTCAGCATTCTCTTTTTTCATGGTTAGTAGTTTCCAGTATTAAAATTAATTTTAATTAAAATTTAAAAATTAATCCAAAAAATTAAGGTAAGCAAAGCTTCACCAGTGCATAATGTTTAGTTGTTTGGCAAATAACATTAACATGTATTTCAAAGGATATTTGTTAAGCTAGATTATTTTATTGGAGACATTTATACACTTAGTATATACTGTTTCCAGTGAATTTTCACATTTCTCATTTCAGTAGCATAGTATAGTAGAGATTATAAAGTTTTTCGATTAGACAGAACCGAGTTCATATCTTAATGCTGCTGACATGTGAATGATCTTGGACAACTTATATTTTGTCTTAGTGGCATTTTCAAAATCCTCTTGTGGATTACCTTCGACAGTTAACTGCTGATAAGTCCAATTTATTTATAGACTCTCAAATCTGTATCTCCAGCTGAGATTTTCTTTCTGTGCATCAGGTCTGTGTAAAAAAACTGCTTATTGAACAATAGATTGCTGTCCAGAAACAAAACTTTCGAAACTGAAGAAAATCCCCTAATTCACTGCATCTTGTGTGTCTCACAAAGAATAAATTAGCAACTGCTTGTACCTTGTGCTGCTGAGAAGTCCTTTCCGTCCTTTGGTTTGTAGCCACCTGCCACTTTTACTGCTTCTAATAAACTGACTCAAGAGACTCTAGTACGGTTCCCATTCTGTTCTTTAGTTTAGCTGAGACTTCACCATAGCTGCTACTGGCATTGCAGTGGAGCAAAGGAAACCCCTTACCAAAAAAGGGGTTCTAATTCATCCCTTTTCCACTCTTTTCATCTTGATTTCTCCAGTCTTCACCTCCAAAATCCTAACGTTTCCATCCCTAGCAACTATAATGAAATATCCTTAACAGTCCTGCATTGTTTCTCTCCATAAGCAGAGAATAAACCTCATTGGTAGCATTCCTTTAAAACAGTTAACATTATTACTTGCAATGCACAGTACAGTGTGGAATACAATGGTTACTAGGACCCAATGCCTGTACTCCAAAATTAGTCTAGTAGGCCAGCCAGGTACGTGCACAAAAGGGGGAGACAGAGCAGAAAAAAACAGAACCACTTCTGTAAGTTCTGAATCAGAATCTCTTGTAAATGTGTACAAGCTATGTGTTGGTTGGTCTTGGAGGAGAAAGCTTCTTAAATCCCATTGAGGAGTAGGATTAGGATTTGTCATTCCTTGATTTAGAAAATTAAGATGGGTGGTAAGCAGAATGGCCCCTCAAAGATGTCCACATCCTAATTCCCAGAGCCTGTGAATATGTATCTTGCATGGCAAAAGGGGCTTTGCAGGTGTAATTTATGACCTGGAGATGGGGACATTACCCTGGATTATCCAGGTGGGCTCAATCTAACCATGGGTTCTTAAAAGTCAAAGGGAGGGGCAAAAGAATTGGGTCAGGGAGGCAGAAATTCAAAGCAGGAAAGGGACTCGGTCCGTTGTTGCTGGCGTTGAAGATGGGAGACACAGCGCAAATGCACTTGGTCACTAGAAGCTGGAAGTAGCCCCCAGGTGACTGCAGTTCTCAATCCTACAACCGCAGCAACAGAATTCTGCCAACACTAAAGTGAACAAGGAAACAAATCCCTGAGAGCATCCAGAAACACTGATTTTAAGCCCAGTGAGACCCATGCCAGACCACAACCTACAGAACTGTTGGATAATAAATTGGTGGTGCTTTGATAGGACTGATGTTGAAGTTAAAACCCCAATACTTTGGCCACCTGATGTGGAGAGCTGACTCATTTGAAAAGACCCTAATGCTGGGAAAGATTGAGGGCAGGAGAAGGGGATGGACAGGATGAGATGGTTGGATGGCATCATCCACTTGATGGACATGGGTTTGGGTGGACTCCTGGAGTTGGTCATGGACAGTGAGGCCTGGCGTGCTGTGGTTCATGGGGTTGCAAAGAGTTGGATACGACTGAGCAACTGAACTGAACTGAAGCCTCTTAATATGATGGAGAGAAAAAAGGATGGGAAGGCAAAGGAGGGAGAAAAATAACTATCGAAGTTCTTAGAAAATCTTAAAAACACTTTGTGTGTGCTTCAGTGAACTGAGAATGGGGAGCAGGAGGAACTGTATTCTGAAGAAGGCCTGAGTAGTAGTTGGTTGGAAACCATGGAAGCAACTAAAAGGAGGCAGGTGACCAATGATTGAGAAGTTTGTTCACGTAAGGGTGTTGCTTTCTGTTCACTCTCAAAAGGGTCTACCTGTCCATCACTTTCTCTTTGGAAGAAACCAGGAAGTAGAGAATTGGAAAGGAAGATCCCCCACTTTGACAGCTTATTAAATTCATTATAAAGAAGCTTTTTCTTAAGGCCTCCTTAAATTACTTTTTATAAAGTCATTTGGCAAAGACAACCTTGTGTTTAAAAAGCTATTCAGTGAAATACTGAGGAAGAACATTTATTAAATTCTCTCAGCTTTAAGAGATTATAGCAACACAGGGTCACTTCTACTAAATTCAGTTCAGCTCAGTCCAGTCGATCAGTTGTGTCTGACTCTGGGACCCCATGAATCGCTGCACACCAGGCCTCCCTGTCCATCACCAACTCCTGGAGTTCACCCAAACTTGTCCATCGAGTCGGTGATGCCATCCAGCCATCCTCTGTCGTCCCCCTCTCCTCCTGGCCCCAGTACCTCCCAGCATCAGAGTCTTTTCGAATGAGTCAACTCTTCGCATCAGGTGGCCAAAGTATTGGAGTTTCAGCTTTAGCATCATTCCTTCCAAAGAAATCCCAGGACTGATCAAATTACAAATAGTCAATTTGCAGAAGGAAAGATGAAGGGCTGAAGCCTGTGCTTATTTCCTTTTATATCCTGAAATCAGTGTAAATTGTGCTTTGTGAAAAAGACCAGTTTCTTAAAAAAAAAAAAAAAAAAACACCCTGTTGTAGAGCACACATGGCAATCCAATTTAAAGGTTGTATTTTCTAGCTTAATTTGCACTTAGATACAGCCATGTGATTAGGTTCTGGCTGGGGGTGAGGGCATGAAAGTTGAAATAATGTGTATGACTTAGTCGAGAGGTCTTATCCCTTCTGCTTGGCTTGAGCAACAGTTGCTCTCTTAGAACATGTGGTGATTTTGGATGAAAACCATACAAATGGAAGACAATAAATTTGAAGCACTTTGAATGTCTAGCACTCAACACCTAATACTGAGTACTCATGTGGAACGTCTGCTAGTTCTATAACCAAATACCTCTGATTTCTGGAATATAAGTAACAATACCTCTAGATTTCTTGAACATAAGAAATACATTTTTTTTATTTTGACTTTTTGTGTTTCCTATAGTTAATCCTATATAACTTATCTTATTCCAGTTACTGCACAGATATGTAGGAATGAATCAGGAATTGACCATGAACTGGCCAGAAACTGCGTAAAAAACCTAGTGCTTCTTATTGGACTAAGGCTATAAGAAACAATATTCAGGGACTTCCCTGGTGGTCCAGTGGTTAAGACTCCATGCTGTCAATGTAGGGAGATTGGGTTCAATCCCTGGTCAGGGAACTAAGCTTCCTCTTGCCCCATGGTGTGACCAAAAAATATGAAGAATTTTAAACCATGTTTGCTTTTGGAATGGGTGGTGATGGTATTAACCATTTAGCTTTTAGGTAGTATGATATTTCAAAGACATTTTTAAAAAACATTAAAATGAATCTTCAGTGAGAGAGCATTAAATGCAACCAGGTTAGCTCACCTAGTGTGTGTTAGTCGTCAGGTGTGTGTGACTCTTTGTGATCCCGTGGACTGCCTCACACCAGGCTCCACTGTCCATGGAATTCTCCAGGCAAAAATACTGGAGTGGGTTGCTATTTCATTCTCCAGGGAATCTCCTCGACCTAGGGGTCAAACTAGGGTCTCCTGTATTGCAGGCAGATGCTTTACCATCTGAGCCACTAGGGAAGCCCTTAAATATTTAATTTTTTAATTAAATAAAATTTGAATTAATTAAAATGACCATTTCTGTGGGATATGAGATTTATTAAACAAATATCTGAAATATAAAACTTTAAATCCAGATGCTTCAACTTGTTACTATTCTAATATCCCCCTTTACGTTTGCTTCTATTTTATTATTGTTCATTTCCAAATTCAGATTTTGCATTACTTTGGAGATCATATTATCATCTCTTTTATCTCCTGAAGCAGCCCCTTTATTGAGGGCTTCTTCTGCTACAATAAAAAACTGTTCAGTTGGTTGAAGAATGCTTACTCCATAGCCATTGTTGTTGTAAATATGATTATTTGTCATCTTCAATTTGGGTGCTGGAAGAACCTGTTAAATTATTCAAGGAAGTTGGGTTTTCAGTAATTTCTATAAAAATATGAACTAATGAACATTTTATAAACTCTAGAACTTAATTCTTGAGCTCACACATTTCCTTAAAACAACTGAATCTCAGTTTTGAACAAGTGTTATTTTCCTCATGCTGAATTAATGTAATATTTACTACAAAAATATTTGAGAAATAGTATATGAAGTTTTCAAGTTTATCGTTAACTATACAAGTCGAGAGAGGGACCTAGAAAGGTAGAATTTATATAAGCAGAAAAGAATGGGAAAGCATTTCACTTACAAATTATTGCTATTTATGTTTTAACTGGTTAGCTTAAATTATTTTACAACTTTTGAACAACTTAAATATTTCTTAACATATTTATCCTCTTTATTTGCTTTACTTAGCCAAATGTATTAATACTACAAGTCTGGCTCAATGAAAACAACCTAAAAAGAACTTACCCCTTTCTCATATTCAAAGTTATTTACTAAGAAGTTAAGTTGAAATTATTAAAAGACTAAATTTGTTTCCTGTCAACTATCATCTAAACAGTATTTTAATTGCTTGTACCATACGTAACAGACTAAAATTTAAGGCCGAAGCTAATATTTTGGTATCTTTATAATATTTATAATTCTTAGGTTAAAAAATATGAGAATACCTTCATATTAACTCCACCTAAGGTGCTTTTTGAACTGTCACAGGTTCTGAGGTTATTACAGTGATGAATTTCATTTCTTTCCAGAATGGCTACGCTCCCAGGATACAGTTCAACACCAGCACCCTGTAAATTAAAAGCAAATAAAACAATCTACAAAACACATGTACACCTCCAAAATTTTCTTTAGACTTGAAAAATGTAGTTCTATATTAGCAGTCTAAGCATATTAAGTTACATGAAAATACAATTATTGTGGAAATAATGTTTAAAACATTGAAAACAAACTATCTGTATCAAAGAATCATTAGACCTATAGCAAGGCTGAAGTTGTATGGACCATCACACTGCTCTCCACCCACCCGAATCACGTCTTAGGAGGGAAGATCTCTTAACAGCAGTTACTCTCAGTAGTTACAACAATTAATGTATATGTACTTTAAATCCTTCATAATGCTGCTAAAATCTGTTAACCTGACTCAAAATCTGTTTATAATCATTGATTCCTAGATTTTTTTAAAAAGCACACATCAACAAAACTCATTTCTTTCTTTGGCAGTTCACTTTCCTCAGTGTACTAAGTGTATAAGATGACATGCTTGTACTTGTTCTGGTTTAATTTACTTTTATCAGTTTCCAAGCTTAATTATAATTCCATTCAAAGATAAAACAATTTGTACCTTCTGTTTACATATTAAGATCACTCAAAGTTATATACAGCCAAATAAAGCCATAAATTTTATAAAATACCTGGGCACCAGTTATTTCACTGTCTGTAATAGTCAAAGCAGCCCCTGTAAGAACACATACTCCTGTTCCTTCACATTTTAATACACAGTTTTCTAGAGTCATGTGACCAGACTCTACCACCACAATCCCATCAACTGTCCCTTGTTGTATCAAAGATAGATGCATTAGCTTCACATTATCAGCTTTGGACACCACAAAACTGTCATGAGAAGGTTCAGAAGCAATCATAATTTCCTCTCTCTTTCCAATTCCTGATTTATAGGGACAAAAATACATAATTAAATGAGTACTTCCCATGCTTAAAGCCCATTAGTCATTCAGTAATACTTGCTATTACAAGTAACATTTGTAATTATTCAGTCAACCATTTAGACACTTAACTATAATGTAGTCTTGTTTCCTTATTTTGATGCCATGATGGAAGAATTTGGGTTTATAATCAACCCAAATGTACCTATGGTACTTAACACACTCATTCCACTACATATTTCCCTATATGACATCGTGAGCAGTAATCTACAAAATGTGTAAGATACAGAAAGTATCTTACCATAACCTGGTTTCAAAACAATAAAAAAGACTGGCAAAGACTCTTGAATTAGGTTATAAGATTATTGTAATCGTGTCTATAATTTTGCTCCAGTAGTCGAAATCATCTAAGTTTAACATCTATCCAAAAATGAGGGGTTGTATATTGAAGACAACAAATTTTTAAAATTAACAAATATCCTTATCACCCATATAGTTCAGCAAAGTGAACATTACAGTCATCAAAATCTAGTGGAAATTATGCCAATTTTTGAAATAATAGCAAAGTTTAAGTAATCTGTCTTGTCTTTTGGCCAGACAATGGGAATAACCTTATTGTAAAAGGGCAGAACTAAAGTCACTAAATATGTTCAGAATCTAAAAGAAATTTAGTAAACTCTGCTTTTTTACTTCTAGTTTAGTATAAGTTTCCATAAAATTAAGCTTTTAGAGAAAATACTGAGTATATTTTAATATACCTTTACATTTGGGTTTTCTGCTAAAGTAATATGAAATGCTGTGGGGACAGAAGAGAAAAAAGTAGGTAAAAAACAGAGCTGCTGGAAGAGATTGTGAGCAGGTTTTTTTTGTTTTGTTTTATTCTGACTGATTGTTTATCGTGGGGAAGCAGTCTCATTGATCTGCTCTGGTACAGTATGTCCAAATGAGGTAATCTGTACAGATAATATACTACTGGACAGGTGTGTATGCGTGTGCATGCTCAGTTGCTTAATTGTGTCTGACTCTTTGTGACCCCATGGACTGTAGCCCACCAGGGTCCTCTGTCCATGGGATTATCCAGGCAAGAATACTGGAGTAGGCATATTCTTTCCTCCTCCAGGGGATCTCCCCAGCCCAGGGACTGAACCCTCATCTCCTGCATCTTCTGCATTGGCAGCTGAATTTTTTTACCACCAAGCCACCTAGAAGCCCACACTGGACAGGTGAGAAAATATTAATTGGAAAAGGCACATAAGGGATTTTCGTGAAACCCAAAATTTCTAATTTCTAGTAATCTGATTAACCATGTTAATAATATACAGTTTGTCCAGAATACACTGCTATTAAAAGATTAAAAAGGATGCCTTGCTAACCCTTTATAACAATGTCATCAGTCAATAAAGCAAGATTTACAGCTTGATATTCTCCTGGAAAAATAACAACTGTATCTCCACTGTAACAGCTATCCAAAGCCAAATCCAAATCATCATGCTGTTGGAGAAGTGTGTCTGGAGATAAGTCCTTTACCTGAAAAGAAGAAATAGAACAGTAGGTCCAACTGCCATAGGTCATTTAAATCAGTTAACTCCTTGGTAATGTGCTTTTTCACATTATCTTATAGGTAATGCATGGTTTAAATATGTGTATGTTCATTAAATGTTCAAAGAACAATGAAAGATTTTCCTTACAATCCCTAATAATTTTTACAGCTACTAAATACAGCCAGAAGTTATTGTGACTTTTACCCCCTAAGCCTCCCAACAGTTCTTTGAAGTAAAGTATTATTATACCCTTGTAATGTTAAAAAATTGAAACTCAGTGAGAGTGAATGATTTGCCTATGGACACAGAGTGAGTGAGAGGTGAAGCTAAACTTTAGGTCTAGGTTTTGATGACCCCAGATTTCTTTCCTATTGGAAACTACTACTTTATTTTCTTTAACTCAAACTGACCCTAAAATTTTGGTAAACCATCAAAAATTTATTATAGATTCTAAAACTAAAATGAAAAAGTACCAGCAATTTGCACTGGGAGTAGAAAAGCTGAAAGAACCTCATTATTAGAACCAGTAAGAATGAGAAACTTTAAAAATAAAATTTGAAAACTAAATATATACCATGAAAAAATGTCTATTCTTTTATCCCAATAGAAATGGCATTATAATTCGTCTTTTTCTTATACAAAATAGAAAATTGAAACAAAGCATAACAAAAATGCAAATTTTAACAATTTTTTACCTAAATAGAATATATTTATGAAGCTCTTTTCCTTCTTGTCTTTTTCCTATGCATATACTCCCATGCATAATACTGATGTATCGTAAGATGGATGCAGATGATTTTGAATCCTGATTTTCTCATTACATCACATTTCCCCATGTCTTTAAATATTTTTTCAAAACCTAGTTTTTTAAAGTTATGTAATAATACATCATATAGATGTGTATATATTTATTTATTTGACTGCCTGAGTCTTAGATATGGCATGTGGGGTCTAGCTCCCTGATTAGGGGTAACCTGGGCCCCCTACATTGGACGTGCAGACACTTAGCCACTGGACCATCAGGGAAATCTCAATGTGTCATAATTTATGTTATGATTTTCTATCCTTATTTAGATGGCTTATAATTTTCCAATATCATGAAAATACTACCACAAATAAATTATGCACATCTCTGGTTATTTTTTAGGGAAAATTGCTAGATTGAGAATTACTGTCAAAAGGTATAAAACATTTTAAGCCTCTTGTATACATATTGCTAAACTGCCCTCCAGAAAAGTTTAACCAATTGCAACTTGATCTGAGAACTCACTTTTCTTTCTGCAAGCTCATCAGAATGGGGTATCTTTTAAATATAAAAATATTTGCTATTTTAACAATTTTCGCTGTCTAAATTTAATTTTCCTTGATAAGCGGGAGTGCTGCCCAATTTTAATTTTCCTTGGTAAGCAGGAGTGAACATTTTTCTAGAAATATACATATGCATCTCTTACAGTAATCCTAAGTCACCAATCCAAGATAGTCATTTGTGTTTGTATTATACCTTATATAGTCTTATACATCTGTGGCAAACAGCACAAGGATTATCTCTGTAAATAAATGTTTTGGAAAAACTCTAGAAGCCATCTCATTTTTTTCCCCTACGTTTTTTGTTTGTTTGGGTTTTGTTTTTTGTTTTGTTTTGCTGTGCCATACTTGTGGCTTACAAGATTTTTATTCCCTGACGAGATATCGAACGCCCGTCCTCTGCACTGGGAAGCTTTGAGTCCTAACCACTGGACCACCAGGGAATTCCCATGATTTATATTTTTCTTATTCCTCCTTACCTCAGAAGAGGGACCAGTAAGGAAACTGACCTTTGTTTTACCTCCCTCACTTCATGGCAAATAGATGGGGAAACAGTGGAAACAGTGACTGAATTTATTTTTGAGGGCTCCAAAATCACTGCAGATGGTGATTGCAGCCATGAAATTAAAAGACGCTTACTCCTTGGAAGGAAAGTTATAACCAACCTAGACAGCATATTCAAAAGCAGAGACATTACTTTGCCAACAAAGGTTCGCCTAGACAAGGCTATGGTCTTTCCTGTGGTCACGTATGGATGTGAGAGCTGGACTGTGAAGAAGGCTGAGCGCCGAAGAATTGATGCTTTTGAACTGTGATGTTGGAGAAGACTCTTGAGAGTCCCTTGGATTGCAAGGAGATCCAACCAGTCCATTTTGAAGGAGATCAGCCCTGGGATTTCTTTGGAAGGAATGATGCTAAAGCTGAAACTCCAGTACTTTGGCCACCTCATGCGAAGAGTTGACTCATTGGAGAAGACTCTGATGCTGGGAGGGACTGGGGGCAGGAGAAGGGGACAACAGAGGATGAGATGGTTGGATGGCATCACCAACTCGATGGACATGAGTTTGGGTGAACTCCGGGGATTGGTGATGGACAGGGAGGCCTGGTGTCCTGTGATTCATGGGGTCACAAAGAGTCAGACATGACTGAGCAACTGAACTGAATATTCATACCCAGTTTTCAACAAAAATTAGAAGCCATACAAAGAAACAGGAAACTATGGCCCATTCATGGGGAAAATTAAAAAGAAAAAAAAATTGACATAAACCACCTGAGGAAACCCAGAAAAGTATTTGGACCTTTTCTTTGGAAAGAATATTTGACAAAATAGCAGTTGAAACCTTGAACAAACTTTTAAACTTCTGTGCATCATTGAACATTATTAAGAAAGTCAAAGGACAACTACAGAATGAGAGAAAATATATGCAAACATATATCTAAAATTAATATCTATATAAAGAATTCAAAACAACCCAACTAAAAATAGGCACAGGACTTGAATATATCTCTCTGCAAATAAGACATACAAATGGCCAGCAAGCCCATGAAAAGATGAAATGAAAATCAAAACCACAATGAGATACCACTTCATATCCATTAGGATGACTGTAATGAAAGAGACAGATAAGTGCTGCTAAGGATGTGGAGAAATCAGAACCCTCATACATTGCTGGTAGGAATATGAAATAGCTCAGCCACTGTGGAAAACATTTTAGTGGCTCTTTAAAAGGTTAAACATAGAATTACCATACTCAATTGAAAACAGGTAGTCAGATTAATATTTGTATATGCTACCATTCACAATAGGTAGAAACAACTCAAATGTCTATGAGCTGATGAATGGATAAGCAAATTGTATATACATACAATGGAATATTATTCAGCCATGAAAAAGAAAGTATGTACTGATACATGCTCCAATGTGGATGAACCTGCTAAGTGAAAGAAGTCAGACACAAAAGGTCATATATAGCATGATTCTATCTAAATGAAATATGAAGAATAGATAAATCCACAGAGAGAAGAGATTGGTAGTTGTCAGAGCCTGGGAAGAATGAGATTAACAGTTGAATGGATATAGGGTTATATTTGGGGGTGATGCAAATGTTTTGGGACTAGATAGAGATGACAATTGCACAATATAGTGAAATAATATTACTAAATGTCAGTGAACTGTTCACTTTAAAATAGCTCATTTTTTAATGTGAACTTCTTCTCAATTTCAAAAAAAAGGGGAAAATATACAAGAAAGAGAAAGAATAACCAAAAGCACAGTCTCTCTGAGGAGTCAGGTAGCAACAGACTCAGTAGTACAGATGGAAGGGAACTGATTATTCTTCTTTGCACGTGGTATATTTTCAGACACACTTTACCACACAAGCACACACGTTACCACAGTTTCTGAAGCATTACAAGGAAACTGTAATTCTAGCAATGATAGATACATGACTGAAATCTGAATGGCAAAATAGTAATAATATTAGGAGTTCACATTTTTGTGGTAGGCACTTTGATAAAAGATTTACATAAATTATTTTACTTAAGCCTTCCAATCCCAAAGGCAATGCCAAAGAATGCTCAAACTACTGGACGGTTGCACTCATCTCACACGCTAGTAAAGTAATGCTCAAAATTCTCCAAGCCAGGCTTCAGCAATATGTGAACCGTGAACTTTCAGATATTCAAGCTGGTTTTAGAAAAGGCAGAGGAACCAGAGATCAAATTGCCAACGTCCGCTGGATCATCGAAAAAGCAAGAGAGTTCCAGAAAAACATCTACTTCTGCTTTATTGACTATGCCAAAGCCTTTTGACTGTGTGGATCACAATAAACTGTGGAAAATTCTGAAAGAGATGGGAATACCAGACCACCTGACCTGCCTCTTGAGAAACCTATAATGCAGGTCAGGAAGCAACAGTTAGAACTGGACATGAAACAACAGACTGGTTCCAAATAGGAAAAGGAGTACGTCAAGACTGTATATTGTCACCCTGCTTATTTAACTTATATACAGAGTACATCATGAAAAACGCTGGGCTGGAAGAAGCACAATCTGGAATCAAAATTGCAGGGAGAAATATCAATAACCTCAGATATGCAGATGACACCACCCTTATGGCAGAAAGTGAAGAAGAACTAAAAAGCCTCTTGATGAAAGTGAAAGAGGACAGTGAAAAAGTTGGCTTAAAGCTCAACATTCAGAAAACGAAGATCATGGCATCTGGTCCCATCACTTCATGGGAAATAAATGGGGAAACAGTGGAAACAGTGTCAGACTTTCTTTTTCTGGGCTCCAAAATCACTGCAGATGGTGACTTCAGCCATGAAATTAAAAGATGCTTACTCCTTGGAAGGAAAGTTATGACCAACCTAGATAGCATATTGAAAAGCAGAGACATTACTTTCCCAACAAAGGTCCATCTAGTCAAGGCTATGGTTTTTCCAGTGGTCATGTATAGATGTGACAGTTGGACTGTGAAGAAAGCTGAGAACTGAAGAATTGATGCTTTTGAAGTGTGGTGCTGAAGAAGACTCTTGAGAGTCCCTTGGACTGCAAGGAGATCCAACCAGTCCATCCTAAAGGAAGTCAGCCCTGGGTGTTCTTTGGAATGATGCTAAAGCTGAAACTCCAGTACTTTGGCCACCTCATGAGAAGAGTTGACTCATGGGAAAGGATTCTGATGCTGGGAGGGAGTGGGGGCAGGAGGAGAAGGGGACGACAGAGGATGAGATGGCTGGATGGCATCACCAACTCGATGGACATGAGTTTGAGTAAACTTCGGGATTGGTGATGGACAGGGAGGCCTGGAGTGCTGCAATTCATGGGGTCGCAGACTTGGACACAACTCAGCGAGTGAACTGAACTGAATGACTCTATAGGATAGACTTCATTACTCCTTTTTATAAATAAGGAAGTAAGAGAAACTATGTAATTTTTTAAATCCAACCCAAGTATTATGAAGAAAAACTATGAATCAAACCTAGATTTCTATTATTGTAAAGCTTATATTCTTCACCACCACACTATCCTGCCTTCTAGACAAAGAAGGAACAGGATAGAGTCCTATGATGAACAATGGGAACATTGATATTTTTCCTAAATATAGGAGAATAACTAATGTTGAACTTTAAGCACTGAAACAAATACTGCTTATCTCTGTTAGGGATGATTCAGAAGTCAGACTGAGTCTAAACCTAAAGACAGAATTTAGGTCTCTCATCACAATTTGAGAGACTAAGGAAGTAAAGACATTTAGTTCAATTGACTGGAAGGATATCTAGGAGATTAATTCAATAGCGAATACAGGAGGACTAAGGACAGGCTGTGTACAAAAGAACAGTAAGTTCAAATTTAGGGTCATGGTCTGTTAGTGAGACAAGGTAAAGATGCTGAGAAGAACTTGTAGTGATGTTGATCAGCAAAAAATGCAAGAGACGATAAATTTACTGAAAAATCACTGCATGCCAGGCTGCTAGGTATTTTATACATAGGATTTAATTTCATCCTCAAAAAAATAAAGTTTAGTTGTGGTATTGGTGGTGATAGTTGTGATGGTGGTGGTAGCGGCGGTAGCCATCATACTATTAGAAAATGTTTATCGAATACTCACTATGTGCTGGCCATTATTCTAAGCACATGACAATGTGAATTCATATAGTCTCTATAAATAAAGAACACAGTATTATCCCTATTTTACAGACAAGGAACTAAAGCACAAATGGGAAAACAGCTTGTTGAAAATCACATAATTAATAAGTGCCAAAGCCAGACTCTGCATGCAGGCAGTTTGGCTCCAGAGAGCATCGTCTTAATCAGCACAGTTTTTCTCTTTTTAAAGCACTCTGAAAATAAAGAAATTGGGGTTCAGAGTTAGGCTGCTTGCCCAAAACAGGCTATTTAAACACTGGGTACCTGACTACAAAGTCCATGCCTTTTCACTACACTACTTGTAAAGATCACCAGCATAATGATAATGGGCATGGATTAAAACTGTTTAAGGAGAGTATAGAGCAGGAAAAAGACTAAAGAATCTTCAAAGTTGAGAAAACTGTTAAAGGCTTATATACACAGCTGTGACTAGGTATACCAAATTATTTTGTCCACCTCAAAGGTAAATCTAAAATCAAAGATCTGAGCAAAGTAGAAATTGATGATGCTGCCTTCTCAGAGTAGTCTTCCTCTCATTGTCCTGTTGTCTGAAGTTTGTGGATATTTACTTACACAAATGAAGACAGGGTTGCAAAGCACTGAATAAAAATCACAGAAACATTTTACTGTTATATAGGAAAATAAAGCCAAAAATGTTTAAAAACAAATAAAAAGATAGGTAAAAATAAAAGTATTTTAAAAGGCTGGAGATAAAATCTATACCTTACTTTACAATGGTGTTTCAAAAGATGTTTACAAATATAATTGGTGGAATAATTAATGTTACTGAAAATCTGATCCAGTAAGCAAATCAAAGGAAATTAAATTTTATTTAAAATAATAAAAATTGGTAGGATAACAGATAAGACCAGTCTAATAGGCCAGGCTTTATCTCTATTCACTCTCCTACTAGGTATTAAATACCAACCTTTCTGGACTTCTTTTAGTTCCTCATATGTACCCTATTCTCTGTCAAACATGTACTCATTTACTATTCAATGAAAAATGCTCAGCACCCGTCTTATGCCAGTCATCATGCTAGGTGACTACATGAATGTAAACATACTCCCCTTGCTCTTAATAGCTAGTATATTAATAGTAAAAGAGACAGACATTCAATAGGTGGCCACAGAAAATATTAACACAGTTATGATAAGGAAAAGTGACAGTACAGGAACATGCAGCATGCACAGTATGGAGTCTATGTATTCTGGAAGGTTGAGCACGTTTTTTTCTATGGAAATGACATTTAAATTGAGACCTAAAGGACATACGGTAGCTCTCTGAAACAACGCGGTGTACATCAAGACGTGGTTTAGTGAGGGAGGAAGGGGTATATGAAGGTGATAGCTAAGCTGCTAAGTCGCTTCAGTCGTGTCCGACTCTGTGCGACCCCATAGACGGAAGCCCACCAGGCTCCCCCGTCCCTGGGACTCTCCAGGCAAGAACACCGGAGTGGGTTGCCATTTCCTTCTCCAATGCATGAAAGCGAAAAGTCAAAGTGAAGTCGCTCCACTGTGTCCGACCCCCAGCGACCCCACGGACTGGAGCCTACCAGGCTCCCCCGTCCATGGGATTCTCCAGGCAAAAGGTGATAAGGGGACGATAAACTCTCAGAAGATGGTAATTAACAATTGGGTAGATGGTGGTGCCATTTACTTAAACAGAGAACTCTAGACGATAATCTAGTTACTGGATAAGATCATGAATTTAATTGTGGACACTGAATTGAAGTACTCAGGACATAATTAAGGGGTGATGAGCAATAGGTAGCTAGACATACCGGTTTGGGGCTCAGATCCAAAAGTGTGGGCTGTGGATACACATTTTAGATTATCAGTGTATATAAATGAAGTCATGGGAAAAGATCACATAAATCACTTAGGCATAGTATAGTGCAGAAAAAAGATAAGTTCCAACCATTTAGAGGACAGAAGGAGAAAAAATACAACAACTAGAGAGATTGAACCAGCAAAGTATGATAACAGAAGACGATGAAAAACTATTCAAGGAGAGAGCTGTGAAATACTACTGAGAGGTCAAGTGAGATGACTTAGAACATTTCCCCACTTGGGCTAGTTAAATTTACACTCATCCTTTAGGTTTCATCTGCGTTATTTCTTTCAGCCAGCGTTGCCAGAATTCCTAACTCTGCTTATGTACCCATCCTAAGTGCCTCCTGTACATCCTCCTATCACAGCATTTACTATCACATTATTCTGTGCTGCCGCTGCAATAGCCTGTTTACTTGTCCATGTCTCCACCATAGGGCTTCCCAGGTGGCTCAGTGCTAAACAATCCGCCTGCCAATGCAGGAGATGTGAGTTTGATCCTTGGGTTGGGAAGATCCCCTGAAGAAGGAAATGGCAACCCACTCCAGTATACTTGCTGGGAAATCCCATGGACAGAAGAGCCTGGCAGGCTACAGTGCACAGAGTCACAAAAAGAGTCAGACACAACTCAGCTTCCACCAAACAACATCTCCACCATCATTCAAACTGCTCAGATGTATCGAAGAAGCAGGATTGTGGGTCTGGTTCAAAAGTGTATCTCCCTCAAATGCAGTATTTCTCATATTTCTCTCCCATAGGTGCTAGCATAGCACCTGGCAACAAGATTAGTACTCTGTAAATAGCTGTGGACATTTATTTATTTTGTACCTATTATATGTCAATCACTGAGCTGGGTGTAACAGAGAAAATAAGACACTAACATCAGACAAGAATCCAACCTTCAAAGAGCTTGTTTTCTAATTATATGCAGCTAAAACTTAAATGAACAAATAAGAATAAAATGTATTACTTACCATGTCAGTAGTCATCACTTTTGCTACGATATGTGTTATAGTCTTTCCAAAGTTTCTTTTTCCTTTCCTACGCCTCAGAATTCTTGGAAAGAAAGGTCCATGAACTCTGAAGTTGAAAACATGTATTTTAATTAAATCAATATGAAAAATACTTAAGGTACATCTACTTAAAACTTGGTACTAAGCATCTTTGAGTAATAAGTTCCATTCATTTTGAGCTTCTTGAGAGCAATAAGCAATTTGAGAGTGATGGAATAATTGAGATCTTTTAGATAACTGAGTGTTTAAACCACTGAACTCTGAAATCGTTTGAACTCTGAAAATCTGCATGCAACTCACTACAATCAATACCTCAATCGTCTTAATTTTTCAGTACAGTAGAAAATTTCCTGATTATACTTTCATAATACATTGAATTGTAGACACTCAAAGCAGAGATAGGTTATGTCTGTGCTACTGAGGTATAAGAATATCTGGGGACCTGCCTAATTTGAGAGACTACATTTAATTGTTTTTGTATCTATGGAGAACTTATCCTTTGAAACAGGATAAGTTGGCTGTTGGCCTCCGTCAAACAATTCTAGCTTCTTTCTTCATTGTTTTTAACTGATTGCTATTCAGCACTTTTAGATAATTCCATTCTTTGTCTTCTTTCTGCTTTCCTTTACAGTTCCTGTTTCCTATTAATCATTTAAGTGTTATCAAAAGAAAGAAAAAAATTTGAGTATAACTTTTATCATTACTGTCAGGTATATTTACCTTATGTGTAATCTTTTGGGTTCTCTGCAGCACTTTGATTATTGCTTGATGCAGCATTAATACCAATATTTTTCAGCTTATGTTTCAATTATCAATATTTAACACAATTTATTGGTATATAATGAATTTATAAGGTTGTGTTAGTTTCAGGTGTACAGCAAAGTGAATCAGTTATGCATATACATATATCCACCCTTTTTTAAGATTCTTTTCCCATATAGATCATTACAGAGTATACAGTAGAGTTCCTTGTGTTATAACTGTAGGTCCTTATTAGTTATCTATTTTATATACACTTTGTAGTGTGTATATGTCAATCCCAATTTATTTCTCTCCCCTCCCCCTTATACCCTGGTAACCATAGTTTGTTTCCACATTTGTGACTCTCTTCTGTATTGTAACTAAGTTCATTTGCACCCTTCTTTTTAGATTCCACATATAAGCAATATCTCAGTTACCAATATTTTTGTGAAGCTTAAAATTTTAGAGAACTGTTCCTAAGTATTTATCATTCCAGTGATTAAATTTTGAACTCTAAGATATTAGCAATGTCCTCCAAAGGAAAAGTTTCATTTAACATTTCAACATCAAACCAACCCATTCAGCACTTTTATACCTATTTAAGCAAATTTTGATTTGAGAAAGAGAACTACTTATACATTTTTTTCACCATATATATAATTACTAGTTGCTCAAAGAGTAAAGCATCTTACATGCAGGAAATAGTTTATCATACAATCCCAGCTTTAAAATTAAAGGTTTTTGTCAGTGATTTTCAAAGTTATACTTTTAATAAGGTATAATTTACATAACACTCATTTTAAGTCAACCTCTCTATGAGATTTCACAAATGTATACACCCATCTAACTCAATCATAACACTCAAGATATAGAACATTCCCATTGTACAGGTTCCTTCATACATCTTTGCAGTCAGTCCTCAACATCAACTTTCAGAAACCCACTAATCTTTTTGTCATAGATTTTCCTTTCTTGTAATTTTAATTGGAGGATAACTGCTTTGCAGTGTTGTGTTGGTTTCTGTTATATAGCCATGTGAATCAGCCCTAAGTACACACGTGTCCCCTCCCTACTGAACCTCCTCCCACCCCTCACCCCACTCCATCCCTCTAGGTTGTCACAGAGCACTGGGTTGAGCTCCCTGTATCATATAGCAACTTCCCATTAGCTCTCTATCTCATACATGGCAGTGTATATGTTTCAGTGCTGCTCTCCCAGCCTGTCCCTCCCTCTCTTTCCCCAGCTGTGTACGCAAGTCTGTTCTCTATGTCAGCATCTCTATTTCTGCCCTGCAAATAGGTTCATCAGTACCATTACCTATTTTATAATTTTAAAATGGAATTTTAAAGTAAAATATGCTATGTGCTCTCTTGTGTCTGGAGTTTTTCAGTCAGACTATTTTGAGATCCACCATGTTATTTTGTATAACAGCAATTTCTTTACATCACAGAAAAATATTTCATGATTCAGTTCAGTCGCTCAGTTGTGTTTGACTGTTTGCAACCCCATGAACTGCAGCACACCAGGCCTCCCTGTCCATCACCAACTGCCAGAGTCCACCCAAACCCAAGTCCATTGTGTCGGTGATGCCATCCAACCATCTCATCCTCTGTCATCCCCTTCTCCTGCCCTCAATCTTTCCCAGCATCAGGGTCTTTTCAAATGAGTCAGCTCTCTGCATCAGGTGGCCAAAATATTGGAGTTTCAGCTTCAACATCAGTCCCTCCAATGAACACCTAGGACTGATCTCCTTTAGGATGGACTGGTTGGATCTCCTTGCAGTCCAAGGGACTCTCAAGAGTCTTCTCCAACACCATAGTTCAAAAGCATCAATTCATTAGGATTTTCTATATACAAGATTATGTCATCTGCAAGTAGAGATAATTTTCATTTTCCTTTTTGGATCTGGATGAATTTATTTCCTTTTCTTTCCTATTGCTCTGGCTAGAACCTCCAGCACAACTAAATACAAGAGTGGACATCATTGTCTTGTTCCTGATCTTAGGCGGGGACACATCCATTCTTTCATTGGTAAATATGATGCTATAGACTTTTCATAGATGGCCTTAAACAGGTTGAGGAAGATCCATTCTATTCTAAGTTTTTTTAGAATTTTTATCACAAAAGAGGAATTTTGTCAAATGATTTTTCTGTAACTTTTGAGATGATAATGTGGCTTTATTGTGTATTATATTGATTTATTTCCATATGTTAAATCAACCTTGCATTCCTGGGATAAATTCCACTTGTCATAGTGTCTAATCTTTTTCATATGTTGTTAGACCCAGTTTGTTAAAGTCAGATTACTGAGGATTTTGCATCTATATTTATTTATTTTATTCATTTATTTTTTATTTAAGTCTTTTGGCTGTGTCCTTCAGCATATGGGACTTAGTTCCCTGACCAGAGATTGAACCCACATCCTGTGCATTAGACGCTCAGAGTCTTAACCACTGGACCACAAAGGAAGTCTCTGCATCTATATTTATACAGGATATTTTCTGCAGTTTTCTTGTGATATCTTTCTATAGTTTTGGTATCAAGGTGATAATGGCCTCATAGAATGAGTTGGGGAAGTAGTCCCTTTTCTCTTTATTTTTTGGAAGACTTTGCCAAAAAAAAAAAAAAAAAAGGTGTCGGCTTCGCTGGTGGCTCAGGGGCAAAGAATCCACCTGCCAACACAGGAGATGCGAGAGACACAGGTACAGTCCCCGGTTTGGGAAGATTCCCTGGAGTAGGAAATGCAAACCCACTCCAGTATTATTTCTGGGAAAATCCAATGGACAGAGGAGCATGGCAAGCTACCGTTCACGGGATTGCAAAGAGTCGGACATGACTGAACAACTGAATGCACACACACAGGTAGGGTTCTTTACCCTCTTGGCTTCTTTCAAGATTTTTTCTTATCTGTGGTTTTCTTCAGTTTAAATATAATGTGCCTATTTGCACATTTTGGGAGTATTTGTCCTACTTGGTGGTCTCTAAGCTTCTTGGATCTGCGGTTTGGTGTCTTCATTTAATTTTGGAAAATTTTCACCATTATGAATTTGAATACTTTTTTTCAGCTGCATTTGCTTTCTTCTCTTCTGGTATTCCAATTGCACATATGCTGCATTTTTTGAAACTATTCCACAATTCTTAGTTTTTTTTTCATTATCTTTTCTCTTTGTATTTCAGTTTGAGACAATTTGATTGACATATCTTCATGCTTTCTGATTCTTTCCTCAGTTGTGTCCCATCTATTCATGAACCCTTCAAAGGAAGTCTTCATTTCTATTTACAGTGTCTTTGATTTTTAGAATGACCTTTTAATTCATTCTTACAGTTTCCGTTTTGCTTGAACATTATCCATTTTTTTTCTTGCATGTTGTATACTTTTTTCCATTAAAGTCCTTAACATATTAATCATAGCTACTTTTTTTTTTTTTTTTTTTTTTGGTTGCACTGCATGGTGTGCGGGATCTTAGTTCCCTGACCAGGGATCGAACCTGTGCCCCCTGCAGTGGAAGTACAGAGTCTTAACCACTGAACTGCCAGGGAAGTCCCAGTCATAGCTATTTTAAATTTCCTGTCTGGTAAATTCCAAAATGATAATTGAGTCTGTTATTGATGCTTGCTTTCCCTCCTCAGGCTTGGTTTATTTCCTTGCCTTTTAGCATATCATAATTTGTTTTGAAACCCACACATGGCTAACAGGAAGTGAGGTAGATTAATTATTAATCCAACCAGGAGGTAGCCTATGTTTATTTGCTGTAGCTTTATGTGTCAGAGGCTTCAAATTCCTGTAATTTCCAATTTTCGGTCTCTATATATCTTTGGGCTTCCTTTAGAAGCCTGAAACTACTCTTTAGAAGAGTCTGTGTCTTACAGCTCTTTTAACTATAATCCAGTTATTATCCTGGAATCTTGCTGGTATGGTTTTAAGATTTAGCAGAGAGGAAGTGTCTATACTCTTGTGATTACTTATTGGTCTTTTACTGAGTCTATGTCCCTGGACTGTGACCTTCACAACTGTTTCTTAATCCTCTCTTTCCCCAGACAGGAAGGCTAGAAGGGACTAGAGACAGAGAAATGCCTTCCCTCTAGGTAGCAAAAAGCTCTGGTAAAGACTTTTTTCCTGGAGAATAGCAGATCTTTATTATGGAGAATGCTCTGGGTATATTTCATAATGGGTACTTTTCCCTTCACCCTTCCCGAGTCATAATAGAATCTTTCTTGGCTCTTCACTGAGAACCTAGTGAGACTCCTAGAGGTAAAACCCCACAAAGGTATGGGATCTCACTAATAACTGCAGCTCCCTATGAGTTTCTTTCATACTAGTAATCATTCAGCATCCAGCAATCTATCAAAATTACCATTTAAATGTTCTTATAATTTATGGCTCTAGCTGATTCTGTTCAAGATAAGCAGATCTTAGCTGTGACTCTCTGAATTTACCTTTCTCCAAATTTTAGGGTGGCAGTTTGTCCTGTGATCTCAGTTCTCTGAGGGTTCCAAGAAAGTAATTTTCAACTTTGTTCAGCTTTTTCTTGTTGTAAGGATAGGGATGATAACTCACAAGCTCTTTGCATGTCAGAGCTAAATCCAGAAATTCTTGGTTCTTTTTTATTATAGTTTTCATTTCTCTGTTGCTCAAATTTTGGGTCTCACTCCTTTTGCAGCTCTCTCACTTTCAGAATATCCCAACTAAATTTCCAGTTACTCTGTCAGCCCTGAACTCTGTCCTTTGTGTCACCTTGAAACAGTAAGATGGCACTTTTTTGCTGCTGCCGCTGCTGCTGCTAAGTCACTTCAGTCATGTCCGACTCTGTGCGACCCCATAGACGGAAGCTCACCAGGCTCCCCTGTCCCTGGGATTCTCCAGGCAAGAACACTGAAGTGGGTTGCCATTTCCTTCTCCAATGCATGAAAGTGAAAAGTGAAAGTGAAGTCGCTCAGTCGTGTCTGACTCTTAGCGACCCCATGGACTGGAGCCTACCAGGCTCCTCCGTCCATGGGATTTTCCAGGCAAAAGTACTGGGGTTAGCTGCCATTGCTTCCCCTGAGCTATTAACAGCTGGTGATGACCCTCAAACCAAAATGCCACAAATTTTCTCTCTACTTTGCATTTTATATGTGGACAATGTCTCCTGACTCTTTTCTTATGCTTTGGCCAAAATTAAGAATGTAAAGAAGAAAGGTAAAGAAAGGACTAGATTTATGAGATTTTTTAAAAATAAAAAACCCCAGAATATTGATTTCAGTGAATTCAGCTCATATAAAAATAATTTTCCAATATTGGTAGTTGTGCCTTTGCTTATCTCATAAATTCAATTCAGTTCAGTTCAGTCGCTCAGTCGTGTCTGACTCCTTGTGACCTCATGGATTGCAGCACACCAGGCTTCTCTGTCCATCACCAACTCCCAGAGCTTGCTCAAACTGATGTCCATTGTGTCAGTGATGCCATCCAACCATCTCATCCTCTGTCATCCTCTTCTCCTGCCTTCAGTCTTTCCCAGCATCAGGGTCTTTTCCAATGAGTCAGTTCTTCGCATCAGGTGTCCAAAATATTGGAGCTTCAGCTTCAGCATCAGTCCTTCCAATGAATATTCAGGACTGATTTCCTTTAGGACTGACTGGTTTGATCTCCTTGCAGTCCAAGGGACTCCCAAGAGTGTTCTCCAAAACCACAGTTCAAAAGCATAAATTAGATGTCTATTTTTATAACTTATTTCAATTGGGGTGATATATGACAAGTGATGTGATAAAAGAATGACCATGAAAGATGGAGGAATAAGACAGGGAGACCACTTTCTCCCCAATGAGTTCATCAAAAGAGCATCTGAATGCTGAAAAACTTCCACAAAACAACTTCTGAACGCTGGTGGAGGACACCAGGCACCCAGAAAGGCAGCTCATCATTCTCTTTGAAAGAAGGTGGGACAAATACAAAAGACAAAAAAAGAGACGAAAGAGTTAGGGATGGAGACCCGTCCCAGGAAGGGAGTCATGAAGGAGGAGAAGTTTCCAAATAGCAGGAAACCCTCTCACTGGTGGGTCTGTGAGGAGTTTTGGAATCTCAGAGGGCAACATAACCAGGAGGAAAAAAACAACCCACAGAACACACGCCTAACTGCAGCTCCCAGCGGAGAAGGAGCCCAGATGCTGTGTCCACCACCAGCAAGTGGGGGCTGGACAGGGGGGTGCAGGTTGAATGCTTAGGGTAAGGACCAGGCCTGAGTGCCCTGAAGACAATCTGAGAGACCTAACATGAGATAGCAACCCAAACTGTGGGATAGCCAGCGAGAGAAAAAAAAGAGAGAGAGAGACAGAGAACTTTCCCGCAAAAAGCTCTAACCTAAGGCACAGCCTGGCCTGCTCACAGAACAAAGGATTGCATAAATACCAAAGGAGAGCTAGCCGGCTCTAGACCAGCCCCTCCCCTTGCCAGAGGCAGAGAGGCAGGCGGGCGACAACCAGAGCCAGAAGATGAGAGGCAATGTTGGCCCCAGAGATGGCATCTTCCACCAAACTGTGAGCAGGCTCCGAGTTGCTAACCAAGTCTTCCTGGGATCCTGGACAGTTGATATCTGCCAGGAGGGTTGCAGCCAGAGATCAGCTCACCAGAGGAGACACACCGCACACCTGAGACGGTGCTCTCCTGGCGCACCTAGGAAACCAAGCAGCTGGGACCGGGGAGGTGATTAAGATGCACAGCCCACCTGGGACAGTGTGCTCTTCAAGCACCTGGTCACCTGAGCTGCTCGGACCTGGGAAGGGCACAAAACGCACGCCCAACCAAGTCTGTGCCTTTGTGGAGTATCTGAGAACCTGAACCTGAGCATCTTAGGCCTGGGAAGTGTATGAAACGCAGGGCCTGCTTTGGACAGTTCTCCTGCAGAGCCTGAGCACTGTAGACCAGGAAAGCACATGCCAACCATGAGCTGGGGCAAACCCAGTGTGGTCCATAACAGAGCACTCCCCACACATGCCAGTGATATTTGTTTGCAGTGTTCCTCCCTTCCCGTAGCACAACTGAACAAGTGAGCCTAAATAAGTGACCACCTTTGCCCTCTTGTGTCAGGGTGGAAATTAGACACTGAAGAGACTAGCAAACAGAGGAAGCCAAAATAAACAAAGAAGAGGGAACCACCACTGTCTAGAAGTGACAGGTGCAACAGATTAAAACCCTGTAGTTAGCATTGACTAAGCATTGGAAGGGTCCTATAGACCTTGAGAAGAAGTACAAGCTGGAACAAGGAACTATCTGAAACTGAACTGACCCCACACTGCCCTAAACAGCTTCAGAGAAATTCCTAGATATATTTTTACTATTATCATTTTTTATTTTTATTTTTTTACTTAAAAAATTTTTAAGTTCTCTATTACTCCTCTAATTTTCATTTTTATAACCTACTACTACCTTGCAAAAAAAAGACCCTATTTTTAAAGCAAATTTCACATATATATATATTTTTTGTGATTGATTTTGTTTTGTATTTTTAATATTGTATTTTTTGAGAGTCTAACCTCTACTCTAGATTTTTAATCTTTGCTTTTTGGTATTTGTTATCAATTTTGTACCTTTAAGAATCTAATCTTCAGTACCCATTTTTACTTAGGGGTATGATTACTGGCTTAATTGCTCTCTCCCCTTTTGACTCTCCCTTTCCTCCCCCAGGTCACCTCTGTCTCCTCCCTTCCCCTTTTCTTCTCTACTTAACTCTGTGAATCTCTCTGGGTGTTCTGGGCTGTGGAGAACACTTAGGGAACTGATTACTGGCCATATTGGTCTCTCCCCTTTGACTCCCCTTCTTTTCCTCCTGGTCACCTCTATCTCCCTCTTCCATTTTCTCTTCTCTCTGTAACTCCATGAACCTCTGTGGGTGTTCCAGACTGTGGAGGGCACACAGGGAATTGATTCCTGGCTAGACTGCTCTCTCCCCTTTTGATTTTCCCTCTTCTCCTCCTAGTCACCTCTATCTCCCTCCTCCCTCTTCTCTTCTCCATGTAACTCTGTGAACCTCTCTGGGTGTCCCTCACTGTGGAGAATCTTTTCACCATTAACCTAGATGTTTTATCATCTGTACTGTATGGATGGATAAGTCTTGAGGCTACTGTAAGAATAAGACTGAAAGCCAGAGGCAGGAGGCTTAAATCTAAAACTTGAGAACACCAGAAAACTCCTGACTTCAGGGAACACTAATCAACAAGAGCTCATCCAAAAGCCTCCACACCTACATTGAAACCAAGCTCCACCCAGGAGCCAACAAGTTCCAGAGCAAGACATACCACGCTAATTCTCCAGCAATGCAGGAACACAGCCCTGAGCATTAAAATTCAGGCTGCCCAAAGTCACACCAAACCCACAGACACCTCAAAATGTACTACTGGACACTTCATTGCACTCCAGAGAGAAGAAATCCAGCTCCATCCACCAGAAGACAGACACAAGCTTCCCTAACCAGGAAACCTTGACAAGCCACTAGTCCAACCCCACCCACAGGGAGCAACATCCACAATAAAGAGGAACCACAGACTTCCAGCATACAGAAAGGCCACCCCAAACAGAGCAATCTAAACAAGATGAAAAGGCAGAGAAATATTCAGCAGGTAAAGGAACATGATAAATGCCCACCAAACCAAACCAAAGAGATAGGGAATCTACCTGAAAAACAATTCAGAATAATGATAGTAAAAATGCTCCAAAATCTTGGAAACAAAGTGGAGTTACAGATAAATAGATTGAGAAGATACAAGAAATGTTTAACAAGTACCTAGAAGAAATAAAAATGAGTAAATCAATAATGAATAATGGAATAACTGACATCAAAAGCACTCTGGAGGGAACCAACAGTAGAATAACTGAGGCAGAAGACAGGATAAGTGAGGTGGAAATAGAATGGTGGAAATAAATGACTCAGAGAGAAAAAAAGAAAAAAGAATTAAAAGAAATGAGGACAATCTCAGAGACCTCTGGGACAATGTTAAACCCCCAAACATTCAAATCATAGGAGTCCAGAAGAAGAAGAGTAAAAGAAAGGCCATGAGAAAATACTTGAGGAGATAATAGTTGAAAACTTCCCTAAAATGGGGAAGGAAATAGCCACCCAAATCCAAGAAACCCAGAGAGTCCCAAACAGGATAAACCCAAGGTGAAACACCCCAAGACACATTAATCAAATTAACAAAGATCAAACACAAAGAGCAAATATTAAAAGCAGCAAGAGAAAAGCAACAAATAATACACAAGGGGATTCCCATAAAGATAACAGCTGATCTTTCAATAGAAACTCTTCAGGTCAAAAGGGAATGGCAGGACATACTTAAAGTGATGAAAGAGAAAAACATACAACCCAGATTACTATACCTAGTAAGGATCTCATTCAAATATGAAGGAAAAATCAAAAGCTTTACAGACAAGCAAAAGCTGAGAGATTTCAGCACCACCAAACCAGCTTGTCAACAAATGCTAAAGGATCTTCTCTAGACATGAAACACAGAAAAGGTTTATAAATTCGAACCCAAAACAACAAAGTAAATGGCAACGGGATCATGCTTATCAATAATGACCTTAAATGTAAATGGGTTGAATGCCCCAACCAAAAAACAAAGACAGGCTGAATGGATACAAAAACAAGACCCCTGTATATGCTGTCTACAAGAGACCCACCTCAAAACAAGGGACGCATACAGACTGAAAGCGAAGGGTTGGAAAAAGATATTTCACGCAAATGGAGACCAAAAGCAAGCAGGATTAGCAATACTCATATCAGATAAAATAGTCTTTGAAATAAAGGCTGTGAAAAGAGACAAAAGACACTACATAATGATCAAAGGATCAATCCAAGAAGAAGATATAACAATTATAAATATATATGCATCCAACATAGGAGCACCGCAATATGTAAGGCAAAGGCTAACAAGTATGAAAGGGGAAATTGACAGTAACACAATAATAGTGGGAGACTTTAATACCCCACTCACACCTATGGATAGATCAATTAAACAGAAAATTAGGAAGGAAACATAAACCTTAAATGATACAATGGACCAGTTAGACCTAGTTGATATCTATAGGACATTTCACCCCCAAACAGTGAATTTCACCTTTTTATCAAGTGCACATGGAACATTCTCCAGGATAGATCACATCCTGGGCCATAAATCTAGCCTTGGTAAATTCAAGAAATTTGAAATCATTTTGAACATCTTTTCTGATCATAATGAGGTAAGATTAGATATCAACTACAGGAAAAAAACTGTTAAAAATACAAACATATGGAGGCTAAACAACACACTTCTGAATAACCAACAAATGACACAAGAAATCAAAATATGCCTAGAAACAAATGAAAATGAAAACACGACAACCCAAAACCTATGGGATTCAGTAAAAGCAGTGCTAAGGAGAAGGTTCATAGCAATACAAGCTTACCTCAAGAAACAACAGAAAAATCAAATAAATAATCTAAATTTACACCTAAAGCAACTAGAAAAAGAAGAAATGAAGAACCCCAGGGTTAGTAGAAGGATCAGATCAGTCGCTCAGTCGTGTCCGACTCTTTGCGACCCCATGAATCGCAGCACGCCAGGCCTCCCTGTCCATCACCAACTCCAGGAGTTCACTCAGACTCACGTCCATCGAGTCAGTGATGCCATCCAGCCATCTCATCCTCTGTCGTCCCCTTCTCCTCTTGCTCCCAATCCCTCCCAGCATCAGAGACTTTTCCAATGAGTCAACTCTTCTCATGCGGTGGCCAAAGTATTGGAGTTTCAGCTTTAGCATCAGTCCTTCCAAAGAAATCCCAGGGCTGATCTCCTTCAGAATGGACTGGTTGGATCTCCTTGCAGTCCAAGGGACTCTCAAGAGTCTTCTCCAACACCACAGTTCAAAAGCATCAATTCTTCAGTGGTCAGCTTTCTTCACAGTCCAACTCTCACATCTATACATGACCACTGGAAAAACCATAGCCTTGACTAGACAGACCTCTGTTTGCAAAGTAATGTCTCCGCTTATTAATATGCTATCTAGGTTGGTCATAACTTTTCTTCCAAGGAGTAAGCATCTTTTAATTTCATGGCTGCAGTCACCATCTGCAGTGATTTTGGAGCCCAGAAAAATAAAGTCTGACACTGTTTCCACTGTTTCCCCATCTATTTCCCATGAAGTGATGGGACCGGATGCCATGATCTTCGTTTTCTGAATGTTGAGCTTTAAGCCAACTTTTTCACTCTCCTCTTTCACTTTCATCAAGAGGCTTTTTAGTTCTTCTTCACTTTCTGCCATAAGGGTGGTGTCATCTGCATATCTGAGGTGACTGATATTTCTCCCAGCAATCTTGATTCCAGCTTGTGTTTCTTCCAGTCCAGCGTTTCTCATATAAGTTAAACAAGCAGGGTGACAATATACAGCCTTGATGTACTCCTTTTCCTATCTGGAACTAGTCTGTTGTTCCATGTCTAGTTCTAACTGTTGCTTCCTGACCTGCATACAAATTTCTCAAGAGGCAGGTCAGGTGGTCTGGTATTCCCATCTCTTTCAGAATTTTCCACAGTTTATTGTGATCCACAGTCAAAGGCTTTGGCATAGTCAATAAAGCAGAAATCAATGTTTTTCTGGAACTCTCTTGCTTTTTCCATGATCCAGCGGATGTTGGCAATTTGATCTCTGGCTCCTCTGCCTTTTATTTTTTTATTTTTTTTAACTGTATAATTTTTTTTTTTTTTTTTAACTGTATATGCCTTTTCTAAAACCAGCTTGAACATCAGGAAGTTCATGGTTCACATATTGCTGAAGCCTGGCTTGGAGAATTTTGAGCATTACTTTACTAGCATGTGCTGCTGCTGCTGCTGCTAAGTCGCTTCAGTCGTGTCCGACTCTGTGCGATCCCATAGACAGCAGCCCACTAGGCTCCTCCGTCCCTGGGATTCTCCAGGCAAGAATACTGGAGTGGGTTGCCATTTCCTTCTCCAATGCATGAAAGTGAAAAGTCAAAGTGAAGTTGCTCAGTCGTGTCCGACTCCTAGCGACCCCATGGACTGGAGCCTACCAGGCTCCTCCATCCATGGGATTTTCCAGGCAAGAGTACTGGGGTGGGGTGCCATTGCCTTCCCCTACTAGCATGTGAGATGAGTGCAATTGTGCGGTAGTTTGAGCATTCTTTGGCATTGCCTTTCTTGGGGATTGGAATGAAAACTGACCTTTTCCAGTCCTGTGGCCCCTGCTGAGTTTTCCAAATGTGCTGGCATATTGAGTGCAGCACTCTCACAGCATCATCTTCCAGGATTTGGAATAGCTCAACTGGAATTCCATCACCTCCACTAACTTTGTTCGTAGTGATGCTTTCTAAGGCCCACTTGACTTCACATTCCAGGATGTCTGGCCCTAGGTCAGTGATCACACCATTGTGATTATCTGGGTCATGAAGATCTTTTTTGTACAGTTCTTCTGTGTATTCTTGCCATCTCTTCTTAATATCTTCTGCTTCTGTTAGGTCCATACCATTTCTGTCCTTTATCGAGCCCATCTTTGCATGAAATGTTCCTTTGGTATCTCTGATTTTCTTGAAGAGATCCCTAGTCTTTCCCATTCTGTTGTTTTCCTCTATTTCTTTGCATTGATCGCTGAAGAAGGCTTTCTTATCTCTTCTTGCTATTCTTTGGAACTCTGCATTCAGATGTTTATATCTTTCCTTTTCTCCTTTGCTTTTCGCTTCTCTTGTTTTCACAGCTATTTGTATGGAAATCATAAAAATTAGGGCAGAAATAAATGAAAAAGAAACAAAAGAGACTATAGAAAAAATCAACAAAACTAAAAGCTGGTTCTTTGAGAAGATAAATAGACAAACCATTAACCAAACTCATCAAGGAAAAAAAGGGAGAAGAATCAAATCAACAAAATTAGAAATGAAAATGGAGAAATCCAGACAACACAGAAATACAAAGGATCATAAGAGAGTACTATCAGCAGCTATAAGACAATAAAATGGACAACTTGGAAGAAATGGATGAATTCTTAGAAAAGTATAACCTTCAAAAACTGAACAAGGAAGAAATAGAAAATCTTAACAGACCCATCACAAGCATGGAAATCAAAAGTGTAATAAAAAATCTTCCAACAAACAAAAGCCCAGGACCAGATGGCTCACAGGTGAATTCTACCAAAAAATTTAAAGAGCTAACACCTATCCTACTCAAACTCTTCTAGAGAATTGCAGAGGAAGGGAAACTGCCAAACTCATTCTATGAAGCCACCATCACCCTAATACCAAAACCAGACAAAGATGCCACAAAAAAAGAAAACTATAGGCCAGTATCACAGATGAACATAGATGCAAAAATCCTGAACAAAATTCTAGCAGACAGAATCCCACAACATATTAAAAAGATCATACATCATGACCAAGTGGGCTTTATCCCAGGGATGCAAGGATTCTTCAATATCCTCAAATCAATCAATGTAATATACCACATTAAGAAATTGAAAGATAAAAACCATATGATTATCTCAATAGATGCAGAGAAAGCCTTTGACAAAATTCAATATCTGTTTATGATAAAAGCCCTCCAGAAAGCAGGCATAGAAGGAACATACCTCAACATAATAAAAGCCATATATGATAAACCCACAGCAAACATTATCCTCAATGGTGAAAAATTGAAAGCATTTCCCCTAAAGTCAGGAATAAGACAAGGGTGCCCACTCTCACTACTACTATTCAACATAGTTTTGGAAGTTTTGGCCACAGCAATCAGAGAAGAAAAAGAAATAAAAGGCATCTAGATTGGAAAAGAAGAAGTAAAACTCTCATTGTTTGCAGATGACATGATCCTCTACATAGAAATCCCTAAAGACACCACCTGGAAGAAGCACAAGCTGGAATCAAGATTGCTGGGAGAAATATCAATAACCTCAGATACACAGATGACACCACCCTTATGGCAGAAAGTGAAGAGGAACTAAAGAGCTTCTTGATGAAAGTGAAAGAAGAGAGTGAAAAAGTTGGCTTAAAGCTCAACATTCAGAAAACGAAGATCATGGCATCCGGTCCCATCACTTCATGGGAAATAAACAGGGAAACAGTGGAAACAGTGTCAGACTTTATTTTTTGGGGCTCCAAAATCACTGCAGATGGTGACTGCAGCCATGAAATTAAAAGACGCTTACTCCTTGGAAGGAAAGTTATGACCAACCTAGATAGCATATTAATAAGCAGAGACATTACTTTGCGAACAGAGGTCCGTCTAGTCAAGGCTAGGGTTTTTCCTGTGCTCATGTATGGATGTGAGAGTTGGGCTGTGAAGAAGGCTGACCACTGAAGAATTGATGCTTTTGAACTGTGGTTTTGGAGAAGACTCTTGAGAGTCCCTTGGACTGCAAGGAGATCCAACCAGTCCATTCTGAAGGAGATCAGCCCTGGGATTTCTTTGGAAGGAATGATGCTAAAGCTGAAACTCCAGTACTTTGGCCACCTCATGCAAAGAGCCGACTCATTGGAGAAAACTCTGATGCTGGGGGGGATTGGGGGCAGAAGGAAAAGGGGATGACACAGGATGAGACCACTGGATGGACGTGAGTTTGAGTGAACTCTGGCAGTTGGTGATGGACAGGGAGGCCTGGCGTGCTGCGATTCATGGGGTCACAAAGAGTCGGACATGAATGAGTGACTGAACTGAACTGAACTAAAGACACCACCAGAAAATTACTACAGCTAATCAATGAATATAGTAAAGTTGCAGGATATAAAATGAACACAAAGAAATCCCTTGCATTCCTATACACTAACAATGAGAAAATAGAGAAATTAAGGAAACAATTCTATTCACCACTGCAATGAAAAGAATAAAATACTTAGGAATAAATCTACCTAAAGAAACAAAAGACTATGTAGAAAACTATAAAACACTGATGAAAGAAATCAAAGATGACACAAATAGATGGAGAAATATACCATGTTCATGGATCAGAAGAATTGGTATAATGAAAATGAATATACTACCCAAAGCAATCTATAGATTCAATGCAATCCCTATCAAGATACCAATGGTATTTTTCAGAGAACAAGTAATTTCACAATTTGTATGGAAATACAAAAAAATTCAAATAGCCAAAGCAATCTTGAGAAAGAATGGAAGTGGAGGAATCAACATGCCTGACTTCAGACTATACTACAAAGCTACAGTCATTGAGACAGTATGGTACTGACACAAAGACAGAAATATAGATCAATGGAACAAAACAGAAAGCCCAGAGATAAATCCACGCACCTATGGACACCTTATCTTTGATAAAAGAAGCAAGAATATACAATGGAGAAAAGACAATCTCTTTAACAAGTGGTGCTGGGAAAACTGGTCAACCACTTGTAAAAGAACGAAACTAGAACACTTTCTGACACCATACACAAAAAGAAACTCAAAATGGATTAAAGATCTAAATATAAGACCAGAAACTATAAAACTCCTAGAGGAAAACATAGACAAAACACTCTCTGACATAAATCCCAGCAGGATCCTCTATGACCCACCTCCCAGAGAAATGGAAATAAAAGCAAAAATAAACAAATGGGACCTAATTAAACTTAAAAGCTTTTGCACAAGGAAGGAAACTATAAGCAAGATGAAAAGACAGCCTTCAGAATGGGAGAAAATAATAGGAAATGAAGTAACTGACAAAAAATTAATCTCAAAGATATACAAGCAGCTCATGCAGCTCAATTCCAGAAAAATAAACGACTCAATCAAAAAATAGGCCAAAGAACTAAACAGACATTTCTCCAAAGAAGACATATAGATGGCTAACAAACACATGAAAACATGCTCAACATCACTCATTATCAGAGAAAGGCAAATCAAAACCACAATGAGATACCATCTCATGCCGGTCAGAATGGCTGCTATCAAAAAGTCTACAAAGAATAAATGCTGGAGAGGGTGTGGAGAAAAGGGAACCCTCTTACACTGTTGGTGGGAATGCAAACTAGAACAGTCACTGTGGAGAACAGTGTGGAGATTCCTTAAAAAACTAGAAATAGAACTGCCATATGGCCCAGTAATCCCACTACTGGGCATACACACTGAGGAAACCAGAATTGAAAGAGACACATGTACCCCAATGTTCATCGCAGCACTATTTACAATAGCTAGGACATGGAAGCAACCTACATGTCCATCAGCAGATGAATGGATAAGAAAGCTGTGGTACATATACACAATGGATGAAACTGGAGCCTATTATACAGAGTGAAGTAAGTCAGAAAGAAAACACCAATACAGTATATTAACACATATATATGGAATTTAGAAAGATGGTAACAATGACCCTATATGCAAGACAGCAAAAGAGACACAGATGTAAAGAACAGACTTTTGGACTCTGTGGGAGAAGGCAAGGGTGGGATGATTTGAGAGAATAGCATTGACACATGTATATTACCATATGTGAAACATTGCCAGTCCAGGTTCGATGCATGAGACAGGGCGCTCAGGACCAGTGCACGGGGACGACCCTGAGGGATGGGATGGGGAGGGAGGTGGAAGGGGGGTTCAGGATGCAGGATGGGGGACACATGTACACCCATGGCTGATTCATGTCAATGTATGGCAAAAACCACTACAATATTGTAAAGTAATTAGCCTCCAATTAAAATTAATTATTTTTTTTAAAAAAGGATGACCATGCAATCTTTTTGTTTCCATTTAAAATAGGGCAGGGCTTCCTTGGTAGCTCAGTGGTTAAGAATTTGCCTTGCAATACAGGGGACACTGGTTTGATCCTTGGTCTGGGAGAATCAAGTGGCTAGGCCTGTGCGCCACAACTGCTGAGCCCGTGTACCCAGAGCCTGAGCTCTGTAACAGGGAGACCACCATAGGGGGAAGCCCTTGCATTGCATCAAAGAGTGGCATCCGCTTGCCGCATTTGGAAATGGGTGGCGCACAGCGATGAGGACCCACACCTACGACAACCAAAAAAAGGAATAGATAAACAAATAAATAAATCTTTTTTTCAAAAAAAAATAGAGCAAATTATTACCGGAGGCGTAAATCTTCCCACATTTTCAGTAATCCACAGAGCATTACTATCTCATAGTACTTTTTCCAACATTCAACAGCTTCTGCCGCAGATGGATCTTCTTTAATATTGCTCTGATACTCAATGAGTTCAACTCGCTTGTTTTTATACTTCTCCAAAGTTTTTTTGAAACGTTGTGCAATAGGGCCAGGTATAGTTCCATCTTGTATATCACACCACCTGAAAAGTATCAGTACAGTGACAATGTTTATCTTACATAATGTGATGAGTAAGTTTTTAACTATACTTACAAATTAATTCTTTCTTCAATCAAAGCAGTATAATTCTCACAACTTTCTTCATCATCCCAGTCTCTCCAAAGAAAGTCATAAAAAAACCTATGACAAATCAAATTGAGATGACAGTGATCAAAATCAGCCAGTACCATGTTTATAATTAAAAAGATATCCTGATGTCAGAAATCTTTATATGAATCTTAATTCTTTAAAAAAATCAGTCAGTTCAGTTCAATCACTCAGTTGTGTCTGACTCTTTGCGACCCCAGGGACTGCAGCACTCCAGGCTTCCCTGTCCATCACCAATATTTCAAAATAAACTTTCAGTGAACTAATATTAAAAGTAAAACTTCGAACATTAGATGATCTGCATTATATTTCAAGTTACTACAGATAATGTTTCTTGAAGTGGGATTATAAAATTCATGTTCCACATTTCATAGACTGTGGCTGATCTTGTTTACCAAAGAAATAATATCTGAGACAGAATCATATTTTATATTGGGGGAGTATTAGGAAAACAAAGACCTGCCCCCCAATATTCTGTATTATGCTGACATATAGCTTCTCTCAAATTGTATCAATGTGTAAGAAGCAATCATAATGGGGATGATGACATCTGGTACTTGTAATGCTTTTAAATGTGAAAAATGAAATCTAATATATTTAAGATGCTTAAATATGAGCAGAATATGGTGGTTTTGTTTTTTGGGTTATTTTTTTGCCACCCCTTGCAGCCTTCCAGATCTCAGTTTCCTGACCAGGAATTGAACCTGGGTCCCATCAGTGAAAGCCAAGGAATACCCCAGAATTTAGTATGACTTATCTCTAGAAGTTTTTAAAATTCAATTTTTGTAAAATGCAAGATCAAAACCCAGCAAACTTACTGGCCACATAAAACACTTCCACAAGAGAGAATATTTTAGGTACAAATATATACATTGAAAATAGAAAAATTGATTTCAGCAGTGAGTAAAAGTTAAATAAAGTACCTATATGAACAAGACTTACATATTAACTCAACTTTTAAAATATGAGAACTTTCAGAAGTAAAAAGTTCTAATACCTTACAACTTCCAAGGCCAAAGCAATATCATGTAAGTCAGAATCTTGTCCTTCAACAGGGTACACTTCCAAGAGAGACACACTATGCTCTAGTTCTTCCAAAATCTCATCAACCAAGTCTCTTGGAATATTTGCAATGTTAGAAGAAAAGGGCTCAGCAACAGAGACAGTAGCTTTGAAACAAGACGATGAGCTCTGGCTTGGTTTACAAGTTACCTAAGATAAATATAAAGTTTGTAGTTGTGAATGAAAGTAAATTACAAAGATTCTTCCTTAAATATGAGCTACTTATAACATTTCTTCTTTTAAATTTTTATGACTTCCCTAACAGTCGACGTACATAATAACAATAGATCAATACAGAATAAAATATCAAGACAAATTTTCAAACTACTTCTTAAACAATTATTAGTATTTAAGGTTCATGAGAGGAACTGTTTCCTACATAATTTCTAAGTTTGAGTTGCCAAACTTTTGGATTTTATAAACAGTATTAAAAATTTTTTGGACTAATTTTGCCACAAAAGTATGTCTTAAAATATCCTATTGTCTATATTGGACACGGAAGCCTGGCCTGCAGTAGTCCATGTGGTCATAGAGTCCAACACTACTGAGCAGCTGAACTGATTATCTGTATTACAGTATTAGTAAAAGAGAGGATTGCTAAGCTAAGTTGCTTCAGTCGTGCCCAACTCTGTGCGACCCCATAGACAGCAGCCCACCAGGCTCCCCCGTCCCTGGGATTCTCCAGGCAAGAACACTGGAGTGGGTTGCCACTTCCTTCTCCAGTGCATGAAAGTGAAAAGTGAAAGTGAAGTCGCTCAGTTGTGTCCGACTCTTTGCAACCCCGTGGATTGCAGCCTACCAGGCTCCTCCATCCATAGGATTTTCCAGGCAAGAGTACTGGAGTGGGTTGCCACTGCCTTCTCCAAAAGAAAGGATTATAAAATATCAAAAAAGTAGAATGGATATAATTAAAAAGTTAAGTCCTAAAAAGAAAAGTAAAAGGTAAAGTCCTTAGGTTGAATAAATTTAGTTTCATAAACAATACACTTGTGTTTTCTTGCCTTATTTCACCACAATAGAGTGATAACCTCTAGCATGTCTGAAAATAAGTGCATGAAATCACTGAGTTGACAGAAGCTTTATTTCTTTTTAAAGTCTTTATTGCCATTGTTACAATATTGCTTCTGTTTTATGTTTTGTTTTTTGGTGGGGAGTCATGGGGTCTTAGCTGTCTGACCAGGGATCAAACCAGCACATCCTGCATTGAAAGAAGAAATCTTAACCAACGCACAGTAGCTTTAAAAATTAATAAATTACACTAAGTATTAGCACAAAATACAGAATTACAGAAGTTGGTACAAATTTTCAGCTGTAAGATGAAAAAAGTTTAAGGATCTAACATATAACATAGTGACTACAGTTGATTTGTTATTCAGTCACCAACTCATGTTCAACTCTTTATGATCCCACGGACTGCAGCACTCCAGGCCTCTCTGTCCCTCACCATCTCCCAGAGTTTGCTCAAATTCATGTCCACTGAGTCTGTGATGCCATCCAACCATCTCATCTTCTGTTGCCCCTTTCTCCTCCTGCCTTCAATCTTTCCCAACATCAGGGTCTTTTCAAATGAGTCAGCTGTTCGCATCAGGTGGTCAAAAGATTGGAGCTTCAGCTTCAGCATCAGTCCTTCCAATGAAAATTCAGGCTTGATTCCCTTTAGGATTGACTGGTTTGATCTCCTTGCTGTCTAAGGGACTCTCAAGAGTCTTCTCCAACACCACAGTTCAAAAGCATCAATTCTTCAGCGCTCAGCTTTTCTTATGGTCCAATTCTCACATCCATACATAGAAAATCCTTAACTTGGTCTATACAGACCTTTGTTGGTGAAGTGATGTCCCTGCTTTTTAATATGCTGTCTAGGTTTGTCATAGCTTTTCTTCGAAGGAGCAAGTGTTTTTTAATTTCATGACTGTAGTCACCATTCACAGTGATTTTGAAGCACAAGAAAATAAAATCTGCCACCTTTTCCATTTTTTCCCCATCTATTTGCCATGAAGTATATGTATATATGATTTCCCTGGTGGCTCAGACAGTAAAGCGTCTGCCTACAATGTGGGAGACCCAGGTTCAAGCCCTGGGTTGGGAAGATCCCCTGGAAAAGGAAATGGCAACCCACTCCAGTACTCTTGCCTGGAAAATCCTATGGACAGAGGAGCTTGGAAGGCTACCGTCCACAGGGTCACAAAGAGTAGGACACGACTGAGTGCCTTCACTTTCACTTTTTCATATGTATGTATAAAATTAACATGTATTATACTCTATCTTACAATCTTGTCAATTATAACTCAATAAAACTGAAAAAAATAAACACTACCAATAATACATTTTGAATATTTTCAAATACATGTACAATAAAAGTATTACTTTTTTTTTTTTTTTACATATACAGCATTTTGGTGCTTAATTTATTAAAAGGAATCAAGTTACAATCAATTGACTGTTTGGTTTTCTTACCTAACCATGCTTTCTTTCCTTCTCTTTTTTAAACTTTCTATTTTGTGTTGGGCATAGCCAATTAACAAACAATGTTGTGACAGTTTCAGGTGAATAGCAAAGTGACTCAACCATACATATACATGTGTCCATAATTTATTAAAAGACGCTTACTCCTTGGAAGGAAAGTTATGACCAACCTAGATAGCATATTCAAAAGCAGAGACGTCACTTTGCCAACAAAGGTTTGCCTAGTCAAGGCTATGGTCTTTCCTGTAGTCATGTATGGATGTGAGAGCTGGACTGTGAAGAAGGCTGAGCGCCGAAGAATTGATGCTTTTGAACTGTGGTGTTGGAGAAGACTCTTGAGAGTCCCTTGGACTGCAAGGAGATCCAACCAGTCCATTCTGAAGGAGATCAGCCCTGGGATTTCTTTGGAATGATGCTAAAGCTGAAACTCCAGTATTTTGGCCACCTCATGCGAAGAGCTGACTGATTGGAGAAGACTCTGATGCTGGGAGGGATTGGGGGCAGGAGGAGAAGGGGACGACAGAGGATGAGATGGCTGGATGGCATCACTGACTTGATGAATATGAGTCTGAGTGACCTCCGAGAGCTGGTGATGGATAGGGAGGCCTGGCGTGCTGCAGTTCATGGGGTCGCAAAGAGTCGGACACGACTGAGCGACTGACCTGACCTGATAATTTATTTTCATATAACACAGAATTGAATTGTCTTCTGATAGTATGTAATGTAATAAGTTTCAAACACAATTTTTTTGTCATCAAAACCACAGATTTGAAATATCTATCTGAAATAGGAGTACCATTTGTGATTGCAAATATTAATTTCTACACAGGATAATTGACCTTTAAGGCAATCAGATTTACGATGTCAAATATGCTACAATATTTAACCTGCTACTGCTACTGCTGCTAAGTCACTTTAGTCGTGTCCAACTCTGCGACTCCATAGACAGCAGCCCATCAAGCTCCCCCGTCCCTGGGATTCTCCAGGCAAGAACACTGGGGTGGGTTGCCATTTCCTTCTCCAATGCATGGAAGTGAAAAGTGAAAGTGAAGTCGCTCAGTCATATCTGACTCTTAGCGACCCCATGGACTGCAGCCTACCAGGCTCCTCCATCCATGGGATATTCCAGGCAAGAGTACTGGAGTGGGGTGCCATTGCCTTTTCCGACAATCTTTAACTTATAAACCTATAAAAGCAAAATCTTAGATAAAAGCTTGGAAGTAGATGTATTATACTAAAAAGTCACTTTTCATAGGAAAAAATTTCAAATTTTACCCATAATTTTCTGATCTAGTTTATTCTTTCCTAATATAACTAAACCTCATAATTCAGATAAATGAAGATTAAAGATAAATAATGGGAAAAAAAGACCCAAATTAATTAAAGCCTAATTTACTAATTTTTAAGAAGTGCACTTTTGTTATTTTTACATTTTTTGAGTAATTGAAAGTAGGCTAATAAATATTATCTAATACTATGAGATTCGATTTAATGATAACTGTTTACAGGAAAATGTGTGCAAATACCCCTCCTTACCCTCTTTTTACACTGTTAACTTGTTAAGAAACTTAAATAAATGTAAACTTTTGCGAACCTTTGTTTAAGTATCCAAGCCTCAAATTTATAAAGTTACACTTTGGTCTTAAAAAGAACTGATAATTTCACGCAAAGTAAAAGGATCAGGTGAAAATTATTTACCTCAACCAATATACCAACAAAAGGGATAGAAGATTCTTCATATTTCACAAAGAATAACTCAGGATTAGCTTTCCAGACTCCAAGCCATCTGTCTTTCAACTTTAATTTTTCTGATAGATATTTACTCATAGCATCATCAGCATCTTCTGCCTAGCAAAACAAAAATATGTACACACATATATATGAAATTATAGATTTATATGTAAGTATTTTTACTGATTTCTATTCAAGTATGCAGCCCATATACCCTTAAAATAATGAAAAAATCAGAAATAATAGATTTTAACTGAATCTATTTTTAATGAAAAATAGAAACATTAAAAAATTAGAATAAATTTAAAAGGTATCTAATCACTCAATAGAGTAATTCAGAGATGAGACATCTACTTATTATTTTTTAAGTAATTTGTTTTATTGATCTACTAAGCAATTTCAGTTCAGCCACTCAGTTGTGTCTGACTCTTTGCAACGCCATGGACTGCAGCATACTAGGCCTCCCTGTTTGAGCATGCTCAAACTCATGTCCATCGAGTTGGTGATGTCATCCAAACATCTCATCCTCTGTCATCCCCTTCAATCTTTCCCAGCATCAGGGTCTTTTCAAGTGAGTTAGTTCTTTACATCAGGTGGTCAAAGGATTGGAGTTTCAGCTTCAGCATTAATCCTTCCAATGAATGTTCAGGACTGATTTCCTATACGATTGACTGGTTGGATCTCCTTGCAGTCCAAGGGACTCTCAAGAGTCTTCTCCAACACCACAGTTCAAAAGTATCAATTCTTCAGCGCTCAGTTTTTTTTATGGTCCAACTCTCACATTCATACATGACTACTGGAAAAACCATAGCCTTGACTAGTCAGACCTTTGTCGGCAAAATAATGTCTCTGCTTTTTAATATGCTGTCTAGGTTGGTCACAATTTTGCTTCCAAGGAGCAAGTGTCTTTTAATTTTGTGGATGCAGTCACTATCTGCAGTGATTTTGGAGCCCAAGAAAACAAAGTTTGTCACTGTTTGCATTGCCTCATCTATTTGCCATGACGTGATGGGACTGGATGCTATGATCTTAGTTTTTTGAATGCTGAGTTTTAAGTCAGCTTTTTCACTCTCCTCTTTCACCTTCATCAAGAGGCTTTTTAGTTCCTCTTCACTTTCTGCCATAAGGGTGGTGTCATCTGCATATCTGAGGTTATTGGTATTTCTCCCAGCAACCCTGATTCCTACTTGTGCTTCATCCAGCCCAGCATTTTGCATAATGAACTCTGCATATAAGTACATAATCAGGGTGACAATATACAGCCTTGACGTACTCCTTTCCCAATTTGGAACCAGTCTGTGGTTCCATGTCCAGTTCTGACTGTTTCTTCTTGACTTGCATACAGATTTCTCAGGAGGCAGGTCAGGTGGTCTGGCATTCACATCTCTAAGAATTTTCCAAAGTTTGTTGTGAGCCACACAGTCAAAGGCTTTGGCATAGTCAATAAAGCAGAAGTAGATGTCTTTCTGGAATTCTCTTGCTTTTTCTATGATCCAACAGATGTTGGCAATTTGATCTCTGGTTCCTCTGACTTTTCTAAATCCAGCTTGAACATCTGGAAGTTCTTGGTTCACGTACCACTGAAGCCTGGCTTGGAGAATTTTGAGCATTACTTTGCTAATGTGTGAGAATGACAGCAATTTTGAACATTCTTTAGTATTGCCTTTGAGATTGGAATGAAAACTGACCTTTTCCAGTCCTGCAGCCACTGGTGAGTGTTCCCAATTTGCTGGCATATTGAGTGCAGCACTTTAACAGGATCATCTTTTAGGATTTGAAATAACAACTGGGATTCCATCACCTCCAATAGCTTTGTTTGTGGTAATGCTGAAGGCCCACTTGACTTCATATTGCAAGATGTCTGGCTCTAGGTGAGTGATCACAGTTATCTGAGTCATTAACATCTTTTTTGTATAGTTCTCCTGTGTATTCTTGCCGCCTCTTAATATTTTCTGCTTCTGTTAGGTCCATACCATTTCTGTCCTTTATTGTGCCCATCTTTGCATGAAATGTTCCCTTAGTATCTCTAATTTTCTTGAAGAGCTCTCTAGTCTTTCCCATTCTATTGTTTTCCTCTATTTCCTTTATCACATAGGAAGGCTTTCCTATCTCTCTGCTATTCTTTGGAACTCTGCATTCAAATGGGTATATCTTCTCTTTTCTCCTTTGCCTTTCACTTCTCTTTTTTTCTTAGCTATTTGTAAGGCTTTCTCAGACAACCATTTTGCCTTTTTGCATTTCTTTTTATTGGGGATGGTCTCCGTCACCGCCTCCTGTATGATGTCACGAATCTCCATCCATAGTTCTTCAGGCATTCTATCAGATCTAATCCTTTGAATCTATTTTTTCACTTCCACTGTATAATCATAAAGGATTTGACTTAGGTCATACCCGAGTGGCCTAGTTGCTTTCCCTACTTTCTTGAATTTAAGTCTTAGTTTTGCAATAAGGGGTTCATGATCTGAGTCACAGTCAGCTCCTGGTCTTGTTTGTGCTGACTATATACAGCTTCTCCATCTTTGGCTGCAAAGAATATAAACAATCTGATTTTGGTGTTGACCATCTGGTGATATCCATGTGTAGAGTCGTCTTTTGTGTTGTTGGAAGAGGGTGTTTGCTATGACCAGTGTGATCTCTTGGCAAAACTCAGCCTTTGCCCTGCTTCATTTTGTACTCCAAGGCCAAACTTGCCTATTACTCCAGGTAGCTCTACTGTAATTATACATACAAAAACATGGTTATTATCATGTTTAAAAACCTAGTCATGAATTTTTTCTGAACTTTAAAGATTTAATGACGTATTTAGAATTTACTCAGCACATAAAATTTAAAAATAGAAATCCATTCTATAAAACAAATGAGCATACTAAGAATTCAATAAATATTTTGCCGATTTGGTTTTCTGCATTTCAATTCAACTACCTCAGGATGATAATCTAAACTAGTATGAAACTCAGACATTAAACCCTGACTGATTAATGACAGTGAAACAGGAAAAGGAGTACGTCAAGGCTGTATACTGTCACCCTGCTTATTTAACTTATATGCAGAGTACATCATGAGAAATGCTGGGCTGGATGAAGCACAAGCTGGAATCAAGATTGCCGGGAGAAATATCAGTAACCTCAGATTTGCAGATGATACCACCCTTATGGCAGAAAGTGAAGAGGAACTAAAAAGCCTCTTGATGAAAGTGAAAGAGGAGAGTGAAAAAGTTGGCTTAAAGCTCAACATTCAGAAAACGAAGATCATGGCATCTGGTCCCATCACTTCATGGCAAATACATGGGGAAACAGTGGAAACAGTGGCAGACTTTATTTTGGGGGCTCCAAAATCACTGCAGATGGTGACTGCAGCCATGAAATTAAAAGACGCTTAATCCTGGGAAGAAAAGTTATGACCAGGGTACTGATAAGGCCTATCTTCCTTCAGCTCTCAAAAAAACTGGAAAATGCTATGTGATCTGTTTGAAGGAAAAATCGAATTGGAATTCCTTTAACAGGGCCTGGGAACCTCTATCAAGGTGTTAGTCCTGTAAGCGTGGAGTAAATTTACTTTTGTGACGTGCACGTTCTTTGTGCACTCTGTGCCCACACCCGCACGGAAGGTGGCCCCGAGTCGCTCGGGGCCGCCATCCTCTTGTCCTCACCTTGTAGCCCCGCAGCACTTCGTCGCAGTACAGCGCCACCTTCTCCTCCCGCCACATTCCTCTCGTGGAGAACACGCACACCGGGGGCAGCGGCTGCGCCTCCTCGTCTTCCTCGGGCACTGAGAGCAAGGGCTCCTCTTCCTCCTCTTCTGGCCCCTGTCCCGGGCCCTCGGCCTGAGAGCCCGGCAGGAGCTGGAGCCGCCGCCGGGCCGCCTCCCGGCCCGCTTTCCCCTTCACCGGGCGAGGGGAGGCCACCACCGACCGCACCGGGGACGCGGCGCTCTTCAGGGCCGCTGCCATCACCAAGTTCCCGGTGAGCGCCGAGACAATCTTCTCGCCTCGCCGGCCGGGGCTGACGGCTCGGACCGCGTCCTCAGGCACCCGGGACCCCGACGCCATCCCCTCAGCACCCTGCAGGCCAGCGGCAGCCGTTAGTCACTTTTCCGGCCCGGGCCGCGCGGGTCAATGAGCGAGCCGTACCTGCAGGTCCCGCACGAGCGCGGCGGCCCGAGGGGATGCCGCCCGGAGTGGGTTGGGGGATGAGGTTGTTGGCCGCGGGTCGGAATCTGGGGGTTGGGGGCGGGTAGGGATGCTGTGGGGCGCGACGGGGGCGGGACGGGATGGAAGGAAGGTTCTGGGCGAGCTGTTGGCGGGCGGAGGAGGGGCGCCACAAGATGACCGCCCGCTTGGCGCCCGCTGGGTCTGGTGATGGTGGTGGTGGTTTAGTCACTCAGTCTTGTCCGATTTTTTGGTACCCCATAGACTGCAGCCCACCAGGCTCCTCTGTCCATGAGATTTTCCAGGCAAGAATACTGGAGTGAGGCGCCAGGGGATCTTCCCCACCCAGGGATTGAACCTGGGTCTCTTGCATTGCAGGCAGAGTCCTTACCAACTGAGATATCAGACGCTGGGTCTGACCTCACCTTGCCCTCTTTAGAACCGTCTCTTTAGAGACGGAATTCTCTCCCAAAGGAAGATTTCCGTAGGGTCCTCATACGTTTTCAGGATGATTGTGGGACACCCTCCATGTCTTCATAACCTAATATATGTAGGTGCTACCTAACCATGCACACGTGTCTGCTCAAATACAGCCTGAAAGAAAGTTTATTTTTATACTGAGTGGCAATGGTAGCTGGACCTTTCTGGTTATTACTAGAGGAAAATCTAGTGACAAGTCCAGCAACCTAGGTTTCCCCTCAATTCTTTACAAGTTTCCCAAAATAAAATTTTCTTTACATTTTAAAGAAGACACTTTATGCCAAGGAGGATAGGTTTGGTCTATTTTCATGTCCCTTTTTTGCTGCTCAAAATTCTCACGTGAAAGAATATGTTTGGTAACAGTTCAGCTGCACTCAAATTTCCAACTGGGAGTAATGTGTGCGAATGAGGAACGCTTTCACAATAAAAGTCTGCTCAAGATAATAGTTTTGGAGAACAGAGACCGTTCGTTTCTGTTATTTCTTCTATTGAAAGTACTGTTGAGCCAATTGGAATAACTTTTGTTTACAGTCTAGCTGTGAAATACTGCACTGGGGCTGACAGCTCCCACGGAGAGAAACAGCATTGGGAAAACACCTGCTTGCCTTCCTGCTCATCTGGAAGGACATTGTGTTAAATTTGCAGTTTATTTTGAGGAAAATATTAGTATTAATACCGTGTAACTATAGTTCAGGGAATAATTACAACATTCATCATATTTGACTCTTAAGCTTATTCCTTTTGTCAGAAGTCCTGGATTTTTAAAAAAATTATCCCTAACTATAGATTTTAGAGGTTCGTGACATTGTACAGGAGACAGGGATCAAGATCATCCCCATGGAAAAGAAATGCAAAAAAGCAAAATGGCTCTCTGGGGAGGCCTTACAAATAGCTGTGAAAAGAAGAGAAGTGAAAAGCAAAGGAGAAAAGGAAAGATATAAACATCTGAATGCAGAGATGTTTATTTATTCCAAAGAATAGCAAGAAGAGATAAGAAAGCCTTCTTCAGCGATCAATGCAAAGAAATAGAGGAAAACAACAGAATGGGAAAGACTAGGGATCTCTTCAAGAAAATCAGAGATACCAAAGGAACATTTCATGCAAAGATGGGCTTGATAAAGGACAGAAATGGTATGGACCTAACAGAAGCAGAAGATATTAAGAAGAGGTGGCAAGAATACACAGAAAAACTGTACAAAAAAGATCTTCATGACCCAGATAATCACAATGGTGTGATCACGGACCTAGAGCCAGACATCCTGGAATGTGAAGTCAAGTGGGCCTTAGAAAGCATCACTAAGAACAAAGCTAGTGGAGGTGATGGAATTCCAGTTGAGCTATTCCAAATCCTGAAAGATGATGCTGTGAGAGTGCTGCACTCAATATGCCAGCACATTTGGAAAACTCAGCAGGGGCCACAGGACTGGAAAAGGTCAGTTTTCATCCCAATCCCAAAGAAGATCAGATCAGATCAGATCAGTCACTCAGTCGTGTCCGACTCTTCGCGACCCCATGAACTGCAGCACGCCAGGCCTCCCTGTCCATCACCAGCTCCCGGAGGTCACCCAGACTCACACCCAACAAGTCGGTGATACCATCCAGCCATCTCATCCTCTGTCGTCCCCTTCTCCTCCTGCCCCCAATCCCTCCCAGCATCAGAGTCTTCTCCAATGAGTCAACTCTTCGCATGAGGTGGCCAAAATACTGGAGTTTCAGCTTGAGCATCATTCCTTCTAAAGAAATCCCAGGGCTGATCTCCTTCAGAATGGACCGGTTGGATCTCCTTGCAGTCCAAGGGACTCTCAAGAGTCTTCTCCAACACCACAGTTCAAAAGCATCAATTCTTCGGCGCTCAGCCTTCTTCACAGTCCAACTCTCACATCCATACATGACCACAGGAAAGACCATAGCCTTGACTAGGCGAACCTTTGTTGGTAAAGTGATGTCTCTGATTTTGAATATGCTATCTAGGTTGGTCATAACTTTCCTTCCAAGGAGTAAGCATCTTTTAATTTCATGGCTGCAGTCACCATCTGCAGTGATTTTGGAGCCCAGAAAAACAAAGTCTGACACTGTTTCCACTGTTTCCCCATCTATTTCCCGTGTAGTGATGGGACCAGATGCCATGATCTTCGTTTTCTGAATGTTGAGCTTTAAGCCAACCTTTTCACTCTCCACTTTCACTTTCATCAAGAGGCTTTTTAGCCCCTCTTCACTTTCTGCCATAAGAGTCGTGTCATCTGCATATCTGAGGTTATTGATATTTCTCCCAGCAATCTTGATTCCAACTTGTGTTTCTTCCAGTCCAGCATTTCTCATGATGTACTCTGCATAGAAGTTAAATAAACATGGTGACAATATGCAGCCTTGACGTACTCCTTTTCCTATTTGGAACCAGTCTGTTGTTCCATGACCAGTTCTAACTGTTGCTTCCTGACCTGCATACAGATTTCTCAAGAGGCAGATCAGGTGGTCTGGTATTCCCATCTCTTTCAGAATTTTCCACAGTTTATTGTGATCTACACAGTCAAAGGCTTTGGCATAGTCAATAAAGCAGAAATAGATGTTTTTCTGGAACTCTCTTGCTTTTTCCATGATCCAGCGGATGTTGGCAATTTGATCTCTGGTTCCTCTGCCTTTTCTAAAACCAGCTTGAACATCAGGAAGTTCACAGTTCACATATTGCTGAAGCCTGGCTTGGAGAATTTTGAGCATTACTTTACTAGCGTGTGAGATGAGTGCAATTGTGCGGTAGTTTGAGCATTCTTTGGCATTGCCTTTCTTTGGGATTGGGATGAAAACTGACCTTGATCAGGTGGCCTGGTATTCCCATCTCTTTCAGAATTTTCCATAGCTTATTGTGATCCACACAGTCAAAGGCTTTGGCACCTAGACAAGGTTAGACACCCTTGTCTAACTCAATGAAATTATGTCTAACTCAATGAAATCCCAAAGAAAGGATATATGTATGTATATATTTTATCATCGTCCTTACCAAAGACAACCACCTATTCACCCATCTGCACTCTTCACTAGGATTATGAAAATAAGAATCTTGTCGTTTATTTCTATAACTTAGGCTTCTATACACTGCCTGGCAAATAGCAGCCTCCTAACAAATTGTTTTCTTTTCTTTTTCTCTGGTGGGAGGTTTTGTTTTTGTTTTTTAACTTTTGACTAAGACAAGTGGTCTCTGTTACATATATTCTTTACACTGTGAGAAAAAGGTCTTTTCTTCCCAGAGGTGATACTTAAGCTGAATCTTGATTCTGAAAGCAGTATCTGTTCCCTGAACCAATTTGGCAATATGGAAAAGCATAAGAAAAAAGAAAATTTAAGTAAATTTACTTTCAATACCAGGCAATAACAATTGTTAAATTTTGTAATATTTTTTCAATATTTTTTTCTATCACATTATTGCAAAGTTTTGGTCGTAATAATTTCATTTTTTATTTAGTGTATCATAAACATTTTCTTATCATTGCAAATTATTTAAACACATAATTTTCAATAACTACATTCAGTTGTTTGGTATGGATATAATTTCCAAAAACCTATGCTTTCAGATATTGGTTACATTAATTTGTATAATAATAAATATGCCATTTTTAATATCTTTGTGCGTAAATTTTTGAAAATTTCAGATCCCCACCCACCAGAAAAGTGGGGTTCCTGAACCATTTTAAGGCTATCAATATTGCAAAATTGTTTCCCAAAAAAGATGTATTAATTTCTACTTCCATTAGCAGATAAGATTCCCAGATTGGCTGTGTGAATGGCTCAGAGGTTAAAGGGTCTGCCTGCAATGCAGGAGTTCTGGGTTCGATCCCTGAGTCAGGAAGATCCCCTGGAGAAGGAAATGGCAGCCCATTCCAGTATTCTTGCCTGGAGAATCCCATGGACAGAGGAGCCCGGTGGGCTACAGTCCACGGGGTCGCAAAGAGTCAGACACAACTGAGCAACTTCACTTTATTTTTCACTTCTATAGGTGTCTAAGGCAGGGGTTAGAATGGGTGTGGAGTAGGGTAAACATTCTAGATGGAGAGAGTTGTTAATGGTTTTACAGAGGAGTAAAATAACTTGGCCCAGAGAAGGCAGTGGCACTCCACTCCAGTACTTCTGCCTAGAAAATCCCATGGACGGAGGAGCCTGGTGGGCTGCAGTCCATGGGGTCGCTAAGAGTCAGACATGACTGAACGACTTCCCTTTCACTTTTCACTTTCACACATTGAAGAAGGAAATGGCAACCCACTCCAGTGTTCTTGCCTGGAGAATCCCAGGGACGGGGAAGCCTGGTGGGCTGCCGTCTATGGGGTCGCACAGAGTCGGACACGACTGAAATGACTTAGCAGCAGCAGCAAAATAACTTGGCCAAGTAACTTGGTATTATTGGAACAAAGAGGGCAAATTTGAAAGACATGCAAAAGTCATATCACAAAGAGTCACATATATGATGTATTAAGGAGTTGAATTCCAACTATATTGATAAACTGTCCCTTGCTGTGCTTAGTTGCTCCGTCGTGTCCAGCTCTTTGCAACCCCATGGACAGACAGGCTACCGTCCATGGGGATTCTCCAGGTAAGAATACTGGAGTGGGTTGCCATGCCCTCCTCCAAGGGATCTTCAAAACCAAGGATCAAGCCCAGGTCTCCAGCATTGCAGGCAGATTCTTTTCGAGTCATATGAGTCACGAGGACTGTCCCTTATCCAGCTTTATATTCCACTCTCTGATTCAGCACCTTCAGTATCCATTTCCAGATAAACTTTCCCACTACCTGCCAGTACATATGGGCCACTCCTTCAGTGTCCTTGTCTTCCCTTGGCAGACCCAGTACTTCTCTGGCTGGGTTATGTTGTATCTTAATCTTATTTATTAGACTAGTGGCCAGGAGGAAATATGGGTGGATCATCAGGAGTGGCTTAAGGCACTTACATAAGACAGAAGTCTATGCATCATCTCCAATAGGGGAGCAGGCTTTAATGGGTTGCTGTGTGCCCAGAAAGTTCAAGGGAATCTGGGGATTCAATATTTTCAAATGTGTCAACCAATATGTCTCCAAGTCTCAGGATCTTGTTCCTTCCCAATCAGAGCTTCATTTTGGCTTAGCAATCTTGCTCTGGCTGAGAACTCAACCTACTCTGAAACTTCATTACTCTTACAAAAACCTAGAGCTATGTTTTTTCTGTCCTTTAACAGTAAATGAGTATTTTTATTTGCTGTACTGGAGGTCTCTGGCCTCAAACCCTAAACTGGCAATTAATTACCTCAGCCATTCTTTGTCTTATGCCTGTGAAGAGAATAAATAAGACGTAGCAAGAGCCATTTGATTCTATAGTCATTGTTCAGTCATTCAGTTGTGTCCAACTCTTTGTGATCCCATGGATTGCAGCATGATGGGCTTCCCTGTCCTTCACTATCTCCCAGACTTTGTTCAGACTCATGTCTGTCGAGTTGGTGATACCATCCAACCTTCTCATCCTCTGTCATCCCCTTCTCCTCCTGCCCTCAGTCTTTCCCAGCATCAGTATCTTTTCCAGGGAGTCAGCTCTTCGCATCAGATGGCCAAAGTATTGCAGTTTCAGCTTCAGCATTAGTCTTTCCAATGAATATTCAGGGTTTATTTCTTTTAGGATTGACTGATTTGATCTCCTTGCAGTCCAAGGGACTCTCAAGAGTCTTTATCCAACACCACAGTGCAAAAGCATCAGTTCTTCTGTGCTCAGCCTTCTTTATGATCTAACTCTCAGATCTATACGTGACTGCTGAAAAAACCATCAGATCAGATCAGATCAGATCAGTCTCTCAGTCGTGTCCGACTCTTTGCGACCCCATGAATCACAGCACGCCAGGCTTCCCTATCCATCACCAGCTCTCGGAGGTCACTCAGACTCACATTTAAAGAGTCAGTGATGCCATCCAGCCATCTCATCCTCTGTCGTCCCCTTCTCCTCCTGCCCCCAATCCCTCCCAGCATCAGAGTCTTCTCCAATGAGTCAACTCTTCGCATGAGGTGGCCAAAATACTGGAGTTTCAGCTTGAGCATCATTCCCTCCAAAGAAATCCCAGGTCTGATCTCCTTCAGGATGGACCGGTTGGATCTCCTTGCAGTCCAAGGGACTCTCAAGAGTCTTCTCCAACACCACAGTTCAAAAGCATCAATTCTTCGGCGCTCAGCCTTCTTCACAGTCCAGCTCTCACATCCATACATGACCACAGGAAAGACCATAGCCTTGACTAGGCGAAACTTTGTTGGTAAAGTAATGTCTCTGCTTTTGAATATGCTATCTAGGTTGGTCATAACTTTCCTTCCAAGGAGTAAGCATCTTTTAATTTCATGGCTGCAGTCACCATCTGCAGTGATTTTGGAGCCCAGAAAAATAAAGTCTGACACTGTTTCCACTGTTTCCCCATCTATTTCCCATGTAGTGATGGGACCAGATGCCATGATCTTCGTTTTCTGAATGTTGAGCTTTAAGCCAACCTTTTCACTCTCCACTTTCACTTTCAAGAGGCTTTTGAGTTCCTCTTCACTTTCTGCCATAAGGGTGGTATCATCTGCATATCTGAGGTTACTGATATTTCTCCCGGCAATCTTGATTCCAACTTGTGTTTCTTCCAGTCCAGCATTTCTCATGATGTACTCTGCATATAAGTTAAATAAACATGGTGACAATATACAGCCTTGACGTACTCCTTTTCCTATTTGGAACCAGTCTGTTGTTCCATGACCAGTTCTAACTGTTGCTTCCTGACCTGCATACAGATTTCTCAAGAGGCAGATCAGGTGGTCTGGTATTCCCATCTCTCTCAGAATTTTCCACAGTTGATTGTGATCTACACAGTCAAAGGCTTTGGCATAGTCAATAAAGCAGAAATAGATGTTTTTCTGGAACTCTCTTGCTTTTTCCATGATCCAGCGAATATTGGCAATTTGATCTCTGGTTCCTCTGCCTTTTCTAAATCCAGCTTGAACATCAGAAAGTTCATGGTTCACATATTGCTGAAGCCTGGCTTGGAGAATTTTGAGCATTACTTTACTAGCGTGTGAGATGAGTGCAATTGTGCGGTAGTTTGAGCACTCTTTGGCATTGCCTTTCTTTGGGATTGGGATGAAAACTGACCTTTTCCAATCTTGTGGCCCCTGCTGAGTTTTCCAAATTTGCTGGCATATTGAGTGCAGCACTTTCACAGCATCATCTTTCAGGATTTGGAATAGCTCAACTGGAATTCCATCACCTCCACTAGCTTTGTTCTTAGTGATGCTTTCTAAGGCCCACTTGACTTCACATTCCAGGATGTCTGGCTCTAGGTCAGTGATCACACCATCATGATTATCTGGGTTGTGAAGCTCTTTTTTGTACAGTTCTTCTGTGTATTCTTGCCACCTCTTCTTAATATCTTCTGCTTCCGTTAGGTCCATACCATTTCTGTCCTTTATCGAGCCCATTTTTGCATGAAATGTTCCTTTGGTATCTCTGATTTTCTTGAATAGATCCTTAGTCTTTCCCATTCTGTTGTTTTCCTCTATTTCTTTGCATTGATCGCTGAAGAAGGCTTTCTTATCTCTTCTTGCTATTCTTTGGAACTCTGCATTCAGATGTTTATATCTTTCCTTTTCTCCTTTGCTTTTCGCTTCTCTTCTTTTCGCAGCTATTTGCAAGGCCTCCCCAGACAGCCATTTTGCTTTTTTGCATTTTTTTTCCATGGGGATGGTCTTGATCCCTGTCTCCTGTACAATGTCACGAACCTCATTCCATAGTTCATCAGGCACTCTATCTATCAGATCTAGGCCCTTAAATCTATTTCTAACTTCCACTCTATAATCATAAGGGATTTGATTTAGGTCATACCTGAATGATCTAGTGGTTTTCCCTACTTTCTTCAATTTCAGTCTGAATTTGGCAATAAGGAGTTCATGGTCCGAGCCACAGTCAGCTCCTGGTCTTGTTTTTGTGATTGTATAGAGCTTCTCCATCTTTGGCTGCAAAGAATATAATCGATCTGATTTCGATGTTGACCATCTGGTGATGTCTATGTATAGAGTCTTCTCTTGTGTTGTTGGAAGAGGGTATTTGCTATGACCAGTGCATTTTCTTGGCAAAACTCTATTAGTCTTTGCCCTGCTTCATTCCGTATTCCAAGGCCAAATTTGCCTGTTACTCCAGGTGTTTCTTGACTTCCTACTTTTGCATTCCAGTCCCCTATAATGAAAAGGACATCTTTTTTGGGTGTTAGTTCTAAAAAAACCATAGCTTTGATTATTCACACCTTTGTAAGCTAAGTGATATCTCTGCTTTTAAAATAAAGCATAAAGAAGATTGAGTGCTGAGGAATTGATTTTTTCGAACTGTGGTGCTGGAGAAGTCTCTTGAGTCCCTTGGACATCAAAGAGATCAAATCAGTCAACCCTAAAGGACATCAACCCTGAATATTCATTGGAAGGACTGATGCTGAGGCTGAACCTCTAATATTTTGGCCACCTGATGCGAAGAACTGACTCATTAGAAAATATCCTGATGCTGGGAAAGATTGAGGGCAGGAGGAGAAGGGTGTGATAGAGGATGAGATGGTTGGGTGGCATCATCGACTCAATGGACATGAATCTGAGCACACTCTGGGAGATGAGAAGGACAGGGAAGCATAACGTGCTGGGATCCATGGAGTCACAAAGAGTCAGACACAACTGAGCGATTGAACAACAACAACTAGGTTTTGTCATAGCTTTTCTTCCAAGGAGCAAGCATCTCTTAATTTCATGGCTGCAGTCACCATCTGCAGTGATTTTGGAGCCCAAGAAAATAAAACCTGTCACTTTCCACTTTTCCCCCATCTATTTGCCATGAGGTGATGGGACTGGTTGCCATGATCTTAGTGTTTTTGAATGTTGAGATTCTATAGTGCTTATAATTACCTTTTTCCCTAGCTTCTCAAACTCCCGATGTTGTACCACCAGTGAAGCCCTTCCCTTTCACCCACAGTGAAAGTTTTAACAACTGCACCTGCCTATCATGCTAGGAACTATCAGTATTCCACCTACCACCAATGACAGTGTCCTCATCAACAGTTGGTGATCCAGTTCCAAAATATTATCTTATAATCTGCTTCCATTGGAGAAGGAAATAGCAACCCACTCCAATAATCTTGCCTGGAGAATCCCATGGACAGAGGAACCTGGAGGGTTTGCAAAGAGTTGGACACGACTAAGCGACTAACACACAATCTGCTTTCTTATCAACTGTTTTAGGTCAGGTCTCCTCGGAACCAGATGATGATTTGCATAAAGAGAATTCGAGGAAGTCTTTTTGAAAACCACATCTGTAAGGAAATGAAGGAAGTGGAAATGGCAAAGAGAACTATTGAATTCTGATACTTTTAAAATGAGTCCTCAGCCACTCTTCCTGGCAGCTCTGGACTGGGATAGCCCTTTAGTTGAATGGGCCTCTGTACCTCTGGATCTTCCAGTCGTTGAATGTGAGCTGTTCAAAAAGAGAGAGCATCACCTGGATGTGGCAGCTCCCTTTATAAGAAACTGCCACACTGTTCTCCAAAGTGGGCTGTACCATTTCTCATTCCTTATAGCAGTGAGTGAGAATTCCTGTTACTGCATATCCTCTCCAGCATGCAGTGCCATCAGTATTCTGAATCTTGTTCATTCTAAGGGATGTGTGGTGGTGGCAGCTCCATGTGGCTGAGGCTAACTCCCAGAGAGGGATACCGATGTGAGTCTTCAGTAGGTAGCACTCTCAGCAGCTGGGAAAATGACTGTCTTGGTTCTAAAAGAGGGGTGGGGGCAGCTCACCCCAGCATCCACTACTTGCAGTTATCAGAACTAGAATATAAGATAGAACAGAATTCTACAAAATTGGACTCAGTGCTGATTCATCTGAGCTATTGGTCTAAAAGAGTGTTAGCTGCAGCACTTGAGATTATTAAGTCAATCAATTTTAGCTCTGGGAACTGATGGGGAATTAGGCACCCTCCCTGGACTTCCCTGGTGGCTTAGATGGTAAAGTATCTGCCTACAATGCAGGAGACCTGGGTTCAATCCCTGGGTCGGGAAGATCTCCTGGAGAAGGCAATGGCACCCCACTCCAGTACCCTTGCCTGGAAAATCCCATGGGTGGAGGAGCCTGTTAGGCTACAGTCCATGGGGTCGCAAAGAGTCAGACACAACTGAGCAACTTCACTTTCACTTTCCTGGACTTATAGAGTATTAGTCATCCTTTCCCTAAGGCTGAGAGTCAAGGGTTTTAAGGGATGGAGACATACAAAGGATTTGAAAGTTCGAATGCCCATGTAGCTGATCTCACTGGACTCCTGTCTTTGAGCTTACTTCTCCTCTAGCACTTTTTCTCAATTCATTTCTTTGCTTAAGTTAATTTGTATAATGAATTATCAAGAGCATGAACTCTGGCCAGACTTCCTGGTTTCAGTGGCTTGGCTGTGATATAAAGGTAAGTTTCTTCTCTTCTCTATAGCCTTAGTTTCCTTACCAGTAAAATGAGACTCAAATAAGTTTGTGGTTTAAAAAAAAAAAAGGTACAAATGAACTTATTTACAAAACAGAAATAGAGTCACAGATGTAGAAAACAAATTTATGGTTACCAGGGAGGGAATGGGGGTGGGGAGGGATAAATTTGGAGGTTGGGATTGACACATACATACTACTACAAAAAATAGGTAGCTAATAAGAACCTCGGAGAAGGCAATGACACCCCACTCCAGTACTCTTGCCTGGAAAATCCCACAGACCGAGGAGCCTGGAAGGCTGCAGTCCATGGGGTCGCTAAGAGTCGGGCACGACTGAGCGACTTCACTTTCTCTTTTCACTTTCATGCATTGGAGAAGGAAATGGCAACCCACTCCAGTGTTCTTGCCTGGAGAATCCCAGGGACAGGGAAGCCTGGTGGGCTGCTGTCTACGGGGTCACACAGAGTCGGATACGACTGAAGTGACTTAGTATAATAAGAACCTACCATTTAGCACAGGGAACTCTACTCAATGCTCTATAATGACCTAGATGGAAAAAGAATCTGAAAAAGAGTGGATATATGTATAACTGATTCACTTTGTAGCAGAAACACTGTAAATCAACTATATTCCAATAAAAATTTAAAACTAAAAATAAATAAGTCTGTGGTAACGAGGTAATATGTTTATTTAGCTAGTCCTTGTCTGTCTAGTCAAGGCTGTGGTTTTTCCAGTGGTCACGTATGGATGTGAGAGTTGGACTGTGAAGAAAGCTGAGCGCCGAAGAATTGATGCTTTTGATCTGTGGTTTGGAGAAGACTCTTGAGAGTCCCTTGGACTGCAAGGAGATTCAACCAGTCCATTCTAAAGGAGATCAGTCCTGGGTGTTCTTTGGAAAGAATGATGCTAAAGCTGAAACTCCAGTACTTTGGCCACCTCATGCAAAGAGTTAACTCATTGGAAAAGACTCTGATGCTGGGGGAGATTGCGGGCAGGAGGAGAAGGGGACGCCAGAGGATGAGATGGCTGGATGGCATCACTGACTCGATGGACGTGAGTCTGAGTGAACTCCTGGAGTTGGTGATGGACAGGGAGGCCTGGCGTGCTGCGATTCATGGGGTCGCAAAGAGTCGGACACGACTGAGTGACTGAACTGAACTGAGGTACATCCTATCAGTGTTAAATCAGTCAGTACTTTTTCACAGCACTTAAAAACAATTTTCATATTTGATTAGTAATTCAAATTAGCAAGGCCTTGGTTGATAAATGAGGCCAGTTCCACTCTATACCCTGCAAAGGGGAGGGTGGGGGTGGAGTGGGTAGGGTGGGGTGTGTGTGAGAGGGGTACATATTTCCTTGATTTGGTTTTCCTTGCCATTCTCCAGTAGGAGAAGGCAATGGCACCCCACTCCTACTCTTGCCTGGAAAATCCCATGGACAGAGGAGCCTGGTGGGCTGCAGTCCATGGGGTTGCTAGGAGTCAAACACGACTGAGCGACTTCACCTTCACTTTTCACTTTCATGCATTGGAGAAGGAAATGGCAACCCACTCCAGTGTTCTTGCCTGGAGAATCCCAGGAATGGGGGAGCCTGATGGGCTGCCATCTTTGGGATCACACAGAGTCAGACACGACTGAAGTGACTTGCAGCAGCAGCCATTGTAGTAGTAAAATGCATGATTTTGATAGTTGAGTAGTGCCCCAAAGTGAAAAAAGAGCAGGATGCTGCCAGGACTGTGTGGACATTAGAGCTCCAGCCAGCCAAAAATGAGGAGTCTGTGGGTTCTGTATACATGGCTAGTTTCCACATTGGGGTTTTGTTGAAAAAACCTCCAGGTTTGTCTGGTTTCTCACAAGGATCTTGAAGGGGATGCCTGGCTATCAGTTCAGTTCAGTCGCTCAGTCCCGTCCGACTCTTTGTGACCCCATGGACTGCAGCATGACAGACTTCCCCGTCCATCACCAACTCCCAGAGCTTGCTCAGACTCATGTCCATTGTGTCCATGATGCCATCCAACCATCTGATCCTCTTTCATCTCCTTCTACTCTTGCCTTCAGTCTTTCCTAGCATCAGGGTCTTTTCCAGTGAGTCAGTTCTTCACATCAGGTGGCCAAAGTATTGGAGTTTCAGCTTTAGCATTAGTCCTTCCAATGAATATTCAGGGCTGATTTCCTTTAGGATGGACTGGTTGGATCTCCTTGCAGTCCAAGGCACTCTCAAGAGTCTTCTCCAACACCACAGTTCAAAAGCATCAGTTCTTCGGTGCTCAGCTTTCTTTATGGTCTAATTCTCACATCCACACATGACTGCTGAAAAAATCATAGCTTTGACTAGATGGACCTTTGTTGGCAAAGTAATGTCTCTGCTTTTTAATATGATGTCTAAGTTGATTGTAGCTTTTCTTCCAAGGAGCAAACGTCTTAATTTCATGGCTACAGTCACCATCTGCAGAGATTTTCGAGTCCCCAAAAATAAAGTCTGTCACTATTTCCATTGTTTCCCCATTTATTTGCCATGAAGTGATGGGACTGGATGCCATGATCTTAGTTTTCTGAATGTTGGGTTTTAAGCCAACTTTTTCACTTTCTTTCACTTTCATTAAGAGGCTCTTTAGTTCTTCTTCACCATAGCAGAATTGAATTTGAGAAATCTAAGGTCCTGGATACCTTTCTCTCTCATTCCCAGGGATCTGAACACTAACCATTGTCCTACCTTGCTCCTGATGTTCTCTTCACTTGCACAAGCCCTTCCTGCTTGTCTCCACCTGTCAACATTCCTTTAGGCCATGTTCCAGTACACGTCCCTTGTACTGACTAAAAGAGAAACTAAAGTTTCTCTCTTCTGTGCCCTTTTGTACCCTTAGAGTGCATAATTTTTTTTTTAATTTCTGAGTTGAAATGTGTATTTGTCCTTCTCCCCTGTTATCTCCTTGATGCCCACTATAGAACTTTTTTCAGCACGAAGTTCTCACATTACCAGTTCTTAGCACATGTAAACTTAAATTCTTTAGATTAATGTGAATATTTGTAAACTGTTTTTCTCTATGAGTTAGGCTATCTGGGTTAACTCCACAGATTGTCTCCAATATACAATCTAAATGTCAAAATTTTATTTAAAATTTAGAACTCATTATTTTTATCAGAAAGTATTTCTGATCAAACCTTCTTTTTCTTCCTAGGTCACTTTGAATAGAAAAAGCAGACTTGAAAATTCTTTCAATCCTGAAGCCCCTGAATATTAATTCTTTGAGGTCTTCTTTAGTCTTTTTTTGGCCTTCAAGGGAAAGAACAAAGCCCTGATGAGTAATAACAGCTAGCCCTAGGCAAAACAAAGAGTAGATAAAGCTTCCTGGCATTTCAGAGATGCACCCTGCCTCAGAGTTTTCTTGATATTTCCTTATTATCTCAAGGAGGGACTTGGCGTCAGGAGCAGTGCAGACCCACCTGGAATAAATATAGAGATGGAATAGAGGCTAGAGTGTAATAAAACCAGTTTTGGGATTGGAGGAAGGTATTGGAGAGACAGCAGAGACCTAGAGGATTTGTGAAATGTGAAATAAAATAGAGTCACTTATGGCAAGGGGTTTTAAAATGGAGCCAGGAGGCTACAAAGGAGGTGGACCTTATGCATGTCCTCACCAGGTGGAACCAGGATCTTTTGAACTGAGCTAAACCACAAGTCGTTCAAAGACTCTACGAGAGCACCTGCAACTTGTCACAGGAACAGACTTTTACTTCCCTCTAGAGATAGCGACTTCACTTTTCACTTTCATGCATTGGAGAAGGAAATGGCAACCCACTCCAGTGTTCTTGCCTGGAGAATCTCAGGGATGGGGGAGGCTGGTGGGCTGCCATCTATGGGGTCACACAGAGTTAGACACGACTGAAGTGACTTAGCAGCAGCAGAGATAATCTTGGTATTCAGTCATGTTTAACCAAGACTAGCTTCTGCCTCCAACTCCAATTAAAAGTCTTTGTAATGCAAACCTCCCTTCTTTGCCTTTAAAAGCCCCTGACTTTTACTCCCTAGCGGGATACTCTTTGGGTTGCTACTGGAATCTTTACGCCTTGAATGGCAATTCTTTGATACCCAATAAAGGTTTTTTTTTGCCTGATTATGCCCCTCTAGGTTTCTTTGGGTTGAGGGGTGTCAGAAGTGGGATCTGAAGCCCTCTCAAGGCCACAGGACTGATAACCTCCAGGAATCGGTGTGGTACACCCAGACCTTCTTGTGTTCACTGTTTTCACAACTTGCCATCTCCTTCAACTAAGTTGAGGCTGAGGTCTCCGCCTTTCTTTGGGATCAGGTGGGCAGACACCCTGGTGCATATTGACTGTCTCACTGTGCCAGTTCATCACTATGCTGCTAGAAGGATTTCCCTTCCAGTGAGAGTTCTGTTTTCTTGGCATGCTTCTTTAATTGTGGGACTGTCCTCTTCTAAGTTCTCCCAAGTAGCCTCCCTCAGGGACCCAAGCAGATTTTAAGTCTAAAAACTATGGTTGTTGGAGTTTCCTGGTGGCCTAGTGGTTAGGAATTGGTGCTTTTAATGCAGAGACCGGGGTTCAATCCCTGGTCAGGGAACCCTCCCACATGCTAGGGCCAAGATATAAAAAATAAAACTAAACGAAAACACAAAAAACCATGGTCCTTAATTATATAAATTCCTCTTTCAATGGATTAACAACACCAAATATATTTAAAATTACAGTGGCCACAGTGGAGTTCTTTTGAAGTCCCTAAACTTATTTTTCTGCACAATAAACTTGAGAACTACAGAACTAAGCAGATTGAATGGGACATTTTAACTGGTATTTAGAGGCCTATAAATGAGTCCAAGATTCAATCACTTCCCTCCAAAATGAAAATTTTAAACTTTCTGAGTAGGTTTCTCAATCACAAAAGACTCATAACTCTTCTCTGTCACCCCCCTGCCCCCCACTTCTCAGTCTGCCCTTTGCCCACACATCCTCCACTTCTGCTTCCCTTTACCCTTCCTTTGCTGAACTCCCCTTTTAGTCCGGAAACCGCAAGACCTCCCTTGATCTTCCAGCCCAACCTCTTCCACTTAAACCATTTCAAATCCTTCCCTTTAAATTGGAACCCAATACTGAAGGCCCCCTTTTATTTATTTGGCCACACTGCACAGCTTGCAGGATTTTAGCTCCCTGACCAGGATGATTGAACACTGGTTGACAGCAGTAGAAGTATGGAATCCCAACCACTGGATCTCCAGGGAATTCCCAGAACACCCTTTTAAATATAACTTACACGCTTTAGACAAAGGCAGAATTGCAAGATATGGCCAAAGAATTTCCCAAGGTTACTGAAGGCCTGGCCATTTTGCAAAGGAATTTAACATTGTTATCCAAACCTATGAGCCTGTGTTTTCTGATCTTTATCAATTAGTCCACATGCTCATGCAAGAAGGTCAGGCCCAACACTTGATGGCTAAAGCTAGCTGGAATCATGCTCTAGAGAATCTTCAGTGGATCATGATGACTGATTCAAAGCTCAAGAAGTAGCCAAAACCTTATATGAAGCCATCTCCTGGGCCTTCCCCAAACCTGTTGATTGAAATAAAATCCAAGCATGCACTCAAGGATTGATGAACCTCTGCATAACTATTACAACTGACATAAAATTGTTTTTAAGGAAAACCCTGGACTCCCTTTAGATGCAGAGTCACTAAGGTGGCCTTTAACACCTTGTTTATAAACAAGCTGTTCATAAACAGCTCAGACGAAGATCTCACCATTCTAGCAAAGTGAACACAATTCAACTGGGAAACCATGGCATCCCCAAATGTGGTTAATCCAGCAAACAAATCAACCTGGACTATTCAAAATTCAAATAAAAAGCCACTAAAATCATGAATTCACAGATTCAACAGCTAGCAGCCTCTCTCTAGGGGATTCAACAAACTAAAGCCTTCAAACTCTCAAATTTTCTGCCATTTTTTAAGAAACCTGGTCATTGGATAAAGGATTGCCTTAAACTAAAACACTGTAAACAATTCTCCCACGTTAAGCCTTCAGCTTCTCTTATGGACAGAACCTGCTCCAAGACAAACAAGGGGTTTTTCCAATCCTTCCCTCTCTTATGGGCAAAACCTCTCTTATAAGTGGAAATGAAGTCCTTACTGTCTTAATTGACACTGAAGCCACAGTATTCACGCTCACCCACACCAAACTCTCAGACGATAAAGAATTGCCTGCAGTGCAGCAGACCTGGATTCCATCCCTGAATCGGGAAGATCCCCTAGAGAAGGAAATAGCAACCCATTCCAATATTCTTGCCTGGATAATCGCATGGACAAAGGACCCTGGTGGGCTACAGTCCATGGGGTTGTAAAGAGGTGGACAGGACTGAGTGACTAACACTTTCACTTTCACACCATCCACAAGCAACCCTTTCCTCAGAGCACATTCACATGGTGACAATGTCTAGTAAACCCCTTATAGCTTATAAGTCCCTTACCTTTCCCACTGGGTTCCTTCCAAGACAGCTATTCCTCCCTCCTGGTCAATTCTGCTCCTGTCAACCTCTTACGGAAAGACTTTAAAAATATCATGCTGCCATCTTTTTTTCCTCTAAAGGGAAATTATCCTTGAAATTGATAAAACCTTCTCAACAACTCATGACATTCTAAGCTCCTCAATCCCATTAGCAGTTTTTGCCCTTAAGACAAGTTTCTAAGATAAACTTAAAACTCCCCAAAGAAGTCCCTGAGAAACTCTGGGCAAAGTCCACAACCAATATTGGGTGGATTCATTCAGCATCCCCAATTCAAATTTTTGAATTTTCTTGGGCTCCAAAATCACTGCAGATGGTGATTACAGCCATGAAATTAAAAGACACTTGCTCCTTGGAAGAAAAGCTATGACCAACCTAGACAGCATATTAAAAAGCAGAGACATTACTTTGCCGACAAAGATCCATCTAGTCAAAGCTGTGGTTTTTCCAGTAGTCATGTATGGATGTGAGAGATGGACTCTAAAGGAAGCTGAGCACTGAAGAATTGATCCTTTTGAACTGTGGTGTTGGAGAAGACTCTTGAGAGTCCCTTGGACTGCAAGGAGATCCAACCAGTCCATCCTAAAGGAAATCAGTCCTGAATATTCATTGGAAAGACTGATGTTGAAGCTGAAATTCAAATACTTTGGCCACCTGATGTGAAGAACTGACTCATTTGAAAAGAACCTGATGCTGGGAAAGACTGAAGGCAGGAGAAGGGGATGACAGAAGATGAGATGGCTGGATGGCATCACCAACTTGATGGACATGAGTTTGAGAAAGCTTTGGGTGTTGGTGATGGACAGGGAAGCCTGGTGTGCTGCAGTCCATGGGGAAGCAGAGTCGGACACGACTGAGCAACTGAACTGAACTGAATTCAAATTTAAATTGACTCTGGTAAGCCTTTTCCTAATATTGAACAGTATCCTTTAAATCCTGAGGCCTTAGCAGGAATTAACCAATCATAGAGGAATATGAGACACAAGGCTCCCTAGTCCCTGGCACCAGTCCTTGTATTACACCCATTCTCCCTGTTAAGAAATCCAAGGAAGAGGGTGGAGATTTGTCCAAGATCTGAGGGCTATTAATAACGTTGTTATCCCTTGTCATCCAGTTGTCTCCAATCCTCACACCCTTTTAGTGGCAATTAGTGAAGTGAAGTCAGTTGTGTCCGACTCTTTGCAACCCCATGGACTGTAGCCTACCATGCTCCTCCTTCCACGGGATTTTCCAGGCAAGAGTACTGGAGGGCATTGCCATTTCCTTTTCCAGGGGATCTTCTGTGCTTAGTCATTTAGTCATGTCTGACTCTTTGCGATCCTTTGGGTGATAGCCCACCAAGCTCCTCTGTCCATGAGATTTTTCAGGTGAGAATACTGGAGTGGGTTGCAATACCTACAGAAAGTAAATTTTTCACTATGATAAATCTCTATAATGCACTTTTCAGCATACCTTGTGGATCCTGCTGCTGCTGCTGCCAAGTCACTTCAGTCATGTCCAACTCTATGCGACCCCATAGAGAGCAGCCCACCAGGCTCCCCCGTCCCTGGGATTCTCCAGGCAAGAACACTGGAGTGGCTTGCCATTTCCTTCTCCAATACATGAAAGTGAAAAGTGAAGTCGCTCAGTTGTGTCTGACTCTTAGTGACCCCATGTACTGCAGCCCACCAGGCTCCTCTGTCCATGGGATTTTCCAGGCAGTACTGGAGTGGGGTGCCATTGCCTTGGTGTGGATCCTGAGTCAATCTATTCACTTTCATGTGGAAAGGACAATAATACATCTGACTACCCCGAAAGTTTTTTCTACTTTTCACAGATCCTAAAAGCAGATTTAGCAGATGTCAATTTTCCACAAGTGTCTACCCTCTTAAAATATGTTGATGAACTTCTTTTCTGCTCCTCTTCCAAGGAAGCAAGTGAGCAAGATAGGATCCATCTCCTCAAGCTGTTAGTAACTAAAGGTCTTCAGGTCTCTAAGGAAATGACACCTTGTTCAAATTCAGGACACTTGGTCTCAGATCAAGGAATCCTTTTAGAACCTAATATGATTCACAGGGTCTCAGATTTCCCACAGACTGAAAGACAGCTTCAAGGATTTTGGGGTCTTGCCAGATACTGTAGGAACTGGATACCCAACTTTTTCTTAATTGCCCAATCTCTTTATGCATTGCTCAAAGCTTAAAGACCTGATCTCTTAGAGGGGGAGGAAAACACATTTTACAGCTTTCCAGAACCTGAAAAGCAGACTTCTCAGTCTCTGCTTTAAGACATCCTAATTACCAGCTTCTTATTTTCCTCTTTGTATAGGAAGGGGAAAAGAATGCCCTAGAAGTGCTTATTAAAAGGCACACAGGTCAACATTGACCTCTTGGCTATTGCAGTCAACAATTAGACCCTGTAACCCCATGCCTGAGAGCTATTTCAGTGGTAGCAACCCTTGCAAAATCAACTGAGCAAACAGTTATGGGCTGTACACTCATCATCTATATTCCCCATGTGATATAAGCCTGGCTCAAGTCTCATCACCATAAACACCTTTCTGCAAGCCATCTTACTTCATATGAAATACGGTTGCTGACTTCTCTTCACACAGCTCTTTCTCACTGCAACAGCTTGAACCCTGCACGCCTGTCCCTTTACCTACTCACCAAACTCTTCATGACTGTTTGACACTGACTCAGCAGTTATTAATCCTTAGAGCTGACTTACAAGAAACTACTATTGCTATTGCAGAGACTGCATGATTTATGGATGTTTCTTATTTGAAAAATGGCAAAGGTGAATATTGTGCTAGATATGCAGTCTCCTCCTCCTTTGAAGCTATCGAGGCAGCCCTGCTGATGACTGCTACTTCATCCCAGCACACAAAATTCTATACTTTAACTAGAGCTTGCATGCTAGCAGAGGGCGAAACTGTGAATATCTATTCAGATAGTCACTATGTCTTTGGGGGTAGTTCATGTCTTTGGGGGTAGTTCATGACTTTGGCATGCTTTGGAAATTGAAGGGAGCAGGGGGAAACTAGATCAAGAATGGAAATTGGGAAGATTCAATTTCCATTTGTTCTAGCCATCATTTAGGTGTTTGGGCATTCAAAATTAAATTCAGCTGACTTCTGAATTAGCTGACTTCTGAGTAAAGATCTGAAGGAAGTCAGAGGAAAACCTTCGACTCTGACAACTGCAAGGCGAGAAAAGTTTTCTGTTTCACCCAGTCATTCCCAGAGGACAATTCAGATATAAAGAACACAGGTAAATAAGGAGTAGCTACAGTTTTATAAAGTCCTTAATGTTGCTAGCATATTATTTTCACATTTTTCTATATGTTAAGCATTTATTTTTTATTTAGTTAATTTATTTTTTAATTGAAGGATAATTGCTTTACAGATTTTTGCTGTTTTCTGTCAAACCTCAACATGAATCAGCCATAGGCATACCTATATCCCCTCCCTTTTATTTAAATAAGGTTTGTATTGGTCAGAAAACACTGAGTGAGTGTATCTGAAGCTCTAGGAATTGTAGAAGTTTCATATGGTGGATATATGGTTTTATTGTTTTGAAAGGGCACTCAATAGGATGCTGTGAAATACAGTAATATTTGTTTTTCCTTTTGGTTTTCTCAATTGAAAAAAAATAGATATTAATAAACACTCCAGTCAGCAATTTAACTTTTCTCTATTAAAACACCAAATTTCCCCTCTTCCTTAACTCTTTCTGTTAACTTTGTAAACAAATATTCTGAATGTTGGGAGGATGCAGGAACATTCCCTGATAAGCATGTATCTCCTCAATTTAGCCAGAAGAGGGCACTAGAGAGCTTCTGCGCGGTTTAATCCCAAAGGGCTGGGTGGAGCCTGAAGCATTCCTTTAGCCCCGCCGGCTCCAGCCCTGACTCAGAAGGAGGCTACACACCAGTTTGCTAAAGGACAAGCTCAGACACATTTCTTTAAAGTCTAACATTTCTTTCGCCTCAAATGTGATGTCTGTTAAATCTTCAAACTTTGGCAATGAGTGTTTACTCCCTGATACTTGTTTTGTGTTCTGCTGTTGCTTTTAGCTTTTTTTGAGGTAAATACAGGATTTTAATTTCATTTTACATAAACCACCCAAAAGAAGAGAAGCACCAGACATGTTTCAGGGCGCACGCATTCCACTAAAGAGAGGCAGTGCGGGCTCTGGACAAAGCACACCCCGAAGCCGCTGACTCTGGCTCCTCTGGTGAAGAGCTAGTGGCCCAAACATGCCTTGACTCCCATCAGAAGCCTTACACTTCAATCGTGACAATAAAGGACACGAAGAAAGACAATAGCTAATTAGCCTGCGTTTTGAAAAGTGCACAGATCTCTAATAGTAGAGCAAATATATTTAAAGTAGATAGTGACCAACGTAAGAAAGGCACTCTCAACCACTGTGGATGAAAGTAGAAATTGTTAAAGACTTCTAGGAAGGCAATTTGAAAAAACTTTTCAAAATCTTAAATGTGCTTAACTTTAACCCAGTAATTCTATCTTTAGAAATCAATTCCCTTGTGTAGGTGCACAAAGATGTTATACATAATGATTATAATGATGACGATAATAGCATTTAGCACTTACAATGTGCCATATGTGGGAAAAGGCAATGGCACCCCACTCCAGTACTCTTGCCTGGAAAATCCCACGGACAGAGGAGCCTGGTAGGCTGCAGTCCATGGGGTCGCACAGAGTCGGACACGACTGAGCGACTTCCCTTTCACTTTTCACTTTCATGCATTGGAGAAGGAAATGGCAACCCACTCCAGTGTTCTTGCCTGGAGAATCCCATGGACAGAGAAGCCTGGTGGGCTGCCGTCTATGGGTCGCACAGAGTCGGACACGACTGAAGTGACTTAGCAGCAGCATGTGCCATATATAGTTGAAGAACTCTATTTATGCTGATTGGTTTATTTCTAAAATCCATATTCTCCACTTTACTGTTGAGGAAACTGAGGCACAGAAAAGTTAAGTAACCGCTATGAAGTGAAGGGGAGAAGGCAATGGCACCTCACTCCAGAACTCTTGCCTGGAGAATCCCAGGGACGGGGGAGCCTGGTGGGCTGCCGTCTATGGGGTGGCACAGAGTCGGACACGACTGAAGCGACTTAGCAGCAGCAGCAGCATGAAGTGAAGGAGCCAGGATTCAAATGCACAGTCTTAAGTCCGAAGTTCATGCTCTTAATTGCTACAGACTTCAGTACGTTATTTACTATTGCACTGTTTATAATAGCATAAAACTGGAAACAATCTACATCTGTTGCTGGTGGTGTAAATAACCGATGGTAACACCCAATTTACCAAAATAAAGCCAATTTGGATATGCTGACTCAGAAAGGGCCCCAAAAATGTAGAGAAATGGGGAAAAGGATAAGAAGCAGTTCTCAGAATAATACAGATAATATCCCATTTATGGGTTTTTAACTTGCAAATTTATATTTGGACATATATAAAAACATTAGTAAAGGGATGGAAGGACCTAAAGACATTATACTCTCTGTAACTTTGGGGAGGAGCATGGTACTGGGGATGGGAGTGGTTGTAAAATGGAAACTTTATCTCCTACCCCATATAATTCTGTATTACTTAAATGTTTTAAAATAAAATATATTTATGTACTACAGTAACACCCTTTCAAAGAGAGAAAATGGTATAGAGTAAAAATAGAAATGAATATTAGCAAGCAGTCCAATCAACCCCTTCACATCACAAATAAGGAAACCGAGGTTTTAGGAAGTTAAAATGGAGTGTGTCTTGTTATACGTACGATAGCTGAACTAAGCTAGAGCCTGCCAGCCTGACTCCTGCCCCAGGCTTCTTTGTGTTACACTGTTTTGTCTTTCCCTGGTGAAACAGCTGGAAATGAGTCATGCACCATCTTAATGTGATTTCACAGTTACACTTTATCTCAGAGATTCATAATTATGTGGGCTTTAGAAAGTTTTGGAAGGATATATAATGTCAGTCATTCGGTCAACTAATATTTATTAAATCAGATAATTAGACATTAATAATTAGGTGCTAACTGCTGTGTGCCAGGTACTGTGCAAGGCCCTGGACATATAGCAGTAGCCCAAATAAACACAGCTGTTGGCCTGAAGGATGTTGAGAAAGTGTTTATCACATTGTTGCTGTTTACTTGGGGAGTCACATCTGACTCTTCTGCGACTCCATGAACTATAGCCCTCAGGCTCCTCTGTCCATGGGATTCCCCAGGCAAGAATGCTGGAGTGGGTTGCCATTTCCTTCTCCAAGGGATCTTCCTGACCCAGGCATGGATCCCACACCTCCTGCCTAGCAGGCAGATTCTTTACCGCTGAGCCACCGGGGAAGCCTGTTACCACATTACCATATATGAAAAAACACACTTGAAGCTGTATGTGCTCAAGAAAATCTGCAAACATGTTAAGAGCATTATCTTAGGAATTTGGGGGTGGGTGGGTTATGTGGTTCTTTACATAGTTCCATGTTTTCTTTTTCTTAAAAATTTTCAATTTTCATGTATTTCTGTCATAATAAAATATATTTTAAAGAATCAAATAGTAGCTCTTTGTCTAAGTTTTGAAGAGTATTGAATCATATGAAAAGAGAAGAAGGCCATTGTACTAGAGGAAATAAAATGTTTCCTAGGGGGACAAAAAGGCTTGGGCTAGCTCTTCTACTCCTGACTTTAAACTGTCTATGGAGTTCCCAGAGTAAAGTCTTCCCAGAGGGCATGGAATGGAGGTGGGAGACATCTTTTGCTGCATTACTAAGGAACATCAAGCATAAACTTCAAAGGAAAGGACGCCGGCAGCCAGTTCAGTTAGGCCTCAAGCTCTGGAAAAAGACCGCTCAGCTCAGCCCCTCTCAAGCTAGGCCATTTCGAGAAGCGTTATTGGCCTTTCTGAACTTCGGTTTCTCCATCTATATATGGGAACAGGTTAGAAATTGTATCATTGGGGGACTTCCCTGGTGGTATAATGTCTAAGCCTCTGAGCTCCCAATCCCAGGGGCCTGGGTTTGATCTCTGGTCAGGGAACTAGATTCCACCTGCCACAGCTAAGAGTGTGCCCATGCAACTAAAAAAAAGATCTCCCATGCCACAAGCTGGTGCAGCCAAATGAATAAAAATCAATATTAGGAAAAGAAATCACTTCCTTGGGTATTTATAAGAATTACATGGGATGATGTTTGTAAGAAGCTCAAAGCCATGGCTGACATATAGTTGTGCTTAGTGGATGGTACTTGCTGCCAAGTTCAGCAGCAGGATCTTATTCTCACTTCCCTGACCGTCCCCCTGCCTCCCACCCCCAGCGCCACATGGTTCACACACACATACAGACCCTCACACTAAAACACACAGACAGCAGCACAGAAAAAATGTCATCAGTGCAGTTTTAGACTGTCATACACATTAGCTCCTATACTTAACAGTCAGACTGGAAATAGAATTACACTGAATGTCAAAATACAATAAAAGAGAATGATACATTAGGAAAAAAATTTCACATTATTGTTTAGGCTGCCTCTGTGTTCATAGAAAATGTGATAATATTTTAGAATATCCATTGCTTCATTTTCCAAATCCCTTAAAAATAACCATAATGAAAAGACTCTGAAGAAAACCAGTCATATGGTAAGGAAGAAGGCTTAATCCTGAGTGCTGGGACTCCCAAATGAGCAAAGGCTTGGGTGCTCCCCTGACACGTGACCAGCAGAACTATTCTACTTGAAGAGACCCCATGCCCTTGGACAATGAGGATGTCCACGGCCCCTCTGGTGACTTAACTCTTATTTATCATCCAGCACCAGAAGTTGGTACTTCAGCACTTTGATGCCTTGAAGAGCCATTTGTTAAATACACCAATGCTATTTGTGTAATTATACAGCGTCTGTATAATTTTGAAGGAAAGTAAAGCTATTCAGTAAGCCTCCAGGGAAATCATAAGATTTTCAACATGTAGCCCTACTACTGAGATCTCTCTTACAACCACAAAGGGATCCAGTCTGAGTACAGAGCCAGTACCAATAAAAGCAGAAAGAAAGAAAATCAGAGCCCTGAATCAACCATGCTTGAAATTTGTAACTACCTCTGGTCTCTTCAATTATATGAGCCAATAAATCCTCATGTTTTAAAAAAAATTATCAATGATGATAAACAATGGTAAAACAAGTGAGTTTCCTATTCTGGTTTTGAGTCATAGAATCAGATTTTTTTTTCTTCCAGTTTTATTGAGCTGTAATTGACACACGACACTGTAAGTTTAAAGGTGTACAGCATAATGATTTGACTTACATATATCACGAAATGACTATCATCACAGTAAGTTTAGTGAACATCAATCATTTCATATAGATACAGAACAAGAAACAGAGTTTTTTTTTTTCCTTTCTGTAATGAGAATTCTTGCAGTTTACTCTTAACAACTTTCGTATATAACATACAGCAGTGTTATCTTATTTATCTTACAGCTGAAAGTTTGTACCTTTTACCTTCATCCTTCCCTTCCCCATGTGGTTACCCTTCTGGTAACCACAAATCTGATCTCTTTTCCTATGTTTGTTTGTTCGTTTTGAAGTATAATTGATCTACAATACTATGTTAGTCCTTATAACACAACATAATGATTTGATATTTCTGTCCATTTCAAAATGATCACCATGATAAGTCTAGCTATGATATGTCAGCATGCAAAGATATTGCATAGGTCCTGGCTATATTCTCCACACTGTACATTTCATACTCATGACTCACTGATTTTGCAACTAGAAGTTTGTGCCTCTTAATTTCCCTCACCCATTTCTTTCCTCTTTCCACCTTCCTCCTTTGTAGCAGCTACTTATTTTCTGTGTGTTCTCTGAATCTTTACCTCTGTTTCTACTTGTTATGTTTGTTCATTGGTTTTATGTTTTAAATTCCACATACAAGTGAAATCATATGGTATTTGTCTTTCTCTGTCTGACTTATTTCACTCAGCATAATGTCTTCCAAGTCCATTCACGTTTCTGCAAATGAAAAATTTCTTTCCTTTTCATGGCTGAGTAATATTCCTATGCATATTGTTTCTATACAACATTCATATGAAGACCCACCACAGCCAAAAATAAATTAATTAATTAATTTAATTAAATAAAAAAAATACACTTTGGTGTGACCAAGTCCATGCTCCATAAATTCGGCTCTATGACAGATGTACATGTGTACATATATACATGTGTGTTTGTATACACACATGTATTTATTGATTAATTAATAATCATTTTTGGCTGTGCTGGGTCTTCATATCTGCAGGTAGGCTTCCTCTAGTTGTGGCGAGCGCGGGCTACCGTTCCTGGTGGTGTGTGGGATTCTCACTATAGTGGCTTCTCTTGCTGCGGAGGGTGGGCTCTGGGGGGAGTGGCTTCAGTAGATGTGGCACGTGGACTTAGTTGGCCTGCAGCGTGTGGGATCTTCTTGGACCCAGGATCGAACTGGTGTCCCCTGCATTGCAAAGCAGACTCTTAACCACCATCAGATCAGATCAGATCAGTTCAGTTGCTCAGTTGTGTCTGGCTCTTTGCGACCCCATGAATCCCAGCACGCCAGGCCTCCCTGTCCATCACCAACTCCCGGAGGTCACTGAGACTCACATCCATCGAGTCAGTGATGCCATCCAGCCATCTCATCCTCTGTCATCCCCTTCTCCTCTTGCCCTCAATCCCTCCCAGCATCAGAGTCTTCTCCAATGAGTCAACTCTTCGCAGGGAAGCCCCCAAATATACTTGACAGTATATTCCCTAACACTAGGAATTACAAATCCTGTGTCCTTTGGAATAGTTTTCAATTTGGATTCATCTCATATGTATTAAAAGTCTAAGCCATAAGCATGTTTTACTGAGGGACATTTCCTAAGTCAACTTGCTAGTTGCAGGTTTGGAAGGCTCAGCAAGTGAAACAACTGCTGCTGGGTGAGAGGTACCAGAGCACTGGGTGGCCTGGGACTCCAGGCAGATGTGGGCTGACGGAGCGACTTGGAGTCCAAGGGAAGTCTGAGAAGAAGCACTGTCCCAGGGAGTCATCCAGCTGTCTTTCTTCTGCATTTGTTGCAGGAGGGAATCATACCAAACACTAAGACAAGGGAGAACGCGGTACATTTTAGATAAGGAATGCTTGACCTAAGCCAGAATTTCTCTATTTCCTTCTCTTTGCCCTCAGAGAGAGTAAGAGGGAAAAACTGTGTGAGTGGAAGTGTGGTCACGTCTTTGCCTTATAAATGCTGAAAACATGAATCATTGCATATCTTGTGCTGGCTTCTGCCTGTTTAGATAACAAAAACCATCTTCAGGCAGCCCAGGGAAGAATACAGTAGTGGGGATTTGGAAAACTGAGCAAGCCCAGTTCAAAGCATTTCCAGTTTGACTTATAAATGTAATTCATTTTATCTTGTAGCCTTGAAAAGTTAATATCTTTCAAAGAACTTAGAGTCAGAGGGTAACTAATGAAGAAGAGAAAAGAATGGAATGATCTGGGGTAGAATGACTTGGCATGGGCTGGAGCCCCACCTCACCCCATCATACAAAACAACTGAAGATTCCATTCCATTCATAATCCAGTGCATATTCCCAGCCTGAAATTAAAAGACATTTGCTCCTTGGCAGGAAAGCTATGACAAATCTAGACATTGTATTAAAAAGCAAAAACATCACTTTGCTCACAAAGGCCCATACAGTTGAAGCTATGGTTTTTCTATTAGTCATGTATGAATGTGAGAGTTGGGTCATGAAGAAGACTGAGCACCAAAGAACTGATGCTTTTGAACTGTGTTGCTGGAGAAGACTCTTGAGAGTCCCTTGACTGCAAGGAGATCAAACTAGTCAATCCTAAAGGAGATCAACCCTGAATATTCATTGGAAGGACTGATGCTAAAGCTGAAGCTCTAGTACTCTGATGTGAAGAGATGACTCATTGGAAAAGGCCCTGATGCTGGGAAAGATTGAAGGAAGGAGGAGAAGGGGGTGGCAGAGTATGAGAGGATTAGATAGCATCACAGACTCAATAGACATGAATCTGGGCAAACTCCAGGAAATAGTGAAGGACAGAGAAGTCTGGCATGTTGCAGTCCATGGGGTCACAAAGAGTCAGATACAGCTTAGTGACTGAACAGAAAGTATTCTTGCCTGGACAGGAGAGTATTCTGCCTGGACAGATTTCCATGGACAGGAGAGCCTGCTGGGGTCAGACACGACTGAGAACAGACACAACATCCTCTTTTGCAGCTCTATCATTCTGTGGGTTACATACCATAACATTCATGTGCTTTAACCTAATATCTTTTAAAAACTTCTTTTAATAAACTGCTTAAATATCCGAAGTCAGTTTCTGTTTCTTTTTTTTTTTAACTAAAAACTGATTGAGCTTCTTACAATCATGAAATGATTACAGCATTTTCTTTGTGATATTTTATTGCCATTTTTATTATCGTAATTAAGTCATGCACAAGTCTCTCTTACATTGTTGTTCATTGCATTTCTTTGACACACTTTGTAACACCCATGATATATTTAAAAAATAAGGAATATCATAAAGATGGCATAAGTCAACATTAAAGTAGACACTCTTTTAAGGACCTCCACCTAACTGACCTACGTGACGACCACAGCAGTAACTCTTAGGGTGAGGTGGCGGCTCTATTATATTTGAGGTGTTTGTTTTCCAGATTTAAAAACATTTTTTTCTGGCCACACTGCCCAGCTCGTTGGATCTTACTGACTCAGGCCCTCAGCAGAGTAAGCACAGAACCCTAACCACTGGACTACCATGGAATTAGTAAACTAATTAGAAACTACTTGGAATTTATTGTTCTCAGACGTTTTAATGTCAGTTAAACTTTTTATTGTTAAACCTATATCTAATTTGACAACTTAAGCTTCCCAGGTGGCTCAGTGGTAAAGAACCTCCCTGCCAATGTAGGAGACAAGGGTTCAATCCCTGGGTTGGGAAGATCCCCTGGAGAAGGAAATGGCAACCCACTCCAGTATTCTTCCCTAGGAAATCCCATGGACAGAGGAGCCTGGTTGGCTATAGTCCATGGGGTCACAAAAGAGGCAGACACGACTCAGCCACTAAGCAACAACAAAATTTGACAACTAAACAGGTTGAAGTGATTTGATCTTATTGCAAGTTTCCAGTGCATTCAACTTACTTTTCACAGAAGCAATTTTCTTTCTTTTCGTTCTTATATTTTTTGATTTGGGTAACTTAAAAATTAAATTATGTACTTCAACACAGATGGAAATGTCAGAGTGAAATGTGGCCAATCAGAAAACCCATTCTTGGAGGCTGCTCCTGTCTAATATCTTTGTGGTGTAGCATTAGGTACTATATACCTCATCAGAGAGCTTCAGTTGTCCCTATACCAGTGTTAGAAGCTGGATTGCTCCACGGATATATCTTGCTTATTACCAGAAGGGAAACTGAAGACCAACTTAGGAGCTTAAAGCCATTTGAGACTTCAATTGAAACAGAGGAACAAAGAGTCTCACACAATAGAAGAATCTGGTATAATATCTAAATGATAACAAAATTCAATCAGAAATGAGAAGCTTCTGGGTTTTTCTGTTGTCTTTTCTTTTCTTGTTTTTGTAATCTGAGGTTTCAGGTCTTAAACATTAAATCAGTTTATCTAGAAATCTTGTGTAAAAATGGACTGGGATTTTATAAAACAGTAAGATATGGACAATATTTTCAAAAGGTATTTTAAAGATAAATCTAATCATGCCTTTTCGGCATTCAAAACTCAACCTAAATCCCACCACACAAAGCTATACTGCAAGAAACAAAGGTCCAGAGCCTGAGAGAGATAGAGGAAATGAATACTCTCTGGAAGTTCTTCTAGAGAAAAAAGAAACTTACTTTAGAGAAAGTAAACTTGGCCAAACAATGGAGCATGGATGTGGTATTTTTCAGATATGAGCTAAATGCAGTGTGGTGTGTTACCACGCACCATTTGCTCAGCATGAAATATCCCAGCTCACAAGGAGGTGTGGGGAGGGTCCCTGGTTTACTTTACCTGCCACTGTAAATTTTAGAGGAAGATCCAGTTTGGAAGTTATTTTTCCCATTCTAAGGTTTACTTTTGGTTACTCCATGCTTCTCAGGGCATCGAGGCCACGAACAGTTTGGTTTTCACTGTAAAGTTACAGTAAATAGCGTTGGTGGTTTTTAGAATCACATAGAATAAGGTTGCCTTTGTCAGCAAGCTATTAGAAATAGACTGTTGATTAACCCCTGCAGAAGCTCTGATGTTTAAACTTCTTGAAGTAAACATTTGCAGGTCACAGCGGCATCTTGGTAGGTTTGACATATCACTTCAGGTGGAGAGGTGTTAAAAGTGTTCATGGTAAACTACTCATTTGATTGATGTATCTGTTCCCCATGTTTGATCTGAAAGTGAATTAAACTTATCAATGAAATCCTTCTCTCAGATTCTAAACTATAAATTCAAAACAATTTCAAGAAAAATATTTACTACTTTACAATTTTAATATGAAACCATGATTTCTGAAATTGTGTGCAGCCGAAAACTACGAAATCTTTAACAAGTTTTAAAAACATTTTAAGTGTGTTGGCTAAATTTCTAGAACCATGGTAGCAGTTGAAACATTCTAGTAGTTGTTAGATTTCTGGAAATAATTACCTGCAAGGAGATTAACACCTCTCAACTCGTTAATGACTTAGGTCTTCTACGCTATTGTTCTTTGATAAAGGGGCTATTCATTCATCAAGCTGGACCCACCCAACCAAACAAAGAGACTTTAGGTGGCTGTTCAGGTGGACTCCAGGTCAAAAAAAGGATTGCTCATTTCCTCAAGACAGAACTTTTGATCAGTGCTGTGTGGCTAACCTAAAAAGTTTGATGGGATTTTAAACAAGGTTTTAATGACATTTCGGAAGCCACCACCAAATACCCTCCACTAAGGAAGCCAAGTATTGACATAGACGGAGTCAGACAGGAATTTATTCAGGAAATTACTACAATATGCATAGAATTCTTTTGGCATCTACTGTCAAGGTTGATGAATATTTTACAAATAAATTATTCACTTTGGCAAACCTGAGGATGTGACATGGGTCTTATTGACAACCGTCAAGCTTTAGTAACTTGACATGACAAAACTTGGCAACTTCTGTCAACTTGACAACTTGACAAAATGGGGTTGAGCTTGTAAGATGCTGCGGTACAACAGACAAAAAAGACTAACAAAGCTCATATTCCCCTGGACCTCATAGTCTTGTGGTGGAGACAGACTGTAAATAGCTTTTTACAATATATTTTTACAAATTGTGATTCGTGTTTTAAAGGAACTAGGGCACTGAGAAGAAGATAGCGGAGTGGAACTAGTTAGAGAAGTCAGAGAAGTCTTTTCTAACTTGGGACATTTTTTTTCCTTCTGTTTTTTAAATTAAAGTATAACTAAGGTACAACACCTGTAACTTACAGGTTTACAATATAGATTCACAAGTTTTAAGGTTATACTCCATTTATTCCCTGAAGAAGGAAATGCAACCCACTCAAGTATTCTTGCCTGGGAATCCCGTGGACAGAAGAGCCTGGTGGGCTACAGTCGCAAAAGAGTTGGATATGACTGAGAGAGTGACCACCACCACCAACAACATATTCAGTTTATAGTTATAAAATATTGACTATATTCCCTGTGTTGTTCAATATATCCTTCTAACTTGTTTTATACATAATAGTTTGTGTCTCTTAATCCCCTACCCCTAAATTGCCCCCCTCCCCATTGTTAACCACTAGTTTGTTCTCCATATCTGTGAGTCTGCTTATTTTTTTGTTATATTCATTCCTTTGTTGTGTTTTATAGATTCCACATATAAGTGAGATCATACAGTATTTGTCTTTCTCTGTCTGACTTATATCACCTAGAATAATGCCTTCCAAGTTATCCATGTATCTGCAAATGGTACCTTTTCATTCTTTTTTTATGAATGAGTAGCATTCCACTAGAGATACACCACATCTGCTTTATCTGCTGATGGACACCTGGGCTGTTTCCATGTCTTGGCCATTGTAAATAACGCTGCTATGAACATTGCAGGTATATGTATCTTTTCAAGTTCGTGTTTTTGCTTTTCCTGGATGTATACCCAGGAGTGCGTTTGCTGGGTCATATGGTACTTCTGTTTTTAGTTTTTTGAGAAACCTCCATACCGTTTCCACAGCAGCTGTGCCGATTTACATTCCCATCAACAGCGTATGAGGGTTCCCTTCTCGCCACATCCTCACCAACACTTGATATTTGTGTTCTTTTCGAAGCCATTCTGAGTTGGGGACTTTTAAACTGAGACCCTAATGATCAAAAGAAGTCATTCATGGGAAATCCAAAAGGAACAAGGCATGTAGGAGGCAATGCAAGTGCAAAGGCCCTACAAGCCAAGTCTTGGCATGTTGTAAAAAAACTGACAGAGGCCTGTGTGACTGTAGCATCTGGACCAGCTGCGGTAGGAAGAATAAATTGAAGGGTTATAAGAAAGAGGTGTTTATGGTCAGGTATGGTATTGCAGAAGCACAGGTGAAGACGAAAGTAGTTCAGGTCGGGTAGTGGCAATAAAGGTGGAGAAGCAGGTTCAGATTCAGGATATATTTAGAGATAGAACCCACAGTTCATAGTGATGGATTAGCTGGGTGGGGATGAAGGAGAGGGAAGCATCAAGAGTCAGTCCCAGGCTTCTGGCTGTAGCAACTGAAAGACTAGTATCCTATTTACTAGGATGAGGGAGTCTGTGTAGACTAGGAATATGGAGGAAAATTTATACATTCAGTTCAAACATGCTAAATTTGAGAAGACTCTGAGTCATCTGAGCAGTTGATCATACAACTGGAGTTCAGAGAGGAAAGCTGAGGACCAAAAAATCAGTGTCTAACTGGCATTTAAACTCATAGAAATGGATGTGTTCACCTAGAGAAATTATGGGTAGAGAGTGAAAAGAGAAAGGGCTCAGGAAGGACTCCAAGGAACTCCGTGTTGAGAGGTGGGGGTAGAGTGGATGAGGAGGAGCTGGAAATATAGACCAGGAAGGAGCTACCATTGGAATGTGAGCAATGTCAGCCGACTGTGCTATGCTGGCCCGGGCAGAGCATCCAGGGAAGGGAAAGCTGAGTTGGACCCTGCTGAGGAACCAAGAACAATGAGAACAGAAAATTACCCATCCGCCACTGTGGCGGCTTTGGTAACCTGGACGAAGGCCTTTCAGGTTAGCTGAAGGACCAGAAGTGGGACTAGATCCTAGAACCCGGAAATTTCACTTCGCAGTTATTGGAAACAAGAAACTCTTACATGAACGCACCAAGAGACTACACACACCAGATGGTCATAATTACTTTGTTCACTGGAGTAAACTACTTGAAATGACCCAAACTTGCATCTTTGGGAGGATAGATAAATAAATAGTGTTTATTCAGAGAATGAAATAGTATAGAGTAATGAAAGTCAATGTTTTAACATGGGTAAATCTCACAAACTTAATGCTGACAAAAAAAAAAACCAAAAAACAAAAACCCAAAACCTTCCAAAGGTCACAAAATAACTGCAATATAATTCCATTTATATAACGTTTCAAAACTGAAGAACTAAACAATACACTGTTTAAAGATACATATTAATAAAAGGGAAACGATAACACAAAATTTAGAAAGCCTGTTACATAGGCCATATAGGGATGCTCAAAGTTTATGTATGTGTTATATATATGTATCTTTGGTGGCCTAGAAATAGCCACCTAGCTTTGTTCACTGAATAGGCCTAAATGCATTTACCAAGCCAGTATCAGTGAGCACTGCTAACACTGAGATCGTGATCTCCAAATATTCTGTACTAAAAGTAACAAGGACACTTTGGGAAAAGAACTAATTTCAGGTATAGGACAGGGAATGTACAGGCTTGAAAATCTTGTCTTAGACTGCAAGGAATGCTTTGAGATTGTTAAGAATGTGTCCAAAGAACTCATAAGCCTAACTGAAAGGGCTCCCAGCGACAAAAATGGAAAAGTTCAGGCAGCCATAGGGATAAATACTGCAATAGATTGGAAAACATATCACATAAACACCCAGACTATTATGTTTGTTTCATCCATGTTGTTGTATGTAGAAATGATTGGTTCTTTATAACTGTTATATTCTGTTATATGGATGAATATAATTTATTTTGTTAACTATATTTAATATATATATTATAGTGTATAATAATATTATTATATATTAGTTTAATAATAACAAAGGGACATCACATTGCTGACAAAGGTCCATATAGTCAAAGCTATGGCTTTTCCTGTAGTCAGGTACAGGTGTGAGAGTTGGACCATAAAGAAGGCTGAGCACTGCAGAACTGATGCTTTCAAATTGTGGTGCTGGAGAAGACTCTTGAGAGTCCCTTGGACTGCAAGGAGATCAAACCAGTCAATGTTAAGGAAATCAACTCTGAATATTCATCGGAAGGACTGATGGTGAAGCTGAAGCTCCAATACTTTGGCCACCTGATGTGAAGCGCTGACTCATTAGAAAAGATCCTATTCAGAAAAATTGAGGGCAGGAAGAGAAGGGGGCAACAGAGGATGAGATAGTTAGCATCACAAACTCAGTGGGCATGAATTTGGGCAAACTCCAGGAGATAGTGCAGGACACGGAAGCCTGGCGTACTGCAGTCCATGGGGTTGAAGAGTCAGACACGACTTAGCGACTGAAAAACAAAGCAATGATAATTATTATTTATCATAATTTTTGTGGTTGTTTATTATTTATCATAATTTTTCTGGTTGTTTATAGGTTGGGGCTAATAAGAATCATGGTGCTACAAATTTTCTTATAATTGTCTTTTTACCATACATTGTACATTTGAATATCTTCATTTTGAAATCTTAAATCTTTTTCCAATTTTTCTATTAAGTTCTTTCTCTGTCTTATTGATGTGTCATTCTTTATAGATTCTGGATACAAGTTGGTTTATCAGTTGCAAGTATCTCCTCCCAGTTTTTGGCTTGCTTTTTCCTCCTGTCTTAATGCTGTCTTTGGTGATGAAGACAGGTTCCTAATGTATTCCAATTTATAAATGGTTTCCTCTATGGCTAGGGCACTTTGTCTCTCACTTATGACCTCAAGATTTTGAAAATATTCTTCTAAATTACTTTCTTGAAACTATTGTTTCATCTTTCATAGTTAGACTTTTAATTCACCTAGAATTAATTTTGTAGATGGTATGAGATTGAAGTCAATATTTGCTTTTTCCTAAGTGATACTGTTGTAGGATCATTGTTTGAAAATATTATTCTTTCTCCACTACTTTGCGATGCTGCTTTGTCATAAATCAAGAATCTATAAATGTTTGATTCTGTTTCTTAATTCTCTGTTATGTTCAGTCTATTTGTGTATTCTGTGTCAATGCCTCATCATTTTATTATTGTAGCTTTATTTTGATATCCAAGGGTATATATCTTCCAACTTTGTCTTCAAGAGTTTTTGGTTATTATAGAATTGTCCTTTGCATTTCTTCATACATTTTAGAATAGGCTCATCAATTTCCATAAAATAAAAAGCCATTGGGATTTCTGATAAGGGATTACACTGAATCTTTGGGTTAGTTGGGTGAAAAATAACTTTCCAATGTTGATTCTTTTAACCTGTGAACATGGCATATCTCTCCATTTATGTAGGGCTTCTTTAATTTCTCTTAAGAATATTTTTAAGTTTTCTATGTAAACATCTTTCTTCATAAGATTTATTCCTGTATAATTTGATGATTTTCTTGATATTGTGTCATTTTTAGTATTTATTTTCTGATTGTTCTCATATGGAGATATCATTGATTTATGCATATTGACCTTGTAATCAGAAACCTTTTAAATTCTTTTATTAATTGTAATAGTTTATCAGCATTTCTTTTGGATATTTTTAGATACAAAATCATGGCATATCTGAATAAGGTGTGTTTTATTTATTTCCAACCTGTTTGGTTCTTATTTCTTTTTACTATCTTCCTGCAGTGGTTATGGATTCAGGGACATGCTGAATAGAAGTCGTAAGAATGGTTTCCTTATTTGTTACAGATCTCAGGGGAAACACTCTGAACATTTCGCCATTAAGTTAGGTGTTTGCTATATGCTCTTGCTCAGCTCAGTTCAGTTCAGCTGCTCAGCTGTGTCCGACTCTTTGCGACCCCATGAATCCCAGCACACCAGGCCTCCCTGTCCATCACCAACTCCCGGAGTTCACTCAGACTCACATCCATTGAGTCAGTGATGCCATTCAGCCATCTCATCCTCTGGCGTCCCCTTCTCCTCTTGCCCCCAATCCCTCCCAGCATCAGAGTCTTTTCCAATGAATCAACTCTTCTCATGAGGTGGCCAAAGTACTGGAGTTTCAGCTTTAGCATCATTCCTTCCAAAGAAATTCCAGGGCTGATCTCCTTCAGAACGGACTGGTTGGATCTCCTTGCAGTCCAAGGGACTCTCAAGAGTCTTCTCCAATACCATAAGATATCTTTTACTATATTAAGAAAATTCTCAGTGGACTTCTCTGGCGGTCCAGTGGTGAAGATTCTGTGCTACCACTACAGGGGACATGGGTTCAAGCCCTGGTCAGAGAGCTAAGACCTACATACATTGCAGTGTGCCAAAAGAGAAAGAAAGAAAGAAAAAAAATTCTAGTCTAGTTTGTAGGAGTTTCCTTTTTTTAAATTGTGAATGGGTACTGAATTTTACCAAATGTTTTTCCTTTACATCTGTTGTCACAAACATCTGCTTTTCTCCTATGTTCTGTTAATATGTAGAGTAATTTACTGTACTTAAAATTTTTGTGTGCATGATGTTTACTCCAATAATTAAGTCAGTTTTTCTTCATTTCCAGTATGTGCTTTGAGGAAGCTATGCTACTTCCATAGCAGCTGTGCCATTTTACGTTCCTACCAACAATGTTCAGGTTTCCAATTTCTCTATATCCTTACCAAATCTTGTTATTTTCTGTTTTTTGTTTGTTTGTTTGTTTAATAGCCATCCTAACATATGTGACGGAGAAGGCAATGGCACCCCACTCCAGTACTCTTGCCTGGAGAATCCCATGGACGGAGGAGCCTGGTGGCCTGCAGTCCACGGGATGGCTAAGAGTCGGACACGACGGAGCGACATCCCTTTCACTTTGCACTTTCATGCACTGGAGAAGGAAATGGCAACCCACTCCAGTGTTCTTGCCTGGAGAATCCCAGGGAAGGGGGAGCCTGGTGGGCTTCCATCTATGGGGTCGCACAGAGTCGGACACGACTGAAGCGACTTAGCAGCAGCAGCAATATATGTGAAGTAATATCTTATTGTGATTTTGGCTTGCATTTCCCTAATGATTAGCAATGTTAAGCCATTGTTGACATTTTAAAATATCTGGTACAAATTATAACTTAACTTCCCAGATAATGGAAGGACCTTAAAATACTTGCTCTTCATTTTCCCTCTTACTGCCATACTTAAAATACTGTATAATTTAATGATTATCATCATATAATTTAATTCTAGCTGTAGTTTTAAATCCCATGAGGTATTATTATTGTTTCACAACAATAACGCAGTCACGTAGTTTCCCCAAAATGAAAGCTAAGAAACGTGCTCTGGGCTACCTTTGCTGTTCTCTCACCCATTTTTTCTCGGTTCCCCTGCTCTGCTCTGTATCACAAGGAATTACATTTCCCAGGCCCCCTTGCTAACTGTTGCTCTGAGGTTCACTCAAATGGATGGCACTGGGAGGAGACCAAAAGGTACGAGGGAAGGAGAAGCCAAGGTATTTTTCTCCTTATCACCGTTTTAGTGAAAAACAGTGGTATCTCCAGCAGTCACTGTGCGTTTCCTATACCTGCAGCTGCTTTGGAGTGACCCTCTCCTCCGGGGTCCTAGCACCCGCTGGACACTCCCTTCTTTGTATCCTCCTCCTGCCTGACCCTGGCCTCTGGGCTCTGGTAAGCCCTCCCCTCCCATTGCCCCTGCTAGTACTGGAACTGCCCCCCTAACCCTATGAAGCTTGTCAGCGTCTCCATCACCTACATAACCAATTCCTTGTATCAAAATCCCTTGGTTCATAGGTCTTAAAGTGGTTTCGATTTCCTCACTGGACCTTGTTAAGCTCTACAAAACTCATTTTTTCACCAAAGTATCGCATTAAGAAGATGATACATATTCGGGGAAAAGATCCAAAAAGAGGAGTACAATAAGGTGTGCATTCATTTTTAAAAAAATAATTTTATTGATTTCTTTCTTTTTGGCTGTGCTGGGTCCCCGTTGCGGCACAGGCTCTTCTCTAGTTGCGGCGAGCGGGGGTTACTCTCCAGCTGCGGTGCGCAGGCCCCTCGTTGCAGTGGTTTCTCTCATTGCAGAGCACGGGCTCTAAGGCATGCCGGCTTAGTAGTGGTGGCACGGAGGACTCAGCAGTTGTGGCTTCCACGCTTTGTGGCTCCTCAGCATGTGGGGTCTGCCTGGATCGGGGATCGAACCCACGTCTCCTGCATTGGAAAGCTGATTCCTTACCACTGAGTCAGCAGGGAAGCCGGTGTTGGCTCATTTTAATTCTTGAGAAAGGTGTGGGTTGATTCCTGTTCTATTATAAACCTGCTACTGCTAAGTCGCTTCAGTCGTGTCCGACTCTGTGAGACCTCGTAGACGGAAGCTCACCAGGCTCCCGCGTCCCTGGGATTCTCCAGGCAAGAACGCTGGAGTGGATTGCCATTTCCTTCTCCAATGTATGAAAGAGAAAAATGAAAGTGAAGTCGCTCAGTCGTGTCCGACTCTTAGAGACCCCATGGACTGGAGCCTACCAGGATCCTCCGTCCATGGGATTTTCCAGGCAAAAGTACTGGGGTGGGGTGCCATTGCCTTCCCCGATTATAAACCTGGGAAGCTCCAAATCAATGTTTGCCAAATGGGAAAAAATAAATACATTGGTATTTAAGGGAAGGAAATGTTATTTTTAAGAGTCTAAGTTACATGTTTAAAACAATATAATACTTAAAAAAGAACATGTTAATATATAAAAATAAGCCAGTTTCCTCAGGAATACTGCAGATCATTATTTTCTTTATGAAAAAATTCAGTCCATATCTATTTAGAAAATAAAAATATTCAATTATGTTTTTAAAAACAAATTTAAATTTATTGTTTTAAAATTTAATTTGAATAATAAAAACATATGGGGCACCTGTTTTGTGCTAGATAAATATTATGAAGCATGAAGTGAAGTAAGTGAAAGTCACTAAGTTGTGTCTATTTCTTTGTGACCCCCATGGACTGCATAGTCCATGGAATTCTCCGGGCCAGAATACCAGATAGCTTTTCCCTTCTCCAGGGGATCTTCCCAACCCAGAGATCGAACCCAGGTCTCCTGCATTGTGGGCAGACTCTTTACCAGCTGAGCCACAAGGGAAGCCCAAGAATACTGCAGTGGGTAGCCTATCCCTTCTCCAGCAGATCTTCCTGACTCAGGAATCAAACCAGGGTCTCCGGCATCGCAGGTGGATTCTTTACCAACTGAGTTATGAGGGAAGCCCGTTCGTTATGAAGCATACAAAGACAAATAAGACAAAAAAAAAATAATTTAAAAGACAAAATACAGGAAGGAAAAAATATGCATGTCTGAAGATGTGGAAGTCCATGTTTAAGATCTCACTTCACTTAAATTTAACTAACTTTTATATAATAACTATTCTGTTTTATGGAGAAGGCAATGGCAACCCACTCCAGTACTCTTGCCTGGAAAATCCCATGGACAGAGGGGCCTGGTGGGCTACAGTCCATGGGGTCACTAAGAGTCGGACACGACTGAGTGACTTAACTTTATTTTTTCACTTTCATGCATTGGAGAAGGCAATGGCAACCCACTCCAGTGTCTTGCCTGGAGAATCCCAGGGACGGGGGAGCCTGGTGGGCTGCCGACTATGGGGTCAGTCGGACACGACTGAAGTGACTTAGCAGCAGCAGCAGCATTCTGTTTTATCATGTCCTGTGCTGTGCTAAATCACTTCAGTTGTGTCTGACTCTTTGTGACTCTATGGATGGTAGCCCACCAAGTTCATCTGTCCATGGGATTCTCCAGGCAAGAATACTGGAGAGGGTTGCCATGCCCTCCTCCAGAGGATCTTTCCAACCCAGGCACTGAAGCAGAGTCTCTTATGTCTCCTGCCGTGGCTGCTGCTGCTGCTGCTAAGTCGCTTCAGTGGTGTCCGACTCTGTGCGACCCCAGAGATGGCAGCCCACCAGGCTCCCCCGTCCCTGGGATTCTCCAGGCAAGACACTGGAGTGGGTTGCCATTGCCTTCTCCAACAAAGTGAAGTCGCTCAGTCGTGTCCGACTCCTAGCGACCCCATGGACTGCAGCCCACCAGGCTCCTCTGTCCATGGGATTTGCCAGGCAAGAGTACTGGAGTGGGGTGCCATTGCCTTCTCCACCTGCCTTGGCAGGAGGGTTCTTTACCACTAGCACCACTGGGAAGCCAACAAAGATTTAATGTTAGGGTACAAGTGATACAGCACTAATTTCATCTTCTACCATTTTCCCCTTTATTCTCCCATTCCTGCTATACTGGACTTACTACTATTTTTATCCCTTGAACAAGCTAAGCATGCAGCAGAGGCAATGGGAGATAATACACAAAATACAAATAGAATACGTAAAAGAAATAAAATATTGATGATAGGTGCAAGATTCTTCCTTTTTTGTTTTAGAGAAAAGCGTTACAGATTTGGAAAAGTACTAAACTAGAATGAACACTGTAATGGATTGGAGTTAGAAGCATTGGTGTGAACTTATGGCTTTCAGTGTTTTCAGGGTATGGAAATACATGTATATGTTTATATGCGATATACGCATTCCCTAATTCTGACCTAGAGCATCACCCCTTTCCCCCACATCCAATAGCAACAAGCACACCAACAGCGCAGAACTTGGCTTCTACGTGCTATTCTCCGCTGAAAGGAATCAGGACTCCTTATAAAAATAAAAACAGCTGATTCCAGACTTGGTGCAGCAAGAGTGAAAGATGAGTCTGAAATATTTTATTATGCCAGACTGAAAGGAAGTACTCAAAGAATGATGGGGACATGTCAAAAGGACACAGAAGTTGATTGGAAAAGAGTTCTCACTGGCCGAAATGGACAGTTTGAACAATGAAATAATGTTTGTAACAGTTATGATTCCGTGCATCCTTATTAACATAAATTAATAAATGGAAACATTGAAGGTGAGAAATGGAATATTTCCTGCCTTATCAGTAAACAAACGATGTCATAACTCTCAGCAATTGCAGCCCTCCTCCATCATGAGTCATTTTGGGGTTGCAACGAGTCGGACATGACTGAGCGACTGAACTGAACTGATCAGGAGCCAGTGAGCCCTAAGGGAGCTCAGGAAGGAAAGAATACCTGTCACCTAGGAGCCATCAGCCTGCAGCCACTCCTTACGGTGTTTTTGTTTAGTCACTAAGTCATGTCCGACTCTGTGATCCCATGCACTGCAGCACACCAGGGTTCCCTGTTGTTCACTGTCTCCCAGAGTTTGCTCAAACTCACGTCCACTGAGTCCCTGATGCCATCCAATCATCTCATCCTCTGTTGCCCCTTTCTCCTCCTGCCTTCGATCTTTCCCAGCATCAGGGTCTTTTCCAATGCGTTGATTCTTTGGGAATCATCAGATGGCCCAAGTATTGGAGCTTCAGCTTCAGCATCAGTCCTTCCAATGAATATTCAGGGTTGATTTCTTTTTTAGGATTGACTGGGTTTGATCTCCTTACTGTCCAAGGGACTCTCCAGAGTCTTCTCCAGGACCACAATTCGAAAGCATTAATTCTTTGGCACTCAGCCTTCCTTATGGTCCAACTCTCTTATAGGATATACTTCAACAAAAACAGTAAAAATAAGTTATGGTTCTTGTTTTTCTAATCCCATATCCTCCTTCTTTACCTTTCTATTAATAATTAACACCATATGGTAAAGGTAAACTCTTCCTGGGATAAAGCTAAGATAGTAAAATAAGCATATGCATTTGATGACCTTACTTTCCAAACATCTACTAAAGTAGTCTAGCAAATATAAAGTTGATATGTTTTGCCTAACCCTGGAAAATAAAGACCTATCTCACTTATGTATCTCATGACTCAAGGAGTTTTCACAGAGCTAGCATAACCAAGAAGGGAGCACCAGCCTGTTGGCAGTTTTGATGCCCTGGAGAAGGGCATGGCAACCCACTCCAGTATTCTTGCCTGGAGAATCCCATGGACAGAGAAGTCTGGCAGGCTATAGTCCATGGGGTTGCAAAGAGTTGGACACAACTGAGTGATTAACACAACGTAACAACTAGAGCAAGATAGGAAATGGCTTTGACTCATCTCTTTTGCTTACTAGGAGAACTGGCTGGTTCACAAATACTTATTAACCCCCTACCCTGGAGGAAGCCTCTTTACAGGTTTGCCCCCAGAGAAAACATGCCTGGCCCTGCTCTCAAAATCACTCAACAAAGAGGAAGCCTGCGTGGAGACTTGCTCCAGGGAGATTGTGATCAGTGTAGCTGAAGACTCTTCTCCTGCTCAACGGAAGCAATCTGAGAATAAGCAAAATATATTTTAAACAAACCCAGTTAAGACAGATGGTAACTGAATGAATATCAAATTATGGAAAATTAAATGTGTGAATTAGGGCTTAGTCAGGTATCCCATGCAAGTAGATGTGTGTTCAGTTGTGTCCAACTCTTTGTGACCCCATGGACTGTAGCCCACCAGTCTCCTCTGTTCATGGGATTTCCCAGGCAAGAATACTGGAGTGGGTTGCCATTTCTTTCTCCAAGGGATCTTCCTAATCCAGGGACAGAACCCATCTCTTCTGTATTGGCAGGTGGATTCTTTATCTCTGAACCACCTGGGAAGCTCCAGTTATCCCATAAGGAGAACAAAAGGCCCCACTCCAGTACTCCTGGAATGCAAAGTCAAATGGGCCTTAGGAAGCATCACTACGAACAAAGCTAGTGGAGGTGATGGAATTCCAGTTGAGCTATTTCAAATCCTGAAAGGTGATGCTGTGGAAGTGCTGCACTCAATATGCCAGCACATTTGGAAAATTCAGCAGTGGCCACAGGACTGGAAAAGGTCAGTTTTCATTCCAATCCCAAAGAAAGGCAATGCCAAAGAGTGCTCCAACTACCACACAATTGCACTCATCTCACACGCTAGTAAAATAGTGCTCAAAATTCTCCAAGCCAGGCTTCAGCAGTACGTGAACCGTGAACTTCCTGATGTTCAAGCTGTTTTAGAAAAGGCAGAGGAACCAGAGATCAAATTGCCAACATCCACTGGATCATGGAAAAAGCAAGAGAGTTCCAGGAAAACATCTATTTCTGCTTTATTGACTATGCCAAAGCCTTTGACTGTGTGGATCACAATCAACTGTGGAGAATTCTGAAAGAGATGGGAATACCAGACCACCTGACCTCCTTTTGAGAAACCTGTATGCAGGTCAGGAAGCCACAGTTAGAACTGGACATGGAACAACAGACTGGTTCCAAATAGGAAAAGGAGTTCGTAAAGCTGTATATCGTCACCCTGCTTATTCAACTTATATACAGAGTACATCATGAGAAACGCTGGGCTGGAGGAAGCACAAGCTGGACTCAAGATTGCTGGGAGAAATATCAATAACCTCAGATATGCAGATGACACCACCCTAATGGCAGAAAGTGAAGAGGAACTCAAAAGCCTCTTGATGAAAGTGAAAGTGGAGAGTGAAAAAGTTGGCTTAAAGCTCAGCATTCAGGAAACTAAGATCATGGCATCCGGTCCCATCACTTCATGGCAAATAGATGGGGAAACAGTGGAAACAGTGACAGACTTTATTTATCTGGGCTCCAAAATCACTGCAGATGGTGACTGCAGCCATGAAATTAGAAGACGCTTACTCCTTGGAAGGAAAGTTATGAACAACCTAGACAGCATATTGAAAAGCAGAGATATTACTTTGTCAACAAAAGTCTGTCTAGTCAAGGCTATTGTTTTTCCAGTGGTCATGTATGGATGTGAGAATTGGACTATAAAGAAAACGGAGCGCTGAAGAATTGATGCTTTTGAACTGTGGTGTTGGAGAAGACTCTTGAGAATCCCCTGGACTGCAAGGAGATCCAACCAGTCCATCCTAAAGGAGATCAGTCCTGGGTGTTCATTGGAAGGACTGATGTTGAAGCTGAAACTCCAATACTTTGGCCACCTGATGTGAAGATCTGACTCATTTGAAAAGACCCTGATGCTGGGAAAGATTGAGGGCAGGAGGAGAAGGGGACGATAGAGGATGAGATGGTTGGATGGCATCACCAACTCTATGGACATGAGTTTAGGTGAACCCCGGGAGTTGGTGATGGACAGCAAGGCCTGGTGTGTTGTGGTTCATGGGGTCGCAAAGAGTAGGACACGACTGAGCGACTGAACTGAACTGAAGAACATAGAATGTAGATGTTAGTAATCTAATGTTGCCTTTAATGAATTGCAGAAAGCAAAAAAGGAAGAGAAATGAAAAAGCGAAGACATTTATAAATAGCTATGCAGTAAGGATCACTAAAAGTGATGTAACCTAGATATGTTCTGATAAAATTTACAAATTTCAAAGACAAAGAAAAGTTATATATGTCTAGAAAGAAGAACACTTTTCTACAAACTAAAGATAATCAGATTGGATTATTCTAGATTTTCTCACTCTTTGTGACCCCATGGACTATACAGTCCATGGACTTTTCTAGGCCAGAATACTGGAGTGGGTAGCGATTAACTTCTCCAGGGCATCTTCCCAACTCAGGGATCAAACTGGGGGTCCCCTGCATTGCAGGCAGATTCTTTACCAGCTGAGCCACCAGGGAAGCCCAGATTTTCTCCAAGATGGATGAAATACTGGAAACAAGTCAAATACTTCTTAATAGAATTTATAGATTGTTTTTTAGAAGGAATGAACATTTTTACAATATTTAGTCTTCCTATCCAAGAACATAATTCATCTCTCCAGGTGTCAGATTATCTTTTGTGTCTTCGAGTAAAATTTTTAGTGTTTTCCATTTGGGCCTTGCTCATGTTTAATAGATCTCATCACTGGCGTTACATGGATTTTTATTTATTTGTTTTTCCACTGTATTTTTTCATTATATTTGATAAGCAACTATTACTGGTACATATTGTTACAAATAATGACCATTTGTCTGTCCCATTTCAAAATGTACATTTTTTTCTTCTCTTACTGTAGTGTTTAGCATCTTCAGTACAACATTGATACTATCACTCTTTGCTTTTTCCTTCCTTGAATGGGATTGCATTTAATGTTTCACAATTAAGTACATTTGCATGTTGTCTGATAGGTCAGTTTTATCAGGATATATTCCTAACTTACAAAGTGTGTTCAAAGACATGGAATTTTTATTGGATTATTTTTTGTCATTTTTTGAAGATCACTTTTAACTTTAATCTGTTCATACAGTGAATTTTTATCCTTAAATTCTGTAAAGTTGATGCATTTTGATATTCCTGTGATAAACCCAATTATGTAAAATACTCATCTATTTATAAACTGTAAGATCTACCTTTCTCAGTTCAGTTCACTTGCTCAGTTGTGTCCGACTCTTTGTGACCCCATGGACAGCAGTGTGCCAGGCCTCCCTGTCCATCACCAACTTCCAGAGTTTACTCAAACTCATGTCCATTGAGTCGGTGATGCCATCCAACCATCTCATCCTCTATCGTCCCCTTCTCCTCCCGCCTACAATCTTTCCCAGCATCAGGGTCTTTTCAAATGAGTCAGATCTTCGCATCAGGTGGCCAAAGTATTGGAGTTTCAGCTTCAACATCAGTCCTTCCAATGAACATTCAGGATTAATTTCCTTTAGGATGGACTGGTTGGATCTCCTTGCAGTCCAAGGGACTCTCAAGAGTCTTCTCCAACACCACAGTTCAAAAGCATCAATTCTTTGACGTTTTCTTTATAGTCTAACTCTCACATCTATACATGACTACTGGAAAAACCATAGCTTTGACTAGACAAACCTTTGTTGGCAAAGTGATATCTCTGCTTTTTAATATGCTGTCTAGGTTGGTCATAGCTTTTCTTCCAAGGACTGAGCGTCTTTTAATTTCATTGCTGCAGTCACCATCTGCAGTGATTTTGGAGCCCAGATAAATAAAATCTGTCACTGTTTCCCCATCTATCTGCCATGCAGTGATGGGACCAGATGCTGTGATCTTAGTTTTCTGAATGTTGAGCTTTAAGCCAACTTTTTCACTCTCCTCTTTCACTTTCATCAAGAGGCTCTTTAATTCTTCTTCACTTTCTGCCATAAGGGTGGTGTCATCTGTATATCTGAGGTTATTGACATTTCTCCCTTCAATTTTGATTCCAGCTTGTACTTCCTCCAGCCCAGCGTTTCTCATGATGTACTCTGCATATAAGTTAAATAAGCTGGGTGACAATATACAGCCTTGACGTACTCCTTTCCCTGTTTGGAACCAGTCTGTTGTTCCATGTTCAGTTCTAACTGTTGCTTCCTGACCTGCTTACAGATTTCTCAAGAGGCATGTCAAGTGATTTGGTATTCCCATCTCTTTAAGAATTTTCCAAAGTTTATGGTGATCCACACAGTAACTTTCTAGTACTTAGCATTTTTGCATCTTTGTTCATTAGCAAGACTATATAATTTTGGGGGGTGTGCTATAACTGTATTTTAGAGCTAAAACCATGGTTATGTCTGATACATAGAATGGGCTGGAAAGATTTTCTTAACCACATGTTTTTTTTCTTATCTAAAACACCATTTATTTATTTTTATTTTACTTATTTATTTGGCTGCTCTGAGTCTTGGTTGCAGCATGCAGGATCTAGTTCCCTAGACAGGGATCAAATCCCCATCCCCTGCTTTGGGAGCTCAGAGTCTTAACTGCTGGACCACTAGGGAAGCCTGTTAAACATATACTTCTAATTAGTTTCTATAATGTTGAAACTACATGAAGAAATTGTATAAAATTGGTTAATTGTTTTAGAATGGTTCTTTAAGAGATTCCAGTTTCTTCTAAAGTTTTAATGTATCATTGTTATTATCCCTTCTTGAGTCAGAAGTAATATTTATTTTATTTATTCATGTCAAATAGCTTGTCAAATTAATTTTCCATAATAATTAATACTATCTAAGAATGACTAATCTCACTATATGCATTTGTGTCCCTTTCTTGCTTTTAATAGTGTTCAGTGATTTCTGCTAATTTTTTCTTGGTTAGTCTTAGCAGTGGTTTTTGTTTTATGATATTTTCAATAGAGATTGAGATTATTTTTCTCCATTAAGATTACATTTTATATTTCGTTTTGGTTCTTAGTTATCAGTTCACTTCTTTGTTCTTCTAGTTATTTATTTCTTTATTGGGATATTTTTTGTTATATTTTCCTTTAACATTTTTCTTAAGCATCTTCATTTGTTTCTCTTTATTTTGGCTGCACAGACTCTTCATTGCAGTGCATGGGCTAAGTTACCCCAGAGCATGTAGGGTCTTAGTGCTTTGACCAGGGATTGAACCCACATCCCCTTTACTGGGAGGTGAATTCTTAGCCACTGGATCACCAGGGAAGTCTCTCTAATTTCTTGAGTGGAATGTTTAGTTCCTGTATTTTCTTTTTAATTTAAAATATTTTCATCAAAGTAATATATACAAATAGATAAATTATCAAGTAGTACTAAAGGCTTAAACCAAGAAACACTAGTCTTTTCTCTTTCTGCCACCAAATATAACTCTTCCTGATATTTAAGCTGGTTTTAGAAAAGGCAGAGGAACCAAAGATCAAATTGCCAACATCCACTGGATCATGGAAAAAGCAAGAGAGTTCCAGAAAAACATCTATTTCTGCTTTATTGACTATGCCAAAGCCTTTGACTGTATGGATCACAATCAACTGTGGAGAATTCTGAAAGAGATGGGAATACCAGATCATCTGGTATTTTCTCTTGAGAAATTTGTATGCAGGTCAGGAAGCCACAGTTAGAACTGGTCATGGAACAACAGACTGGTTCCAAATAGGAAAAGGAGTATGTCAAGACTGTATACTGTCACCCTGTTTATTTAACTTCTATGCAGAGTACATCACGAGAAACGCTGGACTGGAAGAAACACAAGCTGGAATCAAGATTGCTGGGAGAAATATCAATAACCTCAGATATGCAGATGATACAACCCTTATGGCAGAAAGTGAAGAGGAACTAAAAAGCCTCTTGATGAAAGTGAAAGTGGAGAGTGAAAAGTTGGCTTAAAGCTCAACATTCAGAAAACGAAGATCATGGCATCTGGTCCCATCACTTCATGGGAAATAGATGGGGAAACAGTGTCAGACTTTATTTTTGGGGGCTCCAAAATCACTGCAGATGGTGACTGCAGCCATGAAATTAAAAGACGCTTACTCCTTGGAAGGAAAGTTATGATCAACCTAGACAGCATATTGAAAAGCAGAGACATTACTTTGGCAACAAAGGTTTGTCTAGTCAAGGCTATGGTTTTTCCTGTGGTCATGTATGGATGTGAGAGTTGGACTGTGAAGAAGGCTGAGCGCTGAAGAATTGATGCTTTTGAACTGTGGTGTTGGAGAAGACTCTTGAGAGTCCCTTGGACTGCAAGGAGATCCAACCAGTCCATTCTAAAGGAGATCAGCCCTGGGATTTCTTTGGAAGAAATGATGCTAAAGCTGAAACTCCAGTACTTTGGCCACCTCATGCGAAGAGTTGACTCATTGGAAAAGACTCTGATGCTGGGAGGGATTGGGGGCAAGAGGAGAAGGGGACGACAGAGGATGAGATGGCTGGATGGCATCACTGACTCGATGGACGTGAGTCTGAGTGAACTCCGGGAGTTGGTGATGGACAGGGAGGCCTGGCGTGCTGTGATTCATGGGGTTGCAGAGTCGGACATGACTGAGCGACTGATCTGATCTGATCTGAGGGGCAGCCATATTTAACTCTTTTAGCTATGTCTTCTGCTATTTATCTTTTTTATAATTATACCTACTAACATCAATTTTAGACAGACTCTCTAGATTACTTATTACAGTAGGTGAAGATTTACCTCTGTACTTCCTTTCTTCCATTCTTAAAGAAACTTGCTAAAGCAATAGCCAATGTATATATTTTTCTGATTGTGTAAATATTATTTACTATTGAGCCAAATAATGTCCCTTAAGCATGCGTTTTTTTCTGTACACCTTTCTAGTTTTCCTGCAATTAATAATTAACTCCTTTTTTATTTGCTTGTGTTTTTTCTGTACCTAGCTTTAATTTCTTTTCAACTGCTCCTACCACTTATTTTTCTAACGCACTTAGCAATAATTTTTCCAAATGCCTAATCACATCAGATAATCAATTCCATTTTTATTTTGCTGGGTGCTTTTTCCCAAAGTCCTCCTGAGTCTAACATGAACTGATTGCCCTCCAGGCCTGGTGTACAGCTAGTAAGATGGACCATTTCTTTATCATCCTCCTATAAGAGACCTCCTGTTCTCTAGGTCCCATGTTTATTGTTGTAGATTCTTAACAGTCTGGAGCATAAACTCTAGCTGGTTTAAATCCCAAAAAGTTTATTTGATTTGAACAATCATTGAAAGAGCTAAAGAAAGAACCTCTGGTCTGGACTTCCAGGACTTCTCTCAAAGTAATACATAGAAATAGGTAGTGGCTGACTCTGTTGTGATCAGGAAGTTGCTGAATCAGGAAGCTGCTTCCACAATGGCTGGCACCAGAAACAGGCCACCTCTGCCACATCAAAAGTTGCTGAATCTAAAAGCCTCCTGTTAAAATGGGAAGATCCCTGGGAACCAGGAAGCCATAGCTTCTTCACCATCTGTATCAGTTTCTACCCTCACATAATTCAGTTTCAAATCAAAGTCTTTGTTTCAGCTTGGCTCAACCCAAATAATCTGAATATGGAAATTTAGCTGCAACTTGAATGTAAATCTGGAATAAGGGACTTTGCTGGTGGTTCAGTGGTAAGCCTCTGAGCTCTCAGTGCAGGAGGCCCAGGTTCTATCCCTGGTCAGGAAACTAGATCCCAGCTAAGAGTTCACATGCCACAGCTAAAAATCCTATGGGCAGCAACGAAGACCCGGTGCACTCAAAAACAATTTATTTTTAAAATCTATTAAATTCTGGAATAAATATCTTTCAGCTTTCCAATCTCTGCATTTCAGAAAGGCATTCTGGGACAAGGGTGAAATAGGTGTTGTGCAAACCATTCTACAGTATGTGTGCTAGGCCTCTTGGCGACCCAAAATTCATTCTACAGTATGTGTGCTAGGCCTCTTGGCGACCCAAAATTCATTTGTACACACCCTTCTTCTCATCCTTAAACTTCCAACAACCACCTATTCCCACTCAATATAATGCAACAAAACTCTGTACAAATGAAAACATCCTTACCATCATTCCAAATGAGAGACCCCACATCTTCTCAGTCACAGCATCCACCTCTGAGTGATGCTCTTTTCTACTCTAGTTCAGTCACAATCCTCGTCTGAGAATGTGTGATGCGTGGGCTCACCACTCACGACACACCCTATATAAAACAGCAGAGGAAAAGGGAAAAGCAAGCAGGAAAGAATATGAACTCCCTAAAATGTTAAGTTGCCATAAGAGCCTGGATCACCTGCCAGGATTTCTACAGGAAAGGTAAATATACTTTATTCCTACTGCTTTTGACTTGTTTAAGCCTCTGTATTTTCAGCCTACCATGTAATCTAACTTTTACAGTCACTCAACAGTAGCAATCACTGAATCAGCTTTGACAAGAGGAAGTCCATTCTGATGAGCTTTTTCTAATGTGGGGTAGGGTGGACAGTTGGAGGATCATTTCATGTATATAGCTTAACCGAATCTCCTTGTTATCAGTTGGAGTTCTAGTTGGAGTTCCAATTGCTATCCTAATTGGAGTTTTGTCCAGTCCCTGATCATCAATCTAAACTATTGCATAACACCATAAATCACTGTTGATTTTAACCTTTGGCCACCCATCCTTCCAGGCAAAGCAGATAACCCATATTGCTGTTTTAAGCTCTTCCCTCTAGGAGGGGAATTATTTTTCCAGGCCCCTTATATAAAGTTCTAAGTCTTTTTTGTTGTTGTTTGTTTGTTTTGGTGAATTTATAAATCTGTTATTATTTGTTCTGCTTAACAGTGTGTTACTTTAAAATTTCTTTTCTATCTTTTCAGTTCTATTGAGATATAATTGACATACAGCCATGTATGAGTTAAAGGTATACAACATAATAACTTGACTCATATATATGATGAAATGATTACCAAAATAAATTTAATTAACATCCACAATCTTATTCAGTTACAAAAAAGAGAAAAATTTTTCTTCTTTGCAATGAGAACTTTTAGGATTTGTTCTCTTAGCATCTTTCAAACACACTACAGAGCAATATAAACTGTAGTCATCATATCGTACATTTACATTCCTAGTACTGTTATCTTATTAATTGAAGTTTTGTACATTTTGACCACCTTTATCCAGTTCATCCCCCAATTCTCGCCCCCAACTTGAAGTTCTAATGCTATGACAATCTGCTTCTTGCTGGTACCAGCATATACTCCAAAAACCATCTGCAGATCAGGCTTGAAGTATTCTTCCTCAGTTAACTGATGATAGTAGATTTCCACGAGGCCATACGTGTGGTTCAGGGAGAGGAATCAGTGTGTAGCATAACTGATAAAGAATGAGCCACCTGTTCACACAACTCACCTGTCCTTTAGACCAAATTCAGTCGCTGCTTCCATTTAATGATGGAGTGTGCTGGTCATGTCCAATTTTTCACTGTGATGGATTGAAAAGAAAACACCCAGTTTGTGATGAGTAACCAGGGTAATTAATCATTTAATGTGTTTCATCTTTATTAGGACCCCATTTAGAGATTTATTAAGAGATACATAGAAGAAAAAGACAGTAGTTATTTGCTGAAGAGAGAAGGACCTGGTGATAAAATTCAGAGGAGCTTTGATAATGATCCTCTTGTTAGGCCTGCCGCAGGTTTCTACACAGCATTCCAAGATAGTCCACAGGTAAAGTCAACAGCCATTGTATTTTCTGTATATGAAGGATCAGATACTTGCACTGAACCCTGGAACAGCTGACATCCTTCTCTTCCTCTAGGTCTATTCAGTGTCAGTGTCTTTATAGGTTACCTAGGAAACGTCAGAGAATGTACACCCAACTATGTTACATATTAATTAAAAACCATTCCGCCAAATGTTGTGCCTTTTTCTCAAAGTAGAATTGCAAGGTGCATCACTGTATATTTCTTTTTGGAAAGAATATCCTCATGTGACTGAACAAGTGGAATCTCAGAAACTTTCCTGAGGTGTCAGGACCATACACTTTTGTGGGACTTAGCGTCCATTCTTTGGCACACATGACGTTTGCTTACCAAGACAGTGAAGGTATACTGCTATCCACATTAGTGAAAGCAAGGTGCTTCAGCTTAAGACAGAAAAAAAAAAAAATGCACTTATCACATCAATAGCTGCATACAAGATGAGGCATTTTGTTGATCTGACTCAATAAAGAGATCAAAGGTGCAGCTGTATACTCTTCCTAATATAATCAAGCTTATAATGCCAGAACCTATTTGTCTTCTGCACAGGTGAATGTCAAGTTCAATGCAGATAAGATGAGGACTAGAACTCTTGTTTGTTTCAAGTCTTTTATTAAACCCTTTCAAGCACTGACTTCTATGATTCTCCCAGAAATTTAGAATTGCTTTCGGTTTGCTGTTTTGTTCTGAAGGAGATCAGCCCTGGAATTTCTTTGGAAGGAATGATGCTAAAGCTGAAACTCCAGTATTTTGGCCACCTCATGCGAAGAGTTGACTCATTGGAGAAGACTCTGATGCTGGGAGGGATTGGGGCAGGAGGAGAAGGGGACGACAGAGGATGAGATGGCTGGATGGCATCACTGACTTGATGGATGTGAGTCTGAGTGACCTCTGGGAGCTGGTGATGGACAGGGAGGCCTGGCGTGCTGCAGTTCATGGGGTCGCAAAGAGTCGGACACGACTGAGCGACTGATCTGATCTGATCTGATCTGATCTTGCTGTTTTGATTGGGAAGGCTGTTCTACTTGGCCTTTTCTTTACTTTCTTTCTTCTTCTTCTTCTTTTTTTTTTTTTGGCTGCTTGCAGGATCTTAATTCCTTGATCAGGGATCAAACCCAGGCCACAGCAGTGAAAGCACCAAATCTTAACCACTGGATCACGAGGGAATCCTCTACTTGACCTTTATCTGTTGTAATAGCCTTTATTACTTGGATTGGGAGCCAATACTAGAATTCTACCAACCACTGAGTATACCATTCCAATTATATACTCTGGAGTACTGGAAGAAACCAGAGGTGGGCTTGTAAATAGCAGGACCCACTGTAAGATAGATGCGAACCCAACAGCATTTACGACATGACCTATATAAGCCAAACTCAGCTGAGTGACCATAGTAAAGTTCTTGGTTCCCAGGGATTCATGGCAGCTCAGAGCTCAGTCCATAATCCATGAAGAGTATTTCTCTTTCCCCAGGGTACAGTTACCTCAGTAAATGACACAGGGTCTTTCAGAAAAATCCAGGAGCTTCATTTATTCATTTCTTTCATCCAAGGGTAATAAAAGCACCTACTTTAGTGGGCTGTTTTAGGGAATCTGAGAGAATAACTATAAAGCATTACATAGTTCCTTCCACATAATATATGATCATTAAATGCTGAAACTTTCTTTTTTTGATCCTAGCAGTGGAAATAGAGGGAGAAGCAGGTAGTACCATTTAATTCTAAATGTTGACTTTTAGTGTGTACATGTCGGAGAAGGCAATGGCACCCCACCCCAGTACTTTTGTCTGGTAAAATCCCATGGACGGAGGAGCCTGGTAGGCTCCAGTCCGTGGGGTCGCTAAGAGTCGGACACGACTGAGCGACTTCACTTTAACTTTTAACTTTCATGCATTGGAGAAGGAAATGGCAACCCACTCCAGTGTTCTTGCCTGGAGAATCCCAGGGACAGGGGAGCCTGGTGAGCTTCCGTCTATGGGGTCGCACAGAGTCGGACACGACTGAAGTGATTTAGCGACTTAGCAGTGTGTACATGTACACACTGATATATTTAAAATTAGTAACCAATAAGGACCTACTATATAGCATAGGGAACTCTGTTTAATATTATATAACAGCTTAAATGGGAAAAGAACTTGAAAAAGAATAGATATGTATAACTAAATCATTTTGCTGTACATTTGAAATGAACACAATATTGTTAATCACCTATGCTCCAGTATAAAATAAAAGGCTTAAAAAAATGTTGACTTTCAGGCTAGGTGATCAGGAGTCCAGAATCTTGGGTTTCACTGTATAATTGTGTCAAACACAGTCACTACAGTACATTAAAAAAAATGACCTTCACGTGAAAGCCATTCAAAAACTACCTAGGCATGTTTGTGAATTTTTTTTTTTCGTGTATCAGATTTTAATATACACTAAATTTTCTGGAAAGCAAGAATCATGTAAATGAAGCTATAGCTATATTGTTTTGTTCAGAACTTCACCAATACTTGTTTCATTATTTTGGAAAAATTATGTCACTAACCACAAGACTGCCTATGATCTTTTACCTTCAAAACAACACATCTATGTCAGCCTATATTTGTAGCTACTTTACTCAAGGTGATTCCACATATAGATGTAGACACATGACTGACTAGTTTGCTGCTGTGTCTCCTGGTAGGAGTTGTGTTTGAGCATTTACACAATGAAATAGTAATACCTTCCCTTTCCTTCTTTATGTTACAGTTAGAATACTATATTGATTTAAGAAAATAATATGTATAAGTAGATTATATTAACTATGAATTTCATTTCAGAACAAAGGCGGTATTACAAAAAATTATTATAAAAAGGGGGCACGAGGTCAAACTGGGCTGAGAATCACTATTTCATATAATACGAAGGAATTTCTGTTATCTCAGCTTAACTCAGCATAGAATACATTAAATCAAAGCCAACAATTAGAACTATTCTCAGCTGCTTGAATTAGCTCACTGAATCCAGCATCTCTTATGGATACATGCCAAGTGATAAATTCAGCCCAATCTAAAATTATGTTCCTGCCTCCTGATCTAACATCCTTAGAATTCATTACCACACGTATTCACTGTCCAGGGTTTGGACAATATAAATGAACACTTAGAAGCAGCCTGACAGTTTTTGACTCTGTGTACCCTCCACTCCTACCCCACACAGGCTTAAGATCTACTGCAGCAGGTATGACATTTGCTAAGGCCTTGCCGTCAGTAGACGCAGCCTTTGAAGTCATCACAGGTGGCAACAAGGGTTTTATCACTGGTGCTTGGACTAGCAATGTCCCATTGTTTTCTCATCATAATTTTCCGATACTGTTTCATAAAAAAAAAAATCTTGCATTTTGTGGAAGAGATCAAAAATGGAAATTTTCTTCTGAGTAATGCTAGATAATTTCAGAATTATATTTTACCCCCAAACCCTAATTGGGTTGTTAGTTAACAAATACTTGTCGAGTATCTACTATGTGCTAGACATTAGGTAGGCGTCAGGGCCAAGTCCTTGCTCTCATGACACGCACCACACGGCATGCGGGATCGTGGTTCCCAACCAGAGACTGAACCTGTACCCCTGCAATGCAAGTGTAGAGTCTTAACCACTGGGAAGTCCCTCCCATGACATGTTAAAGATACTGTTCACTTCCTAAGTTCTGCAGAACCCTTCTCAAGGTCCACCCTTAGGTTTTGTTTTTTTTTTTTAATCTCTTTCCTCAGTTCTTCATGAGGTGAAATCTTTCCAGGCTTTATATTTGTCTTTGTCAAGAACAGTGACAGTTGAATGGGTTCTTTTACCTGATTCTGGATTACACCTGAGTGTCTGCTAATTTAATCCAAAGAGCTTGTACCTACTGTATGCAAAACATTGTACTAGGAGGTATGGCTCATAATCATAGTTAGCGCTTACTGAATGCTTAACAGATGCCAATTACTTTCAGTTTCTCTTTTTACATTTTTTTTTTTCAGTTTCTTTGCATGTATAACTTGTTCAGTCCTCAATTGCTCTACGAAGTTTTGCTATTATTCCCCCATTTTATAGATAAAGAAACTGAGGTATTAAGTGGCTTAAAAACTTGCTCCAAGTCACATGCTATGCTATGCTATGCTAAGTCACTTCAGTCGTGTCCGACTCTGTGCGACCCCATAGACAGCAGCCCACCAGGCCTCCCCGTCCCTGGGATTCTCCAGGCAAGAACACTGGAGTGGGTTGCCATTTCCTGCTCCAAGTCACATACCGGTAATTAAATTCAGCAGCTCTACATCCAGGGCCAGCACTCTTCACCACTTCTTTGTGATAAACAAGACACTAAGTTGAAAAATATGACTTGCTTCAAATAACTTGCCATCAAATGGAAGCTTTGAAAATTACTATAGCTTATTATTAGTTAAAAAAAGAGAGCTAATTTAAAAAAAAAGATAGTCAAAATATATGAAGTTTTTTAGAAAAACTAGCTCAGGTAATTTTTCTGTCGGTTTTTTCTCTTTCACTCTTTTTTCCCTCTAGTGATTCAACTGAAATTGTGCTTATCTGTGTTGATTGATTCTTTTATCTTATGATTTATCTTCTCTGCTAAAATGAAGAATCCCTTGAAAGTCGGGACCACGTATTATTTATCGTTTTGTCCTTACCACCTAATATATAATAGAAGATTGCTAAATACCAGGATTAAATAAATTATTATATTCAAAATAAGCAGCAGTAATTATTCATACTTAGTATTTACCAATACATGTCACCTAAGGGCACAACAATGTTTTAACACCTTTGATAGATAAGTTTTGAAAATATTCTCATAAGGAGAGTTGAACATTATTATCCTGTATCACAATCAAGGGCTTAATTGTCAAAAGGTCAAGTGGCTTACCACAAGTTACAGAGGAAAAAACAGCATCTAAGCGTTTCTCTTTTTATTACAAAAAAAGGTTTCCCCCCAAGTTAAGTGAATGCACATTAAAAAAAAAAAAAGATCAAGAACAACAAAGATACTTTATCAAAACCAAGCAATATTTCATCACAAAACATTAACTTATATTAACTTTATATGAGTAAGTTATTTTGAAAAGCAACTATAAAGATCGTGTTCTGAAACTCCTGTCCATGCTATTTTTGTGTTCTACACATTATTTTAATAATCAGGGCTATATCCTCCCATGAGATCTACAGGGCGGATATGAGATAAGCCACAGATGAGTTAACTTGTTTTGCGTCAAATAAGGAAATGTGGTTGGTCCAGATGCTTCCATGTCCAAGCACATCAGGATCTAGTAGGCAATAGAAATTGGGCTAAGACTCAAATAAGAGGGGTGGTTTTAGCTAATAACAAAGCCTATTCCTTCAGTGTTTCTGTAGACAAAACTTTTTTTTTTAAGAAAAATATTATTACAACATAGTTATAGAACAGTTCTTTGTTAAAAAAAAAAAAAAAAAAAAAAACAACTCCAGCAAAGGATGCTCATAGAATCTCACATTTCTAAACTGTAAGAAAAACTTACTGTTACTGTTGTATCTGTTCCAATGACTGTTTTCTCAATCTCTGTTCACAGCTTCACTATCCTCTGAACTGACCAAGTTGGAAACCTCAAATTTCATCTCCACAGTCCCTTCTACCTCATCCTCCCATGTCAGAGGTTTTCCAAGTCCTGCCCATTGTGTTTACTAAGTAGATTTCTCTCTTTGTCTCTTTTGTGAACTCTATGACAGTTTCCTACCTGGTATTCCTGCTTCCAGTCTCTCCTCTTTCTAGCTGTTTTTCCTCACCTATGTAATACAGGGATTTATTTACCTGAGGACCACCAGTGGCTCACCCTTGCCTACAGATCAGAATACAACCTCCTTAGAATGGTACTCATGCCCTCCCCAATCTTTATCATCACCTTATCTTCTTCTACTTCCCTGAAACCCTAGACTCTGACTACAAGTGTCTTCTTGCATTCCCCAGACATCTGTTAACACCTTGAGTTCATCCACACACATGATGTTCCCTTAGCCGGCAAAGCCCTTCCTCTATACTCATCACATGGCTGATGCCTAGACTTCCTTCAATTTCCAGCATAAACCTGACGCCCCCATGAAGGATTTCTCGACTTTCCCAGCTAGTGATTGAATCATTCTCATTCCAAACTCTTGCTCCTCACTGAGTAGTCTGTCGATGCCCTATGTTTTTCAGCTCCTTTCTAATGAGGTGGGGCCATGTGACTGCTTCTGGTCAAAGAGCCATGAGTGGAAGTGACATGTGCCAGTTCTGGTCTGAAACACCTAAGAGCTGGTACATGACCTTCCAAAGCTCTCTTCTGTCGGTTAACTAGGAAGGTCTTGTGATGAGATGGCAGAACCATAAGATGAAAATGGCCTAAACACACCACCCGTTGGGGAGGGAGTAGGTGTGCTCTGGAAAGTCCTCTGAAACTGCGTTAGAGTTCACATAAGTGAGTAATAAATTCCTGTTGGTTAAGTCACTGAATTTTAGAGTTTATTCGTAACCTCACATATCCTATTTCAACATTTTGTGTCTTTGTGCAGTCTTTCATTATGAATACAATAAAGTGCTAATTGCTTTTCTCTTGTACTACGAACCCTCAAAGTCAGACATTATGCTTTATTTTGCATCTAGCACAGTCATATCAACCAAAACTGAACTTGTTGAAAACTGACTCAGCACACTTAAACCTTATCCCCAAACCTATTCTTCTTCCAGCGTTTCCTATCTCATTAAATGATGTCACCATTAACCCAGTCGCTCAATCCAGAATCTAGACATTTCTTTCCTATTGTCTTCTTAATCGTCTAAAGTCAAGAAATAAACCCAGGAGGTACTTATTCTACCTTAAAGGTATGTCTTGAATTTGCCATCTTTCTTCATCCCCTTATCTATCATTATCGATCTCCTATCGGGATGACAGCCACCAACTTTCTAAATGGCTCTCTTCCATTTTTGATTCATTTCTCATCTGCAATGAAAGAAATGTGCTTTAAAATTTGGAGTTATTATCATGTTACTTCTATGCTTAGATAGCTTCCAGTTATTTAATGTTCCTTCAATAACTTCCAGTTATTTCTGTATTTATGTCATATTCCATTTCACTTTATGAAATTCCATTTCACTTTTTTTGGGTGCTCTGAGACCCAATTTAGTGGCGAGGGGGGTAAATTCCCTACATCAACAGACAATTCTTGGACATCAGAAGGGTGTGTCCAAGAATTCAACTTAATTCTGTCACTATCTGTTGAGAGATAGCATCAGATTCCACAGGTTAAGGGTTCAGTCTTACAAGATTACCACCTCCCTACACACACACATGCACACACTTCAGACACCAGTTGCAAACCCAGGCTGTTATCCATGCTTCTGACCAACTAGCTAGATTGGAGCTTCCAGTGACCCCCTCCTTGGACTTTAGACTCCATTCCCAAGTCCAACTATTACCTATATTTCTCTGACTGACATGCTATAAACCAGAGGTTCACACAGCCACTTCTTAGGGTTTGATGAATTTTGCTAGTAGTTGTTCAGGCACTCAGTCGTGTCCGACTCTGCAACCCCATGGACTGCAGCTTGCCAGGCTTCCCTGTCCTTCTCCATCTTCTGGAGCTTGTTCAAACATGTCTGCTGAGTTGGTGATGTCATCCAACCGTCTGCTGTAGTTTTGCTAGAGAGGCTCACAAACTCAGAGAAAAATTTCACCTACTAGATCCCCAGTTCATCACAGAAAGATATAACTTAGGAGGATCCAGGGGAAGAGACACACAGGGCAAAGCATGGGGAGCCGCTCTACCAGCATCTCCATGTGCTCACCAGCTGGGAAGCTCCCTGAACCCCTTCCTTCTGAGTTTGAATGGAGGCTTCACAACTTAGATGTGACTGATGAAATCACTGACTACTGGTGATTAAATTTGATCTCTAGTGCCTCTCCTCTCCTGGGGATGATGGGAGGGGGAGAGGTGGGACTGTTCAGTTCCAAACCTCTAATCACAGGGCTGGCTCCACTGGCAATCAGCCCTCATCCTAATTAGTTCAGTTCAGTTCATTTCAGTCACTCGGTCGTGTCCGACTCTTTGTGACCCCATGAACCGCAGCACGTCAGGCCTCCCTGTCCATCACCAACTCCCAGAGTCCACCCAAACCCAGTCCATTTTGTCAGTGATGCCATCCAACCATCTCATCCTCTGTCGTCCCCTTCTCCTCCTGCCCTCAATCTTTCCCAGTATCAGGGTCTTTTCCAATGAGTCAGCTCTTCGCATCAGGTGGCCAAAGTATTGGAGTTTCAGCTTCAACCTCAGTCCTTCCAATATCAATATTCAAAACAAAAACCCAAAACCTTGGTCTTTAACTTCAGGTAATCTGGATTATAAAAGACATATCTCTTATGAATGAAATTAGGCATACGTGAATTCATTCTTTGCTTGTCACTGACCCTGTCTGTGCTAAGAAGGATGCTCCTTGGCTGCACTGCCTCGGCCGTGGGAAACATTCTGTTTTCTCTAGCTTCAGTGCTGCTGTGTAATTATACATCTCAGATAGAGGGATAAGATGGATCAGGACGGCAGCCTGATGACAATGACTCTTTAATGCACTCCACAGACACTGATGTTTTTTATAATTAGTTATCTTAAGATGACGTTCCAGAATAAGAAATATTCCAGTGTTTCAGGATAATGTAAAGCTGCTGCTGCTGCTGCTAAGTTGCTTCAGTCGTGTCCGACTCTTGTGCGATCCCATAGACGGCAGCCCACCCAGCTCCTCTGTCCCTGGGATTCTCCAGGCAAGAATACTGGAGTGGGTTGCCATTTCCTTCTCCAATGAATGAAAGTGAAAAGTGAAAGTGAAGTCGCATAGTCGGGTCCGACTCTTAGCGACCCCATGGACTGGAGCCTACCAGGATCCTCCATCCATGGGATTTTCCAGGCAAAAGTACTGGGGTGGGGTGCCATTGCCTTCCCCAAATGTAAAGCTATCCTGTTACTTAAAATGATCCTAAGCACAAAATGAGGAAAAAGGACTGTAATTCTTACTTCTTACACTTTACTTCTATAAAAATGTTCAGATGTTACACAGGCTGAGTAAAGAAAATCCACTCTTAAAATTATCAAAAATTAAACTCTAAATATTTAAAATCACAAGACTTCAGAGCTGGAACATACTTCAGAACTACAGGCACAAAGGGTTTTCGCATCTTGTTGTTGTAAGTATTTGATATTTGCTGAGTTTCTAAGGATTTGTTTTTGTTGGCATATTTTAGAGATCAGTGAATATTAGATTGTTACAAACAGGTATGTTAAGATATAATTTATTCTTATTTTTAGGATCTGCAACCAACTGAGAAAAAAGCAGGCTCTGAAGACCTTCAGTATAAATAAAGAATCACACTTTCTGAGACACAGCAGATTTACTTTGCATTGACTACAACAAAGTAAAGGTAGTTTTTAAACAATTGTATTAGCCCAAGCTATCTGGACAAAGACCATAGACTGGGTGGCTTAAAGAGCAGAAATTAATATTCTCACAGTTCTGGAAGCTTGTAATTCCAAGATCAAGGTGCTGGCCAATATAGGTTTTTGGTGACAGTTTTCCTCTTGGACTGTAGCCAACACCTTTTCATTGGGTGGCAGAGGGAGAGACAGAGAGAGAAATACGGAGAGAGAGCTCCCTTGTGTCTCTTTCTATAAGGGCCTGTCAGACCAGGGCTCTACGGCCATGACCACATCTAACCCTAATCGTCTCTTAAAGTCCTAGCACCAAGTATCGTCACATTGGGAACTAAGGCTTCAACATATAAAATTTGTGTATGTGTGGATGTGGGAGGGGGGTGTTGGGAACACAATCATTTGGTCCATAACAATAATTTAATGAGTTTTTTTTTTTTTTCTGTCTTGAAGCACTCTGGCTATTGGAAGTTGCCATGGCACCAATTTCCAAAGCATGTTATTTTCTTTTTCTTTTTTCCCCTTTTTTACATTCTGTTTTTTATTTCCCCAATTTTAGCAGTTTGCTTTGGCTTTAATTTTGTAACATACTGAGAAGAATTCTGTAGAAGTGGTAATTTTCTTTTCTGCCTAGGAAGCCATATGGAATATTTCCACTTATTTGCCTTATGTAGTGATTGTATTGTATTCCTGCTTTATAGCCTGGAGTACTGCTGCTGCTGCTAAGTCGCTTCAGTCATATCTGACTCTGTGTGACTCCATAGACGGCAGCCCACCAGGCTCCCCTGTCCCTGGGATTCTCTAGGCAAGAACACTGGCTGCTGCTGCTGCTGCTAAGTCGCTTCAGTCGTGTCCGACTCTGTGAGACCCCATCTCCAATGCATGAAAGTGAAAAGTGAAAGTGAAGTCGCTCAGTCGTGTCCCACTCTTAGTGAAACCAAGGACTGCAGCCTACCAGGCTCCTCTGTCCATGGGATTTTCCAGGCAAGAGTGCTGGAGTGGGGTGCCACTGCCTTCTCTGAGCCTGGAGTACATTCACTGCTTAAACTCAGTATGTCACAGGGGTCCTTTCTATTCAGGGTGTCGTTTCCCAACTTATTCTAGAATGAGAGATCAATGCTTCCACTAGCACAAATGTTCAGATGCTATTAAAAACAAGAATGCCTTATGCTTAAGAGTTCTACTGATGTGCATATAAAACTGGACATCTTAAAGACCATCCATCCAGCTCTTTGAAAGAAATTGTCATTCTTGTATTCAATGAATACTTGGATGTCAAATTACTCCCTGGAATGACTTTTCCATAAAATCAGTTTGAATCAGTATTAATTCTTGCTTCAGAGAAGCACATCCTTTGTGGTTAACAAATGAGTGTAGTGAACATACACCAAAAATCAAAAGTGAAAAGTTAGCGGAAAACTATTATTACTTCAGTCAAATATAACTGGATAAAGGGTTGAAGGCTCTATTCCTAAAATTGTGGCATGCTAACATTTAAAAGCAAGTTAAGGACTTCAATTACTATATAATATACTATACAGTTTAAAAAATGTGATGTGTAGGAAGATGATTGTTCAGCTCTGCAGTCTTTAAGTTACCTGAATATTAGACAGGTGACCTTTGGATGAAAATGGACCCTTTCCCTTTCATGTGGAACTAACACTGAATAAGCCTTGTCACTACAGCATACTTATGAAGTCTGAGTGGTTTAACATTAAAGTTTAACTTTTAAACTTTAATAATTGAGGTGGCGGCCATGGAAAAAAATAACCTGTGTGCATAACTTAAGGCAAACTGAAGGTTTTTTTCCCTCAGTTGATCTTATCTATAAGTCATTTCTTTTTGTCATAGAATTCAAACTAAGACTACAATGTGTATTTTTATATAATCATATTTGTCATAAACACTGTTATTTGTAGGTTGTTTCTATTATGCCTATGAATTGTTTCTAATTTTTTTTAATTGGGAAGAACTTTATTTATGAGAAAAGCATCCAGTCAGAAATAAATGCCTCATCGTTACTGATGTAATTATCAAGTCTGGGTCAATGTTAATTTGATAATATAATACAACACGCACTGATGTCTTTGATAAGTCAATATGATTCGAGAGGCAGTGGTATGTCCCAGCGAAGACAAAGGCTCTGCAGTCAAACTGCCCATGTCTGAATCTCATCTCTGCCACTCACTAGCTCTGCCACCTTACCTAAGTTACTGAACCTCCCTGTGCTTTCATATCCTTACCTATAAGACGGACTGCTATAAAACTACCTACCTTGTTGTTGTTTAGCTGCTGAGTCTTGTCTGACTCTTTGGCAACCCCATTGACTGTAGCCCACCAGGCTCCTCTGTTCATGGGATTTCCCAGGCTGGAATACTGGAACGGGTTGCCATTTCATTTTCCAGGGCATCTTCCTGCTCCACGTCTCCTGCATTGCAGGTGGATTCTTTACTGTTGAGTCACCAAGGGAACCTAACCTACCTCATAGAGTTATTATAAAGATTAAATAAATTTATATATACTGAGCACTTAAAATGTGAATGCAACCTAGAAAATTCCAAGTAAGCACTTGTTATTAGTATGCACAATGGTTAGGAGCATCAGCTCTAGTGCCAGGCATCCTGAATTTAAATCCAGACTCCACCAGCAGCCGAATGACCCTGGACAAATCATTCAATATCATAGAGCCTTAGTTTCTTCATCTGAAAATGTGGAAAACAGGTATGAGGACTAATTGATAGGGGCAAAATGCTTAGAAAAGTGCCTGAGATGTAGTAAAAGTGCTAAGTAAATATCAACTATGGATATTATTAACACAGTGGGGAGACTAAATTATATTCATGTCTCCTAAATATCAAGTGAAATATGATATCAAATGAAAAATGTTATATCCTGTTTTTCCAGCTTGGAGAATTAACTTAAGGTCACATATTTTTAGTAGTAATATGACGCCAAACATCTCTCCTGCTTATTTTGAGAATGTCTTTCATTTTCTGGGTCCACATGTCACGGTAAGTCCAAGAATCCAAGGGTTGTTACTCAATTTCAAGAGGTCAGATCTGATGGCCTTTTAGTGCTATGGAAAGGCTATTGCTGCTCCAGCAATATGTACACCTTCCAGTTACTGGATCAAAGAGGTTCTAGAGAGATTGTAGAGAGCCAACCCTTTCCAAACTGATCAGACCTCCAAGTCCTCTTTCTCATCTTCCTCCATGGGTTGACTCCATGATCTAAGCAAAACAATCACCATAATAAACACTAGATTTCCTAAGGTCCCATTAATTATACTTTAAAGAACATTATAATAAAACACAGTATAATGACAAAGATCACTACAAACCCCCAAATCTTTGGAATTAAATGCACGTTCATAAATGACCTACAAGCCAAAGTAGAAATTAAAGCAGAAATTAGTAAATATTTTGAACTGAATGATAGTAAAAATGACATGGTAGATTGAAACTCATGGGATGTAGCTAAAGCAGTGTCTAGAGTGAAATTTGTATCCTTAAACATATATATTAAGAGAGAAATGGCTGAAATTAATTCTCTAAAATTTCATATAAAAAAGCTAGAACAGAATATCAAACTCAAAATTTCAGGAAGAAAATAATAAAACAGAAATTAATGACATTGTAAACAAGTAATAGAGAAAAATTACAAAGCCCAAAGCTGGTAATCTGTAAAAATTCATTAAACTGATAGATTCTAGTAAGTAATAAAAAGAGAGAAAATACCAGTCTCAGGAACGAATAAAGCTCCTGCAATCATTAAAAAGAGAATAAGAAGTTACTATGAATAACTCTATGCCAATGAATTTGAAATTTGAAGGAAATTGACAAATTCCTTAAAAAGCACAAGTTTTTAAAACTGACTATAAAAGAAACAAAATTTAAATAACCTGTGGTCATGTATGCATGTGAGAGCTGGACTGTGAAGAAGGCTGAGCGCCGAAGAATTGATGCTTTTGAACTATGGTGTTGGAGAAGACTGAGAGTCTCTTGGACTGCAAGGAGATCCAACCGGTCCATTCTGAAGGAGATCAGCCCTGGGATTTCTTTGGAAGGAATGATGCTAAAGCTGAAACGCCAGTATTTTGGCCACCTCATGCGAAGAGTTGACTCATTGGAGAAGACTCTGATGCTGGGAGGGATTGAGGGCAGGAGGAGAAGGGGACGACAGAGGATGAGATGGCTGGATGGCATCACTGACTCGATGGATGTGAGTCTGAGTGACCTTCGAGAGCTGGTGATGGATAGGGAGGCCTGGCGTGCTGCGGTTCTTGGGGTCGCAAAGAGTCGGACACGACTGAGCGACTGATCTGATCTGATATTTATTTTAAATATTGAGTGTACTATTAAAACCTCTTTTCCTATCCTATTCACCTCTCCCCAAAACCAGGTCTGAATGGCTTCACCAGTGAATTATTCCAAACTCTTAAAGATGAAATAATACTTAAAACAATTACTCCAAAGAATAGAAAAAGAAATAGTTTTCAACTTGTTTTTTAAATCCAGCATGGTCTTATTAATAAATCCTTAAGAAATATTAAGGGAAAAAAAGGACATTTAATATAGATGAACAAAATTCTAAATATAATATTAGAAACTAAATTCAGTGATAGATAAAGCACAACCAAACTGAGTTTATACCATAAATAAAAGTTTATTTGAAAGTGAAAGTGTTAGTTGCTCAGTCATGTCTAACTCTGCAACCCCATGGACTGTAGCCTGCCGGGCTCCTCTGTCCATAGAATTCCCCAGGCAAGAATACTGGAGTGGGTAAGCCATTCCCTTCTTCAGGGGGTCTTCCCGACCCAGGGATAGAACCTGGTCTTCTGCATGGCAGGGAGATTCTTTACTGTCTGAGCCAACTTGTTTTTTCTTTCAACATAATCTGCACACTAAAAAAATAATATCATATGATGTACAAAATGGAAAAGCATTTCAAAAGATGCAGAAAAATCAGGACCAATTCCAACATTCATTCATAATTTTCTTAAAAAAACATTCTTATCTAACTAGGAGTATAAAGGAAATTCCTTAATCTGATAAAAGGTAAACATAGAAAATGTACAACAAACATATTTAATGGTGAAATGTTGAAAAGTATTCCTCTGAGATCAGGAACAAGATAAAGATGTCTATTATCATCATTTCTATTTAACATTTAATAAGAAGTCCTAAACAATGCAGGTTGAGGAAGAAAAAAAAGAACTGAAAGATATTTAAAATGAAAAAAATATCCTATCTCTATGCACAAATGGCCTGATTGTATAGCTGGGAAATCTAAAAGAATTTTCAAAGTATTGGAAATAGCAAGTGAATTTAGCAAGGTTTTTGGGTTGCTAGATACAAGGCCAATATAAAGTAACCAACTGTATTTTTGTACTCTAGTAATAAACAATAGGATGAAAAAGAAAATACTTACCAAAATATTTAATTTAAAAGTATGCAAGATTCTACACAGAAAACTATCAAACATCACTAAGATAATCTAAAGAAGGCCTAAATTAAATGGAGGGACATATCATTTTAAGTAATGGAAGACTCAATAATGTATATATATTGTTTCTGCCTAAAGGAATATATAGAATTGAATGCAATCACAAGCAAAATTCTAGGTAGACTTTTTTTTTTTTCTGTAAATTGCCAAGCTGGTTTTTAAATTGTTTGGAAAAGTAAACGGTCAAGAATAATCACCATGGTCTTGAAGGGAAAGAAAATTATTGGAGAACATACACTACTTGTTATCAAGACTTACTACAGAGCTATAATAAAACAGAATACAGATAACTGAATCAGACTAGTGAGCAGTTGATTAGTGATAAAGGTAATAGTGCAGAGTAATGTTGGAAAGAATAGTCTTTTCAATATTAGTGATTAAGCAATAGGGCAGCCATATGAAAAAAGGTATCTTCACCTCTATTTCATACCATACAGAAAAATCAATTCAAGGTGTATTAAAGTTTTAAATATGGAAGATAAAACAAAATTTTCAGATCATAGCATAATAAGATATCCTAGTCAAGGCTATGGTCTTTCCTGTGGTCATGTATGGATGTGAGAGCTGGACTATGAAGAAGGCTGAGTGCCGAAGAATTGATGCTTTTGAACTGTGGTGTTGGAGAAGACTCTTGAGAGTGCCTTGGACTGCAAGGAGATCCAACCAGTCCATTCTGAAGGAGATCAGCCCTGGGATTTCTTTGGAAGGAATGATGCTAAAGCTGAAACTCCAGTATTTTGGCCACCTCATGCCAAGAGTTGACTCATTGGAGAAGACTCTGATGCTGGGAGGGATTGAGGGCAGGAGGAGAAGGGGACGACGGAGGATGAGATGGCTGGATGGCATCACTGACTTGATGGGTGTGAGTCTGAGTGACCTCCGGGAGCTAGTGATGGACAGGGAGGCCTGGCGTGCTGTGGTTCATGGGGTTGCAAAGAGTCGGACACGACTGAGCGACTGATCTGATCTGATTATCTTTAAAGATTTTTTAAATGAGTATAAAAACAACACTAACATTATTTTTTTCTTGGCCAACTCTGCAGTTTGTGGAATCTGTTTCCTGACCTGGGATTGAACCCGCACCACGGCAGTGAAAGCACTGAGTCCTAACCACTGGACCACCAGGGAATTCCCAAAACAATACGAATCTTAAAGTTCAAAATTACGTTCAGTTCAGTTCAGTCACTCAGTCGTGTCCGACTCTTTGCGACCCCATGAATCACAACACACCAGGCCTCCCTGTCCATCACCAACTCCCGGAGTTCACTCAGACTCAGGTCCATTGAGTCAGTGATGCCATCCAGCCATCTCATCCTCTGTCGTCCCCTTCTCCTCCTGCCCCCAATCTCTCCAGCATCAGAGTCTTTTCCAATGAGTCAACTCTTCACATGAGATGACCAAACTACTGGAGTTTCAGCTCTAGCATCAATCCTTTCAAGGAAATCCCAGGGCTGATCTCCTTCAGAATGGACTGGTTGGACCTCCCTGCAGTTCAAGGGACTCTCAAGAGTCTTCTCCAACACCACAGTTCAAAAGCATCAATTCTTCAGCGCTCAGTCTTCTTCACAGTCCAGCTCTCACATCCATACATGACCACAGGAAAAACCCTAGCCTTGACTAGACGGACCTTTGTGGGCAAAGTAACGTCTCTGCTTTTGAATATGCTATCTAGGTTGGTCATAACTTTCCTTCCAAGGAGTAAGCGTCTTTTAATTTCATGGCTGTAGTCACCATCTGCAGTGATTTTGGAGCCCCCCAAAATAAAGTCTGACACTGTTTCCACTGTTTCCCCATCTATTTCCCATTAAGTAATAGGACCAGATGCCATGATCTTCGTTTTCTGAATGTTGAGCTTTAAGCCAACTTTTTAACTCTCCTCTTTCACTTTCATCAAGAGGCTCTTTAGTTCCTCTTCACTTTCTGCCATAAGGGTGGTGTTATCGACATATCTGAGGTTATTGATATTTCTCCCGGCAATCTTGAGTCCTGCTTGTGTTTCTTCCAGTCCAGTGTTTCTCATGATGTACTCTGCATAGAAGTTGAATAAGCAGGGTGATGATATACAGCCTTGACGAACTCCTTTTCCTATTTGGAACCAGTCTATTGTTCCATATCCGGTTCTAACTGTTGCTTCCTGACCTGCATTAAGATTTCTCAAAAGGCAGATCAGGTGGTCTGGTATTCCCATCTCTTTCAGAATTCCCCACAGTTTATTGTGATCCACACAATCAAAGGCTTTGGCATAGCCAATAAAGCAGAAATAGATGTTTTTCTGGAACTCTCTTGCTTTTTCCATGATCCAGCAGATGTTGGCAATTTGATCTCTGGTTCCTCTGCCTTTTCTAAAACCAGCTTGAACATCAGGAAGTTCACGGTTCACATATTGCTGAAGCCTGGCTTGGAGAATTTTGAGCATTACTTTACTAGCGTGTGAGATGAGGTTATATTAGGGATTTCCTTGGTGGTCCAGTGGCTAGGACTCTGTGCTCCCAATGCAGGGGCCTCAGGTTGGATCCCTGGTCAGGAAACCAGATCCCGCATCCCACGACTGAGAGTTTGCATGTTGCAACTAAAGACCTGGTGCAGCCAGATAAATAAATATATTTTAAAATTAGGTTACATTAAAATGAAGAATTTCTTTCATCAAAGGACTCCATTGAATGAAACAGTGTAGGGGGAGCAGCCAAGATGGTAGAAGAGAAAGATCCTGAACTCACCTCCGGCATGGGTTCATCACGGTTACACTTATTTACAGAGGAGCTATTGATGAGGAAGATCTGAAAACTAGCAGAAAAGATGTTATACAACTAAAGATTAAAAAATAAAAAAGACTTGTAGGAGGGGTGAAGACACAACATAGTCAAAACGTATACAACTGGAGAGGGCAACTCACAAATGGGAGGATAATTACAGTTATAAAGGTTCTCCTCAAACAGTGCGGGTTCTAAGCTCAACAGTGGACTTCCCCAGCCTGGGGAGTCCTGCACTAGGAAGAAGAACCCACAGAACATTTGGCTCTGAAAGCCACTTCCTTTCAGGAGAACTAGAGGGTGGTAAGAAATAGACTCCACTCTTCAAGGGCACACAGAAAATCTCACCCTCTGAGAATCAGGGTGGAGCCAGTAGGCTGAAAAGATCCTAAATCAGATCCACCTGTCAATCTTGGAGAGCCATCTAAAGAGGCAGGAAGTAGCTGGAGCTCGGCTTTATTGATTGGACCTAGTGTTCTACATCCCTTATTTTCATGTATTCCTTACCTACTTATTGTGGATATAGACGATTAAAAAAAAAAGTCGTAATACTTTTATCTTTTAACCTTCCTACTAACCTTGTACATGGTTGATTTATCACCTTTATTATATATTTGCCTTTACCAACGAGAATTTTCTTTTCGTAATTTTAATATTTCTAGTTGTGGGCTTTTCTGCTTAGAGAAGTCCCTTTAACATTTCTTGTAAAGCTGACTTCATGGTGCTAAACACTTTTAGCTTTTGTTTGCCTGTGAAAATTTTGATTTCTCCTTCAAATCTGAATAAAAGCCTTGATGGGTAGAGTATTTTTGGTTGTAGATTTCCCCCTGTGTTCCCTTGAACTGTCATGCCTCTCCCTTCCGGCCTGCAGAGTTTTGAGTGAAAAGTCAGTTCATAGCCTAATGGGAGTTTCTGTGTACATCTCTGTGCTTCCTATGTGAATATCTGTTTCCTTTCCTAGGTTAGGGAAGTTTTCATTTATCATGTCTTCAAATATTCTCTGTACACCTTTCTCTCTTCTCTCTCAACACTGGCATTAAAGGGACTCCTTTAATGCCAGTGTTGATATGTCTGATGTTGTTTTCAATTCAGTTCAGTTCAGTCACTCAGTCGTGCCCGACTCTCTGCGACCCCATGAATCGCAGCACACCAGGCCTCCCTGTCTATCACCAACTCCCGGAGTTCATTCAAACTCATGTCCATCCAGTCGGTGATGCCATCCAGCCATTTCATCCTCTGTCATCCCCTTTTCCTCCTGCCCCCAATCCCTCTCAGCATCAGGGTCTTTTCCAATGAGTCAACTCTTCACATCAGGTGGCCAAAGTATTGGAGTTTCAGCTTCAGCATCAGTTCTTCCAATTAACACCCAGGACTGATCTCCTTCAGAATGAACTGGTTGGACCTCCCTGCAGTTCAAGGGACTCTCAAGAGTCTTCTCCAACACCACAGTTCAAAAGCATCAATTCTTCAGCGCTCAGCCTTCTTCACAGTCCAACTCTCACATCCATACATGACCACAGGAAAAACCCTAGCCTTGACTAGACGGACCTTTGTTGGCAAAGTAACGTCTCTGCTTTTGAATGCTGTCTAGGTTGGTCATAACTTTCCTTCCAAGGAGTAAACGTCTTTTAATTTCATGGCTGCAGTCACCATCTGCAGTGATTTTGGAGCCCAGAAAAATAAAGTCTGACACTGTTTCCACTGTTTCCCCATTTGTTTGCCATGAAGTAATGGGACCAGATGCCATGGTCTTAGTTTTCTGAATGTTGAGCTTTAAGCCAACTTTTTCACTCTCCTCTTTCACTTTCATCAAGAGGCTCTTTAGTTCCTCTTCACTTTCTGCCATAAGGGTGGTGTCATTTGCATATCTGAGGTTATTGATATTTCTCCCGGCAATCTTGAGTCCAGATTGTGTTTCTTCCAGTCCAGCATTTCTCATGATGTACTCTGCATATAAGTTAAATAAGCAGGGTGACAATATACAGCCTTGACGTACTCCTTTTCCTATTTGGAACCAGTCTGTTGTTCCATGTCCAGTTCTAACTGTTGCTTCCTGACCTGCATACAAGTTTCTCAAGAGGCAGGTCAGGTGGTCTGGTATTCCCATCTCTTTCAGAATTCTCCACAGTTTATTGTGATCCACACAATCAAAGGCTTTGGCATAGTTAATAAAGCAGAAATAGATGTTTTTCTGGAACTCTCTTGCTTTTCCATGACCCAGCAGATGTTGGCAATTTGATCTCTGGTTCCTCTGCCTTTTCTAAAACCAGCTTGAACATCAGGAAGTTCACGGTTCATGTATTGCTGAAGCCTGGCTTGGAGAATTTTGAGCATTACTTTACTAGCGTGTGAGATGAGTGCAACTGTGCGGTAGTTTGAGCATTCTTTGGCATTATCTGTCTTTGGGATTGGAATGAAAACTGACCTTTTCCAGTCCTGTGGCCACTGCTGAGTTTTCCAAATGTGCTGGCATATTGAGTGCAACTTTCACAGCATCATCTTTCAGGATTTGGAATAGCTCAACTGGAATTCCATCACCTCCACTAGCTTTGTTCATAGTGATGCTTTCTAAGGCCCACTTGACTTCACATTCCAGGATGTCTGGCTCTAGTTGAGTGATCTCACCATTGTGATTATCTGGGTCCTGAAGATCTTTTTAGTATGTTTTTAATTTCAATTATTATATTGTTCATTTCTGGTTCCTCTTTATGTTTTCTAACTCTTTGTTAAAAACTAACTTCTCCCTCTATTCATCCATTCTTCCTTGAGTTCTTTGGTTCTTTGAGCATGTTTATGATCATTATCTTGAACTCTATGAAGTAGATTGCTTACCTTCATTTTACTTAGTTATTCTGGGATTTTATCTTGTTCCTTGTTTGCAACATACTCCTCAGTCACCTCATTTTGCCTAATTCACTGATTTTATTTCTATATATTTGGTAGATTGGGCTTCTCTGATAGCTCCGTTGGTAAAGAATCCGCCTGCAATGCAGGAGATCCCGTTTTGATTCCTGAGTTGGAAAGATCCCCTGGAGAAGGGATAGGCTACCCACTCCAGTATTGTTGGGCTTCCCTTGTGGCTCGGCTGGTAAGGAATCTGCCTGCCATGTGGGAGACCCGGGTTCGATCCCTGAGTTGGGAAGATCCCTACCCACTTCAGTATTCTGGCCTGGAGAATTCCATGGACTGTATAGTCCATGGGGTCACAAAGAGTCGGACACAACTGAGCGACTTTCACAAATAGGCTTCCTTTAAGAACTGCCTTCCTCTCTGAAATATTTGCCTAATCCTGTGACTCAGCCATTACATTTCTAGGTATATACTCACAAAAATGTGTGCATGTGTGTATTTTCAAAGGACAAGAATTTTGATAGTAACAGAGTAACATTATTCAAAAAAGCCCTAAAGTGTAAATGACCAAAATGTCCACCAATCATAGAATGAATAAACCAATTAACATTTCTTTATACAATATAATACCACACAACAAAGAAAATAATGAACTATTGCTAAATACATGTGTATTCATATCAAAAAACACAATATTGATCAAAGAAGCCATCCCCCCTCCCCAAAACACATACTGTGTAATTTCATTTAAATAGCATTTAAAACAAGCAAAATTAATCTATGATGACAGAAGTAAGGATAGAAGCTACATTTAGGGAGAAGGGAAGGGTACTGATTGTCAGGAGACACGATGGGGCTTTTAAGTTAGGGTAATATTCTATTTCTGGACCTGGGTAGTGATTACACAAGTGTGCGCACTTTGTGATATGGACTATTGAACTATACCCTGGAATTTGTGTGTGTGTGTTTTGCGTGTAAATTGTACTTCAGTAAAAGATGTCTATTAAAATAAAACAATGATTAAGTCTAGGAGAATTCTGATTAAAAAAAAGTCATGTTAGTAGTATACTAGTATAATTATAGCATATAATTATGGATGAAGTTTTAAAAATTTTGCTTTGATTTGGTTGTTACAGTAAACAAAATTTGGGTGGGAAGAAAAATTAATGTAGTATTCGTTCAAATACATATATATAAACTGGAGATGAAGGCCTTTGAGTTCTTTATGAGGACAATATAATTCAATCAGAAAAAAATTTAAAGTTGGTATTATCATACTGCCAAAGAGAGTCTTGCTCAAAGAGCTGTGAACTTCTAATTGTGAACAATTGCTAGGCACAGCCTCAAAAAAAAAAAAAAGTATGTATTTGAATGAGATAATGAACTATAATGGAATTAAATGTTGAGAAAAAACTACCAATAATAACTTTGGTTTTGAAAGAATTACCCTTTCTGACAGTATTTAACCACCAAGGGTCAACAACTTAGTAGAAATTCTGATTTCTCACAGTAAAACCATTTCATCTGTATCAGTTTCGTTCAGTTCAGTTGCTCAGTTGTGTCCGACTCTATATGACCCCATGAACCGCAGCATGCCAGGTCTCCCTGTCCATCACCAACTCCTGAAGTCCACCCAAACCCATGTCCATTGAGTTGGTGATGCCATCCAACCATCTCAACCTCTGTCGTCCTATTCTCCTGCCCCCAGTCCCTCCCCGTATCAGGGTCTTTTCCTATGAGTCAGCTCTTCGCATCAGGTGGCCAAAGTATTGGAGTTTCAGCTTTAGCTTCAATCCCTCCAATGAACACCCAGGACTAATCTCCTTTAAGATGGACTGGTTGGATGTCCTTGCAGTCCAAGGGACTCTTAAGAGTCTTCTCCAACACCACAGTTCAAAAGCATCAATTCTTCAGCGCTCAGCCTTCTTCACATACCAACTCTCACATCCATACATGACCACAGGAAAAACCATAGCCTTGACTAGACGGAACTTTGTTGGCAAAGTAACGTCTCTGCTTTTGAATATGCTATCTAGGTTGGTCATAACTTTCCTTCCAAGGAGTAAGAGTCTTTTAACTTCATGGCTGCAATCACCATCTGCAGTGATTTTGGAGCCCCCCAAAATAAAGTCTGACACTGTTTCCACTGTCTCCCCATCTATTTGCCATGAAGTGATGGGACCGGATGCCATGATCTTCGTTTTCTGAATGTTGAGGTTTAAGCCAACTTTTTCCCTCTTCTCTTTCACTTTCATCAAGAGGCTCTTTAGTTCCTCTTCACTTTCTGCCATAAGGGTGGTGTCATCTGCGTATCTGAGGTTATTGATACTTCTCCCGGCAATCTTGAGTCTAGCTTGTGCTTCCTTCAGCCCAGTGTTTCTCATGATGTACTCTGCATAGAAGTTAAATAAGCAGGGTGACAATGTATAGCCTTGACGTACTCCTTTTCCTATTTGGAACTAGTCTGTTGTTCCATGTCCAGTTCTAGCTGTTGCTGCCTGACCCGCATACAGGTTTCTCAAGAGGCAGGTCAGGTAGTCTGGTATTCCCATCTCTTTCAGAATTTTCCACAGTTTATTGTGATCCACACAGGCAAAGGCTTAGCTTATTTTTAAAAAGTCTTTACTAAATTTGTTACAATATTCCTTTGGTTTATGTTTTGGTTTTTTGGCCCTGAGGCATGTGGAAACTTAGTTCCCCAACCAGGGATCGAACCAGCTCCCCCTGCATTGGAAGGTGAAATCCTGACCATTGGACCACTAGGGAAGGCCCAATAAAAGCTTATTTATCTCTGTATTCTCTACAGTATGATACATACAATATCTGGTTGGCAAAATAATAAAATTTTTGAGATGTGAAATTTTCTGTTCCTTTGATGGGAAAGATTTTGGGTAGGGGAGGGATTCAACTTTGCTCCTAACTTTTGGAAATATTTCTTTCAAAAATTGTCTTTATATTAAGAAAATTCTAGTTTAAATCTTGTGGATTATGTGTTCATTTTTTGCCCTCTCCTTTTTAGACTTGTATCACAAGTAAAGATGGCTTAAACTGGGTATGTGTGTGGAGTTGGATGAGAAGAACGGGCTTTACCTCATAGAAGAGGAATCCTGTCTTCACTTGAGCCTGGCCACAGTGCTATCTTATCTAGTTATGCTTGGACTTGTACCAAGGACCAAGAAAGCATCTATAGACCTAACACTAAGAATCACATGTAGTTGGTGTAACTTTGAAGAGGAATATTGTAATTCTCTTCTGCTGCTGTTGTTGTTCAGTCCCTGAGTTGTGTCCAACTCTTTGTGACCCCATGGACTGCAGCATGCCAGGCTTCCCTGTCCTTCATTATCTCCCGAAATTTGCTGAAATTCATGTCAATTGAGTTGGTGATGCCATCCAACCATCTCATCCACTGTCATCCCCTTCTCCTTTTGCCTTCAATCTTTCCCATCATTAGAGTCTTTTTCAATGTATCATATTAATTCTCACCTGATTAGAAATTCCCATTTGATAATCTCAAAACTTAGAAGTTTGAGAAAGCTTTCCTTTACCCTTTTCTCATCCATGATCTTTAAACAACAAAAATTAGCATTGGGCAGGCATGCAGAAAGTGCAGGCTCTCTATTCTCTTGGATCCTTAGTTTCCTCAAACCTATGTATGCTATGTGCTAAGTCACTTCAGTCGTGTCTGACTCTTTGGGACCCTGTGGACAGTAGCCAGCCAGGCTCCCCTATCCTCAATCCCAGACAATTACTATTCCTTGCTTCGGAATTATTACATTTTGAAAAGTATAAAACAGAATGTAAATACAGACTAACACCATTATATTATTAGTTGTAGCTGTTAAGTTGCATTCTAAATATATATGATAAAGCTTGGGACTTCCCTGGTGGTTCAGGGGCAAATACTCCACACTCCCAATGCAGAAGGCTTGGGTTTGACTCCTGTTTCCCAGGTGGCTCAGCAGTAAACAATCTGCTTGCCAATGCAAGAGACACAGGAGACCCAGGTTCCATCCCATGTCAGGAAGATCCCCTGGAGGAGGAAATGGCAACCTACTCCAATATTCTTGCCTGGAAAATCCCATGGACAGAGGAGCCTGGAGGGCTACAGTCCATGGCGTTGCAGAGTTGGACATGACTGAGTGATTAAGCAAGAGCACAGGAAATGAGATACCCACATGTCTCAACTAAGACTTGGTGCCAAGTAAATAAATAAAATATTTTTGAAAAAGATACAGTAATGTCTAGACTTGGAAAGAATATAGGGAAATGAAATCAGAAAGACTAAGGGATGGAAAAATAAACACACTGGTAATTATAAAGGATAAAAAAAGGGCCAAGTTGCAAGCTGCAAAGGTCAATTCAAACTTTTAAAATTATTTTTCTAATTATATATAGATCACATAGTCTCAGTCTTGATGTAATGGACATCTGGGGTTTTTTTCTGCCTTGTAACCTGCCCCCTTCTGGCAACAGCAACGTCTTTCCTTGGAGAACTGCTTTTCCTAAACTCCAAGTTTTTCACATTACTCTCTTCACCTTGCTAGGGGTGGGTATGCTCAGGCATCTGCAGTGACCCGAGTCAGGGAAATCATCATCCTTCCTTGAAACTGATTACACAGATCCTGGTGGGGGAAATCTCTGTTCTCTGAAGTTCTAAGTGGAATTTAAAAAAAAATTTGGAGCTCTTTCCTCTGTACAGTAAACGACCACCTTCCCTCGTCCTACCATTCTCTCAGTATAAAGGCACTGGCGATCATCTCTTGAGGGATCTGAAACCATTTTCCCCACATTGTCACATTTTTCTTCTAAACACATTTGTTTACCAGAGATAATGAAGTTTCCAGGCAGCTAAGAACATGAATTAAGAACTCAGAAATTCTTTCACAAAACAGGCCAGCTTGAAGTAAAAGAAAATCTCAAATATTCTCACTTAAAAACAAAAATACCAAGTCTATTTAGTCAGCAGTGGCGTCTCCAGGTACTTAAAGTACTTGATTTGTTATCATCAACGATCTAGTTAGCATTTAAATTTTTCAAATTGTCTTAATTTTTTTTCCTTTTAATCATTGGTTTGTTTGAATCAAGATTCAAACAATGGAGCAAAAATAATTTTTTTTTTTTAATCATCAAGGCAGACTGGCTGGTTACATTGTTAATCTCTCTTCAAAACAGATACGTTCTTGTCACACTCTCATGATGAGCAACAGAATTCAGAAATCAATTCAAAGTCTCTTTATGTGCTTTCCAAATACCAGATGAGGTTCTCCTAATGAAACTGTGGGGTATATAAGCATAAGTAATAGCTCAAGTTACCCTTGGACATTAGAACCCAAAAGGAAGCAGTGGCAAGAAAACATGTATGTTGACTCATAGATTTTGGGTTCTCCATTTCTTCAACTATTTTGACTTGGCAGTAAACAAAAGGAGATAGAATGTTTGTTTTGCCAATATCTAATAAAATACTGAAAATTTATAAGGCAAATGTACTAATATATGTATTTAAATATAGTTATTAAAATTATCTGTAGCTTTATTTACAAACTAACGTCCTTATCTTTGTCTTTTATGTCCTTGTTTGTTCTCAAGAACAATCAAGGACTGAGAGAGAATATAACCCCCTCTGGGTATAAATGAATATATTTTGCTTCTGACTCAAACATGAAAGGATGAAAAAACATTGTTACCCATAGATCCACAACCTTCTTCAACCAAAGAGCAAATGCCAAGGGATGAGGAGTTACAGGCTTCTGAGTCATGCCTAATCTCCACCCACCTCATCAAATAAATTAACAATATAAGTGAACCATGTATCTGCGAAGCAAGCTCACCATTCTGACAAGTCCCCTAACCCACTCCCCTCCCCAAAACCATCACTCGTAAGGTCCTCCTAGAATCAACGCAGACCCCTACCATAGTAACCTTGGCATAGTAAACGAACGGATACTTATTTCATCTTTTCGTATCCCCACCATCTCTCTCTTAACTGGACTTTTGGGTACAAAACTAGATATTCTCCGCTCCAGCCCCCGCCCCAGTGCATTTATTACTGTTAAGATCTTGTAAAGTTAAAAAAAAAAAAAAAAAAATCTGTCTCAGGAGCATCCACCGCGTACACCCCACTTTGCTCCGGGGCGCCAAAAGTGACCCATCCACGTTTACAGCACGCTCCCTCTGCGACTGTGCGCGTCGTATCAGCACTGAGTAGGTGCCCAGGTTCTGATCTCGGGCTAAACCTCATGATCTTCTGGCTGAGGTTCTGTGAACTGAGTCATTCTGGCAAGGAGAATATTCCGTGACTCAGCAGGCCCGAAAAGGAGGATGTCAGATCCCAGATCCCTTCGAGTCTTTTAAAGGCAAGCTGGGGAACATAAACAACGCAGTGGAAGAATTTCGCAGTGGGTCTGCTGCATACCCAGGGGAAAAAAATGCCATTCCATTCCCAGCCTTCTCACTTCCTTCCTAGACTCTGTTAAAAACCACGGGCTACGCTTTAATTCAGAGGCAGGAAATCACTTCAGAAAACTCATTCCGATACTGCGATCCGGCTCTTTAATCTCCGGGGACCGTGTCAGCCCCTGACACCCCGGAACTCTGCTCGGAAAGCCCTGGAGCCTGCCGCGAGCAGCACGGGCCATTCCCGGGGCGGCCCCGCGGCGAAGGGGCTGGGAGGGAGGGCGGACACCCCACCTCCCTCCGCAATGTCGGGTCCCTAAGGTCCCCGCCCCGGGGCGCGGCCCGCCGGACACCAGGGACACCTGGCCTGGGTGGGACCCGAGCTACCGCGGCCCAGACCGCGCCGGGCCCAAGAGAAAACTCCGAGCGTCCATTGCCCCTCCGGCGTCGCCCCTATAAGACCCCTCCATTGCCCCCGCCCCTAACCCTGAGTCTTCCTGGGGACTCGGCGTCAGGAAACCCTGCTGTCCCTCTCCCGGCTGGGCGCCGGCTCTCTCCGGCCTCCGCGGCCCTCCCGGCATGCACCGCCCCGTCGCCCCGCCCTGTCTCCCGACCCCGCCCACCACCCGCGCCCCTCCAGGCCCCTCCCCCGCCGACCGCGCGCCGCGGGCTCGAGCGCGAGGTGCCGCCGCGAGTCTCCGGGGCAAACGCGCAGTCCACGGCGCGCGCGGAGGGCCGGGGAGCGGCTGAGAGGACGCCGGGGTTGGGCTTCCTCCTCGGCCAGACCCCACCCCCCCGTGCCGACCCCACCCCCCAGCTCCTTCCTCCCCGGGGGCGCGCGTGCGCGCGCGGGCACGCGCTCGGAAGTCGGGGGTCGGCGGCGAGTTGCGGGCTGTGTCCCGGGTGCGAGAGAGGTGCGCGCGGAGCAGCTCTCAGCCAGCCGCGCGGTTCTCGCCCGGGGCGCCCACCGGCCCGTTTCTCCGGTGGCAGAGCCGCCTCCATCGCGCGTCTGCAGAGCCCGGTCACTGGGCCCCGCGGCTGAACCCGCGCGGAGCGGCCTCCGAGGGACGCCGCCGGGCGAGAGGAACGCACCCACGCCCTGGCCTTTGCCGTGGCCCAGCGCGGGGGCGGCGGGATGAGGGGCAGCGACCGGGCCGCGAAGGCGCTGCGGCCGCGGGGCCGCGTCTGGCCGGTATTGGCTGTGCTGGCGGCCGCCGCGGCCGGCTGCGCCCGGGCAGCCATGGACGAATGCACGGACGAGGGCGGGCGGCCGCAGCGCTGCATGCCCGAGTTCGTCAACGCCGCCTTCAACGTGACCGTGGTGGCCACCAACACGTGCGGGACTCCGCCCGAGGAGTACTGCGTGCAGACCGGGGTGACCGGGGTCACCAAGTCCTGTCACCTGTGCGACGCCGGGCAGCCCCACCTGCAGCACGGGGCAGCCTTCCTGACCGACTACAACAACCAGGCCGACACCACCTGGTGGCAGAGCCAGACCATGCTGGCCGGGGTGCAGTACCCCAACTCCATCAACCTCACGCTGCACCTGGGTAAGCAGTGACAGCCTCGTGTGCCCTGCTGCTGCTTTGCCCGCAGCCCGGCTCCCGGGCCACCTTCACCCCCTGGTCCCGCCTGGACAGGGGCCGAAACAGCCGCATGTGGGCTCTCTGCTCCCCAGCCTGGGCCACACAGAAATTCCCTTCTATGACTTCTATGCTAGATCTAACACCTAACTTCCCGCGAGCCAAGATGCTTCCCGCCAGCATCTCTCTGTCTGCTTTCCTCTTCTAACTTAGGCGACTTTTCCTTCCTTAGATTATTCGCCGTTTCGGCTTCTTTGGTCCCTCTTTCCTGAAGCGTGAATCAGAAACCCTCCTCGGCCCCCTCTCCTTGTCCACCTTAAGCACTTTTACCTTGTTTAAAAGTCTTTATCTCCAGGGTTGAGGGTGATTGCTGTTTGCTCTGCTGAGTACGCTAGAGAGGAAAGGTTAAGGGAATTTGAGGGGAGCAAATGCCTTTACTACTGCTGTTGCCTGCGTGTAATTTAAAATAGAAGTTCACTTTTAAAGTTATTGTTCTTGAAAGTTGTTCATCTTTAATGAAGAGCCACAAAGCGATTTCACTGCTAATCTCGGTACGGAGAAAACTGAAGTATCTGCACCCACTGCAATTTTTGGGTAAAGTTTGGTCCCTGAGTAAAAAGGCTGTCCTCACTGCCTTCCCTTTTGCTGTGATTCAAGGCAAGTGTAGAAGCATGTGTGAGTGACCTTTTAGAAATCAGGAAAGGGATGTATAGAAAACTTCATCGCTGGGTGGTAGACGAGGATGGACGTGTTTGTCTCAAAGAATTGTATGAAAAATCATGTTTGATCTGAGTCAGTTTTTCGTCATCATTGGAATATACAAACAAGCTGAGTGAGTCATCGTTGTATTTAACAGACTAACATATGCATGAAAAACTGACATTTGACATGTAGAGCTTCAGCCTCAGGTTGAAAGCCATGATTTTACTGGTAGCTGGTAGTAATGAACTTCCAGTGAGAAGAGGGTGCCAAGCCATTCTTCTATCAAATCAGGATAGTTCTGTAAGGCTGGAAACATGATTTGGGGAATCTTTGAAAGGAACTATTTGGTTGGCACATGGTTCTTTTGGTTGTGGTTTTGTATTTTTCTTTCCACTGCTCTCTGGTACATTAAGTTTTATGTAAGTGTCAAGATTCCAGAGAAAGTACTTGAAAAGTGAAGTCAAATTACTGTGTGTGGAGTAAGTTTTAGAAAAGCAGTATTTAGCACTTTTGTAGTAAATATTTTATTTGGAGACAAATTATTAGGAAGATTAAACTTTTCAAAAATACGTTTATAAACTGGAACTCTGAGGCACCCATTTTTCAGAGATGGAAGAAGTGAACAGTTTTTCAAAGGTATTGGAAACATATGGAGCTAAATTGTATGTTGGAACAGGTGCCCTTCTGAAGATTCTGCAAGAAACCAAGGGCCTCCCAAGACCTTGTGGGGCTGCTCTTAGCTCTTTTCTCCTAAGTGTTATATTTTTAAACTTGGCCAGAATTATTTTTGAAATTTTTATCCATTTATTTTTGTTTAAATTTTTGTTTTGTTAAAGTTTCTGTGTTGAATTTTGAATCCCCACGAAGTCTTATTTCATCTGTTTTGAAATATTAAACATTTTGAAGCAAAATCATGGCCTTGATGTCTCACATGCCTGAGATTCATTTGAAAACTTCTGCATAAGAATCTCTTATGTGGGTAAAGACAGGGCTGACAGTCTGGACCTTGTGAATTTTCTGCTGTGAGCGTTGCATCTGTTGTTGTTGAGTCACTAAGTCGTGTCCAACTCTTTGCAACTCCATGGACCGTAGCCTGCCAGGCTCCTCTGTCCATGGGATTTCCCAGGCATGAATACTGGAGTGGGTTGTCATTTCCTTCTCCAGGGGATCTTTCCGACCCAGGGATCAAACCCCAGTCTCCTGCATTGACAGGCGGATTCTTTACCATTGAGCCACCTGGGAAGCCCTTGATCACTTTGTAGTGAAAGGTTATTTCAGGTGATGGTGTAGGAAGGTAGATTACTCAGTGATTACTTCTCTGTTACAAAGATACTGTGTTAGGTAAGACAGTATCTGTCAAGTTAGGTTGCTACTCTTGGGTGATGGATACATGAACTTGGGGTCCTAGTGATTGAATGCTTTTTTCTCTGAAAATGTTATATATGCTTGAACTTGTTTTGCTGAAAAGTTCTTCAGTTTTTGGTAACATTTTTGCTAAATGAAGTTCGTAAAACTGTAGATTTAAAACTTCTAAGTAAAAAGTGGCCTAAAATAGTTTTCATATAAGTGCTGTAAAAACATTTTCTTTAAGCTTTTTAGGCGGACAATTTCTAACAAACTTGACAAGAACTTACTGTACTTGTTCTTGGAAGGGGAGGGAGGTTTATGTGTAGTGGGGTTAGATGTCTCAATCTCTCTCTCTCCCATTTCTTTTTTAATGACAAGGATATATGTATTCATGCATGTTGTGATCTCTGACTTATGGCAGATAGACAGGATTTTATGTATTGGATATTCAGTGTATTCAATCCCTAACTTCAGTTACTCCATGGGCTCTAGGTAACTAATTATTTCCCATGAATTCAAGAACCATGACTGTTTGTGCATCTATTAAATCTCCCATCCAGTTCAGATTTCACATACCCTTAAACAAGTGATGCATATTGTGCTCTGCCCTTACAGAGCATGTGAAACTCTACAGGAGCAGTGTGAAAGAACTAGGTCTGGCCACCACTTTTCTAGCTTTCCTTTTAGTGTTGAACTTTTCTAGCTTTCCTTTTAATGTTGAACTTTAAACACAGTAAACTTTAAAATAAGCAAAGTCAGTTCTCACTTAAGTAGTCACAAGAAATATACATACTTTGCCACTGAGCCCATCATTTTTTTTTTTTTTTTTTTTACTGTAAAAGTGAAACATGACATAATAAATTAAAACAGTATAATGAGTGTGTACTTCATCTCCAGTTGCTAAGTTGCCCTGGAGACTGTTGCTCACAATTTCTTTTGTAACATTCCAGAAACTTTTCATGCATACACATGTGTGTGAAATTACACGATCATTTTAACTGGTCCTTTTTTTGGGTGGTGAGGCATATTTTAATAGATGGCAGGTACAAATTAGATGGTTGTACCATTATCATCACTTGTACGAAAGCCAGGAAAATCAGCACTGATTCTGAAAGCAGCCATCTCTTAAGCACCACATACAGTAATCCAGGGTGCAGGCTGTAATGTGTCCTTAGATATAATGAGTTACAGTTGCTGTGGGATTCAGAACCACATTTTCTGCCTGTTGTGAAGAGAAATCTCAGCAAGGCACCCTTTTCTAAAAAAGTTTTTCTTAGTTTGCCTTCAATTTCTGGATCTTCTCTCCTGACTTATATATGAATTATTCAACTACTTTTTCAGAGTTTAGCTTTTGGGTTTTATAAGTTATAGTGAGTTTTATCCTTAGCAGCAGAGTAGCTGATAGTAAGATTGTAGCTGAGAACTTGCCTTTTATTAAACAACCTGTTTAATTAACTTGGTAGTCATTTGTAGGTGAAAACTTGGCAAACTGGGTCTTGATCTTGGAAGAGGGTACCTTTCCCTCTTTCTAAAAACAATTATATTAAGGAAAAGAGTGCTTATAAGACCAACTCAGTCAAAGTTTATGGAACTCCTAAAATTTACACCAAGATCAGATTGGTGTCCAAGCTCGCTATAAGTTTCGGGGAACAAACAGTGATTAAATGATGCTTGTAAGCTGTATCTAAGATACTCTTTTTTGGTGTCTAAGTTAGAATAATTGCTATATAAGGAAGGATATTGCACTTTATTCTATTTGGTCCCTTAGTGTATATTTAACAGGAAAAAAAACACCAATTTTTTTTTTCCCCCAGGAAAATCTTTGCAGGGTAGCTTCTGACTCTGTCAGAACTCTGGTGACTTCACTGTGGTATTTGTGTACCCTGAGGGGACACTATTTTAGTTTGTCTCACAAAGGCCTGATTTACATTTTGCAGGTTTCAACTTGAGAAGTTAAGGAGCTCCTCTTTAATGGCCAGCAGTTGGTGAACACAGTTTTATAAAGTTGCTGTTGGCTGGTTTCCTATTCTACAATTCACTGCTTTTCCTCCAAATACCTTCTTCATGTTTCTAGAGTATTCAGAAAAACAATGTACACATTAGGAGAAAATTCTGGAGCTGTAAGCTCCCTTCCACCCATGATTTTGTCATTGACCACATTTGTGGGAGGGAGAAAGCTTGTCTATTTCAATTCTAAATCCTCTTAGGAAGTCAGATATGCCTTTTGCTCTTCACTCCTCAGCCTTGTGCATACATTCTCAGGTTACTTCCAAATATTCTGCAGACATATTTTAAATACCTACTAAATGCATGGTGCAGTGCTTGACAGAAGGGTGTAGAAGATTGAAGGTCCATTCTTCAGAAGTCTATACTCGATTAGGTGGAATTTTGGCTTCCCTGATGATCAGAAGGTAAAGAATCTGCCTGCATTGCAGGAGACTCGGGTTCGATCCCTGGGTAAGAAAAATCCCTTGGAGAGGGAAATGGCAACCCACTCTAGTATTCTTGTCTGGAGAATTCCATGGACCGAGGAGCCTGACGGGCTGTAGTCCATGGGGTTGCAAAGAGTCAGACACGACTTAACCACTAGCACTTTCAGTTACTTTCATTTGGAATTTTCATACCCAGATGTAATGCCATTACAGTACTAAATCAGGAGTGCCTTTGTAGTATTTTAAAGCATCCAGTCAATTACTGATTAGATTTTCATAACTCATTGAGGGAAGGCTAAGATGAGGAGCCTGAGATTGTGATTTGCCAAAAATTACAGTGGAGATAGGTTTTTGACTCGGTCTAACATAATAGCTCCTTCAGCTCTTAGCTCCTCTAACAGATCTCTCAAAAGAATGACTAGTTTATTCCAGGGCAACTTTAAAATACAAGTTCATGTATATACTGATTCAGAGATACCAAACTCCCTTGGTTTTCCTTGTCCTGCCTCTGTTCCTTTCCGCTTATGTTTCTGAATTTCTTTTTTTGTTTTCTTTTTTTTTTCATGTTACTCTTCCTGAATGAACTTCTCTTAATCTCAAGGTTTTCAGAGTAACAGTAAGTTGGCAAATCAGTGCATTCTAAATTCACATTTTTAAGTTTCTTCTCCAGGTTGGACATGGTCAGTTTGGAATGTCCAGAGGTCATGTCCAAAACTAAATTGATTCCTTATTATCTTATCTAGTTCAGATCTGTGTCTTAATGAAATGAAGGTACAGCTAAATTACTGTTTAGCCCTGAGACTCTCATCCATTCTTTTGCCAAAGACCGTGCTGTATAGGCGCCAGTAAAGATTACTGTTTGGCCAGCAGATAGCATCCACTGCTGAAAGTCTCTGGGCAGCTGTAACCCCATCACTTTCTTTCCCACCCGCCCTTACTGCAGTCTGACCAAGACTCCACTTTCACTTCCTGTATCCAGCCGTTATGTCTTTTGGATCCTTATCTTCATCTTGCTTTACTGTAGCTCCCGATGGAATTCTACATTGATTACTGCAGCAGCTTGCTAACTAATTTGGTGGTCTTTCTGCCTCCAGTTTTGCTCTTTCTATTTGGGCAGCCATTGCTTGGGACTGAGCGCTGGTTCTAAACTGCAAATCTGTTGATGTGATATCCTAGCGAAAAATTTCTGCAGTGGTTCCTCAAGCCTTTAAGATAAAGTCCAGACACCTTGTCATGCTGTATAAGGTACTTTAGGGTCTGGACCTTTTTAAACTTCTAGGTTTATCTTTTGTCATTTCATGTGCTCAGAGGGTTCCTTCTCTGGTTTGGGACACTTCTCCAGGTGTCACCACCTTTAGGAACCCGTCCCCAGTTTGTTTTCTCTTATCCCTTTCCATCCTACTCCCTGGCCTGGATTAGATCTTCCACTCACACCACTCTGTAGTATCTACCACAGCACTTATCACATGGCATTATCTTGTTTCTTTACTTTTCCCTTTTTCTAGACCAGAAGGTTTTTAAAGCCTGGGTTGGAGATTTATGTTTTTAGTTTAGTTGAATATAAGGTTAGTTAATTGCTTGCTCTGCCTCAGCACCATACAGATTCCTGGGTGTATAATGATTCATTGGACATTGCCCTGATCTCCTGGAACTTGTGGCTTAGATGTGGAGTCCTAGGTCTCTCTCTTGAGTGTGGGAGGGCAAATTATAGCCCATATGCTAAATCCAGCCCTGGGCTGCCACCTATTTTTATATAGGCCATGAGCTGAGAACAGTTTTTACATCTTTAATTGGTTGAAAAAATCAAAAGAAGAAAAACATGACACATGAAAATTATATGAAATTCCAATTTTAGTATCTGTAAAATTCCTTTGAAACATAGTCAAGTTCATTTATTAACGTATTGTCTCTGGATACTTTTGCACTGCAAAGGCAGAGTTGAGTGTGTCGATATGTCCTGGCCCACAAAGCACTGACCCTCTACAGCATGAGTTTGGTGACCTCTGCCTTAGATGGATACATTCAGTGTTACATAATAAACTTTCAGGTAAAAGGTGCACACACAGTGAGCATTCACTTAGTTCACTATTTGGAGGGAGGCTGAAGGGTTTATATCTTCAATACTTAACAGTCTGTCTGGCATAGTGTCAATAGGTATATGAAAAACGAGTAAATAAATGAATGCCTGAACCATAAGAAGCCCCAAAACAGTCCACATTAACTTACATTCTTCTCAGTAACACTTTTGAGCTTGAATTTATCAGTGCCATCTCTTCATTTTCTTGAGATATATGCCACTGTTAATATGGTCCATAGTGGTTTTATTTCTGTAGCTTTAAAGAAAAGTACTAAGTTGGGTGTGGAACTGATACAGAATTGAAAGATCTGTGATTGTCCTTTTTGGGGGGCAAAAATTAGACTTTTATATGATTTAAAGTTAGCTGGATAAATTTTATGAGTAAACTATATGCTCAGATTTGAATCTCCCTTGTGACCGTTCCTGAAATTTTAATGTTAATATTGTGTATTTTTTTCTTTAGAAATAGACGTAAATTTTATTTTAAAATATGTATTCACATGTCTATTGTTGAAATAGACTCTAAAAGGCTATTATTATTGAGCAGTTGTGGGGAAGGGTTGCAGTGAAATATCTTTATTTGCTTGTTGTGTGTGGCATTTTTAGTTTATTTAACTCTTTGGGGTGCAGTTGGAATACAGGCATACTGAGGCATGCCTTTTCTGCAGGATAGTGAAGAACCACATTAAAGTGGTTAGACAGATGAATAGTAACCACTTATTTGTCCAGAGTTAACAGGCGGCAAAACCAACAGATGCTTCTTTCCTTGGTTCTTGTTTCCAGCTGTATGTAATTGGCAGCTCTGCTGCTATTCTGTTTGAGTGTTAGGGGAAAGTGTCAAAGTTCAGAGCAGAGCTGTTTATTTTTACTGTCCAAAATTCTGGAGGAGATTGTTAAAAATAAGAGATTACGAATCTGGCCCTTATTTTAAACTGTCATTTCAAAGGGTAAAATTTCAAGATGACTGTGTGCTAGTTCTATTCCTTTGCCTAAATTTCTTGCTCTAAGATTTGTAAGAGGGCCTTGCTAAGATTTGCAAACCTCTCCTTTCTTATAAAATGATCAAGTTAGATGTTGCTCATTCAGGCCTAAAATGGACAGCTTGCTAAAAGGGGTTAGCAGAAAACTCATTTATAGAAATGTTGCTGAGGCTTTAGAGTTTTGTGCCAGACTGTGGTGACACTAATTAAGTACATCTGCCTTTCTTTCCATGGACTCTTCCAGGGGGGCCAGCCTAAAATAACTGGGTCCAGTCAGCCTGGTGCCCTATGCAGCTACATATTCATGAATAAAATAAAGCAGACTTATCTCTTTCTTAGACAGTGGTGCTCTCAGATCTCTTATGGCAAGGCTGGGAGATGAATTAGGGGATTTACATTATTTCTTTTAAAACTTAGGAGTTGTATATTCCCCCAGCTCCCTGCTTTTACTCTTTTGTTTCCAGCTGCATGGCTGCTTCCTATTATATTGCAGTCAACATTGGATTTTTGCTGTATCATCTTTTTTTGATTTCTGTTATTTTATCTTCTTTCTGTTTTGCAAGTTTTTAAAAGTAAAAATTCAGAATCAGCCTCCTTCACTTAAAAAAATTTTTTTTGAAGTAAAAAATATAAGTGGTCCTGTGTAGAGTTAGGGACTCAATGACTTTTGTTGTGATGATAAATCACAGTGTACATGAAGAATGAATTGCCCGTGACAGTGACTATAGGGATGCCTTCAGTGTTTTCAGAGACATGACCAATGATCAGGTTTTCTTTTTCTCTGTTATATTTCACACTTTACGTTCTGTATCTTGAGTTGCATGGAGATTACATAGGTGTATACATATATATAGATGTGCACTTCGTTGTATGAGAATTATTCAAATTAGAAAAAAAGAATTAAGAAACATTTCGGTCTTTTAAAATACAAAAAATATATAGATGACTTTTTTAGTTTGAGGTGTGATTTTGGTTTAAAATAGAAGAGCACAGAATCTGAGACTTAATCTAAACTCTATTTCTCTTGCCATCTTTCTATGCCACCAGCAGTTGCTGGCATTAAGAAATGTTTTTTTGAATGCAAGGATGAACAAGCCAACCAGCTGATCTTCATTGAGGTGTCAGCTGATTTTAACTGACGTACCCACAGAGTAGCTTCAGAAAAGCATTCAGTTGAGCTTCATAGTCAGTCTCAGGAAGTGGAGTGTGGGCAGGTGTGCAGGTGAGCGGTTCTCTCTGCTCTTCTCATCACTACCTTTAACCAAGTGAGGACTTGGTTAGTCACCCCTATGGATAGTAATAAAAGATGGTGGAACAGGTTGAGTTTAGGTCGCAATTCAGATCTGCTGTGGATAGGTTATTCTCTTGCCACCTTGCTGTGTTAGAACAAGCCTGGTAAGTGATGGAGAGCTGAGGAGGATCTTTTAACTGGGCAGTGAAATGAAAGTAAACGGGGGTACTGAGCCTGGTTTCTCTGACAGGTCTCTGCTTGAGCGCTGGATTTGGGTTGTTTGTTTAAAAAGGATCTTTGCACGCACTTGTGAAGAACAGAGGATTGTTAGCAATGGAAAAATACTAGGTTTTGGGTGCTTGTACTAGCTTTATATTTAGCTGTTAACACTTCTAGGAATTTCTAAGGAATTTATTGAATTTCAGAGTGAGATCCTGTGTTTTGTCAGTGTCTACTGATAGGAAAAGTGCACCACATACCGCGTTTCCTGGAGGGTGGTTGGGAACGCCATGTTATCTCCTTTCTCCCTTATCCGTGAGTCCTTTCTGGTTGTTGAGAATGGCCGAGTTAGTTCAGTTGCTTACTTTATCTGACATCTTTAAAGATAAGTCTTTCAGGGCCATCTCCAGTTTCTATTTCATTTCCTCTGCTTCAAGTCAACTCTTACATTGTGGCTTTTTTGTTATTCATGTTTGCTAACTGAATAGGTCTAAACCACCTTTTATTGATTGATAAATAACTGCTGTGGTCCTGGGAGATTTCTTTGTCACTGTTTCCTCTTTCAAGCTCAAAAGTGACTCCCTTCACCTTGATTGCTGTAAATGTTAGTTCATAAACCTACAACTCTGTCTATGTAATCTGTCTTATCTGTGTATCTATCTGTCATTCTGTGTTTATCTCTAGGTTCCCCAGAGCACTCCTGAGCTAAGGTTCAATCAGGCGATTCCTAGATCCCTTAAAATTAATTTTTTTTTTTTGCTTTCTCTCTGAAGAAGGGGGTTATATTTCCCACTTGGATTTTGTATTTTGTATTCCTCCCCCGCAACATACTACCTCCACTTCTACCAAGATGAAGTATTACTTAATCACAGTCCTACTTTATCTGCTTTCTTTATAGACCTGCTTTGTACACATTGCTGTGACACAGGCATTACATCGAGTGACTGATGATTTTTAAATTCACATTTCTTATGAAAAGGATGGCACTCATTGCTGCGTTCTAGTCTGTGTATTGGGCTTAAAATGCCTCCACCCCTTTTGCCAGTTGGGAAAATACAGAAGCATAAGCGGGTTTTTCCATCAGCTGTCTTAAAAGAGAATAAAAGGATGCTAAGTATTTCCAAGAGAAGAGCTTCATAGTTTTTGAAAAGGGGGTCATGACAGCTTGTTGAAAATGAGTTGAACAGCTTCTATTGCACTTTCTGTTCACTGGCAGGGACTGGGAAGTGATGTTTTCCTGCTCTGGCAACAAAGATCCTGGTTAGAGGCAGGAATGGTTTGCCCAGATGTTCTCAAAATCTGAGGTCATCTTGTTATCACCAACTACTGAGGACTAAGTTATAGTAGCTTGGCAATGTGAAATGATTAGATCTAGAAATGGATTTTGTTTTCTGACTCTGTCCTCAACAACTTCAGTTTTCTGGAATGTTGGCATCTCTGGACTTTTAAATATGTGGCTAACTAGAATAATTTTGGAGTTGAAAAGAGACTTAGGAAAGTTTAAGCTGTTAAAAAATGTGTTTTACGGATGGGTCCTTGCTTAATTTGCTTAATTAACTTCTTCTTAGCAAAGAAGTTAGGGTGTAGTTGCCTTGGTTTAGCGGTTTGTCTGTGCTGGTGTTGCTGTTCTTCCCCTCGCGGTTCCTGCTGCTGCTGGACCTTGTTCTGACAGGAGGATGACTTCTGTTGTTCAGTGCCACTGTTCTGAGATTATTCTTATTATTTAAATGCCAGATCCTGATCGGGTAATGATAAGCGTCCTGAAATTTTCATTGAAGTCGTGTTCTTTTTTGGAGGTGAGAAGAAACGTGAGGCTGAAGGAACATTGTTGGGGGGAGAGACAGCTGGAAACCCAAAGAGCAATTGTATACTTTAATTGCTGTGGTCATGTGGTTGCCCCTTCATGGCAAAAGGGTCTTGTTCTGTGGGCTTGAGCATCTAGGATTAATTTTCAAAGTGGCTCTGTGCATGGTTGTGAATTTCTAGTGAGTATTTTAGATAAGTCATGGGATAGAAAGTCTGTTGAATACCAGATTCTTACAATTCTGCTACAGATTATGAAAGTTTGTGGGCCCATCTGTAATGCAGCTGTAATAAAATTTGTTTACTTTATCAGGATCGCTTCAGAGGCTCAAGCTGGTTTGTTTACTGCCGTTTTCAGCATTTTTGTAGCTTGCCAAGAAATAAGTTAGCATCAGTTCCTGGTGCAATTGGGATCATTCGGTTTTGTGGCCATTCTGATAAAGCTTGGTTTTGTTTTAGGCCCACTTTAAAGTTCTTGTATCCTGGCCCAACACATGGATGGTAAATCTAGTGTACCCGAAGATACACTGTGCAAATTAACAAACTTTCCAGGTGTTTGGAGACTGTAGGCTTGTTTTCTGTGCTGTTTTTCTATGTTCTTCTGTGTGTGTCTATGCTTTCCCATTTTGTTTTAAGTAGGAAAACCCCTTGGGGAAGAGGGATCTGTTCTTTGGAATGGGGAACAAAACAAGTATTACATTTTTTGTGAAACCTTTAAGTTGGATTTGCCATTTCTGTGAGAGAAAGGAGAGGCAGCTTTGTTCCCAAAAGGGAGACTGCTAGGAAGGCTGGTGTTGGGGTGTGACTGTGGAAGTAAGTAAAAGGACTTCTTTACATCCCTAGTGATTTTCAGTTATGAAATGGGCCACTAATGCTCTGAATCAGCAGCCTTTTAACCACGCCTGACTAAATAGACCTTGTTTTTGAAATTCACAGCAGTGTCTAGATCCCTGCTGTCTTTTTGTCCATCCTGCTAACACACAGCTGTTTTTGTTCCTACATCATTTTATGTTCAACTGCCTGGTGACTTCCTCAGGTCCCTTTTATGGTGAATAATGGACACATGGGAGTTCGGACACCCAAGTGTGTGATTATTCAAACAGGAAGTCTCCAGGAAGCACAGTAACCTTGTCAGAGGAACAGAAGGTGGTATGGGAAAGGCCATTGATGATTTTAGGCTTAAAACATCTGCAGGGGAAAATCGGACAACTTCTGAGATAAGGACATTCTGCAGCTTATAAAAGGGGTGGTTTATTTGGAAATTGTTTCATTTCCCTCCCCAGACATTTGGAGTAGTCAGCCTCCATAATCTGTAACATAGAAATGGAGGTAAAAGAGAAGCAGTGTGGCATCAGTGGCATTAAAAACAGAAGGAAGAACTTCCCTGCTGGCCCACTGGTTAAGAATCCACCTGCCAGTGCAGGGTGTACAAGTTCAATCCTGGGTCTGGTCTGGAAAGATTCCACATGCTGCAGGGCCACTAAGCCTGCGTACTGTAACTACTGAGGACCTCCCACCCACCCCGGAGCCTGTGTTCTGCAACAAGAGAAGCCACTGCAATGAGAAGCCTGCGTCCTGCAACCAGAGAGTTGCCCCCGCTTGCTGCTGCAGCGAGAGAAAGCCTGCACACAGCAATGAAGACCCAGTGTAGCCAAAAAGAAATACATTAAAAAAAAAAAAAAGGAAGGAAACTGTGGGTCTTGGAAAGAAGGCACAACAGCTCATCTTTCCTGGAAGTAACAATGAGGCCGTACACAGAAACAAGCAAATGACTGGGACTTGACAGGGACTGAGGGACCTGATGGGATTGGATCGGATTAAAAGAAGATTCTTTTACAGATCCTATGATTATTGAGTGTGGAAAGAATATGAGATAAAGAAGGATGTGAATTATACATAAAAACTGTGTAGTCTAGTGGGAGAGCAAGCATGTGTATATCAATGAACCTGCTGAGACAAAATATAAAGCACTATAAGAGGAAGATCAGAAATTCCACATGACTGCGAAGAACTGATTGTAGCTGATGAAATGATTCCCAGGCCACTTACCTGGTGACCTTTCAGATTCCTACCAGCTTTGAAATTCTTTGATTATATGATGGAGGGCTTGTTAGAACTAGTCAAATAAATTCTCTTTTTAGATTTAAAAGTGAAAATTAAATTGGGTGTTAAAGAGGTGGGTAGCTCTGCATTGATAGCAGTTTGTATTAAGCAGGTAGAGTGATGCAGATGCTAAAGAAAAGAATTCTGGTTTTGGCTTAATTAGTGGAAGCAGTGGTATTTGAAGGAATACTAGACATGTTTGTTGTGTGCTTGGAACTCTGCCCTTAAGTTCCAGTCCTGGTAAACATGTTCAGACAGCATGGGTGCTACATCTTCTTGATTCTTTACCTTGTTTGTTTGGTTAACTCCTAATTGTCCTTCAGAACTCATGGCAAATCTCAGTTTCTCTGGAAAGATTTTGATTTCTAATTCCTTCTGCCCCTCCGTAGCATTTGCTGTCATGTTGTTCAGTGTCCCTGTCTCGGTTCATTTCTGCAAATCACTGAACATACTGCATGCCTGTGATTCGAGAGGTGCTGGATTGTACTGTTTTATTTCCCCCATTAGACTGAATTCATTGAGGATAAGATGAATTTATTGATTTTTCAGTTCATTTACCTAATGAATATTTATTGTCTGTTATGTAAAAAGCACTGCAGGGCTTCCCTGGTGGTCCGGTGGGTTAGGAGTCCACTTTGCAATGCAGGGGCTTCCTTGATAGCTTAGTTGGTAAAGAATCCACCTAAAATGCAGGAGACCCTGGTTCGATTCCTGGGTTAGGAAGATCTGCTAGAGAAGGGATAGGGTACCCACTCCAGTATTGTTGGGCTTCCCTTGTGGCTCAGCTGGTAAAGAATCCACCTGCAATGCAGGAGACCTGGATTCTATCCTTGGGTTGGGAAGATCCCCTGGAGAAGGAAAAGGCTACCCACTCCAGTATTCGGGCCTGGAGAATTCCATGGACTGTATAGTCCATGGCGTCGCAAAGAGCCAGGACCTGACTGAGTGACTTTCACTTTGCAGTGCAGGGATGCCCAGTTCCATCCCTGGTCCGGGAAGATCCTACATGCCTCAGAGCAATTGAGCCCTCCCCCAGAGCCTGTGCTCAACCTGCTGAGCCCATGTGCCGCAACTACTGAAGCCTGCGTGCTCTGGAGCCTGTGCTCCAAAACAAGAGAAGCCACTGCGGTGAGAAGCCCGTGCACCACAACTAGAGAGCAGCCCGCGTTCACTGCAACCAGAGAAAGCCCTTGGGCAGCCCCAAAGACCCAGTGCAGCCAAAAAAACTAAATTTTTAAAAAGGCCCTGCAAGGTGCTGGAGATGGGACAGAAAAGAGGACCTAGAGCTTAACTTCTGGGTGAAACAGAGGCCCTGACTCTAGGAGGGGTGTGTTGACTCTCTTTATTACGTTGGCTTATGTATTCTTAGTGTATTGCATAATACCTTTCATATAGTAGTAAGTGCTCCAAAGTTTGCTGAATGAATGAATTCCTGTTTCTGTGAGGCCCCAGCTGTAGAATGCAGAGAATTCCTGTTTCTCTGAGGCTATGGCTGTAGAATGCAGATAAAAGAGAGAAATAGTAATTTTGTTTAGATTTTTCTCAAGATAGAGTTTGCCTTTTATAGGGTTATTGAAACTAGCTCAGGTGGAGGGGAGTGGCTGGTCCATGATGTAGCTCCCTCAGCAGTGTTGTTGGGTGAAGGCTGAGCTGTAGTAGTAAAGAGCTGTGACAGTAAAGTCATTCAAGAAACAGAGGTTTCTTTTCACGTGGTGGTCCTGAGTGGTCAGCAGGGTAGTTGTGATCCACACAGACATTCTGGGGTCCAGGGTCCTTTCATCTTCATAATCTACAATTCCTCAGGGTGCTATCCTCGAGTGTGTGGTTGAAGCTGATCATCAGATCAGATCAGTCGCTCAGTCGTGTCCGACTCTTTGTGACCCCATGAACTGCAGCACGCCAGGCCTCCCTATCCATCACCAGCTCTCGGAGGTCACTCAGACTCACATTCATTGAGTCAGTGATGCCATCCAGCCATCTCATCCTCTGTCGTCCCCTTCTCCTCCTGCCCTCAATCCCTCCCAGCATCAGAGTCTTCTCCAATGAGTCAACTCTTCGCATGAGGTGGCCAAAATACTGGAGTTTCAGCTTTAGTATCATTCCTTCCAAAGAAATCCCAGGGCTGATCTCCTTCAGAATGGACCGGTTGGATCTCCTTGCAGTCCAAGGGACTCTCAGAATTTTCCAGTTTATTGTGATCTACACAGTCAAAGGCTTTGGCATAGTCAATAAAGCAGAAATAGATGTTTTTCTGGAACTCTCTTGCTTTTTCCATGATCCAGCGGATGTTGGCAATTTGATCTCTGGTTCCTCTGCCTTTTCTAAATCCAGCTTGAACATCAGGAAGTTCACGGTTCACATATTGCTGAAGCCTGGCTTGGAGAATTTTGAGCATTACTTTACTAGCGTGTGAGATGAGTGCAATTGTGCGGTAGTTTGAGCACTCTTTGGTATTGCCTTTCTTTGGGATTGGGATGAAAACTGACCTTTTTCAATCTTGTGGCCACTGCTGAGTTTTCCAAATTTGCTGGCATATTGAGTGCAGCACTTTCACAGCATCATCTTTCAGGATTTGGAATAGCTCCACTGGAATTCCATCACCTCCACTAGCTTTGTTCCTAGTGATGCTTTCTAAGGCCCACTTGACTTCACATTCCAGGATGTCTGGCTCTAGGTCAGTGATCACACCATCATGATTATCTGGGTCGTGAAGCTCTTTTTTGTACAGTTCTTCTGTGTATTCTTGCCACCTCTTCTTAATATCTTCTGCTTCCGTTAGGTCCATACTATTTCTGTCCTTTATCGAGCCCATCTTTGCATGAAATGTTCCTTTGGTATCTCTTGATTTTCTTGAATAGATCCTTAGTCTTTCCCATTCTGTTGTTTCCCTCTATTTCTTTGCATTGATCGCTGAAGAAGGCTTTCTTATCTCTTCTTGCTATTCTTTGGAACTCTGCATTCAGATGTTTATATCTTTCCTTTTCTCCTTTGCTTTTCGCTTCTCTTCTTTTCACAGCTATTTGCAAGGCCTCCCCAGACAGCCATTTTGCTTTTTTGCATTTCTTTTCCATGGGGATGGTCTTGATCCCTGTCTCCTGTACAATGTCACGAACCTCATTCCATAGTTCATCAGGCACTCTGTCTATCAGATCTAGGCCCTTAAATCTATTTCTCACTTCCACTGTATAATCATAAGGGATTTGATTTAGGTCATACCTGAATGGTCTAGTGGTTTTCCCTACTTTCTTCAATTTCAGTCTGAATTTGGCAATAAGGAGTTCATGGTCTGAGCCACAGTCAGCTCCTGGTCTTGTTTTTGCTGATTGTATAGAGCTTCTCCATCTTTGGCTGCAAAGAATATAATCAGTCTGATTTCGGTGTTGACCATCTGGTGATGTCCATGTATAGAGTCTTCTCTTGTGTTGTTGGAAGAGGGTATTTGCTATGACCAGTGCATTTTCTTGGCAAAACTCTGTTAGTCTTTACCCTGCTTCATTCCGTATTCCAAGGCCAAATTTGCCTGTTACTCCAGGTGTTTCTTGACTTCCTACTTTTGCATTCCAGTCCCCTATAATGAAAAGGACATCTTTTTTGGGTGTTTGTTCTAAAAGGTCTTGTAGGTCTTCATAGAACCATTCAACTTCAGCTTCTTCAGCATTACTGGTTGGGGCATAGATTTGGATTACTGTGACATTGAATGGTTTGCCTTGGAAACGAACAGAGATCATTCTGTCGTTTTTGAGATTGCATCCAACTACTGCATTTCGGACTCTTTTGTTGACCATGATGGCCACTCCGTTTCTTCTGAGGGATTCCTGCCCGCAGTAGTAGATATAATGGTCCTCTGAGTTAAATTCACCCATTCCAGTCCATTTTAGTTCGCTAATTCCTAGAATGTCAACATTCACTCTTGCCATCTCTTGTTTGACCACTTCCAATTTGCCTTGATTCATGGACCTGACATTCCAGGTTCCTATGCAATGTTCTTTACAGCATTGGACTTTGCTTCTATCACCAGACACATCTACAGCTGGGTATTCTTTCTGCTTTGTTCCATCCCTTCATTCTTTCTGGAGTTATTTCTCCACTGATCTCCAGTAGCATATTGGGCCCCGACTGACCTGGGGAGTTTCTCTTTCAGTATCCTATCATTTTGCCTTTTCATACTGTTCATGGGGTTCTCAAGGCAAGAATACTGAAGTGGTTTGCCATTCCCTTCTCCAGCGGACCACACCCTGTCAGATCATAGGCACCTCTTTTTTCCAAAAGGGAAGGTACTGCTGAGGTATGTAGGCTTAATTCTCAAGACAGAGACCCTACAAAGTCCACATCACTGTATTATCTGCCACTGGAGAGCACTTAGTCACCTGGCCACTCCTGTACGCATTGGAGGCTGGGAAATGTAGTCTGGTTGGGCAGCCAGAGCCAGCCACAAATCTGTTACTGTGATAGAGGGCAGAGAGCAGGGGGCTGGCATTGTTCCTGTTGTCCTTCAGTTGCTAAGTCGTGTCTGATTCTTTGTATCCTCACGGAATGCAGCACGCCAGGCTTCCCTGTACTTCACTATCTTCTGGAGTTTGCTCAAACTCATGTCCATTGAGTCAGTGATGCCCTCCAACCATCTCATCCTCTGTAGCCCCCTTCTCCTCCTGCCCTCAGTCTTTCCCGGCATCAGGGTCTTTTCCAGTGAGTCGGCTCTTTGCATCAGGCAGTGTTGTGTCTGCCAGTTCCTGCGCTGTGGAATCCTCTCTTTACTGAGTTTTGGTCTTCCTGAAGTGCATTCTTCAGAGAATCCCATTCTGTGGCTAGCAGTTTTAGGAAGTGGATTTAGAAAAATGAGCAGACACTTTCTCTGCAGACCTTCACACCCCTAGGTCTTCAGGAGAAGAGCCTCTGAAGAATAGGGGTGTGCGCTCGTCCTGCTCTTCTCAGTTGCAACATTCATTCCCTACCTCTGCACAGTTCATTTGATTCTGAGATACCAGTTTTTATTCTCATGGTCCCATCTTGACCCTGAGATCTCACTATAGTAGTGTCTGGTACTTGCACTGACCGGCTCTGTATCACATTCATCTTGGAGGAGAAGCACATCCTTGCAGGATCATTAGGTCTTGATTTACTTGACAATACTGATCATGTTTACCTTCCATCTAGATGGATGAATCACACTGTTTTAAAATCCAGATGTGTTTCAGAAACAAGCACTCCAGAAATAATAAAACAGAGCCTATTGTTTGTACCACTTACTGGTCACTTGAACATACAGTCTTGTTCTGGGATGTTTTTAAATGCGTGTTTATCTTTTCCTTCAATATGAGTTGAGTTCACTGAGGGTAGGAGCTATATTTTAAGCATTAATTAGCTCAGAGACTTAGAGCCAGGTCCCTGACTTACAGAATTGTAGTAAATTGAATAAAATCAATGTGTATGATATAAAACCCATAGTGGTACCCCCCAAACACTTTACTAATCTCTGCAGTGAATTGTATTCATAATTTTATGAATTAAAGGCTGATTAAAAGCTATAAGGACCTCACACTAGCCCAAGTCATGTTGTCAGATGTTATGAAAGTCCTCTGCTATTTAGAATTTTTTGGATTTCGAATCACAGATAAAGGATTACGGATTGTATCACATTTGATTACATATAAGTTATTACCACTTTCACAGGTACTGATCTTAGAACTACTAAAGACTAAGTAAAAATTTGACACACAACAGACATTTGATAAATTACTTATTTTTTAAATGATTGAATAAAGTCCATTTAACAGGAACTTTTATTTCATTGAAAGGGTGAATTTCAACAGAGGTATTTTAAGACAATTTGAGTGGATGGGTTATTGAATTATGGCAAAGTGAAAGTGTCAGTCGCTTAGTTGACAACTGCAACTCCATGGATTGTAGCCCACCAGGCTCCTCTGTCCGTGGGATTCTCCATGCAAGCATACTTGAGTGGGTTGCCATCCCCTTCTCTAGGGGATTTTCCCGACCCAGGTTTCAAAGCCAGGTCTCCCACATCACAGGCAGATTCTTTACCATCTGAGCCACCAGGGAAGCCAAATTATGGTGAGAGTATTGGAATTTCAAATAGAACATTAAACATAGGTTTCAAAGAAGTAGTTTATGCTTTATTTGTTTTTTTTTTTCTTTTTTTTTTGTAGAAATGCAGTTTTATCTCCAGTGCCTACGTTAGGAATGTGGCTGCTTTAAAGCATTTCACTTGAGATACTTCTTGAATTGGAAGTTAATTCTGATTTTCTTCTTGTTCTCAGAAACACATGATTTCCATGACGTCTGTGTCCTTGCTTTCTTTCTCCACCCTTTATTTTCCTCCCTATCCTCCTACTTACAGCTTTTTTTCTTTCTGTCCAGTTGTTTTAAGTCAGTAAGAAAGCAAAGTCATTAGGAGTCTTTGAAGAGTCACTCATGTTGGGAATGCCTTATAAATGGTTATATATGATTGCTTTTGCCTGTAGGGTTCTCTCAGCTTCGTTTTTGCTTTCTGAAAGATTGTGGTCTCCTTGAATTGACTTCTTTTTCCTTTTTCTTAGACTCATTGTTTTTATTTGCCTTAATGTCCTTTGCCGTCGCTCTTGCCTGAATATATATCATGTTGTCTCTGTGCTTTTATCATTCCATTTTCTTTTGAAAGGAAGTTGCCTTCTCTAAAAATTCTTTTCCACATTCTAGAAATGTGAGACAGTAGTGCTTATCGTATCACTCATTGGTCACTTGAGCATACCATCTTGCTCTGGAATCTTTTAAATGTGTACTTATTTTGTTTCTTCTTACGAGCTCATCGAGAACGGGAGCTATGGGTCAGCAATTCAGTTAGGTACTTGATTTATGAAGTCCATAGGCATTTACTTATTCTTTGTCTTGATGAATCAGAAAATTCATTTCTAAATTGAGAAGCATAAGCCTAAATTTGGCAAATACGTCCAGACTTTGTGAAGAAGTGTTTGGAAGAGGTGTGTTTATTGACCTTTGGAGAAAATCCACAGAACTGTTTTCTTGAAATTTAAGACATCATCCTTGTTGTGGACAGTAGTAATAGAAGATTTGTCTTTTTGTTCTGATGAGCTTTCTTTTGAAACCCGAAAAAATAGCTGAGACCAACCATAATTTTGTTTCTTTTTAAGTAAGCCTTATGCTCCTTTCCAGGATCCAGAGTGCCAAGTTAAATACCTTTCTTTTTTTAGGAGAGCAGAGTTTCTCAGACTGAAACTTTTAAGAGTTTCTGTTTCTCTAAGGATAAAGTAAGTCCTATAAAGAAGGTGTTGAAATTCCTTCTTCATGTCATTTGAAAATTATTACAGGGTAATACTTCTTATAAATTCTTAATACTAATTGTCAGTGACTCCAGGGATTTTTCCTCCAGGAGGAAATCCCGGTGTCACCTGGGCTAGTGGTCATTAAGTACTCACCAGTGGCAAACGGAATCATCTCTGGAGTTCTTTTGTGTGTGTTTTGTCTGTTTTGAAATACAGATGGTCAGCTGTGTGTTTTGTACTTAGAGTTAAATGCAAGACAAAATAGATAATTATGTTGTTTGTTCAGCAGATGCTCTGTTTCCTGTGCACAGAAATCTGGAGTAGTAACGAACACTCCTCTGTGTTCATTTCTGCCCACCCTCCCCACCCAAGATATCTACTACCCTGGGTTTTATGTTTTATTTCCTTGCTTTTAAAAGAAAGTAGTTTATCATCTCTAGATAGTGTATTGCTTGCTTTTGAACTTTATAAAAATGGTTTATGTAGTCATCAGCACTTTGTTAGTAATCACTTAGTACATTTCTAAGATGTAGTTGTAATTTTTTGTTCTTATTCCTGTGTAGTATTCTATTGTGATTATACTATAGATAATTTATTGGTTATTTTGCTGATGGACATGTTTTGGTTGTTATGACGAGTAATGTTCTATGAGCATTCTCACATATGTCTTCTGATGCTTATGTGGCAGTCTCTCTAACTGGGTTGCTGGATGTTAACACGTGTCACCGTTTTCATGATCATGCAAGTTGTTTTCCATAGTGGTTGTGCTGGGTTAGATGCTCACGAACAGTGTTAATAGACAGTTGATCCACATTTGGTATTGTTAGAACTCTTAAATTTTGCCCATTTGATGGTGTAAAATTATATCTCAGTTGTTTTATTTATAAGGGTGAATATCTTTTCATGTATTTGTTGGTCTTTCAATTTCCTCTCCTGTAAAATGTCTCTTCATGTTTTTTGCCCATTTATTGATTTGCCTGTCTATTCATTTGTAGAGTTCTTCCTATATTCTCGATACTAATCTTTCATCAACTACATATTTTCTGTATCTTTTACCAGTGTGTGATTTGTCTTTTATATTCCCTGTAATAGCTTTTGGGCAGACTTTCTTAATTTTAATGTAATAATTGATTTGTGTATTGTCTTTATCTTCTAAGGCAAGTCCCTTTCAAACTTATTCTTCTATCTTACAAATATTCTAGCTGTCTTTGAGCCTTTGCTCTTAAACGTGAATTTTATATTGAAGTTATCAAGTTCCTCAATAACCTCTACTAGGATTTTGGTTGAAATTGCATTGACTTTATGCATCCATTTGGGTTGAATTGACATCTTGACAATTTTTAGTCTTTCTTTTAATGAGTGTAGTATAATTTAGTTCTTCTTTAATGAATTCCAGTAAGTTTTCTCTTTAAGTGCACACTCTTTATTGCTAGTTAGAATCAGAAAACCTCTGACAAACGCCAGTGATGTTTTATAATTCTGTCCGTGTGAACTCTGCCCTTTTTCTGTTAGAATTATTCCTGGGTACATTTTTGATGTTCTTGTTATTTTAACTTTTTTCTAAATCATGTCTTCTGTGTCTTTGTTGCTGGCATGTAAGAATGTAACTGGTTTTTGTATATAAGATCACTTGCTTAACTCTTGCTTAATTTGCTTATTAATTCTCATTACTTTTCTTTAGACTCTTGGGTTTATATGTAGACAGTCGTGATCTGTGAATAATAATAGTTTTGTTTCTTCTTACTGACCTTTAACTCTTTTTATTTATTTTTTTCTTTTCTTTGCTGACTTGAACAATATACAAATTCCTGTTTAAACATTCCCCTTAAGGACTATGATTTTTACAAAGCTCTGCTAATTTGATAGATGAGAAATGCTTTATTTTAGGTTGCAGTTCTTTTGTAATCATTGTAACTGTTGACACTATTTTTTATTCTGTTGCATGATATTTATTTCTGTAAGCTTTCTCTCTTTTTTGTAAAGAGATGTGGTATTAATACAAAATCTTTTTAGCTTAGTGTCTAACTATTTTGCTATTTAACCACTTTAAGGAACGTTTTGGCTACAGGTTACAGTGAATTAAAGTACTTCAGATTGAGAATTCCTTGGTGGCCCAGTGGTTGGGACTCCGTGTTTTCGCTGAGTGCCAGGGTCAGTCCCTGCTAGGGGCATTAAAACCCTGCAAGGCACGTGGCAGAGCCAAGGGGAAGACATCGCAGTGCCCAGATATTACTCACCTCTTTGGTAAAGTAGGTACCACATTAGTTAATTCATACTGTTTGGCCTGATAAATAGTATGTTGGATAAAAACGTTGCTACTTACAAAATTTACTGAAGACTTGATCAGTATATTTGTTCTCTAAAAAACAAAGCAGACGGTCTCAGTGGCAACACCAGGAAGCACGGGTAAAAAGACCTGGGTTTTAATTTGTCTTCCTAACTGAATCATCCTTGACTTCAGTTTGATAAATTTCTCAAGCTCCTGAGATGTGTTAGGCCAGTTGTCATGAATTTTCTGTCATTAACGTGGGTCATATACTTTAAACTCTCTTACCCCTCTTTAAAACTGTTTTAATACACTTTGAAACCTTATTTCTAGTCTGAGAGCTGGATTGAATTTCGAGATTTTTAGAACAAAGAATGGTAAATCTATGGGAATTTGTAGAAAGATTGTCTTGTACAGTGTAAAATGTGATAAATCTGAAGTTTTTAAAGTGTTTGGAATAGATAAGCCTCATGGATTCTGCTGTACCCCCCCAGAGAAGTGGTCCTCAGAGGAGTGTGGTACTGTCCCTTTAGGGGTATTTAGTACATGGAAGGCAGTCCTACACAGCAAAGAATTGCCCAAGTCTTGCCCAACTTTGTGATTTCTCATGGGACATTTATGCTATTAAAAAACCTGATTATAAATATCTGAGCCTAGAACATAATTTTGTCTTTACACATAAACAGTTTTTTCCACATAACTTTATTATACATAATTTTCCATGAATACAGCCACTGTATAAATAAATAGTTTTTGAGTTTAGCAAGAGGAAAGTCATTTTTCTGCCAATAGTCCCTCTCATGGAGTTCAAGTTGCTTGTTCCACACATGTGTAGATCACACTACACTTGTAGCACTCAGAGTGACTCCGTGTGCATATTTGTATACTTAGCCTCTTTTTTTCCCTAAAATATCAAATGTCAATGAAAGTATTGATCACATTCAGTTGAAATTTTGGAATTTGCTTGTACAGGTTTTCCTGCACATGAATAATTATCGATGTGCCTATCCCGCCAACATGTTTTTTTCCCATGGAGCAATAAAATCATTAGGATTAGGTGAATATTTTACAAGGGAGCGTGCTGATAAAGTTGGCTGCGATATATCATTCTAACTTGTGTTCTCTACTTCGGCAGTCTGTATTTGACCTGACTTGTTATACCTTCTCAGTTAAAGTGATGTTTGTTCTTTTCTTAAAACACTTAGGGGTTCATCTGGTGTGTCACTACTTTTGCTAACACCATTTTTCTTTATTGCATTGTCCCCCCTGTTCTTCTGCCCCTTAATTTTCTGTATGTCGTGTATAGAAAGGCATCCAATCCTATTTTTAAAAATGCAAACTTGGGACCTGCCTGGCAGTCCAGTGGTTAAGACTCTGCACTTCCATGGCAAGGGGCACGAGTTCAATCCCTGGTTGGGAAACTAAGATCCCATATGCCACATGATGGGACAGCCAAAAAATAAATAAAATAATAAATGAATAAAAATGCAGACGTACTTGTTATAAGTTGGTGTCTGGTAAAGGTGTCTGAGGGGGAAGGCAATGGCACCCCACCCCAGTACTTTTGCCTGGAAAATCCCATGGACGTAGGAGCCTGGTAGGCTCCAGTCCATGGGGTTGCTGAGAGTCGGACACGACTGAGCGACTTCACTTTCACGCATTGGAGAAGAAAATGGCAACCCGCTCAGGTGTTCTTGCCTGGAGAATCCCAGGGACGGGGGAGCCTGGGGGGCTGCCGTCTATGGGGTCGCACAGAGTCGGACACGACTGAAGTGACTTAGCAGCAGCAGCAGCAAATGTGTCTGATGGCTTTGAAATGCCTTTTAGTAGCGATGGAGATCTTATCTATTGGAATGCATAGTTTCCTTTTGATTTCTGCTTTATGGTATAGGTAGGCCTATACACACACGCGTGCATCCTCCCTTGAAAGTTGTGTGTTGTAGATGGTAACCTATGGGTTTCATTTTGGGATGGTGAAGGGAAGGCATTGCAAAATATTTGTTGTAAGGTAAGGCTACAGTCTTTCGGCTTGAGAATCAGCCTACAGTGAGTCATCCTTCCACAGGTGGTTTTCTAACCAGTCTCCTGTCTCCACAGTCTCTCTCCTGCTTCTGAAATACTAGCTGTTACTTCCTCAAGTGCTCTCTTGTAGTACATTTTGGTGTATGTATTGTCTCTCCACTTGGAGACATTGATAGGCAGGGACTCTGTCTTTGATTTCGTTGCCTCTCCAATGTATTAATGTAGTTATTTGTGCCTGGTGTGTACTCCAGGAGTGTTTGCTGATATTTTTAATCTGCTTTTCCTCCATTATAATAGAAACTGAAATTGAAGAAAGTTCTCCATGATTCCTTACTAACTCTTTTTTTGGTGATTTTATTTTTTTAATTAAGAAATATTTTTTATCAAGGTACCATTGTTTTCTAACATATAAATCCTATGTGTAGAGCATTACATTTTCACTTCTGTACACCCTGCATTGTGCTCACTACTGAACGTTTAGTTTCTCTTCAGCTAAGTTTTTCAGTCTTAAGCTCTGAGTGGTGGGGTCCGAGAGTATCTGTGGCTCTGGAATTCCTTTTCTATCTTTCCTTTTAAGTGAGGTGGTCAAATGGATTTTTCTTCACCCGAGTTAAAATTCCCAGTCATGAGTAGTTAGCGAATCATGTCTGCCGTAAGATGCAGCTTTGATTTTGCTGGTTAGAATAGATTAGAGATGGGCGTGAGTGCTTCACCGTTCTTCCCTTTGCATGTGGACTGGTGTGTGACTGCTTTGACCAACAGTGGGAGTGCAGACATTCCAGGTGTAGCCTTTGAGAGGAGTGGCAGCTTCCGCCTTGGTCTCCTGGAGCCTGAGCCGCCATGGAGAAGTCTGTACTAAAACCACTAGACTTGAGAGGACATGGGTAGACACTCCTCTGGGTGTTCTCAGCAGTGTCCAGCCTTCCATCCATCCCTGCCAAGGCAGCAGGCATGACCAGCCCAGCTGAATACTACCAAGTGACTTCAGTCAGCGCCTTGCAGACTGCCAGACTCACCCAACTGAGCCCTTCCCAAATTCTTGACTCTTAAGATCGTGAGATATAAAAATGGTGGTGGTGGTTAACCATTGAGCATTGGAGTGGCCTTCTGTGCAGCAGTGGATAATTGGGCCAGTTATTGAGTCTCTGGGGTATTGACTTGGAAAGCCCAAGCTGTTTTCCCCCCAAGGGGAATCAGCCTGTATTCCTTCCTGGAATGGTTGCTTTAAAAAAAACAACCCGTGAACTCCCAGCAGAAATTGCACTTCTACTTGGCTTCCACTGGAGAGTAGCGGGAGAGGAGCCAGAAGCATCCTGAGGCTGTGCATTTTTGTGTGAGAACCGAAGCTTGGCAGTAGTTTTAAACCAAGTTCCAATCACGGGGAACTTGTGTCTGAGAGAGCAGACTCTTATGGTCCGTGTCCTTTTGTGGCTGCTGCGTGGGAGGCCGGTGTAGGAACCCATCATTAAGGTGATCTCAGGGAGAGCTGTGAATGTGGTGACCCTAAGAAGCCGAGCTGTGTTCGGATTCTTGGTATCCGTAGGTTCCTGCCATTCCCCGTGACCAAAAAGCTCCCCTGTCATTGCCTGCCAAAGAGAAGGCACATCCCCTGGTGCCATCAGCCATAGCCTTAACTACCACCATTTCCGTACAGGCGTCTGACGAGCTGCCTGTCCATTTTTACGCGGCTCTCATGCCTTTTCTTTGCTGTTCCGCCTCCTTCAGAGGTACCCTGATTTCCACTCCTAATACTGTCTCTCCCAAACTGCGCCAGCCGATACTCTGTTTATACCAAAATGCTAATTTCAGTTGCTTTCTTTGTCTTAACATCTTTAATTTCTTATTTTTCCTACTCATGTTCCTCCCTCTCCCTCACCTTGAGCATACATAGTCCATGTCTTTTTTGGGTGTTTGTCCTATCTCCCTTCGTGGATTATAAGCAGTTTGAGGACAGAGACGTTCTTATTCATTCATAATACGTAACAGTATTCATTAAATTACTTGAATTAAGTAGAAACCTTTTCTGCATTTGCATTTTCTTTCTTTCTTGAAGAAGCTACATAAAAGGTCTTGAGGGGCTTAGTGGCTGGAAACCTAAGAAATTATTGTCTTGCGAGCTTGTGGGTTTCCTTAGGCAAACACAGGTGAACCACACAAGGCACTTACACAATGATTACTCTGTTCCTCCTCGTGTTGGCTGGAGCTCTCTGTACTTCTGCTTCCTGTCCAGGAAGGATAAAGATCAGCCCTTTCTGAATTTATTTGTTTGAATTTATGGTACAAGAGTGCTGTAAATCAGATCTCTTGTTAGGGTTTTGCAGTGCATTAAATTAAAAAACTTTAAAAATTTGCTTAAAGACTCAAAAAACTTAGTTTCTTTGTCAATTTTTAATAGGTGAGTTTTCTCCTATATTTTTAACTAACAACCCTTTAGAAGGAATATTTTATATTGCCACGTATTCAGGACTATGGACACAGGTGTCCTAAGACAAGGCTTACTCTGATATTTCCATTCTAATTATTTTTTTAGTGCTGACTTTGACCTACCAACTTTTTTTTTTCCCATCTCAAGCCAGTGTATTGTTTGAAAAATACTTAGATCAATAATAAGCTTGAATGGTAAAAGTCTGATCTTAAGACTAGTCAGCTTTCCCGAGAGAATTATCTGATACTTACTGCTCCTCGTATTCTGGCTCATCTCCGTTTCCTCCTTGTGTGAACACTTGACCTTGCCAAATCTGGTATGTTTGTTGTCCACTGGACGAGGACCACTGTCTTTGAAGCCTGACTTGAGTGTCTTCATCCTTAAGGGCTGCTTCTCAGTTCCCCTGCCCATTTCTGTGCTCCGTCTCCTAAATTCTCAAATGCCCCTGGCATTTAATCAGCTTTGTGAGGCAAAACGAAGGCACCTTGAAGACCTCAGAAGTCATTTTACTGACCACACTCATGTTACAAATGAAGAATCTGAAATCCAAGGGAGATAGTGATCAGTTTTCCTGATTCTCAATTAGTGCTTTCTTCATGACTCCATGCACCATCTCAGTTTGTGAGCTGATTAAAAAACAAAAATAGAAATAGGAGATTATGTACCCAGACCCATACCTCATGGAACAGAGAACCTCTTCCAAGGGCGTATTGTGCTCACAGTCTATATACCTACTTTATTTAGATGGTAGGCATAATAATTGAGTAATTCTCTTATTTAAAATCACAACACAAGCATTAATAATCATACATGTACTAAGCACTTTGTACAAAGCTTTGAGCACTGTGAGCTTTATAAGAAAGTCTTTGTCTTTGAAGAGCTCACAGCCTACTGAGCTGTTAAAAAAACAGGTGGATAAGGAAGACTCTGGAGCAGGACTAAGTATTCTTTGGTTTGCTAAAGTGTTGTTTCCCTATGATACAGGGTCAGAGGAACATAGTTGGGTACTCACCTGGTTCTCGCCCCTCAACTTCTCTAGAAGAGAAGTGTTTAGTGGTGGCAGGTGCATTTGTTTCTATGTCCCAGTGGTGCCCACCTTATAGCCTTCTGAATGCTGCCAGGGACTTTGTTTGGTCAGCCCTCATTCATTACCACTTCCTTAGCCATCTTTGATGTCAAATAGATTTCATGATACAGGCAAATCCCCAGAAATACAAAGTTGCCTGTCTCTCTGGAAGCTTCCTAGACCATTCCAGACCATATAGAAATTTACTTAAAAATTCTAAAAGCTGTCAGATATAGCCTAAGCTGATAGGGTTGGGAAATTGAGAATGTACATATATATCATCCTCATTTAGTCTCTGTTGAAGTTTTTTTTTCCTTATATATTATGTGTCTTAACTAAACATACCAGATATTTTATTATGCCCAACCCCTAAGATGACTCATAAAGTCATCTTTAAAAGGATTTGCTCTTGTTTAGCAAATAATAACAGACCTCATCTCTTTCTAAAAATAAATGATCAGTTTGTCACTGGGTATATTTGACCCTTCTAAAAAGAGACTCTTTCTCATTCTCTCTAAAATGGCAGGACATTTATTTTTTTTGTCTATGATGTAGTTTTCCCAAAGTTCATCTCTATTGATGGCTCTGTTCTAAATTTAGTAAATTCTTGGATGTATACTTAAAGAATCAATTTAAGGATTTTTATCTCAAGCCTGCACATTGTGTGGTTCAGTGGATGTGAGTTTTGGTCAACTGTTGGGAATACTGGGAGTGATGCACTTTTACAGTGTTTTTTGATTTTCTACATCTTTATGTTTGTCTGCTTTTTAAAAAAAATTTATTTTTTATTGAAAGATAATTCCTTTACAGAATTTTGCTGTTTTCTGTCAAACCTCAACATGAATCAGTCATAGGTATACATATCAGATCAGATCAGTTGCTCAGTTGCGTCCGACTCTTTGCGACCCCATGAACTGCAGCACGCCAGGCCTCCCTGTCCATCACCAACTCCCGGAGGTCACTCAGACTCGCATCCATCGAGTCAGTGATGCCATCCAGCCATCTCATCCTCTGTCGGCCGCTTCTCCTCCTGCCCCCAATCCCACCCAGCATCAGAGTCTTCTCCAATGAGTCAACTCTTCCCATGAGGTGGCCAAAATACTGGAGTTTCAGCTTTAGCATCATTCCTTCCAAAGAAATCCCAGGGCTGATCTCCTTCAGAATGGACTGGTTGGATCTCCTTGCAGTCCAAGGGACTCTCAAGAGTCTCTCCAACACCACAGTTCAAAAGCATCAATTCTTTGGCGCTCAGCCTTCTTCACAGTCCAGCTCTCACATCTATACATGACCACAGGAAAGACCATAGCCTTGACTAGACGAATCTTTGTTGGCAAAGTAATGTCTCTGCTTTTGAATATGCTATCTAGGTTGGTCATAACTTTCCTTCCAAGGAGTAAGATATAGTCCCTCTCTTTTGGAACTCCCTCCTGCTTCTTGAATACACTACTTTTGGTGGAGAAGATTCCTCTGTGGTTATTTTACTTGGAAGATATAAATTTAAGTCTATTTCTGTTTCTTCTCTGCAGTTATTTGATAATAGAGATCCATATTGTTTTTTTGTCCCCTGAAGACACTCAGTGTAGTGAAGAATGATGGATTTGGTGATTTGAGAATTTTGCATGTGAATGAATCATTAGAGAACACATCTTAAATATTTTAGGTTTTGTTCTTACATATCTCTTCTGTTTTCCTATAACATTTTCTTATGTCTCAATATGTAAATATTTTATCTTTACTCATCCTAATGTTTCTTGTTAACCAAATTATCTTCTGAGACTGTTTATCTAGACTTGAAGTTTTTTTTTTTTATGTCTGTGGGTGTGGGTGTTCTCAGTACCTCCCAGAAAACCTCCAGGAATTTTTGCCCACCTACTTGGTTTCCCTGGAGGGTAAAAGAAGGTGATTAATGGAGGAGAAAAACTCACAAAAAGCCACCAACAAAAGGCTCTCTACAATTTACTAAAGGTAAAAATCTACCAGCTGCAATCACAATACCCAAGTGTTCTTCAGTTAAGGTAATATCTATATTTTGTTCTGTTTTACAGCATATAAATTTTTCTTCCCTTAGAGTAAAGTCTGGAAAGTTTTTCTTGAAAGATAGCTGTACTATGACAGGATCTGTTTTTGCTGTGTGTCTCAGTTTACTAGTTTGATATAGATAATTCCTTCCATTGGGTTCCCTGTAGCTATTGCCTGTCTTGTGATTTTCTTAGAATCCCCTGGTAGTGAAGTGGCCTCTAATTCAAGCCTTCATAAGCAATGCAGCCACGCTTAGAGGAGGCTGCGTTAGCAGAATAAGAAACCTTCTCAAAGGTAAGAGGGGAGGCTTCGTTGATGATTTTGTTAACTCAGGTTTGGTTTCCTAGTTTGAAAGGTGTTTGGCATAAATCTTGATAGATGGGTTATTAATCAGTTACATCATGGTGGACCACAGCATCCCAAGTTGTAAGAGACCACTTGCCTTGTTTTATATCAACACTTGTAATTTACGTTAATCCCAAGTGTGTGGCAGGAAAAAATGGAAGTGATCGGAGAGACTGCCTGGTCTAATTCTCCATTTTGGCCCAGGAAGCTCATCAAATTAAGTGATTTGCCCTGTGTAAGTCAGTAAGTATTGATAATTTGTGGCAGCCCTGAGTGTGGACCCCAGGTCCGGCAGCAGTTTACGAGATAGGTAAAAGAGAAGACACAGAGATGTGGAATGGGGACAGGACAAGCAGAGGGCTGATCAGTGCAGGATTGTGTATGGCATCATGGATAGAGACCACAGAATCCGGAGGGAGGCATTTACCGCTTACAAGCTGTGTGCCATTTGGACAAGAAATTTAATTTTTCTGACATTAGGTTCCTTGATCTTAGAAACATTGTAGGGATTAAATATAGTGATGATATTAAGTGTCTGGCACAGTACATGTGACAGCAAGTGTTCCCTAATGACAGTTATTGTTCTGTCTTAAGTGGAAGAGGGAACAGCAAGGAAAGGAGGGTGAACAGTGCGGCAGTGGCGAGATGGATTAGTCAGAGCTCTCCAGAAAAATAGAACCGGTAGGAGAGAGATCCTTATTTTTGCTTTCTTCTTCTTCTTTTTTTTTTTTTAAAGTTGGAGGATAATTGCTTTACAGTACTGTGTTGATTTCTGCCATACATCAACATGAACCAGCCACAGGTATACATATGTCTCCTCCTTCCTGAACCTTATTATGTAAAGGGATTTATTATGAGGAATTGGCTCATGCAGTTGTGAAGGCTGAGAAGTCTCACCATCTGCTGTCTGCGAGCTGGAGACCCAGGAAAGCTGGTGATGTAATTCCAGTCTGAATCCAGAGGCCTGAGAGCTGTTAGGCAGAAGGTTAGCCACAAGCAGTGAGAGGCGGCCCCATCAGCTAAATGTCCAGTGGCCACCTAATCCCACCAACCTATTTACCAGCCCCACCCCAAATACACCTTTATCAATACTCCAAAATAGGGGACTGGAGAGATCGCCTACTGGCTGACTGGTGGGACTTTCCCTACTCTGGCACATGGCGCACACCTCACACTATCATCTACTTAGGTAGATGATAACCTTAGGTAACCTAAAAGGTTACCTTTTAGGTAACCTTTGGTGGCCAGTGGGCTCATTAAATGTTCACAAATATTCCATGAGTAGGTACATCTAATTATGAGAGACTGAATGATGGGGAGGACATGCTGCAATAGAACCTCTTGTTATATTACCTGCAACTGTCAATCAAGACTGTCAGTCAGTGTACCCGCCCCCCCAGGATTATGCAAATAACCTTGCCTTAAAGTCTCTGCACCCTCCAGGGCCATGGCCTTCCTTGGTCTGGCCCACCTCTGTCTTAAGGTATTCTCTCTGTTCCCTCTTTCCTAATCTTCAGTAAACTCTCTTGCATCAGGTAAGACCTCAGATTCTTCTTTGTTTCCTTACCAAGAACTGAGGCCCATGGGAGAAGGGGTCTCTAGATTCTCCACTCACAGTGATCCAGGGGAGCCAATGGTATAAATCCCAATCCAAGGGCAAAAGACAGAGGTCTCAGCTCAAACAGACAGACAGGAAGCCATAAAGAGGTGAGCTCTTCCTTCCTCTTGCCCTGTCTTTTTCTGTGCAGGCTCTCAATACAATAGATGGTGCCCACTCACATTATCCTTCCCTGGTGGCTCAGAGGTTAAAGCGTCTGCCTGCAATGCAGGAGACCCGGGTTCGATCCCTGGGTCAGGAAGATCCCCTGGAGAAGGAAATGGCAACCCACTTCAGTATTCTTGCCTGAAGAATCCCATGAAGGGATGAGCCTGGTAGGCCACAGTGCACGGGGTCGCAAAGAATTGGGCACAACTGAGCTACTTCACTTTCACTTTCTTCACATTGGGGAGGGCAGGCTATTTTATGGAGTCCACCCATCCAAATGCTGATCTCATCCGGAAGCACCTCACAGACACATCAAGAAATAATGTTTAATGTGAACGCCCCTTGGCCAAGTCAAGCTGACTGTGAAATTAACTATCACAAGAAGGCTCTGTTGATCTTGAGAGGAGATTGTCTTCAGAGCAAGCTCTAAAACCCTAAGCATGTCACTGCTAAAAATCATCCTAGGCTCTTCATCATGTATCTAGAAGTTCAAGCCTAATGTGAATTACTTTCCAGGTTTACTTCTTGTACTTTTAGTGCAGAATCTTTTGCAGTCCTTGGAGGGTGATACGTATTTTCATTTTTTTCTTAAATAGCACTTGCCCTTTTATTCCGTCCCACTACTCCCCATTAGTCATCCTTTAAGACTTAATTCAAATTCCACTTCTTCTCTGCAGCCTCTCATACCATGGTTTCTCCATCTCTTACCTCTTGTGGTGTGAATCACTACTTCTGTGTTTCCATAGTACCTTGTACACAATATTAAAACAATTATTAAACTGTGTCCTAATGATTTGTTTACATGTCTGACTCACTGAGTAATGATTTACATCCCCTGAGGACAAGGGTCGGGTCTTAGTCATCTTTGTATCCTGAGCACTATCCCTAGTGCCAGACACATCGTAGATGCTCCTTGGGTGGTTGTATGAATGAATGAATGAAAACAGAAATCCTGGTTAGAGGTTATGCTGAGTGGACAAAATAGCATAAGCAAAGAAAAGGATGCAACATTTGCATCACTTTGATGAGAGGAGTGAAACAGTTTAATTGGAAAGAAGAATTTGTGTTCAGAAGCAGGCTTCTGTAACAGCCAGAGGGAGATGTGATCACTTCATCTGGAAGACTTTGAACATGAAGCAGACTTGAGATGTTTTATGGAAGGGAGCCATTTTAAGCTTTTTCTGTCAGATTAGTGACATGGTTACATAGCAGAGTTACTGGAAAAATAGTCTAGAGGCTAGATGGTTTGGAGTGAGGAAACGTTTGCATCCTGGAATACTAGTTAAATTATAGTAGCAGTCCAGATGTGTTTTAATGATGACTGAGTCTGGGGTGATGTGCCAATCAGAGAGGCCAGAGGAGAGACACTGAAAACAACAAACCACGAAACTCTGGCGGACCTGGTTCACTTTTAGATTTCTCACATTTTGGTTTGCCAACGTGGTTTTTTTTTTCCCTGTTGCCTCCCTTCAAAAGTAAAGTCCTTGCCATTCTAGTCTTTGGTATTAGTATCTAAAAGCTCCACCTAAATCTGAAATTTTCTGCTCTGGTTTTTCAAAGAGGAACAGAAGTTCTTTCTGTAATAATTCTTGCTTTTAGTTTTTTTGCTTTTTGTTTGTTCTGAGCACATCTTTGCTGGGCTGTGGGCCCAGAAGAAGTCTTGGGAAATAATTTGTCAGTTCTTCTTGGCATTTATAAGATGTTCCTATCGCTTCCTTATTATATTATGGCTTCCTGACATTTTGTTATGGTTGTTCTTGACAGTACTTGTTGCAATGTGTGTATGCTCAGTCCCTCAATCGTGTCCTACTCTTTGCAACTCCATGGACTGTAGCCCACCAGGTTCCTCTGTCCATGGGATTCTCTAGGCAAGAACACTGGAGTCGGTTGCCATTTCCTTCTCCAGGGAACCTACCTCACCCAGGGATCGAACCCATGTCTTCTGCATCTCCTGCATTAACTGAGCCAGTTAGGTTCCTCACAGACATTTTATTGAGTGCTCACAACATCTCGTAAAGCAAATATTAATAATTGACTTCATTAAGGAAACTAAAACTTTGTGTAGTTAAATTGTATCTGTGCATAATTGAAAAGTAGTAAAGAAGGAAGCCTACCTCTTTAATATGCCCAGTTGGGAGACTTCCCCAGTGGTCCAGTGGATAAGACTTGGTGCTCCCAATGCAGGGGGCCCAGGTTTGTTCCCTGGTCAGAGAACTAGATCCCACATGCCACAGCTGTGACCCAGCACAGCCAAATATATAAATAAAAATAAATATTAATATCCCCAGTTGACCTGAACATTTACATATAGCAGTTCTCAAACCTTCTTAGTAACAGGACCCTTTATCTAATGAAATCAAACTCTCAGTACATAAGATAGATAAAAATAGTGCTAAGTTACACACATTTATTTTCTTTAGTACACTACATTTCAGTTTGAGAGTTACATTTAAACCTTCAGTCAGTTTCATATTAAAATTTATTTCTGTGTAAATTTTGTTTGCAAAGTGAGATTTCAAAGTTGTGGATAATTGTAGTTTTTTTTTTTTTTTTTGGCTGGATCAATATTATTCAGTATTGTTTTTCTTGTCAGAAAGTGCTAAGAATTACAGTGTGGCTCTTTAATACCTGATAAAATAGCTTGTCTTGCAACTTCAAGGTAGTGTCTGACTTACAGAATCCAGAACACTTGAAGGAGAAATAGTAGGAAATTTTGTTTGAAAGTTGAATTACTAGTGATCTCAGTGTTCCATATCCGTTAAATTCATTTGGGGGGCACAGATAGGGAGTTAGTGAATATCTCTACATCCAGTTTCATTATTTGGCATAAAATGATTTTTGAATGTATGTTGTAACATTTTAAGATGTTCATGGTTACTTAAAAAAATCAAAAGACTGTCAGTGTTTCACTCAAAGTATCAATATAGTCAAATTTATTTTGTTTTACACATTGAGTCCAAATTAACACTTGTCTATAAGCCTTCAGTGTAATAAGATTAAAGCTTGTTCTGGAGTATAGGCAAATTAATATATCCATCTTTTATTTCAGAGGTAGTTAATAGGTGGAATTTATCAACCAAATGTAATTTTAAAAATATCATTAGAAATCAGCACATTGCTCCAGAGCAAATAGCAAATAGTATGAAAAAAAAGTTGAAATTGCTGTATGTGGGTATTGATACCCTAGAAAAAGAGCATTTCAGAGGTGGCGTACACAGCGCAACTAGGCCCATGTGCCCCAACTTTTGAGCTTATGCTCTAGAACCTGGGAGCTGAAACTGCTCCCTGTGCTGAACTGCTGAAGCTTGAATGCGCTAAGGCCTATGCCTTGCAACAAGAAAAGGCTCTACAGTGAGAAACCCGTGTACCATGAGTGGAGAGTGGCCTCGCTCTCTGCTGCTAGAGAAAGAGTCCGAAGCCTGTACAGCAGTGAAGACCCAGCACAGCCAAAAATAAATAAATAAGCAATTAAGCAAAAGATGGCTGGCTTAGTAAAATTGGCAGCTTTTATGTGACTGTTCATTACCATTTGGAAGATGCTGGCATCTGATGCTTTCTATTGAACACATTGTGGTAATTGATTTTGTCAGGGCCATGCTGTTTCTGAGATCATTTCTATCATTCCTTTAAACAATGTAGCATAATATCTTGTAAATACTCTTTATGTTTTTTTTTTTTCCTGAAGAAATGTTAAAAAACAAACATTTAGTGATAATATCTGTCTCATCAAATTGAATTGTTAGAATGAATTTAGCCAGTTTCAGACATTGAATGAACTCAGATATGCAAAAGATGCTCTTGCTTGGAATCTTCCCTGGGGGTGTTACGAGATGATGATATTAAATTTATTTCAACAGTTGCTTGCTCATACATCAAACTTGATACATTTCCCCCTTTCTTTTTTAAGATCATGTTTGCCTACAACGTTGTTCATTCTGGGATATGGTAATTTATTTTTGAATGACAAATTAGTTACATTTTCATTGTCAGGTTTTAAGTATAAAAGAGAATAAGATCTGACACTTTAAATATGTGTTAAGATATTATGAAGCAAAGTGGGTAACATCTCTATTATTGTAGAATTGACTCTTACCCTGTGACAGGTGCAGCACCAGGGAATCAAGTGTGTTTAGGTTTTCTCTGACATCTGAGTGTGGCACACAGGGGCAGTAATAGTGTATGTATTTGTAAAATTTTACACAAGTGGACAAGCCCCAAACTGAATTTACATAAAAACAAAGTGGAACTATAACTGGCCTAATTAACTCACATATGTAAGTTCAGATATATCACAGAGATGGGGAAGAGTTTTTCCAGTGTCTTCTGAAACAGGTTAACTTGTGTGCCTGAGTTGCATTTGGTGGTTATAATTTTATATATAATACATTTAAGTGTATATATAAGTCATGAATCTCCAGAGAAACACCACCAATAGGAAGGAGATGTGTGTGTGTGTATAAGTCAGTATATGCATGCACATGTACATACATATGTATATATACAAATATCTGTATTTGTACATACTGTTTCTTTGTTTTTTTAGTTTTGGTTGTGCTAGGGCTTCATTGCTATGTGGGGGCTTTCTCTGCAGGGGCTGCTCTTCCTTGTGGTGTGTGGGCTTCTCATTGCGGTGGCGTCTCTTGTGAAGCCCTGGCTCCGGGGTGTGTGGGCTTCAGTAGTTGTGACTCATGGATTCTAGAGTGTACAGGCTTAGCAGTTGTGGCTGCTGCTGCTGCTGCTAAGTCGCTTCAGTCGTGTCCGACTCTTTGCGACCCCATAGACGGCAGCCCACCAGGCTCCCCCGTCCCTGGGATTCTCCAGGCAAGAACACAGTTCTTCAGCAGTTGTGGCACACGGGCTTAATTGCTCCGTGGCATGTGAAATCTAACCGAGCCAGGGAATGAATTTGGGTCCCCTGCATTGGTAGGCAGATTCTTAACCACTGGACCACCAGATCAGATCAGATCAGATCAGTCGCTCAGTCGTGTCAGACTCTTTGCGACCCCATGAACCGCAGCACGCCAGGCCTCCCTGTCCATCACCAGCTCCCGGAGGTCACTCAGACTCGCATCCATCGAGTCAGTGATGCCATCCAGCCATCTCATCCTCTGTCGGCCCCTTCTCCTCCTGCCCTCAATCCCTCCCAGCATCAGAGTCTTCTCCAATGAGTCAACTCTTCGCATGAGGTGGCCAAAATACTGGAGTTTCAGCTTTAGCATCATTCCTTCTAAAGAAATTCCAGGATTGATCTCCTTCAGAATGGACTGGTTGGATCTTCTTGCAGTCCAAGGGACTCTCAAGAGTCTTCTCCAACACCACAGTTCAAAAGCATCAATTCTTCGGCGCTCAGCCTTCTTCACAGTCCAACTCTCACATCCATACATGACCACAGGAAAGACCATAGCCTTGACTAGGTGAACCTTTGTTGGTAAAGTAATGTCTCTGCTTTTGAATATGCTATCTAGGTTGGTCATAACTTTCCTTCCAAGGAGCAAGCGTCTTTTAATTTCATGGCTGTAGTCACCATCTGCAGTGATTTTGGAGCCCAGAAAAACAAAGTCTGACACTGTTTCCACTGTTTCCCCATCTATTTCCCATGAAGTGATGGGACCAGATGCCATGATCTTCGTTTTCTGAATGTTGAGCTTTAAGCCAACCTTTTCACTCTCCACTTATATTGCAGGTTAAAGTTTTAAATTCCCCTATGTCTTTTCACTATAGGCTAATACAAACGTAAATGAGCACATGATTGGTATTGTATACAGGGGAAAATGGAATAAAAATCCAGCACTCTCAATTTTTCTGTTCTTTTTTAAAATTGAACACCTGGAGGAGGTAGGCTTCAGTCCATGGGGTTGCTAAGAGTCGGACTCGACTGAGTGACTTCACTTTCACTTTTCACTTTCATGCATTGGAGAAGGAAATGGCAACCCACTCCAGTATTCTTGCCTGGAGAATCCCAGGGACGGCGGAGCCTGGTGAGCTTCTGTCTATGGGGTCGCACAGAGTCGGACACGACTGAAGTGACTTAGCAGTAGCAGCAGCAAACATAAGCAGTGTTGTGATCTCAAAGAGTTGTTTGAAGATTAAATGAGGTATCCTGTAAAGTATCTACAGAGTTTGGGATGATAAGTTTTGCTTATTGTATTTTTAGTTATTGGTGTATAGTTTTTCTAATGTCACAGGTTAAGGCTAAGTACATTCTTAGAGTGCAATGGAAAGGTAATTTCTTGTTTTGATACCAGTGTTCATTGAAATGGAACCATATTTTCTAGAAAAATCTTTAAAGGAGGTCATATTCTTACAGATTTCATACCTAGGACTTGGTCTAGCTATTGATGATGATTTACTGATCAACTCTGGGATTTTGCTCAGAAATGAAATGTAATCTTTGATTCATAAGGCTTTTCAATTTTGTTTGGAATTCTACTTTTTTGGTAAGTATATTTTTAAGTTATAAACGCATTCTTATTTTAATAATAATAAAAAAGTTTAGGATGGCTCCTTTTAAAGTCGACCACATAACTGCCAAATGTATTTTGTGCTTTTCTTTGTTGATATAGTTCTGCTTGTCAATATTGACCTTGATATTAATAGTGTTGGGAGTATCATGATAGCAGAAGGAACTTGGTAAAAATCTGTTATTAGGACCTCACATGGGTACTTCTGTGCTAGATGAATGGCAAAAAGAGATTAACTGTTTATACCTGTGAATCTTCCAGAAGATGAGTAGAGTGGAGTCCATTAACCTGAGTTTCCTTTAGCATATGGAAGATGAATTTAGGGTCTGTTTCCTAGTGACCTACAGAGAAGCTTAAGGGCTATATCGAAGTAGCTGGTGATACTCAATTTCTTATTTGAACAAGATATTTTTAAAAAGCCTTTGCTGTTTATTGCCTTTTAGGCATCTTTTAGATGATATTATGTTTTATTGGGTTATCTATTTTGTTTTGTGTTCATTTCTTCTTCTGGAGAATGACAGTGGATACAGTTGACCCAAACTCAGATGCTTAAGGTGAACTTAAAGTGTAAAGTCATTATTCTTAGGTAAGTTGAAGTAACATCTGGGATGTTACAGTACAAGGTAAGACATAATAAGCCAGAAGTCATATATAGTACATAAGCAAGGAAGGGCAAGTACATCCACTGGGATGGGAATGAAGAAGTCAAAACTGGAAAAGTTTTGGTGGTATTAGCACTCTTCACCAGGTAGTCTTGGAAGGCTAGCAGGCATGACTCTTCCCCTGACTCTTAAGAAGGACCCACTGTGCGCAGGCACTGTGCTAGCACTTGATGTTCTTCATCCTCAGAGCCACTCTGTGAAGCAGGTACTAGGCTATTGCAGGTCTCGCTATGACCAACCTAGACAGCATATTAAAAAGCAGAGGCATTACTTTGCCAACAAAGGTCCATCTAGTCAAGGCTATGGTAGTCATGTATAGATGTGAGAGTTGGACTATAAAGGAAGCCGAGTGCCAAAGAATAGATGCTATTGAATGGTGGTGTTGGAGGAGAGTCTTAAGAGTCCCTTGGACTGCAGGGAGATCCATCCAGTCCATCCTAAAGGAAATCAGTCCTGAATATTCATTGGAAGGATTGATGCTGAAGCTGAAACTCCAAAACTTTGGCCACCTCATGCAAAGAACTGACTCATTTGAAAAGACCCTGATGCTGGGAAAGATTGAAGGCAGGAGGAGAAGGGGACGACAGAGAATGAGATGGTTGGATGGCATCACTGACTCAATGGACTTGAGTTTGAGCAAGCTCCAGGAGTTGGTGATGGACAGGGAAGCCTGGTGTGCTGCAGTCCATGGGGTTGCAGAGTCGGACATGACTGAGTGACTGAACTGAACTGAGTCCCAGTTCCAACACCCGTGGGGCAGACTGTTTCAGAATTCATGATTTTTAGAAATGTAACCCAATGTGTATATTATGTACTCCTCTCACTTTGGACAAGTACCCCGTAATTGAATGCATGGCAATTTCTGCAGTGAAAGAAAAATTCATGCATAAATGGAATAATGACTATAAATAGCCCATGTCACATCAGGTCAGATTTTGCTATAAAAGCTAAATAGGTGAATTTTATAGTATGTGAATTATGTGTCAGTAAAGAAAAAGAGTAGTTTGTAATCAGAGAACTTTCATCCAGTGTCTTGTACTTGGCACATTAATCTGAATCTCTTGGCCTTTGCACATTTTTCAGTTTATATAATATATACTGAATTAATTCACTTACAGTGTCCTAGATGGCTTAGGGCATAAACATGCATCAGAACAGCAGATGCTAGCTTGTATGTGTCAGTCACTCAGTCATGTCCTACTCTTTGCAACCCTATGGACTGTAGCCTGCCAGGCTCCTCTATCCATGGAATTCTCTAGGCAAGAGTATTGGAGTGAGTTGCTGTTTCATTGTAACCCATACTTGTGGAAGGATTTGTCATTTATAAAACTGTTTTCACATATCTTATCATTTTCGAGCCTCACTCCAGTCCTGTGCTTGAAGTAGAACAGAATTAATTGGTTTCTCATCTGTGTCTTCCAAAGCCTTTTCACAACTTTTACTGTGATAACTTTCTTCACAGCTGTATTATCTGTTTGCCTGTTGTTCATGAAGCCTTATGTATCTCTTCTGTTGGCTAGCAGGACCTCAGTAAGTGCTTTGTTACTGAAATCACTTATTCCCATTTTTCCAGTTGAGGAAAAAAAGACTCTGAAGGTTGAGGGGACATGCTCATATTCCCGCAGTGGGTAGAAACATAGCTGTGGGGTAAAGCCTAAGGGTTCTGGAATCTTTCCTTTTTTCCTCGCTTGACCACCTACAAGAAAGAAGGTGACTGTGAGCCATGAGGGAAGCTCTCTACCAGAGGATTTCTGAGGCTTGGCTATGAAGGCAATGAGTCATGAATGGAGTCTGGAATGCAGGTAGTGAAGGGAGCATTTTTTGTCTTGCTCTTGATTTTAAAGAAGAGAATGATTTAATGTTTTATGGTTGAGCATGGTACTTCCCCAGTGGCTCAGCTGGTAAAGAGCCTGCCTGCCAGTGTAGGAGATGCAAGAGACATGGGTTTGATCCCTGGGTCAGGAGGATTCCCCTGGAGGAGGAAATGGCAACCCACTCCAGCATTCTTGCCTGGAAAATCTCATAGGCAGATGAGCTTGTCAGGCTGTAGTCCATGGTGTTGCAAAGAGTAGGACATGACTAGCAACCGAACACACCCTCACACACCCACCCACCGGCAAACAGGCATTGCATTTTAGCTTGCTATATTTGCCAGATTCTCAAAACAGCCTTGTATGTGCCTGGAAATAGTAAGTGTGGAGTTTCATTATTTCTCTTTTGCTAATGCATGTTCAAAGTAAGACAGATGGGAGCTATCCACCAGGATATAGAAAACCTAATTATTAAAAACGCAGTTTAATGTCCTACTGTGTTTTTGAAGATAGAGCATTCCAGGTAAAAACAGTCTATCATGGGCAAAGGCACTGAGTGCACGAAGAATGGCCTGGTTGAGTTCTCTTAAGTAGTTTAGAGTGACACAGTGCATGGCACACTGTAGACTCGTCATGAAGAATTACTCAAAGAGTGACTGAATGAACGGACAGATGAACGAGTGTGCTGGATTGCAGGATGTGTGCGGAATGAGATAAGAGATACATAGACTTGGCCATGAAAATCTCTCGTGTCATATGGTAAGATTTTTAAAGTCCAGAGTGCTTTGAAAAATCTAAACAAGGGAATGAAATGCCCAGACTTAATATCTTTTAAAGTTTGAGTATTTTTATTGTTTCCTAAATCATCTTTCCATAGTCCTTTTATGAGGCAAATACATAGTCATACAGTTCAGTCTGGGATTCAGAGGTTGTATTAGCAAATCATTTAATCTGTGGGCCCGCTTCCTCACCTATTAATAAGGCGATTAGATTTGGGAACTCTCCTTCTACCATAGAGAGCATTTATGATTTTAAGTAAATGAACAGATGGTAATGCTTTTCTTGGGGCTCCAGAGCTGAGTCCCTTCTGTTGGATTCTGTGTCCTGGCTCTCCCAGCATCACTCTAGCCTATCATGGAGTTTAAATGACTGAGATGCTTTGTGGATGCTCAGATGTTCCTGGGATACTTCCAGTTTTTTGGGTGATGGTAACATCTGTGTGTTCTTCCTTTGTTGTCTGGGTCATGCTCTCACTAGTATACCACCATTTGTATTTATTTGGCTTCTTTGATTTCTGGGGTAGTGAAGGAAAATATCCTATGTTTTTATAACTGAAGTAGAATAAATGCTGTTATCTAGTTGATAACTAGGGAGACCTTACTCTTTGGAAGTAGTTAGAGGAAAAGGGTTTAATGATTTCTTGAGATATCAATGTTATATGCTTGTTTTTAAAAATTCTTTTTTTATATTTAGAAAGATGGTAACAATAACCCTGTATACGAGACAGCAAAAGAGACGCTGATGTATAGAACAGTCTTTTGGACTCTGGGAGAGGGAGAGGGTGGGATGATTTGGGAGAATGGCATTGAAATATGTATAATATCATATATGAAACAAGTCGCCAGTCCAGGTTTGATGCCTGATACCAGATGCCTGGGGCTGATGCACTGGGACGACCCAGAGAGATGGTATGGGGAGGGAGGAGGGTTCAGGATGGGGAACACATATATACCTGTGGCAGATTCATTTTGATATATGGCAAAACCAATACAATATTGTAAAGTTAAATAAAATAAAATTAAATTTTTAAAAATTCTTTAAAAAAAAGTACTTATTTGACTACATTGGCTCTCAGTTGCAGCTCACACAGGCTTAAAAGCTCCACGGCATGTGGGCTCTTAGTTCCCTGACTGGGCATCTTACCCGAGTCCCCTGCATTGCAAGGCAAATTCTTAACCACTAGACCCTCAGGGAACTCCCTCAATGTTATATTTTTAAATCTGTGGCTTAAGGAGATTTGCTTTTAGTTATTTTTTTAGGAATTAGGTAATTTTTTTTTTTTTTTTTTTTCTGTTTGAATTCAGTGTAATTCTCACAGTAATGGCACCCTTGGCAGATTTCTTATGTTAATATGTAAAGAATTGCATCAGATAGATGCAAAGGATAACTGAACAGTGTGTAAGAGTGAGTTAAAGGATGCGAAATCATCCAACAGAGGATGGCTGGTTGGATGATGAAGATGTGGGATTGTGTGCTGATGTATTATTCCCTGTGGTGGTCTGCAAGTGTGTGTGGGAGGCATTTGTTCTCATTTCCTGTCTCATCACACCCTGCCACCTGCTGAGTGGCTATACAAAGTAACAGTGCTTTTCAAGATTGATGTTTAGGAAAACGTGTTTTATATGTCAGGAAGCTGATATTGTTGTTGTTGTTTCACAAAAGGCTGATCCAGGAAATGTCTTTCAAGGCTCTAAATTTGAAAGTTGGTGTGGTGTGTGTGTGTGTGTGTGTGTGTGTGTGTGTGTGTTGTCAAGTTAGGGAATTGGTGATTGATGCAGGAAGAGACGAAATGAGAAACTTGGAATTGTTGTGCATAGATGTTTTGTCTTCATGTAGGTGGAGGAAAATGCTTTATCCTGTGTTCTGTATCTGTTACCCTGTGGGGTTTCTCACTTGAAAATTGAAACTGTATCCAGATATAGCTGTAATTTAAAATAATAATAAAGAAGTCTGTATTTTTCTTTCTCTGGATACTAGGCAGACTGAGACTAAAACTGTGATGCTGTTTGCGGTATGTATGTAGACCCTGAGCAATCCATAGTCATTATTCATAGATTTGGTATTTTCAAATTCCCCTCCCCACTAAACTTTATTGGTAATGCAGAAGTCCCTACTCAGGGTTCCTTTGCAGTTATTCGGGAACATGTTCAGAGAGGTGAGGAGTGTTGCCTGACACCCATGTTCTCAGCTGACGTTGGAGAAGGGGATGCCCCAGCCTCTCATTTCAGCTCTCATACGGTGAACATTTAGTGCCACCTTTTTCTCATTTTGATGCTTTTTCTTGGTGACTTTACGACCTAAAATGGTCCTCAAGTGTCTAGTGTTTCTAAGTACAAGAAGGCTTTTTTTGTACTTCAGGGAGAAAATACATGTTAGCTAAGCTTTGTCTAGGTGTGAGTTATAGTGCTGTTGGCCAAAGGTTCAGTGTTAATGAACCTAAAATGTATGTTAAATAAAGTGCCCTAAAGCAGAAATTCACATAAAACAAGGTTATGTATTAATATGTTGACAGAATATGTCCAGATGTTTGCAAGAATATAATTCTGTATTTCCCCTGGGAGCAATGCTTCCGTATTTGCTAATTTAGGGTTCATGCAACTTTATGGAACATAACTACCACAGTAATGAGAATTGATCGTATTTGACGTAAACTTATTGGCCCTACTCATGGTTCAGATGCCTGGGTGAACATGCGAACTTTTTTTTAATTGAAGTATAGTAAATTTACTTCATTGTGTCAGTTTTAGGTATACAGCAAAGTATGTGTGTGTCTTCTTCTAAGTCACTTAGGTCGTGTCCGACTCTGTGTGACCCCATAGATGGCAGCCCACCAGGCTCCGCCGTCTCGGGGATTCTCCAGGCAAGAACACTGGAGTGGGTTGCCATTTCCTTCTCCAGTGCATGAAAGTGAAAAGTGAAAGTGAAGTTGCTCAGTCGTGTCCGACTCTTAGCGACCCCATGGACTGGAGCCTACCAGGCTCCTCCATCCATGGGATTTTCCAGGCAAGAGTACTGGAGTGGGGTGCCATTGCCTTCTCCAATGTGTGTGTTTCCTTTTCAGATGCTTTTCCATTATGGTTTATTACCATTTTGGTTTATTACCAAGATATTGAAGATAGTTTCCTGTGCTATACAGTAGGTCCTTGTTTATTTCATATATAGTGAATTGTATCTGCTAATCCCAAACTCCTAATTTATCTCTCCTCCCTTCCCTCTTTGGTAACCATAGTTTATTTTCTGTGTCTGAGAGTCTATTTCTGTTTTTGTAAACAAGTTCATTTGTATCATGTCTTTTGGATTCAGCATATAAATGATATCAAATGATATTTTCGTTTCTATCTGACTGACTTAGCTTAGTGTAATAGTCTCTGGGTCCATCCATGTTATTGAAAATGGCATTATTCCATTCTTTTTTGTGGCTGGTTAGTATTCCATTCTGTATATGTGCCACGTCTTCTCTATCCATTCCTCTGTTGATGGACATCTAGGCTGCTTCCGTGTCTTGACTACTGTTAATAGTACTGCTGCGAACATTGGGGTACACATAACTTTTCAAATTAGAGTTTTCATTTTCCCCCAGATATGTGCCCAAGAGTAGGACTGCTGGATCACACGGTAGACCTATTTTTAGTTTTCTAAGGAAATTCCAAACTGTTCTTAATTTTGGCTGCACAATTACATTCCCAAGAGTGTAAGAGGATTAGAACATGGGGAATTTTTATGCTTTTTGAAAGAGAAAAAGAAAAAAAGTCTCTTGAGAATTAAAGACTAATTTGGAGCTTAGAACAAGTAATAGTACATAGGTAAAGTTTGACTTTCTGAGGTCTGTTATTTGGGGGGCACCGTTTGTGATAATTTGACCATGGTGAGCTTCTGATGTAGATAAACTCTTGCTGCGACACATTCCAGAGAGTATGAGACTTGGCAACATTTAATTCAAGTGATCCTTGCAGTCTGCAGACAGCTCTTTGAATATCTTAGACCCCAAAAGTTCTGACCGATTGTGTCTACATTTCTGCTTCATTAGAGGTACTGAGTTGACTGTCATGGAGCCCTTCGTTCCATTGGTTTTCAAACACCATTATTCCTTTTACAGATTCCTTCCTTATGGGTATGGACCTTCCAGAGTGAATCTCTAACCTGAATCTGGAAAATGGTGGGAGAGAATTTCCCCACAGTACTATTATTAACAGAGTTGTGAATGAATGTGCTTGGGTGTGGTGAATGGATGATTCTTGGGTCCTCTAGGTTAGAGGACAGATCATTGCAGCATCAGGGCCTGGTGTTTTCCTTTAATAGCATTAAAACTGACGTTTCGCTTTTCAAATTCACCTATGACATTTAATATCCTTACTGTTGTCTGAAGAGTAATTCCTTAAACCAGTCTTTCAATAAGATACAGATGAGAAGTTAAAAGAAAAAGGAAGTACTAGCTAGGCAGTGCCAGACTAAAAATACTGTTTATATAGTTTAATCTAGAAATGTTCTTTTACTATATGATAAAGGCAGTGCCAAAGAATGCTCAAACTACTGTGCAATTGCACTCATCTCACACTCTAGCAAAGTAATCCTCAAAATTCTCCAAGCTAGGCTTCAGCAATATGTGAACCGTGAACTTCCTGATGTTCAAGCTAGATTTAGAAAAGGCAGAGGTACCAGAGATCAAATTGCCAACATCCGTTGGATCATTGAAAAAGCAAGAGAGTGCCAGAAAAACATCTACTTCTGCTTTATTGACTACACCAAAGCTTTTGACTGTGTGGATCACCACAAACTCTGGAAAATTCTTAAAGATATGGGAATACCAGACCACCTGATCTGCCTCATGAGAAATCTGTATGCAGGTCAGGAAGCAAGTCAGAACTGGACATGGAACAACAGACTGGTTCCAAATCAGGAAAGGAGTATGTTAAGGCTGTATATTGTCACCCTGCTTATTTAACTTATATGCAGAGTACATGATGAGAAACGCTGGGCTGGATGAAGCACAAGCTGGAATCAAGATTGCTGGGAGAAATATCAATAACCTCAGATATGCAGATAACATCACCCTTATGGCAGAAAGCGAAGAAGAACTAAAGAGTTTCTTGATGAAAGTGAAAGAGGAGAGTGAAAAAGGTGGCTTAAAACTCAACATTCAGAAAACGAAGACCATGGCATCTGGTCCCATCACTTCATGGCAAATAGATGGGGAAACAATGGAACAGTGAAAGACTCTATTTTGGGGGGGCTCAAAAATCACTGCAGATGGTGACTGCAGCCATGAAATTAAAAGATGCTTGCTCCTTGGAAGAAAAGTTATGACCAACCTAGACTAAAAAGCAGAGACATTACTTTACCGACAAAGGTCTGTCTAGTCAAAGCTATGGTTTTTCCAGTAATCTTGTATGCATGTGAGAGTTGGACCATAAAGAAAGCTGAGCACTGAAGATTTGATGCTTTTGAACTGTGGTGTTGGAGAAGACTCTTGCGAGTCCCTTGGAGAGCAAGGAGATCCAACCAGTCCATCCTAAAGGAAATTAGTCCTGAATATTCATTGGAAGGACTGATGTTGAAATGAAACTCTAATACTTTGGCCACCTGATGCAAAGAACTGACTCACTGAAAAAGACCCTGATTCTGGGAAAGATTGAAGGAGGGAAGAGAAGGGGACCACAGAGGATGAGACGGTTAGATGGCATCACCGACTCAATGCACGTGAGTTTGAGCAAATTCCGGGTGATAGTGAAGGATAGGGAAGCCTGGCATGCTTCAGTCCATGGGGTCACAAGGAGTCGAACATGGCCGAGCGACTGAACTGAATTGATTGAATGAGAACCTAAAGGAGACACACCCATTTGATATGAATCAAGTATCTAGGAATCAGACTTTTGCCTAAGTTGGACATATGCAAAACGTTCAACTATGTTTTGCTTTGTAAAGTTTTTTTTTCCATAAAAATTGTTTAATACAAGTAAGCTTCCAAAACCTTCTCGAAATGATACATGTATGGGCTGCATATTTGTACTCTCATATTTCATATGTTCTAGCCCTATCCCCAACATCATGGTACAGTAAGCCCCCTACTTGCGAACGAGTTCTGTTCTGAGAGTGCATTCAAAGTCCAATTTGTTTGTTAAATCCAACAAAGTTAGCCTAGGTACCCACCCAACTAACACAGTTGGCTATATAGTATTGTACTGTAATAGGTTTATAATACTTTTCACACAAATCATACATAAAAAACAAACACAAAAAATAAAGCATTTTTGATTTTACAGTATAATACCTTGGAAAGTACAGTGGTACAGCACAACAGCTGGCATACAGGGGCTGGCATTGAGTGAACAGGCAAGGACAGTTACTGGCTGGAGGAAGGAGAGGAGGTGGGAGATGGGAGAGCCCAAGGAGTGTCAGCAGTAGGAGACTCAGGGCAAGCTGCAATTCTGTTCACTCCTGATGTTGATCACACAGGTTCTGGTTCCTTGCTGGATTCAATTCTGTCTACCCTCTTGAAGAGGAGGCTGAGTACTTACCTAAAGAAGAGCTGAACACAGAACACATTTCCCATCTACTTCAGAGAATTTTGGTACTCTATAAGTTAGAAAAAAAGATATTTTTCACTCTGACCTGTTGATTTTATAGTTTTACTTGATAATCTTACTGGAGTCTATAAGAAAAAAATCCTGGGAGTTTTTTTACTCAGTGCTGTAAGAATTAAAGATGAAACTTTACCTAGATTACGTATAGATTACATCTAGATTACATATAGATTACACCTAGATTACATATAGATTACATCTAGATTACATATAGACTAGCCTTTATCTCACTGAATTTTAAAAAGAAAACTTATTTCCTCCCAAATTCAAACACAACCTCAGTCTCACTTGAGTCTAAAAGAATTGTGATGAAACAAAATTTCTTCACTGCTTATAATTTTATTGTGTAATGGAAAATATTTTCCAAAACAGGTTATTAAGATTATAGCTATGTTTGAGCAAGAATGAAGTGAGGTTGCATAAGTTAGGAAATGAACTCTCAGGTTATCTTAAAGCTTTACCCAGTGATTGAGTCCATGACAAGCATGAGTTCTAACTGGCTATCTGAACCTGTGGTTTCTAAACTTTTTGGATCAGTCATCACTGGTAGCAAAATATTTCATGGCATATACCTGTAATGTATATATACTAATTTATTTATAAATGATACACATGTAGGCTATAGTAATATATTACGTACATTACAAATATCGTAGATAGGACGTTTAGTGAGACAAAACCAAGTAGAGAGTTTTGAGTTTCTAATATTTTCTTCCCACACAGTCCAGTGGACCGTCTTGTTTGCTCATTTTGGATAGTGATGATCTGGCCTCCCCTCTCTTTCTTCAGAAGTAGGCAATTTATCACTTTTAGAGTTTTCCATTTCAGGTATGGTGGTAATTTGTATAGTACATTGGAGTGAATAGCTACAAGCATTTGACAGACAAAACTCTTGTATCCTTGGAAAGTTTTTTAAAATTTCATTGCCTTCCAGAAGGAATATGAGTCAGTTGTAGTGAGGTGGATAAACCAAGAGCCCGTTATGCAGAGTGAAGTAAATCAGAAAGAGAAAAGCAAGTTTTCTCACATATATATAGAAACTAGAAAAATGGCACTGATGAACCTGTTTGCAGGGAAGGAATGGAGACACGGATGTAGAGAATGGGTTTTTGGACACAGCAGGGGGAGGAGAGGGTGGAATGAATGAGAAAGTAGCATTATTATAAACTACCATGTGTAAGATAGATGGCTAGTGGGGAGCTGCTCTGTAGCACAGGGAGCCCAGCCTGGCACTCTGACGACCTAGAGGGGTGGATACCGGGAGGGGAGGGACGCTCAAGGGGCAAGGGTTATCCATAGAATTATGACAATTCCTGTTGTCATCTGGCAGAAACCCAACACAACATTGTAAAGCAGTTTTCCCGCAATTAAAAAGTAAATGAAAAAAATGCATAAGAAATTTAAAAATTTCATTTCCTGTCAAACAAATCCTCAGATTCTGGGTGCTTAAGATGTTTTGGCTCATGACTCAGCTGTCTCCTATGTGGAGAGGAAGGGTAAGAGATAGTACAGTAAGTTTCCTAATCTCCTGGCACACTGGGGACCTATGAAATCTATGAATTCAGCATCATGTTGTCTGGCCAGTTTCTGTCAGTGCTTCTGCAGCTGTCATAAAAACCTCTTTCTGTCATTTAACCAGGTCTTACAGATATTATATGGAGAAGGAAATGGCAACCCACTCCAGTATTCTTGCCTGGAGAATCCCATGGACAGAGGAACCTTGCAGGCTGCAGTCCATGGGATCACAAGAGTCGGACATGACTGAGCGACTTTGACTTGACTACAGATATTTTAAGCGAGAACTAACTTTGCTGGGCAAGTTGTTTCCAACAGTGTAAATATGCCTCCACAGGGGTAAAGAAGGATGGAAATGGAGACTCTGTCCACGCTTTGAAAGGTTCTCTGCTTACCAGACATTTTTGTGATTGTTAGGCACACTTCATATTAATGCTTTCAGCTCCCTTTCCTTGGCCTTTAAAACTGAGTAGGGAAGGACATTTTGTCTGAGCTTTCTCATTTTTATTTCTTAGCAGTAAGGACTGAAAGAATGCAGTCATGGGGTTCTTGATGTCAAATGAGAAACACTTCTGTAGTTATATTTTATTCTATTAACATATCAATTGATTCATTTGTTCACCAGCCTTTGTCATCTTTGTCTAGCAGCCTGGGAAAATGATGGAACCAAACTAGTGGTTGGGGTGGTAAGACAGGAGGAGTTATTAACCTCTTTTCTCTCTTCCTTTGTTCTGCAGTGGCTGAGTACCAACCTTCATGCATCAGCAGGTCTTAACTTCAGGACCATTGTAGACCTTTAGGATGAAACAGTATCTGGACCATATTAATTCTACATCTAATACTATATCAGAGAAAGTTAGTCTGCTGCTCTTGTTTTCCTTGCCTTTCTGCATCGCAGTCATCAACTCATCTTGTGAATGGCCTCTCTAATTAATATTAGAGGTTTGATCACTAGTTATTGAAGGCTGGATATAAATTTTGACAGAAATCACTTGCCATTCAAAGCATTTGTACACAAACAAAAACCTTATTTTTCTCCAAGAGACTCCAGTTTGCCCCCCTTACCCCAGACTCCACCTACCATCTAATGCCTGTCATAAATAGTTAAACACAAGAGTATTTTAACTTCATGCACAGCTAGTTAAGAGAAGGGCCTGTTGATTTTGTTACCTAGTGACTGACCTTTTCACTGCAGTTTCCTGAAGTTGCCTGAAAGACCAGGGTTGTGCTTCCTGAGTTCATTTTGATAGTTGGTGTAAATAAGAGGGTCTTTGGAGATCAGTTAGGGTTGCTTCTTTCTAATTTAGAGAGAGCAGAACAAAGGACCTAAAAAATGCAACCAGTCTCAAACCCAATTTGCCCCTCCATTTCTGCTTTTATTGGAAAGCAAGTATACTTGCTGAAAGTTTGGGTTGAGTAGGGATTCCTTTGAAGTGCCTGTGATCCTGGAGATAATAGTGTTGCATCTTTTTGAACAGAACTCATGGTTGTGGACAGTACTCATTACTTGCAAGGATTTCTTTTCCATTCCCTTTTTCCTGTTCTATCAAGTCTTTTCGCAGTGCTATTTTTGTGCTGACTGGTTCTTACCAGCTTTCTCTCTCATCTCTTTGGAGTTTACTTGTTTGGGGTAATAAATTCTCTCTTAAAATTTATTCAACTCTGGTGTTATTTTTTTCTTAACCTTTGAAAGTCGTGCTTTGCTTTTTGTGTGTGTGTGTTGTAGTGTACTTTTTCCCTTGATATTTTAGATACAGATAAAGTTATGAAAAATACTAGTTCAGAAAGATTATTCTTAACAGGACTCTATCATATCGGTTGTTTATTTTTGACTAGTTATGGATCCTATGAATTTCTGCATCTGCAGATGAGGTGTTAACTGGAAGGATAGGTATCACTGGAATGTTAATTGTTTTTTAAAATGCACTTAAATCTAAAAGCTCAAGTAATGAGATAAGATCCTCAAATACCCAAATCTGGAGTCAAGGTGAGAAAATGAAACCTAATAGATGGAGTAATTTTAACTAATTTTCATGTTGTGGTTAAAGGCAACATTGTGAGATTAAGGGGTGGAGAGTGAAAAGGTTGGCTTAAAGCTCAACATTCAGAAAACGAAGATCATGGCATCTGGTCCCATCACTGCATGGGAAATAGATGGGGAAACAGTGGAAACAGTGTCAGACTTTGTTTTTCTGGGCTCCAAAATCACTGCAGATGGTGACTGCAGCCATGAAATTAAAAGACGCTTGCTCCTTGGAAGGAAAGTTATGACCAACCTAGATAGCATATTCAAAAGCAGAGACATTACTTTACCAACAAAGGTTCACCTAGTCAAGGCTATGGTCTTTCCTGTGGTCATGTATGGATGTGAGAGCTGGACTGTGAAGAAGGCTGAGCGCCGAAGAATTGATGCTTTTGAACTGTGGTGTTGGAGAAGACTCTTGAGAGTCCCTTGGACTGCAAGAAGATCCAACCAGTCCATTCTGAAGGAGATCAATCCTAGAATTTCTTTAGAAGGAATGATGCTAAAGCTGAAACTCCAGTATTTTGGCCACCTCACGCGAAGAGTTGACTCATTGGAGAAGACTCTGATGCTGGGAGGGATTGAGGGCAGGAGGAGAAGGGGCCGACAGAGGATGAGATGGCTGGATGGCATCACTGACTCGATGGATGCGAGTCTGAGTGACCTCCGGGAGCTGGTGATGGACAGGGAGGCCTGGCGTGCTGCGGTTCATGGGGTCGCAAAGAGTCGGACACGACTGAGCGACTGATCTGATCTGATCTGATCTGATATATAATTAATGCAGAAGCTATAAGACAGAATCTTTACTGACATATAAGGAATATTAAAAAGGAAATGAATAAAAATTTTAATCTGTGTCCCATTCTCTGGGGGAGAAAGTACTCTAATATTAGACCACTGGTCTGATTATTTTTAGAGAGAACGATCTCTAGAATACAGAAGGGCAGTTTGCCATAATTTGAGAGAACTCTTGCCCAAGAATGTTTAGCTTCTGTTTGCTTCAGTTCTCTGCTTACCAAGCAATTCTACAATCTCTAATATGGTCTTCTGTGAGGACTTGCCCTGTGCAGCTATCTGCTCCTATTGTTTTGACAAAAACAGCTTTTATCAAAAATGAACATGTGGTTGTTTGTGAATACATCAGTTTGGTTGAGTTTGGTTAGCCCAAGTCAGTTCCCAAGAGCCTAATCAGCCTTTCATGCACTGATAAAAATTAAATTTCTGAGTTTGAAAAGCTGAAAATGAGACGATTGTGCATAAAATAACTAACCAATATTACCAGTCTTTATAATAGAGTCAGTACAACTCTACATGGACACATAAATGTATTTATTATTGTAAACATAATGAAGGGATATCTTATTGCATAATGACAGTGCTATAAAAATGTAAAAAAAAAAAAAAAAGTATTATTGGCTGTTCCCCACCCCCCACCCCCACCCCCCGCCACAGATATTTAAGATACCAGGATAGTTTCTACAATTTCTAGGCAATATCCTTTATCTTTGGTTATTTATTTCCAGAGAGCATTACACTGATCAGTGATGAAATATACATGGGCACAACTCATTTCAGCTTGTAGCTCATGAAAGGACCAGATTGGATGGGGCGTGTCCCTGGAGTTCTCAAAGGATCAGCTCCCCTTTCTCCATCTTCAGTGTTTTGTCCTGGCTCTCCTTATGGAAGTCAAGGCTTCCCTGTTCCCTCCCTTAATGTCTCAGACTTCAGCCTTGGGATTTAGAACCATTGAGAGAACACCCAACTATATACTAAGTGCTAGGTGAGTTGAGTCAGACCTTTAGAGGATCAGAGACTTTTGCTTCCAGCTTGTTCTTTCCAGACCCAGTAGCTAGTATGTTAAATCTTAACTGTTATAGTTTGATGCTAGTTTTTTAAAAAAATATTATGTTAAAAAAAATGCATACTGCTAGACTGTGTTATTTTATATATGTTGTTAGATGGGTAAGATTTTATTTTTTAGTTTTTATTTTTCAACACAAACCACTTTGGGACTTAAAAAACTGATCTTAAGACAACTTTTCGTAGTACTAATGTTTTAAGTTTTTAGTATTTTTGAATGAAAACTACCTTTGAAAAACTATGACAAAGTTCATTTGGCTTCTGAAATGAGCCCTTTAAATGAAATTTAGTAATATTCTTTTTAATAGACTTTATTTTTCGAGTAGTTTTAATTGCAAAATGGAGTATAGAGACTTCCCGTGGAATCGCAGAGTCGAACACGACTGAGTGACTGAACTGAATTGAACTGAACTTCCTCCCTTCATTCATACACACAGTGTCTCCCACTGTCAACATCCTAAACCAGAGTGGTGCATTTGTTACAGTCAGTGAGACAATCAGATCAGATCAGTCGCTCAGTCGTGTCCGACTCTTTGCCACCCCATGAATCGCAGCACACCAGGCCTCCCTGTCCATCACCAACTCCCGGAGTTCACCCAGACTCATGTCCATCGAGTCAGTGATGCCATCCAGCCATCTCATCCTCTGGCGTCCACTTCTCCTCCTGCCCCCAACCCCTCCCAGCATCAGAGTCTTCTCCAATGAGTTAACTCTTCACATGAGGTGGCCAAAGTACTGGAGTTTCAGCTTGAGCATCATTCCTTCCAAAGAGATCCCAGGGCTGATCTCCTTCAGAATGGACTGGTTGGATCTCCTTGCAGTCCAAGGGACTCTCAAGAGTCTTCTCCAACACCACAGTTCAAAAGCATCAATTCTTCGGCCCTCAGCCTTCTTCATAGTCCAACTCTCATATCCATACATGACCACAGGAAAAACCATAGCCTTAACTAGACAGACCTTTGTTGGCAAAGTAATGTCTCTGCTTTTGAATATGCTCTAGGTTGGTCATAACTTTCCTTCCAAGGAGTAAGCGTCTTGTACTCCTTGAGTAGGGAAGTAAAAGATGCTTACTCCTTATGGGACAATAGTGACCCATAAGCATCCCCCCAAATTGATAGTTTATGCTAGATTCACTCTGGGTGGTGTACATTTTGTGGCTTTGGACAGTGTTAAATGACATGTGACCGCTGTTGCAGCATCAAAGAGCCATGGTGTTGATGAGATTATAGCACGAATGCTTTTTGATTACACAGGCTTACCTCAGAGATATTGCCAGTTTGGTTTCAGACCATTACAGTAAAGTGAGTGTCACATTAAAGTGAGTCACACACATTGTTTGCCCAGTGCATATAAAAGTTATGTTTACACTACATTGTAGCCTGTTAAGTATGCAACAGCATTATGTTTAAAAGAATGTACATACTGGGGACTTCCTGGCAGACCAGTGGTTAAGAATCTGTGCTTCCACTGTAGAGAGCATGGTTTCAATCCCTCAATTCAATCAGTTCAGTTCAGTTCAGTTCCTCAGTCGTGTCCAACTCTTTGCGACCCTGTAGACTGCAGCATGCCAGGCTTCCCTGTCCATCCCCAACTCCCGGAGCTTGCTCAAACTCATGTCCATTGATTTGGTGATGCCATCCAACCATCTCATCCCCTGTCATCCCCTTCTCCTCCTGCCTTCAATCTTTCCCAGCATCAGGGTCTTTTCCAATGAATCAGTTCTTCCCATCAGGTGGCCAAAGTACTGGAGCTTCAGCTTCAACATCAGTCCTTCCAATGAATATTCAGGGCTGATTTTCTTTAGGATGGACTGGCTCGATCTTGCAGTCCAAGGTATTCTTAAGTCTTTTCCAACACCGCAGTTCAAAAGCATCAATTCTTCAGTGCTAGATTTCTTACGGTCCAGCTCTCACATCCATACATGACTACTGGAAAAACCATAACTTTGACTAGATGGACCTTTGTCGGAAAAGTAATGTCTCTGCTTTTTAATATGCTGTCCAGGTTTGTCATAGCTTTTCTTCCAAGGAGCAAGAGTCTTTTGGGGATTTAAGATACCACATGCTGTGTGGTGCAGCAAAAAAAAATGTGAAATACTTAAAATGTTTTTTTTAAATATACATGCCTTAATTTAAAAATCCTTTATTGCTAAAAATTGATAATCATCATCTGAGCCTTCAGCAAGCAGTCACATCAAAGGTCTCAAATATAGTAGCAATTATAGTAATAATGAAAAAAATTTGACGTCTTGCTAGAATTATCAAAGCATGACACAGAGACACAGACTGAGCAAATGCTGTTGGGAAAAATGCCGCCACAGACTTGCCGGATGCAGGGTTCAAACCCACAGACTTGCCGGATGCAGGTTCACCTGGCTTGGCACTGTCCGCAAAGCATGGTGAAGTGAACAACAATAAGACAAGATATGTCTTGTTACTAGTATTGATGATGAAAATGTTTGTGGCATTTTAGGCATGTGCCTGGATCTCTCAAGATGGTTTAAGTGGGGGGTTTATTAGGCTCAGTGCCAACCATGTCCTGGTGCTGGGAACTGAGGTGAGGGTTGTGACTTTGGACAGCATTCTTTGGAGTCAGCGTAGTTTCATGGTGAGGTTCCTCCAGCTCAAGCCTTGTGGACAGTTAGTGACTGTTAGTGACCCAGTGGAGCACGGACTCTTGAGCCCTAGCACAGCTCAAGGCAAGTTAAGTTGAGTGCCCATTTCCTGCTGTCTGTGCTACTAACTCTTCCAGAAGTTTTGCCCTTCACAGTGACTTGTGCAGGTGGGAGGACTTTGGAAGAAGCAAGGAAAGGTGATAATTTTTTGAAGTAGTGCAAGACAGATAAGAGAAAAAAGATTTTTTTCCTTCATGGTAGTCTGTTATCATCAAGGGTAGATCATACTAGTGTGCCTGTTCTGATGTCCTTTCATGTATTAATGTTGATGGTGATTGATCTGCCTGTAAAGTTGATTTTCTTTTCTTTTAAAGAGGTATTTTTAAAATGTTTATTTATTTATCTGACTGTGGCATGTCTTAACTTGTGGCACGTGGGCTCTTGGTTGCGGTACGCAGCCTCGCTAGTTGTGGCATGCAGGCTGAGTTGCTGTGTGGCATGTGGGGTCTTTAATTCTCCGACCAGAGGTCAAGCCCCCGTCCCCCACATTGGAAGGCAAGTCTTAACCACCAGACCACCAGGGAAGTCCTCAAGCTGTTTTTCCTTTTTAAAGTAAGGATAAAATGGGGACGGGATGGAGGAGTTTCAAGCAGGGCATCCTTCCACTTGGGTAACTTTTATCTATGATATGGAAACAGAATAAGACCAGGGGGAGTGGCCAGCCTGCCAGCCCACACGCTGCCTGGCTTGTGCTGCTGTCTTCTAGGACTGGCACTTGTGTGGGTGCTGCTCTGTCACGTTTATGCGGTTCCTGTACAGAATCCCCTGTGAGTTACTGTCTAGTTTCTTTCGCGTCACAGCATGCAATTTACCATGTGACTATGTGTGAAAAACAGCCCAGATAGTAAGCTATTTCTCCTTTTCCCTTTTAGAAGATTTTAAAAACCAAAGTTTTTGCCAATTTGACTATATAAAAATTTTAAAGGATTACAGGTGAAATAATCAACTATCTATTTAAAATATTTAATTTATTAACTTACACATTTTAAATATTTATAAATTAATATTCTTTTCCACAATTTCACATCTATGGAATGATTTTATTCCAGTTCTTTGCATACATCTCTGACATCAGTGACTGTTAAAGTCCCTTTTTAGCCATCAGCGCAGTTTTACAAATGTATTCATTTTCATGAATAAGTTATTTATGATACAGTACTTTTACATTTGTATAAGATTGTTATCATTGGAAATTTTTTCTGAAGCCATAGGTACTGATTGATATAGTATATATATTTCTCCACTTCTCCTTTTGGTTTGTATTTGTGTTCTTCATAGTATAACCAATTACTCTCCTTCCTAATAAAGTATTCTTTAAAAGGTTTATTATTTATAGTATTCAACACTTTTAATTTTAAAGCCATACTTCTCAGGGAAAATTACATAAATCTGAGTTAATTTCTTGCCTCTTATAAAACAAAACAACAAAAAACCTATTATGTGCCCTATGTAAGCATCCAGAACTTGTGTTATTTGAGGTCATTTCCGACTAATTTGATTTCCTCTCAGTAATTTGTGGTCTAAAATGAAATAATTGGGAAGGTTCATAAGAACTGAAATACAAAGCAGTTCTCCCTTTTCTGAAAGGATAATTTAGGGGGAAATTCCTTTATTATACTCAGGCATATATGGTATTTAAAATCAGTCTGTGTCCCTGTCTGTGCCTGTATTCATATAAATTCTCTGTGGGATTCTTACAATGCTCTCTTTTTTATTCTGGCATTAAGACTGACAATGCCAGGCATTCTACTCAAGTGAGTGTTCTTAAAACTCCTATACTAAAACATCAGGAGAAGAACTGAAAGAAAATGCTTCTGAGAGTATAGATTATGTTGGTCTATTGTGTCAAAGCCTCCCACTTGTATTTTATCAAGTTATTCAGAAGAAGAAACCTAAATTTGTCCATAACTGCTTTATAAAAGTTTGCGAAGTCATCCATTTGAAGTCAGTTTGCCCTGCATACACTTTTGCTAAAACTTAGCACATCCTTATCTGGGTTGCACTTGGATGTGTGGTTCCACTAGATTGTAAACTTTTTGAGGGCAGAGAGCATATCCATCCTTACATTCTGTTACTTTAGGCAGCTAGGATGTGCTTAGAAGTTAGAAAGTGGGGGCCACTGAAAGAAGTTTGTAAACATGCTTTATCAATGCTAAAGACAAAACTGGTTAAAAACTGCTTTATGCTCATGCTCTCTGCTTTCTCTTGTTTTCTACCACGTGACCCGTTTCCCATTCTGATATTCCTTCTATTAATAGCTTTCATAATAATGTTTTTCTCTTTGGACTTTTAAGAACTTGGAGTGTTTGACCCTTAGCATGTTTCCACTTATCTGGTTCTTTAGGAAAGCTCTAAAAAGGATTAGAAACAGCATTAAATAGAAGCAGGCAAATTTTAAAATGTAATGCCTATTATTTGTTTAAAAGTGTGCAGACAGGCCTGTTTTATGCTAGATCCCACATCTGTATTATAGGGTGAACTTGAAATTACTTTGCTGTGGAAAGAAGGAAAACAGGGAGATACATCTGGAGAAGTCTCCCTTGACTTGTCAGGGTGGAATCACTGAGCAGTAATGTGCTGTGGAAAGAAGGAAAACAGGGAGATCTATCTGGAGAAGGCTCCCTTGACTTATCCGGGTGGAATCACTGAGAAGTAATGTGCTACATGGCTGCATTGCAATTCTAATCCGCCTACATGCGTAAGTCAATGGGGTCTTTGTTCCACATTTGTGGAAGAATGCATGAGCCAAGTCTTGGTGGGAGTTCAGTTTAGTTCCACTGTTTTGTAGATTGGGCTAATTTTCAAAGGGATCCAGGCATTTACTTTTTCAAGCGAGATTAACAAGGGCAGAAAATCCACTCTTTCTTGGTACTGAAGAAATTATTCTAAAACATTGTGTCATTTGTCCCTTGTGGACAGAGGTGTTTGATTATTTGTTTACAGCCTGGAGATTGAACCTCTTCATCTTTTGTGGACCTAGAAATGAAGAGTTATTTTTTCCTCATTCAAGGATGGAAGCAACTATTTGAGAGCCCTTTGTTAAGTCATTAGAAAAGTTTTAACCTTAAAAATGGAACCTTAATTTCTGTTATCCTTTGCAGATTATTCAATATAAACTCACCTGGGACTATAGGATTAAACAGAGCACAGAATATTGGCAAAAGTATGGTATAGGTTCCAAGAATTACATTCTTTAAATGTCTTTAAAGAACTGAGGTGAATTGAAAACCAGCTGCTATTCAGGTTTCTGACGTCATTTGTCCTTGTGAAATCAGTTCCTATGGTATTTTAACATTCTCTAGAATGTTGCTATAAGCAAAGGAAGTATTCAAAAGATCTGTGAGCAGGCATCTTTAGAAATGTGGATTTCTAAGCACATGGACTGTAGAATGAAGCTTTTTGGATCTGAATGTTAAATTCATCTTGTTGAACCCTTATTTTATGGATGAGCAAATAGATGTGTGATTGCTCCTTACTCCCCAGTATAGTACTTCTCTAATGTTAACATTTTAATTATTTGTGTCTTCCCTTGTTTATCATATGGAATTCCTTTAGGGAAAGGACTGAGTCTTATTCCATCCTTGCCTAACTGACTGCAGAAAGTTTTAGCATATCTTTGCAAAATGAATGAATCTGTGAATGAATGAACCAAACAACAGGCCAGACTTACCTGGGGCACTGATTGCACCTGTTGGCTTGCTGCTTATTTCATAAGTCAGACATTTCCCTCCCTTTAAAAGGCAACGACAAAAACATCCCTCAAAGTAAAGGGATAGCAGGGGACAAGACAAGAGTCCTGTCCTCAAAAGCTTACTCTCGGTGTGTGTGTGTGTGTGTGTGTGTGTGTGTGTGTGTGTGTGTGTGTCTATTGGGGGGCATATAAAGAAGACGTGCAAAAAATAAATGAGACATTTCCAGGTACTGATAACCCAATGAGAAAAGTGCCTTGAACATGAGACAAGGAGAAGTGAGTTTCCCAATAAATATCCAAATGTCTTCTCTTTAGTATAGTTTAACCCCCAGCACTGGGCATGAGTCCATCTACCCCACAGAGAGGAAATCCTTGCTGCTACCCTGAAGGCTTGTCACAGACTTGTGCCTAAAGGAGTTCTTCTGGAGCCAGAGCTGCTAAAAAGAACCACTTTGAAGGGATCAGTTCAAGAAGGGTTGGTGGCTTCTGGTCTTCTAAGGGATGCCATGTTGATGAATGGAATTTTGCCTTTTAGCTTTAGGAAAAGGTGGTTTTTTTGTTTGTTTGTATTTAAATCACATTAAAAGCTGCCGTATACAAAAGCTTTAAAAATATTGTTCGGTTTTTTAAGTAATTGGAAGGTCTTGAAAGTTTATCATCTTAAACTTGACGTCAGTATCTAGAAATTTCATTGTGGAATTCTGACCTGTTATGTACAGGAGATGAGTCAGCCTATAGTAGACAAATACTTAACTGAGCACCTATTTTGTGCCAAGGACAGTGACCAAGAGATTATAGAATAGTGTTTTCCAGGTAGGTTACAACTTCCTAATGTCATAAAATGAATTTTGTGAGCTGTGACTAGCATTGTTTTTTAATTAACAAATGAAATAGGGGATGGAAGAGAATATCAGATTGCATGATAGGTAGTATTTCATTTTTTTAAAATCAGACTTGAGTTTCAGTGTCTGTGTGTGTGTATGTTGAGAGTTGCAGTATAAAATGCCTTTTTTCTTACTATGTGTCCTGGTCAGAAAAACTTGAAAAATACTATTGTAGAGGATATCCAAAAAGTATAGGTAGATAACTTGCTTTTGGATAAGTTATACTCTGAAACTAATATATTTTGGAAATCAACTATACTTTAAAAAAGGAGTTAAACTTCATATAGGGGGAAAGAAACTTATACAAAGGGGTGAAAACCCAAGTTCTGAATTATGTGATTTGGATAGTAAGAACTATGTGCTCCCATAAGTAAGATAACACACATTGGAGACAGTGCCACTTGAACTAAACCTGGGAAGAAAGGTAAGATTTGGTAGGAGTGAAGGCTTTGAATGGCTTTGAAGTGAGCATTGGTATGTATATAAAAGAGATGGCAAGACTGGAGTCTTACATTAGAGAGTTTTAGGATATAGTTCGAAGGTGTAAAATGAAGCCCAAGTCTTCAGGCTTATGGGGCCTTGCAATAACATGTCTAAGGAGTTTGCACTGGATTAGGTGCCTTGCACAGATTCGTAAATTGGGTAGCAATATGATGTAGGGTGGATTTGTAGAATATTTTCCAGCTCCTTCCGGACTCCTCCTCTTTAGTTGTGGATCTCCTGAGGGAATTTTCTTCTAGGTGGGTGTTGGGTACCGAGTCTCTGGCAGCAGATCAAAGAGAGCTGGGAAGGACTTTGGCGGCTCTCCAGAATGTAAATAGAAGGTAGGACAGGTCCCACTGTGGTGCATGGGAATCCTCCCATGGATGAGAACTCAGCACTGTCTGTTTGAAATATGGTGAAGGATGGGTTAGAAGAACGTTTCTTCTGATATCACTGCTAAATATTTGCTCTTAATATAGAAGGCAAGGCAGATAAAGAAGGCTCATGTTTCTGAAGTACAGGGAAGCTGACCGACCTGCCTGAAGCATTCTGTGTAAATAATTTGTCACATGATCTTGTCTTCCCATCACTGAATGTGGTGTATGCATAATGTATAAAACAATTTCAGGAGTGATCACGAAAAGTTTCTCCTCCCTGAAAAGGGATATTGCAACTCTCACTACTTTCCTATTGAAGAGAATTGTAAAATGAAGCTTCTGAAAGTATAATGTATGTTAAAAGGAAGGTGATTTAACTAGAAAAAAGAATATTTAAATGTGACTGTTTTATCTGTAACAGTAACTACACCAATAATTTTGATTGACTTCTGGCTGTAAGTTTTGATCCTTGTGGTAGATTATCAAATGTTCTAAATTGAGGCTATGTTTGAGAGTAGTCAGTGTTTAAATCATTAGAAAAAATAAGCAGGCACTTGTATCTGGGAGCTCATGGTTGTTCACAGATAATCGAGGGAGATTGCGAGATTGCATACATCTTAGGTATGTGGTGGGGGGCACAGGGTAATCAGAAACGCAATAGCAAGCCCAAGCACCACCCATGAGAGATGAAGGGATGTGAAGAACACAGACTTTGGTCTCTAAAAGACAGTGTGTAGAGCATGCATTTCCATTCCTCTGCACAGAGTGGGGGGATGAATGAAAAATGAAGCAGGGGCGCATTCGTTTACCCTTATCTTATGAAGGCATCTGCTCACAATCAGTCGCTTGTGGAGAGAGTGCCAGCTGGCAGAGCATTCTCATGATGTAAATTGTCCATCCGCTCAGAAGAGCAGAAGTACAAGGAGGCCTGTGTGAAGGACTGAATTCCTACCCGGAGGACAAGGGAGGGAGGAGCTCGCAGAGATCTACGTGGGATTGACTTGCCTTTTCCGCTTTATTTGCAGTTTTCAGCATCATTTTTTCCTGCCATCCCAGCGGTTGCTGTGGAGTTTGCTCATCAGTTTTCCTCCTTTCACTGCTTTTGCTTATTAAGTCTCCACGTGGGGTGGATCTGAGGGGCATCACTAGAAACACGGTGCTACTTTTCCCAGTGGTGCTGTTTTTCTTGTCTTTCTGCTTGACTGCTTCGTTTTTGTGAGCTAACATTATTACAGATTTGATTTTTGAAATGCATTAACTCTTCATCTCTTCTTTTAATTGCTGATCTTTTTCGCCTATTCATTTGAAATAATAACTTTCCTATGAAATAGTAAATCTAGGTTTCAAATGGATTGCTATTAGTCTTAAAAGATGCCTGAATAGACTTCCTCCTTCCATATTTTACGGGACCATAGAGAAAAAAATTCGGACATCCTTGGGGCAGTTATTTTTTAAAAATACTATGCCTTGCAGAAAAGAGGTAGACAAGATTTTAGTAGAATTTTTTTTTTTTTTTTTTATTCTTTGATTTCTTAGAGCAGGATGGGCAGACGTTTTCCGTAAAGGCCACGTAGTAAATATTTTAGGCCTGCAGATCAGATCAGGTCAGATCAGTCGCTCAGTCGTGTCCGACTCCTTGTGACCCCATGAACCGCAGCACGCCAGGCCTCCCTGTCCATCACCAACTCCTGGAGGTCACTCAGACTCACATTCATCAAGTCAGTGATGCCATCCAGCCATCTCATCCTCTGTCGGCCCCTTCTCCTCTTGCCCCCAATCCCTCCCAGCATCAGAGTCTTCTCCAATGAGTCAACTCTTCGCATGAGGTGGCCAAAATACTGGAGTTTCAGCTTTAGCATCATTCCTTCCAAAGAAATCCCAGGGCTGATCTCCTTCAGAATGGATTGGTTGGATCTCCTTGCAGTCCAAGGGACTCTCAAGAGTCTTCTCCAACACCACAGTTCAAAAGCATCAATTCTTTGGCACTCAGCCTTCTTCACAGTCCAACTCTCACATCCATACATGACCACAGGAAAGACCATAGCCTTGACTAGACGAACCTTTGTTGGCAAAGTGATGTCTCTGCTTTTGAATATGCTATCTAGGTTGGTCATAACTTTCCTTCCAAGGAGTAAGCGTCTTTTAATTTCATGGCTGCAGTATCTCCCACAATTGCTCAGCTCTGCCCTTATAGCCAGAAAGTAGCCATCGACAAAGTGCAGTGAGTGGGCTGCTGCTGCTGCCAAGTCGCTTCAGTCGTGTCCGACTCTGTGCGACCCCATAGACGGAAGCTCACTAGGCTCCCTCGTCTCTGGGATTCTCCAGGCAAGAACACTGGAGTGGGTTGCCATTTCCTTCTCCAATGCATGAAAGTGAAAAGTGAAAGTGAAGTCGCTCAGTCGTGTCCGACTCTTAGCGACCCCATGGACTGGAGCCTACCAGGGTCCTCTGTCCATGGGATTTTCCAGGCAAAAGTACTGGGGTGGGGTGCCATCGCCTTCCCCGGCAGTGAGTGGGCATTTATTGACAAAAATAGGTGATAGGCTAGAGTTGGTCTGTGGACTACAGTGTGATCACCCTTAGATTCAAAACTACTGAAGATGTGTCCTGAGGCTTGATTCTGGAGGGAGATGAGATCAGTCACCTCCAAGATCTTCCAAAATAGCAAACACACTCTATAGATCAGGTGTGAATGATAGGGGAGAATTTAAAATCCAGAGTATTAGGCCTGGATTTTTAAAGTGTTATAATTCTTCAGTCAATCTCACCCCCCGACCACCCCCCCAAGCCCTCCCCCGCTCCCCGTTCTCTCTAATGGCAATGTGAGTGTCTGGTACTTTACTCTTAAGCATATATATATTAAAAAAAAAAAAAATACCTGAAATTTCTTCTCTGAAAAGTAAATATTTCTACATTGGTCTTTACCAAACAGAATGTAACACTCTCCCTGAAAATGCCAACACTGCCCGACACAGACTGGGATTAAACAAGTCTAGGCTTCTAGACAAAGAAGAAAAAGTGTTTTCTTATCTTTTTGAGTGTACTGAAGCAGAAGTTAACTCTTTGCTTCCAGATTTGTTCTTGCCATTGAGAACTATTGGTGATCTGTCCTTTTATAAACTGTTAAGTAATTGTCAGGAGGAGGAAGAAGGGATGGAAACTAGAGGGCTTGGAGAATTTGGATTTCAGAGAATCTTGACCTGATTACAGAGAATCAGGTCCCTGGTGGCTCAGATGGTGAAGGGTCTGCCTGCTATGCAGGTGACCTGGGTTCAATCCCTGGGTCAGAAAGATCCCCTGGAAAAGGGATGGCAACCCAACTTAATTCAGTATTCTTGCCTGGAAAATCCCGTGGACGGAGGAGCCAGGTGGGCTAAACCCCATGGGGTCGCAAAGAGTCAGACATGACTGAGCGACTAACACACACATCTTCATGAGAAGAATAGCGCTGTGAAACCTCCAGCAGTAGGTGGGTTTTCTTAAAATTGAATGTTTATTTCTACTTGCCTGGGAAATAGGGCCTTGAGGATGCAAGTTGAATGACAAAGGACATTGGCATGGAGAAGAGTGTTGTGGAGCTTGAGTTCACCTGGTTCAGTCACCCCAAGCCTTCTTGGCTGTGAAGTGAGCAGCCCCTGTGTGTAGTTTAACATCTGTCTGTGTCTGCAAGAAGATAGACCGCTGTTACTCTGGTTCACTGCTCCTGCCTGTACAGTTAACACTTGCAGTAAATTTCACCTTAAAATAAATGACGCGAAAGTGGAAGTCTCCACTCCTGAGTGCCAGAGTTCATTCTACAGTGTAGCACAGGGGGCAGAGCCTTTCCTTCCTAAAGCTTTAAAGGGTGAGAACCAGGATGAGGTGAGTTTCTAGTAAGTATTTTTTCAAATGTACATAAAAATCACCTAGGGTATTTTTAAAAAATGCAGATTTGAGGAATTCACCCTGAAGCTACCAAAATGGAACTTCTGGGGATGAAGCTTAACAATTTTCATTTTCTCAGAAATTTTCTGATTGATTCTGACAGCTAGTCTGGTACCTTACTGTGGGCTAGGTTATGATACTGCTATAGCAAGAAAGTCGCCTTCTGGGCTGGCTCTGCTAGGGAAGGCCTTCCAGAGTTCCTGTGGTCTTTGAACTGTTTGGGTACCAGATTAAGTTTCTAAAAAAGTTTTTTCCGGTAGAGTTGATTCATAATGTTGTATTAATTTCTGCTGTACATCATAGTGATTGAGTTATACGTGTATATACTTTTTTTATATATATTCTTTTCCATTATGGTTTATCACAGGATATTGGATATAGTTCCCTGTGCTATACAGTAGGTCCTTATTGTTTATCCATCCTATATATAATAGTTTGTACCAAATAACTCTTTTTTAATCTAGGTACTTGGTGATCCTGTTAATTCCGTTATTTCTTCTTTCTTGAGAGAAACTTTTGCAAAGGCTCAAAGAACTTCACTGTGCACCAGATTAGGTCTCTTTTCCCACTCTAATCCATCAGCCTGATACTAGAGATGGTCCTCACTGTGTAAATTCAACTGCTGCACTGGATCAATCCCACCACCATAGCATGTACTGTCTTCCTGGACAAGAAAGTGATTTCTCCCTGAACCCTGTCTTCTCCCCTCTGTTTACCACCCCATTTCTTCATAGCAGAATTATTTGGAAAGTCTTTATTAGGTGTCTTCAGTCTCTGTCCTCCCCACCCCCTCATCATTCTCTGGCTTTCATCCCTGTCCTTCTGCCAGTCCATCTGCTGTCAAGGTCAGCAGTAATCAGTGAAATCCAGTGGCCAACACTCCATTTTCATCTTTCTCACCTTTTCAGAAGCATTTGACTCAGTTGATCGTTCTTTTATTCTTGAAAAGTTTTTTTTTTTTTTTTTTAACTTGGCTTCTGGAATTTTGCTCTGTTGATTCTCTTTCTGCTTCAGTGACTGCCCCTCTTGAGTCTCCTGTGTTGAATCCTCCCTACCTCCCCCATCTCTGAAAGTTGGTATGGCCCAAGGCCCAGTTCTGTACCTTGAAAATCATTCCGCAGGTGTTTCCATCTAATGGCGTCACTCTCAGTACTGTCTGTCTGGCTCATGACTTTCAGATTTCTCTCTCTAACTTGCTCCTCTCTGTGAAATCCAGACTTGTATATCTTAGTGGCTGACTTGAAATCTTTACTCAGATGTTTCATTAGCATTTCAAACTTAAAATATCCAGAACCGAACTACCAGTTTCCTTGCTCTCCATCCCTGCACTTGTTCTTACCCTGTTCTTTGCTCTCTCAGTAAGTGACAGCTTGATCTTCATAGCTGCCACAGCTTACACCCCATGTCCAGTCCATCAGTAACTGATCTGGTCTACCCTCAGAATGCAGTCAGAATCTGATCACTGCTTGCTGCCACCACCCTCGACTACGCTGCTGTTACCTCCAGCCTGGGAGATTGCAAAACCCCCCAACTTCTTGTCTCTCTGTACTCCCCTCCATAGTCCTGTCAATAATGGAGCCAGAGTGATCCTTTTAAATGAGTAGTGAGATCATATTACTCCCTTGTGCAGAATCCTCCAGTGGGTTTTCATCTCATTCAGAGGAGAAGCCAGTGTCTTAAATGGCCTAAAGGCTGGCATGCTCGGCAGTCTCTCCCTCCCCTCAGCTTCTCTGACCTCATCCCCTGTCCTTTCCTTCTAGTTCACTCTTACTTCAGCCACACTGGCCTCTTCATCCTTCCCTGAAACTGGCCAGCACACCTGCCTCTGGTGTGTCCTTCCTGGCATGTTCTTCCCCCAGATGTCTCCTCACTTCTTTATGCTTTCCCAGAATGTCACCTTATCTACATCGGTGAGGCCATCTCTGACACTGCATTAAATACCATTCCGTTCCCATGCTTTCTGTCCCTTGTTTGTTCTTTATCATGTCATTTATCATCTGACACACAAGATTTTTGTTTTTATTTTTGTTTTTTATCTCTCCCTTACCCACTCCCACTCCCTACCGCATTGTAAGCCCCACAAAGTCGGGACCTTGGCTGTCTGCTTTTCTGCTGTAGCCCCAGTGCCTGGAATAGGGCCTAGGACAGTGGCATAATAGGTGCTCAGCAAATATTTGAGGAAGGAATGGGAGAATTTGGACTTGGAGTTATTAACACCAGTTATGGCTATTAACTGATCTAATAGGTGACTATGGTAAGATATTACACTATTGTGAAAACCGAGAAAAACATTTTAGTACTTAAGATATTTTATGGTATTTGTAATTGTTTCTTCCATTGAGGACAGATACAACTAGTTTATGATCTGGAAGCATAGAGAGCTGAGTTTAAGACTTAAACTGGAGGGTAAGAGGCATTCTAGCAAAATGAAGGACTGGGTTTCTAAATAGCTTGTCATGATGGACTGTCACTTAAATTCACTGAGCAAATAGTTGTTGAATGAATAAAAGTACACTATGAGTTAACTTTTTGTGATTTTTTGTATGTAGGGAGGATTTATTAGAAATCATCTTAGTCTATGACTTTACCATTGTGACTATATTAGAATCTCTTATTTTTGCCAGTCAGATTTTCTCTCTACTGTTTTAAAGTTCTTCGGTCTTCTGCTACGGATGGTAGTTAAAAACAGTCAGATCTCAACAGTGTACACATGTCACAGAACAAGAGATAGCTACTCATAAAACTGGTGTCTTTTTTCTTTATCGTGTCTTGAACAATTAGACATCTTTTTCATGTCTTAAAAATTATTGGTTTTAAAGTATGGGTTTTATTTATGGAACTTACATTTCATTGCCTGTTTATTTCCTTATTTCTTTGGTATTATAATTAACCACTTTATGTGACTCCATTCAATCTTACACGTCACTCAGTTCCTTGCAGTTCAGAACTCTGATGCTTGGCAGAGTGGATTTTTTTGCCTCAGCTTGGACGAGTGGGAGTAAATGCTGGCTTCATTCCTTTCTCTTGGCTCAAGGATTTCAGGCATGCTTGTGACCTACTAGCCTGAATTAGGGCTGGTATTGAGTCTGCGAGCATGAGGTTTGGGTTAATAAGTCATATGCCCAGTTCTTGGCTTGAAATTTCACTTGCAAATCTTGTCTCTTCTGGTAACAAATTCAAATAAAATGGTAGGATATACAAATTGAGATACACTTATCTGATGTTTCAATAAAGGAAAATATCTACACCTATTTTGAAATTACCTTCCAAAAGTGTTTGACGTTCTAGTATTCAGTTAAGAATTCTCTCTGTTCATGTAACAATTGTATGATGATTTCTTATTTATTTAGTGTGTAAAGCAAATCAGTTTTGACCCTTCAGTTTGCTGAAGACTATGTAGCATTTTTGGATATTACTGTTGGGGAACACAAACAGAATTTTAGTTTTTGAGAATAGCTATACTAAGTTAGTGCCCGTGGTCTTGTTCAGCAGTCATGCTAAGTAGAAGTTTTAGCAGGTGATAGGGAGAGAGTAAAACTGTCTTGTTTGCCTTGAACTTTAAAATTTGGTCCTTTAGGGAAAAATCTAATTTCCCCAAGAGATTATGGGTTTATTTTCTCCCAAATCATACCAATCCATTTAAAAACTCGAGTTTTCTCCTTAGCTTTATTGTTATAGCCATACCATTATTTTTAATACATAGCCTGTGGTAGAGAATTTTATTAGCTTTTTAAAAAATTCTAAAGTGGTTATCTTCACTTCGTCTGTTTTACCCACCTGCTTTGTTACGTTTCCCCGTGGCAGCTTGGAATGGAAACTGTCTGCGTTCCAGCACCGCTCATCTCAGCATGTCTTTCTGTCATGACAGGGGCTCGGATGTGATGGAATGTGCCTTCTGCGTGTACCTGGAAATTTGAACATTTAGTTTATTCGTTTGAAAGGGATGCTTTCTCCAGTTGTGGGTGCTATTGCATTTGTTTTAATAAATTCAGTGAAAGAACGACTATTTCATAGAGAACGGTAAAGGTTATTTGTCCTCCTCCGTCAGTTGTGCTGATTCAGATGCAGTTCCTATGGGATTGTCCCTTTATGCTGTTGGCATTTAGCTGATTGACAAGAGAGGGGGGCATACAAAAAGAGCACTAAAATTTAAGGGATGGGAGTGGGATAATAAGTTTTTAAAGACTATCTATTTTGAAGATGAGAATTGAGCCACAGAAACTAGCCTCAGCAGGCAGATAGGGCTGAGTCTCCTAACAGTTGGATCAACTCCATCTACCCAGATCACCCCCCAACACATTCTGTCTGTGCTTGATGGTTCCTCTCCATGCTTTCTGATCACCCATCTGTGTCCACTTGAGGATCCCACATTCAGCATTAACTTGGCCCTGGGTCATCTTGATTGGCCAGGCCGTATTTGTACAATCTGTCTGCTGAGGTGGAACAATAACAGCTGGTATGCAGCTGTACACGTTGTCCTGGGAACTCCTATTTCAGCCAGCAGTTATCCTAACAACATTGGAAACGTTTTCAAGTAGTTGTTTTCTGTGACTACTGTTTGTGTTAACTGTTTGGAGATGCCCGTCTAGTAGCTTAAACATCTCCCATCTCTAATCGACTCTCTGTGCCACAACCTCATTAAAGTTTCATATTCCCAGGTGGCCCTAGTGGTAAAGAATCTGCCTGCCAATGCAGGAGATGCAGGAGACATGGGTTTGATCCCTGGGTCGGGGTGATCGCCTGGTATCGGAAATGGCAACCCATTCTAGTATACCTTGCCTAGAAAACTCCATGGACAAGAGGAGCTGGCGGGCTACAGTCCAGAGAGTCGCAGAGTCAGACACAACTAAGCACGTGTGCATGTCTATCTCAGATCAAGACTGACTGCAAGGAGAGCAGTCACTTTCTGATCTTGAGGAGAGAGCATATAAGAACAGCAGTGGATCAGTGACTCCTAATATGATACTTCAGAATGAGCTCTTTCTCTTCTAGTATAGACCATGCAAGGGCATGTTGAAATTTCATGCAACTCTGTACATCCATTGTCGTTCATTACTTCTCTGTAAGGGACGCTCTTGCACAGCGTCCCCATGGAATTTCTGAGCCGCACGTAACAGAGAAGCATTCATGTTCCGCCGCAGTCAGTACTTGACTCCAGTTCTGAGACAGGAACGGTTTCTCCCCTACTCAGAGAGATTAGAAATACTTCACCATGGAGGAGGCTGCGGAATTCCCTGGCTCGACCCTGTGTGGACAGGGGCTGGATTCTCAGTGTCCAGGCCGTGGTCCCTTCCTCGTCCATCAGTCCCTTGGCCACACGCACTGAAGGGTTCAGAGCAGGAAGTATTAGTTAACTTTGTGTGCTTGGTTCTGAACATCTGCACTTGAGTCTTTTTGTTTATGGAAGGAATGTGGCAGCGAGGGGTGAGGGTGGGAGGCAGCAGAACATTGCAGAAGCTAAATATTTTCTTGAGGGTGTGTATATCCAGGGTTAGTCTTCATGTGCGTGAAGGAGAGGTGAAGGGGGAAGACCTTCTAAGCTGTGTAGTGGCTGGAATACTTTCCAGACAAGATCTTACTGATTTTCTTCATTGCTTGGCTTGGCTCCTTTACTTTGAAGTCATATTGTCTACTTTGTGTGCCCCCAAGTTATGAAGATAGTATAGTAGCTGTCATTGGACTGGAAAAACGGAGACCTAGTCCTCTTTCTATTAAATGGTAGATGAATGCGACCTTCTTGCTCTGTCTACTGTGAAATGAGTAGGATGGACAGATAAGGAGCAGGGAAGTATAATGAGAGAAAGAGTGTGTTAACAAGTGTGTGTGGTCTCAACTGTAGTTGTTTAATGGAATAAAAACTAGCTCCTAAGTTTTCAGTTCTTGATTATTCATGATTACAGGTAGTTCTAGATAACACAGACTATATAAGCCACTTTCTTATTTGTTTATTTTTGGGGCCACACCTCGAGGCATGCAGGATCTTGGTTTCCTGATCAGGGATCAAACCTGTGCCACCTGCAATGGCAATGTGAAGTCTTAACCACTGGACTGCCAAGGAAATCCTTGAAGTAACATCAGTCTTCCTGCATTATCCATCCATTGCACCTGTACAGTGGGAACTAAGTACTTCTCTAGAAAATCACACCTCCTTGAAGTCGTCCATGCCCTTACCTGGCAGCCTTGTCTCTGTCCTGCGTGTCTTCTTTCTCTCCCGTTAGCTTTCTGCTAGTTTCTGTCTTGGATCTCCATTCTCCACAGGCTTTGCCCTCAGCCCCCTAGCAGGTACCCTTGATTGTCACTGCACAGAAAAAATAGTCATCAGTTCGAATGCTTTCAACTTCCATCCCCTGCTGCTGCTGCTAAATCACTTCAGTCGTGTCCGACTCTGTGTGACCCCATAGACAGCAGCCCACCAGGCTTTCCCGACCCTGGGATTCTCCAGGCAAGAACACTGGAGTGGGTTGCCATTTCCTTCTCCAGTGCAGAAAAGTGAAAAGTGAAAGTGAAGTTGCTCAGTCGTGTCCGAGTCTTCGAGACCCCATGGACTAAAGCCTACTAACCCCCTTGCATTTACACTCAGGTAGAAGGCAAGACACAGGCTTCCTCCCATATGGAGCCAGTCCTTTCACAGCGCTGAATCACATTCTTATTTCCCAGCCTCGTTTCTACAATCTTTCCCTTTCTGCTGACTGGAGCACAACACCAATGTCTCCTTGTATCGTCTGTCACCTTAAAGGGAGGCATCTTCCCTGGCCTTGTACCCCTCCAGCTTTGCAGTCTTCTCTTTCTCCTCCACTTTATCGAGATGTCAGACCAGGTTGGCTACACTCAGTGTGTCTGCATTTCCACCACCCATCTGCCATGGGTTCTCAGTTCCAGTTCAGTAAGATCCCTGCCAGTGGGACTATCCTCACTAAGCGCAGCAGTGACCTCTTTTTTTTTTTTTTAATATAAATTGATTTATTTTAATTGGAGGCTAATTACTTTACAGTATTGTAGTGGTTTTGCCATACGGTGACATGAATCCGCCACGGGTGTACCTGTGTTCCCCATCCTGAACCCTCCTCCCACCTCCCTGCAGTGACCTCTTTGTGGCGTGAAGCTAATGGATGCTTCTTAGTATTATCTTACTTGACCTGCTCAGCAGATTTAAACACCACTGCTTATTTATTTCCCTCTTGGCTTCCATGATATTTGTACTCTCTGACTTGCCCTCCTCCCTCTGGTCTTCACAGTCCCCTCTGTCACTTCTTTTTCTGTCTGTGCTTTAAATGTTGATGCTCTTCAGCATGATCCCAAAAGTCAGCTCGCTTCTCACTCAACACTCCTGCCCTCTTTGGTCGCAACCATGGCACGTCTTCATTATCCAATTGCAGGCTAATGAGTCCTAGATCTTCTTTTAACTTTTGAAAAAACTTAATAAAAAAATTTATTTTGGCCTTACTGTGGGGCATGCAGGATCTTAGTTTCCTGACCAAGAATTGAACCCACGCCCCATGCATTGGAAGCGTGGAGTCTTAACTGCTGAACCACCAGGAAAGTCCTTGAATCCCAAATCTGTATCTCCATCTTAGACATCTCTCTTGGGCCTTCAGATCATTCACATCCAACTTCTTACCAGATGTTTTTTTTCCTGTCTCGGTGACCATAGACACGTTAAATCTTGCATATCCAAGATAGAACGCATCTCCCAATCGTGCCCTCCTCTCCTGCCTCCAGTTTTGCTTAACCTCCTTTGTTAACTGTTGCAGTGGATGGTATGGTATGTCTCTCCATTTGGTTGTTTTTAAACTAGGAAACTGAATGTTATTCTTAATCCTACCGCCTTACGGGACATGTAGAAGGAACTTCAGCAATGAAACTGAATGTTAATAGGGTAAAAGTAGAGAAGGCTATCGGGAATGACTTCTGCTTCCCTCCATCAGTTACCAAATTATTATTGATATAGAGGTCTGCTAACTATATGTCTGAGAGACTGAGCATGCACACACACAACTGCATGTCACTCGAGTCCATTCACTTCTCTCTGTTCCAGCTGTCCCTGTATCGAGTGCAGCCCCTGTTAGCCAGGATTACTGCCACATCTTTCTAACAGTTCTTCCCACCTTTAGTCCTGTCCCTTCTAACCTAATCTCCACACAGTGGCCAGAATGATCTTTCTAAAAATCAAACCTGATCATCCATTTCTTGATGTAAATCCCTCAGTTGGCTTGCCAGTGGGAGTTGAAGTTGCTCTTTAGCATGGCCGCAGGCCCGGCATGCCCTGCTTGCTAGCTGCCTTGTCTGCAGCCACCCTCCCCAGTCCCAGCTGTACTCCGCCCCTCTGTGTCCTCTGTGCTTTCATACATCCTGTTCCATCTGCCTGGACAACTGGTCTCTATTGGCCTAGCTAATCCCTCTGCATTTCTCAGGTCTTGGGTTTAGATGTCACTTCCTCTCGAAAATGTTTCTTGACCTCACAAATGTGGGTGAGGTGACTTTCCTCCAGGCTCCCCAAACCTCATGTCCTTCTCCGTCATAGCATTCATCACGTGGAATTGCAGTGGTCGGCATCCACGGCTGGGTTGGCCGAAACACTGAAGGCCATGCATGTGTCCATCTTGTTGTGTGGAATGTGGGAGCCTCCTTTCCAGATAGCCACAGACTGCCACCTCTTTCAACCGTAGCTAAAAGTTAGAAAGAGAAAGCAGCTCTGAAAATGAGGTGTGGGGAGACAGGGCCAGTGCCAGCAAGCTAGGCTGCTTCAGAGCTTAATGCTAGCAGAGTTGCTTTTCTGATGTTCCGTGTCGACACTGAGTGACCACATATTCCTGTTTCTTTCAGCATGTGGCTTTGTGGTTCAGATGTTTGTCTGGGACACTGGATACCCAGATCCATTTTACCTTCTCTCCTTTGATCCATCCTCCTGCAGATTGGGTTGCTAAAGAACAATGAAATGGCAGAAATGTAGACAGAACAGAAAAGCAAGGGTAGTCTGTAGTCCAAAGATTAGTAAGTAAGCCTTTGAACATCCCAAGCCACGTACTCATGATAACTAAATTGTTTTACCATTCCAGAATGTTTTAGATAGTCTCTGGAATGCCATTGATACTGTCTTATAACCTCGCCCTCATTCACAGGTGACTTCTTTACATTTTTGACACAGTAGAGAGATACAGGTTCAGTTTGCATTCTTTTAACAGGAGTGTTGTAAGCTGTATTTGCATGACCTGTGTCCAGAGTGGTGTAGTGCTTCCTAGGTAGAAGGTCCAGGTTTGTGTTATATTCTTTGGCAACTGTATCAGGCAGGCCCTTGTGCAATCAGGCTCTTGGGTGTGAACATCTCCAGGATCCTAGTTCAGGAATTCTCTTCTGTACTGTATTATAGTAATGCTTTCTATTTGTATGTTTCTGCTGTTTAGTTGCTAAGTCATGTCCAACTCTTTGTGACCCCATGGATTCTAGCCCACCAGGCTCCATGGGATTTTCCATGGCAAGAATACTGGAATGGGTTGCCATTTCCCTCTCCAGAGGACCTTCCCGACCCAGGGATCAAACCCAGGTCTTATGCTTGGCAGGCAGGGTCTTTACCACTGAGCCACCTCTGATAATGGTACTGAGAAACAAGCCAGCTGGCCTAGTGTTCAACCAACGTAATGCTGCCAAAAACCTGAAAGCCTTTTATATCTCAGACTAGATTGAGGAGACAGTTGTCTTTAAGCTCCAATTTCATGATTATATATACAATTATATATATAAACATATATATGCAATTTCATGACTATATATAAAATTCAGGATATATATATTATACAAACTCTGTATACAATTTTATAACTAATCAAGTATATGCAGATATGCAGAATCTTAGTTTCTTAGGTGGCTCAGGAATCATCACTCTCATTTTTTTTATTTTTTTAAAAAATGTATTGATATTTAGTTGATTTACAATATTGTATTAATTTCTGCTATACAGCATGGTGATTCAGTTATATATATATTTTCTTTTTCATATTCTTTTCCATTATGGTTTCTCACAGGATATTGAATATAGTTCCCTGTGCTATAAGTAGGGCCTTGTTATTTATCCATTCTATACGTAATAGTTTGCATTTACTAATCCAAAACTTCAAATCTTTCCCTCCCCAGCCCCCACCTCCCCCTTGGCAACCACAAATCCGTTCTCTGTGTCTGTATGATCCTCATTTCTACAGAGGAGAAAGTGATGGAGAAAGCACTAGAGATCCCACAGCTAGTAATTGAGGAGTCAGGATCTGTACTTTGGTCTTGCAGTGACCAGTCCTGTGTTTTTTTCCTTCATGCATACATCTTTATGTTCAAGATCTTATATGCGTGAATGTGTTTCATGTATATGGGTACAGTTAAACCCCTCTTTTAAGATCTGGACCATAGAGTCAGATTTGGCTTATCTGATCAGTTTTATCCTGGATAAAACTGACTTGAAGAAGAGAGCCTGGACGTGCAGGCCCACATCCCCACCCAGGTTGAAGTCACCCACTCAGTCCTGGATGGAGTAGCAGGGTGGCAGCAGGCCTCCCCCACCCGGCAGAGGAGGGGCGCTCTGAGAAGTGAGGGAGAGGAGAGGGGGGCCCGGCTGCAGAGAGGAGAGAGTTGAGGAGATTCCAGGCCACACACGAGCATCACTCCTCCCTGGGGGTGAGTGGGTGTGAGGAAGTGAGACAGTGGTAGAAGTCTCTCCTCAACACTTGCAAGAGTGCAGGAACTCCTCCACTCCAGATTCTGGAGGAGGGTTCTTCCTGGGAAGTTGATTCACACAGAAGAGACTCCCTGTGTCTGACAACATTTTGTCCCCCGAAATATACAACATGGGTCTGAGCAGGTAGTTGTGCTCAAGAAACCCTTCTTGACAAAAACTGATTGGAAGACCCATTTGTGAATGAATGGCGTTTAAAACCAGTTACACATTATCTTTTATTTTTTTTACAATTATTTTAATTGGAGGCTGATTACTTTACAGTATTGTGGTGGTTTCTGCCATACTGCACAGGATCTTTCTTACCCACCTGAAGTCCTGCTGGCCAGCACCCACGCTGGCCCAGCCGTCAGACCATGTCTGGTCTGGCTGCCGCACGGCGCTGCCAGACCCAGTGACCGGGCTCCCAGAGGGTTGACAGCCCGTTGGCTCCTGCTCCTTGCTGTTGTTCCCTCCTTGGCACTCATGTCCCATATATTCTCTTCTGAATACAACTTTTTTAAACTGCCTTTCTCGTCTCTCTCTCTCTCTCTGTTTTTGTCTCTGTTCAGTGACTGGAGAAATTTTTTTTCTTTGTTCCTACTCAACTCCTGACCTTATCTCTCAAATTTCTCTTCCAGAAACTGGTAAAGAAAGAAAGATTAGTCCTGATGAAACTCTTCTTGCATCAAGAAGAGAAATTAAAACGAATAAAAAATGAGTTTTTGAAAATCTTGGAAGTATCCATAAGAAAGCTAGCAAATATTTTCCTTTCTGTCTTTTAATTAAGCTTTTGTAGAAGTAACAGCATTGAGGGTAAAATGCATTTTTTCACTTAATTTTACTTTTCATTTCACAGTATAAGTACATAATATATACTATCAATTTTCCTGGGAAGCAAAATTTCAACAGCACACATCATAAATGGGCTTTTATGAGCCAGCTTCTGAGCCCAGCTATATCGTATGTCTGTGGGAAAACATGCACTGTTTCCAGGCTGAGAATGGCCTGTCGGGCACAGTCAACATGTAATGCATTCTGGAACCCCCTTAGTCTAGTGTGCTCAGGCTGGTTTGTGTCCTCTTTGTCATGTTCCAGAGCAGAGTGGGGATAGAGGAGGGTTCTTCGCTTCATCACATGACTTACAAACATCCATGTGTTCTCCCCAACAGGAAAAGCATTTGACATCACATACGTGCGCCTCAAGTTCCACACCAGCCGCCCAGAGAGCTTCGCCATTTACAAGCGCACTCGGGAAGACGGGCCCTGGATCCCTTACCAGTACTACAGCGGCTCTTGTGAGAACACCTACTCAAAGGCAAACCGCGGCTTCATCCGGACGGGCGGTGACGAGCAGCAGGCCCTGTGCACAGACGAGTTCAGCGACATCTCTCCTCTCACCGGGGGCAACGTGGCCTTTTCCACCCTGGAAGGAAGGCCCAGCGCCTACAACTTCGACAACAGCCCTGTGCTGCAGGTAGGCACGGGAGCTCTGCCTGGTGGCCTCTGAGCTGTTACCCATGCAGGGCGCAATAGCCCTGTGCTGCAGGTAGGCTCCCAGAGCTCTGCCTAGTAGCCGCTGGGTTGTTCCTATGCAGGGCGTGGGAAGATCATCATGGTGGGGGCCCATGGGCCCGCTTTTGGAGGAAGAGTCAGGACAGACAGCTGGACTTTATTCTGCTCTCCAGTGTACTCTTAATAAGTGAAGGAGAGTAGTTTTGTTCCTGCTGCCCCGTTGATGTTTGTTCTTGTGTTTGTATGCACATGTATCCTGGGATGTAAACTTTACAGATATTTTTAAATGCTGAGCAATTTTAAGTTGCATCTCTGTACTTGCAGTGGAAATATTTTGTTCCTCTACCTTCCTTTTGAAGGAGGGTATTTGAATGAATTTGCTGGGTGTTTTTTTTTTTTTTTGTATCCTGTCTTACCTCTTTGATTTGATAAAATAAAAAGGCTTTTAATGTTGACAAGTGGGAAAAACTGAAATAAGATGTTTAAGAACTCTACCTTCCTTTGCTATTTTTTTAAAAAAATTTATTTAGTTTTGGCTGTGCTGGGACTTCATTGCTGCGTGGGCTCTTCTCTAGTTGTGATGAGTGGGGGCTACTCTTCCTTGTGGTGTGCAGGCTTCCCACTGCAGTGCCTGTCTTGTTCCTGGGCATGGGCCCTAGGGCGCCCGGGCTTCAGTAGTTGCAGTTCCTCGGCTCTGGAGCAGAGGTTCAGTTGTGATGCATGGGCTTAGTTGCTTCCTGGCATGTGGGATCTTCCGGGATGAGGACTCAAACCCGGTGTCTCCTGCATTGGCAGGTGGATTCTTTATCACTGAGCCACCAGGGAAGCCCCCTTTATTATTGTACAAGGAAATTTTGGTTGTCTGGCACTGTTGCCAATCATTATGAAAACTCTTCATCACCTAAAGACACTGGTTTTTATGTCGAGATGTGAATTTAGCTACCCTGGTGTAGTGCTTAAGGACGGTGATAGAAACTTGTCCTTAGGTGGCAGTTGATTCAGAGTTCTTTTTTCATAAATTCTGTGTGCGTGTTCCTTATGCACTACAATTTGAAATCTTTCTGTATTGCTTAGATGTCTGTGACCTTTTCTTATGTTCTGGCTGTTGATTTTGGAGAGGTGGATGAGTGTCCTGCTACCCTCAGCACATTCACACCGATCAGAGATGCTTCCGTCACATGGCTGAAGCTAACATCTAAATGGGGGCAGCCCATATTAATTTGCTGTGACTGGATGTGGGTTTGCAAGTGCTACATATACTTTATGAAGAGCTATTGTGACTTCTGAGTAGGGAATGCTCCTGTTTTTCTGGGCGTTGTGCCTTTGTAGCCTCTTATTCTCTCTTTGGAATTTTTTTATGTTCAAGGACTCTGTCTAATTTGGCTGTGTGGCTTTGGACAGTGGAAAAAGACGAGACTATATTCTGTCTGAGTCCAGTTCCTCCCTTCCATTGTACTTCTGTTGCTTGCTGGGGGTTCATAAATCTTAATTTTGGTAAACTCTGAGGGTTCTGGTGAGTAGTATGTTTGCAAAGGCCTTTCAGAAAATTTCTTTCAATGGCAGGAAGATGTATTCAAAATAAATGGCAGAAAGAATAGCTGACCCTAGTAGATGAAGAAACAGATTACCTAGGGGAGAAATGATCTACAAACACTCATTTTTTAAAAAAAATTTTAATTTATTTTTAATTGGAGGATAATTGCTTTACAGTGTGCTGTGGGTTTCTGCTGTACAACGTGATCAGCTATAAGTATACGTATGTCCTCTCCCTCTTGAGCCTCCCTCTCATCCCTCCTTTCCCACTTGTCTGGGTCATCACGGAGCACTGAGCTGAGCCCCCTGTTACACAGCAGCTTCCCATGAGCTAGCCGTGTTACACATGGTAGTGTATGTACGTCGATGCTACTCTCTCAATTGATCCCACCCTCTTTTTCCCCTGCTGTGTCCACAAGTCTAAGTTGATCAACTGGCATATATTTCCTGGCTTTGATTCTTTCTACACAAGTTATTATATTTTACTGTCCTGGAGAGGGACCATGTAGTCAGTGGGAAAAAGCAGTGAGGTAATGTGCCTGTGGTTTTCTCACCCCTTTGCTAACTGTATGCCTTGTTGCTGCTGCTGCTGCTAAGTTGCTTCAGTCGTGTCCGACTCTGTGCGACCCCATAGACGGCAGCCCACCGGGCTCCCCCGTCCCTGGGATTCTCCAGGCAAGAACACTGGAGTGGGTTGCCATTTCCTTCTCCAATGCATGCAAGTGAAAAGAGAAAGTGAAGTCGCTCAGTCATGTCCGACTCTTAGAGACCCCATGGACTGCAGCCCATCAGGCTCCTCCGTCCATAGGGTTTTCCAGGCAAGAGTACTGGAGTGGGGTGCCATCGCCTTCTCCAGTATGCCTTGTTAGTTTGTCTTAAATCAATTCCCCAGCTATAGGAGTTCTGATGTTTCTTATTCTTCATGCCTCAGAAACTCATAAGACTAAATGTGACAGAAGGCTGTGGGCATTCGCAATAGATTTGGTCAGTTGGTATCCTTATGCAGAAGCATCAGTTATGTGTCTCTGGATGTAAGAGCTCTGACTCTGATATACAGCTACCAAGGAAGGGCAATTGATCTGCCTGGTAGCCGATCTGACAGTGAGGATAGAGGCAGATGGCTCCTACAATCATTGCTCCTTGCACCTCCCTGTAAAAGCTGTGATCTCTCAGAAACCTTCCTGGTTTCAGTGTTGAATATTGCTGAGCATGTAGTGATTTATAATAATGATTAGCATTTATTATAGCACTTACTATAGTGTGCCATAGTGTGCCAAGTGTTGTTCCAAGCCCTTTAGATACATTAAATATATTAACACATTTAACTCTCCCAATAACTCTGTAAGGTAGACACTTTTATTATCTTCATTTTACAGATGAGGAATCAGAGGCCCAGAAAAGATAAAATCACTTACCCCAAATTATACTGTTTCTAGCCACTAAACTGGCATTCAAAACCTAGAAAGTCTAGTTCTAGAGTCTGTTTTCTTTAATATGCCCATTTGAAAGAAAAAGTCTTAGATTCAGCCCTTGAGAGGCTTTTATTCAAGAAAAGCTGTGATAAAGTTGAAGCCTGTCAAAGATACAAGTGCTAATAAACACAGAGATCTGTACAGCTATTTACACTACAGACGGCTAAAAGATTCCTGACATTGTGACCGTGAGTGGGAGTTGTTATTGGAGTTCCAAGTTTGGATATGGTGAAATCACCATCTCTTCTCCTTTCTAATTATACATGGAGGCTTCACGGAGATTAGCCTTGATGAGCTCTCTATGTTGTTCTATCTGCCAGGTGTTTGGCATGGAGTAAGCAGTGATTCTTAATCAGGGGTGTGCCTCCCTGTCTCACGTGAAACCTTCTGAAAGCAGATGCCGTCAGCTCTGCACTTGGCTTGTTACGCCTCCGTTGGTGACGCTGAGGTGCAGTCCCAGGAGAGAACTGAAAGTGGGTGTGGCATCTTTGGGTCATTATATGTAATACACCACTCTAAAACTTAATGGTTTTAAACAGCCATGATTTCTTGTTTCTCATGGTTATGTGTCGGCCTGAGGTCACTCCCTGGCCAGTCAGCTGGGATGGGAGCTGGGTTTATCTTCTCTCTGTCATCTTACCTCCTCAAGGAGGCTAGACTAGGTTTCTTCATGGGATCGTGAAAGTATTCCAGAGGGTAAGTCCCAGGGCATGCATATATATCAATCCTCTGCCTGTGTCACATTCACTGATGTTTCTTTGGCCAAAGCAAGTCATTTGCCCACCTAGAATCAGTGTGAAAAGGGAATAGTCAGGGCTTGGACACTGGCAGACATGATTCCTCAGGATCATTGTTACAATTACCCCAGATATAAACATCTGACTAAAATTAGCTCAATGAAAGGGCATTTATTATATGCACTCAGATCTTATAAAACCTAGGGGAAAACTGTATAACCTTCCTTCTTGTCCTCTGCCATTATGATAGACCTGCCATCTTGATCAGCTGTAGTTTCTGCCAGTCTGCCCATTTGCTTGTTGTTCAGTGGCTAGGTCATGTCCAGCTCTTTGCCATCCCATGAACTGCAGCACACCAGGTTCCCCTGCCCTTCACAATCTCCTTGAGTTTGCTCACACTCACGTCCATTGAGTCAGTGATGCCATCCAATCATGTCATCCCTTGCCGTCCCCTTTTCTTCCTGCCCTCAATGTTTGCAAGCATCAGGGTCTTTTCCAATGAGTCAGTTCTTCGCATCAACTGGCCAGAGGATTGGAGCTTCAGCTTTAGCATCAGTCCTTCCAGTGAATATTCAGAGTTGGTTTCCTTTAGGATTGACTGGTTTGTTCTCCTTGCTGTCTAAAGGACTTTCAAGGGTCTTCTCCTTGGTGAATGTTAATCTGAGCAACAAGTATATGCTAACCAGCAGTGAAGTGCAGTGAACAAAAACAAAAAAATTCCTACCCTGTGGAGCTTATAATCTGATGTGGCAGTGGTGGGGTGGGCAGGTGGTGGTGATGGAAACAGGTAATTTTAATAAAGTAGTGATGGGAAGTAGGGAGTTGGAGGTAGTGGTGGTGGTGGCAATTTTAGATAGCACGGCCAGGGAAGGCCTCACAAGAAGCGACATTTGGGAAGGGTCAGGACAAAAGAGTGCATCTGATTGGTTCAGGCCAGTGTAATGATTGATTACCTTGTGCTGGGAAGTGTCTCCCAGATCTGTAGTAGTGGTTGGGGTAAAAGGGAAAGGGAGATGGAACAAGATGGGCAGGGGGAGACAATGACCAGCATATTGAATGCGATTGTGGCACTTTGTGAACTCTGTTGGCTTCTCTAGGCTGGCTTTGGGGTGTGGATATAGAGTGGAGAGACGGGACATGTGTATTCAGTACCTAATGTATGCCGAGTATTGAAAAGCGTGTTTTGTTTAAGCCTTTCTACAGCCTTGTGAAGAAACTAATATTATTTCTGCCTTGGGGGATTTTGAGTGGTGAAGTAACAACTTAGATCCAAGAAGGGAAGAGTCAAGAGAAAAATATAAGGATATTAAAGGAAGTCTTTGAGTAGTATAATAGATTTAATGCCAGAAGAAGACATAAGTTAAATGACACATTAACTGTTTAGAAGATTTTGTCACATACATGTCTCTTATAATAATTCAGTGCCTTTACCATCTTTTCTATGTTTTTATTTTCTGACAGGAATGGGTAACTGCCACTGACATCAGAGTAACTCTCAATCGCCTGAACACTTTTGGAGATGAAGTGTTTAATGACCCCAAAGTTCTCAAATCCTATTATTATGCAATCTCTGATTTTGCTGTGGGTGGTAGGTAAGTAAGCCATTAAGTAACCTTGAAAGCCTTGGTGTAGGAGTGAGTGTAGCCACTTATTTACAGTGACATTAGTTATGTTGTTAGACATCATTATCCTGGAAACAAAGTAACTAGGTTTTCTAAAACCTTGTCCAATCAACACATTCAGTTCAGTTCAGTCCCTTAGTTGTGTCCAACTCTTTGCGACCCCATGAATCGCAGCACACCCGGCCTCCCTGTCCATCACCAACTCCTGGAGTTCACCCAAACTCATGTGCATCGAGTCAGTGATGCCATCCACCCATCTCATCCTCTGTCGTCCCCTTCTCCTCCTGCCCCCAATCCCTCCCAGCATCAGGGTCTTTTCCAATGAGTCAAGTCTTTGCATGAGGTGGCCAAAGTATTGGAGTTTCAGCTTCAGCATCAGTTTTTCCAGTGAACACCCAGGACTAATCTCCTTTAAGATGGACTGGTTGGATCTCCTTGCAGTCCAAGGGATTCTCAAGAGTCTTCTCCAACACCACAGTTCAAAAGCATCAATTTTTTGGCGCTCAGCCTTCTTTACAGTCCAACTCTCACATCCATACATGACCACTGGAAAAACCATAGCCTTGACTAGATGGACCTTTGTTGACAAAGTAATGTCTCTGCTTTTGAATATGCTATCTACGTTGGTCATAACTTTCCTTCCAAGGAGTGAGCGTCTTTTAATTTCATGGCTGCAATCACCATCTGCACTGATTTTGGAGCCCCCCAAAATAAAAGTCTGACACTGTTTCCACTGTTTCCCCATCTATTTCACATGAAGTGATTGGACCAATCAACACATTAGTGAATTCTTATTGAGCATTTAAGTGCAAAGCCCTATGACAGGTACTGTGAAGCTACTGAGAAAGTGTGGGACTAACACTCACCTTCTGAGAAGGACCTGATCTTCTGGGATCTTGCAGATGAATGAGGCAGGCGCTGTGTGAACCTGTGAAAAGTTAAGTGCTAGTATAGTCACATGCTTTAGATAAAGAGATGTCATATGTCAGAGAATGCTTACAAGATAGTCAGGCTAGAGAAGCAGATCGAACCTAAGCTGGGCCTCAAAGAATAGGTAGGATTTAGATAAGGAGAGAGGATGTCTGGGTTACATGCGGGAGGATGAATATGTCGTGAGCAAAGGTTTAGAGTTGAAAGAATCTAAATCTCCTTGATGGGAGGAACATCTTACATGAATTTCTAGAGTTGTAAACCAGAGAGAGTTTGATAGCCAGAGACCTTAGACAGTGGGCCAAGAATCTTGGACTGACTTCTCCTTATATTAGCCTATGAAGTTTCCAGAGCAGAAACATGATTTTTGTATGCTTTGTCCCTGGTATGGGATTGATGCTCAGGGGAAGCTGATGGAAGCTATAACCAGTGAGAAACCGTGTACTCTTTTGGAGTAAGGCTCTGATATCAGAACAATAGATTAGGAAGGTGAGCTGCAGGCAAAGTGAAAGTAGAATATGATTGAGAGAATTTTATATTCCTGTTATGATGCTATCATCTAGGTGTTAGGTGACAAATGCCTGACATTGGGGTGGTGACGACAGGGTGGAAAGGAACATTTAGGTGCATTTTGTGAAGGAAGAGTTATCAGGATTTTAGTCAGAGAAGATTTGAAGGTTTAGCGATCAGGAGAATGGTGATACCAATTTATAACAATGTAAACGGAGAAGATGAGCTCATTTGGCAAGATGGTGGGTTCAGTTATAAAATGTAAAGCTTTAAGTCTTGGAGGACGTTACGTTTGTGTAGCAGTCAAGGATAGAAGCTTGGAAGAAAGAGGCAAGCTGGGGATATAATTTGGGATTCATCCTAGTGCACTGTAGATATTTTAGAAGTGTTTGAGTGTGTTATTAAGTGGTGCTTGAACTGACTGCTGTCTTTAAAGAGCAAGTGAGGGGCACGGCAGGGCAGCAGATACTCATGGGAATTTCCACAAGTCCTTATTGTTCTAGTGCCTTCGTCTTAGGGATCCGTCAAGGATTCTTACCCCAAACAACCCGAGGGAGTGTCTACCAGAGATCCATATGGTGGTGTCGTGTCTGGCTCTTACTGTCTTCAGATCAGAATGCTTTAAAATCATGATGACGGGTAACTGCTGACATTTATTAACTTATTATATGCCCATATAATCCTGGGCATATAAAAAGAGCAACCTTTTGATCTCAGTAACTCTATGATATAAACATTATTCTCATCCTTCTCTTACAGGTAAGGCACAGGCTAAGTTACATCTGTTAAGTCACAGGCAGCCTGGCCTCAGAGTCCATGTTCTTTTTTTCTTTTAATTGCAGTATAATTGCTTCACAATGTTAGGTTAGTTTCACTGCACACAAAGTGAATCTGCCATATGTAAACACCCGCGTTCTTCTTAACCACTACACTTGGCTTCTTCTTGAAACACACACATTTCACTTCAGGAAAGGGTCCTACAGATGTCCTCAGAAATTGTCAGGGACTTTATTTTTATGTCTAGTTAATGCTCTGCTACTGCTGCTGCTAAGTCGCTTCAGTCGTGTCTGACTCTGTGTGACCCCATGGGCAGCAGCCCACCAGGCTCCGCCGTTCCTGGGATCTCCGGGCGAGAACACTGGAGTGGGTTGCCATTTCCTTCTCCAATGCGTGAAAGTGAAAGTGAAGTCACTCAGTCGTGTCCGACTCTTTGCGACTCCATGGACTGCAGCCTACCAGGCTCCTCCGTCCATGGGATTCTCCAGGGAGGAGTACTGGAGTGGGCTGCCATTGCCTTCTCCAGTTAATGCTCTGGCCCCAGTTAAATAAAGCTACCTTTTTTGGTCAGAATTTTTCTTCATAACTAAGAACACAGCCATTACTTAATCTTGCTCAGTTCCTCAGTTTACAGTTGTGTTTGGTAAACTCAGAAACATTCAGAGGTTGCTGTTAATTCTCCGTGAACATCCTTTCTCTGTGTCCAGTCAGCGCTTTCTAGCTGTTTCTTCTTTTGAATGTCTCTTCTCTCCCTAGGTGTAAATGTAATGGACACGCAAGCGAGTGTGTGAAGAACGAGTTTGACAAGCTGGTGTGTAATTGCAAACATAATACTTATGGTGTGGACTGTGAAAAGTGCCTTCCTTTCTTCAACGACCGGCCGTGGAGGAGGGCGACTGCCGAGAGTGCCAGCGAGTGCCAGCGTGAGTGCCCCGGGCTTCCATCTGCTGAGCTGTCTCTAGGACTTCGGAGGACAGGGGGTGTGGGTGACTTCCTTTGATTCTTCCTTGAGAGGAAGAGCCTGCAAGGCAGTGCTTCTTCCATAATATGAGTGTGTAGGTGTGTGTGTGTATATATATATATATATATAAAACCTGCATGCACCTCAGAGAAGAATCGTAGATTTGTGGAATTGGCCATAAACATAAACTTGCAGGTTTTCTATTTCCTTGAGGAGCTTACTTAACAGAATGGGAGCAGCATGTTCAAGGTCTGGCCTTTTCCTTAGTTCTAAATACTGGGCCAGTGTTGAGTTCAGTTTGGTCGCTCAGTTGTGTCCGACTCTTTGCGACCCCATGAATCGCAGCACTCCAGGCCTCCCTGTCCATCACCAACTCCCGAGTTCACTCAGACTCACGTCCATCGAGTCGGTGATGCCATCCAGCCATCTCATCCTCTGTCGTCCCCTTCTCCTCCTGCCCCCAATCCCTCCCAGCATCAGAGTCTTTTCCAATGAGTCAACTCTTCACATGAGGTGGCCAAAGTACTGGAGTTTCAGCTTCAGCATCAGTCCTTCCCATGAACACCCAGGACTGATCTCCTTTAGAATGAACTGGTTGTATGTGTAGTCTACACTAAAATATGGTTTTTCTAGTCTTTTCTTTGTTGCTCTTTAAAATATTCTTCTTCCTTCCAATTCTTATTTCTTCAGACAACCAAGGTTGTTGATTAACGTTAGTCACGTGTGATGAGTAGCAGACTAAGACTCCCATTCAAAAGATTGTTTATCAAAATTATTTTTTCTTTATCTCTCTAGAGAACGAAATACAGAGAATTTTCTTACTGCCCTTGTGCCTAGGCGAGAAGCTTTGAGAGGAAGAGTAGATCCTAGTACTCTTAGGAAGAGAGAAAATGAAAAAAGATTATACGTTGTTTATTCCTTCATAAATGTCTTGGTTTATTCTGAAGAGATAGAGAAAGGAATCTTAGGAGAAAAATCATGAAACCATGATTTGCCAAGGACTTAAAAACTAAGATACTTTTAAAGCAGCTATAACTTTTTCTGTCCTTATAAATATTCCTTATCATACGTTCTTGGAAATAAAAGGAATAAGAAGGAAGACACTCTGAACTTGCAGGAATTATTGACAGAAACCTTGAAAAGGGACCAATATCTGTACTTAGGACTATTTCCATTAGCTGTATACAGCACGTTTTCATCTTTTCTTTTCTTGGCAAATCCCTAATTTTTAAGTAAGTTTGATAGCCTCCTCCTCTAGTATTCCTAAGCCCTTGAACTTCTCTACGTCTTTTACTGAACCGTAACATCCAGTGTTAGAAGCTACATGATAAAGCCTGATAAAAAGTGATTTCTCCTAAGATGTGACATCTAAGTAAATATACACATGTGTTTGAACAGTAATCTGCTTAATGATGTCATATTTTGAGTCTATCAGGGAACATTATGAGAAAAACGAGTGTAATATGATTGCCAGCTTCTCACTGGCAGATGAACTGAATAGAGCTAACAAGACTTTGATGAAGAGCTAAGTCGGTTTGCTTCCCTTGAAGTCCCTTCAGCACCGTGACCCCTCAAGAGAGGAGTTCCTGGAGTGGGGACAGTACTAGAGTATTGTCAGGTGCTAGGGGAGGGGAGGGGAGATGACAGCTGTCTTCTCTTCTCAGCTGGTGATGAGGGAGCCACAGCGTCTTCTTTAGTGGTGGCTTAGGACAGTGTAGACATGGGGCTTGTTCTCCCTCATACACTCCAGGCACCAGACCATTTAGGTGCTGCAAGCTGGGCTGATTGTGAGATAATCTAGGGAGGCTTGAGAGAAGAGAAAATAGCTAATGAAGAAGGGAATGGGAGCTTTTAAAATTACTTAACTCTAATTCTTGATGCTAGTGACTCAAGTTCCTAAAAAGTTTTCAAGTGTAACACTATAAAAGAACTAATGGAAAGGCAGGAAGGAGAAAAAAATAGATATATTAAAAAAATTTTTTTTAAACAATTTCCTGCTGTATGTGAATCAAAATTTTATTTTTATTTAATAGTCAAAATACTTACTATCTGTACTTGGGGCAGAATCAATAGCTTGAAAAAAATCATGTTAATGCAAATATAGTAAAGATTTTCAGTGACTGTAGATACTTGTTCTTAAAATATGGTTGTGCCCTGTAGGGAGTATAGCTGCTTAACAGGTGACGCATTTGGTAACCATGGCTTCCCAGTAGACAGAGGCATCTAGTGGGTCTAGGTTTCCCTTCTAGTGGATTTACTTTCTAGTGCATGTAGATTTCCTGCTTCCTTTTACAGAGGTACGTATTATACCCAGTATGGCTCAGATCACCCCAGTCTCAGTATGCAAGTAATCTGGTATTTTGAAAGTTAGTGGCTGATGTATTTGAATTGTCTGAGCCCTAAAAAGGTAAACTGAAACCTGTGTATGAACTGATCCCTTGTGCTTGGACTTGGTATTAAAATGAAGGATAAAGACTCAGAAAAATTGTAATTTGACTTGGCTTTTACTTGTATGTATACTACTATCTGGAGAGTCCCAAGTACAGGAATTAATTATATTTTAAAGTGAAAGTTACTCTGTTGTGTCCGACTCTTTGCGACCCCCTGGACTATACTGGAGTGGGTACCTTTCCCTTCTCCAGGGGATCTTCCCAACCCAGGAATTGAACTGGGTTCTCCTGCATTGCAGGCAGATTCTTTCCTAACTAAGCTATCATGGTACCATTTTTGATAAGGATGAACATTTCCTTGTAAGCTGATGATAACCTGACTATAAACACTTTATTGACAGACATACTTTTTTCGTTGTTTTAAAATGAGAAATGTATCTGGTAGTCATTCAGCTACCTACCGCCTGTCACAGCTCAGAGGTAAAGGATCTGCCTGCAATGCAGGAGACACGGGTTCAATCCCTGGGTTGGAAAGATCCCCTGGAGGAGGAAATGGCAACCCACTCCAGTATTCTTGCCGGGGAAACCTCATGGACAGAGGAACTACAAGAGTTGGACATGACTTAGCATCTACACCACCACCACCACCACCATCTGTCACAGAGATGTGGGGAGTTACAGTTTGGTTTGAGTTTTCTAAAATGCTGTTTGTAAAGGAACGTGGATCTGACTTAACGTTTTGGCCAACAGCCTGTGACTGCAGTGGCCGATCTCAGGAATGCTACTTTGACCCTGAACTATACCGTTCCACGGGCCATGGTGGCCACTGTACCAACTGCCAGGACAACACCGACGGCGCCAAGTGTGAGAGGTGCCGGGAGAATTTCTTTCGCCTTGGGAACAGGGAAGCCTGCTCTCCCTGCCACTGTAGTCCTGTTGGTAAGTGACAGCCAGGGTGTGCTTCAGCCTGATGGGTTGGGAGACAAAATAAGCATTTCCTGTATCCCCAGGAAATAAAGCTTTGTTTTCTTAGGATTCTCACAGGTTAAATGTAGAAGAGTGAATATTGTTATAATGTGTGAATGACTTGGCATCAGCCTCAACTCTCTTTAACCAGGTGGAGCGTTTAGATGATTTTCTGATGTGTATAGAACTGGGGTTGGCCTGAGTAATGGTTTTATAAATAATTAGCAGTAAGATCATTGAGACCATTTGAACTTTGACTGTAAAAGGTTGGTTAGCTGCTCCGTGAGTTCTTCCTTGTTAATGATTTTGTTTAGTCTAACCTCTTTGGAGGACTAAACTCCTGCAGCATGTTGCTGTGTGTTCAGAAGAGCTGAGAGCTCTTAGTCTGTTTTCCTTTTCCAGGAGTTTGAACTTTATTTGCTGTTCCTGCCTGTGTATACTTAAATTCTAGACACAGGCCCTAAGGAGCCTGTGCTTGTCCACAGTACCTGATTTTGCTTGCAGTTTATCATGGGTACAGAGTTATTTGTTAGTATTTTTCAATAATTATGAGTAGATCATCTTAGGGTGTATGTCTGGATAGTTTAAATGTCATAGTTTAAAGGGGTATGGTTTTGAGGGAGTTCTGTTTTAAAATTTGACCTTCATTCTCTTGGTTACCATCTACACCCTGAACACAAATCTACATACTGAATTTCAAGCATTGTTTTTAGTTACCAGTTTTCTTTCTTTGAGACATTAGTTTTACTTTCCTATCTGGTGGTTGACGGTGAGTGCTTTATATTTCAGGTTCCCTCAGTACACAGTGTGATAGCTATGGGAGATGTAGCTGTAAGCCAGGAGTGATGGGGGACAAGTGTGACCGTTGCCAGCCTGGGTACCATTCTCTCACTGAGGCTGGGTGCAGGTAAGATTTTTTAAGGGAGTGGAATCCAGTTGTAGCTGATTCTTAGTAATAGATCTTGTAGCTTATCTGCAACCATATAAACATTTCCCCCCATAATAATTATCACCAAGATTTAAGGCTTCTAGCTGTAATGATGATCCAGGATGATTTTGTACAGAGAAGAAGCAGTTTTTAATGTCTAAATGTGATGGGTGTCCTTGACTGAAATAAAATCCAAATACAAAGATGACTTTAGGATTCATTTTGCTTTTTTATGTATTTCTTTCTTTTTTTAAAAAAATTTGTTAACGTGTAAAACAAAAGACTGACTTGGAGAGAAATTTATTTATCCTCTTATTTCATCATTTCACAGGCCATGCTCTTGCAATCCTTCTGGCAGCATAGATGAATGTAATGTTGAAACAGGAAGATGTGTTTGCAAAGACAATGTCGAAGGCTTCAATTGTGAGAGGTAGCTCATTCTTTCTCTGGCTGTGTTGTGTCTTCTCTCATATTTCAGATACAAAAAGTACCTGGTTGTATCTTAATCTCTTTCAGATGCAAACCTGGATTTTTTAATCTGGAATCATCTAACCCTAGAGGGTGCACCCCCTGCTTCTGCTTTGGGCATTCTTCCGTGTGCACAAATGCCGTTGGCTACAGCGTTTATTCTATAACCTCTACCTTTGAGACTGGTAAAGTAGACCTTTCCTTCTGTCCCCTAGAATTTGGAGCCTAGGCTTACAGTATTTAAAAAGTCAGTAACTCTTTGAAGATTTTTTGAGACTATCAACACTTTTTCTTTTAATGTATGTGATTTTTGTTTGGCTTTTAATTTAATGAAAACATATACAGATGGTTTTAGACTTTACCTGGGAGTACAAATGTTATATAAAATAAAGAAAAACACTACTTCAGAGGTATAGCATATATAGGTACTGTTACAGCCTCCATTTACTCAAAAACTTTCATTGATGACTTTGTGTACATTTTATGGAATATAGAGGACCTGAATTCAGAATGTTTGCAAGGTAACGGCACTTGTGTTTTCATCCTCCGCTTGTAGATGAGGATGGGTGGCGTGCAGAACAAAGGGATGGCTCTGAAGCATCATTTGAGTGGTCCTCTGAGAGGCAGGATATTGCCGTCATCTCAGACAGCTACTTTCCTAGGTACTTCATCGCCCCTGGTAAGTAAGGCTAGGAAGCCGTGTAGTGTGGTGTGTGATTGTGTTTATTCCTGACCTCACGTTCTTGCTCACCATTGTGTCTGCCTTCCAGCAAAGTTCTTGGGCAAGCAGGTGTTGAGTTATGGTCAGAATTTCTCCTTCTCCTTCCGCGTGGACAGGCGAGACACTCGCCTCTCGGCAGAAGACCTGGTGCTTGAAGGAGCTGGCCTAAGGGTGTCTGTGCCCTTGATCGCTCAGGGCAATTCCTATCCAAGTGAGACCACTGTGAAATACGTCTTCAGGTAAGACAGTTTGGTTTATAAAATCTGACTTGACCAAAATTATAAAAGTGGTTTCTTTTCTAAGCGCCTCAGGCCTCAAGGTGTGTATTAAAGAAAAACTTCGAGGTTCTCGATGTGACTTTGTAAAAGGGAACTTTCCCCTTGATTACCTGTACCTTTTCCAGCGGTGTGGTCAAACCAACAGACTCATCTCTGATGTGGTTAGGCCGGCAGAGCTGTGCATTGTGGATGGCATGGATGACTAAGAAATACTTTCTCAGCACCCAGAATTGTCCTTACAGAGGTTAATGTGCCCCCTCCTTTTTCTCTAGGCTCCACGAAGCGACAGATTACCCTTGGAGGCCTACTCTTACCCCTTTCGAATTTCAGAAACTCCTGAACAATTTGACCTCTATCAAGATTCGTGGGACATACAGTGAGAGAAGTAAGTTATGATATAATTAAGACAATCAATTAAAATGATAATTAGGAAAAAGGATCCATAACCAAAAGGTTATCTCTAAAGTCCTAATATTATAAACCTGATCCTAAAGAAGTGGTATAATAAACTTCCTCATCATACATGAATTGTGTATAAGAGTAATGCATTTTGAAACGTCTCTTAAGGATCTGGAGAAAATTACCCCCAAATTAGTAAATGGTGTTGTCTTATAATGGGTAAGCCTATTGAGGTTACATTATATATATAATTAGATTTTTCTAAGAATCCCAGTGTAATTCTACTGGCTCACATTACATAACCTCCATTTCTTTTTACTTCTTCCTATGTAATTATCAAGCCCTTTTAGCTACATGATGAAAAGTTAAAATTTACTGAATGAATATTTGTTATAATTTTGATAAACAAAGCTGTTTTTAAGTGTGCCTTTAAATTGTTTCCCTAAAATTTTTTAGAATAAGGACCTATTTCTGTAGAAAGGTAGAGCTTGCTGGGAGAGAGGAATCAGAGCATTGGAGTGGCATTGGAATGGCATCAGCAGCTTCGCTGTGTTGATTTTTGAGGTGCCTGCATGAATATCCAAATGAAAATGTCTTATAAGTAGTTAGAAATATGGATGGGACTTAGATGGGACTGGAGATTTAGAATCAGAATTGTCAACATATGGGCAATCATTTTTAAACTTGGAAATATGACAAAAAATGTAGGAAGAGAAAAGAAGCAATCCTGGAAGCACAATTATTTAAGGACCATGATCTGAGACTCAAGAGAAAAAAAGAATTTTAAGGAAGAGGAACAGTTAACAGATCGAGAAAGACAGTACAATTGGATTTTGTTATTTGGCAACCAAACAATCATTGGTGACTCTTTATTTTAAGAGAAATGTTGAAACAAGTTAGATTGCAGTGGATTAATTAAGCAAATTAAATCACAAGTACATTTGAAGACGGAGTTGGAAGCACTTTAACAGTAGAGATGTCTTTCATGATCTAATGTTGAAAAAAACCCATAAATATGTTAAAAGTTAAACTAAGTTCAAAGCAAAAATAAGAGATGTCCTTTAGCCTCAGGTTGTCAGTTTCTATATAAACAAGTGATATTTCATAACATGGGGAGATAGAGTTAAAAGATAAGACTGTAAGAGATAGGAGTGGGATGAAAATTAAAGGGAAACATGCTGGTATAATAAAAACTTGGCCCTTCCGTACGATGTTCCTTTTGAGCCTGTCACGTGCACTGTTAGGCTGGATAAACCACTGAGCTAAACCAATATAAGGCTTTCTCTATTTTTATTTTCTTTTGAAAACAAGAAAGTGTTATGATGCATAGGCATAATGGCTTTGGAATAATTATGTTTGTCAAAGTAGCCCTGATTATTCGAACTTATTTAATTATTTTTGCTGTTTTATGCAGGGCAAAAAATAGAGTTGTGTGGTCCTTATTGACAGGTGCTTTCCCTGCTTTCTAACCCTTAAACTCTATCATCAGTGCCTGCTTTTGTGGCAAAAGAACAAAAACATGGCTTTGTGGCTGTGGCCTTAAACTCTTCCTGTTCCCACATTCTTCCTTCTGTCTTTTCTTGCCCCAGATCATTGTCCAGTGCTTTTCGTTTTTCACATTGGTGATTGGGTGCATGTGCTAAGTCACTTCAGTCATGTCCAACTCTTTGCGACTCCATGGACTGTAGCCCGCCAGGCTCCTCTGTCCGTGGGATTTCCCAGGCGAGAATACTGGAGTGGGTTATCGTTTTCTCCAGGGGATCTGATTGGGAGAACTGTAAAATTGAAATCTCTGTGTGTGTGTATGTGTGTATAAGTGTGTGTGTGTGTATGTTTAAAAAATAAAAGTTTGGTATACTGCCATTCCAGATACCTAGCACCAGGTACCTGGAGAAGGCAATGGCACCCCACTCCTGTACTCTTGCCTGGAAAATCCCGTGGACGAAGGAGCCTGGTGGGCTACAGTCCATGGGGTCGCTAGGACTCAGAAATGACTGAGCGACTTCACTGTCACTTTTCACTTTCATGCATTGGAGAAGAAAATGGCAACCCACCCCAGTGTTCTTGCCTGGAGAATCCCAGGGACGGGGGAACCTGGTGGGCTGCTGTCTGTGGGGTCACACAGAGTCGGACACGACTGAAGCAACTTAGCAGCAGCACCAGGTACCACATAATTGCTCAAAGTGCTATTTTCTAGTTATCTTCTCCAGTAGATAAATTAAACTAATGATTGGCTGTCTCTGAAATTTTGAGTCTGGTTATCCTTTAGCACTGATGACTTTTCATGAAGTTTTGGAAAACAGAAGCCAGTCCAATGATCCTCTTTCCCCCCACCACACACAGGTGCTGGCTATTTGGATGATGTCACCCTGGCAAGCGCTCATCCTGGGCCCGGGGTCCCCGCAACTTGGGTGGAGTCCTGCACGTGCCCTGTGGGATACGGAGGGCAGTTTTGTGAGGTGTGCCTCTCAGGTTACCGAAGAGAAACCCCGAGCCTCGGCCCGTACAGTCCCTGTGTGCTCTGCGCCTGCAACGGGCACAGCGAGACCTGCGACCCTGAGACAGGTGAGAGCACGACCTTTGGGGACGGCTGGACCTAAGCTCTCTTCAGCAGGCGGGTCAGAGATGCCCGCTGTCTTGTTTGCTTGGACGCTCGCCTGTCTTCTCACACCTGCTCTCCAAATAGGTGTTTGTAACTGCAGAGACAACACGGCCGGGCCCCACTGTGAGAAGTGCCGCGATGGCTACTATGGCGATTCGACCGCGGGCACCTCCGTCGACTGCCAGCCCTGCCCGTGTCCTGGGGGCTCCAGCTGTGCTGTTGTCCCTAAGACACAGGAGGTGGTGTGCACCAACTGTCCTACTGGAACTACTGGTGAGTCGGCTCTACCCACAGGAGCACTTGGGAAAGAAGAGCTTTGGAAGTTTTTAGGATTTTCTGGTTTAGTTCTGTGACTAGTTTTCCCAGCAGCAAAAGTTTTGTTGGAAACAGGTTTATTATGGATTCATAAAATGCATATCTGATATTAATAGTAGCTGACATAATATTTATGGCCAGGTGCTTTCCTAAGCACTTTAACATATACGGCCTCATGAATGCTCACAACCCTCTGAGATAGCTTCTTGTAGAATCCTCAGGTTGTTTGTTGCTGTTTAGTCACCAAGTTGTGTCCGACTCTTTTGGGAATCCATGGACTGTAGCCCATCAGGCTCCTCTGTCTGTGGGATTCTCCAGGCAAAAATACTGGAATGGGTTGCCATTTCCTCCTCCAGGGGATCTTCCTGACCCAAGGCTCCAACTCAAGTCTCCTGCATTGGCAGGCAGATTCTTTACCACTCAGCCACCAATATTTATTTGGTCGCATTGGGTCCTCATTTCCCTGACTAGGGATCCAATGCACGTCCTTGGCATTGCAAGGCAGATTTTTAACCACTGGACCACCGGGGAAGTCCATCCTCAGGTTACAGCTAAGAATAGAAGCACAATTAAGTTACCTGTCCAAAGATGGATGGCTGGGCATTGAAGGAGCTGGAATTTCAGCCTAGGCATTCGAGTACCAACAATGATGATTTACAAGATACTTTCTCTTATAAGATGTGATTCAAAACTTGATTTTCAGTTTGTGAGACCGCCCGGGGATTCTTGATGTAAAGTGGCATTTTTAAAATTCTTAAAATTTTTCTCTAAATTGTTGTTTCAAATGTATCAGAGCCCATCACATTTAGTTGAGAATAAAATATTTTTGTAGCTTTGGATATACTTTTGTTCCCATTCTGTGAGTTTCTTTCTTTTTGAAAAGATCACTGAAGTAGATCCTTGCTAGCTGCTCCAGGAGCTGCCTGTGCTGGTTGACAGAGGAGCCTGGGGCTCACTGGTGACAGTGTCCCTGCTTCCACTGACTGGAGTCTCCGTGTAATAAGAGAGGTTCTGGCCAGCCGGCCAGCCTTTGACTCCACTATAAGCTCTTTGTTCAAAAAACATTGCTACAGAGCGTGAACATAAACAGAACAACCGAAACACTGAGCTCATAATCTGCATCTCTCTTGTCTCATCAGAAACACTCTAATTATTGGGAAACATTAAAACACTCCACCTTCCTCCCATTCCTCCCCCTGACCCCACACCGAGCGCCAGGCAGTGCCACACAGGGAGAGCCAGGCATTTGCTTAAGGCAGTTGAGGAAATGAGGAGTAGAAGTTAGTATAGAATTTCATATTTTTAACTTTTTTTTTGTTGTTGTTTAATAAACAAAACAGTGGCCCAGTAGAGTCTCTTACAAATAGACTTCTCCAGCCTCATTCCCCACCACCTGCCTCTGCACTGGTACCCTCTTCTCCAAGCCCCCCTGGTCTTGTCTTCCCACAGATGCACCCGACTAGCCTGCCATGAGGTATTGCTCATGAACTAGAATGCTCACCCAACTCTCTTACCCAGATCTTATTTTTCTTAGCCAGCTCCTAACTGTTCTGTGGGTTGAGTTGAATCATCACTTCCCCAGAATGGTTTTCCTCAGTGAACCGTCTGTGCACCTGCCCCAGGTTCTTAGGACCCTTTACTCTGCTGTCACAGAGTGTAGTAAGGATCTCACGTGTCTACACGCAAAAGCACTTAACAGAGCATTTTGATAAGAGATCCTTCTACTCATTGTTCTTTCACTGGTCAGTGAACTGAACAGTTAAGCATTGTGGAGTCATTCTCATGTCTATACTAAATAGTACAGATGGTGAAGTAAAAGTGTTGGGGATGCTTATAGAAAGATGGAATATCATATAGGAGATTTTAGAAAATGTTGTATTAGTCACGAATTAAATGCTTCTCACAGAATATTTGTGAAATATACAGCTGACTCTTGAACTATATGAGTTCAGGGTTCAAATCACAGGTTTGAACTGCGTGGGTCCACTTACATGCGGATTTTTTTCAGTAGTAAATACTGAAGTACTACAGTCCATGGTTGGCTGGATCCACGGATGTGGAATTGTGAATACAGAGGAACCGCATTAGGTGGGGGCTGGAATTTCAGAATGTATTTGTGGATTTCTGACTGTGCAGGGCAGCAGTCAACCCCCCCACTCCTTGCATTGTTCAAGGGTCAAGTGCATTTGTTTTATGAGGTATCACCTGGATTGAAGTAAATGATCTATAGCAATTCTTGAGGATGTTAATTAGGATATAGAAGTCTGCTTGAAACCAGCACAAAACCTGTAAAAAAATACACAGTATTATCACTCCTTAGTTCCCTATATTCTGCTTTGCTTTTTGTAGTGCTTTTTAGCTGCTTGATATTTTTATGTGTATTCATTTGTTTGTTGCTTGTCTCCCCTTCCATCCCCAGAGTTAAGGTCCTTGAAGCAAGGACTTTGCTCTGTTTTATTCACCTTTGTATCCCTAACACCCAAAATAGTGTTTGGCACACATGTTTGTTGAATGAATGCAAGTATTTATTAAATAAATGAATAGAGGTTGCAGATGCAAAGTAAGATGTTCCTCATTTAGAAGACTGTTGAAGAATATGAATAACTAATGATAGTCACTGAGATTTTTGTGCATGATTCACTTCTGCTTTTAATACTTAAAATGATCTTTTCAGGTAAATTAATAATACTAATGTTTTTTCAACAAAATTGTTTGAGTGCATGGCTTTGGGATTATGAAGATGAATAAAGGAGGGTCCCTACTCTCCAGGGTCTAAAAGTGGAGGGAAGCACAGAGATCGTTTTCATACAGTGTGGTTAGTTCAGATAAAGAAACACATTCAAGAATGCTAAAGGAGAAAAAAAACACCTCTCCTGGTACGGGAAGGATAATAAGAGAAGTCTATAAATTGCCCAAGTCATGTAAGTAGTATAGTCTGGATTTGAACCTACATCCTTGACTGAAACAAAGGGGCGGGCTAGCTATAGCTTTGGAGGATATTTTGCAACAAGAGCTTTTATGGGCTACCACGTATCTCTGACTTTTCTAGCGGATTTTCCCATTGCTTTAAGACATTTGAATGCGTCTTTTTGGCTGCGTCGGGTCTTAGTTGTGGCGCAGGGCGTCTTTCGTTGCAGTGCACGGGTTTCTCCCTGGCTGCGGTGCGTGGGCTTGATGGTTGCAGCACAGGGGCTTAGCTGTCCCACAGCATGTAGGATCTTAGTTCCCTGACCAGGGATCAAATCTGTGTCTCCTCCACTGGGAGGCAGATTCTTAACCGCTGGACCACCGTCCCTAAGACATTTAAAATATGGATCATATCTAAATTAGCTAAAGTAACTGATGAAAAAACAGAACTGAAGTACTGTCTTAATCCTACGCTGGAGAAGGATCTTGTGTCTGCAAACTGTTGTATTTACCTCAAAGGCAAAAGGGCCCCTAGCTTCCCATCCCCTTTTAACATCCTGTTTCTTCACGTCCTGCCCCATCCCCAGCTAGATCTTCTGTTACCTCATCAGTGGTCTCTCTTTGCCAGATGGAGTGGTCAGTTTTCTGTCCTTATCTGACCTGGAGTTTCAGCAACACTGGATACTGCTGACTACTCCCTTTGCTCCAGTTTCTCCTCTTGCCTTTTGTGACTCTTCCCTCTCCTTAGTTTTCTTCTCCCTTTCTTCTCTTCTTTTGGGTCTCCCTTTGATCACTTCTGTTTCTTATCCTGGGGTTTTCATGTCAACTTCATCTGTATTCTCCTTAGATGAGCACCTCTCACCTTTAGACTTCAAAAACCTCTCTTTGCCTACAGCTAGAAAATCCATGCCTTCAGTCCTGACCTTGCTCTCTTGAGGGCCAGCTACCTACTTGCTGTCTCTACCTGAATGGTGGGTAGGGAGCCTTCTGTCAGCCCCTCCATATCTATTCTCTGTGCTGCTCCACCGTGATGAGACCTGGGTGTGCCACATCACATGGCCACCTCCACTTGGTGAGAAGCACATAGGAGATTGGAGAGGAAAAGAGGATGAGGGCAGAGTATGTATTCCAAGGCCCCATGTCAGAAGCGTCTCTCGGCTCTTGGCAGGTGACCTTCTCCAAACAGCTCTTTCTGATAAAGTTAGAAACTGTTAGGCTCTGGTAACTGCTTGCCCCCTGAGGTCAAGGTGCCTCCTGAGGTCAAGGTTATGGGCCCCTGCGTTACTGTCCTGAGTGCTGCACTGTACTTAAGACATCTCAGCACTCTCCCCTGCCTTCTGTAGATGCTGTCTTTATTAACTCTGCTCCAGTGTTGCTAGTTTGAAGGTGCCAAATATTTTCTGTTATGACTTTGAATCAGACAACCAAAGGAATCTCACATTTAAGCAAATCCAAGCTAGGTCTTTGATTGTCTCCAGTTCTGACTCTGTTCCTTCCCTGGTCTTTCTCTCCATCCACCTGCTTGCTCAAGGTAAACTCCTAGGCTTGTCCTTGATTCTTCTTTCTTTCATTGCCCAGGAGTCAGCCAGAAGGTGTTAGTCTCTCAAGTCTGACCACCTTCTTTACCACTTTCACTGGTAAGCACCCTGTGCTACACCATCGTCGTCTCTCACCTGAGATAGCCTCCTAATTTGCCGCCATGCTTCACTCTGCTCTCCTACAACCCATTCCCCATACAGCAGCCAGAATAATACTTTAAAAATGTAAATGAGATCTCACCACTTAGAACCCCCCAATAGTATCTCACTGCACTTTAATTTAAACCCAGTTTCCTTACTGTGCCCTACACGGCTGCTGTTACTGCTTCCACAAGCTCATCTTGCTTTTCTGGAACATTCTTCCCTTGAATATTATCATGGTTTAGTTCCTTGTGTCTCTTCATTGTCATCCCAAATATCTTCTCTTACAGAGGAACCACCCAATATGAAGTAGCCCTTGACCTGTCTCTCTTATCATATTTTCTGTTTTAACTTTTTTATGCGTGTCAATATCTGATGTGGTCTTGTTTATTTGTTTGTGAACTCATCTCCCTCAGGGGCAGCACAAGCCTTGTGAGAGCAGAGACCTCATCCACCCTATTCTCCACGTCATCCTGGACAACCCTACAACAGTCTGTACATGATAGATGCTCAGGCAGTATTAATGGGATGAGTAAATGAACAAACCTCTAATTCTCCAAAAAAAGTTTAGGCTAATTTAGGTCCAATTGGCTACAAAGATACCACAGACATAACTTGAGCTAATAATGGTGGGCAAGTGGAAAAGGAAGGATGAGGAGCAGTGAGTTTAATGTAGTGGAAAGAGTCTTGAATGCTAGCTTTGTCTGTTTTACTATTAGTTCTTTGGTTGTGGGCACATTTCTTAGCCTGTCTGTTTCTTTCTCCATAGTAAGAATGAGTAGCAAATGATGATCTCTGAGGTCTCTTCTGTGCTGGCTGACACTGCTCAAACAAGGATTAGTAGATGCCTTTTATGTTTTAAGAAAATGATCCTGCCAAACCTGCTGTATGGGGCTTCCCTGGTGGCTCAACTGGTAAAGAATCTGCCTATAATGCAGGAGACCCAGATTTGATCACTGGGTCAGGAAGACTCTCTGGAGAAGAGAATGGCAACCCACTCCAGTATTCTTGCCTGGAGAATTCCATAGACAGAGGAGCTGGTGAGCTATAGTCCATGGGGTCGCAAGGAGTCAGACACGACTGAGTGGCTATCACTTTTTCAACTCTGTTGTATGAGAAATGAATGATATGAAGAGGCATTTTCAGGGACTTCCCAGTGGTCCAGTGGTAAAGAATCTGCCTTCTGATGCAAAAGACATGGGTTCAATCCCTGATCGGGACACCAAGTCCCGCACACTACATGGCAACTAAGCCCGTGCATTGCAACTAGAGAGTCCGTGCGCCATAGCAAAAGATCCAGTGTGCGGCAACTAAGACCCAGCACAGCCAAATAAATAAGTATTTTTTATAAAACCATGTTTTAAAAAAACGTCATCTTTCACTTTTCTCAGTGTTATTGACAAAAACAGACAAAGGTGAATGTGCCAACCCTTGGTGCTGGAAAGGTTAGTAAAGCCTCATTTACAAAGCACTCTTAGGGCATGATTTCGTTAATCCTCAAAACAGCTGGAGAAGGAGGCAAACCGGGTGCTGTATTGCTGAAGAAGTGGAGACGTGTCCAAGGTCACCCCAGTGGCCGGGCACCACGCCAGAGCTGCAGCCCAGGTCTTCTCTCCTAGGCTGATGCCGTGTCCATGGCACCGTGTAGCTTTGTGCCTCGTGGTTCCTCCAGACTGTCTGTAACCAGTGGCACTAGAAACATCTAAGGCCTTTCTCTCGTAACATCAGATTGTCTCACACGCAGGTAAAAGATGTGAGCTCTGTGATGACGGCTACTTTGGAGACCCTCTGGGTAGTAACGGCCCCGTGAGGCTCTGCCGCCTGTGCCAATGCAATGACAACATCGATCCCAACGCTGTTGGGAATTGCAACCGCCTGACGGGAGAATGCCTGAAGTGCATCTATAACACAGCCGGCTTCTACTGTGACCGGTGCAAAGATGGATTTTTTGGAAATCCCCTGGCTCCCAATCCAGCAGACAAATGCAAAGGTAACCAGCCATCGGCCAAATCCTCTCACAGTTACACTTACTCATCCTGAGTGTGACTGCATGGTCTCTTTAAATGTTTACAGTTGTCTGGTCTAATGCAGCACTGTTCCATAGAGGTATAGCGTGAACCACTTACGTAATTTAAATTATTCTAGTGGATACAGTACAATAAAGAGAAGCAGGTAAAGTTAATTTTAACATTGTTTTTATTTGACATGTCTAATGTATTATCATCTCAGCAAGTAATCAATAAAAAATGCTTGAGATGTACGTTTTTTTTTTCCGCACTGCTTCTTCAAAGTCGAGTGTGTGTCTCACGTTGACAGTGCACCTCCGTTTGGTGACCGGTGGCTGCTATATTGGACAGCACAAGTCGAAAGACTCTTTGTGTGTCGTTTACACTTGAGGGCCCCTCTTGGGTGATGCACATCTTTTGCTGTCTGTGTCTTCCTGCTGTAGCCTGTGACTGCAACCCCTACGGGACGCTGAAGCAGCAGAGCAGCTGTAACCCCGTGACCGGGCAGTGCGAGTGTCTGCCCCACGTGACCGGCCGGGATTGCGGTGCTTGTGACCCCGGATTCTACAACCTGCAGAGCGGGCAGGGGTGTGAGAGGTGAAATGGCGGGTGCCTTTGGTGCAGGCAACCTTGGCTTTTTTTTAATTGTCACAGATGAATTTTTGTAAGTTATATTTCACAGTTGGTTTGGCTTTGATCGGAAATTATCTGAGTGCCTGAAACAGGCAAGGCAACCTTTAGAGGCGATGCTGGAGAGCTGTAATGAAGTAATGAGAGCAGAGAGTGGAAGGCAGTGGCACCAGCTGTGTCACCATCACCTGAGCAACATTTTTTTAAAAAAATGCAAATTATAAGGTCCTTTCTGAGACGTTTAGAATCAGAACTTCTGGGGTTACAGAGGCTGGGAATTCCCGTTTTCAGAGCTCGAGCCCAGCGCCCATGCAGTGCCAGGTTGGAGAGCCATGGGAAGTGGTCTTAGTAGTGGACCAGCAGTATGTGTGTGGGTTAGGGTAGAAAAAGAAGATCTGAGTAGAGCTCATGAAAATTACTGGAAGCTCAGGAACCTTGACATCTGTCATTATTAAAACATTTCTGTTTTCTGGTACAAAATTGTATCAATCCTGTCCTGAAAGGGAAAAAAAAAGAAAGGTTTGCTTAAAGTCTGTTTTTCTTACCCAAGAATTGTCATGTGTTCATTTATTAGGTGTGACTGCCATGCTTTGGGTTCCACCAATGGACAGTGTGACATCCACAATGGCCAGTGTGAGTGCCAGCCTGGCATCACCGGTCAGCACTGTGAGCGCTGCGAGGTCAACCACTTTGGGTTTGGACCCGAAGGCTGCAAACGTAAGGGGCATGGGTGGCATACAAATCTTCAGTCGCCTTTCATCCCCATTAGAACTGTGAATCCAAAACATTTTACCAGCCTTTGTGTAGGCCTACAGCTCACAGTCAGGACTATACCCAAGTCCTCAGAGATGCTTTATTCCAGAAACATGATCCATTTCTAAAACTCAGAGGACCGAAAGCCTCTCTGGTTTCTTAGCAACCACCCGACTTATGTCTTCTTTTATAGTGTTTCTGATTCTTCCTTTTTCTGGTCTTTCATATTTCCAAGTGATTACCCTTTGATTACCGAGCCGCCTCCTGTGCTTAATGAAACTTTTTAATTGATCACATTCTTCGTCCAGATGATGAAGCTGTGAGGGACTCTGCTCAGACGTGTTTGTTGACTTACTGACTGCAGTTGCTTCCCACCCTTGGGGCCCTTTTGGTGCGCTTACATGTCCACATCTGCTGCTCCTTGGCATAAACACTTGCCTGGAATTAGGCCGCAGAACAGTTTGGGTTTTTGCTTTCTGAATTCCTTCGTTTCTCCTGTGGAATGTAGCATAGGTCATTGACTCCATTCAGAGAACAACATGAGTAAACAAACTACAAAATAATGGAAAATCAGCACTAGCATTTGGGTGTTCTAGTTCCTTAGAGAAAGAAAAAATTAAATGGTTGGAGAGATGAAGGTAGAGATGAATTCTTGGAAGTGCACGAAAAAAGCACTTTCTGTAATGGACTGATTTCTACTTCATAGACTAATTTGTATAATTATTCAGTCATAGGAAATGTGCCCCCTCCAAAAGATGCTCACTTTACTTTAAAATTTACTGTTGTTTTAAAAATGTCTGTCGTCTCTGCTGAGCAGGCATAACCATTTAAATTCTCTTAAATCAGACTGTTTTTCACAAAGCATCTACTTCTAATGATAGTACAGTTGGCTTATTGATATCATTCTGAGCTTAAAGAAAATGCACTCTTCCATTTTTTCCTTAGTATGTACCCTTTTCCTTTATTCTGCAGCCTGTGACTGTCATCCTGAGGGGTCTCTTTCCCTCCAGTGCAAGGACGATGGTCGCTGTGAATGCAGAGAAGGCTTTGTGGGGAATCGCTGTGACCAGTGTGAAGAGAACTATTTCTACAATCGGTCTTGGCCTGGCTGCCAGGAATGTCCAGCTTGTTACCGGCTGGTGAAGGATAAGGTCAGCTGTCAACAGTACATGCGTTCTTCATTCAGCAGATGTTGAATGGGCACTTCCTATGCTCTCAGCTCTAGAGAAAATATGGTGAACCAGATAGATCCAGCCCTTTGTTCTCAAGGGCTCAAGTGCTGACTAGGAGACACATAATAAAAATTAAAGAAATACTAACTGAGCTAAGTACAAGAAAGAATGCAGAGAATAACTGGGGAGAACTACTTTCTTTATAAAGCTTCTGTGGAAACTCACTTAAGGTGAGATCTGAAGGATAAGAAAGATCAAGCTAAAGGAGAAGTGATGGGTAGGCTGTTCCAGGAAGCAGGAACGTGGGGTACAGTGGCCTCGAAGCTTGAGGGTATCTGGATCCTGCTGAATGAAGAGGGAATGGTTTGTGATAAGACTGGAGAGGTCATTAGAGACTGCTTATGTTGCACCATGTTGACCAGAGTAAGAAATTTAGATTTTATTCAAAATCCAATGAGAGTGCACTAAAGAGTTTTAAGCTGGGAAATTCAGTTTACACTTCAAGAACACTCTCCTGCACGCAGTTGGATGGTTAGGAGTAGGGCCAAAGGGAAAGCCTAGACTGAATTAGATAAATATGTGTGTTCAGCAAGGCAGGATATAAGAGAGGGTCAGGATAGGGAAAGAGAAGAGTCAAGGATGGATCTTGGGTTGTTTTGCTTAAGGTAGTTGGAGGCACTACTTATTGAGATGGAGATGATTCAGAGAATACATATAAGAGGAAAAAAAATCAAGGGTATAGTTTTGGATGTTAAGTTGAGAATACCTATCAGAGAGCCAAGTGACGATATCAGGAAAGTAATCTCAAACAGGAGAGAGCAGTCAGAACTGGAGAATCATCAGTATGCAGAGTTTAAAGTCAGCGGAATCAGCCTGACAGTTTTACTTTTGAAACCAGAGAATTGAGGAATAACTACTCCTGTTATCTACTTAAAAGTTTTCATACGTGGAGTATGTAGACCTCCACACTTACAGAGCACCTCTTTGATTATTGTTTCTGCAGGTTGTGCAATCAAGTTCTTCAGGAATGTTTATACAGCCTACATTTCCCTTTTCCTTTTTCATTATGTTTAGGTTGCTGATCATCGAGCCAAACTCCGGGAATTAGAGAATCTCATTGCAAACCTTGGAACTGGGGATGAGATGGTGACAGATCAAGCCTTTGAGGATAGGCTAAAGGAAGTAGAGAGGGAAGTTAATGACCTCCTTCGTGAAGCTCAGGATGTCGAAGGTACACAAAGTTAAACAAATGGGTAATTTCTGTGAGGTGGGCCGTCTTTAGATGTGGCTCTTAGTTCAAGGTTAAATAGTATGGTTTTATAAAATCCTTTCTCAGTTTTTAAAGTATGTTTAGAATATGAGTGATTTCATTTTTTAAACATGTAGAAAAGAACCTGTCAATGTTTTAAGATACGCTAAGCAGAAGTAATTCTCTCGTTACATCAGACATGGTTAGATGTTAAAACCCAAGCATTTTATAAATCCTTGGATCAAGGTGCTCACCGTTGGTCTGAGGTTACTTTTGTGTGGGGTTTTCTCCATCATTGAAACCCAGGTGCTTCCCAGATATTCACAGTAAGTGCTCATTAACATTAATACACTTGGTGCGGCAATGATCAACTTCCCTATTGACGCCATTTCCACTATGAGTTAGAGAAGTCTTGTCAGGGTACGGGTCAACGAAAACTAAATATGTTGATTATTTCCTGTTGTAAATGTTCCTAAAATTTTATAAAATGATTGACATATAGAAGGAAGAAATTGGATATGTCTGGTTTGAGCAAGTTTGTTTAATTTTTGTAGAACAGTCCAGAAATTGTTTTATGAGGTAAATTTTTAGAAATGGAAAAATAAAATGAAATGTGGAAAACATGTTTTTTGTTTCAGCTGTTACATTTTAAGTCTTAAACCTAGATTAAGAAGAATTTATAGGTTTCCTGTTCTGTATAAATAATGGTGGGGTTTTTTTTAGAATGTTCATTTTTCAAATTTTGACACACGTTTTTCCATTAACGTATTCTCCTGTAACAACAAATTCGTATCTGTCCTGCCATATCCGTTGAAGAGTTGAATGTGGGGTGGTCATTCTTAAGTGCCGATCAGCCACCTAAGAGGGTGGGGTGTGGCACACAGCTCTGGTGCCAGCACCTCGAGCTCAGTCAAGGGGCAGGAAAGCGAGGTCGACCAGCACTGCCACTCGTCCAGGCTCCACACCTTGGTGCAGCCGCAGCACACAGGGCTCTTCTCAGCCACAATGGCTACGGCCTTTCCTCTGCCCAAGCAGATGATTCTGTGGGATGAAGCACTAATAGGAGCCATGGCCACCACACTTCCCCCGGAGCAACCTGAAGGATGGGGAGCATAATGGGTTCCTGCTTCTGCTAGCTTTGGGAGCCACCAGAGTGAGGCTGGGGTTTAAAATCCACTCCCACTAAGTCCTGGTTCATGGAGTTCCTGGCTGACCTTTCCCACTTAGGTTCAAACTAGCCAAGAATAAGAATGTCTTCATAATGATTTATCCTTTCAGACTCTCCCTAAGTATTCATTTGTAGTTTAAACTTGTGTTTATTCTTCAGTTTTAAAAGGAGATTATGCAGTACAAGTGGACACTTGGAATTAGAGGGCTTTGAAGTGATCCACTTAGGTTATCTCTTCCCTTTTGGGGGGATACTAGTGTTTCTAAAGAACTGGCCAGAAAGATCGATAGATTATCTTCTTGGAGTTTGAAATGGAAGCAGCTTCTTAACTTCACTGGCTGCTTCCTAAATCTAAGTGATTCTCCATAATTTCAACTTGTTTTTTATTTTGTGTTGTCAAAGAATCTTTGGATTGTCAAAGAATTGTTTAAGTAATATCTGAATGGGGTCATTCTGTAGTTAGATGAGCGTTTTGCAGTCTACCAGCTTTGCATGTGTATTGATTGGGTGACCCTGCTTCCAAGATGTTGTTTTCCAAGACTGTATTCCTTTGTTGATCTTGACTTCCAACTTCTTACCTCTTGAACATGCCTTGTAAAATTCATATGCCAGCACTAGCATCATACAGAATTAAGAACTAGTCAGTTTGAATAATACTGACTTAATGGTTTCTGTCGGAGAAGGCAATGGCACCCCACTCCAGTACTCTTGCCTGGAAAATCCCATGGATGGAGGAGCCTGGTAGGCTCCAGTCCATGGGGTCACTAATAGTTGGACACGACTGAGTGACTTCACTTTGACTTTTCACTTTCATGCATTGGAGAAGGAAATGGCAACCCACTCCAGTGTTCTTGCCTGGAGAATCCCAGAGACAGAGGAGCCTGGTGGGCTGCCGTCTATGGAGTTGCACAGAGACGGACACGACTGAAGCAACTTAGCAGCAGTAGCAGCAGCAATGGTTTCTGTATATGTATATTCTCATGATGTGAGAATTTTAATAATGTCAGAATTATCTTTGTATGGGCTTATATTTGTTTCTTGATGGATTAGGGTACAGCTATGAGGTTTAAATCAAATGGGCAATATTAAGAAAGAACAATTCAAAGAACTATTCAAAAGCAGAGATCAGTCTGAAATTACATGGATGTGTGGGGTGGCAGCAAGAGTCTACTTCATTTAAAATTTTAAAAATGGATTTAAAGTGCTGTATTTCAACTTCTGTTTCAAACTGAGTTTTCCCTAGTTTAGAATACTGTGCAGCTCTCAGGGCTGGGAGTGCTTTTACCAGCATTGTGTTTTTATTCAGTCTCACATGTGCTGGGGTGTCAAAATCTTCGCTTCATTGAGTATGTTTTGAGTGTCTTCTCTTTGCCAGTCATTGTGTAAGACTGGGATGCCATGTGGAGTAAGAAAGGAGGGCCTCGTTGTCAAGTGGGAGAGATGGTGTGTTTGTCTCCAGTTAAACACAGTCGGAGCCCATGGTTGAATGTAACAGTGGCGGCACTGCTGGGCACAGTGAGGACTGACCAGCTCTGCTGCTGGCTTCGAGGAACTTGTCAGAAAGATGCTGTATTTGGAAGTGTGATGAGAAGCAGTGCCTCAGATTTCATATGAGATGATACACCCCCCCTTCAGATAATTTATGAACTTTCTTCTGCACTGCTATTGCAGATGTAGACCAAAATTTGATGGATCGCCTCCAGAGAGTGAATAACACCTTATACAGCCAAATTAGCCGTTTACAGAATATCCGGAATACCATTGAAGAGACCGGAAACTTGGCTGAACAAGCACGTTCCCGGGTGGAAAGCACAGAGCAGTTGATTGAAATCGCATCCAGAGAACTTGAGAAAGCAAAGGTTGCCATTGCCAATGTGGTGAGTGACTGGGACAGTCTGAGGTGGGACGGGGGGAGCCCCTTGGTCATTGACAGCAAGTCTTCCTGGTAGTGGAGTGCTTCCTCCGATAAATGACACCTTGTATCTTTTTATTAGTCTCTAAACATGGAGGAAGAAAGCTACATTGCTCATAGTTGCCATGCAATAGTTATCCCAAACTGAATTAAAACCAAAGGACATCTGGGTCCTGTCTCTTGTTTTGGTCCTTCCAGGCAATTTAAGCTTTCTTTATTCTCCGCTGAAAATAGAAATAATAATCTGTAGTCAAGGATGCTGATATTAACTGAAGATCTCTTAAATGAAGAGGCATTCTTTCTCTAAATAATCTTGATAAAAATTTAGTTTTGATGCTTGTTTATTAATATAAATAATCCCCTCCCTTGAGATCAGTGCCTTGTTTCCTTCCTCTTCAGTCAGTCACTCAGCCAGAGTCTACAGGAGACCCCAACAACATGACCCTTTTGGCAGAAGAGGCACGGAAGCTTGCTGAACGGTAACCTCCAGATCCCTTGTTAATGATTAAGTTATGGCTTATGTTATGGCATGTACATGCTCCATCCTACACCACAGACACTTCCCACATTATTACTTCTGCAAAGTTTGCTCTTTTTTCTGAAATGTTATGTACCGTACTCTGAAAAGAACTACATGTACTCTTTTCCTCTTTTCTTCCCTTTCCTTTGATATTAGAATATTTATTTTTAGTATTAGAATATGATGGTTTGGAGGGAAATTGTATCTACATATCTAAGGAAAATTTAGATTTTAAATTTTGAAACCTTAATAGATAAGCTCAGAACTTAGCTGCTTTTTTAAGGTTATTAATTTAAAATTTTTTGTTTATTCACTTTCGGTTGCACTGGGTCTTTGTTGCTGCGTGTGTTCTTTCTCTGGTTGCGCTGAGTTGGGGCTGCCCTTTGTTGCAGTGTGGGATTTCTCATTGCGGTGGCTTCTCTTATTGCGGAGCACAGGCTCCAGGGCACACAGACTCGGTGGTTGTGGCTTGTGAGCTTCGTTGTTCTGCAGCATGTGGGATCCTCCCAGACCAGGAATTGAACCCATGTCCCCCTGCATCGGCAGGTGGATTCTTAACCAATGGACCACCATTGAAGTCCCTTGTCATTGTTGTTTTTAATTTTGAAATTTTTAACAAAAATGTTTTATTTTCAAGTTTCAATAGAAAATATTTAATAACCCATCATACATGTGAAAATTAGCCAAACAGATCATTTCATTCCTGATTAAAAGTAAAGCAATTTCTTAAGAAGACTTTAAATTGTAGAAGGCATCAAGTTAAAGCATTTTTTTAAAAATAAAATGGCTAAAAATGTAGTCCTTGTGAGGGCAGGCGTTTTTGTGTGCTTTATTCATTGCTAAAGTCCCAGTGCTTGAAACAGTATCTGACATATAATAAGTACTCAATAAATGTTTATAAATGCATTGCAGAACAGTAGACCTCATGGGTCTAGGGTGCTTAAATAAAACCTGATAGAATTTTGGCCTCAGTGTCTGAGCAATTGCTTTGGTTTATTGTTTTAACGTATGTGCTCTCTTTCTGTACTTTGTAAATGTGAGTGTGTGAACTGCTGTAATTTAGTTCATAAAGCATTCATGGTTTCAGAGCTGGATTTTCTGATTAAAAGAAGACAGCTGAAAACATTATAGAAAGCTCCCAAGAAAAATTAGGTCTTGGAGATAAATTAATTGTGGTGTACTTCTTGTATGAAATTTGAAGGAAAGTTTATCAGATCAAAAAAGCATGGCCGTGTATTGCAGTATGATGGTGTAATATGAAATTTTAGAGCTGAAAAAAAACCTTAGCAGTTGCTCAGCAGTCCCAGTTGACGTGTTCTTTGCCATTTGGCATTAAATTGCTCTTCCTAGGTTGCATTTGAGAAATCTGAATAGTCAAAGGGGTTTTAAGATTAGGTAGTAACAGAACCAGAGTAGCCATTAAAGATGAGGTCTGAGATTTGTGTTTATGACTAGAGAAATGAGTTCTTGCCAGCACACATAGTTTCACGTATAAATATTCTTAAATAATTAAATTTAAAAGTAATTTTTAGGAAGTAAAAGCATTTGTCCCTACATATTTTATATCATTAATCTTCCTGGGAAGTGTCATTTTCTCAGATTATAGAATGCTTATTTATAAACTCAGCCCCACTGAAATGATAACAAAATTCCAAATTTATAAGACTTTTCAATATTTGTGGAACTCTGCCCACAGTAATATATGTATGTAATAAGGTAAGCTTTACCTGAATTCTGCGTCTTTCCCTATTAAAAGGTTCTGTTTCATGACTTGTTTTTCCTGTTATGTTATATAGCCATAAACAAGAAGCTGATGATATTGTACGAGTAGCGAAGACAGCCAGTGATACCTCAGCTGAGGCATACAATCTGCTTTTGAGGACACTAGAAGGAGAAAATCAAACAGCATTTGAAATTGAAGAGCTTAATAGAAAGTGAGTACAATTTAAATTGTTCTTGTAAGTGGCACCAGTTCAATGAAGAATTAAATGCTGGTGAGTTCAGGCCAGACATTCATGCAGTAAAGTATCTTTTATTGATCGTGCTTTTGAAATGATGCAGTAATTAGAGCAAGGGATCTGGAGCCACAGAGATTTTATTTGATCCAATTGCTGTATCAGCAGAGAATGGTAAAGACTAACCATGTTACTTAAAATGCTGCATAAATGAAAAGAGAAAAAATAATCACAGAATAAGCAGAGAAAATAAGCTACATATATTTAAAAAGTGTCTGAAATAAGAAAGCGTATGGTACATTATATGCTATAAAGTGATGAGAAATTTCTTAAATAGAAATTTAAGTTATATTGGTATTAAATGATAACATTTTAATATAGCATTTCTTTGAGGTTTTGAAAATACTGTCACGGTGATTTAAACTAGAATGAATCTGATGAGCATTAAGATGCTAAAAGGAACGTAGGTTTTCATTAGGTCACATCTTTTGTTCCTTAGGTACGAACAAGCAAAGAACATCTCCCAGGATCTAGAGAAGCAAGCTGCCCGAGTACACGAGGAGGCCAAGAAGGCTGGTGATAAAGCGGTGGAGATCTACGCCAGTGTAGCCCAGCTCACGCCTGTGGACTCGGAAGCACTGGAGGTATTGGGCTGACAGCCTGCCTGCACAGACTTGCCACCCCTACTCTCTCCCCACCAAACACACACCCACATGCCCCCTCAGTCTGGGGGAGCACTCTTCTGACTGCCCCTCAACTGTCATCAGTCCCTATTGAGTTGGCCAGAAGGTTCGTTTTGGTTTTTCCATAAGATCTTATATGATATTGGCCAACACAGTACCTCCTCTGACCTCCCATTGACTTACTGGTAAAGTCAGAGTTCTAGGTTAGATACGTTAATACACCCCTACCCTCACCCCACATAAGGAACAGGCTCACCCTTTTCAGTGAATGAGTGAGCAAGGCAGCTTGTTACTTGTTCTCACTCCTCCCTGCTGTGGCAGGGGCCCCGATAAAGCTTTGCCTGAAAAAACTTAGTGAGGTAAAGTAATCCTGTGATTATAAACATTAAATAGAAAAGACTCCTTCATTAATGAGTCCTTAATTTGCAACCTGCACGGAGCCCGAAAAAAAGAAAAGACTCCTTCAGTGATAGGAATAATCACTTCTAAATATAAATTATATCTGACACCTAGATCGTTGCTCCCAGGCACTATCTGCTTTTGAACAAGAGAGAAATGAGTGGTTTAAATGAAAGAACTATGTCAGGATGCTTTGGGGCAAGTAAAATATTTGGGGATTGATGATATTTTATTTCATCTGTACTCTAATCGTGAATCCTCACACCAGGTTCTGTATAAATGGTGTATTTTTTACATTAAACTTGAAATATGTTAAGTTTCCATTCTTATGTCTGAGGTCTTGACTGTGTTTTTATCATAATATTTTAAATCTCCTCAGACATGTACATACTGTTGTCGTTGTAGTTCAGTCGCTCAGTCGTGTCCGACTCTTTGTGACCCCATGGACTGCAGCACGCCAGGCTTCCCTGTCCATCACCATCTCCCGGAGCTTGCTCAAGCTCATGTCCATTGATATGGTGATACCATCCAACCATCTCATCTTCTGTCATCCCCATCTCCTCCTGCTTGCAGTCTTTCCCAGCATCAGGGTCTTTTCTAATGAATCGGCTCTTCGCATCAGATGACCAAAGTATTGGAGCTTCAGCTTCATCATCAGTCCTTCCAATGAATATTCAGGATTGATTTTCTTTAGGATTAACTGGTTTGATCTCCTTGCAGTCCAAGGGGCTCTCAAGAGTCTTCTCCAACACCACAGTTCAAAAACATCAATTCTTTGGCTCTCAGCCACCTTTATGGTCCAATTTTCACATCCCTACATGACTACTGAAGAAACCATAGCTTTGACTATATGGACCTTTGTTGGCAAAGTAATGTCTCTGCTTTTTAATATGCTGTCTAGGTTTGTACATACTTAAGATTTCCTATATATGGAATTTGATAATAGGCAAAGCTAATCTATGATGATTTAAAAAACAGACCAGTGACAGCCACATTGTTGGAGAGGTGGGTGGGAAAATGGACTGGAAAGAGATACAAGGGCATTTCCTGGGTGGAAATACTGTGTATTTTGATTGGAGTTTGGTTACACAGGTGAATATATTTGTCAAAACTCATTAAACTAAGTTCTTTGCATTTTACTGCATATAGGTAAGGTATACCTCTTTTTTTTTTTTCCTTAAAAAGGTCCATAAAATCTTGCCCTGTGCTATTCTTTTCAAAACTACGTACTAAGTATTACAGAGTTACCAAGGCTATCTTTTGGGCAGTTTACGTTGTTTTTTCTAACATATGTGATCTTGCTTGCTTTTCATAGAATGAGGCAAATAAAATCAAGAAGGAAGCTGAAGATCTGGACCGTCTGATTGACCAGAAGTTGAAAGATTACCAGGACCTCAGAGACGACATGAGAGGCAAAGAATTTGAAGTAAAGAAACTTCTGGAGAAAGGAAAGATTGAACAGCAGGTTGGTTTGCTTTGCAGATTGCTTCATTTCATGAGGAAAAAATTGAAATTGTCTGACTGTAAGCTGTGTCTGAGCCGTCACCACAAATTGCAGAAGCAACAAAACCCACAAAGAAGAAATCAGAGGAGAGTGCTCTGCTGATGCCCAGGCCTAGCCTGTCGTATGCTGGCTGCTCAGAGTGGGGTGGCCTGGAGGCGCCTGGTCTGCTAGGAGGGAGGAGGGCTTTACCTGGGAGGCTCTGTCCTCTGATCTGCCATGTGTTTGCAGACTGCGGACCAGCTCCTTGCCCGAGCTGATGCTGCCAAGGCCCTTGCGGAAGAAGCTGCCGAAAAGGGACGAAACACCTTACAAGAAGCCAATGACATTCTCAACAACCTGAAAGGTATGAGAGGGGAGGCAACAGAGTAAATGTCCTCTGTTAGGCTGGTCTTCTTTCTTTTGTTAAAGATTTTACTATGAGATTTTCTGACCACATACAGTATGAGCGATAATAGTATAATAAATCCTGTGTACCTGTCATTCAGATTCAACAATTAAGATTTTTACTACACTTACTTTATCCCTCAGCACCTTCCCTACCTTTTTTATGTCAAATATTTCAAAGAAAAATCCCAGAGTTCATGTCATTTTACCCATGGTATGAAAACCAAAAAATATATATATATATTTATTATAATCAAGATACGCTTATTTATCTGTTTAGTATTGGTAAATTGAGAGTATCTTTAATTTTCTTTGCCAGTTGCATCTCAGTCTTTGTTTTCTTTCTTTACCCAAGATAAAAAAGAACTACGCTCAATTCACTGTATAGCCTTGAACTTGCCTCTGATAAATACAAGTTCTGTAAATACAGAAGCTTTATAGGATAATGATTGAATGTATGGGCTCTGCAGTGGGTTTGAGTTACAATCCCTGATCTACCTCTTACTCTTACTGTGAATCCTTGAAAAAATGATCTACCTTTTTAATCCTCAATTTTCTAACATATACCAATGATGCAGTTACAGAAATTCCTAAAGCTCTCAACTCAGTACCTTACACATAGCAAACACAGAACAAGCTACATCTTTCAATATTGGTTGAGGTAGAGGTGATAGTGTCCTTGGTTCTGCATGAAAATAAATGTTTCAAGTGAGAATTTGCCTTGCAGAAGCAGGTGTTCATTCTCATGAACCTTCCATATAGAGCCGTGAACTTTGTTCTCCTAAGATTTCAGTCCCTGTTGTTTCTCATTCTTTTCCCCTGACTTCCATTGTTCATAAAACAAAATCTCATGACAGCTCCCTGAAAGTTTCCCTTTTGGCTTGTTGAGAGTTGAGTTCAAATGCATTCCTTGAACCTGTTTTAGATTTTGATAGGCGAGTGAATGACAACAAGACGGCTGCAGAGGAGGCCCTAAGGAGAATCCCTGCCATCAACCAGACCATAATTGAAGCCAACGAAAAGACCAGGGAAGCTCAGCAGGCCCTGGGCAATGCTGCTGCAGATGCCACCGAGGCCAGGAACAAGGCCCACGAGGCGGAGAGGATCGCCAGCGCCGTCCAGAAGGTGTGCACGCCCCTCCTGTCCGGAACCAGGCCTTGGCTCACATGTTCTCTATTCTCTAGTTGTTTTCCAGGTTCTTTCCAGAACCCCCCCCCCCACACACACACTGAAAGGTCTTGCACATTTTTTCCTTGACTCCCTTAAAGTTATATTACTCCATCTTTGTCATTCCTTTTTTTTTTCTTTTTTTAACCAAGCATTAGAGCAGGTAACCATGTTGATTAAGAGGGGAGAGTTATTGAAAGGGTCCTTTGGGACTTCCTTGGCAGTCTAGTGGTTAAGACTCCATGCTGCCAATACAGGGGGTGCAGGTTCAATCCCTGGCCAGGAAACTAGATCCCACATGCTGTGTGATACAACAAAGGAAAGAAAGGGTCCTTTACTCTAAAATCTCTACTATGTCTTGGTGGCAGGGTCTGAGTTGTGAGGAGGGAGATGGCTTCAGGGACCCATAGAGTCCCCTCCCACAAAAAAATCAGACTCTTTCTAAATAAGGACAATTCCCTGCCATGGATAGTTTATTTTTTTCTGTCTTATTTAGAGTGTCAAGTCTATACAGTGTTTCATGCCCCCTCCCTTCAAACATATTTCCGTATCTAAGCCACACTGTTTTAGAATTTTTATAGCTGCCTGTGCCAGGATTCTTTCTCCTCATCTTAAAGAATAACTTTAGGCTGGCTTTTTCCTACTTACAGATCAGTCTGTTTCATTTAAAGGAGAGATTGGAGCTGATTGTAAACTTACATGTGTTTGAAAATCACACGCATTTTTTAGTTTATTTAGAGCAGATATATCATATTTCAGGATTATGGACTTTTTGTACATTATAATGAACTGCCAGCTAGAATAAGACTAGCTTTGAAAAGAAAATTATCCATGTGAAAGAGTCTAATCAGTGTGATGCGGTGGAAAGTATACACCAGTTAAATGTTGCCGCGATGTGACCCCAACTACAAATGGCAACAATAGAACAGGAATTTTTATTAACTGGATTAAATAAGAGGATACAAATTACAGTGCTTTGTAAAATAGTATTATGTTAGGTGGTAATGTTATTTTTTTCATTACTGCTATTTGTAGCCCAAATAAATGATAACATAATTCAACTTACAGTACAAATTATAGGGCAAATTATTGCCCTGTTGTTTCTGGATCCAGTTTTGAGTGGCAGAATCCTTTAGAGAAAGGAAAACATTTTTTCATCAGCAATTGTTTGTTTTGTGTCTAGAATGCTACCAGCACCAAGGCAGAAGCTGAAAGGACTTTTGCAGAAGTTACGGATCTGGATAACGAGGTGAATAATATGTTGAAACAACTACAGGAAGCAGAAAAAGAGCTGAAGAAAAAACAAGAAGACGCTGACCAGGATATGATGATGGCAGGGATGGTGAGTGATTTTGGCATTTTTGCTAATGAGTAGAAAGTGAAGGGTGTTCAGTGATGAAAGATTCCGGACTTGTTGAGGAGTCTCTTTCCTATTGACTTCTGTTTTCAATTGTGTTTCCTGATCAAGAATTGGGTTAGTTAACTTACATAGAAGACAAAGAATTTGGATCTTCTGCCAGACTGTTGCACAAGAGTTCCTTTCCAAAGCTACTCTCAATTAAAAGCAAAACATTGTTTTACACATTTGAGGCTTTAGGACATTTGAAAGTATGTATTTATATTTTTGAATGAGTAATTCATAAATGGGATATAGTCAGAAAGGGAAAAAAAAAAGGAATGCAATGAAAAGTTAATTTCCTTCCTCCTCTTAGTCTCCCAGCAACTTGCCTTTAGCAAAGACCAGTTTCTTGTGTAAAAGGACAGATTTGAAGATGACAAAACATACCAAACTTAATCCAATTCAATTTTTCACTTATTGTGATGATGTGTATACATAGCTCTGTTTTTAACAAAATTAACTTGTGAATGCATGGTCCCCCAAAGGACTGGGGTCCATTTTTCTGTTTTATGCAATGTTTTGCTTTTAAAATACTAGTGCAGTCACAATGTAAATAATTTATTTCCGGTTCAATTTGATTATAATCACAGTAATGACAAGACATGAACTCCTTTGTGTGGGCTTCCCTCATAGCTCAGCTGGTGAAGAATCTGCCTGCAATGCAGAGACCCCAGTTCAGTTCCTGGGTTGGGAAGATCTGCTGGAGAAGGGATAGGCTACCCACTCCAGTGTTCTTGGGCTTCCCTGGTGGCTCAGCTGGTAAAGAATCTGCCCGCAATGCAGGAGACCTGAGCTCGATCCCTGGGTTGGGAAGATCCCCTGGAGAAGGGAAAGGCTACCCACTCCAGTATTTTGGCCTGGAGAGTTCCATGGACTTTATATCCATGAGGTCACAAAGAGTCAGACACAACTGAGCGACTGTATAAATGATCATGGTAGATCATTTTCACCTTGGGATAGAAAGAAGAATTACTAAGCTTGTTAATCTAATGAAGAAGTCCTTGCTGCTGCTGCTAAGTTGCTTCACTCATGTCCGACTCTGTGCGACCCCATAGACAGCAGCCTACCAGGCTTCCCCGTTCCTGGGATTCTCCAGGCAAGAACACTGGAGTGCGTTGCCATTTCCTTCTCCAATGCATGAACGTGAAAAGTGAAAGTGAAGTCGCTCAGTCATGTCCGACTCTAGCGACCCCATGGACTGCAGCCCACCAGGCTCCTCTGTCCATGGAATTTTCCAGGCAAAAGTACTGGAGTGGGGTGCCGTTGCCTTCTCCGAAGAAGTCCTTAGGGAAGTGATAACAGAAGTATCCCTTTGCAAATACCTTATTTTATTATGCATTTTTTGATTTTTGTTTTGGATTATCTGAATTTTCTGTAGCAAGGTATGTCTCAAGTGAAAATTCCCACATAGTAAAAATGTGTGTTTTTCATATGTGCTGAGAGTCTCTGGATTTTATTTTTTTTTAATGCAGTCATAGAATCATGAGATTTATAGCCTGTTGAAAGAAGGGAAAAGATATATATTCTCTATATCTTCATACCCTCAAAGAGGGTATGGATTCCATTCAAAGGGAAGAAAAAACATCTATCTTTTATTCCTTCTGGTAAATAATTTATAAGGAGCAGAGGGCACCCTCATATGCATTATCCCATTTATAGTTAAATAGCCTGAAAGGCCAGAATTGCATCAGTATTACTGGAGTCTGTAACCTATTTTTTTAAGGAAAAGGGTGAAAGCTCACAGTTGTTCCTAGAAGAGGGGGCTGCAGACAGCGGGATAAATGCCATCGGTGACTTGCAGTCTGAGGGCCAGCAGCTCTGCTAGGATATTCGCAGACTGCCCGGGAAGACACAGTGGCTGCGATTTGAACAGAGATTAATCATTTATTTCTGAAGGTTTTTTCCTCTTGCTTTCTTTTCTTTTTAAAATTTTCACATTGTTTCTCTATCCAAAAGTTTTGTATTTCTCTTGACCCAGAAAAAAACTAGGAAAAACAGTTCTGTGGTGGAAAGCTCAAAGCTACTGGTGTATATCCCAACCAGATTTATTTGTGAGAGCATCTGTTTTCTGAAACTTAGACACTTCCTCTTCCATTGCCATTTCCTGTGACTCATGCAGAAGCATATTTGTTCAGGTTTCATGGAATTTTCCCAAATAGATTTACCTTTGGTTGATTTTTTTAAATGTAAATTGTATTGTCTCAGTTTGTGTGTGTATGTATGTGTGTAATTACAGGGGGAGAGGGAGTTTTAAAAGAATATCACATAATTAGGAAAGTTTTCTGAGAATAGGCTATTTGTGATAATCAAGTCTTGGAGGACATGTTCTAGTTCTAAAATGTATTAATTGTTTTTGTATTCTTCCTTAAAAAGTAACTTGTAGGGACTTTCTGGGTGGCCCAGCGGTCAAGACTCCATGCTTCCACTGCAGGGGGCGTGGATTCAGTCCCTGGTTGGGGATCTATCCCACATGCTGCATGGTGTGGCTGAAAAATAAATAAATTTAGTTAAATTTTTAAAAAGGAGAAGCAGAGAACCACAAAAAATTTTTATAAGTAACTTGTTTCTGCTTGATGGGTTTTATTTTGAATACACCTTCATGTAAGGTGTATTTCTCACTTTGAGTAAGAAAGTGAGAAAAAGAAATTATAACATCCATCTTTGAAATACAGTATAGGTATACGACTACCTCTTTATGACGATCATGTAAATTAAAAATAGGAGCATCCTCAACATGAAGACAGGACCCAAAAAATCCCTACAGTGAGAGATTATAGTTTCATGAGTTAGAAGAAGGGAAACCATCTGAAAATTAGATTTGTTGACTCATTGGGGAAAGATATTTCAAGAAGACGAAAATGTATCATTTATTATTTATCCTTTTTTGGTGTACAGGCTTCACAGGCTGCTCAGGAAGCCGAGATCAATGCCAGAAAAGCCAAAAACTCTGTTACCAACCTCCTCAACCTTATTAATGATCTCCTGGAGCAGCTTGGTAAGTAACTGTAGTCAATGTAGGCAGTCTTTGAATACTTTGTACTGTTCTTGGGATCTGAGATTGTTGACTCAAAGTAGATATTACAGTGCAAAGATTGTATAAACTGAATCGTGACTTTTAAGTTGTATTAATTCAGCATGTACTTACTAGGTCCTTCCATGGAATCTGACCTCAGTATTGGAGTCTGACCATGATCCAAGGACTTAATAAAATTTTAAAGGTTTGCTGCCAGGTAGCATGGCTCTTTTATGGTCAAGGTTTATAATATAGTTGAGCAATGATCATTCTTAGCTCGTCCCACTGGCAGAATGTCTTCAAAGAGTTTGAAGTGAAGGATTTCAGTGATAGAATGAAAGAACACTGTAAAGAATAATCTGATGAGCTGATGGTTTTTATGCAAAATGAGATAAAAGGCTTTTGTTTTGAAGGAAATATGAGCATATTGAAATTTTCCTTTAATCCAGTTTGATAGGGAGCAGGCCTCATTATAGGATAGATGTACTTTTGTCACCAGTCTGCATTATAGAGCTGTAATTTCTCCAACCAGTGAGCTTCCCAGGTGGCACTAGTAGTAAAGAATCCACGTGCCAGGTAGCAGACCCACATTTGATCCCTGAGTTGGGAAGATCCTCTGGAGGGGAGGGCATGGAAACCCACTCCAGTATTCTTGCTTGGCAGAGGAGCCTGGCAGGCTACAGTCCACAGGGTTGCAGAGTCGGACACGACTGAAGTGACTTAGCACGCACACGATGCTCATAACTAGCACAGCTGTGTAGCAAGGCATCCTGTTTTAATGTATTAGTCTTTAAAGCTTGGTTTTGGTCAATGTTTTGTTTTGTGGGGTGTGTGTGATATTTTTATCTGTCTTAATTTTGAAGAATAATAAATTACATGCCAGCAGATGGATTTTAAAATGAAATAAGCTACAAGAGGTAGCTTTTGTGGCAGAAAAGTTTGGCTTTTAAAGTACGTCAGACTTGGATTGGAATCATTGCTTTGTTGCCTGTAAGCCTTGCAAATTTGGGCAAATTACTTAACATCTGAGAATCATTGATGTCAAATGGTCTTGTGAGAATTTAATCAAGTACAGTATACATCAAGTACCGTAGCTGGCTGTCTGTTTTCGTTTATATAGAAATAGTTGCTTTCAAAGGGACTCTTTTTCATGCTAATCTTAAAGCAAAGCTTTGCTAAAATTATTTCAGGCTTTCAACCCTGGCCATTCTCCACAGGAGGGCTTCTATAATAGAGTCTAACTCTGGGAGCAGGGTAACACTCCCCCAAAGCAACCCAGTCTCCCTGATATCGAAGAGCTGAGGGCTTAGGGTTCTAGCTTAAAGATTTTTATGTTTATTAAAAGGCACTAAAAAGACAAAAAGATTACATATATAAACACGAAAAAGGGATTAAACGTTACTAGAGGACCTTCAAACCACAAGTAAGGCACAAGGGCTAGGACATAGTAGCTATATATTCAGAAAACATTTCACAGACACCATACTCTGAGGGAAAAAAAAAAAAAAATCCAGCCCCAATATTCATTATGTGTTCTGACCATCTCTGCTGGGTTAGGTCAGTGTTTGTACTTGGTTTGCATTTAGTGCCCCCTCCCTTTTTTAACTAACTTTTACTGGAGTATAGCTGTTCTGCAGTGTTGCATTAGTGCTTGCTCTTCAGCGAAATGAACCAGCCATGCACACACACATACCCGCACCCTTCTGGACTTCCTTCCCATGGAGGTCACCGCAGTGCGTTAAGTAGAGTCCTCTCTGCTGTACAGTGTCATTAGTTAGGCGTCTAGTTCTCAGGCCACTTCCGTGTGGTAGCAGCTGCTGGTCTTCCTTTATAAAAAGGCTGGTGGGTTTGGGGGCTGGGGGGAGGTACTTGTGGAGTGATGTCGTAATTCGTACTGAATGCGTCTGTCCTCTTCTGACTCTGTAGGGCAGCTGGACACAGTGGACCTGAACAAGCTAAATGAGATTGAAGGCACCCTGAACAAAGCCAAAGAGGAAATGAAAGTCAGTGATCTAGACAGGAAGGTGTCCAACCTGGAGAACGAAGCCAGGAAGCAAGAGGCTGCCATCATGGACTATAACCGAGACATCGAGGAGATCCTGAAGGACATTCGCAACCTGGAAGACATCAAGAAGACCTTACCCTCCGGCTGCTTCAACACCCCGTCCATTGAGAAGCCCTAGCGTCTTCCTTAGGGAGCCACTGTGAGGCCACAGAGTGCCTGCACACAAAGATTACATTTTTCAGACCCCTGCCCCCCACTCTCTGCTGCTCTCCACTGCTGTCCTATTGAACCAGGAAAAGTCACAAAGTTTGAAAGAGAAGCAAATTAAACATCGTGAATCAGGAACAAAGGGTTCTATCTAATAAAGTCTCTCTTCCACTTACCGGCGCTCCTTCAGACCCACCTGTCCCTTCCGAATCGCATAAGGACGTGGCATCCTGCGTTGCTGTACAGCGGCTCACACACTTCGTGGGAACCATTGTATGCCAGGGCTGAGCAAGTAGCCCTCCCTTTCTCTCTGATGCCAACAGAACCTCCTCAGTCTCAGTACTCTTGTTTCTATGAAGGAAAAGTTTGGCTACTAACAGTAGCATTGTGATGGCCAGTATATCCAGTCTATAGGCAAAGAAAATGCATCTACATCTCCTGCCCCTCCTCCTTTTAAGCAAAAAGGAGATACACCTCCTGTGCCAAAGGTATTGGTCATTCAGAATGTCGAGAGCCATCATCAGTTGTTTAGCTATTTGAGTTTAGGACACTGAGCCATCCACGGGTAAGGATGCAATGATTTGTGACAGTCTCCAGGAGAATATGAGACTGCAGAAGTAGGCCGAACATTTTCTCAGATGTTAATAATTGACTAGGAAGATAAACTTTCTTCAGATCTTTGGGCAGCTGATACTTTAAATCTGAACGGGCAGCTTGCACTCACCAACAGACGCCTTCTATTCCTATAAGTGGAATTTATACAGAAGAAATAGGGATATGATAACCACTAAAGTTTTTTTTTTTTCCCCAAAATCAAACTAATTCTTAGAGCTTTTTTTTTTTTAGTATATTAGTCTTGGAACTAGTGTTGTTACCTGGCAGAGAAGGGTGGTTGGTCCTTAAGATCTTGACAAACAAAGCAAAACCCTCCTTGTCCTAGTCTTTTCTAGCAAAGGGATAGAACTTAGATGTGACTTGCATTGTCAGGATCCCACGTATCCATTTTTCTTCCATTGGGGAGAGATGAAATATTAGACCCTTCTTTTAGTTTCCATTTTCTTCTGATGTTCCCATCACGTAGAATCCCTCAAAACACATTGTTTGCCAAATCCTGGTGGCAAATGCTTGCACTCAGTATTTCATGCAGCTGCCAACACCATCTAGCTCCTGCACTTTGTGATCCAAACCACCTCTAGACCTTCCCCTCCAAGTGTAGACGGAAGGCCCTTACATGGAGTTTCCTAGTGGGCTTCTCAACTTCTGGTCCTCACCTCTGTGATTTTCTTCCAAGATCACAGCGTGACGATTCTCTGCCACAAACCCCTTCCCCCTCCTGCCAGCCTGCCTTCAAGATTCATATATAGCCTTTAACACTATGCAACTTTGTACTTTGTGTAGCGGGGGAAAGAAACTATTATCTGACACACTGGTGCTATTAATTATTTCAAATTTATATTTTTGTGTGAATGTGTTTTTTTTGTTGTTGTTTATCATGACTATAGAGTAAGGAGTTTATGTAAATACCCTTGTCCTGTTTCTGGAGTGACACTGTCTGTTCACTTCTTCATTTTTCCTCTTCATTGGCACAGTGCGTCTGTATACCTCCTCCTCTTTCATCTGCTGTTCTTTGGATTGGATTTGCTCCCCGTTGGTCTGCCCTTCGCCTTGTGTTTGCAGCATGTCTGTTCTCTGACATTCACACCCACCTGCTTTCCTCCACTCACAGCCACGAGAAAGAGGTACCTGGAGCCCTCTTCCACTGCAGTCCTGGTGGTCTTCAACCACAGCACAGTGTTCTTAACGCCTGCCGCAGAGCAGGAACGCCAGGTTGACAGGGAATGCTGGAATTGGGAAAGCGTGCTGAAGGACATCTTCACCATCAGTGTGAGCCTAGCCAGGGATGAGCCGGAAATATCCTTTCTGGCAGTTGTTTGGACTGGATGGATCATTTTGATTGGGAGGTGCGTGATTACTGAGCACTGGTAAGGCATCAGGGGTCGTGCTGTGGACAGGTAGAGTGGGAGAGGTGGTCTGTCCTTGTTCTCCTTTCCGTCTCCTCCTCGCGTCCCAGAGTTGACTTAGCGGTGTCCTGACCTGGCATCACTCCGCTCCTCCTCTCAGGCCTCTTCTCCCATCACAGGAGGCATGACTCTTTCTTGGCAAGTGTTCACATCAGTGTTTCCTAGCTAGTTCCTCTTGTTACGTGGTCACATCCCAGTAGACGTTTTGGTCAAGGTTGCAGGAAAAGGACTGAAGATAGACTGCGAAGGTGGTTCTCCCACCGAGCCCGTGGGTCACGTTCACTCCAGGAAGTCTTAGGCCACAGTGAAATTGGGGAGATCGGTGGTTTCTTTTCTCCTTTTCCATCTATGTGGTATATTTTTAAACAGAATTTTATTTTTAAAATAAAAGTTCTTTATAAGAGGATACCTTCATTACACTCCTGCAATATAGCCATTATTGTATTGTATAGTTCCAGTTATCTGTATTATATGTAATGAAACTGACAGGGTGGCTGCTGCAGAATGTGGGGTGTCGCGGGGAACATACACAGCTGTTCCCTGGAAGTTTCCCTTTCAATTCCAACTGTGGCCCTTTTCCATGTGCCTTCACTTGAGCTGTTTGCCTTAATCTCTACGGTCTTGCTCTCCAGGGTGGTAAAAACAAAAATGCAACACTTGGCATTTTTTATGTTAAAAAGAACAGTATTTTATTTATAATAAAATCTGAATATTTGTAACCCTTTATACTTGGTGTGGCTTGAGTGTGGTACTGGGGATGTAAGATGTTTTAAAAGGGATGACAAAGGGGAAGCTTCTCATAGTGTATTTTGTGGATGATTTTCCTGAGAACAATCCAGTGTGGGTGAGTATATCACCTGCCAGTGCAGGAGATGTAAGAGATAATGAGTTTGATCCCTGGGTCGGAAAGATCCCCTGGAGGAGGAAATGACAACCCACTCCAGAACTCTTCCCTGGAAAATTCCATGGACAAGAGGAGCCTGTCGGGCTACTGTCTATGGAGCCTCAAAGAGTCAGACACGACCGAACACACACACACCCAGTAGTGTAATACATGTATATATTTGTCTCAGATTGGGATACTTTGGTGTGGTGCAGAGGCTGGCAAACTTTTTCTGCTCCAAATAGTAAATGTTTTACCCTTTGCAGACCTCACAGTGTCCATTACAGCTGCTCTGCTGTTGGAGCTGGAAGGCAGCCGGGGACAATCTGTAAACAAGTGAACGGAGCTGTGGTCCAGTATAACTATTTACAGAAATAGGCCCAGCCGGCGGGCTGGAGTTTACCCGACCCCCTGGTGTTGTCTCACTACTTGATTAAGTGCTTGATTAATGACTGTTGAGGACTATTTTCAAATTATTTGGGCTTCCTGAATTAGCAGATGTATGTAAAGAGTTGTATTTCCACCTTTCAAATACACACATCTTCAGCTAAAGGTACACTCTTCAGATGATGAGAATTGCTCTCAAACATAAGGGAGGAGTTAGGTGCTGGACCAGCAGGCCATCACGAGGGTTGATGCAGCTGGAGTAACTGAAGACCAAGTGAAGAAGTGTGGAGCCACAGAGACAGCGGGAAGCTTTGCTCTGCTCTTCGCCTCTCCTCAGGACCCTGAGGCCCTATGGATGGCATGCCACCTTCCCAGTCATTTGTTGCTGTTCAGTCACTTAAGTCGTGTCTGACTCTTTGAGACCCATGGACTGTAGCCCATCAGGCTCCTCTGTCCATGGGGTTCTCCAGGCAAGAATGCTGAAGTGGGTCACCATGCCCTCCTCCAGGAGATCTTCCTGACCCCGGGATTGAACCCAAGTCTCCTGCAGCTCCTGCATTGTGGGCGGATTTCCCAGTCATGAATCATAACTGATACCTGTGAAAAAGAACCTGCACTCTTCTCATTAGGCTTCTTTGGAGAGAGCTTTAGAGGGCACTAGTTACTAGCTTTCCTACATACCCTGTTCTTGACCTATTTGTATAGATATGATTAAGATGCAGACAGACGTCCAGAGTTGTTATGTCAGAGTGATAAGAGGGATTTTCTTTTGTTTTCGGTTGGCCTTCATTACTGCCTGGGCTCTGCTCTAGTTCCAGTGCACGGGTACTTCTCTAGTTGCAGTGTGCGGGCGGGCCTCTCATCATGGTGCCTTCTCCTGTGGCAGGGCGTGGGCTCTGTGGCCTGCGGGCCCCAGGAATTGCGGCACATGGGCTCAGTGGTTGCCATTCCCGTGCTCTTGAACACAGGTTCTGTAGTTGGAGCACATGCCTCCCAGACCAGGGATCCAACCTGTGTCTCCTGCATGGGCCGGTGGATTCTTCACCTCTGAGCCATCAGGGAAGCCTTGACTGGGATTTTAAAAATGTGTTCTTACTCCTTTTGTTATTTCAGAGTCAGCAGTTTCTCCAAAGTTGATATCAGCATAATCTGAGTCAATGAAAGTGAAAGTCGCTCAGTCATGTCTGACTCTGTGACCTCATGGACTATACAGTCCATGGAATTCTCCAGGCCAGAATTTTGGAGTGGGTAGCTGTTCCCTTCTCCAGGAGATCTTCCCAACCCAGGGATTGAACTCAGGTCTCCCGCATCGCAGGAGGATTCTTTACCAGCTGAGCCACAAGGGAAGTCCAATAATATTGGAATAGGTAACCTATCCCTTCTCCAGTGGATCTTCCCAACCCAGGAATCAAACCAGGGTCTGCATTTCAAGTGGATTCTTTACCAGCTGAGCTATCAGGGAAGCCAATCTGATTCAAAATATCCTGAAAGCTTTATGTCTTCAATAAGCATTCTAGCCCCTTAATAAATCTGAACTCACCAGCTCCACTTCCATTAAGCTCAAAATAGAATGAGTGTCCAGAGAAGACAGGACTCCTGGTGCCTGGGAGAGTCATGAAGTACAGTAGTAAGTCAGGTGGTCCCTTCCACCTAAGGCCAGCAACTTTCCTCCCAAGAAGAGATCAGATCTCTCTAGGCCAATCGTTTATGGGAACAGAAATGAGACAACTGTAAATGGCAGTCATTTTGCCTGTTAACACTAAGGAGTTTTAGTTGAACATGTTGATAGCTGGAGTGAAAAGAATTTTCCATAAGGAAATTCTCAGAGTCTCCAGTTGGTCAGGAGTCAACAACCAGAGGGTCTTCTGTTTGTATGGTGTGTCCTAGAATAACGGCTCTTCGTGGATAAATGAAATTCTAAATAAAAACCATATATTTAAGAAGGGGAAATATTTATCTGAAGACCAAAGCAAAGCTCAAAGAAAAGTAACCTCAACATTTTGAGTGTTGTAAGACTTCCATGTCTTTGTTTTAACTCTTCTCTGCCCAGAATGTCCCTTCTTTCCCCTCCCCAGTACAGGAAAGACTAAGGTCAAGGTGTTACCTCATCTGTTGAAACAGGCCAGGCTTCCCTGGTGTCCACCACCCCCCTTGACCTAGTACTGGCTCCTGGTATGGCCCTTGGGTGTGCATTTATTAGTCCGGTGCATCTCACCCACCTTCCCCTCCCCGCTCTCTCCTCTAAGAGGGTCTTGGTTATTCACCTTCACGTCCTCAGGGATAGGAGGTGGACAGTAGTCACTCATGGTGGTGTACAGGTGCGATCAACCTTTCTCGTCCTGCTCTCCCACTCGTCACTTTCTCCCTGCTGTGAGCAGAGGGAGAGATTTATGGATACTCTCTTTCTTTTTCTTTCCATCATCTCTCTCTCTCTCTCTCTCTCTCTCTCTCTCTGCCCCCTTCTCCATCCAGTAGCATTCTGTTCCCTCAACACTCCTACCTAAGGATGGATTTGCAGAAAAATAACAGAAACCACTGTCTCTCACCAGGTGGCATAGCACAGACCACTCCGGCATAGTCTGCAACCAGCTGGTGTGATCTGGTCCACAAGGCCTGGGCCTCTGTGCTCCCAACCTCACGCTGGTCATTCCCAATGCCATGTATGTGTGTCTTTGAGTTTTACCCACAGGCCCTTCTGTAGATATCTCTAGTCCTGGCCCAAGTTATAATATTGATTCTTTTCTTTTCCTGTAACTCCTGGGAATGGTCCCAGTAAATTTCAACTGACCAGCTGGTGTGTTATTGTTTGCTTCTTACCCTAGAAAGCCTTATAACATAGGCCACAAAGGGACTGCTTATGATGAGTTCAGTATAGTTTGTATTTATTTCTATAAAAAGTTGAGCTTCAGGCCCTTGATCAAATCAGAATGTAACCCTCTGTTACAGCATTTTCCCTGTGAATTTGTCCACGACAGTGTAAGTGGTTCTCTGTGAAAGGCCCCTGGTCATACCTTTGAGGGTCCCCCTTCCATACCCCTATGATCCTTTCCCACCATGACTAGTAACAGAAGGAGAAGAGGGAGTCAGAGGATAAAATGGCTGGATGGCATCACCAATGCAATGGACATGAACTTGGGCAAACTCGGGGAGATGGTGAGAGATAGGGAGGCCTGGCCTGCTGCAGTCCATGGGATCACAAAGAGTTGGATATGACTGGGTGGCCGAACAGCAACAAATAACAGAAAATTCTACTTGAGCCTCAGACTGAGACGTTTGGAGCCCATGCCATGGTGTCTGCCCTAATACCAAGATCCTGTGTCATCTTGATAACTAAAGGCAATCATCATCAAATTTTGTGCCATGGCAACTTGTGTTCACAATTTCTAGTGTGATTTCATGCTCAATAGTCAGTCCCTGGTTTCTAGGATGTGAACGAGCCTGATTTTCTGAATTTCTGTTCACTAATCCCACTCACTTCTTCAAGGACCTTTCTTTTCTCATGAGCATGGTTTCCAAGCTGAGATTAGTGCAGAGTAAGCCCAAGTCCAGCCGGGAGCAGAAATGTCTGGAGAAGGTGTGCCGTCCTGATGTGGATTACACGTTCCTGGGCTGCTGAGCCAGCGTCCATGATAAAGTCTCAGGAGAAACAGCTGTGATTTGGGTGATTACACGTTTAGCATGGTCAGAGAAGTTTGTGTTACAACTTGCTGATCCCTCTTGGCTCAGACAGTCTGCGCTCTGTGATGTCTCGGTTGGGCTGATACAGAGGCACAGACCTGGCCAGAGAGATGAGTTTTTGCTATGAAGATTTCAGACAGGCTGTCTGCCCTCTTTAGGTATCTGAGGGCTCAGGCAAGACTAGTTCTACCAAACTAAATCACATTGCATACCGTGTTTTAAAGGGCACTTTCATAATTGATTTGTTTGATTTGCCCCTCATGTGATGAGGGTCTCCATTTGACCATTGGAAAAAATCCATGGTTTGCTGCCCTATCACCCTAGCCACTGTGTTAGCTGTTGCCTCATTTTCTCTCATGATTTTGATCCATTTTCCTTTTAAGAGCCTCTATTATATACAGCAGAGAAGGCAATGGCCCCCCACTCCAGTACTCTTGCCTGGAAAATCCCACGGACGGAGGAGCCTGGTGGGCTGCAGTCCATGGTGTCGCTAAGAGTCAGATATGACAGAGCGACTTCACTTTCACTTTTCACTTTCATGCATTGGAGAAGGAAATGGCAACCCACTCCAGTGTTCTTACCTGGAGAATCCCAGAGACGGGGAAGCCTGGTGGGCTGCCGTCTATGGGGTCACACAGAGTCGGACACGACTGAAGTGATATATCATCATCATCATTATATACAGGCATTTTATTAAAACTTCCTCAGATCCCTTTTTTGGAGCGATCAAGGCAGGACTTAAATATATGAGTAATTTGCACAATATTAAGGAACCAGTCAGTGGCAGAATTAATACTTGGAACTTGATTGTCCTCAAGCAACCTGGGCTTTACACACCTTACAGCTCACGCCTCTCTGCTCTTGCTTTTTCCCTCCCTTCCTCTCCCCCGGCCCACAGAGGCTCAGGGATATATATGTATGTATCATGAGTCACCGAACTTTACCCCCCCCACCTTCCTAATGTTATTAATAACATCTGATATAGCCACGCTACACTTATCAAAGCTAAGAAATTAATATTGGATGAATACTCTTAACAGTCTTTTGTCTACTTTTAAATACCTTTTCAAGACTCCATTTTTAAAGTAATACCGAATTTTAAGACAGAGAGTGAAAATACTCAACAATAATATCCAGGCTCTAGGGCAACAGGAGTATAAGTCCAAAATAATGGATTTTACCTTTATAATATACTCAAGACTGCTCAATACATAATTTATTCATAGTTAATGGCAAATAAGTCATTAGACAACTTGCTAAAATGACCCTAATGTTTCAAAAGAGATTTTTAAAAGATGCATCAGAATGAAAATATTATTCATAACATGACACAAATTTAAGTATTAATTAGAAATAAGGAAACTTACTCATAAAGACTACACTAAAAATTTTTGCCCTTATTACAGAATTTCAGACTTAGAGAAAAATTTTCAAGAAGAGTCAAAAAATTCTCCAATACTCTATTCAGATCCCACCAATGTTAATTTATTACATTTGTTTTTTCACTGCTCTCACTCTTGCTGTCTATGGAAAGAGAGGGAGAAAAAGAGAACGCTTTTAAGTTGCAGGCATGATATGCCTTTACCCATAATTACTTCAGTGTGGACGGAGGAGCCTGGTAGGCTCCAGTCCATGGGGTTGCTAAGAGTCGGACACGACTGAGCGACTTCGCTTTCACTTTTCACTTTCATGCATTGGAGAAGGCAGTGGCAACCCACTCCAGTGTTCTTGCCTGGAGAATCCCAGGGACAGGGAAGCCTGGTGGGCTTCCGTCTATGGGGTCGCACAGAGTCGGACACGACTGAAGCGACTTAGCAGCAGCAGCAGCAGTACTTCCTAAAGACAGGAAACTTTCTTACATGGTGACAGTACAGTTGTCCAAATCAGGAAATTCCCACTGATGCGATGCTGTTAGCTAACCTGCAGCCCCTATAGAGATTGCTCCATTGTGGTAGGCACAATAACGGCTGCCCTAAAGATGTCCAGGTCCTAATCCCCTACCCTAGGACTGTGTAGGGTTACACAAACAAAGTGGAATTAAGGTTTCTGATGTAATTAGGTTGTGAATCAGCTGATTGTGAAATTGAGAGATATCCCTGGATTATCTGGTTGGGCCAATGTGATTATAAGGATTCTTATAATTGAAAGAGGGAAGGCAGGAAAGGGGGTCAGAGTGATGCAATGGGATAAGGCCATCACTGCCAGCTTGAAGATGGAGGAGGTAACAGGAGTCAGGTAGGTGGGTGGCCTCTAGAAACCCAAAAAGGCAAGGGAATGTTTCTCCCTAAAGAATCCGCCTGCCAAAGCAGGAGACAGAAGATGTGGGTTCGATCCCTGGGTTGGGATGACCCCCTGGAAAAGGAGACGGCAACCCATTCCAGTATGCTTGCCTCTGTTTCATGAACAGAGGAGTATGGCGAGCTACAGTCCATGGGGTTGCAAACAGTCAGGCTCAACTCAGCACGTGAGTGTACATGCATGCACACACAAACATCTCTGCCCTACAGCCTCCAAGAAGGGGACAAAGCTCAGGTTACACCTTGATTTTACCCTAGGGAGACCCCCATCAGACTTATACAGAACTATAATAAATTTGTGTTGCTTTAAGTCACTAAGTTTTGAGTAACTTAGTTACAGAGTCATAGAAAATGAATACACTATTTGTCTCAATAATGTCCTTTATAGCAAAAGAAAATCAGAAATCATGTGTCGTGTTCAGTTGTCGTATCTCTTTCATTTTCTTTCATCTGGAACAATTCTGAGTCTTTTTGTGTGTGTGTTTTGTGACCTTGACATTTTAAAAAAAACACATGTTGTAGAATGTTCCTCAGTTTGGTCTGTCAGATGTTTTCTTTTGGCTGGATTCAGGCTGTGCACCTCTGGCAAGGAGATCATAGATGTAATGCTGATCTTTTTTCAAGAGGGACCTAAGTAATTACTGGCTATGTTAACTTTGATGTTATTTATTTATTTATTATTTTTAAACCAGAGGATGATTGCTTTACAATATTGTATTGGCTTCTGCTGTATATCAACACAAATCAGCCATAGGTATAAACTTTGACATTTAATTGGGCTAGTACCCTCTAGGTTCACCCACTATAAAGTTACGCTGTTAACTTTGTATTGATAATTACCAAGTATCTCACAAGGAGACACTTTGAGACTATATAAATATTCTGTTACTTCTTATCCATTTACCCAGTGATGATGGCTGCCAAATGGAGATTTTCTAATTCCATTATTCTTCCTATATTTATTAGTTGGCATTAATGTTGTGAGGTAGAGCTTTTCCATCTCTTCCCTTTATCTAATACTATATCTGTTGTTGTTCTTCAGTCGTGCTCAGTTGTGTCCAACTCTTTCGCAACACCCTGGACTATAACCTACCAGGCTCATCTGTCCATGGGATTTCCCAGGCAAGCATACTGGAATGGGTAGTCATTTCCTTCTCCAAGGTATCTTCCTGACCCAGGAATCAAACCTACTTCTCCTGCATTGCAGGCAGATTCTTTACTGCTGAGCCACCAGGAAAGCCCATCTGTTTCTATAGTCATAGATATTTCTCTTACTTTATTGTTTGGCTCACATGACGCTGCTCGAAGAATCTTAGTTTCCCAACTAGGGATTGAACCTAGGCCACGGCAGTGAAAGCACTGAGTCCTAACCGCTGTACCACTAGGGAATTTCTGATTTCCATTACTTTAGATTTATGGATTTCTATTTTATTTAATATTTTGTTCTTGATATTTATTTTGATCTTACATATCCCTTACCTAGCCAATGGGGGTACTTAAAAGCTGGCCTCTTACTTTCTGACACATCCTCGTCGTTCTTTGCGCATTGCCTTACTTTCGGCACATTAAGACATTACAGGCTCACGTGTACTTTCCCTGTCCTGGTCCTGAACCAGCCACTTCTCCAAGGAGCAAAATTAGGTTTACATTAATTCTCAAAATGCCAATAGCCGACAACAACAATGATAACAAAAGCAAGCTGCTCAAATGAATGCAAAAACACTTGAAAATGGTGCTGAATTTTCAGCAAATTTTTCATGAGGCTACTTGGTTTTAGGATACACGGTCTGTTCTCTCTCCGTAGATGATTGCCTATTTTATGCATTATCGACAAGTATTTCTGGAATACTCATTGCTCTCATAGCCTACCTAGTACTGGTATTCATGGCTCTTATCATGTGACAAAAGCAATTATCACTACTTTGGGAAATTTAAGTCATGGAAGCAGCAAAAAGCAAGACATAAACATTATAAACAAAAATAGAGGGAGATCTATTTCTATAAAGTAGGAATATGTGAGGATGTGGGCCGATGCTTAGGAACATTATATATGTGTGTGTGTGTGTGTGTGTGTGTCTGTGTGTGATCAAAGAATGCCCAGGACCATTTATTATGGGAAGTCTTTGAAGGACAAATACTATTTATATGAAAAGGTGTGTACTTCTTAGCTCTGTTGGAGTGAATACAATCTGGGAAATGAGCTTGGGAATGAAAATGCAGGGACAAATATGAAAATGCAGGGGCAGCGAATTCTATGATGTGCAGGCGCATAGTTGAGTTTTCGGCCCATCCATTCCTCTCTGTGTCTTGGAGATGTTTGGGAACCCCACTGTGGTCTCTAATTCCATAGAGAGGAACGCTCATGCTATGTGCTCATCTTCCATGTTCCAGTGTTTCATTGATTATCGTTGACTACTCCCGTGTGTGATGCTATCATTTCATAAGACCAACAACAACATGGCAAACTATTCGGTTATTTCAAACTCTCACCTATCATTGGAGGCTCTAAAGAAGTGCCTAGGGACTTCCCAGTGCTCCAGTGGTTAAGAATCCACCTTGCAATGTAGGAGACTCAAGTTTGATCCCTGGTCTGGGAGCTAAGATCCCACACGCTGTGGAGCAACTAAGCCCCCAGCCACAGCTAGAGAACCTGTGTGCCACAACAAAGGATCCCGCATGATACAACAAAGATCCCACATGCTGCAAGTCCCAACACAGCCAGATAGGTTTTTTTTCCATAGTTTTTTTTTCCAAAGTGCCTAGTCATTCATCAGGGCCCCAGCTAGAAAGACTTAGCCATGTTGAGGTCAAAAAGGGTAGACATCAAACCATTAGTAGTCTATTGATGTCTTATTAGATTCTAAGAAAAGGCTGGCAAAAACTGCTATGGGCTTAATCATGCTCTTCTGTTGAGTGTTATGAGGATTAAAGAAGTAATATGATAAAGTCTGTATTCACGTAGAGAATGTCTCCTAGAGCAATGGTTCTCAAAGTGAGGCCTTGGGACCAGCAATATCTACTTTGCCTGGTAGCTTCTTAGGAAAGCGTTTCCTCAGACTCTACCCCAGAGCTACTGAATCAGAAATCCAGGGGTCAAGGGGCGGGGACAGTCTGTGTTTTAAGCCCCTTCTAGGGGATTCTGGTGCTGTCTAGAGCATCAGAGAGTGCTATGCACTGCTCTCACAGGCTTCCCCTTGTGTTAACCCTTGTTCCTGGTATATCCTGAGTGTCTGCATGAGGGAGCCAACCAAGCATCACCTTGACTTGCAGCTCCCCTTGCTAGAAAAAAGGCTGTAATTGGGGAGGGAGATGTTCAGAATAAGTCTTTGCTAATCACAATGTTAGAGACAATGTTAGCTCTTTTCTGTGCTTCTTAAAACTACTGAGAAACTCTAGGTACTTTATAGTAATGCTGAACTAGTTGATTAATCAAGATTTTTCTCCCATAGAGTACAAAGGCCTTCTTAAAAAGTAGGCAGAGCCTGATGTATCTATTTTTTAAATCCTTTAATATAAGAATTTATCTCACAATTGATTTCTCCACTTTTCATAAGATCTTCTAGTCATTTCTATCCACTAGGTGTGAAAAGGCCAAAAGATTACAGACTAGACTTTTTATGATTCATCATTACCATCAAATACCGTGAATGTGGTGAGCTTGTTCTGAATGAGTCTGCAAGTTATAAAACAAACAGAGCCAATTCATTTAACATGAGTGATGCATTTGGAATTTGATAACCAAAAAATACATGTGCTGCTAAGTTGCTTCAGTCGTGTCCGACTCTGTGCAACCCCATAGACGGAAGTTCACCAGGCTCCCCGTCCCTGGGATTCTCCAGGCAAGAACACTGGAGTGGGTTGCCATTTCCTTCTCCAATGCATGAAAGAGATACACATGAAAAAATACATGTAAAGGCATCAAAAGAAGCTCAATGTAAACCTCAGGCCCCACTGAGTGGCCACAGTTCATGGACTGTTTAGCTATGTACTCTTAGCTAAGCCTCTCAGCCTGCCAGTGTTTACTATAAATGGAGGCAACATGACCTCACAGAGTCGTTCACATAGTGGGTAAGTATATGACACTATACAAATTTAGGATAATCAGGTAGGCTACAGTTTTGTGGGACCTGAAGTGTGTGCAATTTGGGACCTTCTTATATCTATTAATATATACATTTATATATTTACATATTATATACATATGTGTGTGTCTTAGTCATTCACTTGTGTCTGACTCTTTACAACCCCATTGTAGCCCACCAGGCTCCTCTGTCCGTGGAATTCGCCAGGCAAGAATACTGAAGTGGGTTGCCATTTCCTTCTCCAGCAAATCTTCCTGACCCAGGGATTGAACCCACATCTCCCGCATTGCAGGCAGATTCTTTACCATCTGAGTCACTGAAGTGAAGTGAAGTGAGGTCGCTCAGTCGTGTCCGACTCTTTGCGACCCTATAAACTGTAGCCTATCAGGCTCTTCCGTCCATGGGATTTTCCAGGCAAGAGTGCTGGAGTAGATTGCCATTTCCTTCTCCAGGGGATCTTCCCAACCCAGGAATCGAACCCGGGTCTCCTGCATTGCAGGCAGACATTTTACCGTCTGAGCCACCAGGGAAGCCCATATATTATATACCTATATAATATATATATGTATATATGTGATCACAAATGCAAAAGTGAGTATAGGGCTGCTCAGAAGAGGCCTGTGAGCTCCGTTACCTCCTGGGGAAAGCCACTCTGTGTGGTTACTGTATTTATTTTAAGCCAGGGGAAGGCAGAGCAGTTACTTCCTCTCTGTCACTGTGTCATGGGGCGTGTGCATGACTGTACTTCCCTTCCACTGCAGACACCTCAGCCGCTGTCTGGCCAGGAGAACCTGTTTGGTGTGCTCACTGCATGACGACAGTGGGTGCGGCTGGGGAGGGGAGTGCCAGCCTCCAGAATGTGCCTGGCGGCTGCAGAACCAGACTTCTGCCCAAGAAAGAAAGAGCACCCTGGGGCAGGTATTTGCTGAGGCCAGGGTGGATGGCTTGAGGGGCAGAGCCCACACTATCTTCGGTAAACCTTTTAATCTCAGAGGTGGATAAGGCTGAACTCAGTTCTTAAAGATCACTTCTTAAAATAGAATTGTGTCCACTTCCATCCCCAGGAAATTATATACCAGAGACAGTCCAATACTGGAGTCAGACCCAGCCTGCTCTAAGCGTTCACTATACAGAACAGAACATGAACTCTGGACAACAAGGACTCGGACCTTGATGTTTCAACCACGACTCAGTGCTAGATTATTTTTATTAAAGCAAAATAAAATTGCACAACAAAACCAATGCTATTTTAATGAGCTGAAAGATCTGAACTCCTAAGTTTACCCTTCTGAGCCTTTCTGGAGCTGTGAGATGGTAAAGGATAATAATAATGTCCTTCAAATTCTTTAGGGAGCCCACTTCACTGGGGACCCCAGAGTATCCTGTGGATATCTGCTCACTTACGTGGCATTGTGAAGAATATTCTGATCAGAAACCACTGAGCAGAGCTTCAGTGTAGGACTTGGACACCTCAGTTAGTGCCCTTTTATCAAAGGAAAATGATTTTTGATGGTTATTGATCTAGTACTAAAATAGAACCATCACACACCCACCTAGAACCCTGAAAGTCTATTTTGTAACTTTCTAATATAATCTAGGAGAAAGGCTTGTCACCCGTGAGTGATGAACACAAATGTGTCTAGGCCTAGATCAGCATCTGCAATCAGGAACTCTAGCTTTTGTTCATATGACATCGTTATGTTGGTGGTTTAGTCGCTAAGTCGTGTCAGGCTCTTGCGACCCCAAGGACTGTAGCCTGCGCGGCTCCTCTGTCCATGGGATTCTCCAGGCAAGAATACTGGAGTGGGTAGCCGTTCCCTTCTCCAGGGGATCTTCCCAACCCAGGGATCAAACCCAGGTTTCCCACATTGCAGATGGATTCTTCACCAGCTGAGCCACCAGGGAAGCCCTGACATCATTACATTAAGGAAATGTTTAGCAAGTTTTCCTCACTGACTCTTGAGTGTCTCAGGAACTCATCGCACAGCTAGACAAAGAGACCCAGCTCTGGTGAGATCCTGGACTGGCTGGTGGGGATGGAGCAGTGTACAAAACAGACAAAATGCCACCCTTATGGAACTCAACCTTCTAGTGGGGGAGGCGTAATAAACAAAAAATGGATGAAATATGTGTTAGTCGACCATGGAGCATTTCCTATGGTCCAGTACCATTCTAAGAACTGTACAAATAGGAAGCCTACAGCCTGATGAGGTGTGTACTATTATTATTTCCATTTTATAAATGAGAAAAATGGAGAACAGCGAGATTTCATCTTGACTACCTGGTAAGTAACACAGCATGGCCTTGAACCCAGGCACACGGACCCCAAGGACATACCTGCAGCTCAACCACCATATTATACTGCCTCTAAGTGACACAGTGATGTCTAGTAGGGTAGAAGGGAAAATTATTCTCTATGAAAGAAAACTGGGGAAAGGGGAAAGAAAATATTTAGGGGATAGGGTGGAGCTTGTGGATTTAGGCAAGCTGGTCCAGGGAGCCTCACTAAGATGCCATTGGAGTAAAGACCTGGACCGCATGGCTTTCCGGAAAAAGCACTTTCCAGGTAGAGGCATGGGGTGGGGGTCGGGGGCATGCAGAGACCCAAGGAGGAAGCAAGTACGTGACTGCGGGTGAGTGAGGAGGAGGTCAGGGAGGGAAAGGGGGTTGAGAGGGGGCCAGGATGCACCGTGTAGCATCTTGAGAACATTACAAGGACTTTGGCTTTCAGAGTGAGATGGAATGCTATCAGAAGCTTCTGTAATAGGGAGCAATGAGATCTGAGTTATGCTGTAACACGAGGAGCCTGGCAGTGGTGTTAAGATAGAAGAGGGCAAAGGTAAAAGGAGGGAGGCGAGATGGGGAGGGGATCGCAATCACCTGTGCAAAAGGTAAGGGGGCCTAGGACTCCCCTAACCCACTCCAATGTTCTTGCCTGGAGAATCCCAGGGACAGGGGAGCCTGGTGAGCTTCCGTCTATGGGGTCGCACAGAGTCGGACACGACTGAAGCGACTTAGCAGCAGCAGCAGCAGCAGGACTCTCCTGGTAGTCCAGGGATGAAGAATCCACCTGCCAGTGTAGGAAGATCCCACATCATGCGGAGCAGCTAAGCTCGTGTGCCACAACCACCAAGTGTGCACACCCTGGAGCCCCTGACCTGCAGCAAAGAGCAGCCACCACAATGAGAAGCCTGTGCACTGCAACTAAAGAGCAGCCCCTGCTTGCGTCTTTGGCGCAGCACCAAAGATCTAGCACAACCAAAAATAAATAAATAAAAAGTTTTAAAAGATAAGGGGGCCTGGGTTAAGGAAACTGCAGTGGGAGTGATGAGAAGTGATCCAATGCTGATTATGCTCTGAAGGCAGACCAGCGCAGCAAGATCTACTGTGAGAGGAGGGGAAGAGTCAAGAATGACGTTAAGGTGCTTGGTGTGTGTGTATATGCTTAGTCACTCAGTTGTGTCTGACTCTTTGTGACCGCATGGACAGTAGCCCTCCAGGCTCCTCTGTCCATGGGATTCTCCAGGCAAGAATACTGGAGTGGGTTGCCATGCCCTCTTCCAGGGGACCTTCCCAACCCAGGGATTCAACCCAGGTCTCCAGCATTCCAGGTGGATTCTTTACCATCTGAGTCACCAGGGAAGCCCTAAGGTGCTTGAACTGAAGGCCAAAAGGATGGGAAGACTGAGGCAGAAGGGGAGAAGGAGGCAGAAATCAGGAGCTCAGCTTTGTATTATGCCAGGGATTTTGCTATCTGTCCAAATGGAGATTTCAGTTAGGAAGCTGAATGTGATCTTAAAAGTTCCTGGGGGGCTGTTCAAGATGGCTAAAGATATAAATGTGAATGTCGTCAGTTTAGAGCTGAGACTAGCTGAGAAAACCAAGAGAGTGAGTACAGACAGATGAGAGACAGGGAGCAAGACCTGAGCCTTGGATGGTTTCTGCTCCATTAGGAAAGAACTTCCGTATTAAGAGGTCAGAGAGATGAGGAGCAATCAGCAAAGGAGAACAAGAAGGGGTGATCTGTGAGGCAAGAGAAAAGCCACACAAGCCCACAATGTCCTGGAAAGCCAAGAAAAATGTTTTAAGGAGAAAGAAAGAAATGGTCAGTTAAAGGAAGCTGAAAGACACAAGAAACGAGGGCTGAGAATTGGCCACTGAGTTTTACACCCTGGAGGTCCTGGCCTAATCGCAGTGGTTGGAGAGGTTTCTTGAAATCTAACTGTTTCAAATGAGACTGGGAAGAAAGAAACCAGGGAACGCCCTGATGGACAACTCTTCTGTTGTCCACAAGGGAGACAAACTATAAAAGGGAACAGAAAACGAGGGCAGTAGCTGAGTGCAGCCTGGGTTCCAGGGACCTGTTTTCAATATGGGAAAAATCCAGAAGAGAAAGGAAAACCAATGACACAGGAGAGAGGATGAAGCATCCTGCTTCAGCGGGTGGGTGCGGTCCTTGATGAAGGAAGGGGAGGAGCCCTCCTGCTGGCCTGAGACGGGGACTGTGACGGCGGGCAGGGGAGGGAGGGCAGGTTGCATGCGCAGAGCCTGTACAAGCGGTGGTACAGGCTCTCTTCCAAGGGCTTCTCTTTGTGCCATGTCTTAGGAAATAGGTTATTAGCAGAGAGTGGCATGAGGAGGAGGTGTGAGAGGTTTGGAGAAGGAGAGAGAGAGGCAAATAGACTTTGAGGAGAATGGAAAAACCGTCAGCCTAGGGAAATGGAACCTGATTGCTCACAACCCCTTGAGGTTAATGAGGATGCATTAAAAATGTGACTGTAAAGTGTATATGGGATTCTAATGACTGATCGTGGCATTTTACGTGGGTAAAGGGGACTGTGATAGCAAGAGGGTAGAGGGGAGAGTGTAAATGTGGTGGGTGCAATGGATCACAGGTTCTAACAGGATTGGGGTATTATTAGAGTCTGGCTACTGGAGAGCCTGACCTCCCAAAATCAGAGGCAATGATAAGAGACTGGGTGCTTGCAACTGAAGTTCTGGAAGAGGTACAATGACTTGGAACGGCAAGGTCTAGATGTGATTGCCAGAGTGAGTAGCTGAGTGAGCATGTTTTACTAGAGAGTTTACTTGGTTAAGCACCACAAATCTCTTTCTTTCAATCCTGTCCCAGTGGAAGGCACCTCACTACATTGTGCAGAAGTTTACTTTTCAAGTGAAGCCAAATGAAATCTTTGTTTACTGGCAGTTCCTAAGCCGTGAGTGAACAATCACAATTCACAGATACCCTGACCGTCTGCATCCCGAGTTCGGACACGTGACTGGGACATTTGGTAGAAATGGAGGGGTTTGACTCTCAAATGAATATCAGCGTACATACTTGGGGTTGATGAGGTATACTTGAGTCATTTCTGTGAAGCCCATGGTTTAAGTAGGGGTATTGGATTTGTTCTAACCAAATATCAGATTACTGTATTTCCTTTTGTGGTTGCCATGTGAATTCTGCAAACTTGCCTTCTTTCAAGTGTTCCCCTCTAGGCAAAGAATTTGAAAACCATTTACCCAGAAATCCTTAATCAGAACCCTTAATTGGACTGAAATTGTTTCAGCAATTGAGTTAACTGAAAAGAAAAATATCTCAAGAATAGAAGCTCATATCAATTATCTCACTGGAAAAAAAAAAGACAAAGAACTATGAAAAATTTCCAAGTGAATTCAAAGGATGGGCAAAATTTGGCTTTCACTGTCTATATTACCTATAATGCTGAACAGTAAAAATAAGGATTAAGAAGAACGAGATCCATACAGTGTGCCCGCAAGACAAAGAGTATAGAATGTCTTGTCCTAATAAGTCATGATTATTCCTGTTGGTTATTCAAACTGGGGATAATGTTGGTGGTTAACCATATGTCCCTCCAGAGGAGGCTACTGGGGTGGGGTTGTCTATTAAAGACCATTAGGACATGGCTCCCAAACCCTTAGGAGCTGACAATCTCCTGCTTGCTTTTAAGAGTATGTAGCCGTTTTTCAATTTTGTATGGAATTTTTTTTTTTTAATGAAAATGTTTTGTTGAAATATATTAAAAAAAAGAATTAATAAGATCCAAAATCTTCCAGAAAGATTATAATAATCATGCTTTAGGCAATGTGAGTGACACAGAGAGGGCATCTAATTTTTTTAATGAAGCCATGAATGCCTTAGTCTGTAAAGTCAAAGTCCCATACTTCAGAAAAAAACTGTTAGGAGAGACTTAGTTAGCAATAAACCATAGTCAACACCACCATCTCCTTTCCTGAGCTTTCTATTCGATCAAGGATTCTCCATTTGCTGTGTGTATAGAAAGTAGAAAATTGAGAAGGCTCTGAACTGATCAGGATAATTCTTTTAAAAAATCTTCACCATGATTACAGTAAAACTGTTCAAGGGCTTTTCCCCTTCTGCTCATCTGAATGGCCCGAGATACTAGATCAAAATGAAGGCCTGTTTTCAGGAGTTTGTGAAAGCACATCAGAACAGGATAAGACAGGAACCCAGGCTTCCACCACTGGGCAACAGATGCTTCTATATACTATGCAATGGGTGGGTTTCCAAAGAAATGTGTCAGAACCCTGGAATGCTGTGAGTAGGGCTGTGCCTGACCTGAGCATGATAGAGGTCTCTCTGTCTTGGGATTCTGAAGAACTGAAAAAAAAAACTCACCTATTTCTGTCACAGCTGGAAACAAGATTGCCTGCTAGGGAAATATCAACAACCTCAGACATGCAGATGATACCACTCTAATCAGTTCAGTTCAGAGGCTCAGTTGTGTCCGACTCTTTACGACTCCATGAACTGCAGCATGCCAGGCCTCCGTGTCCATCACCAACTCTCAGAGCTTACTCAAACTCACGTCTATCAAGTCAGTGATGCCATCCAACCATCTCATCCTCTGTCTCCCCTTCTCCTCCTGCCTTCAATCTGTCCCACTCTAATGGAAGAAAGCAAAGAGGAACTAAAGAGCCTCTTATCAGGGTGAAAGAGCCTCTTATCAGAGCCTCTTATCAGCCTTATCAGGGTGAAAGAAGAGAGTGAAAAAACTAGCTTAAAATTCAACATTCAAAATACTGACAATGTTGAGTCCCATCACTTCATCTAGACCCATCCAGGATTTTCCCAACCCAGGGATTGAACCCAGGTCTCCAGCATTTCGGGCAGATTCTTTATCAGCTGAGCCACCAGGGAAGCCTCTCCAGTCCTATCACTTCATGGCAAATAGATGGGGAAAATGTGGAAACCTTATAAACTGGTCCAACAATTACCTTTCCCCATTTTCTTTCAGATTAACCCCAAACATATACTTTTCAGTTTTATAAGAAGTCTTTCCAGGTGGGAGGGAGGGGCCACGTGTGTACTATACCGATGGCTGATTCACACTGATGTATGGCAGAAACCAACAAAGCATTGTAAAGCTTATCCTCCAATTAAAAATAAATAAATTTTAAAAATATCAAAACTATGATTCTATCATATAACAGCATTTTGGAAATGACAAAGATATAGAAATGAGAGGGGCATAAATTAGGAGTTTGGGATTAAAATACTACTGTATATGAAATAGACAACCAACAAGAACCTATTGTATAGCATAAGAAATTATACTCAGTGTCTTGTAATAACCTGTAATGGAAGAGAATGTAAAAAAAGAATATATATGTGTTTGTATATGTATCTATATATAGCTGAATCACTTTGAAACTAACACAGCATTGTAAATCAACTATACTTTAATAATTTTTTTTAATTAAAAAAAAGAAAAGTCTTTCCAAGGAGAAGTTCAAGTGGATTTTCAGCTACTCAGCCAATTATTCTAAGACATAGAATTATTTTCAAGTTGTTTGGTGGTGTGTGGTATGTGGTGAGGGGTGTGTGTGTGTGTGTGTGTGTGTGTGTGTATGATTTTTAAGAGCATGTTAGTACTAGATCAATCTAAAGAGAGAAGAAGCTTCCTTCTGGGGGAGGGACAGGATTCATGCCCACAAAGGGAGCCTAATGGCCTGGAACAGTGAGAGCATATTTTCAGGACATGCTGAGCTAACCAGTTTAAACTTGCCAAAGGATGCTTTTCCCCTTGGCTCACAGCTCTTCATTCTTATTGGCTCTGGCCATCCCACTATTTTATTTTTAATTCCTTATTCATTTTCAGATCTTTCCATATAGGGTTACTGAGGAATTGTTCATTCCAGACCTACCCTTGGTGACACTCAACTAGAATATTGTCAGCTTTTAGAAATCTTGTTTTTGTCACATTTCCTCCATGCCCAGTGTAAGAACACTCCAAGTATTAATACTTAATTACAGAAAGTGGTGAGTTTTGAGAATATCAACTTTAAGGAAGTTGGCTGTAGACTATTTTCAGTGGCATTTGGTAAAAATAATTCATTCAAATGAAGTCTAGACTGGAAAAATTAGCTGAGGAGAAAAAAATAAATCCCCACACAGAAGAATTTCAGATACCTCAAGGAGGTGGGAGGGTAGCTCCCCACCCTTTATGTGTGGGCAGCATGTTGTGACTTCCTTCCATAGAGAATGGTATGGAAAAGGGGGGAAATAATAACATTACAGTGGAGAAACCTGGCAAACACTACCTCAGCCAGGTCATCAAGGTCAACACCAACAATGATAAGTCATGTTGACAGTATGTATCTTTGATACAATTAAATGGCACTGACCCTTGTGGTCACTCCCCCTAAAAACACACAAGCCTAATTTAATGATGAGAAAAACAGACAAATCCCAATGGGGGGACATACTACAAAACACGTAGTCAATACTCCTCAAAACTGTCACGGTCATTGAAAACACGGATAGTCTGAGAAACTGTTACAGCCAAGAGGAGCTAAAGACTAAATGCAGCGTGGTGTCCTGGATGCACTCCTAGAACAGAAAAAGGACATTAGGTAAAAACTTGGGAAATCTGAATAAAATATGGATGCTAGTTGAAAATAATGTATCAGTATTGGCTGGTTAATTGTAATAACATACCCTTCTGATGTAAGATTTAATGGGGGAAACTGGATATACGGTTTATGGGAATTACCTAAAATATATACTAAATTTTTCTATAAATCTATAACTTTTCTAAAAAATAAAATCTATTTTATTTTGGCTGACACAAAAAGGAATGAAATAATGCCATTTGCAGCAACATGGACCTACAGATTATCATACCAAGTGAAGTGAACCAGACAAAGACAAATATCATATGATAATGCTTATATGTAGAATCTTAAAAAAATGATACAAATGAACTTAACAGAAACAGACTCACAGACTTAGAAAACAAACTTTTTTTGTTACCAGAGGGAAAAGGTAGGAGGGGCATAAATTAAGAGGTTTGGGATTAACATATGCACACTACTATAAATATAAATATAATAACCAACAGGACCTACTATATAGCACAGGGCACTGTACTTAATATCTTGTAATAAACTATAATGGAAGAAATTATAAAAAAGAATATATGTACTTGTACATATATATGAATAACTGAATCGCTTTCTTGTATAACTGAAACTAACATGACATTGTAAATCAACTATATTCCAATAAAGACTTTTTTGGCTGAAAGATAAAACTCACTTCTCTCATAGAGTCAGTCTGGTGCAGAATGTCTAACTGTGAATCGGGCAGTTCTGGGTAGTGGGAACCCTGTGAATATGATCTCCACAGGCCAGCAATGCTGTGATGAGAAGTATATTCTGAGGCTCCCAACTTCCTCATTCTGCACTGTTCCCCTCATAGAGATGACAGCTGATACTTATTTTACCTATTCATTGCTTTCCACCTGCACAGCAGCCAGCATTATGAAGTAGCTGGTTTAATCATTATTTTATCCATGAAGAAAATGAAACCTAACAAGTTTAAGGACCCAAGATCACCTTGCCTGTAAGGGTGAAGCTGGAGATGGGATAAAAATCCAGGCAGTTGGGGCCCAAGAGCCAGAGTTCTTTTTTTAATTGAAGTATAATTAATGTATAATATTGTGTTAGTTTCAGGTATACAGCAAAATGATTCAATCATACATATATGTTTTTTCATATTATTTTCCATTGTATTAAGAGGTTTAGTTCCGAGCTGTACAGTAAATCCCTGTTGCTTATCTATTGTATGTGTAGTAGTTTGGATCTTAATCTCCTCATTTATCTCTGCAGCCTCCCTCCCACTGTGATAACCATAAGTGTGTTTTTTACGCTTCTGAGTCTGTTTCTGTTTTGTATATAGATGCTTTTGTGTTATTTTTCAGATTCCACATATAAGTGATACCATTTATTATGTGTCTTTGCCTGACTTACTAAGTATAATATTCTCTAGGTCCATCCATGTTGCTGCAAATGGCAATATTTCATCTTTTTAATTAGAGCCCGTGTTCTTTTAACCTCTATTTGTGGACTTCCCTCTCCTATTCACCCCTCCTCTTCCAGGGACTCAGGGGCTCATACACTCTTCAACATACGAATTATCCATACGAATGGCCGAATTTGTTATGGCCCAAAGTGTCGGAGAAGGCGATGGCACCCCACTCCAGTACTCTCGCCTGGAAAATCCCATGGACGGAGGAGCCTGGTAGGCTGCAGTCCATGTGGTCGCGAGGAGTTGGACACGACTGAGCAACTTACCCTTTCAAAGTGTCAGCAATACTGTGTGGACTCTGCCGAGGAATAATGGAGGAGGGGCGGGTGCTGGGAGAAGGATGGAAGGCATTGCTCTCTGAAGTTACGCCTGGTTTCTAATTACGACGTTGGCTCTGATCCCATGCTCAGATCCCCCACACGGACACGCAGTGGTATTGAATCCCATCCTGTAGTTGATTCTAGCCCTAAACCTAGATTGTGCCGATCTGATGTCTTGGAAACAACCCAACCTTGGGGCATTTTCAAGTGGTTTCTGTAATAAGCATTAGTGAACCCACAGGTGTGCCTAAGTGAGGATTTGTGAGGCTGAGCCTACTTTCCCAACCCTGTATTTCACAAAGGTTCCTTCCCTTTTATTTACCTAATAAGGTGAAATTGTATACACCAGCCCAAACGAAGAGCGCTAGGTGCTCTTTCATGTTTGCAAAAGATGCGCCTAAGACTTTGAGAGAGTCATTTAAACAGCAACTTCTCAAACTCTGCCCTTTCCCATAAATTTCCTTAAATGGTCAGAAAGTTCACAACTTAATAAAGACCCTTAGAAAGGCTAGTCAAAGAATAGACCCATTCAGTAAACTCCATAAATACAGGGAGCTAAAAAAATAAAATATTCCACCATGACTTCCTGTTGGAAAAGTCAAAGTTAGTTCAGATCACTTAGAGTGAAGACCTCACCTCTAGAAAATGCTGTTTGTTTTAAAAGTTCCCTGGGGTGTGGGATGGTGACAAGTTTTCTTTTTTCCCCCCTCTTTTGGTTATCTGTGTTTTCTAATGTTCCTACAGTGGAGCTGTATTGTTTCTGTCACAATAGAATTAAACAAGTAAAGCTATAAAAAAAGAAAGGGCAGATGGCTGTCTTGGCAGGAAAGGGCTGACCTGGACAATCATGGTGTGAAGGGGCTCTGAAGGGTTCCTCCTGTGGCTGAGCAGGCGTGCGAAGCAGTGCCCTGGTTTGAGGGAGGTTTTGTCTAGCTGTGTCTGTACTCTGTGGAATGCCGTTTAACACTGTTGGCAGATTGAAGATCTGGTAGAGAGTTCAAATATTCTGGTTCTGTGGAATGAACCAATAATTTGAAGACAATTCAGAAAACAAAACAAACAAAACTACAAATGGCTGAGATTGGAACGCAGACCAATATAAAGGCTTCTTCTTGGCTCAGTGGTAAAAAATCCACCTCCAATGCGGGAGTTGCAGCAAGAGCCACAGTTTCGATCCCTGGGTTGGGAAGATCCCCTGGTGGAGGAAATGGCAACCCACTCCAGTATTCTTGCCTGGGAAATCCCATGGAAAGAGGAGCCTGGCGGGCTACAGTCCATGGGATCCCAAAAGAGTTGGACATGACTGAGCAGCTAAGCAACACTAATCCATCTGGAAGAGAGGAGTGAGGTTAAGTCAATGGACTTCAAAAACTAAGGCTTTCCTTCTGAAACTAGTGTATTGTTTTCTTGTTTAGCTTTGCTCAGAAAAGAACAAGGGAAAAAATTAATTTTGATTGACATGTGAAGAACTTTTATCAACCTCATTTAGTCCAAGTTTAGCTCATCGTGTGGTTGAGTCATGATTTAGGGGACTGGACTCAGCTCTAAAGTGGGCCCATGTTATCCAAGCCAGGGGTAGGCAATTTTTTTCCATAAAAGGCCAAATAGTAAATATTGGATAGAGGATTTATAGGCCCTATGGTCTCTGTTAGCAACTACCGAACACTGCTGTTTTATGGAAAAGTAGCCCAGAGTGACTTTGTTCTAATAAAATGTTCAGAAACAGCTAGTGGGCAGCATTTGACCCACAACCACTGTTTGCTGACCCCTGGCCTAAGCCAGTCATAGTCATCCATCGCTCTTGCTAGTGATTTGGATACCCAAGCTTAAACCAATCAGCAAAAAGCATTTTCCTGGTGATAGTCACTGGTTCAGAGAAAGACGTATGACCTAGATTGGCCCAATCAGGGAGGAGAAAGATTTTCACTTGATGTTTGGGAGAGGAGATAGGGGTTTGATACGCTAACCCCCACATGAACAAGGAAGCACACAACCCTGATTGTTACTGGCAATAACAGCTATGACTCTACAACTATGTGGGGAGCCAGCCTTCCGATGAAACAGACTCTGGATGACAGAAGAGAAAGATAGAACTTGGATCCTTGATGGTATCATCAGCCATAGCATAATTTAACCCACCTGATCTCTGAATTTTCAGTTCTATATTTGTTTATTATAAAACCCACTTCAACTTGGGATTTCTATTATTTACAGCTAAACACATCCTAGATGATGGGAAATTTTAAAATAAGTATAAAGGTTCTCCAAGTTTGCAAATCCTGAAAAGAGCTGACATATTTTTCCTATAAAATTTCCTTTCTGTCTTTATAAATGTATAAAAATAGGGAGTAAAACTACTATAAATCTTTTTAATTGCCTAGATTGGTGATAGTGTATCTTCCAGTGGGGTAGAGAAGGTTTGGGCTTCCTTGGGGGCTCTGATGGTAAAGAATCCGCCTGCAATGCAGGAGACCCAGGTTCAACTTCTGGCTCAGGAAGATCCTCTGGAGAAGGAAATGGCAACCCACTCAAGTATTCTTGCCTGGAGAATACCATGGACAGAGGAGCCTAGTGGGCTATAGTCTGTGGGGTCACAGAAAGTCAAACATGACTGAGAAGATAGCACAGAGGTTTACCTAAAACGGCTTGTAACTTATGGAACTGTGGAATGTCTGGGTGGGAGAACACTTTCTCTGTTATGAGACTAGGAGGATGGATGCAGAGGCTCTTAAGGACCTGGGCTTTCTCTCTGTTTTCCATTCACACCCTTGATCTTAAGTGCAGATCTTTTCCCTTCTTCATCTTCAAACTCTAAACATAAGAAAGTATTTTATATAAGCAACATTTCTTTGAAATTTATGTTACTTACACATTTTTGTTACAGTTATTTAGTTGGCGCTAGTGGTAAAGAGCCTGCCTGCAAATGTAGGAGACTTGAGATTTGGATTTGATCCCTGGGTTGGAAAGATCCCATTAAGGAGGGCATGGCAACCCACTCCAGTATTCTTGCCTGGAGAATCCCATGAATAGAAGAGCCTGGTGGGCTACAGTCCATATGGTTGTAAAGAGTAGGATGTGACTGAAGCAACTTAGCATGCATATTCATTTTGGTCTCTTTTATTTGTACGATTTTATAGCTTTGATAATATGTGAAATTATCTTAATAAAAAAAAAGAGAACTTGAGTTTTAGAATTGTTTTTCTTCCAAGCAGGTCAAATCTGTGTAGTATTAACTTAATCATCTTCCTAACATTCTTAAGGATTAATTTAGATAAGATATATTTCATTTCCCTCATCATATTAATATTTAAATTGAGATATAAAGGTGAAAGGTGAGCAAGTTCAGTCTTGCAAAACAAGTACTAAATATTATTACTCATTCAAAAATATATTACTGAGAGCCTACTAAGAGCTAGGCACTGCTCTAGACCTTGTTACAACACAAAGTCCCTGAGATCCTGGAGCTTGTATTTTAGGAGAGAGAGATGAAAAAACACATAAATCTTAAGTTAGGTGGTAATAAGTGGGAAGAAGAAACAGAAAGCAAAGGAAGAAACAGAGAATGATTGGGCAGAGGGGAGAGATGGCATCTAATTGTGGTCATCCTCACGTGGGAAGGCTCTGAGCTGGATGGGCTCCTGGTTTGAGATAGAAACAACTGTTGTTTGTTTGGATGTTCAGAAATGTTACTAAAATCCACACCAGACATTATTTTAAAACTTTCCTTACCCTGGAACCAGAGGCAATATTTTGTTATACATAAGGAACTTTCTTAGAGATAAAAATAGGCAGCTTTTCAGATGAAAGAAAAAGTGCTAAGAGCAGTATCCTCCAAAGATCAGTGTGGTCAGCAATGTGGTCAGCAGAGGGGCCAAGATGGCTGGAGCAGAATGAAGGAAAGAGAGGACTAGAGTGGACGGGCTGGACGAGTGGGGAGGGGCATAGCATATGCGGACCTTAGAAGCTGCATAACCGCTTTGGGTTTTATTCTGAGAAAGAGGAGAATTGCTAGGGATGGTAATTAGCCTACAGACTCTTTGACAAGCCCGGATGTCCCCAGATCAGATCAGATCAGATCAGTCGCTTAGTCGTGTCCACTCTTTGCAACCCCATGAATCGCAGCACACCAGGCCTCCCTGTCCATCACCAACTCCCGGACTTCACACAGACTCACCTCCATCAAGTCGGTGATGCCATCCGGCCATCTCATCCTCTGTCGTCCCCTTCTCCTCCTGCCCCCAATCCCTCCCAGCATCAGAGTCTTCTCCTCCAAAGAGTCAACTCTTCGCATGAGGTGGCCAAAGTACTGGATTTTCAGCCTTAGCATCATTCCTTCCAAAGAAATCCCAGGGCTGATCTCCTTCAGAATGGACTGGTTGGATCTCCTTGCAGTCCAAGGGACTCTCAAGAGTCTTCTCCAACACCACAGTTCAAAAGCATCAATTCTTCGGCACTCAGCCTTCTTCACAGTCCAACTCTCATATCCATACATGACCACAGGAAAAACCATAGCCTTGACTAGACAAACCTTTGTTGGCAAAGTAATGTCTCTGCTTTTGAATATGTTATCTAGGTTGATCATAACTTTCCTTCCAAGGAGTAAGCGTCTTTTAATTTCATGGCTGCAGTCACCATCTGCAGTGATTTTGGAGCCCCCCAAAACAAAGTCTGACACTGTTTCCACTGTTTCTCCATCTATTTCCCATGAAGTGATGGGACCCGATGCCATGATCTTCATTTTCTGAATGTTGAGCTTTAAGCCAACTTTTTCACTCTCCACTTTCACTTTCATCAAGAGGCTTTTTAGTTCCTCTTTACTTTCTGCCATAATGGTGGTGTCATCTGCATATCTGAGGTTATTGATATTTCTCTTAGCAATCTTGATTCCAGCTTGTGTTTCTTCCAGTCCAGCGTTTCTCATGATGTACTCTGCATAGAAGTTAAATAAACAGGGTGACAATATACAGCCTTGACGTACTCCTTTTCCTATTTGGAACCAGTCTGTTGTTCCATGTCCAGTTCTAACTGTTGCTTCCTTACCTGCATACAAATTTCTCAAGAGGCAGGTCAGGTGGTCTGGTATTCCCATCTCTTTCAGAATTTTCCGCAGTTTATTGTGATCCACATAGTCAAAGGTTTTGGCATAGTCAATAAAGCAGAAATTGATGTTTTTCTGGAACTCTCTTACTTTTTCGATGATCCAGCAGATGTTGGCAATTTGATCTCTTGTTCCTCTGCCTTTTCTAAAACCAGCTTGAACAGCAGGAAGTTCATAGTTCACATATTGCTGAAGCCTGGCTTGGAGAATTTTGAGCATTACTTTACTAGTGTGTGAGATGAGTGCAATTGTGCAGTAGTTTGAGCATTCTTTGGCATTGCCTTTCTTTGGGATTGGAATGAAAACTGACCTTTTCCAGACCTGTGGCCACTGCTGAGTTTTCCAAATTTGCTGGCATATTGAGTGCAGCACTTTCACAGCATCATCTTTCAGGATTTGGAATAGCTCAACTGGAATTCCATCACCTCCACTAGCTTTGTTCATAGTGATGCTTTCTAAGGCCCACTTAACTTCACATTCCAGGATGTCTGGCTCTAGGTCAGTGATCACACCATCGTGATTATCTGGGTTGTGAAGATCTTTTTTGTACAGTTCTTCTGTGTATTCTTGCCATCTCTTCTTAATATCTTCTGCTTCTGTTAGGTCCATACCATTTCTGTCCTTTATGGAGCCCATCTTTGCATGAAATGTTCCTTTGGTATCTTTGATTTTCTTGAAGAGATCCCTAGTCTTTCCCATTCTGTTGTTTTCCTGTATTTCTTTGCATTGATCGCTGAAGAAGGCTTTCTTATCTCTTCTTGCTATTCTTTGGAACTCTGCATTCAGATGTTTATATCTTTCCTTTTCTCCTTTGCTTTTCACTTTTCTTCTTTTCACAGCTATTTGTAAGGCCTCCCCAGACAGCCATTTTGCTTTTTTGCATTTCTTTTCCATGGGGATGGTCTTGATCCCTGTCTCCTGTACAATGTCACGAACCTCATTCCATAGTTCATCAGGCACTCTATCTATCAGATCTAGGCCCTTAAATCTATTTCTCACTTCCACTGTATAATCATAAGGGATTTGATTTAGGTCATACCTGAATGGTCTAGTGGTTTTCCCTACTTTCTTCAATTTCAGTCTGAATTTGGCAATAAGGAGTTCATGATCTGAGCCACAGTCAGCTCCTGGTCTTGTTTTTGCTGACTGTATAGAGTTTCTCCATCTTGATACCTGAACAGTACCATTAAGAATTCTTACTGTTCATCAAGCTGATTTAAAGTCTTTACAAGCAGTTGAGGAAGGGATTAGTTCATCACCCCCTTTCAGTGCCACTTATTCTACGAGGGTGTCTTTGAAACTCTACTTCATAATATTTTCCCCTTTGGCGCCCTTCATGCCTGGTAAATTGTGTTTCTGTAACACTTGTCTTGTCATTCTTTTGTCATAGATTATATAGAATGAACTATATTATTTATCAAGCTTGCCTTGATAAATAATAATTATTTACCACCCTTGCCTTGATAAATAATAATTATTTACCACCCTGCCTAGTTCATAAGAGATGCTCAAAAAAATTAATTCAACAAGTAAATGAAAGAATGAGCACAGAAAAATATTTTATTGTGGTAAAGGATTCTCTATAAAATTATTTCTATAAAATAAATTTCTCAGAGTTTAATATGAAAAATCTAACCTAGGATCACTGAAAAAGACAGATTACAAGCATTTCTTTCATCTTTCTTACATCATATTTTTTTCTTTTAAAAAATCAAATCATAAAATCAAAATCTGCATTGTGGTGACAGTTTTTGTAGGCAAATTCCATTTGTAGGTGATGACAACACCTAAGTTTTCAAGAGTGCTCTAGAAAGAAATTCAAAATACATTTTTGGGGTATTTTACACATGCTAGTTATTTCATTTCTCATAGAGCATCCTTCAAATATAGCAATGTGAATTCCTTACTTTACAATTGTGAAAACAAAAATATGTGCAATTCTCCAAATTTTAGACTCAAGAAGATAAATAAAACTAAAGGAGCATGAAATTTACACCGCACTTCCAGACATCTAGTTTGAAAGTGTCATTCACTCAGTCATGTCCAGCTCTTTGTGACTCCATGGACTGTAGCCCACTAGGCTCCTCTGCCCATGGGATTCTCCAGATAAGAATACTGGAGTGGGTAGCCATTTCTTTCTCCAGGGGATCTTCTTGACCCAGGGATTGAAACTGTGTCTCTTGTTGCAGCTCCTTCATTGCAGGCAGATTCTTTACCATCTGAGTCACCAGGGAAGACCTTCTAGTTTGTAGGATTTTATTAATATAAAAGTGATAGCTGCCAGTAGAAATGTAGGGTTAGAAAAGTTTAATAACACGTAGGATAAAATTTATTCTGGGTAAAATTTTAATAGTCAAACAACAAATTACTAAATGTTTTCTTTCAAAGAAGGTTTTTTTTTTTCTTTTCATCAGAACTGATTCTATTCACTCCTTAATTTTGCAAGCACTCAAATTCTGGAAATACTGACCACAAGATACAGCACCTAGGTACAAGTAACCACTGTGAAGGAGGTGCTTAGTGAGATGTCCATTTTTAAAAAAGTTACCAGAGAAGGTCTTGGACCTGTGCTAAGTAAGCCATATAGTAGCCACTTGCCACATGTGGCTATTTAAATTTAAATAAAATTAAATAAATATAAAAATAAAGAACCTCAGTTGCACTAGCCACATGTAAAAGGTTCAATAGACTGGTGTGGTGAGTGGCTACTTTGTTAGGAAACTCACATATAGAACATTTCTATCTCTGCAGAAATTTCCATGTTTCTATCCCTGCAGAACAGCACTACCTTAGAAAGTGCAAAGAGAGAAGGCAGGCTGATGAAATCTTTAATAAAAGTAGGTGAACAACTTACTCTGGAAAAAGAAACATGGATTCTGGGGGAAAGGTATCTTCCCACCCTGGAGTGGCTCTTTGGGAACACAAACGAGTTTCAAGACAAGATAGAAACAACAGTTGTTTGTTTGGATGTTCAGAAATGTTACTAAAATTCCACACCAGAAATTATTTTAACACATAACACATAAAATGCCCTGGAACCAGAGGCAATATTTTGTTATACATAAGGAGCTTTCTTAGAGATAAAAATAGGCAGCTTTTCAGATGAAAGAAAATGTGCTAAGAGCAGTGTCCTCCAAAGATCAGTGTGGTCAGCAATGTTTTCTAAAATGATTGTAAATTACCTAGAAGACATAATACATGGTTTAATCTTCCAAGTGGAATTTTGCTGAAGTTTGGTGCTAACTATCAAATCAATGGAGACAGAAGAAACTTTTTGGGAAAAGCTCACAGGAACTGGAGTGAGCAGAAAGGTGAAATGTGACATTCAATGAACACTGGTATTGATTATTGTATTTAAAGGAAAATAATGCAAATCAGATGAACTAAATGATGGTCTCTGAATCCAGCTTCACGTCTAAGATAAAATCAAGAAATCATGTGGACTAATCCTTCGGTTCCCACTTCTTGTTTATGGCTAAAAGGAGGCCCTCTGGGCAGACCGAGTAGAGAAAGTTTTTCTTCCTCTGGGATGCAGGCCTGTGCCAGGGTGTGTGGTTTGGCAAGAAAGGCTCCGTGCTGGATTTTAGTATTGTACTCCTTCCCAGCCCCTGCACACTTCCTTTGCCAGATGCTGCTCTGTGAGCGATAACCATGGGGCTCTTCAGCCAAAACTGTTATGCTGCCAGTTTGCAGGCTGTGATGGATCTAAATGTAAGACGCTTTGACAATCTGGTCTCTCTTTGTCAATACATCCATGGAAAAGCTTGAAAATATCCTTAATAAAGCAACCAAAAGCATCACTAAAGTAGACTACTATGTGAGCCTAAAAATGGGATTTTCATCCAGAAAAGCAAAGAACATGTAGCTAAATCTAATAAAGTCATAAGGGATTGAGAAATGACTCCTGTTCGGCAAATCCTAAAGCTAGGAACAGTTGAGAGATCCCTTTAATAAAATAAAAGATGGTTGATTTTATATGGTAGATCAGAAACTTCTAGACAATACAGATATTTTAAAGAGAGAGTTGATTAAATTTACAGATGGTAATTCCATAGCATGCTAATAAATAAGTTTTAGGAAATTTTGGACGGTTTCCCTAAATATTTAAGGTTAGTATTATGGAGGCAACCCACGCCCAAAACATCCACTGGTACTCTGGTGAGGTCCCACCTAGCTGTGTGAGGGGATGGTGACCTGAATCAGCATGGCATTTTATGTGTTATCGTTCTTGGCTCTGTGTACCAGAAGGAAAGTCAACTTTGTGGTTGACTGGTTAGGCAATCAGTTCTGATCTGGTTCTAAAAGGAAGCTCATTAAATTAATTTTTATTAATGTAATTTATAAAGTTAGTAAAAATTCTTCAGAAAATTTTAGCAAGAAAGAATAGAATGTAGATAATATTAGGACAGTTACCTCAAAGATGGGTTTTCCATCAGGCCCTGAGAGTAGATTTGGAATTGCCCTTTTCTTAGTAATATCAAATGTAAGACTAAAACCTGAAAACCAAACAAAAGCCCACACATTTTACTCCAAAGAAGATTTTTCTGGAGAAGGGCATGGCAACCCACTCTAGTATTCTTGCCTGGAGAATCCCACGGACAGAGGACCCTGGCAGGCTACAGTGCATGGGGTCACAAAGAGTCGGACCCGACTGCAGCAACTTAGCACAGCACAGAGCTCAAGGAATACATATCTGTGTGGGTGTGTGTTTGTAGGAGTCCCTGGTGGCTCAGAGGTTAAAGCATCTGCCTGGGATGTGGGAGACCTGGGATGTGGGAGACCTGGGTTCGACCCCTGGGTGGGGATGATCCCCTGGAGAAGGAAAACGGCAACCCACTCCAGTACTCTTGCCTAGAGAATCCCATGGAGGGAGAGCTTGGTAGGCTACAGTCCATGGGGTCGCAAAGAGTCTGACATGACTGAGTGTGTGTGTAGAATTTTTAGCATAAGTATAATCCATTTTTAATTTACTGAGGCATGAAAAATATATTCAATTTCATATAAACAAGTCTGCTGCAAAATCAAATAGTCATATGCTGCTTTTACCATGACTTTCTAATTTACTTTCCAGGGTTGACTTAATAGAGGACTCTGAGATAAGAAAATACAAAGGCAGCTTTGATAAAGCAATTAAACCTTGCTTTGTTGGGTCTTCCTGCAATAAAAGGTAAGACATTGAAACAATTATTCAAATAATTCAGGCCTGAAATATATTCACCTAAAATAGCCAGATAGTTGGGATAAGTATGTCATTTTGGTTTTTTGGTTTAAGTTGTCTGAATCACTGTGTTAATTCTGCCACTTAATCTAAGTAGACACATTGAGGCTGTGAGAAATTTTTAGGTTAGTGAGGAATGTCTCTAGATTTTTCTGTGATTATTTGTAGCTCTTTCCATAATTGCAGTGATCTCACAGTTTTACCTTTTAACCAAAGTCTAATCCAATCTTCAAGCTTCCTGCTAAAGAACCACCCAGGAATGTTTGGGGATTTCTGTGTAACCAGGCCCTAGGAAAGCTGAAACCAGGGAGACAGCTACTAAATTCTGGAGCTCTTTCAGACTGCTCAGATTCACTACACCATGCTGAAACTATGGCATTTAAGAGTTATTTCATAAAGAGCTCTTATACCTGGATTAAGGTATCAGGAGACCATCAAGACCAGACTGGATGATACAAAAGGATTTTGCCTAAGAATTCGAAGTCATTCCACACTGAAGAGTTACAAAAGGTAATGTGTAATGTGAGGGAAACTGGGTTACCTCAATGTGAAAAGGAAAATGTACTCCAAACCTTTATTGCTGATCTACAGGAGGGGGAGTCTCTAGAATAGAGTATAGTTTATAAAGATTAGGTATTTAGAAGGTCAATTATGGGGTTTTCATGGAGTCTCAGTGGTAAAGAATCTGCCTGCCAATGCAGGAGCTAAAGAGACTTGGGTTAGATTCCTGGGTTGGGAAGACCCCCTGGAGAAGGAAATGGCAACCCACTCCCATATTCTAGCCAGGAAAATCCCATATTCTTGCTGGGAAAATCCCATGTACAGAAGAGACTGGGAGGCTGCAGTCCATAGGGTCACAAAGAGTTGGACACAATTGAGTGACTGAGTATGCATCCATAAATAAACAAACTCACAGAAAAAAAGATCAGATCTGTGATTACCAGAGGCAGAGGTTGAGGGGAGGATGAATCGGATGAAGGCAGTGAAGACACACAGACTCCCAGTAGTAAGATAGATAGGAACTAGGGACATAGGGCACAACACAACAAATATAATTAACTCTGCGGTGTGGTATGTATGAAAGCTGTTAAGAGAATAAATCCTAAGTGTTCTCACCACAAGGAAGAAAAAAAGTTTGTTCTATTTCTTTAATTTTGCATCTGTACGTGATGATGGATGTTCACTAAACTTATTGTGGTCGTCATTTCAATGGTGTATGTAAGTTAAAACATTATGCCATACCCCTCAAACTTATACAATGCTGTCAATTCTATCTCAGTAAAACTGGGAAAATATTCCCTCAGCAAAAGTCAAAATAAATAAAAAGATTAGACTTTTCATTTTTTATTTGAAGCTCCAACTCAGCGTTTTTTTTTTAACTGGAGAAGGATGTGTTTATCCAAGTGAGAGGCTTAATTTGTTTTTACACTGTCGTTGAATAATAACTCCAGAGTGAGGCATAGGCATGGATTTGTAAGGGAGTCTGGGTAATCTCAAACTGAGGATAATAATAGCACCTGTTTCAGAGGGCGATGGTGAGGCAAGAATTCCAAAATCCCTGCAGTGCTCCCAGCACTGAGCTGGGCGCATGCACAATATTCAGTACAGCTTTGCCGTCAGTATTGTAGTAGTCAAAGCTCTTACTAAATGTTTAAAACGCATCCGAATGTCCTAACTAAAGGCAGAGGATTAGACTCTAAACGCTATTGGGTTTTTCAGACTTCACAATTTAAATTATTAAAGGTGGAAAGTTCTAGATTGAAATTAAGAGGCACATTTAGAAACATTGTTTCTTGAACTTGCTTTTTGCTTCTACAAGGCAAGAGTGAGGACCTCTGATCCAAGGTGGCCACCTGCCTCTTTGGACTTTTCTTGTCATCCCTGCGGCCCTGACCCCCACCAAGGCATTCCCAGGGGAGAACTTCAGTGCAGGGGGCACCATCTCTCTCACTCAGTTCTGAATATCTTTGGTCCACATACAAGCATGAGTGAGGAATCGAGGGTGGCATTTAATCTGTTAGTACTAATGGATACTTCACACCTGAGTAGATGACCAAATTTCATCCACAACACAAGAGCTGTCACCAGCCTCTGAATCTACTAGAGTTCCCTCACAGAATCTTTCACCCTTGCCTTTTTTTTTTTTCTCTTTTGTCTTTTATTTGAGCATGTGTCCTTCTCCCCAGTCCTCTCCACTTTTTGTATTGGTTAAACAAATGATTGATGTGAATATTTCTGCCTGTGAAAACTACATCACAAAAGATGCAAATGAAGTTGCTCTTTGGAATCCGCTCTTGATTTCCCTGGTCCCAGGTGCATCACCAGCCAGCCACAGAAAAAAGGATCATCCCTCCTTAAAAGGCTTCCCTAGTAGCTCAGTCGGTAAATAATCTGACTGCAGTGCAGTAGACCTGAGTTCGATCCCTGGGTCAGGAAGATCCCCTGGAGAAGGAAATAGCAACCCACTCCAGTATTCTTGCCTGGTAAGTCTCATGGATAGAGGAGCCTGGCAGGCTACAGTCCATGGGGTTGCAAGAGTCAGACATGACAGCGACTAAACCATCACTAGCTTCTCTTTAAACAGCTAAAGGAGGGGAGGGGAGGGATAAATTAGGAGTTTAGGATTAACAGACACACACCACTATACAAAAAAGATAAACAACAAGGCCCTCCTGTACAGCACAGAGGACTGTATTCAATATCATGTAATAACATACAATGAAAAGAATCTAAAAAAGAATATACATGTTTGTATAATTGAATCACTTTGCTATATACCCAAAGATAACACTGTAAATCAACTATACTTCAATTTAAAAAAGGTAAAAGGTATTACTTGAACTCTGGTCTGGCTTCTACTGCTCCCTAAAAACTAGCTGTGGGAACACCATATACATTTCTGCATAAAATAGAAGAAGCTTGCCACTTCAGCCTGGGTGCCTGCTTCAGAGAACACTGTTCTCCTGGAGTCAGGCCAACCTCAGAGAATCTACCCAGCTGATCCAGGAAACACCGAACCATTTCCATTTATGGACATTTTCCTTTACCAATTAAGAACAAAGGGGAGTTGTTGGCATTTTTTCCACCAATTTTGCCTTTAAAACTTTTCTGCTAATGATGACGTAATTAGAACTATCTGCGGGAGATTATAGGCTTAAAATTGAGCCCAGCAACCCTGTCTGTTGCTGGCATGTTAACAGCCAGTGCTTCAGTTTTTATCATAAGTGAGTTTGAAATCGGGTGACATGCCAGACATTCCTTCTGAAAGTTAAGTAAGGTAACTGATGGAACTCCAGGCAGAAAATCAACATGTCATTTGCAGTTCTATTTGGGAGGCTGGGGTGAAGAGATGACAGTTTTGTAAAATGATTTACACAGCATTGTTTAAAAAAAAGTCCCCTGGCCTATGACAGAGCTGCAAAAGAAACAATGGACAAAGGGGACTTCCAAGGCGTCAGCCTTCCTGGCCACGCCCTGTGGGAATGCTCCAGTACCTTTCCATCTCTGATCAGACAACTTTTGCACAAAACATTACCCCACTGATACAGGGGTTCCACTCCAGATGAATGCGACAACTTGAAAAGAAAAGAGGAAAATCCGAGGGCTGACTTCCTAGGACAAAAGTCCAAGACGCGTTTGACATTCATGGTGCTAAGCAAACATTTCAGAAAGACATCTCTTAGCTTTTGTAAACTGATGAAACAGATCTCCAGAAGAGAAACCCCTAAATCAACTATGCTTTAGTAAAATAAATTAACAACAACAACCAGGAGAGGGATGTCCCTGCATTTCTTGGGTGGTATATGGGCCTGAAGGCCTGAGATGGCCTTTCACTTGAAGCTCCATGGAGAGTATCAGAAACAGCAGAATGTCAGGGCTGAACTCTGCTCTGGCTTTGTCACCATTTATGCAGATGCTGGTGTATTTATAGGTCTGGGTTTGAGTTTGCATATTTTAGTTAAAGTATCATTTTAATTGGGCTTCCCAGGTGGTGCTAGTGGTAAAGAACCCACCTGCTAATTCAGGAGATGTAAGAGACAGGAGTTCAGTCCCTGGGTCAGGAAGATCCCCTGGAGGAGGGCACGGCAACCCACTCCAGTATTCTTGCCCAGAGAAACCCATGCACAGAGGAGCCTGGCAGTCCAAACAGTTGCAACAAGTCGGATATGAATGAAGTGACTTAGCATGCACTCACTCATTTTAATTATCAAACAGCTTTTTTTGGAGATTTTTCTCTTATTTTTTAGTACTAGTTTTATTGAGGAATAACTTACATATGATCAAATTTACCTGTTTTAGGTGTTTGATTACTTTTGACCACTCTCATATTTCTGAATATGTCCTGCATCCCCCCAAATTATCCTTACATACCATCGTAGTCAATTCCCTACCCCTACTGGTAACTACAGATCTGTTTTCTTTTATTGTAGTTATACTTTTTCCAGAATTTCCTATAGATGGAATGATATAGAATCTGGTCTTTTGTGCCTGGCTTCTTTCACTTAGAACAATGCTTTGAAATTTATCCATGTTTGTAAGTATCAGTAAATCAATCCTTTTTATTGCTGAATAGTAGCAAGATTATTTTTTTACATTTTTTGTGTAAAAATACACACAACCTAAAATTTCCTTTCTGATTATTATCTGAAGTTGAAAAAATATTTATTTGGGTCACATGGAAAAGCAAGTAGATTTTTGTTACTTTTTTGAAAAACATGTGTTAATTGAAGTTAATCATAAGGATATATATTCAAATGCAAAATTTTTGAAACATTAGCCAGGTAAATATGAATGTGAAGGAGATTTCCAGAGATGCAGCAAAAATACAAATTAATTAACAACTTCCAAGTAAGTGTAATCAGAACATGAACCTGGATTAGACCAAGCATGTCACAGAAGTTTAAAATTATGATGGAATAATCAATCAGTAGAAGGATTAAAGCAAAAAACAAACAAACCCTTCTACCTTTCTCATATATTTTTTTAAGATTTTTTTTTTGATGTGGACCATTTTTAAAGCCTTTATTGAATTTGTTAAAATACTGCTTTTATGTTTTGTTTCATTGGCCTCAAGTCATGTGGGATCTCAGCTGCCTAAGCCAGGATCCAATCCACACCCCCTGCACTGGAAGGAGAAGTCAACCACTGGACCGCCATGATGTGTGTGCTTAGGAGCACAGTCGTGTCTGACTCTCTGCAACCCCATGGACTTTAGCCCACCAGGCTCCTATGTCCATGGGATTCTCCAGGCAAGAATACTGGAGTGAGTTGACATTCCCTTCACCAGGGGATCTTCCTGACCCAGGGATCGAACCCAGGTCTCCCATTGCAGGCAGATTCTTTACTGTCTGAACCAGCAGGGGAGCCCAGACCACCAGGCACGTCTCCTCATATGTTCTTTGTTACTAATTATAACAAGCAAAAACTGATGGTGCTTAGTGACGGAAACAGCAACAATTATTATTATTATCATGGCTTACTTGTGTAGTGCGTATTATATGCCTGGTGCTGCACTAAGCACTATATAGATGATTGGAATCCCTCACTTCAGTCTTGTCCGACTCTGAGACCCTATGGACTGTAGCCCACCAGGCTCCTCTGTCCATGGAATTCTCCAGGCAAGAATATTGGAGTGGGTTGCCATTTCCGTCACCGGGGCTCATCCCCAACCAGGGATCAAAAGAGATTATATCTCCTGCATTGGCAGGTGGGTTATTTACCACTAGTGTCACCTGGGAAACCCATATAGGTGATTAACTCAATTTTCCCAACAAACTTACTAGGTAAGTATTCTATTATTATTGCCATTTTACAAAAGTGAAAAAACAGAGACTTAGAGAAAACTAAGTAGACTGCCTAGGTGAAGCAGCTAGGATTTGACCCTGGGAATCTGCTGGCTCCAGAGCCTTGACCTTTGACCTCTAGAGCACTCTGAACCGCAGCAATGTATTACAGAAATATTTAAATTGGCAAAGGGAGTTGGGATGGTGCCTGAGCAAGATATGAAATAAAGCCAGAGCAGACTGGTTGTTTAGGTGTATGAGAAGACACAGAATAAGGCAAGGAGAAGAGAGAGGAGCTGAGAAGCACTGCAGTATTCTGTCCACATCCAAGAGGGTACTATTGGCCTGGTACTCAGGAGCCTGCTCCCCATTTTCTACCCCAGGTCCAGGTGTCCCCTGGGGGTCCTTTCAGAGCTAACATGTTAGGAAAATCAGAAGTATTTGTTCAGAGTTCACGGTGACTTGACTTTATTGATGTAGGCCAAGAGTCCACAGTCTGGTTGGCTTATAATGGAGACAGTGATAAATCACCACGACATGCACACTGAGTTCATTCAATATTGTGAACTTGTCTTTTTTTATGATGCTTTTGAATCTGATCTAACAAAGAGTTGTGGACTTGGAACTAGATTGGCTCATTTTGAATCTTGGTTTTGCCATTTACAAGCAATGGGACTTTGGGCATGTTACTTGACCCTTCCATGCCTCTGTTTTCTCATCTGTGAAGTGGGAAATTAATAATCCATGTGTTTTGTAGCATTGTTTTGAAGACTGAAGGGTTATGTATAAAGCATTTACAGCAGTGATGACAAACAGGTATGTATTTTTGTTAGCTATTATTCAGTTTAGTTCAGTTCAGTTCAGTCACTCAGTCATGTCTGACTCTTTGCGACCCCATGAATCGCAGCACACCAGGCCTCCCTGTCCATCACAAACTCCCGGAGTTCACTCAGACTCACATCCATCGAGTCAGTGATGCCATCCAGCCATCTCATCCTCTGTCGTCCCCTTCTCCTCCTGCCCCCAATCCCTCCCAGCATCAGAGTCTTCTCCAATGAGTCAACTCTTTGCATGAGGTGGCCAAAGTTCTGGAGTTTCAGCTTTAGCATCATTCCTTCCAAAGAAATCCCAGGGCTGATCTCCTTTAGAATGGACTGGTTGGATCTCCTTGCAGTCCAAGGGACTCTCAAGAGTCTTCTCCAACACCACAGTTCAAAAGCGTCAATTCTTTGGCGCTCAGCCTTCTTCACAGTCCAGCTCTCACATCCATACATGACCACAGGAAAAACCATAGCCTTGACTAGACGGACCTTTGTTGGCAAAGTAATGTCTCTGCTTTTGAATATGCTATCTAGGTTAGTCATAACTTTCCTTCCAAGGAGTAAGCGTCTTTTAATTTCATGGCTGCAGTCACCATCTGCAGTGATTTTGAAGCCCCAAAAAATAAAGTCTGACACTGTTTCCACTGTTTCCCCATCTATTTCCCATGAAGTGATGGGACCAGATGCCATGATCTTTGTTTTCTGAATGTTGAGTTTTAAGCCAACTTTTTCACTCTCCTCTTTCACCTTCATCAAGAGGCTTTTTAGTTCCTCTTCACTTTCTGCCATAAGGGTGGTGTCATCTGCATATCTGAGCTTATTGATATTTCTCCCGGCAATCTTGAGTCCAGCTTGTGCTTCTTCCAGCCCAGCATTTCTCATGATGTACTCTGCATATAAGTTAAATAAGCAGGGTGACAATATACAGCCTTGATGTACTCCTTTTCCTATTTTGAACCAGTCTGTTGTTCCATGTCCAGTTCTAACTGTTGCTTCCTGACCTGCATACAAATTTCTCAAGAGGCAGGTCAGGTGATCTGGTATTCCCATCTCTTTCAGAATTTTAAAATCTCAGATAGCTATTATTATTACTATCTAAAAATTATGGTAGGTGTAAATATCTGCTCCTGAGATATTATGAACTTCTGAGATATAATAAACTATAGTAATCTGTACTAAAATGAAATTACCTTCAAGAGTTTATTTTGCAGGGCTCTGCTCCTTGTTCCTGTAGAGCATTACCTATCACTGATGAATAGAGGCACAGGGAATAGACAATTCAGGGACATTATTTCAGCCGCTACAACGTACCAAATACTAGAAGGGAAAATTCTAGATACCTGATCTCTGTGACCTGAAACTTTAACAGTGACCAGATACAACGAGTTTGGGGAGAGAAGAATCTTTATGTTATTTCTTTGAATCCTGGACAGATTAAAAGAAAATCAAGCTTGAGATAAGAAAATTGGAGCTTCATTTCTAGTCCTCCTTTTTTGCTGCTGGAGATTTTAGAGTAGGTGCAGTAATCTACCTCGCTCCTATGGTTCCTTGGTGCTGTATTCAGAACCCAGGTATCCATGAACACCTGGTTCATACGCCATGGTCTGTACAAAGTCATCCCTAGCTGTCCAGGCAGCCCACTCTGGTCTTGATTACCTGCATAAACTGAAATCCTCACACCCTTTGATACGATCTTGCATTATTAGTTGCCTTATGTAGTTAATCATTTATGGAACTATCTATCTATGTTGTTAATCATCTATGGAACTATCTATCTATCTACCTCTGACAATTTAAAAATCTCTAGTAGGAACCAACGCCTTCTCCTTGACAGCCAACTCCTTGAATTATGGACCTCAGCCACCCTGGGGAAAGTGACAATGTAAGATATACCACTTGCAGTTTCTAGACACCACTCACTCACCTAGGACATTGAACTTGGGTGATACTCAAAGTTGGACTCAACAAACATTTTCTAAAGGACCTATAGAGAGTGGCATGAGAAATATGTTGTATGATGTAAAAGGAATATGAAATCTGGATCCTCTTATTCAGTTCAACAGAACATTTATTGAGCACCAACTATGTGAAGAAGGAAATGGCAACCCACTCCAGTGTTCTTGCCTGGAGAATCCCAGGGACGGGGGAGCCTGGTGGGCTGCCGTCTATGGGGTCGCACAGAGTCGGACATGACTGAAGCAACTTAGCAGCAGCAGCAGCAGCAGCAACTATGTGCTAGATACTATACTAGTTGTTACGGATACAGAGTGGTACCTATCCATCATAAGGTAGGCCCACCAGTCAACAGATGACTTAGTGATCAGGACATTCTGGGGACCCAGTAGAGGAACCCTGGTCCAGCCAGATGATGGTGAGGGAAGGAATGAGGTGTCAGCAAAGTGGGTAGGCTGGGGTAGGGTTTCTGTATTTCAGAGAGCGGTTGAGCCTAGTCCAGAGGGTGGAGGGGACCCTGTTGTGACTGTCGTACTGGCCTGTTGTCCTTGATTTTTAGCCCAGAGCCGATCACAGCTGCTGACTTGTTTGAGTTTGCCGCACAGGAGACTGGGCCTCCCAGCTGGAGGAAGGGGCGGGCTGCCAGCTACCTCCCCATGCTGCTCTGGACCACCCTGAGAGAAAAGGAGGGATCTGGGGGACCTGGTACATTCCTCCCACAAGATCTCTGGGCGGCAGCTTCTGCACCACGCCCTCGGCCTAGGCCAGGTGTGCGCCCTCCTTGTGGCGAGGGGGAGCCCGGCAGCAGGGGTGAGCGCTTTTACAGCTCCGAGTGTGCTGTGTGTTTGTCTGCCTCCCGAGGGCTGGGTCCTCCTTATTCACAGGTGAGTCACACCCTGAAACACAGGCTCTCTTCCTGTCAGGACTGAGTCAGGTAGAAGAGTCGATAAAACCACCTGATCAAGGAAAAGGAAGGCACAGCGGAGCGCAGAGTGAAAGCTCCCAGCGGCGAGGCGCCGGGCAGCTCCCCTGCAGCGGCGGACGGCGCGGCCCGGTCTGGCCATGCCTGCGCTCTGGCTCAGCGGCTGCCTCTGCCTCTCGCTCCTCCTGCCTGCAGCCCGGGCCAACTCCAGGACGCCAGGTGAGTTCCTTCCCAGAGGGAACAGCACAGCCCTGGGCCGGGAACTGGCCTTGCCCTGCAGACCGTGATGGCTGCACGCACTTTGCAAGAAGGCGCCCCACTTTGCAAGAACCTCTTTAGAGCTCTCTCCTGCTCTGACCTGTGGGGCTCCTCCAGAGGGTGGTTCTTCCCTTTAAAAAGTGCCTTCTTGAGCGTTTATTTATTTATTGATCAAGGGGCTCTGGTTTAATCAGTAACATGTGGGTATATAAATTCTTTTCCCATAGTGTGTTTTTATTGATGGAATTGTGGTGGGAATGTTTTCTGTGACCTTTAACCCCATGAAGGTTGAAAAGGCACCTCTTTAATCATCCCTCTGGAATTCCTGTTTCTTTGGGATGGAAAATGAGCCTTTAGAACCTTAACTATGCTTTTCCTTTTGCATAGTGTTACTTTTTATAGTATTTTCACATAATATTTATTCAACAGGCATTTATTGGGCACCTATGTCATAGACCATTTGATCTTATCTAGGGCACCCAGTGGCTGTCACGCTGTGAAAAATTCAACTCCTATAAACAAAACTTCCTGGGCACCTAGCAACGGTATACTGTATGCGTGCATCAGCCATGACAACGTAACGGGTGTTTTTCTTAAGTTTTACTTAGTAGTCACTGAATTTTACCAATGATATTGGCCTGCTGCTGCTGCTGCTAAGTCACTTCAGTCGTGTCCGACTCTGTGCGATCCCATAGATGGCAGCCCACTAGGCTCCTCTGTCCCTGGGATTCTCCAGGCAAGAATACTGGAGTGGGTTGCCATTTCCTTCTCCATTGCATGAAAGTGAAAAGTGAAAGTGAAGTCGCTCAGTTGTGTCTGACTCTTAGCGACCCCATGGACTGGAGCCTACCAGGCTCCTCCATCCATGGGATTTTCCAGGCAAGAGTACTGGGGTGGGGTGCCATTACCTCAAATTTGGGGGTTTATTTTTGCTTCTTGTATCTGATGGCACTTGGATAATTATCTCAATATATCCAATATCCGTTTTCACGCATGTGAACATGTGTGAACATGAGACCAGGTTCATTGGTACATGGAATTATCTTAGATACTCCATTTATCACTTTGCAGTCTGGGTGATGCTAGCCTGAATGGTATTTGAATGGCACAAATGTTTTAGCATGCATTTGATTCAGTCTTTTTTGTCTAAGATAATCTTGAAATTAACTTCCAGGTCATCATCCTTGACTACCATTTAAAAATCACTTATGAAAATGATCATGTAGGTTAGATTCCCTTAGAATAAATAGCTTTCACCTAGTGAGAAATGTCCTGAAAGTAAGAATAGTCTTTGACTATCAGAATTCAGAGAGACTGCTTATGGATCGACTCTTAGAATCCCTTGACTTAATAAATGAAAATATGGAAATGGATTTGTGCAAAGCTACAGAAGCAGCTACTGGCAGAGAAACATCTGAAACTTGACCCATGGGTTCTTAGACTGGAGCTTCAGGGACCTTATTATAAAAGTAATAAGGGAACAGGTACATATGTTTTACATAATGAGTAATTGTTGAAACAGTTTCCCTTTGGGCTATAGTTGAGTGTATGTGTGTGTGTGTTAGCATTAGATAAAAGAAACGAATATATAGGGAAACATCAATTGTTTTGTGCTCCTCCTGTAGCTCAGTGGTAAAGAATCCACCTGCAATTTGGGAGCCATAAGTTCTATCCCTGGTCTGGGAAGATTGCCTGGAGAAGGAAATGGCAACTCACTCCAGTATTCTTGCCTGGGACATCCCATGGACAGAGGAGCCTGGCAGGCTACAGTTCACAGGGTCTCAAAAGAGTTGGACATGACTAGTGGCTAACCAACAGCAACATCAATTGTTTAATAAAATTAGAGTCAGGAGGAAAGAGTTTAGACTCTAACTCCTCAAGCATGGAGAAACTCAGAGTGTCCAGTAAGTCAGAAGGACTTAATGAATTGTTAAGTCAGAAGCAGTGTTTAGGCTCATTTCCAGACTTTCCCCTTTTTCAAAGATAGGCTATTTAAAAATATTAGGCTGCCTCCTCAAAGGGCTTCATTTGGGGTTCAACAAGAGTGTGAAAAGTTTGTGTTAGGCTAGAGCACCCATGCTTTTCTATTTATAGGATGCTGGGATCTTGTGAGAGTTGGACTGAAAGTATGGTGCTTGCCATCTCCCAAAGTGACCTGCATCTGTGTACCTCTGAGAGCCTAAAGCAAGGACATTGCTTCCTGGGTGCTACCTTGCAGGTGAAATTATAGTGTTAGATATAATCAGAGTTGGTCTCAGCTAAAGCACATGTTTTAGAGTGAGCCTGACTTGGCTTTAAATTTTTGACTGCTTTGTTTACTAGTTCCTTATCATTCAGGCACCTCAGCAGCCCAGAGTCGGCTCTTTGCTGTTAAATGCAGGCTATAGTGCTGTGTAACCTTGCAGGGCTGTTGAAAGGAAGAGATGTTATTGTGAAGACCCTTAAAATGCCTAGAACTACATTTCTTTAAGATGTCTGATGCCAACAGTGCAAGTGTAGTGAACTTGGATGCTTAGCGATCATTAAGAAAGATAAAGATTGCCCCTCAGGAGCTCAGAGTTGGTGTGAATGTGGCTGTAGCTCCAATGGTCTGCATCATAGTTCCCTTGAGGAGGTGGGACTGGAGAAGGGAGGTTGGAATGCCACTAGAAATGTAGCCAAGAATCTGGTGGTGAAGAGCCTTATGTGCCAGGATTAGGATATGCAGTTAGGTTCGTGCCCTGTGGCAAAGAAGGATTGCAGAAGGTTTTTTTTTTTTTTTTCCCAGAGAGGGAAGGATTTATAATTTGCAGCAAGTAAGGAACACTTGATTTTCCAAAGCATTGTCTCCAGGTTGCAGGTGGTTTCTAAGAAGAGTGGACATGGGAAAGGTCACTCATTTAAGGGCTTAGAGGATGGAAGTGAGCTAGGAGAGGCAAATAAATGGCCATTGAAATAATCCAAATGAGACTTGATGAGGGTTTTCATCATGGTCATGGAACAGCAAAGAGGAAACAGATCACAGAGACATGTAGAAGGTGAAATTGGAAGAATTTGGTGATCCAATGAGTATGTGCGTTAGGGATAATAGTAAGGGGAAACTGTGAGAAATAAGAAAGAGTCCAAGATGGGTCCAAGGCTTCAACTTCATGTAATTGGTTAGGCAGTGATGCCATTAAAGGAAACGAGGACTTCAACAAAAGGGTCAGATTTGAGAGCAAGGTCGGCAGTAGATGAAGAGAAGGAGGTGAGCGTCCATGGGGATATGTTGAGTTTGAGTTGCAAGTGGACATGTCCAGTGAACAGTGGGAATTATAATTTTGAAATTTAGAGGAAATTAAAACAATATAAAGTTGGGAGTCCAACAAGGCCTTGAAAATACATGAGACTACCTGGGTTCAGTTCAGTCAGTCATGTCTGAGTCTTTTCGACCCCATGAACTGCAGCACGCCAGGCCTCCCTGTCCATCACCAACTCCCAGAGTTTGCTCAAACTCATGTCCATGGAGTCAGTGATGCCGTCCAACCGTCTCATCCTCTGTCATCCCCTTCTCCTTCTGCCTTCAATCTTCCCAGCATCAGGGTCTTTGCAAGTGAGTCAGTTCTTTGCATCAGGTGGCCAAAGTATTAGAGTTTCAGCTTCAACATCAGTCCTTCCAATGAGCACTCAGGACTGATCTCCTTTAGGATGGACTAGTTGGATCTTCTTACAGACTCTCAAGGGACTCTCAAGAGTCTTCTCCAACACCACAGTTCAAAAGCATCAATTCTTTGGTGCTCAGCTTTCTTTATAGTCCAACTCTCACATCCATACATGACTACTAGATAAAGGCTACCTGGGAGAAAGAGGTAAAAGAAACCTCAATACTTAACAAGGAGATGCAAGAATAGTGAAGGAATTGCAGGAAAGGGCATTGAGGCTAAGGGAGAAAGAAAGAGGAGAGTTTTGTTAGAGCAAGGAAGAGTTTCAACAACATCGGAGTCATACACAAATGAAGATATCTATGAAACAGAACCAGAATCAGGGACACAGAGAACAGACTGGAAAGGGGGAAGGTGGTGGGAGAGGGTTGGATTGGGAGTTTGGGGTTAACAGATGCACACTGTCATGTATAGAATGGATAAACCACAAGGCCCTACTGTATAGCATAAGGAACTATGTTCAATATCCTATGAGAAACCATAATGGAAAAGAATATGAAAAAGAATATACATATATATATTTGTTTAACAGAGTCATTTTGTTGTACAGCAGTAATTAACACAACATTGTAATTCAACTATACTTCAATTAAAAAATGTAAGAGTCAAAAATTTCTACTTTAGGAGTCATAATTTCTACTCGAGGTAGACATATGAATACACGAAGGGTGAAGGCTGAGACGACACTATAGGATTCAGCCACTAGGTCAGTTTTGAACCACTTGTTCTAGAATGGTGAACTCAGAATCCAAGATTATTTAGATCACTAATTTAGTTTCTCCCACAGCCTGATGCTGGAAAAGAGGTACTTAGAGGATTGTGTTGTGATTAGTGGAGAGGACCCCTGGAAAGATTTATACTCTCATAGATTCTGTTATTTAACCTGTGGAGTGGTGGGCTTCCCAGGTGGCTCAGTGGTAAAGATTCCACCTGCTTGTGCAGGCGATGCAGAAGATGTGGGTTTGATCCCTGGGTTGGAAAGATCCCCTGGAGAAGGAAATGGTAACCTACTCCAGCATTCTTGCTTGGAAAATCCTGTGGACAGAGGAGCCTGGCAGGCTATAGTCCATAGGGTTGTAAAGAGCTGGACACAACTCAGTGACTGAGCTCACACACAGCTTGTTGGAATGGTACAGCACCCTGCATAGAGGTCCAGGCTCTGCAGGAAGACTGTGTCTATCTGTGTGTGTGTGCTCAGTCATGTCCAGCTCTTTGTGACACCTTGGACTATAGCCCACCAGGCTCCTCTGTCCACGGAATTTTTCAAGCAAGAGTAATGAAGTGGGTTGCCATTTCTTCCTTCAGGGGATCTTTCTGACCCAGGGATCGAACCTGTATCTCTTGTGTATCCTGCCTTGGCAGGCGGATTCTCTACCACTGCATCACCTGGGAAGCCTCACAGAGTGAGGTTCAAATCCTAGCGACATCATTTACCAGTTAAGGGAGTGACGCAAGCTGCCCCCCATGTAACTGGGTTCCCTCATCTCTAAGGTGAAGATAATGAATTGCTGTGGTTACTGCATGTACAGCATTTTGCACAATGCCTAGTAAACACTCGCAGTGTTCAGTATTACTGTTATACAACTAATTGCTCTGCCAGTACCAAATGTCAGTATAAGGCCTTCTGAGTTTTAAGTGGTAAAGTTTTGGAAGAGGCTCCTTTCATTAGTCTAGGAAAGGTGATGAGGAGTCCTCTGGCTCAGGCTGAAATGAACGCTAAATTTTACCCAATGAAACAAACAGAATTCCTCACAAGGAACCGAAAGCAGATTGGAATTTCAGCATTCAGTTTCATATCATGTACTTCATCATATACAGGTTCAGCATATGTTACTTTCTGGAACATGCCCATGTATAAGATGACCCCCACATTAGATGATCTGTCACTTCTCAAATTCCATTTTTAACATTCCTAAAGCCACTTTAATGCAGCTTTTCTTTATTTTGGATCAGGTGAATTGAGACGTGGCTCTATCTGTCTTATCTTTTGCTGCTGTCACTGAAAAGTACGCCATTTTCAGAAGACATGAAAAAGATTTAAAAACCTTCCTGAAGCACTCATTGTGATCATCATAACATAAACCATCTCAAAAGGCTTACTTAGGATAACTTTCAAGTGCTCGCAATTGTGGGATGATGAACTATTAGGAGAATTGTGTTTGATAGCTTGGCCTCTTTCTTATTTAAAAATTATCTGAAACATTGGTTGAGGTCATTTCAGGTTAACATGTCTTCCCCAAATAATACTTTATTTTAAAAATAAGATAATTGAGAAAGTGCTGTGTAACAGAGATTTTGAAAAGACTTAAATGTGGCCTTATATTCACCTTATTATATTCAAGTATGTATAATAAATGGGCATGTAGAAATGCGTTGGAGTAAGCTGAAAATTCCCATGTAGGTTTAAATTCTGAGTGTTCCGAACTGGGGGAGTCACTGGTTTAGCTCCATTGACCCAAGAAGCTGAGGAAGAATGTTGATTTGTGATCAGTATTTATGGGAAAGTCAGGAGCATGAAATCAAGATGTTGAGGCTATCCTGGGAACATTTTTTCCCATTTAAGTTCTTAGTGGCTGAACTATTTTGACTTTTTTTTTCTCCTAGAGAAATTTGCCACAAGAAGATTTAACAATCTATTATAGACTGGTGTAGAAATAACACCATAGATTCTGGAATACTCTAGTCACAAATTAGACCAAATAGATTACTGAATCATACTGAGCTGTGTTCTAATATAATTCCCAGGTATATGATGTAATATTTGAGCCACACCCAAAGCCAGAAGCTGAGTCTTTTTTTGTGTCTGTGGGTGACTGTATGTCTGTATACATGCCTCCCCAATAAACATGGGCTTCCTTACATCATAAAAGAAGAAAAGAATGGCTCTTTTTCCAGCACTGATCAATATGAGGACTTCTCTATCAGAAGAAGGTGGAGATCAATTGGGCAAACATATATGTATCCTGGACTTCTTCAGTTTTGCTGACCTCTTTACAGAAACCTGACTGTTTCTTTTCCAGATTTTATTTTCTTTCATTGTGTGAATATGGATCTTCACACCCTAGAAAAAATAAAATTGCAGCTAGATAATTTCCCATACTAACTTAAACGCTGGGAAAATGATCAGAGCTTCAGCTGCACCCATACTGGGCATTTGTTATGAAAAGGTTTGCATGTTTCACCACTTTCTTCTTTTATTAACAGCATCAGGACCTAAGTGAGAATGACTCTTAAGGGTTCTCTACCGGAGCCTCTCCTTTAAAGTTAAGGAAAAGGACACTCAGGGAGGCAAAGTGACTGTCCAGATCATCATCACTGGCTAGAGCAGAGCTCGGCTCCAGGACATGTGACCCTCATTTATAGATTGGAAAATTGAGGCACAGGAAACTGATTGCCTTGACCAGAGCCGGGCAGTTAGTAACAGGACCGGATTTCAGTCGCTAGTTTAATGTTCTTTAACAAGATGGCTTATTAAGTCAAAACATGGCTTATTTCTCATTCTTTTTAAGAATTTTCTTTTAAATCAATTTTCAGAGTTGATGGACTCTTGATCTATTATAACAACATCCCTTGCATTTCTAGCTGGGACATCTGTGTCCTGGCCTTTCAGAGCTCTGTGTATGTGAATCCTTAGAGTAGCCTTTCCTTTAAAAATGGCAGTGAACAACAGGGTAGAATCAAGCACAAACTCCAGTTTCTAGGAGAACTGACAAGAGAGCAAATTTCAGATTACCAAGTTTCCTCTTCTGTTTGTTTTTATCACATAGCTTGTAATTGACCAAGTGGCTCGAGAATCTTAACCACCAGACCGTCAGGGAAATCCTACCTCTCAATGTTTGGAATCTATTAAAACATCGTTGTGTCTAGAGGCTATTTTTCTCTCCCTCAGTTCAGTTTAGTTCAGTCGTTCAGTTGTGTGCTGAATCACAGCACACCAGGCCTCCCTGTCCATCACCAACTCCCGGAGTTCACTCAAACTCACTTCCATCGAGTCGGTGATGCCATCCAGCCATCTCATCCACTGTCGTCCCCTTCTCCTCCTACCCCCAATCTCCCCCAGCATCAGAGTCTTTTCCAATGAGTCAACTCTTCGCATGAGGTGACCAAAGTACTGGAGTTTCAGCTTTAGCATCATTCCTTCCAAAGAACACCCAGGGCTGATCTCCTTTAGAACAGACTGGTTGGATCTCCTTGCAGTCCAAGGGACTCTGAAGAGTCTTCTCCAACACCACAGTTCAAAAGCATCAATTCGTCAGCACTCAGCTTTCTTCACAGTCCAACTTTCACAGCCATACATGACCACTGGAAAAACCATAGCCTTTCTCTCCCTGGCTGGAGATTATTAGAATACATTTTGAAGTTTTTCGGGATTCTGTCTGTTTCATGGCTAGAACTTTGACCACTAAGCTTTATACACACTTATTGTTCTTTCAAGTCACTACTGATTTTGCTGTTGGTTAAAGGGGATTTCTAACATTTAAAGATCATTTCTCATCTCGATAGGCCGGTTTACTCTGTGAGCCCAGTGGATTCAGCGGCACCCCAAAGCAGTGGCTCTTGTCTCTTCTGAGGGGTTGTACGTGGGATATGGTAGGAGGGGATCATCACAGGCTGAGATCTTCAGGGACAGAGGCCAGGTATTCTTCAGAGGCATGGCAAGTAACATCATTTATTTATTTTTATGTATTTATTTATTTGGCTGCATTGCGTCTTAGTCGCAGCACGTGGGAACTTCACTGTGCCATGTGGGAACTTTTTGTTGCATTGTGCGGGCTTCTCTCTAGTTGTGGCATGAGGGCTCCAGAGCTTGTTGGGCCATCTACAGGGAAGGATCTTCCTTGAAGATTCCACTGGATCTTGTACGGGCTTCTTTCTAGTTGTGGCATGAGGGCTCCAGAGCTTGTAGGACCATCTACAGGGAAGGATCTTCCTTATCGGAAGATCTTAACTGCTGGACCACCAAGGAAGTCCCCATTTCATGCTTTAAAGTGATCTTGAATTTTACGGTTTTATGTAAAACCGTGGCTGCTTCTAGTTTGAGCTTCTTCAGGCGTGTCACAATACGTTTTCTAATTAGAGTAAGAGACTGGAAAGGCACTTCCTTTGCTAAGAGCTGGGATGTAGGACACGTCAATCCCACCTTCTGCTGGAGGTTTCACGGTCCAAATTCTTCTTACAATAACTGTTACCTCTCTTAGTGGATACATCAAAATGATTGGGTTCCTAAAAGACCATTTAATTCACTGTTCTCACTTTAAGCACCACAATTTTAATTTACTATTTTTAAGTGGATTTTTTTTCAGCAATGAATTTTGAAGGAAAGTGCTATAAAATGCATTCCATACCTTTTCCGACATTGTAATGTACATGAATAAGATGGTCAGATAGCATCACTGACTCAATAGACATGAATTTGAGCAAGCGCTGAGAGATAGGGAAGGACAGGGAAGCCTGGAATGCTGTAGCCCATGGGGTTGCAAAGAGTCAGACATGACTTTAGTGACTGAGCAACAACAACGTACACACGTTACCATGTTCTTTTGGCAAAACTAAGAATTCAAATGGTGCCTGCCTGGTAAGCATGCACATACCTAAATGTGTGTATCTTTGTGAAGGAATGTAGTGATAGCAAAAAAATCTGTGGCTAATCTCCTTGTACAAAAATATCTTGTTCATGAAAGCAATGAAAGGTTTAAAGAGGAAGAATCATTAGGTAACTTTTTTTTAAGGAGCCAAAAAAAATACAAATGTAAGCAATAGAAAAACCACATTTAATGTGTATTCCATAAAGCATTTCAGGGCAAATTGGAATTTCCTCTGAAACTTTTCTTTATTCAGAGTCCTCATACCTGATTTCTTTCCTTTTAGTCCTCATCGCTTCAGGGGTTACCTCTAGCTATCGTGGACTCTCTAATGTCCTTTAGTTCAGCCATTTCTTAAAGGGGCAGATGACACCTTTTGCTGGGCCATGTGGCAAGTGCTAAAAAAACACTATGCTCTTTAAATAATAGTCAGATGTGCTTTCTGTATTGGGATGCTTTTCTTTGATGATCTCACGAAAAATAGACATTTCTGCAGCAATTGGCTCAGATAGTAAAGAATCTGCCTGTGATGCAGGACATCTGGGTTTGACCCCTGGGTACGGAAGATCTCCTGGAGAAGGGAATGGCTACCCAGTCCAGTATTCTTGCCTGGAGAATTCCATGGACAGAGGAGCCTGGTGAGCTACAGTCCATGGGGTCGCAGAGTCAGACATGACTGAACGACTAATGCTCACTTTCGCAGGAATTTCTGTGGTCAGAAGGTTGTAGAGTAATAAAAGGGTGATGAACTTTCAGACAGAATCCTCTTTACGATCACTACTGATCACATCCTGTAGCTGACTCCTGTTATCTTGGAGTCAAGCCTTTAAAGATACCGTGTGTAAGAGAAGGGAGCCTCTTCTGTATCCTTTGTGTCCTAACCTTCTCTTCCCTCTCGGCTTTGCTAGTCAGGCAGAAATTGGCCTCCCCAACCTTCCTATTCACTGAGACCCCTTTCCCTGTCCCCATTGTCTGCTGGGATCCTGGTGGGGTGTTAGGGAAGACGTCTTCTGGTCTAGTCCTCCCCAGCTGAGTCACCCATATCCACCTGTGCCATTTCTAAGTCTAGATTACAATACAATGTGCTATGAACTTGTGATGAAAGTAGGTGACTCCTTATAAGCCCTAATCATTGAAAAAATGTGGTAAACAGTTCCATTGGCTCTCAATGACGAGACCACTTAGAATTGAAAAGATTTGTCTGTACTCTATCATTCAAAATTTTCCATGGGATTAGAACGCTGGCTACTGTTGGTCCTCTCAGAGCACTTCACATCACAGGCTTACTTGTACTGCTTGGGCATTTACATGTCCTAGAAAACAAATGGTCAGGCAGGTTACAGCACCAAAGGTTCTGGCTGCGTTGGCATAAAAGGAAGCTGTGAAAATGGCGAGGCAGAGAACTGAATTCAGTTAAAAAACTCTTACAGAGGGAAGTGCCTTTTCAGTTTTCTTATTCTAATTAGAAAACGTATTGCGACATACCTGAAGAAGCTAAAACTAGAAACAATCACACATAAAACCATAAAATTCAAGATCACTTTAAAGGATGAGATGGAGACTTCCTTGGTGGTCCAGAGGTTAAGAATTCACCTGCCAATGCAGGGGACATGGGTTCCATCCCTGGTCGGGGAACTAAGATCCCACATGCCTCACGATACCTAAGCCCGTCGTGTAGCAACTACTGATTCTGGAGCTCTCATTTCACAGCTAGAGAGGAGTCCGCACAACGTCATGAAAGATCCCGCATGGCACAGTGCAGATTACGTGTGCTGCAACTAAGACTCAATGCAGCTAAATAAATAAATATTTAAAAATAAATAAATGATAAAGTGTTCAGATTTTGCTTTAAACTATTTACCCAAGCTGAGAAACAAATGAAACCTTGGAAAGAAAAAAATCTCATGTAGTAGATTTTAAAACTGGAAAATATGAGCATTTTCATCATCATCTTTTAAAAAATTATAATAAAAATACTCATCTTATCATCTTGAGTATCACAGACATGGAGATGTTCAAGTTTTGCAAATAGGATGATAGCTTCCAATGCTCTTGATGCCAAACAGATAGATGTGTCAGGTTTTTCTTGCTTCATACTTCATAAGTAATGTGCAATTGGAGTATTTGTAAAAAATAATTTTTAAAATACTTTATAATAGATTGCTACTTAAAAGACACCCACTTTAATTGTTTTTGTTCTGAAAATAGGCATTTACCAGCTTTTTAAAGTGAATATACTATTCTCACCTTTACTTTTATTCACCATTTTCTATCTATTTATTTATATTTGGACTTCTTGATGAAGAGCCTCATTACAGCTGACTTCCCAGAGGTGATGATTGCTGTCTTTAAGCAGAAAAGAGTTGTCAGTACATGAGGCCAGTTCTTTGACTGAGAGGAAGGGGATGATATCTAAATAATAATAAATTAAGATTGAATTTTTAGCGTAATTTCTTTGAACAAACAAAAGGGAGGAGGGTGGTTGGGATTGATAACCCCAACTCATGTCTGCCCACTATGATGCTTTTCCTCTAAAGCAAGAATATTAAGAAGCAGAGGAAGTAAAAACATAAAATGAAATATAAGTGAAATGAATGGGAGAGAGATGAAGTTAGGCTGGAAAAGTAGATGAGATTAGACAGTGGAAGTCTTTGTAAGCAATGTTTAGGAGTTCTGGTCTTTATCTAAAAATTTTTAAAAAGGCATTATAGTGGATAGATATTGGTAAAATTTGTATTTGAAAAAGCTTTTCTGACTATACTGAGTGGAGGGAGGCAAGAGAAGTTGCAGAGGATTCAGTTAGGAAGCTATGCCTACAAGAGACAAGAGATAACTGGGATTTGGTCTTGCGTGGCTATCGTGGAGCTAGACTTGGATGGGCTTGAGCTGTTTAGAGGATCATATCAATACAATTGGCCATTGAATAGAATATAGGCAAATGAAAAAGATGGAGACCCTATAAGGATAGCTCTCAGCTTTCTGACTTGAAGGGATGACAAAAGTTTGGTGGTTTTTTTTTTTAATAATTTTTTTTATTGTGGTATAGTTGCTTCACAATATTGTGTTGGCTTCTGCTGTACAAACAAATGAACCATCTCTATGTATATACACATATATCCCCTCCCTCTTGGCCCCTCCTCCCGCTGCCCTCCCCTCCCACCCCTCTGGGTCACCACGGCGCACTGAGCTGAGCTCCCTCAGCAGGTTCCCGTTAGCTGTCTGTTTTATACACGATACTGCAAATATGTCAATCCCACTCTCCCAACTCATCCCATCCTCCCGTCCCCTCCACCCAGTCCACATGTCCATTCCCTACGTCTGCATCTCTATTCCTGCCCTGCAAAGAGGTACCGTTTTTCTAGATTCCACGCATACGTGTGAATATACGATATTTGTTTTTCTGACTTACTTCACTCTGTGTGACAGACTCTAGGTCCATCTTTGTCTCTAAAAATGACCCGATACCATTCCTTTTTATGGCTGAGTAATATTCCCTTGTATATATGTACCACATCTTTATTCATCTGTCAATGGACATTTAGATTGCTTCCTATGGAGAACAATATGGAAGTTCCTTAAAAAACTAAAAATAGAACTACCATGTGAGCTGGTAGTCCCAATATTGGGCATATACCCTCAGAAACCCATAATCCAAAAAGACACATGCACCCCAAAGTTCATTGCAGTATTATTTATAAATTTAGTTTTATATGTTTTGTGTGAAGAGGTTTTGAGACAACCACTTGAAAATGTAAAGTGGATGGCTGGGCCTGAAGATATAAAATTGAGAAGGAACTGGGCCAGGGAAGTATCTTGATACGTCCACACCTGTTGCGGTTATCGAAGTCCTTGGCTTGGATGAGAGAGTTCTAGAGTTGTATCGTGAGCGGCATTGAGGCTCAGGACTGAGACTTGAGAAGTACCAACACTTAGAGTTGAGGCCAGGAGAGGATCCCACTTGAATGGGGTAAGGGAAGAGGTGAGAAGCCAAGAGGAACCTGGCAGTATGGCATCATAGTATTCAAGGGAAGAGGGTTTCAACAAGGAAGCAGAAGAAAAGATTCGATGTCTCAGAAAGGGAATGAGAGGCAGAAAATACAAGAAAGGAAACATAAGGCACATACCTGTCTAATCCTCTAAATTAGGAAGAGAATTAAGCACCATCCCTAAGTGGTTTATATGTGGACTTATCCCGAGGAGATTCCAGGTCACTTATTCTAAACTTGCTGCTGTTTAAGTGATTCAGTATTAGTGCTCTTAGCAGCTGAAACGGCAACAAGAGCAGCGAGGCTCTACGTAACAGGAGCCAGCACACACTGTCAGGTTCCAACATGACGCTCAGATTCCTAGCTCCTGAGATAGTCCCGCACAGGGGCCAAGTACACTGGCTGTCAAGACTGCCTGATGGCGGCAAACTGATCTCATGGTCTCACACTTGCCTCGCCCCTGCCCCTCCTTGCACGCAGTCCTAGGCGTGCTGCCCTTTGCGATGGCAGCTTCAGGCTCACACACAGAGGTCGGGACGTCCTGGCGCTGAAAAGGTTCATCTGATGAAAGCAGCAACCCGGAAGTCTCATATGCTCCTTCTAACAGAAGTATCATGTTCCTGTTGCAATTCATGCTGTTCTCATTTCCCCATAGTTTTTATTTTTTGGGATACAAACATTAACTTTTTTTTTTTTTTTTTACACTGAATGCCTTATATGTAGACAATGAAAACTGTATGTACTGATGTTGAGAAAATTTCATATTGGGTCCCTAGAGTCCTGAGAAGTTTCTCTATGTTCCAGTTCTTGTTTGGCTTTTCTTAGAATCGGACCGCCTTCCTTTTTTCCTTCCTTCTGTCTGTTCTTCCATCCATCCTTCCTTTCAGCCAGCCTTTCCTCTAACAGTCCCCGTTGCAAGCCCTGTACTAGGTACGATGGGCTATGTCGACTGAAAAAATACACGCAACCTAAAAGTTGAGAGTTATGTTTTATTTGGTGGAATCTTTTGGAACTTAAGCCCAGGAGGCAGCATTTCAAGTAACCCTAAGAGAACTGCTCCCAGGAAGTGGGGTGGGTGGGTGGGTTGGTGGGAGGAGCAGGTATATAGAAAATTTGTAACAGAGGGCAGGTAGCCAGAATGTCAAAGGGTTTTTTTTTTTTTTTTGGTAAACTAAAGAAAACCAGATATCCCAAGTTAAGGAATTTAGCACTTTTCTATGTATGGAAAGATGCAAGAGTCAGGACTCACTGAAACCATTCCTTTGATGTGCACCTCATCTGTCTGGGGCCAGTGTCCTGTGTTTTCACATCCTGAGCTCCCTTTCCTTAGGGCTCAGCGCAGGGAGTGACTGCCATCTGATGGCTTCTAGATGGCTGGTGTTCTCCTTCCTGAGTTCCTTTAGAGTTCACTGGCTCACATTGGAGGGCTGTAATCTCTGATGAATGACTGTGACTTGCTTGTTTACTGATATGGCAAGTAATATTCCTTTTCTCGGCTACAAAAGTGAGAAGTGTGATAGAGGAAGTTAGTCATGTACACGAATAGGGATGACTCAGGATAGAAAGTGATAAGTGCCATGAGAGAGATGGAGATGAAGACCTGTGGGCGATCAGAAAGAGAAGCTCTCAACCAATTATCACTATGGACCAATGCCATCTAATTTTTTGTTCCTAAGATTGCTCTTCTGCCAAGTGAGTTCAGAGAGGGTGGGAGCAGGTAGTGCCCAGGCAAAGGAAACAGCAAGCCTAAAGGCCTAAAGGGAAATAGCTTGTGCACCCCAGGATTAGTGCATGCCAGGTTCTATGTGTTGGAGTCCAATGAACAAGAGATAGAAAGAGGACCAAAGTCAAGGGGGAGAGGTCAGCAGGGCCAGATCTAGAGGGTTTTGAAAGGAGTTTGGATTTAAAATTTTGTTGTTACTGTTAGAGCACTAAAAAGCACAAGGGTCCATCATATGAAGGTGGAAATTAGATCAGCTCGGTGAAAAGCAGAGCCACGTTTTTTATGTTTAGAACAATAGAAAGAGGACTTGATTGTATACAAATGGTCACAGGAATGCCAAATTGTTGATCCGTTCTCGTAATTGCTTTCAACATTTCCTCTGGAGAATTTAAAATGAGGTCTTGATGAACTGCAGCCCCTGATGCTGATTATTCCAAGACCTTGCCCCAGTACAACCCTAGGAAATATTTTCAGTTTCCTTTCATTCTCTGAAGGATACAGCTTGGAAACAGCCTTTGGCCCCAAGCTTCCTGTCCCAACCGGTTGGAGTTGTGTGTGTGTGAGGGTGGGAGTGTTAGGTGGGCCGAGGCGGTCTGCACACCTTGCTGCATTGTTTGCAGACTTCGCAGCTCCTGGACTGTGTTTCCTGGTGGGGAGCGTGGGGAGTGGTGGGTGGATCAGCCTGCCTCAGGCTGCCCGACCGGCTTTTCTAAGAAGTACCTTGAGGGTCAGCGATGGTGTGCTATTACAGTTGTTATGATAATAAATGCTTAAGTGCCAAAGAAGCAGCATACGTTGCAGTCAGACACAATTACTACCCACGTTTTCCTAGACTGAGAGAAATACAAAAAAGTCTGCGTGGCGTGTTCAGTTTCTGTGGGGCTTATGTGGGACTTGAGGTGAACTTGCTGAATCTCCTTTCTTTAGCTCCTGGGGAGCATCCCTGCTGACAGGGCAAGGATTTAGGTGGGGGAGGAGTGGGGATGGGGAGGGGATAGTACAAAACCTTGAAAGTGAAGTGAAGTCACTCAGTCGTGTCCAAGTCTTTGGGACCCCATGGACTGTAGTCTACCAGGCTCCTCAGTCCGTGGGATTTTCCAGGCAAGAGTACTGGAGTGGGTTGCTATTTCCTTCTCCAGAGGATCTTCCCCACCCAGGGATTGAAGCTGGGTCACCTGCAGTGTAGGCAGACGCTTTACTGTCTGAGCCACCAGGGAAGTCAAAACCTTGAAAAGATGTCCCTAATTTGGAAAGAGTAACTTAGAAATGAATAGTCAAATAAGGGTAGTGGGTAGGACCTGGTTCCTGTGATATAGAATCTGTGAGACAAGGAGAAAGATTCTGCCACTCTTAATTCCTAGACCCTATATGTCTTCAGGTCTGTTCAGGGTCAGAGTCTGATTTGTTTCTATATTTTCTGATACAGTAATAGCTTAATGCCAGATCATGGACCTATGCCTGTCCATGGTAGAATGAGGAAAACTGTGATAACAGGATATGTATGTGACAAAGGACATGTCCAAGATGTGTATGTGACAAAGCCCAATATATATCAAATAAGTGTATATTTAATATCTTATTTGGAATTCTCCAGGCAAGAATGCTAGAGTGGATTGCCATTTCCTTCTCCAGCGGATCTTCCCAACCCAGGGGTTGAACCAAGGTCTCCCGCATTGCAGGCAGATTCTTTACTGGCTGAGCCACCAGGGAAGCCCATACAAAACATTATGGTTCCCTTTATTGAAATCTTGCTGGCTCACAAAGCCCAGTGTCCAAGCACTAGGGCCGTGCCCCTGTTAGATGTGGAATGATACTTACTAAATGAATGGATGAAACGTACGTCTTTTCCTCTAAGTATCATGAAAACTCCATGAGGTCTTGGACAGCTATTGGTTTTTTTTAAAATTTATTTATTTATGGCTCTGCGGGGTCTTCATTGTCGCATGTGGGCTTTCTCTAGTTGCAGTGAGCGGAGGTCACTCTTCATTTCGGTGCGTGGGTTTCTCATTGCAATAGCTTCTCTTGCAGAGCACAGGCTCTAGCTGTGTGGGCTCAGTAGTTGTGTGGCGTGGGCTTAGTTGCTCCATAACATGTGGGCTCTTCCAGGACCAGGGATGGAACCCATGTCCTCTGCATTGGCAGGCAGATTCTTAACTACTGGACCACCAGGGTAGTCCCATCTGTTGGTTTCTGGCTACTGCTAAACTCCTGAAAACAGGATATAGTACATAGATGCTCAGTCTATATTTGTTGGATGAAAGGATTTGACAAATGATTCCCAATGGATCCAGGACATGTCCAAGACCCCCATCTTTATACTTGTATCACTGGCTTTTGTGTCAAGGCTCCCTGATGGAAACTAGATAATATAGTTTAAAAATTTACAGCTGGCCCCAAATTTAGAAGAATAGCAAGTAGATTTAAAAAAAAAAAAAATTCTGTAACAGATTTAAAGCTGAACAAGGCTAAACATAAAAAAAAGGAAGTATAATAAAAAAACATTTTTAGAGTTTCCTCTTGTTTTAAAATGTATCATGTGTGTGCCCAGTCACGTCTGACTTTTTGTGGCCCCGTGGACTATAGCTCGTTAGGCTCCTCTGTCCGTGGAATTCTCCAGGCAAGAATACTGGAGTGGGTTGCTATTTCCTCTACCCCAGGGAATTGTTGAACCCATGTCTCCTGTGTTTCCTGCATTGGCAGGCGAATTCTTTATCACTGCACCACCTGGGAAACGTACAGAACCCTGGGCTTAAAGAGAAGCCCAACTGAGAGAGAGGAGGGTAGCTTACAATAGGTGTGCCGCAGAGTTCCAGAGTGGAGAGACGCCGCCTAAAGGCCTCCTGTACTGGAATTATATGAAGGCATCTCCATCGAAGGCTGTGAATTTTAAAGAAAGAACATCTTTTCTTTCATAACAGAGCTTTAAAGCAGAAGGGACAGAAGGAAAGGGAAATGGTTAAAAAAAGATTATAACAGGGTTTTCTATTTTTAAAATAATGCTCTAAAAACACATCACTTCCTAATGAAATTAACTTCTACCAGCAAAAAGTTTGTTTTGAATGGGTCCGGGTGGCTAAGGCTCCACGCTCCCAATGCAGCTGGGTCTTGGTCAGGGAAGTAGATCCCACAAACTGCAACTAGAAGTTCAAATGCTGCAACAAAGACCGAAGGTCCTGCAAGACCCGGCGCAGACAAATAAACAGAATAAACATAAAATAAATACAAAAAAAGAAAACAGAGACCACACAAAAAGCAGGAAATAAAAAAAAGCAATGAGATGTTTGAAATTATTTCGAAATTGTTCCCAAAGGTCATCCAGGGCAGGGAGGGTACTGGCTCAGTGTGGGATCCAACTGGACAGCCTCACAAGGATCGCTGGCTGGTGGATTTAGCTCTTGTTTGTGCCTAATGAGCTGCTCGGCAGAAATTTCATAGCACATGGCAGCTGTGTGGCACATCTGTTGGAGATCCAGAAAAATCCGTTACACAAACATTCGTTGGGAAAGAGTCGGCTTGGCATCAGTTCTGTGAAAAAGCCCTGGGAGTTTGAACTGAATGCAAACTTCATGGGCTGAGAGTTTAGTGAAATGTTAGGCTCATCCGTGGAGTTATAATATCTGGTCCTGCTGTAAGCTGAGCTGTTCAAGCCACATTTGAAGAGCTGTAATAAATTCTGGTCATTTAAAGAAAGGTAGTGAAAATGAGAGTTTGTTCCTAGGAAGGGAGTCAAGATGAATCTAGAAATGGTGACCTGGGAAATGGATGAAAGTTCTGGAGGTGACAGATCTTTAGCTTAACCTGAAGAAGAAAAGGCTAAAGGTGAAGATGGTCCTATCTTCAGATACTCAAGGGCTTGGCTAATGCAGCGTCTTATAAATGTAAATGTGAGAAATGTCTGATGAGTCAATAAGTAGAAAAGAGAGTAGGTGTGTCTGAGTATGTGTTGTTGTTTTCCACAGAAGAACAGAATGCATGATAAAATTATAGGGACAGAGGCACATTTAAGATTGCAGGGACATCCCGGTGGCTCAGTGGATAAGAATCTGCTGCTAATGCAGGGGACATGAGTTCCATCCCTGGTCTGGGAAGATCCCACATGCCTCGGAGCAACTAAGCCCGTGTGCCACAGCCTCTGAGCCTGTGCTCTGCAATAAGAGAAGCCACCACTGTGAGAAGCCCACGCTCACTGCAAGTAGACAAAGCCTGTGCACAGCGATGAAGACCCAGTGCAGCCAAAAATAAATATCAGATGAGTGACAAAAGGAGGGGAAACAATTAAAAATTAGAGTTTAAAAAATAAAATTGCATAAAAATAATTTGTAACAACCAAAGCTGTCTCAGGAGGGATGGGACATCTTGCCAGATTAGGAAGAACTGGAGAAGAGGCTGAATAACTCTCCATGAGGGAGTCACAGAAAGAATACCTACACACAGGAGCAGACCAGAGCCTTGAGACACAAGAGTAACAGCTTTGTGATTGGACACACCTGGGAGCAATTACCCAGCAGAGTACATCATGAGAAACGCTGGACTGGAAGAAACACAAGTTGGAATCAAGATTGCTGGGAGAAATATCAATAACCTCAGATATGCCGATGACACCACCCTTATGGCAGAAAGTGAAGAGGAACTAAAAAGCCTCTTGATGAAAGTGAAAGTGGAGAGTGAAAAGGTTGGCTTAAAGCTCAACATTCAGAAGACGAAGATCATGGCATCTGGTCCCATCACTACATGGGAAATAGATGGAAAAACAGTGGAAACAGTGTCAGACTTTATTTTTCTGGGCTCCAAAATCACTGCAGATGGTGACTGCAGCCATGAAATTAAAAGACGCTTACTCCTTGGAAGGAAAGTTATGACCAATCTAGATAGCATATTCAAAAGCAGAGACATTACTTTGCCAACAAAGGTTCGCCTAGTCAAGGCTATGGTCTTTCCTGTGGTCATGTATGGATGTGAGAGCTGGACTGTGAAGAAGGCTGAGTGCCGAAGAATTGATGCTTTTGAACTGTGGTGTTGGAGAAGATTGTTGAGAGTCTCTTGGACTGCAAGGACATCCAACCAGTCCATTCTGAAGGAGATCAGCCCTGGGATTTCTTTGAAAGGAATGATGCTAAAGCTGAAACTCCAGTATTTTGGCCACCTCATGCGAAGAGTTGACTCATTGGAGAAGACTCTGATGCTGGGAGGGATTGGGGGCAGGAGGAGAAGGGGACGACAGAGGATGAGATGGCTGGATGGCATCACTGACTCAATGGATGTGAGTCTGAGTGACCTCCGGGAGTTGGTGATGGACAGGGAGGCCTGGCGTGCTGCAGTTCATGGGGTTGCAAAGAGCACTGAGCGACTGATCTGATCTGGGAGCAATTACACCCTTGCCACTTAGCTGTGTCAGCGGAGGTGAGACACCCACCCCTGCTATGCATTCATTTCTTCAAGTGTTGAATGAGGATTATTAAACCCATGTTAAAGTGTTATTGCAAGAATTAACTGAGCTGCTGAATGTAAAGTCCCAGAAACATAGTGGTCTCTGGATAGGGGTTCTTGACTTTACTCAGATCAGGGGCAGCCACAGGAGTAAGAGAATGAGTTTTAGGAGTTATTGCAAAGAAGTCCCTTACGAAGGTCAGCAGCTATAGTCAGCTACCTTTGCCACCTTTGTTCTATCAGAGCTGACAAGGCCTGCACAGGCGGCTGCTCTGTATCTGTTGGTACATTTCTGAGTTTTAAAATGAGTCCCCAGGGTAAGTCACAGCCCTGGACATTGCCAGAGACAAGTTCTCACTAGGGTTGTATGGCCAATAGAGACAGTGTCTCTGGGGGAAAGAAAGTGGGTTTTGGCAACAGACAGGTTCAAACCCCAGCTTTCCACTAGGTCAAGTTACTTAACTTTTGTGAGCTGCATTTTTCTCATCTGAGGCAATACCTCTCTCCTGTGAGTGAGGGGCGAAACAGCATAGATGAAGGACTTGATCTTTTTTTCTCAGTGAGATCTTTTCGACAATCCAGGGAGGTAGAAAATGTAGCCTACGTCTATAAAAGAAATAAGATTCAGAGAGTTGAAGTGATTGCCTGAGGAACTAGTGGAATTGGTGCTTGATACCATTCTTTTAACCCCAAGGCTCATCATCTTTTCCAAACCGTGGCTGAAATATTTGTTGGGGGTCTGGTGTGTGCCAGGTACAACGCTAAGGATTTCCCCTGTTAACTCATTGGCTGTTTCGGTCCCGCATGGACATGGTCACCCCACAAGTCTCTTTGGAACATGCACAACGTAAACTTTCCTAGACACCTGGGGAAAGTCCTTCTTAGTGGGACTGTGGGGTTTTTTTGACTCCTGGCTTTGGGAGAGACTCTTATGGCACAGTGAGAGGGGAGGAAATACCTGTCCACATAGTCATATTAGCTCCGCAAGCAAAGGGAACCCTCCTACATTGTTGGTGGGAGTGTAAATTGGTGCAGTCTCTTTGGGAAACAGAATGGAGGTTCCTCAAAAAACTGAAGTAGCTATGTGATCCAACAGTCTTTTTCCTGGGCACATACCGAGACAAAACTGTAATTTAAAAAGATAGATGCACGCCTGTGTTCATGGCAGCACTATTTACAGTAGTCAAGACATGGAAACCACCTAAATGTGTGTCAAAAGATGAATAGATAAAGAAGACGTGATCCACACACACATAATGGAACACTACTCAGCCACAAAAAGAATGAAATAATGTCATTTGCAGCAACACAGATGGACTTAGGATTATCGTGCTGAGTGAAGTCAGTCAGAAAGAGAAAGACAAATACTGTATGATATCACTTATATGTGGAATCGCAAATGTGGCACAAATGAGCTTATCCATGAAACAGAAAGAGACTCACAGGCGTAGAGAACAGATTTGTGGTTGCCAAGGGCGCTGGGTCGTGGAGGGATGGATTGGGAGTTTGGGATTCAGATCAGATCAGATCAGACCAGTCGCTCAGTCGTGTCTGACTCTTCGCGACCCCATGAACCGCAGCACGCCAGGCCTCCCTGTCCACCACCAGCCCCCAGAGGTCACCCAGACCCACACCCATCAAGTCAGTGATGCCATCCAGCCATCTCATCCTCTGTCGTCCCCTTCTCCTCCTGCCCTCAATCCCTCCCAGCATCAGAGTCTTCTCCAATGAGTCAACTTGGAATTAGCAGATGCAAACTATTACATATATGGTGGATAAACAAGGTCCTACTCATAGCACAGGGAACTTATTCAATATCCTGTAATAAACCATAATAAAGGATATGAATAAGAAGGTATATATGTATGTATAACTGAATCACTTTGCTGAACAACAGGAATTAATATAACACTGCAAATCGCTGTGTTTCAATAAAGTAAATTAAAAAAAAATTAGCTCCTTGACCATCACTGGAAGGACAGATGCTATAGGTCTTGAACAGATAACACCTTCAGCTGTTTCACAGTCGTGCCAGAGTGCACGTCCTGGCGGTCCTCAGGTCTTCTCCAGCCCATAGACTTGTACTGTGGGGTTTCACAGAATTTTACAAATGAATTCCTTGCATATATTTAAATCAGGACTTTTCACATAAAAATACGTAATATTAGAGCTTTGGTTTGTCTTGAGGAGTCTGGCAGTCTGGCAACCCTGACCGCATGTTGTTTTGTGTTCTCCGAGGCAACACTCCTCCAGCACTGATTCCTTTAAGTAAACCGAGAACTCCCTCCATTATCGTGCCGCCAATTTCACCACGTTACCTTTTGCTACCAAGCAGAGAAGGCAATGGCACCCTACTCCAGTACTCTTGCCTGGAAAATCCCACGGATGGAGGAGCCTGGTGGGCTGCAGTCCATGGGGTCGCTAAGAGTCGGACATGACTGAGCAACTTCACTTTCACTTTTCCCTTTCATGCATTGGAGAAGGAAATGGCAACCCACTCCAGTGTTCTTGCCTGGAGAATCCCAGGGACGGGGGAGCCTGGTGGGCTGCCGTCTATGGGGTCGCACAGAATCGGACATGACTGAAGCAACTTAGCAGTAGCAGCAGCAGTTTAAACTAGTATGTAGTACCCTGGGCATCATTTTTATTAATAATAATAATAAACACCTAGGAGAATTGCCCCGACTTGTTTTCTGCTGACGATGTCTCCTTTTTCCCCCCAATCCCTAGTCTGTGATTGCAATGGGAAGTCCAGGCAATGCATCTTTGATGAGGAACTTCACAGATTGACAGGAAACGGATTCCGCTGCCTCCACTGCAGTGACAACACTGGCGGCATTCACTGTGAGAGGTGCAAGGAGGGATTTTACCGGCACAGGGAGAGAGACCGCTGCTTGCCCTGCAATTGCAACTCCAAAGGTAGTTGGATAAAAGGGGGGAATGGGGGGGCAGAGAATGGGGAGAGGGAGGGAGAGGGAGGGGGAGAGAATGGGCAGGGAGGGAGGCAGGGGAAAAGAGAGAGAGCAGACCAAGAGGCAGATGTTCAGTTTTCTTGAACAGACGCTTCGCAGTTGGTCTGGTGGTTAAGACCCCACAGTACTCCCAATGCATGGGCACAGGTTTGATCCCTGGACCAGGAACTAAGGTATTCCATGGCACAGCCAAAAGTAAACAAACAGAACAGAAAAATATATTGCAAAACTAATAATTTCCTTTCAACATATGAACATATAATTCTAAAAATAAAGTTTATTTAAAAATTTCTAGAACAACTGGGAATCTACTAGACAGTTTTTTTTTTTTTTAGCATTTTCAATCTGAAAGGAAATATGTTTTCTCTTAAGGCTAGGTTGTAGGAACCAGCTGTGGTCTTCAGGGCACATTAGTTGGAATTCCAGCCCCAAGAGAGGCACCCGATGACTTTTCCCAGCAGATGACAGTCTTTGACCTGGAGAAGGAAATGGCTACCCACAAAGAAGCTTGTATTCTTCCAGTGATAGTTCTTCATTTCCATAACTATCCCTTTGACCAGCCTCTCAATAATAAGAGATTAGAAAGATTTGTTTCTGGTGCTATGCTGGGTGCTGGCAAGATAAAGTGAGACTGATAAAAGAGACAGACACAGGATGGGTAGATTAGAATCCTTCACAGGGTGGTGAGCAAGAGAAAATAGAACAATAAATAAGAACTAATAGGGTGGCTGGTTCATAGCAGAGCCTGTTTTTGCTGTTCTTGTTGTTTTAAATGTATCACCCAATGCTGTATTCTCAGAACTATAGGTAGTTTATGTGTGCACAGATGCACATGTCCTGCTGAGGTCATCATGAAAAGTGAAAGTGTTAGTTACTCAGTTATGTCTGTCTCTTTGCAACCCCATGGACTGTGGCCCGCCAGGCTCCTCTGTCCATGGGGATTCTCCAGGCAAGAATACTGGAGTGGGTAGCCATTCCCTTCTCCAGGGACTCTTCCTAACCCAGGGATTGAACCGGGGTCTCCCGTCATTGAGGCAGATTCTTTACCATCGTAGTCATGAGCAGACAGTAAAGACAAGTTAGTAAATATAAACAGGAAGAGAGAGATAAATATTTGGGACTTAAAAAATTAAAAACAATTTTTTGGCCACACCATGTGATACATGGAACCTTAGTTCCCCAAGCAGGAATTGAACCAGTGCCCTCTGCAGTGGAAGTGGGGAGTCCTAACCGCTGACCACTCGGGAAGTCCCTGAAGTTGGGACTTTGTAAAGCTACCTCGTCTATTGTCTTCCTTGGCAAATTTATTTCTCTTTGCCAAAAAGTGTTTAATAGTATAATGTGATCAATGTTAATTTACCAAAAAGGTATAGCCTTATGACTCAGTGTAGTTCTGTGGAGACAATTCTTAGCAGCAGCTGAAAGCATCTAAAAATGGGCAGGCTTTGGCCCAGCCATGACTTACAAGTAGCATGTGTCGGGGAGCCTTCGAAAACTGGGCTGACCCCGTGGTGATACAGACCCATACACCAGCAGTCATTCTCAGATTCACCAGACTTGCTGCTACCATATGGTTTGAGTCAGATTTGCTCAGTCTTGTGGCTTTGACTCAGCATCCAGAATCTTTGGGGTTTAGTAATTCTCCCTCTGAACCAAAGAAAAATGAAAAGAAAAATGATTTCACTTTAATGGGCATTTAACCTCTCTCACAAACCCGTATCCCCTTAGGTGATGCGGCTTTGTTGTGAGTCACTAGAGTTGGGGTCATCCCAGGGAAATAATCAGCGTGAATGTGATGAGAAATGCAATTGGCTCAGCTGGAAAGCCTGGCCTGAAGACAAGGCTGTTAGTCTGGGAGTAGACAAGGAGCCTGAGTCGTGAAGTGAGATGGTGAAGAGGCTTTCCCATGCCGTCTCTTCTTCTCCACTCTCGTTTGCTGCCGCCCAGCAACAGTGAGCTTTGCTTTCCTTTCTTTGGGGGAGTAGATATCCTGGACTCGGGGTGAACAGCCCAGTAGGAAGCAGTGGGGCCCAGTGATGACTTATGTCTTGTATGATGTTAATAGTTAACATGAATTACACGCTTACTCTGTGCCAGGCACTTTTCTAAACACTTTCACCCACTAATTAATTTAATCTTCACAAATAACCCTATGAAGACAGTGCTATTGTTTTCATTTTACAAATGAGGTAGCAGAGGCTTAGAGAGGGAGGTGATGGAGCTTGTCAAGGGCTGAGTGGCGCGTTGGTGGCCGGGGCTGTCTCCAAACTGTGCACCATCTTCAGCTACCTGTTAGCTGCACAGGTCACAAAATAAGTAGCAAGAATTTAATTCTCTGTGTGATTTCTCAGTTTCCTCATCAGCCAGAGGGTATTTTTCACTTTCAAAATATAACTTCCCAAGGGAATTTGTTGTATATTCAATTTCAAATGCAGAAGAATTCATCTTACCAAAAGCTTCCATTGTATGCCTGGCAAATGAAGCCAACAGTTATTTATAACCCCCAAAGTGGTCACAGATTTTGGATGTTACACCGGTTTCTTCTAAATATACCAAATAGACTTATTTTTAGGTGATGATTTTAGGGGCTCAGCAACAGGGCTGAATTATCCTCAGTTCTTGTAACCCTGATTACTTTCTGTGGATACTTTGAAATTCACTGTGTGTTTGTGTTTTCCTCCCCTGATACCTAAATTCTTGAGATCTGTACAGACATTAATGATATTGGGTTTGTTCTCTTAATTTTATTTTTTTTAAATATGTACAAGCCATGCAGTGGATTACTCAGACTATAACATTTGAGTTATTGTTTTGAAACATGCCTGCTGCTGCTAAGTCACCTCAGTCATGTCCGACTCTGTGCGACCCCATAGACGGCAGCCCACCAGGCTCCCCCGTCCCTGGGATTCTCCAGGCAAGAACACTGGAGTGGGTTGCCATTTCCTTCTCCAATGCATAAATGTGAAAAGGGAAAGTGAAGTCGCTCAGTCGTATCGGACTCTTAGCGACCCCATGGACTGCAGCCCACCAGGGTCCTCCGTCCATGGGATTTTCCAGACAAGAGTACTGGGGTGGGGTGCCATTGCCTTCCCCGAAACATGCCTTAGATAATAATTTAATTATTATTAAATACAGTGATTTAATAATAGTGCTATTTAAAAATGCAAGTGTCTATATTTTTTAAGCATTCTCAAAAGGAAGCAAGCTCTCTTAGTCATTTTAGAATATGTTCCTGAGTCCTCTAATGCATATAGACAGTACTACCTAAGTCCTGAAGTGCTTTCTGGGGACACACTTGAAACAAGAAGCTCTTCTTCATCTATCCTTTAGGCCCATTTGTTCACAATTCCTAAGAGTAGCTCGTGATATAGGAATTGGGACAGTTGTTTTTATTTTATTTTAATGAGATACTTTGAAAACCCAGTGCTATTATTTTGGAAGTTTGGGAACATGAAATAAATCAATCCTCTTTATAGTTAAGAGCCTGTACGTGTTTCCATGTCAACTTTGCAAGGCTTGAAGGAGGCCTAGAAGATTCAAGCATAAACTACTTTTGTGAGCACTTACTATATGTGAGACATTGAGTTAGGTACTTAATTTATTTTAGTTTGGGCTTCCCAGGTAGCTCAGTGGTAAAGGATTCACCTGCCAGTGCAGGAGACTCAAGTTCGATCCCTGAGTTGGGAAGATCCCCTGGAGAAGGAAATGGCAATCCTCTCCAGTATTCTTACCTGGGAAATCCTATGGACAAGGGAGCCTGGCAGGCTAGAGACCATGGACTAGTAAGAGTTGCTTCTGAAAAACTATTGTAGGGAGAGTTTTCTTAAATTGGACTTCCCCTGGTGGCTCAGATGGTAAAGTGTCTGTCTACAATGCGGGAGACCTGGGGGAGAGTTTTCTTAAATTAAAAACATAATTTCCATTAATTTGAATGGAAGAAAAAAACATGTTTCTGGGTCCCAGATTTACTCATTTATGTTTAAATAATTAAATTGTATAAATTTAAACAGGAATTTACCTTCTTAGCTCTGTCTGCTGTGTGTCTCTAAACGCCAACCCCAGTGGTCTCTCCTCACTTTCATCTTAAGTGCTCTCTTGTCTTAGATATTGGAAACTATTCCATCTTCCTCCCTTAACCCTCCTTGGAATTCTCCTTCCTTGGCTTCCACTATTCTGAGACTTCTTCCCACTCCAGTCATCCTTTCCCTTTGCTTAATCAGTGATATTCAACTTCCGCCCAAGGTGCCTTCCCTTCCTCTCTCTACTTGCTCCCAGTGTGAGCTATCTGATCCTCTGAGTGCTCCTGATTATCCACAAATGGATTTGATATCTTATCAGCTTAGTTCACCAATAAATATGGTGAACTAATATATATATAATGCTCAATTCAATGTCTCACACAGAGCATAAAATGTAGTTTCTGTTCTTATCACTGAGGATCCTTTCAAGCCTTGCAGTGTTGACACGGAGACTCTCACAGACTCTAACTGTGAATGTAACTAGTTTATTTCATGTTCCACCTGTGGCTATAGACACAGAGCCAAACACCTTTATTGATTTGGCTTGTATCTATAAGTGATTAAAAGTTCACAGTCAAGTAAGAGATTAGGAGAAAGAAGGAGCAACTGATTAGTGTTCTGTTGGCTTTATAGATTATGAATAGCCTGGTTATCACAGTTCAGATGTAGTATTATTTATAATACTGCCAGCCTTAAGGAAATTATCAAGTAGGTGAACCACATTCTACCTCATCTTTTGGCTTCCTCCTTCTTTCACAATAGCCATATCTTACTTCCTGAGGGTTAATTAATGCAACAGACATCTAGGACTCTGGTTCGGGCACTGGAAATTCAGCAGGGAACACAAGCTGAGGAAGTTATCAGTAAGCAGGGCTAAGGACTGAGGGCTGAATATTATAGACATGAGAGTCAGAGGTTTCTCTAGAGAAGTTAATCAAGACATAAGTGCTGAGAATGGGCTAACTAGGGTGTGTTCTCAGGACAGAACATTCCAGGCTGAAGAAGCAGCAGGTGCAAATGCCCTGAGGAGGGAAGCAATCAGCATATTCTAGGAACAGGGAGGGGAGCTAGGATGCTGGACCTCAGTGAAGGAGCAGAAGATGAGGCAAGAGAGGTCGAGGCTTGTAGGTCATGGTACAGAGTTTGCACTTTATTCCACTCATAGCAGGGACCCATCAGAAGACCTAGACCCATCAGAAGACCTAAACAGACCAGTCATATGATTCAAACTCCATTGGAAAGGAGCACTTTGGCTTCTATAGAAAGAATGGAGTGTAGGGAGTCAAGGATGGAGGTAGGGGCCAGGTGAGAGAAGGAGGAAGCTTGAACTGGGGGTGGTTGAAGGGGAGGTGCTAAGGGTGGCTGGATTCCAGGATGGCACACTTTGTTATCCTGAACATCTCTCATCTTTCAGCAATAGTCTGCGAGGTCATTTTATAGACAATATCTATAAACAATTAATCATAGGAAAGTGCTCTAGTGCCCCAACCAGGTAAGATGCACAGGGTCTTCATGCCTCACAAGAGGTGATGCTCCAAAGGTAAGAATTTCTACCACTCCAGGTAGGTAGAGATATTTTTGGTTAAGAGACTTTTTCCTACTCTTGCAATCATACCATGTGAGCACTAATCCTTGAAAAATGCTGTTTGCCTGCCAGAGATAAGGGAGAAGGCAGCTCACTTTTGCATCCTGTCTTTGTGGAGGCTCATGTGCTCATTCATAAATGTTCCTTCTTAAGATCTCAAGAATTTGATAAATGACTTAATGTTGAAACCAGAGCAGATATATAAATAATAACGCTTTCCAGAGTCATTTCCATTTCTTTCCCCAAAGAAGCCATCCTTGGCTGTCAGAATTTTCCCTAGTGGTGGATGCATATCCCAATGATGTGAAAGAATTGCCCAAGGCAGCAGATCGTGGTGATTCAGTTCAATTCAGTTCATTTGCTCAGTCATGTCTGACTCTTTGTGACCCCATGGACTGCAGTGTGCCAGACCTCCCTATCCATCACCAACTCCTGGAGTTTACCCAAACTCATGTCCATCGAGTCGGTGATGCCATCCAACCATCTCATCCTCTGCTGTCCCCTTCTCCTCCTGCCCTCAATCTTTCCCAGCATCAGGGTCTTTTCAAATGAGTCAGCTCTTTACATCAGGTGGCTGAAGTATTGGAGTTTCAGCTTCAACATCAGTGCTTCCAATGAACACTCAGGACTGATCTCCTTTAAGAGATCATTACTTAGTATTTATTGAGCTCCCATACGGTGACGGTTGCCCTCTAATGTCATATGAATGAAAGAGTTCCTTTTCCTCTTTCCTTTCCCCTCCTCTGTGGTTATAGGTTCTCTTGGCCCTCGATGTGACAACACTGGACGGTGCAGCTGTAAGCCAGGTGTGACAGGGGACAGGTGTGACCGCTGTTTGCCGGGCTTCCACACTCTCACTGATGCCGGGTGCACCCAAGACCGGAAGCTCCTGTAAGTGCCTGTGCCACCGCCGCTGGTTCCCCTGTGACTAGTGGCGACCGTATCGACATTAGGGACCACTTACATCTACTGAGTAACTGTTACTAAGTAACTGAGTTATGGAAACATTATTTTAAGAAAAATGTTTATTTATTTTTTGGCTGCACCGAGTCTTAGTTCTGGCATATGAGATCTTACTTCCCTGACCAGGGATCAAACCCAGGCCTCCTGCATTGGGAGCTTAGGGTCTTAGCCACCAGGGAAGTCTTTTGGGGACTATGTGTGCCTTATCTCATTTAACCCTCACAATAACCCTAAAAACTTTGGATTAGTGTTATACTTATGTTAAAGATAAGAAACTTAAACCCTGAGAGGATAAATAAGGCGCCCAGTGTTGCTGGTGGACTTCATAGTCAGGCTCAGAATGCTGTCTGTGGAGGCCATGCTCATCACCCTGACAACTACCCCTCCTATAGACGAACGAGGGCGGAAGTTAAGAGTCCTTTATGTTTTAACCTGGAACTTGTTTCAGATAAGTGAATTTAGAGTAGAAGAACTTCCTGCATAATTTGAAGCTCCTTTAGCTTGAAGCATTCTCTAGTCCTCCTCAACTTACTTTTCTGGAAAAAGGTGAAGCGTATCTTATAAGTCACATGGCCAGCCCGCAGAGATGCAGAGCCAGCAAGATGCTGGGCTGACTTTGGGGAGGAGCAGCTTGGCAGCGAAGCCATGGGCTAGAAGTCTGCCCACAGAGAAACTGCTTCTTCATCACCGATGATTCCAGCCCCTTGTCCGTGCGAGACCCACCCGCCAGCCTTGCCTGCGCCGTCCTTGTTACCACCATCCCCGGTTCTCTTCCCCTCCCAGCCTTCCCTGACCCCACCCAGGTCCTGTCTCCCTTGATAATCCTTGTAAACTATGAAGTAGATGACATCATGGCTCTGCTCCAAACCTCCATTAGCTCCTTTCCCACCTAGTATGAGATCAAAACTTCCGATCTAGGCGGCTAGGGCCTCCAAGACCCTCCTGCCCTCTCCATTTGCCACCTGAGGCTTCTGCTCTATTTCTCACCCCCTCCTAGGCTTCCTTTCCTGCTTCAAAGGAGCCGAGTGATGTGACCTTGGCCTTGGCCTGGAGTCCTCTTCCCTCCCACAGAGCCACACAGAGCTTCACAGGTTCCATCCCCACCTTGTCCATCCCCTCTCAGGGGCCTTCCAGACCAGTCCCCACTGCTCTGTGCTGACTCTGTTGTTTTACAGTCTCTTACATTATGTATGTATCTGTCTGTCTCTCCCACTAGAATGGAAGCCTGGTTTTGGCTTTGTCGTGTTCACTGCTGCGGGGGAGAGGCCCGTAAGCGTGTTCCAGCTCGGCTACAGCTGCAGTTGCGCTTTCTTGCCATTGCCGTTCATGTATCTGCCCTGCCTTGAGACTCCTAGAGAGCAGGACTGTTTCCTGTTTTTTACTATCCTCAGTGCTTAGCAACCAGTAGATGCTGAATATGTGTTTCTCAGAGGGTCCAGATAATAGTGTGGAGGGGCCAGGATAGGGAGGAGACCATGGCAACTGAAAGATGGAGATTGGGAAAGAAATCTTCAAGAATCCCAATAGGACTTGGCACTGATAGATGAGAAATGTGAAGGAGGAGGAGTCAGAGGCAGGTTTGGGCAGGCTCTGATGGGGTCATGGGGCAGTCAGGAGGAGCAGGTCAGTAGGGAAGAGAACAAACTTGGTGTTAGATGCATGAGATAAATACATATGCTTATGGGGCAAGCTCGGTCATAGAGACCAGGACTTTGGTTAGTCAGAGACCAGTCATCACAAGACAAGACATCTTGTGCTAGTCTGCACAAGACAAGGAGATTGTGCCAAAATTAAATAATGAAAATACTGATTTTTTTCATTGAGGAAAGTCTTGCAACCAGAAAAAAATATCAGTGAAACTGAGAGCAATTTCACTCCTAGATATACATTCGAGAGATATGAAAACATATGTATCTGCACAAAAACTCATATGCAAATTTTCACATTAATGTACACAAATTATCTACTATGAATAATTAGCATTATTCATAATAGTTAAAAAGTAGAAACCTAAATGTGCATTCTGATGAGTGGATGAACAAAATGTAGTCTATTCATGTGATGGGATTCTATTCAGCCATGCAAAGAATGAACTACTGATACATGATACAGCATGGATGGATCTTGAAGACATACTAAGTGAAAGAATCAAAACACAAAAGGCCACATGTTGTACAATTCCATTTATAGGGAGCATTCAGAACAGGCAAATCTCCAGATCCAGAAAGTTGGTTGGTGGTTGCCTAGGATTTGGGGGAAGGCAATGAGGGTGATTCCTAAAGGACACAGGCTTCCTATGTAGAGTGATAAAAATCTTCCAAAGTTGGTTGTGGTGCTGTTTGCATAACTCTGAGGATCACTTAAAACCCAATGAGTTGTAGACTTTAAATAATGAATTGCATGGTATGAATTATATGTGAAGTAGAAGTGCTACCAGGAGAAAGAACTAAACGAACAAGAAGCACATAGGTAGAATCAACCGTGATGAAAGCAGACACCACTGGATTAAACAATAGAGAAACAAATGATAAAAAAATTTGAAGTCAACTGATGCAAACAGTCAACCAAACTAAACAGTTTCACCATGAGTTTGGTTTACATTCTGAGGCAAACCCCTCCTCTCTCTAGAAGTGGGTAGTAAACAGTTCTTGGATTGGCTGCCAGCCACGGACCACACTTTGAGTAGCACTAGTAGCATGGACAGATGAATTCTTAAAGGGTCTGAGAGAGATTAGCATGGACAAGAATAGCTAAGAGAGGCCTCATTGAAGATGAAAGATTGACTCAAGTTGGTGACATTTGTTTATGAGCGCCTGATCTTCATGTGTGTAGTTCAGAGCATTTGGAAACACAGCTCTAATTTTCTTTTTCTTCTTTCCAGAGACTCCAAGTGTGACTGTGATCCAGCCGGCAGCGCGGGGCCCTGTGACACAGGCCGCTGTGTCTGCAAGCCAGCTGTCACGGGAGAGCGCTGTGATAGGTGTGTGTGAACTGTGGCCCTCTGGACACAGCAGGAGGTCCCCTGACAACCAGCATGAGTGCGGTTCATGGAAAAGGGACACTTAACCAATGTTGATGACCTTCTTCCTGTTCCCTGGCCTCAAAAACTAGACTTTATTATTATTATTTTTTAAATTTATCTTTTGGCCACACTGCACGGCATGTGTGATTTGAGTTCCTTCGCCAGGGATGGAACTCGAGCCTCCTATGTTGGAAGTACAGAGTCTTAACCACTGGGAAGTCCTGCAAAACTAGGCTTTAAAAAAAAAATATAAGCAAAGGGTTTCCCTGCTAGTCCAGTGGTTGAGACTCCATGCTCCCAATTCAAAGGGCCCAGGTTTGGTCCCTGGTCAGGAAACTAGATCCACATGTCATACAGCTAAGAGTTTACATTGCCAAAATGAAGATGAAGATCCCATGTGCCATAGCTAAGACCCGGTGCAGTCAACTAAATAAATAAATACTTTTTTTTTTAAATGCAAGCAAGGCCCCAAATCTCACTAGACTCCACACTTTTGCTCTGGGTGCCTTCTCTGTGTATGCTGTGACAGGACCCTGGGGAGTCCCTGGCCAGCTGGCTCTCAGTCCCAGATGCTCTGTACAACGTATGCGGGGATGAAGCCTCATGACTCAACTCAGTCCCAGGGAAGGCCTGGCTTAAGTAAACATGTTGGGAAAATCTTAGTCAGTGGAAATACTGCAGCGTATGGCCATAAATAACCATTGTGTGCAGACGAGGACCTGCCCAGGGAAGGGATGGTGATTATGTGCACACACATGAACCGGGGGAGGATGTCAGAGCCATGTTGGGGCAGGTGGTACAGTGAGGCCAAGCCACCCCCAGTTGCTGCTGCAGGAAATTCCTTAAATACAAACTGAGCCTGGACTTAAAACTCTTCGCTCGCCTGAGACTGTTGTAAGCAGAGGGCTGTGAGGTGGGCCCCAGAGGTAAAACCTTCCCCCGTATTTCCTTCAAAGAAAGAAAGCAGTTCTTTGGCACGCGGCCAATCACTTATACCTGGGCACAGGCAATGCTAGGTACATTCCTGGCTTGTGTTTTCAGCCAGTTCTTTGCTACTGGGGTGGGGGTGGTGAAACATAGCTTAAGTGATACAAGAGGAGTCATTTTCTAAAAACCTTTTAAATTTCAAAATAGAACAGAGAAATAGAAAGTCTCATAAAATAAATGTTGTCAGCCGCACTAATTATATGAAATTCCGTTCAGTTCAGCCACTCAGCCATGTGCTACTCTTTGCGACCCCATGGACTGCAGCATGCCCAGCCTCCCTGTCCATCACCAACTCATGGAGTTTACTCAAACTCATGTCCATTGAGTTGGTGATGCCATCCAACCATCTTATCCTCTGCCGTCCCCTTCTCCTCCTGTTTTCAATCTTTCCCAACATCAGAGTCTTTTCCAATGAGTCAGTTCTTCGCATCCAGTTCCAGTTTAGTTGCTCAGTTGTGTCCAACTCTTTGCAACCCCGTGAACTGCAGCATGCCAGACCTCCCTGTCCATCATCAACTCCCAGAGTCTACCCAAACCCATGTCCATTGAGTCAGTGATGCCATTCAACCATCTCATCCTCTGTCATCCCATTTCCTCCTGCTCTCAATCTTTCCCAGCATCAGGGTCTTTTCAAATGAGTCAGCTCTTTGCGTCAGGTGGCCAAAGTATTGGAGTTTCAGCTTCAACATCAGTCCTTCCAGTGAATACCCAGGACTGATCTCCTTTAGGATGAACTGGTTGGATCTCCATGAGTCCAAGGGACTCTCAAGAGTCTTCTCCAACACCATAGTTCAAAAGCATCAATTCTTCTGTGCTCAGCTTTCTTTATAGTCCAACTCTCACATCCATACATGACTGACTACTGGAAAAACCATAGCCTTGACTAGACGGACCTTTGTTGACAAGGTAATGTCTCTGCTTTTCAATATGCTGTCTAGGTTGGTCATAGCTTTCCTTCCAAGGAACAAGCATCTTTTAATTACATGGCTGCAATCACCATCTGCACTGATTGAAGCCCCCAGAAATAAAGTCAGCCACTGTTTCCACTGTTTCCCCATCTATTTCCCATGAAGTGATGGGACCAGATGCCATGATCTTCGTTTTCTGAATGTTGAGCTTTAAGCCAACTTTTTCACTCTCCTCTTTCACTTTCATCAAGAGGCTCTTTAGTTCTTCTTTGCTTTCTGCCATAAGGGTGGTATCATCTGCATATCTGAGGTTATTGATATTTCTCCCAGCAATCGATTCCAGCTTGTGCTTCATCCAGCCCAGGGTTTCTCATGATGTACTCTGCATATAAGTTAAATAAGCAGGGTGACAATATACAACCTTGACATACTCCTTTTCCTTTTTGGAACCAGTCTGTTGTTCCATGTCCAGTTCTAACTGTTGCTTCCTGACCTGCATACAGATTTCTCAAGAGGCAGGTCAAGTGATCTGATATTCCCATCTCTTTAAGAATTTTCCAGAGTTTGTTGTGGTCCACACAGTCAAAGGCTTTGGCATAGTCAATAAAACAGAAGTAGATGTTTTTCTGCAACTCTCTTGCTTTTTTTAATGAAATTGGCCTTTGCTAAAAATGTACCAGCCCCACAGAATCCTCCCTCCTTCCTGGACGTGACCACCATTCTTCACAATTTATCTCGCAAGTACATCCTTAAGCACTGTGTGTTTAGCTTTGCTGATGCCCCTCCTTTCCCTTCCCTTCCTTCATCATTCCTTCTTCACCCTTTCTCCGACTCACATCTTCCTTTCCTTCCCCCTTCCCCCTTCCTTCTTTCCTTGTTTTTTAATCTCTTTTAATCTGCAGTTTTCCTCCACAGAAACCATAATGAGTTTTTAAACCTTTGATCTGTAGAGGGGAAAAAAAGATATTTATTTACTGCTGTTTTGTGTAGCATCTACAGTTCACAGCTAGCCTGCCTTTCTGATTTTGCACAATGAAGGTGAAGTGAAAGTGAACATCGCTCAGTCATGTCCAACCCTTTGTGACCCCATGGACTATACAGTGCACAGAATTCTCAAGGCCAGAATACTAGTCTGGGTAGCCTTTCTCTTCTCCAGGGGATTTTCCCAATCCAGGGGCATTTGCCTGTCTTTTGCTGGCCCCCACTTCCCACCCATTACCCCCTTTAAATACTTGCTCTAGGACTGGGCCAACTCTGCACAGCCTTACCTGACCTCTCCCCATCTTGCCCACTGAATTCCTTACCAAGGATGGGAAAAATCACTGTTTCCAGACCATCACGCCCAATGTGTTGCTGCTCTGCTAGAGCAAGAAAAAGTGAATATTCTTCTTGCTTTCTTAATGGGGGCCTGTGATTGTCCATCAGGAGGTCTGGGAGTGAGAGTGGTATGTGCAACTGAGTATTTCTCACCTTTGGGAATTAATGGGCTGGGTGGGAGAGAAAGTAGAAATGATCAGTCACCGTATTCTCTGTGGGGATGAGAAATAGCCTATAATATCGTCCCAATTTCTAAAACACCCCTGCAGGTGCCAGCCAGGCTACTATCACCTGGATGGGAGGAACCCTGAGGGCTGCACCCAGTGTTTTTGCTACGGGCATTCAGCCAGCTGCCAAAGCTCTGGAGACTACAGTGTCCATAAAATCATATCTACCTTCCATCAAGGTAAAGCATTCTGTTTTCTAGGTGTTTTGCGTTTATTTACTGCTGTATAGGGCTTTGTGCTTGTAGCCTTCTGTCCGCAGGATGGGGTCCTTGAGTCATCTCTAACAGGATGACTCTCTTCTAGCGTTAAATGTACATTATTTTGTCAGGCAATAAGAAAGAGCCTCGTGTCTTGGAAAAGTTATATCTGAACAGTTTACTCAGACCAGCTTATGAATGACTTATAAAGATAACTAAAAAGAGAACAGATTTTCAACTCCCTGCATTTCCTATTAATGTACTTTAAAACCACAAAAGAATCATTGGATTGAGGGGCTTAACACAAGTCTTGGAACGGAATTCACATTCACTAATATTATTTCTTTCATGTATGCCAAACGAGTTAATTTATGTGAAATTAGTTACCAAGCTACAAAGCACTCTAAAAATATGGGAGATTAATATGATCTCAACTCTGAGTTTCTCTCTGAACATACTGGACCCTCTTACCTCACTAAGGCCAGACCGTGTTTATGTAAATGAAATAAAAATGCATATTACAGTCAGATGAAAACATGTTTTCTTATTCCAAGAGTCAGACTCAAAGACAAGAAGTTGAAGCAGGTATAAACAGGAGTAGGTGAAGGTGAAAACCAAGTAGAGAGATGCATAGGGAATTCTGAGGACTGTGCACGAATGTGGAAATATAAAGAAAACCCACTTGTTACTCACACATTGCTGCTGCTGCTGCTGCTAAGTCGCTTCAGTCGTGTCCGACTCTGTGCGACCCCATAGACGGAAGCTCACCAGGCTCCCCCGTCCCTGGGATTCTCCAGGCAAGAACACTGGAGTGGGTTGCCATTTCCTTCTCCAATGCATGAAAATGAAAAATGAAAGTGAAGTCGCTCAGTCGTGTCCGACTCTTGGCGACCCCATGAACTGGAGCCTACCAGGCTCCTCTGTCCATGGGATTTTCCAGGCAAAAGTACTGGGGTGGGGTGCCATTGCCTTCCCCGCACACATTGCTAGTGAGTAGCAATCAAGTCTTGCCTTGTTTAACTCAACAGATGATAAGGTTTGTTCTAATAAAGAGTGGTTTTACTTATGTTCCAGATGTTGACGGCTGGAAGGCTGTCCAGAGAAATGGGTTTCCTGCAAAGCTCCAGTGGTCACAGCGTCATCAAGATGTGTTCAGCTCCGCACGACGATCAGACCCTGTCTATTTTGTGGCTCCTGGTACGTGTGGTATTTTTCCTGTAGATGTCAACTTAGAAGACTAGGAAGTCAGGATAGAAGAATAGGGTTAGAAAACATGAAAATCTTATCACTTAGTATCCAGGGCAGTAGCATCTCCAGAAGACAACTGGGGCTTCAGTCCTATTGACAAAATCACAGCCCAATAGGGTAGAACTGGGTGTCCAGGTGGTCAGATCCCAGTGCAGGTTCCTGCTTCAGTCAAATGGCAAATTTCTAAGTTTCCCACCAAGACAAGAAATAAGGACTGGGGTCAAATCTGTGGGCCTATCAGGAAGCAGATGGAAAGGTGAAGACAAAGCATTTCTCAAAGCTTTAAACCAATTGTAAATTTTAAAAACATAAAAATCAGAAAAGTTGGATGGAAAAGCTCTGGTTAAAATTTTTTTTAGATTTCTTTTTTTTTTTCATGTGGCCCATTTTAAAGTCTTTATTGAATTTAGTACAATATTCCTTCTGTGTTATGTTTTAGCTTTTTGACCATGAGATTATGTGGGATCTTAGTTCCCTGATCAGGGATTGAACCCACACCCCGTGTATTGGAAGGCAAAGTCTTAACCACTGGACCACCAGGGAAGTCCTTCTGGCTAGAATTTCTAATTGATATTCTTAGCTAATATGTGATTCCTGGGTAAGGTGGCCTCTTAACTTTTCCCAACTTTAATTCCCTCAGCTATTAAGTGGGAAGAATAATGACTAACTCCAAGAATTATTGCCATCAAATGTGATGATGTTTGTGCAAGTATTCTCTAAACTAGAAAGCACTGTGTAACAGATGGTACTATTGCTGAGAGACCTGGGAATCTCTACATATTGGTCTGTCATAAGGGCCAACAAAGGTCCGTCTAGTCAAAGCTACGGTTTTTCCAGTAGTCATGTATGGATGTGAGAGTTGGACTCTAAAGAAAGCTGAGTGCTGAAGAACTGATGCTTTTGAACTGTGGTGTTGGAGAGGACTCTTGAGAGTCCCTTGGACTGCAAGAAGATCCAACCAGTCCACCCTAAAGGAGATCAGTCCTGAATATTCATTGGAAGGACTGATGCTGAAGCTGAAACTCCAATACTTTGGCCACCTGATGGGAAGAGCTGACTCATTTGAAAAGACCCTGATGCTGGAGAAGATTGAAGGTGGGAGGAGAAGGGGATGACAGAGGATGAGATGGTTGGATGGCATCATCAACTCAATGGACATGAGTTTGAGCAAGCTCCAGGAGTTGGTGATGGACAGGGAAGCCTGATGTGCTGCAGTCCATGCGGTTGCAAAGAGTCAGACATGACTGAGCGACTGAACTGAACTGATAAGGGCCATGCTGTGAATCATGTAATAGATGGAATTGTCTTATAATGAGGCCCTTTTAGCATTTCATTAACTAACCCTTCTTCCTAGTCAATAGCAGTATGGCCATGTCCAGTGCCATGAACTGGCTCTTCTCAAAGAGTAGTTTGTGGGGAGTGATGGGTGAATAATACAGAACTCCAAGAGAAATTGCCAACGTCCATGCAAACCTGCTCACTCCTTTTCTTCTCTAGTCTCACAGCTGATCCTAGTCTTTTTGATCTGTTTCACAGCCAAATTTCTTGGGAATCAACAGGTGAGCTATGGGCAGAGCCTGTCTTTTGACTACCGTGTGGACAGGGGAGGCAGACACCCATCTGCCCATGACGTGATTCTGGAAGGTGCTGGTCTACAGATCACAGCTCCCTTGATGCCTCATGACAAGACACTGCCTTGTGGGATCACTAAGACTTACACGTTCAGGTAAAGAGAGAGACTACAAGTGAGTCAAGTAGAGCAAACGGTGATTGAAGTCTGATTCCTTTGTTTATTCATTCAATGATCATTCATTTATTCAACAAGTGTTTCTGAGCACCTTTTATGGACCAAATATGGTGTTATGTGCTGAGACAGGTCATGATTGCTGCCCACAAGCCCCTGGCGGGCTAATGGGGGAGAAAAATAAACGGATGATTACAGTGCAGCTTGTAAGAGACAGAGGACACCAGTGTTTTGAATACATGCAGGAGGCATCAGTAACTAGCATTGGAGTGATGATCTAGGCAAGCTTACTGAGAAGATGTGACAATGAAAAGTAGCTTTCTAAGGAAAGAAAAGGCGTGAAGGTTACCATGGCAGAAGTGTGTTTGAGGAAGTTTTGTACATTTAGGAAATTCTAAGTGATTAGGCATGAGTGGAACATGGAGTGTGGGAGAGGAATACAGTGAGAAGTGAGGTCAGAGAAGAGGCGGGGGTGAGGTCATGGATGGTCCTGTGTGTGTCTAAGGAAGTTACATGTTATCCTGTGAAATGGGAGATTTGTTGAAATATGATTGACCTACAACACTATGTTAGTTCCAAGTCCATAACATAGTGATTCAATCTTTCTATATGTTACAAAATGATCACGACAATTCTAGTTACCACCTGGCACTATACAGTGTTAGTACATTCTTGACTGTATTTCCCAGGCTGTACATTTCATCCTTGTGGTTCATTTATTTTATAACTGGAAGTTTTTATCTTTTGATCTCTCTCACCGTTCACTCCTCCCCCATACCCTCCCTTCTTATGGCTCTGTTTTTGTTTCATTATGTTTGTTTGTTTGTTAGATTTTACATGTAAATGAAATCATATGATATTCGTCTTTCTCTGTCTGAATTCTTTCACTTAGCATAACACCCTCTAAGTCCATCCATGTTGTTGCAAATGGCAAGAATTCATTCTTTTTATAGCTGAGTAATATTCCATCACACACACACACACACGCACACTCTCCACATCTTCCTTATCTGCTATTGATGGACATTTTCCATATCTTAGCTATTGTAAATAATGTTGTAGTGAACATATAGGTGTGTTTCTCTTTGAATTGGTGTTCTTGTTTCTTTCAGAAGAACACCCAGAAGTGGACTTGCTGGAACATATAGTAGTTCTATTTTTAATCTTTTTGAGGAACCTCCACATTGGTTTCCATAGTACCTGAACCAATTTACATTCCCACCAACAGTGCACAAACATTCCCTTTTCTCCACATCCTTGCCAACACTTGTTATTTGTTGTCTTTTTGATAACAGCCATTCTGACAGATGTGAGATGATATCTCATCATGGTTTTGGTTTGCATTTCTTTGATGATTAGTGATGTTGAGCATCTTTTCATGTGCCTGTTGCCCATCTGTATTCCTTCTTTGGAAAACTGTTTATTTAGGTCCTCTGCCCATATTTTAATTGGGCTGTTTGTTTTTTTGATGTTGAGTTGTGTAACTTATTTGTATATTTTGGATAATAATCCCTTATCAAATACATCATTTGCAAATATTTCTCTCTAGTACGGGAATTTTGAATGGTGGGTACAGAGAGTTCAGGGGAGGGGGTGTGCCTATCAAATGCTTAATAGTGTATCAGAGGCTGAGAATTCAAGATGAAGAAACATGGTCTTAGTCTTCCAAGAGCTCTTGTCTCATAGGGTATGTTATTATTTGTGCAAACATAATACAGTATAAAATCACTTCAGTGGTGGTGCAGGCTCATGGGGACTTGGGAGAAAAGGAAGGAGTGGCTGAGTTCTGTCTGAGGAAGACAGGAAAAGCTTCACTAGGAGGACTGTGTGGACTGAGAACAGAAATAAGCACCAGGCTTTCCCAGGGACAAATCAGGACAGCCTGCACATGTGAGTGTATGTGGGAATGTACAGGCATAGTGTAGGGCATTGGTGAGCAGCAGTCATGGCTGGAACACAGCTAGCACAGGGGAGATGGGCAGATAAAGTTGAAAGGGCTGGGGAAAGACCCAGCATGGTGGTTCTTGGACGTCATGTCCAGGTGCTGAGATCTGGCCCATGCCTGCAAGATGATGGAAATCTATTGAGAGATTAGAAGTAGAGGAGCGACACGATCAGATGTGTGGAGGACAGTTTGGGTAAAGTCTTTAACTGAACCATCGGATCACATTCACAGTGGTTCAGATGAAGGCTGTTAGGGGCCTACCCCAGGGTAGAACTAAAGGCAATAATGTATAGAAGACCCACAACACACACTGTTCTTAAATAACCAATTGCAGCTTATTCTGATATACACACTTAGGTCTCCATGCCAGAACACCCATTCCCACATTCTCAGCTTGCGTGAACTACTCTTTGAGATTCAGCTTACAGGTTTTCCCTTTGTATTTGCCTTCTCAGAAGCCCAGGTAAAGTTACAGTCCATCGTGAATTTCTGTGGCGTGCTGTTCCTGCATTTGTTATAACACTCTCCACATTGTATCATGATTACACATTTATCCACCATCTTGGGTAGACATTGGTCACCTCACTCTACTTGTCTTTGTATTCTCTGTCCTAATACAGCTTCTGTAAATACTTATTTCATGAATCAGTGGATGAGGCAAAAGGGTTAGGGTTGTTCCTGGAAGAGCTGTTCCAGTAAAAAACAAAAAACAACATTAAAATAAAAAAATAGTACAGGGGCTGGTGATATGATACACCGAGGCAACATGATGCCAAAACTAGGAAGTATTAGATGTGGACAGTGTGAAAGGTGGACAGTGACTTGTGGGAAGAGGAGGTGAAACATGCTCAGATAACACATCATTTAAACAACAAAACCAAACATGAATTATAGCTCTTAAAAATCAGAGCTTCTGGAACTCAGAGATGTTCCTGCTATTAGGTTTCGTGTGACCAAGAATAGAAAGTGGTCTCTGAGGACTTGGACCCACATTGGATGCCATAACCCTTGGAGTTCAGCTTCCTGTGTGAACTCCATCACATCCTGTGGGGCTTGCATTGCCCTCGGAGTGGGAAAGCTCCAGGCTTGTGCCTACAGGGATATGGCTCCCTGTCCTTTATCCCCCTCTAAGCAGGGCTGTGAAGGGGCCTAGTTGTTCCTTCACTCTCAGGCATAATTGAATCAGGTATACATATTATAAGATTTGATAAGAGTTGGACTTTTCACCTTTTGGTTTTAAATCATGCAGATTAAATGAACATCCAAGCAGTAACTGGAGACCCCAGCTGAGTTACTTTGAGTATCGGAGGTTACTGCGGAACCTCACAGCCCTGAGGATCCGAGCTACCTACGGAGAATACAGTAAGTGACAAAAAGAAAGAAATTCCTCCCTTCTTAGGCTTTCGTTTAACTTGCTTCAGCTCTCTAACTTGGTGACAGTCTCCAAACAAGTAGACAAACTCTGAATGGTTTTGATGTAGAATTTCCGATTGGGTCTACATTTTTACATTCTACAAGACGTTGTTAACACATTATTGACCAGAGATGTATTAATACATCTTTTGTTACCCAAATGTTATTGACCAGAGTATTTCAATATAACAAATCACCAACCATGAGCATTAGTTTCTGCAAAAATCCCTCGATCAATAAAGAGTTAAGAAGGAGTAGTTCTTGAAAAGAGGTCATGTCAATGAAGAATAAATGATGCTGCCTTGCTAAAGAATCTCTGAATTTAGATTGAAGCTGATTACTTGAAGAAGGTAACCTGAAGCAAAAGGGCACGTTCCCTTAGCTCAGAAATGGCATCTGCAACACCATTCTCTTTATTTCTTGAGTAGTTTCCCTTTGGGATTGTACTTGGTGCTACCATGTTTGGACATCACTGTGTATTTTGTAAATTCCCGTTACTGAACTTTCTACATACTATGTACTATGTTGCGCTCTCCTTATCGCGGTTGGAATTTTTTAAATGAGACCACTTAAGCTTTTTAGCATCCATGTAAAAAGGGTGCATGGCTAACATGCACCATTTCCATGTCACTGATGCAGTGAATAAAGCAGGAAGTGGAAAAGAGGTTTACTCACAATTTATTGAATTTTTACTATGTGCCAAGCGCACTACAACTAAGCGACTTCACTTTCACTTTTTGCTTTCATGCATTGGAGAAGGAAATGGCAACCCACTCTAGTGTTCTTGCCTGGAGAATCCCAGGGACAGGGAGCCTGGTGGGCTGCCATCTATGGGGTCGCACAGAGTCGGACATGACTGAAGCGACTTAGCAGCAGCAGCAGCAAGCGCACTACAATACATGCATTGTCTCATTTAATTTCGTGACAACATGGGAGGTAGATACCTCTGTCATTTCTCTTCTGTAGCTGAGGAAACACAGTCAGGGGTGTTATGTGACTTGTCCAATTCACAGAGCTAGTGAGGATCAAGCCAGAATTCAAATCTTGATTTTTCTGACACCAGAACCAGTGCACTCAGCGATGATGAAGTGCTATACCATTATGCATTTCAGAGTGAATGAATGTCATCTGGGCTATCAGTGAAAAAATTAATCAGTAGTCAAACTATACTCCAATAAAAGATAAAAAGTTTAAAAAAAAGTCAATCTAAGAAAGAAATGGAAAATCTTATTCAAGCCAATATAAGAAGTAGAGCCTGGAGGCTGTCTCTCGGAAGGTTCTGAGAGCTGTTCCAAAAAGGTAAAGGGGAAGCCTGTATGTATGTGACCTTGGAAGGGAGTGCGTGCAGTTAAGCACATGTCTTGGTAGAAGGGTACTGCTATTCTCAGGGGACAGATATCTTAATTAATGGTTTTAGTGCTTCTCTAAGTATGAGAAGATCCAATAAACTGGATTAATAGAATTTTTTCCTGAAAATATCTGACTATCTAAGGGCCGGTTTTGTCAGGCTTCTTAGAGCACAAGGTACTTCATTCTGATCTTTGTCTTGAATTCCTTTCAGGATGTGCTGTAGGTCAGCGACCGCGGTGGCTCAAGACGTGATTCTTATAGAACAGGATAGTGGGCAGTGGTCTTTATTTTACAGTCCCTTTCCCTTCCGTCTTAATTTCAGTCATGGTTTGGGAGGTATTTTGTGACCAGTTTGTCCCACAGCGCTAGAAATGCACATTCCCAAGTCAAGTGAGGACTTTTTTGATAGGCCACAGAAAGTGCTGTTACTGGACCAGTTTCTGTTAACAGTAACCGAAAGCCTCTGGACCACCTGTCTTGCTAGTGTGTTACGTCCTCAGAATAGTTCCCTTTTGTTGCCTCTTCCCATACTGTACATTATTACAGTCAATGATCTTGTAAAACTGTATATTTGATCAAATTGTTTCTAGTCACCTAATTATCATTAATTTTATCTGAGGCTTAGTCACACATTTGGTGGGTTTCCCAGGTGGCTCAGTGGTAGAGAATCTGCCTGTCAACGCAGGAGATGTAAGAGACATGGGTTCAGTCCCTGGGTCGGAAAGATCCCCTGAAGGAGGAAGTGGCAACCCACTCCAGTATTCTTGCCTAGAGAATTGCATGGACAGAGGAACCTGGCAGGCTACAGTCCATGGGGTTGCAAAGAGTCGGATACAACTGAGTGAGTGAGCATGCATGCCTACATTTGCAGGGAACTTTAATCCTGTAAAATAGGCAGCATATAATATAACTAGTAACATTAATAAGGTCATAAGCAAGTATTTAAACTAAGAACTTCCATTAGGAGTGACCCAGTTTCTCCAGGTTGTCTGACTAGTCAGTTCTGCACCAATCTTTAAGGGAAATGCTATATTGGCATTGACATAAAGTTCACCAAAGATATCTACACATATAAGACAAGTAAGCAGGAGGTCACTCTGACCCTTACCAGGACTGACAAAGGAATGTTATGTCTAAGGAGTTACGTGGCTGGAGCCAGAAAGAGAAAAATTGATCTTTGTGATTGAGCAGGTATTTCTGCCACGTGGGAGGTCTGCTTAACACATACTGCAGATGCACAATGTAAGTAGAGGGGAAGAAGGAGGCCAAAGGGCAGAGAGAAAGTTTTATGTCTAAATTTTCCTTGTCTTGCCTTAAAATGTGAATTTCTTTTCATTAAGGAGTTAAGAAAAATCCAATGTGAGGCCTGACTTTAGATCCCTGGACCTAACCACTTGTTGCTTCCCACCTGTCTTCTCTCTTGCAGGTACTGGGTACCTCGACAACGTGACCTTGATCTCAGCCCGCCCCATCTCGGGAACCCCAGCACCCTGGGTTGAACAATGTGTATGTCCTGTTGGGTACAAGGGACAGTTCTGCCAGGAATGTGCTTCTGGCTACAAAAGAGATTCAGCCAGACTGGGACCTTTTGGCACCTGTATTCCTTGTAACTGCCAAGGGGGAGGGGCCTGTGATCCAGATACAGGTGAGTGAAAAGACACTGGAACCAGGCGGTTGGGGTGCAGCCAGGTGACAGGGGTCTCCCGTGGAAGAGAGAGCTGTGCAGGAAACACGGTGCCTGAACTCATTTCAGAGATGGGAAAGGATTAAGGGGAGCAGGGCTGGACTCCAGGGAAGATGGACACGGCGCTTTATTACATTCCATCCTTTTCAGGATAGAAATGCCACCAGGTTGTGAGAAAGGTGCTAGGTTACAGGAAATGGCTGTAATGGTTCAGTGCTGGGATGGGGAGCTGGTGTCAAATTGCGAGAATTGTTTGGGGAGATCAAAGGCAGTGTCAGGACCTGAATGAATGGGCCAACAAGTGGTGTAGTCCTGCCGTGGGGAAGAGGGGAGTGGTGTTATCTTATGGTTGGTGGTAAAAGGAGTGCATGTCTGCTTAGCCTGAGAGAGGGAGGGTAAGATTCAGGGTCGTGGCCATGTTTAGAGTTGGCCGGAGGGCAGAGGGGAGGGCCAGCGCTCAGGCACTCTGGGGAAAGCTGCAGAAAGGCAGGCTTTGAATTACTAACCCCTGCCTCCCACGCGTCATCCTCTGTATTAAAGAAAGTGGATAGTTTTACCTGCTCATTTCTCTGCCCCTCCGTTCTTCCTCTGCCTCCCAGGAGATTGTTACTCAGGGGATGAGAACCCCGACATCGAGTGTGCGGACTGCCCCCTCGGTTTCTACAACGACCCGCATGACCCACGCAGCTGCAAGCCCTGTCCCTGTCGCAATGGGTTCAGCTGCTCCGTGATGCCCGAGACAGAGGAGGTGGTGTGCAATAACTGTCCCCACGGCGTCACTGGTGAGGCCAGCTGCCCACTCTGTCCTCCTGCCATGCATCTGTCCAATCCAAGGGACCCCCAGGGACTGCTCATGACTCAGGGTTATTCTCAATGGGCTCATTTTAAACATAAGGAGAGATTGATGCCCAAGAGCTGAAGTGGATTGAAGAAGGGCAGGGTGTAGAGCTATGGGAGGACACATCTAAAGCTGTTTTAAGAGGTTTGTAATTAGGAGGCAAAGTTGTCAGATGAAATATAGAATTTAACTAAGTTTTAAAAAATGAACCCCAAGGAGGGACCTCCCTGGTGGCCCAGTTGTTAAGATTTCACATTCCAATGGGGTGAAGATGGGGGGTTGGGGATGGGATGGGGGGTTGAGGGGTGGGTGCAGGTTTGATCTCTAGTTGGGGGTCTAAGATCCCACATGCCGCATGGCCAAAAAACCCAAAGATAAATAATATTGTAACAAATTCAATATAGATTTTTAAAAAGGACTTCATCAAAAACAAACAAAAAAAATTGAACCAAGCTAAGCAAGGGAAACTTAGTAACGTTATACGTGTCACACCTCTCTGCTGGTTGGTCTCAAAGAAGAGCTTGTCTTGAGCCGCAGCCTTGGTGGTTTGGTGCTCCATCTGACTTTTCCCTAGCCAGCTTGTTAACTGGCAGGAAGGCCCCTGGTGGTGCTTGTGTTCTAGAATCTGTGACCACCGTGGTGTGGAAGAGTCAGCCTCTTGCTGTGGGTTCCTGCTCCTGAGCCTGCTGTTCTGGGGTCCTAGGTGGGGGAAGCTCTTCTGGGGAGTAGCATAATTTCAGCCTAATCAATGATCACATGGGCAGCTTGACTTGGTTCCTTCCAGGCACCCGCTGCGAGCTCTGTGCCAACGGCTACTTTGGGGACCCCTTTGGGGAACACGGTCCAGTGAGGCCTTGTCAGCCCTGTCAGTGCAGCAACAATGTGGACCCCAGTGCCCCCGGGAACTGCGACCGCCTGACAGGCAGGTGTCTGAAGTGCCTTCACAACACGACTGGTGCCCACTGTGACCAGTGCAAAGCCGGCTACTATGGGGACCCCTTGGCTCCCAACCCAGCGGACAAGTGTCGAGGTAGGACTGCACCCCTAGGCAGACTGGCCAGGCTCTGTGTGTGTGTGTGTGTGTGTGTGCATGTACACGTGTGAGAATATACAAATGGGCAAGGCTGACCACAGGTAATATTGTGATGTTACTTTGGCTTCTCTGACCTGCCTGGACCTTTCACTGATCAGAAGTCTTAAGACCAATTTCCCCTGCAGCAGGGCTCTGGCAGTCAGAGCCAGAAGATGTCGAAAGGGTTAAGGCTGAGTGGGAGAAGTGAAAAGGGCCAGGTTTACATTCCAAAGTGGAAGAGGAGATAAAATGGGGCTGCCTCCTATGCTAGTCCCCAGGCTGGTAGGCAGGCAAGTGGCCGCCAGACCCGTAAGAGGAAGGTAATAAATGACTTGAGATGAAGCCTGGACACACTGAAGTGGGAGGGGAGTGGGCTGTAAAGTAGTTGGAGAGACCCTCTCAGGAAGTCAGTGTGATTGATGTATAGAAAGGTGACAGTCCACACATCTCCTAAGGAGGTCGGGCTTCAAAGCAGTAGCTCTCGTGGAGCATTCCTGGGGGCTGCTTCAGATCAGATCAAAGCATGTATGTGCAGACCGGCCCTCTTGCTCAGCCCTTCTTTCAAGCCTTTGTATGTGTTCTGTTCTAGAGGCAAATTCAGTTCAAGGGAGCTGGCTGCCACTTAGACTCACCCCTCAGTCACCAAGGTCCCAGACCAGCCTGGTGCCCAGAACTGAGGAACTTGCTTGTTTTAAGGTCCAGTGTGGCTCTGGGGACACAGATTGGATGTTCCCCAGGAGGTCTGCAGGGCGCCCAGAGCCCCTCATTCACACCAGAGTGCCCAGCCCTGGAAATGCTTGAGGACCTCTGTGCAACTTAGGGCTTCTCCCCAGGGGCACAAATTCCACCTGCCCTGACCCCAGTTTGTGGGTTAGCTGTGATGTCATATGATAGGAAGCATTCACATGACATCAGCAGTATGAGTTTAAGTCCAGTTTTTTAGCATACCTCTTGTATTATTCTGATCTTGCCAATTAATTTCTCTGAGTCTCAGTTTCCTCATATGGACGATTAATAGTTTACTCAAAGTGGTTGCAAAGATAAAATAGCATATGAGAAAGCACACTGTAAACTATATAATTCCATCTGAAAAGAAAAGTGAAATTGTTAATTGCTTATTCATGTTCAATTCTTTGCGACTCCATATACTGTAGCCCACTAAGCTCTGTCCATGGGATTCTCCAGGCAGGAATACTGGATGGATTACTGTCTCCTTCTCTGGGGATCTTCCCAACACAGGAATTGAACCCAGGTCTCCTGCATTGCAGGCAGATTCTTTACTGTCTGAGCCACCAGGGAAGCCCATATCTATAAAGTGCTATTAATAGAGATTTCACTGCATTTAGACAATACAATTTTTTCACTGAACTATCTTTTATCAAGCTCTCACCATGTGTGCAGTGTGGAGCTAGATACTGAGGTTATAATAATGAATAAGTCAGCCCAGCTTGGCAAAGAGCTCATATGCTAATAAGGAAGACACATAAATATGGAAGCAAATATGCTCAGACGTTATTCCAAGAGTTTTGTGATCACTGAAGTTGACACTGCTCAAACGGAGTGAAGAGAATCACTCCGTTTGAGCAGTGTCTCACCCACTGTTATATCCTCAGCTCCTAGAGCAGAATGTGACACACAGTGCTACTGAATCAGTTTGATTGAATAAAGGTACTGCTTTACTGCATTCCCTACGTCAAAGGCAGCAGAGCAGAAGGAAAACAGCACTGGCTCTTTCCAAGTTCTCATTCTTGCCATCTTCTTGCTGTATGTCCTAGGACAGATTACTCAACCTCTCTGAGCCCATATTTCTCATCTGTAATATGCAGAGAGGTGTCTACATCTGGCATATTGTAGGCCCAGAAGAAATGTTACTCTTCCTGTGAGCAAACCCAGAGTGTCTGTGGAATATCCAAGAGACTTACAATTTAATGGGGGAAAGTAAATCAGGGTCACTAGAAAGGATGGGCTGTTGAAGTGTCTCTTCACCCCCCCCCCCCACACACACACACCAAACAAACCTGCCAGATGATTCCCAAGACCTCTCTGTGTTGGGAATGTGCTTGGAGACATAGCCAAGAAACTAATCCAACACAACATGAATCAACAAGGGCAAAGGAGGGTTCTTTGCTCTGGGTAACTGGATCTTCCTTTTATCTTTGCTATACCTCCAGGTTCCAGAATTAGTTTGACATGAAAGCTTCCTGTTTGTCTTTTGTCTCTAGCTTGCAACTGCAACCCAATGGGCTCGGAGCCCGTGGAGTGTAGAAGTGATGGCAGCTGTGTTTGCAAGCCAGGATTTGACGGCCTCAACTGTGACCACGCAGCATTAACCAACTGTCCAGCTTGCTATAATCAAGTGAAGAGTCAGGTGTGCATGCTAGCCAGCCCTCACCTTCACAAGTAAAATCCTGAAGTATCTTCTGGGTGATTCTGTCACAGAGCCAGGGTCCTCCTAGTCTCCTAAGGACAGGAGTGGGGATTACTATTTCTCTCTTGAAAAATTGTTATGTTAAAAAATTTCCGTGTAGTAGTAATAATACTTCAGAGTTAGGTTCTTATATTTACCATTTTTGAAAAATGTGTTATTCTTCAAAAGTCACATAGGTGGAACCGAAAATGCCACCCATGTCCACTGCATCTGAATTCAGTGCTCTATTATAATATGCCACTTTGTCAATGGATTTTTCCCAAGAAATGTCCTTATGAAACAAACAAAGGAAACCTAAACATATAAAAGAGATGTAATGGAGATCACTGCCTTGTCATGGCAAAGGGGCTTGCATAACTCAATGAAGTTATGAGCCATGCTGTGCAGAAACACCCAAGACGGGTCACAGTGGAGAATTCTGACAAAACGTGGTCCACTGATGGAGGGAATGGCGAATCTCTCCAGTATTCTTCCCTTGAGAATCCCATGAACAGTATGAAAAGGCAAAAAGATACGACACCGGAAGATGAGCCTCTCACGCTGAAAGATGTCCAGTGTGATACTGGGGAAGAGCAGAGAAATAGCTCCAGAAAGAAAGAAGTGGCTGGGCCCAAGTGGTTCTAATGGTCGGTTGTAGATGTGTCTGGTGGTGAAGGTAAAGCCCAATATTGTAAAGAACAATACTGCAAAGAAAAACTGCATAGGAACCTGGAATGTTAGGTCTGTGAATCAAGGTAAAATGGATGTGGTGAAGCAGGAGATGGCAAGAGTGAACACTGATATTTTAGGAATCAGTACTAAAATGGACGGGAATGGGTGAATTTAATTCAGATGACCACTGTATCTACAATGGTCTGTGCAAGAATCCTTTAGAAGAAATGGAGTAGCCCTCATAGTCAACAAAAGAGTCTGAGATGTAGTACTCAAGTGCAATCTCAAAAATGACAGAATGATCTCAGTTCATTTCCAAGGCAAACCATTCAACATCACAGTAATCCAAGTCTATGCCCTGACCACTGATGCTGAAGTTGACTGATTCTGTGAAGACTTACAGGACCTTCTAGAACTAACACCAAAAAAGATGTCCTTTCCATCATAGGGGACTGGAATGCAAAAGTAGGAAGTCAAGAGATACCTGGAGTAACAGGCAAGTTTGGCCTTGAAGTACAAAATGAAGCAGGGAAGCTGCTAACAGAGTTTTGGCAAGAGAACACACTGGTCATAATAAACACTCTCTTCCAACAACACAAGGGACGACTCTACACATGGATATCACCAGACTGTCAATACTAAAATTAAATTGATTGTATTCTTTGCAACTAAAGATGGAGAAGCTCTATACAATCAGCAAAAACAAGATTGGGGAACTGGCTGTGGCTCAGATCATGAGCTCCCTATTACCAAACTCAGACTTAAGTTGAAGAAAGTAGGGAAAACCATTAGGCCATTCAGGTATGACCTAAATCAAATCCCTGATGATTATACAGTGGAGGTGACAAATAGATTCATGGAATTAGATATGATAGAGTGTCTAAAGAACTATGAACAGAGGTTCATAACCTTGTAGAGGAGGCAGTGACCAAAATCATACCCAAGAAAAAGAAATGCAAGATGGCAAAGTGGTTATTTGAGGAGGCTTTACAAATAGCTGAGGAAAGAAGAGAATCAAAAGGCAAGGGAGAAAGGAAAAGATACACCCAACTGAATGCAGAGTTCCAGAGAACAGCAAGGAGCGATAAGAAAGCCTTCTTAAGTGAACAATGCAAAGAAACAGAGGAAGACAATAAAATGGGAAAGTCTAGAGATCTCTTCAAGAAAATTGGAGACATCAAGGGAGTATTTCATGTAAAGATGGGCACTATAAAAGAGATGGTAAGGACTTAACAGAAGTAGAAGAGATTAAGGAGAGGTGGCAAGAATACACAGAAGAACTATACAAAAACAAGGTCTTAATGACCTAAATAACCATGATGGTGTGGTCACTCACCTAGAGCCAGACATCCTAGAATGTGAAGTCAAGTGGGCCTTAGGAAGCATCGCTGCTGCTGCTAAGTCGCTTCAGTTGTGTCCGACTCTGTGTGACCCCATTGACGGTAGCCCACCAGGCTCCCCCGTCCCTGGGATTCTCCAGGCAAGAACACTGGAGTGGGTTGCCATTTCCTTCTCCAATGCATGAAAGTGAAAAGTGAAAGTGAAGTTGCCCAGTTGTGTCCAACTCTTAGCGACCCCATGGACTGCAGCCTACCAGGCTCCTCCACCCATGAGATTTTCCAGGCAAGAGTACTGGAGTGGGGTGCCATCGCCTTCTCCCTAGGAAGCATTACTAATCACAAAATTTCACTTCATGGCAAATAGAAGGAGAAAAAGTAGAAACAGTGATAGATTTTATTTTCCTGGGCTCCAAAATCACTGTGAATATAGACTGCAGCCATGAAATTAAAAGATGCTTGCTCCTTGGAAAGAAAGCTATGACAAGCCTAGACAGCATGTTTAAAAAGCAGAGACATCACTTTGCCAACAAAGGTCCATATAGTCGAAGCTATGGTTTTCCAGTAGTCACATACAGATGTGAGAGTTGGACCGTTAAGAAGATTGAGAGCCGAAGAACTGGTGATTTCACACTGTGGCGCTTGACAAGACTCTTGAGTCCCTTGGACAGCGAGGAGTTCAAACCAGTCAATCCTAAAGGAAATCAACCCTGAATATCCGTTGGGAGGACTGATGCTGAAGCTGAAGCTCCAGTACTTTGGCCATGTGATGTGTAGAGCTGAATCACTGGAAAACACCCTGATGCTGGGAAAGATAGACGGCAGGTGGAGAACAGGGTGACAGAGGATGAGATGGTTGGGTGGCATCAGCAACCCAATGGACATGAGTTTGAGCAAATTTTGGGATATGGTGAAGGACAGGGAAGCCTGGCATGATGCAGTCTATGGGGTCGCAGAAGGTTGGACACGATTTAGCGACAGAACAACAACAACATTTAAAGATATGTTGTTATCGTTTATTCCATAAAAGAGGAATCTAAAGGTGTCAGGGCTGTCCAAACGGGGAATGGCCTCCAGAAATTTCTCATTCAAATTCCAGAGAAGAATGAAATTGATGCTGTTGTTGTTAATTATGAATTATTATTTTTACTAGAGTGAAGGGTGGGGGAGGGAAGGGCCCAAACAGAACCCAAATGTAGAACAAACTCAACCTGTTTTTTAAAATGTATCTATTTAACCAGCCTCTATAGCACTTCCTCTATTTCCCGCACTATTCTACAAATACTAACTCATTTAGTCCAAATAATAAGTCTGCGATATTATTATCCTCATCCTACGGATAAAGAAAGTGACTTGCCTAAGGTCACACAGCTAGTGAGTAGTGGAACCAGGATCCAGACTCAGAAAGTCTAGGGTCTAGAGTCTGAATTTTACCATGACATGCCAAGCGTTTCTGGACTTGTAGCCATTAGCCCCTGGATGCATGCATGTGTGCTCAGTCGCTTCAGTCGTGTCTGACTCTGTAACCTCATGGACTGTATGTAGCCCACCAGGCTCCTCTGTCCATGGGATTCTCCAGGCAAGAACACTGGAGTGGCAACCAGTATTTCCATGCCCTTCTCCAAGGGATCTTCTCAACTCAGGGATCGAACTGGTGTCTCTTTTGTCTCCTGCGTTGGCGGGTGGGTTCTTTACCACTAGTGCCATCTGGGAAGCCTTAGCCCCTGGATACCTGGCATATTATATTCCACTGTGAACTCCAACCTCTGTTCTAATCCTCTTTCCTTGGTGGTTTCAGATGGATCAGTTTATGCAGCAACTTGAGAGCCTGGAGACACTGCTTTCGAAGGCTCAGGCTGGTGGAGGAGCAGTGCTTGATGCAGAGCTGGAGGGCAGGATGCAGCAGGCTGAACAGGCCCTTCAGGACCTTCTGAGAGAAGCCCAGATTTCAGAAGGTGATGGAGGCCCGTTTTACACAGGAGAGAATTCAGAGGCTTAGAAAGCAGTCCCCTGGGTCATAGAATCTTTGGTGGTAACAGTTCAGCAGATGTCTCTGCCTAGCCCTTGTGGAGGTGGCAGAACTGTCTGTGATGTTCTCCTGAGATTTGAAATGATGGAGATAAAAGAGCATACATTCACATACTGGGGTTTTACCATTTTGCCTAAAGCCAGTCAAAGTCACTTTTTCGGCCCTCTATCTTTGATGACTTGACCTCCCAACGTGCTCATCCTCCCTTTCCTTGTTGGTGTTCAGGTGCTATTAGATCCCTCAGTCTCCAGTTGGCCAAGGCCAGGAGCCAAGAGAATAGCTACCGGACCCGCCTGGATGACCTCAAGATGACCGTGGAGAGACTTCGGACCCTGGGCAGCCAGCATCAGGACCGGGTTGAGGATACTCACAGGCTCATCACGCAGATGCGCCTGAGCCTGGAGGCGAGCGAGGCTGCCCTGCGGAACACGGTAGGTGGTGCTGGGCCAGGGGGTGGGAGTCCCTGCTGCCCGGGGGCCCCGCGGCTCGTGTCACGGGCTCACTTTGTCTCTCGGGTTTTCTGGTCTCTCTGGTAGTCAATAGGACGGACTTCTTTTCCTTGCAGCAGTCACAACTGTCTTTGGCTTCCTGCCAGTTCCCATTTTATGCTTTATGGCTTCCCAGGTGGCTCAGTAGTAAAGAATCCACCTACCAAGCAGGAGATGTGGGTTCGATCCCTGGGTCAGGAAGATCCCCTGGAGGAGGAAATGGCAAACCCACTCCCTTATTCTTGCCTGAGAAATCCTATGGACAAAGGAGTCCAGCAGGTTGCAGTCCACGGAGTCAGAAAAGAGTCGGACACGACTTAGTGGCAGCCGTTCTCTTTCACCGTTCATTTCTTGCTACCCGTAGCATTGTCTGCTCCCTTCTTTCTTCCTATCTTCTAGCTTGTTAGCTCTGGGAGGGCAGGATTCAGTTTTGTTCACCTTTACTTTCTCAGCCCATAACACCAAGTATGTTTGCTGTATGAAAACAGCAAACAAATTTGCTCTGACAAATGTTTGCTGTATGAAAGAATGAATGAACAAAATGAAGAGGGAAGGAAGGAATTAGGAGGGAAGGAAGGAGACCAATAAAAACATGGTGATGAAAATAGGGAAAAACGTATTACGGTATGGTTTTCCTAATGATGTAGCTTGTGGTGTGATAGGACGAGGAGATTTGAATGAACACTCCTGTCTTTCTGAATAAAGGAGGAAATGGGGACAATAATGTAAGATGGGAGGTGGATAAAGAAAGTTGGAAGATAATCAGATATAATGCTGGGGAAATGAAGGATTTAAAAATAGTTGTGCATTGATTTTCCTTTTGTAGAATATTCAGAAAGTAAATGTCCTCTATGATCTCATTGCTACAAAATAACTGCCATTAAACTTGGCCTATGTTCTGGACTTTAAACATATTTGAAGATATAAACATACATATATTTAAAAATCCATTTATATATACAGACTTTTTTTGAACTTGGATTTCTATTTGATTCAGTGTCTACATTTTTTAATTTTTTGATGTAATGACCATGGTAAACCGCTCTTGATGCATCGGGATGGAGAATTCTGTGTGACCAATGACAAGGGGTTCAGACAGGACAGCTGCGGAACCTGCTTAGGCTCCATGGCTGCCAGCAAGGCCTTAACCATTTGTCCTTTCTCCACAGAACATTCCTCCCTCAGAGCACTACACGGGACCAAATGGCTTTAAAAGTCTCGCTCAGGAGGCCACGAGACTGGCAGACAGGTGAGTACTTCTGGAAGGCACCTCTACTTCAGACACCTCTGTGAGGCCAGACTTGAACAACTCTGCCGAGTACTCAGGACCAAAGCTCCATACTGATTGCCTCCAGGCTCCTCTGCAGCCATTCCCCTGCCCTGAAGCCATTTTTTAACCACTTGGCTTTCAGTGTATGTAGGTGGCCACTGGGCAGGGTCATTTGGCAGGAGTTGAGGGTGGGGTGTTTCTTTTCCAGATTTCTCTATGACTCATGGTATGGCTTCGGTGTATGTCAGATGTAATTTCTTGGGCCCTGTGAAATGAATCAGCCCTTGGAAAAGCGTACTTTGCAGCTTTGAGGGACTCCCAGGCTCCCACACCAAGCCTGGGAACAAGTAGCAAGGAGTTGTTTGCTAGCCTGTGGGGGCCAAGAGTGCAGAGGGGGAGAACTCTCTCCTGAAAACCAGCTCCTCAGGGCCCTGGTGATCACAGGCAGCTCCTTAGTCCTTGCCTGATTGCAAATCCTACAATCAGGATTGATGCTGAAGAGGTTTGCTCCTGGCAGAGGGCTCAGCAAGGTGGCAGGCTCTGCTAATCCTGAATGGAATTCAGTCAGCAGAGGGGGCTGGCTCATGCTCTCGTAGTGTGAGCTGCCTCCTGGATTTGTTTTCATCAGTTTCTAGAACCAAGGGGACAAAAGCAACTGGGGAACTGTTATTGATGGGCTTTGTCCCCCTTAATGTTGGGCTAAGTTTAAAGATGCAGCAAAAAGTGGAGAGGGAGTTGGATCCTAGATAAAATAAAGCCTAGGATTTCTTCTGCAGAAAAGTTTATAAAGGCAGTATTTATTACCCTGAGACTTCTCCCGCCCATCTCCATTGCTTCCCCTGATTATGCTAGAAATGGAGTAGATCATCAAAAAAGTTTAGGACGTAAGGCTACGTCTCAGAACACCTTCTGCTTCTTGATAGCACCTCTAATAGAGGAGTTCAATCTCATCTGGGTCAATTCTATTTGTTTTTCTGAGTCAAAGCAGTTCTCTTACTCCTCTCCCCTTATTTAAATAAAAGGTCTAAAGGAAGCCCTTTGCATCCTTCCATATCATTTCTTTTTAGATTCCACATATAAAGGATGTCGTATGATATTTCACCTTCTCAGTCTGACTTACTTCACTCAGTATGACAATTTCTAGGTCCATCCATGTTTATGCAAATGGCATTATTTTATTCTATTTAATGGCTGAGTGATATTCCCTTGTATATATGTATTGCATCTTCTTTATCTGTTCCTGTTGATGGGCATATAGGTTGTTTTCATGGCTTGGCTATTATAAGTGGGGCTGCAGTGAACATTGGGATGCATGTATCCTTTCTCATCATGTTTTCCTCCAGATATATGCCCAGGAGTGGGATTGTAGGTCATATGGTAGGAAGGAGTAGTTAGAGATTTGGGATGGACATGTACACACTGCTGTATTTTCAATGGGTAGCCAACAAGGACCTATTGTATAGCACATGGAACTCTGTTCAATGTCCGTGGCAGCCTGGATGGCAGAGAAGTTTAGGGGAGGATGGATACATGTATATTATATATATGCATGGCTGAGCCCCTTCGCTGTTGACCTGAAACTATCACGGTGTTGCTCATCGGCTACACCCTAATACAAAATAAAAATGTTGTTGTATGGCAAAAATTTTTTTAAATAATAAAGAAAGCCCTTTGCTATAAAAATTCATTCTTTTTGATCCTTTCAGCCATGTCGAGTCAGCCAATAACATGGAGCAACTGGTCAGGGAAACTGAAGACTACTCCAAGCAAGCCCTGACCTTGGCGCACAAGGCTGCTACGGAAGGAGGCAGCAGCGGAAGCCTCCCTGGCTCCGCGGGGCAAGAGCTTGGGGGAAAGTACGTGTCAGCAGGTCCTCACACAGGCCAATATAATCCGCTCCCTCCCAGGGTACAATGCAAACCACATCTGAGGAGTGTTGTGTTCCTTTAAAAGTATCAGTAGTAAGAAGGACGAGAAGTGAGTGTTACTTCGGAGGAAAGCAGATGCCTTTAAGACTGAAAGAAAAACGTCAATTACTCTAAGTAAAGTTTCAGTTTTGATTTAGAGATTGTATATTTGTAGATATGGTATTATCTGTGGTGTTTAAAGGAGGTGAACACACCCATCTGGGGGCATGGAGCGTATAAACATAATATATTCACGTGATTAAGAATTGGGAAACTTGGGTTGAATTTTTCTGACCCAACCTGTATATAAACTTTAATGTCTGTGTGTAAATTGTGGAAAGAGATGCATAAGATCAGACATTTAAGCTCGTCTGGTTCTTCGGATAATCCTGACGGCATAGTTTTAACAGAATGAAATTTTGCTTTTAATAAAAAGAGTGAATTCTCAAAGTCCGCTCTCTTCACTCCCTGCAGATTGGAGAAAATCAAGTCTCTGGCCCAGCAGCTATCGAGGGAGGCCACTCAAATTGACAATGAAGCAGACACGTCATATCAGCATAGTCTCCGCCTTCTCAGTTCAGCAACTCAGCTTCAGGGGGTCAATGATCAGTCCTTCCAGGTAAGAGCATCTAGCCTATGCAGTGATGTGCAGAAGAAGGGCCATAATGCTTTCTTCTCAGGGGATTCCATTGAACTGTTCAATCATTCAGTTTTTTTCCTCCGTATTACCTTTCTTGCTTTAAATTAGGAAGAGTATTTATCTTCCTCTTATCTTTATTCTTAAACTCCAATCTTGGTCCCTGATAACACCTTGGTTCTCATTCTGAACATATTTCTGTTAGTGAATACAAGTTTTCTGTCTCTTCCCTACTTTGGGGAACTGTTGAAACCTGTGAGAAATTACTATAGATAATTTTTGATGTCTACCTTTGGGTCCAACCTATAGTATGTCTTCATGTATAGCCACTTGGAAGGCTTTTTTTTTTCCTCAAAAGTTTGCATTGTTTCTGTCATCAATTCCTTTAACTATTCCAAATTTAGTGGATTAAGATTCAGCTTTCTAAAGTGAAAGTGAGGTTGCTCAGTTGTGTCCGACTCTTTGCAAGCCCGTGGACTGTAACCCACCAGGCTCCTTCGTCCATGGGATTCTCCAGGCAAGAGTACTGGAGTAGGTTGCCTTTTAGATTCAGCTTTCTACCCACAGCAAAAAGCATTCACAGTGATTTTCACACATAGGAAACAATAATAAAAAAATGCAGAGCAGACATAAAATTCGTTTGCTAGTTGGGGGTCATGCTGCCTGACTTGCATGAGGAATATCGCCTCATTTCTGTTGGACTTTGTGCCTGGATTGTTGTTTTCAGACAATGATGGCAGGTCCTGGGCAGACTGGTATGGCAATTGGGGAGCAGAAAGTAAGGCTTATTCATTTTTGGGAACTCACAGGTAGAAGCGAAGAGGATCAGACAAAAAGCTGACTCTCTCTCAAGCCTGGTGACTAAGCGAATGGATGAGTTCAAGCGTGTGCAAAGCAGTCTGGGAAACTGGGAAGAAGAAACCCAGAAGCTCTTACAGGATGGAAAGAATGAGAGACAGGTATCCTCTGTTACTTCGTTCCTTTAGCAGACCCATGTTGAAAGGCTACCAGTAAGATGAACCATTAAAAACTCTCAAAAGTTCATGGTATTGCTGCTTATTGAGACCTTAATGTGATTACCTCAGTTCCACTCACTGAAGGTGAAGTCACTCCATCATTTCCGACTCTTTGCAACCCCATGGACTGTAGCCTACTAGGCTCTTCCATCCGCAGGATTCTCCAGGCAAGAATGCTGGAGTGGATTGTCATTTCCTTCAGCCCTCAAATGTAGGAATAGAACTGAGGTCTTCTGGGCCCAATTTTGATCTAGCTCTGTCTATGAAGACATATGTCTATACTTCCTAGGTATATATGACATATGTCTATGAAGTGTATGTCTATACTTCAGAAACTATCTAGAGTTTAAAATTAGGATTTGTAAAAGTGTTCTTGTCCCTGAGTAGAGCTCGAGTCTGTCCTCAATGTGGAATCCTATTGGGTCATCAGGTTATAAAGTTTGTGTGGTCTCAGGTTGTGGAGGGGTTTGCTGCAGCACCCCTAGACTCCAGGAATCACAGATCTCTGTTGTGAAGAGCAGTGTGTCAGAACGGCTATGGTGGCAGGAGGGCTCTGCCCGGGTGTGTGTTATATTTAATCTTGTTCTGCCTGCCCATTTACAGAAATCAGATCAGCTGCTTTCCCGTGCCAACCTTGCTAAAAGCAGAGCCCAAGAAGCACTAAGTATGGGCAATGCCACTTTTTATGAAGTTGAGAACATCTTAAAGAACCTCAGAGGTGGGTATTTCAGGGTTCAGATCACTTGAGTATTTTAAAGGTATAAATGTTGACTTTGGTTTATTTTTAATCTTCATAAATCTCTGTAAGTGGCAGGCATGTTGAGGTATTAATAAACACTCAATAAATATCTTTGTAAAGAAAAATGTTTAAAAATATTTAATACAGTAGAAACAATTATGAAAACTGCAAGTGTTAATCACACAGTTGCGTCCAACTCTCTGTGACCCAGTGGACTGTAGCCCACTAGGTTCCTCTGTCCATGGGATTGTCCAGGCAAGAATACTGGAGTGGGTAGCTATTCCCTTCTCCAGAGGATTTTCCCCAACCCAGGGATCCAACCCAGGTCTCCCACATTGCAGGCAGATTATTTACCATCTGAGCCACCAGGGAAGCCCATATTGTACTAAATGTCAAAAGGCTTGAGTTCTGATCTATGCTCAATCATGTGATTAGGCTGAACTGGCTTTGTGACTATAGGCAAGTCACATAACCTTTCCAGACTCTGATTTTCTCATCTCTAAAAGAAGAAATTTCAACTAAACTGCTTCAAAGGTCCTGCAGAGATTTGATATCTCACTACCATATAGATAGTTTTCTTTTCTCTCCCTTTCCTTCTTTGGCCTGGTTGGTTCCAATATAGAGTTGGTGAGGTTGCCTTGTGATAAATGATATCGAACAAGCTTTGTCATAGCATCTAGATTCCAGGAAATTTGGGTTTGTGCCTTGCAGTGCGTGCATGCTAAGTCGCTTCAGTTGTTTCCGACTCTTTGTGATCCTGTGGACCGTAGCTGGTCTGTCTCTGTCCAACCCATAGAGTGGGTTGCTGTTCCCTCCTCCAGGGGATCTTTCCGACCCAGGGATCGAAGCCGACTCTTTGCTGTCTCCTGCACTGGCAGGTGTGTTTTTTTTTTTTTTACCACTAGCGCCACCTGGGAAGCCCTGCAGAGATTTGGTTAAAGTTTCAGGCTTCTTCACTAAAGAACAACAATAAAGACATTTTCAAGTCTTGGGATTTTCTTCTTCACAGAAGTACCTCTCTATTCTATTCAACTGCTAACTACTGCCATTGGCAGCTTAGGGTTTAAGGCTCTGCGTTGAAACTTTGGGCTTCAAAGAGTCTACTTGTTTCTGATTCATTTGGAGGTTCACTTTTGCAAAAATGGGGACCCAGGACAGGCTGATTGTTAATTGTCAGTTCAATACTTTCTCTTGGACAAGAAAGAGTCATGACCACAACTTTCCACTCTCTCATCCCTTGGGTGCTATTAACAGATTTTTCTTAAAGGCCTCAGCCCCTTTCATCTTCAGTTGTAAGTTAATTTTCATCTTCATGGCAATGTTTTCTTATCTTCGTTTCAGAATTTGATCTGCAGGTTGAAGACAGGAAAGCAGAGGCTGAAGAGGCCATGAAGAGACTCTCTTACATCAGCCAGAAGGTTGCAGATGCCAGCGACAAGACCAGGCGAGCAGAAACAGCCCTGGGGGGTGCTACTACTGACGCCCAGAGGGCAAAGACTGCAGCCCGGGAGGCCCTGAAGATCACGGGCAAGATAGAACAGGTATAGAGAAATCTCAGGTCAGCAGGAGCAGCTTCAAACATACCGGTCATGTTGAATGAGCAAGAGCGTTGGGCTTATTCTGACCTGTAAGACTCAGCATCCTGTTACGGTCCATGATGTTCCCAGATCCACTTGGCTGGCCTTTTGGTTCATGAGCCTGTCATTGACTGAGGGCTGAAGCCCCACCCCCGCCATTTTCAGCCCCCTTTTTAGAGAACACCATGAGAAGAACCATGCAAGATTGTTTTTCATTTAGATATTCTGTTAGTTTCCTGGACCTGCTATCAAAAAGCAGCGCAGATTGGGTGGCTTAAAACAACAGGAATTTATTCTCTGAGTTCTGGAGGCTAAAAGTCTGAAATCAAGGTGTCAGCAGAGCGATGCTCCCTCTGAGACTCTGGCTAGAAACCTCCCGTGCCTCTTCCTAGCTTCCGGTGGTGGCTGTCAATCCTTAGTGTTCCTTGGTTTGCAGTGGCTTCTCTCCAGTCCCTGCCTCTGTCACCTGGGGCCCTTCTTCCTGGATCTCTCCAGCTCTTCTTATAGGGACGCTGGTTGGATTCGGGGCCCACTCTCCTCCAGCATGACCTTATCTTAATAAATTATATCTGCAACAACCCTATTTCCGAATTAGGTCACACTCTGAGGTATTAGGGGTTAGAATTTCAACACATCTTCTTTGGGGGGACACAATTCAACTTGCAGCAACTATCCCAGTGTTTTGATTCGAGATTGTGAAATTCTGGAGTTCTGGGTCTAAGCTCCACTTACTCATTTTTCGCTTTGCTTCCACTCTGTGCTAGCACTGTGCTTGGTGCTGGGGATATGGAGATGGGGAAAACTCAGTCCTTCTCTTTAAGGAGCACTCAGTGTGATGGAAAAGACAGACTAGTTGCACTTACAGCCCAAATGTTAAGTGCTACAGTAGAAAGAGTGCTTCTCAACTGGAGAGAGCTTCCTAGTTCTGATTTAAGTCTGACTTTTAGAAATCATAAGCAACTCTAGAAAGCCCAGAGGGGACTTGGTATCTAGACTGTGTGGCCTCACTCTTGGACCACTTCCAAAAATAATCTCAAATCTTAGGTCCCTTTAGGGTAGAGACAAATTTTCTATGCCTCTCTTTATATGGCTTCTAGCACAGAGACACCTGTGACTTGATGCCTAATAGTAGCTTGTTGATAAAGATATTAAGATTCACTCATCCTAGTAAAAACAAAACTCAAAGCTGTAGCCCATTCATTCTCTGCACCCCAAACCCAAGTGTCTTGGGGAACAAAGCCATTCAAAAGGTGATGGCAGTAAAGAAACACGATGAAGAAGGAGTTGAGTTTCTCACCCTCTGGGTTTTCCCAACTGGTTCCTGTTTCACTCATCGGTTGTTGAGCTTGACCCGGGAGGGAAGCAGTGTCTCACAGCTGACCATTCGAGCCTCTGGAGACATACCCCCAAATTCGTTTGTCTGAGGCAGAGCTTGGGGAAGTGCGCGTCCCCAAGTCTGACTCTCTCGTTGTTCATCTCACTTACTCCATCAGAGCCCGGCTGCAGCTGTATTTTTTCTGCAGTCGCCTTTGAGATGTTTCTGTGCCTCATCCCTCTCTCCTTCCGTCCCTGGCTCCCTTTCTTCTCCCAGGAGATTGGGAGTCTGAACTTGGAGGCCAATGTGACAGCAGATGGAGCCTTGGCCATGGAGAAGGGACTGGCCACTCTCAAGAGTGAGATGAGGAAAGTGGAAGGAGAGCTGGCAAGGAAGGGGCGGGAGTTTGACGTGGATATGGATGCAGTGCAGACGGTGAGTTCCCATGGTTTTCCACGGCAGAGTCCTGTAACCTGGCCACTGTGGGAACACCCTTTCCAGATGGGCTTGTGTTTATTTTTTCCTCAGGTAATTACAGAAGCCCAGAAAGTTGACAGCAGAGCCAAGAATGCTGGAGTTACGATCCAAGACACACTCAGCACATTGGATGGCATCCTGCATCTAATAGGTGTGTGGAGTATCCATAACCTTCCACCCTGTGTTCCAGGGCTTCTCCCCAGAAGATTAACTAGGCTTAGTCTCGATGCATGGGAATCTCAACTTCCCTTAAGGGTGTCAGGAAGTTTGCTTTGTTTCCAGGCTCAGATACCTTAGTCAGGTTGCTTTTCATTTGCTGTGGTCTATTTTACCATCTCTAAGGTGGGTCACTGGGCGTCTGCCTATTGCCCTTGGAGACGAAAGTCTGTAGGTCAAAGAACTGGGTGTATTTGGGGAAGGTATATTGAGGCTCAGAGAGGCTAATAATGTTCTGCAGATCACACAGTAAATTGTGGAGGTAGGATTCGAACTTCACAGTGAAAGAGAATACTGGATGGCTTGACAGCCCCACTATGGATTCTGACCTTGATCCCGAGAATCTAGTGGACAGTGTCAAGCAGAGGGATGGCGTCAGTGCTGTATATTTCGGAAAGATCACTGGGGCAGCTGGGTGGAGGAGAGTTTGAAGGAGGCTTAGACAAGAGGCAGGATAAGATCATTTTGGAGACAGTTGTAGTAATTGAGAGGTGAGAGCTCTAAGACTGTAGGAGTGGTGAGGGGGAAGACTCTCCCAGCCTGTGAGATCGAGAATCACTTGCTGAGGGACTTCCCTGGTGATCCAGTGACTAAGGTTCCACTCCCAATGCAGGGGGCCCAGGTTCGATCCCTGGGCAGGGAACTAGATCCTGTGTGCAGCAACTACGACCTGGCACAGTCAAATAAATACATAAATACTAAGAAAAAAGAACTACTTGCTGATTCTGCTGTTTGTCCCTCCCCAAACCACAGTTGGGACTTCCCAGGTGGCGCTAGTGGTAAAGAACCCACCTGCCAATGCAGGAGACATAAGATATGGGTCCGATCCCTGGGTCAGGAGGATCCTCTAGAGGAGGGCATGGCAGCCCACTCCAGTATTCTTGGCTGGAGAATCCCATGGACAGAGGAGCCTCGTGGGATACACAGTGCATAGGGTCGCAAAGAGTTGAATGCTACTGAGCACACACATGCACGCACACACACGCAAACCACGGTTACACCGTGCTGTAATTGGTTGTGGAAACTTGAGCTGCCTGGGAGATGATCCAGATGAAATGTCAAAGAGGTAGGTCCATGAGACACTGTAGAAATTTTAGGCTAAAATAGATTTGATGGCACCCCATGACAGCAGCTCCAGTTACCTCACCACATCCCTCCTAAAAGGAAGTTCAGATAAATTAAAATCCTGGATTTGGGTAGAACTGATATCAAACCTTCTGTGGCCTGTTTTATCAAGCTTGGACCACAGCAGATATGGAACTAGGGCTACAGTCAGGGATTCCAGCCACACTTAGGAGAGCCACTTCCAAACTTGGCTTTTCTGTGGAGTGTCATCATCGCCCCGAGAGACAAGTATTGTCTGCATTGTTTTCCTGATGGGTCTGCTCTGTGATCCAATGAGTCCCAAAGAGTAAAATACCCTCTTAAGGTAAAAAAAAAAAAAAGCCCCAGCTGGGAGTTTAGCAGCTTTGCTTAGTCTTCTGAAAAAGGCAATGAAACTAACAAGGCCTTTAGAGGAAAGGAGAGCCTGGGCAGGGAGGCTGGCTGAGAACTGTCAAGCACTTTCTGTGTGCCAGGCACTGTGCCAGATTTTTTTGTGGTGAATGGTTGTGTAAAATTTGTAAAGGTTCTGTGCAGTGGGTTTTAGGGCTTACGTGGTGGCTCAGTGGTAAAGAATCTGCCTGCCAAGCAGGAGATGAGGGAAGATCGCCTGGAGAAGGAAATAAGCAACCCACTCCAGTATTCTTGCCTGGGAAACCCATGGACGGAGGAGCTGCCTAGTCCATGGGGTTGCTCAAGAGTCGGACATGACTTAGCAATTAAGCAACAACAAATGAGGCGGATTTTATTATTTTATTTCATAGAATAGTTAACAGAAGCTCAAGGAGTTTAATACTGCCCCACAGATCACATAGTAAATGGGAGAGACAGGATTTCACCTGAGGTCTCCGTGTCTGATGCTCCTGCCATTTGCAAGAAGCTCATGCTGCCTCCCCATGGACATTTTGGCTGCAAGCCTGCTTCATTTCTCCTGCATGTCTTAGAACCCTAAACTCTAGAATCCTCCTCTGTCCCCAGGGGAAGGACTGATCTACTGGATCAACATTTGGGTTATTGTGCTGTTTCTACTCTGTCTGGTCTCTTGAGTCCGGGAAAAATCACAATTTAATCTCTTTAGCTGGGATAAAACTTCTGCAGTCAAATGGATCTGACCTTGAGTTGTCCACTCAAACCTATTCAGACCAAACGGGTCTTGCCAGGTGCTCTTCATACTGACGTGTCAGATCATTTATGAGTAAAGCATACCTGAATAAATGTGACCACATTTCATATTGGAAATAAACTAATGTCTAGCCAGATCCCCACTGTTCCAGGCCAGAATGAAGTCTTCCATCATTTCATACAGCTGGAATGCATCCCTTAAATAGCAAAGCCTACCTTGGCCTCCCTAAGCCCTGAAACCCAGCCAGTTTCTAAAGGTCTTCTAATAGAAAACAGCAAGAAATTTCCTAAGGGTGATTCAGAGAGCAGAATTTGGAGTTGACTCTGATCCTAAAGGGATGAGCTGTGTTGGGCAGACACCTTGGACAGTATTCAGTCCCTATGACCTTCAGCCTTCATCTTTTCAGAGCAGAAGCTGTTGACTCTATTGTGAAAATCGAAGCCCAAGCTTCATCTTGCCTAACTAAAGAGCTCAGATGCTTAAACTGGGCTTTTCAAAACCTAGTAACAAGGCTTGTGCTCTCAAAATTTTTTCTAGATTATTTCCAATTTAAAATAAGCCTTTTAAAAAGAATGGCAAACTATTGACTCTGAGCAGGTGAAAACAGAAATTAAAGTTACGGAAGGGCCCCCATGCGTTCAAGGGGATCTAATCACAACTTTTTCCTTTAACTCCTTTCTTGTCCTCTAAAAATAGACCAGCCTGGCAGTGTAGATGAAGAGGGGCTGATCTTACTGGAGCAGAAGCTTTTTCGAGCCAAGACCCAGATCAACAGCCAGCTGCGGCCGCTGATGTCAGAGCTGGAAGAGAGAGTGCGTTGGCAGAGGGGCCACCTCCGCTCACTGGAGACAAGCATAGATGGCATTCTGGCTGATGTGAAGAACCTGGAGAACATTCGGGACAACCTGCCCCCGGGCTGCTACAACACCCAGGCTCTTGAGCAACACTGAAGCTGCCTTCGAGATTTCCCAACTGAGGTTCTTAGGATGGAGACCTCAGGCTCAGAAGCCATCTCATGTGGGTGGGGTGGGATGGGGACATTTGAACATGTTGATGGGCATCCTCAGCTCAACTGAACCTGGCCCCACCGGGAGACCTTGGCCAAGATCAGTGTCTTATTGCACCAGTGTGATGCTCTTTGCTTCCTGATGTGGGGCAACGAGGCAAATAGCATTGAGTATGAGACTCATCAAGGGCCTGGACACCCAAAGGGTAGACCGGATGGAAGGACAAACTGCACAGACAGATAGTCATAAACCAACTCCTGGAGTATGAACAAGTGTTGCCATGTCGTAGGCGGCTTATTCTTTGAGTAAATGTGACCAAAGGGAATTTTTTTTTGACTTTGCCCACGCATAAAATTCTTCCTAATGTAAGAACAGAGAGTGAATTGAAGTCATGCTGTGGTCAGTAAAATACTGTTGCCTCATAGTGTTCAATGTGTTCTTGTTGATCAGAGTTCCTCCCACTTACTGCCCGATCCATGACATGTACTCCACTTTCAAACTGGAGGAAGTGACGAACCGTAAGCCTGGCATGTTTGGAGCATTGGTATCCTGCTACCTTTGCGTTCTTCTGGGCCTTTCCCTTGATGATGCCAGGCAACTTAGAGACAATGTTTTTATTAAAGCATTTCTTAGCAGCGAAGCAAACATTGGGAAAGTATTTACTTTCGCATTTCAAAGTGATAGAAAAATGTAGCTTGGGCTCTGAAAGAGGTGCAATTATCTAAGAAGAGGTATTAGTCCTAATTCAATGCCATTTTCAAACACTAAAAATTATATGCCCCTGTGGGTTTTGTTCTCACTCTCTCTTTCCATAACAGACAATGTTCCTATTCATACTTGAACTGAGTAGCATCCATCCTTCCATTCTTCCATCCATCCATCCATCCATCCTTACAACGTATATTTATTGAGTACCGATTGTGTGCCAGGGGCTGGGGTACAGTGGTGACATAGTCTCTGTCCTCATGGAGTTGACTGAATAGTAAGGAAGACAAACCTTAAAAAATTAAACTCACAAACCCTGTTCCTCACAAGTCATTGCAATAACCCCTTGGTTTGCAACCTCATTTTTCTACGGAACATATGTTGCAAGACATTCCCATGGGGCACTTGAATTTTGGTAAATAGCTGGAATGACTCTGGATTGTGCACCCTTTCTTGCATTTCAGCTGTTGCTCTGCCCCTTTCTGATTGCAACAGATTGTTGAGTCATATCACCAGTGGGAATTTCTGGAAAACTCAGAGGCCCTTCTAGCCTTGACTCAGTAGACTTTGGTACTGCCTCACCTCTGTATTTCCTTGGCTTTTCATGGGCCTATTTTTGTTTTTTAAATAAAGAACAATTCGTAGGTGCCTGTGGTCAGTTTCTAATTTGTTAAACTCTAAGCTTAAGGTGTAGCTACCAAAGCAGTGGAAACAAAAACTGCTTCAGAAAGAGATGTGAGCCCCCAGAATTAGCATCTTTAATTCTTTTTTTCTGAGCATCTTGTTTGCCCTTTCCAACCAGGCAAGCACGTTATGAAATTTAACTGGTTCTGTCTCCTAAGCATAAAGAAGGATTTATTTCTGGAACAACCTGAGCAGGGTGAGGGTGATAATTAACGTTTTGGCTTTTTTTTTTTTTTCATCAACTATAAAAAAATAAAGGCAAAAATCAATCATTTGTGGTACATTGTCATGCTTTTTAATAAACTAAAATTTAATAAATGGAGATCCTGAATTGGCCATCTACCCAAGTGACTGAGGACAGAATTCTGCTTCTGCCTACACTGACCCCTCCAAATTCTGACAGATATAATTACTATGCTTTGCCTTCTCTGAAAGTGCATTTTTAATCCTGTCTTGGCATATTCAATCACATATCTTACAAATTGATTCAATTACCTACAATATCACACAGACCTAAAAATATGCAAAATTCACTCATGATTGACTTCTTTTCTCATTCTCGTCACATACTGGATGGACAGTTGGCAGAGTAGCCCTCCACATATTCATTTCAGAGGCCCTGACGTTTATAACATGACTTCTAAGGTTGCCTTAGGCAGCATCTCCCTTCCAATGGGTGGAGAGGAAAAAAGACATGGAAGAAGGAGATTCATGGAAGTTTTTGTGAGGCAGGTCTGGTGAAGGCTGAGCATCACTTTCTATCACATTTCATGGTCCAGAACCCAGTATTATTATGCCCACCTCTAACTTGTAAGGTGTCTGGGAAATAGAGTCCCTTGGTAGGAAGGAAGCTGATCCTCTGACAGTTCTCTACTATGAAAGGGGAGAATGCATCTTAGTGATTGGCTATCTGTTTCTGTCAAGTATACATATTCCAGGGTACTTGGTGGGGGATCTGAGGGTGCCTGCAATCATAAAAGGATTCCTTTGTGGGATTGACTGTTAAGAGAGTCATAGGACTGTCTTCCCTGACACATGGGAGATGATCCCTATGTAGAGATGGGAAATGGAAAAGTGGCTCATGTGACTCTCTTTGGACAGAAAGAATTCCCTCATTTCTGAGGTTGTGGTAGATTGTCCTTAAGATGAGAGAAGGAGCATGTGACTTAGAAATAGCCTCCCTGGGACTTAGACTCTGTTACCAGTCTTGACCTGATCTTGCCAAGTTAAGGGCACTTTCCTTTCTCTTTCTTATCAGTATTTGTGATTGGTAGTGGAAACTCGCTTGAGTTATCTAACTAATTGTGCCCTTGGTAAGCTATCACACATATTTTCATCTGACTCATGGGGATTTCTGTCTGGAGAAGTGGGTAGAAATGAAATGCATGTGGACTGTAACTTCTTAGTCAATGTACTTCTGATCTTATCCCAGGATGTGCACTTCTTTTCAGTATGCTTGGACAAAATGTAAGATGGATACTTGGTAATGTGCGATGTTTGGAACAAGTCTCAAGGACTGGGAATGTGTTTATCACTGTTTTTTTTTAATGTTTCGCATGGTCATGGGAATGTTGTAAATTCTTGCTGTGGCTCAGTTTTCCCACCTGGAAAGCAGAGATTAGACTCTTTTTCCTCTGTTTTCTTTATACTATAGGCTAAATGGAACTTTCTAGGAAATTCCAAGATCTGAAGTTTACTTACAGGTCATAAGGGAAAAAAATGTGTTATGTACATGTCTGTTAATTTATAGACACAGTATATATTTTGTAAGTTAGTGTAAGTAAGCAAAATAAACCAATGTTTATACCCAATATTAAACAAGAGCTCATCATTACATACTCTCAGGACAGAGGGGAAAAAGTGTTTCGTTTTGTGACTAAAATAAAAGTGAAAGGGTCGCTCAGTTGTGTCCGACTCTTAGCGACCCCATGGACTATAGCTCACCAGGCTCCTCTGTCCATGGGATTTTCCAGGCAAGAGTACTGGAGTGGGGTGCCATTGCCTTCTCCATTCTTTTTCTTCTTTTTGTGACTAAAGTAGCAAATATAAATACAAACCATCAATTTATAAGTCATATCAAGTACCACAATGATATGCCACCAAACCCACATAGCTGACTAATCTCAGCCTTAAACAAAAAAAGATACCAAGAACCAAAATGATAAACACACACACACACAACTAATCTGACAAACCAGTAGCTAAACCTTAAGTGAGCTGGCGGAGTGGAAAATTGTTATTTTACCTTCTGAATCACCATTCAGACCTAAACCCACAAATAATGTTTGTCACAATTGAAAATTAAAAAAGATCGAATAGTCACGGCGGGGTTGAACAATTAACTTATTCATTTTTAGCTTGTTCACTTTGCCAAACAAAACCAATTATGAGTTTAACAATTTCTGTCTTACTTGATATCCTTTATGTCAAGAAGTAAGTTTTTTAAGTTTTTAATTTTCACAAATACATTTTTAATTCACAAAGAACTAACTTCTTCAAGGATCCAGAGCTAACCAATACCAGACTGTGCAGGTTACGTAGAACCGAAGATTTCATTAAAAAAAACAAAACTGAGAAAACTTAGGCACAATTGAACAAATTTGCTAATTATTCTTCCCTGCTTATGGGTGTGGTTGTGTACACTTTCATATTACACATGCGACATTAGCTAAACCAAGCAGAAAATCTCCTGCTCTAAGAGCATTAACAATTGTTGGATCCCATCAAGTAAGACTGTGAAGAAAAAGTGATTAATTCTGCGACTCACAGAGAAGATTCTAGACCAAGACACAAGGCTCTAGTAGCATCATCTTATTTATTAACGTAGTTGAACCATTTTGCTGATAAAACTTTTGTCTGTGACTATTCTAGCAACAAAATTTTACTCAAAATATTGCACTGTGAGATGATGTTGCAACTTCAATGTAGTATTTATTAATGTGTTGATTTCCATTAAGCAAACCTTATTCTTAAAATGGCAGATTCAGTGACCAAAAAAGTGATTCAAAAAAGCTTCCCCCTTCCCATGCCAATCCTTGAGACCGCTAGGATCAAGCTGAGGTTTGGGCCCCAGGCCTAAACTGAAGAAGAAGGGAAAGAGAGTAACTCATTCCTAACTGACTGTTACAGGCTAATAGAACATTCCAAACATACTCAACAAAGAAACCACATGAAAAATCGCATTTACTGGGCAGCTATAGGAAGGTGCAAACCAAACAAAATGGACAGAACACATTCATCACCTTTACCATGATGCTATTCCTAAGGTGTCCGAATTGGATGAGCTACAAAATCCATCTCTGGACCCATCCTTCCCCTCTCACCTGCCCGCCTTCACACTGGAAAAGATCCTGAGCTTTTCACATACTGACTTATTTTTGAATTACTCTTTTGAGGAATAAAATATAATAACATGCTTCTCTCTCTTAATCTGAGAGAGAGAAAGAGTAAGAGAGAGTGTATCTGTGTGTATCTGTCTGTTTGGGGGAGTAGATTTGGGCTAGTAAAATACAAGTCATTTCTCCCTGAATTCTCTGCCTCTTGCTGTAGTTTGATTATGGAGTCTCACTTTCAATTTAATTAGAAGACCATGTTCTTTTGTTCTTTCTGAGAAGCTGGAGCAGGAGACTAGGGAACGTGGGAGAAAGGTTGGCCAAGCCGAGACAGGAAGAACAGCTTCTCTAGAAGCTCCAGTTCTGGGTTTCAGGCACTTCAGGAAGAGACTTTCCTCCCCTGTTCCCATGTACATTCAAGGAAAATGAAAGCAAGAAGGCCCCAAAGGCTGCCTGGGTGGGAGAGGGAGGTGGTGAATGAGGTACCCGCTAGCAGCACAGACACGACCCCCTCAGACGGTCATTCCTTGAGGAGAGAGTCATTGACACAAAGGGTTTCCCTCGTGCCTCTTCTTCATATCAGCCACTTTCATCCAAGCGGGAGAGACATTTTTATTGGTAGGCAGGATATGAGGCTCCAGACCCCCTCTTGAGACAGTCATTCTAGCCCATGCCTTTCTCACGATCTCTGAACCTTTGGGTCAGCCATTGTAGGAAGGAGCAGGACCTCAGGCTGGAAGTCAGGACCTGGAGGTCATCCTGTGGGCACCTGGGGGCACCACTTCCAACTCTGAGTCATCTCTCTAGTATTGGCCTTGGCTGGGTCACAGTCACGTGTCCTGCCCTGGATTGAAAGAGGGGATCTGACCTCCCTGTAGCAAGTGAAGAAGGGGGCAGGGCAGGAAATGGACTTCCATCCAAAAGGGGAGTCACTTTTCCTTGTATTAAAGGAAAGCTATTTTATGATGATCCTTGCGATCGACTCACCAAGATAGACTCTGCCTCATTTCATTCCTAGAAATCTACTTCTATCCCTGTTGTTTGCTTTAGCTCATCTCACTCTCCTTATAAACGTGCTTTCCACCCCCACACTGAATGCCACAAGAGTCAGCCCCATTTCTTCTCATGGGTCATGAATGAAGTGGGGCTTGACCACAGAGCCCAGTAAGGAAAGAGTGGACCAAAGAAACAAAAGACAGCTGGTCTCTCTTGGATCTGTCCACGTGGATCTTCAGAATAAACTCTATCCATAAACTTCATATCCTTGATGATGTGTGCTTCCCCAGGGAATCCAGCTCGCTCATTTCCTTTGTATCATTTCCTGGCTTCTGAATGCCTTGCCTAGACAAAGGTACTTCTGTCTTTCTTTCCCTAGCACTAGTGCAATCTTGAGCACTTTCTCGGTCTTTGCCTTCCACAAAGCAATCCTTTCTTGGATTCATATTTCCTCTAAGCCATTGCCATTTCTAGCAGTTCATTTCTAAGGGAAACCTAGCTACAGCCTTCCTCACCATCACATCCTCCCCCCAGGACTAGCATACACAAGGCTGTATACAGGGAGCACCTGGGACAGACATAAGTTAAGAGAGAGATGCCAGGTAAAGACTGAAAGCTGCATCTTATCTGGTCAGTATCATGGGGAACCAAAGGAGCAGAGATTACGTGGTGTGATGACCTAATAGTCAGGGAAACATTAGCCTTTTGTCAGGCTTTACACTTGCTATGTGACCTTGGACCAGTCATTTAATCCAGTGGATCTCTGCTTCCTCATCTTTTAAAAGAAACCTTGGCTCAATTAATCTCTAAAGATCTCAGATTCCATGATTCTTAGCTGAACACTGAGAGCCAAGAACAGTATCTTACTTTTGTCCTTTGGAGATTATTTCCATAATTCAAGAGGATAAGCCTTCCCCCTGCAACTATGCTATTTTTCTGTTGAATTTATTTTCCTGGAGGCTACAGATGTTCCTGGCATCAGATCCCACCCAATACCACCAAAGCCAGAGCTGGTACTAGACATCTACAAAATTATCCTACAGTTTGGGGACCATTTCTCAAAGAATCAAAAACCCAAGAGCCAAGAAACTGGATGAGAGACACAGAGCAGAAGAGAGTAATTTCCTTTCGGTTCTCCAGGCAGGACCTGAATGAGACCTGAACAACTACAACAGTCTGTCAAAACTGTTTTCAGAGCGCCAGAGGCAGGTGGGAAACTGGGGACAAAAGGGGTGAATGAGTTTAGTGGCTCTTGACAATCCCTCCAGATGTCTGTTCTGAGACTCCGTGGTCCTGCCAGGCAGACTTCCTCAGGCTACGACTGTGGCTTTTGGGTTCATCATGAGTCATAACCCTAAACCCACAAAAAGGCTGAGGCTCTGCTTCTCAAGAAGGAACTGACCTCAGGCACCATCTCTGTTACCAAACTAGAGTTGGGTGAGAATCATTAGTTCCCACAGGGAAATGGGAATCACTTTCTCCTAGGTCATCCTGGATTTACATTATGACAGAGACATTTCCCGCCAAACAGGCAATAAATAATTCCAATTAGCAAAGATCTCTAGCTTGAGTGAACTCTTAGCATGTTTTATTTCAGAAATGGCTGCATTTTTAGGACTCGGCCTTGCATACGTGATTCTTTTCAGATGTAGGAATGCGACTAAGTCTGACCTCCAAGGGCTGTGATGATGATCTGAAGGTCCCTTGGTAACATTGGAGCTGGCAGGGAACAACCCACGCTCTGCCATCAGTCACAGCTCAAATAAGTAACTGAACGGATGCCACCAAGAAATGAGAAGGAACCGGCTCTAGGTGATCATTAAGCCCAGAGCATCAAAAAGGAGAGGTCTTCGGAAACTAAGGAAATGCACTCAAAATCCTTCTGAGCAACCCTACTACTCCCAGACTTGCGTCCCAGGTTTCAGAACATGAAAGTCTCAGTCTTGACCCCAGACTGCTGTGTGTGTGTAGGGCGGAGGCGGGGAGAAAGCGGGTAGGTGGGTGGGGGTTGTCTCGGCCTGGTTCAGCCCTCACGCAACTTTCTGAGAGCTGAGGCCCGGCTGCGGTATCCTGTCAAAAGGGAAGGAAGGCCGCAGAAACGCAACAAGGCGACAGACATAAAGAACCGCGGACACGGATTTGATCCAAGTTCTATGAGGAGTGAACAACAACAACAACCAACAAACGAAACAGCGAAACGAAAGATAAGAAAGAAAGGAAAAAGATAGCCCTTTGTGGTAAAGGGCATGCTGGGAAGGCGAGGGCCAGAGCCGCCTCCCCAGAGCATGCTGGGAGACGGGCACCCGCACATCTCCAAGGACCGCACTTCCCCCACCCCGACCCCGTCACCCACCCCAACCCGGAGACGAGAGGAGAGTTTGTCCAACGATGGCTGCGGAGGAGGGGTACGCTGTGGTGTTCTCTGCAGGTTACCCCACACTGTGGGGGGTTGAGTCAGCAGGTGGGGAAAACAGTCAAGATGAGGAGACGGAAAAACGGAGGCGGGAGAGAAACGGGATGGACAGAGGCGGCGGGGGGCCGGTGTGTTGGCGGAGGACCAGGGGAGAGTGGAGCACAGCGCCCCGTGGCCGCTAGCCCGAGGCGTTGATGTACAGCTGGCTCTTGAGAATGTAGTCGATGACCGGCTGGGACAGGTAATCCACGACGTGGCCGTCCCCGTGCTGCAGAGCCAGCCTGGTTGAGAAGAGACGCTAATCAGCAGGCATGCTTTCCCCAAAGCAAGGCCAGAGGACTAGCCAGCCCATTCCCTTTTGAGGAAAGGGTTTACCCAACACCCATTACCAGTCTTTGCTTAGGCTAAGTGCATGGCGTTCCTATCAGAAAAAAACCCTTTTCCCCTCTAATTCCTCCTCCATCCTGACTGTGCCACTTCCTAACTGAAGAACCTCTGGCAAGTTGTTTAAACCCATCCATTCTTCCATTTCCTCCTCTGTAAAACAGGGGTAATACTGGGGCCTGGGGCCGAGCTCAGCTATCAAAATGATTAAATGTCATACAGGTAGCACTTAGAAAAGCCCAAGCACACAGTAGGCATTTCAAGGTGTTAGCTATTCTTATGTCATTTCTTTGTGTTTCTCTACACCAAGGTCTCAGGAAAAGGAATATCTTGATTGATTCCTTCTTTTCCTTCCTAAGGAAGCCCTGAGGGAGAAGAAGCGGCCCTCCTTCCTGAGGCTTTTCTTACAAGCCCTGGTGAGGGGAAGCAGTACCACATACAGAAGGACTCTCTTCATGCGCTTCAGTTTCAGCACAGTTTTGCTCCAGTCTTGGCCTGGCTGCTTCCCATTCTCTATGCACATGGTGGTCTTGGGAATGTCCGGCCCCAAGGAGCCATTTGTAAGAATTCACACACTCCACTGGACACCTTGATTCTAAAATGCTTCTGTGCCTTGCGCTGTGAGATCTCCCTGAGGGCTGGCTCAGGGCCTTTGCAATGCACACAGTGTCCTGACCTTCCAGCAAACTAGGTCCCCAAGTGCCTCCCCACACAGTTTATGGGGAGACTTCTGGAAAAAGTGGTTTACATCCATGGTTTCCAAATGCCAGTTCCAGTTTCACGGGAATCACCCAGAAAGCAGCTCCCAAAGACCCAACCCCTCGAAATTCTGATTCAGTGGGAATGAATGGGACACTGAAATTTGTGTTGCCATTTAAGTTTTCACAGTAATTTTATTGTACAGCCATGGTTGGAACCACAATCTTCCCCTCTTCCCTCGTTGGCCACTGCCACTCTGCTCTCACCTCATAGTTGATGCTACTGTTTCAAGGGCCTGCAAAATCACCTTCCAGGGAAGAAGTCCAGTGGACCTTTTAAAGCCTTGGGCTCACTTGATTTCTTTGAAACCTAAGACACAGATGACAAATGACAGTGTCCTCTCCCTCTGTACCCTCTGCTGCTTTTGTTCCAGGGCCACCAATGCTGGTGGGCTCTGACTGCTCCTTAGTCTTCTTCTATTTATTTTTTTATTACTTTTTAAATTGGAGTATAGTTGATTCACAATGTTGTGTTAGCTTCAGGTGTACGGTAATAGTGATTCAGTCATACATATATAGCTATAATTCTTTTTCAGGTTCTTTTCCTTTGTAGACTCTTACAAAATATTGAGTAGAGTTCCCTGTGCTATACAGTAGGTCTTTGTTGGTTATCTATTTCATATATAGTAGTGTGTACATATTAATAGATCAGATCAGATCAGATCAGTCTCTCAGTCATGTCCGACTCTTTGCGACCCCATGAATCACAGCACGCCAGGCCTCTCTGTCCATCACCAATTTGCGGAGGTCATTGAGACTCACATCCATCGAGTCAGTGATGCCATCCAGCCATCTCATCCTCTGTGGTCCCCTTTAGTAATCTGTATATCTTAATATATACACACTACTATATATAGTAGTGTGTATATATTAATCCCAAACTTCTAATTGACCCTTTAGCCTTCCTTTAAATAAATGTTAATATGTTTTAAATGTTCCCATAGACTTCTTTGCTCTTACTGACTCTCCCTGTGAACTCAGCCATACCCTTAAACTTTAATTTACACTTAGGTGCTCAAGGCTTTCAGTTTTATTATAGTTCTAGACCTCTGTATTCCACATGTTTTATCCTTCCATTGGATATTTCCACTTGGAGGTTATGGTGGAAACTTAACTGGCCCCTAGTATCCAGTTTCTCTTTTTTATCCTGAGTAATAGACCCTCCCAAGTTTTAGCTAAACATATGGCTGCCAAGCCTCAAAGTCTACTCCCAGCCTGTCTGGAGGCTAGGCATGGCCACGTGACTGATGCTTAGCCAGTGGGATGAACAGGAAGTGATGGGTGAAACTTTGGGTCGTCTTCTAAAGGATAAAGCTCTTTGCCCTTCCCCACTGGCTGAGAAGTCATTGCAGCAGCTGTGGACTCAGAGAGGGAGGCTTCATGTTGAAGAGAACAGAGATTCAATCTCTTTTGACACTGAATAACATTTCTCATTTAAAATCCTAACTATTTAGGGTTTTTTGTTATGGTAGTTAACCTAAACCCTTACTAATTCTGTGGGTACCTCAGAGTGGAAGTGGAAGTGTTAGTCGCTCAGTCACCTCCGACTCTGCGACCCCATGGGCTGTAGCCCATCAGGCTCCTCTGTCCATGGAACTCTCGAGGCAAGAGTACCAGAGTGGGTTGCCATTCCCTTCTCCAGGAGATCTTCCTCACCTCAAACTAGAGTCCAAACTAAAAATAACTTCTTCCCCCTTCAAGTCACCTAAAACTACCAGCCTGTCCCCCTTTTAAAAATCAAGGACTAGCGACAAATAAATGAGGGCTAAAAAAGAAGGCTACGTATTGGGGTAGCTGGTGTCGGCCAACCTAACAGTCAGCCTGGACTGAGGAGAGCTGTATGGGAACCTGAAAGCCAGTTTGACCAAGGTCTCTCTGGTCTTTTGTCAAACGTACCTGCTCTTGGTTGAGCTGACGACAGACATGGGATGATTGATGTCATCCTTCACCACCATGATGTTGTTCTGCGGACAGAGCAGAGAGAGTCGGTTGCCAGTCCCTCACATTAAACTCCTTTTGTGTCCTCACACCTCCAGCCCCCAGGCTTCTCAGAGAAGGGCCACATCACATTACTACACCAGCAGGGAGCTGGAGGACTCACTTTGTATTTGCGGAGTATTGAGGAGTGGTTCATGATTCGGTCTGTGTCGGCTGCGTCCCGGGGGACCACCACGATCCCAAAGTCCCCAACAATCACCTCCATCTGAAGAAACCGAAGGAGGAGAGAGAGAGAGAGGAAGTTGCCTTTGGTGAGACCTTGACTCCAAACCCCTACCAAGCAACTAGCTAGCAAGGTGGAGCTACCTCCTGTTGGAACCCTAAGCTTTAGTCCCAAACTTGCCTTCTCAGCCCCATCAGTCAGCTCCTTCAAGTAACAACCTGTAACTGTGTTCGTGGAATGAGTGGGAACTTCACCTGGCACACTTAATAAATACCTGTAGACTGAATTAATAATGCGCTCCTGCATGTCTGGGCAAGATCTCTTCAATTCCTGAGGCTCCCGTTGAGCTCATAATGTTGAAGGGCAGCATAAAACACGGTCCTTACCCGGTAAGTATCCTCTTGGGTGACACAGATCCCATTGCTCAGCAACTAGACCCAAGCCCCTGGTTGGTTTACTGAGAGAGGCTGGAAGGCTCTCTGAGCTCACCTATGTCAAAACTGCTGTGGGACTCAGGGTGGTGACAAGGGGGAAGGGCTTGGAAAGTCCCAGTGTGTGCACAAGCGGTGATGGGAGGATTACTGTGGGGTCACTTCTGAAATCTGCCTCTGATAAAAGCCTGCTGCCATCATAAGAAATGATACCCTTTCATTTAAAAATTAACCTCCCCTCCCAATTATAGATACAATAGAAACCTGGGAAAGTGAGAAAAAGAAAAAAAAAATCAATCACAACCACACAATCCAGTTAACCATTGTTAAATTAACATCTTAGTATTTCTATCCAGGGTTCTCTTCTCTATGGGTGTATGTCCACAATTGGACTGAACTGCAAAATTAATCGTTTTATTAAATACCTATATATATTTTTCATTTAGCATTGTATTGTGAGCATTCTCTCATACAGTTAAAAATATTTGAAAGTGTGTTTTCTCCAGTCTGTGTATTTCATTGCCTGACTATACTGTCATATACCATGACATAGTAAGCCAAATTTGTATTATAGAAAATATAGAGTCACTTCTGATTTTTGCAGTTATAATAGCACTTTGTTGAAGATCTGTATACATAAATCTTTAACCACATCTCTTGATTATTTCCTTAGGATAGGAAGTAGAATAATTGGATGAAAGGATATGAACTGGACATATTTCAAGCTCTTGAGACATATTACCAAGCTGCTTTCTGGAAAGTCGTGCCAATTCTTATTTTCAAAGAGCCTGCAAATTGTAGCATTTAATAGACTTGGATCTAGTCTGGGCATATTACTGTCTAGATCTTGCCAGTTAAGGATCCCAGATGGAGGGAGAAGTGGGGAGAGGCAGGTTTCTTCTAAGCATGCAGCTTATTGGGCAAGACCTGCTTTGGGGCAAATAAACCAGGTTTTTCCTTGTAATTCTCCAGCCCAGTGCCACAAAAGCAGACATTATAGACCATTACGGCTACTTCTTCTCTATAGAGGATTTATTTTTTTAAATTAATTTATTTTTTAATTGAAGGATAATTGCTTTACAAAATTTTGTTGTTGAGGTTTTTTAGAGGATTTCTGTATCAGCAGAATTCCCCTTCTAAGCCTGATTCACTGGTTATGCACTTGTGTGCCCGCACGGTGTGCACGTGTGTGCCCTTGGCTATTTGCAGCCACCTTCACCCTACTTCTCCTTTTGCTTACAATTGGAGCTAGAGCTGCAATTAAAGATTGACTGAAGGCGCCCCAGGAGGGAATTCGTGGATGTACCATGTCTGAGCCCCCATTGGATCATGCCATTTGGAAGATACAGAACATTACACAACATGCTGCCTCTATTGGTGGTATTCAGATGAGGTAAACTAGCCCCAAGTCTTTGTCCTGTGAACCAGGAATGTTAGGGAGGGGCAGGGCAGGGAGTGGAGGCGGACCCAGCACCTCCTGCCATGGCGTTTAGAATACTGCACCACTACTTAGAAGGTAATCGAAGACACTGGCTCATACATTTGGCTGAACATCAGAATCACGTGAGGAGCTTAAAAAAACCCTCAAAGCCTAGCTCATACCCAAGATCAATTAAATCTGAATCTCTGGGAATGGGGCCCAAGGATTAGTATTTTTTTTTTAACTCCCTAGATTTTAATTTTAATATGTAACCAAGTTTAAGAACCAGTGATCTAAGTACTGAATTAAAACTCCAGGGGAATTATTACCATAGAGAAAGAGAGAGAGAAAAGAAGGGATGGAAAGAGAAGGACATGGGAGGGAAAAGTTAGAGAAGAGAATCCATCCAGCTGGTATACGTGGAGATTCCTCAACTGCCTTGCTATGCAGGTGTTTTGAGATATTTGGTGCCAACTGTATAACACAGGATCTGAATTCAGTTTGATTCTGAGAATCTGATGGATGTTTCATGTGTGATGTATGAAATAGTGGTCTATTTAAAGTGAACATTCCAGGAATTTCCCTGGTGGTCCAGGGATGGTGGTTAAGGATCCACCTGCCAATGCAGGGGACACTGGTTCAATCCCTGGTGTGGGAAGATCCCACATGCTAAGGAGCAGCTAAGCCCAAGTGCCACAACTGCTGAAGCCTGCATGCCCTAGAGCCCATGTTCTGCAATAGGAGAAGCCACCACAATGAGAAACCCACATACCACAACTAGAGAGTAGACCCCAGCTTGTTGCAACTGAGAAGAGCCCCCACACAACAATGAAGAATCACCACAGCCTAAGATAAATAAATAAATATTTAAAAACCTAAAAAAAAGTAAGCCTTCTAGTTTAATGCACGAAAACAATGGCCCAGAATGGCAGTCAGGCCTCACAGGGATGGCCCTCTGGGCGACATTAGTGCAGCTGCTGCTTTCTACTCAGAAATTGATGACCTGAGCACCTAATCAATAACCACACAGGCTGCTCAGTGGGTGGCAAGCAGATGGAGGCCTCGCTGATTGCGATGGTTTCCTTTTCCAGAAACAGGTGACAGATGTACCCCCTGGGAACAGATGTGGGGGAGGAGACAGGTCTACCAGACAAGACACACAGCTTTACCACATCCGAGGAGCATCTCTGCAGACGTCTGTACCAGATTGCAGACCTTTTCTGTTCCTTTGGCCAGACGGGGGGTCACAGGCTTGATTTTCATGCTGGAAGGTGTATGTGGGTGTGTGTTTTGGGGTGATAGGAGGTGCCAGGTGCTAGATCTGGCGAGGCTGCCCTCATCCCATGGGTGCCCATCTCCCTCCAGAGGCTTGGCTGCCCTGCCCACCCCCACCCTCATCCCTACCCCTGTCTTCATGTGGCCTCCAGGATCCACCCTCTCCTGTGTCCTCCTACCTCGCTGGTTGCTCTTTTGGAGTTTCTCCCTGTACTGTTCCTTTTTTTTTTTTTTCTTCCAGCTGCTCATCATGTGGGATCTTAGTTCCCCAACCAGGAATCAGACTCATACCCTGTGCACTGGAAATGTGAAGTCTTAACTGCTAGACCACCAGGGAAGTCCCTGTGCTGTTCCTTCTTATCTCCCTGATCTCAAATGACTGGAGTCCCCCAGGCTCAGTCCTTGGACCTCTTTTCTATCTACCCTTGCACTTTTAACGATTTCATTCCATTTCAAAGCTTGAAAGACATACAGAAGGCTCTCAGATTTATACCTCCACCATGGACTTCTCTCCTGAACTTCAGACTCATATATCCAGTGGCTCTTTAACAGGCCCACTTGGATGAGGTGGCTCAAGAGTAATATTCCATAAGCCCCTGAACGCTCTGACATCAGTCAGTCACCTCCACTGCCATCCCACACACACCAGAATGCTATTCCTTTTTCATTTCAGTAAATGGAAACTCTTTCTACAACTGGTCAGGCCAAAATCTTGGTATTATCCATGATTCCTCTCTTTCTCTCACATCCCACATTTAGTCCATAAAGCAACTCAGTTGACTTGGTCTTCAAAAGAAATCCAAGAACCTGCTCATTCCTCATCATTTCCATCACTTCTACCTTTAAGCCTCTTCTGGTGGGTTAAATAATGGGCCCCTCAAACACCCAGGTCCTAATCTCTGGAATCTCTGAATATTACAAGATGTGATTAAACTAAGGGTCTTGAAATTGTCTTGGATGATCTAGGTGGCCCTTACGTAATAACGAGGGTTCTTATAAGAAGATGGAGAGGGAGATTTAACTCAAGAGAGCAAAGATGATATGAAGATGGAGCAGAGAAGATGCTACACGGTTAGCCTTGAAGATGGAAGAAGGGGCCATGGCGTGCAACAAGGGCAGCTCAAGAAGTTGGAAAAGGAAAGTAAACAGATTCTTCCTGAGGGCCTGAGGAGAGACTACGGCTCTTGACTACGACTTAGCTTTGGCCCAGTGAAACCCATTTCAGACTTCTGGCTTCCAGAAATGAAAGAAAATAAATGTGTGTAGTTTTAAGCCACCAAGTTTGCAGCCACAGAAATTGTTCATCTCCATCAGCTCCCACTTGGATTGCCCTGGTCTGTTTTTCTCTTGCCTTTGTCCAGTCTATTCCCAACAGCCAGACCAATAATGTGAAATATCAGTCAAATTATGTGGTTCCTTGGCTCAAAACCCTTCACTTAAATACCATCTCCTCACAGAAACTTCCACTGGCCACACTATTTCAACTTCCAACTCTTTGCATAGAGACCCTCACCCTCCCCACACCCTCTCAGTTCCCACGTCCTAACTCTTCTTCATTTCCCCATTGCATGTGTCTCTATCTAACACCTTGTATATTTTCTTTGTTTAACCTTACTTTTGCCTCTTTCTCTCTCCCCTATGAAGGTAACCTTCACTAAGGTAGGGAATTTTGTGTTTCATTCATTGCCATGTTCCCGGGTGAAGAGGATCGTACATGCTCAATATATACTGTTGAGGAAGAGGATTCCTGCAGAGTCCTCTCTAGGAGCTAGTTAGCTGATATACTCTCCCACTTTAGGGTGTGGAAGGCAGCCCCAGTGTACCTAATGGGAACTCTAAGAGACTCCAGAAAGTGACTCTAGAGAGACTTTCACGTCTCCATGAAAAGCATGGGTAATTTTACTTCTGAACTTTCCCAAACTTCATCTGATTGGTCAATGGAATCCCCTGGGGGAGCTTTACAAACAATAACAGGCCCAGGGATTTTGATACAACGTGTCTACAATCCACCAGAGCCTCTGTCTTTATGAAGCTCCCTAATCCTCCTGAGGTGCACCCACTTTGGGATTATTGTTGCTTTTAACAATAGACAGAGACTTCCCTGGTGGTGCAGGGGATGGGAGGGCTTCCCTGGTAGCTCAGCTGGTAAAGAATCTGCCTGCAATTCAGGAGACCCCAGTTCAATTCCCGGGTCGGAAAGACCCCCTGGAGCAGGGATAGGTGACTCCAGTACTCTTGGGCTTCCCTGGTGGCTCAGATGGTAAAGAATCTGCCTGCAATGCAGGAGACCTGGGTTCGATTCCTGAGTCAGGAGAAGAAAATGGCAACCCACTCCAGTATTCTTGCCTGGGAAAGCCCATGGACAGAGGAGCTTGGCTACAGTCTATGGGATCACAAAGAGCTGGACACAACTGAGTGACTCAGCACAGCACAGTGGATGGGAAGCCACCTGCCAATGTAGGGGACATGGGTTCAATCCCTGGTCCAGGAGGATTCTGCCTGCCTCAGGGCAGCTAAGCCCGCATACCACAACTACTGAAGGCCGCCTGCTGCAACTACTGAATCCCACTTGCCCTACAGCCAGTGCTCCCCAACAAGAGAAGCCACTGCAATGAGAAGCCCCATGCTACTCTTGGTCAAGTTGCCCCATGCAACTCGACCAAGAGTAGCCCCTGCTTGTCACAACTAGAAAAAGCCCTTGCGAAGCAAAAAGACCCAGTGCAACCAAAAATAAACAAACACAAATTTACAAAACAGTATAGGCAACTGCCTAAGCTGCTAATACCCTGGCTTGGTGTAAGATGAAGTCAAAATGAGATAGCTGTGGGATGGGCATTCTGGGAACTCCAGCAAAAATGAGGACATGCCCCAACCCCTATGCCCTAGAGAGATGAGGGCAGACATCTGACCCTAGGAAATAGAGAGGTTCTCAAGCTCTCCCTGCCCATGGAGCCCTGGGATGGAGCTTCAGTTCCAGCTTGAGTGGCCCAACACCTCCCGTGTCTTCATGGAGACGTCTCTGCTGGTCTTGGTCTTGCCTGGGGGAGGGGAGGTGGGTGGGCAGAGGCATTCTGATTGGCAAGTCCCTCTCCTGACGTGACTGCTGTGACCTCATTCTGCCACACGGCGGTGAGCAGGATTGGGGTACAGTTTTCTCCCCCGCCCGCAGCAGACAGTGGTCTCTCAGGGTAGCTCTGGCCTATGTCCTGTCTCAGAGGTGGGGGTCTGTGCCATTCATCCTGCTTCAGCTTCCTGCTCACAGGCTCAGCTTTGATCATATCTTTTTGTCTTCCGGGGCAAAGGCTCCCTGGGGGCAGCAGGGGTAGGGCTGGGGAGAGGAAGTGGGAGGGGGCAGGCTCTGCTTCCCCTCCACGTGGGGAATCTGAGGAAAGGATATGACACATGTTGGGGCAGGAAGCAGCTTGGCCTTGGGAGGGAGAGCACTCGGGGCAACCAGGCAGCAGATCTCTTGGAAGGCATGCGGAATTACCATCTTCCCTCAGGAGGCAGAATTTCAAGACTTGCCTTACTGTGTTCCACGGATACCTGGCCGGGAAGATGCCCTGTGGTCTTCCCAGCCCACCCCAGGGCTGAGCATGACAGATATGGCTTCATCTCTTGGCTCAATCACTATCCAGTGGGAGACATTAAACAAATGATGAATGATTTCACCCCTATTGCTCTGAAAGATAAGGTGGGTTACTATTAAGTGGTACTACTATTAAAATCTTGTAGTGGCTAACTGTCTTCTGGGTAACTGACAAAAGTTTGGGCCACATCCCACTGTGGAGGCTGAACTCCTCCAACCAAGTTGTTTCCAGGCACTCTTACATTCTTTCATTCAGAAACTTCTATTGAGTGTATATGGTGAACTGGGCACTGTCTCGGTGTTGCCCAATAATATGGACAAGTTTAGTGTGCCCATAGAACTCACCTACAGTCAGGAGAGATCATAAACAAATAAATCTGTAAATAAGAAAACATCAGGTGGAGCTAAGTACAATGTTGAATATAAAACAAAATGACCTTGAAGCCCAAACCTAAATGGCAAGAAGGAGCCAGGCATAAGAATACCTGGGAAAAGAACATTCCCAGTGAAGCCACAGCTAGTGCAAAGGCCCTGAGGTGGGAAAAAGTATTCAAACAAGGAAATCAAGTATAACTGGAGCACAGAGAGGTAGGGGAAGTACAGAAGAACCAGATCATGATAAAGATGGGATTTCATTCCAAATGCAAAGAGAAACTATTAGAGGATTTTAAACAGAGAGCTTGACTTCCTTTAGCAGCAGAATCCAATTTACATTGACCTGCCCAGGCAAGTCTAACTGGTAAGACCCTCTGTGGAATCATTCTGAGATCAGAGTTTGAAATCCTGACCATCTCCCCAAACAGTTCTTCATTCTCAAGGGAGAGGACCTGAGTCTCTCGGGCTCACTTGTACTGGTTCTCCAGATGAGAATATTCAGGGATGAACAGGGGACTACCAGCAGGAAGGGGAAGCAACATTTATCAGTGTATGCACTAGGCATAGTACGAGGAGATTTATTTATTAATGCGTTTAATCTTTACAACAACCATTTTCTGAGATATGTGCTTCAGTTCCTGCTTTATAGACAGGGAAACCAAGACTCAGTGAGATATAGTAACTAGTCCAAGCTGCACAGTTAGTAAGTGAATTTGAACCCACTCTTGTCTGCTTTACGGGCTCTTTTTTACCACATCACGCCTAATTTAGATCCATTAAAAAAATTTTATGTTGTATTGGAGTATAGACAATTAACAACGTTGTGATAGTTTTCAGGTGAACAGCAACATGGATCCATTCCCCTCCAAGTTCCCTCCCATCCAGGCTGCCACGTGACATTGAGGAGAGTTCCATGTGTTCCAGTAGGTCCTTGCTGTTTATCTGTTTTAAATACAGCAGTGTGTAATGCCTATCCCAAACTCCCCAACTCTCCCTTCTCTCCATCCTTCCACTCCTCCCTTCACCTCACTCTGGGCAACTATAAGCTTGTTCTCGAAGTCTCTGAGTCTGTTTCTGTTTTGTAAATAAGTTCTAGATCCATTTTAAGACTCGCAGTTTAGTGACTTGAAATTTTTTGGTTTGAAAATATAATCTATATTTTTTTCTCCAGGCTTACGGTGAGCTATGTCCTAGGTTCATTACTCCACATCGCCCCCTAGAGTATGTAATTTTGTGTACTTCTGAGTAAGTTAAACCAGATGCGAAAGCATCCAGCAGAAGCCACGCAGTAGGTGAGGGGCATCTGAAACATGCTCCTCCCATTTCAGGCAAGAATCCTCCACCCTTGTTCTGCACCCGGCTTCTCTCTGGAGGGAGGCCTGAGCAGACGCTAGTGAGGGAATGTATTTTCAGGATGGCTTCCTTTAGTGCAAATAAATGGATGACCCTTCCAGGGGATTTCCCAGAGGAACCCCACACCCATTTCCAATCTGCTTGGGGGTGTGGGAAGGCAAGGGATTCCAGCCTCAAGTCAAAAGCCTGAAAACCAAAGCAACAGCGCCTTTCACACGAGAACCCTATCTCCCAGGGTAGGGGGTTAGCTGCCTTTTCCTGGGCTGGAAACGCGGCATCAGGCTTATCAGTGTGGGGGCCTAATCCCCGGGGTGGAAGTGTCCATCGGGCTTCCTGGCTGGGGCGGGACTGTCTGATAAAAACCATCTGAGCCTGAAAAGCCAAATGTTTGTCTTTGCTCCATTTGTCCTGGAGCCCTGGGATTTCTTCTGGAGTGGCCAGTGCCCCAGGCTCTTCCTTTGTTTATTTTCTTTGGTTGTTTTCCCATAGCTGGTGGATGTAGGAAGCAGTTAGCCCATGCCTGGTTGGCTGGAAAAATGTAGAACACAGCCAATTAGAGCCAGCCTATGGAATGCTGGGCTTTGAGAAGTGCAAAAAGAAAGAAAAAAAAAAATAAAAACTTTCTCATTGGCCCATCTCTGGTGCCTGATGTTCCACCTCCTGGTGTTCATTCCTTTGAGTTAAATATTGACCCTTGCTCATTTAAAATGCAAATACCATTTTCAAGTGGCAAATACATGTAATCATTAAACTGAAATGATTTTTGTCTGCTTGCTGAAAAGTCAGAAGCTTCCCAGGAAAACTTCTGTTTCAGCCAATGAGAACCATCTCCCCAAAAGGTCTTATTCCTACCACTGGATCTTTGACAGCCTTCTCTCAACCCCCAAAGCCCTTCTCTTTGCACTCACTTAAATCCAATCCTGCCTATCATTCAAAGGCCAGATCAAGCTGCTGAAAGAAAGTGAAAGTGAAGTCACTCAGTCGTGTCTGACTTTTTGCAACCCCGTGGACTACAGCCTACCAGGCTCCTCTGTCCATGGGATTTTCCAGGCAAGAGTACTGGAGTAGGTTGCCATTTCCTTCTCCAGAGGATCTTCCCAACCCAGGGATCAAACCCGGGTCTCCCGCATTGTAGGCAGACACTTTACTGTCTGAGCCAGCAGGGAAGCTGGGCTGCTGGGCTGCTATGAACTATGTGCCATTCTTCCCACTTGTCTGTCTTCCCTGCACTAGGGAAGTGAACATATGCAAAGTCCTGCTCTGCTGCTAATAGCTAAGTGGTCTTGGACAAGTCTGGTTCCCTGATGGTACAGTGGTAAGGAATCCGCCTGCCAATGCAGAAAGTGAGGGTTCGATCCCTGGGGTCGGGAAGATCCCTTGGAGGAAGAAACGGCAACCAACTCCAGTATTCTTGCTTGGGAAATCCCATGGACAGAGGAAGCTGGTGGACCGCAGCCCATGGGGCTGCAAAGAGTTGGACACCACTGAGCACGCACGTGTGCACGTACGCTCGGACAAGTCCAGTCCAAGTGAGCCCTGGTTTCCATATCTATAAATGGACTCCACTTTCAGCAGGGTTCCGGGGGTTACCTGAGATAAGCCATGAGAAACAAGAAAGGTGTTTATTGTCTGTCTCCCCCATAGAAGGCAAAGTGCACATGGTCGGGAACTTGACGTATTCTGTTCTCTTTGTTCCTTCAGCCCTAGAACAGTGTCTGGGACATGATAGGTACTCAATAAATATTTTAAAACCAATGAATAAATAACAGCCAACATTTATTGACTGCTTACTAAGTTCAAGAACTCTTTTAAACTTTCTGTATGTTTCATTTCATGTACTATAATGAACTAACAGAATAAAACCTGTAAGATATTTTTAGCAAGTGCTGCCAGGACAAATAAAGTACTTACATTCATACTGGGCACTCAGTATTAGCTGAAAGATTGATGGAAGGAAAGAATGCCTGAATCAGAATTAATTTGCCAGATTGCCTTCCATTATACTATAATGGAAAAAGCAGCTGGCAGCATAAGATCACTAGACGATGGGCTTTGCTTGAGGGAGGGGAGGAGGATACGGGTTTCCTGTCTCACAAATCTGTCGTGACTTGACCCTTTAGGCTTTGGCCTTGCCTTCTCACAGGCCCTGGTCCAGGTTTGGATCCTGCTTCCCCGCTGGTGTCAGGATGTGTCTGCTGTGTGCTTGGTTGCTCAGTCCTGTCCGACTCTCTGTGACTTTGTCGTCCGCACCCCACCAGGCTCCTCTGTCCATGGGATTCTCCAGGCAAGAATACTGGAGTGGGTTGCCATTCTCTTCTCCAGGGGCTCTTCCTGACCCAGGGATCGAACCTGGGCCTTCTGCATTGTAGCTGGATTCTTCACCACCTGGGCCGCCAGGGAAGCCCAGCGTCAGGATGCAGCACAGCAAAGATCAGGTCTCCTGGGGGAGACGATTCTAATGAAAAGCTTGGGAATGGGATGGGCTGGTGGGGACTGGGTCCCCATCTCCAAAAGAGGGTCCAGGAAACTGGATCTTGCTTTCTCTCGGGAATCAAGAATGAAAAAGCCAAGTGCCAGACCATGCAGAAGCAACTCTTCTGTGTTCCCTGGAGAGAAATGTGATGAATATGTATGGCATTTTCTCTCCATGGAATGTAAGGAGAAGGGGTGTGCCACTGGTCAGAGAAGGTCAGAATTCACTATGGGCTAATGGATCTTTGTGTCTATTGGGAAATGCCCAAGGGATGTGCTTGGGTTGGGGTGAGTGGTTGTGTAATTACATTTCTGGATGGAGAGCATAGGTTCAGGAATCCAAAGCAAAAGAACGAGCAAGACTGACTCAGTGGAGAGCCTGTGATTGTGCCGAGAGAGACCTTGGCAGCCCTGTTGTGGAACAGGCTGTCCCAGCTGCTTCTGACTGGGTGGGGACACTGCTGCTCCATGGCCTCTGGTGAGCCTTCTTTACAGGAGGGTGGAGAGGCTCCTATGTTCCCCACAGACCTGTTTGAACTAGTGGCTTCTCCCCTGGTTTGTTTCTGAGGATTCTGGAGATGACTTGGGAAGCTGGAATGGGGAGCAAGGACGTAGGACTTTTCCAAGAAACCTGGCTCTCTTCCCCACCTTTCTGTCCCATCATTGGCTCATGGTCACTGAGCACGGGTCTGCAGCCATCAAGTGTCACTCGGGACACCGGGTAAAGAAAAGAAGTGTGTTCTGATAAAGGGTGGACTAAATGAATGAAACTGGGGGCAGAAGTGGGTCTCACATACCTCATCCCAGGTAATCTCATAGTTAGGAACAGAGATCCCTAAAACAAGCTGCTTCCAGGCAAACTCCGGAGGGTAGATCAGAGGTAGGAGGTAGATGGAGCATGCCCCCACCCCACCACCACCCACCAGGGAAAGCAACTAGAATTCATTCCCTGTGGACAGAAACTCTAAAACATCAGTAGCAGTACAATCAAGAGAGGAGGCTGAGCCCTGCCTGGATAAGAGATAAGAGACTACACATTTCTCATTCTTGAAATCAAGGAAACCCTCCCGACTAGAAATCTCCTTAAGAGGTCAAAAGTGGAGTGACGCCAACTACCCACAGGCCTCTTGGGTGAAATCCATCTTGGCTGAGAGATGTGCATAGACATGGGAGGCTCCTGAGATATATCAAATACACACCCAGAACCAGACAGATCGAAATGATTGGCCAAAGGAAACCTGGAAGAAATGTCTCATAAAAGTGATTCAAACTATCACGAGGGCGCGGCTCTCTGAGTCCACCCATGTGTCTATCCACACGTACTGTGTTCTCCTCCTCCTAATAAACACTTCACTTGTTACACTACTTGCTGTCTTTGTGGGAATTCTTTTCTGCAGAGTTGAAGGGCTAGGGTCTTGTTTCGGACCACTGATCTAGCGGCTAGGATTTGGTGTTCTCATCTCCGAGACCCGGCCTCAGTCTCTGGCCAGGAACCGAAACCCTGCTTCAAGCCACCGCCGGCTGAGGCCACCTGAGATCATAACTTCCTATTAGAATCACCAGGGCTCACCCTGGACCAGTCTTGAAAGAAGGACCTTTCTTTTCTAGACCGTGAGCTCCAACCTTCCCCCAGTAAGGACAGTGGGATACAATCACTGAGTTGCTAGTTAGTTTCATGCTCCCTGTGTCCACCTTTGGCCAATCCCCACCCTATTTCTAGCGAAGAGCCAGAGCCTTTACGAAAGGAATTTGCAGGGCAGAAAGCAGAATGTTTTGAAGTCACTGGCTTTAAACACACTGACGAGATGTTCCTTCAGGTCCTGAGGAGGGAAGAGACAATAGGGACACTATCTTCAGAGGACAAAGAAGAGGTGCCACTGCCCCCTGCTACTTCCACACTAGAAAGAAGCTAGAGATCTGTGAAGCCCACTTGCTGCCCTAAGGGCAAAACCTCAGAAGAAGACAGGGGCAGGATCATAGGTGGGTGGGGTCCAGCACGGGGGCTTCCAGACTCAGTCAGGAATCCTATTCTCCTGGTGGGCACAGAGGGGAGGGCCACCCACCTCAAGGTGGCAACCCCGATGAAGAGATGCTCGTGTTCGGAGCCCATGAGAGCTTCTCAGGTTCTGCTCGTCAGCAATGACTGAGACCTATTTCCCATCATCCCTGGGGGTAGTGATTTGGAGTTGAATTTTCATTTGGTATGAATAAATTACATGTGATATTTCTGGCACACCTCTGTTGTGGCCTTAGAGTCACACTCATTATGTAAGGAAACAGCTCCATGCTTTTTTCTGTTTTTGTTTTTTTTTGCTTCTACCTCAGATGGCATGATCTAAGGATCCCACAGAGTCTTCATGGGCGCTCGAGGGTGGGGAGGTTGGCACTCCAGGCTCTAGAAAATCCTCTGGAGTGAACCCTGAGGGTCTGCTTCACCCAATCGCCCTTCTCTCCGTGCTGTGGACGGGCATTCTCAGCCCCTTCAGCCGCACAGACGTGGGGGTCCCCACTTGGTCTGGATCTGCTGCGCCTCTGGGAGTAGCCAGGTTGGGTGCTCTGATCCCCAGGGTGCCGGTCAGGTGGGAAGATGACTGAATGAATGAGCGTCAAGTCTGCCTCCACGGCCACAGCCCCAGTACATCAACAGCTTTCAGTTTCTCGATTTTTCTCTTTTAACCAACGCATTCCTCTTTCGGTTGGCCCCACTTCAGCATCAGGGACCAACCGGAAGAGGAGTGACCTGGGGCTCTTTTCCCTGGTCTCTACAAGTCGGACCTGACAAGGTCAGGAGCAGCCAATTCGGAGAGAAGCTAGAGGCCCTGCAGTCAGCACAGAGGGGCTGGCTGTGCTTCAGGGGCCCCCAGTTATGTCTGTTTCAGGCTCCAGAAAGCCCGTGTCCGCCCTTGAGAGGCACACGTTACAAGTCACATGCAGCAAGGAGGCCCTTGGGACGTCCTGCTCACGTGCTGGCCCTTCGGGCTGCTGCCCTGTCACTTTATCCCTGTAAATCCCCTCCCCGGCTGCCAGGGCCTCCCCGTGGGAAGGGGCCCCAGGCTACTGCCCGGATTTGCTCCGATTCTTGAAAGAGCTTTGCTGAAATCTTGTACAGAACTTCACCCGCATTACTTTTTCCCTTCAAAGCAGCTTGCGAAGTAGAGAGGAAAGTAAAAGTTAATTAAGCCACTTAATCCAGAATTGAAAAGAAGTTTAAAATTTCACCTGCAAGAAATTGTTCAGGCGTGGAGAGGAAAGGGCTTACACAGTATAATTCGTTTCCCCTGAAACTCTCCCTCCCTGCTTGCTAGCATTTATGCCCTTCACCTTGAACGTCTCTGTTTATCGATGTAGATTCACTTATTAACAGTTGTATGTCACTGTGTGTCAGGTGCTAGGCTGGGCACTTTCCATGGACAGTCTCATTTAATTCCTCCCAAACCCTATGAAAGGGGTACTATTATGATGGCCATTTTTGAGATGGGAAAAACTGATGCTTGTAAAGTATCTTGTCACGAGCTGTGCTGGAGCAGAACTGAGATCTTGAGTTTCACCCCAAAGGTTTTCTCTTTTCTCTTTCTCTTCAGAGACATATATGTACATGAGAAAATTTCATAAGCTGACATCTCGCCACCTCATACTTCCGGACAGAGACTGTATTGTATATTGCTTTTAAAATCTCAGAATGCTACAGATAACATTCTTTAGGTTTAAAAAAACAACCAAGGCTCAAAGGAGTTGAGTGATTTGCATGGGGTCACACAGTAAGTAATAAACAAAAAATATAGTAGGTCTAGAATATCTGCCATGAGAAACCCACTTTCAAAGGGCCATGGGCTTGGGACTGAGCATTAGGTCTGACTATCAGATGAATGAATTCATGAAAGAAGAAAAACGAATGTATGTCTAAAGGGTGAGGAACTTATGAATTAGTTGGTTTATGACCATCTCAGCCAGATCTGGTAACAACTTGTCCACTGAGCTTCTAAAGGGTATAAGTTTCAATTCCTGGTTCCCTAAATCCCAAGTCAATTGCCAGAAGGATCCTACTGACCTTTTATCATTAACTTCTCCCCTCTTGACCCTTTTTCTCTTGTTAAGGAAATTCTAGGGTGGTATTTACCACCTCTTCAAAAAGAATCAAAGGAAAACAAAGCACATAATAATTTCAAAAGGGCAAAGGCTTTTTCTTTTTTAAAAGACCTCTCTCCTCCACCTCTCCCCACCGGCACACATACTCCAAGAGCTGTTTGGCAAAGGTATTCTATGACTCAGATTGCTTTTTTCCCAGGGGCTTTCCAGGAGCAAGCGTGAGGGGGAGTGAGTTTAAAAATACAGGAGGAGATAAAGCTTGGGGGCCGTGAGAATTTTTTTCCATCATGATGTGAACGGATTGCCCTCCTGGGAGCTCACGGGAGATGGGAGACTCAAGCTGGAGAGGGAGGCTGGGTGGGGAGGGAAGACCAGGGGTCAGAGTCGAGTGCCCCTCCCCATCCTGCCCCACACCAGCTGTGCGCAGGCCATAACCCTGCTACTCACATCTGCCTCATTCCACAGTCCTGGGATGCAGAAGGACTCCAGAAGGTCACTGCCACACAGCAGCAAGATCCGCAGCTCTGAGGAGGGGAGACAAAGTTAGCAAAGGGAGAGGGAAGCATTCAAATCCCAGCCTTCTTCCTCTGACCAGCACAGAAGCGTCCCATCCCTGGGGCCCCAGAGCCCAGTTCCAGCAGGCACCACGCTGTGTGCTGCCCTGAATCCTCTGCTCAGCCCCTCCCCCAGGCTCATTTACAGACCACTCTCACTCCCTGCAGGAGGAACCTCTCTCCTGTGGAATGGAGCAGAGAGAGTAACTGTCCTGGTTTGCTGGGACTGAAGGGTTTCCAGGATGGGTTTCACGCTAAACCAGGATGGCTGGTCACCCACAATCTAAGGCAGCTACATGCCTTGTGTGAGGTCTAAGAGGCTCTCTTTTTTGTTCTATGTCAAACCAAAGTGCCAGTGGAGTGTGGCTCCTCTGCTGCTGGGCATCCTCTGGGGTTTGTCTTCCATCACAAGCGTGACATGATGGGGGGAGGGGACATGGAGTGCACCCTCAATTCACCAGCTGGCTCAGCTCATCAGACATCTTCCCTGTATGTGGCCACTGTCCTCAGCAAAGGGCTTGAGAAGTGAGGCTGCCCCCACTTTCCCAACTCCCAGGCACGTTTTCAGCTTATCACTTGTTTTTCTTCCCTCGTTAAGCCTGAATTATCCCAGTGAGGCCACTGTCACTTAAAACAGGCAGCAAACTGACTTGGGCATGAAAACTGAGCAACGGGGGTGAAAAAGGACCGTGGGATTCTCAGAACCACGAGGGGAGAGACCTCCACCTGGGCTGAGATTCAGGCGATGCGTTTGGTTCCCGGGTACTTTCCCCAGGCTCTTTCACCAGGTCCTGTGCTTAGTGGCTCAGGCGTGTCCGACTCTTTGGGACCCCATGGACTGCATGCAGCCCACCAGGCTCCTCTGTCCACGGGATTCTCCAGGCAAGAATACTGGAGTGGGTGGCCATGCTCTCCTCCAGGGAATCTTTCCCAACCCAGGGGTCAAACCCAGGTCTCCCTCATTGCAGGCAGATTCTTTATGGTCTGAGCCACCAGGCTCTATCATCAGGGGGCTGTGACTGTGGGCGTCCTGTCGGAACCAGTGATATAGCCCTACTCTGAGGCTCCAGAGACTGCTGCCACCCTGGCCCCAGAGGCTGAGGGCGGGCAGCTCTGCCCTCCTCAACCCCGTAGCTAGCTCAGGGACCTGCGGAGGACTTTCAGACGGTGAGCTCGCCCCTGGTGCAGGCTCAGGGGGAGACTGCGGGGCTGCGCAAGACAGGGTCAGCATCTTACAGTCCCGGGTCGGCACAGCTAACCCTCAGGGAGTCCCCTGCAGCACCGGGGTCTTAACGCCTAAATATTCCTGCGGCCTCCCACCTCCCCCTCCCCTGTCACACTGTCATCTAATGTTCTTTTTACATCCAGGGACCTTAATAGAACTCTATATACCCAGGGCCTAGCAGAGTGACCTGCGCACAGTAGGTGCTCAGGATGTGTCGAGTGAGCGAACGACAGAGAGGCTGGCCACAGAGGCCGTGTGGGCAGGCTGTCTCAGAGCCTTCTGGGTAACTCCGGGATGGCAGTGCCAGATGGTGACTGTGGCCTCGGCTCTTGCAGCATGGAGGCCCTGGTCAGGGTGCGGCTCCAGCCTCAGGATGGCCGAGAGAAGCCAGACCGGGCTGACTCTGGGGTTCCTGATGTTCCCTGTCCCCTGCTTGGAGCCGCCCAGAGTTCCAGGTCAGCTCTGTTGAAAGGCTGCAGCTCTGTAACTGTGGGCTTAAAACTTCGGTTTGGAGGCCATGTCCGGGAGACACGCTGGCCTTCAGCTTTTTCTACATCAGTGGTTCTCAACCGGGGGTGATTCTGCCTCCAGAATTTGGCACGGTCAGGAGACGTTTTTTTTGGTCGTCAAGGCTGGAGAGAGAGGTGTGCTACCGGCACCTAGTGCTGGGAAGGCAGGAACGCTGCTCAAAAGTCCGCAGGGCACACAGCCAGCCCCCACACCTCAGGGTTACGCCTGTTTCCTATGACAACGGTGGTGGGGTTGAGAAACCCTGCTCTGCGGCCACGGAAATGAATCTCTCTTCAATTCCCTATCCAGAGACTCACTGTCTCACTCGAGTATAACGTGGGATTATTTTTAAAGCCAAAGCAGAGCAAGTTAAAGCGGGGGGCGCAGGGGGGTTCCACCTTTGCTTGCAGTATGGGAACGGATGGATTTCTCACAGACCAGAGGCCCCGGCAGGGCTTGGGAATCCCACGTGTGGCCGCTGGAGGGCAGCAGTGGATTCTCCGGTTTACCCTAGGAGATGAAGGCTCTCTTCTCAGCCTCCAAGTCTGGGGCAGGCCTGGTTAAAAAAGTGGAAATGGCGCCATAGAAGCTAACTGAGCTAGGAGAAATGGCTTTTTCCTTCTCGTGAAGCGTGCAAGGGGATTTCAGAAAGAGGAGGTGTGAGCCAAAGGGCCTCACAGGACAGTGGTCTGGGGGCCAGGCTGCTCCTCTGGGCCCCACTTCCTTCCCCAGTTCAGGATCCAGGGAGCCAGAGTCAGCCCTCCTCGGTCACACTCTCCTCCCAGCAATCCGGCTTCTGTGAAGCCCCAGGCCCCGAGGCCCTTTCCAGCTCCCATCACACCCCGAGGCAGCCGCCACCTGTACCACGCCAGGCCACGAATCCATCCACACAACTGTGGCCACTCAGCTTTCCGTTCTCTGAGAGAGGGGGTCAGACAGGGCCAAGCTTCACAAGGAATGCTAGGAGCATGGCCATGCAAACACCCACTATATTGCCTCTCTGTCCAAGGGGGACTCCCCAGGCCACAATCTGATAGACGGACCCTGGGTGCTGGGGAGGTGAACGAGGTCCCAGGTGAAGCTGGCTCATAAAACATTCTTCCTGGACCAAGGTATGGGAGGAAAATACACACTGCAATACAGTTGAAAGGTTGAGGACTGCTCTGAGCGCGGCTGGTCAAGAAGACTTTGTCCCCGAGACGATAGTTCCTGGCCAGGTGTGGAACCGCCAGGCAGGGGGAGTACAAGGCTTTTGGGTGTTTGTGGCTGTGCAACCTGGGGGTGAATGCTCCTGCTGGCTTTGGGGAGCATCCAGAAGTAAGCTTTCCTGTGGCCTTTAGACAGCCATGTGCTGGTAAATAAAAACTATTAAAACTTGAGGAATCGAGGAATTTTGAGTACTTATCACCTCTGTTTTTAATACAAGGTATTTAACTGTTGTGCTTAGCCACTCAGTCATGTACGACTCTTTGGGACCCCATGGACTGCAGCCGGCCAGGTTCCTTGGTCCGTGGAGATTCTCCAGGTAAGGATACTGGAATAGGTTGCCATGCCCTCCTCCAAGAGATCTCTTCTCAACCCAGGGATAGAACCCAGGTCTCCTGCATCGCAGGTAGATTCTTTACTGTCTGAGCCATCAGGGAAGCCCAAGAATACTGGAGTGGGTAGCCTATCTCTTCTCCAGGGGAACTTCCCGACCCAGGAATTGAGGGGGTCTCCTGCATTGCAGGCAGTTTCTTTACCGGTTGAGCTACCCAGGAAGCTGATTTAACTGCTACTTAGTATAATTTAATTTTTTTTTTTTTTTTTTTTACTGAGTTTAACAACCAACTGGTAAAATTTCTGAAATTTTTCAAATGGTTCTAGTGAGTCAGTATGAGTCAACTCAGGTGCATCACTACTGGGGATCAGAGGACAAGCTCCAGAGAAGTTCCTGGAAATGATGTCACATCTGCTGGGCCTCCTGGGAGAACCCAGTGCCCAGGGTGCAGCCCTGCCCCTCCATCCCTAGGAGGGGGCCTGGAGTATCTTTGCAGCTGGATGTTGAAGATTGAGCATGCCTGTTGGACACCCAGCTGTCCCCCATCCTAGCACCATGGAGATGACACCCTGGCCCCCTGCCTCCCTTCCCCCTCGACGATCCCTATTTCAAGGTTGGAAATTGGAAACCTGAGAAACGGCAGTGTGTGTGTGTTAGTTGCTCAGTCGTGTCCAACTCTTTGCGACCCCATGGATTGTAGCCCTCCAGGCTCCTCTGTCCATGGGATTCTCCAGGCAAGAGTACTAGAGTGGTTTGTCATTTCCTTCTCCAACATGGCATTAGTCGGCCCCAGAGTCAAAAGAACGAGGGCTGGACCTTCAGCTCTCCTGCAGAGTTGAATTTGGGTTTGTAGAAGAGAGAGACCCAAAGATAGATATTCTCATCCATGCTGAGTCCTTTGGGGGCTTCCAGCTGTCACTCATCCTCCTTATCACCTGGGACCTGCAGCAGCTCGAGCTCCATTCTTGTCTGTGTGTGCTTTTCCGACTTCAGACACTTCTGTCTCTAAGCTACTCTGGAACCGTGGGAAAATGTGCTTCCCGGCTTGTTTCCTAGGGCTGCTCAGGACTCATCTCATTTCTAGATGAGTCTTCCCATCCTGACAGCTCCGTGTAACCCCCCTCCACCTGCTCTGGCCTGGGGCCTTTACTGCCTTCACACAGTCAGGGCCTTAGTGTCCACACAAGGCTGTGGGGGAGATCGCAGACATGGCTCCAAGCACTGGACCCCTCCGCTGAGGAAGGTAGGGGATCTTCTGTGGGCATGGTGTTGCAGGCAAGAGAAGAATCTCTGGCTGGCAATGAACTGAACTTCCGTGTCTTTTGAATGAGATGAAGAAGCTCTGAAGGGGAAACTGCCCACAGACCCCATCCTACCTCCAGGGAACCTGCCGGAGTCCAGTTAGGAGATGGTACAGGTGAGATAACTAAGAATACACTCTTAGCTTGAGAGCAATTAATTACCCTTCCAAGAGCAGACCCTGCTGCAAACAACCCCCCAGGGATTGCAGGCCTCCCCCCTCCCCCACTGTGCCCGTTTGGGGGCAGGAGGCCCCAAACCTTCCTGGTTTTCCAGCCCCACTCACCGATCTCCTCGTACCGCATCACCGTGCCCAGGTTGGCATTCTCATCTAGGGAGGCAACAGGAAATGCAGAAGCATCAGGGAACCAGCTTCCTAGTACCTGACTCTCAATCTGCCTGAGGGGCTTCTCAGAGGGAGAACATGGGCTGGGAAGGGTGGGTGCGAGTAGGGACATCTGAGTAGCCTAAGTGGAGAGCACGGTCCAGCTTGTAATGGAGAGGGAACACTTTCTCAGGCTCCAGGGCAGGATTCACTGTTCTGGGAATTCAGAACTAGACCGCCTGGCTGGGTAGCCAGTGATGTACACACATGCACTCATGCCGAGCACCTTCTGTTTCCTTTTGTATTGGAGTGGGAGGAGGCTGGCCACAAGAGCAACATCCTCAAACCTAGGGAGGCAGTTGGCAGAGTCACAAGGAGGTGGCCCTCTCTTGTTCAGGGTTACCTGGTTCAGAGAACAAGCAAAACTGAGCAGGCTGAGATTTTTCATATGGCAGAAGGCAAAGCCCCAGGAAGATGTGAAAGAGAGAGGCTTTGCCGTGGGCGCTGAAGGGGTGCCCCCCATGGGGCCCATGGTATGCGCAGCACCACAGAGTTGACACCCTGGCCCCCTGCCTCCCTTCCTCCTTGACCATCTCTGTTGGTTCAAGGTTGGAAGTTGGAAACCTGAGAAATGGCAGTAGCCGGCCCCAGAGTCAAAAGAATGAGGGCTAGACCTTCAGCTCTCCTGCAGAGTCAAATTTGGGTTTGTAGGAGAAAGAGACCCCAAAGTGGGTATCCTCATCCATGCTGAGTGATCCATTTTTTTTTCTCCAAAAAAATGGAGAAAATTAAGAAAAGGATGTGTATGTTCTTAGCCTCTTAGCAGAAGTACTGACATGGGCAGAGCCGGGAAGACCTGAGAAGGGCCGCTGGGCCCCTGAGATACATTCCATGGAAGGAGGGACCAGCATAGCCCAGAGAAGGAAAGTGAGTGCGGGAGATCTCTGGGAGGCTCAGGCCAGGATGGTCGCCTTCCTGGGCTCCCGCCACAGATGGGCTCTGCAGGCCCGGTGACATCTTCTATTCTCTCTCAATCATTGTGCTATAAGTGCTTCAGGCCACAGCAGGTGCTAGGGGTATCTGCTGCATGAAAGAGGGAGGAGGGATAGAAAAAGAGGGGGCTGCTCCCTTACCCACAAAGGTGAAACGCTCCACTGGCGGGCGGACACAGCAGATCCGGCTCAGGCTTTCTCCCACCTTTCCCAGGATCTTGGCTATGGGAGAGAGCAAGACAGACAGAGACAGATAGGGAGGACCACTCATAACTCACATTCTCATCAGCCCCACCTTGGGGCCCTGGAAACACAGGACTGCATGGAGGGGTGGGGACTGGGTCATGGGGGCAGAAGGAGGGTGGAGAGAAAGAACAGAAAGGTGATGGCCCCATTCCTGCTTCTCATTTCCAGTCCAAGGAACAAGCATTCTGAGCCCTAGATAGGAATCTATTTTCTGGTGGTGTTTATGACAGTGTTGAAAAATTGGAAAATATAGAATAATGTATATTAAAAGGAAAAGAAGTATCCATAATTCTACCACTAGAGGTAACTGCCACTGAAGTAGTCATATATTATTTATTTTCTTCCATTTTTATTATGCACCATTTCAGTTCAGTTAATTTCAGTCACTCAGTCATGTCCGGCTCTTGCAACTCCGCGGACTGTCGCCCACCAGGCTACTCTGTCCATGGGATTCTCCAGGCAAGAATACTGGAGTGGGTGGCCATGCCCCGCTCCAGGTGATCTTCCCGACACAGGGATCGAACCTGAGTCTCCTGCAGCTCCAGCATTGCAGGCGGATTCTTTGCTGATGAACCATGAAAGACCTTGAGCTGTGTAACCTTTGGCAAATCACTTACCTTCTCTGGAGCTGTTTTCTTTTTGTAAGTGGGAATATAATATCTATATCACAGAATTACTGCATTAAATGAGAATCTGTGTAATGCACAGAGCACTGTGCAAGCAGATACTACTAAGTGTTGGGTAAGTGCTGGGGGCCCTTGAAGGGATGACTGAGGCTGGCTGGGGAGCTGGGGTTAGGGGCTGCCAGCAGACTGCCTGGGTTTGACTTCTGTCCCTGCTACTTCCTACCATGTGCCCTTGGCAGGATGCGCAACCTCCTTAGACAAGGCAGAGAAAAATGTTCCCTTTGGTACCTTTAATTCCCAGTTAAGGCAGTCATATTTATGTTAAAACAGATACCATCAACCCCTGTCTCTCTCTGTCCCTGAATCTGTCTCTATCGCTGTGACCATTTCTCTTTGATGCTGTTTCTTATGGGTTCTCAAAGCATGGTCCCTGGACTATCGACTTTTTAAAAATGCAAATTCTCTTTCTTCTCCTAGACCTACTGAATCAAGTTCTGGGACAGTGCTTAGTGATCTGGGTTTTAACAAGAACTCCAGGCGATTCTGAAGTTCAAGAGCCTCTGCTCTACACCAGCGTTTCCCTACCTGCGGTGGGCTTGCTGGGCGCGTTGTTGTTCTGGTAGATGGGTTGGGAGGTCTCATTTCGGGGCTGTCCGATCACAGGTGTCATGGAGGGTGTGTTGACGTTGGAGAGGATGCAGCCAGTCACCCGCTGGGGGGAGGAAGAAGAGCACAGTCAGTGAGTCTTTTCCAGTTATCCCCAAACACGCATCTGCTGGGCCATCATGGTGAGGCGTCCCAGAGCTGAGACTGGGGGAGGGTTCTAGACCCTTGTTGTGCCCTAGACTACACTAGGCTGGTAGGATGCAAGATGGCTCCCTGGGAAATGCATTGGATGTGTTGCTGAACAGACCTGGGTTCAAGTTTGAGTTCTGTCCCTTTCTGGCTGTGTGACCTTGGATAGTTAACTTACCTGGTCTTGAATCTCAGCTTTAACGCCTCACTGACAGCGGCAACAAGAGCCATCTCTCTGGGTTGTGGCGGGCTTACACGAGCGACCATACATGGAGTGCCTTTAGAACATCTGGCACATGGCAGAAACTGTGCACATTTCGTGACTTTCTATAGAATGCGCGTGCCTTTCCCGCCTGCTTCATGGGACTCAAAATGAGGTCATGTCTGCAGAAGGGCTGTGCAAGCTCGGGAAAGGTCACACAAACACCAGGCGCTATCACCACCTGCAGCCTCTCCAGGCCAGAGATGCCAGTGACAGGGCCAGGCCGGGGAGCAGTGCCAGGCCAGAGATGCCAGCGACAGGGCCAGGCTGGGGAGCAGTGCTGGGCGCAGCAGGATGTCTGCGCTGCAGGAAGGGGGAGGCGGGGCTCTGGGAACTCTGTGCCTGCTCAGAGTGTAAATACACATTCCAGAGCCAAACGGAAATGCTCTGTGTATTATCCATTGTGCTGTGTTATCTGGCCTGCTGCTTCTCTTGGTGCCACAGCAAACAGAGCTGATAACGCAGCATTCTTCACAGCTGACCCAGAAACAACCCCCCACCCACACCCAGCCTTGGCCCGTGGAGGGTGGAAGAGCAGCTTCTGGGCCACAGAAAAACAAAGGATGAATTTTCAACCTGCTGAGCTTCACAGGGCTATTGCTCATTCAAAGTCCCTTCCCTGAAAGCCAGCTTCCCCTCATCCCTGGCTCGCCACCCTTTCTGGATTACTGAGTCCCTCTGCCAGAGGGCTTTCTGAGTGGCTCAAGGGTAAAGAATCTGCCTGCCAAGAAGGAGATGCACGTTTGACCCCTGGGTTGGGAAGATCCTCTGGAGGAGATGGCAACCCACTCCAGCATTCTTGCCTGGGAAATCCCATGGACAGAGAAGTCCGGTGGGCTGTTACAGTCCATGGGGTCACAAAGAGTCAGACACAACTGAGCACACAGGCTGCCAGGGTACCCCCAGGTCCCAGGGCTGGGGTGACCCTCCAAAGGCATCCTCCATACACCACCCTGGAGGCAGAGCGGCACATGAGTCTTTCTGAGCCCTGGAAGGGCAGGCGTTGATCTTGTGGGCTGACTTGTCACTTCTGTGATGGGAGACGGGCACAACAGTATCCTGCTGCATCTGGGAGCCAGCCGAGGTTGGGGACCACGGGATCATCTCAGCCTGCTTTGTGGGATTCTCTGGCCGGCTGCGGCTGGTCGAGTGGAAGGGACAGCCTGCCTCCCTTTTATTATGATTTTACCTCCAGAAAAGAAAAACGCCACGTTCTCAGTCTGGGAGCCGAGGAATGTCTTCCTCTCGCTGCACGCATCACTAGTCCCATTCGACTTGTTCTGTGCTGGAGAAGAAACGTGCTGGCCACCTGCCCCACTCTGCCCTCCAGAGGCTCCCACGTTCTCGCAGCCTTGCCTCGCCTATTAAGCCCCGTGTCTATCTCTCTGACAGTTCCACTTTCCGTGCCAGGAACACCGGCCTGATGCTGGGACCGGGGGAGACCGGGAGTTACCAGCAGCTCCAAGCTCCCGCTCCTGATCCAAGGTGGGGGGCCATCAGGACTGACATTCTCTGCCGGCTTGTGACCATCATTCAACAGCTGTGGCTCCTGGCCAAGCATCTCAGGCCCAGACTGATGCCTCTGGGCATGAGTAACAGAGGGAGGGTTCAGGAAGCCCAGACGTTTAGACAGCAGAACAGCAGCCAGGCTTTCTGGCTGGGCAGAGCCAGGGCTCAGGAATGCCTGCAGGGTCCCTGAGTCCTCATTCCATCATGCAGCCTGAGGCTCCTGATGACTGAAAGGAGCGCAGCCCCCCAGCAGACCCATAGTGTGAGAAATAAGCTTCTGTGAAGCCACCGAAATCTGAAGGATATTTGTGTATCCTGCCCTGACGGATACATCCTTATACAGTAAGACAGGACATCTTTTATTACTGCTGTTGTTGAGACTAGCCCAGAGGAGCAGGTCAGAGTCACCTTGTTCTGTTGAGGGGACCAGGAAAGACTCAGGATGTCTTAGAAGGGTTCTCAAAGCAGAAAGAAGGGGGTTGGGTTTTCTTCAGCTTAATAGATGAAGCACCAGCCAGCTTGTCCTTTCTGCTCCTCTCACTCTTAACTCCCTGGATGGTCTGGAGTCCCAGGTCCACGTCTGTTCAAATAAAGTGGGTAGAGTGGGGGTGGCGGGATTGTTGAGGCCGCTGAGAGCTCCCCAAGGAGAAGATTCTGACAGGCCCTCTGGCCGTGAACACAGATGGAACGGGGGCACTCCCTGTGTCAGGATGATGCCACTCTGATCACTGTTTGGGGCGGGGGGAGGGCTCTGCATCAGGACCAGTGGAGGCGAGCAGGAAGCCCTGCGTCTTATCTCGGTGGGCCAGGCTTCTTGCCGTCAATGGCACTGCTTTTCACCCTGTCACGGTGGAGTTGATGGGTTGGCATCCATCTGTGAAGGGTACCTTCTGCACATGCCGACTGGTGCTGCTGGCTGGCGTGGACCCTGTGCTTACCTAGCAGCCAGCTCTTCGGTCGCTGCACCCGCCACAAGCCCCGGGCAGTGGTCAGGGTGGGCGAGGCAGTCACTGTGGGTCTCAGACACCTTGGCCTACCTCTCTGCACTTCCTGGTTGTTGCTTGGGCACTAAGTCGTGCCCGGCTCTTTGTGACCCTATGGACTGTCATCCCCCAGGATCCTCTGGTGGGTTCATGGGATTCCCCAGGCAAGAATATTGGAGTGGTTTGCCATTTCCTCCTCCAGGGGATCTTCCCCACCCAGGGATCGAACCCCCGTCTCCTCCATTGGCAGGTGGATTCTTTAGCACTGAGCCAAGACGGAAGCCCAGGCTTCCTTTTACCCACAAATAAATCAGAGGTGAGAAGACACTGTCTGTGCGTGGACTCCTGTGAGGAGGGAAGAGTGTGCCTGATGCACAGTGCCTACAGGAGTGCAATACTGCAGCCCTGGCATAGCATGGGGCAAGGGGACCGCTGGGTCCTCCGGAGGTGCAGTGGGAGGACCTGGCCACTTGTGCCTCCACCCAGCGCTGCTCTCTCCTCCTTCTCTCATCACTTTGTGAAGTTTCCCAGCTGTGGGATTTCTGAATCCTGCCTTGAACTTGCTGCCCGGAGATGAAAGCTGCCCCCAGTCATATTCAGGAGGGGGTCAAGGCAGGGAGCAGGCTCTGGGCTGCTCTGGGTTCCGTTTCACTGCCCTCCTGGATGCTGCTCAGAGCTGGTCTCCCCACGGCTGGCGGAGAAGCCAGGAACAACTGGGGCAGTCCACCTTTCCCGGGCCACCTGGCCGCTGTGGGCCCTCGGCCCAGAGCCCGGCCCAGCTCACCTTCATGAGGTCCCGATGGTGTTCAAGGACGCTGCAGGTTGTCTGCCAGGTGTCCTGGTAGCACTCCCACGGGTCCACCCTGATGATCGGAAAGACAAATTTCCCTTGGTTTCCATTCTCACACTCTTCGCTTACAGGTTCCTTCCAAAGGCATAGCTCAAAAAGCTTACACAGACTTGGTCATATCGTGTACTTAGATCTCAAATCAAATCAAACACGAACTTGAAATACCTTCCTGAGCCTCAGTTTCCCCTCTGTAAAATGAGAGGAAAATGCTACAGGCTTACATGAACAGATGCTGGCACTGGTCTGGCCGAGTTTAATACCAGCACCAGACCCTCCCAACTGCGGGGCTTTGTGTAAGTTATGTGATTTTTGGTGCTCACTTTCCGCATTTGTAAAACGAGAATAACAATAATAACTTTCCTGTGGAGTTATTAAAAGGGGTCAGTGAGTTGGACATGCAGAGTGCTTAGAATAGCATCTTGCTCCCATTCTGAGGAATTCTCATCTGGACCTTATAGGATTCTGATGAGAATGAAACTGGCCACGCCGTCATCAAGTGGTGACTGCAGGTACCTGAGCTGGGGAAACTGCCTGTGTCGGCCTCTGCGTGCGGTGGGGTGCCCTGTGGGCGTGGAGGTGGGTGCGGCAGCCATACCGGAAGGCACAGCCCACGGACCAGCCTCTTCTGCTTCACGCAGGACATGAAGTGAGCCAGGACCCAGGCCCAGAGGGAGGCAGTGCTCGGGCTTCATTACCAACTTAATGAGCTGCTAAACTGGGACGTTTCTCAAACACGTTCTTAGCAGTTGAGCATTCTGTCACCTCCCACCAGGCGGCACAGCTAGGGTTCCCAGAGACCTCAGGAACTGAAAACCCTCAGAGACCCGGCTTGCCCTGAGCCTGACCCTCTCAGATCCCTGACCTGAGACAGGCGTCCTCTCTGAGATGGGCAGACCCCGGACCTGGCTGAACAGGTTCCCCGGTGCCCAGGAGCTTTGTGGGCCCAGCCCCCATCTTCAGAGCTAGCTCCGACCTCTCTGGTGACCTCAATTCTCAAAATTCTGATGTTCCCAGCCCCTGGAGCCGTGCACTATGTGCTTAGTAAATGTGCTCAGTAAATATGTGTTGAAGGAAAGAGGGAATTTTTTCAGAGTCTTCTAATCACAGACAAGCAGGAACCATCTCTTGTCCCACCCTTCCCCCACTGGACCCTTCTTTCCCTAGAGATCATGACGGGCAGAGCTAAGAGGCTTCGCTTCTTCTACCCAGACTTGACCACAGATATGCTTTCCTCGCAAGCTCCTTGACTTCTCCTGAGCCGTCTCCCGACCTCACCTCTATCTCAGGGCAGCGGTGGGTGGCGGGGGGATGAGCTATAAAGGGCACGCGCTGCTCCCACAAATCCCTGCACACAAATGGCACGGATCACCGTTTAATTACCATCTTTGCTTCCCTTCACTGCTCTCGTTTCTGCACACCTCATCTCGCCCCTGGTAACTCTCTGCAGCCCTCATTCTGAGGTCAGCGGCCCTTCATTTCCTTCCTTTCATGGAAACCTCTAGGTGCTGCTTATTCTTTCATGAGGGGGAATTACGGGACACATGGTGTGTCGTTATTTTTTTTAAATCATCATCTTCTCATGCAAATTATAACTGTAGGAGCTTTTGGGAGCATAATTAGCATAATTAGTGGAAGCCTGAGTTAATTACACGGCCAGCTCAGCGGATAATGGTGTCTGCCATCTTAGCTAGGGGACCGTCCAGGGACCCTCTGAGGGAAAGGCTGTGTGCACTCATACCCACCTCCCCCCAGCCCCCGACACACACCTCTGTCCCGCCCTCGGCACGGGGCCCTAGGGAGCCTGAACAGGAGTGGAAAATAGCCAAGGCTGGGAACCTTCCCTGAAAGGTAGTGAAGAGCTCATGGAAGTGAGTGGGGATGGAAGTGGAGAGGCATTTTGAGTTTTCTGGCCCTGCTCCTCCCCAGTCCTCATGATATTTTTGGAAACTCTGAGCAGACTCGAGTCCACAGGTGCCAGAGCAGATGAAACACTGAAAGCTCCCTCTAGTTTCACGGGCTCCATGGCTTGGTTAAAAAATAAGCCATCAATTAGGCCACCCCAAAATGTTTATGTGATTATCACCTGCATGGGGCTAATATCTCCCCCATGCTCCCCACTCCTGTGGGCTCCAAACTGCTGTGGGGACCCTTCCTCTTTCCCACCCAGCCCCAGGGAGTCCCAAGGCCCCCCACTTTGGCATCCTCAGGCCCACCCTACCTGATCCAGTCGGAATTCTGGACGGCCAGCTGACACATGATGAGACGGTGCCGGCTTGACACAAGACCCTGGGAAGCAACAGAGTGATCACTGAGAGGCCGGCCCTGCTCCCCACAGCCTCCCCAAGACGCCATCCCAAGCCAGCCTGTTATAACAGCGCAGCATTTTTCAGGGCTGACAGAGAATGAGAGTGGGAGCCCTCCACATGGCCCCCTGCCACACACAGCCATGGAGTGGATGTGCCGGACGCGGGAGAAGAGAAAGAGGGTGTGAACAGTACGCTCCCCTCCTCATCAGAGTCAGAGCCTCCACCGACGGATGAAGCAGCCAGGGTGCGCCCAGCACAGAGATGAGACAACATGGCAAGTGCTGCCTGGTCTCCTGGCTCCATAGGGCTGGGTAACTTCCCCGGAGCCCACCAGGTTGTATCTGGGGGAGGAGATGAAGGACTTTGACAGCTTCCAGATTTCCTGAGATGTGTGGCAGGGAGGGAAGGAAAGGGAACATGAATTGTAAATCAGATTATAAGAGGCAGAGGCCTTTTCTCCTAAAATCCCAGGAAAGATTGCCCGGCCCATAACCAGCCACCAGTCTGGCATCCTTGGCCCTCAGCAGGTGGGCCAGCTCCACTTCTAGTACGTTCTGAGTGGGCCTGGGCATGGGCAGCTGTTTCTCCCAGCTGCTGCCCAACCCCCACTGGCTCAGGTCTGACTGTGGTCCAGAGACGGGAAGCAGGACACCTGCTACTGGGGGTTTTGCATTTCTAAGAATCGCAGCAGAGACGGCAGTGGGGCAGTTTTATGCCAGTGGCATCATCAGGTCAGGAAAGGGGGTTAGGGAGGATGGAGACAAAGGAGAAACCCACCTGTTTTCCATAGGAGTCGTGGACAGGAGAGACGATCCCACCAATGACAATAAACCTTCCAGTTTTGTGCAGATAATCCCTGGCTCTTTCTAATTAAGAGAAGAAAACCTCACATTATAAAGAGGAAAGGTGTGGGTTAAAGGTGATCGTTGAAATCAATACCTTCGGCTCTGTAAGGCTTATTCCCCATCTTTCTTGCCATTTAAATGGAAAGTGCCAACTTTCAAAGCAAACGTGGGTGATTCAAAAGGCGCTGGAACCAGATTTCAGCTCCCAAAGCAAAATGATTTAGAACTCAAGGGGATTAATCCAGGTTTAAAGGTCCAGTGCTGGATGAGTTTAGAGAGATTTAAAACAAGCACCTGCCTCAAAGCGACTGATTGGAATTTACCACTACGATCACTAGCAGAAATTATTCCAAAGCGGAGGAGTCATTTTTTAAAAAGAAAAAAGAAGAACCTTCTTATAATATGAAAGGTGGGCTGATTGCTTCATCTAGTTATTCAGAAGAGGAAATCCATCAAAACAACTTTCAAGGGCCTTCTACGTAATTAGGGAGAATTAACAATCAGACCAGAAAACTGTCATTACAGTTGGTTGAGAAAAGTTCAGCCAAAGAAAAGCTCCCCCTTTTTTTTTTCTGCTGAAAAGAATCTGTGATGTTGCTTTTTCAAATTTACCAGACAAGCCCAATTTCATTTTCATGAGCCAATACAGCTAATTAAGAAGGGATGAAGGTTTTTGTTTCTATCTTTCTTCTAGGGCAGCTCACTGTGCAAATCCAAGAGCAGTGAGCATCTAGAGCTGAGGGAAGGTGGCATGGATTTACTGAGTAGGTGAGGGAGTCTGTAAGGGACCAGGGGCTTGGGCAGCAGAACTGTCTGTGTAGTTTACAAACAAGGCTCTGGGATTACCTTGCTGGCTCTCTTACAACTTAAAAATAAGTCGTCTCATCAGCCTGCATGCTGTAACTATTGAGCCGTGCACTCTAGAGACTGCACTCGGCAACTAGAGAAGTCTACACACTGCAATGAAGAAGACCTGGCACAGCCCCCACCCCCAAAGTTGTATCTTCTCTGTGGTCTCTTTAAAAAATAATAATAATTTAAAAAAAAAAAGTCTCATCACATTTGCCTTTTCCTTCATTCAGTGTGAAATCTTGGAGTTGTTTTTTTTAAGAGCTCTTTTAAAAAATAATAGTAAACTTTATTTTTTGGCATGGTTTTAGATGTACAGAATAATTGGGCAGATAGTACGCAGAGTTCTATGTATTCAGCCCCCCATCTTTTGACCTCCCCCACACCCCATTTCCCCTAATATACCTCTACACCACCTTGCACTTGTGTGGTATAATTGTTACATTTGATGGGCCTGTGTTGACCCATTATTATTAACTACAGTAAAATTTCCAAATTTTACTTTGAGGTCAAGGATAAACTGAAGACCCTGTAAAAAAAACCTTTTGGAAACCTGAATAAACTCTTCCGCCTCCCCTCTTCCCTTTGCCCTTTGTATCCCATCTTCCTTAGGATCATTTTCGTTTGGTCTTTGGCTATCACAGATCCTGTGCTGCAATAAGCCAGACCTTCCTTCCTCTCCCTGTCTTACAAGAAAGTGTCCTCTCTTTACTCTCCATTTTCCCAAGTTTTATGTTTGAAGCTCAGCTCTACCCCATGTCCAGCATGCCTGCCCTGGCAACATCTCCCTTTGCTAGACTTACTGACCTACTGGCTCCCTGAGCACCCTGTTCAAGGGACCTGGTCCAGAAATTGTTTCTGAAAGTGTATGTCTTTGCTCCTCTTCTGTACAGAATTCTTCAAAGCCAGGGGACTTTGCTGTAGAGAAGAGGTCCCAAACTCATAAGAAGATGTGCAATTAACACGCATGTGAGAACAAGCTGAGAATAAGATGATTTACATTCAAACAACAACCTTGGCTTGTTCAATTGCCACTGTGCAGGCTTAAGAAAACATATCCACGGTCCGAAAGTTGCTCAGTCTGTCTCCCATGCCAAAGACTTCTTAGGCTCTTAAGCACTTGGTACAGTGGCTTGTTCATTGAGCAATACATGTTCAACAAGTGCTCAAACCTAGAAGGCTCATGTAGCCACCTTCCCTTAGGTGTTCTTTCTACTGGGCCACGTTGATCCAGAGAGCCAAGCTCTGTTCCTCAGACTACACACAGGAGTTTCCAAAGGAAATCAGGTTGCATCAAGCAACCTCACTGCCTTAGAAAACACTACCCTTTTCCTCTGGCCAATATGAGCGGTCACTTCCCCTGGCAATGCTCCACTGCTCACTGCCTCACAAAGAAGCAATTTCTGAAAGGAACAGCCCCGACCCTGAAAAAAAGGATTCTTGATCTGAAGTAGTTAAACCCAGAAAAGTCATGATGGTGATCATGCAGGCAATTCAATTCATTTAACATTTATTGAGCACAAAATGCCATGATGGATGCCAAAGGGATTAAGAGTGGCTTTATTTATTATTCTCCACAGGTTCACAATAACGGAGAAACAGAATGCTATACTGATGGCTCTAATGAGAGACAAATTGGGGGAGTGCTGCAGCCACGGCTTTCAATGTTGTTGTCGGTGGTAGCGTTTTACTATAACCCACAGTAAGAAACACATTTTATATCCTGATGCAATACATACATATGTATGTTTATGCATAATTAACTGAAACAACTGTTACAATATTGTCTAGTGTATTTTATTCTGGTAGTCATAAATTTAAGTAAAAACCTGCTCACAACCAAGGCATGTGTGGCAAACCTACTGCTTGAACAACTCTACGAGACACTAGGGCAAGGGGGAGAAGGGACAGGAGAGATACTGTTGTCTTTCCAAGGAGAGTGAGACGTCCAGCAAACACCCAGTAATTTCCCAATGTAAAGAAAGCTCATCCACTAGTTTAGTCTTAATCACTAGGGTTAGGCTGTAGGGGGCCGGTGGTGGCGGGTGAGGGTGAGGGAGGGATACTGTTGGCTAAGCAAGTGGGCATCAAACTTGAGAGGGCCCTGAAAGCCAGACCAAGGAGTGTGGTCTGGTGTTAGTCAACATGCATTCTGTGGACCACTTGTGTCGAAATCAGGGAGAGGCTGTTAAAATGCAGGGAGAGGTTATTAAAATGCAGGTTTTTAGGTCCTGCTCAAGTTCTGAGTCAAAATCTCTGGGATTGAGACTTATCTAGGGTTTCCCTGATAGTTCAGTTGGTAAAGAATCCACCTGCAATGCAAGAGACCCCAGTTCGGTTCCTGGGTCGGGAAGGTCTGTTGGGGAAGAGATGGCCTAACCACTCCAGTATTCTTGGGCTTCCCTTGTGACTCAGCTCATAAAGAATCCACCTGCGATGAAGGAGACCTGGGTTCAATCCCTGGGTTGGGAAAATCCCCTGGAGAAGGGAAAGGCTACCTACACCAGTATTCTGACCTGGAAAACTCCATGGACTGTACAGTCCATGGGGTTGCAAAGAGTCAGACACGACTGAGTGACTTTCACTTTTAAAATTAGTATCCCTAGGTGATGTTTCTGATTGCTAAAGTTTGAGAACAACAGACATACACTGGCAATAACAATAAGGTTGAGAAGTATAGATAGTAAGGAATCACCGAAGGCTATTTAACATGAGGAATGATATGCTCTGAACTAGAAGAGAAACTCACAGAACAGATAGTGAAGTGGTGAAAGATCCTACCTTAAAGGAGACAGTCATTCCTGGCAGGAACTTTTGGGCCAGGTGGTGAGGAATAAAGGAAGAAATGCGTGTGTGTCTGCTTAGTCGCTCAGTCCTGTCCGACTCTTTGTGACCCCATGGATTGTAGCCCGTCAGGCTCTTCTGCCCATGGAATTCTCCAGGCAAGAATACTGGAGTGGGTTGCCATTTTCTTCTCCAGGGGATCTTCCTGACCTGGGATCAAACCTGGGTTTCCTGCATTGCAGGTGGATTCTTTATTGTCTGAACCACCTGGGAAACCCAAAGGAAGAAGACCCATTGAAAACTTCCCAGGGAATGTTTAAGGACCATGGATTTTCTCCTCTCTCTAGACATTTTTTTGCTTTGCCTCTGGGTCTCCTCAGTTGGACGTGTCAATGCCATGTCATCAATCTTTCAGACCAGACATTTATGACTGTACTAACAGCACCAAGTTTTATACTCTGCAATTCACTGGTTGCCTTATTATCCTTTAATTTGAATGGAATGTCAGGCAAGAAAAAAACTGGAACCCAGCTAAACAAAAATGGCCAGGAGCAGATACAATTACGTTTTTTTCCCCCTGTAGAGATTTTATCAGAGAAGGCAATGGCACCCCACTCCAATACTGTTGCCTGGAAAATCCCGTGGACAGAAGAGCCTGGTAGGCTGCAGTCCACAGGGTCGCGAAGAGTCAGACATGACTGAGCGACTTCACTTTCACTTTTCACTTTCATGCTTTGGAGAAGGAAATGGCAACCCACTCCAGTGTTCTTGCCTGGAGAATCCCAGGGACAAGCGAGCCTAGTGGGCTGCCATCTATGGGGTCGCACAGAGTCAGACACGACTGAAGCGACTTAGCGGCAGTAGCAGCAGAGATTTTATACAGTGGAAAAGTCTATCTAGTAGTATCTATTAGTAACTCAGGAACTGTAATACTGTAGAAATAACACTGAACTTGGGTTCATAAGACTTCTGGATCTTGGGTAAGTCTCTGAATTTCTCTGAGCCTCAAGTTTGCATATCTGTAAAATGCCTTCTTTGCAAGGTTGTTATGAGGATCAAATCAAATTCTAAATATTAAAAAATGCATAGTGCCCATGTGGTTTCATTGGAGAAGTCCAGCAAACATTTAAAGAATTAAAACCAATGCTACTGGGACTTGCCTAGTGGCCCAGCGGTGAAGAATCTGCCTGCTAATGCAGGGGACACTGGTTCAATCCCTGACCCAGGGTTACAGTTAGTTGTAACCACCTTAGTTGTAATCCACCTTACAATTAGAGTAAGCCTGTGCACAGCAACAAAGTCCAAGGGCAGCCAGAGAAACAAATGAACAAACCAAAAACCCTAATGCTACAGAAAGATCTAATGTAAAACATGGCGACCATAATTGATTGATAAGTAAAATGATTCTAGGGCTTCCCTGGTAGCTTAGCTGGTAAAGAATCCACCTGCAATGAGGGAGACCTGGCTTCGATCCCTGAGTTGGAAAGATTCCCTGGAGAAGGGAAAGGCTACCCACATCAGTATTCAGCTCAATTCTGACACCATCAACCTAGAGATAGCATCAGATCCCACAGGTTAAGGGTTCAGTCTTACAAGACTGCCTCCTCCCTTTCAGATGTCAAATTCCAAGCTCACATGTTACTATGCTTCTGACCGACCAAAGAGCTAAAAACTGGAGTTACCCACGACATAGTCCTTGGACTTCACATGCCAGTCATAAGTCAAGGTTGTTAACTTGTATTTCTGACCAACTGGCTATAAATTAGAGGCTTCCATGATGGCCTCCTTTATTTGATTAACTTACTAGAGCAACTGACAGAACTCAGGAAATCTGTTTACTCACTAGATTACCAATTTATTACAAAGGATATTAAAGGATACCAGTCAACAGCCATATGAAGAGATACATGTGGTGAGGTCCAGAACAAATGAGCCTCTGTCCTCATGGAGTTTAGGGTCTCATGGAATTTGGGACATGGCACAGTGGTATGTGGAAGCATTGTTTCCCCAACCTAGAAGATCTTTGAAGCCTTGGCTTCTTGGGTTTTTAATGGAGACTTCATTATTTGGGCATGATTGGTTAAATCATTGGCTACTGATGACTGATTCAGCCTCCAACCCCTATCTCTTCCCCGGAAATCAAAGGGTGAAACTGAAAGTCCCTGCCTTCTATTCTCAGTTGCTTTACTAAAGTCACCTCATCAATGGCAGCCTAGTTGTGGTGGAAAGGAACCGAGGCAAGAGACCGAGTATTAAAACAAAGATGCTCCCATTGCTTTTATCACTCAGGAAAGTCCAAGAGTTTTGGGAGCTGTAAGAAAGAGACTGTGCGCAAAGAGCAAATATATATGAAAAATGTATATGTGGACATCTGAATGACCACATATATATTTCTTATAAGTCACTGAACATTGCAATCACTGCATGGCAATAACACTGTATTACATAATTTAAATTTGCTAAGAGTGTAGAACTTAAATGTTCTCACCAAAAAATAAATATGTGAGGTGACTGACAGATATGTTAATTAACTAGATGAGAGCAATCTTTTGACAATGTATACTTAAATCACCACAATGCACACTTTAAAAAAATTGTATCTGTCAATTATACCTTAAGAAAGCTGAAAATTTTAAAAAACCCTAGCATTTCTCTAGAAAATAGAAAAAGGAACTCTTTCCAACTGATTTTATGAAGCCAGTATTGCTCTGATATAAAAATCAGGCAAAGAGAGTACAAAATATGCAAAAATCACTAGCAAAGTATTAGCAAATAGAATCCAGTTGTATATAGAAAGAATTATATACCATGACTAAGTGTCATGTAATCCAGAGATAGAAGGCTGTTTCAATATTTGAAAAATCATTCAGTGTAATTCATCATGTTAACAGGCTAAAGAAGAAAAACCACATGATTATATCAATTGATGCAGAAAAAGCAGCTGACAAAATTCAACATTCGTTCTTGATAAAAACTCAGAGGAGTAGGAATAGAAGGAACTTCTTCATCATGATAAAGAACATCATCATACTTAGAGCAAACATCATACTTAGAGATGAAAGACTGAATGCTTTCTTCCTAAGATCAAGAACAAGGAAAGGATGGTTACTCTTACCACTGCTATTCAACATGGTGCTGGAAGTTCTAGCTGGCTCAGTAAAGAAAGAAAAAGAAATTAAAGACTAAGAGATCAAAAAGAAAAATATCTATCTCTGTTGCATATGGCATGAAAGTCTCACTTAGAAATCCTGAGAGAGCTATAAGAAAATTCTAAGAAGTAATTAGCAAGTTCTGTAAGATCATAAGGTAAAAGATCAACATAAGAAGGCTTGGGAAAGAACATTAAGAAAAAAAAAGGAGAGATGGAGAAAAGCTTTTGTTTCTATACATACAAATAATATGTATAATATATACATTTTAGAAAACTTATGAACTTTTGCCTAGCTTGAAAATTTATCACATTTTGACTCTACTTGTTTGACTTAGTATGAATAGAATTTGAGGCATTTCTAATTAAAAAAAAAAATATATATATATGCAACAAGCAACAAAGGTTTACTGTATAGCAAGGGAACTACAGTCAATATCTTTTAATAATTTACAATGGAAAATAATCTCAAAAATAATATATGTGTATACGTAAAACTTTATCACCTTGCTGTACACCTGAAACACTGTAAGTCAACTATGCTTCAATAAAATACACATATTAAGAAAAAATCAATATAAGAAAATCAATTGCATTTCTATATGCTAGCAAAAAGTTCATGGAAATTGAAATTTAAAATACAAGATGACTGGAACTTCCCTGGTGGTCCAGTGGTTAAGAATCCACCTTCTAATGCAGGGCACACAGGTTCAATCCCCGGTTGGGAAACTGAGATCCCACAAGCCTTGGGGCAACTAAGTCTGCAGGATACAACAGCTGAGCCTGGGTGCTCCGGAGCCCATGTGCCACAACTAGAGAGAAGCCTGCTTGCTGCAACAAAGATCCTGTGTGCCACAACTGAGACCCAATGCAGCCAAATAAATAAATGAAAAAAAAATACAAAATGACATAACCATTCAAAAATAAAATACTTAGGCATAATATGATAAAACATATATAGAATTCTAAAAGACACATGTACCCCAATGTTCATTGCAGCAATATTTACAGTAGACAGGACACAGAAGCAACTTAGATGTCCATCGACAGATGAATGGATAAAAAAGTTGCAGTACATTTATACAACGGACTATTACTCAGCCATAAAAAGAATGAATTTGAGTCAATTGTAGTGAGGTGGATGAACCTAGAGCCTCTTATACAGAGTGAAGTAAGTCAGAAAGAGAAAAACAAGTATCATATATTAACAAATATATATGGAATCTAGAAAAATGGTACTGATGAACTCAGTAGAGAGCAGACTTGTGGACACACTGGGAGAAGGTGAGGATGGGATGAACGGAGAAAGCAGCATTGACACATATACATACCACGAGTAAAACAGACAGATAGTGGGAAGTTACTGAACAACACAGGGAGCCCAGCCTGCTGCTCTGTGATGACCTAGAGGGGTCATACATATATAATTATGACTGATTCACATTGTTGTATGGCAGAAACCAACACAAAATTGGAGAGAAATTATCCACCAATTAAAAATTGAACAAAATTTAAAAACTACATGGAACTTTTATGCTAAAAACCACAAAATGCTGATGAAAGAATCACAGAAGATCTAAATAAATGTTGAGTCATACCACACAAAAGGACAAGCTACTCTGAAAAATACTTTATGGATTAAAAGACTTAACATAGCAAAGATATTAATTCTCAAAATTTATATATAAATTTGATGCACTTCCTATCAAAATCTCAGCAAGGATTTCTTTTTGCATAAACGAAGACAAAATAATTCTAAATTTTATATGGAAAGGTAAAGGAGCTAAATAGTTAATGTCTTAAAAAAAAAAGAAGAATAAAGTGGGGAAATCAATCTGTCCAAATTTTAAATACTATTATATAACTATGGAAATCAAGTGGGAGGTATTGGCACAGTGTTAGACACAAAGGTCAATGAAACAGAACAGAGAATCTAAAAATAGCCCCATACAAGGAAGGCCAAGTGAATTTTGACAAAAGCATAAAAATAATTCAATGGAGATAGGACTGTCTTTTCAATAAATGGTGCTGAAGCATCAGGACAGCCATAGACCAAAAACAAAATAAAAACAATCTGAACTTGATCTAAATCTCATATACAAAAGTTAATTCAAAATGGATCATACAATATTGTAATTAGCCTCCAATTAAAATAAATAAATTTAAAAAAAAAAACAAAATGGATCACAGATTTAAATAAGGTAAAATGAAAAGCTATAAAACTTCTAGATGAAAATGTGGGAGAAAATCTTTGGGTCCAGGGCTTGGTGAAGACTCTTCGACAAGACACCTAAAACAGGATGCAAAAAAGGAAAACAAACCACAATAAACTGGACTTTAATAAAATAAACTTTTTTTCTATGAAAGACTTATTAAGAGGATGAAAAAACAAGTTATAGGCTGGGAGAAAATGTTTGTATCCACATGTCTTAAGATTCATATTTAGAACATAGAAAGGACTCAAAATTTAGCAGTGGAAAAACTAACAATCCAACTAGAAAATGGGTAAAAGACACGAAAAGACATTTTACTGACTAGGACAAATGAATGGTGAAGAAACACAGGAAATGGTGTTTAATATCCCTAAGCATTAAGAACGGAGAAGGCAATGGCACCCCACTCCAGTACTCTTGCCTGGAAAATCCCAGGGACGGAGGAGCCTGGTAGGCTCCAGTCCATGGGGTCTCTAAGAGTCGGACACCACTAAGCGACTTCACTTTCACTTTTCACTTTCATGCATTGGAGAAGGAAATGGCAACCCACTCCAGTGTTCTTGCCTGGAGAATCCTAGGGACAGCGGAACCTGGTGGGCTGCAGTCTCTGGGGTCGCACCGAGTCGGACATGACTGAAGCAACTTAGCAGCAGCAGCAGCAAGCATTAAGAAACGTAAATTAAGACCAGGAGGAGATACCCCTATTCACTAATAGAACGGCTAAAAGAAGAAAGAATGACAATGCCAAATGCTGGTAAGGATGTGGAGAAACTGGGTTCCTGATACATTGCTGGTGGAAATGTAAAATGGCAAACTACTCTAAAAAACAGTTTGGCAGTTTCTTAAAGAACTAAATATCCACTTACCATATGACTCAGCAATTGCACTCCTGGGTATTCATCCCAAAGAAATGAAAACATGTCTACACAAAAATCTGTGTAGGATTGCTCATATCAGCTTTACTTATAATAACCAAATACAATAAATAAGTAAAATAGCCTACAATTTTAGGCTAACAGTTTAGGTTAACAGTTAGACTGTGGTACATCCATACCATGAAATAGTACATAGCAACAAAAAGGAACAAACTGATTTGAAGCAAACAAAAAGATAAAAATTGTAAATGCAACAACTGAAATAGATCAACAGCTTATCACATTGAGTGAAAAAAAGCCTATTTCAAAAGGTTCCATACTGTATGATTCCATTTATATAATATTCTCAGAAATTATATAGATTAGTGGCTGCCAATGGTTAGGGGTAAGGGTACAGAAAAGGGAGGTGGGAGTGACTATGAAGCTATAGCTCTAGTCCAGGGAGATCTTTGTGGTGATGGATGAGTTCTGTATATTAACTGTGTTGGTTACATGAATCCACACATGTGATGAAATCACGTATAACTTTATAATACATACACTTTATATCCAATGTCAATTTCCTCATATTAATATTGTACTGTAGTTCACAAAATGTAAGCATTTCAGGAAACTGGGCAGAGGGCACATGGGACCTCTCCATACTAACTTTGCAACTTCCTATGAATCTATAATTGTTTCAAAATAAAATGTCTTTAAAGAGGTCATGCTAAACCACGAAACACAGTATCATTTTAAGGTGGCAGTGTGCAAATCCAGACGAATGGCAAGCAAACTCAGGGGTTAGATGTTTCTGGAAATTTATCTCCTCATCTCTTTCTAGTTTTGTTACTATCTGGATTCTAAGATTTGGGGTTGTTGTGGCCAGGCAGATGTTGTTGAAAGCAGTGCTTCTCAAGCTAATGTCCATGTGAATCCTCTGGGGATCTTGTTAGAAGGCAGATTCTGATTCCAAGGGTCGGGATGGGACCTGAGATCAGGGCCAGGATTAGGGAGAGGTGAGAAGGGGAGGATCATTCAAGTGCAAGGTCAGATCCTGTCTTCATTTCAAATTATGATATTCTCCTCATCATGGATTTTTGCATTAATTTTTATTTTTAAAAAACATTATTTATTTTGATTACTCAGTTTGGGGATGGCCCCTTAAATTTTGCACTGGAGGGGGCCATCCTCCTGGTCTCATCCTATTCCAGGCCCTGCCTGAGATGCAGTGTTTCTAATAAGCTTCCAAATGAGACCAATGCTGCTGATCTGTGGACTATATTTTGAATAGCAAGGGACCTGGTGCAGGGGTAAAGAATCCACTTGCCAATGCAGAAGACACAAGAGACCTGGGTTCGATCCCTGCGTTAGGAAGATCCCCTGGAGAAGGAAATGGCAACCTGCTTCAGTATTCTTGCCTGAAGGGTTCCATGGACAGAGGAGCCTGGCAGGCTACAGTCCAGGGGTCACAAAGAGTCAGACATGAATGAACGTCCGAGCATGCGCGCGCGCCACACACACACACACACACACACACACACACAGAGCGAGAGCAGTCCTTCAGTGGTAGGACACCCACTACAATCTTTCCTCCCTCTTCTACTTCACCACTACATCCACTTTGCATGACAAGGGCATTTCTGGAACATTGGCAGGTAGCCTACTGGCAAAGCTACAGCTAGGGCCCTGGAATTTAATTTCATGCCAAGCTTCCCAAGATGTGGTCTATTTTTGTCCATCAGCTCTGTCCCAGGGACACAGCCAAATCACTCTCAGATTTTACACTCAGGTCTGAACTGCCCTCCATTTGATCCACCTTTCTTGCTCCTATCCTCGCAGAGCAGGAGCCGAGGCTGCCAGTAGCATTGCCCTGTCCTGTCCTCACTACCCAAGGATCCACTGTGTCTCACAACTCATTCCAGGCCACTTGGAACCAGGTAAATCTCCCTTCCTGACAGGTTGTGTTGGACCCACCAGACAAGGATAGACACAACACGGATGATTTGCCCATTAATAATAATTTATGAGACAGACATGTCTCGTCTGCCTCCTGGCTGCTCAGTGAGCCTGGATGGTGTGTAATCTACTCTCCTCTTCTGGGAAGTTAACAGAGGAAACACTGTGGTCAGGATATCTACACTAACCTGATTTTTCCTTTTCAGCTGCAACCAGAAATCACCCCTTCTGAGTTGTATTCACAGTTGAAGCTGCGGGCATTTGCCTTGTTTGTGAATTTCACAGAGGCAGTCTGGATTTGTAAACATTCTAAGTTTTAGAAAGCTTTGGCTAATAAGGGAAGAAACCAAAGAGTGAATCCCTTTAGGCAGAGTTATTCCTGATCAGGGATTAAAAAAATGTAATTTTTAAAGGAACCATTCTTGTGGCCTAGCAAACTGAACTTTAGGCATTCCCTAACAAAAATGCAATGAAGTGTTTATTACGTTCAAGGCTCTATACCAAGTGCTATACAGGACACAGAGAAGTAAAAGACACAATCCCCACCTCTAGGGAGCTTAGGTTTCCAGTACACACAGCATCCTTTGCTTAATCAATACCAAAATGAACAGCAAAGACCTTAAGTGATATAGGGCTTCGGGGGGCAGGGGGCGGAAATCCCTATGGAATGCAGTAGCCTTGAGACAGGCCTGGGACCTTGGACCCTTCCCTGCAGTGCTGCAATGCTTGCCCCTGGCTCGGATGGTAAAGAATCCACCTGCAATGTGGGAGACCGGGGTTCAGTCCCTGGGTTGGAAAGATCCCCTGGAGAAGAGAATGGCTACCTACTCCACTATTCTTGCCTGGAGAATTCTGTGGACAGAGGAGCCTGGAGACCTACAGTCCCATGGGGTCGCAAAGAATTGGACATGACAGAGCGACTAACACTACTACTACTACACTTCTCAGGGAGCCAAAAAAAAAAAATACAAGGAAATTATATGGGACTAAAAATAACTGAGGGCCTAGATCTTATACATAGAGTGCCTGATGAACTATGGAATGAGGTTCGTGACATTGTACAGGAGACAGGGATCAAGACCATCCCCATGGAAAAGAAATGCAAAAAAGCAAAATGGCTGTCTGGGAGGCCTTACAAATAGCTGTGAAAAGAAGAGAAGCAAAAAGCAAAGAAGAAAAGGAAAGATATAAGTATCTGAATGCAGAGTTCCAAAGACTAGCAAGAAGAGATAAGAGCCTTCTTCAGTGATCAATGCAAAGAAATAGAGGAAAACAACAGAATGGGAAAGACTAGAGATCTCTTCAAAAAAATTAGAGATAGCAAGGGAACATTTCACGCAAAGATGGGCTCGATAAAGGACAGAAATGGTATGGACCTAACAGAAGCAGAAGATATTAAGAAGAGGTGGCAAGAATACACAGAAGAACTGTACAAAAAAGAGCTTCATGACCCAGATAATCATGATGGTGTGATCACTGACCTAGAGCCAGACATCCTGGAATGTGAAGTCAAGTGGGCCTTAGAAGGCATCACTACGAACAAAGCTAGTGGAGGTGATGGAATTCCAGTGGAGCTATTCCAAATCCTGAAAGATGATGCTGTGAAAGTGCTGCACTCAATATGCCAGCAAATTTGGAAAACTCAGCAGTGGCCACAAGATTGGAAAAGGTCAGTTTTCATCCCAATCCCAAAGAAAGGCAATGCCAAAGAATGCTCAAACTACCGCACAATTGCACTCATCTCACACGCTAGTAGAGTAATGCTCAAAATTCTCCAAGCCAGGCTTCAGCAATGTGTGAACTGTGAACTTCCTGATGTTCAAGCAGGTTTTAGAAAAGCCAGAGGAACCAGAGATCAAATTGCCAACATCCGCTGGATCATGGAAAAAGCAAGAGAGTTCCAGAAAAACCTCTATTTCTGCTTTATTGACTATGCCAAAGTCTTTGATTGTGTGGATCATAATCAACTGTGGGAAATTCTGAAAGAGATGGGAATACCAGACCACCTGACCTGCCTCTTGAGAAATCTGTATGCAGATCAGGAAGCAACAGCTAGAACTGGACATGGAACAACAGACTGGTTCCAAATAGGAAAAGGAGTTCATCAAGGCTGCATATTGTCACCATGTTTATTTAACTTATATGCAGAGTACATCATGAGAAACACTGGGCTGGAAGAAACACAAGCTGGAATCAAGATTGCCGGGAGAAATATCAATAACCTCAGATATGCAGATGACACCACCCTTATGGCAGAAAGTAAAGAGGAACTAAAAAGCCTCTTGATGAAAGTTAAAGTGGAGAGTGAAAAAGTTGGCTTAAAGCTCAACATTCAGAAAACGAAGATCATGGCATCCAGTCCCATCACTTCATGGGAAATAGGTGGGGAAACAGTGTCAGACTTTATTTTTTGGGGGCTCCAAAATCACTGCATATGGTGACTGCAGCCATGAAATTAAAAGACGCTTACTCCTTGGAAGGAAAGTTATGACCAACCTAAATAGCATATTCAAAAGCAGAGACATTACTTTGCCAACAAAGGTCCATCTAATCAAGGCTATGGTTTTTCCTGTGGTCATGTACGGATGTAAGAGTTGGACTGTGAAGAAGGCTGAGCGCCGAAGAATTGATGCTTTTGAACTGTGGTGTTGGAGAAGACTCTTGACAGTCCCTTGGACTGCAAGGAGATCCAACCAGTCCATTCTGAAGGAGATCAGCCCTGAGTGTTCTTTAGAAGGAATGATGCTGAAGCTGAAACTCCAGTACTTTGGCCACCTCATGCAAAGAGTTGACTCATTGGAAAAGACCCTGATGCTGGGAGGGATTGGGGGCAGGAGGAGAAGGGGACGACAGAGGATGAGATGGCTGGATGGCATCACCGACTCGATGGAAGTGAGTCTGGGTGAACTCTGGGAGTTGGTGATGGACAGGGAGGCCTGGCGTGCTGTGATTCATGGGGTCACAAAGAGTCAGACACGACTGAACGACTGAACTGAACTGAACTGAAAAATAACTGCCTGCAAGCGCAGTTGGGGCAAATTCTGGATGCGAAAGATACAAAGTGATCAAAAAACCCAACTGGCACTTTTGAAGAGCCTGGAGCAAAAACATGATGTTGAGAGCAAAAGCCGGGTACTGTGCGTGCCCCGTACACATACCACCACCTAGTGGGTGGGCACACCACCTGAGTCGCCCCTTGGTCTTTCCCTCACACCCCCCGTATGGGATACCATATAAGGAAGTTCACCCCCCACCTTGGAGAGAGAGCAGCAAGGGAATCTGTGGTTTGTTCTTGCTCCCCGCTGCTGCGGCAGAGGCCCCAGAAAAGCCGTGGCTGAATCTCTTGTCTAGCCTCTGATCAATTTCTATTGATTGGGGAAGGCCAAGAATCTTGGTTGGTTAACAGCCTGGGAACTTTCCTAGAACAAATGAGACTTGAGCTGGGTGCTGACAGCAGAGAAGAGGATTATTCACTCTTTATTTTCTGTTTTCTGATGCTTTAACATCTGTGGCCTTGCTGACCTTGGAAGGGCCACTCTCCAAGAGTTCATCAATTCTTAGAGATAATAAACAACTTATCCTAGAGATAGAAATCTCTAGATTGCACCCATCCCCTCCACCCTCCTCCATCTGGTTCTCACACTCAGGGCCACTATTACCCTGCCCTAATCACCCCAAGGGCTTCCCAAGTGGCTCAGAGGTAAAGAATATGCCTACAATGTAGGAGATGTGGGTTTGAGCCCTGGGTCAGGAAGATCCCCCACAGAAGGACCTGGCAACCCACTTCAGTATTCTTGCCTGGGAAATCCATGGATAGAGGAGCCTGGCGGACTACAGTCCACGGGGTTGCAAAGAGTCAGACATGACTGAACTACTAACACACAGACATAGTCAATCCTAAGCCTGCTTAAAGGCTCTTACCTGTGTTCCCGCCTATCTCTGCCTCTTGACTGGCCCTGGTGTTTCCCTGAGTGGCTCCCACCCCTCAGGATGTCATGTCCTCTCCTCCTGGGATCTGTGAGTATACGTATCTTTTCAATGGCTGCTGCTGCTGCTAAGTCGCTTTAGTCGTGTCCGACTCTGTGTGACCCCATAGACGACAGCCCACCAGGCTCCCCTGTCCCTGGGATTCTCTAGGCAAGAACACTGGAGTGGGTTGCCATTTCTTTCTCCAATGCATGAAAGTGAAAAGTGAAAGGGAAGTCGCTCAGTCGTGGCGGACTCTTCGCAACCCCATGACTGCAGCCTACCAGGCTCCTCCGTCCATGGGATTTTCTAGACAAGAGTACTGGAGTGGGGTGCCATTGCCTTCTCCACTTTTCAATGGCAATCATCTCCTAATCTGTTGGTTTTGCCACATCTAAATAGTAGTGAAGGCTACATTTTGAAACAGAAGGAAGGCACTCATTCCAGGTGCACAAGGCAATGCTGAGCAGGTGAACTGAGTCAGGAATGGAAGTCTCCAGGCTCTATGGCTTGGCTTCTTTGAAAAGACATGATACCCCTTTCATTCACCCACATTAAGCATGTCTGATCATCCCTTAGCCTGGCCATCTTTCTGGATCTTCCTCTAGTCCCAAATTCTCCAGTCTCAATCCATCTGGGAAGCAGGGGCTGGGTGATCACATTCCCCTGGCTGAGTGAGACAGTCAATCATACCAGCTCCTCTCCAAGCCATAACCTCAGCTAACCTTGAGTCTGAAATGGGTATGAAAGGGTGGCATTGTCTTTGACGTTGATCCATGAGTGGGACCATGGGAGCCCACCGTGCCATCCCTTGGACATCATTAGTTGAACGGGTTGAGAGCCCCCTATAATAATTGCAGACTAGTTATAGATGACCTCCTGCAGGGAGCAATTAGCTTAGCTCTTCTTAAATCAGCCCTGCCCTCACCAGCCACCTACAAACGTTTGCCATCACACCTCAGCAGAACCAGGGGAGAGGATGTGGATTTCCCAGGACAGAGGTCTCTCCCTTCCTTCATGCCCTTTACCTGCAACTCTAGGAGAAGCAATGAAATATGAAGCCCCTTGAGATCATGAGAGCATAGATTTTTCCTCACAGTGAAAGACAGCATCTTAGTCCTGCCACTGAGACTCAGGAAGGCATGTGATGGAAATTACATTTCCCGAGGGGATGGTAGAGGGCCCAGATTCAGTGCATTCTTCTGCTCAGTGTCTGGCCAGCAAAAGGGGTGGTCTGAGCTTGGATGCACATGGGTATAAAGCTGAGCTCCCTGAGCAGGCTCATGTGCGGAGCTTCCCTGGAAACCTTGAGAAGCTCCCCTGGACATAAGAGTGTCCTGGTGACCATCTGTCAACTCCCACCAGCTGCCCCCACCCCCACTGAGCATGCGTCAAGTTGCACTGACCAAGGAACGTCACCAGTGCTTCCCAGACGCCCCTGCATGCCTGGCTTTCCTCTAGTCCCTGGCTTTCCATCCATTTGTCTGGCTTTTGTGTCCCTGAACTGGTCTTCGGGGAGAAATAGAGTAGCACAGGCACCCTCTCTTTCCCGCTCATCTTATTTGCTCCACTGCCTCTGGCTTGGGAGGATTTCTGTCCCTTTGTCTTCAGAGCTAGGAAATTATTTATGATCCTCACTTCAACTGTCACTTCCGACGGACTGTGCGGGGTGACCCTCTCATACTCCCCAAGTGCCATGTGCCACTCTAGGGCTCTACATTCAAATCCTTTCCACTGGAAACCACTCCCTCCCCCTCCCAGATCGCCATCCGTCACCCTTCTCAAATTGGGCTACAAGCTTCTTGGAATTCACCTATTATTGAAAAAGACTCATTTCTATTTATTTCCTCAGAAGCAGAGAGCTAAATATATACATAAAAATATGGCATGAACCGGCCTCCCCTTCAGTGAGACTCATAAACACATGAGAGAATTATTTCAGAAACCCACAGACTGTAACACTAAATATAACTGGGTGGGTGGATTGGGGCCGGGGAGGGTGGGTAGACTGGAAGATGAGGGGGAAGGAAAAAAGGCAGGAAGAGGACACATGATGTAGAAAACCCACTGTGGCTTCATATCCAGGTGACGAGTCTCTGTCATTCGCATGGAATCAGGCTCTATTTTTAACTAGAAGTCTGTTACTCCACACTGTATGAACCATTAACCTTTTTGAATGTAAGTTTGCCATACAGGCTTCCTATTTCAGGATAATCCAGGCTTTGCAGTGGAGTTTGTTGAGGAAATAGCTTTGCCTTTATCAGGTAGAACTACCGGAGCGGACTTCTCTGGTGATCCAGGGGCTGGGGCTCCACGCTCCCAATGCAGGGGCCCAGGTTCAATTCCTGGCCGGGGGGGGGGGGGGGGGAGGGGGGGCTGGATCCCACACGCCACAACTAAGATCCAGTGCAGCCCAAAAAACAACCAAGTGGAGAACATCTTGTTTTAAGGATGTGGTCCTGCTGAGGTCATAGTGCAGGGTGAGATTTCTTAAAGGTTAAAGGTTGCTTTTGTCCTAAAGAACGTTACTGCGAAAATGCTGTTACCTTTACAGTTTATCTGTGTTCATCTTCCCTTTCCACTTCCCCAAGAATTGGTAGAAATACCTTCTGGAACCAAGGTGCACTTAGCTAAGGGCAACTAGCTGCCCAGTTTTGCCCCAAACTTTCCTGATTTTAGCACTAAAAGTTCTATCATCGGGAAGACCATTTGGTCCTCAGCAAATGGCGATGGTCAGTGTGCAATGCTAAATCAGGGCCTTCCAAAGATGTCCACGTCCTAATCCCCGGACCCTGAAAATATGTTACCTTATTGTGGCAAAAGGGATTCTGCAGATGTGACTTGAATTAAGAATCTTGAGATAGGGAGATTATCCTGGATTATCCAAGTGAGTCCAATGAAATCACAGAGGGAGGGCAGCAGGGTCAGACTCAGAGGAGATGTGACAACAGAAGCTGAGAGCAGAGAGAGATTTGAGGATGGAGGAAGGGACCATGGGGCCAGGAGTGCAGACAGCCTCTGGAAGCTGGAAAAGGCAAGGGAGCACATCTCCCTCAGAACTTCCAGGAAGAACAATAATTCTAGGACTTCAAGACTATCCGGTAATAAATTCGTGTTTCTTTAAGCCTATAAGTTCGTGATAATTGATTACAGCAACAGAAGTGAATCAATACAGTTGTCACCCTGCCCCTGCAATGACCAGGGTGCCTGGTGAACCACTGAACCATGCCATCTTGTTCCTTTCATACACATGGGCCAAAGAACAAGTATCAACTCCCACAGACGTAGAGAAAAGAAATCGGCTCACAAAAAATGTGCGTGTTGGACTTTTCCAGGGTCACAGAAAGGACACACTCTTATAGCAACTCCACTGTTATTTTGAATTTTCTCTTTAAAGACACTTACAAATAAAGAATGGAGAAGGCAATGGCACCCCACTTCAGTACTCTTGCCTGGAAAATTCCATGGATGGAGGAGCCTGGAGGCTGCAGTCCATGGGGTTGCCAGGAGGCTGCAGCGACTCACTTCACTCACTTTCGAGTCCATGGGGGGGGCTTGGGGTCCATGGGGTCCGGAGAGTCAGACATGACTGAGCGACTTCACTTTCACTTTTCACTTTCATGCATTGGAGAAGGAAATGGCAACCCACTCCAGTGTTCTTGCCTGGAGAATCCCAGGGACGGGGGAGCCTGGTGGGCTGCCGTCTATGGGGTCACATAGAGTGGGACATGACTGAAGTGACTTAGTAGCAGCAGCAGCATAAGTAAAGAAATGTACAATAACTTATAAACACCCCAAAATAAAGCCTTTATAATTCCCTAAATTAAGATACAGAGCCCACCTAGGAGGCTGCTGCTAAGTCGCTTCAGTCATGTCTGACTCTGTGCGACCCCATAGACAGCAGCCCACCAGGCTCCCCAGTCCCTGGGATTCTCCAGGCAAGAACACTGGAGTGGGTTGCCATTTCCTTCTCCAACCTAGGAGGCAATAGAGCACAAGATTATAGGCTCTAGGTTCAAATCCCACTCCAGGCATTACTAGCTGGGTGATCCTGGGTGAGTTAGTCAACTGCTCTGGCTACCGATTCATCTCTAAGCTGAATATAATAGCATTATCCAGCTCATGGGGTTGTTAGACAATAGGTGCAGAGAGCTCAGGAGAACACCAATATCAGGAAACAGTGGCCACGATTTTCTTGCCTGGGAAGCCTAACAATTCCTCTGGGGAGGAAAGTGTGAGATAATAGAAAATATATATATTGGTCTGTGCCCCCCATTCCTGGCACAGAGCTCCTAAAATCCTTGTAATTTCTTAAGTAATGAGAAAACTAGGAGCATCTATGGTGCTATTCGGTTGGTCAAAAAGTTGGTTTGCATTTCCTGTAAGCTCTTTGTCCTTGACCCTGTCCCTGACACTGGGCTCTTAAAACCCTTGTAAATTCCTAAGCAATAAGAGCACAAGTAACATCTTCTGTTCTCCACCCCCACCCTATGTGGACTTCTTTAGCCATGGTGTGCGGGCTCTAGAGTGTGGGGGCTCAGTGGTTGCAGTGAGTGGGCTTAGTTGCCCCTACGTGAGATCTTAGTTCCCTGACTAGGTATCAAACCCACACGCCCTGCATTGCAAGGCAGATTCTTAACCACTGGACCACCAGGAAAGTTCCCATCTTTTGTTCCAATGAGGTGACTCTAGTCCAGGTGAGTTCCCAGATGACTCCTGGGTTGGGGCTGATCACCAGGAAGATCAAGCCAAGATTGAAAGTTTAGAAGGTTCAGTTCCACCCCAACCCTATCTTCCAGAGGGGGGATAGGAGCTGGAAATGGAGTCAATAATTGATTGTGCCCTGGTGGCTCAGACGGTAAAGCATCTGCCCTCAGTGCGGGAGACCTGGGTTCAATCCCTGGGTCAGGAAGATCCCCTGGAGAAGAAAATGGCAACCCACTCCAATACTCTGGCCTGGAAAATTTCATGGACAGAGGATCCCGGTAGGTTACAGTCCATGGGGTTACAAAGAGTTGGACACGACGGAGTGACTCACTTTCACTTTCACTTCAAGAGAAGAAGCAGCCATAAAAATCCCAGCAGTAGGGAGTTCGGAGAACTTCCAAGCCAGAACACATCACTGGGAGGGTGTCGCACCCCGACTCCACAGAGACAGAAGATCCTTCACTCAGGACTGCCCCTGATCTCACCCAATGTATCTCCTCCCCTGACTGTTCATCTGTATCCTTTATCGTATTCTTTAATAAGCTGGCAAACATTAAGTTAGCACTTCCCTGAGCTCTGTGAGCCACTCTAGCAAATTAATCAAAACCAAGGAGGGAGTTTTTAGAACCTCCTATCTGTAGAGTTTGGTTGAAAGCACCTGAGCTTTCTACTGGTGTTGGAAGTATGCAGGGGGCGGAGGAGGGTTGGGGCTTGCGGGGAGGGGACACTCTGGTAGGACTGAGCCCTTAACCTGTGGGATCTGCTCTCTCTGGACAGGTAGCAACAGAAGTGAGATACATTGTCAGATACCAGGCTGGTTAGCAGGAACTGCTGGTTGTGGAGAAAACCCTGCAGACATTCGGTCACCAGAAGTGGCAGAAGGGTGTTTTGTATGAGGAGTAAAGGAGACACACAAGGAAGGAAGGAATGGTCTCACAGCAGGGAAGAATCGGATTTTCCCCTATATAGGAGTGTGGAAAACTGAGATTTTTCCTTATAGCCAAAGTGAAGCCAGGACAAGAAAAATTCAAAAACTCTAAAAATATGTGGCTTGCCAACGTAGGAGTGGGAAGTCTAAGAAGTCTTACTTTTGACCTGCAGTGCGGTGCCCCCGTTAGATGCTTTTCTTGGTGCTCACCATCTCTCTTGGGCAGATTTTCACTCACTGTAGAGCATTAGCTGAGTTGCTGGGTGTGTTCAGATGATGGATGGGAGAGGGAGCTACGTGCAGGAAATGTCAGGCTGGCCCACTGCTCTCCAGGTTATTGATTGAGCCCTGCCGGCGGGGAGGACAGAGGCTTCTGGTGAGATGGATGAGACTATTCTAAAAGGATCAGAGCTCACAGAGACTTTTGCTGCTTCTCCCTGAGCTGACTTGGAGGCATGACTCCAGGGGACACCAGCATGAAGCAATCTTAGAATGGCTGTTAGGACTCTGATGTGAAATAAGACACCACTGCTGTATGTCCCTCAAGGCAATTTAAAAAAATGATACTAATTCGTGTCAGGGAGGATGAAGGGAGGTATGCATTCTAACACACTGTTAGTGGGAGGATGATTTAATAAATAAAGCCTTTTAGGAAGCAATAGGGCAGTCAGCATCTATCAAAAGGACAAATGGGCATAACCTTTGACCTGACAATTCTACCTCCAAGAACCCATACTATGGAAAAAACTTGCACATGTGCACAGAGATTTGTTCAAAAAGATGTTCCACTTTAGCATTATTTGCAACAGTAAAAAATCAGAAATCTGTATGGAAGATGTCAGACAAATTATGGTGGTGGAGGCACAATAAAAGGAATACTATGCAGCCATTTAAAAGGATGAAGTTGGCCTATCCAGTCTGACACGGAAGCTTTCTAAGACACATTGTTGGGGGTAGGGAAACTAAGGCACAGAACGATCCCTAGAGTATGGTGACATTTGAATTAGACTCTAGGAGTGTAAACTAAATTCAGCTAATGATAAGGAGAGAAGGGAAGAAGATGAAACACAGAGGGTATGGTGCAGGGCAGCTTCTCTGCAGACGTAACAATAGGGACAGAGAAGTGAATGCCAAGGCATCCGCCACACAAAGATCTGGAAGGAATGTGTGTCAGAGCAGAGGCAGCAGCTGGTACAAAGCCCTGGAAATGGAACACCTAGGCTGATGCTGAAGTCAGAGAGGGTTGAGGGAGACCCACGGGGAAGAGCCTTGCAAGTAGGGAAGACATTTGGGCTTTTATGCTAAGTACTTGGAGGCCTGTGGGCAGGAGGCCCGTGGGCAGGAGAACAATCTGAGTCACATTTTTGCAAGTTTACAGATTGGCTGTTGGGTGGAAAATGAATAGTGAGGGGGCAAGAGTGGAGTCAGTGAGGCCAATTAAGTGAGAGCCACAGGAGTCCAGGTGAGAAACAGACACGGACTTGCCAATCACCAGGGTTCCTGTCATGTACTTCTGGAAGAGATATGTTTGTCTGCATCTTACAAGGCTGTTGGTAACTATGATATTATTTTTAAAAGTAAAAAGACCTATGCTAAGTGGAGAGAAATATTATAGGAGAATTATAATAATAATTATAGGAAAATATTATAGGAGAATTAAATTTTGTTAATCAATTATGTGGATTATTTTGTTAGGACCCTATCCTTTCCCCAGAACACAGCAATTTATTCAACAACCTGATCTTATATTGTTAGTTTATGAAATGAGTAGCAGGACTGTTCCCCTAACCCAAGAGTCAAAAGGGACCCCTGGTGATCTAGTAGCTAGGACGCCATTCTCCCAACACAGGGGCCCGGGTCTGATCCCTGGTCAGGAAACTAGATCCCACAGGCTGCAGCTAAGACTGGTGAAGCCAAATAAATAAATATTAAAACCAAAACCAAAACAAAAGGAGACCCCAGGACTTAGGAAAACCTGTACCCAATTCCTAAGTCCCACAGTCTCATGCTCTTAACTGCATGCACTCTGTATGAGCTTAAGCATACTTTTCTGGCTTCTGTTCCTTTTTTTAGCTAAAGTTACAGTGCCCCCTAGAAGGCCAGACTATTTTTTTTTTTTTTTTTTTAATCCTAGTTCTAAGCATAGCCAATATTTTCTCTTGGATGAACCTTCTCAGCACTTTTCTGAAAATATAAAGCAGACACTCAAAGAATCATAGAAATTCACCCCAGGTGGCCCATAGCTCTGTTCTTGGAATGTAAAAGATGAGTTTCGTGACCTTCTACAGAGAAGGCAGCTCTAATTAGAGAGGAAAGAGCCCACCAGAATCAGGTAAATCTGCAATCAACTTAGATGGGGTTCAGATGGACTCTCCCAAACATTCTTAAGATGCCATATTTCTGATTATTCAAAACCTTTGACCTGGCAGTCTGAATCTCAGTATGTCTAAGTCAGCTTCCCATACTGCCCTGCTCCCAGGACCTCTTTCCAACACTGTGTGAACAGCCAGTGCAGAATACGACACCGCCCTAGTGCTTTAGAACCAGGACTCAGCGTCACACAGCAAACCCCAACTTCCAGAATGCCTCTGATACCAAGTCACAGCTATTCCTCCCCCCGCACCATTAGCCCAACCTTGAATCAAACTCCCTCCGATTTGCTCCCGTCCCTCACCTGTCCCCAGCGGTTTCCCAAGAAGGTCAGAAAGACCCTGATTCTTATGGAAGTTTCTAGATTAGTTGTTCACAACTGGGGTTGATTTTGCTCCCAGGAGACATTTGTTGATCATCACACTTGGAAGGTGTGACATAGCTAAAGCTGTGGTTTTTCCAGTAGTCATGTACAGATGTGAGAGTTGCACCATAAAGAAGACAGAGCACTGAAGAATTGATACTTTCAAATTGTGGTGCTGGAGAAGGCTTTTGAGAGTCCCTTGGATAGCAAGGAGATCAAACCTGTCAATCCTAAATGAAATCCACCTTGAATATTCATTAGAAGGACTGATGCTGAAGCTGAAGCTCCAACACTTTGGCCAGCTGATATGAAGAGTCAGTTCCTTAAAAAAATACCCTGATGCTGGGAAAGACTGAAGGCAGGAGGAGAGGAGGGTGACAAAGGATGAGATGGTTGGATAGCATCACTGACTCAATAGACATGAGTCGGAGCAAACTCTGGGAGACAGTGAAGGACAGGGAAGCCTGGCATGCTGCAGTCCATGGGGTCACAAGAGTTGAACATGACTGAACGATTGAACAACATCACTGGGAAAGAGGGGACTGCTGGCTTTTAGTTGGTAGAGGCCAGGGAGCTGCTAAACATCTTGCAATGCACAGGATCGCCTCCTACAACAAAGAATGATCTGGTCCAATATATCAATAGTACCAACGTTGAGAAACCCTGTTCTAGATAAACAAAACAAGGCCTCTGTTTTGGTACAGTAGAAACTAACAACTAACAACGGTAACCCAGGTGGAAGAATTACAACCCCAAGAGAGAAAAAAAAAAAAAGGCGATGGGATTTCAGAGTCTGCCTTTCTGCTGGTTTTAGCACAAGGGACTGTTATTGGAAAAAAACAACCAAGTCAAATACCATTATGACAAAATCCTGCGTGACAAAGGGATTTCCAAGCCATTCAGGAGGGTTTTGTGTGATTAGGCCTACGATTCCTGCTCACCCCAAGAGGCTGCACATGGAGATTCGTCCCTGCTAGAGTGAAGGACAGGGATCTGGGACACGCTTTGTTCTGTTCACCTGCCTTCTTCCTCTCTATTAGCTCCATCCCCTTTGCTCTCATAAACTGAATTCCTCTAGGGAGTCCTGCATCTCAGCTTCAAATATCCCCCTGAGCTGACAGACGAATAGCTTCTGTGCACAGTAGTTAAAGAGCACAGGATTTTGGAAGAAGTAAAGATTTAGGGACTCCTGGCTAGAGATCAAGGGAGAGAGACCCTTTCTCCTTGCAAGTCCTAATTAATTAATTGGCTCGTTATGAAAAGTTGTGAGGGAATAGTTCAGACAAGCGGCATCGAAAGGAATTTTCAGCAACCTATTTTCTAGACTGAAAATAATATCATATAATCATCAGGCTAACCGAATTGCACGATTTCCAAGCACACTCCTGGTAAACAAATTTTTCTTTTGAAAGTTCAAATGACATGATCCTCTTTGCACCCTCTTGGCAGAAGTGGACAAAGAGGCCTGTGCCTAGGGAGGCTCCCTGGAAGGACCTGCTTACTGCCTCTTGGGTTGGAGGACAGAAGGGGCTGCTTTATAACCTGATGACTAACAGCCATGAAATGTAGTTATGACTTTTCTTTTGTCACGTGGACCCCAAGAAGTGGGCTGCTGCCCAGATCCGAGTAAGCAGTTGTATGATACATCTTAGACTTCAGGCCCCCTAGGTCCACACATCACCTTCATCATCACCATCATCACCATCACCATTATCATCGTGGTATTCTGCCCAGTTCAACCAAACACATTTAGAAATCCACGAGCATTTTCTAAAACAGAAAAAGGCACAATTATCTTTTCTAGGCATGTTAGTCATAGGCTTTTGTTGTTTTGGTGTAGTTTTTTAAAATTTTAATTTCAGACTTAGAAACAAGTTGTAGGAATAGTACAGTGAACTCCATATACCATTCACCCAGATTCCTTATTTGTTAATATCTTACCACATTTGCTCTATTACTTTTTCCTTCTGTATATTCATAGTATTGTTGTTCAGTTGCTAAGTCGTGTCTGGCTTTTTGCAACCCTATAGACTACCGCACGCCAGGCTTCCCTGTCCTTCACTATCTCCCAGAGTTTGCTCAAACTCATGTCCATTGAATTGGTGATGCCATCCAACCCATCTCATCCCCTGTCATCCCCTTCTCCTCCTGCCTTCATTCTTTCCCAGCATCAGTGTCTTTTCTAATGAGCCGGCTTTTTGCATCAGGTGGCCAAACTAGTACAGTTTCAGCTTCAGTTCTTCCAATGAATATTCAGGGTTAATTTCCTTTAGAATTGACTGGTTTGATCTTGGAATCCAAGGGACTCTTAAGAGACTTCTCCAGCACCACAGTTCAAAAGCATCCATTCTTTGACACTCAGCCTCCTTATGGTCCAACTCTCACATTCGTACATGACTACTGGAAAAACCATATTTTAACTGTACGGACCTTTGTCAGCAAAGTGATGTCTCTGCTTTTTAATATGTTGTTGAGGTTTGTCATAGCTTTTCTTCCAAGGAGCAAGCATAGTAATATTACTCTTTAAACTTTTTGATAGTAAGTTGTCTTTTTGCTCTCCTAAATACATTGATGTCTCAGTTCAGTTCAGTCACTCAGTCGTGTCCGACTCTTTTGCGACCCCATGAATTGCAGCACACCAGGCCTCCCTGCCCATCACCGTCTCCCGGAGGTCACTCAAACTCACTTCCATCGAGTCAGTGATGCCATCCAGCCATCTCATCCTCTGTCGTCCCCTTCTCCTCCAGCCCCCAATCCCTCCCAGCATCCGAGTCTTTTCCAATGAGTCAACTCTTCGCATGAGGTGGCCAAAGTACTGGAGTTTCAGTTTTAGCATCATTCCTTCCAAAGAACACCGACTATTTCCCAACAAAAAGGACATATTAGTGACAATTAATTAAACTCCTATTTTTCCTGTTGAAGGAAGGCTGAATATGGTTTCAAAGACTGAACTGGCAAAACAATCTTTTCCAAGGATCTCCTGGAATATCTGGGTCCAAATCCTGGCTTTATTGCTCTCTAGGAATGTGACTAACTTCTGAAGTCTCAGTTTCTTTATCTGTAAAATGGATAAAGCCAGCATCTCTTTCACAGGTTGGTATGAGAATCAAATGAACTAAGTCACAAAATAGGCCCATAGTGGACAGGCTGAGCATGCAAATATTATTGAGAAATAATCTATTTTAAAGTGACACAATGCTCAATAACAATAGTGCTTTTGCTTGTAATTATTCAGAATGGTTACTTGCCAACATTTCTCCAACCAGGGTCCTTTCCTATGAAACCCAATCCCACAGTTTTCATTGATGACACTGGCAACAAATGTATAACTACCCTAATTTCTCCCTCTCCACTGCCAGTGGCCCTCCCCCCAACACACACACACACACACACACACACACACACACACACACACACACACACCCATCAGTGCTCTGTTCAATTTAACTATGACAAATTTAGAAATTTATGAGCATATTATAGAATAGAAAAGAACAAAACTCATTTCTTGTAAAATTAGAAAAAGCCTGTGCTTTAAAGTGGGACAGCCACAGAGATTCAAGCATGTCTTTGATCACATCTCTTAAGGAGCAACAGACAGCAATTTGAGTAATTACCACCAAAGAGACTGAGATACTTGGCTTCTGGATATTTGGGTAACTAGTGGTACTTACTGTCTTTTCTAGGCATGGATAACTGGGTATTTGGTTAGTATGGAAAAAAAGAAAACTAACGTTCAAAATATGGGGCTTCCCATATGGCACAATAGTAAACAACCTGCCTGCCAAGGCAAAAGACTCAGGAGAGGAGAGTTCAATCTTTGGGTCGAGAAGATCCCCTGGAAAAGGAAATGGTAACCCACTCCAGTATTCTTGCCTGGGAAATTCCATGGACAGAGGATCCAGGCAGGCTACAGTCCATGGGGTCGTAAAGAGTCAGACATGACTGAGTGCGCACACAAATACACAGTATTCAAAACATACTGTGTTCCTGCCATTTTCACAAGATACTTAGATATTTCTACTTTCAAGCATCTCCTTTTGAGAAACATACCTCTTAACATCCAACAACAATCACGTATGAATTAATCACTAATTATTACCAACGGGAGCCCCAAAGGGGAAGGCTGGAAGAAACACCTTGAATCAGAAAGCTCTGGTTTGGCACCAGCCTCGGCTGGGTTTTCTCTCCAGGGCCCTGCTGGGTAAGCAGCTATGGGGAACGGGTGGTTTGTGCTGAGCTATAGCTCTGGGCCTTCTGTTTATGAGGCAGACTCTGCCAGCAGCAACCTGGGCTGAAAGTCAGAAGCTGCCTGCAGGGTGTCCCATGTGGAACCTTTTAACAGTCTCCAGGGTCACCCATTCAGCCTCCAGTATGCCTTCAAACTTTTCACAACTTGCCTGCAGGATGAGGCCCAGACTCCCAAGTAGGGCATATCTGGCTCTTAAATCTGAACCCTCCTCCTCTGCTTCTGCTGCAGCCTTAGGCATGCCCTCGTCCCCAGTGACGTGGATCCGTGAACACATCCCCTTCACCCCTGTGTTCCTTCTGCCTCAGATGTCCTTCTCCTGCTGGTAATACCTGCCCACCCTTCAAAGTCCAATTCACCTGGCCACCTCCTTTGGCCTTTAGTAGCAAAATTCCATTCTTTCCACAGCTCTGTGTATATCACCAATAACAAGTCTGATCCCATTTTCTTTGGTGCAACTGTAGTTTAGGGCTACAGTTTACTTTTTCTTACATCCCTATGTACCTGGCCCCTCCTTACCAACTGGAACACTTGATAATACTCTTAGATACTCATTATACACACAGCTCAGAGCGGAATTGCAACACAGATATAGATAAAAGTGCAAGCACCTAAAAACTAGAATTTCCAGTCTGAAAGTGAAAATTACCAAAGTTCTATAGTTTGCACATGATAGTTTTGAGAATTTAAAATCCTAATATCACCTCATACAGATTTTAAGAGATTAAAAGCTATAATAATTTGGTCAAAAGTTTAAATTAACACTCTATCTTAATATTCTATCCAAGTTTTTTCTCTTGTTATCTAGAACATTCGCCTACCTCAACAAAAAGATGCTGCTTATCATTTAAAAAAAAAATAGAAGAGCATATTTAGTGGACTATCCCTCATACTGTGATGACCATCTGTACCTGGCTGAAATCACTCGGGGCAGACAGAAAGATAGAAATAAAATGCTTTTGCACATGCTTTTCAAAGGGTCCATTTATATTTCAACTGTTTTAACAAAATAAAGGATAAGCACCAAGTTCCGCATTGACACAGCATCTCCATGTGAACATGTACATGCTTTATGCGTGTTTGGTAGCATGTGTGTGACTAGTCCTGCGTTCCTTTAGTGGGTGCTATACCACTGAGGACAGCTACTGTGGGTGTGTGTGTGCATTTAACTCAAGGCAAATTAAAGACATCACATCCTAACGGCTTTTAATACATGAGAGGAGCCTATCAACTGAGCAAACCACCAAATTCAGAGTAACCAGAGCCTTTAATCTTTGATACGTGGAGGTTTCTAATTCAGTGATTAGTGAAAGAAGGCCCACTCTGGGGGAGGATTCAGCCTGTTTTTCTCTTCCTGGGCTCAGTTTCCGCCCATCCTGACACCATCTGCAGGTGGGGGGCTGGAGGCAGCTTTCCTTGGGAATGTTGGTGACATCACAGGCCCAGGGTCCCCTCTGACACAGTGTGCTTGGGTTCCCAGGGATGTCCCCCTTGGAATCTGGAACTCATTATGTCACAGGTCATGGAGAGCCATGTGAACAACGAGGAGGGAGTGAGCGCAGGCTGAGCGTCTGTCTCCCTGACTCCTCCCTGAGACCAGCAGCCCCACTGTGGAATGGGAGCAGAGGGGAGCGGGGAGCAGGGCTGGCCCGTTCTCTCCCGCAGGCTCTCCAGCTTGTAAAGGGAGTGGATTCACACCAAGCGCGTTCCTCCTGACCCATTTTTCTCTTTTGTGTCTGTGAAGATCATGTGCTGAGCCAAACAACAGCCCCGGATTTCTTCCCAGACTGCTGTTAATATCAGCCACAGACCCAGGGCAGGCCCAGCTCCACCGGGCATCCTGGGCCTTGGAGCTGGTCAGCCATGGGTCTCCGATGGACTGTCCAGGACTGCTGACACTGAACTTGTGCTCTGGAGGGCAGGACTGGATCTCACCGGGCTTGCCACCTTGCCCACCCACCCCCAGCCCTCAGCAGATCATCTTCAGTATTGACACCCAACACTAAGGGCGGGGGGAGGGAGGGAATAAACTCAGAAGACAAAAGAGACCAGGTTCAGTCCCTGGGTTGGGAAGATCCCCTGGAGGAGGACAAGGAGAATACCATGGACAGAGGAGCCTGGTGAGCTACAGTCCATGGGGTCACAAACAGTCAGATATGACTGAGCAACTTAGCACGCACACACGCCATGGGGATACAATATACGTGTGTGTGTGTGTGTGTGTGTGTGTGTGTGTGCATTCAGTCATGTCCGACTCTGTGACCCCGTGGACTGCAGCCCTCCAGGCTTCTCCATCCATGGAATTCTCCAGACAAGTATACTGGAGTGGGTTGCCATTTCCTCCTCCAGAGGCTCTTCCCGACCCGGGGATTGAACCTGCGTCTCCTGCCTTGCCCACATCGACAGGTGGGTTCTCACCACTGTGCTACCTGGGAAGTCAGTATATTGTATACTAGGCAGCATTTGTTGGAAATAGTGCCCTCTCTGATCCTCTTTCCTCCCACTTGAGGAAACTGAGGTTTTTCACAGCAGCACCAGCTTCTCACTCTGGGCCCTGGCTCTGCGTGTTGGAATTTAATTCATGATCCAGACCTCAGAGCCTCCCTCTGGCCCTGGCTAGTGGTCACCCAGGATTCTGGAACTGCTAATCACTAGACAGGTGTGGATTTCCTAAATGCTACCCAATCCATATATTTTGACAAGAGCCCTCAGGCGTCTCTCTCTAGAAAAGTAACTCTAAAATGGGAAATTCAGGAACCTGTGTCAAGGTGGGGCAGCTGTCTTTAGAAATTGGGGCCCTTGGGTCATTTCTCAAAAGTAGCAGCCACAGGGCTGTGGCTGGCCAGGCTGGTCAGCCCTTTAACTACACACAGTCGTCCCAGCTTCACCCTGCATCTCTCAACCTCATATCCCCAACCCCAGCGTTAGCCTGACCCCTGGTTTTCTAAAAATTCTGATTCCCCAGCCCTTACCACCTGCAATCAACTCACCTTCAGACAGTCTCTGGGAGCAGAGAAGCCCTGCTAGGGTTGACTCAGTTTCCCTACCTTTCATTAACCCCAGACATGTTGTCACTTGTCAAGGGACAGGCCTCTGCCCAAGTCAATGCTAAGAGTTATTCAAAGAGTCTTGACTAGTGTCCCAAAATAATTTGTTTTAATTAGTATCAACTGTGAGCTGGATATTCTGCTATGCACAAGAGATAGAGAGCACCCAGTGTGGGCGAGAGATACATAATATCTCTCTTACAAGCACAGTAAGTGTTGTAAGAGTCATGACAACAGGCCAGGTTTCCGAGTGTTGAATATGTGCCCAGCGCTGTGCTACAGGCTTTACAATCAGTATTTTAATGACAGAGGTGAGCTCCTGGAGCTTTGGGAGCTGAGTTACACTGACAGTGGGAAATTGAGCCTAATCCTGGGCACTGGGCCCAGGTTAACCCCACTGCTGCCTCACCTACCCTGCAGGCCCCAGGATCCCAGCCCTGGATCCCAAGACCTCCCCTCACTCTGACTTTCTTGGGCCTTCTGGTCCCCCATCTTGAAGGTCTCCTACCTATCTGCAGATGCTAGCCCGGTCTGTGAGAGAAAAGCCTGGGTCAGATGGAGAATCAGGGCATCTTTGGAGCTGGCTTTTTACTTGGTGGGGGTGGGGGGTGGCGTGCAGAGGCGATGCCCACAGGAAAGGAGCATTTGCGTTGAGTTCTGTGTTTAGAAGACAGGTCAGCTCTGGAAGATTTATTCCCGCTTGATTTTGGAATTCCAAAACCAGAGCGAGGTCATCTTGCTTTCCTTGAGAAAGGAAATCCCCCAAAGAGGGTGGAGAGGGAGGAATTTCTGAGCGCCCCTGGGGCCGGGCGTCTCCTGAACAGGGAAGGGAGGGTTGGGGAAAAAGAGGGCAGCAGAACACAGTCCCGCCTCCTCCCCCTGGGAAAAGGCCTAAATCCGTCTTGCCTTGGGTGAGCCAGAAGCCGTGGGCTCCATCTGCTGAGACCTTGTAGATACACACCCCACCGGACAAGTCCCAAACTGCTGATCTCTACTTTTATCTTCACTGGACTTTCTAAAATCAGATCCAGGAATAGAGGGTGTTGGTCATCCAGACACAGAACAGTGTGTTCTGGGGTCCGGGTGCCTGGGGCAGGAAGGAGCAAAGGGCCAAGAAGTGGAAAACTGCTAAGGATTTTTTTTTTTTTTTTTATTTTTTTTTTTTTGGCTGCACCGGGTCTTCATTGGTTTGCATGGGCTTTCTCTAGTCATAGTGAGCAAGGGCTACTCTTCACTGCAGTGTGTGGGCTCTGGGGCACACAGGTTCCAATGGTTGCACGTGGGCTCAGTAGTGGTGGTGAATGGGCTTAGTTGCTCCGAGGCATATGGTATCTTCCCAGACCAAGGATCATACCCACGTCCCCTGCATTAGCAGGCATATTCTTAGCTACTGTGCCACCAGGGGAAGTCCAAGATTTTTAAACTATTTATTTTTACTTATTTGGCTGTGCCAGGTTCTTGTTGCAGCACACAGGATCTCTTAGTTGTGGCATGTAGGATTTAATTCCCTGACCAGGGATCGAACCTGGGCCCCCTTACATTGGCAGCCTTAGCCAATGGAGGGAAGTCCACGGCTCAGGACTTTTAAAATCATCTTCTTGGTGTTACTGTTTATTTTATCATCACATCTGCTCTACTGGGACAGGTAATATTAAGCACAATTTACAAATGAGAAGCTAAGGACTTGCTTTAAGTGTCAGAGTCAGGACTCACACCAAGTCTGGCCTCAGAAGCCTGTGCACTGGGACGCAAGTGTGTGCACACCTCTACACGATATGGCCCAGCCTGAAACTGGTTGGTGGCTCTGGATTTTAGTTGACTCACTTAAAAAATATTTGCTCTGCTTACTTTCATTCCACCAGCATGGAGCATCTACTATCATGTGCCAGTGGGCTAGACTGAGTGCCAGGAATGCAAGGATCTACAAAATCAAAGTCCTGCCAAGAGTAGTTTATATACCAGTGTGGAAGACAGACTCACCCACAGATCACCTCAGTGCAGCGTCTACACAATGCCCAGGTGGTACTAAAGTTTAGATGAGATGATACATGCAAGCGTTGAGCAAAGCCAAGGGTTACCCTGATCTCCCCAAGGCTGAGCCAGCTCTCTTAGGACCAGAAGGAGAAACAAGAACAGGATGGGAAACTCTTGCAGAGAATCTCAAGGCAGTTCTTCCCTCTCAGCAGTGCCTCCATCCACCTAGGATTGTGACAGGGCCATCCTTTTCTTCCCCTTTTCTCCTTCCTCCCTTCCTTTCTTTCTTTCCTTCCTTCTTCCACTGTTTTATGCGTGTCCAGAGAGGTCCTTGGTGGCTGGACCCATCCGACAATAGTAAGCAACTGGGGAACTTCTCAGCTAGGGAGTTGAGGATGATATACAACCTAAGAAGACCTCAGAGGGAGTTTTCCATCATCTGCTGTCTTTGAGTGTCTGCAATGTGAAGGAGTTCCCATGCTCTCGCATATTCCTGGATATGTCCCAATGTGATAGGAAAATCATTACTCATCTCTAATAACAGCCTCTCCTCTTCTCTGCCTATCATGGAGAATTCTGGGACAACACTGTATTCTCTGCTGAATTGGGGTAAAGGGAAAGGAGGGAATTTAAAGAAACCAGACTGGGTAGATTGATTTCCCAGTTCTGGAAAGTAACTCTCTGTGTTACTGGTGGAAGAGAAATAAAAAGACCCTGAGAGTGAGATGAGAAGAAAATAAAAATGTGAGTGTTTGGGCTTAGGGAGAATTTTAGGAGTGTGGAGAGAGGTGATTGTTCTTGAGAGAGAGAGTTGTATTTGAAATGTACATGGTGAGACAGATTTTTTTAAAAGTGTTGCTCTGTTTTGAGCTGAATGCGGTTTTGGTATTCTTTGAGGGATTTCAGCTGAGACTAAGATTTCTTTGTGAATTACTTTTTGTCTGTCTGACAGTTGCTTCCCTGAGTATATCACTGTGTCAGGACTGGGTCATGAGGCAGCCTTGCTTTCCGTGACTTACACCACTGTTCACAGAATTCAATCCAAAATCATCAGTTCTAAGCTCTTTGTTTTATTACAGATAAAGACACAGAGAAATGCCAGATAGATCCCAGTTCCTTGTTTCACACCTAATTTCCTAACAAGGCAGTGGAGCTGCCCCAGTCCTCTGCTACTGAAAAAGAATGAGGGGAGATTGGCAAGCAGAGGAGAAAAGGGAGAGCAGAGAGAAACTATCCCCCTCCATTTCCTTCATTGGTACATCCCACATCTGAGTCACCTTCATGCTGGCAGGCAGTGCGCGTCCTCTCTCTCTGCCATTTTTTAAGCTATATGGCTTTGGGAAAGTCATCTCCTATCTGAGCCTTAGTTTGAAATTGGATTGGATTAATAAGAACAACTAACCTGCAGGGTTGCTGGGAATTTCGAATGAGAGCATAAGTGTAATTTGACCTGTAAGCTACAAGTCCTGGTGTGATAAAACAAATATGTCCATCCCTTCATCCCACCAAAGAGAATCCTTTCATTTTAACCTAATTTCACAAACCTCTTTCTCCACACTAAAAAAACGACGCATTTTTTCCTCCTAGGAGAGAGGTCAAATCATAATAAAAGGTTGAGAGAGAGGGGAAAGTTCAGAGGCTGGGGTAGAAGAGTTTATCTAAGGGAGAGGTTTGAAAATGGTGCCAGAGCAGCTTTAGGGTGAAAACTATCTGAATAGAAAAAGAAATAAAATTTGAGTTAATCTTGCTGGTGAAAGGTTGTTGTTGAATCACGTGAAGACACCGGGATTCTTGGCCCCTGGAGGAGAAGAATTCAATCCGGGGCCAGAGATGAGGCTTGATCGCTCAGAACTTTTGTGTAATAAAGTTTTATTAAAGTATAAAGGAGATAGAGAAAGCTTCTGACATAGGCATCAGAAGGGGGTAGAAAGAGTACCCACTTCCTAGTGTTAGCAATAAAGTTATATAGTCTCCAATGAATCCAAAGAATGTCTGGAGGTTGTAAAGACCTCATCAGATCTACTCCCATAATTTACATTTTAACAGAATTAGCCAGAAGGTTTAATCCAAAGACTGTCCTCAGGCAGGATACATCCTTGTAAAGACCAAGTTTAATCCAATAACAGAAGGTTTAATCCAGAGACTATCCTCAGGCAGGATACATTATTGTTATATAATCCTAAGGAATGTAGAGAAAGAAAAAAGTTTGTCCTTTCTTCCTCCTTGAGAATTCCAGACCCCTCTCTCCTTGGGGACCCCTAGACTCCTTATCAACCTACCTAGGAAATGACTCTCTCACTGGGACCATACATTTGAGTGCCTTTAACATCCCAGACTCTTGAGAGTCCCCTGGACTGCAAGGAGATCAAACAAGTCAATCCTAGAAGAAACCAACCCTGAATGTTCATTGGAAGGACTGATGCTGAAGCTGAAACTCCAATACTTTGGCCACCTGATGAGAACAGCCCACTCATTGGAAAAGACCCTGATGCTGGGAAAGGTTGAAGGAAGGAGAAGAAGATGACGACAAAGGATGAGATGGTTGGACGGCATCACCAACTCAGCAGACATGAGTTTGAACAAGCTCCGGAAGATAGTGAAAGACAGGGAAGCCATGTTTTGTGATCCATGGGGTCGCAAAGAGTCGGACACGACTTGGCGACTGAACAACAACAACATCCTTGATGATAAAGATGGAATTTCTTTTAAGTTATAAGTAAATGTGGAACTGAGTTTTCTGAATATGATGGCCCTCTGAGATTGTACTGTCTGGGTTTATGCATGGTATGAATATGAGATATGCCTGAGAGACTTTTGAGGGAAGAACACGTCCAAGCGTGTGGTCCCAGGTCTCCTTAGACCTGAGTCCAGCGGGCCTTGACCTCTGCTCCATCAAGCTCCTGTGTTTCACCCACAGCCCTGGGCTCAGGGAACCACGGCCACCATCTAGGGTGAGGCTGCTCCTTCTCATCTAGAAAGATCCCCTCCAGCCCCTCCCTCCAGCTGGGCAGACCATTCCCTCCTCCTGCCCTTATTCCTCATGAGCTGGACGTGTCCCAAGCACTGTCCCCAGCTGGCAGCTCTCACCTGTCAGCAGACTAAGGAGCGTCTACAGAGGGGGCAGCAGCAGGGGATCACGGAACCACCACCTGGGGCCCCAGAGCAGCCACCTGGAGACGAAACTCTTCTTATGCAAATCATGGGATGAAATTTTCAGGACCACACAGTTAAGTCTAAGCCCTCCCTGAGCACTTGAGATAATTTAGTGTCCATTCTCACGATTTTAGCTTCCCTGGTGGCTCAGCTGTAAAGAATCCGCCTGCAATGCAGGAGACCCGGGTTCTATTCCTGGGTTGGGAAGATCCACTGGGGAAGGAAATGGCAACCCACTCCAGTATTCTTGCCTGGAAATTCCAATGGACAGAGGAGCCTGGTGGGCTACAGTCTGCGCGGACACAACTTAGCGACTAAACCACCAGCACACTTACAATTTTAAGAAGCATCTGTCTGCTGACACCTCCCAAATATCTATCACTTTGCAGACTTTGCCTCTGAGCTCTAATCTCAGAAATCTAATTATCTGCTTGACATCTCTCCCTTGACTGTGTCTCACAAACATCTCAAACTTGAGATGCATACAACAGTAGATTCTTCGTAGCCATTCCCAAATCTGAGCCACCACCACTCCCCACCTGCTCCCTCCCTGCAACAGTGACACTGCCCAGGACCTAGATGCTGAAACCAGAAACCAGGGAGGTATCTTCAGTTCTTCTCTCTCCCTTAATTCCCGTATCTGATCCATCACAGCCTCTAAACCCACCAGCATCTTGCCATCTCCATTGCCCCCATCACACTCCAAGTGACCCTTCTCTCCCGTCTGTATGACTGGGGCATGGAGCTTAGAAGAGAAGGGGATTGAAAAGGAGGTACTTTTTTTTTTTTTAATTAATTTTTATTGGAATATAATTGCTTTATAAAGTTTTGTTAGTTTCTACTGTACAGTAAAATGAATCAGTCATTCATATACCTATATCTCCTCGTTTTTGGACTTTGTCCCCTTTCAGGTCACCATGGTGCATTAAATGAGTTCCCTGTGCTCACTATCATATTCTCATTAGTTATCTATTTTAGGCTCAGTCGCTCAGTCATGTCGAACTCTTTGTGGCCCCATGGACTGTAGCCCACCAGGCTGCTCTGCCATGGAATTTTCCAGGCAAGAATACTGGAGTGGGGTGCCATTTTCTACTCCAGGGGATTTTCCTGGAGTAGAATTTTCCAGGGATTGAACCTGTGTCTCCTGCACTGGTAGGCAGATTCTTTACCACTGGCGCCACCTGGTAAGCCCTATCTATTTTGTACATAGTATTAATACTGTATATGTGTCAATCTCAGTCTCTACATTCATCCCTTGGTATCCATACATCTGTTCTCTTTGTCTATGTCTCTATTTCTGCTTTGTAAATAAGGATCATCTATACCATTTTGCTAGATTTCACATACATGCATTAATATATGGTATTTGTTTTTCTCTTTCTGACTTACTTCACTCTGTATGACATTCTCTAGGTCCATCCATATCTCTACAAATGACCCAATTTCTTTTTTATGGCTGAGTAATACTCCACTGGGAAGGGGGCACTTTAAACACAAGGATAGAGCCTTGCTCCCTCTGCCGCACCCCTCAGTACTGTTGTGTGAGGTCAAAATTGGAAGTCTGAAAATCTGAGAATGGAAAGGACTTGGCTCTACTGCCCTCTGCAACTTGGGAAGGCAGGGATTCCAGCACTGACAAGGGGTGCTCTGTTAATAATGCAGATGAGCAGATCTAGGCAGAAAGAGGGCCTGAGACACTACCTTCCCCACAGATTTCCCCTTGCCCCACTCCGTTATCTTGGCTTCCTAGAAGATGGGGAGTAGATCTGATAACCCCCTGTGTATAAAATAGGACAAAGGTTATCTAGGGATAGAGAGCTTAGGGACCTGATAGGGGATCATCAAAAAGGGGGCAAGGGGCCCCAATGTGGGAAGCTTCAGGGTGGATGACCAAACTGGAAACCAAGGATGGGGCACAGTGGTAAGAGTCGAGATGAGGCCAGATTCCTCAGCAGTCACTTCCTGTTGCCTGGGGCAAGGGGACAAATGAGAAGGTACATGACAACAGCAGATACCAGCCAATGTGGGTCAGAGGCCTCTCCTTCAACATCAAAGATATAAGCCCCTTGGAGTTTTGAGCAAATTCAGAGAGAAAGGGAGAAGGAAAAGGAGGGAAATATTCTTTCCTTTTTCAAAATTTACTCTTTTTTATTTACTTTTGGCTGTACTGGGTCTTCACTGCTGTGTGTGAGCGGTCTCTAGTTTCCGCTAGTGGGGGCTACTCTCTAGTCACGGTGGGGGGCTTCTCATTGACCTCTCTTGCTGCGGAGCACAGGCTCTATATACCAGCGACTCAGTAGTTGCACCTCATGAGTGTAGTTGCTCTGTAACATGTGGGATCTTAGTTCCTGGACCAGGGATCTAACCCATGCCCCCTGCATTGGCAGGTGGATTCTTAACCACTGGACCACCAGGGAAGTCCGAGGGGAAGAATTCTGCAACCACTAAAAGTGTTCAAAACAGAGTCTCAGAACTCACTGTCCCTGCACAAGGAGGACGTGGACTCTCAGTAGCTGAGTTTCATCACAGAAAAATAAACAAAATTAAGTGTTTGCAGTGGGAAGTTTTACACTGGTGAAATGTGGGTCCAATCAGTTTCCTTTACTTAAAATAATCCAGCCCCCTTGCTTTGAGCCATAAGGTCCTGCATGGCCTGGCTTATACCCTCTTACCAGCCTTATTTCAAACTTCTCTTCCTGGACCAATAAATGCCAGCTGCCCTGGCTTTCTTTGAGTTCCTCCAATACTCTATCTAAGCCTTTTCCTGCCTTTGGATGTGTGCTCTATCGCCCCGCCTCTTTTTTGATCCTTCAAAAAGACAGCACCTTCTCAGGGACATCTTCTCTGGCTACGTTCTAAATGATTTTCTTTATGTCATTCTCTGCCTCTGCACTGGGTTCCATATTCCTCACATAGTGCTTCTTTCATCCTTTCTTTTCTTTCTTTCTCCATCTGTTTCGTTTTTGTTTTTGAATTTTGGCTGTGCTGGATCTTCAACTGCAGTACGCAGGCTTTCTCTAGCTGTCATGCACGTGGACTTCTCTAGCTGCAGTTCATGGGTGTGGGCTTGGTTGCCCAGCAGTATGTGTGATTTTAGTTCCCCAACTAGGGATAGAACCAGCGTCCCCCGCACTGCAAGATGGATTCTTAACCACTGGACCACCACGGAAGTCCCCTCTTTCTTTCTCTCTTGAGTTGCAATTAACATACAGTATTTTATTACTTTCAAGTGTATAACATAGTGATTCAATATTTTTATATATTATGAAATGATTACCATAATATGGCCAGTTACCGTCTGTCACCATACAATGTTACTCCAGTGTTACTGACAGCATTCCCCATGTTGAATGTTATATCCTTATGACTTATCTATGGCTGGAAATGTGTAATTCTTGATCCCCTTTCACCCACCCGTCCCCTCTAGCAACCAGCAGTGTGTTCTCTGTATCTGTGTCCATTTCTATTTTGTTTGGTTTGGTTCTAGGATTCCACACTGAAGTGAAATAATGGTATTTGTCTTTCTCTATCTGAATGAACCTAACACACTACCCTCCAGGTCCATCCATGTTATATTAAATGGCAAGATTTCATTAGGCTGAATAATATGAATATTCCAGATATTGTATTTATATGTGTATATATATATATTCTTTGCCCATTTATCTGTTGATGGACATTTAGATTGTTTCCATATCTTGGCTATTGTGAATAATGCTACTATACACATAGGAGTGCATATTTCTTTTCAAGTTAGTGTTTTCAAATTTTCTTTCGCTAAATACACAAAAGTGAATTGCTGGATCATGTGGTAGTTATAGTTTTTAATTTTTTGAGGCTCCTCCATACTGTTTTCCATTGTGACTGCACCAATTTACATGCCCACCAACAGTGTAGGAGGGTTCACTTTTCTCCACCTCCTCACCAACACTTTTTTCTGCGTCACTGTCTTTCTTTCTGGCTTGCTGCCTTTCTCCCCACTGGGGAAAGTCTCAGCCTAGAGTCTCTGCACCTGCTGTCCCTCCACAAGAACTCCCCAAAGACAGAGACTTAGACTTTCCTTCCATCATCAGTATGTACAAAGCTCCTGGCACTGCGTGTAGTAGGTACTTAATAAATCTCTGTTGACTGAATGACTCTCTGAGCCCCTAGAACACACCCAGTAGAGTGTGTAATGCAGGGTAAATGTGGGTTCAGTGACTGTGGTCCAACTGAGCCGTCCCTGAGGCTACTCAGAAATCACAAGTCATACCACACCCATCTCTGGATAGAGTGTGTGACGAGGGGCGCCTGGCTCAGGGTTTCCCATCTCACCATCATTCATCCGGACCTCCTGGAGGGAACACCTCACTGACTTTCCAAGTGAGAAACTTGAGGCCAATTGAGATGACTGACTCTCCAGTTACTTCATGATGGAACTGGACTCAGTGTCCGAGCCTCTGACTCCCAGTCAGTGCTGTTTCTCCCACATCAGACAGCTTTATCCTAAATTCAATTTCTTCCTCAGTGTAAGTAAAGGAATTTTATTCCCTCTCCTTCAATAAAATGCCAACTTGGCCAACTTGTAAAGAGACTAAAATTTGTGAATACTCTGGAGAGATACATACATTTATCTGCATGAAAAAAAAGAAAAGTGTCATGTTCTTTAAGAGACTCAGGGAAATCTTTAAGGTTTTCTTTAAACTACTTTAATGCTTTGATGGTTTGAAGAAAGCATATCAGAAATCTCTGGAGAAAATGGCTAAATGGGCCTAAGGTATTATACCTGGGCTGGAGCTGCTTTAAATAAAACCTTCTTTCACCTCATATTGTTTCCTGAGTAGAGCAACATAGATAACCTCTTGTTACTATTTTGGTTTTTTTAGTGTAATTTCAATGTGCTTTGGATATTAACAGAGCCATCACCTTTACTCCCCTCACACTCAAATAATAGTTAAACCATGGGTGTTACGAACATCAGCTCTACCTGAGCAGTCTGTTTTATTCCTTCACTATTTGCCCAGCATGTATGACAATTCTTCACATGTAGCAGGTGCTCAAAAAAGACGTGGATAAAAATTTATTGACCATCTGCTATAGCCTGGGTACCCAGCCTGTGTGCTGAGGGTCAGAGGTGGACCAAAGACACATGTCCCTGCCCTCATGGAGCCTGGAGAAGGGAGACAGACAAGATAGGTCTTTATTTTAAAGCATACACACAAACACACAAAGAAATACACGTTGAGAAAAAAGTCATGAACATAGTGAACAGACTGCAGTAATCAGGCACTCACGGAACAGGTAAACAAAGCTACTTAGATATGGTTGTCAGGGAAGGTATATTGGAGAAAATAATTTTTCTTTGAGGCATGAGTGAAGAGGAGGGGCAGGGGCAGAGACTCAGAGGTTTAGCACTCCAAGTGGAGGTCTAGTGGGTACAAAGACTCTAGGAGAGGATGAAGTTCAGTGTGCCCTAGACCATGAAGAGTCTGGCATCATTGCAGTTGCTCAGCAGGCAGCATGTCACATTGGGTGTACTCTAAGGGAAATGTGAAGTCATTGATGGGATTTAAGAAAAGGAGTGACATGATCTCACTTATGTTATAAGAAAAGCACTCTGGGCTGTGAGGAGAAAGGATTAAGAAGCTAGAGGACCAGTATTGCAACAGATGAGGTGGAAGTGGGTAAGGGAGATATTAATAGATGGAAAGGAGACAATGGTCTCAAAGTACACGCTGGAGGAAAAACGACCAGGTTAGCTGAAACTGTGGCTCTCGGGGTTAGGGAAGGGCTGGGATTGCCAGGAGGATGGGAAAAGACTTCGGGAGGACCAAGATAAGGAGAAGAACAGAATCAGTCTGCAAACGTATTCAATAGGGCTTCCCTGATGGCTCAGTGTTGTAAAGAATCCACCTGTGGTGTGGGAGACCTGGGTTTGATGGCTGGGTTGGGAAGATCCCCTAGAGAAGGCCTGGAGAATTCCACGGATTGTATATAGTCCATGAAGTTGCAAAGAGTTGGACACAACTGAGCGACTTTCACTTTCATATTCAATAAGGGTAAAAGGGCTGGAATGACTTTTACCCTTACCATTTCCTAACAGTATTCATAGCTTTATCCTTTCTATAATAGGAAAACAGAGACAAAAATCAGTGAAATTTCAGTTCCCATGTGAATTATGAAGATTGGTTGGCACGAGAATGAACCATCTAGCAAACCTAATAAACCGTATTTCCCTGTGGTTCTTCTTATTGGCTGAGTTGATAGGTCATAGTATATCAGGGCCTCACACGGTCAGTGCTCCAACAGCTCTTCCCAGTTTGAATGAGTGCACGAGGCACAGAGACTAGTATTTCCCGGAATCGTTCAGCATGGAGTGGGTGGCAGGGTGAGTGGCCAAGGAAGAGAGGGATGTTCATTTGGCAGCTCAGAGCTCTCTGTGCCCCCAAACCAGGTGATTTCTTGGTGCACAAGGACATTCATGAGTCACATGGGTAGGCCTCTTGGGAGTAGTGCCTAAAGGAAAATAAAAATAGTGCTTTTGGCTGTTGGTTTTCTTCTTTTGTCCTGGGAGGCCCCTGCTTTCCCTGGCTGCTCCTCCCTGCCCCCATCTGCTCCCTGCCCCCCACCCCAGCTTTCAGAGGAGCTGGTACTGGACACTAACTACCCTTTCTCACTTGACATCTTGTCCTGCAGAGCAAGCTACTTTCTTGCCAAATCTCTACGTCAACAGATGTCAGCTGCCCCCACGGCTTCCAGGGTGAGCAGGGAGGATGCTGCAGCCAGTGTTCAGGGCCAGAGAGGAAGGTGTCATGTGAGGGGCTCATCACCTGGTCCCGGAACTGAAGACCACAGAGCTCTGCGGCTGGACCCCAGCCACTCAGACCCAGCTGGCAGGTCCCTGAAGAAGGTGAGGGGCCAGAAACACCACAGGACAGGACCCTGGCTTCCTCCCCACCCAGCTGCCCCATCCTGACTCCCCTCCAGAAACTGGAGGGGCTGTGCTTTCTTTGGACATAGTCTGAGGCTGAGATCAGCAAAATCTGGACCCTTCGACAGTATTCCAGAAAAAGCCTCTGCTGTGCTGACCTAAAGGCCAATGAGCCTTTCTAGGAGGTCCTCTTCTCTGATTCACCAGCTCTGCCTCTCCGCCACTCTGATGTCCCTGGGCAGTGGCCCTTTGTCTTAGAGCCTTTCTCAGAAAGAAGGGAAAGAAGGAGATCAGTGCCAAGCCTGGGCAGCCCTCGCAGTGAGCCGGCATGGCCAGATCGGAGAAACCTGAGTTTGTTTTCAGAGCTAGCCATCCTCCCAGATCTGGCCTGGGTGACTTGTCTCCGGGTGATCTGCCTACTGTCCTTCCCAGTCCCAACACTTAGTGCTGGTGGCATGGTCTTCTGCAGTAGCCTGCAGGAGTCTGCCTCCCGCAAGGGAGATCTTACGGAAGTCTACCCAATTTATACTGACCCAAGGACCCCCAGGGACAGGAAGCTGGCTGCTGTCTTGTGAAATAGGACCCTACACCCTGACTCCACTCACGGTTGATTGGACGAGAAGGGCCAATAGGAATCTTTACCCTGTTATTAGGATTAGAGGCAAGAGAGACAGAAAAACACAGAGACAGAGAGATTTGGTCCTTCCGTGAAGCTGTGGTTGGCCTTTCTCTGCTGTGACTCTTGAGATGTAGAGGCAGCAAGTCAGCAGAAAGAATGAACAATGAGTCAGATACACAGAAAGAGGCAAAGACGAGAGATAAATTTACTTCAAAGATTCCCCACAGCATTAGTTTTGGGTTTCAAGCCTCCCTGAGGCTCATTCTTGCCCACTGGGGTTCATGACTATTCAAATAAAGTCCCTCTTCTTCCTAAAGTGATTTCTCTCCCCACCACCGACATAGACTGACGCAATAATAACACTATTATATTTCTTTAATTCTAATACACACTATCAATTTAAATAATGTTTGTGTGTCTGTCTGTTTATGTGTGTGTGTGTTGGGGGAGAAACACGACATTAAAAATAAATATTGTCTGTATGACTTATTCCAATTTCAAAAATGTTCAACATGAAAAGCATGCATCTTAACATTGAGGAAATAGGACACTTCACTTACACAGTCTCTGGTTCTGACTCTTAATTAGGTAAAATGGTCCATTTAAATGCAATTAAATTGTGTTTGTCTCCAAGTCATTAAGGAGTAGCTGGAATCTATGTGTTACGATTTACACGAGAGCCACTTGGGTTAGTGTTTAGCTGGTCAGGAATAGCCTTAGTCAGTTTCCTACCAACCCTGCCATGGGTATCACAACCATGATCATAACTGTGGGACTCGTTATGGATCATAATTGTAAGAGGATTTCCCTGTTAAGAGCATTATCCAAGCTCTTATTGTCGCTCTCATGGAGGGACACAGTCAGAGAGCCACATTAAGCTGTCCATTTTTTCCAGGGAGGCTGCCTACCCACTGCCTGTCTGCCGACTGTGTTCACTTTCTTCCCTGCCTCCAATTTCTTCTGGCGACCCCCAAGATGGGGGTCCAGATAGAGGCAGGAATGGGTCGGCCCAAGCATAACAGCACTCTACAGAGGCCTTGCAAACACTCAGTCTTAGAGTGGTGTGGAAGCCATCGAATCCCCTGCCTCCTCTGCCAGATGCAGAACTGCGGCTCAGAGAGTTTGAGCAATTTGTATAGGGTCACTTGGCCAGATGACGGCACAACCCAGACTCGAGCCAGGTCCATCAACCTCCCATGCTGGACTCCACTCACTCTTATCACCACCCTATACATGTCTGCTAAGTCGCTGCAGCCGTGTCCCACTCTGTGCAACCCCATGGACTGTAGCCCACCAGGCTCCTCTGTCCATGGGTTTCTCCAGGCAAGAATACTGGAGTGGGTTGCCATTTCCTTATCCAGAGGATCTTCCCAAACCAGGGATCAAACCCACAACTCTTATGTCTCCTGCACTGATAAGCAGGGTTCTTTGCCACTGGCGCCACCTGGGAAGCCCTACCACCACCACTCCTCTTCCCCCGCAAAGCAGAGAGGCTGGGCATCCAGCATGGGTACATGAGATGAAGTCTGACAAGTGACTAAGAGCATGGAGCTGGAGCCAGAGTGCCCAGGTTCAAATCCCAGCTCCACCACTCCCCGGCAGCCTGCGCTCAGCCCAGCTACCTAACAGCTCTATGCCTCAGTCATCCTATCTGTAAAATGGAGATAAAATCAGTATCTATTGCTTAAGAGCATTGTAGCATTATTAAGTTAATGAGTAAAGCATTTTGACCACTGCCTGGCACGTGATACACTCTATATGTATGTTTACTTAATAAAGTCAAGCAGCCTCTGATGCCCCGGGGTCTGAGGAGTCGTCTGGAGGTAGAGCCATCCCAGGCCATCAGGTGGACAGAGTCCCTCAGCCCCAGGCTGAGGGGCTGTGTTGCAAAAGTGGCCAGGAGCAGAGCCGAGGAAAGAAGGAACAGGACAGGCAATGCAGCCTGGGTGACCTCAGCAGATGCCCCATCCCCATTCCTCCCAGAGATCTCCATGTCCTCTCTAAGCACACCTCAGCTAGTGGTGTCCCCCAGGAGCACTGCTGGTGGCAGTGAGGCCGCCTGCTGAGTGGCCAGTTCCCTCCACCTCCCGAAGCTGGGCTTGGGAGAGGAGAAGGTTCCAGACACTCCTGCTGAGGAGGTGGTGAGAGCTTCCAGAAGTCTGGGTCCACCTGCTGAAAGCTCTTAAACTGTGGGGCAGGGTCACCAATCAGATCAGATCAGATCAGTCACTCAGTCGTGTCCGACTCTTTGCGACCCCATGAACTGCAGCACGCCAGGCCTCCCTGTCCATTACCAACTCAGGAACTCCTAAAAGAGGAGGCATTTCTTATTGGTTTTTTTGTTTGTTTGTTTGTTTTTACCAACTTGCATCTTTAAGGGTTAAATCAAACAGGAACAGTGAGGTGAATTCCATTCCAACTGGCAGTTCTTCTCCCTTCAGGGTCCTCTCAGAGGCTCGTGGGAAATATGCAGGGCTTGGAGATCCTCAACCCTGGCTTCATGATCCTAACATCCCCTTCAGATCCTCACACAACCTCTCAGAAATGTGGGAAGAATCTTCTCTTGTTTTTTTTTTTTCCTGAGCACGCTCTCTCTCTCCCCACCCCCTTTCTTCCTTTCTTCCCTCTCCCCTCACTTCCCCAGGTTTATTCAAGGTCCAGGCTTGATGTTCAGGCAGAGACACCATCTGAGACTCAGCTGGGGTCTCCTCGAACCTGAACCACTCCCAGTAAATCCAGGGAGACGACAGAGGATGGTGGAATCGGGGAGAGGGGCAGTGGTGCGCTGAGCACTCTCTCTCAGTGGAAAAGGCAGCCATCAGTCACAGCTGCTCTCATAAAATACACCTTGAAGCCAGGGGAGGGAGCTGCCTCAGGCTGCCAGGCCTGTATTCCAGCTCACAGCTGGGGACTTGAGGAGGAGTGCTGATGGGGAAGCCTGAAGGGAAAAGGAGGCTGGAGCGGGAGGAGCTGGCAGGGGACCCTGCTGGACAGACAAGACGAAAGGAAAGGAGATACGGAGGGGCTGAGTGACTGAGGGAAGAGGAGGCAGGCTGGCCCATGGGTGGGCCAAGGGAATTCAGGAGCCAGACGGGAAGGTAAATACCTGCTTTCTCCTAATAGAAAGCCACCAGGCTTCCTTTAAGAACCACCTTCCTCTCTGGAAGCCTCTGCTGCTCTCTCTGTGGGGCCCTCCTGCTGTAGCCTCAGGCCTGAGTCCTTCAGAGAGTGAGACACACAGAGCTGGTAATTCAGGGCTCCTCCCCAGGGGGACACAATCGCCCCCCCAGCCCCACCCCCACGCCTCCAGGCAACCCTCCCACTCAGCATGCCCACTTTGTATCCGGTTTTAATCCTCCAAACTGAACCAGGGTCAGATAAGAGCTCTGCCAAGGCACCACACTTACCTCTCAGGCCCAGCTTTCTGTTAGAGAACTGCTTATGTTAGCCAACAAAGGGCCAGTGGGCCTTTTCTAGAATTTGTATGCAGGGCCCAGGTTCACATAGTTAAACCTACTTCTGTGTTTTCTGATCTCACCAACATGGGATTTTTTTTTTTTTTTCCAGACAACTTTATCTTATCTGTCTTTTGGGGATGTAATAACACAAGATACACTGCAGACTTAAATGGTAAGAGTCAGGATGTGATATTAATCTCTGAGAATACTCAGCTTTAAAAGCACCAAATGCTGAATAAATTGAAGCACTCAGTCATGCAGACTAGACCAAAGGGAGGGGAAACTGAGGGCAACCACAATGGAGACAAGACTTAAAAGGAGCTTTGGGATCTGCCTAAGCACGAGGATAGACCTGAGATGCAAGCAGACGCTGCCACCAGCCAGCCCTGGGCTGAGTCGGGAAAAGGGATTCTAAAAGGTCAGAAGGACGGCCCTTGAGTCTGAGTGACAGCGTACTAGCTAAGCCCACGAGGACCCACCCCAGGATCACTCTTAAATTATTCTGGCCCAGAAGGAAATTCCACAACTTGCTTGGATCTCACCGTTTCTCACCATGGAAAATTCCCAGCCTCACCCAGGTCTGGGCACCCTGCCCTGCCACTCTCCCCGCGGGTTTCTGGGCCCTGAAAACCTCCGCACATTTGCCCTCGTCTTGTTGGCAGCAGTGACAACTATCCGCTTGTTGGGAACCACCAGACCTATGGTGTCAGTGTCACCAGGCAGGGCCGTCTGTCCTGGCGCAGAGCTGGGATGCATGGGCTCCCGTGGTGGTGGAGACCCCAGAGAGAAGGCCTCCACCCATCTGTCCAAATTCCTTTGGAGGAGAAGGAACAAAACCCAGGAGAAGGCCAGTGCCCAGAGAACCCTCCAGGGGATACTCAGAGTCGGTAAAATAAGTTCTGGCTATCCCAGCACTCGGAGGTGTTACTGAACATTTCTAGATAAACGCAAAGGAAAACTCAAACTGCAAGTGGGTTGAGAAGGTCACCTCTGCTGTGGAGGCAGAATATCAGCCCCCTCAAATGCTGACATCCTATTTCCTGGAACCTGGGCATGTGTCACCTTGTATGGCAAAAAGGACTTTGCAGATGCGATTAAGTTAAGGATCTCAGGATGGGGAGATTATCCTTGATTATTCAGATAGACCCAGAGTAATATCCAGGTCCCTCTAGGAGGGAGACAAGAGGGCCAGAGTCAAAAAGATGTGACAAGGAAAGCAAAGGTCGAGCGGGTTCCATTACTGGTCCGGGAAGACTCCACATGCCTTGGGGTGACTAGGTGCACCACAACTGCTGAAGCCCGTGTTCCCTAGAGCCTGTGCTCTGCAACAAGAGAAGCCACCGCAGTTAGAAGCCTGCAACTGGAGAGCAGCCTCCTCTCTCTGCAACTAGAGAAAGCCAGCACACAGCAATGAAGCCCCAGCTCAGTCATAAATAAAGAAATAATTTTTTAAAATAAAGGAAAGATGGAATGGGCAAGTCAACATATTCCTTCAAAACATCTAGAAGAGGAAGCAGCCCAACTGACCCATTTTAGACTTCTGGCCTTCAGAAGTGTAAGGTGATGCATGTATATTGATTTAAACCACTAAGTGTGTCGTCATTCATTATAGCAGTGAGAGGAAACTAATACTCTTCTAAGCTACATGACTTCTCCATGACCCAAACCATTTCTGGGTGAGCCTGAAACATGGCGCCCCTCTTGTCTCTCTCCACAGATGACCTTTTCCTGGTGCTCCCCTCTCCTGACTTATTAATGCTGCTATTCATTCTCTCATTTCCAGCTATGAAAAAATTTGTTCTCCTCAGCTATCTGAAGGACCCACCATTACCATCTCATTGTTCCCAGTAAGAAAGCTGGAAGGAGAAACACAAGTCCACGGGCTCTGAAGAATGTGCATGGTGCCTTTCCCTCACTGACTGAAGGAGACGCTGGGAAGGGTCCCTCCAGCAGAAGAGTCAGTCATAGGTTTCTCCACTGGCCCTCCCAGACACACCCAGAGCGATGTATTGCATGTCTGTGTCATGTAGAATATAGCTGTCTGTCACAGGAAGCCACCCCTGGGGATGGCCAGGGCTCTGGGCTTCCCCGAGAGGTGTGCTGGAAGGCCACAGATTATGTGTCCGCCCCACCCTCCCACCCATCCCTGCCCCAACTGTCCTCTGGGTAATCTGTTCAGACAAATATCCAAGGAGACCTTTCTTGGCCTTCTATACAGCCTCCTCCAGGGAAAGGGGTTTGTCTCTACTCCCCGCTGCATAGACACAAGCCCATTGCAAGATCCTCTGAGCCCCAGTTGGCACAAGTCACTCTCTTCTGCTCTAGCTTTCACACCACAGGCAGTGGCTCACAGGCCTCAGGGCCCCGCCAACCTTTGATGTAAATTCTGTTCCATTTCAGCATACTCTGTGCTTCCCCTGAAAGCCACATTCAACTGAATTTATTTCACCCCAGAGTCTGTCTGGGCCTTCCTGAATAGGTACTGTGGTGGGCATAAGAATACCCCATCCGGTCTTCCTGGCCCCAACTCAGATGCCCACGGACAGCTGAGCACTGGTGTGTGGGAGGCTCCCAGGGTGCCCTAGGGAGGGGGCTCTGGGCCCACTTCCTGTCTGCTCTGGTCAATGAGTCAGAAATAAGTCACATGTTAAGTGGCGAGAACTGAGGAACTAGAACACAGTTTGGGATTAGGTTATCACATCTCCCAACTCCTCACCATGTTGATTAATAGTAATTATCCAGTGTAACTTCCCAGGCACTTTAGAGATCCCTTCTCATCCAGTTCACTCAATTACTCCATGATTCTACTGGGCTTCTGTGAAAAGTCACCAGCTTCAACCAAAATAACAAGCCCCACCCAGGAGTTTTCCTCCTCCTTCTTACGCCTTCTTAGATCCTGTCTCTGTTAACACCAGCACATGCATGCAGACGCCTAGACAGAAATGTCTGGTAGAAACCATAGGGTCTCATCCTATTCTACATGTGCCTAATCCATCTCCAAGTCCTGGAAAACCAACATCTCTGGCTGCGTATGCAGGTGGGAAGGAGACAGCCCTTCAGGCGTGAATGTAAAACAAGAATGAAACACCAAATGACCATCCACTACCCACCCCTGAGGCAGGTGGTTGGGAGTGAAGGGGCTCTTTTTCTGATCCATGGCTGTCTTTGCTGCAGCTGGGTTTGAAGATGTTTCTACTCAGGTCATCTCCAGTTACAGCTTGGCTTTGTCTCCTCGGGCTGAACATTTCTCCCATCTAATATGATGCCTTCCTGAAGCTTAAGGAAAAATACAACTTCCCAGAAGGGAAACATCCGTTCCTCTGGACGCCTTCTCTGTGACCCAGGTGAAGTAGATCAACCTTTCTCTGTGCTCCCCTGGTAACACGTGCATACCTCTTTTTGCAATTATCTCAAGTACTGTCAAATGACAGTACTTTCATTGCATCCGTTTCTATATATGGTTCTTCAACTAGACTGTAGGCTCTTGGAAGTCAGGACCAGTTTATCTTTTAATCTTCATCCTAATTAATGCTTGGCACATTACAGATGCTCATCAATGTTTGTTGGACAATCTCTGAATGTAAGAGGCTGGCCTATCCTTTGTGCACAGGATGTTCTTAGGAGATGAAGGTTTACAAGGAGAGTAGGAGGCAGAGACCTTCAATGGCAAGAATGTCTGAACTCTATGAAATTTGTTCCAGGGAAGAACTAAAGCCAAATCAGAAATTACTCTCTGAATTTACATGATTTCCTCTACTACCAACTTTATTCCCTGGCAACAGACTTTCATGGCTTCCTATTTCAACACAGCAAAACTCAGCTTGTTGGTTTTTAACCAGTATCTGCACTATTGTGTCACTAGAGTAGCACCATGATCAAATGTAAGCCTAACAGAGTAGATTAGGAATGAAGCTAGGAGGATGAGATTAAACTTGACAACTGTGAATATCATGAGTCATTGTCTCCTCCACTTTTCTTTGAATCCTTACATCAGGCTTCTGTTACACACGGCAGACTGAATACATGCGTTTATTGCCACTCTCTTGAAACCCCACTAAAATGACATTACAGGAATAAAAAAGTAAAACCGTCAAGGACAGAGAAACTCGGAGGGGGGACAGAGAAACTCGGAGGGGAGACAGAAGATGCCTACACATTTTTTGGAAGGTCAAAATACATGCATGAGTGGTGATTGACATGGCAGAGTGGGGAAAGCCAAAGCTTAAACATCTAGAGCTAATTTGCACCGTTGAACCTAAGAATGACTCGGGATCTGAGACACCATTATCTTAGAAAGCATGGAGCGGAACAGAGAATGAGTAAAAACTGATGCAACGGGCTGCTAGGCCTGCACAGCCCCTGGCCTCTGTGGAGCAGGCTTGCTGCCCCTCCTTGACCCTGGTGGGAAATGAGAATATTATTCTCTGGAACAAATGATCCTAAAAGGTTCTAGATTCTGGGAAACTGGACACAGTGAAGGGCAGAAGGAAAGTGGCTTCTGGAACACAAGGGGATTAAGAGGGTCTCCATGCCAAAAGTGATATCCACAGTTCCCTTTCTTATGAGGCTCCCAGGACTCTGGTTCATGTTCCTCAAGCAGAAGACTGACGACTCTTTTGTTTTTTAATGAAATTTTTATTTATTACTTTTTAATGTTTATTTATTTATTTTTGACTGTGCTGGATCTTCCCTGCTGCATGGGTCTTTCTGTAGTTTTGGCAAGCAGGACTACTCTCTAGTTGCAGCTTGCAGACTCTAGAGCACAGGCTTAGTTACTTGCAGCATGTTGGTTCTTCCTGCATCAGGGATAGAACCCGTGTCTCCTGCTTTGGCAGGTGGATTCTTTACTACTGAGCCACCAGGGAAGCCCAGAAGATTAAGAACTCTTCTTTAGAGAAGCTGATGGGCTCAAGAGAAACATGAATTGATGCTGATGGAACCACTCGTGCATATTCCTAAAGCCCACTAGTCAACAGGCTCCAACTGGGACTCAACAAGGCCCGGCTTATGAATGGGCAGTCAAGGATCACCAGTTATTTGAGGAAAGCATTCAATATAAAGGCAGAAAATCATAATAAACAAATGCGGTTTGGGGTGGGGCTCAGAGAAACAGAGGAAATGCAGAAAATAGGGGGAAAAATTAAAGATGTAATATCCTCAGAGAGATATAAGATCTTGCTTTCATGAAATGAGAAGAAAATTCTATATCAAACAATCATTCATTCATTCATTAGATATTTACTGTGCTAATTGTGGATGGCACTATTCTAGGTCCTAGAAACACAGAAACAGCACTAAAAGAGAAAACATTTAAACATCCCTGTCCTCATGGAGCTTTCATTTCAGTGAGAAAGAAAGATACCAAACAAAAAGTAAATAAAATATAGTATGTCTTATTATGACATATGCTATGGAGGAAAAAAAAAGATAGCAGGGAAATAAGCTAGGAAGAGTTAGCAGAAAGGGACTATATAAATTTAACCATGACGATCAGGGAAGACCTGAAGGAGGAGGTGCATTTGAACAAAAAATATAAAGGAAGCTAGGTAGCAAATATGAGAAAGAAAGACTCATGCCAGTTAAAAATATTATGGCCAAAATTTGATATTATAAGAAAAGTTAGAAGATTAGGTTGAAGAAATCACATAAGGTAAACCATAAAAACAAACAGCAATAGGAGAGAGGGGGAAAAAAGGTAGAAGGTAAAAGATGAATCCAGGAGGTTCAATCTGATTAAAAGCCTTCCCAGAGACACACACATTTATGGTGTACTAATTCTCAATAAAAGCAAAGCAATGGGGTAAGAAACGTCTTTACAACAACAGCAGCCACTGAAAGTACTAGGTGCTGAAACTGCCGGATACATGCAGGGAAGAAAGAACTTCAACTCCTACCTAGCACTCATAAAAGTAAATCTGACATGAAGTTTAGCGTATTTATCTAAATATACAGGCTGAAAACCATAAAGCGTCAAGAAGAAAATTTAAGATAATAAATTTGTAACTTTGCAATAGTCAAAGATTTCTCAGGACAGAAAAAGTACTAACTGTAACAGAAAAAAATGATAAATTGAACTTCTGACAGGTCTTAAGACTTCTGCTCATCAAAAGATACTTTTAAGAAAACGAAAAGGTAAGCTGACCAATCGGAGAAAATACTTGCAATTTATGTTATCAAGGACTTCTATCTAAAATACATAAAGAACTCCTACAACTCAATAATAAAACATTAAACCAATGAAAAGAACATGCATGAAAACTTGAATATTTATTGAATACATATTTTTAAACCTTTTTTATTTTGAAAATAATTATAGATTATGGGAAGTTACAAAGAGAGTACAGAAAGGTCCCATGTACTCTTCACTGACTATCCCCCCTTAGTTATATTTTACATCACTTTGTAACATTTTAAAGACTGACAATTTAAAAGATTGACAATGCCGAATGTTGGTGGTGATGTGGGAAAACTGAAACCTTCATAAATTGCTGATGAGATTGTAAAATGGCTATCACTTTGGAAAATGATTTGAAAGTTCTTTATAAAGTTAAAGAGATACGTGTTGTGTAACTCAACACACCAGAAATTCTATTCTTAAGTACTTACCAGAGAGAAACAAAATCATATGTCCACAAAAATACTCCCGCAAGAATGTTTATAGCAAGTGTATTCACAATAGCCCCAAATCAGAAGCAACCCAAATGTTAACCAACAGATTATATAGTATTCATATAATGGAATAGTACTCAGCAGTGAAAAAGGATAAACTGTGCTACTCCTAAGAACACGGAGAAATCTCAATAACATTATGCTGAGCAAAGAAAGCCAAATGCAAAACAATATACAAAGGATAATTCCATTTACACGAAGTTCAGCCATGCAAAACTGAAATCTGATGATAGAAATTGGAATGATGGCTTTGTATTGAGGATAAGGATTGCCTGGAAGGGGGTATGAGGAAACTTTCTGTGGAGATGGAAATTGTCTGTATGTTGACTGGGGAGTTAGTTACATAGGTGTATCTATTTATCAAAATTCACTGGATTGTACATTTCAACTTGTCCCTCTATGTAAACTTTAAATCTGTTTTCAAAAGTGAAAAGAATGAGGGGAAAAAAGATTTCCACAATGAGAAAAAGAACGAGATAATGAAAGGAACGAAACAAGGGGAAAAACAAAAATTAAGTTTTTAATTTTTAAATCCTCATATCACTTTTTGATATATTATTTAGTGTTATTATTACAACATAGATGGTACAAATGAAAATCCAAGACATAAAGAGGTAAGTAATTTACTAAAAAAAAGTCCTGGATCTAGGTTTTCTTACTAACAATAAACTTAACCACCTCCCCTCTGTGGCAAGAAAAATACCATATGTTTGAGAAGCATCTACAATTGAAAGCTGCCATCAGTCTGTGGGCTATTATAATTATCCCTTCAAGAGTAATGGACCAAGGATTCAGCTGAAGCCTCTCTGTTGGCAGCAATCATTTCCTGCTCCATTTTTGAATTCTTAATCACTTAGATACCTTAAGCCATCAATATTCTCTATCCATTTGCACTATTACTGCCATTCTCCAAAGATCTAAATGCCTTGTGGATGATGCTGGAAGATGTCACAAAGCAGGCTTCTCTACAGAGAGAGCAGCTGTGCTGTGCTCAGAGCTTTTACACCCAAGGAATGGGACGGCTGGAGCATGCACACACTGATTCTTTATTTGCTCTCCAAATCTAAGGAATAAACTTAGTTCTCTTACTACTGATTTCATCTAGGTCCCCTTCCTGAAGAAAGTGTAGTACTGCTATATTTAAAATAGATAACCAACAAGGACCTACTGTTTAGCACAGGGAACTCTGCTCAATATTCCTAACAGCCTAAATGGGTGAAGAGTTGGAAAAAGAATAAATATGTGTATATGTATCACTGAATTACTTTGCTGGACACCTGAAGCTAACGCAACATTGTTAATTAACTATACTCCAATATAAGATAAAAAATTTTTAAAAAGAAAGTGTATACTGTGAACTACAGAAAACGAAATGTTACAGGATACAGATAGACGAGTAGGAATACATCTGAAAGCTCATAACCCTGATACAAGTATGGGAACCCTGAGTTCGTCAAATGAATAACGATTCATCAGAAAACTGGCAGCTAAGAGGGTTCTCAGAGATCATTTATTCCAAACACCCTCTCTTTACACATGAAAGAAAATGAGGTTCATTGTCCGTCTGTGTGAAGGTGGGGACGGGGGAAAAGAGAGACAAAGGGAGAGAGGGAGAAGGAGGTGACAATGTGGAAATAGCATTGAAATCTCAATTAGGAAATCTTGGTTTCACGTCCTGGTTTTCACTTGGAAGCACAATCTTGGCCAAGTCTTTAACTGAACCTCTGGTTCTCTCCGTACAATGACCATAAGAGAATCTGTGATTACTCGCCTGTTCATATGAGAATCAAATAAGAAGGTCTGAGAAGCTGTTTTGTCAAGCCTGTGTTAATGCTTGTTACTACTATTGCCCAGGTTGGCAAATGGGAAAGTTACAACTAGAAGTCAGGTCTCCAGAATGCACTCTGTTCATCTGGAAACCGCCCCTCAACTCCTCAGCTGGCCTCAGGGAGCTCTGTGTGATTAACCTCACGGCTTAGGAGGGAGCATCTGGCTTCAGGGGGTTATGAGGGAGGAGCAGTGGCAGCTGACCACTAGTGAGACAGTGTGGGCTTGGGAAAAAGGCAGGAAGTAACTAGAAACTGTCCCATGTCAGAAGGTTTGGCCAGGCAACCTTTTGGAGACTGCCCTGACCCGTTTCAGGCAAAGAAGACCGATGGGGAGGGCAGAACTGCGAAGACAGAGGAAATGTCTGCGGGGATCAGGACCAAGGGCCCCCAGGGCCTCTTGTTCCCTGCTGGCTGAGTTTGAAGGGTCCTGCCAGTTGCCCCTTCTCCCCCAGCCCTCTGCCAAGGTCCCACGAAGGGCAGGCGCAGCAGCTCCCGGAAATCGCTGCTTTAAATCTTCAGGGATTGACGTCCAGAGAACGTGCTTGGAGAGCATTGCTGAATCCCTTTCGGAATTTTTGAAAAGAGTTTAGAGTTAACAGCTTTCCTGTGGGAAGACACCCAGCTCAGAGAAACCCTGGATGCAAATCCTGAGCCATCATTCACAAGCTGAAAGTCCCCGGGTAACAGGTCTGAACTCTAATGTCCTTGTACTTACAGTTGGGATAAAAACAATACCTTCTTCTTTTTTTCAATTTTATTTATTTGATTAAAAAAATTTTTTTGGCCATGCCGCAGAGCATGTGGGATCTTAATTCCCTGACCAGGGATGGAACCCACCACCCCTCCCTGCACTGGAAGCGTGAAGTCTTATCCCACTGGACCGCCAGGGAAGTCCCAACAATATCTTCTTCATAGAATTATTGTGGGGAAGGTAATGATAATGGTTAATGCTAATTGAACTGCGTGCTGTGCATTGTTCTAAGCTCTAGACATGGATTATCTGAGTTGTCACAGAGTGTGTTTTTGATAACTCTTCTGGCACCTGGGAGTTACCATGCTCACAAGTAAAACGAAGCTCCTTTTGGGCGAGCATCTTCATCTCTGTCTCGGAGGGAGCCAGTGAGAGGCTGGGAAGGGGATGTGCCTGCCTTAGGGAGAGGGTGGAAGCATTCATTAATGCCTGAACTCACTCCTGGGAGGTGCTGCTGCTAAGTCACTTCAGTCCTGTCCGACTCTGTGCGACCCCACAGACGGCAGCCCACCAGGCTCCCCCGTCCCTGGGATTCTCCAGGCAAGAACACTGGAGTGGGTTGCCATTTCCTTCTCCAATGCATGAAAGTGAAAAGTGAAAGTAAAGTCGCTCAGTTGTGTCCGACTCTTAGTGACCCCATGGACTGCAGCCTACCAGGCTCCTCCATCCATGGATTTTCCAGGCAAGAGTACTGGAGTGGGGTACCATTGCATTCTCCGCCTGGGAGGTGAGGCCATTATTATTATTAAAAATCAAGATGCTGTAAGCACAAACATATGAAAGGAGAGTGGTCCTCTGAACATCAAGAGAGCCAGCTGGACTGATTAGAATGATTACAATGAGTAGGAAGTCTGGCCATTCCCTCCATCTTCCTTAGGGTCTACTGCCAATCAGCCTTGCAAGGCGCCTCAGCTCAGTGAATCAGACTCAAGCTTCTCCCTTCCTGGGTGCTGTGTCCCTGTAGGGAGTGCCGAAGAGCAACAGCTGTGCTAGCAAGCCAGCCTCTCACACGGCTACCACTGGAGACATATCCTCAAGTACACACAGTTGACTGACTGGTACCCAGGAGGTGGAGCAGCTAGTGCAATGGCCGTTTGGATCCTGACGCTGTTTCCTCTGGTTAGCTGCTTCTTGAGAAGAGCCGGACTGGGGAGTCTTTCCAAACACCTGGCGACTTAGGTATGAACATCCCTGCTCGGATGCTGGCAGGATTTATCCGCCAGGCCTGCCAAGCTGGGCTGAGGTAGATTAACCCAAGGATGACCTGCCAGGTTGTGGTTTAATTATCACACCCAGAAAGTGCCCTAATGGTGAGGGAGGAAAATGATCATGACCCAGAAGCCCCACCTAACAACATGAATTTATCCTAAGGGTGCGTCATAGTTATTAGAGTATTATCTTTAGCTGAGGTGGGCTGGAGTTCACCAAGGCTGCAAATGGGTTATTACATTAGATCCTGATGACAATCTATGAGCTAAAGCAAGACGTGTCTTTATTTTACCGGCAAAGAAACTGAGGTTCTCTGCCCAGCTAAGGGACTTGGCCCAAGGTCATACAGTTAATGGGCAGCTGAGCTAGCATGCTGCATAGACCTGGCACTTAGTAGGCGCTTTAAGAATAAAAAAAGACTGGATTAAGGTAGGTTTTCTCAGCCTCGGCACTGCTGACACCTTGGATCAGATCATTCTTTGATACGGGAACTGTCCTGTACGTTGTAGGATGTTTAGCTGCATCCCTGGCCTCCATCACTCAATTTCGGCAGTTCCCTATCCCATTCAAGTGTGGGACTTCCCAGGTGGCCCAGTGGTTAGGATTCTGTGCTGAGACTGCAGGGGAGCAAGATTCTATCCCTGGTTGGGAAACTAAGATCTTGCATGCCACGTAGCAAGGCCTAAAAAAAAAAAAAAAAAAAAAGTTCCCCAGAAAAGAAAACTGCCCCAGACTGAGAACCAGGGAGTTAGGGTAGTAATAAGTGAAAGTCAGCTGAGGGCCCAATCCCAGGGCTTCATCTTACTCTGCAGCCCAAATTGTGAGCCACCCGGGATCAGGTGAGGACTAGCTTCTGACTGTGACCATGACATCAAAATAGATCTCATAGTTAAGAAGTAATTCTCTCCTGCATGCCAGTCCTAATGAAAATGAAATGGATCTCATTTCCCTTACAATTCTACTGCTACCTCCATTAGTAAAACGAAACCTCACTTTCATCTGGCCCTCTTATTCCTGAAGGAATCCATCAGGGCTGGAGATGGAACTCCTTTAGTCTACTCAAACTTCCTTTTGAGAGAAGAGAAATCATAAATAAGCTCTGGAAACACTTCTGATGATACAGAATAAAATAGAATATTTAGAGCCCTCACTGAATACCAGGCACTGTACTTAGCACTTTATATGCTGTCTCATTTAAACATTATTTTCTAGATATGGAAACTGAAGCTGAGAAAGTCAAAGTATCTTTCCCAGGACCATAGAGCTAGCAATGACGAAGCTAAGGTTTGAGCTCAGGCCTGACTCAGGCAGCGCTTCCTCCCATCCTAGGGCCGCTGGAACTCCCCCAAGCTCTTCCAGGTCTGCTCTCAGCTGGTTCAGAACCCCAGAATGGAGAAGGAATGTGAGAGCTGTCATCCAATCCCATCCTCCCTCCCAAGGCCCATCTCCTGATTCCATATGGTAGAAACCTTCCCCTGGATAAAAATGAAATTGTGAAAGTGTTAGTCACTCCGTTGTGTCTAATTCTTGTGACCCCCCAAGGACTGTAGCCACCAGGATCCTCTGTTCCTAGGGATTCTCCAGGCAAGAATACTGGAGTGGGTTGCCATCCCCTTCTCCAGGGGAGCTTCTCAACCCAGAGATCAAAACTGTCTCCTGCACTGTAGGCAGATTACTTACCCTCTGAGCCAATGGGGAAGCCCTCCGTTGGACAGCCTATGGTCAATTAAAATCACTCTTGCAATGCACCACCTCATCCTCTCCCCACTCCCACCCCCACCATTCACCCTCCTCCTGGCTGACTTGTCTCTGTCAATAAAATCACTCAATTTACCAAGTTATTAAGCCCTTGAAATCATCTTTGACTCTTCCCATTCACTCCCTTCTCCCCCACATCCAATCTTTCGCCATGTCTTATACCTGTCCCAATTCTGTCTCTAGACTCTGTTCTTTTTGCCTCTCACCTGGACTCTTCTCTTTTTGGGGGCTGTACTGTGCAGTTTGTGGAGTCTTAGTTCCTAACCAGGGCCTGAACCGGCATCTTTAGCAGTGAAATGGAGGAGTCCAAACCTCTTGACCGCCAGAGAATTTCCCTACCTGGACCGTTAATGTCCTCTCATGGTGATCCCCTCCAGGCCTTTAACCTTCAGTCTCACTATACCCACTGCCTCCAGACTAAACATCAGCAGCTAACTCTGATCTTGACCTTCAGTGGCTCCCAAGGTCAACATGGTTGAGTCCAGACTCCTTCCGGCCTCTGTCCCACTGATCCCCAGACAAATGAACATCTTGTCACCCCCCGTGTTCTACAACCTCTGTGTTTCTGCCTACTGTCCTGTCTGGAACAATCCTGCACCCCCACACTCACCCCTGGGATAGTCATTTCTTTCTCCCTTTCTTCTTGTGACAAAGCGAAGAGTCAAACATATGGAAACCCTCTCTACCCTTTAAGACCAAGCGCAGATGCTACCTCCTCCATGAAGCCTTCCTTGATTTTCCCAGTTGGAAGTGATCTTTCCTTCCTATTAAAAAATATATATATATTATATACATATATAATACATATGTATCATAATACATATATAATGTAGCATATATGTATTATATATAATACAATATAATTCTATTATAATGATGTTTTCCAATTGCAGTGCTGGAGAAGACTCTCGAGAGTCCCTTGGACAGCAAGGAGATCAAATCAGGCAATCCTAAAGGAAATCAACTCTGAATATTCATTGGAAGGACTGATGCTGAAGCTGAAGTTCCAATACTTTGGCCACCTGATGCAAAGAGCTGACACATTGCAAAAGACCCTGATGCTCAGAAAGACTGAAGACAAAAGGTGAAGAGGGCGGCAGAGGATGAGATGGTTCGGTAGAATCACCGATTCAATGGATATGAGTTTCAGCAAACTCTGGGAGATAATGAAGGACAGGGAAGCCTGGTGTGCTGCACTTGATGGGGTCACAGAGAGTCAGATATGACTGAGTGACCGAACGACAACAAACATGACATGCTACAAACTACCACAATACATCCCTTGTATCTGTTCCTCTGGCATTTTATCACTCTCTCTGTGAGTGTTCCCTCCTTACTGCACAGAAAAACTCCTGATTCATAATCTGTAAAATGGGGATGATAATAATGGAAACTCTTTCATGGAACTGTTGAAAGGATTAAATTAGATAAAAGAAATTATTACATGGAAAATGCTTAGGAAATTTAATACACGTTAGGCATTCTAAAAATGCTTGCTATTATTATCTTCATGTCTTTGAGGCACTTAGTGGACACAGGAATTATTAAAAAATATTTTTGAACATATGAATGACTGTAATATCACTGTTCTTTGAAGATGCAACACAGCTGATCAGCATGTAGCCGGGGCTCCAGTTACATCCCAGATTTGAACAGAAGCCATTCTTTTCCTGAGTGCTGCCTTTCTCCTCATGGTAGATGGACCCTGAAACGTCCTTTTCTTTCAGGCCGGTTGACTTGAACCCTTTTTTGTCCCCCATGCCAGTGCTCTGAGAGATAGCATAGTTCACTTTACTAGCAAACTCAGGCCAGGAGGAGTAAGTGAGGAGGTGTACACCGAAAATCATCCCCAAGGGAATTCCTGATACACCTCCCTCCCTCTCCTGTTGCGAAACATCTTTCCTCATCTCCTTTTCTTGGAGCTAGGACTTATAAAGAAAATACCTGTTCCTTCATTTTCCCAACAGGGTGACTTCTTTTCTCCTCTTCAATTCAGCCTGAGGTTTCATTAAAACAGTAGCAATCCGGCAAAGACATCTTTTAGAGCAGGGGTCCCCAACTCCCAGGATCTAATTCCTGATGACCTGAGGTGGAGCTCATGTAATAATAATAAAAATAGAGTGCACAATAAATGTAGTATGCTTGAGTCATCATGAAACCATCCCCTCCCCCTACTCCGATTCGTGGAAAAACCGTCTTCCACGAATTGGTCTCTGGTGCCAAAAAGGTGGGGGATCACTGTAGAGGTTTCTCAGTCCTTTGAAATAATAAGCAACACGGCCCTAATCTGCGTGTGCTCATGTGTGCTCACATGCATGAGTACGTGAGTGTACATACAGACAGCAGAGGGGATGGAAATCATTTATTCTGGCGATGCCGAGGGAGTTACTGTTAACCATTTCTGTCTACCCTCACCATCAATGTCCATCCATGTGATCCCCTGTGGACAAGCAGCTGAGCCTAGCACAGAAAATATTAGAGTCACAAAGATATTTATGTTCTTTGCCCCTAAGACCTTTGTATTGATATGAGTATAACAGAAAAAATAAAAGGAGGAGATGAAGAGAAGGGTGAAAGAGAAAATGTAAATGTTTTTGCATAGTACCTCACACCAGCCTTGCAGCCCAGACGATTTGGAGATTAGCTGGAATAAAGGGTCTTTCATGGCACATGTAAGATAAAGGGTGTTTCAGCAAGGTTCTTTTCCTTTAAAAAAACAAAACCCCAAATCCCTCTCCTTCATAGCTCCTGCTCGCAGATATATCTAAGGAAGACATGCTTTCTGAAATGCCTTGGGTTTTGGTCAGATCGTGATGCATGACTTATTGAATTCACTATTTGAGCCCTGATCCTTTCATCAGCTCATAAGCATAACTTTTCCTTGAAATGACAGCCTCAGCAGAGCACCAGGAAACAAATCTGTGGAAGTCGTTGGAGTTTCTTCTCACGTCATGTGTAGGAGAGCCTGTGACACGGGTCAGGTCCTTGCCAGGAGAAAGGAACACTGACGTGAACACGGTGAGGACGCGTGCTGCCCGCAGTACATCTGCTGCAAAGACCAAGTCAGGCAGTGAGAGCAATGTGCATGAAACCTGGGCCAGTGGCTCCTGACCCATGGGGCCTGGCTCACCTGCTTTCTGACCTACACTGTCCTGGGCGCTGGTTTCTGGTGTTCAAAAATAGCCCACATGAAATCTGTCATACGGGTTATATTTCTCCCAAAGGACAGAGCTCTGCTGGTTTGCAATCCTGAATCATCATCTCAATGACACCTTTCTGCATGGTAGAATTGGAAGCAGGCTTGGAAATGTTTGCTGCCAAGTTCAGGTGCCTCTGCTCCTTCGGGCTGGGAGGAGCCTGGAAGAAGGGTCCACAGTCAGGGTCAACATCTCAAACTCCTGGCCTGCTCACAAAAGGACCAGTCATCCTTAAATGGTCACATAGAGAAGGGGCAGGGCAACTCTCAGGCAGCTCTGATGCTGAAGGCACGGGAAGAGAAAGAAATGGAAAGACTTTAAAAGCATTCTCTTTCCAGCCCCCGCTGAGAATTTTAAATGCCTTCTACCCTGACATGTTTGAAGTCTGCATTTTATTGTCTGTTTAACCTACCCAGCAAGCCTCTGGGGCGGGCGAGAGCGATGTGGTTGTATGTTTGTGTCTATAGCCGAGGATCTTGATGACACCCAGAGCAGCAGAAAATAATGATACAGCTAACATTCACCGCAGCAGTGGGTAGCCTGGGCCCAGAATGTAAAAGCTAAAGGAGAAATTACCTATCTGGATGGTGTGAAGAGGGCATGAGATTTCCGAAACTGCAAATGCAAACCCCGGGGATGGAAAGAAATACCAAATATTGGGTTGGCCTAAAAGTTCATTTGGATTTGTCTGTAGCATCTTATGGCAAAACCCAAACAAACTTTTGGGCCAATCTTATACATACTGAATTCCTGCTGAAAATTACCTTGACCTTGCTGCCTGGGAACCTGGCAGAGAGAACTGGGAGGCTCATCCTTCTAGGGAAGAAGCTACACAAACCATCCCTCCTTAGAAGAGGCGTGTGCTAAGTCACTTCTGTCGTGTCCAACTCTTTGCAACTCTGTGGACTATAGCCCATCAGGCTCCCCTGTCCATGGGATTCTCAGGCAAGGATACTGGAGTGGGTTGCCATGCCCTCCTTCAGGGGATCTTCCCAACTGAAGGACTGAACTCTCATCTCTTACGTCTCTTGCATTAGCAGGTTGGTTTTTTTTGTTTGTTTTTTGTTTTGACCACTAGTGATACCTGGGAAGCCCCAGAAAAGGCATGACTCAATCCAAAACAGCAGGCCCCCTTGCTGGGCCTGGCAGAGTGTAGTTGGAGGTTCCTGAGCATAGCTCTTCCAAGACTTGCCTTGTGACCTCACCCCATTAGCCCACAATCACACACATCCATGCATTCATTTACCCTTCATTTATCGAATTCCTCCTATGCACCAGGCATTGCACAAATACCCGAGCACATAAAGGTACACAGAATCCGCACGATTCCAGCACGGAGCTTGCTTTCTGAGGAGGACAACTACAGAGGATGATAAGTGCTATGAAGAAATAAATAGAGGAACGAGACGCTGGGGTCCCCCTGCTTGTCCCCTCCCTCACACAGCAGGCAAGGGCCACGACCCAGAGCATCCAGAAAGACAAGGGGTTCCCTGTTCTCACCCACCGACTGAGACCAGGGAACTATCGTGGTCAGCCTTGGTCAGTTTGGGAGGGAAAACTGAGATAAACTCGATACCCTGTAGGCTGGAGGCCTTGATGATAAAGGAAGGAAGGAAAAGAGAAGGAAGACAGAAGGAAAGAAAAGGACCCTCTTTCTATTACCACAGCTTTGTAACTTGAAGTACATGTTAATAAGGTGTCTTTAGTAAGAAATATGCATGTCTGACTTGCTCTATCAAGAGATTCTTGAGAATGAACCACCCTGTAGACTGGTTATAAAGACTGGTTTCTTTTCTTTTCAATTTAGGTAAACTTAACTATTGGCCTTTAAAAAAAATTAAAAAGCAAATCATTAAAAACAGAAAGAAGAAAGAAATATGCACATCTGACTTTCAAAGCCCAATGCTAATGCGTCAGAATTCACTTGTGTTACTAGGCTTGATCACAATTCAGCTCCCAGAATAGAGTGAACCATTTAAAATCTAGATAAAGACCCTTGGGAGTGGAGTAGAAGGAGTTCTTGATGGACACATTAGAGGGAGCGGCTATAGGAAATGAAAGGAGAAAGGATAATTTCCATTGATTGCGTGTCTGCCACATGCCACACAGTACACGTAATTTCATTTAATCTTCACAAATAGCATGTATTATCTTCTCTTTCTTACAGCAGAGTGAACTAAGGCTTAGGGAAATTAAATACCTTACTTAAGATCACAAAGCTATTAAGTGGTACAGCTGGGATTTGAAAACTTCTCACTTCTAGAATTGTGTCAGCAAAAATGGCAATGAAATCTCCCCATGGAATCCTGTACTGAGGGCTGGGGAGAGGGATGTTCTTGGGAGCCATGTTCCACCATTATTACCAGCCGACCTACCATCACATAAAATTTCTCTTCTTCTCGTTAGAACAGTGTGTCATACTCCAGATCAGCGCTCCAGCACCTGGCCCCATTTGCTTTGGGTCTTGCTCTTTGCTCAGCCGTTTATGTCTTTATCTGCCACAGATTTCATTTAAAATGACTTGCATTATAATAGAACACTTTCAGAGACAATACTATAACATGGTGGGATTTTCAGGCATTCTGACAGCCTCATGGGGCCCTGCGTGCTAAGTCACTTCAGTCGGACTATATGTGACGCTACGGTAGTCTACCAGGCCCCTCTGTCCATGGGATTCTCCAGGCAAGAATACTGGAGTGGGTTGCCATACCCTCCTCCAGGGGATCTTCCTGACCCAGGGATCAAAATTGCCTCTCTTACGTCTCCTGCATTGGCAGGCGGGTTCTGTATCACTAACGCCACCAGGGAAGCCCCATGGGGCCCTACTAACAGACTATTCTCTCCACGATAGGCCCAACCTTGCTCTCCCAACTCTTCACATAGGCCACATGGTTCAGCTCTTTTAATCAAAGTAGCAAGCTCTCAGAACCCTGGATAGACAGAAATTGGTGACTGAACAAGCTCCAAGGATGCTGAGGATACAAAGGGCCGAATCTGTGAACGTCTGAGCCTCCCTCCCCTGCAGAACTGTAGAAACAATCAGCTACCCATTCCTTTTTCTTTTTTTCTTTCTTTGGCTGCACTGGGTCATCGTTGCAGGTCTTGGGCTTTCTCTAGCTGTAACATGCTGACTCTCTATGCCCTGGGGCATGTGGGATCTTAGTTCCCAGACCAGGGATTGAACCCACATCCCCTGCTTTGGAAGGTGGATTCTTAACCACTGGACCACCAGCGAAGACCCCAGCTATCCATTCCTGAGCTTACTTCTTCTCTCATATCCCCTGCAGCACCTAGGCAAAAAAAAACACCTTACCCACTGGTCAGGTGCTAGACACACAAGTACACTGATAATATCTTCTGCTTGATTTAGCCCTTTCAGTCTAGGGTCTTGGTTGAAAGGATTGAGCCCCCAGAAGCTGGTGACTTTCCCACTCTTGGCAGCATTCAAGCCAAGGAGGGCCGGGAATAGGGCATTGGGAACTTGAGTTCTAAAGTGTTGGACTGGAAGAGCTGCTGGTCCTCCTACAGTTCTGCAGGAGGCTCTAGTGTGTGCGTGCGTGTGTGCTCAGTCACTCAGTCGCGTCTGACTCTTTGCGACCCCATGGACTGCAGCCTTAAAGTCCACCATTCTCTGTGAATAGCGCAGTGGACAATGGGGAAAGACACATATGCGATGGTGCTTCCAGGGTTTCAACTCCAAGACCACATCACCATGTGGAAAAATCAGCTGAAACTCTATCAAATGCCCGGGAACCATGGTATCACAGGCATTTCCAATATGAGACATGAAAATGAATACAACAAGTTTTCAAAGCAGTAGTTGACTCACCCCCATATTGCTGGGTTACTGATCTCAAAAAAGAGGCAGCATTACCATTGCTATGGGAACTTCCAGTTTCACTCATTGGTATTCAGGCCTCCAGCTGGGAACATCCTGTTCCGGTCCCTAATGGCAGCTCATGACCTACTTCTACTTGCTTGAGCGAGAGGCCCTGGTGAGATACCTTGGAGTCAGGATGCCCCAGACGCTCACTCTGGAATCCGCTTCATTACCCTCCCCGGCAGAGGGCAAGACACACTATTCCATCATTCAGTGTTGTCACAGTGAAATAAGGATGACGGTGTCAGGCTTTCTCTGGTAAATGTTTCAAGAGTTTTAACAGCTAAAGTTTGAGAAGATAGAGCATGTGGATGTGTGGACAGTCCTTTCTTCCCACTAGGTTTGTCCAGCTGGGAACCCAAGCTTGATCAAACTTGCCAGAGCCTTGCTCTCATGTTCAAATAGCCAACTGTCCCAGTACACAGCTTAACTAGAAGAGATGGATGGGTGTAGACTGGCTTGAAGACAGAGCTGTGAGAGGAAAAAGGGGGGAGGAAGGCTGAGGGGAGTAAAGTTAAATAACTGTCCACTGGTGTGAACACAAGACTCACATCCCTTTCTCAGGAAGATCATCAGAGCCATCCCACTGCTCTTTCATCCTGCTTAACCTCTGATCATCCTTAACATTTTCCTTTTCTCCTCTCTCGCCCATCTCCAATCCTTCACCAAAAGCTATCGATTCTACTTCCAAACAATATCCCTGATATACCTACTCCTCTTCACACAGTGGTAATAAGTTACATTTTAAAACCATGAATCAGAACGTATCATTTTTCCTTTCAACAAAGGCTTCCTACTGTACTTAGCACATAACCTGCAACCTTTCTGCTCGTCCACCAGGCCCTGATGACCTCTCTTGGCTCTTGCCCCTTTGGCTTTGCCTCAACAGCTCTTGTACCACCCATCATGCCCCAGCCACACCGGCCTCCTTGCTCTGGCTCACCACGCACTATTCCTCCTCGTGGCCCTTCCCTTTCCTCAACCCCCGACTCTGTCCTTCCTGTTCACCTTCAGATTTCAGTTTAACTGCCCTTTTCTCAGAGAGGACTTCTAAGACTCTTCCAATCTGAGTGAAGACCCTCTACTAGACTCTCCCAGCACTCCCAATATTCCTTTCCCCCAGAGAAAGTATCACATTTTGTCATTATGTACTAGTGGTTCTCTAAATGTAGTTTCTAGGGACTTCCCCTGTGGTCCATTGGCTAAGATTCTACACTCCCAATGCAGGGGGCACAGGCTTGATTCCTGGTCAGGGAACTAGATTCTACATGCTGCAACAGAATATCCCACATTCCACAACAAAGATAGATTGCTTGTGCTACAACTAAGACCTAGCGAGTAAACTAAGACGTAGCCAAATAAAAAGCAAAAAAAAAAAAAAAAAAAAACTGAACAAAAAACAAATATAGCTTGTAGATCGACCGTATCAGCATTACCTGGGAACTCATTAGAAAATGCAAATGACTGGGCCCCACTTCAGACCTGATGAATCAGAAACTGAGGGTGGGCCTCTAATCTGTGTTCTACCAAACCTCTGCAGGAATCTAATACACACTAAGGTTTGAGGGCCAGAACTTACTGCTATTCCTGTGACAAGCTGATTGACATCTGTCTCCCCCACTTGACTGAAAGCCCCATGAGCTCAGTGCCTGGCACAGAGCAGGTACTCAATACAACTTTTGTGAATGAATGAATTCATAAATGAGTGTTATATGGATTGGCTGGGAGGGGTGCCAAGGAAGCCCAGATCAAAAATGTAGCCCTGTCGTGGGCTCCCACAGGTTGCTCTGTTCACAGACCTCAATGGCGAACTCACCAGTCAGGCCCCAGCTCCTGTCCAGCTCACAGAGTGTGTTTCGGGGCCCATCGAGGTTACAGTGTTCTAACCAATGGAGTCCCTGCTGTAGACACAACACATCCACTGGCCTTCTCCAGTCTCAGGTACTTGAAAAAGCTTTGGACAGCTTTTTTCTCTATACATTTTCTTGAAATAAAAACTTTTTATTTTATATTGGCGTATAGCCAGTTAACAACGTTGTGATGGTTGCAGGTGGACAGCAAAGGGACTTGACACACACATGTATCTGTGCTCCCTCAAGCTCCCCTCCCAGCCAGGCTGCCACGTAACATTACGTGGCAGCAGCTCCCATTCACTGTACATTTTAAATCCTTCTTTTGGAACCTCAGAGCTCCCCTGAGGGTAGAGTGGGTTGAGCTTAGTCTTTTGAGAGCACTGCTTCCTGCCTAAAAGGCAGAACCAACAAAGAACTGCTTCCAGAAGGGCTAAGTATCTATTACGAAGCACAAGGGATAGTCAACTCCCAAGAGCTGGCATGCGCCAAGCACTCACTACGTGTCCACCACTATCAAGAGATGCACAATTCTGCACGATCCTCAGAACGATGCTGTGAAGTGGGCTATTACTCCACTTTACTGATTTTTAAAGAACCTTAATGAGATTAAATATCTTGTTTTACATCACTTCTTTAGCAGTGGTAGAGCCAAGATTTTAACCTAGTTCTGTCCAAACACTCCTCATTCTTAACCCATTACATTATACAATTCCCCGTAAGTCACAGAGAGCCTCAGACTCTTCGAGCCACTTCTGGTGAACAACCAGCATGTTGAGTGCATTTCATTGGCTCCAAAGGCTTTACAATTAGTAATACTAGGGAGTGCCCCAGGGTGCCAGGGTACCACCCAGCCAGTGTGTAGCTTAGCACGTACCTGCTAAATTACAGAGTACAGAACTGTAGCATCATCACCATGGGTATTTGACCCAGATCTCAAATTTTGATTAAACTTGTGCTCAGACCAGACTCCCATTAGACCACAGACCCCACTAAACCCATGCCAGAGACAAGACCTGCTGGATCAACCTTGAGCCTGAAACAACTGGTGAAGACTGTGTTCACAGTATACACACGAGCAGAGTTAACCAGCAAGGAGGTGAGAAATGTTCACCTTGGGAGGGTGCTAAAATTCCTTCAAGCTGCCAGGGGGCTATTTATGGCAGTGGAAGATGGCATTTTCTAGATTAAACTGGACGTGTCTGAAAACAGGCCTCTAAAACCCAAGCAACTTTTCACTAACAAAAATCAGGTCTACAGTTACAATTCATAGCCTATATTCTATTCAGTTTTAGTGCCCTCAGTGGTCTGGGTCTCTGCCATGTGCTATTGATAATATAAAAATGAATAAGACACATACCTGCCCTCATACAGTTTATGATTGATGACACATGATGTTTATGGGGGCAGTGGGCAGAACAGAGAGTGGAGGATGTTGGTGAGGATAGAACAAGTGCACTGAAATAATCGAGGTGCCAGAACCTCAGGCACATGGGCACATGGTGCCCAGGCCGTGGTGCCCAGGCCGTGTGCTTGGGTGGCTAAGGGAGGAGAGACATCAAGTGCAACAGAACGTTGCAGGGGAGCCCTCATGAAGAACGTGACTCTCTGAGCTGGGCTTTGAAGGAAGAAAAAGGAAAAGGCTCAAGCAAAGCACACAGGTGAAGACACTGCAGACATACTCTGCAAGATCTTGAGCTGAGGGCCCTGACTGAGAACAGAGAACTGGAGAGCAAGCCAGAGGGGCAGAGGAGCGGATCAGAGAGAACAGTGGGGAGCACCTGCCCTGTCGTTCCCTGCCCCTATCACTTGATCTGAGATTTCCGTTTCCTAAACATGCTAGGTCTAAACTGTTTCTAGAATCTTCCAACAAGCTAAGAATGCACAGCGTTCTTCTTTTTCTGCTGTCTCACGTCTCTATCCTCCTTTCTGGATGGCAGCAAATTGAAAGATTAAAGGAACACACTCAAGCTCATGCATGCCCCCTGCCAAACCACTGCTAACTCACTCAGGCATGAATGAGTCAAAGGCAGCAGCATCCAACGATTCAGGGGACGGGGAGGGAGCGGACGTGACATCGGCTGTCTCGGCCACTAGCTCTGTGGAACCCTGGGCAAATGACCTAGCCTCAGTTTCATCAATTGTCACAAGAGGGTTAGATCAAGTGATTGTGGAGGTCTTTCCTCACAGATTTTCTGAGATTTTCTGGCTCCTTCCATTTTATCATTTGCAGTCTCTTTAAGGAGGACCAATACCTTCTTCCTGAAGTGAATTATCACATAATCAAAACAAGATTAATAGCATAAATAAAATGCCCAAGGGTTGGAAATAGAAGGGAGGAGCTCAAATGACTTGAATATAATAGTGGCGGGTCAGTTCAGCATTGAAGGAATGTATGTGTATGATAATACGGAAATATGCAAGTGTCAATAGGAACAGACCTTGTGCAAGCAGGCTGGCAGAAAACAGGTGGGCAGAGATGGCACGATTAAAGTGGCATTGTTGGTCGAGTTGTTCAAATAGAGAATTTTCTTTCTAACTTGATTTTTCTTTTAAAACATTATTCCTGTTACAGAACAGTCTTGCGGTTGCCAAGGCAGAGGGGAGGAGGGAGAAGGGGGACTGGGAGTTTGGGGTTAGTAGATGCAAACTGTTACATTTAGAATAGATAAACAAAAAAGTCCTACTGTATAGCAAAGAGATTTATACCCAAATCTCCTGGGATAAATCATTAAATGGGAAAACAATATTAAAAGAGAATGTATATTTGTGTATAAGTGAGTCACTGCTGTACAGCAGAAATTAGCACAACACTATAAATCAACAATACTTTAATAAAAAATAAAAACAAAACAAAAATGTATGACTACTAATGGGCTTCTCAGGTGGCTCGGTGGTAAAGAATCTGCCTGCGATACAGGAGACATGGGTTTGATTCCTGGGTCTGGAAGATCCCCTGAAGGAGGAAATGGCAACCCACTCCAGTATTCTTGCCTGGAGAATTCCATGGACAGAGGAGCCTGGTGGGCTACCATCCATGGGGTCACAAAGAGTTGGACACAACTGAGCATGCCCTCACACACACACACAATTATTAATACCAATTATCAGATCAGATCAGATCAGTCGCTCAGTTGTGTCCGACCTTACGACCCCATGAACTGCAGCACGCCAGGCCTCCCTGTCCATCACCAACTCCCAGAGTTCACTCAGACTCACATCCATCGAGTCAGTGATGCCATCCAGCCATCTCATCCTCTGTCGTCCCCTTCTCCTCCTGCCCCCAATCCCTCCCAGCATCAGAGTCTTCTCCATGATGCCAAATACTGAGTTTCAGCTTTAGCATCATTCCTTCCAAAGAAAGGACACATCTCCAATACCACAGTACCAATTATAGATTATATGAAACTGATTTATCATGCAGTTCATTTTAGTATATAACTTTAATAATTCTATAACATCTCCCCAGAAGGCCCTTTGTTTTGGAAGTGGGAGGCAGGGCATGTCCTGGGTCCCTCCAGCCCTCTCCAACATCACATTTATCAACACACTACGTTAGGAAAATGAGAACTTCTTCAAAACACACATACAGTGCCACCATTCAGAACCTTTCCATAAGAAACTGTGGAACTCCCCAGAACTGGAAATTCCTTTTTTTCCCCATCACCCACCCAACAGACAGGAAAGAGAAGAAGACACAGTGGTATGTGAATCAGCAGATTTGTCCGTCAGCAGGAACGACACCTCAGCCCACTGCCCTGTCTGCGTGCTGTGAGATGAGAACAGAAGAAGACCCTGCAGGTGCCAGTCGTCCTTGTCTCTTCATTTCTTGGATCAGTTTATATCTTGAACCATGTGAGTTCTGAACTCTGCCCTTCCCCTGTGTGAGGCTGCGCTGGCCTTGGGTGAAGCTTTTTTTCAAGCAGAGGTGAGCAAGACAGAAGGCATCTGTGCCGTGTGTGAGGGATATGTGCCATGGAGCCAGCTCAGGGCTGGTGGGAACTTCCTCTCTCCTGCCCCTTGCCAACATCTGGCTCGGCAGTGGGAGAGGAGAAATGGGGAGATGCGTGACCCAGAGGCCAGCTTAGGTGGGACACGGGTGTGGTTTACAGGCAGAAAGCGCTGGGAGGCAATTGTGCTCACGACTTTAGCTTAGAACATCTACTGGTTATTCTTCCCTGCAGAGAAATCTGCAGGATAAAGAGTGGGGTTTTAAAATATATAATTATTTATTTGGCTGTGCCAAGTCTTAGTTGTGGCACGTGGGATCTAGTTTCCTGACCAGGCCCCCTGTATTGAGAGTGCAAAGTCTTAAGCCACTGGACCACCAGAGAACCCAAAGACAATGGTTCTGCTGAGAACATTGAGGCAGCTTTCTTCTTGTGTCTTTACTGTCAGCCCAAGCAGACCCTTGTCCTTATATAAAGTTACATGTAAAACACTAAATTTTTGCTGACTTTGGACTCTTCTCTGACGGGCTGTTAGGTCTAAATGAATTAGGTACCTTCACACACTCCTGGGTTCTTCCGCACACAGAGATGGGTCGCCCTGCTGTACCTTATCTTTATTTCTCTATTAAATTTCACACTTTGTTTCCCAGAAGCCTATATGATACATTTCAGGTTAAAGCTAATTAGATCTCCCCAAATCCTTGCATCAGGGGAAATATGAAACCCATTTCAGAGATGAGAAAGCCAATTCTCAGTTAAGGCAAAGAACCTTGTAAGAGTTGATGGGGAAAACTGGGACAGGCAGATGCCCACCACACCCCAGCCCAGGGTGAGATAGTGGAGACACCTTGTCTTTTCCCATCTGGAAGAAAGCTGGCTGCTCACTTCTTCCTTTCTTTCCTCAGCCCCAGGTTCCACCCATTATCAAAATTCTCAGACTCCTATATCCACAAGTCTCCCCATCACCCTTGAATCTCCTAGGGGAAAGACCTGCTTGTAGACTCCTGTAAATATCACCGATATAAGGATACCCAGCAGGCAGAAATCTGAGCAATGCCCTCGGCAGAGCTAAGGTCTAAAAAAGCTTGCCAGGTCATCTATCAAGATCAAATTACCAGCAAATTTGCCCCTAATGAAAAACAGGCTGAAGGAGCAAGGTGAGTGAGTCTGTAAAACTGGCGCTGTGTCTGCCCCGCACTGCAAAGACTCCGGCTTGTGGGTTGCATATAGAAGACCAACTTTGGGTTTCTGGAGAATTCAAATAAACACAGATGCCTCAGGTTTTGATCTGTGTTTTTTCCCCAAGTACAAGTGCTCTTTTCTTGGGGGAAGCATTTTTATCTGCTGTGTTTTCTTGTATTTTTTTAAAGAAAGTAATGCATGATTGTAAAGAATTCAAACAGAAAAATAATGGAGAGTGAAAACATCCTTCCTCTTTCTTTACCCAACCCACTCCCCAGAGACAGTCTCCACATCCACTGTAAATCTTGGGGAAGATTTTCTGCCCTTTTAGGTGACAGTTCCTAACCTCAGAGCCATGACCACCTGCACGAGTGCAGAAGAGACAATAATAATAAAATACGCTCTGCATACTGAGAGTTCACTCTGTGCCAGGCGCTGTTGGAAGCATTTTTGCATGCACAGCTTATTCAGTCTGCATGACATTCCCCCAGGCTGGCAGAGGCAAGATTCAAACTCAGGCATCTGAATCCAGGATCTGGGCTGGACAGAACTCTCCACGACTGCAGGTATCGTCCCCATCCTTGTGATGTCCAAGCTTAGGCAGCCACTGCTTGGTCTTGACTCTTCAATCCAACCCTTAGTTTTGGAGTCAGACAAATCTTGGTACATCTGTCTCTACCACTCACTAGCTCTGTGACTCTGGGCAGCTCTTTTAACCTCTACGTGCCTGAGTTTTCTCATTTGTAAAACAGGGAGACTTGTCTGTGAGGGAAGAAAGGTAAGAAATCCTAACACCATTAACAAAATACCCAGTACACTCTCTTGTGTGCTAAGTTGCTTCAGTTGTGTCCAGCTCTTTGCAACCCCAGGGACTGGGACCCACAACATTCCTCTGTCCATGGGATTCTCCAGGCAAGAATACTGGAGTGGGTTGTCTTTTCCTCCTCCAGGGTATCTTCCCAACCCAGGGATCAAACCCGCATCTTTTATGTCTTCTGCATTGGCAGGCGGGTTCTTTACCACTAGCGCCACCTGGGAGGTTGTATACTCTACATTCTAGATGTTCAATAAATTTTTTTTTATGTGGACCATTTTCTTTTTAAAGTCTTTATTGAATTTGTTACAATATTGCTTTAGCTTTATGTTTTGTTTTTTGGCGTCTAGGCGTGTGGTATTTAAGTTCTTGGACCAGGGATTGAACCCATGCTCCTTCATTGGAAAACAAAGTCTTAATCACTGTACTGTCAGGGAAGTCGCTTGATAAATATTTCTTAATGAATATTTGTTCAAATGAAAGTGGCAATAGTGGATCCTCTCACTGGGTTTACTTTTATTATACTATCGTGTCGATATTATGAATAATGGGCTATTGTCTCCCATGATTGGGCTCCAAAATCACTGCAGATGGTGACTGCAGCCATGAAATTAAAAGACGCTTACTCCTTGGAAGGAAAGTTATGACCAACCTAGATAGCATATTCAAAAGCAGAGACATTACTTTGCCAACAAAGGTCTGTCTAGTCAAGGCTATGGTTTTTCCTGTGGTCATGTATGGATGTGAGAGTTGGACTGTGAAGAAGGCTGAGCGCTGAAGAATTGATGCTTTTGAAGTGTGGTGTTGGAGAAGACTCTTGAGAGTCCCTTGGACTGCAAGGAGACCCAACCAGTCCATTCTGGAGGAGATCAGCCCTGGGATTTCTTTGGAAAGAATGATGCTAAAGCTGAAACTCCAGTACTTTGGGCACCTCATGCGAAGAGTTGACTCATTGGAAAAGACTCTGATGCTGGGAGGGATTGGGGGCAGGAGGAGAAGGGGACGACAGAGGATGAGATGGCTGGATGGCATCACTGACTCGATGGACGTGAGTCTGAGTGAACTCTGGGAGTTGGTGATGGACAGGGAGGCCTGGCGTGCTGCGATTCATGGGGTCACAAAGAGTAGGACATGACTGAGCGACTGAACTGAACTGACACTACACTCCTTGCACCTTAATCTCTGTGAGAGATATTAAAATTATTTGTATTGAGTGATGTATCTCATACCAGAGCCAAAAGAGACATTCTTCCTGTTACAGTTATTGTTTGCTATTTTTTTTTATTTTTACTGGAGTATAGTTGATTTACAGTGTGTTAGTTTCCGCTGTATAGCAAAGTGAATCAGCTATACATATACATATATCCACTCTTTTTTTCTTTTTTTAGATTCTTTTCCCATATAGGCCATTAAAGAGTATTGAGTAGAGTTCCCTGTGCTATCCAGTAGGTCTTTATTAGTTATCTGTTTCATATCTAGTAGTGTGTACAAATCAATTCCGCTCTCCCAGTTTATCCTCCCCTCCCTACTCCCTGGCAACCAGAATTTTGTTTTCTGCATTTGTGACCATTCTTTCTTTTTTGGCTATTTATCAAGAATTTCATTCGCAAGCACATCACATATGGACACTCCCAGCAAGTGTCTTATCGTCATTTTATTGTTAAATCCTAAATCTTGGCAGCAAATGCCCAGTGAGTTAGGGTTTTTCCTAAGTATGGTACCTGACACTTGCATAAGCCAGTCTGGCCTCAGATATATATTTTTACAACAACTTTATTGAGATGTAACTTGCTTACCATGAAATTCACTCTTAATTTTTAAAGTGTACAAATCAGAGGGTTTAGTGTATTCACAAAGTTGGGCACCCATCACCACTATCTAATTCTAGAAGCTTTTCATCGCTGGAAAAAAAATTCCATACTCCTAAGCAGCCACTCTCCATTCTTCCTGCCCGCTAACCCCTGGCAGCCATTCATCTACTTTCTGTCTCTGTGGCTCTGCGCATTCTGGACACTTCATATGAATGGAATCGTACAATATGTGGCCTTTTGTGACTGGCTTCTTTCACTTAGCATAACGTTTTTGAGGTTCCTTTATGACGCAGCATATAGTAGTATGTCATTTCTTTTTATGGCTGAATAACATTCCATTATATAGCATAATGGATAAATGTATAAACCTTTACTTATACATTTATCAGTTCAGTTCAGTCGCCCATTCATGTCCAACTCTTTGTGACCCCATGGACTGTAGCATGTCAGGCTTCCCTGTCCATCACCAATGCCCCGAGCTTGCTCAAACTCATGTCCATTGAGTCTGTGATGCCATCCAACCATCTCATCCTCTGTCTGTCCCCTTCTCTTCCTGCCTTCAATTTTCCCCAGCATCAGAGTCTTCTCCAATGAGTTAGCTCTTTGCATCAGGTGGCCAAAGTACTGGAGTATCAGCTTTACCATCAGTTCTTCCAATGAATATCTCAGGACTGATTTCCTTTAGAATTAACTGGTTTGATCTCCTTGCAGTCCAAGAGACTCTCAAGAGTCTTCTCCAACACACAGTTCAAAGCATCAATTCTTTGGTGCTCAGCTTTCTTTATGGTCCAGCTCTCACATCCATACATGACTACTGGAAAAACCATACCTTTGACTAGATGGACCTTTATCGGCAAAGTGACATCTCTGCTTTATAATATGCTGTCTAGGTTTGTCATTGGAGAAGGAAATGGCAACCCACCCAGTGTCTGCCTGGAGAACCAGGGACAGGGGAGCCTGGTGGGCTGCCGCGGGACGCACAGAGCCGGACACGACTGAAGGACTAGCAGCAGCAGGTTTGTCATAGTTTTTCCTCCAAGGAGCAAGCGTCTTTTATTTTAGCCATTCTAGTAGGGGTGTGAAATGGGATCTTACTGTGGTTTTGACTTGCATTTTCCAAATAACTAGTAATGCTGAGCATATTTCATGAGCTAAATGGCCATTTACATATCTTTGGGAAAATGTCTATTCAAACATTTTAAAATGTGGGTTATTTGTTGGCCTCAGGCATTTTTGTAACAGCTGTTGCATGTGTGCAAGGATCACAAGTTTACCTGTGTCTGACCTATACTTGATTCTGACTCCATCATTTACATATGTGACCTCAAGCAAGATTATTTCATTTCTTTGACGTGTTAGTTGCTCAGTCGTGTCTGACTCTTTGCAACTCCATGGATTGTAACCTGTCCATGGAATTCCCCAGGCAAGAATACATGAGTAGCTTGTCATTTCCTACTCCATTCATTTCTTTCAACCTTAGCTTAATTATCCATAAGAAGGGGGTCCACACTTCTCTCCCAAGACTGTTCTGAGAAGCAAATGAGATGTAGAAGCATCAAGCACAGATTGGGGCACCCAATCGACACTCAAAAATTTGTTAGGCCCTTTTATCTCTCCACCTGCATCTTAGACATGTTTTCCCTTAGGAAGATAGTATTTGACCCTGAGAGAGTTTGAGTAAGCTCCGGGAGTTGGTAACGGCCAAGGGAAGCCTGGCATGCTGCAGTCCATGGTGTCTCAAGGAGTCAGGCATGACTGAGTGACTGAAGTGCCCTGAACTGAACTGGACCAAATTCAGCATGGCCAATGGAGTGGACTGAAGTCTAAAAGGCAGGGCCTCCAGCTGGAAAAGGTCAGTGAGCTTTCTATGGGTTTTCTATGTGTTTTCAACACACACAACAATGTCTCCACTTTAGGGTGAGGGGTGTCACAGCCTTGCTGACCTCTGCATGAGATAATCTGAACAAATATAAGCCATCTCAGTAACCTAAAAAATAAGACAGAGACCATTATAAAAGAGGGATTGTAACCCCTTCTGTCAGCACCAGTATTCTGTAAAATCATCCTTGTTTTGAATAGTTAAGAGTTTAAGAATGGGTGGCTTGAGAGCTTTGGGTAACATGACATTCAGAGTCTGCCTTTTCATAAAAGCAAGTCTGGCTCTTGCTTATTAACAGTCTGGTAATGCACAGGGCCTGTCATTTGTTCTTTCTCTAATGAATGGATAGACTGTTTAATTTCCTGATAGGCAACCTAGTAATTTTAGTCTCGCGCACCAAGCCTTTGTCTGGCTTGTTCCATGTGCATAAAAACAACCTTCTTCCTCTTGCTATCATGTGCTGTTTTTCTTCCCATTATAGCTCAGCTCAAAGGCCATTTCCTCCAAGTAGTCTTCTCTATTAGGGGAGTATAAGTCCTGAAGGAGCGGTCAGGCTGATAAATGAACTCTGTTATTAATCCTGTAATCATTGATTGAGCATGTATTTTGGGTAAGACACTGTGCTGTGTCCTGGGAAAGGAATATGACATAGTCTGTGCCTTCAAAGGCTCACAGTGTGTTGGATAAAATGGATGTATAAACAGATATTTACAAATAACCTCATGTTTCAATGATTGCCACAAAGTGATTTTTATCACCACAGCATAGGGAGTTTGCAAGAATACCAGACTCTAAAGTTTCATCTTTGTTTAGATGTCCTTTGGGGAACCCCTTCATTTACATAGAACCATCAGAAGGGAAGACAAAAACGTATACATTTTTTTCATTTTTCTGTGTCAAAGCATACTTTGGAGAAGGGAACCAGCAGAGAAGAAACAAAACAAAATAGATTTTAAACATTATTTCTCTAAATAGAAAAATATAAGGAGAAATCACAGGAAAGCATTACAATCGATTTATGGTATTGTTTTGTTATGTTTCAGTCCAAGCTGCAGGGGGAAGTTTAGGCAAGGAGAGGACAATGTCATTTTCAACGTCCCCCAGAACCTGACAGAGGATTTCCTGTAACCCCATGTACAGGGCCCTCAGCGTTCTCTAGACTTCCTTCTGCTCATATTTAAAATGAAGAGGTTGAACCAGCAGGTCCTGACAATTCCTGATGGTTCTGAGAGCCTATGAATCAGAGTGGGCAGTCTAGTCATGGGTTTATTTTTAGCTGTGAGAAAGGAAGAGAATATGAATAGCAGGAAAAATGGAGGTGTCTTAATGTTTATTTGGACATAGAGGGCAGCGAAGGAGGAAGAATGACAGTGTTCGTTGCTTTTCTTCCTCGGTGGTGGGTCAGAACCACAGAACCGGGACACAGAGCCTGGTGGAAACAGAGGAAGCTCAGGAAGACTAGGAACTGGGGAAGACAGCCATGGGGCCCAGGCAGCACCGTTTCTCTAGACTAGGAAAGGCCCAACCCAGTGTAGTAACCAGGCTCCAGTGTGATAGAAGAGATGTGGACATCAAGAACAGTTTTTTCTAAAATAAAGGACAATGGCAGGTGGCCAGCAGCCCCCGAAAGACGTCCAGGACAGTGTGCTATATAAATCCCGGGAAGCAGCTCCCTGGGGGACGCTGGTCACGATGTTTGTGTAGCAAGGGCTGGATGAGGCAGGACGCCAATAGCACTCTGCAGGCACAGACTGAAGACAAGCCACTCCTGACTCACATCTCCAGCTGAACGAACACCTTGGGCCAGCCGAGCCTTTCCCTCTCCACCGAGAATGTTTCATCCTCTGATTTCTTTCGATCACATCTATCAGATTCCTATTCTCTCTGCTGTATCACTACACCTGGGTCAAAGTAAAACCGTTCAAACAATTAGTGTCCTCTTAGAAAAATCCTCAAGAAATACCTCCCAGTCTAACAACTACCCACGTGGCACACAGTACTATTATATGCCCTAACCCAGCCTTCTGGCCTCATTGATTTATTCTCCCATGTAAGTTTTCATTCCTTTATTCATTCAGTACTGAGCTTCTAAAGTTGGGGACCTTGGGCAAGTCCCTTAACCTCTCTGTACTCCAGCTTTTCATCTGCAAATGGAATCATGGTAGCTATATTACAGCTGTTAGAATTAAGTCAGTTATTATATGAGCAGTGCTTAGAACAGTGCTTGGCACATACTAAGCACCATATAAGCATTAGATTTTATCATTGTTATTATTAATTCATCTTACTACTATGCAACAGGCTAGCTAAGCACTGTGCTATGTTAGTGACTCCAAGATGTGCTTTCAAAGAGCACACTGTGGCCCAAAAATAGTAGCCTTATAAAGTATTATCATTATTGATATTGAAAGGAAAAGTACTCTACACATGACCAGGAGAGAGAATTGAATGGAGAGTAACAAAAGAGATGTTGGAGGGGAGAGAGGGGAGAGACTGATGTCGGAGCAGGGATAGATGAGGGTGCCACTGATACACGCAGTGTGAGCTGATGGAGAGACACTCGAGTCAGATGCGTTCCCAGATTCTGTGCTAAGATGAGAGACCTGGAATAAAGACCTCACTTTGGGAGTCACTGAAAGGTAAACAACAGCAGGAGGGAATGAGAGAGAGCAAGAGGAGAGAACCCAAGATGGACCCCTGGGAGGGACATCTTCATGAAAAGATACGTGGAGAAAGCGAAACACTCAGAGGACACTGAAATGAAACAGAGTAAGTAGGAGGAAAACCAGAAGGGTGACAGCAAAGAGATCTCTGCAGAGGGGAGTTCCAATGAGAAGCGTGTGATCGATAGTGTCAAGAAGACTGAAAAGCCCATGGGATTTAGCACCAAGGAGGCCACTACGAGCCTTCCACCTTCGGGGAAGCTGGAGGGACCACATCCATTCTTGCGTGAGTCCAGATGTGGATGAAGGTGAATAAAATGAAGTATGACTCTCCTAGAACCTGGCAGCTCAGGCGGGGAGGAAAAGGAGAGAGCAGCTGGAGAGGGAGGCGGGCTAGAGGAATCTCACCTCCCACCTCTCCTCTCTTCCCTCCTTACAGCTCAGGGTCCAGCCAGTGAAGTGCAGAAAACGCCATGCTCTGAACATGCTGTGTCATTTGTAACTTCATGCATTTTTCAAAGCATTGTGGTAAAATATGTATAACATAAGATTTACCATTTTGACCATTTTTAAGTGTGTACAGTTCAGTGGCATTAAGACCATTCACATCATCATGCAACCATCACCACCACTCATCTCCAGAATGTATTCATCCTCCCCAGCTTAAACTGCATCCCCATTAAACAGGAACTCCCCATTCCCTTCTGCCCCAGCCCCTGATAACTACCAATCTACTATTTGTCTGTAGTTTTGACTACTCTAGGCATCTCATATATGGGCTTCTCTGGTGGCTCAGACAGTAAAGGATCTGCCTGCAATGTGGGAGACCTGGGTTCAGTCCCCGGGTGGGGGAGATCCCCTGGCATCTCATATAGAGTGGAATCATACAACATCTGTCCTTCTGTGACTGGTTTATTTCACCGTGTCTTCAGTGTTCATCCATGTCATAGCATATGTCTGAATGTCTTCTTGAGGCTGAATAATATTCCATTGTATGTACGTATACACCACAATTTGTCCATTAATGGGCGTGTTGGTTGCTTCCACCTTTTTGGTCTTGAAAATGCTTCTCTAAACATGGGTGTACAGAGTACCATTCCTTTCTCCTTTTCCTTTTATAGCTCTCACTATCCCAATGATCGACCACCTGGAAGGAACTTACAACCCCAGAAATTAAGCTCCTCACTTTGTTATTTTTCTTATGTTCTTAAATTGTAGCTGTTTATACTCTTAGTACAAAGGGTCTAGTATTTGTTCTTGTTAAAGAAAAAAAAAATGGGTGTACTAATATCTGTTTGAGTTCCTGCTTTAGCTCCTTTGGGTATACAGCTACAAGTGGAATTGCTGGATCAAACTGTAATTTGCTGTTTAATTTTTGAGGAATCATACCATTTTCTGTAGTGGCTGCACCATTCTACACTCCCAGAGACAGTGCAATTCCAAAAGCATTCCAATTTCTCTATATCCTCATCAACACTTGTTATTTTCTGTTGCTTTAAAAAAAAATAATAGCCACCTTAACAGTCATGAAGACCATTGTGACTTTTTGTGCGTTAATTTTAGCCAAAATATCCTGCCTCCTCCTGTCATCCATGCAAAGTCTAGTTTTTCACCCGGAACTTCTCAGTGCCTTTGAGTGGATTCTGAGAACCACTCCCAACAGAGTTAACCACTCTTTTAAAAATAATTCATTTATTTATTTGTCTGTGCCAGGTCTTTTAGTTGTGGCATGCTGATTCTTAGCTGTGGCATGTGGGATCTAATTCCCTGACCAGGGATCGAACCTGGGCCCCCTGCATTGGGAATGCAGAGTCTTAGCCATTGAACCACCAGAGAAGTCCCTTCACAGCTATTTAACTGGGTACATTCACGTCTGTTAGACATCCAAATTTTACAAGTGGCCTTGTATTGCGTGCTCTTTCCTTCTCATTTCACTTGTCTAATTAATTATTTACTTATTAAATGCATTTACTAATTAACCTTTATTGTATTTTATAAAAGTATTCACTCACAATGGATTGGACATTAAAAACAAAACATAAACCTCGCCTTTCACCACAGACAGCTTGGGAAGCACTGGAATAAATGGTAAATCTTAGGGCCCTGAGCTGAAGGCCCTCCCCAGAGAGCTGTCTGTGCAGGGCTCAGAACTCGGGGAGCAAGGTGGCTGCACTGGACTAGGAAGGGGTCCTTGTCTCCTGACTGCTCTCTGCCCTGGACCGGGTTGTCTGCTCCTTCTTGCGCTCCCAGAGGCCTCCGTACACCACACAATAAACGTTACTGTTCTGAAGTGAACTGGGATGTCTGGGGAGAATCACAGGTGAGGAGTCTGAAGGGATGCCCGTCCCCAGATCCAGCAGGACCCAGGGGCATCCAGGGTGCGTGTCTGCCTCCCCTCCTCTGTTCCACGACCCGCCACTCTGCTGTTCTCTGCTCTGAGCGCTCTGCATTCTCCCTTCACTATGAACACTCCATAAATATTTGTGGGCAAGCCCAGTGAAAACATTAAAACACCATTCTCTTCTCAGACATACTGTGTTGATGCCATTTAATTGAATGTTTTCGTCCCTGGGTTCGCAATTCTTTTGTTCTAACTTAACCATCAAATTTAGCTTCGCGTCAGAGCCCGCAGCTCCTGGCGGGAGTCTGTGTAAAATGGGGCAATTTAGTAAGCGGTGTTCCATTTATAATCCTGGTGTTTGACCTGGGCAGCGAGGGCTCTTCCGTTAACAGGTGAAGTCACCAGCCCCTGTCCTGATGCAGCTGAACCACAAACTGCTCCAGACACCAGGTGTGAGATCCCCTTCTCAGCGCAATCGGGAGCCAGGTCACAGGCGTGTGCTTGTAAGGTTCTGCCCTTGGCTCCACAAACCTCCCTGGAAAAGGCCAGGGCTGGGGCATGTAAGAGCTCCCGTTTATGAAGCATTTACTATATGGGCTCTTCTAAGTGCTATGCAAGCACCAGCTCATTCAATTTCCTCCCAGATCCTTTGAGGAAGGTACCTTTTTTTTTAACTGTGGTAAAATATAGGTAACATAAAACTTAATCATTGTAACCATTTTCAGTTCAGTGAGATTTAGTATACATTGAAAATCCCATGGATGGAGGAGCCTGGTAGGCTGCAGTCCATGGGGTCGCTAAGAGTCAGACACAACTGAGCGACTTCACTTTCACTTTTCGCTTTCATGCATTGGAGAAGGAAATGGCAACCCACTCCAGTGTTCTTGCCTGGAGAATCTCAGGGATGGAGGAGCCTGGTGGGCTGCCGTCTATGGGGTCACACAGAGTCGGACACGACTGAAGCGACTTAGCAGCAGCAGCAGCACATTGTGCAGCTATCCTCACCACCCTTCTCCAGCACTTTTTCATCTTCCTAAACTGAAACCCTATATCCAGTAAACAGCAACTCCCCACTCCCCTCCTTCCTCCACTCCCTGGCAAAAATCATTCTACCTTCTGTTTCTATGAATCTGACACCTCTAGAAATGAGGACAGTATTTTTATTATTACCCCCTTTACAGAAAAGGAAACTAAAGCACAGACAGTGTAAGTCACCTGCCCAAGGTAACAGCTGGCAAACGGAAGAGCAGGCAGCCTGGCTCTGGAGCCCATTAAGCTCCACGCGAAAGTGAACAGAAGTCCCTCTGTGGAGACAGCCAGATACCTCATTTCTTAATGTCCCAATCGTCCACGACACGTGGCTGTACCCTACCCTGATCAGAAGAGCAGCAGGATACTCTTCAGGTTCAAGACTCAAGGTGGGAGAAAAAGAAACTGGGATGATTCTTACCATTCAATTTATCCTCTCCCAGTCCATTCCACCGCACACATGTGCATGCACACACGCGCGCGCACACACACACACACACACACACACACACAGAGTAGTGTGTGTAGTGGCAAGAATCTCACTTGGATTCAAACAGATCTGGGTTCCAGGAACAGTTCTGTGATGTACTAAATATCTGCTCTTGGACAACCTGTCTGACCTTTTCTGAATTTCCATTTCTTCTTCATTAATGTGGGAATGACATTATCTACCTTATAAGTAGACTGAGAATAAGGGTTAAAAGAAATGAATTTAGAAAACCATCAGGCACAGAATCTGACACAGACAGGAAGCTCAGTCATTCTAACTTCTGTCCTCCTTCCTTCCAACTTCACCCTTCCTTGAAAAGAAAACTGGAAAAACCTCCATGAATGCGCTGGAGTCTGGCCAGTCTTTGGTTGTTCGAGTTACCAAGGGCACGGGGAAGAGAAGAATGAGCAAGAGGAAGAGGTGTGGTTGAGGGGAAGGAAAGGTTGGTACTTGTTCATCCTGGAGGGGGAACGAAATGAAATCCCCAGAAAAAAATGTGCTGCCTCTTTCATCTCAAATATTGGAAGGAAAGTTAGAACAATGGGACTGGTGGGCTCACAATAAAACTGATGCTGTAAAGACCAAATCCTTGCCTGAATTCCCATCTCCCCGGCCAGCAGGCAGGCTGGACAGCTCCTGCAGAGCCCAGTGTACTCCCCACTGGCTCCCCAGAGCCTCCCAGCGTGCCAGACACACAGGAGTATGCAGGAAACACCCACTGAATCAGTGAGTGAGACAATATATGTCACTTGATCACAGACCCTAGAGTGCGTTTTTACTTAGGAAGAGCAAACTACCTGGATAAATATTTCAGGGTGGATTCCCCCATGCCCTCCACAAGAAAAAAACTAAAGTTTGGAGAGAGGGTTGATTGATGGCTTTCAGCCACCCGAGGCAGGAGACAAACTTCCTGAAACAGTAAATCTAACTAGTTTAAAAGGTCTGAAACTCTGGGGTGATCTAAGTTCTGCTGAGACTGCTTGTAGCTGGAGGGCAAGGAAACGGGGAGCTGCCCAGCTCCCAAATTCCTTCTCTTCTTTGCAACGACCCATGCTATTAAAGAAACAAAAAGTGAGCCATGGGGACCTTCCTGGTGGTCCAGTGCTGGAGAGCCCGCCTTGCAATGCTGGGGACACAGGTTCTGCTGAGACTGCTTGTAGCTGGAGGGCAAGGAAACGGGGAGCTGCCCAGCTCCCAAATTCCTTCTCTTCTTTGCAACGACCCATGCTATTAAAGAAACAAAAAGTGAGCCATGGGGACCTTCCTGGTGGTCCAGTGCTGGAGAGCCCGCCTTGCAATGCTGGGGACACAGGTTCAATCCCTGATCAGGGAACTGGGATCCCACAACCAGGGCACAACTGGGCCCGTGTTCCACATCTACTGAGCCCATGTGCCACAACTAGAGAGTCCATGCACCGCAATGAAGATCCACGTGCTGCAGCCAGGACCCCACACAGCCAAATAAGTAAATATGTTGTTTTTAAAAAAGAACCAATGAGATGGTTCTTTTAAAAAATTATCTTAAAAAAAAAAAATGAGCTACACATGCTATGCCCGCTTCTTTGGAGAAACAAGGGGCGGCTTCAGGAGAACATCTGAAACAGCAGAGGGGTTCCAGAAACAAAGACGTGTTTCTCAAGGAACTGGGGTGCTAGGCATTGGTTAGTGGAAAAAAAAATAGGAGAGAGATAGCAAATCGGAAACACAGAGACACAGAAAAGAAAGAGGGCAGCAATGGAAACAATGATGATAGAAAAATAAACTCCACAATAGGGAAATCCACAGAAGAAAGTCAAGGAGAAGGGAACAGCGAGGACAGCAGGTGGAGGAGACTAAGCGAGGGGGTGAAGACGAGGCTCTAAGACGGAGCTGGGAAAGGGAGACAGGGAACAAAGCTCGGCCTTCAGCTTTAGAAAATGAAACGTTGTCTGTGTGGAGCCACCTGTGTGAAACAGCAGATAGAAAGCCAGGTTCTTCCTGTGCCTCAAAACAGACTTTCTAGTAAGAATAAAATTCAGTAACTCATTGCAGAATTGCTTGGTCCCTTGTCCTCTTCTTCAATGTTTTGCTTCTGCCAACAAAACAGTAAAAATGCCCCCATCCTTTAACAGCTAGATAATTTCCCAGGAGATTTTGGAAATGAAAATCCCAAAGTGTGATCCTGGAAAGTGACCAAGCAGAAGAGCTGGGTGTAAAGGGATGTTGTTATAAGGATAAGACACTCCGTGACAGCAGTCCTCAGCCTTTTAGGCATCAGGGGCCAGTTTCATGGAAGACAGTTTTTTCATGGACCCGGAGTTGGGTGCAGGGGGGGTGGTTTTGGGATGATTCAAGGGCACAAGCTTTACTGTGCACTTTGTTTCTAAGCTAATGCTGCCGCTGATCTGACATTTTATTTCTAATCTAATGCCGCCACTGATCTGAACAGGAGGTACCAGTACGCGGCCTGGAGGTTGGGGACCCCTGCTCTACGACTTCTAAAAAATTTGGCCCTGATGCCATCTGAGCAGCTCAGCCTAGTAAATGGGTCAGAAGTGAGTATCAAAGTTTAATCCCTGAGGTTCCAGAGGTGGGAGAGACCCTCTGTGGATTCATTCTCCTTGTGAACCAGGGAGTATACATGTTTTTCATTTTTTGGGTTCCATAAGGAACCCCAGGGAGCCAGTCCAGGCCCAGATGTACCATCCCTGGAGCTGACAGGCTCTAAACAGAGCTACAGGGCCAAAGTGCCTTGGATGCTTCCTGAGGCTCTGGGCTCTAGGTCGGATGAGGGGAGCCTGGGTCATCCCCTCCAGCCAAGATGGCTTCCTTGCTCACCTCACTATGCTCTTCAAATGGTCACTTCCAGTAATGCTTGAAAGGAAAAGTTCAAACACTGCCAAATGAAATGTCTGCCTCTCTTTAAAAATCAGTACTGTCTCTGGGGCAGGCACCTGCAGTCCCATCTGTGGGGCCGGATTGCAAATGACCTCTCTTGGTGGGCTTAACCCACCACCAGATTCTTCTCCCCTCTCCTCCCTCCAGGATCGCAGTGGTCAGAGAATGAGCACAGCGGTAACAGGGTCTGACCATCGTGGGGCAGCTGTCTCTAAGGTCTAACTGGGCCCTCCTGACCCTCTGGGCCTCTTCTGCAACCCCTGGGGGAAAAGCTTTAGAACAGCCATGAACTTCCAGAGTCACCATGGAGAGAACAAGTACCCACAAGTGCCTGTGCTGGACTTTACTCTTTATCAATAACAACTTGTGCTCACCATGTGCCCCTTCGCTAAACACATTACATGTATTATTTCATATAATCCTGATGCGATACTCCAGGTGTTGGATGTTACTGTCCCCAAATTATAGGGAAGGAAACTGTAGTTCAAAGAATCTAACACATTATTGACTAGAGACGTATTAACACTACAAGTGTTAGTTTCTGCAAAAATCCCCTGGTCAATAATACGTTAACTAACTCCTCCCAAGGACATTCACATAGGGATGAGGGTCTGAACCAGTTCTCTCTAACCTTAAGGCCACACTCAGAATTTTATACTATGACACCATTTAAGAATTTTAGGGACTTAACCAGTGGTCGGGGAGGCATGCCCCCCCCCGCGATCCCTGGACGGAGGAGCCTGGTAGGCTCCAGTCGGGAGCTTTCGGGAACCAGTGGTTAAGACTTTGCCCTCTAATGCAGAGTGCAGGTTCAATCCCTGGCCGGGGAACTAAGATCCCACACGCCTTAGTATCAAAAAACCAAAAAATATAAAACAGAAGCAATACTGTAACAAATTCAACAAAGACTTTAAAAACGGTCCACATTAAAAAAATATTTAAAAAAAAGAATTTTAATAAGGTGCTTTAACAAAATTTTAAAAATACAATGATGGGTTCATCAAAAGGAAAAATAGACTCACTATTCTGTTTTCGTCCCCACATCCTGGCTCCAGGCATCCTCACCCGGACACTTGCACGCTTGGCTCTCGGCCCTTGAGAGGCTGTATTCTCAACACTCCTACCTCATGGAGGAGGACCTCACTCCCCACACTTGTAGGGCATCATCTGCTTAAACTAGGCCACAACCAGAATCATTCATTCCAGAAGGGGCTGTGATTCATGTCTGAGCTTTGGAAAATGGTGTTGGTTTAATTTAAAGGGGAGAAGAAAGCAAAATAAAACGTTCCAATGCTGACAGATTTCTTTGGGGCTTAATTTGCATTCATTTTGTTTCCAGAGCACTTGATTTGTTTTTTTATTTTCAAACTGTGTTGTACCACATGCAAGGAAAATAGATTTACTTAATCTGGATCCTGTGATTTCATTGTTTATTGATGTCAATATGGAACAGACGAGGAGTACGAAGAGAGGAATATCAGATGGTTTTCCATCTTCCCTCTGTGAAGCAAGGACCAGAATCACCAAGCCCAGGACTTCTAGAGGCTTCGACAAACTTCAGGGCTGACAGCCACACTATGTGTCACCTGCCCAGATCCTTCCTGGGAGCCATGTCAACCTTCACACAAGTGCAGTTAGGAAACCTTATTCCTCTCCTTAGGAATAGGATACGTGTTGATGTTCCCAATGTGTGTTTAAACACATTCTGCATATAACCTGAGTGTTGACATTCACTGACCCACAAAAATTTCAAAAGGGAAGCATCGGAGCCTGGCTTCTTACAGAGGCACAGAAGCAGGCTTTCCGGGGTGATGGGAAGTGGGGGGCAGGGCACGAAGTCCATCATTTAGGACAGTCACCATGGTTTCTTAGATCACGTCCCTGCCCGTGGTTGACCTTGTTCTCCACAGAGCTATCATCATAATACAATTATACCATCTTCTTTTTAAAACTTCACCATTTCTTACCAAAATAAATAAACAAAATAATACCCCATGTCTGATGCTGCCATTTACCTACGTAATCATTTGACAATTATTTATTAAGTACCTGCTCTGTGCCAGCACGACCTAATTCTTTTTTCTAATCTTAAAAAAATTTTTTTTTAAATTTATTTATCTATTTTTGGCTGTGCTGGGTCTTCACTGATATGCATGGGCTTTCTCTAGTTTTGGCGAGTAGGGGGCTACTCTTCGCTGTGGTGCGCATCCTTCTCACGCAGGTTGCTTCCCTTACTGCCGAGCACAGGCACTGGACAGCGGGCTTCAGTAGTTCCGGCTCAGGGGCTCTAGAGCCCGGGCTCAGCAGTCCTCGAGCATGGGCTTAGTTACTCGCCAGCATGTGGAATCTTTCTGGACCATGGATCGAACCCGCTGTCCCCTGCAATGGCAGGTGGTTTCTTATTCACTGCGCCACCGGGGAAGTCCAGAACAACCGAATTCTGACAGGCTCTCCAGGCAAGTCTTCTCCGCCCCTTTCCCTCCACACACCAGCACATTCCCCCTCTAAGCCCTCGTCCAGGCTGTTCCCTCCCCAACACCTGTACATCCGAGTTCTACCCAGCCTCAAGGACAACTCTTTCATCCCACTTTCTCTAAGAAACCTTCCCATTTCCCCCCTGGGCAGCATTCATCACTTCTCTGACCACCTGCCACTCCTCCATCCCAGGAAGAAGCAGCTGTTCTCCTCTCCGAGCTCCTGGCCCGTCATGCTCTTTCCACACCACTTTGTTCTTTCTTCGTGACTTGGCAGTATTTCTTTACTACTATCCATCATCTTTACTACTATCCATCAAAATTCAACCAGTCCATTCTGAAGGAGATCAATCCTGGAATTTCTTTAGAAGGAATGATGCTAAAGCTGAAACTCCAGTATTTTGGCCACCTCATGCGAAGAGTTGACTCATTGGAGAAGACTCTGATGCTGGGAGGGATTGAGGGCAGGAGGAGAAGGGGACGACAGAGGATGAGATGGCTGGATGGCATCACTGACTCGATGGGTATGAGTCTGGGTGACCTCCGGGAGCTGGTGATGGACAGGGAGGCCTGGCGTGCTGCGGTTCATGGGGTCGCAAAGAGTCGGACACGACTGAGCGACTGATCTGATCTGATCGAAAGCAAAGTGCGTGCTTATTCTCCTCCCTCCACCTTTAGAACAGAATCAAGCAGCCATTCAGAGTATTCTGAGTAAACGGCCCCAGGAACACTTGCTGCTCAATTCCCACACCCCTCTGTACACATAATTAGGTCATTGATCACACTCTGCTTAATATTATAAATACCTGTGTACATAATAATTATAAGCCACTGAAGGCCTTATTTATCTCTTGATTTATTTATCTTTTTATCTCCCACAGCATCTAAAAAGAAACTCCTTTCTCAAAGTGGGTACTCACTAAATGTTACTGAAATGAAAGAAAATAAAAGTAAATTCCTATCCTTCTAGGTGGGGTTAGGGAGATACTGGAAGACGACCTAAATAGTTGGGGGTGGCGGGGGTGCATGCCAGATTGTCAGTTCAATTCAGCTAACATTTATTAGCTACATATATATGTGTACAATAATATAGTCTGGTATTAATAATTAATTTAATAGTTAATATTAATCATTATTATTAGCTGAACACCTATTAAATGGGCTACATTTGAGAGTCAAGTTAGAAAAACAAAGGTGAGTGTGACATGACTCTGCTTTCCAGGAGGTCACAACAGAAATACAGAAGACAGAACTATATGGCAAGGCAGCCAAACTCTCCAGCAAACCCATGAGTGCTGGACTGAGGGCTTGTGCGGATCCATCACTAAGCATCCAGGGTCTATGATGATAAAGATAAAAAATTAAGTTCACTTTATTGAGTTTTTTAATATGGCTAAATTTATTCCAAATAAAAGGACTGTTCATTACTCCAAGAGTACATTCTGTGGGGAGGGGGTGGACATTAAACATCCTTTCATATTGAAATAATGGGATAGCAAATGGGTGCTATTTGGTTTCTTTGGAAGGAATGATGCTAAAGCTGAAACTCCAGTACTTTGGCCACCTCATGAGAAGAGTTGACTCATTGGAAAAGACTCTGATGCTGGGAGGGATTGAGGGCAAGAGGAGAAGGGGATGACAGAGGATGAGATGGCTGGATGGCATCACTGACTCGATGGGTATGAGTCTGGGTGACCTCCGGGAGCTGGTGATGGACAGGGAGGCCTGGCGTGCTGAAATTCATGGGGTCGCAAAGAATCGGGCACGACTGAGCGACTGATCTGATCTGATCTGATTTGGTCTGAAAAAGAAAAGGCTGAGAACCTGATGTTGATCCTCCTAACTATTTTTGTTTTAATTTTGCTGCTTCATGAAATCCACACCTGGGATCCAACATACTGAACTTCATAAAGTTGAAGGTGCATTTGACTGTGTGGTGCGTAGACTGAAGACAAATCTTGGAAGACATTTTCCAAGAAATATCACAGCCCTGTCTGCAGGGGCTCCATCAGTCCCCTGCATGCTGGGGTACAGTGGTCCTAACTTCAGGCTGAGAACTGTTTGGAAACCTTAACTTTCATAAGAAGAGTCTGATTCTGTTCAGTGGACTGTCAAAAATAAGGCTCTCTTTGCAAATTTTTCCTCCAGGAACCCCATCAAAGGTTTTCAGCAAAGATCAGGGAGCAAGTTCCCCTATTGGTGCTAGTTGGGAGAGAACAATAACCAGTGTTAAAATTTCATCTCCTTTCTGCTCTCTAAGGAAGAAAATATTCACGAAGAAAGACAATAGAACAATAGTCTGATAGCACTGGTGGAAATTTATCGAAGCTGAAGTAACAGATTAGGGAAAAAAAAAAGAAGAAGAAAAGCTCTACCTGGAATGAAGGGGCAGAAATGCATGCTGTTTACAACCCTGCATTTGGAGGGAGGCTAAGAACACTTGAGAAAGCCACATCCTGAGTTCCAGATTGATAGTGCCTGCCTACAGCTGAGACAGAACATCAGAGAACAGCCTCTCCCACACCTATCTTCTCCACACTAGCAAGTATCAAGTAAAAACAACATGGGCATACAGCTGGGAGCGCTGCAAAAGGCAGATTCTTTCTGAGTAGCAGTGCAAATGGAGACTCAAATCCAATCAGAAAGATTAAAAGTCCAGCAGAGAACAGACTTTGCCAAAACCTTGTAAATTAGTCTATACCATAAACAGAAGTCAGCATTAGAGGAATTTGAAGATTTTGGTGCACTAAGGGTAACCACAGCAACAGCAAACTTCACACACAGTCCAACTTCAACTAGATGAACATGAACTTCCAACACTAAAGGCCTAAAAGGAAAGGAGTGGTCATCTCCAAGTGTTAAAAAAAATTTGGACTCATCTCATTATCTACTGTACTATATACATCTGGCCTTCCACAAAAAATTATAAGGCATACAAAAAGACAAAGAAAAACAGAGCTTGAGGAGAAAAGCTATCATTAGAACCAGATTCATAAATGATACAGATGTTGGAGCTATCAGATTAGTAATTTAAAATAACTATGATTAACATGCTAAAGGTTCTAATGCAAAAAAGCAAACAACATGGAAAATCAGACAAATAATTTCACTAGAAGGTTGAAAAGTATGAGCAAGAACTAATGAAAATACAAAAAATCAAAAATGTAGGAGCAGAGATAATGAATGTTATCAATGAGCTAATCAGTAGACTTGACATAGCTGAAGGAAGCATCAGCAAATCAGTAAACCGGAAAATAGGTCAAAAGAAATTATCAAACTGAAACACAAAGAAAATGCATAAACAGCAGAAATAAACCCAGCAGAAATAGCTTTCAAAAGTGAGGGAGAAAAAGAGAGTTTCTTAGACAAACAAACAAAAAAAACTTAGGAAATTCACTATCAGCAGACCTACTCTTAAAGAAATGTTAACTCTTCAAGCAGAAGACATATAACATAGTTCTTAAATTTAAATCTAAATAAAGAAATGAAGAAGCAAAATAAAATTTTCCTTATTTTTAATTGTCCTAAAAGATACCTCACTGTTTAAGGCAAAAAGAGTAGCGAGGTATTATATGTTTGCAGCATAGGTTAAAGTGAAATAATATAACTACAATGGCACAAAGAATGGGAAGAAGGAGTTGGGAATATAGTGTTATGAGGGTCTTTACATTTCACTTGAAATGGTATAATGTTATTTTAAGATAGACTCAGATTATTTTTAAATGTGTATTATAACCCTAGGACAATTACTAATATAAATAATATATCAATAAATAAGATAAGAGTAGAATTGTAAAAAAAAAATTCTAATTAAACACAGAGAAGGTAGAAAAGAAAATGTAAGCAAAGAATAATTGGAATAGACAAAAATCAAGAAGCAAGATGGTAAGTTTTAGTCCAACAATATAAATAACCACATTAAACACAAATGGTCTAAATACACCAGTTAAAAAGGCAGATATTATCAGACAGGATTTTTTTAAAAAGATCAAATTCTATACTATCTTCCAGAATCCTACTTTTCATATAAAAGCACAGGTTAAAAGTAAAAGGATAGAGAAAGACACACATACAAACATAACCAAAAGGGAGCTGGAGGCACTGTATCAATTTCGCATAAAGTAGACTTCAGATCAAGGAGTACTGTCAGATAAAGAGAGACATGACATAGTGATAGAGGGGTCAGTTCAACAACATAACAATTATAAATGTGTATGCACCTAGCAACAGGTCTTCAAAAACAAAGATCTGTTCTTGATCGGTAACAGAAGTTACTTGCACTCTAGGATCTGGCCACAGATCCTACAGCCTTGAACTCTCAAATATTAATAAAAGATATATTCATATCAATTCAAAGAATTTCTTGAAGGATAAGCAGCCTACTCATTTCTATAGCTATTTTAAATTTTATTTCCTAATCTAGTCAAACCATTAGAAAGTTGTGCTCTTGAGCTGCACTATTTTAGTTCCTTATGGAACTGTTTTCTTAATCGTACTTTGATGTTCTGTCAGCAACTTGAACTTAGAGATGTTATAAGAAACGGCCCTATAAAAATCCTTATTGGGTTTAACACAGGGTTATTGTTGAGAAACCTATCCTTTAGAGCACATAGTATTCTCTTCATAGGGTCTCCTGAAAGAGATTTTTTTTTAGGTTTAAGAACTAGGAAAATCTCTATTTCTCTGGTCAAAATTGTCTACTTCTTTTGGCTTCTGGGAAATTTGCTCAGAGGCAAATTTTAGCCCATGGAAATTGATAGCATGCTTTTTTATACTAACTTTACCCCTGAATTTATTTTATTTTCCCATCATCCCAATTTTCCCATCTGTTTATTTTTCTTCTGCTATGCCTCTACTGTACTTTTAAAATCAAATTTATTGAAGTATAATCTGCATGCAACAAAATAAACCCATCTTAAGTGTACTGTTCAGTGAGTTTTGGCAAGTATTACCATTTTGTTATTGTTAGCCATTTGAAAGCAATTTTGAAATAAGCAAAAGTAAAACTGAATGTCACAAGGCAGTCTGTGCTAAGCATTATCATAGAGATATAAACAAATTACTATGGGAGTATGAGAGAGGATAAAAAAATTCTGACTGGAGGGATAGTGGGGTGAAGGATGAGGGGGTCTTAGAGGAAAAAGTCTCATTTTAAAACATAGTATCTCACCTTAAAATTTAAAGATGGAATTGAAAAGATCAAAGTACCAGGAAAGGCAATTTGGATAAGAAAATGTCTGAGTAAAAGAATCACGCGAAAGACACAGGGACTGGTTCAGTTTGGCTGGGGTGGAAAGTGAAAGAAAGGAGTAAGGGGAAGGAGCCTCTAGCCACGTGGCAGGAGGCTCTGAAAACCACATGGTGTCTTCTTACATCATTGTGCAGATGATAGGGAGCCACCAGAGGTGTCCAACAGAGAAGAAACATAATGAGATTTATTTCATTTATTTTAAAATACGTTTATTTTGTGGCCGCACTGGGCCTGAGCGGCAGCACGTGGGATCTAGCTTCCCAACCATGGAACAAACCCGGGTCCCCTGCATTGGGAGGGTGGAGTCTTCGTCACTAGGCCACCAGGGAAGTCCCTGAGAAGTGTTTTAGAAAGATCACTTTAGAAGCAGTGTGAGAACTAGATGGGAAGGTTTGATGGGAGGTAGATAGGGCAGCGGGGAGGCAGCTTCTTCTTTGGTCCAGGAGAGAAAGAGGACCTGGAGAAATCATTATGAGAGCGAGAGATGGAAGGGGGTGCCCTATAACGGGAAATCTCTAGGCAGGGTCAAAGAATTAGTTGTGAGAATGAGTGAGAGAGACATTGACTATACAGATGAATGAGGGACAGGCATTCGCCTGACTCCTGCTCCAGAAAGAAGATTGCCAGGCCCTGGTGTCTTCCTTCTCCCAACCTCAGCCAGCAGATAAAGCACAAGTTCCCAGCCCCAAACTAACCCCTACTTTTCTGGTGGGAATAAGAGGGATAACCCAGTTGGGGCTGGTCATGGTAGTCAGTTCCTTTACAGTTAACCAGAGCCAATAGCATATATAATAATAATAGCTAGTTGTTGTTGTTCAGTTGCTAAGTCATGTCTGACTCTTTGTGACCCCATGAACTGCAGCACACCAGGCTTCCCTGTCCTTCACTATCTCCCGGAGCTTGCTCAAACTCATGTCCATTGAGTCAGTGATGCCATCCAACCATCTCATCCTCTGTCACCCCCTTCTCCTCCTGTCCTCGATCTTTCCCAGCATCAGGGTCTTTTCCAATGAGTTGGCTCTTTGCATCAGGTGGCCAAAGTACTGGAGCTTCAGCTTCAGCATCAGTCCTTCCAATGAATATTGAGGGTTGATTTCCCTTAGGATTGACTGGTTTGATTTCCTTGTGGTCCAAGGGACTCTAAAGAGTCTTCTCCAGCACCACAGTTTGAAAGCATCAATTCTTTGGCACTCAGCAGTACTTTACTTCAATTTTTAAAAGTAAAACGATAATAACTAACACTTAAAATAACAGTCTATATGTGGTATTTCACATATTTTAACTCATTACTTCCCACAGAATTCCTATGAATAGGAACTATTTAACAGATGGAAGAATTGAGTCACAGGAAAATAAGAGCCTTGCTTGAAACACATAGCTGGTAAATGGCAGAGCCAAAAATCAAACCAGGCATGTGATTTCAAAGTTCAGGCTCTGTGTCATTATGTTCTAATCATGATTGCTCTGGACCCTGTAATAATTTCACAACTCACATGTTCACCCAGAGAGTGAAAGCCTCTCATCACCTTACAGTAGGAGGTGCTGATATTCCTGGCTGAAAGATTAATAAGAACATGAGGAAAAGCACTGAAGGTCGGTATCTATGGTATGTTTGGTGCCCCATCAGTCATCAGGTATGAGCACACAGAGTATTAGGCAAGATGCTATATATGGACTGTAACCAAGACTATTGCAAAATATGGAATAGACATAACAAAAATACTGTTAAAATCAATGGCCATAGGTATGCATGAGTACATGTATTCCTGTGTGTCTGGAAAATGTGTTATTGATGATAGTTGATATTGGCTGAAGCAATGGCCTATCACTCACACACCAGAAATTCCTGGAAAGCCATCCACCAGCTAGTTAATGATCTAAAAATACACTTTTGAAAGACAGCCTTGGAAGGTTGAAGCTCTAGTTGAGCGGGCGAAGGTCTAGTTGAGCTAAAACAAACTCAAAGCAGATTACCAGTCTACAGAAATGCTGGACTGGGACATATTCTGTGAAAACATAATGGTGACCCGGAGCCATCACAAAACCAAGGTCACACAATTTAAAAAGTAGACTAAGCCTGGATTTTTTTTTTTTTTTTTTTTTTCAGAAAAGCCTCCACATTTAAGCTGTAGGCAATGCCTACCCTCCTTTCATCACCTCATGTATGAGATTTGGCCACCCTTACGTTTAAGCAACAGATGGGAACTATCTGAATGTGTGCACATAGTTGGAATCAACAAATATTAAAGTCTGCATATGGTATCATTTGAAATTTATACCAACTCTCTAAGATACTGGAATGACTCCTTATCACAGAAGATTGTGTGGTTATTTGTTCATTGTGCCAGGAACTGAGGGAGTGAACAAAACATAATCTAAGAGTCTGTCCTCAGGATACCTAGTGTCTAGTTAGAGAGCCAGGTAAGTAAACAGGTGCATATGAGGCCAGCTGAAGAGGGCCCCAAGGTCGCTGAGAGCACAGAAGGAGGGACACTGGGCTGTTGTGTCAGGGCAGCTGTGGGGAGGAAGGGACTTTAGGAGAATCGGTGAAGCCCATTGGGAGAACTGTAGTAGGGAATTAAACCTTTTGTGTTCTTTCCTGTTTGTCTAATTCTGCTATAACATTTTGTTACCTAAAGGACTATCCTTTAAGCAAAAATTATACTCTCCTAGGGCAAAAAAAAAAAAAAAAGAACAAAACCTAGGCTGGGAGGAAAGGGATAACAAGACTAGACATTGCCAATGGAAGAGAAGAGATCACATATGTGCAAACACAAGTTGTCCAGAAAAATTCCCTCAGGAAAGAAAGGGCTGTCCCATGTAAACTACAAAATCTCTAATATTTTGAGGGGCCGTTTCAAGTATTTTGAACATTAAAATTGTACTATTGAGGGAGGTTGTGCTGTGTGCTTAGTTGCTCAATTGTGTCCCGCTCTTTGCGACCCCATGGACTGTAGCCCTCCAGGCTCCTCTGTCCATGGGGATTCTCCAGACAAGAATACTGGAGTGAGTTGCCAGGCCCTCCTCCAGGGAATCTTCCCAACCCAGGATTAAACCAGGTTGTCCTATATTGTAGGCAGATTGTTTACCAGCTGAGCTACCAGGGAAGCCCTTGAGGGAGGTTCAGTTCAGTTCAGTCACTCAGTCGTGTCCGACTCTGTGACCCCGTGGGCTGCAGCATGCCAGGCCTCCCTGTCCATCACCACCTCCCAGAGTTTACTCAAACTCATGTCCATTGACTTGGTGATGCCATCCAACCATCTCATCCTCTTTTGTCCCCTTCTCCTCCTGCCTTCAATCTTTCCCAGCATCAGGGTCTTGTCAAATGATTCAGTTCTTCACATCAGGTGGCCAGAGTATTGGAGTTTCAGCTTCAGCATCAGTCCTTCCAATGAACACCCAGGACTGACCTCCTTTAGGATGGACTAATTGGATCTCCTTGGAGTCCAAGGGACTCTCAAGAGTCTTCTCCAACACCACAGTTCAAAAGCATCAATTCTTCCGCGCTCAGTTTTCTTTATAGTCCAACTCTCACATCCATACATGACTACTGGAAAAGCCATAGCGTTGACTAGGCGGACCTTTGTTGGCAAAGTAATGTCTCTGCTTTTTAATATGCTGTCTAGGTTGTTCATAACTTTCCTTCTAAGGAGCAAGCGTCTTTTAATTTCATGGCTGCAGTCCCCATCTGCAGTGATTTTGGAGCCCCCAAAAAATAAAGTCTGTCAATGTTTCCACTGTTTCCCCATCTATTTGCCATGAAGAGATGGGATCAGATGCCATGCTCTTCGTTTTCTGAATGTTGAGTTTTAAGGCAACTTTTTCACTCTCCTCTTTCATTTTCATCAAGAGGCTCTTTAATTCTTCTTCGCTTTCTGCCATAAGGGTGGTGTCATCTGCATACCTGAGGTTGTTGATATTTCTCCCAGCAATCTTGATTCCAGCTTGTGCTTCATCCAGCCCAGTGTTTCTCATGAAAACAACCACAAACTATGACTTCCCTTGTGGCTCAGATGGTAAAGCATCTGCCTACGATGCGGGAGACCCAGGTTCAATCCCTGGGTTGGGAAGATCTCCTGGAGAAGGAAACGGCAACCCATTCCAGTATTCTTGCCTGGAAAATCCCATAGACGGAGGAGCTACCTGGTAGGCTACAGTCCATGGGATTGCAAAGAGTCAGACATGACTGAGTGACTTCACTCACTTCCACTTTCATGCTAAGTCTTGGTGCTTATACAAAACATCTGATGAAACTGGGTTGGATGTTGTACATGAAGTTTTTTAAGATCAGTTTTTGAAAGTGACAAAAGGAATTCCCTGGTGGTCTAGTGGCTAAGGCTCTGTGCTCCCAATGCAAGGGGTCAGGGTTCAATCCCTGGTCAGGGAACTAGATCCCACATGCTACAACTAAGAGTTCATATGCCATAACTAAAAGATCCTGCATACTGCTACCCAGACCCAGTAGAACCAAATAAATAAATGAGTAAGTATTTTTAAAAATTAAAGCAATATAGTTGTTTTGAATATTACTTCTTCATAGGTGAAGTCATACTATATTTACATAATTTACATATTTACATAATTACATATCCTGCCTTTTTCACTTGATATTACAGTGTCAATATTTTGCACAAAATTCAAAACTCTTTAAAAATTAAAAAATATCCAGGTAGTATGTAGTCATTTGTGGAGATCATGAATAGCTAGCAATAGAAAAAATGAAAATCCAAACCTTCTTATGAAATATGCACATAGCTTAGGATAAAATTTTATTACACACACATGCAAAAAGGGCTTTATATCAAACAACTTAGACAAATGTGAAAATATTATGCTCTGAAAAGCTATTAGATGATTCAAAAATTCACTTCAGCAATGCCAAAGACATTGATGCTGATATCTGCAATTGGTTAAATAAAACTGATGAAATGAACATGAAGAAAGGCAATATTTATAAACTTATATACTATGCCACAGAATATATACTTTGAATCTTCGAGAGTAAATATAACATGAATTAAACATTACTTTAAATGTCATTTATAGCCCTAAAAGTAAATATATCACTCTCTCTGATGGGAAAACCCTATTTTTTGGTATCTTCTAATTGAGAAGATATGGAATTCCCTTGATTTGGGATAAATGATTCATTTAGGCTTTCTTGACCAATCCCTGTGGAATATCTAATAAATACAAGTAGTAAAAAAAAATTAGTTAACTCAAAAGCTTGCAGTAGCTTTGGCTCATTTAACATTGGGGTAAACAACTCTTATACCTATATGCCTACGTAATAGCAGAGGACAAAGTTGGATGCCTGCAAGTCCTCAGGAGTTCCTCCATTTGCCTATAGGGTAAATTGAACACCAACAACTTAACATTCATGTGCCTCCACAATTTGTCAACTGATCTTACATGTTTCCACATCTGTCTTTCAGTCTTTGTCTCATCCATTCAATGTCCAGACAAATGAAACCACCCAGCATTTCGGTGCCAGTTCCAAAGGTTCAGCTTCTGTTCTTCTGCTCACGTTGTCCTCTCTGACTATAATAATGGCTTTCCCCTCTTACTCCCCACCATTTCCAGATGTCTACATCTTTTCCTTTCCAAGGTCCATCTCAAATACCTCTGTATCATTTTACACGTCTTGAATAAAAGGAGGCTTCTTTTCTGTAATCCCAAATCCAGATCCCAAGGGCTCTGCACCAGTGGCCTCTGCTTGGGTGGGAGTCGAGAGGTATATTCTCAGCAGGAGTGGTCTTGAAGGTGAGTGAGGTCAGTCCAAGTAATAATAACAAGAACTTAGATAACACCAGAATGATAATAGCTAACTCTAACACAAAATTTGCTGTGCATTAGGCACTCTTTTAATTATTACACATAGATTAGTTCATTCTATCTTCACAAGAATCTCATGAAGCAGGTACAGTATCATCCATAGTTTATGGATGCTGCTGCTGCTGCTAAGTCGCTTCAGTCGTGTCTGACTCTGTGCGACCCCGTAGACGGCAGCCCACCAGGCTCCCCTGTCCCTGGGATTCTCCAGGCAAGAACAGTGGAGTGGGTTGCCATTTCCTTCTCCAATGTATGAAAGTGAAAAGTGAAAGTGAAGTCGCTCAGTCGTGTCCGACTCTTAGCGAGGAAACTACAACTCAATGTAAGTAACTTACCCACGATGGCTGGGCTACAAGTCACAGAGCTGAAAAAATATAAACTTGACCATTATGCTTTTCCACCTTTGGACTACTAGAAAAAAAAGAAATCAGCTGTGGGTAGGAAGACAGATGGTAACTGGGCGGTATGGAGGCCCGCGCATTTAGTTGGGTGAAAAAAGGGACAAACAATAAGCATGCAGGAAGATAACCAGTGAGGGAACGGAGTGGGATCCATCCAGGGCTTTCTTCCCGCTCTGGACTACTTTCAGGATCCTAAGGAAATACACTCCTGCCAGCTGTATTGGAAGATGCATAGCATTTTAGGTGCCTCATTACTTTTAAAATTACTAATAAGCCTGTCACATCTCCCCCATTAACCAGATGCTCCTTGAGCATCCATATTCAATTCACTTACTATAGTATCTAAAACTATACTTTGCACATGGTAATTAATCAATAAAATATCGTTAAATATCACAAAGCACCAGTCTTCAGTTCAACTGGCTCTTTTTAATAAAGTGAACACATGTTAAAAGTATTTTAGGAAGATTTATATCCAACACTTTAAAAATCATTCTTAATTATATTTTTTCTTTATTGTATTTCGTTAGTTTTTTTTTTAATTGTTTGTCTTCCCCAAGTAGTATATAAGCTACACAAGGGCAGATACGTCATTCTTGTTTATCACTGTATTTCTGGCATGCTAGAACAAGACTTGGCACTTTTAAAAGAACTTGGTAAATACTCATGAATATTTGACAAAGAACGGACTTTGGAAATGCTCGCCAGATCTTTGTTGGGCAGTTTTTATTCTTGCCAACCAATCCTGACTTCATGTATCAATACTATTCCATTACCCCTAAAGCGAGCACGTGCCATGAAGTACAAGGAAAAGAAAGGGTATGCATGGAGTGGGTTGAGGGGTGGAGGACAGACGCAGTCTCACAAGGAGCACAGCGTTTTGTCCCTTTTCAAATCTCCATTGCGCATTTCTGTCCACACGGGGCTCCAGGCCTGCCAACTGGTCATCCTTCCACCCTCTCAGGCCGCTACGTCTATCGCTGCAGGTTCCCAGGTATCCTTCCTCCCAGACTCTACCCTGCTACTTGGCCCTGAAAAATTCAGGCTCTCCAGTTTACCTCTTCACACCTGTGGTCCCTCAGGATCCGTTCTCCTTAGAAGGAAGCAAGGGAACTAAAAGAGAATTTTTCTCTTTTACAAATAGCTTCATTTTTTTCCTGCCACCTACAAAGACCTGAGTTTGAATTCAAGTTTTTCCGTTTTATAAGTGCATGCATGCTCAGTCGCTTAGTCGTGTCTGGCTCTTGTCAGCCCCATGGACTGTAACCCACCAGGTTCCTCTGTCCATGCAATTCTCCAGGCAAGAATACTGGAGTGGGTTGATCTTCCCGACCCAGGGATCAAACTCGTGTCTTGTGCATGTGTGTGTCTCCTGCATTAGCAGGTGGATTCCTTACCACTGTGCCACCTGGAAAGCCCAGTTTCCTAAATATGAGGTGGCTATAGATGGTGACTGCAACCATGAAATTAAAAGACGCTTGCTCCTTAGAAGAAAAGCTATGACAAACCTAGACAGCATATTAAAAAGCAGAGACATTACTTTGCCAACAAAGGTCCATATAGTCAAAGCTAAGGTTTTTCCAGTAGTCATGTATGAATGTGAGGGCTGGACCATAAAGAAAGCTGAGCGCCAAAGAATTGATGCTTTTGATCTGTGGTGTTGGAGAAGACGCTTGAGAGGCCCTTGAACAGCAAGGAGATCCAACCAGTCCATCATCAAGGAAATCAGTGCTGAATATTCATTGGAAGGACTGATGCTGAAGCTGAAACTCCAATACTTTGGCCACCTGATGTGAAGAACTGACTCAATAGAAAAGACCCTGATGCTGGGAAAGACTGAAGGCAGGAGGAGAAGGGGACGAAAGAGGATGAGATGGTTGGATGGCATCACGGACTCAGTGGACACGAGTTTGAGCAAGTTCGGGGAGTTGGTGGTGGACAGGGAAGCCTGGCATGCCTGTAGTCCATAGGGTCACAAAGAGTCGGATGCAACTGAGCGACTGAACTGAACTGATGTGAGCCTAAGAAAGCATCCCATTCTGCCTTTGTTGGCACATGGCTGATGCCAAGTGTGTAAGAGCCGTGATAGGAGCACAGGATGATTTTCCTCCAGTACATCATAATTGCCTCCCAAGTACTTGTCAGCTGCTTGATTCTAATGGTTGTTATGCAAATTATACTTAAAACCAAAATTGAAGACTCTTGGCTGCTGTCTAAAAGGCAGTCATTCGAGGCAGCACTTAAGAATTTGTAAAAAAAGATAACTCAGGCTAGGAATGCCTGGCCAGATAAACCAAAGTCACTTTGGCAGGGAGAAATGTAAAGGAGAGGACATTTATCCAAAACAAAAGAAAGAAAGAATTCCGCTTCAAGGCCAAGATGGGCTCCCTAACTAATGATGTGAAAGAGAAATTAAACCATGTGATGCTGCATATAATTTGGAACATGTGAAAGGTCAGCTCGGATCAGAGCATAACATTTTTTCTTTTTACTTTTTATGAAGTTAGTTTTTACGGAGACATGACAGTTCTGATAGCTCCTACAATCAGAATCATTCATCATCTGTGTGATGCACAGGTAAGTTTTAAGTTTCAAAACTTAAAATGCCTAAAAATCCTTAAAAATCTGACTAAGAAATCTCAAAGGAGGGACAGAGACATCTGATATTTGGCACAGAGCTAGCACTGATGAAGTTCTCTCACACACAAGCGCAGAGCCAGAGTCCTTAGAGAAATACCTCCACCACCTCAGTCATGTTCTGTCCCTGCTCCTTTGGCATACTTCTCTTCTCTCAGCACTTCCTTCCCCACCTGACCTTTCTCCCTATCTCACTGAGAAAACAGAAACTCTCAGAAGAGAGCTTCCCACGCTCTGTCCACCCGCTGGCTCACTGACTCAGTACCCTCCACTTCCTCTCCTCCTCTGATGGATGGACTTCCGGCGCTCCTAAACCAAGCCAACTCCCCTGTTTTGCCTTGACCCAACCCCTCTCACCTATTCAAGGACATCCTTCCAAGATCTCTCTCTTCTCTTTCTTGCACTAGCAGTTCTTCATATCCATTGGCTGATTCCCATCAGTCTAAAAACATGGTATTATTTCTCCCATCTTAAAAAGAAACAAATAAAACACAGAGAACTTCTCCTGACCCATGTCCCCCTCCAGCCACATACTTTTCGTCTGCTCTCTTTTGGAGTAACACCCCTCAAAAGAGCATCTGAATTTGCTCTCTCCAATTACACTCCTCTTTCTTGCTTATGTTCACTCCAGTCCAGCTGCTGCCCCCACCACTGCAGCAGGTCTGCTCTTGTCAATGTCTCCAATGGCCTCTGCTTTGCGAGACCAAGCATCAGTCGTGGTGTTCATCTTAGGTGACCTCTCAGCAACATGCGACATGGTTGATCTTGCCCCCCTTGAAGCACCAACTTCACACGTCTTCCTGGATATCATACTCTCCTGATTTTTTAAAATTTACTTTATCTTATTTTTGATAGGGCTGGGTCTTTGTTGCCTTGTGAGGTCCTTCTCTAGCTGTGGCTAACAGGTTGCCATGCACCGGTGTCTCATTGTAGTGGCTTCTCTTGTTGCAGAGCACTGGCTCCAGGCACGTGGGTTTCGGTAGTGCAGCATGTGGGCTCAGCTGTTGTGGTTCATGGGCTCTAGAATGTAGGCTTAGTTGCTCCAAGGCATGTGGATTCCTCCTGGACCAGGGATCGAACCCATGTCTCCTACACTGGCATGTGGATTCCCATCCAATGCACCACTAGGGAAGTCCCACACACTCTCTGATTGTTGTCTGCCTCATTAGCTGATGTTTCACAGTCAATGGCTGTTGACTTATGTCCCCCGTCTTACCAGTTCCTGAACACTGCAGTGTCCTGAATGCTCAGTCCTTGATCTCTGCTCCATCGACGCTCACTTCCTCAGTATTCTCAGCCAGTCTCGTGGCTCTAAATACCTACTCTAGGCTGATGATTCCCAGAGGTAACATGCCCAAGACTCAGCTCCTGCTAATCCCTCCTGTTCACCCCACATAAACGGCGATTCCATCTTTCCAGTGTCTCAGGCCAAAAACCTTGGCTCATTCTTGATTCCTTTTCCTTTTCCATCAAAACAGATCCATTAACAAATCCTATTGGTGCTTCCTGCAAAATATATCCAGAATCCTATCACTTCTTGCCACCTCTACCTCCCTGGTTCAAACTGCCATTATTTCTCCTCTGGATTACATGCACCCACCTTCTAAACGGCTTGCCTATTTCTAGTCTCAGTCCCAATGGTCTATTCTTATCACCGCAGTCAGAGTAAGTCACTGGAGGTCCGATCAGGTAGCACTTCTCTTCAAGAGCTTCGAAAGCCTCTGCTTCCTTGGAGTAAAAGTCAGCGTCCTGTGTGGCTCTACGCACTCTGTCCGTCATCTCTCTAGCCTCACCTGTCACTCCCCCTCTCGGAGTAAAAGTCAGTGTCCTGTGTGGCTCTATGCACTCTGTCCGTCATCTCTCTAGCCTCACCTGTCACTCCCCCTCTCTCCCTCTATTCCAAACACACTAGTTTCCTTATTTTTGTCTTGGGTCTTTGAGGGAAGTGCTCAGTTTCGTACTTTTACGGTTGCCATTCCCTCTGCCTGGAATGCTTTCCCCCCAGCATCCATATGGCTAAGTCCTCATCTTCAAGTTTCTGCTTAAGCGTCAGCATCTACTGAGGTCTCTCCCAAACACCCTTTAAAATTGCAACCCCCACCTTTGGAACTCCCTATTCCTCTTTCTTGCTTTTTTCAAAAACTCCCTCTCTCTCTCTGTTGTATTCTTTAGCACTTATAACCCTAACACACTACACAGTTACTTATTGTCTTCTTGCTTCCTATAGGCTGTAAATGCCACGAAGGCAGGGATTTTTGTCCATTTTGTTCTCTGATGTACCTCCAGCAACTGGGCTAGTGCCTACACATAGCAGGCAATTTAGATAAGCATGGGTGGTGGTGGTACTGGTAAGCAGACTCATAAAGAGCATCTCTGGAAAACAAATACTCTCTTGCTGCTCCAGAAATTAATTCATCTCAAGTAGAAGATAAATTCATTCTCAGGCTAAATATACTTTTGCTGTACTGAGATTACACAACATCAATCACAATAGCAGCAGTTGTAACTCTCATGTTGTGCCTTCCAGTTTGCAGTGTTCTTTCTCCCATACAGCTGTATTTTATCCTCAGAAAAACTCTGAAATTGAACAGGGCAGTGTGTCGATCCCATTTTGCAGATGAGGAAGATAAGCCCCAGAGCAGTGAAATGTGCCCCTTAAGGGTCATCCAGGCAATGAGTACAAAACTGGGAGGAAGCTTGGTCCCCTGACTCCAAGGTCAGGACTAGTGTTGCTATATCAGTCAGCTTCTAAAGAAATAACTGGTCCTTCCCTGAGTATTCAGATGAGTCCTAACAGGATCTGGGGCCATCAGTATCCTACTTTGGGTCTTGATTAATTCAACATGTATTAAGTGAGCACTTTCTATGTTCCAGCCTTGTTCTAAACACTGGGCATACAGTACAGGATAATACAGAGCAGGACAGGTTATGCTCTCACAGAGTCTATATTCTTTTTTATTTTTTAATTTTATTTATTTATTTATGGCTGCACTGGATGTTTTTGCTGCGTGGGCTGCATGAGCTTTTCTCTAGTTGCAGTGAAAAGGTGCTACTCTCTAGTTGCAATGCACACTCATTTCTCATTGCGGCGGCTTCTCTTGTTGCAGAGCATGGGCTCTAGGGCACTCGGGCTGCAATGGTTTTGGCATGGAGACTCAGTGGTTGTGGTTCCCAGGCTCTAGAGCACAAGTTCAGCAGCTCTGGCCCACGGGCTCAGTTGTTCCTTAGCCTGTGGGGTCCCCCTGGACCAGGGATCAAACCCATGTCTCCTGCATTGGTAGGTGGATTCTTCACCACTGAGCCACCAGGGAAGCCTACAGAGAGATGTCGATAAACAAATAAACATCACCTAAAATATGTTGGGGTGAGAGTGCTATGATGAGGAAAGGAATAGAAATTGATGAGGAATGAAGGAGATGAGCTATTTAGAGATGCCCAGTAATAGTTTATTAACAACCCACAAATCCTTCCTCTGCCAGTGGGGTGGACAATGCTTCAGATTCTCTGGTGGAAATATGACAAAATGTGTGATCATACATTTGAATAACAAAGATGTTCAAGATTCTCTTTCTAGATGCTAGAATAGCTAAATACAATAGCCCAGTGGACAGTTTGAGAAGCTAGAATCAGGAGAGACAGCCCTGAGTTACAGAAATACAGATTTTGTTGAAGACAGAAGAGCTTTCTAACAAATGAAGTTGCCCAGCAATCAAACAGCCTGGACGTGAGCTCCCTGTCATCAAAAGGATCCAATAAGTGACTGAATGACCTTTGGAGCTTCTTCCAACTGCAAATCTGATTATTCCCTATTCTGTGGAGCCTCTCTCTACCCGAAGTCACCATTAGCTGTGCTGGGCAATGGGGTGAAGACAGGCATGAAAATCTGGCCCCAAACCATGGTTCTCTTGCCAGCCCTCCCAGGGGACGAGCAGTCACCTGACTGTTGGCCCTAGATCCTTCCAGCAGCAGCTCAAGCTGACTCTCCTGCAGGGAGAGTAGGGGCACATTCTCTCCTAACTGTGTCCTGTAGGACTTACCAAGGACTCACAGCTAAAAGAGGTGCTCTGCCTGGGTCGTTTGTCTTTGCCAGTCTCTCTACACTCACTGACAGTTCAGCCACCAGTGATTACAAAAGGGAGAATTATAAATTGTCCCAGACAGGAGGCTTTCCTCTCTGGATGTTCACTTGGCAATGTCCACCCCTACAGGTTCGAGATCCCCACCTGCTAACAACATCCCTGGATGATAGTCATCCACCCTCCTCTGCCTTTCAGTCATTTCCCATTTCCTCCACTAATTCTAGCAACCAGACTTCCAGGGTGACTGCATGCTGGCCCAGGAAAAACATCATGGGACAGACACTGGCAACAACTACTACTACCCCCATTTATCCATCACTTCCTGTGGGTCAGAGTTTGCCAAAAACTCTGTATGTGGTAAGATGGACTATAACCTCTATCTTAGAGCCAAAGGATTGATGCTTTTGAACTGTGGTGTTGGAGAAGACTCCTGAGAGTCCCTTGGACTGCAAGGAGATCCAACCAGTCAATCCTAAAGGAAATCAGTCCTAAATATTCATTGGAAGGACTGATGCTGAAGCTGAAACTCCAATACTTTGGCCACCTGATGGGAAGAACTGACTCATTAGAAAAGACCCTGATGCTGGGAAAGATTGAAAGCAGGAGAAGGGGACGACAGAGGATGAGATGGTTGGATGGCATCACCGACCCAATGGACATGAGTTTGAGCAAGCTTGGGGAGTTGGCGATGGACAGGAAAGCCTGGCCCGCTGCAGTCCATGGGGTCACAAAGAGTCAGACATGACTGAGCAACTAAACTGAAATGAACTGAACTGATATGGCTGGGACATACTTAGAGAACTCCAGCTGGGCAGAGTCTGACTAGCGGTGGTGGCTTTTGCTTGCTGAGTGGGATATGCCAGCCGCAGGACTTAGAGAGGTGGGAAAGGAAATGGAGGGGCTGAAGGGGAAGCTGGGCCAGGGAAGCTGAGAAAAGTGAGGGCAGGGGGACCATGGTATTTTGTAGGGAGCACATGGGGAGGTGGGGAGCAGTTGTTGGAAGAAGAGATATGAACCTGCTGCGCTAAGGGGAAGAACCAAATTTCTCCCTAAAGTTGCATGGAACATTTTGGAAATTTTTGGTGATTTAGACTGTAATGCCTGCTATCTTTTGGTAAAATGTTTGGTAAAATCTATATCAATTAGTACCTAGAGACTGGATCTGTGATTTTCAGGGGGTACAATTAATGCACCAGGGTTCAAGGTGAGAGTCAAGTGATCAAAAGAGGTGGTATTACAATGTATTCGCATTTCTCAGTCAACAGTCCAAAAAGGTAGGCATTATTGTACTCATTCTACAGTGAGTGGGAGGAAGAAGATTACTGAATAATTATCTGTAGATGCTCTTGCCAACTACAATGTAAAAGAAGGGAAACAATTTTACACTTATATCTGTCCATTCTGACTCTGTGCCTCTAAGTAAGGAGAATGGTGAGTGGGGATACTTCATTCTGTTTATGGTCATTGCCCAGGTCCTTTTTCTTTTGAATTTTTATTTATTTGGTTGTGCCAGAGTCTTAGTTGTGGCATGTGGGCATCTAGTTCCCCAACCAGGGATCGAAGCCAGACCCCCTGCCTTTGAAGTACGGAGTCCTAGCCACTGGACTACCAGGGAAGCCCCAGGCCCTTCCTGATTTGCTCCAGATCTTCTCCTGTTTCCCTCTAGTGTCTCCTCATTCTGGGCCTGGGTCCTTCTCTCTGCTCCTCACTCTGCCCCGTGGACTGTCCACAGGTCTCCTTGGTGGCCTCCAGCGTCCTCTGGCCTATGCACGCTTGGTGGCCTCAGGCAGGCTCCCCAGAGCAGTGCCAGCCCCCCTGCAAACAACCCTGGTTCTGGCCCACACAGGAGAGGCAAGTGTTAGATGTGACCTAGTCTCTGTTTCTGCATTGTCACAGCCCCTAACACAGTGCTGAGTGGCCCTTTAACACAGATGAGCAAGGCAATGTCTTGCTGTTGTTAAAACAGTAACCTCCAAAGTCAGAGCACCTGGGTTTAACATTTCTGCCCACCATGCGCTTAGAGTGTGACTTGACACAAGTTACCCAACCTCTCTGATCATTAGCTGAATGGGAATGACAATAGGATGGTTGTAAGGATTAAACGAGGTAAGGAGAGCCCTTAGTGCCCGGCACAAAGTCCATGCTTGATAAATGGTAGCTCATGTGTTAGTCTGCAGTGATTACTTATTGGAGATGGACAGAGTTGGTCACGACATAAGTCAGAGTGTCTATAGATGGTATCATTTCCCACAAAGGCCTTTGGGCAAATGCCCTCTGGAGAGAGTTCAAGCAGACAGAAAGGGAATGGAAAAGGAAGCTGAGATGATCACCTCATTGTCAATTTGGGGTTTTCTTTTTTCTTCCCCATCCCTTTAATTTATAAAGTTCAAACTTTTCCCCACAGCTGTTGTCATACAATAAAACAAGAGTCCTCATAAGCAATCTCATTGCTTATTCCTTTTCCCTTTGCCAGCCTTTTAAAACACAATGTTTCTGCATTTCTTTAAACAAACAAACAAAAATTTTATCACAAGAGACTGAAATAACCCAATTTGCATCTAAAAAAAAAATGTGTGTGTGTAAATGACTGTGGGTTGTATTGAGTGGAGGATGGAAGCAAGTGAAGCAAAGCAATGCCAGAAAGACTACATTAAATGTCCACGATGGGTGGCCCGCTCAGGAGATAGGGCTTCCCAGGTGACGATAGTAGTAAAGAACCGGCCTGCCAATGCAGGAGACTTAAGAGAGACGTGGGTTCGGCCTCTGGGTCAGGAAGATCCCCTGGAGAAGAGCATGGACAGAGGAGACTGGCAGGCTACAGTCCATGGGGTCTCAAAGAGTCGAACTCAACTGAAGCGACTCAGCACACACGCACTCAGGAGACAGTCTTTACCAGGTCCCCATCATTCCTGCTCCACCCACTGTTAGAGCTCAAAAAAACCAAGAATGAAACCAAGAAGAACCCATATTAACAAAACAAATGCAGCTGGGAAGAGCAAATTCCATATGGAGAAGTCATCCAAGCCTCTTATATGAATATTCAGAGCCATAAGATTTACTGGGCAAACTGGGATATTAGGCTTAAACATCTCACCCCAACACTCCCCCCAACCCCAACACTTAGAGCTTCAGCTGGGAGATCTTTATTCACTACATTTAAATGCAAATGATAACAGAACTGCATGACAATACACTTTGAAAAGCTGATTTAAAGCAGCACAAGGGAAGGATTAAGAGACCAATAAGAAGGGTTTTATTTTAATGTTTCTGCAGAGGTTACAGGCAGACCAAATAGAAGCCCAGAATTCAAAAGCAGGAGCCAAACTTGTCCCCAGACAGAATTCACTTAATTATTTTCCTCCTCTATTGAAACGGAAGAGGAAAAAAAAAAAAAAAAAAAACACAGTATTTTTTTTTTTTTTTTTTTTTGCTCATAGAAAACATTTTTCTAGCTACCAAGCAGGACTCTTGATCATTATGAGATGATCTCACCAAACTAACAATAATATTAATACAAGCAGAAATCCAGAAACTCGATACATAGCCTGTGCCATATTGAGGGTGATTATAAGCTTAAGAGATACTGAAAACAGTCCCCAGATCCTTATTCTGGTCTATGAGAAACCCTGGTTGTTCAGAGTCCCCAGGTTGGGAACCACTGATGTGAGAAGGAACATCTAACACAGACATTCATGGCTCTGAATGACAAGGAATAAAGAGCCGAATGTTGTATGTCACGGAAGAATGGCTCATTGTGCCCAGTGTGAGCTCCATTCTGGAGGGGAGCCTTGGAGGCCCTATATGATGTGAGAAAGAAGGGAGAGGCCATAAACCTCTTGCAGTAAAAGTAATGCCAATGCTAAAGAGTCACTTACTGTTTACTGGGATGAAAGAATTATTATATCTGCTCAAAGATGGAAATTAGACATTGTCCCCATACCAGCCCTGTACACAACTGAAACTGTCAAGCAAACAAACAAGAAATGAAGAGGAGAAAGATCCAGTCTGCACACGGAGATCATATAGACAGAGAAGTAATTATGCGTTAGGTGAAAGGACCTCACTTTGAAACAATAGGATGCCTGGGATTTGCTTCAAAAGAATATAGGGCAGGGGTAGGGGGTAGGAGTATTAATGAATCAAGACTGGCAATGCATCTGTAATTATTGAAGTTGGGTGATAAGTACTTTGGGGACTGCCCTGGTGGCTCAGTGGATAGGAATCTGCCTGCCAATGCAGAGGACATGGGTTCAATCACTGGTCTGGGGAGATCCTACATTCCTTGAAGCAGCTAAAACCATGCGCTGTTTACTCTGGCATATTTGGAAATTTCCATAAGTAAAATGACCTATTTGTTATATATACATATTTTTAAGATTCCATCTGCCCAATTTAAATGTGTCACTGCCCACCTCTGTTGGGACAAAGTCACCACTGCAGGGAACAAGAGTATTTTTTCACTCTCATGGGAGCGCTGGGAATAGGGGAGTGCCAATGGCACAATCATGAGGAGAAGAGCCGGACAAAATAGGGAAAAAGTTAGAGTTCAGTCCCCAAACCAGGACTTTGAAACATGGACAAGAATTGATTTGGAACTCTCTAGATAGAACCCATTGAAAAAGTAATAGCCCTTACAATGAAATACTAAGAAACTTGGGACTTCCCTGACCATCCAGTGGCTAAGTCTCCATGCTTCCAACATGGATCTCACATTCTGCAACTAAGATCTGACACAGCCAAATAAATAAATAAACTTGCTGCTGCTTCTAAGTCACTTCAGTCGTGTCCGACTCTGTGTGACCTCATGGACGGCAGCCCACCAGGCTCCCCGTCCCTGGGATTCTCCAGGCAAGAACACTGGAGTGGGTTGCCATTTCCTTCTCCAATGCAGGAAAGTGAAAAGTGAAAGTGAAGTCGCTCAGTCGTGTCCGACTCTTAGCGACCCCATGGACTGGAGCCTACCACGATCCTCCGTCCATGGGATTTTCCGAGCAAAAGTACTGGGGTGGGATGCCATTGCCTTCCCCGAAATAAACTTGATACATCAGCAATTTAGAGATGTGTAGTGTTAGCCCTGTCCTGGAACCTGAGAAATTTCTTCTTTATCCTGAAAGGAACATGTGACTCTCAGTGTGTGGCTGACATCTCACACAACCAAGCATGTGCACTGACCTACAGAGTTCCAGAAGATACTCATCTTCAGTTCAGTTCAGTTCAGTTGCTCAGTCGTGTCCAACTCTTTGCAACCCCATGAATCGCAGCACGCCAGGCCTCCCTGTCCATCACCAACTCCCGGAGGTCACTCAGACTCACATCCATCAAATCAGTGATGCCATCCAGCCATCTCATCCTCTGTCATCCCCTTCTCCTCCTGCCCCCAATCCCTCCCAGCATCAGGGTCTTTTCCAATGAGTCAACTCTTTGCATGAGGTCACCAAAGTACTGGAGTTTCAGCTTTAGCATCAGTCCTTCCAAAGAAATCCCAGGGCTGATCTCCTTCACAATGGACTGGTTGGATCTCCTTGCAGTCCAAGGGAGTCTTCTCCAACACCACAGTTCAAAAGCATCAATTCTTCAGCACTCAGCTTTCTTCACAGTCCAACTCTCACATCCATACATGACCACAGGAAAAACCATAGCCTTGACTAGATGAACATTTGTTGGCAAAGTAATGTCTCTGCTTTTGAATATGCTATCTAGGTTGGTCATAACTTTCCTTCCAAGGAGTAAGTGTCTTTTAATTTCATAGCTGCAATCACCATCTGCAGTGATTTTGGAGCCCCAAAAAAAGTCTGACACTGTTTCCACTGTTTCCCCATCTATTTCCCATGAAGTGATGGGACCAGATGCCATGATCTTTGTTTTATGAATGTTGAGCTTTAAGCCAGCTTTTTCACTCTCCTCTTTCACTTTCATCAAGAGGCTTTTTAGTTCCTCTTCACTTTCTGCCATAAGGGTGGTGTCATCTGCATTTCTGAGGTTATTGATATTTCTCCCGGCAATCTTGATTCCAGCTTGTGCTTCTTCCAGCCCAGTGTTTCTCATGATGTACTCTGCATAGAAGTTAAATAAGCAGGGTGACAATATACAGCCTTGACGTACTCCTTTTCCTATTTGGAACCAGTCAAAACAACAACAACCAACCCAGTCTGTTGTTCCATGTCCAGTTCTAACTGTTGCTTCCTGACCTGCATATAGGTTGGCACTGTACTAATCAGATTTGTTTCACCAGCCAGACTTTTAAATAAATTGAACTAATTGGACTACGTCATTTCGTCTACCAAATTGATTGATTAGTCAGAATGTCAGGACATTTCAGCATGAAGCTAACCATAACTTGTCTTACATGATTCCATTAGAGACACACAGTGCCACCCATAAGGGGAACATACCATAAGCTACATTCAATCATAGGTAAGAGAGCTCACTGCATCAGAAGGCTGCATCACAAATTGGCAGGACAATTAAAGAGGGATGTAGACAATGAAGATATGTTCAAAGAGGATAAACCAGAACGTTTTGAAAACTAGAAACAGTAATTGATGTTCAGCTGAAGGAACTTGTTAGCCTAAGGAAAAGACTAGTGAGGAGAGCAGAGTAGCTCTCTTCAGCTATCTGAATGTCTCATGAGCAGAGCAAGACAGATTAGACCTGTTGCGTGAATCTCAAGGAAAAGAACTAGGCCCAACATATGGAAGTCTCAGGAAGGTCAATGTCAGCCCAATAGAAGAAATAATCTTGAAAATAGTAAAACTGTGCCAAGAGCTATTTGGCTGCCTCTGAAAAGAGAGCTTTCCTTGGCTCTGGAAGATCTTAAGCCAAAGTCTGGACAAATACTTGTGAAGGCGTTTTAAAAGGGATTTGGGGACTGGGTGAGTGGTTTTTGAAATCTTCTCTGAATGGAGATTCTGTGATTTCTGAAGTGAAATCTTACAATTGACAAACCAAAGTTTTTTGTTCATTTTGCTTATATGAACTAAGCTCCCCTGTGTCAAGTGCCATGTACATGAAACCCTTTTCAAACCATGACTAAATAAAATTTAACTCCTTACTCATCCCCCAGCCTACTTTTGCCTCACTGAGAAACCATTGCTAGACGTACTCAAGCATGTGACTGTAGCATCCAGTGGATAGTTTGAGGATTCACCTTCATCCTTGACCCCATATTTTCCATTCCTGCCAAGTCACAAATTTAATAGCTCCCAAACACGACTTGCAGGTTCCCTTGCGAGTGCCTGGACAGGCTATACATGACACATGAGCCTTCTTACCTTGAGGCAACAATCCATCTCAGTTTTGAAGTCACTAAATGGTTGCTGTTTCTCCTGTTTTCTGACTCTGGCATACATGAAATTCTGTTTTCCTATGTCTCCTGATTTCCAAATTCTTGTCTGATTCCTAATTACCTAATTTTGCCTAAAATTTGAGATTCTGAATATTGCCAACCATTCAATCATTCATTCATTTGCTAAATATTTATAGTACCTTCCATTTGCCTAGAGCACTTTAGGAGATACAAAAAGCCCTATGACATAGGCAAGAGCCTAACTCTGATAGACAATATGAAACATGGACTGAAATAGCTACAACCCACAGCACAATGTGCTAAGTGCTATAACAGAGGTACAAACCAAGTGCTAGCAGAGTTCAGAAAGAGGTGAGATCCTGCAGAAAACCAAGATGTGACTGGAAGAGCAGCCTGTAAAAGCCCAATGCAATTGCTGTGCTATTTTTTTTAAATCCTCAAATTTAAAGTATACAAAATATTAGAATGAAAGAAGGAAGTAGCTGTGAATCAGGAAAAGGATGTTCTGGGAAAGTACATCAAGTGTTCAGCACCAGATCAACGTCCAACATTAGCCAGAAGGGCTAATCAATGCCCAGTGTAAACCAAACACCAGAAAATCATCCCCATTGTGAACACAGTCATTTACTCAGTCGGCCAGAAAAATTACAATTATGAAATTGAAACTACATTTGCTGCTTAAATGAGTCCTTTCAGAGATTTAGTTTAGACTGAAAATTGTTCATTAAAGAGTTCCACTGGGTAATGAACTTCAACTGTACTTTATATTTTTAGAACCCTTCGAATTCACTCCCCATTCCAACCCCCAGAGGTAGGTTACATCAGGGATAGGCAAACTTTTTCTGTAAACAGTCAGACAGTAGTAAATATTTTAGGCTTTGCAGTCTATAAACAGTTTCCATCACAACTACTCAACTCTACTGTTGTCATAGGAAAATAAGCAGAGACAATATTCACGTGAAGGAGTGTGGTGGGATGAATGGAGAAAGTAGCATGGAAACACATACATTACTATATGTAAGAGAAGCAGCCAGTGGGAATTTGCTGTATAACTCAGGAAGCTTAAACCGGTGCTCTGTGGCAACCTAGAGAGATGGGACGGGGTGGGAGGTGGGAGGGAGCTTCAAGAGGGAGGGGACATATGTATACCTATGATTGATTCGTGTTGTTTGTATGGCAGAAACCAACACAATATTGCAAAGCAATTATCTCTCAATTAAAAATAAATACATTAAAATAAAAAACTATTTATGAATGCTCATATTTAAATTTTAGAAAATTTTCATGTGCTTCAAGTATCTTTCCTCTTGTATGTTTTCTCCAACATTTAAAAATGTAATAGCTATTGTTAGCTTGCACACCACATTTGTCTGGCAGGCTGAAATTTTGCTGACCCCTGACTTATATCAATTACCTTATTTGCAGACAATAAAACAAAGGTTAAAGGAAACTAAGTATATTCTAAAATCAATAGAAATTCAGTTTATTATGTTCTGTATACAGAGAAATAATGAAGCAATAGGAAAAACGGAGACATTTATCTACTCTTTATCCATGTGATTCACAGCGTGGGAAAATCATGTATTATCTATAAACTTTGATTCCCTGGGGCATAACAAGTAAATAATTTTTAAACTGTGCTTAGCAAGATTGGTTCATGGTAAATGAGGCAATTATGTCTTAAATTTATACATATAATACTTTATTGTCTTTCTTAATGTTAATTTATAATGGGTGACAGTCTAAGTTGAAAAAAAAAGTTGTCTTATTTTAAAGATATTGTAGCTCTTCTGATAAACCACATGCTGCTAAGTATTCATCAGCACATAAATGTCTCAAAAAAGATGTAAATAATTCTTGATGTAAGTTAATCTCAGTACTTCATGGAATGAGGATCCCTCTGTGGGTAACAAGATGAAGGCTTAGAAAAATATTCAGGAATAAAGCAATAAGAAACCCAACCACCACCACGCTCCCCCATCCCGCCCACATACACACACACTGGAATGTCATTTATTTGGGGCTTTAAAATTATTGGAGAAGGCGATGGCACCACTCCAGTACTCTTGCATGGAACATCCCATGGGTGGAGGAGCCTGGTAGGCTGCAGTCCATAGGGTCACTAGGAGTCGGACATGACTGAGCGACTTCACTTTCACTTTTCACTTTTATGCATTGGAAAAGGAAATGGCAACCCACTCCAGTGTTCTTGCCTGGAGAATCCCAGGGACGAGGGAGCCCGGTGGGCTGCCGTCTATGGGATCACAGAGTGGGACATGACTGAAGTGACTTGGCAGCAATAAATTTAAAAGTCACAAAAACTCATAGCTTTGAGCAAGAACAGACATCGGATCAAATCAGATCAGATCAGTCACTCAGTCGTGTCCGACTCTTTGCCACCCCATGAATTGCAGCACGCCAGGCCTCCCTATCCATCACCAGCTCTCGGAGGTCACTCAGACTCACATTCATCGAGTCAGTGATGCCATCCAGCCATCTCATCCTCTGTCGTCCCCTTCTCCTCTTGCCCTCAATCCCTCCCAGCATCAGAGTCTTCTCCAATGAGTCAACTCTTTGCATGAGGTGGCCAAAATACTGGAGTTTCAGCTTGAGCATCATTCCCTCCAAAGAAATCCCAGGTCTGATCTCCTTCAGAATGGACCGGTTGGATCTCCTTGCAGTCCAAGGGACTCTCAAGAGTCTTCTCCAACACCACAGTTCAAAAGCATCAATTCTTCAGCGCTCAGCCTTCTTCACAGTCCAGCTCTCACATCCATACATGACCACAGGAAAGACCATAGCCTTGACTAGACGAACCTTTGTTGGCAAAGTAATGTCTCTGCTTTTGAATATGCTATCTAGGTTGGTCATAACTTTCCTTCCAAGGAGTAAGCGTCTTTTAATTTTATGGCTGCAGTCACCATCTGCAATGATTTTGGAGCCCAGAAAAATAAAGTCTGACACTGTTTCCACTGTTTTTCCATCTATTTCCCATGCAGTGATGGGACCAGATGCCATGATCTTCGTTTTCTGAATGTTGAGCTTTAAGCCAACCTTTTCACTCTCCACTTTCACTTTCATCAAGAGGCTTTTAGTTCCTCTTCACTTTCTGCCATAAGGGTGGTATCATCTGCATATCTGAGGTTATTGATATTTCTTCCGGCAATCTTGATTCCAGCTTGTGTTTCTTCCAGCCCAGTGTTTCTCATGATGTACTCTGCATATAAGTTAAATAAACATGGTGACAATATGCAGCCTTGATGTACTCCTTTTCCTATTTGGAACCAGTCTATTGTTCCATGACCAGTTCTAACTGTTGCTTCCTGACCTGCATACAGATTTCTCAAGAGGCAGATCAGGTGGTCTGGTATTCCCATCTCTTTCAGAATTTTCCACAGTTTATTGTGATCCACACAGTCAAAGGCTTTGGCATAGTCAATAAAGCAGAAATAGATATTTTTCTGGAACTCTCTTGCTTTTTTGATGATCCAGCGGATGTTGGCAATTTGATCTCTGGTTCCTCTGCCTTTTCTAAATCCAGCTTGAACATCAGGAAGTTCACAGTTCACATATTGCTGAAGCCTGGCTTGGAGAATTTTGAGCATTACTTTACTAGCGTGTGAGATGAGTGCAATTGTGCAGTAGTTTGAGCACTCTTTGGCATTGCCTTTCTTTGGGATTGGGATGAAAACTGACCTTTTCCAATCTTGTGGCCACTGCTGAGTTTTCCAAATTTGCTGGCATATTGAGTGCAGCACTTTCACAGCATCATCTTTCAGGATTTGGAATAGTTCCACTGGAATTCCATCACCTCCACTAGCTTTGTTCCTAGTGATGCTTTCTAAGGCCCACTTGACTTCACATTCCAGGATGTCTGGCTCTAGGTCAGTGATCACACCATCATGATTATCTGGGTCATGAAGCTCTTTTTTGTACAGTTCTTCTGTGTATTCTTGCCACCTCTTCTTAATATCTTTGCTGCTTCCGTTAGGTCCATACCATTTCTGTCCTTTATCGAGCCCATCTTTGCATGAAATGTTCCTTTGGTATCTCTGATTTTCTTGAATAGATCCTTAGTCTTTCCCATTCTGTTGTTTTCCTCTATTTCTTTGCATTGATCGCTGAAGAAGGCTTTCTTATCTCTTCTTGCTATTCTTTGGAACTCTGCATTCAGATGTTTGTATCTTTCCTTTTCTCCTTTGCTTTTCGCTTCTCTTCTTTTTGCAGCTATTTGCAAGGCCTCCCCAGACAGCCATTTTGCTTTTTTGCATTTCTTTTCCATGGGGATGGTCTTGATCCCTGTCTCCTGTACAATGTCACGAACCTCATTCCATAGTTCATCAGGCACTCTATCTATCAGATCTAGGCCCTTAAATCTATTTCTCACTTCCACTCTATAATCATAAGGGATTTGATTTAGGTCATACCTGAATGGTCTAGTGGTTTTCCCTACTTTCTTCAATTTCAGTCTGAATTTGGCAATAGGGAGTTCATGGTCCGAGCCACAGTCAGCTCCTGGTCTTGTTTTTGCTGATTGGATAGAGCTTCTCCATCTTTGGCTGCAAAGAATATAATCGATCTGATTTCGGTGTTGACCATCTGGTGATGTCCATGTATAGAGTCTTCTCTTGTGTTGTTGGAAGAGGGTATTTGCTATGACCAGTGCATTTTCTTGGCAAAACTCTGTTAGTCTTTGCCCTGCTTCATTCCGTATTCCAAGGCCAAATTTGCCTGTTACTCCAGGTGTTTCTTGCCTTCGTACTTTTGTATGCCAGTCCCCTATAATGAAAAGGACATCTTTTTTGGGTGTTAGTTCTAAAAGGTCTTGTAGGTCTTCATAGAACCGTTCAACTTCAGTTTCTAGACATACAGTATACTTATTCAAGACCTCCTCAAAGTATTACAGCAGAAAACCAGTGTCAAAGAAAAAGATCACCAACAGTCCTCACTTTTCAGACAATTAAGCCTAGAGAAAAAGAGAGCAGGCACATGATGCAAATGCTACAAAATCATGGAAGATCACACGAGGGTGATCTGAGGTCACCAAACCTGAAAATACTCTAACAGCAGTGAGGGGACCACCCCACTGAAGTACAGAAGGGCTACCTTTAAAACCTAGGTGAGAACAACCTCTATCAGAGAAGTGATTGTTTGATTGTTTATCTGCTTAGGTGGGTTGTACAGCAGTATAATTTCCCACTTATTTATTCCTCAGTAGAATGGACAATGGTTTCATTTCAGAAAACAAAAATTAAAAAGTAAATAAATTTTTTCAATCATGGGAGAAAAAGTACTCCATATTTTGTTTAATTTCTTAATTTTTTGCTCACTCCATGTGGCTTTTGGGATTTTAGTTCCCCAACCAAGGACTGAACCCAGGCCTCAGCAGTGAGGGCGCAGAATCCTAACCACTGGCCCACCAGGGAATTCCCCTTCCATATTTAGAAGAGTGATAAGGAAATAATAACTTTAAAATGTTTATATAAAATCATGGTGTCAGAATCCTAATAAAGACAACATTGACATTTGGGAGGTAGGTCCCATATCTGCATTGCGCTCCTCTGCCTGGGTAAAGTCTAAACTCTTTGGTGTCCACCCCTTACCCCTGCCCAGACCTGTTTTCTGGCTCTCTCATCTCCTGCCCTTTCCTGTCCCCACCCACACTCCAGTCACCTAGCAAGCTCCCTGGAGGTCCGTTCATGTGTGAAGCTGTTTGGGGCCTTTTCACATACTAGCTCTTGGCCCAGAATGACACTCTCCATCACAACTCCTACCTTCAAGCTCACTCTCATTACACCTGCCTTGATGGTCCTCCTACCATACCTGGAGGGATCACTTTTCCCTCTGTGTTCCCACTTTACGTCATTCTCCCCTCTTTTAAGGCACTTTGACTCGAATGGCTATGTATAGCTTATCTCCTCTACAGAAGATGGTCTCTGTGAGACATAAGAAGGAATGCCTTTAATTGAGGCCTAGCACAGTGCCTGAGACATATTCATAACTCAATAATCATCTGTTGAATGAATCAATGCTAACTGATCCCTCGTAAAGACTTTACCCTCTCTGCCACAGAAAGAATCTAGAACTGAGGTTGGGATAGTAGGTAATTCTAACATTTCATTCATTCACTCATTCAACAGACATTTATTGAGCATTATGGCTAGGCAGTCTTCAAGGAGCCTGAGATATATGAGTGAGCAGAGTAAATGAAGATTCTCTGCATTTGAAGAGCTCACATGCTAGCTGGGGATACAGACATTAAACAATAAAGGGTGAAAGATGACATCTATCTTTGTTAAAGCTATCAGAGCTTCCCTGATAGCTCAGTTGGTAAAGAATCCACCTGTAAAGCAGGAGACCCCAGTTCGATTCCTGGGTTGGGGAGATCCACTGGAGAAGGAATAGGTTACCCCCTCCAGTATTCTTGGGTTTCCCTGTGGCTCAGCTGGTAAAGAATCTGCCTGCAATGTGGGAGACGTGGGTTTGATCCCTGGGTTGGGAAGATCCCCTGGAGAAAGGAAAGGGTACCCACTCCAGTATTCTGGCCTGGAGAATTCCATGGACTGTATGGTCCATGGGGCTGCAAAGAGTTGGACACGACTGAGTGACTTTCATTTCACTTCACTTTGTCTTTGTTAAAAGGGGATAAGAGATAAGAGAAAAACATATAAGTAGAGTATGATGAAGGGGATTGGGAGTGTATGAGCTGTGATTTTAAATATGTGATCAGGGAAGCAGGACCTGCCAAGTAGACAGTGAGAGGTTGCATTTGGACAAAGACTTAGAGAGTGAAATAGACATGGGGGTATATGGGGGAAGGGCATTCTAGGCAGTGAGAACATTCAGTGAAGGCTCTAAGGATAAAACAAGAGGTCAGTGAAGTTGGCTAAAAGTGAGATGGCAAAGAGATGTGTTGATGTAGGGAGACAAGGGGGGAAAGGTGGCGGGTCTTGGAGACCTTGTAAATCATTAAAATGACTTTGACTCTGAATGAAATAGGGAACCGTTGGAGGGTTTTCAGCAGAGGAGCAACATGATCTGACTTACATCTGACTTACATTTTACAAGGATCACTCAGCTATTTTGTTGAGAATTTAATATTGGGCCAAGGGTAGATAAAAACTATAAGCATTTAGTCTTATCTAGGGGATAGATTTCATTCCCTCTTCTACTGTCTGGTAAATATTATATGAAGTCAATATGTCTGAGCATAGTTACCCATGTGGAGGCAACCTAATGAAGGAGAAAGCGCAGAAAAAGAATGCAATTTAGCTGCTACCACTTTCCAGGTTAGCCTCTGAGTCTTGCTCCTTTTCTATCTCTTCTTCTTACTCCCTTATCACCAAAATTACAAGAATTTCCCTGGTTGTCTCACTTGTTCAGAACAAAAGAGAATTATGCCATAGATGTAGTGGAAAACAGTTTAATGGTAGGAGAGTTTCAGATCAGATCAGATCAGTCGCTCAGTCATGTCCGACTCGTTGCAACCCCATGAATAGCAGCACGCTAGGCCTCCCTGTCCATCACCAACTCCCGGAGTTCACTCAGACTTACGTCCATCGAGTCAGTGATGCCATCCAGCCATCTCATCCTCTTTCGTCCCCTTCTCCTCTTGCCCTCAATCCCTCCCAGCATCAGAGTCTTCTCCAATGAGTCAACTCTTCGCATGAGGTGGCCAAAGTACTGGAATTTCAGCTTTAACATCATTCCTTCCAAAGAAATCCCAGGGCTGATCTCCTTCACAATGGACTGGTTGGATCTCCTTGCAGTCCAAGGGACTCTCAAGAGTCTTCTCCAACACCACAGTTCAAAAGCATCAATTCTTCATTGCTCAGCCTTTTTCACAGTCCAGCTCTCACATCCATACATGACCACAGGAAAAACCATAGCCTTGACTAGACGAATCTTAGCTGGCAAAGTAATGTCTCTGCTTTTGAATATGCTATCTAGGTTGGTCATAACTTTCCTTCCAAGGAGTAAGCGTCTTTTAATTTCATGGCTGCAGTCACCATCTGCAGTGATTTTGGAGCCCCAAAAAATAAAGTCTGACACTGTTTCCACTGTTTCCCCATCTATTTCCCATGAAGTGATGGGACCACATGCCATGATCTTTGTTTTCTGAATGTTGAGCTTTAAGCCAGCTTTTTCACTCTCCTCTTTCACTTTCATCAAGAGGCTTTTTAGTTGCTCTTCATTTTCTGCCATAAGGGTGGTGTCATCTGCATATCTGAGGTTATTGCTGTTTCTCCTGGCAATCTTGATTCCAGCTTGTGTTTCTTCCAGCCCAGCGTTTCTCATGATGTACTCTGCATAGAAGTTAAATAAACAGGGTAACAATATACAGTCTTGACGTACTCCTTTTCCTATTTGGAACCAGTCTGTTGTTCCATGTCCAGTTCTAACTGTTGCTTTCTGATCTGCATTCAGATTTCTCAAGAGGCAGATCAGGTGGTCTGGTATTCCCATCTCTTTCAGAATTTCCCACAGTTTATTGTGATCCACACAGTCAAAGGCTTTGGCATAGTCAATAAAGCAGAAATAGATGTTTTTCTGGAACTCTCTTGCTTTTTCCATGATCCAGCAGATGGTGGCAATTTGATCTCTGGTTCCTCTGCCTTTTCTAAAACCAGCTTGAACATCAGGAAGTTCACAGTTCATGTATTGCTGAAGCCTGGCTTGGAGAATTTTGAGTATTACTTTACTAGCATGTGAGATGAGTGCAATTATGCGGTAGTTTGAGCATTCTTTGGCATTGCCTTTCTTTGGGATTGGGATGAAAACTGACTTTTTCCAGTCCTGTGGCCACTGCTGAGTTTTCCAAATTTGAGGCTCAAATAAGGTTAACTCCATTATTAAAATGATCATGGGGAAGACGATGATGCTTGTAGTCTTTATAATATTTGCCTTTGCTGCAGAGTTCGTAGATCATTGAGATACTGCACAAAAGGAGGAGGGAGCCAATGCCAGGAAGATGGCCTTAGTCATACCATGTAAGCCATTGAACATCTTTTTTAGTCTAAAATATTTCTGAGGCTATCTGCCAAACTGTATTTTTTATTAAAAAAGCAAATGTGATCCAGGCATTTGAATGCTTATAATTGGAAAACCTATGACAATGGAAAATTGTATTCTTTGTAAACTGACACTGCATTTACCTATATTGAGATATGGAACACATATCCATAAAGTTGTATAAGTAAAAGTGAAGTCGCTCAGTCATGTCTGACTCTTTGCGACCCCATGGAAATGTAGCCTATCAGGCTCCTCCATCCATGGGATTTTCCAGGCAAAAGTACTGGAGTGGATTGCCATTTCCTTCTCCAGGGGGATCTTCCCAACCCAGGAATCGAACCCGAGTCTCCTGCATTGTAGGCAGACACTTTACCGTCTGAGCCACCAGGGAAATAAAATGCATTCCTATATCCCAGTTCTTAGTTTGTTGGATCAGATCCTTAAAAATTATTTTAAATGCCTTTGTTTAACCAAAATTTGGTGTGCTGAGTATTTTTTTAAAACCAGTGTTTAAAAAAAATATTTAGGGACTTCCCCAGCAGTCCAGTGGTTAAGACTCCACCTTCTAATGCAAGGAGTGTGGGTTTGATCCCTGGTTAGGGAAGTAAGGTCCCACATGCCATGGGGTGTGGCCAAAAATTAAAGAAAAAAATTAATGCATTCCTTTGTTCCTTTAGAATCTTTCTTGAGCAATACAGGATAAGTTGAACACTTTAAAAATGAACGAGAACTCTACTGCTGCTGCTAAGTCACTTCAGTTGTGTCCAACTCTGTGTGACCCTAGAAAGTGTGTATTTCATAGTATCATTAAATATTGATTAAGTATCCACTACACATACAACACTGTATTAGTAGCTAAGACGACCATGATATTATAAAATTTAGATTTGAATCTTTTTAAAGAAACACTTGCAAAATGGCGTTTTTATTCTCTCTCCTGGTCATGCATAGTTTACTTTCACAATTATTGTCGATCAACAGAAAAATAACAGAAAATAGAGATTATCCATCTGGTTGTGCATTTTCCTCTCGTGTCTGAGGATCTCTCTAAAGCGGAGGGAGATCCAGGCTTGAGGGTTGACAGGTTATGTTTCCAGTTGAGTGTGCCTCCGCACTTTAGGCTGTTCATTTGACTTGGTCTAAAATTGGAAATTTGTGTAGAAGTGTTTCTCTTGAGGCTTGCAACATTTTAAAGGATATTCCTACTAAGCAGCAATGCAAACTAAAAGTCATAGAAACCTCTTAATTCTGATAGTTCTAAGCATAGTCATTTGGATATGTAGAATAAGATCAAGGAAAATGAAAAGAGAAACTTAAAATTAATATTTCTTCATTTCAAAATTCTTAGCACATCAACCTTCTGGGTTATATCCTGTTCCTTGGTTTGAGACACGTTCTAGATAGGAGAGTTGCCTATCATAATTAGCAAATTATGTCCACTCAGGGTTCAGTCAATCAGTTCAGCAGGAGAAAGTAAACCTGTTCATGTAGGCAAAATTATCTACATTTTTTTTTCAGCCATTATTCTCATGTCATGAGCAGGCACAGCCCTTGCCAATGAAACTACTATGAACGATGCATGAGTTTCCATTATCGAACCTTCAACTTACCAGTGAATGAGAATTTCCAAGCATCCACCTAAATGTATTAGGTTGGCCAAAAAGTTTGCTTCGGTTTTTTGTAACATTGTATGAAAAAACCTGAATGTGATTTTTGGTCAGCCTTATATTATATTATTCAGAGGAGGCAATGGCACCCCACTCCAGTACTTTTGCCTGGAAAATCCCATGGACGGAGGAGCCTGGTAGGCTGCAGTCCATGGGTCGCTAAGAGTTGGACACGACTGAGCGACTTCACTTTCACTTTTCACGTTCATGCATTGGAGAAGGAAATGGCAACCCATTCCAGTGTTCTTGCCTGGACAATCTAAGGGATGGGGGAGCCTGGTAGGCTACAGTCTATGGGGTTACACAGAGTTGGACACGACTGAAGTGACTTCAGATCAGATCAAATCAGTCGCTCAGTCGTGTCCGACTCTTTGCCACCCCATGAATCGCAGCATGCCAGGCCTCCCTGTCCAACACGAACTCCAGGAGTTCACCGAGACTCACGTCCATCGAGTCAGTGATGCCATCCAGCTATCTCATCCTCTGTTGTCCCCTTCTCCTCTTGCCCCCAATCCCTCCCAGCATCAGAGTTTTCTCCAATGAGTCAATTCTTCACATGAGGTGGCCAAAATACTGGAGTTTCAGCTTTAGCATCATTCCTTCCAAAGAAATCCCAGGGCTGATCTCCTTCACAATGGACTGGTTGGATCTCCTTGCAGTCCAAGGGACTCTCAAGGGTCTTCTCCAGCACCACAGTTCAAAAGCATCAATTCTTCGGTGCTCAGCCTTCTTCACAGTCCAACTCTCACATCCATACATGACCACAGGAAAAACCATAGCCTTGACTAGACGAACCTTTGTTGGCAAAGTAATGTCTCTGCTTTTGAATATGCTATCTAGGTTGGTCATAACTTTCCTTCCAAGGAGTAAGTGTCTTTTAATTTCATGGCTGCAGTCAGCATCTGCAGTGATTTTGGAGCCCCCCAAAATAAAGTCTGACACTGTTTCCACTCTTTCCCCATCTATTTTCCATGGAGTGATGGGACCAGATGCCATGGTCTTTGTTTTATGAATGTTGAGCTTTAAGCCAACTTTTTCACTCTCCTCTTTCACTTTCATTAAGAGGCTTTGTAGTTCCTCTTCACTTTCTGCCATAAGGGTGGTGTCATCTGCATATCTGAGGTTCTTGATATTTCTCCCGGCAATCTTGATTACAGCTTGTGTTTCTTCCAGCCCAGTGTTTCTCATGATGTACTCCACATAGAAGTTAAATAAGCAGGGTGACAATATGCAGCCTTGAGGTACTCCTTTTCCTATTTGGAACCAGTCTGTTGTTCCATGTCCAGTTCTAACTGTTGCTTCCTGACCTGTATACAAATTCTCAAGAGGCAGATCAGGTAGTCTGGTATTTCCATCTCTTTCAGAATTTCCCAGTTTATTGTGATCCACACAGTCAAAGGCTTTGGCATAGTCAATAAAGCAGAAATAGATGCTTTTCTGGAACTCTCTTGCTTTTTCCATGATCCAGCGGATGGTGGCAATTTGATCTCTGGTTCCTCTGCCTTTTCTAAATCCAGCTTGAACATCAGGAAGTTCACGGTTCACATATTGCTGAAGCCTGGCTTGGAGAATTTTGAGCATTCCAAGTCCTGAATGATGATGCTATGAAAGTGCTGCACTCAATATGCCAGCAAATTTGGAATACTCAGCAGTGGCCACAAGATTGGAAAAGGTCAGTTTTCATCCCAATCCCAAAGAAAGGCAATGCCAAGGAGTGCTCAAACTACCGCACAATTGCACTCATCTCACACACTAGTAAAGTAATGCTCAAAATTCTCCAAGCCAGGCTTCAGCAATATGTGAACCGTGAACTTCCTGATGTTCAAGCTGGTTTTAGAAAAGGCAAAGGAACCAGAGATCAAATTGCCAACATTCGCTGGATCATGGAAAAAGCAAGAGAGTTCCAGAAAAATATCTATTTCTGCTTTATTGACTATGCCAAAGCCTTTGACTGTGTGGATCACAATAAACTATGGAAAATTCTGACAGAGATGGGAATACCAGACCACCTGATCTGCCTCTTAAGAAATCTGTATGCAGGTCAGGAAGCAACAGTTAGAACTGGTCATGGAACAATAGACTGGTTCCAAATAGGAAAAGGAGTACATCAAGGCTGCATATTGTCACCATGTTTATTTAACTTATATGCAGAGTACATCATGAGAAATGCTGGACTGGAAGAAACACAAGTTGGAATCAAGATTGCCGGGGGAAATATCAATAACCTCAGATACGCAGATGACACCACTCTTATGGCAGAAAGTGAAGAGGGGCTAAAAAGCCTCTTGTTGAAAGTGAAAGTGGAGAGTGAAAAGGTTGGCTTAAAGCTCAACATTCAGAAAACGAAGATCATGGCATCTGGTCCCATCACTCCATGGGAAATAGATGGGGAAACAGTGGAAACAGTGTCAGACTTTGTTTTTCTGGGCTCCAAAATCACTGCAGATGGTGACTGCAGCCATGAAATTAAAAGACGCTTACTCCTTGGAAGGAAAGTTATGACCAACCTAGATAGCATATTCAAAAGCAGAGACATTACTTTACCAACAAAGGTTCGCCTAGTCAAGGCTATGGTCTTTCCTGTGGTCATGTATGGATGTGAGAGCTGGACTGTGAAGAAGGCTGAGCGCCGAAGAATTGATGCTTTTCAACTGTGGTGTTGGAGAAGACTCTTGAGAGTCCCTTGGACTGCAAGGAGATCCAACCAGTCCATTCTGAAGGAGATCAATCCTGGAATTTCTTTGGAAGGAATGATGCTAAAGCTGAAACTCCAGTATTTTGGCCACCTCATGCAAAGAGTTGACTCATTGGAGAAGACTCTGATGCTGGGAGGGATTGAGGGCAGGAGGAGAAGGGGACGACAGAGGATGAGATGGCTGGATGGCATCACTGACTCGATGGATGCGAGTCTGAGTGACCTCTGGGAGCTGGTGATGGACAGGGAGGCCTGGCGTGCTGCGGTTCATGGGGTCGCAAAGAGTCGGACACGACTGAGCGACTGATCTGATCTGATCTTACTAGCGTGTGAGATGAGTGCAATTGTTCGGTAGTTTGAGCATTCTTTGGCATTACCTTTGGGATTGGAATTAAAACTGACCTTTTCCAATCTTGTGGCCACTGCTGAGTTTTCCAAATTTGCTGGCATATTGAGTGCAGCACTTTCATAGCATCATCTTCCAGGATTTGGAATAGCTCAACTGGAATTCCATCACCTCCACTAGCTTTGTTCGTAGTGATGCTTTCTAAGGCCCAGTTGACTTCCCATTCCAGGATGTCTGGCTCTAGGTCAGTGATCACACCATCGTGATTATCTGGGTTGTGAAGATCTTTTTTGTACAGTTCTTCTGTGTATTCTTGCCACCTCTTCTTAATATTTTCTGCTTCTGTTAGGTCCATACCATTTCTGTCCTTTATCGAGCCCATCTTTGCATGAAATTTTCCTTTGGTATCTCTGATTTTCTTGAAGAGATCCCTAGTCTTTCCCATTCTGTTGTTTTCCTCTATTTCTTTTCATTGATCGCTGAAGAAGGCTTTCTTATCTCTTCTTGCTATTCTTTGGAACTCTGCATTCAGATGTTTATATCTTTTTCTCCTTTGCTTTTCGCTTCTCTTCTTTTCACAGCTATTTGTAAGGCCTCCCCAGACAGCCATTTTGCTTTCTTGCATTTCTTTTCCATGGGGATCGTCTTGATCCCTGTCTCCTGTACAACGTCATGAACCTCATTCCATATTTCATCAGGCACTCTATTTATCAGATCTAGACCCTTAAATCTATTTCTCACTTCCACTGTATAATCATAAGGGATTTGATTTAGGTCATACCTGAATGGTCTAGTGGTTTTCCCTACTTTCTTCAATTTCAGTCTGAATTTGCCAATAAGGAGTTCATGGTCTGAGCCACAGTCAGCTCCTGGTCTTGTTTTTGCTGACTGTATAGAGCTTCTCCATCTTGGGCTGCAAAGAATATAATCGATCTGATTTTGGTGTTGACCATCTGGTGATGTCCTTGTATAGAGTCTTCTCTTGTCTTGTTGGAAGAGGGTGTTTGTTATGACCAGTGCATTTTCTTGGCAAAACTCTATTAGTCTTTGCCCTGCTTCATTCCGTATTTCAAGGCCAAATTTGCCTGTTACTCCAGGTGTTTTTTGACTTCCTACTATTGCATTCCAGTCCCCTATAATGAAAAGGACATCTTTTTTGGGTGTTAGTTCTAAAAGGTCTTGTAGGTCTTCATAGAACCGTTCAACTTCAGCTTGTTCAGCATTACTGGTTCGGGCATAGACTTGGATTACTGTGATATTGAATGGTTTGCCTTGGAAACGAACAGAGATCATTCTGTCATTTTTGAGACTGCATCCAAGTACTGTATTTCAGACTCTTGTTGACCATGATGGCCACTCCATTCTGAGGGATTCCTGCCCGCAGTAGGAGATATAATGGTCATTTGAGTTAATCATTCCAGTCCATTTCAGTTCGCTGATTCCTAGAATGTCAACATTCACTCTGGCCATCTCTTGTTTGACCACTTCCAATGTGCCTTGATTCATGGACCTGACATTCCAGGTTCCTATGCAGTATTGCTGTTTACAGCATCGGACCTTGCTTCTCTCACCAGTCACATCCACAGCTGGGTATTCTTTTTGCTTTGGCTCCATCCCTTCATTCTTTCTGGAGTTATTTCTCCACTGATCTCCAGTAGCATATTGGGCCCCTACTGACCTGGGGAGTTTCTCTTTCAGTATCCTATCATTTTGCCTTTTCATACTGTTCATAGGGTTCTTAACGCAAGAATACTGAAGTGGTTTGCCATTCCCTTCTCCAGTGGACCACATTCTGTCAGAACTCTGCACCATGACCTGCCCATCTTGGGTTGCCCCACGGGCATGGCTTAGTTTCATTGAGTTAGACAAGGCTGTGGTCCTTTAGCATAGCATAGCATAGCATAGTATATTATTACAGCTCTCATCACAATGATGGGTAAGTTTTGGAATGGTCCTTTGAACTGCATCAACTGTTTTCAGTTTCACAGCCTCAACATTACAAAAGAGTCAACTTTAGGGTTATAAAAAAGCTAGCAAACTCTTTATCTTTTTATTTCCATAATGTTAATGAATTTCAATATATTTCTTGAATGAAGAGCTTTGAATAATCCAAATGGAACCTACTGGGAGTTTTCATTTGAAGTTTCAAATGTCTCAGTCTACAAAGAACCTTTGAATTTAGGTATTTCCTTCTTTTGCATTAGGCTTCCCTGGTGGCTCAGACAATAAAGAAATCTGCTTACAACGTAGGAGATCCAGGCTCAATCCGTGGGTTAGGAAGACCCTCTGGAGAAGGGAATGGCAACCCAGTCCAATATTTTGCCTGGAGATTCCAAGGCCAGAGGAGTTTGGCAGGCTACAGTCCACAGGGTTGCAAAGAGTCAGACATGACTGAGTGACTTTCACTTTCTTTGGCATTAGTATTAATACTTGGTTAGAATGCATATTTTAGAGTAGGAAATATGAAGCTTCACTTTCCTCACCAAACCCAAACCTGCTTCTTTTCCATAATGTTCTTTATCCATCCACCTTGGATTTAAAACCTGCCAATTACACTAGACTATTTTGCCATCACCTACCCATCAAATCACAAAATAAGGATCTTTTACCTTCTAAATATTTTTAAATACACGTTCACTCTCCATCCCAAATGCCACCAACCTGGGCAAGGTAATAGTCTTTTCTGACTTGAACTCTGTACTGCTGAAATAGGTTCCTAGCTGGTCACCACATCTCCATCCTTTCCCTTCACCAATTTATATTCAAAATTCAATTAAATTACAATTTCATGAATATGATTATTACATCCCTTTTCTTAAAAAATGCAATATTTGTCATTGTCATTGGCATAAACTCTAAATTCTTTAATAGGACTTAAAGTCTTCATGATTGATCAGAATTCTACCTAACTTGCCAGTCTTATCTCTTACTCCTCCCCCATCTTGAATCTTCCTGAGCTTTCTTTTGTTCTAATATGTCATGGCTCTCTAACTCATCACCCCAGCCCTTATGCATGCTTGATTCCTCCACCGGGAACAACATTCTACACATTAATTTTTTTTTTATTCAACAACTATTATGAAGCAAAGACTTGCTTTTTGCAATTGTTACTATATTATACTACTGGGTTGGCCAAAGAGTTTGTTCAGGTTTTTCTGGAACATTATACAAAAACTCAAATGAACTTTTTGGCCAATCCCATATGCAGTTGTGCTGTGCTTAGTCGCTCAGTTGTGTCTGACTCTTTGTGACCCCGTGGACTCTAGCCCTCCAGGCTCCAGGCTCCTCTGTCCATGGGGATTCTCCAGGCTCCTCTGTCCATGGGGATTCTCCAGGCTCCTCTGTCCATGGGGATTCTCCAGGCAAGAATACTGGAGTGGGTTGCCATGCCTTCCTCCAGGGGATCTTCCCAGCCCAGTGATCAAACCCAGGTCTCCCACACTGCAGGCAGATTCTTTATGGTCTGAGCCCCCAGGGAAGCCCAAGAATACTGGAGTGGGTAGCAGATTCCCTCTCCAGAGGAACTTCCTGACCCAGGAATTGAACTGGGGTCACCTGTATTGGATGGATTCTTTACCAGCTGAGCTACCAGGGAAGCCCTAATCCCATATTATGGAGAGCCTATTCCATGTTAGGTACTAGTAAGTAAATCAATAGTTAAACCAAGCATAGTTTCTGTCTCAGTAAAGCTTATTGTCTAGCATGGGAAATAGTCATGAAGCAAAGAACAAGATTAGAGTTATGACATGGAAAATATAAAGTTATGCAGGATCAAATGTCAGGTAACCACACTTAATATAGGAGTCAGTGGAGGTTCCCTGAGGAAGTTCTGCTGAACCTAAAATCTGAAGGATGAGTAGGAGCTAGTTGCGGTAACAGAAGAGTGAAGAAGGAGGAGAAGTGGTGAAAGAAATGTCCCAGCCACACAGTTAAATGGACAACACACAAATACTGAGAAAAGAAATAACTTGTCCTCATTATAAGACTTCCTTGGTGGCTCAGACGGTAAAGAATTTGCCTGCAATGTGGGAAACTTGGGTTGGGAAGATTCCTTGGAGAAGGGAACAGCTACCCACTCCAGTATCCTGGCTTGGAGAATTCCATGGACAGAGGAGCCTGGTAGACTACAGTTCATGGGGTCGCAAAGAGTCAAACACGACTGAGACTTTCACTTTTTCCTTATTATAAGCATAAGATATTGGGAACAGATATCTTTACTGAATATATTTTGTTGGTGGTTTGTGTTGCAAAGGTAAACAATTTATAAAGTTCTCATTACTCTTTGTTGATAACTAAGTTCAATGGCTCCTCTTTTCATAAATGCTGTTGTAATTAAAGGAATAAAAGAGCATCTTTGGTGAGATACAGAGTCTGTGTATCAGGAAATGGATTCTATTTGACTTTTGCTTTATGATTGTGAACAAATAACTTACACCTGTTCCTCTGCTTTGTTGTTTATAAAAGAGTGATGATAACACTATCCAGTTTAACTTACAGGGTGGTATCAAATAGTGGTGCAAAAGCACCACTTAATGAGCCATACTGCTTAATGATCTTTTTTTAAAAATGCATTTCAAACACACTAAATAATTTCTTGATTTTAGACTGTGACAGAGGAGCCTGGTAGGCTGCCGTCCATGGGGTCGCTAAGAGTCGGACATCACTTTCACTTTTCACTTTCATGCATTGGAGAAGGAAATGGCAACCCACTCCAGTGTTCTTGCCTTGAGAATCCCAGGGACGGGGGAGCCTGGTGGGCTGCCATCTATGGGGTCGCACAGAGTCGGACACGACTGAAGCGACTTAGCAGCAGCAGCAGCAGCTACATATTGGTAGCAACTCAAATTCATTTTTCTTATGATTCTAGCTATAGCAATAGAGGCTGCAATTCCAATTTCACAGCAAGTAGAAAGTTGTCTTCATTAGCTTTCAAGAGAAACAGAATTGGATTATGTCTCTTTTCAAAAAACCCAACTGTTCAATTCAAAAATATTTTGAAGCAGAAAAACTGGAAAATCCAGTTATTTTGCACTCATCAAATAAACAGGACATATTTCTTCTGTGATCAAGTCCCTCAATTCCTTTACTTTTCATGGAAGTTAATCTGATCAGTCTTTCCTTACTTTTCTCTTAAAACTTACTATCTGACCTCCCACTAGCATTCATGCATGTGTACGTGCCAAGTCGCTTCAGTCATGTCCGACTCTTTGTGACCCCACGGACTGTAGGCCGCCAGGCTCCTCTGTCCATGGGGATTCTCCAGGCAAGAATACTGGAGTGGGTTGCCTTTGCTTCCTCCAGGGGATCTTCCTGACCTGGAGATCTCTCCCACTGGCATATTTATTGACAAACATGGCAATACAAATGCAAAGAAAGCTTTACTGAAATATAATCTCTAATGCTTAATAACTAAGAATTTACAGGTTAAAAAGAAAAAGAGAGACTTTCTAGCCTCATGTTATATTTGTATGTAATAAGGCAGACATGAAATAAGACACCATGGGTTTAGGGGTCTACTTTGCCAAAACTTTTTATTCATCCCTGAAAGCATTTTAGTTACAGTTAAGTATATGCTATGCTATGCTATGCTAAGTCACTTCAGTCGTGTCCGACTCTGTGTGACCCCATAGACAGTAGGTAGCCTACCAGGCTTCCCTGTCCCTGGGATTCTCCAGGCAAGAACACTGGAGTGGGTTGCCATTTCCTTCTCCAATGCATGAAAGTGAAAAGTGAAAGTGAAGTCGCTCAGTCATGTCCGACTCTTAGCCACCCCATGAACTGCAGCCTACCAGGCTCCTCCATCCATGGGATTTTCCAGGCAAGAGTACTGGAGTGGGAGTTAAGTATATAGGTGTCAAATATTTCTATCACAAATATTGATCTTTTCTTACATGTTTCCATAGTCATAAACAAGGATAATATCAATTTCCCTTTCAGAATCAAAGGACAAGTTCATTCTGAAATATTTTATAAATGTTGAGAACTGTACAAGTACTACTTTACAGAGATGAAGAGTGAGTTTTTAGTTCTGAATGTCACTTTTTTGTTTGTTTGTTTACAGTCTCTTTTTTTTTTTGGTGAGCAAAATTGGATTTCAAAATATAGGAGCTCTATTAAAGGTGTCTAATTTCAAAGTCCTATTTGGGTCTTTAATTAAATTTATTTTTTGCTGTTTGTTGTTTAGTCTCTCAGGCATATTCGATTCTTTTGCAACCCCACAGACTGTAACTCTCTGTCCATGGATTTCCCAAGCAAGAATACTGGAGTGGGTTGTCATGCCCTCCTCCAGGGGATCTTCCTAACCCAGGGATCGAACCCGCCGCTCCTGTTGAGGCTTCTGCCATGTCTCGTGTACTGCAGGTGGATTTTTTTTTTTTTTTTAACCTCTGAGCCATGGGGGAATCTTTTTTTATTTGACTTCGGCAGGTCTTATTTGCAGCATATGGGATTTTTATCTTCACTGGGGCATGCAGGTTCTTTTAGTTGCAGCATGTGAACTCAGGTGTAGTACGTGGGATCTAGTTCTCTGACCAGGGATGGAATCCAGGCACCCTGCATTGGGATGGCAGGGTCTTAGTCACTGGACCATCAGGAAGTCCTCGTTTGGGTCTTTTAAAAGTTTTTCTATTACTAATTTCAAGAATCTTTAAAAAGTTTTATTATTTTATTGCATTAATTCTGTATTGTTGGGGGAAATTTTTTTAAAGTCATTTAAAAGGAGAAAATAGATCATGGATGATTGGTTTCTTTAGAAATGGGGAAGAGCTCTTAAGGAAGTGCATGTTTAGGAAACTTACTTAGTTGATGGCAAATTTAATTCTAATCTGTTAGTATATGCTTGAAGAAAATAGAGTTCATGAAATTATACAGTCAGATTAGTGAGCGCTTCTTTCTGCTTTTGGTACAGTGCAAAGGCCTATTCAAGAGGAATCTGAAAAGTGGGGTTCAAGTCTCATTTCTGCCACCCACTCTCCATGTCACTTAAGCTACTTAAGAAAGCCACTTGGCCTCTGAACATCAGTTTCTTGTTTGTAAAATGGAGATAATGATGCCTTTCTTATAAGCTTCTTACTAGGAATAAGAGACATACACAATGAAAATGCTTTGTAAATCAGAAGCTGCTTTACAAAAATAAATTAACAAAACTTATCACTAGCTCAAAGATTCCCATAAGAGAGTCTACAAAAAATAGCTTAATATGTACTTTGGGTTCTTGTTCCCTTTTCAATGTATATGTGCTAAATCCTTCATTAGGTTATAAGCTCCTTAAAGCCACAGTGGGCACACCATATCCTCTTTCACGTTGCTCTCTGGACTATACATAATGGACACTCAAAAGGCTTTGTTGACAGATATTCTCTCCTCTCCTCTTCCTCAGTTCCACTGGCAAGCAAAAATCACTACTGTTAAAAAGTCTAAACCTCTCTGCTGTAATCCATATTTATTTCCTTATATTCTCTCCTCTAAAGTCACGGAGAATTGGCAGGTCAGCAGCAACTTAACAAAGCCTCAAGGCAAAATCCTTTGTTCTCAATCTAAATCTGCCCCTCTTGCAATACAAAACAAGTGGAATTAAGTACATCCTTGGCTCCAGGAAGAAAGGGAGAGTACCTGCTGGCCCACTAAAGATTTCTAGAGCCACAGAATTCCACAGGAAAGTCCTCCCCTCTCTGGGTAACTGAGAGGAATAAAGTATAGCAACATAAAATGGCTAGAGGAAAGACTCAGAGAGAAGAAGAACAGGAGTGAAGACACCAAAATCAAAAGAAGGTGAAAAGAGAGTGTTCCCAGGGCACTGATACTCTCTTAGAAGGCTGATGACATGCTCTGCTCTACCCTCATGCTTGAACAACAGTCTTTAATAGGTAAGTTGGCACCAGTTCCTGACCCAACGCTTTTAAAAGTGAAGGTACCGTGGTGAGGAAGAGATGGCTACCTCAGTCTCCCTCCTAGGATCCTATGAATGTGCCTATCCGATGCGCACTCTGCTCAAAATATACTCTTTTCATGAGGTTTTTATTAGGGGTGCCTAGTTCAACTCACCTGTTAGTTTAAAAGAGGAATATTTTTCTTCGAAGCCACCTTGCCCTGTCTTTAGCGATACATCGTGGCTTTCATTAAACAGCCCTTAGGAGGGCCCACGCATTCCTCAGGCTTGGGGTAAACACGTGTGTCGGCAGGCAGCTCCGGCGCGCCCTGCGTTTCAGCACCACCGTCTCCGGACAGCGCCTCGCTGGCCGGCCGGGTTGAGGCCTCCTGTCCATCACTCATCCACCCCCGGCCCACTCGCTTTCCTTTTTTCCCTCAGTGCCAGAAAAAAAGCACCCCAACTTCTAACTTCTCAATCCTTGCTTCTACAGTGACCTCCGCGTCCCTTCCTCGGAGTCTAAACGCGCACGCCCCGGCACCTTCGGGTCCTCCGGCACCAGCACCGGAGCAGCATCGATGGTCCGAGACCGCCCCCGGGCAAGGATCACCTTTCCCTCGCCACTTTTGAATTCCAACCCAGCAGCCAGGAGCCCCGGCTCGCTCCGTCTCTCTCTTCTCCCCAAAACCTCTGAAAAAAACGCGCGACAATACCCTCTCCCCCCGCCACAACACACACACACACACACACACACACACACACACACTCTCTCTCTCTCTCTCTCTCTCTCTGTCTCTCATACGCACACTCGCACAACGCAAGCCTTGCGGGTGCCATCACCGCCCTGGGCAGAGCCTCAGCCAACTTGGGCCCCAGCCTTCAACACCGGCTCACAGAGGGCCGCCCGCAGCGACCGCCCCGCCTCGTCCCCTTCCTAGGCGACTGGTCCCGGCAGCGGAGCCCAGGCCCCCGCCCCCTGTCCCCCCACCTCCACATTCACTAAGCCATCCGCCTCGCGCGGGCACTACACGGTCCACAACCCTCAAACATTTGCCCCGGGCCGCCCCCCAAACCATCAGCCAAACCATAAACGAATCTCCTTGAGCCCAGCCCAGTTCCTGGTGTGTTGTGTGTGTGTTTGTGTCTCCGAAGCCTATACATCATTAACTCCTTCGAGCTTTCAGCCCAACCTAAACAAATAGCACGTTATCTCCGACCCCCTTCTACCTTCTCCGCGCCCCAGCCTCTTTCTCCATCCGGATCCTCACTCGCCAAGTCGCTAAACCAACCACCGCACCCCAGCCCTCAGATATCAACCTCCCACCCAACCCAAAACAACACTCGCCTCCAGCCCCTCCCATCCCCCACCCCATGGCCCCCCAGCAAGCCGGGTCTGGCCCGAGCGAGTGACGCCTCGAAAGAGCAGCTGGCATCCCCTGCCGGGAGCCCAGGATAGACGAGCGGACCTCTCACCAGCTGGATCAGCCAGCACACCCCTCTGGATGGGCACTCGCCAAACCGTCACACGCCCTGGAAAACACAGGTGCCGGGGAAACGAGAGAGGCGGAAGCAGTCTCGGGGGTGGGCGGGAGGACTCACCGAACATCTGAATGTGCCCTTTGGTGATGGGATTGAAGCTGCCGCAGGCAAGCAAGATAACGTGCGTCTTGGTGGTCTCGGTCATGGCGCGGGTGGGTCCCTCGCGCTGGCCCAGGGGTCGCTTCTCTTTTTGTGTCTCGATGTGTCTGCAGAGGGAGAAAGGAAGGCGAGGCTCCGGCGGTGGATGCTGTGGACTCCGAGGAGCCGCTCCAGACGCAAACCGCGTCACTCCCCGCCTCCCTTTAACGCTTGCAGCTCCGGCAAGATCCGAGGCTGCCTTTGTATATGCTAAGCTCCGTTCTCCTTTCCTTCTAGCTTCTTTCGCGTCTCTCGAGCTGGTCTCCGTCTCCTCGCTTTCTCTGACCCTACCCCACCTCACCCTCTCTTCCTTAATGTTTACCTACAAATCACGATGTGGTACCCAAGCCCAACCCTGAACACTCCAACAGGCAACGATCAGCATGGTGTGAGCCCTTTCTTTTTTCTCCTTCTGAATTAGTTTTCCTCCCCTAATCGAACATTTTTTTTCTGTCGATATCAACTTTCTCTAACATTTCCAGATCCAAAAGTGTTTGATTTTAAGAACTGTTTTCTTTCTCTCCCTCCCAAAATTTTAAGTGAGAAACGACAATTGATCAATCGGGGAGTATTCATTTCTGCCTGTCTTTCCCCTCTTATCTCATGGTTTTGAACTACTGAACTGAGTCCAGAGCTTGACCAAGTGGTTGCCAAGATATAGGAGGAAGCTGAATCCTTCTTCTGGCATACTGCTCCTTTTGTGCGTTGAAGCAATAAGAACACAGATGTCACAGAGTTACTAAAGCTTTGTTTAAAACTACTGTGAGCTTACATAAGCTATCAAAATTCAGACAAAGATTTACCCATTCATAAGTGTTTGAGTGTCCACGATGTGTTAGACTCTGATATAAACCCTGCTGATAAAGCAAAGTCTCAGTCTTCATCAAGTTTACATTCTACTGGAAAGAGACAGACAATAAACAGAGAAGGAACATATTAGATGGTGATTGTGCCATGCACAATAAGTGAATGCAGTTCACTCTCTGACAGAACAAAGGGTGAATGGAGGAGAGGGCACTAATTGAAATGAAGAAGTTAGGGAAGGCCTCTCTGGGGTGGTGAAATTTAAACTGTGACCTAAATGACAAGGAGTTGCTAGTATAAATATTCTAGGGCAAGGAAGGGTTCATTGTCCTCCTAGAAATGAAAGGCCAGAGAGACTTGAGTGTATGAATAATAGGGAAAATGCTAAGACAGAAGATTGGACTGGTGATCAGGACCAAATCAAGTAAGGCTTGTAGGCTAAGGTAGGGTTTGGATGTTTTTCTAAAAGAAATGACTTAGAGTGGAATAAAAAAAGGAAAGCACTGAAGCTTTTAGGCAGGAAAATGACAAGTAATTTACATTTTTATAAGATCACTCTGGCTTCTCAGTGGAAAATGGGAAGACAAGGAAAGCACTTAGGAAATCCCACTGGTGGGTTGGCAGGTGGAGTTGTCCTTGGCCTAGGTTTTATAAAGGTAAAGCTGATGAGAAGAAAATGGTCTCAGGATAAGTTTTGTTGGTAAAGTTTACAATCTTTGCAAATGAACTAGATGTGAAGGAAGGGAGAAAGAACAATCTAAAAAAGTGTCTAGAAATTTGGCTTAAGTAAATGAGTAGACGGAGAATGAGAAAGATGGGGAAAGAAAGTTTCAGGGATGACCAAGTGCTCTACTCTGATACAAAAACTAGACCTAATAACTCGAGATTTTTTTTTAAATGGCATTAAAAATGAGATATAATTGACATATACCATTGTTAGTTTTAGTTGCATGTAGTAACTCTGAACTTAGAGATCTATAAGTACAAACATTTACCTTTCTGGGGCTTCTAGATTCTTAGGTAAATTTCTACCTATTTTAATGGGTTGGTCATTGTTTCTTATTTAAGAGCATGTATTTGTGGTGTACAGTAAATATTTGTTAAATTACACTGAACAGCAAATCAATCTTAATATGCATAAAATTTCTAGTTTAAAGACAAGTATCAGAATCGATGTATATTTTAATGGTTTTGTATCCTTCCTGATATGGGATACAGACTAGTGCAGTAGACAAGCAGGAGATGTTTAGAGGGGCCTGACTTGGGTTTGAAACTCTGATACTTACCAGCTGAACAAAAAATACTTATTGAATGTCTGCCATGTGCCAGGCACTTGATTTAGGGGCTGTGAACAAACCAAAGTTCCTGCTTTAATACAGCTCACATTCTAGAGGGCAAAACAGATCATTAAAAAACAAAATAAACATAATGGTAATAGATGCCATAGGCTTCTCTGGTGGTAAAGAATCTGTCTGTTGATGCAGGAAATGCAGGTTTGATCCCTAGGTTGGGAAGATCCCCTGGAGAAGGAAATGGCAACCCACTCAGTATTCTTACCTTGGAAACCCCAGGGACAGAGGATCCTGGCAGGCTACAGTCAATGGGGTCGCAAAACGTTGAACACAACTTAGCAACTGAAGAACAACAATGACAACAGACATCACAATGGGAAGGGAAAAAAAGCTAGGTGAGAAGAAAAAGAAAGGGAAATCCTCCTTTATTTAAGTGGTCATAGACGGCTTCTCCAGTAAGACGGGATCTAAGCAAAGACCTGAAAGAAGTGAAGGAATGTGTCATTTGAATATCTGGGGAAGAGCATAACCTGAAAGAAAGTGAACATGAAAGTCGCCCAGTTGTGTCCAACTCTTTTGGACCCATGGACTATATAGTCCATGGAATTCCATGGAAGGGAAGTAGCCATTCCCTTCTGCAGGGTATCTTCCCAACCTAGGGATTGAACCCAGGTCTCCCACATTGCAGGTGAAGTCTTTACCAGCTGGGCAACCAGGGAAGCCAGATGCAAAGAGCCTGAGGAGCAAGAGTGTTTGGGAGTCTTCAACAAGCACACCTGTACTGCTGGAGAAAAGAAAGGAGTGGAAAATGGTGGGAGACAGATTGGAAAAGTAGGACAGATCGGATAGGGCCTTACAGGCCCTTGTTAGGTCTTTGGCTTTTTCTGAGATAAGAAGTCACTGGAGGGTTTTGAATGGAGAAGTGACATGAGATGACTTACACTTGAAAAGTACCATTTTGGCAGGAAATAAAAATTTTGGAGTCATCAGTATAGTTTTATATTTAAAACCATGGGAGTAAATGAGGTCACTTTGGGAGTAACACATATACATAAAAAGAAGAAAAAGAGGTACTCAGATTCAGCTCCAGGATACACCAAATGAATAGCTAACATTCATTATCAACAGAAGCCCTGGCACTATAAGCTGTTTACAGATGTTAATTCATTTAACACCAAAATTCTGTGAGTTCAAATAATTTTATCCTGTTTTAGAGACGCACATAAAGGAGAAGACATAAATGAAGTAACTGGTAGGATGAAGTATGGAGCCAGATTCAGTCCCAGGTACTTTTAATCAAAGCCCTGCTGTTGATTCAAGGCTATCTAGTCTTGTTTCACTGCTATGCTGTACAGGCATGCCTTGTTTTGCTGAACATCACAGAGACTGTTTCTTCTGCAGATTGAAAGTTCGTGGTAACCCTGAGTTGAGCATGTCTACCCATACTGTTTTTTCCAACAGCATTTGCTCACTTCGGGTCTCTGTGTCACCACATTTCAAGCTTTTCCATTATTATTATTTTTATTACAGTGCTATGCAATCAGTTGTCTATGGTAATTGTTTAGGAGCACTATGAACCATACCACATAAGATGGCAAACTTAAATGATAAATCTGTGTTCTAAATGCTCATCTCCCTCCCTCTCCTCAGGCCTCCTTATTTCCTGAGACACAATAATATTGAAATTAGGCCAATTAATAACCCTCCAGTGGCCTGTAAGTATTCGTGTGAAAGGAAGGGTCGACTGATGTAGCAAACTCCATTGCTGTCTTATTTCAAAAAGTTGCCAGAGCCACCCCAACCTCAGCAATCACCACCTTGATCAGTCAGCAGCTATCAGCATCCAAGACCCCCCATCAGCAAAAACTTTATGACTTGCTGAATGCACAGATGATGGCTATCATATTTTAAGCCAAAAAAAAAGCATTTTTTAAAAATTAAGGCATGTACATTTTTAAGACATAATGCAATTTCAAAGTTAACTGACCATAGTACAGTGTAAACATGAATTTTATACACTTTGGGAAACCAAAAAAATTTCATGTGACTCACTTTCTTGCCATATTCCTTTATTGTAGTAGTCTAGAACCAAACTTGCAATATCTCTGAGGTATGTCTGGACATTTTTATACATTCATAAAAATAAGGATGACTCTACCCACACCACAGAGAAGGCAATGGCAACCCACTCCAGTACTCTTGCCTGGAAAATCCCATGGATGGAGGGGCCTGGTGGGCTGCCGTCTGTGGGGTCGCTAAGAGTCGGACACGACTGAAGCTACTTAGCAGCAGCAGCAGCACACCCACACCAAGCCACAGAGATGTGAAGGTTACCAGTAATGTAGGTAGAACGCCTAGCATATAGTAGTTGGTCAGTAAGTGATACCCATTTTATAAATGAGAGAATGGAACTTTGTAACAGAATCTGAAGAACAGAGAATTGCCTTACCAAGTCTTTAGGCTTTCCCCTCCTCTACAGAGGAAAAATGGAAAAGCAGGCAACAAAATACTTGCTAGAATGACTGGGCACTCACTCTACAGGTTAATTTTAATAAAAGGAAAGAAAACAATGTCTAATTCAACATTCCCACACAGAATAGTGGTCAGTAAATATTCACTGATGAATTAAATACAACATGCTCAGAGAGTAACAATAAAACGTGAATTTGTAATACAATGCAATAAATATGTTTCAGTCTTGTAGGTTATGTCTTAAGACATGGTTCAAATTCTATAGATTAGATTAATTGGTTGTGATTCTAATTGACTCTTGTAATTTTCTTTGCTACGGATCTCTAATTTGTGTATCCCCAAAGAAGGCTCTGGAACTGAAACAGAAAAACACTGAAAACAAATCCTGGTTCTGCCACTTGCCAATTGTTTGGCTTTGGGTCATTAATTGCTAAGACTGGAGATACAGTGGTCCACCCTCATCCCTGGTTTCAGCTACTTATGGTCAATGTTGGTATGAAAATATTAAATGGAAAATTCCAGAGATAAACAATTCAGAAGTTTTAAATTACATGCTGTTTTGATTAGCAGGATGAAATCTTGTGCCCTCTGGCTCCATCTTTCTGGGACCCCCAATCACCAACAAAATCTGTTCCTGACATCCAAACGATGATCCAGGATCATTCAAAGCAGACAATCCTTCTTCGGAAAAATCCTCAGAATGTCAATAGTAGCCTCACGCTATGCCATTCACCTCACTCCATCTCATCATGCGTTTCATTATCTCACATCATCACAAGAATGGTAATACAGCACAAGAAGAAAATTTTGAGAGAGGGACCACATTCACATAATTTTTATTACAGTATATTGTTGTAGCTGTTCTATACTATTGTTGTTGTTAATCTCTTGCTGTGCCTAATTTATAAATTAAATTTTATCATAGGTATTCACATATAGGGTAAAATATAGCATATATAGGATTCAGTACTATCTTCAGTTTCAGGCATCCTCTGGGAGTCTTGGCGTATCCCCCCATTGTTAAGTGGGGACTGCTGCACTATATATAATACATGTCCTGTGTATTTACAGGGGTTCTATATGGTTTAAATAAGACCATGTGAGAATAAATGAGCTGTTTTTTTTTTTTTAAAGCATATCATCAGCTTTAGGCCAAACTCTGTAGTTGTTATATACAAAATACCTATTGCTTTTAAGCATTTAATTATTCTGTTGATGACTTTATCAAGGGTGTTTCTGAGAGTTCCAATCTTACAGGGTAATGACTTTGGGAATGTGCTAATGTGCTAATAGTGTATATATATTTCAACCAATGAAAACAAATACCAAAAAACATACTAACAACAAACTTATTCTCAGGGAAGATTCCAAGGCTGGTTCACAAGACATAGAAATATTAATAGGAATGTTAATCTTTGCATAATACATGTACCTTAGTATATATCATGATCTATTCTCAGGGGTGTTTATTGTAACTTAGGTAATATAATTTGGTTCAATATTTCAACTTTCCAACAGCTGGGTAATTGCTTTAGGCTGAAAAAGAACCTGAGTCATTCTCCTACAGACTAAACCTTGCAATCTGCTCCAGCCAGTTCAGTTTCCAAAAGGCTCAAAGCACATAGTCCAACCCAGAACATTCCTGGAAATAAATATCTATTCTGATGGGCAAGCTAAAGTGTCTATTGGGTCTGATGTGAAATGTACATATGTGAAGTCTAGCAGAGTGGGTATGTATTTACTTAGTCTGGGTTAATCATCCATGGTGGCTCAGATGATAAAGAATCTGCCTGGGAGACCTGGGTTCAATCCCTGGGTTGGAAAGATCCCTAGAGTAAAGGAATGGACCCATTCCAGTATTTTTGCTTGCAGAATTCCATGGACAGAGGCAGGCTACAGTCCATGGGGTCCCAAAGAGTTGGACGTGACTAACACTTTTTGTTTTTACACACTTACATCACAAGTCAGGGTAAAACAATTCCATGTTTATGAAGCTGGGTTCCTAAGTAATATTAGGAATCATCCTTTATAGGAAGTGCACAAAGTCACACACACAAATGTAGCTCCCTAGTTCCTGGGATCATGTTATATACTGAACATTTATTTCATGTTTCTTGGTAAAAATATGATTATGAGGAAAAAATATTATTCTGAGAAAACCATGACTCCTTGGGATCCTCTTCACTTCTCTACATTTGTATAGTTCTCTCTGCTTTCTCCACTTCTCTTCAAAATAAACATCTTCAGGGATACAGCTAAAGTGACTGGTTTTATTCTCTCATTTTCCTTACAAGCAAATATTTTTATGTCTCTGGGGTGAAAAATATCCTAAAAATTAAGATCCCCCTTTCTCCAGCTCTAAATCCCCAGACTCTTACTCAGACTTGTAATTTCTCTAATTATTCTAATCATGTTTCAAAAACAAAAGATGTTTCCAAATTTTAAAACCTGATTATCAATTACAAACATACCAATTCTTCTGGTACCACAGTGAAAGAAAAAAAATGTACATGGGTCTTTATAACCAAAAAGCATTGTATACCATTAAAAATAAAAAATTTCTTCAACTAGTTCAGAAATTTGCTGCTTTATTTATCATGGCTTCTTTCAGATAATGGGGTGAGGGGCACATATGAGTCACTGCTTTCATCTTCAGACCAAAGATTTCACTACTTATCATAAAGTTTTCCCAAGAGAAATGGGAGGTAGGAAAATCAGTTCTAACAGACTTAGCAAGAAGGATAATTGATTAAGAAGTAAAATAATTCCCTGAAATGACATCTGAGACTATCTCTGCCTCCCTCCTTTAAGTCACCCAAATGGAAAACACATTTGGCTCAAGGGAGCATTAAATAAAGGATAGAGGTCTTAAAATACAAAATATTTTTTCCATTACATCAATACCTCACAATTTGGTTAAGTCAGATAGAACCCAGAATTTCAACCCCATCATTCCTCAAATTTAGGAGATGTAGAAAACAAGGGGAGGTTCCACTTCTAATATCTCAAACACCCCAAAATCAAACTCCCCCAGGAAAAACAGGTGTACGAACTAGATAAGGAATGCCAAAGATGGTGTGGCATGATACTTTTTATTACCTCTGTGACGGCTCTAGAGATGTAGCTCAGATGAAAGATTATCCTGGGATGTGACAAATAGCATGGTAACTATAGTTAACAATAAGGTATTACATATTTGAAAGCTGCTGGGAGAGTACATCTCAACAGTTCTCATCAAAAGAAAAAAAAATTTTTGTAACTATGTATGGGGACAGATGTTAACTAGACTTGCTATGATCATTTTGCAACACATACATATAATCAAAGCATTATGTTGTACCGCTGAAATGACTACAGTGTGCTTTTTTGGTTTGCTGTTGTTTTTACAGGATCTCAGTTCCCCAACCAGGGATCAAACTTGCGCCCCCTGCAGTGGAAGCAGAAAGCCCTAGCCACTGGACCACCAGGGAAACCCCTACTATAATGCTATATGCCAATTATATCCCATTATTATTACTATATACTTCTCATTGGAGAAGACTCTGATATATATACTTCTGATATATATACTTCTCCTTGGAGAAGACTCTGATGCTGGGAGGGATTGGGGGCAGGAGGAGAAGGGGACGACAGAGGATGAGATGGCTGGATGGCATCACTGACTCGATGGACGTGAGTCTGAGTGACCTCTGGGAGTTGGTGATGGACAGGGAGGCCTGGTGTGCTGCGATTCATGGGGTCACAAAGAGTCGGACATGACTGAGCGACTGATCTGATCTATTATTATTTTGGATGCACCATGCGACTTGTGGGATCTTAGTTCCCTGACCAGGGGCTGAATCTGGCCCTTGGCAGTGAAAGCATGGAGGCTTAACCACTGCACCACCAGGGAATTCCCCTTTATATTTCGCTAAAAAAAAAAAAAAAAGACTATGCTAACAAGAGAATGGATGGTGATCACTAAACTATGCTGTAGAATTTGAGGGTCACCAAAGCAAAAGCCAAATGCAAATACAGGCCCCACTCCACCTTTTTTTTCCATGCCCTAAATTTTCAATACTAATGTCTCCTATGTTAAAAAACTAACATGGGCTATCTGCACATGGAGACCACTGTTATAGCACTCATCTGTTATCTAAGAAAACAAGTTTGTTAAAGGATTTTTGTTTCCTAATTTGATTTTTTTGATTTGGCTGTACCCGGTCTTAGCTGTGGCACACGGCATCTTCACTGTTTGCTGCAGCATGTGGGATTTTGTGATTGTGGTGTATGGGATCTAGTTCCTTGACCAGGGATCGAACCTGGGCTCCCTGCTTTGAGAGCACACAGTCTTAGCCACCGGACCACCACGGAAGCCCTTGTTTCTCAATTTAAATGAACAAAGAAATGAATAAAGCAAGACAAAGGAAGATAAAGGAAAAAAACTGTATATCTTACTTTTCAGCCAATTACTTTCTAAATATCTCCAGAATTGTTCCATTTTTCTTTATCTGTCTGCTATTTTTCAGCTTCAGGCCACCTTTCTCTCTCTTTCTCTTTAATTACCAGAGAATTCTGGCTGGACTTCCTGCCAGTAATCTTTCCCTTCCGTAAGCCATGTTTCATATTCCAGCCAAAGGGATATTTCTCTAAAATACAAATCAAACCATATCACACTCTAGCTTTGACTCCTTCAGTGGCTTCCCATGGTCCTCAGTATACTATCCAAACTCTTAAGCATCTAACAAGTCCTCTCAGGATCTGGCTCATAACTGCCCCCTCTCCACACCCTATCTCTTTACTCCAGCCATACGGAACTCCTTCTAGGCTTCAAATGTAGCATGCCCTTTCTTAGCCAGTAGATGCAAACTTGAATCTACTTAATCTACTTCCAGAGCCTTCTGTGAGCCCCATAGGTGTGAATGAACACCTTTCCTCACAAGTCCTTTTTTCTTGTATCACAGCATTATCACTGTGTCCTGCATTGTGACTGCCTTTTGATTTGCTCACCTTCTTCACCAATGTTTATTCAGACCCTACCATGTACCAGACAGTACGCTTAGCACTCTGCGTTCATTATACCACTTAATTTTCACAGAATCTCAGTTAAGTAGGTTCTTTGATTATACCTTACAGATGAGGTAACTGAGACTTAGACAAGTAACCTGTCCAAGTTCACACTGCTAATAAGTGGGGGAGGCAGGCTTTGAACCTGGATAGTCAATCTGATGCTTCTATTATCCAACTTGCCCCAAACTTCCATAAGAACAGGAAGAGATTCTTGTTACACCCCAATGACCGTCACAGTCTGGTACACAGCAAGAGTTCATAAGTGTGGGACATTTTTTGCTTATGGCTGGCTCCACTCTGTAGTTAAATTTTAACTCCTACTCTGAGTTGGATCCACACAGTCAAAGGCTTTGGCATAGTCAATAAAGCAGAAATAGATGTTTTTCTGGAACTCTCTTGCTTTTTCCATGATCCAGCGGATGTTGGCAATTTGATCTCTGGTTCCTCTGCCTTTTCTAAAACCACCTTGAACATCTGGAAGTTCATGGTTCACATATTGCTGAAGCCTGGCTTGGAGAATTTTGAGCATTACTTTAGCTCAAGGTCATTACATCACCCTTATAGCGTGTGAGATGAGAGCAATTGTGCGGTAGTTTGAGCATTCTTTGGCATTACCTTTGGGATTGGAATGAAAACTCACAGGCAAAAGTGATGTGGCCACTGCTGAGTTTTCCAAATTTGCTGGCATATTGAGTGCAGCACTTTCACAGCATCATCTTTCAGGATTTGAAATACCTCAACTGGAATTTCATCACTTTCACTAGCTTTGTTCGTAGTGATATTTCCTAAGGCCCACTTGACTTCACATTCCAGGATGTCTGACTCTAGATAAGTGTGAGTGATCACACCTTCATGATTATCTGGGTCATGAAGATCTTTTTTGTACAGTTCTTCTGTGTATTCTTTCCACCTCTTCTTAACATCTTCTGTTTCTATTAGGTCCATACCACTTCTGTCCTTTATTGAGCCCATCTTTGCATGAAATATTCCCTTGGTATTTCTAATTTTCTTGAAGAGATCTCTAGTCTTTCCCATTTTGTTGTTTTCCTTTATTTATTTGCATTGATTGCTGAGGAAGGCTTTCTTATCTCTCTTTGCTTTTCTTTGGAACTCTGCATTCAAATGGGTGTATCTTTCCTTTTCTTCCTTGCTTTTCACGTCTCTTCTTTTCACAGCTATTTGTAAGGCCTCCTCATACAGCCATTTTGTTTTTTTGCATTTTTTTTTGGGGGGGGGATGGTCTTGTTCCCTGTCTCCTGTACAATGTCATGAACCTGTATCCACAGTTCATCAGGCACTCTGTCTATCAGATCTAGGCCCTTACATCTATTTCTCACTTCCACTGTATAATCATAAGGGATTTGATTTAGGTCATACCTGGATGGTCTAGTGGTTTTCCCTACTTTCTTCAATTTCAGTCTGAATTTGGCAATAAGGAGTTCATGATCTGAGCCACAGTCAGCTCCTGGTCTTGTTTTTGCTGACTGTATAGAGCTTCTCCATCTTAGAGCTTCTCCATCTTTGGTTGCAAAGGATATAATCAATCTGATTTCAGTGTTGACCACCTGGTGATGTCCATGTGTAGTGTCTTCTCTTGTGTTGTTGGAAGAGGGTGTTTACTGTAACCTGCTTTATTGACTATGCTAAAGCCTTTGACTGTGTAGATCACAATAAACTGGAAAATTCTGAAAGAGATGGGAATGCCAGACCACCTGACCTGCCTCTTGAGAAACCTATATGCAGGTCAGGAAGCAACAGTTAGAACTGGACATGGAACAACAGACTGGTTCCAAATAGGAAAAGGAGTCCGTCAAAGCTATATATTGTTACCCTGCTTATTTAACTTATATGCGGAGTATCTCATGAGAAACGCTGGGCTGGAAGAAACACAAGCTGGAAACAAGATTGCCGGGAGAAATAACAATAACCTCAGATACGCAGATGACACCACCCTTATGGCAGAAAGTGAAGAGGAACTCAAAAGCCTCTTGATGAAAGTGAAAGTGGAGAGTGAAAAAGTTGGCTTAAAGCTCACCATTCGGAAAATGAAGATCATGGCATCTGGTCCCATCACTTCATGGGAAATAGACGGGGAGACAGTGTCAGACTTTATTTTGGGGGCTCCAAAATCACTGCAGATGGTGACTGCAGCCATGAAATTAAAAGACACTTACTCCTTGGAAGGAAAGCTATGACCAACCTAAATAGCATATTCAAAAGCAGAGACATTACTTTGCCAACAAAGGTCCATCTAGTCAAGGCTATGGTTTTTCCAGTAGTCATGCATGGATGTGAGAGTTGGACTATAAAGAAAGCTGAGCACTGAAGAATTGATGTTTTTGAACTGTGGTGCTGGAGAAGACTCTTGAGAGTCCCTTGGACTGCAAGGAGATCCAATTTGTCCATCCTAAAGGAGATCAGTCCTGGGTGTGCATTGGAGGGACTGTTGTTGAAACTGAAACTCCAATACTTTGGCCACCTGATGTGAAGAGCTGACTCATGTGAAAAGACCCTGATGTTGGGAAAGATTGAGGGCAGGAGGAGAAGGGGATGTCAGAGGATGAGATGGTTAGATGGCATCAGCGACATAACGGACATGGGTTTGGGTGGACTCGGGAGTTTGTGATGCACAGGGAGGCCTGGCGTGCTGCGGTTCATGGGGTCACAAAGAGTCAGACATGACTGAGCGACTGAACTGGACTGAACTGTTGGATGTTTTAAAAACGAAGAAAAGGGTTGTCCCAAATAAATCCGAACAGGTATTTGCAAGGCCTGTTAACTATAAGATCTGTGCTCCTTTTCTTCCCCTCTCCTCTCAAGATCTTTTAGACCATGGTTGCATTGTTCATTCTGGAAGGAATGGAGTCACTCCCTGGGATAGGTTATTGCCAGCTGGAAGTAGAGATCCGTCCTCCAAGCCCTCTATGTATGTTCCTGAATTTTAGGGCCTGGAAAGAAAGATATAACATTTCTTAGACTCCCTTGCAATAGACGTCTGGATACCAGTTACATTCTATCAGGGGGATGTCCTGTGTGGGATTTGGAAGGCAAAAGTGATGTGAAAGCCATCTTACTACTGTTCTTGCTGCTAAGTGACAGAGTTGATGTGTGTTTGAAGGCAGAACCCACATTCAGTAGTCCACAAATTCTTGTCACCAAAGTCAAGGGGGTTGAGGGGCAGTTTGACAGCTTCCTGTGGACTACCGCTGTCATGGTATGCCCTTGAAATCTGGAGTCATGTGAGGGCCCCTAACTTCAGCTTCTTTAGCACTCCCAGTGAATTTTGTAAGCACGTAGTCCCTTGTTTTTAATCCCTTTCTGCTTGAACTACCTATTGTTTCTGTTTTCTGAATTGAAACCTACCTGACACATCGCCTTAAATGCCATATCTAACTGTACCCACTTTTTGTGTAGGCAAGAGCAAATTACATATAAATGCAGTTATTTTGGAAGTGTAAATAAGCAGTGAATAATAAATTGATTGACAGGAATTAGAATAATGGGTGAAACGATTATAGGGTTTGTGTGTGTGTTCCACAAGTAGGGGAAGGGAGGATGAATCAAGCAGAATGTAAGATGATGACCAGGAAAAGAGAGAGAAAAATGAGCAGAGAACCCTAGGGTTCTACGAGGGAACAGCAGAGCAGAACTAATCATCAGTTTTTTATAAAGAACCAATAATTGTTTACATGTGTGGAAACTTTTACAGCTCACAGTGCTTTTGTGTGTATTATTCTATTTGATTCTTGTAATAAATGATGTTGTGAACTAAGCTTTTGTAGGTTCTGTTATAGATTTTTCATATGAGGAAAGAAAGCAAAGCTCAGGGAGTTTAAGTGACTTCCTCAAGGTTACACTAGTAAGTAAGGAGATCAGAGCCTTGATTCCAAATTCCAGTGTCCTACTGGAGGCTGCTGGATACAAAAATCACTTTGGCTTAAGAAAGAGGCAGAATTGAGGAATTCAGACTTCAAGGATGATTGACATACTATTTTAAACCTGAATATAAAAGCTGCAGAGCCCAGTCATAAAGACCTTTGCCTTACTGAGTATTAGGACGTGCCTTTCTTGGTTTTATTCCCAGTCACTAAGCCCTGAGAAGCAGGGCCCCAGTGGCCTGGTACAGGCGTTGAGGAGCAAAGTGAGCTGAGTTTTCTATGCTGGATAGGTAAAATTTGGTGTTTTGTAAATAGTCTTGGCTTAAGGGTCCCATACTGTAGTAAAGTCATTCTTGTGCTTAAAAGTCTGACTGAGTTCTCATGACTTATAGGGAAAGACACTGGGGCAAAGTAAGGGTAAATTTTGGTTCTAAGGTCACATTAAAGACAGGACCCTTTGTGCTCCAGCAAGACTCATGGTGAATGGGATGCCTTCTTTGCAGGGGCCACTTATGTCTGTGTCCACCTTCCACACAGCCCCCCTCCCCACCACCAGTTCTCATACTTCCTATCATCTCTGTCAGTCCTACTCTAAGGGAAGATAGGCAAGACGTCTTGTTTGGGGTGCAGAGAGAGCTGTCTCCACTAGGGCAGTGTCACATACAAAGAGCTACTCAGAAGTGGCAGGGGAGAGGGAAGGATGAACAAGCTGTCATTCAGGGGATTCTCAAGGAGCTGTTCTATTACTTATTCCTTCTGCCTGGAGGACACCTCAGTACCTGGTGAAAGGATGACCGTCCTCAATCCCCTGGGTAACTGGCATGCATCTGGCCCTGATTTTGGAACTGTGGGGACGAGGGAAGTTTCCTGTAGTTGCTCTCTTGATTAACCACTCCTCCACCCTATACACATAAAAGATGCACACCTTAAACAGGATTGCAGGGGGAGTACAGAAAAAAAAAATTTCTTAAGAAGCTTGGTAAAGCTTTGGGTACAAAGACTACACTTATCCCAGGTGCTTAGTGTTGATTCATTAAAGCCTCTTCCGGAGGATTAGCTCTTAGCCTCTGGCTAGCCCAGTCCTCGCTGAAAAGGTGCTGTTTAAAGTGACAGACTTTCAAATTACTAAAATTATTATATATTTTATATCAAACTATCAGAATCTGCCTCCAGTGCAGGAGACCTGGGTTTGATCCCTAGATCAAGAAGATCCCCTGGAGAAGGGAATGGCAATCCACTCCAGTATTCTTGTCTGGGGAATCCCCTGGACAGACTACATACAGTTCATGGAGTTGCAAAGAGTTGGATACAATGAGCAACTAACACTAACTCAATTTATCTTCTTTGTAATTAGTCAGAATGAGTGTGATAAGGAGAAGGCAATGGCACCCCACTCCAGTACTCTTGCCTGGAAAATCCCATGGATGGAGGAGCCTGGTGGGCTGCAATCCATGGGGTCGCTAGGAGTCAGACACGACTGAGCGACTTCACTTTCACTTTTTCGCTTTCATGCATTGGAGAAGGAAATGGCAACCCACTCCAGTTTTCTTGCCTGGAGAATCCCAGGGGCAGGAGAGCCTGGTGGGCTGACGTCTATGGGGTCACGCAGAGTCGGACATGACTGAAGTGACTTAGCAGCAGCAGCAGCAGCAGAGTGTGATAATATAGAGATTGCAAAGTTGTTTAAGAAAGAAATTCCAGAGTTAAAGAAAAGAGTGGTTGAGACCCTTTTTTTAAAGCTCATCAGACTTGGAGGTTGCCTTTGAAACAGATGGTAGGAAAGATATTTTTCCTTTCATGTGTGTGGTAGACACTGTTGTTTGCCAATTCTCTTCTTCCTTTTTTAGACTGTCATTCCCAGCTCTCTTGGAAGCTAGTGTGGCTATGTGACCGAGTTCTGGCCAATGATACATGAGGGAAATTAGGCTGGGATAGGAGGAACAATTTACTCCTGGGAATGATTTCTATTTCTGATAAAAACTGTATGAAAATGTGATGTTGGAGCTGCAGCAGCAATTTTGTTACCATGAGATGAAAAACCTGAGGATGAACATTCAACACTCAAGGATGTCAGAGTAGAAAGATATATATATATATATATATATATATATATATATATATATATTTGCCGGGAGAAATATCAATAACCTCAGATATGCAGATGACACCACTCTTATGGCAGAAAGTGAAGAGGGGCTAAAAAGCCTCTTGATGAAAGTGAAAGTGGAGAGTGAAAGGGTTGGCTTAAAGCTCAACATTCAGAAAACGAAGATCATGGCATCTGGTCCCATCACTGCATGGGAAATAGATGGAGAAACAGTGGAAACAGTGTCAGACTTTGTTTTTCTGGGCTCCAAAATCACTGCAGATGGTGACTGCAGCCATGAAATTAAAAGACGCTTACTCCTTGGAAGGAAAGTTATGACCAACCTAGATAGCATATTCAAAAGCAGAGACATTACTTTGCCAACAAAGGTTCGCCTAGTCAAGGCTATGGTCTTTCCTGTGGTCATGTATGGATGTGAGAGCTGGACTGTGAAGAAGGCTGAACGCCGAAGAATTGATGCTTTTGAACTGTGGTGTTGGAGAAGACTCTTGAGAGTCCCTTGGACTGCAAGGAGATCCAACCAGTCCATTCTGAAGGAGATCAATCCTGGAATTTCTTTGGAAGGAATGATGCTAAAGCTGAAACTCCAGTATTTTGGCCACCTCATGCGAAGAGTTGACTCATTGGAGAAGACTCTGATGCTGGGAGGGATTGAGGGCAGGAGGAGAAGGGGACGACAGAGGATGAGATGGCTGGATGGCATCACTGACTCGATGGATGCCAGTCTGAGTGACCTCCGGGAGCTGGTGATGGACAGGGAGGCCTGGCGTGCTGCGGTTCATGGGGTCGCAAAGAGTCAGACACGACTGAGCGACTGATCTGATCTGATTTTTTTTTTAATTGAGCAGCCTCCCAAACCTGGAACTACCTCCAGATAAATGTGTTAATTGCTTAAGCCATTCTTTGTCACTTATTCTGTGGTTTGCAACAATATGTATCCTGACTGATAGAACAGAACTAGCAAAGAAAAGGATTCTTCAAGTAGAGCTGCCATTACCCCTTTTGACACCTCTGTGTCAATTAGATAAGGTGCTTCTTCCTCTAGATGGATTTCAAGTCCTAATTATTTCCTTTACCAAGTGCCCTGGTGCCTTATAGATCACAAGCTTGCCTCCTTAAGTACATAATAAGGCTCCCTCTGTTCAAAGGGTTTGGGTGCCAATTCCAAATAAGAGGGAGAAGGCAAGGAGAATTCTTTTTGCTTGCTGACTTAATTTACTTTTGAGACTGACTGACTAAAATTTGGGCTATTGTTATTGTTATTGCCTTTCATTTTAAACAATGAAATTGTTTTTAACTCCAAATTCAATATTGGATTTTTCCATTCAATCAGATCAGATCAGATCAGTCGCTCAGTCGTGTTCGACTCTTTGCGACCCCTTGAACTGCAGCACGCCAGGCCTCCCTGTCCATCACCAACTCCTGGAGGTCACCCAGACTCACATCCATCGAGTCAGTGATGCCATCCAGCCATCTCATCCTCTGTCAGCCCCTTCTCCTCCTGCCCCCAATCCCTCCCAGCAGCAGAGTCTTCTCCAATGAGTTAACTCTTCGCATGAGGTGGCCAAAATACTGGAGTTTCAGCTTTAGCATCAGTCCTTCCAAAGAAATCCCAGGGCTGATCTCCTTCACAATGGACTGGTTGGATCTCCTTGCAGTCCAAGGGACTCTCAAGAGTCTTCTCCAACACCACAATTCAAAAGCATCAATTCTTCAGCGCTCAGCCTTCTTCACAGTCCAGCTCTCACATCCATACGTGACCACAGGAAAGACCATAGCCTTGACTAGGTGAACCTTTGTTGGCAAAGTAATGTCTCTGCTTTTGAATATGCTATCTAGGTTGGTCATAACTTTCCTTCCAAGGAGTAAGCATCTTTTAATTTCATGGCTGCAATCACCATCTGCAGTGATTTTGGAGCCCACCAAAATAAAGTCTGACACTGTTTCCACTGTTTCTCCATCTATTTCCCATGTAGTGATGGGACCAGATGCCATGATCTTCGTTTTCTGAATGCTGAGCTTTAAGCCAACCTTTTCACTCTCCACTTTCACTTTCATCAAGAGGCTTTTTAGTTCCTCTTCACTTTCTGCCATAAGGGTGGTGTCATCTGCATATCTGAGGTTATTGATATTTCTCCCAGCAATCTTGATTCCAACTGTGTTTCTTCCAGTCCAGCATTTCTCATGATGTACTCTGCATAGAAGTTAAATAAGCAGGGTGACAATATACAGCCTTGATGTACTCCTTTTCCTATTTGGAACCAGTCTGTTGTTCCATGACCAGTTCTAACTGTTGCTTCCTGACCTGCATACAGATTTCTCAAGAGGCAGATCAGGTGGTCTGGTATTCCCATCTCTTTCAGAATATTCCACAGTTTATTGTGATCTATAGTGTACCCCGAAACACAATTCTGGGAAAATACTAGTTAGTACAAAATTTTTTTTTAAGTTTGTACTGTCACACTTCTGCTAATAATCTTTTAAGACTGAGCTGACAAAAACTGTATCAGAGGAATATAACCATCTGCAGTATGAAATTGTTATGTGTAGATTATTTAATTCTCTTACTCCTCTGTTAAAACTGCTAGAAGCATTACTTTTGTATAATTAGCATTACATCATTTATCCTTCACCTGATGCAAATAAGTTTACATATTAGGTTAGTGGCTTCTTATTAGTTGGCACTATGTCATTTTCATCATGTCCAATCAAAGTTACAAATTATTAACATAAGCTAAAGTATTTTTCTGTGAAAATATCTTTCCAATTAATGTTATCACTACAAAATCTTAGTTTTGCCTACATAACTTATAAAATTAATCAATATGAGTATAGTAATATATGCAGGACAATTACTATCGCTTTGAGATGCAAATTAACAGGAATTTGACATGCTTTTCCACTCATTTAGTATTATACGCTGTTACTTTAGGTATTCATTAGTGCAAACTCACCCAGAAACAAACATGAGTACTAACATATGACAAGACTGAGAATACTCTTAGATGATCATAAAATATAAACACAACATTTAAAAGTTCTCTTTGAACTCCTAGATATGTTGGAGAATTTGGGGATAATGCATTTAATACAATAGGATGATGGCCTGAAGAGAAAAAACAATCATCATAAGTAGACTCAGATGTTATAACTAAACAGGGTAATATATATATTATAATATATATAATGGGTAGGACTTCCCAGGTGGCTCAGAATGTAAGGAGTCTGCCTGGAATGCATGAGACCTGGGTTTGATTCCTGGGTCGGGAAGATCCCCTGGAGAAGAAAATGGCAACCCACTCCAGGATTCTTGCCTGGAAAATCCCATGGATGGAGGAGCCTGGCAGGCTACAGTCTATGGGGTCGCAAAGAGACAGACACGACTGAGTGACTTCACTATTCACTATAATGTATATTATACATTGTATATATGCACTTATATATATATATATCAATTTATGATTTACTATAAAGCTAGAGTAATCAAGACGGTGTGGAATTGGCAAAAGGATATACACATAGATCAATGGAACAGAAGAGGCCAGAAATAATCAACTGATTTTTAACAATATGCAAAAGCACTTCAATAGAGAAAGCATACTCTTTGTAATAAATGGTGCTGAAGCAATTCAACATACACATGCAAAAGAAATAAAGGGGGAAAAAAGAACCATGCCATAGACGTCATACCTTATGCAAAAATTAACTCAAAATGGACCATATACCCCAATGTAAAATAGAAAAAACAAGTTTCTAGAAGAAAAATATAGAAATTTTCATCATCTTTGATTTAGTGATAAGTTTTAGATATAACAACAAAAGCATAATCCACAAAAAGAAAAAATTGATAAACTGGACTTATCAAAATTAGAGTGTGTTGCAAACTTGCAAACAAACAAGAAAACAACCATGGTTAACAATGACAAGACAAGAGGTATAGAGCTGGGGAAAATATTTGCAAATCACATGTCCAATAAAAGACTTAAAGTATCTGAATATAAAAAACTGTTATAATTCAATAAGAAAACAACCCCCAAAAAAGCTGCTTTTCAGAGGAATTATACAAATGGCAATATAAATATATGAAAAGATGCCCAAAGTCACTAATCATCAGGAAAATGAGAATGAAAATCACAGTAAGATATCTCTATTCACCTACTAGAATGTTTTAAAAAAATTTTAACTCAGCAATTCCAAATGCTGGTTAAAATGTGGATGCATCAAGCACTCTCAGTCATTGCTTGTGGAAATACAAAATGGTACTAGTTTGGCAGTTTCTTGACAAAGAAAAACATGTGGTTATAATATGGCCCAGCAATCCCAATTCTAGGTACTTACAAAAGTGAACTGAAAACCTTGTACATATGGAGGTCTGTAAAGTGAATGTTTATGAGTAGCTCTATTTATAATCACTAAAACTGGATGTAACTGAGATGGCCTCAGAGGTATACAGATTCACAAATTATAATACATCCATATAATAGAATGTTACTCAGCAATTTTTACAAAATGAACTCTTGATTCACACAATAACATAAATACATTTGTTAATGAGAAAGAAGCCAGACCTCAAAGATTATCTGCTGTATGGTTCTATTTCACTGGCATTCTGCAAAAGGCAAAACTGTAGAGACAGAAACTCCAGATCATTGTTTGCCAGGAGTTGGGAAGAGAGTGACTGTAAAGAGGCTGGCACAGAGCGCATCTTTGGTGTTAGAAATCACTGAGGTGGCGGATATGTGATTCTATGCGTTTGTCAACACCCATAGAATGTTACACACAGTCTAGGAAGGCTGTAAATCTAAGGGTGAAATTCAATGAATGCAAATTTGCAAAATCAACCAGGGTGGTGAGGGGGTAAGGAGGGGAGGGTCACAGCACGTAAGGCAGACTAACAAATCCAACTGTATTACAAATACATGACATAACCTAACTGAAATGGATGGGAGAAAATGAGCTGACCAAAGTAGTTTTGGAAACGTGCTCTGACTGGCTGTCACAAGGCTAAAGTAAATGCAACTGTACATGAATTCCTTATTTCCATTGGTAAATGTGTTGCTCACAGGGGTATAAGTTAGCAATTCTGAAACTACTCGGCATAGTATACTAGGGTTGAACAAGTAAGGAAATAAACTGTAGCTAATTGAAGCCAGGTTTCTCACTGTCAAACAAAGAAGTTACAAATAAGCAGAGAGAGCTAGAATTAAACCTGTAGTTAGACGAAAATTGATTCTTCATGTGTGAATTTATGTGTGTATACACAGGTAGAAAGATACAGAAAAAATATAAATTTGTGTGTACATATGAGTTAGCAAACATACATACATTTCCCTTTCTGTCTGCTCCAAGAGCCTAGAAGCAATGGCACTCCATTAGCGATGAGTACCCAGATCTTGGTAGAAACCAAGATTATTATCGTTCTCCTATAAAGAAACAAAGACTCTGAAGAAATGGTTGATTCTATGTCTGGGACAAGGAAAATACAAGTCCAGAGCTTCCTGTAGTGCCATAAAGGAAGTTTAAGAAAAAAAAAAAAAAATAAGGGATAAGGCATGTTGCTTAAGGATAAGGTCTTTGGGGCATCCGAAACCTCTCACACCTTCTGTGGTATGCTAGAAGGACTTCATAGGACTCAGCATACTGTGCACTAATGAATAAAATTTATTACAATGACAAAGTAAGGTTTCATAGCAGATGCTTAAGGGGAAAAGGCACACTGATCGAGTCCAGAGAAATCCACACACAGGCTTTTTATACTTTCCCCTTCTGGTCCAGAAGAAGACACACTAGGTGTGTTTCCCTTGTGAGCAGTGAAAATGCAGCGGCACATGTACAGTGTTTCTTTTGGGAAGGCTCACTTAAGACTCAGTTTAGGGGTTTTATTGGGGGACTAGTCATGTAGGCCTGCTCTGGCTGGCATTTACCAAAATCCCAGGCTCTCCGAAGGAAATAGGTACTCAGTGTCTTATGTGAGCAACAAAACCTTACCATTATACAGAGTTTTTCATATCACTGTGGGGAATTTTCACAAGCCAAGTTCACACATGCCAGCCAAGGGCAACCCTGCAAACAGGCCTTTCTAGAAGACAGCAGCTCTGGCCTGCTTTGTTAACTCTTTATTGTATAGGACATATCAAAAGGACACAGGACCCATGGCCAAACTGGGAACACTCTGAACAAAATAAATAATTATAGTACTGGATTTTAATTCAAAGAATAAAACAGATATCTATGAGTATATATAGCTATAAATGGGGAAGGCAATGGCACCCCACCCCAGTACTTTTGCCTGGAAAATCCCATGGACGGAGGATCCTGGTAGGCTCCAGTCCATGGGGTCGCTAAGAGTCGGACACGACTGAACGACTTCACTTTCACTTTTCACTTTCATGCATTGGAGAAGGAAATGGCAACCCACTCCAGTGTTCTTGCCTGGAGAATCCCAGGGACGGGGGAGCCTGATGAGTTTCTGTCTATGGGGTCGCACAGAGTCGGACACGACTGAAGCGACTTAGCAGCAGCATAGCTATAAATAAGTGAAACAAATAAATAAATTAGGCAAGGGGACAAAGCTTTGTTACTGGTGAATTACAAATAATAATATAGAAGGAATTAGGAAAATTGAAAATCACTATTAGAGCACCACTGCTGCAAGATCCCCTAAAATTAGTAGATGAAACTAAGAAGAAACAGAACATTTGCATAGTTTCAAAGTATCTCACCAAAAAAAAAGAGAGAAAATTAATTATTGTGGTGGTTTATGCATTTGTTCACAAATTCTTTAATAATCAACCTTCTAAAAAGTGAAGCCTAATTCCATTTTCTTTGAGTATGGACTGGACTTATTGACTTGTTCTAGCAAATAGAGCATGGAAAAGGAAAAACAATAACTTTACAGCACAGAAAATGGCAGACCCCAGCTTAGTAATGTGACCAAAGTTGACATCATCAGTTATAAGTCACGTTGATACCATGTACGCCTGACATGACATAATCAGAAGGGCACACCATTCTGTGATATCATTTCCAAAAAATCCATTCAGTTTAGTCATGAGAAAGAATCAGAAAGATCCCAGTTTAGGAATATTCTACAACATACCTAATCAGTCAGTAGTCTCTAAAATTGTCAAGGTCGTAAAAAACAAGGCAAGACTGAGAAATTATCACAGATTTAAGGGAACTTAGATGCAATGACTAAGTGTAACATGGACTGGGTCTTCAAAACAAAAAAGGACATTAATTAAAGGACATTAAAAACATGTGAAATCAGAATTTAGCTAGTAGTTTAGTTAGTAGTATTGTACCAATGTCAATTTCACAGTGTATAACTATGATTATATAACGTGTTAACATTAAGGGAAATTAGCTAATGAGTATCTATGAGCTCTCTGACTATATCTACAACTCTTCTGTAAATCTAAAGTTGTTTCAAAACAACTCAAAAGAATTTTAAGCACTTAAGCTGGCATGTACTAGCTGCTAACTGATGTTAGTTTCTCTTAGTTAATTTACTTGCTAATCATTCCCAGAATGATATTGATGGGAAAATTTCTCTTGTTGCCTTCTGTGTGTGCGCTCAGTTGCTCAGTCATATCTGATGCTTTGCGACCACATGGACTGAACCCCTTCAGGGTCCTATGGGTCCTATGGGATTTTCAGGCAAGAATACCAGAGTGGGTTGCCATTTCCTACTCCAGGGGAATATTCCGTACTCAGGGATTGAATCATGTCTCTTGCATGTCCTGCTTTGGCAGGCAGGTTCTTTACCACCGCATCACCTGGGAAGTCCCTTGTTGTCTTTACTCCAAATAAAAAGTGTATTTCTTCCTTTTTATTTTTTAAATTATGAAAGTATGATAACACATTTACAGGAGACTTAAAAAAATACAGGACAGAGTTACATATAGTTCCACTATATATTACCATTATTTTAAGTAGGTAAATTAAGATTTTTAGTTGGAGTTTCAATATAAAACTCTCAAAAATCAGTAGAAGGAATAGACAGAAAAATAGAAGGATAGAGCAGATCTGAAAAGCACTATGAACCAATTCAACATAATTAAGATTTATATGAATTAAAAAGTGAGTTTCTAAGGATGAGCGATTTTAGTGGCATTTATAAGCTTGGAGAATTTCATTGTCCTTTAAAAGAACAATATCATAATGGAAAAATACCAGGCCAACAGTTCTAAATGTTAGTGCATGTGCATGCCTGCTAAGTCGTGTCTGACTCTTTGTGACCCCATAGACTGTAGCCCGCCAGGCTCCTCTGTCCATGGAATTATCCAGACAAGAATACCGGAGTGGGTTGCCATGTCCTTCTCCAGGGGATCTTCCTGACCCAGGGATCGAAACATCTCTTGCACCTTCTGCATTGGCAGGTGGATTCTTTACAACTGAGCCACCTGGGAAGCCCTAAATGTTACTGCTTTTGGTCAGTTTTTGAGCTGCTGGGGACACCTTGGTTGTGCTGTCCTATCAGTGGAGATTATTGTCCAGAGTGGCAACATGGCTGGAGAATTAGGTCTGGATCTGTGACCACCCAGGGGTAAGACGAACTAGCTACATATACCACTATAGCAGGCCTCAACGCTCCTAGCCCAACTGTTCAAGCTTGTGTTTTTGAGGCTGTTTGGAAATTATGACCCAGGATGCCAGAATCAAACCAACACTGAAGCCAGACATACCTAAAAATGGGACAGTGTGAAAAAAATGTGGCCAACATGGGCCTTACTGCTGGCACCAAGGCCTCCAGATAGTACTAACTTCAGTAGTGGTCAAGTAAGAGGCTGGTGAAGGACGAAGAGACAGTTTTGGAATATTGTAAGTTGTACTGTGTTCTAACCTGTGCTTCATCTTATGTTAAAATGTTTTTCTCCCATTGGAAGAAATGAACTTTGGGCCTAAGCTCTTTCTTGCTCAGTGGCTTTTGTAAAACTACAGTGGGAAATAGTTTTTGCTTATTATTTATGCTCTCACCTACTTCCAAAAAGGATCTAAGATCCCCAAACAATTTTGCTAACCCTCGGCCTTCATTCTCTCCCAGACCATCTGTTCCTTTTCACCATGAAGTCATAGTACTAAATTTGTGACAGTACAATCATTTCCATGGCAACAGGATATGGTCCTCACCACCGAATCCTTATTTCACTCTGACCAAGATCAAGCAGCAGGAAGATCAGGAAGTATATGCTCACATTTTCTATTCTTTTTCAAGTTTGGTTTCTCTCTGAAGAAGTTCTTATTTTTGATTCTAAAATCTTATACTCAGCCTAGACAATGTTTTTGCATAGCTTATATACAAAACATTCTTCCAGTAAATAATCAGATATGTAAACCAAAAAAAGAAGTTGAGAAAAATCACACAAGCCTACACACACACACACACACACACACACACACTATGATGTATAAACTGGCTTGACAGTGAAATGACTAGTAAATACCTTTCTGGTTTGTACAGAAGAAAAGAGAACACAGAATCCATTTAAAGACATGAGACTTTGAAGCCTGAGAAATCTGCTTTGATGACTGTGATAAGCAATGGAAGGCAGCTGACCTAGTTCCTAACTCAATGCTTTCCTTATCTTGCTGAGCACAAATAAAACATCAGAGGGTCTTCCCACGTGGGCTCAGGCCATCTGACCAGAGGAAGACAGACAGATGTTCACCTTTATTTATAGAGATGACTAATACCTGGGTATTTCGTCCATTTGTGTTAACCACACTCAGCTTAATTATACAATCTTTGGAGAGACTCCCTAGAAAACCCTTTGCTACACCGTTGAACTGAGTGAAGGGCATGAACTCTGAAAAGAGAACTAGTTACTGGAATATCAGAAAATACCTGATTGGGGCATTAAGTTAGCAGTCTTACAGGACAGATGGCAACGTATGTTGTAATGAGGTTCTGCTGGACAGTCCAGATAACATTATATTAATTTATAACTATATATGTGTAATATGTCATATTATGTAATACACACAACATGTTAAATATGTGGGCTTCCCTGGTGGCTCAGATGATAAAGCATCTGCCTGCAATGCAGGAGACCCAGGTTTGATTCCTGGGTTGGGAAGATCCCCTGTTGGGAGTCGGGAATGGCCATCCACTCCAGTATTTTTGCCATAGAGAATCCCATGGACAGAGGAGCCTATTGGGCTACAGTCCATGGTGTTGCAACAGTCAGACACGACTGAGCGACTAAGCACGAAGCACAGTTAAATATGTACCATAACATATACCATGTGTTATGTGTATTATATGTATATAAGAGAAGAAAGGTGTAACATCTAAGAACTATCTTCTCTTTTCTATTCTTCCCCAGCCTCCATGTAGACTGGGTAAGTGGGGGAAGGGAGTGGGAGAATGGGTGATAAGGGCTAGAAAGAAGAGCTGGAGGAAAAGTTAAAGTGATTTATATGAATCTTTTTTTGGCCACTCCATGTGGCTTGTGGGATCTTACTTCCATGACCAGGGATTGAACTTGGGCCCTTTGCAGTGAAAGCACGGAGTCCCAACCGCTGGACTGCCAGGAAATTCCCCTATAGTAATTCTTTAAAAGGTAAAAAATCACCTACAGTGGAAAAGATTTGGAAGGAAGAGGAAGTGGAGAGACAAAGTAGACAAGTGAGAGAGAAGGGAAGTGACTAAAAAGTTGAGGAGCAGTATTTTGACAGCAGTTCCTCTGTGACATAGGTGCTTTGGAGGAAATAGATAAGAAAGCGGATTAACTAAGTTCTGCTGTTTGTTATATGACTTACCACTTTGCTACCTCTCCAAAATTTCAGTGAAGACAAATATTTTTCAGAGCTCATTATAGATGAATTTGTAATTCTTCTGAAATGAGATAAAATGTTTAGATGGACACTAAGGCTGGAGTAAGCCCCATCCTAATTTTACAAATATGTACATAATAAGACTCCCTTGAGGAAAATGACTAGCAGGGCCACCATTATTGCTCTTTTACCCTTGGGAAATACGTCCCAGGGCCACGTCATGTCATATTCATAGTAGGTACTGACTGGCCAGAGATGGGTGGCATTCTATGATCTGGAGTTTTTAACTCTAATGAAATTTAATTTTAGCCTTAAAGAATCTAGGAACTTAGATGATCAAACCTGGGGGAAAAGGCACTATGACTGCTTCAGGGGGCCAAGGCCAAGCCCTAAACCTAGCCTTTGAGGACTGAGAGAAGGCAAGATCGGACTCCAGAGAGTGCCATGACACCGGAAGGACAGGCCTCACTGACAGTGAGATGTCACATTCAGGCGTGCTCCAATCTGACACTGATCTCTCTGTCTTGTTACAGATAGCGATGGGTCGGAAAATGCAGAATCTCCTGCTGTACTCATGCATAGGATTAGGGCAGTGAGTGGTAAGGAAACCTTTGCATGAAGGTCATCATCACTCTTGATGATATCAACATTTTCTAAACATAGACATCATAACAGAGAATATGTAATGATTCTGGGGAAGGTAAGGTAAAACAAGACGGAAGAGATCATCAGGATAGAAATGGGAGGCCAGGGCAGGAATAGGAAGGCTCAAATATTCCCTACTCTCCTGTATAACATTAGTTCATAATATGTGCTGTGACTTGTTTTTTTAAGGTTCTGTGGAAAACTAATTTTGGACATTGCATAGTTTTTTTACCTTGGGGAAATACATACTCACATGTGATAGGCTCTGAGACGTCTCACCAAGAAAAAATCTGTTAAACTATTGTTGTCCAAACTTATTTGGTGATGTGCTGTATGTGCCAAGTTGCTTCAGTCGTGTTGGACTAATTGCGACCCTATGGGCTGTAGCCTGCCAGGTTCCTCTGTCCATGGTATTCTTCAGGCAAAGATACTGGAGTGAGTTGCCATGCCCTCCTCCAGGGGATCTTCCTGACTCAGGGATCGAATCTGGGTCTCTGTAATTTTCAGAGAAGAGTTTTGCTTCACAAAAACCGTGTGGAGTTTGTTTGTTTTCTCTATAAAGATACCTGCTTTTCTCCATTTCTCCTCCTCAGTGCCTTTTTAAAAATTTCTTTATTAGTGGCTGCACTGGGTCTTTGTTGCTGCATGGGTTTTGTGGGCTTTCTCTAGTTTCCGCAAGTGGGGGCTACCCTTCACTGTGATGTGCAGGTTCCTCATTGTGGTAGATTCTCTTGGTGCAAAGCATGGGGCTGTAGGATGTGGGCTCTGTAGTTGTGACACGTTGGCTTAGCTGCCCTGCAGCATGTGGAATCAAACCCAGGGATCAAATCCATGCCCTCTGCATCGGCAGGCAGATTCTTAACCAGTGAACCACCAGGGAAGTCTGCTCACTTTATAATGCCTGTTACCACCTGGGAACTGTCATTTGGAAAATCTCTAGGATATTAACCTTTCTTTGTAGAATTGCATGCACCAGAGTTTTTTTTTTTTTTAAAACGCCCTCTCACCAAAACCAACTTGATTCCTCAGGAAACTACTTTCTCCTAGGGAACCACTACAAATGAATCCACTTTGATGTTGCTGTTGTTCAGTGGCTAGGTCACGTCCAACTCTTTGCAGCCCCATGGACTGTAGCAAGCCAGGCTCTTCTCCTCCACCTTCTCCTGGAGTTTGCTCAGATTTATGTCCCTTGAGTCGGTGATGCTATCTAACCATCTCATCCTCTGCCAAGCTGTTCTCCTTTAGCATCAGGGTCTTTTCCAATGAGTCAGCTCTTGGCATCAGGTAGCCAAAGTATTGGAGCTTCAGAAACAGTCCTTCCAATAAATATTCAGGGTTGACTTCTTTTATAATTGACTAGTTTGATCTCCTTGCAGTCTGAGGGACTCTCAAGAGTTTTCTACAGACCCAGAATTTAAAAGCATCAATTCTTTGCTGCCCAGCCTGCTTTATGATCCAGCTCTCAGCATCTGTATGTGACTACTGGAAAAACCATAGCTTTGACAATACGGACCTTTGTCAGCAAAGTAACGTCTCTGCTTTTTAATATGCTGTCTAGGTTTTTACCAGGTTGAGGTGTGCTGTCTAGGCTTGTCTTGCTTTATCTAGGTAAAAGTAAAGTCTGATGCTATAAAGAACAATATTGCATAGGAACCTGTAATATGAGGTCCATGAATCAAGGTAAATTGGATATGATCAAGCAGGAGATGGCAAGAGTGAATATTGACATCTTAGGAATCAGTGAACTAAGATGGACTGGAATGGATGAATTTAATTGAGATGACCATTGTATCTATTGCTGTGGGCAAGAATCCCTTAAAAGAAATGGAATACCCCTCATAGCCAACAAACGAGACAGATGCTAGCATAATATACATCCTGCTGTCTACCTTGATTTTTTCACATATCAGTATATCATATTCTTCCATATTAGTACATGGAGAGCTAGTGCCTTGGTTATTTAATCACTGTGTGGTGTTCACTGAATGTCTGGGTTATTTTATTTCATGATTCTATTGAGAGATATAATGTTGCCAATCTTTCATATTATTAACAATTGAATTAATAGACTCACTGAATAAACACCTAGAAATGGAATTTGTGTCCATGGGTATGTACATTTTTACTTTTGAAAGATATTTCTCATTTGCTCTTTATCCATATATACTCATCAACTACATAGGAGCAGTTACTTCCTTAAATCTGTATTAAATCAGTATTTTATCATATGTTTTGATCTTTGACAATTTGATTGGGGAAAAATTGTACATATTTTTATAACTTGAGATCCAACGATAGAGAAGTCACAACTCAGGATAAGTGTAAAGGGCATTTACCTATCTTTTGCATTTGTAATTTGAGACAGAATTCCTCATCTTATTGAACTCAAGAATTTATTCCTAAGCAGAGAGGTATTAGATTAAAATAGTTAACTTACCTTAAATCAAAAGTGATTGATATTTAAGTAGGTTGCCTCAAAAAGTTAGACTTTTTATACTAAGATGTCCTTACATATAATAATGCTGGCCTTGACACTTTGGAGGTAGTGGGAAGGAAGACTACGACCTCTCCAGGGTTTTCTAGTTTTATGACTCTCTGATTTCTGTAATTCTGCAGATACATGAAATATTAAACAATGAGCAGAATACTTTAACCCACCAGCCCATTCACAATTACAGTCTATAAAATAAAGAGACAACCCTTTCTTTTATACATCACCAAATAGAAATCAGGAGAAAAGGAAGGCGATTCCAGCTGTTTCCACCTTCCCTCTCCGAGTCCTACAGTCACACTCAGTTGGAGCCATTCAGCCTCACATACTATAAATTTAACACCTCTCTCCAGAACCACAGCTCCTGGCCTTCCAGTTACCTCATTCCATTATTCTCACCACACTTACTCTCACAATGCATCAGGCCACCTCTCCAGCCATTCCCAACCCAACAAAACCGACTCTTTCCTCAATGAGAAATTTATTTACATCACTATCCATCCTTACTTTCTTCTTTCCTAACATAAAAATGAGCCACTATGGAGAATGATATGGAGATTCCTTTAAAAACTAGGCATAGAAGTACCATATGACTCAACAATCCCTCTACTGGGCATCAGATCAGATCAGATCAGATCAGTCGCTCAGTCGTGTCCAACTCTTTGCAACCCCATGAATCGCAGCACACCAGGCCTCCCTGTCCATCAACCAACTCCCGGAGGTCACTCAGACTCACATCCATCAAGTCAGTGATGCCATCCAGCCATCTCATCCTCTGTCAGCCCCTTCTCCTCCTGCCCCCAATCCCTCCCAGCATGAGAGTCTTCTCCAATGAGTCAACTCTTCGCATGAGGTGGCCAAAGTACTGGAGTTTCAGCTTTAGCATCATTCCTTCCAAAGAAATCCCAGGGCTGATCTCCTTCAGAATGGACTGGTGGATCTCCTTGCAGTCCAAGGGACTCTCAAGAGTCTTCTCCAACACCACAGTTCAAAAGTATCAATTCTTCGGCCCTCAGCCTTCTTCACAGTCCAGCTCTCACATCCATACATGATTACAGGAAAAACAACCATAGCCTTGACTAGATGGACCTTTGTTGGCAAAGTAATGTTTCTGCTTTTGAATATGCTATCTAGGTTGGTCATAACTTTCCTTCCAAGGAGTAAGTGTCTTTTAATTTCATGGCTGCAGTCACCATCTGCACTGATTTTGGAGCCCAGAAAAATAAAGTCTGACACTGTTTCCACTCTTTCCCCATCTATTTCCCATTTAGTGATGGGACCAGATGCCATGATCTTCGTTTTCTGAATGTTGAGCTTTAAGCCAACTTTTTCACTCTCCACTTTCACTTTCATCAAGAGGCTTTTGAGTTCCTCTTCACTTTCTGCCATAAAGGTGGTGTCATCTGCATATCTGAGGTTATTGATATTTCTCCCAGAAATCTTGATTCCAACTTGTGTTTCTTCCAGTCCAGCGTTTCTTATGATGTAATCTGCATAGAAGTTAAATAAGCAGGGTGACAATATACAGCCTTGACGTATTCCTTTTCCTATTTGGAACCAGTCTGTTGTTCCATGTCCAGTTCTAACTGTTGCTTCCTGACCTGCATACAAATTCTCAAGAGGCAGATCAGGTGGTCTGGTATTCCCATCTCTTTCAGAATTTTCCACAGTTTATTGTGATCCACACAGTCAAAGGCTTTGGTATAGTCAATAAAGCAGAAATAGATGCTTTTCTGGAACTCTCTTGCTTTTTCCATGATCCAGCGGATGGTGGCAATTTGATCTCTGGTTCCTCTGCCTTTTCTAAAACCAGCTTGAACATCAGGAAGTTCACAGTTCACATATTGCTGAAACCTGGCTTGGAGAATTTTGAGCATTACTTTACTAGCGTGTGAGATGAGTGCAATTGTGCGGTAGTTTGAGCACTCTTTGGCATTGCCTTTCTTTGGGATTGGAATGAAAACTGACCTTTTCCAGTCCTGTGGCCACTGCTGAGTTTTCCAAATTTGCTGGCATATTGAGTGCAGCACTTTCACAGCATCCTCTTTCAGGACTTGGAATAGCTCCACTGGAATTCCATCACCTCCACTAGCTTTGTTCGTAGTGCTGCTTTCTAAGGCCCACTTGACTTCACATTCCAGGATGTCTGGCTCTAGGTCAGTGATCACACCATTGTGATTATCTGGGTCATGAAGATCTTTTTTGTACAGTTCTTCTGTGTATTCTTGCCACCTCTTCTTAATATCTTCTGCTTCTGTTAGGTCTATACCATTTCTGTCCTTTATTGAGCCCATCTTTGCATGAAATGTTCCTTTGGTATCTCTGATTTTCTTGAAGAGATCCCTAGTCTTTCCCATTCTGTTGTTTTCCTCTATTTCTTTGCATTGATTGCTGAAGAAGGCTTTCTTATCTCTTCTTGCTATTCTTTGGAACTCTGCATTCAGATGTTTATATCTTTCCATTTCTCCTTTGCTTTTTGCTTCTCTTCTTTTCACAGCTATTTGTAAGGCCTCCCCAGACAGCCATTTTGCTTTTTTGCATTTCTTTTCCATGGGGATGGTCTTGATCCCTGTCTCCTGTACAATGTCACAATCCTCATTCCATAGTTCATCAGGCACTCTATCTATCTATCAGATCTAGGCCCTTAAATCTATTTATCCCTTCCACTGTATAATCGTAAGGGATTTGATTTAGGTCATACCTGAATGGTCTAGTGGTTTTCCCTACTTCCTTCAATTTAAGTCTGAATTTGGCAATAAGGAGTTCATGGTCTGAGCCACAGTCAGCTCCTGGTCTTGTTTTTGCTGATTGTATAGAGCTTCTCCATCTTTGGCTGCAAAGGATATAATTGATCTGATTTTGGTGTTGACCATCTGGTGATGTCCACGTATAGAGTCTTCTCTTGTGTTGTCGGAAGAGGATGTTTGTTATGACTAGTGCATATACCCTGAGAAAGCCATAATTGAAAGAGATGCAGGTACCCCAGTGTTCGATGCAGCACTATTTACAACAGTTAGGACATGGAAGCAACCTAAATATCCATCAACAGATGAATGGATAAAGAAGTTGTGGTATATATAGACACTGGAATATTACTCAGCCATAAAAAGAACATATTTGAGTCAGTCCTAATGAGGTAGATGGGCTTTCTTGGTGGCTCAGCTGGTAAAGAATCCACCTGCAATGCAGGAGACCTGGGTTTGATCCCTGGGTTGGGAAGATCCCCTGGAGAAGGGAATGGCTACCCACTCCAGTATTCTGACTTGGAGAATTCCACGGACAGTACAGTCCATGGGGTTGCAAAGAGTCGGACACAACTGAGTGACTTTCATTTCACTTCAATGAGGTAGATGAACCTAGAGCCTATTGTACAGAGTGAAGTGAGTCAGAAGGAGAAAAGCAAATATCACATATTAGCACATATATATGGAATGTAGAAAGAGGGCACTGATGAACCTATTGGCCGGGCAGCAACAGAGATACAGACACAGAGAACAGACATATGGACACAGTGGGGGGAAAAAAAGGGTGGAATGAATTGAGAGTAGCACTGAAACATATACGTTACCATGTGCAAAATAGATAGCCAGTGGAAATTTGCTGTATGATGCAGGGAGCTCAAATCAGGTGCTCTGTGATAACTGAGAGTGGGATGGGGTGGGAGGTGGGAGGGAGGTTCAAGAGGGAGGGGACATACTGTGTCTATGGCTTATTCATGTTGATGTATGGCAGAGACTAACACAATCTTGTAAAGCAGTTATCCTCCAATTAAAAGTGAACTAAAAAAATTTGGCATAAACTCAAGGTCTATCCTGACATTAGCAGAAATATAACTTAGGTCAATCTTCTCCCTTTCTCTGGGTTGGATCTAAATTTCAGTTTGGGTGCCGCATTTATGCTATGAGCTGGGGTCAGGTGTGGACATGGCTTGGGGACCCATGGTATGTAGATGGCAGTCACCATCTTAATAGCACTGGCAGCTAGTGGATCACCCTTATCTGTCAGTCCATGTTGGGTGCTGCTGGGTCATCAGTTCATTCAAGCTTTTAAGTGCTCGTAAACAATCCTGGAATTTCTTTGGAAGGAATGATGCTAAAGCTGAAACTCCAGTATTTTGGCCACCTCATGCGAAGAGTTGACTCATTGGAGAAGACTCTGATGCTGGGAGGGATTGAGGGCAGGAGGAGAAGGGGACGACAGAGGATGAGATGGCTGGATGGCATCACTGACTTGATGGGTGTGAGTCTGGGTGACCTCCGGGAGCTGGTGATGGACAGGGAGGCCTGGCGTGCTGTGGTTCATGGGGTCGCAAAGAGTCGGACACGACTGAGCGACTGATCTGATCTGAAAGTCATTCCACCAAAGCATGGGACTGGCTTGGGCCCGTCTTCCTAGACACTGGTCAGTCTTTCTTTGCCCTTCTTCCATGAAAACACATTTTTAAAAGTACATTTGATAAAGTCATGGTTGCTGTGGGGAAGGATAAGGGGAAGGAATAGTTAGGGAGTTTGGGACAGACATGTACACACTGCTATATTTTAAATGGTTAACCAATAAGGACCTACTGTAGAGCACAAGGAACTCTCTTGAATGTTATGTGGCAGCCTGGATGGGAGGGGAGTGGGGGAGAATGGATGCATGTACGTGCATGACCGAGTCCCTTCACTATTCACCTGAAACTATCACATCATTGTTAATCAGTTATGGGTATGGTGCTAAGAAGCTTCAGTCATATCTGACTCTGTGTGACTCCGTGGACTGCAGTCCACCAGGTTCCTCTGTCTATGGGATTCTCCAGGCAAGAATACTGGAGTGGGTTGCCATGCCCTCCTCCAGAGGATCTTCCCACCCAGGGATCTAACCCGTGTCTCTTATGTCTCCTGCATCGGCAGGTGGGTTCTTTACCACTAGCGCCACTTGGGAAGCCCTGTTAATCAGCTATATCCCAATACAAAATAAAAAAGTTTTTTTAAAAAGTACATTCGATAATACAAACCATCCATGTACTTATCATGCAAAATGAACAAATGTCACTCTTTCATAGTTCCCTTTAGTAAAGGGGAAGTCCCTTATGTGCCCTTCCTATCTTCACTCCCTATCTCCCTTGTTCCCCAGAGAAAACCAGTAACATCAGTTTGGCACAAATCTAGTCCATGTTGCTATGCTTTTGCTTGATATATTTATAGCCAAAAACAATATCTGGTATCTGTATTTTAAAAGTTTACAAATAGTATCATACTGAATATAAAATTCTGCAATTTGATATTGCAGAGCATTGTTAAGACTCATTCATGTACTGATATTAGTTATTATAACTTCTGTATAGCATTTCATCAAATGAATGTACCTTACTTTGTCTGCACTCGAGCCATTCATCCTTGAGGGCATTTCCAGTGGTTTTTTAATACCAACAATACTGTGGTGACTATCCTTTCCTGCCTCCTTTCACCACCTGCTACTCCTTAATTATTTCTATCTTCATAAATGGCTTCACCAGGCACATTTGCCAAAAACCTCAGTCGGCCTTGAACCTTTTCCCTCACACCTCAAATCCCTATCACCAAGCCGTCTGCTCTGTATCCTGAATCCAATCACTTCTCAATACTTTATTTTTGGCTGTGTGGGGTCTTCGTTGCTGCGAAGGCTTTTCTCTAGTTGTGGTGAGCGGGGGCTACTTGCTAGTTATGGTGCACCGGCTTCTCATTGCCCTGACTTCTCTGGTGCAGCATGGGTTCTATGCGCACGGGCTTCAGTAGATGGGGCACAAGGGCTTCGGAGTTGTGGCTCCTGGGCTGGAGGACAGGCTCAGTAGTGGTGCTGCACTGGCTTAGTTGCCCCACAGCACGTGGGATCTTCCCGGATCATGGATCAAACCCGTGTCTCCTACACTGGAAGGATTCTCAACCACAGAGCCCCCAGGGAAGCCCTCTCAACACTTTTAAACAAGCCTCAACCACCAACATCTCTCTCCCACTACTACAATAGTTTTCTACCGTACCCCACACACTAATTCCACTTTACCTCATGGGCTTCTTTCTTCCAATATTCCAAGTCATTTCTGCTTCAGAGAATTTGTGTTTGCCATGCTTTCTTTCCTGAAATGTACTTTCTCAGACCTTAAACATAGACCTTCTTTCCTCATTTCTCTGTCTTTCCTCAAACTCACCTTCTCAGGAAGGTCTTCCCTGTCCATCCTTCCTAAAATAGCACCTCCCCACCCTTTCATCCTGCTCAATTTTGCTTCAAAGTACCCAATCCTGTTTGAACTGATACCGACTATTCTACAAAATATATTTTATATTTATTACTTTTAAAATATCTGTATCTCTATATCTTATCTATATATCTCCATAAATGTCAGTTTCACTTAATTTCTTGAGAGCAGTTATCCACTTTTTTATTCCCAAAACCTACTATGATTCTGGGTTCAGGTAGGAACTTGATAAATATTGAATATTTATTGAATATTGATTGATTGATTTTCTAAATCAATCATTAAATATTGTCTCATGCATTTAATGTTATCTCATGCATTTTTCACCATTTCTTTTAAATTATGTATCTGGAGGTGGAGTTTTGGATCATAGGATATGCACATTTTCCACTGGGCAAGGCATTTCTAAATTGCTCTCCTAAGTGGCCTTACCAATTTACACTTCCACCAGCATTAGGTATGATTTCTTGCTTCCATATAACTAATAGTCAACACTTGGTATTGTGAAATTTAGAAATCGTTCCCAATCTGATGGACTCTCTAATTTGTATTTCTCAAATTACTAGGGAGGTTGAGCATATTTTCTTTCCCCATATGTTTCTGTTAGATTGTCTTTCTCTTATTTATATAAGGAATTTATATTGTGTGAATATCAATTCTTTGTTTCATAGATATGCTACACCTATTTTTACCCAGACTGTGGCTTTCCTTTTAATACTGTGTGTGAGATATTTTGAGCTTCTCTGGTGCCTCAGGTGGTAAAGAATCTGCCTGCAATGCAGGAGACCTGAGTTCAATCCCTGGCTTGGGAAGATCCCCTGGAGAAGGGAATTGGCAACCAACTGCAGTGTTCTTGCCTGGAGAAACCCATGGACTGTGGAGCCTGGCAAGCTACAGTTCATGGGGTCGCAAACAGTCAGACAGAAGTGACGACTAACACACATACACACACGAGATGTTTTATCAAACAGAGTATTAAATTTGGAGTATTCAGATTTATAAAGCTTTTCCTTTATTATAATTTGTGCTTTTGACTAACACTTAAATAATCCTTTCTTCCCCTGTGGCCATAATGTGTTCACCTATAATTTCTTTCAATAGTTATAAAATTTTTATTTTGTCCCAGTTTTAGATCCTTAATTCATCTGGAGTCTAGTTTATAGCCATGGTATGGGGATACCCCAAGACTTTTTTAGGAGACTTGGAAGACCAAAACTATTTTTGTAATAATATTAAGACATTATTTACTTTTTTTTCACTCTTACTTTCTCATTGAGCAGGGGAGTTTTCCAGGGGCTACATGACGTGATGATGCCATCACTCTGATGGCTAATGGAATGTGTGCTTATCTGTTCATGTGTTTTACACATTTCTTAATTTTGATTTCTAATATAGTGTCTTAGTTGGTTCAGGCCGTTATAATAAAATATCCCAGATGGGGTAGCTCATAAAGAGCAAACATTTATTGCTCACAGTTCTAGAGGCTGGAAATTTGAAGTCAGGGTGCTAACATGATTGCTTGAGGCCCCTCTTTCTGGTCACAGGCTTTTCATTGTATTCTTTCATTGAGGAAGGGGCTATATACAGTTTTGTGGGATCTCTTACAAGAATACTAAATTCATCCAGGAAAGCTCCACCCCCTGACCTAATCACTTCTCATAAGGCCCCACCTACTAAGGCCATCAATTAGGATTTCAACATAGGAAGTTTGGGAAGACACAAACATTCAGATCATAGCATATAGTAAATATCAACAGATACAACCCACATAAACAAAAACTCTGACATCTTCAATAATTTTTAACAGTGCAAATGAGTTCTGAGACCAAAAAATTTTAAGAACAGCTGGCATAAGGTGTGAGATAGTGATCTAATCTCCTTTTTTTTCAGTACAGAAGATCAGATCAGATCAGTCGCTCAGTTGTGTCCGACTCTTTGCAACCCCATGAATCGCAGCATACCAGGCCTCCCTGCCCATCACCAACTCCCGGAGTTCACCCAGACTCACATCCATCAAGTCAGTGATGCCAGCCAGCCATCTTATCCTCTGTCATCCCCTTCTCCTCTTGCCCCCAATCCCTCCCAGCATCAGAGTCTTCCCCAATGAGTCAACTCTTCGCATGAGGTGGCCAAAGTACTGGAGTTTCAGCTTTAGCATCATTCCTTCCAAAGAAATCCCAGGGCTGATCCCCTTCACAATGGACTGGGTGGATCTCCTTGCAGTCCAAGGGACTCTCAAGAGTCTTCTCCAACACCACAGTTCAAAAGCATCAATTCTTCGGCGCTCAGCCTTCTTCACAGTCCAGCTCTCACATCCATACATGACCACAGGAAAGACCATAGCCTTAACTAGATGAACCTTTGTTGGCAAAGTAATGTCTCTGCTTTTGAATATGCTATCTAGGTTGGTCATAACTTTCCTCCAAAGGAGTAAGCATCTTTTAATTTCATGGCTGCAGTCACCATCTGCAGTGATTTTGGAGCCCAGAAAAATAAAGTCTGACACTGTTTCCCCATCTATTTCCCATGAAGTGATGGGACCAGATGCCATGATCTTTGTTTTCTGAATGTTGAGCTTTAAGCCAACCTTTTCACTCTCCACTTTCACTTTCATCAAGTGAGTTCCTCTTCACTTTCTGCCATAAGGGTGGTGTCATCTGCATATCTGAGGTTATTGATATTTCTCCCAGCAATCTTGATTCCAACTTCTGTTTCTTCCAGCCCAGCGTTTCTCATGATGTACTCTGCATATAAGTTAAATAAACAGGGTGACAATATACAGCCTTGACGTACTCCTTTTCCTATTTGGAACCAGTCTGTTGTTCCATGACCAGTTCTAACTGTTGCTTCCTGACCTGCATACAAATTTCTCAAGAGGCAGATCAGGTGGTCTGGTATTCCCATCTCTTTCAGAATTTTCCACAGTTTCTTGTGATCCACACAGTCAAAGGCTTTGGCATAGTCAATAAAGCAGAAATAGATGTTTTTCTGGAACTCTCTTGCTTTTTCCATGATCCAGCGGATGGTGGCAATTTGATCTCTGGTTCCTCTGCCTTTTCTAAAACCAGCCTAAACAGCAGGAAGTTCACAGTTCACATTTTGCTGGAGCCTGGCTTGAAGAATTTTGAGCATTACTTTACTAGCGTGTGAGATGAGTGCAATTGTGCGGTAGTTTGAGCATTCTTTGGCATTGCCTTTCTTTGGGATTGGGATGAAAACTGACCTTTTCCAGTCCTGTGGCCACTGCTGAATTTTCCAAATTTGCTGGCATATTGAGTGCAGCACTTTCACAGCATCATCTTTCAGGATTTGAAATAGCTCAACTGGAATTCCATCCCCTCCATTAGCTTTGTTTGTAGTGATGCTTTCTAAGGCCCACTTGACTTCACATTCCAGGATGTCTGGCTCTAGAATTATGTCATAATTCTTTTCTTGTTAAAAATTCTTATTTTAATTCTGACATAATTCTGAAATTATGACATAATTCTTATTAAAAATCTTTATTTTTTGCCATTTGGCATTTTAGGTATTTTAGCCATAAAGATCTCGCACATTTTTGTAAGATTTATTCCTGAGCATCTTATTATTTCTATCGCAATTGTAAATGGGATGTTTACCACCACCACCACCACTCCATCATTACATAGGTGTATGGATTTCCTATTAGGTATATAGACTTGATATTGATTTTTCATACTGATTGTAATTTAGCAAGGCTGCTGAACATTTAGGCTAAATTTTTTTTTTTTCTTGAATAGCTTCTTGGAGATTCTACTTAAAAAAATGATACCCGTAAATATTTTGCTCTCTTCCTTGCTAATCACTGTACCTTTTTTTTTCTCCTCTTTAGAGTAGAACTGGTAGTATTATGTTTAACTACAGAGGTTATAGCAGGCATGTCATGTTCTCGAATTTAATGGGAATACTCTTCTAGTCTCATAATTAAATATGATGTTCATTATAGACTCAGTATAATATTTTTTGTTATCTAAGAGATTTTGTTTTTAAATTCTAGTTTTTGACATTTTAATGCTTTTTTGTAGCCACTGAGATGAGCATATGGGCTTTTACCTTAATCTGATAATAAACAGATTATAGATGCATTTAAAATTATTGTTGTTGTTTAGTCACTAAGTCACGTCCAAGTCTTTGCAACCCCATGGACTGCAGCCTGTCAGGCTCCTGTCTGTATTCTTGTTCAGGCAAGAATACTGGAGATCTTCCCAACCCAGGGATTGAACCTGTATCTCCTGCATTGCAGGCAGATTCTTCACCACTGAGCCACATCTATATTTGAGGTAAACTTTATTTTTGCCTGATGTATTATTTTGAATACACTTCTGGATTTTATTTTCTAATTACTTTTCATTACAATGTTAAAAAAATGAGATTCATCTATAATTTCCTTTGCTTGCAGAGTTCTTCTAGTTTGGTGTTAACAGTTTAGTAACTTCATGAAATAAGCTGGACTATCTTTACTTCTACTGTCTGGAACAATGATAGAGTATGAGATTGTCTGTTCCATTAAATATGGTAACCTATAAAATCATCTGGCATTGTTTATTTGGCAACGGATATAAGGATGGGTTGGGAGACTTTGGACTACTGATCTATTTTGTTGATGATTGATTTATTTATATTTTCTATTTCTTCTTAAATAAATTTATGCTCTTCTGGTAAACTGTAGGTTTTACCTCAGGTTTCAATTTACTGACATAAAGCTACTTAGTATTAAAAATTGTATAGCATAAACAATGATATTCTTAATCTCTACTAAATCTCTAATTATGTCCCCTTTTGAATTTCTTATTCAAAAAATTCTATTTGAAAAAATAATATTATTTATCCTATCTTCATCCGAGTTAAATTCACCCATTCCAGTCCATTTTAGTTCGCTAATTCCTAGAATGTCAACATTCACTTTTGCCATCTCTTGTTTGACCACTTCCAATTTGCCTTGATTCATGGACCTGACATTCCAGGTTCCTATGCAATATTGCTCTTTACAGCATCAGACTTTGCTTCTATCACCAGACACATCCACAGCTGGGTATTCTTTTTGTTTTGGCTCCATCCTTTCATTCTTTCTGGACTTATTTCTCCACTGATCTCCAGTAGCATATTGGGTCCCTACTGCGAAATGCAGTACTTGGATGCAATCTCAAAAACGATAGAATGATCTCTGTTCGTTTCCAAGGCAAACCATTCAATGTCACAGTAATCCAAGTCTATGCCCCAACCAGTAACGCCGAAGAAGCTGAAGTTGAAAGGTTCTATGAAGACCTACAAGACCTTTTAGAACTAACACCCAAAAAAGATGTCCTTTTCATTATAGGGGACTGGAATGCAAAAGTAGGAAGTCAAGAAACACCTGGAGTAAAAGGCAAATTTGGCCTTGGAATACGGAATGAAGCAGGGCAAAGACTAATAGAGTTTTGCCAAGAAAGTGCACTGGTCATAGCAAATACCCTCTTCCAACAACACAAGAGAAGACTCTATACATGGACATCACCAGATGGTCAACACCGAAATCAGATCAATTATATTCTTTGCAGCCAAAGATGGAGAAGCTCTATCCAATCAGCAAAAACAAGACCAGGAGCTGACTGTGGCTCGGACCATGAACTCCTTATTGGCAAATTCAGACTGAAATTGAAGAAAGTAGAGAAAACTACTAGACCATTCAGGTATGACCTAAATCAAATCCCTTATGAGTATACAGTGGAAGTGAGAAATAGATTTAAGGGCCTAGATCTGATAGATAGAGTGCCTGATGAACTATGGAATGAGGTTCGTGACACTGTACAGGAGACAGGGATCAAGACCATCCCCATGGAAAAGAAATGCAAAAAAGCAAAATGGCTGTCTGCGGAGGCCTTACAAATAGCTGTGAAAAGAAGAGAAGCGAAAAGCAAAGGAGAAAAGGAAAGATATAAACATCTAAATGCAGAGTTCCAAAGAATAGCAAGAAGAGATAAGAAAGCCTTCTTCAGTGATCAATGCAAAGAAATAGAGGAAAACAACAGAATGGGAAAGACTAGGGATCTCTTCAAGAAAATCAGAGATACCAAAGGAACATTTCATGCAAAGATGGGCACGATAAAGGACAGAGATGGTGTGGACCTAACAGAAGCAGAAGATATTAAGAAGAGGTGGCAAGAATACACAGAAGAACTGTACAAAAAAGAGCTTCAAGACCCAGATAATCATGATGATGTGATCACTGACCTAGAGCCAGACATCTTGGAATGTGAAGTCAAATGGGCCTTAGAAAGCATCACTACGAACAAAGCTAGTGGAGGTGATGGAATTCTAGTGGAGCTATTCCAAGTCCTGAATGATGATGCTGTGAAAGTGCTGCACTCAATATGCCAGCACATTTGGAAAACTCAGCAGTGGCCACAAGATTGGAAGAGGTCAGTTTTCATCCCAATCCCAAAGAAAGGCAATGCCAAAGAGTGCTCAAACTACCGAACAATTGCACTCATCTCACACGCTAGTAAAGTAATGCTCAAAATTCTCCAAGCCAGGCTTCAGCAATATGTGAACCGTGAACTTCCTGATGTTCAAGCTGGTTTTAGAAAAGGCAGAGGAACCAGAGATCAAATTGCCAACATCCGCTGGATCATGGAAAAAGCAAGAGAGTTCCAGAAAAACATCTATTTCTGCTTTCTTGACTATGCCAAAGCCTTTGACTGTGTGGATCACAATAAAATATGGAAAATTCTGAAAGAGATGGGAATACTAGACCACCTGATCTGCCTCTTGAGAAATCTGTATGCAGGTCAGGAAGCAACAGTTAGAACTGGTCATGGAACAACAGACTGGTTCCAAATAGGAAAAGGAGTACGTCAAAGCTGCATATTGTCACCATGTTTATTTAACTTATATGCAGAGTACATCATGAGAAATGCTGGACTGGAAGAAACAGAAGTTGGAATCAAGATTGCTGGGAGAAATATCAATAACCTCAGATATGCAGATGACACCACTCTTCTGGCAGAGAGTGAAGAAGGGCTAAAAAGCCTCTTGATGAAAGTGAAAGTGGAGAGTGAAAAGGTTGGCTTAAAGCTCAACATTCAGAAAACGAAGATCATGGCATCTGGTCCCATCACTACATGGGAAATAGATGGAGAAACAGTGGAAAGAGTGTCAGAATTTATTTTTCTGGGCTCCAAAATCACTGCAGATGGTGACTGTAGCCATGAAATTAAAAGACGCTTACTCCTTGGAAGGAAAGTTATGACCAACCTAGATAGCATATTCAAAAGCAGAGACATTACTTTGCCAACAAAGGTTCGCCTAGTCAAGGCTATGGTCTTTCCTGTGGTCATGTATGGATGTGAGAGCTGGACTGTGAAGAAGGCTGAGCGCCGAAGAATTGATGCTTTTGAACTGTGGTGTTGGAGAAGACTCTTGAGAGTCCCTTGGACTGCAAGGAGATCCAACCGGTCCATTGTGAAGGGGATCAGCCCTGGGATTTCTTTGGAAGGAATGATGATAAAGCTGAAACTCCAGTATTTTGGCCACCTCATGTGAAGAGTTGACTCATTGGAGAAGACTCTGATGCTGGGAGGGATTGAGGGCAGGAGGAGAAGGGGACGACAGAGGATGAGATGGCTGGATGGCATCACTGACTTGATGGGTGTGAGTCTGAGTGACCTCCGGGAGCTGGTGATGGACAGGGAGGCCTGGCGTGCTGCAGTTCATGGGGTCGCAAATAGTCGGACACGACTGAGCGACTGATCTGATCTGATCTGATCATGTATTTTTCTTTGATGCTGTTGTTGTGCTCAGTCACTCAGCTGCATCTGACTCTTTGCAACCTTATGGACTGTAGCCCATCAGGCTCAATTGTCCACGGGATTTTCCAGGCAGGAATACTGGAGTGGGTTGCCATTTCCTCCTCCAGGGGATCTTCCCAATCTAGGGACTAAACCCACATCTCCTCTGTCTCCTGCATTGCAGGCAGACTCTTTACCACTGAGCCACCAAGAAAGCCCATTTTCTTTGTTATTTTTGCCTAAATGGTGTGTACATTTTATTTAAATCATGAGTTATCCAGGACTGTGTTTTTAAGTAGTCAAACATATGAGAATTTCTAATTTAACTAAATTCTGATCAGAGAATGTGGTCTATACTACAGTAATTCATTAAAATATCTAGCCTGGTCAAATTTTTTAAATGTTTTATGTGTGTTTGAGAAGAGCGTGAATTCTCTATTTGTTAGGTGGAGGGTTTTTATATACATAGGTATATAATATTATTCTCCAAAGAAGACATACAGATGGCCTCAGTTCAGTTCAGTTGCTCAGTAGTGTCCGACTCTGTGCCACCCCATGAATTGCAGCATGCGAGGCCTCCCTGTCCGTTACCAACTCCCGGAGTCTACTCAAACTCATGTCCATCAAGTCGGTGATGCCATCCAGCCATCTCATCCTCTGTCATCCCCTTCTCCTCCTGCCTCCAATCCCTCCCAACATCAGGGTCTTTTCCAATGAGTCAACTCTTCACATGAGGTGGCCAAAGCATCAGTCCTTCCAATGAACACCTAGGACTGATCTCCTTTAGGATGGACTGGTTGGATCTCCTTGCAGTCCAAGGGACTCTCAAGAGTCTTCTTCAACACCACAGTTCAAAAGCATCAATTCTTTGGCACTCAGCTTTTTTCACAGTCCAACTCTCACATCCATACATGACCACTGGAAAAACCATAGCCTTGACTAGATGGACCTTTGTTGGCAAACTAATGTCTCTGCTTTTGAATATGCTATCTAGGTTGGTCATAACTTTCCTTCCAAGGAGTAACTACGAGCACATAAAAAGATGTTCACTATCGCTAATGCAAATAAAAAATGAGAGTGAAGTGCCAATCAAAACTACAATGAGGTATCACCTAGCACTGGTCAGAATGGCCATCATAAAAAATTTTACAAATAAAAAGTGCTGGAGAGGGTATGGAGAAAAGTGAACTCTCCTATACTGTTAGTGGGAATGTTAAACAGGTACAGCTACTATGGAAAACAGTATGGAGGTTCCTTAAAAAACTAAAAATATACTTATTATATGATTCACTCCTGGGCATATAGCCAGAAAAGAGAAAACTCTAATTCAGAAAGATATGCATCCCAATGTTTATAGCACTATTTACAATAGCCAAGACACAGAAGCAACCTCAACATCTGTATCAACAGATGAATGGATAAAGAATATGGTGTACATATACAAAAGAATAGTACTTAGCCATAAAAAAATGAAGTATTACTATTTGCAGAAACATGGATTTACCTAGAGATTATCACACTAAGTAAAATCAGTCATACAGAGAAAGACAAATATATGATATCACTTATATGTGAAATCTTAAAAAATGATACAAATGAACTTATTTACAAAACAGAAATAGACTCAAAGACATAGAAAACAAACTTATGGTTACCAAAGGAGAAAGGGGAGGAAGAGTAAATTAAGAGTTTGGGATTAACAGATACACACTACTATATATAAAACAGATATACAACAAGGTCCTTACTGTAGAGCATTCAAAATCTTGTAACAACCTATAATGGAAAAAAATCTGAAAAAAAAAAATAAGACAATCATTTTGCTGTACACCTGAAACTAACACAACACTGTAAATCGACTATACTTTAATTTAAAAAATACTGTTTAAATCTCTGCAGATGATCCATTCCCACTGGAAAACAAGTCCATATTGGCAAGTAATCTTAAGCTGACTTTACAATAAATACATTCAAAGAAATTAAAAAAAAAAATCTTAAAAAATCCCAAAGCTTAAGAGACAAACAGAAGATGTGAATTAAGTAAAGATAAATATGAAAAATAGCTAAACAGAGAAATAAACATTTGATTAAAAAATATTCAATGAGATAAACTCTGAACTCATCACAGAGAATGAATTTTTTTAGTTTTATTAGAGCTTTAATTGACAAAATCATATGACATTTAAAGTGTACATTGTGATGATCTAATATACACACACATTGTAAAGGGATTACTCTCATCCAGTTAAGGAAGAATTACTGAATTGGAAGACTAAGGAATTCATGCAGAATACAAATCTATTTTGAACTGTATTGTGGTAGTTTAAAATTGCAGCCACAAATTCTTTGATATGCCTTCTATTAAGAGGTGGGTCTAGCCCCTGCATCCCTCCCGTCTGGGCAGGTTTATTGTGTGCTTAGTGGCTCAGTCGTGTCTGACTCTTTGCAACCCCACAGACTGTAGCCCACCAGGCTCCTCTGACCATAGGGATTCTCCAGGCAAGAATACTGGAGTGGGTTGCCATGCTCTCCTCCAGGGGATCTTCCCAACCCAGGGATCAAACCCACATCTCTTGCATCTCCTGCATTGCAGGCAGATACTTTACCTGGAAAGCCCAAGTAAGGTCAAAGGGATACTATATGATTTCTGAGCCTAGATAATGAAAGTCTACATAGCTTTTGCCTCATTTTCTGGAACAGTCACTATTGGAGCTCTGAGTTGCCAGTAAATAGTATGATTACCAGGAGGAAATCATACTACATTGTGAGGAAATTCAAATCTCACAGACAAGTCATGTATAGGCATCCCACCTTATAGTTCCAGTAGAGTTCTGCCTTGCTCGCTGTAGCCTAGATATGTGAACCAAAAAAAAACCCAGCTATTCAAATGATCAGCAGCTGGTCACATCTTCTCATCTGACACCCTGAACATCATGAAGCAGAGTCTAGCTATCCCTGAAGTATCTATCCAAATTCCTATCACACAGAATCCTGGAGATTAATAAGGTGGTTATTGTTTTATGCCACTGTGTTTTGGAAAGGTTTGTTTCACAGCAACACACAGAATACATGAAGCATGCATCTAATCAGTAGTTTTAGGAAGAGAATAAACAGTATGGTGGAAGTCATATTTGGAGAGACAATATACACTGAGAATTTTCTAAAGTTCTTGAAATAAAAGCAGATGGTAAAGAATCTGCCTATAATGCAGGAGACCTGGGTTCAATCCCTGGGTCAGGAAGATCCCCTGGAGAAGCTAATGACAACCTACTCTAGTAGTCTTGCCTGAAGAATCCCACAGAGGAACCTGGCGGGCTGTGGTCCATGGAGTCGCAAAGAGTTGGACACGGCTAAGCACGCACACACTTCAGTGTAGCCTCCAGGTAGATCTGGAAACCCCTTTGTCCAGAACTAGGTATCTCAGGCCTCCTGACCCTCAGGGATATTGGAGAAGATAGTAGATCTGTTTGTCAGGCAGGAAAGGAAGTAGATGGGGTGCCCTGATTTCTCTTCTTCCTTTCACCACTGCAGACAAGCCAGGGCTTGCTTTGTTCATTTTTTAAAACTCTAGGTCAGGGTGGAAACCATTTGGAAGGCTTTCCCAAATCCCAGTTTCACAGTGAGCCTAAGGTGCCATACACTATACAGGATGCTGTTGATCCCCACTACTCTGAGGAATTCAAACTCCTAGCCAACTTCTGCTTGCTTCCAGACCTAGAAGACCATCAGGGCCACAGCTCTAGGTTCACTAAACTAGAGGTGCTGCTTTTTCACTTCTGATACCGAGATGATTCTCTTGTGACTGAACCCAGAGACATTTTTTAATTTAAAAAAGAAAATGGTTTTGTGACTGGAGTTCTTGGAGAAGATGTGGACATTCAAAGCATTGCTCACAATACCATTTTGACTATTTTCCTCTGCCTTTCTGGATGTGAGGAATTCTGTGGTCTTGCTACCTTCTTTGGCTCTTACTCAGTAATGGGGATTGAGGTTTCCTCTGTTCTCAAATGTCAAAAACCTATTCAGCATCTCTGTAAGTCTTCTCAGGATTCTGACTTGGGATGAAGGGAGGCAGAGTACAAAGTCCGTTTGTTTCTTGTTCTCCTCTCTGATTTTCTGTATATATCAGTTTGAAGAACTTTTAATATATTCTAATGCTGAAAGCCTTGCCCTTAAATCATCAGTCTTTGTCCTGATTCTTCAGAATCTGTGTGATTTTATAACCTGAAGTTTTAAAATCCTAGAGGGCAAGGGATAAAAGAAAATACTGGTGCTGGAGGGAGAAACTCCATAATTTACCATCTCATTATTATTCTATCAGAAAAAAGATTTCCATCTCTGCCTTTGTGTCCTGAAAGTCTCTCTTCCCATTTCTTCAGAAGCCACATTTCCTATCTCCTCAGTTTCTCTTTTGTCTCTTTTTTTCTATCCTGGATCCTTTCTGCTGAAGGCTCTCACTTCTCTGTAAGACAAAACCTCTCCTAGCTCTCTTACTTTATAGACAAGCTTTTTGAAACCACTCAAGTATCTTCAGTTACATCTACATGTTGATGACTCCCAAATTTACCACTCTAGTCAGATTTCTTTCAAGTTCCCCAGATCACAAGGTCTCTCAACTCCAGACCACTCCAGTTCAACATGTCCACAAAAATTCATTATCTTCACATCCACACATCACTCCAAACTACTTCTTCTCTTATGATTTCTAGTTTCTCAAGCAGAAACCTGGAGTCTCCTGGATTTCTTCCTCTCCAGTGCTCACATCCAAGAAGTGACCAAGTCCTGTTGTTATGTTTCCATTTATGGATTATTTATAGCCAAGTGTTTATTATGTATCACTAGAACCATAACAGTATAATGAATTAAAGATGAGGTTAAGGTACTAAAATTGAAAAAAAAATTAAAGTGTCATTGGATTCAAAGTAAAGATAGTTTGGGTAAAGGAAACATGATTAGTATTACCCAATAGAACAGAAAGCTTAAAAGAATGAAAAACTTAAAAGAGAGTGTCAGATTTAATTAGAAGGTTCCAAGTCATCTTAAAACCACCTGAGGGGAAAAAGAGGATTTTCAGCAGTGTCTAGTAGTTTTAACAACTGTTTCGACTGCACTACTCTGTACTTATATGGTGCTTTCACCATCACATGTGTAAGAGGTAAGAGAAGGGTAATATTCCACATTGTATCTGCAGGCTAAATTCAAATGATATATTTTGTTTTGGGGCATATCAACTTTTAAAGTGGCAATATAAAGTTTCTCATGGTCTGTACCAGCCTCAAAAAGGATCATTAAATGGAAAACATCTTGAACTTGTCAGACAGCAAGAATCAGAGATGCCCCATTCAGCAGATAGAGATCACTGGGTCTGAAAGTATATTTCAGAGGTTGCCAAGTTCCTTTCTTGTTTTTAATTTGGACTGGGGATCTAGTCATTTCTTAGAGTTTCACAGAAAGTAGATTCTAATAGGTAAGTGTCTAACAACTATTACTACTGCCAGGTAATGTGGTTCTTTGCTCATCCATCTCTTCTTTCGCTTCCTCTAGACTTTATAATTTCCCTTTTCTCTTTTCGTGCTCTTGCTTCTTTCTCAATTCAGTTTTCCTCCTTATCTTTCTCTTTCTAACTAGGAAAAAAAAGAGCAAAGCAACTGTTGAGTTTCCTGACTGGTCACATTCCAGAGAAATGAGGAAATGCAGGTTGTTATACAACTGGGAGGGGTCAGGTGTGACCTAAAGTTGAGGGATGAGAAGAGAATTCTAAAGAGAAGAGAAGGCAAAAAGGTTCAGTAAAGGTTTAATGTTAGACTTTTATTATATAAAATGATCCTTTGTGAATCCCATCTAGGGCATTTCATCCTTCTCAGGCTGTGATGGTTTCCAGTAGATCCAGAATTGCCAAAGAAGGTCAGCAATGATGTATTCAAAGATGACCACCCACATCAACTTTTGTACAAAAGTATCAGTACTTGATATTGTGTTACAGTGAGCCTTAGGACTTGTCTTAGGGAATGGCCTCTAATAAGGTGTTTGTTTTTTTTTTTTTTTTAAATCACCAGTGTGCAAAAAGCTATTACATTTATTTTTAATCTATCTCCTATTCAGTTTCCCCATTACTCTTAGGTTTCCGTAACTTGGCAGATAATCCAGACATTCTTTAAAAACGATGGCAAACAATGAAACTCCTAGCAACAATAGCAGCAACCACAACAATAAAATCTACTTTACTTTTTGGTTGGTGGGAGATCAATAAAAGCCTCCCATAAATAATTTGCCTCACAGAAGTAACTGCTCTTAGTATTGTGTTTTTGGCCATTTTCTGTGCAAGTCTATGTCACAGCTATACTTTACATCTACTATAGTATACAACTTATACAAGCTCTATTAACCTAAATATAACTGTGACGTAGAATTACAAAGTTTGCATCCTTCAGCCATATTTTAGTCTAGAATACTTTTAGCTGTGGTTTGCCATCACCCTTCTGGTAGCTGAATTGTAAATATTCCTTTTCCTTCTGGGAAATAGAATTTGAAAAAGTTAACTCTGCAAAACCTCATTCTGAAAGACTTTGAAGCTGACTGCAACACTTAAGGACCATGTGATTGCATGTCTATCTGCACGTGATCTCAAGATGGAATGGTTCCAAAGACCTCTGAAAGTTTTATCACTCTATACTACAACTGCCCCATAATTCTCCTCTAAGCTTTAAACACTTGAGAGCAAGACCGTATTCTTCACATTTCTACCCCAGTGACTAGCATATGACCCAACACACAGAAAATTAATGTTTTTGAGGACTGAGTGAATGAAAAACCTGAATAAATAATTAAACACTAAAATTCTAGAGGATTCATAACTCATTAAGCTTTCTCCTTAGTATTAAATACACCCAGATTAAAGTAAAGGATTGGTTTAGATTTGTCTTTAAAGAGCAGAGAAAGATAGGAATGGATCATCAGTTGAACACTCCCTATGGACTCTAACGTTTTTACCTAAAATTCCTATTGCATTTTAATGCTACAATTTAGCTGTCCAACAAATACTTACAGAAAAAGGACTTCAACTTTGTTTTCCACAAGCTGATTACCTTCTGTAACATCTAGGCCACTGCTGCCTACATTTTGGAAATGTTGCTATTCCAAGAGTTGGCATGCCTTACAGGTTTACCACAGGGTTATTTTTCAAGAAGAATTAAACCCTTGAACATCTTCTTGGACAAAGGGTCAGATCACTTTGGATACCATAAAGGAAAGCTCACAGCCACTGGTTGAGAGAGAGCAAGACAATGGGAGGGTGAACCAGAGAGCCTTCTAGAAACGTCAGCTTGAAAGAGGGCAGGGAAAGCACAAACAGGTTGTTTTGTTCCTTCTAAGCCTCCTTATTGGAGAAGGCAATGGCACCCCACTCCAGTATTCTTGCCTGGAAAATCCCATGGACAGAGGAGCCTGGTAGGCTGCAGTCCATGGGGTCGCTAAGAGTGACTTCACTTTCACTTTTCACTTTCATGAACTGGAGAAGGAAATGGCAACCCACTCCAGTGTTCTTGCCTGGAGAATCTCAGGTACAGGGGAGCCTGGTGGGCTGCCAGACATCTATGGGGTCACACAGAGTCGCACACGACTGAAGTGACTTAGCATAGCATAAGCCTCCTTATCCTCTTCAGTTTTGACAGATCTTGGACCTCATCTCACTCAGATATAAAACTCCTAATGAACTGAGACATCCTCTGTAGGTAGATGAAAGCTGTTTTCTCTCTTGGCAGTTTATACTTGGTCACGTGATACAACTGGTCATAGAGTTTTAAGGCAGCATGCTGTGTACCTCTCTCTCTCCAAATGCAATTTTACAACATTATTTTTTTTTAATCTACATTATTTAGAATGTGAAGTTGAGTATGTGAAGCTCTGACTCACCTTATATGTGTAACAAGAGCAGCACCACCTGTTGAGTGCCTACCAGTGCCTGACGTTGCTGGGCACATCATCTAGTTGTTAGGTCGCTAGTTGTTTAGTCACTAAGCTGTTTCCAACTCTTCTGCAACCCTGTGGACTGTGGCCCACAAGACTTCTCTGTCCATGGGGTTTTCGTGGCAATACCAGAGTAGGTTGCCATTTCCTTCTCCAGGGATCTCCTTGACCCAGGGATCAAACCCACATCTCCTGCACTGTAGGCAGATTCTTGACCACTGAGCCACCATGAACTTAGATAACATGCCTACCTCTAGAAATATAACTTAAATATATTATAAATATCTCATTTACTTCGAAATTGCATATGACCCTCTCCTTAGGAAACATACATTAAATTTATTTAGCCCTATCCTATTACATGGAGAAGGCAATGGCACCCCACTCCAGTACTCTTGCCTGGAAAATCCCATGGATGGAGGAGCCTAGTAGGCTGCAGTCCATGGGGTCGCGAAGAGTCAGACACAACTGAGCGACTTCACTTTCACTTTTCACTTGTATGCATTGGAGAAGGAAATGGCAACCCACTCCGTTGTTCTTGCCTGGATTATCCCAGGGACGGGGGAGCCTGGTGGGCTGCCGTCTATGGGGTCGCACAGAGTCAGACACGACTGAAGTGACTTAGCAGCAGCAGTAACTTCTCCCCTGGGGGAAGGAAATGGCAACCCACTCCAGTATCCTTACCTAGAGAATCCCATGGACGGAGGAGCCTGATAGGCTATAGTCCACGGGGTCGCAAAGAATCGGACATGATTGACTTTTTACTTTTACTTTACTATCCTATTACAGGAGGAAAAAAAAAAAAAATAATGCCAGAATTTTTAAACATCTTTCCAGTGAGCAATACAAAGACCACTGAGTTTTCTGTTCTACACTCTGACAATTTTCTTTCTGATTTTTTAAATCTAATTTTTATATCCTATTTCCAAACTAGCTGATTGCCTGTTTTCTCTCTTGCCATCTTTCCCCAGAAGTGTGCTTTTCTTTTGCCACACTATAAGAGGATTAACTGGTTCCCCTATCCCCAAAGTAGAAAATATAAAAGTTAAATAAAAGTAATTTGGACACTGAAGACCTTTTTCCTACATTGAAGTATGAGACTTTGCTGTTAGATAATTGATGAATTCAGTCAGTTCAGTTCAGTCACTCAGTCATGTCCAACTCTTTGCGACCCCATGAATTGCAGCATGCCAGGCCTCCCTGTCCATCACCAACTCCTGGAGTTCACTCAAACTCACGTGCATCGAGTCAGTGATGCCATCCAGCCATCTCATCCTCTGTTGTCCCCTTTTCCTCCTGCCCCCAATCCCTCCCAGCATCAGAGTCTTTTCCAATGAGTCAACTCTTTGCATGAGGTGGCCAAAGTACTGGAGTTTCAGGTTTATCATCACTCCTTCCAAAGATGAGCTATCTATAATCTTATAAGTGTGCTCTTTACTGACTGCCTAAGTAAATTACATTTAATAGTTTCAATTTCTCTGACAGGCTGAAGGCCCAGAAAATTTCTTCTCTTATTGCTTAGTAATGCTTCTCTTATTGCTTAGACTTCGGTATTCCACAGAAAGGTGGTCAGGAATTTTAATCATTTATATGAAAAGTTAGGGTCCAAACTTCAAAGTTTTCCCAAGATTTATCGATTCTACAAATATTTATGAGCATCCTCGTATCAGGCAACCTGCTGGGGGAGTGATAAACAGCAGCAAGCAAAAAACAGGTAGTGTCTGCACTTACAGAGTTTATAGCCAACTGGAGGCAACAGACATTGAATAAAGAATTACAAATATGACAAATGCCATGGAGAAGACGGGCAGGGTTCTATGGGAGTATGTAGTAGGTGCAGCTAACCTAGCTTGATGGGGTGTGGGGCAGAGAAGACTTTTCCAAAGATGTTCCAGTTTAGGCTTGAAGCATAAGAAGGGAGAAAAGTTATATAAATAAGGAAACAGCTGGTGTAAAGGCTCTGAGTATAAAAGAATACCACTTATTGAAGGACCTAAAGGAAGGTCACTGGGGCTAACGTGCTGACTTCAGGAAACGTCAGAGAAAAGGCAGGCAAGGACTAGATCATGTAGGTCATCCTAAGGACTGGGGACTTTATTCTAAGAGCAATGGAAAGCCAATGGAAAATTCAAGCCAAGAATTTAAAATAAAAACTTTAAAGATTAACATGGCTAAAATATAGACTAAAATATATATTCACTAATTTCTTCTGGGACATGTTCTCATATCTTGTAATCCAATGATATTAACAATTCTTATAAATGTGAGACAAACTATCTAGGTTTATAACGTAGAATTTTTCTGTGAATAGAAAAGATCCTAGGATAGTTAAACAAAGCCGAACAGTACTTGGGTACCTATCCATAGTAAGCCTTGAAGTAACAAATGCATATCGTGAGCTGCTTTGCTTTTCATCTATATCACATTTTAACTTCAACTGAAAATGGAAGTGGTAAAATAATAAAGGCAGGGAAAAGAGGACTGTGTGCGTGTGTGTATGAGCATGTGTGCACACGTGTGGTTTCCTATGGTTTTGAAGAGGAGCAGTTTTATGACAGTATCAATTTCACATTCTCGTGCTCAAAAATAGTTGACTATGCTCCAGATATAAGGAAAGAGGTGACTATAAAATAGTGAAAAAATTATTTTCCTTTTATTTGGGTGTTTTAAGAAAAAAAAAAAAGGCAGCTTCTGGGCAATACACCATATTTTGACATGAAATACATTGATTTTAGACTAGGGACCCCATGCTGGTTTCCGTAGTACTGTTCTTGGAGTAGTAAAGAAATCCATGAACACAAAGGCCTTTGGACAACATAAAGTATAAGAGGTCAAGGTTTTAATTTAATACTCTTCAGTCTTCCCTATGGGCATTTCTTCCTGTCTTCTCCAGATGGTCTACATCCATTAAAACAGCAGATAGGATTTTAAGGTGTAGTTCTTTACCAGAAGTGTTTTCTTACTGGGAGTTAAGAGAAGCTCTTGAAGATTAATAAGGTTTCCTTTGGGAATTATTAGGAGTGGAGAAGAAGAGGGAGCAAGCTCTGACTACCACTGCCATCTCACTGTCTCCAAAACCAGAAGTTTCTTCTCTTAAATCTTGAACTGCAATGCTTCCTGACTGTTCTGGAGGCTCAGTGACTCCTTCTTGGAAATGAATGAATAAATTCAGTGTTTGAGAAATAAATTAACTGTTTGAGAAAGGCTGCCAGTGAGTTTAATCAACTTGTATCCGACTCACTATTTGAAGAGAACGAATTACTCACTTGATTGAATCACTTAGTTCCATGTCTGAGGTGTGGTACTGAAGAGAACACGGCCAGCTTCCTATACACTGTGTCCTTGAGTACTGCAATTGACAAATCATTCATCAAAATAGAAACACATTTATGAAGTATCTATTGTATACAAAATTTGTAAACAATCAGAGTATGTAGGTTAATTACCAAAATAAATTAGTACTTGTTAAGGGTTCATGGAACAGGTGAGATGGGTATTATTAGTAAAAGGGAGGAGGCTTGCTATATATTAATTATCAGGTTACCAAAGCTCTGAGTATATTCAATAGCAATGTTAAGAGTAGCTTCTTAGCAAGTACTTGGTGTCTGGTTGAAAACTGGCCACTCTATTTACTTGGGCAGAAGTGTGGTTATATTAAGCTGTTTTTAGTGATAAAAGGTTTTTTTTAAGTTTCCACCCTCTGGAATCTGACTCACAATGTCCTGATACTGTATTCTTTTCTGTAATCAGAGTCGAGGACAAAGAAATCTATCTTCTAGCACTGAATGAGAATAAATTTGGGTGTGTGGTCAGATTTATGAGTATTATAGACAAAGACTGGATAACCTTGAAAAATTCTTAGGAAAGCTGGTATAAAATACAAAGATGGCTTATATGTCTGAACTTCATCAGCACACTTAAAGCACTTTCTTCTTACCTTAAGTGCCGCACTCATAATATTGCATCCAAATCACATCTCTATTCTCTGGTATCTCTACCAAAAGGTGGGTTCCTCCCAGACAGGGAACATTTCTCTTCCACAGTGGTATCCATAGTAACCTGGACAGTGTCTGAAATATAATAAATGTTCAGTAATGTTTATTAAACAAACAACACAACAAAAAGATTCATTTTTCCGATTCCAGTTTTCAAAACGAGAAGATACTAATATTTTTCTAGATTGCTTGTTAGGTGTCATGATATGTGCCCCTAAACTGTGGACTGGACATAGGAGCCACAGACATAAAAGGTGCTATTATGATAATTACTAAGGGGGTGGTTATTTTACATAATAAAAAATTTTTATTCTGGCTAAGATCTTTTAAAAAATCTAACCAATAAATTTCAGAAAGGAAATCTATGGTATTTTAGATACTGTGTGCCTACGTGCTCAGTCGCTTCAGACTCTGCGACCCTATGGACTGCAGACCGCCAGGCTCCTCTGTCCATGGTATTCTCCAGGCAAGAATACTAGAGTGGGTTGCTATTCCCTCCTCCAGGAGATCTTCCCGACCCACGGATTGAAGCCATGTCTCTTATGTCTCCTGCATTGGCAGGCAGATTCTTTACCGCTGAGCCACCGAGGAAACCCATTTTCGGTACTATGTAGCAGTAATATCCATCCCTGGGCTTGCAGGTTGAAGAAAAGTCGGATTCTAAACCAGAGATGAGAACAATCTTTCACTAGGTGTCTCTCTTTCCCATGAGTGGGCGGTCTCTCGGTGGGAGGAGGGACGATAGGGGGCATTGTACAGCTGCAATCAAACCGCGTGTCACACCACATCACAGTAGACGCTTGCAGCACAAGGGGGCATAGTTCAGTTTCTATTTCGTTAATGATAATCTCTCCTTGGGATTTAACTACAAGCAGCTTGCACTTTCATTTCCTCCAAACATACACATAGACATTGGTCCAGTCTTTTAATAGGATTTTGACAGTGCCTCTTCACCCAGCATGAAAGGATCAGGTATCCGGAGTCAAAAGAAAATAGCCCCTTAAAATTCTGATTTTAACCATGAAATGAAGCCGGCATTCCTGGAGGGGTTTATCAGTTACACATCCTAAAGTACTTTGGGACATCTCCATAATACCAATGGAAAATATAATTTGTAAAAAGGTAAATAATTCTTTCAAATCACTAGGATAACTTCTCCAGCTACTTCTCACACTCCATATTATGAAGAACCCATTCGTTACTGTTTTTTTTTTTTTTTCTTTTTTGCCTCAAACCTGAGATAAAATACACGTAATAAGCATTCAGAAAGATTGGGTCTAAGAATGAAAATCCATTTCCTAGAAACCTTTCATTGGAACTTTGCGCAAGTGTCTGTTTTTCTTGACACTATTTTACCCAATGCGTTCCTCTCCAACCCAAAAGATACATAGTGATGAGTTCTAAAATACTGCAGACACACGACAGAAGGAAATCTGAAGAGGAGAAAGGAAATGGAACGTCTGCTTTTGATAAGCAAGTCCCGGGGACTCCCACTCCGGGGAGGGGTGCCTCTCAGAGGGATGGCGGCCCTGAACGTCGCACCGTGTCTCCTGCCCTAAAGTGCTGGAAAAACCACTTGTCAGCCTTCCAAGATGAGTTCCCACCCCCACTCCGGCCTCCTCGTGACAGGAGAGGGCTCGTGAAAGCCGCGCGGGGAACTCCCGAGGAGGCTCCGTCGCCGAGTGCGATTGTGGGGTGGGGTCTCGGGGATTTCTGTGAGGGGGCCGACCCGCCGGGGAAAGTCGGATGTCCCAGTCGGCAGAAGAGGGATCTCGGCAGTCGTGTGCCGTTCTCCTCCCTCAGGGACCCCGTCCTGGCGGGACCCCGCCTCCCAGAGCCCTCCCGGTGATGGGGAAACCCCTGGCCCGCCTCGCAGCCTAGCGCCGCCGCCTCGCCCAGTCGGCTCCAGCTCGCCGCCCACTAGCCTTCGGGCCCGGCATCTTTTTCTTAGGCCCGGCCCTCCCCGCGTCGGTCACCAAGAGGAAAACTATGGAGGCGGTTCCCGCCCGCAGGCGGGTGGAAAAGCCCATGGTGAATGCCTCGGGGTCTCCCCCATCGCTGCGGGAAAGGGAAAGGGGGGAGAAAATGAACCTCACTGCCCAGGAGAACTACCCGAATTCCCAACCTGGGGGAGGCCTTTAAGATGGAAGGGAAGCCGAGGGGAAACCCTAGGCACTTTTCGGTGAATCCACTAAGCCAAGGGAGGGTCATTCAGCCTGCACACATTGGTTACTATGACAATACAGCTACAGCCTCCAGTTGCCTTGGCAGCTGCTTATCCAATCCGATTGGTTTCTTTTCTCTCCATCCCTGGGCTCCACCCTAACCCCTCCAACAGTGTCCCTGCGTGCAGAGGGAGGGGCCCCAGAAAAGAGGAGGGGGTCCTTAGCGTCACTCTGGGGCGCGAGGGCGGACCAGAGACAAGGGACTGCGGTCCGGAACTGTAAGAGGAAGAGGCGGCGTTTCCGGTCGGGAAGAGTGGAGGAAAGGAAAAAAGGTAGAGCGAAATAGGACGGAGTGGAAAGACGGGGGAAGACTTTGAGTGTAACTCCCGATTGATTTGGGCTCGATGTTCCCGGTGAGGCTGGGGTTGCCCCCTCGCGCGGGAGGAGAGGGGTGGGTTGGCCGGAAGCCGCCAAGCGCCTCCAGTGGGCCACTCAGCAGCCGCACAGGCGCCGCACGGCTAACTGATCCCAAGAGGGAGCGCTACAGAGAGACGGAAATCACCCGAAGGGACCGGCGCCGCTGAAATCTCGCGAGACACCCCCCCCAACTTCCTTCCGCCGCTGTCCCTTTTCCCCCGCCCCCATCCCTTCTCCCTTTCCCTTCCCCCTTCCCGGGTCGGAGTGTCCCTGCGCCCCAAGGGCCGGAGCAGCAGCGAGAGCAGCTTTCCCCGCTCCCTCCCCCCTCGCCTCACTCACCCCCACCCCCCGCCGAGCGAGGAGGAGCCGGAGGAGAGGAAGATGGCGGCGGCCGCCAGCACCCGTGGTGCCGCGGGGCCGCTCCGAGGAGCCTGAGAGACGCGCAGAGGCTTCGCGGGAAGACGCGGCGGCGGAGGATGAGCCTGCAGAGCGCGCAGTATCTCCGGTGAGTGTGGGGGCCGGTCCAGTACGGAGCCAGGGAGCGGGCCGAAGGTTGGGGGCACGGAGCAACAGACACAGAGGTGGTACGTCCGGGGTGGCGGGGGAGTTGCTGTGTCCTCTCTTTTCCCGGCTGGGAGGCGGGGGCTGCGAGAGGCTCGGCGGGAGGGGGGCGGAGCGGGCACACACTTGGGTGCCTATCCCCCTCCGCGGGCCGGGCTGAGTTCCCGCGGAGCTGGCTGGTCTCGGTGCGGGGAAGGAGGTTAGGGAAGCGTGAGAACGTGTGTGTGTGCGCGCGCGCCCGGGGTCGCGGGCTCGCTGGCGAGTCGGGGCGGGGAGGTGCCCGGGGTGGGGGGAGGCGGCGGCGACCCCGAATGGAGGTGGGTGTGGAGGACTCTGATCCCGGCGGCGGGGAAACGTGGTGTGGTTGTGGAGCTGGAGCGATGGCTGGGGAAAAGGCCAGGTGGAAGTCTGCACACCTGGGATGTGTGGGGAGGCCTAGAGGAGGGGGAGGCCGCCGGAAACTGGAGTTTGTTTATCGTTCTGGGATTGGAAGTACTGAGAAATAATGTCATCCGTAGTTAGTTGGTGGAGTGGGGGTAGGGGGCATAAAGAAGGGAATAGATGAGGAAGTGAAGAAAGATTTGGGAGGTACTACGGCCGGGGTTGGATTCCCCAGAAGAAACTGGGTTAGAATCCGTCGGAAGATACCATTCGGAGAGTAGTGTAGATCCATTAAGAGTGGTGTAAAGAACTCGTATGTCGAGGTAGAGTGACGCATGGGTGCAGAGTGCGACAGAGTGTGATGTGTGTCAGGGGAGGGTTAAGGGGGCGATTAATACACACTGGAGAAGGAAGATGCAGATTGGAACCAAATACAAGGTGGCGAGAGCGTATTGCACCAGCTGTTGTGCAGCTTGGAAGGTTCCATGAAAGCAGAATAAGAGCTTGAAGGTAGAGATAAACGGGGGTCAAGATCCTAATGGCACAGGAGAATGAGATTGTTAAGAGCCTAAGACTAAGTGGGGAGTTGCCACTGCTTAGAAAAGGGGAAGGGAGACCCTGAAACAGGTCTTTTTGTCTTTTAGTAGCAAAACTAAGAATGGCAAGCTTATGGTAAGATGATTTAAAAAGTGGTTTCATACCTTGTGGAGGAGGGAATTGGATGGGGTAGTAGTCTGAAATGAACAGAAAAGTCATTTTAGCCATTTAGTGAAGTGAAAGTATTGGTGTGTGAGTGGATCCCTGCAAGAAAAGGTTTGTAGTTAAGTGCTACATGAGGGTATCTATTCTGCTTTTGAAAGTAGTAATCGTTTTGTTAAGCAGTGTGTGTACAGAAGGATGAGATCTTTCAAGTATGGTGCAATGCCTGAGTTTAACTGACAGCATGTATGCCCAATGACTGCATGGTAGGTAGGTGGAATTATAGGAGTATTTCAAGGTCCTTTTTCTCCTTTATTATCTCTTGTTGTTTAATATATCAGATAAGCTTAATAAATACAACAGTGGTGAAGATGTATGATAGATGCTGTAGAGGAGAGATATGGAAACTGTCAGGACAGTCCTTAATTTTAAGGAATTTGCAGGTTAGTATATATTAGGCAAGTAAACTATGGTAAGGATCATAAAAGATACCAAGTGTCTTGAGTCCAAAGGCAGAGTATGCGAGCAGTTGGGGTGAATCAGGAAAAGCTTCCTTTGTTTATTTCCTGATTCATACACATGATTCATCAGTCATTTTGGTGATCACCTATATGGGAGGCATTGCGCTAACTAAGAGTATAAAGGTAAGACTCCACCCTCCTCTTACAGAGTTTGCAGTTTGCTAGGCTTCAAGGAGAAAACAGCACTTAAATTGGACCTTAAGGATAAACAGTATTCTGAGAAGTGTGGATTGCGGAGGAGGAATCTATATGAAGGAAACTGAGCAGAGATATATAGAAAGGAGGATTGGGCTCTGGGGGAAGTATTCAGTCCAGTTAAACACAAGTATAAGGTGATGCAGCTGGAAAAACATAACAGTTTCATAGATTAAGTTTGACCCCTTGTTTTTACAGATGAAGAGGGCATAGCCCCCAAAAGTTAAAATTATTGAGGATCATATAATTGGTTTGTGGAAGCTAAAACTCAAATATAGGTCTTCTGACTCCAGACCAGCTATGCTGTGTTCAGCATGTCTGAATTCACCCATTCTTTCCACAGATATGTCTTGAGAGGTTGCTGTATTCTAGGCACTGAGGATTCAGTGGTGAATGAATAACAGTGAACGTGGGAAAGTATTTTCTGATGGAAGGATGCAACAAATAAACATAGGAACAGATAAATATGTTTACCAGGTGGTGATAAGTACTAGCAAGAAAAATAAAGTAAGACAGGGATGTGCTGTTTTATATAGACAGGGTGGTCAGGGAAAGTCTATTTGATTAGGTGCCCATAGATAAAAATCTTGAATACTTCGACCTGTAGTGTATCGTTAAAATGAGTGGACAGTGGAGACTCTGAGACGGTTTGTTTAGAAGGGTAATCACATGTTCATAGCTTTGTATTAGGAACGTGCATCTGTGTGGTGGGCAGTTAAGGCCCAGAAATAAGGTGGTGTCAGTGAGACTGGAAAGATGTGGTGAAAAGCAGATCGGGAGAGTGGTGATATTTATTTATTTTTTTAATGATGATGAATAATGTTTGAAAAGCCCAGTTTTTTGAAATATTTAATTATTTGGCTGTACTTGGTCTTTGTTGCGATCTTATTCCCTGACCACTGTTCTAACCCAGGCTCCCTGCAGTGGGAGCTTGGAGTCTTAGGTGCTGGACCACCAAGGAAGTTCCGTGGTGGTATTTTTAGTGGGAAGATCAGTTGGCTTTGAGAGGCTTCTATGTTAATGTATCTTGTGTTTTTAAAGTTAGCATGGTAGGGAAGACTTATCCTTGGGTTGTGGAATCAATAGTAGACACCTGGCAATGAATTTAGTTTTTTAAAGAAGGGAGAAAAGAATAAGAGTGAACACATGTTTAAATAGCCTAAATTTCCCAGCTGAAGTTGAACAGGCAAAATTGAATAGGCGTAGGACCTGAAATCACATAAAGATTCCTGAAAGCCAGTCTTTTCTCAGTCTTACTCATCTGTCTTAAGTAAACAAAAGCAAATCTTAGGGCTAATAGTTGACAGAGATGGGAAGAGGTGATAAAATAAGACTTGCACCAGCCAGAATTTCCCTCTTTCTCTTCTTTAGATACACACTCCATTTGAAGTATGCTGGTAACTAGTGGTTACCAGTGGGGACGGAGTGGGATGCAGGATAGGGGTGGAAGAGTGGGAGGTATGAACTATTGGGTGTAAGAGAGACTCAAAGATGTATTGCACAACATGGGAAACGTAGCCAGTATTTTATAATTACTGTAAATGGGCAGTAAGCCTTAAACATTGTATTAAAAATTAAAAATAAAATGTGCTGTGAGAGTCTAGAGAATGTCTTCAGGGAAGCATTATATTCACTTTCTTTCCTTTGAGACTGTGGAACCATTGGTTTTTATAGACAACTTGGGGAGGATGCTGAGTGAGTGTGGCTGTGGGCATAGCAGTTATTCTTCGTGACTTTCATTTTAGGAAGAGTGTTGGTGTCCAACTTTGTCAGTGGTGTAAGACCATGACTGGGCAGTCTTTAGACTGTACAGCTACAGATCTTCCTCATGTAGATGGAAATTAGTTTTGTCTCAGCTGAGTTAATTTGTCAGAGTAAATGAGCTGATGTTGAAATGGTGGGGTGATGGCAAATCAGGGAACAAGGGGGCAATTTCAAAAGAGTGAGAAGTGAGGATATGAGGTAAGAAGCCTCAGACAAAGAGAGGGAAGTCAGCATCACGGGGACTGAATTAGTCTTGAGTTGTAGAAATAGTGTGCAGATGAAAGATAAGCCTATCCTCTGTATGGGTGATGTTCTGGGCGAGACAGAATGATGACTTTTTCGTTGTTAAAAGGGGAAGGGAGTGCCACTTTTTAAAATAGACCAATAGAGTCCTATCCAAATGATTAAGTTGAGAATACATTTTTATATTTTATAAAAATAAATGGTCTTAAATATGGGGCTTTCAGACTGAATAACACTGGAAATTTAATACTCAAAGAATTCAGTGTGTTCTTTTTTGGTTTATGACAAAATGGAAAGATTTTTAAAGACTTTGCCATCTTTGTTGAATAAAAGAAAAAGGTGTATTGAATATAGTTCATTTGAGAAGGGTAGGCAAGGGTGGGAATAGGCCATAGAGGAGACAGGAGGTGAGATATAATATCATGCTTTAAAAGAATAACGTTTGAAAGAATAGAAATATGGAAATTAACATGTCAAGGTTGGAAAAATGGAGCTGGGTAAGACTATGCCAAAGCCTTTGACTGTGGATCACAATAAACTGTGGAAAATTCTGAGAGAGATGGGAATACCAGATCACCTGATCTGCCTCTTGAGAAACCTATATGCAGGTCAGGAAGCAACAGTTAGAACTGGTCATGGAACAACAGACTGGTTCCAAATAGGAAAAGGAGTATGTCAAGGTTGTATATTGTCACCCTGCTTATTTAACTTCTATGCAGAGTACATCATGAGAAATGCTGGGCTGGAAGAAGCACAAGCTGGAATCAAGATTGCCTGGAGAAATATCAATAAGCTCAGATATGCAAATGATACCACCCTTATGGCAGAAAGTGAAGAGGAACTAAAAAGCCTCTTGATGAAAGTGAAAGTGGAGAGTGAAAAAGTTGGCTTAAAGCTCAACATTCAGAAGACGAAGGTCATGGCATCTGGTCATCACTTCATGGGAAATAGATGGGGAAACAGTGTCAGACTTTACTTTTCTGGGCTCCAAAATCACTGCAAATGGTGACTGCAGCCATGAAATTAAAAGACGCTTACTCCTTGGAAGAAAAGTTATGACCAACCTAGATAGCATATTGAAAAGCAGAGACATTACTTTGCCAGCAAAGGTTCGTCTAGTCAAGGCTATGGTTTTTCCAGTGGTCATGTTATGGATGTGAGAGTTGGACTGTGAAGGAAGCTGAGCGCTGAAGAATTGATGCTTTTGAACTGTGGTGTTGGAGAAGACTCCCTTGGACTGCAAGGAGATCCAACCAGTCCATTCTGAAGGAGATCAGCCCTGGGTATTCTTTGGAAGGAATGATGCTAAAGCTGAAACTCCAGTACTTGGGCCACCTCATGCAAAGAGTTGACTCACTGGAAAAGACTCTAATGCTGGGAGGGATTGAGGGCAGGAGGAAGAGGGGACGACAGAGGATGAGATGGCTGGATGGCATCACCGACTCGATGGACGTGAGTTTGAGTGAACTCTGGGAGATGGTGATGGACAGGGAGGCCTGGCGTGCTGTGATTCATGGGGTTGCAAAGAGTCGGACACGACTGAGGGACGTGACTGAACCGAACTGAAGTATTAAAGTACCAGACAGGGAGGACATCATTGAAGTTGTTTTGGAAGATGAGTACATAGAATAATCATAGACATAGGGAATATCAGGTCAAATCTGGTTGTAAAAGGTGGCCACTGGTGCTTCTGAACAACACCTACTGTGGTTGTGGGAGGCAACTGTTCATACTCCCCTCTGTCTTCCCTCCAGTAATCTCCTTTGTTTTTTTTTTATTTTAATTTCTTTTTATGCTGAAGGTTTTCCAGTGGGATCCACTTGAAGTTGATCCCTGGTATTAGACCACTTCACAGGAAAGGACTACAGCTTACCTGTTTCGTAGAAATTTTCTGAATAGTACTTCTGTGGGTGGAGAGGTGCATTCCAGTAGCATATTCTTTGTCAGAAACTTTGTTACCAGAAGGAGAGATATACAGCAGCCACAAGGTTTTTTTCTGAAATAGCAGAATGATTGTCATTTAAATACTAATTAAAACATCTAGTATGTTGTAAGATCAACTTTGTCACTTTAAACCTTGGGACAGAGGGAGATAAAGGGAATGGATGAGACTGGATAAAGCAGCAAGCAGAGTCTTTTTCTAGCCTGGAGAGAACTAGGTCATGGGATCTTTTGGGGGAAATACGAATACTAAATAGGGTGGGCTCCAGATTCTGGAAGAATCTGGTAATGCAGGACTGGATATTCACTGTCCCTGGAATACTCAAGAAGTCCTCTAGCATGTACTGATGCTAATTCATATGGTCAAGAAGTCTCCCCCTTACCCATTCACCCACCTCCCCACTCTCATGCTGAAGATTTAAAATAGCATTGGTCCCAGATCAGATCAGATCAGTCGCTCAGTCGTGTCCGACTCTTTGCGACCCCCAGAGATACAGCCAAATGTGGCTGATTTACCAAAAGTGGTAAAATTGTTTAAAAAAAATTACCCTCTCGCGGCTTATAAGTCTATTTTTTGTTGCAGTAGTGTCAATAGCATTTTGCCTACTTGGGTATTAACTGGCTAAATTATTTTAGCAGTTAATTTCTGCTTTACTTGTGGTTTCAGTTGGACTCAAAATGTATACTTCCTGTTCCATCCTGTGTTCCATTGCTTTCTAACAGCTGCTCTGTTTTACCTTCATGGTTGATGAAGCACTTGCTGAGTTTTTGTTTTTTATTTTAAGATATGTTATATTAAGATCTGGATCCTCTAGTGTAGCAAGTTTATCATGAGGCAATTTTGGGATGGATGAGAGTTCAGACTTAAAAAGGGCTGTTTTGTTGTACGGTGGAGAAATAGCATTTGTAGCCCGCAACTACATCTCTAACCCTGGCTAGCCTTTCAGATTTCTGTTACTGATGGCATGAATAAGTACCTGAAAGTTTAGGTGGGTTTTTTTAACTGATCTTTTTCAGAGAATAGACTGTTAAGCAAATGTCTTCTGGACAGTGGATTGTTCATCTATATGTGGGTATTTTGGCAGGTGGTTATCACATATTGCCATTTAAATTTTGTAATCAAGCTGTATTTGAATTGTGAATAGACTTGTCAATGGCCTGAGAAGTTACAACTTAGAAGGACTTAGTCAACAGTTAGAGAAAAATACTGTGGTGGCATTTCCACCAGCATGTCACACAGTAAGGGGAAAATTATAACTAACTCCTTTCTTGTTAACAGGTAAGCGGAGCTGCTTAGACAGGTTGTTTTCACCTTCCCTGAGGCCCAGTTTTTAAGTGTAGGTGACTATGTTAAGAAAAACATTATGATTCTTGGTAGACTAGGTAACAGTTTTGCTCAGGGTTTGTGCTGTAGATAATTCCTTGTTGTGGGGAGCAATTCTGTGCATCATGGGGTGTTTAACAGCATCCTTGGCCTCTCCCCACTAGATGCCAGTATCATTCAACCCCATTCGTGATGACCAAAAATGTTTCAGCACACTGCCAAAAGTTCCCTGTGGGTGCAGATTCACTTAGGTTTATTTTTTCCCACCTCCTTCAAACCGCAGGTTACAAATACGGCTAAGGCTTCTCTTAGCAGTTTGGTTTTAGGTAGTAATAGGCTAGTTACCATGTTTAGATTTTACCTATATAAACCTGTACAAGTTTTAAATGTATTTATTTAAAAATTGTGTTTTATTTTACTGGTAATTACTGAATACTAATGTACAGATCACAATTATAGGGGCTTTGCCTCTGGGAAATTCAAAGATACTAGAGAAAGGTTATTAGTGAATTGGTAAGTGCTACGATAAACACATACTGTGCAAGTTTAAGGGAAAGGAACTTTATTCGAATAGAGTTGGGATGAGGAAGGTATCTTGAAGGAGGTGAGATTTGGTCTGGGTTTTTGAATATGGTTGGGACTTGTAAAAGTAGATATTGGTTAAATTGGCATTTCAGGCAAGAAGAACATCTCATGTCTCCTTTATACCAAATACATTTTAAAAAATTTTATTAACTCATTCATTGTATAACGTTAGAATTCTAGCCAGGCCTTTCTAAGTTCTCTGTTATGGACAGAGAATTAGACATATGTGAAGTGTTAGTTCTGAAGACTTGGTGGCTGGCCTGGCGTGCTCCGGTTCATGGGGTCGCAAAGAGTCGGACACGACTGAGCGACTGATCTGATCTGATCTGAGAGGTCTTGAAAAGGGAAAAGCAATTTGGCAGTGAGGTCCTGCAGAATCCCTTCCTTGACTCTGTTCTTGATTATGCATTACTCCCCCTAGAACCTTATTTCAGATATGCTGTGTTCCTTCTTTTAATCTTTTAATCACTACCTTTACTAGTTTTCTGTTTCGTGGACCAAACTCAGCTTTCTCTTAAAAGTTCTTGGCTGTTCCCATTTTCCCTTTAAGCTCTGTCCGTCCTTGCTTTTCTTTAACAATTTCAAGTTTCCCCTGTACTATGTTTTTCCTTTTATTTACTGTCTTCTTTACCTTAATCCCTTGTAATACAGCTATTTCTCCTTAGCACTTTGTTGGATTTGACCTTTCCAAAGGTGCCAGAGACCTAATGGCCAGATTCACCCATTGATTGTTTTCCTCTCTCACACACTCAGACTTTTGCTTTCCTTTTCCTCAGTCTTTCTGTGTTCTTCTCATATCTGTCCATCCATCCCATCAGTAAACATTCAGTTTGGACCAAGATATATCCCAGCTCTCTGGAGGATGAAATGAGAATATACTTCTAAGTAGTTTTACCAGGCCGCATAGGGGCTTCCCAGGTAGTGCTAGTGGTGCAGAACCCACCTGCCAGAGGCGTGGGTTCAGTCCCTGGGTGGAGAGGGATGCCTGGAGGAGGCACGGCACCCCGCTGCTGTACTCCTTCCGGGAGAGTCCCATGGGTTCAGGAGCCTGGTGGGCTGCAGTGCATAAGGCTGCAAGGAGCCGGATGCGACTGGAGCAACTAGCACACGCGTGCACCAGGCCCACAGGTAAGTACACAGCTACCACGTAGTTCATAGCTGCTATGATGCACACTCTGGGGCCTTACGGGAACTTGGTGAGCTTTGTGCGTTTTAGTGCTGAGGTTATGATTACCCTACCTCTTACTTTACTTTCCTGGTCCACCTCACCCCACTTGCGACAAAATGAAAGGCGTAGCCCTACTCCTCTGTTTTCTTTCAACGTTCTTTTTCCCCTCAGAAATCGCAGTACTTTTGCGTCTTCCATCATCATTGTTTAAAACCTATCAAGCACCTACTTAGTATACTCCTGTGTCCTGTGGAGACAGATTGGTGAGAGACCACGCCCGTTGTTCATAGAGCTTATAGACTAATGCAACAGGTATAAACACAAAGTGATGCAGCACAAAGTGCAGTTGGCACAGTGCTTTAGTGTGGTCTCTGGGACACAGCTGCCTGTTCTCAGAGCACGGGTCTACACTTAACCGCTGGGCTGCCTTGGGCAACCTGCTGAAGTTTTCTATATCTCAGTTTCCACATCTGAAAAGGGAGGATAGTTAACAGCGTCTATCCCTTGGAGTTATAAAGGTCAAGTGAGTTCATGTGTAAAGTGCTTGGGATAGTTCTGGCATACAGTAAGCATATAAGTTTTAGCTATGTATGATGCCTGAAAATTAGCCCCTGGCGCTGACTAATCTGATAATTTTTCACCGCTGTCTTCTGGCCAGTCCTCATTTTAGAAGTCTTTCTGTCATAGCAAACTGAACACTCTTAAAGGTGAACTCTTGCTCCTTACCCTTCTCTCCCCCCGCCCCCCATGCTTTCTCATTCTTCTGCATTCATGCTGCTACTCCCCATCTTCCCAATCAGGTTTAAAACCCAGCAGTCATCTTTGAGTTCTCCCAGTTTTCCTCACTCTCTTCGACACATAAACCACTTTGGAAAGTGTTGCCTTCCTGTTTTCTCCACTCTTCATTTCCAGCGCTGTCGGTTTATATGCATACTCTTGAAACAGTCTTCATGTGATACCTAGCCCTGCAGTTCTCGCAAGTAGCAAGAAGAAAGCACTGACTCCGGGTTTTTACGCACTGCCCACTACTTTACATTTTTGAACTAACAGCATCTCTTGGTGTTGATTTCTTTGTCTTTAAACTGGACATTGATCTCATAAAATTGTGGGCAGTGTTTTTAAAAAGCAGATTTATGTATGTTTACTAAATTATGGTTCTCCTTCAGGCCCTACCACCTGTCCCCTTGCCAGTTAATCTTTTGCGTTGCTTCTGTGTTATTATTCCTGAAAAGCGTTTGTATGTGGCTTTCCCTTGCTGCAGCTCCTAGTTCAGCATTCTTGGCCTTCCATAAAGTGACCCTTGTCTACCTCTGCCACATGGTATCTCCTTACTTTTTGAAAAGAATCAGCCACCCTAAGCCAGAGTAATCTACTCATTGTCTTCTAAACATTGTTTATCCACTCCTGCTTTAATCTGTCTTCCAAAGCCATTTCACTTATAGGAGGTACTGTCCTCCACTCTCAAGTTTCACCTTCTCTGTGAAAATTTCTTGTCCACCCTGGTGATTTCTGCAGTCATTGACTTTTTGTAGCATTTCATGTCTTTCAGTCATCTGGTACATACAATTTCTTAAATTTGTAAAGAATTTTTTTTTAATATAAGTGAATTGTCTCTGTGGTTAGACACAGTTAGATAGGGATCGTGTCTCAGTAGTTTTTGAATGTACAATGTACATAACAGGTTTTAAATAGAGTTTTTATGCTTCTGTTTCATTTTTGCAAAACATTTATGGAATACTTATGAATGTCAGTGCTAGGATCTAAGTATATAAAAGCAAATAAACTGAATTTTGATCTTGAGGCTAGTGGTCTCCTGGGGGAGAATGTTGCACAGGTATTTCAGTATACAGTTGGTCCTCTGTACCTGTGGGTTCCCCACTGGCTGATAAAGCCGAGTGTGGATGGAAAAAATGGGAGGAGGGTGGAATTTCAGAAAGTTCAGAAGGCAAAATGTGAATTTGCCAAGCACAGGCGACTGTGTACATAGTATTTACATTGTATTAATAGCTATTTACATGGCATTTGGGCTTCCCTGGTGGCTCAGTGGTAAAGAATCCGCCTGCCTGCCGAGCAGGAGACACGGCTTCAGTCCCTGGGTCGGAAAGATCCCTTGGGGAAGGAAATGGCAACCCACTCCAGAATTCTTGGCTGGCAAATCCCATGGACAGAGGAGCCTGGTGGGCTACAGTTCATGGGGTCACAAAGAATCAGACATGATTTAATGACTAGACAACATAGCATTTACGTTGGATTAGGTATTCTAAGTAATCTAAAGATGAGTTGAAATATACAAGAGGAAGAGGATGATGTGCAAAAGCTGTATGCAAGCACTGTACCATTTTATTAATATATAAGTGACTTGAGCATCTGGGGATCATTCCCCTCTGATATTGAGGGGTATTTACATGTGGTAAATACCAAGGTAAATGTTTTCAAGGGATACTGTGAGTATACTGAAAGTGAAAGTGAAGTCTCTCAGTCCTGTCCGACTCCTTGCAACCCCATGGACTGTAGCCTACCATGTTCCTCTGTCCATGGGATTTTCCAGGCAAGAATTCTGGAGTGGGTTGCCATGCTGAGGGAGGTTGAATTTTTATTGCCTGGGAGTAAGCTTTCAGAGAAAGCTTCTGGAGTTGAGCTCTTGAGCTCAGTCTTAAAGGTTGAGTAGGGTTAGTCAGGTGAAGAAAGTGCAGCAGGCAGAGAGGAACAGAATGAATATATGCTTGGGAACAGTGTGTTGGAGGAACTCTAAATCTCATTCTGTGTTTCCTTTGAGAGTTTGATGTTCTGTTTCAATAAACTTGGTCATTAGTCTTGCAGGAGTAATTTATATTTAGGTGGCTGGTGTTTGTTGTATATGTTTCTACCATAATATGAAGACAAAAGAGAAATTTTTGTTATGCTTCTAGTACTTCCTTTGATATACATAAAGATTTAAATTTCCTTTCCGTATTTTTGAAAGTCGTCTCATCTTAGGCAAAAATCAGTTATGTGGAACATCATAAAATTATTATGTAGGGGAAAGTTTTAGTGAATACGTGTAATTCTGAAAATAACTTTGGGTGGATAGGGTTTACATTATAGACTCCTCACCTGTTGAGATCAGACATGGAATGGAAGTGAAGGAGAGGGAAAGAGTTCTGTAGCGTTGGCGGGAGGGGGGTGCGGGTAGAGATAGGAATATTAAGTACAGTATCTTAGGATTTAACTTCTTCAAGTCTGTCTTTCGAAAAATAAGGTAGACCCTTTTTGATGACTAACATCTTGTTCTCACTGTTCTTGATGGCATTTCTCTTCTGTAGTGTCTGTCTTAAGTGAGAAGCATCATTCTAAAATCCATTGTATTTAAAGAATTGCTGTATTGATGCATTAATATTCTCAGTCTGTTTCCAAAAACTCCATGGGCTCACTAACTCCACTGAGTCCTTTTTCCATCTCTTCTCTTCCCAAAGGCCTAGTATTTCAGTGCTTAATTGGAATACAGTATATTAGAATATGTTTTGCTACTGCTTCTGCTGCTGCTAAGTCACTTCAGTCGTGTCCGACTCTGTGCGACCCCATACCACGGCAGCCCACCAGGCTCCGCCGTCCCTGGGATTCTCCAGGCAAGAACACTGGAATGGGTTACCATTTCCTTCTCCAATGCGTGAAAGTGAAGTCACTCAGTCGTGTCCAACTCTTAGCGACCCCATGGACTGCAGCCCACCAGGCTCCTCCATCCATGGGATTTTCCAGGCAAGAGTACTGGAGTGGGGTGCCATTGCCTTCACCGTTGCTACTACTGCCTCTTAATTATTTAGTTTTTCATCAGGCAACAACTTAACCAGATTTTCTTTGAGATACTTTGTGGTGATGAAATGTAGGATAATCAGTAAAGTGCAACTGGAAGATGATATTCCAAGAAGAAATGAGTTAGAGGTATGCTTCAAAGGAAAAGTGAGTTAGAGGTATGCTTACTTGAAGACTTATTTGTTGGTGGTGGAAAAAGATAAAAAGCGTAGTGTTAAGAGAGCCACCATAGGATGAATTTGGGTATAAAACGTTTCTTAGGGCATCTGTAAAGTTTTGCACTTCCGCACACACACAGTTTTGAGTTCTTGTGTTGCAGGCATACACTCACCCTACCATGCAGGGTTGTGTAGCTTTTCAGTTTATTTGTATATTAACCTTCGTATACTTGTATATACATATGTATGTATATAGTTTTAACAGCAGGGATTGGGCTAAATCATATAGTTTTATAATTTTTTTTTCACTGAACATTGTATCAAAGATGTGTTCATAATTATATGTCTATAACATCATTGGAAACCTCAGCATGCTGAAAATTATAGGAGTGCCATAATTTTCTAAGCTGATTTCCTAACAGTGAAAATGTATGTTGCTTCCAGTGCTTTATTATTATTTAAAAAAACACTGTAATGAGCATCCTGGTGCGCATACACAACTGACAGGGTAACATGTTCTAACATGTGTTAAGTGTGGTAGGCAGAACAATGAGCCTCCCCAAAGACATCTACATCCTGGTCCCCCAACCCTGTGGAATATATTATGCTATGGGGGCGGGATTGAAATTGCTAATCAGCTAATTTTAAAATAAGGAGATTATCATGGATTATTTGGTGGGGCCCATATAATCACAAAAACCCTTTAACTGTGGAAGAAAGATGCAGAAGAGTCAGATCCAGAGAGAGAGCATCCTGTTGGAATGAAGCAGGTCACACACCAAAGAATGCAGGTAGTCTCAAGAACCAGGAAGAAGCACAAACTCGGGTTCTTCCCTAGAACCTTCAAAAAGCCACGTAGCCGTGGTTATACCTTGATTTTGCTTTATTGGGACTCACTTAGGCTTCTAATTTTCAGATGTTATATAACAGAATAAAATTTGTGTTGTTTTAAGCCACTGACTTTGTGCTAATACATTACAGCAGCAGTAGGGAGACAGTACATGGTGGATAGTGCCAAAAAGTACCCGAAAGGTTTGTACAGTTTGTGTCTGTGCACTCAGTCCTGCCCAACTCTTTGCAACCCCATAGACTGTAGCCCACCAGGCTCCTCTGTCCATGTAACTCTCCAGGCAAGAATACTGGAGCAGGTTGCCATTTCTATCTCCAGGGGATCTTCCAGACCCAGAGATCGAACCATAGTCTCTTGCATAGTCTGCATTGGTAGGTGGCTCCTTTACCACTGTGCCACCTGGGAAGCAGTACAGTTTATTCTGGCCCCAGGTAACTTTTTCTGTACGTGCTCACCAGTATTGAAGATTTCACGTATTGATATTTCACCTTTTTTTGAAGCAGGTTCTTTCATGTCTTTATACATAGAAAGGGCTTCCCTGGTGGCTCAGACAGTAAAGAATCTGCTTGCAGTGTAGGAGACCTGGGTTCAGTCCCTGGGTTGGGAAGATCCCCTGGAGGAGGGCATGGCAATCCACTCCAGTATTCTTGCCTGGAGAATCCCCATGGACAAGAGCCTGGCGAGCTAGAGTCCGTGGGGTGGCAGAGAGTCAGACACGACTGGGTGACTAAGCACATACATAGACAAGCCTATCCGGTACTCTAGCATTTCCCAGAGTGTTCTGCTGAATGTGGCAAATTCATGTGTGTTAGGATTCTCAGTATTTCCAAGGCAAAATAAATTAAGAATACAGAATTAAACTGGATTCTTTATTTAGGACTTCTCGTAGCTTATAATATGCTAATATGTATTATGAACCTTCAAGAGGGAGATAGAGATTGGTGTTTCCAAAGCTACGTCACGTCTCATAGGACTGACGTTTTCTTGGAACACTCATTTAAGATGCAGCAGTCCTTTTCCTGTTCTTTGATCTCTTATTTCTCTTTAATATATTAACCTTCAGGTATGCCCATATTATACCTTAGACTTTGTTATTCTTCAGGATTCTTCTACTTCTAAAGTCCTACATTCTACCATTTCACTTTGACCACATCCTGACCTGTTCTAATCCAGCTGGACTTCCAGTGTAGATTCCAAACTTATTCACTATTAGTCACTTCCTGGTTTTTTCTTTCCTTTCTCCTCCTGTTTTTCTCTTCTGCCCTTTTATAGATACTACTTTAACTGTCTTGAACCAGTGTCCTCAGTCTCCTTGTTCTCCCAGTCTAGGAAAATTCACTCTGAATGATTCTGAAAATAAACTTCTTTGGGTATAATTGATAGCGTTGCTGGGAAAAACAAAATTGCAGACTGGCCAATTGTTGAAATGCATAGACTACCACTTTAATATCTATTCATTTTTCCCTCTGTTTTGCTAGTTTCTTCACAGTACTTTTAAATTAAACTTTTAGTACTTTTTCTTGAAGTTTTACAACTTTTAGCAGATGGCCTCTATGTGAACATAACAACAAAAGCCTTCTGGTGGGACTGATCTGCTTCCTATTCCTTCTACTAGTTCTTGTTTCAGTCCCTCTTAGAAAGGGAAAGGTTCTCATCCTCCAAGGTGGGCTTTTGTGTTTGTGCTTTGGATCTCATCAACTTGTTTTTATATCCAACCCTTTCCCTCTTTACTGGAACTTTGTTTTGTTGTAAACATTGCGCAAGCTTCCCTTAACCTGTCCATTCCTAGCTTTTGATCTGTCATTTATCTTCCCCGTTTATCATCCTAAAACATGATCTGTGCCGACTTCCTCAACCCAGTGTTCTCTGGCCTCTACCTCTGCATTTCCACTGAAACTGTACTTGGTCAGGTCATCAAAGGCCTTTCTGTTTTTAACTCCACAGACTCCTTTATTCACTTATTTTTTAAATTGAGCTCAGGGACTGTTTGGCTAATAATTGTATCCCTAAGGCCTCTACGGTACCTGACACATAGTGGAATCTTTGCATATGTTTGATGAATGGTCATTCAATGAATGTATGAATGTACCTCAGTTTACTACCCTCTGTTATGACTCTCTGCTTTGGCCTTGTTTCTGTCTTTATGTGTTTCCATGGCTTTGTTTTGTTTTTTAACTCTATTTGAATTTGGTATTTTTTCTGCTTTTTCTTGTTATGCAAAGACTGATTCTTATATTGAAAAATTGTATCCTGTCAGTGTGTTACATTACTTTCAAAATGGAGCTATATTATCAAAAAGTTTAGCCTGGTACTCCAAATATGAGCATTAGCCAAGTATAGCACTTAACGGTATGGTGATTTAATAGCAAGGCCTTTACTTTCTGGCAGCCCTGGGTTTGAAAACTGGGTGTATGATCTTGGGTAGGTTACCTATTGTTTTGATTCCAGTTTCCTCAGTGGTGGAGTGGATATTATATGTTTCCTAGGGTTTGAGAAGGAATAAATTAGATAATATAGTAAAAGGTCTTAGCATGGTGCCTAATACCTGGGTTAAAAAAAGAAGCGGTAAATTGAGCTATTAATAATTAGTAGTAGCAGTACATATTTGTTATATAAAAACCTCACATTCTTACGGAGTTGTCCTAAATTATGTTTAATGAATTTCATTAGTTTTTTTTTAATTTGAACTTACATATACCAAGTTGTGGGCTTCCCTGGTAACTCAGCTGGTAAAAAATCCATCTGCAATGCAGGAGAACCCCGGTTTGATTCCTGGGTTGGGAAGTTCCCCTGAAGAAGGGATAGACTACCCACTCCAGTATTCTTGCCTGGAGGATCCCCGTGGGCAGAGGAGCCTGGTGGGCTGTAGTCCCTGGATCACAAAGAGTCAGACATGGCAGAGCAACTAAGCACAGCACATACTAAGTTCTGGAACTATGATAGATCACTGTTTCAGGGACAGTTCTGTGAATACAAGTGCATTGGACTTATGGGCATTTTATAATTTTATTATTTAATCTATTTATTTGTTTACTTTTTTTTGGCTGTGCATTTGTTTACCCTTTTTTTTTTAAGGTACATGAGGCTTATACCTAGTCTCAGACGAGAGATTGAACCCACGCTCTTGGCAGTAAAAGCTCTGAGTCCTCACTCTTGGATCACCAGGGAATTCTGGCCATTTTAATCTTCTCAGAGAACTAGAAACAGAATGAAACGGGGTTACTGAAGATACTATGATGGGTGTTATAAACTGTTTTATGGGGAAAATTCCAAGAGCCTTGAAGACTTCATAGGGTCATTTCCAATGAAAGGTACATTTTTGCAAAGGTATTGTGACCTACACATTAAAGTGAGGGGTGTATGTGGAGGAATGGCAGGACATAGGCTAGAGAGGTGTCAGGGGGAAGATGATTATGAGTTACTTTAAAAAAGTTTTAGACCTGAATGTGAACATAATTTCTTTTAAAAAGATTTTTATTTATTTATTTAAGGCTGCCCTGGGTTTTTGTTTGCTGCACTTGCTCTGTCTCTCGTGGCGAGCAGAGGCTACTCTGGTCTCAGTGCAGGGGTTTCTCATTACAGTGGTGTCTGTTGTTGGGAGCACAGGCGCTGGGGCACACGGCCTTCAGTAGTTGAGGCGCACGGGCTTAGTTGCCCTGAGGCTTGTGGGGTCTTCCCAGACCAGGGATCGCACCTGTGGTCCCCTACATTGGCAGGTGGATTCTTAACCACTGGACCATCAGGGAAGTCCCATAATTCCTTCCTTTATGTTAGTTATTTCAGATCCCCAGATTCCCAAGTGAGGTAAAATGAAATGAGAAACATTTAGAATCTGCGAATTACAGCCATGTACTAAAAAGGAGTTTGAAAATGTTATAATGCAATACCAAGTTAATAAAATCTCAAAGTTTCCTGCTTTCCTATACCTGTTACCTCCACTGTTTTTTCATACCTAAGATGACATTCTTTCCTCTCCACTATTTTTGGCAGCTGGTGTGATACTACAAGTGATGGAAGTGCTCAGAAATTTATTACCATAAGTATTTCTCTCATTTTAAATGCTAACAGAGAATTGCTTTCTTCAGTGTGAGGATTTACTTGTGTTTGTATTGTACTCATATCTAGGAAATATGTACATCCTGATTTTTGTGGCTATATAGGTATACCCTTTATTGTTTTTGTTTGTTATTTTATGATTTTATAAAAAGTTTTTAGGAATCATTTTGATCTGTTTATTGTTTTTGACAGGCATCTTAATGATTATACAGGCTTCCTGATGGTTCAGTGGGTAAAGAATCTGCCTACAATTCAGGAGACATAGGAGACAGGGGTTCGATCCCTGGGCCAGGATGATCCCCTGGAGAAGGAAATGGCAACCATCTCCAGAAAATCCCATGGAGAGAGGAGCCTGGTGGGCTACAGTCAATGGGGTCACAAAGAGTTGGACACGACTTAGTGTCAGAGGTTAATGATTATGCCTTAGACACTCTGCCTTATGGGTTCTGGATTAACTTCCAGTCACCTGTAATCTGGCAATGCTAATGTACTTTTTGTTTCTTCACCTTTAATATTGAAGCTTTCATAGAGTAGAGTAAGGTGTGATAACTTTATAGAGAGAGGCTGTTGATTTGTGCTTTTGACCTGATTAATAATAAGCCAACAGTTTTATTTTGTGTTAGATACTATTCCAAACATTCTACAGTTGTGAATCCTCATGGCAACCCCATGAGGTATATATTCTTAGCTTCATTTTATAGCAAATCAGAGAGGCAGAATAGCTAAGTCCAAGGTCATACACAGAGTAGCAGAACCATGATTTGAACCCAGGAATTGGGCTTTAGAATCCATGTTTTTAACTATGTATCATATAGACTCTACCTCTATAGTTTTATTTTCCTATTTGCCTGAGATTGTAGGATTTTGCTTTTATTTTTGTTTTATTTATGTTTATTATTACATGCTTACATAAAATATGCATATTTTAAATATGAATATATAGTCTGAACAAACTGATCTCATCAATCTCAAGCTTCCTCATGCATTTTTTTTTGTGTGTGAAATATAAGAAAGAGGGCAGGATAATTTCTGAGTGCTTACCAAGGGGAACAGTAGGGAAGATGGTTTTTCTTCTATATTTGAAATTAATTTATTAATAAACTAAAGAACTAGGACTGACTAGTTGGTCTGCCACTCTTCTCTCAGTTATAGCTGTTCTTTCTTCAGTTTTCCTCTTCAGTATTGGTACTTAAATACAATATTTCCCAGGACCCTTGGGGATACTGAGAACCAGCTATTATAGGTAAAAATAGTTCTGACCCACCTGAGCTAATCAGACAAGTGGAAAATGACTTGCCAGTTTTGGCAACTTAAGTAAAGAAAATTGGAGTTGCCTTTTCCTTATTGACTTTTTGTTGTTGTGGCTGCTAAGTCACTTCAGTCGTGTCCGACTCTGTGCGACTCCATAGACGGCAGCCCACCAGGCTTCCCCCATCCCTGGGATTCTCCAGGCAAGAACACGGGAGTGCGTTGCCATTTCCTTCTCCATTATATTGTTGTTACATAGACATATTCAGATGTTAGCTTCTGATACTAAGGAACATAGTTTTGCATGTACAAAATTCAAACCTTGGATAAGTTACTTTAAAAGGAAAATTCAGTGTGACTTTTAAAAACAGTAACAGATTACTGAAGGTTTCATTTGTGGCCTGACGTCTTTGAATTAACCATTTTTCTTCTTCTTAAACACATAGTCACCTGAAAGTGAGTAAGACTGGTTTACTCAAGAAAAAGGGCAACCTTCCTCTATTAACTCACAGTCTGAACTTTTTCTTTCATGTGACTTCACATTGTCTTTGAAAAGTCCCTCCTTGCAGAAAATCTTTGAGTCATGGTAGAATCTTGTCAGGGAGAAGGCAATGGCACCCCACTCCAGTACTCTTGCCTGGAAAATCCCATGGACAGAGGAGCCTGGTAGACTGCAGTGCATGGGGTTGCTAAGAGTCAGGCACAACTGAGCGACTTCACTTTCACTTTTCACTTTCATGCATTGGAGAAGGAAATGGCAACCCACTCTAGTGTTCTTGCCTGGAGAATCCCAGGGACAGAGGAGCCTGATGGGCTGCCGTCTATGGGGTCGCACAGAGTCGGACACGACTGAAGCGACTTAGCAGCAGCAGCAGAATCTTGTCAGATAAATGACAAGATGTTTCTTTTTATTTTCAGTCTCTTTCATTGATCAGATTACTTTATGTTTGTTCACCATTCCCTGATAGCATTTGAGGGAAGGGCTTTCTCTTAATTGTCCTGGTACAACTGTAGAGCAATACCAACACTCAGTAAATGTTAACTAGTGATGTATGAGATTCTGCTTATTACCAACATTTAATTTTTTTTATTGAGGTGTAGTTGATTTATATTATATAATTTCAGGTGTAGAACATTGTGGTTCTCAGTTTTTAAAGTTTATACTCCATGTATAAAATATTGACTATATTCCCCATGCTGTATAGTATATCCTATAGTTTATTTTATGTATAGTAGTTTGTACCTCTTAATCCCCACACCCATCTTCTTCTCCTTCTCTTCTTTGGTAACCACTAGTTTGTTCTCTGATATGTGAGTCTGTTTATTTTTTGTTATATTCACTAGTTTGTTTGATTTCTTAAGATTCTACATGTAAGTGATAACATACAAGTAATGCTCAAAATTCTCCAAGCCAGGCTTCAGAAATATGTGAACCGTGAACTTCCTTATCTTCAAGCTGGTTTTAGAAAAGGCAGAGGAACCAGAGATCAAATTGCCAACGTCCACTGGATCATGGAAAAAGCAAGAGAGTTCCAGAAAAACATCTATTTCTGCTTTATTGACTATGCCAAAGCCCTTGACTGTGTGGATCACAATAAACTGTGGAAAATTCTGAAAGAGATGGGAATACCAGACCACCTGATACTGACTCTTGAGAAACCTATATGCAGGTCAGGAAGCAACAGTTAGAACTGGACATGGAACAACAGACTGGTTCCAAATAGGAAAAGGAGTACATCAAGGCTGTATATTGTCACCCTGTTTATTTAACTTATATGCAGAGTACATCATGAGAAACGCTGGGCTGGAAGAAGCACAAGCTGGAATCAAGATTGCCGGGAGAAATATCAAGAACCTCAGATATGCAGATGACACCACCCTTATGGCAGAAAGTGAAGAGAAACTAAAAAGCCTCTTGATGAAAGTGAAAAGTGGAGAGTGAAAAAGTTGGCTTAAAGCTCAACATTCAGAAAATGAAGATCATGGCATCTGGTCCCATCACTTCATGGAAAATAGATGAGGAAACAGTGGAAACAGTATCAGACTTTCTTTTTCTAGGCTCCAAAATCACTGCAGATGGTGACTGCAGCCATGAAATTAAAAGATGCTTACTCTTTGGAAGGAAAGTTATGACCAACCTAGATAGCATATTCAAAAACAGAGACATTACTTTGCCAGCAAAGGTTCGTCTAGTCAAGGCTATGGTCTTTCCTGTGGTCATGTATGGATGCAAGAGTTGGACTGTGAAGAAGGCTGAGTGCCGAAGAATTGATGCTTTTGAACTGTGGTGTTGGAGAAGACTCTTGAGAGTCCCTTGGACTGCAAGGAGATCCAACCGGTCCATTCTGAAGGAGATCAGCCCTGGGATTTCTTTGGAAGGAACGATGCTAAAGCTGAAACTCCAGTACTTGGGCCACCTCATATGAAGAGTTGACTCATTGGAAAAGACTCATGCTGGGAGGGATTGGGGGCAGGAGGAGAAGGGGACAGCAGAGGATGAGATGGCTGGATGGCATCACTGACTCGATGGACGTGAGTTTGAGTGAACTCCTGGAGTTGGTGATGGACAGGGAGGCCTGGTGTGCTGCGATTCATGGGGTCACAGAGTCGGACACGACTGAGCGACTGATCTGATCTGATCTGATCTGACAATGTTTATCTTTCTCTGTCTGACTTATTTTGCAAAGCATAGACTTTATAAAGTCCATTCATGTTGTTGTGAATGGTTGAATTTCATTCTTTTTATGGCTGAATAGTATTCTAATCTGTGTGTGTGTTTATACTACATCTTCTCTATCCAATCACTTGTTGATGGACACTTAGTTAGGTTACTTTCATATCTTGGCTATTATAAATAATGCTGCTATGAACATTGGGATTTATTTATCTTTTCAAACTAGTGTTTTTGCTCTGTTGGGATATATACCCAGGAGTGGGATTGCTGGACCCTGTAGTAGCTCTGTTTGTAACTTTGTGAAGAACTTCCATGTTGTTTTCCACAGTGGCTGTACCAGTTTACATTCCCACCAGAAATGGGAATATAAATTCCCACATCCTCACCAGCCTTCATTATTTGAGGTCTTTCTAATGAGAGCCATTCTGACAGATACTAGGTGCTTTCTCATTGTGGTTTTGATTTGCATTTCTTTGATGATTAGCAGTGCTGCTTGAGCCTCTTTTCATGTGCCTGTTGGCCAGCCATATCTCTTCTTTGGAAAAATGTCTATTCAAGTTTTATGTCTGTTTTTTAGGGTTTTTGTTTTGTTTTATTTTTGTTTTTTTATATTGAGTTGTATGAGCTGTTTGTATATTTTGAAAATTAACCTTTTGTGGGTCACATCGTTTGCAAATATTTTCTCCCAGTTTGTATGTTGTCTTTTCATTTTGTTGATGGTTTCACTTCCTATGCAAAAGCTTTTAACACATTGTTGACCAGGGGAGTTTTGCAGAAGCTAGCACCTGTAGCTGGTGAATATTGAAACACTCCAGTAAGTTACCTTTGGGTAACAAAAGATGTATTAATATGTCTCTGGTCAATAATGTGTTAAGTTTAATTAGATCCCATTTTACTTATTTTTGTTTCCTTTATCTTAGGAGGCACATCTAAAAAAATATTGCCATAATTTATGTCAAAGTGTTCTGCCTATATTTTCTTCTAAAGATTTTCTGATTTCCAGTCTTAAATTTAGGCCTTTAATCCATTTTGAGTTTATTTTTGTATGTGACATGAGGAAATGTTCTAATTTTATTCTTGTGCGTGTAGCTGTCCAGTTTTTCCAGCACCTCTTGTTGGTTACTTGACCATAAGTGTGTGAGCTTGTTTCGGGGCTCTCTATTCTGTTCCATTGATCTGTGTGACTATTTTTATGCCAATTCCATACTGTTTTGATTACTGTGGCTTTGTCATATAGTTAATGTCAGGATGCATGATACCTCCACTTCTGTTCTTTCTCAAGATTGCTTTGACTTTTGAGGGTGTTATGTGTTTTTGTACAAATTTTTAAGTTATTTGTTCTAGTCTTGTGAAAAATGCCATTGGTATTTTGATCAGATCAGATCACATCAGATCAGTCGCTCAATCATGTCCGACTCTTTGTGACCCCATGAACTGCAGCACGCCAGGCCTCCCTGTCCATTACCAACTCCCGGAGGTCACTCAGACTCACATCCATCGAGTCAGTGATGCCATCCAACCATCTCATCCTCTGTCGTCCCCTTCTCCTCCTGCCCCCAATCCCTCCCAGCATCAGAGTCTTCTCCAATGAGTCAACTCTTCGCATGAGGTGGCCAAAATACTGGAGTTTCAGCTTTAGCATCATTCCTTCCAAAGAAATCCCAGGGCTGATCTCCTTCAGAATGGACTGGTTGGATCTCCTTGCAGTCCAAGGGACTCTCAAGAATCTTCTCCAACACCACAGTTCAGAAGCATCAATTCTTCGGCGCTCAGCCTTCTTCACAGTCCATCTCTCACATCCATACATGACCACAGGAAAGACCATAGGCTTGACTAGACGAACCTTTGTTGGCACAGTGATGTCTCTGCTTTTGAATATGCTATCTAGGTTGGTCATAACTTTCTTCCAAGGAGTAAGTGTCTTTTAATTTCATGGGTGCAGTCACCATCTGCAGTGATTTTGGAGCCCAGAAAAATAAAGTCTGACACTGTTTCCACTGTTTCCCCATCTATTTCCCATGTAGTGATGGGACCAGATGCCATGATCTTCGTTTTCTGAATGTTGAGCTTTAAGCCAACCTTTTCACTCTCCACTTTCACTTTCATCAAGATGCTTTTTAGTTCCTCTTCACTTTCTGCCATAAGGGTGGTGTCATCCGCATATCTGAGGTTATTGATATTTCTCCCGGCAATCTTGATTCCAGCTTGTGTTTCTTCCAGTCCAGCATTTCTCATGATGTACTCTGCATATAAGTTAAACAAACATGGTGACAATATACAGCCTTGACGTACTCCTTTTCCTATTTGGAACCAGTCTGTTGTTCCATGACCAGTTCTAACTGTTGCTTCCTGACCTGCATACAGATTTCTCAAGAGGCAGATCAGGTGGTCTGGTATTCCCATCTCTTTCAGAATTTTCCACAGTTTATTGTGATCCACACAGTCAAAGGCTTTGGCATAGTCAATAAAGCAGAAATAGATGTTTTTCTGGAACTCTTGCTTTTTCCATGATCCAGCGGATGTTGGCAATTTGATCTCTGGTTCCTCTGCCTTTTCTAAAACCAGCCTGAACATCAGGAAGTTCACGGTTCACATATTGCTGAAGCCTGGCTTGGAGAATTTTGAGCATGACTTTACTAGCGTGTGAGATGAGTGCAATTGTGCGGTAGTTTGAGCACTCTTTGGCATTGCCTTTCTTTGGGATTGGGATGAAAACTGACCTTTTCCAATCTTGTGGCCACTGCTGACTTTTCCAAATTTGCTGGCATATTGAGTGTAGCACTTTCACAGCATCATCTTTCAGGATTTGGAATAGCTCCACTGGAATTCCATCACCTCCACTAGCTTTGTTCGTAGTGATGCTTTCTAAGGCCCACTTGACTTCACATTCCAGGATGTCTGGCTCTAGGTCAGTGATCACACCATCATGATTATCTGGGTCGTGAAGCTCTTTTTTGTACAGTTCTTCTGTGTATTCTTGCCACCTCTTCTTAATATCTTCTGCTTCTGTTAGGTCCATACCATTTCTGTCCTTTATCGAGCCCATTTTTGCATGAAATGTTCCTTTGGTATCTCTGATTTTCTTGAATAGATCCCTAGTCTTTGCATTGTATCTGTAGCTTACCTTGAATCGTATGGTCATTTTAACAGTACTAATTCTTTCCATCTGTTTATGTCGTCTACAGTTTCTTTAATCAGTTTTTTCAGTTTTCCAAGTACAAGTCTTTTACCTTCTTGGGTAGGCTTATTCCTAGGTATTTTATTCTTCTTGATGCAGTTGTAAATGAAATTATTTCCTTAATTTCACTTTCTCATAGTTCATTGTTAGTATCTAGAAATGCAACAGATTTCTGTATATTAATTTTGGTTCCTGCAACTTTATGGAATTCATTGATGGACTCTAGTGGTTTTTTTGGTGGTTTCCTTAACGTTTTCTATGTATAATATCATGCATGTTACCTGCACAGTTTTACTTTTTCCTTTCCAATTTGGATTCCTTTCATTTTTTTTTCTTGTCTGATTGCTGCAGCTGGGACTTTCAATACTGGGTTGAATAAAAGTAATGAGAGGGCTTTTAGCTTATTGATATTTCTCCCGGCAATCTTGATTCCAGCTTGTGCTTCTTCCAGCCCAGCGTTTTTCATGATGTACTCTGCATAGAAGTTAAATAAGCAGGGTGACAATATGCAGCTTTGACGAACTCCTTTTCCTATTTGGAACCAGTTTGTTGTTCCATGTCCAGTTCTAACTGTTGCTTCCTGACCTGCATACAGATTTCTCAAGAGGCAGATCAGGTGGTCTGGTATTCCCATCTCTTTCAGAATTTTCCACAGTTTATTGTGATCCACACAGTCAAAGGCTTTGGCATAGTCAATAAAGCAGAAATAGATGTTTTTCTGGAACTCTCTTCCTTTTTCCATGATCCAGCAGATGGTGGCAATTTGATCTCTGGTTCCTCTGCCTTTTCTAAAACCAGCTTGAACATCAGGAAGTTCACAGTTCATGTATTGCTGAAGCCTGGCTTGGAGAATTTTTAACATGACTTTACTAGCATGTGCTGCTGCTGCTAAGTCGCTTCAGTCATGTCTGACTCTGTGTTACTCCATAGATGGCAGCCCAATAGGCTCCTCCGTCCCTGGGATTCTCCAGGCAAGAACACTGGAGTGGGTTGCCATTTCCTTCTCCAATGCAAGAAAGGAAAAGTGAAAGTGAAGTCGCTCAGTCATGTCTGACTCTTAGTGAGCCCATGGACTGCAGCCTGCCAGGCTCCTCCGTCCATGGCATTTTCCAGGCGAGAGTACTAGAGTGGGTTTCCATTGCCTTCTGAGATGAGTGCAGTTGTGTGGTAGTTTCAGCATTCTTTGTCATTGTCTTTCTTTGGGATTGGAATGAAAACTGACCTTTTCCAGTCCTGTGGCCAACTGCTGAGTTTTCCAGATTTGCTGGCATGTTGAAGTGCAGCACTTTCACGGCATCATCTTTCAGGATTTGAAATAGCTCAACTGGAATTCTATGACCTTCACTAGCTTTGTTCGTAGTGATGCTTTCTAAGGCCCCCTTGACTTTACATTCCAGGATGTCTAGCTCTAGGTCAGTGATCACATCATCGTAATTATCTGGGTCGTGAAGATCTTTTTTGTACAGTCTGTGTATTCTTGCCACTTCTTCTTAAATCACATTAATTGAAGTAATCATTATATATAATGAAAATACACTCATTTTAAGTGCACAGTCATGAATTTTGATGAACGTATACCTCTAACCACTGCCCTACCTAAGGTATAAAACATTTCCGAATCCTAAAATAAGTTCACCCAGGCTCCTTTGTAGTCATTCCTACCCCTACCCCTTCTTGTTTCTCTATGTCTCAGGCAATCATTATTCTAACTTTTATCACAAAAGATTACTTTTGCTTGTTCCAGAACTTCATAAATGAAATAATATAGTACATACTCTTGTTGTGTCCAAATTCTTTTGATGTAATATTTTTAAGAATAATCCTCTTTGTTGCATGAATCAATAGTTTGTTCCTATTTATTGTTGAGAAGCACAAGCTGGAATCAAGATTGCTGGGAGAAATATTAACCTCAGATATGCAGATGATACCACCCTTATGGCAGAAAGCAAAGAGGAACTAAAAAGCCTCTTGGTGAAGGTGAAAGAAGAGAGTGAAAAGCTGGCTTAAAAAACTAAGGTCATGGCATCACTTCATGGCAAATAGATGGGGAAACAGTGACAAACTTTATTTTGGGGGCTCCAAAATCACTGCAGATGGTGACTGCAGCCATGAAATTAAAATATGCTTGCTCCTTGGAAGAAAAGCTATGACCAAGCTAGACAACATGTTAAAAAGCAGAGGCATTACTTTGCCAACAAAGGTCCATCTAGTCAAAGCTGTGGTTTCTCCAGTAGTCATGTATGGATGTGAGAGTTGGACCATAAGGAAAGCTGAGCATCGAAGAACTGATGCTTTTGAACTGTGTTGTTGGAGAGGACTCTTGAGAGTCCCTTGGACAGGAAGGAGGTCTAAGCAGTCCATCCTAAAGGAAATCAGTCCTGAATATTCATTGGAGGGACTGATGCTGAAGCTGAAACTCCAATACTTTGGCCACCTGCTGTGAATAACGGACTCATTCGAAAAGACCCTGATGCTGGGAAATATTGAAGGCAGGAGGAAAAGGGGACAACCGAGATGAGATGGTTGGACGGCACCACTGACTCAGTGGACATGAGTTTGAGCAAGCGCCCAGAGGTGATGATGGACAGAGAAGCCTGACGTGCTGTAGTCAATGGGGTCGCAAAGAGGCAGACATGACTGAGTGACTGAACAACAACTGTTTCATCATATGACTGCCACAGTTTATTTATCCATTCACCTTTTAATGAGCCTTTGGGTTGTGTCTATTTTCTGCTACTGTGAATAAAGCTTTAGGAATGTAATACTAAAGTCTTTTCATGGACATGTTTTCTTTTCTTTTGGTAAATACCTAGGAGTGTAATTGCTAGGATCATGGAAAAAGCAAGAGAGTTCCAGAAAAACATCTATTTCTGCTTTATTGACTATGCCAGAGACTTTGACTGTGTGGATCACAATAAACTGTGGAAAATTCTGAAAGAGATGGGAGTACCAGACCACCTGATCTGCCTCTTGAGAAATCTGTATGCTGGTCAGGAAGCAACAGTTAGAACTGGACATGGAACAACAGACTGGTTCCATATAGGAAAAGGAGTTCGTCAAGGCTGTATATTGTCACCCTGCTTATTTAACTTCTATGCAGAGTACATCATGAGAAACGCTGGGCTGGAAGAAGCACAAGCTGGAATCAAGATTGCCGGGAGAAATATCAATAACCTCAGATATGCAGATGACACCACCCTTATGGCAGAAAGTGGAGAGGAACTCAAAAGCCTCTTGATGAAAGTCAAAGTGGAGAGTGAAAAAGTTGGCTTAAAGCTCAACATTCAGAAAACGAAGATCATGGCATCTGGTCCCATCACTACATGGGAAATAGATGGAGAAACAGTGGAAACAGTGTCACACTTTATTTTTCTGGGCTCCAAAATCACTGCAGATGGTGACTGCAGCCATGAGATTAAAAGACACTTACTCCTTGGAAAGAAAATTATGACCAACCTAGATAGCATATTCAAAAGCAGAGACATCACTGTGCCAACAAAGATTCATCTAGTCAAGGCTATGGTCTTTCCTGTGGTCATGTATGGATGTGAGAGATGGACTGTGAAGAAGGCTGAGTGCTGAAGAATTGATGCTTCTGAACTGTGGTGTTGGAGAAGACTCTTGAGAGTCCCTTGGACTGCAAGGAGATCCAACCAGTCCATTCTGAAGGAGATCAGCCCTGGGATTTCTTTGGAAGGAATGATGCTAAAGCTGAAACTCCAGTACTTTGGCCACCTCATGCGAAGAGTTGACTCATTGGAGAAGACTCTCATGCTGGGAGGGATTGGGGGTAAGGGACTGACAGAGGATGAGATGGCTGGATGGCATCACTGACTCGATGGATTTCAGGCTGAGTCAACTCCGGGAGTTGGTGATGGACAGGGAGGCCTGGCGTGCTGCACTTCATGGGGTCGCAGAGTTGGACACGACTGAGTGACTGATCTGATCTGATCCGATAGTAAAGACATGTACAACTTTATAAAAAATTACCAACCTGTTTCCCAACGCAATTATAACATTCTTTTACTCTTAGTAGCAGTGTTATAACCCACTCCAGTGTTCTTGCCTGGGGAATCCCAGGAATGGCAGAGCCTGGTGGGCTGCCGTCTGTGTGGTCGCACAGAGTCGGACATGACTGAGGTGACTTAGCAGCAGCAGCAGTATTATAATGGTTCTAATTATTCCATATCCTTTCCTTCAATATTTGGTATTGATAATGTCTTTGATTTTCACCATTTCAACGCACATGCATTGGTATCTTGTAGCCTTGCATTTTCAGACAACTGAAGATGTTGAGCACCTTTTCGTGTGATTATTGGCCATTTGTGTATCTTTTGTAGTATCTAAATCATTAGCCCATTTTTCAAATTGAATTGTCTTATTACTGAGTTCTCTTTAATATGTTTTGAATGTAAAGCCTTTGTATGTGTTTATATATACACATACACATTAGCTTGCTTTCTCACTTTTTTTAATGGTCTATGTTGAAGAGCAGAAGCTTTAAAAATTAAAGCTATTAAAAAGGCAAACTCTGAATAAAATCATAAGCAATAATATATTCACAATTTAACTTTGAATATGTGAACTGTTGAAAATTGAGGTCTGTATTGTATTATGGAATAATGAATAAGTGAAGTTTAAGTTGTTAGATAGGCAGATGATACCACTCTAATGGCAGAAAGTAAAGAGGAACTAAAGAGCCTCTTGATGAGGGTGAAAGAGGATAGTGAAAAAACTGGCTTGAAACTCAACATTAAAAAAGACTAAGATTGTGGCGTCTGATCTCATCACTTCATGGCAAATAGAAGGGCAAAATGTGGAAGCAGTGACAGATTTTATTTTCTTGGGCTCCAAAACCACTGTGAGCAGTTACTGAAGCCATAAAATTAAAAGATACTTGTTCCTTGGAAGGAAACCTATGCTAAACCTAGACAGTGTATTAAAAAGCTTTGCCAACAAAGGTATGTGTAATCAAAGCTATGGTTTCTCCAGTAGTCATATACGAATGCAAGAGTTGAACCATAAAGAAGTCTGAGTGCTGAAGAATTGATGCTTTCAGATTGTGGTGCTGGAGAAGACTCTAGTGCTTAAGATTCCTTGGACTGCAAGGAGATCAAACCAGTCTATCCTAAAGGATTTTGCCAACATCCGTTGGATCATCAAAAAAGCAAGATGAGTTCCAGAAAAATATCTACTTCCGCTTTATTGACTATGCCAAAGCCTTTGACTGTGTGAATCACAACAAACTGTGGAAAATTCTTCAAGAGATGGGAATACCAGACCACCTTACCTGCCTCCTAAGAAATCTGTATGCAGGTCAAGAAGCAACAGTTAGAACCAGACATGAACAACAGACTGGTTCCAAATTGGGAAAGGAGTATGTCAAGGCTGTATATTATCACTCTACTTATTTAACTTACTTGCAGAGTACATCATGCAAAATGCCGGGCTAGAGGAAGCACAAGCTGGAATCACATTTGCCGGGAGAAATATCAATAACCTCAGATACGCAGATGATACCACCCTTACGGCAGAAAGCAAGAACTAAAGAGCCTCTTGATGAAAGTGAAAGAGGAGAATGAAGAAGTTGGCTTAAAACTCAGCATTCAGAAAACTTAAATCATGGCATCTGGTCCCATCATTTCATGGCAAATAGATAGGGAAACAGTGGGAACAGTGACAAACTTTATTTTGGGGGCCTCCAAAATCACTGCAGATGGTGACTGCAGCCATAAAATTAAAATATGCTTGCTCCTTGGAAGAAAAGCTATGACCAACCTAGACAGCATATTAAAAAGCAGAGATATTACTTTGCCAGCAGAGGCCCATCTAGTGGAAGCTGTGGTTTTTCCAGTAGTCATGTATGGATGTGAGAGTTGAACTGTAAAGAAAGCTGAATGCTGAAGAATTGATGCTTTTGAACTGTGGTGTTGGATAAGTCCTCTTGAGAGCCCCTTGGACTGCAAGGAGGTCAAACCAGTCCATCCTAAAGGAAATCAGTCCTGAATATTCATTGGAAGAACTGATGCTGAAGCTCAAACTCCAATACTTTGGCCACCTGATGTGAAGAACAGACTCATCCGAAAAGACCCTGATGCTGGGAAAGATTGAAGGCAGAAGAAGAGGATGACAGAGGATGAGATGGTGGGATGGCATCAGTGACTTGATGGACGTGAGTTTGAGCAGGCTCTGGGAGTTGGTGATGGACAGGAAAGCCTGGCATGCCGCAGTCCATGGGGTGTCAAAGAGTTGGACATGACTGAGAAACTGAACTGAACTGAATCCTAAAGTAAGTCAACCTTGGATGTTCATTGGAGGGACTCAAGCTGAAGCTCCAATACTTTGGCCACCTGATGTGAAGAGCTGACTCTTAGCATATTCAAAAGCAGAGACATTACTTTACCAACAAAGGTTCGCCTAGTCAAGGCTAAGGTCTTTCCTGTGGTCATGTATGGCTGTGAGAGCTGGACTGTGAAGAAGGCTGAGTGCCGAAGAATTGATGCTTTTGAACTGTGGTGTTGGAGAAGACTCTTGAGAGTCCCTTGGACTGCAAGAAGATCCAACCAGTCCATTCTGAAGGAGATCAATCCTGGAATTTCTTTGGAAGGAATGATGCTAAAGCTGAAACTCCAGTATTTTGGCCACCTCATGCGAAGAGTTGACTCATTGGAGAAGACTCTGATGCTGGGAGGGATTGAGGGCAGGAGGAGAAGGGGACGACAGAGGATGAGATGGCTGGATGGCATCACTGACTCGATGGATGCGAGTCTGAGTGACCTCCGGGAGCTGGTGATGGACAGGGAGGCCTGGCGTGCTGCGGTTCATGGGGTCGCAAAGAGTCGGACACGACTGAGCGACTGATCTGATCTGACTGGGAAATACTGAAAGCAAAAGATGAGATGGTTAGATAGCATCACCAACTCAAATGGATATGAATTTGAGCAAACACCGTGGAGGACAGAGGAGACTGGCATGCTACAATCCATGGGGTCACAAAGAGTTGGACACGACTTAGCAACTGAATAGCAGCAGCAAGGTTCTGGAATTCTGATACACTTGGATTTGAACCTCAGTCCTAGCATTTACTACTACCTTTGTGATCTTGGGCAAATTTCCTAAAATCTCTTGAATCTTTGTTTCTTTGTAAAACTGAGAAAATAGTAGTTACTTCAGGTTGCTATGAAAGTTAAATTGAAAATGGTTTATGTAATCCAGTTCCTGTCCTAAAGTTATCCAGGCCTCCCTAGAGGCCCCTCCAGAGAAGGCAGTGGCACCCCACTCCAGTACTCTTGCCTGGAAAACCCCATGGACGGAGGAGCTTGATAGGCTGCGGTCCATGGGGTCGCTAAGAGTCGGGCACAACTTAGCGACTTCACTTTCACTTTATGTAATCCACTTGCCATTCACCCTAGTCACTGATTATTAGTTGTCTTTCTTTATATAATTCACTTCACGTTTTATTCTTTCATTCAGGGGTCTTTTTGCCTTTAAACTGTATTATATTTAAACAAACTCATATAACCCCCTCTGGCATTCTGAGACTTCGTTTTCAGCTTTTTCTCCATTGAATCCTCCTCTTGTTATTTATCCTGTTCCATCCCATAAAAAAAACATATATTCCATCTTAAAAACTTTTGACCCTCACTCTGTTGCCTCTCCTGCCTAGAAAAAGGTATCTAAACTCAGTTTTAGTCTCTGATCCTTTCCTATTTTCCATTAAAGTCAGTCCATGGGCTGACGCTCCCACTTCACTGCCCACATTGTTCCTAACAAGCTCTGCAGTGACTTCCACATACTGAATCCAGAAGTCAGTTCTCAGGCCTCATTTTACTTGCTGCATGAGCAGCACTTACTGATTCTTCCTTCTTTTCTTGAAGCTCTTTCTTCATTTGGCTTCCACTACACCACAAAACTTCAACAAGTTTCCCTGCTTTCTCTATGGTCATTAATTGTCTTTTTATTATTCCCTTGTCATTTCTTGCTTTGTGCTGATGACTCCCAAGATGGATTTCTGTGGTTACATATCTTTCCTTTAAATGTCAGATTCTTTAATAACTGCTAGTATACATTCACATGGATGTATAATGTCTTAAAGTTGTCATCATCGTAAAAAACAATAGCAGGTGGTTTATATAACACCATGTGCCAAGCATTGTTGTCCAAAATGAACTCTTTACCCTATGCCTACTTTTAACTATAGCTAGTAAATGACAAATCCTCATGAATCATTTTTGATTCCTGCCTCTCTGTTTAAAATTTCACTCAGCAAACCCTGTTGGTCAAAGTCCAATCACATTTTATTCTCTCCATTGCTGCCTCCTGTTTCAAGCCAGTAAATTCTTGACATAGTGGCTCAGTGGAACATGTTAAAATCTAGGTTAGGTCATGGAGCTTCTTTGCTCAAAACGTCCAAAGGTGTCCCCTCTCTCAGACTGACTAGGTCAAGTTGGATGACTGGTCATCCAGTGGCTCAGTGTCCTGAATGCCCAAGATGGCCTCACTCAAATGTCTAAACTGTCAACTGGGGTGGCTATGGTAGGTGGAAAAATGGGGTCTCCTCTTTCCAAGTCGTCTGTCTCCTCTGCTTCATAACATTGTGAAGGTGTTACAGAAGGGCAGGCCCAAATGCACAAGTGCTTGTCAGGCTTCCATTTGTGTCACACTAACTGAAGTATTGGCCAAAGTAAGTCACGGCGAACCCCAAGGTCACTGTATGAAGAGAGTTCACAATGGTACAGATGCCATCAGTGTAACAGTCTGATATAGGCCCTTTATGATTTGTATCAGATTTGTTAGATTATTTGATTATAATGCATCACTCCGGTCTTTAGACAAACAGGTAAATAATAAAGAAAAAAAGAAACTGACTAGATAAACTGATGTCTGGAAGAATAATGGTTCTTGGGTAGAAAAGTCAGATTTGACTTTTTTTATATCTCTTAAATTTCAGAGACCACAGAAGGGGAAATTTCTAGATATACCATGATAATGTACAGATTATTTTATTCAGTTAAATCAGATAGTATCTTAATATTGTTGCTGGCTGAGTTAATTAAGTTGTCCGTATCCCATGTTATACTCCAAATTGGGAAGTTGTACTTTACTTTTCCCTAACCTAAATTTATATGGTGTTTTACATCATATAAGGGACTGTTTACTGTTTCTTTTTCCAACATAATGTTAGTTTCCTGCTTACCTATTAAGGGATATAGTCACACCCTTATTTTCTTCAGGTCAGCTCTTTATACTTGGTCTTGTCACGCTGTCCCCATGTCAGGTTATTTTTCTCTGAGCATTTCCAGTAAATTTGATTTGCTGTTACTTACATTGAAACTCATTTTAATTCTAATGTCTACTCAGATTTTTACTTTCATTTTCCTGTCTTTGGAATTCTGTTAACCTTCTCTTAAAAGTGTACATAGGAACTCCCTAGTGGTCCAGTGATGAAGACTTGGCACTTTCACTGCCATCGACCTGGCTTCAGTTTCTGCTTTGGGAGACTGAGATACTACAAGCCACATGTTATGTACAGGCATTGATATCTTCATTATTTCTTAAGGAATAGTCTTACCCGACCATTTGTATATTGTGATACTAGTTTTATTAAAAATTTATTTCTTTTTATTTTTCCTTGTAGAAGGCATTTAGTTATTCATTTTAATGTGTTAAATAGTTTATATCATCTTGTATATTATTTCAGGAAGATAAAAGCATTGTTGCAAAGCATGTTTTTTTCCTAAGCGTTGAATCCAATAGGGTTGAAAACCACCATCCTGGCCTACATCATCCAATAGAATAAATAATCTCTAGTGCAGGAAATGTGTGAATGAATAACTTCATCACAGTCCTGTGAGTGCTGTTATAGAAGTGGGCATTAAGATTTATTGGGAATGCTTGGCCAAGCCAAGTCCCTCTTACAGGAGTTGCTGAGTCTTAAAATACAAAAAGGGGTTAACCAGACAAAGAAGGAAGGGGAAAGGCATTTCAGGTCTAGTGAAAGCATGAATCAAGATTCAGTGGGGCAAAATAGCAGAGAACTTAAAGTAATTTGGTTTTATTGGGTCCTAACATATATAGTTGGAAGCTATGGGACTTAACATGCTGTACCAGTGAACTTGGGTTTTGTCATGAGGTATTTTCTCCTAGTCTTTTCCACTAAAGTACAACTAAAGTCACAGGTGATTAAATATATGTGTTGGAAGTATGGAGCCGGAGTCTACATAGACCTCCTGCATGTTTGAGATTTCTCTTAATATTGATGTTTTATTGTTTAAAATTATGAATAACTTTGTCTTCTAGAATCAATTAATGTGTATTCTTAGCTTCAATTTCCTAATTTTAAAATGAAGATAATAACAGCATTTATGTCTTAGGATTGTTGGGAAGAGTAATAATACCTATAATGATAATAATAGCAGTTTTTGAGGGCTTATATAACAAGGAACAATCCTAGAGGTTTTATTTTTGTTACCTCATTTAATCCTCAAAACATCTCAATGAAGTGGGTACTTTTATTATCTCCTTCTTACTGCTGATAAAATTAGGGCATAGAGAAGTAATTTTCCTAAAGTTACACAGCCAGTAAATAGCAGAGCGAGGTTTGAACCCAGGCAGTCTGAATATGATACTTAACTGTGACATTTTATTTTCCCATTCTGTGAGATCAATGTGTAAAGCATTTAGTATAGAATCTGCCACGTAATAATTTTAAATGTAAGCAGTTATCAGTATTTAATAATAATTACTCAATTTATTTTGCCCAAATCTTTAAGTTAAATTGGTGTCTGAAAGAAACTGTGCAAGTGGCTTGAGTTCTTCCCAGCATGCCAATGAGTAGTGTGATATCCAAGCCCATGCCTTTAACCACTACCTTCTGCTGCTTCCTCTTTCCTGTTGGGCTGTCCCCACATTAGAATTTAAATTGCACCCCACTCCAGTACTGTTGCCTGGAAAATCCCATGGATGGAGGAGCCTGGTAGGCTGCAGTCCATGGGGTCACTAAGAGTCAGACATGACTGAGCGACTTCACTTTCACTTTCCACTTTCATGCATTAGAGAAGGAAATGGCAACCCACTCCACTATTCTTGCCTGGAGAATCCCAGGGACGGCGGAGCCTGGTGGGCTGCCGTCTGTGGGGTCGCACAGAGTCAGACACGACTGAAGCAACTTAGCAGCAGCAGTAGCTATAATATTTTGTTTATCATTGTCTACCTAGTCCGACTGAGCGACTTCACTTTCACTTTACACTTTCATGCATTGGAGAAGGAGATGGCAACCCACTCCACTATTCTTGCCTGGAGAATCCCAGGGACGGCGGAGCCTGGTGGGCTGCCGTCTGTGGGGTCGCACAGAGTTGGACACAACCGAAGTGACTTAGCACCTAGTCCTTAACACTGTTTAGTACAGAGAAATAACCAAATTAATATTCATTAGGGCTTCATAGGTGCCGCTAGTGGTAAAGAACCCATCTGCTATTGCAGGAGACCTAAGAGACACAGGTTCAACCCCTGGGTTGGGAAGATCCCTTGAAGAAGGGCATGGCAACCAATATTATTGCCTGGAGAATCCCATGGACAAAGGAGCTTGGTGGGCCACAAGTCCCTAGGGTCACAAAGAGTCGGACATGACCAAAGCAACTTAGCATGCATACATTGTTCATTGAGTGACTGAAAATCTAAATACCTACCTTTTAGCTGGTCTCAGAATGTAAGCTTTTTTTGTACCTTCTGTAATTGCGGTTTAATTGCTTTACATGGTTTTCCTTCCATATGTAGTCCAGTTTGGACCAGCCATCTGCTCCTGAACCTTGGTACCACAAGAACCCTTCTGGGTAACTGATACTTGTTTGTCCTTTAGAGATCACTCAGCTTTCAGGCAGGGAGATTAGAATAACAGTTGGATACCAGACTAGAATTTTAGATACATACAAAACAGAATTTTAAAATGTATAGTCTCAGAAACTAAATATAAAAAGGAAAAAAGCCATGATATCTTTCCTTTTGCCTTTGACATTGATCATTTTAAAGAGAAAATTATTTAACTTTCTTCAAGAGGGTTCTCTGTTATTGTGGGTTAACTCATATTTTCCTCCTCTCCTCTATCTAGAATGTCTTAAACCATTCTACCTTATGAGAACTTGGATGTTCTTGCAGATAGTCATTGTGGGAGAAAACGTTTCATTTAAGTCCCAGATGAGGACCGGAAACTTGAAATCAGAGGAGCATCTGAAATCAAGTAATATTAGGTAGGATAAAAATTACAAGGGATTTCTACATGTTTGTATTCCTTTTAGAGATATGTTAAAGTATTCACATACTATGAACATTAGTAGAAGAATTAGAAGCTTTCTGAAGCATTTGATACTGGCCGGGATGGGGGAGGGAATGCTAAGGGTTTTTTTGTTTTAACTTATGCAGCCTCATAAGAACCTTGTGTGTTAACTTTGTCATAAGCATTTATATCTTAACAGTCCAAAGAAAAATTTTAAACATTTAGTAACATAAATGTAAATTCTATGTTTGCGTACGTGGTCTCTGAATGTTTATGGCAAGCAGAGGGGCATGTGATTTATCTTGTGGTGGACTATCCTTTAGAATAAAAATTCCTGTTTTGGATTACATATATAGCAGTTCATTTGAATACAGGGAGCCTCAGTTCTTGCTTCTGTATGTTAGCCTGCATACAGTCGGGCCTTCTAGCTTCCTATAGAAATAGGTGTATGGTGGTGTGTAAGAGAAGCCCTCTCCAACCACACAGTGAGCTGGTAACTCTTCTCACAGTAGCTTGTATCAGTTTGAGTGATAGTGTGAAGGTGCTTGGGGTCAGAGATGAGACTTTTAAATGTGAAGTGCTGGTTGTCCCTACAAGCTGATACCATGACAGAGGCACCTAGAGCCAGGCCACTCCAGAAGCCTTGCTTTGTTGTATAACACTTATGAGCTCTGGAACCAGACTGCAGGGTGGAACCCAAACTGCCACTTCCCAGTTGTGGGATTTGGGGCAGGTTATTTAACTTTTTCCTCATCAGAAAAATGGGAATAGTATTGTTGTTTACCTGATAGATTTCTTGTGAGAATCAAAGGTTTAACAGTATATCGTAGCACATAAACAGCACCGGGCAAATAGTAAAGGATCAACTGTATTATTATTTAAGCCATTGATTAACTCTTAGGAGATGAGCTTGGATGACATTCTGTAATTCATACTTTGCTTGATGTGCTGTCACATCTAGTTTTTAATTGTTTGCCTAAGCTGTGTGATAAAACTGTTTGGGGAGGAGAAAAATGTGTTCGCGGATCCAACTTTAAACTGTATTTCTTTAAGTTTTATATAATCAAAACTAATGTTTGAGGAGAAAAAAATACAATAATGTAAGTCCTGTGCAATTTTTACATATTATTCTCTTGTTTTTATTTTCTGTGTATACTAGAGTGGTCATTACAACATTCAGGTTCTCTTTTGTTACTTAGCGTTACATAGTGATAGATGACCCAAGATTTTTTACCTCTACCTTGGAACGTTGCCATCTTCAACCTAGTATGTTGCTTCAGAAAGGATCCTATGTCAGTGACCCAGTTAACAAAAGTAATTTGATGGTCACTGAAGCTAGTAAAGTAATGCTCAAAATTCTCCAAGCCAGGCTTCAGCAATATGTGAACCATGAAATTCCTGATGTTCAAGCTGGATTTAGAAAAGGCAGAGGAACCAGAGATCAAATTGCCACCATCCGCTGGATCATGGAAAAAGCAAGAGTTCCAGAAAAACATCTCTTTCTGCTTTATTGACTATGCCAAAGCCTTTGACTGTGTAGATCACAATAAACTGTGGAAAATTCTGAAAGAGATGGGAATACCAGACCACCTGATCTGCCTCTTGAGAAATCTGTATGCAGGTCAGGAAGCAACAGTTAGAACTGGTCATGGAACAACAGACTGGTTCCAAATAGGAAAAGGAGTACGTCAAGGCTGTATATTGTCACCATGTTTGTTTAACTTATATGCAGAGTACATCATGAGAAATGCTGGACTGGAAGAAACACAAGTTGGAATCAAGATTGCCGGGAGAAATATCAATAACCTCAGATATGCAGATGACACTACCCTTATGGCAGAAAGTGAAGAGGAACTAAAAACCTCCTGATGAAAGTGAAAGTGGAGAGTGAAAAGGTTGGCTTAAAGCTCAACATTCAGAAAACGAAGATCATGGCATCTGGTCCCATCACTACATGGGAAATAGATGGAGAAACAGTGGAAACAGTGTCAGACTTTATTTTGGGGGCTCCAAAATCACTGCAGATGGTGACTGCACCCATGAAATTAAAAGACGCTTACTCCTTGGAAGGAAAGTTATGACCAACCTAGATAGCATATTCAAAAGCAGAGACATTACTTTGCCAACAAAGGTTCGCCTAGTCAAGGCTATGGTTTTTCCTGTGGTCATGTATGGATGGGAGAGTTGGACTGTGAAGAAGGCTGAGCACCGAAGAATTGATGCTTTTCAACTGTGGTGTTGGAGAAGACTCTTGAGAGTCCCTTGGACTGCAAGGAGATCCAACCAGTCCATTCTGAAGGAGATCAGCCCTGGGATTTCTTTGGAAGGAATGATGCTAAAGCTGAAACTCCAGTACTTTGGCCACCTCATGTGAAGAGTTGATTCACTGGAAAAGACTCTGATGCTGGGAGGGATTGGGGGCAGGAGGAGAAGGGGACGACAGAGGATGAGATGGCTGGATGGCATCACTGACTCGATGGATGTGAGTCTGAGTGACGTCCGGGAGTTGGTGATGGACATGGAGGCCTGGCGTGCTGCAGTTCATGGGGTCACAAAGAGTCGGACACGACTGAGCGACTGATCTGATCTGATCTGAAGTGTTCATGTCACAGGTTAACCCTGTCTCTTGGAGTTATCTCAGTGGGCATGAATTTGAGCGAACTCCAGGTGATACTGAAGGACAGGGAATCCTGGCGTGCTGCAGTCCATGGGATCACAAAGAGTCAGACATGACTTAGTGACTCAACAGCAACAACTTGGAGTTGTCACCTATGTCCTTTTATGGAACTTACCTGTTTTGTTTATTCCTGATAGCAACTCTGAAAGGGAGCTTGTATCCCTGTTTTATGGATGAGGAAGATGAGGTTTCTTAAAAAGAAACTCCAAGGTAACACTATTAATATAAACCCAGATCAGACCTAAGTCTTTTTTCCTCTGTATCATTTTGTGTTAAATAAAATTGCCTTTTATGTATGATACACATTTTACCATTCATTAATTCAACAAAATTTTAGTGAACAGCTGTGACATACCAGGCATTATTCTGAGTGCTGGGGATATAGTCCTGAACACTGTCTTCTCACATTTTTTCGTTGTGTGTGATCCGTGCTGTACTCATCACTGTTTCTCAGTTCCTTTGCCTGTTCATCTTGTTGTTATCCCATAGGTTCACCATTCTCTTCAGTTAATCTCCCTCTTACTTTTAGACACTGATCTGATCTCCTGCTTTATCTCTGAATTTGAGGCAGTGTAGCAGTGACTTCTCTGGACATCTTTCCACCCTGCCCTACTCACAAATTTTCCTAGCACAATTCCTTCTAACACTGCTTTCCTTCAATTTCATCCTCTTGAAAGCCGTCTTGGCTCATGTCTTTCTTATCTTTTCCAGAAGCATGCTGTATCACTCTTGTTCTTTCCTATATCTTCAACCTGTTCATTTCCACTAGCTTCTTTTCTTCATTCTAAACATGCTCAAGTCTCTCTCATTGTAAAAAAAGAAACTTTTACCCAAGGCCCCCTTTTATTTCTCTTCACAGCTCAGTGTCTTAAGGTTGACTGAAACCTCTCCCTCTTGTTTGTTCCTCATTCTCCCTACAATTTGACATTGTTTCTTTCTCTGACAAGGCAGTCATTAACCCTTATTGAACTAAATCCAACACACCCTCCAGTCCTTAGAGTACTTATCTACTGTCTGTGATATTGTTGACTACCCTTCCTGTTTATCCTCTTCTTTTGCCCTCATGTGCCTGTGAGTCTCTTCTTGGTGTTCTTCATTCTTTTATCTGCCTTTTAAGAATGAAGATAGGGAGCTTGCACCACCCTTTTGCCTTTCTGAGCAATTACTGTTACTCCCGTGATTTTAACTGCCATCTGTGTGCTGATCACTCCAGCATTGTGTCCATCGTCTTGATGTCTCCCCTGTGCTTGACACTCATCTCTTCTTAAGTGTCTGCTTGCTCACCCCCACTTGGTCAGATACCCAGATGTGCAAGGCAAGAATTTGAGAATGATTTTAGATGGTTTCCTCTGCTTTATCTTCTGCTGGTTTTACTTCCAAGTATTTCTTGAATCTAGGCGTTTCCATCCACTCATGCCTCCACTTCATTTCCATCCATTCATTTCTTTACTTCCTTACCTCCAGTCGTGCCCTTTTAAACCCCATCTTCCATGCATCTTGTTGTAATCATTTAAAAAAGATGCTGTACCGCTCCTTAAAACCCAGCATAGATTTCCTAGTAGTTAAAAGACAGAACCTGAGCTCCTTAACATGTCCTCCATGGCCTCACAGTCTGCCGTCTGCTGTGATTCTCCAGCTCATCTATAGCTTCCCACCCTGCATTTGATGCATCAGTCTACCTCCTTCACTGGCTTAGCTTTGTTTTTCTTTTGTGATACTTTTTATGCCTGGAAGAGTAATTCCTTCTCATGCTTTGAGATTCCTAGACCAGAATTGACCCTTTATAAAACTAGGTACACATGTTCAAATAGTATAGATTATTGAATGAATGTTGTAATACAGAGCAGTGGAGTGTCAGGAGATTTGAAAATTTGTGCCAGACTGTGAAGTGCCATAGAGAGAGAAAGCAAGTTAGTATTTTTCTTATCTCTTACTGAGAAGCTCCTTTAGAAGCAGCATTTCCCTAGGTGTTATTTTTCTACGTGAAATTCAACAGTAGAGCAGCACAATTTATTTTTTGCTGATGCTAAAGCTGAAACTCCAGTACTTTGGCCACGTCATGTGAAGAGTTGACTCATTGGAACAGACCCTGATGCTCAGAGGGATTGGGGGCAGGAGCAGAAGGGGACGACAGAGGATGAGATGGCTGGATGGCATCACCGACTCGATGGACATGAGTTTGAGTGAACTCCGGGAGTTGGTGATGGACAGGGAGGCCTGGCGTACTGCGATTCATGGGATCGCAAAGAGTCGGACACGACTGAGCGACTGAACCGAACTGAATACCGTGAGACTTGGTGTTACCTTAAAGATCTCAGGAATGTCCGTGAGATTTGATGTTACCTTAAAGGTCTCAGGAATGTGTGTGTGTGTGTGCGTGTGTGCATCTGCTTTTGTAAGCACATACTCGCTTTCTAGTGTCTACTCTCTGACCTGTTATTTAACACAAATAATTATCATCAGATTATTATGTTTATGGTTATAACTGATGGCTGCTCATATCCTGAATACTCCTTAGTACTTTATGGAAATCAGTAAATTATCTTGAAATAAGACGTGCTGTGGCTTATATTAAATTTCAAAAAAAAAAAAAAAAAAATTAGTGTTGCCTCCCAAAACAAGAGACTAATTCACCTCTCCTCATCTGTGAGATTAGAGGACATGAGCTCATATATTCCTGTGTTCTTCTCATAGATGGAAGGGGGTTGGTCTAGGTGAAAAGAATCCTCCACTGTATTTGCCCCTTGCTGCTGCTGCTGCTAAGTTGCTTCAGTCGTGTCCAACTCTGTGCAACCCCAGAGATGGCAGCCCACCAGGCTCCCCTGTCCATGAGACTCTCCAGGCAAGAACACTGGAGTGGGTTGCCATTTCCTTCTCCAATGCATGAAAGTGAAAAGTGAAAGTGAAGTCGCTCAGTTGTGTCTTGACTCTTCACGACCCCATGGACTGCAGCCTACCAGACTCCTCCGTCCATGGGATTTGCCAGCCAAGAGTACTGGAGTGGGTTGCCATTGCCTTCTCCATTTGCCCCTTACTTGGAAATATCTTGTATATTTTTAAGCCATGAGTATAATGTTTGATTTTGAGAGATTATTCTGTATTCATTACCTTGCATTGTTGTATCAATGGTATGTATAATCAAGCTATTTGTTAAAGTTTACTGTTAACTAGTTTTTCCCTCTAGTGACATTATAAAAAAAAAAATTACTGTAAAATGTTTAATTTTTGAAAGTCCCAGTTCCTTGGGCTTTTATTATCAAACATTCCTTTTCCCCCTTCCCCGCCTTTACAATCTTGTATAAGAGAGGAACTGTGATGCAGTGGTTAGGAGTTAGCCTCTGGAATCAGTGTGTTGAAATGCTACCTCTGCTACTTGCTAACTTGATGACCTTGGGCATGTTACTTAACCTCTATCTCCTTAGTTTCTTCAGCTATAAAGTGGGAGCAATAATAGTACATAGTGAGGGTTAAATGATTACTTTATGGCAAACTCTTACTTTAGAACAATGTGGCAATAATAAGTGCTAAATATAGTGTTAGCTATTTTAGTGTACCATAGCTCCCCACTCCAGTACTCTTGCCTGGAAAATCCCATGAACGGAGGAGCCTGGTGGGCTGTAATCCATGGGGTCACTAAGAGTCGGACATGACTGAGCAACTTCATTTTCACTTTTCACTTTCCTGCATTGGAGAAGGAAATGGCAACCCACTCCAGTGTTCTTGCCTGGAGAATCCCAGGGACGGGGGAGCCTGGGTGGGCTGCCATCTATGGGGTCGCACAGAGTCGGACATGACTTAGCAGGAGCAGTGCATTAGAGGAGAGGGCAGTGGCACCCCACTCCAGTACTGTTGCCCACAAAATCCCATGGATGGAGAAGCCTGATAGGCTGTAGTCCATGGGGTCGCTAAGAGTCAGACGTGACTGAGCGACTTCACTTTCACTTTTCACTTTAATGCATTGGAGAAGGAAATGGCAACCCACTCCAGTGTTCTTGCCTGGAGAATCCCAGGGATGGGGGAGCCTGGTGGACTGCCGTCTATGGGGTCGCAGAGTTGGACACGACTGAAGTGATTTAGCAGATTTTGATGCTCACCCATGGTCTCCAAGAGTATTGTTTCAGATGGTTGGCTTTAAACATATTTGGTTATCACTGAATGTTTCAGATTTTGTTCAGCCTTTAAATGGCTTTTTCTTTTGTTTGATAGAGGTGCTTAATTTTTATTATTTACAAACAGACAATATATTTAGTATTTTGAAAGCTTTATATTTTAAATAATGCTGTTTTATTATTGAAGGCATGATGATTTTAATTCTCGGATTCTTCATTCATTCTTTTTATTAATTCTTTCAGCTTAAAGTAAGAATAAAAAAGAATTCATGTGGCCACACCTTCTAGAAGCCAAGAGGAAATTTTTGAAAACAAGTATCTCTTTATATAAGCATTGTAGTATTAATCTTTCATAATTTTGATCTTTAACAAAACCAATAGTTCGTTGAGGTACAGTATTTTCTCTTTATAAAAAAAGTAAAATAATCAAGTAGCCAATTTTGTGCTAATCTTTGTGAAAGCAGTTGGTTTAAGATCACGTATCTGTTGATTTCTTATATATTATACCCCATCTAGACCAACCTAGATAGCATATTCAAAAGCAGAGACATCACTTTGCCAACAAAGGTTCGCCTAGTCAAGGCTATGGTCTTTCCTGTGGTCATGTATGGATGTGAGAGCTGGACTGTGAAGAAGGCTGAGCGCCGAAGAATTGATGCTTTTGAACTGTGGTGTTGGAGAAGACTCTTGAGAGTCCCTTGGACTGCGAGAAGATCCAACCAGTCCATTCTGAAGGGGATCAATCCTGGAATTTCTTTAGAAGGAATGATGCTAAAGCTGAAACTCCAGTATTTTGGCCACCTCATGCGAAGAGTTGACTCATTGGAGAAGACTCTGATGCTGGGAGGGATTGAGGGCAGGAGGAGAAGGGGACGACAGAGGATGAGATGGCTGGATGGCATCACTGACTCGATGGATGCGAGTCTGAGTGACCTCCGGGAGCTGGTGATGGACAGGGAGGCCTGGCGTGCTGCGGTTCATGGGGTCGCAAAGAGTCGGACACGACTGAGCGACTGATCTGATCTGATACCCCATCTAAAAAAACTTATTTTCAAACAGTCTTCTTTGTGACATTATGATGTCAACAAATAAAAGTCTTTATTCTGAGGAGACTATTATTGATGATTCCTTCACAGGAAAACTGTTTGGTTTGGGGATTTATACATATCGACTTCTTGTTTTTGATCAAATACTCCCTGGAGCAGGAGAGCCAAACCTTTTCTGTGAAGGGGCCGATAGTAACTGTTTTAGGCTTGATGAGACATGTAGTCTTTATCTTAACTACTCACCTCTGCTCTTGTAGCAGAAAGCAGCCATAGATGATACGTAAATGAATAGGCAAGACTGTCCCAATAAAATGTGTTTACAAAAATTGATCCATTATGAAGGAGGAAATTTTACCCACGGTCTGACACTGCACGAGAATATGAATTTTACTTCTTGTGGTCTTTCTGGTAGAAATCTCAGGTATTTATTTCCTAATATGAACTGATCTTTTTTTTGGTTTGTTTTTCATTTTTTGTGAACTGATCTTCAGTTTAGACTAGTTGACTTAAATGTTAAGGTTTAATCAACGGAGCACGAAACTGAACCTAGATAAGTCTGTGTTAGCTTTTTATGTCATAGAATTTTTAATTCCAACTTGAAATAAAAATAACTTGAACTTCAGAGTCAGAAAGAACTAAGTTCGTACTTAATTGAACCTAGTTGCTTTGTGATGCTCAGAGGTGAGCATCTCTTCCCTAGTCATTCTTGAGGTATCAAAACTCTTGAAATTTCAAAATGCTTGGACATTCATGTCAGATAGTTTTTATGACATTTTTGCAATTTTGTTTGTGTTTAGATTTTTAGTTTTATATTTCTTGGACAGGTTATATAAAAATGGTATATAAAAATATATAGTGAAATTTTGATCTTTATCAGTGGAAGCCTGTTCCAGAATCTGTTAGAATTATAGTTTTTCTCTTCCTGATGGCCTATCAGAGAAGCAGATTATTTGGAAATAGTTCCTGTTATATGCTCAATATAATCTTCATTTGACTGGAAATTGATATCCTCACTAGGCAGATCTTAGCATACCAAAATGGTATTTGTTCATCTTTACGAGCAAATCTTGTTTGGAATGAGAAAACAATCTATAAACACATGATTCTCAGTGTATCTTGTATATACTAGAGTATGTGTTTTTAGGTAAGATATGGATTCAGTTCAGTTCAGTCACTCAGTCATGTCCAATTCTTTGCGACCCCATGAACTACAGCACGCCAGGCCTCCCTGTCCATCACCAACTCCTGGAGTCCACCCAAACCCATGTCTCTCGAGTTGGTGATGACATCCAACCATCTCATCCTCTGTCATCCCCTTCTCCTCCTGCCTTCAATCATTCCCAGCATCGGGGTCTTTTCAAATGAGTCAGTTCTTCGCATCAGGTGGCCAAATATTGGAGTTTCAGCTTCAAAAATCAGTCCTACCAATGAACACCCAGACTGATCTCCTTTAGGATGGACTGGTCAGATCTCCAAGATATGGATACATTGTAAAATATATCCTTAGTAACTTGGCTACTCAGAATGAAAGGCTACTGAATCCAATGAAGATGCACAAGTACTGCTGGTTGTCTCAGTATAAAGTTCATAAATTAGTACTCTAATTAGGTTCGGGTGAGGGCAGGAGAGGCGGGTGTGACCCTGATAGGTTAAGAGGTGAGTGAGTGAGTGAAGTCGCTCAGTCATGTCCAACTCTTTGCGACCCCATGGACCATAGCAGTCTACCACGCTCCTCTGTCCATGGGATTTTCCAGACAGGAGTACTGGAGTGGGTTGACATTTCCTTCTCCAGAGGATCTTCCCGACCCAGGGATTGAACCCAGGTCTTCCGCATTGTAGGCAGATGCTTTACCGTATGAGCCACCAGGGAAGTCCAGGTTAAGAGGTGAGATATTTCTAAATATCATCTTAGGTTTTAAGGACATAAATCAACTACTTTGTGAAGTTTTGTTTTGTTTTGTTTTGTCTTAATGGCAAAAGTTTAGCACTCAAAGCAAACAGTAAAACTAGGCTGAATGGATAATGGAATTTGATGTGATGTTATCTTTTAGGATTAGTATAGCTGTGTATTGGGATTCCCTGGTGGCTCAGAGGTTAAAACGTCTGCCTGCAATGCGGGAGGCTTGGGTTCTATCCCTGGGTTGGGAAGATCCCCTGGAGAAGGAAATGGCAACCCATTCCAATATTCTTGCCTGGAGAATCCCATGGACGGAGGAGCCTGGTGGGCTACCGTCCATGGGGTCGCAGAGTCAGACGTGACTGAGTGACTTCACTTCACTTCATAGCTGTGTGTATTTGATATTGTTCATTTATAGTGATAGTTCTCATATGGCTTGTGGTTTTTATAGCATCCTATTATGCTTCTGTTATATTTGAAAGCTTAATTTTTAAAAACTTTTGAAAAGCTAAGAAAAAAGATTCATGTTATATTTTGATGAAACTAAAATTCACAGTTGATATTAAATAATAAACATTTACAATAAAAATTTTAGAGTCTCTGTTCTCTAGCTTTTATGTCAGATTTTGTTTTTAAAAATGGAAATCTCGTAACTTTATATTCTTACCTTTTTATAGTATATGGCTGTAATTTAGCCTTTTTCCTTTCTTCACTTAAAAAATATTTGTTGAATGCCGACTGTGTAGGCATAGGAGTTGTGATGGTGCGCATTAAAATCTGTGATATGTACTATGAAGAAAAAATACAAGTGCTTTAAGAACATAAAACAAGAATATCTTTCATGTATGTAGGGTTCAAGGGCTTCCCTGGCGGCTCAGATGGTAAAGAATCTGCCTGCAATGCAGGAGGCCCAGGTTCAATCCCTAGTTTGAGAAGATCCCCTGGAGAAAGGAATGACAACCCACTCCAATATTCTTGCCTGGAGAATTCCTTGGACAGAGGAGCCTGGCAGGCTACAGTCCATGAGGTCACAAAGAGTTGGACATGACTGAGTGACTAATACACATACACACACACACATATGTAGGGTTTTAGTAAAGCTTCCCTGGGAAGTAATGTCTGACTGAGACAAAGGATGAGTAATTAAGTAGACAAAGCGGGGAAGAGGTATTTCTAGCAAAGGGACTCTTACAAAGGCTTTGAGTGTGAAGGAGCCGAACACATTGGAGAATCTAAAAAGAAGTCCAGGGACTGGAGCAAAAGGATCAAGGAGAGAACAGAATAATGATAGGAGTAGAGTACAGAGGCTCTCTTCAGAGTGCAGAGAGCTTTGCAGACCACTTTACTAAAGATCTTGATTTTCACCCTAAAAGCAGTGAGATGTCATTAAAAGGTTTTAAGAGGGCAGTTGATGAGGTCAGATTTGCAGAGATCCCTCTGATAGCAATAGAGCAAGCAGAATGAAAGGAGACGAGTGAAGTGGAGAAAAAAATTTGGTGGCTTTGCAATAGTCCAGGCAATGGATGGTTATAACTTGAATGATAGTAACTGAAAAAGAAGTAAAGGGAGAATTACAGATTCAAGATGTGTTTAGTAGGTAAAATTCTTTGGCATTGATAGATTATCAGGGATTTGAGAGAATGTCCTGGATGACTTCCAAGTGTCTGCTTTTCACAACTGGGAAGCCATGATGCATTTAGTAATGTACAAAAATCTAGAAAGAGAAACCGGAGATGAGGGTGTAGGTAGATCATGAGTTCGTTTCTTGAATACAGTCAATTCTTGAAGAATTTGAGAAGAGAGAAAAGAAGCAGCGGTTAGAGAATATAGGATAGAAGATTTTAAAGTCTGTGAAAGTGTAGGGCATGTTTAAATACTCTGTGAGAAGCATCCAATAGAGAGGGAAGTTTTTAAATTATTGAAAGAGGGGAGGTGGTAATTAAAGGGTCAGAAGTTTTTACAAAGGCTAGAAAGAGCATACCTAAGTGGAATTACTGGTCTTAAACAAGATATACGCTTCCTCTAGTGTTTTAACAAGAGTAAGAAAGAAGAGGGTTCGGTGAATGTAGTAAGCCTTTAGTAAGGGCGTTGTTTTCCCTGAGGTATGGAACTGTCCTTTGCTGAGAAGAGTTGAGACTGAGGAAGAGGGCAGAAATCAGCTTGAGGAGGATGGAGATTTAACATAGTTAAAGTGGCTAGTGAATTGAGAAACACAGAATTTCCTGGCCTCATTGACAGAAAAATTTTAATTTAATAAATGTCACTTAAATGTTATCTTTAAATGTATTAGATTTGGGAGTAAACAGTAAGAAAGTGACCCCTACTTGGTAGAAGAGTTCATGATGACCTTGTGAACGTCTAAGCAATGACATCAGTTTGCTAAGATCTTACTATTATGGATGTTAAAGCAGGGTCACTGTTTGCAGTGCCACAAATAGAGCTGCTATACATTCTTTTTTTAAATTTGCATTCTTTTCAAATAATTTTACTTAACTTTTAGTGTTACTTACATTGGGTAGGCCTAGTTTGTTTCTAATTGATGTTCTTTTTCCCTTTTTTAGGCAGGCAGAAGTCCTGAAGGCTGACATGACAGGTACTGTCTGACTCACTTGTTTTTCACAACTTACTTTATACCGTTAAATTAAGAGAAGTGTGTCATCTTATTACACTACTTGTAGTATTGTCCTGGTTGCCAAAAGTTTTTTAAATATTTATTGTTTTTATAACTTTGAATTTTCACTTAGATGGCTTATCAAAATTTTTTATAATCTGTGCTACATTCACTTGAATATTGCCTAGTTTAATGCATATAATCATTTAACTTTGACATACTATATTAGCAATTTAAGAGATACAGAAAAAATAATTAATCTTACCATAAAAACAAGTACCGACATTGGGTTTATATCTTCCTGTTTATAATTCTCCAAACCTAAATAGTAAATAAGCCTATTTATTTACTATTCAGAGAAAATATTTTTAGGAAAACTCTTGCAAATTGAAAGTCCTTGAAGTTGAGCTACCTTGCCACTTTTCTTTTCTCTCTTACCTTTTTGTTTTCTATAATAGCCAAGGTGTTTTTGAAAGAATAATTGGACTTAGCCACTAAAAAGAGCAGATGACTTGAACTCAAAATCAGGAAATACATGGCAGCAGCTATGTAGTGGTCAGAATGTTCTCTCTGCAGCACAACAGCAGCGTGCTTTCTGTGTAACTATGCTGAAATGGTTTTAAAAATATAGGTGCTAGTGGATCTCATTCTAATTTTTGAAGATTTTAGTTCTGCAGTGAAACTCACAAAGAGGGTTAAACTTGTTGTAAACCGTGTACCTGCTAAAGTTTACAACCAAGAGGAAATGGGATATTTGGATGTGTTTTTCTCAATTTCTAGAGTTGCAGGCTAATATTCTAAGAATTCTGAGTCATCTCACTGTCATCTTGTTCAAGGGGGAAAAAGCCCAAATCACTTTTTCTTAGTTTACCGTTCTTCCTGTTATTAACATAGCTGTCATTATCCTCCATACTGTGGCTACCAGGGTCAGCTCTGCGCTCTGCTCTATTATGCCTCTTTGTGTTGGCATTGTAATCTGCATTGTGTGATAAAAGTTGTATATGGAGCAATCTCAGGCAGTCTATATACCTTTTACATTTTCTTAACTCTTGAACACCCTCAGTAAGAAGGCTTTAGGGTTTGACTTTTGTAGGGTACATCTGTTGGACCCAGAAGGTGACTGACTTGTCCCTAAGATATTAAGTCAGCTCATTCAAATGCTAGTCTCTCTGACGGGTCAGAGTTAATGATACCTTAAAATCCTTTCTAGCAAACTCCCGTGAGGATTAAGTCTAATATCTGGGAGATTCTGTGCGCAGAATAAGATTATGGTGCCTGTAGATACTAATAGCAAACCTACAGAGGAGTGAAGACTATGCCGTTGCAAAACCTTGAAATGCAACCAATCAGGCTAACTAGCAGTCAGAAATACATAATTGAAAAGTCCATTATTAAGTTCTTCTATTGAGGCAGCTCACTATCGGTTATTGCACTCACAAGCCTAGTAATAGGGAAGGTTAATGTGCCTTGTAGGACTCTGGCAGACAATACAGCCCCAGTTTGGTATTACATATAGTCATGGCCTGACTTCCTGATCTCATCTTGCACCCAGTCTCTCATTTGGCCTCTTGAGCAATTTAATCACTTGTCTGCTCATTTACATTAAATAGCAAGTATGCCTTGCTCACAAAAGTGTCTTGACAAGCAGCCTACCGATGACTTTATTGGCTTGACATATATAGGAAAGTAGGAGTAATAGCAGAATGCTCAAACAACTGCTGGATTGTGAGCTGACAGAAGGCTTCTGTAAGGGCAGTTGTGAGAATGATTCAAAAGAAGAAAAGCTTCTTTGAACAAAGAGATACAGTTATTAATGTCAGAGTAAACAGATCAACTTGGCAGTCTACCGTTTCAAATGGGGTGACTTCTTATGAGGCATATGACTTCCTATAGTATAAATACATAAATATCCATACCAAAATCAAAGGGTGAACCATTCTCTCTCTTTTTTTTTTTTTTTTTTAAGCCTTTTCCATTTCATGGTGTTATTTCAAAACTAAAAGACAAATACAGAAGCATTTTGAAAGATTCAATCATTAGCCAAAAGGTGGAAAGTTTCATCTGAAATGTAGTAGTATAAAACATTTGGAGCAGTCTGTGATACGTATTTAAAGCGAGTTTTTGCTTTGGTGAATGGAGAGTGAAGGAATTGTTGGTGTTGCATAATGGCCTTAACTATCTGTTTATCTATCTACTGTTTTTTGTTTTGTTACTCAGATTCTAAGCTGGGTCCAGCCGAAGTCTGGACATCCAGGCAGGCTCTGCAGGACCTGTACCAGAAAATGCTTGTTACTGATTTGGAATACGCTTTAGACAAGAAAGTAGAACAAGATCTGTAAGTATTACCATTTGGGATGTCCCTGTAAGATCAAGACTCTCACCAAGACTTTAGAAGAGAACAATTTGGTTGTTTCTTTTTAACCTATTTCAGAGTAAGCTATCTCAATGGGGAAAAAAAGAAATTCTAATATTTGTGATGTTTTGAACAAACTGACCTTTGGTGTAAAGAGAAATGTTCAGAGTTGAGTTTTATTAAGGTGTTTAGGGCATACAAATGTGTATATATTTCAAGTGCAGAGAAACAGTGTTTGGATTCTCTGTATTGGATTCAGTCCTGTATTTAAGCTATGATTTAGAAAAGGAAGTGTTCAGAGCAGGCTTTCTTTGATAAATGTGATTCTATAAGTCTCTCCCAAAGGAAAATACATTGTAAGGAAAGTTCTTCCTTTTAATCAAATAAATACCCCACTTCCCAACAAGACTAAGAAAAATTTTACGTATTTATTCCACTCATTGTTTCTATGAGGTGTGAAATGGCAGATAACCAGATTCCCAAGTGAGTAATATAAATTCCTTTCATGGAAGGCCTTGCCTTATAAATTGAAACAAGGACATTAGCCTGGTGGAAAATTAAAAATCAAGAATATTCTGTTTACCTCAGTTGTGGTGAAAATTAGTTTTTCCTGATCTAATTTTCCTGATTTTTGCACACCTGACCTTTATATTGTTACAAGATCTAGTAATAGAATTTAATCACAACCACTCAAACACGTATTTTTGATATTAGAATCATGGATAAGATGGCATCAAAATTGCTGAGGGAATGATTGCCCTCAGAAATCATTAAAAACCCCAGTGCTTCAAAAGAGTCTCAAAAGCTGCCGTTGATAAAGAATTAGGTACTTTCCAGGTAGGTTGTGGACCCTTTATCTGTGTTTGCATCCTTTAATGAAGCCAGTATATCTTCCTTCCTTCTTAGTTCTGTTTTTTTTATTTGTTTCTTTCTTTCCCCCTGTGATTTCCAAATTAGGGAGCAACTGTACTTCACCATAACTAAATTTAAAAGGACTTTCTGTACAACTTGATTAATGAATGAAAGGCATTTTATAACAGGATTTTGGTATGCCATATTTCAGCACTGTGTTGTTTCTTAGTTTGAATAGCCAAAACTGAAATGTCAAAAATAAGTTTATATTTCAAGTTCTAGCAAAAATATTAACCCCAAGAGAAACAAAACTATTAAATAGAAATAGAACCAAGTGTTGTGGGAAATAAGTTTTAGAGAAATAAGAAATATGTCTTAATATTTATAAGGAAACCATCACCCCCACCCCACCCTCCAGGCATGCCATGTGATAGAAGACATTTTTTGGTGCAATGATACAATGTATGAAAATTTGTTAATAGCTTAATTTTACTTTGGTCTTACCACTGTAGTTCTAAGTTTGTACCGGGATTCCTAAATAGGTTCTAACTCTAGTAACCCTAAAAGATTAATAACTGAAGCCACAGTCTGATTATTCGAACATTTGGTAAGTGTTTATTAAGGTCAGTTGCATTCTACTGCTTGTCTAGTCTTGTTCAAAGGGGAGCATAAAGTTATTTAAGTGAATAACTTTAATGCAGGTTTACTGTCCAGTGTGTTATAATTATAACAAACAGTTCTTTCTTGTTCTCAGGGGGACCAGTGTCTGCCCAGTGAGTCACTGCTATACCAAATAGAATTACATTTTGTTTTCAGCTGGAATCATGCCTTTAAGAATCAGATCACAACACTACAAGGCCAGGCAAAGAATCGAGCAAACCCGAATCGGAGTGAAGTTCAGGCAAACCTTTCTCTGTTCCTAGAGGCAGCTAGTGGCTTCTATACTCAGGTAAGTTTGGCACTACGTACCAGTTTTCCTAAAAATCAGTGGTGAATATTCCCTTTGTGCACATCTTATTTGTATAGGCACTTTACGTACCCATAGTATGGTACATCTAGAAGTTGATCATCTGTAATCTCAAATAAAAAAAATGTCCAAAATTATTTACCATAAGACTTTTAAAACAGTAAAGACTCTGCTCTTTAAAAGGCAATGTTTCACCTTAAAGGTTGGAGGTATAATTGTATGACTAGAAAAAGGGTAATGAGAGCAATGCCTTAGTGAAGCAGCACAAGTCCAGTTACAAGTGAACAGACTTTGCTTCATTAGAGCAAATGTGAATGTATGGGTATAGTCACTAAGAAAGTAACAGCCATGTTGTGCCAGGTAAGAAAGTCAAACTCTGCGATCTCAAGTGAGTTTCTCTAGTATTAAGTATATAGTAGAATATATATACTACTATATATATACTACTATATATTCTATATATAGAGCTTCAAATGCTGTTAAGCTACCTAAGAGATAGAGTAGCCTTTCCTCAGTTTGAATAATAAGCTGTTAGTTATTGTTCTCAGAAACTTTCCCTGCCCTTAATTACATCTCGATATGACTTCTAAATCACGTGAGGTAGAATGATTCTTTTTTGGACAGACGAATAATTCTTTTTGGACAATGAATTTTATTTAAGCAGAATTCCTTTGAAAACTTCATCCCATCCACTTGTAATAGCATTCATAATTTAATAAAATGTGTATAAATTCTCATCTTACAATGACAAGGCAAGATTTTGAGGAGCTTGCACCAAAGAAATTCACAGAACCTTCTGTCTATGCTGCTGCTTGACTAGTGCTACCTATATTTTGTCTATTTTGGTTTTGCTGTTTAGAAAAGACTGTTGAAAGATATCAAATAGCCACCATCTTATAGATTTACTTCTAAAAAATTCATCATTGTTTACATTGAAAGAAGTCAAGTATGGTTCTTGTTCTCACACTTCATTTTTTAATTGCTTCCAGCTTTTAGCAAAAGTTGGTATTTCTGGAGAGAGGGGTTGTGGTTTGATTTGACTAATCCTTAGGGCAGATGTTAAAGGTTAATTCATTCTGCATGTAACGGTTAAAAGTCTTTTCTTTGTAAGACACAATACTAGAGGATTAGAGGGAAGAGAGACCATCTTTAACTGTCAAAAGACTATCCAGTCTAAATGAGATGGATGTATTAATAGATACTTTTTTTTGGCTTTTCCATTATAAAAAATGAATACCAGTGCCAAGAGATTTGAAAATTATAAAAAGTCAAAGCATTTTTCCTTACTCTCTCATTCAGGATAAATTACTGATGAGTAGAGTTTTTAACACTATTGATAATCACTTTTGTTCTCCCAGAAAGTTACCATTTATGTTTTTAAATTCATCAACAGTGTATGCAAGTGTCTATCTTGACATACACTGAACAGCGTTAAGTATTTCAGTAAACCAAATGAATGATTAATTGAATAACATACTTCATAGATGGAGAATAATTTAATGTCTAGTTACTAGTGATGTTGAACTTCTTTCATTCTTTATTAGATATTTGTATTTTATACAATCAGTTTAATCATTTATTTTCCCCAGCCATTGTTCAGACTCTAATTTTTTCTTTAGTAATGTATCTGAGCTCTTTCTGCATAGGGATATTAATTTTTCTTCCTTTTTTTTTTTTTGACAGACATCTTTTTCTCCAGTTTCTTCTTGTCCTTTCATTTTGTTTGAAGTTTTTTGAAATACAGAAGTTACATAGTTTTTGTTCTTACAGTACAGGTTTTTCTTCGTGCATTTGTCCATAGATCAGCAGATACTTAATAATTACATTTAAAGGAACAAATAGGTATTATATTCATATACTAAAATTTGGAAGCAACACCAATATCCTACAATAGATTAACAGTTAAATTATAAACCATCTGTAAAATGGAATTACGAAACTATTAGAAATGGTATTTATGAAGTTTTTTTTTAATTGAGGTTTTGCTGATGTACAATATTATGTAAGTTTCAGGTATACAGTATAGTGAGTCACAGTTTTTGACGGTTGTCCTCTGTTTCTGCCTGTGTGCTTGCTAAGTCACTTCAGTCATGTCTGACTCTTTTTCACCCTGTGGACTGTAGCCCACCAGTCTCCTCTGTCCATGGGATTCTCCAGGAATGAATACTGGAGTGGGTTGCCGTGCCCTCCTCCAGGGGATCTTCCCGACCTAAGGATCTAACCTACCTGCCTGTCTTACGTCTTCTGCATTAGCAAGCAGGTCCTTCACCACTAGTGCCATCTGGGAAACACTTACTCTGTTTATAGTTATTATGAATATTGGTTATGGTCCCTGTGCTGTATAATGTCCTTGTAGCTTATTTATTTGGCACATAACAATTTGAACCTCTTCATCCCCTACCTCTGCCTCTCCTCTCTCCTTTGCCTTTCCTAGCTGGTAACCACTAGTTTGTTTTCTTTATCTGTGAGTCTGTTTCATTTTTTTGTTATATTTACTACTTTGTTGTGTTCTTTAGATTCCACATGTAAATGATAACATACAGGCCCTTACCTTTCTCTATCTGACATTGCATTTAATATAATCTCTTCCAAGTCCATGTTGTTGCAGGTGGCAAATTTTCATTCTTTTTTATGGCTTAGTAGTATCCCATTGTACATACATGTTTGTGGAGATACACACACACACACACACCCCACATCTTTTTTATCCATTCATCTGTTGATGGACAGTTGGGTTGTCTCCATATCTTGGCTGCTGCTGCTGCTGCTAAGTCACTTCAGTCGTGTCCGACTCTCTGCGACCCCATAGACTGCAGCCCACCAGGCTCCCCAATCCCTGGGATTGTCCAGGCAAGAACACTGGAGTGAGTTGCCATTTCCTTCTCCAACGCATGAAAGTGAAAAGTGAAAGTGAAGTCGTTCAGTCGTGTCCGACTCAGCGACCCCATGAACTGTAGCTTACCAGGCTTCTCTGTCCATGGGGTTTTCCAGACAAGAGTATTGGAGTGGGGTGCCATTGCCTTCTCCGCCATATCTTGGCAGTTGTATATAATGCTCCTGTGAACATCAAAGTACATGTATGTTTTTGAATTAGTGTTTTTGTTTCTTTCAGTTATATGCCCAGGAGTAGGAGTGGAATTGCTAGGTAATAGGGTAGTTCTGTTTTTATTTTTTTGAAAAACCTCCATACTGTTTTCTGCACTGACTGTACCAACTTACATTTCCACCAGCAGTGTATGGGGGCTCCCTTTTCTCCACTTCCTCATCAACATTTGTTATTGGTGCTCTTTTTGATTGATAGCCATTCTGACAGGTGTGAGGTAATAACTCATTGTGGTTTTAATTTGCATTTTTCTGATGACTAGCAGTGTTGAGCCTCTTTTCATGTGCCTGTTGGCCATTGGTATGTCTTCACTGAAAAAGTGTTTATTCAGGTCTTCTGGCATTTTTTAATCCAGTTATTTGTTTTTTTGATCTTAAGTTTTATGAGCAGTTTATGTATTCTGGATATTAACCCCTTACCAGTTTTCTCTCATTTGGTAGGTGGTGTTTTCATTTTGTTAACAGTTTTCTTTGCTCTGCAAAAGCTTTTAAGTTTAATTAGTTCTTGTTTATTGGAGAAGGAAATGGCTACCCACTCCTGTGTTCTTGCCGGGAGAATCCCAGGGATGGGGGAGCCTGGTGGGCTGCCATCTATGGGGTTGCACAGAGTTGGACACGACTGAAGCTACTTAGCAGCAGCAGCAGCAGGTCCTGTTTATGAAGATTTTTTTTTTATGATGAGGAAATTGTGTTAAATGAAAGATCATGATATAAAATTATGTATACAGTTGAACTCTAAACGTTAGTTGAATAGTCTTAGCTCAATGGGGGTATTAACAAAAATGGTATGTCTCCCTATTCCTAGAACACCCCCCAATTACTACTTTGAACTATACTTCTTTGAATTCCAGATTCCCATCATAACCTTTTGGACAGATTTTACACCATTCTCATTGCTCTTAGGTTTTTATAATAAACAGTCTAGTTTGAAAACTCCAGTCTCATCTCCAACCTAAATCTCTTCCTTCTTCCATGTAGTGGAAATCTAAACTGTGAACACAACTGAAGTCGGGAGGAGCAGTAGAGACTTGGTGGAGGTATTGGATTGGCCAAAAGATCTTATGGAAAGACCAGAATGAACCTTTTGGCCAACCCAATAGAGTATCCACCTTCTGCAGTACATTTTTATATTAGCCATTACACAGACTGTCTTGAAAAATGATTCTTAACCTTTTTTTTATGATGTGACACACATGTAGCCCATTTCCAAGGGTTTGATTGGACACTGATAAATCCAAACAAATCTGCAAGGAAGTATAGCAGGAATCATTTTGTTGAGGTAGCAGGTTATTTGCAAAAACATTTTATAAGCAAGTCAATAATAAAATCATTAAATGTCTCAAAATATTGTTTTATAAAGGAGAATATATAAATAATTAATTTTGAAATTTGTTTTTTGAAATTTTTGTAGTAAGTATTGATCTTTCCCCCACTGCATTCCACAGCCCCTGGTTGAGTAATTACACCAGTCATAGAATGAGCAGCAATAAACTTTTTTCAGATCTCAACATTAATAGAACTTGTTAGTAACATTTTTTTGGTTATCTTGACTTGGTAATTGAAACAGTTAAATGATGTTGTAAACAATAATGTTCTGTACATCTTTTTTGATGACATGTGGTACAGATTAAGCTACCAGACTGGGGAAGTGCACCAAGTCCAAATCACTGTACAGCTTTATAGACTAAGATGAGTTTTGAATTTTAATCTGAAGTATAGTTGCAGGTCATTGGAAAGTAGACAGAGGAAAAGCATGATAAAATTTGTATTTTTAAAAGATTACTTTGGATGTTATTTGGAGATTGATTTAGCAGAGGTCAAGAATGGAAGGTAGCTTAGTGTGCTGCTGTGGTAATGGAAAGATATTGAAGGATTTTTAAAGTATGGCCAGGACTTCCTAATAAATTGTATCAGATGTATGGAATCAGGATAGGTGAAGGGTCAGAGATAACTTAAGTTAACAGATTGAGCAGCTAGTTGACTGGTTGTACCATTTACTGAGATAGGGAACACTGAGGAAAAGACAACTCTATTCATGCTGCGCTAGGGAGATATATGCCTGTTTGACATATAAGTGGAGAGGTCATATAGGCAATTCGATAAGCTAAGCTAGGAGCTCAATGAAAAGGTCAGAGCCAGAGTAAAATTTATGATTACAGTAAAGTACCCTGACTTAGACATTAGGGTTTTGCATTTAAAATCATAGAACTAGGTGGGAACAGGTTTGGCACAGGAGGAGCCACATTTCAATAGGAGTAAATCAGAGTGGTATCTTAGAAGACAAAGAGAAAAGCACTTCACTATGAGGAGGGAGTGACCAACTCAGTTGAGTGCTAGAAGAAATCAAGTAAGGTGATTAAAAAGGATCGGTTGGATTTGACACACCGAAGTCATTAGTGAAATTAATGGATACAGTATTTCTTCATGTCTAAAACATTTTTCATGTTTTAACACCTCTGAGATAGGGATACATTTACAAAAGATGGTCAGTTCACCATTTAATTGGCAGTTTTTTATTCTGTTACATAAATAATAGTTCATCTTACAATTTATGGTATCTTGGATTTGATGAAATGTGACTTAAGTTGAGTGGTCGAGATAGAAATCTGATTAGAATGGATTGAAAAGAGACTGATACATGATTATCCTCATTTCTGTTTTCTGTGAAGATGGTTCTGACTTAGATATTGTTTTGTTAACTATTGGTATTTAAAGAATGGTGCTTCAAACCAGAACCAGATTGCCAAATGAAGTAAAGATGTAACATTATGCTGTATGCATTTTTTTAAAACATAAAAATACAGAACAGTAGAGTAGTCCTTACTCTTAAGAAATGGGAGCAAAAAAAGAAAGCATTAAGTATCTGTAGTAATTAAAAGATATTCTGTATATTCATAGTGAAAGTGAAAAGTGAGAGTTGCTCAGTTGTGTCCAACTCTTTGTGACCCCATGAACTATACAGTCCATGGAATTCTCCAGGCCAGAATACTGGAGTGTGGTAGCCTTTCCCTTCTCCAGGGGAATCTTCCCAACCCAGGGATCAAACCCAGGTCTCCCACATTGCAGGCGGATTCTTTACCAGCTGAGCCACAAGGGAAGCCCAAGAATACTGGAGTGGGTAGCCTATCCCTTCTCCAGGGGATCTTCCCGAGCCAGGAATCGAACCGGGGTGTCCTGCATTGCAGGCGGATTCTTTACCAACTGAGCTATGAGGGAATCCCTGTGTATTCATATTTAGCTCTAAATTCTTAGGGTAGATTGAAGAGCTAAGTAGCAGTGGAATAGTATAATAGAGTTTTCACAGAATAATTGCCAAATATAGTTTTGTTCAGCTTATTAAACATCTGTTTCTCTTTAGTCCCACCTTGTTTCTGCCTCAGCTCGTGCTTTCTCACCTGGAATCCTTTCAACCAGCAGGAATTTTTCCAGTATCTCTACCTACAACTCCTGGGTTCAGGCAAAAATTTTATTATAAGACAGCCACATGAAGTTTCATCCATATTTGATTTAGTTTTCTTAAACATCTTTTTTTTCTTCTTGATAGATACTCAGCTGTGCCTAATTCTCCAGTCTGTTCTTTCAGTACCTGTAGAACTCAATTGTTTGTTTATCCTCTGTCATGTTTCTTCTTGATATCTTCCACAGAATCTGTTTTAGGGGTTTTCCCATTTTTTGTTCCTTTTTTTCAATTTTCAGACTCTTGGCACTAGTTTTGTTTGCTCAATTTTATGTCAGTAAATTTCTTGCACATTGCAAATGTATAGGTATAAGTACAGTTGTACTTGTACCTACAGTTGTAGGTAACCCCTGTGTTTTGTGAGAAGGGAATATAGGATTTTATATTTGGTTATAGAGGTGCTTTTTATCTTAGGAAAAGGGTGAGATATTATATATCATTCTGAGTTGGGTCCCCCAAGGTATCTTATTTTGTTTTGTGAAATCTGTACTTACTAGAGAGTGGTGTTTGAATCAAGATATTTCTAATTCTGTAATATTAGTCAAACAACTCAATATTTTTGTTGCTTTCATACCCTGATCTGAAAAAAATGGAGTTTCATACCTGTGTTGAAGCAACATATTGTGTTGCTACTAGTTTATCACAAGGATTAAGTGAGACAAACACATAGCCCAGGGAGTGAAACTTATTACAGGCATAGAATATTCCATTGGTTTATGCTATCGTGTTTGATATTTCTCTCTCTCTTCCTTGTCTCTCCTACTCTCCCTTCCCTGCTTGATGTACCTGTCTTGCTCATTTAGCTGTGAGCTCCTTAAGCACACAGATTTTTTTATTTATCTCTGTGTCCCTATTGTTTTCCATGGGTGTGTGATTCAATAACCAAGTATTTGAATGATTATCAGTTCAGTTCAGTCATTCAGTCGTGTCCGACTCTTTGCGACCCCATGAACCACAGCCCGCCAGGCCTCCCTGTCCATCACCAACTCCCAGAGTTCACCCAAACCCATGTCCATCAAGTCGGTGATGCCATTCAGCCATCTCATCCTCTGTCGCCCCTTCTCCTCCTGCCCTCAATCTTTCCCAGCATCAGGGTCTTTTCAAATGAATCAGCTCTTCTCATCAGGTGGCCAAAGTATTGAAGTTTCAGCTTCAACATCAGTCCCTCCAATGAACACCCGGGACTGATCTCCTTTAGGATGGACTGGCTGGATCTCCTTGGAGTCCATGGGACTCTCAAGAGTCTTCTCCAACACCACAGTTCAAAAGCATCAGTTCTTCAGCGCTCAGTTTTCTTTATAGTCCAACTCTCACATCCATACATGACCACTGGAAAAGACATAGCCTTGACTAGACGGACCTTTGTTGGCAAATTAATGTCTCTGCTTTTTAATATGCTGTCTAGGTTGGTCCTAACTTTCCTTCCAAGGAGTAAGTGTCTTAATTTCATGGCTGCAGTCACCATCCGCAGTGATTTTGGAGCCCAGAAAAATGAAGTCAGCCACTGTTTCCCCATCTGTTTGCCATGAAGTGATGGGACCGGATGCCATGATCTTTATTTTCTGAATGTTGAGCTTCAAGCCAACTTTTTCTCTCTCCTCTTTCACTGTCATCAAGAGGCTCTTTAGTTCTTCCTCACTTTCTGCCATAATGGTGGTATCATTTGCTCGTAAGTAAATATTTGTATGAATGAGAGTAGAATGTGAAGAGCTGTGTGGAGGGCCAAGAATTAAGTGCTTGAGGCTATTAATGTGGGGGGAGAAAAGTCTTTGAATGAAGAACACTGAAAAGAAATGATTGGCAAGAAAAAAAGAACTAGAAAAGCTTAGTGATCAGTCATAAAATCAGCTGTTTTCAGTGTGACAGAGAGATCCAATTAGGATGATGACTAGGAAACATCCATTGTATTTGCTTATTTTTAACAAGTCTTTGACAGCAGTTTGAGTAAAGTGGTTGTGGATGGTGGGATGGGGAGCGAGAGGTTGTGTGAAAGTCAGATCATAATGGAGTAAGGAGTAACTGGGATTTGAGAAAGCAGATATGATACTTGTGGACTCCCTTGAAGGAATTCTGTTGAGAAGAAGAGACATTAGAAGCTTGCTAAAGAAGAAATCTAGAGTCAAGGGAAAAATGCTTTGGTTTTGTGTGTTTTGTCTTATAATTATTGTTTATTTTTTGTGGGCACCATTTCATAGGCCATAGCAAAGAAGCTTGATAAGTTGAAAGTAGATTTTTCAAATGAGGGGATGACAGGCAGGAGGCAGAAAAGAATGAAACAGCATGCTCAGACAGAGAAGTTATTTCTCCGTGAGAGAAGGAACCCTCTCATACCATAAAACTAGAGAAGAAAGGAAGAAAGAGTGAATGTCTACATAATGTCAAAAGTTCCTTCTAGATCTCTACAGATGTATAGATCTGTATATGTAGAGACCCAGGTTTGACCTCGGGCTTAAGAAAATAAATCTCAAGAAACTTCTGAAGTCTGCCAAATATGTTGGTTTGTATTTAAGTCAAATTTGTAACCTGCTGCTGCTAAGTCGCTTCAGTTGTGTCCGACTCTGTGTGACCCCATAGACGGCAGCCCACCAGGCTCCACCGTCCCTGGGATTCTCCAGGCAAGAACACTGGAGTGGGTTGCCATTTCCTTCTCCAATGCGTGGAAGTGAAGTCACTCAGTCGTGTCTGACTCTTAGCGACCCCATGGACTGCAGCCCACCAGGCTCCTCCATCCATGGGATTTTCCAGGCAAGAGTACTGGAGTGGGGTGCCATTGCCTTCTCTGAATTTGTAACCAACTAGTCTTTAATGAGTTTTGTGTGTTTCTAAGAGGAAAACAAAAGAGAGAGAGAGAGAGAGGTAATTTCATGGAGTTGCTTGCTGAATGAATCTGAATAGCCTACTCAGGTAAAATCATTTTTTTCCTAAATTGCTGCTGTTCCTTTTAGATGTACATCTTGGATTGCTCTAATACTTGGCAAGTCAAATGATATGATTTATAATGAATGTTACTAGTTACCCTATGAAAGGTTGTCCTATCTTAGGTCTTAGCAGTATGTAATATTAGTTACACATGTTAAAGTATACCAACATTACTGTTAGAGCACTTCTGACTTAATACTAATCCTTGCTTATGTTTTCCTTTCAGTTATTACAAGAACTGTGTACAGTGTTTAATGTAGATTTACCATGCCGTGTGAAGTCTTCCCAGTTGGGAATTATCAGCAATAAACAGACGCATACCAGCGCCATAGTGAAGCCACAGTCTAGCTCCTGTTCCTATATCTGCCAGCACTGCCTCGTTCACCTTGGAGACATTGGTGAGCCCTTGGTGTGAAGGAATTGATAATACATTCATGCTTTTCTTTGGAGCAGTCATAGAAAGATTATTCTCTTTTAAACAAGCGTACACATACAACTTAGATTGTCATAAGAGAAAACTATTAAGATGTATTTTAAGAAACTTTTATTTTCTGAATGCTTCGGGATTGACAAAGGATTTTGAAGGAAGTAACTTTCATATTCAGATTTTATGCAGATGTAGGCAAATAATAAACCAGCAAAAATATAATCAAAGCTTAATTTTTCAAAGTGATGCCATAATATTTTCTGAAAGACTGTATTCCTTTGGAATTGTGGAGTTTATAAAAATTACTCCTTCTGAAGCTGGGTTGCCTTCTTTTCTTCCTACCAGTGCATTAAAAGTTCATTTTTAATTGTTTACTTTTTACATTTCTATTTGTACTTCCATTTTATGTATTTTATCTGGGAATGTTATGTAATATATATATCCTTGTTCATTCCTTTAAGGTGACCTAAAAAGGGTTGTGAAACAAATTAACTATAGGATTATGTTTTGACTGTCCTGAAATAACAAGGAGTGGATTTACATTCAGAGATTTTTAGATTTCTTGATGTCATAAATCATTCACTCCAGGAGAGGTCACATCAAAGCAAACACCAGTTTCTACAGGGAGATTCAGCGAGTAGTAGTATATCTAGATTGCTTTTGCTTTCAGTGTGTTCTTTGCACACACATAAATAATATTTCAATAGGTATGAAGCATTTTTCAAAATCACTTTATAAAGATATTAAAGAAATACATAAATTTCAGATCATATTGTATAGTGTTTTTTGTTTTGTTTTGTTTTTAAGTGCCATATAACTCGCCCCTTCTTGTGCGCCGGCCCCAGGTCGCCAGCATAGTCCGTAGTGGGAGCTGGTGATGGCATGACGCTGGAGGACCTGAAAATGGGGCCTAGGTAAGCTTTAAAGTTGGTTACATGCTGAATGTCCCAGATAGGGAAGGCCGGATGGACACTTCACACGTAATCCTATAGTTAATTTGTTTTAAAATACTTTGTCTTTAATCATCTTAATTTAATTTTAATGTATTTATTAACTTTAAATCTTTAAACTATAGCTGTTTTGGAATTACCCTAATGGTTGTTTTTATCTGTGTGTTTGTTTTTAAACTGAGGGTTTTTTTTTCCTTCCTCTTAGCTCGATACAGAAACCAGACCAGCCAGGCAGAGTCCTACTATAGGCATGCGGCTCAGCTTGTCCCCTCTAATGGTGAGTTGGTTATGACACTTTACTCTCAGTAGAAAAATAGAAAATAGATAGTTCAGGGCTCCTCTTTTAAGTGGTAAGAAGCCAAAAGATATTTTCCATTTTGGTATTGATTATTGTATTTTTCCTTTTAACTGTACATTCTGTGTAATTGGAAATAAAAATATTATTACTGTTGTCAGTAAAGCGCTATGAATAGAATATCCTAAGAATTAGTCTGGGGGAGGAGCTAAGATGGCAGACGAGTAAGATGGAGAAAATACTTTCTCCTCCACAAATCCATTAAAAGAACATTTGAATGCTGAATAAATTCTATAAAACAACTTCTGAATGCCGGCAGAGGACATCACGCACTTAGAAAGACAATTCATTGTCTTCAAAACGAGAAAATGAGCCCTGCGGTAACTCCTTTTGCGGAGAAGTGGCGCAGACACCAGCATTTGCTATTGGTAAGCGGGGGGCTGGGCTAGGAGGAGCGGTGAGGCCTGCATCGCTTTGAGAAAGGATTTGGCCTGGCTATCTCGGGCGCTATCTGAGCGAAATAACCAGACTGTCAGTTATCTACTACATCAAAAGCCAGCCATAACTTAAGACACCACCAGGACTACGTACGGAACAAAGGGCTGTACAGAGTTGGCCGGCTGCAGGCCGTCCCACTCCGGTGACAGGCAGCCAGGGCCAGAGGCGGGCAATCACAGCCCTAGAGAGACACTGTCTATGGAACTGTGAGTACGTTTCTGTGCTGACTCACGCTTCTTGGGGCTCTGGATGGTCAACATCTGCCTGAGAAAGTGCGCCGGTTGTATACCCAGAAAACTGAGCCGCGGGGAGGCAATAAGTCACAGCAGCTGTGCTCACTAAACACTTCATCACCTGCGCTACTCAGATCTGGGAAGGGCATAAAACGCAGACTCAACCGAGTCTGTGCTTCTGAGGATTATCCGAGTGCCTGAACCTGGCCGGCTTAGATTTTGGTGTTCATCTCTGCCCCCTCTGTAACAGGGCAGAGATCAGATATTGAACAGACCTGTAAACTGCCTCAATAAAGAGAATTCAACAAACTACCAGAGATAGTAAGGACACTCTAAACTTGGCAATTTTAACAAAATGAAGAGACAAAAGAATACCCAGCAGCTAAAGGAACAGGCTAGATGCCCACCAAACCAAACCAAAGAGGAAGAGATAGGGAATCTACCTGATAAAGAATTCTGAATAATGATAGTGAAATTAATCCAAAATCTCGAAATTAAAATGGAATCACAGTTAAAGAGTCTGGAGACAAGGATTGAGAAGATGCAAGAAAGGTTTAACAAGGACCTAGAAGAAATAAAAAAGAGTCAACACATAATGAATAATGCGATAAATGAGATCCAAAACACCCTGGAGGCAACAAATAGTAGAATAACAGGGGCAGAAGATAGGATTGGTGAATTAGAAGATAGAATCCTAGAAATAAATGAATCAGAGGAGAAAAAAGAAAAACGCATCAAAAGAAATGAGGCCAATCTCAGAGACCTCCAGGATAACATTAAACGCTACAACATTCGAATCATAGGAGTTCCAGAAGAAGAATATAAAAAGAAAGACCATGAGGAAATACTTGAGGAGATAATAGTTGAAAACTTACCTAAAATGGAGAAGGAAATTACCACTCAAGTCCAAGAAATCCAGAGAGTCCTTAACAGGATAAACCCAAGGCGAAACACCCCAAGACACATATTAATCAAATTAACAAAGATTAAATATAAAGAACAAATATTAAAAGCAGCTAGGGAAAAACATCAAATAACTCACAAGGGAATTCCCATAAAGATAACAGCTGATCTTTCAATAGAAACTCTCCAAGCCAGGAGGGAATGGCAAGACATAATTAAAGTGATGAAAGAAAATAACTTACAGCCTAGATTATTGTATCCAGCAAGGATCTCATTCAAATATGAAGGAGAAATCAAAAGCTTCACAGATAAGCAAAAGTTGAGAGAATTTAGCACCACTAAACCATTTCTCCAACAAAAACTAAAGGACATTCTCTAGATAGGAATCACTAAAAGGGTGTATAAATTCGAACCCAAAACAATAAAGTAAATCCTATTTATCAATAATTGCTTTAAACGTTAATGGGCTGAATGCCCTAATCAACAAAGACTGGCCGAATCAATACAAAAACAAGACCCCTACATACCTTGTCTACAAGAGACAACCAAAAGACTAAAATGGGTCAAATGGATACAAAAACTAGACCCCTATATATGTTGTCTACAAGAGAACCACCTTAAAATAGGGGATATATACTGACTGAAAAAGAAGGTCTGGAAAAAGATTTTCTATGCAATTATGGACCAAAAGAAAACAGGAGTAGCAATACTCATATCAGATAAAATTGACTTTAAAGATCCTGAAAAGGAGACAATCAAGGTTATACATAACGACTTAAAGGAACAATCCAAAAAGAAATTATAACAATTATAAATATATATGCACCCAACATTGGAGCACTGATATATCTAAGACAAACATTAATTACTATGATAGAAGAAATATGCAACAATACAATAATAGTGGGAGACTTTAATACCCCACTTATATAATCTGGCTGTAATAGACAAAGTAAAGAGGAAAACATATTCACTTATGAGCCTCAAAAAATTCAGTTCACTCAGGAGAGTTTAAAAAAAAAAATAGACTTATTTGTTCACTCTGTAAAGGTTTATTGACTATTTTATGGGTCTGGTACCACTTTGGGTAGTAGGGAGGAAGAAGTGACAAATGTGATCCTGTGCTAAATAATATAGTGTGGTAAAGATAGACCTACCAATACAAAATACCAAGATGTGCCTAAGATGAGGACACCCAAACTGGACTTTTTGTTTCCTGAACTTTTCATTTCCAGATCAAACCTCCTAATATAGAATGAATTCAACATGATTTTTTTTAAGTGTTCTTTGTGATTAAAAACAGAAAGCCATTAGTTCAGAAATTACATATACTCCTCCCCACCATCACTCCCCTTCTTTGTTCCCATTTCCCTCCCACCCTCATTGATCCTTTCCTTTGTCCATTTTCCCCTGCAAAAAAAAATAAAAATAAAAAATCCTTACATTTGCAGAGCTGCATAATACAGTCTGTAGTTACCAAAAAAAAAAAGAATACCCTCTAATGTGATCTAAAATTGCTTCAACAACTGGCTTCCCTAATAATAATAATAATTTTCTTTTTAATACCATAATTTCCCTCCTAGAAAAATTCTCTCTTATTATAAAAAGATAATGCTTTTGTCTTTTGATGGCTCTCTAAATGGACATTAGGAGTGATTCTTGAATTAAATTACTGTAGGTGTTTGGTGATATGCATTCTTGTTAAGCCACATTGAAAGTCCGTTAGATTCTAAAGGAGTCACTTGCAAGCAGGGATGGTATTTGGACACGCTGTTCCATGCTGTCTGTGGCTGCTTTCCCACTGCAGTGGCAGAGTTGAGTAGTTGTGATAGAGACTGGCCCACAAAGCAAAAAATACTTACTGTCTAGTCTTTTCCAAAGTCTTATTTGAACTTAGAGTGCCCTCCACCCTAATCATATGACTTTTTAACGTATGTGCCATCACTAAAGTGTGCTGCTAGGCCATTTTTAATGAGCTAGTCATGGGATTTACTTTATAAAATGCTCCCCATTGTTAATACAGAGATTTAGAAACTGACCTTCTGCATTCTGTGATAGCAAGATTTCATGCATCTTGGATTACTTTAGAATCTTACCTTTCTCCTCTAGGTCAGCCTTACAATCAGTTGGCTATCTTAGCTTCTTCCAAAGGAGACCATCTGACTACAATTTTCTACTACTGCAGAAGCATTGCTGTGAAGTTCCCTTTCCCAGCTGCCTCTACTAATCTACAAAAAGCACTTTCTAAAGCACTGGAAAGGTAAGGTTGACTTTTCCAAATGGACTCAAATTTGGGCATACAAGAAATAATGGCCAGTTGCTCATGCTTCCTGTCTCTCATATTCACCTAAAATCTAAACATATGTATTATAACAGTTTTGCATGTAGTCGCCACTTAATTTCAACCGGTCAACCTCTGAGTTGTTCCCAGTGGAGTAGTACAGGCTGCTGAGTACTAATTCATCTGAGCATGTTAGAGTTGAAAAGTCAGTGAGAGCACAATCTGCTCCCTGACTCACAGGTGCTCAAATGATGTGTTTTTGCAAATCAAAGTCTCCTGTAAGACATTTTAGCCATTTTGCTGCTTAAGATTCATGAAAGTTTTTCTTTCATTTCAGCCGGGATGAGGTGAAAACCAAATGGGGTGTTTCTGACTTCATCAAGGCCTTTATTAAATTCCACGGTCATGTGTACCTGAGTAAGAGCTTGGAGAAGTTGAGCCCTCTTCGAGAGAAGTTGGAAGAACAGTTTAAGGTTAGATTTTTTTAAACAGAATTTTTTCTTGTCTAAATGAGGAAGCATATGATTTGGAGGAGACTCACTCCCAGTTTTATGTCATTACTTAATTATGAAATGTTGATAAAACCTAAATTTAAAGCATGTGAAATTCTGGCAAACCGCATTCCTTCAGTTTAAACTGAGGTACTGTCTATATAAAGAAATACAGCAGACATGTTTTCACTAAGTAGCTGCCATTTGGCAGAAAATATCATAGTGGGAAAAGAAAAATTTTCCTCCTTCCCTCTCAGATCAAGCACCTTTCTTTTCTCAGTTTTGGAAGTCCTGCATTTGATGTTTTCTGTATTTAGATGTGATTTGGTTGCCTACTTTATTGATAGTAATTCCATTCTGCGAACTGAGCTCATTGTTCTTACTGTGCTTTGATCCCTCAGAATTTGTGATTGACTGAAGGAAAGTAATGAGAATTTCATTCAGCAGGCATATATTTCACTAATTTGTACAAGGAGATAAAATTAAGGACCTTTTTTCTAGTTATATGTACGAAAATAATTTTTATTAGTATATTAACTTAGTTTAAATGATGTAGTAAAATATGTATAATATTGGAGGAGTTAAAATTAACTGTTATTTTTAGTTCATTTATTCAACAAATATTTGACTAGTATGTATCAGTCACTGTTTTAGTCACTGAAATCAGCAATGAACAAGACAGTCTCAAAGAACATATTTCTAGGTTACTTTTGAGTGTCTATACACTTGGGAAATTGTCTGTAACTATGGTTTTTCCTGTGGTCATGTATGGATGTGAGAGTTGGACTGTGAAGAAGGCTGAGTGCCGAAGAATTGATGCTTCTGAACTGTGGTGTTGGAGAAGACTCTTGAGAGTCCCTTGAACTGCAAGGAGATCCAACCAGTCCATTCTGAAGGAGATCAGCCCTGGGATTTCTTTGGAAGGAATGATGCTAAAGCTGAAACTCCAGTACTTTGGGCACCTCATGCAAAGAGTTGACTCATTGGAGAAGACTCTGATGCTGGGAGGGATTGGGGGCAGGAGGAGAAGGAGACGACAGAGGATGAGATGGCTGGATGGCATCACTGACTCGATGGACGTGAGTCTGAGTGACCTCCGGGAGTTGGTGATGGACAGGGAGGCCTGGCGTGCTGCGATTCATAGGGTTGCAAAGAGTTGGACCCAACTGAGCGACTGAACTGAACTGAACTGAGGAATTGTCTGTAACTGGGAAATTGTCTGTGAAGTATTATACAGGTTTCACACTCCAGAGATTGTAGAACTTAGTTAAGAGACAGTAAATTAGCCAGATACAATCAGTGTGAAATTGTTTTTATAGACTATCATTTTTTAGTTGATACTTTTTTGTGTAAGAGATTGGTATAACTATAGTAACTATAATAGAAATAGTTTGTTTTTGAAATAAGCTTCAAATAAGCTTCTAGAGTCCCTTGCTGTTCTCTGCTTCTGTTAGTGACCTATTTAAACTTAGCCCATGATTTATGGGGTTGGGTACATGAAAGAAACAACCAACTTTTTAAAGCCCTAGGCTGTTCAGCCTAGAAAAAACAAGTCTAAATATTATTCATTTTAAGTTTTCAGATACATGAAGGATTATTTTAAAAGAACACATCTTTGTCTTCCTGAGGTCAGAAATAAAATCTTAAAATTTAAACAGAGACCTGTTGGGGGTTACTAAGAGGTCTCTCTTTTGAGAGCTTAAAAGTCAGATTGACAGCCATGTTTCTTGAATGGTTTAGGTGCAGTCTCATTGAATAGCAGGGGGTTGGACCAAATGATCTTTTGAGATTGCTTCCAGCTCTGGTTCTATTCATGATATACTCTGTAAATGGGGAGGGATGGGGGACCTACCTTCATGAGATCTTCTCTAAGTCATTCTCATATAGAAGCTAGTCAATTTTGTATTTGGTTCAACCTCAGACACTAATACTGTCTTCAGATATATATTTTTGCATGTGAAGTTCTGGTGGGTGTATGTGGGCAATTGCTAAAATAACACTTTAAAGTATTATTCCAACACTCTGAAGTTAAACATAGTATGAGGCAGATCTATTTTAAACCTTAGCCAGTATTGAAATGTCAGAAGAACATTGTTCGAGTGAAATTTTAGCATAGTTGAGTAAGTATTTCTAAAGCTTTTACAGATAATTAGTATTATCCACATGTAAACCTCAGTGTATCTGTCTTACCAGCAAGTCTTTATCTACTAAGCAGAAACATGTACCAACTTGAGAGATCCTTAAGTCCTCATCAGAGGACTTAAGATCTGGGTTTAGGAACTGAGATACACGCCTTTTATGTCTGTTAAATGTGTGCTGTTTCTTAACAGTATTTAGTTCAGTATAATCCTTAACTGCTGTTGAAAGTGTCTTTGAGTAACAAAAAGTCAGTCCCCGTTTAACCTGTTACTAAAATGCAATCCAAATGTTATGAAATTACAAGTTAATAGTTATGTATTTCTAAAAGTATGGGTTATTCCTTCACTAAGTATTTGAGCCCTATTGTATACTCTGCACTTCTCTCACTTCTCTAAGCTCTTAGAGATATAGGGGAGAACAGGACACAATCTGTACCTTCATGAACTTGCATTATCATTTGCTAGTACTAGGCTGCTCTCATATGCTATGTTTCTGTACATAAACTAGGAAAAACTTTTAAAATTCTGTTCAGTAGAACATTGCCTTCTAAAATAAATGCCACTGGATTTATAGATACAAGGGATACATTACTATAAATTATACTCATAGAAAAGCCTACTTCTTGAAAAACAATATTCTCATGCCAATCTTATGTGTTTATGTAAATAGTCAGCTGATCTGTAAAGTTGGATGTAGAGAACGAAAGAAGAGTTTTACAAGAGCACTCTGGGAACGAAATAGCATTTCAAGATATTCAGAGTAAAGGAAAGAAAAATGGTCGATGCCATTTGAAAAGAAGTAAGCATTCTTGATGTATATACTGGAAAGATAGATGGCAGGATGATAGGGAGAATAGAATTAGAAATAGAACCGTCTTTTTTCCAATGATAATGTGAAAGATCTTGTTAGTAGAATTGTGGAACTTATTCTGGATGTTTCACATTCTTTATGGTTAAAAAAAAAATCTCAGAACAGGCTGGACACAGGCAGCTATAAATTTCTGAGATGTTAGGATCTCTTGTCACTGTGTAAGTGACATAATCCGTTTCCCATCATAAGGCTAGTGGCAGTGAACCCCACTTTCTCCAGAAGTTTTGCCTGGGGAGGGAGGGTATTTGGCCGTGGCTGAAGTGTAAGGTGAAACCAGGATGTCATCTCTAATAGCTATCAAGTTTGTCAGGAACTTGTGTTGGAAAACTGTTCTCTGTGGGAGTACTCTACACTACTGCAGATACTGAGGTAACAGGGTGATGAAGTTAAGGCACCTGAGAGCGTGCAGGTGAAGCCTTCCTCACAGGGATGCTCAGCAGGTCACTGAGCACACACTTCTTAAGTCAAAGAAATGTGGTTGTGAAGGCCGTTGCTTTCCTGATAGAGGAACGTGTCAGTATAATTATTTGTACAAATGCCTATTCAGTTCAGTTCACTCGCTCAGTCATGTCCAACTCTTTGTGACCCCATGAGCCGCAGCACGCCAGGCCTCCCTGTCCATCACCAGCTCCCGGAGTCCACCCAAACCCATGTCCATTGAGTCGGTGATGCCATCCAACCATCTCATCCTCTGTCGTCCCCTTCTTCTCCTGTCTTCAGTCTTTCCCAACATCAGGGTCTTTTCAAATGAGTTGGCTCTTCGCATCAGGTGGCCTATAATACTTGTTAATGACTGCTTTGGATTATCATTTACCCTGTGTTTCAGATATGTTTTTGCTATATATCTCATTTATAAATACATTTCTTTAAATGTGTCAAGCCTTTGAAAGAGTAAACTTTATGACCAAGTTTGGAAGACATTTGTTACGTGCCAAGAGTTCAGAAACATGTATTTTGCCTCTTTTTACTTGAAATTTTGATTTTCACTAAGTGCACCTATTTTGTCGTCATTGGTCCTGGTTTCATATTTTAGTATGTTTCCATCTCTTACAAAACAGCTTCTGATGAATTTAAAATGTATAAATTTATTAATAGTCCTCTAAAAAGTTTTTCTCAGATCATATTAAAAAATACATAGTTTCTTGCAGTAAAAAGCATTGTTAAAAAAAAAAACAACAAAAAACAGCTCTGTGGTAACTGGGTTAAATCTTTTCAGGGCAGAGAGTCAACCTGAGAAACATCAGACTGCATCATATTCAATTAAAATACTCATCTATAAATGTTACCCTTGTGGTTTAAATGCAGACTGCCAGTTTAATTGTGCTGAAGACAGCTTCAGTTCTTGATAATATATTCAGTATTCCTATCTTCTTTTACAGAGGCTGCTATTCCAGAAAGCTTTCAACTCTCAGCAGTTAGTTCACGTCACTGTCATTAACCTGTTTCAACTTCATCATCTTCGTGACTTCAGCAACGAAACGGAGCAGCATAGTTATAGCCAAGATGAGCAGCTGTGTTGGACACAGTTGCTGGCCCTCTTTAGTGAGTATTAAATCATTTAACTTCCTGTGGCATCTTTTTTGAGAAGCATGAACTTTGACATTTTCATCATTGCAACAAACCATTAGTAACATGGAAAAGTGTCTATTTTGTAATACTGAATCAGGAGGCCTAAACCCTAAGTTCTCTCCTATTATCTGCTGACATCCCCCTCATCAACTGTATCTATGACATTTCTAATGTAGAAAAGATGTCTTTTTAGAAGGAAGCTGTAAGATATTTGTTAAGTAGCATACAGCCCAAGGCTCGTAGTAATATTTTAATTTGGACTGGTACACAATTTCAAATATTTCATTCTTTGTGCACACATTTTTTCTTTAAGTGTCTTTTCTTGGCATCCTGTGCAAGTGTCCTCTCCAGAACAAGTCTCAGGAGGAATCCTACAATGCCTATCCCCTACCTGCCGTCAAGGTGTCCATGGACTGGCTGAGACTCAGACCCAGGGTGTTTCAGGAGGCAGTGGTGGATGAAAGACAGTAGTAAGTAACTCGGAATTTCCCATTAGCTGTGTGCTTTGTTTGTTTGATATCCACAGATATGTAGAAACTGCCTTCTAACACAATATTGGAACAGTGGAGGACTTATATTTTCCACCTACTCTCTAGAAATTGAACTGAAGACTTCTTTGTAATCTTTTCACTTACTTGTTTGAATTCCTCATGGGAGGCACAGTCTTTGATATCTGACTGTGCTCCCGCATTCCTGCTTGCCATCCTGGGGAAAGGCATTTTTCACATTGCAAAATGAAATAGTTTGTTTCTTATTCATTACAATACACCCCAGTTTTCTGTTTAGGAATTGAAGGGAAGAGATTTTTTACTTCTTCCATTCTTTTTTTTAACTAAGCTGTTAGATGCTGACTTTCAGTAACACGCAGTTTGAGTTATATTTGTTCTAAGCATAGAGGATTGGATATTATGTGGGCTCTCATGATTCTCTACTCAGAATATTCCTGACAGTTCTTAGGAATTATTCATTAGACAGTGACAAATGAAAGCTTTCAGTTTACCTTTGGCCATAGGAATAAATGGGCTTCCCTGGTGGCTCATTGGTAAAGAATTCATCTGAAAGTACAGGAGCCGCAGTTTCAATCCCTGGTCAGAAAGATCCCCTAGAGAAGGAAATGGCAACCCACTCCAGTATTCTTGCCTGGAAAATTCCATTGTCAGAGGAGCCTGGCAGGTTATATAGTCCATGGTTTCACAAAAGAGTCAGACATGATGTAGCCCCTAAATAACAATAGAATAAATATTTGCAGTAAGGCTTTGCAGTGAGTGAGAAGCTTCTCTCCTGCATACTTTGATGATGGATATTGGGAGAGTCTCTGAAATTTCTACTTTGTGGCTCAGCATCTACATATTGACCAAGGTCACAACCTGAAAAATGTCCTAGCCACATCCAGGACCCCATGATCCCTCTTATTTTGTGCTTGTCTTACCTCTTCTCCCCTCAAATCTAACTTTAAGCGCCTTCATTTTTGATATTGTCATGAACAGAGTTTAGCAACATAAGCACAGCATACTACACTTCTCTTTTTCATGCCAAGGTAGTAAAGTTATATTTTAAATAGTGTTTTCTTGCACAGAGTTTTCATTTCTTAACCAGAAGCTATACCTTTTTCCTTACGTGTACTTTAGAACTTGTGTTTGGTTCAGTAAGTTGTATTAGTAATGTTAGGAAAAAGCATTGATATTTTTATTTAGTTTTTTTTGTTCCTATACAGTGAGTGATCTTTTAGGCCCATTCTGTGCATTCCCATTTCTTTTCTTTTTTTTTTTTTTTAATTGTTTTTCACTGTGCCACATAAGTGGCAGGATCTTCGTTCCCCCACCAGTGATTGAAGCTGGGTCACAACAGCGACAGCCCCGAGTCCTGACCTTGGGCTGCCAGGGAACTCCCTGTGCATTCTTATCATCGCAGAGGATATTCAGCCAGAAGAAATAGCTTTATTTTCAAACTTCTTTCCTTTTTCTTCCATATCATTTACTCTTTTCCCTTTCTTCTCTCAGATTTATTGGGATCTTTAAATTATGTCCTTGCAGGTATTTTATCTTAAAGTATGTTATTACTCATTTTTGGCTAGTTTGAGGTATTTCTCTAAAACTGAAGATTTTCTAGTGTGTCTGATACATCAAGGTGTAATAATCCTCATATCTTTTAAATGAGGGAAAAACAATTTTCTGAACTTCAAGTAACCTTCAGTTTCTTGCTTTTGACCATTATAATTTCTAGAACTTGTTTTCTTCTATACTTTTTTGAGAACATGTTCTCTTAGACTGATAAGTACATGAAATAGAGTTAGACTTAAGTAACCCACAGTGGGGTAAAGCAGTATGTCATTAAGTCATTTCTTATACTCTTTTTTGTCTGTTTCTTGAGATTTCATATTTGTTGCATAGAGACATTGTTCTAGTCTAACATGCTTTTTTAGGTTATTAACCTTCCTTTTCAACTGTCTGTTAATTCATTACATCCTCAAAGGCTTGTAGCAGACATTTATTCTTCAATGTTGTTTCCTTATATATTTTTTCTATATTATTCATTTATATATATTTTAAAGTAGCATATTCCTGTATTATATGCTGTCAGCATAATAATTGTATTACAGCTGTCAGCTTCCAGGTTTTTTCTCTGATGTGATGATGTGCATCCGGTCTTTCTATCCTGGGCAACTCACCCTGGGCATTTTAAATTTTTTTAAAGCCACACTCTTTTACCAACATGGTGGTTACATATTTCTAGAAAAATCTTAATATTATCTTAAGTAGATTGTAATTATTTTTAGTATTTTAACTAAGTATTAAGAATATTTTTTAATATTTTGCAAACTTTGGCAAAGGTTTGATGTTAGGAGACAGAAGTAAGGACATTGTAACAATGTGAACTTTTTTATATCATAAAGAAAAAGGCTTATTCATCACTTTCAATGTGATTTGACTATGATGTAACCACATCCCCTGTCACAGATTAAGAACTAGTAATGGGCTCCATAACTGATAATGTATGTGAAAAATATAAAAACATAATGTGCTATTTTTCTGGTCAAAGGTTTCTCAGTAAATATCCATTTTCAGTGAATAAAACTGGCAAGTCAATTTTTATGATTGTTAAATTTAGGAACCTGGGGACCGATCTGCAGTAGTAGGTCTCTGTTACGGAAGTTTGGCTGCTCTGGTGTATCTTATCTAGACACATTTGTAATTATATTTTAGGAAATCATAACAGCATTTAAAATGCTAAACCAAGAAAAAAATACATAGTCTAGGTCCTGTTGGTAACATTTTTATGGCTTATTAGCATTCTGGTTTCTCATGCAGAAATAAAGTCTGAACTATCTGTTTAATTTACAGCATTTGGCCGTGGCTAATTTCTCTTCTGAACAGTTTCCATCCCCATGAAGAAGATCTTTCAAGTACTAATGGTAAGAGCTCCCTTAACCTTGTGTTGCTGACATTGTTCTCCATCACTAACAGTGGGCTTAGTGAAAGTGAAAGTCGCTCAGTTGTGTCCAACTGTTTGCGACCCCATGGACTATGCAGTCCTTGGAATTCTCCAGGCCAGAGTATTGGAGTGGGTAGCCTTTCCCCTTCTCCAGGGAATCTTTCCAACCCAGAGATTGAACCTAGGTCTCCCACATTGCAGGCGAATTCTTTACCAGCTGAGCCACAGAGGAAGTAAACAGTGGGCTTAAGGCCAGAGAAAAACAAGCTTTTGTTCTTAAGTGTTTGACTTTAAATTCAGTACCTCAGAGGAGACTTTGTGCTTTGCATTGGTTAAGTGGGTGGAAATAGAGGTAATAATCCTCTTGTAGTTTTATTCTCCTGTTCTGCTTCATTTGAATAGGAGTCCAAAGAGTAGTGTTTTCAGATTCTTTCCATCTTCCCTTCTTCCTCATTCTTACTAGTTATTTTTTTGGGGAACTAATGTGAACAACATTACTCTGTCAAAATAATACTTGCTTATCAGGACATTTGGGACATACAAACATAAAAAACACAAGTCCCCCTTAGTTCTCTTGTACAGAAATACTCTGTGTACTATTGACGATACTCTCTTTTCTTTGAGGCTTTTACTTCTTTGTACATACACATACCTGCATGTGATTGATATCATATCGTTAAAGTTATGTGATATAGTCCACAAGAATCTGCCTGCAATACAGGAAACCTGGGTTTGATCCCTGGGTCTGGAAGATCCCCTGGAGAAGGAACTGGCAACCTACCCCAGTATTCTTGCCTGGAGAATTCCATGGACAGTGGAGTCTGGTGGGCTACAGTCCATGGGGAGTGGACCCGACTAAGCCACACACACACACACACACACACACACACACACACACATGCTTTATAAATTTAACAAGATACTGTTAGAATTTTTCTTTGTCATTTAAACATTTTGGAACATGATTTTTTAAAGGCTGCTTAGTATTCCATCCTATGGCTATGCCGTAATTTATTTAATCATTATCCATTTGCTTAAAACTTTGCCCCATTATAAGTACCACTGCACTGAACAAACTGTAATTGACTCCTTTCTGATTATTTTTCTTCCATTAGATCAGTGCCCCTCACATCATATTTGCAAATGAATCACTTGGGATCTTGTTAAAATGCAGTTTATGATTCCGTAGGTTTGGGATAATGCCCAAGATTCTGTATTTCTTACAAGCTCCCGGGTGATGTAATGTTGATATTCAGTGCTTTGAGTTAACAAGGAGATAATCTAAACATTGTGATTAATGGATCAAGCTATGAATGTTTAAGGCTGCTAGGGGAAAAATAGTCCATCGTACCCATCCTCCTCAGCCTTGAGTCGTAGGTGAGTATGAGGGCAGTGTCACGGGCTCAGACGCCACAGGTAGGGGCTTGACAGGTAAGTTATTTTATCACAGTAACTATAAAGAGGAACAGAGAACTATGAGCATTAATCTTTCTTTCTGTCTAGAAAATATTCTTTTTTTAATATAGGAAGCAATATCCTGCTGAACAATAATATTTTAATTAAAATGTTTACAAGTCTTGATTTCTGCCATTCTCTAGCAACACCACTTCCAGAGGAGTTTGAGTTACAAGGATTCTTGGCTTTGAGACCTTCTTTCAGGTAGGTGGCCTTTGTCACTGTTTTCCTAGAGTATAAAAAGGCTTCCTAATGTACTTCCCTACTTAAAAGTTCTCTCCTTAGTCGATTTTTATTCTGCTTCTGCAATTATAAAGTATAGATTTTTCTGATGTCCCATTACTAGTACAGAAAACTTCAATTTACACATCCCCGGTTGTTAAAATATCTTTTGTATCTCGATGTCCAAAAGCTTAGTTTTTCAGCCATATTTCTGCGACTTTCACCCCCTTCCCCCTCCAGTAGTTACACGTTATACATAAACTGTGACCTGTACTTAAATCAGATCGGATCAATCGCTCAGTTGTGTCCGACTCTTTGTGACCCCATGAAGCGCAGCACACCAGTCCTCCCTGTCCATCACCAACTCCCGAAGGTCACTCAGACTCACATCCATTGAGTCAGTGATGCCATCCAGCCATCTCATCCTCTGCCGTCCCCTTCTCCTCTTGCCCTCAATCCCTCCCAGCATCAGAATCTTCTCCAATGAGTCAACTCTTTGCATGAGGTGGCCAAAGTACTGGAGTTTCAGCTTTAGCATCATTCCCTCCAAAGAAATGCCAGGGCTGATCTCCTTCAGAATGGACTGGTTGGATCTCCTTGCAGTCCAAGGGACTCTCAAGAGTCTTCTCCAACACCACAGTTCAAAAGCATCAATTCTTCGGCGCTCAGCCCTCTTCACAGTCCAGCTCTCACATCCATACATGACCACAGGAAAGACCATAGCCTTGACTAGGCGAACCTTTGTTTGCAAAGTAATGTCTCTGCTTTTGAATATGCTCTCTAGGTTGGTCATAACTTTCCTTCCAAGGAGTAAGTGTCTTTTAATTTCATGGCTGCAGTCACCATCTGCAGTGATTTTGGAGCCCAGAAAAGTAAAGTCTGACACTGTTTCCACTGTTTCCCCATCTGTTTGCCATGAAGTGATGAGACCAGATGCCATGATCTTCGTTTTCTGAATGTTGAGCTTTAAGCCAACTTTTTCACTCTCCACTTTCACTTTCATCAAGAGGCTTTTGAGTTCCTCTTCACTTTCTGCCATAAGGGTGGTGTCATCTGCATATCTGAGGTGATTGATATTTCTCCCAGAAATCTTGATTCCAGCTTGTGCTTCTTCCAGTCCAGCGTTTCTTATGATGTACTCTGCATAGAAGTTAAATAAACAGGGTGACAATATACAGCCTTGACGAACTCCTTTTCCTATTTGGAACCAGTCTGTTGTTCCATGTCCAGTTCTAACTGTTGCTTCCTGACCTGCATACAAATTTCTCAAGAGGCAGATCAGGTAGCCTGGTATTCCCATCTCTTTCAGAATTTTCCACAGTTTATTGTGATCCACACAGTCAAAGGCTTTGGCATAGTCAATAAAGCAGAAATAGATGTTTTTCTGGAACTCTCTTGCTTTTTCCATGATCGGATGTTGGCAATTTGATCTCTGGTTCCTCTGCCTTTTCTAAAACCAGCTTGAACATCAGGAAGTTCACGGTTCACGTACTGCTGGAGCCTGGCTTGGAGAATTTTGAGTATTACTTTACTAGCATGTGAGATGAGTGCAACTGTGCGGTAGTTTGAGCATTCTTTGGCATTGCCTTTCTTTGGGATTGGAATGAAAAGTGACCTTTTCCAGTCCTGTGGCCACTGCTGAGTTTTCCAAATTTGCTGGCATATTGAGTGCAGCACTTTCACAGCATCATCTTTCAGGATTTGGAATAGCTCAACTGGAATTCCATCACCTCCACTAGCTTTGTTCGTAGTGATGCTTTCTAAGGCCCACTTGACTTCACATTCCAGGATGTCTGGCTCTAGGTCAGTGATCACACCATTGTGATTATCTGGGTCGTGAAGATCTTTTTTGTATAGTTCTTCTGTGTATTCTTGCCGTCTTTTCTTAATATCTTCTGCTTGTGTTAGGTCCATACCATTTCTGTCCTTTATCGAGCCCATCTTTGCATGAAATGTTCCTTTGGTATCTCTGATTTTCTTGAAGAGATCCCTAATCTTTCCCATTCTGTTTTCCTCTATTTCTTTGCATTGATCGCTGAGGAAGGCTTTCTTATCTCTTCTTGCTATTCTTTGGAACTCTGCATTCAGATGTTTATATCTTTCCTTTTCTCCTTTGCTTTTCACTTCTCTTCTTTTCACAGCTATTTGTAAGGCCTCCCCAGATAGCCATTTTGCTTTTTTGCATTTCTTTTCCATGGGGATGGTCTTGATCCCTGTCTCCTGTACAGTGTCACGAACCTCATTCCGTAGTTCATCGGGCACTCTAACTTTAAAATCTAGGTCCTTAAATCTATTTCTCACTTCCACTGTATAATCATAAGGGATTTGATTTAGGTCATACCTGAATGGTCTAGTGGTTTTCCCTACTTTCTTCAATTTCAGTCTGAATTTGCCAATAAGGAGTTCATGGTCTGAGCCACAGTCAGCTCCTGGTCTTGTTTTTGCTGACTGTATAGAGCTTCTCCATCTTTGGCTGCAAAGAATATAATCAATCTGATTTCGGTGTTGACCATCTGGTGATGTCCATGTATAGAGTCTTCTCTTGTGTTGTTGGAAGAGGGTGTTTGTTATGACCAGTGCATTTTCTTGGCAAAACTCTGTTAGTCTTTGCCCTGCTTCATTCCGTATTCCAAGGCCAAATTTGCCTGTTACTCCAGGTGTTTCTTGACTTCCTACTATTGCATTCCAGTCCCCTATAATGAAAAGGACATCTTTTTTTGGGTGTTAGTTCTAAAAGGTCTTGTAGGTCTTCATAGAACTGTTCAACTTCAGCTTCTTCAGCGTTACTGGTTGGGGCATAATAGACTTGGATTACTGTGATATTGAATGGTTTGCCTTGGAAACGAACAGAGATCATTCTGTCGTTTTTGAGATTGCATCCAGGTACTACATTTCAGACTCTTTTGTTGACCATGATGGCCACTCCATTCTGAGGGATTCCTGCCCGCAGTAGTAGATATAATGGTCATCTGAGTTAAATTCACCTATTCCAGTCCATTTCAGTTCTCTGATTCCTAGAATGTCGACATTCACTCTTGCCATCTCTTGTTTGACCACTTCCAATGTGCCTTGATTCATGGACCTGACATTCCAGGTTCCTATGCATTATTGCTGTTTACAGCATCGGACCTTGCTTCTATCACCAGTCACATCCACAGCTGGGTATTCTTTTTGCTTTGGTTCCATCCCTTCAGTTTTTCTGGAGTTACTTCTCCACTGATCTCCAGTAGCATATTGGGCACCTACTGACCTGGGGAGTTTCTCTTTCAGTATCCTATAATTCTGCCTTTTCATACTATTCATGAGGTTCTCAAGGCAAGAATACTGAAGTGGCTTGCCATTCCCTTCTCCAGTGTACCACATTCTGTACTTGAATAGCTCTGTATTTTTATTCCTCCAAAACTTTGTTCATGCTGTGCCTGAAATGTTCACATTCCTCTTTCATCTTTCCCTTACTTACTAATCTGTAAGCTCTTAACCATACCTGTCTGGGGTCCGGGTCATGTATCACTTATTTTGTGAACCTTTTCAAAGCTTATCAGAAGACAGTAATCTTTCTTTTATAATGCTTCTCTTATTCTTTGCTTAGCTTTTATCTCTTCAGATTAAATCGTAATTATTTGTTCCTTAAGGTCGGGAGACTATTTATCTTTGTATCCTCAGTTTCTGGCCTACTGCCTGGAAGTTCTTAGATGCTGCTGCTTTTTTTTTTTTTTAAGATAGCTTAAAGAGAAATTTGAAAAACCCTTTTTAGGTTGACTTACTTTTCTAATGTCAGTGAGTTTTTTGCTGTGTATACTTTATGGTATGTGTTCATTTTTCTCTGATTTAGATTGGGCCACCTTGAAATGAATAGATAATACTATCTGTTAGAATAGATATCTCAGAGACTCTAGCATTGCCATGGTTGTTTGAAGTAAATTACTTACAATGTGAGCTTACTGTTAAATGAAAACTTTATTTATCTTTAAAAAAAAAAGTCATTCCTAATAAAAAATTGTGATTTATTTCAACTCCTCTTTGAGAAAGTGAAATATAAATAAAAATATCACATTAATATTGCTTTGTTTCATGGTATTTACAGTCTTTCAGAGTATAAATAAGTTCAAGCAAATGCAGCTAATTACAACAAATAGCTAACCTGTATGGAAAAATCTGAAGCCATTGCAGTTCATTAGGTTTAATTTTCTTTAATTTGCTTATGTCAATTTTAGGAACTTGGATTTTTCCAAAGGTCATCAGGGTATTACAGGAGACAAAGAGGGTCAGCAACAACAAATACGACAGCAGCGTTTGATCTCTATAGGCAAATGGATTGCAGATAATCAGCCAAGGTATTCCTCACCCCATATGAGTTTTACACTTTGGTATAAAGCTATTGATTATAAACTCTTAAGTCAAAAGGTTGGGAACACAGCATCAGATTATGACCCTAGTGATCTTTAGAATCTCTTTAATCTCTGTCCTCTCATTACCCTGCCTCTTTTAGAGGAATTGGCCATGTCTTCCTTATTTATTATGAGATGCTTCTCTGATTTATAAACATCTGTATAAATCTTAACTAAATTGTATGTTCACAGTTACGGTGATTTGTGTTGACAAGGGCATGCATGGTGGTCAGTTTCAGTCAGGATGGACCAGGATGATGCTTGTGCATCTCTGAGCTTCAGTTTTCACACGTATAAAATAGGAATGTCAGGGGCCCATTCTAGTGTCTTGTGCTTAAAACACGCTGAGCAAATGTAACTGTACTTACGAGAAAAATGTTAAAAGGGCCTAGGCGTGTATTGTGGCGATGTGTGGTGGCATAATGAGAATGTGAGTTTCTGCAGAACTGCTGTTTATGTTTCCCAAATCCACGCTATTGCATCCTGCTGTTTCCCACATTTTAAGGCTGTGGGACCCATACAGAGTTCAGCTGTTACTATTTTTGATTTATGTTTTTCATATATGGATTTATTTTTACTTTTTTAGGCTGATTCAGTGTGAAAATGAGGTAGGGAAATTGTTGTTTATCACAGAAATCCCAGAGTTAATACTGGAAGACCCCAGTGAAGCCAAAGAGAACCTCATTCTGCAAGACACAACCATCATAGAGTCCCTGGCAGGTGACGGGAACCCAGGACTGAAATCAGTGCTGTCTACAGGCCGGAATCTAAGCAACAACTGTGACACAGGAGAGAAACCAGTGGTCACCTTCAAAGAGAACATTAAGCCACGAGAAGTGAACAGAGACCAAGGAAGAAGTTTTCCTCCCAAAGAGGTGAGAAGGGACTATAGCAAAGGAGTAGCTGTAACTAAGAATGATGGAAAGAAGGACAACAACAAGAGGAAAACAGAAACCAAGAAATGCACCTTAGAAAAGTTACAGGAAACAGGAAAGCAGAGTGTGGCAGTGCAGGTAAGCTGTGTTTGAACTATAAAGCAGGTAGAGGAAGGCTCACACAAAAGGCAAGAGTTCCATTCGTTCCTAAACCCTTGAGAATTGGCTATTCTGGAAGCTTCCGTGCACTCTAAGAAGGCTGCATAGTAAGGTAACATGAAGAACTGTGGTAGATCTGTACTCTTGTCAGCTCACAGAAGTTGTGATGTGAGTGAAAAGTCCTAACCTGGTTGGACATCTCTGTCAGTTCTCTCCAGTCTAAGTGCTAGGAAATGAGACCAGTTGCAGAGCTCTCAATTTCACAAATAATTACAATAATTTTTCACAATAATTTTCTTTGGGAGCTATAACTGCGATTTTTAAAAAATTTGAGATCTTTATAGATCCCACATAGCTGAGTATGTTGAGGCTTACACAGTGGTGTTTCATTTGGGGTTTTGTTTTTTTCCCCCCCAGATTCAGTATACAAAATGAAACACATTTTTGGAAAAATATTTTCCTTGACATCTCTGTCTGCCCCAGCCAGTAGCATTGTATAACCTCAGTGTTATCCTGACTCATGGGAATTGGTAAAGCAAGAATCCAAGTCTCCTGCTGGGGAAAGATTAAACACTACTCAGTTATTAGTGACTTGTTTATATATATACACGTATGTATCTTTCCAAAGAGATACAGATGATTTCATATAAACAGAAAAAGGTCTTTACTCTGTGCTGGTCTTAATACCACCAATGTTTGTAGCCATTTGATTCATTAAACACATTTTGGCAAATATATTTATTTACAGTAGGCATGAGGAATCTTACTTTTTTGAAAGCTGCTTTCAGATAAACAGTATCTACAGTGTATTTCCCTTACAAGTTTTTTTGGGGGAAAGAACATAACAGTTCCATTTTAATACTAATAGTAGGGGGAGAAACAAAGAAAGAACATGGTAGAAATTGAGGAAAGGCACACAGAGAGTGAGAGGTGTTGGGGAAAGGCAAGGGACAAACGCCAAAAGAACTGTAAAGCCAGAGATCAGTGTTTTAGGGGTAAAGAGTTCAGCTATTTCCTATCTGCCCTGCCTTCATTCTCTGAAACTGCCTCTCAGAAAGGTCCAGGAAAATGCAATCTCTTCCAGTCTCTCATCCCTTTTAAATCTGAGTATCTGTGATTAAAGAAAGCCTGACAATAATCAGTGTATCACCACCCTCTGTACCTCATCCTAAGTTTTCTATTAAATGCTGCCAGTTTTCCTCATTTTACTCATCTTTATATTACTTGAGCAGTGCATATGGCATCTGCTTCTCTGGCGCCACGTGTAGGATCTCAGGCCTGATTTTTTTTTACTGCTGAAAGTATCCTCATTTATTCTGGGGGTGGTAGGGTTGCAGGGTGGAGGGTGGATGCTTGACTGATAGGGCCAAAGTGTCTCATCTGTGAGCTAGTTAGTGGTCATTATCAATTCATGTGTGTTCTTAATGAATTAGAGAATACAGGTCCCTGGGGCTGACATTGGCTTAAGATAATAGGCAACTGTTTCAACCTGTTGGCATTGCGTGTCTCATTTATAAAAGAAATGAGTTCTCAGTCCTCTTCCGTATCTCGTACTTCTGTGATTTTGTGCAAGCAGAATAACTGCATGAGTAAAACTAAGCCCTTACAGCTTTTTGAGGTATTTAAGTAATTTGCTGTTCCCATTTTTAATTTAGGTGAAGTGAATAAGCATGTACTTTACTTTTTTTTGAACATAGGGTTTTAAATTCTTTGTTAGAGTTGGTGCTGCTTTCTGTCTCATTTGAGTTTCAGATTATTATAGATAGTCTTGCTTCTGGTTGGTCGTAGGTAAAATCTCAGACAGAGTTAAGAAAGACTCCAGTGTCTGAAGCCAGGAAAACACCTGTAACTCAAACCCCAAGTCAAGCAAGTAACTCCCAGTTCATCCCCATTCATCACCCTGGAGCCTTCCCTCCTCTTCCCAGCCGGCCAGGTAAATACATGTTTTGCAATGTCTTCTGCTGAATTCCGTCTGTGTAGGAGTTTCTGTTCACCTGCTGAGAAATTCTAGACTCTGAGGGACATTACTAAATCCTTAATATTAGAAGGTATAAGGAAGTTCTCTTTTCCCTAATGTTTCAATTATTTTTGAGCCATTTACCTGTAGTTTATGTGCAAGTGCATGCTCGTTATTATGCCTGTCACTAAACATGGCATCTGAGAAACCTTTAGGACATTCCAGTTGCCTCAGTGGATAGAAGTAGCAGGCAGTAATCTGTATTTAATTCTTGAAATCAGGTTAAAGGTTGACACTTGAGTCTCACTTGATGCTTGATGCCTGTCTTTCATGATTTATTAGAAAACCTTCTCCACCCCAGCCCCAGATGACTAATGTTTGTCTTTCGTTTGCTAAGTTTCCTTAGAACTAAAACGATGTTCTTCTGTTTTGAAGGGTTCCCGCCCCCAACATATGTTATCCCCCCTCCTGTGGCATTTTCTATGGGCTCAGGTTACACCTTCCCAGCTGGTGTTTCTGTCCCAGGAACCTTTCTTCAGCCTACAGCTCACTCTCCACCAGGAAACCAGGTGCAAGCTGGGAAACAGTCCCACATTCCTTACAGCCAGCAACGGCCCTCTGGACCAGGGCCAGTGACCCAGGGACCTCAGCAGCCTCAGCCACCTTCCCAGCAGCCCCTCCCACCTCTGCCAGCTCCGCCAGCAGCACAGACTGCAGGCCAGCTGCAGGTTCAAGCTCTAGCTCAGCAGCAACAGTCCCCTACAAAAGCTGTGCCGGCTTTGGGGAAAAGTCCTCCTCACCACTCTGGATTCCAGCAGGTGAGTTACAGTTGTGTGTACTACCAGCTGAGGTGAGGAGAGGAGCACCTGAAATCATGCAGTGTCAAGTTAATTAAAAATACTAGTTAATCCACCGCCCTCAGTAAAATAGAGAGCTAATGGGAAGTTGCTTTATGACACAGGGAGCTCACCCTGGGGAGGGTGGGGCGGGGTGGGATGTGGGAGGGAGGGGCTGGGGCTGGGTGGGCAGGTAGGATGGGGTGGGGCAGGGTGGGCAGGTAGGATGGGGTGGGGCAGGGGGTGGGATGTGGGAAGGAGGGGCTGTATGTGTACCTGATTGAGGTTGTTGTGTGGCAGAAAGCATACAGCATTGTAGTGCAGTTATCCTCCAATTTAAAAAACAAAAGCCCTCAGCTACTTTTTGCTTAGACTTGTAATGATTATGGGAACACAGCAGTCTTTGCTGTTTAGGAAAGTTCAGTTGTTCTTTTTACTTTTGTAAAGGAGAATAGATATTACCTACCATACTCTCCTGCTGCTGCTTGTCAGCTTTATAGAAAGGGATCTTCTGTAAATAATTTCCCATATTTAAACCTGAACTACAGAAGGGAAACAGAATCGTGCTCTTGATGAGATGTTAAGAGAACTGTGACACCAGTCTTAAGTATCATCGCCCTGCAGCACTTGAAGCAGAAGGGGAAATGGATGCGTGCCCACCCACCCACACTCACAGCCTCATTTATTAAACCTCTTAATAAAGAGCAAACAACCCTGCATGACCCGGAGTTTTGTTGGTGGTAAAATCTCTCAAGTTCTCTGAGTCCTGAGTGAAGTAACATTGCATTTTTATCCTCATCTTGGTGAACCAGGCATCTCTTTTTTTAGTATCAACAGGCAGATGCCTCCAAACAGCTGTGGAATCCCCCTCAGGTTCAAGGCCCATTAGGGAAAATCATGCCTGTGAAACAGCCCTACTACCTTCAAACCCAAGACCCCATAAAACTGTTTGAGCCGTCGTTGCAACCTCCTGTAAGGCAGCAGCAGCCTCTCGAGAAAACAATGAAGCCTTTCCCCATGGAGCCATATAACCATAACCCCTCAGAAGTCAAGATCCCGGAGTTCTACTGGGATTCTTCCTACAGCGCTGCTGATACCAGAGCTGTGATGGCACAGCAAGCCAGTGTGGACCGCAGGGGCAAACGGTCCCCGGGAGTCTTCCGTCCAGAGCAGGACCCTGTGCCCAGGATGCCATTTGAGGTGCGTGTCCTTCCCTGTCAGCAGGCACTTCAGAGATCTCAGGTAGATGTTTAAAGGTCCCTCTGATGTCGTTAGTGCTACAGACCACCGCTGAGTAAGTGGGTGCAGCTCTTGGTGCCCCCTTCACACCACATAGATTTGGGGACGCTGAAGAATGCCGTTCCTGACGTTGAACTGTGACGGTCTGGCAGAGAGGACCATGTGCAGAAATCTCTAAGGCAGCACATGAGAGAATTCTGAGACAAAGCTCCTCTCAGTTGGGCTGAATCATCTTAAGTTTAAAAGTAGATTTACTGCATATTTAAGCAAGTGGCTTTCTGAGAGGAACAAATTTAGCCTGTCATCTTTGATGGTGGAGTTCCCTGTCTTTGCCCTTTTTACTCATGAAACAGGTGTTTGTTGGTACCTTTTAAAAAAAAAAGCTGTTTCTCTGTTAGCCCGAGATAGGCTAGTCTCTGTGCTGCCTTGCGCCGCTGCACGGGCCGTCCACGCTGGCCTTTTGTCTTCCGCTCCGTTCGTCACTGTCTTTGCTTCCTCCTGCTGTCTTGCTCCTTCCTTCTCACTGTCCTTGTGTCACTGTGCTTCGGTGTTTCAAAGGCTTTTCCTCTTTGCGTAACGCTGTCTTCCTGTTGCTTCCAGCTTCCTCCCTGACTTCAGCTGCCTTATCTCCCTAATGATGCGACTACTCCGCTGTGCCTTTGTCATCCCGCATTGCCTCTCACTGTGATCCTTTCTGTCACTAGGACCCCAAAGGCTCCCCTCTGCTTCCTCCGGACCTGTTAAAGAGTCTGGCTGCCTTGGAGGAAGAGGAAGAGCTGATTTTTTCTAACCCTCCTGATCTTTACCCAGCTCTGCTGGGGCCTCTCGCCTCTCTTCCTGGACGAAGCCTCTTTGTATGTATTTGATGTAATTCTTTTTCTTGCTGTAACCCCTGCCTTTTCTTCTGAGATTTTGTAGTAGAATAGGTAGTTTCTTCTTTCTAGGGCTTTCCTTTTTTTACCAGAATTTTAAAGCTTATTTCCTGATTGTCCAAACTAACATTCACATGACAGTAAAATTTTTGTGGCAAAAGTTTTCTGTCCCATAGTTTCCTCAAATCTTGTAGCTTTGTAATATATGTTATCCAGAGAGCATCCTGCAGGGCTGGCACACACAGGATGTAATGCTGGGAAATTAACCTCCTTTTCAGGTATCATTTCTACCTGGACCCAGGAATTTTAGGTGTCATTTAATCTTGCTTAGGAACAGTGAGATTTTTCCTCATGTATTCAAAATATGAAATGAAATAATGTTCCAGATGTTTTACTGAATAAAAATATTCTAGATTGATGGTTCTTTTCTGTTTGGTTAACTAAGAGCCCTGATCTAAATTCAGAGCCAGATTTGTAATAGGAAGAGGACTCTATTTAAAAACATGATTGGAGTACCATCAATGAGTGAGCCCAGAGATAAGGTCTAAGAATTCATTAGTAGTATCTTTTAAAAATAATCTTCTATATCCCAGTCTGCATTTCAAAGGATGCCATTATTTACATGTTTTACTGAGGTTGGGAACTGCAATAAAGATCTATGCTAGGAGGGTTTTTTTCCCCCTCCCTGATCTTAATAAAGCATGAAACATTTTTGAGTTCCACTTTCTTGCCGTTTCTTTCCCATAAACACAGGGTAAGACAACGTTCACAAGACTAAAGTGCACTGATTTTAGTGTTAGAAATAAAAGCTTAATGGCTCTCCTGACAGAAACTGCCATCTCTGGCACTTGAAGGTCCCTTAAGAATTTTTGAGTGAGTGGCCACACAGACCTCCCACTCCCCGCCCTCCCCAAATTAGCAGAAATAAAAGATCCACTAGACACCCGGATAGTAGTAGTGCGGTGACGGCGCCTAGAGGGCGTGGGTGGCCCAGCTGCTAAACTGCTGATTCTACCTGTTTGCCTTTCTTGCTGGTTGTTTTGTTTTTTTGTTTGTTTTTTTGTTGTTGTTGTTGGGTGGCCTAAGGGCCTAGGAGCAGAGCGCCTTTCTGTTCACTTGTTCCCTAATCCCTTAATTCTTGTTGCGCTCACCTTCTCCGTTGGAAATGAACCTAATGGTGAAACAAGGAGGGGGGTGCTTTTAGTGGGATTTTGTCATATTAAAAAAAAAACAACCTTAACTATGCTATACTATGCTAAGTCACTTCAGTCGTGTCCGACGACTCTGTGCGACCCCGTAGACGGCAGCCCACCAGGCTCCCCCGTCCCTGGGGTTCTCCCGGCAAGAACACTGGAGTGGGTTGCCACTTCCTTCTCCAATACATGAAAGTGAAAAGTGAAAGTGAAGTCGCTCAGTTGTATCCGTCTCTTAGCGACCCCATGGACTACAGTCTAACAGGCTCCTCCATCCATGGGATTTTCCAAGCAAGAGTACTAAAGTGGGGTGCCATTGCCTTCTCCGACCTTAACTATAGCCCTTCCTATATTTAACACCATTAATGATGTCATGTGTATGACAGTACCTTGCATGTAGCAAGTGTTTAATAAATGCTTTGTTGACCAACAGTTCAGTGATAGTGAGCATCAGAGATTCAGCTTTTTTTTTTTTTTAAACCAATGAGTTTCTTAAGGACCAATAAATGTAAACTTGACTTTAGCAAGTGTTTGAATACATACCACGAATAGAGTTGCTTAGGAACCATGCTAACAAAACCAGTTGTCAAATGGATCTAAAGGCTTTTTTAGAGTCATTAATGTCCGTTTTTTAAGATTCTAGCGAGGGGGCAACAAATTAGGAAGGCAACAGTGTTTGATCAGTTCAGCGTCTTGTTTTGAGAGTATTTTAAATGTACCTAGTGACAAAGGGGTTCCTGAGGTTCTTCCCTAGTGAATGCTCAGTACTGCCAGTTTCCAGGGTTCCTGCCAGGATTTCTGTGCTTAAGTTAGAAGTACTCATTGGGAGGGCTCTGTCTGACTCACCTGTGACGACTGGCCCTTAGCAGGACCATGGTATTAATAAAAATTAATAATCGAGTTGAATTGATACTCTCTAAGCTTTAATTTGTACAAGAGAGATGAATACAGGTATTCTTAAATTGTGGTCTTATATTTTGCTTGTATGGTATTTTAAAATTAGTATTAAGAAATGGAAAACATAATTTAACTATCTTTTGTTTTCCCTCTGGGACTATGAAGAAATCCTTACTGGAGAAGCCCTCAGAGCTCATGTCACATTCATCCTCCTTCCTGTCCCTCACCGGATTCTCCCTCAATCAGGTGTGTAAACAGTGAGGCACCCTGCTGTGGGCCAGCATTTTCTTTCCCAGTCTATCTCAATACTTCTGTTTTTCTCTTTCCTTTCTCTTCCATATATTGGTGTTTTCCAGGTATCTGATTTTACCACCTCCACCTCCTCCCCACCCCGCCCCCTGCCCTGCTTTGATTAGGGTATACTGGAGACTTTTGTAAGTTTGAATTGTCTAACTTCTCATTAATAATAAAATCTTTGGGGCTCTCTTGTTCAGCCAAGTAAATTATTCATACTTTTTAACCTGGGCAGTTTACATAGAGCAGGGTAAAGGGTGGGGGAAAGTAAAAAGCAAATGAATAAAAACAGGAAAACTGAAAGAAACATAAGTAAAAGCCTTCAAAAGTTTGTCTTGCAAAGAAAGTCTTAAGACCTATCAAGCACCCACGTGCATGAACACTACATTTTCTCTCATTGGACTGAGTCTGTTAACTTGGTGGTCATTGTCTTTCAGGAACGATACCCAAATAACAGTGTGTTCAATGAGGTATATGGGAAAAACCTGACAACCAGCTCCAAAGCAGAACTTAATCCCTCAATGGCTCCCCAGGAAACATCATTGTACTCGCTTTTTGAAGGGACTCCATGGTCTCCATCTCTTCCTGCCAGTTCAGGTATTGACTAGTCTTTAAATTATAGACTTTGCATTATTACCCGTACACTCAAAAGATAGTGTGGTTTGGTAATTTTATGTATTTGGTGGCTTTTGTCTGTTACTACGACTTTTGTTGTTGTTGTCGTTTGTATTTGTTTTTAAAGTAACTTGTGAAGGAAAATGGGGTGTAAAAAAGCCTGGTGAGCTGGTTCACATAATAAATGCCATTAAATAAAGCTGTTTTACATTCTCAGTAATGAGCACAGTTGTAAGGGAGAAAAATATGAGTTTTATCTTAAGGTTTGCAGCTGTTTTTTAGTTTTATTTGTAGATATTCATTCTTTGCAGGAAAATTCTTACGGTTAGGCAATTCTGCTCTGATAGAGAAGACCAGTATATACTTATCTGAGACAGGCACACCAAAACACTGCATACATTTGACAAAACTGTCTACATTTTTATTTTTAAGGTAAGGAACATGCCTTGGACATGTACAGTAAGACAGACTAGTACATCTGGCAGGTCCCTCTGGGGGCCTTTATTTTGCCTTTGTTCTGAAACCCTGTGCTTATTTTTAAGAAAATTAAAGTGATCAAATCTACCAGAAACTTTCATTCTTGGTATGTTTGTGAAACATCTCTATTTAATGTCCTGCGTTGCTGTTATTCAATAGATCATTCAACACCAGCCAGCCAGTCTCCTCATTCCTCCAACCCAAGCAGCCTGCCAAGCTCCCCTCCAACACACAACCACAATTCTGTCCCATTCTCCAATTTTGGACCCATTGGGACTCCAGATAACAGGGATAGGAGAACTGCAGACCGGTGGAAAACTGATAAGCCAGGTGAGACCCAGTCTTCATTGCTTAGCAGAAGTGAACTAACTTACTCTGTGTCCTTCCTGGACCTTTGGCAGTGAAAGAACATCTTCTTGAATTATTCTTTTCTCTTCATTCCTAGCCATGGGTGGGTTTGGCATCGATTATCTCTCAGCAACATCATCCTCTGAGAGCAGTTGGCATCAGGCCAGCACCCCAAGTGGTTCCTGGACAGGCCATGGCCCATCCATGGAGGATTCCTCTGCTGTCCTCATGGAAAGCCTAAAGGTGAGTGGATCAGGAACAAGAACCGTACGAGATGTCTCTGCTTTCATTTACATAAATAGCTAGTCTTATTCCTAACACCCTTAGGATTGTTTGATTCATACTATATATCTGGCAAAGTCTTAGAAGCATGGTCTGCATTATAAGATTCTTTAAAAGGATTTTTTTTTTTTTAATTTTTGAATTCACTAGTGATAAACCAGTATCCTCAGGGAGACAGACGTGAAGGTTTTAGTTGGATTCTAAGATTAAAATTCTGACTCATCTTGAAATATTTTCTTTACTCCTTTTCTGAACAAGTAAAAGAAGGATATCTAATTTCATAAATGTTTTGCCTGCCTAAAACCTTTCTAGTCGGTCAGTGTCTGTTCTCACATGGAGCTGAGTTATAGTTAAAAGACTTTATAGAAAACATACTTTCACCTTTTCTGGTTTAAAATGATCTTAATGAGAACTAACTAACCAGTCTTGAAGGACCTGGTCTTACAGCAACTCCTTGTAATAGCTGGATTTTTTCAGGGTTTGGGGATCTTGGGACATACACGCCTTTATGTTTGGCCGGGATTGAAAATCAAATCCCTTTCAGACAACCAGGCATGTGACCTCTGCTGACAAGCTCTGGGCTGTTTTTCAGTCTATCTGGTCCAGTTCCATGATGCATCCTGGACCTTCCGCTTTGGAGCAGCTGTTAATGCAGCAGAAGCAGAAACAGCAGCGGGGACAAGGCGCCATGAACCCTCCACACTGAGGCCAGAGCAGCACCCTGGGAATGAAGGCTCCATAAACCATGGCATGCTGGGTTTGCAGGACTGACCCACGCAGTCCCCTGCAGGTGGCAGCCCTCTTTTCTGTGTCTCGCTGTTGAGAGGGTGTAAGTATTCCACCAGCCCGCTGAGTGTGCACAAAATGTCCGCAGTGCAACAAAAAGAAAAAACCATCAGGAACTCTCCGTCCCCCCGGGGCCTTCCGGAGGGGGAGAGGAACTGCTGTTTGTCTCACTCAGTTACCTGATATCACCGCCTCTCACCTTCTCCATCGTGCATGTCCCCAGCCACATGGGAAGTGAAAGCTGAGAAGGGAAGGCAGATGGGAGAAGCCAATGGGAACTTCTCAGTCCTTTTTTTTTTTCCTCTTTGGGGAATAAAATAGGAATCCATTAATGATTGCTTTGCTGACTGAGAATGTAGTTGAAATTACTCCTGAACATCTTTTATTATTGTTACTCTCAGTAGTAAGATATCACACTGAATTCTTCCATACACAGATGTGCTTCTTCTAGTCAGTGTGTAGCAAGGAAAAACCCCGTGCACTGCTCCTGTGAGAGGTCGGTGGTGACAGGATGGGGAAACCGACCTCTTCAGCCCGTGGAAACGGTCCATGAGGGCGAGGACGCGGCCTCTGCTTGGACTCAGAAGGTTCTGGTGGGCCCTCCTCTAGCCTGGAGACTCCAGCCGGAAATGCCCTCCACTCTGTAGGTGCTCGAGCCCCCACTGAGGATGCCGCATGGCTGGTGGTGCTGGGCTGGACTAGCCGAGGACTGCCGTAGGGCTCTAAAGGAACGTTTGTGACTCCTGTCCATTTTACGGTAGTGTCGCAGGCAGTCCCACAGCAGGCAGGCTAGTCCATTCATGGCCTGACACAGTTTAATAGGTAGAAGCTTTCAGTGTGGTTACTTTTTGTTTGGTTGGTTTTGTGCCCCGATCCTACTTAACCACCCACCTCCTCCTGTCCCTACCTCCACCCGCTTTCTACCCTGTGCTGTGTGCTGTGATCGTTTTTTTTCCTAATGTGTACAACATCTCACCAAGAAGCAACAGCATGGGGGCCAGCAGTTGGGGCCCAAAAGACAGTCTGAAGAGGAAGTGGCAGCGTGCGCGTGGCCCGCTGAGCAGCCAGGCCCCTGCCCGGCTGTGGTCTCCCAGCCTCCACTTTCAGAGTGAAATTCAAGGCGACACGGACACGTGTGCATCAGGCACAGAAGGAAAACACAACGGAGTCCATTCTGGAAAAGGCGGAAGAAAGGAAAAGAAACTTTTTATCTGATATTTATTAGAAGGAAAGAGGACTGAAGATTGTTCTTGTGTAGAAACAGAAGGACAGCATTTCTGATAGTCATTTCCTGGCAAAGTAATATTTTAAGGGAAAATTATGGAAACAATCTAAATGTCCAATTGCTGTGCTAGTGGTAGGGTTTGTTTTCTGGGAGGGCTCTCCTTTGCACGCGCACGTGCGTGTGCGTGTGTGTGTGAGTGTGAGTGTTCGTGTGTGTGCACACTGGCCCGTCTGCTCCCTGGAGGGGAGGGGCGGTGCGTGTGAGTGTGTGGAGCTAGCGTGGGATTCAAGAGCTGGAAAACAGCTACAGAGCAAAGCACATCCAGGAGCCCCGGTCGTCACTGGAGTCTGGGCAACCCCAGCAATGAAAGGGGATGAGAGATTCATGCTCATTGCTCTTCCGAGAGAGTGGTTGGAGTCCCGAATGCTTACATTATTGCTCTTTTAGTTTGACATGGTGTTTGGGGTTTTTTGTTTTTGATTTTTTTTTTTTTTTTTTTGAAAGGTCTGAAAGGGTGAAGTCCCCCACCCAATGGCAATATGAAACCCTTTGTGCTTCTGTCCAGCCCCTCCTCCGTGACCACCGTCCTCCCGTCCCCTCCCTCCCGAGCCTCCTTCCCTGCTGCCCTTACCCGCTTTGTGTGTTTGAGCTCTGCATTCAGGCAGCTGCAACATTCCAGTGTTTGAACTGTCACCAACTCTTACACCCTCGACACGCCCACCAGGTTCGCCGTCTCGCTCCCGCAGTGCCCACGTCCCGTCTGCAGCCCCATTTCTGCATGAGAATTTGGTGTTTGGAATGTTTTTTGACTCTTGGGGCGGGGTTCCTCGCCTTATCATCCTCAGTGTGGAGTAATGAGAAGGGAAAGGAGAATCTTCATCAGAAACTGGTTCTGTGTAGCAAACTTTCTTTTGTGTTTCTTTTTGTTTTTGTTTATTTGTTTTGGTCTGTCTGTGCAAGACCTGCAGCTGCTGAAATCAGCTTTGCCTTTAATTAAACCATGTTCTCTCCAACCAGATCTGTGTAGAGACTGTTCTTTCCTATCCTGAAAGAAAATCCAACTTAACAAATTTAAATTACTCACAAGTCATCTAGGGGAATGAAAGGAGGTCAAAAATCGAATATGCTTCAGGGTTATTTTTGTTTTTAGTAATATTTCAAACTGATGTGCAGGATTACAAAAAGGGATGGATTCTAATAAAGAATGGCTTATGAAAGGCGTTAACAACTCAGCATTTTTGTCCTTATTGTCACCCTTAATAAGGCAGCCCAGAGACCGTGTATCCTATTGGCCCAATAAACTCAACTCAGTGTGATGAGCAGCAACAGTATTTGGCGTTCTTTGCTCTGGGGTTGTATTTCCTCAAGTTGTGTCTGCTCATTTCCAGCGGTAGCCTGCCAGCCTTCATTGTGTGCTGTGTGTGTGAACCAACACCGCACCTCACCTGTGTGTGCGCACACACCCACCAGCTGCGTTTTCACACTGATGTTGATTCAGTCTACAGTTTGTCTCCTAAACGTGCTTTTCATAAGCACCTACACACTTGAACAATTGTTAACAGAATATTCTGCAAGAGGAAGGGGAATTAAGGCCAGGCCTTTCGAATTTATGGAAACTCACTCAAGTTAATCCTGAAAAGCAAATGTAACCTAGTGGGATGGCACTAAGGGCCTGGCTCCCTGAGTGTGGCCGCTTTTCATCCAAGTGTTAGTGGCATGTACGCACCATTGAACTCTTTAACAGATGTCCTCTATGAGAAGAAATCAAGGGATGTAGTGCCAGTATTTTAATTTTCTGTGAAATTAAAAGCTATATTCCAGGGGAACATAACTCAGTCTAGGTTCTGTTTAAGCAGCGAGACTTTTAACCCCCAAAATGTTAGTTTTGTGTGTGTAGGCGTGCATGCTCACATCTTCTCAACTACCTGTAAAGTTACCTCCGTCCCTGGGAGTTTGTGATAGTAATGGTGTATTTGGACTGGGGATATTTATACTTCGGTCTTGGGCCTGCACTCTGGGTATCTTGTTTTTGTAAGTTTTTTATTGAGGCATCACACATATAGAGAGAAGTGTACCAATAGTAAGTATACAACTCGGTGAATCTTCTCAAACTGAACACACCTGGGTAGCCAGCATTCCAAGCAAGAAACAGATTTTCTGCAGCCTAGAAGACCCCCCTCTTGTAGACATTTCCAACCAGCACCCATCCCTGTCTTCAGGGTAATCATTGTAAGTTCTCACATCATTGTCTAATAGGTTAAGTTTTAATGGAAGAGTAGATGAATTAATACTTCCTAAGGTGTCTCTCGAATGTATAGCAGAGGCGTGCCAAATCTTGTTAGCAATAGTACTTCCTTTTCTTCAACGTTGTAGGTTGTGAAACATCCTAGAGACTCCTCTGGGCGTACTTTCCAAGTCTGTAGTTGGATGTTGTTCAACAAAAGCTTTGGGGAAAATGCCAACCTTCCCTTTGCACTCCCCTTCCAGCCATTCTTCATTCACTGATAAAAGGAAAAGTATATGTTGACTTCTAAAATGAGTATAGGAGAATTCCCTCGCCTGAGTAGTCCACACAGAACTGGATCAGTCTTTCTTCACCCCTAGTTGTGCTGATGGAAAAGTCAGCATTGGAAAAGTGACTGGTAAGAGCAAACATAGGAGCTATCTCATGATTGGTTTCTGTTTTAGACACAGAAGTAAAATGCAGAAAAATCGGAGTCTTTAGTGAAAGAAATTGAACAATGTATGAGGTGTTTGTTTTTTTTTTTTTAACATAGAGTTGTAGCTTTGTTGGGAACCTTTGTTTTGATTACAGGACAGGGATATGCCATTGGTTAAATAGATAAATAATGATTGTTCACTAGTGAATGATCAAAGAATTGAGAGTTGGAGCTAGTGATGGGTTCAGTCCATGTTTGTAAAATACAAGAATTTTCATAGCATCTATTTTGAGACTTTATAATAAAGTATGTGCATAGACTTCATAACTCAGTTATAGATAATATCCCCATTTTAAATTTTCTGTGGTTAAAAGCTACATTCCAGGGGAACATAACTCAGTCTAGGTTCTGCGAAGACGCAAGGGATTAATAGCTTGTTTGGGGTCATTTCTGCCACTAAATATCAGACACCTTAGATAGCTGTGACCTATTCTAGAGCCTATCCAACAGACCGTAGAAGCTGTTTGGATCAAAGGCTCCTCTTTGGATGTCACATGTCTCCATCAGGTACTACAGCAGCACTGTGTGGTACTTGGATCCTGTCCCCAGAAACTGTCCATTAGTGTGGAGTGTGGCTGGGCAGCCGAGTTCACCCAAGGGAATTCCAATTGCACACTGTTGTCTTGATTCTTCCTTCTATGATACGAGTATCAGCATTTGTTGTGCTGGATCCTGGGAGCTTGTCAGAAATGCCAAATCTCAAGTCCCACCCCAAACTTGATTCAGAATCCATTTTAACAAGTTCCCCAGATGGTTCACATTTAAAATTTGAGAAACTTTTGGAATGAAACCGTCTCATAACTGTTGAATACAACTGAACTCAACCCCTCAGCCCTATACAATGTTTATGCTGAATTCTGTTTCCCTATGTGTTATAAAAGTTTCAAAATCTTACAGATACTTCCTGAATTAAACCAACTTAGACTTCTATACAAATCCCTGTAAAGAAGAGTATACCATCTTCTCTCCATATATGATGCCCAGAAGACTTTTTCAGAGCATTTGTTCATCTTTATCTCATCCCCACCCCTGAAAAACAAATTTAGCCAGTTGCTTGGTACTGTCACTTAAAAAATGGCGTGGGGAGTTAAATCCAACTCTTATAACTGAGATTCCGTTCTCCCTTTTAGAATATACCCTCCCTCCACGCACCCTGTTCGTTTTTCATTTCTTACATCGTTGCTACAGTCTGGTATACTCACTCTTCACCCCCATTAACTTTAAAATCTCTCCCTCTCATTTCTTAATCTGTTAATTTTCTGTTATAATTGATAATGGTGTTCTGTCTTCACTGTTTTGCATTGCTAATGTACAAGATTTCGGCCATGTGAATGAAACTTTTGATGTGACTCATTACCAGGTAAAGAAATAAAGAAGAGTGTCAGACCATGTATTATTAATAGAATGCTGCTTCTCAGTATGGTCAGTAGACCAGCATCACCTGGAAGCTTGTTAAAAATGCAAATTAGTGGGCCCCACCCCAGACCTGAATCCGAATCTTTGGCCCTGGGTTAAAGGAATTTAACAAATTACAAAAGATGCATGTGCATACTTAAGTTTGAGAAGCAGTAGATTAGAACCCTCCACTTATTTTAATCTTTACTGTTTTTGATTTATAAAAACCTGGTAAGTCACCAGAGAGAGCAATTCTGAATAGTAGTTTTTTTAAGGCAAAATGTATGCCCTTCCCTCATCTTCAAAAAGTACATCAATTCAAAGACCTGTAGTTTGCAAAACATCACTGTCACGTGGGTCGGTGCAAACACAAAGTAGCTGAAGCCCTCTTCCAATTCATTAACTCCAGTGTGAGAACCCATGGCTTCCAAAACAGTCTTTAATATGTGACTGAAGTCTGCCATTGGTTGCTTCCCTGCCCAGGAGAGCATCAGATGGAAAGGTGAACACACTCAGTTTTGCTCCCTCCCACTAAGAACTGGGAAGGAAATTGAAACCATTGGCTAAAGTCTGTAGCTGATTGATGTTTTCTTCTCTCTGTCCTTGTATTTATTGCTGCTAACACGTACATTCGTTTCTGCACTCTGGGAGTAGCACTTACCTGTTGATATCACCAGGATTACGTCCCCTTCCAGGAACTCCAGGTCTTCTGGCTGGGTAGCCTCGTAACTGAAGAGAGCAACCACTTTGCTCCCTTCCTTAAGCTCAGGTTCTGTTGTCTGGTTATTAGCATCAGATTTTTTGCTTTCTGCGGGTTCATCTGGAAAGCCCTGGTCACCCTGAAATAGTAAAGGGCCTATTAGTTTTCCTAACTTCCTGCCATGAACATTGAACATCACTGAAGGAATCAATCAGCAAAATGTCAATGTAGCACCTGGGATATAAACTCAAAGCCAAGTGTGTGATCAGTGCCAAGCATAGACCTGGTGTGTACTTCATGAACACTGGATGGTTGGGTAAGTGAAGCCAAAAGGTCTACAGGACCGTAGATCATCTTAAAATCCTACTGAAACACGTTAATCCCGAAAAGGGTAGGAACTGGTAATTTTTCTCAGATGGAGAAACAGGTTGAATCACAAGTAGGTAGAAGAACCCAAAGTCAAACCTAACTCCCAAATCCAACACCCTGTCCCCAGCACCCCGTAACACTGGGCACCTTGTTATAGAAAGGCAAACTTGTCTGCACCATCCCAAATCTATTAATCAGGAACTCCCTGTGGGAATTATCATTAACAAAACAACAAAAAATAATTTAAAACAACAAAATTAACGTTTGCAGTGAAGTAATGCTGAAGCTCCAATACTTGGGCCACCAGATATGAACAGCTGACTCATTGGGAAAGACCTTGAATGCTGGGAAAGATTGAAGGCAACAGGAGAAGGGGGCAGCAGAGGATGAGATGGGTAGATAGCAGCACCAATTCGATGAACATGAATCTGAGCAAACTCCAGGAGATGGAAAAGGACAGGGAAGCCTGGCATGCTGCAGTCCATGGGGTCACAGAGCTGAACACGACTGAACAACAAATTCACATTTAGAGCTGAACTAAAAGGAACCCTTTCAAGACAGAACTGGAGGGATTAGTCCAAAAACAGATTATTGGAAAACCTGGAGTGACCTTTCAAACTTTGAAGGGACACCTTGCGCGGACACCCACTCGCCCCTGGGTCCTGGGCCTTCCAGCCAGGCCAGCTCAGCCGTGGCCAATGCTGCCGCCCCATGAACCGCACACGCCAGGCCTCCCTGGCCATCACCAACTCCCAGAGTCCACCCAAACCCGTGTCCATCAAGTCAGTGGTGCTATCCAGCCATCTCATCCTCTGTCTTCCCCTTCTCCTCCTGCCCTCAATCTTTGTTTTCAAATGAGTCAGCTCTTCGCATCAGGTGGCCAAAGTATTGGAGTTTCAGCATCAACATCAGTCCCTCCAATTGAACACCCAAGACATCTCTTTTAGGATGGACTGGTTGGATCTCCTTGCAGTCCAAGGGACTCTCAAGAGTCTTTTCCAACACCACAGTTCAAGAGCATCAATTCTTTGATGCTCAGCTTTCTTTATAGTCCAACTCATATCCATACACGACCACTGGAAAAACCATAGCCTTGACTAGACGGACCTTGGTTGGTGCCAGCGGTGCCCAGAAGTCTCAGGTCCAGTGGTTGCACTTCCTGCAACAATTTTCTGAACTCTAACCCCTAAGTTTACTTCGTGGGGTTTACTACAGGGCCTTCCTCCAGACCTACCCTCTTTAGTTCTTCTCCCTTCCCCCCCCCATCAAACATTTGTCTTTGATTTGAGTGCAAAGGAGACCCTTCCCTAACTGAGCAGTAACCGCTACCCAGCTGTGGGGATGAGGGTTTGGAGGAAGGAATTGCTGGCCCACGGCCTACATGTCTGGAATAGCTTTTCTCCTGTGGTCATTTCTATGGTCTCAGAAGTCCACTTGTGGCTGAAAACTAGTAGCTGACCAAGGATTCCCTTAGGAGCTATTCAATTTTATACCCCCTAGGCAGATAAAACTGCAGATGCCACTGTTAACAAAGGCTAAAGCAGCAAACAGGTGAGAAGAGGAACCGAAGTGTCAACGGGACCCCACTTGAGAGCTTTGGGCAGTGGGGACTGCAGGCTCATGGTCTCTGTGTCAGGACTCCCCAGCCGCCCGATTGCAGGTCGGGAGCTGTTTACTCAGAGGAAGCCCACCAGCCAGCCTAGCTGATTTCTCTGCCTTGCTCATATGCCCTTTAAATTCCCAATCCAGAGCAAGACCTCACTTATCTTCTTCCCTGCTCACAATATCAACCTAGCACAGCAGTGTCCAAGGCTACCCCTATCTGGCCCTGTGGTCTTTCCAACACTTTTCCCACCACTGTCCCTGCCCAGCAACACTGAGCCCCTTTTCCCACTGTGCTGATTCTTGTGGTCTGCCCTCCTGTTCTACCTATATAATACGTCCATCCTAACCTCCTCCACCTTGCTAATTACTATGCACCATTTTCAGGCTAAGCTTCAAGACAATTTCAGTCTCTAGGAAGACATGTCCCACTTCCCTCCAGCATTTTTGGGTGAGATACCCTCCCGATGGTATGTAAATGCTTACATAACAGAGTAAAACATTGTGTGTCTCCATCAGTTCACTTCACACAGGCTTTGTAGTCCTCTGCTTGCTCTTCCCCTCATGAAAAAAGGCCTGTGTCTTATTAGTTTTTATATCTCCAGTACCTATCTAGAGACATAAGTGCCCAGCAAATGTTTGTTGAAGAATTAAGGTCACGAGATAAACGCTGGTAAGAACCCAAATGTACACCAACAGTTGAATGAATAAGCCAGTTGTGGTATCCATACAATGGAATACCATTCAGCATTCAAAAGAAATGGACTATTAATATATATACTGTACGATCCACTTATTTGAAATGACATAAAAGACAAAAAACTTTGTTGACAGAAAGCAGATGGATGATTTTCAAGGACCATTGTTGGGAGGGAAAATTAACATCTACAGCAAAAAGAAATGGCAACGTTTCCTAGGGAGACTAAGGGACAAAGCCCGAGTACTAACGTGTAGCTGCTACTTCTAGCCTCGAACTTTGCTCCTGACTCCCTCATTCTTACTGTAAAGTCAGTTTGGCTCTTCCAGACCCCAGGGCCTATAGATAACCTGCACTTTTACTGTCAGTACACTGAGGTGTTCAAGAGCAGCAGTCCCCAACCTTTTTTGGCACCAGGGACCAGTGTCATGGAAGTTGACAGTTTTAACACAGACCTGGAGTTGTGTAACGTGGGGATGGTTTCGGGATGATCATTGTAAGGAGCACACAACCTAGTTCCTCCACATGCACAGTTTACAGTAGAGTTCAAGCTTCTATGAGAATCTAATGCCACTGCTCATCTGACAGGAGGTAGAGCTCAGGTGGGCTCGGTAAAGAATCCGCCTGCAATGCAGGAGACCCCGGCTCGATTCCTGAGTCAGGAAGATCCACTGGAGAAGGGATAGGCTACCTACTCCAGTATTCTTGGGCTTCCCTGATGGCTCAGCTGGTAAAGAATCTGCCCGCAATGCGGGAGACCTGGGTTCAACCCCTGAGTTGGGAAGATCCCCTGGAGAAGATCCCACTCCAGCATTCTGGCCTGAAGAATTCCATAGACTGTAGAGTCCATGGGGTCGCAAAGAGTTGGACACGACTGCGCAACTTTCACTGTCACTTTCCGAGCTCAAGTAGTAATGCAAGCGATGGGGAACATCTGTAAACACAGATGAAGCTTCACTTGCTAATGGGCCTCTCACCTCCTGCTGTGCAGCCTGACTCCTAACAGGGAATGGGAGCCCTTTTCAAGAGTATAGGCAGGCTCTGAGTAACGTTGGCCAGGTGGACCTCACTTTGCCTTGTTACCTACATCATAAAACAGGATAACAATACGTACCTCACAGTTATGCAGGTTGTAAGAATTAATACACAGAGTGCCCTTAGCACAGTGTCCAGTACACAGAAAGTTCTCAGTAGGTGTTTGCTGTTAGTGGAAGGTTGTTATCCAATTCGTCTTCATGAAAAAAACGCTCGCTATTTCTTTTCACTCCCAAATGTCTTTCCCCATGGAAACTTAAGGTGAAGAATGGCCGTGAACTCAGCCTCAAGCTGCGACTTCATTCTAAGTTTGCTTGATCGAGCCTGAACCTTAGGTGTGGCCGCAGATGGAGGGGACCTGAAGCTTTCTGTGGGCTCCTGGGCCTGCTCTGTTCTTGGAAAACCTGTCCCGGCTGCACCCCGGGTGAGGATGCCAGAGCTGCGGCTTGTTACCTGCCATGTTCCCAACACTACACCTAGGGCTAGGCGCCCAGCGGGCGCTGGGTGAATGCTCAAGTGTTGTGGAGGAAGTGGCCTGTTAGAAATCCAGCCTTACAGGCCCTTGGGCACTCACCACGGTGTTCTCACACCACAGCGTCAGACAGTAGTTTTTCACCTGGGCCCAGGCATCCTTCATGCTGAATTCTGAAAGGGGCACCAGCTCATTGCTGTCCTGAGGACGGTAGCTGGGTAGAGGTAATAAGGAAGAAGCAAGTCAGAGAGCAGCAGGGCAGGCCCATCCTCTGGCCCACACCGGCCTCCCGGCTCTACCCTCGCGTCGCCGTGTGCAGCTCACCTCAGCTTAGTGTGTTCCGGCAGGAGATCCAGCTTCTTAGCCACCATGTCCCGGACCTGGCTGTAGGGGAGCCTGAACTGAGTCTCCATGACCACCGTGTACTTGTAATGCACCTTGAGTGTGTAGGACGTGGGGACACTGAGCTTGATTTCCTGCTGGGAGAGCCAGCAGAGGGAATCTGTGAGTGCCTGAGGCTTCCTCCGAGCAACATATTGGATCCCAGGGAGTAAGTACCCCATGGTGGGGAAAAGCCCAAAAGTGCCTGGTTTCACACTAACGTGAGAGGGCCTTCAGAGTCCTGTCCTCCAGCTCAACTCATGCTTGGATAAAAATTCCTATGGGTGATACCTGGCCCACAGCCACAGCAGGCAGTGTGTGCATGGAAGAGGGGGAGATTGTCAAATGTTGGGGGGAGAGGGGAGCGGAGTCCCTGGTCCCTGCATGTATGGTAACAACTGGTCTACCCCTTCCTTTGGGGCTCTTTTTACAATCCAAGGAGACCGCCTGTGAAAATAGTTAGGTGGGCAACCTAAGCTCTTCCTTTCTCTACCACTTGAAATAGTACAAGGAAAAAAAAAAGATTACCTTGGGCTCTTCTTTTCCTTTCTGACCTAAATGGAGAAGGTGAGAGTAAAACAAAGGAAGATGATGAATGAACACTCTTGGCTAGCCCCTGCCATACAAAGACGAAACCGCTTAGAACCAGGCGCCCAACTTCATACGCTTTAACCTGTGGGGTGATTATTAACCTTAATAAACTGTGGGGGAAATCATTGGGTAGCTGTGACGGGCAAAGCCATGAACACACAAATGAACCCAGTCTCTGCTTCTAGGGAGCATAATAACCTTTGCTAGGTTATTAGCAAAGGACCATCACATCCTCACCAGCCCATGCAGTTAGGGAGGGATCCCAAAGGACAGTTAATAGTAGTGCTGCTGGTGTAGTGATATCGTGCAAGATTCCCAAAGGTCAGTTAAAGCGGTGGGCTCCATCGAAACAAATTCAGGGAGTGTGAGATGAGCCAGGGGCCACAAGAAGAAATAACTGCTCATTTTTAATTTGTCCTTTATCTTCTGTATGTTTTCTAATGTATAAAATATATTATAATAGACGTACATATATAATTTATGGGGTTTCCCCAGTGGTTCAGATGGTAAAGAATCTGCCTGCAATGCAGGAGACCTAGGTTCAATCCTATGGTTGGGATTGGTTGGGAACCAAAAAGGGAATGGCTACCCACTCCAGTATTCTTGCCTGGAGAATCCCATGAACAGAGGAGCCTGGTGGGCTACAGTCCATAGGATTGCAAAGAGTCAAATATGACTGAGTGACTAAACACATATAATTTATATAAGAAAAGTATGTATAAAGATATTCACCATGGAAACAGCAGTGCGTGCTCAAAAAAGACCACTGATCTCAAACCCAGCTGATCTAGAATCACTTGGGATTTTTTTTTTTTTTCTAGAAAAACAGGTTTCTAAGCCTGATTCTAGTCCTAAAAACTCAGAATCAAAGGCCTTTGATTCTACATTCTTAAAATCTTCCTAGGTTAATATGTGATCCTTGATGGGCCCCTAGACAGAAAATATAAATTCAAGAAAGCTGTCAAGGATGTTGGGGGATAATAGGAGAAATTTGAATATGAATTATATAATCTATATTATATAATAATATATAATATATTAACACTATCCTAGATATAACAATTATATTGTGCTTGTGCAGAAAAGCATCCTTGTTCTTAGGATTCAAATGCTGAAGTGCAGGGTGAAGTGTCATGAGTCTGTAACTTAGTTTCAAGTGGTTCAACAACTAGAAAAAAATTATATTAAGAGGAGCAGCCCAAGTACATGGTGCAAAATGTTAACAATTACTGAATTTAAGTGAAAGATATTCTTGTGTTCATATTGTACCATACTTTCAACCTTTCTGTAGGTTTGATATTCTCAAAGTAAAAATAGGGGTGGGGAGCATCCCAAGTGATTCTGATGATCAGGTGGGCATGACAGTCATTGATCTAGAATCTGGACAAACCACCTTTTCAATGCATCTCTACCAAGCACTTACTCAGGATCTGCTTAACCCACATTAGTGACCAAAAGTCCATGACTTCCCGGGGCAGCCGTCTCCACATATCAGGAGAGTCTCCCTTTCATGTCTGCCCCTTGGTTCTTTGTCCATCCTCCAGGGCTCTGCAGAGTTTTTTTCTAGATAGAGCTCCTCAGTCGTTTGAAAAGAACCACTCAACCCCGGCTCTAAGGTCAACAGGTGCAATTACTTGAAACTTTCCTCCTGGGAGAAGGTCCCACGACTTAATGACTGATTGAGATGGGATGCTCACAGCCCGCCAGAAAGCAGCTGCCTTTACCCAAGCTCCATGCGTGTTCTGGAGCAGGCAGGGAGGAAGGATTTCTGTATTCCTGTGTTTGGGATGGGTGAGTGACACAGGAGATGGGGTGCTCTGGGGCCCCATGATCATAAGCTGGGAGAACAAGAAACCAGATTCCGTCAGGCTGGGAGAGCAACCCTCCATGGGAAGGCAGCCTGGAGCACTCCTGCACCCAATCCCAGGATGGTCCTCCAGACACTAACCTGGTGACAACTGGGGTCTTCCAGGAGCACTGGAACTCGGGGGAGCTGGGATATCAGACTCCAGGGAGGTTTCTTCCTGGAGGGGACAGGAAGAGAGGGTGAGAACCTTCATGCAGACACAGTTCTTAGGCAGGGGTAGGAGTGGGGGAGACCCTGCAGACCACCATGGAAGGGAGCCAGATGCAAACAACTTCCTAAAAGTTGGAGTGGTGATGACATTTAGTGGAGACTAAGGGCTGAGAATGATTGAAGGCCGGAGGAGAAGGGGACAACAGAGGATGAGATGGTTGGATGGCATCACCGACTCAGTGCATATGAGTTTGAGTAAACTCCGGGAGTTCATGATGGACAGGGAAGCCTGGCATACCACAGTCCATAGGGTTGCAAAGAGTCAGACATGACTGAGCGACTGAACTGAGCTGAAGGAAAGTGTTGATTCAATGGGAAGCAGAGTGGGCCTGGTGAAAACAATCACAGTAGAAGTAATAATGAGAAAATAAGAATTCTAACCCTCCAGCTACAAAGCCCTTTCTGCCTGATCACCCAATTGCCACACTGGAAACCCACTGGGTGCAGGGTAGGACCCTTGTCTAAGCTCACTCTCTCACTCTACACCTTGCCCCTTCAAAAGAAACATGCCATTTCTCATCTACATGGCATTTAGAACTTTTCCAGTCATCTGGACATCGTGACTCTGACCAGGGAGGGCCAGCCCCACAGAGGACAACTGGTTGCACAGTCTAGAGAGAGACAGGATCCATTGCCATCAGGCATCTGCACAGATCTAACAAAGACCACTCCCCAGGCCTGGCAGAAGGGCAGGTCATCGAGACGGGGGTGGGTGGGTGGGGGTGGCAGCAGCATCAGAAGCAGTGGCTGGCAAGGTCTGCTCTGATTCAGTGCTCTAAAGCAGATTTCCTTTGGTGAATGGATTTCACCAGCCAGCATACTGACTCTTCCTGGTGAAGAAGACATCTGGGAAGACCTAAGTCATCACATGCTGTAGCTGTGGTCAAGTCACCCCTGACCAGGAGGAATCACAGAGCTGGGGGCCCAATAGGAGCTGCTGATGCCTCCACTCAGCACATCTGGGTTTTTTCTTTGATCCCTAGGTTCAGCTCTGGGCGGCTGGTACCAACTCAAGGTGGGCTCGGGACTAATGAGTCCTGAGGGCCTCTTCCTCTCTGCTCCCCTCCATGGTCTGTCGATGGCGGGGTTCAGGGGTGGGAAGGGAACGGGTCAGCCCTTGGCACTACGTTACCTGGGGCTGCTGCTGAGGATGGATCCGCAGCTCAACTGGTTCAAGGTAGTTGCAAGGAACAAGTCCCTTCTGCAGTGCAGCATCGTGGAGCCAGAAAGTGGGAAACAAAGATGCACTCGTCAGCAGCCACAGTGCAGGACACCCAGAACCATGGGAGGGGCGGGGGGACAGGTGAAAGAGGGGCAGCTGGCCTGCAGAGAAGGCCTTGGATGCCGCTCCGCAAAAAGCTTGCTACGTGCTGCCAGGATCCTGTGCCATTAACCCACTCACCCCCATCCTCTGAATACCTGCCCATTGAACATGACCGTAGCCCAGTTATCATTGCACTTCTTCAAGACAAAGACGATGTTCCCTGGCATGACCTGCAGCTCCTCTGGTGTCTCAGGCACAAACCCAAACAACACTCGGTGGGCTTCCCCTTCCAGGGCCCTGCGGGATGGGGGTGGGGAGGAGAGGTAGACACAAGATACGAGATCCCATCCACCATCTAGCCCGGACCACATCTGCTCCCTTGATGCTGTGGGTCAGCAACTATGGACGCAGAGCCGGGAGCCTCACTCCCACCTCTAACTGCCCAGGTGACCGTTAGCAGGGAGTTGCCCATCGGACGGCCTGAGAGGACTCTGCATGTGAACATGCTCCGTAACCACACATGCAGTGGGACAAGAGCAAAAAAAAAAAAAAACCCAACATAACACAACACTCGATGACGCCTTGCAACCCCTGCCTTCCCTTCCCTTCTGAGGAGGAAGGATCCCAGCTGTGCTTGGCCAGTGGCCGAGTCTGGGCAGGGCCCGATCAGATGCCAGGGTGCAAGGGAGCAGGCGGGTGAGAACCCGCTGGGTGAGGAGGTGAGTGGGGGAGGAGGGAAGAAATCCCCTAGAACAGCAGTCCCCAGCCTTTTTAGTACCAGGGGTGGGTTTCACGGAACACGGTTTATCCATGGACCAGGGCAGGGGAGTGGTTTAGAGATGATTGCGTTTCTTGTGGACTGTGTTTCTATTTTGTGGCAATTTCAGGATATTCCGCCTTGACTTTAGGGGAAGGGGCCCAGTTCCTATGAGAACCTAACGCTGCTGCTCGCCTGACAGGAGGCAGAGCTCAGGTGGTAATGTGGATGAGGAGCAGCTGTAAACACAGATGAAGCTTCACTCACTCCCCGCCACTCACCTCCTACAGTGCGGCCCAGTTCCTCAGCAGGCCACACACTGGAACCAGTCCGTGGCCCAGGGGTTGGGGATGCCTGCCCTAGAGCCAGCTGGGGTCGTCCACGGGGGAGGGACAGAGAGTAGGGGAGACGGGCTGGGAGGCAGTGGGGGGATGCGAGGCAGCCTTGCTCGGTCTTACGTAATGTCATTTCCCCCTTTGCCGTTTCCTCAGGGCCTGCTCTGCTCTGCTCCGGGGCGTCCCATTTGAGCCACTTCAGAATGTGTGACTGGGGCCACCGGGCCTCTCCAGGCTAGTTCCCTTTCCCTCCCACTCTGCTACCTTCACTTCGGCCCCTCGTTTTGTCCCCAGACCCTGCATTCCTCTCTGTGGGGGAGACGGCCTCCCCCAGCACATGGGGAGCTTAGGGGGGAGTTCGTAGGCCCCTGCCTTTTTCTAGTTGCTTTGGCACTCTTTTCACTCCTTGTTACAACCTTCCCCAGTGGGGCGGGGGAGGCTGGGCTTGCTTCTTCACCTAGAGATAACTCTGAAGAAAGCTGTAGGTTTTGTCATCCTTGGCTTCTCCTCTTACAGAAGAATGACTTCTTTTTCTCGAGTCCTTCCTCTTCCTTCTTCAGAAAACATGTGCCAACGGGGAGTGAAAAACGCGCCCACACAGGAAAGGACACGCCGTTCCGGCCTCCCACTCTGCTCTCCCCGCTCCAGGGAGCCTGGCCTCTGAGGCGGCTCCCCCTGAGAGGAGGGCACCCTCCACTCCTCCACCCCGAGGTCTGTGTGCAGCCCTCAGAGGGTGGTGTTCCACAGACACTGCGGTCCTTTGGCGACAACCCCTTGCTCTCTCGGGGCACGCTGGTGTGGGGACACGGGGCCACCCCGCGGCTGTAGCCAGGTCACCACCGTCAGCCTCACCGCAGTCAGAGCCATTCCCACCATCATTCGGCCCTAGCCTGGAAGGCAGGAGGAGCCTGATGTGCTAGGCTAAATTCCTCACAGTTTGGACCCTGACCCCAGCTTCACCTTCTTCACCCCTTTGTGGCCCTTGGTTCAGGTCTAAATCTAACTTACCTGAAGATCTCTGGGGTTTTCGGCCTGGGTGGAGGCTCAGCTGCCTATCGGACATGCAGGAGAAATAAAGGAGGCCAGGATGACAAGGGAAGGAGGGGAGACAGAACAGACGGTTAATGGTAATTTAAGCCTCCTTCCAGACCAGAACATTGAAGACTGCATTTCTGGCTCAATTAGAACACTCGCGAGGGAGAAGGCAATCATATACTCTGACTAAACACTGGAAAAGAACACCTCCCACCAGTTCCCTAGGCCCAGATTTCACCAGCACAGCAATTCATCTTGAGCCAGACCTGGTTCTGGAGTTTCAGCTGTCACAGAGCTACATGGCATCATGAGGGTGCTTCTGCCCTTGAACTCTGTCCCCCTCCTAGGAAGTTTCTCAAAGATGCTCTATAATTAGCATCTGCTCTACCACATGACATCTGTGGGTAGTTAAAAACCAACTCAAGGGACTTCCCTGGCATTCCAGTGGCTAAGACTCTGTGCTTCTAATGCAGGGGGGCAAGGGTTTGATTCCTGGTCAGGGAACTAGATCCCACATGCCATGTGGCAAAAAAAAAAAAAACCCCTCTATGCCTGTGGTGATAGTTACACAACTCTGTAAATATACCCAAGATCATTCAGTTGTGCAAGTGAAGTAAGTGAATTGTATGGTGTGTAAATTATAACTCAATAAAAAAATTTTTAAATAAATAAAAACCAACTCAAGGTCCACGGGTCAGGTAAGAATCTCCTTTTAAAGTGTGTTCCCTGTTCTACCCTGAGTACTATGGAGACCAGTTATCTGGGCTTTTTCCCCTCTGGGAGTTCCCTGGGTGCCCCAAAGCCCAAGGGAGTCCTGCAAGGCTTTCTTCAACTCTCTGATGAAGAGAGAGGTCAAAGAATCTTGCCTCTCCTGCTCTCCTCCTCTGTTCCTCTTAGCCTCCGGTGCCCCAGCCTTGGCCGCCTTCTGGGCCAGCAGTCAGCCCTCTGACCCTGGGAGGCTGTCAGCTCAGCCCTCAGAGTGACCAGGTGTGTGCACACTGGACCGTGGGATCACCACACTCAGAAACCCCTCCCTGTGCTCGCATGGACCAACGCCCCTGCCCGTACCGGTTCTGTTGCCACAGAGCTAGAACTGTCCTCAGCCGGCACTACCCACTTCCCTTCACAAGTGCCACCTTCACATTCCAGACCCACTGGCATCTAGTCTATCTGGAACTGGTCTCTGAGCCCAGCTTGAGGGGAAAGATGGTTCACCCTGGGGACCCCTGCCCATGTTCCTGAGGGGATTGCTGCATGCGGCCGATGCGTGCAGCCAGAAGAGCTCCCCCTGTGTCCTGTGTCTGAGAAGGGACAAGGAGCAAAAGACTTCCATGGCTGTGTTTCAGTTTTCTGAGAGAATGGTCAAGGCTTCAGGAGAGATGAGGCATGCTGAGCTCTCTTGGAACTTCAGAGAAGTGAAGGCTGGCATTTGAAGGGTGAAATGGAGGGCTGGCTCCCGAGGACTTGAGATGACACCCAAGGATATGATCTTGTTCCCCTTCCAGTTTGTGGGATCCCTGACCAAGCATGGCCAGGCAGACACCCTCCATAGACCGAGAGCTCAGCTAAAAGAGCCCTGAAAATGAGGCCGCTCAGCACAGGCACTCTGCCCAAGCCGGCTCTTTCCCAGAGAGCCCTGGAGACCCATGGAGAAGGGCAGGACCACCTCACCTGTGGCTGCAGTGGGGCAAACCCTGAGAAGCTGTCCTGGTCTACCACAGACGCCACGACCTGAAATTGAGACAGGGAGGTGTGAGGGCTGTGCTGGCTCTGTGTGCCCGTCTTTCTTGGTTCTCCCCAAGATCCCTTCCTTCCTCACACTCTGGATCTGTTCTCACAGGGACTTGGTTCCGGAAGTGGACGGTGGCTAAGGATGGGCTTGTCAACCCTTAGGTTAGAAGCTGCCTCCCCAGGACAGAACCAGAGGCAGGCGTCCCTTCCTCCAGGGTCCCCTTGCCCTCAGTCCGCAGGGCTCATGTAAGAGGGGACTCAGGGGACACCGAGTGGCCTCACTCACCGTGGCCTTGCCTAGGTAATCCTTCTTGACCAGCTGAGCTACTTGCTTCTCGTTCGGCCGAAAGAGCCTGCCCACAGGGATCACCACCGGCTCATACAGCTTCTGTTTCTAAAACACAGAGAACAGAGTCTATTCCTACCTGTAAAATGGGGGTGATGACCCTGGTCCCTCACTGAACAGATGTGCAGGTCCATTGAGAAAACCTCGCAAGAGCGAGGCTGGACTTGTTAGTGTGTCAGGGAGGGCCATTTGGCTTCATTGTCACCTTAAGCCGAGACGTCTGTGGGTGCTGTTTGACCAGCACCCTCTTTTCCTAGAGGGGCTGCCCCCTCCCATTCTGTGAGGCTCACGGAGGGCTGTCACTCCTGACATGGGTGGCCCAGGACCTGAGCAAGGCCCATGACCGTGCTTTCTTGGGGCTGCTGTCCGCAGTCATGGACAGATATGTACAGACTGACTTATGCTCCCTTGTTCCTGGTGTTTAAAAATATGCTTTAGAACAAGCTTCATCCCTACATGTGCTCAAACTCAACTTCCCACCATTTGTTCCTATAATCAATGCGTCTTTCTTGAGCGCTGTCATGTGTCTGGCCCAGAGCCAGGCTGCGAGAACCCAGGGGGTAAGCAAGCGGGCACAGCCTCTGCCCTCGGGTGCTGCCCCTGGGCCCCCACCAGAGCCCCCTTGGAGGGGCGTGAGGAGGGCTCTGCTGTCTCTTCCTCTAGGCCTCAGCTTCTTAGACTTCCACATTCAAGATCCCACAGAGAAACAGGCCCCAAGATCAGCGTTACCCGGAGCTCAGAAGAGGTAAAAGTGCCACATTTTTGCTTCCCAGTCAACATGTGCGCAGAAACAAATCCAAGCCCAAGCAGACCTCTCGCTATCAGCTTCACCAGCGCACTCACCCAAACGCTTTCCATGGCTCTGTCGATTTTGGAGTGTCTCGGCTCAGACTTCATGTTCGCAGCCAATGCTAAATGTTCTTCAGCCTTTTTCCATTCCGCCCTCTTGGCGTACATGAAAGCAATGTTATATAACACCTAGAAAAGTGCAGGCCACAACATAAAGTTTGAGGCTGCTCCGAATCTAGAGACCCGGCTGGGAAGAGTTTGCACTCTTTGCTCCTGGAACATTGCCTGGAGGCCTTTCTCCCTTCCCCAGCTCTCCTGGAGATACCTACAATACAGTACAATCAATATGGCTCCTGACTTACATCTAACACAAGGATGGTGTGACGAAAACATCACGTAATGCAATGTGCGTTCCTTCAACAACCAAAGAGGTCAGGGTGGGCTAGAGGTTGTGTGGTTTTGGTGTGGACAGCAGTGATGTGTTCAAGGCCCCTTGAAGAGCTGGGGATAAAATACATACTGTGGCCTTCCAGACCAGCTCCTGCCATTGGTCCTGGGCTCAAAGACTGGATGATATGGGATAGAGAGATGGAAGGTTCTAGATGCATCATCCTACATCCACAGAACCCATTCTAGAACCAAGGAGTAACAAGATGTAATGTAGTCATATGGGCAGAAGGAAACTCTATGGGCAAGAGGATATGGGCAAGAGTTCACTGGAGCTGGAAAGAGACCCAGTACAGACCCAGGGCCTGGAGTGGAAGAAAATCAAGATGGCAACTAACAGGCAGGGTTTACTTTACCTTTTTTAAGATTTTTTTTTTCACGTGGACTGTTTTTAAAGCCTCTATTGAATCTGTGGAAAATTCTGAAAGAGATGGGAATACCAGACCACCGATCTGCCTCTTGAGAAATTTGTATGCAGGTCAGGAAGCAACAGTTAGAACTGGACATGGAACAACAGACTGGTTTCCAAATAGGAAAAGGAGGACGTCAAGGCTGTATATTGTCACCATGTTTGTTTAACTTCTATGCAGAGTACATCATGAGAAATGCTGGACTGGAAGAAACACAAGTTGGAATCAAGATTGCTGGGAGAAATATCAATAACCTCAGATACGCAGATGACACCACCCTTATGGCAGAAAGTGAAGAGGAACTACAAAGCCTCTTAATGAAAGTGAAAGTGGAGAGTGAAAAAGTTGGCTTAAAGCTCAACATTCAGAAAACGAAGATCATGGCATCCAGTTCCATCACTTCATGGGAAATAGATGGGGAAACAGTGGAAACAGTGTCAGACTTTATTTCTCTGGGCTCCAAAATCACTGCAGATGGTGACTGCAGCCATGAAATTAAAGATGCTTACTCCTTGGAAGGAAAGTTATGACCAACCTAGATAGCATATTCAAAAGCAGAGACATTACTTGGCCAACAAAGGTTCGTCTAGTCAAGGCTATGGTTTTTCCTGTGGTCATGTATGGATGTGAGAGCTGGACTGTGAAGAAGGCTGAGCGCCGAGGAATTGATGCTTTTGAACTGTGGTGTTGGAGAAGACTCTTGAGAGTCCCTTGGACTGCAAGGAGATCCAACCAGTCCATTCTGAAGGAGATCAGCCCTGGGATTTCTTTGGAAGGAATGATGCTAAAGCTGAAACTCCAGTACTTTGGCCACGTCATGTGAAGAGTTAACTCATTGGAGAAGACTCTGATGCTGGGAGGGATTGGGGGCAGGAGGAGGAGGGGACGACAGAGGATGAGATGGCTGGATGGCATCACTGACTCGATGGATGTGAGTCTGAGTGACCTCCAGGAGTTGGTGATGGACAGGGAGACCTGGCGTGCTGCGATTCATGGGGTTGCAAAGAGTCGGACATGACTGAGCGACTGATCTGATCTGATCTGATCTGATCTGATTGAATTTGTTACAACATTGCTTCTGTTTTAGGTTTTTGGAGGTTTTTGGCCCCGAGACACGTGAACTCTTAGGTCTCCAACCAGGGCTCAAACCCACGGCCCCCCTGCATTGGAAGGCAAAGTCTCAACCACTGGACCACCAGGGAAATCCTTAACTTACTTCTATTTAATGACAGAGTAGCCAGTTCTTAGGGCTCCTCACATCATGTATGGAGGATGACTAAGTGACCAGGAGCTGCTGCAGGCTTCTCACAGGTCAGAGTGATAGGAGTCACAGCCTGATGCCCTGGGGTGGGGTGTGGGTGGTTCTCCAGGGCTTCAGAGAGGAGATGCAGCTGGTCACCTGAGGCTTGGTTGGAGAAGGGGATTGTTGGCCTTCTAAGTAGTAACGTGTGGAGGCAGTGCAGTGGAGAGACCCCAGGGCTATTTTCTACCATGTGGCCTCGGTTTCATTATAAAATGATGATACTAATGTTTCCTGCCTCCAGATTTGTAAGAAATGAAGAATTCATGTAAAGCACTGTGTTTAATTGTTTGGCATGTGGTGGGTGCTTTAGAGCTCTTCATCACTGTTATCTGCGGAACTATCTTGGGACTTGCTGGGAGGCTGAGCACAGAGGTCTTGCCTGCCTTCTCGGGGAGGGTGACAATGCCCATGTGATTTGGGGAAGACCACAGGGCTGAGTTTGCTGACTGATACCATCTGGGGATTCTTTGTAGTCACAAAGCTAAACCTATGAAGAACTTGGGGAAATCAGCACTGGAAATCAGGGCTGTCTGTCGTCTTTATCATGATCATTGATATGACTTACTGACCATCACTATGGGCCAAGCACTTTATCTGCATTATCTCTAAGCCACACAACCACCATACAAAGTAGGGGCCTCACTTCTGTGCTTCCAGAATCTTTCCCTAGCACTTTTCTCCTCCTAACCCAATCACCTCACATTACGCGTGACCATGGGTGTTTGGCTGCTGACACCTTGTGGCCCCTTGGACCTCTAATGCCTGACCCTAGCTGGCATTATGTGATGCTCAGTCATGTCCAGATCTTTGTGGCCGCATGGACTATAGCCCGCCAGGTGCCTCTGCCCATGGGATTCTCCAGACAAGAATACTGGAGTGGGCTGCTGTTTCCTCCTCCAAGAGATCTTCCCAACCCAGGGATCGAACCTGCATTTCCTCCATTGACAGGTGGATTGTTTACCATGGAGCCACCTGGGAAGCCCCAGCAGATATTATAAACATATGCAAAAATGAACGAAAGTGTTAGCGAATGTGTATAGGGTAAGTACTCAGCCTTTCTTTACAGATGAAGAGGGGCCCGGGGCTCAGAAATGACACTGAATTCACCAAGGTGTATAAGACTAGGAAGTGTTGGGCTGGGATCTGATCCCTCTCTCTCTGATCCCAAAGTCCTTGCTTTAGGGCAACCAGCTTCTAGGACAGCACCAGTGACTCTCACCTCCTGGTACTCACCCACCTGTGTAGTCCCTTCCACATTCAAGGGAGCTGAATGTGTAGCAAATAGAATATTATGGAAATGAGAGGTTTCTATAATGTGACATTTGAGGTTAAGTTATAAAAGACATCAACTCTCTGTATCAGTTCCTCTTGGATCATTATTTCCTCTGGGGAAAGCCAGCTACCGTATCATGACAGGATTCAGGCAGCCTTAGGGAGAGGTTCAAGAGGCAAAGAACTGAGGCCTCCGGCCAAGAAGTAACCCTAACTCGCCAGGTACCTAAGTCACCTTGGAAGTAGATCCTTCGGCCCTGGTCAGGCTTTCAGATGATGGCACCCCTACCAACATCTCACTGCAACCTTCTGAGGGCCTCTGAGCCAGGACCACCCAGCCAAACTTGGGTTCCTGATGCCCGAAACCATGAGAGAATTGTTTTAAGTGAAAGTCACTCAGTCGCATCTGACTCTTTGCGACCCTGTGGACAATAGTCCATGGAACTCTCCAGGGCAGAATACTGGATGGATTGGATAGCCATCCCCTTCTCCAGAGGATCTTTCCAATCCAGGGATAGAACCCAGGTCTCCTGCATTGCAGGTAGATTCTTTACCAGCTGAGCCACCAGGGAAGCCCAGATTGTTTTAAACCACTCTGTTTTAGAGCAATTTGGTATTTAGCAGTGGAAAACTGGAGAAGGAAATAGCAACCCATCCCAGTATTCTTGCCTGGAGAATCCCTGGCAGACTACAGTCTATGGGGTCACAGAGAGTTGGACACGACTGAGCCACTAACACACAGTGTAGGTGGCAGGCTGGTATTGAGAAGTGTAGTAGTTTTCTGCTGTGTGTTAGTGGCTCAGTGATTGGCCCCGGGCCTCATCCAGAATAGAAGAGGACTGTTTATTAAGGCAAGTATGGATGTGAGAGTTGGACCATAAAGAAGGCTGAGCACCGAAGAATTAATGCTTTCAAACTGTGGTGCTAGAAAAGTCTCTTGAGAGTCCCTTAGACAGCAAGGATATCAAACACTCAATCCTAAAGGAAATCAACCCTGAAGATTGATTGGAAGAATTGATGCGGAAGCTGAAGCTTCAGTACTTTGACACTTGATGCAAAGAGCTGACTCATTGGAAAAGACCCTGATGCTGGGAAAGATTAAGGGCAGGAGGTGAAGGGGGTGACAGAGGATGAGATGGTTGAATGGCATCACCAACTCAATCGACATGAGTTTGAACAAACTGGGAGCTAGTGAAGGACAGGGAAGCCTGGCGAGCTGCAGTCCATGGGGTCATAAAGAGTCAGACACGACTGAGCAACTGACCAACAGCATGGATGGTGGCAGGGCTGGTTTTCCCATAGTTGACTGGTGCTGAACGATGGGGACAGGGACCAAGCCCAGAAGTGGAGATCTAGACTCCCTTCCTGGGCTATTTTTGAGCCTCAATGAGCTGTTGCCACCTGCAAACATGCTTGACAGGCCTGATCCATCCCCATGAACATGTGTGAAGGAAGAAAGGAGACCTTGAGGCCATTTAAAACTTCCTGCTTGGTTCTCAGACACCTACTCTTAAGACCTTCTCTAGCAACAAGTTTTTATGACTCCATGACTGGGAAAAGCCTGAGACTCTTTGCTGGTATGATTTCTCAGAATTCTGGTAGGAAGGGAGGGGTGGTCTTATAATTAGTGAAGTGACTGAAGTGTCCCAGGTGGCAGATGGGACCCTGAAAAGTCCAGCCTCCCTGGCAGAGAGGCCGGCACAGCCAGTATTTCCTGCCCCCTGGGTCATTTCAACTCTAGCTAGAGGGGGAACATTCCTCCCCTAGAGTTCTGCTTTGATGTCACTATTCTAGGATGCTTTCTCCAGAGCTTCTTGGTCCCTCAACCCTCTAATCAGTGTAAATGATTCTCAATCAGGGGTGATCCGCAATGTCTAGAGATATTTTCAATTGTCACCCTGGGAATGGGTTGCTACAGGCATCTAGTGAATAGAAGCCAGGGATGTAGCTCAACATCCTACGAGGCACAGGCCAGTCCCCAGAACAAAGAATGAACTGGTCAAACACATCAAAAGGACCACAGTTGAGAGACTGCACCCTGGAAGCTGGCCTAACGCCAGCCCACCAAAGAGCCTCATTTCCCTAGACAAGGAGAACTGAAGTTGCTATCCTGCGGTGGGGCTGGATGGAGACCCGTGTCCCCAGGGGCGCAGGCAGCTGTGGACTCTATTATTAGCCCTGAGTGACCCTGGGAACACTGGGCTTCTTCTGCCTGAGAAGCTCAAGCAAGGGGGCTTTTTTTCACTGATTCTGCTAAGTAAAAATCTATGTTTGCAGGGATATTAGTTTTAAAGTTACTGGTGTATATTAGGGGTTTAGAATGAGAGTGGGGAGGGTTGGCTGGAAAAGTACATGAGCCTGTTAAGTCAAAACCAGTCATGCATCTCCATCTTGGTGACACAGAATATGTTACCCTTCTGTGAAGACCTTTCCTAACTGTGTGTTCTGAGCTGTTCTTTGACCAGGAGGGTACAGGTTGGTGCTAAATGATCCTCACTCTTTCTTTGGGTATCAGCCAAGTACATGAGGCCACACCATTCATCGCAAAGTGTGTGAACTTTGGAACCGAGCCAGGGTAAAGCAGTTTCTGCATGGAAAGTGAACCTGTGATTTTGTGTCTTTGTTTTGCTGTTGTCTTTTGATTTGCTTTGTTTTTTGCTGCAAAGGAAGCTTCACTAGGGCAGAGACCTCTGTGATTTTTGATTTGTTAGTATAATGTTGAGAAAACACCCTGTCAACCTGAATCATGCAAATTATTATAAATGTTTTCAGGCTCCCCTGGTGGCTTAGATGGTTAACACTCTGCCTGCAATGCGGGAGACCTGGGTTCAATCCCTGGCTTGGGAAGATCCCCTGGAGAAGGGAATGGCAACCTACTCCAGTGTTCTTGCCTGGAGAATCCCGTGGACAGAGGAGCCTGGCAAGCTACAGTCTATGGGGTTGCAAAGAGTCAGACACGACTGAGCAACAAACACATATACACACGAACACTTTCACAGACCAACACACTCATGTCCAGCCAAGTCTCCCTTCAGAGAATCCAGCAAACTCATTTCTACATGGTCCTTTGAGCCTCATGTTAACAAAATCCATGCACTCAGGTAACTGAAGACTCCATTAGGAGCCCCAAGCAATGGTTCTGAGTTTTTTCTTAAGGGTAAATCTGAGTCCCAGGGGAGGGGAGGCAAAATGCCTTCTTCAGGCTCCTAGAAGTGTCAACAGATGGCTGTGCATCTGAGCTGTCAGCTTCGCCTTGGCCGCAGCCAGCCACTCCCCAGCCTGGGCCCTCCGCACCTCACCTCACAGGCAAACAGCTTGAACTGTAGCCCCAGGATCTTGTAGTCGATCAGCTGGTTCCCTCGAAGCTGAGTCAAAGCCTCCTTAAGGTCTTTAATGGCGGAATCATATCTGCAGGAAAGAAGCCAATTCAGGGAAAAGGAGGAAAAAAAGAATGAAGTGTGTATCTGTTTCCTTTCATCCATCTGTTTCACTGGGACAAGAAGTCTTTTCAATCCTTTTTGACCTGCTCTAGTTTTTCGCCAACGCTGACCCCAGGATTCTGTAGAACTTGGTGTGAACAGCGTCCCTGGAGTTGTGCATCCCAGCAAAACTGCAGGCCTTCGAGTCTCAGGCCACCACAGGGATCTCTGTCTTTGCTGACTGCACACAGCCCCCACCTTTCTGACAACCAGCTTGTCACTTTCTGAAAGAGCCTCGATCTCCCCAGAGAGCTCCAAGCAGAGCAGCACCTGCCAGCCCCCAAGTCTCTGTGGAGCTGATTCATTCCCCACCAAGCAGCAGGCTAGCCTGACGCAGCTCCCAGGGGCCCTTCCTCAAGGCCACTGATGTCAGCCTCCTGCCCAGAGCCTTCTCCTTCAGCTTCTTTTGAGTTCTTAGCTCTTGGTTTGTGGCTGTCCCCTCCCTTCTCTTGCACATACTTTAGGGAAAAAGACAAACCATCACTTAAGCCAGAGAGCCCCCCCGCTTTTTTTTTCCTTGGTAAATAGTTAAGAATAAAAATGTTTTAGATTTTTGTGTATTTAATTTTTGGCTGTGCTGGGTCTTTGTTGCTGCACACGGGCTGGTTGCAACGAGTCGGAGTTACTGTCTAGCTGCAGTGCACAGGCTTCTCGTTGCCATGGCTTCTCTTGTTGTGTAGCAGCGGCTATAGGCATGCAGGTTTCAGTAGGTGCAGCTCTCAGGCTCTAGAGCACGGGCTCAGTAGGTGTGACACACGGGTTTAGTTGGCCCATGGCACGTGGGATCTTCTCAGACTCAGGATTGAACCAGCATCCCTTGCATGGCACGGCAGATTTTTGACCACTGGACCACCAAGGAAGTCCCCAGAGAGCATCTCTAACCCTGCTCCTGGCACTGGCCTTCAGCTCCATTGGGTTGGCGTTGTGCTGACTGGCTTGAGGTGGATCAGGACTGCTGCCGTTGGATTGGTAGCAGAGAATGGGGCTGACCACACCAAAAGTGCCCATGGGGTGTGGGCAACACCTAAGGCCAGGCCTGCTTGGCCTCCCTCTGATCAACACAGAGGCCCTGGTGGGAGGAGCCATTGCTGGGCAGCAGGGGATAGAAGCAGCAAAAATCAGGCTACTCCCAGCCCCAGCCCAGCCCCCAGTATGGCAGGAACAAATTTGCCTGTCTGTGTGGCTCCCACTGGGCAACTAAACAGAAAGTCCCTCAGCCACCATCTGACCCAGAGCTGCCACTTGTGGCTTCTCTTGGAGACAAGCCTGGAATGTGAACACAGGCTTGTGGGGACCCCGAGAGGTTCTGTGGATAATGAAGGTGCCCGAGGACAGTGGCCAAGGGACTGGGGCCAGGTCCACCAGCCCTGCCACTAACCGGGAGACCCTGGCAGACCGCCTCCCTGGCCTCACTCCACATGGATATTATAAGGAGTGCACTGTGTGCAAGGGATGTATTATATTCAGGGAGCATAGCACATCAGGCGCTTGCTAGTATGTGGTCCTGGATCTAATTTCTCAAGTCAAACCCACGTGGACTGGAGTCCTGCTTCTGCCCCTTACTGCTGCTGCTGCTGCTAAGGCGCTTCAGTTGTGTCCGACTCTGTGCGACCCCACAGATGGCAGCCCACCAGGCTCCCCCATCCTTGGGATTCTCCAGGCAAGAACACTGGAGTGGGTTGCCATTTCCTTCCCCAATGCATGTAAATGAAGTGGCTCAAGTCATGTCCGACCCTCAGCGACCCCATGGACTGCAGCCTACCAGGCTCCTCCATCCATGGGATTTTCCAGGCAAGAGTACTGAAGTGGGGTGCCATTGCCTTCTCCCTGCCCCATACTAGCTAGTGACAAAGGGGTGTGCTGTGTACTTAGTCACTCAATCATGTCCGACTCTTTGCAAGAAGCAAGTTACTTAATTCCTCTCTTTCCTCGTCTTCAGTATTAGAGCATAATAGCACAAACCATTCAGGGGCTCAGGACGGTGCCTGGCACACACAGTAATTTTCTATTATTATTTATATATATATATATTTCCAGCTCTAAAACCAGTAACTAAATTCACATACCAATCTTCTATTACATGCTTGCGTGTACGCACGCTGTCACTTCAGTCGTGTCCTACTCTATGTGACCCCTCAGATTATAGCCCGCCAGGCTCCTCTGTCCTTGGGGATTCTCCAAGTAAGTGTACTGGAGTGGATTGCTGTGCCCTCCTCCAGGGAATCTTCCCGACCCAGGCATGGGTCCTGCATCTCTCATGTCTCCCGGATTGGCAGGCGGATTCTTTACCACCAGTGTCACCTGGGAAGTCCTTATCACATGCCTACTTAATACTATATACTGTATTAACTGTTATCAGGAGATAACAATACACAGTTGTTGGGACTTCCCTGGTGGTCCAGAAGTCAGGCTAAGACTCCACACTCCCAATGCAGGGGGTTGGAGTTTGATCCCTGGTCAGGGAACTAGATCCCACTTGCCACAACTAAGGATCCCACATGACGTAATGAAGATCAAATATCCCACATCCTGTAATTGGGACCCAGTGCAGACAAATAAATAAAACATTTTTAAAAAATACATGGCTGTAGAAGCCAGAACGGTCATGTCAGGGAAACTGGAAGCTGGCCAGGAGGGCGGCCTGGCTGAGAGGTCCCAGGGTGGCCGGGGTAAGCTGGACATTCTGTCATTTGGTTGGAAGTGACTCCCACAGCCACAGGGGCTGCAGGAGTGATGGGAGCAGACAGCCTGGGTTGGAAACAGAAGGATGGCTTCCTCCAACATATCTTTATTAATAAGTGAAGTTGCTCAGTCCTGTCCAACTCTTTGTGACCCCATGGACTGTAGCCTGCCAGGCTCCTCGGTCCATGGGATTTTCCAGGCGAGAATACTGGAGTGGGTAGCCATTTCCTTCTCTAGGGGATCTTCCCGACCCAGGGATCGAACCCAGGTCTCCCATATTGCAGGCAGATTCTTTACTGTCTAGGCCACCAAACTTTTCACAAGCATTCAGTCCATCCCTTAAGCATCTCAGGTCATTTACACACCCTTTTAGGCATTTCCTTGAAGGGGGAGAGGGGAAGCATTCCTGTGCCTTCTAAGCTGGGACTTGGCTGGTGACTGGCTCTGATTCACTGAGTCAAGAAGGGGCGGGGGGCAGAAACGCAGGTGTCCTGTTTCCTGGGCAGATGGGATTTCCATCGTGTTCCACTGCCTGTTTGTGAGTGCACGAAAGGTCCTCGGAGGGCCCGTGAGGCTCTGTCTGCAGTCACCTGCCGGTGTGCCCGCCTCCCTCAGCAGATGAGTTTCAGCTGTGAAGGAACACCGCCTGGGTCTACCTGGGATTGAGTGAGCCCAACTCCTAATTCTGCCCAGCAAGATGGCTAAAGATCTGGGCCCAGTAGGACGGAGAAAGAAAGGACCGATGTTATTCAAAAGGCTCGCTTCATGTTTAAAACACACCTGCGAGGTGTCTGTTTTTAAACATCTTTGACAGCATCGCCCCGAAGGCCTCTCCTCAGCCGCCTTGTTTACCCAGAGCAGCTCTCCTGGGGCGTGTGCTCTGATGCACAGCTCTGCTTCCCGCTGCCCAGGGTCTGAAAAAGCTCAGTATGGGAAATGCAAAACAGCCTTCAGTCTCCTGCGCTGGGAGGCAGGCAGCACAGCCCCTGCTTCTTTCCAGCCCTCCCGCAGGAGGTTTCCTTCATGCCATTTGGAGCCCGCGGCGTCCCCCGCGAGGCCGAGGAGCTGGCATCTCCCCCTGGTTTTGCTGGGCAGGACCTGAGCACACACCTGAAAGTCACTCCGCCTGGTGTCTTCTCAGCTCACCAGCGCAACTGCCGACTGGCTGATGCTTCTCCTCAGCTCTGAGCCGGAGAGGGTTTATTACCCTCGTTTCTGTAACACTCCCTGGAAAGGTCTTTTTCCTTAGTAACCACTGAAATTCCCAATTACTCCTCCACTGCAGTGCCAGCCTGTAGACTAGAATCCTGCCGTCCCCACTCGGGTAATGGAGGGAGACTGAGCCAGCGGAAAGGGGATGAAGCATCACACACCTCCATGCCAGGGCCTGGGGCCATGCCCTTGCCCTGTTTCAGAAGTCAGGGAAAAGACTTTGCCGCGTTGCCTCCTTGAGCAGCTCCATCTAAAGGGTCTGGCTATGTTTTCAGGGCCCTAAAATGTATAAGGGGCTGCCCAGCTGACTCAGATGGTAAAGAAATCTGCCTGCAATGCAGGAGAAGCCAGTTCAATCCCTGAGTCGGGAAGATCCCCTGGAGTAGGACATGGCAATCCACATCCAATCCAGTCCCATGTAGAGAGGAGCTTACAGGGGACTACAGTCCATAGGGTCACAAAGATCTGAGCGCATACACATGCAAGATTTATGGTATCTGAAAGGTACCTTGATATCCCATCTCCTTTTGAACGACAATGTGGGGGTTAGAGAGATGAGACATCTCTCAGACCTGACTTGCCTGGGCAGAACAACTCTAACTTTATTCTGGTGGAAATTTATAATGACAGAGGAGCAACCCAACATCTGAAAGTGGGGAAAACTGAGAGAAGAAACACCCATAACATTAGCACCTTAAAACAAACCCTGTAGTGATCTGTAGGTCATCCTAACTCATGACTGAGAAGCGATAGTTCCAGGTCCGCATAGGCACTTATCTAAAAACTTCTCCCATAGCACCTGCCCCATTCTGCCCTGTGTAATAGATCTAGTGTTTGTGACCTGCTTCCCCTTTTTAATACATAAGTTCCTTGAAAGTGTGAAGTGTTAGTTGCTCAGTCATGTCCGATTCTTTACAACCCCATGGACTGTAGCCTGCCAGGCTCCTCAGTCCACAAAATTCTCCAGGCCAGAATACTGGAGTAGGTTGCCATGCCCTCCTTCAGGGGAATCTTCCTGACCCAGGGACCGAACCCAGGTCTCCTGCATCGCAGGTAGATTCTTTACCATCTGAGCCACCAGAGAAACCCTCTAAGTTCCTAGAAGCAGAGACTATATTTCACCCCCTTGTTTATTTACTCCCATAAGCATTTATTAATACTGTACTAGATACTGAAATACAAGAGTGAATAAGGATTCTCCCCTCACGAGTAGTGGAGGAGACAAATATATAGGCAAATATCTATCATCGGAGAGACAGCTGTGATTAAAGGAGGCACAAAAGAGAGTGGTCACCTGGGTGAGTGTGCCTGAGGCAGACATTGGAGGGTGTGAGTGGATGGACAGCTGCTGACCAGAGAGCAACAGGCAAGGGAAGCTCTTCTTTATCCTGGGATCCGCTGGAGGTTCTTCAGCAGTCGACATTTCTTTTTTTAAAAAGGTCATTCTAGGATATCATTGGAGCAGGCAAGAGTGGTGGCTAGGGAATCAGTTTGGAAGCCATGGTGCAATAGTTATGGTAAAAAAAAAATGAGGTCTAAACCAGCAATGGTGCTGGAAGGGAGGGTGAGGGTTCTTGTATAATTTTTAGGGGACACTAAACCCCCTGAAATTGCACATAAAATTAGGTATGTGCTTGCATGTGTTTTTCTGGGAAGATTGCCCATATATTTTGCTATTTAACAACCAGTGGAAAATGGGCAAAGCATCAAGAGCTGAACCTTGGACGTTCCTGGTGGTCTAGTGGTTAAGTATCCACTGGCCCATGCAGGGGACGCAGGTTTGATCCCAGGTCCAGGAAGATTCTACATGCTGAGGGGTAACGAAGCCCACGCGTCACAAATGCTGAGCCTGTGCTCTCGAGCTCAGAAGCCACAACTACTGAAGCCCGCATGCCCTAGAGCCCGTGCTCCACAACAAGAGAAGCCACCGCAATGAGAAGCCCACACACCGCAATGAAGAGTAGCCCTGCTCGCCGCAGAGAAAGTCTGCACGCAGCAACAAAGACCCAGCACAGCCGAGAAGAAATTAAAATAAAATAATTAAAAAACAAATTAAAACAGAGCTGAGTCTTGCGGAGGGGAGGACACCAAAGCCTATGGATTGAGCAAAAGAAAAAAAAAGGCAGCTCGGGACCTAGACTCGTGTCTCATTTATGTTATTTCCTCAATAAGTAGTTGTTGAATTAAAGATAAAATTTGATAGATTTCTTAGATTTAACGATTACCAGTCACAGACTAATTGAATCCTGAGTCTGATTCCTGGATCTTATTAAGATCTTTTTGAATCACGCAAAACACGAGGCTTCCAGGTTCTGGGATTTCTGGGCATTTCATGGAGAAATGTCTTCTGGGAGTCTCCAGTCTTTGCCATCCATCTCTTCTCATTTGAGGCTGTTAGAGCTGATTCAAGGATGAATCAGCTGAGAGTTTGTCCTTCTAGAGATCTAAAAGAGGATTTGTGCTCAGGCCTGCTCACAGGTCCTATACATCCTGAGGCTGGTGGGAATGAGGGGAGGGGGGCCAAGAAGGAGAAGAGGGCTAAGAAGGGAGACGGGGCATGATGCCATTGAAAGTAAAGGCCTGTGTATCTTTTCTCCATTCAAGGCTTTCCCTTCCCAGACAGCCTCTGTGTCTGTGATTTTTCTTTCGGGAGACTTCACTCCTGCTCTTAACTCATTCAGGTAAATGACCGCATCTACATCCCAGAAGTCCTCTGAGCAGCTGGTAGTTGCCCATGGCAACGGCTCTGCACAGTGGCCTGGCAGGCTTGGTTTCTGACTAAACCAGAGGATCAAAGCCTTTCAGGGTTCCAGAGGATCAGATTCCAGCCTACCCCTTCCCCAGTGCCTGGACATTCTATGTAGCCTCCCCTCTATCCCACCAACGCCCTGCCTCAACTGTTGTGCACACACACACACACCATGCCCCTGCTAACATGTTACTGTTTGAACTGTTCTTCTTTAGCCTGAGCTGAATTGTCTTCTCTGGAACTTGTGCACACTCAGGGAACTATTTCTACAAAGGGTCAGTTAGTCATCCCCTACATTTTAAACAAATGCTTAGAATATATTTTCTTTGTTATGTATGTTTTTAGGGCATTTAGGGGAGGGGTGTGGGACTCGAGATTAACTTTCATTTTCTATTTGTCTTTTTACTAATTATTTCCTGTTGACTATAAACACGCCAAAAATACAGAAAAGCTGACAGAAGAAGATGGAAATCTCTATAATTTTAGCATCTGGGGAGGACTGCTGAAAACATTTTGGTCTGTGGCCTTTCAGACTATTCTGCGAAACGATAATGGGATTGGACAATACTATTCTGAAATGTGTTTTAAATTTAGTATCTATTGTGAACTTCTTTCTACAGTAAGACAAACACTACTCATCTGTATTAATATATTCTGGTACATACAATATTAATTGTTTATGTTCTCATTTTAGTGACTGAATTATACCTCATTGAATGCATTAAACTGGGTTTTGGAAAATACATTCTGCAGGAATGTATTTTTTTTGTTAAATCAGATCTAAGTCAATCACCTAGGAAGATTTTATTTATTTATTGGCCACACCCATGTGGTCTGTGGGATCTTAGTTCTCTGACCTGGGATTGAACGCAGGCCCTCAGCAGGGAGAGTGCGGAGAGGCCCACCAAGGAGGAAAGGTTGTGATGTGGTTTCCTGATCTCTGTCATTGTGTGAGTGCTCAGTACCTCACAGCAGGAGACAACCCTGGGTCCTCCCTTGATGGCTTCAGTATTTAAAACCTGAACAGCCAGGAGACCCTTCAGGAAACAGTGGGGGGGCCATCCCCGGCCTGCGATGGTCACGCAGCCTTATGGTGAGCTGTAGCTGGGCGGCAGGCCTGCCTTCCCTCCCCAGACAGGGGTTCTGCCTCGTGGTGACTGATTGCGTTACTGCCCAGAGAAAGCCCAGTCATTCTTCCCCACAGAGGCTGAGGAGACACGTCTCAAACACCAACTCTGGCAGCACCAAGACCCGCTCTGGGTTTCTCTGCACGCTTCCCCAGCTTGTGCAACACTGGATCACTTACTTCTCCATCTGGTAATAGAGCATCCCTCGTTGGAAGTAGGACACTGCCAAGTGCTTGTCTCGGTTAATGCTTTTGGTGAAGGCCTGCGGAGGGAACAGTCAGGCGGTAAGTAGGTGTGAGATGAGCCAGTGGGTGCAGCAAGCAGGAAGGGTCCGGAAAACCACTGATGTCTTGGAGATGACAAGCGGCTTAGGGGTCAGAGTACTTGGTGTTGTCACTTCCTAGTGGCATGGCATGAAACAAGTTGCCCAATCTCCTTGAACTTTAGTTTTCTCCTCTGTAAAATGCGGATATGCATATCTCCCTTTCATGATTACTATCAGGATTAATAAAAGTCATCACGTTTGAATATAACCTAATTAAAATGTTATCTACAGGATACATTTATCTTATAAATTTATTATAGGGATATTACACAATTAAGATCATTATCGATCTGTGCGTTCCTATTGCCATTTTGTTGACTGTTTTGAAATCTCATATGATTAAAATAATAACAATAATAATGCATTTAAAATGCCAGGAGCGAGGACTCAAGTGTAAAACCAAAGAAAGGCAGTGAGAATGAGATGCCAGAGTGGAAGAAAGCAAAGGGAAGCCTAGAGCAGGGGGGAGGGAGGAGGGACAGGGGAGTGGGCCAGCTGGGAGACCCGAAAGGCGAGGCTGGGTCAACATCCCCTGCTGGCCAAGCAGCACTCGGCCCTCTGCCTGGACTGACAACCTCTCCTCCTGACAGTGTGCACTTTGTTTCCAATAGCCCCTGGCATCTGTCCCTGGGCAGCCCCCCACCCCCAGAGGAAGTGGGGGCCGCTGTCTTCCCTCCAATGAGACGTAGAGGGTCCTCCCGTGCTCCCATTTGCCCATTCTGCAGCCTGAGGCTGTGCGGGTATTCCACAAAACTTCTCTCTCTCTCTCTTTGCCAGGGCAAGGATGGCTGTGGGGGTCCCCTTCAAGGTGCTGGGGAGTCAGTCATCTAGCCACACCACCTTGCAAAGACTTGCAGTGAAAGGTGAAAATAAGGACTAACATTTACACAGTGGTGTGAAGTAACACAGGACTTGAATAATCTATGCCTCCTATATGGGAAAAGAACCTAAAAAAGAATGGGTATATATATATATATATATATACACACACACACATGTATAACTGATTTACATCATTGTATACCTGAAACTAACACAGCATTGTAAATCAACTATATTCCAAGAAAAACTAACTTAAAAAAAAATAGTTCATGCCTCACTTATCTTCAAGATGCTTAACCTCTCCAGAAGCTGAAGCCCGAAGTCTATGACTTCCCAAGACCAAAAAGCCCAGAGACAGGCAGAGCTGGGGTTTGATCCAAAAGTCATACCCTTTCCAGCTTACCATGACCAATACGAAAAAGTGATTGTTGGGAATGCTTAACCCCATAGTAGGGAATATGAGAGAGAGAGAAAAACAGTGAAGAAATATGACATTCCACACCTGTCCTAAAATCACTACAGATGGTGACTGCAGCCATGAAATTAAAAGACACTTGCTCCTTGGAAGAAAAGCTATGATCAACCTAGACATCATATTAAAAAGCAGAGACACTACTTTGCCGACAAAAGTCTGTATAGTCAAAGCTGTGGTTTTTCCAGTAGTCATGTATGGATGTGAGAGTTGGACCATAAAGAAGGCTAAGCGCTGAAGAATCCATGCTTCCGAACTGTGGTGCTAGAAAAGTCTCTTAAGAGTTCCTTGGACGGCAAGGATATCAAACCAGTCAATCCTAAAGGAAATCAACCCTGAAGATTCATTGGAAGGACTGATGCTGAAGCTGAAGTTCCAAAACTTGGACCACCTGATTTGAAGAGCAGTTTCATTGGAAAAGACCTTGATGCTGGGAAAGATAGAAGGCAGGAGAAGGGAATGACAGAGATGAGATGGTTGGATGGCATCACCGACTCAATGGACATGAGTTTGAACAAGTTCCTGGAGATGGCGAAGGATAGGGAAGCTGGGTGTGCTGTAGTCCACAGGGTCTCAAAGAGACTGAACACCACCTGTCCTCAGTAGACATCATTAATCAATCACCATCTGCATTCCTCCCACCAGCCTTAGACTCCTTTGTAGAGTGCTCCACATAATGGATCAGAATTGTGACTTGAGGGGAAACCGATTTTTCTTAAGTGCCTCCTCTTGATCTCTTGGGCAAGCAAAGCTCACTCACAGGAAGGTCTTAGAAAGCCAAAAGAGGTTCTTGGAAATCAGACGTTAAGCAGTTTAGACAGAGATTCTGTGGCTTGCAGTCAATAAAGGAAAACAGAACTAGGAGGGGCTTTCAAAAAGGTGTTAAGGAAAGTTTCCAGAATGGTTTGAATTCAATCGAAGGAGCATAAAGGAGAACAAAACCCACAGTGAACTGTTTCCTGCGGGGCTGCCTGTTCGAACCACCTGGGGAGCTTTCCAAAGCGGTGGCCGCCCAGGCTGCTCCGCAGGCCAATTGAATCAGAATTTCTGGGGGTGGGTTGGGCTGGGGCAGCCTTTGTTCTTCTGAAGCTCCTGAGAGGGTTCTAAAGTGCAGCCCGGGCTGAGAACCAGTTAAGACAAAGGCCCCCGGGGGAGGCGGGGGCAGAGACACCTCCACTCACCTTCTCCGCCTCTGGCAGGTTCCCCAGAATCATGTATATGCAGCCCACATTGAAGCAGATCCTGGAGTGGGGGTCCTGTACCCCAGTGAAGGCGTCCAGGGCTCCCTTCCAGTCTTTCTTGTCAGCTGCCAGCACTCCTTCATTCCAGAGGCTGATGGCCTCGGCCAGGGACATGGTCAGGTGCAAACCGGGAGGGCTGCCTGGAGACCGGGGGAGAGGGCAAGCCCGTGTCTCCCCAGCCGGGCCGCCCGCAACCGGCCTTCACTTTCTTGGCCTGGAGCTCAGACTTGGGGCTCAGGCTCCTCAAAACAACTTCTCAGTGTTGCAAAGGCGGCAGGAAGTGTCCCCACCTTTTGGCAACGGACGCACAGAGCAGTCAGTTCTGTGAGAGAAAAGGAAAGAGAAGGAGAAAGAGGGCAAGCGGGGCGGAGTGTGGGGGAGAGAGGAAGTACATCAGATACTGCCCCTGAGGCCGCAGTTCCCCAAAATGCTTCTGCTCTGTCCCCCAGCTCCTCCCCTCCGTCTCCCACCCGGCTCTGCGGGGCGGCAGCTTTTGGCCAGGGCTCTGACCCCAGGTTCAAGGCGACTTCTGGCTGCCTGTCCAGTGAGGCTGTTGGGTGACAGAAGAGTTCTATTCAGTCTAGAATGAATTCTTTGCTCACTTCCTCACACCCTCGTTGGAGTAGGAAACGGCAACCCACTCCGGTCTTCTTGCCTGAAGAATTCCATGGACAGAGGTGCCTGGTGGACTGCAGTCCATGGGGTGGTGAGGGGTTGGACATGCCTGAGTGACCAATACTTTCACACCCTCACAGACTGTCTTGATGTATTTGGTTTTTTTTATCTCGGGCTAAAATTGGCAATCAGATTTCCGAGTAGGACAGTCTTGGGTGTCCGTCTGGGTCTGAGGTACTTTTGTGAACACTAAAGAAGCTCAGTGGGGACCAGTCTCCTGCAAATGGCAAAACTAGGAGCCAAATACGACAGCGAACGACTTCTCTTATCCTTCTGTGAAAAACTGAAGAGACGAGGGTTCTCACTGATGACGGATCTGTTTACTAGTCCCTAAAACACAAACGTACAACTCCTTCCCTGCTGCCCTGAGAGAGCAGAAAAATCAGTAAGATAATTGGGAGGAGAGGGTATAATGAACTTGATTTGCTAAAATCCTGACTTCTTGTTAATCACACTCCAGAGTAAAAAGTAAAATGCAATTCTGAGGGTCAAATGCTTATATGGCAACACTCGCTCTGTCTTTACTGAAGCACCTGTCAGTTATCACCAAACTTCCCCTAAGAGCCCAAAAATAAAACTTAAAAATGTCCATTCTATAAGGCTTGTAGGATTGAAGATGAGAGAATTGGGAAGGTGTGTGTGCACTTTTGTAGGGAGCATGCCCTGTGTTTGGAAGGTCTTCCCATCTCACTTTGTCTGGCAAACTCCTACTCATCCCTGAAGGCCCAGTGAAATATCACCCCCTGCCTGAAATCTAGTTCCACACTCCATCTAGCAGAGACTCCCCCCTCCTTTGTACCACCTCCTCCCAAACAACTGTATTTGTTGCTGTTTCTCTTTTCATTTGCCCAAGCTCTTAGACTCCTGAATAGCTGGGCCCATGCCTTTTCAATTCTAGGATTCCCAGCTCCTAGAATGGGAACACACTCAATACATGATGAAGGGATATATTCCAAAGAGAACTTAGAGATCTTTGGCAAATGACCAGCCGATAGCAGTGATGGCAGGGAGGGAGAGATACTGCTATTCCACCTGGTGAAAAAATACAACTCAATCAGCACGTTGATTATTCTTAGGAAAACCAAGTGGTTTTGTAACTAAGCTAGACTTTAAGCTTTCTTTTCACACTATAATCAGAGTCTGCCACACAAAACTCTCTGGAAGCTATGAGTTTTCCAGTCTTATTTCCCAGAATGTCTTTCACAGGCCCCTACAAACTCTGGTGAAGTGTGTGCATGTGCGTCTTAGCTCCTCAAACAGACTGCCCCATCCTTGCTTCCCCCAGAGACCCAGCAGTGCCGTGCACACTCATTTCTGTCCAGTTACCCCCCTGTCCCCACGCCACCATAAGCCTGTGGATGAACATATCGTCTAACCTCTTAACATGCATCCATCTATTCGCTACAGAGTAGCCAGACTTAACTTTTTTCTTTTTTACAGCACAAACTCTTTATATCTTTATAATTTATTTCTTTTTAATTGGAGGATGATTGCTTTACAATGTTGTGTTGGTTTCTGCCGTACATCAACATGAGTCAGCCTTAGGTATACACATTTCCTCCCATTGAAATATGTACATTACCACGTGTAAAATAGACAGCTAGCGGGAAGTTGCTGTATAGTGCAGAGAGCTCAACCTGGTACTCTGCGACAATCTAGAGGGTGGTGTGGGAGGAGGGAGGGAGGGTCAACAGCCTAATCTTTTAAAAATACAGGTTGGATCACATCATGCCCCTGCTTTAAAACCTTCAGTGCCTTAGTTATTACTCTTAGGATACAAACCGAACTCCTTCCCATGGTGCCGGAAGGATCCTCTCTACACACCGTGCCCCCTCCCCTCAATCCCTGCCACACCATTTCCCATCTGTCCCTTCCTCACCCCTTCCCAGTGTTTCCATGCAACGTTGCATTGTTAAATGGTTTCCTCTGCTTGGAATGTTCTTCCCCCAACCCTCTGCCTGGCTGGTTCGGTTCCAACTCATCTTTCACTCCCTCAGGAAGGCCTTTCTTGATCCATGACCTTCCTGCGTTCACCCTTTCTCTCTCTCACAGCACACAGTTCTCTTGGGTCACGGTGTTTATCACAATTTGTAATTGTATTACAGTAGTCATCGATGGAGAAGGCAATGGCACCCCACTCCAGCACTTTTGCCTGGAAAATCCCATGGGTGGAGGAGCCTGGTGGGCTGCCGTCTATGCGGTCACACAGAGTCGGACACAACTGAAGCGACTTAGTGGCAGTCATCAATACTATTAGTAGATGACCTTCTCAACAACCCTCCCTTCATTCCCCATTTTTCCTTTGGTAGAACCCCCATTCTGTTCACGTCTCCACTCTCTGGAGGCCAAGTGCCTCAGGAGAGATAAAATCCCAACACCGCCCCGAGGAGTGGGGTTCTGACTGGTTCAGGCACAAGTGTGAGATAGAATTCTAGTTAATAACACATTTGGAGAAGGTTGCTGAGGATTTCTGGGCAAGATTTTTTTCCCCTGCTGATTAAAAAAAAAGACACATGGGAAGAAACAAGACAGTCCTTATTTTTCTCCTACACAGTATTATGAAGCTGCACCCGGAACAGTGGCAGCTATCTTGTGACCATGAGGAAAGCCAGCTAAGAACAAGCCATAAAAACCTGGATCCTTAATTATGTTGGTGAGCTCCTAAGTTAACCCATCTTGGAACTAATTTTCTCAGAATTTCTTTGTTGGCGAGATAAGTCTGTTTATTGTTTAAGCTATTTGAATAGTGTCTTCTGTTTTTTATCATTTAAAACATTCTGACAGACATACCACTATATTTTCCATTCTTGGCACAGCACTTGATATAGTAGGTGTTCAGAAAACGCTTATTGAATACATTAAGACACTGGTTGAATCTCACAGTTTTAGCTCAATGTTTGCAAAATTATTTCAAAGTTTTGTATAAGCAAGATTTGCATTTGCTTTGCTCACAGATCATAAACTCCTATTGGATGCACTCATTCAACGGGAAGCTAAGAGTATTCCTAAGGCTTTCCTTTTTCTGGAGGGAGGGACCCCTGAAATTAAACTCATTGTTCTCATTATCTCTTGGCAGTCAGCAATCACCTTCTCCTCCTTACCCACTCCAGTATTCTTGCCTGGAAAACCCCACGGACAGAGGAGCCTGCCAGGGTACAGTCCATGGGGTCGCCAAGAGCTGGACATGACTGAGCATGCATGTATGCCCCACTTTTAGAGCTTAGCGTTTCATCTTTCTTCAGCTTTTTCTAACTTCTTCACGGCTTCTCTCTCAAACTCCCCAAAGGGTGTAAACAGGTCTCAGTTTCCCCTCATTCTTTCACACTCTAGGCACATAACAGGTGTTCTGTGGACCACTGATTGGTTAAACGAACCAAAATGAAGAAACCGGAACCCTACTTGAAAAAATAGCTTTATGGAGTTTGTCATTATCACCCTTGTTTGCATACAGTGCGGTACATTCACAATAGTAGGGAGAGTATGTACATCCTGTTTCCTTAAATCTGACATCAGTAGATACTGACATTGAGTACGAGACAGGGAAGCCTCAGGAGGTTGGCAGGGAGACCTCATTTATTACACGTGAACTTGGCCTGAATTTCACAGGGAGGACACAAAACTCAGTGTGGGTCTCCTTAGTCAGTCAGCAAGGCTGGTTGAAACCCTCAAGGCTAAAAGCCTTCCTTCTCCAGGAAGATGTCATAAAGTTAGTCCTGTCTAGCCTACCAGGTTAGTAGTTTGTTTCTGCATAAAAAGTCATCACAAACTTAGTGACTTACAATAATACACATTCACTCTCATGGTTTTCGTGGGGCAGGCGTCCGGGCATGGCCTGGATGGTCCTCTGTTCGGGTTCCACCAGGCTGAGATCAAAGTGTGGGCCAGGCTGCATTTACCTGGAAGCTTGACTGGGGAAGAGTCTGCTTCTAAGCTCCCTCACATTGTTGACAGAATTCATTTCCTTGCAGCCATAGAATTTAGGATCCCAGGGACGGGGGGAGCCTGGTGGGCCGCAGTCCATGGGGTCGCTGGGAGTCGGCCACAACTGAGCGACTTCACTTTTACTTTTCACTTTCCTGCACTGGAGAAGGAAATGGCAACCCACTCCAGTGTTCTTGCCTGGAGAATCCCAGGGACGGGGGAGCCTGGTGGGCTGCCGTCTATGGGGTCACACAGAGTCGGACACGACTGAAGTGACTTAGCAGCAGCAGCAGCAGCAACCCTTATGGCAGAAAGTGAAGAAGAACTAAAGAGCCTCTTGATGAAAGTGAAAGAGGAGACTGAAAAAAGTTGGCTTAAAGCTCAACATTCAGAAAATGAAGATCATGGCATCTGGTCCCATCACTTCATGACAAATAGATGGGCAAACAGTGGAAACAGTGGCTGACTTTATTTTTCTGGGCTCCAGAATCACTGTGGATGGTGACTGCAGCCATGAAATTAAAAGACGCTTACTCCTTGGAAGGAAAGTTATGACCAACCTAGATAGCATATTAAAAACCAGAGACATTACTTTGCCAACAAAAATCTGTCTAGTCAAGGCTATGGTTTTTCCAGTGGTCACGTATGGATGTGAGAGTTGGACTGTAAAGAAAATTGAGCAATGAAGAATTGATGCTTTTGAACTGTGGTGTTGGAGAAGACTCTTGAGAATCCCTTGGAGTGCAAGGAGATCCATCCAGTCCATTCTAAAGGAGATCAGTCCTGGGTGTTCATTGGAAGGACTGATGTTGAAACTCCAGCTCTTTGGCCACCTGATGCAAAGAGCTGACTCATTTGAAAAGACCCTGATGCTGGGAAAGATTGAGGGCAGGAGGAGAAGGGAATGACAGAGGATGAGATGGTTAGATGGCATCACTGACTCAATGGACATGGGTTTGGGTAGACTCCGGCAGTTGGTGATGGACAGGGAGGCCTGGTGTGCTGTGGTTCATGGGGTTGCAAAGAGTTGGGCACGATTGGAAAACTGAACTGAACTGAACTTCTTAAAGACCAGCAATGCAGAGAACATCTCTATGTCATCGAGTCTCTGAGCCTAGACCCCTTTTTAAAGGGCCTGCTTGACTAGGTTAGGCCCACCCAGGATAATCTCTCTTTTGATTAAAGTCAGCTGTTTAGGGTCCTTGATTACTTCTGCGAAGTCCCTTCACCTTTGCCATAGTCTGTGGGTGAGAAGCAAGTCTCAGTCCCTGCCCACACAGTGGGATGGGATTACACACTGGCATCTTAGGATTGGGGGGTCATCTTAGGATTCTGCCTACGGTCACTATAGAGTTCCAGTCTTTTCCTTCCTGACTCACCAGCTGGGTCATTATGCCTGCCCTATGCTCTCATAGCAGCCTCTCTACTTCCCCAACCACGTGTTGAACCACACGTGATAGTAATTACTGGTTTAAGTGGCTGTTTCCCAGCTAGGCTGTAAGCTCCAGGAATACAGGACCTACGTCTGAGTTTTCCAGTGTTATCTTTTGTGCCTATCACATGATAGATTCTCAAAACATCTGCTAAATATCAATGCTGTGGAAGGTGCTTGTAAAGTCACTGTAATTATTTAGTTTGGTTGGTTACACATATCCATCTTATCATCCAGATGAAGACATGCATAAGGCTATTCTGTTAAAGCATCCTCATAGTAAGCACACTAGACATGAGGATCATTGCCATCTTTGAACTTTTATACATAAGGTACCTGGGCTTCCCTGGTGGCTCAGTGGTAAAAAATCTGCATGTCCATACAGTAGGCAGAGGTTTGATCCCTGGGTTGGGAAGAGCCCCTGGAGAAGGAAATGGCTACCCACTCCAGTATTCTCGCCTGGAAAATCCCATGGACCGAGGAGCCTGGCAGGTACAGTCCATGGGGTCACAAAGAGTTGGACAGGACTGAGCAACTTCACTTATTAATAATTAATTTCCTTATCCACTCCATTATTCTTGCCTGGGAAATCCTCTGGACAGAGGAGCCTGGCAGGTTATAGTCCATGTGGTTGCAAAGAGTCAGACACAGCTGAGCGTGCACAAACAGGCCATAATTTTTTTAAAAAATTGAAAAATGAAAAAGAGCCTTGGCTAATTAAAAAAAAAAAAGAAAAATAGATGTTCGCTCCTCACCCAAGACTCTAAAATGACAGATTGCTTTAGAGATGGGCTGCTGCTGCTGCTGCTAAGTCACTTCAGTCGTGTCCGACTCTGTGCGACCCCATAGACAGCAGCCCACCAAGCTCTATCCCTGGGATTCTCCAGGCAAGAACACTGGAGTGGGTTACCATTTCCTTCTCCAATGCATGAAAGTGAAAAATGAAAGTGAAGTTGCTCAGTCGTGTCCAACTCTTTGCGACCCCATGGACTGTAGCCTACCAGGCTCCTCTGTCCATGGGATTTTCCAGGCAAGAGTACTGGAGTGGGGTGCCATTGCCCTCTCCTATAGAGGGATGGTTGATTCTCAGAAATCAACACAACCACCTGGGACACAGAGATCCCAAAGATGAAGGAAGTGGAGAGGCACTGGGATCCCACAGGGAATTCTTTCCAGCACAAATGATAGATGACGTGGGTCCTGACCAATGAGAAATCCAAATGCTGGCAGAGATCAAAGAAGGTGTACAGGGAAAGCTGAAGCCCAGAGTGAGTTGAAGCTGCAAAAAGTACTAAGGGTGACACAAAGACCTCCTTAGTGTCAGAGGATGAACATAGAGGGTCATGGTTTGGTGCAGATGACGTCACATCAACAATGTTGGCAAGAAAGCAGAACTACTCGGCTCCGACTTTGTTCCTGAGTCATACAGGGAATGAAGACCCAGACAGAGGATGGTGAGGAAGCTGACAGCTGGTCTAAAGAAACTCCAGTCATCTAATCCAGATTCACTGAATCCCAGGAACAGAAAGATTTCGTTTGTATGATCCCTAAAACCTTGTCAGCTGAAGCACCATGAAGACTGGGATTGATGCTAGAAAGCCAGGATGGATGGGTAAATGTGATTCTAGGTGTCTAAAAGGCATAATTTCTTAAAATGATATTTAAGATTTACCAGTTGATCCCTGGAAAGAATTCTAAAATATAGATTATTAAACAAAGGCACTTAGAAACAAAAGGGAATTGGAATTTTAGAAACTAGAATGAGTTTACTAAGAATAAGTTGGGCCAAAGCAAACTCTTTTCCTTTTTTTTGAGAAGGTTTTCCTGATAGGTGAACCAGGATGGTGCATATGCAAATATAAAAGGGTGTTTGGTCAAGATATTCCCTAGACAAAGTAATTTAGATGATTTAGTTGGCCTAATATTATGTCCCTACAATCTTCTTCGGAGAAGGCAATGACACCCCACTCCAGTACTCTTGCCTGGAAAATCCCATGGACGGAAGGGGTCTATGGGGTCGCAAAGAGTGGGACACGACTGAGTGACTTCACTTTCACTTTTCACTTTCATGCATTGGAGAAGGAAATGGCAACCTACTCCAGTGTTCTTGCCTGGAGAATCCCAGGGATAGAGGCTGGTGGGCTGCCATCTATGGGGTCACACAGAGTCAGACACAACTGAAGCGACTTAGCAGCAGCAGAATCTTCTTGAGGTATCAATGTCAATTTGTGTTTTAACTTTTTTATAAACAACTTGGATCAGATTTACAAGTGACTCAAAGCTTGGAGAGACTATCAACATGTAGAATAACAGAATCAGAATTCAAATATTGCCTGACTCATGCTGAATCACAAAACTCCAAGTTGTAATTTAACGGGAGATGTGTAAAGATTTACTCCTACGTTTGAAGATTCAATTGCCCCAATATAGGAAGGCAATTGCTCTTTAAGAAGGATGTATTTGAAGACGTCTAACCATTTGAATTGAGTGCACACTCAACATGAGTCAACAGAATCGCATGGTTGCCAAAACAGCTAATGCAATCTAAACTAACAGAAGTGCAACCAACTCTTGTGTCAGTTGGCTCTTGACTCAACCACCCACCCAGAAACCCGCATGATCTCTCTGTTGACCAGTGCAGGAGATGGGCACCAGCTCTCTAACTCAGAAGATTCTTGTACACAGCCTCTCCTATGCACGGTGCCTGTCTTCCATCAGAAGGGCTCCCATTCTGACCTGGCTGGTGTTCACGTCTTTCCCCAGAACGCTTGGCTCAGATAAGAAGGCACTGTCTAGAATGCCCCCCATTTCATTCAATCCTTTTCCCTATCTGATCACATTTCCACAGCCACAGCAGACACAGCTCATATCTCCTTCACAAGGGACACAATCCCTCATCTCCAGGCTTAGCTTCTTTCCAAGGCTTCAGAGCAGTCAGCAAAAGGGACTTAATCACCATCTAATGACTCAAGAGCCTGGCTTAATGATGGGCTTCTTCCGTGTCCTTCTCAGTATTCAGGTTGACACACCTGTCCAGGAGTTCACCTGCTTGACACAGGTCTACCAAGGCCATCACTCCATTCATGTGAATCAGACCCATCAGAGCCATATTCCCTGAGTAAGGACACTTGCATACATGGCTCATGAGATGATTTTAGGCAGTATGTAGACAAACAGTTCTATCATCATAATTATTGTATTATTTTAATTCACTAAATTATTGTATTATTTTAATTCACTAAAATTTTTGGACACATAACAAGCTCACGTGGTTCAAAATGAACAAATATGAAAAATTATTCTGATCACTGCCAAACATTTCCCACTCACCAGGAACCACTTGTGTTAACTTATCGGCATTCTCTCAAAAGAGATTTTAAATATATACAAATGTAAACCCCTGCATGCGTGCATGTGTGCTAAGTCACTTCATTGATGTCTGACACTGTGACCCTATGGACCGTAGCCCACCAGGCTCCTTTGTCCATGAGATTCTCCAGGCAAGAATACTGGAGTGGACTGCCGTGCCCTCGTCCAGGGTATTAACCTCTCGGCCACTCCCGTGTTATGCACACACCATTTGATACACAGTTCCACACTTTGCTCTTTTCTCTTAACTAATATTAAGGACTATTTTTCCTTATCAGGACATAGAGCACTTCCTTCCTCTTTTATGACTGTGTAGTTTTCCATCTTAGAAAAAAAGTATAGCTAGTTACCAAACCCACAATTTCACAGTTACATTTTATAATGAGGCAGGGTTTTTTAAGTGCATTAATGAAAGAAAAATGCCATAAATAACAGCATAGGTGAAATGAAAATATGGCTAACAATTATGGAAATGATATATAAAGAGCTGGAATCTGATAAACACTGACCTCGAGTGGAGCGATCAGCTTTCTTGACCAGAAGCCCCTCAAGTCTCCATTTCTTGCCAGCTTCAAAGGCAAAGGCAACACACAGGAGTGGGGAGAGCTCTGGAATCCAGAGACCGGGGTTCGAATCTTGACTTTCCTCCAGCTGGCTGTGGGTCTTACAACCTCTCTTTCCACTCTCTTTTCTTGAGTGGAAAAGTGTGTTGTAGGGGAGGAAAGGTAGCACAGTCAAGGGCTTGGACCACAATGCCTGTTTGATCAACAGAGGCTGTTATAATTCAGCTATTTTGAGTGAACTGGGGAAAGAAGGAGATGGCAGAATCCTTGTTCTGCACTGCATGTCTCCCTCTGAATACTCCTCTACACAGACCTTGATCAGGGCAGTGAGAAGTGAAGCCATGTACAGTGTATAGTAGGATGTATGACCTGTGCAGTCACTCAGAGCCCCAGGCTCATAAGGTCCCCAAGCTTGGTTCAATTTTCCACTGTTACCAGCTTGGAGTGCTTAATGATTGTGAACAAGAGGACACATTTTCACTTTGCAGAAGGTCCTGTGAATTCCGTAACCAGTTCCGTACATACTGTCAGTCACCCATGGCCTGCTCCCTCTTACTGCCACCAGTGACAGATGAGCTTCTGTGGCTCCTGAAAGTTACTGGGGGAGCCCATCCCATTGGGGCATCTACAGAGTATAAAACCTGGCAGCTTTGCTGTGGCCTGGGTAACACTTTCTGTCTTAGTCTACCATCTGTAACAGACTTCTCAGCACATTCCTAAGCATTCCTCCAGGGGTGAATCTTTGGTAGCCGCTGCAAGTTTCCCCTAGGTTTCCCAGGGGACCTGAGCTGGTCAGAGCCAGGGTTGAAGATGCCTCAGTGACTTCGGTCCCATCCACGCCTCTAAGTTCTATGGAAGCTCTTAAGCACGGCTGGCCCTCTCTCATCCTGGGTTTCCACCAAGAACGCATTGTGAGGTCAGAAATCCTGGATTCAAATCCCAGCTTTGTCTTGTACTACCTAAGCCAGCTTTTGTAAGTCATGCCAATTCTCAAGAGCCTCAGTTTCCACATCTGCAAAATAGTTCTAAGAACAATCCCTTAGAGACTGAAATGAAATTCCATATAAAAGTGGCACACAGCTGCTCATAGGCGTTGGATGCTTTCAAATTTCCAGATTTATGACAGAAAAGTAAACGAACAATCTTTGTTTGCTTTGTGAGGTGCTGATCCCCTGTTGTGACATTCCCACCTCCCACTCCAGGCTGCTGTGAGCAAAAGCCTCTCAGCATGCCGGCACCACCTCCTTAGCCAGACCCATGGACATCCAGTCCCACTCTGTCCCAACTCTGAGCGGTTTTCTCTCAGTTTCTAGTTTGCCGGCTCTCAGCTCTGTAGCTGTTTAAATTCCTAGCACACAAAGGCTTTGCAGAATGCTTTATGACGCCAAGGTACAATCAATGGCATAAAATTCATGACACTCTGTCCAGCATCATCAAAGCCTGAGAAAGTCCCCTTTTATACAAAACAGTGGACTTCCTGCTTTAGAATGTATCATAATTTTCCACTGAACAGAGATTTTCATCCTTCATTCTCTCCCTCTTTCCACTGTCTGCTTACAAACTGTAGGTGAGACATCTATTTCTTGTAGCCACTGTCCTTCCAGACCCTCTCTTGCTTTCTCTTTCCATCTCTGTCTATTGGGATACAAAATCCTGGAAGGAAGATGGGGGAATAAAGAGTTTTGAAGTCTGGAGAAGTGGTTCTTATCTGGGCAACAAAACCTCAAGAAGCTACTGTATTTGAAAAAAAATAGATATATGTATATGTGTAACTGAATCACTTTGTGCTGTACACCTGAAACTAACACAACATTGTGTATCAACTATATTCTGATGTAAAATAAAAATGAGAAAAAGAGGCTACTGTAATATCTCAGGCAAGAAAGAGTAATGCTAAAGCAGCTGCAAGAAGAGGAAGGGAGGGAATAAATGCCAAAGACAATTTGGTTCTGCACATGGAGACAAAGAGGAGAAGGAATCCAAGATCAAGGAGTCCCCGGGGTTTTCAGCCAGCCTGATTGCGAGGCTGGTGTCACGGTGGCTGCCACAGGAAGTGGAGGAGACAGAGAGGTAATTCATCCGCTCCCACAGGTTTATGCAAATAACTCTCAGAGCGAGCGTGCTTCTGGCCACACTGTCTCTGCGAAGCATAAATCTGAGATGGGCTGATACGGCTTAAGAAAATGAGGGTTGAGCTTTAGAGAATTCCTAGGTAAGACAGGTGGAGTCAATGGAGGGTCCAGTGAGCCAGTGTTCAGGGAGACAGGGAAGGGTCTGGGTGATGCAGTCACACACGTCAGGAGGTGAAACCCTTCAAGGAGGTGGTGAAGGAGGCTGAGGGCTGAGGGCATTGGCAGAGCTGGGGCCTTGCACAGGGAGGCAGAAGTCAGGTTGTGAGGGGCTGAGGAGACGAGGGGAGGCAAGGGGCTAAGGCCGTGCCTCATACCATGAAGGGGTATTCTGGTTCTTCCACCAAGGATCAAACCCGTGCCCCTTGCTGTGGAAGCACAGAGTCCTAACCACTAGATCTCCAGGAAGCCCTTACATACATGGGCTTGATGCTCTGAACATGTGGGAGGAGTGGCATTGCCCTGGGACTTCAGCCCACACCCCCTTGCCCTAGGGTTCGTGAGCCCCACTAGATTCAAGAGTCTTTCTGAAACCCTGCTCAGTCTGTAGTAACAACTCTCCCCTGGTGAAATGTTTTGTTTTGTTTTTTCCTTCTTCTCCTTGCTGCATAAGCCCTAGCTGCCTTCCTCCTGAACAGAACTGAGCAGCTAAATTAGGCTAAAGAAACCCCAGCCCATTTCCACAATTACACCAAACAGGCCAAGAAAACACCCAGGGTTGCAAAGAAGGGCTTAGTGACAAACAGTCAGGATTCTGACTTTTCCAGAGCTCACCTGCCCCAGGGAGGGGGTGGGGGCATCATGGTCTGAGACAGACCTTTCCCACATGCACCTCCTCCCCTCTGGACACAGAATCTGAGGTGCCAGGCTTCTCAAGCAGTGTGGATGTGGAGGAGGATAATGACAGCAAGAAAATCAGGAAAGAGAGGGCTGAGTCCAGTGACCCACGGAGAGTATACCATTCTCAGATCTTTGTCAGAAATGAATAGAACTCGCCCAGTCCCCTCTACCACCTCTCCTTCCCAGTGTGACTGCCTATTTGCTACTGTGGGTCCCCAAAGAGGAGTCTGAATCCATGTTTGCCAGCTTCCCCCTGAGGACAAATAGGCATCTAATTGCTGTAGTTGCAGAGGCTGAAATCCTTCAGGGGTAAGAGGGGTGCTGGCAATTAATGCAAGAGTACTGGAGTGGGATGCCATTGCCTTCTCCAAATAATCTAACAGTCACTCTCTATTGAGCTCTTACTGTTTGCCAAGCAAGTTCAAGCCCTGGGCTTGCATCATTTCATTCACTCCTCACCAAAACCCATTGTAGTAAAAGAAGCCGAGTTTTAGCTTCAGTAATTTGTTCAGGGTTACAGAGCTCATCAATGACCAGGATTAAAACCCAGGTCTGTCTGATTTCAAAGGCAATTTATGCTCATTAAAGAAGAGGAGAGCTTCCCTGGTGGTCCAGTGGTTAAGAATCCACCTGCCAATGCAGGGGATCTGGGTTCGATCCCTGGTTGAGGAGCTAAGATTCCACATCGCAGAGGCAACTCAGCCTGGGCACTACAACTACCGAGCCTGTGCGCTCTGGAGTCTCCCTGCCACAACTAGAGAGAAGCCTTAATGCCACAACAAAGATCCCACGTGCTGCAGCTAACACCTGACACAGCCAAGGAAAGAAAGAAAAAGGAAGGAAAGAGAAACTGCCACTGCAGAGCATCTCACCTATTCTGACGTTGTTGTTCCATCGCTTCAGTCGTGTCCGGCTCTTGTGACCTCGTGGACTGTATTCCTCCAGGCTCCTCTGTCCATGGAATTTCCCAGGCAAGAATACTGGACTGGGTTGCCATTTCCTTCTCCAGGGGATCTTCCCGACCCAGGGGTCAAACCTGGGTCTTCTGTATTACAGGTGGATTCTCTACTCTCTGAGCCACAAGGGAAGCTGAGGTCATTTGCCAAAGTCAAATGGAGACAAACTCTTAAACGAGTTTTCTCTGCCTGATTTTCTCTGCCTGAGAAAGAAGCAGGTGAATCCTTGCTTCCTTGGGCTTTCATTTTAACTCTGGAAAAATCTGTGTCATCTGCTGAAGCTCCCACTGAGCTGTTTCCATGCCCCAAGCAGGAACTCCTCAGACAACCTCTCTCTTTGAATTCTATGATCTCCATAGCAACTTGGGTACCAGCTGGAGGACCTGAAACTCAGCAGGGCCCTGCTTACCAGCCCTGAGGGAAAGCAGAGAGCAGGTGATAAACAGGAAGGATTCTTTATCAGAGGCTTTTTTTTTTTTCTTTCAAAATACTGTTCTGCGGGGATAAAAAAATGTGTTCAGTTGACTATGAAGTTAGCTTTAAAAATCAGATTCTTTTGCTCAATTCTAGGTAAATTATTAACAAATTGGCTGTTGGTTATGTTTTTAAGTCAAATGTTCATGTTTTAAATTTAGCATTTCAAGGTCCAGCAATTCACTTTCGTTTTGTTCAGGCAAAATGTGACAATACTAATACCCCTAAATTAGCTCTAAAAAGCTCAACTACACTGTCATCATTTTCTTATCTATCTTTATACTTGTTGCTTTAACTGAGAAACAGAAATGCAGAATTGAAATCCAAGGTTGAGATCAAGCTTAGGGAAGTCCTTAAATAATAAGGAAGCCCTAGTTTGCATATTCCAGTGCCCTCTTAAGCAAAGGTTGTCTCAAGATCCTTGCCCCGAGTGGGATGAACTGCAAGAGTAGCACTGGCGTGTATCCACTGCTGCTGCCGCTGAGTCGCTTCAGTCATGTCCGACTCTGTACAACCCCATAGACGGCAGCCCACGGGGCTCCCCCATCCCTGGGATTCTCCAGGCAAGAACACTGGAGTGGGTTGTCATATAAAACAGAGAACCAGTGGGAGCCTGCTGTGTAGCTCGGGGAGCTCAGCATGGGGCTCCGCGGTCACCTCGAGGGGTGGGGTGGTGGGGGTGGAGGGAGGTTCAGGAGGGAGGGGAAATATGTATACAGATGGCTGATTGACTTCGTTGTACAGCAGAAACTAACACAGCATTGTAAAGTAATTACACTCCAATTAAAAAATAAAACACTCTACATGTGATTGGGGGTGATAAAAAGAGCCAGAGCAAAACACAGGAACAACTCCCATTCCTTTGCAAATATGCTCTACATAGTATAGACTGGACACATTCCCAGATGAAAATGTCCTCTGCGTAAGGTCTTACAACTCTGAACAAATGTATTCAGATGTATTCTGCTTTCCTCCAAAATGCAAGTGTTTCAGCCGGTTGGTTGTTCTGATGTGCCATCTTCCATCGACCAAAGGGATTTCTTCTCTTCTGGCTGTCTTTCAGCCACCTGGCTTTCAATAAGACATTCTCTACTTCTTAGAACATGAGAAATGACACCAGTCTAGACCACAAATGATTCTTCTGGGTCCAGTTTGCAAAATCTTGAGCCCGTGTTTGATGATTATCATGATTGCTCTAACTTCAGAAACGATTTCCATGTAAGCACCAGAGGTGGGGTTTCTGCATTTCAGTTGATTACTCCATGCTTCCGTTCACTGAATGCCCATCTGGGGAGATGAAACCCTAGAATCTTAGATTTACTTGCTCCCTGTAAACTTGAATAAAAGCCCATCTGTTACCTTTGATGGTTGGTCCTCCAGTTTAGCTCTTAGAACCAAAGCTCCCACTTTTGGTCAAGGGTGAACCAGGGGGATGTTTCCACTTCGACTGGAGCACCTTGTTAGGCTGGGGTGTGAGACGGGGAGGGGGCCAGGTGTCCAGGGGTGGATCCAGGCTGTGGAAGCCCTTACTCATAGTATTTCTTTTTGCTTGACCCGTAGCCGGCCCACACGCAGTTCTCAATGACCTGAAGGCTCTCTCCCTCAGCCAGGTCCTGGGAGTCCCTAGAGTCACATTCGGAAATGAGGAAGTAAAACCGGCTGTGGAATGAGCCTCATCGTCATACGGCTCTCTTTCCCTAATTTGGTCTGGCAGGCCTGGGCACAGGAGCCTGGGAACCATATCTGCCTTGGCAAGGCTAGAAGGGAAATCTGGTGCCTTCTATTTTCCCACTCGGTATCTGAGGCCACATTCTGGATGGAAATCTCCAGAGGACGAGAGCTGAGCCACAACTATCCGTTTGTTTCCCCTTTCTGCTTCTTATCTGTCCTAGTTAGGGCACACATGCCCTTTCTAGGCTTGGAATATGCATCTTTGTGATGCAGAAGGCAAGCAAAAGCATCCATTCCAAAAAATTGTACTTTTGTGGCAAATATTCATTTCCCCACTAATAGAGATATCCGGGAAAAAAAGTCTGTATTTTCCCAAACTTTCTACGTTTAGCTCCCTTTTTCTTCTGGTGGCAGAAAAATGTAATCTTATTAAGTTCCAGGCATACTCAGCCACTTCAAGTTTAAACCTACTCAGTTCCCCTCCTCTGGTTTCCAAACTTTTGTAGAGTCTGTCACTTCCTCCCTTTTGAAGCTAGCTAATTCTCAGATACCTGGCCTTCCATGCCTTTCCTATCGGTCCCCATCCAACTGGTTTCTCTTCCGTCTTTATCTTCTTCCAGGGGTGAGGAGGTGCAGAGTAGGGGAGAGGGTTTGGAAGGAGAAGGATGGTGGAGAGCCAATGAGACCCCACCTCTAGTTCTCCAACCCTCCACTCTATCTTTCCATGTTACTTAGGACCACTGCTTTTGAATTTAAAAGCCAACAGTGGGTTGTCTTTCTTCTCTGGCTCCATCATGACAAGTCTCCTCTGACACACAATGGCAGCCTCCTGTTTCTCCATCGGAATGTGAGGAAAGGTCACAAAATGAAAGGGGGGTCATGATTCCATTATTATGTCATTGCGTGTTGTTATCGTGGAGAAGCTCTTCTGAAGTTCCATCCCTTCTACTATTGACTCTCCACAATGGATACCCCATTGTTGGGCAAATCAGGGCCACCACTAGTGGCTCCCTTGGTCCAGACTGGAACCCAGGGCAGATCCCCGGGGCCTGCCCCTCATCCTGGGGAGAGGTGTGCTTGGGCAGGCAGGCGCACTGCTGAACCCTGCTTCCTCTTGGCCTTCTATTCCCTTCTCTTGCCTTTTTTCTTTCTCTTTTATGCGCCCTCCCTCTCTCCTTCCCATCTCTCTGTTTTGTAAAATGCACACGTTCAGTATACACCTCGGCGAGTCATCACCAGACTGCTCCCTTTTTATAAGAGACGGTACGTGTAGTCTGGCAACTGGGACAAACACAGCATGGATTTCTGCACAAAATAGTCTGACTTTGGGTGCTGGCTGCTTATAGGGGTTTCTAGCTTTGGAGTTCCTTAGTTCCTTCCACCCCAGCTCAGACTGGTGGACCAGAAAGGCTCCACCAAGGAGACTTCCCCGCCCAGAGGCCCTGCAGGGTCCCCTCTGCCTGCTGGGGAAGGAACTTGTCACCATCTGACCTCTGCAAAGTCCCAGGTGGGAGTATCAGTGGATCTATTGTAGGCTCATCAGTCACATGAAGGTCCTGCCCCAGATGAGGAGTGTATCTTGTGGGAGCGTCTCAGGGTCACCCTGCTGTGGTTTGGGCTGAGCTGTGGGTGCAGGCCGCAGAGCTGCATTTCCCAATCAAGCACTAGCATGGAGCCAAAAGCAGAATCAGAACCAGACTCAGCTGAGAAGAGATCTGAAGTGGCTTATTTTTTTTTTATTTCAACCATGATCTTTGACAAATTTTCTTCCTGCTCTCAGATGTTCCCACCATTAACAGGGTCTTCAGTTCAGTTCACTCACTCAGTCATGTCTGACTCTTTGCGACCCCATGAATTACAGCACGCCAGGCCTCCCTGTCCATCACCAACTCCCGGAGTTCACTCAAACTCATGTCCATCAGTGATGCCATCCAGCCATCTCATCCTCTGTCATCCCCTTCTCCTCCTGCCCCCAATCCCTCCCAGCATCAGAGTCTTTTCCAATGAGTCAACTCTTCGCATGAGGTGGCCAAAGTACTGGAGTTTCAGCTTTAGCATCAGTCCTTCCAAAGAACACCCAGGGCTGATCTCCTTCACAATGGACTGGTGGGATCTCCTTGCAGTCCAAGGGACTCTCAAGAGTCTTCTCCAACACCACAGTTCAAAAGCATCAATTCTTCGGCGCCCAGCCTTCTTCACAGTCCAGCTCTCACATCCATACATGACCACAGGAAAAACCATAGGCTTGACTAGACGAACCTTTGTTGGCAAAGTAATGTCTCTGCTTTTGAATATGCTATCTAGGTTGGTCATAACTTTCCTTCCAAGGAGTAAGCGTCTTTTAATTTCATGGCTGCAGTCACCATCTGCAGTGATTTTGGAGCCCAGAAAAAGAAAATCTGACACTGTTTCTACTGTTTCCCCATCTATTTCCCATGAAGTGATGGGACCAGATGCCATGATCTTTGTTTTCTGAATGTTGAGCTTTAAGCCAACTTTTTGACTCTCCTCTTTCACTTTCATCAAGAGGCTTTGTAGTTCCTCTTCACTTTCTGCCATAAGGGTGGTGTCATCTGCATATCTGAGGTTATTGATATTTCTCCCAGCAATCTTGATTCCAGCTTGTGCTTCTTCCAGCCCAGCGTTTCTCATGATGTACTCTGCATATAAGTTAAATAAGCAGGGTGACAATATACAGCCTTGACAAACTCTTTTTCCTATTTGGAACCAGTCTGTTGTTCCATGTCCAGTTCTAACTGTTGCTTCCTGACCTGCATATAGGTTTCTCAAGAGTCAGGTCAGGTGGTCTGGCTCAAAAGTCAATAGACCAATTCGTCCAGGGACTTCACTCTGAATAATGCTCACTGCCAGCGTTGGGAAGTTTGAAATTGGTACAAACTTTCTGAACATCTTGTAATACACTTTGATTCAGCATTCCACTTCTAGAAATCAATTCTGTTGAAATATGCAAGTATGCAAATATACACCCCACACACACAGCACATATAGACAGTGCAGCAATGTTTATAAGTATATGAAAGTGAGAGTTGCTCCATTGTGTCGGACTCACTCCATGGACTATACAGTTCATGGAATTCTCCAGGCCAGAATAATAGAGTGGGTAGCCGTTCCCTTCTCTAGGGGATCTTCCCAACCCAGGGATCGAACCCAGGTCTCCCACATTGAAGATAGATTCTTTACCAGCTGAGCCACCAGGGAAGCCCAAGAATACTGAAGTGGATAGCCTACCCCTTCTCCAGTGGATCTTCCTGACCCAGGAATTGAACTGGAGTCTCCTACATTATAGGCAGATTCTTTACCAACTGAACTACCAGAGAAGCCCCATAGTAAGTACAATAAGATTTTTTTTAAAGGCTAAGTGACCACCAATATAGGGATGCTTAGATAAATTATGGTATCTGTGTACAGGATGAGGTCGATCTGTGTGGGCTGATGTTAAAGATAGCCAAGCCTAGAAGATCTAAATAGACATTTCTCCAAAGAAGACATACAGATGGCCAATTGGCACATGATAAGATGCTCAGTGTTGTTAATTATCAGAGAAATGTAAATCAAAAGACAATGAGGTACCACCACACTCCAGTCAGAACGATCAACATTAAAAATTTACAAATAACAAATGCTAGAGAGGATGTGCAGAAAAGGAAACCTTCCTACAATGTTGGTGGGAATGTAGGTTTGTGCAGCCACTCTGCAAAACAGTGCGGAGGTTCCTCAGAAAACTGAAAAATAGAATTACCATGTGACCCAGCAACCCCACTCCTGGGCATATATCCAGACAAAATTTTAATTCAAAAAGATATGCGCACCCTTATGTTCATAGCAGCACATTCACAATAGACAAGACATGGAAACCACCTAATTGTCTATTAACAGATGAATGGAGAAAGAAGGTGTAGCATATATGTACAGGTACACAATGAAATACTAAAAAAGCATGGAGTTTGCAGCAACATGGATGCAGCTAGAGATGATCATACTCAGTGAAGTAAGTTGGACAGAGAATAACAAATACCATATGATATTACTTTTATGTAGAATCTAAAATATGATACCAATGAACCTATTTATGAAGCAGAAACAGACTCACATAGAAAACAAACCTGTGGTTACCAAAGAAGAAAGGGAAGGGGGTGGGATAAATAGGGAGTTTGGGATTAACATACACACCACTACACATAAAATAAGGCTCTACTGTGTGACACAGGGAACTATATTCAGTATACTGTAATAAACCATACTGGAAACAATTTTTTTAATGATTAGTGTTTTAAGCTACTGTGTTTTAATTTGCTATACAGCAGTAAGTAGCTAATACATTATTGGTCCTTTTTATTGTTTGCTGTTGCCGTTGTCCAGTCGCCCAGTCGTGTCCGACTCTTTGCGGGCCCACGGGTGGCAGTGCGTCAGGCCTCCCTGTCCCTCACCATCTCCTGGTGTTTGCCAAGTTCATGTTCACTGTATTGGTGATGCCGTCCAGCCATCTCATCCTCTGGCACCCTCTTCCCCTTCTGCCCTCAATCTTTCCTAGCATCAGGGACTTTTCCAATGAGTCGTCTGTTTTATTGTATAACATTCATTTATTCAACCAACATTTTCTGTACTTCTGTTATATATTGAGTAACTGTGCTAGACAGGGGAGAAATATGAGCAAAAACAGACATGACTTTTCATGGAGTGGACCATTTAGTAGTGACAAAGATTATCAAATAATCTTATGTAAATATAAACTGGAGTGGGTTGCCATTGCCCTCTCCAATGCATGAAAGTGAAAAGTGAAAGTGAAGTCACTCTGTCGCGTCCGAATCCCAGCGACCCCATGGACTGCAGCCTTCCAGGCTCCTCCGTCCATGGGATTTTCCAGGCAAGAGTACTGGAGTGGGGTGCCATTGCCTTCTCCGAAATATAAACTACAATAGTGCAAAGTGCTGCACAAGAAAAGGGCTATAGCTATGCAAGGCTATGAAGGGAACCTGATTCAGATCAGGTGGAATTAGGAAAAGTTTGCCTGAGGAACTAAACTGAAGGAGGAATTAGTTAGGTCAATGGGAAGGGGAGGAGAAGAGCATTCCAAGCAGAGGAAGGAGCAGATGCAAAGGCTCTGTGGCTGCAGCTCAGAGATTGAGGACAAGTAGTGAAACTCAAGGACAGAGGCTGATCCACACCGAGTTTTGCGGCCATGTTATATCGGACAAGGCCACCAGGCTCCTCTGTCCATGGAATTCTCTAGGCAAAAATACTGGAGTGGGTAGCCATTCCCTTCTTCAGGGGATCTTCCCAACCCAGGGATCAAACCCAGGTCTCCTGAATTGCAGGCGGATTCTTTATCATCTGAGCCACCAGGAAATTCAGGTACTGTTACCATCAAATAACATGTTTACAATTCCCAAGCTCAGTTTTCTTCTCAATATTCTCTAGAAAGAGTAACATATACAGACATAATATGTAATGTCATAATATTATATAGACATAATTTTTGGCTTCTCAGAGTCTATCATGTAAAAAAATCAGCAATGGTAGGACCAAATGGGATGACATACAGACATGTAAGAGAGCTGGAAAATAGAGAAATAACTCCAGCAAAGACTGAGATCAATCAATTGATTCATACAGAAAGGTAATATAACTAACATTTCTTGAAAGTCGAATAGATGTCTTAGACATTTGACACTCCTTATTGATTTATGCCCCGTAACAACTTCATGCTGCATATGATATCGCATTTACCTTACAGATGAATACACAGGCTCGGAAAGGTTGAGCAACTTGACAGAGATCACATAGCTTGTGGGGTCTGTTTATTTCAAAGTGAAAGCTTGTTTTATTCCATGAAATTACCTGCACTTCCATTTGAAGTCCTTCATGTAGTGGAAAAAGTTTTGTTTATAACCAGACACTTACCAGATTCCAGGTCATCGCTATAATATATATGTTTCTCTAAGCAGTATGATTCTCCAAGCTAACTTCATTAAAATGAAGACAATAATATCAATACTCATGTGTTTAGCATTTAACAAAAGGTGCCTTGTCCTTCAATAACATATATAAGGGACCCGGTCATATACAAGTTTTATAAAATGACCAAAGATAAATAATCCATGGACTCTGCCATAGAATAATCTATTCATGAAACATTTTTATTTTCTAAAATGAGAATCCCGTTTCTGAGAAGTTTTCTTCCTTTATGCTCCATCCACGGAGTTGGAAGGATAGTATGCATTTTAGCAAAATGTGATCCAGCCTATTCCTCACAGCTGATTGGTTCAGAGGTTGATTCTAAACTCAAACTGGGCCAGTCAGAATCCTTCCCTGGCACTTTGGAAGTTGAACTGAGGAAGAGAAGTCAGTTTTGGTCTGGGCACCTGAGCTTCAAGATGGAAAACTCACAGCCTTCTGGTGGACACATTTTGCCATGTGACTGGTAAAGACGAAGAAATTGGTTGGTAATAAAATTAAGAATGGAGTAGACCAGCAGAGAAATGTAAGTATCAGTTTTAGGTGGTAGGCACATAATGTTAAACAGAACTTTAGCCAACTTTTCCTAGCACAACATCCGGTAACACCATTTATACCAATTTCCCATGAGTGGCGCACGTTAGATCACGACTGTGTGGCATGAAGGGAGTTCCTGCCTTCACGAACTCCCTTCATGTGATATGAGACATCCCCAGTTTTAGTTGGAGATGGGGCTATAGATGAAGGCGGGGACCAAATAACTCAAGTGGTGTGGTGGTGGTGGTGTCTAGTCATTAAATCATGTCCGACCCTTTGTGACCTCATGGACTGTAGCCTGTCAGGCTCCTCTGTCCCTGGGATTCACCAGGGAAGAACACTGGAGTGGATTGCCATTTCTTCCTCCAGGGGATCTTCCCAACCCAGGGATGGAATGCACATCTCCTGTGTCTCCTGCACTGGTAGGCGGGTTCTTTACCACTAATGCCTCCTGGGAAGCTCAAGTCAAGGATATCTTCTTTTTATCTGAGGACTAAGAAAATTTGGAACCATTGTTCAATCACATAGCGGAATGATGGTATCAGTTAATTTACTTGTTTTAACACCGATAATGAACAGAATTCTGGGACACTGTGATTTCTGATACCATTCGGTTCCCTCAGCCTGGTATACCCCTGCTGCTCTTGTCTATCTGGAAAACTCTTTTTTTTTAAGAATTTATTTTATTTATTTACTTATTTTTGTGCTGGGTCTTCTTTGCTGTGTGGGGGCTACTCTAGTTACTGTGTGCAGGCTTCTGTTGTGGTGGTTTCTCTTGCGGGGCACAAGCTCTGGAGCGTGGTGGGCTTCAGTGGTTGCAGCTCTGCTCAGGCTTAGTAGCTGTGGTGCAGGTGGATTCTTAACCACTGAACCACCAGGAACATCTTGGTAAACTCTTATAGCCTTCAAGACCCAGTGGAATGGTTATATTCTCACAGTTTTCCCCTAACATTAGGCTTGGAGAGGTATTGCTCCCCATCTGATATTCTATGTAACTTTACTCCTTGCTCTATTCTAGCTTGCTGCCTATGGAATTGTAGTTGTTGTTGATATGTCTGTTCTCTAGAATCTAGGACCTGAAAAGGATTGAATCTTACATATGCCAAATAGCCCCTGGCATACAGATATTTGATTAAATGACAGGGAAACTGTAGCTTAATGTGTGAAATACTTTGGGTAGTGTTAGCTGTCCATCTTAAGAAAAATACCCTAAATCACAAAAAAGACAAGCAAGCTAGTCAATTAGGAGCTCTGTGGGACTTCTGCCTGAGGACAAGCTAGTCACTGGGATTCTTAAATCTGCAGTTATTAAGAAGGAAAAAAAAATCAATGTTTTAAAATAAAAAATCTAAAATGTAAGATCATAAAAACAATAGATGAAACTTTAAGAAAATTAATTTTTAAATTTTGAAGCTAGGAGAACTTTTCTAAATATGACTTGAGTGCTAAAAGCTATGAAAGATTAATAAACTCAATTACAGAAAAAGGAAATAGCTTTTTTATTCATAGTAAAAACCATCATAAAGTCGAAAGACAAACTGTGAGAAATTATTTGACATTAAAAAAAAGGCTTACATCGCTATGAGAAAAAGAGCTCATACAAATCAACAAGAAAAAAAAAAGCCATCAATTGGGCAAAGGAAGTATCAGATCAGATCAGTCGCTCAGTCGTGTCCAACTCTTTGTGACCCCATGAATCGCAGCATGCCAGGCCTCCCTGTCCATCACCAACTCACATCCATTGAGTCAGTGATGCCATTCAGCCATCTCATCCTCTGTCGTCCCCTTCTCCTCTTGCCCTCAATCCCTCCCAGCATCAGAGTCTTTTCCAATGAGTCAACTCTTCGCATGAGGTGGCCAAAGTACTGGAGTTTCAGCTTTAGCATCAGTCCTTCCAAAGAAATCCCAGGGCTGATCTCCTTCAGAACGGACTGGTTGGATCTCCTTGCAGTCCAAGGGACTCTCAAGAGTCTTCTCCAACACCACAGTTCAAAAGCATCAAATCTTCGGCGCCCAGCCTTCTTCACAGTCCAACTCTCACATCCATACATGACCACAGGAAAAACCATAGCCTTGACAAGACGGACCTTTGTTGGTCAAGTAATGTCTCTGCTTTTGAATACGCTATCTAGGTTGGTCATAACTTTCCTTCCAAGGAGTAAGCATCTTTTAATTTCATGGCTGCAGTCACCATCTGTAGTGATTTTGGAGCCCAGAAAAATAAAGTCTGACACTGTTTCCCCATCTATTTCCCATGAAGTGATGGGACCGGATGCCATGATCTTCATTTTCTGAATGTTGAGCTTTAAGCCAACTTTTTCACTCTCCTCTTTCACTTTCATCAAGAGGCTTTTTAGTTCCTCTTCACTTTCTGCCATAAGGGTGGTGTCATCTGCATATCTGAGGTTATTGATATTTCTCCCAGCAATCTTGATTCCAAATTGTGTTTCTTCCAGCCCAGTGTTTCTCATGATGTACTCTGCATATAAGTTAAATAAGCAGGGTGACAATATACAGCCTTGACGTACTCCCTTTCCTATCTGGAACCAGTCTGTTGTTCCATGTCCAGTTCTAACTGTTGCTTCCTGACCTGCATACAAATTTCTCAAGAGGCAGATCAGGTGGTCTGGTATTCCCATTTCTTTCAGAATTTTCCACAGTTTATTGTGATCCACACAGTCAAAGGCAATGGCATAGTCAATAAAGCAGAAATAGATGTTTTTCTGGAACTCTCTTGCCTTTTCCTTGATCCAGCGGATGTTGGAAATATGATCTCTGGTTCCTCTGCCTTTTCTAAAACCAGCTTGAACATCAGGAAGTTCATGGTTCACATATTGCTGAAACCTGGCTTGGAGAATTTTGAGCATTACTTTACTAGCATATGAGATGATAGAAATACAGAAAAGAAAATACAACTGGCTCTTAAACATACGAAAAGATGCTCAACCTTATTCACATGAAAAGCAATACAAATATACACTACCATTTTTTAACCTATCAGATTTGCAAAGATATAAATGTTTGATTTATAGACACACAGGGAAGATGGGAGAGAGGGGATAAACATTGTCCTACATCACCAGAGGAAGTGTTACTGATGTTCTAAGGAAAGCATTCTATCAAAATTATATATACACAGCCTTTGGTCTAAAATTTCACTTAAAAAAATTATTTATAAATAGGGTTGAACATACATAAAATGGTTTATGCAGTGTTGTACATCATTAATTCATCATAATGTCATTTATAAATTCAAAATATCAGTGAGTGAGTGAAGTCGCTCAGTTGTGTGACTGAGGAAAATCCATGGGATTTTCCACGCAAGAGTACTGGAGTGGGTTGCCATTTCCTTTTCCAGAGGATCTTCCTGACCCAGGGATTGAACCCAGGTCTTCCTCATTGTAGGCAGACGCTTTACTGTCTGAGCCACCAGGGAAGTCCAGAAACCACCTAAATCAGAAAGGAAATGTTTAGATCACTTACAGTACATTTATTTATACAATAGAATATGATGCAGTTATAAAAGAGAATAAGGAAGTTCTTTCCATATTGACAGGAAGTTATTGCCAAAATAGTTTCCATATTGCCAAAAGGGCTTCCCTGGTGGCTCAGACGGTAAAGAATCGTCCTGCAATGCAGAACACCCGGGTTTGCACCCTGGGTCAGGAAGATCCCCTGGAGAAGGGAATGTCAAGCCATGGAGTGTTTCTCCATGGACAGAGAAGCATGGTGGGCTACAGTCCATGAGGTCACAGTGCCGGACACTACTGAGCGACTAAGCACACACAGACTTACTTAAAAAATCAAGGTGCAGAACACTGTTTATAGTATGCTAGTATTTATATAAACAAGGGGGGAGATATATGGGTATTTGCTTATAAACGCATACACCATCTCTGTAAGGATGCCCAAGAATTGAGTACTATTAGTTGATTGTTCAGAGAAGGCAATGGCACCCCACTCCAGTACTCTTGCCTGGAAAATCCCATGGACAGAGGAGCCTGGTGGGCTGCAGACCATGGGGTCGCTAAGAGCTGGAAACAACTGAGCAACTTCATTTTTACTTTTCACTTTCATGCATTGGAGAAGGAAATGGCAACCCACTCCAGTGTTCTTGCCTGGAGAATCCCAGGGACGGGGGAGCCTGGTGGGCTGCTGTCTATGGGGTTGCACAGAGTCAGACACAACTGAAGCGACTTAGCAGCAGCATGGGAATGGAAAATAACCATAGTATCTCTTTTTTTTTTTTTTTTTTGTCTTTTGGATATCGAATCATACAAACACACTACTTATTTGAAAATAAATAAGTAAAAAATTAAAATAAAAAAATGACAAAATACACTGACTTTTAACTCAGCCACCAAATAGAAGAAAATCTTATTTATAGATACTTCTGGAGTCTTGATTCAATTTTTGGATAAACAAAAGAAGGCATGGTGTTCTTCAGCAGCATTGTACATTTACAGCATGACCCCTAAGAGCTAACATGACTAGATAATCCTAGGTATAGAATGGAGAAAGTAGCATGGAAATATATACACTACCATGTGTAAAATAGATAGCCCGTGGGAATTTGCTGTATGATTCAGGGAACTCAAACTGGGGTTCTGTGACAACCTAGAGGGCGTGGGATAAGGTGGGAGGTGGGAGGGAGGTTCAGGAGGGAGGAGATATATGTATACCTATGGCTAATTCATGTTGATATATGGCAGAAACCAACAAAATATTATAAAGCAATTATCCTTCAATTAAAAATAAATATATTTTAAAAGACAGCAGAAAAAAGAGAAAATCCTAGATATAAACAGAGCCAGGAAAGGTGATACAAGTTCATGCATATGGTTTCATCCTCTCTTAGACGGTGATACCGGAATAACGGAGCTGTTCCATGAGAATTCCCTCGATGCCACTGACATGTGAGCTGGAATTCTGTCTTGATTGGATTTAAGCTATTTGAACCTAGAAGGAATTTATTCTTTGCATAGCTCTCAAATTTTTTTCTTCTAATATGTTCTCCTGTTCAGGCATCCTAGGGACCCATCCACAGAACTCGGGGATATCTTAGTCAAATGATTTGGCTCAATCAGCGTTATACAACTGATAGACAGCTGCTGAGTATCAAATACGTCAAGGGATCGTAGAGGATGAGGGAGACGTGACTACTATGACTCTAAGAAGGCCATAGAGTCTAGCAGGAAGGTCAAGAAGGTGTCCTGGAGAACATTAGCCAAATGCTGGGCTAGGAGATATGCAAGTCTTAGAATGCTGGCCTGTGAAATTCAGGTGAGTCATATACCATTCAATTTGTATTTCATGTATCCAGCCTTTAGGCTACTGTCTCGTAGCAAAAGAGATGCAAGCATAGATAATTGATGTTTATTGTCTTTAAACCTCCAAGTAACGTAAGTGATGAAGGAAGATGGAATTAAGAGTGAACCGTTGATCCTGCGGTGCTCGCGGTTCATCAGTGTAGGGATATAGCGCCACCTTGAGGCAGATGCTATGCTGCAGTTCTGGGTGTTCCAGGTTTCTGTAGCTTGACTGGCTGGTATAAGAGGCATCTGCATTTTAGCTCACAGAACATTTTAACACAGCAGTTTTCATGTATTCTGTCAACGATGTTGGGCTAGGCAGAGAAGGAGTAGGGCAAAGATCCACGGCAGGAATATGAATGAAAGAAGCCTTGTTTAGAGCACCCCGTTTCTAAAATGTTCTGAGCCCATTCAGTTTGCTTTATAATTGGGTTTACCTTCCCATTCCCAATCACTTTGGTGTGCTTTTGTACTTTCTTTTGTCTGTAAGTCAAAGTTATTCATAAATCTAAAGAGAAAATAATGTAATTAAAAATTGGTCTTAGATTTTGGGTTATTTGCTCAGTTGCTGGCCAAAGCAATCTATAGAAATAAAAATCAGCATTTATGCAGTTTAGAAAGAAGCATTTCAAGTAGTCAGAGCCATTTGGGGAATTGTGGGAGGGCATTACTTAATGTGCCTGAGAACTGCATATTTAATTTTTAGAAATGATTCTGAGAGCATGAGCATCAGATAAACTAAAGAGAGAGGAGAAAATGGGGGAAGGCGGCAGATGCAGGGACTGAAGAAAGAGAAGAAGAAAATAGAGAAGTAAAGAATTAGGGAGAGGAAAGGATACAATGCAAAGGCAAACAAGAAGTGGGAAGAGTGGAGGCAAATCACAGCGGGTCAGAACTTACCCAAACCCATCCAAACCCAGCTGGCGTGAGACGGTGCTGTGTGATGCTGGCAAATCACAGCGGGTCAAAACTTACCCAAACCCAGCTGGCGTGAGATGGTGCTGGGTGACGCTGGCAGACATGTGATGGCACCATGGACGAGGGGCCCAGTCAAACGTTTGTTATCGGCTGAGTGCCTGGTGAATGGTGGCTGGGTTCCTTATCCATGCCGTCTGTGATTATGATCCCAACTTCCTCAAGCCCAGAGTTATCTCAGGAATTTCCCATTCCCCAGGATTCTCATATAAAAACTCTAATCTTCAGTCTTAAAACTGGAATGGGAGGGCACTCCAGAAGTGTGGATAGAAATAAGCTTGCAATTCAGGGTACTTCCAAAATGGAAGGAACACCAGATGATTATATTGAAGGTGGACAACATGGATCAATTAAGCAAATAATTTTTAGTTTATGACCAATAATCTGTTTAACTTGACTAATGAAACGAGAATTGCAGCTCTGGTTCTTGATAAATGGAATTATGATGAAACTAATGAAAATAGAAGTTCATTAGTTAAAAGACATCATCTAGGGATGTCCCTGTGGTCCAGTGGCTGTGATTCTGTGCTTCCAATGCAGGGGACCTAGGTTCAATCCCTGGTCGGGAAACTAAAATCCCACATCACCACAACTAAGACCCAACGTAGCCAAATTTAAAAAAAAAACACATCGTCTATGCAAATATGGAAAACAGGAATCTAGTGGGAAGCTGCTGTGTTGTAAAGGGAGCTCAGCTTGATCTCTGAGAGGACCCAGAGGAGTAGGGTGGTGGGGGTTTGGGGGAGGTTCAAGAAGGAGGAGATATATGTATTCATATAGCTGATTCCCTTCCTTGTACAGCACAAACTATCATAATATTGTAAAGCAACTATCAGTTCAGTTCAGTTCGGTTGCTCAGCCATGTCTGACTCTTTGCAACCCCATGGACTGCAGCACGCCAGGCCTCCCCGTCCATCACCAACTCCCAGAGTTTGCTCAAACTCATGTCCATTGAGTCAGTGATGCCATCCAACCATCTCATCCTCTGTCGTCCCTTTCTCCTCCTGCCCTCAATCTTTTCCAGCATCAGGGTCTTTTCCAATGAGTCAGTTTTTCACATCAGGTAGCCAAAGTATTGGAGTTTCAGCTTCAGCATCAATCCTTCCAATAAATATTTAGAACTGATTTCCTTTAGAATTGATTGGTTTGATCACCTTGCAGTCCAAGGGACTCTCAGTCTTCTCCAACACCACAGTTCAAAAGCATCAATTCTTTGGCACTCAGCTTTCTTTACAGTCCAACTCTCAACTATACTCCAACTAAAAAAATACTGGGTGAAGAGCAAGACATAAGAGAAACTACACACTTTGAGGAGCCCAACTCTCAGTCGCTTTTTTCTAGAGGAGTTACATATGTTATGGGAATTGGCCTCTGCCTCATACTTTAGAAATCATCAAAAGGCAAGTAAAACTCACAATGAAAAATAGCAACGCTATGCTCTGTGTGCTGCTGAGTATGCCTCTAGCATTGCAGCACTTCTCCAAATCTCTCTTCTGATTTCTATGCTTGTTAACTTCTGCGTCTTTGAAGGGCTCCTGAGGAGGTTTTGTCTCTCAACAGTAACCCTCAAGTATTAGGATTTGAGATGTCCAGAGAAAGCTTATCTGTCCTGGAAACATCTGCATGCCCCAAGCACCGGAGCTGTGTAAGAAGTGGGGTATGACTTGGGAGTCAGGCAGATCCAAGTAGGAATCCCTGTGTCTTATTCTCTAAGCTTCAGTTCTGAAAATAACATTTGATGGTACTGTGGCTTTTGTGTTTTAGTCTAACTGCTGTCATGGGCTTCCTAGGTAGCTCAGTGGAAAAGAATCCACCTGCAATGCACAAGACACAGGTTCGGTCCCTGGGTCAGGAAGATCCCCTGGAGAAGGAAATGGCAACCCACTTCAGTATGCTTGCCTGGAAACTTCCATGGACAGAGTGGCCTGGATGGCTACAGACCATGGGGATGCAAAGAGTTGGACATGACTGAGAGACTGAGCACTCACTGTAGCACCAGCTACTCTCACTGAGAATCTTGCTTTGGAAATTAAAAGCCATATTAGTACTACACGCTGGGAGTACTGTGTCTTTGGTTTCCTGCTATTTGTGTGATATCTGTACTATATTTCATACATTTCATAAACTTGGGTAACTCTGGGCCTCAAGGATCTTTTTGTAGGACTCCTGTTAAAGTTGTTTTAATGTTTCAGACTACTTTGAAATGAACTTAACCTTTTAAGAAATGATGAAAAATATTTAAAGGATAAAATTACTCATTTCCATTTTTATAAGTGCAACTCTCTACTGTTAAGAAGCTGTCTTTCTTATAAAATCTCCCATTCTTTTACTACAATAAAAGGGGTGAGGGACTTGCCTGGTGGTCCAGTGGTTAAGAATCTTCCTGCCAATGAGACGGGGTTTGATCCCTGCCGGGGACACGGGTTCCATTCCTGTTCCTGGAGGTTTTCACACGCCATGGGGCAACTAAGACCTCACACCACATCTACTGAGCCCACACTCTAGAGCAAGTGCTCTGCAACAAGAGAAGCCACCACAATGAGAAGCCCAACCACCACGACCTGGAGAGTAGTCCCGGCTTGCTGCAACTAGAGAAAGTCTGCACACAGCAATCAAGACCCAGCGCAGCCAAAAATGAATAAATAAATAATTTAAATTTAAATAAAGAGGGGAAGGTAAGACTAAGTAACCATCAATGTCTATTTCAGCTAAAATTTTTTTTGAAAAGCTTGTGACTTTTTTGAATGCCTCATGAAGATACTTTACCAAAAGTTAATCCTCTTAATAAATAAATTTCACTGTCTATAACATTATGTTAAAACATTAAACCCATAAAACAGCAACAATGAAACCTACTTCAACTTTCTCATCTTTCTACTCCTTCCATTTCAGTTGGACCTGCCCCTTCTGCCCGTGCAAGGCCAAGTTCAGACTGATCTGTCTCCCTTTACTCCAGTCCACCCTGATCTTGCTACTCCCTCAACACGGATTCAGTGCATCCACAAATACTGTGTACCAGTAATAGGACTCTGGAAATAAGAGGAATTGGAGAAAACATAAGATGTTCAAATTCCCGAGTGTCACAGCCAGAGGTGAATTTATCACGTAGTGAAGGGTAAGCCTCAGGGTCCCCGCCAGCATGTGCCCCTGCTTAGACCCTATTTCAATTTTAGGATTATAATTCATATATTCTTTTCCTTAAGGAGAGCTCTTCCTTAGAAACCTGGATCAGCCACCTCTGGCCATAGTAATGTAAAAAACTCCACCACTCTTACTACGCCTAATAATGTTCTTGCCTTTTCTGTGAGAGGATTAGGTTAATAAACAAAAATACAGGCGGTCATTCTACTCAAGGAAAGGAAAAAAAAAGGAAATCCAGCACATTCACAAAGGCAGGCCTTCTCAAAATTGGGAAAGTGGTATTAGAGCGGAAGAAAACCATCAACTAACCAAGTAACTCCGTCCTTCTTGGTGGGTCCTCCAGCACTGCCTGTGGGCAGCTCTCCAAGGCGCACTCAGTGGGGAAAGAATGCTAGCTCACCCCTAGGGCAAAGGGGCAATTCAAGTCAAGAGAATTCACATGCACTTTTTTACTATTTTAAGAAAGGTCAGAGAAACAATGTCACCCAAAGGAGGGGCCGAGGCACTGGGGCTGGAAAGGCCGCCAGTCTACAGGGAGCCACGTGAACACAGCACACAGGGCTGACGGGCACTGGGCAAGAGAGCAGGCAGGGTGATGAGGGCTAGGAGCCTGCTCCAGAGCCGGGAAGACCCCAGCCCCTTTACCGCTATCACCTAGGATGGTTTTGAGGACAAATGGATAATGCTTGGACAGACTGGGGAGCAGTCACCAAGGGCACAGGTCCTGGAGCCAATCCCGGTTAGACTTCCTGATAGCTGATTGACCATGGGCAGGTTTATTAACCTCTCTGTACCTCACAAAGCTTTGACTGTGTGGATCACAATAAACTATGGAAAATCTGAAAGAGATGGAATACCAGACCACCTGATCTGCCTCTAAGAAATCTGTATGCAGGCAGGAAGCAAAGTAGAACTGGCATGGAACAACAGACTGGTCCAAATAGGAAAAGGAGTACGTCAAGGCTGTATATGTCACCATGTATTAACAAGAAGACACAGAGAAAGCTGGACGGAAGAAACAAAGGAAAAGAGCCGGGAAACAATAACCCAGAACGAGATGACACCACTCAGGAGAGGAGAGGGGCAAAGCCGAGAAGAGGAGAGGAGGGAGCAAAAGGAAAGGCACGCCACACGAGGGAAGATGGGGAAGGACAGGCAGATTTTTGCCAAGACACAGAGGACGCAGAGAAAGGCCGGGAAAGAAAGAAGCAACAAAAGAGAGAACGCCAACGGCCGAAGGAGCTGAGAGGAGTGAGAGGGAGGAGAAGGCGGGCGGAAGAAGATGGAGGGAGAGAGAGTCCCTTGGATGAAGAAGATCAACCAGTCATGAAGGAAACAATCCTGGATGGAGGAATGATGCTAAAGCTGAAACTCAGTATTGGCCACCTCATGCGAAGAGTTGACAGGGAAGACTCTGATGGGGAGGGAGAGGGAGGAGGAGAGGGGGACAGAGGAGAGATGGTGGAGGAACTGACGATGGATGGAGGAGTGACCCCGGGAGCGGGATGGACAGGGAGGCCTGGCGTGCTGCGGTTCATGGGGTCGCAAAGAGTCTGACACGACTGAGCGACTGATCTGATCTGATCTGACCTCAGTTTCCTCATCTGCAATATGGGGGAAAATCACACCACCTACGTCACAGGGCTCTTACAAGGACTAAAGGAGATAATACACACAAAGCACTTTGAGCCATACTTGGCATATGCCTGCTGGCTAATAAAATTCTCACCATCAGCCCCTAGTGAGCAAGCAAGGTATCTGGGTACTCACTTGGATCAAGACACTGGTTCAGAACTGCCTGCTCTCCAGTCTGCCAAGGTGTGAAAGGTCTTCTCAGTGTCATGTTCTATCGGGAGAAATCAAAAGCCCAGCTCGCTTGTCAGATTTTCTAACTGACCCCAAACTAAGATCAGCATCCTGATGTGAGGATGAAAACACAGGGCAGGTGAATTAAATGAGGCAGACTGGGAAAGGTCTAGGGTAGGATCTGTCAGATTTGAAAAATGCTTTCCCCTTTAAAGAGAAAAAGGCTCACTCACAGAACCTCTCCTACCTGCGCTGTCAACTAACTAATCCTTATTATAATAATGATACTGCTACTCACATATACGCAGATAGAAAACTAGGACGAAGCTCCTTTAAAGCCCGTGTCATAGATTTAAAAGCAGAACAAAAATGACCAAATAATACATTCAAATTAAATAAGGGAAAAAAGGAGGAGGAGGAGCTAAGATGGCGGACGAGTAAGACGGGGAGAATACTTTCTCCTCCACAAATCCATTAAAAGAACATTTGAATGCTGAATAAACTCGATAAAACAACTTCTGAATGCCGGCAGAGGACATCAGGCACTTAGAAAGACAGCTCATTGTCTTCAAAACGAGAAAACGAGCCCTGCGGTAACTCCTTTTGTGGAGAACTGGCGCGGACACCAGCATTTGCTATTGGCAAGTGGGGGCTGGGCTAGGAGGAGCGGTGAGGCCTGCATTGCTTTGAGAAAGGATTTGGCCCGGCTATCTCGGGCGCTACCTGAGCGAAATAACCAGACTGTCGGTTATCTACTACATCAAAAGCCAGCCCTAACTTAAGACACCACCAGGACTACTTACGGAACAAAGGGCTGCACAGAGTTGGCCGGCTGCAGGCCATCCCACTCCGGTGACAGGCAACCAGGGCCTGAGGCGGGCAATTACAGCCCTAGAGAGACACTGTCTAACGGAACTGTGAGTAGGTTTCTGTGCTGACTCACGCTTCTTGGGGCTCTGGATGGTCAACATCTGCCTGAGAAAGTGCGCTGTTTGTATACCCAGAAAACTGAGTGGCGGAGAGGCGATAAGTCGCAGCACCTGCGCTCGCTGAACATTTCATCACCTGCGCTACTCGGATCTGGGAAGGGCATAAAACGCAGACTGAACCAAGTCTGTGCTTCTGAGGATTATCTGAGTGCCTGAACCTGGCCGGTTTAGATTTGGGTGTTCATCTCCGCCCCCTCTGTAACAAGGCAGAGATCAGATATTGAAAAGACCTGTAAACCGCCTCAATAAAGAGAATTCAACAAACTACCAGAATATAGTAAGGACACTCTAAATTTGGCAATTTTAACAAAATGAAGAGACAAAAGAATACCCAGCAGCTAAAGGAACAGGATAGATCCCCACCAATCCAAACCAAAGAGGAAGAGATAGGGAATCTACCTGATAAAGAATTCCGAATAATGATAGAGAAATTAATTCAAAATCTCGAAATCAAAATAGAATCACAGTTAAAGTGTCTGGAGACAAGGATTGAGAAGATGCAAGAAAGGTTTAACAAGGACCTAGAAGAAATAAAAAAGAGTCAACACATAATGAATAATGCGATAAATGAGATCCAAAACACCCTGGAGGCAACAAATAGTAGAATAACAGAGGCAGAAGATAGGATTAGTGAACTAGAAGATAGAATCCTAGAAATAAATGAATCAGACGAGAAAAAAGAAAAACGTATCAAAAGAAATGAGGACAATTTCAGAAACCTCCAGGATAACATCAAACGCTACAACATTCGAATCATAGGAGTTCCAGAAGAAGAAGATAAAAAGAAAGATCATGAGGAAATCCTTGAGGAGATAATAGTTGAGAACTTCCCTAAAATGGAGAAGGAAATTACCACTCAAGTTCAAGAAATCCAGAGAGTCCCCAACAGGATAAACCCAAAGCGAAACACCCCAAGACACATCAAATTAACAAAGATTAAATATAAAGAACAAATATTAAAAGCAGCAAGGGAAAAACATCAAATAACTCACAAGGGAATTCCCATAAGGATAACAGCTGATCTTTCAATAGAAACTCTCCAAGCCAGGAGGGAATGGCAAGACGTAATTAAAGTGATGAAGGAAAATAACTTACAGCCTAGATTATTGTATCCAGCAAGGATCTCATTCAAATATGAAGGAGAAATCAAAAGCTTCACAGATAAGCAAAAGTTGAGAGAATTTTGCACCACTAAACCATTTCTCCAACAAAAACTAAAGGACATTCTCTAGAGCAATACAATAATAGTGGGAGACTTTAACACCCCACTCATATAATCTGGCTGTAATAGACAAAGTAAAGAGGAAAACATATTTACCTATGAGCCTCCAAAAATTCAGTTCACTCAGGAGAGCTAAAAAAAAAAAAAAAAAGACTTCTTTGCTCACTCTGTGGAGGTTTATTGACTATTTTGTGGGTTTGGTACCACTTTGGGAAGTAGGCAGGAAGAGGTGACAAATGTGATCCTGTCCTAAATAATATATTGTGGTAAAGATAGACTTACCAATACAAAATACCAAGATGTGCCTAAAGATGAGGACACCCAAACTGGACTTTTTGTTTCCTGAACCTTTCATTTCGAGAACAAACCTCCTAATATAAGATGAACTCACCATGATTTTTTTTTAAGTGTTCTTTGTGATTAAAAACAGAAAGCCATTGGTTAAGAAATTACATATACTCCTCCCCACCATTACTCCCCTTCTTTCTTCCCATTTCCCTCCCACCCTCATTGATCCTTTCCCTTGTCCATTTTCCCCTGAAAAAATAAAAAAAAAAAAAAAAAAAAAAAAAAAAAAAAAAAAAAAAATTTTTTTATGTTTTGAATTTATTATTTTTCTTTTTTTTTTTTTCTTTTTTTTAAAAAAAAAAGTGTTTTTTTTTTTTTTCCCACAACAGTAGAGGTAAAAGATTTTTTTTTTTTTTTTTATTTCCTTTTTTTTTTTTTTTTCTCTTTTTTTTAAAAAAAAAAAAAAAACAACACAAACAAACAATTATTTTTTTTTTTTTTTTTTTTTTTTTTTTTTTTTTTTTTTTTTTTTTTTTTAAAAAAATATATAATTTTTTCTTTTCTTTTTCTTTTTTCTTCTCTTTTCTATATCTTTTTTTTTTTTTTTTGGTTTTGTTTTTTTTTTTTTTTATTTTAGATAATCTATTTTTATTATATTTATTTTTTCTTTTCCGGAAGAAACACCAACCCACCAATGCTGTCTTAGCCACTGGGCAGCTGGAAATCCCTGGGGACACATGTTAAAATCTTCTTCAGAACTGGCAGGTGCCCAAGAACTCATTTGCAGAACCCCTAGGGATGAACAGACACCTCTTTGGGAAGCTTTGGCCTAGGAGGCATGCAGCATACTTCCTACTTCTTCTAGAGGAAGAAGCAGGCCCAAAAGAGTTTGTTCAGGCAGTGAGTAATAGAAGGATGACAAGTCAGGGACAGCATCTCCTGTTGGAGGGAGTGAAGTGAAAGTCGCTCAGTCGTGTCTGACTCTTTGCAACCCCATGGACTATACAGTCCATGGAATTCTCCAGTCCAGAATACTACAGTGGGGAGCCTTTCCCTTCTCCAGGGGATCTTCCCAATCCAGGGATCAAACCCAGGTCTCCCACATTGAAGGCTGATTCTTTACCAGCTGACCACAAGGGAAGCCCAAATATACTGGAGTGGGTAGCCTATTCCTTCTCCAGGGGATCTTCCCAACCCAGGAGTCACAACTCGGGTCTCCTGCATTGTAGGTGGTTTCTTTACCAACTGAGCTATCAGGGAAATCCCCTGGACCTGGAGGCAAGGGGCCCCAAAGACCATTCTGCTTTCGTGTCTTCTTGTCTTTGTTTGGGGTGGGACAGCCAGTTTTCCTGGCTGGTTCTTCCAGGAAGACAGGTGCTTGCCCTTCTCGGGATCAACAGTTAAGGGGCATAATACTACATTATATGACATTAACTTTAGAATGCTTAAATCTTACTTCCCAATGAGGCTGAAAGCAACTTGTGAGCAAGATCCAGACATTACTCTTCCACTGTGTCCTTTGTGATCCCGGGGAACACGGTACATGCTTTAAGAAGACTCAGTTAATCTGTCCCATCTCCAGATGGATTTCACCTGTGTGTTGATGGATTTCTCTAAAATCATACTTAACGATCAAGTGACTGTTACCTAAACAGTGCTGTTACTGAATGACTAACGAAGGGTTGTTGTTGTTTAGTCACTAAGTTGTGTCTGACTCTCTTGTGACCCCATGGACTGAAGCCCACCAGGCTCCTCTGTCCATGGAATTTTCCAGGCAAGAATATGGGAGTAGGTTGCCACCTCCTTCTTCAAGGCGTCTTGCCGACCCACGGATTGGACCTGTGTCTCCTGCACTAGCAGGCCGCTTCTCTACCACGGAGCTACCAGGGAAGCCCCAACAAAGGGTCCGTGTGCCATTTTCCCCCCCTTAAAAGTAGCAAAGACAAAACACAGAAAAATAGTTAAAAAAAAAAGCAGTAAAACCACCGGGATTGAAGAAGGGCACAGGTGCTGAGTGCCCCTTAGCATTTATCTTTTCCCACAATTCATGCTTCCTCTCACTCTTTCCATGATGGTGCTGTCACGGTCAGCATCACTTGGGCTGATGTTTAGCTGAGACGCATCGGTCGAGCCGCTTGTTTTCAGCTGGCGTGCACTCTGACTCCATACCTGTGCTGTTCTATTTGTTACATAGTTTCTCTCTCCTGAGAAAAGCTGTTGGCAGATTTTGAATACAATCATTCTTATGACTATAAAATATAGAACTCTGGAATTTCCTCCAACATTATAGTCATGAAAGGGATGTTAAGAAGGATTCTATGAAAAAGTATTGCCATTTGGGCTTCCCTTGTAGCTCAGTCGGTAAAGAATCTGCCTGCAAGGCAGAAGAACTAGGTTTGATTCCTAGATTGGAAAGATCCCCTGGAGAAGGAAATGGCAACCCACTCCAGTATTCTTGCCTGGAGCATCCCATGGACAGAGGAACCTGGCAGGTTCCGAGTCCATGGGATCATAAGAGTTGGACACGACTTAGTAACTAAGCCACCACTGTTGCAGTTATCACTTGTTTTCATTTAAAGTTTGTATGTGGTTGTTATACCTACTTGACCACCTGTATTATCTATAGTTTAGTGTCTCTTACTCATAGCCCTCTGAACTGCTTGTAAATTTCTAAAGCTTTGACATAGGAATCTAGTCAGGTGTAGTGGTAAAAGAGAGAATGCCTTGAGTAGATAAGGATAGTAGATGAGAGAGGTCTAAGAGCAAGCTTGAGAGCTGGGAGTGGTGTTCATCAGGCTTCCAGACAGCTATGGAATCACTCCAGAGTGAGTGACTATAATAATCTCTTCATTATTAACATTTATTAATGACTCTTTCCTCTTCTCTACTATCTTATATTTGAATAAAGTAGTCATATGAACCTTCTATGCAAAATTAGTTCCTGTCAAAGAGTGTAATAACCTGGTGGTAAAAAAGGAAATCTTTCCCCTTCATTAACTATGCCTTCATAAGTATTAAAGTAAGACAAAAATAAATTATTCAACACTGACAATTTATTTTCTGAAGATTATCATTTTTACAAAACAGAACAAAAAGCAAGTATCAAAAACAGCAAAGAGTTTACAGAATTTCTGCACCAGTTTTCACACAGGTCAGTGATTATGAAACTGGTGTCAGAAGTAAATACTAGATACACTCTGATTTCCCGCTTGGTTATAAGCATTCAGGTGGTTTGTTTTAGAGCTACTGAATAATAATAATTTTTCATAAGCACCGGTCATTTTTTGAGAACACATTTGGTTTGTCCAACAAAGTAAACACTTTTTGATGTGTGGTATTTTCTTTTTTTAAAAAAACACTGACCTAAAATACAGAATGTGTATGTATTTGGATCCGAACCAAATCCTTTGAGGTCCCAATTACCCTGAAGAACACTGAAGAAGGCATTTATAGGACATATTAAATACTAGTTATATACCTCATGATGTTGAAGGCAGCTACTATAAGTCTAAAGAAAATATCTCTTCATTCAGAGGCTGCCCAGAGTTTGAACTACGTCATAGTTTCCCCAAATATGGTCATATTATTGGAAAACAAAGTTCATGCTCGTGCCAAACAGGCTCTGGCCTTTTATAGATACGTTTGTGTAGAGCAAGATTCGTTGCTCTGTACCCTGGGTTACCACACGGAAATTAAGAGGCCATGATTCCTGGATGCGGAGAGGAGGAAGCAGACTTAAACTCACATCATCTGGAGGGAAGCAGAAACAGAGCTGGACTTGGTCATGGTGTTCAGCCACCACTTGTTCCAGAAACATATTTCGTTTAAATAAGGGAAGTTTGGTCCAGTTTTGCAATGCTAACAGCTGACAGTCTCTCAAACATTTTTTTTTAATATATATAGATCATTTCCTGGCTAGCAATGAGTTAAGAAACTGGCCTCCAATTCTGATCAAATTTCTCGCTATTAGTCAAAACCAAAAAACCCCTCCCAAAAAAGCAACAAACAAACGAAAACCCAGCCAATAGGGGAACAATTGCACAATTGAAGCTGAGTGTAAATTATGCTATGTACAGACTGGTATCCACATCACTGAAATCATTCTGAGATCATGACACACTCTCGTTGAAATATCTCTTTTATCTTATCCCTATTTTCATTTAGGGAAAACTGATATGTATGTAATTTTCTTCTGTATAGATATGAAAAGGAAGCAAGAAGGCAAAGCTGAGAGGAACAGATGCTACCCGTGGGGCAGCGGTGGCATTTGGTTGTTTTGGTCTTGGTACCAACAACTCCCACCCTATGGGAGAAATCCAGTTCCCGCCGGACTACACAGTTTTCCTTGCAGTCAAGACTCGAACGATGGACCCCACTCCTCCAGCAGCAAGCGCCTAAACACAAACCAAAATGTCAGTATTGACAGAATTGTAAAGGTTCAGTTCTCACACCAAGTAAAACATTTTTCTTCAAGGAAGAGCGCGTGCAGCAACTGATTTTGGATTCACTAATCTTTTTAACAAGTATTTCTCGAGCACCTATTACGGGCCAGGCCCTGTTCACGGCACTGGGGACACAGTAACAGCAACAATCAAACATCCTTCCGAGCGCCTGCTCTCAGGCACGCACATTCTACTGAGATGCTGGTCGACATTCTAGTGTGTTCTTCTCAAATAACAGTATGTTCTTAGAGATCTGCAGCATGATGTTCTTGCCGAAAACAGGTTAGGGCTGGGGTTAGGGTATAAATTTAAATATAACCATGAATTTAAATTTAGGACATTTCATGCTGCTCTGATTCTCAGCAGTGCCAGGAAGAAATTCAAACTGGGTTCGACCGTACTAAGCTCCAGTTTAAAGCAGAGTTTGTCAGATTTTTCTTTTCTCAAGCTAAGAAAATACTATTTAATAGCTAAGAACTTAGGAACTTTGACATTACCTGGAAAAATTAGAAGTTGTGATTAAGTATTAGGAATCTGAAGCTCTGGTTTACTTGTGCTCAAAAACACTTAGTGTAACACCTGTGTGTATTGGGTACTGCGCTCGAGGCTGAGGGTACAAAACTGAACAAATACATCTAGACAGGGAAGAGACAGACATATCCACAGGCTATTTAGAGCTATGCTCCGGGTGCTAGAAAAGCACAGAGGAGGGGCGTATACACACCCCACGGGCGCAGGGGAAAGTGTAATGGTGAGCTTATGGCTTCCTCGAGAAAATGACACATTAGATGGATAAGGAGGTGACAGACTGACATAAAAGGTAAGGAGGCTCAGGGGCAGAGTGAAAAGCATAAGCAAAGCTATAGAGCTGTGGAATATTATGGTATGTCCAGCTACCATAACACATTACTATGCTTACTGCTACAGCCTATGGGGAAGAACAACATGGAAGATGAGGCCAGACCCGGGAATTTGGACTCAGTTCTGCAGGGGACTTACAAGGGTAGATTTGGATATTAGAGAGATCGTTCTGGCAATTGGGTGGAGAACAGATTTGAGGGAGGAAAAACTGATAACCAAGAGACCACTTTAGGAAACCCTGGCAACAAACTGTGAGGCTGACGACAGCTGCATTAGAGATGGTTGAGTGGATGATCTAAGAAGTATTTAGGAGATAAGGCTGGCAAAAACTATGACTGTTAGGAAGACAAGAAGACTTAACACATGCCTCAGTTCCCCATGTAAAAAAGGGAAGTAATTAGCATTCCTCCCTAGTATTTTTATGAGGATTAATTAATTGAGTTAACATTTATAAAGTGTTTAGAAAACAAGAAGTACTCAGTCAATGTTTGGTATGATCCTGAAATTATACTGAAACTAGGCTGATAGGTTTCAAAGCTAGCTCTTTCATCTGTAAACTGAGGACAATAAAGATATTTATATATCTCCTAGGGTTGCTGTAAGGATCACATGAAACAGAAACTAAAAGTGTAGTGGCTGTACAAAGCAATTATACCTCAATTAAAAAAAGAATACAGTGGCTGATGAATACTCCATGAACAGGATGACTATATGAATTATCCTCCAAAATGATACACTGTAAAAGGGAACTATTCATAATTATGTTGGAAACAGGCATAAACTGGGGCTGTCTTGGGAAAAGTGAGAATTATAATAATCCTATCTACAAAGGTTAGCTCTTTTTATTTGACAGTGTATGAAGAATGAAGTGACTTGATCCAGGTTAAACAGCCAAGTTTTGCTACCTGTTCATACATTCTAAGTGTGTTTTCACTCAGATATCCAGACAACAGATGTTGAAAAACGGAGTTTTTGATAACAGATAACCTTATCTGTGGTTGGTTTTATTCAAATATTATCAATATAATGTAAGAGCTGGGTATTAAAAATTACCTTACCAATTTTTCACCTAAAGCTAAAAATCCTCCACAGAAAAATCCTCCATAGCCATTTTTTTTGGGAGAGGAGGGGTTGGGGGGATGGATAGTGTACCAGCATCTGCTTATACTGCAAAGCAAAATGCATGAAAACAGAAAAAAAATTAAGACTTCTTGATCCTACTCCTGATTGCATTTTTTAAAACTGTGATAAAATATGTAACATAAAATTTGCCACATTAGCCATCTTTAAATAGAAAATTCAGTGGCATTAATTACATTCAAATATTGTATAGCCATCACCACTATCTATTTATAATACTTTCCCATCTCTCCAAACAGAAACTCTGTACCCATTAAGCAATAACTCTCCAGTCTCCCTTCTCCCTAGGCACTGGTAATTTCTAATCCATTTTCTGTCTCTATGAATCTGCCTATTCTAGATATTTCAAGTAAGTGGAATGACAGTATTTTGTGTCTTTTTGTATCTGGTTTATTTCACTTTGCATAGTGTTTTCAAGGTTCATTCATGCCTTACCATGTCTATAAACATTTTCTGGTCAAGTAATATTCCCTGTATGTCTGTGTCAGATCCTGTTCATCTGTCTGGGCGTCCCTGATAGCTCAGTGGTGAAGAACCCACTTGCACTGCAGGAGATGTGGGCTAATACCCCGGAGGAGAAAACAGCAACCCACTCCAGGATTCTTGCCTGAAAAATCTGATGGAGAGGAGCCTGGTGGGCTACAGTCCATGGGGTTGCAAAGTCGGACATGAACGAGCAGAGCGACTCAGCACGCATGCATGCACGTTCGTCTGTTCATGGGTGCTTGGGTTTTCCACCTTTTGGCAATTGTTAAAGAATTCAAATCAGCATCTCAAGACCAAGGCTAGTAAGCATAAATCTAAACTTTCATTTTCATGTATTTATTTGTAGTAACAACCAATGTATAACCAAAGAGTCAAAACAGGTATTTAGGCTAGAGGTTGTCAATGTTTTTTCCATTACAAAGGAACCAGTCATACAGATTGCATAATTCATGACTTACCTTTTCATGCCACTGCAATAACACAGCACTGCTATTGTCAGAGGGGCTCTCAAAGCCTTTATAAATATACTTCATTAGGAGATCCACTCCATTCTTGTCCAGGGATTGAACTGCCTTTTCAATATCATTAGCTTTAAAAGAGATGAGCACCTTCAAGACAATGCTGCCTGCGCGATCCTGAGGGTAAATGAAACAGATCGTTCAGACTCATTTTTGTGTTGGGGAGTTTCAGTTTTTAGAAAGCTGCACTGCGAATGTGACATTTGGGTGGAGACCTGAGAAAGGAAGAGGAAACCTTAGGTATATCTGAGGCAAATACTTCAGCAGAGAAGAGAGTAACTGCTGTTAGTGTGTGTTCGGTGTGCTCAAGGAACAGCAAGAAGATGAAGGGGGCTGGAGCGGAGTGCAGGGCAGGAAGTCAGAGAGGCAGTCGGAAGACAACACGTAAACCCTGCGGGCCCTTATGAGAACTCTGGCCTCCAGTCACAGAAATGAGAAGATGTTGGAAGGTTCTAAGAAGAGTGATGCAATCGGACTTAAATTTTAACAGGACCAGTTGGCTGTCATATTGAAAATAAGCCTGGGGCAGCAGGAGTGGGAAGGGTGGGGAGAGCAGGAGACAGAAGCCTGGAGGCCAGTTTGGAAGTTACTGCACCAAGACAGGCTGGTTTTGGCTAGCATGGTGGCAGCGGAGGTGGTCAGAAGTAGACAGATTCTTGATATATTTGAAGGTACAGATGAAAGGGCTTGCTTACAGAAGATGGAACAAATTATCAACTTATTAAATCAATACATTTCACTTCTTGATTAAAAAAAAAAATAGACCCCAAAAAGGAAACTGAATTATAGTTCTACCCTGAAGCATCCTTCAGAAAAAAGTTATTAGTAAATAAAAATTTAAGTTTCTAAAACTTATTTTTCATTTCCTATCTATAGTCAAGTGACTGTAGACATTAGAGTGGTCTTCATTTATAATGATCTTTTTCTTTGGTGAAAGACTGCTTCCAACAGCAGTTACTTTTCACCCAGCAAGCCAAGTACAGGGAACACTTAATTTCTCCTTTCAACAATGTTTCTCTTTCTATTCAACACAAAGTGATACCTTCCGCATTCCTGCCTGTCATGATCTTACAGTATGCTTCTACCACCTGTTGCTGTCTTCAGTTTAAAGACTATGCAATTATCCTGTTTAGAAAAATATCCTTCTATGGAGAGCTATAACCTCCCACCCACATGCTCTGATTAAAAAGAAAACACCCACAAAAAAGCAGAAGGTGGTAAAACTGAAATTTCAATGACGTTACTCACTTTTAAAAACCAAAGAAATATTTCCTCTTATAAAAGATTATGTTGCCTAGATAATAATTATGCATTTACCTAAGTTATTATTTACTAGTATTTAACTAAGGAGACTGGAGAAGGCAATGGCACCCCACTCCAGTACTCTTGCCTGGAAAATCCCACGGACGGAGGAGCCTGGTGGGCTGCAGTCCATGGGGTCGCTAGAGTCGGAAACGACTGAGCGACTTCACTTTCACTTTTCACTTTCATGCATTGGAGAAGGAAATGGCACCCCACTCCAGTGTTCTTGCCTGGAAAATCCCACGGACGGAGGAGCCTGGTGGGCTGCAGTCCATGGGGTCGCTAGAGTCGGAAACGACTGAGCGACTTCACTTTCACTTTTCACTTTCATGCATTGGAGAAGGAAATGGCACCCCACTCCAGTGTTCTTGCCTGGAGAATCCCAGGGACGGGGGAGCCTGGTGGGCTGCCGTCTCTGGGTTCACACAGAGTCGGTTATGACTGAAGTGACTTAGCAGCAGCAGCAACCAAGGAGATACTTGGGGCTCCGAGGGTGCGTAAACGGCTACGGACAGTGGGGGGTCAATGCTCTGGGTGTGGGATTATGGATAATTACATTTTTATTCTCCCATACTTCTGAGTTTTCTACAATAGTTAACAGAATTAAACATCAGAATTTAATCTGGGCTTTAAACAATTAAATAAATAGGTTCTTAAGAATTACTAAAAGACAGTTAAGAGGCAATGTAATTTTACAACTTTTCTGAAGGGTAGTATGGCAATACCATATGTAGCCTTAAAAAAATGTGCAGTCTAAAATGTAGCCATTCACTTCCAGAAATTTATTCAAAGGAAACAATTCAGACTTTACCAAGAATTGTTCATTTCAGTACTATTTATGACAGGAAAAAAAGTCAATAAATATATAATGAAAGGTTATATATAACTAAACTGCAGGATATCAATATACAGATGTTAAAAATTATAGAAATAAACTTATTACCAAGTAAAGCTGTTCATGTATGCTGCTATACAGATGAAAAGTAGTTTATAAAATTCCATTTTAATTAAAAGAAAAACTCATAGAAAAACTCTATAAGCATATAGCAACAACAAAAAGTAATAATTATCTACGGGTATGGGATTATAATTACTTTTTTATTTCCCTACATTTCTGAGTTTTCAATAATATTTAACAGAATATTAGAATTTAATTCTATGAGAATGGTAGAATTTTTAAAAATCTTTCAAAAGCAAGTAGCATGTATTTTGTGAAAGTTTCACTTGTTCTTCAAGTCTTTGCTCAAATTCAACCTGAGTGGCCTCCTCTGCAAACACACAGATCTCTTGGTCATTAGAACTCAAGTCTACCTACCACGCAATATTATCACAACCTAATGTTGGAGCACTAATTTTTTATATAGGTTTTCCACCTTTCAAACTACATTGTAAGCTCTTCTACGTCAAAGATAGCAAACAGTTAAGACATTTGCTGCTTGTGTGACACTTTGGAGGGTTCTGGTAAGAAGACTGAGATACCAGCAGAGATCGCGTGTTGTCTGTGACTCACCTTCACTGCCTGGCTCTTGGTGTTGATGGGGGGGTTTTTCAGAGCTGCCTGTAGGGCAGCTGTCATGTTTCCTGTGATGGAGGTTAAGGGGATAGCAGCAAAGGGCAGCCCTCAGGAAAGCACTGTAACTCCGAGGAACCACTGGTTCTTAAGATTTGATGTTATGCATAGAAAGAAAAATTACTGTGGTTGCTACGTTCAATACTGGAAAATTCAACATGTTCGTTTCAAGGATGTCAATCAAAGATAAAATACTGAAAACGAAAGACAGCATTAAATTTTTAAAAAATAAGGCAAAAACTGTTTCACCCTTGGCTCTAATTATTAACTGAGCACCTTAATAACCTTTCATTTTCCTGTAAAAGACATGTGCAAATATTACCCAGAGTTATATTTTAAAAAATTCTAAAATATATATCAGACTTATTTAGGCCCCCAAATGAAACAGCCTGTCCGCCTATCCTTTGATTAGAATTATATTCTATATTAATTGAAATGCTGGTAGAAAAGTGCTGGCAGATTAGCAATCTGAATGATATACATTAGCAATCTCTCAATACTTATGATAAGAGGCATTACAGAAGATAAAATAATGACCTGTAGGTGGCAGCTTAATTTTTCTGTTTTTTAATATTTTTTCTCATATTTCATACATGTCATTCAAACTGCTTTAGGCCACATCTATTAAATTTAGTCTTGCTTTGAAAGCACCAGTGAGTTAGCAAGAATGAGGAACAGAAGGCCAATCACACTGTCAGGACGTACAGTTATTGCCCTAAAAGGAAAACCTCACAGAGTTCACTTGTTCCTCCATCTCTAGTGCCTGATCAGGGCTTGTCTCTTCTTGTTGAAACAAGAGAGAGTATCTTTGTATTTCATGATGAATTGATTTAAAAGCAGATCCATTATATGGATACTGCAGTACCATTGAGGAGTCATCACACGTCACCTAAAAAAAGTTAGTCTCACAAAACATTATTTATGCATCACGAAGAATGTTTTTACACAGAATAATCTTCACCACTTATGTTCTAAAGAAAAAGGTCTGACTAAAAAAACAAGGCTTAATGGACTTCTAGAGGAGCATGCTGTTTGCAGATTGGCTCACTTATGAGACGGCTCCCCTCCACCCCAAACACTTAAGTATTTTAAATAATGCAAAACAGCAACAGCTGATTGTGAGAGTCACAGAAATCAAAGAAACATCTGTATGTTGACAAATGTTTAATGCTGTATTTTAGGTGCCTGTAAGACCAGCTGTGGCTGCTACCAAATATTTTCACGCATGTATTTTCCCATTTAATTTAACAGGCCATTGATGAGGAAAGTCTAAAGAGCCTTCCTAATCTTATGAATACACCCAAGAAGAATTAGAAATGAGTGAATTCAGTAATTGAGAATCTCTAAAACGACAGCCTTGGTTATTGCAACATGTACATTTTTCCGAAAAAAGATCTGATGCAAATACTCCCTCAAAGTTATGAATATTCAAATATGCAAAACCCAAACCAGGAACTGACAGCCACATTTTAACTTAACGGAAACGATTCCAGCATTACAAAATGATTCGGTTTTGTACAAATGATTCACCTTTTCCTATGTTATTCTTTGGGGTTTATTTAAAATATTTCCAGGGATTCTCTACATGCATTTTCCGTCTAGCAGGTAAAACGCTTCCAGCTTCTTTCTGGGCAGTTTTGTACTCATTCCCTTTCCCCTGGTTAACCACCTCGGTGCAATCTGTATTTTGTCAAATCCCTTCCTCTTTAAAAAAAAAAAAAAAGGCGCCCACAGGCTTAAAAAGACAGAAGGGCCTCAATTCTGCAAGCCGCCCCATGTCTCCCGGCGTGAATTAACGCTGCCACAACAAAACCACCACCACAATAAAAACAAAAATCACTGAAGAAAACTGCCCGCTCCTCCCGATCGGACGTGGGTGCTAATGAAAACCCAGTAAATACGCTCTGAGAGGACCACTTAAGCGCCCTGCAGCTCCCCGACTGATCGGCACCAGAGCTGCGAGGGCGCGGCCGTCCCCGCCGGTCCCCGGGAGGCGAGAACTCCCGGCGCAACCTGAGGAATCGGGGGCGTGGACGGCGCGCGGAAGGCAAGTTTCCGAGGGCGGGACCTGGGGGTCTCGGGAGAAATGGAAGAGCCCTCCTGCCCACTCACGACTGGGAGCCCACGGATGCGGGGGTCCCCGCCCTCACGCCCTGCCCGCAGCGGGGTCCCGGAAGAGGGGCCGGGTCGGGTGGGGCGCGAAGGCCGGCTAACTGAAGGATATTGCCGCAGGCAGGAGTCCACTTCGCCCTCGTCGGGCCCGGCCTGCCCGTCGCCCCCGTCTTCCTCGTCCACGAACTTGTTCTCGTCGTACTCATCCACGTCCACCTTCCGGAACCGGGCCGACGACACCGTGTTCTTCGACATCCCCGCTCCGGACCGGCGGCCGAGGCCTCCTCTAGACGCTGCCTCAACCTTAGCAAGCCCAGCCCCAGCTGGAAGCCGCAGACTGGCGCCTCCACTTCCCTCTTCCGCTCAGAGGCGTAGCCGGCCGCCGCGTCTCGGGTGGTTCTGGGCCTGCGCGCTGGCGGCGCTCCTTCCTCCTCAGGCTCGCGCCTTCCTCGACCCTCCTACGCCGCCCCCACGCGCCCCACAGCGGGGCGCGCCGGGGCGGTAGCGCGCTGGACGCAGCGCGCATGTGCGGACTCTCTGCGGGAAAGGGGCGGGGCGGGGCGACAGAGGCGTGGGCGGGAGGGGGCGGGGCAGGAGGGAGGGCCAAAAGCGGTGCCGCCGGCAGAGAGAAGAGCGATTGGTCCTCCGGGTGCGTCACGTGATCCCCAGGGGGTTTCCATAGAAACGCTTCTCTGCGGTCCGGTCTAGGGAGGGGGTCTTAGGTTGGCGGCGATGGGCGGTGGGGGCAGGTGGCCTTGGCTTTGCTGCCGCCGCCAACAGCCTGTCATCGGGGTCCCGCTTAAGGTCCGGCTGGCACGGACTTACCCGTGAGCTGGGATGGATTGGTTGCCGGACCAAGTCTCCTGCAGTTGGCAGGAGTATGGGGCGGAGTGATGCACGCCCAGTCACTCAGCATCGTTCGAGTTGTCAGAGACCTCGCTTCGGACAGTGTACTCCCCGTGGCTTCGTTCTCGAGCCGGGAAGCCCCTTTCTCGGGTGTGGAACTACGCTGCGCGGCCAGCTTGAGGTCCCCAAGGACGGAGTCGAAAGGTCACATCTTATCTGTCAGTGCTGTGTAATGGCAAGCGACTGCACCTGCAGAACTCGAACCTAGGTATCATACATTGGGGAGAAGCGGGAGGTGTCTGGGCAGGGGCTAGGGTCCGGTGGCAGGACTGGGATGAACCTGTGGAATTTGGGGTAGGGTCAGCCATTGACATCTTAAGTGGTTATTTGGAGTAAGAATGCTAGAAAAGGGTAGGGGCGAGTTACACTCTGGCTCTGAGGCGAAACAAAATGTGTAAGGATTAGTTGAAACCAGATCTTTAAGATTTATTTTTATGGCTTAAGATTTATATGATCTTCCTAGGCCAGCTTTTTATTGTATTTGACACCCCCGTTTCTTCGAGCAAAGCTCTCACTGAGCAGGTAAGAGCACTGAAGCACTAATTTGAGGAAATGGTACTTGGGTGGTATGTGTAACACTGAAGTACAAATATTTGCAGAATAAAATTAATTTGGATATTTATCAGGTTTAGTTTAATTCCTCCTCTACCGGAAGGCTGGCTGCTGCCCTGTTAAATACCTCAATCCTTGGTTTCCTGTGCTGTAATTGAAAATAGCACTAGGCTTAGAATCAGAAAACCTTGGCTTGAGTCTTGATTCTTCCTTCCACTCATAACCTATTGATTGAGGCAGGCCACTTAAAATTCTGAATGTCAAGTTCCTCATTGCTAAAGTGGGGCTAATAATGTGTACTTAACAATATTGTTCTGAGGGTTAAAAACAAGAAAGTGTTTGAAACTCTAAAATTCTGCATCAATGCACATTGCATGTTATCTGTACATGCAGTCTGTACATTGATTTTGGCACTAGTCTTATAAATTGCTTAATGATATATTGTGTTATATCTTGCCCGAAGAGATAGAAAAATTCTGGAGGGCAGAGACTGTCATTTCTTTTCTTTTTTTTGGAATTGAAGTACAGTTGATTTACAGTGTTGTGTTAGGTTCTGGTGTAGCAAAGTGATTCAGTTATACATACATATTGTATCTTCCTTTACATCTGACATAAAACTAAGCATGCAAAAGGTACTCAATACATTCAGACACTCAATTATTCATTGCTGAATGAATAAACATGAAAGGCAGTACAGTTTGAGGGTCACACAGAATAATGAATTAGAAAGAAGAGGAAGAGAGATCTCAAAGTCAAACCTTTGTTGGACATAGATACATATGTGTATATATAGCTGTATCTATATCAATTTGTATCTATATACATATGTATGCAGAGATAGATAGGTAGTTAGATGGTAGGTAGATACCTCCAGAATGAATGCACCTCTTTTTCTTGGGAGGAAGAAGCAATATGGCATTTTCTTTTCCCAGTTAAATTACCCTCAATAAGATTATCATTAAGTGATAGAAGTGACATTTATTTAAATCACCACTCAAGTTATGAGCCAATACACTGCTGAAAACTCCCTCAAGGGCTGTCTTAAGACAGCCGAGGAAAATTTTCTACCTGTTGGCAATATTTATTTTAAAAAGTCTTATACCAAAGTATCAGATCATTACTATGGTGAATGGCATTACATAACCTAGAATAAAGATTTTTAAAATGTTTTTTCTGAGTTTCAATCTTTGGTGACTTTAGTAAGAACTGAATAATATACTTGTTTAAATGCTAAAGATGGTTGTACTTGTGTTTGAAAATCACGATTTTCTTTGAAGAGAAAATTGAACATTAGACACACATTTGAGAGCAAATAGAAACAAGAATTCAAGAACTAATACATCCCTTCTCTTCCATTTCTATTCTAAATAAGTAGGGCTTATTTAAGAAATTTCTTTATTCTCTTTTTTTAGAACTGGGAAAGAACACCAGAGTGGAAATCAACTTAAGGGAATAGTGAGGGGAATTTTAAAACTCAAGTTGTTCAAGGGTATAATTGTTTTGAATTTTGCTCTGTGTGTTAAATGTGTTAAATATAATTAATTAGTTCTCAGTCACATAATGCATATTACATTTCAGATATAATCATGTTAAAAATGTGCGTATTTTTTGTCTCACAGTGATAAATACTTAGTCCACAGTGGGTGCTCAACACCTTTCTATCCAATGAATTAATGTGACAAGTTAATTTTGGAATCATATTTAGAGGTTGAGATTTTTAATTCTCTTCCCACCTTCATTAGCTAATAGTTAACTCTATATAAAGCTTTAGCGAAAATTCTTTGTGTGTATATGAGTGTATGTAAAGAAACCAATCCTTCATAATCTTTTAATTGGAAAATACATTCTTCTACTTTCTTGCAAATCCCAAATTTTTATTGTTGATAGTGGCACTTAATTCATTTTAAGTAATATTATTTTTCCTACTTTAACTTTTGAAGTGAGTGCTTATTCCTGAAATAAAGGATCCATATGGTTTTAAGACATTTTATTTATTGTGCACATAGCCTGGTTTGGTTCAATGCTAAAGTAATACTGAATCTGAATTTCCCCAAGATTAATGCTGCAATGGTAGTATATACCTCTTTCTGATTTTCTGTGATGAAGGATCTTTTTAGTTAGAAAGGATTTTGATAAAACTATCCAGTAACAGATCTCTCTTTTCAGATATTTTAAACCAAGTACTTTGCCTACTATGTGCTTCTTCCCCCAGATTTGTCAATATTTATTAATTTACAAACTAAAACATTGAATCCTGTACATTATTTTTTTATTTGAAGTGGAAAGGAATTCAAAATTAATCAAATATGTTGAAAGTATTATAAATAGAAACTAAATAATTTTCAGTTCTGGTAATGATAGTTTAATACCAGTGTTCTCTAGCAGCGTAATTATTACAATGTAAAAAGATTTTTAGCATGTTATCCATAGATTATGTTATGTTTTAACACTTGTGCTTAATATATATCAAAATGAGCTGGTTCAGTATGAGCTGACATACCAACCTTCAAATCTTTAGGTTTTTGTGGTTAATTTTATCTTTACATAACCTTATGATTACACACTGAGGCAGAGTAGATAGGGTGAACTATTTTATGATAGGATTTTTATTCTTCAAATATTAAAAACATTTTAAAATCTGTACTCTTGTCTCAGGCAAAGAGTTTAGTGCTAAATCAAAGATTAAACCTTGTTTGTTAAACATCCTTGTGAATGGGCCTCTTTCTGTTAACATTTTTTTTTTTTTTTAACCTCTTTATGATAATATGAAGGACAGCTATCAGTTTTTTGCCTGGGCAATCTCATGGACAGAGGAGCCTGGCAGGCTACAGTCCATGGAGTTGCAAAGAATCAGATACAACTGAAGTGACTGAGCATGCACATGGGTTTAAAAATTTGCTTATTCTATATTCCTTCCCATTACTGAGGTCTCTTATTAATGCTAACTATTGTTTTAAGTCCACATTTATTGTCACAATATAAATCATAGTATTTGAAGTAATCATTTATCTATTTTCCAATATTTATATTGCTTTTATTTTTCTTATCTTATTATACTAGCTAGACTCTCAAAATCAGTGTTGAAAACTGAATAGTAGGCTTGTTTGTTTCTTTTTTTAATGGAAATGTCTTTGGTATTTCACCAGTTTTTATTTCCCATTTCTTTATGATTTTTAGGAATCACAGCTGAAATTATCAAATGCTTTTTCGAGGGATCTAATGGTAAAATCTTATAGGTTTTGTTCTTTTAATTTATGAATATGATTAATTGTATTTATGTTTTTTCTGTGCTAAATCATTCCTGTTAGGTTGGTGCAAAAGTAATTGCAGTTTTTGCATTGTTGAAATTTGCCATTTTATATTAGAATACATTCTAAATAAATGAAATCATTTTAATGTGCATTTCTCTCTGTGTTTTTTTTGCTAATGACTTATTACTTGCTGTTTATTTTATATTTATTTTTGACTATGGAAATGATGTTAGACAAAAAGCAAATTTGAGCCATTTTCTTATTTGAGTTCAAAATGGGTTGTAAAGCAGCAGAGACAACTTGCAACATCAACAATGCATTTGGCCCGTGAACTGCTATGAACGCACAGGGCAGTGGTGGTTCAAGAAGTTCTGCAAAGGAGATGAGAGCCTTGAAGATGAGCATAGTGGCTGGCCATCAGAAGTTGACAGCAACCAACTGAGAGCATATTGAAGTTGATCCTCTTTCTACTACTTGAGAAGCTGGCAAAGAACTGAACCTTGATCATTCCACAGTCATGTGGCATTAGAAGCAAATTGGAAAGGTGAAAATGCTTGATAGTGGGTGCCTCATGAGCTGACCGAAAGTCAAAAAAATCATTTTGAAGTGTTGTCTTCTCTTATTCTATGCAACAACAGCAAACCATTTCTTGATCAGACTGTGACATGCGACAAAAAGTGGATTTTATATGATAATCAGCAATAACTCAGTGGTTGGACTGAGAAGAAGCTCCAAAGTACTTCCCTGAGCCGAACTTGCAGCCCAAAAATGTAATGGTCACTATTTGGTGGTCTGCTGCTGGTCTGATCCACCAAAGCTTTCTGAATCCTGGCAAAACCATTACATTTGAAAAGTATGCTCAGCAAATTGATGAGTTGCACCGAAAACTGCAATGCCTGCAGCTGGCACTGGTCAACAGAAAGGGCCCAGTTCTCCTCTGTAACAATGCCTGAACACATGTTGCACAACCAGTGCTTCAAAAGTTGGGCTGCGAAGTTTTGCCTCACCCGCTGTAGTCACCTGACCTCTTGCCAACAGATTACCACTTCTTCAAGCATCTTGACAACTTTGCAGGGGAAGTGGTTCCCCAACCAGCAGGAGGCAGAAAATGCTTTTCAAGAGTTCATCAAACCCTGAAGCACAGATTTTATGCTACAGGAATAAGCAAACTTATTTCTCATTGGCAAAAATGTATTGATTGTAATGGCTCCTATTTTGATTAATAAAGATATGTTTGAGCCTAGTTATAATGATTTAAAATTCATGGTCTGAAACTGCCATTATGTTTGCACCAACCTAATACATTTCACGGAGAAGGCAATGGCAAGCCACTCCAGTACTCTTGCCTAGAAAATCCCATGGATGGAGGAGCCTGGTGGGCTGCAGTCCATGGGGTCGCTACTAGTCGGACGTGACTGAGCGACTTCACTTTCATTTTTCACTTTCACACAATGGAGAAGGCAATGGCAACCCACTCCAGTGTTCTTGCCTGGAGAATCCCAGGGACGGCAGAGCCTGGTGGGCTGCTGTCTATGGGGTCGCACAGAGTCAGACACAACTGACGTGACTTAGCAGCAATATATTTCAAGAATAAACTATTTCATTACTGTTTTAATTACTTGTTAGATTTGATTTGTTTATATATATATATTTTAACATGATTTAAGAGTCTCTATGTATAAGATTGGTCCACAGTTTTCTTTCTTTCTTTTATCTTTATCCACTTTTGCTATTAGGATTAGTCTAGCTTTGTAAGGTGATTTGATTTTTTCTATGCTCTGGAATAGTTGGAATAATAGAAAATTACCATACTGTTTTTTTTTTTTCTTTGAAAGTTGTGGAATGTGCTTGCAAAATTATTTGGCCTTGCTCAGTTTTATGTTCTGTGGTTATTGACTTGTTTGGTTTTTATTTTCCTAGTAAATCATGCATTTCACCTAGATTGGCAATTTATTGGCAAGAAGTTCCATGAAATATTTTCATAAAATTATTTTAATGTCTTCCATGACCACAGACATACTGCTTTTCTTATTGCTACTATTAACTATTTAAGCAAAATATTAAAATCAATCAGCATAGTTTTCTTTTCCTCCGAAACCTGATTGTCACAAATTCTAGTAATATATCTTTACTTCGTATAGAAAGTTGCTATTTCACACTTGGAGGGCTGATAAAATTTGAAAGATTCTACAATTTCTATCCCTTTCTACTGTCTATTCTTACTGTGTTAATATTTTATGAACAATAACAATGACTTAATGAGCGTTTACTGTGTTTTAGACACCTGGTCAATAAGCTCTTTACTTATATTGTTTAATCTAGGGCCAGGAGTTAGTGTTCCCATATTATAGATGAAGAAACTTAAGGCTCAGAGAGGTTTTGTAACTCAGCCAGTTATGCTCAGCCGCTGCTGCTGCTAAGTCGCCTCAGTTGTGTCCAACTCTGTGCGACCCCATAGACAGCAGCCCACCAGGTTCCTCAGTCTCTGGGATTCTCCAGGCAAGAGCACTGGAGTGGGTTGCCATTTCCTTCTCCATATGCTCAGCTAGCAAGTGGAAGATAGATATGGGAATTAGGTCTACTTTCAGTAAGTCTTTATTCTCAATTCTACTACTTACCTTTGTGCTAAAAATAAGGATATAGTTAAGTATCAAGAGTCTAAATAAACCCACACAGTAGCTTGAAATTAACTACTACAAATTGTGAACTTTAAAAAACCTGTTATTATAATGAATTTTTTGAAAGATATTTGGTTTTAAGATATTCCTGTGAGCCTTCAATAGCTTATCTCAGTATTTTGAGACTAGGCATAGAGACTATTACCTAATATTTAGTCTGTACAAGTACAAAAGATGATCTTTCTTTTTTTTTTTTTTTTTGTATATGGAGAGATCAGTACATGTCAATTAGTAATTCCACTTAATTTTTTAAAAATTGTGGCAAAATACATATAACATACAATTTACCATCTTAACCATTTTCAAGTATACCGTAAAGTAGTATAATGGTGACTGCAGCCATGAAATTAAAAGATGCTTACTCCTTGGAAGGAAAGTTATGACCAACCTCGATAGCATATTCAAAAGCAGAGACATTACTTTGTCAACAAAGGTTCGTCTAGTCAAGGCTATGGTTTTTCCTGTGATCATGTATGGATGTGAGAGCTGGACTGTGAAGAAGGCTGAGTGCCGAGGAATTGATGCTTTTGAACTGTGGTGTTGGAGAAGACTCTTGAGAGTCCCTTGGACTGAAAGGAGATCCAACCAGTCCATTGTGAAGGAGATCAGCCCTGGGATTTCTTTGGAAGGAATGATGCTCAAGCTGAAACTCCAGTACTTTGGCCCCCTCATGTGAAGAGTTGACTCATTGGAAAAGACTCTGATGCTGGGAGGGACTGGGAGCAGGAGGAGAAGGAGATGACAGAGGATGAGATGTTGGACTGTGAAGAAGGCTGAGTGCCGAAGAATTGATGCTTTTGAACTGTGGTGTTGGAGAAGACTCTTGAGAGTCCCTTGGACTGCAAGGAGATCCAACCAGTCCATTCTAAAGGAGATCAGCCCTGGGTGTTCTTTGGAAGGAATGATGCTAAAGCTGAAACTCCAGTACTTTGGCCACCTCATGCAGAGTTGACTCATTGGAAAAGACTCATTGGAAAAGACTCTGATGCTGGGAGGGACTGAGGGCAGGAGGAGAAGGGGATGACAGAGGATGAGATGGCTGGATGGCATCAGTGACTTGATGGACGTGAATCTGAACGAACTCTGGGAGTTGGTGATGGACAGGGAGGCCTGGCGTGCTGCGATTCATGGGGTCGCAAAGAGTCGGACATGACTAAGCGAATGAACTGAACTGTTATATAACCATCACTACTATCCATCTCTAGACCTCTTTTTATCTTGCAAAACTGAGACTCTTCTAAACAATATTTCTTCATTCTACCCTTTCTCTAGCCCCTGGCAGCCATCCTCTTACTTCTTAAGGTGGTAAATTTGGTGAGTCTAGGTATGCCACATAATTGGAAAAATAGCATTTTTCTTTTTGTGACTGGCTTATTTCACTTAGCTTGATGTCCTTAAGATTTGTTTATGTTATGTTGTATATGTCAGAATAGCCTTCCTTTTTAAGGCTAAATAATATTACATTATATGTATACACCACACTTCATTCATTCATCTGCTGGTGGACACTTGGGTTACTTCTACCTTTTAAAAAATATTTGTGTATTTATTTTTGGTTGCACCAGGTCTTCGTTGCTGCGCTCAGGCTTTCTTTCGTTGCAGTAAGCAGAGGCTACCCTTCATCGCGAAGCGTGGGCTTCTCGTTGTGGTGGCTTCTCTTGTTGTAGAGCACAGGCTCTAGGCACACGTGCTTCAGTAATTGTGGCATATGGGCTTAGTTGTTCCGAGGTACGTGGAATCTTCCTAGACCAGGAATCCAACCTGTATGCCCTGAGTTGACAGGTAGATTCTTATACACTTTACCACCAGGGAAATCCTACGTCCACCTTTTGACTAATGTGAATAATGGTGCTTTGAATACATGTCATGTATTTTTTTTGAGACCCTGTTTTCAGTTCTTTTGGGTTTATACCCAGAACTGAAATCATTAGATTGTATCACACACACACACACACACACGTATATATAAAACCAGTTCTACTTAATTCAGAAGACTAATAAAGCAATGTTCCACAGCCTAAGGCCTTTGATTTGGTACATTCCTGAGAATCAAGGACATCCAATGTAAGGTAATCTCAGGATTTAGCATTTGTTAAGAGATCCTGGATAACGAGGAATGGGGGTGGGAAGAATACCAAACTCTGGGGTCTGGAACCTACTGAAATTCTCCACCTTAGCCCACCCAGCCTACCTAGCTCCCAGAGTCTAGAGGATGCCCATTGGTACACTAATTTGAGCAGGATACAGGAAAGCCATAGGACCGGAACTAAACAGATACTGATTTTTCTAGAGTTTATGGTGCATCCACATTGTTTTCATTTTGAGAGGCATTAAAGCATAGTGATTAAGAATATGGGTTCTGGAGCTGGATCTTCTAGGTTTGACTCTCAGCTCAACCTTTACTGTTTTAACAATTATTTAAGCTTTCCTTGTCTGTAAAATAGGTACTATAATAATAACTACCTCATGGGATTATTGGGAAGATTAAATGAGTTACTAATTTAAGTATTTAGAAAAGTGCCTGACATATAGCTCATAAAGCTCTCACTAAATGTTAAGTAGTAATAATATTATTTTTAATTAGTATGGGTTACCACGTGGCTTTCCTTAAAACCTTTGGAAATAAGATAAATAACATTCCATTCTGTAAGTTAAGCTTTTTGGACTGTATGCACTATGAATCAAGAAAAGATATCTAATAGCATTTTAAAGAGGTAATATTGCTCCCAGGCTAGCAGATTAGATTGTAGCCTGATGAAATATTAACATCTATAGAACATCAATACTAGTTGTGATAAGAATATAGAGGTTTATGTTTTCTCTCATAGCCTTGACCCACCTAAAGTCTATCCAGGGGGTAGATGTCCTTGTGCATATCCCATCATTTCATTCCAGGTTGCAGATGTTTGTCCCTGGTAAGCAAAGTCTGAAAGCACTAAATATTTGAATCACATTATGAATTCCTCGAATCCACCTTCTGATTATAGTTTGGCTTCTCATGTAGCTTATATACATGGAGAGGCTATATAGGCTGCAAAGCTTGGATAGCTGGTTGCATATCCAGTTGTAAATCTCACCGGAAATCAATTAGCTTTCTGCTTTTATATGTAAATCTTGGAAGTTTTGTTAATCTAGGTTTGCCACTAATTTATAAATCCGTTTTCTCTATAATGACTGAGTACATGGTTGAGACTGCAAAGGGGAGACTCAAGCCCTCAACCATGTTCATTCATGGAGGAAATGCTCCCCGCCCCTTCCTGCGCTGCCCCACCCGTTCCAGCCTGACTCTCATCCTTTTCTTGGGATCTACTCCCCTGCCTTTTTTAGATCACCACACCACTAGCTCCTTTAATTCATTGGCTTGAATTTTCCTTATTGGGATTACCATAGATGGGGTGGCAGTTATAATCTTTGCTATCACCTTTGCCAGTTTGCTGAGGAAATGTGGAGCATTCTGATCTACTCTCTGTGAATAAGAATCCATTGTGTGGTGAGCAGGAAGACTTGATCATCACACTGTAAAAGCTCACTGCATGGAGCTATTGCTCTGATATGTGCCCTCATAGAACAAAAAGAGCTCACGGGGAACTTTAGAGCTAGCTCATGTCTTTTGTTTTACAGATGAGGAAATAGAGGCTACTTGCCTAGGGCCTTATGTCTTTGTTGTTGTTGTTCAGTCGCTAAGTTGTGTCCAACTGTTTGTGACTCAATGGACTATAGCATGCCAGGCTTCCCTGTCCTTCACTATCTCCCTGAGTTTGCTCAAACTCATGTTCATTGAGTCAGTGATGCCATCCAACCATCTCATCCTTGGCCACCCCCTTCGCCTCTTGCCTTCAATCTTTCCCAGCAACAGGGTCTTTCCCAGTGAATTGATTCTTTGCATCAGATGGCCAAAGTATTAGAGCTTCAGCTTCAGTACCAGTCCTTCCAATGAATATTCGGTGGCCAATTTCCTTTGGAATTGACTGGTTTGATCTCCTTGCTGTCCAAGGGACTCTCAAGAGTCTCCCTTATGCAGTCTTAACAGTTCCTTGTCTGAAGTTTGACTCTTGGCCTGGACTCATGATCTGTCAGTAACATTCTCCTTTCTACCCCCAGTCTTATCTAACCAGTACAAAAATTTAACTGTCAAGTGCTCCTTTCTGTTCTATGGCAGCATTTCCCCCTTTGTTACATACTGTGATAGCCAGGCTCACATTTGAAATACAAATCCATTATAGATTTCACTCTATGTTTCTAACTGGATCCTTTGTATCCTGACTGATGCTGTAGTCTTCTTGACCACTTTAGAGACAGATTTCATAGTAATTAATTGAATCTATTTTTTTTTTTTTGGAGGAGCCCATAAGGCAGGAAAATTCAGAGCTGGGTCCCCAGGTCCTTCAGACTTGTTGATGTTATTAGCTGAGTCACCTACCTGATCTATCTACTTTTATAATGACCAGAGCTCTTGAATTTCTCATATACTGGGGTCTTTTTAATTTAAACTCTATATCCCAGACTGTAAACATATGATTTCATGATCTAATAATAAACTTCAACAGAACCTCTTTAAATAACAGTTATTGTATACCCACAATATAATTATATTCTAATAAATCTACTAAAAATTTCAGGTTAACAGTACAAATTCCTTTTAAAATTTTGTGTTTATTTTAATCGCAATAGAGATTTCTTTTCTAAACATTTTTCTTTTCTTTCTCCCCTTAATTTCCACTTTCCCTTCCTCCTTCTGCTTGGGGTATTATGTACTTTAAGTTTTTTCTTCCAGTGACAAAACTGTCTTACTAGCTTAGAATTAATTTTTACACATATTAAGAACATATTGAGTAGTAAGTTACAAATGAATGCACATTTTTCTTGTAATGTATTTCTAAGAGGGAAGTGAGGCAACAAATATAATTAAACATAAACAAAGCACTTTAATGTACATTCTCAGAGGATTAGTCAAGGAGTACTTCTTAGACGTGTGCTTGGAACAAGATTTTAAGAGAAGGGGTCAGAAAAGGGGAAGTAAAACAAATTATGCTTTGGGAAGCTATATTAGAAAAAGGGAGAATGGATCCTAACAACAAAAAAAAGATATTCATTGCAGTATGGCTAAGCAGGCGCTTGGCTGGAATAGAAAAGGAATGTTGGGGAGTGGTAATTTGCTAAGTTACTGAAACGGAGATTCACAGACTTCCTCTCCATCTTTTGTCTGAATACTGTGCTAAACCCTAAGGGAAAACCAAGGAGGAGAGACAGTGTATGACCTCCAGGAGCTGATACTCTTGCTGATGCGACAGGGTGGCAGGAAGGCAGAGGAGGAACCTTGAAAGCCAGTAAGAGTGGCTTGGATTTTTTGTGGTGTGTGATGGAAGGCCTTTTGGAGACTCTCATGTATTATCCCACTTTTATCATCTGCTCTGGAAAGATCAAACTGAGCAGGTGACTGGTTTCAAAAATCAATTTTCGTAGCTATAGCTAATCAATTAGCAAAAGAACTTTTCTCCCTACAAACTGTTTTGAACTGCTTTAGATAAAAAAGGAAATGAGCTGCCTAAAATCTTCTGTCCACGGTTAACAATTAATGGAAAATCACTGGTTTGCTTTTGCAAGCAGCACTTAATGTCAGTAACTCAGGCTGTTTTCCAATTTTGCAGTAAATTTTTTATACCAAAACCAATTTAGGAAGCTATTTAGTCCATGGGCTTTTTTAGTGGAAAGATGATGTGGGTAGTGTAGAATAATGACATTTTCTTATCCACATCAGAATATTAGCAAGTTACTAATGGCTCCATTTTGATACTGTCACTTTCAAAGGAAAGAAGAGAGAACAAGTTGCTTATGGAAACATCTTGGATTATTTTAGAAATAATGTAGCCTTGTAATAGTTGAGATAATAAATAATTCATGTTTTGCTTTGAGTGTGTCAGTTTATCTCTATCTTGAATCAGACCTAAGAGAGAAAGTTTCCAGATTTCTGCTGCCTATCAAAGTCCTCTGGTAGTAGTTTGGTCTCCTGACCAGTTGTCGGAATGCAAATTTTAGTTTTTCGCTTTCTTCTTTTTCTTCTTTTCATCTGCTTCTTTGCTACTTGCAAACTGTCCTGTGATTTCTGCTCTCTCCACTGGCATGCCAATGGGAGACGTTCTGAGATCACTGGTTTCCTGGAATGATATTTGAGGCACATTTAAATGCCTTATGATATTCCTGGGTTTATGTGGGCTTGGTCCTACATGGATTGGTGATAGGTCTCTATAAGGCACCAGCACAAATACAACAGGAACCCTGGGGTCGAGGGTCAGATTGGATTGCAGCTGTCTGCTTGTCACTTGAAAAGACTGCCTGGGAAAGACATTGTTTAAGGGGTAGCTGTCCAAAGCTGCCTGAACTTTTACGTTCGGATTCTCTTTTGCCTGGAGAAGAACATCGGTGAAATACGGTTTCACCCCTGTTATGGCGTTGATTTCATGTGCGTTGTGCCTGTCTGCCAGAGCTCTCCCGGTTAAAATGGGCTGGAAAACACTTGCTCCCTGGACACCACTCACAAAGTTGCTGAGGAGAGAATACCATATCCCACCACTTATCGGGCTCAAAGTGACCTGTGGCCATAAACTGGCCAGGCTCCGGAGAGCTTCGCGGTTCCACGGCGAGGCAGGAAATTCAGCCTCTGTGTGATAGAGCTGAGAAAAGTAAATACTAAGAGTGATGTCTGGATACTTTGCCAGGAAGGTATACATTTTGCTGATGCAGCAGTGGTTAGCTTCATTGCAAGGGGAGTTGCTGGAGTACAGAATAATATGCCGGATGCAGTCATTATTGTGTATGGCCGAATCAAAGTAACCGTTCACCTCAAATAACATTGATTCCGGGTGGGTATCATTCCCAGTGCAGCTGCTAGCATGACCCTTTTGCACCAGGCTTCCAGAAGAAGTTTTTAGCTCATAGAACGTGAGGTGTTTTGTTGGAGGATATGTTGGCCCATAAGGGAATCCAAAAATCTGATAAAATTCTGTGTAGGGAACTCTTGCTTCTTCACTGGTCCGAATATGGTAAGGACAATTAGAGCAATCGAGAGAGAAACTCAGCCAGTAATAAGGTTTTACTATTGTTCCGTGATTGGCCGAGTATTCCTCATATAAGGGCTCCATTGTCAGTTTTATTGTCTTCTAGCTGCAACCCTAAACAAGGAAGAGAAATGACATATAAAACCAGTGCAGAAAAAATGTAACACAGCGCTTTAATTTGCCGAGTCATACTTTTCTTTAGAGGAAGTAGCACAATAACCATGGTAACATCTTTTCACTCCAGTACTCTTGCTTGGAAAATCCCATGGACGGAGGAGCCTGGTAGGCTGCAGTCCATGGGGTCGCTAAGATTCGGACACGACCGAGCGACTTCACTTTGACTTTTCACTTTCATGCATTGAAGAAGGAAATGGCAACCCACTCCAGTGTTCTTGCCTGGAGAATCCCAGGGACGGGAAGCCTGGTGGGCTGCCGTCTCTGGGGTCGCACAGAGTTGGACACGACTGAAGTGACTTAGCATAGCATAGCATAGCATAGCATATTGAAAGTTCAAGATACTAATCCTGAGAATTAGACAAATGCTGGGGGAGGAAACAGAAGGGAAAGACACAGGAACACCTTTGTCTGTTTGATAGATTCTGAGGCAGAAGAACAAATGGGTTAACAGTGCAAGTTCTAGAAACAGATTGACTTATTTCAAATCTGGGCTCTGCCAATTACCAGCTTTGTTACTTTTGGCAAGTTATAGAACATCTGGGAGCCACAGCTTCTTTTTTTGTGTGTGTGAAATGAGGATAAGAATAGAACCTGCCTCGCAAGATTATCTTGTGGATTGAATGATGGAATAAATAAAAAATGCTTTATTATGTGCCTGATACATATTAAGGACTCAGTACATATTAGAGATGGCAAGAATGAACATCGACATTTTAGGAATCAGCGAACTAAAATGGACTAGAATGGGTGAATTTAACTCAGATGACCATTATATTTACTACTGTGTGCAAGAATCCCTTAGAAGAAATGGAGTAGCCATCATAGTCAACACAAGAGTCTGAAATGCAGTACTTGGATGCAATCTCAAAATGACAGAATGATTTGTGTTTGTTTCCAAGGCAAACCATTCAATATCACAGTAATCCAAGTCTATGCCCCTACCAGTAATGCTGAAGAAGCTGAACGGTTCTATGAAGACCTACAATACCTTTTAAAACTAACACCCAAAAAAGATGTCCTTTGCATTATAGGGGACTGGAATGCAAAAGTTAGGAAGTCAAGAAACACCTGAGGTAACAGGCAAATTTGGCCTTGGAGTACAGAATGAAGCAGGGCAAAGGCTCATAGAGTTTTGCCAAGAGAACACACTGGTCATAGCAAATACCCTCTTCCAACAACACAAGAGAAGACTCTACACATGGACTTCACCAGATGGTCAACACCAAGATCAGATTGATTGTATTCTTTGCACCCAAAGATGGAGAAGCTTTATACAGTCAGAAAAAACAATACCAGGAGCTGGCTGTGGCTCAGACCATGAACTCCTTATTGCCAAATTCAGACTTAAATTGAAGAAAGTATGGAAAACCACTAGACCATTCAGGTATGACCTAAATCAAATCCCTTATGATATACAGTGGAAGTGAGAAATAGATTTAAGGAACTAGATCATATAGAGTGCCTGATGAACTATGGATAGAGGTTTGTGACATCACAGGAGACAGGGATCAAGACCATCCCCATGGAAAAGAAATGCGAAAAAGCAAAATGGCTGTCTGAGGAGGCCTTACAAATAGCTGTGAAAAGAAGAGAAGCAAAAAGCAAAGGAGAAAAGGAACAATATACCCATTTGAATGCAGAGTTCCAAAGAATAGCAATGGAAGATAAGACAGCCTTTGTCAGTGATCAGTGCAAATAAATAGAGGAAAACAACAGAATGGGAAAGACTAGAGATCTCTTCAAGAAAATCAGAGATACCTAGGGAACATTTCATGCAAAGATGGGCTCAATAAAGTACAGAAGTGGTATGGACCTAACTAACAGAAACAGAAGATATTAAGAAGAGGTGGCAAGAACACACAGAAGAACTGTACAAAAAAGATCTTCATGACCAAGATAATCACGATGGTGTGATCACTCACCTAGAGCCAGACATCCTGGAATGTGAAGTCAAGTGGGCCTTAGGAAGCATCACTATGAACAAAGCTAGTGGAGGTGATGGAATTCCAGTTGAGCTCTTTCAAATCCTGAAAGATGATGCTGTGAAAGTGCTGCACTCAATATGTCAGCAAATTTGGAAAACTCAGCAGTGGCCACAGGACTGGAAAAGGTCAGTTTTCATTTCAGTCCCTAAGAAAGGCAATGCCAAAGAATGCTCAAACTACTGCACAATTGCAGTCATCTCACATGCTAGCAAGTAATGCTCAAAATTCTCCAAGCAAGGCTTCAACAATATGTGAACTATGAACTTGCAGATGTTTAAACTGGTTTTAGAAAAGGCAGAGGAACCAGAGATCAAATTGCCAACATCCACTGGATCATCAAAAAAGCAAGAGAGTTCCAGAAAAACATCTATTTCGGCTTCATTGACTATGCCAAAGCCTTTGACTGTGTGGATACAATAAAGTGTGGGAAATTCTGAAAGAGATGGGAATACCAGACCACCTGACCTGCCTCTTGAGAAGTGTGTATGCAGGTCAGGAAGCAACAGTTAGAACTGGACATGGAACAACAGACTGGTTCCAAATTGGGAAAGGAGTACGTCAAAGCTGTATATTGTCACCCTGCTTATTTAATTTACATGCAGAGTACATCATGAGAAACGCTGGGCTGGAAGAAACACAAGTTGGAATCAAGATTGCTGGGAGAAATATCAATAACCTCAGATATGCAGATGACACCACCCTTATGGCAGAAAGTGAAGAAGAACTAAAGAGTCTCTTGATGAAAGTGAAAGTGGAGAGTGAAAAATTGGCTTAAAGCTCAACATTCAGAAAACTAAGATCATGGCATCCAGTCCTATCACTTTATGGCAAATCGATGGGAAAACAGTGGAAACAGTGGCAGACTTTATTTTCTGGGGCTCCAAAATCACTGCAGATGATGACTGCAGCCATGAAATTAAAAGACGCTTACTCCTTGGAAGGAAAGTTATGACCAACATAGACAGCATATTCAAAAGCAGAGACATTACTTTGTCAACAAAGGTCCATCTAGTTAAAGCTATGGTTTTTACAGGAGTCATGTATGGATGTGAGAGTTGGAAAGCTGAGCGCCGAAGAATTGATGCTTTTGAACTGTGGTGTTGGAGAAGACTCTTGAGAGTCCCTTGGACTGCAAGGAGATCCAACCAGTCCATCCTAAAGGCGATCAGTCCTGAGTGTTCATATGTTGAAGCTGAAACTCCAATACTTCGGCCACCTGATGTGAAGAGCTGCTGCTGCTGCGTCACTTCAGTCGTGTCCGACTCTGTGCGACCCCATAGACGGCACCCCACCGGGCTCCCCTGTCTGTGGGACTCTCCAGGCAAGAACGCTGGAGTGGGTTGCCATTTCCTTCTCCAGTGCATAAAAGTGAAAAGTGAAAATGAAGTCGCTTAGTTGTGTCTGACTCTTAGCGACCCCATGGACTGCAGCCTACCAGGCTCCTCCATCCATGGGATTTTCCAGGCAAGAGTACTGGAGTGGGGTGCCATTGCCTTCTGACTCATTGGAAAAGACCCTGATACTGGGAAAGATTGAAGGTGGGAGAAGAAGGGGATGACAGAGGGTGAGACGGTTGGATGGCATCACTGACTCAATGGAATCAGTTTTGGTTAAACTCCAGGAGTTGGTGATGGACAGGGAGGCCTTGTGTGCTCCAGTCCATGGGGTCTCGAAGAGTTGGACACAACTGAGCGACTGAACTGAACTGAAGTGACACTTTAGCGCAGTAGTAATAGTATGAATCCCCCAGGTTGTCTAGTTGGTTCTGATTTGTAAGAGTCCAAAGACACAGCAAGGGTTTTACATTTTGTTCATAATATTGTTCTTCTTTGTTTCTTGCTGACTATGAAAGTATCAGTGTGCTTGCATGTAAAATCAGCTATTTCTTCAAATCATTGGCCATAAGTAGGAAGTGGTTCAGAGAAGGCAATGGCACCCCACTCTAGTACTTTTGCCTAGAACATCCCATGGACGGAGGAGCCTGGTAGGCTGCAATCCATGGGGTCACTAAGAGTCGGACACGACTGAGCGACTTCACTTTCACTTTTCACTTTCATGCATTGGAGAAGGAAATGGCAACCCACTCCAGTGTTCTTGCCTGGAGAATCCCAGGGACGGGAAGCCTGGTGGGCTGCCGTCTCTGGGGTCGCACAGAGTCAGACACGACTGAAGCGATGCAGCAGCAGCAGCAGCAGGAGGTGGTTATCCTTTGGCAGGGACTAAGACCTTGGAATCTATTTTATTTAGTGGTAGAGACTTCTTGGAGAAGGAATGCTTGATTCTATGGGCTGTGGACCCTCATTCATTGACATTTGAGAGTTTTATTTCCAGTAGGTGGGTCTTGTTAGAGCATTTTGGAAACTTTCCTGTTCTAGAGAGCAAATATGATCCTTCAGATATTGCAAATAAATGATGTGGATGTTAAGCATTCAAAGTTGAAATTTTAAGTAATGATTTTTCCTTTACAAAAATATTCCTTCAGTATTATTGTTCTCAACCAGCAACCAAGGGCATTATAATATAGAAACATTTTAAAGTAACTTTATTTTGCAACTATTATGTGTTTGCACAATAGAAACTCTCCCAGTTTTATTATTAATATGCCCTTTGTCAGTTTAAGAAGTGAACATCAGTATCTCTTTATGGTTATATTTTGTACCTTTTCATTCCTGGTGAAAAGGTAGTACCTTTTTACATGCTTATTGATCTATAGTATTTATTCTTCTGTGAAAGATGTATGATTCTTTACCACTTTTTGTTTGAGGTTTGTTTGCAGTAACTTATGTATCAAGAGCATTAGCTGTCATATTTTTTGTTAATATTTTACCTGCTTTATAGAGCCTTTTAATTATGCTGATGGTATTTTTAATTGAACCAAATTTTACATTTTATGTGGTCTAATTAATATTATGATTTTTTTTTTTACTATTGTATTTAGGAAAGACTTCTGCATCAAAGAGGAGTTTAAGTATTCCCTATAGTTTCTTCTCGGGGAAGGCAATGGCACCCCACCCCAGTACTTTTGCCTGGAAAACCCCATGGACGGAGGAGCCTGGTAGGCTCCAGTCCACGGGGTCGCTAAGAGTCGGACACGACCGAGCGACTTCCCTTTCACTTTTCACTTTCATGCATTGGAGAAGGAAATGGCAACCCACTCCAGTGTTCTTGCCTGGAGAATCCCAGGGACAGGGGAGCCTGGTGAGCTTCCGTCTATGGGGTCGCACAGAGTCAGACACGACTGAAGCGACTTAGCAGCAGCATAGTTTCTTCTACTATGTATGTTTTTTATGTTTACCACTTTGTCCAGGCAGCAAAATGGATAAAACAGAAAATTTGAAAAGGACAAACTGACCATTGCAACAAAATTCATTTCTCACTTTTCGAAATTTATCACTTCAAAAGCATTTATTACAGCCTCTCCTATAAAGCAATTTGATCAACTTCTGTCTTTTCAACCCAGGTCCCCTCAGTCATTGCTGTATTTGATATGGCCTGATCTCCAGGCCGAAACCTGCAGAGGTCCTTTACTAATCCCTTCCTGGGCAGAAAATACTTTAGGAGCATCAGTCCAGCTGTTGATGGGATGTGACTTTACTCATGTCACCATTAGGCTAATGGCTGATATCTCTGCACTGACTTTGGGCACCATATATGCATCAAATTCCAGATTTCTCCTGACCTCTGACACATCAACTTGGTCCATAGGATTAAGCGTTTGCCTCAGATGGCTCCTTAGTGCTATATTTTCCTGCTCCAAGGCGTCTTACACCCTGCGAAGGTTTTCCTTGGGATCCTGACTCTTCCCCTGATTAACCCTTGGCAATGGACCAATCACCTAGAACCTGACACCGTCTCCTGCTTGATCCTGAGCACTGTTTTCTCCTGGGATCTGTGCCTCTCTCAGCCTTGCACATGAGACTGGACCTGAGAATATCAAAACTTGCCAAAACCAAGCCCAGAGTCTCACTTTCTTTTGAATATTGTGCGCTGAGTGTGGTCTGCCGTTGGGTGGTACACCCGATATCCAGGTTATAACTCAAATTACAATGTCTACTCACCCACAGAAAATTTACAGACTGATTTGGCTAAAACATTACGGAAGCAGTACCAAGAGGCCCTTTTCTGCCTTTACTTTTTTGGGGTGGAAGAGGTTATGGAGATCTCCATATGTAATAATCCCAGAATTACCCTTCTGGTAAGGAGAAATCTTTGGGTTTTCAAGATAAAGGTGGTATGGAAAGTCCTAATTGCTTTTCTAAGCATCCTTCCTTTGCATCCCTCAGCTAGGCTATCTTAGCCACGCATGATGCATCATTACTGTCTTAAAGGGGATCTTGAGGACTAGTGGCTTTTATAGGTAATGATGGGAGTTTTGGAGCCTCATTCTTGCTGATGGCTTTCAGGGCCAACCAACTGTGGCTCCCTATTGGCACGTCTTCACTTTTTCAGATCTTTAATCACCCTTATCTGAAGGGGAAGCAGGAAAGAATTCCCACCCGCTTTGAACTCTTACAGGATTTGTGGTTTATATCAGCAATTTGCCGCTGATGACAGACCGTCTTGTGTTAACCTTTGGTATCTGGCCTTTCATTTTCCCCTAACCAGGTTGACACCTGCCCTGTTTAGCCCCTGGACTACCTCAGGAACCTTGATTGGTTCACAGGCCGAGTTGGCTAAGACTTGTTTCCCCACCATCCTGTGTCTCTATCCCCCAGTTCTCTTCCTTCTGCTTTGTCCGTGCTTGAGAAATAAATGCATGCCGCCCTCAGCTGAGCAGATCTCCTGGCGGTAGGAAGTGGAGAGCTGCAGAACCCAGCTCCGGGTCTCCACTCCTTGTGAGTGGCCCCCTGGGCTACGGCTGTGGGAGGGCCGCCTTCCTTAGTTTAACACTAATGATCCATACACCAGCACAGTCTGCTTTCTCTTCAGTCAGCCAGGATTTAGTGAGTACTGGTAAAGCACAATTTGCACTGGAGTAGTTGGAAAATGGAGTCTGCCCTTCCCAATCTGTGCGCAATCTGTTAGCAGCTAAAAACAAGTGTTAGCAGTTATAATTACCATCATTTTGTCTCCACGCTTGGATCACATTCCAGGTGTTCTAGGAGTTGGTCCATTTCCTCTCTTTCCCCCTTCAAGTCTCATGCCCTGTTTCAAATAGTTGTTTCAGAGGCCAATTGTGTTGTTAAGATTCACCTCCTGTATCGGTTTGGAACTCTTTTTGCAGTTTGCGTCCTTTAGTTCCTTTGAACTTGGCTGTCCTGAGTTAGAAGGACCTTGCCGAGGTGTGGCTGCGTCTAAGAACACTATTGAATTGGTGCCATGGTAACGTTTGCAAAGTAGCTACTGCTAGGATACGGCTCTGACACTTATTACTTTATTTGCATTTCAAACCACCTGTTCCGAAGATGAAAATATACATGAATGCATATTCCATTCTGGATAAAAGTGTAATATCTTACTGTTTAAGTGAACATGCTGGGTTTTTTTTTCTCCCTCTGGCTGTGCGCATCAAATTCTGAGCTCAGAGCCTTTGTTCTGATCTAAAATAGGAGCCGGTCTTGGGATGTGGACAAGATCTGTTGGTTTCTTTACCTGTGGTGGTGCCAGAGCCCCTCCTTGGGAGGCTCTGCCTTCTGTGAGAGGGAGGCCCCTGCGAAGGGAGCAGAGACTTGGCTTCCCCAAAGGGAGGCGCTTTCTACTAATAGCCCCGCAGCCCCTGGAGTGGGGAGGAGCTCCAGGTTTTGTGAAACCTGGGTTACTACGTGCTAGCGATTTCCCTTCTCTTACACATTCCCTGGGATACTCTTGCTGTTGATACGTTTGTGGTTGCCTCCAGTGTTAAGACAAGCTTTGCCCCTGGATCAGCTGCAAGAGCACCTCGTCCCTCTCCTTGCTTCCCCTCCACCCCCTCCATCTCCACACCATCTCCTAGGACACTTTACGTGTTGACAGTCATGAGTCATTGTGCTCACTCTCATTATTCCCACTCTCCTCTTCCTCAGCCCGCTTGAAGGACTGCATGGTGATCACTGTTACGTATTTCTATTAGTTGCCACCCAAAGTCCTTAAGCATGGATCAGTTCAGTCGCTCAGTCATGTCTGACTCTTTGCGACCCCATGGACTGCAGCATGCCAGGTTTCCCTGTCTATCACCAACTCCTGGAGTTTGCTCAAACTTATGTGCATTGAGTCAGTGATGCCATCCAACCATCTCATCCTCAGTCGTTCCCTTCTTCTTCAGCCTTCAGTCTTTCCCAGCATCAGGGTCTTTACCCGTGAGTCACTTCTTCATATCAGATGACCAAAACATGTATACTATGCTAAAATATATGTATGTATACACTGTGCTAAAAATAACTGTCAGGGATGATGGAAGCACCCAGAAGGCTTCCTGCAGCAGCATCACCACTCGGTTTTGTTTTTTATGGTCAAGCTTCCAGTCTCCACAACAGCAACAGTCCTTTCCCTTCTCCTCCTCTTGAGAGCTCCTTCTAGCTTAAATATTTCATGTTGATTTTTGTGCCTTTTATGGGTCTCAAGCGTATCCATTACCTCCTCAGCTAGCTAATTTTCAGTGAGATTTTCTTTCGTTGATGCTTGTTCACTCTATTGAATCCCATTCTTTCCACATCATTGGCCACCAGTCTTGCCTTTCTGTCCCTACTTCCTGCCTCTATTTTCACCTCCTAACTCAATGAACTGGTAAATATAAAACCAAAAGTTGATCCTGTAAGTTTACCTTTTATTTGACCTCAATAAATGATATTCCATTTAAAAATGTTACCTTAAAAATGAGCCTCTATCCACTAGTATATTTACTAATTGCATTTTAGGGTAATTTGAGAAATAGGCAATCCCAATTAGGCAGTCAGTTTTTAAGACAGGTCTAGTGAGGTGTAACTGACAAATAAAATTGTGTATATTTAGTATATATAACTTGATCTTTTAATGTTCTTGTACATTGTGAAATAATCATAACAATAAAGCATATTAACATATCAGTCATCTCACATGTGTAAGAGATCCTGCAGTGTTTGTGTTTCTATATTTGGTTCATTTCTTTTAACTTAATGCCCTCCAGATTCATCCATGTTCTGGCAGATGGCAGGGTTTCCTTTTTAAAGGCTGAATAATATTCCATTGCATGTATATACCACGTTCTTTAACCATTCATTTGCCGATGGACATTTAGGTTATTTCCATATCATCACTGTTGTGATGATAATTCTGCAGTGAATATAAGGGAGTACAGGTATCGCTTTGAAATCCTGACTCTGATACTTTTGGATAAATATCCAGAGGTGGGATTGCTGGATCATATGGTAGTTCTATTTTTAATTTTTTGAGGAACCACTGTACTGCCTTCTTGTAATGGCTGTATCGGATTGCATTCCCACCAACGGTAGATGATGTTTCTCTTTTCCCCATTGTCATCAACACTTGTTATCTTTTGCCATTTTGCTAGCCATCCTAACAGGTGTGAGGTGATTTCTCACTGTGGTTTTGATTTGCATTTCCATGATGATGAATAATGTTTGAGCACCTTTTCATAAACGTGTTGATCATTTGTCTTTTGAGAAATGTCTCTTCAGGTCTTTTGCGCCCACCCCCCTCCTTTTTTTAAGTCAGAATGTTTTGTTTTTGTTGTCCAGTTGTATGAGTTCCGTATACATTTTGGACATTAATCCCTATACAGATATGTTGTTTGCAAATATTTCTTGCTGTCCTATAGGTTGTTTTTTTACCCTTTTTCTTTTGTTGTGCACCTGTTGTTTGATACAGGTCCTCTTGTCTATTTTTATTTTTGATGTCTGCACTTTTGGTGTCATAGACAGAAAATTATAGCCAAGATTAACGTCAAGAAGCTTTTCCCCTGTGTTTTCTTCTAGTAGTTTTACAGTTTAAGCTTTCACACGTAAGTCTTTAATCCATTGTGAATTGATTTTTGTTAATACTCTAAGTATCCAATTTTGTTCTTTTGCATGAATCACCATTTTTAAGTTACAATTTTTAAAATACCTGTTTGGAAAACTCTAAAGCAGATTGACTTTGCAAAACTTCATTTAGATTGCACAGAATGACTTTTAAAACTGAATTTAATCGCAGAGAAACAAAATTCTTGATCATTGGGTTTCTGCTCACAATTATTATTGCTGAGTTGAGATTTATAGGAAGGAAGGAGGGTTGTAGAAACATCTAGATTCCCAGATAGATTTCTTTCTTCTGTCTTTGTTAACTTGCAATGTTTCATCTTTAGTCAGATGAATTATGCTATATGTTATCTATATAAAGTAATATGAAATTATGATGAAAATGCTTACAAAGGCTGAATTCTTCTACACTGATATATGTAATAATACACTTTACTTAGTTTAGTTGTAAACAAAGATTTGTTTCTAATCTGTATTCTGGCATCCCAGTTTGGGATGTAGCCAAGATGGCTTATGTGTTGCTATTTGCTGCTTATAAGGTGACATTTTCTTTGGATGGCAAGAAGTAAAGTAATCTCTATTTTATTGCTAAGATATTTTACTTTTATTTGAATGTACTGTGCCCAATTAATTCATTGCTTTCATTGCAGTTTGGCTGGCACTGAATAATAATGTCCACATTCATATAGCAGTAACAGACTACTTAAAACTACTTTAAAAAGAAACTGAAGAAAAAGAGTAAGCTTGAAATAAATAAGAGCGGCATATTCAGTGGATTTAATGAAGTTCACTATAGAATTAGTTGGAATGAGAGAAATGTTAGGGTTGAGAGGAAAGGGATATATATATATATCCCATATATATGTTTATACATATTTATACATACACATATATGGGTTTCCCTGGTGGCTCAGATGGTGAAGAACCTGCCTGCAGTGCAGAAGACCCTGGTTAAGTCCCTGGGTTGGGAAGATCCCCTGGACAAGGGAATGGCAACCCACTCCAGTATTCTTGCCTGGAGAATTCCATGGACAGAGGAGCCTCGCAGGCTATAGTCCACAAGGTCATAAAGAACTGGACTCGACTCTTGCACGGAGAATCCCATGGATGGAGGAGCCTGGTGGACTGAGCTGTGGTTGGCAGAGTCACAAAGAGTTGGACACCACTGAAGCAACTTAGCACACCATGCTGTGCTATGCTATGCTAAGTCACTTCAGTCGTGTCCGACTCTGTGACCCCATAGACGGAAGCCCACCAGGCTCCCCCGTCCCTGGGATTCTCCAGGCAAGAACACTGGAGTGGGTTGCCATTTCCTTCTCCAATGCATGAAAGTGAAAAGAGAAAGTGAAGTCGCTCAGTCATGTCCGACTCTTAGCGACCCCATGGACTGCAGCCTACCAGACTCCTCCACACCATAGCAAAGGATGAATCTTCTAGTTTGGGGTCGTGAGAAGAATGGCCACAGGGTGGCAGCACAGTCTAAAGAACGGGAAACTTTCTGTTGGACCTGCAGTTACTTTGCTAAAACCACACTTTGTGTGCATGTGTCCCAAGTTAACCGTCCCCAACCCGCCCAACTTGTTGAAAACTTTTAATTTTATATTGGCATACAGTTGATTATTATTGTTGTGTTAGTTTCAGCTGTACAGCATAGTGTGCGTGCGCACGGGCCTAGTTGTGTCTGACTCTGCAACCCCATGGACTGTATCCACTGTCTATGGGATTTTCCAGGCAAGAATACTGGAGTGTGTTGCCGTTTCCTACTCCAGGGGTCTTCCTGACCCAGGAATCAAATCTGCTCCTCCTGCATTGCAGGAGGATTCTTATCACTGAGCCGCTGGGGAAGCCCATATGCTATACAGTAGGTCCTTGTAAAACCACACTTTTTTCTCAGAATTCCTCCATGTTGCTTTCCCCATTATCCTAGATAAACATCAGCAAATGTTCAGAATCAAAGGTCACTCCTAAAAGTAAAACTGAGGAAAAGTGCAGGTTGAAGCACTATCTTTACTCCTGGAGTCTGTAAGCTATTTTTGCCTAAGCTTTTGATGTCATATCCAAGATATTATTGCCAAGACTAATGTCATAAGGTTTTCCTTCTAGAGATTAAATTTAAGCATTATACTGGAGTGGGTAGCCTTTCCCTTCTCCAGGGGATCTTCCCAACCCAGGGGTTGAACCCAGGTCTCCTGCATTGCAGGTGGATTCTTTACCAGCTGAACCACAAGGGAGGCCCAGGAATACTGCAGTGGGTAGCCTATCCCTTCTCCAGGAGCTCTTCCCAATCCAGGTGGATTCTTCACCAACTAAGCTATCAGGGAAGCCCCTTTATTTATAGAGTCTATACAGAGGCTCTAAAAAAGTTTCAAACTATCTGTGAGGAAGGTCCAACTTAAGTTACTAAATCACACACTAATAATTTTGTAAACTTTGATGAAAATTATTGTATTAAAAATGAACAAAAAACATTGAAATCAGAAGATTATTTTAAAAATAAGTAGTTCAACCGATATAACCAGATCAACAAATACAAATTAAAATTTTTTTTTCAATAAACAGAACACTTGTCTCTTTTTGCTATTTTTGCCTAAGCTTGTGATCTCATATCCAAGAAATTATTGCCAAGACTAATATCATAAAGCTTTTCTGGAGATTTTATAGTTTCAGGCTTTAAATTTAAGTCTTTATAATCTATTTTGAACGTTTTGTATATGTGTATGTGTATGGTTTAAGGGTCCAGTTTCATTCTTTTGCTTGTAGATATCCAGTTTTCCTAACATTATTTGTTGAAGAGATTATCTCCTCCCCATCGTATAATCTTGGGCATCCTTGTCAAAGATCACTTTTTTTTTTGGCCACTCCATGCAGCATGTGGAATCTTAGTTCCCTGACCAGGGATCGAACCTGTACCTCTTGAATTGGGAGTGCAAGTCTTAACCCCTAGACCACCAGGGAAGTCCCCAAGATCATTTGACTGTGTTTGCATGATTTGTTTCTGGGCTTTCTAGTCTTTTCCATTGGTCTATGTGTCTATGTAAATATAAACAGAACAAACATCGCACAGAAGAAAAAGAAAAAAAGAGTTACCCAAACTACATATGTTGTTTATTGAAAGCATATGTATATATGATTAATGTATATAGATGGTTAATATAGAGCTTGCTATTACTGTATCCTACAATTGTATTAAAACATTTATGAAGGATATAGTGAATCTCTATATTCAATGTCCTATACATGTACGTTTTATTTCCACTATGTATATCCATTTAAAAGGTTTTTACTGTGACCAACTTGGTTCTTGCTTGCTACTTTATCCCATCTAGGTTGAACAGCTTGCTCAAACTGAATGTTTGTTTTAATAGCATCGTAATAGAGAAAGCCAGTTTCTAGAGATATGCTAATAGGAATAGAGGAAGAGGTTTTAAAGCAGTTTCACCACCTGAAGCTAACTCACTTTTTAAAAAAATTAATTAATTGATTTATTTTATTTTTGGCTGTGCTGGGTCTTCATTGCTGGGTGGGCTCCTCTCTAGTTGGGGTGAGTGGGGGCTGCTCTCTAGTTGTGGTGTGTGGGCTTCTCATCGTGGTGGCTTCTCCTGTTGTGGAGCATGGGCTCTGGGGCACGTGGGCTTCAGCAGCTGCGGCACATGGGCCAGTAGTGGTGCCCTCTGGGCTTTAGAGCACAGGCTCAACAGTTTTGATACATGGGCTTAGTTGTTCTGTGGCTTGTGGGATCTTCCTGGACCGGGATTGAACCCATGTCTCTTGCATTGGCAGGTGGGTTCTTTCCCACTGAGCCACCAGTGAAGCTCTGAAGATACTCATTTTTAATGCTTTTTAAAAACAAAGCAAGTGATGTAATATTTTAAAAATTCATTGTCAGGGCTTCATTAGTGGCCAGTTCCAACAATCTATCCTGTAAAAGTGAAAAGTTAAAGTGTTATTTGCTCAGTCGTGTCTGACTCTTTATGACCCCATGGACTGTAGCCTGTCAGGCTCCTCTGTCCTTGGGATTTCCCAGGCAAGAATACTGGGGTGGGTTGCCATTTCCTCCTCCAGGAGGTCTTCCTGACCCAGGGATCAAACCTGAGTCTCCTGCATTGCAGGCAGATTCTTTACCGTCCGAGCCACCAGGGAAGCCCTGTAAAATAATATTAAATTTAAACTATCTTTCAACGAATGGTTTCTGGTTCCATGAATTTCCTATGCCTGGATCTTGATGGAGTATAAAAATTTTAAGCATTCTATCAGTTCCGTCAGGTGTTTGGTAATCATTTTGAGCAGATGCTGCTGCTGCTGCTGCTGCTGCTAAGTCGCTTCAGTCGTGCCCGACTCTGTGCGACCCCATAGACGGAAGCCCACCAGGCTCCCCCGTCCCTGGGATTCTCCAGGCAAGAACACTGGAGTGGGTTGCCATTTCCTTCTCCAATGCATGAAAGTGAAAAGTGAAAGTGAAGTCGCTCAGTCGTGTCCGACTCTTAGTGACCCCATGGACTGGAGCCTACCAGGATCCTCCGTCCATGGGATTTTCCAGGCAAAAGAACTGGGGTGGGGTGCCATTGAGCAATATCAAAATCATTACCTGCTGCATGGATAATAGTTGTTAAATTATGAAACATGACATAATCTATGAAAACTGTCCTTTTATGCTTCTAATGTTTATTTTGACTTTTCAGTCATCTACTACTGGAAAATATGGTGTATTGCTTCCTTGTTTGGAAATATTAAGATTATTAACTTGACAAATATATTTCAGAAAAATAGGCAAGTCTGGCTGTCTAATACATATCTTTACAAAACTGAGCCCAAACATGTTTCTTTTCTATTAGTAGCTCTGGAGTTTCTTCAATGTGCAGACATTCTCTACAGAACTTTTCCCCTAGATAACCAGTGTACCTAGTATACCATTGCAGTTGTTTGTGATCAGCTTCCATATTATCACATAAAGAGAATATTCTCAAATGGAATGCATTAGTTTTTATGTAATTCATAATTTTTATTATATCACTAAACACATTGTTGAGTTTGGCTGACTTTTCATAGTAAGATTTTTTTTTTGCAGTGCAATTTTTTATTTTACTGGAGGGTAATTTCTTTACAGTGCTACAGTGGTCTCTGCTGTACATCAGCTGGAAATCAGTTATAATTATATATATATCTCCCCTCACTCTTGAACCTCTTTCCCACCCGTATCCCATCCGCTTAAGGTATCAGTGGGTGCCAGGCTGGGCTCTCTGTGTTATACAGCAGCTTCCCACTAGTTAGCTATTTCAGAGTGTTTAACTAATGCTTAAAATAACATACCTAATAATCGGTAAATCTTGGATTTGAGCACTCTAAAATTCTTTTCTTTATATCACAATCTCTCCATCATATCCTACTTTTTAGAGCAAAAAGAAAATAATCTCAATTTAATGACCTACCCTTAAGATAGAGAAAAGTCATATTTCAAAAGTGAGACAATGATAAAGTCAACAAAGAGAAGAAAGTGTAGGAAGAGCATGTCATGAGAAAATGATAAGTATGTGTGGGAAAACAGCTGAAAATGTTTTTGGCAAGAGGAAAGAAATTTTAAAAATCAGCTTTATTGAGGTGTAATTTACATATAATGCACCCATCTCAAGTGTACAGTTTTATGAGTTTTGACAAATGTATGTACTCATGTTACCATCATTACACTGAAAACGGAGAACATTTCCATCAGTCCCAGGTTTCCTCCGTGTCCCTTCCTTCCCCATCAACCACCCTCCCGCATGGCTCTAGGGAAGTATCATCTCTTTGCCCTTACTATAGGCTAGATTTGTTTTTTCCAAAGTTTCACATAAAAGGACTCATGAAGTATGAACTATGGGCCTTTTGCTTATTCCTTAGCATGATGGTTTTGAGACTCAGCCTCACGATTATGTATATCAGTAGTTTGTTCCTTTTTAATACCTAGTAATATTCCATTGTATAGATATACTATATAATTCATTTATCTGTTGATGAACATTTGTATTGTTTCTAGTTTGGGATGATTTTGGATGAAATGAGTTTGGATGACTTTGGATGAAAAAAGTTTCTACGAACATTCATGTCCAAGTCTTCGTGTGGACATGTGCTTCCTTCTTTTGGACAAATACTTAAAAAGTGGAATTGCTAGGTTGTATGACAAATGCATCTCAAGTTTCTCAGAACTGCCAAACTGTTTTCCAGAGTGGTTTGTTATCTGATATTCCCACTGGCGACATATGAGCATTCCAGTTATGCCACATTCTTGCGAACACTAGATATTGTCAGTGAAAGGAAATGTTTAACATATCAATTTAGAAAGACAAGTATCTTTTTAAAAAAATATTTATTTGTTTATTTGGATGTATAAGGTCTTAGTGGTGGCACACAGGATCTTTTTGCATCATGTGGAGCCTTTTATTGTGGCTCACGGACTCTCTCGTGGAGGCACACAAGCCCAAGAGCTCGTGGGCTCAGTAGTTGCAGCACACATGCTTAGCTGGTCCACAGCGCGTGGGATTTTAGTTCCCCGGCCAGGGACTGAACATGAGTCCCCTGTGTGGCAAGGAGAATCCTTAACCACTGGACTATCAGGGAAGTCCTGTAGAAAAACGAGTTTCTTTTAAGCTTGTCATTGGACAAGAAGGGAATGAAAAATGGATAAGATTCTGTAGTACTTCTGTTTCTTCATTTGGGTAGTTAATGCCCAATTAATTTCCAAGGGCACCATAATTAGCAAGAAATTTGATACCACTGCTTTCATCTGCTGTGGTCCCGGTCTCTTCCAAATGAAGTCATTGATAGTGCGGAGCTCAGTTCAGTCTTCTCCCTCAATTAGGACAGAGTATGTGGCAGCTGAGAAAAAATATTATGATCTTAGACTCAGTAGAGGATAAGGTGAGCTCTGAAAATGCTCCAAGCGGTTGCTGTTGAGAAGCCTATTGAGTCTAATTGTTGTTTCATTATCGATATACTTGTTGTCTTTATAATATTGTTTTGATTGTTGTGTAAGTTTCAGGTATATAGCATTGTAACTCGACATCTATATACACTATGAAATGATCACTATCATAGGTCTGTTTACTGTCCATTACCATTCAGAGTTGACGTCTTTCACCCATTTCTTCCACCCCAAGCTACTTCCCCTCTGGTAACCACTAATCTGATCTTTAGTGGGCTAATCTTGTATCAATAAAAGGCTCCACATGATGCAGCAAAGATCCTGTGTGCCACCACTAAGACCTTATACACCCAAATAAGCAAATAAATATTTTTTAAAAAAGATACTTGTCTTTCTAAATTGATATGTTAAACATTTCCTTTCACTGACAATATCTAGTGTTGGCAAGAATGTGGCATAACTGGAATGCTCATATGTTGCCAGTGGAAATATCAGATAACAAACCACCCTGAAAAACAGTTTGGCAGTTTTGAGAAACTTGAGATGCATCTGTTGTACAACCTGAGTTTGTTTTTATTTTATTTTGTTTGTTCATTTGTTTTGGTTTTTGGGTTTCACATAGAATTGAAATCATATTTGACTTATTATTTCACTTAGTATAATACCTTCAAGGTCCATTCATGTTGTCACAAGTGGCAGAATTTCATTCTTTTTTATGACTGAGTGATATTCTAACGTTTATATATGCTACATCTTCTTTATCCATTTATTCATTGATAGATATTTAGGTTGTTCCCATATCCAGGCTATTATATATAAATCTACCCTGAACATAGGGGTGCATATACCTTTTTGAATTAGCTTTTTGCTGCTCTTTAGATACCCAGAATGAAATGGCTGAGTTATATAATAGTTCTAGTTCTTTGAGGGACCTGCATACTGTTTTGCATAGTGGTCTCACTGATTTATAGTCCCACCTATACTGTAGGCTTCCCATTTCTTCATATTCTCTCCAACACTTGCTATTCTTTGTCTTTTCAATAATAACCATTCTAACAGGTGTGAGACAATGTCTCATTGTGGCTTTGATTTGTTCTTAATAGGTAATTTATCTTTTCTTTGATAACTTTTAAAACATTTTATTTGCCTTTCATATTTTATAGTTTCCAATATGATGTATTTAAGGTATAGATTTAATTTTACTTGTCCTGCTTGAAACTCAAATTTGCTAATTTTTGCTTCCCATTAATTCTGGAAAATAGCTATAATTTCATAAAAAATTTAATACATACTTTATTTGGAAATAGTTTCAAACTTAGAAAAAAGCTGCATAACGAAAGATAGTAACAAGGAGCTCTCCTAGACCTTTTATCCAGATTCACCTATTGTCAGTGTTTATATCATTTGCTTTCTCACTGTGTTCCTTGATATCGCTTTTATTCTCTCACTCCATCTCTGTCTCTCTCTGTATTTTTTGAAGTATTTTAGTTTATTCATTATTTTTTAAAATATTCTTGTCTTCCATTTTCTCTTCTTTTGGAACATGAATTAAGAACATGTTGATCTTCTTATTTATCTGCAGGATTCAGTTTGTCTGTTGTAATTCCAATTATTCATCTTTTAGTGCCACATTGTAGATATTTTCTCCAGAACAGTCACCTAGATCTGCACTTTTCTCTTTGTTGTTATTGTTTAGTCACTCAGTCATGGCTGACTCTTATTTTAATCCCACAGACTGTAGCCCACCACGCTCCTCTGTCTATGGGTTTTTCCAGGTTTAAGAATACTGGAGGGGGTTGCCATTTCCTTCTCCAGGAGGTCTTCCTGACCCAGGAATCAACCCGCAGATTCTGCACCACAGGCAGATTCTTTCCCACTGAGCCATCAGGGAGGCCTTGCACTTTTCTCTACAGGTCTGTTAACCTGCTGTTTAACTCACTTACCGAGTTTCTAAAATCAATGGATGCATCCTTTCTAATTTTATTTTTTCCTTGTATTTTCCTCCATTATATATTTTTGGATTTTTCATCTTTAATTATTTTAATATTATATAGTCTATAGCAAATAATTCTGTTATCTTTAAAGTTCTTGGGGAATTAACTCTGTTTTTTGTTATTTCTGCCTGTTCTTGGTGGATTGTCCCTTTGGGTGTTGTCAAATTTTGTTTTCTCAGTCATGCTTGCTGGGGATCCTGGGTGGCCCATGTTGAAGCTATATCTCTCCAGACAGTGGTTCTCAATCTTTGTTACGCACTGGGATCACCAAATGAGCCTTTAACGTTAGGATAGCAGATTGAACCCCAGTCCAGTGAATGCAGATACTCTGAATGTGAGGCATCATTGTTTTTAAAGCTCCACAGTCAAGGTTGAGAACCACTGCTTCAGACAGTGTTTGCCTTCCATTTTTTCAGGAATTATAAATGTGTTTCCCAACCTTGATCACTTTAATTTCTCAGCTCTGGGTTCCTGAACACATAGGTAGAATAATTTTTTTTTAATGGTAGGAAGACATTTTTAATAAAGAATATCAGCATACCAGTTTGATTCTTTTTGTTTTCTAATTTCATTGGAAAATAACTCACAAATGTATATATTTGAAGTGTAAAAGGTGATGACTTTATGTATGTATACATTGTAGAGCAATTACACAAGATCAAGCTAATTAATATATCCATTGCTTCCTGTATTAAAGTTGACTTTTCTTTATTTCTTATGGTGAGACTGCTTAAGATCTGCTCTCAGCACCCTTCAAGCATGCAAGTATACAATAGCTTATTATTAACTATAATCACCTTGCTGTATATTATTAGATCCTCAAGACTTACCTAATAACTGAAAGTTTGGCCCTTTGACCTGCATCTTTGCATTTGCTTCTCCTCCTAACTTGGTAATGTAACAGAGTAGGACAAGCACAGCCCTTAGCAGTCAGTCACTGGGGTGCCTCATTAGTCAGGCACCCTGTTACTAGGCAACAAGTCTTGCTCAGCCATTGGTAAGTGCCTCAGTGGTCCCTGCCCACAAACAGCCAGTAGTCAATGAGCGACCGTTAGTTGTCCTGCTCAGCTATTGGTCAGCACCACAGAAGGTCATGCCCACAAGTAACTGTCAATGAGGAAGCAGTCCAGAAGCAGTTCAGCCAGCTGTCAGTGGTGTGGTCATCAGGTGGAGAGTGAGGTAAGAGACAGATGTAGGACTTCTCTTGTGGGTCCTCCAAGACAAGGAGGAGGGCCAGCCTTGGGCCAGTGGGTGAACTGGAGGGCCCAGGGAAGAGACTGGGGATTATGTCCTGTGGGGCTCCACAGCCCTCACTGACGCCCTCCATTAGTCTTGGTCCAGGCCTTGAGGCAGCGGGGAACCTCTCCCTCATATCTGTCTCTGTGACCTAATAGCAATGGCTGTCTGTCTGGTAACAGTCTGTGAGACCTAGTCTGCCCCATTTGGGCAGCCTGAGGAGACTGAGGGCCAGTTGGGTTGGATGCCTGGATCCCTCAGGGATGACAGCTGGGTGGGGTGTGGGAACTTGGCCCTGAAATAGCTGCCAATTGAGATCTGCCTCCTCTTAACCAGGAACTGGGACCTTGGAGGGTGAAAGTTGTGCCTTGGGACCTTGCCCTTTCTTGTCAGGCAGAGAATAACTTTCGTTTGGTAGAGATTTACAGGAACATCATTAACCTGACCATGACCTGACCTCAAGAACAAAGGATCTGACACCAAGAAGTTTGCAACAACTAACCACACTTGCTCCCTCACCTTTTGCTTTTAAAGGGGTTTGCTGACAACTTTCAGTAACTTGGGATTATTGGGGCATGAGCCACCCATCTCCTTGTATGAACCTGTAATTAATCTCTCTGTTCCAAACTCTAATGTTTTAGTATTGATTGGCCTCACTGTGCATGAGGCACATGGATTTGCGATTTGCGATTCAGTAACAGCAATTGCCATTTTATTCTGTTTCTATGAAATCAGGTTTGTTTTGTTTAGGTCCCACTTATAAGTAATACCATACAGTATTTGTTTTTCTCTGCTGTCTAGATTATTTCACCTAGCATAATGCCTTCCAAATTCATCCATGTTGTTGCAGATGGCAGGATTTCCTTTTTTGTCACCGAATTGATATTCCATTGTGTAGATATACCACATTTTCTTTATCCGTTCATCTGTTGGTGGATGTTTAGGTGGTTTCATATCTTGGCTGTTGTGAATAGTGCTACAGCAGTCACAGGGATGCAGATATCTCTTCCAGACCTAGAAGTAGTATTGTTGGATCGTATGGTAGTTCTATTTTTTATTTTTTGTGGAACCACTCTTCTGTTTTGATAGTGGTTGTACCACCAGTAGTGTGTAATGGTTCACTTTTCTCCACATTCTCACCAGTGCTGGTTAACTTTTGTCTTTCTGGTAATTGCTATCATAACAGACGTGAAATGATATCTCACTGTGGCTTTAATTCCCATTTCCCTAATGACTAGTGGTGCTGAACACCTTTTCATGTGCCTTTTGGCCATTTGGAAAAATGTCTATTCAGTCCTTTACCCATTTTTAGTTGGATTATTTGCTTTTTTCTGTCATTAAATGTGTGAGATCTTTATAGTTTCCAGATATTAACCCTCTATCAGATATATGGTTTGCAAACATTTTTTGTCTTTCTGTAGGTTGCTGTTTCAATTAATTGATTGTTGCTTTTGCTGTTCAGAAGCTTTTTAGTTTGATGTAGTCCCACTTGTTTATTTTTGGCTTTTGTGCTCTTGGTTTCTTACCCCCAAAAAATCATTGCAAAGATCAGTGTCAAGGAGCTTTCCCTCTATGTTTCCTTTAGGAGTTTTATGGTTTCAGGCTTTACATTTAAGCCTCTGATATTTTGCACTAACTATGAGTGGTGTAAGATGAGAGGGGGTCCAGTCATTCTTTTGCATGTGAATATCCAGTTTTCTCAGCACTATTTGTTGAAGAGAATGCCGCCCTTCATGCCCTTACCATTATGTGTTCTTGGTGTCCTTTTCTAAGGATGTGTGCATAGGTTTATTTCTGGGCTTTCTAATATGTGCCAATGCCATACGCTTTTGGTTACTGTAACTTTGAAATGTGTGATGTCTCCAGCTTTATTTGTTCAAAAATTTGCTTTGGCTACTCAAGGTCTTTTGTGATTCCATACAAATTTTAGTATAGATTTTCTATTTCTGTGAAAAATGCCAGTAGAATTTTGATACGGATTGCGTTGAATTTGTAGATCACTTTGGATGGTATAGACATTTTAACAATATTAATTCTTCTGATCCAAGAACACTGTGTTTCCCGTATTCATATGTGTTTTCAATTTCTTTCATCAGTGTCTTATGGTTTGCAGTGTACAGATATTTTGCCTCCTTGGTTAAAGTTATTTGTAAGTATTTTGTTATTTTTGATGTTATTGTAAATGTAATTGCTTTTTAAATTTCCTTCAGATAGCTCATTTTTTATGTGTAGAAGCACAAATGATTTTTCTATGTTGGGTTTTAATCCTGCTACTTTGTTGATTTCATTTCTTAGTTGAAACAGGTTTTTTGGGTGGATTTAGCATTTTTAATATATAAGATCATCGCGTCTGCAAACAGGGATAATTTTACTTCTTAATTTCTAATTTCGGGGAAGGCAATGGCACCCCACCCCAGTACTTTTGCCTGGAAAATCCCATGGACGGAGGATCCTGGTAGGCTCCAGTCCATGGGGTCGCTAAGAGTCAGACACGACCGAGCGACTTCACTTTCACTTTTCACTTTCATGCATTGGAGAAGGAAATGGCAACCCACTCCAGTGTTCTTGCCTGGAGAATCCCAGGGACGGGGGAGCCTGGTGGGCTTCCGTCTATGGGGTCGCACAGAGTCGGGCACGACTGAAGCGACTTAGCAGCAGCAGCAATTTCTAATTTGGATGCCTTTTGGTTATTTTTCTTATCTAATTGTGGCCATGACAGAGTAGTACTGTGTTGAAAAGAAGTGGTGAGAGTGGGCATACTTTATTTTTTTATTTTTTGTTGACCTTAGAGAAAAGGCTTTTAACTTTTCACCATTGAGTAGGAAGTTAGCTGTGGGCTTGTCACATATGGCTTTTATTATGTTGGGGTGTATTCCTTTTATAACTAATTTGTGGAGAGTTTTATCATGAAAGAACAAGAATTTTGTCAAATACTTTTCCTGCATCTATTGAAATAAGCATAGGATGTTTACCCTTTAGTCAGTTCAGTTCAGTCACTCAGTCGTGTCTGACTCTTTGTGACCCCATGGACTGCAGCACATCAGGCTTCCCTGTCCATCACCAACTCCTGGAGCTTGCTCAAACTCATGTCCATTGAGTCACTGATGCCATCCAACCATCTCATCCTCTGTTATCTCCTCCTCCTGCCTCAATCTTTCCCAACATCAGGGTCTTTCCTAGTGGGTCAGTTCTTCTCATCAGGTAGCCAAAGTATTGGAGTTTCAGCTTCAGCATCAGTCCTTCCAATGAATATTCAGAACTGATTTTCTTTAGGATTGACTGGTTGTATCTCCTTGCAGTCCAAGGGACTCTCAGGAGTCTTCTTTTCCAACACCACAGTTCAGAAGCATCAATTCTTCGGCACTCAGCTTTCTTTACAGTCTAACTCTCACATCCATACATGACCACTGGAAAAACCATAGCTTTGACTAGACAGACCTTTGTTCAGTTCAGTTCAGTTCAGTCACTCAGTCATGTCTGACTCTTTGCAACCCCATGAATCACAGCACGCCAGGCCTCCCTGTCCATCACCAACTCCCGGAGTTCACTCAAACTCACGTCCATCGAGTCAGTGATGCCATCCAGCCATCTCATCTTCTGTCGTCCCCTTCTCCTCCTGCCCCCAATCCCTCCCAGCATCAGAGTCTTTTCCAATGAGTCATCTCTTCTCATAAGGTGGCCAAAGTACTGGAGTTTCAGCTTTAGCATCATTCCTTCCAAAGAACACCCAGGGCTGATCTCCTTTAGAATGGACTGGTTGGATCTCCTTGCAGTCCAAGGGACCTTCAAGAGTCTTAAGTTTAATACACTGTCTAGGTTTGTCACAGCTTTTCTTCCAAGGAGCAAGCGTCTTTTAATTTCATGGCTGCAGTCACTCTCTGCAGTGATTTTGGAGACCAAAAAATAAACTCTCTTAATTCTGTTAATATGGTGTAGCACATTTATTGGAGAAGGCAATGGCACCCCACTCCAGTACTCTTGCCTGGAAAATCCCATGAACAGAGGAGCCTGGTAGGCTGCAGTCCATGGGGTCGCTAAGAGTCGGACATGACTGAGCGACTTCACTTTCACTTTTTACTTTCATGCATTGGAGAAGGAAATGGCAACCCACTCCAGTGTTCTTGCCTGGAGAATCCCAGGGACGGGGGGAGCCTGGTGTGCTGCTGCCTATGGGGTCACACAGTCGGACACGATTGAAGCGACTTAGCAGCAACAGCAGCACATTTATTGATCTGCATATGTTGAACCATCCTAGCACCCCAGGGATAAATCCCACTTGATCATAATATATAATCCTTTTACTGTGTCCTTGAATTCAGTTGCTAGTATTTTGTTGAGAATATTCACATCTACGTTCATCAGGGACCTTGGCCTGTAACTTACTTTTCTTGTAGCATCTTCACCTGGCTTTAGTATCAGGGTAATGCCAACATCCTAAAATGAGTTTGGAAGTGTTCCTTCTGTTCAGTTAGGTAATGTAAAATTGATCCTTGTGTTTGGGGAGACTCTCCCTGCCCCAAACAGAGGCAGAGGTATCTCTGCTGAGATAGACAGATTCCTTGTCATCTCTTTTTACTGAGAAAGGAGCTGTTTAAGGGCTTACAGAGATTAGCATGGACTCTGATGCACTTTTTCATATTGAACAAAGCTGAATCTTCATCATCTACTTCCATATGACTGTGAAAACCCAAGCTTCCTACTTATTCATATCAACAAGTACTTTCTTGATAGCCTAAATGTCAGTGCCAGTATAACATATCTACGTTTATGTTCTTCCCTGGTCTGGGGAAATTTCTAGAATTTCCTCACTTTCCTGTGACTCATATTTTATTCAACAGTTCTAGGTTTTGTGTGTGAGTGTGTGTACTTAGATCACAACATTGCTGGAAATAGAAGTCTTGCTCTGTGAGTCTGTACTTCAGCGTCATGCCCTACCTATCCTTGAATTCATTCTCCTGTTACCAGGTCTGCCTGAACCAAGTGTGAATTTGAGCATTGTCTTTGAGCATCGTTCATTGGGTTTGCAAGCATCTAGCTAGCAGCCAAACTGCTGGAGCGTGTATGCATTTCTCTAGACTGTGCTTGGCCTAGTCTTGGCTTCATCTTGATCCAGTTGGTCTGTGTTGCCAAGATCCCATCGTGCTTTGAATTCCAACCTACCTGAATTATGTCAACCTTTATTCTTTTTTCTTCTGTTTCCAAGTCTCTGTCTTCATTGACTTGTCAAAGTTAAGTCTGCTTTCAGTTTATTTCCTGGATTCGTCTTTCCACAAAGGACTCTGTCCCTGATTTGAGAGTTTGTAGTATGGTTTACAGCAATGTGGGAATGGGTCCAACTCAGGATTCGTGTTTTTAGGATGCCCAGATGGGCTTAGCAGAAAGCCTCCAACTTTCTATTTCATTTCAAAACCACTTAACCCGAGTGTGTAAATTTCAAAGACTTTCTATTACATGTTGGTAATATGTATACCTATAGTATTAATTGAGAATAAATACTGAATTACTCGTTTTGTCAGAAAGAGGAGTTTACAGTTGAGGATATCCTTTTGTTTACTTTTGTTTGCTTAATTCACAAGTAGCCATATCCCTGTATTACCAAATGCAACCAGCTGTGGCTGGATTGTGACTGTTGTGGTCCCTGCACTCTTTTCCTCTGAGACCTTCTGAGGAAATCGAATTTGGTGAAAAGCATCCACTGAGCTCTTGGTAGTATTGGATATATCATTTACCCCAGTTGGATTTTCTTATCTCTTTTAGGAAGTCCTGTGGAAACCTCAGTCTTACTCAGAGAACAACCCCTAGCCCTGTACCAATGGTGTTAGCATTCGATTATGAATGTGGCTCTAAGGTTTAAACAAAGTATCTGGTGATGAGAGAGCACTCTGTGCTAGTAATAACCCCATGGAATCGTGGGTTGTATGGTCAGTGAAGTCTAATAGAATTTTTAATCTTCATCAGTTGCACCTTTGGGGTTCACATGAGTGTCTTCCTTTCCATTGTTTTGTTCTTATTTAGATTTCTCTTCTTACTTTTCCTCTTTCCTTTCTTGGCAGCATCATCAAAAGGAATTAGGAGGGTCTCCCAGAAGTGACCTTTGAAGATTGTTGCAGTGTGTATACCTGTCAGAAAGGATTGACCAAACCCTGCTGAGAGCTATTTTATACATCAAATCCTGAGGCAGTCTCTGCTCTTTTTTTCTGATCTGATCATCCAGAATGATCTGAAAGAAAACCAGGAGAGCTCATTATAGAGTCCAGAGTAATTTTCAGATGTAATTTTTCTTTTTTTTCTCAATGCAGGGCATTTAGGAATCTTGCACTCTTGGTGCAAGATTTTTTGTTGGGATTGGGAAAGTTGGGTTTTAGACATTTTTCTGGGGGAGGGGAAGGTAAAATTCTTTAATTTACTTAGGAAACACTTAAATTCTATTTAGTTTCATTTTTCTTCTCCCTCTTTCTGTTTTCTCTCTCTCTCTCTCTCTTTTTATTCTTTCTTCCCTTTGCCTTACTCCCTTACTGCCTCCCTCAGGGAAAGAAGAAGAAGAAGGAGAAGGGGGAGGAGGAGAAGAAATGGAATAGAATAGAAAGTATCAGAGTGTATCACAAGTAGTAAGGTTTTCATAAAACTTTTGTCTTGATTGCATAATTTTTTAATTATATAATTAACTACATATCTGAACTAGATCTCAATGGCTAAAAAAGTTTGAAAGCTGATGAACAGAATGTGTGTAAAAAAAAAAAAAGGAATGTATTTAACCTTCCTTCCCTATGATCAGCACATGGCTGAGCCACTCTCATGGCCTACCAAGTCTTTCTTAGCTAAGTATTTCTTCTACTCATCCATGTGTATCTCACCCCATGTCTCTTTGCCATCTTTAATACGCCCTAATGTACCCGGTTTGTATAAAAAACATGCACGTGGAATCACAACAATGTCCTTAGATGTGCTCTGACTGAAACAGGAGCAAGCAAGACTGTCCATTGCCTGGTTCAGTGCATTTCAGCACAGTCCAAGGTTATCTGAGTGCAGCACACACCCAGAGCCACCGGCTTTGGTGTCCATCCCTTCAGTTAGTGTAAATCTTAGGGTAAGCTAAGCGGTAATCTTGAGCAAGTTATTTAACCTCTCTGGGACTCAGTTTCTTTTTCTTCCTAATAAACTGGAAAATTCTGAAATAGATGGGAATACCAGACCACCTGATCTGCCTCTTGAGAAATTTGTATGCAGGTCAGGAAGCAACAGTTAGAACTGGACATGGAACAACAGATTGGTTCCAAATAGGGAAAGGAGTACGTCAAGGCTGTATATTGTCGCCCTGTTTATTTAACTTATATGCAGAGTACATTATGAGAAACGCTGGACTGGAAGAAACACAAGTTGGAATCAAGATTGCTGGGAGAAATATCAATAATCTCAGATATGCAGATGACACCACCCTTATGGTAGAAAGTGAAGAGGAACTAAAAAGCCTCTTGATGAAAGTGAAAGTGGAGAGTGAAAAGGTTGGCTTAAAGCTCAACATTCAGAAAACGAAGATCATGGCATCTGGTCCCATCGCTTCATGGGAAATAGATGGGGAAACAGTGGAAACAGTGTCAGACTTTATTTTTCTGGGCTCCAAAATCACTGCAGATGGTGACTGCAGCCATGAAATTAAAAGACGCTTACTCCTTGGAAGGAAAGTTATGACCAACCTAGATAGCATATTCAAAAGCAGAGACATTACTTTGCCAACAAAGGTTCGCCTAGTCAAGGCTATGGTCTTTCCTGTGGTCATGTATGGATGTGAGAGCTGGACTGTGAAGAAGGCTGAGCGCCAAAGAATTGATGCTTTTGAACTGTGGTGTTGGAGAAGACTCTTGAGAGTCCCTTGGACTGCAAGGAGATCCAACCAGTCCATTGTGAAGGAGATCAGCCCTGGGATTTCTTTGGAAGGAATGATGCTAAAGCTGAAACTCCAGTATTTTGGCCACCTCATACGAAGAGTTGACTCATTGGAGAAGACTTTGATGCTGGGAGGGATTGGGGGCAGGAGGAGAAGGGGACGACAGAGGATGAGATGGCTGGATGGCATCACTGACTTGATGGATGTGAGTCTGAGTGACCTCCGGGAGATGGTGATGGACAGGGAGGCCTGGCATGCTGCAATTCATGGGGTGGCAAAGAGTCGGACACGACTGAGCAACTGATCTGATCTGATCTGATCTAACTTCATATTACTCACAGACTTTTAATTCATTCACACAAGTATTTAATGAACTCCCACAGGGTGCCAGGCCCTGTTCTAGGAACCAGGGACGGAGCAAGGGGCCAGCTGACAAGTCCCTTCACCTGAGGACGTGCCATACCATAAAGCCTGCTTTGTGGCCCAATTCAGGTGAACTGGGGTTACCAAAACAGGACTGACCAATCTAGAGACTGCTCACAATACGCTTCCTTCTGTATTAAAATTATGTATACAGCAAAAATAGCATTTGGCACTCATTTAGTAGATAATGAGTCTGTTTGTATTACCACTCAATTTAAATTTTTTCTTCTTATCCAAAGGATAATATAAACCTACTGTCAAAGGCTTTTTCTTGCCATGTAATATCTGTCACGTTTCCTAGATGTATTAGTCTGCCGTGAAAGAAGGAAATGGTGTTGTTTGGACTAACTCAATCTTAGTGGTGGCCCCATGGTATTCTTTAAGTAACCACATATTTTAATAGTCTGTTTAGAGTCCTGTTGTGTCTGCATAACTTGCATTCTCTGTCATTTTGAAAATTGAGACTCCCCTTCTCTCTGCTAGTTTCTTCTCTTGTTTGCTAAGATTCCTTAAAGATGCTTGCGGTTGGCATAGTGATCTCACACGCTAAGTTTTTCCATATCCTAGAATATAATATTGGAGAAGGCAATGGCACCCCACTCTAGTACTCTTGCCTGGAAAATCCCATGGATGGAGGAGCCTGGTGGGCTGCAGTCCATGGGGTCGCTAAGAGTCGGACACGACTGAGTGACTTCACTTTCACTTTTCACTTTCATGCACTGGAGAAGAAAATGGCAACCCACTCCAGTGTTCTTGCCTGGAGAATCCCAGGGACGGGGGAGCCTGGTGGGCTGCCGTCTATGGGGTCACGCAGAGTCGGACACAACTGAAGTGATTTAGCAGCAGCAGCAGAATATAATATGGCCAGGCCAGAAGACTTAAGCTTCTTTACAGAAGCTTGATGCTCTTTTCTCTTAAAATCTTACTTATCATTGGTTTCTATTCTTGCTGTGAATACATTAATGAAATTCTTCAATGAAATTTAGACACTGTGACAGTTGCTGTTTATAAGGCCTTCATTATGTGCAAAGCACTATTGCAAGCATTTTACACACCTATCTCCTTTAGTCAGGAGAAGGCAATGGCACCCCACTCCAGTACCCTTGCCTGAAAAATCCCATGGATGGAGGAGCCTGGTGGGCTGCAGTCCATGGGGTCGCTAAGAGTCGGACACGACTGAGCGACTTCACTTTCACTTTTTCTCTTTCATGCATTGGAGAAGGAAATGGCAACCCACTCCAGTGTTCTTGCCTGGAGAATCCCAGGGGCAGGAGAGCCTGGTGGGCTGACGTCTATGGGGTCACGCAGAGTCGGACACGACTGAAGTGACTTAGCAGCAGCAGCAGCAGCTCCTTTAGTCATATTGTATCACCATGACATAGGGATTATCTCCATTTGAGAGAGGAGAAATACAGGGCTACATAGAGAGTGAGGTATAGACCAGAAACTTGAACCCAGTCTGTCATGTCAGGGTGATTGAAGAATCAGGTACTCTTAGGGCTAAAATTTGGACAGAGGTTCTTGATAAAATAGCCTTCTAAAATGGAAACTTTATATATACACTAATATATATAAAACAAATAATAAATAAGAACTTACTGCATAGCACAGGGTACTCTACTCTATACTGACCTATATGGGAATAGAATCTAAAAGAGAGTGGATATGTGTATATGTATAACTGATTCACTTTGCCATACAGCAGAAACCAACACAACATTGTAATTAGCTATACTTCAATAAAAATTAATTAAAAATAAGGTGGAAGCCTTTATTCTAATGTGATAAAATTGTCTGTAATTTATCGTTTGGTTGTTGATTCATAGTCCTTATTTAGAATATTATTTTGCTTGCATAGAGATGAAGCTATTAAGGCAGATGTAGATGAGGTGGAACTTTGGGGGGAAAGGAGTAATAATTTGAGGGAGATCATCCAATTTATTTTCTTATAAAGCATACACAGTGTCTGTTTGCTTTTCTTCATAAAAATGAAGTGAAGAGTATGTGTAGCTGTCACATGGCCATCTAGGCAGTGAAACGTAGTTTGCTTTCTGTGGATCAGATTGGGGCACCAAAGACCAAAGTGCTTTCTTTTAAATTATTTGTTTACTCTCTATAGATTCATGTTCTTTTCTGCCATGATACCATGATCAGTGAGTTAAATTTTCAGTGGTTTATATCAGACTTACTTCCAGAAAGGATTTAGGTGATATCAGGGTCTGTTGACATATTAGCGATATTAAAAATACAGATTTAATTTTCTGTATTACTGACGTTGTTTAGTTCCTAAGTTGTATTTGACTCTTTGTGACCCTATGGACTGAAGCCCACCAGGCTCCTCTGTCCATGGGATTCCCCAGGCAAGAATATTGGAGTGGGTTGCCATTTCCTTTTCCAGGGGATCTTCCTGACCCAACGATCTAACCTGCATCTCCTGCATTGGCAGGCAGATTCTTTACCACTGAGCCACCAGGGAAGCCCTGTTACTGACATTTTCTATACTAAATAGTAGGCCATGTATAGATTGGGACCCACATCTCTTCTGTGCACTGACACATTATTACCTCTGAGCACTCTTCGTGGCTTATGACCCTCATGAATGATCTGGTGAGTGGTAGTCTGCATGTCACCTTTAAGACATTTTTAGTATCACTTGTATTACTTTGGTTGGCGGTAAATTCAGAAGCTACTTGTATCTCTTTGTAAAAGAGTCACTTTCTTAAAAAAAAGAAAAATTGTAGTGTTTCAAAGGTCAAGATTACTTCCTAAGACTTTTGATTTTTGAAAAGTTTTGTTATCCTGGTAAAAAGATCTAGTCCTGGCCCTGGCTATTTATCTGAACAACAGGAGTTGAGAGCATTTGCAAGGGTGAGGTAAGAGCCTCGTACTGTCACCATCAGCCCTCCCTTTCATGCCCAGAATAGGCATGGACGCTGCAGGACTGGCACACTGACCATACTGACACTTCTAGTTTTTAAGTGGAAAGACCAGGAGACTTCAGTCCCAAGGTGGACAGAAGAGCCTTTATACAAAGGTCCTGAGAACATCATAGAGGTGAAAGGCTAAACCCACAATTTGCTCCCTGCCCCTCCTGCCCTTAGCATGTTAGTGGCAAGTTGTTTCTGCCAAGCTGAAAACTTGAGTCTTTCCTTTGGAGAGCCTTATTTCTTTCTACTTAAACTATAATTATCATCTGAAAGTACACCAATATTTGATTTAAATATTTACATTTATAGTTATTTATATGAAGTTTTATATTTCAAACCTCATCTGGAGAACTTGATTTAGAGTAATAGCAATTTGGGAAAGGTTTAGAGTAGAGAACATCCTAAATTGGCTAAAAGTGTTTTTTTTTTCCCCCTCTTTGATATGTTTAACATTTCTTTAATTACTCCAGGATTTGAATGTTGTTAATAAGAGTCTTAAGTTTAGCCTAAAACCTGGAAAATCAACGGCCTGGTTATGAATCAGCAGTGCCATCTAGTGCGTACTACCTTGAATTACAGTCAGAAGTGCCAGCAAGGGATATGGGAGACCAAGAAGTTCAGTGATGCTCCCTGTTCAGTGATGGACATAGAATGTGAAAATTTCTCAGCTTGCTAAGACTTTAGGTTTATCTCATTAGAAGAGGTCTTCCTTTGAATTCAAAGTAGCACAGACTACAGTTTTCTTTAAGGCCCCCTTAGTGCTGAATTTTTAAAAATTTAGAGTGACATTACACTCAGACATGATTGAGCGATGAAACAATAGAAACAAAAGTGACTTTAAAATTGATTTTTTTCTTTTACTAAATTTTTAAAATTAATTTTTATTGGAGTATGCTATGCTATGCTATGCTAAGTCACTTCAGTCGTGTCCGACTCTGTGTGATCCCATAGACAGCAGCCCACTAGGCTCCGCAGTCTCTGAGATTCTCCAGGCAAGAATACTGGAGTGGGTTGCCATTTCCGTCTCCATAGTTTAATTACAATGTTGTGTTAGTTTCTGCTGTACAGCAAAGTGAATCAGCTATACGTATATATATATCCCTCTTTTTTGGATTTCTTTCTCATTTAGGTTACCATAGAGTATTGAATCAAGTTTCCTATGCTATATAATAGATTCTTATTAGTTATCCCTTTTATACTTAGAATCCCAGGGATGGGGGAGCCTGGTGGGCTGCCGTCTATGGGGTCGCACAGAGTTGGATATGACTGAAGCGACTTAGCAGCAGCAGCAGTGTATATATGTCAATCCCAATCTCTCAATTCATTCCACCTTCTCTTCCCCCTTGGTATCTGTATGTTTCTTTCCTATGTCTGTATCTCTCTTTCTGTTTAGCAAATAACTTCATCAGTGTAATTTTTCTAGATTTCACAAATAATTGATATTATACAGCATTTGTTTTTCTATTTCTGACTTACTTCACTATGTATGACAATCTCAAGGTCCATTCACATCTCTGCGAATGGCATAGTTTTGTTGCTTTTTATGGTTAAGTAATATACCATTATATATATGTACCGCATCCTCTTTATCCATTCCTTTGTTGATGGACATTTAGGTTGCTTCCATGTCCTGCCTATTGTAAATAGTGCTGCAGTAAGTATTGGGGTGCATGTATCTTTCTGAATTATGTTTTTCTCTGGGTGTATAGCTAAACCTAGCAGTTATTATTTTGTACGTAATATATGAAATCTTTTCTGAATAGCAGCTCTCTAAGGTGTTCTAATAAAACCATGGATTATAGGTTAAGTTGAAAAAAAATGTATAACATAAATAGGGTAAGCAGATAAGTAAGCAAAAGCACTGCAGGAATATAATCAGAAAATAATCTTGCTTCCTCCATAATTATTGTATGGTAGTACAATAATTTTGTCTGCTACTTTTAAAAATGCTTTCCAATAGTTGACAAATACTAATGGGTTCAGTCAGAAGAAAGTACTTGTTCATTATTATGTTTATAATAGGTGAATGTTAGGGATCTTTTATATTTCCTGAATAATTATGTTTTAAGACCTTAGCATTTGTAAGAGTATTCATTTGATTCTCGTTTTGCTTTACCAACACACATTAATTTACAGTTTAGCAAGAATTACCATTGAGACCAGTTTTAACAGTCCTTTGGTAATCCCTGTTTTCTTTTTAGAAGTGTCTCACATTGGAAGCTTTTTGAAAATAGCTCATGAGTTGCTATTTTTTCCCATTGGTTGGATATGTCATACCAATGACTAAAATACGTGTTCATGATAAAATTTCAGGTATTAACCACTCTCTATAAACTCAACCCCTGGAAATATTCACTGTTAATAGCTTGGAGTACTATTTTCCATTGTTGTATTTTTAATTAAAATCTTTTCTCTTTCTGGTGGATCAGAGGTAGGGGCACCCTATTTCTACTTTGCTCGGTGGTACTTTCTTCTAGGGAATTTGCTGGCATTTTTTTCTGCTGAGGTAACTGGTAATTTATTACTACGGTCAGGATTTTTGTTCCTGGTTTTGGTGTTTCTACCTTTTTATGTCTTTCAATTTCTTAAGAGCTTGACAACAACATGTATTTGTGTAGTGCTGTGCAGATTTTTTGGCCTGTTCAAAGGTATGCCAATCCTGCATGGAAGGTTGTAGAAAGGTTGAAGACTTTGCCCAAGTTGGCTAATATGTGGCAAAGGCATAATTTGAATGCCTTCTGATTACTCATGTCCCGAGGTGAACTCATCTGGTCTTATAACTTTAAATACTGTCTGAATTTTGATGATTCTCAGATTTGTATTTCCAGCCCTGACTTCTCCCCTGAGATTCAGACTTGTATATCCAACTGCTCTCTCTTCCTCCTCACCCTTCCCTTACTTCTCTCCTCCCCACTCCTGCTCCCCTTCCCCCTGCCTTCTCTTCTTCCTCTTCCCGCACCCCCTTCTCCTCCTTCATGTCCATTTTGATGATATCTCAAACTTGACTTCACAGTAAAGAGAATCCTTGCTGGCCCTATGCCTATCTTGTTTCTCTCAAGGTCTTTTCCATCTTAGCTAATGGCATCTGCTGCTGCTACTAAGACGAGATGGCTGGATGGCATCACTGACTCAATGGATGTGAGTTTGAGTGAACTCCGGGAGTTGGTGATGGACAGGGAGGCCTGGCGTGCTGCGATTCATGGGGTGGCAAAGAGTCAGACACGACTGAGTGACTGATCTGATCTGATCACCTCTCCCATCATCCTATCTCCAAGATACAGCTTTGTGGTTCTTAGTTTTGCAACAACAGGTCAGTGCCTAATAGCTGTTGGACTGAAGAGAATTTTGTCACAGAAGCATTGAAGGCTTTAATGCCCACAGCGTGCTGCTGCTGCTAAGTCGCTTCAGTCGTGTCCGACTCTGTGCGACCCCATAGACGACAGCCCACCAGGCTCCCCTGTCCCTGGATTTCTCCAGGCAAGAACACTGGAGTGGGTTGCCATTTCCTTCTCTATCATTAGCCACTTATTTGCTCAAGCAAAATCTTGAAATAATCCTGTTTGTCTCTTTCTCAAGCTTGACATTAAAACTGAGCCAGATCTGTGGGGTTCCTGGGCATGGAAACCTATCGGTGTCCCCCATTTCTTGTTTGTTAGGAACAGACTCCAACTTCCATGACCTTCCCTGAGTTCCAAAGGGCAGGTCCAAACAGCTACTAATCAGGGGAGAGAGGGGGATATGGAGACAAAGGAGGAGCAGTCAGGAAACAATAGTGAAACCTTGGGGCAGGGCCCTGGTTCCACCTTGCAAGATACGCATAACAACATCTTTGTGCCTTTAAACTCAAAAAACCCCCAACAAGTGAAAAGTGTTAGTATTCTTCATTCCAGATTGAAGGAACCAGAGAAGTTCATCAAGAAAACGGAGACCACCTGGGACCAGATTAAAGCGTGCAGACCCTGCACACACCCTAATCTTATCAGCAACTTCACTCTCGAACCATTGCTATAAAACTGCTCACCCAAGTCTCCCAGGTTGGGGCACACAGTTTTCAAGGGCAGGAGCCCACTGTGTTCCCCTTTGCCTGGCAAAGCAATAGAACTATTCTTTTCTACCTTCACCCCAAACTCTGTCTCTGAGATTCAATTTGCCACCGGTCCCCAGAGGCCGAGTTTTTAGCATCAATATCAAATCCATCAGTAAGTGTGAAACCTGGGCTTCCCAGGTGGCGCTAGTGGTGAAGCATCCGCCTGCCAATGCAGGAGACACAGGAGATGTGGATTCGATCCCTGGGTGGGGAAGATTCCCTGGAGAAGGGCATGGCAACCCACTACAGTATTCTTGCCTGGAGCATCCTAGGGTCGGCTGAGCCTGACCGGCTCCCGTCCATAGGGTTGCAGAGTTGAACACAACTGAAGCAACTTGGCATACACGGAAACCTATTTTTCATCATCCTGCTCTTGTCTCTTTCCTAGGCTATCAACAAGTCACTTGTTCCAACTGGTTTCTCTGCTTCCACTCTGTTCTCCATTACCTTGTTTCCTTTTTTTCACTGTGCCTACCAGTGTAAGATTATTATTTGTTATGGATTTGTGGCCAGTCTCGCTTTCTCTAGACTGTAAGCATCACAAGGCAGAAACCTGTTTTGTTAACCGCTGAATCCCCAAGGCCTAGAAAGAACACTGCTGGCAATAGTGAATTTCATGTTGAATGAATTTCATGTTGAATGGGCAAATATGTCAACGAAAGGAAGAAATCTGCTGCTTTTCAGTGGCTGAGGATTCAGGAAAAATTACTCCTTTGCTAGTTTTATCAGGGCTTTTTGGTAAAGTGTTAAGAGACTTTAATACTGTGTTCTTGAGCTTTATATTAGAATCTTATAATCTCAAACATTTGATTTCATTTGAGCCTTGGTGCATGCATCTTGTGCTCCCTGAGATATTTGAGAGGTTTTCTGTGGAAACCTAAAAGTGAAACCGATTATACTATTTTCTGGGAAGGGCCTGGCCCAATAAATGAAGGGGAAGAAACTGTTGCTAGTTGAGAGAAACACTCAGTTTGCCCTTCAATAGAGAATTAAAAGAGAAAAGAGAATGCAGAACATTTTTATTTGCTCTGGACTGCCCTTCCTCCAGTAAGGTTAACTTTGAATCAAAGGAAATTGATGTTGGGCTGATTAATAGATTTTTAAAGTTGGAAACTTAAAAGTCTAAAGATCCTGAAATGTTATATTAAGGAAAAACCAATGACTCTATTAAGAAATGCAAAGCAAAACGAGGGAAAGGTGGGGAGAGATTGATTGGTTATTCTATATTTGGTGTAATGGAAAATATTTTTTTGAAGCAGCAAGATAAGGGCTTTGATTCTAGTCTTGCTGCTAGCTGGCCACATATACTTGGGCACATGGCTTCTGGAATCTGTTATCTCTGTTGGTGGTTTAGTATGATTATATGTGCTGAATCTTGGGAAAGAATTCTTAGAAGTAAAAGTATGATATAAATGAAATGCATTGGTATTATTTTTAATGCTAAAATGCTTTAATAAGATATAAGGTACAAATGTTTAAAAACTGGTTTTTCTTTTTTTTCCTCTTCCACTTTTAGTGAGATGTAATTGATACACCTGTGACTCAGTGGTAAAGACTCCACCTGCAATGCAGGAGATGCAATGCAGGAGACACAGATTTGATCTTGTTGGGTTGGGAACATCCCCTGGAGAAGGAAGTGATAACCCACTCCAGTATTCTTGCCTGGAAAATCCTATGGACAGAGGATCCTGGCAGGCTACAGTCCATGGGGTTGCAGAAGAGTCAGGCACAACTTAGCAACTAAACAAGAACTGTGTAAGTTTAAGGTATACAGCAAATTATTATTGCACACATCATCAAGTTATTACCATAGAAGTTTAGTGAACATCCATCATCTCATAGGATATAAAATTAAATAAAGAGAAAAAAGAAAAAAATCTTCCTTCTGATGAGAACTCTTAGGATTTACTCTCTTAACAACTTTCATGTATAACATAAAACAGTGCTAACTGTATTTATCATGTTATACCTCCCTGGTGTGATCACTGACCTAGAGCCAGACATCCTGGAATGTGAAGTCAAGTGGGCCTTAGAAAGCATCACTATGAACAAAGCTAGTGGAGGTGATGGAATTCCAGTGGAGCTATTCCAAATCCTGAAAAATGATGCTATGAAAGTGCTGCACTCAATATGCAAGCAAATTTGGAAAACTCAGCAGTGGCCACAGGACTGGAAAAGGTCAGTTTTCATTCCAGTCCCAAAGAAAGGCAATGCCAAAGAATGCTCAAACTACCGCACAATTGCACTCATCTCACACGCTAGTAAAGTAATGCTCAAAATTCTCCAAGCCAGGCTTCAGCAATATGTGAACCGTGAACTTCCTGATGTTCAAGCTGGTTTTAGAAAAGGCAGAGGAACCAGAGATCAAATTGCCAACATCCGCTGGATCATGGAAAAAGCAAGAGAGTTCCAGAAAAACATCTATTTCTGCTTTATTGACTATGCCAAAGCCTTTGACTGTGTAGATCACAATAAACTGTGGAAAATTCTGAAAGAAATGAGAATACCAGACCAGCTGATCTGCCTCTTGAGAAATGTGCATGCAGGTCAGGAAGCAACAGTTAGAACTGGACATGGGACAACAGACTGGTTTCAAATAGGAAAAGGAGTTTGTCAAGGCTATATATTGTCACCCTGTTTATTTAACTTCTATGCAGAGTACTGCTACTGCTAAGTCACTTCAGTCGTGTCCGACTCTGTGTGACCCCATGGACAGCAGCCCACCAGGCTCCCCCATCCCTGGGATTCTCCAGGCAAGAACACTGGAGTGGGTTGCCATTTCCTTCTCCAATGCATGAAAGTGAAAAGTGAAAGTGAAGTCGCTTAGTCGTGTCCGACTCTTAGCGACCCCGTGGACTGGAGCCTACCAGGATCCTCCGTCCATGGGATTTTCCAGGCAAAAGTACTGGGGTGGGGTGCCATTGCCTTCCCCTCTATGCAGAGTACATCATGAGAAACGCTGGACTGAAAAAAACACAAGTTGGAATCAAGATTGCTGGGAGAAATATCAATAATCTCAGATATGCAGATGACACCACCCTTATGGCAGAAAGTGAAGAGGAACTAAAAAGCCTCTTGATGAAAGTGAAAGTGGAGAGTGAAAAGGTTGGCTTAAAGCTCAACATTCAGAAAACGAAGATCATGGCATCTGGCCCATCACTTCATGGGAAATAGATGGGGCAACAGTGGAAACAGTGTCAGACTTTCTTTTTCTGGGCTCCAAAATCACTGCAGATGGTGACTGCAGCCATGAAATTAAAAGACGCTTACTCCTTGGACGGAAAGTTATGACCAACCTAGATAGCATATTCAAAAGCAGAGACATTACTTTGCCAACAAAGTTTTGTCTAGTCAAGGCTATGGTTTTTCCTGTGGTCATGTATGGATGTGAGAGCTGGACTGTGAAGAAGGCTGAGGGTCGAAGAATGATGCTTTTGAACTGTGATGTTAGAGAAGACTCTTAAGAGTTCCCTGGACTGCAAGGAGATCCAACCAGTTCATTCTGAAGGAGATCAGCCCTGGGATTTCTTTGGAAGGACTCATTCTAAAGCTGAAACTCCAGTATTTTGGCCACCTCATGCGAAGAGTTGACTCATTGGAGAAGACTCTGATGCTGGGAGGAATTGAGGGCAAGAGGAGAAGGGGACAACAGAGGATGAGATGGCTGGATGGCATCACTGACTCTATGTGATGGATGTGATGGATGTGAGTCTGAGTGATGGATGTCAGTGATGGATGTGAGTCTGAGTGAACTCCGGGAGTTGGTGATGGACAGAGAGGCCTGTGCTGCGATTCATGGGGTCGCAAAGAGTTGGACACGACTGAGTGACTGATCTGATCTGATCTGATCTGACGCCTCCCTAGTACTCATTTATCTTGTAACTTGTAAAAGGAGTTTGCACCTTTTGACACCTTCATCCAGTGCCCACTCCAGCCCTCTCCACCTCCTCCACCTACCCCCCAACCCCCCAATCCCCACCCCCTTCTAGTAATCACAAATATAATCTATATTGCATGAGTTTGTTTTTGAGGTATAATTGACCTACAATGCTACCATTGCACAACATGACCACCTAATAAGTTTAGCTATGATATGTCACCATACAAAAATCTTCCATGGCTGTTGGCTGTGTTCCCCCATGTGGTATATTTCATTGCCATGACTAATTTATTTTGCAACTGGAAGTTTGTACCTCTTGATTTGCCTCATTGCTTTCTTTCTTCCCTTTACTTTTTTCTCCTCTGGTGAGCCCTCTGTATCCATAGCTCTGTTTCTGTTTTGTTGTGTTTGTTCATTTGTTTTGATTTTTTGATTCCACATATAAGTGAAATGATATGGTATTTATCTCTGTCTGAATTGTTTCACTTAGTGTAATACCCTCTAGGTCCATCTGCACTATTGCAAATGACAAGATTTAATTCTTTTTTATGGCTGAGTAATATTCCATTGTATAATATCTACCGTATCTCCTTTATCCATTCATCTATGATAGCACTTGAGTTGCTTCCATTTTTTGGCTGTTGTAAAAAGTTCTGCAATGAACTTAGGAGTCATATGTCTTTTTTAATCAGTGTTTTTGTTTCCTTCAGATAAATACTTAAGTTAGGAGTGGAATTGCTGGATCATATGATAGTTCTGTTTTAATTATTATTATCAGTGTTTCACCCTTCTAGTATGATATCCAAGTCTTCATTCTCTTGCTGTTTTCAGCTATGGGGCCCTAGAACTCAAATGGCTATGAAGATGCTGAGATCAGAACTCAAGAGTTTTCATCAAACAATTTAAAATCGTTTAAAATGACGTTTCTGGGAAATTTTTGCTTGCTTGTTTAACTGATTGTTTATGTGCATCTGAGATTAACAGCAGCAACAACAAAAGCACATTTTATATAGCACCATCAGTGAGGCTTTCTATCCTTATTATAAATTTCTGAGTATCCTCTAAGATATCAGCTATGGAGTGTTCTTTGGATAGATCAGGGGAGAAAGAATGGAGGTTTTCATGTCTTTAAAAGCAATTACAGGCTCAGGTGTCTGAAAAAGTATTGTGTGCCAGGAATGGCACCTTTGCTACCATTTGATCTTGACTTAAAACTTTTTAAAGGCCAGACTATTGATGCATTTGAATACTATTAGTACCTATTTCTTAAATAAAATTAGCTTGACAGTGTTATTAATTTTTCTTCTTAAAAATGGCAGGAAAATGAGCTTGAAGCAGTATTATTGTGTGTGCTTAAATGAGTCTCATTTCCAGATATCAGAAAGCATGTTTCTAAGTGTTTTGGAGAAAAGTAATTCTTTTCAGTCCAAGCAGATTGTTTTGTTTTAGAAATACTGAGGATACAATATGTGAATCATATTTGGATTTTAAAACAGGATATTAAACTTCACAGTAAAAGTGATTCCATGGTTGTTAAAGCCCAGGGAGAGGTTTATAAAGCCAGCTGACAGAGAAACTGAACTCACTTGGAGAAGTGAATGATGCAGGAATGGAAATATTGAATAAATGACTTTAAAACCATTTTAAAATGTTCTTTTATCCCTTGAAGACAGACAGACCATTAAAATTAAAATAGTATTAAAATTTTTCTCTATAAAACTATGTAACCTAATAGTATGAATGTTGAGTCAGTCACATGTATTTTTTTCCAAATCCATAATTTGAATTGGATTTCTAAGTCCAAATTTCTGAGCTTATTTAGTATTTTGAAATTTGTATTTGCTAGGTATTGCACCTTAGTCAGTCTTTAAAAATAAATCCCCATTAAGTTAAAGTAAATAATCCTGAAGGTAAAGTGAGCTGGCCTTACTGAAATGTGAGTGAATGTGAAAATTGAGTTGACTGACTAAGGAAAGTGAGGAGGGGATTAAAAAAGGCTTGTAATTTCCATGTGTTTGTTGCTTTGCATTTGCTCTTAGTCTCCTGGGAGGCTTTTATCATTCTACCTCATCTGTTAAATTCATATTAATTCTTTCAACATCCATTTCTAGCATCCTGTTCTCAGTGATGACTATATTAATAGCCTACTCCATTTCTCCTGATGCCTGTGTGAACCTGTTATTGCATGTAGCATGCCATAAGTCATTTGCTTACATTTCTGTCATTTTTTTTTTGTATCTCCAGTGCCTTGCTTAGTGCCTGCCACATAATACAAACTTAGTACATGTTCGCAATGTACATTCAAACGAGTGAACAATGTGGTGAGTAATAGCGCCTGAACTCTGCATAACCTAGATACTGTTCAAAAAGATGTGGCTCTTGGCCCTGTGCTTGTCCTTGGGCAGAGTAGTGGTGGTAGGACAGAGGCTACCTGAAGGATAAGCAGATAGGTGGGTTGATTATTCAATAAATATTCATTGGGCTTCTGGCACTATTTCAAGTGCTTCATGGGAAATTGCAGAGATGTAAGATACATTGTAACTACTCTCAGGAGTTTACCAGTTAGCTTTAGAGTTATGGCTTACCTATGTGAATCATTTAGAAGGAAACTGAATGCAGAATTATAAGGAAGCCAGAAAAGGTAGAAAGCCTTGTGAGTTGGAAGAGCTGGGAAAGTTAGGGGAGACACGAGTTAATTTGAGCTCAGTAGTATTGACTGAAGGAAGAGCTTTGAGGTGTTGTCAAGCCTTGGGCCAGGGGAGAGCTGAATGGTTGACATTGTGGGAGAGAGCTGGTGGAGCATGGTTTACTCTGGGGACTACAGACCCTTTGTACATCCATGGGTAGGCTTCAGAGGGGCTTTGAACCCCTGGAAAAGTTTGCAAAATGTTGTTTTTATGTGTACAGGCAGTTTAACAGTTTAACAGTGGTAAGGTTCAGCTTTTTAAAGATGTGGGTGTAGAATTTTTAAAGAATGCTGAATTTTGTAATTTACATTGGAAATACATTTTAACAATTTGTATTTTTGTGAGGTCATAAAGAGAGGGAGAAGGGCTTCCATGGTGCCTCAGATGGTAAAGAATCTGCCTGCAATGCGGGAGACCTGGGTTCAATCCCTGGGTCGGGAAGATCCCCTGGAGGAGGGCATGGCAAGAAACCCAGCCCAGTTTTCTTGCCTGGAGAATCCCATGGACAGCGAGGAGCCTGGCGGACTACAGTCCACGGGGTCACAAAGAGTCGGACACGACTGAGTGACTAAGCACAGTACCTAGCACAAAGAGGGGGGAGAGGGAAGTATTCAGGAACAGGGAAGAGGATGGAGAGAGAGGAAGGAGATTTGGTCTAATGCTTGAAGAGGCAAAATAACAATATAGATGTTATTATTTATTTATGATATTTCCCTGAAAGTATATCAGTATTTATGCATCATCTTTAGCTGATTATTAAAAGAAATCATCTAAGTAATGAAAGCTAAACTTCTGGGGCCAACACTGTGTATTTGAGAAGAATCAAATACTGAACTAAAAGTGAATGAAAATTTATAATGTTGTTGCCCAAATGAAAATATGTGAAATTCAGAGGTAGACAATGTCATAAACTTGGTCAAGATTTTTTGGTTTTATTTGCCAGGGTCTTTAATCAGCTATTTTTTCAAAAAGGTTATTCTATTTAACTTTTTCCCCAGTTATATTGGGAAATTATTGACACGTATCACTGTATAAGTAAAAGGTGTACAGCATGATGCTTTGATTTACATATATTGTGAAATGATTACCACAGTAGATTCATCTAACACCCGTTTTCTCATACAGATACATTAAAAAGAAAAGAAAAAAAAATTCTCTTGTTATGAGAACTCAAGAATTACTCTCTTAACAACTTGCCTAAATATCGTACAGCAGTGTTACATCCCTAGTACTTACTTACCTTGTAGCTAGAAATCTGTGCTTTTTGACCATCTTCCTCTAATCCCCTCTCCCAGTCTCTGTCTTTGATCTCTCTTTTATGAGTTTGTAGTTCTTTTTTTTTTTTTTTTTTAAGATTTCACATATTAGTGAAAGTGAAACAATATAGCATCTGTCTTCCTCTGACTTGTTTTACATAGTGTACTGCCTTCAAGGTACATCCATGTTGTTGCATATGGTAAGATTTCCTTTTTTTTTCTGGCTGAATTATATGTGTGTGTGTGTGTGTGTATACACACATACATATATATGTGTGTGTGGTACCATTTTTTCTCCATTGACACATTGATGGACACTTAGGTTGTTTCCATGTCTTGGCTATTGTAAATAATGCTGCTATGAACACGGGATGCAGATTTCTTTTTGAGTCAGTGTTTTCATTTCCTTTGGATATATTCTCAGAAGTGGAATTGTTGGATCACTTGGTAGTTCAATTTAAAAAATTTTGAAGATCCTCCATACTATTTTCCATATTGGCTACACCAATTTACAATCCTATCAACAGTGCACAAGGGTTCCCTTTTCTCTGTATCCATGTCAGTATTTGTTATCTCTTGTCTTTCTGATGCTGGCTATTCTAACAGGCATGAAATGGTATCTCATTGTGGTTTTAATCTGTATTTCTCTAGTCACTACTGATGTTGAACATCTTTCCCTATATCTGTTGTTCTTTCATGTATCTGAAATGTCTTCAGGTCTGATGAGGTCACCTCATCAGAGGTATGGTTTACAAATATTTTTCCCATTCTGTAGATTATCTTTGCACTTTGTTGATGATGTCTTTTTCTGTGCAGAAACTTTGTAGTTTGATATAGTTCCACTATTTATTCTTGACTTTGTTGCTTGTACTTTAGGAGTCATATCCAAAAATTCATCACCAAGACCTATGTCAAGGAGTTTTATTTCTATGTGTTCTTCTAAGAGTTTCATGGCTTTATGTCTTACATTAAAGCCTTTAATCCATTTTCAGTTAATTTTTGTGAGTGGTATAAGTTATGGGCCCATGTGAATATTCTATTATTCCAGCACCATTTATTGAAGAGACAATCTTCTCTTGTCAAGTGTTCAGACCAGATCAGATCAGTCGCTCAGTCATGTCCGACTCTTTGCAACCCCATGAACCGCAGCACGCCAGGCCTCCCTGTCCATCACCAACTCCCAGAGGTCACTCAGACGCACATCCATCGAGTCAGTGATGCCATCCAGCCATCTCATCCTCTGTCGTCCCCTTCTCCTCTTGCCCTCAACCCCTCCCAGCATCAGAGTCTTCTCCAATGAGTCAACTCTTCGCATGAGGTGGCCAAAGTACTGGAGTTTCAGCTTTAGCTTCATTCCTTCCAAAGAAATCCCAGGGCTGATCTCCTTCACAATGGACTGGTTGGATCTCCTTGCAGTCCAAGGGACTCTCAAGAGTCTTCTGCAACACCACAGTTCAAAAGCATCAGTTCTTTGGCGCTCAGCCTTCTTCACAGTCCAGCTCTCACATCCATACATGACCACAGGAAAGACCATAGCCTTGACTAGGCGAACCTTTGTTGGCAAGTGATGTCTCTGCTTTTGAATATGCTATCTAGGTTGGTCATAACTTTCCGTCCAAGGAGTAAGCGTCTTTTAATTTCATGGCTGCAGTCACCATCTGTAGTGATTTTGGAGCCCAGGAAAATAAAGTCTGACACTGTTTCCACTGTTTCCCCATCTATTTCCCATGAAGTGATGGGACCAGATGCCATGATCTTCGTTTTCTGAATGTTGAGTTTTAAGCCAACCTTTTCACTCTCCACTTTCACTTTCATCAAGAGGCTTTTTAGTTCCTCTTCACTTTCTGCCATAAGGGTGGTATCATCTGCATATCTGAGGTTATTGATATTTCTCCCAGCAATCTTGATTCCAACTTGTGTTTCTTCCAGTCCATCGTTTCTCATGATGTACTCTGCATATAAGTTAAATAAACAGGGTGACAATATACAGCCTTGACGAACTCCTTTTCCTATTTGGAACCAGTCTGTTGTTCCATGTCCAGTTCTAACTGTTGCTTCCTGACCTGCATACAAATTTCTCAAGAGGCAGATCAGGTGGTCTGGTATTCCCATCTCTTTCAGAATTTTCCACAGTTTATTGTGATCTACACAGTCAAAGGCTTTGGTATAGTCAATAAAGCAGAAATAGATGTTTTTCTGGAACTCTCTTGCTTTTTCCATGATCCAGCAGATGTTGGCAATTTGATCTCTGGTTCCTCTGCCTTTTCAAAAACCAGCTTCTACATCAGGAAGTTCATGGTTCACATATTGCTGAAGCCTGGCTTGGAGAATTTTGAGCATCACTTTACTAGCGTGTGAGATGAGTGCAACTGTGTGGTAGTTTGAGCATTCTTTGGCATTGCCTTTCTTTGGGATTGGGATGAAAACTGACCTTTTCCAATCTTGTGGCCACTGCTGAGTTTTCCAGATTTTCTGGCATATTGAGTGCAGCACTTTCACAGCATCATCTTTCAGGATTTGGAATAGCTCCACTGGAATTCCATCACCTCCACTAGCTTTGTTCATAGTGATGCTTTCTAAGGCCCACTTGACTTCACATTCCAGGATGTCTGGCTCTAGGTCAGTGATCACACCATCATGATTATCTGGGTCATGAAGCTCTTTTTTGTACAGTTCTTCAGTGTATTCTTGCCACCTCTTCTTAATATCTTCTGCTTCTGTTAGGTCCATACCATTTCTGTCCTTTATCGAGCCCATCTTTGCATGAAATGTTCCTTTGGTATCTCTGATTTTCTTGAAGAGATCCCTAGTCTTTCCCATTCTGTTGTTTTCCTCTATTTCTTTGCCTTGATCGCTGAAGAAGGCTTTCTTATCTCTTCTTGCTATTCTTTGGAACTCTGCATTCAGATGTTTATATCTCTCCTTTTCTCCTTTGCTTTTGGCTTCTCTTCTTTTCACAGTTATTTGTAAGGCCTCCTCAGACAGCCATTTTGCTTTTTTGCATTTCCTTTCCATGGGGATGGTCTTGATCCCTGTGTACTGTACAATGTCACGAACCTCATTCCATAGTTCATCAGGCACTCTATCTATCAGATCTAGGCCCTTAAATCTATTTCTCACTTCCACTGTATAATCATAAGGGATTTGATTTAGGTCATACCTGAATGGTCTAGTGGTTTTCCCTACTTTCTTCAATTTCAGTCTGAATTTGGCAATAAGGAGTTCATGGTCTGAGCCAAAGTCAGCTCCTGGTCTTGTTTTTGCTGATTGTATAGAGCTTCTCCATCTTTGGCTGCAAAGAATATAATCGATCTGATTTCGGTGTTGACCATCTGGTGATGTCCATGTATAGAGTCTTCTCTTGTGTTGTTGGAAGAGGGTATTTGCTATGACCAGTGCATTTTCTTGGCAAAACTCTGTTAGTCTTTGCCCTGCTTCATTCCGTGTTCCAAGGCCAAATTTGCCTGTTACTCCAGGTGTTTCTTGACTTCCTACTTTTGCATTCCAGTCCCCTATAATGAAAAGGATATCTTTTTTGGGTGTTAGTTCTAAAGTTGATCACATATGTTTAGCTTTATTTCTGGGATATTGATTCAGTTCCTGAATTATTGATTCTGTTCTTTTGTTCTATTTGTCTCTTTTTAGGCCAGTACCATACTGTTCTGATGACTATAGCTTTACAGTACAGTTTAAAATCAAGTATGCCTTTACAGTATAGCTTAAAATCAAGATATGTAATTTGTCTTGATTAGAGCCCCTAATTCTAATCATCCTGATTTTTTTTCTTTCTGATAAAAAAGAAATTTCTTTGGCTATCTGGAGTCTTTGTGGTTCCATATAAATTTTAGGAGGGTTTTGTCTACTTGCATACACAATGCCATTGAAATTTTGATAGGGATTGCATTGAATCTATAGATGGCTTCAATAGTATTGACATTTTAACAATATCAAACAAATTCATGAGAATGGGATACCTTTCTATTTATTTGTGTTTTTTTCCATTTCTTTTATCAATGTCTTATAGTTTTCAGTATAGAGATCTATCACCTCCTTAGTTAAGCTTATTCATGAGTATTTTATTCTGTTTGAGGCCATTATCAATGGAATCTGTACTCTCTTCTTCAGAAAATTTGTTGTTAATGAGTAGAAACTTATTTTTGCAAGCTAATTTTGTATTGCATTTAACCTTTTCAATTTAAGATTTTTCTCTTAATGCAAAAATCTGCATTTCTTCATAAAAATTGAATATAACGAACTTGATTTGGTTACTTGCCATAGATAGAGATTCTTTTAATATTCAGTTCACTGAATATTAATTAATATTCAGTCACTCAGTCGTGTCCAACTCTTTGCGACCCCATGAACTGCAGCACACCAGGCCTCCTGTCCATCACCAACTCCCAGAGTTCACTCACACTCACGTCCATTGAGTTGGTGATGCCATCCAGCCATCTCATCCTCTGTCGTCCCCTTCTCCTCCTGCCCCAATCCCTCCCAGCATCAGAGTCTTTTCCAATGAGTCAACTCTTCGCATGAGGTGGCCAAAGTACTGGAGTTTCAGCTTTAGCATCATTCCTTCCAAAGAAATCCCAGGGCTGATCTCCTTTAGAATGGACTGGTTGGATCTCCTTGCAGTCCAAGGGACTCTCAAGAGTCTTCTCCAACACCACAGTTCAAAAGCATCAATTCTTTGGTGCTCAGCTTTCTTCACAATTTAATATTATATGCTCAATATATAGAGAAATCAAATCCCTTATGATTATACAGTGGAAGTGAGAAATAGATTTAAGGGACTAGATCTGATAGAGTGCCTAATGAACTATGGAATGAGGTTCATGACATTGTACAGGAGACAGGTATTAAGACCATCCCCATGGAAAAGAAATGCAAAAAAGCAAAATGGCTGTCTGGGAAGGCCTTACAAATAGCTGTGAAAAGAAGAAAAGCCAAAAGCAAAGGAGAAAAGGAAAGATATAAGCATCTCAATGCAGAGTTCCAAAGAATAGCAAGAAGAGATAAGAAAGCCTTCTTCAGTGATCAGTGCAAAGAAATAGAGGAAAACAACAGAATGGGAAAGATTAGAGATCTCTTCAAGAAAATTAGAGATACCAAGGGAACATTTCATGCAAAAATGGGCTCGATAAAGGACAGAAATGGTATGGACCTAACAGAAGCAGAAGATATTAAGAAGAGGTGGCAAGAATACACTGAAGAACTGTACAAAAAAGAGCTTCACGACTCAGATAATCACGATCGTGTGATCATTGACCTAGAGCCAGACATCCTGGAATGTGAAGTCAAGTGGGCCTTAGAAAGCACCACTAAGAACAAAGCTAGTGGAGGTGATGGAATTCCAGTTGAGCTATTCCAAATCCTGAAAGTTGATGCTGTGAAAGTGCTGCACTCAATATGCCAGCAAATTTGGAAAACTCAGCAGTGGCCACAGGACTGGAAAAGGTCAGTTTTCATTCCAGTCCCAAAGAAAGGCAATTGCAAAGAATGCTCAGACTACCGCACAGTTGCACTCATCTCACATGCTAGTAAAGTAATGCTCAAAATTCTCCAAGCCAGGCATCAGCAATACATGAACTGTGAACTTCCTGATGTTCAAGCTGGTTTTAGAAAAGGCAGAGGAACCAGAGATCATATTTCCAACATCCACTGGATCATCGAAAAAGCAAGAGAGTTCCAGAGAAGCATCTATTTCTCCTTTATTGACCATGCCAAAGCCTTTGACTGTGTGGATCACAATAAACTGGAAAATTCTGAAAGAGATGGGAATACCAGACCACCTGACTTGCCTCTTGAGAAATTTGTATGCAGGTCAGGAAGCAACAGTTAGAACTGGACATGGAACAAGTTCCAAATAGGAAAAGGAGTTCGTCAAGGCTGTATATTGTCACTCTGCTTATTTAACTTCTATGCAGTGTACATTATGAGAAACGCTGGGCTGGAAGAAGCACAAGCTGGAATTAAGATTGCTGGGAAAAATATCAATAACCTCAGATATGCAGATGACACCACCCTTATGGCAGAAAGTGAAGAGGAACTAAAAAACCACTTCATGAAGGTGAAAGAGGAGAGTGAAAAAGTTGGCTTAAAACTCAACATTCAGAAAACGAAGATCATGGCATCTGGTCCCATCACTTCATGGGAAATAGATGGGGAAACAGTGGAAACAGTGTCAGACTTTCTTTTTCTGGTCTCCAAAATCACTGCAGATGGTGACTGCAGCCATGAAATTAAAAGACACTTACTCCTTGGGAGGAAAGTTATGACCAACCTAGATAGCATATTCAAAAGCAGAAACATTACTTTGCGAACAGAGGTCCATCTAGTCAAGGCCATCGTTTTTCCAGTGGTCATGTATGGATGTGAGAGCTGGACTGTGAAGAAGGCTTAGTGCCAAAGAATTGATGCTTTTGAACTTTGGTGTTGGAGAAGACTCTTGAGAGTCCCTTGGACTGTAAGGAGATCCAACCAGTCCATTCTGAAGGAGATCAACCCTGGTATTTCTTTGGAAGGAATGATGCTGAAGCTGAAATTCCAGTACTTTGGCCACCCTGTGTGAAAAGTTGACTCATTGGAGAAGACTCTGATGCTGGGAGGGATTGGGGGCAGGAGGAGAAGGGGGCGACAGAGGATGAGATGGCTGGATGGCATCACTGACTTGATGGACGTGAATCTCAGTGAACTCCGGGAGTTGGTGATGGACAGGGAGCCCTGGCATTGTGCAATTCATGGTGTCGCAAAGAGTCGGACATGCCTGAGTGACTGAACTGAACTGAATATAGAGAAAATATTGAGTTTGGAGCTCTCTTTCAGTTCTCTTTCAACTCAAGGTTAACATACTGACCATGTCAGGCACAGAAATGATTGATTTACAGTTTGGACTTAGTGAGCATTTCAGTATCAGAAACATGCTTTGAAATGATAGCTCTATCATGTTACAAGTGTGAGTTATGAGGAAGGAAAGAGATAGGTGAAAAAAAATCTGTTCATTTGTTCTTTGGATTATTCCTAAAAGAATTGCAATGAAGAAGTGTTTCATAATTATTGGTTTATAGGATTGATAAGATGTTAGTAATTGAGGAACAAAGAAGCTGTAAGTTTATGTAAATAAATAATGCAACAGGACATTTTTCTCTAGTTGTCATTACAAAATTAACTAATTTGACAATAGGTTAAAAAGATAGTGCTGTTGAGAGAAGAAATAGACATATAAATCTCAATTATATCTAAATCATCAATAAACTATATTTTTACATAGAATTCAGTTTAATTGGAAGAGCTGAGCAATTTGATGATGCTAGGATCTTGTTGATTCAGATTTATAAACCTAAAAAATGCATAACTAATGTTAATTTAATAATGTTGGATTTTAATAGCCTTAAAATATTAAGAAAGATATATAAATTCACAGATCATATAGTTTTATAAGCAATTGTTCAACCCATGAAGATTGAACATATAGGGCTACTTCAGCAAATATTCAAAATGTATTATCATTTCTATTATAGCCTAAACCCATTAAAAAAGATCTGATAATAATATATTTGTATATGTATTATATATAATGTTAAAATAATAAAATAGTGTATATATATATTTAATACTGTATCATATATTATTGATTATAATATAGTGATGTATAATATATTTTTGATTTCTTAATATCTTGTACTTTCAGAAAAGTTGTATATGTAATAGATGCATGGATGTGGACATTTCAGATAACTGTACAGCAAGCTGGGGATGTAGTAACTTCAGAACTTGCCTCTTGCTGGAGATCAGGTTGGATCAAGAAAGTATATCCATCTAACGGGCCACTTCCTGGCTTGGGGCTTGAAGGCTAGTGGTTGGCCCAGGTGAAATAATTAGAGTATCCCCAAGGACAGAGTGTGCAGAGTGGATGCAGTCAGTGTCCAAGAAGGAGCAGCAGGTCAGAACTAGATAAACTATATACTTGTCAGTTGTGAATGTCAGGCTGATTAAGAGGAGGCATTCAAGAGGAGGATGAATGAAAGTTCACAGGAGGATGAGAGAAGGTCCCGGCCTTTGTGAGCAGGGGTGGCCTTTCTGGGCTGCCTTATCCCAGGAGGCTGGAATTAAAGATAGTTTCAAATGGCTCATCTTTTATGATTTCATGCTTATTAATATAACTTTACATTTTATTTTAAATAGATTTTAATATGAGTTAAAATAACTGCTGCAGCAAGATGCTCAACTTTCAGGCTATAAATAATAGCATTTCTAGTTTGGGAATGTGCAACAAAGAAAATATTAATGATCTATTTACAAAGAATGGGTCAGCGGTTGCTGGGTTAGGAGTCTGGGAAGTGTGTTACTGCAGAGGAATAGCACAGGAAGTTTCCTCATGAGACTGTTCTGTATCCTGACAGTGGTGGTGTTTCTGCAGCCCCATCTATGTGTTACAATTCATAGAACTGTATACCAAAAAAACCCGCTTTATTGCATGATAATTAAAAAAAAATATGAAGCAAAGCACAAAATGCTAATGGAGAAATCAGAAGATCTTTTCAGTATACAAGAGGCAAACGATGAAGCTCAGTACACCAAAATAGTCCTAGAAAGCCATGGAAGCAAGGTTCCTGAAAGTGTATGGTTTGCATGTTTCTTAGGTCTTTAGGTTGATGAAGGGAACTCTTCAAAGTTGGAACATGGAAGCTGAAAATTATTTGACCCTCTAGGTTTTCTTTAATCTCTGACTCTTTTAATAGAATGTCCTCCCTCCCTCCGTCTCCTTTCTTTCCTTCTTTCCTTCTTTCATCTCCTTCTTTCTTGAGTTAAACTCATGCTATCTGACATGGTAAAGAGGTGCCCCAGATTACATGGTGGAGAAGGAAATGGCAGCCCATTCCAGTACTCTTTCCTGGGAAATTCCATGGACAGAGGAGCCTGGCAGGCTACAGTCTGTGGGGTCGCAAGAGCTGGACATGACTGAGCAACTAAACCACCACTGCCACAGATGACATGAAAGTGATATGAAATGAAGTGAGATGAGAAGCTGGTCTAGTTCTGCTCCAAACATCAGGGTGGACAGTTGGGCCAGGAAAAAATCAAACTAGAAATGCTGCTGCTCAACAGAATGCACCTGTGATATCCAACCTAACCTGTAGGCCTCCTTAATTCAGACAGTAATAAGTGTTGTTCTGGAGCTGAGCATGTGGTTTGAGTTAGAATTGCTTCAGACTCCATAAGTTGGCTGCAGCCCAGAACTGACCAGAGGGCCCTTGGAGCAGGTCTTAAGTTGATCTTGACCTGATAGTGTTCTTTGGGTTGGACCTCCCAGGATTACTCTTGTCCAAAGCTCTCTTTCTATCCCTTTGAAGGAATAAATTTGGTGTCTTGGGTCTGGAACTAATTGAAACCAGTCTGCTAGAATTTTGAAGGGCTATTGAGGCCAGGAACAGGACTACATGGGCTCTTTTCTCAGTATTATCTCTTTAACTTCTCATTTGCCTGGCAACTTTAGTTCTGATTTTCTGAATGGGTGTTCCTCTGGTCACTTGCCCAGGAACAGCTCTGGATGAGGGACCATAGGAGAGTGTTTTATATCTCTTGGGAAGGGAAAGGTTAAATTTTGTTTCCAAGAGCACTGGCTGCATGAATTCTTGGATGCAGCCTTCCCCAGGAGAGTGCAGTGGGGGAAGTTTGGCAGGAGCATATAGCTACACAGAGGAGGCAGGAGTGAGCTGTGCATGCCGACTGTTTACAACAGCTTCCGGAGTCTGCTAATACCAGACTGATGGAGTAAAAGATTAGTTGGAAATTCTCAACTTACAGTCTTTACATTAAACACTGGTAACCACTTTTTTCTTTCCACCTTTCCTGTTAAGTTATTCTGGATTTTAAAGTTCTAGTTATGAGATAAAGTCAACTGAAATTCTTGACATTTTCTAGCCTGAGTGGCCCTTGCTTAAGATTATTTCAACATAAAACATGTGTCTTTTAAGTAGTTTGAAAATATATGGTAGTATGTTGCTAGTAATAGATTTCTTGGAGCTGAATATTTTGATACAGGATTTGTGATTTGAGTTTACCATCTGATTTATATATTCTACGGTCTTTTCATAATTCAGATTTGCCAATCTGGGTAGTTCTGGCACTGTGGGGGCTGTTGCGCCTGACTTAATTACATATTTAAATAGAAGGCTAGAGCTAAAACTAAAAAAGCAGATGGATTTGGAAGAGGAGATTGTCCTGTTTTGAGGTCAAGTGTAAAGCCAAGAAATCGCTGGAGCTGCTCTGACAGGGATTTCAGGAAAATAGGCTTGTAATATTTCCATTTCTCTCGGTTTGCAGTCTGGCGCCAAATGTAGTAAGATCAGCCCTTTTTCCAAAGGTCTTGGTATTTCTGCAGTTGTTTTCAGAAAGTCTCGAAAATGAAAATCAAGGCACAGGATCTCAAATATCTACCTTAAACACCAAGGCTTTTGGATGATCTGGGAGGGAAAGAGTCGATGCCATGGAAGTGAAGGTGTGGGGACATAGTGCGTGTGTGGAAGCTGCTCTTTCAGATGCGACATCCTGCTGATGGCACCTGAAGGCTGCAGAGAGCATCGGCTCTATAGGAAGCATGCTGGACAGCCCTTCCAAAGAGTCTGCACATGATATGTGTACCTTCTATTACTTTCAGTCCTTTTTGTTCTATTCAGTGGAGTCAGCTAGGTCATCTTTCAAGGTCAGGAAACATTTCAAACTTTCTAATTGGTCCAGTTAGTCTAATGTTAGTATGTCACTTACCTTCATTACTGAGAAACTGTACTTTAAAGCATTTTCAGTGAATCCTCTCAGGGTTACCCATTTTTGGCCTATAGAAACAGAAACTAGGGTTTAGAGAATTTATGTGATTTCTATAAATCACATAAACAGACCATTGGATCATAAGAACTATAGAGTCTATTTTATATTATTAGCTGCCAACTTTCCAGTGGTTGAAGCTCTCCATACATGTAGGTGATGTATCTAAGGAAGTGTGAAACAGTAGTGATGACCACTATATTATATCAGTGACTTTTAAATATATTTGGCAAATGAAACTTATGTAGAAACCCAGTATGTTAAGCTATAGGTTCTATTCTGTTAGCATGAATTTTTCTGAAGAGTTGAGTTTTCTAATAACTACCTACTTTCAACTTAACCAGTAACTGTAACAAACTATTATGAACACAAATACTTAAAATATGAATTTATATAGTCACTTGGAGCCTCAGTAGCTGATATATTATTTTGTCTAATTGATTGTCCAGCATTGAGAAAAATCTTTAAGAGTTAAATTCCTTCAAATGGATGTGATTTTCTAAACAGTTAAGAATATTTTTCAATCAGATTGATGTAGAAGCTTGAAAAATTATTAATAGGAAATTTTGATCCACTTCAAATCACTGTATAACTCTAACCTAAGGCAGACTCAGTCTTCCCAGTCTCTCTTCAATGCAGTCCAAACCTATCTACTGAAGCTATACTTGTCAAGGTCCCTAGACCTCTGTATCACCAAATCTATCCATAAATTCCTGGTCCTTGCTTTGTGGAATGCATCAGCTGTATTTAATAACCTGATCGCTCCCTCCACTCACCTTCCAGGTCTGCACTCTCTCCTGGGTTTCCTCCTACCTCACTGGCCACTTACCAGTTTTCTTTCTGCTCCCTCCTCTTTTCTGCCCTGTAGTTTTGTGTGTGTTCAGTCACTTCAGGCTCCTCTGTCCAGGCTCCTCTGTCCATGGAACACTCCAGGCAAGAATATTGGAGTAGGTTGCCATGCCCTCTTCCAGGGATCTTTCTGACTCAGGGACCCAACCTGTGTCTTCTGTGCCTCCTGCATTTTAGGTGGATTCTTTGTCCACTGAGCCACCTGGGAAGCCTGCCCTGTAGCTTAGAGACCCCTAACCAACCTCTCCCAACAATGGTTTCTCATCTGAACCACACAACACAGCAAACAATGTGAAAGACTTTTTTCTCAGTTTTCTCAGCTAGTATAGTTCTAGATGCATAGAAGGGAAGTTAATTTGTTACGTACAATAAGTGCCTTAGGGAATTGCCTTAAATTTTTCACAACCTCAGGTCAGAGGGTTTGCCAGGCTCAGTCTACACATGTTAGGTATCTGATCCGTTTCCATGGCCTTAAATTCCATCTACATGTTGGTGACTCCCAAATTTGTACCTCCAGCCTAGACCTCTACCTAAACATTGAAGGACAGAGTCTTTGATCCAATATCTATTAAACATTTTGTCTTAAATATCTATTGATGAAAAAACTAATCAATAGTCAATTCAAGAAAGAAATGGAAAATCATATTTGCACCAACCTGAAAGAGGAGAGTGAAAAAGTTGGCCTAAAGCTCAACATTCAGAAAACTAAGATCATGGCATCTGGTCCCATCACTTCATGGCAAATAGATGGGGAAACAGTGGAAACAGTGGCTGACTTTGTATTTTTTGGCTCCAATATCACTGCAGATGGTGACTGCAGCCATGAAATTAAAAGACGCTTGCTCCTTGGAAGGAAAGTTATGACCAACCTAGATAGCATATTCAAAAGCAGAGACATTACTTTGCCAACAAAGGTCCATCTAGTCAAGGCTATAGTTTTTCCTGTGGTCATGTATGGATGTGAGAGTTGGACTCTGAAGAAGGCTGAGCGCCGAAGAATTGATGCTTTTGAACTGTGGTGTTGGAGAAGATTCTTGAAGAGTCCCTTGGACTACAAGGAGATCCAACCAGTCCATCCTAAAGGAAATCAGTCCTGGGTGTGCATTGGAAGGACTGATGTTGAAGCTGAAACTCCAATACTTTGGCCACCTCATGCGAAGAGCTGACTCATTTGAAAAGACCCTGATAGCGGGAAAGATTGAGGGCAGGAGAGAAGGGGACAACAGAGGATGAGATGGTTGGATGGCATCACCGACTCAACTGACATGAGTTTGGGTGGATTATGGGAGTTGGAGATGGATAGGGAGGCCTGGCGTGCTGCAGTCCATGGGGTGGCAGAGTTGGACACAACTGAGTGACTAAACTGAACTGAACTGAGGGTTATAATCCGGGAGACAGTCTTTCAGAAAGCTCTGAGGACTGTTCCACCAGTTGGACATCAAAGCACAGTTATATATGTTTTTGAGACAAAGGGCTGTATGTCAAAGCAACATACTATTTACATAATCCAACGAGAGTAGCAGGGCCTTGTGACTCCCTCAGATCAGATCAGATCAGATCAGTCGCTCAGTCATGTCCGACTATTTGCGACCCCATGAACTGCAGCACGCCAGGCCTCCCTGTCCATCACCAGCTCCCGGAGGTCACTCAGACTTGCACCCATCGAGTCAGTGATGCCATCCAGCCATCTCATCCTCTGTTGTCCCCTTCTCCTCCTGCCCTCAATCCCTCCCAGCATCAGAGTCTTCTCCAATGAGTCAACTCTTCGCATGAGGTGGCCAAAATACTGGAGCTTCAGCTTTAGCATCATTCCTTCCAAAGAAATCCCAGGGCTGATCTCCTTCACAATGGACTGGTTGGATCTCCTTGCAGTCCAAGGGACTCTCAAGAGTCTTCTCCAACACCACAGTTCAAAAGCATCAATTCTTCGGTGCTCAGCCTTCTTCAGAGTCCAACTCTCACATCCATACATGACCACAGGAAAGACCATAGCCTTGACTAGGCGAACCTTTGTTGGCAAGTGATGTCTCTGCTTTTGAATATGCTATCTAGGTTGGTCATAACTTTCCTTCCAAGGAGTAAGCGTCTTTTAATTTCATGGCTGCAGTCACCATCTGCAGTGATTTTGGAGCCCAGAAAAATAAATTCTGACACTGTTTCCACAGTTTCTCCATCTATTTCCCATGGTCAAGAAAAGAGTCTGAAATGCAGTACTTGGATGCAATCTCAAAAATGACAGAATGATCTCTGTTCGTTTCCAAGGCAAACCATTCAATGTCACAGTAATCCAAGTCTATGCCCCAACCAGTAACGCCGAAGAAGCTGAAGTTGAACGGTTTTATGAAGACCTACAAGACCTTTTAGAACTAACACCCAAAAAGGATGTCCTTTTCATTATAGGGGACTGGAATGCAAAAGTAGGAAGTCAAGAAACACCTGGAGTAACAGGCAAATTTGGCCTTGGAACACGGAATGAAGCAGGGCAAAGACTAACAGAGTTTTGCCAAGAAAATGCACTGGTCATAGCAAATACCCTCTTCCAACAACACAAGAGAAGACTCTACACATGGACATCACCAGATGGTCAACACCGAAATCAGATCGATTATATTCTTTGCAGCCAAAGATGGAGAAGCTCTATACAATCAGCAAAAACAAGACCAGGAGCTGACTGTGGCTCAGATCATGAACTCCTTATTGCCAAATTCAGACTGAAATTGAAGAAAGTAGGGAAAACCACTAGACCATTCAGGTATGACCTAAATCAAATCCCTTATGATTATACAGTGGAAGTGAGAAATAGATTTAAGGGCCTAGATCTGATAGATAGAGTGCCTGATGAACTATGGAATGAGGTTCGTGACATTGTATAGGAGACAGGGATCAAGACCATCCCCATGGAAAAGAAATGCAAAAAAGCAAAATGGCTGTCTGAGGAGGCCTTACAAATAACTGTGAAAAGAAGAGAAGCCAAAAGCAAAGGAGAAAAGGAAAGATATAAACATCTGAATGCAGAGTTCCAAAGAATGGCAAGAAGAGATAAGAAAGCCTTCTTCAGCGATCAATGCAAAGAAATAGAGGAAAACAACAGAATGGGAAAGACTAGGGATCTCTTCAAGAAAATCAGAGATACCAAAGGAACATTTCATGCAAAGATGGGCTCGATAAAGGACAGAAATGGTATGGACCTAACAGAAGCAGAAGATATTAAGAAGAGGTGGCAAGAATACACTGAAGAACTGTACAAAAAAGAGCTTCATGACCCAGATAATCATGATGGTATGATCACTGACCTAGAGCCAGACATCCTAGAATGTGAAGTCAAGTGGGCCTTAGAAAGCATCACTAGGAACACAGCTAGTGGAGGTGATGGAATTCCAGTGGAGCTATTCCAAATCCTGAAAGATGATGCTGTGAAAGTGCTGCACTCAATATGCCAGCAAATTTGGAAAACTCAGCAGTGGCCACAAGATTGGAAAAGGTCAGTTTTCATCCCAGTCTCAAAGAAAGGCAATGCCAAAGAATGCTCAAACTACCGCACAGTTGCACTCATCTCACACGCTAGTAAAGTAATGCTCAAAATTCTCCAAGCCAGGCTTCAGCAATATGTGAACCGTGAACTTCCTGATGTTCAAGCTGGTTTTAGAAAAAGCAGAGGAACCAGAGATCAAATTGCCAACATCCGCTGGATCATGGAAAAAGCAAGAGAGTTCCAGAAAAACATCTATTTCTGTTTTATTGACTATGCCAAAGCCTTTGACTGTGTAGATCACAATAAACTGTGGAAAATTCTGAAAGAGATGGGAATACCAGACCACCTGATCTGCCTCTTGAGAAATCTGTATGCAGGTCAGGAAGCAACAGTTAGAACTGGACATGGAACAACAGACTGGTTCCAAATAGGAAAAGGAGTTCGTCAAGGCTGTATATTGTCACCATGTTTATTTAACTTATATGCAGAGTACATCATGAGAAATGCTGGGCTGGAGGAAGCACAAGCTGGAATCAAGATTGCCGGGAGAAATATCAATAACCTCAGATATGCAGATGATACCACCCTTATGGCAGAAAGTGAAGAGGAACTAAAGAGCCTCTTGATGAAAGTGAAAGTGGAGAGTGTGACTCCCTACAGGATCAAAAAAGGAATGTTATCTCCTAAGGAGTTACCTTGCTGGTGCCAGGAGGAAACTGCCTTTCCCCCCTCCCGGCAAGTAGGCATTCCAGTATCTTCTAAAGGTATATAGTTAATGTATAGTGCAGATGCACAGTGCACACTAAAAGGGGAGTAAGTACTGGTCCCAATGGCAGAGAAACTTGTATGTTAAATTACTCTTGTCTTGCCTTAAAAATGATTTTACAGAACCTCAATTCAGAAGGGTTTCCAGACTCAGTCCATAGGTGTCAGGTATCATGGCCTTAAATTCCATCTTCCTGTTGAGAAACTCCAAATTTATACCTCCAGCCTAGACCTCTACCTGAACATAAGGTAGAGTGTTCTGTCCAGCATCTATTTAATACCTTGCCTTTTAAAAAATTAAATACTTATTTTTATTTGGCTGCACTGGGTCTTAGTTGTGGCACGTGGGATCTTTAATTGTGGCATGGCGATGATCTTGTTCTTTGACCAGGGGTCAAACCCAGCCTCTCTGCACTAGGAATGCAGAGTCTTAGCCACTGGACCGCCAGGGAAGTCCCTTAACACCTTGTCATAAATATCTAACTGACACCCCAAACTTAGCATGTCCAAACACAGAATCTCATTTTTCTCTCTAAAGCTGATCCATTTATAGTTACCATTTATCACGCCTCAAATTTTAGTCATCCCTGAACTTCTTTCTGACTCTTCCACCTTATAGCCAATCATTCTGCATATCCTCTTGTATCTTCCTTCCGACTACATTCCCAGTCTGACCAATTTGTCCAGCTTTTACTTCAGCTACCTGGACCTAAGCCGCATCATGTCCCAAGAGCTGGAAGTATTTCAGTAGTCTCCTGCCTGGTCTCCCTGCTTTTGCTGTGAGATGGTTGGATGGCATCAACGACTCAATGGACATGAGAACAAGTAAAATAGTTTATTCTAAGCATAGCAGCCAGAATGATCCTTGTGATCTCAGTCTTCTGCTCAGAACCCTGCAGATGGTTCCCCTTTAACTCATGCCGAAAAGTTAAAGACCTTTTAGTGGAGTACATGATCTGTATTGCCGCTTCCCTCAACTCTGCCCCAATCTTTTTGCTGTTCCTATAATATATTAGGCAACTTCCACCCTGGGGACACTTCCATCTTTCTAGAAGGCTCTTCACTGCACCCCGTCTCATATCCTTGGCTTATTCTCTTGCTTCTTTCAAATCTTTGCTCAGATGACACCTTCCTGGTGAGGCCTTTCTTGACTAGTCTTTTAAAAGTTGTGAACCCCCTCATCACTCCGTATCCCTGCTTTATTGCTTTTTCCCTCACCATTGTGTTTACCACTTTATAATATTCTGTATGATCTGCTTGTTTATTTTTATTGTCTAGTTCCTCTACTAGTGTATAGGCTCCTTGAAGGGAGAGATTTTATTTGTTCTGTCCATTGCTGTATGCTGAATGTCTTGAACAGTGTCTTCACAGAGTAGATGCTCAAGAAATGGTTGCTGAATGAATGATGTGAATGATGGTGAGTGTTTAATGAGAAAATATGTGGTATATGAAATTTTAATCACTCTAAATTCTCCTCATAGCACACAAAACACCCCTTGGTGTTAAATAGAGCTTATTATGAGATGTTCAATAGTATCACTAAAAAATCTCAAACCTCAAAGCCACGTTTTAAATATATTCAGAGATTCAGAACAGTCACTGGTTTTGTATGTTGAGGCCAAAATTGAACTTTTAGTTGCATGCTGATGTTTCATCTGCAGTCCTCAGCAACCATGCATTTCAACCCTGCATTGCCAAATGCATCTAATTGAGTATATGAAAAATATCAGCAAAAATTACAAGTATTTCTGTTTCATTCTCCTTTCTCCACTCCGCTCTGTGTTGTAGGGGGATTCTACTTGGGCATCTTTCCGGCTGGGTTGTGTCAGTAGGAAGCACTAGAGGATGATGGGGTGTATTCCCCCTCCCTCTCTGCTTCTTTGTCTGCACTGTTAGCATCCATCCACAGGGTCTGCAGCTTCCATCAAGTGGCTTGAGCCTAGAATTGCACTGGAACCAGCTCACACTTGCTCACAAGGGATGATTTTGTTAATTTCCCATACCTCTGTGTTTAGTGATATCACACTGATGACTTAAGCTTTGGTGGGTGCATCCACACCTCAGAAATTGCAACCTTTCTTCCAACAGGAAAGTGAAAGTGAAAATTTGCTCAGTTGTATCCAGCTCTTTGTGACCCCATGGACTGCAGCCTGTCAGGATCCTCTGTCCATGGAATTCTCCAGGCAAGAATACTGGAGTAGGTTGCCATTTTCTTCTCCAGGGGATCTTCTGGACCCAGGGATTGAACCTATGTCTCCTGCATTGCATGCAGATTCTTTACCATCTGAGCCACCAGGGAAGCCTCTGCCAACAGAGAGCTATGATAAACATTCACCAGCACATTTCTGTGGCCTCGCCAGGGGTGGGGGGGCTCTGGGGGCAGCCCCTCCTCCTTGTGTTCCTCCAGTCTAGCAGTGGGCAACGTTCCAGCTGTTGCTAATCTCTGGATCACACTGTTCTGTAAGAAACTGTTTGGAACTCAGTTCCTTGATCACTTTTATAAGGAATTCCCTGCACTAAATTACTTCCTTTGTAGAAATAGGAAATTGTTTTCTTGTACTTGGACTGATAAAATATCTAATGTAACCATATTAGGTTTGTGTGAACTCATAGACTCTTTGGCAGCAATACAAAACGAAAATGGTCTCCTCTGAAATACTTGTATGGATGCTTTGCTTCAGAACAGGAAAGATTTGACATTCATGCTCTCATTTAGTTGAAAAGTAAAGATTTTAGCCTTCTTATTCATTACATATGTTATGTGCCCATTTTTGGATACTGTGCACTGTGATATCTGGCCAATAGTACTGTTATTTCTGAGGCTAGGCAACCTGGTCCTCTTAATACCTCACTTCTGGGTCAATAGCCCAGGATTTAATAGGGTTCATTGACTGTTTTTTCCTCACATATGCTGCTGTGATATGCCCTGAATGATTTTTTTTAATGTATTCTTTTATATGGGTCATTTTAAAGTCTTTATTGAATTTTTACAATATTGCTTCTGTTGTTTATGTCCTGCTTTTTTGACTGTGAGGCATGTGGGATCCTAACTCCCTGACCAGGGATCAAACCTGCACCTCTTGCCCTGGAAGGTGAAGGGTTAACCACTAAACTGCCAGGGAAGTCCTCTGAATGATGTTTTAAAATTCATTGTCACTCTTTGAATGCTACTGCTCGAGACCGATAAAGCACCCTTGAAAATATGTTGTAATCTCATCTGTGGTCTTGCCATCGGAGCCTGTTCCAAATTTGCCCCTGGCCATGGACTCGGACTGTATCTTCATCTTTTATCTCTATGCCCACCTGACAAAGTGTCTAAGAAGTATTCTTAACCTTATCTTTCTGTCTAGATCAGCATATTTTATTGTGAGTGGAGCAAGTGAAGAACTGCCATGGGAAAGTTACCCTGATTTTAGTATTATCATCTGCAGATTCTTCTCAAGAGTGACATAAACTGTGTTAGGTGGAACCTGGTTTTCCCTATCCAGGGGTCCTCCTCTCCCCAGCTGGAGCCATGGGATCTCATGTGTCCTTCCTCTGCTTCATCTCCCTCACTGCTGGTGGTCTGCCTCTGCTGTTAGCCCTGGTTTGAATGTTCGAGCATTTACTTTGTTCTCACGTGCAGTCACTGTACTCTGTGTTTTATAACTGACCTCATGACTGTCTTGATTCTTCCCTCTTGGTTCTCATTCATCTGCCCACTCATTTGTTCCTTCCTTGTTTTTACTTCTCCTGTTACCAGAGCCTAAGGATCTGCCCCAAATTCCAACCCGAAGTCTGGGTTCTACCGTCTGTTGAAAGCTTCCTTGAGGCTTATGGTGTGCATTGCAGATCTTCTCAGGAGTGTCTGCCAATTCTCTGTCGTTGCGTTGTGCCCACCTGTTGAGTCAGTACCAGTTCGTCTCCTCTGCCTTCACCACTGCTGGCTGGACCGTTATATATCAGTTGGATGTGGTGCTTTGCCTGCCAGACTGAACCTCCTCCTGTTGCACGGGATGATACCCATTCTCCCAGTGGCTGTGACCAGACTACTACTATATTCTGACCCCTGCTCCCACTCCCATCCCTCACCTGCTCAGATCTGAACAGAGTAATAGGAAATTGCCCAGGTAGTTATGCCCCCGGGGAAGGCAATGGCACCCCACCCCAGTACTTTTGCCTGGAAAATCCCATGGACGGAGGCTCCTGGTAGGCTCCAGTCCATGGGGTCGCTGAGAGTCGGACACAACTGAGCGACCTTACTTTCACTTTTCACTTTCATGCATTGGAGAAGGAAATGGCAACTCACTCCAGTGTTCTTGCCTGGAGAATCCCAGGGACGGGGGAGCCTGGTGAGCTTCCGTCTATGGGGTCGCACAGAGTCAGACACAACTGAAGCGACTTAGCAGTTATGCCCCAGTGATAAAGCAGACTGCATCACTAATCACTGGCCTTTTTAATTATGAGGGGTGGCGATATGAGAAGAAAGGAATTGCAAGCCTCCTGTGGTGGCTTTGTCAAGTAGTACCACTGGGTCCAGCCCCTGAGAGAAGAAGCATGACCAGCTTTCAACTTTGCCGTATTACTTTGGGAGCATCTGGTTAATACTGTTAACACAGGTCTCATATGAAGCCTTTCTATGTCTTTGGAAGGTGGACAGAAAGTTGGTTTTAAGAATCATATAACAGATGGGGAAACAGATGTGGATTAATCAAATGTTGCTCCTGAAATCACACAGGGATTTGTTGAACAGATTCTAGGTTTTGGTTTTGAGGACCACCAGTCCACTAAACGAGGGGCTCCCAACCTTTTGACCAAGAAAGGATGAGTTTTTGTTCTCCGAAGCCTTAACATTACTTATACTAGAGCTGGTCCGGAACTGACCTTGGATCTCCTGGTTATTCATGTGAACCCTCAGTTTTGAGGTGCTCATGGTGAAGTTCATGACAGAGTAGAAGGTGTGCTCCATTTGCCTACTTTTCTTTCTCACCCCATGGCACGTGGTTGGAAGAAATGCAGTGACAGCAGGGCTGGGTCTGATCTATCAGGGAGGAAGGACCTCAAGATCTGCCTTCATCTGTTGTCCAACCAAGTTTGATAAATGGGCACACAGCAGTGGGCTTAAACTAGGGGACAGTTTCCTGCCCCCTCTGCACTATTGCCTTCAATAATGTTATGTTCTTGCTCTTCATTTTTTTTCTAGAATCAGTGATAGCTGTAGGTCACTAGAAGGAAAACAAAATCCTTTTGCTTATCTGAGTGCTGCTTATCCGGCTCTCTCTTGGTCCTTGATGCTCTCCATGTGACATGCTTACACCTGTCTTCTGTCTTGTGTGGGTTGCACTTCTGGTTCCTTCTGGAAGCCTTTCCCTGGGGACCTTTCTGCTTTAGTGTTCTTTGACTCCTCCCTAGGCTCCTGTTTCTGGAGGTCAACCCCACAACCTGTTAGGGAGTCAGCCGTTTTTAGACAAGGTCCCCTCAAGATGTCTTGATTCTGGCTACCCTTTGTGATGCTCACTTGAATCCTAGGAAACAGCAGCATCTTCATGTTGAGAGTGTAGCTTGCCGCCCTTCCCCTGCTCTCTGCTTTTGCCCATTGGCTCTAATCAGCCTCTTCGATGGGAAGCGAGCCCAGGCTCTGTGTCTGCAGACGCTCAGATTCCAGGGGACATCCATCAGTTTCTCCCATGAACTATCCCTGGAATCAGTTCAGTGACGATTTGTTAGTGGAGTCTGTAGTCAGTCCCAGCCTCAGTGAGCAATTTTCTGGGAGTCCTCCAGCTATGCCCTCATCCGCCCTTGCACTTAATGGGCGGTCGGGGTGTGTGGGGCAGTGACGGGGGAGCACCAGAGAGAGGAGTGAAGTGCTGTCCATTCTTCCTGGGTCTCTCCAGCTCCCTCCTGTGGTTACTGAGGCTGAATGGTGAAAAGCTAGGGGCCCCTCAGGCTTCCTCTTGGCAAGGCTTGGAACGGAATCCATTCCACATCCTATTATAATTTTCTGGGGAATCCTGCTCTTTATTCAGTTGAACCCATGGTGCTCAGTGGATTCAACAACCATCTTTGCTGCCGGGTGCTATGGCAGGTATGTCATTGAGTGTCTCTTAAGTGCTCACCATGTTCCCGTAACTCTGGGAATCGGGGAGGGGAGGGAGCAGTGGGAGGAGGCAGAAGAGGAACAGAGGCCATTCATAGTGGATATTTCTGATAGCAAATAGATGTACCATTCCAAGTCACTTTATCTACCCAATAACCAAATGGTTGGTCTCAGATGTGAACTGCTGTGTGGTCTGGTATAAGTCTCTTGATTTTCCCATCTGTCAAACCAGAGGAGAAGCATAGATTTACATGGCAGAGCTGTTCTGAGAATTAAAGTACCCGAAGGCATGTAATTAAAATGACCTTAAAGTAATTTTAAAATTTGAAGAGTTGTGGAAATGGGAAAAATACTTACCAAGAGAGCCAGAGAGGGGCTGACTTGAACTGTCAGCCATTCCTGGGGCAGTGGTCATTTTTTGGCAGGAACTGGCCTGGGAGGGGCCTTGACAGACCCTGCACAGAGCTAGTTTAAGAAAGCCTAATTGACACATTAGTTATTATTTTATCTTTGTAAAGCTGTGGTGTGAGGCCCAGGACAGCGGGGAGGAGGCTGTGAGGTAGTTCCTTGACAGCCTGCCATTGTCAACTCTTTTGGGAGGAAGATGTCAGTGCCTCGAAGGACAGGCTTAGGTTGTAAGTGGTTCATTTTTAGTTCAGCTGCAATAACTCCTGCTGGTGGTATAATACTTTGATTTTGGAATTCTCTACATATGGCTTAGTGACGGTGTATGTGTATGTGTGTGGGCATTTACGTGAACAGTTCCCATTCACTTAGCTCATGATTACCGGTGGGTCACCTTCTTCATAGGATTCTGGGGGTTGCTATTATACAAATTTTGCTAGGATGACCTGGTTTTTGGACAAAGAAGTTAATACAGTAAGTCATATAATAACTTCCATGCCTCATATTGCAAGGGTTAATTGGTAGCAAGGGCAAGAATGTTCAAGCTACCATACAATTGTGCTCATTTCACATGCTAGCAAGGTTATGCTCAAAGTCCTTCAAGCTAGACTTCAGCAGTACATGAACTGGGAGCTTCCAGATGTATAAGCTGGGTTTAGAAAAGGCAGATGAACCGGAGATCAAATTGCTTGCATTCATTGGATCGTGGAGAAAGCAAAGGAATTTTAGAAAAATAACTACTTTTGTTTCATTGACTATACTAAAGCCTTTGACTGTGTAAATCACAACAAACTGGAAAATTCTTTAAAGAGATGGGAGTGCCAGACCACATTACCTATCTCCTGAGAAACCTGTATGCAGGTGAAGAAGCAACAGTTAGAACTGGACATGGAACAACAGACTGGTTCAAAATTAGGAAAGGAGTATGACAGGCTGTATATTGTCACCCTGCTTATTTAACTTACGTACAGAGTACATCACACAAAATCCTGAGCTGGATAAATCACAAGCTGGAGTCAAGATTGGTGGGAGAATCAGATATGCCATTCTAATGGTAGAAAGTGAAGAGGAACTAAAGAGCCTGTTGATGAGGGTGAAAGAAGAGAGTAAAAAGCTGGCTTGAAACTTAGCATTAAAAAAACTAAGATCTTGGCATCTGGTCCCTTCACTTCATGGCAAACAAATAGAAAGGGAAAAAATGGAAGCAGTGACAGAGTTTATTTTCTTGGGCTCCCAAATTACTGTTGATGGTGACTGCAGTCATGAAGTTAAAAGACGCTTGCTTCTTGGAAGAAAAGCTATGACAAACCTAGACAGTGTATTAAAAAGCAGAGATATCACTTTGTCAACAAAGATCCGTATAGTCAAAGCTGAGATTTTTCCAGTAGTCATGTATAGATGGTTGAATGGCATTTCTGAATGAGTGGACATGGTTTGAGCAAGCTCCAGGAGATAATGAAGGACTGGGAAGCCTGGTGTGCTGCAGTTCATGGGGTCACAAAGAGTCAGACACAACTTAGTGACTAAACAACAAGGGCAATGAAGGATGGGATTCTGGTATGGACCTTCATCTCAATTCCTACAGTAGAATGAAGATGTAAAAATCAAGATTTTTGGTTCTGCAACAAAGAAATATTTTGTGTCGTTCTTAGAAGAGGAACAAATTGGGCCATCCCTGTTGAGCTTTAATTCTGCCGCTGTAAATTATGAAGATCCCAGGTTTCAAGCCTTAGAGATGTTTTCTCCTGTTTAACAAACCCGCTGTCAGTCCCAACTATCAGTTAGCGCTGAATAGTCTGCAGTGCAGCCCTGACCTGTGTGGCCTTCCTCTGCCTTGGATAATTGGATAGCAACGGAATAGATGGAGGTTTTTAAAAGAAACTATTGCTTTTTGTAAAATCTAAAAATGTAGTGCCCCATTTTTTTTAGTCCCCCATTTAAAAATGACCTTTTATACTGAAATTCAAGGACAAGAGGTAAATTAGCCACTAGAATGTGATTTCCATGAATGCAAAGATTTTGCACATTTTATTCACACCATGTCCTCAGGCCCTGGAAATGAGCCTGGTATGTAGAAAGTCTCTCTCCCTGTAGTCCCATTCAGTAGGAACAGTCTTTTCTGGCTTCCTCTGTCTCCCCCTGACCTGCCAATCCCATCTGCCCTCGTTGTGTTAGTCTCTTCGATTTGCACGTTTCTTAACTCTTTTCTCTCATTCCCATTTCAACTGCCAGTGTTTGACAGATGCTCATTTTACCCCTGCTATTTTAATAACTTCAAACTTGTTTCCCTGACACTAAGTTCCTCAGTTTCATCTGCTGCCACCAGATGAAATTTTTCAAAGGCTGCTCGCCAACACTAACTTTAACTTTTAACCTCAGCAGTATGTCAGAAAACGCCCTTCCCCTTCTGGCCTCTGCATATCTGCATATATCAATCTTATCTTCTTCCTTCCACCCGCTTAGCTGTTCCACCACTTCTGATAACCTGCCTTTATCCAAATGTGTGATAATTGCTAACTTCTGTAGCCTTACACCCTTTGTGTAAGAGCCTATCTTCAGAATGAACCTTTTCGACTTCAGGCCACCTGGGATGGTCTTTTCTCAGCTTGGAACATGTCCCTCCATTTTGCTCTTTGGTCAGCTTAACCTGACTTTCTCATAGAAACCTCCAATGTGCTTGCAGTTTAGTTGAGCTCCCCTGCTTTCACTCAAAAAGAGTTGTCTTCTCCTTCAAGGTGCTTATCACAGTGGCAATGATATTATTCGTGCGATTATTCACTTAAAGACTAGGACAAGCCTGTTTACTATTGTGATTTTAGCATCTGTGGTTGCAGCTGAAAGAATGAATATAGATGAAATCATTCAGAGAGAATTTAGAGTGAGAAAAGACAGCCAAGACAGAACCCTGGGGAACAGCAGTGTTTAAGGAACTGGACATGAAAGCAGATCCCATGAAAAAATCTGTGAAGGGGCACTGCAGAAGATTAGAGAACAGGGAGGAACAGTGTCATGAAAACCAGTGATGGAGAAAATTTCATGAAAGAATGAATGGAAAAGGAGCAAATGCTTCAAAAATTCACAAAAATAAATACTCAAAAGCATTAATTAGATTTGTTATCTAGAAAGTCATAGGAGATCATAATGGAATAATTTTGATGGAGTGGTGGCACTGGAACCAGATTTCAGGGAGTTGACGTAAGAGAGATGGAAAGTGGAGATGGAAAGTGGAGTAGTATTGTTTTTAAAAGCTTTTCTCTGACTTGAAGGAGAAAGATTCATGGAGATCGTTAGAAGAAAATATAAAATTGAAAAGGGATTAAAAAAAATGTGACTTGCAGGAAGGAGTAAGTAAAGATGGATGAGTGGATTATATAAGCAAGAAATAGTATATTTGGAGCTGCAGAGTTTCACAGAGGTCATGGAGTGTTTTGAGCACATTTACAGAAATAAGCTTTGAATAAGAGGAGGAATGTCTTTGCTTGTGAGGGTAGGGTATGAAATAAATGAATAAAAAAATTTGAAAGATTAGAGTAATAAGTATGTAAATGTGTTTGTAGGTTGGGAAGCAGATAAGATGCCAAGGGAGTTATTGCACTGTGATTTCTGTAATGTTATGAAGGAAGGAGCAAGCTTAACCTTTCTTTTCTATAGAAAGATGATTAACACCATGATCAAGTGGAATTTATTCTAAGGGTACAAGAATGGCTCAGCGTCCACAAATCAGTCAGTGTGACATACCACATTAACTATTAATGTTAAAAGGAATATGATTATTTCAGTAGATAGCAGAAAAAACATTTGACAGAGTTTAACATCCATTTATAATAAAAACTCTCAACAAAATGGGCATAGAAGGAATGTAATCAAGGCCATATATAACAAGCCCACAGCTATTAATAATACCCTATTCAGTGGTGAAAAGCTGAAAATCTTTTCTCTAAGATCAGGAACAAGCAAAGATGCCCATGCTTGCCACTTTTATTTAACATAGTGGTGGAAATCTTGGCCTGAGCAATTAGGCAAGAAAAAGGAATATAGAGCATCTAAAGACCCTGTATAATCAAAGTAATCTTGAGAAAGAACAAAGCTTGGGTTATCATGCCCTTTGATTTCAAACTGTATCAAAAACCTATAGTAATCAAAACAGTATGGTAGTGGTATTAAATCAGGTAAATAGATCAATGGGACAGAACAGAGTCTAGAAATAAACCCAGACAATCTATGACGAAGGAACCAGGAATATATGATGGGGTAAGGACAGTCTCTTCAATAAATGGTATTGAGAAAACTGGACAGCTTCTTGCAAAATAATGACACTGGACCACTATCTTATATCACACATAAAAATTAACTCAAAATGGATTAAAGACTTGAAACCTAAAACTATAAAATTCCTAGAAGAAAACATAGGTAATAAGACATTGGTCTTGGTGATAATTTTTAAAATTTGAAACCAAAAGGAAAGGCAACAAAAGCAAAATTAAACAAGTGGGACTATGTGAAACTATAAAGCTTCCAAACAGCAGAGGAAACCATCAATACCATGAAAAGGCAACCTACTAAGTGGGAGACAATATTTGCAAATCATGTATTTGATAAAGACTTTTAATATCTGAAATACCAAAGCAATTAAATAGCAACAACAAAAAATGAGATTAAAAAATGGGCAGAGAATCTGGATAGACATTTTCCCAAAGAAGACATACTGATTGTCAGCAGGTACGTGAAAAGATGCTCTACACCATTAATCATCAGGGAAATACAAATCAAAACCACAATGACATATCACCTCACACTTTAGAAGGGCTGTCATGAAAAAGACAAGTGTTGGCAAGGATGTGGAGAAAGGGAACCATTGTGCACTGTTGTTGGGGATGTAAATTGGTACAGCCACTATGGAAAACAGCATGGAGGTTCCACGGGCAAAGCAGAACTACCATATGATCCAGCAGTTCCACCTCTGGGTATCTGAAGAAAATGAAAACACTAACTTGAAAAGATATATACATTTTCATGTTCCTTGTAGCATTATTTACAATAGCCAACATATGGAAACAACCCACGTGTTCCTTGATGGATGAATATGTATTACTCAGCAATAAAAAGGAAGGAAATCTTACCATTTGCAACACCATGGATGGATCTTGAGGGCATTATGCTAAGTGGAATAAGTCAGACAGAGAGAAATACCATATGCTCTCACTAATATGTGGAATCTAAAAACAAAACAAAACCAGGCTCATAGATACAGATAACAGCTTGGTGGTTGCAATAAGTGGGGGTTGGAGGGGTGGAAGAGGGTTAGGGGTTAGGGTTAGGGTTAGGTGAAATTAAGGATCAAAAGCTACAAACTTCCAGTTGTGAAAGAAAGAAGCCATGGAGATGTAATGTACAGCATGGTGAGTAATACTGTATTGCATCTTTGACAGTTGTAAGAGAATATATCTTAGAAATTCTAATCACTAGAGAAAAAAATGTGTAACTGTGTGGTGATAGATGTTAACTAGACTTAGTGTGATCAGTTTGCAGTATATACAAATATCAGATCATTACGATGTTGAAACTAATATAATGTATGTCAATTGTAGTTAAGTTGAGAAAAAGGAAGAAGGAAGGAAGGAAAGAAAAAGAAAGAGTTCATGAACCCAGAGTGAACTTAGATTGCAGGGTTAGTTTTATTCCTGTTTTATCCAATCTCACATCCATTCTCATTTGAGAGTTTATGGTTTCACTTGAAAGGATTGTGGATGTTGGAGAGTTGTACCTGTGAAAAGCCAAACTTGGACTTGCAAAGCAACTGTGATTAAGAACACAATTTTGGCTGTCATATGAATCTGGGTTTGAATTTTGGCCCTACCTCTACAACGTCTTATGTGTACACCTTATGTGTACACGTCTTGTACACCTTATTTAACCTTTCTAAGGCTTACAATTCAATGGACATGAATTTGAGCAAACCCTGGGAGACAGTGAAGGACAGGAAAGCCTGGCATGCTGCAGTTCATGGGGCCACAAAGAGTTGGACGCAACTTAGCAACTGAACAACAACACACCAACAAAGGCTTATTTTCCTTATCCTAAAAGTAGGAATACAGATACCTGTCTTACAGATTGGTGAGAATTACATAAGGTAACACAGAGTCAATAATCAATAAGGAGATTTTAAAATTAGAAACTTGACAAGGGTTCCGGCTCCTTCATGTTATCCAGTTCTTTCTTTTTTTTTTCAGTTTTATATTTGGCTGCACTAGGTCTTGGTTGCTGCACACGGGCTTTCTCTAGTTGCAGTGAGTGGGGACGACTCTCTAGTTGTGGGGTGCGGGTTTCTCACTGCAGTGGCTTCTCGTTGCAGAGCGTGGGCTTGAGGGTCAGCAGGCTTCAGAAGTTGCAGCCCGTGGGCTCTCGTGGTTGTGGCACTTGAGCTCAGCAGTTGTGGTGCACAGGCTTAGTTGCTCCAAGGCATGTGGAACCTTCCCAGACCAGGGATGGAACCAGTGTCCCCTGTAGTGGCAGGCAGATTCATGAGGCAGTACTTCGGTATTTATGGGAAAAGGAGGATAGACAGACTCCATAGTCATTAAGTTATATTTGAACGGGGTTAGTTGTTTTCTCTCTAAAAAAGATTTCTCTCTGAGTTGGTCTGGATCCTGTACAGAATCTGTAAAATATACCAAAGCATCTCAAAAAAATCTCTAACCTGTCTAAAAATGCATTCCAAGTTCTAAGCAACTAGTGTTATAAAAAAAAGAGTTTGTAAATTAACCTATGTGTAAGTGGGGACTAGTTGTATGGTAGTGATGGTATTGGTTTTGTTGAAGGATTGTGGGGCAAAGAGGACTGGGGAGAAGAATCTCAATCTCCAATAAAAATAAAGACATAGTGTAGAACGTTTTTCTTAACTATTGTGGGTCTTGAAGTTTGGAGGACTCTTTTATTTTCTAGAAAGACATCCAGTGTCATAGGCAATCCTATGTTTGGTACCCTAGTGTGAAATTCATCTTTACATTTCAGAGAAGTGAAAACAGGCAAACAGAGCAGAGGTTATTTGGTCTAAAAAATTTCCCAAGAGCAGAAAACATTAGGTTATTGAATACTATCAAATGAAGTGCTGGAAAAAACTGCTTATTTCCTTAAAATTAGTTATGGTATTATTCAGATACAAATGACTTTTAGATTTCTTGACAGGTTTTCATTATATTTTGGCAGTAAAGCACCAACTCCACATTCATTTATTACATGTGCAAAGATTTTTACAATTTCTTAAAATATTAGTTGATTTATATCATTTGATTTACAGGTTAGCAGTTGTATTTTTGGTCCCATCTTATGCTATATGGAATTACTATACAAATAATTGATTTAAAATATATAGTGGTTTTTTTTTTTTTTTCAAACAAAAGCATTTACATACCTTTCACTCCCAGTCATGGAGGTTATTAGGATCCCTGCTTAATCTACCACCCAAAACAACTAGAAAATTGGACAAAATATATGTTTTCAAACATCAGACTATAGGCAGCATGACACTATGATTTCTGAGAAGGAAAGCAAATGATGTGAATCCAGTGACTGTCGTGGTCTTCACCTTCCAGACTATTTCTGGACAGTGGTACAAGGAGTGAGAACAAAACAGAACCCTACATTCTGACGAAATCGAGACGACAGAGATTAGAATTTAGGTGGGTTGAGGCAGCTAGAATTTGTGAGACACAGACTATAGGAAGGGAAGGAGTTATGTTAAGAAAGAGCTCCAGAAATGTGCATATGGGTTCCCTGGAGTCCTTGGTTGAATAGAAATCTGCATAACTGTAGGGTGAGATTTCTGGCAAAATAAGAGTTTTTCTGTACATGTAAATTGAACAATTCCTAGAGATCACATAGGACCAGGAATTATTTAAGTTTTTACCAGTCAGAGCAGAAAGACCCCATTCCACACATGAAACATTTAGTAGAGACCTTGTAAGACTTGGGTATTAATGGTGGGGCTAAAATAGCCATAAAGGATAATCTAGACTCATAGCAAAAGGCTTAAAAATAAGCATCAAGCAAATGAAACTAATCTGCAAGAGACTTAATTTTCTGTCAGAGCAGCGGTCAACATTTTTAAAAGGAATTAAACAAAATCTAACTCTTAACAATGAAAAACACAATATTTCAATTCAGTTCAGTTCAGTCGCTCAGTTGTGTCCAATTCTTTGCAAACCCATGGACCGCAGCACACCAGGCTTCCCTGTCCATCACCAACTCCCAGAGTTTACTCAAATTCATGTCCATTGAGTTGGTGATGGCATCCAACCATCCCATCCTCTGTCATCCCCTTCTTCTCCCGCCTTCAGTCTTTCCCAGCATCAGGGTCTTTTCCAATGAATCAGTTCTTCGCAGTAGATGGCCAAAGTATTGGAGTTTCAGCTTCAGTATCAGTCCTTCCAATGAACATTCAGGACTGATTTCCTTTAGGATTGACTGGTTTGATCTCCTTGCAGTCCAAGGGACTCTCAAGAGTCTTCTCCAATACCACAGTTCAAAAGCATCAATTCTTCAGTGCTCAGCTTTCTTTATAGTTCAGTTCTCACATCCATACATGAAAACCGGAAAATCCATAGCTTTGACTAGATGGATCTTTGTTGGCAAAGTAACGTCTTTGCTTTTTAATCTGCTGTCTAGGTTGGTCATAGCTTTTCTTCCAAGGAACAAGTGTCTTAATTTCATGGCTGCAATCATGATCTGCAGTGGTTTTGGAGCCCCCCAAAATAAAGTCTCTCTCTGTTTCCATTGTTTCCACATCTAATTGCCATGAAATGATGGGACTAGATGCCATGATCTTAGTTTTCTGAATATTGAGTTTTAAGCCAAACTTTTTCGCTTTCCTCTTTCACTTTCATCAAGAGGCTCTTCACTTCTTTGCCTTCTGCCACAAGGGTGGTGTCCTCTGCATATCTGAGGTTATTGATATTTCTCCTGTCAATTTTGATTCCAACTTATGCTTCATCCAGCCCAGCATTTTGCATGATATACTCTGCATATAAGTTAAATAAGCAGGGTGACAATATACAGCCTTGATGTACTCCTTTCACAATATTTGGCATCTAATAAAAAGTGACTGGACATGCAAAAAAAAGCAGGAAAATATGATCTAAAGCCTGGAGAACAATCAGTCAACATGAATAAGCCCCCAAATGACAGAGATTATAAAGCTAGTAGACAAAGACATGGAAACAGGTATTATAAATGCACTCAATACAATCAGTTATTGGGGCTTCTCTAGTGGTAAAAAATCCGTCTACAATGCAAGTGACCTGGGTTCGATCCCTGGGTTGGGAAGATCCCCTGGAGAAGGGTATGGCAATTCACTTCAGTATTCTTGCCTGGAAAATTCCATGGACACAGGAGCTTGGTGGACTATACAGTCCATGGGGTCGCAGAGTTGAACACAACTGAGCAACTTAACACAGCAATCAGTTATTAAGTGGAAAATACAGACATGATGAGAAAAGGGAAATATAAAAAGAAAGTAAAGGGAACTTTTATCTGAAATGAAAAATTTGCTTGATAAAGGAATTAACAGCAGAATACATGAAATAAAAAATAAAGTTGAAGATAAAGCAATATAACCTCTTGAAGGCATTGCAGTAAAACCTAACCGCAATGAAGCTTACACATAGAGATTTTAAAAAGAACAGTAGGGAATTCCTTGACAGTCTGGTGGTTAGTACTCCATGCTTTCACTGCCATGGACTAGGGTTTGATCCCTGATTGGGGAACTAAGACCCCACAAGGTATGTGGCCAAAAAAAATTTTTTTTTAATTAAAAAACAGATGTGAGGAACTAGCATATTAACTAACATGTAAACTGGAGTCTTTAGAAGAGAAAGAGAAAAAATACTATATGAAAGCATAATGACCAAATATTTTCCAAATTTCATGAAAAATATCAACTAAGATCTGAGAGGGTCTATGAATATACAAAAGCAGGATACATACTAAGAAAACTGCACCAAGGACCTCATAATCAAACCGCAGAAAGCAACTGATTCTGAGGAAAATCTTAAAAAGTAGATACAGGGGGAGATGGCACATTATGTACAAAAGAACAAAAGAATTACAGCTGACTTCTCTTCAGAAACTTGCAAGTCAAAGATGGTAGTGTATGTTTTAAGTGTGGGGAAAAAGTGAGTTTGTCAACCTAAAATTCTAGACCTTTTCAAACATGAAATATACAATAAAAACTTTTTTCAGACAAAGGAAACCTGTGGGATTTTGCGGTTGACAAACCTGAACTGTAAGATACGTAATTCTTCAGGCAGAAGGAAAATGACACCAGATGAAAATATGGATCTATACAAAGGAATGAAGAGCTCTAAAAATAGTAAATATGTGGACAGATATTAAGAACATTTTTATCACTTAAAAATTTCTTAAAACATAATTGATCACTTAAACCAAAATAACAATATGTTGTGGGAATTTTAACATGAAAAAACAAACTGTATGACAATAGCACAAAGAATGGGATAAGAGAGGAAAATATATTATTGCAATAGTCTTACATTATACATAAGATAGTATATGATGTTATTTCAAGGTAAACATAAATAAGGATGCATATTGTAAACCCTAGATGAGCCTTAAAAAATAGAAATATAGCCAACAAACCAATAGTGGTGATAAAATAGAATGAAAAGACACTGAGCCAATCCAGAAGAAAAAAAAAAATAGAAGGAAAACACAAAGAATAGATGAGACAAATAGCAAAATGATAGCAAAATGACAGATTTAAATAAAATCATATATCATTAGTTTCATCAAATATAAATGGACTCAATTCTATAGTAAAAAATCAGACATTGTTAGGATAGTAAAGTGAAGTCGCTCAGTCATGTCCGACTCTTTGCGACCCCATGGACTGTAGCCTACCAGGCTCCTCCGTCCATGGGATTTTCCAGGCAAGAATACTGGAGTGGGGTGCCATTTCCTTTTCCAGGGCATCTTCCCCACCCAGGGATTGAAACCCGGTCTCCTGCATTGTAGGCAGACGCTTTACTGTCTGAGCCACCAGGGAAGTCCTAGGATAGTAAAAACCCCTACTATATGTGATCTATAAGAATTATATTTAAATATAAAGACACAAAAGGAAAAGGTTGGGAAAAGATAAGGCTGTTTTAGCTATATTAACAGTAGAAAAAATAGGCTTCAGAATAAGAAATATTAGGAAGGATTAACAGGGATATTTCACAATGATTAAAGGGATCAATTAATTAAGAAGGCATAACAATATTAAGTGTGTATGCACAGGATAACTGACTTCAAAATGCATGAAGAAGCAGACAAATCTGCAAAGAGAAAAAAACAAATCTATTATTACACTTGCAGATATCAGCACGCCTTTTCATAATTGACAGATCAATCAGTGAATAATGAGAGACATGGATTTTTAAACATTCTAACCAACTTGGACTAACTGACATTTATTGGACACTCCACTCAACAAATGTAAAATACACATTCTTTTCTAGTACACAAGGAACATTTACCAAGATAGACCATATGTCCAGCTGTTAAATAATTCCCTAGAAATTTAAAATGATTAAAATCATATGTAGTATGTTCTCTGATCACAAGAAATTAAATCAGAAATAAGTAATGGAAAAACATCTGAAAAATCCCCAAATGTTTGGAAATTAAGCAGCATACTTCTAAATAATGCATGATTCAAAGAAGAAATCACATGGAAGTTAGAAAATATTTTGGACTAAATAAAAAGAATATTGATATTATCATGTAAAATCTGTGAAATGTAACAAAGGGAAATATATAGGTTTAAAAGCTTACATTCAGTTCAGTCACTCAGTTGTGTCCAACTCTTTGCAGCCCCGTGGACTGTAGCACGCCAGGCCTCCCTGTCCATCACCAGCTCCCAGAGCTTACTCAAACCATGTCCATCGAGTCAGTGATGCCATCCAACCATCTCATCCTCTATCGTCCCCTTCTCTGGCCTTCAATCTTTCCTAACATCAAGAGTCTTTTTCAATGAATCAGTTCTTCATTGGTGGTCAAAGCATTGGAGGTGGCCAAAGTATTGGAGTTTCAGCTTCAACATCAGTCCTTACAATGAATATTCATAACTGATTTCTTTAGGATGGACTGGTTGGATCTCCTTGCAGTTCAAGGGACTCTCAAGAGTCTTCTCCAATACCACAGTTCAAAAGCATCAATTCTTCAGCGCTCAGCTTTCTTCATAGTCCAACTCTCACATGCATACATGATTACTGGAAAAACCATAGCTTTGACTAGATGGACCTTTATCGGCAAAGTAATGTCTCTGCTTTTTAATATGCTTGGTCATAGCTTTTCTGGAGAAGGCAATGGCAACCCACTCCAGTACTCTTGCCTGGAAAATCCCATGGACAGAGGAGCCTGGTAGGCTGCAGTCCATGGGGTTGTGAAGAGTCAGTCAGACATGACTGAACGACTTCACTTTCACTTTTCATTTTCATGCATTGGAGAAGGAAATGGCAACCCACTTCAGTGTTCTTGCCTGGAGAATCCCAGGGACGGTGGAGCCTGGTGGGCTGCTGTCTATGGGGTCGCACAGAGTCGGACACAACTGAAGCGACTTTGCAGCAGCAGCAGCAGCATAGCTTTTCTTCCAAGGAGCAAGCATCTTTTAATTTCATGGCTGCAGTCACCATCTGCAGTGATTTTGGAGCCCAAGAGAATAAAGTCTCTCACTATTTCCATTGTTTCCCCCTGTATTTTCCATGAAGTGATGGGACTGGATGCCATGATCTTAGTTTTCTGAATGTTGAATTTTAACTCAACTTTTTCATACTCCTCTTTCACTTTCATCAAGAGGCTCTTTAGTTCTTCACCTTCTGCCATAAGGGTGGTGTCATCTGCATATCTGAGGTTATTGGTATTTCTCCCAGCAATCTTGATTCCAGCTTGTGCTTCATCCAGTCCAACATTTCTCATGATGTGTACTCTGCATATAAACTAAATAAACAGGGTGACAGTATACAGCCTTGACATACTCCTTTCCCAATTTGGAGCCAGTCTGTTGTTCCATGTCAGGTTCTAACTGTTGCTTCTTGATCTACATACAGATTTCTCAAGATGCAGATCAGGTGGTTTGATATTCCCATCTCTTTAAGAACTTTCCACAGTTTGTTGTGATCCACACAGTCAAAGGCTTTGGCATAGTAAATAAAGCAGAAATGGCGTGCTGCAGTCCATGGGGTTGCAAAGAGTCAGACAGGACTGAGTGACTGAACTGAACTGACTGAGATATTGTCTGGCGCTCTCTTGCTTTTTTGATGACCCAATGGATGTTGGCAATTTGATTTCTGGTTCCTCTGCCTTTTCTGCCACTAAGCGTGGCAGAGAGGAGCCACCCCACGTCCGAGGTCAGGGGCAGAAGCCAGGAGGACCCATGCCTGAAGGGTGGTGGCCAAGAGGAGTTACCCCACTCTGAGGTCAGGGGCAGCTGCCGAGAGTACCAGACTGCGACAGCGCAGGAACAGCCGAGAGGAGCTACCCCGTGTCCGAGGTCAGGGGGCCAGCCAAAAGGAGATACCCAGAGTCCGAGGTCAGGGGCAGCGACAAGAGGAGTTACCCAGCGTCCCAGGTCAGGGGCAGCGACGAGAGGAGATACCCCATGCTCCTAAGCCCGAGGCCAGGGGCGGTGGCCAGGAGGACCAACCCCACGTCCAAGGAGCCATGGCTATGTGGGCACAGGAGGGCCTAGAGGAGCTGTCCCACATTGAAGGTCAGGAAGGGCGGCGGTGAGGAGATACCCCTCGTCCAAGGTGAGGAGCAGTGGCTGCACTTTGCTGGAGCAGCCGTGAAGAGATACCCCACGTCCAAGGTAAGAGAAACCCAAGTAAGACGGTAGGTGTTGCAAGAGGGCATCAGAGGGCAAACACACTGAAACCATACTCACAGAAAACTAGTCAATCTAATCACACTAGGACCACAGCCTTGTCTAGCTCAATGAAACTAAGCCATGCCCGTGGGGCAACCCAAGATGGGCGGGTCATGGTGGAGAGATCTGACAGAATGTGGTCCATTGGAGAAGGGAATGGCAAACCACTTCAGTATTCTTGCCTTGAGAACCCCATGAACAGTATGAAAAGGCAAAATGATAGGATACTGAAAGAGAAACTCCCCAGGTCAGTAGGTGCCCAATATGCTACTGGAGATCAGTGGAGAAATAACTCCAGAAAGAATGAAGGGATGGAGCCAAAGCAAAAAGAATACCCAGTTTGTGGATGTGACTGGTGATAGAAGCAAGGTCTGATGCTGTAAAGAGCAATATTGCATAGGAACCTGGAATGTCAGGTCCATGAATCAAGGCAAATTGGAAGTGGTCAAACAAGAGATGGCCAGAGTGAATGTCAACATTCTAGGAATCAGCGAACTGAAATGGACTGGAATGGGTGAATTTAACTCAGATGACCATTATATTTACTACTGTGGGCAGGAATCCCTCAGAAGAAATGGAGTGGCCATCATTCTCAACAAAAGAGTCCGAAATGCAGTACTTGGATGCAATCTCAAAAACGACAGAATGATCTCCATTAGTTTCCAAGGCAAACCATCCAATGTCACAGTAATCCAAGTCTATGCCCCAACCAGTAACGCTGAAGAAGCTGAAGTCGAACGGTTCTATGAAGACCTACAAGACCTTTTAGAACTAACACCCAAAAAAAGATGTCCTTTTCATGATAGGGGACTGAAATGCAAAAGTAGGAAGTCAAGAAACACCTGGAGTAACAGGCAAATTTGGGCTTGGAATACGGAATGAAGCAGGACAAAGACTAATAGAGTTTTGCCAAGAAAATGCACTGGTCATAACAAACACCCTCTTCCAACAACACAAGAGAAGACTCTACACATGGACATCACCAGATGGTCAACACCGAAATCAGATCGATTATATTCTTTGCAGCCAAAGATGGAGAAGCTCTATACAGTCAGCAAAAACAAGACCAGGAGCTGACTGTGGCTCAGACCATGAACTCCTTATTGCCAAATTCAGACTTAAATTGAAGAAAGTAGGGAAAACAACTAGACCATTCAGGTATGACCTAAATCAAATCCCTTATGATTATACAGTGGAAGTGAGAAATAGATTTAAGGGCCTAGATCTGATAGATAGATAGAGTGCCTGATGAACTATGGAATGAGGTTCGTGACATTGTACAGGAGACAGGGATCAAGACCATCCCCATGGAAAAGAAATGCAAAAAAGCAAAATGGCTGTCTGGGGAGGCCTTACAAATAGCTGTGCAAAGAAGAGAAGCAAAAAGCAAAGGAGAAAAGGAGAGATATAAACATCTGAATGCAGAGTTCCAAAGAATAGCAAGAAGAGATAAGAAAGCCTTCTTCAGCGATCAATGCAAAGAAATAGAGGAAAATAACAGAATGGGAAAGACTAGGGATCTCTTCAAGAAAATCAGAGATACCAAAAGAACATTTCATGCAAAGATGGGCTCGATAAAGGACAGAAATGGTATGGACCTAACAGAAGCAGAAGATATTAAGAAGAGGTGGCAAGAATACACAGAAGAACTGTACAAAAAAGATCTTCACGACCCAGATAATCACGATGGTGTGATCACTGACCTAGAGCCAAACATCCTGGAATGTGAAGTCAAGTGGGTCTTAGAAAGCATCATTGCGAACAAAGCTAGTGGAGGTGATGGAATTCCAGTTGAGCTATTTCAAATCCTGAAAGATGATGCTGTGAAAGTGCTACACTCAATATACCAGCAAGTTTAGAAAACTCAGCAGTGGCCACAGGACTGGAAAAGGTCACTTTTCATTCCAATCCCAAAGAAAGGCAATGCCAAGGAGTGCTCAAACTACCGCACAATTGCACTCATCTCACACGCTAGTAAAGTAATGCTCAAAATTCTCCAAGCCAGGCCTCAGCAATATGTGAACCGTGCACTTCCTGATGTTCAAGCTGGTTTTAGAAAAGGCAGAGGAACCAGAGATCAAATTGCCAACATCTGCTGGATCATGGAAAAACCAAGAGAATTCCAGAAAAGCATCTATTTCTGCTTTATTGACTATGCCAAAGCCTTTGACTGTGTGGATCACAACAAACTGTGGAAAATTCTGAAAGAAATGGGAATACCAGACCACCTGATCTGCCTCTTGTGAAATGTGTATGCAAGTCAGGAAGGAACAGTTAGAACTGGACATGGAACAACAGACTGGTTCCAAATAGGAAAAGGAGTTCGTCAAGGCTGTATATTGTCACCCTGTTTATTTAACTTATACGCAGAGTACATCATGAGAAACGCTGGGCTGGAAGAAGCACAAGCTGGAATCAAGATTGCTGGGAGAAATATCAATCACCTCAGATATGGAGGTGACACCACCCTTATGGCAGAAAGTGAAGAGGAACTCAAAAGCCTCTTGATGAAAGTGAAAGTGGAGAGTGAAAGGGTTGGCTTAAAGCTCAACATTCAGAAAACGAAGATCATGGCATCTGGTCCCATCACTTCATGGGAAATAGATGGGGAAACAGTGGAAACAGTGTCAGACTTTCTTTTTGTGGGCTCCAAAATCACTGCAGATGGTGACTGCAGCCATGAAATTAAAAGATGCTTACTCCGTGGAAGGAAAGTTATGACCAATCTAGATAGCATATTCAAAAGCAGAGACATTCTTTGCCAACAAAGGTTCGCCTAGTCAAGGCTATGGTCTTTCCTGTGGTCATGTATGGATGTGAGAGCTGGACTGTGAAGAAGGCTGAGTGCCAAAGAATTGATGCTTTTGAACTGTGGTGTTGGAGAAGACTCTTGAGAATCCTTTGGACTGCAAGGAGATCCAACTAGTCCATTCTGACGGAATTCAGCCCTGGGATTTCTTTGGGAGGAATGATACTGAAGCTGAAACTCCAGTACTTTGTCCACCTCATGCGAAGAGTTAACTCATTGGAAAAAACTCTGATGCTGGGAGGGATTGGGGGCAAGAGGAGAAGGGGACAACAGAGGATGAGATGGCTGAATGGCATCACTGACTCGATGAATGTGAGTCTGAGTGAACTCTGGCCATTGATGATGGACAGGGATGCCTGGCGTGCTGTGATTCATGGGGTCGCAAAGAGTTGGACATGACTGAGTGACTGATCTGATGTGATCTGATCTGCCTTTTCTAAATCCAGCTTGAACATCTGGATGTTCATGGTTCACATACTGTTGAAGCCTGGCTTGGAGAATTTTGAACATTACTTTGCTAGCGTGTGCTGCTGCTGCTAAGTCACTTCAGTTGTGTCCAACTTTGTGCGACCTCATAGACAGCAGCCCACCAGACTCCCCTGTCCCTGGGATTCTCCAGTCAAGAACTCTGGAGTGGGTTGCCATTTCCTTCTCCAGTGCTTGAAAGTGTGAGATGAGTGCAATACTGCAGTAGTTTGAACATTCTTTGACATTGCCTTTCTTTGGGATTGGAATGAAAACTGACCTTTTCCAGTCCTGTGGCCACTGCTGAGTTTTCCAAATTTGCTGGCATATTGAGTGCCGCACTTTCACAGCATTATCTTTCAGGATTTGAAATAGCTCCACTGGAATTCCATCACCTCCACTAGCTTTGTTTGTAATGATGCTTCCTAAGGCCCACTTGACTTCGCATTTCAGGATGTCTGGCTCTAGGTGAGTGATCACACTATTGTGGTTTTCTGGATCATGAAGATCTTTTTTGTATAGTTCTTCATCAAGATTGCTGGGAGAAATATCAATAACCTCAGATATGCAGATGATACCACCCTTATGGCAGAAAGTGAAGAGGAACTAAAAAGCCTCTTGATGAAAGTGAAAGTGGAGAGTGAAAAGGTTGGCTTAAAGCTCAACATTCAGAAAACGAAGATCATGGCATCTGGTCCCATCACTACATGGGAAATAGATGGAGAAACAGTGGAAACAATGTCAGACTTTCTTTTTGTGGGCTCCAAAATCACTGCAGATGGTGACTGCAGCCATGAAATTAAAAGATGCTTACTCCTTGGAAGGAAAGTTATGACCAACCTAGATAGCATATTCAAAAGCAGAGACATTCTTTGCCAACAAAGGTTCGCCTAGTCAAGGCTATGGTCTTTCCTGTGGTCATGTATGGATGTGAGAGCTGGACTGTGAAGAAGGCTGAGCGCCGAAGAATTGATGCTTTTGAACTGTGGTGTTGGAGAAGACTCTTGAGAGTCCCTTGGACTGCAAGGAGATCCAACTGGTCCATTCTGAAGGAGATCAGCCCTGGGATTTCTTTGGAAGGAATGATGCCAAAGCTGAAACTCCAGTATTTTGGCCACCTCATGTGAAGAGTTGACTCATTGGAGAAGACTCTGATGCTGGGAGGGATTGAGGGCAGGAGGAGAAGGGGACGACAGAGGATGAGATGGCTGGATGGATGGCTCCGAGAGCTGGTGATGGACAGGGAGGCCTGGCGTGCTGCAGTTCATGGGGTCGCAAAGAGTCAGACACGACTGAGTGACTGATCTGATCTGATCTCTGTGTATTCTTCTTAATATCTTACATTAGAAAAGGATAAAACTCTATGACAAGTAATAATGTAAGCTTCTACCTTAAGCTAGTAACATACGAACTAATTAAACACATACTCAGTAGAAAACAAATAATCAATGATGTAAAAAACCAGAAAAAATAATAACATCGATTAAAACAAAGATGATTATTTGAAAAGATTAATATAATTAATATTGGAAAATATTGGAAAAGACCGTGATGCTGGGAAAGATTGAGGGCAGGAGAAGAAAGGGTGACAGAGGATGAGATGGTTGAATGGCATCATCAACTCAATGGACATGAGTTTGAGCAAACTCTGGGAGATAGTGAAGGGCAGGGAAGCCTGACATGCTGCAGTCTATGGGGTGGCAAAAAATCAGACATAACTTAATGACTGAACAACAATATTGACGAAGGAACCAAAAGGATATAAATATTACCAATATCAATAATGAAAAAGGAAATATCTCAAACATCTTACACACATTATAAGGGTAACTAACACAGTATTATAAACAACTTGATGTTAATGAACTTGACAGCCTGTATGAAATGGACAAACCCCTTGAAAGACAATAAAAATTATTTCAAAAATTGATAGACAACCTAAATATCAATCAAAGACATTAATTCATAGTAAACTGCCTACAGATAAACTTGTGCATTGAAATGGTTTAAATGGTGAATTGTATGAAACATTCAAGGCAGAAATACCACCAACCCAACATAAACTCACTTTGAAAATATAGCAGAAGAAACACATCTCATTTTATAGGGAAGCAGTATCCTGATATTAAAGCCAGACAAAATATTAAAAGAAAGCTAAGACCGATATCCCTCAAGAGCATGGGTCAAAACTTTTTTGCAAAATATTAGCAAACCAAAAATGATACATATATAAAAAGCATAATATACTATGACTACTGCTGCTGCTGCTAAGTCGCTTCAGTCGTGTCCAACTCTGTGCGACCCCACAGAAGGAAGCCCACCAGACTCCCCCGTCCCTGGGATTCTCCAGGCAAGAACACTGGAGTGGGTTGCCATTTCCTTCTCCAATGCATGAAAGTGAAAAATGAAAGTGAAGTCGCTCAGTCGTGTCCAACTCTTAGCGACCCCATGGACTGGAGCCTACCAGGATCCTCCGTCCATGGGATTTTCCAGGCAAAAGTACTGGGGTGGGGTGCCATCGCCTTCCCCGACTAAGTGGTATTTATTCCAGAACTAGAAGATTGATGAATATTAAAAATCAGTTAATGTAGTTAACTTTATTACAATGGAGGAGAAATACTATTTAGTCCTTTGAATTGATGCAAGAAAAACATCTGAAAAAATTCAACATCTATCCATTATAATAATCTCCCAGAAAATGAAGAATTGAAGGGAACCTCCTCAATCTGATAGAAGCCCAGTGATTTCACATCTCTGCTGCTGCTGCTGCTTCTGCTGCTGCTAAGTCGCTTCAGTCGTGTCCAACTCTGTGTAACGCCATAGATGGCAGCCCACCAGGCTCCCCCATCCCTGGGATTCTCCAGGCAAGAACACTGGAGTGGGTTGCCATTTCCTTCTCCAATGCATGAAAGTGAAAAGTGAAAGTGAAGTTGCTCAGTTGTGTCCGACCCTCAGCGACCCCATGGACTGCAGCCTACCAGGCTCCTCCATCCATGGGATTTTCCAGGCAAGAGTACTGGAGTGGGGTGCCATTGCCTTCTCCACAAATATTCACATCTCTACAAATATACTAAAGTCACTAAATTATGCACTTTAAATGGCTTAATTTTGAAGCATGTGAATTATATCTCAATAAAGCTATTTTAAAATATATCACTTAATGGTGAAACCTGAATCCTTTTTGCTCCAAGATTATGATGAGTACAGAACCAGTATGGACCTAACAGAAGTAGAAGATATTAAGAAAAGGTGGCAAGAATACACAGAAGAGCTATACAAAAAGATTTTCGTGACTCAGATAACCATGATGGTGTGATCACTCACCTAGAGCCAGACATCCTGGAATGTGAAATCAAGTAGATCTTAGAAAGGATCATTATGAGCAAAACTAGTGGAGGTGATGGAATTCCAGCTGAGCTATTTCAAGTCCTAAAGTATGATGCTGTTAAAGTGCTGCATTCAATATGGCAGCAAATTTGGAAAACTCAGCAGTGACCACAGGACTGGAAAAGGTCAGTTTTCATTCCAATCCAGAGAAAGGCAATGCCAAACAATGCTCAAATTACTGCACAATTGTACTCATTTCACACGCTAGCAAAGTAACACTCAAAATTCTCCAAGCCAGGCTTCAACAGTATGTGAACTGAGAACTTCCAGATGTTCGAACTTGATTTGGAAAAGGCAGAGGAACCAGAAATCAAGTTGCCAACATCTGTCGGATCATGGAATAAGCAAGGGATTTCCAAAAAACATCTACTTCTGCTTTATTGACTACACGAAAACCTTTGACTGTGTGGATGACAACAAACTTGGAAAATTCTTAAAAAGATGAGAATACCAGACCACCTTACCCACCTCCTGAGAAATCTGTATGCAGATCAAGAAGAAACAGTTAGAACCTGACGTGGAAAACAGACTGTTCCAAATTGAGAAAGGAGTATGTCAAGGCTGTATATTGTCACCCTCTTTATTTAATTTATATGCAGAGTACACATCATGAGAAATGCTGGACTGGATGAAGCACAAGCTGGAATCAAGATTGCTGGGATAAATAACCTCAGATATGCAGATGAAACCACCCTTATGGCAGAAAGTGAAGAGGAACTGAAGAGCCTCTTGATGAAAGTGAAAGAAGAGAATGAAAAAGTTGGGTCAAAACTCAACATTCAGAAAACTAAGATCATGGCATCTAGTCCCATTGCTTCATGGGAAATAGATGGGGAAGCAATGGAAACAGTGAGAGACTTTATTTTGGGGGGCTCAAAAATCACTGAAGATAGTGACTCCAGCCAGGAAATTAAAAGACACTTGCTTCTTGGAAAGCTGTGACCAACCTAGACAGCATATTAAAAAGCAGAGACATTATTTTACCAACAAAGTTCCGTCTAGTCAAAGCTAGGTTTTTCCAGTAGTTAGGTATGGATGTGAGAGTTGAACCATAAAGAAAGCTGAGCACTGAAGAACTGATGTTTTTGAACTGTGGTGTTGGAGAAGACTCTTGAGAGTCCCTTGGACTGCAAGGAGATCCAACCAGTCTATCCTAAAGGAAATCAATCCTGAATATTCATTGTAAGGACTGATGCTGAAGCTGAAACTCCAATACTTTTGCCACCTGATGCGAAGAACTGACTCATTGGAAAAGACCGTGATGCTGGGAAAGATTGAAGGCAGGAGGAGAAGGGGATGACAGAGGATGAGACGATTGGATGGCATCTCTGACTCGATGGACATGAGTTTGCGCAAGCTCTGGGAGTTGGTGATGGACAGGGAAGCCTGGCATGCTGTAGTCCCTGGGACCACAAGGAGTCAGACACAACTGAGCAACTGAACTGAACTAAGATGAGGATGTTCACTCTTTCCACTTATTCAACGGTCTAGTAGAAACTCTTACCAGTGCAATAAGGAAAAGAAATAAAAAGTTATCCAAATTAGCTATAAGTAAAACCACCTTTTTTTTTTTCATAGATGACATGATCGAACATGTTGCAAATCCTCACAAATCTACCAAAGGAGGAAAAAAAAACCTGGTAGAACTAGTAAGTTATTTTAGTAAGATTTCAGGATACAAAATTAGTGTATAAAAATCAATTGTGTTTATTTGCATATTATATATAATTTGTATATTAGAAATAAGCAAATAGAAATTAGAATAATAACTAAGACACCATTTGCAATAGCATCCCCAAACATAAAATACATGAAACCTCTACTATGAAAAATATAAATTTTTTATGAGAAATTAATGAACAAATGGATTGATTTACCTTGTTTAGGGCTTCCCTTGCGGCTCAACTTGTAAAGAATCTGCCTGCAATGCGGGAGACCTGGGTTTGATACCTGGGTTGGAAAGATACCCTGGAGAAGGGAACAACTACCCACTCGAGTATTCTGGCCTGGAGGATTCCATGGACTGTATAGTCCATGGTGTCTCAAAAGTTGGGCATGACTGAGCGACTTTCAAAAGGAATCCACCTTGTTTATAGTTTGAAAGACCGAATATTGTTATAGTTTCAACTCTCTACAAATCGATTTCTAGAGTCAATGAAATCTCAGCATAATCAATATTGTTTTTGAGTCAATATTATTAAAATGTCACTTCTCTCTAAAATGATTTATAGATTCAATTAAATCCTAATAAAAATCCCAGAAGGCTTTCTTGTAGTAAATTTCAAGCTGATTCTAAAATTTATATGGATATCTAAGTGCCTGGAATGGCCAGAATATTTTTGAAAAAGAAGAGTAAAGTTAGAAAACTTACTGATCTCAACATTTACCGTAAAGCTCTAGTAATCAAGACAGTGTGTATTGGCATAAGTTTAGACACATAGATCAACGAAATATAATAGAGTCCAAAAATAGGCCCACATATGTAAGGTCAATTGATTTTCAATACAGATGCCAGGGTAATTCAATATGGAAAGGATTACTTTTTCAACAAATGGTCTGGAACAACTTATCGACATAGAGAAAAAATGAACCTCAACCCTCTATCACACACTAAAATTAATGTGAGATGGATCATAGCCCTAAATGCTAAAACTATGAAGCTTTTAGAATAAATTTTGTAACCTTTAGGTAGAAAAAAATTTCTTAAGACACAAAAGCATGAATATAAAATGTTTAAATTGGGCTACATTAAAATTTAAAGCTTCTGTTCATCGTAATATACTAGTAAGAAAATGAAAATGCAAAGGCAAACCCCAGACTGGCAGAAAATATCAATATATGTCTGACAAAGGATAGCTTTCCAGCATTTTTTTTAAAAAAACCTCTTGTGACTCACTAGTAGAACCAATAAAAAGTCTGCACAAAAATGGACAAATCTGAACAAACTCTTCACCAAAAATGATAGACAGCCAATATATTCATGAAAAGATCTCCCCTGTCATTCATCATTAAGGAAATGAAAATTAAAACCATCACATGATCTCACTACACATCCATTATTACATTAGAGGAGGTGTAGTTATAATGAGCGACAATACCAGCTGTTGGCACACGATGTGCCTGGCACTCTGGTACCCTGCTGATGGGAATGTAAAATTTTATGGCCACTTTGGAAAAGAGTTTTGGCAGTTTCTCATACAGTTAAACATATATTTACCATATGATCAAGCAGTTCACTCTTAGGTATTTATCCAAGAAAAATGAAGGCATATGTGCACATACAGAATTGTTCGTGAATATTCCTCTCACTTTTATTTGATGGAATCCAAACAGAACAACACCAATGCCTATCAACAGATGAATGTACAAGTGAAAGCTTTAACAATGGGATGCTATTCATTAAAGTTAGTAAACTAAGACACAACAACATGGATCAGCCTCAAAACAAGTATAGTAAGTGAAAGAAGTCAGACACAAAGGTGTAGATATTGTATGGCATTCGGTGTAATGAAACACTAGAAAAGAAAAGTGTCCCATGTATTTACAGAAAGCAGATCCCTGGCTCCCTGAATACAGTGATGGGGTGAGATCAACTGGGGAGAAGACTGAGGCAATAACCTTTTGGAGTGATGGCAATGCTAATTATTTTGACTTTAGTGTTGATAACCTTGTCTAAAGTCATTGAATGCACCCTTAAGGTGAGAAAAGTAAATTCTACACCATTAAAATTGTCATAGTGTGTAGTATTTGCTCTGTTTTTGAGGGGCAGGGTCTTGGACTCAGTGTAGGGAAACTTCATAGGTGTAGACAGTTTCTCCATCGTAAGAAGCCTTTTCTGTACTGGGTACTGTGTCACGCATTCTTGTGCCAAAAGCATTATTGGGATGGAATGCAGTGGGTTGAGGGAAAAAATAAGAAATGAGGAAGGACAGGATATCTGTGAGTTGATTTAGTCAACAAATATTTACTGACCATCTTATATGTGCCAGCATGGCCTTAGGTGGGGCTTCTCAGGTGGCTCAGTAGGAAAGAATCCACCTGCCAATGAAGGAGATGCAGGAGACACAGATTCAATATATGGGTCAGGAAGATCCCCTGGAGCAGGAAATGGCAACCCACCCCAGTATTCTTGCCTGGAAATATCCCGACAGGGCTCCAGTCCATGGGATCACAAAGAGTCAGACATGACTAAGCAACTGAACACGAACATGCATGTTCTAGGTACCCGACATATAAAGGTGAATATAAGTGGTCCTTGACCTGTAAGAACTCACAGTCTACCACAATGCAAACTAACGTACAGTCTTATAAATGCTATAATAGAAATACAACCAACTTACATGGGATGTGCAATTAACTTCTCAGTGGGTTTATCACCAGGAGGTGACATTTGCATTTGTTTTTTAAATTAAATCCCAAGTTCAGTTCAGTCGCTCAGTCGTGTCCGACTCTTTGCGACCCCATGAATCGCAGCACGCCAGGACTCCCTGTCCATCACCATCTCCCGGAGTTCACTCAAATTCACGTCTTTCGAGTCAGTGATGCCATCCAGACATCTCATCCTCTGTCGTCCCCTTTTCCTCCTGCCCTCAATCCCTCCCAGCATCAGGGTCTTCTCCAATGAGTTAACTCTTCACATGAGGTGGCCAAAGTACTGGAGTTTCAGCCTTAGTATCAGTCCTTCCAAAGAACACCCAGGACTGATCTCCTTTAGAATGGACTGGTTGGACCTCCTTTCAGTCCAAGGGACTCTCAAGAGTCTTCTCCAACACCACAGTTCAAAAACATCAATTCTTCGGTGCTCAGCTTTCTTCACAGTCCAACTCTCACATCCATACATGACCACAGGAAAAAACATAGCCTTGACTAGATGGACCTTTGTTGGCAAAGTAATGTCTCTGCTTTTGAATATGCTATCTAGGTTGGTCATAACTTTCCTTCCAAGGAGCAAGCGTCTTTTAATTTCATGGCTGCAATCACCATCTGCAGTGATTTTGGAGCCCCCCAAAATAAAGTCTGACACTGTTTCCACTGTTTCCCCATCTATTTCCCATGAAGTGATGGGACCAGATGCTATGATCTTCATTTACTGAATGTTGAGCTTTAAGCCAACTTTTTCACTCTCCACTTTCACTTTCATCAAGAGGCTTTTTAGTTCCTCTTCACTTAATGCCTTAAGGGTGGTGTCACCTGCATATCTGAGGTTATTGATATTTCTCCCGGCAATCTTGATTCCAGCTTGTGCTTCTTCCAGCCCAGTGTTTCTCATGATGTACTCTGCATATAAGTTAAATAAACAGGGTGACAATATACAGCCTTGCATACTGTTTTTCCTATTTGGAACCAGTCTGTTGTTCCATGTCCAGTTCTAACTGTTGCTTCCTGACCTGCATATAAATTTCTCAAGAGGCAGGTCAGGTGGTCTGGTATTCCCATCTCTTTCAGAATTTTCCGGTTTCTTGTGATCCACACAGTCAAAGGCTTTGGCATAGTCAATAAAGCAGAAATAGATGCTTTTCTGGAACTCTCGTGCTTTTTTGATGATCCAGTGGATGTTGGCAATTTGAACTCTGGTTCCTCTGCCTTTTCTAAAACCACCTTGAACATCTGGTAGTTCATAGTTCATGTATTGCTGATACTTGGCTTGGAGAATTTTGAGCATTACCTTACTAGGGTCTGAGATGAGTGCAATTGTGCAGTAGTTTGAGCATTCTTTGGCATTGCCTTTCTTTGGGATTGGAATGAAAACTGACCTTTTCCAATCCTGTGGCCACTGTTGAGTTTTCCAAATTTGCTGACGTATTGAGTGTAGCACTTTCACAGCATCATCTTTCAGGATTTGAAAGAGCTCAACTGGAATTCCATCACTTCCACTAGCTTTGTTCATAGTGATGCTTTCTAAGGCCCACTTGACTTCACATTCCAGGATGTCTGGCTCTAGGTGAGTGATCATACCATCGTGATTATCTTGGTTGAGTAGATCTTTTTTGTACAGTTCTGTGTATTCTTGCCACCTCTTCTTAATATGTTCTGCTTCTGTTAGGTCCATACCATTTCTGTCCTTTATTGAGCCCATCTTTGCATGAAATGTTCCCTTGGTATCTCTAATTTTCTTGAAGAGATCTCTAGTCTTTCCCATTCTGTTGTTTTCCTCTATTTCTTTGCATTGATCACTGAGGAAAACTTTCTTATCTCTTCTTGCTATTCTTTGGAACTCTGCATTCAGATGTTTATATCTTTCCTTTTCTCCTTTGCTTTTGGCTTCTCTTCTTTTCACAGCTATTTGTAAGGCCTCCCCAGACAGCCATTTTGCTTTTTTGTGTTTCTTTTCCATGGGGAGGTCTTGGTCCCTGTCTCCTGTACAATGTCATGAACCTCATTCCATAGTTCATCAGGCACTCTATCAGATCTAGGCCCTTAAATCTATTTCTCACTTCCACTGTATAATCATAAGGGATTTGATTTAGGTCATACCTGAATGGTCTAGTGGTTTTCCCTACTTTCTTCAATTTCAGTCTGAATTTGGCAATAAGGGAGTTCATGATCTGAGCCACAGTCAGCTCCTGGTCTTATTTTTGCTGACTGTATAGAGCTTCTCCATCTTTGGCTGCAAAGAATATAATCAATCTGATTTCAGTGTTGATCATCTGGTGATATCCATGTGTAGAGTCTTCTCTTGTGTTGTTAGAAGAGGGTGTTTACTATGACCAGTGTGTTCTCTTGGCTAAACTCTATTAGCCTTTGCCCTGCTTCATTCCGTATTCCAAGGCCAAATTTGCCTGTTACTCCAGGTGTTTCTTGACTTCCTACTTTTGCATTTCAGTCCCCTATCATGAAAAGGACATCTTTTTTTGGGTGTTAGTTCTAAAAGGTCTTGTAGGTCTTCATAGAACTGTTCAACTTCAACTTCTTCAGCATTTCTGGTTGGGCATAGACTTGGATTACTGTGATATTGGATGGTTTGCCTTAGAAGCGAACAGAGATCATTCTGTCATTTTTGAGACTGCATCCAAGTACTGCATTTCAGACTCTTTTGTTGACCATGATGGCTACTTCATTTCTTCTAAGGGATTCCTGCCCACAGTAGTAGATATAATGGTCATCTGAGTTAAATTCACCCATTCCAGTCCATTTTAGTTTGCTGATTCCTAGAATGTTGACATTCACTCTTGCCATCTCCTGTATGACCACTACCAATTTGCCTTGATTCATGGACCTGACATTCCAGGTTCCTATGCAATATTGCTCTTTATAGCATCAGACCTTGCTTCTATCACCAGTCACATCCACAAACTGGGTATTCTTTTTGCTTTGGCTCCATCCCTTCATTATTTCTGGAGTTATTTCTCCACTGATCTCCAGTAGCATATTGGGCACCTACTGACCTGGGGAGTTTCTCTTTCAGTATCCTATCATTTTGCCTTTTCATACTGTTCATGGGGTTCTCAAGTCAAGAATACTGAAGTGGTTTGCCATTCCCTTCTCCAGTGGACCACATTCTGTCAGATCTCTCCACCATGACCCGCCCATCTTGGGTTGCCCCACGGGCATGGCTTAGTTTCATTGAGCTAGACAAGGCTGTGGTCCTAGTGTGATTAGATTGACTAGTTTTCCGTGAGTATGGTTTCAGTGTGTTTGCCCTCTGATGCCCTCTTGCAACACCTACCGTCTTACTTGGGTTTCTCTTACCTTGGATGTGGTGTATCTCTTCACGGCTGCTCCAGCAAAGTGCAGCCACTGCTCCTTACCTTGGACGAGGGGTATCTCCTCACTGCCTCCCCTCCTGACCTTGAATGTGGAGTAGCTCCTCTCGGCCCTCCTGCGCCTGCGCAGCCACTGCTCCTTGGTCATGGGGTTGCCACTGTGAGTCTGGGTGGACAGATGCAGATGTAACTGGAGGCTTTGGGGTGGCGGGATGCAGACAGCAGCTGGGCCAGGCACTCACGTCCAGTCTCCAAGGACAACTCCACGCACTGCCTGCCGGCCTGGCAGGAGCCACTCCCACATCTGTCAAGGTCGGTCTCACACTGCACATCTGTGTATCCTGCAGGATAAACGGCCAGTGGTTAAGGTCAAATGCTTTGGAACCATACATATATAGATGGGAATCCTGGCCCTGCTTCTTACTCCTTCCGTTATGGCTCATTCACATAGTTGTACAGCAGAAACCCATACAACAAAGCAACTATCCTCCAATTAAAAATAAATTTAAAAGGTAATAACAAAGACAGACTTACAGATATAGAGAACAGATTTGTGGTTGCCAAGGGAGATGGGGGAGAGGACTGGGAGTTTGGGATTAGCAGATGCAAACAATTACATATGAGATGGACAAACAGCAAGGTTCTTTGTGTAGCACAGGGGACTGTACACAGTATCCTGGGATAGGCCATATTGAAAAGAATATGAAAATGAATCACTATAGGTATAACCAAGTCACCTGCTGTATAGCAAAAAATAAAATAAAAAAATTATAATACAACATTATAATTCAATTATATGTCAATAAAATTTAAATAAAATAATGAAAACATGCAAATAAGTGAGTATCAAAATAGGGGGCCATGAGGTAATGGTGCATATCGGGTGTGATAATTACAGTATCAGGCATGTATACGCTTGAGTAGGTGATTGGTGTTGTAGTAGGGAGAGTGTAGGCTAAGCTGAAGAGTCAGACACGACTGGACGACTTCACTTTGACTTTTCACTTTCATACATTGGAGGAGGAAATGGCAACCCACTCCAGTGTTTTTGCCTGGAGAATCCCAGGGACAGTGGGGCCTGGTAGGCTGCCGTCTATGGGGTTGCACAGAGTTGGACACAACTGAAGTGACTTAGCAGCAGCAGCATCAGGCTAAGCTGCTCTAACAGAGACAAAGAAAAGGTGAGGGAAAGAAGAGTATTTTGGGCAGGAGTTGTCCATAAACAAAAGCATGAAAGCACTGTTTTGGAATGTGAGAAGTCCAGCCATGTGAGAGAGTTGGGGAATTGGAGCAGGGCAGAGGGGAATATATAACTTGTAGGTCAGGGTACAGTCGGACCATGATGTATGGTGTTAAGGACCTTGAACTCTATTTTGTAACAGTGCATTCTTATTGCAGATTCCTAAGAAGGCCAGTGATCTAATTAGGAAGGCGGAGAAGGCAATGGCACCCCACTCTAGTACTCTTGCCTGGAAAATCCCATGGACAGAGGAGCATGGTGGGCTGCACGTCCATGGGGTCCCTAAGGGTCGGACATGACTTAGCGACTTCACTTTCACTTTTCACTTTCCTGCATTGGAGAAGGAAATGGCAAGCCACTCCAGTGTTCTTGCCTGGAGAATCCCAGGGACGGGGGAGCCTGGTGGGCTGCCGTCTCTGGGGTCGCACGGAGTTGGACACGACTGAAGTGACTTAGCAGTAGCAGTCTACTGATGGTATGGGGGATGACTAGCAAGACTTAAGGGCAGAGAGTCTAGCAACTTGGTTATTGCAGTCATTCAACCAAGAGATTGTGAAAGTATGTATCAAGGTGGTGGCTGGCGCATAGAAGGTTCTGATCTGAGATGTCTTTAAAGAAGTAGTCGGTAGGACTTGGTGACTCCTTGAAGAGGGAGCTTAGTGACAGGGACCAGTTGAGGATGAGTCTGAGATTGCTAGCTTGGGTGTCTGGATGGATGGTGTTGAAATAAATCTCTAGACCCAAGATGGAGTCTCTCCTGCCTGGGGTACCATGTCATCAAACCAAATGTTAGATAACTTTGCGTCTTTGTAAATGCTCTGCTTGAACAGAGGTGCGGTATAACTGTATTCAGTCATCGAGTCCCCAAACACCAAACACCAAGCTCACTCTGGGCTTTCTCACCCCAAACATGGCTGGCTATATTTTCTATTTGTCTTTTCCTTGTTTCTTATTATTTATCCTGTAAAAGTTTCTTGCCTTCTGCCTTACTTTGCAGTTCTCTGAGATTTTCCACTTCCACGATGTTTTAAAGTTTGTTTGTATCCCCTAAATAAAGTTTGTATCTTGCCATTAGTGGATACAGGAAACCCACGAGCAAGAGAGGACTACTATAGTGAGTTAAGAAGTATGAACAGTGGATGCTGTTTTTATGGAAAGCAGTTATTTTGAAAGTGTTTTGGTTGAATTTAAGGGGAGTGTCCTCCAGTATATGTACAATTATTTAACAATTGCATACATGCAGCATTATTCTAACATTTATGTGTATTATAAAACATAACAGATGAGATTAAATAAACATGTAAATTGAAGTTGTAATCTATAGTCTTGGGTACCAGGTCCGGGGTGTGCAATTCCTTTTAGACCCACTGGAGTATAAGAGCCATTGTCAGGCTTGTTTGAAGGATGATGATCCTTCCTTTCTTCTCCTCCTTTCTTTCTGTTTTGTTTTTTTTTTTTCCTGAAATAGGTATGCAAGTCATTACCCACTCTGAGCAATATTTGTAAAACTTTCTTTACATCTGTGGTGCATTGCCCTAGAAGTTCCTCATAGTTTAAATGAAGCAAGATTTAACTATTTTGACACAAACTTTCGCTATGTTACAAAGCATTTCCTCGCTAAAAACTGGATAAGACCAAGAGACAGAGGTTCTGGTAAAAGTCCCAAACTGGACCTAGAGCATGGTCCTTGCCTGGTTTGTCCCAGCAGAGAGGACCAACTGAGGACTTTTCATCTCACCTCACTCCCTCTTCTCCCTAAGATGATGGAGAAAAGGAGAGTGAGGGAATTTGGCTCAGTAGCTCAAACTTAGCACTGGGGACACTTACATTTAAGACTAATGTCACTGCCAAAGTGCTACTCAAATGTATTGAAAGTCCTGCCTTTCTATTTCAAGTTCCTTTTTTGTCTGTGTGAGACCAGTCTGTTGCACATGGAAGGCAAGGGTTTCCAGATTCTAATTTGGAGAATAAAGAACTTATTTTTGACTAATTGGTCCAGTAGGAACTGGAGTAAACCTAAACAGCTCTGGAGGTCTGTGGCAAGGAAACAGAGAGGGGAGAGGGATTTAATCAGCCTTCACCTAGGCAGCCTATTGATGGACTTGGGCTTCTCTGGTGGCTCAGAGGTTAAAGCGTCTGCCTCCAATGTGGGAGACCCAGGTTCGATCCCTGGGTTGGGAAGATCCCCTGAAAAAGGAAATGGTAACCCACTCCAGTACTCTTGCCTGGAGAATCCCATGGACAGAGAAGCCTGGTAGGCTACAGTCCATTGGGTCGCAAAGAGTTGGACACGACTGAGCAACTTCACTTCACTTAAGGTTGACTTAATGTACTTATTTCCCAGGTAAGACTTTAAAATTATTGATACCTAGACCTGATTTCATGATATTTCATTCTCTGGATGATGTTATACTTATGAAAGCAACTAGCCTGGAATTCCTTTTTAGGGTGCACAAGCAGATAAAACCCCACACTTTGTTTGTGTCCAGACTAAACTGGAGAAGTGAAGTAGGTGTATAGAAGCTGTGAGTCTAAGCCCATTAAAGCTGCACTAGCGTTTAAGTCATTTTTCAGCCCATGATGACGTTAGTAATCATTAAAAATCCCTGGTATCCCGAGTCACTGTCAGCTATAATTGAATTGGAGCAATGAGCCTGAGCTCTGCATTCGCTTGAGCTATAAATCATAAACCCATCACCCTCCCGAGCAAAGGCAGAGAGAAATCAGGGAGTACCCTAATAGGGTCCATATGTCGTTGTAAAGAAAGTCTTAAAAAATAATTAGGCTTACAGATCACCATACTTTTGTAGCAAAAATGTACATATGTGACTAAGAAGTGAGAGAACTGACAACGTCAGTGTTTGGCTTCTGTTTTCTGCCATTTTTTAGAAAGAGTAGAATAATTGTTTTACTTAGCTCTGGAAGGGCAGGCCTGGGGACGTTGTGACAGGCGCCCAGGATTGGAGGGGAGCTGCCAGAGTGGGACATGAAGGGTGGGAAGAAACAGGCTCTCAGCTTCGTAGATAAGGAAGCGCACGTTTCAGATAACCCTCTTGGCTTTCTGTCTTCTACCCGAGTGCAAAGAGTTAGTGTTTCTCTTTAAACATTAACGTTACAAAGCCAAATTAACATGGCCACAATTCTGTGAAAATGGTCATAGGCCATTGTTCAGTCGCTAAGTAGTGTCCGACTCTTTGTAACCACATGGACTGCAGCGTGCCAGGCTTCCCTGCTCTTCACTGACTCTGGGAGTTTGTTCAAACTCATGTGCCTTGAGTTGGTGATGCCATCCAACCATCTCATACCCTGTCGCCCCCTTCTCCTCCTGCCCTCAATCTTCAGGGTTTTTTCCCCAATGATTCAACTCTTCCCATCACGTGACCAAAGGTTATTATAGTATGGAAAATGATGCTTTGCTCTCAATCAGACAGATCTGTTTTCAAATTCTGCTTTCTGACCTTGGGCAATTCACTTCACTTATCTGAGCTTCAGTGAATAGGGGATTCATACTTGACTCACAGAGCTCTCAATGTAATGCGCTTCTATGTATCTATCTTCTAACGCTTAACCTATTGTTTTGAAATATAACTCTTTCTCTTCAAATGATTGTGAACTTCCCAGTGGTTCAGATTAAGAACACCCAGCATGAAGCCACTTAGAGGACACATGCTTATTTATCTTTATTTCTCCCTGCCTCACCCACACCTGGCACAATGAGTTGGCTAAAGAATTAAAATGTTGGGGACTTCCTCATCCCTCCTGTGCATCGTATCTTGCGGGGTGAGGTTTAAGCAACTTAACTGTCATGTCCCTGGACATTTGCCATCTAGTTGCAGTTAAGTTAGTTTGGTCCATTGACTCCCTCAGCTAGGAAGTCAGGGATGCTAAATCGAATACTGGCACAATTGCTCTTTGGACTAAGAGGTCTGAATCTGAGTCGGGCTTTCATTCAGTCTCCACTATGGTTTATTGGAAATGCCAAGGTCAAGCTGTGCAATGAAAAGAATGGAGAAAGTGAAAAGTCCTGTAAAAGCTGAAGCAGGAAAAAATAAAAGACAGATAAAAAAAACAAAAACAACTGCAACCCAGTTGGAATGAAATGGTGACCTAGTATGAAATAATCTTTCTTCCCTCAGACAGATGCCTTGGTGGAGTTCCAAACCTAAAACTGAAACCTAACTGAGTGTTCAAACCTACATTCCTTCCACCCCTCATTTCTTGGTATCAAAGTTGAGACATTTCACAAGTTCTGCTACCACTAACTGTATGTGTGTGGGAAAGGGGCAGATAAAATGGGCCAATTAGACTGCAGCCACATCTGTCAAAACTCTAACCCTTCACCTTAGTGAAAATATAATCAAGGATCAAACACAGAAGCCCTGCAGATGTACACAAGCCACATGATGCAGCCTTTGAAAAGACTGTGACGGATGGCCGCTGCTTTCTGAAGGCCTAATGAGAAATCCAGGCTTGGCCCTGCTAGGAATCTTTGCAATCTTAAAGAAAAAAGTAGGTTCTAATTCAGTAACTATTTCATATATCCCAGCAAGATCCTCCCTCCAGACTAAGTTGAAAACATTCCTGACTCTGTTGCTATGCAAAGCAGTTTTCCAATACGTCTTGGAAACCTGTTTGAGATTTGAGAGTGGAATTTGGTTTTCAGTGGCCTCATTTAGGCTTGAGATCTTTTGGTTCACTCCATAATAATGTGAGAGTTCTATTCTTCTTGGACTATGGAGGGTAAATTCTCATCTAAGATACATGTGAATGCAGGATGCATCTTCTATGACACACCCTTATATAACTGATATGAAAAGCAAATAAATAAATAAAAAATGAAGAAATAAAAAAAGTTGGAGTGTCTTTATAAAAAAGTTCACTAAGAGACTCTGAGGGCTTCTCAGGTGGCAATAGTGGCAAAGAGCCCACCTGCCAATGCAGGATAGGTCGGGCATGTTACATCACAGGTGCAGGCCCAAGAAAGCTGAGAAGAAAGTAAAAAATGTGGGCACTGGTAGAAGTCATCCTAACACAGGGTACACAGGTCCTTCCCTCTCCCATGCTGTATGAATATTTGTTGTTGCTGTTCAGTCAGTCAGTCGTGTCCGACTCTTTGTGATCCCATGGACTGCAGCATGCCAGGCCTCTCTGTCCTTCACCATCTCCTGGACATGCTCAAATTCATGTCCATTGAGTTGGTGATGCCATCCAACCATCACATCCTCTGTCATCCCCTTCTCCTCCTGCCTTCAATATTTTCCAGCATCAGGGTCTTTTCTATTAAGTCACCTCTTCACATCAGGTGGCCAAAGTATTGGAGCTTCAGTTTCAGCATCAGTTGCAGCATTGGGATGAATTCTGAACCTGTTCGTTTGGCCTTAGCCCCATTATGGGCATTTGTTTCTATTTCACAGGACAAGATCAAGGAAGGAAGAAAATAGTTAGATGGAAATGAAGATGCTACTCTCAGTATAAAGTCTAGCACTTAGTCTAGCAAATTGGTGTCTGGGGTATTCAATAGGACTAACTGGATTTAATCATTGCTTTGTGAAACTAATCAGAGTGGGGCGAGGTTATCTGATCTAATGGAAGAAGACTTGTAATTAAGAATACATGTTATATGTAAAACTCATGGTGGCCTTGCTGCTTAGAGATTGAGAAGGAGGATAAGTATTGGTCTAGTGCCAACTCACTGTACATGCCTCTCCCAGAAGCGTTTTCTTGAAAGAGCTTTCCCTCCATCGGGACCTGCCATTATGCTATGGTCTAGTGAAAGTGACTGTAATTAAATAGATTAGACTTCTGTTTTTGGTAAAGTAAAAGATTGGGAACAGATCACTCTTTAACCTGAGATGTGGAAAGGCCAGTCTATTTGGGAGTTAAATGATTTTTTGCATTAACTGATACACTCCATGGATTTCCTTTCCTGAATCTAACATTTCAAAATTTAACATTCCTCCTGTGAGAGCTCTGTTCCGAATCTTTTCAAGAGCTCTGATTCCTGGGATTTAAGATTTTTCAGCATTTATATGGTGTAAATGGGCTTCCTTTGTGGCTCAGCTGGTAAAGAATCCACCTGCAATGTGGGAGACCTGGGTTCGATCCCTGGGTTGGGAAGATCCCCGGAGAAGGGAAAGGCTCCCCACTCCAGTATCCTGGCCTGGAAGATTCCATGGACGGAGTGGAACATTGACTGTTAAGGGGCAGCAGTAGTGTAGTTAGTGTTCCCAGGTAGCTTAGTGGTAAAGAATCCACTTGCCAAGGCAGGAGACCCACGTTTGATCCCTAGGTCGGGAAGGTCCCCTGGGGAAGGAAATGGCAATCTACTCCAGTATTCTTGCCTGGGATATCCCAGGAACAGAGGAGCCTGGCGGGTTGCAGACCACCGGATTGCAAGAGTCAGACACCACTGAGCGGCTGAACACCAACAGAGCAGCGTAGTGCAGTTGTGAGGATACAGCTCTGGGGTCAGGACGGCTTGAGAGAAACTCGAAGACTAGTCCTTCATCTCTCACGATCTGAGCTTCTCTGGAGTCTGGTCTGAGGATGAGCTGATGCTGACAAAGTGCAGACCGAGTGCCTGGCAAGGTGAATGCTGACTTGGGTGTGATAGTGGTGGTGGGGCTTGTTAGCCCTGTTGTCATTATTGTTGGGACTTAAAAGATAGCTCTGACGTGAATCAGCTCAACTTTCTTCAACTTGAAGATAAAAATTAGCCTGGGACTGTTGAACTGGGTGATGCTCCCTTCATGGTTTTTGTATTTTGCCCTTATCCAGCCAGTTAAAGCTGGAGTCCACAGAACTGTGAAACACGGAGCCTGGGACAGTCACGTGACTTCCAGTTTTATCTCATTTTCAGCTTTCAGGCGACATCATCGCTGAGCTTTTTATTGTTATAAAAATGCAGGCTGTAAACAATTCAGTCCCTTAGACTTCTCTCTCTCTCCCTTGGAATGCTGGAGGGTTCTTTGTGATCTGAACCTCCCTTCTGTCTAGGTGTCCTCCCCCTCCCCCATGTCTGTCTTTGCAGATTTGTTTCCAGACTGGCCGTGCTGAATGGGGACCAGGAAGGGAGCCCAGCTGCTTTCCTTGTGTTTTCTCTCCGTGCTGAGCAGGAATTGCTGAGCAAAAAGCAGCATTTCTCAAGGGAAGTTCATAAGGGTAGTACAAACTCGGTCTGGGATTTCTTTCTTTCTTTTTTTTTTTTTTTTTGAATTATTATTAAAAACTTCTGCCAAATACTATCAGTGAGAGGGGAAAAGTACAAAAAAATCTGAAAGCAGTTGAACCAGCCTTTAAAAAAATATCAGTCTGAATGAAGAATGAAGGCTTTGCACTTCTTAAATTTTCTGCATTTAGCAAGAGACAGTTGCTTTCAGAGAAAGTCACTCCTGACTCCACAGACGATTGTGCAACTTTGCCCAGTATTCAGTGAGATGGTCCATAATTAAAATTCCTTTGGAAATCATTGCCCAATGATTGACATTTGTCCCAAAATACATCATAATGGTAAATGTGTAATCTTGGACTCCAGTGAATTTTTTTTTTCATGGAAAGAAAAGAAAATGAACTTTTTTTTTTTAATATGATTGAGCTTTTTTTTTTAAAACAAGTTGAAACTGCATAACAAATTTATGTCCAGTCTTGCTGTCAAAGCACTGGCAGTCCAGTAGGGGAGACCAGATTAAGCTGAGGAAAGCAAAAGAAAGCAATATGCAGAATATAAGTGAGTTGCCTTATACAGACTAGAATAAGGCAACTAGAATAAGGCTGTTGAGATTCCAAGGAAGAGATAATGAAGATCTGTTTACCTCCTAATACACAGGCATACACTGTCACTTCAAACACAAATAACTTTTAGGATTGCTATGAAATGTTTTGACATGCCCCCTTTCCCAGCCCTAGAGAGCTCTCCCTAAGCCAGGGCTTCCTGGAGACCTTTCCATCTGATGTCTGTCTGTGCCCCAGTCTCTATTTCCCCACAGAAATCCCTGATTCCAGACAGCTGCTGCTTTCTCTCTTTTCAAATGGCATAGACTGGTGAGACCACTGTGATGCACCCCCACATTTGGGAAGGCTTTATCTTAATACTTTCTTGTATCCCCCCAATTGGTAAATACCTCAATAGCAATCATGATTAGAAAAATCTACCACCAAGCCATCCTTAGATTTGGGTGTTAAACATTGGTGAGCACCCCCAAACACCAGCTTTATAAAGCCTTGGCAAACTTACAGTTGACTACATGACTGAGAATTTGGGGTTGTTCCCGAGTAGTCAAGATTCAAATGTTCTATCTGTCAATGCCAGGGGGCTCTTTATGCTCTTTTTGACTTCTGAATAGTGAACGCATGCCTAATGTGGGAATAGTGAACAATATGTGAATGACCCGCAGAAATCACAACTTTTTGCTGTTTTGTGTAGATCGCTCAGCTCTCCTGGAAAAGCAATTCAATGCATATTAGTTTTGCTTTCTACATTTGTGGGGAGGTGAGGGTTTTGTCTCCATAAGCAGTCTCAGCAACCTTGTAGTCTGTGTATTCACTTTATTTTTATTTTATTTGGCTCCCTCGGTTTTCCGTTGCATCATGCGGGATCGTTCATTGCTGTGCATGGACTCTCTAGTTGTGGCACGTAGCATCAGTAGTTGTGGCATGCAGACTCCAGAGCACGTGGGCTTTAGTAGTTGTGGCACCTGGGCAGTGTAGTTGGGGTGCGGTGGGTTTAGTTACTATGCAGCATGTGGGATCTTAGTTTCCTGACCAGGGATCAAACCCATGTCCCCTGCATTGCAAAGCAGATTCTTAACCACTGGACCACCAGGGAAGTCCCTATCTATTTATTTTAAAGAGGAGGAAACTGAGGCTAAGGAGTGAAATATTTGATCAAGGTTCATATAGAGAATTACTGTGGCTGCATGATTTGAACCCAGATCTCCTGACTGGAATTTCAGTGCTGTTTGTATGACGCTATTCTAGATCTTTGATTAAAACTACGAGGCAAGCTCTTATTGATAGATAAACTTTTGAGGTGGAAGAGTTGTAAATAGTGGGAGATAAAGATAAACTTGTCTTATCTGAACAGGACTTCAGCTCTTTAGGAAGGGGAATAAGGATGAGAGAAAGTAGGAGGAAAGACATGGAAGAAAGACAAGTAATCATGGAAGAGACTGTTGCTGCTGCTGCTGCTAAGTCGCTTCAGTCGTGTCCGACTCTGTGTGACCCCAGAGACGGCAGCCCACTAGGCTCCCCGGTCCCTGGGATTCTCCAGGCAAGAACACTGGAGTGGGGTGCCATTTCCTTCTCCAGTGCATGAAAGTGAAAAGTGAAAAGGAAGTCGCTCGGTCATGTCTGACTCTTCATGACCCCATGGACTGCAGCCTACCAGGCTCCTCCATCCATGGGATTTTCCAGGTAAGAGTACTGGAGTGGGGTGCCATTGCCTAGAGACTAGAACAGGGCAAATGCCACACTTTTTCAAGATTAGAAGAAATTTGAGCTGAGTTAAAAAATCAAAATTCTTCAGGGAGAAGTCAGAGTTTAAGTGTATAAAGGGAGTAAACAAGAAATACTGTATTATTGATATGAATGATGGAATCTGCAGGGGCAGAAGAAAAGCATGGCCCTAATAGGTAAAGACAAGAAACACCACACCATCCCAGTAAGGTGCTGAATATTAAACACTTTTTTTCCTCCCAAAAATATGTGAACAGGAGAGGTAGGAGGAAAAAGATAATGATTTAGAGAGATCTCATACATTATTTACTATCATAGTAGGATATCAAATAATGAAATACTGATTGATTTATCAAACTCCAGCATAGGGATTAATAAAGTAAATGTAGATTTCAGTAAACTTGTGCCCTAGCATTTACCTGAAACTCAACGTTAAAAAAAAAAAAAGAGCATGGCGTCTGGTCCCATCATTTCATGGCAAATAGAAGGGGGAATATTGGAAGCACTGTAAGATTTTATATTCTTGGTCTCCAAAATCATTGTAGACAGTAAATGCAGCCATGAGATTAAAAGACGTTTGCTCCTTGAATGGAGAGCTATGACAAACCTAGATAGCATGCTAAAAAGCAGAAATATCACTCTGCTGACAAAGGTCCATATAGTCCAATCTATGGTTTTCCCAGTAATCATGTGCAGATGTGACAGTTGGACCATAAAGAAGGTTGAAAGGGAAGATTATGTGCTCAGTCATGTCCGACTCTTTGCAACCTCATGGACTATAGACACCAAGCTCCTCTGTCCATGGGATTCTGCAGGCAAGAATACTGGAGTGGGTTGCCATTTCCTACTCCAAGGGATCTTCTTGACCCAGGAACTGAACTCGTGTCTCTTGTGTCTCCTGCATTGGCAGGCAGATTATTTACCACTAGTGCCACCTGGGAAGAGAATTGATGCTTTCCAACTGTGATGCTGGAGAAGATTCTTGAGAGTCCCTTGGACTGCAAGGAGATCAAACTAGTCAATCATAAAGGAAATCGATCCTGAATGTTCATTAGAAGGACTGATGCTGAAACCAAATCTCCAATACTTTGACCACCTGATTTGAAGAGTCGACTTAACTGGAAAAGACCCTGATGCTAGGAAAAATTGAGGACAAGAGGAGAAGGGGGCAGCAGAGGATGAGATGGTTAGATAACATCAATGGACATGAGTTTGAGTAAACTCTGGGAGATAGTGAAGGACAGACAGGGAAGCTTGGTGTGTTGCAGTTCATGGGGCTGCAAAGAGTTGGACACAGCTTAGCAACGGAACAACAGCAGCAAAGCATTCAACCAGGCTTAGAGTCGTTCTGAGCAAAGGCCATGTGTGACTGCACAGGTCATACCTATAAAGCCTGCCCTAGTCAGAAGTTAAGATGGGAGTAAAAAAGGGGACTGCTGCTGCTGCTAAGTTGCTTCAGTCATGTCCGACTCTGTGTGACCCCATAGATGGCAGCCCACCAGGCTCCCCTGTCCCTGGGATTCTCCAGGCAAGAACACTGGAGTGGGTTGCCATTTCCTTCTCCTGTGCATGAAAGTGAAAAGTGAAAGTGAAGTCGCTCAGTCATGTCCAACTCTCAGTGACCCCATGGACTGCAGCCCACCAGGCGCCTCCGCTCATGGGATTTTCCAGGCAAGAGTACTGGAGTGGGGTGCCATTGCCTGCTCCTGTGCATGAAAGTGAAAAGTGAAAGTGAAGTTGCTCAGTTGTGTCCGACTCTCAGTGACCCCATGGACTGCAGCCCACCAGGCTCCTCCGTCCATGGGATTTTCCAGGCAAGAGTACTGGAGTGGGGTGCCATTGCCTTCTCTAAAAAGGGGACAGAATGGTCTGTTTTTTCATATTTTCCCTCCCTCTATCTATTCCACTGTTAGCCATGATTCATCAGATGTGACCACTTCTCAAGGAACACTGTTATGCCCATTGCCTAAGACAGTGACACTTCAGCTCTAGTCCGTGGGGAAGGGGCATGAGGTCTCATTCCACCAGTGAAGGGTAGGAGCCGGGGGCTGAAGCCCTTCTGAACTGACCGAGGAGAGAGTGTGTGAACTTGGGAATCCTATAACTTTCTAGCAGTGACTTTATCTCTCTGAGTCAAATGTTTCATTGCTGTGAAATGGTGATGTTTACCCTGAGGCATTATTGTGTGGATTTGAGATACAGTAAGTCCCCAACATATGAACAAGTTCTGTTCTGAGAATACGTTCGTTAAGTTCAATTTGTTTATAAGTCCAACAAGATTAGCCTAGGTAACCAACTAACACATCTAACACATTAGCTATATGGTATTGTACTGTAATAGGTTTATAATACTTTTCACACAAATAGTATATAAAAAGCAAGCACAGAAAATAAAGAAAACATTTTTAATCTTATAGTATGGTACCTTGAAAAGTACAGTACAGTACCAGCTATATCACCACAGCTTTTACACTTGCTTCCGGACATTCTGGACTTGAAATAAAGTTACTGTACTACTGTTCTCTATAAAGTACATTCTTTGTACAGGAAAGTACACAAAAGCACAGATGCCTGCAGGGGATGCACGCACATGACAATGTTCCCCAGACTCGTGAGCTAACGTGATTGGACATGTGAATGCAGGTTTGCATCTTTGCGAGTTCACAGCTTGAAGGTTTGTATGTAGGGGACATACTGTAATTTGAAAAATGCCTAGCACAGTGACTAAGAGGCAATGAGAGTGCCAGTCTGTGTTATTCATATGGTCGTTTTGTGTGTGTGAGCTAGGAAATATCCTGAGCATGGTGCAAAGGCCTCGCGTCGCAGAGAGGGTGGAGGATCTCAGAGTGCTTGAAGAGCTTCATAAGAGCTGGCTGCTTCTCTGCACCCATCCTCAGTTCCCAAGTACCTTGGAATGGTTTAAAACTCAGAATTGCAACTTCTTCCCAAACAGGGTAAGGGACAGTCTTTAGGAAGTCAGTATGCAATAGTCAGTTCAGTCTCCCATACGGAAAACTTGCCAACTTTCACCCACACTGTGGGGATGAGAAAGCAGCTGTGGGCAGACAGTAGGGTGAGAGTCATGGGGTCACTGGGCTATATTACATTTCCAAGTGTTCCATTGTTCCCCCTGAGATCCTGCAGTCTGTCTAGCTTATCCAGGTACCTTTCCATGATATACAAATGGTACAGCCACAAAACCATCTGATGTAGTTTTTCCACTTTGTTCTGATTTATTATTTGTTGTTTACAGTATTATCTCCAATAACAACAATGGAATTTCCTTCCCTACTAATTTGGCCTGTTTCCATTTTGCCTGTTTATTTTAATTTCCTTTTTTTGGAACTGAACCCCCCACATGACTCTCCTTTGTTTATTTCCTTGCAGGTATGTGTCAGCATCATTTATGTCCATTCAGAAGAACTTTGCTCATTAATTGTCCAGGTTCTGTTTCCTGGTTCCTATTGGGAGTGTATCGAGTGCTACATGCTTCTAATTACTGCACGATGGTTTTGGTTAAGTGTTCCTCATCACTGCTCTCTGCCAGAACATTGCTTGCTCTCCATGGCTTACAGATGGAGCATGTGAGGCAGAGAAGTAACTTGGCTGTAGAAAACCCTTCTCTCGAACCTTCCGACCTATCACCCCTGCCCAGCTTTAATGCCATTTCCATTTACTTTTATTTTAAATTCAGTTTTTGACTGGATGATAATTGCTTTACAAGTTGTGTGGGTTTCCGCTGGTTTATGAATCAGTCATAATTATATATATGTCTCCCCTCCCCCTCAGCCTCCCTCGTCTCTGCCGTCCCACCTTTCTAGGTCCTGGCAGGGCACAGGCTGGGCTCCCTGTGCCGTAGAGGAGCTTCCCGCTAGCCAGCTAGTTCACACGTGATCGTGTGTCAATGCTGTTCTCGCGATTCGTCCCACCCTCTCCTTCCCACACTGTGTCCACAGGTTCGTTCTCTACATCTGTGTCTCTGTTCCTTCCCTGCAAATAGCTTCATCAGTACTATTTTTCATTTGCTTTTATTTGGGCAGTAGGTTATGTGAGCTTAAGACCTGCTTTTTGCAGACCTGCTCAATTCCTTGAAGACATTTCCGAGAAAACGACTCTGGTAGCTAATGAGCAATTGCTGCTTGCAGAGTTGCTGCCTAGGGGTGCAGGATGAACGTTAGATTTAACTCTTTCTTATGAAGAGCTAACAGCCCACTAAGTCAACAGAAGTTAAAAAGAAGAGGTGACTCGACTTGTAATCTGTTATTTGAATATGTTAGATCTGCTGCCTTAATTTTACTGGGTTCTCATGATTTACTGAATTAATGAATCCATCAAACATATATTTAGTACTTACTCCGTACATGACATCATCTCTAGTGTTTAGACGCTTAAAAGACCAAAAGGTAGAAATAGAATTGAAAGCAAATAATTTACAGTACTGTAAGTGACACAGTAGAATTCTGTCCAGAGTTTATACAGAGAGATACAAAGGAGGAAGGGTATTTATTCTTTTGGCATAGTGGATGGAGGGGAGATGACACAAACAAAGGCTGAAAGATCTGGGATGTTTTTGAGATCCATAAGCACTTTATTTGGGGCTTCTCAGGTGGCTCAGTGGTAAAGAATCCGCCTGCCAATGCAGAAGACATGGGTTTGATCCCTGGATCAGGAAGCTCCCCTGAAGTAGGATCGCAACTGACACCAGTATTCCTGCTTGGAGAATTCCGTAAACAGAGGTGATTGGCGGGCTACAGTCCAGTTCAGTTCAGTTTACTTCGGTCGCTCAGTCGTGTCCAACTCTTTGTGACCCCATGAATTGCAGCACGCCAGGCCTCCCTGTCCATCACCAGCTCTCGGAGGTCACTCAAACTCACATCCATCGAGTCAGTGATGCCATCCAGCCATCTGATCCTCTGTCGTCCCCTTCTCCTCCTGCCCTCAATCCCTCCCAGCATCAGAGTCTTTTCCAGTGAGTCAACTCTTCGCATCAGGTGGCCAAAGTACTGGAGTTTCAGCTTTAGCATCATTCCTTCCAAAGAAATCCCAGGGCTGATCTCCTTCAGAATGGACCGGTTGGATCTCCTTGCAGTCCAAGGGACTCTCAAGAGTCTTCTCCAACACCACAGTTCAAAAGCATCCATTCTTCGGTGCTCAGCCTTCTTCACAGTCCAGCTCTCACATCCATACATGACCACAGGAAAAACCATAGCCTTGACTAGACGGACCTTTGTTGGCAAAGTAATGTCTCTGCTTTTGAATATGCTATCTAGGTTGGTCATAACTTTCCTTCCAAGGAGTAAGCGTCTTTTAATTTCATGGCTGCAGTCACCATCTGCAGTGATTTTGGAGCCCCCCAAAATAAAGTCTGACACTGTTTCCACTGTTTCCCCATCTATTTCCCATGAAGTGATGGGACCAGATGCCATGATCTTTGTTTTCTCAATGTTGAGCTTTAAGTCAACTTTTTCAGTTGTAAAAGAGTCAGACGCATGCAAGCACTTTATTTCCTTAGCTGTGTCGCCGGGCGTTAGTTGTAGCATGCAGGATCTTCATCGTCTCATGTGGGATCTTTCTAACTGTGACCCACAGGCTCAGTAGTTGCGGCACACTGCCTTAGCTGCTCTGTGGCACGTGGAATCTTCCAGGACCAAGGATCAAACTTGTGTCCCCTGCATTGCAAGGCAGATTATTTACCACTGAGCCACCAGGAAAGTACCTGTAAGCACTTTAAACAACAGAGACAGTGTGGTCGAGGAGGCTGCTGGGCATGGTAGGAGGAGGGGGTAGAGGAAGTCTTGGATGCTGTGTTATAGAATTTGGACACTAATCTCTGGGAAAAGATTTTGGTAAGTGGAACATCATTATCAGATTTGCTTTTTAGAAAAATTACTCTCAGAAGGATAGGCTTGGGAATGTGAATAGAGGCAAGGAGATTCCTTAGGGCAGTATGGTGCTGGGCAGGTATAATGTGATTCTGAACAAACCAGTGGCAGGTGGAATGTTGTCAAGGAAATAGACTTAATAGAATTGGTGTCAGTGTTTAAATATTGTCTCTAGAGTGACTGCTGATGAAACTGAGGCTCAAGAAGTTAACACAGCTAATAAATGTCAAAGAGAACCTTCCTCTCTGCTTCTGCTGCAGTTTAGAAGCATGATTACTGTGGCATTTCACACACGGTGCTGTAAGACACTGTGTGGTGATTACTTGTTTACAACCCTTTCTGTCTGGAGACAGCAAACTTCTTAAGGTTAAGAACCAAACTGCAGAATTATTTGTGTCTGCCTCGCAGGGAGACTCGAACAAACAAGTATTTAATAGATGTTTAAAGAGTAAAACTCCTAACCCCAGAGCCAGTGCTTTTCCCACATGCCCCGCATGGCATGGAAATGCGAAAATATCATTCAGGCTTGTCTTGAGTGCTCAGTTTGACTCTTTGCGACCCCATAGACTGTAGTCCACCAGACCCCTTGTCCATGGGATTCTCCAGGCAAGATTACTGAAGTAGGTTGTCATTTCCTCTTTCAGAGGATCTTCCCGACCCAGGGCTAGAACCCTCCTCTCTTATCTCCTGCATTGGCAGGTGGATATTGAGCCACCCGGGAAGCCCAGGGGTGTCTTACATCCACCCATTTTCATGTCTTCTACTGAGGGACCAGAGCAAAGTGACAAGCAGATAGAACAGGTGAAGAATGCTTTTTACTTAGCTTTAAAATTTTATCACTTTGTCCGTTATCAAAATGCATCCCTTTCTCCAGAAGCCTGCATTAAAATGCCAATCATGGGTAACTAAAATATAAAAAGTGTCCATAAAATTTAGTGTCTATTATGACTGCAAGGAGTTCCAACCAGTCCATTCTGAAGGAGATCAGCCCTGGGATTTCTTTGGAAGGAATGATGCTAAAGCTGAAACTCCAGTATTTTGGCCACCTCGTGCGAAGAGTTGACTCATTGGAGAAGACTCTGATGCTGGGAGGGATTGAGGGCAGGAGGAGAAGGGGACGACATAGGATGAGATGGCTGGATGGCATCACTGACTCGATGAATGTGAGTCTGAGTGACCTCCGAGAGCTGGTGATGGATAGGGAGTCCTGGCGTGCTACAGTTCATGGGGTCGCAAAGAGTCGGACATGACTGAGCGACTGCTCTGATCTGATCTGATGATACTATTTTTGATGGTCTCACTATTTGCCAATCAGGCATGATAATTTGCTCTGCCATCTCGTTGTTGCTGTTGTTGTAATGTAATGTTTTAACCTGGATCCCACTTTATTCTTCCACACAGATCCGTAATGCCTCCTGCCCGGCTCTTTCAAGATGGAGGAGAAGCCCTCGGGAGAGCCTGCACATGTGGTGTCTAAACTCAAACTTTCCACCAAGGTAGAAAGCACAGGACACTGGCTGGTGGAAGATCATGCTCGGATATGGGAAGTTTTAAAGACGGAGGAGGTAAGACAATGCTAAGTGACCCAGTTGGTGCCATGATGGGTTTTCTTAGATTCTGAGATGCTCATTCTTAGTACAGCTGTTATCATAGGCCAGCTTGGCAATTTTTTATTCAGGGGCCATAGGCACAACCACAGCTAGAGAATAAGAAGTCAGGCCTATGTCCCTTGGACATTAATAACTCCACAGTGATTCATTCAGCCAAGGGAGGTAGCCCTGACAGATAGGACTCAAAACGTGCAAGTAGGCATTTGTCCTTGTAGACTCCTACCAAACATACATGGGAAATCAAATTGTGGTGAGAAAATTGATTCTTCGGGATCGACTAACACATGTGGAATTATATAAATTCATTCTTCGACAGCATGAGATTAAGTATTCGTTAGGGCTCCTTGGTTGCAAGCAATAGGAATTGACTCTAATTTAAAGAAACTGGCAAATTATTGGAGGATATTGGGAGGTTCGCAGAACTGATGGGAATTTGGAGAACTATGTTAGGAAATAGGACAAGAACCAAGTCAGCAGGAACTAGTCAGAGCCCTACCCCTGGTATAACTTCCAAACTGGTCTCTCTTCTCTCATTCTCATATTTCTTTGCTCAAAATGCAAAACAATAGGAGAGAGGGCCTCACTGCCAAGCTTGGTCACATGTCTTTCTGTTGGTTATTCTGTTAAGAGGAAAATAATCTTTCACGAGCAATCATTATGCCAAGGCCTCAGAGCACTGTGTTGGGTGTCCAAATCTCTAATATCTGCATGTTGTCATGATTCCAATCCAAGAAAGTAGTAAACTAGCTATAGTCTTAAACATGTGAAATCCAGACGAAGAAACTATAAATTCTTTCTATAGAAATACTATCACAACAGAGTTTAGTTTTTTGTTTTTTAAAGCAGTAAAACTCTGCAGAAAGCTGAGCTGTTTGAAGTCTCTATGTGTGTCACTTAATAGGGTCAAGACTAGGATCAGAAAGGGGGCTGCTGAGGGCACAAAATTTAAGGAGGTGCCCACTCTCACGTTTATGTCCTGCACTTGCACAAACTTGGAAGTTAATCTGTCCTTGTATTTTGCATGCTAGGTGCCTTGCTTACTCACCCTAGTCCTGGCCCCGGCACCCAATTCTATTTGCTTTCCTCCTTCCCCAAAGGTAATCACTATCCTAAGTTTGGAGTTTATCATCCTTATGCATATTTCAGGGCTTCCCAGGTGGTGCCAGTGGTAAAGAACTTGGCTCCCACTGCAGGAGACACAAGAGACTTGGGTTCGATCCCTGGGTAGAGAAGATCCCCTGGAGGAGGGCATGGCAACCCACTCCAGTACTCTTGCCTGGATAATTCCATGGACAGAGGAGCCTGGCAGTCTACAGTCCATGGGTCACAAAGAGTTGGACACGACTGAGCGACTGAGCATGCACGCAAAGTTGATACTAAAAAATGGGAAATAGGTGGGGGAACGGCATTAAATCAATCAATAATTGCAATGCATGAGTGCTGTATGTAATAAATATGTCCCTAGGCATTTTCAGAGCCTACAGCAGGGAGCATTAATCCCACATGAGTGTGAGTATGGTCATGAAGGTGTGGGTGTCAGGGAAAGAAAACTTCTCAGTGAAGAAGACTTGAGTTTATTCTTAAAGGAAAAGTAGAAGTTAACCCAACAGAAGGGATTTTAGAAGAGGAATTTGAGCAAATATTCCCAGAAGAGGGAAAATTGTGTAAAGGGCAGTATTATTAATAGAACGTCCTGCAGTTGGGAGCGTCTGCAGCAGAAGAGAAATGGTAAGAGATGAAGCTGAGAAGCACCAAATAATGAAAAGACTTATACGCTTCACTCAGAAATTCAGGAATTGTCTTGTGGGCCTTGGGCAGTAAGTAAAGGGTTTTAGGCAGGGGTAGTGACACAGATTTGTTTTCTAGAAATGCTGCTCCATCAGACATGTGAAGGATGGGCTGGAACACTTCAAAACCTTTTTCGACCACTTTGATCTCCTTCCTCTCTGTATACACTCGGCTAGGTCAGTGCTCAACTGGGAATTATTTGGGGGTATTCTTTTTTCATGATGGTGATTCTCTCTTTCAAGCTAGGCTGTCTGTCTTATAGACCATGTTCATTAGTTTTAATTAAACTTCACTTAGAAGCCCTAAAGCACTCACATACTGCTGTACACAGTTGAAATAAATACCTGATGGTTGATTGATGAATCATTTTCATAGCAATTACGTGACCATGTGATCATGATTTCATAGTAACATGTTGTTTCTATAAAGGTTAACAGCAACCAAAATACTGCCATCCCTGGTACAAAGGTGATTTATTTCATTGGCCGTTGGATCGTAGTCAGTGGTGGGGTTTTGTTTGTTTGTTTGGGTGATTACTGATTGAAATTGCACTGACTCATTCATCACGCACTGCTTATCTGGGCTCAGTGTCTTGCATTTGTGAGGAGCCTGCCAAGATAAGCAATATTCTCTGTAGCTGTGAAACAGAGATGTCCTCTGTGTGAAATTCAACTAGTGAATGCCTGTATGGAGACTGGACATATGACCTCTCCCTCTCAATCCAGTTCTGGAATGGGGCCTCACATTGTAACATCACATTCTTGGAGGAAGAAATAGTATGTGTCATCATGCATGCTTTGGAGATTAAATCATTCTCATCTGAGGCACAGGAAGAGAGAATTAAAAAAAAAAGAGAGAGAGAGAGAAACTGGATGACTATTTGGATAAGCAGTGGGTGTGCATTTTATTCATCTCTGAAGAGCCAGCTCTTAGCTGACCTTAAAGAATGTGGTTCAAAGATAGCGCTAGGCTTCTTCTTTGAGATTCTGAATGACTTCCTTTTTCTCTCTACTGCAAACTTTAATATGAGGCAAAGGGATAGACATGTCCTGCCTGGGAACTTATTAATATATAAACATGCTTTGAAATATTTTTACTGAGATCAATAGGGTAGACAATATCATCAGTAGTGAGAAATGGAATATTGAAACCAAATATTAATAATATTCAACTGGAGTCTATAAGGGAGGGAGAGAAAGTATCATTTATGAAGCACCTACTCTGTGTCAGAACTGTCCTCGGCACTTTTATATTCCGCAATATATTCAGTTGTCACAGCCATAGGGATATTTTTAACTAGAAGCTTACTTACTTATTATTCTTTTATTTTTGGCTGCGCTGGGTCTTCTTGCTATGCCTGGGCTTTCTCTGGTTGTGGTGAGCAGGGTCTACTCTCTAGTGTGTATGGGCTTCTCACTATGGTGGCTTCTCTTGCTGTTGAGCACGGGCTTAGTTGCCCTGAGGCATATAGAATCTTCCCAGACCAGGGATTGAACCGGTGTCCCCTGCACTGGCAGGCGGATTCTTCACCCCTGGACCACCAGGGAAGTCCCATAGGAATATTTTGCATAAGGATTTTGAAGATTAGAAGTTAGGGCACATGCTCAAAGATACATAACTGGTAAGTGGCTGAGTAAGATTCAAACTCAAGCTTGTCTCTCTTCATTTATACTCTTATCTTCTCATGAAACTGTCTACCACAATTATTTAAATCACCCTGATTCTACATTTGGTTTCCCTTCCCAGACTTCATCTCATTCTGGTCAGGTCGGCATCTTCAGCGTAATAAATGGTTCCAGTCTTGCTCTCTGCCTGGCTTGGCAGTGTCTCATGGGAATAAACAACAAGGTGCCCATTGAGTCATAACTTTCTTTTATTCCTCAAAATGTTTTTCCCGGTGTGTGTGGCTGGGTTTCCATCTCGGTTTTCCCACATAGTATCACAATATCTCATGGAGACTGCACCTTGCCCTTAACTCCATTCCATTTGAATGAAGCCCTAAACCTCTGCTAAGTTTGTCCTAGCTCTTTTTTTCCCTGCCTAACTGAATTCTGCTCCACATACTCCAAACTATTGATAGGGGCCCAACTGTGTAAACAGTCTGATTGTTTGGAACCTGGGTATTTTCACCCATTCCCTGAATTGTTGTTGCGTCCTTATACAGTAAAGCCCACCAGAATCACCTCAAAGTTTCCCTCTGCCCTTGAGATGCTGTTCACCAAACAGTCTGCTATCACCATGGAACACAGACCTACCATCAGAGAAGTCCCTTCAGCTCCAATCTTCCCACCTTGTATCTTCTTATTTTTAACCATTGGCTCTTGTTGCCAAAACAAAGTACATGCAAAGTGCTTAGAACAGTGCCTCCTACATAATAAGTAATAGATGTAGACTTGTCTTATTATTGAATGAATCAGTGAGGGACAGAGGAGTATAGGCCTACCAGTTTTACAGCAGTCGCTTTTTGACCTCTGCCATCTGAATTCAGGATTGCCCCCACGTTCTGGGAGGCCCATACTCCAGGATCCCTTCAGTGTTTTTTTTAAACAACTAGGGGATTTGAACTGGTAGACACAGCTGCCTGACTCCAATGAGACTGCCCCCACTGAGGTTCCTGTGGGTGATCTTCCCAGGAGGAAAATAATCAACCCCAACTAAACAGCACTGTGTTGACACATACAAATGATTCTGGGCAGCGTCCAGATAAAGGTGTTTCAGACCCACTCAGCTCCTCCTTCTTTGCCCCGAGCACGTGGTAGGGGCGACAGCAGTCAGCAGTGTGGGCGGGCTGGGTTCTCAGCCTTCTGTTACCCTACCTGCTGACTTGGGTGCTCAGGTGGCCATTTGCAGGGGGAAAAGGCCAGGGCCTTTTAGGAGGATAAAATTGATAGGTAGAGAGCTTTCTCCGGTAAAACTTAGACATTTGCAACCCCTTTGGTCTGTTCTCTGGCTCCCGGCTTCCCCGGTGGCTCAGTGGTAAAGAATCCGCCTGCCAATGCAGGAGATGCAGGTTCATCCCTGGGTCAGGAAGATCCCTTGGAGGAGGAAATGGCAACCCACTCCAGTGTTCTTGCCTGGGAAATCCCATGGACAGAAGAGCCTGGGTGGGCTACAGCCCATGGGGTCGCAAAGAGTCTGACACGACTGAGCTTGCTCATGCCTTTGGCTCCCAGTCCTAGAACGAACCCTGCCTTTGCCATATTAGATGCGAACATTTCTTTGTACTTTACTACAGAGAGTAAAGAAAACTCCAGGTGAATTTAGGAAGAGAGGGAGGAAAAAAAGAGGGAGGGAGGGAAGGAGGAAGAAAGAAAAAGAGCAGTTTCTTGAGGGCTTGGAAACCATTCCTTCATGGGGCTTGTGTTCATGTGAGTCTAAGCTCCCAAGAAAAAGTGTGCGAAGCAGTTCTGTTTCAGCTCATTGTTTTCCAAAATGCGCTCACTGTAAACCTCAGGGTCTCTTTTTATTCGCTTGAAAACTCCATTATTGTCAGGACAAGCTTGGCATGAAGCAATAAAGAGGCAGGGGGTTGGGGGAGAGGAGCTCACAAACTGAAACAGTGCCCATGAAAGGGAAAGAATTGTCTTCTGTCCTTTAGGCTTATCTCCCCTTCGAGGGCACAAATATGAAGAAGAAACGGTATTTATTTAAATTTGTCCTTGGATTACAAATGTAGGCTATCTGGGGAGAAGCTGTACTGCTTCCCACAGCACTGAGTAGCTAGTCCAAAGGCCTGTCCTCTTTCAGGGGCCCAGGAGAGGAAATAGTGGAAAACTTTTACTATAAATTCTTCTCCTGTGACCCGACATTTGAGAAATTTACCTGCTTTACTTGATAAGAAACCGTGGTCTAGGAATCTCAAGACACATTATAATCTTTTGTAATCTTTTTCTGGGGAGTGGGGCTGGGTGGGCTGCACTGCCTGGATTGTGGGATCTTAGTTCAACCCCAAGTAGGGGTTGAACCTGGGCCCTCTGCAGTGAGAGTGCAGAATCCTAACCACGGGACCACCAGGGAACCCCCCTGGAACCTTTACAGATGGAGAAAATTTTAGAAAGGTAGAGATTTACAGGAGGTCACTGGTAGGAAAAGGTTGTTACTGTTTAGTCACCAAGTCTCGGCTGACTCTGTGTCACCCCGTGGACTGTAGCCCGCCAGGCTCCTCTGACCAAGGGGTTCTCCAGGCAAGAATGCTGGAGTGGGTTGCCATTCCCTTCTCCAAGGAAAGGGTCAGCTTTAAAAACTTGGACTCTGATAAGGGGATATTGGTGGCCCCAGCGCATTTGCCCTTGACGTTGTAGTCTCTGTTTAGGGTACCCTTCCTTCCCCTTTGCTCAGCTAACTCCTACTCATCCTTCAGACTCTGGAAGTCTCCCTTGACCTCTATAGTCTGTGTTATATGCCCTTGTCATTTTTTTCCTTAATTTTCTAAAAAGGACTCTGTGTTTCTTTCATGTCCATTTATCACATTATAGGGCAATCATTTACTTTATATTCTTTTCCAGTATACTATGAGCTCCTAATCTGAGAAACTATGTCTGTTTTATTCAGAGTTATTTCACTACACTCTTGAGACATTTGTTGAATGAATAAATGGATGAACAAAGGAACGGACAGAAAACCAACTATCTCACTTGTTGGTGCTTACTCTGAGAAGAGCACCCGAGTGACAGAACTTCTGGCAGTTAGTGGTGTTTGCTCTGCTGTCGTGAAAGGATGGACCCAAGGCCCAGAACCATGTGATTGATTCTGGGGCTTGTACTTGCCAATAATGGGAACCATTAGAATTTTATTGGATTTCTGAGAAATCAGCGCCATATGTGTGTAGTAAAAGTACAGTGACAATCAAAGGAAATAGCCTGATGGAGAGAGTCCTCAGTAAGCAAAATAACCTCTCCACCCACTCCTGTTTACCCTTGTGGCCATATCGTGCTTACAGACTCAAAATATTCATTTTAAGTAGGTTGGATGCAGTGCAAGGACAAATCTGAATTGTTTCAAAGTAAAAATGTTGATCAAGGAAGCTAAAAATGGCAAAAAAAAAAAAAAAAAAGAAAGACTTGAAACACTGTGATGGGGGAATCCTGCTCTATCAACGTGGGAGGTGAAGTTATGTTTAAGGAACCACAGAGGATAGTAGATATGGGAAAGCAAGAAAGAGCCAGGATTTCAATTGGGAGTCCAGAAGTTTTATAATTTATTAAGAGAAGTCAAAAGTGCTGACAATACAGTTACAAAGTGAGTGATTGCCAAATACCCCTGGACTTACTGGAAGGAATGGAGCAAGACCCTGGATACAGAGTATCCACACAGGGACAGGCTGTCCCTTTGGGGCAGGAAACACTGTGTCATTCATTTTCTGAAAGGCAGGGACCTCAAGAAAGAATGTGCAGGGGCTTTACTGAGCCCTTTGCTAGCTCAGACAGTAGAGGATCTGCCTGAAATGCAGGAGACCGAAGTTCCATTCCTGGGTCAGGAAGATCCCCTGGAGAAGGGGATGGTAACCCACTCCAGCATTCTTTCCCGGAGAATCCCGTGGACAAAGAAGCCTGGTGGGCTACAGTCCATGAGGTTGCAAAGAGTCAGACACAATTGAGTGACTTTTACTTTCTTTCATGTAAGCTACAGGGCCACACACTGCTGCTGCTGCTGCTAAGTCACTTCAGTCGTGTCCGACTCTGTGTGACCCCATAGACGGCAGCACACCAGGCTCCCTCATCCCTGGGATTCTCCAGGCAAGAACACTGGAGTGGGTTGCCATTTCCTTCTCCAATGCATGAAAGTGAAAAGTGAAAGGGAAGTCGCTCAGTCGTGTCCGACCCTCAGCAATCCCATGGACTGCAGCCTACCAGGCTCCTCTGTCCGTGGGTTTTTCGGGGTGCGCTTGGACAAAGGAAAGGAGCAATAAGGGTGGGAGGGAAATGGGAAGAAAGAAGGGGAGTGATGGTGGGGAGGAGTATATGTAATTTCTTAACCAATGGCTTTCTGTTTTTAATCACAAAGAACACTTAAAAAAATCATGGTGAGTTCATCTTATATTAGGAGGTTTGTTCTCGAAATGAAAAGTTCAGAAAACAAAAAGTCCAGTTTGGGTGTCCTCATCTTTAGGCACATCTTGGTATTTTGTATTGGTAAATCTATCTTTACCACAATATATTATTTAGGACAGGATCACATTTGTCACCTCTTCCTCCCTACTACCCAAAGTGGTACCAAACCCACAAAATAGTCAATAAACCTCTACAGAGTGAGCAAATAAGTCTTTTTTTTTTTTTTTTAAACTCTCCTGAGTGAACTGAATTTTTTGAGGCTCATAAGTAAATATGTTTTCCTCTTTACTTTGTCTATTACAGCCAGATTATATGAGTGGGGTGTTAAAGTCTCCCACTATTATTGTATTGCTCTAGAGAATGTCCTTTAGTTTTTGTTGGAGAAATGGTTTAGTGATGCAAAATTCTCTCAACTTTTGCTTATCTGTGAAGCTTTTGATTTCTCCTTCATATTTGAATGAGATCCTTGCTGGATACAATAATCTAGGCTGTAAGTTATTTTCCTTCATCACTTTAATTACGTCTTGCCATTCCCTCCTGGCTTGGAGAGTTTCTATTGAAAGATCAGCTGTTATCCTTATGGGAATTCCCTTGTGAGTTATTTGATGTTTTTCCCTTCTGCTTTTAATATTTGTTCTTTATATTTAATCTTTGTTAATTTGACTAATATGTGTCTTGGGGTGTTTGCTTGGGTTTATCCTGTTAGGGACTCTCTGGATTTCTTGAACTTGAGTGGTTATTTCCTTCTCCATTTTAGGGAAGTTTTCAACTATTATCTCCTCAAGTATTTCCTCATGATCTTTCTTTTTATCTTCTTCTTCTGGAACTCCTATGATTCGAATTTTAGTTTTGATGTTATCCTGGAGGTTTCTGAAATTGTCCTCATTTCTTTGTACGTTTTCTTTTTTCTCGTCTGATTCATTTATTTCTAGGATTCTATCTTCTAGTTCACTAATCTATCTTCTGCCTCTGTTATTCTACTATTTGTTGCCTCCAGGGTGTTTTGGATCTCATTTATTGCATTATTCATTATGTGTTGACTCTTTTTTATTTCTTCTAGGTCCTTGTTAAACCTTTCTTGCATCTTCTCAATCCTTGTCTCCAGACTCTTTAACTGTGATTCTATTTTGATTTCGAGATTTTGAATTAATTTCGCTATCATTATTCGAATTCTTTATCAGGTAGATTCCCTATCTCTTCCTCTTTGGTTTGGTTTGGTGGAGATCTATCCTGTTCCTTTAGCTGCTGGGTATTCTTTTGTCTCTTCATTTTGTTAAAATTGCCAAATTTAGAGTGTCCTTACTATATTCTGGTAGTTTGTTGAATTCTCTTATTGAGGCGGTTTACAGGTCTTTTCAATATCTGATCTCTGCCTTGTTACAGAGAGGGCGGAGATGAACACCCAAATCTAAACCGGCCAGGTTCAGGCACTCAGATAATCCTCAGAAGCACAGACTTGGTTCAGTCTGCGTTTTATGCCCTTGCCAGATCCGAGTAGCGCAGGTGATGAAATGTTCAGCGAGCGCAGGTGCTGCGACTTATCGCCTCTCCGCCGCTCAGTTTTCTGGGTATACAAACAGCGCACTTTCTCAGGCAGATGTTGACCATCCAGAGCCCCAAGAAGCGTGAGTCAGCACAGAGACCTACTCACAGTTCCGTTAGACAGTGTCTCTCTAGGGCTATAATTGCCCGCCTCTGGCCCTGGCTGCCTGTCACGGGAGTGGGACGGCCTGCAGCCGGCCAACTCTGTGCAGCCCTTTGTTCCGTAGGTAGTCCTGGTGGTGTCTTAAGTTAGGGCTGGCTTTTGATGTAGTAGATAACCGACAGTCTAGTTATTTCGCTCAGATAGCGCCCGAGATAGCCAGGCCAAATCCTTTCTCAAAGCAAAGCAGGCCTCGCCGCTCCTCCTAGCCCAGCCCCCACTTGCCAATAGCAAATGCTGGTGTCTGCGCCAGTTCTCCGCAAAGGAGGAGTACCGCAGGGCGTTTTCTCGTTTTGAAGACAATGAGCTGTCTTTCTAAGTGCCTGATGTCCTCTGCTGGCATTCAGAAGTTGTTTTATCGAGTTTATTCAGCATTCAAATGTTCTTTTAGTGGATTTGTGGAGGAGAAAGTATTCTCCCCGTCTTACTCGTCCGCCATCTTAGCTCCTCCCCCACCAGCGATTTTTAAATATGACCCTTAAATATCTAGTCACCTTGCAAAGATTTTCCCCACCAACCACAACATTCCAGTCCTTGTAGGACCAAGGTAAATCTTCAGGGGCCGTCTAATGTGAGCATAGCTTGTCACGTGTCATCCTCAACCTTTGGCAGGGACAGGAAGGTAGTCTGTTCAGCCTTTTAATGCTATTTTCTCTTTGCCTAGATGGTTGCATGTTTCTTTTGCAATGGAGAAACTTCCTTGGCATTATATCACCACTTAATTTATTCATAGCTGAATTAACCAAAATGCTTGTGAAAGCAGTGCCCTGGTTAACTTAATTTTCTGCTAGTTTATGAGATAACAGTACACAATCCATGCTGCTGCTGCTGCTAAGTCGCTTCAGTCCTGTCCGACTCTGTGTGACCCCAGAGACGGCAGCCCACCAGGCTCCACCGTCCCTGGGATTCTCCAGGCAAGAACACTGGAGTGGGTCGCCATTTCCTTCTCCAATGCATGAAAGTGAAAAGTGAAAGTGAAGTCGCTCAGTAGTGTCCGACCCTCAGCGACCCCGTAGACTGCAGCCCACCAGGCTCCTCCATCCATGGGATTTTCCAGGCAAGAGTACTGGAGTGGGGTGCCACTGCCTTCTCTGACACAATCCATAGTAGGCACTTAATTGACATTTTTTTTAATGAATTGGATGAATAACATATGTGAAAGTACATTCCCTGGCTCAAAAAGTGCAAGTGCCTTCCAGGTATAGATAGGACTTGAGGATCTAGACAATAAAGGACAAAGCCCCAAGGATTTTGGATTTAGTTAGTACTTGGTTGGAACATGGCAGTAACATTTACTGGGTGTATTATCTCAGTCAGTAGTTAATCTTCTAAGTTTTAGTGTCTTCATCCATAAAGTGTGGATAATAATATTCACTTAGGATGGTTGACGGAGAAGGCACCCCACTCCAGTACTTCTGCCTGGAAAATCCCATGGACAGAGGAGCCTGGTAGGCTGCAGTCCATGGGGTCGCTGAGGGTCGGACACGACTGAGCGACTTCCCTTTCACTTTTCACTTTCATGCATTGGAGAAGGAAATGGCAACCCACTCCAGTGTTCTTGCCTGGAGAATCCCAGGGACGGGGGAGCCTGGTGGGCTGCCGTCTATGGGGTTACACAGAGTCGGACACGACTGAAGTGACTTAGCAGCAGCAGCAGCAGCAGGATGGTTGACTATGCAATGTATATAAACCTAGGGCAGTGACTGGCACATAAGTGCTTAATAATATTGTTTCTGTTTCTCTCTAGTTAACTCAGGATTGATCACAAAATCATTGGAGTTTTGGCCCTTTGAAAGCAGTCTTGAATAGACTGGAATATATAAAACTGTTAACATTTGTCAATTCCAGATGGCGGTAATATGAACATGATTATATATTTGTATCTCTTGGCATCTCTTACAATTCTAAAAATTGAAAGTGTCAAAACAAAAAGGTTGAATAAAATGACAGCTATCTTAAAAAAAGAAAACATCTAAAATAAATTCATTCCTATCTTATTAAATATAAAATAGTGAATTGAACTGAGTCATTTACTCAATAGATATTTGTTGAGTAACTGCCATGTATAGGACTGACATAACCCTTGCCTCATGGAGCTTACAGTCTAGTGGGGAATATAAACTTTTTTTTTTTTCTCACAAAAGCACCATAGATGTGATCAAGGCAATTAAAACACAAGCTTGTAAAGGAGTACATGTGAGGCATATTTTAGCTAAATTTGGGAGGTTTGGAGAAGCTAAGAGTAATAAATGATGTGTAGGGGTAAGTGATTTTATACAAATGAGACATGGAAAATGGATGAGGTGGACCATTTCATTATGGGGGTGGGGAAGGAAGTCCTTTGCAGGTGCAGAGGGAAAAGCATGTACAAAGGCGTAGAGGGCTGGGGATAGGGGGATGAAGAGTAGTTCAGTGTGGGTGGAAGATAGGATTCAAGACAGAAAGTGCTGGGGGTGATGAAAGGAGGGCACAAGTCAGATCACGAGGGTCTGTGAAAGTGTTGTGACTCCGGAGGAGAGTTTGTCCTCCAAATATCAAGACCCCCGCCTGACACTGTTGGTGGGGTCTCCATTTTTGTACTAATGCTGTTGTTGTTTAGGAACTGATCATTCAGTACTTAAAAGACTGATGGGATGCTGGGTTTTCTGGGGAGCCTGAAATTATGTTGTTATTTTTAGTGGACAGAAACTTTACTCCTAGTGAGTGAAATAAGTATAGAAGATCTGTCCCCTATACATTTTCAACCTAAGAACTTTCATAGATGTCTTGAAGCTGTCCTGAGTGAAAGTACACCATTTCTGCCTGCCATCAACAGGAGATGGTTAGCAGTGACTTGTTTTAACGTCCTCCTGGACTGACAGTGAAACAGATGTGAAGATAGCCAGTGGGAACCTGATTTATAAGTAGATGAGCTTTGTAACAAAAAGTTAGTTATAACATATTTTTCTTAGACTGCTGATGTCCTCTTGCATCAGATGAATCACGTTGTGTCCCTGATCTTGAGGTTAGCCAGAATTTTTGAAACTAATAAATGATTTTACGACTTGGAAGATTTTTCTCTTAACAAAACTAATGGCAGTTGTTCGTTATCCTCTGGAGCTAGGAAGAATGGAATTTGGTTTAACGAATCTGGAACACAGTCGCACTGGGACAGAGATGAAGAAGGATGATTACCTTCTAATGACAGTCATTCACATGACCTGATCACATTCAGACACAGGACCGTTACACATGGTTTCATAATGAAAACTAAATGGGCCAGACAATTCAGTATGCACAAACCAGCTGGTGACCTTGCGAGTGACTCCTCAGGGAGTGAGCTGATAGGAAAACTGATGATCTGAGATTGTGATTTGCCCAAAGTTGCAGAATAACATCATTATACGCTAATTCTCAGCTCCATGCACTTGGTTTTTCACAGCTATTTAAGAGTCTCAGAGAGTCTAAGCTTTGCAAACTCTAGTTACATGATAAAGTTCTTGATGCTCTTATTTGGGAGCATACGTTTTTTTTTAAAGTCTCCTAGTTTTTTCTTTTTCTTTTTTTAATTGAGATATAGTTGCTTTATAATGCTGTGTTAGTTTCTGCTGTACAATGAGGTGAGTCAGCTCTATGTAGGAGTATATTTTTTATTGTCCCTTGAATTCTTCATGAGAAAGTCTTCCCTTCCTTGAGCTCCCTGCCCTGACTTGGGCTTTCCTTTCATTAATATTGAGAGAATTGACCTTAAACTAGGGAGTGGGATGTTTGAGGGGGCAAATCATCTACTAGTTTATTGTACGTGTCCAAGAAAAATCTTTAAGCTACATCTCTGGGTAGCACGTCACTTGATGGACGTGAGTCTGAGTGAACTCCAGGAGTTGGTGATGGACAGGGAGGTCTGGCATGCTGCGATTCATGGGATCGCAAAGAGTCAGACACGACTGAGCGACTGAACTGAACTGAACTGAACTGGGTAGCACTTTTCTTTTCTCCGGTTGTGTTATTTTTCATATTTAATGTGATCAGTAGTTCAAAGCAGGATCTATTTATTCTTGGCTCAGTTTCCACCTCTGGTTATGACTTTAAGATGTATATGCAGAATCTTGTTCTCAGAGGAAGATCTAAGAAGGCTCTGTTGTAAGTGTGGGTTAACCGCCATCAGGCACAGCTGGTGCAAATCAGCGTGATGCAGCAATAGCTTAGGGTTATTGGCAGAGCCTATGTTTAGAATTATATAGTAGAGAAGAAAAGGGGCTCTGTCTGTAGGATAGAGAAGAAGGGAAAAGCAAGGGGAGGGAGAAATGGGGATATCAAAGATAAACAGGAGAGGGAAGCCATGAAAAGAGTAGCAGTTTTCCCAGTGACCTCATAAACAAGTAGGGAGGGGAAACTATACACTGTGTACAGTTTTACTGAGTACAATGATGTTATATACCATCCTCCATGGTTTGCAGGGAATGCTGCTGCTGCTGCTGCTAAGTTGCTTCAGTTGTGTCTGACTTCTGTGTGACCTCATAGACAGCAGCCCACCAGGCTCCCCCATCCCGGATTCTCCAGGCAAGAACACTGGAGTGGGTTGTCATTTCCTTCAATGCATGAAAGTGAAAAGTGAAAGTGAAGTTGCTCAGTTGTGTCCTACGCTTTGTGACCCCATGGACTGCAGCCCACCAGGCTCCCCTGTCCCTGGGATTCTCTAGGCAAGAACACTGGAGTGGGTTGCCATTTCCTTCAATGCATGAAAGTGAAAAGTGAAAGTGAAGTCGCTCAGTCTTGTCCTACGCTTTGTGACCCCATGGACTCCAGCCCACCAGGCTCCTCCGTCCATGGGATTTGGGCACCTTATTTTCTATTATGTTCCTGTCTTTTGTCAGGGTGGACAGAAAAACTGTAAGGCAGCTCAACAGCCCATGAAGAACTGGGAGAGGTTCTTGAAAGAAGTTGGGAAGAATCCATGGTAAAACCACATGTCTCAGGTTTTGGATCAAGATTCACATGGTCTGGACTTCCCTGGTGGCACAGTGGATAAGAACCCTCCTGTCAATGCAGGGGACATGGTTCGATTCCTGCTCCAGGAAGACTCCACATGTCAAGGAGCAGCTAAAGCCCATGTGCCACGACTACTGGAGCCTGCCCGTTCTAGGGCTCATGAGCCATAACTACAGAGCCCACATGCTACAACTCCTGAAGCCTCCATGCCCAGAGCCCCTGCTCCACAACAAGAGAAGCCCCCGCTCCCCACAACTGGAGAAAGCCTGCACACAGCAACAAAGACACAGTGTAACCACAAAAGAAAAAGGATTTATGTGGTCAGCATAAGTCTCTCTGAGTAGGGTGACATACTTTCTCAGGTCACTACCAACCTCCACAGATTTAGCTGTGTTCTTTTCTTGAGGCCTGGCTTCAGTGCTCCTTTGAAGACAAATGAGCAGTGATAGATGGAGTAGTTTCTGAATGAGAAGGTTCTGTCCTGTTCCAGCTCCCTACCTCCACCCTTGGCAGGATCCTACACCTGGCACCCTGGATCTGGGAGTTGCTGTAGACTCTTTTCTCAGTCTTTCAAGGGACAACTGTAGGTGACCTGAAGGAAAATAGAAAAAGCGAGACTCCCTCTTTCCCAGTGGACAGATTCCTACCATAAGGGAGCAGTGTAGCTGCCTGTTTTTCTGGGATCAGGGATTAAAAATGGTGAACTTTATTTGTAGTATTGCAATCTTTATGGCAAATAAATGGGGAAACAGTGACAGACTTTATTTTTAGGGGCTCCAAAATCACTGCTGATGGTAACTACAGCCATGAAGTTAAAAGACACTTGCTCCTTGGAAGAAAAGTTATGACCAACCTAGACAGCATATTAAAAAGCAGAGACATTACTTTGCTAACAAAGGTCCATCTAGTCAAAGCTATGGTTTTTCCAGTAGTCATGTATGGATGTAAGAGTTGGACTATAAAGAAAGCTGAGCAGCAAAGAATTGATGCTTTTGAACTGTGGTGTTGGAGAAGACTCTTGAGAATCCGTTGGACTGCAAGGAGATCCAACCAGTCCATCCTGAAGGAAATCAGTCCTGAGTGTTCATTGGAAGGACTGATGTTGAAGCTGAAACTCCAATACTTTGGCCACCTGCTGTGAAGAACTGACTCGTTAGAAAAGACCCTAATGCTGGGAAAGATTGAACGCAGGAGGAGAAGGGGACGACAGAGGATGAGATGGCTGGATGGCATCACTGACTCGATGGATGTGAGTCTGAGTGATCTCAGGGAGTTGGCGATGGACAGGGAGGCCTGGCGTGCTGCAGTCTATGGGGTCGCAAAGAGTCAGACATGACTGCACAACTGAACTGAACTGAATCTATTATTATCTTGAGATCAGAGAGCTTGCAGTTGTAGATGTGCTCAGATTTCAAGGTATGTAAGATGGCCCTCAATGTTAAATCTGGGTCAAGGTGAGAGTATGAGATATGTATGTATTGATTTGACTGCATTGGGTCCTAGTGGTGGCATGTGGGAGCCTTGATCTTCAATGCAGTGTGTAGGATCTTTTAATTGTGGCATGTGGGATATATATATATATATATTTTTCCTTTTTCTTAGTTTCAGCATGTGAAATCTTTAGTTGCAGCATGAGAACTATTAGTTGAAAAATGTAGGATCTAGTTCCCTGACCATGGATCAAACGTGGGCCCCCTGCCTTGGGAATGCAGAGTCTTAGCCACTGGACCACCAGGGAAGTCCCAGTTCCAGGTCTTCATCTGTGTTTCAGGTACTGGCACATGTGGTATTTCAGATATTGATTATGTTTCTGGATTGTGTTGGGAACTTCAGAAGCAAGGAGCTAGATAGAAGTGTGAAGAAAGATAGATTGGAAATTTGTTTCTTTTTATGAATGGTGGAAAAGCATAAGTGCTGGGTCCTGTGAACCAACTGAAAAAAAGAAGGTATTTTATCCTTAGTATATGGGTGAAGAACATATTTGTGAGGAAAAAACTAGAGCAATTAGAAGAAATACCAATTTATAAAAAAGTAATTAGCATGGAAAATGTTCAGATCAAATAATGACTGAAATGTTCAGTTTACTTTTTAATATAAAATATTTAAAGAGATATAAAGGGCATAGAGGGGTGCCCCACTGGCTCGGTGGTAAAGAATCTGCCTGCAATGTAGGAGACACAGGAGACTTGGGTTTGATCTCTGGGTTGGGAAGATCCCCTGGAGGAGGGCATGGCAATCCACTCCAGTATTCTTGCTGGGAAAATCCCATGAACAGAGGAACCTGGCAGGCTATGGTACATGGAGTCACAAAGAGTTGGACACAACTGAAGTGACTGAGTACCAAGGGCATAGAAGGTTATAAAACTCATCTTAATTTCAGTTTCCTCCCTAAGGGAATACTTGTAAGCAAGTAGAACATTCTGTGTATACTAAGTGAAATAATTTTCTCAAAGTATTTTAGTGGAAAAATAGGTTTATAGTATGATACCTTCTTCTTAAAGCAAAAGTGAGCTCTATGAGTAAATAGCTATTTTCTTCCTGGTGACCAGTCTGGCATTTGTGCAGATCTTTGAGGTCTGCTTGGTGTTATTTTTCCTGATTTCTTTGGAACAAATAACAGGTGATATAATTTTAATATTTTTGTTATACTTTGTGTCATTTTTCCAGAAGCATGGTGAATTTGAACTCAGACATCTGTTTTACTTTGGACCAGTCTCCCTTGTCATCAGGGGCATCCATTTTTAAAACAGATGTTTGGGTTGAGGGATACAGAATATGGTCATGAAACAGACCAAAGCTAACTGGCCCTCAGGGTAAATAAGCTCATGACTTTGGCCTTTTTAGCCCTATACTGTAACTAGCTGAAGTAACTGGCTTGGGGGAAGTCTACTTCCCTGAAGATGCTCCAGCATTTAGAAATTATCCAATGAGGCTTATGATGATGCTGTCTACCTTCTGCCCTGGTGATGAATAATTGGATGGGATGGCAGAAAGTAAAGAGGAACTAAAAAGCCTCTTGATGAAAGTGAAAGTGGACAGTGAAAAAGTTGGCTTAAAGCTCAACATTCACAAAACAAAGATCATGGCATCTGGTCCCATCACTTCATGGGAAATTGATGGGGAAACAGTGGAAACAGTGTCAGACTTTATTTTTTTGGGCTCCAGAATCACTGCAGATGGTGATTGCAGCCATGAAATTAAAAGATGCTTACTCCTTGGAAGGAAAGTTATGACCAACCTAGATAGCATATTCAAAAGCAGAGACATTACTTTGCCAACAAAGGTTCGTCTAGTCAAGGCTATGGTTTTTCTTGTGGTCATGTATGGATGTGAGAGTTGGACTGTGAAGAAGGCTGAGCACTGAAGAATGGATGCTTTTGAACTGTGGTGTTGGAGAAGATTCTTGAGAATCCCTTGGACTGCAAGGAGATCCAACCAGTCCATCCTGAAGGAGATCAGCCCTGGGATTTCTTTGGAAGGAATGATGCTAAAGCTGGAACTCCAGTACTTTGGCCACCTCATGCGAAGAGTTGACTCATTGGAAAAGACTCTGATGCTGGGAGGGATTGGGGGCAGGAGGAGAAGGGGATGACAGAGGATGAGATGGCTGGATGGCATCACTGACTCTATAGACGTGAGTCTAGGTAAACTCCAGGAGTCGGTGATGGACAGGGAGGCCTGGTGTGCTGTGATTCATGGGGTAGCAAAGAGTCAGACACGACTGAGTGACTGAACTGAACTGACAAGAGGGGAACAGTCTATGCTTACCCTGGGACTGGTGGTCCATCAGGTAGAAAATCATGTCCAAGTTATGCTTACTTTACAGGATTTATATCTAGACCGACATCATAGATATTTTACTCAGACAATAAGGACAATCTTGCTCTGTAATGAAAGCCATGGAAGGAGGATTTGGCCCATAGACGCCTCCATGTATATCACAAACAAGAGTTATGGGGCAAGTGAGCCTTTCGGTGCAGTGGAGTCCATTGAGTTTCAGTCTTGTCTGTTATCACTCTGTCTGGGTAGACAGTGGTTTATGCCACAGCAGCCCAGACTATGGAGTGGATTAATGAAGCTGCAACTCTTCCCCAAGGCCAAGAACACAAAAGAATATACTGTTCAATAGAAAGCAAGCCACCAGCAGCTCTGGACAGTGTGGGTCCTGTGAGGCTGGTTTACAAGCCTCCTACTTCAGCGTCTACTCTTTGTCAACATTCCCTGTGAACACCTCTCTCACCCTTCTGATTGGAGTGGGGAAGGGATGAGAATGTTCCTTCCAAGTCTTTCTAGGTAGTTGGGACAACATTTTGGTCCCTCCTATTCTTGGGCAAGTGCGAGTTCCTCTTATCAAAGTCCCTTTTCCAAAGTGAAATAAGTGGAAAATTAAAATTCAATTAAAAACCCAGATGAGGCAATTCTTCTTTCCACTTCCCCCTCCACCCTAATACACAGTAAACAGTTTTTGCAGAGGCCAGCTTCTCCCTCTCTGTGGGCCAGAATACTTCCTCTTTAGCTGAGTTGGCTGAGGGCATTATCCATCTCTCGGCCAAGAGCCTATTTTTTTCCTTTGCTCTTTGGACACATACCCAATTTTTGTTGAAGATAGAAACTGTTTCAAATAATAGAATGTTTATTAGTATTTTTAATAATGGAGAGTACAAATAAGACGCCTACTCTGATTCCTGATCTGTCTCCCAAATGCCAGCCTGCCCTGTTAAGCTGTTTCTCCAGCCCAACTCAGGTTCTTTACTCAATGTTTACCATGGCTAACTATTTCCCGAGATGATTTCCTGCACATCCCTGAATGTAATTATGTGCTCCTCTCCACATACATATGTGTATAAGGGATCACGCTATGCACACTGTACTGTACTTGACTTTTTCCTCCTTAGTGAAGTGTTATGGAAATCTTTCCATATTGACACACACATGGATTCATCTCATTCTTTTAACTAATCCATTATATGGATATGCTATTTTTATTTAACCAGCCCCTCTACTGATGGATATTTTGATGTATTTTTAAAACCACAACAAAGTAATGCTTCAGTGACCATCCTCGGACATAATGTTTTGTTGAAGTGTTCCATGTATATCCACCAGGTAAATTCCTAGTGGTGACATTACTTGTTCAAAGGGGAAGTGTGTTTTTAATATTGATATTACCAAATGGTGCTTTAAAAAAGGTTAGGCCCATTTACACTCTCAAGATTATACAAATCTATTTTGAGTAGAAAGAAAAATAATGTTTTCGCAGACTTGTGTAGCTGGTTTCTGTTTTCCAAGTGCTTTCTGTGCCTTAGCTTTTGGAATCTGATACATAAATAAGTGATGCTCACAGCTCAGCTCCCTTGTCTGCTCTTCCCCTTGAGGATCTGTCATGCTCTAAAGCCAATCAATAGAATAATTCTTGTCCCAAGCCATTAAAGCTAATTTTCCACTTGTGTTGGGTCAGAAAAGGATGTGGGTTCTAATTACGAGAACTGTCCACACTGCGATGGTGGTCTGTCCACAGAGTACCTGCCACAAGGACACCAGGGCTCCAGTTCCAGGTAAAGCATCTAAAAGACAGGGCTTGATCATGTTATCCCAGGCTTCCCTAGTAGCTCAGCCGGTAAATAATCCACCTGCAATGCAGGAGACCCCAGTTTGATTCCTGGGTCAGAAAGATCCCCTGGAGAAGGGAAAGACTACCCACTCCAGTATTCTGGCCTGGAGAATTGCGTGGACTGTATAGTCCATGGGGTGGCAAAGAGTCAGAGATGTCTGAGCGACTTTCACTTTCACTTCACATGTTATCTCAACCCAGACACATGGAGTTTTGAGAGCTTCATCATCAACATCAAAGCCATCAAATTTGTGAGGCACTAGAGAATCTTCTTTGATGCTTCTAAAGGACACTCAGCACCAACAGCTTCATCAGGGAAAAGGAGTGCATTGCTCAGACATGGACGCAGGGAAGGATGACTAACCACTGGAAAGCCTTTGAAGCATTTTTAGTCATCGTTAGATGCTTCTTCATCAAACCTGGCATTTTGATGTCTGTCTAGCATCTTAGGACTCCAGATCATTGGGCCTTCAGACCTCCTGGCCTGGGATTCAACACTATATATGTTTTTAGTTGAACAGGAATATTAGACAGGAAAGCCACTCAGGTGTCTAATATTGCAGGATAAATACCCGTAGAGCAGACATAGTGGTTGGTGGATTCTAATGATTTTTAATTGGTAATGTACTCTGCCTCCTGTACGTAGATCTGGTGAGATAGTTGTCATGTTTTATGAAGACTCTGGAGTGCCTAAGAGGAAAGCAGGAAAACATGTGCAAAGTACTCATGCACAAAGTGCTTAACTCTCTCCAGCATACGGTGTCACAGACATTTGGCAAAACAGTCTCCATGTCCAGAATGTACTGCCACACAGGGAACAAGAGGTTGACTGTTATTCAGGGTGCAAGAACTAACTTTGCCCTTTTTAATAACAAACAGAAACACCTACTCTTGGCAGTCTAGGTTTCCTACTTATGCTGGTGGGAGGCTCTGTGTTTCCTGGGTCCACAAATTTCTTTCTATCCCTGGGAAACCTGCTGTGCTGCCTTTTATCACACTTGTGGACCTAGTAGGTGCCAAGAAGGGACTGCAGAGATCTGAACTGGGTGGCTCAATTTATTGCAACTCTGTTTTAGGAACCATCAAGCCTTAGGGTGGGGGAATGGGGGCTCCCAGATGCATTTGGGGTTGAGGGGGACATGCAAAGAGATAACTCTAAATAGAGAGGCTATATAGAATAATATTGTATTATTACTTAAGGGACTCTCAGAGAATTTCCTTAACGTCTATAGTGACAGGGGCCTGTATCCCCCATGTTTCAGGAATGATATTAAAGATGCTAAGCAGGCTCTTGTGGAGAATGCAGTGGCACCCCACTCCAGTACTCTTGCCTGGAAAATCCCATGGACAGAGGAGCCTGGTGGGCCGCAGTCCATGGGGTCATGAAGAGTTGGACATGACTGAGAGACTTCACTTTCCCTTTTCACTCTCATGCATTGGAGAAGGAAATGGCAACCCACTCCAGTGTTCTTGGCTGGAGAATCCCAGGGACAGGGGAGCCTGGTGGGCTGCTGTATATGTGTCTATGACTCGCACAGAGTCGGACATGGCTAAAGTGACTTAGCAGCAGCAGCAAGCAGGCACTTGACCGTGCGCACTTGCTCAGTTATAATCCTTGGCGGACCGTTACTCATTTTGCGAAATGGAGCCAAGTCCCTCTTTCCCTCCTTCCCTCTCCCCTAGCTATTTTGCTTTGCTAAGTAATCAGACGTGGATCTTATTCCCAAGCCGTTTATTTATATTCTTGGGGAGATTAGACATTTGCAAGAAGGAAGAATGTAATAAAAGCCATACTGGAAATCCGGATAATGAACTGGAGGAGTTCAGAGGAGAGGGATGCCATTTCCAGTCAGGATGGGGAGGAGATTACAGATTGTCATGTTTGGGGGCTTAATATTTAGTAAGAATCCCTCAGGAAGTGGGGATGGAATGGGGGCTGAGTGGTTGGGTGGAGTGAATCAGGGAGGTCAGTAAGCGTGGAGCATGAATGGCAAATGACAGGGAGATGATTTTGACTAGAGTAAAGGGTACACAAGCTTAGGGAGGAAGAAGTTTCAGTGGTGGGTAGGTGGAAATTTGCAGGGCCTTGATGGTTAATTGTTATAGCTCAAAACATTGTTAGAAATGGCCGGGTTCACTGCCAAAGACAGAGCCAACTGGCAGAAGCTATATCTGCCCAGGGGACTGGGGTAGGAGCCGTGGGGCAAGTCTAGGCTGCAAACGAGGTGTTGGAAGGGAGATTCAGAGGAATATGGCAGCAGACGACTAGATGGTCACTCTACTTGCCTGGGTGAGTGGAGCTGGTGTTGGGAGGTGGCTGACAGATCTTGAGGCTGGGAGGTGCTGGTACTGGAAAATCTAGCACCAGGTGGCCTTAAGAAATGTTGTTCAGGAGGGAGATTCAATAAGACGGTCGGTCAGCAGTCAGCAGGCTCCAGCCGCTAAGCTCAGGTTCATGGGCAGACTTCCAAACTCTGAAAGGAGGAAAAAGTGGAATGGAGAGCGAAATGCAAGGCCCCCACCGCAGAGGGACCAGGCAGACTTCCAAGCTGGGAGTCAGACCTGGAACACAGGGGCCTGACTCTAAGGAGGAGCAGAAGTCTGATGCTCCATTCCAGAGCACTGGGCCGAGGTCTTTTCATTCCTTCTGCATAAGGTTATGACTGGTCTTAGATGCTGGGTCCACAGGTGGGAGCCGAGAGGCCCATCAATGTGGATGGGAGGATGCGGATCTGGAAAGGCAGCGTCTGCTGCTGGCTAAAGAGTCTAGGCTTTATCTGGTGGCTAAAGAGCAAAAATGTGGAAAAATTAAAACACGGGGATATCTTAAGTAGAGCTATATTTCAGGAAGATTCGTTTGATCCTAATGAGTCAAATGAACTAAAGTAAGTTCTCACCTGTAACAAATTTCTTCTTTTGAGTACTTCTCCCACGTGTTCACTTCTCTCCATACCTCTTTCTAGTACTGTGGGTTAAAGAAACTAGATTATTAAAATTAATTATTAATTTCATCTGTTCTTTTATTTTTTAAAGTGGCTCCTAGAAAAGTTAAAGTGCCCTAAGTGGCTCACACATATTTAGATGGTGGCCGTGCTGCTCAAATAGTTTCTCCATACTGCAGTCAGATCTGTTTAAAATGTGACTCTTCTCCTGTCACTCTACTGTGTGATATCTTTTCATGGTTTCCACTGCTCCAGGATGAAGTTCAGATTCTTTCACGTGGCTCCCAGGCTCTTCGTAATCTGACTCTTATAGCATCTCAGCAGTGCCTTCAGGCTATCAAAGTATATTCAGTTGTATCTGTGAAATTACTTTCTTCTCATTGGCATCCATGCCTTTGTTCATGTCATTCCTTTTCCTGAACTAAACATTCTCCCCCTAGATTTAGTTCAGTTCAGTCACTCAGCCATGTCCAACTCTTTGCAACCCCATGGACTGCAGCACGCCAGGCCTCCCTGTCCATCACTAACTCCCGGAGTTTACTCAAACTTATGTCCATTGAGTCTGTGATGCCATCCAGCCATCTCATCCTCTGATGCCCTCTTCTCCTCCCGCCTTCAATCTTTCCCAGCATCAGGGTCTTTTCCAGTGAGTCAGTTCTTCACATCAGGTGGCAAAAGTATTGGAGTTTCAGCATCAGTCCTTCCAATGAATATTAAGGACTGATCTCCTTTAGGATGGACTGGTTGTATCTCCTTGCAGTCCAAGGGACTCTCAAGAGTCTTTTCTAACACTGCAGTTCAAAAGCATCAATTCTTTGGTGCTCAGCTTTCTTTATGGTCCAACTCTCACATCCATACATGACCCCTGGAAAAACCATAGCTTTGGTTAGACAGACCTTTGTTGGCAAAGTAATGTCTTTGCTTTTTAATATGCTGTCTAGGCTGGTCATAACTTTTCTTCCAAGGAGTAAGCGTCTTTTAATTTCATGGCTGCAGTCACCATCTGCAGTGATTTTGGAGCCCCCAAAATAAAGTCTTGTCACTGTTTTCCCATCTATTTGCCATGAAAAGATGGGACCAGATGCCATGATCTTAGTTTTCTGAATGTTGATCTTTAAGCCAGCTTTTTCACTCTCCTCTTTCACTTTCATCAAGAGGCTCTTTAGTTCTTCTTCACTTTCTGCCATAAGAGTGGTGTCATCTGCATATCTGAGGTTATTGATATTTCTCTGGGCAGTCTTGATTCCAGCTTATGCTTCATCCAGTCTGGCATTTTGCATGATGTACTCTGCATGTAAGTTAAATAAGCAGAGTGACAATATACAGCCTTGATGTACTCTTTTCCCAATTTGGAACCAGTCTGTTGTTCCACATACAATTCTAATGGTTGCTTCTTGACCTGCATACAGATTTCTCAGGAGACAGGTCAGGTGGTCTGGTATTTCCATCTCTTGAAGAATTTTCCACAGTTTATTGTGATCCACACAGTCAAAGGCTTTGACGTAATCAATAAAGCAGACGTAGGTGTTTTTTTGGCACTCTTGCTTTTTCGATGAACGCACAGATTTTGTCAATTTGATCTATGGTTCCTATGCCTTTTCTAAATCCAGCTTGAACATCTGGAGGTTCATGGTCCTTGTACTGTTGAAAATGTTCACGCTCATTTTTGCTTCCCTTTAAAGTCTCAGCTTTAGACATCCCCGACTCCTTAACTCTGGATTAAGAGCCTCTTGACGCTAGGGGTCTCACCTCGCTGCTGCTGCTGCTGCTGCTGCGAAGTCACTTCAGTCGTGTCCCTCCAAAAAGCATTCCCGCATTCTTTTTACAAGGTCCTATATCCTGGTCTCTCTCCTTCCTAAGATGGTAAGTCCTCTGAAAGCAGGGGCTCTGTATCGATCCTCCAGTTTGCCCAGCACTTAGCACAGTACTTGGAGCATAATGGCTGCCTGCGTGATTGAATGAATGAATGGGCCCGTGGTGCCAGGTCTGAGGAAGCTGAGCCAGGATAGGGGCCCTGGGCACAAAAAGGATAAAACACTCATGAAAGAATCAGTAAGGACATAATTCTTGACAGCTGGCAACTGTGTGGATACACCTCTGATTATTAATGGGTATGGGAATGGCTACCCACGCTAATATTCTTGCCTGGAGAATTAATTCCATGGACAGAGAAGCCTGAAGGGCTACTGTCCACAGGGAAGCAAAAGAGTCAGGCACGTCTGAACAGCTAACACTTAAACTTTTTTTTTTTTTTTCATGAAGAACTAATGTACTTCATGAGGTGCCATAAGTCCTAAAACGTACAAACAAGAATGTAGACAAATGTTCTGGAAATAAAAATGTATTCTTTTGAAAGTGGCATGATATTTGGAGTCAAAAGACTTGGCTCTAAGCATTTATACTGTCTTTGCAGTCGTGACATTTCAGTTTCTTAATAAAGTTGAGATAGTAATACCTCTACTTTTGGGAGTCGTGAGGATTAAGGGAACTAATGTATGTAGAATCATTTTGTAAACTGCAAAATGACAGAAAGCGTTAGTGATTACCAATCCGAAGATATCTGTATCTGTAAACAGATGACAGTCATGCTGTAGTGACTGAATTATCCATAATTCTGGGCTACGTCAGGTATGTAAATCTCAAACCACCCGAGCACAGAGGAACTTGGACAGCCTACACTGGGTGAAGTTACACCTTTCCATTCATACGACTTGAGGAATGAATGCTCTGGTGAGACAGTGAGCCAGAGGGGCGATGGGAGAGTATGTGTGTGTGGTGTGAGGGGGGCTGGGTGGGCCTCCTTCCCTCTGCCTCGTCTGGGATGGCCTCACATTTGACTCCAAGCCTGAAGGTGTTAGGCATTCAATTGTGTCTGACTCTGCAACCCCATGGACTGTAGCCCACCAGGCTCCTCTGTCCATGGAATTTCCCAGGCAAGAGTACTGGAGTGGGTTGCCATTTCCTTCCCCAGGGAATCTTCCTGGCCCAGGAATCGAACCCAGGTCTCCTACATTGCAGATGGACTCTTTACTGTCTGAGTCAGGGAGGTCAAGATTGGGCTCACATTTTTGTTTTTTCAATCTGTCGAATCAATTACATATACATTTATACTCATCTTCCTGATACATTGCCCCTTTTAGCATTATGAAACATCTCTTTCTCTTGTGGTGCTCTGTGCCTTGAAGTCTACGTTTTAAACTTTATTTATTTATTTTTGGCTCATGCCCAAAATCCTTCTGCTCAGATTTCTCTCTCCTCTCCTGCTCTGCTTCCCTCAAACCCTTCCCCTTCCACCTAGACATTCTATTTGTCCTTCAAGTCTCTGTCAGGAGGCTCACAGCATTCACCATATCTAAAGTTGCTTTTTCCTCCCTTGAAAGAGACCTCACTCTTCTCTCTCATTCCCTGGTCAGGGGTCGCACCAGCTCCAAGTATTTCCAAGGTGGACTTGCAAGAGGTCCTTCCAACCAGCCTGTATCCCCTCCCCCGCCAGGGACTGGACTCTCACCTGTGTGTGCTCAGATGGCTGCTCCAAGCAGAACAGACTGTAACACTCGCATTCTGATTTGGAATTTGCAGTCTGTATGATTTCCTGTTGTCTGTTGTTTAGTCTCTTCAGTCTTGTCTTTTTGTGACCCTGTGGACTGTAGCCCGCCAGGGTCCTCTGTCCATGAGATTTTCCAGGCAAGAATACTGGAATGGGTTGTCATTTCCTCCTCCAGGGGATCTTCCCAACCCAGGGATAGAACCCGCATCTCTTGCATTGGCAGGCTGGTTCTTTACCACTGAGCCCGCAGGGAAGGCCAGAAGCTCCCAGGCACACCATTTCCTCTTGCCTGCTGGCTTTGGTCATTCCGTTGTTGGCCCCCCTGACTTGAAACTTGGGACCAGGATGTTCACTTGGCATCTTACGCATAGCACGTGCTCTATTAAAGTCCTTAAAATAGTTATTTATTTACCTGACCCTTCCCAGAGAATTATTTGAGGGATTATGCTATGCTATGCTAAGTCACTTCAGTCGTGTCCGACTCTGTGTGACCCCATAGACGGCAGCCCACCAGGCTCCCCCGTCCCTGGGATTCTCCAGGCAAGAACACTGGAGTGGGCTGCCATTTCCTTCTCCAATGCAGGAAAGTAAAAAGTGAGAGTGAAGTTGCTCAGTCGTGTCCGACTCTTAGCGACCCCATGGACTGCAGCCTACCAGGCTCCTCTGTCCATGGGAATTTCCTGGCAAGAGTACTGGAGTGGGGTGCCATTGCCTTCTCCATTGAGGGATTATGGGATTATATAAAATAAAACAAAAGCATACTTCATGTTTCCAAGGGACATGTGTCCAGTTACTATATTGTGTTCAGCCATGTCTGACTCTTTGTGACCCCATGGACTGTCAGCCACCAGGTTCCTCTGTCCATGGGATTTCCCAGGCAAGAATACTAGAGTGGGTTGCCGTTTCCTTTTCTAGGGGATCTTCCTGACTCAGGGATCTAACCCATGTCTCTAGTATGTTATACTATTAAGCCAATTAGCGCTACTTCTTTTTTAGGAAAAATGTGTAGTACCCTCATATTTGGCATGTTTGATGAACTAGGCCATGCCCAGGGTTCTATTTGATCTGTGACCCCTCTGAGTCCTGGCCCTTCCCCTGTTCTGCTCCCTCTGCCAGGACTGCTCGCTCCTCTTCCCTCATCCACTTCTCCTGCTTCTAAGTCCATCTCAGCTTTCACAGCTCACTGTGGAGATCATTTTATCCGGGAAGCAATCCCTGAAATCCTATGGGCTCAGCCTGTGTACTTCAACGGCATCCCTTCTTTCTGCACTTAGCTTTCTGTCGTGAACATGGTTTGTTCTGTTTCTCCCTCTAATCCATCAGCGCCAGGAGACATTCACCAGGACTGTCTTGTTGAAAGTTATTTCTTCAGTGCCTAGCGCAGTGCCTGCTTTGTAGTGAACAGGCAAATATTCATTGCACAGGAGTTCATAAATGGGTAAAAGAATCCCTTTGAGAGCCCAGAACAATTTCAGAATCAGAGTACATGAGAGTCAGTCTTAGAATATTATGATCTAGCCTTTGGCTAAGTGACTTTCTCGGAGAAGGCAATGGCACCCCACTCCAGTACTCTTGCCTGGAAAATCCCATGAATGGAGGAGCCTGGTGGGCTACAGTCCATGGGGTCGCTAAGAGTCGAACACGACTGAGCGACTTCACTTTCACTTTTCACTTTCATGCATTGGAGAAGGAAATGGCAACCCACTCCAGTGTTCTTGCCTGGAGAATCCCAGGGACAGTGGAGCCTGGTGGGCTGCCGTCTATGGGGTTGCACAGAGTTGGACACGACTGAAGTGACTTAGCAGCAGCAGCAAGTGACTTTCTACTGATTTCTGTTCTATTTAACAGGTATATTAATTAGAATGTAGATCTGGCTACTTGTAACAGAGAGCCAAATTCACAACAATTTAAACAAGAAAGACTTCTAATTCTGTCCCACAAAATAGTCCAGAGACAGGCTGTCCAGCACTGTGGTGATGGAAGCTCTGTTCTATGAGATGATAGAGTCGGGCTACTTCTGCCTTGATCTGATCTCCACCACCCCAAGACGATGTGCTTTCACATGGTTCATGGTCACAACAAAATCCTGGGCGGTCCAGTTTAGCCCTGGAATCCTGGGAACCTGGAACTGATTCTAAGACCTCCTGGACCCTCTTTGGACAGCTCGAGTCTGTTACTGATTTCTAGGATTAATCATGTTGAGGCATTTCCCACTGCTTGCCCATCCCTTGCAGGTGGTGAGGACCAAGGACTTAGTTTGAGTTGGGCATGTATGCCAGGAATGCCAGCTGGTCTTCATGCTAAGGTCATGAGCCTTCAGCCAAGGGTGGTGTGGTTTTCTGAGGTACAGGACACACTGACTTCACAGCAAGGCATCCTGACCAGCTACAGGAGAGGAATTCCTTCGAATAATGTTAAATATATTATCTGCTTGACTATAAGTAAATGTATATTACTTATTTTGTTCTAAGGTTGCCATATAACTTAGAGTTGTACGGTCATTTCTTTACAGTGCCTTTCTGTTGAATTTACATTATTCTGGAGAGAAATCATGAGATTTTTATGATTAAGGTTCAAGACGAAGGCCAATCTACTCTATCAATTCTGTCATCCTTAATATATACACACTCACTCAGTTCAGACACACACACACACACCTCACCCAATACCGTACCTCCCACTGCATGCATCCCAAACTCCTCTTTTCCACACACACACACACACACACACACACACACACACGTACCCATTATCTCTGGATGGAAAGGGAAGAAAACCCAGGATAGGCAGCTGTCTAGAGCATCCGCTATTCTATCTAGAAGAAGTTGAATCAACCAAGGGTTATGACTCCTTCCCTCCTCCTGCCCTGATCTAAATACATTTTCATTCTATAGACCTCACTTCATGTCCTAGACAAAACAGGATAAGTATGAGTTAGTACCAGTTGATTCTGCCAGTTTAACAGGAAAATAACAAGAACCAAAGATCTGTCTAAAATTTGTTCCTGGCAAAGGCAATATTTGCGATGTTTTCTGATTTTTAAAGCCATCTAATTGATATATGGCTCACAAGTAACTCTCTAAAACAGTGAGATTTACTTTTCTTTGTGTCTTTGTGTCTTTCTGCGTGAGTAGTTACCATACTGGCAGTATTTGGGTTAATTATGAAAGTTAGATTTCCATCATATATGTTTTTCTTTTCTTTCCACCTTCTCCAAAGTTCTCCTTTAAGGCAGAAACTTTCCATTCTTGGTTTCATCCAAAAGACAAATATTTCTGGGAAAACACCACATTTAAGCTATTCAGCAATTCTGGTGTTATGTAACTGACCACACTAGGACTTTCAATTAACTTTGGTTACATTTTATTGAAGCGTGTCACAGACTAGAATAACTAGTGATAATTAAATAAAAAAAAAAAAAACCTTTTGTATGTCTTTCAACAGGGAAAATCCTTTTCAAATGTATGCAGCATCTGATGACAGAAAGTAAATCTTTAGTCACTGAAGTATTCCAAAGTTCACTGCCTGTATTCCAAGATTGATTTTAGTGTGTTTGAGAATTTTTAGTGGCAGTAGGCTTTCCTTTCAGCATTTGTTTCCATAAAACCCAAGCTCTCCAGGTTCCCCTTCCCTCTCTCTCTTGTCTTCTGGTTAACTTTTGTTTGGTCATCTTCAGTTGTAGATGCATTTTGAGATTGTTTAGGAGGGAGAATTACGTGCGTTAGTGATTTCAAACAACTTCCTTTACGTACTAACTTGCAACTCACTTTCTCCATTTCTAGTCTTTATCTTTCCTTTCCATCACTTCAATATCTCTATTTTCTTTCTATGCATAACTGAACTGATCATATTTTCACCCACAGCAAAATGCCCCTCCCATTTTCTCTTCACAATCCCAGTGTCCCACTCTTAAAAACTTGCAGGTTTCCGCACCACCCCCTTCATTTCCTTGCAACATGCTGCCTATCCTTAAGTTGCAACATTTGTTTTTCCAAAATGTCATTCAGACTCTATTTCAAAATCCTTATCTTGTCTCAGCCTAGGTGTTGATTATTTGGCAAGTACATGACTGTAATAGCTTCCTACCCAATGACCCTACCACTCCACTTTCTTACCTCTAAGCCATCCTTTGGACAAGTATTAGAATCATCTCGTTCACACGCTTTAATCATTTCAATTTCCTCTTAAATCAAACCAGGAATCTCCGCCAACCAACTTCTTTATATAAACTTCATTTCCCTGGACTACATTAGCCACTTTTCTAAGCAATTATTATCCTCTGAAGTTTCTATTCTTCCTACTGGAAGACTTCCTTTTCTTCCAGTACATCTTGCTTTTCTTTTTTTTCCTTCAAAGCTAGTGGTAACACAGCCTTAATAAAAACTAATTATCCACGAGTCCTTTAAGGGCACTCACCACCTGCCCCTTATCTCGGCTTCCTCTCAGACACACACTGCTCAGTACCCTGCTCTCTAAATCTGTACCTGCTGATCTGTGGTTTTGTAAAGTCATTTTTTATTTTTTCCCTTTGTGTTCCTTTTCTGCTTCTAGAGTATAAGCAACCTTGCTGCTGCTGCTGCTGCTGCTGCTGCTGCTAAGTCACTTAAGTTGTGTCCGACTCTGTGTGACCCCATAGACAGAAGCCCACCAGGCTCCCCTGTCCCTGGGATTCTCCAGGCAAGAACACTGGAGTGGGTTGCCATTTCCTTCTCTAATGCGTGAAAGTGAAAAGTGAAAGTGAAGTCGCTCAGTTGTGTCCAACCCTTAGTGACCCCGTGGACTGCAGCCTACCAGGCTCCTCCATCCATGGGATTTTCCAGGCAAGAGTACTGGAGTGGGGTGCCACTGCCTTCTTCCATAAACAACCTTAAGGTAGTGGTAATATCTAAGATTTATTTATGGTCAGTTCAGTTCACTCGCTCAGTAGTGTCTGACTCTTTGCGACCGCATAGACTGTAGCACGCCAGGCTTCCCTGTTGATCACCAACTCCTGGAGCTTGTTCAAACTTATGCCCATCTAGTCAGTGATGCCATCCAACCATCTCATCCTCTGTCGTCCCCTTCTCCTGCCTTAAATCTTTCCCAGCATCAGTCTTTTCCAAGAGTCAGTTCTTCGCATCAGGTGGCAAGAAGTATTGGAGTTTCAGCTGCAGCATCAGTCCTTCCAATGAATATTCAGGACTGATCTCCTTTAGGATTGACTGGTTTGATCTCCTTACAGTCCAAGGGACTCTCAAGTGTCTTCTCCAATGCCACAGTTCAAAAGCATCAATTCTTTGGTGCTCAGCTTTCTTTATAGTCCAACTCTCACATCCACACATGACTACTAGAAAAACCATAGCTTTGACTAGACAGACCTTTGTTGGCAAAGTAATGTCTCTGCTTTTTAATATGCTGTCTATGTTGGTCCTAGCTTTTCTTCTAAGAAGCAAGTGTCTTTTAATTTCATGGCTGCAGTCACCATCTGCAGTGATTTTGGAGCCCAAGAAAATTTATATTTATTTATATTAAATTTATATTTATTTACTCAAAAACAATGACCAAGTGCTTGCTGAATTTATAGCATGAATTTATCTATGTATCTCTCTGTTAATAGGTCAAATAGTTATTTATTGAGCGTCTACCATGTGTTAGGTACTGTGTGAGGTGCTGAAGTACAATGATGAGAAAACTGACATTACCTCTGCCTTCTTAGAGTTTGGGGGAAATGGATATTTATCAAATAATCACACAATTTGATGAAAAATTACAAATGTGATAGAACTGCAAAGGGAAAAGTTGCCATGAGAGCACATAGTAGGGTGATTTAGCCCAAGTGGGAGAGGAGAGGAAGGAGGAATGTCCCTCAAAGAGGGAATCACATGAGTAAAGGTTCTGTGATGGTGGGGAGCTGGGTATGGTCAAGACATTGAAAGAAGACTGGGGGTGGGGGACTTCCCTGGTGGTCCAGTGGCTAATACTCCATGCTTTTAATGCAGGAAGCCTGTGTTTTTTTCCTGATCAGGGAACTAGATCCCACATGCCACAGTGAAGACTGGGGATCCTGCGTGCTGCAACTAGGGCCCGGCACAGTCAAGTAAATAAATAAGAAAGAAAGAAAGACTGGGGTCGCTGAGTCCAGAGAGTATATAGAAAGTGAAGTGGAAGAGGCCAACCTGGGCAAGACTTTATGGAATATGAAAAGGATTTAGGTTTTTATTCTTAGCAATGGGGAGCTACTAGAAGGATTTAAAATAGGTAGCCAGTGGAAATTTGCTGTATGATTCAGGGAACTCAAACTGGGGATCTGTGACCATCTAGAGGAGTGGGATGAGGTGGGATGTGGGAGGGAGGTTTGAGAGGAAGGGGATATATGTATACCTATGACCAATTCATGTTGCTATATGGCAGAAACCAACACAATATTGTAAAGCAATCATCTTTCAATTAAAAATAAATAAATTGAGAAAAAAAAAAAGAATAGGAGGTGATGGTATGGTGATTTAAAAAGATTCCTCTGATCCCTGCGTGGAGGTAGTTTGAGGTAGGAGAGGACACAAAGCTTAGTATTTTTCTGTGCCATATAGAGACTTGATGTTGCTCACTGACTAACCAGTCTGGTTCTTTGTATCATGAAGTTTTTGCTTCAAGCTGCAAAATCTTGAGCGACTCAATCTATAGGTCTGATTTTTCATGTAGTCAGTCTCTTGTAGCTTTTGCAACTTATTGACTTGACACCATTATCACCATCAACAACCTTCAGATCAGATCAGTCGCTCAGTCGTGTGTGACTCTTTGCGACCCCATGAATTGCAGCATTCCAGGCCTCCCTGTCCATCACCAACTCCCAGAGTTCACTGAGACTCATGTCCATCGAGTCAGTGATGCCATCCAGCCATCTCATCCTCTGTCGTCCCCTTCTCCTCTTGCCCCCAATCCCTCCCAGCATCAGAGTCTTTTCCAATGAGTCAACTCTTCACATGAGGTGGCCAAAGTACTGGAATTTCAGCTTTAGCATCATTCCTTCCAAAGAAATCCCAGGGCTGATCTCCTTCACAATGGACTGGTTGGATCTCCTTGCAGTCCAAGGGACTCTCAAGAGTCTTCTCCAACACCACAGTTCAAAAGCATCAATTCTTCGGCCCTCAGCCTTCTTCACAGTCCAGCTCTCACATCCATACATGACCACAAAAAAAACCATAGCCTTGACTAGACGAACCTTTGTTGGCAAAGTAATGTCTTTGCTTTTGAATATGCTATCTAGGTTGGTCATAACTTTCCTTCCAAGGAGTAAGCGTCTTTTAATTTCATGGCTGCAGTCATCATCTGCAGTGATTTTGGAGCCCAGAAAAATAAAGTCTGACACTGTTTCCACTGTTTCCCCATCTATTTCCCATGAAGTGATGGGACCAGATGCCATGATCTTCGTTTTCTGAATGTTGAGCTTTAAGCCAACTTTTTCACTCTCCACTTTCACTTTCATCAAGAGGCTCTTTAGTTCCTCTTCACTTTCTGCCATAAGGGTGGTGTCATCTGCATATCTGAGGTTATTGATATTTCTCCCGGCAATTTTGATTCCAGCTTGTGTTTCTTCCAGTCCAGCGTTTCTCATGATGTACTCTGCATATAAGTTAAATAAACAGGGTGACAATATACAGTCAGCAAAAACAAGACCAGGAGCTGACTGTGGCTCAGACCATGAACTCTTTATTGCCATATTCAGACTTAAATTGAAGAAAGTAGGGAAAACCACTAGATCATTCAGGTATGACCTAAATCAACAACCTTAACTGAGTATTAACTATGGTGCCAGATACTGTGCCAAAGACTCATTTAATTCTTGCTCTGAGCCAATGAGGAAGGTGTTTATATCCCTGTTTTTTACAGACTTAGGGATGAGACCTTGCCTTCGAGAGAACTGGATTAATCAGGACTCAAATCTAGGTGTCTCTGACTATGTGTTCTAGCAGCTTTATTTGGGTTTTCGGTACCACTTCAATATATTATGGAAAAAAAGAGGTTCCTTTAACCCTGAAACAAGATATAATTTGGCTCATTGCCCAGTAACTTCTTCCAGAGTCTTGGTCAAAGCCCATCCTGGCATTAGGTCACCCATCTCCCATTTTGTAGAATGTTTTGTTACATATCACAGAGATCTGCCATTATGTCTGAGCTGATTGTTCTAAGTTTTGATCTTTTCAACCACGTGAACACATTTCTGGATGTCCTTTACAGAAATCTGTAATTAGATGAGCTTATAATGCTTATTAGCCCAACTTACAAACAGTATTCCAGTAACCAACTTCCTCCTCAGGAAAGCATCATCAACAATTAAGAATAACCACCCCCAACTGGTAAACTATTAGTTGAAAAGCATTTATCATCATGGCCAGAGGAGTCTTCTGCCATTGGCCTGCCATCTGTCAAGTGCTATTTATGTTTCTTCTGTCTCCATTTTCTACCCCCTAAGGCAGCCTCTTCTTTGGTTGTAGTAGGTCCATCTAAAATTGACTTGTAATTACAAATTGCTTGCCTAAATAAATAACTCCCTAATAACAGAGCATAGAAAAATTTTAACTCCTACCTCATAGTATGTCCGTGATAATTAGTAAAAATAACTTTGGGCTCTCAGAAAATAGTAACAACTCTCTACTGCTTTGAGTGTTTGGAGGACTGGTCATCTTTAACTAAGCATGACTGGTTTCTTACCTTTTGCAAAGCAAGGTTGAAAGTTCAAGAGTCAGTGAATGGAGCAACCCCAGTTAGCAGAGCTAGAAATGACCATAGCAGGATGCCTGGCTGATGGTGGAAGGTTGAAGAAGGAAAGTTAATGAGCAACATAGCTTATAAGCCTGAAGACTAGGGGGAAGCATTTCATAGGGATGTTGAGAGGATTAAGTGGTTTACATTTGGACAAACCTTTGATATTGTTGGGGGAAGGAGTTAAGAAGAAGTAACAGATTTATTTGTTTACATACCTCACCAAAAGCTTTTTTTAGGGACCTATAGATAGCTAAGCTTTCCAGGTGGCTCAGTGGTAAAGAATCCTACTGCCAATGCAGGAGTTGTGGGTTTGATCCCTGGGTTAGGAAGATCCTCTGGAGAAGGAAATGGCAACCCATTCCAGTATTCTTGCCTGGAGAATGAATCCCATGGACAGAGGAGCCTGGCAGGCTACAGTCTATGGGGTCAAAAAGAGTCAGACACGACTGAGTGACTGAGCGTGCATGCATGGAATGCTAAAGGTATATATAGTTTGTGAATAAAATGGTGCAAAGTGGCTATTATCAGTTCCACTCAAAAGTGGGAAAAATTTTGAAGCTCATCTGTTTAGGTAGGGGCTTTCGGAAAGCAGAGGCAGTATGCACTCAGCAGTCCTAATGTGTGGTGGAAGGAGAATCGTGACCTCTGAGTCATTTAGCTTTTTTCACGAAGCTGTTGATATTATTACTGTTGCTGTCTTTGGACTGTCTTCCTCTATAGTTTCAACTGGGCACAGGACATCACAGTCTAGCAGTGAGTCTGAGGACAAAGCCTTGGCCTTCCCATTTCTATCTTACGCTGATGTTGCCATATTTAAGACAAGTTTTTGCCTACTTATTTCCCAGTACAGTGTCTGTTATACTTGCACTGCTCTGACTCTTCTGTCACACAGTACAATCTATTACCTGAGCAGACATCTAAAGAACATGCAGATTGCAAACTGAATGCAGTAAATGAACACAGAAATACACTAAAGGGAAAGACCGTGGGGGTAGGGAGAGAAGGAGATAGGTTTTTATTCAAGGCTGCCTATGTTCCAAAAGCACTCTCTCAGGTGCTTTATTTAGCATAGTTTATTCTGTTAGCTACTTTACATAGGATAGTTTATTTAACAGTCACAATAGGCATGAAAGGAAATATGAGGACAAGGCTATGAGAAGAGAAGGTCAAGCTCTAGGTTGAGACATAACAAGTGTCTCATCATTTACCTAGGCACATAAGTATTACTCCATGTCAACCTACATACATAACTATACTATCACAATTTTTATATTTTTCACGTTTTTCTTACAGCCAGAGATGTACAGTAAAATCTAGAAAAGCATGATGTCATAGAAGCCAGTGACTAAATAAATGAATAAATAGAATATATAAACTCTGTATTTCTATTTCTTGATAGATTCTCTTAAAGAATCTGCACACAGCTGCTTATGTTTGCTGTTACCAGTTTTCTATTTATTGGCCCTGAGCAAGAAAAAAATTTTTTTTCTGTCTCTCATTTGGGGTTCTTCCGTATGTCTTCCCTTTTCCTGTTATATCCTAAGAATCTTCTATTGCTCCTGACTTCCAATGATCACCAAATATGGTGACATAAAACTATTCCTAGCAACATCCTAATGCTTTAAGAATAGATATTTTCTGATTTCCTTCCCTTCCCCTCAGCTAACAAATTTCAAGTGTATAGTACCTGTTAACTATAAACTTAATACTGTACAGTAGATCTCTAGCACTTTTTCATCACTGAAGAGCAACTCCTTATTTCCCCCTCCTCTAGCTCCTGGCAACCACCCTTCTACTGTCTGCTTCTACAACTTTGATTAATTGAGATACTGCATGTAAGTGGAATCTTACAGTATTTGTCCTTCTGTGACTGGCTTATTTAACTTAGCATAATGGCGTCTAGGTTCATCTAGTTCAGTTCAGTCGCTCAGTCGTGTCTGACTCTTTGTGACCCCATGGACTGCAGCATGCCAGGCTTCCCTGTCCATCACCAACTCCCAGAGCTTACTCAAACTCATGTCCATCGAATTGGTGGTGTTATCCAACCATCTCATCCTCTGTTGTCCCCTTCTCCTCCTACCCTCAATCTTTCTCATAATCAGGAATGAGTCAGCTCTTTGCAGCAGGTGGCCAAAGTATTGGAGTTTCAGCTTCAGCATCAGTCCTTCCAATGAGTATTCAGGACTGATTTCCTTTAGGATGGACTGGTTGGATCTCCTTGCAGTCCAGGGATATATATGTAGTTGCATATGACAAGATGTCCTTCTTTTTCAAGGCTGAATAATATTCTGTTGTCTATATATATCACGTCTTTATCCATTGATGCGTTGATGTACATTTACATTGTTTCCACATTTTGGCTATTATACATAGTGCTGCATTGAATGTGGGAACACTCAGGTCTCTCTAAGATCTTGATTTAAATTCTTTTGGATAAATACCCAGTAACAAAATCGCTGGATCGTATGGTAGTTTTATTCTTAATTTACCGAAAAACCTCCACCTTGTTTTCTGTAATGTTTGTACCAATTAATATTCTTACCAATAGTGTCCAGGGGTTTTTTTCCTCCACATCCTGGTCAACATGTGTGGTGTGTGGTTTTTTTTTTTTTTTTTTTTAAGTAATGGCCATCCTAAGAAGTGTGAGGTGATATGATATCTTTTTTGGTTTTGATTTGCATTTCCCTGATGATTAGTCATGGTGAGCTTCTTTCCAGAGAACTGTTGACCATTTGTACATCTTTGGAGAAATGTGTTTTTTAAAGTCCTTTGCCCATTTAAAAATTCAGTTATTCTTATTTTTGCCATTGAGTTATAGGAGTTCCTTATATATTATGGATATTAACTCTTTATCAGATGTTGCTTGCTAACATTTCCTCTCATACCATAGGTGGAATTTTCACTCTGTTTCCTTTGCTGTGCAGACGTGTTTTAGTTTGATGTAGTCTCACGTGTCTATTTTTGATTTTGTTGCCTCTGGTTTTGGTGTCATATCCATGAAATCATTGCAAACACCAATGTTATGAAGCTTTTCCCTTATGTAGTCTTCTATGAATTTTATAATTTCAGGTCTTCTGCCTAAGTCTTTAATTTTGAGTTGATTTTTGTGTATGATGTTAGATGTGTCCGGTTTCATTCTTTTGCATGTGAACATCCAGTTTTCCCAGCACTATTTGTTGAAACTTATCACAGCTAACAAATGAATCGAGTAAAGTCGCAGGATATAAAATTAATATATGAAAATCAGTTGCATTTCTATACATTAATGATGAACAATCTGAAAATGAAATTAAGAAAACAGTCCCACTTAAAAAAGCATTGAAAAGAATAAAATGCCTAGGAATAAACTTAACCAAGGAGATGAAAGATGAACTGCTGATATCTTTTAAACAAAACTCGATCTGTTCTTTTAGGACTATATAAAGTCATAGGTAGATTAATCTAGTAAATAAATTCAAACTTAGTTATAAATGGCTTACTGATTTATCCTCCCCAGATACTGATTAGGAGTATTTTAACCCAAAAGTATGTAATAAGGTAAAGTGGCTGAGCTGTCTGCAGGTGGAATATTTTAAAATAAATATTTAAAAACTGTAAACTGCAAGACTTGGTTGTTCTGTCTAGCAGAAAACCAGCCTTTTTTTGAGGATTAACATTTGGACAAAATCACATACATGATTGGGTATAAATACAAGTAGTTATTCTTGGAAAATCTCTCTGAAATTATTTAGTGAGAAGACATTTTAGATTTCCGCACATTGCATGGGTACAACTTTTCAGTGAGTCTGCAGTTTGGGAGGAGGTGCGATAATAATAAGGGGATGGAGCTTTTTTGATCACGCCCTAGGTGAGTTGTATACTTATTGCATTTAATCCTTTTTCAGACTCTATGAGGTAGATGTTCGTTCCATTTTGTTGTTGTTCTGGTTTAGTCACTAAGTCGTGTCCAGCTCTTTTGTGACCCCATGGACTGTAGCCCACCAGGCTCCTCTGTCCATGAGATTTCTCAGGTAAGCATATTGGAGTGGGATGCCATTTCCTCCTTCAGGGGATCTTCCCAACCCAGGGATCGAACCCATGTCTCCTGAATCAGCAGGTGGATTCTTTACCCGAGCCATCAGGGAAGCCTCTGTCCCATTTTACAGATGAGGAAATGAAAGCCCAGGGAAGTAGTGCCCAAGTTCACTCTTAATGTAAAACCAGGATTTGAAGCTGCATCTGCTGGGAGCCTCTTTTCTCCTTACTCATCACGTAGCCTGCCAGGGAGTTGGTGGAGAGGAGGCTGATGAGATCTGAAACTTGACTGGAGCCTTGTGAGTTATAAGCTGCCCTGTCCAAGAAGGCTTCCTGGGAGGGGCAAGTTTGAAGAAACTTCTTAATATCCCTGAACTAGAAAAATGTAAGGGGTCATCTCCAAATTCACAGCCAAAATCAGGTTAAAGTAGTTGTGAAATTAATCTGATGGGTTGTTTAACTGTCCCCAGGTGTATCTTGTGTTCTTCAGGATCACTGAATAGGGGTGGGCCTGGAATGGCTTAAAAGGCAGGTGGTGGGTCTTCCACACCATTTTCCTCTGGACACTGGGGACACTCTATGCTGGTGGTCACTGAAAGGTCAAGTTTACGTGCTTTCGTAAAAATAGAAATAATCAAAGCTTGATAAAAAGAGCATCCCTTCTGTCCAATAGTTTCTGGTTGTTTGCGGGGAGCTTTGCTGAGTGCCTTCGAGAAGTTCTGAAGTGTCCAAAGATCTTTTTATTTTTCCTGGATGCACCCTCACTGTCATTTATTTATGCTTTCCTGAGAACACCAGTACACTGGATTCTCTAGCTTTTCAGTTCATAATATATTTATTATTAACCAAAGCCCAGCCTTATGCCTTAGCATGGCAGTTAGTAAGAGGCCTTTCTTTTAAAAAAATTTAAAGGCTATTAAATTCATTTAGGGGAGAACAGTATAAAAGACACGAGCTCTAAACTTTTTTTTTTTTTGCAGTTGGTATAGAATTCTGTCATGTGCCAATGTTTGATTATATTATCATCTGGAATTTCGCTGTTGATTTACTTTCTGGTAGGACAAAACTCCCTCCGGCAGTGTCCTCGGAATGGCTCTCTCCCCGAGGTTATCATCCCACTGTGTCACTACAGTATAGACAACTCAACCCATGGTGACGACTCACAAAGACTCACGGAACCTCCCGGGCCGCCGGTGGCCCAATTTCCACGCTGTCAGCCTCAGCAGAACCCTCTCCTGCTTTGCCCCTTTCCCTCCCACAGTGGCCAGTTACAGCTGATGAGCCTTAAACTATGGGGGTAGAAAGACGTCCAGAGCCATTTCCTGTTGGTGGTGTGCTGATTCAGGACAAGCGCAACCCTGGGGCGTGGGTTTTGGAATACCCTCTGACCAATTCTTATTTATTTATTTATTTTGTCCTTATGAAAAACTTCCTGGCTTCTAGTACTGCCATTCTCACTGGGGTCGCCCTGATTGAATCTAAATTCCATAGGCAACAAGCAGATAAAAGACGTTTATCCGACCCCCTCCTCCCATCTCTTTTTGCACCTCTTCCCCCTTTATTTCTTTGAGCGAGGGAAGGAAAAATACGCTTAGATCCCCGATACCACACCCGGATCTTTTGAGGGCACCTGGTGGCCAGTCAGGAAAACCTGATCCACTAGAAAGGGTGGCTGGCTGCCGATCGCATTCAGAGCTGGAGAAATCACGGCATGCTAACTTTATCCGCGGGATTTCAGAAAGGGAGAGTGTGCTCCCGAGCACAAACAGGAAAGCCTGACATCACGGAGCGGCGGGGTGGCGTGGGGAGGAGTCTGCGGCGCCCTCGTTCGCCGGCTCGCTCGCCGCGCTCCCTTTGTGGCCGAGTCGCGCGCACCGGCGGCGGCGGGCGCGTGTCTGTGCTCGGTGCGCGGCGGCCGCGCGGGGCCGGGGCTTGGCGGCGCCGCGGCGGAGACGCGCGGGAATCGCGTTCGCCTGGGAGCGGGGCGCATCATGCCGCGTCCACACACCGGAGAGAAAACTGAGAATGAAATTGCTTTGGCAAGCTAAAATGGTAACGAGAACTCTCTGCCTTCTCCCGACGCTGCTCTGGTGGGGATCTTCTCCCGCTTTCTCTGGGCGGGTTTTGGACTCCCCTCGGAGTGAGCGGAGCCATCCGATCCCAGACTTTGGAGCTCAGAGCTTTCTCCCTCGGCTTTCTCCGCCTTCCTCTTTGCGTGTCTTCTGCCTTTAAACCATACTTATTTTTCTCTGCAGTTTCCTTTGGTGTGTCTGGGCTGATGTGTGTCAGCAAAGGAAAACTTTTCAGGCAAGAGGTCTGTGAGTCTGGGTGAACCGCGGAGCGCCTTGGAGTCCCAGCGGCTCTTTAAACACAAACTTCAAGTTTAGGGAAACCCAGGGGGTCGCTGCACACAGCCGATGTGTTGCTTTTTTCTGCACTTGCCAGGTTATTTGACGGAAATAAAAACTTTTTCCCTCCCGCTAACTTTCTGGGTTCCTGAACAATAAGAGGAGAAAAAAGACATGCGAAGCATTTCGTTCCAAAGGAGCGAGCACTCTTAGCATTTTAAACACTTATTTGTGGCAGAGTTAAAATGCAGTTTGCTCCAAGAACGGAGCCACTTGTAAAGAGACAAACTTTTTCTGCCAGTGGATTCTTTTCCCTCTCATTTAAGGAGGAAAAGTGAACCAGGACTAAACTTCAGTTTCTTTAAGAAAGAAAAAAAGACTTTAAAAAGGTATTTAAGATACGTGAAGGAATCTAGGAAGAATAACTAAATGGAAAAGCCCTGGGCTCTTGATAGCATAGGAAAGAACTGGGGGGCCAAGAAAATCTCAGTATTCCCTATATCACAGCGTGTCTTATGTTGCTCTGATTGTAATATTTATTTTGAACAGTCCATCTTATGCCCTGAGTGCTGTTGTAAGCAGCAAGGCAGCTGGGACAGAATGTGGTTAGCAGAGAGGGAAAAAAACAAACAAACAAACAACTTTTTCTGTTTCTTTGTCCTGTCTCCTGGCAGAGCTCGATTCAGGACTGGGGTGAAGAGGTAGAGGAAGGAGCTGTTTACCATGTCACCCTCAAGAGAGTCCAGATTCAACAGGCTGCCAATAAAGGAGCGAGATGGCTCGGGGTGAGTAAAGCTGGGTAGACTGTGAGCCTTGGAGTTGCAGGGCCTCTTGTTCTGTGAATATCATTATTATTTAGCAGAGGCAGAGTTTTTTTTTTTTATTTTTTCTCCGTTTCTTCTCTTTTGGCCTTAAAAAGGAAACTACCAATGACCAAGTGTTTGCACTAGCCATACCAGTCTGTTTTTATACTTATTCTTTTCCGAAGCGTCTCCCTTAGGTTTGTCAATAATTCAGAACCTCTTAGAAACATCTTGAGGTATTTGGAAAATAGAGTGAGGGTGGAGTGGTAGAAAGTAACGTAGAGTAACAGGACCAGAAGATAGCACCGAGTCAGACAAGAGCCGTTTTGCCCCGCTGGCATCCTTTTCTCTCCGTCTCCCCCGCTTTTGCTCGTGACAGCCCTTCTCCCACTCCTGTTCCTTTACCAAGTGCCCAGAATGCTCAGGGGTGCTGATACCCAAATCGGCCTCCGATGGGGGATGGCGCATTGCCCATGGCTACATCCTTTACACTGGATTTAGTGTCCACCACTTCATGTGTCCAGTGCGTGGAGGGATGGGGATTTGGAGAAACACTGCTTCCATAAACAACATCCCCCCCCACCCCCCACTGCTGAGATTTTAAAGTATTGGGTGAGATCATGTGAGTTATTCATTATCTCCTAATGGATCCTTCAGCATATCCCAACTAAAGGGGCTGTGGGAAGCCTGGGCACATACCATCATGTGGAAGAACGAAGGAGTTCTTCATCTGGAGGTAGAAGGACTCCTCCAAGAACAGTGAGAGGTGACACAGAGAGCCTTGAGAAAGAAGATAGCGGTAAGCAAACTGAGAGGATGGAGCGTGGTTTCCCTGGGCCTTATTCTGGCCATACTCGGGCTTCACAGCTGATGGGCTTCAGAACAGTGAAGATTATGCACCGGCATCCAATCTCTACTGGCTTTGGGTTTCAGAAAATTTAGTTTTTTTTTTTTTTTTTAATTTGAGCAGCAGTCAAAGGTCAGGTGTGAAAGAGGACAGGAAACAAAACTGCCCAGGGCTTTAAGACCAGAGGCAGCATGTGACTTGTAATTCCTGGAGTTTAAGGCAGGATGGCCAGCAGCAATGATTTCCTCTTCCGTGGGTCTCCTGGGCTGCTGACACAGGCGTTCATGCTTTGGGCTTCCCCAGCTGCTTCAAGTCAGGCTGTGTGTTTGGGGTTGAAGTCCCACCCTCTACGGCAGTCAGTTGTTAGTTGCATCTGCAGGCATGGCCTAGAAAGGTAGGAGGTTTTCCTTTGAAAGCCTGAGGTCTTCACTTATTAAGCAGGTACCTTACTCAGAATATGATTTTGAAATTAATTAGATGCATCAGCAGCAGACCTGATAGGAAAAGCAGAACTAGAGTTCTGACAAGTCATCACTTTATTTTTGGTGGTTGCGTGTATTGCATTTTATTTAAATGCAGTATTGATGTGGTTTGGCCTGAGTATTTCAAAATGATTCACAAGCTTCTGAAGCAGCTGCCTTCAAAAGGGTCATTACATTTTCTGATGCCAGGTTGTTCCTCTCTTTATAATGAGACTGATGTTGCTTGGACAACAGCTTTAGTTTTTGGCCCAACACAATAGCTGTGAATGAGTAAGACAAGGGAAAATGGACAGGTTAACTCTGTAGATCCCAAACACAATGAGGTATGGTTCATTTAGATGTCCCCAGTTATTTGGTAATTCTCACTGACCATTGTGCTCACGGGGCTCCTCTTCTCTCCGCCCCCTCCCAGAGTCCTCACATTTATGCACAGTTCAGAGTTGGTTCATCCCGGATTTAGCAGTAGAGCTAAAATACCAAGAAGGACATATGTGAAAAGATTGCTTCTAGTTGATGGAGGGATTTGTCCCCTCCTCCCATTTCAATAAAGTATGATTTGCTGTGATCACCCCTCGTGCTCAGGAACCAGTTCTAGGAACTCTCCCACCCCAAACCCCCTTGTTTTCTTGTCTTCGATGTCCTGTTGGGAAGCACTGTTTTTGTCCTTGGAAATTCCAGACTTAATTAAATGTGACTCAACCAATTGAGCCATAGCAATTACAAAGCTTTTCTCTTTAGGCCTGTGAGTGGCTTCTCTATACTTGTTTTTCCAGTCACCCTTTCAGAATTCTTCAGAGCAACCAGTTTTATTTACTGACTTATTATTGACCTGTAGCTGATGTGCTCTCCGGTGTTAGTGGTCCCGTATGCTACATGATGATTTGACATTTGCACACATTTATGAAATGATCACCATGATAATCCTAGTAAGCATTTGTCCCCATACAAAGTCACTGCGATGTTATCGACCGTATTCCTCACGTCAAAGCAACTGGGTTTATAGTGAACCAAAGACGGAGATGAGGTGAGCCCATGTCAAAATATGACAGTGGTTCATGAGGAAAGGTGGGGTTGTGATTATCTCTTTGCATATGAGGAAACTAAAGTCCAGAGAAGTTAAATCGCTTGCTGGGGTCACACAGCTAGGAAGTGGTAGAGGCTGGATTTGAACCCAAATGTTTAGTTCCTTGCTGTTGGGAGCTGCCTGGGACCTGAAGGCTGCTTCCATAGTAGTGGAAGAAGGCATTGACTCAGAAGAACAAAGATGCTTATAATATACCTTACCCCTACGTATTACCTGGTTCAAGACTCAAGACATGCGGCTTTCTTTTCTTTACACTTTGAGTGATAACTTGAGCTGCAATCGAGGTACTTGTTGTGAAGATGTGTTTCTTGTTGATAAGCTCTCCCATCTTGGCTGTGTAAAGTGTGGGGCACCAAAGACGTGCGAGCTTATGTAGCACCTGAGGGTGAGTATGATGCTCATTACAAGTCTGTAAGGCTAATTAATTAGGAAAGCCTAAGTGACTGAGTGGGCTTCCCAGGAATCTGCCGGCCAATGCAGGATACCCGGGTTCGATCCCTGGTCCAGGAAGATCCCTTGGAGAAGGAAATGGCAACCCACTCCAATATTCTTGGCTGGAAAATCCCATGTAGAGCCTGGCGGGCTACAGTCCACGGGGTCCCTAAAGAGGCTACAGCCCATGGGGTCCCAAAAGAGTTGGAGATGACAGCATCTGTACGACAACAACAAAGTGACTGAGTATAATTTTTGTAGTTTCTAGTACTCTGATCACAAAACAGAATTAAGATCCAATTTGGTAAGAATAACAAAAAAAATTACACATCCTTAGATGTGAAGTATCATACAGTCCAAAACATTGAGGATATTCTTTGTTTTGTTAGTGAAATTTTGTGTTCAGTTGATCTTTTGAAGTAACACCCTCTGTCTTCAGTTGTAAGTATACAGCCAACTATGGCCCAGGCTGGATTTAGTGTACATGCAGCTGCAACTTCGCTCACTGACAGTGAAGTTATGCTGGGCAACTTTGAAAAACCAAATATTATTGAAATACTGACTCAATTTTCTCTTTACAATAACATCTTAGCCTGGGATAATTTTACCCAGCTATAACCCTCAAAGAAAAATGGTTCTGATTATGTCAGAGAATCATAAAAATCTCAGGGCTGGAAGAGACATTAAAAATAATGTATCCAACTGTTCGATTAAGCTTGTAGAAGAATTTCCAGTAATTTTTGGAAGAGCAAATGGTGAAAAGTTATTATTCTACTTTGGTCCCAGTGTTGTGGTCATACATTGACAATGAAATGTAGAAACAGTGTAGGAAAATATCAGTATTCTCTGGAAGCAGGAAGTGTCCCATTTTAGGAGGACTATTCAAATGGACAGAGGAACGGGGAAGGGCTTCAGTGTCCATTTTGCTGTCTTCACACTATGACAGGCTCAGGGTCCAGAGACATCTGTCAAACCCAAGGTTATCTCACAGTGGGGATATTTGTTTCACAGGCAGGATTGGAAGAGTGCGGTCACCTCTGCAAGGTCTGTGGGGAGTGGAATGGTCAGCAGATAGTCACATGGCTTTCCTTGGATCTGGGCGTCTGTGGCCCCTGTGTGGGGCCCCAATGCCTCCCTGCCCTTCGTCCCATGTTTATCACACTGTCTCCCACAGAGGCCCTTGTTGGGTTGAATTGAAATATTTGATAGCTGGGAGGCTGGTAAAGATAATGAAATGGGACAGGAGAAGCAGAATGCCTTTAGAAATAACAGGAACTAGAACTCTGTTCTGGTTCCTCGTGGGTCGTGTGAATGTAGCGGGAAGGTAAGCACGAGTCAGTCTGGGTGGAGACGCTGACCTCAACTTGAGTCGACTGTTGGGACTGAGTCTTCCTGGTGTTTCCGTGGCCCTGCTGTCCACAGGGCCTTTAGATGAATTTGTGGAGGAGAAAGTGTTCTCCCCGTCCTATTCCTCCGCCATCTTAGCTCCTCCCTCCACAGTGCCTTTAAATGGCATACAGTTCTTTGAATTTTCAGCTCCCTTCACTTCTGGGAAGCTTCTCTGATCTCCCTGGCCTGGAGGAGGTATCTCTTCTGCGTGTTCCAGAAGCATTCTTTATCTCTCTGTCATGGATTTACCTCCCTCCGCTGTAACTGTTTGTTTGTATTTCCCATTAGACTCTAAGCCCCGTGAGGTGGGAACTGTGACCATCTAGTTGGCAGAAGCTCAGTATTTGTTGAATGAATGGATCCAGCTTCATGCCTTCTGGGGAGGCAGATATTATCTTGATAAATATGAAGGTATGGTTGCCCCTGACTTAAGACCAAATTAGCATGAAGATGTTAGCTTATAAAGAAGAGGGGTGCATGGGAGTGAGAAAAACTAATTAGCTATGATTACAGCTGTCTTACATCCTTTCTATAACAAAGCAGGGCCCAAACAAAGGTAGTGATTATTCATTTTAACCAAAAAAAAAAAGAAAAAAAATCATGGCAAGTTTTAAACTTGCCTTTAAAAGCCCAGAGGTCCAATTGTATTGAGTGTTGCAGAAAGAAAGGCGATGCACAAGTTAGAAAGTGTTGGCAAACATTACCGTCACGTGTGGTCGTGTGGTTGGAGGGCTCAGGAGCAGGGTTTTGCAATTTTTAGGGGATAAGCCTTAGAGAGGCCCTCAGTTTATAGTTTGTCATCCTTGTTTTCATGTAGGAAAACAGGCCCTTGGGTTGCCTTATTCTGGTATATCAGATGTTTAATTTAAGCTTTAGAAAGTAAATTCCAAAATTTAGCAACCATCTGTGAAAGAACCAACTTGTATTTTTCATTTTGACCATGGGGACATGTTTCTAAAATAATCCAATATTATGGCACGTGGCCTCCACCCATCAAGAAGATATGGTAAATTTCAGATGCCTGAGCTGTCGTTGTTACCTTGAGTGATTTCACTGCTTTTAGAATCTTTTGGGGTCTGTGTAAGGAATATTTAGCACGTAAGCCAAGAGTATCCATTTCAGTTCAGCAATTCTGGGGACACTCAGTGAAGTTCAAGTCTGTCCCCAGCAAATACATAACAGCGTAATCATGAGGCTCATTAACTCCTTGTGCTTACAGTATACGTGCGGGCTCAGTTGTGTCCGACTCTTTGTGACCCCCTTGGACCATAGCCCGCCACGCTCCTCTGTGCATAGGATTATCCTGGTAAGAATACTGGAGTGGGTTGCCATTTCCTCCTCCAGAGGATCTTCCTGACCCAGGGATGAACCTGCGTCTCCTCCATCTGCTGCATTGGCAGGCAGTTCTTGACCACTGCACCACCTGGGAAGCCCCATAGTATATGTGCCGTTAAATTAATTTTATAGACATATTTCATTCTTATTTCTGTCAAATTTTAAAGCAAAATTTCCTGGGGTTTTAAATTTAGCATGGAAAGAAGAGCAGTAAAGTCAGTACCTTGCCTTTCCCCTGTAGCTCTTAGCTTGGATTCTCCACTGCCCTATCCCACTTATTTTGGTTTCCTTTGTCCACAGCATGCATATCCTTGTATGTATCCCCTTTCTACATAATCAGAATCCTGTAGTGATGGACCTCTACACATTTTGCACTAAAATATGCAGTAATTGGCTAAAATAAGTAAAATGTTTAAATTTCTCCCCAAATAGACTTTTTACAGGAAAGAAAAAAAGATGTCTGTGAATGGAGCAAGGCAAATACTGGTGAAATGGGGGAAGATAGGGAATAGCTTTGTTTCATGAGAGACGCTCGGCAGGCTCGTGTGTGGGTTGCTGATGAGTGTGGCTGTCCCTGCAGAGTTGATCTGGAGTCTGGAGTCTGGGCAGTTTCTGGGTTGTTTGCTAGTGAAACACCCAGTGAACTCTCTTGCTGCTGTTGCCTCTGTGCAATTCTATCATCTGCATTGGAGTCTGCTAACCTCCCCTTTCATAGGATCCGTTGATTCACCAACAGCCTACTTTATGCCAGACACACCGTTAAACCTTGGGAATCCAAAGTGATACAAGACACACCCCTTATTCTTCAGGAGATTTCAGGTAGTAGGGGAGACAGAAACATAAGCTAATTACCATGTATTGTGGTCAGTGTGACCAGTGCTGTGTGAGACATCTGCGTTGGGTATTAGGGGAGCCGAGAAGGATGGTGTGTATATCAGGTGGGTGTGGGCACCCCTGGAAGGCTGCACGGAAGAAGGGTCCTTTTGTGGTGAGTTGATGGATGATTAGGAGTTAGGTGAGGATGTGGGGGGCACTGGAGGCAGGCATTCCAGCTGGAGAGCACAGTGTGGGAGAAAGCGTGGGGGCCAGAGATGAGAGCCTGTTGTGAGGCTCACCGTGGGGAAGAGGGAGGGGCGCCTGGGCGGGCAGTGATGGGAAAGACCCCAGAGAGCAGGGCTGGAGCCAGGTCTATGCTGAGCTGTGGAATTTGCTTGGTTCTGAGCACTGGGTTGTCATCACTGAAGGGCTTTCGGCAGAGTGGCTGGGTCAGATTTACATTTTAGAGAGATGACTGACAGCTGAGGGGTGGATGCCAGGGAAAGGAGCTGGACTAGGGAAGGAGGCTGAAGTGGTCATGAACTGAGGAAAAGCATAAGGACCTGGGTGAAACTGGGGCAGTGGAGCAAAGAGGATAGGGAGTGTAGGGAGGACTGATGTTGAAGCTGAAACTCCGATACTTGGGCCACCTGGTGCAAAGAGCTGACTCATTTGAAAAGACCCTGATGCTGGGAAAGATTGAAGGCAGGAGGAGAAGGGGACGACAGAGAATGAGATGGTTGGATGGCATCACTGACTCAATGGACATGAGTTTTTGAATAAACTCCAGAAGTTGGTGATGGACAGGGAGGCCTGCCATGCTGCAGTCCATGGGGTTGCAAAGAGTGGGACACGACTGAGCGACTGAACTGAAGTGTAGGGAGAGTGGTGGGAGTAGAGGCTGATGAGGGGAGATCTGGCAGGCGTGGATCTTAGCCACCTGGGGTTCAGAGAGCAGGTCAGAAGCCTTCTGGCTTTCTAGGATCAGTGGCACCCTCTTCTCATTGGATGAAATGTCCTGGGGACTTCAAGGCAGGCTTGCTCCATGTAAACACTAGCAAATGTCCTGTCGGCACGCCCTAAAGACCAGACCCAGGCGTGCCTGCTGTGTCCTGTCCAGAGAAGCAGTCTCAGATCTGGCTTATGAATGAGGGGCAGCAGGCACTGCTTGTTTCTCAGATTCCAGAGTTCTTTGAAGAGCTTGTGGTTTCTGTGTTTTTGTTTTTTTTTTTCCTTCTAAAGTCTTCTGTTTCCTTACAAACTAAACAGATTGAATCTGTAGGCCACAGAGAGAGAATAAATATGGAACCCACAGGACTATGATTACAGAGTTGTATTTTAGACAACGGCAGTTAAAGTTATAATTGTGTTGTTAGAGACACAAGAAATTTTATGGTTAGGTGTTCTGGTCTCTTTCTTTCTCCCTGCTCGATGTCTTTAAACTCTTTCTATTTTTTCTGGCTGTTGGCATGACCACTCTCAGAGGCTCAGTCTGATTGCTAACCCTACTCATACAAAAGAAGAAATTTGGTAAGATCTAATGCTTCCTTTTGGGGCTTCCTTGGTGGCTCAGACTGTAAAGGATCTGCCTGCAATGCAGGCGACCTGGGTTTGATCCCTGGGTAAGAAAGATCCCCTGGCGAAGGAAATGGCAACCCACTCCAGTATTCTTGCCTAGGAAATCCCATGGACAGAGGAGCCTGGTGGACTACAGTCCATGGGGTCACAACAGAGTTGGACATGACTGAGCGACTAAACAGTGCTTCCTTAGTTTGCCACCTACCACAGTCCCAGTCTTTCTCTCTTATACACACACACAGACACACACACTCCGTAAATTGAAATGTCTTTTGGTATTGTATTTTTTTAGGATTTGGTGCATCTTTCTAATGTTATTTCATGACTATATAACTTCTGGAGCTTCCCTGGTGGCTCAGAGGCTAAAGCGTCTGCCTGCAATGCAGGACACCTGGGTTCAATCCCTGGGTCGGGAAGATCCCCTGGAGAAGGAAATGGCAACCCACTCCAGTATTCTTGCCTGGAGAATCCCATGGACGGAGGAGCCTGGTGGGCTACAGTCCACGGAGTTGCAAAGAGTCAGACACAACTGAGCGACTTCACTTTCACTTTCTGTATAATTGATCAAAGCCTAACTTTGTCGTCGTCTTTTGCTTGGTTTCTCTTGTGTCATTATTGTGATCAATTAAGTTTCTTCTATTTAGGAACTGTCTTCAGTTTAAAAGGATATAAATGAAAGGAGGAAGGAATAAAGGTAGGAAAAGATTACATTAGGTGGAAGACACCTTCTTGGATAAAATCCCGTTAGTCTTGTGCAGAGAGAGAGAGAGGCATGTCTTCTACTACTGATCCTTTGGGCTTAACACTATAGGAACACCTGCACCTTTTCACCAATGCGGCTGTGTACTGTGTTTCGATGAATGGGGTTTTTGCGTGGCTTGGTTCCTCAAAGCCATCTTTATGTCATGCCGTGTACGACTGACTTCTGAGGATAATGATGGTGGTGGTTGGGAGTGGGATGGTGTGTTGTTGGTGGCTCTGTATATCCTTCCACCCTCACAGAATCATTACCCTACATTTTCTAGAGTTTAATTGCTTGTACCATCTGTGGTCCACTCATTTGAATTCATTTCCACACAGTTAATCTCATCCCCTGTACACTCCTCCAGACAGTCTTTGTTTGTTTGCTCTTTTCAGCAAGGAATTGAGCAGTTTAACTTTTCTCCCTTTGTTTCATTTCCTGCTGATTTTAATACCCATCCTCGTCTTTTATAAAAGCAAAGCCAGGGCTGGATCCTTCCAGCTTCATCATTCTAAAGACAATTTGAAGGCCACAGACAAACCGTTTCTGCTAAAAGTAGAATGTCTTTGGTCAGTAAAGCCATCAACTGAGGCTCTTGACAACTCTCTTGGTAGCAACTGTTCTTTAGTCAGATGCTGTTCTCCTGCCCATGACTTTTGACACTGCTGGTGACAGAGCTAGAAGTGTGTGGACGATTTCTAACAAAAGTGCATGTAATGGGTGTAGGTCAAAATAATTGAAACTAGATTTGACATTGGCTGAAAATGAAATGCTTCATAGTCCTGGCTCTTCTAATTAAAGTTGCAATCCTTGAAATTCTTTATGGAGATAACAGATCCTCCCAAATAGAAAATTCAGGAAATCGGAAGCATTTGGTTAGTTTGTGCAGCATAGGAAAACATTTGCTATCTTCTATCCAAATATTGACTCTTCCCAATGACACAACACGCAGAGCCTATCTGTGTTACACACGACTTAACCAGGAATGAACAGGGCCCAGAGCCATCAGGTCCTGGCTGGGGAATCAGCTCGGGCTTCTTTCACCCTGGCTTGGAGCCTTTGCAGGAGACGGCACCTCCTACTTGCTCTTTCTTTTCAGGGTTTTTTTTTTTTTCCCAGCAGGAGCGTCAGTTGAGGGAGGTAACTCATGCCCTGGTCATGAGCCTGTGCTTTGGAGCCAGACAGACTTGAATCCAGAGCTGGCCTCTTCCTGTGCGTGGCAATGTGAGCTTGAGCTCTGAAGTTACTTCTCTCAGCCCAAGTTCTTCACCTGGAAAGGGAGGAAATTAGCAGTCCCCTTTGGACAGAATTACTGTGAGGAGGGAGTTGTGTAGGTAAGGTGCTTGGCACTGAGCCTAGGATAGGGTCTGCCCTTCCTCACTGAGCAGTGGGGCTCCCATGAGGACCCCACTGTCTGGGAGCCCTTTTGAAAACCCCACCATGGAACCGTGTAGAGGCGTGGGTCCCCCTGATGCTTGCTGTTGTATGGAAATTAGACTGCTTGACTGAGACATGGTCTTAGAGACTCTTTGTGTCCCTGACATCCCTTTCTCATTTTGCACATCTGGGAGGAAAGGCTGTGGCAGGATTTAGTAATCCTTGTTTATTAGAAGTAATATGCATCATTGTGTTTTCTCTGCCTGGCTGCCTGTACGATGAAAGACGATTATGGCCTGGGCTCCAGTATTTCGCATTTCAGATTCCTTCAGTTTTCCTCTGTAGTTAATTTGTCAGTGTTCTGATTTTTTATGCTTTAAAAATATTTTATAACTAAACAATGGGCTATATTCTGTCTTCTGCATTTGCTATTTCTGCCTGAAAAATGGGAAGGTAGGAAATGATTTTTAAAAAAATTGCTTGGTAAACATGCTAATCATTCTTCATTGGACATACTGTGGAATGTGAGTAAGTTGTGGTTGCACAAGTTAGAATAAAGATTAAATTTCTCATTGGGCCACATGTTTTGAAGTTAGCTAATGAAGTACTGGAGCCCCAGACTCCTGCTACTGCTGCTAAGTTGCTTCAGTTGTATCTGACTCTGTGTGAGCCCATAGACGGCAGCCCACCAGGCTCCCTGTCCCTGGGATTCTCCAGGCAAGAACACTGGAGTGGGTTGCCATTTCCTTCTCCAATGCATGAAAGTGAAAAGTGAAAGTGAAGTCGCTCAGTCATATCCGACTCCTAGTGACCCCATGGACTGCAGCCTACCAGGCTCCTCCGTCCATGGGATTTTCCAGGCAAGAGTAATGGAGTGGGTTGCCATTGCCTTCTCCGAGCCCCAGACTGGGAATGAACTAAATTTCTCCTGAGGTTGTGACTTTTAGAATGTCATGCTGCTGCTACTGCTGCTAAGTCGCTTCAGTCGTGTCCAACTCTGTGCGACCCCATAGACGGCAGCCCATCAGGCTCCCCCGTCCCTGGGATTCTCCAGGCAAGAACAACGGAGTGGGTTGCCATTTCCTTCTCCAATGCATGAAAGTGAAAAGTGAAAGTGAAGTCGCTCAGTCGTGTCCGACTCTTAGCGACCCCATGGACTGGAGCCTACCAGGCTCCTCTGTCCATGGAATTTTCCAGGCAAAAGTACTGGGGTGGGGTGCCATTGCCTTCCCCTTAGAATGTCATACAACCATATAAATCATCACTTTCCTGATCTGTGAAATGGAAATACTCCTTCTGCCCTTGGGTTTTGTGAGGATCATATGAGTTAATGTATATATGCTAAGTCACTTCAGTTGTGTCTGACTATGACCCTGTGGACTACAGCCCGCCAGGCTCCTCCGTCCATGGGATTCTCCAGGCAAGAATGCTGGAGGGGGTTGCCATGCCCTCCTCCAGAGGGTCTTCCCAACCGAGGAACTGAACCTACATCTCTTATGCCTCCTGCATTGGCAGGTGGGTTCTTAACCACTGGTGCCACCTGGGAAGCCCAATGTATATAAAAGTACTTTTAAGTATGTAAATGATTATATGAATACAAGGATATTCTTATTGTTACCTCAAGGCTGTTTATTTTCTTTTCCTCTCTTCATCACCTAAATGCTTAACAGGGATATGGTCTGTTGCCTTTCTTCCCTCATCCCAGAGGGAATCTTTTGTACATTTTTTTTCTCCCATTTGCTAATAACCTAATGATATCTTTATGTTTAGCAAGTAGTAGTGTTTCCTCTGCCACAACCATTGTTACTGCTGGTACTGGTATTCTAGGTGCTTTGAAAGTGCAGACAAGGCTTCTCTCAATGGATTGGACGTGGAAACAAATACCCCAAACTCACAAGATTCTGGATAAATGCAGTAAATATCCTGCATGTGAAAACCTTTCTCTTTCTTTTCTTATTTTCTTGTTAGTAGGATTTTGTTTGTTTTGAGGTAGTGGCTGTTGCTTTTCTCTCTCTCTCTCTCTGGGATACTTTTAATTTGTTGCAGAGAAGGACAGTAAAGTTAATACACCAAGGAATGGAAAGTGCTTCCAGCCTTTCAGAGCTGCTGGAAAGTCAATGCTTGCTTTGAGGCCAGATCCTGATGTGGGACTTGAACTCATGACCTAATAATGCCAGAGGCGAAATGTTGCCAACCAGCTCACACAGAAGATGCGGACATTTAAAACACTTCCTTTGAGTAGTCCTATTGTTGCCTTCTGGGCTCTCTTCTCTCTTTCAGCCTTTTCTTGCGGCATTCCTGGCTTCCCTGTTAGGAATACAATTTTAGTTTTTAGATCTATTTTTTTCTAGCTGTCTTTCCATTTGCTTTTGACAGTCTCTTCCTTCTTGCTTTCCATTTCTCCTGGGTGAGTTCCTTGTTTTGTTCCTGTTCCTTCCTGTCCTTCCTCTGGACTAAAAATAGTCTCCAAGGTCCCTGGCTTCTTGCCCACAAACCTGACCTTCCTGCTATTCATCTAGGGTCCCCCACGAGTATCTTAAGATCCTTTACTATGCTCTCAAGATAATCAGACTCCTGCATCCATTCTCTGTTGTTTATGCCTCTTCTCAGCTGACTTATGGGGCTAACTGACCCTTGTCCCCAGGGCTGTAATTGAAAACTAAATCTCTTGTACAAAGATGCTGACTAAGTGATTTGCTCACGTTAAAGTGTTACTGACAGAGCCTGAATTCTCTCTGCATGTGCTGACTCTGTGGGTGGTACAGAAGGAGGAGGCATCTCACAGTGATTCGAGCTGCTTGTGTAACATCCTTCTCTGCGGAGCAGTGGTGTCACGACCAGCTAAGCCCAGGAACCAGCGTTTTCATCCATCATGCTGCTTGTGGGTACCCCTGGGGGACCTGCTGCCGCTTGACTCCCACAGAAGTGCTTCTCAGGGAGCTAAAGTTGGTTTAAGTGTTTCTTCGTGAACATTCTTTGGTCAGAATTGAAGGATTATGATATTCTTTACAAAGAGTAACTTTCTGTCCAGTGTTGACCCAGACAATCCACAAATGAGTGTCTGCTCTAGGGATAAAGGCTTGTAAAACTTTAGATGACTGGGCTGAAAAGTGCTGATCGTGGCAGCTCCCATCTCAGCACCCAGCCCTAACCTGAACTCCCCGTTTTGCTAAGAGTTAGAGCAGCAGGGTGTGTGATACTTTTCTGTGTGGCAGATGAAGGCTTAAAAAAAAGGTTTCTTTCCATCTTTCTGTCCGTCCAGCTCTCTACGTGGGTTATGTCACCATGAAAAGAACTGGCCCTACTTTTTGTTGAGAATACAGAGCTGTAGATTTCATCACCTGTGGTGAGGTCCACGTTTCTATGCAGCGCTGTCTTCCTCCCGACACTGCTGATGCCACTGTGTCAGCCTGCAGTGCCTTTCTGTTCACTGATTGACCAGTAAACGACTTATCTTTCAAGTCCCAGCTCAAATGCCATCTGTACTCTTCTCCTTTCTCCCTCTTCTGGAATAATTATCCTTTTATCTGGGTCTTTTTAGCACTTTACCAAAAGCTCAATTACAGCACTTATCACACGGTATCCTTTTTTTTTTTCCAAATGTTTCTCTTTACCCTGTTCATTTGAGTACCTCAAGGACAGAGGGTGGGACCATATTTAATTAATCATCATATTCCCATCACAGGGAACCATGTCCGCGCCACAGTCAGTACCACTTAGTAAGCATCTTATAAGTCGTTTGACCTAAACTCTAATAAAACATGTGTCTTCGTGATCTTTTTTTTTTTTTGGCCATTTGATAATGATGTAAATCTCATTCTTTGAATCGAAAAGGAAAATATTGAATAGGTAAGCTAGATCTGATTTATATTTTATACTTCAATGAATGACACAAGAAAAAAAGAACAGTACTGATTTTGTCTTATTTTTGTAACCATTGCTGCTTCTACATATTTCATGGTCTTATGAAATTGAACTATTATGGGGAACTCTATAGGTAGAATGATACGGTATTTAAAGTTAATTCACAAGGGCTTCCCTGGTAGCTCAGATAGTAAAGAAACTGCCTGCAATGCAGGAGACCTGGGTTTGATCCCTGGGTCGGGAAGATCCCCTAGAGAAAGGAATGACTATCCATTCCAGTGTTCTTGCCTGAAGAATTCCATGGACAAAGGAGCCTACTGGGCTACACAGTCCATAGAGTTGCAGGGAGTTGGACATGACTGAGTGACTGAACACGCACACACACAACACAACACACACACACACACACCCCCACCCACGCACCCACCCACCCCCTCCACAGGCTTCTTGGTGACGTATAGGTTTGAGTCTGAACACACACACAACACAACACAACACACACAACACAACACACACAACAACACAACACACACACACACACACACACACACACACACACACCCCCCCCACAGGCTTCTTGGTGAAGTATAGGTTTGAGTCATGGGTCATGGATAAACCTCTGGGAACCCAGTTCTGCTTTGGATTCTAAAGTTATTTTACTTACATTATGTTTTTACTTACAATGTATTTTCACATATTTTATTTAATCTCTTATCTGAGGGATGTAGTTTTTTTCCAAGCTTGTATTAACCTGATATCAAACCACTTTGGCTTTGTTCCGTAGAACACATTTTTTGTAAAGGGATCTGACACCCTCCATGCTCATAGCATGGTTACTCAGGTAATGATAAAGCTGCTTCTCTGAGATTTGGGGGGCAGGCTTGTTGTGTGTGGCACTTTCTAGGGTGTGTGTCTCTTACCAAAATTCATTGACAAGAAGGGATTTAAAAGTAAGTGACGTAAATTATACTTCATTGTATAGTGTGATAGTGTCTGAAGACTTTTCAGTTTTCCTTAGTAAAACTCAGCTCTCTGCTCTCACCCAAGTTTCCTCTGCTCTGTGGTCTTACATTCTTAACTCTCACATTTCTACTTCAGGCAAAACGTAAAGCCTATGCTGGAAGTTTTCAGGAGTCCAGCTGTTGTTAAGTGTTTCCCTTTGGGCCGTCCCAGTGCAGCTGGCTCTGCAAAGCTCAGGTTTTCTGGCTGCTCCTGGTCCTTCTTGCCTTTTATACAAGCAGGTTATCCTTACCTTTGTCTTTTTAATAGGGATTCAGTGGCCTGTATGTTTTCTTTGCAGCAGAAGGAAGAACCTTTTTAAAGCAATATTATTCTTGATAGAGTGATTCCACAACATGATCCATATTATTTTTACAAGAGGAGAAAAAAAAAGATCACCCATAAATTTTACCGCAGTAACCCAGTCTTTAAACTTTCACTTTTTATCCTCTAGTCTTTTTCACAGGCACACATTTCAACATAGTTGCAGTCATACTATTTATTCAGCTTTTTTAATCAGCAAGATATGGGTTTTTTTTTCCAGAACAGATTCTCTAAAAGTTACTTTCTGGTTTGAATCTTATGTGACATTTGCGCTATTTCAGATGTCACAGACAAAAGAATGCATTTGGACTTTGAGGAGTTTCAGAGTGATACTGCTTATTACTGGTGAACAAGCCGCCTGTCTGTTCGTCTTCCTTGTGAAATCTCCCATCTGTTATCAGAGCTTTCACGAGGAGCCTGTGAACACGGTGTGAGATGAGGACGTGTGAGCAACTCTACCGTGCAGTTCAGCAGGCGTGGACGGCTCCCCTCCTTTCTGCTTCGGGGCACCATCGTGGGTCCTGCTGCCCTGGGGAGGGGCGTGTGTGGCACCAGAACTCTTAGGGAAGCACTGTTCAGTGTGGTAGGCGCTAGCCTCAGGTGCCTGTACAGTCCATGGAGTTTTCCAGGCCAGAACACCGGAGTGGGTAGCCTTTCCCTTCTCCAGGGGATCTTCCCAACCCAGGAATCGAACCCAGGTCTCCTGCATTGCAGGTGGATTCTTTACCAGCTGAGCCACCAGGGCAGCCCCCTGTGCCTGTGGAGCACGTGAAATGTGACTAGTCAGAACTGAAGTGTTCTCTGCCTGCAAAGTCCACATCAGATTTCATTTGATGAACATATCGTAAAAGAACTCAGTCATTTTCTATAGCGGTCATATGTTGAAATGATAGTGTTTTGATGTAATGGGTCACATAATATACACCATAAAAATGAATTTCACCTGTTTCTATTTACTTTTTTTAAAAAATGTGGCTACTAGCAACTTTAGAACTATAAATTGTGGCTGGCACTGTCTTTCTATTGGACAGTGTTTTTCTAGGGCCTTGCGTTTCAGAATGCAGGGTGTAGTTTATGAGTGTTCTGAAGTCAGTTTAGTGGGTCAAAAATCAGTATTCTAAAATGAGAACAGAATGACATAAAAATATTAGAATAGCATTGTTGTGAAACTTGTTTTAAATATGTACGTGTAGGTACTGAGTCCGGAGAAGGCAATGGTACCCCACTCCAGTACTCTTGCCTAGAAAATCCCATGGATGGAGGAGCCTGGTAGGCTTCAGTCCATGGGGTTGCTACAAGTCAGATGCCACTGAGCAACCTCACTTTCACTTTTCACTTTCACGCAATGGAGAAGGAAATAGCAACCTACTCCAGTGTTCTTGCCTGGAGAATCCCAGGGACGGGGGAGCCTGGTGGGCTGCCGTCTATGGGGTCGCACAGAGTCGGACACGACTGAAGCGACTTAGCAGCAGCAACAGCAGCAGGTACTGAGTCATGTGTAAGGGCATCTTTCCTTTTTCCTTTGAATCATGGCTAAAAAGTTTGAAGCTCATTGTCCTAGTGGGGTCCAGCTTAATATAGGACATCACCAGGAGGCCTGGCCTGCCTTGTAAGAGGGCAGGTTGCTATGAGCAACACCATATAGATTTTAGATCTGGTTGGTGGCAGCTCTTCCAGAACAATTCAAGGAAAGCAGACCCAGCAGGAGGTGGACCTGAGTGTGGGTGCACCTCAGGGGAGCCCCAGAGTGAAGGGTGAACTAAGAATGATTCCAGTTCTGTCGACTGGCATCTGGTCCTGTGTTCTGAGCACTAACATGTCCCTGGAGCCCCAGAGTGACTTTAATCTGATGAATTGTTTCTTGAAGATGTCTTCATAATTGCCTCATGGGTGGAGTTACTTTCTAAGAAGCAGGGTGGTTTCTTAAGGACCTTGGAGCCAGGCTGTGTTAGACAAGGGATCTCTGACCTTTAGATCCTCCACCCACCATGTCCTGTTGAAATCAGAAGAGGCTGTGCTCTCCTGTAGCCTCACACCATCCTCTTCACAGAGAGAAGTCCTGTCCTTACAGTATGCAAGGTGCACAGCCACCAGGGCTGTGTCTTGGGCTGAGTTCTAAATAAAAAACACTTAAAGCCATAGGGACAGGAGGGAGAAAAGGCTCCAAATGGGATTACTTGGGCCTTGTGTTTATTCTGACAGTTGTAAAATTCTTTGGGGCTGACCCATTTTTCCTTTCTTAATTAAAAAAAAAAAAAAAAAAATCTGGCAAGCAAGAGGAAGACATGTAAAACATGTGACTAATACTTCAGCATTTTCTCCTGGAGCCAGATTCTTTAAAATTATACCTTAGATATGCTTGATGTTTTGAAAACGATTGCCCACAAAAGCCACCAAACATTTGTTTCTGAAACTTGTAGGCTTAGATGGCATTCATTTTCAGTAAAGAGTCCACAAGCACAATATTTAGGAGTTACTGAACTGAAATCTTTGGAGATTTCGCTCTGGTGAATCAGATTACCCCAGGAACTGGCAGAGGGCCAGGCAGCCTTTCGCCTCTTGCTTGAGTATTTCCAGCCCTGTTGGTAGTTACCCAGAGTCTGTGAGGGAGTTAGACTAAACGACCTCCAAGATCCCTTGTAGATGGAAAGTACTGTGACTGCGGTGACGTACTGAATTGGCAAGCAGGAGCTGTGTGTATGTGGACCTCTTATTGTCCTGTAGCCATCACAAATAGTTCATCCTCTTGTTCCTTCACTGGTTCACTCAAACTTGAGCCCCTACTATGTGCCTGGTATTGTTCTTGGTCTCTCTAGGAAGCTCGTGGAATTTTCGAGCACTTGTCACAGTAGATTTGAAGGTCTTTGAAGTTCAGTTCCAATCCCTCTCTTGTGTTATTTCCTGTGTCTCACCTTTACACACACCACGCTTAACTAGGCTACATTCCTTTCCTAGGGCCTTCCCATCGTACCCCCACCTCCAACCTCATTTTTGACTCTATCTGAAATGCCCTCTTTTTCCCTAATCTCCAGTTCAAATCCCAGCCATCACTCAGATTCCAACTCACATGCCATCCTTCCACAAATCCACTTTGGTTTCCCCAGTAGTGGTAACTTATCCTTGTCTGAGTTCTGTAGCACTTTGTACTGATCTTGTGATACCACATGTAATCATATTAGGTTGAACAGTATGAGATAACCCTATTAGTCAGTTAAAAATGGTTGAATATTGCCATGTAGAATGGCAATTATATGGTTCTTTTTAATATTAGGAGTGTTCACATATGGAACTTAAATTAGGTCTCTTTACACATGTACTATACTCATGATTCATGTTTAGCTAAGATTCCTTGGTCTTATTTTTTTGTAATATTAAACTAAATCACATTTGACTTGGAGAGGAGATTTTTAAAACAGTTTTAAATTAATTGATTAATTTATTAGTTTTGGTTGCTCTGGGTCTTTGTTGCTACACTCACGCTTTTTTTCTAATTGTCTTGCGTGGGGGCTACTTTTCAATTCAGTGTGAGGGCTTCTGACTGTGGTGGCTTCTCTTGTTGCAGAGCACGGGCTCTCAGGCTCGGGCTTCAGTATTTGTGGGTCAAGAGCTTTAGGGTGCGGGCTTAGTTGTACCACGGCGTGTGGGATCTTCCTGGACCAGTGATCGAACCTGTGTCCTCTTCATTGGCAGGTGCATTCTTAACCACTGGATCACCAGAGAAGTCCCAAGAGTTGATTTAAAAATATTTAATTGTAGAAAATATTTATTTTTATTAAATCTAATTTTGTTAGACTTTTAACTGATATTTCCCAGTTTTTATGCTTTAATTTTTTTTTTTAAATAGCAGGTTTATTTATTTTTCTTTTCTTATAAAATTGTTTGGCCATGTCATGCAGCCTGTGAGATCTTAGTTCCCCAACCAGGGACTGAATCTGTACCCTCTGCAATGGAAGCACAGTCTTAACCACTGGAGAGCCTGGGAAGTCCCATATGTCCAGTTTTTTTTTTTTTTTACATTGATATTCTGATTCTGTAAGTCATAGTTATCTGGCCTTCCCTGATGGCACGGTGGTAAAGAATCTGCCTGTTAGTGCAGGGGACACAGATTCAGGTTTGATCCCTGGGTTGGGAAGACCCCTTGGAGTAGGAGAATGGCAACCCACTCCAGTATTCTTGCCTGGAGAATCCCATGGACAGAGGAGCCTGGCAGGATATAGGCCATGGAGTCGCAAAGAGTTGGACATGATTGCGCACACAAGTAATTATCCACTTCATTTGTTACAATGATTTAATCAACATGTCCAAAGACAGAACTTTTGTTATATAACTAGAGATATTCCTTACTCTTAGCTGTGTGTAGTGTGCTCAGTCAAGTCTGACTCTTTGCAAGCCCATGGACTATGGCCTGCCAGGCTCCTCTGTCCATGGGATTTTCCAGGCAAGAATACTGGAGTGGGTTGCCCTTTCCTACTCCAGGAAATCTTCCTGACACAGGGATTGAATCCGAGTCTCTATGTCTCCTGCATTGGCAGGCAGATTCTTTAGCACTGTGTCACCTGGGAAGCCCACTCCTAGCAGTACTAATTGACATTGCTTCACAGTCTGCATTCCCTGACTATTTGATTGGAATACAGATCTAACCAGTTCTACAGCTGTTCAACTCGTTGGGCTCCATCATAGCCATAAAGATCTAAGGAGAGAGCTGGTGGGATGGTTTTCTGAATCTGTGGGCATCATGTTTGTAGCATTCCTTTTTTCTTGCCTTGGGTCAGAATAGGGTGGGAAGTTAGTTTGATCTGATTTTGTTTTTCTCAGTGATTTCAGGAGAAGGCAATGGCAACCCACTCCTGTACTCTTGCCTGGGAAATCCCATGGGTGGAGGAGCCTGGTAGCCTGCAGTCGATGGGGTCACAAAGAGTCGGACACAACTGAGCAACTTCACTTTCACTTTTCACTTTCATACACTGGAGAAGGGAATGGTAACCCACTCCAGTGTTCTTGCCTGGAGAATCCCAGGGACGGGGGAGCCTGGTGGGCTGCTGTCTATGGGGTCACACAGAGTCGGACATGACTGAAGCGACTTAGCAGCAGCAGCAGCAGCAGTAGCAGTAGCAGTGATTTCATGTGAGTGCCAAGTGATCATTGCTCACATACCATGTGGGATATTGGCAAGAGTGGTTTGTAGGCAGATCAGTTCTTTGTTTCTAGTCCACCTTAAATTCTCTCTGAAAAGTGGTGTTTTCTTGTTGCCAGGCTTCAGACACTTGTCTTTCTCTGCCTTTGTGAGGATTCCATTCATCAATATTATGATCACATCTGCTGTTCTTTCAGTGCTCTTCAGGCTGTTTATCTGGCTCTGGAGACATGAAGTCTCTTAAAGCGCTAAGTGCTTTCTTAGTATCGCCTTCTCTATCGTGGGCTCTAGTTTCCTCTTCATCACGCTGGTCCTGCCCTTTTTCCAGTTAGGAGATCATTTTCCTTGATAGTGAAGATGGGGAGTAAAGTAGTTCTCTTTTCTCTGTCTTATCAGTTAAAATTACCCCACCTATTAGCAATGAACTGCTCCTTCCTCATTTTACTCCTCGTAGAGCTGAAGAATGCTCTTCAACTTGACCTTCGCATTTTCTTAAGACTCCGTTCATTATGACTGCTGACTTTCATGTCACCCTGCTTTTAGCTAAGTATGCTGCTGTTAAGTCACTTCAGTCGTGTTTGACTCTGTGCGACCCTGTAGACGACAGCCCATCAGGCTCCCCCGTCCCTGGGATTCTCCAAGCAAGAACACTGGAGTGGGTTGCCATTTCCTTCTCCAATGCATGAAAGTGAAAGGTGAAAGTGAAGTTGCTCAGTCGTGTCCGACTCTTCACGACCCCATGGACTGCAGCCTACCAGGCTCTTCCATCCATGGGATTTTCCAGGCAAGAGTACTGGAGTGGGTTGCCATTGCCTTCTCCGACATAGAGCCTCCATTATGTGGCCTTCTTTCTGTCTCTAATAATTTGGGAAACCTGTAAAGCCTCCTTGATTTCTTTAAAATTTTATTTCACATTTGGGATATTTGTCCTACTGTTTCAGGAAATGGACACTGAGAGCAGGCTCTTGTCTAACACTTGGAAATGAGTTGTCTGAGGAGACACACGTGCTGACAAAGCAAGAGACTTTATTGGGAAGGGGTGCCTGGGCAGAGAGCAGGAAGGTAAGGGAACCCAGGAGAACTGCTCTGCCCATGGCTTGCAGTCCAAGGTTTTATGGTGATGGGATCAATTTCCAGGTTGTCTCTGGCCAATTATTCTGACTCATTCTCTGTCACTCTCTTCTACTTCTGCCTTCGGTCTTTCCCAGCATCAGGCTCTTTTCCAGTGAGTCGGCTCTTCTCATCAGATGGCCAAAGTATTGGAGCTTCAGCATCAGTCCTTCCAATGAGTATTAGGAGTTGATTTCCTTTAAGATTGACTGGTTTATCTCATTGCTGTCCAGGGAATTCTCGAGAGTCTTCTCCAGCACCACAGTTTGAAAGCATCAATTCTTGGCTGAGTGATGCTCGTTCCACCAAGAAGGCAGTAAACAGCCTTGTCATACTCCTTTCTCAGTCCTGAACCAGTCAGTTGTTTCATCCGAGGTTCTAACTGTTGCTTCTTGACCTGCATGCAGGTTTCTCAGGAGATATGTAAGGTGGTCTGGTATTCCCATCTCCTTAAGAGTCCTCCAGTTTGTCATGATCCATATAGTCACAGGCATTAGTGTAGTCAATGAAACAGAGGTAGATGCTTTTCTGGAATTCCCTTGCTTCCTCTATGATCCAGTGAATGTTGGCAATTTGATCTCTGGTTCCTGTGCCTCTTCTAAACCCAGCTTGGACATCTGGAAGTTCTCCATTCACGTAATGTTGAAGCCTAGCATGCAGGACTTTGAGCATAACCTTACTAGCATGGGAGATGACTGCAATTGTCCAGTGGTTTGAATATTCTTTAGTACTGCCCTTCTTGGGAATTGGGATGAGGATTGACATTTCCAGTCCAGTGGGCACTGCTGGAAAAGGTTTATAAACTGAAGCTTTAATACTTTGGTCACCTGATACAAAGAGCCAGCTCACTGCAAAAGACCTGGATGCTGGGAAAGATTGAAGGAAAGAGAAAAAGGGGATGACAGAGGATGAGATGGTTGGATGGCATCATGGCTTCAATAGACATGAGTTTGAGCAGACTCTGGGAGATGGTGAAGGAGAGGGAAGCCTGGCCTGCTGCAGTCCATGGGATCTCAAAGAGCTGGACACGGCTAAGTGACCGAACAACAACAACTTTAAAGAAGGTTGTTTTCCTAATGTTTGGAGTTCTGTCTGACACCTGTAGGAGAACAGAGTCACTTTCTCCCAAGATTCCTATAAGCCCCGCAGCAGTCACTGTTCATTAGTGATCACAATTACGTCTGGAGTATTGTTTTCATTTCCTCCTGTCAGCAGAACAGATAAATACCTAGAAAAAAGCTCAGTAGCTGTTGGCAACCACAGTGAAAAGAGGCATCAAAGATGAGTCTGAGGTTGGTGGTGTAGTTGAACTAGGAGAATTAGTGATGTCATTAGGAGAAGTAGGATTTGGGGAAGGAGAGCTCCTTTGTGGTGCTGATAAAACAGTGCTATCATGATCATTTCAATCTCAGACATAGCACGCTGGAGGAGTTTTCCAATCAGAAGAGATTGGGGATTAGAGAAATACCTTTGGGTCTCATTCACACACAGGTGAATGAAGCGGTGAGGGCAGGACCACACAGGAAACAGAAGATGTGTGAGGACCAGGCTTGCTTCTGCTGCTGCTAAGTCGCTTCAGTTGTGTCCGACTCTGTGACCCCATAGACGGCAGCCCACCAGGCTCCCCTGTCCCCGGGATTCTCCAGGCAAGAACACTGGAGTGGATTGCCATTTCCTTCTCCAGTGCATGAAAGTGAAAAGTGAAAGTGAAGTCTCTCAGTCGTGTCTGACTTTTAGCGACCTCACGGACTGCAGCCCACCAGGCTCCTCCGTCCATGGAATTTTCCAGGCAAGAGTACTGGAGTGGGCATTGCCTTCTCCAGGGGACCAGGCTTGAGTAAGGTTGTATTTAGGAGACAAGAAGGCAGAGACCAGTTGGTGTAGAGGTCAGAAAAAGTGTAGTTAGAGAGGTAAGAGGGAGAAACAGGCTAGTTCATCATCACAGAATACAAGGGAGGCCAAAGTTTTAACTTAGAAGCCAAAGTTTTAACTTAAGAGACTTATGTGAAAAGGCTTTGCAAGTGGCTCAGAAGTAAAGAATCGGCCTGCAATGCAGGAGACCCAGCAGACATGGGTTTGATCAGTCAGGACAATCCACCAGAGGAGGAAATTGCATTCCACTCAATTATTCTTACATGGGAAATCCCATGGACAGAGGAGCCCGGCAGGCTGTAGTCTATGGGGGTCCCAAAAAGTCAGACATGGCTGAGTGACTGTATGCATGCACGTACTCTAGAAAATAAGCAGAATAACACGCCTTCACTTTTGGTTATTTCAACTTTCCAGAGCATACTTAAAAAGTGAAAGGTATTGAAAAAATTCTCAGAGTAGCCCAAATAGCTCTCACCCCATAGGAAAGAGCATCATCTTTAATACCACGTTAATTCCTAATATGTAACAGAATAGGTTATTCACGTATAGTGATATGGTTTTCTTTTACAGTTGAATAGATGTGGCAAATTTGAAGGGAGTGGGGCTTTCGGAGGCAGACACATTCGTAAAATGGACAAACCAGTGGAAGGCTATGTTCAAATGTCACTGTCCAGTGAAGCCTTCCCTATCCACCCATTTAAATTGCAAGCTTCTCTCACCCTGGAACTCCCCAACTTTAGCTTCACCCTCCTTGTCACTTAACCACTGTCTACCGCGCTGTTTGTTTATAATTGATTGACAGATTGGTTGCCTCTCTATGTGAGTTCCAAGAGGGCGTGAGTTTCGGTCCTCTCCTTCCACCACCACGGTCTTCCCAGAACCTAGCAGGGCCTTGCAGAGAGAAGACACAATGAGTATTTATTTGTTGAATAAATGAATGAGAGAAAGTGATGATTAGAAACCAGGCATTGATCTATGTGGGATCATTCGGTTTTGGAATGAGCACTGCTCTCTGTCAGTGTTTCTCAGATCAGATCAGATCAGTCGCTCAGTCGTGTCCGACTCCTTGCGACCCCATGAACTGCAGCACGCCAGGCCTCCCTATCCATCACCAGCTCTCGGAGGTCACTCAGACTCACATTCATCGAGTCAGTGATGCCATCCAGCCATCTCATCCTCTGTCGTCCCCTTCTCCTCCTGCCCTCAATCCCTCCCAGCATCAGAGTCTTCTCCAATGAGTCAACTCTTCGCATAAGGTGGCCAAAATACTGGAGTTTCAGCTTGAGCATCATTCCCTCCAAAGAAATCCCAGGTCTGATCTCCTTCAGAATGGACCGGTTGGATCTCCTTGCAGTCCAAGGGACTCTCAAGAGCCCTCTCCAACACCACAGTTCAAAAGCATCAATTCTTCGGCGCTCAGCCTTCTTCACAGTCCAGCTCTCACATCCATACATGACCACAGGAAAGACCATAGCCTTGACTAGGCGAACCTTTGTTGGCAAAGTAATGTCTCTGCTTTTGAATATGCTATCTAGGTTGGTCATAACCTTCCTTCCAAGGAGCAAGTGTCTTTTAATTTCATGGCTGCAGTTACCATCTGCAGTGATTTTGGAGCCCAGAAAAATAAAGTCTGACACTGTTTCCACTGTTTCTCCATCTATTTCCCATGTAGTGATGGGACCAGATGCCATGATCTTCGTTTTCTGAATGTTGAGCTTTAAGCCAACCTTTTCACTCTCCACTTTCACTTTCATCAAGAGGCTCTTTAGTTCCTCTTCACTTTCTGCCATAAGGGTGGTGTCATCTGCATATCTGAGGTTATTGATATTTCTCCCAGCAATCTTGATTCCAGCTTGTGTTTCTAGGGGTGCATATACTATCCCTTGTAGCATCGGTGGGCTCATGGAGCTATGAATGAAAGTTTAGATCATGCTCAGTATATTCTTTTTCTGAAGGCAAAAGACCAGAGACATTTCCATCAAGTTAATACAACTTTTAGAATGTCGGTGTTTCAAAGATCTCTCACTGAGAAAACAACTCTTTATGTTGAACATAAAATTTCCCCATGAAGGATCGCTATTATGTGATTTAAATATACTGGTTTGTTAAAAATTTGATCCCCCCCACCTTTGACCTCATTCATATCCTGAACAGTTTCCTTCCAGATCTATTGGAAGGAAATGTTAAAGGTATTGCGTCCTTCCTTTCCAGTCTCAGAGTCCTCTGACCAGAAGGCATGGAGTTAGCTAGATGTGGGGCTGCAGGGAAGTATGTGACCGCTAGACTTTGTTGGTGTTCAGTCTCTAAGTTGTGTCCAGCTTTTTGTGACCTCATGGACTGTAGCCCACCAGGCTCTTCTGTCCATGGGACTTCCCAGACAAGAATACAGGAGTGGGTTGCCATTTCCTTTCCCAGGGGATCTTCCCTACCCAGGGATTGAGCCTGCATCTCCCGCGTTGGCAGGCAGATTTACTACTATGCCACCCGGGAAGCCTAGACTTGAAAATGACTAAATTAGAAACTCTCACTGATCTTGCTTCCACACTGACTACTACTGCTTTATTATATGATACTGGTGGCCTGTTTGTGTCTCTCATGCCTTTTTGGCAAAATGAATCAGTAAAGTTGGCCTCCTGTATCTGTGGGTTCCCTGTGTGCAGATTCAACTAACTGTGGATGCTAAGATATTGGGGTGGGGGGAACTTCAGAAAGTACCAGAAACCAAAACTTGAATTTGCCGCTTCAGCAACTATTTACATAGTATTTGCATTGTATTAACTATTGTATGTGATCTAAAGATGATTTAAATATATAGATGTATGTGGGTAATGTGTAGACTCTACCATATCTTATGTAAGGAACTTGAACTTCCACGGATCTTGTCATTCTGTGAACCAATCCCCCTAGGTACTGAGGGGTGCATGCATTGACTTGTAAGTGGTAGGTGTTTATCAGAATACATATATATATTTGGAAGAAGCTATTATGTTGTCCAAAAAGTTTGTTAGGATTTTCTGTAACATCTTATGGAAAAACCCAATGAACTTTTTGGCCAACCCAGTACACAATTAAGACAGCACTACAAAGCATAGCTCTTCAGTTCAGGCCACCTTCTTCTATACACATTTTACATTTTCCCCACTTACCTTCTACTTCTTCCAGAAGCATTTTCTTTTCTTATTCCCCTCTTTCATGATTTACTTTGGATGCAACAGCTGGCTACACTATGTCCATGGCTCAATATAATTTAAGTTTTTTAATCTTACAAGTTATAGAAGTGACTGAGGAGAGCTTTTTAAAGTGATGGGAAGTCCCCTCACTTTAATTAGAGTGCCCAAGCAGAATGGAGTTATGTAATAGGTATTCATGCAGCTTCATTCATTACATAATATAATGGTCACTCACAACCAGATACTTAAATCATATTCAGAACCATTGTGTCCCCTTGCAGAGACAGTGGTTTCTTTGTTTGCACCAAATAAGCAGCCAGTGATTATTAGCTTAGCTATTAAGTTAAATCACATTCCTGGAAAGGGAAATGTTGCAGTTTTTTTTTTTTTTTTTAAATGGGGAGAGGAGAATGCATTTTTGAAAATCCAGACATACAATTACTACTGGCAACGTGACCATTACATCTCTTTGACAAGAGAAGTTTATGTTTTGTTTGATTAAGTCAGTTTTAATTTCCTAGAGCCCCGTAACCTCTACTTTGTTAATTTGAAGCCTAAATATTTGTGTGCAAATAGTTTTGGTGACATGGAGCAGCTATGTCCTAATTTGCCTGTGATGGTGTCTTTTCCCTCTCAGTACCCCACAGGGGAATTTTGACTTGCTGTTGAGCACAGGACTTGAGAGTTGGTGATTCATTCATAGAACCTGATGTGGAGTTCACTCTCACTATTTGACGTGTGTGGAGTGAGAGGCAGAAGGTGGCACATGGGGGACCTTCAAAGAGCAAATGGGCATCCGAGCTGCTGGAGCCGTTGTGGCACTGCTTTTTGAACATGGCTTTGGAGTCTGAAGGGTCTGGGCTGGACTCTGTCCTCTGTCAGTTACTATGAATGGGACTGGGTCAGCAGTTACTTAGCCCTTGAGCCTTTACTGTCCTCATCTATAAACTGGGATTATTGTGAGAATCAAATGAGGTTGTGTATATACAAGAGCTTTGAATATTAGAGCCACACAAAAGATAGCATTATTCCCAGTCTGAACTTGTCCAGTCAGAATTGAACTTGTGTAGTAACACTGATTAACTTATGTGTTCATGTACTCTGATCTCCTTCAGTCAGGAACAAATCAAAGTGTGTGTTTCTTCTCTGAATAAAACTAATATCAATTGATGACTATGGAAGAAGAATAAAATTGATCCCTTCCTACAGGTAAGGGAGAAAGGGGGCCGCAGTGGTGAGTGGTCCCACTAGAATTTTGGAAGAGGAAACTGATGCCCAAGTAAAGCAGGTGATTTCCCTTCAGTCCTGGTTGATTTCATTTGATGATCACTGGAGGTGCTTGGCATTATTGCTGTGCTTCTTAATCATTGATGGTTATCATAATAATCTAGGACTAACTGCAGATTCCCCAGTTACAAGGATTTGCCCGTAGAAAGCTGGAGTTTGGGTTCATGAATCTGCTTTGGACTGGTACCTCAAGTGACTCTGAAGCAGGTGGATCATGATCTATAGTATGAGAAACCTTTGGCAAAAAAGGCAAAAAACCTTTGCCTTTTCTGGTCATCTTTTAATTGAATCCTTCTCCTTGTGGCTCAGCTGGTAAAGAATTCTCCTGTCATGCGGGAGACCTGGGTTGGATCCCTGGGTTGGGTAAATACCCTGAAGAAGGGAAAGGCTACCCACTCCAGTATTCTAGGCCTGGAGAATTCTGTATAGTTCTTGGGATTGCAAAGAGTCAGACATGACTGAGCGACTTTCACTTCACTTCATTCTTCTTGTAGCTTGATCATGGTATACGTCCTTGCTTAAAATCTTTTAATGGTTTCCCATTGATAGTAGGTTCAAGATCAATATTGTCCTCCTGGCTAACTGCGTCTCTTGCCACTGGCCTCGGGCTCCTTCTCTTTGGCCACATCAGCTTCTCTGTCTCCTCCACGGTGCAGGTTTCTTCCTCCTTTGGGGCATTGGCATGCAGTTCCCTCACCTGAAATGTTCTCTCTCTCACCCTCTGCCTGGTGAACACCTTCTGATCATTCTGATCTCTTGTTTCCTTGGTGAAACTTCCCCTGATCACCAGGGTGGAATCTGATCTTACTATCTGTCTTTTTAGCACCTTTCTATGGAGAGCAGTGACCTCTGTTGGCATTAGATCATTCGCTGTTAAATTATCTACTTAATATTTGTCTTGGCTTCATGTAGATAGAGATATTTTGTGTTCACTTCTATATCTGCAGCATCTTGTAAGATAGTACCTTGAATTTCGTAAGAGCTCACTAAATATTCTGGAATAAATAAATGAACAAAAGTAGGATTTATGGTAAAGATGCACTGCTCTAGACCTCCACTGAAGAAGGTTTAATGACTGGAGCTGCATGTTAGCCTTGTTATAAAGTGGAAAGCACCCTTAGCATTCTAGAATACAGCGTTAGAGCACTTACTTGTTTCAGTAATAAGCACTATAAATTCAGAGACCTCAAACAGTATTCTTAGTGTTTAAAGCTTAGAACCTGGCATGGGAGAAAGGGGAGGTTAAAAGGCTGCAAATAAAATCCTTACTTACTTACTTTATTGCATGTATTTCATGCAGAAAGGATTGGAAGCTTCATGGTAGTCCAACACCTCATATGTAAACTTGCACTGTATTTACACATACATTTTGTAGCTGCTTGATTAGCTTGTGTATTCATTTCCTCAGATACTCCCACTTGGAGTTGTAAGAAGTCAAAACAAGAGCATATTCCCACTCTTTGTTTTCAAAGCAAGCAATTGGTCTGGTGGCATTTACATCTGGTGGAAACAATGAGGGCAGTGTCAGTCTCAGAGAATGAGAGATCCTGGTTATGTGTACTTGGATTCAGCATCTCAATCTTGATGGGAAAAGAATTCTGGAGGAAAAAAACCCATGACCGCAGTAATTTTTGTAATCATGATAGCCAAGTATGGAATTAATTGGGGTTCAAAAAAAGCCAATATAGTCATGTTGAGAAATTCGCTTCAGTTTTTAACCACTGTGAGGACATAGAATCAGTTAACTTTGTTTACCTAAGATGTTTAGTTCTGAGGACAGAATTTTGCAATCTTTAGGTCATCTATGAAGTTTAGTCAGCCTTTCATTCAGATTTTTAAATAAGTTACCATTTAATTACAGCATTAATTTGTTTTTCACTCATTATGACAAACATTTACTAAGCACTTGCTGTGTGTTAGACATTATTCTATACCCCAGGGATATCGTAGTGAAAAGACAGATAAGAGTTCTGCTGCTACAGAATTTATAGGCAGCAAACATGCAAACAATTCAGGGCTATAAAACATTTAACCTAGATAACATGATCTGGCCTGGTGAGGGAAGATGGGTAGTGTGACCTCAGACGGATGGTACAGCAGTTTATCAGGAGATACCACCTGATCAAAAGCAGTGAATGACAGGGAAGGACCTACCATGAGATGATCAGGCTAAGCAGTATTAGCATGATAGGTAGAAGGAGCAAGTGCAAAAAATCACTAGGTGTGAATGAGCTTGCTGTGTTTAAAGAATTGAAAGAAGACTGGTGTGGCTGGGGCTTAGAGAGGGAAGGAGATGGTTTTGGTGGTGAGGTCAAGGGAGTAGGCAGGAAGGGCCCTGTGGGCCATGGTGAAGTCTGCATATTATTCTAGGAGTCATGGGAAGCCAGTGGGCGGCTTTAAGCAGGGGAGTGACACGATCTGATTTGTGTCTTTAAAACATTGCTGGGATTGCCATAAGAACAATTTAAAGAGGTATTTACTTTAGCAGTTCAGCTCAAAGGTGATGACCAAGCATTGTATGCCTTAATTGTATATGGACAGGCTCTTCTTGCATATATATACAGCCTTTTTTTTTTTTTTTAATTTGACTGAATTTAGAATAATCAAGAAAAAGATTACTTAGGAACATAATGTCATTGGATAGATTCATTAGATAAAGAACTCATTTTTATCTTAAAACCATGTATTTAATATTCTTGAAGTGCTTATTGATGTGACTATAAGCTGATTTCTGGAGATATAAATACAAATATACCTTTAACGAATTTGTGGTCTAGTGGAGGATACCTATAAGTAAACAGATGCTTACAACATACTATGAAAAGTATGTTTGGCTCTTATGAATGAAGCTGCTATGAATGTTTCTGTCCATGCTTTCTGTCAGACATAATCCTCATATCTTGTAGGAATGGAATTGCTGAGTCAAAGGATAGGCATGTTTAGCTTTGGCAGAGACTTGGGACTTTATTCTGAAACTAGGATTTGTGCTTTAGAAAGATGATTTTTAGCAACGCTAGTCTAGTCTAAGTTGCTTCAGTTGTGTCCGTCTCTTTGCAGTCCTATGAACTGTAGCCCACCAGACTCCTCTGTCTGTGAAATTTTCCAGGCAAGAATACTACAGTGGGTTGCCATTTCCTTCTCCAGGAGATCTTCCTGACCCAGGAATTGAACCTGAGTCTCTCATATCTCCTGCATTGGCAGGTGGGTTCTTTACCACTAGCGCCACCTGGGAAGCAAGATTAGAGGCAAGTGAAACCAGTTAAGTGCTTGTTAAACATACCCAGTTAAGAAATGAGATCTAAATTAAGGTAAGACAGTGAGGATTGGGGAGAAGAATAGAATGGAGACATATTTAGGGAATGGGACGCATTGGATTTCAGAGGTGAAGGGGGAGATAAGTTGGGAATAAAGATAATTTGTAAGTTTATGACCCGGATCATTAACAGAGTCAGAAGCTAGAGAAGAGTTGACATTTTAGAGGAATAAAACGAGAGTTTCTTTTTGGATACATTGAGTTAGAGTTCCCGGTGAACATGTGGTAACCAGAAATTCAGGTCTAGAATTTAGACAGGAAGTTGAAGTAAGAACTGGAGATAAAGATTTGGGAGTTAGTATGGTATTTGTTAGTTCCAGAAGGTCTTGTAGGTCTTCATGTGTCTTTGTGTTAGTTGCTGAGTTGTGTCCAACTCTTTGTGACCCCATGAACTGTAGTTCACCAGGCTACTCTGTCCATGGAATTCTCCAGACAAGAATACTGGATTGGGTTGCCATTTTCTTCTCCAGAGGATCTTCCCAACCCGGGAATCGAGCCCGTGTCTCCTGCATTGGCAGGTGGATTCTTTACTACTGAGCTACCAGGGAAGTCCCTCAAGTGTATTTAGGAAATAACAATCAAATTAGGAGGAGTTATTCTAGCTCACTGCTGACATAAAGAGAGGGCACTAACAAGTATTTGAAAATTAATTTGACCTGGAACCAGAAACGGAATCTAGTTCCATGCCTTCTTTATGGTTGAAGCTCAGAGTTGCAGGAGACTTTTATTCGCATTAGTTCTGAAATTCTTTCTTTAGGGCCACTGCTTATTTATCTGGCATTTATTTAATCTATTAAATATTCACTAGCATTAAGCTCTACACATCCTTTCCTTCCATGCCACTGAATGAAAAAAATCACATTCATATTATAAACTCTACTGTTAAGTTTTTAGAGTAGAGTCCTTGATTTCTTTTATGGTTTCCCTTAGCATCTCCTTTGGGTTCTTTGCATAACAGGAGCTCCTTTAATAACCTTTTTTAACTGACTGACCTCAAGAGTGAGTCATGAGCAAAGGGAATGAATGATGTTTTCTTTACCACCAACATGCCTATTTTTTTACATATATTTTTGACACATTAAAATCTAGTGGACAAAATGATTCCATTGTCAAAAGTTTCTGTTTGCTTAGGGAAACTGGATCCATGTTTTTGCCAGATATTTGTTCTTTCTATCCTCTGCCCTCTCCTCTATATATTTGTAACAATACTATATATTTGTATTAAGTGTCAGTATTTACAAAACTGCCACTTTGTCTGGCTATACCGCATAATCAATCATATTGTCATTTTGCTCTTGTTTGCTCTCTTTCTAAAAATATAAGGAGAGTGTCTCATGACTAGATAGATTTATAAGCCTAGCAGATAGGAAAATTAATAATCTGGAAATCAGATTATTAATGAATACTCCTCCCCGCCCCGGGATCCTACACTGTTACTTCTCATGCAACTTACCGACCTTGTTCTCCTGGCTTGTTTTGAGCCCTTGAATAAAGTCCTTCATCTTTCTTTGACTTAATTTACTTATTTAAGAGACTATAATAATGAGAGGGGAGTTTTGTTTCCTTCCAAAGAGGGTGTTTAACACAAAAACACTTTTTTTGGTTATCTTTAGGTGTCAAAGAGTTCATTCAATGTCGGATAATATCAAGAATATCTGATGCAGTTAAGACCTAATTTTGGTGAAAGTAATTGGGGTAGGGGAAGGAAAGTGAAAACAGAAGGATTTTCAGTTCAGTTCAGTTCAGTGGCTCAGTCGTGTCCAACTCTTTGCAACCCCATGAATCACAGCACACCAGGCCTCCCTGTCCATCACCAACTTCCAGAGTTCACCCAAACTCATGTCCATCGAGTCAGTGATCCATCCAGCCATCTCATCCTCTGTTGTCCCCTTTTCCTCCTGCCCCCAATCCTTCCCAGCATCAGAGTATTTTCCAATGAGTCAACTCTTCACATGAGGTGGCCAAAGTATTGGAGTTTCAGCTTCAGCATCAGTCCTTCCAATGAACACCCAGGACTGATCTCCTTTAGAATGGACTGGTTGGACGTCCTTGCAGTCCAAGGGACTCTCAAGAGTCTTCTCCAACACCACAGTTCAAAAGCATCAATTCTTCGGCGCTCAGCCTTTTTCACAGTCCAACTCTCACATCCATACATGACCACTGGAAAAACCGTAGCCTTAGTATTATATATAAGTTGGTGCAAAAGTAATTGCTATTTTGCATTGTTGAACTTTGCCATTTGATATTGGAACACATTCTTAAATAAATGTAGTTGTTATATATCATTTTAATATGCATTTCTTGCTTTATGTTTTGAAATAATGAATTATTACTTGCTGTTTACATGTATTTTATACTATGGAAATGATGTTAGACAAAAAGCAGATTTGGGAGATTTTCTTATTTGAATTCAGAATGAGTCATAAAGCACCAGAGACAACTTCAACATCAACAACACATTTGGCCCAGAAACTGCTAATGAATGCACAGTGCAGTTGTGGTTCAAGAAGTTTTGCAAAGGAGACAAAGCCTCGAGGATGAGGAGCTCAGTGGCCAGCTGTCAGAAGTTGACAGTGACCAAACGAGAGCATCATCGAAGCTGGTCCTCGTACAGCTACATGAGAAGTTGTGCAAGAGCTCAGCGTTGACCATTCTGTCCACCTTTGGCCTTAGAAGCAAATGGAAAAAGTGAAAAAGCTCTATAAGTGAATGCCTGATGAACTGATCCCAAATCAAAAAAAATTATTGTTTTGAAGTGTTCTTTTCTCTTTTTCTACACAACAACAATAAACCGTTTCTCAATCGGACTGTGATGTGCGACGGAAAGTGAATTTTATATAACCAGCGATGACCAGTTCAGTGATTGGACCGAGAAGAAGCTCTAGAGCACTTCCCAAAGCTAAACTTGCACAAAAAAAAGGATCATGGTCACTCTTTGGTGGTCTACTGCTAGTCTGATCCACTACAGCTTTCTGAATCCTGGTGAAACCATTATGTCTGAGAAGTATGCTCAGCAAATTGATGAGATGGTCTGAAAATGGCAGTGCCTGCAGCCGGCATTGGTCAACAGAAAGGGCCCAGTTCTTTTCCACAACAATGCTTGACTGCACATCACACAACCAGTGCTTCAAAAGTTGAATGAATTGAGCTACAAAGTTTTGCCTTATCCACCATATTCACCTGACATCTGGTCAAGCATCTCGACTACTTTTGGAAGGGAAAATGCTTCCACAACCAGCAGGACACAGAAAATGCTTTTCAAGAGTTCGTCGAATCCCAAAGCATGATTTTTTTTTTTCCTTTGCATAAGAATAAGCAAACTTATTCCTCATTGGCAAAAATGTGTTGATTGTAATGGTCCCTATTTTGATTAATAAAGTTGTGAGCCTAGTTATAATAATTTAAAATTCAGAGTCTGAAACTGTAATTATTTTGCACCAACCTATATAGGTGGTCTTAGTGGTATAGAACCCACTGCCAATGCAGGAGACATAAGAGAGTTGGGTTTGATCCCTGAGTCGGGAAGATCTCCTGGAGGAGGACATGGCAACCCACTCCGGTATTCTTGCCTGGAGGATCCCATGGTCCGAAGAGCCTGGTGGGCTACAGTCCATAGCGTCGCACAGAGTCAGACATGACTGACTTAGCACACAGCATACAAGATTTTATCTGTAGAGTCCTGAATAGTTCTTGTAACCATTCAACAAACCTTCAGCTCCATTTTCTAATTTTATTTCTTACAACAGTCCTATGAAGTATGGAGATTCTGGGCTATTTAGTGACCTTAGCTGTACAAATAAGGAGACTGAATCCACAATACTGTGTCACTTTGCATGTTAATGCAGCACTCTATAGTAGAAAGACACACATGCTAAATCACTTCAGTCATGTCCCACTCTTTGCAACCCCGTGTACCACAGCGCACCAGGCTCTTCTGTCCATGGGATTCTCCAGGCAAGAATACTGGAGTGGGTTGCTGTGTCCTCCTCCAGGGGAGCTTCCCAAACTAGGTATAGAATCCGTGTTTCTTGCGTGTTCTGCTTTGTCAGGCAGGACCTTTACCACTAGCACCAACTGGGAAGCCCAATAGAAAGACGGCTGGTTTTATATCCAGACTCTGTCAATTATGCTAATTGGCTGACTCAAGTTGGATGAGTCCTCCCAGTGCACCGGCCCTGAGCACCCTGTCTCATGCATGGACCTGGACTGGCAATCTGTTTCACATATGATAATATACATGTTTCAGTGCTATTCTCTCAGACTGGGATGACCCAGAGGGATGGGATGGGGAGGAACGTGGGAGGGGGGTTCAGGATGGGGAACACATGTAAACCCATGGCTGATTCATGTCAATGTATGGCAGAAACCACTACAATATTGTAAAGTAATTAGCCTCAATTAAATAAATTAAAAAAAATAAAGTTGGATGAGACCCCTCACTTCTCCAAACCTCAGGGTCCTCGAGTCAGAATCCTCAGAGTCGGACACAACTGAGTGGCTCACGGTACGTTAGGAGATTCCTTAATTCGATCTACAAAAGAAGAATTAAATTAATGACTAAGGTGGGAAGCATCAGGCAGCTGCTGCCTTCTGCTCTCCCAGAGACTGGTAAAGGAACACTTTACATCTCACCAGGAGACGAAGCACTGTGGAACTGTCCGTGGGATTTATGGTGGTCTGGGAAAGCTTCTGGGCTGTGAGGAAGTGTTTCCATTCAGAGCAGGCTTCATTCACAGGGAATATTGGGTCACGCAGAAGCTCACTACCCCCTGCTGACCCTTTCAGACAGAGCTTGGCCGGACTGCACAGAAACAATGAATTCCAGAAGGCCAGGGCCCCTGTTAACCTGTGACCTCAGAATAGGAGGGCCTTGGACATCTGAGGTCTGAAAGGGAGAGGAAGGAGTTGTGAATTTTGCAGGTTCACTCTGGACACAAAATCCGGTGTGACGATCTGTGATGCAATTTGGCACGTGCTGGAGTGACTATTTTCAAACCTCCCTCCCTGCTGTAACTCTAATTCCTTGAACTTCTCAAAACAGCATGTAATTTCTTTACTTTGCAAAGTCGTTGACCAAGACATCGAAGCTTTAAGTTATTGCCTTAGGTCCCAAAGTAAATTGGCCACAGAGATAAAAATAGAAGCCAGGTTAACTCACAACCTCTTCATTAGCATTCTGAGCTTCAAGCAGCAAAGTAGCGTGTAAAAGTGAAATTATTTTATTTGAAAAATGTAGTCAGCACACTCCCTTAAATCCACTTAATTTTTGAATCTGTACTGGAGTGGGTTGCCATTTCCTTCTCCAGGGGTTCTTCCCAACCCGGGGATCGAATCCAAGTCTCCCACATTGCAGGCAAACGGTTTACCCTCGAGCTCCAGGGAAGCCCATCTGCCTCCTTAAAGACTCCTTAAATCCTTAAAGGGAGACATCAGTGGGCGTTTGCATCAGAGAAGATCCAGTCTGTTATGGGTTAACACCGTGTGGAAGAGATTCACAGCCAGGAGGATGACCATTTTTTATGGAGATGGAAAACACAACTTCCTGTTTCCCCTCAGAGAATTCCTGGACTCTATGGGGTGATCTAGGAAACCCCGCGGAGACAGGATGGCGGAAGGGGCTGAGATTTCTTTCGGATGAAACACTGGTCCTTGTTTGTTATTACAGCTCTCAGAGTTTTCCTGAGGATGCAGCATACTCATCGTAGAAATCTGACCACATTCTAACACGTGGCTTCAAGTGAAGTCAACTCTTGGGGATCTTGTAATTTTGTTTGAGGGCATATTAATTTATCAGTTGCATACTCCTCCACCTCTCCTCCCTGTCACATTTCTGCTTTTTTCTTAGTTCAGAGGCGTAATTTTCTGTCTTCTATGAGGTCAGCCTTGATTGGAGTGGTCACAGAAAGACAAAAATGTTCCACTGGTGTGAAATCTCTCCTGAATTTACCATTGGCAGAATCTGAGAGGGAGTCCTAGGTAGTGGTGCGCTGATAAATCACCTCTTCAGACTTAGAGCCCTGACTTGGAGCCAGTTTGCCAGTTTCCATGGTGTAGCTGTTTCTACCGTGGCCAGATTCACAATACCAACATGATGTCATAGAACATGGGACTGAGGAATGCGTACGATCCGCTCCTGCAAGCGGGACAGGCTGGCTCTGGCACGCTGCTGGCTAGACCTCGATAGGTTTGCGTAATTAGATGGAAGGTGCATGTGTTGGCCTATGTAAGTCTGGCAGGGGTTTTTCTTCTGGGTTATCTGCCCAGAAGTGCTACCACAGATCAGGTGAGTGTGAACTTGCCACCTGTGCAGGTGCTTCTTTTAGTCACGGACATCTTTGCTCTTGGAACCCTCTTAATTTGGGTGTCCTTCCAGAGGCCGTCCTCCACCCTCGATTCTTTTTGTTCTACACACTCTGCCTGGAGAGTGAAACTGGTTTAATTGTTGTAATTCCTCATTGTTGTTGTTCAGTCGCTAAGTAGTGTCTGACTTTGCAACCCCAGGGACTGCAGCACGGCAGGCTTCCCTGTCCTTTACCATCTCTCAGAGTTTCCTCTAACGCATGTCCATTGAGTCACTGATGGCATCCAGCCATCTTGTCCTCTGTTGTCCCCTTCTCTTGCTTTCAGTTTTTTTTCAGCATCAGGGTCTTTTCTAATGAGTCAGCTCTTTGCATCAGGTGGCCAAAGTATTGGAGCTTCAGCTTCAGCATCAGTCCTTCCAATGAATATTCAGGGTTGATCTCCTGTACGATTGACTAATTTGATCTTGCAGTTCAAGGGACTCTCAGGAATCCTCTCCAGCACCACATTTTGAAAGCTTCAGTTCTTTGGCTCTCAACCTTCTTTATGGTCCAAGTCTCACATCCATACATGACTACTGGAAAAACCATAGCTTTGACTGTACAGACCTTTGTTGGCAAAGTGATGTCTCTGCTTTTTAATACACTGTCTGGGTTTTTCATAGCTTTTCTTCCAAGGAGAAAGCATCTTTTAATTTTGTGGCTGCAGTCATAGCTCTTACACATTTCTGTCTTAGACCTTCTTACCCAGCTCTTGGATTCTGACTGCCTGTTGGACTGTATACCATTGGAAAAATCCCAAGAATACTTCAGATTTTACATTTCTTTTTCTTTTTTTTTTTTTCTTTTTTGGCCACAGCACGCGGCATGCAGGATCTTAGTTCCCCAACCAGGGATCGAACCTATACCCCCTGCAGTGGAAGCACAGTGTGTTAACCACTGATCCACCAGGAAATTCCCGTTTTATATTTCTAAAGTGGAGTTCAGTGCCTCTACCCCACAGAAGACTGGCTTCCCCTTCTCAGTTTTCTTTCTTGTGGGTGGTGTCCTTTTCTTTCCAGTCACTTTCAGATGTTGCCTCTACACACAGTCCCTCTTGGTTTTTGCATGCTATTTGCCTGTCTTCCCACCGTTTTACTTGTGTTGCATTGTAATGGTTTCTCTGTGTTCATTTTTTCCATCATATTGAACATCCTGGGTGTTAGAACTGCCTGCTGTTTGCCTTTGTATCTCTGTTGTCTTGCACAGTGCCTGACACGTGGTACCATTTATTCAATATGTGGGTGAATAAGTAGATGAATAAATGAGAGATCCATTCTGTACCCTTTGTATGTATATGGCATAGAGTTGCCAGACTTAGGAACTAAAAAAGTACAGGGTGCCAGGTTAGTTTGGAAATTCAGATAAACAACAAATAATTTTTTCAGTATGTTGCTGTTGTTCATTTGCCAGGTTGTGTCTGACTCTTTGCATGAGTAGGTCCTAAATACTGCAGGTAACATTTATGTTCACAAATTATTCAATTATTTATTATTTTTTTCTAAAATTAAAGTTTAGCTGGGCATTCTGGCAACCCTAACCTAGCAAAAAAAAAAAATGTCAGCTGACACCCAGAACAGAAGTTCACGCAACACAGAAGCTCACACTGAGCTCGCTGTCACATAGCTTAGGGTTTTGTATGGACTCTGCCTTACATTTCTGAATGTCCTATGTGTAAATAGTTCACTTTACTCAGAGGGCTGCTGGGCTGCTCCATTACACACATGCCATTACACATAGTTTTCCTTTGCGTGGCAAGGACATTTAATCTCTGCATGTTCAGGCAATATGGACAAATGATCAGAGTTTGTTAGTCATCTTACGATATTTCCTATGCTGTGGTGGTTTTATTGTTCCGGGGTAGTGGTTTCAAGGCATTTGAATAGGGGTTATAAAATGAACCCTTGGTGTTCTGAGATGCATGTACAGAGAGGAACATGCTATTAAAGTTCTGTAAAGCCTTGGCTCTGAGTTTTAGATTTTCTTAGGGAGTTATGACTGGAAGAGTTCTCACTATTTACATTACTGCTCGTGCCAGGATGCCCGAGAACTGATGTACTAAAGATTAAGCATGGCTTGGAGAAAGGCTTAATACTGTCTCCAGTCTAAAGAGATTGTTTACTTAACACGTTCCCTGTTAAAGTATCAGATGACTAAAAGATTATTTTGATTGAAGGGCTTTTTTTTTTTAAATTAAAAACACCCAAGTTGTGAACAGTTTATGTTTTAGAAGGCAAAAGAGTATATTTTCAATGATTGGAAACACAGTTGAAATATGGCATGTTTCATCTCTCACATTCTTTCTCCTGTCCCCCTAATGTCAAAATTGGTCATTATAGAAATTCCATGGCTAGGATAGTTGGGCAGGGTTTTAGATATTTACCCCATAGGAGTCAGGCATATTCTCTGAGGAAATGCTGAATCCTAATGGCAGACGGATTGGCCAGAAAACAATCATGAAACATTTTTGTGGCCTCAGTATCGTGATCTTGTCAGTAAAGCGATGGTCTCTGATTAAATCCAGATTGGGCTGTTTCCTGTCAGCGTGCTAACCCAGAGGGCAGGCTCAGCCCTCCATGTCTTGCTCTCTAAGTCTGAGTTATTAAACACTTGTCTGCCAAGACTTTCCTCACTGCCTCTCCCCACTATTCTTTTAAACTAGAATTTGAAGATGTTGAGTTATCACAAACAAAAACAGACCCTAAAGTCTCTTAAAAGGATCATGTCGCTATTAAACATTTTAGCTTTTCCAGTCTACCCATAAACGTAGGATATTTTTGTGTGTTTCACTTTTGTATAACTTTATTTCAATTCCAGTAACAAGCAGATAATTACAAAATTTTTATTTCATAAAAATGTACTTTATTTGCTCTTGTGCGCATGCTCAGTTGTGTCTGACTCTTAGCAAACTCGTGGACTGTAGCCCGCCAGGCTTCTCTGTCCCTGGAGTCTTCCAGGCAAGGATACTGGAGTGGGTTGCCATTTCCTCCTCCAGGGGACCTATCTGACCCACAGATTGAACTTGTGTCCTCTGCATTGGCAGGCATATTCTTTTACCACTATGCCACTTGGGAAGCCTGTACTTAATTTGAATATAGGCAAATTAAAACTCATCTTCAAAAATCTGGCCTTCCCCTTGCTAGGGAAGAGATATTAGCATACCTAGCAAACGTTCAGAAAATAATATTAAGCAAGTGCTCTAACACTGACATGTATTGTTATTTTTTGTGAGAACGACTTTAGGCATCAGAGCAATTCCTGTACTTCATTTTATTCTATTGCCGTTGATACTTGTTTGTTGCAGTTAGAGAATAACTCTTAAAATCTAAATATTCAAAATATTCTATTCGCTATTCCATTAGCTCAGTCATGGTTCTCCCTAATGTACAGATGGAAACACTGAGGAACAGAAACCATTAAAGGCATTTATGGGGATCAGGCATGTGTGTTGAGATTTTCTTCAGAGAAGAAGGAGTGAAAGGAAGCGATGGGGTTAATGAGTAACATGAATCCATTTCCAAGCGAGAGCACTGGCTTCCTGCCAAATCTGCTTTCTGGCAGGAAAAGGGACCCACTTCATCAGGGTCTTTGACAAGCATTTTTCTCTGTGTTTGAATTTTTGGCCACATCACTGCTTAGGGAAAAATTAGTTCTCTTAAACAGTTACTACTTTTAATAAGAAAAGATTTAGCTTTAAAGTGGAGTTTGCATTGTAAAATAGGTATCATCAAATTACAAAATGTATTGATAAGGAAACCCTGACATTGTCTGTCACAAGGTAAGGAAGCTTGATTTAGAATTAGAGCGTGAATATCTGTAGAAACTGAAAAGCCATTCCTTTTAATGTTGTTATTGTTAACATTTGCCCTTGAGGTATATTTTTTAACTTCTGCTTTTTAAGTGATAATTATCTTGATCAGATCTTTTGAGGTGACAAAGTAAAAAAACACAAAATATTCCTAAATTTTAGTGGTATTAAGAAAGAGATCAAAGGAATATAGATGTTTGAATTAAAAGTTAATTTTATCATGTCTTGGGTTTTTTTTTTTTTTTTAAGTGAAAAGTGGCAAATGTGAATTAAGTTTCAGCTGCATCACAGTGACTTAATAAGCTAACATTTTCCAAAATATGTTCATCCTAATGTTCTACAGGGTGCTTTGAGACCAAAGGGAAATCCATTAGGAAATGTCAGATACCATATCCTTCTTTGGAGTTTCATAGCATGTTAGCATATTAAATACTGTGTGTAAGAAATTCTATGGAAAAGAAATATATTGGGCTTTGTTTAACTCCATAGTTCCCAAATTTGAATGCAGGATGTTTTGTTTTGAAACGAGTATTTTACAGCACACATTTAGGCCAACACTGTACCAAGTAATTAAAAACGTGATTAGACATTGAAACCATATATCTTCTTCATTGACTGTTTCTAGTTAAAGTTAACTGAAGCTCTTGGAAGACAGATGGATTATCAGGCCTGTTCTAAAACTGCTTATAGAGTGATAGTGAATAATTATAAGGCCATGATCTGAGTCCATTTGGGAGTTTCGCCTGAATCACAGCCCTTTCCTTTGTAAACTAAAAGTATCTTTCGAAAATTAAATAAAGAAATCAAGGCACCCCCCGCATATGCTGGAGTCTTATGATTAATTCCTGCTGGCAGTTAGCCATGATGACATTAAGCTGTTCTAAGCCCTTTCTAAAGTGATGGCCTTTACTTTGGTTTTGCGGAAAGCAATTCTTGCCTGCTAATTTCCTTCCAGTGGTTTAACTTTTGACAGGACAGGTGAAGAAATAGCAAACATGTGACTTTGTAAGCACAATGTCATCATTTAGAGATTTCAGTTCTCTCTTTTTGCTCCCCTTTAATTGTCACGTGTCTGATTATTTCAATTTAGGAAAATCTGATATAAAACAATTCACACTTAAAATTGAGAGACATTGTGTGGTGATCGTCTGCATCACTTAGAATGATTCTGTGCTTTAGAACAAGTTCCTTTCTATAGGTCATCTTCCCCTATGCCTATGAAGGGCAGGTTGAACTCTGAAAATTGCATCACTATATAATTTGTTCAGCACAGATTTATTGCAGACTATAAGGCACACTTGGATTTTTCTTTAGTTTATTTCTCTTCCCCTATACTCAGTTTTGGGCTTCCCTGGTGGCTCAGATGGTAAAGCATCTGCCTACATCGCGGGAGACCCGGGTTCGATCCCTGGGTCGGGAAGATCCTCTGAAGAAGGAAATGGCAACCCACTCCAGTACTCTTGCCTGGAAAATCCCATGGACAGAGGAGCCTGGTAGGCTAGTCCGTGGGGTTGCAAAGAGTCGGACACGACTGAACGACTTCACTCACTCATACTCAGTTTTAAAGCTTTACAGATTTCATCACTAATCAGTTTTTATGTATTAACTGGTTTATGTCTCCAGGGGGAAATTATACATGCCAATACTATTCACAGTCACTTCATTCGCATGTGGCAGCTACTTTTCACAGGGAAATATTTTCTCTTTGTTGTTGTTCAGTCATCAACTGGTGTCCAAGTTTTTGAGACCCCATGGACTGCTGCATGCCAGGCTTCCCTGTCCCTCACCATCTCCCAGAGTTTGCCCAAGTTCATGTCCATTGAATCGGTGGTGCCATCCAACTGTCTCATCCTCTGTCACCCTCTTCTCTCTTGACCTCATTCCCAGCATCAGGGTATTTTCTAGTGAGTCAGCTGTTTATGTCAAGTGGCCAAAATGTTGGAGCTTCAGCTTCAGCATCAGTCCTTCCAATGAGCATTCAGGGTTGATTTCCTTTAGGATTGACTGGTTGGATCTCCTTTCTGTCCAAGGGACTCTCAAGAGTCTTCTCCAGCACCACAGTTCAAAAGCATCAATTCTTCAGCACTCTGTCTTCTTTATGGTCCAGCTCTCACATCCTTACATGACTACTGTACTGTACATTGCTAGTCTCCAAAAGGCAGGGGTCATGCACCGACCTACCATTTCTATTACTCATCCAAGATTAGCTGAGGCCTGCTTGGTAAAACTGCTGCTTAGCCAACTTTGTTGATTAATGATGATATTGAATGTGTTTTACCTTCCATGGACCGAAGAGCATCACACGGTCAGATTTCCCTAGATGTCTGTGGAGAACATACTCCTCCCATGGCTGATTTTTTTCCCCCTCCAAACTATCAACATAATGTCATCTGGCTCACACAAATCTAAAAATTTAATAAGCAGGTCTCCAGAGTCAGTAACATCAGTGCCAGCACCCCATTGTAGGTACTGTCTTTGAGAATGAGTTTGAAGGCTTAACTGTGGAACAATGTTAAGGGAATGATTGATAGCATTTGCTCAACTCGATCCTGGAGTCATAGAAAACATTCTTGACAGAATATGCCAGCAGCGTAGTTCTTGATAGGGAAGTGAGCAGAAGCAAATGATGAAATAATCCCTCTGCTAGTGGGATCACAAGCAGGTGCCACCCCGGTACCCCAACCACCATCCCATGCTACTGCACTCACTCAGGTGAGAGGAGTGAAGTTGGCCTTTCCTGACTGGAAGTTAAATAAGAGCAGGGGAAAGCATGACGGGCCACGCTTCATCCAGTTCAGTGTTTTCATTCTTAGTTTAGGGAGTCGTTTCTCCTGATCATAATCTTGAGTTTATCGCACAGGTCGAAGGGGACCAGCTGCCTCCGGGACACACAGTCAGTCAGTATGAGACGTGTAAGATCAGGACCATAAAAGCTGGCACCTTAGAGAAGCTCGTGGAGAACCTGCTGACGGCTTTTGGGGACAATGACTTTACATATATCAGCATCTTCCTGTCAACATACAGAGGCTTTGCCTCCACTAAAGAAGTGCTGGAGCTGCTGCTGGACAGGTAAGAATCTGAAGCGGTGGTGCGAGGTGACAGAAATGTCAGGCTGTTTGCAGAGTGAAGGCATGAAGTTCTTTTTTTTTTTTTTGAAAAAATTATATTTTAATTGGAGGATAATTACTTTACAATATTGTGGTGGCCTCTGCCATGCATCAGCATGAATTGACCATAGGCATAAGTGTGCCCCCTCTCCTGAACCCCCTCCCACCATACTCCCCACCCCATCCCTCCAGGTTGTCACAGAGCACCGCCTTTGGGTGCCCTGCATCATACATCAGCTTCCCGCTGGCTGTCTGTTTTACATATGGTAATGTATATGTTTCAGTGCTGTTCTCTTAAACCATCCCACCCTCTCCTTCCCCCACTGTGTCCAGAAGTCCTCCCCAATTAGGTAGATAGCAGGTATGAATATTTAAAAATAGAAGTAATTCATGTATATAGTGAAAAGTTCAAACAATAAAGAAAATTCTGAAAAAAAAAATAAAAAATAAAACGTAAAACTTTCTGCATACCTAAGTCCCTTTCCCAGGCCCATTCTTCGTAGGTAATAACTGTAAACTATTCCTTTTGTATTATTCTCAAGCTTTTCTGGGTGTATATAAATGTATGTTTATATATTTGTATTTATATATATTTATAGTATGAATGGAACCACAGTACAAAGTGTATTCTGCAACTTTCTTTTTTTACTTATCTATATCTTGGAGTTTTTTTTTTTACCCAGTAAAGTCTTTAACATATATAAAGAGTTTAGAACAGTGGCTAGGACATTGAAAGCTCAAGAAATATAAGTTATTGTTATTTTAAAGTCAGCACATGTAGGTAGATACTGTATTCTTTTTAGTGACTTTACAGTATTTATTGGATAGGACGTTCTGTGTGTGTGCAAGTATTAACACTTATCTGAGAATTCTATAGGATAATTTCACAGAAGAGTGACTGATGGGTCAAAATATATAAGCATTTAAAAAATATATATTTATCTTTATTTATTTGGCTGCACTGGGTCTTAGTAGGGCTTCCCTGGTGATCAGATGGTAGAGAATCTGCCTGTAATGCAGGAGACTCGGGTTTGATCCCTGGGTTGGGAAGATCCCCTGGAGAAAGGAATGGCAACCTACTCCAGTATTCTTGCCTGGGAAATCCCATAGAAAGAGGAGCCTTAGTAAGGCACTCCGGATCTTTAATCTTCATTGCACCATGCAAGATCTTTTTTAGTTGTAGCATGTGAGATCTACTTCCCTGACAGTGATTGAATCCAGGCCCCAAGCATTGGCAGCCTGGAGTCTTAGCCACTGGACCACCAGGGAAGTCCCCAAAATATATAAGCACTTTGAAATGTGAACGATGTTGCTAGATTGCCCTTCAGAAAGTTGTGCCAACCACTCTCCTGTCCACAGAGAATGAGGGTCCCTTTGCTTTCCCTGTACTCTGGCCAACTGTGAGTAGTATTTCCATCTCCATCATTGAAGCCATCTCTACTGTCGTCTGTCTGTTGAAAAGGAGCTCATTGTTTTTATATTTATGTTTCTTAACATTTTTGAGTGAGGTTTAGCATGTCTTGAAATACTTATTGATCATTTGTGGGGTTTTTTGTGAACTTGTATTTTCGTATCGTTTATTTTTATTTTGGATTATTGTTACCTAATTATTGATCATATAATTATAACTGTCTAATAACAAAGTTAGGTTTCTTAAAATGTGTGTGTGTGTGTGTTATATATATATATATATATATATATATATATATATATATATATATTCTTTTTTTGTCCGAGCTGCACAGCATGTGAGATCTTAGTTCCCCAACCAGGGATCATACCCATGCCTCCTGCACCGGAAGCTTGGAGTCTTAACCACTGGACCACTAGAGAGGCCCCCACATTTGCTTATATTTGTTGGAAATATATTTTTTCTAATTTGTTCTTTGTTTTTAAAAGTTGTTTATAAATATTCTTTTTTATGAAGACATTAAAAATTCTTTTTATGCAGTCATTTATCAGTCTTAAGGCCTTTAATAATCTAATTCTGTTATGATGTGAATAAGGTATTGATAACAGTCCTTCTCAAGATATTTTCTTCCTAGATACATGTAGAGTGAAATCACTTGGATCAATGGATGTTCTTATGTTTACATTCAGGAAACATCCACAGAATGTCTTAACTGGATCAGTGCATAATAAAGCCTAGACAGCTTTGGACTTCGACATCAGTGGGAAGTTCTGTAGGTTTTTTTACACAGCAGTAATTAAAATATTAAGCCTGGTGTATAAACCTGTGGGATTAGTGAATCATTTCTTTCATAGTCTCATAGTTGTTAGCCTCACACCTATAAATAGAACCTGAAGAATTATATGCATTTTCTTTCCTCTGTTCTGTATTTATAAAGAGGATGCAGTGTGCTAACTGTTGGCAGGCAGTATGAGGAAATAGGTCAACACATCTAAAACTCCTACAAGTTTTCTTTGGAACTGGTAACCTCCTCTGCTTATGGGGTAACTCCACTGATAATAGACCGCAGATGTCTATCGTCCGTGAAGGGGCGTGCACATGAATTCCAGCTGCTCATCATAAATAGTGGACATACACACAGGAACTAGAGTGTTTAGTCTATGACTCATGTACATCCAGCTTTTATGTGATGATTTTTAAAAATCTTCTGTTTGTTTTCCTATTATAGTGGGTAGACATTTTTGAATTGTTAAAATATTATAACAATTGTTAAATAACAGAATCAACATGAATTGAAATTATATTTAATTCAAACTATCATTTAAGGTATAACTGAATGAAGAGTTAAGATATATCTTAAACCATTTAGGTGGGCCAAGGCTTGACTTTGAATTTAATCTCATAGTCAGATCCTTTGATTCTGACATGGGTGGAATCAACACGTACTGAAATGTTTTTAAAATACCCCGTGCTCTGCAAGACACCATATGGACGAAGCAGAAATAGGAGACTTGGTAAGTTGTCACCCTTGTGATTAATTTACTGTGAAGCTGCTGGTGTTTAACCTCTAGGGCCCCTCACTGGGAGTACCCTCTACATAATTGATATTCACAATTTTATATTCTTTTTCTTAGAGAAAGCCCCTCAAATGACATAAGGTAGCCCTGCGAAACATGGATCCACCTTGACAACTTAATATTTTACTGCAAAAGATAATTACACTTAGAAAACAAGTAGACAACTGCTTAAGATGGTATAAAAATGAAACTCTAACATGTTCTACAGAAGTTCAGAGAAATATATCCTACTTATTTTGCTTCCTCTGCAGACTTTGGATTTGTCCATATATATACAAACTTCACCAATGTTTCCTCCTCACTATTTCCTACTCACTCATATCCTGTGGCTAAATGTCAATCTCTGATTTTAACCAAAATGCAGATTCTGTGAAACATTGGGATCTTAAATTGGTTGTTGGGGATTTTAATGTCTGTAATTTGGAGGTAAGCAACTTAGTTGCATAAATTTACCTTTTCTGAAGATAAGCTGGATAAACTGTTTTCTTATTAGTAAATTGTGGTCAACTTGTTTATGGGTCTCTGGTGGTCTGCTTTGTTTTTTCTAAAAATGATTTCTCTTGGATTCTTAATAGCAGATTACTTATCCTTTGTAGAATTAACACCGAGAAGTTATTATAGGATGTGCTAATCCTAACCAGTCCAGAATGGATTGAAGGCAGATGCTGCGGTATTTATTTCTCTCCAGAGAAAAGAGTATTTGAAACCAAACTTTGATTTTTCTTAAGACTTCCAGTCATGTGGCTTTTTATCATTTGGAACTGTTTGGTTTCTGTGATTTAAAAATATTTGTGATAGTTTTTTTTGTTTTGTTATACTAATATGAGCCTTTGTGATTGACCAGTGGAGAGTGGTTTGCAATCGTATATGGCTAATTCCTTGTGTGTGCCTTATTGCTTCCTTAGGGGTGATCAGCAGTTAACAAGAAATCCTGTTTTCTGTACTTCTCACTGTGGCTAAGAGTTAATTCTAAGGCTTATTGGCTTTCTTTTAACTTAAGAAAGTTTTTGAGTGTGATTTAGCTGTTCATGTTTGGGCTCTGTGGTGCAGATGGTAAATATTTTTCTTTCAGTGCAGGAGACATGGGTTCAGTTCCTGCATTGGGAAGATCCCCTGGAGGAGGGCATGGCAACCCACTCCAGTATTCTTGCCTGAAGAATCCCATGGACAGAGGACCTGGTGGGCAGCAGTCCATGGAGTCGCAAAGAGTCGTACACGACTGAGTGACTAACACGTTTACTTTCACTTCAACTTTAAACATACATTTCACTTAAAAATATGTTTTATTCCCACCATACCATTTTAAAAAGTAAGTTAAATACTACTGAAAACACCCCACCTCAAATTTAGGGAGAAACCTACTTCAGCTAGTGATCCTCACTGAGAACCATGAAGTGTCTACACAGACATCTAGATTTTTCTTCAAACAGTTGTCGCATTTGCTACTTTTGGGTTCTTTCTTGGTCATTCTTTCTTTCTCTGATATCAGAAACGAGCAGACTGCTAAGGACCAGAGAAGTGGGGTGAATTAGATCTCCAGAAACTTTTGCTAAGCCACTAATGGCACTTAGGTCACAGTTTGAAAAGGATTGAGTAATAATCTGAATTGCCCCTTCATTTTGAGTGAATTCTCCCAGTGGGGGACTTTTGGAGGATGAAGGTTGAATGGCTTCAACCTTTGAATGGCCGTCCCATAAACACTATGCTTTTAAGACCAATCTGACTTGGGTTTGCTGGCTTAGGTCACCAGAGAGAAGACTAATTCAGTAGGTCTTTGAACTTACTTCTTTTTCCCATGTTTGATTGCCGTGCATTTTCAGACTATCTTATTTAGTTCATTCATCGTTACCTGCATATATATAATGAGACAATTGAGGCTCAGAAACTTTCAGTCAGTAAGAAGCAGAGCTGGAATAAAAACCTATCTCTTTCTGACTTGGAAGCTCATTCCAGGCATACCAGATCACCTTATATGTCATTTGAAAATGTTAATGTCATTTCTAAAGAAAGGGATGATTTGGCCATCTAGCTCTTATCCTTTTCTCTATTATGTCAGTTGATTTTCCTTAGAAATTGCATTTCATGAGGGATACTTCCTTCACACAGTTGTGAGCAGCTCAGTTGACCATCCATGCTCCTTTTCATTCATCCACTGAAATGAGATTTATCAGGTGTTTTAATATCTACCGTGTACTGTGCAAGGAGCTGTGCATATAATGGTAGACAAACCAGTCATGACTCCTGTCTTCTTCATGCTTAATGGCTGAGAGTAACTTAAATAAGCATACACATGAAGTGAAGTCGCTCAGTCGTGTCTGACTCTTTGCAACCCCATGGACTGTAACCTACCAGGCTCCTCTGTCCATGGGATTTTCCAGGCAATAGTACTGGAGTGCATTGCCATTTCCTTCTCCAGTGGATCTTCCCAACCCAGGGATCGAACCCGGATCTCCCATATTGTAGACAGACGTTTTACCATCTGAGCCACCAGGGAAGTCACAAGCATACACATAAATGTGTATAATTAAATTAAAATCAATACTGTCCTTGGGAGGTAAGAGCTAGGTTCTCTGACAGAGACAGTAAGAGAGGATGGAATGGAGAGGAGGGTGTTATCAGAACAAAACTTGATGTTGGCCAGTGATATTATGTCGTTAGATAGGTCGTGGGCTGTCAGGGTCCCTACTGATAGGGACCGTGCATCTGGAGTATTTCTGTTTGATGTACGCAGCGAAACCCCCTGACCTGAATCTGCTGCTGCTGCTGCTAAGTCGCTTCAGTCATGTCCGACTCTGTGAGACCCCATAGACGGCAGCCCACCAGGCTTCCCCATCCCTGGGATTCTCCAGGCAAGAATACTGGAGTGGGTTGCCATTTCTTTCTCCAATGCATGAAAGTGAAAAGTGAAAGGGAAGTCGCTCAGTCATGTCTGACTCTAACGACCCCATGGACTGCAGCCTACCAGGCTCCTCCGTCCATGGGATTTTCCAAGCAAAAGTACTAGAGTGGGGTGCCATTGCCTTCTCTGACCCGAATCTACTACTTCCCAAAGATAAGTCTTCTTGGAGGGTAGGGGTATAGCAAGTGCAGCAGCTCGGGAGGACTTATGCAAATATGTCACTACTATGGGATAGTAATCTTAAATCCATACTTTTTGACACATGGAGTAGTGACACCTTCCTATGTAAAAGCTGATGCACCGACAACCAGCAAGAAAGGAGCTGTGCAACCAAAGAAACCAGTTCCTCCACAGCAGAGAGAAAGCGATCAAATATAAGACTTGAAAACATTGCATTTATTTCCGTAGATTTCGTCAGAAGTGCCACCACATAGGTTTCCCTTTCATTTCTTTTCATGCTGTATGGTACCATTTACATGTGGAATCTAAAATGAACCTGTATGCAAACAGAACCATACTCACGGACATAGAGATCAGACTGTGGTTGCCACGGGGGAGGAAGAGGGATCCACTGGGAGTTTGGGGTTGGTAGATGCAAACTATTACATTTAGAATGGATAGACAGCAAGGTCCCACTGTGTAGCACAGGGAACTATATCCAGTCTCCTGGGCTTAACCATAAAGTGAAAAAGAATATTTTGAAAAATGTGTATATGTGTAAACCTGAGTCACTTTGCTATACATCAGAGACTGGCACAACATTGTAAATCAACTATGCTGCTGCTGCTGCTAAGTCGCTTCAGTTGTGTCCTACTCTATGCGACCCCATAGATGGAAGCCCACCAGGCTCCCACGTCCCTGGAATTCTCCAGGCAAAAACACTGGAGTGGGCTGCCATTTCCTTCTCCAATGCATGAAAGTGAAAAGTGAAAGTGAAGTCGCTCAGTTGTGTCTCACTCCCAGCGACCCCATGGACTGCAGCCTACCAGGCTCCTCTGTAAATCAACTATACTTCAGTTAAAAAAATAGACTATTTTCAGAGAAGGTTTAGGTTCACAGCAGAATTAAGTGGAAAGTACAGAGATTTCCTGTATATCTTTTGCACCCATGCATGCCCCTACTATCAACATTCTCCACCATAAGAGTACACTTATTACAACCACTGACATATTGTGTGTGCTTAGTTGCTCAGTCGTGTCCAACTCTTTGCAACACCATGGACTATAGCCCGCCAGGCTCCTCTGTCCATGGGGATTCTCCAAGCAAGAATACGGGAGTGGGTTGCCATGCCCTCCTCCAAGGGATCTTCCCAACCCAGGGATCGAACCCAGGTCTTCCACAGTGCAGGTGGATTCTTTGCCATCTGAGCCACCAGGGAAGCCCCAGATCAGATAGATCAGATCAGTAGCTCAGTTGTGTCCGACTCTTTGCGACCCCATGAATTGCAGCACACCAGGCCTCCCTGTCCATCACCAACTCCCGGAGTTCACTCAGACTCACGTCTATTGAGTCAGTGATGCCATCCAGCCATCTCATCCTCTGTCGTCCCCTTCTTCTCTTGCCCCCAATCCCTCCCAGCATCAGAGTCTTTTCCAGTGAGTCAACTCTTTGCATGAGGTGGCCAAAATACTGGAGTTTCAGCTTTAGCATCATTCCTTCCAAAGAAATCCCAGGGCTAATCTCCTTCAGAATAGACTGGTTGGATCTCCTTGCAGTCCAAGGGGCTCTCAAGAGTCTTCTCCAACACCACAGTTCAAAAGCATCAATTCTTCAGCGCTCAGCCTTCTTCACAGTCCAGCTCTCACATCCATACATGACCACTGGAAAAACCATAGCCTTGACTAGACGAACATTTGTTGGCAAAGTAATGTCTTTGCTTTTGAATATGCTATCTAGGTTGGTCATAACTTTCCTTCCAAGGAGTAAGTGTCTTTTAATTTCATGGCTGCAATCACCATCTGCAGTGATTTTGGAGCCCCCCAAAATAAAGTCTGACACTGTTTCCGCTGTTTCCCCATCTATTTCCCATGAAGTGATGGGACCAGATGCCATGATCTTCGTTTTCTGAATGTTGAGCTTTAAGCCAACTTTTTCACTCTCTTCTTTTATTTTCATCAAGAGGCTCTTTAGTTCCTCTTCACTTTCTGCCATAAGAGTGGTGTCATCTGCATATCTGAGATTATTGATATTTCTCCCGGCAATCTTGATTCCAGCTTGTGTTTCTTCCAGTACAGCATTTCTCATAATGTACTTTGCATATAAGTTAAATAAACAGGGTGACAATATATAGCCTTGACAAAATCCTTTTCCTATTTGGAACCAGTCTGTTGTTCCATGTCCAGTTCTAACTCTTGCTTCCTGACCTATATACAGAATTCTCACTGACACATTATTATCACCCAGAGTCCATAGTTTACATTAGAATTCACTCTTGGTGTTGTACATTTTATGGATTTGGACAAATGTATAATGCTACGTATCCATCATCATGGTATCACACAGAATAGTTTTGCTGCCTTAAAGAACCCTCTGTGGTCTGTCTGTTCATCGTTCCCTCCCACAATCCCTGTCAGTCACTGATCTTTTTACTGTCTCTGTATGTATGTGTATGTGCTCAGTCGTGGCCAAGTCTTTGCGACCCCATGGACGGTCCCTGCGACCCCAGGCTCTTCTGTCCATGGCAGTTTCCAGGCAAGAATACTGGAGCGAGTTGCCATTTCCTTCTCCAGGGGCTCTTCCTGACCCGGGGGTCAAACCTGCATCTCTTATATATCCTGCATTGGCAGGCGCATTCTTTACCACCAGTGCCACCTGTGGTTTTTGCCTTTTTCAGAATGTTGTATTGTTGGAGTCACACAGTGTGTAGCCTTTTCAGATTTGCTTCTTTCACTTAGTAACACACAATTAAAGGTCCTTTATGTTTTTTCATAGCTTGGTAGCTCATTTCTTTTTAGTGCTGAACAACATTCCACTATCTGAATAGGACCTATAGTTTAATTACCCACTCCGTGATGCTGGGAAAGATTGAAGGCAGGAAGAGAAGGGAGCAAAAGAGAATGACATGATTGGATGACATCGTTGACCCAATGGACCTGAATTTGAGCAAACTCTGGGAGATAGTGAAGGACAGGGAAGCCTGGCGTGCTGCAGTCCACGGAGTCACAGAGTTAGTTGGGCATGACCGAGTGACTGAAAAACAGCAACACTTACTGAAGAACATCTTGGTTGCATCTGTGTTTTGGCGATTCTGAGTAAAGGTGCTATAAACATCCATGTGCAGGTTTTTGTGTAGACATAAGTTTTCAGCTCCTTTGGGTAAATACCAGGGAGCAAGAATTTTGCATCATATGGGAAAAGTATACTTAGCTTTGTAAGAAATGATTAAACTGTTTTCCAGAGTTTCTGCACCATTTTGTAGTCTCGTGAGCAGTGAACGAGAATACCTGTTGCTCCACACATTTGAGAGCATTCCGTGTTGGCAGTGTTTTGGATTTTGGCCATTGTAATAGGTGTGCAATGGTATCTCATTGCACTTTTAATTTGTAGTTCCCTATTGGCAAATGACAGTGAACATTTTTTCATATTTGGACTTGTCATCTGTGTGTCTTCTTTGGTAAGGTGTCTTTTCAGGTCTTTTGCCCATTTTTAAAATTTTGTAGTAAATATTTGCAAATATTTTCTTTTAAGTCTGTGGCTTCTCTTCTCATTCTCTTGATACCATCTTTTGCAGAGCAGAGGTTTTTAATTTTAATGAAGTCTAGTCTATCAAATTTTTTTCATGATTTGTGACTTTGGTCTTATATCTGAAAGATCACTATCATACCCCAGGTCATCTAGGTTTTCTCATATGGTTTTTTTCTAGAAGTTTAATAGTTTTATGTTTTACATTTAAGTCTATAATCTATTTTGAGTTAATTTTTTGACATGTGTAAGGTGTTTGTCTAGATTCATTGTTTTGCATATCAGTGTCTAGTTGTTCCATCACCCATCACTTTCTGAAAAGACTACATTTGCTCCACTGTATCACCTTAGCTCCTTTGTCAAAGATCAATTGAGTGTATTTGTGCAGGTGCATTTCTGAACTTGTTATTCAGTTGATCTACTTGTCTATGTTTTCATTAATACCCCACTGTCTTAATTACTGTAGCATTATAGCAATCTTGAAGTCAGATAGCATCAGCTCTCTGTTCTTCTTCAGTATTGAGTTGGCTATTCTGTAGTTCTTTTGCATCTCCATATAAACTTGAGAATCAGTTTGTCAAAATCCACAAAATAATTTGCTGGGAGTTTGATTGTGATTGCACCGAACCTACAGATGGAGTTGGGAAGAACTGTCTTGACAATATTGAGTCTTCCTATGAACATGGAATCTCTCTCGTATTATATAGTAGTTCTTTGATATCTTTCATCAGAGTTTCATAGTTTCTCCTTATACTGACCATGTATATATATTTTGAATTTATACCTAAATATTTTAATTTTGTGGGAGTACTGATGTAAAAAGAGTATGTTTTCAATTTCAAATTTCACTCGTTTATTACTGGTATATAGGAAAGTGATCGACTTTAAAAATTTTTATTTATTTTATTTATGACTATGTTGGATCCTTGTTGCTGTGCTTGGGCTCTCTCTAGTTGTGGTGAGCAGGGGCTTCTCTTCGTTGTGGTGCATGAGCTTCTCATTGCAGTGGCTTCTCTTGTTGCGGAGCACAGGCTCTAGGCACACGGGCTGGGCCACGGGCTGAGCCACAGCCTAGCACTGAGTTGTTAATAATGTATTAATTCGTCATAAACCTAAGGAAACTCCTGACTTGTAAACAGATTCTGTGGTTGTCAGGGTGCTGCCTACTCCTTGCTCCCAGTCCTAACCTGTTTCTTTGGGCAAACTTCCAACCTTCCTTGTAGCCGTTGCGGCTGTAGCGTGCTAACAAGACAGATCTGCAGCTGATGGTTTAGAACTGTTACCAACCACAGGTGGAAGGAGGAGGCACTGAGGAACCACCAGGCTCTCTGGGGGCAGCAAACAGGCCAGAGAAGAGAAATGGGTGGCCAGGCCTTGGAATGGAAAAACCCCAAGAAACCTGACGGCAAGGGCGCGACGGCCATTAGACTTGAGAAACGACTTAATGTGTGAATGAGAATCAAGTTCTAACAAGAGACACCTTTTCGTTTTCTTACCCTGGCTGAATAGGGATTATAAAGTCTTTGATTTTTTTTTTCTTGGTGTCCCATTCAGACACCTGTGGGTCAGGGCTAGGGGTGAAGATGTTATTGTCAAGGAGAATTTTTGCAGTGTTTTGCAACTGTCAAGTGGAACAGAAATACTAAGTTCTTTGCGCTGTTAATGATGCCTTAAGTCTCAGGGACTAACATGAAGATACCGTGGTGAATCGAAGGACAGGGAAGGTGGAGGGCCCTTCACAGCAAAGGCCCGGAGGGGAGGACTGAGGCTCTTTCTGGGTCTTCTGGCTTTTTTTAATCACGGGGAAACTTTGCCTTAAGAACCGGACCTCGTGTGTGAACGCGTGCTACCTGTCCAGCACCACTGGCCTCTTCCAAGAACAAGGAGTTTTTACCTTGTCTCTGGCCTTTGTCTTCTCCTTGAATAACTGGCTTCATGATGGTAACAAGACCCTTCCAAGGTAGGCTTGGTGGCCGTGACCCAGCAGTCGGGCCACACTTGAGTGGAGAGGTGCCCGCCGTGGAGGATATTATTCAGGGTGATTAGAAACATCCCCCCCAGCTGTTCTGTGGTGCAGAGTCCACAGCCCTCACTTGGTGTTCCCGACATCTGCAGGCTATTTCTCCGTGTCATTATCCTGACTCAAGGTCAGCTTCTGAACATTTTCCTCATACCTGACCTGTGTTCTTGTGGGTCAGTTAAAGAAAAAAATGCCTCAGATGTTCCCAGGCTGGGTTTGATGAGAAAAGCAAAGGCCCCCAGAGGTCCCTGAATCAGTGGCTTCATGTGCGGTCTCCCCTGCCCTGACTTCCTCCTCTCTGCTCTCTCATCATCCCCAGTAAGTGGCTTCTGCCCTCTCCTCCCCTCCCCTCCCACTCTTTTACTCGTGGAAGTCGAGGGCATGATTTAATTCACTTAGCCAGTGTTTAGTGAGTGTCCCCCAAGCGCAGGCTCTCCTCCAGGCTCAGGGCAGGTACCAGTAAGTGAGATAAAAGGTGAAATCAAATCCCTGACAGTGGCCGGCTTGGCCCTCGGGGTCTGCCCCCACCGCCTCCATGCTCACCTCCTTCTCTGCTTCTGCTTCATCTCTTCTGCTCCTGTCTCACTGGCCTTCTTGATGGTTCTCAAGCACTTTGTCCTGCCACTGCCCCAGGGCATTTGCATAGCCTCTCTTCTCCTCTTGGAAGGCTCCATTCCTGGAGATCTCGGTGGCCTGTTCCCTGACCCTTGAAAGATTTTAGTTCGTTGTCATGTTCGCATGGGGCTTGCCCTGGACTCTAGGAAGCTGCCATCTCAGGCTCTCCAGTCATGTCTGAGCACCTTTAGCTGTTTTTTTCCCCTCCATTCCACTTTTCGCCATCTGACTATTCAATATTCACTAATCACTAGTTTATTGTTTATCTCCCCGCCCCCCGCCCCCCCCCCCCCCATGAAAACAAGGGCTGGGGTTAGTTCATTGCTGTATCCTCAATGCCCAGAATAGTACCCAAACATAAGCTTTAATAAATAATGAGGACTAAATGAGTGGAAAAAAAAGAATGATTAAGTGAAAAATCCAAGAATTTATCACTTGGTGGAGGGACACATAAAATAAATAAAATAACTGTGGTTTGTGTGATAGGGTGGTGGCTCAGAGGCTGGGCTCTGGAGCCTGACTGTCAAGGTTCATGTCCTTGCTTTACTGATTAGCTGTATCTTCCAAGGCAAATGGCTTAAGCTCTCTGGGCCTTATTTTCTCATTCATTAAATAGGAAGAAGAAGAATTCTATCATATAGGATTATGTGCTTAGTCGCTCAGTTGAGTCCAACTTTGCGACCCCATGGACTCTAGCCCGCCAGGCTCCTCTGTCCATGGAGATTCTCCAAGCCAGAACACTGGAGTGAGTTGCCATGCCCTCCTCCAGGGAATCTTCCAACCCAGGGATTGAACCCAGGTCTCCTGCATTGCAGGTGGATTCTTTACTGTCTGAGCCACCAGGGAGGCCCCATATAGGATAAGCGTGAGATAATCCATCCATCCAAATGAAACAATCCATGTAATGTGCTTAGCACAGTGCCTGGCTTGTAGTGAGCTCTCAGTAATTATTAACTGCTATAATCAAGGGATCACTTGCCATAATCAAGTGGAGCCTGAAATGTTCTTCAGGATTATCCCCATCCTGGTCTGATGTTGCTGAGACTCTTCTGTTAGGGAGTAGAGGTTAGAAAGCTGCCCCCCGTCCCCCCACCAGAAGGGCTGTCCTGGGGTTAACTTTATCTTAAGATTTCTCTGAACTACAGGTATCCCTGGTCCTCCTTTCAAACACATATTAAACATTTTTTTCTGCAGATAGGCTCCAAACAATACATCCATTCCCCTTGGAAATAACTGTTTTCTGTTTAAATATTAGCAACCAGTTAAGCATGAGTTTTTTTTTTCTTTTTCTAGTCATTTCTAGGTAACAGTAAATAATTTATACTTTTGAAGACATTCACAATTCTTTATTTTGCCTTGTGACTATAGAGAAAACCATGTCAGAAGTTATCCTGATAATTTGTATTTTAATTTAAGTTTTTTGAATTAGCATTTAAAGAAGGGCAGTTTATCAATGGTAAGCCTTCTTAAGAAGTTGGACTTTGATCTTAAATCCTAGGGAGGTTTTGCAGAAATTGGAGGTGACATTGTTGACAGGTTTGTCTGTAGCTACTCATTAATTAAACACACACACACACACACACACACATACACACTCTTTATTTACTCCCCTGGGGTAAATGAATTGAACTTGACTTTGGTTTTTGATGGGAAGCTATGAGAGGGTCCAGGAAACATCAAAGAAACACTCTTAATCTCATAAAACTAACTCTTAACTCTCAAATGACCTAGCTTGAACATTAAAAAGATCTTATTTCCAGTGTTGGTCTAGTTTCTTTTCTGTAAGATAGTAAAAGCAATACAATATTGTAAAGTTAAGCAAAATTAAAAAATAAAAATAATTAAAAAAAAAAAAAGATTTAATTCTCCTTAATGATAAGAAAAGTGCAGAGGCAAATAATTATCCCCTCCCCAGTCCGTTAAATTCCAGTTGGTTGTAGGCTTTTAAATTTATCTTGCTTCTGCCTATTATACAGAGTGAAGTAAGCCAGAAAGAAAAACACAAATACAGTATACTAACGCATATATAGGGGAAGGCAGTGGCACCCCACCCCAGTACTTTTGCCTGGAAAGTCCCGTGGACGGAGGAGCCTGGTGGGCTCCGTCCGTGGGGTCGCTAAGAGTCAGACACGACTGAGCAACTTCACTTTCACTTTTCACTTTCATGCATTGGAGAAGGAAATGGCAATCCACTCCAGTGTTCTTGCCTGGAGAATCCCAGGGACGGGGGGAGCCTGGTGAGCTTCCGTCTGTGGGGTCGCACAGAGTCGGACACGACTGAAGCGACTTAGCAGCAGCAGCAGCAACGCATATATATGGAATTTAGAAAGATGGTAACAATAACCCTGTTTACGAGACAGCAAAAGAGACACTGATGTATAGAACAGACTTTTGGACTCTGGGACCAGGAGAGGGCGGGATGATTTGGGAGAATAGCATTGAAATATGTATAATATCATATCTGAAATGAGTCGCCAGTCTAGGTACGATGCCGGATAACGGATGCCTGGGGCTGGTGCACTGGGACGACCCAGGGGGATGGTATGGGGAGGGAGGAGGGTTCAGGATGGGGAGCACGGGTATACTGGTGGCGGATCCATCTCGATGTATGGCAAAAGCAATACAATATTGTAAAGTTAAGCAAAATAAAATTTAATTTAAAAATAAATAAATAAATAAATTTATCTTGCTTCTAAAAGTCTCCTCTGTAAAACGGTATATATACATTATTTTGCATTTTATACTGTTTATGCCTTCAAGATATCAGCTTTAAGGTCTTATTTACTTCCTTTGCATTTTAATTTTAGATTTGTTGTAATGATCCCAGCTATTCTAAAGCTTTTTTATCTTCCTATATTGTTAGAAATGAAGGCACAGACAGGTTAAGACATGGATATAAGTAAAAAGTCACATGATGCCTTTATAGAGACAAATTTGAACCTAGCTGGTTGTTAGGAAGTTCATTTTCATGTCTGCTTAGGGAACCTTGCTAGAAATAGTCATCAACATTCCTATTGGTGCTAGGCACTGTTTTAAGCTCTAAAGAGATAGAAGTCCTGCTCTTATGGGGTTTATGTTCTAATGAACAGTTAACATAACAACTATATTAATAGTACAGTATGCCGGAGGTGTTAAAGGCTGTGGGAGAGAATAAAGCAGTGGTGTTAGTGTTTCTTTTTCATAGGATGGTCAGGGAAGGCCTCACTGGTAAAGTGACATTGGAGTAAAGGCCTGCAGGGGCTTAGGGAGTGCACCATTGGCATGGGCCTGGGAAGCAGTTGACAGCACGTGCAGAGATTCCGAGGCAGGAGGCTGCCTGATGTGGGGAGGAGCCAGTGAGGTCAAAGGGGACTGACTGAGCGCAGGAAATGTGGTCAGAGATACAAAGTGGCAGGTCACTTAGGGCCCTGGGAGACAGGTAAGACATGGAGCTTTTCTCAGAGTGGGGAAGAGTGGAAGCCGGGGGAGGGTTTTGAGCTAAGCAGTGGCATGAACAGCATCACTTGAAGGAAGCCAGGAGAGGAGTTAAGTGGTTGTTGCATTGATCTCAGCCAAAGATGGCGGCACTGTGAGCCAGAGTGGAAGTGATGAGAAGTGCTAGGATTCAGGATATGTTATAAAGGCAGAACTGAAAGGGTTTCCTGGTGGGTGGGCAGAGAAGAGTTAGGGATGCTGCAGCCTTTGAGCCCAAGTACCTGGACCATGTGTGCCAACACACACGAGGCTTGTTATTGATGGTTCTCACTGGTCTCCGAGTTTTTACCAACCAATCATGCTGGTCCCGATTATGAGCCTCTAGATTTCTCTGCTGGCAGGGAGGAGTATCTGAGTGGTCTTCTGAGCAGATGGTACCAGGTCCCTTTAATTTCTATCTCTCAGAGCTTCTAGTTGGTGCAGTGTTTCCAGGATAACCAGAAAGAGAACTAACGAAGGAACACAGAATGTGACGAAAACAGAATCCCATATTTAGTCACTGAGGGCTGGTGGGCAAGAGTTGATGGGTCACTCTGGTCAGAGGGGTGGCGTGGCACGGTGGCCTCCCATTTCACTGCACTCGCCTCATCTTTCCTGCTTAAATAAACCACAGAGTCTGTTGTGAGGGAACATGAGGACAGGGTTCACTATGATGGTGGCCAAAGAGAGAGAGCCAAGAAATCCCGCTCTGTTTATTTACTAGGAACCTCCCCAGCCCTGCCTTGCTCACAGGGGACCTGCATTAGTCTTAATCTGCCTGGGTCTTTTCTCAGGGAAAGCAAAAGGGTAGCCCTGGAAGCCTCTAAATAGCAGGTGCAGAATGAAGAGGAACAGGGAGGGCGGAGGCCAGTGGAAAATATCTTTGGGAGGCCAAGAAGTCCATAAGGCTGATGAGCTTGAGAAAGGAGCAGGTGGAAGGGAGGCGGGGGGAGGCTAAAGCCTAGGGGCGTACACTGGAGCCTCCCGGGATAGGGCAATGGGGAGACCAGATGGACTGGCATTCGGTCAAACCAGATGGCGGGCTTTTATGTTTTAAAGGACTTGTAAATCCTCAGAACAAGGAACCATAAGGGTCCTGGGGCCCTTAATCCCATTAGTAGAAGACAAAACTGTGCTCTTTAAAAATGTAAACCCTGCCAGTTATAGAATTTCTGTTACCAAAACTTTGGGACAGATTGCCAGCTTGCAAAACTCCAAGGAATCTCTGAATGCTCCACTGATGGGAAGAGAAACTGCAGAAATAGTCTAGGTGTTCTAAATGAATAACATAGGCTACTCTTTAAGAATTTGAAGTGAATTTACTAAATGTATATTCTGAGCCAAATGAAACATGGTATTTCTGTATGAAATAGACTTGCATTACCTATGGAGTTGGAAGGACACCTAACAGTGTGACTAGGGACTGATCAATTATTGAGCAAGTTTTGAGTCTGTAATGAGAGAGATTTTAAAGTTTAAGCACCGGTTGCTTTGTGCCCCTGTGTCCCCCTCCCCCAGTGGCTGGGGAAGCCTAGACCAGCCTCAGTGTATACACTGCTGCTCTCATGGTTGTTGAGACATGAGGATTCTGTTCTACAGTCCTTGTCTCTATTTCAGCCTAACCTGAAGGTTCAGAATCATTCCCATAACGCTTCTTCAATAGAACTTATCCTCAAGGAGACCAGACTTATAAGCAGAGCATGGAGTGATCAGCTTGTGCCCACATGTGGTGCAGGCATGAAGGCTGAGCAAGCAAAGCCACATGTTCCTTCAGTGGCAGTGGATACACAGAGGGGCAGAGGTGAGGGGTTGATGCTCCAGAACTCAGGAGGAATCTCTGATCTGTGCCTCATGTAATGACTGATTCTCCTGCTAAGGGGAAAAGCCCAAGTTCATCTAAAATATTCAAGGAAATGTTGAGTAGTTGATAATGTTTGAGAAAGTTTTAAGTAGTGTGATTCATCATTAAATCACTTTTCTGTAGAAGTAAAATAATATATGTGTATATATGCATGCAGATACAAATTCTACATATATATATATATGGAAAATGTATATATACATATATATTTGTATATATATATACATATATATTTGTATATATATATACATATATACACATTAAATAAATATAAAAAATACAGTATCATTTTTGGATGCTATTTCACAAATGTTACTTTCCTTAAGTACTCCTGAAAAATGTAACTGTTATCTTGTAGTTGAGATGGAATAGAATTGCTTTCCGGCACCACCAGCTGTGTTTTTTGTTAACATATCTGTGTGTTTGTTTTTATCTATAAAGGTATGGGAACCTGACAAGCCCAAACTGTGAAGAAGATGGAGGTCAAAGTTCGTCAGAGTCCAAGACGGTGATCAGGAAGTGAGTGTGCCTCTCCTCTGCATTACAAGCTGTCTGTCAGGACTTATTATCTTAAAAGACTGTAATTTAGTAGAGTTTTAAAATTCCTTTGAAATGTTGTCATGGTTTTTTTCCATACTGCATAAAGTCATAGAATTATTTTTTGACCATCTAAACTGATATTCATTTATTTATCCAGCAAAATTGTATTGATCACCCACTGTTTGCCAGGCCCTGTGCTAAGGGATGCAGCCGTAACAAAATAAGTAAGTCCCAGCTCTTACGAAGGTTATGTTTTGGTAGAGAGAGAGACAGAGAATCCACACAGAAATGAATGAAGTAGGGCAAGAGGGCTAGATTCCAATGGAGTTTGAGTCACATAAGGTGTCAGAAAAGGGCTTTCTTGTCTGATCCAGACACGTTGGAGCAGAAACCTGAATATAGTGTGTGCGGAGCCTTGTGAATGTCCAGAAAGGGAGACTATGGAAGAGGCCCTGTGGCGGGAACAGTGTTCAAGAAAAAGTAGAGAGGTGGACGAGGCTGCCGCCGCGTGAAGGAAGTGGCAAGTGCTGGGGCAGGAGATCCGGAGGGTCGCAGGGCCCCTTGTCACATGTGGACTCGAGGGCCTGGGGAAGCATGTTGAATTTTATTCTAAGGAATATAAGAAACACTTATAAGGTTTTAGGAGCATAGTGCTGTGGCCTGCCTTATATTTAAAAGACCTACTCTGCTTTTGTTTTTTTTTTTTCAAATGTATTCTTTTTATTTTTTTTTTTATCAAGAATCTCTTTTATTGATTATCAGAAACATTACAAACATCTAATATGAACAAATTGTAACATGACAGTATTTAGTTTGAACAATTAATACATTTCAGATATAATATTATACATATTTCAATGTTATTCTCCCCAATCATCCCACCCTCTCCCATCTGTTTTTGAACTGTGGTGTTGGAGAAGACTCTTGAGAGTCCCTTGGACTGCAAGGAGGTCCAACCAGTTCATTCTGAAGGAGATCAGCCCTGGGATTTCTTTGGAGGGAATGATGCTGAAGCTGAAACTCCAGTATTTTGGCCACCTCATGTGAAGAGTTGACTCATTGGAAAAGACTCTGATGCTGGGAGGTATTGGGGGCAGGAGGAGAAGGGGACAAGAGAGGATGAGATGGCTGGATGCCATCCCTGACTTGACGGACATGAGTCTGAGTGAACTCCAGGAGTTGGTGATGGACAGGGAGGCCTGGCGTGCTGCGATTCATGGGGTTGCAAAGAGTCGGACACGACTGAGCGACTGAACTGACTGAACTGAACTGAACTCTGCCTCTGTGTGGAAAATAGACCATGACACTGGGGACGGGGCAAGAGTGGCAGCGAGGAGCCTGGTTAGGACTCTTTCATGGGTTCGGGCAAGGGGTGATGGCAGTACAGGCTTGAGTAGTAACAGCAGTCGTCCTTATCGTGGGAGTAACAACTGGTAGTGGTAACCGCCTCTGCAGAGCTCTCGAAGGTGTTACTGACAGGATGTACAGATGCAGTGGATGCGGCATGTGAGACAGAGGAGGCACGGACACCTCCACGGGTTGTGTGTGAGGGCCTGGTAGACCAGAGCCCCAGCTTCATGAGACAAGAAAGTCTGGCGGGAAGAGCTGGCTTGGAGGGGAGCTTGTGTCAATAATTTCATCTTAGATGTGTTGATTTTGAGGTAATTGAGTGAGTCTAGGTTCCAGGGAGAAGTCTGGACTGGTAGACATTTAGGCATCCTTAGTTTATACATGGCGCTTAAAGCTATGGGGCCAGATATGACCTCGTGGAGATGAAGGGTAGATAGAGAGGGGGAAAGTCCAAAGACTGAGCCTTGGTTCCCTCCAGTTAGGAAAGTGGAGGGTCCAGCAGAGGAGACTGGAAAGGAACAGGCATGGGCATGGAGAAGAAAGAAGCTGTGTTCCAGAAGATAAGTGCAAAAGGGGTTTCAGAGGGAGAGTGACCAACTGTGTCTAATGCTGCCCAGACATCAAGTGAGAGGGGTCTGGGAAGCGACTCCTGCTTCTGCCCCACTTCGGTCTTTGGCACCCTTGACAAGCGCCGTTTTGGTGAATGGAGATGTGGGTCAAGACAGAATAGAAGGGGAGGAAGTGGGGAGGGCAAGTCTACTAACTCTCCTTGGGAGTTTTGTTGTAAAGGGGAACAGAAAAATGGGGTGGAGGAAGAGGGCAAGGCATGGTCTTTTTGTTGTGTGTTTGTTTACGAAGAGAGTTTATGCTGATGAGAATGATCCGGCAGCCACTGAAGAAAAATCCATGATGCAGGGGTACAGGCTGCTGAAGAAATGAGGTTCTTGAATTATTACTGTTGTGCTTAGTCGCTCAGTTGTGTCTGACTCTTTGTGACCCCATGGACTCTAGCCCACCAGGCTCCTCTGTCCATGGGGATTCTCCAGGCAAGAATACTGGAGTGGGTTGCCATGCCTTCCTCCAGGGGATCTTCCCAACCCAGGGATTGAACCCAGGTCTCCCACATTGCAGGCAGATTCTTTACCAGCTGAGCCACCAGGGTTCTTGAGTAGGTGGCCATATGCCAGGGTGCTGAAATCACTCATGGTTTCATTTTAGGATCAAAAGACAGGTAATCCAATGGAATTTTTAATTCTTCAGAGGGTTGGATGATGGACTCCTTTCTCTATGAGCCAGGGATGGAAAGATGAGAAAATTGGGTATTCTTTTAACTCCTGAGTTAGGTTTCAGGTAGTTTCTTAATTTTATTGGTTGGGCTGTAATATTCCAGAAAACCAAACACACCAGTGTAGGTGTTTGAATGCTGAGTGCAGGGTGTGGTGAGTAGAACTAATACCTTATTCTTAGACGGCTTGGGGATGCTTCTTGGAAGAGGTGACTTTTTTTTTTTTTTAATATTTATTTTTGGCTGTGCTGGGTCTTTGTTGCTGCACACAGATGTTCTCTAGCTGCAGTGAGTGGAGGCTCCTCTCTAGCTGAGGCACATGGACTTCTTACTGTGGTGGCTTCTCTTGTTAGGACCATGGGCTCTAGAGCATGGGCTCAGCAGATTTGTGGCGCATGGGCTTAGTTGCCCTACAGCAGGTGAGATCTTCCCGGACCAGGGATTGAACCAGTGTGCCTTGCCTTGCAAGGCGGATTCTTAACCACTGGACCACCAAAGAAGCCTGAAGAGAAGACATCTGAAGCAGGCTTTGAAGGAGGGTGAAGATGGTAAAGCCATTTAGGAAGAGGGGGCAGTGGGACCAAATCAGGGCAGTGTTGTACACATGACATTTGGGGGAGCAACACATTTGGCTGCTTCACTGTGTACATATTGGGTGAGGGTAGTTGAGCTGAAGCTATCATGAAAGGGAGATGTCCAAACTCACTAGAGAGTTTGGACTTTACCTGGTTAAGTGGGCACTCAGCCCTAAAGTTTTTGCAGGAGGGAAGCAGTATAATCGTATAGGTAAGTTGAAGGGATGGATTAGGCTCACAATTTTCTTTTTTTTTTTTTTTCTCTTGTATTTCTTTTTTTTTTTAATTAATTAACTTTTTATTGAAGGATAATTGCTTTATAGAATTTTGTTGTTTCCTGTCAAACCTCAACATGAATCAGCCATAGGTATACATATGTCCCCTCTCAGAAATATGGAACGCTTCGTGGATTTGCGTGTCGTCCTTGGCAGGGGCCATGCTAATCTCTGTATCATTTCAATTTTAGTGTCTGTGCTGCCGAAGTGAGCACTCCTCTTATATTTCTTTATTGTGTCATTGTTGTGCCCAGTCCAAAAGCTGCTGCCTAGCCCTAAATCCTTGATGACCATGTGCTCGCTGCTTCTCATCCACACATATTTCCCTGTTCACTGATATGCATGGCAGAACTCTTATTAGATTCAATGGTTAGTCCCACGTGAGACTTATCCTTCTTACTCAAAGTGTGGTCCATGGACCAGGCATCTCAGCATCGCCCGAGAACTTGTTAGGAATGCGGGATCTCAGGCCTTGCCCCAGATCTAGATTAAAATCTGTTCTAACAAGATCCTCAAGTGATTTCTACATCTATTATGAAAGTTTGAAGATTGCAGGATTTTTTGAAGTTTGAAGATCGCAGGTCTATTATGAAAGTTTGAAGATCGCAGGGTTTTGTTACTGTTAATTTTGGTTGACCATGAAAACCTATGGAAATAACAATTTTTAAAAAAGGAATATTTTTATAATGAGTGCCTTAAAACATACGTGAAAGAAGAGATACTGTACAAATTGAGGGCTAGCTTATCAGGTGTAACCTTTACCTGTGACCACATTCAGAAATAAGCGTGTTGTTATCTATGTATTTTGGAATCGCGTCATGTCTAGAGCTACCGTTTAACTAGCCACCTGAACGCTCTGAGGAGAGTAACAATATGAAAAATATCCAGAGCTTTTCTGTTTCCCAGGGGGTGTTTTGAGATGAAATAGGCTTCTGGGAAGTAGCAGTTAAAGAAAATTGATTTGTACCCTGAATGTGAAGAGTCATGCTCAGGCTTTTAAAGGCCTATTATAAACCTTCATTTGGATTCATTGTATACCAGGAACAGTAACCGTGGGTGAGACTCCAGGATAAGCTGTTTTAAAGGGCTTTACAGTTTTAAGCATATGAGACCTTAACAAAGAGCTTTCACAGAGAGCTCCCCTGAGGGGTCCATCATCTGGGGACAATGGTCTTTTCCTAAAGCCTCATAGTGCGTTGGTAGAAAGTTCTTGACCCTCTTCCTCAGACTGAGTTGCCTTTTAAAAAAAGTATGCCTGACGAAAATATGCCACTTTTTCATATAATGGGTCGCTCTGTCCTACAAATACCGGAATGTGAAAATCCCTTCTCTCTGCTGACCTCTTTCTTCTTTCCGGCTCCCTTTCTTCCGTTGGTCCTCTTGCTCCCCGCCCCCTACCGCTCCTCGCCCTCCACCACTGCTCCTTTCATTCCTTTTCATCTCACTTCAGCATCATCTTTTTGTTGTGTTTTTCACATGCTACCCATCTGGTCATTTCTATAACTCGATAAGCTCCCTGCTTTGTCTTCCTGGGACGAATTCAGAGAAGCAGCTTCTCAGTTCCACTTGTAACACATGGAAAGTTCCTTGATTATTTCAGAGCTGCGGCAGCTGACTTGTAGCAGTGACTGAAGATATCCCAATGGCTGATTGATGTGCGGGAGATACAGCTGTATGGCAGTTCTCAGTAGGGGAGTTTTGCCCCCAGAGGACATTTGGCAATATCTGGAAAATTTTGGGTTGTCTCACCTTGGTGGGGAGATGCTCTGGCCTCTCGTGGGCAAAGGCCAGGACTATTTCAAAACACGCTGCCATGCACAAGACAGCCCCCTTTCCCCTCTATAGCAAAGAATTACCCGACCCTAAATATCAGTATCGCCTAGATAAGAGACCCTGCTGCACAGCAAGGAGGCTGTAGTCCTCAAGTGAAAACTGTCTTTATTTATGGATATCTAAATATATATAAAAATAATACCACACTTGTCTAGAAATTTACTTATTCATGTCCCTTCTTTTTCTTTTTTTAAAAAGTATGCAATAATCTATGCTATTTTTTATTTTTATTTTGGTCACGTGGTATGTGGGGTCTTAGTTCCCTGATGAGGGATCAAACCCATGCCACTTGTGTTGAAAGTACACAGTCTTAATTACAGGACTACCGGGACCCTCATATCTCTTCTTATAATAGGGAGAATCCAGTGCTGAGGAGGTTGTGGAGCCAGCCTCACGGAAGGTGACAGGCCCCGAGGAACAAGACTGGACGACTCAGATTCAAGTCCTCATCCGTCACTGTCACCTGCCACCCGCCACCCATTTGACCTATTCATTCACCTCTCACAGTTTTAGTCTCTTTACCTAAAAAATGAGTGCTCTGAGATTCTTTCAAGTTTAATGATGCCTAGAACCCCCACCCCCACCCCCCAGGCTTCTCTGTCCATGGGATTCCCCAGGCAAGAATACTGGAGTGGGTTGCCAGTTCCTCCTCCAGGATCTTCCCAACCCAGGGATCAAACCCAGGCCTCTTGCATTGCAGGCAAATTCTTCACCACCTGAGCCACCAGGGAAGCCCAGGATAAAATTTATCTAGTTTTCTTCTCATCTTCTTAAAAACGAAAATGAGCTCCAGTCCAAGTTCAATGCATGAAACAGGACACTCAAAGCTGGTGCCCTGGGACAACCTTGAGGAATGGGATGGGGAGGGAGGGGGGTTCAGGATGGGGGACACATGTACACCCATGGCTGATTCATGTCAGTGTATGGCAAAAACAACCACAATATTGTAATTAACCTCCAATTGAAATAAATTAATTTAAAAAAATGAAAATGAGCATCAGAAACAGAGATAAGATCCATATATTATGTTGATTGAGTGAGAGGTGCCCTTGACTGCTTGTTTCTGTTGGAAAGACAATGTAACTTGTTTTGATAAAAATAGGAAAGAAAAAATAGACAGCTTCTTTGATTTGGTTGTTATTAATCATGACATCAGAACCGCTTGCTATGATCATGCATAAGGAGATGGGCTAAAAAGCATTGTGTTGTGGGGTCAGGCAAGGAGCAGCAAAATGCCCATTGTTTTCCTTTGCTGTGAATCTGTGTTCTTGTGATTTCAGGTGGGAAACAGACGGCAGGAATTCAGTGACACTCTAAGAAGTAAACATCCTGTTTTAGGACAGATGCCTTCAGTTTTGCAGTCCAAGGGTGAGGGTAGGGGGTGGAGGTGGGGAATCACTGCTGGGCTTAAATATGAGAAGGAAAATGCTCAGCTATTGTTTGGTTTTTCAGTTTTTAATGTAAAGCACAGAGCAAGGCTTACATTTGATACAGGTTCCCAAATCCCAAGATAACAGTCTTTCCTGTATTTCTGAATATGGATGGATCTAATCAACCTTTCAAAGGTTTGAAAGAACTTAAAAGAAGGCAAAATGTGGAAATACAGATGAAACAGTCAAGATGAAAGATTGGTGTCTGGTGTCTTGGACCACAAATGGCTAGTGTTCTTCATGAATTTCAAAAAGTATCTGAATGTGCTGTGACTCCTAATCCTGAGTATGCCTGGCTTAGGCTTTGTACAATAAACCTTCTAAGTTATCTGGCTAAAATGAGAATTCCTTCAATTGCAAGGAATTCAACTTCCAAGGCTTTTAGATGCTAGAATCTTTGCACACAGGGATTTCTGATGTTAGTACTAGAATGATATAAATAAGAAGTCATACTATGTTTATTTCTATAATCCCTAAACTTGCCACTGTTTGGGAATCGGGAAACTCACTTCCTATGACAGAAGAAAACACGTCTGCCTATATTCATTCTCCATCCTGCTGACATTTTTCATGGTGAAATGTTATCTCTTAAGAATAATATATAAAATCTGAACCAGATGGAAAAAGGAAGCTTTCCTTAGTGCAGATTTATTATAGTCATTGAATTCAGAAGTGAGATTATGAAGAAGTAATATTAACCATATAGAGCCTTGACACCCTGAATCTTTATTTTCCGAAATGTGTTTGAGATTAGAATATCATACATACACATGCATAACTTTATTTAAAGAGGTTTAAAACTCTCTCTTCAGGAATCTTTTTTAAATTCCTCTTTAAAATGACTACTGTAATTAATGTTGAAATAGTTTCTGTTTTGTTTTCTTTAATTGACTCTCATCACTTCCCTCTTGGAATGCCATGTTTTGCTTCTTGAAACTGTACCACAGCAGTGGTTTAAATGGTTGAAATCATTCTACTTTCATCTCCACACATTCAGATATGATTGTCATTCATGTAGTCATCTCCCAGAAGTTGTAAATAGTCACACCAGATTTTAGTTACTGGTAAGGATTTTAGTTACATATAAATAGTAGCAATCTAAGATATTGGAAATGAAAGAAAAGAGAGATGAGTTCAAGGAAGATGGCTGTGATTTTTTTACTGTCTGGGAAACTTTGTAGTGATAAGTATTACAAAATCTTCGCATTGAGTTTGCAATCAACATTCCATCAAATTCAACTAACCTAACAGGGCAATTGAAATCAATCTGAGTAATTGTAACAAAAATGGGGCAAAGGAAGAGTGGTAAAGAACAGAGCAAAAATAAGATTTAAAATTCTAATCTTGGAAGAATTAAAGACTATAGTGTGAAATTAATATTTTTTAAAAGTAAAACCAAAGAAGAAATAGAGGTGCAGTACATCAGATAAAAGAGCACAGTATTATCTTTAAAACATCCATCCTGGACTAAGAAAAATAGAAATGATAGTTTTAGAAGTCACTGAAATCCTGAATCAAAACTGTGTGTTTAAGGGAAGAGTGTAGGCTCCCAAGCAGAAGTTATTAATGCTTTTCTGACATGGAGGAATCAAACAACATTAATCATCATTGATTCAGAAAGAAGAAAAATTGGCTGCCTGAGAAAACACCTAAGGTTCTCTACATGTCAGAGAAAGGTAAACAGACATCGCAACCAGAATCTGTCACTTCGTCACTCTGCAGGCTCAGCGGTGATGGAAATGATGACACCACTGTCACCGCCTGGCCCCTGCCACTGGCTCCAGTTTGAGGTGTGCTTACTTTAGTGCAGAGCTATGTGCATTTTGTATTTTCTTTTACTATTACAGACATGCTGTGAGATATTGTCCTGATTTTATAGGTGTGTAAACTGAGGTTTCAGAATGGTGAGGCACTTTGATTAAGATCAAGCAGCTAGTTAATGACACATCTGTCATTTGATCTCAGATCCAACTGAGATCCAGGACCTGGGTTTCTCACGATTTTGCTGTTGGGGCTGTTGTTTCTAAAAGAGTGTTGAAATCTCTGGTGTGCATGAATCCTGACCGGTCCTCCCCCTCCCACACATTACATTTGTCTGTGTCACAGTAAAAGGGCTATAGGCAGAAAAGTACACGAGGAACTAAGGTATAGCATCACCATTGGGACAAATGCTTTAGCTTGTTAGCATTCTGAGATTGTACAATTTGGGATTATTTCCTCGTTTGGCTTGGCTTTGTTATTTAGTGAACACCCTGAGCAAGGGCCGCAAACAGCTGTTAGAAATGTGGAAGTTAGGCTTGTTTCCTGGGGAAGGAGATGGTTTGCAGGATGTGAGGAAAGAAGAAGGACTCAATCTGAGTGCCTGTTTCCTGTTCTTGGTGCCTCGTAGCATCTGTCATCCCCAACGGAAACTCCATTCTGATGGTGAAAAGTGCAGAAGGCCTCAGCAAGTTTTTTCATTAGAGGCCTATTTATAGCATAAAAACTCTGGTCTCAGACTGTGAGGAATCAGAGAATAATGAGTTACTGAGGTCCCTGAAAAATACCTTTTGGTGAGCGGCTCTATCTTTTTCTAATAATAATGGCCAGAACTCATTGGCTGCTTCGTAGGAATAGCTCCTGTGTTAAGTACTCTGTATCCTTTCAGATCCTCCCAGTAGCTCCATGTGGTGTTCCTGTTTTACAGATGAGGAGTCTGAGACACAGAGAGACTGAGGAACATGTCCAGGGTCATACAATAAATAAGTGAGACAGGGATTTAACCCAGGCCTTAACCTCCATACTGAGTGGCCCCTACTTCTTTCCCTGTGATATGAATGAGACTGTTTCTCTTAAGTACTTAGGTTGGACCCCCTTGTTCATCTCCGCTCCCCACCGCCCCTGCCCCTTTGGTCACAGTTCCCCTTGTTATTAACTTCTTGCATGAGTATACGCATTTGTTATAAACATTGAACCAATGCATTGTTAATGAAAGTTCATAGTCTAGTCACAGTTCCTTGTTTTTCTTTTTACCCAATGGCCCGATTCTATTCCAAGACCATCCAGGACACCACATTACCTGCAATTGGGATATCTCCCTGGGTTCCTATCAACTGTGACAAGTTTTGACTTTTCTTGTTTTTGGTGACCTTGATAGATTTGAGGAGTACTGGTCAGGTATATTTTAGGATACCCCTTTATTGTGCTTCCCGGGTGGTGCCAGTGGTAAAGAATCTGCCCGCCAATGCAAGAGACACCAGACGCAGGTTCAATCCCTGGGTTGTGAAGATCCCCTGAAGAAGGGAATGGCACCCCACTCCAGCGTTCATGCCTGGGAAATTCCATAGATGGGGGAACCTGGTGGGTTACTGTCCATGAGGTCACAAAGAGTCGAACACAACGGAGCATGCACACACATAGCACCCCTTTATGAGATTTTTTCTTGTAATTAAATTGACATTTTCCCTCATAGACTGAATTTATGAGGTTTTGAGAGAAATATCACAGGATAAAATACCATTCTCATTACATACTATCAGCATGATTTATAATGGTTGATGTTGTTCTTGCTCATCTGGATGAAGTAGTTATTTTTCAGGTGAAAAGTGAAAGTGAAGTCGCTCAATTGTGTCCATCTCTTTGCGACCCCGTGGACTGTAGCCCTCCAGGCTCCTCCGTCCATGGGATTCTCCAGGCAAGAATACTGGAGTGGATTGCCATTTCCTTCTCCAGGGGATCTTCCCAGCCCAGGGATCGAACCCAGGTCTCCCACATTGCAGGCAGATGCTTTAACCTCAAATGTCTTTTTCATCCCCCTTCCTTTCCATTCTGTATTGGTTGGAAAGAAGTCATTATGCACAATCCTTTTGTTTTGCTCCCCTCTTTTAGGGTGAAGTATTTACCCACCTTATTTGGAAAACTTCTGCATGGGAGATTTGTCTCCTCTATATATTAATTTGAACTTCCTGGTAGCTCAGCTGGTAAAGAATCCGCCTGCAATGCAAGAAACCCCCGTTCGATCCCTGGGTTGGGAAGATCCCCTGGAGGAGGGATAGGCTGCCTACTCCAGTATTCTTGGGCTTCCCTGGAGGCTCAGCTGGTAAAGAATCTGCCTGCAATGCAGGAGACCTGAGTTCGATTTCTGGGTTGGGAAGATCCCCTGGAGGAGGGCATGGCAACCCACTCCAGTATTCTTGCCTCAAGAATTCTACTTCTCCATAGTTTATGGGGTTGCAAAGAGTTGGGCACAATTGACTTTTCACTTTATTAATTTATTCACTCTTTTGTTTACATTAGTATAGACTCAGACATAGTTGAGTGACTTTCACTTTATTGATTTATTCAGTCTTTTGTTTACACCAGTATAGACTTGTAGATAGTCATTTACACTGTGGGATACAACACAGTGCTACTTTATGTATTTTGTTGCTCAGATTGTTTCAACTTTGATCATTGGGAGCTCTTCTGTTTGACTCCTGTGTCACTTTCACACGCCCCTAGTATTGTGTTTGTCTGAGCCCATCTTGTAAGATATTCTAGACTCAGCTTGTATATTTCCCATCCCAGTCTTAGAATCAGCCGTTTCTTCAGGGAGATCTATTTTATTTTTTATTGGAGAATGACACCAGAAACCAAGCTCTGGGTGTGAGGTGTGCTCATTGCTCCTGGGGTGTCATTTCTTTAGGCCCACTCAGCTGACATGGCTAGGAAATATATGTGTATATTAATTATGTGACTGTATATGTCTATACATATCTTTATGTATAACCATCAATATATGATGTTAAACATGAATTCTTACCCATGTCTTCAGCTCTAATCCTTGCCACATAGACCATTCTAGCCCCCTACCCCGGCTTATTTGTAAGTTTCCTCTCCAGCAGTGAGAAAGCTGGCTTCTACCCTCTTTCCGTTTACTTATTCGGTTCCACTGTATGTGTATAGCACTGTCAGAATCATTAACTCGCACCCCTGAAGAAAACAACTTCTCAGCTAGAACCCAGTGATTCTGTGCAGCTCCTTTTGCCTTTAGTCCTTGATCTTACAGACCGCAATTCTTCTTTTTTAAAATAATAAAAATAGCTCATGTTTTTGAGCATTCATTCTGCCCTAGGGACTGTTCTGAGTCCTTCATATGTATTATCTCTTGTAGGCCTCGCACCAACTCTGTGAGGAGGGATCTCTTATTACATCTACTTTACAGATGAGGAAGCTGAGGCATAAAGAGGTTAGGTTAGTCTAACCAGCCAGTGGGTCAGTCTGACTTCTGGAGAGTGTGTTTAGCCGCATTGGCTATACTGCTCATGAAATATAGGCGTTTAGGAGACGTCTTCGTTTTGTCTAATGGAGTGCAGTCAGTGATGTACTGAGGAAGGTTTGGTGACATAAAGGTAAGTCTCTGCACAGCAGTTCTCTCCAGTTTCTGCAGATTTGCCTTCAGATGCCAGGGCCTGTTAGTGTAGTTTGGGAAGGAAAGACAGGTGTGTAAACACTTGGTTTTGAGCTCATCTCCTCCTACTCTTGGCCCTTTCCCACCCATATTTACTCTGTCACAATCCTTTTCTTCCTCCTCCTTGCCCTGGAGCTTTTTCTCTGCTTTAACTGCCCTGGAGGCCCTTACTGGCTGTTTTGTTCTGTACTGCCATCAGGCGCATAGCCCTGACTCCGTCTTTGTTTACATTTGTTTCCCGGTCTCTCTTTTACTTTCCCTCCAAGGGTTCTAATCCCTACTCACTACTAGTACCAAAATGTCCAATGAAAAATGTTCAAGAAAGCATTGCAAGGTTACCTTGGTGAGTCCAGATAGTTTTTCCATCCTTTACGTGCTTTTTCAGGCAAAAATAGGGGGGAGGAGGACAAAAAACAAAACCTCTCTGCACCTTCCTTTGTTCTTTGTCATCAGGAAAACCATCTAGCTAGGGGTCTCAGAGGCAGACTCTAACTGGCAGCCTTCCCGGAAACAGAAGAAAACTGTTTTGTGACCGGGAGAGCCAGGTGGGAGGGTCTAGCTCAGGGTCAGTGTCAAGGTTACTTGGCTTTCTTTCCCTGGAGGGCAGAGTGCATTGGCTCCCACCCGAAGGGGCTGGCAATGTCCCATGCTCCACTGCTTCAAAGGCCACCCTCGGCATGGATCTTTTTACCTTTTTGTTACCTATGTTAGGGAAAGATCAAATTCTTGAAGACTATCCTAAAATAGAAAAATGTTTTGCTGCTTTTAAAAAATGTTTCCATGTCTTATTTTCTGCTGATGATTAAGTAACAATAAATTATTATCTCACATAGATTTCTGGGGAGAGAAAGCAGCTCTAAATGGACAGTTATTCTTTTTGTCATAATAATCTTATTTCTTGCCTTGGAAGTTTCACATCATGGGAGCAATGACTTCATGCCTAGAATTTTTTTTTTTCATTAAACCTTTTGCCAATTCTAGAGTATTTTATTACCTATGGGATTTTAAAATGATTTAATGCATTTACCTTAAAATCCCCATATGCATTAAAAATCTGTGGTTTGAGCATAATAGCAGCCTAATGCTCACCTCAATCAGCCCTCTTATTCTGCATTGCATACCTGAAGGTCCCTGAGAGTGATTAGAAGTTTTGTACTGTTTCCTTATACCTCTCACCTAAGACATTTGTCCAGTGTCTTCCAATCAAATATTATTAAGTGTGATTTCTATTTGGCTAAGAGATTGAATGAGTATAGCAAATCTCATCATGCTCCATTTCTCCCCTTTCTTTGTTCTTTAAACAGACCTTCCTTACAACTCTTAGAAGTGTTTTGCATTCTCTTACCTCAGGACCTTTGCCTATGCTGTTACCCCAGAGCCTTCACCCTGCTAATCCTCCCTATCCTTAACGTCTTTTAACATCATTTACTCAGGAAGACACTCCCTGGAGCCCTGACCAGGTTCATCTTCTCTGAAGGTAAATGCCCTAGTCTACCCTATTGTGACATTCATTACATGAATAGTTTTTGTGAATATGGAAAATAAAGGGTACGCGACAGATATTAGTTGGATTAATGAATTCATTTCCCTGAGGTAAATTTTTACTTTTATTAGAAGTAAAAGTCTTAGAAGCCGCCTCCAGGCCTGGGCATGACTTCCTACCCTGCAGACCATTGTAGGTTGGAAAAAGTTCACATACTACAAGTATTTGCTTCTTGCCAAGAATGCCTGAGGTAGAGAAAGCGATCCTGGCTGTCTGCTCTGCCATCAGGTTTGGATCCCTACCACCCTCAACCCCATCCTTCTTAATCAGACACACACTTTCCCTTGGGCCTGAGGAACTTTGCTCTGTACCCTACCAAGACTACTTTGGAAAAGAAAGTCTTGTGCTGGCTTTTGTCTTTACTGAGTTTAGGTCATGTCATAGTCTTTCCATATGGCTTCAGAAGTTGCCTCCTCAGTCTTCACAGATCATTTAAGAAGCATGTCTTGTAGATGAGTGGTCCCTAACCTTTTTGGCACCAGGGACCAGTTTTGTGGAAAACAGTTTCTCCCTGAACAGGGTGGGGTGGGGGGATGGTTATGGTATAATTCAAGCATGTTACATTTATTGCGCCCTCTACTTCTATTGTTATTACATCAGCTCCCCCTCAGATCATCAGGCATGAGATCCCAGAGGTCGGGGACCCCTGTTTTAGATTGTGTTATGCGTTATGTTCCTGAATTGGTCTGTCCTGGGGAGGATGCCTCAGGGGTGTGGGTGGGTGTGTGTGTGTGTGTGTGTGTGTGTGTGTGTGTGCGCGCGTGTGCATGTGTGTGGTAGTTGCTCACGGTGATTCTTTCAGCAAACCTGGAGCCACAAGTGTTATAGAAGTATGGTTTGTATCCCGTGTCACACTTTCTGTTTCATGTGGCAACTTTTTTGAGTTCTTTCCATGAGCGCTGATTGATTTTCATTGAGCCATACCTTTCTTAATCCCTCCCTTTTGTGACTTATGGCTAGTAGTCTTACAACTGCTAACAGTCAAATTTATCTCCAGATATCTCAATATCCTTATTGGCATTATGTCATTTGAAACTCAGCTGATCAGTGTCAGGTCGATGATGGCAGGTGTTATTGTCTCTCCTCCAGGTAAGGGTCAGTGGAGCTAAGTGACGGGTCCAGCTCCCGTTGTTCATGGGTGGCATAGTGAGGATGGGAACCAGGTTTTTCTTCTTGAATATTATATTCTGTGTACTCAGCCAAGTAGCTTCTCTAGTTTAATTGTTACACCTTTCCTGTAAGTTTTTGATTTTTAACCGGGTCTTCTCTTTATTATTACGGTTCTCTACGTCTTTTCAACTAACCAGTTCTGGTTAGAATGCACATTAGATCTTAGGAGTGGAGCCAGGAAAAGTAAGGAGGAAAAGCCACTGGCCAGTAACCCTGTGGTCTCTGTCATGATATTGTGACGTTTGAAAATTTTTGAAATTTTCAAAATTTCACATTTTATCTGCTTCTAAGTCTATCAAGAACGGAAAGTTTCTTCCCAGGACTGGTGAACATAAGGATACTATGAGCTTTGGGCTCACGTGCAGGCCTGTCCAAAAAGCCTGCCTCCCCGGGATGCTGATAAACCTCTGCTGATAGGAGGGCAAGGGTCTGCCTTGTGTTCTGCTGTGCTGTCTGTGTCTTTCTCTTCTTCTTCCTCCGCCTTCATTTCTCATCTGTCTGAAAATGCTTTTTCTAGCTGATTCAGTATCTGGGTTGGTAGTGAACTTTAAAAGCCTTCTTGGGAAGGGTACTGTCACAAAAGGTGAAATGAGTAGATTACCAGAGTTGGTAGAAAATACCAGTCTGAGAAGGATGAAACATACATCTAAAGGCAAGTCCAGTATGGATTAGGGTCCCTCTTGAAAACTCGCCAAGACTTTCTGGGGCTACAACTTGCCATGGGAGTAAGTTCTAGATAGTATGTCCTATAGGAATACACAAGTACACAGGCATGTAAACAAGGATTTGCACTTTTTTTAGTTGTAATTGTGAGAACCTAACAATAACTTTGACGTGTGGATCACAACACACTGTGGAAAATTCTTCAAGAGATAGGAATACCAGACCACCTTACCTGCCTCCTGAGAAATCTGTATGCAGGTCAGAAAGCAACTGTTAGAACTGGACATGGAACAATGGACTGCTTCCAAATTGGGAAAGGAGTACGTCAAGGTATATTGTCACCCTGCTTATTTAACTTATATGCATAAGTTATGTGAAGTTATATGATAACTTCACATCATGTGAAATGCTGGGCTGGATGAAGCCCAAGCTGGAATCAAAGTTGCTGGGAGAAATATCACTAACCTCAGATATGCAGATGATACCACTCTTATGGCAGAAAGCAAAGAGAAACTGAAGAGCCTCCTGATGAAAGTGAAAGAAGAGAAGTGAAAAAGTTGGCTTAAAGCCTAACATTCAGAAAACAAAGATCATAGCATCTGGACCCATCACTTCATGGCAAATAGATAGAGGAACAAAGGAAACAATGACAGACTTTATTTTGGGGGCTCCAAAATCACTGCAGATGGTTACTGCAGCCATGAAATTAAAAGACGCTTGCTCCTTAGAAGAAAAACTATTACCAACCTAGACATCATATTAAAAAACAGAGACATTACTTTGCCAACAAAAGTCCGTCTAGTCAAAGCTGTGGTTTTTCCAGTAGTCATGTATGGATGTGCGAGTTGGACCATAAAGAAAGCTGAAAGCCAAACAATTGATGCTTTTGAACTGTGGTGTTGGGGAAGACTCTTGAGAGTCCCTTGGACTGCAAGGAAATCAGTCCTGAATGTTCATTGGGAGCCTAGAAGGATATACTCCAAACTATTAACATAAAGTCATAAGAATAGGATAGAATTAGGATGAAGGGGAGTAGATATTGTTGTTTTAGCTTATACACATTAGTGATATTTTTTCAATAAGTAATCAGTCTTATAACTTTAAACAATTACGATGGGTAAAGGAGTTAATGAAATATTGATATCTTTAATGTCTGTCTTTTACTGAAATTTTGCATTTCTGCCTAGGTTTTCTTTTAGGTTATGAACCTCTGAGGGGTCCTGAGGGTCACTGAGTTGCTGGTCTCACTCTTGGTTGGATGCTGCTTTTGATTTTTAATTGTGTGAATGTGGATTATCTGTTTTTCATCAGTGTCATTGAAAGAGTATTTTCTCACTGATGTATTAAAGAATAGTGAGTTGTAGTACTAATTCATTTAAATCACCCTTCTTTTGGGAAGTGCAGAACTGTTCTGTGAGAGTCAGTATAAAGGACGCAAACATCACGTTTTCCTAGATTGCGGCTGTCACCCCACCTATATGCCTACCCCAGCTCTGGACTCACTGCTTATCATCAAAGAAGGGAAATTATTCATAGAAAAAGTCATCTTCCTTATAAAAATGAAACATTAGAATGCTGCTTCATCATTTTCTTCTTCAATTCATGATATTTGGTTTTGGTGAAGAAAGGAGAAATAACATGTGCTGTGTGTGGGCTTAAAAGAATTGAAGCCTGTCACTTACGGGGGGGGAGTAGTTAGGGCTTCAGCATATGAATTCGGAGGGACTCAGCATTCATACATAACATAATGTATTGATAACAAGTAAACCAAACATGGAAGGTTCACTGGCTAGCAGCTCATTAATTTCATTTTACTTGTGCTTTCAATTAGCCTCAGATGCCAGATTAATTTCTTCTAGCTTTTTGCAAGGGAATGAAACTTTTGTTTTTCTTTCTAATTCGAACTGGACTAAAGATTTAGAAAATATTGAATTATTTCTAATGTTTGAAATGCCAACTTTAATGGTTCTCTGCCATTTATTTCTTCTGTTACTATGTGATTATAGTCTTCAGCAGTGAAAAGAGTTAATTTATTTTTCTTCTGGGTTTGTACTTCAGTTCCAAAAGTTACGCATTAAATTGTCTTTAGTTGCATTTATGCCTTGATCGTCGTCCAGGTCTCTACTACGAAATTGAGACTTATGAAATTTAGGCACACCTGTGAAAGCCCAGCCTGCAGTTTCATATATATGGCACATAATGGCTTTTAGTTTCTTTACAGTTTGTTGACTAAGCAAGCAATTTGAAGTATAATTAGATGATAATTTTGAATTTGGAAAAAACCCCTACCCCTACCTCAGGGAATTCCCTGTAGCTCACATGGTAAAGAATCTGCTCTGATGCAGGAGACCAGGGTTCGATCCCTGGGTTGGGAAGATCTACTGGAGAAAGGAATGGCAGTCCACTCCAGTATTCTTGCCTGGAGAATTCCATGGACAGAGAAGCCTGGCGGGCAACAGTCCATGGGGTCACAAAGAGTTGGACACAACTGAGGTGACTTAGCACCCACAAGTGATTTCATAGTCAACCAGGCCATTCTATCTTCACCTACCTTGAGAATGTTATTGTTGTTTTAATCGCTCAGTTGTGTCTGACTCTCTGCAACCCCCGTGGACTGTAGCCCGCCAGTCTCCTCTGTCCACGGAATTTCCCAGGCAAGAAAACTGGAGTGGTTGCCGTTTCCTCCTCCAGGGGACCTTCCTGACCCAGGAATCAAACCCACGTCTCCTGCATTGGCAAGTGGATTCTTTACCACTGGCCACCTGGGAAACCCCTTTAAAGAAAATAATCTCGTGTAATTAGTAATATGTCTGGAGGGAACATATTATTATGATTATACAGTGGAAGTGAAAAATAGATTTAAGGGCCTAGATCTGATAGACAGAGTGCCTGATGAACTATGGATGGAGGTTCGTGACATTGTACAGGAGACAGGAATCAAGACCATTCCCATGGAAAAGAAATGCAAAAAAGCAAAATGGCTGTCTGGGGAGGCCTTACAAATAGCTGTAAAAAGAAGAGAAGCGAAAAGCAAAGGAGAAAAGGAAAGATATAAGCATCTGAATGTAGAGTTCCAAAGAATAACAAGGAGATATAAGAAAGCCTTCCTCAGCAATCAGTGCAAAGAGATAGAGGAAAACAACAGAATGGGAAAGTCTAGGGATCTCTTCAAGAAAATCAGAGATACCAAAGGAACATTTCATGCAAGATGGGCTCCATAAAGAACAGAAATGGTATGGACCTAACAGAAGCAGAAGATATTAAGAAGAGGTGGCAAGAATACACAGAAGAACTGTACAAAAAAGATCTTCTCGACCAAGATAATCACGATGGTGTGATCACTGACCTAGAGCCAGACATCCTGGAATGTGAAGTCAAGTGGGCCTTAGAAAGCATCCCTATCAACAAAGCTAGTGGAGGTGATGGAATTCCAATTGAGCTATTTCAGATCCTGAAAGATGATGCTGTGAAAGTGCTGCACTCAATATGCCAGCAAATTTGGAAAACTCAGCAGTGGCCACAGGACTGGAAAAGGTCAGTTTTCATCCCAATCCCAAAGAAAGGCAATGCCAAAGAATGCTCAAACTACCGCACAATTGCACTCATCTCAGACCCTACTAAAGTAATGCTCAAAATTCTCCAAGCCAGGCTTCAGCAATATGTGAACCTTGAACTTCCAGATGTTCAAGCTGGTTTTAGAAAAGGCAGAGGAACCAGAGATCAAATTGCCAACATCCGCTGGATCATGGAAAAAGCAAGAGAGTTCCAGAAAAGCATGTATTTCTGCTTTATTGACTATGCCAAAGCCTTTGACTGTGTGGATCACAATAAACTGTGGGAAATTCTGAAAGAGATGGGTATACCAGACCACCTGACCTGCCTCTTGAGAAATTTGTATGCAGGTCAGGAGGCAACAGTTAGAACTGGTCATGGAACAACAGACTGGTTCCAAATAGGAAAAGGAGTTCATCAAGGCTGTATATTGTCACTCTGTTTATTTAACTTACATGCAGAGTACATCATGAGAAATGCTGGACTGGAAGAAACACAAGCTGGAATCAAGATTGCTGGGAGAAATATCAATCATCTCAGATATGCAGATGACACCACCCTTATGGCAGAAAGTGAAGAGGAACTAAAGAGCCTCTTGGTGAAAGTGAAAGTGGAGAGTGAAAAGGTTGGCTTAAAGCTCAACATTCAGAAAACGAAGATCATGGCATCTGGCCCCATCACTTCATGGGAAATAGATGGGGAAACAGTGGAAATTTTCTGGGCTCCAAAATCACTACAGATGGTGACTGCAGCCATGAAATTAAAAGACGCTTACTCCTTGGAAGGAAAGTTATGACCAACCTAGATAGCATATTCAAAAGCAAAGACATTACTTTGCCAACAAAGGTCTGTCTAGTCAAGGCCATGGTTTTTCCTGTGGTCATGTATGGATGTGAGAGTTGGACTGTGAAGAAGGCTGAGTGCTGAAGAATTGATGCTTTTGAACTGTGGTGTTGGAGAAGACTCTTGAGAGTCCCTTGGACTACAAGGAGATCCAACCAGTCCATTGTGAAGGAGATCAGCCCTGGGATCTTTGGAAGGAATGATGCTAAAGTTGAAACTCCAGTATTTTGGCCACCTTATGCGAAGAGTTGACTCATTGGAGAAGACTCTGATGCTGGGAGGGATTGAGGGCAGGAGGAGAAGGGGACGACAGAGGATGAGATGGCTGGATGGCATCACTGACTCGATGGATGTGAGTCTGAGTGACCTCTGGGAGTTGGTGATGGACAGGGAGGCCTGGCGTGCTGCGTTTCATGGGGTCGCAAAGAGTCAGACACGACTGAGTGACTCATCTGATCTGGAGGGAACAGAGTCCCCTAAATGACTCTCTTTTTGTACCGTGGTCCTTAGGTGGACTCCGCTGAGCCACCAGAGGAAGTCACCTTCATAATGAATGGCCTTGCTCATCAAGTATTTCTCCTTTACCTCACTCTGCTACTCATACTATTTCTCCCACTTGAAACACATTGTCTCTGGTCATTTGAAAAGCGAAAGGATAATGTTGTGAGGGCATTTTTGGTGCTTTGCCGAAGCCGTGGTGATCTTTGTAAAATTCAATTTACACATTTATCTTTTCTAAACCGGAGGCCTTCCTTTCGTCAGATTTCTGGCCTACTGACAGTCAGTTATTTCCTAAAATGTTAGCACAGTAGATCTTGTGGTCTCTGACTTGAGTGAATCCAGATTGGAAACACAGAATCTTGTTGTATACAGGATTACTTTGAAGTTGCTTCAGGACTCACTCAATATTCTCCTGTCTTTTTTTTTTTTTGCCTCATATTTGTTTTTCCAAATTTATGGTCCTGTTTTGTTTTTTTTTAAAACTTGCCAATCTTTTCCCCCTGCTCCCCAACCATCACTTAAAATAATGAAAGGTAGTCAGGCTGTTTTCAAGTACTTTAACTCCACTGACCCTGGTGGAAGCTTTTAGGTGAACTATGCTCTGGTCAGCGGCCGGTGTTTTGCTGAGGCCTGGCCGGGGCGGGCTCTGGAGGCCAGGGCTGCCATCGAGTCTCCACAGCTGGCGGGGTGCAGTGACTCTCTGCTTCTCTTTCTCAGCGCTATCGCATCCATCCTGAGGGCCTGGCTTGACCAGTGTGCAGAGGACTTCCGAGAGCCGCCTGGCTTCCCCTGCTTACAGAAACTGCTGGATTATCTCAAGCAGATGATGCCAGGCTCTGACCCAGAGAGAAGAGCACAGAATCTTCTTGAGCAGTTTCACAAGCAAGAAGTAGAAGCTGACAGTGAGTACTCGTTTGATTCCAGGGCAGAAGGTAGATCCTGATCCTGAACACCTCCCACGACGAGGAAATGCTGTCCCTTTACTTGTTGGGTTGGAGGCCTTGGTTTCCCTCAGGACAAGCTGACCGGGGGTTGGTGGCCCATGTAAAATTCTGAAGGTTATTGAAGTCCCATTTATAGACTATAGATCTGGAGAACGGAATCCCTCTGGAGAAGGGAATGGCAACCCACTCCAGTATTCTTGCCTGGAGAATTCCATGAACGGAGAAGCCTGGTGGGGCTACAAGTCCATGGAGTCACAAAGTGTCAGACACAACTGAGTGGCTAAGACTATAGAGCTTTAGAGCAGAGAAGGGGATATTCAAGACCACCTAGTCTGACTCCCTCATTTTATGGCTGAGGAAACAGTGACTCCGGGAGGTGAAGTGATTTCCCAGGGTTCCTTTTAGTACCATACAGAGGACGATCTCCGTGATGATCTTTTGCCTTTCGTTGTCATTGCACAGCATGCTGAACTTGAATTTGTTCTTCATTATCTGCCTGATCGGTTCCTCCTCCTGTCAAATGAAAACCCATCACAGACAACCACCCCCATTCAGCAGGCAGGGAATTAAATCCAGTCCTGCCTCTGCCCTCACAAAAGCTTGGGAAGCTCAGAAAAGATGTTTCCCCTTCAGCTGGAAATATCCCTGCTCTCTGTCCCCTGCCTGAAGCAGATCTCGCATCTCCGATAGACTCTCCCAAAGGAAGTCTCTGTGGCTGTTTTTTTCCTATCTGAGGAGCTGACTGCCTATTTTCAAGGACAGAGCAAAGGCCACCACTGCAGGTTCTGGGCTGCTTGGAACCATCAGGCTTTGAAGAAAGTCAGAAAGAGGCTAGGACAGGCTTCCAAGCGGTGACGGTTTGTCCCCTCACTGGCTGCCTGGCGATGGTTGCCATGGCGGCTGACCCACTTGGAGCTTCTGACAGGCATTTCCCTGAAGTGACGCCTAATTTCCTCAGTGAGGGAAAGGAAGCGGTTCCTCAACACCGATAAGGGAAGCTGCCTCAGTGCCAAGGAAAACAACCTTAAAATTCCTAACAGGACCTGTTGACTTTTTTTTTTATGGACAGGGGACCAGGGAGGGGGAAAATGCTGTTGCATCATTGGAAGCTGACTGCCAAGTCCTCTGTATCTCAGATGACTTCATCTGCTGGGAATGTTGGAATACCAGGGGCACCCCTCCAGCTGTAGGGGCTCTGCTCCCCTCAGGACCTCCCCTCCTGCCTTCGTGCAGGGGTGGATACTCCATTAGCACCCAGCTTTCCCCATGGGCACTGCCCCTGGCTCCTGGCCTAATTGGGAAACTAGTGGGACCAGTGGTTCGTTGTTTGTAACAGGCACTGGAAGGCCAGCTCCTTTGGCAGGCCGAGGCAGGGGAGAGCGAGTTTGCCTACTTTAGAAAGGCTTTTAGGCAATCCCAGGAGTGAATTTTTAATCAAGAACTCTCTCTGTGTTTATTAAGTACAGGAATCATTACCGAAAAAGAGTTTTAGGAGCTTGGTTCCCATATGCTTCATTTTACCCAATTTCATGCCGGCAAAAGCAAACAGGCTGTCCTCCATGTTTTTCAAAAGTGAAAATTTTGCCTCAGGTTTTTGCCTGCTTACCTGGAAAAGAGTCAGAAGCAGAAACAGTGAGAGCCTGGAGGAGACCCCAGAGAGAAAGGACCATATAACCTTCAGGCACAGCAACGTTGATCCAGGGCACGCAATAGGCCACTGTGAGTGCTGGATGAATGAGAAGATCACGCCTTAGCACATATACTCCTTGCCAGCCTCTGCATTGCCGAGCAGCGAGGATAGATTTGTATCCAGTGGTGAGCAAGAGGATTGAGAGGCCCATTCTGAACCTTTGGGATTTCAGATGTCTTATTCTTCCACCCAATGAGAGAGGGCCAGAGTTGTGTGGAGGAAAAGTGGTGAAATCATGGGGTGTTAGCTCTCTTTAGCTCATGCGTGTTTGCATCCCAGCCTCCAGGGGCGGGCAGGGGTCCCCTTCTGCTTCCCCGCCTACCCGCCCTGTCTAACCAGCCTCGTTCACATTGGTACCTTCAACTCCAGGGTGAGGCAGCCAGCATTAAATCCCGCTGTTGTTTACTCACTCAGTCGTGTCTGACTATTTTGCAACCCCGTGGACTGTATAGCCTGCCAGGCTCCTCTGACCATGGGATTTCCCATGCAAGAGTGCTGAAGTGGGTAGCCATTTCTTTCTTCAGGAGATCTTCTCAACTTGTGGGATCAGACCCATGTCTCCTGCATTGCAGGCAGATTGTTTACTGCTTGATTCACCATACCTGTCATCAAAATTGGCAGTTTCCCATGTGGTACTCTGAGAGGGGCAGTGATGCAGGGTCCACTGAGCACCCCCTTACCCCTAGGAAACTGAAAGTGAAAGTGAGTCGCTCAGTCATGTTTGACTCTGCGACCCTGTGGACTGTAGTCCGCCAGGCTCCTCTGTCTGTGGGATTTCCCAGGCAAGAATACTGGAGTGGGTTGCCACTCCCTCTTCCAGGGGATCTTCTGACCCAGGGATTGAACCCAGGTCTTCATCACTGCAGGCAGGTTCTTTACCGTCTGAGCTACCAGGGAAGCACAGGAAACTACGAAAAGACCACCTCAATTTGATCCCAGATGGCTAAAGTCTTTTATTCTGCAAAGGCTTACCTTGTAAACATTCTCGGGGAGTAGTAACACCCTGATTTAAACGTCTGCTAAGATATGTGTATGCAACTAGATTTTTCCTAATGAGAACAGATCTGCCAGGCAGGAGAACAGGGAATGTGATTGGGAAACAATCCAGGAATTGGGGAAAGTTTCCAGGATGGGAGGCTAGAGGCTCAAGGTAAACTTCTTCCAATTGCATAGTCTTTCACAGTAGAGACCCTCGGTCCTGCTCCATGTGCTAAGTGCTTATGCTTTTGGAGTCCTGGGTAGTGGTTTGTTTTTTTTTTTTTGCTTCTTCAGTCTGGGTCCTATTAATTTCCAATTGATGATCTTATGTCCAATAAGGCTCAGGTGAATTTAGTTTAAGGCTATTTTACTGCTTCGTGCATCCTTTATTTTTTATTGGAGGATAATCGCTTTACAATGTTGTGTTCGTTTCTGCTGTACGTCCGTATGAATCAGCTATACATGTACATGTAACACCTCCCTCTGGAGCCTCCCTACCGCCCCCACCCCCACCATCCCACCCCCTCTCTAGGTCATCACAGAGCCCCGAGCTGAGCTCCGTGTTAGACTGCAGCTTCCCACGAGCTGTTTCACATAGGGTGCCTATGTCCGTCAGTGCTGCTCTTTCAGTTTGTCCCACTCTCTCCTTACCCCACTCTGTCCACATGCCTGTCTGCATCTCTATGCCATTACTCAACAATAAAAAGGAGCGAAACTGAGTCAGTTGTCATGAGGTGGATGAACCTAGAGCTTGTCATACAGAGTGAAGTAAGTCAGAAAGAGAGAAGCAAATATCATATATTAATGCATATACATGAAATCTAGAAAAAATGGTACTGATAACCTATTTGCGGGGCAGGAATAGAGATGCAAGCATAGAGAACAGATATACATACTTAACTTTAGGTAGAAGTTGAAAGCTACTCCTAACGTTCTGAGAATTCTGAGGACTTCTTGAGAGTTCTGAGGACTTCATCAGTATTTCTGACACCAGAATGGCTCATTCTACTCCCCAAAGCCTGACTTGCCTTCATGCCCTTTCCTTCCAGGCTTCTGATAATTACTGGCCCAGTAATTAAGAAATGCATAGATGGGGTTTAGGAAATAGTTGGATTAATGGTTGAGCTGATCAGAGGGATTTGAGGGTGCCTAAATTGAGGGGGACCCCTGAATGTAGCCCCGCTTTGCCTTTTCTAGCCTTTGTCCAACTTTGTGCTTGACTAAAGGTCCTGTGGTTTGTCAAAGTGACAACGTGGGGCCTCTGGACTCAGTAAAGCCTTTAGGGACAAGCCGCGAGAGGGAACACCTTCATTTCACTCCATTTATTATGCTTGCTGTTCTCTCCCTGTGAGTTTTCTAAGGGTCAGCCCTCTTCTTCCTAAATTAAATAAGTCCGTTTTGACTCTGTAAAGAAGGTCGTATACAGTGGCACCAAACTACTGATTATTTTATTTCCCCCACCTGTGAACAGATGGGTTTCCCAGCAGCATCTCCTTCAGCCTGGAAGAAGAAGAGGAACTGGAGGGCGGCGGGTCTGCGGAGTTCACGTGCTTCTCAGAAGATCTCGTGGCTGAGCAGCTGACCTACATGGACGCAGTACGTCTTCTCTTTGTGCCTGTGACGTGCTTCTGCTTAAAACGTGGGCAGTGACGGGACTGACTGGTGGCCCCTGGGAGGGCAGTGGGGTCATGTGAGTTAAGTCTTTTCAAATCCCCAAGAGAGGCTGTGCCAGTAAATGCAGAGGGAAGATGTGATTTGAATCCATCATCTGAATAATTTAGGCTTCAGCTCTTCTTACAATTCTGGGTGAAGGTGCTTTTCACTCGGCGCTCCACACCCAGAGGGAAAGAAGAATTCTAATCCTAGGGAAACAAAATCTATCCTGTTCCATGGGTGTTTCTCTCCCTTTAGACTCATACATATTTTAAGATCTGAACTGTTTATTTGGAGGATTGTAAAGGGGTCAAAGTATAAGTTAGGACAAAATAAATTCACTGAATCCACATGCGACTCTATCTGGCAGCTCATTTTCACATGTGCTTCCTGGTCTTTTGAAGTCTGAGTATTTTTGTTAGCTGTACATATTTGGTTTCATTAGTCACATTTCATAGCTCAGTGTTAACTGGTTAAAAGAGGGCCATTATCAAGGATCACAGTGGTTTCAGCTCTTCCACACTTACCACTTTGGAGGAACCAGCATAGAAAGCAGCTGTGAGTTTCCATCTATTTAGCATGCAAATAGACTCTCAGAAGTAAATCAGATGGTCTTTATAAAGCAAATCCTGGCACATTTGCTTTTACACAAACCCTCTCACATCTTGTATTGAATTGTTGTACAAATGAGAATCAGATCAGTTCAACAAATTTGTTGTTGTTTCAAAAACCAGTAGTGTAAGAGAACTACAGAAAACTTCACTGGCTATGACTTTTAGGCAAAGACCTGGAAAAGAAAAAGTGAAAGTAAAAGTTGCTCAGTTGTGTCGGACTCTTTGCAGCCCCGTGGACTATGAATTCTCCAGGCCAGAATACTGGACTGGGTAGCCTTTCCGTTCTCCAGGGGATCTTCCCAACCCAGGGATCGAATCCAGGTCTCCCACATTGCAGGTAGATTCTTTACCAGCTGAGCCACAAGGAAAGCCCAAGAATACTGGAGTGGGTATCCTTCTCCTGTGGATCTTCCCAACCCAAAGACCTGGAAACCAGGCTTCAGATCCCTCTTTCCTCCTTTTCCTGTGTGACACTGAATAGTTTTTCCTTTTGTTTGTTTCTCGCTGTCTTCACTTTAAACAATGGGAAATAGTGAACTTGATGAGTATCACTCCTGTGAGTCATTTTTCAGGTGACCATTCACATTCATTATACACAGTTCATGATTGTGAGTGTCCAGAATGTACCATGGATATGATTTTGAAGTCAAACTAATCTTAACCACTTCTTGGTCAGAAGTAGATTTTTACCTGGATTTTCTTCCAAGACAGAAAAGTCCAAATGTTTTTGGTCATTTAAATTTTCTGTTGGTCATCGTGTTCCATGTGTTCAGTTGAACAGATTTAGAAAGAACATGTGGGCTTTTCTGATCAGTTAATATATTAATTATTTACTTTTGTCTGTTGAAATGGACAAATTGAGTAGAAATGGGCAATTTGTCCATTCACAAATTACTAAGTCATAGAAGATGACATGCTTTGCCCGATGAAATGTGTGTATTGTCCTTAAAGTCAATTCTTCTCTTCTAGCAACTATTTAAGAAAGTCGTGCCTCACCACTGCCTGGGCTGCATTTGGTCTCGAAGGGATAAGAAGGAGAACAAACACTTGGCTCCTACGATCCGTGCCACCATCTCTCAGTTTAATACCCTCACCAAATGTGTGGTCAGCACCATCCTGGGGGGCAAAGAACTCAAGACTCAGCAGAGAGCCAAGATCATCGAGAAGTGGATTAACATTGCTCACGTAATTGTCTTTTTAAAAATATCCTTTGGGCTTAGCAGATATGGGAGGCCATGCCATCATGCTGATGTTCCCACCTGGTTGAAAGGCAGTCAGAAAACCATATGTGAGGGCCCACTGGGTTTTTGTTGTTCTTATCGTGGTCCTTCCAAAGTAAGAGAAAAAGTTGCCTTGCTTAACATGGGAGTTTATTTTTCCTCTTTAAAAAAATGGGTCCCTTGCTCACTTCCTGCTGCTTATGGGCCCTCATACTGCTGCTGCTTCAGGATGAAACAGAATGTCTGCTTTTTCACAGACTGTTGGTTCTGCCCTGTGTTCAGTACATATAAACTGATGATCTCAGTGTCAGATAGACTGCTCTTCAATGCAGAAAGATTACCACCACCCCCACTTCCAGGACCTGGATGCATTCTATCTTCTGCAAACTTGAAGAGCCAGTACCTTCTCAGGATCTCACATCCCTTTTCTAAAGGACTGAAATATACAGATTCCATATTAATCAAGGGCTTTTCTGAGAGCCTTGCGTCTGAAGTCGGAGGGACAGAGTCTATTCCTGTGGCTGAATTGCATTCTGCTGGGTGTCAGTCCAGTGTGCTGGATCAGCTGCATCCATGTCACATGACCTTGACCTTAATTTATCAGCATCTTATTTCCCGATTGAGAAAAGGTGAACAGTAGTCTAGTCAGTCAGTCACCACGTATTTCATGAGCCCATAGATGCTTCTGACCTGCAGTTTTATGTACTTTGAGGACATAGATAGGCTAAACACAATTAATTTGGTCCTACAGGAGCCTGTAGTCAAACAAGGAAGCTAAGAGATACTGGAGTCATCTCAGCCTAGAAGTGGGGGAGGGAGAAATCCGTCCTGGCTGGGGTGATCCAGGCAGGTTTTCATGGACAGGATGATATTTGACTTTAGCTTTGAATAACTGATAGTATTTGGTATATTTGAAGATTGGGGAAGATTTTTTTTTTTTTTTGTCTAGGCAGAAGATATTACATCAGCAAGAGCTATGTAATTAACAACAATTTTGACAAATAATTTTTATGCAGATATCCTCTGTTCTGGGCTATATGGGGTCAACTCGAACCAAAACACACTTTGTTTTCTACCCTATTATTTATTTTTCTCATTGAGCCCCTATTTGTGGGCATAAGACTTAAACTTTTACATTCTCTCTCTGTCTCTTTTGTTTCACATTCCCTTTTGTGGTTTTTGATTAAACAGCAGAGCCATGATTGTGCCAGAGAGTTTCCTTTATTTTGAGTCTGTAGGTGGTCTGATACTACAGACTTTTTAGTATATGAGAAAATGCTATATGGAAGAAACAAATGTTTTACACAACTTAGACTTCTCTTATACTGAATTGAGCTTATTTATCAGCAAGTAAGAGCCACAAAGGAAGTCCTGTTAGAGTCATAGAATATGAAATTTCTGTCTTCTTAGACTGATAGGAAAAAATGTTTTTTTGGCCACTATTGCCAAAAGAAAATAGTCTATCTACTTTTAATGTATTCAACTGCTTCTAAAATCTGTGGTAAGCATATAGCATCTGTATACATGGCAGGGTGGCTCAAACAATGACCTTGGTCCAAATTAAATACCAATTGTGCATTTATGTGATGGTAAGAAGTACAAGTTGTATAATTTCAGGTATATTCCAAATGCTGTAGCACGTGCTTAAAAGCCAGCGGTCTTTAACTCTTTGTGATGCACGAAACTGTGTCCCTTGAAATTGTGTAGGTGACTTAATAAAATAATAAGACTCACAGGTGTTTTCCAATCAAAATTTATTTTACTTTTCCTGAATTAATCATAGCCATTTTCTATTGAGAGGATGTTTGAAAAATGATACTTTTACATGCAGAAAATATTTCTGACCTAATATGACTGTTTTGTTGGAGTGGTCATACTGCTACATTTTTGCCTCAAATCTCCTCAAAGATCACTCCTTTTTTTGCAATGGGGCCAGATGCCTCTTGTATTCCTTTAAACCTTAGCTTAAGCCTCTTTCTGAATAATGTGTTCCATATGTTTATTACAATTTGCGTGAAATAGCTGGGCCCGAGTTCTTTTATTTATTTCAAGTTTCCTGATTTTTAGAACATAACTTTTGGATTCTGAACCTTTGTTGAACCATGCTCTCATGGGCTTGGTTTCCAGACTGTAATTCCGCACTCTTGCTCGCTCTCTTTTACTTGCTCTCTTTTTAAATAAAAAGAAAGCATTGAAGCATTTCAAAAGAGTGGGCATGACTTTTGTAAAGAGCTTTGGCATTTATTTTTAAGAAAATCTTAGGGGATGAGTTGTTGGTTTGGCATAGTAATTTTTTTTTCTTTAATTCTTATCTTTTTTTTTTTTTAAAGCTTTTTATTTTGTATTGGGGTGTACCCAATTAACAATATTGTGATAGTTTCAGGTGGACAGCAAAGTGACTCAGCCATACATAGACATGTATCCATTCTCCCCCAAACGCCCCTCCTATCCAGGCTTGGCATAGTAATTTTAAGCAGCCAGATGTGGGCGTGCTAAGTTAAAGAATGCTGTTTTCCCTTCACAGTCAGGACTAGCGTGACTTCGTGAAATGTTCTTTTAAGCAGTATGCATTTATGCCCAGCCGCTCTGGGACCTCTTGCCTCAGATGTTCTGCTTGAAGCCAGGCCCATGCTCACACAGCGTACTCAGTCGTCGACAGTGGAAGTTTTACACTCCCACATGCCTGCAAATGAAGCACCTCCTTGGATACAAGGCACATTCGCCCCCCCGCCACCAGGGCTTCCTCCTTCCCTGTCCTGGCTGTGAAGGGGACCCTCTCTCCCCCTGACTGTTTTGCTCTGCCTGCCATTCATTCAGCAGGATTTTGACTCCAAGGTCGCTGCCTGCTGATGCTACAGCCTCTGAATGGTAGCTTAAGTTTCAGGCTCTGGGAGGCTTTCTCTTTCTCCAGAAAATGACATCCAGAATGTTTCCTGTTAGCTTTCTATTTTGTTTTAAAATGCTGCCAAAATGAATTTTCTTTTAAAAGCCCAAGTTATTTTGGAAACATTGTAAGTACCAAGGTGTTTCTGAATGTTTATGATTGAGGCACAAGCCAATTGGAACTCAAATGAATGTGTATAAAAATATTCCCTCTTGGCTAAGGACATAAGAGCCAAAGTTCAACTTGTGGTAAGTTTTTACTGCCAAATATACCCCTTTCCAGACAAGGGTTGGTCATGAGATGTGTGATAGCATCTGACCTTGAAGCGGCTGTGACCTGGTTCGTTTTGTGGGTCTAAAGGTTACGGTCATCTTTCATGTGTATTTTTAGGGCATCTGTATGCTTTCAGCGGAAGAAAGTTTGCTTTCTCTAGCACAGTTCTGTAGGCTCACTGCCATTCGTGTTTTTACTGGGAAAGCTGGAAACTATAAAACTGTAACAACAACGCAAAAAAATACATTAAAGGGAGAAAAACAAGCATTCTGTGCCAAAATCTATAAAGTGTTTCGGTGACTGGGGTGGGAGTATAAGGAGCCACTTTTTGATGTTCAGTATTTATACAGCTGCCTATTTAGTGGTAAGAATTCATAGCAGCTGTGATACTTCTGAAACAGGAAACCACCAACTCACTGTATTATTGATATTTAAATGCCTTGTATGTTTTAATCACTCTCTGTACAGGAATGTAGAATCCTGAAGAATTTCTCCTCCTTGAGGGCCATCGTTTCGGCGCTGCAGTCCAACTCCATCTATCGTTTAAAAAAGACTTGGGCTGCGGTCCCAAAGTAAGTTCCCAAGTGTCTGCTCTACTTTCTTTGGCTGGGCTGATTAGCTGCTGCATCAGTGGTGTGGGTCCCTCTACCTTCAAAGTGCATATTATATAACAAGAGAAACATCGTTGAAAGCCTCTGTGTGTTCCAGGCAGGGTGTGTTTTACACATCATCATTAATGAGTTTTGAGGCAGGGCTGCTGCATAAATTAACCTCACTCTCGAAGGGTGCCAAAGCCAAGATGGTTGGCTTTGGGGGTGATTTTAAGGATGTGCGTGTCATCTGGGCTTGGAAGGATCAGCTCGTCGAGAAGTGGAGTTACAGCAACTCGCCTTGACTCCCGGTTATTTGTTCAGTCACATTCCTTCAAAGCCCTAAGCCGTTCCAAGCTGTGAGGGATAATGTGTGCACAGAGGACATTAGTTCTTGCTGTTCAGCATGAATCCATTTAGTTAGTTTTGCTTCCGCCTATGACAAGCTATCTTAGTGTTGTTAAAACCCCCCAAGTATTCCTTCCTAGGAACCTGACTGAAAATGATTAACCTCCCACGTTCTGTATTGGATTTTTATTCATATTTCTTGCTGTAACCTTTGGAAGGGTGAACAATCGAACGTCCTTATCGTTTCACCGTCGCTCTTGTCCCTTGTCCAGAGCTTCACTGGACTCTGCCTTTCACGAAGGTGGGAAGGGGAGTAAGGATGCAGTTCTGGTCCCCCGTGAATACAGATTGAGAGGCTGGGGAATGTGTCATGACTACAGACCAGGCCAGTTACTTTCTCCTTCCATTTGTACTAATCGCAAAGTCATTCCATAACAGGCAAAAATGCCTGTTTATAAACTGCAAAAACGCCTATACTGTATGCAGCGCAGTCTGCACTGTATGCGGCAGAGTTGGTTCCAGTTGGGAGAGGGGTCATCTGGCTCCCAGGCAGGCCTGCCTTGTGGGTTTAGTAGGTTCTGTCCTTAGAGCAGAAGGCCTCAGTCTCAGTTTCATCAGCTCACTCAGACTTGATCAAGCCTTAAGTGTTAGTCGATCAGTCATGTCTGACTGTGTGACTCCATGGACTGTAGCCCACCAGGCTCTTCTGTCCTTGGGATTTCCCAGGCAAGAATACTGGAGTGGGAAGCCATTCCATTCTCTAGGGGTCTTCCTGACCCAGGGATTGAACTCAGGTCTCCTGCATTGAAGGCAGATTCTTTACCATCTGAGCCACCAGGGAAGCCCTAAGCCTTAAGGGACTGACCCTACCCAAACTCTCTAGAGACCCAGATTAGTAAAGCAGATTTCGTAGATTTATGCTGAAAAAGGTGTGCCAGAGTATTCAAGCTACCGATAAGCTCACATTCTCCATCAGAGGAAAGGCGGCTTAGGGGAAGTCACATTATTTGTTACATAACTCTTAGAAGCGGGTGATCTTAAAGCCTGTTGTTACAGAGCTACAGACACCCTGCCACTTGGTGTCCAGCACTCACATGCTCTGTTATCTATCAGGAGAAAAAGTGGAGATGGGACTTTTCAAAGTCCAGTGCAATTTTCTTGATTACCACTCTTCTCTTGGGTTCTTCTCCCCTTCATTCGTTTGGATGATCAAAGTGACACTGTGCGATAGATTAGTTGATTGGAATCCTCTGCACAAGAGTCTTATGAAAGATATGGACCATATGAAATCGATAGATGGTAGGCCCAGGTGAAATATGATGGGGAAATCAGATGCATACAGAGTCCCCATCCTCAGCACCCCAACCTCCCCCTTCCCCTCATCACTGCTCCCCACTTGTGATATCAGAAACAAAGGGATGGTCTGGGGCTAGAATGCAGCCTTGTCCCACTTGTAGCCTTCTCTTTTAGGCAGTGAAAGGTAATCTATCTTTCCTTGGTGGTTGATAAGTAGAATACTGTGGAAGTCACTTAGCCAGCCAAAGGTTTCTTCCACAGCACATTTGAGGCTAAAACACAAGATAAAAAATGACTGGACTCATTTCTTAATCTCCTTGGTTATCACCAGAGAAGGCCCATCCTTCCAGCTGGTTTCTGTATTTAAGAAGTACCGCAGAACAAACCTCCAAGCCCCATTGTGTACAGTAGGGGCATCTGGTTTGTTTCTTCATTGGTTGGTGGGTTCATGTTTTAGCAGGAATGCTGCAGAAGTATCACAGTTCCTGAGAGAAGTCACTTGCACATCAGCTTTATATAGTTTCTATCGCGAAATTAAAGGAACAGGGTTAAGATGTTTTATTTGCTTATTACTTTTCCAGTAGCCCTTTACTTTAATAGCTTTCAGTGGACAGAGAAGACATCTATTTACTTCTCTTTATTTCAGCCCACATGTAATTAAGTTCTTAATGATTTTTTCCAAAATATTAATAGCTTTAATGGTTTTCTTTATTCTAAGAGTAATATTCAGATCAGATCAGTCGCTCAGTCGTGTCCGACTCTTTGCGACCCCATGAACTGCAGCATGCCAGGCCTCCCTGTCCATCACCAACTCCCAGAGGTCACTCAGAATCACATCCATCGAGTCAGTGATGCCATCCAGCCATCTCATCCTCTGTCGTCCCCTTCTCCTCCTGCCCCCAATCCCTCCCAGCATCAGAGTCTTCTCCAATGAGTCAACTCTTCGCATGAGGTGGCCAAAATACTGGAGTTTCAGCTTTAGCTTCATTCCTTCCAAAGAAATCCCAGGGCTGATCTCCTTCAGAATGGACCGGTTGGATCTCCTTGCAGTCCAAGGGACTCTCAAGAGTCTTCTGCAACACCACAGTTCAAAAGCATCAGTTCTTTGGCGCTCAGCCTTCTTCACAGTCCAGCTCTCACATCCATACATGACCACAGGAAAGACCATAGCCTTGACTAGGCGAACCTTTGTTGGCAAAGTGATGTCTCTGCTTTTGAATATGCTATCTAGGTTGGTCATAACTTTCCTTCCAAGGAGTAAGCGTCTTTTAATTTCATGGCTGCAGTCACCATCTGTAGTGATTTTGGAGCGCAGGAAAATAAAGTCTGACACTGTTTCCACTGTTTCTCCATCTATTTCCCATGTAGTGATGGGACCAGATGCCATGATCTTCGTTTTCTGAATGTTGAGCTTTAAGCCAACCTTTTCACTCTCCACTTTGACTTTCATCAAGAGGCTTTGTAGTTCCTCTTCACTTTCTGCCATAAGGGTGGTGTCATCTGCATATCTGAGGTTATTGATATTTCTCCCAGCAATCTTGATTCCAACTTGTGTTTCTTTCAGTCCAGCATTTCTCATGATGTACTCTGCATATAAGTTAAATAAACATGGTGACAATATACAGCCTGGACGTACTCCTTTTCCTAGAGTAATATTACACTGATTATAAAACACATAAATTCTTTTTTTTAATTAGAGGATAATTGCTTTACAATGTTGTGTTGGTTTCTGCTGTAGAGCAGCATGAATCAATCATATATATATATATCTCCCCTCCTTCTTGAGCCTCCCTGTCCCTTCCTACCCCTCTAGGTCATCACAGAGTGCCAGGCTGGGCTCCCTGTGTGATACAGCAGCTTTCTGCTAGTTCTCTTTTATACATGGTAGTGTATATATGTTAGTGCTATGTTCTCAATTTGTTCTACCCTCTCCTCACCCAGCTGTGTCCACTGGTCTGTTCACATAAATTCTTAATAATGGCTTTCTCATGATAATGAAAGTGTTGAGTGTATAATGACATTGCCTCTGTTAATTCTTTATAATTATTGCCTCCAGAATCATCCACTCAGGAGCCCTAGAGGGGTGGAGAGAAAAGCTTGAGGCCTGTGGAGACATGCTATATTAGGGAGGGGCTGGGAAGGAGTAGGCACTTTACATGTGTGATCGTGCAAGAGGGCTATCAGCCTTTCACTGTGCAGATAAGACAACTGAAGCTCAGAAAGTTGAGCAGCTTGTCTAACATCACTTAGGGCGTGAGTGGCAGAGTTGGGATCAGAACCCAGCCCCTCTGACTCCAGAGCCCCCCTGACTGCACTGTCCACTCTTGACGCTGAGAGAGCACTGGCCTATGAGTAAGGAAATAGGGGTTCTATGCTGCAGCTCTCAGCAGTTAGCAGCAGAAGCTTGGGCAAATCCCTGACCCTGGCATCTTCATCTCTCAAATGAGGAGACTGGCCAAGACGAGTTCTCTAGTCCTGTGGGGCTGTGGGCATGTTACTAAGAGGACTTTTTTTCAACTTGCTGAAGAGAACTTGTCCCAATTGTACAATGTAATGCCCCCTGTGTAGCCAGAGGTCCTCAGGAAAGACAATCCAAAGGTGTTGAGCCTTTTCTAATCTTCATTTGTTAATTTTTTCTCCATTCCTTTTCTAGGGACCGAATGCTGATGTTTGAAGAGCTTTCAGATATCTTCTCAGACCATAATAACCATCTGACCAGCCGGGAGCTACTGATGAAGGTGAGGATGTGGGGTTGCACTGTGCTCTGGACTTTGCTCAAAGGAAGAAGAGAAGTTTGAGGGCTCTTTGGCTGCCTGCAGTCCCTGGAGAGAGCCTAAAGGGACTGAAACGCAGGACTTTGGGGTTTTATGCCAAATCAAAGAAGCCTGGGGCTGAGAAAATTCAAAGTCCTGTTCCTTGGCTTCACTGGGATGCAACCAGATTGTGAAACTTGGCGTTGCTGCCTGCCTGTAGCCCCTGAACAAGCTGCCCTGCAAACACCGAGTGTTGGCAGTTAGGTAGGGGAGAGAGAGGGCCTGGAATATCCTTCTCAGCAAAACATCTTCTAAAAGGGCAGGGGCCAAGCCTGCAATTCCACATCCTTTATTTGCACTAAGTTGCGCAACCTGTCCGTCAGCAGTATTTATTGAACACCAGATGAGTGCTGGCTGCTGAACAGCAGGCTAGGTAAAGCTGTAGCTCAGCTCATTTTCTTTCTCTAGATATTTGATGAGTGCCTAATATTTGTAAAGCATTTGACTGGCCTCTGGGAGTATGAAGAAGACTAACACAGGCTGTTTTCAGTGGGTAGATGAAAACAGCCTTCTAGTGGGTAAATGTAGACACTAAATAAGAATGAGTAGTCAAAGAAAGGTACAAACGATAGGTTGTGAGCAGTCATGAGAGGGGAGCAGATAGTATTTTCACAGCCTTTCTATAGATTCATCCTCCTCATTTTGCAGCTAGTCAAGACTCAGGTAAGGATACCCCTGAAGTCCCACACCTGGAGGTAGTGGAGCTAGAATGTGAATCCAGCCTGGTGAGACCCTAAAGCTGCTGCTTTCATCACTTAGGCATAAAACTGTTTCTTTGGACCACTTGGGAGTAGGAGGCAGGGGAGGTCAGGTGAAACTTCAGAGAGAAGGGAAGTGGTCTTTCATTTAATATTAATTGGGCATTCACCATGTGCCCAAAGCAATCTCTGATCTTAAGGAGATTATAGTCTCATGGGAGAGGGTGGTAAAGTGGGCAGTTATTTAAAAAACAAAACAATACATTACTGTTTTGCCCTGAACTGGGCAATTAGAGGATCCTTATATAGTACTATATTTAGTCTAATGATCTCATAGAATTGTTTTGAAGATTGACTGAAATCACGTATTTGAAAGTACCGCAGCTGTCTGTCATTTGTAGCATTTGGCAAGCTAGCTACATGTGAAACCAAAGTATGCATGACAAGTGAAAAGTGTAAGCTATAGATGTAAGCTTCGCATAGACACTTGGAGAAGAAATGAGAGTCTAGTGGGGGTGCGTTTACTTAGAAAAGGCCTCAATGATAACTGTTGGGTTAGTTGTTCTATAAAGGCATCTGTTATGATCTTCCTGTCTGTTCTACTCCTAAGTCCTACTCTTCCTCCATGTCTCCGTGAAGACTACGTTTCTGCTCAAATCCTTCCTCGACACACTCAGGTCTAATTAGGCCCCTTCCCGTGAGCTCCGGAAGCCCGTCATTCCTCTTGTCCTAGCTCTCATCATGTGCCTCGTTAAACTTGTCTGTGAATGTCACCTGTCTCCCCGCTGGTCTGTACGCCACTTGCAGGCAGGGGCTTTTCCACTGTTCTCTCTCTAGTGCCTAACACACTGGGCATGTCACAAGTGTTCAGAAATGATGTTGGACTGCACGCATTGATGGGCCTTCTTATTCCCATGAGTTTAACCACTTGCCCACTGTTAGCCCTGCTTGGCATAGACAGTGTGTGCAGGGCAGGGTGGCTGGATTTGGCCCACCTGATGAACTGCACACTAAGCCATGCCTGGCTTGCTGAGGTCATGTTCCTCCCTGCTTCACATCCCCCTGGATTTGCAGACTTTAAACGGAAACTCATCTGGCTGGAAGGAGATGGCTTAGTCGTCTCCCTGTCAGTAATACAGAGCTAGACTTAGTGGAGCCACACAGTCAAATCCCAATAGCTCTGAGTCATCTTTCCAAAGTAGATATATTGAATACTGTGCAGCTCATTGCCCGGTGGCCCTCTTCTGGCTGAAACTGTAGAAGCAGAGCTACATCTAGACATTAAAGGTCCCATAAACCTTTCTGAAATGTAGAAGTTTACCTCGGTGTGGTAAGTTAAATTTCTTGTACATGGCTGGAATCCCTAAGAAATGAAAAACTTGGCTATGAATTCATGTGGTCTATGCATTATCATTAATGATAGTGATCATTAGTAATGATAGTAATGTTTTGGGCAGGTCATATGTCTATGTGGGTCCCTTTCCAATCATCTTTGTTTATTAATCTTCTGGATGTTAATTCTCAGCACAGTTGTAATAAAATTAAATCAAGGTACTTAAGTGTTCAGAAGAACCATGCCTGGTCTCTGCTTTTAATATGCTGGACTTAAAATGATTTGTGGGAGGGTGGTCTTAGTCTTGAATGACCTTTCTTCTGCTTCTGGGCAGATGTAAGATGCTACTTCTATAATACTATGGCTGAAACAACATCATAATTAGCAAAAATCAATGATTTTCCTTTTAATTGTTGGAGACAAATATTTTTATTTTACTCTGAGATTGTTTTAAACCTGTTACTCTTACGATTTCTGAATCTTGGATCATTCCAAGCGGCTTATCTATGGAGTCCACATGTTTCAGTATGACAGGAAAGCAGAACACTACCAAATCTTCTTCGTTCCTGGGACTCTTACTAAGAACTCTCCTGGGTTGAATTGCTCGAAACAAATGCTAGGCCCAGGCAGGCATTTGGCTCTGGTAGAGATGTCTGTTTAATGACTGAGGCCAGAGTTGGGGTAGAAGACTATAGGGCTGGGAAGGCCTATTTCACATAATTACTATTAAGTGATGAACTGTCATTTAACCAGCAGTGTAAGTGACAAATAGATTTAAGGGATAGATCTGATAGACAGAGTGCCTGATGAACTATGGACGGATGTTGGTGACATTGTACAGGAGACAGGGATCAAGACCATCCCCAAGGGAAAAAAATGCAAAAAAAGCAAAATGGCTGTCTGAGGAGGCCCTACAAATAGCTTTGAAAAGAAGAGAAGTGAAAAGCATACGAGAAAAGGAAAGATATACCCATTTGAATGCAGGGTTCCAAAGAATAGCAAGGAGAGATGAGAAAGCCTTCCTCAGTAATCAGTGCAAAGAAATAGAGGAAAATAATAGAATGGGAAAGACTAGAGATCTCTTCAAGATGATTAGAGATACCAAGGGAGCATTTCATGCAAAGATGGGCTCAATAAAGGACAGAAATGGTATGGAACTAACAGAAGCAGAAGATATTAAGAGGTGGCAAGAATACACAAGATCTGTACAAAAAAGATCTTCACGACCCAGATAATCATGATGTGTAATCACTGACCTAGAGCCAGACATCCTGGAATGTGAAGTCAAGTGGGCCTTAGAAAGCATCACTAAGAACAAAGCTAGTAGAGGTGATGGAATTCCAGTTGAGCTATTTCAAATCCTAAAAGATGATGCTGTGAAAGTGCACTCAATATGCCAGCAAATTTGGAACACTCAGCAGTGGCCACAAGACTGGAAAAGGTCAGTTTTCATTCCAATCCCAAAGAAAGGCAATGCCAAAGAATGCTCAAACTACTACACAATTGCACTCATCTCAGAACCTAGTAAAGTAATGCTCAAAATTCTCCAAGCCAGGCTTTAGCAATATGTGAACCATGAACTTCCAGATGTTCAAGCTGGTTTTAGAAAAGGCAGAGGAACCAGAGATCAAATTGCCAACATCCACTGGATCATCGAAAAAGCAAGAGACATCTATTTCTGCTTTATTGACTGTGCCAAAGTCTTTGACTGTGTGGATCACAAGAAACTGTGGAAAATTCTGAAAGAGATGGGAATACCAGACCACCTAATCTGCCTCTTGAGAAATTTGTATGCAGGCCAGGAAGCAACAGTTAGAACTGGACATGGAACAATAGACTGGTTCCAAATAGGAAAAGGAGTACATCAAGGCTGTATATTGTCACCTTGCTTATTTAACTTATATGCAGAGTACATCATGAGAAACACTGGGCTGGATGAAGCACAAACCAAAATCAAGATTACCAGGAGAAATATCAATAACCTCAGATATGCAGATGACACCACCCTTACGGCAGAAAGTGAAGAAGAACTGAGGAGCCTATTGATGAAAGTGAAAGTGGAGAGTGAAAAAGTTGACTTAAAGCTCAACATTCAGAAAACGAAGATCATGGCATCTGATCCCATCACTTCATGGCAAATAAATGGGGACACAGTGCAAACAGTGGCTGACTTTGTTTTTTGGAGGCTCCAAAATCACTGCAGATGGTGATTGCAGCCATGAAATTAAAAGACACGTACTCCTTGGAAGGAAGGTTATGACCAACCTAGACAGCATATTAAAAAGCAGAGACGTTACTTTGCCAACAAAGGTCTGTCTAGTCAAGGCTATGGTTTTTCTAGTAGTCATGTATGGATGTGAGAGTTGGACTATAAAGAAAGCTGAGTGCCAAAGAATTGGTGCTTTTGAACTGTGGTGTTGGAGAAGACTCTTGAGAGTCCCTTGGAGTGCAAGGAGATCCAACCAGTCCATCCTAAAAGAAATCAGTCCTAAGTGTTCATTGGAAGGACTGATGTTGAAACTGAAACTCCAATACTTTGGCCACCTGATGTGAAGAGGTGACTCATTTGAAAAGACCCTGATGCTGGGAAAGATTGTTGGCAGGAGGAGAAGATGATGACAGAGGATGAGATGGTTGGATGGCATCACTTACTCAATGGATATGAGTTTGGGTAAAATCTAGGAGTTGGTAATGGACAGAAAGGCCTGGCGTGCTGTGGTCCATGGGGTTGCAAAGAATCAGACACAACTGAGCGACTGAACTGAATTGATGGAGAGGGGTCCACTGCTTATTTAGCACCCAGGAGAAGAAGCCCCTTGAGGCCCAGGAACAGGATAGATGAGGGCAGCTGTCATCTGCCAAAGATGGTGATAGGCAGTAAGACTCATCTGCCAAAGATGGTGATAGGCAGTGAGAGAAATTTGCACTAGAGAGAGAGGAGGACAGAGAGGGTATGAAACAAGAGGAGAATAGAAGGTTGATGGAGGGAAAGATTTGGAATTTTTCCAAGCATGGTGATAATGGAGATCATGGGCCAGGATGGTATATCCAGATACCTGAGTAGAGCAAAAAACAAGATGACTTTATCGGAAGGAAAGAAGTGTCATCAAGAGAGTCGAAGCAGGAGTAGGAAAAGGAGGCAGAGGAGAGACCCAGAGCGATGCAGTCTCAGTGCCCGTGAAGAGTCTCGAGAAGTTTCAAGGGATTGGTGTCGTGAGCCTTGCAGGACAAAGGGTTAGGGCCAAGACAGAACACTGACATGGTGGGATGTGACACATAGTGGATTTCTGTTGACACCTCATCTGGAATAGCTGGCATCAATCATCAGTCTTTTTAGTTACCTAGCCAGGAGTGGAGCCTCACTCTCCTGAAGTCGTGCAATCAGCAAATCTTCCAGCTCCCGGTCCCAGATCTTTCTCCTCCCCACAAGGAGGTCGTCCTCAGTGCTCTTTTAAGCTCCTTCCTAGTTATGTGATTCTCAGCAGCCTCTTAGCTTTTCAGAAATCCTTCTCAAGAATTTTAATGCACCTGCAGTAATGTCCATGCATTACACGTCTGTCGGTGATTAAGAAACTGGAAGGGAACCAGGAGGGCCTACTCCCTGGAAAGAGATGGATATTTGCATTCAAAAGTCAGGAAGAATTGATTTCTCACTCCAAGCAGATTCTCAAGAATTTGAGAGGACTCACAATCACCCAGCAGAGGAAGTGGCACATTTTAGGACACTTCCATTCATTCCCCAGCAAAAACTGTAACAGGAGATCGTTAAACAATGCCTCTTCTTCTTGTCATTTGTAATAGGAAGACTGACAGTTGCTAAGGAGTCAGTATGGGTTCTGTCCCTCGGGATGTACCTGGACCCGGGTAAAGGCTGGTAAATGATATAGGATACTGATGCCTCACTGTTACCAGAAAGGCCAGGTCACTGGAAAAGGTCCCCTTGTAGTCAGACAGCAGTGAAAGGTCGCATGCTCTGGTTATATGATAAACCCAGGGAAAGCTGACTGACTGAGGGAGACCCGTGTGGAGTCTGGCGCTCCTGAATTGTGAAATCTGCCTTCCATTCATGCAGTTCCTGGAAAATGAGAACTTAACAAGACCCCAAAACCCACAAAACCCGAAGCACTTTATGTTCAGTCAGCAAACTGGAGATTAGTCATTATGTGGAAGAGTTTGTTGTTACAACAGATGGGAGGAAAGAAAGGGTCGCCATCTGTCCCCAGGCGCTGGGAGGAAGGAATTGATTTTGTAAGAGTTCCAAACCTAAGAGGCAACTTGGAAGGAAAGGTTGAGGGAGAGAAGGGGGAAAAAATGTATGAGGGTCTGGCTTTCATAGATCAGCACGTGACTTCCTCAGAGAACTTCCGGTACCAAAGTTTCATTTAGCTAAGAAATGCCACAGAAATAGTCTCTTTTCTTTCACAGGGTGCTGGCTCATGCCTTTCAGACCAATTTCAAGAAATCACAAAAAGTACAGAGGAAGAGATGTTTGTTTCCAGACATATGATTACTTGCAGTGAAATTCGGGACGTGTAAAAATTGTCTCCATTTCTGGGAATTCCCTGCTTTATATTCATGATTGATTTTATAAAATCGATTGGGGGCTCTTCTTGCAAACTAGGGGGAAACAGGATAAGTCATGGCCACCAGGCCCTCTCAAGAACAGACGGCTTGCCACAGGTCAGCCAGGTGTTTGCGTGAGGCAGTCCAGCACCTGCTGGAGGCCTCTTCATTTCCCACGGTGTCCACATAGTTGTGTGGAGGCTCTGCCCCAGAAGCTAGGCGCCCCTTCCCTTCTTTGCAGCATCTTCCTCCATCTCTCTCCTCTGTTGTGTGTGTCTGTTTCTTAGGAAGGAACCTCAAAATTTGCAAACCTGGACAGCAGCGTGAAAGAGAACCAGAAGCGGACCCAGAGGCGGCTTCAGCTCCAGAAGGACATGGTACGGAAAGCCCTGCGTCTCCCCGAGGGCCGGCCAGGGAGCTGCCCCATGTGGGTGGTGGGGCTCCCGCTTGGCACCAGAACCTTCTATCTGTGGGGTGCCTCTGGCCCCAAAAAAGTTCTCGTGCTCTTTACCTCATCTGTTCTCAGCAGCCCTGAGAGGTCTCAAGGCAAGCTCTTCTCATTCCCACTTGACCCAGCAGGAGATGGTTTGGACCAAGAGTCCCAGATCACATTTGTTTTCTGGATTTTTCTTTTTTTTTTCTTCTGAAAGTGAGGGCAAGTCTGTGGCAGGTAGGCTTCCGTCCCTTATGGTGTCTTATTTTATCCACTCCTGTACTTAGGAGCTTGAGACCTGAGACCTCCTGCAGTGCCTACTGTAATCAGCTTTTTTTTTTTTTTTTTCTTTTGGCCATGCTACACAGCATGCGTGATCTTAGTTCCCTGATCAGGGATTGAACCCGTGGCCCCTGCATTGGAAGCACAGAGTCTTAACCACTGGACCCCCAGGGAAGTCTCAACTGTTTTCAAAGTCCCAACTTTGAACACACAGTAGCTCCAGGACCTGGTTGTTGGGGAAAGAGAGTGTCAGCTCCCAGAACTTGGTCCTTGTACTCAGAGATCTTTTCATTTGTTCCAAACCCTCTAGTCATTTTCTGGATCTCCTCACTGACACCTAGTACTAACCAAATCTTTCTAGTTTTTCAGTATTCAAAGGAGCATCATACCTCCTTCCTTAAGACTAAAAGATAACTATTGACATCAGTGGCTTTATTTTTAAAACTCTCCTAACTTTGAGCACAGAAGGGGAAAACCTGAGAGACCAGATTGGAGACTGACAAACTCTAAATATTTTCATCCCTGCTTGAAGAAGACGTTTCTCCTTCTTTGAAAGCCTGATCATAAATCAAAAATGTTTTTGAGTGATGGGCCTCTTCTGTAACATAAAGCCTGTAGAATATTCACAGCACTTCAAACATTTTTGGTGGTTCAAAGACAAGTTAAAAATAGCTGTTAAGAGAGAGATTATTTTGCTTCAGGATGAGACCTTGTGCACATAATAGGGAAGGACAAACTGCAGCTGACAGTGAGCTCTTGAAGGACAAAACCTGCCTTGGTGTGAGCCTCGCGAAGCAGCCCTGACCGAGGAAACAGCCAGCCACGTGCACATCAGGCCGCCTGGTTTCACCCTGGCGGAGGCTTTGTGTTCTTGCTAGAATTTCCGTAAGTGCCTTAATGGACTTGAGGACAAGGTGTGTCCATGGAAGCCCCTTTTTATTTTCTCTTCAAAATAGTGCCTTGGTGGCCTTATGGAGGATAGGAATGATTTCCAAGGAGATTTGGTGAAATTAATCTAGTACGTATATACCTGGAGAAGGGAATGGCTACTCACTCCAGTATTCTTGCCTGGAGAATTCCATGGACAGAGGAGCCTGATGGGCTACGGTCCATGGGGTCGCAAAGAGTCAGGCACAGCTGAGTTACTTACACTTTCACAATTTCATATACCTTCAGTGGAATTGCTTCTACCTTTATTTATTTTTTTTAGTTGGAGGATAATTGTTTTAGAATACTGTGTTAGTTTCTGCTGTAGAGCACCATGAACCAGCTATGTGCACACATACCTCTCCTCCCTCTAGAGCCCCGCTCCCACCCCACATCCCACCCCTCTAGAGCTTCCCAGCTGGGCTCCCTGTGCTCCACAGCGGCTTCCCAGCAGCCATCTGTTCTGCACATGGCACCGTATGTATGTCAATGCTACTCTCTCAGTCTGTCCCACCCTCTTCTTCCCTGCTGTGTCCACAGCGCCGTTCTCTACGTCTGAGTCGCTCTTCCTGCCCTGCAAATAGGTTCATGAGTACCATTTTTCTAGATTTCATTCAAATGTGTTAATATATGATACTTGTTTTTCTCCTTCTGACTTACTTCACTCGTATGACAGACTCTAGGTTCATTCACATCACCACAAATTTAAATAAACTTTTAATTTTAGAATTCAGAGAGAAGTTCCAGATAACACATAGAGTTTCTCCGCACCCTTCACCGTTCCACTACCACCCCAGTTAATATCTGTAGCCACGCCACACCTGGCCATACTAGGATATCGACATGGGCATCCTGCTGCGCACTGAAAGCCAGACTTGACTTGGATTTCACCAGTTTCCCATCGGCATCATCTTTCTGTTCCAGGATCTAATCCAGGGTGCCCCACGGCATTTAGTTGTCACCCTAGGCCCCTCTGCTCTGCGACAGTTTCTGAGTCTTTCTCTTTAGGAAGACTGTTCTAGTGTCCCGAGAATGTCCTGCAGCCAGGGGTGTCTGTTGTTTTCCTAGTGATTAGACTGAGGGTAAGGGTCTGGAGAGGAGTTTCGCAGATGTGAAGTGTCTTCTCATCCTATCCAGGAATAAATGGCATCAGTGTGACATTGATGTCACTGGTGATTTTAGCCTCCATCACTTGGGTAAGGTAGAGTTTGGCAAGTTTTCTAGTTTAAAGGTACTCTTTTCCCCTTTCCCTCCTGTTTTCTTCAGAACCGAGTCACCAAGACACTTTATAGTGATGCCACAGCCTCCTGTGGGCACACTCCTCCAGTGGGCTGCAGCCACCCCTCTGCCTGGTGAGGCCGTCCTTCCCAGGGCTGTTCTGAACCACTGGGGTGTCCACACACCATGAGAGAGAACAGAGGTCCCTCTGACCTTGTGTCAGCAATGTGCGAACCTCAATCCACCTGAACCATCTCTTGCCTTCGAGGCTTGGTTTTCATGACTTCGAAAGTTACCTTAGTGATGGAGTTCCCAGTCAATTCATAAAGGAATTTAAAATTTTTCATTCATAGAGGTTAGCACTAGTGGCCTTAAGGGAGGCCTTGAATGGTTCTTAATTACTCTCCAAATGCTGTTGAGGCTCACCTGGCCGTTCAGAGATTACTGCCTCCATCTGCAAATGGGCACCCTGCAGACTGCAGCAGACACAGAGCTTTTTGGTCTGGTGTGAACCAGACTTTCAGTAACGCAGAGACGGTTTTGTTGTGCTTGCTCTTCAGGGTGTGATGCAGGGGACTGTGCCCTACCTGGGCACCTTCCTGACTGACCTCACCATGCTAGACACTGCCCTCCAGGACTACATTGAGGTGAGTTCCAGGCCAGTGGTGCAGGTGGATCTGTAGCCTTCCCATTGGTTGCCCAAGAGAGATACACTTTTGTTCACGTCAAGTGGGGCTTCGCAGCTGGTGCAGAGGGTAAAGAATCTGCCTGCAGTGCAGGAGATGTGGGTTCAATCCCTGGGTCAGGAAGATGCCCTGGAGAAGGGAATGGCAACCCAATCCAATATTCTTGCTGGGAAAACCCCATGACAGAGGAGCCTGGCGAGCTATGGTCCATGTGGTAGCAAAGAGTCAGACATGACTGAGCGACTGAGTGCATGCACACACACACACACACACACACACACACACACACACACATATCAACTGAGGGCTCTTCATGAACATGGCATTGTACTAGATGCTATGGGTTATACAGAGATGGGTGATTCCAGCAGTGCCTCACAATCTCGTGGAAGGTGTAATTCAAAGCAGACAGTGATGGATGGAAATAGTAAGAACTCAAACAGAAATGAAGTGGGAGAAGAGGGGAAGCCTCGATTGGTTCCTTAGGCACAGAGGTCATGGCATGGCGTTATGAAGGAGTGGGCTGGAACATTGTCAGTGTTTTATCAAAAGGGAAATCACTTCTGTATAACATCATTATCAAAGTTAAGTTTCAGTTCTCCACCCCTGCCAACTTCTAGTCTCAGTGGGCTGAATTTAACTTTTCGATCATTGGTCACTCCAATGATTTTTAAAGTTAAAAGTCAAATCCTGCCCAGTGTTGGGTAGAACTTTGGCAGGTGGAGCTGAGGGAATAATATGCCCCCACGTTCTACCTGCTGAGATAGGAAGTCAGTCAAATTCATGAGTTTTCAGGTATCCTTTTTTGTTTCATATTATTACCTTCCCTTTCTCTCTTTTTCTCAAAATGGGAAATGAAGTGAAGCCTAGAAAGACCAGCTGCTTGTTAGTAACAGTAATAGAATATTAGATGGAGAAGAGATTTGATATTTGAAATGAAACTTAAGGATTTCTCGTGTATTTCTTTATCTCACATTCCTGGTTATCACGTGCAGTCAGCCGGTGTTTTACTCTATCATAGTTAGGAGTAGCAATTATCTTGCAAATTCCCACCTCCAGGTTCATTATAAATGTTGTGGACATGCTCACTCAGAGAGCAGTGCTCCATATCTATTCACGTCCTCTGCCTCAGAAAACACTATCAGGGTTGGGGAACTTGGGAGTGGGGAGTGACAAATGCTTTAAAAGTTAAATTCAGCCTATGAGACTAGGAGCTAGGGGGCTGGAGAATTGAAACTTAACTTTGTTGATGAGGTTATATAGAAGTGACTTCCCTTTTGATAACACATTGACACTTTGGTTTCCAGTATGAGTCAATGACCATCTGTTTTTGTTGCTTTTGGTCAAGAAAAAAAAAAAAAAAAGTGTAATGGAACATTTACCCAAGCTTTTGCCTTTACTGGCTCTGCAAGTATATTTGGATTCTATGTTGTAAGTCCTTTGTCATTACTGTTTCAGGCATTGTAAGAGAAGGCTGTCTGCCTATATCTTATCATATTTTTCTTTAAGCAAATGATGCTTCTCTTCTTCCAAAGTAGCCATAATTACTGTCATGAATAATTGTGACTTTATTGTCCCTTTGATCTATTTTAACAAAAACCTAGCACAAAGAGGGCTATGTTTCAAAGTAGTTTGGTTTGTCATTCTTTTCAAAAAAATTTCTTTCAGGGTGGACTGATAAACTTTGAGAAGAGGAGAAGGGTAAGTAGGAGTCTTGGCTGTGGTTTTCCATTTTACTTCATTTGGGCATGAAAAAAAAGAGAAGTGAAGGCTTAAGTTTTTTGTTGAGGCAGAAAAAAAACACATATGGAAAATGTATCATATAGCATTGTACTTGGTATGCTCTTATGCGTTATTGCCCCAGAGCCCTCGTGAGGCAGGTTTTATCATTCTCAGTTCAAGGGTGAAGAAGCCAGGACTCCAATGAAGTAACTTGACCAGAGTTACCTGGTGGCACAGCCAGGGTTCACATCCTGTCCTGTTTCTCCTGAGCCCACATTTCTTCCTTTACCCCCTCATCATCACCTTCTTTACAATCAGCCTCAGCAATAACAGGTTTATCCCATTAAGAAGAAAGTGTTTCATAAGAGTATATGATATAGAAGGGTTACTAAAGATGGTTAACTCTGGTAGGCCTATTAGAGAGAGGAAAGGAAATGGTCTTCATTGTTACATGTGGATAATTATTCTTTTCCTTTCCTATCAGCATAGGAAGGGGCATTCAACATCAATTTGAATTTTTCTGTGAAAAGTAGAATAGTTCTGTACAGAGAGATAAAATAGAGCTTTGAAAATTTGCTATGGTTTTAGTGTTACCCTGGTATATTTAAACAATCCCAAGGGAAATTAGTGAGCAAAATAATAATATTACCCCATGGAACTCTCATTGTTCTTTAGTTATTCATTCATTCTTTCATCCCACAAGCGTTTCTTGCAGACCTAACACTGGATGGGAAAGTGGGATAGGTTTAGGGATTGCATCAGAAAAAGCCCAGAGCTCCCTGCCCTCATGAAGTTACAGTAAAGGAGGTAGGTAGGCAAAGAGGCAGTTATCATGCAACCTGATAAGGGCTTATGAGCAAAAGTAGTGGGTATTAGAGGAGCATATAGGAGGGGCATTTATCCCCAACTTGTGGGGTCAGAGAAACTTCCAGGAGTAAATGACATTGCAGTTAAAACCAACGTTTCAGGAGCTAAGCAGGCTGAACTCATAAGTAACAAGAGACAACCACTACCCGAGACAAATGTAAGTCTTCTGTCCCTGGTAGCATGTGATGACGAGTGCTTCTTGCGGATGCTGAGGCCAGGGTGGGAGGTCACTGCGTGGGAAGTTGATGCCTATGGAATCTGCTAGTTGTTGAACTGCTTCTGTCTTGTAACCATCAAAACCAATTCCATTACTGCCTCCACAGTTACCTATCTTTGTCCTTTCTCTTCAGAATAACCCTAGAGGGGAATGTCTTTCATTTTAAGACTAGCATGTTAAACTTTTGAAAAGTTTTAGTATAAAACCTAAAGCTAAAGCTTATACTCATTGCTGACTTTAAAAGTCTTTATTGAAACATCTGAAGAAGGATAAATAATTTTGGACATAACTATACACTTGCTGCTCTTATGAGCTTTAAAAGACTGAGTTAAATGATTTGCTAGAGTAGTAAAACCCCAAGAATTCAGGAAATCTAAACATTCAAGTTTATGAGGCTCTGGATTATTTAGATATTCAACCGTACCAAAACTTACTTATCGAGGGCATAAGGGTTGAAGAAGATGGGAATGGAGAACTTGGGAGCTTCCTGACTCAGAGTAGTTTTTTTCTTTTATATTTTATTGAAAGTAGATTTTTAAAACACATTTTAGAAGGATTCATCCTTTAAAAAAATAAGTTTTCTGTCCCAAGAATGGAAATGGAAAAGAGAAATAGTAAGTCACTATGACTTCAGGTCATACCTACTATGGGTCGCCTTGGGAACTTGTTTTATTCATGTAAAAAGGCTTTTTCAGAAAGAAAGGGTACAAAGCATAGACAAAAGCCAGTGAGTCAGAATTCAAATGTGTGAGTTATTCAGCTGTTTTATTTCTAAGGCAGGCAGTGCTTTATAAGCTTCCTCGATGATTTTGTCCATTGTTTACTCTACCACGGTATGTTTTCATGTACAGAAGATGTATATTTCGTTGGCTTTTTAGTTCACTCTTTGGTGCTCTGAGGGATTCCCTGGTGGCTCAGATGGTAAAGAGTCTGCCTGCAATGTGGGAGACCTGGGTTTGATATTGGGTCTGGGAAGATCCCCGGAGAAGGACAATGGCAACCCACTCCAGTATTCTTGCCTGGAAAATCCCATGGACGGAGGAGAATGGTGGGCAGTCCATAGGATCACAAAGAGTCCAACACGACTGAGCAACTTTTACTTTCTGCTTCAGGAATTTGAAGTGATTGCCCAGATCAAGCTCTTACAGTCTGCCTGCAACAGCTACTGCATGAGCCCAGATCCAAGGTTCATCCAGTGGTTCCAGAGGCAGCAGCTCCTAACCGAGGAGGAGAGGTACGAGACCCATTGTCCTTCGGGTGGAGCTGCAGTGTTGAGTCAGAGGAATACCCCATCTGGTCACTCACCTGGCCATTTATTCAATAGCTCTTTAGTGAGCAGCAACTAGGTTTTCAAAGGATAATGGTGTAGCAGAAAAACTGAACTGCCAGCATCAGAAAATGTGTTTTCAGATTCTTGTGCTGTACCATTCATTTATCTTTGTCACCTTGAAAACAAGTCACTTATTCTCCCTGATCTTCAGGATGCTCTTCTGTAAGATGTCTGTTTGAGAGGATTAAATGTAATCTTCTTTGAGACAGCATCATTGCCATCACTATTGGTCACTATTGGTAATTGGTACTAGATTGGTCACTATTGGTAACTGGTACTAGCTTTGAGGGAGTGTTCAAGGGGGCAGGAGAAACAAACTCATGAAGAGTTGAAATAACAACAATGGGTAATCAAAGTGCTGCAGGACCCACAGGCAGGAATAGTTCACTTGGCCAAGGATGGGGGAAATGGGGAAGAGCTCATAAAGGCATTAACATCTGGGCTAGGCTGTGGAGGAAAGAAAAGATTTCGTCAGGAGAGCTGGAGAAGAACATTCCAGACAGAAGAATGTGAGCAAAGGTCGGGTGCCCTGACAAGCTTGACATTTGGAAGAATGGTTAGAACACTGGCGTGTCTGATTCATGAGTGGATGGGTTTCAAAACAGAGGTTGATGAGCCTGGAGAGTACACTAACTGCAGTGCCTTGAACGTTGGCCTGTCAGAGGTGTGTAGCTTTACCCTATAGTTCAGAGGATTAGAGTTCACAGGCCTTATCCAGCCTACCAGCTGTTTTCACATACTTAAATGGCTGAAAAAGAGACAACAGAAGAGGACTATCATGTCATGGGATAGTTATTTGAAATTGAAATTTTAGTATCCGTTGATAAAGTTATAAGGGCTTCCCGGGTGGCTAAGTGGTAAAGAATCTTCCTGCCAATGCAGGAGACACAGGACATGTGAGTTCCGTCCCTGGGTTGTGAAGATCTCCTGGAGGAGGAAATGGCAACCCACTCTCATATTCTTTCCAGGGAAATCCCATGGACAGAGGGGCCTGGCGGGCTACGATCCATGGGGTCACAAAAGAGTCGGCCACGACTGAGTGACTGAGCACACACACACACAATAAAGTTGTATTGGAACGCAGCCCATTCATCTCCCTCTTGTTTATGGTTGCTTTCATGCTTTCAAGGCAGAGCTGAATAGTTGCAGCAGTTACCACATGGCCTGCAAAGCCTAAAATCCTTAATATCTCATCCTGTACAGAACACATTTTCTGACCCCTGCTATAGAACAGGGGATTTCCTTGAAAGTTTCTCATCAGGGAAGGTGAAGTTGACTGAAAAACAAGTATTTTGCCAATGAGGAAATTGAGGTTTAGAGAAGGGCTGTAATTTGCCAGTGATAGACTTTAGATTCAAAGTCAGGTCTTCCTGACTTTACACCCTAAGCTCTGAAGGTGGTGGCACAGTGTTATGTAGATCCTGTAAACTCTATAAGCCTGCTTCCTCATTTGAAATGCAGATGTTTTCTGAGGTCCTTGGTAATGGAATGGATTGGTCCTGTTACATTAAAACCTTTGATTAAAAGAAAAAAAAAAAGCTCTTTGATTCAGAGTACTCAACAGTTAATGAAGGTTTTGTTTTTGCTGTGTATTGAATAGAAAACAAAAAAGTTATTGCATCTTTCTACGTTTTCTGGTCTGATGATCAGTATATATGAACTTCCTCTCTGTGCATCATATTCACATATGGAACATTAACACCATGGCCAGTGATTTGAATCAGAAAGTTCAGGGTCAGAATATCAGCTGTGAAACTGACTTTTTAATGATTAAAGGAACTTGTTAAACATATCCTATTTTTTTTCCTTGCGATTTATAGAAGCCCTGTGTGTAAAGTTAGTATTTGAATAATGCCTATATCAATGAATACTTCTGCTTGACCAACTACCTGGATACAGCTTTAGGTTTAAAAAGGTACACAATATTAGCAACTTATCAAGCTAATATTTACCACTTACCTTCTTCACCTGAACTTCCCAGGCGGCACTAGTGGTAAAGAACCCACTTGTTAATGCAGGAGATGTAAGAGGACGCAGGTTTGACCCCTGGGTTGGGAAGATCCCCTGGAGGAGGGTACAGCAACCCACTCCAGTATTCTTCCATGGGGAATTCCATGGACAGAGGACCCTGGCAGACTATGGTCCATAGGGTTGCAAGAGTTGGACATGACTGAAGCAATTTAGCACGCATGCACGCTTCTTCACCTACCTAGAACCAAGTACATCTCCTAACTAGAGCTACAAGCTTTCATAAGAGACATTTCAAGGCAGACATACATTCTTCTTGTGCTTATGGAAGTTATATCTGCCCTGCATATAGATGTCTGAATCTGGAGTATTTTTAATTTGGCATGTTTTGGCAATTAGAAATGATATTTCTATATTTTAATCAATAATATAACTACCTGTGTCTATTTATTGAAGATTAGATCATTTACAAATGTCTCTTTTATTTCCTATAGATAAACAGTAAGTTGAGTATACAGACACACACGTGTGGGCACACACACTCACACAGACACACAAAGTAATGGGAGGTAGCTGGTAATGGGGGAAGTAACAGGAGAAGAAATGATTCTTTCCCTGGCCCAACCATAGGCTGAGAACAATCAGGGAAACAAAAGGAGTCAGCTTTGATACAGCCAGAACCAGCAAATCCACGTGTTTTGAGTCATGCAGAACTAAACAGTCTCAACCTATATACCAGTGGGGGTTTGATGGGAGGAGGCGTATACGTCAATTTGTAAAATCTGGTTGTTAAGTCAATACCCTCTGACCTTTGTCATAGAACAACATAGTCCATATCTTGACTTTGAACAGTCAGAGCCTTCCTCTCAAAGGAAGGCAGTGAATCGTGTGGATTTAAATCTGTTCACTTCCCAAGCTCTGTCCTCACAGGCTCCCCTCTCTCCCCAGCTACGCCCTCTCCTGTGAGATCGAAGCGGCTGCTGATGCCAGTGCCACGTCGCCCAAGCCTCGGAAGAGCATGGTGAAGAGGCTCAGCCTGTGAGTACCACCCTGGGGTCCTGGGGCCCAAGGGGGTCCCAAGTGGGAGATGGGGAGAGTATTCAACAAAGTTCCTCTGAGCCCATTCACTCATTTGTTAAATCATTAATCTGTCCATCCCGACTTCAGTACCTTTCCTAGATCCATTCTTCCCCACTGTTCCCTCTGGCCTGAACCACCGTCATCCCCTGCCTGGACCACACTCCTGCAAGACCCTTACTGACTTCTGGCCGCACCCTTGCTCCAACAGTTCTATTTTCCAGCCAGTAGTCTGGTAGTGTGTTCAAATGTACCCCAGATTGTATCACTTCCTTGCTTTAAAACATCTACTGGTCTTGTTTTAAGATAGCAGGTATAGAACAGATTTGGACTCTGGGACCGGGAGAGGGTGGGAGATGGGGAGAAGATGAAATGTAAAATCAACGAACGAGTCAGTCCAGGATGATGCCTCAGTGCCTGGGACTGGAGCACTGGGATGACCTGGAGGGAGGGGGGGGGGGGGGGGGGGGGGGGGGCAGGGGGGAGGTAACGGGGGGACCACCGATGAAGAAAAGCAAACAAATGTAAAGAAGCAAAAAAAAAAAAATAAAAAAAAAAAAGATAGCACCCAAATTCCTTATCCTGTTTCACTAGGCCCAGCGTGATCTTCCACAGTCTTCTTGCCACCTTTCTCTGTCTGGAATCCCCCTTGTTCACCACAATCCAGCCCCGCTTATCCCCCAGCCCTCCTTTAACCTCCCCAGGCTCCGTGCACACTAGACGCACCAGGTGTTTGCATTAGATGTCCCCGTGACCTGGCACACATTCTCTCCAGACTCGCTCCTTCAGATGTTGGCACAAGCATTACCTCCTCAGAGAGCATCTTGTCTAATGTTGCCATCTGCCCTGATCACTCCCAGCCATGCCCCTGGTCTCCTCCAGTGGAATGTAAGCCGCTGAGAGCAGGAACCTTATCCATCGTGTTCATGGCTGTTTGTCCAGCTCAGGGCCAGGTGTAGCTAACTTAACAATACCTGTCTCCCTCTCAGTACAATCCAAAGTCTTCACAGTGGCTCTCAAGCCTCTTCAGGACCTAAAGTGTCATCCCAACCCTGTCCACGTGTTTCAGCCCTGCCTGTCCTCACCTTCCCCCTCTCTGTGCACTGCAGCCCCCCTGCCCCCAGGCTGCCCTGAGCTCACTAAACACATCCATTTTCATTTGCTGTTTCTTCTGCTTAGAACACTGTTCCCCAGATAGCCAAATGGCTCAGTCCCTCATTTACTCCACATCTTTATTGAAATGAGCCTTCCCTGACCACCTTATATAAAACTGTAACCTGTCCACGTTACCTGCCCTTGGCACCTTCTCTCACCCTTACCCACTTTGAATTTCTCCACTGCATTTACCTCCAGTTGGCATGCCGTATTTGGATGTATCTGTTTATTAAATGGAAGGCAAACTCTATGACAGCAGACATTTGTCTGTTTTTGGTTCATTGTTAACCCCAGAAAGGAACAATACATATTTATTGAATGAACAGATTGAGTCATGTGCCAACACTGTTATGAGAACAATGCATGTATTTCTCATCTGATGCATAAAATAACCTACTGCTGCTGCTGCTAAGTCGCTTCAGTCGTGTCCAACTCTGTGCAACTCCATAGACGGCAGCCCACCAGGCTCCCCCGTCCCTGGGATTCTCCAGGCAAGAACACTGGAGTGGGTTGCCATTTCCTTCTCCAATACATGAAAGTGAAAAGTCAAAGTGAAGTCGCTCAGTCGTGCCTGACTCTTAGTGACCTTATGGACTGCAGCCTACCAGGCTCATCTGTCCATAGGATTTTCTAGGCAAGAGTACTGGAAGTGGGGTGCCATTGCTTTCTCTGAAAATAACCTACTAGGTTCTACTATTATGCCAATTTTTTTTTTTGGCTGCACCACGAAGCATGTAGAATTTTAGTTCCCTAGCCAGGGATCGAACCTGCACCCACTGCATTGGAAGCATGGCATCTTAACCACTGGACTTCCAGGGAAGTCCTGATAATCAGTTTTATAAACTGGGAAAATAGGGCACAGACAGGGTGAATAGTATGCTAGTTTTTGCCAGATCTGGGCTCAAATCCAAGATTTGGCTCTAGAGCCAGGGTCATCTTTAACTGTCTACTGGAGAAATACCTTCTGGAGGAAGAGGAGAAGGACATAGAAAATAGGAGAAGAAGTGGAGAAAGGGAGAAGATGAGGGAAGGAAGGAAGAAAGAGTGATGGGGAAGGAAGGGAAGGAAGAGAGACATCAGTGTAATTAGACCCTGTGCTTTCAACGTGGCAGGTTTTATGGAAGAGTCTTAAGAGAGCCTAGTCTCTGTCTTGAAGTTGATCTCATAGACATTAAACTCTGATTAACATTAGACTCATGAATCTAATGACGGCTAGAGAGACGAGTTCAAGGAAGCAAGGATTATCATTTGATTAACAATTTGTTCTTCCCTCTGAAGATGTATACCTGTGTCTGATCCTTTCACTGACACAATCTGCGTTGGCCAGGAGTTTCGCTCTTCCCCCCACAAAGCCTCAGTAGTGCTTGGAGGTCCAAGAAAGGAAGCAACATGAAAAATGGGTCAAGAGGTGGTGGGATGGAGTTGAGACAGAGCAAAGATGTGCTTTTAAGGTCTTGGAATTTAAGCTTCTAATTCCTTAAATTATTTAATAAAAAAATCAAGCCTATCCTCATTGTTTCTACTCTTGCTATTTTCCATAGAATATGTTAGTTGCTCAGTAGTGTTCCAACTCTTTGTGACCACAGGGACTGTACCCCAACAGGCTCCTCTGTCCATGGGATTTCCCAGGCAAGAATACTGGAGTGGGTAGCCATTCTCTTCTCCAGGAGACCTTCCTGACATAGTCAGTGCTTATTTGGGTTTGGACCCATTTGCTAGTTTCTTTACATGCCATTCCTTCTTGCATCTTATGCCTTCCTTCCTGTTGTTTATTAATGGTAAATAGTCGTTGTGTGAAAAAGTCTTTATTTTGCCCTCACTCTTGGAGTCATACGGTATAGAATTTCAAGGATGACGGTTATTTTCATGCAGCACTTCAAAGCTATTATTCCATATCTCTGACCTCTGTTGTTGCTTTTGAGATGTCTGGTGTGTGTTTAATTTTTGTTTTTGGGTATTATGCCCCGGGCCCTGTTGCTTTTAAGAATCTGTTTTGTCTTTAACACACCACTGTGCAGGTTAAGTGAGGATTTCGTCTTATTGATCCTATTCAGGGTGTTCTTCCTGGATCTGAGGATTTGTGTGGTCTATGAGTTCTGGAATCTCTTCAGACCCTTCAGATACGGTGTCTTTTCCATTCCATCATTTGTCGTCTTCTGGAACTCTCCTAACATACATTGCAGGCATTTCTTCCATTCTCTGTGTTTTTTAACCTCTTTTGTTATTCATGTCTTTATATTTTGATGCTGATCTCTGAGGATTTTCTTCAGACCTGTCATCTAGTTGGCAGTTTTTCTTTTCAGTGTTTGTTTAATCCTTCCACTGAGTTTTTAGATTTAAATCACTACCTTTTTACCAGAGTGCCTTGCTCTTAACCACTGTTTGTTTCTTCTCATATGTTTTTAATGTTTTTCAACGTATTTGTTTTATAGCTTGACTCGTGGTAGACACTCAAATTATTGAATGAATGAATGCATAAATTTTTAGTTTGTTTCTGACAGTTTTTATAACCTAAAGTTCTCAGGAGTCTAGACTTGCTGTTTTGGGACTTCCCTGGTGGTCCAGTGGTTAAAACTTCACCTTCCAATGCATGGCATGTGGGTTTGATCCCTGGTCAAGGAGCTAGGATCCCACATGCCTCGAGGCCAAAAAAAGAAGATCATCTAGACTTTCTGTTTGTTATGCTTCCCTCTTTGGATAGGTTATTTTCTTGTGTGTATATTGTGAGTTCATCTTTGTCAGGGAATTCTCTGCAACCTAAGTTGAAGATATATTCCCTCAGAAAGGTGTGTTTTTTTTTTTTTTTTTAAATCCTAGTTTCTTCAGAAGGATCACTGGCTGGAGAGTTCCTAGTTCTTAGATTAGCTAAGTAGCAAATCTGAATGAGGTGCTGGCTAAAATCACATATGATTTAGGGGAGAGATTTTTCTGCTCCCTAAGCTCAGGCCAACAGATAAATTTTTCTGCTGTCTTCCTATGTCACTAGGAAGATTTTTTTTTTTTTAGCCCATCTTTTTACTAAGGGTATAGATAGCCCATTGAGGATCCTGGCTCTGTATAAAGGATGTCAGTACTAACTCTCTACCTTACATAAACAGAAGCCCTCATCTTTGGACCTTGTGTACGTGTTAGAACCCATGTGCTGAGTTTGCCAGAGCTGGCACCTCCCACTCCCCATCCAGAGCAGCTGCAGAGTTAGCTTGCATGTTCTGGTTTTCAGTTCCCTTTTAGTTTCTAGCCTGCAGGGATTTTCCTTACTGTCTTGTAAGCCCAACTTTGAAAAGAATTTGTAATGCTTCTCATCTAGTTGTTTAATGATGAAAGGGTTTAGGTTATTGGAGTTCACAGGATTGTTGGAGAAGAAGTCTTCCCGCTTGGTTTCTTGTCCACCACAGGGCCAGCCTTCTTTTTTAGCCTCTTGGAGTTCATTTTATGGTGGGAAGTGATAGGAGTATGGCCACAGAACTTTGATCCTGCCACAGTGGTTCAGGAACTCTCAAAAAATGGAGAACGACTGACCCAGGAAGACCTCAGATTAATAAGGTCCTTCCTCCAGCTAGGCAATGTGTGTCCTTTGAGGTTAGAAATAACCTGTTGGGACAAGATGTTTGCTGCAATCTGTTAGAAACTGGGCAGCAGATCTTTCCCTAAGATGATACAGACAGGGCACCCAAAACTGAGAAGACATCAAGGACTTATTAACACAAAAATACTTGCTTAATCATGGATTCCAGATTTTTACGAGCCTAAACGCCTGGCATTATGTTTTCTGCAGACTGTTTCTGGGGTCGGACATTATCACCAGTAGCACTCCCACCAAAGAGCAGCCCAAGTCCACCACCAGCGGGAGCTCTGGTGAGAGCATGGACTCCGTCAGCGTGTCATCCTGCGAGTCAAACCACTCAGAGGTAGAGGAAGGCTCCATCACTCCCATGGACACACCCGATGAGCCTCAAAAAAAGGTATATCCTTAACCCTTTTCCATAATTCCTGATGCAGGCACCTGACCGAGCATTTGCCACACGAGGAATGTCTGTTTTCTGGTTGGTCTCGCTAGAGGATTTTGCAAGTCATGTTTTGAACCAGGTGTTATAAGTAGAGTTCAGTCCAGGGACTCATTCCTTATTATAGAAAGTGTCCAGGAGTGATAAGGCTGTTGGTTCCTTCATCGAGCCTTTGAAACATCATTCCACACTCACATCCAGAGGCAGTTGAAGGACTGTGACTTGTAACGTGAGCTACTCTTTATCTGGGAGATGGAGAATTGTCTTTGAAGGAGCGAAAAGTCAAGAGCCAGAGATGTGTCAGTTTCTTGGTGTCATACCTCATCTCAGCCAAGCTTGTCCCATAGTAATGCGGCAGAGAAAACCACTCCAAACTCGGTGCCCTCAAGCAACAGCCGTTTGTTCTCTGTCCTGCATTTGCAGATTAGTTGGTTTGGCTTGGGCTTGATCATGATTTGGTCCAAGTCTTCTCTACCTGCCTCTTGTGGTTTTTGGAGTCACCCAGGGCCTGCTCTTAGCGTGCTAAATTGGATGAGCAACAGGGCATTGCACGTGCCTAACAAGCCTCTGCATGGGCTCTATCTACCAATATTTATTTTCCAAAGCAAAGTTGTGTGGCCCAATCCCACATAAATAAATGAGGTGGGGAACTATACTCCACTTCCAGTGGGAGGAAGTGTGGAGTCACAGGGCATGTAAGCAGGGGAGGGTGAGGAATGGGTAACAAGGATACAATCTGCCATGGCCCCCAAAAGGAAGAGTGATGAGAGGTGATAAAGGAGTTCTCAGGGAGTCGTGATGTCCATGGCTGTAGAAATCAGTGAAAAGAAAACAAAAAGTCCACGTGCATCTCCTATACACACTTGCTTCAGTCTGTTGATCACGGAGCTTGGATGAGAGATGTCAACTTTGACGTGACTAGAACTTGCACCATTTGGGAGAGGATCTTGCCTGGCTAGACTTGCTGTGTAAGTGACTACTGGCCCCTTAGCTTATGCTGAGGCCAGTGAGGTAGAGTATTGGTCGCAGTCTCTTCATTTTGGTTAGATTTGCCATTCTGTAAGGGGGTGTGTCGGAGAAGGCAGTGGCACCCCACTCTAGTACTTTTGCCTAGAAAATCCCATGGACAAAGGAGCCTGGTAGGCTGCAGTCCATGGGGGTCGCTAGCAGTCAGACACGACTGAGCGACTTCACTTTCACTTTTCACTTTCATGCATTAGAGAAGGAAATGGCAACCCACTCCAGTGTTCTTGCCTGGAGAATCCCAGGGACGGGGAAGCCTGATGGGCTGCCGTCTATGGGGTCACACAGAGTTGGACACGACTGAAGTGACTTAGCAGCAGTAGCAGCAGCAAGGGGGTGTATGCGCTGCTTCACATTGTGTTATAAGCACCAGCAGCAAACTGGAAACCCTCAGATGACCTTGTCCTAAAGTAGTCAATCCAGGAAGGGCTCATTAGGCCTGAGATGACTCAGATGCTGCCCCAGTGGGATTTCTCACCTTCCTGTTTTGAAATCTGGAGACACATCTTTAATGCTCCAAATATTGAAGGAAAGCTCTGCAAACACCCACGGACTGGCTGTTCTCGCAGGCATGTCTCTCTAACCAGGGATGGAATCATCCTTCATGACTTGACATTCAGCACTGAATCTGTCAGAAATCTGGGATGAAGTGTCATCACTCACCTTGTGACAGGTTCTCGGGCTTTGTAGGCCCCGTTTCCGATGGACTTTGATGATGGACGTTGTGCAGCAGTGACAGCTATTGCCCACTTTGCTGTAGGGTTTCTCTCTGTGCAGGAAGGACATGGAATCACATTTGCATCTGTTGGTGCTGTGGATGTGCCCATAGGTCCTGATCATCCCTTTGAAACTGTGCAGAAGCCCCACCTGTGTCCTGTGCACCCCCTCGCCGTGTTCTTTTTGTCTCCTCCCTTACACGCTGGCTCTTTATAATTTCTTGCACAAGTCATGAATTTTAATTCTTTAGCTGAACCTTTCTCAGAGTCACAGATTTCTCTAGGTTTAAAAATGAGTAATTGAATTGGATACCAAGTAATTGCTGAGCTGCAGAAGCCCAGGATGTTAACTGGAAAGGCCTCAGTTCTGCTCAGGGCTTGGCTGGCCCGGGAGACCTCTGTGGCTCCTCCCTACCCTGAGGTCCGGCAGCCCTCCACACCCTGCCTTTCCCTTTGGCTACACTGTGAGGTCGCTTTTTTGAGTAAAGTGTAATTTGCATTCCTTTGTCTTGGTTCCCCTGATTATGATTTCTAAACATTCGCTTCACGTTTGCTCCACATTTCTTAGATTCCCAGGAAGAATTTGGGCTCATGAGGTGGTCTGTTTAATGGTGATATAACCCAGGCATCTTCAAGGCTGTATCTTGAATATAAATATCTTTAAAATCATGAAAAAGTCTAGCAAAGGAAAAAAAAAATTATGTGGAGGAAAGGGAAGGGGGAAAAACTGAACCAGTAATTGGAAAATGGACCCTCTTCGCTACTGTGTGGTATACCTGCAAGCAAAGTCAGGCTGTTAAATCATTCACCACCAGTTAGTCCTTGAATTGAGCCACTAAGGTAATTCACTTGGGAAGCTAAGGGGAAAAAAAGTAAGCCATATTATGATAGAGCTTCAGTTAGACTTCTGCATACCAGAGTTGTCACATCAGCTGACTGGCTCTAACTAAACTAATGATGCGGTTGAATTTAATATATGGTTATGCAATAGGAAAAAGTCCATAGGAAATAAAATAGAGTAGACTTCATTTTACTTGGAGGCCAGATAATCAGAAAACTAAATTTCTGTACTTTGTTTCCATGGGAGAGTAGGTGGGTATAAAAGAAATTAGTAAGTTTTCTATTTTTTAAATGACCTCCAGATTATCTTATTGGATTAATGTGGTATAATTTAGCATAACTCATTGAGAAATTATTTGTAATTTTCTATAGTAAGAATTGATATTTTAAATGATTCAATTAATGATTTTTTTATTTGGGTGGGGAACACCGCCTAATGAATTGGGGACAATCCTCTTTCTTTGTTAATTGGTGTTGCACATATAAGAACTCTGTCATGAATCAGAAAAACACATTAACTCTAGTATATCATTCCTTAATTATTCTTGATATGCAACATGAAATGTGTACAGTTCGTTCTAGAAACAAATGTGGTTAAGGGTAGGCTCTGTTCCCTTGGGCAAGTCACTCTGTTTCTCTGAATCAATTTCTCTCATAATGCTCTGAATTTTGTTCTTGAGATAAGATACCCGAAAGCTCATCGCAGACCTCACGGTGCTGAGCATCCCTGAGTCTGGCGCACTGTGCTCCTTCACCACCTTATCATGGTCTGTAGACGGCCTTGGTTACGCCCTTGCTACGTGAACCTGGCCGTGGGAGCCGGGAAACTTGAGCCACGTCCTGATGGTGCTGTCAACACCTGTGGCCTCAGGTGCCTCAGCAGCAGAGAGAGAGTGGGGCCAGGTGATCTCCAGGGCCCTTTCCAGGGCTAATGTTCCATGCAGAGCTGGATAATCTGTGGTCCTTATCATAGAAACATCTAAAAATACAAGCCATTTCTCTCCTGCTCTGAAAGCCAGTGGTGAAGTAGAATCACAGTAGAAATGATCTCTGTGGGCAGGTCAAACATTCTTCTTGCTCAAGGCAGGAGGATGGGGCTTTCCTCCTGCTCTGTAATCTTCCGGCTTCTTTGGGGAGTTTATGTTGCCTCTAGTTTCTGGTATCTGCTGCCATCTGCTGGTTAACCTCCTTCAGAGCAGCTCCTCAGGAAATGAGAGGACCTCGTTGGCTCCCAGGATGCAGAGTGATTCTGCCCTGGGTTCTGAATCATTGACAGGCCTCTGCCATGGGAGTGCGTCCATTAGAGATGAGACGCATGTGTGCTGTGGGCTGTTGTAGAGCAAATAACTGAAGTTTATTAGTCTCGACATTGCCCTCTGCTTTGCAACTTAGCACACTGTTGGCCAAGGTTCTAACAGTTCAGTTTCCTTCTGGGGTGTGTTTACTCTTCCAGCTCTCCGAGTCCTCCTCCTCTTCTTCCTCCATCCACTCCATGGACACAACTTCCTCAGGGATGTCGTCCTTGATGAACCCCCTCTCCTCCCCTCCGTCCTGCAACAACAACCCGAAAATCCACAAGCGCTCTGTCTCTGTGACGTCCATTACCTCGACAGTGCTACCCCCCGTTTACAACCAGCAGAATGAAGACACCTGCATAATCCGCATCAGCATAGAGGACAACAATGGCAACATGTACAAGAGCATCATGGTAAGGCTCTCAGACCACCACCCTGAGTGCTCACCTGCCACGTCAGCAGACGCACGTGCATTCGTGCCAAACGAATATGTGCCACCTGAAACAAGGCCAGAGTCTCCCTGGATATAGGCTAAGAGCATGTTCTTTAAACTTTGTATTTTATACCGAAGTATATAGCCAGTTAACAATGCTGTAACGGTTTCAGATGCACAGCAAAGCGATTCAGTTATACATACACATGTATCTATTCTTTTTCAAATTCCTTTCCCATTTAGGTTGTTACAGAACATTGAGCAGAGTTCTATGTGCTGTACAGTAGGTCCTTGTTGGTTATCCATTTGACATATAGTGGTGTGGACATGTTCCTCCCAAACTCCCTAACTACACCTTTCCCCCACCCTTCCCCACTGGCAACCATAAGTTCCTTCTCTCAGTCTGTGTCTGTCTTGTAAATAAGATCGTTTGTATCATTTCTTTTTAGATTCTGCATATAAAGGATATCATATGATATTTCTCTTTCTCTGTTTGATTTGCTTCACTCAGCATGACAATCTCTAGGGCCATTGATGTTGCTACAAATGGTGTTATTTCATTCTTTTTAATTAATGGCTGAGTAATATTCCATTGTATATATGTACCACATCTTCCTTATCCATTTCTCTGTCGATGGACAGGTTGCTTGGCTTATATCACATCTTGGCTTATATAGACTAATAACATATTTATGTAAAAATGTGCATATCAGCAGTGTATATAAGATACAATTTTTTATGTCTTAAAAGTTGCTAAACCTTATTCATCCAAGTCATTTTCACCTTCTTCAAAACTCTCAATTGGGGTGACTACATAAATGTATCCCAGGGACCACGCAGCTGCTGCACACCTCCTTGGAAGTCTTCCCAGGGACTTACGTGTCCACATGTCTAATTGAATTGCCATGCGTCCTTAGCAATATCTTGGTGGTAGGAGTTTTCACCTCTAGTCACTTGGAGTCACATACAGTATAAGTGGATGATCAAGCTGGACGTATAGTTTGTGTCCACAAGGAACTATACCTAAAAATAAGTGAGACTGGCCTTTTTGAGCTTCTTGTAAAAAGTGTGTGTTTCTGGTCATAGTCCCTAAAATGTGTTTTAAATAATGGCAGACTTTTTGGATTACAAACCATGCCTCTCCGGGTATGTAAGGTCTGGTGTGTTTATTACAAGAGCAGACTCCTTATCTTAAAGGACATAATGTAATGAAAAGCAGACTCTCTACACCTGAAACTGATAAAATACTATCATTCAGATGAAAGAAAAGCAGACTCCCTGTAGTAGAATCCCACAGCGACTCCTGTATCTCTCCCCAGCTTTACCACTTGCCTTCTTTGAGGGCACACTGACTACTTACAAGCTCAGCTCTGAATATGACATAAATGATGTGGAGGCACTGTCTGTGAACATCTAAAGAAAAGCTTTACTAAAGCATTCACTGAATCAACAAAATGCTTCATGACCATTAGTTATGTGTTAGTCCCTGGACCAGGCTTTGGGAGTAGGGAGACGAATGATACATTTCTGTCTTTGAAGAATTTATAATCAAAAAGGAGATTGTAAAGCACTTTTCAAAACATATTAAATATTCTAATAGAGGTCCGATCAGATTTTCCCCAGGCCTACGGGCCACGCGAAGGCATTTGCATTAATCCTGCAGGCAGGATTAATGTCTTATCGAAGGCTTTTATGTAGCAGTCAGATTTGCTCTTTTAAGAAGTAACTGGCATTGTGGAGACCTCATGCTGGAACACAGGCGGGTAGATTAGAGATGAGGGAGCAAATTAGAAGCTGCCATCATATTCCATGTAGAAGTTGATAAGGGTTTGAAAGATGGTCATGTGGCTGGAGATGATACAGATTTTTGAAAGTTTTTGTAAGTTAGAAGTGTAGGATCTATCCATTTAGTTATCAACTTTTTGGTTCCTTTTTGGGGAAGTGAAAGAGGAAGGATTAAGGTTAGCTGGATGGTGGTGGTCCCGTCAAGTGCCATATAACTGCTGGAGGAGGAGGTTTGGGTACACTCACATTGGAGGTCACTGCAGGACATCCAGATGGCGTGGTCTTCCTGGTAGATAGTCAGAAACACAGGTTGGTGCAAGGCCGGTGCTGGGTCAAACACTAGGGGTCGTCCAGCCCCACGGGGTGGATGGGGTCTTGCAGGGGAGGAGGGAAGGCTGAGACAGAATCCGCGAGGTGGTGACAGAGGGGCTGATAAAGGAGTGTCAGGCGGAAGGGGAGCTGCCAGGCAGCCAAGGTCATCGGAGTTACTCTGGTATTTTCAGGGTCGTTTATTCACATGGCTTCTCCCACATGCCGTCCAGGGAAGTAAATGCCAGCTGTGTAACCAGTGTCTCTGCACTGAAAGGAGCTGAGAACTAAACACCTGGGACACAGTCAATGTGGATGAGTCTCTAAAACACCCTGTTGAGCCAGAGAAATCAGATACACTGCATCCTGCAAGGGGTCTGATCTTTCAAAAACAGGCCTGGCTTGGGGCATTAGAAAACTAACCTCAGGGAAGGGCACAGGGAATGTTTTGAGATCCTATATAAGGTGTTAGAAGGAGACATCCAGGCACAGTCCAGTATTGTAACCACCAGCCCTGTTTGGCTAGTGAGGGTTTGAAATGGGCAGAGGCCAAATTGAGATATGCTGTGAGTGTGAAATGCACCCAGATTTTGAAGACTTGGTACAAAAAAAAGGAATGAGGATGTAAAATATCTTATTAACAATTTCATATTGATTATATGCTGATATAATATTTTGGGTATGTTGGATTAAGTAAAATATTAAAATTAATTCCCCTTTTGAAAAAAATTCAAATGTAGCCACTAGATATTTAAAATTACAAATGAAGCTCATATTGTATGTGTCTACGGGACGGTGCTGGTTTAGTATATCAGCGTAGGGCCGTGTGGCTGAACTCAGTGCTATCCGTGACGATCAGTTCTCCGGTAGCTTTTATGGTAGAAAGTAACAAACCCTCAAGGAAAGCCTTTGGCCATCCCATCCGTATGGACACACCTGAGGAGGTTTAAGATAAAGAAAACAAGGGTAGCCTGGCTTTCTCCTTAAGTAGGTTCAAAGCTGACAGCTGCACCTAACATTAACCATGAAAGTGAAAAATAAAAGTGTTAGTTACTCAGTCATGTCTGATGTTTTGTGACCCCATGGACTGTAGCCCACCAGGCTCCTCTGTCCATGGAATTCTCTAGGCAAGAATACTTGAGCGGGTCGTCATTCCCTTCTCCAGGGCTTCCTCCTGACCAGGGATTGAACCAGGGGCTCCTGCATTGCAGGCAGATTCTTTAATAAGGATGTGCCAGATGTTTTGGTGCTACACACTTGAGCAGGGTCTTTGTCACTTACAGGGAGCCCATTGTAATGCCTGTTATTTATTGTATCACAAATACAGCTGCTTCTCCAGACCAGAGAGGGGCCCATGGGCAACATCCTCGGGCTCACAATGACAGTTTCTTGGAGGAAATCAGACTTCTTCTCTTTTTGGCTCTCTCTCCTCGTGCCTCCTGGGGAGAGCAGCTTTTACTTTTAAGTAAGAAAAATCTGTGTTTTCTCTTGCTTTCTTTCAAATGTAAAGAAATCAGACAAGGGATAATATGAAAGTCAGCTCTCCCTTCTCCTGTTTCTCTGAGCACCCTGGAAACAGCTGATTGATGGGCAGAGATGAAGGGGAGACTTGGGCTGAGAGGAGCTTTTACTTGTACTTTGAAAAATGTTAGACTTATTGTTTGTAAACACTCAGAAGCTAATTTTTAATTGAAGCAAAGTTTACATACAATCACATAGATTTGAAGTGTTCTAGTCTTTGGATTTTTATAAGTATAATATATATATATTTATTTAACTACCATATGTGTGTATATATATGTTTATATGTATGTTTATATATATATATGTATGTAACCACCATATATCTATCTATATATATGTAGCTGTCATATATATGTATTTATCTATGTAACCACTATATCATGTATATATGTGGTTATGTATATGTATATGTAACCACCACTGCAAGTCCAGATAAATAACATTTTTCATCCACTTATCCCTTCTTCATTCCCTAATTCCCTTATGCCCCTCCAATCCTGCTTTAAGCTTAGCTGAATATGAGTTTAGCTAAAGGTAGCTTTCTGACCCCACAGGTTAACTTGGCCTGTTTGGTGAGAACAGCCTCCTGCGGCATGTTGTCTTCCGTGTCTCCTTCCTCTGGCTGTCTGTGACGGGTGTGGGATCCATCACATTGTTGCATGTGCTTTGTGGGATTCATCACGTTGTGTGTTTCCGTTCCCTTTAGCTGTTACGTCATGCTCTGTCGTGAACACACAGCACTATCTTTATCCTCCCCTGTTCTCCTGTCGATGGGGATGCAGGATGTCTTCAGTTTGGGGCTGTTATGACTAAATCTGCTGTGACAGCTTGTACAGAAGGCCTTTTGTGGACACACTCTTTGATTCCTCCAGTAAATATCTAGAGGTGGGCTGCCTGGGTTGTGGACTCACCTGTGCTTTTTGAAATGGTCAGTGTGTGGAACCGTGGCCATTTCTAACCCACAGGTTGTCACCGGTGCTCAACAGGTGAGGGTAACCTTGGCGCAGGACTGAAAACGCTGTGCATTCCCCACAATTCCCTCATACACATTCTTCCATTGGAACCTCCCCTGGAAGTGATAAGGCACCCCGGGCTGTCTCTCCTGTTTGAATGGGGGAAGACACTGTGGCTCTGCGAGAGGAGCTGATGGAAAGAGTTGATGACCTGTCTTCTGAGGGTAGAGCCGGGACTGGAATCCAGGAGAGCTGGCTCGTGGTCCTTGCTCGTTTCGCTGGGCTATTTCTCCTGGGAAGGCGCAAGACAGCAAGAAGAAGCAGGTCAGGAAAACTCTTCCAGGAAACGCAAAGTTAAATGCTTTACACACCCTTTCATTTGGCTTTCCAGTTGACGAGCCAGGATAAAACTCCCGCCGTGATCCAGAGGGCGATGCTGAAGCACAATCTGGACTCCGACCCAGCCGAGGAGTACGAGCTAGTGCAGGTCATCTCAGAGGACAAAGGTAGGCGCGTGTCCTCTCAAACCAGGTCGCCCCCGTGTGAGAAGACCCTACGTGGGTACAGTGTCTATTTTAAATGGAACCAAGTTGGGGGGGTATTTTTGTTTACTTACTTATATAATTAATTTTTTGTTAATTGTCATTGGAGTAGAGTTGCTTTACAATGTTGTGTTCATTTCTGCTCTAGAGCAAAGTGAATCAGCTATATGTATACCTATATCCTCTCTTTTCCAAGTAGGGGTTTTGAATTGCCCAAGAGTGGAGTTGTGTGGGGAACCATGCCATCACCTCATTTGTTATTAATTCTCTCAGGCCAGCCCCGGAAAAAAACCTTGTTTTTGCTGCAGTTTTGCTAACCATGCCTCCCACCCATTCTCTGTAAATTTCTTGTCAAGCATTCTTGTAGGAAGACGTCCCTCCCTGTGTGGGGTAGGGGTAGGTGGAGCCTGTCTGGTCTTTGCCAGTGGCCGTCTACCTCCGTTACCCAATAATGCGTGTCCAGCTTGTATGTGAACCTGAAATGTAGCAGTTTCTACAATGACGTCTCATTGTTTCAGTTAACCATTTATGAGAATTCAGCCTTTGCTCTTTACTCACTTGATCTTCAAGTAGCAAAAGCTTCTGATGCCAGGACTGTGGAAGGTTCTTGACCTCACGCTTATTGAAGCAAAGAGCCGGTGAATATGAAATGCAGCAGTTTGCCAAGGAATCCATTAATTAAAGAAATGTCCTTCATGGAAACTCTGGGCAGATAATCCCCCTGAATATATCAATTTGTTAATCTGAATTGGGGTTGTCTTTGTTGAGAGAGCTTCCCTGGTGGCTCAGACGGTAAAGCATCTGCCTACAAGTTGGGACACCTGGGTTCGATCCCTGGGTGGGGAAGATCCCCTGGAGAAGGCATTGGCAACCCACTCCAGTACTCTTGCCTGGAGAATCCCATGGATGGAGGACCCTGGTAGGCTACAGTCCATGGGGTCGCAAAGAGTGGGACACGACTGAGCGACTTCACTTTCTTTCTTTCTTTGTTGAGAGGAGGAGGCAAACTGGTAGGTGATTTCTCTGTGCCACGGCACATCCGAGAAAGTGACTCGAGCAGAATCAGTCTGCTTTCCAAGTGCAGAAGGAACAGCCAGTACTGTTGACTGAGGCCAACCCTGTTTGCTGACTGACCCAACACACTGACCAGCGCAGGTGTCTCGTGGGACTGTTCTCCAACAAGCATTCCCCCTATAAAGGAAAAGAAAGAAACTCTACAAGGTGGGGATTTGCAAAGGGAGCAGCTACTCGTACCCCATTTACCTAAAAAATCACCCAGGGCTGTCATCTCCGACCCAGACAAGAGTGGGCCAAATTAGAATAATAACCTTTTCCAAGCAATAAAAAGCCACAGCCTCAGAGAAAACTGTTTTTCCCACTGTCTCTTGGAAGTTTTCTCATTTATCCAGCTGAGCCCAAGGTTGTAGGGCAAACCTTTCTCAGTTATATCTTTTAGTGTAATTACTGTTAAAAACCTAAGTCTACAAAGTGGTCTCTTGGGTTTTGCCACTCACATCACTCCCAAGCCGATGCAAGGTGAGACTCGGTGGGTCTGAAGATCCAGGAGTCCCGAAGCACAGCTGGGGCCCAGCTTCATTCAGCACTGGGTGGTGGCGGGTGGGCGGCTTGACCTCTCTGGGCCTTGGTCTATAATTACTTAAATGGAGACAGTACCCTACTGGCCCCTCATGCATCATGGGGAGATGGTGACAGGAAATAATGTACCCGAAAGAGATACAGTACAGATATATATATATATATAGCTGTGAGGTAAGTTGTTACTGACCTCAGGAATATGTGGGCAAGAGACTGGGGACACTTTCAGGGAATTATTCTTTATGGAACACTTGTGCAAAATGTAGCAGAGTCCCTCAGAACCTGATTGCATCAGTCTTGGAGGTGGAATCTCAGTGTTTGATGTTAACATTAGTTTGACTTACTCCAGTTCTGCAATCACAGACCTCACCTGGCTGCCTCCCTTACTCCGCTGCTGCAAAGCTAGTTTTGCACATTTTACCTCTTTAATTCCCTCTTGATTTTTAAAGAAATCCCTTACCCCTGAGTGCTAAAGAGTGTATACCTTCTTTTTAAAGTAAAGATGAATTTAAATCACTTTGCTCGATAACTTCATATTATACTTGGAACAGTCCTTGTTCAGAAATTACAGTTACCTAATTGGGACTCATTGAAATAGACAGTTGTTTAAGTTTTAACAGATATAGCCTATCTTGTCTGGTTTCCCTTTAACATTAAAATGCAAGCCCTTAATGAAGCAAGCTCTCAAATGGTATAAAATACTGACTTGGTTTGGGATTAATTTAAAAATGTTCTGAAGATCCAAGTAAAGATTTCTGGAAAGTGCTGTAGATTTTCTGCCTTTTTCTCCATGTCATCGGATTCGCTTAGTCTCTGAGAAAAATTTCCTATTGGGTAGAAAATGAACCACAGAAGGCTGGAAAACCTGGGCTCTGCTGCAAGTCCTGCCATTGACTAGCTGCGCACTCAGGAATGTCTCTTAACTCCTCCAGGCTTCCGTTTCCTGTTCTACGTCCCTCCACAGCTAAAACATCCCTCATTTGAGCATTTTGTTCACGGCTTGAATTTCCAAGATTGAATTCACATTGAAGTTTTTAAATTGGGATTGGGAAATGGTTGGAACCAGTTTGCTGTGACTGAGTGATGGTCATTATCCAGCTCTGTTCACATTCCAGGAACAAACGGCTATAATTCCAGCCATGAATCTGGGCAAAATTTCCATCTGCCGTAGTCAGCGCTGGGCTGCCCTGCACGAGCTGACCACCTTCTCTTCCCTCATCTTTCTCTCTTTTTTTTTAGAACTCGTGATCCCAGACTCGGCAAATGTCTTCTATGCCATGAACAGCCAAGTGAACTTTGACTTCATCTTACGCAAAAAGAACTCTGTGGAAGAGCAAGTAAAACTGCGTAGCCGGACCAGCCTGACGTTGCCCAGGACAGCTAAACGGGGCTGCTGGAGCAACAGACACAGCAAAATCACCCTCTGAAGGCAGAGACCCGGGCCCCTCGCTGGCCAAGGGCAGGGTGGGGCTGAGAATAGGCCGTCGTGATCGCAGCTACCACTCAGTGTTAAGAGGGTCGTTGGTGAAGTGGACTGAGGTTTGTTGAGCAACTCTGGTGTCCAGGGCACTGCGATGGGCATCGTGAGCAAATCGGAGATGAGCTTGACACAGAAAGGATGACGGATTCACTGATTCTCTTTGACCTGAGATTGAAAAGCAAAATTATCCGCATTTATAAATCTATATGTATGTACACATATGTGGTATGTGTGTGTGTATATATATAAATATGAGGGATGTATGGGATATTCTGGACTACGGGAAAACAAATTTGCACAATGGCCTGGGAAGTCGAGGTCACTTTTTACAGGGAAACAAGGAACTGAGCACCTCGTCTCACACCTCCCAAGTAAATGGAATCAACCCAAGGATTACAGAATGTCCTTTGTGCCAGTATTATAAGAAGTCCAAACTATTTTTATAAAGGGAGATGATTACTTTCTCAATCAAGTGCCACCAGAGAAGAACCACTGCAGAGGTGGGAACTGCCACAGGCTGAATGAAAGGCCACGTCAGACAGTGTTTGGATGAGCCAGTGGCTTTGACCTCTGCTTGCATCGGCCAATGCATCGGCGACCCCAGGGAGGGCGAGGAGCAGCTTCGGAGGCCCCTCTGAGCCACTGAACCAGCCATCATGACGCCTCTGGAGGCAACGCAAGCCCATTTTGATTTCTGGTAACTGCATCGTGTGTCTCCCACCCCCTAAAGAACATATCACAAGCATTTCTTGCACACGTAGCCATGTTCTTTGGTAACTTATCAGCCAGAAAAGAAAGCTCAGAATGATGATGACTCACTTGGACTCTGATCCGTCTCAGAATGCCACTGCTTCATTGTTTTTTTCTGATTGCCTTCTGCATGTGAAACTATATGTCTGCAGTCTTTTGCCATCTGGATTGTAGTACCTCTATATATTAACATGCAATTTGTTCCTCAGGTGTAGAAATTCCTACTGCGGTTGACTGTGTCTGATCATTTTGAGACCTGTGAAAGATTTCTGACCAGCCATCGTTCTGTGAATAGCCCCCTGCAGATGTTCCCAGCTGAGAGCAGTGTCCTGTTTTTACTAACTTACATCTTCCTGTGCCTAGTCATGGGGACAGAGGTGGGGCTTTGCATACTACCCAGACCATTTCTAGCGAGGTACACACATTCTTCCAGATGGAATCATTAACTTTCCCATTCAGGTTCCCACACTGTATCCCAGTGTCCCTGTTTGTGACACTTTTGTCTCCAGTATCACCATCGTCCTCTCCCTTCCAAATCTGAGCTGTGCTGGGGTTTGAGCTATAAAGCCATAATATGTGGGATGTTGACATGTATACGAAGCACTTTCAGAATGTTGTCCTTTTTAAGAAAAAAAAAATTCTCAAAATACCAGTTTTTATTTGAAAAATAAAGAATAGACCCAAATAAGAAGTGCAGACTGTAATGTAGAGCTTTTTCTTTCTTTTCTTCACCAACCCCCCCACCACACTCCCCAACCCCCCTCCCCACCCCCTGTCCTGTAAAGAAAGACAGCTCCCAAAGTTTATGTATGACTCATGTTCTGTAGATAGTGATATGAACTCTTGAAGAAACACCAGGGAAAATCTAGAGATTTGTGCCCTTGGACCAAAGAATGAGAACGAGCCAGGAAGGCCTCAGATTTCCTGTAGGTCTTTCTAGGTCAGACTGTACATTGTAAAGACTGACTGCTTTCAACTAGTTGAAAGGCATTTTTTTGTTGTTTTCTATTTGCGAGGCCTGTCTGATTTGTGCTTCTGTGCTTGGAGGAGGGATGGCCAGGGTGCTAGACATCGTGGAGACTGAGGGAAATGTATCCTCAGCCTGAATTTCTTGACTTGAAGGTCAAAAAAAAAAAAAAAAAGGATGGTCAGCCTGGTTTAGAGTGCAGCTACCAAGACTTACAAGTTATGCCCATGTGCTCGCCTTGTGTATTTATACTGTATATGTAGAGTCTAGATTTATATACTGCAATGTAATATATATATATATTCCTTTTATAAAAGACAATGGAAGTTACAAGTAGATAAAACATAGCTTCATTTATTTAATGCCACTTTAAATGTCTTAAATTTGTTTCCTGGTGGACTGCCAGGTAATGCTTTTAGCTGCTGACATGCTTGTCTTTCTGCCTCTCCATCATCTGTTTACCTTTTGGTTAATAAACTGATTTGGGACTTGGTTGGCATGTGCTGCTGGACTCAAAGGGATTGTATCTGGAGTATTAACCTGGTGGATCTGGGTTTCAGATGTGACAGTCAGCATTTTGGAAGCCCACTCTGGTCCAGCGCGAGGGAGCAGAGGGAAAGCCAGGGGCCCAGTTAGGAGGGGTCCTCGCCATTGTCAAGCATCATTTGCGTTCAGAGGCAAGAATGACATCTTAGGAAATCACCATCAGATGCGACAGCTTGCTGGAGGGCATCCTTAGGGGTAGTTTGGCTGGGGACACTGTATAAAATTAAACTTAGGGTCCAAGGTAGGACTTTGCCTTCTTTCCAGCAGCCTTTCCTGAGTCTCCAGTTGCTACCGTCGGCACAGTTCTTGAAACCATCCTTGGTGCTCCAGAAGCCAGGAGGGCCTCTGTGGAGGGAAGAAGGAAGGTCTTCCCAAAATTCAATCAGACCTAGGCAAGCTTCATTCAATAAATGCTCATTGGCATTCCATCATATCTTTCCCCAAGAAAGGGATTCCTAAATAAGTCCAGATTATCAAGTTTTCTGGGTCCCTGTGGGATATAGGAGAAAGTCAAGTAGGAGTTATAATAATTGATATATTTATCAAAGTATATCAAATATATCAATATCAATGATATATCAAAGTATATCAAAGATATCAAATATCTCCTATATTTATATAGGAGAAAGTCAAGTAGGAGTTATAATAATTGATAATATGGGCAGGAAAAAGGGGGCTTTCTGTTTCTGGCACTAGGTGACTATATTGTCAAGATTATCTGACAAAATGGGTTCCCTTGTTTTGTCTCCCTCCAGAAGCAGCTTGGTGACATTTTGCCTGGAGGAATAATGTCTTAAAGTTTCCTTCTTTGGAGTCTTTTAAAATTTGCTGTGCGGCACAGGATCATTAAGAAGTATGCAGTCTTGCTTCATGTCCTGATTTCAGTGGTCTGGAGAAGTTTCCCCAATGCCAACCCTCTTTTTCTATAGAGCTGTTGCAATGGCCCCAATTACCACCTGTACCCACAGTTCCACTCTGCGAAGTTATTTCCATTGTGTTGTGCATGGCTATTTCCCCTAGGATCTCTGTTAAAATGAAATAACTTCTGGAAGGGATGGCTAGGCCAGGCTAGTCTAAAGTAACAAAGTATGAAATCTCAATAACTTAGGGTAGTTTAGTTTTCAACATGTCATAGGTATTGCCAATTGGGCAACTCTCCTTAGTGGCTCAAGGATCCAGGCAGCTTCCGTCTTACAGCTTAGTGCCATGGTTTCAGATCTTTTTCCTTCAAAATCACAGTGATGGTGGAGAGAACTCACAGCCGTTCCTGACTGCCTTAGTTCAAAGGGACCGTGTCACTTCCATTCACAGTCCATTGGCCAGTCAATGCCCCAGTCTAAGTGCAGGGGAGGTAGGAAGATGGAGGAGGACACTTGGAGTAGATGAGCATTTCCATCTCTGCCCAAAGGAGTGCTATCTTTTCACTAGGGTACACGGCTTTGTTCATTATCCACAGTCACCAAAAAGTGTTTGGAGGAGATGGCAGCGAGGACTTGAGATGGGGGCTGCACAGAGCCAAGAAGGGTTGAAGAAAGAGAGGTGCCCAGAGGAAGAAAAAATATTAATACAAGAGTAATTTAATTTTGTTTAGAATTATCCTTACAGAATTTATTTTTAACATGTGGTCACCACCAATTTTCATGCTTCTAATGTGGTCCCTACTCTACTAAACTAGGAGCTCCTTTACAGATGTAGTTGTATGTCAAATCTTTTTTTAAAAAAATCTAGGAAATTTAAAATGTTGACATATAAACTGTGAAATCAAATAGAAGCCAGGCAAATTTAATTAGACTCTGAATTAGAAAACCACCATTTGGTGTGGTTTCTCAGTATCTCTGCCCAGAAGACTGTGTGGAAGTAATTCACTTATTTAACAGTCTGAGATATTTAACATTTTCTTAAGACTTGGAAGGCATAGTACAAATCATACAGTCAACGCCCTCATATTACAGATCCCCGGGGCTGAGGCTCGGAGCAGTTAAGTCACGTGCCAGAGGTTAGGGGCAGGGCTCTGAATGACCAGACTCCACTCTGTGGGTGTCCCATGGGGCAGGGCTATCCTGACATATTCCCCAGAGCTTCCTGGAGCTGGAGGTAATGCCTGGGGTCTGCTGGCTCCATACCCAGCCTTCCAACCATGTGAAGTTCCACAGGCTGCTTTGGTTAGATGGGCATCTGGTTGGTTCTTTCAAGTCTCCTAGGAGAGACCTGCAGCTGGTCAGCTTTTATCCTGAGCATCATTCCATCTCACAGAAGGGGAAACAGGGCTGTAAGATAACATTGCAAGTTAGCTCCCACCTGGGACCCATGATGCACCCACAGAGTGGGTGAAAAGCACCAACTGAATGAGGCGTTAAAGAAGTGGACACCAGTGATCAGGACTGAGTACTCTATCACAGGCTTCTCAGAAGAAATCACGATTAATCCTACCATTGTTTCCTCCCAACAACAAAATGTTGTTCAGAGCAAAATTTTGCACTGTAGTCACAATCTCTCACAATGCTATCTGTCAAGTTGAAGAAAGAAAAAAGAATGATTGAAATTGTTTTTAGATTGCTCCGGCTATTAAAAATAATACCAAGGCATCAGTTCAAAAGGGGAGAAGCATTCTAAATGAAACTGACTCCTGCCTTGCCCCCAGATGTTGATTTCTGATCCTCATTTATACAACATCTGACATCCAAGCCTCAGAGAATGGGCCTGATCAGCTGAAAAAAAATTCAGTATATGAGATTTACTAGGTGGGAAGTAAACATTGGAGTTGCAAGCTTCTATGTGTGTGAGAGAAAGAGTTGGGGAGAGAGAGGGCAAGAAAGCAAGAGACTGAAACATTAGACATTAATGAGAAAACAAGAAATGAGGCAGACTCTCTCCCCAGAAGCTTTGCGTGCACGCAGTTTGGTGTGGGTGGGATCTCACTGCCTGGCTGACTCCCAGGCCACTTAGTATTTTATCCTCAGCAAGTCTGTTAACTATTGCCTCATCTACAAAGTGGGGATGGAAGATAGTTTCTACCTCTTGAGGTTCATGTACTATTAAATTGCACAGTGCACATAAAGCACTTCTCTCTGGCGCTGACTGCCAGAGTTCACTGCTGGTATTCCTGGGAAGCCGCCTTGCGCAGTGAGCAGCCATGTGGGGCACACGTGACACTCAGAGGTGGGCCTGCAGATGCCTGAACGGCACCCTGGGAAAATCGAGCCTGCGGCTGCTTTTGGGGAAAGACTGACTCATGGAATTGGAGGGCAGCCAGGGGGCTCTTGGAGCCTGTTCCACAGCCCTGCTCCAAACAGGCTGGGGAGAGGGGAGTGTGGGCCCAGCCTTGCCCTGCAGCGCCCCCTGGTGGGGCTGCAGTGGCACAGGGACCCTTGCTGGACAGGCTGGAAAGGGAGCCACTGGCCAGGGGAAGCAGCCCTGAGCTGGAGCATTCCCTTCCCGGAGCCTACAGTGACTTCCATCAGGCCCCCCCCATTCTTGGCTTCCCTCTGCGGTCAGGGAGGGACCATTCTCTCACCGGAGAGCCCTGCTCCCCCATTCCTTTCTCCTCCCTCCTGTCTCCACCTGAACCTGGATCTTTCCCTGAAGGATGGGGCTGTCTGCTCTGACCCTCCCTCTGGTCCAGGGATGACGCACAGGCAGGACAGTGAGTTGTTGCTGTTCCATAGGCATCAGGGGTCCCGGGCATCCCACCTGTTCCTTTGCAGGCTGTCCAGCTCACTGCCACCTCACCTCTGCATTGTGGCTGGATCGCAAGGATTAAAAGAGTCATTTTAAGAGCCAGGGTCGCCATTTCCATTCCAAGCCTCTTTTCTACTCTTTTGCCCCTCTCGTTCCCTGCCCTCACCATGGCCCCCCACCTTCCTGGCCTGTGCACGGGCCTTATTTCTCCACCAACAATGGGCGTGAGTCTGTTTTGTTATCCCCCCGGCCTTGCCCTTTCTCCTGGACTCGAACCCTGTGCTGTGCCTCTTTCCTCTCCTAATACCCTAAGGCCTGCATTCCTCTTCTGTCCTCTCCCTGCTCATGCTGTGGGCATGGTTTCCTCCTAATGTCCGTTCTGAACAGTAATATCCCCTTCAAGTCGTCACGATTCATGCTGGCAATTTACAAAGTAGTTAAAACCCTTCAGACCACACTATTAACACACACCTCTCAACTCCTACATGAAGGGCTTCCTCAAACTGTCGATTCCCTTTGGGAGAGGACACTTTGTTACAAGTTATTTTTCTCAGCTCTCTGAAGAGGGAAGAACGAGGAGAGAGGGCTGCCCAGGGCACTGTGCACTGAAAATCACGTTCCCTGATGAGCAAGAGCCCAGACTCATTCCCCTAGAAGAGGAAGCACTGGAGGAGTCTCGTCTGGACCAGCAGGGCCACGAAGCTGGTGTTCAGACATGGAGATTTGGTCAAAGTGCCCATTGCAGAGAAACCAAGCTGAAGAAACACCAGGGAGGGGCAGAAAAATAAACACAGTGAATTAAAAATAGAGAGAAAACCAGTTCTCAGAGATGATTCTTCATTCTTTCCATCCTTTCTGAGGACATGCAAGAAGGTGGCTTTGGGCTGTGAGCTGCCTGTCTAGTGTAGCAGAAAGATCTTAAACTAAGATCATCTCCGTGTCAATACACCTATGGGTATAAGACAGGCCATTCTAGGCAAATTCACAGACCAGAAAGGAAGCCAGTTTCTAGCCCAACAACAAATTTTAATGGAGCCATTCCACCACTTGCCTTGGAATCTCATTCAGTATTTAGTAACACTGTCAAATATTCCTGAAAGCACACCTAGACTATTCTTGCTGCAATTCGAGCTGTTTCCTCATTCCAGGCACATGATAAGACAAGGTACCATTTCCTCCTCCTGCCAGGAAGCCTGCACAAGCCCCTAGCCCAGCCTTACCCACAAGGGGGCAGACACCAGAAGCGGCCTGGGATCGAACCTAGGTCTCCTGCATTGCAGGCAGACGCTTTAACCTCTTAGCCACCAGGGAAGCCCACAGCATGTGAAACTGAGTCTAAAAAACACAGGTCAGAACCTATCCTGAGACCCGCAGGCCCATGGCTCTTGAGTGACAAGAGGGGAGTATACTGCTGGGTCACATAGGATATCCCATACAGAGGGCCGCTTCACCAAGGTTGAGAAGCATGACTGATCTTCCACATACATAAAAATACAAAAAAGTTTAGACAAAATGAGACAACAGAGGAATATGTTCCAGACAGAGGAACAAGATAAAACCCCAGAAGAAGAATTAAGGTGTTCAGTTCAGTCACTCAGTTGTGTTCGGACACTTTGCAACCCCATGAACTACAACCTCTCTGAGAATGAGTTCAGAGTAATGATTGTAAAGATGATCCAAGAACTCAGGAAAAGAATGGATGCACGGAGCAAAAAGTGTTAAGGTTTTAACAAAGAATTAGAAAAAATAAAGAATAACCAGAGTTGAAGATCTGATCAGATCAGATCGGTCGCTCAGTCATGTCCGACTCTTTACAACCCCATGAATCGCAGCACGCCAGGCCTCCCTGTCCATCACCAACTCCCAGAGCTCACTGAGACTCACATCCATCAAGTCAGTAATGCCATCCAGCCATCTCATCCTCTGTCGTCCCCTTCTCCTCTTGCCCTCAACCCCTCCCAGCATCAGAGTCTTCTCCAATGAGTCAACTCTTCGCATGAGGTGGCCAAAGTATTGGAGTTTCAGCTTTAGCATCATTCCTTCCAAAGAAATCCCAGGGCTGATCTCCTTCAAAATGGACTGGTTGGATCTCCTTGCAGTCCAAGGGACTCTCAAGAGTCTTCTCCAACACCATAGTTCAAAAGCATCAATTCTTTGGCGCTCAGCCTTCTTCACAGTCCAGCTCTCACATCCATACATGACCACTGGAAAAACCATAGCCTTGACTAGGCAAACCTTTGTGGAAAAGTAATGTCTCTGCTTTTGAATATGCTATCTAGGTTGCTCATAACTTTCCTTCCAAGGAGTAAGCATCTTTTAATTTCATGGCTGCAGTCACCATCTGTAGTGATTTTGGAGCCCAGAAAAATAAAGTCTGACATAAGATACAATAACTGAAATGAAAAATTCACTAGAAGCAATCGATAGCAGAATAAATGAAGCAGAAGAATGGATAAATGAACAGAAGACAGAGTGGTGGAAATCACTGCCATTGAACAAAGAAAAAAGAATGAAAAGAAAGGACAGTCTAAGTGACCTCTGGGACAACATCAAGCACACCAACATTCACATTATATGGGTTCCAGAAGAAGAGAGAGAAAGGGCCTGAGAAGATATTTGAAGAGATAATAGCTAAAAACTTCCCTGATATGGAAAAGGAAACTATTGGAAAAGATACCATGCTATGTGGGGAACCAGAGGTCATAGGGAAGAACAGAAGTGTCTTCAGAGGACAGTGGTTCCTTAAGCAAAATATCATAAAAGACACTCTGCCCTGTCAACTTCAGACATTCACTTGCAGTGCTGAGCAATCAAGTGTTCTCTTTACTACAACTTGAAACCTTTACCCCAGAACATCATGGAACTTCCCTTTCATCTACAGATCTTCACATCACCTATTCTGGCAAAGTTCATTTTTTAAAACTGTGGGCATTCTTGAAAGCTAGAGGAAAATATACTGTTTGTATGCCAAGGGATGCTTTTAACTTGCTATTTAAACAAGCCCTATACATGGGGAACAATTAATAGCTACACTGCCCTGCCTAACTCTCAGAAAGAAGGGGCTAAAATGAGGCCATTCATTTAGAAAATGCCAAATCTTGGTAGATGTGAGGGATAAATTAGGAATTTGGGATTAATATATACACACTGCTGCTGCTGCTGCTAAGTCGCCTCAGTCGTGTCTGACTCTGTGCAACCCCATAGACAGCAGCCTACCAGGCTCCCCCGTCCCTGGGATTCTAGAATAGGGAACTATATTCAATATCTTATAATGAAAAGAATGAAAGAGAAAGAAAAAAACACATATGCATAACTGAATCACTTTGCTGTGCACTTGAAACTAACACAGCATTGTAAATCAACTACATTTCAATAAAAAAAAAAAAACTCTTAAGAATTAAAAAAAGAGAAGGCACAATTTCTAGGTAATCTGTTGTTAACACATTGTACTAAAACCCACCATCATTATTTCTCTCTTTTCCAAGCAAGCAAAAACAAAGCCGAAAACAATGTGTTGGTCACCGCTGACCAGACTCCAGCCTTGTTTCAGCAGCGCCGCCTTGTCTCAGGGCCACCATCAGCCTGCTCACAGGGAGTCCCTCCCGTGTCCACTGCTCGCTTCTCATGTCTCCCCGCCCTCTGACACATTTAATCAGAACATCTCCAGGGGAGGGAGGTTCTCTCTGAAACCACCACCACCACCAAACATAAAACTCGGGTAAAACGGTTATTTCCAAGGCTGCCTGTGCCGTGCTTCCTGACTATATCACCCATAACGTGCTATCTTATCAAATGACCAGCCTCACTTTCACTCTCACTTTGTCATTAGTTAAATCTTTGGTGAATTAACTTGTCAGTTACACAGATCACTTACTTGCAAAGAATGTCTCAAAAGCACAATGTAGAAGCCTCTTGGGAAGACTCATCTTTTCAGCTACTAATTAGATGGATTTGTTCCAACTAGAAGTGAAAAGATTCCCAAGCCTGTAGCTGAATGGAAATTTTGTTTCAGACACCAACCTTTGACTGGAAGTCTCGGCATTGTCTGTCAGGAGAAAAACCAAATGTAGAATTCCCCCAGAAGCAACGGCCTCTGCATTCATGAGGACAGCCCAGCGTGGAGGGGTAGCTGCCATGCCTTGCCATCATCACTGGGTCTCAAGACTTACCTGTGGACAACTCCAGCACATAGCTGACTCTTCCATCCCGCCCCGCTCCCCATCACTCCCCAGGAGGCCTTTCCCAGCCCCACACCATCACGGTGCCTGAAAGCATCCCCCACCCTCTGTGCCCAACTCTCCTCCCTCTCCTAAACTCTCATTCAAGCTCCCAAACCCAACACAATGGTCACATCCCCAGCAAAGCTGGTCCCTCGATGGGCCCCCTTGACGGTCCCCCTCCTCAGCATGACCAGGTTCCGTGGGTTCTACAGTCACCTTTGTTTCAGCCTCTGAAAGACAACCATTCAGCTATACACAGCAGCTCTCCTGGACCACGGACCCCGCAGCAGTAGGCACCTTTTCTAGATCTCCGAGCGTCTCAGCACCCAGCACAGGGCCTGAAACAAGGTCGTGCTCACACCTGGATTCTGGGGGTCGGGGGGGGGGGAAGGGAGGAACTTGACCTGAAATTCAAAGGGGTCACTGAGGCCAACATGGCTTCTCCCATTTTTGCCCCAAGATAAAACTCTTTGGCCTGGGACAGGCGTCTCAGTATCTTTTGATGAATAGGCTGATCAACAGCACAGAAATGCAAGATGAATTCTCCCTCCTCATCCTCCCACTGGGGACCCCTGTCTCTCTGTACCTTTGAATGCTCTCTGTTTTACCCACCTCTTCAGCAGTCTAAAACATCCCCCAACTGGCCAGGAGGGCTGGTGACTACTCTCTCTGCTTTCCCACAACAAAGTGATGATTATCTCTGGCCTCCGACATCCTTGGGCCAGTGCAAACCTAGAAATCCCAGCAGTGGGGGCTGTTGACCAGCGCTGGAGGAACCGATGAACAGTCGCAGGGTTGCACATTGATTTTTAATTTGTTTCACAGCAAGCTCTAGAAGGCAAGTCATGTATCACTTCCCCACCCTGAAACAACAGAGCATGACAGACAGAGGCAGAGGCTGGGATGCCAGCTCTTGCTCCCCAGATCCTGCAGCAGGCCCCGGTGAACCAAGCAAGGCCCAGGCAGTGCGTCCTCTGCAGACGGTAGACACTCAGTCCACGCTCAGCAGCACCGGCACCGCTGAAGTCAAGGTTGTCCATCCAGAAGATTCCACCTTGCATCGCAAAATCCAGAGAGGGTTTAACTTCCAGAGGCAGACAGCAGGTGCCATGGTTGGAGGCAAAGTCCTCTGACATTGCCAAGGTCAAATGTCTTGACTTAAGGCTAGACGGGAGGGAGGAAGAGTAATGAGGTCAAGGAATCCCTGGACTGCTGAACTGGTGATGATTTTTTTTTTTTTTTAAGAAATGCTGGATCTGCAGTTCACAATGTTCACAACAAAAGAACATTGCTTGGGATTCTAGACCTGAGTGAAGAGAAACAAAGGCTGGGCTGACAAAGCCAGAACTTTATTCACAGTAGACCAGTCCTAAGCTAAAATTCTAGAATTTATCAACAATGTCTTTTAAGAATGAGAATGCATAAACCCACCAGACCAGCTGACAGGGAAAAAGAAAATACACCAATGTTCTCTATTAAACAAAACCACACAAAAATTAATTCAGTCTGCCTCCATTTCCACTCCTAATACCTCAGCCACCTCCCACTCTTTATAAAAAAAAAAAAAACAAAACCATAAAATTCATGCACACTTGCACACACTCAAATATTCAAGCAAAATACAAAATACCCAAGGAAACCTTAGGAATCACCTAAGTGTTTTTCATTAGCTCCCCCAGATGCTCTGTTTTTCTAGACAAATAATCAAGTTCTGACTGCCATGTCTAAGCAGTAAAAATCAGTCAGCTGAGATCCCCCTCCTCTGTCTCCTGGCTCACTGGTCAATGCAGAAGAACCAACCATATGTCAAGAGGGAAGGCCAAGGCTGGCGTTCTGTGGGGGGAAGCTGCCTGGTTGTCCTGCAGCCGGGGGCCTTCATGGGGAGCAGTCAGCAGTACCCTCATGGGTACACTCAGCAAGGCCGCCCTGGGGCTCTGTTCCCAAGCATGAAGCTCAGAGTCCAACACCCAGGACACGGGGAGAGGAGCCGGTGTGGACGGGATGCTTGGGGCGGGGATTTCTGGAGACTGAGTTTTACTGCTTGTGGGCATGAGAACAGATACCTGAAGCAAACCATCATGAGATATCACAGACGGCAGCACTGGAAGAGATGATGTAGTCCAACTCTGCATTTTACGTAAAATCCATTTATGGAGAAAGCAGAGAGGTGGTCTGCCCAGGATTGGGACCCTAAGAGCTTCCCTGGGTGTGGCCTATGTCAGCTGATCAGTCCATTGTTTCTAGCCAAGGTCTCTCACCTGAAGTGGAGAATCATTTGTTTCCAGAAGATCAGACTCTCCCATTCAACAGGCCTGGGAAATGCAGAAAAACCAGGTTCTGGAACCAATGTCTACACTGACCACTTCCCAGGAGTGATGAAAGCCTGATGCATTTGTTTCTTGGCCTTATCCTGCAGACTCTCCCCCAACCCCCAACATTTTGTAAAAATAAATAATTCAAAATAGAATGAAAATCCCAGGCAAGGACAGTTGCTGGCCTGAACATGTGCTCTGTCTCTCAACAGACTCATGAAATTCAAGCCTTCAATTCACTCCCAGGCTCAGGGGGGATGGGAGAGTCTGACCTGCTGGAGCAGCACATGAACCCCTGGGACAGCAATTACAGACCAGCCCTGGTCCCTTATATATTAAATTTATCTTCATAAATAGAGCATCCCAACTCAAGTGACCATAATAAAGAAAGCCAAAGCTTGAGTGTTTTCTTCAAATAGCTACACACACCCTCAAATATCTATGAAACTATATTCAATATATCCACATGGCAAACTGGACAGCTCTTTATGAGAGCTTCAGTTGTCATGGTAGTCAAAGGCCAAGTCTCAGACAGACCCAAATACCCATCCCTGTTGGATAACGGAGACTAAGATGCAAAGCTCACTTTGCAATAAGGCTCATGACAAATACCTTTAAAGAAAAAGCCCAATTAATTTGATTTCTAAATTATTTGATTCCTGCCCTCCCACCCCCCGACCACCAAACTTGGAACATACTCAAGTTTTCAAGGTCACATCTATGACATAAAATGGGCCCACCAGACCACTAGATATGGTCCAGTTGGGTAGGCTGCCGGGCCTACCCATTTATTGATGTGACAGCGTTGGTGATCACCTTTCCCTTGAGTGAGCATCTCTGAGCTATGCCATTCAACCTTAATGTGGGAACCAGCATCATGGGTAATGAACTAAAGGACAAGGTGTCTGGGTTGAAGTTCATCCTAATGGTGGCCAGAAAGCCTATCTTCTAGCCATCCTAGAAGATTTGGGTTTAGTTTCCCTATTCTCTTCCCCTGTCAAAAAATATATCAATTTTGATCAATCACATTAGACTGCTTTGGTTAGGTCACTGTAACCATTAAAAGAAACTGGAGCCAACAGATGGTTGGCCCATTAGGAAAACCAAAGTGTAGTAAGCCCTCCATGGAGCCTTCATAGCTCATCTCTGGAAGGTGCAGTGTCCAGGGAGGCTGGTGGTGGCAGGGCCTCTGTGTTCTTTGCATTGCGATGGATGCGACTTTGCTTCCGGGACTTCCAGGCGTGTGTCCTGTCCCAGTCAGTGGCCACCGTCTCATTGTCCCAGATGGTTGAAGTCTCCGTGTCACTCAGATACCCTGGCTGGCCTGTGTAGTGTGTTGGGTAGATGAGCAAGGGTTCTGCAGAGAAGGCTTTCAAGTCCCTGGATTCGTAATGCTCCATGTACTCAGCACTGAAAACAAGAGGCAGACAAGTGGGTGAGGGGGCAGGACACTCACAGAACAGGGGGAAAAGGTCTTGCTTGTTACCTCCTAAATTCTCATGGATTTGATTATTTTTTAAATTGTGTCTTTGTGGAAAACTTTAGCCTACAAACACAACAGATTTTTTTCTTGAGGCTTTCAGATGATTTAAACAAATACACAAAGAAAAATGTCAGGGTATTTCTGTTAAATTTAGATGGTGGTTTAGTCACTAAGTCATGTCCAACACTTGTGGCCCCATGGACTAGAGCCTGCCAGGCTCCTCTGTCCATGGGATTTCCCAGACAAGAATACTGGAGTGGGTTGCCATTTCCTTCTCCAGGGGATATTCCTGACCCAGGAATCGAACCCAGGTCTCCTGCATTGCAGGCAGATTCTTTACCGACTAAGCTACAAGGGAAGATCCAAATTTAGATAGAGTAGTTTAAAAATGAATTTCAGGTCTTATTCCAAAAATTAAGGTTTAAGCTCTGTTGGACCACAATAATAAATAAAGTGATCACTTTGTAGAAAATGCTTTGATCCTGGATCAATGAATGAGATGGCTGGGAGCTGGAGTGAAGGTGTGAGTGATGTGGTGTAGGCTTGGGGGCACACCAGCTTGGCGTTGCAGTCCAGCAGCCTGTGAGTGTAAATGAAGGGACAAGGAGCCCTCCCTCCCGGGGCTCCTCTGCCGATTACATGAGGTGACGTCTGCTCAGCAGCTAGGTTTCAATTTCCTTTCTGTTAAGAGGATGATGGTTGACCTCCGTGTTTCTGTCGGGTAGCAGAGATAAAAATCAGTCTCTGACACGTCCATTTTTACTGAGGACAGGAGACAAAATGGGCAAGATGCAGGACAAGAACATTGAACTGCTACAAAGAAGACCATCTAGGGAGGAGATCACCCAGCAATGAGAGAAGGAGCCAAGGTTAGAACCTGGTCTCCTGCTCCATTAACGAATTTAGGAAGCATTGATCAAGCAGCTAGCATGGGTAGAATTTGGACTAGACTCTAAGGACACAGATAAAAGATGGTCCCTGCCTCAGAGGCTCACAGGTTACTGGGGAGACTGACACATAAACCCATCATTTACCACGTTCTTAACACAAGCACTAGGTCAAACTGGACTCCCAGGCAATGGGAACTCTGAGCATCACACTGTCTTCTTCTGTGGACGCCCAGCGCAGAGGCCATCTCCACTCTCCCCGAGCCTCTAACACATCTCTGTGATTGTAGGTATCACAATCCATCACAGTGACTGTTCATGAGTCTGGGCTCCTGACTAGCTTGTGAGTCACTGCCTGGCCAACAGTATATACAACGGACTAAGAAACGAACTGAAAGATTTGAGGTGCTTAGGAAGATGACCTTCACCTTGAGGTGTATGGGTTTATGGAAGTAAGAAAATCAAAGATGAGAGGACCGAGCATATTATGTGCAGTTAAGGTACTCACTGGGTATTAAAGAGGATTCCTCTGCAAGACTCACCATTTCTGCCTTATATCCCCTCTTTGTAAAAGGAGGTAATCACTCGAGTTGGCCTCTCTTTGTCATGATTATGGGAAGATCATTTAGGAAAGGAGTACCCCTTTAAAAAATACCAAGTATTACCCAAAACCAAGTAGCATAACTCATGAATGAATTATGCTCAAGGGACAGGTAGGCGATTCAGGGCAACTCACACAGGATGCTTGTTGTACATGATTGGCAGAAACTCGTCCACTGGGAGCATCTTCCCAAAAGGATCTGCTCCAACCAGCTTCTGTGCTCCTTCCAGAGAGATGACGTAGCCGAGGGTCCAGTAGGAATAGTCAGCTTCAACCAGATTTACCACATTGGGCACAGCTTTCTCTGGTTCTTTTACTTGCATTCTCTTCCTACCAATATAACTAAAAGGAAACGGGTGGAGGAGAAAATTCCAACTTGAGTATTAGACATCCATAAGAATGGAGCACAGCTTTGCAGACACTTTTGAAAGCTTGGACCAACTGTGTCTTATTTAAATGCATCACACAACAGGGCACAGCACATCAATCATGGTTGTCACCATCTTCCATCAATTTCTGGCCATTTCTGTGGCCCCACTTATCAATAGCCCAGCTATCCTTGCCTAGCAGGCTGTTAAGGCCTGAAAGTTGCAATGTACAGATTAAAAGATCTTTCAGAATTTGGAGACAAGATGGTGGAGTAGGACTTGAGCTCACCTCTTCTCAAAAAAACACCAATATCACAACTAACTGCTGAATGACTATTGACAAAAAAGACCAGAACCCACCAACAAAGATATTCTACACCCAAATACAAGGATGTCACAATGAGATAGAAGGAGGGGCACATTTGTGATAGCAGGCAATGGCACCCCACCCCAGTACTTTTGCCTGGAAAATCCAATGGACGGAGGATCCTGGTAGGCTCCAGTCCATGGGGTCACTAAGAGTTGGACACAACTGAGCGACTTCACTTTCATTTTTCACTTTCATGCATTGGAGAAGGAAATGGCAACCCACTCCAGTGTTCTTGCCTGGAGAATCCCAGGGAAGGGGGAGCCTGGTGAGCTTCCGTCTATGGGGTCGCACAGAGTAGGACACGACTGAAGTGACTTAGCAGCAGCAGCAGCAGCAGCAAATCCTGTACCCATCAGGTGGATGATTCACAAAGGGGAAAAATAATTATTTCTCATAAATTCTCCCACAGGAGTGAGAGTTCTGAAGCACATGTCAGGCTCCCCAGTCTGGGGGTCTGCCATCAAGAGGAGGAGTCCCTCAGAGCACTCAGCTTTCAAGGCCAGGGGGCTTGATTGCAGGAGCTCCACAGGAATGGGGGCAACAGAAACTCCACTCCTGGACGGTACACACAAAGTCTTGTGCACAGCAGGACCTGGGCAAAAGCAGTGACTGCAGAGGAGTGTGGGACAAAGCTGCCTGATGGTCTGGGAGTGTCTCCTGGGGGGGGGGGGGTGTGTGGGGGAGTGGCTATGACTCACTGTGGGGGCCAGGACACTGGGGGCAGAAGTACCAGGGAATACTCACCAATGTGAGCAAGTGAGTATAAATATTATTAAAGAATAGCATTTAAAGGAAGAAAAACATGATCATCTCAATATAGTCAGAAAAAAATCTTTGACAGAATTCAACACCCATTTTTAAAAAAAAAAAAAACAAAACTCTCCAGAAAGCAGGCACAGAGGAGACCTATCTCAACATAATAAAGGCCAAATATGACAAACCTACAGCTAGCATCTTCTCAAAAATGAAAAGCTGAGAGCATTTCCTCTAAGATCAGGAACAAGACAAGGATTCTCACTCTCACCACTTCTATTCAACATAGTTTCAGAAGTCCTCCACAGTGATCAGAGAAGAAAGAGAAATAAAGGGAACTCAAATTAGAAAAGAAGTTAAACTGTCCACTGTCGCAAATGGTATGATACTATACATAAGAAATTCTAAAGACACCACCAAAAACTACTAGAACTCATCAATGAATTTGGTAAAGTTGTAGGATACAAAATTTTTCAAGTCTTTTTACTTAAGAAACTAAAACTAGAACTGCCATATGATCTAGCAACCCCACTCCTGAGCATATACCCAGAGAAAACCATAATTGGAAAAGATACATACATCCAGTGTTCATAGCAGCACTATTTATAATATCCAGGACAAGGAAGTAGCCTAAATTTCCATCAACAGAGAAATGGATAGAGAAGATGTGGTTCATATACACAGCGGAACATTACTCAGCCATAAAAAAAAATGAAATAATACTATTTGTAGAAACATGGATGAACTTAAAGATTATCATACTAAGTGAATTAAGTCAGACAGAGAGACAAATATCATATGATATCACTAACATATGGAATCTGAAAAAATGATGCACACAAACATATTTACAAAATATGTCACAGACTTAGATAACAAACTTACAGTTACCAAAAGGATAAGGTATGTGTGTGGGAGGGGGATAGATTAGGAGGTTGGGATTAGCACATATACACTATTATGTATACAACAGATAATCAACATAGACCTACTATATAGCACAGGGAACTATACTCAAGATATTTTGTAATAACCTATATGGGAAAAGAATCTCAAATATAAATGAATCACTTTGCTATACACCTGAAACTAACACAACATTGTAAATCAACTATACTCCAATATTAAAAAAAAAATCTTTAAAAAATTTCATGACAAAAAGCAGATTTTTTTCCGATCATTTCCCAAAGGTAGTGTAGGGTTTTCAGCTGTGTTTATAGAGGTTGGAAGGGGACAACAAAGACCAGATGTGAGAATCCCGTTTGCTTTCAAGTCCCTAGAGTTTCAGTCTGGGGATTTGAGATTTTCTGCACAGCTCTCCAAATGCTGGTGGTAAACACAAGAAAGAAAATGCTTTGGAAAAGATACAGTCCAAAGTGAAAGACCTAGGAACCCAAGAGTGGCTCAAGAGTGTTTCCTCTGGGAAAGAATGGATGTCACCACTCGCACGGTTTGCTTACCCTCACCCGTCTCTGCCCATGCTTCCTCCGGGGTTCTGTCCTCCAGGAACTACTTCTGCAACACAGGATGTACCGTCAACTATTCTCCCCGTCCCCAGTGTACCCATGGATCTGTGATCCATTACTTCTGTCTGGAGCCTAGTTGCTTCTGCTTGCCTGGACCAAGTTGAGGAGATCTGGCTTTCTGCCTGTCAGAGAAAGCTGAATTCCTCTATTTTGCTCTAAAAACCATCTCTTTCAATATTTAAGCTATCCTCTTTGTTGAAACATCCTAGGATATATAGAATAAGTCTATGTTCATCTTCAGTTCTTCTGGAGATAAATATAGCCACCTCTCAACCACAGCCTCTTAAAAGCAAAGAGCCTGAATTTCTCTCATGTGTCAAGTGAAAGAGAAAATCCTATTGAACGTCTGAATTGTGACGAGAGTGACTGAGGAACTAAGCTGATACTCAATTTGTTATACTAAATTTAAACTGTAATTTTAAAATTGAAGATGTGTAAAATATTTTTTCTCTTATTCGAAATGTATTATTTTGGTAGGGCTACAGTTTATTTCAACAGTTGAAAATTTAGCATATGGACTGAGGTGTGTTGTATGCATTAAATACATATTGGATTTTGAAGACTCAATGAAATAAGAATATAGGCTAATTCATTAATAGTTTTAAAATACTGATTATATGTTAAAATAATATTTGGATATGTTAGATTAAATAAAATATATTATTAAAGTTAATTTCACCTATTTTTATCTTTTTAATATGATTACTAGAAAATTTTAAATGATGTTGCTTCCCAGATGGTGCAATGGTAAAGAAGTCACCTGCCAATTCAGGAGGCACAAGAGATACAGACTTGATCCCTGGGTCGGGAAGATCCTCTTGAGGAGGAAATGGCAACCCACTCCAGTGTTCTTGCATGGAAAATTCCATGGACAGAGGAGCCTGGTGGGCTACAGTCCATGGGGTAGCAAAGAATCAGATATGACTGAGCACACACAGAAAATTTTAAATGATATGTCTCACATATTTCTATTGGACACGCTGCCCTAGATGATTTCAATGGCTTGTTCTATTTTCCCCTGTTTACTATTTCCTTTTTCTGGAGAAATTTAATATTGCTGTCACAGAAAGCCTATATGCTTTCATATTTTGAGCTTAAGTACATTTGCTTTATTCATTTTATAAAGTGAGATGTGAAAAATTGGAAACAGCTATAATTCTTTGTGATTAGATAATAGATTTCAATGGAACACTTGCCCTTGATCAGTCACGGAAATTTAGAAAACATCTTCCCCGCTCCATCCCCCATATCCTTATCAGAACAATAACTCTTCTTGGATCCATTGGTATGCTTTCCTGAGAAATGCATCAACCAAACTACAAGTGAACAAGGATGTATGTCAACTCTAAGCCTTAGATTCCCCAAGTCCAATCCTCTGATTCCAAGGCTTAAGTGAAAGTCGCCTTTGTACATGTCACATAAGCATGAAATAGCTTTCAAGCTCTATGCCTGTGGGGCCTTAACCGCACGCTGCAGGGCCACAGACTCAGAAAGCCTGAGGTGCGAGAACTCCTAGAGGATTCTAGGGACAACGATCAGAAGAGACAGTGTAGAATCTCATCACATGACTGAGACCCGACAGGGAGCCAATCCCATTATTACATAGTCCTGGGTCTAATTCCCACGGTTACGTGAGCCATTACTAGGTCTCCCCTGAGCTCAGAACAGTACATTTTCTAAGAGAACAAGCATTCCACCCGAGTGCATAGTTAAGTTTCCCTCCAAGGATGGGAGGAACGGGGACAGCTTGTGGGCTGCAGCTGCTAAAGGAACAGCCTCTGATCTGATGAAATTGCCTTTGACACACAGCTGGGACGTGAATATGATGCTTGGGAACTTTCTGCCTCATTGGAGAGAAGTAACAAGTGTCATCTCATTGTAAAAGCAAAATGAAAGAGAGAGCGAGAGAGAGCGCGCTCAGTTCCCAGAGGTAGCAGGCAATGAACATTAACTAAATGTCAGTTCAGAGCCAGGACTCCCTTGGTGAGTCTGGTTTTCCTATGACAGCCTCTGACTCTCCTAACCCAGCTGTCAGTATTTTCCCTATTTGTACAGCTCCCCTCCACAACAGGTGCTCTCCCACTGACCTTCCAACCCCCTCTCCCCTCCCCCCACACACACCATCAGAGACTGCAGAGGAAACCCATCCTCCAGGGAGCTGATGCTCAAGTGTGACACAGGACCCTTGCCCTGGCACAGGTCCTCCCTGGACACGCTCTATGCACCACGCTGCTTCATGGGTGGGTTTCTGCTGCGTTCTCAGGTAAATGCTCATTCTGAAAACCCCAGAACTGCAGGCAGATTCTAAGCCTCAAAGAATTTCCCATACTCTCTCACCCTGAAGAACATATAGATGCAAAAGTGAAAGTGTTAGTCATTCATTCATGTCTGACTTTTTGTGACCCTGCCAGGCTCCTCTGTCCATGGGATTCTCCAGGCAAGAATACTGGAGTGGGTAGCCATTCCCTTCCCCAAGGGATCTTCCCGATCCAGGGATCAAAATCAGATCTCCTGCATTGCAGGTGGGATCTTTACCATCTGAGCCACAAGGGAAGCCCCCAAACCAGTGGGTATCCCCTACCTATTTCTTGTTGCTGGGAACATATATGGAGAGAAAGCCGGGTAAGTGGAAGCTTGAGCCCCACCTCCTATGAGTTGGGGCTCTCGGTGCTGAAAGAACTGAAAGTTCTCAGTACTCTTAGAAAAGCCTGTCATCTTGTCACTCACATCAGCTCCCAATCCAGCTGAACTCGATCAATGTCATCCATCAGCTTCATCAGCTTCTTTTTAAACTGATGTTCAAAACGCACGTCGTCCTCAATAACAAGAGTCTTCTCCAGCTCTCGGTCAATTACCTGTGAAGGTCAGGGGGAAGATACCCTATGAAAAATTGATACTTATTTACCTAATCAAAATAGGTATTAAAAAGTCAAAAGTATAGTAGCACAACACATAATAGCTCATAACTGGAATCTCTGCGAAGGTTCATCAACAGTAAAATGGTCCCACTCTCCTCCCTTCTCATTACAGAACTGCACATCTGAATGAAGCATTATTCACCTCTTTCCAGACAGAGTAGTGGCTAAGGAAGCAGCCGATTTCACCCCTGGTTAGAGGCCTGGAGGAGTAGGGATCTCGATAACCAGGCAGCATTTCAATATTCAGGGCCTTCAGCTGGCTTGTGTTGAGTGCCCTGTAAGACAGAACATGCCCCTAAATTAACACATTGAGAGGTCCCCACTGCAGAAGCCAGGAGGGAGAGGTCTGAGTATTCCCCAGGGCCCTTATGCACACTGAGCAGGGCTCCTTAGAAGCTCCTCCGGGTTAGTGTGTTGTAGCATTATGAGCTTTGTGAAGACAAGATGAGGTCTTATATTTTATATACCCCACACAACACCCAATGTAGTTCTAAGTATCATCAGTTTTTTGGCACCTTTGAAAAAGTATTTTCCTAATGAAGGAGAGTGGCTAATAGAAACATTAAATATTATTAAACACTGGAAGGAATGAGGACAGGAAAGAATCGTAAGAGGAATTGTACACATGTGTACATCTTTCTTTTGGAGTTAAAAATTAAAATGCAGAGAGAGTCATGTAAGCAAGAGAAGTGACTCACTACAGAGTATTCTCAGTAAGATTAATAGCTGATTCTCATCTGAAACCATGGAGGCCAGAAGGTTGACAAATTCAAAGTGCCGACTCAGAGAGACTCAACCAAGAATGCTGTATCCAGTCAAGCTAGACCTCAAAAATGGAAAAACCAGGATGTCCCAGATAAACAAAAACAGTGTCACTAGTAGATCTGCTCTATGAGAAATGCTAAAGGGAATCCCTCAGGCTAACATGAAAGGAAACTAGAGAATAACTCAGATCCACATAAAGAAATGAAAGCATTGGTAAATGGAAGTGCAGGTGTTTGCATGTATGCTAAGTACATCAGTTGTGTTTGGCTCTTCATGTCCCAGTGGACTGCAGCCTGCCAGGCTCTTCTGTACACGAGATTCTTCAGGCAAGAATACTGGAGTGGGTTGCCATGCCCTCCTCCAGGGGATCTTCCCTACCCAGGGACTGAACCCGTGTCTCATGTCTCTTGCATTATCAGGCAGGTTCTTTACCACCAGTACCACCTGGGATAGGTAAACATAAACAGTATAAGTATCCTTTTGTTCATAATTTTTTCCCTTATCTGATTTAAATTATAGCTGCATAAAGCACTAAGAGCAAATCATGTATAAAGAGCAAATCATGTATAAAGAGCATATAAAGAAATAATTAGTTTGACAATAGAACTAAGGAAGGGGAAGGAATAAAGCTATATAGTTGTTAAGTTTTTCCTTAGTATTGAAGTTGGTATTTTTTTATTGAGATATAATTGACATATAACATTAGTTTCAGGTGTACAATATAAGGATTTGATATTTTGTACTTTAACATCTTAATTCCTTTGTTTATATTTCTGTATATTTTTAGTTATTAGTGATTGCCCTAGGGATTATAATTAACATCTTAATTTATAGCCATCAAGTTCATATTAATAGTAGGGTCCTAGAAGAAAATAAGGGGATAAGACTCCTTGATACTGCTTTGGTGATGATTTTTTGGATTTGACACTGAAATTAAAGGCAACAACAGCAAAATACACATTCTTCAACTGTATGTGCAGCATTCTCTAAGAAAGACCATATGTTAGACTATATAGACCATAAATAAAGCCTCAGTACATTTTAAATGGTTGAATTCACACAAAGTATGTTCTATAACCACAATGAAATTAAAAATTGATAGGAAGCTTGGAAAATTTACAAATATGTGAAATTAAACAATATACTCCTTGATAGCCAATGAATCAAAGAAACCACAGAGGAAATGAGAAAATATTTTGAGATGAATGAAAATGAAAACAGCATTCCAAGCCTTACAAGATGCACCTAGTGCAGCACTTAGAGGGCTAGTTACAGGTACCAATGTCTATGTTTAAAAAAGAGAATCTTAAATAATCTGCTTTTCCATTTTGAGAAACTGGAAAAAGAGCAAACTAAATGCAAAGCAAGCAGAAAGAAGCCAATGAATGAAACAGAGAATAGAAAAACTGACAAAAACAAGACCAAAAGTTGGTTCTTTGGAAAAGAACAAAATTGATAACCCTTTTAGCCAAATAAAAAGAGTAGACTCAAATTATTAAAAATTAAGAATGAAAGAGGGAGCAATCCCTACTGGTCTTGTGGAAATAAAGAGGATTGCAAGAAAATACTATGAACAATTATACATCAGCAAATTAGATAACCTAGGTAAAAAGGGCACATTGCTCAAAAGAACAGTTAAAGAGGCTGAATTTGTAAAGATAAAAAAAAAAGTTCCAAAACATGGTCCAGGACCAGATAGCTTCAGTAAAGAATTCAGAATTCTGCCAAACATTTAAAGAATTAACACAAATCTTTCAAACCCTTACCAAAAATTCAAGAGGGTGCAATTCCCAACTTATTCTATAAAGTATCATCCTGATACACAACCAGAAAAACATCACAAGAAGATGAGAGACCAATATCCCTTAAGATAAATAGAAAAATCCCCAAGAAAATACTAGGAAACAGAATCCAGCATCAGAGAAGAGGGATTATACATCATGACCAATGGGATTTATCCCAGGATTGTAAGGTTCATTTAACACGTGGGGGAAAAAAAAAGTGACACATCATTATTAACAGATGAAAATTCCATGATCATCTAAAGACATGAAACTTGACAAAAATCCGACTGTATACGGATTAACTATTTATTTTCCCCCAAATTCACATGTTGATAAGGAGGTGGAGCCATAGATCCTAAGGTAGAACTTCCGTAAATGAGATTAATGCCCTTATAAGAAAGCAAAAGCTTGCTTTCTCCCCTCTCCTTGCTCTCTGCCATAGGAGAGTACAGCAAGAGGACAGAGATCATGCTGAGTTGCTAAGTTGGGTCTGACTCTGTGACCCTGTGGACTGTAGCCCACCAGGCTCCTCAGTCCATGGAATTTCCCAGGCAAGAACACTGGAGTGGGCTGCCATTTCCTTCTCCAGGGGATCTTTCCAACCCGGGGATCGAATCTGCAGCTCCTGTATTGGCAGGCAGATTCTTTTACCACTGGGCCACCAGGGAAGCCCACAGGAAGAAGATCGCCATCTACAAAGCAGGACGAGGTTTCTCACCATAATCTAGCCATGCTGGCACCCTTCTCTGGAATTTCCCAGCCTCTGGAACTTTGACAAATGTTTGTTATTTGAGCCACTTGATCTGTGGTAATTTATTATAACAGCAAACAAAGACACCATCACCCTTTCAAGATAGAAACACAACCCAATCAAGGTCATCTGTGAAAACTCCAGAGCCAATTATCCTATTTAATGGTGAAGGACTAAATGTTTCTCCTTAATAACAGGAACAAGCCAAGCCTGTCCACTCTTATCATTTCTATCCAACATTGTACTTGAGGATTTAGCCAAGGATTACCCCCATGACTTTTTGCTCCTCATCTTTATTCAACAACATCTTGGTGCTCGTGGGAGTTTCCTCAGCCTCTGGCTGGCTCAAAAACTGTTGGGTTGCACCTCCCAGGACTGCAAACCTTGTAATTTAGCTAACCTTAAGACCAAAGAAAGAACCCAGAGACAGTGACAGAAACATTAATGGTTTATTGGACAGGGGGATCTTACAAGTCTGAAGCCAAAGATCCTGGAGCATGTCACTCTCTTGTGTACAACAGACAAGGGGCCAGACACGGCAGCTGTCTTCACTACTTGGGTGAGAAGGAGGCTACCATTTATAGGGGGCATTAACATCACATTGGCTCATCAGTTACCAAGGAAACCAGTGACTGGGGCAGGGGCAAGCACTAGGCAGTTACTGATTAAGCCCTATAATTAAGAGGATTGGATAGTCCTGTGAGTGAAGCAAGGATTGGTCAAGTAGGAGATGTACAGAGAACAAGAGAGGAGTCATCTTGAATGGCCTGATCATAGTTACACACAAACACACTCTTAGAACTAATACATGAGTTCAGCAAGGTTATAGGAACAAGATCAGTGTATAAAAATCAACTATTTCTTGCACTTAGCAATCTGCAATAAAAAAATGAAATGCAGGAAACAATTCCACTTATCATAACATCAAAAACAGTAAGATACTTGAGAATAAATTTAACAAAAATAATGCAAGATGTGCAAGTAAAAATTACAAAATATCAGTCCAAGAATTAAAGATCTAAATAAATGGAGAGAGATATTCATGAACATGAATCAGAAGACTTCATATAACAAAAACAGAAGTACTTCTCTCAACTGACCTACAGAATCAATGCAATTTCTATCAAAATCCAAACTTTTTTTTGTGGAAAATGGTATGCTAATGCTAAAATTTATATGGAAATCCAAGAGACCTAGACTAGCCTAAACAATCTTGAAAGAGAATAACTAAGTTGAAGGACTTCCTTACATATAAGAAGCTACTGTGAGGAATAAGGATTGGCATACACATCAATGGAACAGAACTGAGAATCCAGCAATAAACCTTTCTATTTAATTAATTTTTGACAAGGTTGCTAAGACAATTCGGTAAAAGAAAGAATAATCTTTTAGCAAATGGTGCAGAGTCAACTAGATAACTTTGTACAAAAGAATGAATTGGAAACAAAGAATGAATTGGACCCTTGCCTCACATCATATAAAAACTAGCTCAAAATAAATCAAAGATCTAATGTGTAAGAGATACATATAAAACATAAAACTATGAAACTCTTAGAAGAAAAGACAGAACCAAGTCTTTATGGCTTTGGATTTGGTAACAGATTCTTAGATATGACACCAAAAAAAAAGCAAAATCAACAACAAAACTATAAACTGGACATCATCAAATTAACTTCTGTGTTTCAATGGACACCATCATGAAAGTGAAAAGACAGCTCATAAAATGGGAAAAAACTTGTATGCAAAGTATATAAAGAACTCTCACAGCTTAACTAGTTTTCCTTGGTCCATGTGGTCTATGAAGGAGATTGGGGTTATTAGAGGTATTTGAGACTGTGGTTCCCAAACTCTAGTGCATCCAAGAATAGGGTTGCCAGATTTAGCAAGTAAAACACAAAAATATCCAGTCAAATTTATATTTTAGATAAACAGTAATTTTTTAGTATAAGACCCATGCAATGTATGGGACAAATTTAACTACATGTCCTCTATTCTACATGGCAACCTTACCCAAGAATCACTTTGAGGCTTCTTAAGTGCTGATTCCCAGCCCAGCCCTACAGATCATCATTCAGTGGCTCTGGGACTTAGGAAGTTGCTCTCTTAACGAGCCTCTGGGGACTGTGACATGGGTGTCCAGGCCACACTTTGAGAAACACTGATGAGATTCTCTAAAAGAGTCATAAAAACTTCCACAAGAGCTTCTAGCCATACTCCTTAGAATCATTCATATTCAAAATTCATATATAACATGGAATAGGAGGTTTTACAGCCTCCTGGTGGCTCAGACAGTAAAGAATTTGCCTGCCATGTGGGAGAGCAGGGTTCACTCTCTGGGTATGGAAGATCCCCTGGAAAAGGGAATGGCTACCCACTCCAGTATTCTTGCCTGGAGAATTCCATGGACAGAGGAACCTGGCGGGCTACAGTTCATGGGATCACAAAAAGTAAGACACGACTGCTAACATACTCCTTGAAATAATAGAGTGTTAAAGGGCAAAGCAAAACAAAATAACAACATCAATAACAAAAACTCTTGAAGGAATCCAACCAGGTACTGTATGTAAGTTTCCTGCCATGTTCCTGGAAAAAGTGATCAGCCCAGGCAGACTGTGGCAAGCACCTCGTGCAACAGGACACACAGACTGTTATGCATGTTTTCCACTTATTTTCTCAGGTCAAGTCACACAAGGTAAGATGCTTTGCTCTAAATCAGGCTCTGAATGCAACTCTGAACACATTCCTTCCAAGGCACCACAGGGCTGGAAACCACCACGACCATTGCAAGAACCCCCAGAGACAGTGGAGAATCACACCCAGGGCAAGCCTTCAGCATAGTGAAGATCAGAGAGCACAGGATGAGGAGTGGATTTCTGCTCTACTCTGTGAAATTAACATATATAAGCTGCTATGACTCATAAAGTTTTCCCAAAATAGGCTGCACTGTGAAAGCATGTCTATCTCGCAATGACTGCAGATTCCGCCCACTGGGACTAAACCTCAGTTGGAGTGGGAGCATCTCCACTCCAGCCACAGCGGCAAGGGTTTGAGGAGAAAATCCAACTCACTTTCCATCCACAGCCTCCACAATCTTGACCTCAATCTCCTGTTCATACAGGGTGCGTAACATCCGGTCTCGCCTGTCCTTTCTGCGCTTGAGGTTTATCATGAAAATCTAATGCAAGAAGAAAAAAGGAAAAGAAATACAGATTACTCAGTTTTTATTTTAGGCTGTTGAAAAGCAAAGGAAGTATAAGGAACAAAGCTTTAGTTAGAATAAGGAGTGGAAAGGTTAGGGGAAATGGTGAAGATTTATTTGTATTTCATATTGGGTCAAAAAGCTATTCTTCAGGAGGCCAAAGGAGAATTAAACCCAAAACATATGAGACCAAGGGGAAGGAAGAAGTTTGGCAAGCGGCTAGATTTATCAAGACCTAAGTCTGCTAAGTGTTTGCGCGGGTCCAATTCCTACACTTCAGTTTCCTCATTTGTAAAATGGAAGTCATACTGGTCCTGTCACCTGGGTACAAAATATTAGCTATTCTTGTAATTTATATCCTCTGTAGAAAAATTTAAAGTCATTCCAAGAGTAAGAAAAATCTAGTCTTAACGAATTCCTTTTATTACCAAGAGTTCCCAATTGAATTATTAAGGTCTTAATTTTCATAGCTTTTTTACCAGACCTCTTCACCTCCCTTAGACTTTTTCTGAAACAAGTAAAGAAAAAGGACACTGCCCTTGGGAGTAGCCCTTTAGGGAGAGTCATAATTTCCATATTACATGGATCTGAGGGAAGTCTTATAGAGAAGACATGTACTGGTTCATGAAGTCCCCAAAATGTGCATTCAGATTGTCCCCCATGAGTGCTGGGTCTTCCTGCAGCTCCTCACAGTAGCCTTGAAATTCCTGATGACTGCACTGAACACATACCTATCATGAGGCTGCTCCTGGGAGTTATACAGATCAGGAGGCTGGTCTGATTATTCCCAGATTTAAGGAGCCACAGAAGAACACAAAGCCTCATGAAAGTTGTTACAGGTAATGAAGTGTTTTAATAAGGTCCTTTTCTACAAGCAGTAATAAACTCACTTTGTACATTAAACTAATCCTGAAAAAGAGGGAGACTTCAGATCAGATCAGATCAGTCGCTCAGTCGTGTCCGACTCTTTGCGACCCCATGAACCGCAGCACGCCAGGCCTCCCTGTCCATCACCAGTTCCCGGAGGTCACTCAGACTCGCATCCATCGAGTCAGTGATGCCATCCAGCCATCTCATCCTCTGTCGTCCCCTTCTCCTCCTGCCCTCAATCCCTCCCAGCATCAGAGTCTTCTCCAATGAGTCAACTCTTCGCGTGAGGTGGCCAAAATACTGGAGTTTCAGCTTTAGCATCATTCCTTCTCAAGAAATTCCAGGATTGATCTCCTTCAAAATGGACTGGTTGGATCTTCTTGCAGTCCAAGGGACTCTCAAGAGTCTTCTCCAACACCACAGTTCAAAAGCATCAATTCTTTGGCGCTCAGCCTTCTTCACAGTCCAGCTCTCACATCCATACTTTGAGGAAGACATCTAATGTTACGGGGCCCAGTTCCCTTGTTTGTAAAAGGAGGGAGTAGAGCAATCTTATCCTTCAAGGCCAATACAGATTAAATTGTCTATAATATGTGGTTTATGATAAAGTGTGCATATGTCTAGAATAAAAAAGAAGTCATGTCGTATAAGCAGGCTGGAGTTTTGACTTTACTGAGGGTTAAGCCATGGTTCACACAATAATTCTGAATGGAGTATCAAGATGTTATACATTTTACCAGATCAAAAGCTGAATTAAGTAAAATTTCAACTCTTCAATATTTTATAAAAATATTCTCACTTCCCTCCACTTATACAGCTCAAGGAAAAGAACGGATGGGGGAGCAAGATGTCTTCTTTGAAAAAATCATCCATCTGAATCAGAATGAAGTGGATTAGGTATATATCATGATTTTATTACCTCCACTGTTTATCAACTGTGCAATTCTTTAAAAAAAAAAAAAAAACACAATTTCTGTGGTAACTATTTGTCCTGTTACTTGGGATTTTATAACAAAGAGTTGTGTTCATTTATATGTCATTTTCTTCCTGTTTCGAATCCTACTGTGATGGGAACACGTTCCATCTCCTGATTTTAAGGCTATGGGAAGGAATGGGCATTTCCTCATGTGTACACATGGAGCTACCTGAGGTCACGCCAGGAGAGCAAAACAAAACAAAAAACTAACAAAAATACAACAAAAATTCCCCTCAGACACAAGACCTCTAGTCTGGGAAGACTTTGGTAAATAATAATCCCATCCGGGGTCCTGCCAGGACAAGTGCAATAAAAACTGCAGCTCTGAAGGGAAAACACAGACGGCTTGCTCATATTAGTGAATAGTAAACAGACAAAAAGCCACCCAGCCAAGTGCAGCCCAGACACCCCAACAAGGTCACAGAGTACAGGGAAGGTTGAAAAAGCCCTGAAATCCCTTTTTCTACTATCCTATCTCTGTTCCAGAGAGACGACTGCCAGGGCTCAGGAGAGCAGAGTCCCTGTGTCTGTATCTCCATAGGGTTGGCCTTTTTCAGAAGGCTTCTAAAAGTGACCCAGTCCTTGCAAATGGAAGACCAGAGCTAGAAGATCCTGCTTTTGTCCCATGGTATTTGCTCTGATTTGATCCTCATTGCAATGCGTTTATAAAGGGAAAAATGAATATACATGAAGACCCTTGGAGACGTGAGAGCTGCAGAAAAAGAGAGCTGTAAGTAATATGTGGAAGTCAGTTCAGTATGTGGGGTGGGCCAACCTTTCTGAAGCCCTGACTGTTTATAAAACTACACTTTAATTCTTCTCTACTTTAGTCTAATTCATCTCTATTACACTTAAAATCATCTAATCTCAACTTGCCCTCTGTAGAAACAGCATGATAGTTTCTAACTCCTTTCCAATTAATATTCATGAAATACTCCTTTCCATTTCTGAAATCTGCCAACAAATAAATTTCATAGAATAATCCCCAACTTCCAGTTCCAGCAGGAATTTAAGATGGCTGTATTTTGGAGACCCATATGAGATAGTACAGGGAGATAAACTAGGCATTTTCTTTCAGTGAATCAGTGGCAAGGAGCATAGAGCACAAAGTTTGGCTTATAACAAATCACAGATTCATGGAAAAGTTTCATCGTGGTTTGTGGATTCCCAAGGCCCTGTCCCAGCTTCCAGATCATCAAGTTCCTGAACATGGATCAGCAGTTATGTGACATGAGGGACCCATGAAGGATTCCGTGATTTTGGAGTCACAATTCTGGTTCTGCTGAGCATATCACTAAGACAGGCATCTTGTTACATTTCTGCTCAATCGTTATACAATTAAAGTGTAATAATAAATATAGCCCTTGGAGCATTATTATGAAGTTCTTGCCTGCTACAAAAACAAATTTTAGAATGAGTTTCTTTTTTCTCTTTTCCTTTGTCCTCTAAACCCTGCCCTCCAATTTTTCCCATGGAAGAAGAGCAAAGAGAAAATAAAGCAAAGAATGTTCCAGAATGGTTTCCACTGACTCAGAATAAAGTTAAAGTCCTCTAATACCTAAAACATATATCTTCTTTACCATGCCCTTGAATCTTGATAAAACATGGCAATATCTGCTCTTAGAAAATATTAATTTCACGCCTAATTAGTAACATCTTTCTGACTCAATGATTAATTCACTTTTACCATGATGCTCCTTTTTAAAGATAAGTGAATAACACACAACAAAAACTGAGAACCTTTTCCAAGTTTCTTTTCAGCAGCCAAGCTGATCTGGGTGACTCTCAGACATGTGCCCAGGCTTGTTGTTCTGATATAAACATATAAACATGATGTACACATGCACACACATACAGGCACACACAAACACGGACACTTTGCCTACCTCATCAAATCCCATCTTGTCTGGATATTTAGGGACAACTGAGACAAACTGGGAAGGTTCCATTGGAGGACCATCAACTGGAAGACACAAGAAACATGCAGAGTGCTTTGTTAGTGAGAGTTTCAGAGAACAGCATCCCATTCACAGCCTGACCTCTGGAAACACAACCTGCATGGTCAGGGGAGGGAGTAACTTCTCAGTAGTTTCCCAGAGTTAAGTGGCTGCACAAGAACCCCAACGGTCACTGTGCTGGTTTTGAGAGCACTTGTTTTTATGCAGATTGCAACATTTGCTCCATTTCCCTTAAGATCTATTTTTAAGAATATATGGAGGATAGTTTTAAAGGTTTTTATTGGGGTATAGCGGATTAACAACATTGTAAGTTTCAGGTGGACAGCACAGAGACTCAGCCATACTTATACATGTATCCATTCTTCCCCAAATCCCCTCCCATATAGCCTGCCATATAACATTGAGCAGAGTACCACGTGCCATACGGTAGGTCCTTGCTGGTTACCCATTTTAAATATAGCAGTGCATACATGTCCGTTCCAAACTTGGAAGGACATTCAGAGTAATGATTAAGGGTGAAGGCTCTTGGAGTCAGGTGATCTGGGTCTAAACTTTGGTCTGTGAAGGTCTGGAGCAGATAGGTGACCTCTCTAAGTTTGTTTCTTTCTTTGCGTATAAAATCAGGATAATAAAAGTGTGTATCTTAGAGTGTTATAAAATTTAAATGAGACCTACTTGCAAAGCACTAACCACAGTATATCAACACAGTAAATGTTTAATAACTCCCAGTTACTACTCCTAGTGGCCCATGATGAAAGAACTCAGAAATAGGCTAGACTTTTTCTAAAGAATGCTTTTTCCCCCCTATACATTTAAAATTGTAAAACTCTGGGACTACTTATTTTTTCTTCCATCCAGGCAGGTTTAGCTATAGGTACTCAAAAGATCCTTTATTTTAGCATGAACAGGCTCCTCTGTCTATGGAATTCTCCAGACAAGAACATTAGAGTGGGTTGCCATTTCCTTCTCCAGAGGATCTTCCAGACCCAGGGATCGAACTCATGTCTCCTGCATTGCAGGTGGATTCTTTACCATCTGAGCCACCAGGGAAGCCCCTGACTAACACACACCTCCAAGGGTCAGGCCACATCCCAGAACTTGGTACAGGGCTTACAAGGAAGTTTCCAGATGGGAGGGGTGTCACATCTCAAGTGATAAAATTTTTCTTTATTTCATATTTCAAAAAAGCTTTATTTAGAAAAGCTTATATATATGTTTTAAAGGTTAGAAATAATATTGATTAAAGAGCCCAAGAAGATCTTGAAGATTTTTGGTATGCACAAAGTCAAAGTACTCACTTGGTTTTCCTTGAAGACATAATACAAGGAAAATGCTACATGAGAGCAGGTAAATGGGTCATTTGAGCAACTATTGTTGATGGCCATTGCTATTGTCTATCAATATCCATTCCTCTCTATTTCAGGCAGATGAAAGGGGCTTTTTCACCTTGAAGTTAGTCATGGCCATATGAGTTGCTGCTATTCAGATCTACAAAGTTTCCTCCGATGCTCCCTACTCAGCCCCACCACAATGATCTTAGTAGTCAATGTTGATATGGAGAAGGCAAAAATTTGAAGCAGCCTAGAATGGGGTTGCACAGAGTCAGACACGACTGAAGTGACTTAGCAGCAGCAGCAGCAGAATGAGCTGCTGGAGAAGGCAATGGCAACCCACCCCAGTGTTCTTGCCTGGAGAATCCCAGGGACAGAGGAGCCTGGTGGGCTGCTGTCTCTAGGGTCACACAGAGTTTGACATGATTGAAGCGACTTAGCAGCAGCAGCAGCAGAATGAGGTGCCAACACATGGAAATGAGATTTCAGCATTCTCTATGAGATATCCCAGCATAACTTCAGCTGTTCTGATTGAGATGCTGTCCAAAGAATATTTTTTGTTTCACTCACTCTTTATTGGGATATTAAAGAGAAACCATGCTATCCAGTTTCTCTTATGATTAAGTCATGTGAAACTGTAGAAACTAGTGAAACAGATTTCCTAAGCCAAACACAAGAGATGATCTTATTATTTCAAACCTGACCCTTACCATCACATTTCCATGAGAACACAGTGAATGTGTTTCTGTTTCCATTAGCAGCCCAGGACATTTTGGTTCTTCCTGCTCCACCCAACTCCATTAATTTCTTTTAAAATCAACAAATGTTGATTGCAGGGTCACCATGTACAATGTTAGGTTTTACAAGCAAAACATCTTAACATACCAACTCCTTCCCGTTCATGTTGTTTAAGGAGCTGTCTAGCCCTCCCTCCCTGGGCCTTAGACTTGAGAGGAGGGTAAATTTTGGTCTCCCTGTTGGTCTCTGTTGGTCTCCATTTGAGTTGCCTGGCTTTAACGTTTCAGCTGAAGAGTCTGCTTTTAGCTACTTTGCTTCCATCAAACATGGGTAGTCATTGTGTGCACAGGACAAGTATCCCCCACAAAAGCCACAAGTGGCTGGTCCTGAAAGCCATCATTGAGCAGAAATATGAGACACAGGCCTCGGTTTTGTAGCTGAAGGTAGAGTTAAGCCATAGGGAAAACAGGAGATGATATTAATTAGACCTAAAAGCAGGAGAAGGCAATGGCACCCCACTCCAGTACTCTTGCCTGGAAAATCCCATGGACGGAGGAGCCTGGTAGGCTGTAGCCCATGGGGTCACTAAGAGTTGGACATGACTGAGCACCTTCTCTTTCACTTTTCACTTTCATGCATTGGAGGAGGAAATGGCAACCCACTCCAGTGTTCTTGCCTGGAGAATCCCAGGGACGGAGGGGCCTGGTGGGCTGCCATCTGTGGGCTCGCACAGAGTTGGACACGACTGAAGCGACTTAGCAGCAGCAGCAGCAGACCTAAAAGCTGACTATGTGGGGAGAAGGGATGCCTCTTTGCTGTCATCAGACATCCCAGCTTCTGTTCCGGGTCATTTCTGACTCCATCAACCACAGTTAATTCAGTCCCTCACTGAATCCCTCCCTATACACGTCCTCAGTGTACTGCCATCAGGTGGGATGTGCCTCACTGGTGCCTGAATTGTTTCCAGATTTAGGAATAACAATAATAGCTATTGGTATAGCAATCTTATTACCCACTGCACTCTGGGATACACTCTTGATATATATATATTCACATTTATTTAATCTTCACAACATGTTCCACAGGCCAGGTCCCTATTTTTACAGATAGGCAAACAAAGGCTTAAATACCCCACCCCAGTACTTTTGCCTGGAAAATCCCATGGACAGAGGAGCCTGGTAGGCTCCAGTCCATGAGGTCGCTAAGAGTCGGACACGACTGAGTGACTTCACTTTCACTTTTCACTTTCATGCATTGGAGAAGGAAATGGCAACCCACTCCAGTATTCTTGCCTGGAGAATCCCAGGGACAGAGCCTAGTGGGCTGCCGTCTATGGGATCGCACAGAGTCGGACACGACTGAAGCGACTTAGCAGCAAGGTCACAGAGCTGATAGAGCTGGTATTTGACCTTAGTCAGACCTAGGTCTGACTCCTGCACATGAACCCTTAGCTCCTACTCTACCCTGACCCCCAAGCTAGACCTTGGTAGCCACTGGCCTCAAGTTGGCCTTGGGCAATGGGGCTGAGCTCACAGAAGCTCAGTTGCTAAGTCCTTGCTCCTGGGTGACCACCATGTGTTGCTCTTTCTGTCATCTACACTGGAACAAACTCCACCCAAGAACAGAGCACCAGCCCAGTCATGCCCAGAAAAGCATTTGCAAGATTGTGCCAGGACCAAATCCTAACACTTCTTCATAGTTTCTCCTGGACTTCTTCCATGGCTGCAGCCACCACCCTAGCTCAGGTCCTCACTCACATGTCTGGGCTGTCTTAACACCTTTCAAATGGCAACCCACTCCAGTACTCTTGCCTAGAAAATCCTATGGATGGAGGAGCCTGGTAGGCTGCAGTCGATGGGGTCGTGAAGAGCTGGACATGACTGAGCGACTTCACTTTCACTTTTCACTTTCATGCATTGGAGAAGGAAATGCAACCCACTCCAGTGTTCTTGCCTGGGGAATCCCAGGGACGGCGGAGCCTGGTGGGCTGCCATCTATGGGGTCGCACAGAGTCGGACACGACTGAAGCAACTTAGCAGCAACAGCAACAGCAAACACTTGTACGCTCTTTGTCTTGCTCATTACAACTCATTATGCACACTGTGGCCAAAACAATCTTCTTCCTTAGGCACTTCTCTGTTCTTGACCATACAGTCACACTTGGCATTTAGGTGCTTTACAATTTGTTAAGTGATTTGTTAAGGATTTCCCTGTAGCTCAAACAGTATTGAATCTGCCTGCGATGCAGGAGACCAGGGTTTGATCCCTGGGTCAGGAAGATCTTCTGGGGAAGGGAATGGCAATCCACTTCAGTATTCTTGCCTGGAGAATTCCATGGACAGGGAAGCCTGGTGGGCTACAGTCTGTGGGGTCGCAAAGAGTTGGACATGACTGAAGCAACTAACACACACAAGTGATTTCCTAGTCACCAGGTCATTTTATCTTCACTTTTATCAGGGGGCAGGGTGTGCTGTTTGGGGCTTCCCGTTGGCTAGAGGTAAAGAACCCACCTGTCAATGCAGACTCAATGTAAGAGACTCAGGTTTGATCTCAGGGTTGGGAAGATCCTGTGGAGAAGGGCATGGCAACCTACTCCAGTATTCTAGCCTGGAGAATCCCATGGACAGGGAAGCCTGGTGGGCTACAGTCCACAGGGTCACAAAGGGTCAGACATAACTAAGCAACTGAGCATCCGTGCTTGTAGTCTTTGTCTTGATAGATGTAAAAACTGAGATTAGGGCTAATAGTGAGTGACTGGCAGAGCTGGAACTCAGTTTTTAGATCTTTTGACTTCAGATGCAGTATTTTAAACAATCTTTACATGATGTTCTGTTGCCGCAAAATGTCATTACTGAGAAGAGGCATCTAAGCTAGCCCATTGCCTCATGCTGATTTGTCCAACCAATCTTCTCATGCCTCATAACCCGTTTTCTACTCTCCCCTTGACAAGATTGAGCCTCTGGTCATACATCCCTCAATTTTCTATCCAACTCCTACTGTGCTAAATGAGCAAATACATGATGGTGATGGTCAGTGCTTTTAGAAGTGTTAGCTATTGTTTTTATACACTATCTCCACCCAATACAAACTCTTCTACTCTGATCTCTAGAAACTCCAGTCTGAAATTCATAAACTCCCTGATATCTTCAGTCCCTTCACTTTTTCTGAATGTCTCTTTGACTTTTTGTTTTGACCAAGACTTGGCTTTCCTTTGAGGTGACTGCCTCCCTTTCAGCTGTTGGTGTGAGAGCTGATTTTCCTCATGTCCTCTAACTCACTCCAACCGGTTTCTCTTTCATTCTTCAAAAACTCCAGCTTCTTTGAAGCCTGTTGCAGGGCTCTGTACCTCCTATTCATGCTCTCTCAGCCACCGGCTCCCAGTCTCACTGCCCCGCCACCACTCTTAGAAACAGCATCCACATGGTGATCCAACAACCAATAATCCAGCACCAGCGGCCATTCTTCCAGTGGCCCACTACATTGTCTGCATCCATCACACCCTTCCTGTTCTCACTCCCGTCAGTACCCAACCTAGATTTCACGGTCTACAGCTCTAACCATCCCTTGGAAGGACCCTTCATTCTCTTCCACTGATCTTGCTTGGTAAAACTCCAGTCCTGGTTAAACCCAACTGTTCTCTTCCCACCAAGAACACTGAAGAGAGAAATTCACACTGTTGTGTTGACTGAGTGACTTCAAAATTACAACCACAGATGTCAAATTGGCACTCGCTACTGCCAAATGATGCAATTATGCTTCCACAGTAAACTTACTTTCCCACTCTCTGAGAGGTGTCTATTTTATGCCTTGTCCTCTCTCCTGAAATCTTCAACATCTCTCTTGAGCTGATGACTGGATCACATATGTAACGGGGAAAATGTTTAAAGCCCAGTTAGACCCATCTTTCCCTTCCACATCAAACCCAGCTGCCTCTCTGCCTACTTACCCTGCCTTCCCGTCTGCTACAGCATCCCTGTTCTATCTAGAGCTTGTTTTCTCAAAGGCCTTAGATTATCTTCTTTTCTACATCATTAAATTCTCCCTATGTTTTGGACTTTTCTTATTAGCATTCTCATTCTCATTAACAAACAAGTTAAAATCTGATCTTAAAAAAAAAACTTAAAAGACAAAACGCAATGAAACAAAACAGCCTCTTCCCTTGATTTTTCACTCTCTTACAGACACTACTCTATTTCTCTATCTCCCATGCCAACAAGAGTCCACTTTCTCATCTCCCCATGGCTCTCTCTTCAGCCCACTCCAATGACTTTTGTCCTCATTGCACTGAAGTAGTTCTTATCAAGGTCATCACAAATCTCTATCTGAGAGAACCAGTGATCAGTTCCCTATCCTCATTTTACTTGACTTCTCAAAAGCAGCTGGTTCCTTCTTGAAATGCTGACTGTTTGTCGCCCCCTGGGATCTGTCCTCCACCCTGTCCTCTTCCTTCTCTATGCTCTCCAGCCAAGCAAGTTCACACTGTTCCATGGCTTCGAATGTCTTTTTAATGCTGAAGACTCTCAAGTGTCTGTTTCCAACTGGAGTATCTTCCCTGAAGTCTAGACTCACATATTCAAATGTCTCCTAATCTCTCCATTCAGATGTCTAATATATATCTTAAGCTTACATGGCCACAACTTCCCTTCCAAGTCTTTCCCCATAAAGCCTCTCCAATTTCACTAAACGGTACACTAGGCCAAACTGCTGGAGTCATCTTTGATTCCTTTCTTTCCTTCATGGGCTGCATCCAGGTCTCTGTAAGTCCTGTTGGCTCTACCCTCAAAATATATCCCAAATCCACCGGCTTGTTATCACCTCCCGGCTACAGTTTGCATTCCAACCACCATTATTTCTCACCAGGAGAGATGTACTAGTCCCTTTACATGCCAGTATCCACACCACAGCATGAATGATTTATCTAAATACATAAACCACATTATGTCACTCTCCCTCCCCCGTCCACATGGAATTCTATTACTCTTAGAATAAAAATCTGAATCCCTTACTGTGGCCACAGGCTGTGCATGGACTAGAGAGGGTCGAGGACAGATTCCAGGGACCAGAGCGAGGGGATGGTTTGGGGATGGTTCAAGAGCATTACACTGATTGTGCACTTTATTTCTATTACTATTATGTCAGCTCCACTGCAGATCATCGGGCATTAGATACTGGAGGCTGGCGACTCCTGCTGTGGAGGGAAAGAAGAGAGGGCTCTGGCCAGCCTCTCTGAGCTGACATCTACTTGCAGTCAAGACTGATAGTCATGCAATGGGGCTGATAAGGGAAGGCACATTACCAAGCACTGAATGGAGTCCTGATGACAGAACACTCTCAGTCTTATGGGGTTGACGTCTATTCTTTTATGTGCTCCTCTCAACCCTGCAAAGTCAGTGTTCTTATCCTTACTCCACAGATAAAGGAACTAAAGCTCTGAGAGGTTGTTCTCTCTGCCTACATGACACAGCCTGAGTTCAAGTCTGTGAGCCTAACTTCATGTTCAGAGCTCTTTGAGACACAGGTTTTATTCATTTGCTCATTGTTTCATTGTCTGGTCATGCATTCAGCAAATATTTGTCCATTACCAATTATATATCAAGGACTGTGCCAGGTGTCTGAGATAGAAGGCAATAAGACACTGCCCTCGGCCTCTGGGTCTAGAACACAGAGAAGAGGCAGGCAGACTGGAATTAAAGAAATTTACAAAAGAAATTCCTAAGGGCTGGTTCTAGAAATACTATGCCAGTGAACCAACTGATGATTCAAATCTCATTCCCTCTACAGATACTGGTTCCCCGCCCTCAACACACACATTATCTCTATTTTCTCTGTACTTACAGAAAATAGTGTGAGCTCTTCTTTCTTTTTGCAAACTCAGGGATATTGAGACTAGGAAAGACCAAATGGCTTGCAAATGATCATGTGCATCAGCAGCAAAGGCTGTAATGTGGGGGTGCTTTGCTCCCCATCCCAAGTATAGTTTATGGTCATGCTTTGCTCATTACCACCAATATGACCCTGCTATACTGGGCTGACTGATGTTTTGCAAACACAGTCCTGTGTAAATACAGTAGGAGACCTTGCTATTTAAAGGGATCTTCTGATGAGTCTTTATTATTACTATTGTCCCTCTTACCTTCTGGTCCTAACTGTGTTTCTTAAAAGAAACATTTCTGTTCTTCTCTGTGTCTTTGATTTTTTTTTTTTTTTTTAATTTTATTTTTTGGCCACAAGACATATGGCGTCTTCCCTGACCAGGGACTGAACTCATGTCCCCTGTGTTGGAAGCACAGAGTCTTAACCACTGGACCATGAGGGAAGTCCCTGTGTCCTTGATTTTTAATTACTTCTCTTTAAATTCCGAGCCAGCTTTTTCTGAAACCATCCTTTTTATGGAAATTAGCTGAAAAAACTCATTGGACTCTTTTTCAGTCCTTATCTCGCTTGAACTTCCTTCTATATCTCATGTTCCTGTTTTCTTAAAATTCTATATCACATTATCTTGTTGATGAATCCCCACTTAACATCTTTAGACTTGATAGAACTTAAGTGTCAGATTCATCGCTCTATCTATCCACTGGGCAGTTCGTTCATTTATTCAACAAAGATTTGCTGGGTGCCTCCTAGGCAGCAGGGGATGGGTTATGTCTTGAGACTAACATGGAACAATGAATTTATTGCCTGGGGGTGAGGAGCAGGAAACAGATATTCACAGGCCACTCAAGGTTTTAAAATGAACTCATGATTTTTCTTTGTAAATGTCTTCTTAAATCTACATGTGTTTAACATTCCTACAGTCATTCCAGACACTCAAGTCAGAACTTAGAAGTTTCCCTCAGTTCCTTTTCTGCTGCTGCTGTGTCACTTCAGTCGTGTCCAACTCTGTGCGACCCCAGGGACGGCAGCCAACCAGGCTCCCCCGTCCCTGGGGTTCTCCAGGCAAGAACACTGGAGTTGGTTGCCATTTCCTTCTCCAATGCATGAAAGTGAAAAGTGAAAGTGAAGTCGCTCAGCTGTGTCTGACTCTAGCGACCCCATGGACTGCAGCCTACCAGGCTCCTCCGTCCATGGATTTTTTCTAGGCAAAAGTACTGGAGTGGGGTGCCATTGCCTTCTCCGAGTCCCTCTTCTGCTCATCCACAAACCTTTGGCTAAGTCTTTTCAAGTCTATGTCACAAGGTTCCTCTCTACTCCCACTGCTCCTGCCCTAGCTCAGATCCTCACCATCTTCTGCCTAGTTTACCATGTAATATCCAAAATGATCTCTTCACCTCTGACCTGAGACCAGCATCCAGTGCCCTAGGCTGCACCCTTACCAAGAGAGTGACCTTTCTAAATCCAGATTTTAACCTGACGTTTCACTGCTAAAGTCTTTTTAAAGCTCCCTTCCCTTCAGGAAAAGTCCAGAGGTCTTTCTAACTGAGCTCCTGCCCACCTTCCAGGCCTGCTTTCCACTGTGCCTCCCCAGTCACACCCACTGCCCACATACCCACCTCCTACGCTAGTGATGAATAACAGAGTTTCCCAGCTACGGAATGAAGATTCAATTATGCAAATGTTCCCTCCTCTGCATAGCCATTTCCAAGATTCTCCCCCAGGCAGAGTATATTTGTTACTTTCTCTTTTAAACACCACTGCACATTATACATAATAATTAGTGTAGCCCCTGATTATCAAGCATTTACCAGTTCTGACATCATGCCAGACCCAGAGGCAATATGATACAGTGTTTAAGAACCTGAGTTTTGGAGATAGGAATAAGGGCTCAAATCCCAATCTGTCATTTATTTAGCAGAATGATCTAGAGTAAGATACTTATGTTTTACACCCCAATTTCTTCATCTTTAATAGGAGGATAATAAAACCTCTTTCATTGAGTTATTATAAGGATTAATGAGACAAAGTACAAAAAATGTTTAGCATGATATCTACTACATCATAAGCTATTATTAAGTTGAAGTTGTAATTACTGTTTTTGTTAATATACTTTTTATGTATATCATGGGGAATTGGCCCCCAAATCCTAGATGTTTTACCTTCATTTCACAACTAAGGAGGTTAGATTACTTGCCTAAAGTCATATACTTAGAAAGCAGCAAAGTAAGAGTTTAAATCCATACCGCAAACCACCATTATAGCCATTATAACGTGGTATGAAATAGATTTACTGTGTACCCAGCTCTCCCCCTGGATGGGAAGCTCCCAGGGGGCAAAGCTCCCTGAGGGCAGACACATTTCCATATTTGTATTTCACATAAGGAGAAGTTTGAAATGAATGGACAAATGAACAGCTATGTTTCAGCCAAGGCAGACTACGAGAGTTCAGTCCTGGGAGAGCAGAGAAGTGGCTGATATGGACACGGGGACAACAGAACACGAGCTGCTACCACCAGCCTGGGTCACTCACTCATCGCTTCTATCTGCACGTGGATGAGATTCTCGACGTCCTCCTCCAGGGTCTGATGCGGCTTCAGGGGGATGGGCAGGTAGCCATAGTGCTCTCGGTTGCAGAGGTACATCTGGATGCCTGCGGACACAAGAGAGGGACAAAAACGGCCAATCAGAAAACATGTCTGGGGCTTCCCTGGTGGCTCAGGGGAAAAGAATCCGCCTGCCAGTGCAGAAGACACGGGTTCAATCCCTGGGTGGGGAAGATCCTACATGCCACGGAACAACTAAGTCTGTGCACCACAAATTCTGAGCCCATGCTCTAGAGCCTGGGTGCTGCAACTACTGAAGCCTGCATGCCCTAGAGCCTGTGCTCTGCACCAAGAGAAGCCACCAGAAGGAGAAGCCTGCATACTGCAAAGGAGAGCAGACCCCACTCGCTGCAATTAGAGAAAAGCCCGAGTAGCAGTGAAGATCCAGCACAGCCGAAAATAAACAAATAAATACAATTCAAAAAAAGAAAATACACTTCTTCATTCTATGATGACTACTAAGGAAAAAGAGACCAGACTGTTTGGCACTGAAATTGAACAAGTAGTTGTTTCGGGCACGGTATGTAGACCTCAAAAATGCTCCTTTATTAAGAAAGTATAACACAGTATTGGAGGCAAAATAAAAAACCTGGGCCACTCTTCAGCTCAGAGGAAATTGATATTTTCTCTCTGAAGAGAAAGCATCCTCGTGGCCTGGAAGGAACACTAAAGGCACAAAAGGATCAAAAAGGAGGCAAGGAATTCCTGTTCCAGAGAACAGAATGGAACACTGTAATCCATCTACAGGAAATAAAGAGAAGACGAGGAATAAAAGCCACATTTGATATGAAAGCAAACAGGAAAATCCCATAAGGCTGACAGATTATTAAAGCTAACTCTAGGCATATGCAGAACAAAAAAATAAAAAACAAAGGAAACTTAAAATTTTCCATGAGTCTCCATGGCTTGATTTCTCCTCTTAGCCCACACGGACTTGGAGTTGACCAACAGACATGAAACTTCTATAAAAGAGTCAGAAAGGGACAAAAGGAAGCCCGCATCTCAAGACCTGGTAAGAAGCTGTAGTATTGCAGTACCAGAGTCACGGCACGGCTCTCTCGTTTTCAACACCTATCTTCGCTGCCCCAGCTGGCCAACTCCAAGAGTTACACAGAATCTTGGTTCAACCAGGGAGCTGGGGATATTGGAATCAAAAGGGCCTCAGAGAGATCCAGCAACTGAGAGTCCTGACAAATGAAAAGATTGCTTAAGTAAACAGATGGACCTGCCAAGCTCTGGTGCATGTGTCCAAGCTTCCGATTTGTTAATTCCTATAATCACCTATGCTTTCCAGACGAGTTACCTGCATAGAGACTTCTCTGTTTTGTGCAGATGACATTTCCTCCAGTCAGCTACATCACCTGTCAAATCAGGTGAGGCCGTCTCATAGCATTAGCAGGGAAGAACAAAAAAACAAAAGAGTCTTTCTCCTCCCCGTGACTGAACCTGGTTCCCATCAAGGCTGGACCAGTAAGCACTGTCACTTCTCTTCCCTTCACCAAGAGGACTCACTAATGCTACTGTTTGCTGACATAAATGCTTCTGAGAAACTTCAAACTCAAATGGACCCACTTGCAAAGTGGTGATGAATTCAGGAAACAGGAGGGAAATGATTTAATGTTTAGGTTGCCTCTCGACCCTAATTAGGGAAATAATTTTACAGTTCAACTTTCCAAAGCTTTGGTTATAAAGAAGAGATGGGACCTAGCCAAGCTATCCATCAAGTGTGAGGAGAAAAGAAAGGCAGTTTCAGACACGCAAGGTCATAGATATTTACTTGCCATCACACTTCCTCAGACAGTGGCTGGATGATGTGGAAGAAGGAGAAGAATGGGAAGTAGGGGGAGGAAGGAGGAGGAGGAATATAAAAGAGAAGAAGATGATGATGCTGGACATAGTGAACAGGAGAGTCAATAAGAGAAGAGGAGACAGTCGCAGGTCCACGACTCTGGCTCCTCTCAGACTGGAGGACACCAGGGAGCTCCAGGAGAATCTTCACACACACGCATAAAGAACATCTGCTGAAATCTGACTGCTCTGAGGAGTTCTGGACGATTAGGGATTCGTTTGGGGTTGTATTAGCAATAATAATCAGAGAAGGCAATGGCACCCCACTCCAGTACTCTTGCCTGGAAAATTCCATGGATGAAGGAGCCTGGTAGGCTTCAATCCATGGGGTCGTTAGAGTCAGACACGACTGAGCGACTTCACTTTCACTTTCATGCATTGGAGGAGGAAATGGCAACCCACTCCAGTGTTCTCGCCTGGAGAATCCCAGGGACGGGGGAGCCTGGTGGGCTTCCGTCTGTGGGGTCGCACAGAGTCGGACACGACTGAAGCGACTTAGCAGCAGCAGCAATAATAAAACTAAGCAAATAAAAAAGGCAGTTGTCAAGTCATATATGAAAGGAAAACTACCCATAGTCTATAAATGGAATTTGGTTTCCATGATTATAAGAACAAAAATACTGATCATCGCTCTATCAGGACCACATAACTATCAAGAGAATGGGGTCAGATTCCCTGATGGTCCAGTGGTTGAGAGTCCACCTGGCAATTCGGGGGACATGAATTCAATCCCTAATCCAAGAATCAGAGAAGGCAATGGCAACCCACTCCAGTACTCTTGCCTGGAAAATCCCATGGACAGAGGAGCCTGGTGGGCTGCAGTTCATGGGGTCGCGAAGAGTCAGTCGGACACGACTGAGCGACTTCACTTTCACTTTTCACTTTCCTGCACTGGAGAAGGAAATGGCAACCCACTCCAGTGTTCTTACCTGGAGAATCCCAGGGACGGCGGAGCCTGATGGGCTGCCATCTATGGGGTCGCACAGAGTTGGACACGACTGAAATGACTTAGCAGAAGCAGCAGCAGCAATCCAGGAATATCTCACATGCCATGGGGCAACTAATCCCATGTACCATAACTACTGAGCCCGCACCCTAGAGCCCAAGCTCCAAAGAAAAGCCACGGCAATGAGAAGTCTGCACACAGCAACTAGAGAGTAGTGTCCAGCTCGCCGCAACTAGAGCAAGCCCATGTGCAACAACAAAGACCCAGCACAGCCAAAAATAAAGTAAGTAGTAATAATAAAAGGAGGACGGGGTGATGGGAAGAATGTTTTTGCATGGAGGGGGCAACAGGAGGGGACAGAACTAACTCCTCTTCAGTAGTAGAGTCAATTTGCATGCATGCCCAGTCATGTCTGGCTCTTTGCGATCCCATGGACTGGAGCCTGCCAGGCTCCTCTGTCTGTGGAATTTTCTAGGCAAGAATACTGGAGTGAGTTTCTGTTTCCTACTCCAGGGGATCTTCCTGATCCATGGATTGAACCCATGTTTCCTGTGTCTCCTGCATTGGCAGGCAATTTTTTTTTTTTTTTTTTTTTTTTACCACTGTGTCACCTAGGAAGCCCAGTAGAGTCAATAGGTATGGCCTAAAGCAAAAACAGAAATTCGAGAAGTAGCATTATAGGACCTCCTTGGTGGTCCAGTGGTTAGGACACTGGGGTCTCATCTCACTGCTGAGGGCCTGGGTTCAATCCTTGGTCAGGGCAACTAAGATTCCACAAGCCATGTGGCACAGCTCCAGACCCCAGAAACTTCATTATAAGCATGCTATTTAGAAACCTCCTTTTGCTCACTGCCCATGATGTGCAGGAGCAGCTCTGTCTGCCCATCACCCACATCTCTTGCCTCTCTGACTCACAGCAGACATACGGTGGATGATTGGCTGGCGCCAAAGATGGTTACTGTGGCCACAATACACAGCCCAGCTCATTGGCCACAGTGGGAGGTGAACTCCCGACCCTGGCTTCATAGGAGCCACAGAGACTTGCCCATGCCCCCTGTGCTCTCTTCTTGGGCTGGATGGGCAACCACACCCCAGCACCCTTGGATTGCTCCTCTCATTTATCACCCACGTGTGGCAATGTCTGGAGTCGGAGGTGAAAGATTAAGGTTCGAGGTTTGTGGTTAGATGGTCCTGCCTGGGACATGCGGACCTTCTCTTTACTTCTGGATATTTACAAAATGATACTCCAATGGATGATCCACAGCTGGGGAGCTTCATAAGAGTGAGAACAAAAGAATATAAATCATCTTTCATCTTATTCTTTCAAGAGAGAAGGGAAGTGTTTTGCTTTGAAATTAAGAAGGAAAGAGCTTAGAAACGCTCCATGGGCTGTGCAGGACTTGAGGCTCATTTAAGTCTCATCTAAAAATACTCCAAGCTAAGTAAAAGTACTGCCTGAGAACCACATGACTGTCAGGAAAGCTCTGTCATTCTCCCAAATGCCAGTCATTCTTTCTTGTCTTGACTCCTGCCCTGTTCACAGTTTATACCAGTAATCTGACCCTCAGCTTTCACTGCTTCGTAACTATTACTTATGTTTCTGCGTGTAAAGATCTTACGTCCCTAGCTGTCATAGAGCCTAACACAATGCTTAGGTACAGCAGGGAAGCCTAGAGGACTGATCCTCTCCCCTTGCTTTTCTGCCTCGCCTCTCCCCACCTGAATCACCCAACAGCTCTGCACCTCTGCACCTGCTTTCAATGTCCTGGATAGGCCCACGGGAATCTGGCCAATAAAGCATGAAATCCAAGGGAATAGCCCAAGCAAGGGGCATAGCTGAAAAATTCCTATCCAGCCTGTGTCATTCTTCCAGCTCCAGATCCAATTCTTGGTTTAAAAGATATATCATAATAATTTAGTGCCTGGGTCACAATAATGCCGCATGAAATGTTTATCAAGGAGGCCTTTGTTAGGCATGGATCATTGTAATTGTTAATAGCTCACTTTCTTGAAACATCTTTATTTCAAGCTCTTAAGCCAAGGCACTGGCACAAGTTGAAGGATTGGAAAGGCCTTGAGTTTGCTTCCATCCTGGAGAAATCAGAGCCAGTTGCAGACCATGTGGAAAGAAGCAGTTACCATTAACCTTGACACAAGGATTTGCACAAAACCCTCCAATCTACATGAGGATAAGTACCTTGCTTTTGCCCTGACACAGTCCTAAAAACTATCTATACCTGGCCAAAGAGTCTAAATGGTTCTAGCAGGCAAGGGGAAAAAGCCAACACTCCACATTTCCACCAAATAGTCTCATTTCTACCAAATTTACAACTGATGAGTAGACACCTATGGCATCTAGGATGGCCTGATGTGAGCTGTAACTTGAATCTATATTAATATTCTCACCTGCCAGCAACCTGCCTCAGTCACCTGCGGTCTGTAGATGATCCCATCCACGCTGACTGTATGGCCACATGAATTTATACACCATTCTTCTGGTTTCTAAACTCACAGTTGCAAGTGGTTAAGTGACACATTTCTGGCTCATTGATAATGGAAGCTGCCCTCTGTCAGGAAGGTCCGAATGATCCTCAGAAAGCTTTGCTTTCGGGATATCATGTATCTTTGTGCTGATCTCCTTTAGTGAACTATATCCTCTCTGATTGCTTGTGCAAGTGACACAAGGGTAATAACTTATTTGCCTACTAACTTGTCTTCCTCAAAAGTCTACAAGGGTTCATGAAAGAGTTAAATCTGGCTTTGTTTTTCCTTCCATGAGGACTGTGGCAGAGACAGCTAGCTGCCTTCCAAAATCTGTCTTCTCCTTCTTATAAAGAGAGAATTGGGGCTCTAGATTGCACAGAATAAAGACAATATTCTGAGCCCCCCTTACAGCTAGAAGTTGTCTTATGACTAAATCTGGCTACTGGGCTATGCAAGGTAGTGATGTGTTCAACTTCTAGATGGTACCCTTTCAGGACAGGAGAGTGCCCTCCCCTCTCTAGTTTTCACCTGATGACTAAAATATTACATCCATAATGATGAGACATCTTGGATCATACGATTAAGGGTTTGATACTTCACAGAGAGTGGAGAAACAATAAAGAAGGAGCCTGGGTCTCTGTAAACTTTGTGGTACACAGTCACTATACTAGCTCACTTCTTTGAAAAGAAATAAACAGCCATTTTTAAAGTCTGGGTCTTTCCAGTGTGGTTCTGGACCTCTGTCACAGTTTTCTAATTAATAAAAGGACTTCTTTAATGAGCAGAGAATGCACTAGCACCATCAAGAGCCAATCACTTGCCTCTGGCCACGATCACCACATTTTTTTTAAAAGAGAGACTGGATTCTTGGGTAGGGGCCAGCTCTGGCTTCTGGTCATTGGTGCTCATGGAGACAGCAACCCAGAGGGTGCTGGTATGGTTACTGCAGGTAACTGAGTGCCTCCAACACTACTTCGATAGGAGGCCCATTTCCTTACTTAGAGTGTTTTATTACAAAACACACAAAACAAAGGAGCTGGTCATTTGCAGCATCTCCATGGTGGCAATACAACACACATACAAACAGTACCTGCTTGCCTGCTGGAGAAGGCAAAGACGATGATGTCATCAAAGGTCCAGGTGTAGTCCTGGTGTGGGGGATAGAACATCAGCTTGTCAGAGGCTTCCTTCCTGAGGTCAATTAGGAATGTGGAGTGAACCATGGGGACCGGAAAGCAGCCCAACCTCTTCCATTCTCTAATCTGAAGATAGTCCGGGGTCCGTTTATAGAAGCCCTGGAAAGAGCAGATGGGTGGGTTATTTTCTCTGATCTGAGGGCTTCCTCTTTCTCAACCTTCCATTAGGGGGACTCCTAATGGACTGTAAGGAGATCCAACCAGTCCATTCTGAAGGAGATCAGCCCTGTATGTTCTTTGGAAAGAATGATGCTAAGGCTGAAACTCCAGTACTTTGGCCACCTCATGCGAAGAGCTGACTCATTGGAGAAGACTCTGATGCTGGGAGGGATTGGGAGCAGGAGGAGAAGGGGACGACAGAGGATGAGATGGCTGGATGGCATCACTGACTCGATGGATGTGAGTTTGAGTGAACTCTGGGAGATGGTGATGGACAGGGAGGCCTGGCGTGCTGCGATTCGTGAGGTCGCAAAGATTCGGACACGACTGAGCAACTGAACTGAACTAAAGTGAATGAACACCAGTAGCAATCCTGGAGCAAAGTCACCTTCTCTCTCCTTTATCTTGGCCTATGAATTTCCAACTGAGCTTAAGAAATGCTACTTATATTTTTAAAAAAATCCTAAAAGGGTCTTGTTATCAGAAATAGTTTTGGTTTCAGCACATCTCTTCATTTAACAGCTTCATAAGAATACACTTTATGTATACGATGTCACTGGATATGTATATGATGTCATTGAATATATGTATATGACGTGTGAGCCGTCAGAGGTGGTTGAGCAGAGCAGTGGAAAGCACATGTTCTGGGATCTGGCTGCCTGAGTTCAAGTCCTGCCTCAGCTGCTTACTGCATGAAGGTGTTGGTCAGGCTACTCAGCCTTACTGTGTCTATTTCCTCATTGTGAAACAGGAATGATGGCACTATCTACTCCATGGGGTTCTCTGTCAAGTAAGGAAAAACCTGAAAAATGCTTAGAAGAGTGCCCAGCACCAAGAAAGCATTGATAAATAATGGCTGTTATTAAAACTACATTACATTGGCTGATTTAAAAAATTTTTAATTCGAATATAATTGCTTTACAATGTTGTGTTGTTTCTGTTGTACAACATGAATCACCAGGTGTTGTGTGTTAGTCACTCAGTCGTGTCCAACTCTTTGTGACACCATGGACTGTAGCCCGCCAAGCTCCTCAGTCCATGGGGTTTTCCAGACAAGAATACTGGAGTGGGTTGCCATTTCCTTCTCCAGGGTGAATCAGCTATATGTATACATATATCCCCTCCCTCTTGAGCCTTCCTCCCACCCCCCATGCCACCCCTCCAGGCCATCACAGAGCACAGAACTGAGCCCCCTGTGTGATACAGCAACTTCCCACCAGCCATCTATTTTACACATGGTAGCGTATATATGCGGAGAAGGCCATGGCACCCACTCCAGTCCTTTTGCCTGGAAAATCCCATGGATAGAGGAGCCTGGGTAGGCTGCAGTCCATGGGGTCACTAGGAGTCGGACACGACTGAACGACTTCACTTTCATTTTTCACTTTCATGCATTGGAGAAGGAAATGGCTACCCACTCCGGTGTTCTTGCCTGGAGAATCCCAGGGATGGGGGAGCCTGGTGGGCTGCCGTCTATGGGGTCGCACAGAGTTGGACATGACTGAAGCGACTTAGCAGCAGCAGCATATATGTGTCAATGCTACTCTCCCAATTTGTCCCCCCATTCCTTCCCACCATGTACCCACTCCATCGTTCCTGCCTGGAGAATCTCAGGGATGGGGGAGCCTGGTGGGCTGCTGTCTATGGGGTCGCACAGAGTTGAACACGACTGAAACGACTTAGCAGCAGCAGCAGCAGCGTATATGTGTCAATGCTACTCTCCCAATTTGTCCCCCCATTCCTTCCCACCATGTCCCCAAGTCTGTTCTTGACATCTGTGTCTCTGTTTCAGCCTTGCAAATAGGTTCGTCAGTAGAATTTTTCCAGATCCCATATATATACAATACTGAATATTAATATATGGTATTTGTTTTCCTCTTTCTGACTTGTTGTTTAGTTGCAAAGTCCTGTCCAACTCTTTTGTAACCCTATGGACTGCAGCCCACAAGGCTCCTCTGTCCATGAGATCTCCCAGGCAAGAATACTGGAACGAGTCACCATTCCCTTCTCCAGGGAATCTTCCTAACCCAGGAATCAAACCAGTGTCTCCTGCACTGCAGGTAGATTCTTTACAGCTGAGCCACCAGGAAAGCCCTCCTTTCTGACTTACTTCACTCTGTATTTTTAACTCAACATGCAATACTTAAACATATTAATGGGTCCTTCTTCCAATGCAAGTATTTATTCACTATTCTGGTGGAGCTGCCACTGCTACATGTTTTTGGGGGGATTCCTCTTTGAAAGTTCCCTCTGGGCAAGTACACAGGACAACCAATGCCCTTACTCTGTGGTTCTGAACACAATGGTTTGGAGTAACCCAGCTTGCTTTCCCTCCAAGCTCAACTGTTCATTCAACAAACATCTCCTGAATGCCTACTGCAATCCAAGCTGTGTGAGATGTTGGAGACATAGCAGTAAATCGACAATCCCAGCTTTAGCCCACACGGGTGCAGAATCCACTGGAGCTTTATTCTCCAGTGGCACCAATTATGTAACTTGACTATTGCCAAACCTCAAATCCATTCCAGAGAGGATGAAGATGTGTCTCAACAAAATATACTTTAAAGCATGTGGAAGCTTGGAAAGACATTTTTAAATACATTTTAGGCAACAGCAGGCTCATGGAACAAGTGTAAAACTTCACAGGGCCAGGACTCTGAAGGGCACGATACCCAGCAGTTGCACAAGTTCTCGCATATTCCTTAATCAGTCACATTACTTTGGGGTCACACTTGCTGCAGTGGTGTCACTACCCACATGGTATGCACTGCAGCCTCTTCTCCAGCATTTCTTTTAGTGTCCAGACTAGTGTTCTAGTCTAGCTACTGCTCACACTGACCACATGATAAGGTACAGGGGGATCACAAAAGAAGCCTCAGAAGATATGTGTCTTAGCATCATCTTAACCATCTAGCTGATTGATCTTACTCCATGCTTCATCTCTTTGAGCCTGTTTCTCCTCCTGAAAAGATGGGGTAAAAAACCAATCTGTTGATCTCCCAGGGTTGTAGAAGGGATCACATGTGATCCAGTGTATGAAGATACCTTGGAAATTATAATGCATTAGATGAAGGATTATTATTCCCGCAATTTTTTATTAGCCTTTAACAAAGATTACTTAACATCGTTCAGCTTACTAGTATTCTTCCAAGGGATAGAAGAATTTTTCCAAGGGATAAAGGGAAAACTGGTTCTTTAGAGGAACTGCCTAGGAACACACACCAAATGCAAAGTTCTAGACTACTTAGGAACGATATTCTCAGACTGAGGAGCTTGGAAAATTCATGAGGATGAATCACAGAATACCCCAGGGACAGGGAGGAAGGAAGCAGAGAAGGAAGGAGAGAAAGAGACCTCATATGCTTCCTGCAGAGAGGTGGAGGCAACAGATGTGTCTCTTTTTCCACATAAACTGAATATTGTTGGCAATCATTCCTACTTAGTGGCCAGACATAACCGAGGTCATGTTTTGAATGTGTTTAAAGGCACTGGACATCAAGGCTTGACTTAAGCTTATGAAGTCACTGGCTGTTTCTGTTCCTGCCCTCGCAGAAGCCTGACTGAGGACAACAGAAAGCCAGAAACAGATGTAAATAAGAATTGCCCCCACATTGCTTAGATTTTACTTTCACCGTGCAAAGTAAGTGAGCTTTTAATATTAAAGCAAATAAGACAACAGAAACTGGAAGGCCACAGTTGTGAGGATAATCCACTCTCGACGCTGGTATCAGTGCATGATTCACTAAAAACACCCTAGAGTGATGATGCCATGGTAAGTTCTGCAGATTATTAACTGAGAATGTATGAACTTAAATTTAATATAATATCTTCTCCTCAAGGAACTGATTGGCTTTTATAAATAGGAACTTAATGTGTCCCTAAAAGAGATGTGGATACCATACATTCAAATTCCCTGGGAACTGCAGGAAATATTTGTTAACAAAAGAGCAATGCCCACTCCAGTCGTGTGCAAGAGCCATGGACTTAAATTTTCAGGGAGTTGGCAAGCCAGTTGTCATGTTGATAGTTTAAAATCTGTAAAAACAAAAATCATGCTAACACCCACCATTCTAAGTAAACCACGAACAGCAAGCTTTGCATGCGCTTAGTAATTATATCAAGTGACTGCACTTCAATTGACTTAACCTTCCCGTCAGCTTAAACAACATTTGCGTGGTGGGAGCACTGACACCATGAAAACCGGCAAATGCTACCAATCAGGGGTTTTCCTACAGACAGCCACCACTAAGTATTTACCAGCACACCACTGGCCTCTTTCTTCATCCAAAACCAAACCAAATATAAAACAGGGACTGAAAATTTAGCTCTTTGAGCATGAGAACACATCTAACACACACTTTTTCCCTTAGAACATCTTGAGCCTGCATTGATATATATTACATTGATCAGTTTATCTTTCTTAATTATTAACTAAAGAGTAAGAAATACAATCAGCCATAAACATTCACTGCAACACCTCTCTAGACTTTGAAGATTTTTACAATGGAAAAGAGAGATGATGGAAATTTAAAATTTTGTTTTTAACTTAAATTTTGTAAAAACATCTACCACAGTAGTTCCAATTATTCGATTTCTTTGGAAATAAATTTGGCAACATATCAAGGGTCATTAAAATGTTTAATACACTTTAACTCACTAATTTCACTTCTTAGAAGCTGTCCCAAGGAAATAATACTAAATATGAAAAATTTTATGTTAATCATGATGGTTATTATAACAGTTAAAAGTTGTAAATAACTTAAATGTTTTTAAACTAAAAGAAAGGCTAAGTAAATTGCATAATAGCCACTTGATAATATAGTTAAAAAACATGTAATCTGTTATCTATGATGTTAGAATGGGAGCAATTAACATGATGTTTTTTAAAAAAACTTTTTTTCTATTTCCAGTTTTTTACAGTGTTAGCATGTGAGTTTTAATGACCAAAAATATTTAATTTTTTGAAAATCTCTGAATCAGGGAGAAGAAAAGTACAAATCCCAGTAAGCTTTATTGGTTAATTTAAAGCTTCTAATCCTAAACTCATTAGAATAATGTCCTCACAATTCATTAATACAGAAGAACTCTTTGGGTTCTGGCATTGGACATGGATTTACCTCCTTTCCTGAAAATCCTTGCTCTGGTAACACCATGACATGCGTGTTTCAAGGGAGAAAATCAGAAAAAGATTCATGGGGCTACTGCTGGAAGGTGGCTGCCTTGTTAAGACTCATAACTTTAATTTGTTAACCAACAGACTTGCCTGAGGTGTGATTCCGCACCAGAAATTAGAGTACAAGCCCCGAGACTCCAGCATGGGGGCCACAATGGTTTTGTTTTCTGCGATCAGTAGATTGAGGGTCTGCGGATTAGTCAGGAAGTTGTCAACATCTATAAACTAGGAAAAGAAAAGGACAACATCAGATGAAAAGGTACTTTTCGGTAATGGGCATAAGAGTAACCTAACACTTGCCAAAGGATCATGGAAACTTGCCCACGACATACAGAACCAGCTCTCCATGTTTTTCTTATGGAAACCCCTTGGGGCTGGATAGCTCTCATTTAGGCAAAATGCATCCAGTCTAACTTCACATGTTTAGCTCTGCATAAGGCACCAAGCAATGAACTGGTGTTATCGCTGGGCAAGTACTAGACTGGAACTCAAGCTACACCTTGGTAAATATAAGATATGAATGGGTCTCAAGCCCTTAAAAGAGTCATTTGCATTTATTGCATGCTCATTCTAAGTACAAATGAACAGACCTATTTACGTTGTCTATAGTAATGTCAAACTGGCCCCAAATGAATCCATCAATGCTCTCTTAATGCTACAATTAGAATTTTTTGTTTCAAGTATATTACATACTAGTGAAGCTATTTCCCATTCTCATCAGAAATCAGTGTTAACACATTCATTTACAGGGACAGCACAGCAGTTTCTATTATATAAAATACTCACAATGCACTTAAAAAATTAAGATGGTAGAGTTTATGTTATGTATGTTTCCCACACACACAGAAAGTAAAACCTCAGAAGCTTTCATTCTTTTGATAGTCAATCTCTTTACTCAAAATTTTGTGGCTCAGCACTTGTACGCTTCAAAGACATTTAAACAGCTATGCAATGTTAAATATCAGCACAACTGGAAACTTCTATGAAATTATTTGTATTGAAAATGGGTGTGTGATAAACTATTGGGCTGATTTCTGTTGTGATTGCGAGGCTGAGGGTGGTCAAAAGTGTTCCCTTTAGGAGTCAGAGAACACACGTCCATTAGTTTTCTGAAACATCACTGGCTTTGTTTCGTTGGTGGTATTTCTAGTGTTGTGCTGAAAAAGGTTTGCCAAAAGAATTAAATGGATTTGTGGGGGTGCACACAGAGGAAGAACTTGGTTGCCATAAACTTGTGGAGAAAGAAGACTGTCAGTTTTCAAATGAGAACAGGGACTGTGGCTCCTTACTGCTCAGGGACCTGTCCTTTCCAAAGGAGACCCAGGTTCCTGGAGGACAAGGATGGGACAGAACATGGATTCCTAATCGTCAAGGCCAGCATGTTTCTGGACCACTCTGCAAGTACTAAGGAAAGTAATGGGGCCTCTTCATGGAGAGAAATTCTCCAGGAGGGTCCAGCATAATTAGGAGCAATTGGAGAATCCCAGGGATGGCGGGGCCTGGTGGGCTGCCATCTATGGGGTCGCACAGAGTCAGACACGACTGAAGCGACGCAGCAGCAGCAGCAGGAAACCAAGCAAGAGATGCCGGTCCCCAGACACTCAGGAGCCAAAAGGAACAGCATTTCAGGGTTGTTAATTTGACTATTTTTAAGTAATTAATTTCTTATATCCCCAAAACTCTTCTAAAGAGTTTTTCTTTAAAAAAAAATTTTTTTTAATGTATTTATTTGGCTGTGCCAGGTCTTAGCTGTGGCGTGTGGATCTTTGATCTTTGTTGGGGCATGCAGCCATGCAGGCTCTTTAGTGAGATCTAGTTGACCCTCATGCTGCAGTGATCAAACCCAGGCCTCCTGCATTGAGAGCTTAGCGTCTTAGCCCCTGGACCACCAGGGACGTCCCAAGAAGGTAAGACCTTTACTATTGCTTTACCCACAACATTCCCTCTGAACTAAAAAGATTTAGGGTTTTTCATGTTTACTACAATAAAGAGATAGAATAATTCAGGAGCTTATTTGCTTACTCGCTAAAAATGCATGTGAGGAATGAGTCTGAGATGAAACCCAGGTCTCACAATATTAAGTTCTCCAGATTTTTTCTTGTGCCTTTATTAGAACATTGAGGAGGAGCGGCCTAAAAGCAGTCATTTTGATTGCTCCCACGGTCCTAGATTATCGACAATTGCTCTGGACACATTCTAGGTAATAGTTGTCAAGAAATTAAACATCTGTTTTTACCAGAATGTAGTCTGACCATTTTTCCCTCGCAGTTCGAAGGGCTGCCTGCCGTAGTTTCATCACGTGGGCAAAACGGGAGGCAGGCCAGTGCTTTGGTCCAATTTCATCAGGGTAAGACCTATAATAATAATAATAATTATGATGATGATGGCTAATAATTATTAAATGCCTATATATTGTAGGCACTACATACTAATCTATTTTATCTTCCAGTAGTAACCCTAGGAAGTCGATACTGTTATGGTTATCATTATCCCCTATTACATGTAAGAAATTGGAGCAAGGAGAGATGAAGTAATTTGCTGCTTCCCATACACAGGAATCTTTATATGAAAGACTAGGCTGGCGAAAAAGTTTGTTTGGGTTTTTGGAAACCCATCTTATGGAAAAACCTGAATGAACTCTGTGGCTGACCCAATATTTCAGTTCTCATTAGAATTCACTATTTTTATGATGAAGTGCTACCACTCTCCCCTCTTTAGAGCCTAGGAAATTGGTCAGAGTGGTTAAGTCATTTGCTTAACATTATGCCATTAATAAGGGGTATAGCCAGAATTTGAATCTAGGAATAACCCCAAAGCTCATGTGCCTAGACACTGTCTCATACATTCAGCCATCAGATACATTTGAAAATGTTACAGGATCAAATTAGGAGCTTTCCGGGAAAAACAAAGGTTTATTTTCCATGATCAAGTCTCAGTAAAGGACTCTACAGAGTCCGACAAGTTGATCTCCCCCAGACAGAGTGAGATCACGGAGCAAGTACATAATGCTGGACTGTCTCTCAACACCCACAAGGCCGCCAGGACTTATCCACGGCCATGGAGGCAGCCGGGATGGCTCACCCTTGAGAACCTTTCTGAAAGCTCCCACCTGGTACGGACATTGATAAAGTCACAGGGGCCCCAAACTGGCCACCACTTCAAGTCCTTGTAGCTGCACACTGGCAGGACATCTGCCTCAGAAAAAGAGAAACCACAAAAATGAGACCATAACCATACAAATAAGATGAATAAAATTGTTTATTACACAGGAAGTCTCTGAAATGTTTTCCCTAATCATTTCTACAAAAATCAGTGGAATTCCTGTTTTTTTTTTTTTTTTTTTCTGAATGTTGCCCCTAAAAATACCTTCTTTGATATTTCTCACACTGACCTTGGCATACAATATATTTAGTCAAAATCTGGCTATGGAGAAAATTACCAGGATTTGGGAGAGGTACATAGAGTTTTTCTGGGCCACTCTAACTGGGCCAAATTTCATTATAAGTAACTCCAAAAAAGTGTTCAGAATCTTTTACAGTGTCCACATTTGATTGTTAAGGTTTGCTCCATATATAGACCATATGCTAAGATTGAGACACAGATGTAGATACATATATATGTACATGTAATAAAAAATATTATACAGTGAGAGACTAGAAGAACAAATTTTGTTCTGGAACAGAATTTATTATTTTTATAATACATATTCAGTTTCCAATAAATGACTTATCCTGGGAAAATTTTCAGCAGCTCAATTCATCCCACTTCTACAGTTCCTTAATCTAGAACTATAGTAGTCTGGGGAACATTTAGAGTATTAAGTCTGAAATATATTTATTCATATTCTCATTCACTCATTTGTTTATTCAACAAGTATAAATTTAGTGCTTACAAGAACATAGCACTGAGTGAAACATAAAGTATTTGTACATTTTAGCCCCTGTGTAGAAAATAAAATAACTTAGAAAAAAATGCATGAATTAGACAGTCAATGTTCGTTAAGTTTATTGTTGTGCCAAACAAGATGATATAGGAAATAAGCAACACAAGTGTTGAGAGAAGGTAGACATTTGTAACTGGAATGATTAGCCACAGCTTTTGGTAGCAGGTAGAATTTGGGATAAAGGTTATCACAAAGAAGGGAAGGAAAGCCCAGGGTTGAAAATAAAAGGAACATCTGGATAAGGCAGTTTTCTTTTAGGAAATATTGGTATAAATATATGGATATTTTAAAAATATTTATGAAAGATTTCCAATCAGCCATTTGAACTTTATTCTGTAGGCAGTAGAGAGTCACTGAAGTTTTTTCAACAAAGAAATGAAAGGCCATCATTAATATTTTAGGTAGACTGATTTGACAGTGTAGTATATAGTACCTTTTTGAAGATAAAGCAACTAAGAAGTTGCTGCAGTAGGGTCTTCCCTGGTGATTCAGTGATTAAGACTCTGCACTGCCAATGCAGAGGGTGCAGTTTCAATCCCTGTTCTAGGAACTATAATCCTGCATGCTGTGCAGTGCAGCAAAAAAAAAAAAAAAATTGCTAGGGTAAAGACTGGAAATAATGTAAATGCCCATTAGTAGGAGGATGATTAAATAATTATGGTTCACCCATCAGTGGATACTCTGCAGTCACAAAAATAATGAGACACTCTTTAACTCTTGCTATGGCTCAGCGGTTAAAGCGTCTGCCTGCAATGTGGGAGACCTGGGTTCGATCCTTGGGTTGGGAAGATCCCCTGAAGAAGGAAATGGCAACCCACTCCAGTATTCTTGCCTGGAGAATCCCATGGATGGAGGAGTCTGGTAGGGCTACAGTCCACGAGGTCGGAAAGAGTCGGACACGACTGAGTGAGTGACCTAACTTATGGCACAATTACCAAGATACGATGGGTAAAAAAGCAAGGTATATATAAGAAGAATACAAACTTTTCACTATGATCCCTCAAGTATAAAAGGTTAATACTCAAAGTATGAATAAGTAATATCAGTATTTTAAAACATACACTACTGTGTTAATTTACTTGAGAACTAATGAGAGTCTGAACTTGGCTGGTAGCTGCATGAGCAAAGAGGAAAAGAAATACAAAGAGCTGTCAAAGAAAGACATAGCAGGTCTTTGTAACTTACTATCAGTTTCAGAGACAAAAGACAATGAAAATCACATGTGCCTCTAAGATTAGAAACCTAAGCGACTGCTGCTGCTGCTGCTGCTGCTAAGTCGCTTCAGTCGTGTCCGACTCTGTGCGACCCCATGGACGGAAGCCCACCAGGCTCCCCCGTCCCTGGGATTCTCCAGGCAAGAACACTGGAGTGGGTTGCCATTTCCTTCCCCAATGCATGAAAGTGAAAAGTGAAAGTGAAGTTGCTCAGTCGTGTCCGACTCTTAGCGACCCCATGGACTGGAGCCTACCAGGATCCTCCATCCATGGGATTTTCCAGGCAAAAGTTCTGGGGTGGGGTGCCATTGCCTTCCCCCACCTAAGCGACTGGAAAACTGATAAAGGCAGGGGAAGGGTAAACAAGGAGTTCACAGAATGTTCTCTGCTACTCACTCAGGTTCATCCATAGGTCTCCACTCCACATAGTGATAGGCTTTCTGGACATTTTTCAACCACTCCCTGAGTATTTCTGTTGTATTATCCACATTGTGGTCAGTGGCCGCCCTGCATGAGAGAAAGCACCACACGGTTCAGTTATTATGTCATCCACAGAGGAAGGAGGCCAAAGGACTCCAGATAAACCGAAAGGAGAACGGCCAGTTCTAGACACTGTGTACATGAAAATGACTCCCTCATGTTCCAATCTAGACAATTTCTGAAGCGAGAGAGATGGCTTTCAACCATCTCTGTGTCATCAGATCCTTAAGCAGGACTTGGCCAATGGTAGAATCGATCTAAAAAACAATCTATGTGTAAAATGAATGGGTTAGTTAACTAATATTCTTGGAAAGTTTTCCACTTGTTTTAATTTTTAGGTATCTACCTTTTAGCTTCATAAAAGCAACTCTCAAGTTAAGCAATAATTCAGTTGCATTTTTAAGTCCCACAATCACACACACACAGAGGGGAAAATCACAATAACAGTTTTCAGTATAAAATTCAAAGCCCAAGGTATCTTCACTTATTTATTTTGGCTAACTCTACCATCGCTTTCACAAGATAGAATACCTTCAAAAGTCTACAATGTATGTAAACTTGTTTCTGCTCTATCTTGAAAGTTTAACAAGCTGATTCAGTTAAAAAGGATTTTAAGTCATTGATTAAAACATAAATGTTTTCAAACAGTGTCACAAAGCAAACACATGCTATGTATAATATACTATACTATACTAAGTCACTTCAGTCGTGTCCGACTCTGTGTGACCCCATAGACGGCAGCCCACCAGGCTTCCCATCCCTGGGATTCTCCAGGCAAGAACACTGGAGTGGGTTGCCATTTCCTTCTCCAATGTATAATATAATGCATCTAAAACAAAGTTATTCAGAACACCCCAAAATGAACAGATATGCCAGTCAACTGGAAAAGAAAGAAGGAAAGCATGGGTTGTAATCTTGACATCAAATAAGGCAGAATTCAGGCCAAAATTATTAAACATGACAAGGCAAAATTGTAATTATAATAATAATGCTAAATAATGTCATTCACATCAATCTAATAAATGTGCATATCCACATACCTATATATAGTACAGGGGTTGGCAAACTTTATAATAATGCTAAATAATGTCATTCACATCGATCTAATAAATGTGCATATCCACATACCTATATATAGTACAGGGGTTGGCAAACTTTTATTTAAAAGCCAGACAGTGACTATTTTAGGCTTGTAGGCTATATACTCTCTGTTGTAACTACTTAACTGTCATTGTAGCAGTGAAGCAGTCATTCCTAACACATGAATGAATGAGCATTATTGTGCTCCAGTAAAGATTTGTTTATGAAAGTAGGCAACAAGTCTACAGGCTGTGGTTTGCCAACCCCTATACAGCAGAAAGTATAGAAAGGTTTAGCAAGCACCAATAATAAGAGGTGTTAATACACTACTTTTAGTTAGAGAAAGTGCAAAGGAGAGAAAGTAAATATGTAAAGAATCTACGGAACACAATAATAGAGATTCTACTTTTTTCTCAAGTGCACATGAAACATTCACAAAAACTGACCAACAATTACACTATGAAGAAAGCTTTACAAAATTGGAATAATATTTATAGCATTCTCTGATCACTTCATAAAATCAAAAATTAGTAATAAACCCTCCAAAATTCCATTAAAAACTCTCTATTAAACAACTATTAAGTGAAAGAAGAAATACAAATCAACTTTAGAATTTCTAAAGATAAATAATAAAAACACTAGAGATCAGAACTGAGGGATACAATTAAAGCAATGATCAGAGAAAATTCAGTTTTTTTATCCTTAAGTCAATAAAAATTAATGAGTTAAACTCCTACTCCAAAAGCTAGAGAAAGAGCAACAAAACAAATGGGCATAAAGATGAAAGTAGAAAATCATGAGGTAGAAAACAGAGAAAAAGCAGAATTAATAAACAAAAGAAAAATTTTTTAAGTAAAAAAATCAACAAAAGACAATCACTAGTTAATATAACCCAGACAACACAAAAATTAAAAGTAAGAAAAGACAAAGATGAAGGGAATATGACTGACATGAAAGAATTTTTAAAAAAATTATATGCAATTAATTCATATAACTCAATGAAAAATAAATTTGAAAACTAGATATAATAGATGTCCTAGCAAGATGCATGTTAGCAAAATTGATTACAGTTGAAACATAAAACTTAAAGAGAACAGTTTTCTTGGAAGAAATAAAGAAAGAAACAAAAAAAACCCACTAGACCCAGATGGTTTCATAGGGAAATTCTACCAGATATCTTAAGAGTATGTGTGCGTGTGTGCACACTCAGCCATGTTCAACTCTGTGACCCATGGACTGCAGCTTGCCAGGCTCCTCTGTCCATGGGATTCCCAGGCAAGAATACTGGAGTGGGTTGCCATTTCTTCCTGGGGGGTCTTCCCAACTCAGGAAGCGAACCCACATCTCCTTCATCTCTTGCATTGGCAGGCGGATTCTTTATCATTGAGCCATCTGGAAAGCCCATCTTAACATATGAGCTACTTCCAAAGTTATGTGGCTTGTTCCAAGTCCTTTTACTAATGCAAGTGCAACAGTGATACCTAAACCCGATAAAGACAAAACTATAGAACAGTTATCTTTCAATGAATATGCTGCAAAAATCCTAAAGCATTAGTGAAAATTCAACACTAGTCCTGATTTTTTAAAACCACACTGAATAAAATTAAAACAGGACGGAAGGGAGGAAGGAAGGAAGAAATGGAGGGCAAATGGGAAAGAAAGAGTCATGGAAAAAGAGAGGGATCTGAGACGCTGCTGCTGCTAAGTCGCTTCAGTCGTGTCTGACTCTGTGCGACCCCACAGACGACAGCCCACCAGGCTCCCCCATCCCTGGGATTCTCCAGACAAGAACACTGGAGTGGTTCACCATTTCCTTCTCCAATGCATAAAAGTGAAGAGTGAAAGTGAAGTCGCTCAGTCGTGTCTGACTCCTAGCGACCCCATGGACTACAGCCTACCAGGCTCCTCCATCCATGGGATTTTCCAGGCAAGAGTACTGGAGTGGGGTGCCATTGCCTTCTCCATCTGAGACACTTAAGTGAGAGTAAAAAATGTTTATACTTTATTGGCAATTTAGCAGTTCTTACCGGGGAAGGAAAGCTATTGGCATTATCAGCAGTGGTGGTTCCCTGGGAGCATGGCCTTGACAAGAGCAAAAGAAGAGATGTGAACAGTGGTCACTTCTTCCATTTATAGCAATTCAGTACACAGAATTTTGTTAAACCCTATCTATAATGGTTTTTATTCTTCCTACTGAGCTTTTGGGGGTCACAGCTGCTCCAAAAGTAACAAGTGAAATCTCTAAGAGAGGATGAGAAATCTTTAAGAGAAATAATGTTCAAGACAAAAAAAGAACTGTTAAGCAAAACATAGTGAAAGGCCATGTTACACAGGGAATAAATTTCTGTAAAACACCACGTAACATGATGATATGCAGCTTATGTCACAAGGCATAGAAAAATGAAGGAAAGAGAGGTATGACTAATATTTGAAAATCTTATTTCATAAAATGGATATTTGAATGAAAACTATCCTTATTTAAAACATTATTCAAAAGATAGAGGATCAGGAGGTGATGCCAATGGCCGATTCAATCTACTTTCAAGTCTTTTCTGGAAATCAGATTAGAACCAGCTCCTTTCTTTGAAACAAGATGTAGGAGGGAGAGACCCACAGACCCACCTGGACATTCTATTTTCTGGAGGGAAGAGGTGATGTCTGTAGCTGATAGTGTTGGGGGACACTAAGTGAGCATGTTAGGACAGAGGTGGGGGAGTACAAGCAGGTGGGAAAATGGGCCAGGAAGCAACGCGGGAGGGAGACATGGACCTCATCCAGCTTGCAGCTGTGCCACGAAGTACAGCTTATCAGCAAAAACCACGTCCACAGTCACACACAGCCACAGCCGCCAAGGCCCAGCACAACGTCCAGCATCATAGAAGGGAAGGGAACCAGGATTGTCAACCCACTCGTCTCGCGGTATGAAGCACAAGTAGAGCAAGTCCTGAAACTGAGAACCCGCTCTAAAGCACATTCTTCACTCAAAGTATTATGGGTAAGAGTAAGTTAAAACAAAACTAACCCCAAAAATCTTGACTGCAGTGCGAGCCAAAAGTTTTAGGAATTCCATATTATTCCCAAATGCCTTACGGTGTAGGCAACTTCAGACAGCATCTACTTCTTTCCTTGACTGTTGCTTCTGCATTAATGGGACTGACGTTCTCTTCACACTCCCTACTCGTTGATACATTTCCTCCTAATTATTTTAACAAAGGTTTTGGTTGAATTTTTTTCTTGTTAGCTCTGCTGCTACTCTAAGTCACTTCAGTCGTGTCCGACTCTGTGTGACCCCAAGACGGAAGCTCACCAGGCTCCTCCGTCCCGGGACCGAAGAAACTGGAGTGGGTTGCCATTTACTTCTCCAGTGATGAAAGTGAAAAGTGAAAGTGAAGTCACTCAGTGTATCCGACTCCAGGACTGGACGCACCAGGACCTCCGTCCATGGGATTTCCAGGAAAAGTACTGGGGTGGGGTGCCTCTGCCTAAGTATCCACTACTGCCAAACATCCTGAGAAATTAGCTGCATGAAATCTGCAAAGATAGATGTGTCTAATTAAAAGTAGAGGCAGAGACTTTGGATACTTTCCTGATAAAGTTTTAAATATTTCCTTTACGGTTACTTCCCCCAATTGTTCAGATTCTCTTTGTTCTCAGGCTTCCGAGGAAATGAGCAAGTCCTCCCACTGTGGTTGTGGGTCCATCCACACCGCCTTTGATGCACATGGCCAGTCTCCTGCCTTGTCCCAAAGGAAGAACAGAGCGGCCAGCTCCAGGCCACTGAGGAGGGCTTGCAGTCCGCCCCCTTGAGAACACCGCCCTGCTCCTCCACTCCCCTGGTGAAGGCAAATAAACAGAAATCCAGGCAGACACTTCTAAATGCTGCTTTTTAATCCCTCTGATGAAAATGTGTTTCCGTTCGAATACATAATCATGAAAGCATGCAGGCACTTGTGTCTTCAGAGGGTTGGAGAGAGAGAGAGACAGAGCAAAGGCCCAGATTCAAGCTCCCTGAGGAAACGTAAGGCCTGAGTTAAAGGTTCTGTTTTCAGAGCCCTGTAGAAAATGTAATGGTGTAGTGCCTGACCCCTCCTAGAGCTCCACCAGCTGCAGGACACACAAAAATCTGCAGCTGGATGGATTTATCAATCAAGGACACAGAGCATGCAGGGGAAGCCGAGGCTTTCTCTCAAACCCACAGCTCCTTCCAGTCCCATGGAACATGAGTCTGCCATCTACTCCCAATGAGATCAGGAAAAGCACGCAGAGAGGTAATGGACATCGCTAGAGGATTCCTTGAAGAAAGCAAGGAATGATGTGAAGATACCCCTGGAGAGGTGACCGACAAAGTGATACACAGCAATTAGTGATTTCACCAATCAGACTAAAGCACCACTGTTTATGAAGCACAAACGGGTACTGGCTGGAACACCAGGCTCCTGGGACGCGAAGCCTGTTCAATCTTGGCCTCAATTCTCCCAACCAGAGTAGAGAGTCACATTAAATCATCTTAAATCATCTCTCCGGCTCCCAATGACATAGCAAGGAGAGCTCAGCTCTTGAGCTGTGCCAATCCTCATGTAATTAATTTTCTTTGAAGGCCTCATTGGGAGAGCAACCTGGAGTCCCAGGAGTACTGGAACCTCCCTCCTCCACCTTCAGGAGAACTGTGGCCCTGATACTCCTGTGATGCTCATGGTGGGTCCCATCTCTGTCCATTAGTCTTTGCTGGCTTTCTTTGGAGCTGGTGGCACCTGGAATGCAAGAGCTGGCAGATACAGGGGCAACACCCACATGGCCTCAGGAGGGTGTCTAGGTCACGTCTCACCATCAAGCTGCATGTCCGCTTCCTCTCTGCTTCTGCTTCTAGTTCCTCTTGCCTCTTCCTCTTCCCTACCTGTGCGTGTCAGTAAAGGCCCATGAGTCTTGGATTCAAAGTCAGATCAGGACAGCAGTAAATACATACTGCAGGCTTCCCAGGTGGCTCAGTGGTAAAGAATCCACCTGCCAATGCAGGAAATGTAAGAGACATGGGTTTGATCCCTGGGTCAGGAAGATTCCCTAGAGGAGGGCATGGCAGTGCACTCCAGTATTCTTGCCTGGAGAATCCCAAGGACAGAGGAGCCTGGCGGGTTACAGCCCAAAAGGTCACAAAGAGTCGGACATGATTGAGGAACTTGGCATGCATGCACACACATACTGCAAATTCAGTCCACAGCACCTACAGGGATTTTCTTGGCTGATGGAGTCCCCAGGCCAGCAGGTGCATGGTCACTGTTACAGGGGAAAGCAAGAGCCTTTGCAGCAGACCAGCAGATAAACAAGTCTTCAGAGTGACCAAGCTTTCCTATTTGGCTGCGGCCAAAAATAAAACTGAAGTTTCTTTGGCAACGTCTAAACACACTGACTTTCCTCCTTGTTTTAGAAGGTCAGTTTTCATTCCTCAGTCTTGGCTCCTAAACAAGTAGCCAATTTGAAATAATTGCAACTGGCTCACTTCTTTTTATAAGAACTACTGAGGTTGTGAGAGCTAAACTCACATTACTAAGTGAGGGGCCACTGGAGCCAAATTAAAGATGCAGCCTGGACCACTCTGCAAGTGGAACACAGACACTGGGGACATAGTATTCCTGATCACCTCCCTCTGCACTGACCCTCAGGGAATGTTCTTAGCTTTCCTGCCACCCCAGAAAGTCAAGACTTCCAATGCTACAGAGCAACAGGCCGGCAGTCAGTGCGGCAGGAGGAAGGCAATGCTGTGCAGCGATTGATCTTCGCTGTCTTGGAACCTGCAAGAGGCTCAAGGGAGCTGTGATGGAATGTGGAATGAACAACAAAGTTAGTCACCACCTGGGCCATTCATGCCACGGCTAGCGAGCTGGCAAAAAATGAATATTCCAACTTGAGACTTCAAAATCTGAATTGCCCTCTTAATTGCCTCATGTTTTCATCCAGCAAGGAAGACTCATTGGTGGAGAAAATAAAGAGGTCCACCTACAAATAAAATGTCACTTTTAGAAGCAACTAGTGAAATTCATTTTCAAGAAAGGGCATGTCATCAAGTCCCACCACCTCTGTCTCTGCTCTCAGGGACAGGTTCACCAGCTGCTGTCCTGCCAAGGTGAAAAGAGACATGCTTGGTCAAATACAACAATGGATTCTTGCCTCCTGGCTACTGTGTAGTGTTGTTTAAAAAACTAGACTCTGTCTGCTGGGTGGACTAGCTGTGACTATGTTTCCTATCAGATACAGATATGAACTGGGAGCTGGGAATTTCTTCCAACAAAAGTCTTCTCCTAGATCCTACCAAATCAGTTAGTAGCAATGCTTCCTAATGAACTAACAAATCAGGGAAACTCACTTCTCATGAAACCCTCCTCACCAACAAATACATATTTCTATTTTCTTGGTGTCCTTCCTTAGTATGAACAATTCAGTCTCAGAAACAATCATAGGTGTTACATCTAAAGACTGCGTAAGAGTGATGTAAAAAGACACGCTAATTCTGGAAATAGAATCAACCAAGTAATCAACTGCACTCCTTAAGAGCAAGAAGGAGGCATGGTTAAAATTTGCAGACTGACCAGGTAATGGTGAATTCAAAAGCCCATTATCATTTTAATAAAATCAGGATGAACTTAATTAGACATATTACAAATAAACCATTTCTTGATACTTTCAATCGTGAGCTAGATTTTCCTCTCTTGGTGTTAAGAACCCCTCACCCCTCATATGTCACACACTGTCCCATTTTGAGCTTCATGATTAACTAAGATAGACATTCTTTTTATTTCTCCATGTTAGGGCTTCCCTGGTAGCTTAGCTGGTAAAGAATCCACCTGCAATGTAGGAAACCCCAGTTCGATGCCTGGGTTGGCGAGCTCCCGTGGAGAAGGGATATGCTACCCACTCCAGTATTCTTGCCTGGAAAATCCTCATGGACAGAAGAGCCTGGTGGGCCTTAATTCATGGGGTCACAAAGAGTCGGACATGACTGAACGACTAAGCAAACACACACAGGTAGATGAGAAGGCTGAGGGTGAGGTTATGTCTTGCTGAAGCCATATAAATGGTGGGGGTTAGAGCCTGAACTTTTACTTCAGGCCTTTTGATACCCCTCCCAACACCAGCTCACACACCCCACCACACACACCCACAGACAGTGATGCCCACCTGTTAAACTTGATCAGGAGGAATTCTCTGCCTGATCAAGCAGATTAATCAATGTGAACATCTCAACATGAAAGGATGACAGGAAATAAAACAAGAAAAATGGGAAGATTCATTAGTTCCCTATAAGCTTTGTCAAAGTTCCCTTTGGCATAATTTTCCTTGGAGCCAAAAACCTTGGCATTTCATGAAAGCATCCTTGGCAACATCTGAGACAAGATAAATATGTCTCTCATTTGTCTAAGTACCCTTTTCCTGTTTTTCTTCTTTCTCCTTTGTTTATTCTTCTTCCCACTCCTTTTCACCTACTCTTTATTTCCTCTTTTCCTTGCTGGATTTTCCAATTCTATTTAGTTTTCTTAATTTGTGGCTATGCCCTGAAGAAATGGAGTTACTAGTGAAATGTTCTTCAATGGGTCAAAAACTAAAGTTCTGATACCAGAGAGAAGATACCACCCTATCCAGGGACACATTCTCCAGGAGCCCTGAACCTCCCGCCCCAGACCTGTAGCCACACGTTGATTCCCTGCCCATACTCCCGACATCGCCACTGCTCTTGCACTGCTCCTGCCTTTCTCAGTTACCTGACCCTCTTCCCTGTGGACAGGACTATTCCAGCACCTAATAGAGCTCACCATGTAAAGAAGCCACTAATCATCAGTTTAATGAATGAATAAATGAACAATTTCAGGAAGATGTTCCCCAGTCCAACCCAAATGCCTACAGAGGCTGAGCACAGATTACATACAAGAGTGAGATGGGCCCAGTCTGAGGGCGTGAAAGGAGAACTGTAAGGCAGAGACACACGCAGACGCCCTCCGATTGCTGCCATGCTAGAATGTGTGCCCAGAAATGCTAGACTTTCCTAAGAAAAGCCAGATATTCAGGTTTAGAGATAAAAGCCTGTTTTAACCGGTTAGGTTGAAATGCCATAAATATATTCCAGCATGGCAGGCGCTCTGTGGAAACCAGGGACCCAACACAAAGACCACATTATCTCAGCCCTTAATAACCACTGCCCATCCATCTGCACATGCTCAGGGCACATATTTCAGTAATTAAATATCTCAGGTATGGTTGGGAGGATAGCAGTAATATCACTGTCCTGCTTCCACATACTCAGAAAGCATCTTCAGGGACAAAGAAAGACTGACATGCACAGGTTGGGCAAGGTCTAAATAATTCTCTCAGTCAGTCTAATAGCAATAGAGTCACTATTAGAAAAAAAAAAAACAAGTAAACTTATCCTAAACACACAGGTATACTTACACAAACGCCTATAACATCTCTTCCCAGAGCACCTAAGGCATATTTAGTCCTGCTCCTATTTGTAAACAATAGCTCTATTGAGCTATAATTCACACACCTAGTATCTCCCTTTGAGAGTATATAATGCAGTGGTTTTTAGTGAGTCCATTATTACTATGATCTAATTTCAGAACATTTTCATCACCCCAAAAGAAGCCTTGTACCCATTAGCAGCCGCTTCTCCTCATCCCCTCTCTCTAGCCCCTGGTCACCACTCATGTACTTTCTGTCTCTATGGGTTTGCATTTTCTGGAGATTGCAAAGAAATGGAATCATTCAACTGTGGCCTTCTGGTATCTGCCTTCTTTCTTGAGCATGATGTTTGCAAAGTCCATCCATGTTGCAGCATGTATCAGTACTTCATTCCTTTTCATGGCTGGCCAATATTCCCTGTATGGATAGACCACATTTTGTTCATCAATTGACCACTTAATGGAGGTTTGTTGTTTCACTTTTTGGCTATTAGGAACAATGCTATGAACTTTCATGTATAAGTTTTTGTATGAACATGTATTTTCGCTTCCCTTGGGACTGTTGCCCAAATTTTGATTATTATGGAAAGTGAAGAAAATAGATTTTATTTTATTTTCTCTCATCTTTGAAGACTCCACTATGTTCTGGGCACCAAGCTGGACATTTCCTATCTATATCTCTAACTCTTACTGTAATTCTCAAGGTAGGTATTATCCTCATTTTACAGGGTGAGGAGCCTGAGATTAGAGACTCTCTCCCAAAGCTTGCTCTCTTTTCACTTCCACTTCATCACTGATAAGCATTTTTCTTAATTTCTGAAACCCTCAGTTTTCTGTTCCAATGCAACAAATAGAGACCCTTTACTCTGCTATATGAATGTCCTGACTGTAAATAACAGCAACGGATGCGACCCAAGAACATGGTGCAGTCACCAGCATGCAAGGAGGGCCAGTTCTCAGCCAAGGAGCTGGGAGAGGCTGTCCATGTAAACTGTCGGTCCTCAGCCCCGGTGGGGAAATGTCCTGGCCAAACACAGAGCCATTAAACATCCCGTCATGAGGAGCTGGAGCCAGGGTGACCACAGAGAAAGTCCCGGCCCAAGGACTGGGTGGGCTCAACAAAGCACGCTGGGAGAGCTCAGCATCAGGGTCCAGGCTCCATGCGAAGAGGAGCACTGGCTGATCTGGGTAAAACATGTCAAGGAAAGGCGGGCATTTGAGCGGAGGATCACAAGGATGCTGAGAGAAGGGGCCAAGTTCTACACAGAAAGGTTTACTTTGATTCATTTCTAGAGACAACTGCAGTTAAAAACAACAGTAAATATTTCAGTCACCCAGTGAGCCGGAGGTACTTGCCAGATCATATAACTAACCACATCCTTAACCAGATATGAAAGTATCAAGTCAGAAGACATGGCTCTTCTGCCAGTTAGCTCTCTCATCTTTATGCATTTACGTGAGCTCTAATTTTTCCACCTGTAAAATGGAATAATAACACCTGCGGTTCATACCTAACAGTGGGTTATTGGGAGGAGGCAACAGCATCTGGAGTTTTCAATAACTTATTTTGAAATCTGGCCTCTCCCTAACCATCACCAACACACACACACACACACACACACACACACACACACACACACTCTCAAATAAGAAAGTGAAAGTGGTAGTTGTTCAGTCGTATCCAACTCTTTGCAACCTCATGGACCATAGTCTGCCAGGCTCCTCTGTCCATGGGATTCTCCGGGCAAGAATACTGGAGTGAGTTGCCATTCCCATCTCCAGGGAATCTTTCCAACCCAGGGACTGAACCCGGGCCTCTGGCATTGTAGGCAGATTCTTTACCATCTGAGGCAACAAGGAAGCTCCAAATAAGAAATAAGACAGCCTATTCAACAGGCTCTTAAGATGCATAATAAGATTCAACATTGGCATTTAAGTTAAAGAAACCAGAATTACCACAGTCTACTATTTTTTTAACGATCAAAAAACTCACTGTAAGGCAACTGCAGAGAAAAAGAGAGTGAGCCCGGCAGTCAGGCAAGAAAAGGGAAATTTATTAGAGGGCAAAGATAGGGTGACTGCCTCTGAAGGAGAACCAGCAGTCTCCCTTTCTGACAGCGTCCTTCTTCTACCCCACCGATGAAAAATTCTCTGAAGGGATGGTTAATTTTTAGCCTATAATTGAGTCCTGTGGTCACGTAGCTGTAGGTCTGCAATCTGGTGGTCTCGCAGCTTTGAGAAGACAGATGCCAGTGAGAAAACAGAATGGCATTTGAGCAATTTGGTCAGTCTCATGGATCACTGTGATTTTATTCTTTGTTTGCCAGGTCGACACAATGAGCCATCTTATCAATGAGACCCCATGCAGGCCCTATCAGTCACATGCCCATTTAAACACAGACAAAAGCAAAGAACAGTGTGGCAAAGACTGCTAATTGTCTCAGTACCAGTTTTTCCTCTTCTTCCCCAGTAATCAAATTTTTAGCTGAGCCCACGACCATCAATTGAGACGAAGATTTTAAGTACTGTGACGGCAGGTCATTTGTTCCAGTCACTGCTCTATGCCTAGCATTTCCGGGAGGCCTGGGATGTAGTAGATGCATAACAAATATTTGTTGAATGATTCATTTCCCATTAAACTTCCAATAAGGAATGTAAAAACACCTATATAGTGCTCTCAGCGACAGACACCTTCTGTGCCAATAACACAGTGTGCTGGAAAACAAGACAGTTTAATGAAAAACAGAGGTGTGCAGATGGTTTCTGATTGAACAGTGGCGCAATCTTATGATGCTGCTAAGGTGGCTCAGAGGTTAAAGCGTCTGCCTCCAATGCAGGAGACCCGGGTTCGGTCCCTGGGTCCGGAAGATCCCCTGGAGAAGTAAATGGTAACCCACTTCAGTATTCTTGCCTGGAGAATCCCATGGACAGAGAAGCCTGGTAAACTACAGTCCTCGGGGTCGCAAAGAGTCTGACACGACTGAGCTACTTCACTTTCACTTTAAAGCATTTCCCATTCCACAGAAACCATACTTCAAATTCTGAAGTTTTAGTTTTTTTTAAAGAACCTCCATACTGTTCTCTATACTGGCTATACCAATTTATATTCCCACCAACAATGCAAGAGGGATCCCTTTTCTCCACATCCTCTCCAGCATTTATTGTTTGTAGATTTTTCTGATGATGGCCGTTCTGAATGGTGTGAGGTGATACCTCATTGTAGTTTTGATCTTCATTTCTCTAAGAATGAGCGGTGTTGACTATTTTTTCATGTGTTGATCTCTTCCTGGGTTGGTGATAAGCTGTAAAATACTCTCTAGTGGTTATGCGCAGGGTCGGCAGCTGCAGCTCCCAATAAGCCATGGGATCAGGAAGGTAAACACTGACAGTCATTCTGCTGTTCAACTTTCAGTGCAGCATTCAATAAGTCACATGTAGTGGTGGTGGTTTAGTCACTAAGTCATGTCTTACTCTTGCGACCCCGTGGACCGTAGCCTGCTAGGCTTCTCTGTCTGTGGGATTCTCCAGGCAAGAATACTGCAGTGGGTTGCCATTTCCCTCTCCAGGGCATCTTCCTGATCCAAGAATTGAAACTGGGTCTCCTGTGTTACAGGCAGATTCTTTACTGACTGAGTTACGAGGGAAGCTTTCAAAATTTTATTATCGAGTAGGCTTTGTGTTAGAAGATTTTGCCCAACTGTAGGTTCATGTAGGTGTTCTGAGCATGTTGAAGGTAGGCTAGGCTCGGCCACAATGGTAGGTTAAGTGTATTAACTGCATTTTCAACTTCCAATATTTGCAATTTACAGTAAGTTTACTGGGATGTAATCCCAACATAAATCAGGGATGATATGTACAAATAAATAACTGTAACTAGGCGTGACATCTGCAGTGGTGGATGGATGACAAGGTCTCCAAGTGCCAAAGAGGAGAAAGTGGCTGGTAAGCTGCGGGAGGAGCAAAGGATGAGAAGCCTGAACAGGGATTTGAAGAATGAGCAGGTATCTAGAAGGAGGTGGAAGGTAGACAGAACATTCCAGATGGAGGGACAGTACACATGGAGGCAGAGAGGTATGAAACAGTATGATAGGTTTGTAATTTTGGTCTAGGAGTTATAGATCAAAGGAGTGAGATGGCTGCTGAAGGTTAGGGACGACACAGCTGTCCCTCGGGAAGGGGATAAGTGTAGGAAGCAGTGAAGATGTGTGTACCACTTTCCTGGGTCCTCAGCATCTTCCCCTGCTGGAAAAGATAAGCTGATGAATAATTATCTGAAATAATATATTTTGCTTGATTGTGAGAGGAATTTCCTTTAGCAAAAGTCTATTCTTCGAATTCCTCAAAGGAAATGCTGAAAATACATACAAAGTACTGGTTCACTTTATTCCATTTTCATGCACAGGATGGCTGCCACACATGATGGGTTTTCTGAGAAGGAGTGATTTCTAACATTCTGACCCATTTTCTTCATAAATTCATTTATACTTCTTAGACCACATGTACAAATTTTCTCACTCAAAATCTGCCTTCTGCATAATAAATAGTTAGAAATGTGCTTGTTGAATGACTAAAAGAATGAATAAATGTTCACATAAATTGATGACAAAATAAAAGCCTCGTTTCTGTATCTGCATGTCTACCACATCTATCATGCAAGCAAAAGAAGCAGCAAATAGAATAATATGAAACTCATATTAACCATTTTGATTTTTTCAAAAGCTTTCAACCTTTTTCCTTATTGAAACAGGCTAGAAACATGAACAGACAGAAAGTGTCTGATTTGCCAGTTGACTTCAAGGCTGTTTTTTTCCCACAGAGTCACCCAGAATGAGAACTTGGCTTCTGCTGATGAACACTTTCTGCCCAGACCATCGCTAGTACCCGATACCTGTTGTCTTGGTTCCAGGAATAACATACCCGGTCAGCTCAGAGGACAGAGAGGAAATGTTTGCCTTGAATTTACCGGCTTTGCAAAGTTGTAAGTCTGGCCTCCCCACATTGCTTATTTGGGGTTTCTTTCCAGGGGTGGGAGGGGGGAGGCAGGGACTACTGTTTGGCAGGTGTTGTATCCACATTCATAATCTGTATTCACTCGTGCAAACTGAAGAGTACCAGGACACATTTTTGAGGCATTTCCAGTTATTTTACTCTTATTTCTGGTGTCAGAGGCAAACAGGAGGCTATTATGGTATTTTTTCCAATCTCTTTTATGGAAAACTACTGTCAGAAGGAAGGAACACTCTGTGCTCCTAACATTTCCAGGATCCATATGGCTTTGTAACACAAATACATGGGGCCTCAATGAGTCCCTGCTACCTTTATTACTCATTACACTTCTGCAGGGAAGGGGTCTACCTCAGCTGAGTGCTCACTACCACTCAGGCCCTTAACTAGAACCCATTTTACAGAACAGGAACATCAGGTCCAGGAAGGGACATCAGATCAGATCAGATCAGTTGCTCAGTCGTGTCCGACTCCTTGCAACCCCATGAATTGCAGCACGCCAGGCCTCCCTGTCCATCACCAACTCCCGGAGCTCACTCAGACTCAGATCCATCGAGTCAGTGATGCCATCCAGCCATCTCATCCTCTGTTGTCCCCTTCTCCTCTTGCCCCAAATCCCTCCCAGCATCAGAGTCTTCTCCAATGAGTCAACTCTTCGCATGAGGTGGCCAAAATACTTGAGTTTCAGCTTTAGCATCATTCCTTCCAAAGAAATCCCAGGGCTGATCTCCTTCAGAATGGACTGGCTGGATCTCCTTGCAGTCCAAGGGACTCTCAAGAGTCTTCTCCAACACCACAGTTCAAAAGCATCAATTCTTGGGCGCTCAGCCTTCTTCACAGTCCAACTCTCACATCCATACATGACCACAGGAAAAATCATAGCCTTGACTAGACGAACCTTTGTTGGCAAAGTAATGTCTCTGCTTTTCAATATGCTATCTAGGTTGGTCATAACTTTCCTTCCAAAGAGCAAGCGTCTTTTATGGCTGCAGTCACCATCTGCAGTGATTTTGGAGCCCAGAAAAATAAAGTCTGTCACTGTTTCCACTGTTTCCCCATCTGTTTCCCATGAAGTGATGGGGCCGGATGCCATGATCTTCATTTTCTGAATGTTGAGCTTTAGTTGAGCCAACTTTTTCACTCTCCACTTTCATCAAGAGGCTTTTGAGTTCCTCTTTACTTTCTGCCATAAGGGTGGTGTCATCTGCATATCTGTGGTTATTGATATTTCTCCCAGCAATCTTGATTCCAACTTGTGTTTCTTCCAGTCCAGCGTTTCTCATGATGTACTCTGCATATAAGTTAAATAAGCAGGGTGACAATATACAGCCTTGACGTACTCCTTTTCCTATTTAGAACTAGTCTGTTGTTCCATGACCAGTTCTAACTGTTGCTTCCTGACCTGCATACAAATTTCTCAAGAGGCAGATCAGGTGGTCTGGTATTCCCATCTCTTTCAGAATTGTCCACAGTTTATTGTGATCCACACAGTCAAAGGCTTTGGCATAGTCAATAAAGCAGAAATAGATGTTTTTCTGGAACTCTCTTGCTTTTTCGATGATCCAGCGGATGTTGGCAATTTGATCTCTGGTTCCTCTGCCTTTTCTAAAACCAGCTTGAACATCAGGAAGTTCATGGTTCACATATTGCTAAAGCCTGGCTTGGAGAATTTTGAGCATTATTTTACTAGCGTGTGAGATGAGTGCAACTGTGCGGTAGTTTGAGCATTCTTTGGCATTGCCTTTCTTTGGGATTGGAATGAAAACTGACCTTTTCCAGTTCTGTGGCCACTGCTGAGTTCTCCAAATTTGCTGGCATATTGAGTGCAGCACTTTCACAGCATCATCTTTCAGGATTTGGAATAGCTCCACTGGAATTCCATCACCTCCACTAGCTTTGTTCGTAGTGATGCTTTCTAAGGCCCACTTGACTTCACATTCCAGGATGTCTGGCTCTAGGTGAGTGATCACACCATCATGATTATCTGGGTTGTGAAGATCTTTTTTGTACAGTTCTTCTGTGTATTCTTGCCACCTCTTCTTAATATCTTCTGCTTCTGTTAGGTCCATACCATTTCTGTCATACCATGCTTCAAGTCTCAAAAACATAAGAGAGCCAAAGTCAGACAACAGGACTCAGATGACTGTCTGTCCACACCTGAGTCTTATTTTTAAATTGTACTTGGAGTGACGTTTAAAACAGAAGGAAATATTTTACAAAAGGTAGAGGGTATATTGTAGCTTTGTCTTCAAAGTACTAGATGTATCCATAGACATCATGTGATTAGTCAAATGGCTGCAGCCATGGGACATTTGCATCATTTTAGAGCCCCCAGGGGTCACTGCACCTCTTATCTTCAGGCCTTAGGAACAAACATATCCAACCAAGTGCTCATAATTTTGAATAAAGCCTTGAAGAGCAAGTGACACTTAACAATGATTGCTTTCTTTAATGCTTCTCAAAGCTTTATGCTAACTTGGTTATCTTCTTTCTAATGGAGAGGCTTAAGGATTTTTGCCTTTCTTATGAATGGAGACACTGGATTTAAGGAGACACAAACTTTTTTAAAAAACTTTAACTGGTTATAATTTATTATTCCTTTAATATAGCATTGGATTTGATTTGTTAGTATTTTATATAGCTACATAATCCCTTATCTAAAACCCTTTGGGTGAAATGTGTTTGCAATTTATATTTTATTAGACTTCAGGAAGGTAATCTGATGCATATACTGTGAATGTTATGTAATAATCCCAGTGGAGTCTGGAGAAGTACCCTGTAATCAAATACATTAATACTTAGCAGCCAAACATAAGAACGCAAAACTAAGTCAGATAAATAAATGCTAGAAATAATCTCAGGTCAAGAACGGCTGCAAAGCATCTGAGGTCAGATTTTCTGTCTTGGGATGGATTCTTCAGCAGTGGGCCTCCAGACAAGGGGTGAGGATGATGGATTAGGAAGTGTTTCCAGGAAAAACACTTCCCAGGACAAGTGTGAGCAGAAGTGATGTCCTATGGAGTGTGACCTTGGCTCCATGTCTCACAGGGGTTCTGGGAACCAGGACTCTTGAGCTGTCCCTATGGGACAAGGGAACTGCACCCATAGTCATCAGTGTGCCCCGAATGGGTGTGAGTCAGGACAAAGGAGTGGAGTTTGGATAGCACTGGCCAGCAGCACCAAATGAATTAAAAACAAACAAACCAAACAAACAAACAGGTTTCAGAGCTTTTTCATGTTCAGAATTCTAGATTAGAAATTGTGGATTTCAGTGGCACCCCACTCCAGTAGTCTTGCCTGGAAAATCCCATGGACAGAGGAGCCTGGAAGCCTGCAGTCCATGGGGTCCTAAGAGTCGGACACGACTGAGCGACTTCACTTTCACTTTTCACTTTCATGCATTGGAGAAGGAAATGGCAACCCACTCGTGTTCTTGTCTGGAGAATCCCAGGGACGGGAGAGCCTGGTAGGTTGCCGTCTATGGTGTCGCACAGAGTCGGACACGACTGAAGCGACTTAGCAGCAGCATTCAGTTTTGGTCTCAGTGTTCCCAAGTGGCGCTGTTTTGTTGTTTCCCATCTTGGTAGCTGAGTCTTTCCAGTTGCTTAAAATGCACAGCGAAGCCTCTGGTTTTCTGGGCCATGGAGTAGCTTATAAGACACCAGAACCGTTGGTTCTATAAAGGTTATTTAGAACGAGCCTGGAAGCCAACCATCACGCCACAGGTTTGGGAGGTAAATTTTGACAAATAGTGAAGTTTTAAAATAAGGGTTATTGATTTAGTCAGACTAAAAATAATGCCTTTCATTGTGATTTGGTTTCCTGGTGTCATTTCCCAGAACAGTCTCTCATATCTTTTGTAACACACCATCAATGCAGTTACTTTTCTCTTCTCCTTTACACTGAGTTAAGTTAAAGCAGAGATTTTTGTCTAATTCATCATGAGACACAAGCTTTTTAAAAAGCCTGCCCCAAATTTCATCTGGTGACTTTGGAAAGCAGGATAAAAATCCCAGAGTTTAGGCTTCCAAGACCTTCCCTGACTTTTCCACATGGGTCAGATCCCTGGGTTGTGAGTTCTTTTGGTACCATATACCTCTTCTTTCTAGTACTTATCAGAGTTGCAATTTTATATGTGTTTCCATGGTATTAATTTATTTCTCACGTCTGGTCTATACAGAGATGTGTCTATCTTTGCCCATCCTTATATTATCAAACCCGGAACAGCACGTGGCATCAGCACTGAGGAAAGTGATGCTCACTGAATAACTGAATGCAATCCTCACCCTCAGTTTTAATCACTAAACATGTAAAATGTGGACACTTTACCTGGAAAAATGAATCACACAATCAGACAAGACTGGGGAAACGTCTTTTGGAGCACTTCCGGTCTGCTTTCATTATTCTTATCAGGAAAGTCTCACTCTCAAGCGGGCCTTGGAAACAGGTTGTAGTCAGATGCTATTTGGTACTGGGCTGTGAAAGGCTCTGAAGGAGCCCAATAGCCTGTGCAGGAGGACATAGGGGAATGTCATCCATTGCTTTGAAGGCAGTCCCTGGAGACATTTAACCAGGGCAAAGTTCAAGCAAATGGAATTGTGGTCATGGTAAATATGGCAACAGGTGAGTCATTCTTCCCAGCTTTCATTAGGGTGTGTCCCTCAAACCAAATTACAAAACCAGCAAAAGGACTTGGCACCCACTGTCATAAACAGAGTTCAGATCCAGTCAATTCAGGGAGAAAGCTTCAACTTCCCTTTCGACCTAAAAGAGGGTGCAATGGCTTTCCCAGGGCCAAGGAGCCCAATAGTAGCTCTCACCGCCCTTCCTTACCCAGCCTCGGGTCAGGGCAGGTCTAAGGCAAGCTTCAGTCTTTAATTGCTGCGATCTTCTCTTGGAGGCATCATGAGAAGGGAGCCAACAAGGTCCTGTGTTCAAGTTCACTTCCCCCAGAATCTTCTGACCAGTTTTTCAGTTCAATGTTTCTGTAAATTACCTCACTGTCACTGGTGAAACTTTCATTCCTACATAGTTGATAGAGGAAGACTTAGGCATCACTAAAGCCAGATCTGTGGCTAATGGCACCCCACTCCAGTATTCTTGCCTGGAAAATCCCATGGATGGAGGAGCCTGGTAGGCTGCAGTCCATGGCGTCCTAAGAGTCGGACATGACTGAGCGACTTCACTTTCACTTTTCACTTTCATGCATTGGAGAAGGAAATGGCAACCCACTCCAGTGTTCTTGCCTGGAGAATCCCAGGGACGGGGGAGCCTGGTGGGCTGCCGTCTATGCGGTCACACAAAGTTGGACACGACTGAAGCGACTTAGCAGCAGAGCCAGATTTGAACTCACTGACCATAGTTTCTTCAGCAGAGGATCAGAGGATAGCCTGAGAAGAACCACATTTTTTTCTGGACTATTATTTGCACAAAAACATAACAGCAGCCTTTAGGTGCAAGGCAGCATTCAAGATGAGGATGTGGTAAAATGAAGCACATGTATTTTTTCATTTAATTCTCACAACATTCTAGGAAACACATTCTCCCCACTTTCTGGATGAGAAAAGTCACAAAGCTAATAGATGATGAACCCAGGACTCAAGTCTAATTAACCTGGAAGTTAAAAGTGAATGTTCAAAAGCAATGGATGAAGAGATTTCCTTGTGGTAACATCTCAGGGGTAGGAATAACAAAATACCTGGCATAAAATCAAGAATTTTATATTTGTTCAGATTTAAAAAAATAGAAAATAAAGTCAAGTATATCTGACTATACTATCCACAGACAGATCCCATCCCATACACTAGGCTGTGTATTGATTGAAGTGGCTTCTGGAATCCTTCAGCTATTTAATTCTGAAGTACATAATTCTAAATTATGTACTATCTATATGCCATTGTTTCATCTGTATTGTTATAAAAACTATGAAACACCATGCCGAAAGAGTAAGCCTAACAGAAAGAAGCAAAATGGAGAGAAATAATAGTACTGATATATACCTTCAACAGTCATATTTTTGAATATATAAACTGTCCAAACTTACATAGCAAGACACTGTAATTATAAGTAGCTCATCAAAAAAAGAAATATAAACTGTAACCGAGTAAAAGGCATTTGGTTCTGATTCAGTGGGGGAAAAAACACCTTCCAAATATATAAAAAATCTTAAAGAAATCTAATTTATTTGCAAAAATGATTTTTGGACCTCAACTCTATAATGAACAATTCCAAATATATGTCTGAAGAGAGATGAAAAAAAAATCTTAAAACCTTAACAAAACAGAACACAATGATCTCAGAAAAAGCAGTATTGACTTGTCCTAGTGAGGAAGTGGAAGGGGTGGAGAGAAGGGCAGAAGGAATCCCCGAGCATCCTCTTCAGAAAGTGAGCACCCTGAGCCGAGGGGAGCACTTTGAGCAAGTGCTCAAAGGCTCTGTGTATCACTGCCATGCTGCCAGCTGGTGTGTAGGGGTTTTTTTTTTTTTTTCCTTTTTCTTTTTTTGTTTATTTATTTATTTTGGTTTGTCTATTTATGGGCTTCCTTGGTGGTTCAGATGGTAAAGAATCTGCCTACAACTCAGGAGACCTGGGTTCGATCCCTGAATTGGGAAGATCCCTTGGAGAAGGGAATGGCAACCCACTGCTGTATTCTTGGCTGGAGAATCCCATGGACAGAGGAGCCTGGAGGGCCTCAGTCCACAGGGTCACACAGAGTTGGACATGATTGAGCAACTAACACTTTCATTTATTTATTTATTTGGTTTGAATTTTTTGGTTTGTTTTTCTAAAGAAACCCTTTGGATTTTCCTCACAGTTGTACTGCTGTTAATACCTCAGTTTACTTATTTGTTGTTGTTGCTTAGTAACTATGTCGTGCCGGACTCTTTGCGACCCCATAGACTGTAGTTCAGCTGGCTCCTCTGTCCATGGGGATTCTCCGGGCAAGAATACTGGAGTAAATTGCCATTCCTTTCTCCCAGGGATCTTCCCAGCCCAAGGATCGAACCCAGGTCTCCTGTGTTCCAGGAAGGTTCTTTACCATCTGAGCCACCAGGGAATCCCATAAATACTCAAACCAAAATAAATAAATAAACAAAAGAAAAGAATTAAAACACACACACACACACACACACACACACACACACACCAGCCTCCTGCAAAATCTGTATGCAGGTCAAGAAGCAATAGTTAGAACTAGGCATGGAACAACGGACCGGTTCCAAATCGGGAAAGGACTACGTCAAGGATGTATATTGTCACTCTACTTATTTAACTTATATGCAGAGTGCATCATGAGAAATGCCAGTCTGGATGAAGCACAAGCTGGAATCAAGATTGCCGGGAGAAATATCAACAACCTCAGATATGCAGATGACACCACCCTTATGGCAGAAATAGAAGAAGAACTAAAGAGCCTCTTGATGAAGGTAAAAAAGGAGACTGAAAAAGCTGGCTTAAAATTCAACATTCAAAAAACTAAGATCATTGTATCTGGTCCCATCACTTCATGGCAAATAGATGGGGAAACAATGGAAATAGTGACAGACTTTATTTTCTTGGGCTCCAAAATCACTGCAAATTGTGACTACAGCCATGAAATTAAAGGATGCTTGCTCCTTGGAAGAAAAGCTATGACGAACGTAGACAGCATATTTAAAAAGCAGAGACGTTAACTTTGCTGATAAAGGTCAGTATAGTCAAAGCTATGGTTTTTCCCGTAGTCATGTGTGGATGTGCGTTGGACCATAAAAATGGCTGGACATCAAAGAATTTATGCTTTTGAACTGTGATGTTGGAGAAGACTCTTGAGAGTCCCTTTGGACTGTGAAGTGATCAAACCAGTCAATTCTAAAGGAAATCAATTCTGAATACTCATTGGAAGGACTGATGCTGAAGCTGAAGCTCCAATACTTTGGCCACCTGAAAAGAGCCGACTCATTAGAAAAGATCCTGATGCTGGGAAAGGTTGAGGGTGGGATGAGAAGAGGACGACAGAGGATGAGATGGTTGGATGGCATCACCATCTCAGTGGATACGAGTTTAAACAAGCTCCAGGAGATGTGAAGGACAGGGAAGTCTGGCATGCTGCAGCCCACAGGGTGGTGAAGAGTTGGACACGACTGAGCGACTGAACAACAACAACAAATTACCTGAATACATCTAAGTGCACTGTTTTCATTTATACTCTTAACTGTACTTTTATGGGTCTTTCTAATTTGCCATCTTTCCTTAATATCTTTATGATTCATGCATTTTTTCTTTAAAAAGTATAGCCTTTTTATTCATTTTTATTCTTATTTCTTGTCCTTAATCTTCAATCCCAACTACAATACATGTATATGTGTTCTGCTCATTTAGTTATCTGCTATTTAATGAGACGAATGTTAGGTTTCTTTTATTAATATTTTAAGTCTCCTAGTATTCTTTTCAGCTCTGTCCTAACTAGTTGGACATTCCAATTCCTAATATAGTGCTGGCCCATGAAAGACATATGTGATCCTTTCAGGGAAAGGAAAGAAAACCTACCTGAGGAACAGAATGCAGAAAATTTAAGATGGTAGGGTTTAGAAGCCACTAGAAGCTAAGTCCATCTAATGATAAAGTGATTTAAAGGTATAGAAAGTGACTGGGTTTCAATGTTCAGTAAAGAAATCCTCAAAATCAGGACCGATGAGGCAAGTGGAAAGAAAACTATGAAGATGCAATAAGGAGACTGAGTTCAAACCACAGACTCTGGAGCTCTGAGAAAGGAAGGATATTTTCTGCCAAGTTCTCTCTCCTTAGACAAAAATAAATGTTTTGACTTTCCTGCAGGCTCACTGAATTCTTCACCTTGTGAACAAAGACTAGCCTGCCTGGAGGCCAGGACCTCTCAGCTGATGTGCTGCTTATCTGCCCTGAAACCTCAGGGCACCAGTGTTCTTTAAACACAGACAAGGATGTCAGTTGGAGAAGACTGCAGCTCTCTCTAGGGGAAGGCAATGGCACCCCACCCCAGTACTTTTGCCTGGAAAATCCCATGGACGGAGGAGCCTGGTAGGCTCCAGTCCATGGGGTCGCTAAGAGTCGGACGCGACTGAGCGGCTTCATTTTCACTTTTCGCTTTCATGCATTGGAGAAGGAAATGGCAACCCACTCCAGTATTCTTGCCTGGAGAATCCCAGGGACAGGGGAGCCTGGTGAGCTTCCGTCTATGGGGTCGCACAGAGTCGGACACGACTGAAGCGACTTAGCAGCAGCAGCAGCAGCAGCTCTCTCTAAAGTGAGAATACCTGTGGAGAGAAACTGGAGGATGGGTTAGGACACACAGCATGTATCTGAGATCCTGCAGAAAGCAAATACATGCAGGTTGAAAGACATGATCTAGCCGAAATATGACAGTGAAGCCATCTGAACCTGGGCTTCTGTTTGTTGGGAGATTTTTGAGTATTGCTTCAATTTCCTTACTAGTAATCATCAATTCAGATTTTTTGTATCTTCATGATTCAGTCTTGGAAGATTGTATGTTTCTAGGAATTTATCCATTTCTTCTAGGTTGTCTAATTTGTTGGCATATCATTGTTCATAGTAGTTTCTTATGATCCTTTTGTGGTACCTCTTGTAACATCTCTTTCATATTGATTTTGAATTCTTTTTTTCATGGTGAGTCAGGCGGAAGGTTTGTTGATTTTGCTTATCTCTGTAAAGAGCCAGCTTAGTTTCTTTGATCTTTTCTATTGCTTTTAAATTCTCTATTTTGATAATTTCCACTTGGGTATTTATTATTTCCTTCCCTCTACTACTTTTGGACTTCATTTGTTCTCCTTTTTCTAATTTCTTTGGGTGTACAGTTAGACTGTTTATTTGAAATTGTTTTTGCTTCTTGAGGTAAGCATGTATTGCTATGAAAGTTCCTCTTAGAATTGCTTTTGCTGTATCCCATAGATTTTGCTGTGTTACAGACCACCAAAAAAAAAACAAAAACCCACATCAGTCTTAGCAATGATTTTGTGGATTTGACTCCAAAGGCAAGGGAAACAAAAGCAAAAATAAACAAATGGAACCACATCAAATGTAAAAACTTCTGCATTGCAAAGGTAACCATCATCAAAATGCAAAGGGACCTACTAGAAGAAGATATTTGCAAATCATTTATCTGACAGGTGGTTAATATTCAAAATATGTAAAGAACTCAATATGTAAACAACAAAAAACAAAGCAGTCCAATAAAAAAACAGGCAGAGGATCTGGACAAACATTTTTTCAAAAAAATATATATATACAGATGTCCAACAGGCACATAAAAAGATATTCATTATCACAAATTGTTAAGGAAATGCAAATGAAACCACAAGACATTACCTCACACTTGTCAGAATAGCTGTTATTGAAAAAACAAGAAACAAAATTGGAGCAGATGTGAAGAAAAGGGAACCTTCATACACTGCTGATGGGAAGGTAAATTGGTGCAGCTACTATGGAAAACTCAAAAAATTAATAATATAATTACCATATGATCCAGCTATTCTGCTTTTGGTTACTTATCCAAAGAGCACAAAAACATTAATTTGAAAAGATATATGCACCCTTATGTTCACTGAAGCATTATTTACAATAGTCAAGGTACAGATACGACCTGAGGGTCCATCCATGGGTGAACAGATGAAGATATGTCATATATATACACACACACACACACACACACACACACACACACACACTGGCATACTACTCAACTATATAAAAGAATGAAATCCTGCCATCTGTCCAACATGGTTGGACCTTGAAGATATAAGACTAAGTGTAACAAGTTCAATGGAGAAAGAAAAATACTATGGGATTTCACTCATATATGGAATCTTAAAAATGAAATAAACAAAATAAACAGTTACAGAGTTCAGATCAGCAGTTATCATAGGTGAAGAGCATTGGGGGGTGAGCTAAATGGGCAAATGGTGGTGGTAGCAATCACTTTGTAGTATATACACAGGTTGAGCTATAATGCTATATACCTGAAACATATATATATTAAGGTGAATAAGAACTCAGAGGCCACTAGCACTCAGGTAATCAAGATAGTAAGTACTTAAGCTTTTTACATTCTTGAGCTTTATCTTCTTGAAAGAATTCTAATAATATAGTGCCTGAGTCATGAAAGGAAACAATTTCTTATGTAATCAACACATATTCAGTTAATGAATGGATGAACAAGCAAGTACATGAAAAAATGAATTCATGGCATGGAAATGGTGAACTGCAGAAATATTTCTATAAAACAGGAGACTTGGATCTGGCTTCAGCCAACTTCATGTGGAATTTCAAGTAAATATATTTATATCTCTGTTTTCTGTAGAATTAACAGACGTGTTATGAAGATAAATGTAAAATAAAGTTTCATTGGACAGCATTATATAAAGCTAAGAAATGACTGTCACATTTCCTACTGTAAATTACATCACACAGAATTGAATACAACATATGCTTAGAAGAGTAGTAAATGCACCCATGTGCCCCCTTCCTTAATACCCCTTCATTAAGGGGTATTAAGAAGCATTGTCTTGTAGGTCTTCATAGAACCATTCAACTTCAGCTTCTTCAGCATTACTGGTTGGGGCATAGACTTGGATTACTGTGATATTGAATGGTTTGCCTTGGAAACGAACAGAGATCATTCTGTCGTTTTTGAGATTGCAACCAAGTACTGCATTTCGGACTCTTTTGTTGACCATGATGGCTACTCCGGATCACAATAAACTGTGGGAAATTCTGAAAGAGATGGGAATACCAGACCACCTGACCTGCCTCTTGAGAAACCTATATGCAGGTCAGGAAGCAACAGTTAGAACTGGACATGGAACAACAGACTGGTTCCAAATAGGAAAAAGAGTACATCAAGGCTGTATATTGTCACCCTGCTTATTTAACTTATATGCACAGTACATCATGAGAAATGGTGGACTGGAAGAAACACAAGCTGGAATCAAGATTGTCGGGAGAAATATCAGTAACCTCAGATATGCAGATGACACCACCCTTATGGCAGAAAGTAAAGAGGAACTCAAAAGCCTCTTGATGAAAGTGAAAGTGGAGAGTGAAAAGGTTGGCTTAAAGCTCAACATTCAGAAAACGAAGATCATGGCATCTGGTCCCATCACTTCATGGGAAATAGATGGGGAAACAGTGGAAACAGTGTCAGACTTTATTTTTGGGGGCTCCAAAATCACTGCAGATGGTGACTGCAGCCATGAAATTAAAAGATGCTTACTCCTTGGAAGGAAAGTTATAACCAACCTAGATAGCATATTCAAAAGCAGAGACATTACTTTGCCAACAAAGGTCCGTCTAGTCAAGGCTATGGTTTTTCCTGTGGTCATGTATGGATGTGAGAGTTGGACTGTGAAGAAGGCTGAGCACCAAAGAATTGATGCTTTTGAACTGTGGTGTTGGAGAAGACTCTTGAGAGTCCCTTGGACTGCAAGGAGATCCAACCAGTCCATTCTGAAGGAGATCAGCCCTGGGATTTCTTTGGAAGGAATGATGCTAAAGCTGAAACTCCAGTACTTTGGCCACCTCATGTGAAGAGTTGACTCATTGGAAAAGACTCTGATGCTGGGAGGGATTGAGGGCAAGAGGAGAAGGGGACGACAGAGGATGAGATGGCTGGATGGCATCACTGACTTGATGGATGTGAGTCTGAGTGAACTCCGGGAGTTGGTGATGGACAGGGAGGCCTGGCGTGCTGTGATTCATGCAGTTGCAAAGAGTCGGACACAACTGAGCGACTGAACTGAACTGAACTGAAGAAGCATTGTCAATACCTTTGAAGTACCCTATATGCCTTTCCTAGCCACTGCTCCTACATCTCAACCAGCAATCTTTAGTCTGAATTTTTGGTTATTAATTCCTTTGCTTTTCTTTTTTTTCTTTATATTAATAGCTTTACCACAAATGTATGCAACCCTAAACCAAGAATACTTTAGTTTGGACTATTTTTTAACTTTATATAATTAAACACACTCTATGTGTGTTTTGTATGGCCTTATCATTGACTTTAAAATTCATGCATGTTGATGTTTATACCCCTAATTAATTCATGGTTAGTGCTGTAACTCAGTGATCTACTGCCTGTCAATGCACACTTAGGATGTTTCCAGGTTTTTGCTGTTAGAACCATGTGCTATGTGACCTGTGTAATATGTATCCTCTGATATGCATGAACAATAGTGTTTTTAGGAGTGGAATTGCTGGGTCAGAGTTCTGAGAATGTTCACTTTTATTCACATTTATGTTCACATTTCCTCCCAATGAGAAATGCCATATTGTTTTCTAAGTAGTTGCACGAATTCACACTCCTCCCCTCAGCAGTGTATGTAAGCTCCTGTTACACACTCCACAATATTTGGCCTCCAAATATTGTCAGGCTTTAAAATTTTGACTAACCTGGCAGGTAAGAAATTATATTTAATTGTAGCATGTATCTACATTTTCTTTATTACTACATTTTCTTTATTACTGATCAGGTAGTATTATGTTTCATATACTTGAAATCATTCATACTTCCATTTTGTGAATACCTGTTCATATTTTTTGCCCTTATTTCTAGAGGGTTCTTTGATTATTCTTATTTATTTATAGAAATTATTTGTTTATTCTCAATACTATAACTCTGTCCATTGTAAAAATAATTTCCCACTATTTTTAGGTGTTTTTTGATTTAAAAAAGGCCACCCTCACCTCAACTAGTTTTTCCGCTTTAGGAATGACATATGTATTCTTGGTATCCTTTGTTATTTCAGACAAAGTTTATAATCAGCTTCTCAAGCTCAGCTGGTAAAGAATCTGCCTGCAACACGGGAGACCTGGGTTCCATCCTGGGGTTGGAAATGTCCCTTGGCCACCCACTCTAGTATTCTTGCCTGGAAAATCCCCATGGACAGAGGAACCTGGTAGGCTACAGTTCACGGGGTCTCAAAGAGTTGGACGTGACTGAGAGACGAAGCAGACAAGGTTCATGAGAAATCCTCCTGGGATTTTCACTAGAAAGAATTGCATTACATCTATATAGATCAGCTTGTAGAGAATATCCTTATTGAGTTTTCCTATGTACAAACATCTTTTGCTCCACATTTGTTTAGGTCTTTTTGGTGTTTTTTAATATAATAAAGTTTTAGAATTTTTTTTTATAAAAGTGTTTTTTGTTACCTATTTTTGTTAGATTTGTTCCTCTGTATACATTTTTGGTTGCTGTGATAAATAATATCTTTTCTTAAATAGATTTTCCATTAGTTGGTGGTACATATAATTCAGTTGACTTTTATATGTGGACTTTGCTAATTTTTTCTATAAGTTCTCTTAACTTACCTGAAAATTCTATTGGGTTTTCTATGCAGTCATATAATCTTGGAATGATGATGTTTATTTCTTCCTTTTTAATCCTTAGCCTTTTATTTCTTCTACTTATATTACTGAGGTCAGAATCTCTAGAATAATGCTAAATTAAAGTGCTGATACTGGTACCTTTGTCTCATTTCTAATTTTAAAGGGAATGCATTAGCATTTCAACAGCAAATATCATGGTTGCGACAGTTGGCTTTGGTGTTTAGTTTTTCTTTTTGCTTTATTTTGGTTTGTGGGTAGCATTCACTGGGTTGAGAAATTTTTCTTGCCTTCCTAGATGGTGAAATATCATAAAATGTTTTCTACATCTATTGAAATGAACATATAGCTTTTCTCCATTAATATGTTATTATGATAAAATACATTTACAGATTTTTCTTGTGTTGAAATAATTCTCCATTCTTGGTGTAAACCCAACTTAGACATGACAAAAATATCTCTTTGACATCGCTGGATTCAGTTTGCTAGTGCTTTGCCTAGAATTTTTACATCTGTGAACATTGTTAAGATTTGCCAGTATCTTCCTTGTCTGTATTGCCCTTCTAAGGTTTTGGTATTCAGTTATGACTTCATAACACAAGCTGGAAAGTATTTGCTGTTTATCTAGTAACTCAAAGAGTATACAGAATGTTGGAAGTATCTGTTCATTAAATTGCTGGTAGAACTAATCTTGAAGAATCTTCCAGGCTTAATGGTTTCTTTGCAGAAACATTTTAAAGCTACTGACTAAATTTCTTTAATGGTATACAAACATAGAGGATTTTTCTTTCTTCATGAATCAGATTGCTGCATTTTTCCTAAGAACTTTTAATATTTTACCTAATTTCTTACACTTGTTAGTATAAACTTACAGTATTTTGTACCTTTGTTCTTACCATTAGTCTTAGTATTATTTATATATCCTCTTTTTCACTTCTTATACTGTTTTCATGATCAGTCTTATCAGATTTTATTGATTTTTAAAATTCTTTTTATTGTTGTTTAGTGGCTCAGTCATGTCCAACTCTTTGCAACCCCATAGAATGCAGCATACCAGGCTTTCCTGTCCTGCACTGTCTCCCAGAGGACGATTGTATATTGGATTTATCGGTTCTTTTTTTCACTGTATCTTCAGGTTTTATCTTATTAATTTCTATCTAATTTGTATTGCTTTGTGCCTTCATTTCTTGTAGGGTTTATTCTATTTTTTCCCCTAGTGACTGAATTTCACTGCTTGGCTTATTCAGTAATATTCAACCTTAAATGTCTTCCAAATTTTCATTATTATTTCTTCCTTGACCTTTGAGTTATTTATAATTGTGATTTTTGCTTTCAAAATACATGGCAATTTTTGACTTACCTTTTTGTTGATATCTGTCTATTTGTGCTATAATCTGAGAATGCCCAGTACAAGGGTGTCTGTGTAATACCATTCTGTTAAATGTTTTGAGGCTTGCCTTCAGCCTTTATTGGGTTTAATTTTTGCAATCATCCCATGTGTGCCTGAGGAAGAATATCCATTCTGCAGCTACACTAGGTTGTTTTTTTCTATTTTTCCTCCCCTGACTTACTTTAGGATGAGATATTTTCCTCTTATTTCATTAATTTCTCCTCCATCGGTTATTAGTTATCAGTGAAATACATGCATCTAACTTAACAAACTCTTAATTGAGCAACACTTTCAGTCTCTGCAAACCAACACAAGGACCTTAGAATGATCTAACTGCAGTCACATCACATCCCAAACTAAATGTGATTGCTCTACTATGCTAAGTGGCTTCAGTCACGTACAACTCTGTGCAACCCTATGCACCGTAGCCTGCCAGGCTCCTCTGTCCATGGGATTCTCTAGGCAAAAATACTGGAGGGGTGCGGGGAGCCAGCTTGGATCAGCACTCCACTTGTGACAAAGGTCATGAGGAAGGAGGCTTGGCAGATGCAAAGGCGAGATCAAGCCTCAGGAGTCCCCCGGATATTCTCGAGCATCTACCCCCAAAAAACCAGAGTCTGCCTACTTTATTGCTTTGTGCTCTAACCTCTGACTTTACTGGGGGCTGTCCCCCACCACCATCTCGCTCTCTCTAATAAAGAATTAACTTACAGCTCCAATTAATAAAGTTCCTGGGCAGTGTATTAATTAATATAGTTGGTTTGTAGAGAAAATAAGTAGTGGCCTTGGTGCTAGTAACTTTAGACCCTTAAGGTAATAAATTCTTTTCTTTGTTGTAAACCCACTGTGCCTCCCCCCTATAGGAATGCAAGTTTATCTAACACTTCGGATGAAGATGGCGCCAAACCTTATAATAATTACTCTTAGAGAAAATAAGTCTTGAGGTTGACAAACCTTTGTCAAGAGTCATAAAATGTTAACAGGCCTTCTGGCTAGAAGATGATGTAAATCACCTGAACCATTTGTACGCAATAAATTCACAGGAAAGAAACCCTGGTTTTTTGATAAGGATCAAAGACTGCTGACTTTGCATCGTCTATTATCCTCTATGTGTAACTTGGGGTATAAAAGCCCCTGTTGAAAATAAAGCTACGGGCCTTGCTCACCAGAGCTTGGTCTCCCCATGTCATTCTTCCTTTCTATTCCCATTTCCGGCTGAAGTTTCCATCTGGAGCGCGGAACCCACCAAGCTTGCTAATCATGCCTGGGCTTCTAAGACCCACTCAAGAAAGTGCCTAAGGTGGGGCACTTTCCACTATTCGAGCGGGCGCCTGCGGCCTACGCAAGTGGTGCAAACTTCTTGTCTTGAAGTTTTATTGGTCTCCCGCATAAACCAAGCTACTCAGCCTCTTTTCTCCTCTGAATATTCCTACTGAGCTATCCTTTAATTACTCTTAATGTCGCTAATTGATATGTAAATAAAGCTATTATCCAGTGACCCCCAACCCTGTCTTCCTTCCGAAGACCCTGGATCAGCCGGGGCTGGACCCCGGCAGAGGGGGTTGCCATTTTCTTCTCCAGAAGATCTTTCTTACCCAGGTATTGACCCCTCATCTCTTATGTCTCCTGCATTTGCAGCTGGGTTCTTTACCACTAGCGCCACCTGGAAAACCATTTACAATAATTTAGTTCTGGCAGAGGAATCAGAGATCAAATTGCCAACATCTGTTGAATCATCGAAAAAGCAAGACAATTCCAGAAAAACATCTACTTCTGCTTTATTCACTATAACAAAGCCTTTGACTATGTGGATCACAACAAACTGTGGAAAATTCTGAAAGAGATGGGAATACCAGACCATCTGACCTGCCTCTTGAGAAATTTGTATGCAGGTCAGGAAGCAACAGTTAGAACTGGTCCAAATGGAACAAGTTCCAAATAGGAAAAGGAGTTCGTCAAGGCTGTATATTGTCACCCTGCTTATTTAACTTACATGCAGAGTACATCATGAGAAATGCTGGGTTGGATGAAGCATAAGCTGGAATCAAGATTGCTGGGAGAAATATCAATAACCTCAGATATGCAGATGACACCACCCTTATGGCAGAAAGCAAAGAGGAACTAAAGAGCCTCTTAATGAAAGTGAGAGGAGAGTGAAAAAGTTGGCTTAAAGCTCAACATTCAGAAAACAAAGATCATGGCATCCAGTCCCATCACTTCATGGCAAATAGATAGGCAAACAGTGGAAACAGTGACAGACTTTATTTTGGGGGCTCCAAAATCACTGCAGATGATGATCGCAGCCATGAAATTAAAAGATCTTGCTCCTTGGAAGAAAAGTTATGACCAATCTAGACAGCATATTAAAAAGCAGAGACATTACTTTGCCAACAAAGGTTCATCTAGTCAAAGTTGTGGTTTTTCCAGTGGTCATGTGTGGATGTGAGAGTTGGACTGTGAAGAAAGCTAAGCGCCAAAGAATTGATGCTTTTGAACTGTGGTGTTGGAGAAGACTCTTGAGAGTCCCTTGGACTGCAAGGAAATCCAACCAGTCCATCCTAAACGAAATCAGTCCTGGGTGTTCATTGGAAGGACTGATGCTGAAGCTGAAACTCTAACACTTTGGCCACCTGATGTGAAGAGCCGACTCATTGAAAAAGACCCTGATGCTGGGAAAGATTGAGGGCAAGAGGAGAAGAGGACGACAGGGGATGAGATGGTTTGATGGCATCACCGACTCAATGGACAAGAGGTTGACCAAGCTTCAGGAGATGGTGAAGGATAGAGAAGCCTGGCACGCTGCAATCCACACAGTCGGACACGGCCGCGTGACTGAAAAACAACAACCACTTTACGAGGTTAATAATTTGTTAAAATTCACCCACATGTTTAACATTTTCCTTGCTCTCTATCGCTTTCTGCATCTTAAATCTTCTGTCTAATATCATTTTCCTTCTTCCTTAAATACAGGCATTTAGACACTTCTTTAGTAGGTATCTGCTTATAGAAAATTCTCTGTTTTCATCTGCAAATGCCTTCACTGACTCTTCTTGTTGAAAGGAAGTTTTGCTAGCTAAAGAATTTTAGGAAGTCAGCTTTACTTCAGCATTTTAAAGATATTCTGGCTTTGATTGCACTCTTGAAAACTCAGCTGTAGTATGTTGCTCCGTTTTAGTGAATTTATCTGTTCTCTCTGTTGTTTCTAAGGTTTCAGCTTTCTGGAAAAAAAAAAATACATTTTGCAGTTTATGATGTATCACACTGTGTATTTCTTTTTACTTATCCTGCTTGGGATTCATTGGAGTCCACATCTGAAAACTGGTGTCTTTTACAGATTCTGAAAAATTCTTAGCCATGTTCTATCCAAAGATTGACTCTCCTCTACTCTTTAAGATCTACTCCTGAGTTCCAACAAGCATATATTAATTTTCTCATCCTTTCCTCCACATGTCTAAACCTCATAGTTTTTGACTTTCTACGTTGAATTCAGGATAAATCTTCAACTCTATTTTCCAGTTTATGAATTTTCTATTATACTATACTTGGTCTTCATTTCTAAACTAAACCATCATAATTTTTTCATTTCTAGAAATGACTCATATATCCCTATTTCACATTTTCATATATACAGAGAAGCACATTTTTTTCCAAAGCACTTGCATTACAGGCCAATTCAATTCACGTTATTTTTAAAACTAATACTGAACTTAGTATATGAATCTCTTTGTTTTTAGGAAAGTGAGTTGGAATCACATAGAAATATTCTGTCTCATTTGTAAAACCCCATGAAATGCTCTGCTCTAGAGCCTTCTTGCCCCTGAATCTCAAAGTCATTACCTAAATCTTTTTAGGTCAAGTCAGAAGTCTAAACCCTTAGTGATAGTCGGGAATATCCCACAAGCCTGCAAGTTTGAGCTTTATGCTTCCCTGGTACAAAACCTCATTTGTTTATAAGGTTCCTTCAGCTGGAGCTTTTGAATGACATAGTTTAAACTCTCTAGTTATGCTACCCCATGCTCCTTTTTTCCTCCTCCTTCTCACTCCCTTTTGAAGACCACGATTTTCTCATTTCGCTGCTGCAGGAAGCGTGCACTCCTCCACCAGGGTTTTGGGATGGAAGCCCAGTGCTCACTCCTACTGGTCCCAGGCTCCACAGGGGGCACTCCTCCCACCAGCCGGTGTTTGAGAAGGCGAACCCAACAGCAGACAGTGTCCACTGGGCCTGGAGTGGACGGCTGTCAGGGGACTGCCCTACAGGCTGCGAGGAGGAACCTGGGTTGGACTCCAGGCCTGCAAATAAACTCGTGGCCATCTGCATTCCCTTTCATGACTCAGCCGTTCCTCATGAAAGGATTCACTGTGTGTGAGGAGAAGGAGGCTAGACAATCTGGAAGAAGGCACAGCAGAGGAAACTGCGGAGATGATGAAGTCACTGAAATCAAGGTGCAAAGGCAGCTGTGAGAGGCTGCAGCTGCTTTGCAGTGACAGGAAGAGAATGTTCCATTTAAAGAATTCATGAGAAAGTTCATCTTTGTGTATGCAATGAAACACAACATAACAAAACAGAACCAAAGCACCTTACTGGGGTCTCAGAGGCAGTAACATAGAACAGGCTGAGTAAGTGTTGAGTTTGTAACTGGAAGTCCCATTTTAGTTTGGAATAGCAGAAAAAAGACTTAGCTCTGAATTCTCCTTCCACACTTTCGATTTTGGGGACCACAGGCAAGTGTCTTACCATTTCTAAACTTCAGTTCCCTTATTTCAATAATGGGCATAATAACAATTGTCTCCACGAAAATCAGAGATGATACATATACGGAAATGATAGAGAAATTGCTAGTTACCTCCTGATATCAATTCTCCCCTTCTTTCCTGGTAATAAGAACTATGATTTCATCGGGGCACACCCTTACATCGAGAAAAGGATACACTCCCACAAGTCACACGCCTAGGGATGCATAAGATTGGGTTAAATATATATATATATATATATGACAATGATAATATACACTGATATATAAGAAGTATTGAATACGATTCTCATGAAGTGCTCTTGAAGTCGGTGGCCTTTGTTCCTTCTTACTGCCTGGAACTTGGATGAGATGGCCAGCAACCATTTAGGACTAGGAAGAAAAAAGATAAATTTGTCTTTAATTCAAATCAAAAGAGAGATTCAGAGTGAAGAGTTGGAAGAACACTGGGTTTCTAAAGATACAATCGAATCACCATATTGGCCTTGGGTTCTTTATCTCCAAATTCCCTTATGGGTTAAAAGGATTTTCCCATGTGTTTAAGTCAATATTATTTTGAGTTTCTGTATTAAATTACACTCAACAAAAACATAATTGTGATGCAAAAAATTATGTATTTTGTCGACCAACACTAAAATTTCACATTTTTAACCCACCAGTCCCACGTTTAAAAATACATCCTATAAATGTACTGAGATATGTACACAAAAGATACAATCAAACATATGTATTACAAAGAAAATCTATTGCATCACTGCAGTATCAAAAGACTGGAAACAAACTACATGTTCAACTGTAGGTGACTGGTTAAGCAAATGATTTGTATTCAAGCGGTGTACATTACTATGCAGCTGTTAGCTTGGGAGATCTATATGGAATAATCTTCAAATGGAGTAAATTCCCATTTAGGGGAGAAAAAAGAATATATACTATGTTTTCCAAAGATAGCTGCAGCAATATCTCCCATCTCATGACATGACTGTGACAGTCCTCCCATCAAGATACAGGGCCTAATTTTCCTCCTTTTAAATCTGGACAGCAGAAGTGACCCTTTGTGACTTCCAGGGCCAAGTCAGAAAGGGGAGGCCTTTCTCCTTGTCAACCAGAAGACTCACGCCCAGAGGCCACCATGCTGCGAGGGAACCATGAGCAGATGCTGTGCTCAGTGGTCTTTGTCTTCAGCGCCACCCTGCCCAGGGACCAGACTCTTGAATGAATAAGCCTTCAGGTGATTCCAGTCACCTACCCGTCAAGTCTTTTGAGCTGAGGATCCAGGTATCATGGAGCAGAGGGAAGTCATCCCTGCAGTGCCCTTTCTGAATTTCTGAATCACAGAGTTGGAAAGCACAGCAAAATTGTTGTCTTTTTATCATGAAGCTTGGAATGGCTTGATGCACAGTAATAGCATGTTTTTTCACGTATAAAAATTTTCAGGAAGACAATACACAAAAGCCATTAACCTTGACTGTTTCTTAAGAGTCAGATGGGGATCAAGCGTGGTGAAAAGACTCAGGTTTCACTCTATGTTTTTTCTCATCATTGCAAATTTTCTATTATCGTGTGCATGTATTATTGCACCTTTCAAGTTTGTATAAAAAAGAACATTTATTAGGAAGATGTGTGATACCAGAAGTAAGCAGGTCTGCCACCTCCTACCAGCAACAGGACTTGAAAAAACCCCAATCTCCATTTAGAACATGCACTAAAAAGTCCAAAGAAGGTGAAGATAATATTACAGGCATTCCAGTTTCTAAAATTAGGTGACATGTTACCAACTTTAATAGAATCTCATAATGATACAGTCCTATCACTCTTTTTCCACAACAAGTTATTAATAAAAAAAAATTCCCCCCATCTAGCCTAGTGCCTAGGATCTAAAATGGCACTATTTTAATCACAGATTAAGGTGCATGTTGAACACAACTTTCACTGCACATCTTCCAAACAGCAACCCCTTTCCCATCTAACCACAGGAGGCACTGGGCAGTCGGATAAGAATTTAAGATGTAAAAGGTAGTCCGTCCTTCTCCAGTCATTGCAGGGAAGTGTGCATTCCGAGAACTCATACAAGTGCCCTGAAATCTGATAGTGACAGAAGAAAACCAACCTTACCCATCCACTATGCTGAACTGCAAAGTTAAGGGAGAAAATGGGATGTAACTAGTAATTCAGAGGGCCCATTCCAAACGACACCAGGAAATAGAAATCATAAACCAAAACAACCGAATGACTTCTCAGTGTTCTACAACAACTTCTTAGGCATTTTAAAGTGTCCTCCTGCATCTTTAAATTTACAAAATCCTTTTAGGTGGAGTTGTAGCAAGAAACAAGCAGTTCTCTATAAAAATTACTCAGCAAGTAAAAAGCATACATGATACAGAATTTTCTAATTCCATAATTTCTAAATAGGAAAAATGGATGATTTGCAAATATCCTGAGGGACAGACTGGGCCTATGTTGACATTTAGAGATTAGTGTTATGGGAGTTTTTGTAGAAAAATCATTTTACTTTGCTCTATTACAAAACAATTTTAGTACACAGCAACAGGAAGCCAAGCCCCCAGGAGGAGGTGGGGTAGGCAGGAGTTGTCCACTGTGATTGGATCAGTGGTTAGTCCGGGGAGTGACCCTGAATGTCTTTAAAAGACTTCCTCATATAAGGCATGTGTGTGCGTGCTAAGTCGCTTCAGTCATGTCTGGCTCTGTGCGACCCGATGGACTGTAGCCTGCCAGGCTTCTCCGTCCATGGGCTTCTCCAGCAAGAATACTGCAGTGGGTTACCATGCCCTTTTCCAGGGGATCTTCCCGACCCAGGAATCAAATCTGCATCTCTTATGTCTCCTGCATAGGTAGGCAGGTTCTTTATGAAAATCATTGGGAATAATTACTATTTTACACCCAAAGGAAGCTGTTTTTTCTACAAACGAGACGGTAATTCCCATGTTGAGAGCGGGAGCCACCTGAAAACAGAGGGCCTGATGGAATGCTGCTGGAAAGTGCGAGCAGGTGCTCGGCACCCCCTTTGCCTGTAACCAGGGTGGACCTACAGCAAAACAGAGTAGCATGAAGTAGCGGCTCCACAAACACTTTCTGAATGAATGAATGAATGAATATCAAGGAAGCCCCAAACTTCGAGCTTCCCTGAAGTCACAAACCCATCAATGATAACTGTCAAGTCTTATTGACACTTGATCCTTCACCTTCCCACCAGGACCTCTAGCTCCTGCAGAGCTCCCCCTGACCCCGTCACCCCATGGTTTCTGGTTGTCTTTATCTCTCATAACTGGTCATTTGTCACTGCCCAGGTATAGGACTTCTTTGCTGGTGGCCAAACAACCAGGAGTGACATATTCAGAATTTCTACTCAGCTGCCCATCCTGCCTAGAACTAATTTGATGGGATAACTTTTTTTTTTTTTTTTATTGGAGTGTAATTGCTTCACAGTGTTGTGTTAGTTTCTGCTGTACAACAAGGCAAAACAGCCATAATTATACCCTCCCTCTTGGACCTCCCTCTTGGGCCTCCCTCCCACACCCCCATCCCCATCCCACCCCTCTAGGTCATCACAGCACAACTGGCTAAGCTCCCTGTACTACATAGCAGCTTCCCACTAGCTAGCTATTTCACACATGGTAGCCTTTGTATGTCAACGTTACTCTCTCAATTCGTCCCATCCTCCCCGAGTGGGATAACTTTTCTCTGGGAAGCTTTCTCAGTATCCGGTACAGCCCCTCCACGTTCTGCCTGGCCATCTCTGCCCCACACAGCCTGTGCGTGCCATGCAGATATGATCCCTGTGTGCTGATACAACTTGAATTATTCCCCAGGAGACTCTGGGTGTGAATCATCGGCTCTCTCCTGCCCCAGGCCTATTGTCATGGACAGAATGTTTGTGTTCCCCCCAAATTCATATATTGATATCCTAACTTCCAGTGTCAGAGTGTAAAAATTCTAAGTGATAAGGAAAATGCATGTTTTAGTATATCTGGCAGTTTTTCTTTCTTGCTCTGTAATACACAAAAGTCATGGTGTATCCTAGATTTGATAAAACACCACATCTTAAAATAACAGAAACTGAAGCAATTATTAATATAATTCATACTTGGAACAAATCATGTGGCTTTAAGTCTTTCCTTCCTAATACGCTGTCACTCTTTGAAGAGGTAAGAACAGAAGCTCATCCACTTGGGATGGTGGCTACTCTGAGAACCAAGACCAGAGCTCCATTTGGTGTGGAGTCAGGTCCACAGGGCTTCAGACTCCCACGTTCTTCCTACACATATCTTGGAAACAGCACCACTCTGCTAATCTTTCTGCTTTAATCTCTCCTTTACCAAAGTTAGCTCATCCTTCCCCCCAAATCTCTGAGAACTACTGAGGCAGAATATATACCCAGATCCATTTTATCTAACAAATACTCAGCACCTGCTATTACCAGGTCCCAGGCTCCACCTTGAAGACACCCTGGCGCACAGAGAATGCTTCCTGCTAACGAGGAACTTAAAAATCTACTGAGGCAAACTACCAACTTCAAAAGGAAAAAATCACCATACAATGGAGACACTGGACCCACATTAACCCAGTGATCAACTTTATCACCAGAAAGGAGCAGACATCAGCCTCCAGATGGATCCTGAAGAAATCTGCCTAATGCAGTATTTCAGCCCAAATGCCTCAACAGAAGCGAATTGTGAGGAAGCATCAGAGAAACCAGACTGAGGGATATCTTATAAATGGCTGGCCTGTATAATACTTTAAAGGTCACGGACATGAAAGATACGGAAAGGCTGGCATTAAATATTTACTCAGATTAAAGGAGATGAAATGGATGGAATGCATTGCAACAAATGATCCTGGGCTGGAGTCTGCTCTTAAAAAAGAAAAGGAGGAGGAAAGAAAAGTCTGTAAAAGTCATTATTAGAGCAATTAAGGAAATGGAAATAGAGACTGTAGATTCAGGTAGCATTGTATCAATGTTAAACTTCTGAATTTGATATCTGAACTGCTGCCAATATGTAAAAAAATATTCTTGTTCCTAGGAAAAATACACTGAGTCATGCAAACTATCTCAAATACATAGAAAAAGAGAATGACAATGCAAATATAACAAAGGATCCATATACAAGAATTTTCTGTATTATTCTTGCAACTTTTCTGTAATGCTTTAAATTACTTCAAAATAAAAAGTAAAAAACTGATAATCCGCATGAAAGTCTTTTGTATATGCTTGTAAAGTTGTCACACAATAAAAAAAGAACTCTATTCTTAGTTGTCACATGACACAGCAATCCCACTCCTGGGCATATATCCAGAAAAGACTATAATTCAAAAAGACACGTGCATATCAATGTTCATAACAGCACTATTCACAATAGCCAAGACATGGAAAGAACCTAAAACCTGGTGGTCAAGGTATTAAGAATCTGCTTGCCAATACAGGGGTCTCGGGTTCGATCCCTGGTACAGGAAGAGTCCATGTGCCATGCTGCAGAGCAGCCAAGCCCACACACTGCACCCCCTGATCCTGCACATCTACAGCCTGTGCCCCGCAACAAGAGACGCCACCACAGTGAGAAGCCCACGCACCCCGACAAAGAGTAGCACCCACTCGCTGCAACTGGAGAAGGCCTGCCTGCAGCAACAAAGGCCCAGCACGGCCAAATAAATAAACATATATAAATATATATATATTTTAAAGTCCACTGACAAATGAATGGATAAGGAAGATGTAGTACGAATATATCATGGAATACTTCTCAACTATAAAAAAAGAATGAAATAATGCCATTTGCAGCAACATGATTGGGCCTAGAGATTATCATACTAGGTGGAGTAGATTAGAAAGAGAAAGACAAATGCCATATGCTATCACTTATACATGGAATCTAAAACACGACAGAGATGTGTTTATCTGCAAAACAGACATGCCTGCCAAAAAGGAGAGGGGGTGGCAGAGGGATGGACCGGGAGTTTGGGGTTAGCAGACGCAAGCTATTAAATGTAGGATGGATAAACAAGGTCCTCCTGGACAGCACAGGGAACTATATTCAATATTGTGATAAACCACAATGGAACAGAATATGAGAAAGACTGTATGATATGTATATATAAACTGAATCACTTTGCTGTACAGCAGAAATTAACACAACATCGTAAATCAACTATACTTGAATAAATTTTTTTTTTAAAAAGAACTCTATTCCTAAACTTAAAAAAAAAAAAATCCAGTGAGAAGTATAGACAAGTAAGCTTGCAAACCTTGGGGTCTGGAGTTCTAACACATTAATCTTGAGAAATGACCCCAATGAAGTCAAGATCTGAGAGGGAGTTGTCAGCATTAAACATGATTAACTAAATGTGAATTAAGAGCAAAAGAAATTCCCCCCTGTTTTAACATTCCTGAAATTACATTTTATTAAGAGATTGGCATTTTCATAATCAACATAATTCCCTCAAATCCGTTTTGGAAATAGGTGAAGTATAAGTAAATTAACAGATGTATGATTCTTATCTTGGTCTCTTTCTCAGCCACATGTATTGCATTAGCCAATTATTTCAGAAACATCTAACCAAACTAAAAATGGCAACTCTTCAATCTACTTGTCTTACCCTCTGCCCTCCACTATGAAATTCCCTTCCTTTCTCTAAAGATCAGTTTTTTAGTTTCTTTCAGATTTTAAATGGAAACTTATGAGTAGATCATCTTGGGGATTATATTCAAGCTGTCAAGAAGATAACACGACATTTTTTCCAATCTCCCAATATCCAGAACACTGGTGGTAACAATCCAAGAAGTCAATATAGTTAAAAAACCAAAGATTTTGGCTTAAATTTAAAATTTGTGTTTATTACAGTATTTTAAAATATGACTTCTCTCTCTGCTTTTTGGACATAATTTATGTTCATTCCACTCTTACTCATATTCCCTAGTTCACAAGAACAGTAGTTATTGTAGACAGAAAGGAAAATGACAGGGCAACTACAAATTTAAGCCTAGAGTTGCCAAACGCTCTGCTTTTGACCAATTGCTGGAGGAAAGAACTTCAAGATTCCTTTGGAGTTGGGCCTGTCTTTGCTCTAAAAGTGCCGGCCACCTGTCACAGAGGCACCCACAGAAGTTGTGGCCTGATTTTGGGCAACTGAAACAAAGGATAATCAGCTTCCAGGAGATGAACTGCAACTGCCAAGCAGAGAGCCAGTGGTACCCTACAGCCACAGGAAGCAAAGACAACAGACCAGCGGGGAGGAAGGTCTGGTTTTAATTTTCCGTGGTACCATGCAGCAGTTCAGGGAAGGGCCACAAACTGGGAGAAGGCCGTGGCTTGACATAGGATCACCAGTGGCAGCAGACCTATCGAGGAAGCTGGTGGCGACCCAAGGGCTACTGCAGCCTTTTCAAGAAACAACTCAGAACTGGTCAGAACAATATCATCTATATTTCACTTCCCTTCTTACTGCACGTCCCCACCTAGAGCTGAACACAGAGACACTGTGAACCCTTCCAAGCGAATGCTTGCTACGCAAGTGTTGACCACATGGTTTGTTTTGAGAGCCTATTTAACTGAAAGCTGGAATCTGGGCCAGAAAAGCTTTCATTTTGGCACCCCTTCTCCAACATAGCTTCCCTGACGGCTTAACTGGGAAAGAGAAATTATCCAGAAAGAAACAGCAGAGTGGAGACCATTCTGCTATTCACTATCTCCTGTCTCTTTTCAACCTCTGGTGACCGCTGTCGAAGCTGTCTGACGCTGTCTGACCCAGGCAGCCTCCGTCTCTACTAGCAGCTCTGATTTAAGATGCCAGCCAGTACGTGCAAAACCAATTTCCTCATTCCAATGGGCTGTCATGATTTTTGATCCATGGTCAGAGACCACTCTAATTAGTAATCCAAAGTGTCACAATCTTACACTTCCCTTTACTGTCCAGTGTAATTATGTAGTTAGGATCCTTACGAGGTTCTCTTGCCTCACTTTTAGAGTGTGTAAACCCTATGTGTAAAATCCGTGTGTCAGGCACAAGCAGGCAGCATTCTGATCTATTAGTTGATATGCTCCCAGACTGTTACATAAACCAATAATAAAGATGACCTGACCACTCTGGTTTGGCAGGAAATGCAAACTGAACAAAATCCCCCCACTTACACTGGCTGGCGGCACAGAATCCACTGCCTGCAGGGCAGGAGCCACAGATTCAACCCCCGGGTCGGGAAGATCCCCTAGAGGAGGAAATGGCAACCCACCGCAGTACTTTTGACTGGGAAAGCCCATGGTCAGAGGAGCCTGGAGGGCTGGGGTCAATAAGATTGAAAAGAGTTGGACACGACTGAGCAACTGAGCACACACACACACAGGCTCTTTATTATAAAACACTTTATTATAATATACTGTCATCTCCAAGAAGGCTATAAGAGAAGGAGAAAGGCAGAAAAAGAATGGTATTTCTTTGCCCTTCCTCATGCCTGCTGAGGATACATTTCTCAGATCCTGCTTCCCCAAAAAGAATGAAAAATAGAATAAAAAAGAAAAGAAGGAGAGCAGAGATCCCCTCAAACTTCTCCTGAATCCAGCCCATCACGCCCACAGCGTATAGCATTTCTGCTGCCTCCTTCTTTAGGATGGTGAGTACAAGTGTTTCTCGTTTTTGTTTGTTTGTTTGTTTCTGTTGCATTGGATCTTCCTTGTGGCACAAGGGGTTCTTGAGATGCGCAGGCTTCTCCAGTTGAGGCATGTAGGCTTAGTGGCCCTGTGACATGTGAGGTCTTAGTTCCCCATCCAGGGATCGAACTGGTGCCCCCTTCATCGGAAGGCAGATTCTTAACCACCGGACCACCAGGGAAGTCCCACAAGTGATTTCTTAAATCCACTATTCTTACAAGCATTTTTGAGCAGACGTCTTTATAAGCGTTTGAAAATATCATAAAACGTTATCTGCTAATACAAACATAGAAAAAGAATCTGCTTCATCAGAGATTTTAGTAGTCATTAAATCAAAAGCAGACTGTGTGTGTGGCATCTAGGGTTATTAGAGGAGAAAAATGAAAACACCATCATGGATACATTTCAAAATTCTTTTTCTTAAAAGAGAGAAAAGATGGAATTTAATTTACGTAATGAAGGGGATTGCTCTTTAAAACAATGAATCACTGTTTTAACAGAATATAGTATCATGACCGAAAACCTGTGTTTTCAGTGTGGATGTGGGATTCAAAGAAATGTGAAATTCATCCTGACTGTGTACTTCAAAATGCACTCCATTTCCATCATCAAATAAGCAAAACAAGAGACAGGATCCTACAAAAGAGAAGTCTAATTCCCCTGCTTCTGGGAAAAGAAGCATGAAACCTCAGTTCGGGTCCCAACTTTGTAACCAGACAAGGCCAAAAGGAACTGGGAGGAAACGCCTAGTTATCTTTGGGGGCCTCAGTATTATAATAAAACATGAATAGATAAAGTCAATATTGATGAAAGAATCTATTAAAATAACTTATTTACTCTTTGCTGAATATTTATTGAGCCCCTTCCCACTAGGCACCTCCATGCCAGAAACCGAGGGTACAATCAGAAGACAGGCCCTGTTAGCAAAGAGGTCATTAAAAACCTTTACAATGGACTTCCCTGGTGGCCTAGTGGTTAAGAATCCACCTTCCAATGCAGGGGATTTGGGTTCAATCCCTGGTTGGGGAACTAAGATCCCACATGCTGCAGGGCACTAAGCCTGCATGCCACGGCTAAGACCTGGTGCAGCCAAAAATAACAAAAATAAATATTAAAAGAAGAAACCTTTACAAAAAAGCTCTGGAAGACACATGAAACCATACCACAGAGGTCTTGCCCAGATCACAGCCCCTGGGAGACCCTACCGGAAGGTGGTAAGGGCTGTTATAAGCCTTGAAAAATAGGCAAGTAAGGGTGGACAGGAAGCAGTCTGCATCCAGCAAAGTGCATTAACAAAGACCCAGAAATCAGAGGGAGTTGTGGTTCCCTGGAAAGCAGCTCAACAAGATCACAGAGTAAGACATAAAGGAGGGGTGAGGATGAATGCGGCTGGAGAAACTAACAGAAGACCTGTATCTTGAAGGGCTTGGTGGGCTGTTTTGAGATGTATAGACTTTATCCTCAAAGGCCACTGCAAGTTCAGAAGTAGCATAGCCTGCTTTTATTTAAAGAAAGAGCATACAGCTTACCAGTGTGGGTCATGGATTGTTGGGGGTTGAGACTGAGGGCAGTGCAATCCATTAGGAGATGTGAGAGGGCAGTGACTTGAACTAAGACATGACAGAGAGGCTAGGAAGAAGAAGAAAAAAAAATCTATGGAGGATTAAGAAGCAGAGTGTGACAGAATTTAACTAACTTGATGTGAACGGTAGCAGAGAGGTCCATGTTTCTGTTGTGAGCAAACGATGCATGGCGGGAGGCACGTGGGAGATGGAGCTGTATGAGAAGGTAGTGAGTTCAGTGTGAGATTTACAAATTAGAGCAATCTATGGACTATCCTCATGAAGATGACCAGGGGGATATTAGGTGTGGAGCTCTGCAGAAACAATCAGACACAGAATTAAGAGTTGGGGGGTCAGGCAACCCACTCCAGTACTCTTGCCTGGAAAATCCCACGGACGGAGGAGCCTGGTGGGCTTCAGTCCATGGGGTCACTGAGAGTTGGACATGACTGAGTGACTTCACTTTCACTTTTCACTTTCATGCACAGGAGAAGGAAACGGCAACCTATTCCAGTGTTCTTGCCTGGAGAACCCCAGGGACGGGGGAGCCTGGGGGGCTGCCTGCCATCTATGGAGTCACGCAGTGTCGGACACTACTGAAGCGACTTAGAAGCAGCAGCAGCAGCAACACACATATGGTAACCAAAGCTACAGGAATGGACAAGACCACTTAGAATGAGGTTGTCCAGTGAGAAGAAGGTCCAATCTAGATTCCCTGGGTAACACCACTTTTGAGGAATATGAGGTGAGAAAGAAGTAAGGCAAAAAGAAGACAACAAGTAAGAAGAAAATTAGGAGAAAGGAATTATGGATCCAAGAGAAGACACTGCTATAAAAAAGGAAGTATGGTCCACATGATGGGATGCAGCAAAAAGATCACTGTAGAGAAGTTGTCAAAGTGCCACTGGATTTAATAATAACTGTATTGTTGGTGATCTTGGCAAGGAAACTTTGAATGGAGAGGAGGTAGTGAAACCAGATGACAGAAACCAGAGGAATGAGTGCAGGTGAGAATGCAAAAGTGGCAAATTAGACCGTTCTCTCAAAAAACCTGAGGGTTCTAAGTCCTTGTGGACTTGACACTATTGTATCCCCAGGTCTAATACACAACAAGTGAGAAATAAATATTCACTGAATTAATGTTAAGGGGAAGGAGATGAGACAAAAGGCTACTGGGAGGATAAAGTCAAGGAGGAGGATGGAATCCAGAGCAGAAATTGAGACATTTACTTTAGGAAGATGAAATATCTCTTCTATCAAGATAGGATTAAAGGAGACAAGAAAACTGAAACCACTGTCATTTACAGGTGGCGCCAGTAGTAATGAACCTGCCTGCCAATGCAGGAGACACAGAGATGCAGGTTCGAGCCCTGGGTTGGGAAGATCACTTGGAGGAGGAAAGAGCAACCCACTCCAGTGTTCTTGCTTGGAGAATCCCATGGACAGAGGAGTTTGGCAGACTATAGTCCATAGGGTCACAAAGAGCTGGACACAACTGAAGTGACTTAACACATATGCACATCATCGAATGGCTTCCACTTTCTTGATGAATTCAGAAGCAAGGTGATGTGCTAAAAATGTCAGTGGAGATGATGAGTATGTAGATTTAGGAAAGTGGAGAGGAAAACAAAAACCAACTGGGAAACAGAAGGATCCACTGGGCCCACTTGAGTGTGGAGAGCTCGACTCATGTGGCAAAATTAGCATGAGCAGGTGTTGGAGGGATAAGTAGAGAATGACCATGAACCCAAGGTAGAGACTGCAGGAAGACTGATCTGGGAGTGGGCTTTTTCTAAGTGAGGAAAACAAAAAGACGAGGGCATCTGAGGTATTTACAACTCGGCCAAACTAGAAGGAACTGACAATGGAAGGGGCAAGTGGGACCAGTGAGGCCTTACAGAGGAAACAGATTGGAGAGGGCGTGGCAGAGGGAGAGGTGAAGCCTCCTTATGGAGGGAAAGTGTGAGTCACTCAGCTGTGCCTGAATCTTTGTGAACACATGGACTGTAGCCCTGCCAGGCTCCTCTGTCCATGGACTTCTCCAGGCAAGAACACTGGAGTGGGTTGCTATTCCCTTCTCTAGGGGATCTTCCTGACCCAGGGATCAAAGCGAGGTCTCCTGTGCTGCAGGCAGATTCTTTACAGTCTTAGCTACCAAGGAAGCCCTATGTAAGGTAAACCGTATCTAATCCTAGTGCTTTTCTAAATGGCCATTAACATGGGGCCATAACCGACCTCTGCAACTTTGTCTCATTCACCCTCCAGGCTCTCAGAACACTGCCTTGTTCCTGAACCTCCGAGGCCTCTTTTGTGATTGCTGGGTTTCCAGAGGGTAGACAGAAGCAGTATTTTACTCACTTTCAGAGCAAAATTCTTACCATTAGAAAGATTATCCACAACATTGGTAAATGAAGAGATAAAAGTATACCTCCATATCTTCTCATTTGGTGAAATGTAGAGTTTTTGTGCATTTTCCCTGCATAGGTACATGTGGAACACTCTTACTTCTGAAATCCACACAGCAAATCCCCAGCCCTGGGCCATGAACTAATATTGAAAATTAGAAAAGAAGCTGCAGAAGGAGCTATGTGGCTGATGTGAAGAAGTAAGGCTTCAGTGGCAGATACAAGCCACAGTGTTCATGGGGCACCTCCTGAGCAAGTAGAGGATTCAGTAAATTAAATAAACAGCTATTTATGTAAAGCTGTGAAATAGCCTGAGTCCCAGCAGCAGATGTCATAGATGTGCATGAATGTCAAACAGAAATTCTAACTCATTATAATTTTTGACAGCATATTAACTTTAGTGAATATGCTGAAGATCTTAAAATGTCAGAGGTGATGCTATGAAAATGAATCCTTACCCGAAACCTCAAACTGTCATAGGTGGCTTTATTTACAGGCACATGGTAATTTCTGAGGCCATATGCAGTTAATAAAATGTGACAAAATGGGTTCTTTATGGACTAAGTGACCCTTAGTTACTACTACTCAGAGTCAAAATGATTTAAAAATTTCCACCATGACTATAAATTATCAGTCACTAAAATTTTTATCATTCCCTGAATTACACCAAAGATCTAGGAGCAAATTATACAGCAAGCCTGGAGTAGGGTGAGTTGTGCTGGAAATTGCCCCGCAGTGTGGCAAAGCAGACAGACAGAATGTTTTCAAAGCATTTCACTAGGGACATGAATGTGGGTGTGGAAATACTATTTATAAGTCTGAATTTGTTTTTTTTTTTTCAGTAGTGAGATTTCAGTGTTAAATAAGGATAAATTTCATTAATTCAGAAAGCCCTAATATGAAATTTAATTGAGAGAACAGCTAGTTTGTGAGATAATCAAAGGAAAAACAAGGTTCGCAGGGACTATTTGTACAATTTCAGTGGCAGAGTGGCACAAAAGGGCAGGAGCTGGGTTTGAAGTCTCAGGGCTTGGGCAGGACTGAATCAAGCTTCTGTGGGGCTTGAAGCTTCTATAAGTTTGGGGAATCCACTTTAAGAAAGGGAATGAACGTGAACGTGAAGTCGCTCAGTCGTGTCCGACTCTTTGCGACCCCACGGACCTTAGCCTACCAGGCTCCCCTGTCCATGGGGTTTTCCAAGCAATAGTACTGGAGTGGATTGCCAAGAAAGGGAATACAAGATTCCAAATGTAAAATTAAGTATGGTAGTGAATATTTATTTAGAACGAGAAAATTACTATATAAATAATTATAACAAATAATAATAAATATGTTTTATAATTGTTATTATAACAAATTTTCAAAGGCTGAGAAATGCCACAGACATCCAAAATCCAGAAAAATACTTCTGACATACCTGACATACTTCTATAAACTAACTTTCTTGAATTTGTGTTAAAATGGCTATCATCAAAAAGTCTACAAATAATAAATGATAGAGAAGATGCGGAGAAAAGGGAACCTTTTTACGCTGTAGGTGAGAATGTAAATTGGTGCAGTCAGTATGGAGAACAGTATGGAGGTTCCACAAAAAACTAAAAATAGAGTCACAATATGATCCCGCAATCCCACTCCTGGGCATATATCCAGAGAAAACTCTAATTTGAAAAGATATGCACATCCCAATGTTCATAGCAGCACTATTTACAAATAATCTAAATGTCCACTGACAGATGAATGGATAAAGGAGATGCGATGTGTGTATATATATATATACACACACACACACACACACACACAATGGAATAATACTCAACCATAAAAAATAATGAAATAATGCCATTTGCAGCAACATGGATGGACCTAGAGACTATTATACTAAGTCAAGTAAGTCAAAGACAAATATCGTATGATATTGCTTATATGTGCAACCTGGAAAATGCAAATTAACTTATCACAAAATAGAAATAGAGCCACAGATATAGAAAACAAACTTATGGCTACCCAAGGAGAAAGGATGGGATGGATGAATTAGGAGTTTGGGATTAATATGTACACACCACTAAAACAGATAACCAGCAAGGACCTGCTGTATAGCACAGGGAACTATACTCAATATTTTGTCATAACCTATAAGGAAAAAGAGGGGCTAAAAAGCCTCTTGATGAAAGTGAAAGTGGAGAGTGAAAAGGTTGGCTTAAAGCTCAACATTCAGAAAACGAAGATCATGGCATCTGGTCCCATCACTACATGGGAAATAGGTGGGGAAACAGTGGAAACAGTGTCAGACTTTTTTTCTGGGCTCCAAAATCACTGCAGATGGTGACTGCAGCCATGAAATTAAAAGACGCTTACTCCTTGGAAGGAAAGTTATGACCAACCTAGATAGCATATTCAAAAGCAGAGACATTACTTTACCAACAAAGGTTCGCCTAGTCAAGGCTATGGTCTTTCCTGTGGTCATGTATGGATGTGAGAGCTGGACTGTGAAGAAGGCTGAGCACCGAAGAATTGATGCTTTTGAACTGTGGTGTTGGAGAAGACTCTTGAGAGTCCCTTGGACTGCAAGAAGATCCAACCAGTCCATTCTGAAGGAGATCAATCCTGGAATTTCTTTGGAAGGAATGATGCTAAAGCTGAAACTCCAGTATTTTGGCCACCTCATGTGAAGAGTTGACTCATTGGAGAAGACTCTGATGCTGGGAGGGATTGAGGGCAGGAGGAGAAGGGGACGACAGAGGATGAGATGGCTGGATGGCATCACTGACTCGATGGATGCGAGTCTGAGTGACCTCCGGGAGCTGGTGATGGACAGGGAGGCCTGGCGTGCTGCGGTTCATGGGGTCGCAAAGAGTCGGACACGACTGAGCGACTGATCTGATCTGATAAGGAAAAAGAATCTGAAAAAGAATATATATACTAAATATATAGATAAGAATATACATATATGTGTGTGTGTGTGTGTGTGTATACACACACCGAATCACTGTGCTGTACACTTGAAACTAACGCAACACTGTAAGTCAACTGTGTGTGTATGCGCTAAGTCGCTTCAGTCATGTCTGACCCTTCATGACCCTGTGGTCTGTTGCCCGCCAGGCTCCTCTGTCCGTGGGATTCTCCAGGCAAGAATACTGGAGTGGGCTTCCATGCCTTCCTCCTGGGGATCTTCGTGACCCAGGGACAGAACCCACATCTTTCATGCCTCTTGCATTGTCAGGCAGGTTCTTTAAAACTAGCGCCACCTTTCTATTATTAACAGTGTAAAAAGCTTTCTAATTATTTCACTGAGCTGCTGATGGTTTTTTTTTTTATGGTTATGAGGCTCCTTTTATTTTTTTATTTTTTTTAAATTTTATTTTACTTAACTTTACAGTATTGTATTGGTTTTGCCATACATCAAAATGAATCCATCACAGGTATACATGTGTTCCCCATCCTGCTGATGGTTTTGAGCATCATTTCAAACAGATCCACCAGACTGTGAGTCAAGGATGTCTTCTGTCTGCCACAACACAAGCTGAGGTGTTGCAATGCAGAAAAGTTGCATGTACTCAGACACATTGCCTCTGGTTGTGATCTCCAGAGAGCAATTCTGATATAGTCTGTTCCATGTAACTCCCATTGAAAAGAAGAAAAGCGTCCAATAGTTTTACAATTATATTCAATTGTAGTCACTGTATTATCAAGGATGTTTCTGATAGAAGAGAAGTTTGGTTTTGACCAGGAATTAATGAGAGAAATAAATCATCAGTTTAAAATTTGTCATGCCTGACGACTGAAAGTATTTTCCAGAGATAAGTATCAATCATTGTTTCTCCTTTGCACCTCACTTACTTCTGAGATCAGCTACACAGCAGAGTCTTTGGTCCATTATCTGGATATTAAGTGGATCACAGAGTAATAAACTACATACAGAAGTGACCACGAACTATCCCACTATCCCCAAACTAAGTGCATCCCCCTTAAATAGATTCCAGATAACCCCCTGCCATTCTATCATGGCCTGAAACAAGGGGAGGAAGGATGGAGAGCAAGTCGCCTAAGTGGTCCTTGGACCACTGCTGGTGAAATATTTTCCCTTTGCGCATTTCACCCAAACAGATGAGAACACACTGCAATGGCGCCCTGCAGGAGGCCTGAAGCTTAAGCCTGCTCAACTTCCAAGCCAATCTGCCTCTGACCAGAGTCAGGTCACTGCTCTGCCACTAAGCCCATGGCTCTGGAAAAATCTTAATTTGTCTCAACTTCAGTTTCCCCTCTGTTAGATGACGCTGCCGCTAACAGTAGGTATTTCATGGGGTTGTTGTGAGCTCTGAATGAGTTAACTCACAGAAAGTGTTGCCATAGTACTCAGCGCACTGTAAGTATGTAATAAACATTAGCTCTCAGCATTAAGTAAAATACTGCAGGGTACCATATAAGATAATGGGCTTTCCAGGTGGCACTAGTGGTACAGAACCCACCTGCCAATGTTGGAGACGCTAGAGACGTGATTCCATCCCTGGAAGATCTCCTGGAGGAGGGCATGGCAACCCAATCCAGTATTCTTGCCTGGAGAATCATATGGGCAGGGGAGCCTGGAGGGCTGTGGTCCATAGCATTTCAAAGAGTCGGACATGACTAAAGTGACTTAGTATGCAAGCATGTAAGATAATAAATGTGTGCTTAGAAAACTTATTCATGTATCAATAATAAAGACAGTAAGCAGACACAAGCACCATATATTAATTTTAAATGATTTCTCTAAGGATAGCAATAGCATCATCCTAAATCACCATGTGTATTTGAAAACAATGAAACTATTTTTTAAAAATATATTTGGGAGGTTTAATTTGTACGAAACAAATGCCTCTTCTTCCCATCTCATTATTGTTGAGCTGGAGGATGGGTGATTTGTTCCACTACAATATTACAGGGGCAAGAAGGATGTTGCTTTTCTGGTATGAATTATTCTACATGGTGTGTTATATTTCCTTTCCTAGGAAGCATATAAAGAATTCCATTCCCAGAAATCAAGGTTTCAAAACATCTTCTGAAGCAAAGTAAACAAAATGGAAAACAAACTTTAACAATGATTTCATTCATAGGAAACTTCTCATTGCTAATAACATCAAGGAAGAGCATAAACCTTTCAGATTACACACATTCTTCATTTTACCTTCAAAATCTAGATATTCAATAAAGTATACATAGAATTACTGTACAGATTTTCTAAGTGAAAAAGCATAAGCTATTTTAAAGCCCAGTTTGACACAGAGGCCCCTATAAAACCAAATATGTGACCTTTCAAAGTCATAAGTTAATATGCTGGAAGATGCTCCAGACAGCAAGAATCAGAATAAATTGAGAAGAAAGAAATATTTTCTGCCAGTAGCAAGCATCAAGAGTGCCAAATGTAGGGGACATAGGGAAGCTTTTGAAAAAAATAGAAAAGATCTTTGTGGAATCATACATCTACTTAAAGCAAACCAGATGATAATCATTACTTATTAGAGATTAAATTTTGAACCATCTTAAATTTGAACATGTGAATTTGAATGGCTCAAGTCCCTTCTCACAGTCTCCATAAATGTGCCTCTCTCTTCTGAAATAAATAAATCATCGCTCTCTGCTCTGCTGTTTGGCTTCATAATATCAACTCACTTCATGGTTGCACTGTATGGGAGGCAGAAGAAACGTCATTGACTTAAGAAGCTAGATCTTAAGGGGTGACAGGCAGCACTTGTGAGGACTCAGGTATGAGACAGAAAAATCCTGGCAGTTATCTTATTTTTCATGAAGAAACCAGAGCTGAGCTTTGCCAAGCAGACAGCTATGAGCTCACCGGTCTGAAATAATTACTCATTGAGACTTTTCCCCAGGACAGAACTAATGGGTTTATGCAGAAAACATAACTCGAATATTGATTTACAGAGTTTTTTCCTTTTTAAATCAGTAATCAGTAGCCTTTGCCTGTAGTTAAGCCTAACAAAGTTCTCGGGTACACTGACTGATAAAGTAGGAAATTAAAAAGGAAATCAATGTTCGACTAAAACAAATTGTTTTAAACTCACATTCTTTATGTCTAGTGGTCTCCTTTCTGTTTTAGGAGATGAAGAAATCAAAGCCTCAAACAACTGAAATGGATGAAAGCATTTTTAAGGAGTTGAATATTCCACAACTGCAACTCGGAAATTAAGCACAAACGGAAGCACACCCAAAACAAATTGCTCTGTTTAGCCTAGAGCCGACCTGAGCAATGGTCTTTGTAATCAAGGCGAGATGTGCTGTGATGTTAACAGAGGGACCAAGGACATCAAAAGTGGATTGTATTCAGATGATTTCCATGGGAAGATACGGAGCAGGATCTAAACACCGATCTGCAATTTTGCAAAATTGTGTTTCATGCCTCAAGAAAACAAGTTAAAGTACTGCGAAGCATGTGTGTGCGTGCGCTCAGTCACTCATCATGTCCAACTCTGCAGCCCATGGACTACAGCCTGCCAGGCTTCTCTGTCCCTGGGATTTTCCAGGCAAGAATACTGGAGTGGGTTGCCATTCAAAGTGTATGTACCTAAATCTCAGTAAGGCATGCTCTGAGGTATTCTTTCTTCTTTTTGAAGATGTATTTATTTATTCGGCTATGGCGGGTCTCTATGGCTAAGGCTACAGTCCATGGGGTAGCAAAGAGTCGGACACGACTGAGTGACTTTACTTCATGGCAGGTCTTTATTGCTGCACGCAGGCTTTCTCTAGTTGCAGGGATCGGGGACTACTCTCCCATTGCGGTGCTCGGGCTATAGAGCGCAGCTTCAGTCGTTGTGGTGCATGGGCTTAGCTGTTCCACAGCATGTGGGATCTACCCAGGCCAGGGATTGAACCTGTGTCCCCTGCATTGACAGGTGGACTCTTAACCACTGGACCACCAGGGAAGCCCAGCACTTTCTTTCAACACTCCTACTCTGTGGTTTAAATAAGAGATCTATGCAGAACTGACGATGTCCAGCATTCTCTAGTTTTCTAGATTCTTTGCTGGATGTGTAGAACGTCTTCACTTCTTATTTGGGTTTTATGTTGTGTTTAGTTTTACTATGTCATTTTAAAACAAAGCACTTTTTAAGAATACTGCCGCCTGAATCCTACCAGTAAAGGCATTGCCATTGATGACAATACAGGAAGATGCAAAAAAGTCTTTTGAGAACATTTCACTGCGTAATCAAGTTGTGTACACACAGTGCATGCTACGTCACTTCAGTCGTGTCTGACTCTGTGCGGCCCTATGGACTGTAGCCCACCAGGCTCCTTTGTCGGTGGAATTCTCCAGGCAAGAAAACTGGAGTGGGTTGCCATGCCCTCCTCCAGGGCATCTTCCCCAACCCAGGGATCGAACCCGCATCCCCTGTGGCTCCTGCACTGCAGGCGGATTCTTCACCACTCACCCACCGGGGAAGCTCAATCAGCATGCAGGGGATGCTAAAGTAGTGAATTTGCTGACATAATACTCAAAGGTTAACGACTCATACTTATTTCCCAGCTGGCGAGGGTTTAACTGTATGTCACACAGGTTGATACATATATGGTTGGATAGCATGAACATGAACTTGGGTGAACTCTGGGAGATAGTGAGGGACAGTGAGGCCTGGCATGTCACACAGTCCATATGGTCGCAAAGAATTGGACATGATTTAGAGACTGAACAACATATAGGTGTTGTTATACTATTGTTGGGGACTTCCCTGGTGGCTCAGACTGTAAAAGCATCTGCCTACAATGCGGGAGACCTGGGTTTGATCGCTGGGTTGAGAAGATCCCCTGGAGAAGGAAATGGCAACCCATTCCAGTATTCTTGCCTGGAAAATCCCATGGATGGAGGAGCCTGGTGGGTCCATGGGGTTGCAAAGTACTATTGTTATACTATTGTTGATGATACTGAAAACTGACCATATTTTTCCCCAAAAGAAGAATGGAATGCTGCTGCTGCTGCTGCTAAGTCACTTCAGTCGTGTCCGACTCTGTGTGACCTCATAGACGGCAGCCCACCAGGCTCTCCAGTCCCTGGGATTCTCCAGGCAAGAACACTGGAGTGGGTTGCCATTTCCTTCTCCAATGCGTGAAAGTGAGGTTGCTCAGTTGTGTCTGACTCTTCGCAACCCCATGGACTGCAGCCTACTAGGCTCCTCCATCCAGTTAGACAGCAAATCTGACAAATGTCCAAAACAGATCAACCAATCAACCTTCTTTTCCTCCACCAAGCATAACCTTCATCCATACCCTAATATTCTGTTTTGCTTTCTCCTTAATACATCTTTTCAAACCATCTGGTTTATTGTTGTTGTTGTTTATCACTGCTCTCCCCTAGTATAGGCTCCATGGACCCAGGGTCTATTTCTGCACACATAGCATCTCAAAAAATGACAAAGCTGATGTTCTTAGACTTGTAGGTCAGGTGTTTAGGACATTTGCACTTGGAATTTCTCATGGCCTTATAAACAGATGTCACCCAAAAGCTGGACTGGGCTAAAAAATTGACTACCTGGAGGATCCCTCACATGGCAGCAGGCCTTAATTCCTCTCCACGTGGATCTCTCCTTGGGACTGCTTCAATGTCCTCATGGCACAGGGGCAGCCCTCAGGGCAAGCAATCCACATGACAATAGCAAAAATTGCAACACCTTTTATGATCTGACCTCTAAAGTCACATACTCTCACTTCCACCCATTCCACTGGCCGTGGGAGACAGCATGGGAGGAGGCTGGTGTCAACCACAAACTGGCACTTGACAAGAGCATCTGCCAGCGACCGAACAACAAAAACAAGGGCATTTGCCATCTGCCTCTGCAGAGATTGAACCCTGTTCTGCTGCAGCTGACAACCTTCAACACCCCCTGAGGGGACTTCAAGGTAGAGAATGAGGCACTCTGTGTTCCAGGGAAATGGGTGGGACAGGTCTTTAGACAGTTAGATATTTTCTGGATTCATGACCCTAATGCTTGCATCTCTTCATAATTAGAAAAGCTCCTTGTGACTAGCAGAAAACCTTCAGTAAAGTGCATGCTTGATTGCACTGAACTCCCCCTTCACCAAAATCTTATATATTGACCTTGCTCCACTACCTCTTTGGAGCAGTGTCTCAGAGCTATCTGAGGGCTGAAGTCCTCATTTTGCCTCCAAATAAAAGGTCACTCGCAACTCACACATTGTATATGCTTTTAGTAGACACTGGAAAGTAGTGAGCAGCAGGAATGAGGCATGGATCATGGGGCAGCACTGTGGAGGTCGGTCACCACACTGCTGGTTATAGTCAGTTCACTACTGAAATAGCAGGCCTTTAAGGAAAGGCAAGCAAATATCCATCCATCTCATATTTGTACATATGACTTCAATATTTGTGTGTGTGTGTGTGTGTGTGTGTGTGCATGCTCAGTCGTGACCCCATGGAGTGTAGCCCACCAAGTTCCTCCATCCATGGGATTTTCCAGGCAAGAACAATGGAGTGGGTTGCCATTTCCTTTTCCAGGGGATCTTCCCAACCCAGGGAGAGAACCTGCATTTCCTTGTCTTCCTGCACTGGCAGGCGGATTCCTTACTTAAAACACTTTTAAAAAAATACAATTTTCTACTTTCCTATGGAGCCTGGAAAAAATACTTGAATTTCTTCTTAGTGAAAGAATTAGATGCAAAGAATCATAAAATGACTACTGTTGTCTCTTTCATCTTCTGTTTAACAATAGGTTGCTGGTTCTGTTTTAGTATCTACTTAGTTGGGGATGTGCAGCACTCAAGCTCTTTGAAGTGTAAAAGTGAGATTAAAGGCCAAGTTCAAACTGAACCAGGAGTTCACACAGTATTTGAAGCAGGTCCCCAGACAGGATCTGCAGCCCATGTGTCGTTTGAGACCATGATATATGCAATTCTTACACCAAAAATGACCTCAGTTGTTACCAGTTGATTTTTCAGGGGTCTGGAAACCACAGTATATTATTTTACCACCCAGGGTGAAATTAACAACAGACTATAGCCATGTGTAACCTTGATCTTCTCAGGGATCAAGGCCAAGGAAGGTAAATATAGTTGTGTGTGTGTGTGTTTCATGTTGCTGAAAACAAGAATTACCTGTCTGGATTTTTAAAATTCATAATCATTTTTCACAAGGTGATGTGAAGAATAGCTTCTCCTAGTTATTTCAGATAAGACTCTTGCATTTTTAATATTATTAATTCTATATGAATAAACTGATCAATCTATCAATAAATTAACCAAAACTACCTCAAAATATATATGCAGAAGAATACAAGAATGGCAAGAATACACAGAAGAACTGTATAAAAAAGATCTTCACGTCCCAGATAATCACGATGGTGTGATCACTGACCTAGAGCCAGACATCCTGGAATGTGAAGTCAAGTGGGCCTTAGAAAGCATCACTATGAACAAAGCTAGTGGAGGTGATGGAATTCCAGTTGAGCTATTCCAAATCCTGAAAGATGATGCTGTGAAAGTGCTGCACTCAATATGTCAACAAATTTGGAAAACTCAGCAGTGGCCACAGGACTGGAAAAGGTCAGTTTTCATTCCAATCCCAAAGAAAGATAATGCCAAAGAATGCTCAAACTACCACACAATTGCACTCATCTCACATGCTAGTAAAGTAATGCTCAAAATTCTCCAAGCCAGGCTTCAGCAATATGTGAACCGTGAACTTCCAGATGTTCAAGCTGGTTTTCGAAAAGGCAGAGGAACCAGAGATCAAATTGCCAACATCCGCTGGATCATGGAAAAAGCAAGAGAGTTCCAGAAAAACATCTATTTCTGCTTTATTGACTATGCCAGAGCCTTTGACTGTGTGGATCACAATAAACTGTGGGAAATTCTGAAAGAGATAGGAATACCAGACCACCTGATCTGCCTCTTGAAAAATCTGTATGCAGGTCAGGAAGCAACAGTTAGAACTGGACATGGAACAACAGACTGGTTCCAAATAGGAAAAGGAGTACGTCAAGGCTGTATATTATCACTCTGCTTATTTGACTTATATGCAGAGTACATCATGAGAAATGCTGGACTAGAAGAAACACAAGCTGGGATCAAGATTGCCGAGAGAAATATCAGTAACCTCAGATATGCAGATGACACCACCCTTATGGCAGAAAGTGAAGAGGAACTAAAAAGCCTATTGATTAAAGTGAAAGTGGAGAGTGAAAAAGTTGGCTTAAAGCTCAACATTCAGAAAACGAAGATCATGGCATCTGGTCCCATCACTTCATGGGAAATAGATGGGGAAACAGTGGAAACAGTGTCAGACTTTATTTTGGGGGGCTCCAAAATTATTGCAGATGGTGACTGTAGCCATGAAATTAAAAGATTAAAAGACGCTTACTCCTTGGAAAGAAAGTTATGACCAACCTAGATAGCATATTGAAAAGCAGAGACATTACTTTGCCAACAAAGATCCGTCTAGTCAAGGCTATGGTTTTTCCATTGGTCATATATGGATGTGAGAGCTGGACTGTGAAGAAGGCTGAGCGCCAAAGAATTGATGCTTTTGAGCTGTGGTATTGGAGAAGACTCTTGAGAGTCCCTTGGACTGCAAGGAGATCCAACCAGTCCATTCTAAAGGAGATCAGCCCTGTGATTTCTTTGGAAGGAATGATGCTAAAGCTGAAACTCCAGTACTTTGGCCACTTCATGTGAAGAGTTGACTCACTGGAAAAGACTCTGATGCTGGGAGGGATTGGGGGCAGGAGGAGAAGGGGACGACAGAGGATGAGATGGCTGGATGGCATCACCGACTCGATGGACGTGAGTCTGAGTGAACTCTGGGAGTTGGTGATGGACAGGGAGGCCTGGTGTGCTGTGATTCATGGAGTCTCAAAGAGTCGGACATGACTGAGCGACTGAACTGAACTGAACTGAACCTCAAAAAATGCTACTTTAAAAAAAATGAAAAGAAAAGGATTGGGAAAGAGAAAATGGAGCCAAATCCATGATATTAATAAGAGTAGTGAGTAAAAGCAGCAAGATTTAACTAGAATGAGAACCCCAAAAATCTGCTATGGAGAAATGGTTTCAGAAGGTAAAACATAGACGATGTTTTTTTTTCATCTGCTGCCCCTTTTGACATCCAAAAGATAGAGCATTCTTTTTAGAGAAACTATTTGCTTTCTAGCTCAAAGTTATAGAATGTCACTGCAACTTGTTATCTAAAACTTGACAGCTGATACACAGATTTGGGGGTGCGAGTAGTCACTCAGTTGTGTCCAACTCTTTGCAACCCCATGGACTGTAGCCCACAAGGCTCCCCTGTCCATGAGATTCTCCAGGCAAGAATACTAGAGTGAGTTGCCATTCCCTTCTCCAGGGGATCTTCCCGACCCAGGGATCAAACCCAAATCTCCCATATTGCAGGCAGATTCTTTACCATCTGAGCCACAAAACCACACAAATTAGGGGAAGCCACACCAAATGTCAGATATCCAGTTACAGAAAAGAGAGGAAAAACTTCAAACTCCACTTCACTTCAAGGCAGAAACTGACCCTCTGTGACTTAAGTCACATTTACTGTCATATTAGAAGAAAAACTCACTAGCACATTTTATGCTACCATGCATGAACCCCAGTGTAACAAAGGCATCCTAGAAAATTCTTTCTCCAGAAACTCAAAACAGCTGGTGCTAGATGGTTGAGAATGCAGGCAGCTAGCTAAGAGCTTGAGAGTATCACCAGAGTAGCCAAGATCAGAGAGATCTGAGAGAGGCGGCCAGAGAGCAGGGCTTTCTCAAGATCATTGTGGTTCAGCAGACAGACTCCTTTTTTACTCAGTTCAAAAAAGGAAGAGTTTCATTTTAGACTGAATCCCAGGAATGTAAGTCCAAAAGTCACCAATGAGAGTTCTCTCTGGAAAAGAAAACTATTGCCTTCTGATTGGATCTTTCTACAGCCCAGGCATGAAAAACCAACCTCTGCTTCTGTGTTAAAGCATCGGCAAGGGTAGTCACAGCTCCAACCAGCTCCACGTTACAAGGACCTTTCACAGGCACGCAGGCCTCTGGTCTCTGGAGGTGTCACCGGAGACCCATCTTCAGCATCTCCACAATAAATGACACCGCTGTGAAGTGAAGCCTCTCTCTGGGGAGGCACTATCACTTCAGTGCAATAGCCCGTTAGCCTGGGGACGCTTGCCTTCCACTGCCAGGTTCTGCTAACCCCAAAGTGCACACGCAAGCTAATTTCCTTACACGGTAGACCGAGCAAAAGACACAGGCCTACACACGGACCGGCAGCTTCTGCAAAGAACAAACATGTATATTGTTTCCCATCACAATGGCAAATGCCAAACTCCTACTTCTGCGTTTTCAAAAAAAAAAAAAAAAGGTGGGGGGGAGGGAGGACACCTTCTAAGGAAAACCTGCACTTACTTATTTTGCACGCATGAGGAAAGTCAGTATATACACTCATGCCACAACTATTTCACCCCAGATGTCCACGGCAATGGTTTCCCCAGCTTTCAAATCTGGAACTATCTCTTCTGACATAATTCTCTGGGTTCTTTTTCTTCTCAGCACAGCCCTTCTTTCAGCTCTTGTTGTTCATGAAAGAGATGGCATTTTCTTTCAGGATAAAGGTTATACTAGTCAAGGTTCTCCAGGGAAATGGAACCAACAGATTAGCTGGACTCAGAGAGAGAAAGAAGTGGGGGTTGGGGGAGACAAAATACATATAATATGTACCTCTATATAATATATTTACTTCCTATCTATTTGTTGTGGGGGCGGTGATATTTTAAGGAACCGGCTCATGCAGTCATGGATATTGGCAAGTTCAAAATTTGTAGGGTAGGCCCGCAGGCTGGAGACTCAGCAAAGAGCCAGTGTCGCAGTGCAGGCCCAGAGGCAGTCTGATGGCACTTTTCCTCCTTGCTGGAGGAAGTCAGTCTTTTGTGTTGTTCATGTCTTCAACTGATGAAATGAGGCCCACCAACATTATGGAAGGCTTTACTCGAAGGCCACTGATTTAAATATAAATCTCAGCTAAAAAAAACCCTCAAGAAACATCCAGAATAATGCCTGATCACATATCCAGGCACCACTGACACATAAAATTAACCATCCCAAAGGGCAAAAAATTTTTATAATTTGTTATAGATATGAACCATCGGTCTATTCAGCAATGATATGAGACAAGGCTAAGTCAAAAGTACTGAAAAGATATATCTAAGTACAAATTTTTTAAAAGGCTCAAAAAGCATCTTAAATAATGTGGCGACAGACTAAGTTGTCTTATTTTTCATGGTATCAGTTGGGGAACTACAAATTCATAGCATGCTGTGGCTAGAACGGTCTTTAAAAATCAGCCTACCTGGCACTGGGCATAGATGAAGAGACCAAGGCAAGGTGGAGAATTCAAGAAAATCTGAGAATGGGGTGGTGCATGGCATAGTTGATGCAAAAGCACAAACAGCTAAGAAACCAGATAAAACTCACACTGGGATGCCTTATGTGGAATGTTTCTGAGATCAAAATCACACTGCACTGTCTAAATATACAACTTCTGGGCAACACCAAGATAGAGAGAGAGAGACAGCTGAGCAGGGTGCTGGATGATTGGACCAAACTGACCTGTTATCAAAAGCTGGCCATCCAGGCACGGATAACTAAGAGTTCAGTCACTGCCTTTATTTTGATAAGCTCCATGGGAAAATGAGGCTTTGGCCACCACCATGCCAACATCAGCAAAGACTGGCTAGTGGATCTGCAGTTTCTATGCTTCCCAGAGGGACCCTTAATAATCTGTCTCTCATGGGGTGGGGGTGGGCCTGAGATTCAGCAAATATTAGTGAGTTCCTCTCCTTTCCTCCTCAGATAGATGCCAGCAGTGGGTTCCTTTAGTTTACGAGCATTTGCACAGGCCTTGAAAACAAGTTATTAAGATTCAGCACCATTATCAAAGGGGCCTTGGCAGAACCTTATCTCTGGGAGACAGCAAACTGGCCCAGAAGTGGGGCTGTGACCTTCAGTCACCTGCTGGCCTTGCTGCAATCTGATGCCTAAGAAATGGGGATTCAGTGCATCTTTGATGCCCAGTCAAGGCTTTGAAGCTGTGTCAAGACCGCAGGACAAAGGCAGCACTGTTTATGCAAATCTAGAAACAAAAGAAGCTAGACTCCAAAGCCATTAAAAGTAACATCAGAAATGCAATACCCAGGGGTGATTAGAGGCCCTGCACCAGTGTGAAACAGAATGCCTGAAAGTGAGGCTGGGCAGCACACCAAAACACACACTGGGAAGGAATCCTGAGTGGCCGCAGCCTGCCCGAATGTGCTTTGAGGCCTTGGTGCCCACAGTTCCTTAGCCAAGGGGCAGCCTCTGTGCTGCACGAAGGAAGCCGGGCCACCACTGCTCCCCACCTGGGGCACACAGGCCCGTGCTGAGAAGTTCCAACGTGTGTTCTCAAGGCCAGCCCTCTTCTTGCTGCCACGTCCTCTTGGCAGTTCAGTCATCATGTGGCACAGACCTTCTGCAGGAGACAAAACTTTTAGGGAACACCTTTGGGCACCTTACACAACAGAGTGAACACTGGTGGTAAAGATACCTGCCTGCCAATGCAGGAGACGTAAGAGGCGACGGCTCAGTCCCTGGGTCAGGAAGATCCCCTGGAAGAGGACATGGCAACTCACTCCAGTATTCTTGCCTGGATAATCTCAGGGACAGAGGAGCTTGGCGGAGCTACAGTCCACAGGATAGCAAAGAGATGGACACAACTAAAGCAACTTTCACACACACAACAGTGTGAAATAAAAATGAGCTTCCGAGAAAACTTGAGACTTTTTTTTAGGCCACCCCCCAAAAGATTTAAAATTCAGCTGAGGGTCCAGGAAACATCAATCGCGCAGTGTCACATGTCATGAAAATTCTTTAGATTTCGTTACTTCCATGAAGGGGCTTCCCAGGTGGCTCAGTAATAAAGAATACACCTGCCAATGCAGGAGATGAAAGAGACACAGGTTCCATCCCTGGGTCGGGAAGATCCCCGGAAGGAGGGCATGGCAACCCACTCCAGTATTCTTGCCTGGAGAAACACATGGACAGAGGAGCCTGTTGGGCTACAGTCTATGGGGTCACAAAGAGTCAGACACAGCTGAGTGACTGAGCACTTCCATGAAGGAGCTACTGATGTTAGATCAGGAAGGGATCCCGGAGAACACATGTCTCATCCAGGGGTTCTTACGTTTGGCCCCACAGACCCATTCTCTGGGAGTTTTCAAAATATGTATCTTGCCCTGATCCTATTGCAGAGATTCAGACCTAAGTGATGTCTAGGTGGGGCCTAGGCATCAGTATTTTTTTTTCTATATTTTAGTCAAATGATTCTAATAAGCAGCCACATTTTAAAGCCACAGCTCTGGCACCTCTCTGTTTTGTTATGGAGAGAAACTGAGGTCCAGAGAGAATAAGGGCTTGTTCAAAGTGATACAAGTGAACAGCACCTCCCTGTCCACTCACAGAAGTGAAGTGAAAGTCGCTCAGTCGTGTCTAACTCTTTGCAACTCCATGGACTATACAGTCCATGGAATTCTCCAGGCCAGAATACTGGAGTGAGTAGCCGTTCCCTTCTTCAGGGGATCTTCCTAACTCAGGGATGGAGCCCAAGTCTTCCACATTGCATGCAGATTCTTTACCAGCTGAGCCACCAAGGAAACCCACAAGGCAACATAAATTAGAAAACGAGGACATTTGCACACTGCAGGGGGTGAGGGAAATGGACGAGACTGCTTTGGGCTGGAGGCCACGGTCCTGGAGACCCCCAGTGCACTTGGCCTCACCTTCCTTCCCAGGTGATCATGATCTTCTTGGTGGGAGACACTGAGCTGTGGAACGCAGCTCACATTTCAGAGACGGGGAAGGACTTGAAAAGAAAATGGGACACACACACTTGAAGACATTTACAGTGTTACCTAAAGGACAAGATAAAACAAGGGTGTAAACACTATGAGATTTAGCAACTGAGTTGTGATCGTCCCCAGAGAAGGCTGCCTGTGGGTGAGGTTGTAATAATGCTACTATACCAACCCTGAACATACCGTTGTACAGCAGTGACAAACTCAGAAAAACCTTTGGTATTGTGGACTCGAATAGTGTGAATTTCCAAAAAAGTTCTCTTTTGGTTTCATAACCAGTGCAGACACCAGGTTAGGGACTTGGTAATATCATAATATTAAGGCTGAACTTCAACTCAACTGGGCTTCCCTGGTGGCTCAGACGGTAAAGAAGTTGCCTGCAATGCAGGTGACCCGAGTTCAGTCTCTGGGTCGGGAAGATTCCCTGGAAAAGGGTGTGGCAATCCACTTCAGCATTCTTGCCTGGGAAATCCCATGGACAGAGGAAACTTTGGGGCTATAATCCACAGGGTTGCAAAGAGTCAGACACAACTAGATGACTAACACTTCTCACTTTTCAACTAAGCTTATTTAATAGACTGTTTATTCTTTTCACACATGACAAGAGGAGTTTTAATGGCATACCAAAGAGAAAATCAAAGGTAAGAAAATTAAATACCAGCACAAAAGAAACAAGATAAGGGGATACGGGTCCTGAAGTGGGTCACATGACTACCACTCAGTAGAAAGAAATGCACTGGTTTGATTTCCCTCTAGACTATTAATAGATGTTCATCAGTAGACAGCTTTTCTTCTATAAACCTAAATACTTCATGAGCTCATGATGTGAGATAACTGAGCAAATAAGAGGGTTGGAGGGAGTGTCATTTTACATCAAGCCCCAGTGCAAGGCTCTTCATATAATGGGCAATCTGAGGCACTCCCTTAAATAAAAAAAAAATTTTTTTTTAAATAGCCACTATTGGAAGGAGGGAGGGCACATGTGCTTGACTCCGTAAAAAACACAAATGATGCTTCCTGGCAGAGTCTCCTCTTTGTAATCCTGTACATTACAATTTCTCTTAATAAGAAAGCCCCTTGGTCTTCTTGATTGCTTACGCATCTGGAACCTGGGGTTTAGAGAGTCCAGCGTGTGCCAACTTTCCAAGCTTTGAAAATCCCACGGCCTGTACTTTGGATGCATATACAGCCCTCAGTCCCTCCGTGAGGGCCCCTATTCTTCACGGGGCCTTCTAGGCCCTCATCTCCTACAGTTCCCAGACCCAGAGGTGCATATAAATTACTTGTGCACATGTTTAAGATACAGATTCCAGGCCTGAGGCTGGGAAAGATTGAGGGCAAGAGGAGAAGGGGGTAACAGAGGATGAGATGGCTGGATGGCATCACTGACTCAATGGACATGAGTTTGAGCAAGCTCCAGGAGCTTGTGAAGGACAGGTGTGCTGCAGTTTATGAAATCGCAAAGAGTTGGACGCAACTTGGTGACTGAACACAGCGTCTAACAAGATTGAGGAAAGGCAGAGGGGAGACTTGTGATTTTCTAAAATATTTTGGCATCCTGGCTGTTCTGAGCCTTACAGGCCAACTCTACAAAATCCATCTGAAATGCAAGACACGGTCTGACTGTCTGAATGCCCTTCCACCCCACCTGCTTCCAGCAGGGGAAAGCAGCCCTGGGAGAGCTGCATATAAGCTTACTGTTCTGTGGTACAGTGATGACATGAAAAATCCTGATTCCACTTGGCAGCAACTTTCCACTATCTTGGCGGGTCTCAGCCATAATCACTGTGGTGTGTGGAGCTTGGACAAATTATGGGGCTGGCTGGAAACCAAGAGACGAAAAAGCAGTCCAGCAGTCCAGCAAGGGACTCTGTGTTGGAAATGCCATAGCTCCAAATGTCCATGACCATATTTCTCACGGATAGCCCAGAAATTTAAGTTCCACTGTTGGAACTTGTTGGAAATCCTGCCTTTCCCAAGATCCTGAAAAGTGGCAATTTCTCACCCAATATGACTTTTAGGGAGAATGTCAATCAACACACAACCACACATTCCTCTTTCTCATAGAATCATTTCTTGCCCTGTAAGAACAGGAAAGCTGGACATGGTCCACTGCCCTCCCCACCTCCAAAATGTATACAATTGCTCTCAGAAAGCAAAGCAACTGGAGAGTAAGAGTTTTATTCTTTTCTGTCTAAAATGTAGGCACTTTGGGCTACCTCCATGGTTCTCCTGGGCTTGACAGCTATCTTAGTCTATCTGGGCTGCTCTAACTAAATACTACAGACTGGGTAGCTCATATACAACAGAAATTTATTTCTCACAATTCTGGAAGCTGCAAGTCCAAGACGAGGACGGCAGCATGGTCGGGTTCTGGTGAAAGCCGTCTTCAAGGCTTCCGGTGGTGTCCTCACGTGGTGGAAGAGAGGAGGGAGCTCTCTGGAGACCCTGTATGACAGCACTAATCCCATTCTTGCTTCACCCCCCCATAACTGAAGCACCCCAGAAAAATCCCCACCACTTAACACAGTCATCTCTGGGGGTTAGGGTTTCAACATATGAACTTTGTGTTCCATACAGACGTTCAGATCATGGCAATGGCCAAAATGTGGAAAACTCCATTTAAGGAACCTACTCTCTTTAGTCTGATATGTCCCTCAATAGACTTTGAAGTGATCCAACCTAGGAGGTGAGAAGAATGCTTCCAACATAGCCCATTTATCCCTTAAACTAAGTACTCAGGAGACTGCTTCATCAGGGCAGCCTGCCCCCCACCCCCGGCCACAGCCTTCTGCCATCTTCTTAGGGGTGTGCAGCTAGGATGATTACTTATGCTATCATTTCTTTTTTGAATGTACATCTTCTAAGTGGTTTTGAAACATTAATCAAAAATGTTGGGGCAAAGGAGATTACTTTGCGTTATGTTTGCCGAGGAACAAAATCTCATCAGCTAAACCAGTTAAGTCAGGGGGGAGGCATCAGCTTGCTGAACCTGACAAATAACTAAAACAATTACAATTACTGCCTCAGTTAAATGAGATGTGTTATAAAATCATAAATTTAGCCTTGGCAGGATGTCAAGCACCCATTATGGGAAGTCTGAGCCTGACAGGATTTCTGTACGGTGCTCCTAGAGAGGAAAAGAAATGCCCTCCAGCCAAATCTAAGGTTTAATTCATGCAAGAGGCTTGGCTCATGTCACCGACCACAAATGCTCTGTTTTCATGGCTCTGAATGGCAGCAAGTTCCAGGGAATTAATTACAGCCATTCCTATTTATATTCTGCATGGCTTTTCAATTACCACCTATAACAAGATGCTTTTTTACCTTTATGAACATTCACACACAGCATTCCAACCATGGGAATGGAGAGCTGAGGGAAAAGTAATGCAATTCTGGTCATTTCACCACTAGGTCACTCGCTGGCAGCTTGTCAAGCCTTCTGGTTCTAGAAAGCACTCACTACTTGAGCCCTAGGGATCCTGAGAAGCCTGAGCAAAGAGCAGCGGTCACCACCCAATTGCCGACAGGGGACAGGCAAGCCACTTTGAGAGTCGGACAGCAGGAGCCAATCACAAGTGCGTACAGGGTGGGCCTGATGGGGACATGACTGCCTGGACAAAGTCCAGGGGACAGGGGCTAGCCAGCCCCACAGTTGTTGCTGTGTACAATTTTCAGGGGGATTCCCCAGTGGCCCAGTGGTTAGGACTCTGAGATTCCACTGCAGGGGGCACAGGTTCAAACCCTGGTCAGGGAACTAGGATCCTGCATGCCATGTAGTGCAGCCAGAAAAATAAAAATATAAAAAACAAATTTAAAAAATTAAATAAAAGAGAAACAATCAGGAAAGAAAATGCTTGAAAAAATTAAGTGTTAGTGGCTCAAATGTGTCTGATTCTTGCAATCCAGTGGACTATAGCCCACTAGGCTCCTCTGTCCATGGGATTCTCCAGGCAAGAATACGGGAGTGGATTGCCATTTCCTTCTCCAGGAGATCTTCTCGACCCAGGGACTGAACCCGGGTCTCCCACATTTCAGGCAGATTCTTTACCATCTGAGCCACCTACGAGGACTCTAACAGATTTAACTTAAAAAAAAAAAATCAGCAATTTGATATGCTGAGAACATGAATGCAATTAAATGAACAAGTCACTACTTTGAGAATAAAAATGTCAAGACATATACAGTATACACATTTTGTAAGTCCTGATGAATAATAGCCATGATTTAAACACTTACAGTGCAACCTCTTCATGGTAACTGGTAACCTCAGATGGCAACTGGTGAATAGAACGAACGACCGGGCTATGGGCTGATCATTTTCTCTCAAACTTTAACTCGACTGTATATTGTTACATGATTTGAAGAAATGTGCAGAACTGAGCCTTATAATAGTTCTACTATACTCTCTAGATAAGCCTTATAATGGACCTACTATAGTGTGTCTTAGACTTGAAGACAGTGCCTCACAATCATAGGACCCATGAGGACATGTAAGTCCTGGGAAAAGGACTGAGGCACAACCAACAGCCTTTCTGATTACAAAGCTTTCACTGTTCATTCCTCTGACCACTGAGACAGTCAAGGGAGAGGGCCACAGGAAGCGTGCTTATATACCTGGAGTCGCAAGGAAACTCAGCAATAGAATCATAGGGAGAACTGAGTTGAAGACAGATACGTGAAACCAAACTCTGCTTAGAAAAACTGCATGCTCCTTTAAACCAGGAGCAATACTGGTTATAAACCACTCAGCATTATAAAATACTCAACCACTGAGCAACAAAGGGTTTAAAAATCTAGAAATCTGTTATTGCACCCCAACACTTATTCATTATATAATATACTGGGGGAGCATCCCTTAACTATCCTGTGCTTTGGTTTCTGCACCTGTGGAAGTCAACTAATAAAACAGATTCAGGGCAATTTAGGCATCCATTTTAACTCTGCAAGCAATTTGTCTGAACTCGAGCAAAAGGATAGGTGACTTCAGTTTTTACCCAAAGGAAACATGTAATTCTGAGGTCCAATCCTGTTTTGAAATTGTAGGATGGGAGGAGGATTCCTAGTTTTCTCCAACTATTTGGAAGAAAGTTGAGTTTATGTGTCAATCAAATCCAAGACCACTAACTAAAAAGGCTGAAAAGCTGACCCTCTGTCTTACCAAAAATGCTGCCATCACCCTGCATATGAATAATGCTGTCGTATTCATTTGTCACTAAAAATCCTTGATAAATTTTTCTGTTGCTAAATGGCTGAGATCCTGGGAAGTGACCTGTATATGTATGTACAATGCATATATTTCATCTCATTCTATTCCTATAAAATTTACCAACACAGAACACAGTTTAAAGTGCCTAAGCTAACTGATGAAATTAACAAGACAGCGGAAGGGAACCACCGAGTCCTTGAGTCACTCAAGCAGAAGGGGCCATTCTCCTTAGAAAGAAACACTGGCACTCTTATCTTTCTAAGTTGGGTCAACTGACAGAAGCAAAAACTAGAACTAATTGGTCCTTTCTTGATCTTAAACAGACCATCTGTACTCAGTCTGAGACATTAACTGTCTGAATCGCATCCTGGCTCCACCATGCACTAGCCTTGTGAGCCCAGACAAGTTTTTTAAATTCTCTGTGCCTCAGTCTCCTCCTGCGTAAAGTGAAGACAGTGATGACACTTCTCACCTGGGCTTGCTGTCAGGAGTAAATCAGTTATCATACCAAAGTGTTTAGAACAGCCCTTCCATAAATGTTAATTTCCATGATGCTGATAATTTTTGTTGTAAGGAAGGAAATAAATAGAGCTTGAACATATTTTCTTCTTTAAATTTTTCATTTTAAAATTTTAAAGAGAAGAGAAAGGAAGAGAAATATAATGGCAATGAGACCAAAAGGAAAAGACATATAGGAAATAGCAACTACTATCTATTTAGCAGCATATGTGTAAAAAACATTATATTACATTATCTCATTTGCTTGTTACAGTAACTCTTTGCAAACATGCTAAATTGCTTCAATCAAGTCCGACTCCTTGTGACTCTATGGACAGTAGCCAGCCAGGTTCCTCTGTCCATGGGATTCTCCAGGCAAGAATACTGGAGTGGGTAGGCATTCCCTTCTCCAGGGGATCTTCCCAACCCAGAGATTGAACACTTGTTGTCTGCATCTCTGGCATTAGCAGGTGGGTTCTTTACCACTAGTGCCACCAGGGAAGCCCAATAACTCTTTGAGGTATGTATAATTATTAGTCATTTCTGGATGAGGCAGCTAGGCCTTGACTGATGTGCCCATGAGCATACAGGAGATTTGAACCCTAGTCTATCTGACTCTACTTTTCATACTCTCCCCTCCAAACTAAACTACCAGGCTTAGAGGACAAAGAGGGGAGGAGGCAAGGGTAAGGTGAGGAAAATAAAATAATGGATAGAAGTGGACTCAAGTACCATATATGTTTTCAGCCATGAGCTGAAACTTCCATCTAGAAGTAAAAAAACAAAAACACTTAATGTCAAGATGGTAATGACAAAATATGACAACATTCTCACTGCTGATGAAAACTAGCACTTGTATTAGTTTGGAACATTTTATAAACCACACTTATATTTGTATATCAAGTTAAACATTCAACAAAATGCTACTGGTTGGGCATTAAAATGTAGATATAAATCCAAGCTAATCCCCAAACACTGCACAGATAAAACTGTGTGCAAAACATCAGGCTCAGCACCCTGAACAAGTAGAAGTTTGTCACCATCAGTGTTCATGTCAACAGAAACATCTCTTTATTTCAAAGCCATGTGATGGTTTCCAAGTTAGCATACATATTACTTTTCAAAACTCTACCGAATGAAATGCCCAAATTGTTCTGTAATTACACGATGGTCACTGTCTTGTGACTGCACAGACTGTGAATCCCAACTGTCTTTCCACAGGGAGCAGCAGGCTCTCCAAAACACAAACTAATGTATCTTTTGGGTCCAGTGTCTTTCCTTGGGCCCAGCTCCATTTTTCATCATCATATTACTGGGCACTGTCCCCCTTAATCATAGGCTTGGGAAGAGGGGGATGAGGTCAGCCTTCCCTCTACTGCTAAGGCCACTATTCATGGCTCCACTGAATAGAAGAGAACCCACTCAAGTGCACTGCCGCAGGTCACAATGTCGACCAGTTGCCTTCATCTCAGCAGCACAGGTTTTAATTAGAACACAAATATTATCGTAGTTCCTTATCACACAATTGTGATAGCTGAAGGAAAACAGTTTGGTGGGGTTTTGAGATCAGACAGGTAAATGATGTGACAAGTTCTCCCTTTCGCTGGTACAAAGTATCTCTAAAATATAAACTTTCTTTAACTCAGTTGAATACAAATAAACTTGTTGCTGAGATAACTGCACTCATCCTCTGAAGAGGTTTTCAGGTCAATTTGTTGGTACTCAGTGCAGATCTGGTCCAGAACTTTAGCTGAGGGAAAAACATCACACTACTGGGAAATCTGAATGTGATCATTGAACCAGGCTCTTAATTACTCATACAGGAAAGAAATCTCATCAGATACTCCTCCCGCCATTGTTAAAGGTAAGCAGAAGAAGAAGAGTGAGTCTGCAGAGTTACTAAAATAAGATGAAATCGAAGCTGGCAACCCCGTCCCTACACTCAACATGGTTCTGTTTTATAAAGTTCTGGCCATTTTTGATACTGCCTATTTTTGACATCAGCATGTGTTGGCTCTGCAGAGTGGATACTAGTCAATTTGCCATCTCAGAAAGTTGAGTAGCGTGTGGGGCTGCAGTAAGTAACTGGTAGAAGAATCTCAAAGCTGCAGCATCCTAAACCGAGTCAAATAATCTTTTAGCGCTAGTCGTGAAGTCAGCAGCTCCAGAGTACAATGCAATGAGTTTGGAGATTTGCAAAACTTAGACCTGCCACTCACTTTATCTCCCCTGACAGGAAGCTCTGGTTAATGTCCCAGTGCCCTTTTCTTTTACTCGCTGCTCCCTCTTTCTGGAACCCTTCTTCCTTCCCAGGTTTTTTGTGAATTCCTATTTGTCCTTCAAAACTGAACTCAAACTGTCAACTATCCTAAAAAACCCCAATCTTCCATGACCACACAACTGCCCTAATCTGCCCTAGAACTCTTTTGTCACTCTCCTAATAGCTACAAATGCCACTCAGATCACCTTACACTGCCTAGTTTAAAAAACAAAAACAAAACATATTTATCTATGAGGAGCCACATCTTATTCAACCTTTTCCCACCTGAACAGGGCATAATGCCTGGTTCTCACAAAAGCAGGTGATTAGGAGCCCATACTTACATGCTTACACAACCTCTTTGTACCTCGGTTTTCTCATCTGTAAAAAGGTATAATAATAAGACATGCCCGATGGGGTTATTGTGGAAATGAAACCAGAAAATGAATTGTAAAGTGCTCAGAAGAACTGTGAGCTCTTATTATTAAATATCTGTGAAATTAACAAGCCAATATAATCTTTACTAAGTTAGTTACTTTAGACACAATATCTTCTATGAAATGGAGATAATCTTATTTCTCCATAGGATGGTAGCAAACAGCTGGTACTTTGAAAGCTGTAAAGGACTACTTAAAAACTGGCATTTTATTATTTTTACTTAATAAATTATACAACACTCTAAGCCAGAACTCAAAGAAGAGTCTTCAGTGGCTGGCTAATGCAGGGGTTGCCCAAGGCCTTACCCAAGCTGTGGGTTTCTTCCTTAACTTTCCAACATGGACCATAAAGGTACAGTCCCATAAACCACAAACAAGGGTAAGGGAAAAGAGATCCCTAAGGTCTATGCAGAACCAGAATGCTCTTTATCTAAAGAGAACACCAACATCCATAGAATCTGGAACATCCTGGGAACTGAGGGTGTACAATCACTGCTCAATGATTATGATCATATCATACAATCTATGGAATTCAAGAGCCAGAAAAAATTTATGAAATCACTTATTCTAATTCCCTTATTTTACTGATGAGGAAACTGATATCTGTGACTCCCAAGCAACTGGCCCCAAACCAAGGTCAAGCTAGTAACAAACAAAACAAGTCTCTTAATATGTAGCTTATAGGTTTATATACATTTTGCTTATGTTGTGTTCCCTTTATCGTTTTGGAGGTGGTCTTTAGAAACAAACTAGGGTTAAAATTCCCATTTTAATCATTTATTAATTCTGTGAGTGAGTTACTAAACTGATCCAAGTCTCAGTTTCTTTGTTGTTAAATAAGGATCATAGTATCTCTTAAAAGTCTGCATGCATGTGTGCTCAGTCACTCAGTCGTGTCTGACACCCTGCGACCCCTCCAGGCTCCTCTGTTTGTGGAATTTTCCAGGCAAGAATACTAGAGTGGGTTGCCAGTTCCTACTCCAGGGGATCTTCCTAACCCAGGGATTGAACCTGCATCTCTTGCATCTCCTGCACTCCCAGGCGGATTCTTTACCACTGTGCCAAGTTTACTATATGATAAAAGGGGTAATGTCTGTACATTGGATAGCAAAACCTGTGCCTCATGCTCACTTCTGCACTCACTCATTTCCTGGTAACTATTGGGAGGTTCTTCAAAATTAAACAATGCATAAAGACAGGCCATACTGTAAAGCATCTCTTTTGAAGAAAGCATCTGAGAACTGACACTTGCAAAATTTTCTTTTGGTACTGAAATGGTTAAAAAAAAAAATCCTCTGGTTTAAAACCTGGCTGTACAAATGTTCCCACTTTCCACATAACATGCCCTCCTGCGTGGCGGCCGGCACGTATAACAGGGTATATAGTAAGGCAGTGTATAGCACAGTGAGGTACTATATCTCATGTTTGCTTTCTCACCTCCGCACTTTGCCCACCAGGTACCCTTAGGTTGCCAGTTCCAGCTACTGCTTTATCCTTTCTTCTCCCCTTCTGCCCCACCAAGGCTTGAAGGATATCTCGTCTGTGGACAGCTCCCTTCATCAACACAAGACAGAAATCGTTCCCCAGTGACCAGGGCTCTATCTTGCTCAGGAGACCAAAGGCCTCTTGTCCATGTATCTGGTGGTTTATCTCCTCTGGTCAGGGTCCACCTCTTCCTCCACAGGCCTCTGAGCGGCTCACCTGGCCACCAAATTCTCACCCTCCGATACCTGCTTTTGTACAAAGATGTGGGGACAGGACCAACTTCTAAAGTTGAGATGGGCAGCCACCCCCACTGATGCCCTGACCCTCCCCGCAGCAAGAACCGGGACCAGGCCCGGGTCTCTATTCTAAGAGCATCAAATCTTAGCTGTTTGCCTTCCTGAGGCTGCTCAGTCCCCAGGACGCAGTACCCCAAGGTACCCGGCGATGTTTGCACCTGTGGCCGCTTTGGGCCCAGGCAGGAAGGCAGGATGCGGGGACGGGACAGCTTGGAGCGCTCAGAGGAAAGAGCATCCACGGTGGTGGCGTGGTTAGAAAGCAGCGGGCTCCATTTAGCCTTAATCTCTGGATCCTGACCCCCTCTCTCCTTTCCCCTCACACCCGGGGAGAACCCGGAGCCACTTATCCAGCCTCTGAGATGAAAGCCTGGCACCTGGAAGCCAGGGCGGCGCACCCCAGCCACTCTGGAGTCCCCCGTTGCCAGCCGCAGTGACGGACCATGTCGCGTCCCAAGGAGCTGGCGGCGACGACGGGCACCTTTATATCCCTCACTCCCTGACGAGGAATGAGAGGTGGGGAAAAAAGGAATCGTCGCGAGTGCAAAGGGGGAGAAGCTAGCACTTTTGCGGCGTCTCCCCAGCCCTATCTGGGAGAGGCACGAGGTCACCCCATTCGTACTGTCCCCGGGGGGAGCTCCGTGCAGGCTGCTTATCCCCAGTAGCACCCGTGGCGCACACAGACGCGCGCGTCCTTCCCGACCGCAACCGCTGATCCGGCCAGGACCCGGGCAGGCAGCGAGGGGTGTGCGCACCATGTCTCCCGCGCGTCCTGAGCTGCCCCCGGCCCCCCGGCTCCCCGGCCCCCCGGCCCGGCGCGGCCGGCTCACCAGATGGCCATCCTGCTCTTGGGGTAGTCCAGGCGCTCCAAGCAGCCGAGGAAGTGAGGCAGCGTGTGCGCAGCGTTGCGCGCGAGGACGACCACCAGCACCGTGGGTCTCTGCAGGGGCGACTCGGGGAAAACCACCGCCTCCTCTTCGTCGTCCTCGGAGTCTGCCTCGGCGGCGAAGCGCGCCCGGCAGACGCCGCGCAGCAGAGCCCAGGAGAGGAGCAGCAGCGCCCAGGCCAGGGGGGCGGCGGGGCGCGCGGCCATGTTCCGGGCCGTGGCGGGCGGCCGGACGACCCGGCGCGGATGCCCGAGGCCGGCGGCGAAGGGCGGAGGGGGGCGGCGGCTGGCGCGCGCGCACTGGCACGGCCTCGGCCGCCGGGACCCTCCCGCTGCAGCCGCCGCCGCAGCGCCCAGGCCCCGCCGCGGGCGCTCCGGAGTACCTGCGGCCGCCGGCGCTCTCCTGGGCTCCGGCTCGCAGACAGTCGTGTCGGTGCGGCTGTTTGTCCCAAGTCCGGCGGAAAGTTCCTCTAGTTCAGGTTCAGCTTGTACTGAGGTCTGTGGCTTTCCCCAGGGCTGTGAGGTGTGGCCGTGTCTGCCAATGGGCGTGTGAATGCGTGTGTGTGTGTGTGTACGCGCGCGCGCGCGCGAGCGAGCGTGTGTACATAACAGTACAACTCCAAGAAAATTTATTCTGCTTTTGCAAACCGCAGTCTAAAGTCCTTCACAGTGATGCAATGTACCCAGTTTTTCATAGTGCACCTATTGACTAAATGGGTAGAGTTCTAAAATGGAAAGTCACCCAGTGATTCATTACTATAATAAACAGGTTTTGCTTCTTTTTTTTTTTTTTTAACTTCCACGAAGGCAGAATATTTGTGTTTCCTTACCCTCAACTGCTCTTTAAATTCATTTTTGACTGAGTAGTCTCCCCAGTAAGATCTAGGTGGAAGACCTGAAGAATTTTAGAGCCAGATCGAACTCTTCAAATTAAAGCAAAGCTCTTCATGGGGCATGTCCTCTACCTGACAACTCAGCGTCCTGAACTTCCTGAAAGGGTGGCAGGTTAAGGACCAGATTCACTTCAGATGGTTTTCTTTTTCCTTAATGACCCAAACTGATAAATTGTAACAGACAGGGAAAATCTGTACATGCTTTAAGACAAGGGAGAATAAGGAAGAAAGAAGGAAGGGTAGAAGCAGAACGCAATTAGCAAGTAAAGTGAAAATACTAGGAAATATACCATCAAAGGATATGTAATTTTGAACACAATGGAGGAAAGCTAGTAAAGAAATTCTTTACTAGATTTCTTTTTTGTGTGGAATTCTTTTTTTGGAAGTTCTTTGTGTGTAGAAGTTGGAGCTAAATTTTTGTCTCAGATGTGTCCCTTATTTGTGTGACCTTGGAGACTTGACCTCTCTGGACATCAATTTCTTCCTATGTAAAAGCCTTTTAAGTTCCTGCCTTATTTTCTCACTCAACAACCACTTATGAAATTACTAAATGTCAATCATTCGGGTGCTGAGTGTTTGAATCCTTCTTCTCCAGAGAAAGGGGCAAAAGGTGTCCTGCCCTTTTTATCTGGCTGGGTCAAAGTTGGAGGAGGGAGTCTTGGCTGAATCAACAGGACTAGTTTTTCCTGCACCAAAATACCTTTTGGGGGCTTCCCAGGTGGCTCAGTAGTTAAGAATCTACCTGCCAATGCTTGCCAATTGCCGGGTTCAATCCTGGGTCGAGAAGATCTCCTGGAGAAGGAAATGGCAACCCACTCCAGTATTCTTATGTGGGAAATCCCATGGACAAAAGAGCTTGGTGTGCTACAATCCATGAGGTTCCAAAGAGTAGGACATGACAGCATGCTTTTTTCACTACTTGGATTTTTTTTATTCCCTTGTCTTCAGTTCAGTTCAGTTCAGTTGCTGAGTTGTGTCCGACTCTTTGCGACCCTATGAATCGCAGCACGCCAGGCCTCCCTGTCCATCACCAACTCCCAGAGTTCACTCAAACTCACGTCCATCGAGTTGATGATGCCATCCAGCCATCTCATCCTCTGTTGTCCCCTTCTCCACCTGCCCTCCCAGCATCAGAGTCTTTTCCAATGAGTGTCTTAGCCAGCCTAAAATCCTACAACATAAACATTCATTCAAATTGACAAATGTGCCAATTTTAACACTAAAATACTTGAGATAAGAATATTAGGCAATAGCTTTGGTATTCCTACATTTGTGTGAATTAAATGTGTTTCTAACCTCAATAGCTAAACTGAGGTGCACTATAAGAAGCTTTGATGAAGGGAACAGAATGGGATCCATATATGGAGCGTGGCACCCTTTATGACAAAGCAAGTTCTGTGGATTTCTGTTATGTGCTTGAGTACTCCAAGTCCAAGTAGGGAAAGGATATGGAGGGTAGCGTGAGAAAAAGAGCAGTGGCCGAAATGGGAAAGGATAAAATTAAACTGTGCCACTTTCAAAGTTTTGTCTAAGCTCTGGCCCGTATCCAAGCACTATATAATAGTTACCATAGAAAAATGTTTTTCAATTCCAAACACATTTATACAAATTTAAAATACATTCTTTTTATCTCATTTAAAAAGACTAGATATGTTTCTCAAATTGTCTTCACTTATTTGTTTCAACATTTTTTCAGTGCCTACTGTGCCAAGGCATGGGTGCTGGAAATTCATGGATAACTAAGATATATTGAATGAATGAATAAATACCATAAACTGGTAAGAAAAGAGGATAAGGAAGGGAAGTGAGGATGGTTAGGAAATGCCTCATTAAAGAAATGCCTTTGAACCAAGTATTGAAAAATGAGGGGCATATTTTAGGAAAATGATAGAGGGTTGGGAGAGGTTGGAATTTCAGGCTGATGGAACTATAAAAGCAAAAGAATGAGAGAACACAGAGCATGAGGAATGGGAATGAGAAGAGCAAGACTGGAGGGCAGGGTAGGAAGGGCGGAGACAGAAAGGTGGATTATTCTATGACTTTCATATAATTGTATATATAACCTTTTACAGAAAAGCTAAAAACTTTGTTAAAATGGAAAAAATGAGCTAAATATCTGATGTACAGTTGGCTTACACAGTGCTTTCAAATGTCATATTGAATATATGAATATATGATATTCAATGGTCACAACCATATGGCAGAGTTGCAGGCTCCAGGTGATTAAAGTCTCAAAAGCAAAATTTTAGTTTAAATATACAGATTTTCAAGCTCAGTAATTTTGAATTTATATGGTTAAATATATATTTATATATATATTATATATATATATAAAAGCCTAAAAAAGCCTCTTGATGAAAGTGAAAGTGGAGAGTGAAAAGGTTGGCTTAAAGCTCAACATTCAGAAAACGAAGATCATGGCATCTGGTCCCATCACTACATGGGAAATAGATGGAGAAACAGTGGAAACAGTGTCAGAATTTATTTTTCTGGGCTCCAAAATCACTGCAGATGGTGACTGCAGCCATGAAATTAAAAGACGCTTACTCCTTGGAAGGAAAGTTATGACCAACCTAGATAGCATATTCAAAAGCAGAGACATTACTTTACCAACAAAGATTCGCCTAGTCAAGGCTATGGTCTTTCCTGTGGTCATGTATGGATGTAAGAGCTGGACTGTGAAGAAGGCTGAGCACCGAAGAATTGATGCTTTTGAACTGTGGTGTTGGAGAAGACTCTTGAGAGTCCCTTGGACTGCAAGGAGATCCAACCAGTCCATTCTGAAGGAGATCAATCCTGGAATTTCTTTGGAAGGAATGATGCTAAAGCTGAAACTCCAGTACTTTGGCCACCTCATGCAAAGAGTTGACTCATTGGAGAAGACTCTGATGCTGGGAGAGATTGAGGGCAAGAGGAGAAGGGGACGACAGAGGATGAGATGGCTGGATGGCATCACTGACTCGATGGGTGTGAGTCTGAGTGACCTCCGGGAGCTGGTGATGGACAGGGAGGCCTGGCGTGCTGCGGTTCATGGGGTCGCAAAGAGTCGGACACGACTGAGTGACTGATCTGATCTGATCTGATGGTTAAATATCTTATTTTAAACTGATAAAACCATTCTATTTTATAAACATATAAAAACATATTAAGGGCATATAAAAGCATATAGTTCTTCCCAGGTGGTGCTATTGGTAAAGAATCCACCTGCCTATGCAGGAGACATAAGAGACGTGGGTTTGATCCCTGTGTCGGGAAGATCCCCTGGAGGAGGAAATGGCAACCCACTCCAGTATCCTTGCTTAGAGAACTCCGTGGACAGAGGAGCCTGGTGGGCTACAGTCTGTGGAGTTGCAAAGAGTTGGACACGACTGAGTGACTAACACACACACACACACACACACACACACAATATCAAAGAAAAAAAAAACCAACCTGGTTAAAAAATGGGCAGAAGACCTGAATAGACATTTTTCATAAAAAGACATACAAATGGCCAATAGGCACATGAAAAGATACTCAACGTTGCTAATTATCAGAGAAGTGAAAATCAAAATCACAAAGAGATATCATCTCATACCTGTCAGCATGGCTATCAAAAAGTCTGCAAATTACAAATATTGATGAGGATGTGGAGAAAAGGGAACCCTAGTACATTGTTTCTGGGAATGTAAATTGGTATAGCCATTGTGGAAAACAGTATGGAGGTTTCTCAAAAAACTAAGAACTACCAGATGATGAAGCAACCCGACTCCAGGGTATATATTTGAAGAAACTGAAAACACTAATTCAAAAACATACATTTACTCCAATGTTCACAGCAGCATTATTTACAATAGCCGAGATATGAAAGCAATATAAGCATGCATCCACAGATGAATGAATAAAGGAGATGCGGTATGTATATATATGATGGAATATTACTCAGCCATATAGAAGATAATAGTTTGCCATTTGCAACAACATGGATGGACCTGGAGAGTATTATGCTTAGTGAAATAAACCAGACAGAGAAAGACAAATATTGTATGTTGTCAATTATATGTGGAATATAAATGAACATAACAAAATGGAAACAGACTCACAGATAAAGAAAACTATAGATTACCAGTGGGGAGAGGGAAGGGGAGAGGGCAAGATAGGGATATGAGATTAAGAGGCTCAAACTACTGTGTATAAAATAAATAAGATACAAGTATATATTGTACATGGAGCAGGCAATGGCACCCCACTCCAGTACTGTTGCCTAGAAAATCCCATGGACAGAGGAGCCTGGTGGGCTGCAGTCCATGGGGTCACTAAGAGTTGGACACGACTGAGCGACTTCCCTTTCACTTTTCACATTCACGCATTGGAGAAGCAAATGGCAATCCACTCCAGTGTTCTTGCCTGGAGAATCCCAGGGATGAGGGAGCCTGGTGGGCTTCCGTCTACGGGATCGCACAGAGTCGGACACAACTGAAGCAACTTAGCAGTAGCAGCAGCATATATTGTACAGAACAAGGAAATATATCCATTATTTTATAATAATTTTAAATGGAGCATAATGTATAAAAATATTGAATCACTATATTGTACATCTGAAACTAATATAAAATTGTAAATCAGTTATAATTTAAAGAGGGACAAAAAGAAGAAATTAGACTTTATGGTGCAATTAGCAATCCAATTTCTCTTTATACCTACATGTGTATATGTGTACATACATATGCTGCTAAATCGCTTCAGTCGTGTCCACAACTCTGTGTGACCCCATAGACGGCAGCCCACCAGGCTCCCCCATCCCTGGGATTCTCCAGGCAAGAACACTGGAGGGGGTTGCCATTTCCTTCTCCAATGCATGAAAGTGAAAAGAGAAAGTGAAGTCGCTTAGTTGCCTCCGACTCGTAGCGACCCCATGGACTGCAGCCCACCAGGCTCCTCCATCCATGGGATTTTCCAGGCAAGAGTACTGGAGTGGGTTGCCATTGCCTTCTACATACATATACATATACACATATTCATTGCCTCAACTCTGCATTACATCTGTAATGTCATCTCTGTCCGTATGTGCGTGACTTGCTACTTGATTCCATTGGTTAATTTATCTACCTTTGTAGAAATATCACGTACTCTTAATTATAGACCTTTATAAAAAGTTCTCTCAGTTTATTCATCAGAAGGGTCTTGGTTATTTTTGGCCCTTTGGGCTGCCGTCTATGGGGTCCCACATAGTCAGACACTACTGAAGTGACTTAGCAGCAGCAGCAGCATGCTAACATTTTGGAATCAGTTTATCAAGTATTAGACAAACCCCTATTGAGACTGTGATTAAAATAGCTAGAATTTACAGATCAGTATTGTAAAGTTGGCAATTTCCTCCAAACTGATCTATGCTATGCTATGCTATGCTAAGTCACTTCAGTCGTGTCCGACTCTGTGTGACCCCATAGACGGTAGCCTACCAGGCTCCCCCGTCCCTGGGATTCTCCAGGCAAGAACACTGGAGTGGGTTGCCATTTCCTTCTCCAATGCATGAAAGTGAAAAGTGAAAGTGAAGTCGCTCAGTCGTGTCCGACTCTCAGCGACCCCATGGACTGGAGCCCACGAGGCTCCTCCGTCCATGGGATTTTCCAGGCAAGAGTACTGGAGTGGGATGCCAAACTGATCTATAAATGTTATCAAAGCTCATTAGAGAAAACCTAAATTAATGGACAGACATACTTCTCTAATGAGCTTCAGTAACATTTATAATGTTCTCCATAAAGGGTTTGCTCATCTGTATTCTAGGTACCTTATTTTTGTTGTTGTTTTGTTCCAAATGTAAGCAGCATTTTTTAAAATTAAATATACTATAGCCTGATTCTTAAAATGGGGAATTTAGATTGCATTCTTAAATTTATGAGAAATGGAGAGAAGATATTTTGATTATTCTAAATTCTATATGTGTGAGGTTCTTCAAATGTATTCATGCATATGAGTAGTAAAATATCATAGCATCCTAAATATTTTACTAAAAGTATAGACATCTTACCTATTCTCTGTGAAACACAGAGAATGGGAAATTACATGCTTTGTGTACAAAAAAGGAACAAGATACATATGAACATTCTTACAAGCAATGAATTAAAGCTGATCCAGAATGCTAGCCTACATTTTTCAGCTTGAGATCACTGTCGTATATAACACTGTGTAAAAACATTTTCTTTTTAACACATTAAACATTCACATCACAATCCAAAGTTCATTTTTCCTCTGGAGACTCTAACTGAATTAATGTCTCGGCCTGGACTTTGTAGAATTTTTTTGCGGGAATAAAATGGTCTGTCTCAGATATCAAGATGGGAAATCAGTAGAGCAAGTGCCAGATTACATGGAATTTGATATCACCCAGTATACTCAGGAAGAATTTTATTTGTTGTTACTTATCTAGCTTTTTTCCTAACCACTTTGGTTCTCTGATATATTAAACCATGGGAACATTTATAAAAGGAGAAATTCTTCAGTCTATGAGAAGTTGAAACTCTAACCTGTTTTGGGGTGTATTTTACTTTGGATTACCACACTAGACATTGTTCACTTCAGTTCAGTTCAGTCACTCAGTCGTGTCTGACTCTTTGCAACCCTATCGACTACAGCACTCCAGGCTTCTCTGTCCGTCACCAACTCCCGGAGCCTACTCAAACTCATGTCCATTGCGTCGACGATGCCATCCAACCATCTCATTCTCTATCGTCCCCTTCTACCAGGCTGTTTAAGTAATCCCAAATCTTTTGTTTTCTTTCTTAGCTACTCCAAATCACCAGGATTTATTTATAAATAAGTTTCCATTGCTTAGTATGGAAACCAAGGGACAATCTATTTTCATTTTTCAACTCTCTGTAATAAACAATGACATTAAAAGTCAGAAACATTTAATATTCATGCTTAAATAGATCATATTTTTTCTAAGCAATAGAACTTCATTTATTTGCCAAAGGCTAGCATTAGCCTGTTGCTTTTTTTTTTTTTTTTCTTTTTCAGTTGAAATATCTTTCTGTATACTTTTGGGATTCTCTAACCTCTCTGTCCCATACATCTTTTTTTTTTTTCTTCCCCTTAAGTTGAAAATCTTCCCCTGAAGATGTCTGGATCTGTTGACCTAGTACCTAGTTCCATTGGATCTCCTTATTTATAAAATTTTCCCTTTCCTCATATGAGCAACAGAATGCTCCTAAATGCTTCTAAATTCCATCATGTGAACTGATTGGGATCTTTAGACCTCTACTTACTTGAATAACTGTCAATGAACCTACTGCTGCTGCAGCTAAGTCACATCAGTTGTGTCTGACTCTGTGCGACCCCATAGACGGCAGCCCACCAGGCTCCCCTGTCCCTGAGATTCTCCAGGCAAGAATACTGGAGTGGGTTGCCATTGCCTTCTCCCAAGGAACCTACTAATTTCAGAATTATTTGCTTCTTTAGGGCTTAGCAGCTGTTTGAAGCAGAGAAGGCAATGGCACCCTACTCCAGTACTCTCGCCTGGAAAATCCCATGGATAGAGGAGCCTGGTAGGCTGCAGTCCATGGGGTCACTAAGAGTCAGACACGACTGAGCAACTTCACTTTCACTTTTCACTTTCATGCATTGGAAGAGGAAATGGCAACCCACTCTAGTATTCTTGCCTGGAGAATCCCAGGGACAGGGGAGCCTGGTGGGTTGCCGTGTATGGGGTCGCACAGAGTCAGACATGACTGAAGTGACTTAGCAGCAGCAGCAGTAGCAGCAGCAGGGCAAGTTATGAATCTTCATGTGTAGTTTTACATCACAGGATACACTTTTCTCTATACATAATGCATTTTTTAATGCATTCAAGCTTTTTATCTGGCTTTCAACAGTTTGACTTCAGCATGGATTTCACTGTGTCTATTTTACGTGGTAATCGTTTAGTTTTTTGTACCTGTAAATTTCTTTCATCAACCTTGGGGAATTATTAACTTCTTCATTTTTTTCTATTCCATTCTCTTTCTTTTCTACTTTTAATATTTCATTTACATATATGTTGGATTTGGATGATGTCTTGGATGATTGCTGTACCTTCAATTCATTTCTTTTTTTCCTCTGTAATTTCCATCTGGCTGTTAAATCCACCCAGTGAATTTTGTATTTCTGAAATTTTAATTTTTAGCTTTAGAATTTCTATTTGATCCTTTTTTTCATTTTCTGATGAGGTTTGTTTGTTTGTTTGTCTCCTGAGAGTTTTATTCACTGAAAACATGTTGTGTTTTACTTCACTGAAGATAGTTATAATAGTTACTTTATTTTTTTATTTTATAGTTTTACAATATTGTATTGGTTTTGCCATACATCAAAATGAATCCGCCACAGGTATACATGTGTTCCCCATCCTGAACCCTCCTCGCTCCTCCCTCCCCATACCATCCCCCCAGGTTGTCCCAGTGCACCAGCCCCAAGCATCCAGTATCTTGCATCGAACCTGGACTGGTGACTCATTTCATATATGATATTATATATGTTTCAATGCCATTCTCCCAAATCATCCCACCCTCTCCCTCTCCCACAGAGTCCAATAGTTACTTTAAAGTTTTCATCTGTCAGTCTCAACGTCTGATTCATCTCAGGATCAGATTCCAGAAAATGTGACCCACTTTCTTGATTTTCATATGTCACTAATTTTGAATTGTATCTTGGGCTTTATGAATGATGAACTGTGGATGTTCTGGATTGCATTACTTTGCTATGATGAGTATTATTTTCTTTGCATTAGCAGGTGATTCTCTTGACTAAATTTAAACCTTGTATCTTTTTTGAGGGACAACTTTAGTCTCAGTTCAGATCTTTTGTTTTTAACTGAACCGCTGGGATTTTGTTTCAGGTGCTTCAGGATCTGTTCAGAGATGAAAGCAGAGTTAGGGGATCCTCTCTCTCTGGCTCCTACCCTTTGGGGATTTCTTGATTTCTTCAGCTTTCAAAGTTTCCTGGCTTCACTTTTTCGCTTCTCCAGATAAGAAAAACAGTTTTCCCACATGTGCCCCTGCTGCCGAAGAACCTGTCTCCCAGACTGTACTTTATTGTTGTTCTTCAGTTGCTAAGTCCTGTCGGACCCTTTGCAACCCAATGGACTGCAGCACACTGGACTTCCCTGTCTTCCACTATCTCCCAGAGTTTGCTCAAACTCATGTCCATTGTGTTGGTGATGCTATCTAACCAACTCATCCTCTGCCACCCTCTTCTCCTTTTGCCTTCAATCCTTCCCAGCATTGGGGTCTTTTCCAGTGAGTTGGCTCTTCTGCATTCAGCTCAAACTAACTCCAAGAAAAGCTCAAACTAACTTCCTTGTGGTGCTTCATCGCCCTCCAAGCAAGCTTGCCCTCCAGGGTGCTTCTGTTTGCATTCCAGGGTATTCTGGAATACCTATTTTTGTATTATGTCCTCTTAGGTATTTGTCCTAATATCTATTTTCTATTTTTGTATTATGTCCAATTTTTATAGATGTTTTCTTCTGGGGTATAGTTCAGTCTGTCATATTTGGAAGCAGAAGTTCTATCCCTGTCTGGCACTTTGACTCTTGACTCTTGAGAGAGTCATTTCTTGCCTTGGTTAACTCAATACCTCCTAAGCAGTCCCTGCTTCCACCCTTGACTCCTAAGATCTAGAGTCAGCACTTCAGGCAGAGGGACACATAAAACATAACGGGAACTTCTAGCGTCCCCCTATTTCACTCACAGAAAATCCATAAATGCTTAAAATGTCCTACACTGCCTGTCTGAAACTGCTCAGCCTTCTTAACTTCCACGTCACATGCTTATGCTGGTTTGCATCCTACTTTTCTAACCACTCGTGTTTACATTCAACAACTCGTGTTTACTCTTGCTCCGCTAATCCTAAACTGTCGGTTCGCCCTAAAAATATGGTTCTTGAAACTCTCGTCTCTCTCCTTTCCACTTTCTTCTTTGGAGATCTCATCCACTTCCACACTTTGAGCTGACAAGTCAGGGCAAAGAGGCCTTAAGGAGCCCCCGTTTTCTCAATAGAGTTGTAAACGGCGCTTATGTAAGGAGAATTAAGAGCTTCTGATCCTTCTCCACGCTAGCACCCACCCAGATCTGAAAAAGCTCAGACGGAGACGGGAGGGCGTTCGCTCAGGTTAAAGTTATGTTGGTCTGAAGGGTGGGGCTGATCCTCTCAACACCTGAGCTCTCCCGCGCCGGCGCAACACACGACGCGGAGGCGGAACCCAGACGCGCGAGTCTCAGCTTCTGGCCGGGCGCGGAGAGCACGGCGCGGTGCACCACGGGCGCGCCGCACGGCCGGGCATGGAGGAGCGCAGCGAGTCCCAGCCGACTGCGGGAGGCGGCGATGTGCGCCCGGGCGACGATCGGGGCGGCGGCAGCGCCCACCCGTGGGCCCCCGAGGACGCCTGGATGGGCACACACCCTAAGGTCAGCAGGCGCGAGAGGAGCAGGGCGCCCTGTCCAGGCCTGTACCCAAGGCGGGACCCCCGGGCCGTGCTCCCCCTCGGGCCCTTGACTCCCCACCCAATGGGGTCGCAGAGTTTCCCCGCGAACCTCACGGAAAGAGGATTCTTTTTGCTCAGGGCCCGCTGCAGGCAGCATTGTTTTTGTTTGTTTCAATTAGTTAAAAGTATTGTTCTGACACTGGCCCCCCCCCCCCCCCCCCCCCCCCGCTTCGCCTCCCTCGAATGGTTCTTAACTGGAGGGGAACATCGTTAACTATATTGCCCCTGGAGCCAGATGACAGCCACACCATTAATCTGAGTTTTGCTGTTTAGGGCCGTTCTTGGAGACGGTCTCATTTAATCCTCATAGTAACCAAGCGAAACAGTTTGTGGGCCTTGAGTAAGCTGTAGTAGTCTACTATGGTCAAGGTTTTAGGCACAGTCCTCGTTTGCCTCTGTTGGCAAATTGCTGCCTTTTACCAGCTATGGCCCAAGCAATGAATGGACAGTGAATGGATATGAGTTTTGCAGGAATCTCAGGGACTAAGTACTTTGGTCTAGTTGTTTGAATAGAATTGCATTCTTCTGCTGGAGAGCAGTATTTCATAGATAATGATCTACAAACATCCCAGAAAAGGAAAAATTTGAAGATCTTTTCATCTTCTCTTGCTTGATTTAATCCTTCTGCTCTGATCATCTTACACCCTCTCAGGGTGAGGAAAAACAAACGATAACATGGAGATATTATTCAGTGCCATCAAAGAACCAAAATATGGAGAAGGAGCATGGTGGTCAGGAGCATAAATTCAGACTGCCTGAATTTGCATCCTGGTTCTGTCATCAGCTTTGTGATTTTTCTTTTTGGGGGGAGGGGGCGGGAAAAAATGTTATCTCATTGTTGCTCAGTTTTCTCTTCTGTAAAATGGAGATAAGAATAGTTAGTACTAACCTTATCAGGTTGTTAGAGGATTCAGTTCAGTTCAGTTCAGTCGCTCAGTCGTGTCAGACTCTTTGCAACCCCATGAATCTCAGCACTCCAGGCCTCCCTGTCCATCACCAACTCCCAAACTCATGTGCATCCAGTTGTTGATGCTATCCAGCTATCTCATCCTCTGTTGTCCCCTTCTCCTCCTGCCCCCAATCCCTCCCAGCATCAGAGTCTTTTCCATTGAATTAGCTCTTCGCATGAGGTGGCCAAAGTATTGGAGTTTCAGCTTCAGCATCAGTCCTTCCAATGAACACCCAGGACTGATCGCCTTTAGGATGGACTGGTTGGATCTCCTTGCAGTCCAGGGTACTCTCAAGAGTCTTCTCCAACACCACAGTTCAAAAGCATCAATTCTTTGGCACTCAGCTTTCTTCACAGTCCAACTCTCACATCCATACAGGACCACTGGAAAAACTATAGCCTTGACTAGACGGACCTTTCTTGGCAAAATAATGTCTCTGCTTTTGAATATGCTATCTAGGTTGGTCATAACTTTCCTTCCAAGGAGTAAGTGTCTTCCAACTTCATGGCTGCAATCACCATCTGCAGTGATTTTGGAGCCCTCCAAAATAAAGTCTGTCACTGTTTCCACTGTTTCCCCATCTATTTGCCATGAAGTGATGGGACCAGATGCCATGATCTTAGTTTTCTGAATGTTGAGCTTTAAGCCGGCTTTTTCACTCTCCTCTTTCACTTTCATCAAGAGGCTTTTTAGTTCCTCTTCACTTTCTGCCATAAGGGTGGTGTCATCTGCATATCTGAGGTTACTGATATTTCTCCCGGCAGTCTTGATTCCAGCTTGTGCTTCTTCCAGCCCACCGTTTCTCATGATGTACTCAGCATAGAAGTTAAATAAGCAGGGTGACAATATACAGCCTTGACGTACTCCTTTTCCTATTTGGAACCAGTCTGTTGTTCCATGTCCAGTTCTAACTGTTGCTTCCTGACCTGTATATAGGTTTCTCAGGAGGCAGGTCAGGTGGTCTGGTATTCCCATCTCTTTCAGAATTTTCCATCGTTTGTTGTGATCCACACAGTCAAAGGGTTTGGCATAGTCAACTTAGGTCAATCCAATAACATAGTATCAGATTTATCATCCTTAAATACCACTTTGGTTATGTAATTCTCATATTTAGAGAATTTCCCAAAAGGTAAAATTCATACTTTTACCCTGGCCATCAAGACCTCGCCCCCTGGTTCCCAGTTGCCTTTTCGGTGTCATTTCCAAACTCATTTGAGGTTGAGGAGGACAATTAGTAGCACTCCTCTTTTCCTGCATCTGTACACACTTTGGTGGATGCTGATGGAAAGTGTGACCAGGTGGGTCTGCAGATGCCTCACCTCTGCATTGACCCTGCTCCTCACTTTTCTGTCATTGACAGAGCTGGAATACCTCAGGCTTCTCCTGCAGGGGCAGGAATGTTTGCTCTGTGCTGACCATCAGTCTGAAAGCCGCACCAGCTTCCTTTATCCTTTGTTGGAAACTCAACAGTTAACGAATTCTCTGCTCTTGAGTGAGCAGGGGTGGGGAGAGAGGCCAAGAATGCTCTTCTAGCACAGCTTCTCCACCAGCAAATGAGACCTGGCAATCAGAGGCTCCTACTAACCTGCCCCGACAAAAGTCCTATTAAGATGTCTCTATCCTGGCAGGTAGGTTTCTTTCTAGGCCCTTGAATCCATGTTGCTTATTTCCACTTTCATGTGATTACTCACACTCTCACTCTTTCTCTGTTTATTCAGTTCATACATGTCCTTCAGGGCCCAGCTTGCATCCCACTTCTGCCAGGACACATTCACCAACCAAGCCACCTGAGCGCAGCTGCTTTGACCCGTCGTGTCATGTTTAGGTTTTCCATTCACTTGGTTTTTAGTCACTTACTGTAATGCACTATCTGCAATTGCAAATGTGTATGTGTTTACCCTAGCAATCCATAAGTTTTTTTAAGAGATAGGGATCAGGGGTTAATTGCCAAGTAACTCCCACTATACCTTTAAGAGAGTCTTATACATTATCTATTGACTAGTTGTTAATTGAAAGAAAATGCTAAGAGATTGTTCCTTCTCTCTTTGACAATTACATTTTGATTTTCAGTATTTAGAAATGATGGAATTAGATATAGGAGATGCCACCCAAGTTTATATAGCGTTCTTGGTTTACCTGGACCTCATGGAGAGTAAGTAATTTGTTTATTATTGTTTTGTTATTGGGGCTACGGTGGGGGAATGAGGAGTTGGGTTGGGATATAGCGTTTATGCATTTGCTGTTAATTTTGTCAGTGTTGTGATTTCTTTATTCATTAACACTGGGAATTCTGAGTAACAGAAAATACTAGAAAGATAAAGGGACACAGCATTATAAGTGATGTTTGCTCAGCTGAGTATTAGGTAGATGTTTAGACTTTTTATCTTTTATTTTTGATAAATATTGTTCCATTCGATGATACACTTTCAGGTAAAAGCTGGCATGAAGTAAACTGTGTGGGACTACCAGATCTCCAGCTCATCTGCCTTCTTGGTACTGAGATAGAAGGAGAAGGGTTACAGACTGTGGTACCTACACCCATCAGTGCTTCCCTCAGCCATAACAGGTGGGCAGCTGGTTTTGATTTTTGTTTAGCAGGTTAGCTCCTTTGCTGCATAAAGCGCTGCTGCTGCTGCTGCTGCTGCTGCTAAGTCACTTCAGTCGTGTCCAACTCTGTGCGACCCCATAGACGGCTGCCCACCAGGCTCCCCCGCCCCTGGGATTCTCCAGGCAAGAACACTGGAGTGGGTTGCCATTTCCTTCTCCAATGCATGAAAGTGAAAAGTGAAAGTAAAGTCGCTCAGTCATGTCTGACTCTTTGCCACCCCATGGACTACAGCCTACCAGGCTCCTCTGTCCATGGGATTTTCCAGGCAAGAGTACTGGAGTAGGTTGCCATTGCTGTCTTGGGCATAAAGCACTAGAAATCCTTAAATTAGAGGTAGTAATATATTTTAAAGGCTTCCCTGGTGGATCAGAGGTAAAGTATCTGCCTGCAACACAGGAGACATGGGTTCCATCCCTGGGTCAGGAAGATCCTCTGGAGAAGGAAATGGCAACCCACTCCATTCTTGCCTAGAAAATCCCATGGACAGAGAGAATCCTGGTAGGCTACAGTCCATGGGGTCACAAAGAGTCGGACATGAATTAGTGACTAAACAATGGCAACAGTGTATTTTAAAAAGGTATTTGGGGTACAGGAATCATGGCTTTATTCTTGGTTATTTGAGAACTAAGTTAAATATGAGTGTTGAACAAGTGTTTATTTACTGTAAAATGTTACTATATTTTTCATGCTCGTTTGGAGTGGTTTCATTTTAGATATTTTTAACTTCATAAAAAAGCATGTAATCTTTTGAGGCTTGCTTTATATTGTTAAGGTTATATTATGGTGTCTTTTGGCCAGGAGGGTGGGCTGCTGTACAGCATTCCATCGTGTGATTATACCATAATTTTCACATCTCTCCTGATGATGGAGTGTTGCTCATGTTTGACTTTAAGGGATAGTTTCAAACTATTTTCCAAAGTGGTTGCCTCAGTTTACTTTCCCCTGCCCAGTAAATAAGATCTTTGGAAGCTATATAGTCTCTGACATTTAGTATTCTCTGACTTTTAAATTTTTGTCAGTTGAATGACTTGTCTAATTGTGGTCTTAATTTGAAGGTCTCTAATATTGACCATTTATTTATATATTTATTATTTCCTCTCTTGAAAAATACATTTTCACATCCTTTACCTATTGGATTATTTGTAGTTTCCTCATTGACTCCGAGGAGTTCTTTATATATTCTTGATAGTAATCCTTTTGGTTGTGTTTCCCAGCTTTAAAAATCTGTCTTTCAGGTATCTTTTGATGAATAATAGTTTTTAATTTGAATATAATCATACTTATTATTTTAATAATCAATATCTTTATATTGAATATAAGAGCTATTTCCTAAGTAAAGATTTAAAAGAGGTTCACCTGTATTTTCACTAAGAGTTTTGAAGTTGCTTTTTTTAATGTTATGAGAGGAAGGCTGGGGACCGTGTTTTCAGTTAGATGACCGTTTTTCTCTGCCTCCAATTACTGAATATTCCCTCCTTTCCTTATTATATCACATACCATCTTTGTGCAGCTATGCTTTGATTTGTTTATGGCCTCTCTTTATATTCTATTAGTCAGTATATTTATTCTTATGCCAGTACCAGGTTTTCCCAATTGCTTGCTTCGTAAGAAAACCTGATATCCTGTTAAAAAGTCTCCTTTTGTGTTTTTTTCTTTAGAAGCTATGGCAGGCAGCTTCTAAGATGGCTTCTTGTAATCCAGCCTTCTGATGATCACACCTGTGTAATTCCCTCCCCTGGAGTGTGGGCTGGAATCAGTGACTTGCTTTTTGGTTGGGGAGTGGGTGTTGTGCACTGAGCAGCTTGTGGGATCTTAGTTCCCCAACCAGCGATCAAACCCGGGTCCTCGGCAGTGAATGATAGAGTCCTAACCCTTGGAGCAGCAGGGAATTCCCAGTGACTTACTGTTAATAAATAAAACTTGGCAAAAATGATGAGATGTTACTTCTAAGATCAGATTATAGAGGATGTAAGGCTATTTGGGGTCTTTTGTGTTTCTATACAAATTAAAAAAATTTTTTTTCTAGTTCTGTGAAAAATTGTTGTTGTTCAGTTGCTGAGTCATATCTGATTTTTTGTGACCCTGTGGACTACAGCTTGTCAGGCCCCCTGTCCTTCACTATCCCCCAGAGTTTATTCAGACTAATTTATATTGAGTTGGTGATGCTATCTAACCATCTCAGCTTTTGCCGCCCCTTCTTCTTTTGCTTTCACTCTTGGCCAGCGTCAAGGTCTTTTCCAATGTAAAAAATACTCTTGATAATCTGATAGAGATTGTACTAAATCTATAAATTGCCTTGGATCATATGGTCATTTTAACAGTATTAATTTTTCCTGTCCAAGGACATGGTATATTTTTCTTTCTGTCTGTGTCATTTTCGATTTCTTTCATCAGTGTCTTACAGTTTTCAGAGTACAAGTCTTTTGCCTCTTGAGGTAGGTAGGTTTATCCCTTGGTATTCTATTCTTTTTGAAGCAATGGTAAATCTTGAGAAAGAAAAATGGAGCAATTCTTGAGTAAATCTTGTAAAATGGAGTATATCTTAAAAAATAAGAATGGAACTGGAGGAATCATGTTTCATGACTTCAGAATATACTACAAAGCTATAGAAATCAAAACAGTATGGTAGTGGCACAAAAGCAGACATATAGATCAATGGAACAGAGTAGAGAGCCTAGAAATAAACCCACACACTTATGGTCAATTAATCTGCCAAAAAGAAGGCAAGAATATACAATGGAGGAAAGATAATCTCTTTAATAAGTAGTGTTGGGAAATCTGGACAGCTTTATCTATTAATCAAAGAAAGAAATTAGAACATTCTCTAACACTATATACAAAAATAAATTTAAAATGAATTAAAGACTTATGTGTGAGACAGGGTATTATAAAACTCCCAGAAGAAAATAGGCAGGCCATAATAAATCACAGCACTATTTTTTGGATCTGTCTCATAGAGCAATGGAAACAAAGGCAAAAATAAGTAAATGGGACCTAATTAAACTTAACTTTTACATAGCAAATGAAACCATAAACAAAATGAAAAGACAGCCTATGGAATAAGAGAAAATATTTGTAAGCGTTCAACTGACAAGAGCATATCTATCTATATGTGTGCACACGTATGTATATATGTGTGTGTATATATACACACATATATACTTGTGTGCCAGTCTCTTCAGTCATGTCTGACTCTTTGCAACCCGAAGACTTTAGCCCGCCAGGCTCATCTGTCCATGGGATTCTCCAGGCAAGAAAACTGGAGTGAGTTGCCATGCCCTCGTCCAGGGGATCTTCCTGACCCAGGGACTGAATGCAGTTTCTCCTGTGTCTCCTGCATTGCAGGTGGATTCTTTACCACTGAGCCACTGGGAAAAGCCACACACACACACACACACACACACACACACACACACACTGTATACCTGAAACATTGTAAATCAATGATACTTTGGGGAAAAAAAAACAGTGGCTTCTGTTGGACACTCTTTCTCTGACTTGTTTGTTCTGAGGTAAGCCAGCTGCTCTGTGAAGTGTCCTAGAGAAAGGCTGAACATTGAGGAGTGAAGGTAATGAGTAATGGTGGGGAGGGGAGGATTCAGGAGACTAGTTAAAGAGATTAACCCTGAGCTGGAAGAGGAGCACCTGAACCTCTGAGGCTATGGGGCAGGTAGAAAGGACAGATAAAGACATAGGTGTATTTGAGTGGGTATATAAGTAAGGAAGAGGGCTTGGAGCTGTTGTTCAGTCACTAAGTCATGTCCGACTCTTTGTGACCCTTTGAACTGCAGCATGCCAGGCTCCTCTGTCCTCCAGTATCTCCCAGAGTTCGCTCAGATTCATGTCCATTGAGTCAGTGATGCTGTCTAACCATCTCATCCTCTGCTGCCCTCTTCTCCTTTGCCTTCAGTTTTTCCCAGCATCCGGGTCTTTTCTAGTAAGTCAGCTCTTCGTGTCAAGTGGCCAAAGTACTGGAGCTTCAGCTTTAGCATCAGTCCTTCCAGTGAATATTCAGGGTTGGTTTTCTTTAGGATTGATTGGTTTGATCTCCTTGCAGTCCAAGGGACTCTCAAGAGTCCAGAACCATAATTCGAAAGGGAAGAAGGCAGAGCGCCTTAGATTCCAACTTGAAGCACTTTGATGAATACCTGCTTTTTTCCTAATTCTCTATGAATGCATAGAGAATTAATACATATTGATTTAGGAGAAAGACCGTGGACTAAAGCCAGAAGACCTGGATTCTGGTCTTGGTGCAGGTTTTTGTTTGATGATTGGACACACACAATTCTTGAGTTTCACTTTGTCTTTTATTGAAGGTTACAGGTTATCAGTAGATCATATATGACATCCCTTCCAAATCAAAGCTACCATAATTGGTTATTTTTTTCATTGTGTGTATTCCATAAAATTAAGCTAATTTTTAGATTTCTATTAAATATTTTTGGTATGTATGATTTGTTATGAGAATTATTTTTTGATATTTCAGGCTATTTATACTATTCTTTGAGAGGCTTCTTACTGTGAGATTTTTCTGTGTGTTTTGAGAATCAGTACACAACAATTTAACTAGCTTTATTTATAATAATGCTTCTAAGAGACATAATAATTCACTCCTTCAGATTCTCCCTTTGTGTCTTTAAATTGCTGTAACAATGTCATCCTAGCTAGTATTATTGTTATATTATTTATTTGGACAAGGAGCTACCATTTAGAATTAACATATATTTAATCCTAAAAAAGAAAATGAATATAGTCTGTTTGAATCAAAATCATTTCATAAATCTAGAACTATAAATTTGCCCGATTAATTTCTAGTTTTTCCCTAATTGTGATAATTGCTTTTCTAGCTTTTTAAGCTTGTTTTCTTCTTTAGGTAGAATTAGATGGAAGGTTAAATTAGTAATCCATTTTTGCACTCTTGTATTTAATAAAGCAGAGAGCTTAGACTGTGTGTCTTATTTTTATATAAATATTCCTGATTATATTAGGCAGTGGAATGATAATATAGAAAATAGCACAAATGGGACCCAATACACATTAGATTTATTATGCTTTCTATGGCGTAAAATGTTCTCAACTCAAAGAATGCAAATAACCTTTTAAGAAATAAAGATTTGTGTGTTTGATTTCATTCCTCAGTTTTTAACAGGAATGATATTTTTAGGTAATAGGCAAACTTTAATCTATTTTTACTCCCATATGTACTTTCTATATAAAATGTTACATATATAACAGTAATGGTGCAATTTCAGACATTTGTGGTTAATGTAGGAATTTTCCTTTATTAGTAACACAAAGAAAATTATTGACTTTGAATCTCTGGCTGCCTTGTATAGGGAGGAATTTCATTAAGACAAGTCCTAAAAGTATTTGGGTAGGAATTTATGAAGGTAACTCACCTTAAAAAAATGCACTTTTTTAAATTTAAGAGAATAAACAGCTCTTTATTTGATAATAAACCATCTATAAAAATAAATCACTGGGTTCACTTTAAAAATTATTATTGTCAGATAATATTGCTTGGACTTTTTAGTCTTTACCTAGCAAATATTTATTGACTGTTATAGCAGGAGGTGGTCTGTGTTAGAAATTCCGTGCTGATCAAGACAGCCTATTTCTTTTTTGAGGCGTAATTGATAGGCAACATTGTATTAGCTTCAGGTGTACAACATAATGATTTGATATTTGCATATATTGCAAAATAATTAGCACAATAAATCTAGTTAAGATTTGTCACTGTATATAATTACAGAGTTGTTTTTTTTTTCTTGTGATATGAACCCTTAAGATCTGCTTTCTTAGCCACTTTCAAATAATGCAATACAGTATTATTAACTATAGTCACCATGCTGTACACCACATACCCATGACTTATTTATTTTATAACTGGAAGTTTATACTTTTTAACTCTTTTCACCTGTTTTACCCACTGCCTCTGGCAACCTCTGATCTGTTTTCTGTGTCTATGAACTTTGGTGTGGGTGTGCAATTCCACATATGCATGTGACCATATGGTATTTAAGACTTTCTCTTGAAAGTAATGTTCTAGCTCTAATTGTTGGCTTGGAAAATAAATTTTATTGCATTTTTTGGTAATTGTTAGATGAGATCTAGGAAAAAAAAGTTGGCCTTTGTTCAGAAATTTAATTAACAGTAATTTGGGACCACCTCCACTTAATTTATTGTTAGGTAATTGAATAACAGGACTCCCCTATTGGCTCAGTGTTCAAGAATCCACCTGCAATGCAAGAGACATGGGTTTGATCCCTGGGTCAGGAAGATCCCCTGGAGAAGGAAATAGCAACCATCTCCAGTATTCTTGCCTGGGAAATCCCATTGACAGAGGAGCCTGGTGGCCTACAGTCCATGAGGTCACAAAAGAATCGGACACAACTTAGCGACTGAACAGCAACAACAAATTGAATAACAGGAGTAGTGGAGTACTGATGAACACTTTACTTAAGGTTGTATCAGGACCCAGAAGGATGGGAAAAGCCTCCTGAAAGTGCTAAGAGACCATGTGTTAGCAAGACAAGTGGAAGTAGTGACTGCCTACCTATTATGAAATCTGGTTCAGAGTAGGTGCTTAATGGCATGGACTAAGGCCGTTAATGAACAAATGAATATCTAGAACTCATGGGAAAAGAGGGATGGGTGGGAAACGAGGGAGGAAGTGTTACATACATCTTCAAGGACATCACTGTTTATACTTTTTTGCTGTTACAAATTATACTGTAATGAATATCCATGTAAGTATATCCCTGTTCTCATGTATGAGAGTCTCCCTAAGGTAGAAATCTGGAGGTGAAATGGTTGGGACATACAGCATTTACATCTTCTTTACTGCTTATTAGTAATCTGCTCTCCAGAAGGTTATCAGTGCATAGTCCCACTGACAATATAGAAATTTCCATAGACTAGGAGAAGAGATTTACTGATGTATAGCCGACAAAGGTTCAATCAGAATATGTAAATAACTTCTGTGACTCGAGGGAAAAGCAATCCAGATGAAAAATATGGGCAAAGAATATGAACAGCAGTTCACAGAAGACAAATTAATCAGGGGAATACAGATGTAAGATGTGCTTGTTCATGTTTTAGCTTAATGATGCAGAAGCTTTTCAGACAGTTTATGATGTTAAATTTGACAGAAGGTAGATCTGGGAGGATGTTTGAACAGGGCTACAGCTAGATCATGACTTGCTTTGGAGCGAATTAGAAAAAAGGGACTCCCTTGGACATACAGAAAAAGTCTTCACCAGGATTCAGGTTTGGCAAGTTCCATCAACCAGATTTCAGACACCCTGGTACCTGGCACCTTTGTGCAAGGTACAGCCTGTACAATATACATGATTCCCTACCCCTGAAGCATGTCTGTTCAGTCCTAGGTTTCCAGAAGGAGCTCTTAAAAATTTCTGCTACATGGATGGTGTTGTGGAAGGACTTTATGCAGGGGAATGATGCAGTAGCTTATTCCATGTGGTTGTAAGAATATTTTGCATTAGTAGAGAATGTTACAGAATTTCAGAGTACCTTCCCTTGTTTCATTAGCTCTAGAACCCTTAGTGGTATACAGAGTTCTTGTTTTATCCAAATTTCATATATAAAAAGCTGAGATTAAAAAGATGTTTTTATTTATGCTCTACTGTTTCCAAAGATACTAAAGGATTCAATGCATTGCACCAGGATCTTCTAGTAGATAACAAAGTCTCATAGCTATCATTCTTCTTACTTTGCTGGTGACTTTAAAACCTTTTATTGGAGAATAAAACCAGATACAGAAAGCAGCACAGTATAAATGCATAGGCTGAGTTAGAAAGAGAACATTTTGAACACTTGTAACCACCACCTAGTCAAAAAATAAAACCTTTCCAGCCACCTCAGAACTCCTTCAGTGTGCTCTGTCCTAAGCATAACCTTTTCCTTTCTCATTATTCTTACTTTTATGATGATAACTTTTATTTTGATATACTACTGTATGGTGTACTTGGGGTGCATTTTAGTGTTTCCCTGTCCTCTGTATTTTCTGCAAATTGGCAGCTGGAATCAGGGCTTTGATTATTATCATATTAATAAGACTATAGCTGGTGGTCTATTCTTTTATCAGGAGGCATGTAATGCCCTTTTATTTTTTTATATACATTTTAAAATCAATTTAATTTCTACAGATAAAGCAGTTCCTTATTTGTATCTCATAAATTTTGCCCATTAAAAAGTGTTTTTGATAATATCCTGTAAAACTCTGTTAATCTGCAGTAGAGATCAACAAGCTATCCATAAAGCTCTAGATAGGAAATATTTTGAGATTTGCTGGCTGTTTGGTCTCTGTTGCAACTCCTTAGCTCTGTCACGTTAGGGGGAAAGCAGCCCTAGACAAATATATAAATAGATGGGTGTGGACTCTGTTCTTATAACTTTATTTACAAGAACAGAGGGCATCCAGATTGATCCATAGACTAGTGGTTTACCAACTCCTGATGTGTGGGTTCTGCCTCTGTCCTCTTTTCCTCACAGTTTTTCTGTTAAAGAACCTAGGCTATTTGACATACATACTCTCCCATAGTATGGGTTTGTTGATTACTCACTCATGGTACATTTCAGCATGTTTCCCTGTCCTCTGTATTTTCTACAGATTGGCAGCTGAAACCAGCAGCTTGGTTAGATGCAATTGGATCATATTAGTAAGACTCTAGCTGATAGTCCATTCTTTCATCAGGAGACATGTAATGTCTGGTTTCCTCTGTGTGATCTTAGTAGCTACTGATGTTTAATGCCTAGCTGTGACTGGTGGTTTTACCTTTATTTTAACTTTTAAACCTTTATTGTTGTCCTGACCCATGATTCTAGTCCACTTTCCTTGAACGGCAGTATAGATATACTAGAGCTTTAGTTTATATATTGTTCCCGGGATCTCTTTGTATTGACTCCCCACTTTGACTCTCACCCAAGAAAGCATAGTAGAATGTGAGTAGGTGAGAATGGTGATGTATTATGGGGAATATTAATTTTATATTAAAATATAGCCTGCCAACTTTGAAGCTTTGTTGTTAGAAATAAATTACCACGCACTTGTACGATCAACCTGAGCACATAAGCTGTAAATCACTATCCTAGACTGTATTGCTTAGCTGCTTGATTGTGGTGTTTTTTTCCTTGTAAATGTTTTGTATCTTCACAAACTTAAAATGGCGTTTTTATTACTAGGGAGTTTGGGTTGTATACAAAGCCCAAGAGCCAGAGGAGTTGGCAGTTGCAGTGGGTACAATTGCATGTTATCCATAAAGGGTACAGTGTACCTAAGGCTTGTTAGCTGTTTCCTTTACTGAAGTCCCAAGTTTTAGAATCTGTTGTTTGTAATGCTGGACCACACTCTGTCATTTTCATAGTTAATTAAACTTAGTTATGAACTATTTCCCCAGTGATCATAATCTCACCGCAGTCCTTAAAACTATGTTAGTAACTACCTTGCAGCTTGACTACTGAGTGAGAGAGTGGCATATATGTATTTGAAAAGCTTATTCTCTCCATTATTTATTTTATGGTGTATATGTTTTGGTTGGCCAAAAAGTTAATTCAGGTTTTTTTCAATAACATTTAATGGAAAGCCCCCAATGAACTTCTTGGCCAACCAAATTATTTGGTGACTCCTTAAAAGGTAACAGTTCTAGGCAACATGTAATGTTATATCTGTCAGTTTCTCAGAATGCCCAGACAGTTTTTTTTATCCATTTCCTACTTATTTTCCCAGGGTTGGCCCCTGTTGGTTTTATGTATGTAGTTTCTGGCAAGAATACAGACAGATTCCATCACAGACCAAATGTGTGTTTGAATAGCAGTGAGTTAATGCAGTGCTTTGAGCAAAAGTGCAGTCTGTGGTCATTGTTTTCTCTAAAGCAATTAATACGTAAAATTTGTGTGTGTGTCCCCAGTCCTGTCTGATTCTTTGTGGCCCTGTGGACTGTTGCCCTCCAGGCTCCTCTGTCCATAGAATTTTCCAGGCAAGAATACTGGAGTGGGTTGCCATTTCCTACTCTAGGGGATCTTCCCAACCCAGGGATAGAACATGCGTTTCTCTCCCTCTCTCTTTTTTTTTTCCCAAACTTTAAGCTTTTTATTTTGTATTGGAGTATAGCCGATTAACAATGCTGTGGTAGTTTCAGATGAACAGGAAAGGGACTCATCTGTACATATACATGTATCCATTCTCTCCCAGTCATGACTCTCATCCAGGCTGGCGCATAACATTAAGTAGAATTCCGTGTGCTATACAATATTGGGCTTCCCTGGTGGCTCAGACGGTAAAGAATCCGCCTACAATGCGGAAGACCTGGGTTCGCTCCCTGGGTCAGGAAGATCCCCTGCAGGGGGGCATGGCAACCCACTCCAGTATTCTTGCCATCCTGACATTTATATTTGTTGAATGTCCCTAAATGAATGAAGTCTATTACAACAAAATTAAGGTAGTTTTATAGTCTTCTGTAATAGTACTAGTATTATGGGTAGTTGTATATGGGAAACTACCTTCCCAAACTTAGACAAGAACCCATAGCAAATTGTGAGGGGAAAAAAATATTTTTGTGTTTTTTTAGCTGTCATTTTTGTTTAATTTTTCCTGGTAGAACTATGTCATCTTCCGATTTCCATATCAATTTAGTTTCCTCAGTAAAACATGAGAGAGGTGCTGAAAATTCAAACCCCATTTGCCATATTTTAACCTTATCTGTTTTTATATATAAGCTTTTTAAATAAGCCAAGCAGAGAATTTTTTTTAAACAGCCGAGCAGAGTATTTTTTACAATTATGAGATCCAGGGACAGTTAAGATACTGTTTTTTTTAAATGCTCAATAAATCTCTTTTGTTACAAAGGGCTATAGTTCCTTGCTTAGTAATACCAATGTATCATTTATCCTTTTAAACCTGACTAAATTATAAATGACTCTCTTTTCTCAGTGCTAGGGAAGGATAATGGATAGCTTACATGAGGATGGAACCTCTCCGATGACCGTTTTATCCTCTACTTCCACAAATTAGTGGTGTTTCTTTTGATGTGTGGTGATTGATAACCTCTCTAAAATGGGTACCTTCTACCAGTTTATATGAAAGGCAGTTTTTCCAAATGTTCTCTTTCTTAGCATCTTCCTGTCTGAACATCATTCTGGGAATTTAGGAAAAAAAAGCCTTTAACATTTCATATACCAGATTGGTCATCTGCTAGTTCAACAGCCATAAGGCTAAAAGTCTAATAACTTTTGTCATTTGATTTGATCAGAACTCTTTTGGTGAGATCTTTATATAATACATGCTTTAAGAGAAGTGAAAAAATTCATTACACATAGAAATGAGTGTCAGAGCCAAAGTTAGGCTAGAAATCCTGTGTTTTTAATCTGATGCTCAGCTTATTAAACCATATCAACCTGTTTCCTGCAATGTTGTGGTCAAAGTTTTCAGCGTTTCAAAAGAATACATTCTTCCTAACTGCAGTTCTTTTTACTTTTTTGGAGTTAATGTAGCTTTTAAATATAGTTTTTAAGGCCTGTAAAGAGTAATTTTTCTTTTTTTAAAGGATATGATTATTTTAAAAATATTTTATTAGCTGCTTATGTGTTCTCACAGCAGTAACCCAAATAATAAAAATGGACCAGTTGTTTATTTTTAAATCCATTGTACCCAGTGTTTTTTTGAGGAAAGAGGAAAAAACCCATATTTTAAAACACAGATGTATAGGAAAAATTAAAATTTTATTTGTTCTTCTTATACTAAAATAGTATAACTTTCAGTAAAAAATGTATGAATATCCATAATTATACTTTCTCTTGAAGCATTAAATATGAATATGCTGCTGCTGCTGCTGCTGCTAAGTCGCTTCAGTCGTGTCCGACTCTGTGCGACCCCATAGACAGAAGCTCACCAGGCTTCCCCGTCCCTGGGATTCTCCAGGCAAGAATACTGGAGTGGGTTGCCATTTCCCTCTCCAATGCATGAAAGTGAAAAGTGAAAGTGAAGTCGCTCAGTTGTGAATGAATATCAATGGAATTATAGACCATCTAGAGTCAAAGAAGCATCTTTTTGTTTGAGGGGAAGGAATAAAAAGTAAATTGCATGTTGCTGCCTCATATTTTAGGTTGCTCATTCATTTATTAGGCATCTGTTATATGCTGGATTGCCTTTTCGGTTTGTTTATGATTTCCTTTGCTGTGCAAAAACTTTAGAGAATTAACCTATAGTTACCAGAGGGGAAGTATTGTGAGGCAGGATGGTCAGGGAGTTTGGGATTGACATGTACATACTGCTATACTTAGAATATAGCAACTGGATAACCAACAAGGACCTATTGTAAGCATGGGAATCTCTGCTCAATATTATGTAACAATCTAAATGGAAAAAGAATTTGAAAAAGAATAGATGTATGTTAAAAAAAAAAAAAGAAACAAACTCTTTATTTGCCTTCTTTCATAAATGACAACACTATGCATTCTGAAGCTTGGGCCAGAAACCTTGCAGATAGTTATTGCTTTGTATCTATCTGTACTTTGTCTTTTAGAACAATTTTAAATTTGCAGAAAACTTGAGTGGATAGTACAGAGGCTTCCCACTTAAGTTTCAGTCCAGCACAGTGTTTATTAGTTATTATTGTCTTGCTTTAGTATGGTATACTTTTTATAATTAATGAACCAATATTGATATAGTATTATTAAGTAAGGTCCATAGTTTTACATTAAGGTTCACTCTTTTTATTGTACAGATCTACTGGTTTTAACACATGCATAATGTCACATACAGGGAAGGCAATGGCACCCCACCCCAGTACTTTTGCCTGGAGAATCCCATGGACGGAGAATCTCAGTCCATGGGGTCGCTGAGAGTTGGACACGACTGAGCGACTTCACTTTCACTTTTCACTTTCATACATTGGAGAAGGAAATGGCAGCCCACTCCAGTGTTCTTGCCTGGAGAATCCCAGGGACAGGGGAGCCTGGTGGGCTGACGTCTATGGGGTCGCACAGAGTCGGACACGACTGAAGCGACGTAGCAGCAGCACCAGCAATGTCACATATCCACCATTATACACAATAGTTTTATTGCCCTAAAAACCCTGTGTACTGCATATAGTCACCCCTTAGCCCCCGCTCTGAACTGCTGGCTGCCACTGAAGTTTTAACTCTCTCTGTAGCTTTGCCTTTTTCAGAATAGTGTATAGTTGAGAGTTTTGATTAGGATTGTGCTTAATTTATAGATCCCAATGGGAAGTATTAACATCTTAATAATATTGAATCTTCCTGTCCAAGGATATGGACTATTTCTCCATTTATTTAGATCTCCTGTGATTTCTTTCATCAGAGTTTTATAGCTTTCCTTAAATAGATCCTGTGTATATTTTTCTTAGTTTACACCTAAAGTATTTAACTTTTTGGATGCTAACGTAAATGGTGTTGTGTTTTTCATTTGAAATTCCACTTGTTCATTGCTGGTATATAGGAAAGCAACTGACTTTCATGTATTAACCTTGCTATATAATCTCTGATTAGCTTTAATCCACCCAGTTCTCAGACCTCCAAATTAATTTGTTAACAAATTCTGTCACTTCTCCCTTAAAAGTTTATCTAAAATCTGACCATCTCTCACCTCTTTTGCTATACCATATCACGCTGGTAGAAGCTACCAATGTCTCACCCTCTGTACTATTGCAGCCTACGAAGTGGCACTCTTTTATTACCACATTTATTGCTACCCAGTGTATTATATATTATTTACTTTCTTTTTCCTTCCACCTCCTTGATGGAAACAGGAACTTTTTTCTATTCATTGCTATTAATACTTCCCCTGTGCGTAACCTAGTACCTGATATCTGGTGTTAAATAGGTATTTGTTGGATGAGTGAGGGAGATGACTCAATTTCTGCAAAAGAAAGTTGCTGAATAATATCTTAAAGAACATAAGGTTGCTCCAAGCAACCTTACAAGAGTTTCTATAAAACTAGAGTGTCTACAAAATTCATCTGTTTGCAAGATTTTCCCACACTTTACATGGTAACTGAAGCTGTCTACATCTGAGGAGAGAACAGTCAGAGATCTGGAGAGTCCCTCTGCTGATGCTATGAATAGGCTCCTTACCTTTTAGTTAAATTGTTTTTCATCCATATCTTCACCACTCAACATGCCCTTCTTTTGCCTAAGTGCCTTGGAAGAAGGACTTCTAGTAATGGTGGAGAAAAGGGTTAACAGAACTAACAGTTCCTCCTTTAGAACATTTTAAAAGATGTTCTTGGTTATAAGATTGAATTCTGAAGTGCTACATATTTTTTGAAGGATACTACATTATTATTTCCCTGTAAAATAATGTTTCTTCTCTCCAAAAGTATATATTCTTTATTACAAATTCATTAAGTGATCATTATTTTATATGAGGCCTGAAGTCTGATAACTCATAACGTGGCTTCTGGCGTTTGCCTGCCTGCATATCAGGACGCATGTCCTCATTCAACCTCTGCTGGAAATCCGCTGGTGAAACCACCCATTCTGGCAGCTTCTTCCAACTAGCATAGCATTTTTTTTTTCTCTTACCCTCAAGAAAAAAAAAAAAACAAAAAACAAACTTGCAATTTATTTTAGCAGAATGACTTCCCACTGGGGCAAATAGCCACACAGGCACTTAATTGTTGAGTAAACCCCTCTGAGACTGTAGCCGCCTTGATTTTTTATGAGGAAGGCATTGGCATGGTCCCTTAGAGGGTGGTCTGTTATTCTTGAAACTTTGAGGATTGAGCCTGTGGATGAGTAAGGCCCCGTGGGCACCAATTTAATCTTGCATTGTGTTTCAGAGTTGCATTATGGTGTGTCCTTTCAATATGTAATAATGAGGCAGATCAGGGAGTTAATGTCTTTTATCAATGTAACTGAAGCATGTATCAATTTGGCCACATTGAAGAGGACAGAAGAACTTATTGCCTTATGTGGGGTGAAATTGATAATAATTTTAACCCATGATGCATTAAGATTGAAGTTAAAATTAATGTTGTCTTCAACTTTTTTTTCCCTTTGTGCATATCTCCAGAGATTACTTAATCTCTGTTGTAGGGTTCTTACAAAAAAAAAAAAAACCCTATATATATATATATATGCTAAGATTTATTGAAAGAATTTAAATAGCTTGGAGAAATGGCAGTAGCCAAATAATGTTCTCTGTGTGTTTGCCTCAGATGTGTTCTCAAGTTAGCTTTGTTAAACTTCAGAATCACTGTTTTCAGTATGCTGAGCTCCTCTCTAAACAGTTATAAGAGAGAAAAACCTGTTATAAGCATCAAATTCTGTAACAACTATGATACTGATTTATCTCTTTCTTAGGTGGGATTTTTCCCTTAAAATGTAATGAACTCAAAAACCTGAAGATCTTATTGTTAATACATAGGTTATGTTTTACATATGTGAATTTCTATCAGATATGATCTATAAAGAGTCTTATTATCTAAAGTATTATTTTAGATCTGTCTGATGTAACATCTCAACAATATCTTTCCAAAGAACTGAGCTTTTAAAAAAATATGCATATAAGGAAACTTTGTTCTGTGGTTTCTAAATTAAGATTTCAAACTATGAGCTTGTTAGAGGTCAAATGAGACTATATTATTTTAGTGACACTGCATTATCCTCAGCATCTTTACAATCATGTGTGATTTTTAAAATAGAACTTTGAAACCTGTTGTTGTTGTTATATTGAGAAAGCACAGTCTATTGACTCAAAGGCAAAGTAAACGTCTTTAGGAGTTTATTAGTACCCCATAAAGGGAACAAATAAGACAGATCTCAAATAGACAAAGATGATGGCATTACCTTAAACATGAGTTACAAATTGCCATTGACTAGAAGAGATCCTGAACAAGAATCTTTGTGAGACTTCCCAAGAGTGCTTTGAGTAACAGAGGCAGAGAAATAATTTAATTCTGTTATTACTGAGAAAATTCATTGGTAATTTTCCCCCCACACTTCCACGGAGGATAAACAGAGCTGTGAGATGGGAACTTCCATTTCATTTTTGACAGTGATTACCCTCAACTTTGAAGACAATACCCCCTTTACAACTCTGAGCTAATTTTCAAATGTGAGGGTTTCCCACATGGGTGTTTTGAGTAAGTCTGAAAATGTTTTGCTATTTATATCAAAGAACTCTGGAAACAAATATGAATGAGATGGAAATTTCTATCCTGAATTTCAGTATGTGAGCTAGAATTCCCACGCAGTTTACATTAGGGGAACAAACCACATGCACGCACATATACATACACCTTTCTGATTTAAATCGTGTTATATTGGGAGAAAAAGAAAATGGGTAAAAGTCGTCTTAAGTTTTTTTTTTTTCCCTTCCGTCTGTGTCCCATCTTCGTCATACCCTGCCAGTTAGGGATATTTAAAGAAACTTGCTTGTCATTTATGTATATTGCAGCAGCTTCAGAGTGTTACTTTCCATCAGTGCTGTGCAATAACACTTCTGATTAATAATTGTGGTTGCTTCATCTAAATATCTCTTTATAAAGTAAACCTCTGATATGAGCAGTAAGCTAGCTAATTGTCATACCATTCAACATAGGTGGAAATTGTTTTTTAAGAGGAAGGTAGTGATTACCATATTACATCCCAGTTTTCAAAGAAGGAAATCTGGTATAGATAGTTGATAAAAATACTGTATTCAGTGATTACCAGTCAGTTTGTAAAGCCTTTTCATGTATGCCACCCCATTGATTATTATAGTAATCCTATTTGTAAATATCGAGGTATACTATCTTCAGATTATAGCACCATTTGTTAAAAAGACTTTCTTCATTGAATTGCCTTTGTACCTTTGTCAAAAATCAACAGATCGGACTTATAGCATATTAAGAAGTAATACAGATGATAATATTAACACAAAGCATGGGCTATAAAGAAGCAAGGAAACAACATCAGAGAGTAACTTGAAGAAATATTAATACCAGAAATATTAAATATGTAGGTTAATATATTTTGTATCCTTTTTCCTCTTAACTTTTTTTTAAAGATATAAGATTGTATAAAGTAATAATATAATACTGTACTGAGTTTATAGTATATGGCATAATATACACGACAACAGCAGCACAAAGGAGGGAGAAAGGAATGAAATTATACTGGAGTTTTTATATTTGTTTTAGAATTGGATTAGAATTAATCTGAGTAAATTGTGATAAATTAAGCTGCATATAGTGTGATCTCTAGAACCACCACTAAGAAACTCAAAAAAGTACAGCTGATTACTTTTTACAGGGATTATTAATTATAGTAATACAGTAATTACTAATTACAGGGATTAGGGATAACAGTCCTCTGCATAGTTGAAAATCTGAGTATAACTTTATAGTTGACCCTCTGTGTCTGCAGTTCTGTATCCACAGATTCAATAAACCAGGGATCATAGTACTATAGTATCGAATACATATTTATTGAAAAAAAATCCACAGATAAGTAGACCTGCACAGTTCAAATCTGTGTTGTTCAGGGGTCAACTGTATAGTTAAAAAAACACACAAAGTAATCAAAATAGTACTCTAGAAATATCAATACAAAAGAAGGAGGTAAAGGAGGAACAGAGGGACAAAAAAAGACATGTGGTATACAGAAAGTGAAAGTGAAAATCACTCAGTCGTGTCCAGCTCTTTGTGGCCCCATGGACTATACAGTCCGTGGAATTCTCCAGGCCAGAATACTGGGGGGGCTAGCTGTTCCTTTGTCCAGGGGATCTTCCCAACCCAGGGGTGAACCGAGGTCTTCCTCACTGCAGGCAGATTCTTTACCAGCTGAGCCACCCAAAACAAATAGCAAAATGGCATACGTAAATCCAACAATATTAATATTATTTTAAATGTGAATGGATTAAAATTTCCAAACAAAGGACAGAAATTACAAGACTGAACATAAAAACAAGATCCAACTACATGCTGTCTGTAAGAGAGACACTTTACATTCAGAGACAACAATTTTGGGAAAGTCTCAACTATTTCTGCTACACTGCTGTAGTGTAAATGTGTCCCCTGTGTTTCATATGGTGAAATCCTTAGCCCAGAAGATGATGGTATTAGGAGGTGAGATCTTTGGAGGTGTTTAAGCAATCAACAGACTAATTCCAAGTAGGAAAAGGAGTACATCAAGGCTGTATATTGTCATCCTGCTTATTTAACCTCTATGCAGAGTACATCATGAAAAACGCTGGGCTGGAAGAAGTACAAGCTGGAATCAAGATTGCCGGGAAAAATATCAATAACCTCAGATATGCAGATGACACCACCCTTATGGCAGAAAGTGAAGAGGAACTAAAAAGCCTCTTGATGAGAGTGAAAAAGGAGAGTGAAAAAGTTGGCTTAAAGCTCAACATTCAGAAGACAAAGATCATGGCATCTGGTCCCATCACTTCATGGGAAATAGATGGGGAAACAGTGGAAACAGTGTCAGACTTTATTTTGGGGGGCACCAAAATCACTGCAGATGGTGACTGCAGCCATGAAATTAAAAGACGCTTACTCCTTGAAAGAAAAGTTATGACCAACCTAGATAGCATATTGTAAAAGCAGAGATATTACTTTGCCAACAAAGGTCCATCTAGTCAAAGCTGTGGTTTTTCCAGTGATCATGTATGGATGTGAGAGTTGGACTGTGAAGAAAGCTGAACACTGAAGAATTGATGCTTTTGAACTGTGGTGCTGGAAAAGACTCTTGAGAGTCCCTTGGACTGCAAGGAGATCCAATAAGTCCATTCTAAAGGAGATCAGCCCTGGGATTTCTTTGGAAGGAATGATGTTAAAGCTCAAACTCCAGTACTTTGGCCCCCTCATGTGAAGAGTTGACTCATTGGAAAAGACTCTGATGCTGGGAGGAATTGGGGGCAGGAGGAGAAGGGGACGACAGAGGATGAGATGGCTGGATGGCATCACTGACTCGATGGATGTGAGTCTGAGTGAGCTCCGGGAGTTGGTGATGGACAGGGAGGCCTGGCGTGCTGTGAATCATGGGGTCGCAGAGTCGGACAGCAGATATTTTGAAGAAATTACTACAGATACTTGGAAGCATTCTACTACATACCATTAATAATTTTTTTTTCTTAGAAAGCTTTGACACTCAAAATTGATACAAGCCAGTGGAAACAGACACTTAGGTGTGTAAATACAAGGTAGTGATTACAGTAATGTAGGTTTGCACAAGGTGTCTCTGTAGGATTGGGAAAAGAAGATGATGCTTTGCTGACTCTTGAAAAGGAATTAAGATTTTTTTTTCAGGCAAAAATTTTATTTATCCAATAATACCAGTATTACCATGCTGTTGAATTGACTCTCTCAAGGTCATCTTAGAAATGGTTTGACTATGTGGTTTGACAAACTTAGAAACTCATTCTCTCCTTATGTGATTATATACTTGTGAATATTAAATGATAGGTAGTAAGCAACGGCACCCCACTCCAGTACTTCTGCCTGGAAAATCCCATGGACAGAGGAGCCTGGTAGGCTGCAGTCCATGGGGTCGCTCAGAGTCGGACAGAACTGAGGGACTTCACTTTCACTTTTCACTTTCATGCATTGGAGAAGGAAATGGCAACCCACTCCAGTGTTCTTGCCTGGAGAATCCCGGGGACAGTGGAGCCTGGTGGGCTGCCGTCTATGGGGTTGCACAGAGTTGGACACGACTGAAGCGACTTAGCAGCAGCAGCAGCAGTAGGTAAGCAGCCTTTTGTGACTGTTTTAAGAAACCAGTTATCACTCTGCAACATATTATGCAGTGACTAAATGGTAGTTTAGCAAGAACAGTTCAGTTTCAGCTTTCCCAGAGGTTTATTGCTGTTTTAAATCACTTTTAAAATCTTGTCTTCTCCACAGGTTTTTTAAAAAGTATTATAATTACTGTAGGAAGACTATTTCAAAGCAGAGACTTCTTTTTAGATGCTTTATAAATTAAAGAGCTAGTAGGATGGGTGAAGAGTCACCACAAGAATTTTTACTTAGAGTTGGGAGTAGAATTTAAGGGGACAAATTAGACTTTTGCTAAAGAGACTATAGTGTTATTTATGTATTCAGTTGTAGCATGTTAATATGCTAGTAAATCTTTTTCCAATTCCAGAAAATTGGTTAGCTTAATGAAAAAAAACAGTTGATCATTTTTTATTTGCCCTTTTAAGAAGGTTCCCCTGGAGTTTACATTTTCCTCAGTTACTGAACACAGGTTTTGTTAGGTAGGTAATAAGGATTTTTAGTTCATGGTAAGCAAAAGCTAATAGTGCTTTGAAGATCTTGATATTGGATTTAGTAGATTCTTTTCCACAGCAAGCAAACCAAAATCCTTCATAACATTGATACTTGACATATAATTTTATAACCAAAATCCTTCATAACATTGATACTTGACATATAATTTTATAAAAAAATTTTTTTCTCTCTGTATTTTTCTTTTTGCTTTTATTAAGTATCAGAATACATGAGAGCCACAGAAATATCTGTATTCATATCCAATAATTCTGATACTTGGAAAGACCCAGGAGAATTATTTAAAAGAAACTACTACCTGCAGAAAGATAATTATCACAGTTTATCTCTATTAGCACCATCCTCCTCACAAAAAAAGAAAACCTGAAAGAACATTACAGCAACAGGGGAATGATTGGATATATTGTGAATCAATAGAATATTATATAACCTTATAAAGATTGAAATTTTGAGCACCATGTAGAAATATGGGGAAATATTTATTATAGTCTATTAAAAAAAAAAAACCCTTGTTTTGTTTTGAGCACCATGTAGAAATATGGGGAAATATTTATTATAGTCTATAAAAAAAAAAAAACAAAACCCATGCTACAACCCTGAATACCAATTGTTTTGCTGTAAGATACCAAGTTGGAAACTTGGAAGATGAGTGACGAAAATTTTTAGCCAATTTAGATGCACTGAATACTGTTAGTGTCCCTTTCTGAAGGTTCTCTAGATACAGTTTTGATTCTCTTAGGTATAATGATCGGGAAAGATGAGTGAATACAAAAGAGGAGGACTGAAAGTAGATAATGCTTATTTGTGGGATTTTCTGTATAAAAAGGTAACTTAAATGTTTATATTTGACCCTTCAGACATTTCCTGAGTCAACGTTATGGATATAATGTTATTATGTATCTTGTCTCCAAGATTTTGCAGTATTTGACCTTATTATTAACTGAGTGACTGTGAATCCTCAATGTGTTATGACTCTATTTTCAGGATAAGGGAAATCTTGAAGGCATCGCGAAAATTGCAAGGTGATCCCGACTTGCCCATGTCGTTTACTTTGGCCATAGTGGAGTCCGACTCTACAATAGTCTACTACAAACTCACTGATGGATTTATGCTGCCAGATCCTCAGGTCAGTTTGGAGGCGACTATCAGTAAAACTCTTTTGTTGACCATGATGGCCACTCCATTTCTTCTGAGGGATTCCTGCCCACAGTAGTAGATATAATGGTCATCCGAGTTAAATTCACCCATTCCAGTCCATTTTAGTTCGCTAATTCCTAGAATGTCGACATTCACTCTTGCCATCTCTTGTTTGACCACTTCCAATTTGCCTTGATTCATGGACCTGACATTCCAGGTTCCTATGCAATATTGACTCGATGGATGCGAGTCTGGGTGACCTCCGGGAGCTGGTGATGGACAGGGAGGCCTGGCGTGCTGTAGTTCATGGGGTCGCAAAGAGTCGGACACGACTGAGCGACTGATCTGATCTGATCTGATCAGTAAAACAGTGAAAAAAGAAGAAAATTATGACATGATTTTAAGTGAATCAATGCATTCACAGAACCATCGCTTCTTTTGCAATATGAAAATTCAAGGAAAGAAGGACTTGATGTCTCATACCTCAGAAAACTAGCTATGTTCTGTTCAAAGTAACATGTTCCTAGTTGTTTTCACAAAAAATTATTTGACTTCCTCACTCTACAGAAAATTTTATAGTTTCCAAGAGTCCTTCATGAAGTCATGATGCATTTAATTATTTGATGAGTAACTGGGTTGGAATATAAAGACTTATAATAGTTTTAACCAAAATAACATTTAAGGCAATGTTAAATTGGTTGGCATTTTGACAGGAGTAATTTAATACATAAATGTGTTTTATATGATTTCTTTATATGCAGTTACCATAATTGAGATAATCACAATAAATATCTTTCAAGTTTTGCTTTAAGTTACATTATCTTTTGGGGAAAAGGTCCATCCTGATCTTTTTCTTTTTTTTTATGTTGCAGAATATTTCCCTTAGAAGATGACACCTATACTTCCCGATGCTTACTTTGTTCACACAAGACTGGATTAAGAACCATCAGCCTGGTTCATCTTTTATCTCAGAGATAGTCAGGGCTGACTTAGCTGGTCCCATTCCAGAAGTTTTCTTTTTTGAAGAATAAAACTTTCCCATATAGAAGAATTTATTTTGTTAAAAAAAATAGATAGTTGCTCTAGAACTTTCTCACCTGGAGACAGTTTAATTATAGTCATATGCAAGTTTATGCCTATGGAATCTTCAGAAGGATAGGACATTCTCGAGACCACCATCTCTTTCCCGTACTCAACTCTCTCTGTGCCTTTTGGTCACTACAGCTAGTCTGCAGAAATGGAGAATTTACTTTAGTCTGCTTTTTCATCCCCAGTAGAAAGTGTTCTTTTGATTGGTTTTCATGGTACAATTAATGTTACTTCCTTCTTTGGTTAACTTTAAATCAAAATTAAAAATATGCTCATCCAGAGTATAAAATTGCATATCTAGATTAATAGGGACCAGAGAAGTGTTACGTACAAGAGCACTGGGTCTTTTTTTCCCCCTCACTCTTACTACCACCATACTGTATCATAGCTAGAATACTGTAGGAGAGATATTAATAGTACTGGACAGTGTGAACCTTAAAAACATCTTTCTTCAGTAGACCTAGTTTTTCTGCTTTTTTCTTAATTAATTGTTGCAAAGAAAGATGTTTTAAAAGTTAAGGCAAGAGTCAGAAAAATTTTTCTGGAAAGTGCCAGAAAGGAACTGTTTTAGGTTTTTCAGGCCATATAGATTTTCTCACAACTTCTCAACTATCCTGTTTGTTGAATAAAAATAACTGTGGATAGTATGTAAATGAATGGATATGCCTGTGTTCCAATAAAACTTGATTTACAAACGCATGACTATAGTTTGCCAATACCTGGTCTGGGGAAATAGTCAATAAACATACAAAGGTAATGAATGGTGTGTTATGTACCCATTAAAAATTAGAAATGAGTATACTGTAAAACATGAGAAAATGCTTAGTAAAAAGAAAAAAGCAAGATACAAAAGTGTATGAATGGATATGATTATGGATGTAAATAACACACCAAGTTTATAATAAAAAAGAGGACAAAATAAATTCCTAACTGTGGTTATAATAGGAGGGCAGGGCAGTAAATGGATGGCTTTGTCTTTCTTTAAGATTTTAGTTTTTCTTTGTTGGTATTACTTTTATAATAAAAATGTTTTAAAGTAAAAAAATGTATCCTGAGATCTATATTTGTGATTTATTTTTGTATACTAATATTACCACAAACTTAGCAGCTTAAAAATACACCGCATTTAATATCTCAAAATCGGTCCTTTGTAAGGCTGCCGTCACGGCTATAGTCTCATCTGAGGCTGTGCTGGGGAACGGTCTCCTTCCTCACCCATGTGGTTGGTAGCAGCTTTCTGCTCTCTGTGGGCCCATGGACTGAGGACCTCAGTTTAGTGGGCTGTCGGCAAGAGGCCGCCCTGTTTGTCGCATGAGCCTTGCCAGCGTAACTGGTTGTTTGCTCAAAGCCAGTGACGAGGAGAGAGTCAGCAAGGTGGGCCTTGCAGTCTTACATAATGTAGTCATGTATGTCCTGTCACCTTTGCCCTTTTCTATTGGTTAGAAGCAAACCAGGGCTTATTACACTAGAACACAGCAGGAACAAGAACGGAAACATGGCCCAAAGAAGAAAAATTGTTTAAAGCATCATTCTTGAGCCATAGTAGTTCCTGACTCCTTTCCTTTGGTGTTATTTGAATTTGACTTTTGTTTTTGATGGAAGGTCTTGGTAACTCCTTCAGGCTGCTCTGCTTCCCCAGAAGGCCTGAAGATCCACCAATTCAGAACAAAGTGTTTTTCTGTGACCTCAGGTGGAAATTTGCAGTTATCGGTTCTTAGGGTCTCTGCCACTTGACTCCTTTTGAGGCTTTTCAGTGCTAGAAAAACAGTCTGTATTTTCAGAAAGATACATAAGGCTAAATGAACATTAAATTTATGTGTCAGGCCTGGTGACCAGTGGGCCCCTGCTGCTGCTGCTGCTAAGTCGCTTCAGTCGTGTCCGACTCTGTGCGACCCCAGAGACGACAGCCCTCCAGGCTCCCCCGTCCCTGGGATTCTCCAGGCAAGAACACTGGAGTGGGTTACCATTTAGGTACAAGATCAGAAGTGCCTTGGGCTTGACCGTGAAAGGAGCTTTCTGTGAGAAAGCTCCAAAACTAGGCCTCAATCTCCCTGTATACTCTGGAACGTTTACTCTTTTTGGGAATGTTCCCTATGTACTTGACGGAAGTTGTCCTGTCCCAGGACAGCCAGATACCTGCTCGTGTGAAGAGTGGTCCAGAACAGTTTGAAAATGGAGACAACTCAGCTCTGTTGGTCTTATTTTAGTGAAAAATAGGTAAACTGATTTCTATAGTATGATAAAGTAATTAACCTTTTATTAGATAATTGCATTTACATCTACTTGTTAGACAATGGGCTCTTTAAGAACAGAACAAAGAACTGTGTCCTTAAAATTTTTTAAATTAAATTATAGTTGATTTGCAATATTAGTTTCAGATATATAATATAATGATTCAGTATTTTTATAGATTCTACACCATTTAAAGTTACTACAGCATAATGGTATATTTCCCTATGTTGCACAGTGCATCCTTGTTGCTCGTTTATTTTACATGTGGTAGTTTGTGTCTCTTAGTCCTATACCCCGGTTTTGCTCCTCCCTACTGGTAACCTCTAATTTGTTCTCTGTATTTCTGAGTCTGTTTCTGTTTTGTTAATATTCACGAGTTTATTTTTAGATTCCACATATAAGTGATAACAAACCATGTCTTTTTTTAAACACATCTGTGTAGCTCACCACCTTTCATAAACTGGCATATACTGAGCACTCAATAAATATTTCGTGAATAAATGAATGCTAATTGTAAACTTGTTTAGTTGTATAATGGTTTACTTTTTGCCTGAAGGCAAACTAAAATGATCAATTTGGACACCAGAGGGCGCTGCTAAATAAGCACAAAATTTTCAGAGTTTAGAAATGAATTAACTTGAGAAGTGGTACTCCTGAAAATTTATTTTCAATCGATGGAAGTAAATAAAAATATAAATAATTTTTATGTGCTCACACCTTCCCCCCTCTTTTTGCTTCTGGTATGACTCCAAAATTACACTCTCCACTGACATTAAATATGTGACTTGATTCATGCATTACTGGAAATATAAATCTATATTTAAAAATAAAAGCTTGTTTGGGGTAAGAGTGGGTGGGTGGCTGTTTTTTGTTTTTCCTAGAATATGGTTTTGTTCATATTCATTTGCCATGATGCATTTCATTTTTTCCATGCAGAAGCCTAATAAATAAAATTTTCAAGAGCAGATGAGGTAGCAAGAGATACCAGCTCTAAAACACTCACCGAACTGGCTAACTGCTGGTGGTGAGAGATGTAAATTGCTATTGTTACATCTGTAAACTTGTCCACTAAAGGGATGCCCTCTCTAGATGGGAGCAGGATGGAGGAAAGGGTGTGCGATGGTTTCCCTCTGGTACTGTCTTTGCCTTTGTATTTTGGGGTCCTTCCTCAGTGCGCCTTCTGTGCTGGGACGGCTCAGAACACTGAGTGATCTAGCTCCTGTGACTCCAGACTGAACTTGCTTTGCTTCCTTGCCTGGGCTGTCTAGGAGAATGCGGTCTTAAACACTGCATATCTCTCATGAAGAACAGAGGGTGGAGGTACTTAGGAATTCTAAGCTACAACCAGATCCACAAAGTTCATGGAATCTGCAGTTTTTAAAAAAGCTGAAACAGCTTTACACTTTTATATGCCTGGAACCAAGTGACTTAATCAAAACTTCATGGTGTTTCATCTCTCTCCGAGCCTTTCAGTTCTGAATTCCTCACTGAGGTCACTTTTTCCATTGCAGCCCCAGCAGGAGGGCTTTCACTGCAGCAGCACCGTGGTTCCTGCCAAAGTTTATAGTTCTTCTAGACAGAAGCTCTTTATCCATCTGCAGTATGTTACCTTGACTGTTTACATGTGCAGAATAATGTCGTATTCTCTGAACAATTAGTACAGTTTTCCCTCCTTCCAGACCAAGAGCTGTCTGTTCCTTACCACCCCACTCCTGCAGCTAATCCCTTTAATGATCTTTGAATAAGAGCTTGCTCAGGTTCACAAAGGAAGAAACGGGAAAATCAGATGACTTATTGGATGGGTCTACTTTTAAAATATTTGGATGATTCTGGAAGATAAACCATTTTAACTAAAATCAGACAAAGATTGGCTTTTTAGATTTCAGGATAACTAAATGGAGGTAGTATTAGGGAAGTATTTAATTAAAGTTTATTTATTAACATTTAATTTATCTTCAGACATTAACTGGACTTCTCTGTGCTTAGATGACTATAGTAGGTGCTGAAGTAACAAAGATTAGTGAGATAAGACCTGTGCTCTTAAGGAGCACAGATAGCATATTACAACTCTCCTGGCCAAAACTCTAAAAGAGTGTTGCCAGTGTGAGTGAGGAATACCTATCATACAGCACATGAAGTATGAAGTTTATGCAGTTTACTTAATGGTGAAGAGGTTCCACAACTGAACAGTTTTCAGAAAATCATTGCATGTTTATTATTTGTCTCAAATGACTGAACACTGAGACAAGATACAGAGAAACATTACCTAGGGTACCTCTCAAAAGACTTTTTGTCTGACTTAAAAGGAGAAAAATCTTAGTGTACAGGTAATTTGAGAATGTTACAAGGCAGTATTATATATAAATGCTAAACAATAATTGTAGTCTTTTATTCACTACCAAGAGCTTCAGTACTGTTTATTTTGATTCTCCCAGCAGAGCTGATATTATATGCGGAGTACATCATGAGAAATGCTGGACTGGAAGAAACCCAAGTTGGAATCAAGATTGCTGGGAGAAATATCAATAATCTCAGATATGCAGATGACACCACCCTTATGGCAGAAAGTGAAGAGGAACTAAAAAGCCTCTTGATGAAAGTGAAAGTGGAGAGTGAAAAGGTTGGCTTAAAGTTCAACATTCAGAAAACAAAGATCATGGCATCTGGTCCCATCACTACATGGGAAATAGATGGAGAAACAGTGGAAACAGTGTCAGACTTTCTTTTTCTGGGCTCCAGAATCACTGCAGATGGTGACTGCAGCCATGAAATTAAAAGACGCTTACTCCTTGGAAGGAAAGTTATGACCAACCTAGATAGCATATTCAGAAGCAGAGACATCACTTTGCCAGCAAAGGTTCGCCTAGTCAAGGCTAGTCTTTCCTGTGGTCATGTATGGATGTAAGAGCTGGACTGTGAAAAAGGCTGAGAGCCGAAGAATTGATGCTTTTGAACTGTGGTGTTGGAGAAGACTCTTGAGAGTCCCTTGGACTGCAAGGAGATCCAACCAGTCCATTCTGAAGGAGATCAGCCCTGGGATTTCTTTGGAAGGAATGATGCTAAAGCTGAAACTCCAGTATTTTGGCCACCTCATTCGAAGAGTTGACTCATTGGAGAAGACTCTGATGCTGGGAGGGATTGGGGGCAGGAGGAGAAGGGGACGACAGAGGATGAGATGGCTGGATGGCATCACTGACTCGATGGATGTGAGTCTGAGTGACCTCCGGGAGTTGGTGATGGACAGGGAGGCCTGGCGTGCTGCAGTTCATGGGGTCGCAAAGAGTCAGACACAACTCAGCGACTGATCTGATCTGATCTGTGCTGTGCTAAGTCACTTCAGTTGTGTCTGACTCTTTGAGACCTTACAGACTATAGCACTCCAGACTTCTCTGTCCAGGCATGAATACTGGAGTGGGTTGCCATGTCCTCCTCCAGGGGATCTTCCCGACCCAGGGATCGAACCCATGTCTCTTACATCTCCTGCTTTGGCAGGTGGGTTCTTTACCACTAGCGCCACCTAGGAAGCCCCCTTTACTTGCTTTTATTACTTTATGTGTAAAAGTATATGCATGTATATATAAAGTAATAAAAGCTAGATTGTGCCTTGATTGTTGGATGGTATCACCGACTCAATGGACATGAGTTTGAGTAAGCTCTTGGAGTTGGTGATGGACAGGGAGGCCTGGCATGCTGGAGTCCATGGGGTTGTAAAGAGTCGGGCACAACTGAGCCATTGAACTAAATAGATGCATTGGCAATGTTTGATAAAGTTTTATCCGAAAGAATAAATACATTCATGTCCATGCTTTTATGTAGGCAAACCTAAAACAATATTTAAGGTTAAATGAGAAAGAACTCAGAAAGATTCTTTGCTTGTTGGAGCTAAATTTTGTGCTGGGACAAAGAGTAGACTCGGGGAACTTCTAAATGATGTTTTCACCCTCAGTGAGGAAGGGTCTGGCACCCTAGATATCCCCCAGATATGCTTGCTACCGCTTGAAATCCTACCATAATTCTATTCTTGATCATGAAGCTTTGATCCAATTTGACAAGCAATTTTGCAGGACCCCATGGCAAGGCCCAATGCTAAGATTCTGGGGAACTATAAGCCCAATTATTTTATTATTAGAATCAACAGATGAAGTTAATCAATTGAACTTTTTATGAATTTCTAAATGTTTAATTTCTATACTCTTACCTCATTACAGACCAGAGATATTTTGTGGATTGATTTCTGTATTTGGAACACACTTTGAGTAGCGTGTGTTAGAGCTCCTGGTGGTTCAGCTGGCAAAGAATCTGCCTGCCATGCAGGAGACCCTGGTTTGATTTCTGGGTTGGGAAGATACCCTGGTGAAGGGGTAGGCTACCCACTCCAGTATTCCTGTCTGGAGAATCCCCATGGCCAGAGGAGCCTGGCAGGCTATAGTCCATTGGATCACGATGAGTTGGATACGACTGAGGGACTAATACTCATTGCAGACCAGAGCTGTTTTGTGAATTGATTTCTGTTTATGGACCACACTCTGAGTAGCATGTGTTAGAACTCAGATGAGAAGTGATGAGAGCCAGAAAACCAAAGTAGCCCAGGTATGTCAGGATGGACAAGATTCTGATGCTGCTGGTTCACAACCTTGGGAACTTCCCAGGTGACATATGAAGCTAGCTCTTGTAGCGAGGGCAAGCAGAGACTGAAGAAAGAAGCAAGCCACTTAGATGGGTAGGTGGCAGTTTTTTTTGGGGGGGGGGGGATTTGTCTGTTTTATTATTTTTAATTAAATTTTATTTTGCTTAACTTTACAATATTGTATTGCTTTTGCCATACATCAAAATGGATCCACCACAACTATACATGTGTTCCCCATCCTGAACCCTCCTCCCTCCCCATACCATCCCTCTGGGTCATCCCAGTGCACCAGCCCCAGGCATCCGTTATCAGGCATCGTACCTCGACTGGCGACTCGTTTCAGATATGATATTGTACATATTGTACTACATGGGAAATAGATGGAGAAACAGTGGAAACAGTGTCAGACTTTCTTTTTCTGGGCTCCAAAATCACTGCAGATGGTTACTGCAGCCATGAAATTAAAAGACGCTTACTCCTTGGAAGGAAAGTTATGACCAACCTAGATAGCATATTCAAAAGCAGAGACATCACTTTGCCAACAAAGGTTCGCCTAGTCAAGGCTATGGTCTTTCCTGTGGTCATATATGGATGTGAGAGCTGGACTGTGAAGAAGGCTGAGCGCCGAAGAATTGATGCTTTTGAACTGTGGTGTTGGAGAAGACTCTTGAGAGTCCCTTGGACTGCAAGGAGATCCAACTGGTCCATTCTGAAGGAGATCAGCCCTGGGATTTCTTTGGAAGGAACGATGCTAAAGCTGAAACTCCAGTATTTTGGCCACCTCATGCGAAGAGTTGACTCATTGGAGAAGACTCTGATGCTGGGAGGGATTGAGGGCAAGAGGAGAAGGGGATGACAGAGGATGAGATGGCTGGGTGGCATCACTGACTCGATGGATGTGAGTCTGAGTGACCTCCGAGAGCTGGTGATGGACAGGGAGGCCTGGTGTGCTGCAATTCATGGGGTCGCAAAGAGTTGGACACGACTGAGTGACTGATCTGATCTGATTGTACATATTTCAATGCTATTCTCCCAAATCATCCCACCCTCTCCCATTCCCAGAATCCAAAAGTCTGTTCTATACATCAGTGTCTCTTTTGCTATCTCGTAAACAGGGTTATTGTTACCATCTTTCTAAATTCCATATATATGCGTTGGTATACTGTATTTGTGTTTTTCTTTCTGGCTTACTTCACTCTGTATTATAGGCTCCAGTTCCATCCACCTCATTAGAACTGGTTCAAATGTATTCTTTTTAATGGCTGAGTAATACTCCATTGTGTATATGTACCACTGCTTTCTTATCCATTCATCTGTGGATGGACATCTAGGTTGCTTCCAAGTCCTGGCTATTGTAAACAGTGCTGCTATGAACATTGGGGTACACGTGTCTCTTTCAATTCTGGTTTTCTCAGTGTGTATGCCCAGCAGTGGGATTGCTGGATCATAAGGCAGTTCTATTCCCAGTTTTTTGAGGAATCTCCATACTGTTCTCCAAAGTGTCTGTACTAGTTTGCATTCCCACCAACAGTGTAAGAGGGTTCCCTTTTCTCCACACCCTCTCCAGCATTTATTGCTTGTGAACTTTTGGATTGCAGCCATTCTGACTGGCGTGAAGTGGTACCTCATAGTGGTTTTGATTTGCATTTCTCTGATAATGAGCGATGTTGAGCATCTTTTCATGTGTTTGTTAGCCATCTGTATGTCTTCTTTGGAGAAATGTCTATTTAGTTCTTTGGCCCATTTTTTGATTGGGTCATTTATTTTTCTGGAGTTGAGCTGTAGGAGTTGTTTGTATATTTTTGAGATTAGTTGTTTGTCTGTTGCTTCATTGGTTATTCTTTTCTCCCATTCTGAAGGCTGTCTTTTCACCTTGCTTATAGTTTCCTTTGTTGTGCAGAAGCTTTTTAAGTTTAATTAGGTCCCATTTATTTATTTTTGATTTTATTTCCAATATTCTGGGAGGTGGGTCATAGAGGATCCTAGTGTGATGTATGTCAGAGAGTGTTTTGCCTATGTTTTCCTGTAGGAGTTTTATGGTTTCTGGTCTTACATTTAGATCTTTAATCTATTTTGAGTTTATTTTTGTGTATGGTGTTAGAAAGTGTTCTAGTTTCATTCTTTTACAAGTGTTTGACCAGTTTTCCCAGCACCACTTGTTAAAGAGATTGTCTTTTCTCCATTGTATATTCTTGCCTCCTTTGTCAAAGATAAGGTGTCCATATGTGTGTGGATTTATCTCTGGGCTTTCTATTTTGTTCCATTGATCTATATTTCTGTCTTTGTGCCAGTACCATACTGTCTTGATGACTGTGGCTTTGTAGTAGAGCCTGAAGCCAGGCAGGTTGATTCTTCCAGTTCCATTCTTCTTTCTCAAGATAGCTTTGGCTATTCGAGGTTTTTTGTATTTTCATACAAATTGAGAGATTATTTGTTCTAGCTCTGTGAAGAATACCGTTGGTAGCTTGATGGGGATTGCATTGAATCTATAAATTGCTTTGGGTAGTATACTCATTTTCAGTATATTGATTCTACTGATCCATGAACATGGTATATTTCTCCATCTATTAGTGTCCTCTTTGATTTCTTTCACCAGTGTTTTATAGTTTTCTATATATAGGTCTTTAGTTTCTTTAGGAAGATATATTCCTAAGTATTTTATTCTTTTCATTGCAATGGTGAATGGAATTGTTTCCTTAATTTCTCTTTCTATTTTCTCATTATTAGTATACAGGAATGCAAGGGATTTCTGTGTGTTGATTTTATATCCTGCAACTTTACTATATTCATTGATTAGTTCTAGTAATTTTCTGGTGGAGTCTTTAGGGTTTTCTACGTAGAGGATCATGTCATCTGCCAACAGTGAGAGTTTTACTTCTTCTTTTCCAATTTGGATTCCTTTTATTTCTTTTTCTGCTCTGATTGCTGTGGCCAAAACTTCCAAAACTATGTTGAATAGTAATGGTGAAAGTGGGCATCCTTGTCTTGTTCCTGACTTTAGAGGAAATGCTTTCAATTTTTCACCATTGAGGATAATGTTTGCTGTGGGTTTGTCATATATAGCTTTTATTATGTTGAGGTATGTTCCTTCTATTCCTGCTTTCTGGAGAGTTTTTATCATAAATGGATGTTGAACTTTGTCAAAGGCTTTCTCTGCATCTATTGAGATAATCATAGGGTTTTTATTCTTCAGTTTGTTAATGTGGTGTATTACGTTGATTGATTTGCAGATATTGAAGAATCCTTGCATTCCTGGGATAAAGCCCACTTGGTCATGGTGTATGATCTTTTTAATGTGTTGTTGGATTCTGATTGCTAGAATTTTGTTAAGGATTTTTGCATCTATGTTCATCAGTGATATTGGCCTGTAGTTTCCTTTTTTTGTGGGATCTTTGTCAGGTTTTGGTATTAGGGTGATGGTGGCCTCATAGAATGAGTTTGGAAGTTTGCCTTCCTCTGCAATTTTCTGGAAGAGTTTGAGTAGGATAGGTGTTAGCTCTTCTCTAAATATTTGGTAGAATTGACCTGTGAAGCCGTCTGGACCTGGGCTTTTGTTTGCTGGAAGATTTCTGATTACAGTTTCAATTTCCGTGCTTGTGATAGGTCTGTTAAGATTTTCTATTTCTTCCTGACCCAGTTTTGGAAAGTTGTACTTTTCTAAGAATTTGTCCATTTCTTCCACGTTGTCCATTTTATTGCCATGTAATTGCTGATAGTAGTCTCTTATGATCCTTTGTATTTCTGTGTTGTCTGTTGTGATCTCTCCATTTTCATTTCTAATTTTATTGATTTGATTTTTCTCCCTTTGTTTCTTGATGAGTCTGGCTAATGGTTTGTCAATTTTATTTACTCTTTCAAAGAACCAGCTTTTGGCTTTGTTGATTTTTGCTATGGTCTGTTTAGTTTCTTTTGCATTTATTTCTGCCCTAATTTTTAAGATTTCTTTCCTTCTACTAACCTTGGGGTGCTTCATTTCTTCCTTTTCTAGTTGCTTTAGGTGTAGAGTTAGGTTATTTATTTGGATTTTTTCTTGTTTCTTGAGGTATGCCTGTATTGCTATGAACTTTCCCCTTAGGACTGCTTTTACAGTGTTCCACAGGTTTTGGGTTGTTGTGTTTTCATTTTCATTCGTTTCTATGCAGATTTTGATTTCTTTTTTGATTTCTTCTGTGATTTGTTGGTTATTCAGGAGCGTGTTGTTCAGCCTCCATATGTTGGAATTTTTAATAGTTTTTCTCCTGTTATTGAGATCTAATCTTACTGCATTGTGGTCAGAAAAGATGCTTGGAATGATTTCAATTTTCTGAACTTACCAAGGCTAGATTTATGGCCCAGGATGTGGTCTATCCTGGAGAAGGTTCTGTATGCGCTTGAGAAAAAGGTGAAATTCATTGTTTTGGGATGAAATGTCCTATAGATATCAATTAGGTCTAACTGGTCTATTGTATCGTTTAAAGTTTGTGTTTCCTTGTTAATTTTCTGTTTAGTTGATCTATCCATTGGTGTGAGTGGGGTATTAAAGTCTCCCACCATTATTGTGTTATTGTTGATTTCTCCTCTCATACTTGTTAGTATTTGTCTTACATATTGCTGTGCTCCTATGTTGGGTGCATATATATTTATAATTGTCATATCTTCTTCTTGGATTGATCCTTTGATCATTATGTAGTGACCTTCTTTGTCTCTTTTCAAAGCCTTTGTGTTAAAGTCTATTTTATCTGATATGAGTATTGCTACTCCTGCTTTCTTTTGATCCCTATTTGCATGGAAAATCTTTTTCCAGCCCTTCACTTTCAGTCTGTATGTGTCCCCTGTTTTGAGATGGGTCTCTTGTAGACAACATATGTAGGGGTCTTGTTTTTGTATCCATTCAGTCAGTCTCTGTCTTTTGGTTGGGGCATTCAACCCATTTACATTTAAGGTAATTATTGATAAGTATGATCCCGTTGCCATTTACTTTATTGTTTTGGGTTCAAATTTATATACCCTTTTTGTGTTTCCTGTCTAGAGAATGTCCTTTAGTATTTGTTGGAGAGCTGGTTTGGTGGTGCTGAATTCTCTCAGCTTTTGCTTGTCTGTAAAGGTTTTGATTTCTCCTTCATATTTGAATGAGATCCTTGCTGGGTACAATAATCTGGGCTGTAGGTTATTTTCTTTCATCACTTTAAGTATGTCTTGCCATTCCCGCCTGGCTTGGAGAGTCTCTAATCAGCTGTTATCCTTATAGGAATTTCCTTGTATGTTATTTGTTGTTTTTCCCTTGCTGCTTTTAATATTTGTTCTTTGTGTTTGATCTTTGTTAATTTGATTAATATGTGTCTTGGGGTGTTTCGCCTTGGGTTTATCCTGTTTGGGACTCTCTGGGTTTCTTGGACTTGAGTGATTATTTCCTTCCCCATTTTAGGGAAGTTTTCAACTATTATCTCCTCTAGTATTTTCTCATGGTCTTTCTTTTTGTCTTCTTCTTCTGGGACTCCTATGATTCATGTTTTGTAACGTTTAATATTGCCCTGGAGGTCTCTGAGATTGTCTTCATTTCTTTTAATTCGTTTTTCTTTTTTCTCTTCTGATTCATTTATTTCTACCATTCTATCTTCTAATTCACTAATTCTATCTTCTGCCTCTGTTATTCTACTATTTGTTGCCTCCAGAGTGTTTTGGATCTCATTTATTGCATTATTCATTATATATTGACTCTTTTTTATTTCTTCTAGGTCCTTGTTAAACCTTTCTTGCATCTTCTCAATGCTTTTCTCCAGGCTATTTATCTGTGATTCCATTTTGATTTCCAGATTTTGGATTAATTTCACTATCATTATTCAGAATTCTTTATCTGGTAGATTCACTATTTCTTCCTCTTTTGTTTGGTTTGGTGGGCATTTATCCTGTTCCTTTACCTGCTGGGAATTCTTCTGTCTCTTCATCTTGTTTAAATTGCTGAGTTTGAGGTGTCCTTACTATATTCTGGCAGTATGTGGAGTTCTCTTTATTGTGGCGTTCCCTCACTGTATGTGGGTTTGTACAGGTGGCTTGTCAAGGTTTCTTGGTTAGGGAAGCTTGTGTCGGTGTTCTGGTGGATGGAGCTGGATTTCTTCTCTCTGGAGTGCAATGGAGTGTCTAGTAATAAGTTATGAGATGTCTCTGATTTTGGGGTCACTTTGGGTAGCCTGTATATTGGCTTGGTTTCAGTGTAGGTTTGGAGGCATTTGATGAGCTCCTGTCAATTAATGTTCGGTGGGATCAGGGTTTGGTCTTAAGCCTCCTGCTTCCAGTTATTGGTCTTATTTTTACAGAAGTCTCAAAAACTTCTCCTTCTATACTGCACTCCACAACTGGACTGCTCAGAGATGTTCACGGAGTTATACAGAGAAGAAAAGAGGGAGGAAGGTGACAGAGGTGGTCAGGAAGATAAAAGGAAGGAATGAAAAGGAGAGAGACAGATCCAGTCAGTAATAGGCACAAATTGATTACATATACCAGAAAGCATAGATTAAAGATCTAGATTAGAGTTTGGAGTTTCAGGAATACAATGTCAAAGAAAAGATGAAGAGATAGAAAGAGGGAGGAAAAAAAAAAGAAAAAGTCACAAAAGTTATATAAAAAAAAATGAATAGGTAAAAAATTGATAGCAATTACCAATAAGCTAAACTTATGAATCTAGAGCAGAGTTGGGAGTTTCAAAAATACAATGTTAAAGGAAAGAAAAAAAAGAAAAAAAAAACAAAAAACCAAAAAGGGTCGCAAGAGTTATAAAAAATATTCTCGAAGTGGAAATTAAAGGAGTACTAGAGGCTAAAAAAAAAATTTTTTTTAATAAAAAAAAAATATATATATATATATAAAAAGAAAGAAATAAATAATGATGGTAAAAATAGTAACAATATATATAAGACTTTCTCTGTTATTGTTGTGGGTATTGTGGGTTCAGTTCATTTTTGGCTAGTTCCTTGTTCCGGCTTAAATTTCTCAAGATCTATAGGCCCCTTTCTCTGTAGTTGGTACTAACCATGGGGTTTTAGTTTATTGCCTGTCGCTTCCACGGCAGTTCCCTCTGTTATAGCTTCTTCTGTTTGCTGGTCTCTTCAGTGTCTGATTTGCGCCCTGATACAAAGGGGGCGGTGGTGGACACCCTTTTTTTTTTTTTTAGGCTCACTTGTTCAGTCGCGCTGCAGGGAGGGATCAGATCAGATCAGTCGCTCAGTCGTGTCCGACTCTCTGCGACCCCATGAACCGCAGCACGCCAGGCCTCCCTGTCCATCACCAGCTCCCGGAGGTCCCTCAGACTCGCATCCATCGAGTCAGTGATGCCATCCAGCCATATCATCCTCTGTCGTCCCCTCCTCCTCCTGCCCTCAATCCCTCCCAGCATCAGAGTCTTCTCCAATGAGTCAACTCTTCGCATGAGGTGGCCAAAATACTGGAGTTTCAGCTTTAGCATCATTCCTTCCAAAGAAATTCCAGGATTGATCTCCTTCAGAATGGACTGGTTGGATCTTCTTGCAGTCCAAGGGACTCTCAAGAGTCTTCTCCAACACCACAGTTCAAAAGCATCAATTCTTCGGCGCTCAGCCTTCTTCACAGTCCAGCTCTCACATCCATACATGACCACAGGAAAGACCATAGCCTTGACTAGGCGAACCTTTGTTGGCAAAGTGATGTCTCTGCTTTTGAATATGCTATCTAGGTTGGTCATAACCTTCCTTCCAAGGAGCAAGCGTCTTTTAATTTCATGGCTGCAGTCACCATCTGCAGTGATTTTGGAGCCCAGAAAAAGAAAGTCTGACACTGTTTCCACTGTTTCCCCATCTATTTCCCATGCAGTGATGGGACCAGATGCCATGATCTTCGTTTTCTGAATGTTGAGCTTTAAGCCAACCTTTTCCCTCTCCACTTTCACTTTCATCAAGAGGCTTTTTAGCCCCTCTTCACTTTCTGCCATAAGAGTGGTGTCATCTGCATATCTGAGGAGATATGCAAAGCAAAGGAGAAAAGGAAAGATATAAACATCTAAATGCAGAGTTCCAAAGAATAGCAAGAAGAGATAAGAAAGCCTTCTTCAGTGATCAATGCAAAGAAATAGAGGAAAACAACAGAATGGGAAAGACTAGGGATCTCTTCAAGAAAATCAGAGATACCAAAAGAACATTTCATGCAAAGATGGGCACGATAAAGGACAGAGATGGTGTGGACCTAACAGAAGCAGAAGATATTAAGAAGAGGTGGCAAGAATACACAGAAGAACTGTACAAAAAAGAGCTTCAAGACCTAGATAATCATGATGATGTGATCACTGACCTAGAGCCAGACATCTTGGAATGTGAAGTCAAATGGGCCTTAGAAAGCATCACTACGAACAAAGCTAGTGGAGGTGATGGAATTCCAGTGGAGCTATTCCAAGTCCTGAATGATGATGCTGTGAAAGTGCTGCACTCAATATGCCAGCAAATTTGGAAAACTCAGCAGTGGCCACAAGATTGGAAAAGGTCAGTTTTCATCCCAATCCCAAAGAAAGGCAATGCCAAGGAGTGCTCAAACTACCGAACAATTGCACTCATCTCACACGCTAGTAAAGTAATGCTCAAAATTCTCCAAGCCAGGCTTCAGCAATATGTGAACCGTGAACTTCCTGATGTTCAAGCTGGTTTTAGAAAAGGCAGAGGAACCAGAGATCAAATTGCCAACATCCGCTGGATCATGGAAAAAGCAAGAGAGTTCCAGAAAAACATCTATTTCTGCTTTATTGACTATGCCAAAGCCTTTGACTGTGTGGATCACAATAAACTATGGAAAATTCTGAAAGAGATGGGAATACCCGATCACCTGATCTGCCTCTTAAGAAATCTGTATGCAGGTCAGGAAGCAACAGTTAGAACTGGTCATGGAACAACAGACTGGTTCCAAATAGGAAAAGGAGTACGTCAAGGCTGCATATTGTCACCATGTTTATTTAACTTATATGCAGAGTACATCATGAGAAATGCTGGACTGGAAGAAACACAAGTTGGAATCAAGATTGCCGGGAGAAATATCAATAACCTCAGATATGCAGGGAGGGAGGGACGCTGCAAATAAATATCACTGGCGTCTGCTCGCAGTGGCTCAGCCGCACTGGGTCTGACCCCGCTTACGACACGTGTAGCCTCCCTGCCCACTCTGCTTAGGCTCTCTGTTTCCCTGCCGGAACCATCCGAGACTGGCCCTGGGCTGCTTGCCCCTCCCAGGTCTAAGCCGCTCATGTTCAGGCACTCGGGTAGTCCTCAGAGGCCCAGGCTCGGTTGGGCCTGCGTTTTGTGCCCTTCGCAGAATCCAGCAGTGCAGGTAATAAAGTGTTTAGCAAGCGCGGCTTCTGCGACTTATTGCCTTGCCGCCCCACGGCGCACTTTCTTAGGTAGATGTTAGCCGACCAGAGCCCCAAGAAGTCTTAGTTAGCAAAGAAGCCTGCTTACAGTTTTGTGGATAATGTCTCTCTGGGGCTGTGATTGCCTCCCTCCGGCTCTGGCTGCCTGTCACCGGAGGGGAGCGGACTGCAGCCAGCTATCTCTGTACAGACCTTTGTTCTGTGCGCGGGCCTGGCGGTGTCTTGGGTTCAGATCAGATCAGATCAGATCAGTTGCTCAGTCATGTCCGACTCTTTGCGACCCCATGAACTGCAGCACGCCAGGCCTCCCTATCCATCACCAGCTCTCGGAGGTCACTCAGACTTACATCCATCGAGTCAGTGATGCCATCCAGCCATCTCATCCTCTGTCGTCCCCTTCTCCTCCTGCCCCCAATCCCTCCCAGCATCAGAGTCTTCTCCAATGAGTCAACTCTTCGCGTGAGGTGGCCAAAGTACTGGAGTTTCAGCTTTAGCATCATTCCTTCCAAAGAAATCCCAGGGCTGATCTCCTTCAGAATGGACCGGTTGGATCTCCTTGCAGTCCAAGGGACTCTCAAGAGTCTTCTCCAACACCACAGTTCAAAAGCATCAATTCTTTGGTGCTCAGCCTTCTTCACAATCCAGCTCTCACATCCATACATGACCACAGGAAAGACCATAGCCTTGACTAGGCGAACCTTTGTTGGCAGAGTGATGTCTCTGCTTTTGAATATGCTATCTAGGTTGGTCATAACTTTCCTTCCAAGGAGTAAGTGCCTTTTAATTTCATGGATGCAGTCACCATCTGCAGTGATTCTGGAGCCCAGAAAAAGAAAGTCTGACACTGTTTCCACTGTTTCCCCATCTATTTCCCATGTAGTGATGGGACCAGCTGCCATGATCTTCGTTTTCTGAATGTTGAGCTTTAAGCCAACCTTTTCACTCTCCACTTTCAGTTTCATCAAGAGGCTTTTTAGTTCCTCTTCACTTTCTGCTATAAGGGTGGTATCATCCGCATATCTGAGGTTATTGATATTTCTCCTGGCAATCTTGATTCCAACTTGTGTTTCTTCCAGTCCAGCATTTCTCATGATGTACTCTGCATATCATGGTGACAATATGCAGCCTTGACGTACTCCTTTTCCTATTTGGAACCAGTCTGTTGTTCCACGTCCAGTTCTAACTGTTGCTTCCTGACCTGCATACAGATTTCTCAAGAGGCAGATCAGGTGGTCTGGTATTCCCATCTCTCTCAGAATTTTCCACAGTTTATTGTGATCTACACAGTCAAAGGCTTTGGCATAGTCAATAAAGCAGAAATAGATGTTTTTCTGGAACTCTCTTGCTTTTTCCATGATCCAGCGGATGTTGGCAATTTGATCTCTGGTTCCTCTGCCTTTTCTAAAACCAGCTTGAACATCAGGAAGTTCACGGTTCACATATTGCTGAAGCCTGGCTTGGAGAATTTTGAGCATTACTTTACTAGCGTGTGAGATGAGTGCAACTGTGCGGTAGTTTGAGCATTCTTTGGCATTGCCTTTCTTTGGGATTGGGATGAAAACTGGCCTTTTCCAATCTTGTGGACACTGCTGAGTTTTCCAAATGTGCTGGCATATTGAGTGCAGCACTTTAACAGCATCATCTTTCAGGATTTGGAATAGCTCCACTGGAATTCCATCACCTCCACTGGCTTTGTTCGTAGTGGTGCTTTCTAAGGCCCACTTGACTTCACATTCCAGGATGTCTGGCTCTAGGTCAGTGATCACACCATCATGTCTTGGGTTAGGGCTGGCTTTTTGTGTGGTAGGTATCCCACAGTCTGGTTTGCTAGCCCAAATTATTCAGCTGCCCGTGAAGTCACCTCCCTGCCCTGCCCCCGCTTGCTAATGGCAGATGCAGGCATTTGCGCTGCTTCTCCGCTGGGGAAGTTATCGTAGGGCTCGTAGTCTGTGGGTTTTAATTGTTTATTTATTCTCCTCCCTGTTATGTTGGCCTCCTTGCTTCCCAGGTTCGGCACAGACTTGGCAGTGAGAGTGTTTCCTGGTGTTTGGAAACTTTTCTTTTTTTAAGACTCCCTTCCCCGGACAGAGGTCCATCCCTCCCTCTTTGTCTCTTTTTTGTCTTTTATATTTTTTCCTACCTCCTTTAGAAGGCAATGAGTTGCTTTTCTGGGTGTCTGATGTCCTCTGCCAGCATTCCGAAGTTGTTTTGTGGAATTTACTTGGCATTTAGATGTTCTTTTGATGAATTTGTGGAGGAGAAAGTGTTCTCCCCATCCTATTCCTCCGCCATCTTAGCTCCTTCCCCTCGATTTGTCTCAGGTGGCAGTTTTAATAAGCAAGGAAACTTACATATAAGGCTGATCTTGGGCAGCTATAAGACAGGCAGATCTCTGCACCCACCCTCCAGAATGTTAAAAGTTTATATTCCAGTCCTTAACTGGATTCAGCCATGTATTCAGTTTAGATGGTCTCAACAACACATTACTATCTCAAGGCTGCATCCTTCAAACTGCTCGCACTGTGGGAACGGTGGGCAGAGCATACCTTCGGAGGACAGGGAAGGGGTCAGGAGCCTTCAATTGCCCTGGTCCAGCTTGTGGGTCAACTGGGGGTCACGTGCTCTTGATAACCATTTCCAACAGATTCAGTTACAACCAGTGAATTAGTTAAACCAATGTTTATTTCTGGCTCACATAAGTCTCCACATTGTAAGTCTCCTGTATGTCGATATGGCATCCTTACTCTGGAAATCAGGTCCACAGAGCCTCCCACAGCTGAAATGTTGGTTTCAGTGACAGGAAGAAGGAAGCACTACAGTGTCACATATTGCAATGAATACTCCCAGGAGAACTTCCCTGATGGTCCAGTGGTTAAGTATCCTGTTTCCAATGCAAGGGACGCAGCTTCAATCCCTGGTCTGGGAAGATTCCACATGCCCATGTGCCCTAGAGACTGTGCTCCCGAAGCCACAGCAAGTGAGAAACCAGTGAACCACAACTAGAGAGTAGGCCCTGCTCCCCACAACTAGAGAAACCCTGAGTGCAACACGAAGACAGCGCAGCCAAAAATAAAAATTAAAAAACAAAAACAAAACTTCCAGGAGTAAATGTGTCATCCCTGCCTACATTTTATCGGCCAAAGCAAGTCACGTGATTGACCATGATCAACCTCAAGAAGGAAGAGAAGGGCATGTCCACCGTGTTCCTGTACTGAGGACAGGGGATTATCAGAGAAGAGCACTCCCAGGTAATGAAAAGGAGAGGAGAGGTAGCAAGGAGACAAATTTAACAACTCGTTAGCTGTCAGAGTGGAGAAGGAAAAGAAGTTGAACCTCAAACTATTCTGAGTCACTTTCCTTGCATGTGACTGTTTCAGGTTGTAATGGAGAGATAGTGAGAGGACTTTACAAGAGGGACACAGAGGTGGGGAAAGGGCTGATCTACGGGCTTAGGGGGAGAGGAGAGTTTGGAAGACAAATTTTCCCCTACTTTTGTACTCAGGTTCTGGATTTAACATCTGAGCTCCGAAGGGAGATCTTTTATGTAACAGGAACCCAGGATTGCTGGAGACCTTACTCTTCTCCCTCGTCTGGGGTACTGTGGGCTATTACACAGACTATGTTGTCTGGTCTTTACTTCCTAATGGTGCGGGGGTGAGGGGAAGTGTTTGTGCCTGCAGTTTAGGGGAATGAGTTGAACCCTGCAGAGTATTTCCGAAGGACGCTGGTTAAATATGGATGCCTGGGTAGGGCTGGGTTTGTGAGGAAACTGAGGGCTTTCTTTTGGGGGGTGGATCATTATCTAGTGGGATCACAAACCTGGGGTATTCACGTAGGTCTAGGAAGCTTTCCAAGGGTAGTATTAGCTTGGACTAGGGAGAGAAAGTTGAGGGTATTCACCAGTCCTCGGGGAGTCCCATCAGTCCCCGCTGGATTGGCTGAGCTGAGCATCACCCTGCAGCGCCCCTGTTGCACCTGTCAGCACTGTGTCCGCCTAACCCCTGGACACGAGCTCGCTCAGTACTCTCTCAGGGCTCTTGGGCACTTGGAAAAATATATGGTTCTGACCCTGGGCTCCATGGCATGTGGGGACATGTGCAGGCCATGTTGGGTCCCCTCCATCTAGATACACTTTCTTGTTGGACTTTCTTCTCTGCTGTCTCAGTAAAATTCTGGACAATCAGAATACAAATTGCCAAGGGAGAGGTGGAGGGTGGGGAATGGATTGGGAGTTTAGGATTAGCAGATGCAAACTACTATACACAGCATGGATAAATGACTAGGCCGTGCTGTATAGCACAAGGACTTATATCCAATATCCTGTGATAAGCCATAATGGAACAGCATGTGTATGTAGAACGGAATCATGTTGCTGTACAGTAGAAATAAACACATTGCAAATCAACTATACTTCAATAAAATCTTTTGAAAAAAGATAATAAATAAAATGCTGGGTGAATGACCATAAGGGTCTGGGGTCTGTGAGGTTTCACCTGAGCCTGGAGGCAGCAGCAGGTGGTTGGCAGAGGGTCGGGGGGACGCGGCGCTGCTGTCCACAGATTCTCATCATGGAGAGAGGACTCGCCCTCGGGTGACTGTTGTCTCTCCTCTGCAGCAGGAGTGCAGCCAGGCGAGGTCAGGGCGGGGGGCACGCAGCAGGGACTTCTGCTCGGTGACCCAGTCAAGCATCTGCCTCTTCTGCTTTTGTGCTCACCTCTCCCCATCACCAGTTGTACTTCCCCTAGTTTTATCTTACTTTAGGCATGGGAAAATACTAGCTATTTTTCTTCCAAATATATTGTTTTTGCCAAGATTTCAGGTTTTGAAAACTCAAAAGGCAAGAAGTTGCCTCTTTTGTTTTGTAGTATAATCCCATCCCCGAGGCAGCGCGCCAAGAAAGCCTGTGTGGGGAAAGGTTCACAGGTAACAGGAACTAGAGAGAAGGGAAAACATTTCAGTTAACACATCAAAATATTATCCTGCTACAAACACAAACAGAAAGTGTTAATTATCATTAACGTGCATGTTTATGCTCACAAGAACTATTTGATTTCTTAGTGTATATCATATCTTACCAATCAGACTCTACCCTACCTATTGGTAAAATAGTACTTGACACAGAGTAAGAGCTCAATAAATGCTTTATTTGATTACCTTCAAACGTTCATAAATGGACTACTCCTTACTCAGTCCTGTCCCTGCCATTCGAGGGACAGAGCTGCCTCTCTACCCTGTCAGCCCTGTGTAGAAAGGGGAGCCCTATGTTCCTTGGGCCACATGAAAGATGCCCCATGCTCTTCTAAATGTGCTCATGCTATAACATCCATTATATTTTGATCTTTTGCCTCAGTGGCTTTAAGAAATCAAGACAGAGGTTTCTAAACAAAATTTATCCACTTAATATTTTATTACACATTCTTTTCTATGCTAAACCTGTACATTTTTATTTATCCAACAGTTTTTTGGGGGGATGTAGACATGAAAATATTGCTAAATTTAGAAACTCTACTTAGAAATGGCAATTCCCTACTCAAAATTAGTAAATTATGATGATTATACTTCTGTTGATGATCGCAGATGAGACAGTGTGGTTTTATAAATGGGAGAAAAATTGTTCACCTTTTCTTCCATCTTGTGTGAGAGCATTAGAAAACTCGGTTGCTGTAAATGTAATCACATAGGAGTGAGTACTTTTCCTGGACTATAGGTTCTCACCCCAATCCTTTAGGTTTAAATGAATATAATTCACCCAGTGATAATTACTGTTTCACTTCTGTAAAGTGAAGGAGTTGGTGCAGATAATCTGAGATCCATTCTATCTTGAATGTTGGTCCATCTGTAACTGAGAGAACTTGCTGGGACTTCCCTTGTCAGTCCAGTGGTTAGAATTCTGAGCTTCCACTCCAGGGGGCACAGGTTTGATTCCTGGTCAGGGAACTAAGATCCCACAAGCTGTGTGGTGCAGGAAAAAAAGATCTTACTGTATAGATCTTCCTTCTCATCAACACTTTCATTTCTCTCTTCCCATGTTCATCGTCATATTAAAAAAAAATTCTTTCAATCGTGAGTTTTGATAATCAACCGTTTGAAATGTGCTCATATACGCTTTTGAATATTTGAAGCTCAGGAGGCCTGAAAGACAGAGTTTTGACTTCAGACCATCCAGAGTGACATGGGAGAGGCAGATAATCTCTTGGAGCCTCAGTTTCACATCTGTAAAATGATGGACAAAATATGTTCTTCTGGATTGTATTTTCCTTGCAAGATGAAATGACTCTGTGGGGAAAAGCAAAGCCTGGCCCATGATAAGCTATCCGTGTCTCCTTCTTTTGCAGTCTCTAAGCCCTTCTCATTGATGTGCAAGTTTCCAACTCGAGAGGGAATACGTTATAATCAGCTGAGAGCCAGACCTCCAAGTGGGCCCTAGATGCACACTCAGGTAGGAAGAGGACACAGGAGGGCACTAAAGATAAACTTGGCCCCTTGACAACTTTATCAGGCCTAACCCTGCGGCTGCTGTTGCTGCTGCTACTGCTGTTGGTGATGATGATGATACTGATAAAATGTTTTGGTCCCATTTGGGGGAACCCTTTGAACTCAGACAAATTGCACAGGAATGAGACAACTACCAGTTATGTAGTTGGCAGCTCACATCAAGTAAGGGAAATTTCCACTGCAGAGAAGCTGTACTGGGATAAGTCACTGGGATTGAAAACAAGCCGGTTAAACTTAGCTCAGCACAGCATAAAAGCACATTGAAAAATTCCCTCTAAATAGAAGCTGGAATGTTCAGGGTGGGTTTAAGTCATGGGACCTGGCATGCAGCCTTCTGTTGATGGTAGGGATTGGGCCTCTTCTTGAAAAAATGAATAAGTAAAGAAACATGATATAATGACTAACAAATTGTATTTGCAGAGCCTGCTTACATTAGTGTGGGGAACGTAGGGACTTTATTTTGTTTTTCTTTGTGTCCCCGGAGATTAGAACAGTGCCTGACACATAGTGGGTGTTGCCTAAATATTTGTGAAAGGAAGTAAGCAAATGAATACATATAATGTTGAGTGGTGATAAATGTTCTGAAGAAAGTAAAGCAGGGTGTGAGGATAGAGTCCCACAGGAATACAACTCTAGTAAGAGAGGTCACGAATGCTTTTCCCTGCAGATAGCATTGGAGCAGAGACCAGAAGGCAGTGAGGGAACGAGTCTTACAAGGATTAGCCTTGTGAACAAAGGAAGCTGCAAGTGCAAATGTCTTGAGAACATAATGGGATCTTAGATTCTACATTTCAACAAGGTTTCAAGCAGTCAGTGCTAATGCAACTGGTCCACAGACCACACTTTGAGTAGCAAAGGTTTGGTCTAGAACCTAAACATGGAGTCTGTAGTTGATATGAGGAGGTCAAGGGACTGAGAGGCAAGATCACTGCATGAGAAAAAGATGAGAAGCTGCCTATGCAAAATAATATTATTATGTAAAATGGATATTAAAAATATCAGTAGTATTTTCCTCAGTGCAAATACTATCCCATTCCTCAGTGAAAATAAATCCCATTTCAGGTGATTTACATCCCCTTCTTTTTATTTCGATTGTTCCAAAATTTCCACTGTGTGTATCAGAAAAAAACTTTATTTTAAAAAGTTAATTTTAAAGCAGGATATGTTTTTACTTAAGACACTGAGTTCAAAATGTATGAAAACATTTCTAATTAAAAATTGTTTACAGACATATGGAAATCGACTGAGGTTTGTTAGAAAAAGCTTCATAGAGGGGATGGTTTTGAAATGAGTCTTGATGTCTAAGTAGGTGAAATCTAAGTTGGCGCTCTTAGCAACTTCTCTCTTATGTTCCTGTCCTCAGGTGGCAATGGGGACACATGGAGGGCATGAGTGGAGCGCTAGTTATCTATTGCTATATAACAGATTATCCCAAAACTCAGTTGCTGGAAACAACAAACATTGTCTCACAGTTTCCGTGGTTCAGAAATTTGGGAGCAGCTCAGCTGGGTGACTCTGACTCATATTTCTGCTTTGTTCTATTTATTTAGTCTCTGTGTGCAGTCCATACTCCAGGAAAGGGGGATTAGAGTCTACCTTTTAAAAGGAGGAGTGTCAATGGATTTGTTCATATATTTTAAAGCCATCACAGGAGGAAAGGTGTGTGATAGTTCATGGGCATTCTAATTTTCACTTAAAGTGGGCTGTTACCATTATAAAATAAACACAGCTTGCTTTGTTAGACACTGAGTGTACCTGATATTTAGCAGAGTATGAGGGGGGAAAGATGAAGAGTAAGAAGATATGATAAGTAAAACAGGGACCTTGGGTGGAATCTACAATGCAAACAGTAAGTCCCATAAAGGATTGAAGCTGAAGAGTAATAGGATCATGCCTCTGTTTTAGAAATCACTCTGACTGCCAGTGGTTAGAACCTAGAGGGATGGAGTGGGTAAGACTGCACTTAGAGAGACATCTGGAATATTCTGTGTAAGAGATTGAACTAGGTTGGTTACACAAATGATGTAGAAGAAGAAATGTGAAACAGATAACGTTGAGGTGTGCTGGCCAGGCCTGGACTGTGCAGGCCTGCAAACCTGACACGTGCCCAGCCTTATGACCAAAGAGAGAACCCAGAGTCAGTGACAGACATCAGTGGTTAATGGATGGGGGAGCTTATATATCTGAAGCCAGGTCCTGGAGCAGCCCCCTCCCCCAGCTCCACAGCACAGGGCAGGCGGAACAGGACAGAGGTCTTCACTGATGGTGGGGGAGGGGAGATTACCAGTTAAAGGGGAACTGAGTTTGGCTCATCATTGTCAGAGAAACCAGAAGAGGGGGGTCCTCCTGACTGCTCCTTTGATAAACTATCAGAGTGGAGATAGCTCTGATCTAACAATCTGAACAGCTGGGGCCAGGGGCAAGTACTCAGGCATTTACTGATTAGGCTCTATGATGTAGAGGGAAGGTCAGTCAGGTGAGTAGAGTCTAGGGGGGGCAGGGACTGGTTGGGCAGGGGATGTACAAAGGGCAGCCATCTTGGAAACAGCCACTGAGTGGCTTTGTCTTACACACAGTGAGGAGGTGGTTTGTTCTTGGTTCAGTAATTGCTTGGATGTGGAAAAGCAGTCAGAAGAGATGAGATCAGAAGAGAGGGAAGCTAGAATGAGTCCAAGGTTTCTGGCTTAGGTGATTGAAAGGATATAAAAAGGAAATACTGGACATATTTTATCCTGGGAGGATGGTAAGGGAAGATTACAGATGTAGATTTGGAAAAGCTTTGACTGAAGTAATTGTGGAGACAGAGGTGGAGAGAGCTGTGGACAGTTGGATGGTAGATCTAGAGCTTAGCAGATAAACTAACAGCGAGTAGAATAATCACAGAGCTTCCTCCATATAACACCACCGGGAAACACTGTGGAAAGTTCCAGTCTTCTTGGTTGCTTACTCTGGAAGCATAATAAGCTGAAGAGGAAGGAGCAGAGAGCCCCTTCAGAAACAGGCCTGGGGGTGCCTGCCTTCCTGGCCCAATGACCCGGTCACTTGAGAACAAGAGAGATGCCACAGGAGGCACACCGAGTGGGCATCTTAGAGGGGCAGGAACCCCTCAGCCTGAATATTGTACTGTCTCTTTGAGGAGGAGGAGGAGGAGAAGGAAAGTGTTGGGTAAGGTATCAAGTTAACAATCCCTGTCTGGAGTGTGGTTGTTATCTCGAACATCGTCTCCACCTCTGATCCTGACTGTGCAGTGTGTCCAGCCACTTCTTTCCATCTCTAGATGTGATGCCTTGATGCCGGGGTTGAAACACAAAATACTTACAAGGCAGGCAATGAGCGCAGCCCAGCCATTGCAGAGAGCGGTACATTTGGCCAAAGGAAGTGGTTGCCTCTCAGCTCCTGGACTTTTTTTGTAAGGTGGCAGCGTGGGCCTGGTTGCCAGATATTCTTTTTTGTGTGTGTGTGAATTTTTTGGTGAGGTTTTCACACTTTTAAGTGTTGGGTAAATTATATTTAAAAACCAAAAACCAAATAAAACATGTCTGCAGGCTTTAACCAACCCCTAGTTCACCAGCAGTTGTCATTAGTCTGAACACCTTATTTGTGTCCTTCTATATCATGCTTAATTGTGTTTTTCTATTTATGTTTCCTACTGTGACCACTAGCTTTGTGTGAGTTGCTTTTATGTGTTTGCTTTTTTGTTTTTATTTTCTAAGAGAAAGTATAATGGGTCAGACTCTATATATTTATGAATCTTATTTCTGGAAACTGAACAGAACTGTGTGAGGTACTGAAATCCTTCAGGCTTTCAGGGACCTAAAACAACAGACCACACAGAAAACAGCATATTCCTCTGGCAGATTCGGGCCTCACAATTGAATCGGGAGAGAAATAGCCAAGATGCACTTGGCCACATCTTGGTGATGACTCTTCTAATAACCTCACAGATTATTTAAAGTAGACCCTGTATTAACAGTAGAATAAAACATCAAAGTCATTTCATGAAGGTAGTAATTCCCATGATGAAAAAACACTCTTGCCAGTGCTCAGGGCTCTAAATATATATAAGTTTAAATTGAATGAGGAATGAGGTAAGAGAAAATACAGGAAGAAAACTAATGAGGGAAAATAGAGAAATACATGAGATAAAAAGAATGTAATAGCATTACCCATGGATATTATGGAGCCATATGTCTTAGATTTATAGAAGAGAAGCACAGTTTCTCTCATCATATTCCGCATTCCCCTACTTTCTTTCTTTCTTATCCTATGGGGCAGAGTTGCCACAGATTCTAGGACACTGGACTATGTTTGCCAGTAGGTGCATTAAAAGATCATGGACTATTCATTAAAGGATTATGGACAAGGTCCACATGAAGAATTGCATATAAATTTTCATAGCAGCTTTATTCATAATAGCCAAAACTGGAAACAGTTTAAATGTCCATCAGTGACTGGATTGGTACTCAGCAGCAAAAAGAAACAAACTGCTGATATACATATATATATATATGTAGGCTTCCCTGGTGGCTCAAATGGTAGAGATTTTGTCTGCCAATTCAGGAGACCCAGATACAATCCTGTGTCAGGAAGGTTGCCTGGAGAAGGGCATGGCAACCTACTCCAGTATTCTTTCCTGGAGAATTCCATGGACAGAAGAGCCTGGTGGGTTACAGTTCATGGGATCACAAAAGAATCAGATATGACGGAACAACTAACACTTTCATGACTCATAAAACATTCTGTTAAAGAGAAGTCAGAGTCCAGAGAGTTCATACTATATGATTCAATTCCTATGAAACTCTAGAAGAGGCAAATCTAATGTATAGGGACAGAGAACCGACCAGTGGTTGCTTGGGGCTTCTGGTAGTGAAAAGTGAAAATGAAAGTCGCTCAGTCCTGTTGGACTCTTTGCAACTCCGTGAACTGTAGACTGCCAGGCTCCTCTGTCTGTTGAATTCTCCAGGCCATAATACTGAGTGGGTAGCTGTTCCCTTCTCCAGGGGATCTTCCCAACCCAGGGATTGAACCCAGGTCTCCCGTATTGCAGATGGATTCTTTACCATCTGAGCCACCAGGGAAGCCCGGTGCTTCTGAGAGGGGGCATGGAATACAAAAGAGCATGAAGGAATTTTCAGGAGGGATGGATTATATTTTGATATTTGCAGTGGTTACATGTATGATTCGGAGAAGGCAATGGCACCACACTCCAATACTCTTGCCTGGAAAATCCCACGAATGGAGGAGCCTGGTAGGCTGCAGTCCATGGGGTCACTAAGAGTCGGACATGACTGAGCGACTTCACTTTCTCTTTTCACTTTCATGCATTGGAGAAGGAAATGGCAACCCATTCCAGTGTTCTTGCCTGGAGAATCCCAGGGATAGGGAAGCCTGGTTGGCTGCCGTCTATGGGGTCACACAGAGTTGGACACGACTGAAGTGACTTAGCATAGCATAGCATAGCTCATGTATGATTATAATTTCAAAACTCACCACACTTACACTTCAAATAGGTATATATTATTTTATGTAAATTACACCTCCATACAGTTGATTTAAAGCAAAGGTCTTGAATAAAGATTGCATCTCTGGTGCTCTCCTGTACTGCAGAAGCTGTTGTTAAATCTAGCTCTCCTTTCTGCTTCTATGTGACCTGAAGGAGGGGAAACTCAGGCCCTTCCCACTTAGGACACATCCAGCTAACCTTTTGCTCACATCCTGCATCATGAAGCCTCATGTGTTTGGGTTTTTGTCTTTGTTTATGGCAGGTTCGTGTGTGCATGTTCAGGTGCTTCAATCATGTCTGACTCTTTACAACCCCATGTACTTAGCCTGCCAGGCTCCTCTGTCCATGGAATTTTCCAGACAAGAATACTGGAGTGAATTGCCATTTTTCTCCTCCAGAGGATCTTCCCGACCCAGGGGTCGAACCCACATCTCTTGCATGTCCTGCATCGGCAGGTGGGTTCTCAGCACCACCTGGGAAGCCGTTATGGCAGGTGAGGTGTGGTGAAATCTTGAAGTTGACTTTGGACTTTTGGGGAGAAAAAGTGTTCCCTTTCTAAGCCTTCAGAGTCACGCAGGTGCCCCAGCCCAGCTTACAAGGGTCCTGCATTGGGGTAAGAGCCTAGACTTAACTGAGACTGGAACCCTTACTTTGCTTTCTTTTACCATTGTTCTGTAAGTACACAGCTCCTTCAGGGATGTTTTGGAGAAAGACAGCTGAGGTTTAGGACTTGATTTTGGTAATCCTAAAACTCTTGTATAAATACTATCTAAACATCATAATTATTTCTAAAATAAGTCTTTCTTAGGCACCCTGTGCTCATTCAGGCCTCAATGCCTTTGTACATATCATTGCTACGAGCAGGAATGTCATTCTCCAGCCTGAATACATCTCTGACTTGTCAGATACTTATTTTTCAAGAAAATAGCTTGAGTCATTGTCCCTAATCTTTCCCACCCACCAGTCCAAAAGCAGGTTATTTCTTGCTCCATGGTACAAAAGAGGAGAAAGCGTCTTGAGAGTCATACAAATCTGAGTTCAAATCTTGACCTGCCACTTAGGCTAAAGTTATTTAACATCTCTGAGTCCCATTATGTATGTACATACATATACATATATGTATACTTACATATATGTAGTCACTGAGGTTTAGAGATTGGTAGACATATTTATGTGTTTTTTTCAATTCTAAAATGACAATAATTCCTACATTTTAGGCTGTTGTTTAGATCAATAAACTGATTGATAGATTAGGTAGATGATATGAAATAAAATACATGATTTACCAAATAAAGATGCATAAAATATTCTAGTTATTATTATTAGACACCAGTGGCAGAAACACCAGGCTGTTCTTGCATCTGGGTGTGGACATATGGCCTGTAAACAATGAAATGTGAGTGCTGTGTGTCACTCTTGGGACAAGGATTTTAGAAGAAGATGTCTCTTCTCCATCTCTTTTTCCCCTTTCTGCTGGCTGGAGGCAGAAGACAAAGCGACTCTAGGAGATGGTGGGACCACAAGCTAGATGGAGCCACAAGTCCTTAAATCACTACCTGGAGCAAAGCCGTCTCTCACTCAGCAACATCTGCACTGGATTATATAAGGAAGAAACAAGCTTAATTTGTACTGGGTCCCTGAGACTCTGGGGATTATATATTATGGCAGCATGTGTTAATTACTCTTGTGAATTTAGGAATGGGCACTTTGAAGTGAGGCTGAATGTAAGAAAAACCTAAAATAAGTTGCATCAGCTCAGCAGTTGGAGGGTGGGTGGCAAAGGCACTGGTGTGGAAGTCTGGGAAGGTGGAGACCAGTGGAGGTGATGGCAAAGCATTTGGTAAATCTGTTGCTACTAATAATTTAAAAGGCAGGCCAAGTGCCTGATAAGCCTTTGTCTCCAAGGAAGAGGATGGTTATCACTTACTGCATTTAACAAGGTATAATAAGACAGAGATCTCAGATAAGAACTGGTTTGTGTATGAGAGCAGAAATGAAAGGGAGCAGATGGAGTCCAGAAATTTGTTGCTTAATAGGACTGGAAGAGAGAAAGCTACTCTTTGGCTCCAATTAGTAGAAGATACAACTGAAAAAAGACTTTGAGTAAGAGATGCACTTAAAAATCTCAATTTAATAGATGCCATGCTAGCTTCTATCAGTTCAGTTCAGTTGCTCAGTTGTGTCTGACTCTTTGCTGGTTTGTGTTGGCTTCCCTGTCCATCATCAACTCCCGGAGTCCACCCAAACCCATATCCATAGAGTCGGTGATGCCATCTAACCATCTCATCCTCTGTCATCCCCTTCTCCTCCTGCCCTCAATCTTTCCCAGCATCAGAGTCTTTCCAGTGAGTCAGCTCTTTGCATCAGGTGGCCAAAGTATTGGAGTTTCAGCTTCAGCATCAGTCCTTCCAATGAACACCCAGGACTGATCTCCTTTAGGATGGACTGGTTGGATCTTCTTGCAGTCCAAGGGACTCTCAAGCGTCTCTCCAACACCACAATTTAAAAGCATCAATTCTTCAGTGAGCAAAGCTCACTTTCTTTATAGTCCAACTCTCACATCCATACATGACCATTGGAAAAACCATGGCCTTGACTAGACGGACCTTTGTTGGCAAAGTAATGTTTCTGCTTTTTAATATGCTGTCTAGGTTGGTCATAACCTTTCTTCCAAGGAGTAAGCATCTTTTAATTTCATGGCTGCAATTACCATCTGCAGTGATTTTGGAGCCCCCAAAATAAAGTCAGCCACCGTTTCTACTGTTTCCCCATCTATTTTCCATGAAGTGATGGGACCAGATGCCATGATCTTCATTTTCTGAATATTAAACTTTAAGCCAACTTTTTCACTCTCATCTTTCACTTTCATCAAGAGGCTCTTTGGTTCTTCTTCACTTTCTGCCATAAGGGTGGTGTCATCTATATATCTGGGGTTATTGATATTTCTCCTGGCAATCTTGATTTCAGCTTGTGTTTCCTCCAGCCCAGCGTTTCACACGATGTACTCTGCATATAAGTTAAATAAGCAGGGTGACAATATACAGCCTTGACGTACTCCTTTTCCTATTTGGAACCAGTCTGTTGTTCCATGTCCAGTTCTAACTGTTGCTTCCTGACCTGCATACAGGTTTCTCAAGAGGCAGGTCAGGTGGTCTGGTATTCCCATCTCTTTCAGAATTTTCCACAGTTTATTGTGATCCACACAGTCAAAGGCTTTGGCATAGTCAATAAAGCAGAAATAGATGTTTTTCTGGAACTCTCTTGCTTTTTCCATGATCCAGCGAATGTTGGCAATTTGATTTGTGGTCCCTCTGCCTTTTCTAAAACCAGCTTGAATATCTGGAAGTTCACAGTTCACATATTGCTGAAGCCTGGCTTGGAGACTTTTGAGCATTACTTTACTAGCGTGTGAAATGAGTGCAATTGTGCGGTAGTTTGAGCATTCTTTGGCATTGCCTTTCTTTGGGATTAAAATGAAAACTGACCTTTTCCAGTCCTGTGGCCACTGCTGAGTTTTCCAAATTTGCTGGCATATTGAGTGCAGCACTTTCACAGCATCATCTTTTAGGATTTGAAATAGCTTAACTGGAATTCCATCACCTCCACTAGCTTTGTTCGTAGTGATGCTTTCTAAGGCCCACTTGACTTCACATTCCAGGATGTCTGGCTCTAAGTGAGTGATCTCACCATCATGATTATCCATGTTGAAGATCTTTTTTGTACAGTTCTTCTGTGTATTCTTGCCACCTCTTCTTAATACCTTCTGCTTCTCTTAGGTCCCTACCATTTCTGTCCTTTATTGAGCCCATCTTTGCATGAAATGTTCCTTTGGTATCTCTAATTTTCTTGAAGAGACCTCTAGTCTTTCCCATTCTATTGTTTTCCTCTATTTCTTTGCATTGATCACCAAGGAAGGCTTTCTTATCTCTCCTTGCTATTCTTTGGAACTCTGCATTCAGATGTTTATATCTTTCCTTTTCTCCTTTGCTTTTCGCTTCTCTTCTTTTCACAGCTATTTGTAAGGCCTCCTCGGACTGCCATTTTGCTTTTTGGCATTTCTTTTTCTTGGGGATGGTCATGATTCCTATCTCCTATACCATGTCTCATACCTCCATCCATAGTTCATCAGGCACTCTGTCTATCAGATCTAGTCCCTTAAATCTATTACTCACTTCCACTGGATAATCATAAGGGATTTGATTTAGGTCATACCTGAATGGTCTAGTGGTTTTCCCTCCTTTCTTCAATTTCAGTCTGAATTTGGCAATAAGGAGTTCATTATCTGAGCCACAGTCAGCTCCCGGTCTTGTTTTTGCTGACTGTATAGAGCTTCTCCATTTTTGGCTGCAAAGAATATAATCAGTCTGATTTCGATGTTGACCATCTGGTGATGTCCATGTGTAGAGTCTTTTCTTGTGTTGTTGGAAGAGGGTGTTTGCTATGACCAGTGTGTTGTCTTGGCAGAATTCTATTAGCCTTTGCCCTGCTTCATGCTGTACTCCAAGGCCAAATTTGCCTGTTACTCCAGGTGTTTCTTGACTTCCTACTTTTGCATTCCAGTCCCCTATAATGAAAAGGACATCTTTTTTGGGTGTTAGTTCTAGAAGGTCTTGTAAGTCTTCATAGAACTGTTCAACTTCAGCTTCTTAAGTGTTACTGGTTGGGGCATAGACTTGGATTACCATGATATTGAATGGCTTGCCTTGGAAATGAACAGAGATCATTCTATCGTTTTTGAGATTGCATCCAAGTACTGCATTTCAGACTCTCTTGTTGACCATGATGGCTACTCCATTTCTTCTAAGGGATTCCTGCCCACAGTAGTAGATATAATGGTCATCTGAGTTAAATTCACCCATTCCAGTCCATTTGAGTTCTCTGATTCCTAGAATGTCGGTGTTCACTCTTACCGTCTCCTGTTTGACCACTTCCAATTTGCCTTGATTCATGGATCTAACATTCCAGGTTCCTATGCAATATTGCTCTTTACAGCATCGGACCTTGCTTCTATCACCAGTCCCATTCACAACTGGATGTTGTTTTTGCTTTGGTTCCATCCCTTCATTCTTTGTGGAGTTATTTCTCCACTGATCTCCAGTAGCATATTGGGTACCTACAGACCTGGGGAGTTCCTCTTTCAGTGTCCTATCATTTTGCCTTTTTATACTGTTCATGGGGTTCTCAAGGCAAGAATACTGAAGTGGTTTGCCATTCCCTTCTCCAGTGGACCACATTCTGTCAGACCTCTCCACCATGCTAGCTTCTATAGAGGCTACAAAATACCTAGGGACTGTTATTTACCCTCAAAGAGTGTGCAGTTTATTAAAAGGATCAGATCAGATAGATCAGTTGCTCAGTCGTGCACTCTTGCTACCCCATGAACTGCAGCACGCCAGGCCTCACTATCCATCACCAGCTCTATACAGCATATATAAATAACTGTAGTAGACACAGTTAATCATGGGAATATCTGTGGCTATAAATAATGGGGCCTTCCCATATGATGCTAATGATAAAGAACCCACCTTCCAATGCAGGAGACATGAGAGATATGGGTTCGATCCATGGATTGGGAAGATTCCTTGGAGAAGAGTATGGCAGACCACTCCAGTATTCTTGCCTGGAGATTGCCACGGACAGAGGAGCCTGGTGGGCTACACAGTCCGTGACATTGTAAAGAGACACGACTGAAGCAATTTGGCATGCATGCATAAATAATTAAGGAATTACAACCTTCTGGGGCAAGGGGTTCTCTGAGAGAAGGGGCTCTCAAGGGGGCTGGGAAGCTTGGACCTTGGTTACTTTTCAAGCCCTCAGACCCATGAATGAATGAAATTTGGTCGTCTTTCATACTCTTCTTTCCCTTTTTAAAATACCAGAGTTCAGGTTTGGTCTGTGGAGTTGCAGCTGACACCCAGGGCCCTGAGGGACCCCTCCATCCAGCCCATGACTTCCCTATTGAATTTTTCCCTGACTGCACAAGTAGTTCAGGCTGAGACCTGCTGAGCTTCCCTCCTCAGGGACTCAATTCTGTAAAGAGAGATGAAGACCCTGCTTACCCTCCTGAGTCCTCAACTGCCCTGGGGCTATGAGGCATTCCAGACTGTGAAGCACTGTGTGTTTGCAGAGGTTGCTTGCTTTTATTGTTTCTTGTTTCTTTTTTTTTTTTTTTAAAATAATCATCTTTGGGCAAAGAATAAGACCTTGCAAGTTCTTAGTGTTTCCTGGCATGAGCCTAGCACCCTTTTAGCTTGTTTTTATTGCCTCTTTGGCTGCCTGCACAGAGCACTTATCTAAATATAGAATGGTACACTGCTGTGGACAGGACTGGAATAAGATAACATTTTCTTTCCAATCAATTCCCTTGCATCTTCTAGTGAACGCTGGGTACTGTTCTTTGCTCAGAGTGGCAAGAGTGGGGAGCAGAAAAGAAACGATATTGAGTCGTGGAGCTTTCCAAAGTAGAAGTTACTCGCTGCAAGGCCTTCTGAAGTAGCAAGGTCACGGTAATTGGTGCTCTGGGCTATCTCTCCCGTGACCTTGGGCGAACCATACAATGCTGGTTGGCGGCACCCACCTATGCTTTGGCAGCAGGGTGGTGTAGTGCAAGGAGCAGAGGCTGCAGCAGACCCAGAGTGGATCTGCTGCCAGTTCCTTATTTTAAGGGTGACCTGGAGTAAGTTACTTAATCTCATCTACAGAATAGGTGGTACTAATAAAATCTGTCTCTTAGGGCTCTTATAGGGGTTAGATGAGATGAATATACGTAAACTACCCAATACATTTTCAAGAAATGGCAGCTATTATTTTTGTAGGCTGCTATTTTATAGCATCACTATTTCAAATGCGGCCATATTTTCTATTTTGTTTCTGGAGAAATTATGTAAATTTATTTTTTGTAATAACAAAAAGCAGCTCTCACCCACCATATTTGTATATGAATCAGATACAAGCCTCTTACTCCCCTCATTCATTCTGGTGAAAGGGTTTCATTGCTGGGGGCAGCACGACGTAATGGTTAGAGCAGAGGCTTTGGCATGAGTCTTTGGGGCGCACATCCTAGGCTGTGATCTTGAGCAAGTTGCTTGATTTCTCTGGGATGCAGTCCTTTATCTGCAGTTCCAAAATGAGGCTTTTTATGAGCTTTATCCCACTTAGTAGAAATCTTCCTAATTTTGATGTAGAAATATTGTGACTGAGTCCAGGGGACTCCCCAAAATCCTGAGGGGGGTTCTAGGATATATGTTCATATGCCATACATTCATATACTGAATTCTGAATTTCAAAGCTTATCTGGCTCCAAGAGTTTTGGAAAGGGAGCCGTGACACACTCTCATAAGTTGTGTTCATGTAGTTGAACCACCAGAATTTTCACATACTTTATATTCTCTGTTCAGGCAGTGATCTGCTGGACACAAAATTCTAACCTCTTCTTCAGCTTCTGCAGCACAGGAGGTCATGTCTGGTCTTTCCTTTGGCCTAGCTTCTTGCTTTCCTGAATTCAGTGATCAGTGCTCTGCTCTTGTTCCTAACTGCCAGTTCCTCTCTGACTTTTCTACTAGCTACCCTACGTTCATACCCACGAGCTCTCTGTGTTTCCACTTCTCCTTCTATTAAAATAGCAACACCAACAACTTGCTGGCAGTGAAATTTTGGACAAATTATTTTACCCTCAATTTATTCAGCAGCAAAATGTAAAGACTGCCCTGAACTTGTGGTGGGGACTCAGTGAGGTTACTATGAACTGAATTGTGTTCTAGCAAAGGTCATGTGTTGAAGCTCTAGTCCCCAGTGTGTCTGTATTTGGAGTTGGAGGCCCCATAAGGAGGTAATCAGGTTAAAGTGAGGTCATAGGGTGAGGCCTTAATTTAATGGGACTAATGCAGGAGGAGAAGGGGATGACAGAGGATGAGATGGCTGGATGGCATCACTGACTCGATAGACTTAAGTCTGAGTGAACTCCAGGAGTTGGTGATGGACAGGGAGGCCTGGCGTGCTGCGATTCATGGGGTCGCAAAGAGTCGGACACGACTGAGCAACTGAACTGAATGTCCTTATCAGAAGAGGAGGAGACACCAGAGATCTTTCACTCTCTCTCTCATCTTGTGTGCCTGGAAGAAAAGGTATATGAGAACACGGTGAAAAAGTACCCTCTGTGAGCCAGGAGGAGAGGCCTCAGCAAAAGCCAAATTTTCTGGCACCTTGATCTTTGGGCTTCTAGCTTTCAGAACTGTAGAAGATTAATTTCTGTTGTGTAAGTTCCCCAGGCTTTAGATTTAGTTATGGATGCTCTAGAAAATAGAAAACCAATACAGAGGTAATTAACATCAAAGGCTTTGCCACAGTAGCTGACACAAGGTGGAGATTCATTAAATGCAGCAATTGCTATTATTGTTGCTTATAATAAAATACCCACCTTTATAGGAGAGAAAGATAATTCTAGAAACCCTGTACCAAACAGTCGCAAATTCACTTTATGCTTCTGATGAGAGATGGAGGACATCAGAAAGAAGGCAAGCCACACTTGCTGAAATTTTCCAATCCTATTTTTGTGTCTCAGTCATAATGATTTGTGTCAAATAACATGACTGCATCTTTCCTCTGAGGAACTTAATGTGCTGATGCCAACTACTTATCCATCAGGCCAATGTTTGCATTGAGGATGAGCAAATAGGATGTCTTAGATGGCTGGGTGCCTGAGACCAGGACTGTGCACAGGGGAGCCCTAATAAAATACGATAATCACATTTGTTCCCCTCTATCTGTAATTTAGATTGTGCAGTCTGGAAGTGGGCCAGAGTGGCCCATTTTAGGAATTGCAGGGTTGAGCCTACAGTACAAGACAGATTTTCCCTTCAGTTGGCCCTGACTAATGGCTGTTCCAGCTCTTTTAGAAGAAGCACAGTTAACTCTGACTCATGGACATATTGGGGAGAGGGACCTCCCAAAACTCCATTCTCTCCCCCAGATTTTGAGGTTCTGGTTTCATGAAGCTGTTTACATTCCTCAGGACACCTCCATCAGACCCTCTCAAGTAGACTTCTGGGCTTCGGCCCTCCACTGGACAGAATGCTGAGGGGGCAGAGAGGCCTCTTACATGCATGTGTGCTAACTTGCTTCAGTCATGTCCAACTCTGTGTGAGCCTGTGGACTGCAGCCCCCCAGGATCCTCTCTCCATGGGATTCTCCAGGCAAGAATGCTGGATTGTGTTGCCATGCCCTCCTCTGCAGCCCTGTGTTAGTGACTATTTCTCTGCTCTCCCACTAAACTGGAGTCCTTTGAAGGCAGGGTCTGTATCTCTTTTGCCTCAGCATCCCCACTGACTTCAAGAGGGCCTATGGACTATAGCCCGCCAGGCTCCTGTGTCCACCAGATTCTCCAGGCAAGAATACTAGAGTGGGTTGCCATGACTTCCTCCAGGGGATCTTCCATACCCAGGGATCAAACCTGCATCTCCTGCATTGGCAGGCAGGTTCTTTAACACTAGCACCACCTGGGAATCCCCTAAGAAGTTTCTTAAGAAACTGCAGTTCTTTTTGTCTTCATTTTTAACCCAAATGAATGCATTAGAGATGGTACTAAAAATCTATGTGGAAAAAAAGAACCATCTGAAATCAGAGTCATTGGTCAGAGTTCTAAGTGGTGTGGAAAGAGAAGAAAATGTGCTGAGTCCTGATAAATGGGAAGGGGATTATATTGGCTTAATTGAAATCAGTTAAAGGAGTTCCTTTTTTCTGTTCCTTTCTCAAATTTGTCTTTAAATCAGAATTGCCCGGTGTCCCCCTGAGCCTACATAAGGCACAGCTTAAATTTCTATTGTTCTTTCCTGTTGCTGCCTCTCCACTGATCCTGGCTTCACAGGGAAGGGTGTTGTAGCCTATAGGATCCCTTTATTCCTCTGTCACAGATGGATGAAGTGTCCAACATGAATCACTAAGCTTATTTCTTTTTGTATCTCCCATATGCTAAGGATTTGTTGTCTGATTCAATATCATTAAATACAAACATTTACTCAATACTCACTCATGCACCAGGCCCTCTTGAAGTCAGTGGGGATGCTAAGACAAATGAGATATAGACCCTGCCTTCAAAGGGCTCCAGTTTAGTGGGAGAACAGAGAAATAGTCACTAACGTGGCTGCGGAGGAGGACAGAGCATGGAGGGGCTTTGAAGGGAGTACCAGGGGATACAGAGGTGACCTTTCAAGAGGGAAAAAAGAAGAGAAGCCCCTTAGCAGGAAGGAAAATGTAACGGGGAAAAAGAAGCAGCTGGCTGACTGTTTTTGAAAGAATCAGTCTTTCTGATGTATGGCCAAAGGCAGCTAAAGATTTTGGTGTAGGTTGCAGACAGCTTAAGCTTGGGTACCAGGAAGTAGCCTCAGTTGGTGAAAGCCTGAGTGGAAGAAACTTTGTCCCATGGAGCAGCACTGTGTAATCATCTGGCACTGAATGGAAGGAAGGAAAGAAGGGAGGAAGGACAGGAATCACCTTATATACTTGGGAAAATATTATATATAAATGGATCTATCTGTCTCCATTCGATAATCTCAACTCCTCTTCTCAGGAGGAGCTAAAAGATTGGTCCATCAGAATCTTTGTTTAGATTTCATAAGATACAATGAATAACCACCAAATTCATTAATTCCCTTATTTCTCAGAATATGAAGGAATGAATTTACCCTGTACAAAACCTGTGAAATTTTGTTGATTTTAAGAAAAGCAATGATAATATGATGTCTTTTACTATATAGGGTGGTATTAAGATGGATAAAGTTAAGTATGAATTATTATATAGTTTGAACACAATAGTTAATTAAACATGTTGGTGGCCAAAATCTGTTCTGTGCTGTGCTTAGTTGCCCAGTTGTATCGGACTGTTTGCGACCCCGTGGACCGTAGCCCATCAGGCTCCTCTGTCTATGGGAATTCTCCAGGCAAGAATACTGGAGTGAGTTGCCATGCCTTCCTCCAGGGGATCTTTCCAACCCAGGGAGTGAACCCAGGTCTCCCGCATTGCAGGCAGGTTCTTTACCATCTGAGCCACCAGGGAAGCCCCAAAATCTGTTATTAATGAGTTGGAATTCTATTCAGGTTGTATCGTTCTAAAAAAAGGTATCCAGAAAGTGCCCTACCATATACCTGTATGCAAGTCTAAAGCACAATTTAAGGATTGCTGTAAGCTTTTCACATGAATTGAGGCCAGTGGCGAAACCTGTACAGTGGCCATTTGGGACAGAAGCAGAGGCAGGGGAAGCAGGAGGTCTTCCTGAGAACACCCACAACCCCTCTAGAGTTTTCTAGCTACATTCTCTTATTTTCTAGCTACATCCCCTAATTTTCTCCCATTAACTCATTGGGCTTAACTAATAAAGTTTGCTTTTGACTTTACCTGCTTATCTTTTTTAAAAACACATCTATAGAGCCAGATTGTGGTGGTAAGGAAATTGACTCAAACTTGCTCAGACCAGACATCACATGACTGAAGTCATGTCTTACTCATCTCTGAACCCTGAGTACCCAGAGTAGATGCTCAATATGTTCATTGTATACATTATCAGGTTTCCTTGATCCACCTATCTTTACCACTAGGAAGCCTAGATCTTCAACAAATATGTATTAATTACCTACTCCTTGCCAGGTGATGCATCAGGCGCTAGATTTATAAGAGTGAGCAAGAGGGACATGACCCTGTCTTCGTGGAACTTGTGGCCCTTAAAGAGAGACAGCAGTTAAATCAAGAATTACAAGAAATTAAGATAACATCACGGTATGGGAAGTTGGGTGCCAAACGGGTCAGTACCAGTGGGACCACATCTGTTGGGGAGGTGGATCAAACGATGTTTCCTGGTAAAAGTGACTCAGAGCAAGTTAGTCAGAGTTCTCAGTTCTCCTAGGATTTATAATCTATTTAGAGAAAGAAAACTGTCATGCGTACAAAAGTAAGAAACAGAATGATGTAAGATACTCTAGACTCAGTATTAGATCATGGGTTATAGATGATAGAAAGGATGAGATCAGGGGGCAAAAGTAGGCATGGACATATTCAGGAGAAAGGTGCTCTTGCCTGTCCTTGAAAGAGGGGTAGCACAGTAGACAGGAATTAGGGGAGAAAAGGCTAAGATGAGAATTGTAATTGGGCAGGTGAGGCCTAGATGACAGAGAGAGGCTGAATTAGGCAAGGCCTGGAACGTCAGGGAGAAACAGAAGTACAGTAAGCACAGTGGTATTGTAGTTATGATTTTTCATAACGTGATAAAAGCTTCTGTCAAGTCCTAGTCTGGGTTAGGGGCTAGGATGGAAAGGCCTACAAGCCATCCTCTTTCTTTACCAGGGAGAAGCACATGGGAAAGGTAACTCAGTCACACCTTCATGTGAACATGTTAATGACAGACATCGAGTAAACAAAGTTAATCATATTTGTTAGCTGCAGGGTCGTTGTCTATGACATGCTCTTATAAGGAGAAACCTGATCTGTCTGGGTTGCTCATTTGTTACAAACCTTGAATCTAAGGATGCTTTGAGCATGGCTTCTAGGAAAAAGTAAAGTAAGTTAGGTAACTATCTGAGTATAAATATGAAGGTACTTCCCAATGACTCTTTTCTGTATAGGTAATGGGGCCACACATATAGCTCAAAGGTTTTTTGTGTTCATCTGGGTAAGAGAATATCTTGATATGTCATAAAAGGGCCTGGAGGGCTGCTTTAGCCTTCAGATCACTCATTGCTTTGCCTGAATCTTGCAATGACTTGTTTCATCGATGTTATTAGGAAAGCTTGAGATGCGGTAAGATCTATTTTTTTACGAGTCTGTTTTAACAACTTGATCCTTTGTGTTTTCTTAGGTACTTAACATATATTGGCTCACATCAACCCTCTAAAGTAGATGCTCAGAGAAATTAATTTGTCCAGTATCACACAGTGAGAGAGCAGCAGGCTTCAAATTTAATCACAGATCTGACTCCCTGAACCATACTGTCCCCACTGCTCTGTATTTCTCTACCTTTTAAACTTGAGTAAAACAGACCAGGTTGTAGGGGCAGAAGTGGGGCAGTCAGGCCCTAGAGGACCACTGGGAAGTCCCACAAGCCCTTGGAGAGCCACTTCCACAAATGAGTATAATCTTAACGAGAAAAGTCTTTCTAGTATAAAACCTGATTCATTTGAGACCCTAAAGGTAGCATTGGTGTCACATTTTCCATGGACATTCATTTCCACCAGAGGCAAAACACTTACATCTCCACTGGGACTCATGGAGAGCTTGTGTGCTATCAGGGGACTAATACCACATTCTTTGAATGCTGAGAGAATAGCTCAAAGACTCTGCCTGTGATCACAATCAGATAACATGAGTTGGAGTTTCTAATTCCATTTTTAGCCCTAAAGCAAGCTGGGCCTTGTGGGAAAGCTTGCTAATCCCTGATGTGTTAGATCAGCCATACTTCACATGGGCTGCTGTTTTATGAGGACATTTGTGGCATTTGTTCACAGCTCTGAGTTTTGTGTGTGTGTGTGTAACAAAGTCCTTTGTAAACATTATGTTCAGTTTCCTTTCAGGGAACTCAAGTTCCTCTTTTTTAAAAAAACTAGTGTATGGACAATGGGAAAGGAAGTAGACCATATCAAAGAATTCGCTTTTCTGGAGAAGTAAGCGATTTAATTCTAGTTGCCTCAGGTCGAGGAGTCTTATTCTTAGGGGAAAACTACCCAGTGCAGCAGCTTGTTGGTGTTGCTGTTCAGTGGCTAAGCTGTGTCCAACTCTTGGCAACCCCATGGACTGCAGCACACTGTTTCTCTGGCCTTCACTAACTCCTGGAGTTTGTTCAAATTCATGTCTATCAAGTCGGAGATGTCATCCAACCGTCTCATCCTCTGTCAATCTCTTCTCCTCCTGCACTCCATCTTTCCCAGCATCGGAGTCTTTTCTAATGAATTGGCCACATCAGGTGGCCAAAGTATTGGAGCTTCATCTTCAGCATCAGTCCTTCCAATGAATATTCAGGGTAGATTTCCTTTAGGACTGACTTGGTTGGATCTCCTTGCAGATCAAGGGACTCTCAAGAGTTTTCTCCAGCACTACAATTTGAAAGCATCAATTCTTCAGTATTTAGCCTTCTTTATGGTGCAACTCTCACAAGCTATGGAAAAACCACAGCTTGACTATACAGACCTTTGTTAGGAAAGTGATGTCTCTGCTTTTTAATATGCTCTCTAGGTTGGTCATAACTTTCCTTCTAAGGAGCAAGCATGTTTCCCTGTTAAAAGCACCACAGGATGTTCATTACTGGGATGTGACAGATTGCCCCATTTCTGGACCTCTCGCTCTGGACTGCCAGCATCTTTAATGAACAGATGGAGCCATCCTCCCTTCCTTGGCTGTATCTGTTTAATCAGCTTTGGAAGGAGCTATCATACCACCAGCTAATAAAAGTCTTAATAAATATCTAAACTGCAATACCACCAGAGAGGTGTTCATGCTATTAGAAAAATCTGACAAAAGAATGCCAGGATTTTTATTTCAAATCAAAGCAGACACAGACCTTGTATCTACCTGTAGCAATATGTTGAGGGCTGCTTTAACTTGAGTCTTACTAAGAAAAGCATAAAGTTTACTCGAGAATTTCTGAAACATATAGATCTGAGCTGAGAGAAGACGTGTGATGTAGACCTTGGGTTTGTCTTCTGGACTCTGCGGACCCACTTCTTAGGCTACACTGTTAATACCCTGCTCTGCTCTCCACTGGGTATTGCTTTCTTGTTTCTAGACCCTTACCATTTTCAGAGTCCTTAGTCTTTGTTTATACTTTTACCCAATGTTCCCTTTAAATGCAACCTTTCTCACTTACAAAGGAAAATGAGATTCTTTCCAGTGCATGGCAAACACCGGCTATTTACTTTGTTTACTGCCAGCTTATTTGCTGATTGTCCTGGGCTCTTCCAAACCCAGCACTGGCTAATCTTTTTGTCCTGCTCTTTTTGTTCTTTATTTTGCCTGTCATGTAATGGAAGAAAATGATAATAAACACATTATTTAAGGAAAAAAAGAATACATTTCAGCTGAATACAAATTTCCTGCAATGAGTTGTAAGGCTGTCTTTGTAACACTGTAGTTCATTGGAATCATCTTGGCTGCAAATAAACAAGTGCTAAACTAATAGTAACTTAAACAAGGAGTAAAACTCTTTTGGGAGGGTGATTAATATAGTTACAAGGTATTAAGGATTCCAGATTGACTATCGGTCATTCTTTAGTCTCTCCCTTGTGGATGTAGATTAACTATCCAGCACTAAGCATTATGTCTTCATACAACACTATCCAAAAGAAGACAGGGAGAAAGTGTACACCATTTGAGTTTTCTCTCTTTCTTAAATAGGGGAGAAAAATTTCCCAAAACTTTACCACATAGAAGATTTCCCCTTAGTATTAAGGGCCTGTGCCTATGCTTTGGGTCACATATTTATACTTTATCTATGATGAAGCTGTGAAAATAACTGCCCTCTTTAGCAGATAGGGTCACATGCCTATGCTTTAGCTGTGATAAAGCTGGGAAAGTAAATGGCCTCCACTGTGGAAGGGACTGTGGTGAGGAAGAAGGAGGGGGAAAGCTGCTAGGTAGTCAACTACTGTCATGGACTGAATGATTGTGTCTCCCTCAACATACGTTGAAAACCTTTGGAAGGTAATTTGGATTAGATGAGATCATAAGGTTGGAGCCTCATGAATGGGATTAGTGCCCTTTATGAGAGTCAACGGAAAGGTTGCTTCCTCTCTGCTCTTTTTCCCACATGAGGATATAAGCAAAATCTGAAACCAGAAGAGGATCCAACTATGCTGGCATCCTGACCTCAGTCTTCCAGCCTCCAGAACTGTTGGAAATGCATTTCTGTAAGCCATCCAGTCTATGGTATTCTGTTATGGCAACCTCAGGGCTTCCAAGGTGGCACTGTTCCTTGCTGTGCTGTCTGTTCAGTTTGTCTGACTCTTTATGACCCTATGGACTGTAGCCCACCAGACTCCTTTGTCCAGGGATTCTCCAGGCAAGAACACTGGAGAGGGTTGCCATGTCCTCCTCCAGGGAATCTTCCTGACTCAGGGATCAAACCTGTGTCTCTAATGTCTCCTGCATTGGCAAGCAGATTCTTCATCACTAGTACCACCTGTGCTAGTGGTAAAGAATCTGCCTGCCAATGTAGGAGACGTGGGTTTGATCCCTGGGTCAGAAAGATCCCCTGGAGTAGGAAATGGTAACCCACTCCAGTATTCTTGCCTGGAAAATTCTATGGGCAGAGGAGCTTGGCAGGCTATAGTGCATGGGGCTGCAAAGAGTCAGACATGACTGAGTGACTGAATAGACACACATAGCAACCTCAACAGACTAAGACAACCACAACCATCAAATACTCGTGAAATGCAAGAGCCCAGGGATGGATTATATTAATTAACACTTGCTGTCACATGGGCTACGTATACAGTTATTATGGAGTCATAAAAAAGACCCCAGAAGTTCAGTATAAACCCATTCTCTCTCCTTTAGGAATAGATAGTCTATCTCAATTTTTTTTTAAATTGTGGTAAAATGCATATAACATAAAATTAATCATTTTAAGTGTGCAGTTTAGTGTCACTAAGTACACTCACATTGTTGTGCAACCACCACCATCATCTATCTCTAGAAAGAGTTAATCTTCCCATGATGAAACTCCATTCCCATTAAAGAGTAAAGTCCCCACTTCCCCTCTCCCTGGCAACTGTCATTCTATTTTTTGTCTTTTTTAAATTTGGCTATTCTAGTTTCCATAAACAAGTTGAATTATGTATTTGTTCCTCAAGCTTATTTTCAAGATATTTGGTAACCTCTCTCAAAATGCCCTGGGCTTCCTAGAGAGCTCGGTGGTAAAGAATTTGCTTGCAATGCAGGAGATGCAGGTTTGATCCCTGGGTCGGGAAGATCCTCTGTAGGAGGAAATGGCAACCCACTCCAGTATTCTTACCTGGAAAATTCCATCAATGGGGGAGCCTGGAAAATCCCAATGGGACTGGGCTACATCCCTGGGGTTGCAAAGAGTCAGACATGGCTTAGCAATTGAGCACACACACATACTTGAAATGCCTTTCCTGCTTCTCCTCCTTCTCTCCTCCTTTCAAAACCCATTCCATCCTCCAAGGCTCAATACCAAGATTTTCCAGTTGCTTCAGTCTCTGGGCATCTCTCCCTATGCTGACTCAGAGTACACAACTCCCCTACTCATTTGGCCCTTGTCTGTACTGTCTCAGGCCATATCTTGAGTTATTATTCTATACCAACTATCATTTTCTGAGTGATTGTCTTCTCTTGCCAACTGTGACTTCCTGAAGGGCAGAGATGGAATGTCCCTTCTTTTCTTTGTATCTTCCACTACTTAACCCTTCAATGCAACAGATACTCAGTAAGTACTTGTCAAATCCCCTGCTCTTCTTTAGGAAAGCTGCATAAACCAGCTGAATAATCAAGAAGTTCTTGCTTAAGCCAGATCACACTCTCCCTGGTTGAAACTTAAGCCCTTGTTTTCTTGTTTGATCTTCCATGAAATGGAGAGCAAATGTCTGATGTTCTCACCAAACCTGTATCTATACTTGAGAAAGGCTAGTGCATCTCTCTTAGCTTTTGCTTTTCCAGGCTAAGCCAGGATAACGAAGCAGAAGCATTGTATTGACACAAGACCTTGTTCTAAGAAACCCATAACATTTCCCTCATATTAAGATGAGTTCTCTTAGTAGTTAAAAAAGTCAACAAAGGTCTTACAATCTGGGAAAGAATTCATCTTCTGAAAGTCATAGCTGGGAAGGCCAGAGTCTCTGGTAAGCCTTTATTTTTTAAATCTTTTGACAAAAACTCCTTTACTGATTTGGTTTAATGTCTACTAATTCCTTAAGAAGAGAAGCAAGCACACATATACACATACGTGACTCCCTTTATGCAGCCTTGATCACAGCAATTCATATTATTGAATCATTTCTAAAATCAGAACCAGAGTTTACCAGAAAATAATCTAAAACACTCAAGGATTATAATTTTGTATACCAAAATTGTAGATATAACAAGGGCTTGGGTGTGGCTTTGCCTCTGAGTATTTCTAGTTAAGGTGACTACGAAAAATTCTATGACTCCAAGATGGCAGGGTAGAAGGACATGCACTCATCTTCTCCTGTGAGAACTCCAAAATTACAGCTCACTGCTGAACAACCATCAACAGGAGAATGCTGGACTCCACCAAAAAAGATACCCCAAATCCAAGGGCAAAGGAGATGCCCCAGCAAAATTGGAGGGGTGAAATTGCATTTAAAATCAAACCCTATACTTGCCAGAGACACTCAGAGGGTTCAAACAGACCTTGTGTGCACCAGGACCCAGACCCCACAGAGACTGAGCCAGAACTGAGTTTGAGTGTCTCCTGCAGAGGCACAAGTTAGCAGTGGGTTGCTACAGGGGCAGGGGCTCTGGGTGCCATAGACCTGGGTATGGCATAAGCCCTCTTGGAGGAAGTCACCATTAACCCCACCATAGAGCTGTCAGAACTTACACAGGGCTGGGGAAACAGACTCCTGGAGGGCACAAACAAAACCTTATGCACATGAGGACCCAGGAGAAAGGCGCAGTGACCCCACAAGAGCCTGACCCAGACTCGCCCGTGAGTGTCCAGGAGTCTCTGGGGAGACGTGGGTCGACAGTGGCCTGCTGCAGGGTTCCAGGCACTGAATGCAGCAGTGCGTGCATGGGACCTTTTGAAGGAGGTCACTGTTATCCTCACTACCGCCACCATAGTTGGCCTCAGGTCAAACAACAGGGAGGGAACACAGCCCTGCCCATCAACAGAAAACTGGACTAAAGATTTACTGAGCATGGCCCTGCCCATCAGAACAAGACCCAGTTTCCCCCTCAGTCAGTTCAGTTTAGTTCAGTTGCTCAGTCGTGTCCAGCTCTTTGTGACCCCTTGGACTGCAGCATGCCAGGCCTCCCTATCCATCACCAACTCCCGGAGCTTACTCAAACTCATGTCTTTACCGAAAGTATACTTGGTAAAGACACCCAGATTCTCAACTCAGATGAGGTGTCAGAAGAGTCATGTTGGGGCGCAGATGCAGGGAGATTAGTCTGCTTGCTTAAAATATCCTGAAATATCAAGAAAATCAATCTGAATCTCAGAAAGTTTGTGAGCTAGTTGAAGGTTAATTAATATTTGCTTTGTTGAAGTCGCTTGTTGAGGGGTTTCATAGAAACCACAGAAATAACAATAACAGTTGGGTGAATGGAGGGTCACCCCAGAGCATCTGAAGGGAACCTTTGTGGGACTATTTTCATGAAGTTTCTCTTTGCTTCGAGATTTGTGTTTTTAAAAGTCTGAGGAAAATTAAGACATGTTAGGCCTGGTTCATAAAACACTCACAAAATTGTATAATAATGCTTAATGAAGAAATTTTCTGTGTAAGCACAACAGTTTTGACAGTTTCATAAACATGAAAGTTGGGAGGAGTGGTAAGTAAGCCCTCTGGCAGTACTGAGGTTATTCCCCAATTAGAAGAAAGAGCTGCCTGGGACACATGACATTTAGGAATGAAATATTTGATCCTTGAGTTTTGGGTAGTCACAATGGAAAGCTTGTGAGATAAAAAAAAATGTTCTCTAGAAAAAAAAAGAGCAGAAGGGATATTTAGAACAGGTTAAAAATAGGAATGTCAAGAAAAATAGCTATTTCTCTTTGATAAGAGTAAGTAGATAGTTGTGGTCTTTTTATTTCATTTTAAAGCTACAGAACTAGTGCAGTCTCTCTGGGGAACTCAGATAGCCAAGCATTTTCCTAATATTCATACATTTATCCACTCATGTATTTTTCCAGTCATCATTTATTAATCATTGTATGATATCATTTATTAGAGACTTATTATATTTCAGGCATTGGTGCTATTATGAATGAGAAGTTTTTCATCTGGAAAAACCAGTTTGCTGGAGGGAGGTATATACAATAAATGGCTAAGAGTAAACATAATGAGTGTTATACTAGACTTAACTGCAGGTCACTGTGTGTATACAGGAAAAAGATCCCCTTGTTTATCTGGGGTTGCCAGGGAAGAGTTCACAGAAAGTGATGTTTGAAGTGGGTTTTGAAGGAAAAGTAAGAGTTCAGGATAAGACAATCAAAGTAAGATGAAGAAGATACCACTGAGAGAAGGGGGCCTAGAGGCCTGGGAATAGCATTAGAACGTTGAGGTAGAGGACGAGAAACAGAACACGCAGGCACAGTGCTGAGGGAGAGCTGGAACCGAGGCCGCAGTGTATGAGGAGGCCATTTGTCCTCCAATTCAGGGCCCAGAAGGCACTGGTGCAGCCCGTGGGCCCTCCTGCCATTACACACTCACACCACCCCACACACAGAGGAACACCTCCTTCGGTTAACCCTCTCCTGAGAACAGAGCTGACTCCGTCTGCCGTATCCCTCCGAGTCCAGCATTCTAGGAACAGCCCTATAGAGCACTTTGGTAGAGGACCCAACGTTGGCTTTGCAACGTGAGAATGGCATACACACAGTATCTCCAGCCTGCAGGTTCACTGAGGCAGGACGAGTTCTGATATATGCCCTGCTTGGTCTCCTGCGAAGACCTGGCATGTAGAAGGTCCTCCTTGAATTCACTGCATGAATAAATGAACCAAACAAATGAAGGCAGAGTGGAGAATGGATTAGCCCAGGAGGAGGCTATTGTCAGACCTTTAACAAGTCTGTTATAGAAATTCAGGTGATCAATCATGGTGGGGTTAGAGAGGAAGGGCCGGGATTTAGATCCGCACTCCCCAGTAGAACCTTCAGCAATGATGGATATGCGTTATTCTGCACTGCCCGTTACACTAGCCACTAGCCAAATATGACATTGAGTACTGACATGTGGCCTGTGAGATTAAGGAAATGAAGTTTTCATTTAAAAATAGCTACATGGGGCTATGGGCTACCATATTCAACAGCACAATTCTAGGGTTTTCTATGACAGACCCAAAGAAACGTTTAACAAATTGGATTTATTAATAAATTCAATCAACAAATATTCATTGATTGTATACTAGATTCTGGAGGAGAAAATGGAAGCCAATCTGCAGCAACTGTGTGTCCCAGGCCAAGTGTTTAGACTTTGTAATAAACAGTGGAAGAGGCTGGACAAGGTATTTTAGCAGGATTGGTCAGTGAAATCTCTCTGAGAGGTGACATACTGAGAGTTGGATGATGAGAAAATTATGGGGATGAAGAAACTTAAAAATCTCAAATCCAAAACAAGAACTAGAACTATCATTGATAAAGGAGAGCCATAAAATCCAACCTGTGTTACTTGTGAAGTCGTGTCTGACTCTTTACGACCCCATGGACTGTAGCCTGCCAGGCTTTTCTGTCCTTCGGATTTCCCAGGCAAAAATACTGGAGTGGGTTGCCATTTCCTCCTCCAGGGGGTCTTCCTGACCCAGGGATCGAACCCAGGTGTCCTGCATTGCATGCAGATTCTTTACCATCTGAGCCACCAGGGAAGCCCAAAATTCAACATAAAGGCCCTTAAAACAAGAAGGTTCCTGTGCTATCTACAAGTCTAACTCACTCATTTCTGCTTCCAGAAAGGAAATTGAAGTCCAAAGAGGTAAACACACTTACTCATGGCCACAGAGCTAATTAATAACTTAGGAACAGACTTAATCTTCTGACTCCACACTCTACTGGGTAAATCTGAATCTTCTTTTCCTTGGTTAAAAAGATTATTGTGAGAGACAATAGTTACAAAAATATAACATAGGCAAGCTGTTTAAAATGGTAGCTATATTTATTGTTGGATTTGTTTTAATCTTACAGTGTTCCTTCCAAGTAATTATATTATTAATAATAACTGTATTGGTTTTTAGTAATACAAAAACATAATGCAAAATTTTAGTAATTTAATATTGATTATGCCAAAGCCTTTGACTGTGTGGATCACAATAAACTTGTGATAAATTTAAAAAAAATAAATTTTCTTGTGGAAAATCCTTCAAGAGATGGGAATACCAGACCACCTGATCTACCTCTTGAGAAACCTGTATGCAGGTCAGGAAACAACAGTTAGAACTGGACATGGAACAACAGACTGGTTCCAAATAGGAAAAGGAGTACGTCAAGGATGTATATTGTTACCCTGCTTGTTTAACTTCTATGCAGAGTACATCATGAGAAACGCTGGGCTGGAAGAAGCACAAGCTGGAATCAATATTGCTGGGAGAAATATCAATAACCTCAGATATGCAGATGACACCACCCTTATGGCAGAAAGTGAAGAGGAACTAAAAAGCCTCTTGATGAAAGTGAAAGAGGAGAGTGAAAAAGTTGGCTTAAAGCTCAACATTCAGAAAATGAAGATCATGGCATCCGGTCCCATCACCTCATGGGAAATAGATGGGGAAACAGTGGAAACAGTGTCAGACTTTATTTTTGGGGGCTCCAAAATCACTGCAGATGGTGATTGCAGCCATGAAGTTGGAAGATGCTTGCTCCTTGGAAGGAAAGTTATGACCAACCTAGATAGCATATTCAAAAGCTGAGACATTACTTTGCCAACAAAGGTCTGTCTAGTCAAGGCTATGTTTTTCCAGTGGTCACGTATGGATGTGAGAGTTGGACTATAAAGAAAGCTGAGTGCCAAAGAATTGATGCTTTTGAACTGTGGTGTTGGAGAAGACTCTTGAGAGTCCCTTGGACTGCAAGGAGATCCAACCAGTCCATCCTAAAGGAGATCAGTCATGGATGTTCATTGGAAGGACTGATGCTAAAGCTGAAACTCCAATACTTTGGCCACCTCGTGGGAAGAGTTGACTCATTGGAAAAGACCCTGATGCTTGGAGGGATTGGGGGCAGGAGGAGAAGGGGACGACAGAGGATGAGATGGCTGGATGGCATCACTGACTCGATGGACATGAGTTTGAGTGAACTCCGGAAGTTGGTGATAGACAGGGAGGCCTGGCGTGCTGTGATTCATGGGGTCGCAGAGTCAGACACAACTGAGTGACTGAACTGAACTGAATAATGCAAAAAGCATAAGAAACGCAATGAACATTCAACTCCTGATTTGTTTTAGGAAATAGTTGTTTGGAGTGAATCTTGGATTTGGGGCTGTGCAACTGACATCAGACACCACCTGCCACTGGCCGAGAGGCAGCTGCTGACGTTACAGATGCTATGGGGAAGAACTGACTGACCTCTCCACTGCTGGCCTTGCAGCCCCACCTTGTTAAGTGGTGGCAAGCATCACCGTTCTAAGATTTTTTATCTCTTCTTCTGAGGAGAGAAAAAAACGAAGTTATGGTTTCCCAACAGACAGAGGTGTCATCAAGCTCCTTATGGAAAACTGCTGTAGACAGGAGTTGAAAAGAAGATGAAGGCTTTAACACTGTGTGAAAGTTGAAATGATGAAAACGGTGCACTAACATCATGTGACCCAAGAAAAGGATTTTTCTGCCTTCGGAATTAGGCCTTCATTGGGTTACTCGTCTTTTGATATCATATTCCTTCCCTACCACACCTCTGCCCTTTGAGCGTATATTTTTGTAAGTATTCAGAAAGGATGAACAATATGATGAATAGTCATAGACTTGCCGCAGTGACAGTGTTGAAATATACGTGTTGGCTCCCCTTGCCTTCTCTGTGTCACCTTTCTGACCACACCTTTGGCGTTCAACCCAGAAGTCTGGACCCTGAGCCCACACTCTATCCATTCTGTTGTGTTCGATGACTGTGGAGCCGCCTGTGTAAGAATTGTTAATCAATAGTTTCGTGTGACTATTGTGTAACCACCAGAGTTAACACTGACAGCGAAGTGCTGAATAACTGCAGGTTGCATGTGAAAGGGTGACCTGAGAACCACAGCTGAGGCTCACAGCCCCCCGCCTCATCACTCCAACCCCTGCCCCTGACCCAGGGCCAGGGTTCTCTCCCCAGCCTGTAGCCCTCCCACCTCCCACCATTCCCATCAGGATATTGCCTCTGCACCTTCCAGCCTCCGGTGTTTCCAATGCACCTCATAGTGGACACAGTGACATACTTGAGGCCATGGGGCAGAGGGTCCAAGTCACTGAATCTAAGCAAGTGTGGATTCCAGACCTCTCTCTACCACTTAGTTCAGCTTGGACCAACTATTTCATCTCCTTGAGTTTCCAGTGTGAAGCTGGGATAATGTCTACCTCGTAGGATTCTAAAGAATTCTAAAATGTTATTATTATATATAAAATGCTTTGAAACTAGAAAGCACTACTCAAATGAGCACAAGGCATTTTCAGTACTGTACACTACATATTGTTTTTTGTGGAAAAAGAAAACCTGATGCGTTTTAAATTATATTCACATCCAGCCAATATTCTATAAGTGTAGATGAAATATGATTTTTAAAAATTGTGAATTACTACCTTGTACACCTGTAACTTACACAATATTTTACATCAGCTATACGTGAATAAAAAATCTGTATTCACATCACTTCATCCATCCACCCATTCATTCATTCGACAAGTTATATTAGACAATCAATCTGGGCCAATTATATGATTGTGAACAACTCAGGTTGTATTCCTCAGGGAGCTTACATTTTACTAGGTGAGAGGGACAGTGTAAGCCAACAATCCATGCTAATACATCGGAAATTACAAAGTATGCTAGGTGCTATGAAGGGAGATCTGCATGTGGATAACAATGGAGGGGTGTAAATATGAGACTTGGTCGAGCTGACTGGTGTGAAGCAGAAAGTGCAGAAGGGAAAAACCTGAAGACAGGAGAGCACTGGGCAAATTCAGGGATCCAAGAAGCCCTTGCGGCTGTAACACAGGAAAGGAGAGGGTTTGGGAAGCTGAAAGCGGACAGGCAGAGTGAGAGTCACAGACGACTTACGAGAAAGCTGGGAAGTGTGGGACTAGTGGAGGAAATGTAAATAGAAGTTGTAAGGCTGAGAGAATGAATCTACTAGAGAAAGTGTGGCTATGTGGTCCTTTTAACCTGAAATAGGATAAATTCATAAATTCTACACTACCATGTGTAGAATAGATAGCTAGTGGGAAGCTGCTGCATAGCCCAGAGTGCTCAGTTCTGTGGCTCTCTGATGACCTGAAGGGGTAGGATGAGGAGTTGGGGTGGGAGGGAGGCTCAAGAGGAAGGGAAATATGTACATGTATAGCTGATTCACATTGTTATACAGCAGAAGCTAGCACAACATTGTGAAGCAATTATATTGTAATTTTTTAAAAAAAGTTTTAAAGATTCTAATATCTAAGGTGAGAATTTTTAGAGCAGTGTTCAGGATTCAGTTATAGACACAGAAATTAATTTTTACTTTGTTAGCTGAAGTGGAAAATTACACTTTACACTGTTCTATGTAAACATTTTTACATGTTTGTAGCCTATAAATGTGTTATTTTCTTAGCTGTGTAGTATTCCATCATGGTTTCTTCATGGTATTTTTGGCCCTTCTACACACTTGTATGGTTTTTCATTCTTTATAGCCTTTTTCCCTTAAAAATACTGCTTCTGGGAATATCTTTTCCCCACAGGTTATTTTCCTGGCTTACCTTCTTCTCATGGGTCATTTCTCTGAGTGTCAGATGGCCTAAAACCCTGTTTTGTTGGGCTTCACTTGTCCTGCCTTGATTGGAGGGTACCAGCCACTTCAGGGAGGTGGGGTGGGCAGTTGCAGGCAGGGGGAGGATTGTCCTCATTAGATGTACAGAGAATACAAGTTGTTGTGTTAATATGCTTTATCCTGTAGGATGTTGCCTCTCTTGGGGTTTTTTCTGCACACAGGATCTCCATGGCCTTTGCCTGACAGGTAGCTCATTCTCCTTCACTTTGCACTTTCCCCCAAGGGCCTTTTAAGTTCCTGGTGAGTGTTGTATGTGGAACAGAAAGATGCAAGTGTAGTGGCAATGAAGTAAACTGTTGTTAGTAGGAAGTGACTGTGAAAAGAGGCATAAGATCTCTGAGACTGTAATTAACTGAAAGTTACAATCACATCATCTACCGCAAATGGTTCCCCAAGTGTCACCATGTTTACTTAATCCTTTATTTAATATTTCATTATAAATTTCTAGATGTGGTTGAGAAATTAGTCAGGAACCAATTGACCAGGTCAAGCAGATATTACGGAAACGCATAAAACAAATATATTTTCCTTTCCCTGGTCATAGTTCGCCTGCTCATCTGATCCAGCATATCTCTTTGGCATTTTTATTTTTCAATTTTTTAACTGAAGTATAGTTGATTAATCTACCTCTTGAGAAATTTGTATGCAGGTCAGGAAGCAACAGTTAGAACTGGACATGGAACAATAGTCTGGTTCCAAATAGGAAAAGGAGTTCGTCAAGGCTGTATATTGTCACCCTGTTTATTTAACTTATATGCAGAGTACATCATGAGAAACGCTGGACTGGAAGAAACACAAGTTGGAATCAAGATTGCTGGGAGAAATATCAATAACCTCAGATATGCAGATGACACCACCCTTATGGCAGAAAGTGAAGAGGAACTCAAAAGCCTCTTGATGAAAGTGAAAGAGGAGAGTGAAAAGGTTGGCTTAAAGCTCAACATTCAGAAAACGAAGATCATGACATCCGGTCCCATCACTTCATGGGAAATAGATGGGGAAACAGTGGAAACAGTGTCAGACTTTATTTTTGGGGGCTCCAAAATCACTGCAGATGGTGACTGCAGCCATGAAATTAAAAGACGCTTACTCCTTGGAAGGAAAGTTATGACCAACCTAGATAGCATATTGAAAAGCAGAGACATTACTTTGCCAACAAAGGTTTGCCTAGTCAAGGCTATGGTTTTTCCAGTTGTCATGTATGGATGTGAGAGCTGGACTATAAAGAAAGCTGAGCACCGAAGAATTGATGCTTTTGAACTGTGGTGTTGGAGAAGACTCTTGAGAGTCCCTTGGACTGCAAGGAGATCCAACCAGTCCATTGTGAAGGAGATCAGTCCTGGGATTTCTTTGGAAGGAATGATGCTCAAGCTGAAACTCCAATACTTTGGCCACCTCATGTGAAGAGTTGACTCACTGGAGAAGACTTTGATGCTGGGAGGGACTGGGGGCAGGAAGAGAAGGGGACGACAGAGGATGAGATGGCTGGATGGCATCACTGACTCAATGGATGTGAGTCTGAGTGAACTCCGGGAGTTGGCGATGGACAGGGAGGACTGGCATGCTGCGATTCATGGGGTCCCAAAGAGTTGGACATGACTGAGCGACTGATCTGATCTGATAGTTGATTTACAATAATGCGTTAGTTTTAGGTGTACACCATAGAGATTCAGTATTTTTGTAGATTATATTCTAAATTATTACAAGATAATGGGCATCCTGGTGCCTTGTTGCTTGTCTATTTTATATGCAATATCTTATATCTGTTAATCCCAAACCCTTAATTTGTCCCTCCCCCACCTCCCTCTCCTCTTTAGTAACCATTACAAGTTCATTTTCTATACTTGTGAGTCTGTTTTGTATATGCATTCATTTGTATTATTTTTTAGATGCTACATATAAGTGATACTACATAATATTTGTCTTTCACTGACTTATCTCACCAAACATAATATTCTCTGGGTCTATCCACGTTGTTGCAAATGGTAGTATTTCATTCATTTTTATGGCTGAGTAATATTCCAGGTGTGTGTGTGTGTGTGTGTGTGTGTGTGTGTGTATCACATCTTCTTACTTCGGTCAAAAATTAATGAAACAAACGAGTAAATTAACTCATTTACTCATTTGATATGGGATGAGAGTAGAGTTTAAGTTCAGTTCTCTGTGGAAAATAAACTTCAATTCCCTGTGTCAAGTGTAACATCTTATAATAATTTAGTCTAAAGTTCTTGAAAACTAGGAAATACATTCCAGAAGTTTTCTCTACTTTATCAAAGCAAAAGAATATAAAAAACCAACTTATCTTCTTTCTCAAAAAAATATGTAAGAGAGGAGACATATTCTGAGATGATAGAGTCTCAGCCGTTTTGGTCAGAGCCACTTCCGCTGTCAGTACTATCTGTAGTTAATAATAATGGCAAGGGTGTTGACATGCAGCCCTTATAAGTTCTGTGCTGCACACTTTATCCTCATCTCACCACCATTTGAGGTGGGTTTTGTCAAAATCACAAAACTAGTGAGCAATGGACTCAAGATTCAAAGTGATGGGCTCAGATTCATCACCCTGCCTCTTTTCTACTCTGAGGACACGAAGGCTGGAAGCTGTGTAGGGCTCAGGACAAGACTGGGCTAGAGCACAGAGAATCACTGGTCATAACAGCCTCTAAACTGTGAAGTGAATTTAGAGACGTCGCATAAACTCCTGGAGGTTTTGCTTTCTATAAAGCAGCAGGGACTCCTGTTTTCCCTACCTCCCATTGTGAAGACTTGCTATGTAATAGCTGTGAAAGTTTTTTGACAACCAGACATTAAGTCTGATAAAAAACAAGGCTTATTATTTTGTATTGTGATCACTATGATGATTATGGCAAGATTCTCATATGAGACATGCCATGACTACTCTGGGGTAAGGATTCTCAGAGGAGTCCAATTTGAATATCACATCCAGTGAGGCTGAGGTTCAAAATGAATCATATGATATGCTGACATGCCAGGGAATCAGATAAATCACAGCCAGGAGGCAACAGGAATCATGTATGTTATGGATATGACTTGATTGATGTGGTGACAGATGTATTCACAGCATCTCCCAGCTCCCCAAACACATCTCCTTCTAGGAAAGCTGATGTCTGTGGGAGGCTCCCTCCGGTGACTGCAGTCAGGAATGGATCATAACAGATGGTGAAGTTTAAGTGTTACAAGGCTGAGGGGTGGATCAAGACTCAGGTGTTCTTCAGAGTGATCTTGCTGACATGGGCTCCATGACGCTGACCTGGGCTCCATCATGCCTTCGAATAATCACCACCTCTCAGGTCTTGGGTTTCTAGATGATGGAATACTTCCATAGTTGCTCCAGGAAGAAGGACATGGAGGCAAAGCAGTAAGGCAGTAATGCTGTCCACACTTGATATAATCCCAGTGGACTGGTGGGTCTCAAACTCCAGGGAGACTAAAACCTCTTAGAGAACTTGTCGAAAGGCAGATTTCTGGGGCCCATCCCTAGAGATCACTATCCCACTGGTGGCAAGTGGGGCCCAGAACTCTGCATTCAGACAAACACTTGAACAACATTGCAGGCAATGGGCACTTTCTGTTTTCAGGGATGAATGAATGATGATTTAAAGAACCTTAACGTTGGCTGATCATTACTTAAAATTTTGAAGTTTCAGGCCTACATTTCTAAGTACCTGACTGTTTAAACATTCCGTTTGATAGTTCTGCCAACATCCCTTCTGCAAAACATATCCCACATCAAATCCATCATGTTCCCCACCGAGTCTCTCTTCTCCAGATGAAACTGTCTCTGTTGCTGATGACACTATTCTCCTAGGCCGGGCTCAGAACTGCAACCACCTTTGATGTGCCGTCCTTCGACAGTCATCTGTGAGAGCCACTCACACGTCCTCTGGGCTCTGCTTTTGCTCTTCCAGCACTCTCATCACTGTCAGCACCGCAGTCCAGATCCCTTTTCACCTCATGGCATCTGGACCACACTCTGGAAGCAGATATTTCCCTTCTTGGCTCATCCTGTAGCTTCTTCCTACAGTGGCTCTGGAAAATTGAAACTGTATCATTCCTGAGCTCACAATTTCTCCATGTTTTTTTTTTTAAATTAACTCTTATTGGAGTATAGTTGCTTTACAGTGTCGTGCAGGTGTCTACTGTATAGCAAAGTGAATCAGCTACACATACACTTATATCCCCTCTTTTATGGCTTTCCTCCCCATTTGGGTCACCACAGAGTGCTGAATAGGATTCCCTGAGCTCTACAGTAGGTTCTTATTAAAGTTTACTATTTTATACATCAGATCAGATCAGATCAGTCACTCAGTTGTGTCCGACTCTTTGCGACCTCATGAATCGCAGCATACCAGGCCTCCCTGTCCATCACCAACTCCCGGAGTTCACTGAGACCCACATCCATGGAGTCAGTGATGCCATCAAGCCATCTCATCCTCTGTCGTCCCCTTCTCCTCCTGCCCCCAATCCTTCCTAGCATCAGAGTCTTCTCCAATGAGTCAACTCTGTGCATGAGGTGGCCAAAGTACTAGAGTTTCAGCTTTAGCATCATTCCTTCCAAAGAAATCCCAGGGCTGATCTCCTTCACAATGGACTGGTTGGATCTCCTTGCAGTCCAAGGGACTCTCAAGAGTCTTCTCCAACACCACAGTTCAAAAGCATCAATTCTTGGGCTCTCAGCCTTCTTCACAGTCCAACTCTCACATCCATACATGACCACAGGAAAAGCCATAGCCTTGACTAGACGAACCTTTGTTGGTAAAGTAACGTCTCTGCTTTTGAATATGCTATCTAGGTTAGTCATAACTTTCCTTCCAAGGAGTAAGCGTCTTTTAATTTCATGGCTGCAGTCACCATCTGTAGTGATTTTGGAGCCCAGAAAAATAAAGTCTGACACTGTTTCCACTGTTTCCCCATCTATTTTCCATGAAGTGATGGGACCAGATGCCATGATCTTAGTTTTCTGAATGTTGAGCTTTAAGCCAACCTTTTCACTCTCCTCTTTCACTTTCATCAAGAGGCTTTTTAGTTCCTCTTTACTTTCTGCCATAAGGGTGGTGTCATCTGCATATCTGAGGTTACTGATATTTCTCCCGGCAATCTTGATTGCAATTTGTGTTTCTTCCAGTCCAGCGTTTCTCATGATGTACTCTGCATATAAGTTAAATAAACAGGGTGACAGTATACAGCCTTGACGTACTCCTTTTCCTATTTGGAACCAGACTATTGTTCCATGTCCAGTTCTAACTGTTGCTTCCTGACCTGCATACAAATTTCTCAAGAGGCATAGAAGTGTATATATGCCAATCCCAATCTCCCAATTCATCCCACCGCCTCCCTCCTCTTGGTGTCTACACATTTATTCTCTACATGCATATCTCTATTTCTGTTTTTGCTAATAAGATCATCTATACCGTTTTTCTACATTTCATGATTTTTAATTGCTTATGAAAAGTTTCTGCAACCAATTCCAGTGGTTTGAGGAACGTGGCGGGTGTTCCACCCATACCACCCAAGCAATTCTTGGACACCAGTAGGGTATCCTACAATTCAACTCAATTTTGACTCACTACCCAGAGATGGTATCAGATTCCACAAATTAAGGGGCTCAGTCCCACAAGATGTCCCTCTACTTTGGATGTCAATTGTAAGTTCAGGTTGTCACCTATGTTTCTGCCCAGCTGGCTATAAACCAGAGGTGTCCACAACCCCCTCCTTGGATCTGATGAATTTTCACGTGCAGTCCACAGGACTCAGGAAATCAGTTGATTCACTTGATCAAAAGTTCATCACAAAGGATATTAAAGGATCAGCAGCCAGATGCATAGATATACAGGGGAGGTCCCAAACAAAGGCACTTCTATCGTCATGGAGCTTGGACTGGGCGTGATGGCATGGGGATGTGTTCTGGTTCACCAGTCTGGGAGTCTGCCAAACCCTGTCCTTTTGGGTGTTTATGGGGGCATCATTATATAGGTCAGAGAAGGCAATGGCACCCCACTCCAGTACTCTTGCCTGGAAAATCCCATGGATGGAGCAGCCTGGTAGGCTGCAATCCATGGGATCGCTAAGAGTTGGACACGACTGAGCAACTTCACTTTCACTTTTCACTTTCATGCATTGGAGAAGGAAATGGCAACCCCCTCCAGTGTTCTTGCCTGGAGAATCCCAGAGATGGGGGAGCCTGGTGGGCTGCCGTCTATGGGGTCGCACAGAGTTGGACACAACTGAAGCGACTTGGCAGAAGCAGCAGCAGCATTACATAGGTATGATTGATTAAATCATTGACCATTGGCCAATTGAACTCAATCTTCAGTCCCTCTCACAACTTGGACGTTGAGGTAAGGGTACTCTAATCACATGGTTGGCTCCCGTGGCAAAGACCCCCATCTTTAGGTTACATAAAGCTTTCCAAAGTACATCTTTATTCTCTCAATACTTAGGAATATGCAAGGGTTTCAGGAGCTCTGTGCATGAAACAAGACAAAGGCCAAATATATATCTCTTATTATAAATCCAAATATCACACCTATTAAAGTTCAAACTTACACAATTCAAAATCAGCTGTACATGACCACCCATAATTTTACTCCATATTGTTTGTCTAGCTTTGCTTTCTAAATAATTCTTTGAAATGCTTTGCTGTTCACAGGGTTCACTGGTCCATGGGGGACAGGAGGCACAGTGTTTAGGGCCCATCATGCTTTGCGGGATCCATAAAATGTTTTCATTTTTCATATGTTTTCATTTCTTTTAAAGTCAAAATAAAAAATGAATATTATCCAGCTTGGATTATATTCATATTTATAAAACATAATTTCAAATAATTTTTTATGGGAGAAGGAGTTAATGAAAACAAAAGTATCTAAGGCCCATAAAAGTCATCATGCAGCCCTGGCTTTTCATACATTCAACCAATAAATATTAATTAAGCTCCCACTGTTTTTCAGACACTGAGCAAACAGATGTGATCTCTGTTATTAGAGACTTTGGATGCTATTGTTAGACAAGTAAGCAAAGATATTGACAGAATGATTATACACCACAGCACACATTAAGATTTAAAGGAGGAAGCACTGAGAGACAGAACATCGGCAGAAAGGAATCCTGCTTGTTGAGGTGGTGGTCTTTTTTGAGGAGTTGACACGGGCTTCCCAGGTGACGCTAGTGGTAAAGAACCCACCTGCCAATGCAGGAGACATAAGAGACACGGGTTCAATCCTTGGGTTATATAAATCCCCTGAAGGAGGGTATGGGAACCCTCTCCAGTATTCTTGCCTGGAGAATCCCCATGGACAGAGAAGCCTGATGATGGGCTACACAAAGAATCGGACCCCACTGAAGCATACTCAAACTCAAAACTGATATAAGCTCAGAGCTGAAGGGTAAGAAGGAGCTAGGCCTACACAGAAGTGGGAGGAGCATTCCAGCGGAATCTCTGGCTGAGAATTGGGAATCCCTGCTGTTGCTCTGGAGAAGGCAATGGCACCCCACTCCAGTACTTTTGCCTAGAAAATCCCATGGACAGAGGAGCCTGGTAGGCTGCAGTCCATGGGGTCGCTAGGAGTCAGACACGACCGAGCGGCTTCACTTTCACTTTTCACTTTCATGCATTGGAGAAGGAAATGGCAACCCACTCCAGTGTTTTTGCCTGGAGAATCCCAGGGATGGGAAGCCTGGTGGGCTGCTGTCTCTGGTGTCGTACAGAGTTGGACACAACTGAAGCGATGCAGCAGCAGCAGCTGTTGCTCTGTTTCCTGGGTGCTTTTAATGAAGGAGCGCCTGGTCTTGATGATGTCCTTGTCAGATGACACAACCTAAACAATTTATCAACAAGTTTGATGCCCTATATCCAAGGGGAAGCTCTGCACAGACCGGAGGAGGACAGTACCTCACAAGCAAGGGAGCACTCTCCCAGGGGATCTCGGGGGAAGAGCGAATTCTACTGAGTGTTAGAAGAGGCAAGTGGCAACAAGGCATGGTTAACTAGGAGGTCCAGGATTTCCTGATAAGACTCACGTTTCCCATTGTCAAGGATGAGGGAAGCTGGCTAAACATGAATTGGAAGGTTGTGATTGGTGTAGGTTTCCTTGACAGTGAATTTCTTGTAAGTGCAGTCTGACTTAGGTTCAGATCTGTGATATGGTCCAGGCCACTGGGGTTACCTCTGTTCTGTGGGTCCCAAAGTATGAACTGACTGTAGCATCCTCAAACACAGTTTAAGTTCTCTTGTTTCTATGATGTTGTTGATACTGCATCCTCCTTTTAAAATTCCTTCTCCTCTGCCTCCCTTCTCTGGTTTCCAAAGGCTTGGTCATCCTCCAAGGCTCAGGTCAAATGCCACCATCTAGTCACTGCCTCCAGGAGACCTTCTCTGGCTATGCCAGTTGAAGTGATCTTGGAAACTCCTTTGAAATTCTAGCTCACTAAGGAGTCTATCCTCTGCTGCCTTTGTCTTTCCTATCTCTCTTAATCCACACTACTTGCCAGTAAATTCCTTGAAGGTAAACACTATTTTATATTTCAGGATTCCTTGAAGCACCTCCATGGTGACCTTCACATATCAACAATTTAGTGACAAATTTCTGGACACATGAAAAATGAATGGATGATTCCAGGGCAGACTGTGTCTTAAAACTATTTCTTTACTTCCTTCCGTAGACCAGAGACCTTTATACTGGTGATGAGACCTTGCATACTTAAAATGATGCTGAGAGAGAAGGAGAGTGATGAATGAGTTCAGGAAGATGTGATAACTTTTGCAATGATGCTAATCAACGGAACACAGAATCCAACTCCACTACTTAGGGCTGGAAACTAACTACAAACAAGTAGGCAAGAAAAGTGAACATGTGTTGGGGGGTGGTTGGGGGGGGAGCATTTGCAATAAATGAAAAGATTAAAAGCTCCATATTGCTGATGGGACAGAAATGTAGGCTTTTTATAGGAGGATTCTTCTGTTTTTATTTTTGTGCCTTTATTAAAAAGTAATTAATGGGAAACCAATCTCCAGAAGTTTTGACACAGTCTGAGGGTCCATGAGTAAAACATACAGAGCTTGACATAGTAGGTGGTCTCTCAGCAGGCTGTGGATCTAAACCAGAGACCTTATAGTGAACTGTCAGGCTGGGTGCATTTGTAAACGTCACATTGATGGGAGTGGTGAGGAACAACGCAGTGGACTGACTCACGGTGTAGCAGGGAGACAAGGAAACTGTGCTCACACTTAAACATGCCTTTAAAAGTGTTTCTGTCATGTCTTTGGTTGTTGGATTCTTAGAAGAATATGGCAAGTGGGAGACATTCCATTCTATCAGAAATACAAAGAAGTAGAGCAAAATCCTAAAGACAAATGAAAAGGGCAATGGCAATAGCAGGAATTAAGTGAATGCTGTAGGTCCAAGGAGATATTTTGAACAACTTGGTTTTTGTGTGTGTGTTTTTTAAAGATCTTTCTTTGATGTTCAGTTCAGTCAGTTCAGTCGCTCAGTCGTGTCCAACTCTTTGTGACCCCATGAATCGCAGCACACCAGGCCTCCCTGTCCATCACCAACCCCCGGAGTTCACCCAAACTCATGTCCATTGAGTCAGTGATGCCATCCAGCCATCTCATCCTCTGTCGTCCCCTTCTCCTCCTGCCCCCAATCCCTCGAAGCATCAGAGTCTTTTCCAATGAGTCAGCTCTTCACATGAGGTGGCCAAAGTATTGAAGTTTCAGCTTTAGCATCAGTCCTTCCAATGAACACCTAGGACTGATCTCCTTTAAGATGGACTGGTTGGCTCTCCTTGCAGCCCAAGGGACTCTCAAGAGTCTTCTCCAGGGGGGTTCCGGTTAAGATGGCGGAGGATTAGGACGGGGAATACACTTTCTCCTCCACAAATTCATCAAGGGGACATCTAAACGCCGAGTAAATTCCTCAAACAGCTTCGGAATGTCGGCAGAGAACATCGGACACTGAGAAAAGCAACTCACTCCCCTCTAAAGGAGGTAGGAAAGAATATAGAAGCCAGAGAGGGACAAAGAGGGAGGGACGGACCTCTGTCCAGGGAAGGGAGCCTGGAAAGGGAAAGAGAAGTTTCCAAACACCGGGAAACTCTCCCTGTAGAGTCTGTGCCAACCGAGAAAGCACGGAGATATCATAACAGAGAGGAAAACAAAGGAACAATTAAGACCCACAGACTACGAGCCCTGCAGTAGCTTCCGCGGCGGGGAAGGCATCATCGCAAACACCCGCTTCCGCCAGTAGCAAGCCGGGGCTGGGCGGGGGAGACGCTGGGGGCTGCTCCCACGCCGCCGACCGCTCCCCCGTGGGAAGCACACCCCGAGGAGCGCTCCCCTCCCCCCTGCCGCCAGCCGCTCCCGCGCGGGCGCGCGCCCGCCCCCTGCGCCGGGGGCCCGAGCGGGTCGACCCCCACCGCCGACCGTTCCCGTGCGAACCACTCCATCCCCTCACCGCCGCTCCCCCGCCAGCCGTTGCCGCGCGGGCCGTTTCTGCCGGGAGTGGTTTGGGCCGGCAGACCGGACTGCGGCGAGGACCACAGGAGGGGCCGGCCCGGGCCCAAGACACTGCGGGGCCCACGCACAGAGCAAGGGACTATAGCGCGCGCCCGCCCCCTGCGCCGGGGGCTCCCGCGCGGGTCGACCCCCACCGCCGACCGTTCCCGTTCCCGTGCGAACCATCCCCTCGCCGCCGCTCCCCCGCCAGCCGTGGCCGCGCGGGCCGTTCCCGCCGGGAGTGGGTCGGGCTGGCAGACTAGACTGCGGCACCGTCCACAGAAGAGGCCGGCACAGACCCAAGACACTGCGGGGCCCGCGCACAGAACAAAGGACTATACAGACCAACTACAGAGAAAGGGGCCTATAGATCTTGAGAAACTTAAGCCAGAACAAGGAACTAGCCGAAAATGAACTGAACCCACAGCAATAAAAGAGAAACTCTTATACATATTTTTACTATTTTTACCAACATTATTTCCTTTTTTTTTTTTCTTTTTTTAATATATGTTTTTTTAAAAAATTTTATTATTTTTTTATTGAAAGGAAGAGGAGGGGGAGGGGAAGAAAAGAAAAAAGAAAAAAATTTTTTTTTTTTTCTCTTTCCTTTTAATTTTTTTTTTTTTTCTTCGTGTTTTTGTTTCTTTTATTCTTATGTTTTTATCCTCTAGTACTTCTTTAATCTCCACGGATAGATATAACTTTTGCGACCCTGTTTTGGTTTTTTTTGTGTGTGTGTGTGTGTGTTTTTTTTTCTTCCTTGTTTTTGTTTCTTTTATTTTTATGCTTTTATCCTCTAGTACTTCTTTAATCTCCACTGTTAGATATAACTTTTGCGACCCTGTTTTGGTTTTTTTTGTGTGTGTGTTTTTTTTTTTTTTTTCTTTCTTGTTTTTGTTTCTTTTATTTTTATGTTTTTATCCTCTAGTACTTCTTTAATCTCCACTGTTAGATATAACTTTTGCGACCCTGTTTTGGTTTTTTTGTGTGTGTGTTTTCTTTCTTTCTTTTTTTTTTTTTCTCTCTTCTCTTTTTTCTTTATGTCCTTGGCTTTTTTCTCCCCTTTGTTCTTTTCTTTACTGATTACTGACTGGATCTGTCTCTCTCCTTGACACTCCCTCCTTTTATCCTCCTGACCAACTATATCTCCCTCCTCCCTTTCTCCTTCTCCGTATAACTCCGTGAACATCTCTGAACAGTCTAGTTGTGGAATGCAATATAGAAGATGAACTTTATGAGACTACTGCAAAAATAAGACAGATAACAGGAAGCAGGAGGCTTAAGTCCAAACCCTGACCCCACGAAACATTAATTGACAGGAGCTCATCAAATGCCTCCATACCTACACTGAAACCAAGCATCACACAAAGACCAGCAAGTTCCACGGCAAGACATACCAAGAAAAACCTTTAGAAAAACAAGAACACAGCCCTGAGCTCCAAGTCACAGGCTACACAAAGCGACCTCAAAACCATAGACATCTCATAACACACCACTAGACACTCCACCGCACCCCAGAGAAAAGAAATCCAGCCCCACCCACCAGAACATCGATACAAGCTTCCATAAACAAGAAAACTCGACTTGCCACCGGTACAAACCCAAATATAGGGCAGAAAAGCCACAATAAAGAGAACTCCACAGACTGCCAGAATACAGTAAGGACTCCCCAAACTCAGCATTTTAAACAAGATGAAGAGACAGAAGAATTCCCAGCAGGTAAAGGAACAGGATAAATGCCCACCAAACCAAACTAAAGAGGAAGAAATAGCGAACCTACCTAATAAAGAATTCCGAATAATGATAGTGAAATTAATCCAAAGCCTGGAAAGCAAAATGGAATCATGGATAAATAGCCTGGAGAAAAGCATCGAGAAGATGCAAGAAAGATTTAACAAGGACCTAGAAGAAATAAAAAAGAGTCAATATATAATGAATAATACAATAAATGAGATCCAAAACACTCTGGAGGCAACAAATAGTAGAATTACAGAGGCAGAAGATAGAATTAGTGAATTAGAAGATAGAATGGCAGAATTAAATGAATCAGAGGAGAAAAAAGAAAAACGAATTAAAAGGAATGAGGACAATCTCAGAGACCTCCAGGACAATCTTAAACGTTACAATATTCGAATCATAGGAGTTCCAGAAGAAGAAGACAAAAAGAAAGACCATGAGAAGATACTAGAGGAGATAATAGTTGAAAACTTCCCTAAAATGGGGAAGGAAATAATCACTCAAGTCCAAGAAACCCAGAGAGTCCCATATAGGATAAACCCAAGGCGAAACACCCCAAGACACATATTAATCAAATTAACAAAGGTCAAACACAAAGAACAAATATTAAAAGCAGCAAGGGAAAAACAACAAATAACACACAAGGGAATTCCCATAAGGCTAACAGCTGATCTTTCAATAGAAACTCTTCAAGCCAGGAGGGAATGGCAAGACATACTTAAAGTGATGAAAGAAAAGAACCTACAGCCCAGATTATTGTACCCAGCAAGGATCTCATTCAAATATGAAGGAGAAATCAAAACCTTTACAGACAAGCAGAAGCTGAGAGAATTCAGCACCACCAAACCAGCTCTCCAACAAATACTAAAGGACCTTCTCTAGACAGGAAACACAAAAAGGATATATAAATTCAAACCCAAAACAACAAAGTAAATGGCAACGGGATCATATTTATCCGTAATTACCTTAAATGTAAATGGGTTGAATGCCCCAACCAAAAGGCAGAGACTGGCTGAATGGATACAAAAACAAGACCCATACATATGTTGTCTACAAGAGACCCACCTCAAAACAGGGGACACATACAGACTGAAAGTGAAGGGCTGGAAAAAGATTTTCCATGCAAATAGGGACCAAAAGAAAGCAGGAGTAGCAATACTCATATCAGATAAAATAGACTTTAAAACAAAAGCTGTGAAAAGAGACAAAGAAGGTCACTACATAACGATCAAAGGATCAATCCAAGAAGAAGATATAACAATTATAAATATATATGCACCCAACTTAGGAGCACCGCAATATGTAAGACAAATACTAACAAGTATGAAAGGAGAAATAAACAATAACACAATAATAGTGGGAGACTTTAATACCCCACTTACGCCAATGGATAGATCAACTAAACAGAAAATTAACAAGGAAACACAAGCTTTAAATGATACAATAGACAAATTAGAACTAATTGATATCTATAGGACATTTCATCCCAAAACAATGAATTTCACCTTTTTCTCAAGTGCACACGGAACCTTCTCCAGGATAGACCACATCCTGGGCCATAAATCTAGCCTTGGTAAGTTCAGAAAAATTGAAATTATTCCAACCATTTTTTCTGACCACAATGCAGTAAGAGTAAATCTCAATAACAGGAGAAAAACTATTAAAAATTCCAACATATGGAGGCTGAACAACACACTCCTGAATAACCAACAAATCACAGAAGAAATCAAAAAAGAAATCAAATTCTGCATAGAAACGAATGAAAATGAAAACACAACAACCCAAAACCTGTGGGACACTGTAAAAGCAGTCCTAAGGGGAAAGTTCATAGCAATTCAGGCATACCTTAAGAAACAAGAAAAAAGCCAAATAAATAACCTAACTCTACACCTAAAGCAACTGGAAAAGGAAGAAATGAAGCACCCCAAGATTAGTAGAAGGAAAGAAATCTTACAAATTAGGGCAGAAATAAATGCAAAAGAAACTAAACAGACCATAGCAAAAATTAACAAAGCCAAAAGCTGGTTCTTTGAAAGGGTAAATAAAATTGACAAACCACTAGCCAGACTCATCAAGAAACAAAGGGAGAAGAATCAAATCAATAAAATTAGAAAAGAAAATGGAGAGATCACAACAGACAGCACAGAAATACAAAGGATCATAAGAGACTACTATCAGCAATTATATGGCAATAAAATGGACAATATGGAAGAAATGGACAAATTCTTAGAAAAGTACAACTTTCCAAAACTGGATCAGGAAGAAATAGAAAATCTTAACAGACCCATCACAAGCACGGAAATTGAAACTGTAATCAGAAATCTCCCAGCAAACAAAAGCCCAGGCCCAGACGGCTTCACAGCTGAATTCTACCAAAAATTTAGAGAAGAGCTAACACCTATCCTACTCAAACTGTTCCAGAAAATTGCAGAGGAAGGCAAACTTCCAAACTCATTTTATGAGGCCACCATCACCCTAATTCCAAAACCTGACAAAGATCCCACAAAAAAAGAAAACTACAGACCAATATCACTGATGAACATAGATGCAAAAATCCTTAACAAAATTCTAGCAATCAGAATCCAACAACACATTAAAAAGATCATACACCATGACCAAGTGGGCTTTATCCCAGGGATGCAAGGATTCTTCAATATCCGCAAATCAATCAACGTAATACACCACATTAACAAACTGAAGAATAAAAACCATATGATTATCTCAATAGATGCAGAGAAAGCCTTTGACAAAGTTCAACATCCATTTATGATAAAAACTCTCCAGAAAGCAGGAATAGAAGGAACATACCTCAACATAATAAAAGCTATATACGACAAACCCACAGCAAACATTATCCTCAATGGTGAAAAACTGAAAGCATTTCCTCTAAAGTCAGGAACAAGACAAGGATGCCCACTTTCACCATTATTATTCAACATTGTTCTGGAAGTTCTGGCCACAGCAATCAGAGCAGAAAAAGAAATAAAAGGAATCCAAATTGGAAAAGAAGAAGTAAAACTCTCACTGTTTGCAGATGACATGATCCTCTACGTAGAAAACCCTAAAGATTCCACCAGAAAATTACTAGAACTAATCAATGAATACAGTAAAGTTGCAGGATATAAAATTAACACACAGAAATCCCTTGCATTCCTGTACACTAATAACGAGAAAATAGAAAGAGAAATTAAGGAAACAATTCCATTCACCATTGCAATGAAAACAATAAAATACTTAGGAATATATCTTCCTAAAGAATCTAAAGACCTATATTTAGAAAACTATAAAACACTGCTGAAAGAAATTAAAGAGGACACTAATAGATGGAGGAATATTCCTTGTTCGTGGATTGGTAGAATCAATATAGTGAAAATGAGTATACTACCCAAAGCAATTTATAGATTCAATGCAATCCCCATCAAGCTACCAACATTATTCTTCACAGAGCTAGAACAAATAATTTCTCAATTTGTATGGAAATACAAAAAACCTCGAATAGCCAAAGCTATCTTGAGAAAGAAGAACGGAACTGGAGGAATCAACCTGCCTGACTTCAGGCTCTACTATAAAGCTACAGTCATCAAGACAGTATGGTACTGGCACAAAGACAGAAACATAGATCAATGGAACAAAATAGAAAGTCCAGAGATAAATCCACACACATATGGTCACCTAATCTTTGACAAAGGCGGCAAGAATATACAATGGAGTAAAGACAATCTTTTTAACAAGTGGTGCTGGGAAAACTGGTTAAACACTTGTAAAAGAATGAAACTAGAACACTGTCTAACACCATACACAAAAATAAATTCAAAATGGATTAAAGAGCTAAATATAAGACCAGAAACCATAAAACTCCTAGAGGATAACATAGGCAAAACACTCTCTGACTTACATCACAGCAGGATCCTCTATGACCCACCTCCCAGAATATCGGAAATAAAATCAAAAATGAACAAATGGGACCTAATCAAACTTAAAAAGCTTTTGCACAACAAAGGAAACTATAGGCAAGCTGAAAAGACAGCCCTCAGAATGGGAGAAAATAATAGCAAATGAAGCAACAGACAAACAACTAATCTCAAAAATATACAAGCAACTTCTACAGCTCAATTCCAGGAAAATAAACGACCCAATCAAAAAATGGGCCAAAGAACTTAATAGACATTTCTCCAAAGAAGACATACAGATGGCTAACAAACACATGAAAAGATGCTCAACATCGCTCATTATCAGAGAAATGCAAATCAAAACTACTATGAGATACCATTACACGCCAGTCAGAATGGCTGCGATCCAAAAATCCACAAGCAATAAATGCTGGAGAGGGTGCGGAGAGAAGGGTACCCTCTTACACTGTTGGTGGGAATGCAAACTAGTACAGCCATTATGGAGAACAGTATGGAGATTCCTCAAAAAACTGGGAATAGAACTGCCTTATGACCCAGCAATCCCACTGCTGGGCATACACACTGAGAAAACCAGAATTGAAAGAGGCACGTGTACCCCAATGTTCATAGCAGCACTGTTTACAATAGCCAGGACGTGGAAGCAACCTAGATGCCCATCCACAGATGAATGGATAAGCAAGCTGTGGTACATATACACGATGGAGTATTACTCAGCCATTAAAAAGAATACATTTGAATCAGTTCTATTGAGGTGGATGGAACTGGAGCCTATTATACAGAGTGAAGTAAGCCAGAAAGAAAAACACAAATACAGTATACTAACGCATATATATGGAATTTAGAAAGATGGTAACAATCACCCTGCTTATGAGACAGCAAAAGAGACACTGATGTATAGAATAGACTTTTGGACTCTGGGACTGGGAGAGGGTGGGACGATTGGGGAGAATAGCATTGAAATATGTATAATATCATATCTGAAACAAGTCAATCCAGGTACGATGCCTGATAACAGATGCCTGGGACTGGAGCACTGGGATGACCTGGAGGGATGGTGTGGGAGGGGGGAGGGAGGAGGGTTCAGGATGGGGAGCACGGGTATTCTGGTGGCGGATCCATCTCGATGTATAGTAAAAGTAATACAATATTGTAAAAAAAAGATGTAAAATAAAATAAAAGTCGATCCATTAAAAAAAAAAAAAAAAAAAAAAAAAAAGATATATTAGTGTTTTGTGTGAGGAGAGATTTTTGAGTAGGGAATATATTTTACATCACAATAAGAGTTGGTTGACTAGGGAATTTTTTTTTTTTTGGTTTTTTTTTTTTTTTTTATTTACAATTTTTAAACGGCCGACTGTAAAAAAAAATTTGTGAGGGTGGCGTAAAAAAAAAAAAAATTTTTCTCTCCACCCCCACAATTCAACAATTTTTTTTTTTTTTTTTTTTTCTTTCTTCACTCTCCCATCTCCACCCCCCCCCTTAAAACACAAAAACCCTTACCTTGGATCGTTTTTCCTTTGTTTTCTTTTTTTTTTTTTTTTTTTTTTTTTGTATCTAGGTTGGTCATAACTTTCCTTCCAAGGAGTAAGCTTTAGTTTCATGGCTGCAGTCACCATCTGCAGTGATTTTGGAGCCCCCAAAAATGAAGCGTGACACTGTTTCCACTGTTTCCCCATCTATTTTCCATGAGGTGATGGGACCAGATGCCATGATCTTCGTTTTCTGAATGTTGAGCTTTAAGCCAACTTTTTCACTCTCCTCTTTCACTTTCATCAAGAGTCTTTTTAGTTCCTCTTCACTTTCTGCCATAAGGGTGGTGTCATCTGCATATTTGAGGTGGTTGATATTTCTCCCGGCAATCTTGATTCCAGCTTGTGCTTCTTCCAGCCCAGCGTTTCTCATGATGTACTCTGCATATAAGTTAAATAAGCAAGGTGACAATATACATCCTTAACGTACTCCTTTTCCTATTTGGAACCAGTCTGTTGTTCCATGTCCAGTTCTAACTGTTGCTTCCTGACCTGCATACAGGTTTCCCAAGAGGCAGATCAGGTGGTCTGGTTTTCCCATCTCTTTCAGAATTTTCCACAGTTTATTGTGATCCACACAGTCAAAGGCTCTGGCATAGTCAATAAAGCAGAAATAGATGTTTTTCTGGAACTCTCTTGCTTTTTCCATGATCCAGCAGATGTTGGCAATTTGATCTCTGGTTCCTCTGCCTTTTCTAAAACCAGCTTGAATATCTGGAAGTTCACAGTCACGTATTGCTGAAGCCTGGCTTGGAGAATTTTAAGCACTATTTTACTCGTGTGTGAGATGAGTGCAATTGTGTGGTAGTTTGAGCATTCTTTGGCCTTGCCTTTCTTTGGGATTGGAATGAGAACTGACCTTTTCCAGTCCTATGGCCACTGCTGAGTTTTCCAAATTTGCTGGCATATTGAGTGCAGCACTTTCACAGCATCATCTTCCAGGATTTGAAATAGCTCAACTGAAATTCCATCACCTCCACTAGCTTTGTTTGTAGTGATGCTTTCTAAGGCCCACTTGACTTCACATTCCAGGATGTCTGACTCTAGGTGAGTGATCACACCATCGTGATTATCTGGGTTGTGAAGATCTTTTTTGTACAGATCATCTTTGATGTAGACCATCTTAAAAGTGTTATTGAATTTGTTAAAATACTGCTTCCATTTTATGTTTTGGATTTTTCACTGTGAGGCATGTGGGGTCTTAGCTACCTGACCCGGTATTGAACTGGCACCCACCTGTACTGAAAGGCGAAATCCTCTTTAAAAAAAAAAACAAACACACCTTTTTTATTTATTTCTGCTGCACCAGGTCTTAGTTGCAGCATTCGGGATCTTTGCTCTTCCTTGCAGCATGCACGATCTTTAGTTGTGGCATGCAGGATCTTTTAGCTGTAGAAGGGGGACCCTAGTTGTGGCATGTGGGGTCTATTTCCCCAACCAGGGGTTCAACCCAGACTCCTAGCATTTCGACTGTGGAGCTCCAGGCACTGAACTATTGGGGAAGTCCCTGGAAGGTGAAGTTTTAACCACTGGTTGCCAGGGAACTTGTTTCAAGATTGAGCTTTAACAAGGAGTAAAAGATGGTAAAGAATGGGGTAAAAATATTGCCTGGTTCCCAAAGGGTCAGAGTCAGTTATCAAAATACATTGACATGAGATGTGGTGAAGTCTAGCTAATGGGATGGGGAGCCGAGCTTCCTTGATAGAGGAAGCTATTGTTATAAAGGGCCCCTAGGGCTACACTCTGAGTGCCCAGGCTTAGGCTCTACCCACTGGTATTTTTCTGATTCCTGGTTGTCAGCTGTTCATTCACTGAACAAATATTTGTTGATGGCATACTAGATGATAGATATTGTCACAGGTAAATAAAGTAGGCAAAAATCCCAGCCCTATGGAATTACATTCTAAAGGTTCAGTATATTCTTACATCCCAGAGATTCTAAAGGCAGCTTTTAGACAGATTGCCAACTAAAAATAGACAATAAAAAAGATAAAGAGGATGTGTAGTATGTCGGTCAGTGACTATACCAAGATGGTGATGGGAGCTTGTAAGAGTAAAGGGATACGGTTTTAAATAGGGTGACCAGAGAACATCTCACTGAAAGGATGATTTTTGAGTAAAAGCCTGAAGGAAATGAGAGGATCAGCATAAGGATATTTGGTGGAAGAACATTCCAAGAAGGGGAAACAGTCAGTGCAGATGCTCTGAGGCTGGATGTGCTAAATGGGTTTGAGGAACACTGAGGAGAAGCATGTGGCTGGAGCAGAGATATATTACAAGATAAGGTCAAAGAGGTCATGGAAACCGATCATGTAAGGCTTCCTGTAAGGACGTTGGCTGTGAATGAGATGCCTGCTCTTGGACAGACTGTGTTACCTTGTAATGACTTATAAATTAACTTACCTTCCCTTGCCTCTCTTTTCAGAGGGCTCTGTAGTTCCTCCTCTTTCAAACACTGCTTCGCATACTACCCCCTACCCGCGCTCCCAAAGCCATCTTCTGGACTTCAGTCAAGAGTCTAACATTTTGGTCCCACGGGAACTGACTGCTTGACTAGCAATAGCCATTTTGGGTATAGAACTGAGGACGGCAGCAATAGAGGCATTCATGTCAAGGGTCTTTGTGGTATACAAAGGGAAATATTCTCCTTAGAGCTTCCGAGAGTTTCCTAAGACACAGATCTGCAGTCATAGGCGGTGGTGAGAAAATGAAGCACAAATATTGCTTTTATCCATATGTTGATCTATTAAGCAACTGTGATGCTTAGTTTTATGTGTTAACTTGACTAGACTAACAGATGTCCAGATAACTGGTAAAATGTTATTTCTTGGTATGTCTGTGAGGGTGTTTCTGGAAGAGCTTAGCATTTGAATCAGTAGGCTGATTTACAATTACCCATACCTCTATGGGTGAGCATTATCCAATCTAGTGAGGGGCTGAATAGATCAAAAAGGAGAAGGATGGGCAAATTTGCTCTTTGCTTGGCTTCCCTGGTGGCTCAGAGGTTAAAGCGTCTGCCTGGAATGCGGGAGACCCGGGTTCGATCCCTGGGTTGGGAAGATCCCCTGGAGAAGGAAATGGCAACCCACTCCAGTACTCTTGCCTGGAGAATCCCATGGAGGGAGGGGCCTGGTAGGCTACAGTCCATGGGGTTGCAAAGAGTCAGACATGTCTGAGTGACTTTCACTCACTTTGCTTGGTAAAACCATCTTGACCAGCCCTCAGCCATCAATGCTCCTGGCCAGACTCAGATCAGGACTTACACCATCAGCGCCCTGGGTTCTCAGACCTTCAGAGTTGGACTGAATTACATCATTGGCTTCTCTTCTCCAACCTGCAGATAGCAGATAGTAAACTTGCCTCCTCCATAATCGTGTGAACCAATTCCTATAATAAATTTCCTCTTAAATATAAATATATATACATATGTATCCTGTTGGTTCCATTTCTCTATAAAGACCTTGCTTTCCCCATTTTGCCCACCCATTAGTATAATGTCTTCTAGCAACTTTTGATAACACTTCTCATCACCTCCTCTCTGAGACATCATAGTCCAAATCACCATCAACTCTCTCTCTCTTTTTAAAACAGATTTATTGAGGTATAATTATATACTATAAAATTCATCTATTCTAAGTGTACAATTCAATGATTTTTTAGTAATCATTTCGTAATTAAATTGCATCATCTCCTGCTTAAGTTATTGTAATAGCTTAGCACTCCCTGCTTTATTATTATTTTTTTTTTCAGTAGGACTTAACCATCATCTGACATAGAATATATCTTACTTACATGCTAGAATATATAGGTCCTATGAGGCAGGGATTTTGTCATTTTTTCATTATCACCATATCCATAGTATCTGCAACAGTGCCTGATGCATATAGTCACTCAGAAATATTTGTTGGATGAATAAATACATCACTGAACAAATGGCACCTTCTATTCTCTTGGACAAGTATAAAACTCCTCACCCTACCACCTGGAGGAGATCTGTGATGGGTCAGTACCAGTGGGATGATGAGATGGGGTAGTTATAGGTAGACACTCTCCTTCCCCACTTCATGTTTTTCCTTTGGGTTTATCTCTCTCCTTACATTCTCTAGTCATCAAAGTGGTAGGACCTGAGGACCAGGACTGGACGTAGATCTTGAGGAAATTGGCTACTGCATTTGATTTTGACCCAGACTGTTTGGCTGCCTTTTCCAGGCAAAGCAATACCCTCCCCACTGGCCTTGTCCTCCCCACGGGCCTTGTCCTCCCACCGGCCTTGTCCTCCCCACCGGCCTTGCGTTAGATGCCCCTGTGCTGCCAGTGGAGGTTAATATCTAAATGTAGAGGGCAAGGGTGGGCTGAAACTTCAGAGTAAGAAACAGCTTTCCCCTGTATCCATACTTTTTCCTCCTAAACCTGAAGAGGTGGTCTTAAGTGGCTGGTTCAAGATTGGGTGTTCACGATTCCAACCAAACATCATTCCATCTTAATGCAATTGACATTGTCTACTCAGACCTACATCTTGATGTAGCTTTGAAATTTTAGGTTTATTCTGCTTTGGAAAACTATATTATACAACAGCTTTAGGGAAAAAAGCATCTAATATTTACTGAGTGCTTTTCATATGAGAGCAAGATATTTTACATGTATCCTATATATTAGATACTTTACATACCTATATATTTAATTAGTTAAAAATAAAAGATAATATTTTTCTTTTACTCTTTAATATTAGGCCTAAGTTTTATAAACCACTCTTACATGGGTGTGTATAACCAACTGGAGCTTGGAGGAGTGATCTGGGCTAGGGACAGCATTTCGAGTCCCAGTTATAAAAAAATGATAATTAAAGCTATAGGAATAGATCATATGTTCTGGAGAGTGAGAAGAAGAGAGAGCCTAGCTCATAACCTTGAGAAATTTAACTTTTAATGGCTGAGTGGAAGATGATGAGCCTGGAAAGGCAGAGAAGGAGCATCCAGAGAGGTTAGAGGTAAACAGGGAGGGTGTTAAACGCAGGAAGCTATGTGTCAGCTTTCTGAAAGCTTGCAACTGTCATAACAGAGTTTGTTTTGGGGGAGTCTAACTCCTAGTAAAGTATTTGTCATTTAATTAAAAATTATCATTAAGTGGGTGGTTCTGAACTTGTTTTTGACATTAGATAAATGGTTCTCAGCCAGATGTACCTACAAGACTGGAAAGATGTAGATTTTTGCATTATTAAGACATTGTGTTCAACAAAATTATTTTTTCACTCCAATCTTACCTCCCCCTCTAAGTGTGACATACCCTTTCCAGATGCTCTATTATTCATCGGTGGCTTTTTGGCATTCTAGTAGTAAATTTGAATATTTGATGTTAGTGAAACAAGGTGACAAGCATTGTACAAAAAATGTGGAATTATTACTGAAGCATTCTTGAGGATGAGATTATTATTTTTGTGTTTAATGCTAGTGACAGTAAATCCCCAATAAATTTTTATTTTATAGCTTTAGACTCAGCAACAAATTTATTTTGTTCGTTCACTCACTCATTTATCCATCAAATGTATGTTAAGTGCCTACAATATGCCAGACACTAGGAATGTTAAGACACATCAGGTGTGATTCTCAAGCCTTGGTATGCGTTGGAATCACCTGGAAGACTTGCTAAAAATATATATGCCCCAGTCACCACCCCCATATTCAGTAGGTCCCAGGGTAGTTTCTGCGAATTTATGTATAACAAGCTCTCTGTGTGATCCTGATGTAGTTTGGAACTATTTTCTATGTAAAGGTATTTAGTGAAAAACTTAAATACAATAAAATGTAAGAGGTGTCAGATACAAGCACACACAGGGTAGAGTATATTATTAAATTTTGTTACATTAGTATCTCCCTACAGCAGTAGATGGTACACTCAACAATATTATTGCAATTTTAAGCTTTAATGGCACCCCACTCCAGTACTTTTGCCTGGAAAATCCCATGGACAGAGGAACCTGGTAGGCTGCAGTCCATGGGGTCGCTAGAGTCGGACACGACTGAGCGACTTCCCTTTCACTTTTCATTTTTATGCATTGGAGAAGGAAATGGCAACCCACTCCAGTGTTCTTGCCTGGAGAATCCCAGGGACGGGGAAGCCTGGTGGTCTGCCCTCTCTGGGGTCACACAGAGTCGGACACGACTGAAGTGACTTAGCAGCAAGCTCTAATGGAATTTTTTTGTTAGGGCTTTAAAGCCTTAGCAAAATGGTTTATTTTCATTAATATTGCAGAAAATGTTAGTGTCCATATAAATGATCATAAAGGTAAGAGAATGCTGTAAATGTACACGTATCATTATATCCATGCATACAGTTTCCCTTATAGGAATGAGGCTGCTGCTGCTACTGCTAAGTCGCTTAGGTCGTGTCCGACTGTGTGCGACCCCATAGACGGCAGCCCACCAGGCTCCCCCATCCCTGGGATTCTACAGGCAAGAACACTGGAGTGGGTTGCCATTTCCTTCTCCAATGCATGAAAGTGAGAAGTGAAAGTGAAGTCAGTTGTGTCTGGCTCTTAGCGACCCCATGGACTGCAGCCCCCAGGCTCCTCTGTCCATGGGATTTTCCAGGCAAGAATACTGGAGTAGGGTGCCATTGCCTTCATGAGGCAGCTTCTACTTAAACAGTGGGGAGCATATTCTGCGGTTGTTACAGGACTAGTCCTCTCATAAATGAAAGGCTTCTTTCCTTTTCTTTTTTTCCTTTGTCTACCAGGCGCTTTTACAACCTGTTGATATAAACCCCAGGAATAGTGCAAAGTGCAAAACTCTATGTCTTGCATTGAGGAAAAGAAGCTTTCTTTTAAAGAATAACTGGTGTTTTCTCATTAAAATGAGGCACTCATTCACTGTGCCATTCACAAAGAAACTTAGGCTGAGAAGGACGGATCAATTCCACTTTCATTGTAGGGAACCTAGGATGTTCTTTGACTACAAAATTGAGTAGGAAGAGATGTAGATTAGAAGCAACTATTTAATAAATCTGATTTAAAATTGAATGAAAACAGCGCAGGAAATTTGAAAAAAGTTCTAGAACTTCTTCAAAATGGTGCTTCAAAACATCTCTTCTAAAATAGATTGAAAAAGTGCAATATAGTGCATACTGATCACCAAAATTCTTGATTTTCTTCTCTTTCCTGTGACCACAGATAAGCCACAATTCCCAGACACCTTTGCATTCTATATATGGTCATATGCTAAGTTCTAATCAATCGAATATAAGTGGAAGTGATATGATGTACACCTCTTCTAGGCTTGACCCATAGAGAATACCCACTGTGGTTCTCCATGCACCTTCCTGGATGATGATACTCAGGCAGATTTGAAAGTCACAGATTGAAAATTGCAGGGCTTCTGTCAGCCTGGGTTCTTGAAGAACTATATGGAGCAGGGACTTCCCACCCCCACACTTCCCCATCCCAATGCAAATGAACTTTGCCTGAGAGAGAAATCAACTTTTACCCTGTTAAGGTTCTGAACTGTTGGGGGTGGGTCATAACATCAATTAGCTTACTTGAAGTAAGACAGGATATAAGAATGTAGGCACGTCTGTATCATGAGACGATGCGCTGCTTATTATTTCTGGGCCCAGAGCCCTAAATATAGTCCCATCATTCTCTTGCAGAGGTTGCCTTTACCACAATCCCCACTGAGAAAATTCTGTAGAAAAGACTCCTCTGGCTCCTAGGGGCCGTACTTAGGCTTGTTAGGAGTACTTTAGTCCTGCAAAGACAATTTAAAGCCAACATTTCTCTTGGTCAGTGGGACATGGTCCTAGCAGCACACAGATTGTAAAACGTACAAAATTCTAACTCCAGCATTTGGAGAAACCAGGGCTAGATAGAAGGAAGCAGAGTCATAGTCACAATGGAGCACAGCAAGCGTGCAGACAACAGAGCAGAGGGCCACCTTTTGGGCTCCTCAGTTGCCCTTGCCACAGACTGGCAGGTATTAGCATAAAAATTTAAGAGAAAATCCTCCTGGCTTTTAAAAGGTTTTACTGCATGGAAGTTAGACACTGAATTTCACAGTATTCAAAGGCCCACTCCTTATGAAAAGAGAGATCTCCCTTCCCTTTTAAGACAATGACTGAGCCCCCTCTGGATCATCTCCCTCCCACAGAAGCCAGCCTTTCACACGCCAACACTCCGCCCACAGTGATCGCTTTCCACGGGGTAGCTATTTATGGCATTGCCTATTCCAAATACAATCTCAGTGGGTATAGAAACTGCTTAAGAATTTGCAACCTGATTTTATTTTTAATTTAGGCTTGGTTTATATCCAAAATATTCCTCCAAGCCTTAAAGCTTTTCAGCCATTTTAGGTACCTCTCTCTCCTTCCTAAGTCCATTAAATAAGATAGCCACCACCCAAGCGACAGTGATTCTGTATCAGGCAGTATGCACAGCTTTTACATACATTATGCTACTTAATCTTGATATGAGATAAGTATTATTCTTATCCCATTTCGTGTATGCAAAAACTGAAGCAACAAAAGGTTAAATAACTTGAGCAATCTCAAATAACTGAAAGTGTATGAAAGAGTTTGTCACTTAATTATGTCTGACTCTTTGTAACCCCATGAACGGTAGCCCACCAGGCTCCTTTGTCCATGGGATTTCCAAAAGGCAGGAATACTGGAATGGATTGCCATTCCCTTCTCTAGGGGATCTTCTGACCCAGGGATCGAACCTGCGTCTCCTGCACTGCAGGCAGATTCTTTACCATCTGAGCCACCAGGGAAGCCCTCGTATAACTAACTACTAAGGAACAAAACCAGAGTTCAAAGCAGTCACTCCAGCCCCAAACCTCCACCCTTAATCAATGTACTCCACTGCCTTTTCTTCTGTTTAAATTTTGCTCCTAGAAGACACCTCTTGAAAGAGTAGTTGATCCTTCAGGAGGACCAATAAATAATTCCAGTTCATCAGAATTTCTTCTCTGTACCTTTTTTTTTTTTTTTCATCCCAGCACTTGTGGAATTTGGGAACCTCTTACCACGGCACCAGTGTTCATCCTCTCAGGTACCTCCCTTCTCTGCATCTTAGCAGCTCTCTGGCGTGGTGATCCTGGGGCTGTTGCTACAGTCTTCCGGAAAGAGAAGCTTCTTGGCTCCTGCAAGTTCTTAATGCTCAGGAGAAGAGCTGCGCTATGGGGCCAATCTGTCACTGGGTCTATATTTAGCACCATCTGCCAGGAATATTGCAAACTGCCTATTTTTGTATGTGCCGGTTTGTGCAAATGTGACTGCTCCACCGCTAGTTCGTGGGAAACCAGGGGCATTAAGTGGATGCTCTGGGTTTTATGTTAAGTGTTGTGAGTCAGCCCTTTAACCACCCTTCAAATGAGACTTGGGAGAGGATGCAGGCAGGGTTTTCCCAGGGTGTGAGTCCCAGGGGTCTACACTTTCAGTGACTCAAAAGCAATCCAGGGGTGGCAGCTGCAGAGGAGGCGGAGGGGAGTTCTGGGTTTGGGGAAGAAATATAAAAAGCCGAAGGCTTTGCAGCATCCCTGAGGCAACATGCTGGCTTTTCCCATCTCGGAGCTCCCCTATGCCAGATCCATAAATCACTGGGCAGACTCTTCCAGCCTTAACCAAACCTGTAATGCCTTTGTGATCCATCTCAGTGAAAGATAAATTCTCCCATTTACTGAGGGCTTCCCAGTTTCCAGTGCTGACATTTATAAGCATCAGTTCACTTCGTCCATATGACATCCTTATGAGGGAGATTCTAGTCTTAGTCCCAGCTTAGAGCCTAGGAAACTGAGGCTGAGAGAGGCTCAGCGACTTGCAGAGTCAGAATCCAAGCTTGGACTTACTGATACCAGACCATGATCGTCAGCCAGACTATGGTTATCATACTGCCCAATTCTGTATCTCCTACCCAGTGAATCTCTCTGCAATAGACACTGTAATTTTTTTTTGCCTATTATTTCCATCTGCAGCTTATTTTCCAGATTGAGTGTTTGACTGCATTTGAGAGTTTCTGGTCATAGGTTTGTTATCCAGCCCCACTGTGACTGTGTTGGCTCCTCTGAAAACGTCTCCCACATTGGGCCCAGAAATGGCCCAGTGAGGCAGGGGGCTCTTGGTTTTGCCCTCAGCCTTGAGTAAGATGTGTTTGATGAAGCAGTCGAGCAGCTTTATAAGAGTCTGCCCCAGCTGCAGAGGTGCAGAGACAGGTATGGGATTTGTCCGTGTAGATGACAAGTGTTGTTGGAATAGGAATTGCCAAAAGGGATGGCATGGGCCTGGAGCGGAAAACTGTCAGGGCAGTGCAGTTCATTAACCCAGCTGACCTGAGTGACTTATTAATCTTCAGAGTGGCTGAATGCAGGCAGATTCCGAATTGGGATAATAGGGAAATATTGAAAGCTATATGGACTCTTTTCTGAGCACAGTTCCTGAGGATGACCGAGCATCCGAGGATGGAAGTTAGTTACACGCACGCTCTGGTTTTGTAGGTTGAAAAGTGGAGGGACTGACAGACTCGAGTGGCCCAGAAACGGAGATTAGAAATCAGACCTTGTAATAGACAATTCCACATTCCCTGTTTCAGGTGTTTACTCTTACATAACAAGCCACCCTTGAACTTCAGTTCAGTTCAATTCACTCACTCAGTCGTGTCCAACTCTTTGGGACCCCATGAATTGCAGCACGCCAGGCCTCCCTGTCCATCACCAACTCCCGGAGTTCACTCAGACTCACGTCCATCAAGTCAGTGATGCCATCCAGCCGTCTCATCCTCTGACGTCCCCTTCTCCTCCTGCCCCCAAACCCTCCCAGCATCAGAGCCTTTTCCAATGAGTCAACACTTCACATGAGGTGGCCAAAGTACTGGAGTTTCAGTTTTAGCATCATTCCTTCCAAAGAACACCCAGGGCTGATCTCCTTTAGAATGGACTGGTTGGATCTCCTTGCAGTCCAAGGGACTCTCAAGAGTCTTCTCTAAACTTAGGGGCTTTAAAAAAGAACAATCATTTTATTATGATCTCCTGTGGATGTGGGAAAGATTGAAGGCAGGAGGAGAAAGGGATGACAGAGGATGAGATGGTTCAAAGGCATCACTGACTCAATGGACATGAGTTTGAGCAAACTCTGGGAGACAGTGAAGGACGGGGAAATCTGGCATATTGCAGTTAATGGGGTTGCAAAGAATCAGACTTGACTTAGTGACTGAACAACAACGAGGATGTGGGGGCAGCTGTCTGGCTGTCTGGTCCTCACTAGGGTCTCTCCTGCAGTTGCAGCTGGACAATGGTTGGGGCTGGAGTCATCGTAAAGTCTTCCTCACGTATCTGGAAGTTGATGCTGGTTGTGAATTGCGACCTCCCCCTGGCTGTGTGTCAGGACATCTATACATCATCTCTCCACATGGCCTGAATATCCGCATAGGAAGAGGGCTGTGTTCTCAGAGGGAGAGACCCAAGAGAATGAGGCAAACTCTATATCTTGTCTTTTACTACCTAACCCCAGAAGTCATACAGTGTCACTGTATAGTCCCATCATGGTCACAGGCCAGGCCAGATTCAAGAGGATAGAACACAGACACATTCCTCAAAGGGAGGAGAATCAACATGAATTTTTAAGAAAGGCATATGAGATGGGATATATACTATGGTGGCCATTTTTGAAAGATGCAATCTTCCATACCAATCGCACTGGACTAGGGAAGAACTTGAATTTGGGAGAAATTGGATGAGGGACTATAGCCAGGATTACATGCCAGAGGGCTGGAAGGGCAGGGGAGAATCAAGACTCCAAGGAATTCCTTCTCACAGTCAACAAGTGTTTACTGGGGACTTCTCATGTGCCAGAAATTGGGGATACAACAGTGAGCAAGAAACAAGGCCCTAGCCTTCACGTAGTTTATAGTCTGGTGGGGACATGATAAACACCTGCTCAAATAATTACAGTAACTGTAAAGTTGGGTAAGAAGACTGACAATATAAGGGCATATATGTCTATTTTAGATAAAGAGCTTAGTGATGGCCTCTCTGGGGTGGGCAGACACTTAAGTGGATGAAGTAAAGCATGCTGACATTTGGAGGAAGGACATTCCAGCCTGAGGGAAGAGCAGGTGCCAAACCCCTACAGAAGGATAAGTCTGATGTAGTCAAAGTATAACAGGAAGCCCTGTGGCTATCATGGAGGGATTGAGTTGGAGTAGGGTAGGAAATGAGGTATAAGAAATTACCAGTGGTTGAAGCTTAATTTGGGGCAAAATCTATTTCAAAACATCTCGTTTGCGAATGTTTGCTCCCCTAGAAGGACAAATCCTCCCTATTAGAAAATATCCATCATGAATATAGGCTTTCTGTTTTTGAAACATAAATGACCCTGAGTCCCTTTGGGGCAGAGCTGACTGAATACAAATTTCAGAAAACATCTCTGACATGAATGTAGAAGCATCTGGCTCCCCTCAGGGTAACTTCCCACCACTTACCACAGCCAATCTGGTCTTTGTCAGGGCATCTTCTTTTTCAGGGTGTAACTATGACAACGGAGTGTGATGCTAATGCTGCGACTCCGCAGAAGCCCTCTATTTGCTCACACGATGCTGTCGGAACACAGAATTGTGAATCAGGTTAGTGTCAGCCCCTCCCTTTGTAGTGAACAAGTTATCTGCTACTTGATTCCGTTAATGTGTTATTACTGGCTTTGTTTTTACTATGACTCTTTTATAACAAGATGATTAACATGTTCTATAATTTAGGGCTGCTGCTGCTACTGCTGCTAAGTCGCTTCAGTCATGTCCGACTCTGTGCGACCCCATAGACGGCAGCCCACCAGGCTCCCCCATCCCTGGGATTCTCCAGGCAAGAACACTGGAGGGGGTTGCCATTTCCTTCTCCAATGCATGAAAGTGAAAAGTGAAAGTGAAGTCGCTCAGTCGTGTCCAACTCTTAGCAACCCCATGGACTGCAGCCTACCAGGCTCCTCCATCCATGGGATTTTCCAGGCAAGAGTACTGGAGTGGGGTGCCATTGCCTTCTCCGATAATCTAGGGCAGCATTTCCCAAATTTATTTGATCAAGACCCCTGTATTAGTTTTCCATTGCTGCTGTACCAAATCACTATAAACTTAACAGCGTAAACAACACAAATGCTGCATCTTACAGTCTGCAGATTAGAGGTCTCATGATGGTCTCTACCGGCTAAAATCAAGGTGTCAGCAGGGCTATGTTCCTTTCTTGAGGCTCAAGGGGAAGAGACATTACCTCGGTCATTCTAGCTCTTGGCAGAACAGAATTCCTTGTGGTTATAGGACCAAGGTCTCCAAGGTCTCCTTGCTAGCCGAGGGCTATTCCCAGCTTCTAAAGGCTGACCAAATTCCTTGGCTCATGGCCCCTTCTTCTATCTGCAAAGCCAGCAGTGGTAGGTTGAATAACTCACTTCTTGAATTTCTCCTTCATGTGCTTCTGTCTCATTTTTCTTTGACCACAGCCAGGGAAGACTTTCAACTTTTAAGAACTCATGTGATGAGATTGGGCCCACCTGGGTATACCAGGATGTTCTTTTCATCTGAAGATCCATGCCGTTAGTCATATCTGCAAAGTTCCATTTACCATGTAACACAACACAGTCACAGGTTCCATGGATGAGGGTGTGAATATCTTTGGGAGAGTCATTACCTACCACAACCTTCATTCCCCAACCCCCATGGAACACAGTTTGGGAAGCACTGCGGTAGAGGGCTGAATTCTAGACCGGAAAGAAATCCATTCTTTAGAGGCCGTTAAAATAACAGAAGCACTGAGTGAGCACTGCTGCTGCTACTGCTAAGTCACTTCAGTCGTGTCCAACTCTGTGTGTTGAGCACAAGACCAGGTGAAGTTGGAGCCAAGGGAGCAGAGGAATAGATTTCAGTGAAGGTTTATCTTCTTGCTTAGCCAGAGTATGAATCAGGTAGATTTTCTGATTGGGCTGGTCTATCAAGAACTTCTGCTTCTAATGCGATAAGAGAGAGGAAGGTGTTACCAATCAGGGTTCTTGGCCTCCTTAATTGACAGAAATTGATCAGAGGCCAGACAAGAAATTCCGGTGAGATTTTACGGGGCCCCTGCTGCAGCAGAGGAAAGTGAGAACAAACAACAGTTTCCCTTGCTTGTTCATTCCCTGGAGGGAGGACAAGCTTGTTCCTTATATGATTTGAGGTAGGGGTATGTCCAGGGGTCAGAGTAGAGGAGTGGCGTAGGTGGTTTGCCCACTCGTTAGGTGGCTGCCCACCCATTAGGTGGTGTTGTGTGCAGGGGGCATGCACAATACCCTGCTTTTGCTCCAGGCTCTTCAAAAGTGGCAGTTGGGTGTTTTGTATCTTTTGTCCACAAGTTGACCTAACTGTGCATGCATGCAGTTATTTTTAGTCACTCAGATCAGTCAGATCAGTCACTCAGTCATGTCCGACTCTTTGCGACCCCATGAATCGCAGCACGCCAGGCCTCCCTGTCCATCACCAACTCCCGGAGGTCACTCAGACTCACGTCCATCGAGTCAGTGATGCCATCCAGCCATCTCACCCTCTGTCATCCCCTTCTCCTCTCGCCCCCAATCCCTCCCAGCATCAGAGTCTTTTCCAATGAGTCAACTCTTCGCATGAGGTGGCCAAAGTACTGGAGTTTCAGCCTTAGCATCATTCCTTCCAAAGAAATTCCAGGGCTGATCTCCTTCAGAATGGACTGGTTGGATCTCCTTGCAGTCCAAGGGACTCTCAAGAGTCTTCTCCAACACCACAGTTCAAAAGCATCAATTCTTTGGCACTCAGCCTTCTTCACAGTCCAACTCTCACATCCATACATGACCACATGAAAAACTATAGCCTTGACTAGATGGACCTTTCTTGGCAAAGTAATGTCTCTGCTTTTGAATATGCTATCTAGGTTGGTCATAACTTTCCTTCCAAGGAGCAAGCATCTTTTAATTTCATGGCTGCAGTCACCATCTGCAGTGATTTTGGAGCCCAGAAAAATAAAGTCTGACACTGTTTCCACTGTTTCCCCATCTATTTTCCATGAAGTGATGGGATCAGATGCCATGATCTTCGTTTTCTGAATGTTTAGCTTTAAGCCAACTTTTTCACTCTCCACTTTCACTTTCATCAAGAGGCTTTTGAGTTCCTCTTCACTTTCTGCCATAAGGGTGGTGTCATCTGCATATCTGAGATGATTGATATTTCTCCCAACAATTGATTCCACCTTGTGTTTCTTCCAGTCCAGCATTTCTCATGATGTATTCTGCATATAAGTTAAATAAGCAGGGTGACAATATACAGCCTTGATGAACTCCTTTTCCTATTTGGAACCAGTCTGTTGTTCCATGTCCAGTTCTAACTGTTGCTTCCTGACCTGCATACAAATTTCTCAGGAGGCAGATCAGGTGGTCTGGTATCCCATCTCTTTCAGAATTTTCCACAGTTGATTGTGATCCACACAGTCAAAGGCCTTGGCATAGTCAATAAAGCAGAAATAGATGTTTTTCTGGAACTCTCTTGCTTTTTCGATGATCCAGCGGATGTTGGCAATTTGATCTCTGGTTCCTCTGCCTTTTCTAAAACCAGCTTGAATATCTGGAAGTTCACAGTTCACGTATTGCTGAAGCCTGGCTTGGAGAATTTTGAGCATTCCTTTACTAGCGTGTGAGATGAGTGCAATTGTGCGGTAGTTTGAGCATTCTTTGGCATGTTGCTTGAGGAGAGATGTGCCCAGGTGCAAGCTTTGCAGCCAGGAGTCTCAGGTCCCAGTCTGTCTCAAAGAGGACAGTTACTGCCGCAGGGGTTCTCCATAATCATCTCATATAATGGTCATTCTAACTTGTGGACATGAACCCTGCATTTGAATCTACGTGGGTTGGATTCATTTGGTGCCTCACTTGGGTTTCCTTGACTGGGTTGGTGCCCCCATCCTACAGAGATGGAGAGCTCACAGCTCCCCCTGTCTCTAACAGTTACCCTTACAGCTGATGGGAGCTGCCTCAACTTCGAGGTTACGCCCCTGACCACACCTTCCCCCAACACACACATCCTCCCAACCACAGAAGTCTGGCCTTCTTCCTTCATGGCGGGGACATTTCTGTGATATCTTTATACTTCAGAGTTCTCTGTGGATCAGATCTGGACTTCTTCCATGCTTTACTCTTTTCCTTTCACTTTTCAGCATCCCTTCCTCCCTTCTAAGTTTTTCCTGAATAAATCAATATATCAGGTGTCCCTAGAACCCTGTCTCAGGCTCTGCTTTCAAAGAACATAAACTAAGATGTGATGTGTGGTGCGTGCTAAGTCGTTTCAGTCATCTCTGACTCTGTGACCCTATAGACTGTAGTCCGCCAGGCTCCTCTGTCCATGGGATTCTTCAGGGAAGAACACTGGAGTGGCTTACTGTGCCGTCCTCCAGCGGATCTTCCCAACCCAGGGATCAAACATATGACTTTCACGTCTCCTGCATTGCCATGCAGACTCTTTACCACTAGTGCCACTCGGGAAGCCCAAGATGTGATAAAAATTAACTCAAATATCAGAACCTTCCAAATGGAGGCCACCCTAGTGGCAGGGGCCCCCATCACAAATCTAAACATAAATAATTTCTCACTTATGGGGAATGCCTCACTGTCAAGGAAACCTAGTCTACACCAATCACAATCCTATAGCTGGCTTCCCTCAGCCTAGGAAACAGGGCCTGCTAGCCTTAATAGGGGACCCTGACCTCCTAGGCAATCGTGCCCTGTGTCCTGTTGCCTCTTCTAACTCCCTATCTTGGCCTACACTCAGACATCACCAAGAAAAAGGCAGGAGAAATATCCCTCACATGACTGGTACATGCCCCTTTGCAGGTATGTGGTTGAATAAATCAAATGATGCTTGATCATTTCTTTGTAGAAATGGGGGTGGGAATTCTGTATAGGATTCTAAAGACTAAATTTGTAGGAAAGGACAAGAAATGAGAGTTGAATAAGTATGAATTCAGCGGTCCCTCTCAGTACAAGCTCCCTGAGGGCCTTGTACAAACCCTGTATTCCTGTGCCCAGCACAGAATTTTCCACCAGGCAGATCTGCAGCAGTGAGAGAAGTGGAGAGAAGGAACAGGAGGTGATGCTTCTGTGAGTCCACAGGTTAGGCCGGGAGAAAGTTGGGGAAAGGGGGTCTGTTCTCTGTAGCACATGCTGCTTTGTACCCTTCCAAGCTCTTCTGTGATGACCTTACTTCTCCCCAGAACTTGCTCATAGTTCGCAGGAAACTGTGGACTCAGACTCTCACCTAGAAAGCAACTCTTTTGGTTAGCCCCTTCTCCTCCTACACTTGGAATGAGCACCAGCAGCCTGCTCATTGACGCAGGACAAGGCCTGCCCTTCAGGGATTTAGTGGACACCTGGATTAGACTTAAATTATTTTTATTTATATGTTATTTAGGGCTTCCCTGATAGCTCAGGTAGTAAAGAATTTGCCTGCAATCCAGAAGACCTCAGTTCGATTCCTGGGTTGGGAAGATCATCTGGAGAAGGGATAGGCTACCACTTCAGTGTTCTTGGGCTTCCCTTGTGGCTCAGCTGGTAAAGAATCTGCCTGTAATGTAGGAGATCTGGGTTCAGTCCCTGGATTGGGAAGGGAAGATCTCCTGGAGAAGGAAAAGTTTACTCATTCCAGTGTTCTGACCTGGAGAATTCCGTGGACTATATAGTTTGCGGGGTCACAAAGAGTCTGACAGGACTGAGCGACTTTCACTTTCACTTTATGTTATTTAAATTTGTGCAATTAAAAATCAGGTATTAACCCATTTTACTTTAGTGCTTGTATAAGACTAAAACAAATATATGGTTTCAGTTCAGTTCAGTCATTCAGTTGTATCTGACTCTTTGCAACCCCATGAATTGCAGCACGCCAGGCCTCCCTGTCCATGACCAACTCCCGGAGTTCACTCAAACTCACATCCATCAAGTCAGTGATGCCATCCAGCCATCAATATATGGTTTAAACACCAAAAAAGTCACAAAAAGCATTAATAATACTAATGAAAGGTGACATCATGTTGATTTCCTAAAGCTGAGTCTCTATTCACAGCACAGTGTGGTCCTAAATGTCCAAGCCCAGCTCTTTCCCAATGTAACCCTGTAACCCTGGCCAAATGCAGACATACTCTCTCTCGCTCAGCTTTTCTCTCCTCCACCACTTCTAAGCCTTCTTTCAGATAAAAAGCTGTTTTTAGCTTCCAGCAGATGAAAATACATTTATATGCTAAGTCCACCTCTATCCATTCTTCATTGGAGGAAAATAAATAAAGTTACTGTATTTGGCATTAATGTGACCCCAGACACAAACGTGGAGGCTGCAATCATGTGATGACTGTGGATTACACATTGGAGAGTCAGACAATTTAGAATGTATGTGCTTATAAGAACATATATTTATTTTACATACATTATACATATGTATGGATGCATATGCATTTATGTACATGAAATAATCATTAAATTTCAGTTTTTAAAATAAAAGAGTAAAACAGTCTTCTCTTAGAAAATTTGTGGTCCCTTGTGGCAAAATACTGTTTTGGGGCATAATCTGGTCTGGAATGCCATCTCTCTGTATGTGACTTTTTATCTCCTACCATACCCATCCATTTTGTCCTGCCCAAGAAACAAAATTAATTTTCTTTACCTCCCTTGTTTGTGTATCCTGCCATCATCCTTATCTATTCATCTATTCTAGAACAACCAATCAGCCATAATAAGCATCTATCATAGTACTCCTTGACTTCACAAGAACTCTGCAAAGTAGATAATATTATTAATATTATTTTTATTATGATCCCAATTTAAAATTGAAAAAATCTGGAGCTCAGTTTGAGATGTGAGTTGCGTTGGAGGTAGGGCTTTAACTCATTTTGCCTGAACTCAGACCCCACATTCTTATTCTTCATTGTGTCCCCAAGGTATTGAAAAGTGTATGTACATAACCAGTACTTGATAAATATCTTTTGAATGAATATTGTGAGTCCCTTGGACAGCAAGGGGAATCAAACCAGCCAATCCTGAAGGAAATCAACCCCGAATATTCATTGGAATGACTGATGCTGAAGCTGAAGCTCCAATTCTTTGGCCACCTGATGCAAAGAGCCAACACATTGGAAAAGACCCAGCTGCTGGGAAGGATTGAGGGCAGGAGGAGAAGGAGGAAACAGAGAATGAGATGGTGAAGGACAGGGAAGCCAGGAGTGCTGCAGTCCGTGGGATCTCAAAGAGTCAGCACGACTTAACGACGGAATATCAATAGCAAAACAGCAAATAACAAGCTGTTTCAGTCGACTCTGCTCACAGCCTGCAGAAGTCGGTCTCCTATGCAGATGCTACATGGACCCTGTCAATTGCTCCTTTACAGGCAGGAAGGCCCTACAGAGTAGAGACTAAGTATCCTTACCTCAGAATCCCCATCAAACCTGGCACATGCTGCTGCTGCTGCTAAGTCGCTTCAGTCATGTCTGACTCTGTGCGACCCCGTAGACGGCAGCCCACCAGGCTCCCTCGTCCCTGGGGTTCTCCAGGCAAGAACACTGGAGTGGGTTGCCATTTCCTTCTCCAAACCTGGCACATACTAGGTACCCAAATATTCATTAATCTGAATTGGCTTGACCTTCGAGGTAGTCATGGCCCAGCCTGGGATCGTCCTTCAAGGTTAATTTAGAATTAGAAAAAAAGGACCTTGAGGAGGAGAGTGTATTTCTGACAACTCCAGAAACGTCCCACCAGCAGCCTTGGTGAAGGAATGGGAAGTCTTGGCAACTTCTGAGGCTGAACTCCAAGCCCTGCTACGTAATGTAGGCCAAAGCGTGTGATTCAGAGCGCAGCAAAACCACGGAGCGGCCTGCCAAGTTCAGAGTCACTGAAGCAAGTGGTGTAAATGATGAAATTTAAAAGACAGAGACCTTTTTAGAAAAAGCCAGGGTGCACCAAAGTGACGGCATTGCAAAGCTGGGTTTGGGTGGAGATGACGCATCTTCCCCATCCCCCTTGCAAGAGGGCCTTGGAGAACACTTTTCCAAAAGCCCTTTTTGGTTGCTGAAGGAGCCGTCAGCGGGATCAGCTAAGGCTGGGAAGTTCTCGTGACCATGTGCTACATAACTGAGGCTCCCACATTCTTTCTGCCCCGGCTGCTCCTTGGGTCACATGAAAGGCACTGGGGGCGCACGGTTCATTTGTGTTTCTATTTCCCCTCCTCGGCTGCCCTTGTTCTTCTGCTCTTCACAAGTCACCACGCTCTTGCTGCCCCTCATTGAACAGGAAACTTTCCTTCCCCCCAGACTATTTACAGCTTCCTCTCCACGCAGTTTTCCAGCCGGTAGAAGCCTGGTTTGCGGGGGGCACCCACTGAGCAGCAGGCAGCTAGACCTGTGCTCACTCGCTTGCCTGGGTGAGGGATGGGGGGCAGGGGGAAAAAGGCAGGGCTTCCTTGGGCTTCTGGAGGAGCCCCAAATGTCTGCTAAATTGCAGGGTATTTTCAGCCACTGGGCACTTTTCCAAAGCTGGCACGTCTTTCTCTACCTCACTGGGATGGGAGATGGGCAGAGGGAGGGCAGGAACTGATATACAACCATCCGAGCCAGACACAGCACCAGGGGCCTGAAGGACGTTAGCTGGAACTCTCATGGCTACCTGGCAGCCTCAGATGAGTCCTCACTTGGCAGATGAGAGACCCCAGATTTGCCAGAGACACAGCTAGGACACGGAAGCATTGCTTCAGTCATGTCCGACCCTTTGCGACCCCATGGATTGTAGCCCACCAGTTCCTCTGTTTAAGGGATCCTCCAGGTGAGACTACTGGAGTGGGTAGCCATTCCTCCTCCAGGGGATCTCCCCGACTCAGGGATCAAACCTGCGACCCTTATGTCTCCTGCATTGGCAGGTGGGTTCTTTACCACTAGCGCCACCTGGGAAGCCCCAGGACGTTGAGGAGCCAGGGCTCAGTTCTAGGTCCCAGCCAGGTCCCCAAGCACTTTTCCCTTGAACATGCGGAGGGACTTTGGCTTCTCCTCCGACACCCCCACTTGCAGAAGGGAGAATGCTCTCCCTCCCACTCCTACCTCTCCCCCCACCCCACCACTGATTCATGCAGACATTACTGAAGTCAGGATTTGTAAAGTTTCATCTCCTGGCTCCTCTCAGATAAACTTCATTTCTAAACACAGCATTGATTCCTGCTAGATTCTCCAGCATACTTTCAATTTCATGCAATTCCATTCTTTCTAATAACTTCATTTGGTTCCATTTTGACTAAGTATGATCCCATTTTATACAATTTTAAGGCATCTCATGTATAGCAAATTCAGAAACCAGATAAAAGATATTTTTGTCTGATGCCATGCACTGATTTTTCAATCAGAAAATTGTCCCCTCCCTAAGGTATGCACCACGTCTACGTATATTTGTGGTAAACGCTGCACATTAGTTCTCCTTTTAGCAGCACTTTTTTTTTTTCTTTTAAGAAAGGAAGCGCTCTGTTTCAGGCACTGGAACAATCTCTCATGGCAGGCCCAGCTCTAGAATATTCTGGTCCCTTCTCCAAACAGATTCTTGACCACACGGTCCCAGTCCCCACTCTGTCCTAAGAGTTAAGACACTTTTTCAGTTCTGTCACAAATGGAATAGATGTTCCTCCTGAGGATCCTTTACCCAACGCCTGTTCCAGGGAAATGTAGGGGGAAAATCCAAGTGGAAGATGAGGTTGCTCTGTCTTGGCGCTAGAAAGAAAGGCCTGCCCTTCCCTGGTGGGTCCCCTATGGACCAGCTCCCCTCTGTCCCCAAGAACGGGGCTCCAAGTGGTACGTACCTCCAGCCCTGCAGGAGCCCACTCTTTCCAAACCATTGAGTCATTTCCTTTCAGGGACTTTCTCATTAAAACCTTCCTGTTTGCTTTAGCTCTGGACCTCCGCTCTGAGTTACCGTTTCCTTCCCCATCCCTGCTGGGCTGGAATTAATGGCCCGGCACCTTCCAGCTCTCCCTCCCTTTGCAGTTTTCCTTCCCACTCTCATCTCTTTGCTGGAGTCTCCACAGTTTGTGCACATTTGTGTGAAGTTCCAGAGTTTCTAAAGCTGGGAGAGAAGTGGGAGATACCGCTCCTCTCCAGCAAGATATTTCTTGGAGAATAAATTGGAAAGATGAGTAGCCTAACTGCAAAGAGTCACCAGGGAGAAAGCCCTGTGACCAAGAGCTTGTCCCAGATCCACCTGACACAGCCTTGTATTGTTTATTCACTTTGTCACATTGTCATTATGACAAGCTTCTGGAAGATTTGCTTCGGGTGATGGGTTCACCCCTTAAATCCCATCATATTGGCAGCCCCCCGCCCCAGTAAATGTGAGGCTCATGCAATCTAGGGACTGCTGATGTGGCTTTGCAGAATTCCAAAACCAGCATGCTGCCACTTAGAAAACCTGCTTTCAAAGTCAGCTTGTGATTGCTCATCATCACCAACTTGGTGACTTCCATGGGTGAGATTACACGGTTGGGGTCCTGTTTCCTTCCCTGTTGATTCAGAGGAAGTCTCATCAGCCTCCTCTGCTGCTCGTCACCTTATTCCCTCCTCCGTGAACTTCTGCGTCCTGTGCCATAAAGGATCTCTCCTTCTCCCCTTAGATTTTCAATCTCTCCATCCCCACTGTGCTGTGTGCTGTGCTTAATCGCTCAGTCGTGTCTGACTCTTTGTGACCCCATGGACTGTAGCCTGCCAGGCTCCTCTGTCCATGGGGATTCTCCAGGCAGGAATACTAGAGTGGATTGCCATGCCCTCCTCCAGGGGATCTTCCCAGCCCAGGGATCGAATCCAGATCCCCACTGGCCTTTTCTAAATAGTCTACAAATTGCTTAACTCCTTTTCCAAACTCTCCTCTGCCTGCTTCTTAAACGTTTCCCTTTATGTCCTCCAGGGGGCGCCACGCACACCATATTCTGGGTGCAGGAGTCGTGTTCCAGGAGTTTCATTTACCCAGGACACAGCCTGAAAGCAAATCCTCCTCTTGCACCTCCTTGTGCAAAGATGGGCATCGCTGCGCTGCTTCCCTCCAGCTGGTGTCCTGTGTCCCTCCTTCCCTCTAATATTAATAACCATTCTTACAAGAGCCACCTCTGTTCCTTACCCCTCCACATGCAAAAGTCTCCGCAGACTTCCTGCTGTAACATCAGTGGCCTCTCTCTCTTCCTCCTGCTCGCCTGTCTGTAGCAGATAATCCACCTGAATCTTCCCTCCTGGAAACACCCTCCTCCCCTGGCTTTCCTGCTTCCTCTGTTCTCTCCCGGCTCCTCATCAGTCCCCAGGCAGCTCTCCACCTCCAGTCTTTTCTCTGAAATCTTGACATTTCTCAAGGCTATGTCCTCAGACCTCTTTTATTCTTCATGGTCTCTTCCCTGGATAATGTCGCTTACTCTCAGTTAATGATCTGAAACTTTTCATGTCAATACATCTTACCCAATTCCTAGTCCATATTTGATTACCTTAATCATTCCCTGAATGTCCTTTCTAGCTGGTTTGTTCACTTAGGACCTATTTAAGCATATACAATATATGACAATTTTTAAAGTCCCGTTTAAAAAATTAAGTATAGACATGATATCATGCTTGTTAAATGGATTTGGCCAGTTATACATAGAAAATCCCATCTTCTGGATTTGCCTGGATGCTTCTTTGCAATATCATTTAGCTTGTTTCTCTAATTCATTTAATTTTTATAAACTGGAAGGAAAAAGCAAAGGCGTGATGAATTCAAGTTAAACCTTATTAGCTAGATTATATCATAGAGGTGGGCTTTATACTGCCTTTCATCACAAGATACATATATGCTGGTTGACTCACTGTTAAGGATCCTAGCATTAAACCATTGATTAAGGCAAATGGCAGTCTCATCCTTCCATTGTAGCATGAGGTTTTCCCTGTGTTACCAGCAAGTAAACTCTGTGGTATTATTTTGGCAATATACAAAATGTCCACTGCCCCATTGACCATATGCTTGATGCTTTTATCACCAGTTTATAGTCATGGGGTAAGTCAATAATGCTATTAAGAGTTTAGTGATTATCAGCCAGGGTTCTTGATAGCATACGTTACACTTTAATTAATTAAAGCTTGATTAAGAACATTTTTAGGATGGAGCAGTTTACTGAGGTGTGGGTCATCAGGGAAGGGTGCAGCACCCGGAGGTGAGTGCCAGGTGGGCGGCTACTGGCAGCCCTGGTCCTGGAGGGGCTTGGGGAGGGCATGGTGTTCTCAGTGCCCAGTGTGCTGCAGCCGTGGGAGGAGAGGTGCCCACTGGGAGCTGTGGCTGCTGACAGAGGAAGGCAGGTCTAACCCAAACCACCTGGCAGAGCAAACAGATACAGTGAAACTTTTCTGGTAACCTTGTTTTCTATTTCCTGCCTAGAGCATAGTGGCAGAACAGGGGGTTATACTTGAGATATTGGAGAAACCATGCTGTCTGAATAGCTGTTTCTGCACCAGGTTGACTGTTGCCATTGAGAGCCATTAAGAGAAACAAGGTGGATGACACTTGGCGGGGGGCGGAGGGGAGGGTTGACCTCTGGTCACCAAGGCACAAGATGGGGGTGGGGGATCACATTCACAGTGGATGATTGTATTTGTTAGCCCATCAAGGCCAGAGCTGTGTTGTCTCCCTGCTGGAAGCGTATCTTCCCTCCTGAATAATTATTTGCTCCAGCCCTTGGACACCTTTCATTCTCAGGTGTAAATGCACAGAAGAGAGAAGTTAATGACCACTTATCTTGTACCGTCTTGGGAGGAGCGACTTCTGGTGCTCAGTATCAGGAAACGTCCGAGGGAATGATTTCCAGGTAAGTATCCTCAGCTTAGAAATCAAACACTTCTGCTTTCACTCACTACAGTTTAATAGAAATAGCGCCAATAACATGTGTTATGTCGTTCGATCAAGCCTTGGAGCCTGGAGGCATGCTGATTTCTCTTGTCTCTGGAGGAGGGTTCATTACCAAGTTTCCTTCCAGCTGACAAGCGGTTTGGGCTGTCCTCTATTACATGCTGACAGGTTGGGCAGAGAAGGAGAAGGGTAGAATGACAGCTGCTCTATCACTCACTAACCAGGAAACCTCAAGTGTGGTCTTTGATCTCCCCAAACCAGTGTTTACAGCCCTAAGACATAATAATCATATTCCTCTGGGTACAGAGAAGTAGCTTTCATGAAGTAAGGTGGATACGAATGGATTCTGGAATCAGAGAGATCAGAGTTTAAAGTCTACACATCTTACTGATGGTGTACATTGGATAGTCACCCGGCTCCTACGCCAGGTAAAACAAAGAAAGCAATGCAATTTTCCTCATAGGTTATTTTAAAGATTAAATGCTGAAAAGCACTTAGCACAGTGCTGGCAAGAAAGACACACCCGAGAGTTCATTGTTACTACTAATGTCTATTATTAATATGATCAGCTGCAGGTGGTAGGCAGGATCCCCTCATGTGGCGCTCTGTTTAATCTCCTTGGGCAAAGCAGGGCCTCTGAATATGATGAGCTGCCATTCCCATGGCTGTGGTATGTTATATGGCGAAAGGGAGGTCATGGGTTGGACCTGACCTGGTCGGTTTAAAAGCACAGAGCTTTCTCCTCTGGTCACAGGGGAGAAGTCCTAGAAGAGGGCTCCTGTTGGCCTGGAAGAAAGCAAACATCCATGCTGTGAATGGCCTCTGGGGACCACAGGGCAAAGAATACCAGTGACCTCTGGGAGCCAGGCACGATCCCTGGATGACGGCTAGCAGCAAATGGGGAACAAATTCCTACTAGTTGACCAGAAACTGAATTTTGCCAACAATCCGGTTGAGCTTCGAAGGGGACCCAGGATGAGAACTCAGAATGGCTGGAGGCCTGACTGCCCCCTTGTGAGACCCTGAGCAGGGATCTAGCGAAGCTGTGCTCAGACTTCCCATCCATGGAAAATGGAAGAGAATAAGTTTGTGATGCTTTAATCCACTTAGTTTGTGATGATTTGTTCACAGTCACAGAAGACTAATATCCTACCTAGAGTTCATCAGCACTATTGCTGTTCTCGCTGGGCCCAGTTCTGTTCCTAATTGCTGTCATCTCCAGCGATACCTGACTGCAGGAATCATGACACTGCAAGAATGTCAAGAGATGCTGTTCTCCAGCACAGCCCCCTTAGACTGGAAGGGTTCGCTCTGACATCTCTTGCTAATAGGCTGGTGATGGTCACGGGGAGGTGTGGTTTATCAGACTCCATGGCTTTAGAAAGGCACACAAATATCATCAAAACTGAGGCTTTCCTGACTCATTATGTGACTCATTATGTGAAAGCCGTTTTCTTCAGGGGCTTCCTGTTTGATACTACAAATATCTCACCTACCAAGACTTCTCAGCACCGGAGACCAAACTTCGCCAAATGATTGAATAGTTTTAGGTCCTCACTGAGTTTGCAGCACATTGGGTAAGGCAGATGTTAAACAAGTCATTGCACAAACATAGGAGTATAAAGTGTGATATGCCTTAAAGAAGAAACATTGATTATCAGAGAAGCTTGATCCTGGAATTTCAGGGATGGCTTTTCCTGAGAAAATGATCCTTGCCGTGAAATCAGGAAGATGAATAGGGATTGACTCTGCCAAGGAATGATAAAAATGCTCTTTGTTACAGGGAGCGGCTCGTGTACAGGTCCTGAGGTGGGGAAGGTCGTGGCCATTTTAAGAAATGGCAAGACTAGTGAGGTAGCAAGGAGAAGGGTTATGTGTGAGTGAAGGATGGAAAGAGAGTGGAACTAGATTTTGGAGGGCTTGTTAGGTCATGCTAAGGATTTCGGCCTCAGTCAGGTTTTCTCATTCAAAAGGCCATCGCTGGGATTTCTCGGGTCATCCAGTGGTTGGGACTCTGTGCTTCCACTGCAAGGGACTCAAGTTCAGTCCCTGGTCAGGAAACTATGATCCTGCATGCCATGTAATGTGACCTAAAGAAGTAAATTAATAAATGTGAGTTAAAAAATAAAAATAAAAGACCACACCCAGCTCTGATGGAGAAAAGGGGTTATAGGGGGAAGGACACATGTGAAAATACTAGTTGGGAGGCAATTGCAGCCATCTAGCCAGGAGTTCAGGGAGGCTATAACAAAGATCGTGATGTGGACAAGGAGAGAAGTTAGATAAAAACGGATCTAATTTGGGGAGCTTTAACTTTGCCAGTTTTAAAAAATTAAGAAAACATTTTCTAGTCAACCCTACCATTCTTTGAAGAATTCACATTCATTCACTCACTTATTCAATGAATATGTATTGTGTTATTTTTGTGTGCCAGGCACTATTCTAAGCATGGGAATATAGTAATGAGCCTGCAAGGAATTTAGATCATAAGCAAGAAAGATAAGGAATATATAAAATGTTATTGTTAGCAAAAAAATGCTAAGGAGAAAGTTAAAAGGGGGAAATAGGAAATGTTAGAGTAAGATTGCTTTATATATATCCAGATAAGATCTCACTAGGAAGGTGATATTTTTTTCCTATCGTGATTAAAACTTTTTTATTGAAGTATAGCTTGATTTATAATGTCATGTTAGTCTCAGGTGTACAGTACAGGGATTTAGTCATACATGTATATACAGATATAGATGTATCTGTATATGTATCTTATATCTATATAAGATATAAATAGATATTATTTTTTAGATTCTTTTCCCTTCTAGGCTATTACAAAATACTGAGTAATACATTTATTCAATATTTATAAGTAATATATTTACTCAAATATAAATATATTTATCCCTGTGCTATACAGTAGGTCCTTGTTGGTTAACTATTTTGTATATAGTAGTGTACATTTGTTAATCTCTACCTCTTAATTTACCCCTCCCCTCTCCTTTCCCCTTTGGTAACCATAAGTTTAGAAAGTGATATCCTACACTGTTAGTGGGAATGTAAATTGGTACAGTTCAGTTCAGTCACTCAGTCGTGTCCAACTCTTTGCAACCCCATGAACCGCAGCACGCCAGGCCTCCCTGTCCATCACCAACTCCCAGAGTCCACTCAAACTCATGTCCATCGAGTTGGTGATGCCATCCAACCATCTCATCCTCTGTCATCCCCTTCTCCTCCTGCCCTCAATCTTTCCCAGCATCAGGGTCTTCTCAAATGAGTCAGCTCTTTGCATCAGGTGGCCAAAGTATTGGAGTTTCAGCCTCAGCATCAGTCCTTCCAATGAACACCCAGGACTGATCTCCTTTAGGATGGACTGGTTGGATCTCCTTGCAGTCTAAGGAACTCTCAAGAGTCTTCTCCAACACCACAGTTCAAAGCGAAAACAGTATGAAGTTTCCTTAAAAAAACTTCAAATAGAGTTAGCATGGTGGAAGTGGAGACTTCTCTGGTAGCTCAGCAGTAAAGAATCCATCTGCAATGCAGGAACTGCAGGAAACGTGGGTTTGATCTCTGGGTCAGGAAGATCCTCTGGAGGAGGGCATGGGAACCCACTCCAGTTTTCTTGCCTAGAGAATCTCATGGACAGAGGAGCCTGGTGGGCTACAGTCCATGGGATCACAGAGTTGGCCACGACTGAAACGACTTAACACACATGCACACAGAGTTACCATATAACTCAGCAACCCCACTCTAAAGTGGTTAAGAAATCCACCTGCCAATGCAGGAGACATGGGTTCAATCCCTAGTCTGGGAAGACCCCACTTGTCTTGGGACAACAAAGCCCAAGAGCCACAACTACTGAAGCCCAGGAGCTCTAGGGCCCATGCTCTGCAATAAGCCACCGCAATGAGAAGCCTGCTCACCACAACTAGAGAAAGTCCGTGCAGCAAAGAAGACCTGGGGCAGCCAAAAATGAATCGATAAATAAATAAATTTTTTTAAGAAAGGAAAGGAAAACCACATTGAGTGGCCTGGCACATAGTCAAGCAGAGCCAATAGTGGTGGCAATATAGATAGGAGACCTGGAGCATATGGTGTCCACATCAAGAAGGCCACAGGAAGGGAATCGTTAGGGCAGGCCAGGACTGCAAGGGCACCAAGGGACAGGGCTTCTGGGCCTGTGCCAGAACTGGGTCAGAGTACCACCAGCTGACAGGTACTACCAGAAACAGCAGGAGGGCCCCTTCCTCCTGTATTCTTCCTTGAGCGCTCTCTACAGAGAAAGCTTAACAAGTGCTCTTTGTAAAGGAAAAATGCTTAATGGAATTCCATCTACTATTGCAGAGAAGGTTGTTGCTGTTCAGTCATTCAGTCTTGTCCAACTCTTTGCGACCCCATGGACTGCAGAATACCAGGCTTCCCCGTCCTTCACTATCTCCTGGAGTTTGCTCAAACTCATGTCCATTGAATTGATGATGCCATACAACCATTTAATTCTCTGTCGCCCTCTTCTGCCTTTAATCTATCTCAGCATAGGGGTCTATTCCAATAAGTCGGCTCTTCCCATCAGGTGGCCAAAGTATTGGAGCTTCAGCTTCAGCATCAGTCCTTCCAATGACTATTCAGGGTTGACTTCCTTTAAGACTGACTGGTTTAATCTTCTAGGGAGAGTCAAGGGACTCTCAAGTGTCGTCTCAAGTATCACAGTTCGAAAGCATCAATTCTTTGGCACTCAGCCTTCTTTATGGTTCAGCTCTCACAACCCTATATGACTACTGGAAAGGCCATAGCTCTGACTATACAGTCCTTTGCCAACAAAGTTATGTCTCTGCCTTGTAATATGCTGTCTAGGTTTGTACTGCAGGGTGAATTTGGATGAAAGACGATAAATTGCTAACTGGCACGACTTTCAACAGTACCCTAGTCAGATCAGATCAGATCAGATCAGTCGCTCAGTCGTGTCCGACTCTTTGCGACCCCATGAACCGCAGCACGCCAGGCCTCCCTGTCCATCACCAGCTCCCGGAGGTCACTCAGACTCGCATCCATCGAGTCAGTGATGCCATCCAGCCATCTCATCCTCTGTCGTCCCCTTCTCCTCCTGCCCTCAATCCCTCCCAGCATCAGAGTCTTTGCCAATGAGTCAACTCTTCGCATGAGGTGGCCAAAATACTGGAGTTTCAGCTTTAGCATCATTCCTTCCAAAGAAATCCCAGGGCTGATCTCCTTCAGAATGGACTGGTTGGATCTCCTTGTAGTCCAAGGGACTCTCAAGAGTCTTGTCCAACACCACAGTTCAAAAGCATCAATTCTTTGGCGCTCAGCCTTCTTCACAGTCCAGCTCTCACATCCATACATGACCACAGGAAAGACCATAGCCTTGACTAGGCGAAACTTTGTTGGCAAAGTGATGTCTCTGCTTTTGAATATGCTATCTAGGTTGGTCATAACTTTCCTTCCAAGGAGTAAGCGTCTTTTAATTTCATGGCTGCAATCACCATCTGCAGTGATTTTGGAGCCCAGAAAAACAAAGTCTGACACTGTTTCCACTGTTTCCCCATCTATTTCCCATGCAGTGATGGGACCAGATGCCATGATCTTCGTTTTCTGAATGTTGAGCTTTAAGCCAACCTTTTCACTCTCCACTTTCACTTTCATCAAGAGGCTTTTTAGCCCCTCTTCACTTTCTGCCATAAGAATGGTGTCATCTGCATATCTGAGGTTATTGATATTTCTCCCGGCAATCTTGATTCCAACTTGTGTTTCTTCCAGTCCAGCATTTCTCATGATGTACTCTGCATATAAGTTAAATAAACATGGTGACAATATGCAGCCTTGACGTACTCCTTTTCCTATTTGGAACCAGTCTGTTGTTCCATGACCAGTTCTAACTGTTGCTTCCTGACCTGCATACAGATTTCTCAAGTAAGAATGATTAATTCCCAGAATAGTCAGATTTATAAAGAGAATAGTTACCAGGGGCTGGGGGAATGGAGAAATGGAGAATTACTGTTTAGTGGCTTTAGTTTCAGTTTGGGAAAAGGAAAAAGTTCTGGATATGGGTGGTGGTAATGGTCATCCAACGTGAATGTACTTAATAACACTGAATCCTTTCCTCAGAAAGGGTTGACATGTTAAGTTTGGTGCTATGTATATTCTATCACAGTTTTTAAAAGGCTTTATTTGTGGTTACCATCTTGGTGCCTCACGTTTCTCCTTGCCATACATCCATCTTCTTCCTTTCTCTGTTTCTCAGCCCACACACTATAAACACAGGTGCCAACAGCTTCTGACCCAGAACAGCACTCCTTTTCTCAAGAAACCAGCCACACTGTGTCCCTCATCCAAATTCTCCTGGAGATTCTACAGCAGCTTTGGTCTAGTGCTCACTTTAGTCATTTGGGCCAGTATAATTTGCTATAGACCGGTTTTCAGAAGTGTTTATGTGTGGTTTCGGGAGTAGGATGAATGAGGAGGGAACTTTACTGATAAAAGAAGAGGAAACCAGTATAATCATCCAATGTAATGACTCCCCTTCTCTCCTCTCCTGAGTTTTAGCCACATAGGGAAGTCAGGCAAAAAATAATAAGTTATATATTTATTTATGTGTGTGTGTTAGTCACTCAGTCGTGTCTGACTCTTTGAGATGCCAAGGACCATAGCCCATCAGGCTCCTCTATCCATAGAATTCTCCAAGCAAGAACACTGGAGTGGGTAGCCACTCCTTTCTCCAGGAGATCTTCCCAACCCAGAAGTTGAACATGGATCTCGCACATTGCAGGCAGATTCTTCACCATCTGAGCCAAGAGGAAAGCCATATGTATATATATAATGTATATTATGTATATGTTATGTATATTATGTATATGTTATGTATATATGGTATGTATTTGATGTTTTATATATATATGTTTGTATTTGATGTTATATGTGTATTATGTATTTGATGTAATTCCTGTGTGTGTGTGTGTGTGTATATATATATATCACATTGAGTGAAATCAATAGGTAAAAGGATGCCAGATCAGTCAAATATTTTTTCTCCTTTCCACCTGTGCTAGCAGTCTAAATAATATTAGAGGCATATGGCAGAATAATCAGAATTATTTATCAAGCTAATTAACCATATTTAGTTTCCTAATTGGCCATAAAATGGCAGAAATCATTTTATATACAGTGAGGTTCAAAAATTAATTGTAGTTGTTATAGTGATTGGCATTTTTTAGTTTTGCAGGCACAACTCCTTGAAATGATATATATTCCCAACAGGTGCTGCAGAGAAGCACTGGTCTTCCTCCTGACAGACAATGTGCATTTTGGCAGCAAATTGTTGGATGGAAAAATACAGACATTTTCCAAGCCCTAAACACAGAGTGTGTTATCTATTAGTTTGGATTTCTTCCTTAACTATCATCACACAAATATGTGGTGGCTTTTCTAAGAAGGAATCAATCCAAATATGTCTTTGGACTCAGAATCCAGGAAGCCTGGGTTTTATCACTGGCTTGGTCACAGATGCACTGAAAATGGGCAAGTCGCTTCCATCTTTGTCTGAATTTCTCCATCTGGCAAATGTAGATTCTGACACTCACCATCAGATAATGTTTGCAAAATGTTTGACGGTCCTTGCTGGTAGACAGTATGTAATTGCAAACTGTTGGATGATTTTTTTTTTCTGTCCTAAAAATTCTTCTCTTTTCTAGAAACTATTTTTAAATTAAAAATATCACTTTTAAAATATGGCCACATGGCAATAACAGTTCAGTTGGTAATGGAGAGTAATAAGAAAAACAAAAAGTACAGGTCTTTCTCCATGGCATTTCCTAGTGATAACAGCTTAAAATTCTTTCCTCTTTAATCCTCCTGAGTCCAACCTCCACAATGATAATTCATCACCCCTGTATCTTTAGTGTATCAACTTCAAAGTATATCTGATAGGCCCCTTTATGAAAGATGAGGATTTTTTCTCACTCTTCCTTTCAACAACCACTGCCACAGATATATTTCATTTTTTATTATTCTGTTAGACACTTCTATCGGGGAAGGCAATGGCACCCCACCCCAGTACTTTTGCCTGGAAAATCCCATGGATGGAGGATCCTGGTAGGCTCCAGTCCATGGGGTCGCTGGGAGTCGGACACGACTGAGCGACTTCACTTTCACTTTTTTCACTTTCATGCATTGGAGAAGGAAATGGCAACCCACTCCAGTATTCTTGCCTGGAGAATCCCAGGGACGGGGGAGCCTGGTGAGCTTCCGTCTGTGGGGTCGCACAGAGTCGGACACGACTGAAGCGACACAGCAGCAGCAGCAGCAGACACTTCTATAGCTTTATACAATATATCCCTCCATTTCTTGATCCACCAATTTTAGACGGCATCTCTTGACTTCCGTCTAAGATTTGATAGCCTTACATTCCCCTCCTCCTTTCATGATCACTCCCAATGTCATAGCTTCAATTCATCATATATTTATTTCTATACAGTTAAAGTTTATAGAATTTATACTTTATTATATGCTTAATTTTTCTGTATTTTGACTCTTTATTAAGTTTAAAAACAACCAAGGTTTATTTTAATTAAATGAATATTAGTTATTATCCAGTAAATTTCATTCTATTCAAAAAAAATATTTATTGATTATATACTCAGAGGTTAAAGCATCTGCCTGCGTCTGCCTGCAATGTGGGAGACCTGGATTCGATTCTTGGGTCGGGAAGATCCCCTGGAGAAGGAAATGGCAACCCACTCCAGTATTCTTGCCTGGAGAATCCCCATGGACAGAGGAGCCTGGTGGGCTTCAGTCCACGGGGTTGCAAAGAGTCGGACACGACTGAGCTCACTTTCACTTTCATATACTCTGTGCCAGCACTGTTCTAAGTGCTAGGGTTAGATCAATGAATAAAATAGACAAAATATACCTGCCTTCATAGAGCATACATTTTAATGTATGTTTGGACTCAGACAAGAAGTGAAGAAATTCTATGGCATATGACCTTGCCAGTAGAAAAAGAAATGTACATGCTTAAGTGGGAGGAGGGTTTCCCAGGTGGCTCAGTAGGAAAGAATCCACCTGCCAAGAAGGACATTTGGGTTTGACCCCTAGGTTGGGAAGATCCCATGGAGAAGGAATGGCTACTCCATTATTTTCACCTGGGAAATCCCACGGACAGAGGAGCCGAACGGGCTAAGGTCTATGAAATTGCAAAGAGTCCGACACAACTTAGCAACTAAACCACCACCACCACCAAACTGGGAAGAAGAGGGAAGAAGTAGAGGAAGCCAGGTGCTGAATGTTTATAATGTATTATTATTATATGCCTTCACTTTCTCACTAAGATAAAAATCTAGAATCTACAGCGCTTTAGGGGATATTTAGTTTCTTCTTGAAGCTATTCTTTTCAGAGCACCCTGACTTGCTAATCTAACTTGGACTGCTAACTTTCAAAGCCTCATTTTCTTTTATTTCTTTTTTATAATTTTACTTATTTCTTTTTTATAATTTTACTTCTTTCTTTTTGGCTGTGCAGGGGCTTTGTAGTTGTGCAAACTTTTCTTGAGTTGCAGCGAGTTGGGCTACTCTCCAGTTGGGGTGTGTGGGCGTCTCACTGCAGTGGTTTCTCTTGTTGCGAAGCACAGGCTCTGGGGCACCTGGGCTTCAGTGGTTGTGGCTCCCAGACCTCTAGAGCACAGGCTCAATGGTTGTGGCACACGGGCTTGCTTGCTCTGTGGTATGTGGGATCTTCCCAGACCAGGGATTGAACCCGTGTCCTCTGCATTGGCAGGTGGATTCTATACCACTGAGTCACTAGGGAAGCCCTGAAGCCTGGTTTTGTATGGCATTTTGCTGGGGGTGGGGGGTGGTATAGGGAATGTTGTTCTGTTTATTGCCCAGATTTTTTGTTTTTGTCTTTTCCAGTTTCACTTTGTATTGAGCAGCTGAGTTTAGTCAATTATTGTTTGAATTGCTTGTCTTTCTGTTTTCTTTATCCTTCTGGAATAAATTCTCAAATCATTTTTCAAGAAGCAAAATTCTGAAGATAGTAAAAACATCGATGGTTGCCAGGAGTTGGGGACAAAAAAGGAGGAATGGATAGATGAAGCATGGAGGATTTGAGGGCAGTGAAAACACTCTGTATGATACAATAATGATGGATATATATTGTCATGCAATTTGTCCACATCCATAGAATATACAACACTTCAAGTAACTATGACTTGGGTAACTGTCCCAAGTCATCATTTGTAGGTTCATCAACTGTAACGAATATACTCCTCTGCTGGGAGATGTTGATAATGGGGAAGGCCATGCATGTATAGGGGTTGGAGGCGTATAGAGAATTTTTATACCTTCTTGTTAATTTTAATCTGAACCTGAAACTACTCCAAAAAAGTCTTTTTTTAAAAATTACACTGACTAAAAGAAAGCCAGTCACAAGAGACCAGTATTGTATGATTCCATTTATATGAATTACCCAATATAAGCAAATCTATAGACAGAAAGAAGGATAGTGATTGCCTAGGGCTGGCAGAATTGTAGGTTTAGGAGTTGATGGCCGAAGGACACACAGTTTCTATTTGGTGATGAAAATATTATAAAATTCATTGTGATGATGCTTGCACAACTCAAATATACTAATAATAACTGAATTGCATGCTTAAAAAAGTAAGATTGAATCAGGAAGCAATATTAGTTTTTAACATTTATTTATTTATTTGTCTGAGTTAGGTCTTGGATGTGGCATGCAGGATATTCAGTCTTCATTGTGGTGTCTGGGATCTTTAGCCACAGCATGCAGAATCTTGGTTGAGGCATGTGGAATCTAATTCCCTGTGGCACACAGGAGCTTTAATTGCAGCAGGTGAACTGTTAGTTGTGGCATATAGGATCTAGTTCCCCGACCAGGGATCAAACCCAGGCCCTCTGCATTGGCCGTGTGGAGTCTGAGGCACTGGACCACCAGGGAAGTCCCAGGCGGTAATACTGATTAGGATTTCAGTTCAGTTCAGTTCAGTCGCTCAGTTGTGTCCAACTCTTTGTGACCCCATTAATCACAGCACGCCAGGCCTCCCTGTCCATCCACCAACTCCCGGAGTCCACCAAAACCCATATCCATCGAGTCGCTGATGCCATCCAACCATCTCATCCTCTGTCATCCCCTTCTCCTCCTGCCCTCAATCTTTCCCGGCATCAGGGTCTTTTCCAATGAGTCAGCTCTTTGCATCAGGTGGCCAAAGTATTGGAGTTTCAGCTTCAACATCAGTCCTTCCAATGAACACCCTGGACTGATCTCCTTTAGGATGGACTGGTTGGATCTCCTTGCAGTCCAAGGGACTCTCAAGAGTCTTCTCCAACACACAGTTCAAAAGCATCAATTCTTAGGTGCTCAGCTTTCTTTATAGTCCAACTCTCACATCCATACATGACCACAGGAAAAACCATAGCCTTGACTAGACAGACATTTGTTGACAAAGTAATGTCTCTGCTTTTTTAATATGCTGTCTAGGTTGATCATAACTTCCCTTCCAAGGAGTAAGCATCTTTTAATTTCATGGCTGCAATCACCATCTGCAGTGATTTTGGAGCCCAGAAAAATAAAGTCGGGCACTGTTTCCACTGTTTCCCCATCTATTGCCATGAAGTGATGGGACGAGATGCCATGATCTTCATTTTCTGAATATTGAGCTTTAAGCCAACTTTTTCACTCTCCTCTTTCACTTTCATCCAGAAGCTCTTTAGTTCTTCTTCACTTTCTGCCATAAGGGTGGTGTCATCTGCATATCTGAGGTTCTTGATATTTCTCCCGGCAATCTTGATTCCAGCTTGTGCTTCTTCCAGCCCAGCGTTTCTCATGATGTACTCTGCATATAAGTTAAATAAGCAGGGTGACAATATACAGCCTTGATTTAAGAATACAGATTTTGAAGTTAGGCTGACCTGGATTCAAGTCCTGGCTTCACTACATATTGGTTATGTGACTTTATTGAGGTACTCATTCTCTCTAAACTTCACTGTCCACATCTGGAAAAGACAGATAAAGGTATCTGACTCAAAACACATATACACACCTCATCCTCAAAGAGTCTGCCAGGTGTCCTGAGAAAGATGGACGGTGGTGACCAAAGGCCCCCTGTCTCCTCTGTAGCAGCTTCACCTCACCGGCCCTCACAGGCTGTGTGCCTTGGCACAGGGGTGCTTCTGCGCTGCCATCCTTGCCTCACGGAGGGAAAACAGATCAAATTCAGTGAAGCCTCAACTAATTGTCAACCTCTCTTGGCTCTTTCCTCCCCTCTGAATTTTATCATTTTCAGTCCCATGTCCATAACGGCCCCCTCATCTCAAAATTTGAAAAAGAGGAATAAAAAAAAGAATAAGAAATTGATTTTAAAATCTCTGTCATGATGTTATACCCAAGGTTCCAGGTGCACTGTAGACAAAGATTGGACATTTATCATGTACAAACTCCAGGCGAGGATGAATTACTTCATTGGAGGTGATAATTACAAGTGGTACTTAGTTGCTAGCTGACTTTGGCACTGACCAAGAAGATTAATCATTATGGCATAATATAAAGTCCAGATGAAACAAAGTCAGCCTAGCAATTTTAGGTGGAGAGGGCAGTGTAAACACTTTAAAAACGACTGGGCAAAAAAAATATAAACTGTGAAGAGCAGCCACTTCCAAACCACACCAAACTCAGGGACCGGTTTTCCAAGAGAATGTTTTATCTTAAGCCAAGTGGACCTAAGATTAAAGCCTGCTGTATCTACCAATCCATAGTATCAATAAAAGGACCAATCATCCAAATAAAAACATTCCCAACTCCTTATTTTTTAACCTACTTTGTTCTGACCTAAAATTGACTCTTAGAAAGAAGATGACAAGGAAACCACAACTAACATTTGAACAGGAAGCAAATCCACCTATCATAGTAGTATAACACTAGAGCTAGCCATCAAGGATGGTTGGTTCTTAGTAAGATGATAGTGATGCCATGGAGTCATGAAATTTCCAAGCTGAAGTGAATTTAAGAATATTTAACATGCCGAAGAATTGATGCTTTTGAACTGTGGTGTTGAAAAAAGACTCCTGAGAGTCCCTTGGACTGCAAGAGGATCCAACCAGTCCATCCTAAAGGAGATCAGTCCTGGATGTTCATTGGAAGGACTGATGCTGAGGCTGAAACTCCAATACTTTGGCCACCTCATGCAAAGAGTTGACTCATTGTAAGACTCTGATGCTGGGAGGGATTGGGGACAGGAGGAGAAGGGGACAACAGAGGATGAGGTGGCTGGATGGCATCACTGATTCAATGCACATGAGTTTGGGTGAACTCCAGGAGTTGGTGATGGACAAGGAGACCTGGCGTGCTGTGATTCATGGAGTTGCAAAGAGTCGGACATGACTGAGTGACTGAACTGAACTGAACATGATGAGAATAATGCAGTAATTATAGTAAATATTCATTAAGAACTTACTATGTCCAAGAAACATTCTAAATATTTCACATGTTTTAAATCATTGAGTCCCAACCATAACCCTGTAAGGTAGCTACAATAAACATTCCCATCATTCAGAAGAGAAAATTGAGGGTAGAGACCAATTCTTTCTTTTGGCTCTTCTCAATACTGAGGCCAGGTGAAGTGAGGGATCTTGCATATAATTATTGAGATTTGTTTTATTTGCCTTCAGATTTCCTTCTCCATAAATTCTTCATCTTCTTCCTCTTTATCTCATTTCAGAGGTTCAATTATCCCTTTTAAAACAAAGAAGTCTATTTTCATGAAAAGATCCTTTATCAGCCTCTGACCCCTTAATCATCAAGATCACTGATATCTAAGTGATGTTGAGCTGAGTCCAGCATTAAATTCTTCATATTCCTTCTACATGCCTTATCAGTCAGGATTCAACAGAATTGATCACTCCCTTTTTCCTCAGAAATCTTTTCTTCCCTTGGCCCTTGTTATACTATTTTGATGTCCTCCTACTTCAGTGGCTGCTACTTCACTGTCTCTTTTACTGATTCCTTGTTTTCTTCCTGACACCATGCTAGAGGCTCAGTCAGTGGATCTCTTCTCTTCCACAACTACACTCACTCCCTTGGTGATTACTTCTGGTCATATGGCTGTAAATATGATTCCTCAATTTATACTTCCAGTCAGGACACTGTCCCAAAAATCCAGACACATATATTCAGTTACTACTTAGCATCTCCACTTGGATGTCTAAGAGACATCTCAAACTTACTATAACCAAAATCAAAGCTGTGATTTACCCTATCAAACCTGCTTCTCACACACTTTTCTCCCCATTGGTAAATGGTAACTCCACCCTTCCAGCTGCTTAAGTTAAGAATGGAAGTCATCCTTGACTCCTCTCTTTATCCCATATTCAAATGAACAAATCCTGTGACTTTACTATCAACAGTGTCGATATAGTTGAATACCAATATATATCTTCAATTCTCACCATCTCCACAATTATTGCACTTGTCCAGCCCAAGCTCCCACCGCCTTGCCTTAATTGTTATAATAGCATCCTAACCTCTCTACTCCTTCACTTCTGCCCTACTACAGAAGCTAGAGAATTCTTTTAAAAGTATAATGTCCCAACAAACACATGAAAAGATGCTCAATATCACTCATTATTAGAGAAATGCAAATCAAAACTTACAATGAGGTATCACCTCACACCAGTAAGAATGGCCATTATGAAAAATTCTACAAACAATAAAGCTGGAGAGAATGTGGAGAAAAGGGAGCCCTCTTGCCCTGTTGGTGGGAAGGTAAATTGATACACCGTCACGGATAACAGTATGGATTTCTTAAAAAACTAGGAATAAAAACTACTGTATGAGCCAGCAATCCCACTACTGGGCATTTACTGAGAAAACCACAATTCAAAAAGACGCATGTTTACTGCAGTGCTATTTACAATAGCCAGGATGTGGAAGCAACCTAGATGTCCATTGACAGATGAAGGGACAAAGGAGTTGTGAAAGTGAAAGTATTATTAACTCAGACATGTCTGACTCTTTGCAACTCCATGGACTGTAGCCTTCCAGCCTTCTCTGCCCATGGAATTCTCCAAGCAAGAATGCTGGAGTGGGTTGCCATTCCCTTCTCCAGGAAATCTTCCCAACCCAGGAATCGAACCCAGGTCTCCTGCATTGCAGGCAGATTCTTTAGTGTCCGAGCCACCAGAGAAGCCCCCAAAGAAGTTGTGGTTCATAATATAATGCGATTATTTTGTTGCTGTTGTTGTTTAGTTGCTCAGCCGTGTCCAACTCTTTGCGACTGCGTGAACTGTAGCCCACCACGTTTCCCTGTCCATGGGATTTACCAAGCAAGAATTCTGGAGTGGGTTGCCCTTTCCTTCTCCAGGGGATCTTCCTTACTCAGGGATCAAATCTGCATCGCTTGCTTTGGCAGGCAGATTCTTTACCACTGAGCCACTAGGCACTCAGTCATAAAAAGAAGCAAACGTGAATCAGTTGAGCTGAGGTGGATGAACCTGCTGCTGCTGCTGCTGCTGCTGCTAAGTTGCCTCAGTCATGTCTGACTCTGTGTGACCCCATAGACGGCAGCCCACCAGGCTCCCCCGTCCCTGGGATTCTCCAGGCAAGAACACTGGAGTAGATGAACCTAGAGCCTGTTAAAAGAGTGAAGTAAGTCAGAAAGAGAAAAACAAACATCACATATTAATACATATATATGGATTCTAGAAAAATGGTAGTGATGAACATCTGCAGGAATGGAGACACAGACATAGAGAACGGCCCAGTGGACTCAATGGGAGAAGAAGACGGAAGGCCAACTTGAGAGAGCTGCTTTGATATGTATACACTGCATACATGCATGCTAAGTCACTTTAGTTGTGTCTGACTCTTTGCAACCCAATGGACTGTAGCCTGCCAGGCTCCTCTGTCCCTGGAATTCTCCACACAACAATACTGGAGTGGGTTACCATGCCCTTCTCCATGTATATTCACTACCACGTGTGAAATAGTTAGCTAGTCAGAGATCAGATCAGTCGCTCAGTCGTGTCAGACTCTTTGCGACCCCATGAATCGCAGCACGCCAGGCCTCCCTGTCCATCACCAGCTCCTGGAGTTCACTCAGACTCACGTCCATTGAGTCAGTGATGCCATCCAGCCATCTCATCCTCTGTCATCCCCTTCTCCTCTTGCCCTCAATCCCTCCCAGCATCAGAGTCTTTGCCAATGAGTCAACTCTTCACATGAGGTGGCCAAAGTACTGGAGTTTCAGCTTTAGCATCATTCCTTCCAAAGAAATCCCAGGGCTGATCTCCTTCACAATGGACTGGTTGGATCTCCTTGCAGTCCAAGGCACTCTCAAGAGTCTTCTCCAACACCACAGTTCGAAAGCATCAATTCTTCAGCGCTCAGCCTTCTTCACAGTCCAGCTCTCACATCCATACATGACCACAGGAAACACCATAGCCTTGACTAGATGAACCTTTGTTGCCAAAGTAATGTCTCTGCTTTTGAATATGCTATCCAGGTTGGTCATAACTTTCCTTCCAAGGAGCAAGTGTCTTTTAATTTCATGGCTGCAGTCACCATCTGCAGTGATTTTGGAGCCCCCAAAATAAAGTCTGACACTGTTTCCACTGTTTCCCCATCTATTTCCCATGAAGTGATGGGATTGGATGCCATGATCTTTGTTTTCTGAATGTTGAGCTTTAAGCCAACTTTTTCACTCTCCTCTTTCATTTTCATCAAGAGGCTTTTTAGTTCCTCTTCACTTTCTGCCATAAGGGTAGTGTCATCTGCATATCTGAGGTTATTGATATTTCTCCCAGCAACCTTGATTCCAACTTGTGTTTCTTCCAGCCCAGCGTTTCTCATGATGTACTCTGCATAGAAGTTAAATAAACAGGGTGACAATATACAGCCTTGACGTACTCCTTTTCCTATTTGGAACCAGTCTGTTGTTACGTGTCCAATTCTAACTGTTGCTTCCTGACCTGCATACAAATTTCTCAAGAGGCAGATCAGGTGGTCTGGTATTCCCATCTCTTTCAGAATTTTCCACAGTTTATTGTGATGCACACAGTCAAAGGCTTTGGCATAGTTAGCTAGTAGGGGGCTGCTATATAGTACAGGGAGCTCAACCTGGTGCTCTGTGATGACGTAGAAGGGTAGGATGGGACGGGTGGGAGGGAGCTCTAGAGGGAGGCAATGTGTACGTATATATAGTTATGACTGATTCATGTTGTATGGCAGAAACCAATACAACACTGTAAAGCAATTATCCTCTAATTAAAAAAATAAAATTAAAAAAAGTGCAATGGCTTCATATGTCACTCAGAGCAATGACCAAATTTCTTCATTAGTTCATTGACTCTAAGGCAATGGCACCCCAGTCCAGTACTCTTGCCTGGAAAATCCCACGAACGGAGGAGCCTGGTAGGCTGCAGTCCATGGGCTCGCTAAGAGTCGGTCACCGACTGAGCGACTTGACTTTCTCTTTTCACTTTCATGCATTGGAGAAGGAAATGGCAACCCACTCCAGTGTTCTTGCCTGGAGAATCCCAGGGACGGGGAGGCCTGGTGGGCTGCCGTCTATGGGGTCACACAAAGTCGGACACAACTGAAGTGCCTTAGTATAGTATATGCTTTGCAGCATCCTGATCCCACACAAATACCTCAATCCTATATCTTCTCTTATCTTCACTTGCTCTTGGTTTCCTTGCTGTTCTTGAATTATGAGTCATGCCCCTACCTCAGGGTCTTTGCACATGCTATCTCTCAGTCTGTAACACTCTTATGTATATGGTTGGCATACACTCTAACCTTACTTACTTTTTGTTGTGGTCAGTTCAGTTTAGTTCAGTTGCTCAGTCGTGTCCGACTCTTTGCAACCCCATGTACCGCAACACGCCAGGCCTCCCTGTCCATCACTAACTCCCGAAGGTCACTCAGACTCACATCCATCGAGTCGGTGATGCCATCCAGCCATCTCATCCTCTGTCATCCCCTTCTCCTCCTGCCCCTAATCCCTCCCAGCATCAGAGTCTTTTCCAATGAGTCAACTCTTCACATGAGGTGCCCAAAGTACTGGAGTTTCAGCTTTAGCATCATTCCTTCCAAAGTAATCCCAGGGCTGATCTCCTTTAGAATGGACTGGTTGGACCTCCTTGAAGTCCAAGGGAGTCTCAAGAGTCTTCTCCAGCACCAGAGTTCAAAAGCATCAATTCTTCAGTGCTCAGCTTTCTTCACAGTCCAATTCTCACATCCATACATGACCAGTGGAAAAACCATAGCCTTCACTTGTGGTCAAAAGCCACCTTGTTAGAGAAGCCACCTACTGAAAATAACAATCCAACACCTCTGCAGTCCTGATAACCTTTATTTTGCTTTATTGTGAGCCTTAGCAATTACGACCAATTGATTATTGCATCCTTAGTTGTTTATTGTTTGATCTCATCCAATAAACTATCAGCCACATGAAGGCAGGAACTCAGTTATTTTGTTCACTATTATATCCCCAGCACCTCAAACAGTGCTTGACACTGAATGAATGAAGGAATGAAGTTAAATCAGACTGTTACCTATTGCAGGAGTACTTGTGATTGAGCTTTATCTCTCATTGCAAAAGTAAAGACATATCTCCTCTCAAGGAACTTTAGGATTTAGATATGTTGAGGACAAATGTATCCATGAAATTATCTGCATGAGGTCCCTGACTCTGTCATCATATGGATGTATCCTGAGTGCTGTTTTCACTAAGAATTTGCCTCAAAATTAAAATTAATGATAAAAGGGTAACTATATTGCATAAGTTTGGGCAGAGTTCTTGCAGGCATTAAAATGAGTTGATGATTATGACAGTTGGCTTGGTTTGCGCTCTTATGCCACCTATGTGCTATGGCAGGGGTCCCCAGTCCATGGGCCATGGACTGATACTCTTAGAAATCAGGCTGCAAAGCAGAAGGTGAGTGGCAGGTGAGTTAGCAAAGCTTCCTCTGTGTTTACAGTCACTCCTCATCACTCAGATTATCGCCTATGTGCCAAGTCCTGTCAGGTCAACAGCAGCATCAGATTCTCACAGGAGACGAACTCTGCTGTGAACTGCACATGCAAGGGATCTAGGTTGCACACTCCTTAAGAAAATCTAATGCCTGGTGATCTGGGGTGGAGCTGAGGCGGTGATGCTAGCTCTGGGAAGTGGATGGAAATACAGACTATCATTTAGCAGAGAGGCTTGACTACACAGAGACCGTAATAAATCGATTGTTTGCACACTCATATCACAACCCTATCAGTGAGCGGCAAGTGACAGTTAAGTGGCATCGGGCATCGATTTTATAGTGGCAAGCGAGTTGATGTACTTCAATTGTATAGCTGCATCTTCCCTCCCCCTTCCCAGTCCATGGAAAAATTATCTTCCATGAAATCAGTCCCTAGTGCCCAAAAAGCTTGGACTGCAGTTCTATGGGAAGCCTTTTTGCCCCCTTCGCATCCCTTGGGGGAGAACCTGAATGATTGCAAATACAACGGCCTCAGCTATTCTCTGGGAACAGACTTTGGGCTGTGTCCCTTCCTTTGAAGAGCACACCACACATACCCACTCCCAACAGAAATACAATAACTGTGAGTCTGACTGCCATGGAGACACAGCTGCATCACAGACCTCACACCAGATGAACAGAAGGTTAAAAGAAGGAATCTGCTGAAGTGGCCGAAAGGTTGGTCTGCTTACAGGCTGTTTCTTTAATCTTTGCACATTCAGCAACTATTAGTAACTGTTTTGTCGCTCTCCTCGCCCCCTCAGTATTCTGCAGGGTCATGTTTCCATTAGAGAGCACCTGACTTGTGTTACTCTTCTTCTTTTTTGATGTTAATATGGTTGGGCTTGATTAAAGTAAACAGAAAAGGAGATTTGAATGAATTCCTGTTTCCAAGGAAAGCAGGGCCTGTTGATGTCTCACCCCTATCCCCTCCACTTATCTTAGGGTCACCTGCCTGTGGTCCCCGCACACACCCTGGTGAATTCCTGTAATTGCCTGATGGCCTTGTCTAGCTGCAGGATTGAGCTCAGCCATGCTCCCATAAGCTCTAAGGAGTAGAGTAGCCAATGGTGCTGATGCCCCAGGAGCAGCCATCAAAAAATGCTTAATACCAACAATAAAGAGGAAAATTAAAACCACAATGTGATACCACTAGAAATCTGCTAAAATCCTCAGTTATCAATGTGAATAACATGGTAATGCATGTTATCATTTATATGATAATCAGATTAGTTGTTTGTTATGGTTTGTTATTAGGTGTCTGTATTAGTTATAGTATACGTTTGTTATGCATGTTTCAGAAATAATAGTCATTTATTAATTCAATTTATTGATTTTTTAAAAGCATGTTCAGGAAGTTCCAGAAATGAAAAAGCTTTAAAAAAAAAAAAAAAAACAACTCCAGAAATCTCTGTTAAGATCTTTTTGAACCTTGGCCAAGTATTGGGCTATACATGCACAGAGTGAAATTACACAAAACTGTTCAAAGAATGCTGGTGAATTATAAGCTTGCACAGGATGACGGTGTTCAAACTCTGATCATCCATGCTGTAGGGTCTTTGATCATCACCTGGAGCATATAGTGGAGATTCCTGATAGGTCACACCTTAGAAGTAAGTATGAACTATTCCTGGAGTAAAAACTACTTTAGCACTACTTACTAAAGCTTAAAAACAGTCATCAAGATTATTTTGATCTGAAAGTGACTTAAGTATCTACAAATATAAAACCCAACCCTCTTTAAAAGATCACAACAAAATCTAGAGGCTCAGCAATGTAAGATTTACAAAGTCCAGAACAAGTAAATTTTTTTTTTTAAACTAGATGTGATAAGAAGATGGAAAATGTGTCCTCTAATCAGGAGAAAAGACATTCAGTAAAAATAGACCCATAAATTACAGTGATGCCGGAAGTTATAAGATGATAGCACAGTTATTAATGTAATGTTCAAGTACATAGAGAAAGGCATAAATATAATGAGAAGAGAAATGGAATATATAAAAAAGAGTCCATGAGAATGAGCTTCTGGAGAGGAAAACAATTGTTTGAAATGAAAAATTCACTGGAGGAGATTAAGAATAGATTTCACACTACAAAAGAAAAGACTAATGAATTTGAAGACGTTGCAACGGAATCTATCCAAAATAAAGCAGAGAACAAGGACTTTAAAACATGAACAAAACCTCAGTGACCTCTGAGATAATATCAAGGAGTTCCAGATACATGTGATTGGAGTTCCAGAATAAGAAGAGGGTGGAGAAAGCAAATGTATTAGATGGCTCAATGGCTGAAACATCTTAAAATTTGATTAAAACTTAATTCACAGATCCAGGGAGCTCAGCGAACATCAAATAAGATATCGCAAATACCTATGTACAGAGTGACACAAGGCACATTCAGTTCAGTTCAGCTCAGTCTCTCAATCGTGTCTGACTCTTTGCGACGCCACGGATTGCAGCACACCAGGCCTCCCTGTCCATCACCAACTCCCAGAATTTACTAAAACCCCTGTCCATTGAGTCGGTGATGCCACCCAACCATCTCATCCTCTATTGTCCCCTTCTCCTCCTGCCCTCAATCTTTCCCAGCACCAGGGTCTTCTCAAATGAGTCAGCTCTTTGCATCAGGTGGCCAGAGTATTGGAGTATTGGTATTAGGCACATTATAGAATGCTACAAACCAGTGATTTAAAAAAAAAAATCTTAGCAGCCACCAAAGAATAAAGATAGTCTATAAAGAGAAAAAACATAATTACTGTATACCTGTGGTCAGAAGCTATGTAAACCAGAAGACAGTGAACATCTTTAAAATACTAGACGGGGGGAAATGTGTATGTGACTAAGATATTCTTCAAAAATATGGTAAAAAAATTTTTTCAAGCAAACAAAAGCTATGACAATTCACCAGGAGAGATACATTACAAGAAATGGTTTTAAAAAGTTGCTTAGGCAGAAGACATGATGCAAAATGGAGATGTAGATTTATACAGAAGAATTAAATATGTAGATAAATATAAAAATATTTTCCATTGTTAAATTTCCTTAAATTATAATTGAATTTTTATAGTAATAATTAAATAATAGTTATTATTATTATGTAGTCTGGGGTTTATAATAGGTGTAAAAGTGAAACAAATAACCCAAATGGCATAAAAGAAGGGAGGAGATAAGTAGAAACACACTATAAACCTGTAAGTGCCTTATATATGAATTGATATAATACTATTTGAAGGTAGTTTTATTAGTTAAATATATATGTTGTAAACACTAAAGCAACCATTATAAAAAGAGCCATAGGTAATAAGATAGTAGACAGAGATAAATTGACATTTTAAAATTAATAATTGAGAAAAATTGAATGCTAAAACATAATGAATTACTACCAAAAAAAAAAAAAAAGACAGAAAAAGATCAAATAAGTAAATAAGTAAGTGGTGAATGGGGTAAATAGAAGAGAATAACAACAACCAAAACATATTGAATATTGCATTCAGTGTAAATGGTCCAAATGCCTCATTTGAAAAACGGATTCTCAAATGGAATAAAAACAAGATACAACTATATACTATCTGTAAGAAATTCATTTTATGTGTAAGGACACAGGTTAAAGGAAAATAATAGAAGGTTTGATACAAGAAACAGAAGAAACTATAGATAAATTGGACATTATCAAAATTTAAATCTTTATGTTTCAAAGACCACCATCAAGAATGTGAAAAGACCACCCCATAGCATGGGGAAAATATTTGCAAATTGCCTATCTTATAAAGGACTTATGTTTAGGATATATAAAGAACTGTTACAACTCAATAATAAAAAGATAAATACCCCAATTTTTAAATGATTCAAGGATCTGAGTAGATGTTTCTCCAAAAAAGATACAGGAATGGCCAATAAGCACATGAAAAGATGAGCCACATCATTAGCCATCTGCTGCTGCTGCGTCGCTTCAGTCGTGTCCGACTCTGTGCGACCCCACAGACAGAAGCTCACCAGGCTCCCCCGTCCCTGGGATTCTCCAGGCAAGAACACTGGAGTGGGTTGCCATTTCCTTCTCCAATGCATGAAAGTGAAAAAAGTGAAAGTGAAGTCGCTCAGTCGTGTCCGACTCTTAGCGACCCCATGGACTGGAGCCTACCAGGATCCTCCGTCCATGGGATTTTCCAGGCAAAAGTACTGGGGTGGGGTGCTATTGCCTTCCCCGTCATTAGCCATCAGGCAAATGCAAATCAAAACCACCGTGATACACCACATCATACCCACCAGCATGGCTGGAATCAAAATGACATAATAACAAGTGTTGCGAACACAGAGAAAGTGGAGCTCCCCTACACTGCTGGTGGAAATGAAAAGTGGCACAGCAACTTCGGAAAACAGTCAAATGTTAAACACTGCGTTACCATAGGCCTCCACAGTTCTCCTAGGTGTGTATCCAAGAGAAATGAAAACATATCCACACTAACGTTTGTGCATGACTACTCATAAGAACGTTAGTTATCATAGCCAAAGTGAAACAACTCAAATATCTATCAGCTAATAAATGGATAAGTAGAATATGAGAAATCCACATAGTGGAGGGTTATTTGGCAATGAAAAGGAATGAAATAGCAATCCATGGTACAACACTAATGAACTTTGATAATATGCTAAAGGAGCCAGACATAAAAGCCTACATATTGTATTTTTCCATTTGTACAAAATGGAACCTCTACAGACACAGAAGGTAAATGAATACTTTCTTATCATCAGACAACAGAGTTGAAAGTACTATTGTCCAAGAATACCAGCAAGGGTGGGACATACTGCAGTCCGTTAAACTGGAAGAAAAAAAAAATAAAAGTCCCACCTACCAAATGGGTTAGAAAGCTTCTGCTACAAGACTGTCGGAACATATGGGAATATTGCCAAGCAATTCTGGAGGAACAGACTTGGCTCCGATTGTGGCCTTGTGTTCTGTATGAAAGAAAAAAAATTAATTTATAAGTCATAACATATTATCTAGATGCCAAATTGTCAGTTAAAATTCTATTTGCAAGCAGGTACAGGTCTTCAATCGGAGAAGGCAATGGCACCCCACTCCAGTGCTCTTGCCTGGAAAATCCCACGGACGGAGGAGCCTGGTAGGCTGCAGTCCATGGGGTCGCTAAGAGTCCGACACGACTGAGCGACTTCATTTTCACTTTTCACTTTCATGCATTAGAGAAGGAAATGGCAACCTACTCTAGTGTTCTCGCCTGGAGAATCCCAGGGACGGGGGAGCCTGGTGGGTTGCCGTCTGTGGGGTCGCACAGAGTCGGACACGACTGAAGTGACTTAGCATAGCATAGCATAGCAGGTCTTCAATATAGCTTTCACCTAACATCACGGAGTGATGCCTCTTCGTAATCAAATGTGATGCAAGTTATCTTTGTAGCTACATCCTCAGTGTTTTCAAATGTTCAGAAACATGGCAGGTTGGGAATGTTTGTAATTATAATGGCACTTATGTATCTGTTCTAAATGCAGCTGTTTGGTTTATACAGTATGGAGGAAATAAATCACCACATATAGAAAGGAGTGTTTGCTCTTATCCATCCCAATGAATTGTTTCCTTTAGAAGTTAATATTTTAAACATGCACAAACAAAGAGAGGGTAAAAGGTTAGTTTTTCTAATTCTGTGCTATTTGGAATATATGATGTTACATTTTTTAAAAGTCCGTAATACTTTAATCGTAATTGGTGTGATCCAACCTCACTGATGATTTTTGTAGCTCTGGGTATAAATTTGTTTTCTCTGAAGACTCAAAAATGTCTGCAGGCATTCATCATCACAGTTCTCACGGTGAAGACTGCAAGGGCCGGTCTAAGATTTTAATCAGTGGAAAGATAGGATGCCCTTCATGCTCTTCTCCACCACTGGAATGTTCTCAGAACTTTTCTCTCTTGCTCTCCAAATCCTAGTAAGTTCAAAGCCTGCTTCCTCCATGAAGCTTCCCTTGATTCCTCTGGCTGGCCCACTGTAATCTCTTGTCTTTTTCTGAAGGAAAAGTCTGTATCTCTAGTTCTCCTCAAGGTAGTGCTCAGATCCTATTGCCTTGCATTGTCCCCTAATTATCAAGCTAACCTTCTCTAAACAGTGAACTTCTATTTTTATTATTTTATTGAAGTATAGTTGATTTACAATGTTGTGTTAATTTCTGCTGTACAGCAAAGTGATTCAGATATATATATGTGTGTGTGTATGTATATATATATACATACACACACATATATATAACACATTCTTTTTTATATTCTTTTTCCTTACATTTTATCACAGGATACTGAATACAGTTTCCTGTGCCATACAGTAGGATCTTGTTGTTTATCCATGCTATATATAATAGTTTGCATCTGCTGCTCTCAAACTCCCATTCCATCCCTTCCCTAGCTCCCCTCTCCCTTGGCAACTACAAGTTTGTTCTTTGTGTCTGTGCGTCTACTACTGTTTCATAGAAGAGTTCATTGGAGTCATATTTAGATTGCACATATAAGTGATATCATATGGTATTTGTCTTCTGGCTTACTTTGCCTCAAGTGACAATCTCTAGTTCCACACATGTTGCTGCAAACGGCATTATTTCATTCTTTGCTATGGCTGAGTAGTATTCCATCATGTATATACGCAGCTTCTTTATCCAGTCATCTGTGGATGGATATTTAGGTTGTTCCCACGTCTTGGCTATTGTGAATAGTGTTGTTATAGCATAGGGATGCACGTTCCTTTTTGGATTATTGTTTTGTCCAGATATATACCCAGGAATTGGATCATATGGTAACTTTATTTTTGTTTTGAAGAACCTCCACAGTTTTCCTTTGTGGCTTCATCAATTTACATTCCCACCAACAATGTAGGAAGGTTCCCTTTTCTCCAAACACTCTCGAGCATTTGTTACTTGGAGACTTCTTAATGATGGCCATTCTGACTGGTGTGAATGGTACCTTATTGTAGTGCTGATTTGCGTTTCTCTAATAATTGGCAGTGTTAAGCATCTTTTCACACGCCTGTTGGCCATCTGTGTGTCTTCTTGGAGAGAAAGCCGTTTAGGTGTCCTGCCCATTTTTCAGTTGGGTTGTTTGTTTTTCATTGTTGTTGAGTTGTGTGAACTGTTTGTATATTTTGGAAATTAAGCCCTTGTCAGTTGCACCATTTGCAAATATTTTCTCACACTCCATAGGTTGTCTTTTTGTTTTGTTTACGATTTCCTTTGATGTCCAAAGCTTGTAAGCTTGATAAGGTTCCAGTAGTTTATTTTTGTTTTATTTCTATTGCCTTTGGGGACTGACCTAAGAAAACACTGGTGACATTTGTATCAGAGAATGTTTTGCCTATCAAACAATGAGCTTCTTGAAGTCACTTCCAGGTCCTGTATATCTCATTCTTGCTCAGTTCAGTGATGGATTTACAGATGGTAGCCCATAAATACTTGTTAGTAAAGTGACTGAGTAAAGAACTAGAAAATTTAATTGTTTAGGAACCAATTATTCAGGCTGCTCCCTGATAGTATGGAGGTTTGGGGCTATCGGTGGTTTGGGGATTACGTATATGTCATCATTTTTGTCGTCCATTTTCAGAGAGCTTAAGAAACACTTAGAGCTCCTGAGAGCACTTGCGTCTCATCTTTAGTAATGATTGGATTAGACCAAGTGCAAAATAAAGGTCTTTCCTAGGAATCCCAAGCTCTCTGTGACACGAATCTGCTAGGATGGAATGGTGGAAGAAGGCAGGCAGGACGGGAAGTGGGGATGGAGACCCACCTCTATTTTTCAGTCTCCCTCTGGCCCTTAGCCACCACACCTGGCTAGACTGCTATTCTTCCATTCCCTCTCACAGACCACTACATGTTTATGCCTTAAAGGATTGCTTTGAAGATGAGTATTTGGAAACATGTGTTTAGCACTTGTAAGCTCCTCCTCCAAGGCTTTGCAGAGTCAACAGGAGACATTTTGATTATAGCTATTGGCTGTCAACACACAGCAAGTTGGCAGAAAATTAGAGGTCAGACCCTGCCTCTTCTTGCTGCTCAGGAGGAATCTACACAGCCAGGCTGCCTGCGACTACAGGACCGAACCCAGGAACTCAGTCCTGGGAGCTGGAGTTCAGGGATGCTGTGACACCTGGGCGAGCAGCCTCCTCGGCAGCGTGGATGCAGCAGAAGCTGTGCTGAACTACGAACCAGGAGGCTCCAGAACATGTTGCTGACTGAGGCCGAGGCGAGTCACAGAGCCTGCGGCTGTCTGATTTATTTCAGGAACAGCGTTTCCACGGGAATCTTTAATTATTTAGTCTCTGGTCCTTAATTGGTTTCCTTTTCCACAAAAGGATCCCCCTTGTGATCAGAGTCCCTTTTATTAAACTGTAATTCTCTTAGTGTTCATAACACTATGTGTATGGATTTCTTTGTCCTGACTTCAGAAGTAATCTGTGTTTCTAGCTAGAGTATACTTTGGTGTTTAAAACGGTATTCTTTAACTTCAACAAGATCTGGATTTGAGGTCAGGCTCTGCTACTTACTTGCTATTTGTGTGGGTAAGTCTTTTATCTGCTCACGAATACAAAATTAAAATTTTTGCAAGTATTAGATGAGATAGCATACCTAAGGCATGATAAGGGCTCAGTATGTTAGTGAGCAATTCTTGGTCTTTTTGTTGTTAGTGTTTACACATAAAGTTTGGTCTACCCCCATCTTGGGGTTTCCCATGTGGTACCAGTGGTAAAGAACCTGCGTGCCAATGCAGGAGACGTAAGAGATGCAGGTTTGATCCCTGGGTTGGGAAGATCCCCTGGAGGAGGTCATGGCAACCCACTCCGGTATTCTTGCCTGGAGAATCCAGTTGACAGAGGAGCCTGGCGGGTTACAGTCCATAGGGTCGTAAAGAGTCAAACACAACTGAAGCGACTTAGAACACATGCACCCCCATCTTATTTAAATGTAGCTTTATCTGTTTCATTTAAGTGTGAAATAGAACTTTTTTTGGTGAGTCTAGTTTTGGTTTACTTTTTAAAAATTATCGTGTTTTTTTTTTTTTTTTTTTTTAATATTTACTGAAATATAGTTGCTTTACAATGTTGTGTTGAAATCTACCTTTATCTGTGACTTATCTCCTTAACCATGTGACCCATTGTCCCTCCTGCCCAGTCCTGTGGCTCTGGGCCTCCCCCAAGGGCCAAAGCCCTTCTCTGATCCATCCATCACAGTTTGAACTAGATCATACTGTTACTACTTCCAGATCATACTGGCATAGACTGAGAATGTGAAGCTAGATGGAGTTATTCTAAAATAATGCTTCTCAACAGTGTAGCCCATGGACCTCTCTATCGGAATCACCTAGGAGTGTTTATTCACTTACAATTCTTAGAGTGCTGTGCCATTTTGGAGTAGAATCTTTTGTGGGCTTTGGGGATAGGACTCTGCATCATAATTAGTACCCAGGCTATTCCTAAGCTGAATAAATAAAATTCTAGAACTGTTCCAGTGCGGTCTTCAAACTTGTCCAGTTACAGAGTGGCCTGGGGATACTTCATGAAAACAGAGATTCCTGGGCCTCCCCCTCCCCAGAGGTTCCAATAGAGAAGACTGATGATGTGTGTTTTTAATGTTGTGTGTTTCTAATGTGTCCTCAAGTGACTGTCAAGCTGGCAAGTAGAGGAGTGCTGCTCTACAGTGACTGGCCAGTGATGTGATTGGTAGTGGTAGCTGTAATGGGGTGAAGTAGTGATTCGGGAGGTTTGAATGATCAAATCTTGGGTCAAGGGCCCTTCTTTGGCTAACATCCCTTTCAGGTGTGAGAGTCTGTGTCCAGCCATTCTCACAGTGTTTGAGAAATCCAAGCCAAGCCAGTCTGGAAAGAAGGCACAGAGCAAGAATGAGCGCAAATCTCCAGGGCAGACACGAGCAATGCCAGGTGAATCACCATGGCACCCTGGCTAAAGGAAAGAACAGCTGCTCAGCATAACAGCAGTTTCTGGTTCTCTCTTGTAGCCTGGCTGAAGTTCCTACCAATATCTTTTCCACAAATTGCCTCTTTTCCTTAGAACTGCCTGGGTGGTGTTGTAACCCAAATGGCTTTAATTCAGACACGATCCTGCACCAGGCGCTGCCTGTGTAGTGACTGAGCTGCACCTCCCTACTGTCCTCTGAGCCTCTGGGCCAGCCTCCAGAGTCAGATTAGTTCTCTCAGAGCCTACTCTGCCTTCACAAGGGGCTCGTGCTGAGTCAGAGCTTCTCCTCAGCAACCCCAGTCCAGGGATGACATGCTTTGTGCACAAGTCTTATCTGTGGCAGGTAGAACAGGAGTGCTTCAGCCTCATCATTTGATTGACAAACGTGGGTACTGGGTTGAAAAATCTAGTTGTTGCAAAGATGCTCTCTTGGGATACTCATCACCTCTCCATGGTGGCCTCCTTCCTCCCAGCAAAGCTGAACGATACTTCTCTTGGTCTGCTGTCCACGCCGTGATGGGAAGGCAGCCTCTGGTCTGAGCAGAGTCTGCCCTCTCTCCATCTTCATAGCCGCGTAGGGTCTGCTCTGTAGCTGTGCCCCCAACTACTTTGAGCTTGGCTCTACCACCCCTTCCTGACAATACTGCCTTTTCCTCTCTCTTCTTGTAGGTATTAGCTGAGATCTCAGAGGGTGGTAGGGCTTTACAATAAGGAAGACTCTGATACCACTGAGGTCTTTCATTTAGCTTGTTTCGTGACATTCCAGCCAACAAACATTTAATGATGAGGGCTTCTTTCTGGCCCACTGTAGTACTCTGGCCTGGAGAATTCCATGGACTGTATAGTTCATGGGGTTGCAAAGAGTCGGACATGACTGAGCGACTTTCACTCACTCTTTCTGGTGAGATATTTAGCAGGCTCAGAGAGGCATTCAAGATAAATAGGATAAAGTCCAAGCCAGAAAGAAATTCAAATGACATTCCAGTGGATGACATATGCAAGGGTCAGCCATGCTATGAAAACATTAGAGCCAGGATATTAAGGAGATAAATGATGTGGAAAATTTTTAGTTGTAATGTATATATTTATATCTTTACAGAAATCTGAAATATTATCAGGAAACAGCACTGATAATGTGCATTGTATTAAATGCTGTGTTGTCAGTCCATCTAAGTCAGTTTGGTCATTCACAACTGCTGAGTTCTTTTGGCAAATAATGGTAATCTTCAATGACTAAAGGTACAGGAAGTGTCTAGGTCTCATTCCCACTCACTCACTGCTGCCAAGTGGTCCATTACAAAGAAAACAAGTCTCAGACCAAATCCTGTGACACACACACAAACCTTTAGTGGCACACTAACATAAGGAGCCAAAGAATATGCTCTTACTGGCTCCCTCCCTCGGTCCCTCTGCTAGGCCCCCTGCCTGACAATTTCACTAGAGGCAGATACAGAAATATTCTCTTGGGATGACCAGCTAGCCATCGAGTCAGAATCAGACAGTAAATCCTCCAGTTAGAGAGGACACAGGACCAAGTGGGACTTCTAGGCTGGGATATCACATTGACCAAAGTATTAGGATGCTGCGTGGGACAGATTTACGCATAGGTGGAGGCATCTGTATCCTGTTAGTCACAATAGGATGCTACTCACATTGTCTTTGAAAATTATGTCTAACTCCACTAATGCTGAATAACCCCTCACTGCTGATGGAGATAGAGATCACTGAAACACTCAAAGTACTCTGGAGTGTGGACTCCTCAGTGAGACTTTTAAAATTCTAGCTAAGCACATCTGGACAGTTTATTCCAAGTTAAGATGTTAAGGATATTAAGGTACTCCTAGCATGGAGATTTAAACCAATACACACACACACACACACACATACACACACACGCACTTGTAGCACTATACTAAGCTAAAGTATTTTAAGGGAAATTTTAGACATCATACCAAGTGGACAAAGTAACAAATTTTCAATTTTATTGTCATGATAATTTCAACAAGATTAAATGAGAATGACTAAATTCACACTTAGTGAAAAACAAATACAGCCAATTACTAGTTAATTTGAATAAGATTATCTTAACAAAAAAAAAAGAAAAAGAATATGCACTTTGCTTCTGATATTCAGCTCTAATGCCATTAAGGAAAAATCACATCTGAACAAGGGAAAATGTCCTGCCTTAGCTCTCTCTAGTTCCTCATCCATCATCGGGCTTTGGATTCATGGTTTTCCACTTCACCAGCATTAACTGAGTCTCTGCACTACGGCCGGAGCGGGGTTACAAAGATGAATACAAATGGTCATTGTCCTCCAGGAGCCCACAGTTCAGTGGGGAAAGCTGAATTTTAAACAGGAACTACAAGTGGGCATTCTAGGTCATAAATTCAGGGTAGCAAGAATTGTTAACAGTCCTTTCTATAACTGCATTAAATTTCTATCTTGATCTCTCATTATTCTAATAGTGAGAAATTGGCTAGAAAATGCCTAGTCAATTCAGACTGGTAGGCCTTTAGGGGTTTCCCCCTGGCCCTTCACCCAGCTCCTTTAGCGCCTGGCTCCTTTAGCTCCCTTCTCGAATGCGGGAAGTGAAGCTCTTAGGAGCCCTCCTCCCCTCCTGGGCCACCCTCACCCACTCTCAGAATTACTTGCCAGTGACTTACTCCCTCTTGCTTCTGGGTCCCCTTTTCTCTGCTTCCAGTCCATCAGATCAGATCAGATCAGTCGCTCAGTTGTGTCCAACTCTTTGCGACCCCATGAACCACAGCACGCCAGGCCTCCCTGTCCATCACCAGCTCCCGGAGGTCACCCAGACTCACACCCATCAAGTCAGTGATGCCATCCAGCCATCTCATCCTCTGTCGTCCCCTTCTCCTCCTGCCCTCAATCCCTCCCAGCATCAGAGTCTTCTCCAATGAGTCAACTCTTCGCATGAGGTGGCCAAAATACTGGAGTTTCAGCTTTACCATCATTCCTTCCAAAGAAATTCCAGGATTGATCTCCTTCAGAATGGACTGGTTGGATCTTCTTGCAGTCCAAGGGACTCTCAAGAGTCTTCTCCAACACAACAGTTCAAAAGCATCAATTCTTCGGCGCTCAGCCTTCTTCACAGTCCAGCTCTCACATCCATACATGACCACAGGAAAGACCATAGCCTTGACTAGGTGAACCTTTGTTGGTAAAGTAATGTCTCTGCTTTTGAATATGCTATCTAGGTTGGTCATAACTTTCCTTCCAGTCCATAAAATCTTCCAAATCAGAATGAACTTTGTGTTGTAAGATCCTCTGGACCTAGGCTTTTGATCTTTTAAAATGTTCTCCTTTAAACAATGAACTGCCAGCCTGAGTCTATTTGGGGAAACTCAGAAAGCTAATATTAACTGATTTCCTGCTCTTTGAATTTTTTATTTAGCAGCCTTTTCCTCTGAAGGGCAGTGAGGAGCGACAGCTCATCTGCCTTAAATGGTGGAAAGGACAGTGCTATCAGAGAACACTAGAGAAAGAAGTATAGATTTCTTTTCTAAATGCTTTCTCTACATTTGGCAGTTTCAGTAAAGTGTGCTCAATAAGGGTTTTCTTACTGGTGTAAGGTGTGTTGGAGGGTGTTGTGAGCACACGTGAGAGAGGCACTTAAAGCTGACTGTGAGGTTCAAAGAAAAGTCAAAGTGTTAGTTGCTCAGTCGTGTCCAACTCTTAGCAAACCCACGGACTGTAGCCTGCCAGGCTCCTCTGTCCATGGAATTCTCCAGGCAAGAGTACTGGAGTGGGTTGAATGATACTGGAGTGGGATCCCTTCTCCAGAGGATCTTCCTGACCCACGGATCAAACCTAGGTCTCCTGCATTGCAGGCATATTTTTTACTGTCTGTACCACCAGGGAGGTCCATCTTCTCTGGTAAAGGGAAGTTGCATAAGTGGGTAAACAGGTTTGAGAAAATAGCATAGAAATAGCAGAGAAAATAGCACAACAGAGGGCTATGGCCATAATGGTGAATATGTCACATTTGGGGATCTGTAAGCAATTTAGTGTGGCTGGAATAAAATTTATGGTAGGATGAGAGCCTAGTAAAATTCGGAATTGAACTGGTAAACTGGGCTCAGATAATGAAACATGCCATCTTACAGGCAATGGAAAGTCACAGAGGATTTTTTGTAAAGGAGAATGACATCAAATTTACACTGTACAAAGAAAGGTCAACTTGCCATTGGTGAGAATTAAAGGAAAGGCAGGTAAACTAGCTAAAAACGAGCATTCAGGAACCAAGAGAGAGATTATGAGGCTCTGATCTGATACAATGACAAGAGAAGATGAAGAGAAAGGAAGACACTGGAGACAAAATTCAGTTCAGTTCAGTTCAGTCACTCAGTCATGTCTGACTCTTCGCGACCCCATGAATCGCAGCACGCCAGGCCTCCCTGTCCATCACCAACTCCCGGAGTTCACACAAACTCACGTCCATCGAGTCAGTGATGCCATCCAGCCATCTCATCCTCTGTCGTCCCCTTCTCCTCCTACCCCCAATCCCTCCCAGCATCAGAGTCTTTTCCAATGAGTCAACTCTTCGCATCAGTTGGCCAAAGTACTGGAGTTTCAGTTTTAGCATCATTCCTTCCAAAGAACACCCAGGACTGATCTCCTTTAGAATGGACTGGTTGGATCTCCTTGCAGTCCAAGGGACTCTCAAGAGTCTTCTCCAACACCACAGTTCAAAAGCATCAATTTTTCAGCGCTCAGCTTTCTTCACAGTCCAGCTCTCACATCCATACATGACCACCGGAAAAACCATAGCCTTGACTAGATGGACCTTTGTTGGCAAAGTAATGTCTCTGCTTTTGAATATGCTATCTAGGTTGGTCATAACTTTCCTTCCAAGGAGTAAGCGTCTTTTAATTTCATGGCTGCAGTCACCATCTGCAGTGATTTTGGAGCCCCCAAAAATAAAGTCTGACACTGTTTCCATTGTTTCCCCATCTATTTCCCATGAAGTGATGGGACCAGATGCCATGATCTTCGTTTTCTGAATGTTGAGCTTTAAGCCAACTTTTTCACTCTCCTCTTTCACTTTCATCAAGAGGCTTTTTATTTCCTCTTCACTTTCTGCCATAAGGGTTGTGTCATCTGCATATCTGAGGTTATTGATATTTCTCCTAGCAATCTTGATTCCAGCTTTTAGGAGACAGAAGAGAAAGTATTTAGTAATAGGTTAAATGTGTGTAAATAAGGAAGATTTAAGAATAATTTCCATGTTTTGGGGGGATGATTCTCCATTACAAAGAATGTAAGGGAAAGAGCTGACTTTAGGAAGGAGGTGAGGTGGGAGAATGAAGAAAAAATATTAGTGTCTGTGAGACATCCTAACAGAATTGCCAGGTAGGGTCAGGAGCTGAGGCAAGAATTCTAGGCTGAGATGGGAACTGGGATTCTATTCCACAGAGGAGGGGCTAAAGTCCAGAGAGTGAATAAAGATGCAAGAAAGAATATACACACCACAAGGAGGAGAGGAATAATTCCAGATTCTTAGAAATCCCCAACACTTAGCAGTTGATCCCTTTCGCGTTTTCTGTTTTCAAGCTAGTTTTCATCAGAATGGTAATTTGCTCATTTAGGAATTGTAATGTCAACTGCAGAGAATTCTGTGTTTCTGTTTATAATTGTTGAAAGTTCTGATTTTGAGAACAGTATCTTCAACAACTGTTTTCAATGATGTTCAAGATGTGGTTGGAACGTTGTTTTTCTCTGTTAGACCTGTTGTCTGTGGAATCAGCCCCCTGATGCCTGGCACATGGGGTCACCTACACTGGTCTGCCCTGTGGTAGGGGAGGGAAAGTGGACAGGAGGATTTTCAAGGCTCTCAAACCTAAAGGCAAGGAAAATGTCTAGGTTTTGTGTTGCTAAAAAGACCTCTATCTTTTCTCAGAAGTCCTCAACTCTTTTTTTTTTTTTTTTTTTAATGTGGACCACTTTTAATGTCTTTATTGAATTTGGTACAATATTGCTTCCTTTTTTTTTATGTTTTGTTATTTTTTGGCTGCGAGGCATGTGGGATCTGAGCTCCCTGACCAGGGATGGAACATATATTCCCTCCATTAGAAGGCCAAATCTTAACCACTGGACCACCAGGGAAGTCCCTAGTCCTCAACTCTTACACTTTTTGTGTTAGAGGAGGAAAGGTTTTCGGTCTGTAACAGAACATTTATTAAAGTTTTGATATCACAAAACCCAACTGATAATACTTTTATGCATAAGCATATGTTTTTGTAAAAAACTATTTTGTTAGGACAATGAAATCCCCAAAGTTATATATGGTGAAAAGTAAGTGACTTGCTCTTGAAGGGTAAGGTAATGAAATTGCTTCAATACTTATCACTATTGTGGTAAAATGGTTATTATAAGACTTAAAAGTATTTTTCCATTTATCACAACACATTATTATTATTCACAGAACACCAATGGTCCATGGGATGCAATATGAGAGACACTGTCCTGGTGGTTTCATTGTGATGGTCCACAATCCTATGCTCATTGAATGTGACCTCCATAACTTTAAATTTATTCATAAAAGGCAATTTCAGAAAAGTAGAAAGATGTCTCCAGAAATCTGGTTAGTTCTGTCCTTGTCCTTAATACTTTCGGAGAAAGTAGGGCTCTGGAAGGCTGTAGACAGACCTTGCAGAGACTGCAAAATAAGAGGCAATGCTCTGGCCGCAGCTGCAGCAGAGAGGTGTAGGAAGTCATTAGACAGGCCACCAAGAGGGCATGTTAGCCAAGCCACTGACTGCAACTGGCTTAGTTAGCAACAGTCCCCAGAACCACACCACAGATGCGCCAGGTGGAGAAGGCTGGGACACTGTCCCAGCCTCACCTCCTGCTGTGCTCACAGCCGCAGCAGCCACGTTGCAGAGCTCTGTCACCCTCTTCCTCTCTGAAGACAAATGTGCAGAATATACCGTTAAAGGATTTTCTTTAAAGGATAAAATCATGGTGCCCTACAAATATAACATGTGTCAAATATTGTGTTTAATTCAATATGTGAGTGAACCTACAAGACATTACAACTGATGTAAAGAATTCCAAGAACCACACTGAAACAGGGAATAGGACTTTAGAAATGAATTTACTAATAGATGCAAGATGCATCCACCCACAGGGCAATAATCAATTCATTTGCATTTCTATGGGTATGAATAATTTGTATCATTATCTGCATTCTACAACTTACAGGGTTAGAAAATAGCTCAAAGAATATGAAAGATGAAGAGAATCCAGACAGGTGAGTTGCTTAGTCTAGTTTCTAGTTCATAGTAAGTTCAATGTAAGCTTTAGCTACCATTTATTATCCCTGATAGCCCAGTTGGTAAAGAATCCACCTGTAATGTAGGAGACCCTGGTTCGATTCCTGGGTGGGGAAGATCCTCTGGAGAAGGGATAGGCTACCCACTACAGTATTCTTGGGCTTCCCTTGTGGCTCAGCTGGTAAAGAATCCGCCTGCAATGCAGGAGACCTGGGTTCCATCCCTGGGTTGGGAAGATCCCCTGGAGAAGGGAAAGGCTACCCACTCCTATAGTCTGGCCTGGAGAATTCCATAGACAGTATAGACTGCAGGGTCACAAAGAGTTGAACACAACTGAGCAACATGCACTTCACTGTTATTACTGTAATAGTATAATTGGGATCAGACAGGCTTGCTTCTGAATCTCATCTCAGCCACTCACTAACTGGGTAACCTTAAGCAGGGAAATTTATCTTTCTCAGCCCAGTTTTCTTATCAGTGTGCCATTATTTTGGGACTAATGAGGAATAACCAGAATAATGTTTGTAAAATATTTCATATAGGGATTATCACAGAGTAAACATTCAATATTGGTGGTATTATTTTTATGATTAAAATTGGCAATTTTAACAATGCCAAAACTTCTGTTTATATAGCCATTACTGGTGTAATCAGCTAAAATTCCTTTCGGATATAGCTAAAATTATAAATCATAAATAGATACATAAATAAACCTCAAATATTGAGTCTGGCAAAATGGTACTTATAATTTCTGTCCTCATTTCCAAAGGTAAGTATTGAATAGGTCTATGTTTTTGCTTTTCTTTTCTTTTTTTAGTTTCTAAAAATGAGGCGCCCTCATCCCCCAGACATGGAAGGGAATTTGTCAATATTCCTTACAAACAAAGCACACATAGAAACTTTTATTAAGGACCATTTATGAAACAGATCATTCAACATTATCAATTATTTACTCTCGCTTAAAGAAACTCATTGATTCAGAATATCATAAGATTGATAAGGAGCTTCAAGGTTCCCAATCTAACCATCTCTTTGATTTAAGATAGGTAACTATGGATTGGCCAAATAGTTCATTCAGGGTTTTTAACCAAAAAACTTTTTTGGTCAACCCAGTGTTTTTCAAGAGATTAAGTACATTGTCCACACAGCTAGCCATCAGCAGAGTTGCGACCAGAAGCCAAAGCTTTTGATTCCTTGGTTAATTTCCTCTGAATGTCCCTATGTTAGAGCCTCATCTAGTTGGCAGTAGCTAAAAACAGAAGCACTAGCTTTCCTCTGCATATATTGAATTGAGAAATCAACCACAGAAATCCTCCAGCACTCAGGATGGGTTGGAGATGCCAGAAAAGGAGGTTCCACTTGACTCGAGCTCAGGAAACCATTGTCCAGGGTGGAAGGAGCAACCCACTTGTCTGTAGCACCTCATGATTTATTAACTGTTACTGGTGCCCATGAAATATTCATCCATTGTCCTAGTCACTGCTCCACTGCATCAATAAACCATTGCTCCCCCATCTGTCTAGGTGTGCAGTTTGGGGAAGAAAAGCTTCATACAAAATGGAAAAGAGACCTCTTTTCATGTTTAGTGCAGTAATAGAACACCAATGTACTTCTTCGTTTCCTGGGTTTTTTCAAAAGCACAGTCAGGCTGACTTACTGGGCTTTTGGACATATAGTAGCCCCAGAGGGAAAGGCTTCATAAGGTTGGCCAACTGGTTGTCACACCCCCAGTTTCAGCTTGCGCTCATTTTCCCCATACACAGTAGAGCGGGGCACAGGGAGCCATGGCTTCTCTATTGAGGACGCTTGCCGGACCTTGAATCAGGTTCAGTGTGACGCCCTGAGTTCAGCCTTTCCCTTGTGATCAGAAGCACCAAGTAAACTGTCTGCCCCCTTCCCTGCTCTCACTTCTTTGGATGCTTCTTCATAGACTTTTTCTGCTAACCCTTAATTGTGATTGTTTCCCTTGAACCCTCTTTTCTTACTGTGTAAATTCCTGTAGGTGTTCGCAGCCACAATCATGCGTTCACCCTCCATCAATAATCATTCACACCATCTTGATCTCTCCTTCTCTCTTTTTAGATCTATATATCCAACTATATCATCTATCTCTACCAGATAGCACTTTGCCACTCAAACTCCACAGGTTTCAAACTAAACTTATTATCACCCTCTAATGCTCCGCTTCTGGGGAAATCTTTTTGAGAGTTCTGAATCTCCAATACTTTGGCCACCTGATGTGAAGAGCTGACTTATTGGAAAATACCATGATGCTGGGAAAGATTGAAAGCAGGAAGAGAAGGGGGGTGACAGAGGATGAGATGGTTGGATGGCATCACTGACTCAATGGACACAAATTGGAGCAAACTCCAGGAGACAGTGAAGGACAGGGAAGTCTGGTGTGCTGCAGTCCATGGGGTCACAAAGAGTCGGATAGAACTTAGTGACCGAACAACAATAACTCCAATGTTCCGCTTGCTCCCTCCATGGTCCAACCTGTTCTACCTCTAAATCTTATCTTGTGTTCTACCTCTAAATCTTTTCTTGGGAAAGGAATCGCCATCATGTTGCCTGAGCCTGGAGACCTGGGAGCCTGATGCTGATTCTCTTCTCTTTGTCCCTCCATGTTTCAATTATCACTGTTAATTATTAATGTCAAACTTAGTGACTTAGTGATGATTTGTTCATATGGCTGGAAAGATAGTACTGGTTGTCAGTAGGGAATTCACCCAGGGAGCCTCAGTTCCTCTCCATTTGGGTCTATCCTTGAGGCTCCTTGGGCTTCCTTATAGCATGGTGACTGAGTTCCAAGGGATAAAGAAGTGGAATACACAGATCTCTTAAGTCCAGGTCTCTGCTGTATTATATACTGGTCAAGCCAGGCTTCCCTCGTAGCTCAGTTGGTAAAGAATCCACCTGCAATGCAGGAGGCCCCAATTCAATTCCTGGGTTTGAAAGATCTGCTGCAGAAGGGATAGGCTACCCACTCCAGTATTCTTGGGCTTCCTTGTGGCTCAGCTGGTAAAGAATCTGGCTGCAATGTGGAAGATCTGGGTTCTATCCCTGGGTTGGGAAGATCCCCTGGAGAAGGGAAAGGCTACCACTCCAGATTTCTGGCTTGGAGAATTCCATGGTCTGTATAGTCCATGGGGTTGCAAAGAATCAGACACTAACGAGCAACTTTCACTTTCAAGCAGAAGAGCCCACCCAGATTCTTGGGGGGAGTATCAAAGAATTCAAGGCTCTCTTTAATCTATTACACTCTATGCTCAATCTTCCTCTTGCAGTCATCTCCCTGTGTCCCTTCCTTTTCACATGCTGTTCCTTTGGTCTTGAAAGCTTTCTTCACCTTGTCCTATTCTTTCTTCAAGATTGTGCTTAAGAGTTATAGTATCTCCCCAAACCCTTCTTAACCCCACTCTCTCCAGGTGTAATGCAAAACACATGTCAGCATTTGTTATTCTATATTATCACTGTTTGTATCACTTTCCCATAAGACTGTGAATGCCGTGAAGGCAGAGACTGTCTTATTCATTTTTGTGTCTCCAGAACCAAGTATTGAGCTGGGCAGAGTAAAGGACCTCAGCAAACATTTGTTGGATGGGTAAATATTACCTTATTTTAACCTCTCAATGATCATGTAAAGTGGCAGAAATTGAGTATTATTTCTGTGTTACTGCCTGACTTCCTTATCTTAGATTAAAACAAACAAACATGGCCAAGAATAATGGCATGACCCAAGGTCACACAGCCAGGAAGATAATTCAGTATAGTTGATAGGAATTCAGTTCCCCAAAGTAAGTTGAAATAGACCCAGGGACAAGGTTGGGAAGGTGAAGAAAGAACTCTGCCATGAATGGACTCAGTTGTAGCAGGAAATACCCCTGAGGTTTCCTGCTCTATTCTAGGTTTCCAAGGGACTGCAAAAGACCTGTCTTTGCCAGGAAACTGAAAATACCAAAAGAGATGGAAGATAGCCTCAGAATCTTAAAAAAGAGAGAATGGACATTGTTCAGTGCTTTGTGCAAATTGGAAAGGTAGATTTAATGTAGATTCTCAAAATAATGGTGGAGAGTGAGAATTTGCTAGTAATTCTCAAGTGACTCTTCAGAACACACAAAGAGACAGCTATTATCAGAAAGAGAGGCTGTGTCTGACCCCAAGTGTTAGGGTCAATTGGATAATTCATTGGAATTAAAACCTCGGCTAAGATAAAACATTCCTCAAGGACATCTGACTTTCTGTGCTCCGATTTCATGCTTAACATGTCTTTGTTCACTAATTTGGCTTATTACTTATTTTTTTTTCAATTAGGAAAATATCCTCTTGATAGCAGATACTGATATTCCAGTCACTAGAAAGAAACCTTCTTCCTTGTAAATATGCACATGGTATTGCAACTTTCAAGCCCTTGAATCAGTTTCTTAAAGTTAGAAAAAAATTCCATGTATATATTGGTTTTTTAAAAAATAGCACAAATAATTCATACATACTTTCTTATTGTAAAAGATTCAAACAATTGAAATAAATATACATGAAAGCCCCTTTCACCACCAGGCACCCATCCCACTTCCAGTCTCAGAGATAATCATTATTAGGAGTCCAATATGCAGCCTTCAGTCCCTTTTCTATACATTTATACAGAGACATGCGTGTGTGTCCTTTTGATTTCTATAGGAATTAGATCATACTATACATTTCCCTGGAGAAGGCAATGGCAACCCACTCCAATACTCTTGCCTGGCCAATCCCATGGACAGAGGAGCCTGATAGGCTGCAGTCCATGGGGTCGCTAGGAGTCAGACACAACTGAGTGACTTCACTTTCATTTTTCACTTTCATGCATTGGAGAAGGAAATGGCAACCCACTCCAGTGTTCTTGCCTTGAGGATCCCAGGGACAGCAGAGCCTGGTGGGCTGCGGTCTATGGGGTCGCACAGAGTCGGACACGACTGAAGTGACTTAGCAGCAGCAGCATACATTTCCCTAGGGCTTCTCAAGTGGCGCTACACTAGTAGTAAAGAACCCACCTGCCAATGCAGGAGACATAAGAGACACGGGTTTGATCCCTCGGTCAGGAAGATCCCCTGGAGGAGGGCATGGCAACCCACTCCAGTATTTTTGCCTGGAGAAGCCCATGGACAGAGGAGCCTGGTGGGCTGCAGTCCATGGAGTTGCAAAGAGCTGGACACGTCTGAAACCACTTAGCACAGCATGCATACACTTCCTTATTTCACATAACTCTGCCCCATGAGTATTCTTCATCCTTGGTCCACAAAGTTCTGTCTTCTTGTTCTGATGGCCACACATTTTTATAGGATGTATTAGTGTCCTCCAGAGAAACAGAACCAACAGGATGTACATATTAGAGAGAGAGAGAAAGAGAGAAATTTACTCTAGGAAATCAGTTCATGTCATCATGAAGGCTGACAAGTCCTAAAGCGTTCAGGCTGAGTCACAGCCAGAGGCCCAGGGAAGCCATTGGTTTAGTTCTAGCCTGAAGGCCTAGAGGCTCGAGACTCAAGAAGAGTTGATGTTTCAGTTTGAGTCCAGAGGTAGGAAAAAATCAAAACGGCAGCCAGAAGGCCATCGGGCAAGAAGAATTCTCTCTTACCAAAGGGAGTGATAGCCTGCTTATTTTATTCAAGCCTTCAGCTGATCAGATGAGGTCCACACATGTCAGGAAGGGTAACAAGCAGAGTTTGTTTTACTCAATCTGCTTTACTCAGTCTACTAATTCAAATATTAATTGCATCCAAAACACTCTTACAGGGACACCTAGAAAAACGTTAAATCAAATACCTGGGCACCTCATGACTCAGTCAATTGGACACATTAATTAACCATTACATGGAATTATGTAATTATTCTACTTTTCCTGGGCCCTAGGAATACATATTTAAAATTTGATGAATAATAAAAATGGCTTTCACCCAGAATTCCATTTTCAATTGACAATTCTATCACCAGTGTAAGAGAAAGCTCATTTCCTAATACTTTTACCATCACTAAATTTTAGCAGCCTTTTGTATTTTTAGTAGTTTAATTGTGTGAAAAAATTATTATTATTTTGTTGAGACTGACATTCTTTTTATGTGCTTGCTTCCCTCTTAACAAATAGAGTATTTCTCTTTCTTATTTTTAAACAAGGTTGATGACTTTTTTTTCCTTATTGACTCATATGTGCATTTTTTAGATATTATGGCCTTTAATCCTTTGCCTATTATCTATGTTTTAATATTTTCTCTCAATTCTTCACATCTATATTAACTCCAAAAATGGTATCTGGTCCTGTAGACAAACATTTCCTTCATGACTATGGGTTTTGTGTCTTGTTTAGGAAAAAGAGTTTTCTAACTTAACCAGAAAACTTGCCAAATGCCCGTCTGATCTAAGTAATAAATATCTTGAGTGACCTTGAGTCAGTCCAACACTCCTTTGGAGCATTAATTTTCTTATTAAAATAACAAATGTATTCATTCAAACATTATTTCCTGTGAACCACTTTATGCCATGGGCTTTCCTGCTGGCCCAGACAGTGAAAAATCAACTTGCAATGCAGGAGACTTGGGTTCGATCACTGGGTTGGGAAGATGCCCTGGAGAAGGGAATGACTATTCACTCCAGTATTCCTACCTGGATGATTCCATGAATAGAGGAGCCTGGCAGGCAACCGTCCATGGGGTCACAAAGAGTCGGACACGACTGGGTGACTAACATTTTCACTTTTTCGCCTTATGCTATGCTATGCCTAAATGCTAGAGCTGTGTGCTCTGCTTAGTTGCTTAGTCGTCTGACTCTTTGCGAGCCCGTAGACTGTAGACCACCAGGCTTCTCTGTCCATTGGGATTCTCCAGGCAAGCATATTGGACTGTGTTGCCTTGCTCTCCTCCAGGGAATCTTCCCAACCCAGTGATCAAACCCATGTCTCTCACATTGCAGGCAGATTCTTTACCGACTGAGCCACCAGGGAAGCCCAAGTAAATGCAATATTTAAGAATATACAGTCTATCAGGAGAAATGGATGATAAAACAACCATCACAATAACGACAGAGAATAACATGGCCTGTCACTGAGATTTGTGCAGAATCCCATGGCAATCTGTGGGAGGAGTCCATATCCAGACCAGGAGGTTTTGTAGGGCTGGTCCACGTGAGGTAGGGGAAGATGCTGGGCAGACAAAGCTGCAGGTACAGAGGCTTGGGGGTGAGTAGGACATACCAACAGTTCACAGAATAAGGGTGAGCATGGTGATGAGTTGTGAGTCTGGAGAGGTAAGCAGAGACTGTTGCTGCCAATGTCATTCAATTTAGCCTTCTTTCTGCCTGAGGATACTAGGAGGCCTTTGAAGTATGAAGCAGGGGAGTGTGATGTGGACCAGCCTTTATTTTTTTTGTTTTTCTAAGCTTCAAATTTTTTGTTTTGTATTGGGGTGTAACCGATTAATGTTGTGGTAGTTTCAGGGAACAACAAAGGGACTCAGGCATATATACACATGTATCTATTCTCCTTTAACTCCCTTCCCATCCAGGCTGCCACGTAACATGGAGCAGAGTGCCATGTACTATACAATAGGTCCCTGTGGGTTATCCATTTTAAATACAGCAGTGTGCACATGAGGTATTGGCAAAGGATATGCACACGCTGGGCAGACTGAGAGATCTGGGTCCAACTTTTCCACCACGCATACCAGTTATGGGTCAAGAATAATATATAGCATTTTTCCAAGGTGAAGTTCTTTGTAAACTAAAAAAAAAAGAAAACAGCTTAATACTGGAACTGTAGGCAATAGAGATATTTTGGAACAGAGAAGAGTCTACAGGGAGAAACCAAAGTCACCATATTTAAAGTACCACATCATTATAGATTCAGACCATGCATATTTTTTCCTTCATATATTGATTGTCTTCATGTGAGCATGAATGTATAACGCAAGCTCAGCCTGTCTGCCCTCCCCTCTTACTCTTTGCTGGTTATCTTCTTATGGATGGGTCAAGAAAGAAAAGGGCTTTTATCTGTCTTTCCTGAGATTTCTACCACTCTCAGCCCTGCTATTGGCAACCATTCGCCTCTCTGCCATTCACTACCTAGAAATCCTGGATGCATGGATAAGGGTTGGCTTCCAGAGAGCCACGAAGATGTGACTAGGGGAGGAAAAAAATGATCTGATATTCTCCCATCCCTTTATTCTACATGATACCACTTCTCAAAGTGATATACAGATTTCAGACTACTTTAGCAAAAAAGTAGTCAAAGGCAATTACAGTAGAAGAGCAAAACTTTAAGCCTATAAACTAACGTTTACCTTGTTTTAAGGGACAAGAGTTCCCCTCCGCTCCACCCTCATCTCCAGCTCTGCTTGTTTCCTCTTCCCAAGTAAGTGACCAGACCACAAGGGGGACAGGACACACCTTTTGCTGGGAGTAAGGCTTCCCTTAGCACACAGAATTATTCTCCCAGCTCTCCGTTTCCCTCAGAAATGGGGAAAAAAATATTGAACAGCATTTCCCAGCCTACTGCTGGCTAATAGCATCAACTGCTAATGTTTTATGAAATCCATCTCAGTCAGTGTATGCATTTAGCAGAACCCACTGGGTTAACACTTGCCCCCCTCCTGCTCTCTCTGCATTGTTGGGCTTGTCCCGCTATGTGAAGAGGCTCTGCAGCATCCAAGGCTCTGTGTCTGCCTGGCAACGGTGATGGGAAATGAATGCCCTCTTGAAGCTGCAAACTGCCCTTCGGGGCTGACATCTGATGGGCCTTTCGAAGAAAGCTGAGCTTGCCGACACTGTGAGTTTGGTTATCACCCATTTTTCTAGGACAAAGGCCTGGGGCAGCCTCTAGTACCATTTGGCTGATATTAACTTCATCTATTTCTATTTCTCATGGTTAAAAACAGAAGCTGAGTCATTGGTGCTTTGGCATAAAGATGTCCAGTTTCACCCATGAGACATCTGGTCCTAATAAGTGGAAACACATAGAGGGTGGGGAGGGAGCCAACTGCAAACCCATTCAGAAACTTGTAAAAATAGTCATAATAAATTTACATGTGCTGTCTTAATGGATTCTTAAGTGAGGTGTGTATTTTTATCCTTATTTTAAAGATAAGAAAACAGAGGCTCAAAGACTTCAGAAGCTTGCCCAAGTCATACATCTTGCTGTATAGAGTCACATGATTCTAGGCCTAGATGTTCCAGGATCTTAGACTGGATCTTGTTTTTTCCCCTCACCCAGGCCAATGGATGCCATAATCTAGGAGAGTCAGTGACCAGGTCCAGGGGAATACGAAGCTTGTTTTTGAAGAAGGAGAGATGTGAGATGTTGCAAACAGGGAAGAGTGATATTTGTGTTGGGGATGGAGTGTAGCTTTATTAAATCCTGGGTACTAAATGGATCTGAGCTGGAGGTAATATTAACACTAAAGCTCCTCCCAAGGGGGAAGTCCTGCATCACCATTGTTCTCAGGGAACTTTCATGTTTCACCTGTGATCAGCTTAGCCTAATAGACAGTCAACCTCAGGCTCTGAACATGGACACAGCCTCAAGTACCATTGTCTCCAGTAATGTTAGGAACTGGGAGCGAAGGAAATCCAGGACTGAAACGGGCTGGATGATGGAAATCTGACCCTTCCTCTTAGAGCTTGAAAAAGTAGCTGATGTCAAAACCAGGAGCCTCAGCTGGGCACCAAGGGGCTATTTGCAGCTTGACAGCCTCTGTTGAATTATTGATACCCTCCCTACCTCGGGATCTCCCCCTTGTTAACAAATCGCATTCTGTATGAAAATTTAAAGAGGCAAATGAGTGGAATCTCTTGTCCTATTATTGCCCTCTTCTTTTGCCATCTGAGCTCTAATTTTTAAGTCAATCAGCCTGAAAGGCATCTCTGGGGAGAAGGCACAGTGCACAGAGCCAAGCCCAGGACAGGAAAACTGAAGGCCATGATTGAGACCATGACCCGAGTCCTGAGTCATTTAATGGAGCCTAAGTGACTCTGGGCTGGGTGAGCACTGACCCTCTGAACTATTGAAAAACAATGGGGGAAAAAAATCTGTTCCTTCCTAATGGGACAACAATGTCTCCACCCCATTGGCCACATCTCTCAAATTTTCCTAAAGTAAAGGATAAAAACTGTTAAGTTAAAATTCAAATTTGGATTTGGGATACTTTTTTGGCCTGCAGGGTAATGTTATTTTTTTTTTTTTAAATGAAGATAGTTGTCAACATTTTTCAAAGTAGGAGGTTTACATAAATATGCAATTTTCTGACTTCTCTTGAGAAATCAGAGGACTTGGGCTTTCGTTTGCTCATTGCAACACTTCCTGGGGCCTGTAGCAGCTGCTTCTTAAGTGAGGGGTGGCTTCTTTGCTTTGCCAAGGGTCCTACCACGTCGTTGAAGGCTTGTACCTGTGAAACTTAGTTTCAGGAAAGATGGCGAATGAATTTTCTATGTGCTGCCTCCAGCCTGCTGGTAGGACTGCCTGGAGGACCATGAGGGTCTGACCAGTTATGGCAGAGTGCCTTGTTGGCAATTATCCATTTCCCCTTTCCTAAAAGAGGGGCTTCCCTGGTGGCTCAGACGGAAAAGAATTTGCTGGCAATGCAGGATTTTCGACTCCTGGATTGGGAAGATCCCCTGGAGAAGAAAAGAATGGCAACCTACTCAAGTATTCTTGCCTGTCCATGGAGAAGCCCATGGACAGAGGAGCCTGGCGGGCTACAGTCCATGGGGTCACAAAGAGTCGGACAGGACTGAGCCACTAACACTTTCACTTTCCCTCTAAGAGGATTATAAACAACACCTCTGACCACTGCCTTGTGGACTGTGTGCAGATCCTTCAAGCAGTGGCTAAGACGCATCACGGATTATCACCAGCTCTCTGGCTCGTTCCCTCTGCTGTGGGAATAGCACACCTCATGATCTTTCAGCCTGGATCCCAGCAGGACAAGAACGCGTGGTGCAGACCAGACGCTGACTTCCAGCTTGGAGAGGGCCACATACTGCAACAGAGCTGCAGCCAGCCCTCAGCCTTCAGCAGTGTGAGTGAACAATCAATGTCACTGGCAGCTGCTGAGCGTCGAGCGCTATCTGTAACTGCTGTAGAACTGACCAATGCAGCAAGACTCAGCCTTCTATGAAAGGGTACTGTGGTTAAAAAACAATGTTTTCCTACTTTCCAAGGAAAGGAAAATGTGGCATTTAGGGAATTCTTAAATATTAACTTTAATTGTCTTTAATTTTAAAAATAACTTTATGGAGGGGTGGGAGGGAAGTTCAAGAGAGAGGGGATATATGTATACATATATCTGATTCACTTTGCTGTACAGTAGAAATTAATACAATGCTGTAAAGCAATCATACTCCAATTGAAAATTTTTAAAAATTTTAGAGGATTCTGAAAAGATCATGAATGTGCAAGTCGCTCAGTCGTGTCCAAGTCTGCAACCCCATGGACTCTACAGTCCATGAAATTCTCCAGGCCAGAATCCTAGAGTGGATAGCCTTTCCCTTCTCCAGGGCATCTTCCCAACCCAGGGGTCAAACCTAGGTCTCCCCCATTACTGCTGCTGCTGATGCTAAGTCTCTTCAGTCTTGTCCCACTCTGTGCGACCCCATAGATGGCAGCCCACCAGACTCTGCTGTCCCTGGGATTCTCTAGGCAAGAACACTGGAGTGGGCTGCCATTTTCTTCTTCAATGCATGAACATGAAAAGTGAGACCGAAGACGTTCAGTCATGTCTGACTCTTCGCGACCCCATGGACTGCAGCCTACCAGGCTGCTCCGTCCATGGGATTTTCCAGGCAAGAGTACTGGAGTGGGTGCCATCACCTTCTCTGCTCCCACATTGTAGGCCGATTCTTTACCAGCTGAGCTATCAGGGAAGCCCTGGTAAGATCATAGCAGTGACGTAAGATTAACTGGGTTGACTCCCTGAACCCACGTTTAATAACCATGCTAAAAAATTTTAACAACCTTCCTCTTACATAATTATCTTTTAAAATCTACATGTACTGAAGTTATATTTGCAGTTAAAGTTATATTTGTGATAGTAAGATGATTTTACAAAATATTTCTTCTATAAAGAGTGCCTAGCATCTGATGAAGTTTAAACTACTCTTATTGTGAAGATCCAGAGAAGGCACTGGCGACCCACTCCAGTGCTCTTGCTTGGAAAATCCCATGGACAAAGGAGCCTGGTAGGCTGCAGTCCATGGGGTCGCTAGGAGTCGGACACGACTGAGCAACTTCACTTTCACTTTTCATTTTTATGCATTGGAGAAGGAAATGGCAACCCACTCCAGTGCTCTTGCCTGGAGAATCCCAGGGACCGCAGAGCCTGGTGGGCTGCCATCTATGGGGTCGTGCAGAGTCGGATATGACTGAAATGACTTAGCAGCAGCAGCATTGTGAAGATCAAAGGGCCTATTGAGTGATAAATTCTCGTTCTTACTAGGTTTCTGGTGATGTGACATCTGTTTCTCATTTATCCATTAGGGCAAGGATTACTATCCCCATTTGACAGATGTAAATACTGAGGCAGTAAGCAGGGAAGAGACTTGAGCTATTTAAGGGGAGAACTTAGGGAGAGTCAGTTTATCACCCCTTCTCCAGTCTGCCAGGAATCTGTCCTGTGCCTTACACAAAATGAGGGTGAACCTGGGGCTTTTGAACAATGATGCTAATATACAGATTTCTACTCTAATGTCAATTCCAATGAGATTTGGTTGGGGCTGATTTTTTAGAAGTAGTGAAAACCTAGTTATTGTCAAGATACTTCCATATCTCCCTTCTGCCTCCTTATAACGTTGCTTTCCTTGACTTCGGCCACTTCCAGAGTAGGAAGGACTACCCACAGCTGGGGTCTGAGGAAGTGAAGGCACCCACTACTTTCAGCACCTGCCCAAGGCCTCGCTACCGGGAAACAGCAGGGGTAGTAGACTGAAGTCAGGCCTTTCACCTTGATTCTTGCTTCCCTTACCTTGGCCAGCTTTCTCAGAACTGTGAAGTCCAGTCTCCTCTTCTGCTACAGGGACCACCCTTCCCAGTTCCTCCTGTTTTCCCTCCTCACCCATTCATTGGTTCCCCTACCAGGCCCTCCACCTCTGTGCAGCCTCAGACATGCCAAGAATCCTTCTATAGCTGTATCCTCTCCTTGCCCTAGACTTACAAAGTATATCTTTTAAAAATGCAGTTGCTTTTAGAGTCTTCTCTGATAGAGAATAAGGGAAGTGATGGCTTTCTGTCTCCCCTAATCCCTCAGCACAGATGCTATAATTGTGTGACTTCTCATCCTTCAGACTTATCAATGACCTACCTGCTAAACTCAGACTCTTCAACCCAGTATGGAAGCCCTCCCTCCCAGCTTATTTCTGTTCTTTCTTCTCTTCCATATGAATCTTATTTTCTAGTCATTTTTCTTTGGCCTGGGTCCCTCCTTTCAACCCTGAATCCTCTCTTTTCAGGGCTTAAAGGCCCACCTTTTTGCAGAGGCCTCCCCTGCCCCTTTCTCCTTCAGGGCCAGAGCACTTGGTCTGTGCCATATATAAGACACCACATCCTACGGTTATTTATTTGTGTGTGTGTGTGTGTGTGTAATGTATGAGTGAGCTCCACTACCAGTGAGGGAAGGAAGCCCACCTTGCACATCTTTGTGTCTTGCTTTACAGTGCTCCTTGCACAGAACATGTGCTGGATAATTCCTGGCTAGGTGATTGAGGGAGTAAATCATATTCATGACCTTGCCTTTGGCTGCTGCTCTGGCTCCTGGCAACCTGTCAACCTGTCATGTGGCTGCAGCTCCCACTATTAGCAGAGCTCAAAGAACATCAGCCCAGTGCCTAGTGCTCCAGAAGGATTCCCTGTCTTTGTGTGTGTCTAGGGTGTGTGCAGCTGGTTGCAGAACCCACAGGTCCAGGTGGTCTCAGTTGCTCATAGATTATCCAGAAGAGCAGGATACATATAAGAAAGGTTTAAAACTTCTCTTTTGGAGGATTGTATTGAATCTGTAGATTGCCTTGGGTAGAAGTGTCATTTAAACAATATTAACAGTATTAGTTCTTCTAATCTAAGAACATCATTTTGTGTCATCTTCAGTTTCTTTCATCAGGGTCTCACAGTTTTCTGAGTACAGGTCTTTTACCTCCTTGGGTAGGCTTTTTTTCCCTAGGCATGTTATTCTTTTTGAAGTGATGGTAAGTGGGAAGAATACCTGAGCAGGTCCTCAGGAAATGCTACTATTAGTAGCTACTATAATGGTGAATAAGACTGTAAATATCATGACCAGAGATAAAGTTGGAAGTCCAAGCCAAAGTTAAAGAGAGGAAAACCTTTCTTCCCTGCCCCCTCTTTTAATCCCCTCTGCTAGAGGAAGGCAGGGGCAGAGGGGACCACATTGCTTGGAGAAGAAATCCAGAGAGGCTGAGGCACAGGTGGATAAACACGTACAGTAATTACCTCATTAATAACAAAACCAGTTGGAAACAGGCTCATTCCAGAGGGCAGAACTGAGCCAGCCTCCTTCCCGAGGAGCCAGCACTGCAGCTCTGAGGCACAGAGCTGGCTTGCACCCTTTCTCCAGCTGCTGCAGCTGTGGAGGAGGAAGAGGCAAGACCACCTGAAAGCCCCCTCTAATCCTTCCTCCAGTCATCACCTTTCTCTAATCACCTTAGGTGCTGACTTAATAGAGCCTCATGTTAGCCTTAACAGCTGTTGCCCCATTTCAGGACCAGCAGACCTATAAGCCCTACCTTAGAAAGGAATGACTTAACATGGGAAATTATGTGATTTGCCAAAGCTTTTTTTTTTTTGCAATACAGGACAGTGAAAGGAAAAAAAAGAGGGAGGAGATCAAGCTTTCAGGCATACATACTCTCCCCGGAGGAATCCAGAGTACACTTGGATACTCTGTACTTTATTTTGTGACTCTTCTTCACTGCCCTCCTCACCTCTTATGTCCAGCCTTCAGGAAGTGTAGGTGTCCCCAGACCCCTAAGAGGGTAAGGTCCTCTAGTAGGCTAGTAGACTGATTCTCTTCTCTTAGTAAAAGCCCCTGTGCGCCTCTTCTCATGCAGAACAGAGCAGAGACCCCCCACCCTGGCTGCAAGGAGTGACACTCAAAGTCACCAAGGACATTGATGGCCAAATCAAGATTGATGCCAGAATTGCTGATGAGAGAGTCTGTCCAACCACAGGCCTGGCTTGATGAAAATATTTTTAGAACATGCTTCACTCTTTGGCTCCCTTGACAACTCCTCACCAATGTTTTCTTATTTAATTGCTTTCCATATTATCTGCTCCTGCAGACTTGTCCTCAGTATTGCCTGCATGGACAGCTTCCGTCTTGCATTTCCTAGAAAATATGCATGCTCTGTCATTTGGCAGCACCTCCAAAGGTAGGAGAGAGATCTCTGTTGGGTCAGTCTCCACTCCCATATCACTATTAGTTTATCCCGATGAAATGGAAGTGCTGCTAAACATCCTCAAACCACGGGCTGAAGACGCTATTTTATCTTAAGAGCTGCTTTTCACTTGCTCAGTGCCAGGGCCCCTGAGGGCCAGGGAGCATTCAGTGGAGAACCAGGACTTCACTGTGACCTCTTGATTGACCTTCCAGTCATCTGATCTGGAAGGGCACAGGGCCAAGAGTTGTGGGCAGAGGTGAGGGTGGGAGTGAAAGAAGGGGCTTTTTATAGGAAAGGCCAAGGCGTTTAATGAACATTGAATAGGATGTTACATAAATCATCTACTTTGACTAAGTGTTAATTTATTCTTTGGTAAAATAAAGAGGGGCTTTCTGGTGGCTCAGTGGTAAAGAATCCACCTGCCAATGCAGGAGATGCAGGAGACACAAGTTTGATTCCTGGATCCAGGAGAGCCCCTGGAGGAGGAATTGGCAACCCACTCTAGTATTCTTGCCCAGGAAATCCCATGGACAAAGCAGGAGAAGCCCGGGAAATTGGTTATCCATATGGAGAAGTATAAAAACATATCAGACACCAAAGAATCAGATCCAAGTGCATGATAAAGCTCTGCATAAAATCAAAAACTTAATCCTTTCTTTTTGAGAAAAAACCATAATGTATACAAGCACTCTTTGTTTTGAACATTTTAATTACATTTATAAAAATACCATGGTCTAGTAGCTTAATCAGCTACTATAGTGTTAATCAATGTAGCTTGATCTTTGCATAAATCTGGAATTATTTTTTTAGGATTAATTCCTTGAAGTTTCATAGATGGTTCTAGGCTAGCACCTGGCTTAAGTCTTACTGACAGCAAATACCACATTTTCTTTTAAATTGAAATATAGTTGATTTACAATTTCCTGTTAATTTCTGCTGTACAGCAAAGTAATATATATATATATATATATATATATAGAGAGAGAGAGAGAGAGAGAGAAATGGCACCCACTCCAGTATTCTTGCCTGGGAAATCCCATGGACAGATGAGCCTGGCGGGCTATAGTCCATAGGGTCACAAAGAGTTGGACACAACTGAATGACTAACACTTTAGTATTTATGTTAACAATTGGAGAAGGAAATGGCAACCCACTCCAGTTTTCTTGCCTGGAGAGTCCCAGGGACGGAGGAGCCTGGTGGGCTTCCGTCTATGGGGTCGCACAGAGTCGGACACGACTGAAGCGACTTAGCAGCAGCAACACTTTATTATATATATTCTTTACTTTTTCTTCTTTTCCAAATGCTGATTTATCACAGAATAATGAATACAGCCCCCTGGGCTATGTAACAGAAACTTGTTTGTCCATTCTGTGCACAGTGGTTTGCATCTGCAAACTCCAAACTCCTGCTCTGTCCCTCTCCCACCCCCCACCCCTTGGCAATCCCAAGTCTGTTCTCTATGTTTGTGAGCTTGTTTTTATTTCATAAAAGTTCATATGTGTCATATTTTAGATTCCACATATGAGTGATATTACATGGACTTTGTCTTTCTCTTTCTGACTCCAGCTTAGTATGATAATCTCTAGGTCCATCTCTGTTGATGCAAATGGCATTGTTTGGGGTTTTTATGGCTATGTAGTATCCCATTGTTTATATGTATCACATCTTCTTTATTCATTCATCTGTCGATGGGCATTTAGACTATTTCCATGTCTTGGCTATTGTGAATAGTGCTTCTATGAACATAGGGGTGAATGCATATTTTTGAATTATATTTTTTTGGTCTGTATATATATATACCCAGAAATGGGATTGCTAGACCATATGGCAACTCTATTTTTAGTTTTTTGAGGAACCTCCACATTGTTTTCCATAGTGGCTGCACCAATTTACCTTCCCACTAACAATGTGGGAAGGTTCCCTTCTCTCCACACCTTCTTTGGCATTTGTTATTTGTAGGCTTCTTGTTTGTTTGTTTAAGCAAAACAGTTTATTTTTTAATTAATTAATTAATTTTAATTGGAGGCTAATTACTTTACAATATTGTAGTGGTTTTTGCCATACACTGACATGAATCACCATGGGTGTACATGTGTTCCCCATCCTGAACCTGTCTCTCACCTCCCTCCCCATCCTATCCCTCAAGGTCGTCCCAGTGCACTGGCCCTGAGCATGCTGTCTCATTTGTAGGTGTCTTAATGATGGCCATTCTGACCAGAGTGAAGTGCTACCTCATTGTAGTTTGGATTTGTCTCTCTCTAATAATTAGCAATATTGTATCTGTTGCTAAATATTAGCGTGTGTATGTTGGCCATCTGTATGTCTTCTTTGGAGAAATGCCTATTTAGGTCTTCAGCCCTTTTTTCAGTTGGGTTATTTGGTTTTTTTGATTGCTGCTGAGTTGTATGAGCTTTTCTATATTTTGTAAATTCAGTTCAGTTCAGTTCAGTTGCTCAGTCGTGTCTGACTCTTTGTGACCCCATGAATTGCAGCATGCCAGGTCTCCCTGTTCATCACCAACTCCCGGAGCTTACTCAAACTTATGTCCATCCTTCCAAGGAATAGCGTCTTTTAATTTCATGGCTGCAATCACCATCTGCAGTGATTTTGGAGCCCCAAAAGATAAAGTCTGACACTGTTTCCACTGTTTCCCCATCTATTTCGCATGAAGTGATGGGACCAGATGCCATGATCTTCGTTTTCTGAATGTTGAGCTTTAAGCCAACTTTTTCACTCTCCACTTTCACTTTCCTCAAGAGGCTTTTTAGTTCCTTTTCACTTTCTGCCATAAGGATGGTGTCATCTGCATATCTGAGGTTATTGATATTTCTCCCAGCAATCTTGATTCCACCTTGTGTTTCTTCCAGTCCAGAGTTTCTCATGATGTACTCTGCATATAAATTAAATAAACAGGGTGACAATATACAGCCTTGACGAACTCCTTTTCCTATTTGGAACCAGTCTGTTGTTCCATGTCCAGTTCTAACTGTTGCTTCCTGACCTGCATACAAATTTCTCAAGAGGCAGATCAGGTGGTCTGGTATTCCCATCTCTTTCAGAATTGTCCACAGTTTATTGTGATCCACACAGTCAAAGGCTTTGGCATAGTCAATAAAGCAGAAATAGATGTTTTTCTAGAACTCTCTTGCTTTTTCCATGATCCAGCGGATGTTGGCAATTTGACTATATTAACATTAAATCTAGAACTTCTTCTTAATAAACAACACCATAAACAAAGATTAAAGGTAAGCCTGAGACATGGAGAAATATTGGAAACACAAATAATTGTTAAAGGTCTAGTATCCAAAGTTTACAAATAGGTACAATAAGAAGAAAAGTAGAAAACAAGCAAAACATAAGATGATGATCATTACTTGTGAATAAACACATGAAAAGATGCTCAAAGTTCCCTCTAACTAAGAAACTACAAATTAAAACAACTCATATATACCATTACTCACTCAAAATGTTGACCAAAATTTTACAAGTCTTGTCATAAAAAGTGTAAGCATGGATAGATGGATAGATGAAAATTCTCCCCACACTGCTTTGTTTCTGGTTTCAATCACTTTGAGCTGGAGATTGCATACAATCTAATGAAACAGTAAAAGCACATAAAGAAATGGGAGATTTGCAGAGGAGCATTGATTGCAACATTATTATAATAGAATAAAATAAGAGGAAACTACCTGAATGACTATCAACAGTGGATTAAGAAGTTATAGGATAAAATACAATAAAAGATTACATAAAATTTAAAATGAATAGACTAGAATTACATGTATTAACACGTGTACATCTCAAAGACATAATGTTGAATGAAAAAAATACACAAATTACAGAATAGGTATGATAGGATACCATTTACATAAAGTTTGGAAGAATATAAAACAGTCCTACTTATTTGTAGATTCACATATGAGACACATATTGTAAAGCAGTATAAAACACAAACGGGAATGATAACCATAAATTTATGATGATGGCCACTTGAAGGGAAGGTTTCAATTACAGTTGTAATCTTTTATTTAAAAAAAACTAAAGCAAATAACTCACAAGATTTGATAGAGGTAGATAGTGAGCAGACAAGTGTTCATTGTGATTTTCTCTCTGTACATCTTTACAGAATTTTGTAATCCATTTTGAATGGTTTAAAACTGGCTTTTACTTCCAACAGGAAGGAAGATGAAAGTAGAACAGGCCGCTGTTGAGTGGTGATGTATGATCTGCCACATCCTTCCAACAGCCTAGCACAGCTGTTCCTAGTACCTAGCCCAGTGCCCAGCTCCAGAAGAGCAGGCAATAAACAAAGATGGAAAGAACGAATGGCTGAATGGGCTCATGTTTGGAAATGGAATATGCCCAGTCATATGTACGCTGTGCCCTCTCTGTCATTAAATCACACTCGGAGGATCGTTTCCTTCCCATCCATCTCACTCAGCCAGACTGGCCATCTAGTATAATAACTCAGGGGAATTACATTTAGGGACCATTTTTTTGCAGGACAGCAAGGAGCTGCAATTCATTCAGTCCTGGCTGTGCTCCGAATTCATTAGTGTTTTTTTCGGCAACGTGTGGTGCTCAGAAGTAGAATCCTCTCTCAAAGCAGGGCACTGCTGTCTTTCTCGTATTATAGTCATAATAATAACCAAAAACAAACCCGAGGAAGTAAAACCACCAGGGAGGCCTTCCTCTTTAATTAAGGCTTTCTAATGAGCCTCAATCTCACCATGCATGGGACTCGGTTCTCCTTTATAAACAGAAGATTATCGATGTGGGGTGTGTTTTCTTTTGCAGCCCTGTTTGCAGCTGCTGTTTCTTCTTATTTCCTTCTCCTGGTGCGGCCGCTCCTCTCTTTGCATGCAGATGCACACGGGTGAAGGGGATGACATCAGGAGGATCCACACCTCTTTATTCACTCGACCAGCTTGCCATTCTAAGATTCTTTGGGTGTCATCCAAGGAAATGTAATGTGGACCAGGTAGCTTAATTGGTTGGTAATTAAGGTAAAGTCTTAGGTTCCAGCCCCCAAAAGACAGAATAATGAACTCTGTTCATCATTTGAGACAGAGCATCTCAAATACTGGCAAATGTATCATTGTTTATGTGAAGGGCAAGGGTCAGTTAGGGCAGGATGGCATGAATCATGACAAAGTACCATTACCAGCGGAACTCAAAACTATCCCCAATCTGTTGGGTCTGTGGATTCCTTTAATGAGAAAATGAGAGTATCTTATGTGGGTAAAAATTATTAGTCATGTCCTCCTAGCTCACTTACAAATGTGAAACTGAGAAAGTGACCACAGTCAAGATTTCCATCTTTATTGCTAAAGAGTAGAAAAGAGAAACTTGGTCTTTCTCACTGTCATTTTTGTGATTTTTTTTTCTATGAATCTGAAGGTACATTATGAGGAAAAATGTGACAAACTCAAGCAAAGAGAAATTTGGGCTGCATCTCTGGGAGAAAGAAAATAATCATGGTGAGATCCATTAGACTGTGTAATAGTTTCCCAAGGGAAATGATGTAAACCTCAGAGTCACAGTCATTTAAATTTGACCAAACCTTGCATTTGCGAGCAGACCCCGGGGAACAATCCTGCATTGAAGAGGGGATGGGAAGGTGATAGGTCAGATGATCTAATAGATCTTTTTCAACTTAATTTCTAGAATTGTAGGATCCTAATTAAAATGAACTATATTGCCTATTATGAGCTTGTTACATTAATATTCTGTAAGGTCTCCAAACAGGTCAAGGAGGTTTCAGCCTTTTCTTCTTTCTGTGAAGCCAGTGTCCACTAACTCTCTTAACCATGTACCTGCCACTCACACACTGACTTCTTCCTAACAATTCTTGACAAAGTCTTTAAAAGAAATTAGAGCATATATTATGAATTGAAAATTTTATTCATAGTAGTCCAGTGGAATGAGAAACACGCTTTAATATCCTTGAGACGAGCTGTGACAACAAATATTCTTCTGACAAATAGCACAGTGGTGAGCTGGTTCTGCAATAGTGGGGTTGTCTCCACGTAAGTTCTAGGACTGGGCTTCCCCAGTGGCTCAGTGGTAAAGAAGCTACCTGTAGTGCAGGAGATGCAAGAGACGATCCCAGGGCTTGATACCTGGGTCCAGAAGATCCCCTGAAGGAGGGCATGGCAACCCTCTCTAGTACTCTTGCCTGGAGAATCCCATGAACAGAGGAGCCTGGTGTGTTTCCGTCCATGGGGTCGCAAAAAGTTGGACACCACTTAAGTGACTGAGCACGCATGCATGCAAAATCCGACTAAAATCTTATTGCTCACTTATGGTCCTGACTTTTCTCTTTAGCTTTAACTGATGATTGAAAGGGGATGTTGGTCACTGGAGAAATCTTAGCAGAGGTCCTGCTGTCACAGACCAACCCAGTTTTTCACTAATGTTAGTCTCTCTTCCTTGACTGTCCTCTCGAAATGGACTCCAGTGAGCAGGCTCAGACAAGACCATGGGTGGGCTGGCCAGAACTGGTCTGAGAACCACCGCTGAAGGTGCACAGGTCACTGTAGCCCCCAAAGTAGTGACAGTTTGGGGCGGGTGGAAGAGCCAGGTGGTTCCATTGCCCATGTGGTGTTTCAGGTGAATGTAGCTGCAGAATAAGAAGAGAGGGTGGTAACTTGATTCATCCTGAGGATTCCCCCAAAAGGTTCTTTAAAAAAAAATGAGCATAATTGCTTTACCACCTTGTGTTCATTTCTGCTCTACAACAAAGTGACTCAGCTATACGTGTGCACATGTCCCCTCCCTCTTGAACTTCCCTCCCACCCCCACCCCCATCCCACTCCTCCAGGTCACCACAAGAGCTCCCTGTGTTATATCACAGGTTCCCACTAGCTATCTATTTTACACATAGTAGTACTCTTGCCTGGAAAATCCCATGGACGGAGGAGCCTGGTAGGCGAAGAGTCAGACATGACTGAGCAACTTCACTTTCACTTTTCACTTTCATGCATTGGAGAAGGAAATGGCAACCCACTCCAGTATTCTTGCCTGGAGAATCCCAGGGACGGGGGAGCCTGGTGGGCTGCTGTCTATGGGGTCGCACAGAGTTGGACACAATTGAAGCGACTTAGCAGCAGCAGCAGCAGCAGAAGCAGCAGTATATATATATATATATGTCAGTGCTACTCTCCCAATTCATCCCACCCTCCCTTTCCCCTGCTATGTTCACATGGCCATTCTCGAGGTCTGTGTCTCTATTCCTGCCCTGCAAATAAGTTCATCTCCTTTGTGGATGTCCCCAAATTGTTCCTGATAGACCACAGAACCCTAGACACTAGCATGCAGCAGAGAATATCAAGCTCTACCTCATTTAAATTCAGAAACTGGGCTTTTATTAGCCTGCAGACAGTTTCCGTGGAAATTGGAGAGACCACCTTGCAAGATCACAGGGGTGTGCCGTGGGGTAGATAGGAGGACTGGGAAGGCCCTGTTCCTTCAGGAATCAGCGGGTGTCATCTCACTATGCAGTTGTCCCTGGCTCCTTCAGGCAGATCCCGGGAGCTCCCATTTCCATTACAATATTTCTAATACATAATTGTCAGTGTGCATAGCAAATCCTATAGGCAAGGGAGAGACTGTTGCGTCATCTGATTTCCCCCAGAGCATGGCTCAGTTCCTGATAGAGAAGGCACTTGATGAAAACTTGTTAGGTTATTACAGTGCTATCTTAGAACCTTGGCTTCTTCGTCTATGAAGGGGCATAATAATACTAACTCAAATGGCTGTTCTCAGGATTAAATGTCAAACTAGATGAAGTACTTAGGACAGTAGCCAGCACTTAAATAACATAGTTTATCTCCCCTACTGTTTTGAGTGTGGGAAGGTTATTTCTGGTTCTGATAGATAACAGGCAAAAAAAAAGTTTTTTAAAACAGTAAATAAACCAGAAATGTTGCACACTTGAATTTTGTGTTGCAGTTTTATCAGGGTTCCAGAATAAGTCAGCATTTGTACTCCACTTAGCGTGGTGTAGGTGATATCAGCTTTGGCGATAAGTTCCAACTCATTCAATCTTCTCTTCATCATATACTGTAAATAAATGAGAGAGATTTCTGAGCTGTTCAGACTTGATTCTGTTTCAGACATCCATATGAGATAAACTTGGAGAGTGAGTAAGCACCTCTCATCAGTAATGATAAAAATGACTATTGGGAAGGGGCCCTGTTGATTGATGATCAGAATTTCACTTTTGTTGTCCTAGAATTATCTTCAGGATCTCCCTCTAAATGCCCCTGGAAGCATCTCCTTCTTTGCTTTATTTCTACAAAACAAAGAGTTCCTAGGGGGTGACTTGTCAAGGAGGTTTATGTAGTTGAAAAGTACCAGAGTGTGATGCTGGGTTTGCAAGGCCATCCATGGACTGACTGCTTGGCAGGAACTCACATAAGGATGTCTGCTTCTAACCAAAGCCAAGTGGACCTTAGAAAGCATCACTATGAACAAAGCTAGTGGAGGTGATGGAATTCCAGTTGAGCTATTTCAAATCCTAAAAGATGATGCTGTGAAAGTGCTGCACTCAGTATGCCAGCAAATTTGGAGAACTTAGCAGTGGCCACAGGACTGGCCACAGTTTTCATTCCAATCCCAAAGAAAGGCAATGCCAAAGAATGTTCCAACTACCACACAATTGCACTCATCTCACACGCTAGTAAAGTAATGCTCAAAATTCTCCAAGCCAGGCTTCAGCAATATGTGAACCGTGAACTTCCAGATGTTCAAGCTGGTTTTAGAAAAGGCAGAGGAACCAGAGATCAAATTGCCAACATCTGCTGGATCATCGAAAAAGCAAGAGAATTCCAGAAAAGCATCTAATTCTGCTTTATTGACTATGCCAAAGCCTTTGACTGTGTAGATCATCACAAACTGTGGAAAATTCTGAAAGAGATGGGAATACCAGACCACCTGACCTCCCTCTTGAGAAATCTGTATGCAGGTCAGGAAGCAACAGTTAGAACTGGACATGGAACAACAGACTGGTTCCAAATCAGAAAAGGAGTATGTCAAGGCTGTATAATGTCACCCTGCTTATTTAACTTGAATGCAGAGTACATCATGAGAAACACTGGGCTGGAGGAAGTACAAGCTGAAATCAAGATTGCCAGGAGAAATATCAATAACCTCAGATTTTCAGATGACACCACCCTTATGGCAGAAAGTGAAAAGGAACTAAAAAGCCTCTTGATGAAAGTGAAAGAGGAGACTGAAAAAGTTGGCTTAAAGCTCAACATTCAGAAAACTAAGATCATGGCATCCGGTCCCATCACTTCATGACAAATAGATGTGGAAACAGTGGCTGACTTTATTTTTCTGGGCTCCAAAGTCACTGCAGATGGTGATTGCAGCCATGAAATTAAAAGATGCTTACTCCTTGGAAGGAAAGTGATGACCAACCTAGATGGCATATTAAAAAGCAGAGACATTACTTTGCCAACAAAGGTCTGTCTAGTCAAGGCTATGGTTTTTCCAGTGGTCATGTATGGATGTGGGAGTTGGACTATAAAGAAAGCTGAGCGCCAAAGAATTGATGCTTTTGAAGTGTGGTGTTGGAGAAGACTCTTGAGAGTCCCTTGGACTGCAAGGAGATCCAACCAGTCCATCCTAAAGGAGATCAGTCCTGGGTGTTATTTGGAGGGAATGTTGCCGAAGTTGAAACTCCAGTCCTTTGGCCACCTGAGCGAAGAGCTGACTCATGTGAAAAGACCCTGATGCTGAGAAAGATTGAAGGCAGGAGGAAGAGGGGACGACAGAAGATGAGATGGTTGGGTGGCATCACTGACTTGATGGACATGAGGTTAGGTGGACTCCGGAAGTTGGTGATGGACAGGGAAGCCTGGCGTGCTGTGGTTCATGGGATTGCGAAGAGTCAGACACGACTGAGTGACTCAACTGAACTGAACTGAACCAAAGCCAGGTTTCCACTGTCCCACCAGCTCTGCATTTCACCTGTTCCATCACTGCAGCTCCACGGCTCAATCCTTGCAGCTGCCCTCTGATTGCTATACCAGACAATGAAGCCGTAAGAAGCAGAGGCCGAGAAGTGAAGAAGGTGAACATCACCAGCACTCAGTTGTCAGTTGAAGACATTTCCGAGGCTGATCCCCTTCTGTTCTACTATAGGCCCAGTACCTGGCGATGGATCTGGTTCTTCCCCTCTTCAAGCCCCATGCCCGCCCTTGTCTACCATCCCTGGGTTCCCAGTTCTTCCACAGTCTCGTCTCTCAGCCATGTGAAATCTGTGTTGTTCTGGAGGCAGTAAGCTACTGCCTTCTCTTTTTCCTGCTTTTAATTCCAGCTGAACTCTGGACTTCTGATATTAAATCCTCATCATGGGAATTGCCTCCTTGAAGGGCAGAAATTCCCCTACTCCTGCTCTGTTGCCCCAGCTGCCCTCTGCTGGCCATCCATGGGTGCTGTGGTCAACCCGTTGTCACCCCTGGCATGGAACAGGAAATCTGTCTTTGCTCTTTCCTCATTCTCATGCTTTCCTAACCTTTCTTTTTAAAATATTTGGTTGTACACTTTCAGAATTTTTCAAGCAACACCGAAACACCTTGTATCCCCATGCTCCCAATAACCATCTCCTGGATCTGCTGTAAAGCATTCCCCACAGCATCCAACACTGGCCAGGCCCATGGTTGAGCTGATCCTTAGTGACCTTGCTGAAATGGTTATGGAGCACTGCCTGGGGCTGGTGGGTGTGGGCTTTAAAAATTGGAGGATTTTATGTTAGAGCAGGGTTTCTCCAAATTGCATCATTGACAATGGGGACCAGACCATTCTTTGTGGTGTGGCTCTCTCTTCTGCCTTGAGGATTGTTTAGCATCATCACTGGCCTCCACCCTCCAGATGCCAACAGTGGCTGTCCCAAGTTGGCTGACCTCCCAGACAGCCAAAAACATCTTCTCCAGACACTGCCAAGTGTCCCCTGGGGAGCAAAATCCTCACTGCTTAGAACTGCTGCATTAGGGGGGATAGAGCAGAAGGCCCGCCTTCCTCAGAGGGACTTGCTAGCGCAGGTCTAGTCTCTGGGCCATTCAGGGCTTTGCAGGACACCCAGGTTTTCTGCGGAGACAGACCCTCAGCTGCTGAATGTGCTGTGGGGAGTGGGGTGGTCTCACCGAGAGTCTTTCTCATAAAGGTTGTTGATGGATCCTCCTGGTTCCGGCCTCCTGTCCCACTCGAGCGCTCAGCTCTCTCAGGCCTGAACGCCGCCTTGTGAGCCTTCCTGAGCCTCACTGCTCAGTCGTATCCTGCCTTCCCGTCCCTCTCTCAGCCGCCACCTCTGGTGCTCTGGGCAGCTGTGACCCCCAGCCTTCATACGTCTTCTCCATCCGCTTTCTCTCCACAGTTGATCGGACAAAAACCTCTTGTCTGAAGAAACTTCTCCCCTTTTCTACATCTCTATGGGTTTATTACAAGAGAGTCCCTTACAACACTAGTTATAATCTCTTAAGAGAGCAGAAGTTAACCATGTGGTGCTGACCAGTTTATCTTTAACCTGAAGTCATTCCTCCCACCTGTCTTCTCCTCCCAGAAGCCCCTTGTCTGTCCCCCTGGGCCCACGCAGCACTCTGGACTTACAGCTCCACCGCAGGTGCTTAGATTGCCCATCTTTTGTCAGCCTTCCTGACTGGACAATAAGCTCTTTAATTCAAGCATCCTGTCTTTTTTCATCCTTAACATCTCCAGTGCTGAGGCCAGGGGTGCTCACAGTGCAGAGGATGTGCTTAGCAAAGGTCATTGAATGCACAAATATCTTCAGCCTTGGGAAAAAAATCCCCTAATTGAAATTCAGCAGCAGTAGACTTTCTTGAACTTTAAGAAAGCTGAAGACAAAAGACTTTGGATTTTTTTGTCCGTGTTTCTCCTCCTGTCTCTGCTTTAATTTGTCAGAAGCTGCATTCAGCCTCTGGGGTTGTGCAGAAGCTCAGACTGGAAATCTCCTGATGTTTGTGATCCACTGCATTCTACACTGGGATGAAGTCCACTCCTCTGACGTCCCAGCTGGCATACCCTGCAGTATTGCCACAGCACTAATGCTGCAGATTAATGACACATCCTGACAGAGAGACACCTTTTTCCCAGTTGTGACTAATGCGATATTGATGGCGTCCCCTTAGACAGCCATCTAAATATACATACAGCAGGATGAGCTAAGAGAAGAAAATGCAAATATCAGTTTCTTTGTGTAACAGTTCCATAATATTTTCTGGGAGCCAGCCCAACATTATGAAAATCACTGAGAAGAATCAGACAAGCTTTTCTTCTGAGGGCACTTTTATATTTGCAAAACCACCATCATTGTCAGCTTTGATTAATATTTATCAGTACGGATCAAGGTGCATTTTATTAACTCTTCCCCAGGACTATTAAACTCCAGAACAGTTTTGTAACAATTGAGGAAGCAGAGGTCTAAAGAGGTTTGGCAACTTGCCTAAGGCCATGTGGTAAATCTGGTATCAGATTGAGACCGGGGGGCACAGATCTTTAGTATTCAGTTATGGACGCTAGTGGTAAAGAATCTGCCTGCCAGTTCAGGTAGATGTAAGAGACACAGCTTTGATCCCTGGGTTGGGAAGATCCCCGGAGGAGAAAATGGCAACCCAATTCAGTATTGTTCTGGAGAATCCCGTGGACAGAGGAGCTTGGCAGACTGCAGTCCATAGGATTGCACAGAGTTGAATACGACTGAAGCGACTTAGCACACACGCACACCTCTCTGAGAAGGGCTGCGGCTCTGGGTAAGCTCTGGGCGTAGGGGGGTTGCCTCACCTTGGTTCACCCACCAGACAAAGTGATGCTGCCTGGTAGCTCTCCCAGAATCTCACAAGCAGCAAGCTTTTGAAATGAAGAGGAAGCCAGCTCTTTTTCCTGACATGCATCACGTCTCTCACTGAAGGAAGAGACCCTATGCTGCTTGGATTGTGCACTGGGGCATGTCACAGTCTAGACAGCATATGAGAGACAAAAGGCTCACTTGTCATCTGCCTTTCACTGGATGGAGAGACAGCCTGAAAGCTCTGTGAGACGCCGCCCCACACATGAACTGAGAGGAGCATATGTAACAGTTCTAAGCCAGGGGCCATGTGTGGCTGTGGCACTAAAGGTGGGACTAAACGGAGATTTGCTCAAGGTTTAAGAGACAGGTTCTCGGGTCAGATGCCAAGACTGAATCCATAAGATCATCTTGCCTGCCTCCATCCAGCCTGGTCCCTGCTCCTTGGTGCTTCCCCTTGCAGCCTGGCTGGGTCCCTATCCCATCAGAAGCTTCCTGAGGGGAATTCAGCTTCTTATCCTCTGCTCATAGCCCTTGAGACAGGCAGGGGAGGAAGTGTGCCTGCCTTCTGGGGAGCAAGGACACATGTGCTAAGCGGTCTGGGATTGTGATGCACCCACCTGGAGACGCTGCTCAATGGTGAGACAAATCACACGCCTGTTTCCCATCCCCGCTTCTGCCTGCTCCTCCTCTCTATAGATATGGCTTTTTGTGAGTGAGCAGGAAAGGAAAGTTATCCAAAGCCAGGGACAGAAGTTGAAGCCTGCTTGCAGCCTGCCCCTAGCTAGCTGTGTGACCTTAGGCAGGTTCCTTAACCTTTCTGAGTCTCTGAGTCCTCATTAAAATGAGAACAAGAGCACCCATCTCATCTGTGATGCAGGGTCAAGTGAGATACTGAACACTGTATAGAAAGGATGCTCCTCGAACATGAATGATGGTGACGATACCTTTACATCAGCTATGTCAGGTGTACCCTTACTGTCTTAAGCTGAGGTTAAGAGACACAGAACCCCTTAGGCACCCCCCTTAGAAAAAGACCTGGCTTCCTTTTCATTTCAAAAGCTTGCTTCTTTTGAGAGTCTGGGAGAGAGTCTGTGATTATGGATAATTATCATAACTATGAGGATTTGCTGCCCTTCTTGTATCATTATGCTCTGTCAGATAGACTAGGATGTGCCAATCTATCACCCTGGCAATAATTAAGCACTTAGAACATTTAGGTAGACCTTGTGGAGCATAGGAAAACAGACCTCACACCATCCCTCCTCCTAAAGAATAAACTAGAAAAACAAGGCAAGAATTGAAAATATAATATCTTCTGGGGCTAGCAGTATTCAACCTTTTAGAAGTGCCATAGTCTCTTGGGCACCGAAGCATCTAGAAAGTACATTTTATGTTGCTCTGCAGTGCTGCCCCCTGAATACCACCCCTTAACAAAGGCTCTCTTTTTTCCTTAACAGAGGTAAGGACCAAAAGCAAGCCTCTGATTTCTTTTAAGTCAAGAGACCTCCTGCCCTCTTGCTCAAGACTCTCCTTGTGAATCCTCCTTCAATCTTGAGTTTGAATGGAACGAGTCCTTTCTCTTCCATTGTCCAGACACTCGCTAGCTGTGGCTCCTGTCTCCTGCTCACTGGTCCCCTGTCCCCAACTCCTGAAGCCTGTGCCCCACAACACACACGCACTTTCTCCACTCTGCTTCGTAGGTGGCCTGGTTGTTCTCTAGCCCTATTAATAGCTTTTGGCCTGCAAAAGCTGAGACCAGTTCAAGATTTGCATAACAGTCCAAAGCAACAGAGGATTTGTCATAAGGCAGCGGGTGATTAATCGCCAAATGAACTGCACAGACAGCCTCCTTGTTACAGGAGTGGAACCTCCTTGGGTCCTTTTGGGGAGAAAGCAGAGGATGCATCATAAACAAGCACAAATGAACAAGCAGACTCTGGGGAAAGAGGTCAGAAGGGACAGAGGAAATCTGAGGAACTGGCCCCTGAGGGGTCAGTGACCAACTGTACCATACAGGCATATTGGGCCATGAAAAGTTACTGCCATTTTAATAAGGCAAAAGCAGTTGAATATTGATTATTTCACATGATTAAACGTATACATTTTGGGATTTAGTAAGCATTTTTATTGTATTTTTAATTGGAGGATAATTGCTTCACAATATTGTTAGTTTCTACTATACATCCACATGAATCAGCCATAGGTATACATGTGTCCCTTGCGTCTGAACCTCCCTCCCACCTCCCACCCCATCTCACCCCTCTAGCTTGTCACAGAGCCCTGGGTTTGCGCTCCCTACAGCAAATTCCCACTAGCTATCTACTTTACGTGTGGTAATGTATACGCTTCAATGTCACTCTTTCAATTCACCCCTCCCTCTCCTTCTCCCATCGCGTCCCAGTCTGTCTTCTATGTCTGCATCTCCATTGCTGCCTTGCCTTGTTCCGTAAAAGTTAACGTGGCTCTTTCTGTCAATTAGAAGATAAGTCTGGAGCATAGTTTAGCTTTCTTATTTGACCATTAGTACTGATAGCTAACATTGGTCGCAACTTTTCTATGTACCTTACACACCACGTGATTTGCCTTATTTCAAACTCATGAAACCTGTCAATTAGGTCATTTCTATTCTTATCTTACTGAGGAACTGAGGCTCAGAAAAGTTAGTTAACTTGCCCAAAGTTATACAGTTGGAAAGTGGTGGAACTGAGAATGGGACTTGAACCCAGGATTCTTCTGGCTCCAGAGTCCATGTCTTTAAGGTAATAGAGCTTCCCAAGGATACATCATGGATCCTTTCTTGCTCAAATGTTTAGCTGCTCAATCAGCTTTCCTATTTGTAGTTGATGTTCAAGAAACATTTATTGAATCAAACTAAACACACACACACATCCAAAGGTTCAGTCACTCTATCTTCTTCCAAAGCACAGGTATGGTCACTGCTTATGCAGCCCATCCAAAACATTTCCCTTTCCTGTACACAGTTACTAGGTATCTCTGAACCACATTTTCTCTTCCAGTAAATATTTAGTGAATATATACTATGTGAAAAGCCTCATTCTTTCTGCTCTCATGTCCTAATTTCCTCAATTAAAAATAGACACACACACACACACACACATCTTTCCCAGCCTCTATACTCTGAAAGCACAGAGTTGAATGAATGAGGTCTCCTGCTTCCCATGAACTCAGAGTCAAGTAGAGGAAGTAAACCATAAACCTAAGCCAGTCACTGTCCAACAGTGTGAACTGGAGCAAAATGATAGAGGAATGGATGCGGTACACAGGGTAAGAAGTCAAGAGACAGGATGAACCACAAGGGCATCCAGAGGACTTCACAGAGAGCTACGCTTGACGGCTCTACAAGCCCCGGATGCAGTGCCAGGCATGTAGTAGGCGTGCAGTACATTTTGATAAAACGAATCTCATTGACTAAACCTAAAGTTTGAGAGGGACGTGACATGGAATGTGGCTTGAGAGTTTATACTGTGGATTTTTCTCTGCTGAGCACTGGAGCACCCTGAAGAAGTTTAAATAGAAGAGCTCAGGCTCAGATTTGCTGGGTATGTAGCTGGTATGGGTGACATAGAAGAAGAGGAGGAAGGAGATGAACGTGCTGAATGAGACCACTGCTTGTCTCCCCAAAAGCAGGGACAGCGTGGAGGAGGGCTGCATGTCTTGCGGGGGACATGGAAAGAGAGGTTCCAGGGCCACTAGCCCACGGTATCTGGTGTTCTCTAGAACTTCTCTGATTGCTTTCTTTATTTAGATGTTTATATTTATATCCTACTTTCTAAATTTGAGATGGTTTGTAATACAAGAAACATGTACTGTAAGTTTATTATTTTTGTTTTATTTTTAAATTAAATTTTATTTTTTTATTGAAGTATAGTTGGTTTACAACACTGTTAGTTTCAGGTGTACAGAAAAGTGATTCGATTATACATAGTTTTTTCAGATTCTTTTCCATTATAGATTATCACAAGATACTGAGTATAGTTTACTGTGCTGTACAGTAAATCCTTGCTATTTGTTTTATATGTAGCAGTGTGTATCTGTTAGCCCCATATTCCTAATTTACCCCTCTCATCTCCCTTTCCCCTTTAGTAATCTTAAGTTTGTTTTCTATGTCTGTGAATCTGTTGCTGTTTTGTAAATAAATTCATTTGTATTGTTTTTTAGATTCCATATATAAGTAATAACATAGTATTTGTCTTTTTCTTTTTGACTTACTTCCCTTAGTATGATAATTTCTAGGTCCATCTACGTTGCTGCAAATGGCAGTATTTCATTATTTTTATGGCTGAGTAAAATTCCATTGTGTGTGTATGTAGGTGAATATATATTGCTTCTTGTAATAAATGTATTAAAATAGAAACAGTTTAGGTATATCTCAGAAAGATACATTGTATATTGTATACCAGATCAGATCAGATGAGTCGCTCAGTTGTGTCTGACTCTTTGCAACCCCATGAATCGCAGCACGCCAGGCCTCCCTCCCTGTCCATCACCAACTCCCGGAATTCACTGAGACTCACGTCCATTGAGTCAGTGATGCCATCCAGCCATCTCATCCTCTGTCGTCCCCTTCTCCTCTTGCCCCCAATCCCTCCAGCATCAGAGTCTTCTCCAATGAGTCAACTCTTTGCATCAGGTGGCCAAAGTACTGGAGTTTCAGCTTTAGCATCATTCCTTCCAAAGAAATCCCAGGGCTGATCGCCTTCACAATGGACTGGTTGGATCTCCTTGCAGTCCAAGGGACTCTCAAGAGTCTTCTCCAACACCACAGTTCAAAAGCATCAATTCTTCGGCGCTCAGCCTTCTTCACAGTCTAGCTCTCACATCCATATATGACCACAGGAAAGAGAGAGAGAGAGTCTGAAACCATAGTCTAGGCCAACTCTCTACTGACTATTAAGTTCTAAGCTTCCAAGCAGCCAAAGCGAAAAGCACAGACTAGAGTTATTTAGTCCATATTGCTTTTTAGCAGAGACAACGTTTTCCTTGGTACTAAATTCTGAACGGGATTCTCAAGCTGCATCTTATTCGCGGTGCTAGCATCACCATGGCATTCACATTTCCCTCCCACCTGTCCTCAGGCGTTGCCTCCTCTGAGAGTCGCCCATCTGAATCTGCACCCTGCTTTCAAGCGCTGAAGGAAATATAACCTCTGCTTGTGCACCGCATCTAGGTCTGCACGGTGTCTGCTTTGGCTTAGTTACAACTTAACGTTATATTTTCAATTCCTGTCAGGAATGGGTACAGCACAGGGAACTCTGCTTAACGTGCTGTGGTGACCCGAATGGGAAGGAAGCCCAACAGGGAGGGGATCCAAGTACAGGTATGGCTGATTCACTTTGCTGTACAGGACGAACTAACATAACCCGGGAAAGAAACTAAACTCCTATAAAAATTAATGAAAAAAAAATGAGTATGGATGCTAACACATGAAAAGTCTTTCTGTATTTACTGGAAAACTAGACATTGTCAAGTCTTCATTCCGCAAATACTTACCGAGAACCCACTCTTGGCAACACATATTTAGGCAAAGATTGTGCACCAGGGAACCACACAGGTAAAGTTCTGGCCCTATGGAGTCTGTATTTTTGTGAGAGGGCAGACAGCACGTAAACAAATAAATATATTCCGTCAGGTAGGGACAGGTACTGACTAAGAAGACACGGAGCAGTCTACAGGGACCGTGTGTGCTACTTTGGGGCTGGCTTGCTCAGGAAGCCTCCTTTACATGGCTTAGTTTTCATCCCATGACTTTCTATGAGACTACATCACCTTTTCCTTAGCAACAGAACACAGAATAAACATTACAGAATCAAATACCTTTCACCAAGTTGACCGCTATGGATGGCAGGAAAATGTTCTGCTACTATGTGAGGCAGAGGTTTTTGCCAAATTGGTAACAAAAATAACCATTCATACCAGTCCGGTCATTTCAATGGTAAATCTAATCTGAACCTAAGCTGCTGAATCCACGCTCTTTCTGAATTCCCTTCCAGGGTGCCAGAATAGAGTTATTTATGCACCACTTATATGGGTCATGCCCTCAACATATGTTAGCTCGTGGAAAGAGATTCTTAGTAATCATGAAAGGAAAGAGGCAATAGAGCAGATGGTTAAGAAGCCGGGTTTTAGGGCCAGATTGCCTGGGTCTACACCTGAACCCGAAGAATTCTTAGCTGGTGATCTTAGGCAAGGTATTTGACTTGAGATTGGTCTTCTTTCTTGTAATAATAATAAACACCTCAGAAGGTTGTCGTGAGAATAAAGTAGTTAACATACAGGTATATGACATTTAGAATATATCTGGCATAAAACCCTTAACAAGTGTTTATGATTATAACTCCAGTTCACAGATGGGAATATTGAGGCTCCAAGAGATTAAGTAACCTGAGTTCATGCAGGTAATGAATGGCAGATTTAGAAATTAAACCTAGGCCCTCCTGACTCTAAATTCATGCTTTCTCTGCCATGACTGCCTCTATCACCATCAATGGGAATTAAAATAATGTTTCCAATAAGAGATTTAGATCCAAATAACAGTAGCAAAACAGAGACACTCATGAGAAACTGAGGTCGTGTTTTACTGGTGATGATCAACCAGCAATATTGATCAAGGGCTTGATGCCCCGAGGCCTCCCACTCAATAAACAGTGGTAACTCAAAGCCAGTGGATTTCGCCTTTGCCTGAGTTTTCCTCTTCATTCCTTCCTTTGTTTGTTTGTATAACATGCACTGAGCTGTGGGAGATTCACAGGAACAGATGAAGTGGGTCCCACTCTCAGTCTGGGGAAGAAAGGGCAGAAAACATACAAATGACAAACCAGCAGAGAAAATGGTCCAGTCACGACAGGACTGGAGCGAGAAGGATGAGCAATTTTTCCCGGGTGGGTCTAGTCTCAAACAGTTTGGTCTAGCCCATGCAGGAAGTGCCCAACGTAAACTAGCTTGGGTTCTCTGAAACTATCATGTCACATTTAAGTCCCAGAGAATGAAAGGATAGTGAATAAATTTACAGGTAAAACCATTACAGATTCAGGGCATGTTTTAGAAATTAGGTTTTATGTGATGACTCCACATTTGTAACATGTTTTTAATCCATCAGTGTTTGTATGGGAAAAAATCTGATTTAGAAACCTTCATGCTAAAAATGCTCTTTGGTTCAGCAACTTTTATATCGGTCAGGGTGAGGTCAGAAAATTTTAACAGGATAAATTTAACAAAAAAGAGTTGTTAACCAGATACGTTGTTAACCAGGCAACTAAAGCTGTAAAAAGAAAACTCTACAGTATCACGCAGACCTCCCAGGTGGCACTAGTGGTAAAGAACTCACTTGCCAATGCAGGAGACCTAAGAGACATGGGTTTGATCCCTGGCTTGGAAGGATGCCCTGGAGGAGGAAAATGACAGCCCACTCCAATATTCTTGCCTGGAGAATTCCATGGACAGAGGAGCCTGGTGGGCTACAGTCCATGGAGCTGCAGAGAGTCAGGCACAACCAAGTGACTGAGCACAGAGCACAGCAGAGTGAAATGGAGGTGGCAACTGCAGGAAGGAGTTCCCACCTCTGTGGGGGGTGGGAGGGGACAAGGGAAGAGATTGGAATTATTAAAACTTAGAAGCTGGGAATGGGGTGTTCTAGGTACTGGGACCCAGACCTCTGAGGAGAGAGTGCTGGCCCAGGCTGGCATCTCCCTGGAGACACAAAGAGGCTGGTTCTGTAAGGGCTGGCAAAACTGCAAACTGGACTCAGCTGCCACTATAGAAAAGTGAAGAAGCATTTCTGGACCGTTCCTCACCGAAATAGGAAGCAGACAAGGGCCAGGAAGCAGCAGATAGGAAGCAGTGAGTCCCTTCTTCCTCCTCCAGTTTTCTTCCACTTTCTAGCGTTCCCTTTGGTAGAGCCTAATGTGGAACTAGTTGGCAATATGAATATGAACACAACACAAGGGTGAACGTGGAGTCAGCCCTCGTTTCAACCTAGAAGGGAAGACAGACACGGAAACCAGAAGGCACAAGACGGTATATGTGATACCAGAAGGCTCTACAAGTCTGAAGGGAGCATTGAATCAGAAATGATTCTTCTCAAGGGAGCAGACAGGAAAGGTTTCATGGCTAATTCCTGAACTGAGCCTTTAAAGGTGAGTCAGGCAGTACTGGTCACTCACGAGAGCATTCCATAGAAGAGCAACCTGGACAAAGATATACAAGCAGGAAGGAGTGGGGTGCATTCAAAGTTCATGAAAATAATGCTGCCTGACTGGACTGTGGGATAAGAAATGAAAGATGTGGTAAGAGATACAGTTCATGCAGTAGGCAGCGGTCAGATCATGAAGACTTTCCTGTGCCGGCTGAATTGCTCGAACCCTGTTTTACAAGCAGTAAAAGATTTCAACTAGGGGAGGAATGTGAACAGAAATGTGTGTGAATGACAATGCTGATATATTAGTATCATGGGAAGAGTTATAGGAGAGCAAAGGAGGACAGTGAGGAGACTGCTATAATACTCCAGGTGTGTAATGGTGAGAACCTTACCTACAGAAATAGCAGTAGGGATGGAGTGGAAGGGATGGACAGGAGAAATGCTGAGTGGGCAGAAGTGAGAGCAGCAGGAACTGCAGAGGGAAAACAACCCCAGAGTCTGAGTTATTGGCTGAGGTCACTGGATAGACGGCAGTGCCGTTCTCCAAAATGGGAAGTTAGTGGAGGTTGTTCTATGGGTGAGGGATGATGATGACTTAAGTGTTGTGCACATGGATATTTGAAATGATGAGGAGAATTCCTTAAAAGGCAGTTGAGTTGATGCTGAACTCACCTTTAATAGGACTCTACAAACCAATGACATCAACTACTGCCTTCCTAAGAAAGTGTTGCTCATCAAGAGGATGGAAACCTTTCAGTGATTCCAGAAAAGATCTCCAGGATCTTTGACATTTACAGAAGAAGTAATCATCATTTCCCATATTATCATATTTTCTTTCTGTCCACATGATGATAGCAAGTTCTGTGTTAGCAATATGGCAGGTAACCACAAAGATTGACATGTGAATGGATTTGTCCTGGTGCTTAATGACTAACTCCTTAATGTAACTTCTGAACTGAAACCTCCTAAGTAGATGTCCAGAAAATTCTTTTAACAATATATTATCTTGTGCCTGAAGTGAATTCAAATTTCAGGTGATGATGTTACTGCCATTTTAAAATTCTTGGAAGGAACTGCTATTAATGCTGCTTTAGTCAGCTACTATTATTATTAGAGCCTATGTTTTCATATTTTCAAGTCTTCTGCATTGACATAGCAAAGAAACACATCAGATCAGATCAGTCGCTCAGTCGTGTCCAACTCTTTGCGACCCCATGAATCGCAGCACACCAGGCCTCCTTGTCCATCACCAACTCTCGGAGTTCACCCAGACTCACGTCCATCGAGTCAATGATGCCATCCAGCCATCTCATCCTCTGTTGTCCCCTTCTCCTCTTGCCCCCAATCCCTCCCAGCATCAGAGTCTTCTCCAATGAGTCAACTCTTCGCATGAGGTGGCCAAAGTACTGGAGTTTCAGCTTGAGCATCATTCCTTCCAAAGAAATCCCAGGGCTGATCTCCTTCAGAATGGACTGGTTGGATCTCCTTGCAGTCCAAGGGACTCTTAAGAGTCTTCTCCAACACCACACTTCAAAAGCATCAATTCTTCGGCAGTCAACTTTCTTCACAGTCCAACTCTCACATCCATACATGAACACAGGAAAAACCATAGCCTTGACTAAACGAATCTTTGTTGGCAAAGTAATGTCTCTGCTTTTGAATATGCTATCTAGGTTGGTCATAACTTTCCTTCCAAGGAGTAAGCGTCTTTTAATTTCATGGCTGCAATCACCATCTGCAGTGATTTTGGAGCACAGAAAAATAAAGTTTGACACTGTTTCCCCATCTATTTCCCATGAAGTGATGGGACTGGATGTCATGATCTTCGTTTTCTGAATGTTGAGCTTTAAGCCAACTTTTTCACTCTCCACTTTCACTTTCATCAAGAGGCTTTTTAGTTCCTCTTCACTTTCTGCTATAAGGATGGTGTCATCTGCATATCTGAGGTTATTGATATTTCTCCTGGCTATCTTGATTCCAGCTTGTGTTTCTTCCAGTCCAGAGTTTCTCATGATATACTCTGCATATAAGTTAAATAAGCAGGGTGACAATATAGAAGTCATTGAAAGATAGGCCTGCAATATAGTTGTTCTTTATAAGGATTTCTAGAAGACCAGCTATTGGTCTTATTTTTATTTTCATTCAAATCACCTTCCTTTACATACAACATTGTCACTTGAAAGAAAGAGGAGGGAATAACTTGTGGACACTTAGAGGGGCCAGAGATGTCCCGGAATTAGCAGAGGCCACCTCATCTATCTTGTCCCTTCACTTCTGTGACTTCTCTTAATACACATCTTTATTCACCATTCAGTCATACTCTGCAAAGCACACTCAAACCCACCTCTTCAGGACTTCCCTAGTGGTCCAGTGGTTAAGACTTTGCCTTCCAATGCAGGGGGTGCAGGTTCGATCCCTGGTCAGGGAACTACGATCCCACATGCCTCTTGGCCAAAACCCCAAAACATAACATAGAAGCGAAAAGGTAATAAAATCAATAAAGACTTCACAAAATTGCTTTAGAACAAAACAAAAAACCACCTCTTTCTCCCCAGCTACTCAAACCCATAGCAACTCTGAGTTCCTGCAACATCAGGACTGTAGAGCTTTGCTAGCCCTGAAGTGTCAGTATGGAGCATGCTATAGCAACTTTCCATGGGTATAATCTGTCCTCCTAAATAGAGTGCAAATCTCAGGAGGGCAGAGACTCCCTCAGTTACCCTGTTTATGTAACTTGTGCATACATTACTTCAATGATAGCCTTGACCCAAGGTCTCCTGGGCTAAGCCCTAGAGGTCACCAATATTTACTTAGTGGCTGATCTCCGTCCTCTGCTGTTTATGCTTGTGCCTTCTGTAACACAGCACACCAGTGTTGAGTAAGCTGCTTCCTTTCCTTAATCACCCCGTTTATCTTATTTATTCCTCCCCACAGGTGAGCCACTTTTTAAAATTTGCACCATATTTTATTAACTCTCCGTCTCCCAGTAACATAAAACACATACCTCAAGATACACACCGTTTGATAAATGGAATATTCCACAGCGCTCGGGAGGAAATCAGCCGCCATAAAAGTTAATGTGTTTAGTTCATAAAGAAAAACTCTCCCCACGCACAAGGGTAGCTTGGAAATTGGCGTATTCGCTTTATGACCTCGTTTATTAGCCGGAATGATGCCTTGTTTGGTCTCGGAAATTTGTTTAGGATCATTAGGAAAGGGCTGCTGGGTGTCCCTCACTGTCAATTTATACACTGGTCTTACGCACAAACTCTAGAAATGAAGACTAAGGAAAATGCAGTTTTTATTTCTTCTAGGCTGTAATTTCTTTCTCTGACCAGTTATAGTTATAGATATTCTGAGCATCTTTGCAAGACTGTGTTGGTTTACAATTCCCACTTTGGAAAGGGGAGCATTTTTCCCAAGAGTAGAAAGAGACTATTTAGGATACAATGGCTCCTTAGAAAAGTCAATATCAGAACTGGCGTCTAGGGATTTCCTTGATGGCCCAGTAGTTGTTCTTTGCCTTCCAGTACATGGGATGCAGGTTCAATCCCTGGACAGGAAGCTAGGACCCCACATGCCTTCAATCAGAAAACCAAAACATAAAACAGAAGAAATTTTATAACAAATAATATAATTAAATAATATAATTTTATAACAAATAATAAAGACTCTAAAAAACGGTCCACATTAAAAAGTCTTTTTTTAAAAAAAAATCAAGCTCTAATATTACACTATCAAATATTATTTTCCTTTTTAAGTAGTTAGTTCCCTCTGCCCTGGAAATTTAGAAGTATACTACCTTCCCCCTCTGGTGAGACGCTGGCTGTCAGAAATAGAATTTGAAGGAGCACTTGAGAAAATATGAGAACTGCTTCTATCTCTTCAGGTGATTTATCTCTGTCACAGAGGGTGAGTACGAGAAAAACACCCATATAACTTTTTACTTCAACTCTCCACCACTGATGGCCACACTACCTCCTGTACCCAAACCACCACTCTGCAAACACAAACATGTCATATCTTACCTTTGCTTCTAACCTGGATTTTGTAGCAACAATATGTGTTGGACAAAATGAATTTTCCCCTCCATCCTGTATTGTAATTGAGTATTGTCTATGTGCAAGAGGATATGATAGGAGAGCCTTTTCTAAGAAGTGGGTAAATTTGCAGTGTTAACTCTGCTAGCAAGACTTTCTGGCTACCCCAAACCCATTATCAGTTTGTAACTATTTACTAATGAGGCCAAATGTGCTGATTCTGGGGATTGTTTGAACTTCAGAGGAGACCGATTCAGTGGCTCTGTGTTGTCCTTGATGATCTGATTTTTCAGCCTTCCATGGGTAAGCATTATGACAAGACTGTTTTCTCTCATGGCATCAACAAGGTTGCTGCGGTTCCAAGCTTCAAATCTAAAGCACACCATCTAGGAAAGAGTCCTTTTCTTTCCAATCATTTCAATAAAGGTCATGTGGCCATCTCTGAACCAGTGACTGTGGCTAGGGTTATGCACTGCGTTGGTCAGTTTCTGCTAAGGAGAGCCCACCCCTGGCTCTATGAGTCTGATCAGCTTCTCCTGAGATATTTACCTGTCTCTAGTACTCATCTCTTATTCAATCATATCCTATCATTCTAGGCTAGACTTTTTCGTATCATGCCTGGTCACTTTCTGAGAATTTCCCAGCTGAATTCAATGATATCTTTTCTTGCTCAAACGTCTCTCACGTACTGTTACCTACTCTTCATCTTTGCTTCCTCTTCTTTGACATGTTCTGCTGCTGCTGCTGCTGCTAAGTCGCTTCAGTCGTGTCCGACTCTGTGCGACCCCACAGACAGAAGCCCACCAGACTCCCCTGTCCCTGGGATTCTCCAGGCAAGAACATGTTCTAGGGTTCTGTTTATTTCCCCCTACTCTTTGCAGTACCCATTAGACCTCTCTCCTCCTGTCAGGATTATTCCTCAGTCTCTCTTTTTTTCCAGCATGTTTTCCCCAGCTACCTGCTAATCCCTCCTTCCCTAGGACTCTCAAAACACACCCTTCCATTCTCAGAAGTAAAATCTCAGGCCAGAACACAGACAAATGGCACCAACAGTAGATGTTCCATATTTTAGAGTTGCATGTGAACTGTCTTTACACTTCCAAAATGGCTATGTTATGTTTCTTCTACTTCATTACCTTTGCACCTAAAATTTAACCAGCACTGGCTTAGTATCTCTTTTCAACAAGTAAGCAAATCAATGAGAACCTTGATGCCCAAATCTTGAGTTCAGGACCTTGAACCAGAACCATAAATCTCACAATAAAATCTCGTTGGTAATAAGGGAATGTAACTTGGGATATGTAAATTACCTTGGTATTCAAATAATCCTCAAGAATTGAGATGCTTATCCTATTCACAAGATGGAAAGTATCCTTCTTAGGGTCTTAGTCTCCTCCAAGATTTCATCATCAATGTTATTATCCCTCTGGTAATTGTGAGACAGATTTTGTACATTTTCCAAAATCTATCAATATTATCTTTTAGGAAATGTTCTGTCCACATATTTCTTTAGTTTGTGGTCACTTCAGTCTGTGAATTTTCCTTACGAACTCTTTCCCATCATTCCAAAAGCAATTCTCTGGAAAATCTATTTTAGAGACATAGTTAGAAATGACAGGAATCAAGGAACCCGTCAGAAAGAACAGATGGTTACTTTGTGTGAGAAACAAGTCCTTTAAAAAAAAACTTCTATTCAAAAAATTAACTGAGAGAGGCTGGCTCAACTCCAGTGGTTGTTGAGATCTCTGTCAGTTGTCTCTTTGTTAACACTGATGTCAAATCTTTAGGTTCATTGTAAAAAAAAAATTGTATTAATCCATTAAGGTGCAGTGTTGTCAAACAAGGGCTTGAATAAATACACGAGTGGATAGATGGATGGATATATATGCCATAAACCAAATAACCTAAATTAAGAATGGTAAAATATAGATGATGTTTTTATAGGTGTGCACTGTATACTTTCAATTTTTCTATATGTTTTAAATTTTTAAATTGAAACATGGAGAAACACAGGGCCTTGAACATTGAGATGAACCAGATGAGAGAGTTAGTACATGGACAGACTGTTAGAAGCCTATATCAGTGGTTAGGGTGAGAATCTATATAAGCACAGGGATTATGGGGTAAGGGGTGGCAGTCACTAGGCAGGACAAGGGGAAGTAAACACCAAAGGTTCCTGCAAGAGATAGTCAGAAGGCAAACAATGGAAACAGCTAGTGGAGGATGTGAAGTGAAAGTCGTTCAGTCATGTCTGATTCTTTGTGACCCCATGGACGGTAACCCACCAGGCTCCTCTGTCCCTGGAGTTCTCCAAGCAAGAATACTGGAGTGACTAGCCATTCCCTTCTTCAGGAGATCTTCCCAACCCAGGGATCGAACCCAGGTCTCACTCATTCCTGGCAGATTCTTTACTGACTGAGCCACCAAAATTCTCTCTAATATACTCTGCTTACTACCATAAATTCCTCTTTTCTGAATGCTCAGGCAGAATGGAAGAGAAAGCTCTACCCCTCTGTGTCAAGAGATCTGCCTCAAGTATCTCCTTTACTCTTTGCTGCATGCATGAAAGTGGGTTTTATAGGGTTTCTTCATTTGCTTTTTTGCCTTCACAGCATCCCTTACCTCCTTTTCAAGTAAAATCACACTGATCTTCCTTAGGAGACCAACCCTTGAACACTGAGCAGAGACCTGGTACCCTCACTTATCTGGTTAAAGGTGTGGACATATAAGACAAACAAGTGAAGTTAGGGAGGCTCCATCTCCAGGGAGTTTGAGTCTTAAGCACAGTCAACCATGAATGGAAGATGGTTGGAGCTGACAACACAGAAGCCTTGAACAATACATTCATCAGTTGCTGCTACCTGAATCCTTTAGAACTCTCTGGATTTCTTTCATTTTGTTTGGGTGGTGGTGTTTCTGTTGCTTGCAAACAAAGAACTCTAACTGGCAGAGGCAGTGTCGTTTCCATTTCAGAAACAAGGAAACCTAAGATCAGAGAGATTAAGTGTTTTGGCTCAGGTCACCATGTGGTATCTTTAGGCAAGTCTCTCTGACTTCAAAACCTGTCTTCTTTACTTATTTTGCTCTGTTCCCTCAAATGCTACGGACTGGGGTTAAATCTCATCTCGGCCACTTACTAGCTGGGTAAGTTTGGGAAAGCTATGTGCTAATTGGTAAATGTCAATGTCCTGATCAAAGTAGTCATACATCTCATATAGTTGTGATAAAGATAAAATAAGCAGATTCATGTATTGAGGTACCTGGGACGTAAGAAGAGCTTGATCAATGTTAACTACTATGATGATGATGATAACAATGATAATGATGATGATATCAGTCAGGGTTCAGGCAAGAAAAAGGGTATATTTGAAGAGAGTTAAATGAAGTGTCTATTTAGAAAAGTGAGGGCAGGGCAGATTTAAGGGAAATCAAAAAGGGTTAGGTGAAGGACCCCAGCAAGCCATAGAGGAGGGCTGCCTAAGATGGACTGGGATCTCTAGCCATGTTTCTAAAATAGTGGCTGTGGCAGACACAGTCAACTGTAGCCTCACAGGGAGGGAGCCAGGAAAATAAATACCTGCCCTTTCCCTCTCAGCTTACCCTCTAGTCTCTTGCCAGTGCCTTGAATTGGCAAAAGCCAGCTAGAAGCCAGAGGACGAGAAAGTCTGGTTGATGTGGTCCATAGAGGTCAATGTCTCAGGATATAAAGCAGGGTAGAAAAAGGTGGAGACACACTTCACCTTAGCATTCTTTTATCTGTGAGGAAAAACAAGTGTCCCCAGCCTGGAGCACCCCCAGCTACATCGTAAGTGATATAAATTCAGTCAAAATCCCCCCAATATCTAAAATGTTAGCCACCACCAGTGCCTTTTATGAAGTGTAACATGGAAATAAAGTTGAAAAAAGAAATGATCAATATGAAGCTTAGCTGCCCAGGTCTGTTTCTGAGGCTGAGGACTAAAGTGATAAACATAGCTTCCTTCATCTACAACCAACCTGTGTTCTCCAGCCCTTCTACTGGGTTGGGGTACTTATGTGCAAGGCTGTTTTAGGAGAATTGCAGAGTTCAAAGTTCTTGGTCTTGTCTGTGTCTGTCAAACATTCCAATCCTACACCCCAAGTTTCCCTTTTCTGCTCCTTAGCAAATTAGACTTTGATGTTGCAATTCTTAGATTCTAGATTGATCAAACATAGGCTGAAGAGGGTAAGCAATGTTTTTCAAGCTGCCATAGAGATTTTATACTTAGCCCTGAGTGACCCTTAATAACTTTTCATTAGTACTTTTATCCATGCACATTATTTAAAACTGACAGAAACATCCAGCTCACGCCACTATCTTAATAGTTACTGTTGTCACCATAGCAACTAAGGAAGATTACTAATTGGTCGTGCAACACCTTACTCTCCACTTGCACTGCATCCTAAGCTTTGTTATTTGTAGTAATTTGAATAGCATCCCATGGGTTATACATATTTCCTTTTCCTTCATCAAGAAGGTTCTCTGTTCTCAACAAATATGTTAGTAATCTGTGTTAGTTTCTTATTGCTGCTATAACAAATTACCACAGACTTACTGGCTTAAACAACACATTTATTATCTTACAACTCTGTAAGTCAGAAGTCTGATATGAGTCTCACTAGGCTAAAATCAAGGTGAGAGAAAGGCTACATTCTACCTGGAGACTCCAGGAGAGAGCTTGTTTCCTCAACGTTTCCATTTCTAGAGTCTCCATGCATTCTGTGGCGACATTTGAACATGTGGCCTTCCATGTTCAAAGTCAGAAATGGTTGGTTTGTCTCTCTCACATCACACCACTCTGACACTGATCCTCCTGCCTTTCTCCTCTACTTTCCAGGGCCCTTGTGGTTACACTGGGCTGACTCAGATCCAATTCAGGATTACCTCCTATCTTTAGGTCAGTTGATGAGCAAACGTAATTCCATCTGCAGCCTTAATTCTTTTTTCTCACATAACATAGCATGTTCAAGGATTCCAGGGATCAAGGTGTGGACATTTTGGGGAAGTCACTGTTCTGCCTACCAGTCAGTACAACCCTAATATACAATTTTAGAGGTCCATTTCCAGGAGGCCATTCATAGCGATATTACTGTATCATTCTGGGTCCTCTCAGAAAACAAACGGTGCATTCAAAAGGGATTATTGGACTCCTTTAATGGAAGGACAATTTACAATGTTGTGGGCAGGATTAAAGGAAATTATCAAAGGATGAGGAAGCACACTAAAGATAGTAACAGCAGAAAGGAGCAAAGATTGAGGGAAGCAGTTACCAGAACCAGGTGAGGGCTGTGATCTTAGGTAGAGAAAGACAAGCCAGTGTCAAACTAGGGTCCAGCAGGAAAGGAACTAGGAGAATAAATACCTTGACCTCTCTCTCCTCCCACACTTTGATCTCTCCCCTGTGCTTCCTGTTGGCTAAACCAGCCCAAGCCAGAAGGCAACGGACCTGGGTTGATTTGGCCAATAAAGTCAGTATCTCAGGACACAAAGCAGGTGAGAAGGTTGAATAACTGGCGTTGCAGGGACAGACAGACTGCAATGCACATCCTATAGTTACATAATTCTTACAAAAAGATGAATGGGACCTACCCTGCAGTGGTGCATTTGTGTTTTAAAATAGCCAGCTGCTGCTGCTGCTGCTAAGTCGCTTCAGTCATGTTTGACTCTGTGTGACCCCATAGGCGGCAGCCCACCAGGTTGGGATTCTCCAGGAAGAACACTGGAGTGGGTTGCCATTTCCTTCTCCAATGCATGAAAGTGGAGTCACTCACTCGTGTCCGACTCTTCGCGGCCCCATGGTCTGCAGCCTACCAGGCTCCTCCATCCATGGGATTTTCCAGGCAAGAGTACTGGAGTGGGGTGCCATTGTCTTCTCCGAAAATAGCCAGCTAAGCCCAAATTAACAACAATTGAAATTTGGGGAAATAATTTTCTTTTATTTTATCAAATATAGTTGATTTACAATGTTGTATTAATTTCTAGTGTACAGCAAAGTGATTCAGTCACACACACCCACACATATTCTTTTCCATATGGCTTATCACAAGATATTGAATATAGTTCCCTGTGCCATCCAGCAGGACCTGATTGTTTATCCATCCTATATATAATAGTTTTCACCTGCTAATCCTCAACTCTCAGTCCATCCCTCCCTCATCCCCTCTCCCCACTGGCAACCACAAGTCTCTTCTCTGTGTTGGTATGTTTCTGTTTCAAGAAAAGTTTATTTGTGAAATATTTTAGATTCCACACATAAGTAATTATCATACAGTATTTTTCCTTCTGACTTCACTTAGTATGATAATCTCTAGGTCTATCCATTTTGCTGCAAATAGCATTATTTCATTCTTTTTGTGGCTGAGTAATATTCCTTTATATGTATGCCATATCTTCTTTATGTAGTCATCTATTGTCAGACATTTAGGTTGTTTACAAGTCTTGGCTATTATAAATAGGGCTGCAATGAACATAAGGATGCATGTAACTTTTTGAATAAAAGTTTTGCCCAGATATATGCCCAGGAGTGGGATTGCTGGAACATATGACAACTCTATTAGTCTTTTGAGCAAATTACATACTGTTTCCCATAGTAGCTGCACCAATTTGCATTCTATGGGGAAATATTTTTGAGCTGCAAGCATAAACAAGTCCTGCTTATTAAGCCACACTACATAATGTGTACATCTCCAACTAAAATAAAATAAATAAAATTTAAAAATATAAAATAAAAAAAAATAAAGAAGTACCATATAGACCACAGAAGTATATGAACCTGGGAGAATTTCATTCCATCGTCGTGATGACGGCAGTGATTCAAAGGGTGTAGCCGTGAAAGAACCATAATTTTCCTGCCATTTCACCAGGCCTTTATAAATAAACATTACAGTAGTCATCACATTCAGGACAAAATTCTAGTCTGTCAAAGCATACAAGTTATATATCACTATTTCATCTTCCTGTGGTTACCACAGACACATCAAGCCATATTTTCCAATAACTACAACACAAATACAGGTCCAAAAAGGAGGGAATGCAAAGAAATGAATGAGTGTTAGTCACTCACATGCTTTGTGCATAAAAACATTACAAACCCAAACCAAAAAGTACCAACTTGGATAAATACTGTTCAGCAAAAAGGGTTTTCTTCACAGTTGAAGTTTCCAGTGAGAGACAGACACCGTTGTCTGTCAGAGGGCATCTTGGCAAATGTAAAAATTTTCCATGGAAAACTCAATGCAGAAGAAATTCATTTTCCTTCCTCAAACCACAGAGGTCTATAGATTCCTGCCTCCAAAGTGTCTAGAAAGAGCAGCTACTCTCTTATTCCAAGTGAAGTTCAGAAAAGAATCACGTTCCAAGGCTTTGTACTGCATATACCTACAAAACAATTTTATTGGTGAAGATGTAGTGAGAGCATTTAGACGTACAGTAACTAAGGTCACCTTTCACTTTCATGCATTGGAGAAGGAAATGTCCACCCACTCCAGTGTTCTTGCCTGGAGAATCCCAGGGACTGTGGAGCCTGGCTGGCTGCCGTCTGTGGGGTCGCACAGAGTCGGACACGACTGAAGCGACTTAGCAGCAGCAGCAGCAGCAGCAACTAAGGTCTGGGCTCAATTCAGTTCAGTCGCTCAGTCATGTCCGATTCTTTGCCACCCCATGAAGTGAAGCACGCCAGGCCTCCCTGTCCATCACCAACTCCCAGAGTCCATCCAAACCCATGTCCATCGAGTTGGTGATGCCATCCAACCATCTCATCCTCTGTCATCCCCTTCTCCTCCTGCCCTCAATCTTTCTCAGCATCAGGGTCTTTTCCAATGAGTTAGCTCTTCGCATCAGGTGGCCAAAGTATTGGAGTTTCAGCTTCAACATCCGTCCTTCCAATGAACACCCAGGACTGATCTCCTTTGGGATGGACTGGTTGGATCTCCTTGCAGTCCAAGGGACTCTCAAGAGTCTTCTCCAACACCACAGTTCAAAAGCATCAATTCTTCAGCACTCGCTTTCTTTATAGTCCAACTCTCACATCCATACATGAACACAGGAAAAACCATAGCCTTGACTAGACAGACCTTTTTTGGCAAAGTAATGTCTCTGCTTTTGAATATGCTATCTAGGTTGGTCATAACTTTCCTTCCAAGGAGTAAGCGTCTTTTAATTTCATGGCTGCAGCCACCATCTGCAGTGATTTTGGAGCCCAGAAAAGTAAAGTCAGCCACTGTTACTACTGTTTCCCCATCTATTTCCCATGAAGTGATGGGACCGGATGCCATGATCTTCATTTTCTCAATGTTGAGCTTTAAGCCAATTTTTTCACTTGCCTCTTTCACCTTCATCAAGAGGCTCTTTAGTTCTTCTTTACTTTCTGCCATAAGGGTGGTATCATCTGCATATCTGAGGTTATTGGTATTTCTCCCGCTTTGGGTAACTGAAGCCAAAGTAACCTCCTACTTTTGATTTTCTTAAAAAACGTTAAGAACGATGTGTGCTTACTCTAAGACATTTAAGCAATACGTGTATGTGTGTGTGAGTTGCTCAGTCGTTTCTGACTCTTTGCTAACCCATGGACTGTAGCCCGCCAGGCTCCTCTGTCCGTGGGATTTCTCAGGCAAGAAGACTGGAGTGCATTGCCATTTTCTTCTCCAGTGGATCTGCCCAACCCAGGGATAGAACCCAGGTCTTCCACATCACAGGCAAATTCTTTACTATCTGAGCCACCAAGGAAGTCTGGTATAATAAAAACACAAATTTTTCTTATATATATAAATAAAGCAGTATAGAAAAATATAAATTTCCAAGTTAAAGTTTCCTTCTTTTCTTTTTTTTTCTCTTTCCCTCCCTCAATTTCTCCCTTCTAGTCTCTCTCTCACCATATTAATATTTATCAATATCTGTCTCTATGTGTGCATATACACATATGTATATATACACACAGAGACACCTACACACACATTTTGAAAGACACCTAACAGTCTGCCTAATAAACTTAAGCCAAAAAAAAAAAAAAAAAAGGAATATATAGGAGGATATAGTTTTAGCCTACATGATTTTTAGGAGGGCCTGAGAGCCAGGGATAGAAAATAAGCAACACTTAAGGGTTCCCAGACTGCTGCAAACCCAACCTCAGAAACAGTCCAGTGAAGATACTGCTGCTGGTGCCACCATGATATTTGCCGTAAGCTGTCTGAACGTGCCATAACTGGACACTTACTGCTCTCATTGCATCTTCTAGGCTACTGCTGTTGTACAAACCACCACTACTCTTTCTGCATCTTCACATGACAGCATTCATATCTGAAAGGTAAGTAGTAGAGTCGGATTGATGAGATTCAGTCTGATTGGCTGAGTCCTAGCTTCCAGAGGGTAAGGAGAGAGAATGTTTGGCCACTAGAGTGGGTGACAGGACCCTGCTTCCTGCTGAGGGTCCTGCAATAGAGATCTCAAATTGGAGGAAGGTTTTTAGCTGCTGAGCAGCCCAAGAGAGACAAACACCTACTAGGTACACTCTGTCCTTTTGGTGGGCAAGGTGTCTGTCAAGAGACCCAGTTCATATCTTTCCAGTTAGCAACCCCAATCGAAAGAGAATGTCTCTCTAAAAATATTCATTTGTTAAGCCCAGGGAAGACTCTGATTGACACTGTTGGGTGCTCATTCTTGCACCAATCACTGAGGTCATTAGCGTGGAGCATTTTGGGGTTTTGTTCATTTGTTTTCATTTGTATTTATTTGGCTGCACTGGGTCTTAGTCGTGGCATGTGAGATCTTCGATCTTCACTGTGGCACATGGCATCTTTAGTTGCAGCATGTGAAGCCTTGGTTGCTGCATGTGGGATCTAGTTCCCTGATCAGAAATTGAACACAGGCCCCTTGCATTGGGAGTATGGAGTCTTAGCCCCTGGACCACAAGGGAAGTCCCAGCATGGAGCATTTTGATTGGCTCTGCCTGGACAAACATGCCTACATGTGTGACTGGGAGTGGTTGGGCAGGCACTGTAATTGAAAGTCATTTATAACCCAGAAAGTGGGAAGAGGTTGATTGTCCCAAGGAAGATAAATTGGAAAACAAACACATAATGTACATTTTAGAAGGTCTATATTTTGACTCACATTTTCTTTTTTTAAATTTAGTTATTATACTATCCTTTCTCAGTCACCTGACTATCACCATAAACACTCAGATGTCAGTATTAATGGATCTCAGATTTTATTCAGTGTTTCTTCAAAACTGTACCAGTCAAACTTCAGCCAAGATTGACTGGTATGGGTTTAACCCTCCTTCCATAAATAGATATAAAACTGTGTAAAATGCATGAGGCAACTGTTTTCAGACACTGAACAATGTCACATGAGATTGTGATACATGAGAAAAGAAAACTCACAAGATGATTCCCGCAGCTGTCATCTCTCTCTGCTTGGGGCCGACTTTAGAGTTTGGAGATATTAAAGAGGTTAGAACCTTTAGGGCAAAGAAGACTCAAAAGTCTGGGTGAGGGTTTTTCATGAGACCTTGTCTAAGGACTGAGCTGTGTATGTTCCAGGTGAGACCACATGCTAGGTGTTCCAGAGAGTGGTTACTATGGGGCTGAGAGGAGAAAGGGATAATAGAGATCAAGCAGTCCTGGGAAATATTAGAGATCTGGCCCAGCCAGAGGGTAGAGACCTCTCTTATACTACGGATATCCAGCTGAGACACCAGAAAGGCCAAGCTTTAGGAATATGGACCATGCTACAGAAAAGCCTACAATAGAGCTACCCTGCTGCTGCTGCTGCTAAGTCGCTTCAGTCGTGTCCAACTCTGTGAGACCCCATGGACTGCAGCCTACTAGGCTCCTCCACCCATGGGATTCTCCAGGCAAGAACACTGGAGTGGGTTGCCATTTCCTTCTCCAGTGCATGAAAGTGAAATGTGAAAGTGAAGTCGCTCAGTCGTGTCCGACTCTTAGCAACCCCATGGACTGCAGCCTACCAGGCTCCTCCACCCATGGGATTTTCCAGGCAAGAGTACTGGAGTCGGTTGCCATTGCCTTCTCCAAGAGCTACCCTAACAGAACCTAAAAACAAGACTTAAAAAAAAAAAAAAAAAGATCTGTAGGGGCATCAGAGTTTGGAAGCTGACTCTACCCAGGTTAGAGAGTCTTAGAAAAACCTCACATTTTCCTCATATCTGCCATAACAAAGTGTAAAACAAGTCCATATAGGTTCCAGGTGTTCAGCCAATAATTAAACTACCTCCTGGAACAAAAATCAACAGTCTTCAGAAGGATATTATGGAATCCCAAGAGCCTGTAATACATTACTCACAATGTCTATTATACAGTTAAAAATTACTAAAAATTTAACAAAACAGGAAAATGTAATTTATAGTCAAGGAAAAAAGCAGTCAATAAAAACTGATTACAGTGTGATTCAAATATTTGATTTCTAGCAAAGACCTAAAGCAGCAATCATAAATATTTTCAAAGATTTAAAATAAACTATGGACGCAATGAGTGATCAATTAGGGACTCTAAACAGAAAAGTGAAAACTAATTAGAAAAGATAAAAACTCTAGAACTAAAGTGTACAATACCTGAAATAAAAAGTTCATTGGAAAAGATTCATAACTGAGTGGAGATGGCAGAAGAATTAACCAGTGAACTTGAAGACATATTAAGAGCAGTTATCAAATATTAAGAACACTAAGTGAAATATTAAAAAAAATCTAATCTTAGGTGTATGTAGGATAATTTAAAACAGTTTGACATATGTTTCATTGAAATTGCAGAAGGAGAATAAAGTGAGAAACATGCATAAAAAATAATTTGTAGAAGTTATGGTCTGAATTTTCCCAGATTTGATGACTAACATTAACTTATATATCCCGGAAGCACAATCAATTCCAAGCAGGATGACTATAAAGAAAACCACACTTTAACACATCATGATCAAACCATTGGGTATGATATGTGAAAAAAAAATCTAATGAATAGTGTTAGAAAACAGATCAATGCTTCCCTGGAGCTGGGAGTGGTGGGAGGAGACTGAATAGAAAGGCGTACAAGGGAACTTTTGTAACAATAGAAATGTTTGCATTTGTCACAACTCACTTGAAATGTGTATATTTTATTTTATTGAAATTATTTCCATATAAAGTTGACTCACAACACTAGGGGTAATAGTAATACTTTTGATAACACTTCAAACACTTTCACTTATTATTTTCTGTCTTATTTTCATGGCTTTTGTCTATATTTTTATTTATTTAATTATAGATTTTGTGGTTTTCTGTAAAAAAATGAACTGAACCACAAATAAAAGTTGTCAACACTCAAATGAGTGACATATGTTGTTCGCCATTTTCTCCTTATTAAGTAGCAGGCCTCAGCCTATTCAAGTTTACGGACCTAAAATCCACTTGTCACTGAATACCGAATCTCTTAATAGGATGCCTCAGTTTCTGCATGTGCTCATTTGGACATTATATATTAATGCTACTATATGCTAAAATGCAGATTAAATAAAATTTCACTTTTAAAATAGCCATACATTATAAATGAATGTGAAAGTGCAATAAAAACAGCATGTGTTTATAATTTGCCATTTTGTTTCTCATGGAATTATTTTAAAAATTAAAACCAGTATTTTGAATGTGATGTAATCTTTCATCTTATTTTTTAAATGTATGCTAAGAATTTTATCCAGTGTAGATAAATTTTAAGATAATTCATGTGGGAGTAAAATGTTTTAAATTATTTAACAGTCATGATTGTTTGGAATTAGTTCTTCCTTTCCAAAGGAATGGTTTAGTTATAGATGAAGGCAAACTGTGGTTGAGGTTCTGTGACATGAAATTAATGATTAGCAATGTGCTTGAAAAAAACAGAGGAGATACAGTCTCAATACATAAAACAACGGGAGCAAATATGCCTGTGAAGCTGTTTTGGTCAGTTTTACTAAAATTTCTTTGAGAGAATGAGACTATGCCTTCCCCATGGAATAAAACAAGGTGATATAAATAGAGAAAAATAGTACATTTGATAAAATATCCACTGAGGTAGAGATATTTTATGTTAAATGATACAGAGCAGGAGAGGAATGATGGTAAACTCAAGCTGCAAGGCTTACAGTAAACTGGATAGACGCTTTCAGAATTTGGAACCAGGCTGATAGGCTGTATGGATGTGAGAGTTGGACTGTGAAGAAGGCTGAGCGCCCAAGAATTGATGCTTTTGAATTGTGGTGTTGGAGAAGACTCTTGAGAGTCCCTTGGACTGCAAAGAGATCCAACCAGTCCATTCTGAAGGAGATCAGCCCTGGGATTTCTTTGGAAGGAATGATGCTCAAGCTGAAACTCCAGTACTTTGGCCACCTCATGTGAAGAGTTGACTCATTGGAGAAGACTCTGATGCTGGGAGGGATTGGGGGCAAGAGGAGAACGGGATGACAGAGGATGAGATGGCTGATGGCATCACAGACTCGATGGACATGAGTCTGAGTGAACTCCGGGAGTTGGTGATGGACAGGGAGGCCTGGCGTGCTGCGATTCATGGGGTCGCAAAGTCAGACACGACTGAGCGACTGAACTGAACTGAACTGATAGGCTTAAATCTAGTTTTTATTGCTTAATACCTATTTGACTTCTCTAAGTTGCAACATCTTGTTTGAAAAATAGATCTAATAATAGCTCTTGCCTCCTAGAATTATTGTGAAAATTAAAAGAGATAATACATACAAATTGCCTGATGTAATGCATGACACATAGATGCATCCCTCTAAACAGACTAAAAGAAAATGACCAGTATTCTTTTAATAGATTAACTCTTGGTACTGGGTGTGGCACAGGACTGACTTTCTGGCTTCTACGGACTTGTAAAACTCAAGATATATGGAAAAGATTTCTGTCATTGGGCTTCTTAAGCTTCAAGAAGCCGAAATGTCCCAGGGGGAAGCTTACATTCTAGATTTTCTGGGACCAAACCATTTATGCTATAAAAGGAAGGAGAAGCAAGGTGAATTTCTTCTGAATAAGAGGAAAGCTGGTTTTATGTGCTATGATGATGGTAACAATGACAGCCATTTCCCTAAGCAAGTTAACTATTAACTCAGATGTGAGATTAAAAACAACACACTTTTTCCCCCTGAGTCCTGAAAACCTTGAAGTGGGGACTAAGGAAAGGAACGGGCTTGAGACCTGAATGTCTACAGAATGCTCTTCTAATTGTTATGTCGCTACAAACTTAATGCTCACATTGTGTGCACATTTTTATTTCAGACTTGAAATAATAATTTATTAATTTAATTATGGTAGGCAATTAAAAATGGTGACTACTACTTTCTGTTCAGAAATCTGAATTGACCAGCTGCTAGTAAGGAGATTGAATTTGCAATCAACAACTTCCCAACAAACAAAAATCCAGTAAAGTGGTAAATTTACTTTTACTGGTAAAATTCTTTACTGGTAAATTTTACCAACTATTCAAAGAATATATAATATCAATCTTTCTTAAACTCTTCTAAAAAATAAGAGAAAGGAACTCCTGCAAACTGTTCTCTAAGGCCAGGAGTACACTATTACCAAAGCCACACTCAGAGATCAGATCAGTCTCTCAGTCGTGTCCGACTCTTTGCAACCCCATGAATCGCAGCATGCCAGGCCTCCCTGTCCATCACCAACTCCCGGAGGTCACTCAGACTCGCATCCATCGAGTCAGTGATGCCATCCAGCCATCTCATCCTCTGTCGTCCCCTTCTCCTCCTGCCCCCAATTCCTCCCAGCATCAGAGTCTTCTCCAATGAGTCAACTCTTCACATGAGGTGGCCAAAATACTGGAGTTTCAGCTTGAGCATCATTCCTTCTAAAGAAATCCCAGGGCTGATCTCCTTCAGAATGGACTGGTTGGATCTCCTTGCAGTCCAAGGGACTCTCAAGAGTCTTCTCCAACACCACAGTTCAAAAGCATCAATTCTTCGGCACTCAGCCTTCTTCACAGTCCAGCTCTCACATCCATACATGACCACAGGAAAAACCATAGCCTTGACTAGGCGAACCTTTGTTGGCAAAGTAATGTCTCTGCTTTTGAATATGCTATCTAGGTTGGTCATAACTTTCCTTCCAAGGAGTAAGCGTCTTTTAATTTCATGGCTGCACTCACCATCTGCAGTGATTTTGGAGCACAAAAAAATAAAGTCTGACACTGTTTCCACTGCTTCCCCATCTATTTCCCATGTAGTGATGGGACCAGATGCCATGATCTTCGTTTTCTGAATGTTGAGCTTTAAGCCAACATTTTCACTCTCCACTTTCACTTTCATCAAGAGGCTTTTTAGTTCTTCTTTACTTTCTGCCATAAGGGTGGTGTCATCTGCATATCTGAGGTTATTGATACTTCTCCCGGCAATCTTGATTCCAACTTGTGTTTCTTCCCGTCCAGCGTTTCTCATGATGTAATCTGCATATAAGTTAAATAAACAGGGTGACAATATACAGCCTTGACGTACTCCTTTTCCTATTTGGAACCAGTCGGTTGTTCCATGTCCCTGACCTGCATACAGATTTCTCAAGAGGCAGATCAGGTGGTCTGGTATTCCCATCTCTTGAGGAATTTTCCACAGTTTATTGTGATCCACACAGTCAAAGGCTTTGGCATAGTCAATAAAGCAGAAATAGATGCTTTTCTGGAACTCTCTTGCTTTTTCCATGATCCAGCAGATGTTGGCAATTTGATCTCTGGTTCCTCTGCCTTTTCTAAAACCAGCTTGAACATCAGGAAGTTCATGGTTCACATATTGCTGAAGCCTGGCTTGGAGAATTTTGAGCATTACTTTACTAGCGTGTGAGATGAGTGCAATTGTGTGGTAGTTTGAGCATTCTTTGGCATTGCCTTTCTTTGGGATTGGGAAGAAAACTGACCTGTGGCCAGTCCTGTGGCCACTGCTGAGTTTTCCAAATTTGCTGGCATATTGAGTGCAGCACTTTCACAGCATCATCCTTCAGGATTTGGAATAGCTCCACTGGAATTCCATCACTTCCACTAGCTTTGTTCATAGTGATGCTTTCTAAGGCTCACTTGACTTCACATTCCAGGATGTCTGGCTCTAGGTCAGTGATCACACCATCATGATTATCTGGGTCGTGAAGATCTTTTTTGTACAGTTCTTCTGTGTATTCTTGCCACCTCTTCTTAATATCTTCTGCTTCTGTTAGGTCCATATCATTTCTGTCCTTTATCGAGCCCATCTTTGCATGAAATCTTCCTTTGGTATCTCTGATTTTCTTGAAGAGATCCCTCGTCTTTCCCATTCTGTTGCTTTCCTCTATTTCTTTGCACTGATCGCTAAAGAAGGCTTTCTTATCTCTTCTTGCTCTTCTTTAGAACTCTGCATTCAGATGTTTATATCTTTCCTTTTCTCCTTTGCTTTTCGCTTCTCTTCTTTTCACAGCTATTTGTAAGGCCTCCTCAGACAGCCATTTTGCTTTTTTGCATTTCTTTTCCATGGGGATGGTCTTGATCCCTGTCTCTTGTACAATGTCACAAATGTCTGTCCATAGTTCATCAGGCACTAGATCTATCAGATCTAGGCCCTTCAATCTATTTCTCACTTCCACTGTATAATCATAAGGGATTTGATTTAGGTCATACCTGAATGGTCTAGTGGTTTTCCCGACTTTCTTCAATTTCAGTCTGAATTTGGCAATAAGGAGTTCATGGTCCGAGCCACAGTCAGCTCCTGGTCTTGTTCTTGCTGATTGTATAGAGCTTCTCCATCTTTGGCTGCAAAGAATATAATCGATCTGATTTCGGTGTTGACCATCTGGTGATGTCCATGTATAGAGTCTTCTCTTGTGTTGTTGGAAGAGGGTATTTGCTATGACCAGTGCATTTTTTTGGCAGAACTCTATTAGTCTTTGCCCTGCTTCATTCTGTATTCCAAGGCCAAATTTGCCTGTTACTCCAGGTGTTTCTTAACTTCCTACTTTTGCATTCCAGTCCCCTATAATGAAAAGAACATCTTTTTTGGGTGTTAGTTCTAAAAGGTCTTGTAGGTCTTCACAGAACCGTTCAACTTCAGCTTCTTCAGCATTACTGGTTGGGGCATAGACTTGGATTACTGTGATATTGAATGGTTTGCCTTGGAAACGAACAGAGATCATTCTGTCGTTTTTGAGATTGCATCCAAGTACTGCATTTCGGACTCTTTCGTTGACCATGATGGCCACTCCGTTTCTTCTGAGGGATTCCTGCCCACAGTAGTAGATATAATGGTCCTCTGAATTAAATTCACCCATTCCAGTCCATTTTAGTTTGCTAATTCCTAGAATGTCCACATTCACTCTTGCCATGTCTTGTTTGACCACTTCCAATTTGCCTTGATTCATGGACCTGACATTCCAGGTTCCTATGCAATATTGCTCTTTACAGCATCAGACTTTGCTTCTATCACCAGACACATCCACAGCTGGGTATTCCTTTTGCTTTGGCTCCATCCCTTCATTCTTTCTGGAGTTATTTCTCCACTGATCTCCAGTAGCCTATTGGGCCCCTACTGACCTGGGGAGTTTCTCTTTCAGTACCCTATCATTTTGCCTTTTCATACTGTTCATGGGGTTCTCAAGGCAAGAATACTGAAGTGGTTTGCCATTCTCTTCTCCAGCGGACCACACCCTGTCAGATCTCTCCACCATGACCCGCCCATCCTGGGTTGCCCCATGGGCATGGCTTAGTTTCATTGAGTTAGACAAGGCTGTAGTCCTAGTGTGATTAGATTGACTAGTTTTCTGTGAGTATGGTTTCAGTGTGTTTGCCGTCTGATGCCCTCTTGCAACACCTACCGTCTTACTTGGGTTTCTCTTACCTTGGGCGTGGGGTATCTCTTCCTGGCTGCTCCAGCAAAGCACAGCCATCACACCTTACCTTGGATGAGGGGGTCTCTCCTCACCGCTGTCCTTCCTGACCTTGGAGGAGGGGTATCTCCTCACCGCCGCCCTTCCTGACCTCAGTCGTGGGGTAGCTCGTCTGGGCCGCGCTTAGTGCGCCGGTTGCAGCCGCCGACGGGCCCTTGGTGCACGGGTCGCAGCCGCCCAGGCGCCCTTGGTGTGCTGGTCGCAGCCGCCGAGGATGCCATATACAAATAAAATTACAATCCAGTATCCCTGATGAACATAGATGCAAAATTGTCAACAAAATATTAGGAAACTGAATTCAACAATACATTAACAGTATCATACATCATGATCAGGTGGGACTCATTCCAAGGATGCAAAGATCTTCAACATCCACAAATCAGTATGATACACCACAGTAACAAAACGAAGGATGAAAATTGCATGATCATCTCAACAGATGCATAAATAGCATCTGACAAAATTCCATATCCAGTTATGATAAAAACTCAGTGAAGCAGGTATCAGATCAGATCAGATCAGATCAGTCGCTCAGTCGTGTCCGACTCTTTGCGACCCCATGAACCGCAGCACGCCAGGCCTCCCTGTCCATCACCAGCTCCCGGAGGTCACTCAGACTCATACCCATCGAGTCAGTGATGCCATCCAGCCATCTCATCCTCTGTCGAAGCAGGTATAGAAGGACCATAACATAATAAAGGCCATATATGACAAGACCACAGCTAATGTCATTCTCAACAGTGAAAAACTGAAATTTTTTCCTCTAAGATCAGAAACAAGACAAAGATATTTTGCCTACTCTCTCCAATTTTACTGAACATGGTATTGGAAATCCTATTTGGAGCAACTGACCTTCCTGGTTATTATTTTACTTTAAAATTGAATTTTTAAAGTAATAAACCAAAGAGAATAAAAAGAAAAATATAAACAACACATGTAGTACAACGATATGAAAAACATAAATAAGCAACAGTGGTAAAGATAGTTACCTAGCTAAATATGAGAATCGGTATAACGCACTGTCTAATATAACTTCATATTGTATAATAGTATGTAGAATAATAACAAGCTTTCCTGATGGCTCAGATGGCAGGCATTAATCCCTAGGTTGGGAACATCCTCTGGAGAAGGGAATGGCTACTCAATCCAATATTCTTGTTGTGCCTGTCCTTTTAGTACTATATGATTTTTTTTACAACATGCATAGTACATATAATCTAGTTTAATAAATACAAAATGTATAAATATGCAACTGAGGCAATAACAACACGAAGGAGGTGAGAAGCTTTAAATGTGCTGAGATTTAGCATCCAATTTAAATTAAGTTGGAATGTGAAAAAAGTGGTGACTACTATATTTGTGTCTCCTTAAGAAACTTGCCAGTTTTCTTATCCATTCTGGCATATTGTGTATGTGTGTGAGAGAGAGAAAGAAAGGGACAGACAGACAGATTGAAAGAGAGAGAGACAGAGGAGGAGGGTGCAGCAGGGGAAGAACGGAACGTGAGTCAGGCAACCTTCTGCCACACTAAGGGGCCAGAGAACACAGAACTTAAAATATACTCTTCTAGGAACTATATGTTTTAAAATTTCCATAGCAACCCCTATTGCCTTAAACAATACAAGTTAAAGGCTTTTCTTTTGTTTTTAATTTTAACTCTTTTTTTAATCAAAATAATACTTGTGCTTGGTAAAAAAAATTCAAATAATACAGAAAAACTCACAAGCACTGATTGTTTCCCAGCCAGCTCTGAATATATTGTAATTTCTTTGAATTGTTTCTGTACTTAGTTCTTTGGCTAGTAATTTCCACAAGTATTATTACTATAATTATAACTATATATCCTGATTATCATTTATATTTGTCAGTTAACTCATGAGAAATGAGAAGTTAACTCACATTAACTTCTTCTTTCCCATCATCTTGCCAATATTTAGTATTTGCATTATTTTAAATTCTTCTATTAGTCACTTTTGTAATATTAAATAATACAATTACATATTTGTTTCCATCAACTTTCGATGGTGTCATTCCAACTTGGAAAATGAGCCTACCCATCCTCTACATACTTCCCCAACCCCAGAGGCCACCTTCCACCAGGTACATATTATTTTACATTATCAAATGTTTTTTGACAATTATATGTTGCCCTAAAATTTCACCAATATTCCTCCTGTGTCCTTGAATTGACTCAAATTTGAAAATTAAAAAAATAATGTTTACATTAGTTTAACAATGCAAATATTATTTACTGCTTGGCTAGGTAATATATTAGGATTGCTTCTCTATAGGTTCTGTAGTTCCAGGGTTGAGCCACTATCAAGAGGCTGTCCCTAGCATCAAAGCCAAATAGATTTTCCTTTTTTCCTCTAGGTCATTTGCTTAAATTGACACCATATTTGGTTTGCCTCTTATTTCACCACACTTTTCTTACAGTTTTTGTTTTTCCCAGAGTCCTTTCTGCCCCTCTTTTATTTGATAGGAAGGGGAATTTCAGTCTCATCATTCCTTGATTATTTCGATCACATGTTTTATTTCAATGCCTCTTTTCTCCTGAACTTGTCTGGTCTGTTCTTCCAGTCAGGACTGGAGCTCTCTAGATCTGCTGCAAATATCCGGAAATTCCCATCTTGTTTTATTTGGTTGAATTGATTGTTTCTTGAATCCTCTATCTTTCCTTTTCTTTTTTATTCTAATTGTGCTGGAGTGCATCCTCCAGTGACTAAGACAAGTTGCTTACAAATTACATTTTCTGAGTGCTTTCATGGTTTAATATTCTCCCATTATTGGCCAGATAGAGAGTTTTAGGATGAAAATAAATTTTTTCAACATCCTCAAAGCACCGCAGCTTTTGTTTTCTAGCATCCAGCTGCTCTTTAGAAGCCTGATGACAGAGTGATTCTCATTCCTTTGCACACAAACCGTTGTATCTTTCTGAAAGCTTTGGGGAATCTTCTCTTTTTAGTGTTTAATGATTTCATGAGGATGTATCCAGGCGTAGGTCTTTTTAAATTCATTGTGCTGAACATGCTACCCAGTTTTCAGTTCCAGGAATTTCTCCTCTCTTTATAATATAATTTCCTTCCTTATCTCTCCTCTTTTCTGAAGTTCTTATTAACAGGACAATGGCTTTCTTGGGTTGCTCTTCTAATGTCTCACTTTAAAATTTCATATATTTTATATCTCTTTAACTTATTCTACATTTTAAGATACTTTCTCAATTTTGTGGATCCTTCAGTTGAATGTCAGTCCATTTTAATATCTGAGGGTTCTTTCTTCTCTGATTGTTCCATTTTATAGACCATCTGTGTCAACTATGGAGGTGCCCTGTTCAAATCTCCTTTCAAGAAGAATCTGCTGGAAAGAGTTCCGTTACTAAGAGCCTCCGGATGCAGTACTGATGGAGTCCACTGCAGCATTCGACCCCAGCTCCCCTTCCTGGGAAGCTCCCAGGCAATGCTGAGCACAGTGGGGTGGTCACGCACCCCAGTGGGCTGGCTGAGACCTTCTTAGATTGCACTGCAGTCTGGAAAAGGAACTCTTTTTCTCCAATCCTCTATTTTCCCCCTTTCCTTTCAAAGCTGGTAAAGGTTCTACATCACAGTCTGAAGGTTCTCTTGGCTTACTCCCTCTCCCCTTTATCTTTCATAGGTGTTGCCTCCACTACATCTTTTATATCAATATTTCTTACTTCATCTTGGCTTCTGCTTCCCTGAGGACTGAGGTTGGCAGAGCATCCTATTAATGCTTTATGGATATACTATCTTCTCACAACTCACTGAATGTATTTTACTTATTCTTATAATGTCCAATACAGCTAACAGAATGCATTTTAGCTAGTAGGCTCAAATCACATGTAGTAAACTAAAATTAGGAAAAAGAAGCCATTAACACATCAAAAAAAGTAAAGAAGAGGGTTAGGTGCACACACACCCCAAATTTCCAGAGGAGGCAAAATTTTTAATAAGTCTAAGAGATGAAATAAAATAGCAATAGTATGTGAAAGTATGATCCTGTTTCAACTGCTACTACAACATACAATTTCCAGATTTTGTGGCAAGATATGCTGGTTCCTCATTCAGATAATTTTCAGCAGGAATCACACAGTGCCTAACGCTTCTAGTTATCACAGTCCTTGCCCATGTCTTGTCTTGCCACTGAATTCTAGAATTGTTGAAGGCAGGGACCTTGTCTCCTTTTCAGTGACCTATAATACTAGAAGTGATTATTGTTGCTCTTAATTGTCTGCTAACCATATGCCAGGTAAGGTGATAATACTTCACAGCCATTGTTTCAGTGAGTCTGTGCAAATATCCAAATTTGCATGAGAGAAACACTAAATCTCAGAGAGGTGATGTAAATGGACCACATTACACTAGTCAGGAGGAGACACACACCTGCTCCCCGGCCCTTTGCTCTCAGTCACATCCATGCAGTGAGTCTGCCTGTGCTCAGCATGTAGAGGACAATCAATAGCTTCACTCATACATACAAACAGGTCATCAAAACCTCACTGAATGCCCAGAAATAAACCCACGCACCTATGGTTACCTTATTTTTGACAAATGAGGCAAGAGTATACAATGGGGCAAAGACAGTCTTTTCAATAAATGGTGCTGGGAAAAGTGGACAGATCAGATGAGTTGCTCAGTCATGTCCAACTTTTTGTGACCCCATGAATCAAAGCACACCAGGCCTCCCTGTCCATCACCAACTCTCGGAGTTCACTCAGACTCACGGCCATCGAGTCAGTGATGCCATCCAGCCATCTCATCCTCTGTCGTCCCCTTCTCCTCTTGCCCCCAATCCCTCCCAGCATCAGAGTCTTTTCCAATGAGTCAACTCTTCGCATGAGGTGGCCAAAGTACTGGAGTTTCAGCTTTAGATCAGTCCTTCCAAAGAAATCCCAGGGCTGATCTCCTTCAGAATGGACTGGTTGGATCTCCTTGCAGTCCAAGGGACTCTCAAGAGTCTTCTCCAACACCACAGTTCAAAAGCATCAATTCTTCGGCGCTCAGCCTTCTTCACAGTCCAACTCTCACATCCATACATGACCACTGGAAAAACCATAGCCTTGACTAGACGGACCTTTGTTGTCAAAGTGATGTCTCTGCTTTTGAATATGCTATCTAGGTTGGTCATAACTTTCCTTCCAAAGAGTAAGTGTCTTTTAATTTCATGGCTGCAGTCACCATTTGTAGTGATTTTGGAGCCGAGAAAAATAAAGTCGGGCACTGTTTCCATTGTTTCCCCATCTATTTCCCATGTAGTGATGGGACCAGATGCCATGATCTTCATTTTCTGAATCATGAGCTTTAAGCCCACTTTTTCACTCTCCACTTTCACTTTCATCAAGAAGCTTTTTAGTTCCTCTTCACTTTCTGCCATAATGGTGGTGTCATCTGCATATCTGAGGTTACTGGTATTTCTCCGGGCAACCTTGATTCCAGCTTGTGTTTCTTCCAGTCCAGCATTTCTCATGATGTACTCTGCATGTAAGTTAAATAAACAGGGTGACAATATACAGCCTTGACGTACTCCTTTTCCTATTTGGAACCAATCGGTTGTTCCATGTCCAATTCTAACTGTTGCTTCCTGACCTGCATACAGATTTCTTAAGAGGCAGATCCTGGTATTCCCATCTCTTTCAGAATTGTCCACAGTTGATTGTCATCCACACAGTCAAAGGCTTTGGCATAGTCAATAAAGCAGAAATAGATGTTTTTCTGGAACTCTCTTGCTTTTTCCATGATCCAGCGGATGTTGGCAATTTGATCTCTGGTTCCTCTGCCTTTTCTAAAACCAGCTTGAACATCAGGAAGTTCATGGTTCACATATTGCTGAAGCCTGGCTTGGAGAATTTTGAGCATTACTTTACTAGCGTGTGAGATGAGTGCAATTGTGTGGTAGTTTGAGCATTCTTTGGCATTGCCTTTCTTTGGGATTGGGATGAAAACTGACCTTTTCCAGTCCTGTGGCCACTGCTGAGTTTTCCAAATTTGCTGGCATATTGAGTGCAGCACTTTCACAGCATCATCCTTCAGGATTTGGAATAGCTCAACTGGAATTCCATCACCTCCACTAGCTTTGTTCCTAGTGATGCTTTCTAAGGCCCACTTGACTTCACATTCCAGGATGTCTGGCTCTAGGTCAGTCATCACACCATCGTGATTATCTGGGTCGTGAAGATCTTTTTTGTACAGTTCTCCTGTGTATTCTTGCCACCTCTTCTTAATATCTTCTGCTTCTGTTAGGTCCATATCATTTCTGTCCTTTATCGAGCCTATCTTTGCATGAAATCTTCCTTTGGTATCTCTGATTTTCTTGAAGAGATCTCTAGTCTTTCCCATTCTGTTGTTTTCCTCTATTTCTTTGCATTGATCGCTGAAGAAGGCTTTCTTATCTCTTCTTGCTATTCTTTGGAACTCTGCATTCAGATGTTTATATCTTTCCTTTTCTCCTTTGCTTTTCGCTTCTCTCTTCTTTTCACAGCTATTTGTAAGGCCTCCTCAAATAGCCATTTTGCTTTTTTGCATTTCTTTTCCATGGGGATGGTCTTGATCCCTGTCTCCTGTACAATGTCACAAATGTCTGTCCATAGTTCATCAGGCACTCTATCTATCAGATCTAGGCCCTTAAATCTATTTCTCACTTCCACTGTATAATCATAAGGGATTTGATTTAGGTCATACCTGAATGGTCTAGTGGTTTTCCTTACTTCCTTCAATTTAAGTCTGAATTTGGCAATAAGGAGTTCATGGTCTGAGCCACAGTCAGCTCCTGGTCTTGTTTTTGCTGACTGTATAGAACTTCTCCATCTTTGGCTGCAAAGAATATAATCGATCTGATTTCAGTGTTGACCATCTGGTGATGTCCATGTTTAGAGTCTTCTCTTGTGTTGTTGGAAGAGGGTATTTGCTACGACCAGTGCATTTTCTTGGCAAAACTCTGTTAGTCTTTGCCCTGCTTCATTCCATATTCCAAGGCCAAATTTGCCTGTTACCTCAGGTGTTTTTTAACTTCCTACTTTTGCATTCCAGTCCCATATAATGAAAAGGACATCTTTTTTGGGTGTTAGTTCTAAAAGGTCTTGTAGGTCTTCATAGAACCATTCAACTTCAGCTTCTCCAGCGTTACTGATTGGGGCATAGACTTGGATTACTGTGATATTGAATGGTTTGCCTTGGAAACAAACAGAGATCATTCTGTCATTTTTGAGATTGCATCCAAGTACTGCATTTCGGACTCTTTTGTTGACCATGATGGCTACTCCATTTCTTCTGAGGGATTCCTGCCCGCAGTAGTAGATATAATGGCCATCTGAATTAAATTCACCCATTCCAGTCCATTTCAGTTCACTGATTCCTAGAATGTCGACATTCACTCTGGCCATCTCTTGTTTGACCACTTCCAATTTGCCTTGATTCATGGACCTGACATTTCAGGTTCCTGAGAAATTTGTATGCAGGTCAGGAAGCAACAGTTAGAACTGGACATGGAACAACCGATTGGCTCCAAATAGGACAAGGAGTAAGTCAAGGCTGTATATTGTCACCCTGTTTATTTAACTTATATGCAGAGTACATCATGAGAAATGCTGGACTGGAAGAAACACAAGCTGGAAACAAGATTGCTGGGACAAATATCAATAACCTCAGATATGCAGATGACACCACCCTTATGGCAGAAAGTGAAGAGGAACTAAAAAGCCTCTTGATGAAAGTGAAAGTAGAGAGTGAAAAGGTTGGCTTAAAGCTCAACATTCAGAAAACGAAGATCATGGCATCTGGTCCCATCACTGCATGGGAAATAGATGGGGAAACAGTGGAAACAGTGTCAGACTTTCTTTTTCTGGGCTCCAAAATCACTGCAGATGGTAACTGCAGCCATGAAATTAAAAGACGCTTACTCTTTGGAAGGAAAGTTATGACCAACCTAGATAGCATATTCAAAAGCAGAGACATTACTTTGCCAACAAAGGTCCGTCTAGTCAAGGCTATGGTTTTTCCTGTGGTCATGTATGGATGTGAGAGCTGGACTGTGAAGAAGGCTGAGCGCCGAAGAATTGATGCTTTTGAACTGTGGTGTTGGAGAAGACTCTTGAGAGTCCCTTGGACTGCAAGGAGATCCAACCAGTCCATTCTGAAGGAGATCAGCCCTGGGATTTCTTTGGAAGGACTGATCTAAAGCTGAAACTCCAGTACTTTGGCCACCTCATGCGAAGAGTTGACTCATTGGAAAAGACTCTGATGCTGGGAGGGATTGGGGGCAAGAGGAGAAGGGGACAACAGAGGATGAGATGGCTGGATGGCATCACTGACTCGATGGACCTGAGTCTGAGTGAACTCTGGGAGTTGGTGATGGACAGGGAGGCCTAGCGTGCTGTGATTCATGGGGCCACAAAGAGTCAGACACAACTGAGCGACTGATCTGATCTGATGCAATATTGCTTTTTACAGCATCGGACCTTGCTTCTATCACCAGTCACATCTACAGCTGGGTATTGTTTTTGCTTTTGAAATTAGAACAATTTCTAACACCATGCACAAAGATAAACTCAAAATAGATTAAAGGCCTAAATGTAAGGCCAAAACTGTAAAACTCTTAGAGGAAAACATAGGCAGAACATTTGATGACATAAGTCAAAGCAAGATCCTATAATACCCTCCTCCTAGAGTAACAGAAATAAAAACCAAAGTAAACAAGTGGGACCTGATTAAACTTAAAAGCTTTCGCACAGCAAAGCAAACTATAAGCAAGGTGAAAAGACAACCCTCAGAATGGGAGAAAATAATAGCAAATGAAATAACTGACAAAGGATTAATTTGCAAAATACACAAGCAGCTCATACAACTCAATATCAGAAAAACAAACAATCCAGTCAAGACGTGGGGAAAAGACCTAAACAGACATTTCTCCAAAGAAGACATACAGATGGCTAACAAACACTTGAAAAGATGCTCAACATCACTCATTATCAGAGAAATACAAATCAAAACTACAATGAAATATCACCTCACTCTAGTCAGAATGGCCCTCATCAAAAAGTCTACAAACGATAAATGCTGGAAAGCGGGTGGAAAAGTGGGAACTCTCTTGCTCTGTTGGTGGGAATTGAAATTGATACAGCCACTATGGAAGACGGTATAGAGACTCCTTAAAAAACTAAGAATAAAACCACCATATGACCCAGCAATCTCACTCCTAGGCATCTACCCTGAGGAAACCAAAACTGAAAGAGAAACATGTATCCCATTGTTCATTGCAACACTATTTAAAATAGCTAGAACATGGAGGCAACCTAAGATGTCCATCGACAGATGAATGGATGAAGTTGTGGTACACGTACACAAAGAAATATTACTCAGCCATAAAAAAGGAACACATTTCAATCAGTTCTAATGAAGTGGATGAACCTAGAACCTACTATATAAAGTGAAGTGAGTCAGAAGGAGAAAGATAAATACTGTATTCTAACACATATATATGGAATCTAGAAAAATAATACTGAAGGATTTACTTACAGGGCAGCAATGGAGAAACAGACATAGAGAATAGACTTATGGACATGGGAGAGGGGAGGAGAGGGTGAGATGTATGGAGTGAGTAACATGGAATTACCATATGTAAAATAGATAGCCACCAGAATTTGCTGTGTGACTCAGGAAACTCAAACAGGGACTCTGGATCAACCCAGAGGGATGGGATGGGGAGGGACATGGGAAAGAGTTTCAAAGGGAGGGGATATTTATACATATAGGATATGTATACCTATGGCTGATTCATGTTGAGGTTTGACAGAAAACAACAAAATTCTGTAAAGCAATTATCCTTCAATAAAAAAATAAATAAATTTTTAGAAAAAAACCTCATTGAATCTCAAGTAACACATCCTCATTAGATTTGAGATGGGGTGGGAATACATGAATAGGGCTAAGGAAGCCGCATACATTTTGAAATGATCTTCCAAAGAAGCACACTGTTTATCAATATCGAATCTTATCTCATTTGAAGTTTTCTGACCCTGTGGAGCTTGAATAATGAGTCACTTTTTAATCTTTGAAATTCAGATGCAGATTAGATGGCAGAACATAACAAGTCTTTTATTTTTCCTCTTCTGTCTTGTAGGGCCTTGGTGAGAGAGGAGGTAATATGTTAACATTCACATAACATATTCTCTTATAGGAAACCATCTCTTTATTTATCTGAGCTTCTCCCCATGCCCCTGGAGAAGTAATTAGACCAAATCATTAACCTCTTCTGGAGCTGTTAATGAGTCAGTTTTCTTTATATGAAAGAAAGATTTTGGGAAAAAGAAAATGTCACTGGTTCAGAATCAAAATAAATAAGTTTATAAAGAAAATATGCAGAGGAGATTTGGTGGCAAGTTTTGTGATCTTTTCCCCCAATAGTCACAAGTATGAGGATTTACAAAAATAAATGTTTTCCTTTTTGTTCTTGGAATTCCTTTGTGCATCATACATAGCTCATCAAGCATTGCTTGTCATGACAGTTACAACTTTGCATCTGCTGTTTATTAAAAGTTAGGATTTGCCCAGGAATTGAATATGTGTCTCCTCTCTCCTGGAGTTGTATAGTTGTTTGGAGGCAAAATTGCATTTGCCTTACCTCCTAATCTTTGTTACTACCAGCCCATAGTACCATAACATGTGTATTCAGCTCCCTGAACTTATCCCTTCAGAAGTTATCAGAGATTAGTAGTCACAACCCCAAAATATGAAGTGGTGATTCCAATATTTAGAATTGAGCCGTGACTTGGACAAGGGACTGGTATGAACAGAATGCTTGGAAACTAAGGCAGGGTAGTGCCAGGGTACTATTTCAGTTGTGACCAACCTAAGGGTCCTTGAAAAATATTGCTGATGTTTAGCTTGTCTGTTTGAAAGTATCACATGCCTAATATGGAGCCAATCAAGATCGCTCTTTCCCCAAACTAATTTAATGCCAATAAAACTTTCAAAATTTAAAATATTTTAAAAAATTATTTCTTTATTTTATGTTTGGCTGCGCTGGGTCTTTGTTGCTGGGTGGGCTTTTCTCTAGTGGTCAGCGGGGGCTACTCTGTTTGTGGTGCACAGGCTGCTCATCACAGAGGCTTCTCGTTGCAGAGCACAGGCTCTAGAAACACAGGCTTCAGCAGTTGCAGCACATGGGCTTAGTAGTTGCCGTGTTGGGGCTCAATGGCACACAAACTTCAGTAGTTGTGGCAACACAGACTCAGCTGTGGCTCATGGGCTTATTTGCTCCATGGCATATGGAATCTTCCTGGACAAGGGATCAAAACCGTATCCCCTGCATTGGCTACAGACTGGGAGAAAATATTTGCAAAAGACACATCTGATAAAAGACTATTATCCAAAATATATAAGGAACTTAAAAAAACCAGCAGTAAGAAAATGAGCAGTTCAATCAAAAATGGGCAAAAGATCTGAACAAACAATATCACCAACATAGATATACAGAGGGCAACTTAGCTTATGAAAAGATTTTCAATGTCATCAGATCGTTTTATTTGCAAATTAAAACAATAATTAACAGAATCACATAAAAAGTAGAGATGCTAAAGGTAAAACGAGTATTAATAGACTTCTACAAGAAAAAGCTGGGAGAAGGCAATGGCACCCAACTCCAGCACTTCTGCCTGGAAAATCCCACGGATGGAGGAGCCTGGTAGGCTGCAGTCCATGGGGTCGCTGAGGGTCGGACACGACTGAGCGACTTCAATTTCACTTTCACTTTCATGCATTGGAGAAGGAAATGGCAACCCACTCCAGTGTTCTTGCCTGGAGAATCCCAGGGACGGTGGAGCCTGGTGGGCTGCCGTCTATGGGGTCACACAGAGTCGGACACGACTGAAGTGACTTAGCGGCGGTAGCGGCGACAAGAAGCAGCAAGATTTTGTAGTACACAACGTATTTTGAGATATGCTGTAAATATATTCCCTATAGGAGTCCTTTCTCTTTGCTGTTCTCCCTAGGCATCTGACTAGTTAAAGTGTAAATAAATCAATAAAACAATAATGAGATACCACTACACACCTATTAGAATGGCTAAAATGTGAAACATTGGCAACACCAAATGTTGGCAAGGATATGGAGCAATAACAATCTTCATCCTGGTGGGAATACTAAAATGGAGCAGCTGCTTTGGAACTTTGGAAGGTAATTTGGCAGCTTCTTTCAAAGCTAGACATACTCTCACAATATGATTCAACAATTTCTCTCTTTGGCATTTACCCAAGTGAGTTGAAAACTAACGTCCATACAAAAATCTGCGTACAGATGTTTATAGCAGCTTATCATAATTACCAAAAGATGAAAGCAACCAAGATGTCTTTCAGTAGGTGAATATATAAATAAACGTGTGGTATATCCAGACATTGGAATGTTATTCAGCACTAAAAATAAATGAGGGCTTCCCTGGTGGCTCAGATGGTAAAGAATCTGCTTGCAATGCAAGAGACACAGGTCCGATCCCTGGGTCTGGAAGATCCCCTGGAGAAGGAAATGGCAACCCACTCTGGTATTCTTGCCTGGGAAATCCCATGGACAGAGGAGCCTGGTAGGCTACAGTCCATGGGGTCACAAAGAGTTGGACACAACTTAATAACTTAACAACAAAATAAATAAATAAATGAGCTCTCAAGCCATGAAAAAACATGGCGAAAAAAGCCAATATGAAAAGGCTGCATACCATATGATCCCAAAGATATGAAACCCTAGAATAAGGGAAACTACAGAGATGCTAAAAATATCATTTATCAATGGACATTTAAGTGTTCCCACATGTTGCTATTACAAATAGCATTAATGCTGCAATGAAAATGAGAAGGCAAATATTTGCACTTGATGTCAAGATCCTTATTTCAATTATTTTAGATAAATATTTAGAAATGAGACTGCTGGATCATATGGCACTTTTACTTTTTTAAGGGGTGTCCATACTGTCTTCCCAGAGAAGGTGATGGCACCCCACTCCAGTACTCTTGCCTGGAAAATCCCATGGACAGAGAAGCCTGGTGGGCTGCAGTCCATGGGATCGCTAGGAGTCGGACATGACTGAGTGATTTCACTTTCAGTTTTCACTTTCCTGCATTGGAGAAGGAAACGGCAATCCACTCCAGTGTTCTTGCCTGGAGAATCCCAGGGACAGGGGAACCTGGTGGGCTGCCGTCTATGGGGTCGCACAGAGTCGGACACGACTGAAGCGACACAGCAACAGCATACTGTCTTCCATAGGCACTGCACCATTTCACAGACCCACCAACAACCACAAGGGTTAACTTTTCTCAACATACTCATCAATTCTTGTTATCTCATTTTTAAAACATACTTAGTTGCTTCAGTCGTGTCCGATTCTTTGCAACCCTATGGATTGTAGCCTGCAAAGCTCCCGCGTCCATGGGATTCTCCAGGCAAGAGCACTGGAGTGGGTTGCCATGCCCTCCTCCAGGTGATCTTCCTGACCCAGGGATCCAACCTGCATCTCTTAAGTCTCCTGCATTGGGAGGCATGTTCTTGACCACTAGCACCACCTGGGAAGCCCCATTTTTAAAATAGGATTGCTTTTATGCCTTTGAATGGAAGAACTTCCTTGTATATTTTGGATCACAACCATTTATCAGATATGTGGCTTGTATATATATTCTCCCATGGGTTGCCTTGTCATTTTGTTTTTTTGTGTGTTATACAGAAACATTTTAGTTTGATGTAGTCTCACTTGACTATTTTTGCTTTTATTGTCTATGCTTTTGGTGTCATGTCCAAGAAATCATTCCCAGGAGCATTGTTCAACATTTTCCCCATATATTTTCTTCAAAGAGTAACTTTTTCAGGAGTTTCGTTTGTCTTTAAGCAATTTGTATAATGTTCAATAAGTATCTTTATTAAACAACCACAAACTGTCCATTCTCTACCTTAAACACTGCCCTGTTTCTGTGTTAGAGAAACCTTTGCCCTGGTTCTGGCCTTTTAGATATCCTGTCTCACTTTACAGCCTTTTTCTTTGATTCACTCTTGTTCCCATATAAATCCTACTCCTGGCTTCAGGATCCTAACTTCAACCCTAACTCTGACCTTTTGGACAAATGTTTGCATTTGTTTACTATTTGAACTTTTATGGTACTTAAATTTGAGTATGAATCCCACCCTAGCTTTGTCCTAGGAAATCACCCCTAACAAAGTACACTTGCCTATCATAAGGGCTATACCAACACTGGCTATCCCATAAATTAGGGGCGGGGGTGGCAGGTAGGAAGTTAAGATGGTGCACATTTTATGCAGAAAATATATTTATTTACACAATAAGAGAGTTGGCATCTGGGCATGATTTCCAACCAAAGTATGGAATTTATAAAAGAGTCATTTGACTTTCTAATGTGACATGATAAGCATGTCTCCTTGTAAAAGCATTTTACAGAAAAGCAGAATGGCACAACACCAGGATGACAGTAAAGACAGTGCTGTCAGTAACCATTGGAGCTGTTCGTGCAGCATTTAGGAGCTGATTGGTTCAAAGATGCTAATTATATATGTCCATATCTAGATACAGATATAGATATGGCTGCAAAAGCCATACGATTGGAACACTGAGGAAAGAAGGGCATTAGGGGTGCATTTCCAGCCTAAGGGGCACATGGATTTGACAACCAGAAGTAACTCGTCCTGATGTTTGGTCTTATCCAAGGTTTCTGCATTCTGTGCATTCTCAGTGTTTCCAACAGGCGGGGAAAATGAGGTATCATTACTGTGTTTTATAGTAACAGGCAGAATTTGTGCACCCAGACATGCTTAGCATTCAAAATAATTCACTATACATTGACATAGGAAAGAGAAAAGAAAAGGCTTTTAAAAAGTGAACATATCTCCTGACCTGAAAACTCTATAACCTGGCATTTCTAGCCATTAGCATGGAAATATGTACCTTTGTATCCCTCAGTATCATAGTTCTGCTTATTATTCTAGAAAATGCTTAACTTTAGACTGGTAATGTAATGTTCTTTTCTTACAAGTATATTTCCCCCTGGAATATATGTAAACCCATATACTATGAAAGTAACAAACATTTTTATTTCTTTTCCTCCTCCTCTTCTTCCTCCTACTTCTTTCTAATGAGTTGTAGAAAAATCAGTAGAAAGTGTGCTTAATATAGAGAATCAAGATCAAGAGAATACAAAGTCACACAAATTCAGCTTTGATACTCAGCTAATGACCATAGTAATAATTAATCAACAGTTTCAAAATGCCCTGTGTTGGGGATTAACATAGGCCATTGCCCTATGTTACTCTTATACGTGGACTGCGTAATTTATTTTGCTTCACAGCTATGTCTTAAGGGTCCTCCAAGGAGCGATAGCAAAAGCCACAAAAGAAAAGATGAAAGGAAATAACATTTATAAAGTACTTATATATACCAGCCCTGTGCTAGATGTATTATATACCTTAACTCTTATTCTTCTCAGGGCCTTATAAGATGAACACTAGTGTCCCAATGATGATGAAAGTCATGACAATGACCGTGGTGGTGATGATGAAGACAGTTATTAAGACTGTCTTTGTGACAGGCGTTGAACTATCTTCACTGGACTGATACTCATTTATTCAGTGCCCACATTGTGTGCCAGGCACTGTTTTAGGCACTTGAGATACATCAATGTACAAAACACACAAAAGTCCTGCCCATTATGAAGGTATACGTGGAGGAGAGAGTGACACTGGAGACGTCCAGGCAAGACACATCTACATAGGGAAGTAGAGAATATGTTAGAAGGGGAAAGTGCTTTGGAAAAATAATAGATCAGAGTACAGTGGGCCAAGATTGGGACTGTGGGGTTCAAGGTGCAATTTTAAATCAGATGTTTGTTGTGGCGGTAGGCTTACAAGTGTTGAGGTAGGCCTCAAGTGTTGAGGCCACTACATTTGAAGCAGCTGAAGAGGCTGGCCAAGTGAGTAAAAGAGAACTCCATGCAGAGGAACAGCTGGTGGAAAGGGTGTTTGGAATGTCCAGTGAGCTGCAAGGAGTCTAGTCTGTCTGGGCAGAGAGCAGTCCCATAGGCTAGATCGTATGAGGCCTTGCAGGCCAGCAGGAGGAATTTGACTTTTACTATGAATGAACTGATACATCACTGGAAATACTTGAGCAGACAAGTGACGTGGCCGAATATAAATTTTGGCATAATCGTTAAAGTTGTCATGCTGAGAATAATAACTCTACAATAGTTCTCTGAGGTTTCTAGAATTCCCACTTTACAAATGCTAAGTTGAGAAGTGGAAAAATCAAGTAACCTTTAAGTGAGTGATAAAGCCAAGGATCAAATCCAAACCAAGCACTGGCTGTCTTCCAGAGCTGGGCTCAGTTTAGGACCACCCTGAAAGAAGAGCTTCTCGGTTCATGTCAGTTCAAGTTCGTGATGACTGAAATACAGGTTTTAGGTATAGGAAGAGGCTGTCTGATCTATCTGGCCTGGTAGACTGAAGGCAAAAAAAAATGTAGTATTTCAGCAAATGACTACTGAGTTCCTATGTTTTAGTCACCATGTGAAGGATTGGAGACACAGACTTAGCCCTTAGCTAGATTTTGGTCTGAAAGGGGAGAGATGGACATTAACAAATACATGCAAAAAAGTATTAGAGGAATCATTTAAAAAGAATCTACAAGCTGCAGCTGAGACCAAGGTGAAAGCCTAAGAGTAGGTGGGTAGGCATAGTGTGTGGCTCTTGGCAGTTGTCAAAACCCTTTCTCATATTTAATGTTTTGTATTGTCTCATTGTCCACTGGCTCTGAGTTTGGTTTGAATAGCTTGAGAAGAAAGGTTTCTTTTCTCTTGGGGGACTTTCCAGGAAAAACAAGTGGAGATTTTCTCATTTAAAGCTTCCTCTCTGGGTGCTGCCTCTTACTAGGTTTTCAATTTCAGTCTGTTGAATTCTTCTATCTGGGATACATTGCAGACTGCTGGAAATCGAGAAAACAGAAGGGAACAGAAGGCTGTCTGAGCCTTTGATGTCAGTGAACTCTATTTCATGGTGTGTGTCTGTGTGTCTGTTTCATGGTGTGTGTGTATGTGTGTGTGTGTGTGTGTGTGTGCATGCACACACATCTCAGATTCTTAGAGAGTCTACCAGGGCCAAGAGGTCCATCCATGGGACTCCCTGAGGAAATTTCTTGGTTTAAGAAGCTTAATTGGTGTTACATCACCATGTAGGAGCTGGTGCTCTGTTGGATAAAGTATTCATGTTACCTTTCCAATTACCTCCAAGTGAATTCTTGACTCTCTGTGGCTTTTCCATCCTGCTGCCTTGGTGATGCCTTCAGACATAATTCTTTCAAGATTCCCAGCCAAGGCAGCACCATGAAATGGAAACAGGATGGCTTGTGGACCCCTGGTCTATGCTGGGGTAGAACTCCCAATCGTGAAATTTATTAAATTTGGTGACAGGGAAACCCATTCTCATCTGTAATTCAGACATGAAAGTGCCTACTTCACAGGGTGGTCTTGAATAAGATAACCCATGCAGTGGGCCAGGCTCAGTGAGTGTTAGCTAGTTGTAGGATCATTTCAGGGACAATGTCTTCTCACGTATGAACTGGCGGCAATTCTGAGCACTGGATCATACATAGCCTTGGCTGACAATAATAACAAGCCATCCTCCTGTGCAGGACTTCCAGAGGGCTGGCCGCTGTCTTGACCTGCCAGAAGGGAGTGGGTAGAAGGCAGAGGAACCGCAAGCCCCCGCTGAGGTTTCACCTTGGCTGCTTCCATCAGTAGCTTCACCCCAGGGATTGTGGAAATATTTTTGTGTTCCCGGAACCTCGTTCTGGGCACCATCCCAAGAGAACTTAGTGTCTAGAATGCTGTAGAGCTCAGACATTACAAGGCAAGAGAACTGTGCAGTGGACAGGAGCCTTCCTTGGAGAGTTTCTAAGGAGGGTGTGAGGAGATCATGGCCACAATCACTGACCCACACTGACTGAACATGTCCTTTCTCTGTGTCAGTTTACTGGGTGCCAAAATCGTCCAGTCCTTGGAGTCAGCTTAGTGCTTACTTATTCTCTGCTCCATTCTGTGGTAACAGTTGCTTAGACAGCATCCCTTTGACATAAGACATCAGATATAGATGTCAACCCCAAATGTCTGCGATGGCTGCTCCCTGGAAGAATCAATCACCGATTCATGGGCTTGAGGTTGAAGCAGAATCCAAACTCTTCAGCAAAATCCGAAAGCTCCATACAGGGAGTGCTTTCTGTCTTCCTAGGATGCACCCTCGGGAAAGCAGAGTTGAGGCACCCAGAGGTGGGGGTGGGGACCCACAGAGGGGGCTCTCTGGAGCGTGCATTCATTCCACAAACAAGCATAAAGTGGACCATCCCCATTTCCTGCAAGCTATGGGACTTCTAGCCTGGAGCCTGGAGTGGGGAGGAGGAGGGCAGCAGGTAAGACAGGTAACTGGGTACAAGACAATGAGATACACACAACAACGATAAATAAGATGCTCAGGGAACACAGTGGAGGGCCTTATAGGAAGGTAGCTTGATAGGATCTAGAAAATAAAAAGGTTCCCCCATTGATTTAAAAATTGTTGACTCACAAACTCCTGCAAGGGCAAGGCTCAAGCATCTTGAATTTACTTCGTATCTTATCTGCTGTGGAGTTGAAAGCATGTGAGCAATGAACGTGAAGGAATTGCCTCGACAGTGAAGAAGGAGGCATTGGCTGGCAGTTGTGAGCAGAGCAGGGGAGGGGTACCCTAAGTATGGAGTGATTGACTTGGTGACGACTAGGGATAAAGTGCCCTCTCTCCCCTCCAGAATAATTTTCATCCATCTTCATAGATGATTCAGGCTAACTCAATTTAACTGAATTTTAATCTCTCTAACCACAGAGTTGGAATTTGGCGGCCTCCCCTCCCCTCCAGAATCATCAAGGAGGCTTAGAATGGTTCTTAGAAAGGTATTTTGTCTTTCCAGAAAGAAAGATGTTTTGAGCATCTGAGGTGTTATCCTCTGCAAGGCGTGCTCACTAAAGGCATCATTACCCTTGGGGAAGAAAATCAGACCTGAGACACGTGAGTCAGGAAAGCGGGTTCCAGCGTATCAGAAATAGCCCAGAAGGTCATCCTCAGAAATAAACCCCTGGAGCAGCGGGGCACTGGAATGGATACCTAGAATGTGGGAACTCTAAAGCAATCTTCTGTTTAAGCTCAGATAACATCAGGCCCCTCTGGGGTCATGTGTCTAATCCCAGGAACTTCAGAGAAAGGGCAGCAGAAATTGGATGGGCTTCAGAGCAAAGTCGTCAAGATGATTGAAGGGCTGGAAAAGAAGACCTACCAGAAAGGTTAAAGGAGGTAGATCTGGTACCAACCAGCTGTGCCACTTCAAAGTCACTTCAGTTCCGAGGAGTTCTGTTCCCTCTTCTGTGAAATGAGGATGGTGACTGGCTGAGCTCTCAGGGCCTCCTAGGTTTCACAATACTTTTGTAGTCCGAAAGGAGAGAGAGAGAACTAGGCAGTAACTTTACCACTCATCTGAATTGTATGCTACCTGTTACACATCTCTTTCTTCCTTACAGAAACCGAGTAAGAGAACAAAATCTGAGAGGGCAGGAAGAGAGATGCAAACATAGGGAACAAACTTGCCGACACAGGGCAGGAAGCAGGGGGTGAGACAAGCTGGAAAAGCGTCACTGATGTCACACATTACCATGCATCAAACAGCTAGTGGGAAGCTGCTGTATAGTACAGGGAACTCAGCTTGGTGTTCTGTGATGACCTAGAGGGGTGAGAGGGCGGTTTAAGGGGACACATGTGAATGTATAGCTGACTCATGTTTTGGTACAGCCGAAACTAACACAACATTACAAAGCAATTATACTCCAATTAAATAAATGAATATTTTTAAAAGATACTTTGTTGAAACAAAAGCAGTGCAGTAGAGGGCTTTTCCCAAATGTAGCAGAATTCAGAAAAATGAATGGAGCTAACCTTTGAAGGTTTTGTTTAAAATAACCTTTCAGTTCTCACGTCTTCAGAAATTATAAGCCAGTTTTCTCACATCGAGCCCTTTCTCCTTGCCCTAACCATGCTGCCATGACAGCTTCCAGGTACCTCCGCATGGGTCAGGTGAGACAGGAATCGATCCTTTATTTATTCCCAAACAGATGCCAGTCTTCTGTGCCCACAGCCAGAGACCACAGGTCGTCTTAGGGCAGGAAATCCATGTAAAAGTGAGAGGGGAAAAGCTCCTACAGGACAGCCTTGCCCTTCCTTTAATGGTGCTCCCACAGTCAGACGCCGCCTGCTCGCTGCAGTCAACATGCCTCATAGCACTAGCCTTAGAATTCTACCCGCAATTTCTACCCCTAATCTCTCCTTCTCTCTAGAGGAGCCGTGGATTGGGAGGGAGAGCAGGAGACATGAGGAAAAATCTGAGACTCAATGGAAAACTAAACTTTAAGGCCTACGGTTCCTGCTCACCACTGCCTTGGGTGAGTGACTCAACCTGATGCAAAGGCCCAGGGTCATGTTGCCTGGAGGGTGGAGCCCAGGCCGTGCTGATTGGGGCCAACACCCTGGGTCCCACTGTCTACCTCCTGGTCATGCTCTAGGTCAGAACAGTGTTCAACCTTGGCTGCATTCTGCAATCAGCCGAGGAGCTTTTAAAAAATACTGACGCCCAGGCCTATTCGGAGATGAATCAAATCAGGATCTCTTGGATTCCAAGAGGAATTGCCTTACACTATAGACTGGACCATGAACCATAGCAAATGAACTTAAATACACAAAACATCAGAAGAATTACAAAGGAATAAAAAAAAATCCCAAGTTTATAATATCCTGTTCCTAACATATATGTAACACTCCTTTAAAAATCCTCTTCTGGAGAGGTTATGGAGAAAAGGGAACTTTCTTGCACTGTTGGTGGGAATGTAAATTGATGCAGCCACTATGGAGAACAGTGGAGAATAGAGATTCCTTGAAAAACTAGGAATAAGACTACCATAGGACACAGCAATCCCACTACTGGGCATATACTCTGAGAAAACCATAATTTTAAATGACACATGTACTTCAGTGTTCAATGCAGCACTGTTTACAATAGCCAGGACAGGGAAGCAACCTAAATGTCCATCAGAGAAGATATGGTACTTATATACACTGGTATATTAGTCAGTAGTATAAAGAATGAAATTGGATCATTTGTAGTGGTGTGGACGGACCTAGAGTCTATCATACAGAGTGAAGTTAAGTCAGAAAGAGAAAAACAAATATCATATATTAATGCATATATACAGAATCTAGAAAAATGGTGCTGATGAACCTATTTGCAGGACAGAAATAGCGATGCAAAGGTAGAGAACAGACTTTTGGACACAGAGAAGAATAGAGAGGAGGGGAATTGAGACAATAGATGTACATACCCTGTGTGAAATAGACAGCCAGTGAGAAGCTGCTGTATAACACAGGGAGCCCAGCTCAGTGCTCTGTAATAGCCTAGAGGGGTGGGGTAGGGTAGGGGGTGGGAGGGAGGGGATATATGTATACATATATTTGATTCACATTGCTGTGTAGCAGAAACTAATACAAGAGTATAAAACAATTATCCTCCAATTAAAAAGTCTCTTCTTGTGGAGATGTATTTGTTATGCCTATGACGAACATGCTTTTACACAGGATCTTTTTATTAGCTTTGATTACCTGATGTACCTGAGGAACACATGCTCTCAATGAATTGTCTGCAAAAATAATTGATTGCAGACCAGTCTTGATAGCCACTAACTCTGTTGATTTCTCCCAACGAATTTGATTTCATCATAGAACCTGGCACTTAGTAGGAACTCAGTGTTCCTACAGTTCTTGATAACCGATGAGCAGTTTTTGAACTTGCCCCTGAAAATCTCAGCTCTCTAGACGCTTAGATGCTATTAGGGTAATATATTCAGAACTTAGAATGGTGGTAGCACTAAATCAATATTTCATATCCATAGGGGCTACTGGCTGTAGTGTAGATTTACAGAATTTCATTTCCATCTACAGTTTCCTGCCCTATCTCATCTGTCAGACAAAGGGTTTGCATTTGTATTCTCACTGAGGGATGTTTTCACCTTGTCTGTATATGCGTCATTAAACAGTTCAAGATCAATTGCAGAAGAGGTAAATAGCAATCTTTCTCGCTGTTTACGGCAAATTTCAGAGTTGCAGTCTTTGAGTCCACGTAAATCTGGTTTTTGTTGTTGTTGTTAAGCATTCCTTTTCAGCTCTCCTATAGGTGCTAGATGATGGATGCAGCCAGAGTACCATCTATCAAAGCATCCTGCTGGCATGCAGATTGCAAAACCTGTTACACCCATCATCGGTACCCACTTGGAACCCCTGTTTCTCAGCTCTATGCATCTTTGTTCAAGCTTCTATCTCTTGAGAGGCTTCATTCACAACCACCCTCTTTGCCTCACCATCTCCTGATCATTCATCTTGGTACCTCCTTTCAGAAAGCCTTCCTTAAGAGGTTTTATCCTGGTAATATGCACTGTTGCTTCCTAGGACCAACCTACCACTGAATTTGAACTCATTGAGGACAGAAATTGCACTTATTCACTGCTGAATTCACAGCACTTAGCAGATTCTAGACATTTGATAAGTGTTCAGTTAAGATGTGCACCCCATATATAATTGTTAAGCCATTATGCAAAAATACTATCTTCTGAGAAAAAAAAATTCTATCTCTTAAAGATAGAAACAAGACACTATTATTTGCGATGAAAGTCCCCAGGCTGAAATGGTGGTTCCTCTCTGACTCCCTTTTCTTCCCATAGTGAGTCCATCCTTCTTTTGGAATGCCTAGGAGTTGTCCCCAACTCAGCACACAATTCCTCACCAGCCTAGACTCACCTTCCTCTTACAGCTCTGTTCAGGATTAACTTCCTCACTTGCCTTCACTGTTGGTAGTCTCTCTCACCACCCAGTTTTGCAACCAGCTTTCAGCTAATCTTCACAAAGGAAAAGGCTTGCTTTTGCTTCGCACTTTCTCAGGAACCTCTAATGGCTCCCAGTTTGTGTTTGTTTTCCTCTAGAATTCTTTTATTCATCGTCTGATTTCGTTCAAACCACTTATCCTAAATCTATGTGCTCCTCTCCCCACTGCTTCTCCCACCCAACACAGACCATCCACTGTCCACTCCCGTTCAGTGGGCTGCCTTCCATCCCTCCCGTCAGCAGGCCCTCCACTCACTCTGACTTGCAGCCTGTGAGGCTGTGTTCAGCTCCTCCCTCCACGTGCCATGGCCTCAACCTCCGCTGTGTGCCTGAGAGCCCACCTACCCTGAAGGCTCAACCCAAGTCCATCTCATACAGGACACCTACCCTCACCACTCCAGTCTCCACTCAGCTCCTCTTCCCCTGGTTTCCTTTTGCATTATTAGGTGGTACCATGGCTGTTTAGGGTTCCCTAAATATTACACAGGTTTTAGTAGCGTTCCCTCCATCGCACTGTAAACCTCTGAGATCATGTATAACATTTCTCTCATGTTCTTTGCTTTGCCTGTCATAGTGGATCCGGCAAACTTGTAGATGCTTATCATCTCTTGGTCAGTGTGATCGATGGGAATTTTAGGAGAGATCAAGCTGAAAAGGTATCAAACACAAAGAAACAAACTCTGAATTTGTGTGGGGTAAATGAAATTGGTCCATGTTAGGTTATTTTTTATATAATTTAGATACTTATTAGGCCAATTATTTTGATGGTGCTAATGGCCATCCTAGAAGCCAAAGTTCCAATACTTTGGCCACCTGATACGAAGAACTGACTCACTGGAAAAGACCCTGATGCTGGGAAAGATTGAAGGCGGGAGGAGAAGGGGACGACAGAAGATGAGATGGTTGGATAGCATCACCGACTCTACAGAAGGAGTTTGAGTAAGCTCCAAGAGTTGGTGATAGACAAGGAAGCCTGGTGTACTTCAGTCCACGGGGTCACAAAGAGTTGGACACGACTGAGTGACTGAACTGAGTAAGCTGTAACCATTATTTCAATTTAATTGAACACACATGACAGTATTTAGTGAAAATATACCATGTGCCAGCCTTGTGGTGGGGTAGAGCTCGAGGATCCCCACGTAAATAAGCTGTAAGCAGATAACAAGAACACTGGGTAAACTGTGGGTAAAATTATAATAGGGGTAAATAAAAGTTTAAACATATTTTGGCTTATAGTTTATGGAAAAACTCAAGGACTTAGGGCATGGATATAGGATGTAGGAATTTTAAGGGAAGAGGGTAACATAGTGGGGACTGAGGGAGGAGCAAACTGCATAGCATTTGACATTTCAGGATACTTTTAGAAAATCGTTGGTTAAATGCTATTTCATTGGAGCATAAGGTATTGGAAAAGAGATGGAGTGGCAGAAAATTTGAAGAGTAAAAATGGTCATTGGTACCAGGTTGCATGGGCTTCAAGGATTTGGACTTTTCATGTAAGAAAAAAAGAAGCCACTGAAAGATTTTGAGCAAAGTCCTGATTGCAAATTCTTATAGAATTCTGTGGCATAGTCCGTTTAGGATGTTGGAGAAGTAAAAACTTGGCCTAAGGCAGTGAATTTCCTTTTTACTTGAAATGCTAGACTTGAGAGAAATATGTCATATGAAGCTGGAAACTGTCGAACATCTCAGGAGTTTGCTCTCTACTGTGTGGGATTTTGCTAACTGTATAATATTTGCATGTTTCCAGGGTTGTCATAGAAGCAAATGGCATGTTTTTGAGAACGTAGCTCTCCTGTGGTGTTTTCTGGCTCGGACAGGATGTACTTTCACTTGGAGGGCTGGATATCTGGAGCCCAAACTGGAGTGGACTTTTACCTTCCAAAGTTGAAGTGATTGAGTTGAAAGGCAGCCACCATCTCCAACATGAACCATGCTTTCAATCTTTAGCAAGAGGGCCCCACTAATGGAAAAGTACATCAGGGAAGCTGAAGTCAAAAGGACTTCATTTTCACCAGCAATTTTGTTTGGATTCATTTGTTCAGAATTAATATTTGCTGGAAGTGGAAACTGGTGCTCATTTTCTTTGGATTGTTAAAATGTGCTCATCTGAGCCATAAACAAAGCCGGCCGTGCCCAGATATCAACTAGAACAACTCGATTAGTGATAATTGCCTCACAGCTCTCCTGTGTATTTCACGGAGGCTTGTTTGACTACAGTTACTAAACACAGTCTTGGCAGGTGGAGGGGGTGAGACAAGTGCTTTCCACCTTCAGACAGATTTGACCATGAAAGGGTGCAGCCACACAACTGCTTTCCCTCAAAAGAATTTCAATACCTCTGCTAGGCTGATACGCAGAATACAGTATTAGTTAAATCATGGTAAATTTTTAAAATTTGTGTTTTAGCTATTGCTTAGGAAAATACCCCATAATAAAGATCAGAGCCTTTGAGACAAGATACAAAATTTTGAGGAAAGAGGTTAGATGCTGTGGAGTATCAGGGAATGGAGAAAATGGTGGAGTAGATTAATAATGTCATGACTCAAGGAGCAAATGACATGGAATTTGAAAGCATAGGATCAAATAAGCAAACAGAAAATATATAATTATTGTCCAACTTAAGCATGAACACTTTAAACAGGGAACTGGTGCCACCAATCAGAGCCCCACGAATTGTATTGTGAGAGCCATTTCTCATGTAACTGATACACAAAAACCAAATTGGATTGCCGGGAGAAATATCAATAACCTCAGATATGCAGATGACACCACCCTTATGGCAGAAAGTAAAGAGGAACTAAAAAGCCTCTTGATGAAAGTGAAAGTGGAGAGTGAGAAAGTGGGCTTAAAGCTCAACATTCAGAAAATGAAGATCATGGCATCCGGTCCCATCACTTCATGGGAAATAGATGGGGAAACGGTGGAAACAGTGTCAGACTTTTTTTTTTTTGGAGGGGGAGGCTCCAAAATCACTGCAGATGGTGAGTGCAGCCATGAAATTAAAAGACGCTTACTCCTTGGAAGGAAAGTTATGACCAACCTAGATAGCATATTCAAAAGCAGAGATATTACTTTGCCAACAAAGGTCCGTCTAGTCAAGGCTATGGTTTTTCCTGTGGTCATGTATGGATGTGAGAGTTGGACTGTGAAGAAAGCTGAGTGCCAAAGAATTGATGTTTTTGAACTGTGGTGTTGGAGAAGACTCTTGAGAGTCCCTTGGACTGCAAGGAGATCCAACCAGTCCATTGTGAAGGAGATCAGCCCTGGGATTTCTTTGGAAGGAATGATGCTAAAGCTGAAACTCCAGTACTTTGGCCACCTCATGCAAAGAGCTGACTCATTGGAGAAGACTCTGATGCTGGGAAGGATTGGGGGCAGGAGGAGAAGGGGACGACAGAGGATGAGATGGCTGGATGGCATCACTGATTCAATGGACGTGAGTCTGAGTGAACTCTGGGAGTTGGTGATGTACAGGGAGGCCTGGCGTGCTGAGATTCATGGGGTCGCAAAGAGTTGGACACGACTGAGCGACTGAACTGAACTGAACTGAATAAGCCAAGGAGAGGTGAAAGGATGGGTGAGAGATGACCCATGGGCTCATTTTGGAGAGAACAAGCCCAAAGAGTCTGGATGCTCGGTGCTTCTTGGAATGGAGCACTGTTGATCTTGACTTTCAGATTCTGGGCTGTAGATGCTGAGACATATCATCTTTTCTGTGTGATCACTGAACCCTTCAAGGTCATGCACATAGCATGTGCTCAAAGATCCTTTGCTCAACCAATCCCCACAGACACTTTAACCTCACCCATTTAAGTGAATCTGACTGAAGGCAGAGGAGAAGGGAATGACAGAAGATGAGATGATTGGATGGCATCATTGACTTGATGGACTGGACATGAGTTTGAGCAAGCTCCGGGAGTTGGTGATGGACAGGGAAGTCTGGAGTGCTGCAGTCCATGGGGTCACAAAAAGTGGGACTCGACTGAGCGACTGAACTGAACCTTAGTGAAGAGCTCTCCCTGTCTGCTTAGGGTCTCTGCTCTGTTTTCAAAAGGCACAAATGGTGAATTTCTCTCTCTGTTGATTTGTTCATAGTCATTAACTGTTTTTTGAATGTTTGGTTTCACATGTTTTTGATAAAGCTGAATTGATTGCAAAGGTAAGATAAGAACTTCCTTTCCCCAGGGCTATATTCATTCTTCCCAATTGAGCTGGAAAACACTATTATTAGCTTTACCAACCCTTGAAAGAACTTCTCCCTAATACATTGTTTCTAGGAGACACTGGGAAATTCTTAAGCCAGGGTAACCATTATGAAAGATCTGGAAAGAATCAAAGAATAATGAGAATGTCTGAAAGAATTTGGTCTCTTGAGCAAACTACCTTATTTCTAATAATTTCATTATTTTTACTAACATGATTTTTTTTGAACTTCTAAAATAAATGTGTAGCATAGTCATCTCCTCTCCTTGGAGCTTTAGAAATAATATCCACCATTTATGGAGCATTCATTCTGGTCACTCAGTTCAGTTCAATTCAGTCACTCAGTCGTGTCTGACTCTTTGCGACCCCATGAATTGCAGCACGCCAGGCCTCCCTGTCCATCACCAACTCCCGGAATTCACCCAAACTCATGTCCATCGAGTCGGTGATGCCATCCAGCCATCTCATCCTCTGTCGTCCCCTTCTCTTCCTGCCCCTAATCCCTCCCAGCATCAGAGTCTTTTCCAATGAGTCAACTCTTCGCATCAGGTGGCCAGAGTACTGGAGTTTCAGCTTCAGCATCATTCCTTCCAAAGAAATCCCAGGGCTGATTTCCTTCACAATGGACTGGTTGGATCTCCTTGCAGTCCAAGGGACTCTCAAGAGTCTTCTCCAACACCACAGTTCAAAAACATCAATTCTTCAGCACTCAGCTTTCTTCACAGTCCAACTCTCACATCCATACATGACCACAGGAAAAGATATAGCCTTGACTAGACGGACCTTTGTTGGCAAAGTAATATCTCTGCTTTTGAATATGCTATCTAGGTTGGTCATAACTTTCCTTCCAAAGAGTAAGCGTCTTTTAATTTCATGGCTGCACTCACCATCTGCAGTGATTTTGGAGCCCCCCCCCCAAAAAAAAAAAAAATAAAGTCTGACACTGTTTCCACTGTTTCCCCATCTATTTCCCATGAAGTGATGGGACCAGATGCCAACTCAACACAGACCTAATTTGACCCTTACAATAGTTCTATAAGAAACCTGCCAGAAACTGAGGATCAGAAAAATTAAATGATTTGGTCACGTCTACTAATGGATGGATGGAGAAGAGATTTGAACTCAAGGCAAAATGAAACTAAAGCTCATTTTCCCACCCTACACTTCCCTAAGACATGAGTATACCGTTCTGTAGCCCAACAGAAATTGAACTCAGTTAAAAATAAGCACACAGGCCAAAGACTTATCTCTCCCATGGTAGATTTCTCAGTGCCTCTCAGAAAATTTCAGCTTAACACCCTGAGATTAGTTAGCCTTGCATCTCTGATCCATGGAGGTCTGTTTAATTCAAGTCACATGTGGGCATTTTGACTCCAAGTATAACGTCAGTTCTAAATCTGTTGGTATGTCACAGAGGCGCAAGTTAAAACCCAGGAAAGAACTTGAGCCGTTACTGTTCCCAAGCAGAAACATCCTTGGAAGCTTATCTGAACAGAAGGCCTATCTGAAACCTTGGAGGTTTGCCCAGCCTTGGTTTCCTGTCTAACTGAAAGCAGAGAGACCCAGACTTGGAGCCAAGAAGTTTGCACTTGTGGGATCAGCAACCTAAATTTGAGGATTTGGACTCGTAAGGCCAGATGCAGCCTGCAGCCAGGACCTTGCCGGCATCACCATTGCAATGCACCCAACAGTAGGAGGAAAAACTTGCAGAAGATGTCATAAATGAAGTAACAAAACAGCAACGCGAACCAACCTCCCAACTGGCAGAGAGGGGAAAACACATCCCCCCGCCCGGCATTATATTTATAGATTATTCTGCTATCCTTGGCATCCAGAAAACATCTTTTGCTATCTGTGATCATGCTGGGAATTAACATGTACTGAGCACTCGCCATGTTTGTGATGTTCTACTTAGCACCTTGCACATATCATTTCAGTGGTGAGGGATTAGAAAGAAAGCGGTAGAAAAGCCAAGTGTTAAGCACAAGAGTCTCTATAGAGGGTATGTTTTTGGCACTATCTTTGCTAAGAAGGAGACAGCTCTGTTTTTAGAGCTGCACCACCTCACCTGCCTGCACTGTCTTCTAGACCCCAGCCAAAGGTCACCTTGAGTCAAGACGCTTCGTTGTCCAGCCACGGCGATGACTGCAGGAATGACCCCATCACCTACTTTGGGAAGCAGAACCTCTGAGGCATCCAAGGTCCTTCAGCAGACATTTCCGGCCGCCTCCCAGTGATGCTTCCTGCTTTGGCTACACTTAACCCCACAATCAAACCATATCTCTTCCCTGCTGAATACCCTCCCTTGGACTAGAGAAGATGTGGCAACATCTGTGGGAGAAAAGGGAACCTTTCCTCATGTGTTGTTTTCTTGAGAAGGAGGAAATTTCCTGGATATTTCACAGGAGACTTCCTGTCTCACTGACCAGAATCTATCATGACCTATTTCTAAATCCAGCCTTCACAGGAATGGGATTATCTTAGACTCATTGGGATCTACCAATGAGCTGAGGATGGAGGTGGCGTCTCCAGAGTCATGTGAGCAGAGGTAAACACCACAATAAGCGGAGGTCGGGAAGGGAGAGCCAAAGGGATGAGACCCTGTGTAGCAGCCTCCTGCATCCTACACAGGCCTCCATATTTCACACCTGGGACTGTCCTTCCCGCCTCTGCCCCAGACAAAGTCGTATGTTCCTTCAAGTATCACCACTCCAGACCTGGGTCTCACTATTCTTTTTTTTTTTTTTTCCACTGAAGTATAATCACTTTACAATGTTTTGTTAGTTTCTGTTGTACAACAAAGTGAATCAGTTAATGTGTATACACATAGACACCAACAAACACATGAAAAGATGCTCAACACCTCTAATTGTTAAAGAAATGCAAATCAAAACCACAGCGAGGTATCAACTCACATAGGTCAGAATGGCGGTCATCAAAAAAATCTACAAACAATAAATGCTGGAGAGGTCGTGGAGAAAAGCCAACCATCTTGCACTATTGGTGGGAATGTAAACTGGTACAGCTCCTATAGAGAACGGTAGGGAGATTCCTTAAAAGACTAAGAATAGACTTATCATACGATCCAGCAATCCCCGTACTGGGCATATACCCTGAGAAAACCATGTTCCCGCTGTTTTCAAGGAACAGAATCTGTCCCTCTTTATATTTCCACGCCACTCTGTACCCTCGTGGGTTTTCCTCATGGCTCAACTGGTAAAGAATCCGCCCACAATGCGGGAGACCTGAGTTCGATCCCTGGGTTGGGAAGATCCCCTGGAGAAGGGAAAGGCTACCCATTCCAACATTCTGGCCTGGAGAATTCCATGGACTGTATAGGCCATGGGGGTCACAAAGAGTTGGACAAGACTGAGCGACTTTCACTTTCACGGTACCCACCTCTATCACAGCACTTACATCTTCTTCTTTTTTATAGATAACCTTCTTTTTCTCCACTCATTCATTTTTTAAAATAATTATTTATTCTTAATTGAAGGATAATTGCTGTACAGTATTGTATTGCTTTCTACCAAACACCAACAAGAATCACCCATGTCCCCTTCCACTTGAACATGCCTCCCACTTCCCTCCCCAACCCACCCTTCTAGGTTATTACCAAGCCCCAGTTTGAGTTCCCGAGTCATTCAGCAGTTTCTTATTAGCCAGATACCTTCTTTTTACACATATCTCTTCCAGATGGACTAGGAGCTCTCTGATCAAAAAAGCCATATATTAGTCAATGTTGTATTTCCAGCATCTAGTTGAAATAAAATAGGTGCTCAATAAATGCTGACTTGAAAAGATTTCTGAAACTTCTCTGTGAAAGTCTATTTATCATTACTTAGAATGGAGGGTGGGGGTGCAGGTTTGATTTAAAAAGTGGAAGAGAATAAAGAATGACTCTGTTACTGGTTTGTTTGAAATAATTTTTAACCTGCTTAATTAAAAAAAAAAAAAAAAAAGAGGTAGAGGTAAGGGAGCAGGGCTGCCAGGTATCATGTATCGTGCCTTGCGTCACTGCGCCTGTATTCCCCACAGCACACAGGAGAGGGTGGGCTGCAGCTATTCAGGCCTCATCCGTCTATGCTCAGATTCAAAGACTGACACATTTCCCAAATTGCCCAAGGCCCTGGCAGGGAAAACTCGGCTCCCCAAACTCAGGTCATTCTAGTGCAGCAATAACCAGCTGGGTTTTCAGCAACTTGGATGGAGCCATCTGTTTTCCCAGCCCACATAAAAATATGCACAAGAAAGGTGCAAATCAGCAAATCTACAGCTTCCAGGGGACCCAGCTGGGATGCGCCCTCCCTTTGGGGACCTCTGTAAGGTAAATCCGGTGCTGGAAGACAGAGGGCCAGCAGCAAGGGTAAGGGGGCTAAGCCAATGCAGACTCCAAGGTCGTCCCTTTCCTGCCCATGCCTAGAATAGAGCCCATCTGGCTCCCTGGCCACGTGGCCATTGTGCCTCTGTGAGGGGCACCGCTGAGCTTGCTGAGAGCCCGGAAAATTACCAGCGGCCTCACGCAGTTCCCACTGGGCCACCGGGAACTGGCCACAGAGGAACTCCCTTCTCTGACACTCCTGGGTCCTCTGACTGTCTGGTCAACCCTTGCATTCCCACATAACCAGTGTGGTGAGCCCAGGTGGTCAGGAACAGAGGGGCTTTTTGTGTCTTGGGCTTAGAGAAGAGAGCGCCTTAGCTTTTCCCATGTATCTCCCTTCTGTGGCTACGGCTTCTCCTTTCTGACCATGCCACATCACAGAAGGGGATTTAGAGCCATCTTGGCTCCCTGGCAAAGCCACAGAGAACAGTAGATTCCACATGAAAAACGGAATAAAATGGGGGTGCTGTTAGCCAGCCACCCAGGTGCAGGCAGCTTTTGGCAGCCCAGGACCCAGCAGTGATTTAGAAGGGTCTTTCTCCAAGTCATTACAGTTAATTGTCACCGAGCTACAGATTCATCAGCAGGCAAAGAGCCAGCTTCAAATCCCCAGGGAATTTCAGATGGATTAATAAGCAAAGTGGCATGCATGTAAGGCATCTGATCCTCTATAAAGAAATGATTTCATTATTTCTTTATGCCTCATTTCAGGATCCCGTGCTTATTATATTGCTCTCCTCCACATCGTGGACGGCATCTGTCCAGCAAGGCTCCGGGTCAGGGGAAATTACTGTGCTCCTTGTTTCTAATTTAGCAACACACTTTCACCACAGGATTTAGTGCGCTTTTCACGACTCCTGACTCATCTCAGAAAGATGCATTTCAACTAGATCACCTTGTAGACTCAGTGGTATTTTGTTGCTGAACCAAAATTCTGCATAGAGACGCTGATGCAGTCCTAACAGATAGCGTGAATGGCATCACCACCGTTTGTGTATAGAAAGCCATGTGCACAGTTGGAAGCCAAAACAGTAGTTTAATTGACATCATACACAGAAACAGGGGATTTGTTAATTAGAGCTGGTGCTGAACAAAAAAGACATGTACTGAGCTTTGAACATAACTTCCTCTTACAGTTTCTTTTTCTTTGATTTTTGTGCTAAGGTCTCTATCATTACTCCTGAGAAGAAGGAATCTCAGAATTATCCTGAGGGTATACTGCTGTTTGGCATAAACTCCTCCTGGCTCACTCTGTCCCACAAACCCTGCTAGTCCAGAAGTGAGGGAGAGAGTTGTGTTTTGGCTAAATTCCACTTCATGGCAAATGATTGATGCCTGGACTCGTCTTTCTTTGCTGCTTGTGAATTTTCACTCTAAGCCTTCCCTCTGTCACATTAACCCAAGAAGCACAAGTTAATGAAAAAATGAAGAGCTTTACTTGATAAATGAAACATTCTCTAAAAAAGCAGAAACAAAGAGAACTAATATCTGTACTGGAAAAAGAAAAGTTTGTCTGAATTGTTTAAGAGTAATGATTTAAATGACCGTGTTGCTACTTGAAGATATTCATCTTTTGCTCATTATTGCCATTTTCTTTTTAAAATTTTCAACGTGACTGAGGAGTCTATCATACCAAGCCTAAGCTTCCAGTATTTAAAAAATTGCATGATAATAATGCAAGTAGATAATAATCTACTTGTTCCCAGCTCATAAACTAGTCAGGCAAGACTGGTGGACTAATACTTTGTGGGAGGAGTTGGCAGACTTTTTCCGTACACAGGGCCAGAGAGTAAATATTGTATGTTTCATGGGCCACGCAGGTTCTGTTTCGGCTGTTCCACTCTGTCCTTGTTAATACAGAAGCAGCGATACCCAATACATGACTGAATGAATGTGTCTGTGCTGCAATGAAACTTGTATAAAAATAAATCACAGATCAGACTTAGCTCCTAGGTCATAGTTCACCAACCTCTGCTTCATAATGAGGCCCTAATATAGTTTCTTCTTTGGCTAAACAATGAGTGGGAGCTTGCAAAATCAAAACCATTCTGAGGGGATAACGCATCCGCACATGAGATGGTAACCAGCACACAACAAAAAACTGGATTTCTTCCTCCTACTTTCTAACAATAATAATAACTGACAATTTAGCAGCTGTTTTCAGCTTCAGTCAGTCAGTCAGTCAGTTCAGTCGCTCAGTGGTGTCTGACTCTTTGCGATCCCATGAATCGCAGCACGCCAGGCCTCCCTGTCCATCATCAACTCCCGGAGTTTACTCAGACTCAAAGTACATATTATCTACTTGAAATGCAATTTCTGTGAGATATTAGTAGTATCATCATGAGATATTAGTAGTATCATCGTAATGCAGATTGGTTATTGTCTTGGACTTCTGGTTTCTGGGACTAGCAGGTAGGTTAGCCAAACCAATTATCCTATGGGCAAAAACTATGGAAATGCTGACTATAATACAAAAAAACATCAATCTAAAAGCATCCAAGAGCTAACAAGGTAGGAAGCAACTACCAGGCCTAAATGGAGACAAAATATTAAACTAGTGCGAAAGCAACTTTTGCCCTAATAATACTTGCTGATTGTGGCAACATTGAACTTTCCTTTTGGTGACTTTATCAGATGATCAGAACAGAAATCAAAGCCTGGGTCCCATAAAGCTAGAAAATCTACTGAGAAATCACCGCTACAGTAAACACGAACCTCAAAGGAATAATCCCTGGGGTAAGAGACCCAGAAGTGAAGCACCCTTCCTGAAAATTAACAGATTTCGCATCCCCAGGTAGAGCAAAGACCCTGAAGCCATGAACTTAGTTTAAGGTGATAGTTCCTCCAACCGTCTTTCCAAAGCAAATGTAAATTATATCTGGAAGAAGACACATATAATTTATCCTAGGCCTTAAATTACTCCAACAATTTTCCAAGTACCAGGATCTAGCATATGTCAAGAAAACTAGCTAATAGTTATAGCATCAGCACATCAACTAAAAATAGACTTGCCGATACTTCAGCTATGAGAGTTACCAGAGACAGTTTAGAGAGCAAGAGTATTCACTATTCTTAAAGGGAAGAAAAAGAGCAGGCTTGATAGCTGAAAACTATAAAAATGACAGGGTACATTTTTCTTTAAAAAACCAATTGAACATCTAAAAAGGCAGAGAGAAGTGACACTTAATAGAAGTTTTTAATAGCGGATTAGACATACTAAGAAAGAAAATCAGATGTTAGTAGCCTCATATTTGAAGGAAAAGTACCCCAATATCCCACAATTAGCAAGTGTTCAAAAGTGATGTTGATTTCTTTGGATCAGAAGTCCCACTAGCTTTCCAGTACGGCACCAACTTTGTTGTTATATGTATTTATATTGCTAAGGGAGAGAGAAAAACTTACCGTCTCCTCTTGCCACCTTAAGCTGATAATTTTCAATCCAGCTTTGGAGCCCCATTCTGCCCCCTAACAACAAACTCTCCATCAGGTCACCAAGACATTGATCCTTTTGTCCTATCTAGGAATTTTGGTCTCGTGAGCAAATTCACTTGATCTACCACAATGGAATTCAAGTTCTTAACCTTTAGTTTTAATTTGTTCTAAATAATAAAATGAAGAAAGAACGGCCTGCTTCTCATCAGAGGGCCCTCGTGTTTAATAGTGTGCAGGCTCAGTTGTGTCTGAGTCTTTGTGACCCATCAGTCTCCTCTGTCCATGGGATTTCCCAGGTAAGAATACTGGATTGGGTTGCCATTTATTCCTCCAGGAGATCTTCCTGACCCAGGGATCGGACCTGCATCTCCTGTGGCTCCTGCATTGGCAGGCAGATTCTTTACCACTAAGCCACCTGGGAAGTCTGCTTGTGTTTAATAACCAAACATTTAAAAGTTGGGAATGGAGGAAAAAGCAATGAAAGAAATGTTAATAAAGTATTTCTTCCATGAAATTAAAAGACGCTTATTCCTTGGAAGGAAAGTTATGACAAACCTAGATAGCATATTCAAAAGCAGAGACATTACTTTGCCAACAAAGGTCCATCTAGTCAAGGCTATGGTTTTTCCTGTGGTCATGTATGGATGTGAGAGTTGGGCTGTGAAGAAGGCTGAGCACGGAAGAATTGATGCTTTTGAACTGTGGGGTTGGAGAAGACTCTTGAGAGTCCCTTGGATTGCAAGGAGATCCAACCAGTCCATTCTGAAGGAGATCAGCCCTGGGATATCTTTGGAAGGAATGATGCTCAAGCTGAAACTCCAGTACTTTGGCCACCTCATGCAAAGAGTTGACTCATTGGAAAAGACCCTGATGCTGGGAGGGATTGGGGGCAAGAGGAGAAGGGGATGACAGAGGATGAGATGGCTGGATGTTATCATTGACTCGATGGACGTGAGTCTGGGTGAACTCCGGGAGTTGGTGATGGACAAGGAGGCCTGGTGTGCTGCGATTCATGGGGTCGCAAAGAGTCGGACACGACTGAGTGACTGAACTGAACTGAACTGAACTGAAAATTATTTAAAATTCTATCAATGAGAGTATTAGATCTACTTGCGTTCCCACGGCCTAGAGAGAGGGCTTTGGAATCTTGTAGTCAAACAGCTCTTGACACTGCCCTTAGCCTGATGCTCCAAAGATACCTTGACTCCATTTGTAACTAACTTTACTGTGACTGAACTCTGCCCAGATGACTTCACAGGGGTCACAAAGTCTCGGCCAAATCAATAAGATTGAGGTTTTTCTGGCTTCCAATAACAGATGATGGCTTCCCTGGTGGCTGAGAGGGTAAAGCATCTGCCTGCAATGTGGGAGACCTGGGTTCGATCCCCGGGTAGGAAAGATCCCCTGGAGAAGGAAATGGTAACCCACTCCAGTATTCTTGCCTGGAAAATCCCATGGATGGAGAAACCTGGTAGGCTACAGTCCATGGGATCGCAAAGAGTCGGACACGACTGAGCTACTTCACTTCACTTCATTTCAACAGATGATAATCCAAACAATATCCCTGCCCTAATTTTGTGTTATAGTTTTCATGAATTTTAAGCCCCACTAAACTAACAATATGCATTATATTTATTGTCTACTCTTTCTATTGCTCCTCATTCCTTTTGGGATTTCTGGGATAACTTTCCTCCTGTCCAAAGAGTTCCCTTTAGCATTTCTCTTAGTGTAGATATTCTGGTGGTGAATTCCATGTTTTAATTTGTCTAGGAAAACACTTATTTCACTTTCACATTTGAAAAGTATTTTCACTGGGTAATCAGTTCCTGGTTGATATCTTTGTTTTTTCTTTTGTACTTTGGAGGCATCATTGCATTGTCTTCTGGCTTTTATTTCTCTTTTGAGAAAATAACTATCAGTGTGATTGATGCTTCTTTGAAGGTAATGAGTCAGTTTTTTCTGGATGCTCTTAAGACTTTTGTTTGCAGAAATTTTACAATCACAAGCCTAATCGATTGTGACTTCTTTTGTTCTTATCCAGCTTGGAGTTTGTAGCACTTCTTTGATATATTTCATCAGTTTTGGAGGAGAGGGAAACCTTAGCTCTTATTTTTTTCTTATATTGCTTCTGCACTGTCATCTCTTTCATTTCTTCTGTGACTCCAACTTTATGTACATTGAATCTTTTCTCCGTGTTCTATGTATCTCTTATGTGATATTGTGCATTCTTCAACCTTTTGCTCTCCTTCAATCTGAATACTTTATCATCTGATTAAATACTAAATCATCCGAGAAATACTAATTTATCATCCAGTTAACAAGTACTCTTTTTCATGTTCAGTTCAGTTCAGTTCAGTTGCTCAGTCATGTCCGACTCTTTGCAACCCCATGAACCGCAGCATGCTAGGCCTCTCTGTCCATCACCAACTCCCGGAGTCCACCAAAACCTATGTCCATTGAGTCAGTGATGCCATCCAAACATCTTGTCCTCTGTCGTCCCCTTCACCTCCTGCCCTCAATCTTTCCCAGGATCAGGGTCTTTTCCAATGAGTCATCTCTTCACATCGAGTGGCCAAAGTATCGGAGTTTCAGCTTCAACATCAGTCCTTCCAATGAACACCCAGGACTGATTTCCTTTAGGATGGACTAGTTGGATCTCCTTGTAGTCCAAGGGACTCTCAAGAGTCTTCTCCAACATCACAGTTCAAAAGCATCAATGCTTCTGTGCTCAGCTTTCTTTATAATCCAACTCACATCCATACATGACCACAGGAAAAACCATAGCCTTGACTAGATGGACCTTTGTTGACAAAGTAATGTCTCTGCTTTTGAATATGCTGTCTAGGTTGGTCATGACTTTCCTTCCAAGGAGTAAGCATCTTTTAATTTCATGGCTGCAGTCACCATCTGCAGTGATTTTGGAGCCCAGAAAAATAAAGTCAGCCACTGTTTCCACATCTATTTGCCATGAAGTAATGGGACCAGATGCCACGATCTTCGTTTTCTGAATGTTGAGCTTTAAGCCAACTTTTTCACTCTCCTCTTTCACTTTCATCAAGAGGCTTTTTAGTTCTTCTTCACTTTCTGCCATAAGGGTGGTATCATCTGAAAATCTGAGGTGATTGATATTTCTCCCAGCAATCTTGATTCCAGCTTGTGCTTCTTCCAGCTCAGTGTTTCTCATGATGTACTCTGCATTCAAGTTAAATAAGCAGGGTGACATTATACAGCCTTAACATACTCCTTTTCTGATTTGGAACCAGTCTGTTGTTCCATGTCCTGTTCTAACTATTGCTCCCTGACCTGCATACAGATTTCTCAAGAGGCAGGTCAGGTGGTCTGGTATTCCCATCTCTTTCAGAATTTTCATCTTCAAATATGATTAAATCTTCTGTTTTCATCCTAATTTCAGTTACTACTTTTTTCAGTAGTAGACATTCCATTTGATGTTTTTATAGACTTTAGTCCGCTAGTGAAATTCTCCCTTTGACATCTATGTTTCTCAAATAAATTAATCAAGTTTTAAAAAATCCATGTCTCATAATCCTGATATTTAGGGGCTTCTCTGGTGACTCAGATGGTAAAGAATCTGCCTACAATACAGGAGACCTGGGTTGGACCCCTGCATCAGGAAGTTCCCCTTGGAAGGGAATGGCAGCCCATTCCAGTATTCTTGCCTGGAGAATTCCATGGATAGAGGAGCCTGATTAATATATTAATCAGGTTTTTAAAAAAAGTACATGTCTCATCATCCTGATATCTATGTTAACTATGGATCTGTTTCGATTATGAGATTTTGTTTAGCATTCTGTTCCTTTGTATGTCTCAGTTCAGTTCAGTTAAGTCGCTCAGTTGTGTCCGACTCTTTGCGACCCCATGAATCACAGCATGCCAGGCCTCCCTGTCCATCACCAACTCCTGGAGTTCACTCAGACTCATGTCCATTGAGTCAGTGATGCCACCCAGGCATCTCATCCTCTTGTCGTTCCCTTCTCCTCTGCCCTCCATCCCTCCCAGCATCAGGGTCTTTTCCAATGAGTCAACTCTTCGCATGAGGTGGCCAAAGTATGGGAGTTTCAGCTTCAGCATCAGTCCTTCTGTTGAACACCCAGGACTGATCTCCTTTAGGATGGACTTGTTGGATCTCCTTGCAGTCCTAGTAATATTTTATTGACCATACAATGTTGTTTATTAAAAATTGCAGATTTTAGGATGATGTTATCTTTCTCCAAAAGTGATTTATCCTATCCTTTGGCAGACAGCCATAGTAAACAACAAACTGGGCCGATTCACACAGCTTGTTGTCTCTATAAGTCTTTATATACCGCTGGCATATAAACTGAGAATCTGGGTATTTACTAGTGAAACTGATGGTAGTTACCAGTTGGATCCATTAAACTATTAACAATAATTAAGTTGCTATTAATAAAATTAATAAAAGCCATGAAATTAAAAGACGCTTGCTCCTTGGAAGGAAAGTTATGACCAACCTAGATAGCATATCCAAAAGCAGAGACATTACTTTACCAACAAAGGTTCGCCTAGTCAAGGCTATGGTCTTTCCTGTGGTCATGTATGGATGTGAGAGCTGGACTGTGAAGAAGGCTGAGTGCCAAAGAATTGATGCTTTTGAACTGTGGTGTTGGAGAAGACTCTTGAGAGTCCCTTGGACTGCAAGAAGATCCAACCAGTCCATTCTGAAGGAGATCAATCCTGGAATTTCTTTAGAAGGAATGATGCTAAAGCTGAAACTCCAGTATTTTGGCCACCTCATGCGAAGAGTTGACTCATTGGAGAAGACTCTGATGCTGGGAGGGATTGAGGGCAGGAGGAGAAGGGGACGACAGAGGATGAGATGGCTGGATGGCATCACTGACTCGATGGATGCGAGTCTGAGTGACCTCCGGGAGCTGGTGATGGACAGGGAGGCCTGGCGTGCTGCGGTTCATGGGGTCACAAAGAGTCGGACATGACTGAGCGACTGATCTGATCTGATCTCTGATTAATAAATAACAAACTGTAACCTGCCTTCAATGGTCAAGCTCACTGCAGTTGTTTTTGCAAAAAATATATCCTCCAAGTGTCATAAAGTGTAAACAATAAGATGTTTGCCTGTTATTTTTTAGGAACTTGGAGTCAGCAGTGTCCAGGTCAAGCTCCAGCCTATAAAACTGGCTGGAACCACCAACCTACCACATGGGCATGAGTGAGTGTCTGATTCATGACCTTTTGGTGTTGAGGGCCTAAAACTCCATCCTCAAGACATGCTAACACTACCATTTTCTGAAAATGCATCCCACAAAGAAGCATGTATATTAGCCGTGTCTGCACGGAACGATTGCCTCATCTTTCTCTCACCTCCAATCACCTTTCCCCGCCATGCCTCAGACCACCCTGCTTCTTTATCCCAGAAATATCCCAAGGCCCTCACCTACCAGGAGATAGATTCATGGTTGGTTCTCCTGTCTCCTCACTGGGATGCCGTGTGAATAAACCTTTTCTCTGCTGCCAAATCTCAGCCTCTCAGCATTTGTTGTGCAGCATGCCAGGCAAACGAGCCTGGTTCTGGAACACAGGAAGTCCGTCCAAGCAGACCTTGACCTCCAGGTTTTATCTTCTCACCCTCCCCAAACTGCTCCAAACTCCATTTTGCTTTTAACCTGCCTGCTTGACTTTTTAGTCTCTTGCTGGTACCTCTTAAGAATTTAACAAATGCCTCTAGATGAACACCAGAGTACCCTCTACATTGCTCTTATCTCAGGAGATCTTGGCCTCAGGTCCCATCTTCCTAGGCAGTCCCGAACTCCAATTTTTGTCTCCCTAGCTATGTGAGGCTGCCGGAAGCTCTGATGGATTCTCTGCCTCTTAGTATCTACCTTCTGCCCAATTCTCAGCTTTTCCTTCTATGCCCCAAATTGGCAGATTCCCTGAATGTGGCCAGAGAATACTGTGCATGTTAGCTGCTCAGTTGTGGCTGACTCTGCAACCCCATGGGGTGTAGCCCACCAGGCTCCTCCACTCATGGGACTTTTCAGGCAAGAATACTGGAGTGGGTTGCCATTTCCTTCTCCAGGGGACCTTCCTGACCCAGTGATCAAACCCAGGTCTCCTGCATTGCAGGTAGATTCTTTACCAGCTGAGCTACCAGGGAAGCTCAGAAAATATTGGATTTACTTAATAATTTCTCTCCTTCTGGGATCTTGACTCCTCAAGTCCTGGATATTTTGGTTGCTTTTGATGTCTTATAAAAAAAATGTGTACTTTGTGTTTTTATATGGATTTTCTAGGTCTTTTCAACCGGAGACTTGATCAGCTGTGAGTTACTCCATTATAGCCAGAAGTAGGATAAGCTTCCTGTAATAGAAACATAAAATTTTTCTCTCTCTGTTTCATCTTTCTGCTTATATCAGGTACAAGAAAATTAGGCTCTAGATCCCTTTCCAGATATATTAGAATCTTCTTCCAACACGACTTAAATGTCTTATGGCCTCATTACTTTACTTATTTACATTACTTACTTTAGGGCTAAGCCTACTCTTGAGAGTCCCTTGGACTGCAAGGAGATCCAACCAGTCCATTCTAAAGGAGATCAGCCCTGGCATTTCTTTGGAAGGAATGATGCTAAGGCTTAAACTCCAGTACTTTGGTCACCTGATGTGAAGAGTTGACTCATTGAAAAAGACTCTGATACTGGGAGGGATTGGGGGCAAGAGGAGAAGGGGACAACAGAGGATGAGATGGCTGGATGGCATCACTGACTCGATGGACATGAGTCTGAGTGAACTTCCAGAGTTGGTGATGGACAGGCAGGCCTGGCGTGCTGCGATTCATGGAGTCACAAAGAGTTGGACATGACTGAGCGACTGAACTGAATTGAAGCCTACTTGGTTAATGCCTCTGAATACGCCCAGACCTTCAAGTAAGAGACTGAATCACTTGTTTCCTGAGGTGTAGGCTTCTAGTTCAATGTCAGGGCAGTCATAATTTCCTAATCTTTGTTTTCAAGCTTTAGGCTAATCTCTGCTAACTTCCAAATTTCTCTAATTTAATGAGGTTCTTCTTAACGTCTAGAGACGGGGTTTCCTTATTTGTTCTGCAAAAATTTATTTGGCCCTGATAACTTCTTGGTCCTTTGCTTGTTGAGCCTATACATTCATTACAAAATACCTCAAAAGGAGGAAAATATGAGGCAATTCTATGTAAATCTGTTCATATGCCCATTGCTATTCTTTCATTTCCTTTGTGACTCTTTTTTAAAAAATATCTTTTAACTATATTTAGAATCCATCCAGTGAGGCTCATTTATTACAATCCCATTAGTCATTATTAAACCAATTAAAATATATGATTCAGTAGACATTGTATTGAGCCTCATTTCAAATGCATATGTTGGAACCACAATGGATCACTGTGTTGTCAGATATGGTGGGTTTTCATCTGTTGCTGATAAAGATGAAACTGTTTTTTGAAAAGTAAAAGCCATCTGCAGCTGCTTTGAAAGTCAATCGACATTTTGTTAATTAGCATTTATTTACAGTAATTGAATAACAATATCAAACTACAATAAGAAATGAGCAGTTAACATTAAAAAGAAAAAAAGCTGGTGACATTAAGTTTCATCATTTGGCATCAAGTTAAAAGCACAAATTCCTTCAGAGACTAAAAGGGGTGTCGCTGAAGTCTGTTTAAATGTAAAATAAACTAGAAAGGGAAGGGGAGATCTCACAGAGGTGGAGTTAAGGTGTAGCTCTTGGGTCTTAGAATGGAACAGATGAGCAAACACCGGTTGTGTAGTCAGTTAATCCAGGGGGAGGATAAGAAGTAGACAAAATTATTTCCTTATTTAGTGGCTTTTAAACACAAGCCAAATTATCACTGGAATTTTGGCTGAGAGCAGATTCCAAATGACTTGATGATCAAATTAAGATGTCACACTCCACTCAGGTCCTGAACTGTTACCATCAGCCTCTGGACATGAAGCAGTTAGGGAGAGGAAAAGAGAGGGGATGGTTTTGTCAGGAACACTTGGACATGTTAAAATTAGGCGTCAGGAAAAAAATGCCCACAGTTTTTTTGACTTCTTGCTTGTTTTGTTCCCTCCGTAGGATTCCTAGAGTATGGAAGTATGAAAGTCAAAACTGAAAGCAAATAGATATTTCATAAGAGATAGCCAGTGCTATGTTATCAACAAATAAATCACAAACCAATATTCCATAGTGACAGACATTTGCCTCTTCTTTTGTCATCGCCATAACTGGCACCAATACTAAATGTTCATTGAAGAAGGAGAAAAAATAAATTATTCTGCTGCTTTATCTTTTAGGAATGTTAATGTACTTTCTAAAACACAGGTCCAAAGTGTCTAAACTTTTGTATTGATAAACAGGGCTGTTTGCTGCTTTTTCTTTCTTAAAAAAGCTGGCTTTGCCTCACAATTTCAATACTCTGCAGCATTACTTTTTTTCCCAGGAGGCCAACAAAATAAGGCCTATTTTCAGTTAATGATTTCTATGATTGTAAGCATACAAATGGCTATGCATTTATGGATCTAAACATCCATTCTCCCCTACCTCTGCAAGTTTCGTATAATTTTGCTACCCAACCATGATTCCAGCTCCATGAAATAGGATGGATAATTAGTGATTTGGGAGAGTGCCTGTCAGTACTGGGCAGAATCTGTGATTCTTCCCATCTTAATGGTCATGTACCAGTTAGGAATACCAATATAGAACATTTTAATAGAAAGAAAAAAGGCATCAACTTTTCCACTCCTCAGCTCACTCCAGCCAAGTGACACTGATGGATGAGCTCTGACCAGGAGTTCAAAACTAGTTTTTTAAACCACCCTCATTTACTGACAAGCAACTGATGAGAGACCGTAAAGGCCAGTTACTCAGAGAATTTCCACACCACTGAAGGCAATAACTGCAGCTTAGAAACTTTAATTATTAATCTCACTTTCAGCAGATGTGTTCTAAATCTGGCCACCTACCTGCTGGCTTCAGCCAAGTGAATTATTTCCCGTTTTATGCGTGCAGAATGCTAGTAAATAAAATATTGGTACTATGAAGTATTTCTCTTATAAATATGCCTAGCTAAGATCCATTAGTTTTCCTAAAGATGTGAAGTAGGGAGATTAAAAAAAAAAAAAAAAGGTTGAAGTGTGCTTTGACGACAGGGGCATCATCTTATTTCGTTCACTGGCTCTCCATCTAGTATTAATATTATTCCTGTTACCTTTTCACTCCAAAACATGGAAAGGTTTGGTTTGTTTTTTTTTTATTCAACATTTCCCTTCCTTATCAGTAACTTTATTTGAGATCTAGATAGCCCTGAAATTGCTTGCCCTTGTTGTCTCACAGGAAACCAATTACATGAAAAATAAAGCATCTTGGGACTTCCCTAGTGGTCCAGTGGTGAAGAATTTGCTTTGCAATGCAGGGGGTGTGCATTCAACCCCTGGTCAGGGAACTAAGATCTCTCCACATGCCACGGGGCAACTAACCCTGTGCCCACTAGAACCCTCATGCCAACTAGAGAAAACCTGTGTGCCAAAATGATGAGGTGGTCAAAAATAAAAAAGCATCTTTTTTGTAGTGTATTACCAACAATTTCATATTAAATTAAAGTGTGCCATGCCAGGCACTCCAATATACACCTTCTTATTTAATGTAATTATTCAGTTCTTCAATAATCTTATACATTAGGCATTATTATTCCCATTTTATGGGTTAGGAAACTGAAGCTCAAAAATGTTAACAGAGGAGTCCAAAGTGACACAGTTGAAAGCAGCTAATGACCAATCAAACCTCATTCCAGGGCTTCATCTATCTTAGAACATTTGGCTCATTTCATAAAGACAATCAGAAAGATAGCTGATGCTATTAAGATGATGCCCTTATCCCTACATTTTTAGCACAATTTTGAGCTATCCTATCTTTATTTCAATTAGATCGCTTTTCTATTAAAACTCAGAACTAATGCCAAATGCTCCATTATCATTAGAACATCCAGAAAAGGCTGGCAGAAAAGGCTTCACCTTTTGCCAGTTTAGGAATAAATTAGGCATATCTGCTACTGAGCTTTCAAATTCAGAAGTCAAAGTAAGGAACCCCAAATGATCTGTGGAAGTTAACAGAAACTTTCTTATCCTTGGGCTTCCCTGGTAGCTGAGATGGTAAAGAATCTGCCTGCAGTGCGGAAGGTCTGGGTCCGATCCTTGGGCTGGGAAGATCCCCTTGAGAAGGGAATGGCTATGACATTGTAAATCAACTATACTTCAATTTAAAAAAAAAAGCAGTGGTCTAATCCAAGCCCTAAACCCATACTGTCGTTTCAACAATAAATTAATAAGCCACTCATTGTGAGGAAAAGGTAAATAATATTTTCTCTGAGTTTGAAAATCTCCCAAAACAAAGCTTGGATATCTATGACTCAGGATTTTTATGGCTCCGAGATTAGCAAAGAATCCATTTTCAAGCATCTCTTTCTCTGTCCCCCTTCTCTCCTCCCTCTCTATCTTTCTCTCCTTGAACCCTCTTTCATTTCCTTCAAGATATTTCTTTTGCTTTTGTGATACATTTGAGTCTATGTTCTTTCCCTGAAATGGCTGCAAAGAAACGTAGGACTAGCCTAATTAAATATTTGTCTAGTTCAAAAATTCTAAGAAATTCTCCCTCTTTTGTTCATTTCATTTTGTATCTCTGGACCTCCAAATTACAGGAGGAAGAGAAAAGTGAAATGCTAAATACCACAGCACGATATTGAGTAGTTTAATGGAAATTTAAAATAAAGGAAAATCTGGTACAAATACAATTTGCTATATCAAACTTCCAGGTTTGTCCTCAAGACATATATCTTTTTAAAGAATCGTTTCTACCTCCAACCCTCTGTGAGTAAAAAGAGCACATGGAGCATCATCTTTCTCTTTAGAAAACGAAGAAATATAAATCAATCAGTTTTTTGCCTTCGGAACACTGTGAAAAATCACTGTGGGAAATGTGTGTCCTTCCCAACCTTTACAGCTCTCTAATTCTCTCTTCTTTAAAGGGAAAGAGTGATTTTGATCAGAAGCTCTTTAAAGACCAACTTGCAAAGCAAAAATTGTTTAAATCAAACCATCTCTAGAAACACATCTACCACAAACACTGGATGGTTTGATGCCACAAAAAGAACTGTAGAATTTTAGAGTTGAAAGTGTTTGGTCCAAACCTCTAAATGGATGCTTCTTTTCTAGTCCACAAAGTGGAGGAGACAGCACCATAAGAGTAGAGACTATGGCTTGTGTGACCCGTGATCACTGTAGAATGCTGGAAGCAGGGTCAGTGTATTTGTGCAACATGCAGGTGGAGGAAAGAAAGGAGGTGGGGTGGGTGGAAGGAGGGTAAAACCAGAGAAAACAAGGCAGGGAGGAAGGAAGCAGAGACAGCAGGGTCAGCAGGTAAGTAGTATTTATTACACACACATATTTACACACATGTATTATATATATGTGTGTGTATGTATGTGATATATATAATTTTTGGCCAAGAGATTTTACTGTTTAGATTAACTAACTGAATTATCTCAGCAAACCACTAACAAAGATGTTAATATCCCACATTTAGTGTTGAAGACGTTCAAAGAATGTAAATGCATATATTTCTAGCTCATTGCAGAAAGGAGGCATTGATGAAAGAGGCAGAATTCCTCTTGAAGGGGACGCAGGGTGAGAGAAAGGCAGAGAAGATGTGTGTGGTAGATCCATACTTATGAAATGCTTCCTTATGCTTCCCATAAATCCATACTTATGAAATAATACTCTAATGAAGAGATTGCGGCCATGCCCATGAGTTACACAGACTCTGAATTAGTACTGATGGTGATTAATCTCCTCCTTCTTTGTCAGATATAACCAAATAAAAGGTGACAGTAAGGTTTGCAATGTTTTCCTTTCTTCAGTTTCTGCTGCTGCTGCTAAGTCGCTTCAGTCGTGTCCGACTCTGTGAGAGTCCGGAGACAGCAGCCCACCAAGCTCCACCACTAATGTCTCCATGAACCTCTTACCAATTGCAGTGTGTGCACGGGTGCTCAGTTGCTCCATCATGGCTGACTCTTTGCAACCCCGTGGACTGTAGCCCACCAGGTTCCTCTGTCCATGGGATTCTCCAGGCAAGAATACTGGAGTGGGTTGCCATTTCCTTCTCCAAGGGATTGTCCTGACCCAGGGATCAAACCCAAGGCTCTTTTGTATCCTGCATCAGCAGGTGGATTATTTACCACTGCGCCACCTGGGAAGCCCACTTGCAGTGCATAGCACATTATAGAAACCTAGGAGGAAATGGCCTAATACCAATACGTAATGCTAAAAAGGAGGAAAACATCACTTTGATCCAAGCAGTTTGTGCCCCAGATGTGGGTTTTGGTTATTCTGATTTCAGCTTCTAGAACAAAGGCTGCTACAACCAACTGGGCTAATAACTCATTTCAGGAGTAGAGAGAAGACTCTTGAAGCGCACTGCATCTGATTTGTAAGCAGGCCTTTGCTGACACATTACTTTAAATAATTTAGGGAAAGCATAGGGCTCTCAAATTCACCAGTGACTCCAGCCTCAAGGTACACAAATCTCTTTTCAGTGTCTTAAATGTAATGCTCTAAGGCTTCAGGCAGATTTCTCTGGCAAATAATTAAACTTCTGTATGTCTCAGTTTCCTCCACAATAAAACAAGAAAGAGAGGCTGGTCTCTAGGGCACATGCCAGCTTCGGCTTTCTGGACACCTGTGATTCGCTGTGCATGGAGTGTTGTCTGTGTACAGAGTATTGGATCCACTCTTGAATATTCTGTACCAGTGGAAAGACTTAAACACAAATTTTCATCACCACCATTGTCATCCCAGTAATCTTCACAGAGTATGCTAAGAATTATTTCTATTTCTGATTCTTACTGTAAAATCCTTAAAATAGGCATTATTACCTGCAATATAATGATGAAGAAACTGTATTCACTCAAGAGTTATCCTATATTAGTGGTTAATTTAAGGTTGCTGCAGAAGTGCCATAGGATGTTTTCAAATTTGACTTTTAAACAGATTTCTGTTTGTTTGCTTTGCTTTGTTTATTTTGCTTAATTCTTTTTCTTTATTTAAGATTACTTCCTCAGGCTGGCCTCACAAGAGAATAATTGTATTTTCAAAGGTACAAAGGTCAACTCCTCTTCAAGACAGCAGAAATCTCTATCAGATAGCTCTTGAGTTTAACTTACCACAAACCAAGTGGACCACCTCTTCCTTGATGTCCTTTCTGGACACTGAACGTATTTCTGTCACAGCACCTGTAACACTTTATCGAATTTAATCACTACATGCCCATCTCTCCTTATCAGATTCTACCTGTGAGTCACTAAGCCGATTACTCTTATCCTCATTGGAAGAGAATTTTTTATCCTCACTGTTCAATCAGTTCAGTAGTACCTGAGACATAATAAGGACATAAAAAATATTGACTGATGGAATGAAATGTTAATAAATTAGCTTTCACAGTATTGTGTAAATTTAAAATACAAGCAAAAAAATCTGTGTTTTATCTTTTCTCTATTTGCATCAGCATGGTGGGCGGGCCGGGGAAATGCCCTCTAAGGCACTCTTTCCTTTCCTGAACCCCACCCTCTCTATAAAATTTTCTTGTAATTACTCTCCCTTCTAGTTCAGAAACCTGGAAATTCTCTCCGATCTTCTTAACTTTAAACCAGACGACGTCCAGAGTTTCTGTGTCCTCGGTCTTCACTGTCACCTCACTATTGACAGCTAGTTGGATGGTTAAGCGTTGCTCTACAGTTTTTTCACTTGTTTGTTTGTTTTTTAGAGTTTGCATTTTTTAAGACTTTTGGTAATGTAGACCATTTTAAAGTCTTTATTGAATTTGTTACGGTATTGCCTCTGTTTTAGTTTTTTGGCGGATCTTATCTCCCTGACCAGGGATTGAACCCTCACCCCCTGCAACAGAGGGCCAAGTCTTAACCACTGGACTTCCAGGGATGATCCTGCTCTACAGATTCCAGTTTGTCTGGTCTATGACAAGATCTTAAACATTGAAGATGGAGATGGTTAACACGATTCTTTGATTTATACTGTTATTTCTTGATTGATCAACATTAGCAATAGATCAGTTATTGGCTTTCTGCTGAAGCAGGCCTACAATGTATCTCTTCTCCCTCCTTTTCGCTTGTGATCATTAATGTCACATTGTCAACTTGAGTGGGCCATGGGACATCCAGATATCTAATTAAACATTATTTCTGGGTTTGTCTCAGAGGATGTTTCTGGAAGATATTAGCATTTGAGATGGTGGCTTCAGTAAAGCGGATGGTCCTCCACAATGTAGGTGGCCATCAGTCAATTTGTTGAGTGCCTAAACAGATCAAAAACGCAGAGGAAGGTTGGATTGCCCCTCCCTCAACCTGAGGGCTTGAGTTGAGGCATTGATTTTCTCCTGCTCTCAGGGTTCCTGGTTCTCAGGCCTTCAGACTACATCGCCAACTTTCCTGGGTCTCCCACTTGCAGACAGCAGCTCATGGGACTTCTCAGTCTCCATAACCACATGAGCCAGTACCTCACAATAAATCTCTCTCTAGGATATATATATATACTGTTCATTCTGTTTCTTTGGGGAACCCTACTACAGTACTTATTTTTATTTCCTCTATTGGATACATCTAAATTATTTTTCCATCAGTACCCTTTCTTAGTTTATACCCTCAATCTGTTGAGGAGCACATCTTCAAGTAAATTCCTAAGAAGGGTGCATAGGATGTAGATGTTTAATATACTGATATATTTGAATATGTTTTATTATTGGAATGACCATTTGGTTGAACAATCTGCTCTCGATTGAAAATAATTTCCCTCATACTTCAAAGATATTCTTTTAGCATCACTGTTATTGTTTAAAAAGTTTGATGTTAGTCTGGATCTATCCATTTGTATATGACCACTCTCCTACCCCTGTAGTCTTGCCCCACTGGCTGGATGTGAATCCAAAGTTTCACACAGGTATGTCTAGGTATGTAACTTTTCTTGGCATCTAATAGACTCTTTTTAAGTAGGAAATTTATGATTCTCTAGGTTCTCAAATGTCACCTTCTGATCACCTAACTCGTTTTGGCAATAGCACATATCAGTCTCCAAAATATGGGATAATTCCCTTACCTTTTTCCCTCTTCTATCACTAGAATGTAAGCACCAAGGAATTTTGGTCTTTTTTTTTTATCACTGTTGCATCAAGAACTGTGCTCAGCATCTCGTGGGTATTTAATAAATACTTGTTAAATAAATCTTTGTTTCATATTTAAGAAAGAAGCAATGAAAGTTGCATCTGCCTACATAGGCCTTGTCAACAGGCAGACTTCGCTTTAGACTGAGTGTATGGGCAGCTGTCCACCAGGAGAGCCATCCATTGCACTGGGAACTCTCAGGGAATAGATTGGAGAGGAATTTATACTGGGGTGTAAACACCCAAGTTCTTTCCAGAGACTTAATTCTGAAAAGTAATTGTGATAGGAAATTTTATTTGGAATATTAAACTATATCTTTAATAAGGATGGAGGTTGCAGAGAGAGAAAGAGAATAGAAATCAGAAGTAATTCCACTTAATAGATGGTAGGATTATTGACCATCATTTTTACCTCTGTATTTTCCAAAAGTCTTTCAGTTTTTTCTATGTGTTAGAGAAATTAACAAAAATCAACACAATATGTTTACAAGATGCTCTTGTGAGGATTATCTGATTTCTGTATGATGTGAACTGTTTATGTGAGTATCTACTTCCTCTTCATCCCAAGTTACCACCTGATTCTTCTCTTCAGTTTTCCCCATGTCCTTTTAACTCTTTAACCATTTGGAAATATCATTTTAATTTAGGCACAGGTTTATTTAGAAATCTTCTATCTGATAGAGTTGTTAGCATTTCTGCTACCTAGGCAACAAAGCATGGTTCTGTCACTAACATCTTTTCATTTTTAGCAAAGTGAAATCTTAAACTCTTCTAATAAACTTGTAGAAATCAAAGCCAAACTTAAATATATTCCTCTCTCTCTTAAAGAAAAAAACGAGGAGTAGAGATAAGTGTAAAGAACTGCGTATATGACTGTGTTTCTTGGAGAAAGCAGAATGAGTTTGGAAAGAGAGAAAAGTGTATATGTTTCAAAACAGAAGAAAAAAACTTGTGGAAATATAAAAAAATCCACTTCTAATTTCCAAAGTGTGATTAATGTCTTAAAAAACATATCGAATGACTACCTTAAATACATAGACCCACATACACTATTCTTTTATTATGGAAGTGATGCATTTTATTATAGAAAAAAGGAAGTATTAAAAATGCAAGTAAAGATTCCAGTTGAAATATCCTACCCTAAATTCTAGAGCTGAGTTTTCGAGGATGCACTTTTGAATTCTATACTTTTATTTTAAAATTCTGTTGTGAACATTTGCACGTCATTAAGTTCTTCAAAAATCAGAATTTTTCAGAACCCTCAATGTACGATAATCCACCATTCCAGTACAATTTTTCATTTAACGTAGTTCCAGTTTTTTATATCATAAATAGAAAGTAAAGAACATCCCTGTGCAAAAAGTGTTGTCCACATCTCTTTCTAATTTCTAATGACAGAATTCTAAAAGAGGAATCCTTGGGCTAAATAACCAGAGGTTTTTAGCCTTCTGAAATATATAGCCAAATATCTCCCAGGAAGTGGTAATACTAAACATTCCTTCCAGGTTACTTGACAGGATCCATCACCTGACCATCTCTCACCCTGAGCTGGCAATTAAATAAGTTTAAAATGATGTTTAATAAGATCAATAACTAATAAAGACCTACTGTATAGCACAGGGAGCTTTACCCTGCAATTACCTATATGGGAAAAGAATCTAGAAAAAAATGGATATATGTATATTTATAACTGATTCACTTTGCTGTAGACCTGAAACCAATACATTATAAATCAGCTATACTCCAATAAAATTTTCTAATAAAATAAAATGATATTTAGATTTGTGAGATTATCAGGAAAGCTGAACTTTCCCCCATTTTTGTTGAACATCTATAATTCCTCTTTCCTGTGTCTTTTAATCCAGTTTTTTTCCTATAGACATGTTTGTATTTTGCAGATTTACAAAAATTCTTAGAAAAAAATGTTACCTCTTTGCCTATCACCAGTGGTAGACATTTTTACAGCATTGTCATTTCAATATGTCCATGGTATTTTCTTTTTTGTTTAAAAAATGATAGTTTTAATATACAGTGTTTAAGACTTTATGTCACCATTCTATTGCTCTTGTTGAAAGGTTTCTTCGCCTGTGAGTCATTTTTATTTGCTTCTAATATAGTTCCAGAAAAACATGTATTTCTGCTTTATTGATTATGCCAAAGCCTTTGACTGTGTAGATCACAATAAACTGTGGAAAATTCTGAGAGAGATGGGAATACCAGACCACTAGAGCTGCCTCTTGAGAAACCTGTATGCAGGTCAGGAAGCAACAGTTAGAACTGGTCATGGAACAACAGACTGGTTCCAAATAGGAAAAGGAGTACATCAAGGCTGTATATTGTCACCATGTTTATTTAACTTATATGCAGAGTACATCATGAGAAATGCTGGACTGGAGGAAACACAAGCTGGAATCAAGATTGCCGGGAGAAATATCAATAACCTCAGATATGCAGATGATACCACCCTTATGGCAGAAAGTGAAGAGGAACTAAAAAGCCTCTTGATGAAAGTGAAAGTAGAGAGTGAAAAGGTTGGCTTAAAGCTCAACATTCAGAAAACGAAGATCATGGCATCTGGTCCCATCACTACATGGGAAATAGATGGAGAAACAGTGGAAACAGTGTCAGACTTTATTTTTCTGGGCTCCAAAATCACTGCAGATGGTGACTGCAGCCATGAAATTAAAAGACGCTTACTCCTTGGAAGGAAAGTTATGACCAACCTAGATAGCATATTCAAAAGCAGAGACATCACTTTGCCAGCAAAGGTTCGTCTAGTCAAGGCTATGGTCTTTCCTGTGGTCATGTATGGATGTGAGAGCTGGACTGTGAAGAAGGCTGAGCGCCAAAGAATTGATGCTTTTGAACTGTGGTGTTGGAGAAGACTCTTGAGAGTCCCTTGGACTGCAAGGAGATCCAACCGGTTCATTCTGAAGGAGATCAGCCCTGGGATTTCTTTGGAAGGAATGATGCTAAAGCTGAAACTCCAGTATTTTGGCCACCTCATGTGAAGAGTTGACTCATTGGAGAAGACTCTGATGCTGGGAGGGATTGAGGGCAGGAGGAGAAGGGGACGACAAAGGATGAGATGGCTGGATGGCATTACTGACTCGATGAATGTGAGTCTGAGTGACCTCCGAGAGCTGGTGATGGATAGGGAGGCCTGGCGTGCTGCAGTTCATGGGGTCGCAGAGAGTTGGACACGACTGAGCGACTGATCTAATCTAATCTAATCTAATATTTGTGTTGTTTGATTTACTATATACATTGTTTTATACAGACATCTCTAGAATTGATTACTGTGTGTGACGTATGGGATAAGGTAAAGACCTAGTCTAATGTCTTCCATATGTCTTTGATTGAGTAATCTGTCCCTTACTTTGTTCTGAAGTCACCTTTATAGCATCTCAAGCCATTGTACAATATAGGGTGCTTTCTTTTTTGAGAGCTAGTCTCTTTTATTGATCCATACTTGTGCAAGCATATCACTACTATAGCTCGGCAATATATCTTCTACCTGGTAGAACAAGTTCAACCTTCCTCATTAGCTTTCCTTTCCAACTTTTCTTTTGCTATTCTTATGTGATGCTGAAGCTGAAATTTCAATACATTGGCCACCTGATGTGAAGAGCTGATCCATTAGAAAGACTGGGAAATCTTTCCCTGCTGGGAAAGATTGAAGGCAGGAAGAGAAGGGGATGACAGAAGATGAGATGGTTGGATGGCATCACCAATTCAATAGACATGAGTTTGAGCAAACTCTGGGAGATGGTGAAGGACAGGGAAGCCTGGCATGCTGCGGTCCGTGGGGAGACAGAGTTGGTCATGACTAAGCTACAAAACAACAACAGCAACAAATTCTTATATACCTATTCCTCCAGAAAAACTACTGAAGAAAAAATCCTATTGACAATGTGTTGGGTTACATTAAACCTAAAAATTAGTGTGGATAAAACTGATATATTTATAATAGTCCACACAGACACACTGCATGGCTTCCTATTTATTTAAGCCTTATTTTATGCTTCTTGGTATAATTCTATGGCATTTTTCATGAAGATCTGACATATTTTTTATTAAGCTTGTATTTCTAGGTGTTTTATATTCCTGTTACTATTGTGAAAGAGTTTAGTTCTTCATTATACTTTCTGATTGTGCCTGGTGTGTTTGAAATCCATTGGCACTTATATTTATTCATCTTGCCAAAGTCGCTTATAATTATTTTTTAGCTGGTTCTCTAAGGTTTTCTAGATATATGATGATATCAACTGCAAACAATGATAACTTTGTTTTTCTTTTTCTGGTAATCACACTTCTTATTTTTGTTCTCTACTGCAACCAAAACTTATAAAATAATAATTAACTGTAGGGAGGAGAGCAGACATTCTTGGTTTGTTCCCGATGTTAATGGAAATGTCTCTATTTGTATTTTCCTAATAAATTAAATGAGTTGTCAATATGAAAATGTTCCTTAATGTGTTAAGGAATTATCCTTATATAGATAACAAAAAGATTTTTCTCATTAGAAATGATTGCAGGGCAGCTGGTCACACGGTGAAGGTGGGGGTAAAGGGGGCTGCTCTAGCCTGTGGCCTCTGTCTGTGGCTGGGCTGGTACCGCCCAGCGGCCCAGGACAGACCTGAAATGTATAGTGCTGCAGGAACCAGCTCCAGGATCCGGATAACCTGCCACCTGAGTAGTTCCCGACCTCCAGAGACCCACAAGAGTCTCCTGTGGTCTGATAATGGCTACCCCTCCATATGAGCCAATGGCTGGATTGATGTCACGGCCGATGAGACAGCGTACAAGGCCCGTGATCCCCACAGTGGCCTTTTTGTGGCTCTCAAGAGCGTAAGAGTCCCCAGTGGAGGAGTGCTGGAGGAGGCCTGCCCATCAGCACAGTTGGTAAGGTGGACTTACTGCCATGTCTGGAGGCTCTGGAGCATCCCAGTGTTGTCCGGCTGATGGACATCAGTGCCACCGCCTAAAATGACCAGGAGGCCAAAGTGACCCTGGTGTGTGAGCATGTGAATCAAGACCTAAGGACGTATCTGGACAAGGCACCCCCACCAGGCTTGCCAGTGGAAACCATCAAGAATCTGATGCCCTGATTTCTAAGAGGCCTGAATTTCCTTCCTGCCAACGGCATCGTTCACCAAGACCTGAAGCCAGAGAACACTCAGGTGACAAGTGGTGGGACAGTCAGGCTGGCTGACTTTGGCCTGGCCAGAATCTACAGCTACCAGGCAGCACTACACCTGTGGTTGTTAACACTCTGGTACCGTGAACTCCAACAGTCCTTTTGCAGTCTACCTACGCAATGCCTGTGGACGTGTGGTGCATTGGCTGTATCTTCACAGAGACACTCTGAAGCTGACCAGATAGGCAGAATCTTTGACCTGATTGAACGGCCGCCAAAGGATGACTGGCCTCCAAACGTATCTCTATCCCAGGGAGCCTTTCCCCCCTGCCCCCGGGGGGCTCCTCCCAGTTGTACCTGAAACAGAGGAGTCTGGAGCACAGCGGCTGCTGGAAATGCTGACTTTTAACCCCCACAAGGGACTCTGCGTCCCGAGCCTCGCAGCCCTCTTATCTACACAAGGCAGAAGGTGACCCCGAGTGAACAACACAATGGTTGCAACAGAACCAAGAGGTTTCCCTTCCTTTGAACACTTGAGTGAAGAGACTCCTTCTGAGAAGGTGATCTCTGTCTTCATCTCTGAGGCTGTGGACACTCCTCCTCCAACTTTTTACAGACTATTTTTGCTGCCTTAATGACATTCCCCTCTCGCCCCTCTTTTGAGGCTTATCCTCCTGCCCCACTATGTCCTTACACAAAGGGGTATGTCCCTTGTTCTCCTCTTCCTATACCTTGATGTTGGGATCCTTTTTCATACAGGAAAAACAACAAAAAATGATATGATTGCAATATTTTATCACCTTTCAAAAACTAATGATCTTATAAGTTTTTTTTTAATTTGACCTCTCAATATGATATAATAATTTTCTAATATTAAACCAAACTGGGGCTTCTCCGGTGGCTCAATGGTAAAGAATCCGCCTGCCAATGCAGGAGACATGAGTTCGATCCCTCATCCGGGAAGTTCCACATGCCTCGGAGCAACTAGCCCTTGCCGCAACTGTTGAGCCTGCGCTCTAGAGCCTGGGAGCCACAACTACTGAAGCCCATGCACTCTAGAGCTCATGGTCTTCAACAAGAGAAGCCACCGCAATGAGAAGCCTGGACCCTGAAACTAAAGAGTAGCCTGTACTTGCTGCAACTAGAGAAAAGTGCTCGCAGCAACAAAGACCCAGCACAGCCATAAATAAATAAGATTATTTAAAAAAAAAACAAAACTGGTAGTTTCTTCTTGGTTGTGGTAGATTATTCTTTCCAAATAGTTTTTGAGTCTCATTGGCTATTACATTATTTAGAGTTTTGTAATATATGGGTCCTTTTCTTCTTACCCTATCTTTGTTAGGCTTTAATAATAATAATAGCAGTTGTGATCATTTTGTACACTCATACGATGTTTCAAATGCCACATTTTTTCCTGTATTTTCTTACATTTACAAATGAAATACAGCATTACATATATTTTGCAGATAAGGAACTGAGGCTAAGATTATACAGCTTGAGGGAGAAGCCTGTCTCACTAGGCTCTGCTACATAGTTTTGAAGAGTTAAAAATGAATTAAGTAGCTTTCCATGTTCTGGAATAGATTATATAGAATAGAAAAAATCTGTTTCTTGAAAGAATGAAAAGACTGATTCATGCACAGGAGACAAAGTGATGCTGTGAAAGTACATGGGGTTTAAAGCCAGACAAATGCTGGTTTGAATTTCAGCTCTGTCCATTACTTAGTAACCCTGAAGAAGTAGAAATGATGGTCATTATAAAAACATCCTGTCCTGAAGACTTCTGTGACAACATTTTCCAGTTGTGCCTGGGTCTTTTTCTGATATTTTTTCCATAACACCTTGTTGCCCCAGGAAATCATGTATTTCTTCTAGATAATGAAATATATCATTTCATAGTCATATGTACTACTCTCTCATATTTTAGGAGGCCAATGCCATATCTATTAGGCGACCAAGGTTGATACTCTCTTATATTTTAAAATCTCCATATAAAGATATTTTATACCTTTTGTTATATTTCCTATTAGTCTTTGGTATTTAATTGTGTGCTCACTTTTGTTTCTAACATTTGTTATTTTTTGAAAATAAGCTTTTAATTTTAGAGTAGTATGCATGTATGTGTGCTAAGTCACTTCAGTCATGTCTGACTCTGCAACCTTATAAACTGTAGCCCACCAGGCTCCTCTGCACATGGGATTCTCCAGGAAAGAATACTGCAGCAGGTTGCTGTGCCCTCCTCCAGAGGATCTTTCCAAACCCAGCAATCGAACCCACGTCTCTTCTGTTTCCTGCATTGACAGGCAGGTTCTTTACCACTAGTGCCACCTGGGAAACCCTTAGATAAGTAGCAGAGTAAGCTGAATAATAACCCCACAAAATGTCAATGTCCTAACCTCCAGAATCTGTGAATGTTATATGGTCATAGGTACTTTGCAAGTGTGGTTTAAGTAAGGATTTTTATGATGAGGAGATTATTCTGGATTATCCCAGTGGGCCCTGTATAATCACAGGGTCCTTATAAGACGGGTCCAAGAAAATCAGACAGAGGAGAAGGTGATATGACAACATAAGAAGAGATTGGAGTGATGTGGCCACAAGTCAATGAATGCTAGCAGTCTCTAGAAGCTGGAAAAGACAAGGAATGGAGTTGCCTCTCGAGCCTCCAGAAGGAACCAGCCCTGCCAGCTCCTTGATTTTCACCCCTCTAAGATTCCCTGGTGTCTCAGTGATAAAGAATTCACCTGCCAATGCATGATACATGGGATTGATCCCTAAGTCGGGAAGATCCTCTGAAGAAGGAAACTGGAGAATTCCATGGACAGAGGAACCTGGTGGGCTACAGTCCATGGAGTCACAAAGAGTCAGACACAACCTAGAAACTAAACAAGACTCATTTTGGACTTCTGACCTCCCAAACTTTTAAAGTTTGCATTATTTTAAGCCAATAGATCTGTGATAATTTGTTACAGCAGCAATAGGACACAAACATAGTTTCAGAATGACATAAAAGTGGCAAAGATACTATAGAATTTCCATATGCCCCTCCAGTTTCCCCCACTGTTACTATCTTACATTAGGATGGTATATTTGTCACTATTCATGAACCTATAAGACACCTTATTATTAACTAAAGTCCATACTTTTTTTTTTTTTCAGATTTCCTTCATTTTTACTGTGTGTTCTCTCTCTTTCTGTTCCAGAAGGGCATCCAGCTTCCCATCTTACATTTACTTGTCCTGTCTCCTTTGGCTCCTCTTGGCTGTGACGGTTTCTCAGACCATGTTTTAGATGACCTTGACAGTCTGAAGAATACAGCTCAGATAGTATTTTACATGCCCCTCAATTGGGATTTTTCTCATGACTAGGCTGAGATGATGAGTTTGAGTGACGAGGACCAAAGAGGAAGTATCACTCTCATCGCATCATTCGCGGTTATATATTGTCAACATGACATCATTGTTACTGTTGAGTTTGATCACCTGGCTTAGGTAGTGTTTGTCAGTTTCTGTACCATAAAATTGCTCAGTTGTGTTTGACTCTGCGGCCCCATGGACTGTAGCTTACCAGGCTTCTCAGTCCATGGAATGTTCTAGGAAAGAGTACTGGAGTGGGTTGCCATTTCCTTCTCCAGGGGATCTTTCTCCAGGGGATCTTCCCAACCCAGGGATTGAACCTGGGTCTCTCGCATTGCAGGCAGACGCTCTACCGTCTGAGCCACCAGGGAAGCACCCCTCGTCCAAGGTAAGGTGCGATGGCTGTGCTTCGCTGGCCGGGAGCAGCCGGGAGTAGCCGGGACGAGATACCCCACGCCCAAGGTAAGAGAAACCCAAGTAAGACAGTAGGTCCTGAAAGAGGGCATCAGAGGGCAAATACACTAAAACCCTTCTCACAGAAAACTAGTCAATCTAATCACACAAGGACCACACCCTTGTCTAACTCAATGAAATTAAGCCATGCCCGAAGGGCAACCTGGGATGGGTGGGTCATGGTGGAGAGAGATGACAGGGTGTGGTCCGCTGGAGAAGGGAATGGCAAACCACTTCAGTATTCTTGCCTTGAGAACCCCATGAACAGTATGAAAAGACAAAATAATAGGATACTGAAAGAGAAACTCCCCAGGTCAGTAGAGGCCCAATATGCTACTGGAGATCAGTGGAGAAATAACTCCAGAAAGAATGAAGGGATGGAGCCAAAACAAAAAGAATACCCAGCTGTGGATGTGTCTGGTGATAGAAGCAAAGTCCGATGCTGTAAAGAGCAGTATTGCATAGGAAACTGGAATGTCAGGTCCATGAATCAAGGCAAATTGGAAGTGGTCAAACAAGAGATGGCAAGAGTGAATGTTGACATTCTAGGAATTAGCGAACTAAAATGGACTGGAATGGGTGAATTTAACTCAGATGACCATTATATCTACTACTGTGGGCAGGAATCCCTCAGAAGAAATGGAGTGGCCATCATGGTCAACAAAAGAGTCCGAAATGCAGTACTTGGATGCAATCTCAAAAATGACAGAATGATCTCTGTTCGTTTCCAAGGCAAACCATTCAATGTCACAGTAATCCAAGTCTATGCCCCAACCAGTAACGCTGAAGAAGCTGAAGTTGAACGGTTCTGTGAAGACCTACAAGACCTTTTAGAACTAACACCCAAAAAAGATGTCCTTCTCATTATAGGGGACTGGAATGCAAAAGTAGGAAGTCAAGAAACACCTGGAGTAACAGGCAAATTTGGCCTTGGAACACGGAATGAAGCAGGGCAAAGACTAACAGAGTTTTGCCAAGAAAATGCACTGGTCATAGCAAATACCATCTTCCAACAATACAAGAGAAGACTCTATACATGAACATCACCAGATGGTCAACACCGAAATCAGATCGATTATATTCTTTGCAGCCAAAGATGGAGAAGCTCTATACAATCAGCAAAAACAAGACCAGGAGCTGACTGTGGCTCGGACCATCAACTCCTTATTGCCAAATTCAGACTGAAATTGAAGAAAGTAGGGAAAACTACTAGACCATTCAGGTATGACTTAAATCAAATCCCTTATGATTATACAGTGGAAGTGAGAAATAGATTTAAGGGCCTAGATCTGATACATAGAGTGCCTGATGAACTATGGAATGAGGTTCGTGACATTGTACAGGAGACAGGGATCAAGACCATCCCCATGGAAAAGAAATGCAAAAAAGCAAAATGGCTGTCTGGGGAGGCCTTACAAATAGCTGTGAAAAGAAGAGAAGCGAAAAGCAAAGGAGAAAAGGAAAGATATAAACATCTAAATGCAGAGTTCCAAAGAATAGCAAGAAGAGATAAGAAAGCCTTCTTCAGTGATCAATGCAAAGAAATAGAGGAAAACAACAGAATGGGAAAGACTAGGGATCTCTTCAAGAAAATCAGAGATACCAAAGGAACATTTCATGCTAAGATGGGCACGATAAAGGACAGAGATGGTGTGGACCTAACAGAAGCAGAAGATATTAAGAAGAGGTGGCAGGAATACACTAAAGAACTGTACAAAAAAGAGTTTCAAGACCCAGATAATCATGATGATGTGATCACTGACCTAGAGCCAGACATCTTGGAATGTGAAGTCAAATGGGCCTTAGAAAGCATCACTACGAACAAAGCTAGTGGAGGTGATGGAATTCCAGTGGAGCTATTCCAAGTCCTGAAAGATGATGCTGTGAAAGTGCTGCACTCAATATGCCAGCAAATTTGGAAAACTCAGCAGTGGCCACAAGATTGGAAAAGGTCAGTTTTCATCCCAATCCCAAAGAAAGGCAATGCCAAAGAATGCTCAAACTACCACACAATTGCACTCATCTCGCACGCTAGTAAAGTAATGCTCAAAATTCTCCAAGCCAGGCTTCAGCAATATGTGAACTGTGAACTTCCTGATGTTCAAGCTGGATTTAGAAAAGGCAGAGGAACGAGAGATCAAATTGCCAACATCCACTGGATCATGGAAAAAGCAAGAGAGTTCCAGAAAAACATCTATTTCTGCTTTATTGACTATGCCAAAGCCTTTGACTGTGTAGATCACAATAAACTATGGAAAATTCTGAGAGAGATGGGAATACCAGACCACCTGATCTGCCTCTTAAGAAATCTGTATGCAGGTCAGGAAGCAACAGTTAGAACTGGTCATGGAACAACAGATTGGTTCCAAATAGGAAAAGGAGTACGTCAAGGCTGCATATTGTCACCATGTTTATTTAACTTATATGCAGAGTACATCATGAGAAATGCTGGACTGGAAGAAACACAAGTTGGAATCAAGATTGCTGGGAGAAATATCAATAACCTCAGATATGCAGATGACACGACTCTTATGGCAGAAAGTGAAGAGGGGCTAAAAAGCCTCTTGATGAAAGTGAAAGTAGAGAGTGAAAAGGTTGGCTTAAAGCTCAACATTCAGAAAACGAAGATCATGGCATCTGGTCCCATCACTACATGGGAAATAGATGGGGAAACAGTGGAAACAGTGTCAGACTTTGTTTTTCTGGGCTCCAAAATCACTGCAGATGGTGACTGCAGTCATGAAATTAAAAGACGCTTACTCCTTGGAAGGAAAGTTATGACCAACCTAGATAGCATATTCAAAAGCAGAGACATTACTTTACCAACAAAGGTTCGCCTAGTCAAGGCTATGGTCTTTCCTGTGGTCATGTATGGATGTGAGAGCTGGACTGTGAAGAAGGCTGAGCGCCGAAGAATTGATGCTTTTGAACTGTGGTGTTGGAGAAGACTCTTGAGAGTCCCTTGGACTGCAAGAAGATCCAACCAGTCCACTCTGAAGGAAATCAGCCCTGGGATTTCTTTGGAAGGAATGATGCTCAAGCTGAAACTCCAGTATTTTGGCCACCTCATGCGAAGAGTTGACTCATTGGAGAAGACTCTGATGCTGGGAGGGATTGAGGGCAGGAGGAGAAGGGGACGACAGAGGATGAGATGGCTGGATGGCATCACTGACTCGATGGGTATGAGTCTGGGTGACCTTCGGGAGCTGGTGATGGACAGGGAGGCCTGGCGTGCTGCGGTTCATGGGGTCGCAAAGAGTCGGACACGACTGAGCAACTGATCTGATCTGATCTGATTTGTACCATAAAATTACTCTTTTCCCTTCCTTTGTCTCAATTCAGTTCAGTTCAATTCAGTCGCTCAGTCTGACTGTTTGCGACCCCATGGACTGCAGCACGCTAGGCTTCCCTGTCCATTACCAGCTCCCAGAGCTTGCTCTAACTCATGCCCATCAGCTTGGTGATATCTGCTGCTGCTGCTGCTAAGTCGCTTCAGTCGTGTCCGACTCTGTGTGACCCCATAGACGGAAGCTCACCAGGCTCCCCCGCCCCTCGGATTCTCCAGGCAAGAACACTGGAGTGGGTTGCCATTTCCTTCTCCAATGCATGAAAGTGAAAAGTGAAAGTGAAGTCGCCCAGTCGTGTCCGACTCTTAGCGACCCCATGGACTGGAGCCTACCAGGGATTTTCTAGGCAAAACTACTGGGGTGGGGTGCCATTGCCTTCCCTGGGTGATATCTAGTAGTGTTTTTCAAATAAGAAACTTTTAAAATTTGTCAGTTCCACTATTTTTTTGTTTAATAAGTAATTAATGTCTCCTTTATGTTAATTACTTCTGTCATTAATTTGTGGTTCCTTTTATATCTTTTATATTCTTTTTCTATACATGAATATATATATATTCTTCTATATATATATTTATATTCTTTTATATATATTCTTTTTCTATACATGAATATATATATATATTCTTTTATATATTTTATATTCTTTTTCTATACATGATCTCCAGTTGGCAAGGAGCTGTTTCTTTAAATATTTAAATATTTTTAAATTGATTTCTGTGTTCATAGCATAGTGCTAAAAGAATATATGTTATATAAATTTTGCCTTTTTGAATTTTGTCAGTTTTTAGTTTGTTCTCTTATATGATCACTTTCTGTGCTTTCTGAATTTTCATAAAGACTTTGAAAGGAATTCTATTTTCTGTTTGCAAGGTATAAACTAAACTCTAAATTTTCCAGTGGGTAGGAACATATTTGTTTTGATTACCTCTGAATACACAGTTTCTCAAACAGGGCCTAATACACGGTAGGAGTTCACTAAATAATTTTTAGTAAATGACTACAAAAATTTCATGCTCTCAGTTAGGACCAATAAAAATGTCTCCAGACATGGCCAACTGTCCCCTTGTGAACAAAATCACCAAGTGAACTACTTTTTTTTCTCAAGAAAATCTGAGAGAATCCGCTCAAAAAGTATCAAAATTAATATTTGGATTCAGTAAAGTTAGTTGATAGATTAAAAAAGTCAATATTAAAATAAATTACATTCCTATACTATAGCAGTAATAAACCTTTAGAGAATATAGTTTTAAAGTCAATATCATCAATGATAGCAATAACAAATTAAAAGACTAAATCTAATAAAAGGTATGCAAGAGCTTTAGGAAGAATATTATAAAATATAATGAAAGATATTAAAGACATAAGAACAGAGAAATTTACAGGAATCACTTTTTTTTCTTCCCAAACTGATCTATAAACGTAATGCAAGTCCAATCAAAAGCCAATAGGGAGTTTTCATGGGATTTGACAAATTGATTCTAAAATTTATACTGGGGAATATGGAATAAAGCTAGCTAAGGCACTTTTGCAGAAAATTAATTTGGGAGGCTTGTTGTATCATGTATCGAAGTTTACTCTAAAGATACAGTGGCCAGCAAACACATGAAAAGATTGCTGATTTTTAGAGAAATGCAAATCAAAACTACAGTGAGGTATGGTGAGCTCACATTGGTCAGAAGGGCTGTAATAAAAAAATCTACAATCAATAAATGCTGGAGAGGATATGGAGAAAGGGGAATCCTCTTACACTGTTGGTGGGAATGTAAATTGCTACAGCCACTATGGACAACAGTATGGAGGTTCCTCAAAAAACTAAAAGTAGAACTACCACATGACCCAGTAATCCAATTCCTGGGCATATACCTGGAGAAAACCATACTTCAAAAACATACATGCATCCCAATGTTCATTGCAGCACTATTTACCATAGCCAGGATGTGAAAGCAGCCTAAATGTTCAACAACAGAGGAATGGATAAAGAAGATGTGGTACATACTGGGTTGGCCAAAAAATTGCTTTAGGTTTTTCCATGAGTTGTTACAGAAAATCCTGAATTATACACACACACACACACACATATATGTATGTACCTATCAGATCAGATCAGATCAGTTGCTCAGTCGTGTCCAACTCTTTGCAACCCCATGAACTGCAGCACGCCAGGCCTCCCTATCCATCACCAGCTCTCGGAGGTCATATATATATATAATGGAATATTATTCAGCCACAAAAAGGAATGAAATAGTGCCATTTGCAGAGATGTGGCTAGACCTAGAGATGTCATACAGAATGAAGTAAGTCAGAAAGAGAAAAATAAGTATAATGTATTAACACTCATATGTAGAATCTAGAAAAATGGTACAGGTGAACTTATTTGCAAAGCAGAAATAGAAACACAGATGTAGAGAACAAACACATGGATACTACAGGGAGAAAGGGGAGTGGAACGAACTGGGAGATTGGGACTGACATATACACACTTCTATGTATAATACAGATAGCTAATGAGAATCTACTATATAGGGGACTCTCCTCAATGCTCTGTGGTGACCCAAATGGGAAGGAGATCTCGAAAAGCAAAGATATACATATACATATAACTGATTCACTTTGCTGCACAGCAGAAACTAACACAACATTGTAAAGCAACTGTACTCCACAAAAATTAATTTAAAATAATAGAATTGTAGTAAGCAAAAATGTAGGCAAAACTAGGCAAATAGAAATAGCAAACAGAATAGATATACTGTTTGTAGAACTACAGATACATGGAAAGTTAATATATGACAGAGGAGGCTTTCAAAACCATTGGCAAAAGATATAATATACTAGGATAACTGACCTTGTATTTTAAAAAATCATTTTTATTTCTGTCTTTTTCCACTACAAAGGAAGCTCCATGAGGTCAGGGATTTGATCTGTTTACTTCACAGTTGTATTTCAATGTTGCCTCAGATAACCATTGTTCAGTTACATCAACATAAATATTTTGGTTTTGCTTTTGAATCTTTGTGGCTTCTAGTCTCAAACATTCCCTCGCATGGTGGTAATCCCAAAGAACAAACTGGTCCACATTTAGTTCTCCTCCACTGCCTTCTGACTGGGTAACCATGGTTCCTGTCATTCTTAAACCGTGGCACTTTATGCTACTGAGCAGTTATGTCCACCTACAGGTCCTTTGGCCAGGCTGGATAGAGCCTGGCTGTTATCAGTCCTGCCCCAGATTGAGCCTCTAAATGGCCAGTCATTAACACAGAGGAAAGGTATCCACAGTCACACAAAGTGCCTCATCCAGGCCCCTCTCTCACATGCAGGGGTCTCAGAGAGTTTGCCTAAGAGAACCAAGTGATATAGGTAGCTCTGGATTAACCCTCCAGGAAAATTAAATAAATCTGCCTGCCTCTCAGACATCATTCATTCATTTACCATGAATTTGTGAGCCCTATTACTTGCTGCTGCTGCTAAGTCGCTTCAGTCGTGTCCGACTCTGTGCGACCCGAGACGGCAGCCCACCAGGCTCCCCCGTCCCTGGGATTCTCCAGGCAAGAACACTGGAGTGGGTTGCTATTTCCTTCTCCAATGCGTGAAAGTGAAAAGTGGAAGTGAAGTCACTCAGTCATGTCTGACTCCTAGCAATCCCATGGACTGCAGCCTACCAGGCTCCTCCATCCATGGGATTTTCCAGGCAAGAGTACTGGGGTGGGTTGCCATTGCCTTCTCTGCTATTACTTGCTAGGCACTAGCAAATAATTAATACTTCTCAATCCGAGTTCTCTTTTCCATTACAGGATCTGAATTCCTCAGCCAACTGACTTATCATGTTCAAGATCTGAAGCAGTAAGTTGTAGCACAGGGATTTGCCAAAGTCTTGAAACAGCTCTCTGAGCCTTTTCCAGTGGAGAACAACACCTAGTATTCAAGGGCCTTCTTCATCTTGACCCAACAAATCCCCTCCCCAACACACACTGCACAATAGGCCCCTCACACGCCAATCTCTCCATCCCATCACTATCCAGCAAACAGGCCAGCATGCCTCCTGGCTCTGGCTCCTTACTTTTACCCTGATACACTCTCAGTCTGCAAAACCCTCTGCATCCTCTCTACCCATCCAAATCCTACTTTTCTTCAGGGCCCAACTTTTCCAATCAGTCTATTTCCCACTGAACATAGGACACTCTGATGGTCTAAGGGTGGAGGTTGGCAAGCCCACCTAGACCTCTGTCTGGGATTGCTCTTTCAGTGCCTCATGGGTTGGTCTAAAGATGATATAGAATGAAAGTCCAGGAAAGAAACCTCTGCATTTTATAGTCTAAGAAACTAAAGCATGGGATGACTGAGTGACTTATTCTAGGAAACAGATTAATACACTCGAAATACGAGGTGGTGGAGCACAGTGGAAATCACTCGGTTCTCTAAAGTTAGAAACATCTGACTGTGAAGCCTGCTTTGGCAATTTACTGGCTGAGTGACCCCAGGCAAATTACTTCACCTTCCTGAACCACTGTTTCCTTACATATATTAGGTTCGTCAAAAAGTGCAGGTTTTTCCAGAAACTCCTATGGAAAAACCCAAACAAACTTTTGGCCACCTCAATACATTAGGGAAGATTAATATCTTCTTTGCAAGATTGTTGAGAATGTAAGAGATAAAGTGCATAAAATACCTGACATCATAAATTAAATTGCAGGTTTCCATTCTTTCTTAATTTTATTATGCTGCCTATTTCTACAAGACCAACCTCCTTGAAAATAGGTTCTATGCTGTGTCAGCGCCCATATTCCCCATAAGGCCAGCACAATTCAGAGCATACAGTGGGGGTTTCAGAAATAATTTTTTAAGTTTAAAAAAAAAGACTTTTTTCTCAAAGATCAATATTCACTTAAATGAACAATGAATTTAAATCTAGATCTCTTGTTTTTTCCATTCTTATTACTCTGCTATGCTCTTATCTTTTACATATATTCCCATATGTGACAAAATATTGCATAAACAATGAAATCATCAGTAGTAAATGAAATTTATAGCGTGTAAGAGAATAGTGTTCTACAAGATTTTATTTTAGTCCATGAAAAATAATGAATTATTCCTAACATTAATTTATATTATAGTGTAAAAACTCCAGATGTCAGAACTGAAAAGATTTCCAGAACCATGGCAGAGGGTAGTTTCTAAGTTTATTCTGGCTTGATGCCACTTAAAGGGTGAGAAAAAGTTCATGATTTCCCATTGTGTGAAGTCACACATACAAAGTCCTTTTGTCCAAGTGGCCTTGTCATGTGACATTGTTAAGTATTTTTCACTTGGCCTTCTAATCACATCCAAAATGTCATACCCCTAGAGGCAATTTGATGTATGAATAAATGGAAATTTGAGGTGAGGCTCAGTGGGGTCACCAGAATCGGACTGTGACTAGCAAACCAAATGCAGACATCTCTGAGTTTACTTAGAACATGAACAAGGTGAAGAAAATTCAAATCAAGAGTTGAAGTCTTATCAGGGCTAAGAGGTAAAAAATAGTAGATGGGTCAGGTTATTGGAGGACAAAGAGTAAGTTTCTTTTGTTTGAGAATGGAGTTTGCATCAGGATGGAGTTCCCAGCATTTGAGGACTTGTTCATTCTACCAAAAGGAAACAAAAGCAAACTGATGACTTGGCAGAAAATAGAAAACAAACGAATTGGGGTTTAATTTCTCAGATGGCATGAATACAAACATGCTACATTTTTCTTGTTTGGAAAAATCACCAAAGGGTTCTTTGGCAGGAATATTATTTTTAAATTCCTGATTTGAACTATTCATTTCTACCTTCTGAAGCACTCTTTGTGTCTTACGCCAGGCCCAATTCCCCTATCGCTGTTAAATCACAGGCACCCACAAAAGCCTGTGTCTGCTTGTTGCATTCTGTGGATTCTCAATCAGCCCTCATGAATGCTTGTTTTGACACTGTCCTGTTAGCAATTCAGTGTGCACTCTCTGGGCTCCTCCTTTCCTTCAATAACAAATCTTCATTAGACATCAGTTTTTCAGCCATTTAAACCCTGACTACACATTTTAGAATATTACCCAGCTCATCTATTTGCCAAAATTATATGGTAACTTTTTCAATAAAAGATCCAACTGTTGTGACATATCTCTACAATTTATACATGTTAAAACAATATTCTTCTAATGACAATATTAGCATGCATTTATAAGATTATTGGGCGGGAGGAGTGTTATTTTCTTTAAGGATTTCTTGAGAAAGAGCCATGTGCCAAGTCTATATTACACTCTCTAACAGAAATAAATGAGATGAAAAGAAATTGTAAGTGGATGGGATATTCTTCTAGAGATGTTAGTTATGGAAATGAATTCTGGAGTCCCTGATAAAACCTGCTTTTTTTCATTTGCTTTCCTGGCCAGAAGGGTCAATAGGTCTAAGACCACTTTAATGGACTATTACCCAGCTATTAAAAAGAATGCATTTGAATCAGTTCTAATGAGGTGGACGAAACTGGAGCCAGAGTGAAGTAAGTCAGAAAGAAAAACACCAATACAGTATACTAACACACATATATATGGAATTTAGAAAGATGATAACAATGACCCTATATGCGAGACAGCAAAAGAGACACAGATGTAAAGAACAGACTTTTGGACTCTGTGGGAGAAGGCAAGAGTGGAATGATTTGAGAGAATAGCATTGAAACATGTATATTACCATATGTGAAATAGATTCCCAGTCCAGGTTTGATGCATGAGACAGGGTGCTCAGGGTTGGTGCACCAGGATGACCCTGAGGGATGGGATGGGGAGGGATGTGGGAGGGGGGTTCAGGATGGGGAACACATGTACACCCATGGCTGATTCATGTAAATGTATGACTAAAACCACTACAATATTGTAATTAGCCTCCAATTAAAATAAATTAATTAATTTAAAAAAAAAAAGAGCCGGGCAAAGGAAATACAATATAGTTCTTCTATAAATCTCCAAAAGGGCTTCCAGCATCCCAAATCATCTAGTTCTTTGCCATTACTCAGGAGTGTTAGGGAACCCTGCTTCTCCTTTTATGGTGCCCTTGTGAATTCTGGTCTTATTGATTTAAAAATGACGGCACTGGAATTCCTAGAGTGGTGGTCTGGGGGTTCCCTGGTGGTCTGGTGGTTGACTCCAGACTTCCAGTGTAGGGAACACGGGTTCCATCCCTGGTCAGGGAACTAAGATCTTGCATGCTAAGTAGCACAGCCTCTCCAAAAAAAGACTTTGTTGTGCTTTTTTTTTCTAAAGAAAGCAGTGCTCTAGATAAACTGACATTTTTTGAAGCTGCACAAATGTACAGTAGATAACATGTTTATCCTTTACCAAACTAAACTTAGCTTAGACAATTAAAGCTTGGGAGGTTTAGACATTCTCCAGATCACTTTCCCCACTTTCTACTTGACAAGGCCCTTTCTGACTGCTTCTCCATGTGAGACTTTCTTTTACAATGGTTACTCTGGTGTGGCAGGCTGAATAATAGCCTTCTAAAAACATCTACATCCCAACCCCCAGAACCTGTGAACACCTTAATTTATATGCCAAAAGGGTTTTGCAGCTGGGATTAAGTTTAGCATTTGGGAATGGAGAAATGATCTTGGATGACCCATGTGAGCCCAGTGTAATCACAGCATCCTTATAAGAGAGAAGCAGAAGGATCAGAGTCAGAGGAAGGAGATGTAAAAATGGAGAGGGTCAGAGAGGAGATGAAATGCTTCCCTGCTAGCTTTGAATATGGAGAAGAGTCTAGGAATGCTGACAATCTCTAGAAGCTGAAGGAGAGAAGGAAGTAAAGACAAGAAAGCAGATTCTCCCCGGAGCCTCCAGAGTGGAACACAGCCTTATCAACATCTTGATTTTAGCAAGGTAGGACCCATTTTGTACTTTGACCTCCAGAGAACCCAATTTTCTGTTGGGTGAAGCCTTTAAGTTTGTAGTAGTTTGTTACAGCAGCAAGGAAATTAATATACCTGGTAAGGCTCTAACAGTCCCCAAACTTTTCTCTAATCCTTGTGTCTATTATTAATGATATCACCTTGTAGTTTTATTTTAATACTGTTGATCTATCACAGTGCTACCTATACATCGTTTTTAGTTCTACTGAGAGCTCTGTAAATTTTTAGTTTCATCAGAAGACAAATGGAAAAGTGTGGATGAGAATGTGGAGACGTTGGAACAATTGCACACTGCTGGTTGGAATATAAAATGGTGTAACCACTGTGGAAAACAGTTTGGTGGGTCTGCATTGTTAAAAATGGAGTTGCCCATGACCCAGGAATTGTACTCCTGGGTATACACCCTGAACAATGGAAAACAGGTAGTCAACAAAAACTTCACAAAGATGTTTACAGCAGGGCTATTCACAACAGCTAAAAGGTAGAAACAAATCAAATGTTCATCAACTGATGAGTGGAAAAACAAAATGTGGTCTATTCACCAATGGAATATTATTCAGTCACAGGAAGAAGTGAAGTACCAGGACTTGCCACAGGGTGGGTGGACCTTAAAAACATGCTAAATGAAAGAAGACACTTTCCAAAGGCCATATATTATTCGATTCCATTTATAGGAAATATCCAGAATCAACAAATTCATGAAGACAGAAAGTAGATCGATGGTTGCCAGGCAATGGAAGAAGAGGAGATGGGGTGACTTTTTAATAGGCAGAAGATTTCCTTTGGATCAAAGAAAATATTCAGAGACTGAAATAGTGGTGAGGGTTACACAACCTTGTGAACAAACTGAATGTCTTTAATGGTAAGTTTTATGCTACATATATTTTACTACAATATTTTTTTTTCACAAAGAGACAAAGGGAACTAAATAAAATTTAAACCAAACTGGAATAAGCTTCCGGATCCATGCCCCACTGATTTCTAACTTCTAATTCTTCAGGCCAGAGCCTTCCAGTTAAAACTATTTGGTTTGCGGGTAACTATTTGGATATTTGCTACACATTTCCAAATAACATGCTTATTGTGCACTGCACCTATTGATTTATACATTTTGATATTATCTATTGACTTCCAACTATAGTGGATGAGTATTTAGCTCTGTTTTCAGTAATTGTATATTTAACATCCAAGAGCTCTTTCTTATTCTGATTTTGTGTTTTTACAGTATACTGTTCTTCCTAATCAAGGCAATATCTTTCTCCTCTCTCTGAGAATGTACACTATAACTATTTTGCATTCTATTCTGCCCCTGCTTTGCCATTTTCATTCAAGTTCTTTTTTCCTTCCTATTTATTTGTTTTCTTCTCTGTCTTTTATATTAAAGACTTTCTTCAAATGTCTGTGATCCTGAACTGACTCATCACATTTAGGAGTGAGGCACTAAAAAGTTGGCTGGCAGTTGATATCATGGCAGAGTAGAAAGCCACATGAAACTTTTATTAGGGAAACTCATCTGCTAAAGTCTTTTCTCTGGAAACACTTGATTTCTGCTGGGAAAAATTCTTTCAGTTCCAACCTGGTTCCTATCCCTGTATGTGGAAGGAGTGGGGTAATGGATCTCCTTGCTAAACCTGCAGTATTCCACCATGAATTATTTCCTTTGCCCTCCACTGTGCACTTTTTTTGGTTCAGTTTCTCCAAATAATGAACTGCTGGCCTCCTGTAGCCATCTGGCTGCTCCTAGGCGAGAGCGGGGCCAGGAGTTTGACAGGCTTTCCCCCAGTCCCTAATTCCAGCCTAGGGCTCTGTCCCCACCTCCCCCAGCCCTGGTGCCTCTCAGCCTTCCCCTTCCCTGGGGTCTGCCAGGCCACGGAGTGTCTTCCTCAAGGACATTCCCTCTGCTAGAACTTAGTCACCACCTCACTGTTTCCTTTATCCTCTATCTACCAGCAATATGCTGGCTTTTTTTTTTTTTTTTTTTTTTGCCTCACAATTTTATTCTTTTACTTTAGTGGAGTTTCTCTAGCGAGGTAAGATAACTTTATACATTTAATTCACCATTTTAACTGGAAATCAGATGTGTTTGCTTCAGGTGGGATAGATAGCACTTTTGCTTATCCTGTCTTGTGCATCCCTCACAAAACTTCTGTAAAGGTGGGTCATGTGATTGTTGGTAATTCTGTAGCTAAGCAAATGGAAATTCAAAAAGGAAATTAACTTGCCCAATACCACATGGCTGTGAGGAACCAGGATTTGAATGCAAGCCTTTTAACTCAGCAAGTCTTTAACTCTTTAACTCAAGTCTTAGTAATAATAATACAAAGAAAGGCTAATTTTCTATGTGTGGTAGGCAGAATAACGGCCTTCAAAGATGCTCATGTCCTAATCCCTGGAAGGTGTGAATATGTTATGATACATGGAGAAGAATTAAGATTGCAGATGGAATTAAGTTTGATAATCATATAATCATCTGGGAAGATTATTTCCAGCAGCAGCAGCAGCAGCAGCAGCAGCAATGTAATCACAGGCGGGGAAGGCAATGGCACCCCACCCCAGTAGTTTTGCCTGGAAAATCCCATGGACGGAGGAGGCTGGTAGGCTCCAGTCCATGGGGTCGCTAAGAGTCGGACACGACTGAGCGACTTCACTTTCACTTTTCACTTTCATGCATTGGAGAAGGAAATGACAACCCACTCCAGTGTTCTTGCCTGGAGGATCCCAGGGACGGGGGAGCCTGGTGAGCTTCAGTCTATGGGGTCGCACAGAGTCGGACACGACTGAAGCGACTTAGCAGCAGCAGCAATGTAATCACAGGATTCCTTAAAAATGGAAGGGGAGGATACAAAAGGGGAGAGTGTCAAAGAGAGACCTGACAGCAAAAGAAAGTCACAGAGAGAGCATTGTTTTTGGCTTTGAAGACAGAGGAAGGGGGCCCACAAGCCAAGAAATGTGAACGTCCTTGAAAAGCTAGAAAAATTCCCTCCACCCAGAGTCTCCGGAAAAGAACACAGCCTCAACAGCAATTTAGTTTTAACCCAGTGAGACCGATGTCAAATATTTGTCCTACAGAACTGTAAGATAATAAATTTTATTGTTTATACATTTAGGTTTCTGGAAATTTGTTATAGCTACAGTAATAAATTAATATACTACATTCCAGGATTTGTTTAGCTGCTTTTACATATATTAGTTTATTTAATCCTTATAAAGATCCATGTGGTATGTATAATTATCCCATTTTCTTTTTTTTTTCGATTATTTTTCTGATGAGCAGACTGAAGCATGTAAAGAATTAAAAAACATGTCCCAAAAACTTGAATAGACTCTTTACAAAAGATTCAAGTGTTAGTGGCATATAAAAAGCTCCTCAGCATCACTGCTCATAGGGAAGTGCACATTAAAATATAATGCAGCACCCGCATTTGTATGCATTTGGATAGTTAAAGACAATATTATGTGTTGATAAGGTTATTGAGCAACTGCTGCTCTCATATTGGTATGGGGTGCAGTATGATAAAAATCACTATGAAAACATCTTCACAATTTAAGGTAAGCCTATATTTAGTGACTGGAGAAGGAAATGGCAACTCACTCCAGTGTTCTTGCCTGGAGAATCCCAGAGACAGGGGAGCCTGGTGGGCTGCTGTCTATGGGGTTGCACAGAGTCAGACAAGACTGACGCGACTTAGCAAAAAAACAAAAAGTATTTAGTGACACCCAGCACTCCCACTCACAGGAATTTGCTAAAGAGAAGTAAAAACTTATGTCTACACAAATACACAAAAGTTCCTAGCAGGTTTTTTCACAATAGCCTAAATTGGAAATAACTCATAAGTCCATCAATAGATGAATGAACAAATTCTGGTATATCTATATAACAGAATACATGTGGAAAATGAAAAGGAATAGCGAAATGTGCAAAAAAAAAAAAAAAAATGCATGAATCTCAAAACCATGCCAAGTGAAAGAAGTTGGATACAAGAGTACATACTATATGATTCCATTTACGTAAAACTCTAGAAGAGACAAATCTAATCTATAGTGATAGAAAGTAGGTCAGGGATTGCTTAGAGGTTTCAGATTAGCTGAAAAGTAGTACAAGGAAGCATTTTAAGGTGATGGAAATGCTCTTTATCTTGATAGTATTGGTAGTTAAACAGGTATATAAATTTGACAAAATTTATAGAAATTCACGTTTAAAGTGAATACATGTCACTGCATATGAATTGTATCTCAATAAATCTGATTTTTTTAAACTTATAAAGTCACATAGCTGAAATCATAAGGCTTGGATTTGAACCCAGGCAGTTCAGCTGCAGAGTCTGTTCTCACCACAATAAAGTACCATCCATCAGGGCTATCTGGGTACTGTAACAGCACAAATAATTGTCCCCTATTGTGTGGGTTAAATTTCCTTGACACTCTGCCCGCTAGGAGGTGGAGTCTAATTCTCCTTCCACCTGTGATTTTGGGCGGGCCTGTGAACACCTTGACCAATATAGTAAAACAGAAATGGCATTATTCTAGTTCTGGGTTATTCTTTGAGAGGCTGGCAACTTCTCAATTGGTCTCTTGGAGTCCTGGGATGCCTTACAAGAGGCTTAAGTACACTGCCTAAGAGAACACAGGAAGAAGCCCTGAGAGTTCAGAGAGGGGAAGAGGAATCCAACAGAGCCCAGCTTCCTGCCATTTTCCAGAGGACACCAAGATGAGAGTGAAAATGCCTTAGACCCTCCAGATCAGACAACCCCTGCTCGAGTACTATTGAATGACCCCACATGATACCATATGGTGTAGTAGAATTGTCCAACTGAGCTCTCCCTGCATTCCTGACTCACAAAATCATGAGATTTAGTGTAGAAGCAAAAAGTTAAACAGTTTGGTGTTAGTTTGTTGTGCAGCAGTTAACTGGAAAACTGATCAAAGGGATTATTCCCATTTCTGTTGCTGCAGAGGTTTTTCTGTGCTTCATGGAAACTTCTCTCTACAGTATTCCAGATGTGATTCTATAATTGTCCCACTCAGGGGCTTAAAATGAACATTTGGCTGAAAGAATTATGGAGGCCCATCATCACTTGTTACAGCAAGTTTATAATTAAAGAGAAATGTGAAATTAGAACCACCAGGATCCCCTCCTCATCTTTCACAGCTGGGCTGCTGGTGGTTCTTCATTGTATTCACAGTGAGGTATAGGTGATCCATGGGCTTCCCATGTGGTGCGGTGGTAAGGAATCTGCCTACCACTTCAGGAGACACGGGCTCAGTCCTTGGGCCAGGAAGATCTGCTGGAGAAGGAAATGGCAACCCATTCAAGTATTCTTGCTTGGAGAATCCCATGGACAGAGGAGCCTGGCAGGGGTGCTGTCTTTGGGGTCATAAGTAGTTGGATACAACTTGGCAATTAAACAATAGGTGATCCATAGCACTCCAAACCCCAAAATTAAACAACCTCAAACTTTTGCTAAGTAACTAGATATTTACATAATTCTTCTAAGAAAGGTAGCCTTTTCTGGGACACTGCATCATCTAACTAGATACAGAGATGCCACTGAATACAACAGAATGAAGATTATTTTCTGAAATATTAGGCAACATGTGGCTTCAGCATCTGTGTTAATGTAGTCTGATAAATATAAAGCACTGAGGCATCCCTCTATGGGCTTCACTACAAGATGGAGCTGTCCCTAGGCCCCAGTGACTTACTACTCAAGAAAAGTCAGTGTACAGAAAAGAACTATGCCCCAACTGGCAGAGAAGCCCTTGATGATACTGCAGACTCAAGAATCATCAGGACTATCCGAATGCCATTCAGCTAAAAATGCTTCCACTTCTTTAAATTTCTGAGCACATTCTCATAGAATCAAAGTTTTACACTTGTTTGTTTGGTTTTATATGTGTGTGTGTGTGTGTGTATCTTTACAACATCTCAGACTCTATCTATAGTCTGAAAAAAAGACAATCTTGAATGCTAATGCTTAAATGATCTGCCAATACTATTGGTAATGATAGGTCACATCCCTCCCAGCATAAAAGCCCCTAAGAGCCACTAACTGAAAGCTATTCATATTTACCTGAAATAAATATTCATATTTAACTGAAAGTTATTCATATTTAAGCTGGATTTAGAAAAGGCAGAGGAACCAGAGATCAAATTGCCAACATCTGTTGGATCATCAAAAAAGCAAGAGAGTTCCAGAAAAACATCTACTTCTGCTTTATTGATTACACCAAAGCCTTTGACTGTGTGGATCACAACAAATTGTGGAAATGCTTAAGGAGATGGGAATGCCAGACCACCTTACCTGCCTCCTAAGAAATCTGTATGCAGGTCAAGAAGCAACAGTTAGAACTGGACATGGAACAACAGACTGGTTCCAAATCAGGGAAGGAGTACATCAAGGCTGCATATTGTCACCCTACTTATTTGACTTACATGCAGAGTACATCATGAGAAATGTTGGACTAGATGAAGCACAAGCTGGAATCAAGATTTTGGGAGAAATATCAATAACCTCAGATATGCAGATGACCCTTATGGCAGAAAGATAAGAAAAACTAAAGAGCCTCTTGATGAAAGTGAAAGAGGAGAGTGAAAAAGTTGGCCTAAAACTCTACATTCAGAAAACTAAGATCAAGGCATCTTGTCCTGTCACTTCATGGCAAATAGATGGGGAAACAGAGGAAACAGTGACAGACTTTATTTTGTTGGGCTCCAAAACTACTGCAGATGGTGACTGCAGCCATGAAATTAAAAGATACTCTTTGGAAGAAAAAGTTATGACCAACCTAGATAGCATATTCAAAAGCAGAGACATTACTTTGCAACAAAGGTCTGTCTAGTCAAAGCTATGATTTTTCCAGTGGTCATGTATGGATGTGAGAGTTGGACTATAAAGAAAGCTGAGAGACAAAGAATTGATGCTTTTGAACTGTAGTGTTGGAGAAGACTCGAGATTCCCTTGGACTGCAAGGAGATCCAACCAATCCATCCTAAAGGAAATCAATCCTGAATATTCATTGGAAGGACTGATGCTGAAGCTGAAATTTCAATACTTTGGCCACCTGATGGGAAGAACTGACTCATTGGAAAAGACCCTGATGCTGGGAGGGATTGGGGGCAGGAAGAGAAGGGGTTGACAGAGGATGAGATGGTTGGATGGCATCACCGACTCAATGGACATGAGTTTGAGTAAACTCCAGGAATTGGTGATGAACAGGGAGGCCTGGCGTGCTGCAGCCCATGAGATCACAAAGAGTAGGACTTGACTGAGCGACCAAACTGACTGATTCGTACTTACCACAGCTGAAAAATTCTGACACGATCTTCACTGCCAACCTCTTTCACCTGTTGTTGTTTTTCCCCTCACTGTTTTCCAGTCGCAGCGTCCTGCTGATAACAGGCACATCCTGCTTTCTGAATTTCCTCACTCAAATGGTAGAAAGTTTATGATAGCTAATGACTTTGAGCATCTTTTATTTGCCATAGCACTTAAGGTCTCCCCTTCTGGAAATTACCTATTCATGGCATTTGCCTATTTTTTCCATGATGATTATTCCACTTGTTGATTTTTGCAAAAACTCCCTTCTAGTGCTGGATATAGTTGCTTGATTCATGTTAGACAATGAAAATATTTTCTCCCAAACTATCATCTGTCTGTTAACATTATCAATGTTGTATCTTGTTGAACAGCAATTTTTACCTTGACAAAATTGAATTCAGTTTTTTTTTCTTTATGATTTATGCCTCTGATTTTTTTTTTAGGAAGTCATTTATCACTACCAATGGGCAGGTAATAGGACTTTTTGTTTTTTCCTTCCTATACTTACAGCTCTTTCCCCCATCTCTTATTGCTGGAAAAAGACTTCCAATTTATGTTACATAGTAGCAATGATAGTACTTTTTTCTTGTTCCCAATTAGAAAGGAACTGCATCTTCACTTTTTCCATAAGTATAGTTTCTGTTGTGAGTTTTCAGTTAAAGTTGAGTCCCTGCAGTTCCTTGTTTCCTGATGAAAGTGAAATCACTCAGTCGTGTCCGACTCTTTGCAACCCCGTGGACTGTAGCCTACCAGGCTCCTCAGTCCATGGAATTCTCCAGGCAAGAATACTGGAGTGGGCTGCCATTTCCTTCTCCAGAGGATCTTCCCAACCCAGGGATTGAACCTGGGTCTCCCGCATTGCAGGCAGACGCTTTACCATCTGAGCCACCAGGGAAGTCTACATATATATATATATATAATATAAATAGATATTGACTTATTTATGTTTTATCAAATAATGTTTCTACATCAATTGAGATTAATAATATTTTAATAAATATAATAAATATAAATGTTTTATGTTAGTCTACTCATTGGTGAATTATGTTGATAAACTTTTCTCCTGTTATATCATCCCTTCATTCCAGGGTTAAAAGGGATAATTAATTTTTTACGTAGTTTGGCGTTTATGGTCGTAAGTGAAATAGACCTATCATTTTCTATTGTGTATTTTTTTGTTTTATTCCTATCTCCTTCTGAAGTCATTACACTGGCCTCACAGAATAACCTGGGCAATTCATTTCCTATGTTCTGTAAGTACTTTTATAAAACAGAAATGGATCCTTCCTTGAAATGTTGCTGCTGCTGCTGCTAAGTCGCTTCAGTCGTGTCCGACTCTGCGCGATCCCATAGACGGCAGCCCACCAGGCTCCCCTGTTCCTGGGATTCTCCAGGCAAGAACACTGGAGTGGGTTCTTGAAATGTTAGTAACACTAATGTTAAAAAAAAAAAAAAAAAAAAAAACCATCTGTACTTGAGATCTGAGGGGATGGTTTGCATTTTAGACACCCTTTCAGCTAGCAATAATTGATATTTAAATACTCTTGGTATTTAACTGGTATATCTAAGCTATCTATATTGCTTTGTGTCAGTTTTGACATCTTGTCATTTCTTGGTGTTTATCTGTTATATATAGATTTTCAAATGCTATAATATTCTTTTGTTATTTTTTAAAATCTTTCTTGAGACTGACCTTATTTCTTTTTAGTTTTGATTCTTATTTGCATTCTCTTTTATTAAGTAAATATGTTACTGAAGTGTAACATACATACAAAAAATTAGAAATCATAGATGTATATAGCTCTATGAATTTTTGTGAAGTATATATCTAGGAACAGAAATTATGGATCAAGCAAACATACACAAAAATACATGTACAAAAAATACTATAGTAATATAATTTGTAATTGCCAAAAGTGAAAATAACTTAAATGTTCATCAGTGATAGGCTAGATAAAGAAACATTGGTATGTTTATATCATGGAATACTGCTACTGCTACTGCTAAGTCACTTCAGTTGTGTCCAACTCTGTGCGATCCCATAGATGGCAGCCCACCAGGCTCCCCCATCCTTGGGATTCTCCAGGCAAGAACACTGGAGTGGCTTGCCATTTCCTTCTCCAATGCATGAAAGTGAAAATGAAAGTGAAGTCACTCGTGTGTTCGACTCTTAGCGACCCCATGGACTGCAGCCTACCAGGCTCCTCCATCCATGGGATTTTCCAGGCAAGAGTACTGGCGTGGGGTGCCATCGCCTTCTCCGATCATGGAATACTATGCAGCAGTAAAAATATAATCTACTACCACACACAAGAACATGGAAAAAAATGCACAAACATAACTTTGGCAAAAGAAATGACACACAGAGTGGGGGTGTACCGTATGGCCTTGGGCTTCCCAGGTGGCACTGGTGGTAAAGAGTCCACCTGCCAGTGCAGGAGACATAAGAGACCCAGGTCCAATCCCTGGGTCGGGAGGATCCCTTGGAGAAGGGAATGGCAACCCATTTCAGTATTCTTACCTGCAGAATCCCATGGACAAAGGACCCTGGAGGGCTACAGTCTGCGGGGTCGCAAAGAATCAGACGTGACTGAAGCAACTTAGCACACATGCACACACTGTGTAACATCTTTTATATAAAATTCAAAATAGGCAAAACTAAATTATGCTCATGGGGGTCAGAGCAGTGGTTAACTTTGGGGGATCAGGGACTGGGAGCAGCTTCTGGGAGGGTTCTGAGGTGCTGATACTGTTCTATATCTTGATCTGGGTAGTAGTCACAGACGTGTTCACTTTGTAAAAATTCTGTGAACTATATACAGTTATGATTTATGCACTTCTTTATGTGTATAACATACTTAAAATTACACTCCATAAAAAGAGTGCTTGCTAGAATTTAATGTGAGTATATAAGTAAAAATTTTGTCATGGTGGTCAACGCTAAACATAACTTTATCTAGAAGAAAGCAAAATTTTATAGTTAAGCTAACTTTTTTTTTATAAACCACCCTTAGCTGAATAATTAGATAAGAAATCAGTTAATGGAAAAATAGAAAGTTCTTGTCTTTGCTTTTTAAGAAGATGGTATATTTTAAAGCACTCTTTTTATCGGAGTGTAATTGCAATGTTGTGTTAGTCTCTGCTATACAGCAGGGTGAATCAGCTATATATATGCATTGTCTCCTTCCTCTAATCCCTCCCACCCCTAATCCTTTCCACCTGTTTGGTCATCGCAGGGGCTTCCTAGGTGGCTCAGAGGTAAAGAATCCACCTGCCAGTGCAGAAGATGCAGGAGGTGTAGGTTCCATCCCTGGGTCAGGAAGATCCCCTGGAGGAAGAAATGGCAAACCACCCCAGTAACCTTGCCTGGAAAATCATACGGACAGAGGAGCCTGACGAGCTACAGTCCATAGGGTCGCAAAGAGCTGGACGCAACTGAGCACGCAGGTCATCCCAGCACACCAGGCTGGGCTCCCTGTGCTAGACAGCAGGTTCCCACTAGCCATTTTACACGTGATAGTATGCGTTATGTCAATCCTATCTCCCAATTACTCCCAACTTTCTCTCTTCCCCACCAGGATCCTTGGGTCCATTTTCCACATCTGCATTTTTATTCTTGACCTGCAAATAAATTTACCTGTACCATTTTTCTAGAGATTTCACAGAAAACAAGTAGTTTTAATCTCTATTTATTGAGCCTTTTAGGGCAAATTTAAAATGTGTTATTAGAATGAATCTTAGGTCTTTTTAGGGGGTTTCCTAGTAGCTGAGTTGGTAAAGAATCCATCAGCAATGCAGGAGACCTGGGTTCGATCCCTAGGTTGGGAAGATGCCCTGGAGAAGGGAATGGCTACCCACCCAGGAGAGCTCAACAAAGAAGGCTGAATAACTGTAAACTTGGTGAAATCTAATTGTATTTCTGTTTTGATAAATAAACTATTTGCTCCCCTCCTAAAAAAATAAAGACATTGACAGTTACAAAACTAATACATGCAAACAAACAAAAGGAGTGGTAATATTAAAACTAGGCAAAGAGGAAAGTAAGGTTAAAAGTATTGATAAATGTAACACAATGATACAGGTACAGATGAATATAATGTGATTATTAAAAAGCACAATATTTATGAAGTTATAATACCTATATGCTTTCTTCACCTAATAAAATAAGAGCTTAATACACAGAGCAAACCTCCTAGCATGTACTTAAAATGCAATCAGAGAGGGAGAAGTCAATTCACTTCTTTCAGAATCAGAGAATCTGATACTAAAGAAAAGGAGAGACTGAGTAGTATATCAACAAATTCAATTTAATAAATCTTTAGAATAGTTTTGGAAACCTCTAGTGGAAAATATGCAGTCTTCACATACCATCAGATATTTATAGAAACCATTAATATACATGTCCAAAAAGAAAACAGTACAAATTAAGATTATTAATAACCTAATAAAAGTAAGAATAAATAATAAAATGTTGACCCAAAGTAGAAAATATTAACTACTTGGAAAGTAAAAATACATACTTCTAAATAGCCATTAGATCAAGGAGATCTCAAAACTAACATGATAAACTCTATAAAAAGCAATGGAAAAGGAAAACACTTCATACATGAACTTATAGTACACAAAGATGTCCTTGGAGTTAAAAAATGATAGTACATGGTCATAACACCTTTATTATTTTAATTAAGAAACATAAAAAAGAAGAAATTTGCTGCCTATGCCTGTACAGGAAATTTTAAAATATTAGGAAACTTTTTTTTTTTTTTTTTTTGCAATTTAAGAAAAAGAGAATTTACAGAGATAAAAACTGAATCTAACAAAATGAGAAAATTTAGTAGAATGCTTAATGAATCCAAATGCTGGTATTTCAAAAGAACCAATAAAATACATAACCTACTACAAACTTGATTAAGAAAATAAGAGAAAGCAAAAATATGAAAAACTGGGGATGAAAAGAGACAAATTACAATGTAAAAGAGTTTTTTAAATGTATAAGACAATTACATGAAACTCAATGGCGACAAATTTGCAAATCTAGAGGACATGGATAATTTCTCAGATAAATATAAATGGCCAAAATTAACTCAAGAAGAAGACATGAAAATTTTTGAATAGACCAATTACCAGAGCAGACAATGGAAAGGTCAAAAAGATTTTCCGCTGAAAATGTTACCTACTGGTTTCGTAGCTGAAATCTATCTAACCTTTAAAGAACAGCTGGTTCCTATGTAATTTAAATGATTCTAAGCCATAGAAAAAAATACAGAGTTCCTGATTCATTTTACAAAACCTGAACAACTTTTATACCAAAACTTTGTGAATAAGAAATAAATGACTGTAATCTCACTTATGGGTACAATTGCAAAAAAAAAATCTTTTTAAAAAAGCAAATAGAATCTAGCTGGATAACTAAAGATAAAACAACATGAATAGAATTTATTCAAGGAATGTACATAGGAAGTCTATCAGAGTAATTTGTTGGAGCAAAAAAGGGAAATTTTTGATCATATCAAAGATGCTAAAAAGGCATTTAATAAATTCAATAATCATTCCTATAGCACTCCATGGGTGGGGGGAGGGAGGTGTGGAATTTTCAGAAGGCCTGAATAAGGAGCTCAGAAGACATGCTCTCCAAAGCAATGATGAAACTTAGAGTTGTCAAAAACAGTCATTTCAAACTCGAGAATTAACCAAAGCATAAAACAAATTTAAAACTATTATTAACTCCTAGTTACATCCCTTGTTGTGAAATCTCTCTTGTCTGATGTTAATGTAATCACTCTAGCATTCTTCAAATCAGTGTTTTTAGCTTTCCTATTTTTATCCTATTTGTATCTTTTAATGTGGACTTCTTACAGAAATCTCTATGTCCTTTACATAGAATGCAATTAGTAACATGGCTGGATTTAAATATATCCTTTTGCTATTTGTTTTCTATCTGTCCCATCTATCTTTTGCTTCTTTTTTCTCCGTTTCCTACTTTTTAAAGTTAAAAAAAAACTAGTATTCTATTTTATCAATGAGACTGACTTATTGATATACCTTTTTTTGTGGCAGTTGTCCTACAGTTCATAGCATATACCTTTATCTTATTGTCATCTACCTTCAAATAATTTTCTAACAGTTCCTACATATTTTGAGGACCTTACAACAATGTACTCCTACTTCTTCTTCCCTCAAACAAACACATTGTTGTCATATATTTTAGTTCTGCATGTTACAAACCTCTAAATACATGCTTATTTTCTTTAAAGAGTCAATTATCTTCTTTTTTTAATTATCTTCTAAAGAGATTTTAAAAGTGAAAAAAAATGTATCTTTGTTTAACCACATATTTCCCATTTTCAGTGCTCTTTATTCGTTTGTGTAGATCCAAATTTCTTCCAGTATCATATTCTTCTATCTGAGGAACTTCTTTCAACATTATTTGTAGCATAAGCCTGCTGGAAATAAACATTTTCAGCTTTTATTCACCGTTTTAAAATCTGTGAAAAAGAACCGTAATAGAAAATAAAAATTTTGACATTTAACTTTCATATTTGAAAGAGATGTTTGTAGTTTATAGAATTCTTGGTTGACACTTTCTTTTGATACTTTGAAGATACCACTTTACTGTGCTCTGGCTCTGATAAAAGTTTGCTGTCTTCCTTATCTCTTCTCTTCTCTCTATATTGTGGTCCCCTCTCCACCTAGCCCCTGCCTGCCTTTACAATTAATTGTCTACTTATCACTAGTATTTTTCAACAATTTGATTGTGATGTATCCAGGTGTGACTTTCTTTATATTTCATCTGTGGTTCCTTGGGCTTCTTGTATTTTCAGGTTTAGAGTATTTATCAAATTTAAACATTTTCCAGCCATTACAACTTCAATTTTTTTTTTTTTGGTCTCCTTTCTCATTCTAGGATTCCAACCACATAGACTGCTTGGAATTATCTCATTACAGTAGTGGTTTGCTCAAGTTGTCCTCAGATTTTTTCGCTTTATGAATTTTATCAGAATTTATATCTTTTTCATGTGGTGTCTAAGATACTGATAATTCCATTCAGTGCAAATTTCTGGTATTGCCTGGAGGAAAATAAAGTAGGGAAGGGAGACAGAATCCAAGTGGGTATTTTAAATATGGACATCAGGAAAACCTTACTGATAAAGCGAAATTTGAGCAAAGTCCTGAAGATAGTGAGCAGGAGACTCAAGTCTTCATTATCCTCCAAAACTTTTTCTATTATACCTTTTGCACCTTTTCCTATTTAACCTATTCTTTTCAAGGATAGTTTTCCATTATCTTCTGTATGTTCCTTCTTGTCTCAGAGTCTATTTAATTTTTTTTTTTTTTTTTTACATTGTCTCTCTCTTGTCTTCTTTTCTCTCATTGATTTTGCTGAGTCTCTTGGGGCTTCTGAGGCTATAATGTTTTATTTTACTCTTTCATCTTTCCCAAGGCTTTGACTACTCACTCATCACCTCCTTTCACCACATATTTGAATACTTTTATCTCCTCTTTAGTTTCTTATTTCTAGGGGCCACATTTTTAAATTAATTGTGATCAGGGGGAAACATTCTGCGGTACAAGTCTCTATCTGGTGAATATCATTTACCTGATTTTTGTTTTCCATGTATTTTTTTTCTATGTGACTGCTTTTTGATTATTATTCAACTTTGAATGAGACCAGTTCCTCGTGGATCAATTATTTACAAAAGGTTGTGCAGGAAGGGTTCGTGAACTGAGTAGAGACAGAAGGCGGCTTGGGCTTAGGGCTTTCTCACACACTCCTACCATGTACTTCTGCACTGCATGTTCTCAGAGTCTAATGTTCTGGAGCCACTTTCAGGGTAAGTAAAAAGTTCACTTGTCTCTAGTATGCAATGTTTCTTTCTTAAGAAACATGGTGATTTAGTAATTATTGGTGATTACTAATGGTGATTAGTAAATTTTACCATTAGTAAATTTACTAATGGTGATTAGTAAGTTTTTACTAATGGTAAAAATAATGGTGATTTAGTAATTATTATTCCTCATTATTTTCTGATTTAAGTTTTTATTAAAGATGTATTTCTACATTGCATTTGGATTTGGACACAATTTATCTTATTATCTGGGAAGGCAATGGCACCCTACCCCAGTACTTTTGCCTGGAAAATCCCATGGACGGAAGATCCTGGTAGGCTCCAGTCCATGGGGTCGCTAAGAGTCGGACACGACTGAGTGACTTCACTTTCACTATCTTATTATATATTCTATATAGTTTTCAGAGCATGTCACTTAAATGTTTATTAATATATCAACTTAGAAACATAACAAAGCATTCTTCAGAAAACTTGCAATAGACTACATTCACTATCTAAACTACTTCCTTGTCTGGATTTGCTAAAGCGAATACCTACCTGTGAATGTAAAATGTTCCTCATTATATTCTTTATCAGCAGCAGCAGCTGAACTGATTGTCACGTGTTTGTTCACTTGTCTCCCCCATTAATTTGACAGCCTTTTATTGTAGAAATGGCAGGTCCATTCGGGTTATCATTCAGCTCCTCATCTCCTTTCTCTCTCTGGTGTTAAACCAGGTTTGGGATACTCCCACAGCTGCACCTGTACCCTACCAAATCTACTGATACAACAAAGTAAAAACTGATTTGGTTCTTAGCATGGCCAACTACTTTGAGGAAATGCTTTTGCTTCTCAAGTCTGTCAAAGCATGTGCCCATCCTTGGCTGTGTCCTTGTATTTGGTACCCAAATTACTATACTTGACAACTATTCATCATAGACTGTTGTTCCCTAGCTTTGCTTCCTCCTCATTTCATATTCTTTTCTGTGGTTGCTATTGTTGTTTGGGTTTTGCTGTTGGCATTGTTGGTTTCACAGAGTAGAGTGAAAGAGAAGCTTTGATTCCAGTCTATAATTGGAAGTCTCAAGAGTTTATTTTAATTCAATTCAACTCAATAAATATTTATTGCATGACACAGAAACAAAGGGCTGTGTTTAATGCCAGAAAGAGTAAAAATATAGAGGTAGAAAATCATAGCAAGTATCTGAAAAAACACAAGTAATGTCATTCTTTGGAACATAAGTATACAGAGAGGAATCCATATCTATCACTATAGTGGCAATAGGAGTGCTATTTCAACAAAAAAGTCTTTGCAACTTTACCTCAAGTGGAATAGTGCTATTTATGTTCTGGGAACCCTTGGGACTGGCTTAATAGTAACAGTCCTTGGCATTATCAATAAATGACGCTGAACCATCACAATAATTACAGTAACTAATATTCCGTATGTTTTTTGGGTGGTATTTTCAGAATCATGTGAGCCACTTAACAAAATAGAATTTTAGGAAAGAAAGATCAAATTTAGGATAAAGAGTTCTCTGAAATGGCTCCTTGCCTAGCTGGAAGTGTGGCTGTGCCTTGCAGACTTAAAGTAATTGTTCTGTGGTAATTAAGCCAAAAAAGACTTTGTGTCGCTTCAGGAGGCCAGGTAAAAAATAAATGGGATCAAGGGCTTTGGGGACCCTGATGATGCTGCAGGCAAGGAAGTGAATTTAAATACAACAAAGCAGGGATGGGAGTTGGTGGCCACTTTTTATTCTCCTTAAATCTGGGGATATTGAAATCAAAAATTAAACTGCAAGATTTCATGATGTTAAATTTCTTCTCCCTTCTGCCCCAAATCATGACAAAAAGCCTTCACCTCAGTGACTCTCAAAGCATTTGCTCATTCCTCCGGCCCCCGACCTTCTTGTTCATCCCATTTTCTCTAACTTTTCTGTATTCCTCAACAATCATATTTTTCTCAGCCTCTGAATTCTGGTAAGGAGCCAAACAAACTCTGATCTGCTCTTTGTAAGCCAGAGCTTATGAGATAAACAATGGACTCTTTTTCTCCTCTGATTCTTGTAGGATGCCCTACAGATGGACGTCCTACAGATGGACTAGCTCTGGGAGCCCTTGAATTGGAAAGGAATCTGGGATGAAAAAGATTAAGCCCTGCTGGCCTAACATCAGCTCTTGGCTTTCAAAAACATTAGCATATGCCCTTGTCAAATCTGTGAGAGATGGTTTTGGATCGGAAATAACCACACGTAAGTAGATTCCTAGAGAATATATTTGGTTATTTTAGCAATAGTAACTAGATGGATCTTACTGGGAGAGACTGGGAAAATAATTGACAATTATGGAGCTAAAACTTCTTCATGGAGCAAGGGTTCTCTGAAATGTGGTCCCCAGATCAGCAGCATCAACATCACCTAGAAATTTGTTAGAAATGCAAAGTCTCAGGACTCTCTTCAGACTTAATGAATCAGAAATTTTGCAGGTGGGCCCGACAATCTGTTTTAATGAGCCATCCAGAGATTCTGATGTATGTTAAAATCTGAGAATCAATGCACCAGAGGAAGAAACAGAAATCATGGAATAGATCAGTATTTTTCAAAGTTTATCTAGCATCAGAGTCAACTGGAGAGCTTATTAAAACAAAGATCAGTAAACCTTACTGTCAGAGTTTCTGATTAAGTAGCGCTGGGTAGAGGGGAAGACGCTTTGCATGCTAACAAGTTCCTAGGTGATATTGATGCCACCAGTCCAGGGACCACACTTTTGAGAACCACTGGTCTACATTAAAAAATTATGAATAAATGCAAGACTTCCTTGGCTCCAGGTTAGAAAAGCGTTTTCTGGCCTGAGGAGTTAGGAGCCAGTAGGGGAGGGAAGAAGCGATGGCTGTATACATGTGTCAGTGATTTATACAGAGAAAGGCTCTGCAAGATTTGGGCTCTGGGGAAGCAGCAGGACCTAGGAAGTCAGGGATACAGTTTCATTCACTAAGTTTCCTGCTATCTGAGTATGAGAGAGGTAGGACTGTCATAGAAAGAGCCAGCAGTCCAGAAAGGGCCAGGTATTTTCAAAGTGGCTTTATGAACCAAGGCCCAAGGACCAACCATGGTGGTGACAGGTCAGTAGATACCTACCAGAAGAGAAAAGTTTGTAGTGTAGAACCCCCAACTCAGACCCTGACAACTTAGTACCTCCAGGACCCTCCAGAACTCATTCGTGAACTGAGGAAAAGTGGTGAGATTTCCAAATGGACTTAGATTGTTTTCACCACCATGTAGGAATAGGGCCACAGCCATCCCTGAGAAGGTGAAAGGTCGAGGGGAGTACAACCAAGACAGTATATTTAAAAGAGTCCATAATATTAACATCTTTCATAGGCTCTCTGAGATACTCTTAACGATAGAGATTTTTAAATTTCCAATGATACTTAGTCAGCAGGGGCCAGGTACAGTGCCTAATCATAAAGCCTTCAAGCTTGGACCTGAAATGACTGCCTCAGTTCACCTACTCAAGAGACTGGCCTGATGGAGGCATAAAATAGAAATTGAGTTCTGAAACATAAAATGACTAATTATGAGGAAACAATTGGTGAAACTCACATTGAGGGACCTTCTACCTAACAGCTGGCTCGTACATTCAAATTATGTACTGCATTTTAGATTATGGAATGGTAGCTACAATTTCCTAAATTTGAACAAAAATAAACATGTCTTTGTCTGTGGATAAATGGATGGCAGGTATAAATCTCAATCCACAGACTAGAAGAGTGAATTTCATAATTCATCACAAAGAACTTACACAGCATGAATAGAAATTGTTTGCTTTTTCCATTTTAAACTATTTTAGAACTTTCAAGCGTCCACGCTCAATTTTCTTCTCTGGGTGGTGAGTATGCTGTTCTCAGTGTCTGATGTGTTGGAATGGTCCAGGGCAGGTGTGGAATATCACATAGTGTTGATTTCGATCTTTCCTAGGGTGGTAAGAGCCAGAGTTTACTGCTGACATCTGAGACAGGAAGAGTGGCTTCTTGCAATCCCTTTCAAAGTGACTGCTCTTTGATTTCTCTCCTCCTGTGATCTTTCTTGCTTCTGAATTTCTATAGTGCTTGCAACCTGAAACCTAGGACCCTAACACTTGATTTTATCCCCCCAGTATTTTCCCCCAGTTGTTTCATGTACCAATCACTCATCTCCCAACCCAGATATAACCTTGTCAGAGGCAGGAGCTGTGTCTTCCATTACTTTTGCATCCTGAATAGCATTGCCCTGTACCAGACCCATGTAAGCCCAGAAGGAACAGAGAGCAATTTATTCACAGAATGCAGTGAATAAATAAATCTACGAGCAGTACTGTCCATTTTTTCCTATTATGCCAATTTAAAAAACAGCTCCTCTCAGAAATATGTCTGTTGGGTTTGAGAGAAGTTGAATAACAAATTATCTACTGGAAATTTAAGAATTCTCCATCCACATATAAGTTTGTATTTGATCATTAAGGGTTGCCTGTATATTCCTTTTAACTCCTTGTTAGAGAATTATCGCATTCCTCATTATTTAGGGCTAATAATGATGTGTCTATAAGCTTACTCTTTGCTTATCTCAAGTGAGCTGCTGGACTAAGCCAGGCAAGACTGAAATAAGCAAAATCTAGCTCCTCCATCACCCGTTTCTTCTGGCTTCTCATACCCTCCTAGTATCCCACTTATCCCCACTATCCAGCTTCTTCTTAACTACCAATCAACCAACTAATTCTCTGGTAGAAGCTCAAGTGTTACTCTTCTGTAGCAGCAGTCCCCAGCCTTTTTGGCACCAGAGACCAATTTTTGTGGAAGACAATTTGTCCACGGATCAGAGGTGGCGGTATGGTTTAGGGATGATTCAAGTGCATTACATTTATTGTGTGCTTTATATCTGTGATTATTACATCAACTCTAACTCAAATCATTAGGCATTAGATCCCAGAGGCTGGGGACCCCTGCTGTATAGGACTACTTGCCTTTTAGTTTAGGAGTCAATGACTGTGTAGATCACAATAAACTATGGAAAATTCTGAAAGAGATGGGAATACCAGACCACCTGATCTGCCTCTTAAGAAATCTGTATGCAGGTCAGGAAGCAACAGTTAGAACTGGTCACGGAACAACAGACTGGTTTCAAATAGGAAAAGGAGTATGTCAAGGCTGCATATTGTCACCATGTTTATTTAACTTATATGCAGAGTACATCATGAGAAATGCTGGACTGGAAGAAACACAAGTTGGAATCAAGATTGCTGGGAGAAATATCAATAACCTCAGATATGCAGATGACACCACTCTTATGGCAGAAAGTGAAGAGGGGCTAAAAAGCCTCTTGATGAAAGTGAAAGTGGAGAGTGAAAAGGTTGGCTTAAAGCTCAACATTCAGAAAATGAAGATTATGGCATCTGGTCCCATCACTACATGGGAGATAGATGGGGAAACAGTGGAAACAGTGTCAGACTTTGTTTTTCTGGGCTCCAAAATCACTGCAGATGGTGACTGCAGCCATGAAATTAAAAGACGCTTACTCCTTGGAAGGAAAGTTATGACCAACCTAGATAGCATATTCAAAAGCAGAGACATTACTTTACCAACAAAGGTTCGCCTAGTCAAGGCTATGGTCTTTCCTGTGGTCATGTATGGATGTGAGAGCTGGACTGTGAAGAAGGCTGAGCGCCGAAGAATTGATGCTTTTGAACTGTGGTGTTGGAGAAGACTCTTGAGAGTCTCTTGGACTGCAAGGAGATCCAACCAGTCCATTCTGAAGGAGATCAATCCTGGAATTTCTTTAGAAGGAATGATGCTAAAGCTGAAACTCCAGTATTTTGGCCACCTCATGCGAAGAGTTGACTCATTGGAGAAGACTCTGATGCTGGGAGGGATTGAGGGCAGGAGGAGAAGGGGACGACAGAGGATGAGATGGCTGGATGGCATCACTGACTTGATGGGTGTGAGTCTGGGTGACCTCCGGGAGCTGGTGATGGACAGGGAGGCCTGGCGTGCTGCGGTTCATGGGGTCGCAAAGAGTCGGACACGACTGAGCGACTGATCTGATCTGAACAGCTAGCTTTTAGAATCTAAAGAAATGTATCTCTAATTGCAGACTTTCATATATTGAAAAGCCAGAGGGAGAGAGATTTAGGGGCCAGATTCTTTAGATCGAGGAAGAATCCCGTTTTACCTATTCTTGAACCCAGTGCTAATCAGATTTATGAAAAGGAGCCCATTTCTGCATGAAGCTTAGAACTCAATTTTTTTTCATTTAACGCTTTGGGGAATGGATGTGGGCTAATGAAACTTACAAATCACTAATTTATAAATCAGAAAGCCATTTATTATCTTTTTATGCTTGCTTGTTATCAGAATAGTCATGTATTCTGTTTAAGACATAAATATCAAATACGTGATAGAAGGGCCAATGGCTTCTCCCACCATTGCTCACGGTGGACATTGCTAATTAAGCTGTCTCCTTTCCCTCTTAACACAGTGCTCCAGGCAACCATTGCCATTGCTGTGAGCTGGCACGCAAGCTAAAACTTTTCTGCCATTGCTTTTTTTCTTAATATCAGAACACCTAGGGAGATGTGGAATATAAGACATAACACAAACTAGTGAATAGAACACAAAAGAAACAGACTCACAGATCTAGAGAACAAAATAGTTATTACCAGTGGAAAGAGAGAAAGGAGGAAGGGCAAGACAAGAGGAAGACTAAGACCTCAGAACTACTATGCATAAAATGAATACACCACAAGGAAATATAGCCAATACATATAATAACCATAAGTGGAGTATGACCTTTAAAAATTGAATCACTATGTTGTATACCTTAAACTCCTATAATATTGTGAACCAACTATATACCAGTAAAAATAAATAAAATCAAGATATATAAAAATCTTTTTAAAAATACCTAGGAAGTAATCATTTATCAGAATATTATTTTTTAAGAATGGAATCGAAATGAATGACCTATTACCAAAAGAAATACAAATAGGAAATAAAACAACACAAGTGAAAATAAAACTAAGGAATTATAAAAATCATAGGAAGCCCAGACCAGGAGATGGGCCTGGCTTTCTATTGTTAATATCATTAGAACTTAATGTAAATTAACTGGATTCAGAGGCTTAAACAAAGAAAATGAAAGAAGAGAGGAGGGAAGGGAGGAAGGGATAGAGGAAGTTTTTGGATGGAATGACACAGGAATGATGAGTGAGTTGTTAGACAATGTCCTTCTGTGACACATCAGATCAGATCAGATCAGATCAGTCGCTCAGTCGCGTCCGACTCTCTGCGACCCCATGAACCGCAGCACGCCAGGCCTCCCTGTCCATCACCAGCTCCCGGAGGTCACTCAGACTGGCATCCATCGAGTCAGTGATGCCATCCAGCCATCTCATCCTCTGTCGTCCCCTTCTCCTCCTGCCCTCAATCCCTCCCAGCATCAGAGTCTTCTCCAATGAGTCAACTCTTCACATGAGGTGGCCAAAATACTGGAGTTTCAGCTTGAGCATCATTCCCTCCAAAGAAATCCCAGGTCTGATCTCCTTCAGAATGGACCGGTTGGATCTCCTTGCAGTCCAAGAGACTCTCAAGAGTCTTCTCCAACACCACAGTTCAAAAGCATCTATCCTTCGGTGCTCAGCCTTCTTCACAGTCCAGCTCTCACATCCATACATGACCACAGGAAAGACCATAGCCTTGACTAGGCGAACCTTTGTTGGCAAAGTGATGTCTCTGCTTTTGAATATGCTATCTAGGTTGGTCATAACCTTCCTTCCAAGGAGCAAGCGTCTTTTAATTTCATGGCTGCAGTCACCATCTGCAGTGATTTTGGAGCCCAGAAAAACAAAGTCTGACACTGTTTCCACTGTTTCTCCATCTATTTCCCATGTAGTGATGGGACCAGATGCCATGATCTTCGTTTTCTGAATGTTGAGCTTTAAGCCAACCTTTTCACTCTCCATTTTCACTCTCATCAAGAGGCTTTTAAGTTCCTCTTCACTTTCTGCCATAAGGGTGGTATCATCTGCATATCTGAGGTTATTGATATTTCTCCCGGCAATCTTGATTCCAGCTTGTGTTTCCTCCAGTCCAGCATTTCTCATGATGTACTCTGCATATAAGTTAAATAAACATGGTGACAATATGCAGCCTTGACGTACTCCTTTTCCTATTTGGAACCAGTCTGTTGTTCCATGACCAGTTCTAACTGTTGCTTCCTGACCTGCATACAGATTTCTCAAGAGGCAGATCAGGTGGTCTGGTATTCCCATCTCTCTCAGAATTTTCCACAGTTTATTGTGATCTACACAGTCAAAGGCTTTGGCATAGTCAATAAAGCAGAAATAGATGTTTTTCTGGAACTCTCTTGCTTTTTCGATAATCCAGCGGATGTTGGCAATTTGATCTCTCGTTCCTCTGCCTTTTCTAAATCCAGCTTGAACATCAGGAAGTTCACAGTTCACATATTGCTGAAGCCTGGCTTGGAGAATTTTGAGCATTACTTTACTAGCGTGCGAGATGAGTGCAATTGTGCGGTAGTTTGAGCATTCTTTGGCATTGCCTTTCTTTGGGATCGGGATGAAAACTGACCTTTTCCAATCTTGTGGCCACTGCTGAGTTTTCCAAATTTGCTGGCATATTGAGTGTAGCACTTTCACAGCATCATCTTTCAGGATTTGGAATAGCTCCACTGGAATTCCATCACCTCCACTAGCTGTGTTCCTAGTGATGCTTTCTAAGGCCCACTTGACTTCACATTCCAGGATGTCTGGCTCTAGATCAGTGATCACACCATCATGATTATCTGGGTCGTGAAGCTCTTTTTTGTACAGTTCTTCTGTGTATTCTTGCCACCTCTTCTTAATATCTTCTGCTTCCGTTAGGTCCACACCATTTCTGTCCTTTATCGAGCCCATCTTTGCATGAAATGTTCCTTTGGTATCTCTGATTTTCTTGAATAGATCCTTAGTCTTTCCCATTCTGTTGTTTTCCTCTATTTCTTTGCATTGATCGCTGAAGAAGGCTTTCTTATCTCTTCTTGCTATTCTTTGGAACTCTGCATTCAGATGTTTATATCTTTCCTCTTCTCCTTTGCTTTTCACTTCTCTTCTTTTTGCAGCTATTTGCAAGGCCTCCACATGCAGCAATGAATTTCATAAGGCTATCCCTCAGTAAACGCCAAGGGCACAGGCTTCAGGCATAATTCAATGAAGGCTGTTTCACTGTGGGTCAAGATAATGTGGTCTAATTTGACACCAAAAAAAGAACCTCGACAACTGAGAAGTGTGGGTGGATAATCCCAAAGGGAATTTGATGATTTTGCAGAATATTTTCTACATTTGGGAAATTACTGCCAAGCCACTATATAACACAACTTTGCCAACTCACTACATAGTATCACTTTCTAGTGACCGTAATACCAAAATCTAGTATCATCCTTGGGTAAGCCTTGATAAAAGCTCTTCTCTCTCTATTTTTAAGTAATTTTTTGAGTTTGCCAGAAACTTCAGTCATTGCATTCCCTCATAATGTTGCTATGTTCTATAATAAGGCATTTCTGAATTAGCTATACTTTAGAAGAATTGCATTTTGCAAACATATGAAACATGTTGAGTTGACAATGCTTTACTACTCCATAGTCTAGCATATATGGGTGTGATGTCTTCAGGCATAGCAGTTGTAATTCCAGTCACTTCCCAATCAAGAACAGTTTCTGGTTCATGGAGGTGATCAATAAATTTGCACTGAATAAATAAATATCAAGGGCCCTCTTATTTTTTTCCATATGTTCTAGGTTTTGAAACAGTTTATCTAGTAAACAATTTGCATTTGACTAATAATGAATTTGCATTTTCAGATCGGTATAACTTTGGCTGTTAAATCTGATTTTTTGTGCTGTTTGATTCTTCCTTGCAGGTTCAGTTCAGTTCAGTTCAGTCACTCAGTTGTGTCCGACTCTTTGCGACCCCATGGATAACAGCACGCCAGGCCTCCCTGTCCATTACCAATTCCCGGAGTTCACTCAGACTCACGTCCATCGAGTCAGTGATGCCATCAAGCCATCTCATCCTCTGTCTTCCCCTTCTCCTCCTGCCCCCAATCCCTCCCAGCATCAGAGTCTTCTCCAATGAGTCAACTCTTCACATGAGGTGGCCAAAATACTGGAGTTTCAGCTTTAGCATCATTCCTTCCAAAGAAATCCCAGGGCTGATCTCCTTTAGAATGGACTGGTTGGATCCCCTTGCAGTCCAAGGCACTCTCAAGAGTCTTCTCCAACACCACAGTTCAAAAGCATCAATTCTTCGGCGCTCAGCCTTCCTCACAGTCCAGCTCTCACATCCATACATGACCACAGGAAAGACCATAGCCTTGACTAGACAGACCTTTGTTGGCAAAGTAATGTCTCTGCTTTTCAATATGCTATCTAGGCTGGTCATAACTTTCCTTCCAAGGAGCAAGCGTCTTTTAATTTCATGGCTGCAGTCACCATCTGCAGTGATTTTGGAGCCCAAAAAATAAAGTCCTTGCAGGTGGGACCCGACAATCTGAGTTTTGCTCACAGAGAATGAACAACACTTCCCAAGCTTGGAACACTGCCTTCTTTTTGAATCTTCTCTCAATAATATGTGCACGATCCTTACTGCAAACCATAAACTAAACTAAATTCTGAAAGGATTTAAGAGGTAAATGTAGAAGATGAAAAAAAAATTTTTTTAACTAAGATAAAATTTAGATGAATAATACTTATCTTGCCCACGTTTAAGAAAGGAATCTAAACATAAAAACATTAAGAAAAAAAATATAAATTTTATTGTGTAGAAGTTATTTTATTGTATAAAAGTTCTGCACATAAAACAATCTAAACCCAAAAAGCAAGACTATTTTCATTAATAGGTAAAGATTTAATAGCCTTCATTTGTAAAGCATTTATACAATCAATGAGAAAAGTGATTTCTCAACACAAAGATTGGCAAAAGACACTGACACTTTTAAGAATAAAAAGGAAACATAGCTATGAAAAACATTTTATAATGGTCAGCACTACAGTAATAAATGGAAATTAAAATGAGATACTCAATCTGACCTGTTACTTTTGTACATATTTCAAGAATTATAATACTTAATACTGGCAAAGGTATAGATTTTCTGGAAAGCATTTTGGCAATATGTGCCAAAAAAGCTTTAAAGTTTCCAGGCAAACCAGGACAAGGTTGTATGTATAATATTATTTTTTATCGTGCTATTTACAATGGCTAAAAACTAGGGGAAATTTTAGATGTCTAAAAAGAAAGGTATGGTTAATGTAATTAAACCATGTCATGGAAAAGATTTTTGATGAAATTGTGAAATCATAAAAAATGCATGTGAAATAATATTAAATGATCAGAAAGAAACTGTGCATAGATATATATAGTGTCATTTCAATGATCTGAACCTGTATATCTGAATGTATTGGGCTCCCCTGGTAGCTTAGCTGGTAAAGAATCAGCCTGCAATGCAGGGGACCCCAGTTTGATTCCTGAATCCGGAAGATACTCTGGAGAAGGGATAGACTACCTACTCCAGTATTCTTGGGCTTCCCTGGTGGCTCAGATGGTAAAGAATCCACCTGCAATGAAGGTGACCTGGGTTCAATCCCTGGGTTGGGAAGATCTTTTGGAGGAGGTCATGGCAACCCACTCCAGTATTCTTGCCTGAAGAATCCCCAAGGACAGAGGAGCCTGGTGGGCTACAGTCCATGGGGTCTCAAAGAGTCAGACGTGACTGAGAGACTAAGCACAGCATATATCTGTATATAAGCAGAAAAAGTTTAGAAGCAAATATAACAAAAGATTAATTCTCTGTGGTACTAATATAACTGATTTTTTCTTCTTCATACTTATTTATTTTCCAAAAATTTTAAGAATGAACACATATTGTTCTCCCAAATTTTAAAAGGTACCATATGGAATAAAAAATGGAATGCTTGATCTAAACGGAAAATTCTAGAATGTTTTCATATAACCCCTCACCTCCTTCTAGATGAGTTATCTTCCACTACATTCCCTTAGCTCTGCATTCTTATGTCTCAGGCTCTGACGTTGTTCTCAACTTATTTCCCCAGGGGTAAGTGCACTTCAGTGATGGATGATAAAATTTCTCCAAGATTATATACCTAGGTTACTAAAGGTCAGGTCAGATCTCATTAGTCAGATGTGTTGTTTGCAGTAAGAAAAGTAGACAGTCTGTCCCAAAGAAATAGTCAAAGGGATCCTCCACAGGCTTTAGAGACAGACTTTCTGCCCAGTACAGTCCCGCCCAGGAGCCCTTTTAAATCCTGATGGATGGTTCCTTTTCTAGCTTCTCCTTCCTCGACATCAGCATTCACTTCCCTGTACTGAGATAATCTCTTCATGTGCCCTTCTCCCCTCCCTCCCAAGGCTGTGAATTCCTTGTGCACAAATCTCTGTATTATTCATCTCCATAGCCTCAGGTGGCTCGGTGGTAAAGAATTCAGGCCTGTGATGCAGGAGATGTGGGTTTGATCCGTGGGTCAGGACAATCCTTCCTGGAGGAGGAAATGGCAACCCACTCCAGTATTCTTGCCTGGGAAATCCCATGGATAGAGGAGCTTGGCAGCTACAGTCCATATGGTCCCGAAGAGTTATACATGACTGAGCACACACACATGAGAAAACCTCAGAACACAGTAGTGGTCAATTAGAAAAGCGTTTCTCACCTAGTGCTTCCATTTGCACTCGACCCTTAAAAACAAATCCAAATGAGAAATGAAACTATGAGTCTCTTGAAACTGAGATCAAGGAACAAAGCTGAATCCTGCTTGCTTCTTCAACTCGGCATGGCAACTCACACATGTAATAAAATTGGTGGTTTCAGATTGTTCTAGCCAAAAGTGGCTGCAGGAAACCCAATCCTTGGATCATTACCACATGTTCACTCACAAGTCTCCTCATCCAACAGACTAATCATTAATTTTTTTAAAAAAAAAAACCCTTCTTTTAATAACTTTGCTTGGAAATGACTGCCTAAAACCATGAAATAGAGTTGCAAGTTTCTGGTTTTGTTGAAATTGGACCAATATTTCCTGTCACACACTAACCACTGTGGTCAGTGGCTGTTCCTAGCCTGCTGAGCTGGGGGCCTCTTCTCTGTTAGTCGCCCAGTTGTCTCGTTCACACAGCCAGAGGCTAAGGGGACAGTAAGCTCTGTGGTCTGCAGGAAGATTCTGCAAGCTAGGAAAAATCCTTTCATTTGGGACTTGCCTATACTGGATGATCAATGCTGTCTGCTCTGCTTGGAAACTTTCCCAGGCCTTGTCCATCTGGGGCACAAGCATCCTTAAAGGACCTCTACTCTGTGAAGCTGCCCTGATGGGTTTGTTCTTTAGATCCTTTTCAGACTTCTCATGGGGTTTCATCCCATGTCTGTTCCTCTCACTAGACTGTAAGTTCCTTGAGGGCAGAGATAATGGAGCATGTATTTTTGTAGCACAGTGCCTAAAACACAGGCAGTAACGAATTGACCCACTGAGGGAAAAATAGATGTTTTTGGTGCTTATTATATTTGTAGAGCTTGGCCTGGAGTGCTGCTGTTCATGGGGTCGCAGAGTCAGACACGACTGACTGAACTGAACTGAACTGAATTGGTGGCTCAGTGGTAAAGAACCCACCTGCCAATGTAAGAGATGCGGGTTCACTCCTTAAGTTGGGAAGGTCTCCTGGAGAAAGAGATGGTAATCCACTCCAGTATTCTTGCCTGGGAAATTCCATGGACAGAGGAGCCTGGTGGGATGCAGTACATGGGGTCTCAAAGAGTAGGACATGACTTAGCAACTAAACAACAACAACAAAAATGTTTTTAGAGTCCCTCTGGGAAACATCCATTTCTAATCAGAATCCTAAGCTTTTTCTAGTACATAATGTAGTTGACAGAAATCTTTGATTCATATTTCTGTCATCTACTAACTTTGTATACTAGTAAGTTAGTATCTCTTGAGCTTCAATTTCCTGATCTATAAAACAAGAGTGATAATAGCATTGTTGTTAGGATAAATGACATTCTCACATTCTCCTGGCACAGGAGGGGGTTAATAATCTTTCAGCTGTTCAGTTTCCCCCATGCCTCTACCATTTGTCCATCAAAGTGTTTCTCTTATCTTTTAGGGGTCTTGCTTTTTTCCATCAGACTCCAAGATCCTCTAGAGTTCAGTTCAGTTCTGTTCAGTTCAGTCGCTCAGTCGTGTCCAACTCTTTGCAACCCCATGGATCGCAGCATGCCAAGCCTCCCTGTCCATCACCAACTCCCGGAGTTCACCCAAACTCACGTCCATAGAGTCGGTGATGCCATCCAGCCATCTCATCCTCTGTTGTCCCCTTCTCCTCCTGCCCCCAATCCCTCCCAGCATCAGGGTCTTTTCCAATGAGTCAACTCTTCGCATCAGGTGGCCAAAGTACTGGAGTTTCAGCTTCAGCATCATTTCTTCCAAAGAAATCCCAGGGCTGATCTCCTTCAGAATGGACTGGTTGGATCTCCTTGCAGCCCAAGGGACTCTCAAGAGTCTTCTCCAACACCACAGTTCAAAAGCATCAATTCTTCGGCGCTCAGCTTTCTTCACAGTCCAACTCTCACATCCATACATGACCACAGGAAAAACTATAGCCTTGACTAGATGGACCTTTGTTGGCAAAGTAATGTCTCTGCTTTTGAATATGCTATCTAGGTTGGTCATAACTTTCCTTCCAAGGAGTAAGCGTCTTTTAATTTCATGACTATAATCACCATCTACAGTGATTTTGGAGCCCCCCAAAATAAAGTCTGACACTGTTTCCCCATCTATTTCCCATGAAGTGATGGGACCAGATGCCATGGTCTTCGTTTTCTGAATGTTGAGCTTTAGGCCAACCTTTTCACTCTCCACTTTCACTCTCATCAAGAGGCTTTGTAGTTCCTCTTCACTTTCTGCCATAAGGGTGGTGTCATCTGCATATCTGAGGTTATTGATATTTCTCCCGGCAATCTTGATTCCAGCTTGTGCTGCTTCCAGTCCAGCGTTTCTCATGATGTACTCTGCATATAAGTTAAATAAGCAGGGTGACAATATACAGCCTTGACGTACTCCTTTTCCTATTTGGAACCAGTCTGTTGTTCCATGTCCAGTTCTAACTGTTGCTTCCTGACCTGCATACAGGTTTCTCAAGAGGCAGATCAGGTGGTCTGGTATTCCCATCTCTTTCAGAATTTTCCAGTTTATTGTGATCTACACAGTCAAAGGCTTTGGCATAGTCAATAAAGCAGAAATAGATGTTTTTCTGGAACTCTCTTGCTTTTTCCATGATCCAGCATATGTTGGCAATTTGATCTCTGGTTCCTCTGCCTTTTCTGGAGTAGGAGTCAGCAAACATTTTCTGTGAAAGGCCAAATATTGAATATTTTAGGCTCTGCGGGCCACACTGTGGCATATTCCTTTTGGTTTTTATTGCTGCTATTTTATTTTTGCTTCTTTACAACTCTTTTAAAAATGTAAAACCATTCTTAGCTCATGGGCCACACAAAAACAAACTTCCAGCCCAATCATCTAAATGGACTTATGACCTATATGAATTTATGGGTTTGCTGAAGAGTGCTCTAGAGTGAGGGTTCTTAAAGTGTGCCCCTACAAGCAGAGGTGTCAGCATCTTCTGGAAACTTATTAAATCAAATTTTGGGGTCCCACCCCAAACCTACTGGATCAGAAACTCTGAAGTTTGCTCCAGCAATCTTGTTTTTTAAAAAAAAACCCTCCAGGTGATTTTGATGTACTAGTTTAAACTTGGCTGCACATTAGAATCACTTGGAGAGCTTTAAAATATTAAAAAGTCAGTACCTGGGCTTCCTATCAAATCAAAAACTCTGGGAATGGGACTGAGGCATAAGTGTTTAAAGCCCTGCAGGTGATTCAGTGTGTAACCAGAGCTGGGAACTCCTGGCATAAACTTGAGGGATAGCTTTCGCATCTGGAAAGTAAGCTTTAATGCAAATGTTATCACCAAGGTAGCCAGTACTCAGGTCTCTTCCTATTTTAATAACTTCACAGAGGAAAGTCATAGTAATCCACTGATCAAAACATAGTTATTCATACTATACATGAAGCAATAAGTTCGGGACACTAGGGGTATTTTTTAATGTATTAATTTATCTACCCTTGAAAAATTTGCATGTAAAAAGCAAATGTGTCCATTTCAAAGAAGCTCATAATTTCAGTTTTGCAAGGAAGGAGCAGCTCAAGAAGCACCTCTCATATTTCCTTTTGCCCTGAGTTTAAACCTGGTCACTCCCCTCACCATAACTGCGAGGGACTGGGTCTGTTATTCCACTATTCCACATGGAGTAAGTTCTAGGGTATTTCAAAAAGCACATTTTCCTATAAATATTCTGTGGGAAAGCTTTTGCCTGGTTTTATATTGGTAAGATAATTCTAGAGTGCCACATTTGACAAATGACATCAGCTAGCCTACCCTAGCCATAAACCATTTTAGAACTCTCATGCATAATTTGGCTTCAGGTCAAGGTGGTGTAATATGAACCAGCAGAATATACAGCACAGTGTGTCCTTAGCAGCTCTCCTTAAGATCAGCAAAACTCATTCCTGTAAGAGAAGCTCATCTGTGAAGCAAGGTCGAGCCCAGTGGTCATCAGAGCAGGTCCTTGATGGAACTGCTCCTTGCCTGGAGGTACTTCTGCTTGAAACTCTGCTGTAGTGGTCCTTCCAGTTGCTTACCTTATGTCCATTCCATCCTACCACCAACTACTGCCTTGTCTTCTTTGCTGTAGGTATTTCCATTTTGCTCAGGAATAAGAGAGTCATATTTTTAAGAGGATGCTGGCTTCCTCTCCAGCCCCTGGGATTCAATCTTGATGGCTTAGATAAACTATATAATTCAGTTTCCTATGTCAATGATTGGTTTAGGAACAAGCATGTGATTTAAAATGCTGGCCAATTAAGAGAGTAGAGGGAGCTTTTGGGAAGATCTTGCTGTTCAAAAGAGTTGATGCTTCTTGTTAAGCCACTGGATGGTGATTTGTGAGACTATGAAGCTTAGAGCTACAGTAACCATCTTGGAACCGTGAGAGAGTATGTCTGGAGCCAAATGCCAACACAGTGAAAATGGCATGATATGAAAAAGGGAAGAATCTGCATCCCCCCATGAACTCCTTGAGTTGCTGAAATGAAGACCTGGGTACCACCTGACCTCCATATTTCATTGTTACATGAGATTATGAACATCCTTCTTATATAAACCACTTTGGGTGGATTATCTGTTCTTATAGCCAAAAAGATCCCAACAAATACATCTGTGGTAGCCATATAATCAGATGTGAAAGTATCTTATACTAAGTACTTGCTTACTCCAAAAACATGCATCTTAGTACTGGGGATTTTTCTGTTGGGAGGAAAATTTTTTACTTATTCCTTTCATAGTTTCTTCCCTTACAGACGTAGCTATCTCTAATACCAGGCTATGTCTCCTTAAGAACTTTGCCACTCATTCATGAAGACGTGAGTGAGCCATTGACTTTGATATTTCATCAGCCTAAAGAAGAGTGGTAGTGCCATTCACACCAGACACAGATACAAGGAAAGATGGTCCTTAATAAGCCACTGCTGGCAATTTTTAAGCTGTTGTTGTTAACATTGACACTGGGCATTATAACCACCAGTTTGAGCTCCTCAAAACCTTCTCTATATACTCTACACATAGCAAACTTTCAATACATGTTTGTTGGATAAATGCATGAATAAACTCTCTATTTGCCAACGGCATGTCATGGAGCATTTAGAGGCTTGAAGATATTTGAGGCTCCATTTTTGAGATAGAAACTCAAGTCTTAACAAGTCTTTTTCTGCCACATCTAGTTAAAACCAGAGAGTGTAAGTAGTGTAGCTCCCTTTTTAAGAACGAGGTGCCTCCTGTCTGCTTCTCTCTTGCTCGGATTCTCATGCTTGTTCTCCCTGGAAATTTCAGAGTTTAAGTGGTCAGATTCTGTGAATATATTTTTAAAAGCAGATATTTTCATGTCTGCAAGCAGATCTTTTCTTTGAAGCCCAAAGAACTCCATCATTGCTCATTAAGAGTTTCTGACACATAGGGCTGTGTGTGTGCATTTTAAGAGGACTCTGCAGTCCTGTCAGCTCTGCAGTAATTAGTTTATTGGATGACTTCAAAGGCAAGGGACTGTATATAACAGTGCTTTGAAGAAGAGCCTTCGCTGGAAATGTTGCATTCGGCAGACTGACTTTGGGATCTGGGGTAAAGATGGACTTTGTTCGACATCCAGTGTACTTTCCTCCAGGGAAGGGCAGATTCGTGACATTCAGGGTGAGCCTGGGCAAGGAAGAAAAAGTCCTCCTAAATCCTTGTGGAAACGTCATCATCTGTCTCAAAGAAGGGAGTCACTTCATGCTAAAATGAAATGTCTCCAGGGGCTTCCCTGGTGGCTCAGAGGTAAAGAATCTGCCTGCCAAGGCAGAAGGCATGGGGTTTGGTCGCTGGTCCAGGAAGATCCCACACGCCATGGAGCAACTAACCCCAAGTGCCACAACTTTTGAGCCTGTGCTCTAGAGTCCAGGAGCCATGGCTACTGAAGCCCACATGCCCTAGAACTCAAGCTCCTCAAGAGAAACCACAGCAATGAGAAGCCTGCACACCACAACTTGAGAGTAACCCCCGCTCCCAGAAACTAGAGAAAAGCAGCCACAAAGACCTAGCAAGCCAAAATAAGTAAATTAAATAAAACGATTAATTATCTCCAGAACCAGATCCTCCCCCTGAGACAAACTGAATGACCTCAATGGAGAAAGAAGAGCATCATGCTAGGATCAGTCTTCTCTGAAGTTCATGCTGCTTCCAAAGTTAATCCCTCAGTGGATAACACTTCTCCAACAGTCCCATGAAGGAGGAGAACGTGCTGAAGCAAAGGAAACCTGTGGGTTAAATGTGCTTCCTGCAGTCCCTTGGCACCTGTGCAATGATACCAAAATTATTAGCTGAATCCCATGGTTAGTACTAATCCCCTCACAGCAGAGTTGCTTGAATCTCTACCTAATACTTGAAATTTCCCTATGAAATAGTGACTGGCTTATGTGTCTGTCTCTCCCATTAAAATTTAAGTGCCTTGAACCCTGGTCTATGTTTCAAGTCATCTTTGAACCCAGTGCCTGTAATACTTACAGTAGTAGGTACTCAGTAAATATTTGGAAAAGGAACTAACTTATTATGTAACAGTGAAAAGGCCCAGGCTCAATAAGTTGACAAGTATTTACTGAGCCTAAAAGAAATAAGGTAGAGACTTGTAAATAGAGGTCTTTCGCTTATATGATGAGAAAGAACTGGAATTTGGAATCAAACAGACCACGTTTTGAATCTCAGCTTTGCAAACCTACTGGTTGTCCTACTTTGAGTTTGTTACTTAACTTCCCAACCCTCAATTTCATCCTCTGTGAAATGACAATTAAAAAAAAAAAAGATGTATTTATTTATTTGGTTGTTTTGGGTGTTAATTGCAGCACGTGAACTTAATTGCCCTTTACCATGTGGGATCTTAGTTCCCCCACCAGGGATCGAACCCCAGTCCCCTGCATTGGCAGACGGATTCTTAACAAGGGGACCGCCAGGGAAGTCTTAACAAATTTTTAAATGAGTTATTGGGAAGGTTAAAGGAAGTGGTATTTTGGGTTGAATTGTGACCCCAAAATTCATATTTGAAGTCCTAACCCACAGAGCCTCAGAATGTGACCTGATTTGGAAATAGGGTCCTTACAGATGAAATTAGTTATGATTGAAGTAAAGTAAAGTCACTCAGTCGTGTCTGACTCTTTGTGACCCCATGGACTGTAATCTACCAGGCTCCTCCGTTCATGGGATTTTCCAGGCAAGGGTACTGGAGTGGGTTGCCAGATTAGTTTGTACTAAAGTAGGGTGGGCCCCTAAAGCAACATGATCGGTGTTATAATATAAAGGGGAAATTTGGGAATTCCTTGGTGGTCTGGTGGTTTCAGGACTCTGCACTTACACTGCAGGGGACCTGAGTTTGATGTCTAGTTGGGGACTAAGAGTCCCAAAGCTGCATGGTGCTATAAAAATTAAATAAATAAATAAAAGGATTTTTTAAAAAATAAATGATAAAAAGGGGAAGTCTGAAGGCAGACACACACTCAGCAAGAACACCATGTGAAGATGAAGACAGTGATCAGGGTGAAGGTTTGAGATGCTGAGAAATACCAAAGAATGCCAGCAAACCACCAGACACTGGAGGAGATGCTTCTCACAGCTCTCAGGAGGAGACAACCCAGTCAACACCTTGATCCTGGGCTTCTTAGCCTCCACAACTGAAAGACAACACAGTTTTGTTGTTTAGACCACTCTAATGGTAGACTTTTGTTTTCAGGAGCCCTTGCAGACTAATACAGGTGGATAAAATAGTGTAGAGGGCAGTGCCTGGTGTGATAGGTATTCAGAATCTGTATTTACTTATTATTCTCTCCATATTAGACCTTCATGGAAGTCTCTTTTTAAAAACGACTTTGACTAAAGGCAAATGTTTGATTCTGGTAAGGACAACTGAAAACAGTAGTGAGTGATAATATAACAATTTCTGTTAGGAAGGCAGAGATGGGCTCATAGCAGTCAGCACAAAAATGTGAAAAATGGCATTATGTAGGCCTATGTTACATGGTTTGAGCAAAATAAAATCCCTCTTTACTTTTTAATAACAAATTATAATTTTTATTTTATTATTTGGCAGTGCCACTTGGTATGTGGGATCTTAATTCCTCAACCAAGAATCGAACCCGTATCCCCTGCAGTGGATGTGCAGAGTCCCAATGACAGGATCACCAGGGAAGCCCCAAAATATCCCTCTTTAAATAACCACATTTTCTAGAAGTTATTAAAAACTTTCGTTCCTTTTTTTGTTTTATTTCCCTAGTATTTTCTTATTTGTAAAGCTAGAAGTAATGATAACTTCCAGTCTTCATGGCATATCCTTAGGGCTAAAGAGACTCAACCAACCAAAACCAAAATCAAACAAAGCCAGGATATCTTAAAGAGTATACGTTCTCATAGGTTGAAAATGAGACCTTCTGTGTCTTTGATGGGAAAAGTACAGAAAATCTTTCCTCTGTTTCCCTAGAGAACAAATGCCTTTTCCTGCTAAGTCCAAAACCAAAAGCAGTGGACTTGAGATGTAGCCATTGAGAGATAGGTGTTCATCCAGCAAGGCTTTCTGAATGGGCCTTTCACTCCACTACACTGGGGCGTGTTGAGGTCCTGGAGTCTCCTCCCTTGAGAAACTCTCAAGCTAGTGAGAGAGACAGATGGACAAAGAAATAGTTCCCACGAAGGGAATAGAGCATTGAGAGATTCAGGAACATGATCCTGGGAGAAGCAACCCTGCCTGAGAAAGGGAAGGAGAGCTTCACAGAGGGACTACAGTGAATTTCCACCTTGAGTGATGAGTGGAAATTTATCTGTTTAAGCAATATGCAAAGAACAGATACAGGGAGCCGAGTTAAGCATGAGGAGTCAAGTTGGAGGGACTGTGGAAGAGGAAGCCCGAGCTAAAATTTGAAGGAAGGAGGATAGGGTGCAAGTCCATGGGGACAGGAAGGTAGTTCAAATGCCTTATCATAGTCAGGGAGATATGTGGCAGATGAACCTGAAAGCATTAACGGAGGTGAGGACATGGAAGGTCTTATTGGCCATGCTAAGGAGTCTAGACTTCATCCTGTTGACAGTAAATAATATCTCCATTGTAGTAAAATGTACATAGCATAAAATCTGACATTATATCATTTTTAAATGTGCAATTCAGTGCCATTAAGTACATTCACAATGTTGTATGTATATTACCACTATCCATTTACAGAACTTTTCATCATCCCAAACAGAAACTCTTCTCATTAAACACACATTCCACCACTGTCGCTGCCCAGCCCCAGCCTCTATTCTACTTTCAACCACTACTCTATTTTCAATCTCTATGAAGTTACCTATTCTAGGAAACTCATATAGGTGGAATCATGCACTATTTGTCCTTTTGTGCTAGTTCACACGGCATAATATTTTGAAGTTTCATCTACTTCTGGCATGTATCAGAGTTTCACTTTAAAGGCTGAATTTTACATATCTATATCTGTATATCTCTCTATATATACACACAGATACTCTTTTTAATTCTTTCAACTGTTGATGGCAAATGGGTTGTTTGGGGGCTTCCCTGATAGCTCAGTTGGTAAGGAATCCACCTGCAATGCAGGAGACCCTGGACCCAGGAGATTCCTGGGTCGGGAAGATCTCCTGGAGAAGGGATAGGCTACTCACTCCAGTATTCTTGGGCTTCCCTTGTGGTTGAGCTGGTAAAGAATCCGCCCGCAATGCAGGAGACCTGGGTTCAATAATCCCCTGGAGAAGGGAAAGGTTACCCACTCTAGTATTCAGGTCTTGAGAATTCTAGGGACTGTATAGTCCATGGGTCGCAAAGAGTCGGACACAACTGAGTGACTTGCACTGCCCTTTCCACCTTTTGACTATTGTGAAAATGCTACTTTAAACATCGATATGCAAGTGTTTGTTTCAGTCTCTACTTTTAATCTGTGGGGTATGTTGTTGCTCTTGTTTAGCTGCTATGTTGTGTCTGACTTTTGCAACTCTATGGACTGTAGCCTGCCAGGCTCCTCTATCCATGGAATTTCCCAGGCAACAATACTGGAGTGGATTGCCATTTCCTTTCTCCAGAGGATCTTTCTGACCCAGGGAAGAGACTTATACCTTTTGCGTCTCCTGCATTGGCAGGTGGATTCTTTACCACTAGCACCACCTGGGAAGACCCAAATTTCTGGATCATATGGTAATTCTATGTTGAACTTTTTCAGGACTCATCAGACTATTTTTCACAGCAGCTATACAATTTACATTCTCAACAGCAATTTGAGTTTCCCCATACCTTCCCCTTTGTTTTTGTTTTTTGATAATAGCCATCCTGAAGGGTGTGAAGTGGTATCTCACTGTGATTTTGAGTTGCTTTTCCGTAAGGATTGGTAATCCTTAGATGAGCATCTTTTCAGGTGCTTGTCGACTATTTGCATATAATCTTTGGAGAAATGTCATTCAAATCCTTTGCCTATTTTTTAATTTAGTTGTTTGCTTTTTTTGTTGTAGGATTATAGGAGCTCTTTATGAATTCCATATGCAATTGCATATAGAATCTATGCAATGTTATCTATAGTGAAAGTGAAGTCACTCAGTCGGGTCCGACTCTCAGCTACCCCATGGACTGCAGCCTACCAGGCTCCTCCGTCCATGGCATTTTCCAGGCAACAGTACTGGAGTGGGGTGCCATTGCTTTCTCCCAGTGTTATCTATATGCAATGTTAAATGCTTGTCAGATATGTGGTTTACAAATATTTTCCCTCATTCTGTGAGTTGCCTTTTCACTTTTTTTGATAATATCCTTGGATGCTCCAAAAGGCAGTAAATAATTTTATGCAGAGAATTGATATCTTTCAATTGGTATGTGGAGGGTGAGTTGAAATAGAGTGAGGTCAAGAGACAGGGAGACAGGTTAGATGGCCACACTCTCCATGGTAGGGTCTGAGCTGGAACAGAGAAGAAACTGAAAGGAAGACATTTAGGAAGTGAAAGGAACAGGATTCTGGTAACAGTGTAGAGAAAAAACAGACAGACAAAGTGTTGAATCAGCGGAGCCACTGGGGGATCCCTGGGGGGTATATACCTAGAAGTAAAATTGCTGAATCGAATGGTAATTCTAATTTTAACTTCTTCAGGAATCATCAGACTATTTTTCACAGCAGCTATACCATTTTGCATTCTCACCAGCAATGCACAGGATTCTAGTTTCCCGTGTCCTTACTGAATATCCTACTTTCAGCAAGAGATGATGAGGACCTGAGCAATGAGAGTAAAGAAGGAGGACAAATTTGAGGAGACTAAGTTCTTATTGGACAGGTGAGAGAAAGGGAGGAGTGATGAATGACCCAAGCAGGGGTAATCCAGTAAAACATTACCCTAAGTTTATAGTTAACAATCTAAATTAAATTAGCCTCTGACACAAGACTACCCCTAGATGTATTGGCTCCTGTGGTAACAGGGTTTAGTGGAGCCTGAATCACCCTTCCTTCTCTAGCATCATTTCTCCTTATAAAAGTATCTTCTATGATTTACCACTGTTGACAATGCCAACCTCCAGTCCTATCTGGAAGAATGTGGGATAGTAAAACAATGTAAAATAACTGAAGCCCAAGTTGAAATCTGGAGTTTATGACTTTGAATAAGGACCTAAACTTCATGAGCTTCCACAAGCTTCCCTATACTCACTTTGTTAAGTGAGTATAATGTAATGGCACCCTCCCCATGGAAATGCAGTGAGGATCAAATGGAAATAATTCAGATCAAACCCTCAGAACTGGGCCTGGACCCAGGAAGCCTCAATACATGCAAACTGTGGCAGTCTTTGCTATTCGACCTCCATACTAATGGCCAAGTCTGGTTGAATCTAAATCAGCTTGAAGGCTGTGGGGAAACAGGTGGAAGAGTTGTGAGCAGCACAGGCAATCTTTGCAGGCCAGGAACTTCCCTGTAGCTCATATGGTAAAGAATCTGCTTGCAGTGCAGGAAATCCAGATTTGATCCCTGGGTTGGGAAGATCCTCTGGAAAAGGGAATGACAACCCACTCCAGTATTCTCTCCTGGGAAATCCCATGGACAGAGGAGCCTGGTGGGCTACAGTCCATGGGCTCACAGAGAGTTGGACATGACTGAGCAAGTAAGCACAGCCTCTGGCTCCTCATCCAGTGAAGATTGTGTTAGAACCATAGCCCTAGAATCAGAAGATCTTGGGTTAGGGAACTTCCCTGGTGGTCCAGTGATTAAGAATCTGCCTTTCAATGCACAGTATGCAGGTTCAATCCCTGGTTAGAGAACTAAGTTTCATGTGGGCATGCAACTAAGCCCACGCTGCAACGAGAGAAGCCCATGTGCCATGACAAAGACCTAGCGTGGGCAAAATTTTTAAAAAAAAGAAAAGAAAGAAAGAAAACCCTGGCTCAAAATCTTGAATCTTCTGTTGATCAGCTTTATGACTTCTGCTCAGGACCTGAGAGAGGGTGACAGAAGGTCAGTCCCAGTGGCGAAGGGGACACTGGTGCCTTCTCACGGAAAGCTGTCACCGTGTTGTGTCTGTCTTCAGAGGCATGACATCCAGCGGCAGTGGAAGTTCCCCTCACTTGGAGCCCAGATCTGCAGAGTCAGCACTGAATCTCCTGCCTCACTTGGAGCCCAGATCTGCAGAGTCAGCACTGAATCTCCTGCCTGTAGCAATATGGTGGTCAACCTGGATGGCACACGGGATTGCACTCCAGAATGTTTATGGTGCTGGTAAGGGAACTAGCATGTCACGTGTGTCAAAGCCCACTGACCACAATTGCCTGCAAGATGCGTCTTCCTTTACCCTCACAGGAAGTAACACTGTGGAGGGCTCATCCCCAGCTTGTTGGCCACTTCTGAACCTCAGGGGTGTGGATTATAGCTGTCTAACTGTAACAGTGCATTGCTAGGTGATTTCCTGACAGGCTGACTCTGCCAACAAAAGGCTGAAACTCTATTGTAGCTGAGAGTGAGAAGGACTTTGACATGACCACATTTAAATAAGCATTTTCTGCCCCATGGATTCTGTTAGCAATGGTGATGTCAAGCCTTTAAAGGTGTTGTGCCCTGTGTAGCTCTATTTCCATAGGAAAATGTTAAGAAACAATGCAACTCTAAGTGTTCAAAGAGAGAGACATGAAGGAACCATGGTCTGAAACCACATGATTTTAATATTTCTAAAACAGGCTAACCAAAGCTGTGAAGAACATATGACACCACCCCCTCCCCTTACAACAACAACAAAAAAAGCATGGCAGCTTTTATGATTTTATTGTTTCATTCTCTTACTAATGCTAATTAGCTTGTCACTGTATTTTGTCTGCCTGTAAAGGAGTTAAATTCAGTGGAGAGTGCTATTTACAAACATGTATATTCCACAAGCTAATACTGACCTGTACTTGTTTTAAATCTGAATTAGTTGCTGACATTAAAAATTGAAGCGGGCAGCAAGATTTAGGATTTCCAAAGTTATGTTTGCTTGAGTCCTCTGAGAAAGCAAATGCCAAGATGGGATTAAATATGCAAAATTTTATTAGGGAGAATGCTTGTGTGAGGAAAAAGTAGGGAAAAACCCAGAGGAGGCGGAGAGGGCAAGTCTGAGTAGCAGTGAAGGAGGGAAGGAGAGAAAATTGGGTAGAAGTGTTCTAAGCTGAGGACTCCTCTGGGGGTCCACTGGTTAAGACTCTACACTCCTGATGCAGGGGCACAGGTTTGATCCCTGGTTGGGGAACTAGGATCCCACATGCCACACAGGGCTGCTAAAAAATTAAAAAACAGAGGGGTTCTAGGTTGCCAAACAGTTTGAGGAAGATTCAGCAAAGAGCAGAGAGTCCTGGGGACAAAGCTAGCTGTTGGAGGAGCAGAAGAGCCCTGTATCTCCTAGGAAAGGGTTGCCAGTCACCTTGCTGCACTCAGCCATTGACCGGGCTCAGCACTGGGAAGTAGAACCTCTGTACAAACACAGCCCAGGGTTATGACTGCAGCAGCTAGGGGCTTGGGCCACTGAGTTCTCTCTAGCTGGGAGTCTGCAAGGGCATTCTCATGGCTGCCAGAGAAGCCATCTCCTGGTAGAGGATGTTTAACAGGCTGTTAATCAACCTAAAAAAGCACGGCCAGAATTCTCTGCCAGGGAGCAAAGACTTAAAATAGCCAGCTGCTCCTTTCTCTCATCCTTAGAACACTGTGTCTTTACCTGTCCAGACAGGCCTTATATTTGTGTGACCCTCCTCTGGAAATGCTAGAAAAATAACTATATATATACATATATAAGTTATATATAGTTATATATATATTTAAAAGAGCAATCTCAAAACATATTAATTATACTATAAGTAGAAGTGCTGAATGAGCTTCCAGTGAGCAGAATGGGAGTTTGAACTAAAAATCTTAAAGGTCACTTTCAGTCCCAATAACTGTACTTCTTTAATTGTTCTCAGGGAAATAGTCTTAAAGGAGTAGACTCCATTTTCAATACTCTTTTTCTATAACTATAAAAGTAAACTGTGCTTTTTGAAAAATGGAGAAAATATATAGAAATTTCCATTAACATTTTAATATTTTTCAAAGCACCTGTGCATATCTTTCAACTTGTTTATGTTCATGCTAGCATACAATTTTAATATCTTCTTTTATAGTATGCTAAGTCACTTCAGTTGTGTCCGACTCTGTGCGACCCCATAGATGGCAGCCCACCAGGCTTCCCCGTCCCTGGGACCCTCCAGGCAAGAACACTGGAGTGGGTTGCCATTTCCTTCTCCAATGCATGAAAGTGAAAAGAGAAAGTGAAGTTGACTCTCAGCGACCCCACGGACTGCAGCCTACCAGGCTCCTCCATCCGTGGGATTTTCCAGGCAAGAGTACTGGAGTGGGGTGCCATTGCCTTCTCCCTTTTATAGTATGAGGTATCATAAATATTTCCCCATTTGATTAAAAATTCTTTGGTATGGTATATATTAGCATACATCTCTGAATATTTCCTTATGATAAAGGGCTAGTAATTGCTAAAGCACAGGACATATAACCTTCTAATGATTTGATATGTATTAACTAAAGTATTTTATCAGTAACATATAAGGGTGCCTAAAACTTCCTTAACACTGGAGACAGTATTTTTTTTTTTAAATCCTTTGTCAATTTAGGGAGAAAATGGCATCATATTTTTTTATTTTCTTTAAACACTAGTAACACTTAACTTATTATTTATTTTTTAATAATTTATGGTTCATCTTTGATGAATTATTTCTTCACATTCTTGACCAGTTTTCTATTGAATTTTTCTCTTTTTGTTATTGGTTTACAGGACTCTTTACTAGTCATCTATCAAACATAATACAAATATTACCCCAGTGTGTCATTTACTTTTTAATTTTGTTTATGATGTTTTCCTGATGCACAATTGTTTTATGCATTCAAAACTAGTAATCTTTTCATTTATGATTTCTGCTTAGATAATCCTTGCCTCTTTCAAGATTATATACAGTTTTACCTATGATTTATTTATTTTTCTACTGAAAAGAAAATGAAAATGGCTTTAACTTTCACATTTAAAAATATCAACCATCTGGAATTTGTTTTTGTATATTTCCCAAGGTAGGGAATCTAATTTTGTCATTGCAAATTGTTACCAGTGGGTTCCAGCACTGTTTATAGCATGATCTATTCTTTCCCATTAATTTGAATTTTCATCTTTTTCACACACAAGGATAGTATTTTTTAAATTTTTTGTGAGTTTTAAAAATCTCCTTTTGATTCATTTTCAATTTTATTACATTGCCATCAAAGAATGTGGCCTATACATTTCTCTACTTTGGGAACAATATCCATCTTTCTCCTTTGCCAATCACAAGAGATTTCAGCCATGTGAAATGCTGTGTGGTATTTTGCAAAGTAAATTGCTACTACTCGTAAAATATTTAAATTTGTGACTGGTGTACATACAAATTGGGGCTTCCCAGGTGGCTCAGTGGTAAAGAATCTGCCTGCTAATGCAGGAGACACAAGAAATGCTGGTTTGACCCCTGGGTCTTGGAGATCCCCTGGAGAAGGAAATGGCAATCCGCTCCAGAATTCTTACCTGGAAAATTCCATGGACAGAGGAACCTTGTGGGCTATAGTCTATGGGGTTGCAAAGAGTTAAACATGACTGAGCACACACACACGCACATACATATGAATTCGAATCTATTTGATATGTCACCGATAATAATATCATTCTAATTCACTAGCATTACAATTTGTTTTTCCCCAGCCTTATTGAGATACAACAGTGTATAAGTTTGTTACGCTGTAATGACTTGACTACATATATTGTCAAAAGTCCTCAAAAATTTTAGTTAACATCCACCATCTAATCCAAAAAAAAGAAAATATATTTTTTCCTTGTGATGAGAACTCCTAGGAGACATTACAATTCTTCACAGTGGGACAGACAGCTAGGGGCAATATGGAACCCTGTCAGTACTAGGTCACTGCTATGAGTCCTTCCATTGGTGTCCACAAGGCCCCATCATTATAGGGTCCCCATTCTTGAATTTCCAGAGGGGCTCTGCTTCCTCTGATGCTTTCAGGAATCTTACAGTAATTCTTCCTGGTCCCTCCAACTCAAGCTAGTATGATTAAGCTTCCATTCCTTATGATGAAAAAAACTTAACTAAAGCATCACCACATTCTTCAACACAGAAGAAGGGACCAGTTTACATCAATCGGAGCAGTAGCCTGACATGGTGGAGCCCAGATCGCTAAGGAAGGCAGGCCACCCTGGTGAGTGGGAGCTTCTACAGAGGGTTACCCACTGTGGGATACCCCCCGCCATTGGCTGGGCTGGCTGTCTCTCCCACAGTCTCCCTTAGCAGCGGGGCCTGAGCACTGCAGTGGGCTCTGACTCTGCACTTTGCTGTCTGGTACACTTCCAGGCAGTTCGTAGAGATGACTCACTCCTCCCTGGCAACTCCAGCTCCTCCTGCCTTTCTGCGTAGGTGACAGTGAGATTCCATCACAAACTCCTTCTTCTAGTTCCTTGGGGCTTGCTTTTGCATTTAGTGAATTGAGGGTTGCCTTTATTTTTTTTTTTTTTCAAGTGAATCTCACTTCATTTAAAGAAGGTATCTAACAAATATTTTTTTAGATTTTCTGAATTGTGATAGCATGTTCATTGAATTTCTCAGATACTTACAGATTTACTTTTATTAAAAAAAATTGCTTTGGAGGAGCATGAAGGAGTTAAATTGTGCTCAATTATCATCATGAGTTGAAAATGACATTTTCCAGTTTAATTCTTTTTCTTCCCTCTCTCATCTAAAACCCAAAGTCTTAATTTTGACATAATACTTCCTTACTGAATCTACCCTAGTAATGAAGGAAAAAATGCAGTGAAAGCAGATCACCTGGTAGAAATATCAGGACATCTTTAACAGCTATAAAGCATCATTCAGTATGTAATTTGGATACTCTCAGAATAATAAACACTGTATTCTTTGGGGTTTTTTGCTCTATTCTTTTGTCCACACTTTCTTTGTTCTCTCTCTTCTCTCCATACTTCTTATCAGTATACCCCCTGGGTGATATTAGGAATAAATAGCTCATTCATGAAACACACTTCAAGCCCCACAGTTTACAGACTTTTGAGCAAAGGGTTATAGGAAGTGTAAAGAGTAAACAGGTGCTGGCTATAACATCAACTGCCATCATAAAATTATAAGCAAACTTCAAGAGAAGAACACATGAAAAGATGTTCAATGTGATTAGTCAGTAGGGAAATGTAAATCAAGCCTACAATGAGATCAAGCCTACAATCAAGCCTACAAAGCCACTTCACATCCTCTAGGACAGACAGAACAAAAAAGACAGGCCGTAACAAGCGTCTGTGAAGATGTGGTCAGATTGGAACCCTCCTCTTCCTTGAAGTGATAAAAATGCTCCAGAATTACAGAGTGGTGATGGTTGCCCAGTCATGTAAATATTCTGAAACTGACTGAATTGTACAATTTGCAAAGTATATATTTGCATGACATCTTTTTTATTTCTAATGCTTTAATATGTGTGGTCCCTAAGTCGTGTCTGACTCTTTGCAACCCCATGGACTGTAGCCCACCAGGCTCCTCTGTTTGTGAGATTTCCCAGGCAAGAATACTCGAGTGGGTTGCCATGTCCTTCGTCAGGGTGTCTTCTTGACCCAGGGATCGAACCCGCACCTCCTGCCACATCTCCTGTATTGGGATGCAGAGTCTTTACTGCTGTGCTATTGGGGAAGCCCTTTAAACCATGAAATTTTGAATCAGTTAGATTTAGACACTATGCATTGTAAGGTAAAGATAATAATCTATGCTTTTTCCTTGGTACTTTACCCAGTTGTCTTAATACCATTTACTGGATGAGCTAACTTTTCGGTGGTAATTTTCAGGTGACACTTAAAATCACCATGTACACGTAGGTCTATTTCTTTTTTTAATACAGCATGTGGAAAAACCTGAATGAACTTTTTGGCCAACCCGATATTAGGGAGACTTAGTTAACTAACAAATAAACCTAATCTCAAAGGCTTTTAAAACAACCCCAAAACTGCAATAGGAAGAGCTTAATTCTGATAAGGGGGACTGTGGAAAGCTTCTCAGAACAAAGGACATCTAAGCCAGACCACAAAGCACAAGTGATAATGCAATAGTCACTTACAACACATCCATATCTGATCTCTAACGGTGCGGAACACCAGGCCTTTATTTCTAGTTATTTATGTACGTATGTATTTTAATTGGAGGATAATTGTTTTACAATGTTGTGTTAGTTTCTGGTGTTCAATAAAGTGGATCAGTTCTCTGTGTTATATATATATATATATATATATATATATATATATATATATCCCCTCCTGCATGAGCCTCCCTCCCACCCACCCCCAATCCCACCCCTCTAGGTCATCACAGAGCACCAGGCTGGGCTTCCCTGCTGTACAGCAGCTTCCCACTAGCTATTTAAATATGGTAATATATATATATATATATATATATATATATATATATATATATAGTTTTACACATGGTCGTGTATGTTTCACAATTCGTCCCGCCGCCTCCTTCTTCTGCTGTGTTCACAAGTCCATTCTCTATGTCTGCATCTCTATTCCTGCCCTGCAAATAGGCTCATTGGCACCATTCCTCTAGACTCCACATCTTCTCTATATACACAATATGGTCCCTCTGCTGCAGATGAAGAACCCGAGGCTCAACCAATGGTCAAGATGGTTTGCCCACAGTCGCAGATCTAGTGAGTGGCAGAGAAAACTGGGGTCGGCTGAGAGACAAGCTCATGAGACGTGTAGGGGTTTGCGAAGTCTACACAGAGGGACAGGTGCAAGGTTACAGGGGGTGAAAATAGCAGTAATGAATGGGAAACAGCAAATCAGGCCCTTCATCTGTACAGTTTGCAACTAGAACTGGGAGTCAATCTGAAAAGGTAAGCACAGGCCAAATTATGGAAGGTTTTGTGTCATGACGGAAAGTTTAGAATTTATTCTGGACTCATCAACGAGCTGGAAGCATGTACGGTAAATGGATCTGTGCTTTAGAGAAGGGATCCTGCAATCACAAGAACAGTGCTCAACCAAAGAGACAGAAGTCAATGTGACTGACTCAGAGTCCAGCAGAGAGGGACTGAAGCCTGGACTAGAGGGTTCAGAACTAAGCAAGGAGGAGAGGAAGAGGTGAATAAAGCCACCATTTCAAACTGGTGGAAGCATTTTAAATGTTCATGCTAATGCTTACCTTACATTGCCACTGAGCATTCTGAATAAGGCAAAGCTGTTTACTGACAGTTATTTTGGACCTGATGTAATTAAAATGAGTGCTGAAGCATGGAAATGTCATCATGTTTCAAGCCTTCTAGCTACCTTTGTTCTATAATCTCCTACCTCCATCAGTAGTCTTCTGGCTAGAAGAACTACTGGAAGCATCTGATTAGCTAGCAGGTGTCACGTCTGACAATGCTAACCCCTTTTCTTTCATTGTGGCTCCTCACAAGTGATAAAGACCACTCTGGAGATGATGGAAAGTGTACTGAGGCTCCCTACCATTCAGCAGATTCCAGAAGATAAAACTGTTATTTCCTGTGCACAGTGGTCACCACCAATGAGCTTGGTGTAGTCTAAGCACCAGGTATAAGAGCAAATCCCAGCTCTGTCACTTAGTGGTCAACCTTGGTGTTGGCTGTGTTACTTAAGCTCGCTGTTCCTCAGATCTCGCCTCTAGAAAATGGAGATATTCATAACAATTCCTTCATAGCATTGCAGGGGAACTTAGTTAAAACATTCAGGAGAGGTTAGAATGGTTTGATATGACCCCAAAACCTCTTCAAACACTTATTTTGGAATTTTCCGATTCCTTCCTTTCCTTTTAAGAATATGATCTGAAAACAGGTTGTTTACATCTCAATGGCAATAATATTTTCCATTAGCTTTTAAAAACTTCAGCTGTCAATAATTGTATCTGAAGTTAGTTCATAGCATCAGAAACAATACAAATTTTGAACTGTAGTATTATGAGAGATAATGACTTATTAGCTATTGTAGGGGTTCTTGCTTAATTATGGTGAAGGAAGCTGCAACTTTTTATGTTCACCCTTTCAATATTGTTTCACTTTCTGAAAGAGAGTAAGGAAAGAAGGGGCTTTCAAAGAGGTAAAGCTGTGATAGAGATGAAAACATTTTTTTGTTTGTTTCTTTCTCTCTCTCTCTCACAAACACACATACACACACACACACACACACACACACACACACACACACACACCTTCCTTCACCACATTCTTTTGGTTATATGACAGTTTCTCAAGTTTCTGGATGTCAATATTTGCTTTCCATTATCACTAAGTTCAGTTCAGTTCAGTTCAGTCGCTCAGTTGTGTCTGACCCCACGCCAGGCCTCCCTGTCCATCAACTCCCAGAGTTTACCCAAACTCATGTCCATTGAGTCGGTGATGCCATCCAACCATCTCATCCTTTGTCATCCCCTTCTCCTCCTTCCCTCAACCTTTCCCAGCATCAGGGTCTTTTCAAATGAGTCAGCTCTTTGCAAAATGAGTCAACTCTTCACTGACTATGAGGAAGCCACATAGTGACTTAATAGCTACTTAAATAATTGCAACTCTTACCTCTAAGGCTGTATAGAATGCCTACTGTTTGGCTCCATTGTGATAGGAGTAACAAAGTCTTCAGTTCTCATAGATCTCACAGTTGACTCAAGAGACTAACAAACATGTGAACAACGACACTATTAGCACAAGTAATAAGTGTAAGTAGGAAGGAAGATTGGACTCTAAGCAAACACCAGTGAGAACCAATGACCTCAGTATCTGGAGATACATCTGTTACACCCACGGTGGTGGAGCTGTTCTATGACCTGGGAAAAGGGGGTCCATGCTGGAAAGCTAACTTCCACTCTCTGGAGAAGGCCATGAAACAAGAAGGTAAGCAGACAGCCTGCGGGGCTTGACTGACCCCCTCCCTCCAGGGTGCCTGGAATTCCTCTCCCTCTGATCCATTCTTTTCTTTGACCTGTGGCTGAATCTCACTCCTTTGACCTGTGGCTGAATCTCACTCCTTGGCTATGGATTCCTAACACTTCTTCCTCCTAGTGACTATGTTCCACGTTTTCATCTTCCATCTACCCCAATTTTGAAAATGAAACAAAGGAAATACATAGCCTAAGTGGAAACCGAGGAAGGAAAAAAAAAATAGATGTAAGAATCATGCATCCAGAAAAGCGGGTTATGAGAGTAATTCACACATAGTTGAGAGACCGATTAGAACAATTAGCAGGCTGTTAGCACTGACTTTAAACTCTCTTCTCTGAGGTAGCCCCAACCATTAAGTAATGTGACTAATATTAACCACTATGAACAAATAATAAAAACAACACTCAATCCTCAACTGCTTATTGGGTATGTTACCTGTGTGTGCATTGCGGTACCCCAAATAAGACTTAAACACACATGCACACAACTGTCTAGTCTCAGACCAATAGCTGCTGATCTTGATGGCACCATAAATACATGGAAGGGCCCCCAATAGTGTAAGGCTATAAAATTTCAGCAAATGAGGGAAACTATGGATTCTCCATAAATTGAGAAACTGAGCAACTAGGGTTGCTCAGACAAGCTTCACTGTAAGAGTTAGACTGAAGTAAGAAAGTTGAAGAGAAAATATACTTCCAACAGTTAAGAATGTGGGTTCTGGCATGTGACTAGTGAGAACTGATCTCAGACTTGAACTAATTATTTCATTCCTCTGTGTTTCCATTTCCACATCTGCATCGGAATGGTGATAGTATCTATCTGATTGCATTGCTGGGAAGATGAAGTGAGTGAGCTCACGTACCTTATGAATGACATAATGCTGTGCTTACCATACAGCAGATAATCGGTGTTAGTTGTTCTTCCATGGAGCAAAGAACAAAGAAAGCACTCATCAGAGTAGGACTCATTTTAGGATCACTGGTTTCTGAGTAATCCTGCCAAAGCTACCTGTGACTTGATTATCCAGAAAAATTAACCCGATTGGAAACTTTTTAAAAGTAAATCACATAAAACGAATTCATTTAGGTTCATATGAGAAATTATAGGTGGCAGCAGTGTACAGCTTTTACGATCTTGTATTCAATCATTCTGCACTTCTATTGGTTTCTTTTTTACAGTCAATGGTAAAGGGAATCTATATGTCATAGTGGGTTTGGGTTGCTATAACAAAATACCACAGGCTGGGTAACTTAAATATTTATATATATAGTCGACTCAAAAAATAGTCACAACCTAAAAGTTGAGAGTTATGTTTTATTTGGTGTAAATTTTTAAGACTTAAGCATGGGAGGCAGCATCTCAAGTAGCCCTGAGAGAACTGCCCTGAGGAAGAGGGAGGGAGAGGGAAGCAGTCAGATTATATAGAAGTTTGGAACAAAGAGCAGGTTCAGTTCAGTTCAGTCACTCAGTTGTGTCTGATTCTTTGCAACCCCATAAATTGCAGCACGCCAGGCCTCCCTGTCCATCACCAACTCCCAGAGGTCACTCAGACTCACGTCCATCGAGTCAGTGATGCCATCCAGCTATCTCATCCTCTGTTGTCCCCTTCTCCTTCCCCTAATCCCTCCCAGCATCAGGGTCTTTGCCAATGAGTCAACTCTTTGCATGAGGTGGCCAAAGTACTGGAATTTCAGCTTTAGCGTCAGTCCTTCCAAAGAAATCCCAGGGCTGATCTCCTTCAGAATGGACTGGTTGGATCTCCTTGCAGTCCAAGGGACTCTCAAGAGTCTTCTCCAACACCACAGTTCAAAAGCATCAATTCTTCAGCACTCAGCTTTCTTCACAGTCCAACTCTCACATCCATACATGACCACAGGAAAAACTATAGCCTTGACTAGATGGACCTTTGTTGGCAAAGTAATGTCTCTGATTTTGAATATGCTATCTAGGTTGGTCATAACTTTCCTTCTAAGGAGTAAGCATCTTTTAATTTCATGGCTGCAATCGCCATCTGCAGTGATTTTGGAGCCCAGAAAAATAAAGTCTGACACTGTTTCCACTGTTTCCCCATCTATTTCCCATGAAGTGATGGGACCAGATGCCATGGTCTTCGTTTTCTGAATGTTGAGCTTTAAGCCAACTTTTTCACTCTCCTCTTTCACTTTCATCAAGAGGCTTTTAAGTTCCTCTTCACTTTCTGCCATAAGGGTGCTGTCATCTGCATTATCTGAGGTTATTGACATTTCTCCCGGCAATCTTGATTCCAGCTTGTGCTTCTTCCAGCCCAGCGTTTCTCATGATGTACTCTGCATAGAAGTTAAATAAGCAGGGTGACAATATACAGCCTTGATGTACTCCTTTTCCTATTTGGAACCAGTCTGTTGTTCCATGTCCAGTTCTAACTGTTGCTTTCTGACCTGCATATAGGTTTCTCAAGAGGCAGGTCAGGTGGTTTGGTATTCCCATCTCTTTCAGAATTTCCCACAGTTTATTGTGATCCACACAGTCAAAGGTAGTATGAACATCCAAAGTATTTTTCTGAATTAAAGAAAGTTAAGGCATTTAACACTTGTCTATGTATCAGATCAGATCAGATCAGTCGCTCAGTCGTGTCCGACTCTTTGCAACCCCATGAATCGCAGCACGCCAGGCCTCCCTGTCCATCACCAATTCCTGGAGTTCACCCAGACTCACATCCATCGAGTCAGTGATGCCATCCAGCCATCTCATCCTCTGTCGTCCCCTTCTCCTCTCGCCCTCAATCCCTCCCAGCATCAGAGCTTTCTCCAATGAGTCAACTCTTCGCATGAGGTGGCCAAAGGACTGGAGTTTCAGCTTTAGCATCATTCCTTCCAAAGAAATCCCAGGGCTGATCTCCTTCAGAATGGACTGGTTGGATCTCCTTGCAGTCCAAGGGACTCTCAAGAGTCTTCTCCAACACCACAGTTCAAAAACATCAATTCTTCGGTGCTCAGCCTTCTTCACAGTCCAGCTCTCACATCCATACATGACCACAGGAAAGACCATAGCCTTGACTAGGCGAACCTTTGTTGGCAAAGTAATGTCTCTGCTTTTGAATATGCTATCTAGGTTGGTCATAACTTTCTTTCCAAGGAGTAAGTGTCTTTTAATTTCATGGCTGCAGTCACCATCTGCAGTGATTTTGGAGCCCAGAAAAAGAAAGTCTGACACTGTTTCCACTGTTTCCCCATCTATTTCCCATGAAGTGATGGGACCAGATGCCATGATCTTCCTTTTCTGAATGTTGAGCTTTAAGCCAAGCTTTTCACTCTCCACTTTCACTTTCATCAAGAGGCTTTTTAGTTCCTCTTCACTTTCTGCCATAAGGGTGGTGTCATCTGCATATATGAGGTTATTGATATTTCTCCCAGCAATCTTGATTCCAATTTGTGTTTCTTCCAGTCCAGCGTTTCTCATGAAACACTGTTTCTCAAGAAACACCTGGAGTAACAGGCAAATTTGGCCTTGGAATATGGAATGAAGCAGGGCAAAGACTAATAGAGTTTTGCCAAGAAAATGCACTGGTCATAGCAAATACCCTCTTTCAACAACACAAGAGAAGACTCTATACATGGACATCACCAGATGGTCAACACCGAAATTAGATCGATTATATTCTTTGCAACCAAAGATGGAGAAGCTCTATACAATCAGCAAGAACAAGACCAGGAGCTGACTGTGGCTCAGACCATGAACTCCTCATTGCCAAATCCAGACTTAAATTGAAGAAAGTAGGGAAAACCACTAGACCATTCAGGTATGACTTAAATCAAATCCCTTATGTCTATGTATGGGATGATGCCAGTGTCTGGGGTCACTGAACTCTTCCCTTTCGTGTGCATCTCAGCTATCCTGGATTCACTATCCTGTGTTTTTTAACATCCTGAGGTCCTCAGTGCTCACTGTAGGGAGTGGCTGCAGCCTGGTGGCTACCAGACCATGCAGGTATTCTTCTCTTTCCTGAGTGCCCTAAAGGGTAGGAATTGCTGATGACTGCAACACCATTGTTTACTCACAGGGCAGGAAATACTCAATTTCTCAATATATATTTATTTCTTCTAGAGTCTAGAAGTCTGAGATCAAAGTGTCAGGATGGTCATGTTCTTGGGAAGGGCCCTTTCCAAGGCCACCTTGTGTTCTGGGTAGGGAGAGATGTAGCAAAGGAGAACTCTCTGGTCTCTCTTATAAGGGCACTAACCTCATCATGAGGACTCCACCTCCCCCCACCCCAACTCATGACCTCATCCCTCAAAGGCCTGCCTCTTCTCAATACCATCAGCATCAGGGATTAAGCCTTGAACATATGAATTTGGGGATACAAATGCACTCAATACACAATGTCTAATGCAATGTCTACTCCAAAGAAATGCAAGAAACAAAGAATTCAAACATGTTATAAATGGTTCTATAGAGCCAAACTTTATAAGTTAAAGCTTTAGGAATAAAAAAGAAAACCAATTTTCAATGAAGCGACTTTGAAAGTTAAACCATAACTATTCTGGGCAATAAAGATATCTTTTTTTAAAAATTTATACTTAAAAGTGTTTGAAGATATGGAACACATATCTGGTGGTGAAATGGCAAAGAGAGGATGGTTTTATTAGTTGTGATGGGGATGTGATTCATGTTTTTTGTTTTCAAAAAGTATGCTTATAAGTCATCTTAATAGTTAATAGTCATCTTAATAGCAAGGAGGCTTACCAGGTGGCTCGGTGATAAAGAATCTGCCTCCCATTGCAGGAGATGCTGGTTCAATTCCTGGGTCAGGAAGATCCCCTGGAGAAGGAAATGGCAACCCACTGCAGTATTCTTGCCTGGGAAATTCCATGTACAGAAGAGCCAGGTGGGCTAGAGTTCATGGGGTCACAAAAGAGTTGAATGTGACTAAGCATGCAATATCAAGAGCTATTGTTCTGTTTTTAAACGTGTGGTAGATTCAGCTTGTGCTGATCAAACAGATGCGCAGGCAACTTGTGCTGTGTGGTTCGCTGTGTGCTATTATAACCAAGGAGCCCCTCTAGCACCTCTGTGCCCCATCCTGTCTGCCCCTACCTACTCTCTCTTCTGCAGCCCTTACCCACCACCCCATGGTACGACTGCCCCTCATGTGGCTATGTTAAGTAAATGTGTGTGCATGGCGATTGTGGTGGTGATGGGCATCTCCATTCCCATTTCATCCAGATTTGGGGGGAAAAGGAGAGGTAGCCCAGGCAGGACCAAGTAAATGAGATATGAATTTTCACATTAAAACAATGTTATCGGGAATTTCCTAGCAGTCCAGTAGTTAGGACTCTGCATTTTCACTGCCAAGGGTGTGGATTCAATTCCTGGTTAGGAAACTAAGATCTCATAAGCTGTGTGGTATGGCAAAGAAAAGAAAACCCCAAAACCAATGTTTATCGAAGCAGTTAATTTGTACAGAAATTCTAGTGCCAAAGAGGGTTTACTGCGTGAGTGCATGCTCAATCATGGCTGACTCTTTTGTGACCCTGTGGACTGGGGCCCACCAGGCTCCTCTGTCCACGGGATTTGGAGTGGGTTGCCATTTCTTCCTCCAGGGGATCTTCCTAACCCAGGGATGGAACCTGCATCTCCTGTGTCTCCTGCAGTAGCAGGAAGATTCTTTACTTTTTACCACTGTGCCACCTGGGAAGCCCTAGGGTTTGCTGAAAGGCAAAAGGGGCTTACTTTCCATGACACTTTATTCATATGAGCCCTTCCCAGGGGCTTTTACACTTTTATCTTCCTTATCTGGAAGGTGGCTCCCCAAACTGTAAGTGATTCAAGCCCTACAAAACCTGGATTATTTCTGGCCAGCAGTGTAGTTTCATTATGGAATTCTTTTCACAGACTTTTGGTAGACTATCCTGAGAACCTTACTACCATATAAAGTATTGCCTCTCAGGAGTAGTTTCTAGAGAGAAACAAATACCACTAACAACATACAACGTATTCTCAGACCTGGGAAGTTGTCCAGCCCCTATACTAGGTTCTTAACAAACATTTGCTGATTGAATAATCACGAAATAAGTGAAGGGTAAATGGGTATACTTGAAGCACTTACTGAGTTCTTCTCTCTGGAGGGTAGGATTATAGTGATTTTTATTTCCTTCACACTTGGCTGAGTTTCTACAAGGAATATGTATTTATTGTGAATAATTAAAAACTTGCTTTAAAAGTTCATAGTATGGATTTTTAAAACTCATACATGTCTGAAGTGCTTGCTCTGTGACCTTCTGTTACTTCTGAGGATATCAGTTCAGAGGGGACCCTCATTGCTTTACCCTCAAGAAGTCTGTGTTGCCAGTCACTGTTCTGACCCATGAAAGGATAGATGATACAACATTTATAGAGCCAACATTTATAGAGTCTGGTCTATTCAGGGTAGCTTAGTGAGGGAAGGAGAGAAGTAGGGGAAATAAAATCCTGTTATCCTCAAGGATCCTTTTATACAGAATTCTATGTAAAAAAAACTCACACACATCTTAGTTATATACTTTTTTCACCTTACCATAACCCACCAGGTTCCTCTGTCCAGATGAAGGTATTAGGAATGACCTAAAAACACCAAAGGTTGACTACATTTGGATAAATCCAGCAGATGGATTTGCACTCCCAACTTTAAGGCGGAATGCAAAGAGGAAAAAAAAAAAATGCCCACCAAATTTGAGATTTAACTATACATTTGAAAGAACAGCTCATACCATGTGCCAGGCTATACAGTTTTTTATGTACACTGCCTCCTCATTTTATTTTTCTTTTATTTTGACAACACGCCTATGAGATAGAAACTCCTATCATTAATCCCATTTTACAGATGAGGGAAGGAAGGCTGAAAGAAATGAAACAGTCATTTAAGGTAACAGATGGTGGCTGGCAGTGCCTCCTTGGAATCCTAGTTAGCCTACCACTCCTTCTAAACTACTCCTCTTCAGGAGGCTAGACCAGAAAGAGTTCTGGTTCCAAAGAGAAAATATGGATAAATTTTAAAAGGAATATAAGAGGGTTTCAAAAACAATGTGATACCAGCCTTTTAAATCAGAAAATTGAGAACACTGGGAAACCTTTTTTTTTTTTTTGTTCCCCCCTCCCCAAAAGACTGACTTCCTCACTATTCTGGGTGGGTTATTAACTCATGTCATTAAATTATGAATCTGCTTTTCAGTTAGGTGTCTCATCTCTGTCACAGCTCTGATGTGTCCTTTTCCGGTTTTCAACTTCATCTTGGCCCAAAGAGAGAAATGATTCCGTTGTGTGTGTGTAATCCACGGGGCCCAGGGAGGATCTTTTTGCCCCTTTTGTTTTCTTGGGTGTCCTCACTCCGGAGGCCTGGCATTCCTCACGCGGCTAGGGCAATGCAAGAGCAGCGAAGCGCGGGGAAGCCACACAAAAGACCGCTATCAATGTTGAAAGATCGATTCAGTGCGCACACGAAACACCCAATGTGACCAGGAAAAGGAGAAAACTACCTTTTCCCAGAGGGTGAGATTGGTTGACCTCTTGTGGGTGTCCACAAAAAAACCCCAGCAGGTAAAGAGGTGGGCGGCGATCTTTGTAGATTCCCCAATCATCCCAAACAGGCCAGCAGGCGCGGCCTCCGCCCTTTAGTCCCAAGAGGCCGGGAGGGGCAAAGAGGGGGCGCAGGGCACGAAGTCTCAGGCGGTGTCTCCTTCCCTCCCCAGTGCAGCTTCTGTCCAGTGGCCGACGCTTCATTCATCTTGCAGGCGAGGCGGCTCCCGGGCAGGGTGGAGGCGGGTTGGTGGCCGCGCCCGGCCGGGGAAGCTGGGCAGCGCCCACCGGTCCAGCGAAGGGAGGGGCTGCGCGGCGCGGATGCCCGGCCTCGCCTTCCCCTGCTTCCAGCAGGCGCAGCCCCTCGGCTGGACCCAAGGTCTGGTTTGGGTCTCCAGCAGAGCTGGGCCGTCCGGGTCTCCGAACGGTCCAGCGGCTCCTCCCAGGCCATCGCCCGGGTGTCAGGCCCAGGACGCAGCTTTCCCGCCGGGGTCTCCCCTCCAACGGCGGGATGCGCGCGCGCACACACACACACACACACACACACACACACACACACCCGTCCTCGCCCTCGATTCCTCTCTGCAGCCCTCGCAGTCGCGCAGTCCGGGTCCCTTCCTCCGGGGTGCACAGCCCCCGCAGGCCCCTCCCGGGGGCGAGGCAGGGGGCAGGACGCGCGCAGGAGCCGGGCGCGGGGAGGGGCCGGCGCTGGGGGAGTGTCTGGCTGCTCCCGCCCCTCGAGTGAGTGACTGGGCGAGGAGGTCCCCTCCCTCCGTCCCCCTCCTTCCCGGTCCCCTCCCTCGCTCGCTCGCCGCCAGCTCCGGCTCGCTCCCTGCCCACTCCCGGGGGGGACGTTCCGTGCCGCGGCCGCCGCTTCTTTCACACTTTAGTTGGGAGCCGCGCACCGCGCTCAGTTACTGGAGAGAGCTGGCCGCGCGCCGCCGCCTCCAGCACGCACGCACCCGGGCCGGGCTTCGGGGCTCTTACCCCCGGCCTCGGGAGGAGGGGGAGACCGGGACTCACCGTGGGGAGGAGGAGGAAGACTAGGAGGGAGGAAGAAAACCCGCGAGGAGGACCGGGGCGGGGGGCGGGAGGCTTGCCACCTTCAGCCCCCCGGCGAGCGCCCAAGGTAAGCGGGAGCCCCCCGCCGGCCCGGGTGAGGGGGGAGTTGGCGGCGTGGCTCGGCCCGGCTCCGCTCCGGGGCGCGCCCGGGTGGGCTGGGAAGCAGGCCTGCGGGTGCCTGCCGCGCGGAGGGGATGGAGCCGCGGTCGTGGCGCTGCCGGCGCGCGGCCCGAGCCGGGGCTGCTGCTGCTGCTGCTGCTGCGGGGCTGGCGGGGACGGAACCTGGGGTGGGGGAGCCGCTGAGGGCGTCTGCTGGCCGGGAAACAGGGGCTGGGATGCGGTTGGGGCTGCTGACGACTTTCGTCACATTGAGGCCTGGGTGGTTGGGGTTCGACACCCCTGCTTTCCCACCCGTACCCCCCCCCCCCGCCCCACACCGCCGCCCTCAGCCTTTCCTGCTCCTCTCGAGCTTTGCCCGTAGCCGCCGTACTTTTGCAAGCCAGAGCTTGAAAGCAAAAACCAAAATGCAGAACCTTTGCTCAATCTCCGAGTCTCTCCGCTCCGACTGATCTATGTGTTTGTGTGGGTGCTGTGATCCCCCGAATTTCTGAAGTTTTGACCTTTCGGGGAGGGGGCTGACTTATCTCGGTGCAGCGGTTTGTCCACCTCGATATATTTATTATTCGATATATTTATTATTCGTGCCCAGGCGAGGCAGCCGGGGAATGGGGCGCTCCGTTATTGTACCGGGGGAGGATTTCACTCCCCTCTGCGGGCAGTTCGCGAAGTGCGGCCGCCTGCAGCTGCCTCTTGTCGGCTGCTGGGTGTCCTTCCCCTGCCTTCCACCCTGCCCCCCACCCTCTCCTCCGACGGATTTTTTTTTTTTTCTCCCCTCGCTTACTGTTTGTGCGAGAGAAGCCCTCTCATCTCCCATTCATCTCTCTTTCTAAGGCTCTGGATTGGCTGAGGCACGATGATAAAAATTGGGGTGGCTTTTCTCCACTCCAACAGTTGCACGGTCAAAGGTAAAAATATATCCACATAATCACGCATTAATCCTGGGAGATGACAGGCACCGTTCGAGATAGAAGTGTTCGGTTTCCAGTAGGACGTTGACGACCTATGTATAAGGTAGCTTCGGTCGCGTGTGGGTTAGGAAAATTGTTTTAAAATAGGTAGTTGCTTCTGTTGTGGCTGGAAGACAGCCTTAAGTTCAGCTATCGGAGCAAGTCTGAAAGGGAGCCAGCTTGGTCACCCAGAACTTCAGGAAAGACACACATGCTCTGACTCAGACTTTGGGAGGGGGACTAACACACCATAGATTCCATGGAGTACTTTTTTTTTTTTTAATTTTAAGGAAACAGTTGGGCTGTTCAGGGAAGTGACACGTTCATTACACAGACAGATATTATGAACACTTCCTTACTTCATGGGCTGGGCTCACCTTCTACCTAATGAGAATAATCTTTCTGTTGGTAGAATTGGGATGTTATCAGGATAGAAAAAAAAAATCATGAGGAGAGTTGGTCTGGGGTGCTCTAGCTTTCATCCATCCAAGTACTAACCAGGCCCAACCCTGCTTAGCTTCCCAGATCAAAGAAGATTGGGTGCATTCAGGGCGGTATAGCCCCAGACACTATAGCTTTCTTAGGGGGAAGAAGGTAATGTTTCTCAAGGGTCTTTAAGTCCAAGGTGCTCAAGTTGGGGGATTTCTCCCCTTTTTCATACTTCTAGAGCTGGATTGTAGGATCAATAGAACATGTTCTGTGTTGGCTGTTTGGAAATGCAATTGATCAGATGTGGAAATTAATTTAGACTTGGTTATTTTTCTTTTGCTGCCTATAAAGGAGGAAGTGCTGGTGATGGGACAGCTGAGTGTATTTGTCTCTGCATTAAGCCAGTGCTGGGACTAGCACCTCACAGATCAGAAATGCAGTGTGGAAATCCTCCCCTAGTGTTTCCTGCTGTGCAGACTGGGTTCAGACAACAGCTCAGGATGGCTGTTCGGAAAAGCATTGAAGACAAGCAAACTCAGCACTTGGATGAACAGAGGGCTTCAAGAAGGAGTGGGGTGCTTCTGTTGTCAAGTTTATCTCCTTTAGGGCATTTTTCCCAAGAAAAGTTGGCCCTGGTTGGTAGGGTGGTCTTATAGCCAATGCAGATATTTCATCCTAGAAGGACCCTAAGGTTCTAGGTTCCTTCTTCAGCTGACTTAATTACACTGGTCATGTTCTTTGGGTTCTTTGCTAGTGTTTTTTTGTGTTCTTTATCCTCTCACCCCTGATCTCACTTTATCATCTAGCATGGATTTCTGGGAGGGCTTCCCAGGTGGCCTTAGTGATAAAGAACCCGCCTTCCAGTGTAGGAAACATAATGAGACACTGGTTTGATCCTTGCTTCGGGAAGATCCTGTGGAGGAGGGCATGACAACCCACTCCAGTATTCTTGCCTGGAGAATCCCCTGGACAGAGGAGCCTGGAGGACGGACACGACTGAAGTGACTTAGCATGCACGCACACATGGGTTTCTGGCAATTGATAAGCTACTGTATGAAGTGGTTTGAGCTTCTTGAAGCATCATAGGTTATAAATCAAAAGCCTTTTCATTAATTGGTACTATTTGCTGTGACTCTACTCTACCCAAGAGGAAGGTGATGTCCCCCATTGTGCGTATCATTTCCAGGTTGATGGTGCATCAGTGCTGTGTTGATTTTTGACGAGACAAGACTTGACTGTCACTTAGTAACTTGCTCCAAGCTCCTAATAACCACCCCCCCCGCCCCCCGCCCCTTTTTTTAAAGGGGGAAGTCGTGCTTCTTTTTTTAAATTAATTAATTTCATTTTTAGTTGCACTGGGTCTTCATTGCTGTAAGTGGAGTTTTTCTGGTTGCCGCAAGCGAGGGCTACTCTTCATACTCTTCATTACACACGGGCTTCTCATTGCGTTGACTTCTCTTGTTGGGAGCACAGGTTCTAGGGTGAGGATTCAGTACTTGCAGTTCACAGCCTCAGTACTTGTGACTCACAGGCTTGGGTGCCCCATGGCATGTGGATCTTCTCCCACCAGGGACTGAACCTGTGTCTCCTGCATTGGCAGGCAGATTCTTATCCACTGGTCCTCCAGGGAAGTCCTGGCCCCTTTCTAGTAGCTGTTTTCTGTCAGGGAATGAAACACCCCAGGTTGGAGAAGGAGAAGTTTGGCATCTCCCTTTAGAACAGGAGTGGGCAGGATATCATTCACCGAGGGTCCTAAGTGTGGTGTCGCCAACTTCACGGGAACTTATCAGTAGAACCTGGAGCCCTGAGAGGCACCAGCAAGTGCATTTTGGGCCATCTGAGATTCCTTCTTTGGAATTACAGAAGTCTCAAGAGCTTGAGAGAAGTAAAAGTTGTGATTAATTAGGTTCTCGTTAAAACATGAAAAGCAGATTGCAACAAATCAATGTAAAGTACTTGGAAAACTGAGAAGAAGAGAGAAGGTCTCAGGGAGAAGGTGTACATGCAGGGAGAACTGCTACCCTGAAACTGTATTTTAAAATTGGTGACAGTTGTGATTTTAAGAGATCATAATTCAAGAGCTTATCTGAAGTGACATGTAAATTATATACATACATATTTTTAAAGCAGGCAATTATTTAGCTTGACTCCCTCAGTTCTGAAGTTTAATTTTACAACTTACACTGGCAACAAGAAACAACTTGACATGCTGTGGTTATGCAATCAGGACAAGAGTGGTTGCACGTCAACTGGGCGAGGATGAACCTGGAAATGAACACACAGCAGTGTCTGCAGTCAGCAGGTAGTGAGTGCCTTCCCCTCCTTTATTATTATTATTTTTTAAATTCAGTGAGTTCCTGGAAAATGCATTTCCTTGGTTGCAGGCTAGTCACATAATGTCAAAGATTGCTTTCTCTCTATACTTATGAAAGGAGATGCAGCTGCCCCAATCTGAATGGAAACTAAGATGAACTGACCAAACTAGGTAGTTAGAGGCAGACTATCTTGCTCGTCTCTGCAGCCTCCTTGGCAGCTGATGGATTACCTTGCGCTTTCTTGCAAGTCACTCAATGAGTGATTGGACTGAATGGAATTCACCTAATTAGTTAAGATCTGTAATGTGTCAAAAACCTCCTTGGATATACATTAGATGCAGATTTCCATTTTCATAAATCAGTACGGTAGTTTATCAAGAGCTCCATATTATGCCGCAGGTAGGATTTTTCAATGTGGAAACATGTTGGACAGAAAAGTAAACATATCAGGCATAATGTCTTCTCAAATTACTGGAATTTCTACTTAGGATCATCTTCATTTGGAATATATATAATATCTGTATTTGACAAATATTTCTTCACTCCTGATTGTGACTCTGGTCTTCATCTTTTTTTTGTCCCAGGCATTCATTGAATAACAATGCTTCATATTTAAAGGGTGCTTTATAGTTTTCAAAATTCTTTCATGTACCCTTGTCTTACTTGACACCATGCTGTGGTCATAGCATGCAAGGTTTTCCTCCTGTGATCGCTCCCAGAATGTGCCTGCATCAAGGAGTGGAGAGAGGTCTTGGTGAAGCTCAGGTAGCCCCCCACCTCTTGGTTTACTGGATTTTCCCAAGGGAGGCCATCATGGATATTCACTGCTGTTCACTCTAAAATAACATAAAACGAGCAAAGGTGAGACCTTGCCTCATGCAGCGAGCACACTCAGCCTGCCAGCATTCATTCTGCGCCTCTGCCCCGGCATCTGTCTGCTCACGTGCCCTAGGCTGCCTTTTACGTTGCTTCGCCAGACGTCCCTTTTACCCACATCTCCTTTCTAAAGCATTTCTATCCCATAGATGTTCATCTGTAGGCCTCCTGCTTCTTCTCCCACCACCTTACTTTTGCCTGCAAGGCTTGGCTTGTGTGTGTCGCAGTGATTGTTCCCAGTCCTTTCACTGTGTCTCCAGGCCCACTTTACCTCTGACGGCGCCTACCTCTGTGCGCAAGGGTAGGCTTTCAGCTTACAGCTGCTTCTCCTGTCTGCCCTCAGGGCCCCTCTTCCTTGTCCTACTTTGCCCCACATGCCTCCCTTATTACCTCCGCCCACTTCTCTCCATCAAGCCCTCAGATCTCCCAGCTCATGCCTGCCTCTGCCTGTTTCACAGGCTCTCACCATATCAGCAGATGTGTTTACAGCATTCATGAGTTGAAGTCCATAGGCTCTGTACCTTGTAGAAAAATGGAGTTAGAACATTCTCAAGTTTGGGAATCTTTCTGCCTTTGTTTTCACTTTTTTCCCAAGTGTGTGTGTGTATATATATATATATATATGTGTGTGTGTGTGTGTGTGTGTGCAGTGGTTAGTCGCTCAGTCGTGTAGTGGGTTGCCATGCCCTCCTCCAGAAGATCTTCCCAACCCAGGTATCAACCTTCCCAACCTAGGTCTCCCGAATTTACCATCTGAACCACTAGGGAAAGGGATTCTCCTGGGCCAAATTCTGAAACTCACCAAGACAAGGAACTCCTTTCTGTGTCTGTTCCATTTTCTTCCTTCTGGAATAGGAATATCTATAACTATTACCATATGCCTATCCCATCACTGCATATATATATATATATATGGAACCAAAGGAACATTTCATGCAAAGATGGGCTCGATAAAGGACAGAAATGGTATGGACCTAACAGAAGCAGAAGATATTAAGAAGAGATGGCAAGAATACACAGAAGAACTGTACAAAAAGATCTTCACGACCCAGATAATCACGATGGTGTGATCACTGACCTAGAGCCAGACATCCTGGAATGTGAAGTCAAGTGGGCCTTAGAAAGCATCACTACGAACAAAGCTAGTGGAAGTGATGGAATTCCAGTTGAGCTATTCCAAATCCTGAAAGATGATGCTGTGAAAGTGCTGCACTCAATATGCCAGCACATTTGGAGAACTCAGCAGTGGCCACAGGACTGGAAAAGGTCAGTTTTCATTCCAATCCCAAAGAAAGGCAATGCCAAAGAATGCTCAAACTACCGCACAATTGCACTCATCTCACACGCTAGTAAAGTAATGCTCAAAATTCTCCAAGCCAGGCTTCAGCAATATGTGAACCATGAACTTCCTGATGTTCAAGCTGGTTTTAGAAAAGGCAGAGGAACCAGAGATCAAATTTCCAGCATCCGCTGGAACATGTAAAAAGCAAGAGAGTTCCAGAAAAGCATCTATTTCTGCTTTATTGACTATGCCAAAGCCTTTGACTGTGTGGATCACAATAAACTGTGGAAAATTCTGAAAGAGATGGGAATACCAGACCACCTGATCTGCCTCTTGAGAAATTTGTATGCAGGTCAGGAAGCAATAGTTAGAACTGGACATGGAACAACAGACTGGTGCCAGATGCAGAGTACATCATGAGAAACGCTGGACTGGAAGAAACACAAGCTGGAATAAAGATTGCTGGGAGAAATATCAATAACCTCATATATGCAGATGACACCACCCTTATGGCAGAAAGTGAAGAAGAACTAAAAAGCATCTTGATGAAAGTGAAAGAGGAGAGTGAAAAAGTTGGCTTAAAGCTCAACATTCAGAAAACAAAGATCATGGCATCTGGTCCCATCACTTCATGGGAAATAGATGGGGAAACAGTGGAAACAGTGTCAGACTTTCTTTTTCTGGGCTCCAAAATCACTACAGATGGTGACTGCAGCCATGAAATTAAAAGATGCTTACTCCTTAGAAGGAAAGTTATGACCAACATAGATAGCATATTCAAAATCGGAGACATTCCTTTGCCAACAAAGGTTCATCTGGTCAAGGCTATGGTCTTTCCTGTGGTCATGTATGGATGTGAGAGCTGGACTGTGAAGAAGGCTGAGTGCTGAAGAATTGATGCTTTTGAACTGTGGTGTTGGAGAAGACTCTTGATAGTCCCTTGGACTGCAAGGAGATCCAACCAGTCCATTCTGAAGGAGATCAGCCCTGGGATTTCTTTGGAAGGAATGATGCTAAAGCTGAAACTCCAGTCCTTTGGCCACCTCATGCGAAGAGCTGACTCATTGGAGAAGACTCTGATGCTGGGAGGATTGGGGGCAAGAGAAGGGGACGACAGAGGATGAGATGGCTGGATGGCATCACTGACTCGATGGAGGTGAGTTTGAGTGACCTCCGGGAGTTGGTGATGGACAGGGAGGCCTGGCGTGCTGTGATTCATGGGGTTGCAAAGAGTTGGACGCGACTGAGCGACTGATCTGATCTGATCTGATAGATGTGGACCATTTTTAAAGTCTTTATTGAATGTGTTACAGTACTGCTTCTGATTTATGTTTTGGTTTTTTCGCTACAAGGCATGTGGGATCTTAGTTCCCCGGCCAGGGATCGAACCTGCACCCCCTTGCATTCAAAGTCAAAGTCTTAACCTCTGGACAGGGAAGTCCTTGTTTTCACTTTTGATTCCACAATGTTTTTGACTTTTAAAGACTCTTAAAACCCTTTAATAATAGCTGAAGCACTTTGCCTCATCATTTCACTTAGCTTTTACATATTATGTTAGATAATAGATAAAGAAATATCTAGGCGATTCTTGTTATTTTTAAAATTGGATGAGCATACCTTGAGCAGCATTTCGAAAATTTTCATAATTACACCGTCGAAAGGCTCTCCTATACACCAAAATCTACTTCTGGTCTTCCTTGGTGGCTCAGTGGTAAAGAATCCACCTACAATGCAAGAGATGTGGGTTCGATCCCTGGGTTGGGAAGATCCCCTGGAATAGGAAATGGCAACCCACTCCAGTATCCTTGCCTGGAGAATCCCATGGAACCTGATGGGCTACAGTCCATGGGGTGGCAAAGAGTCAGACACAACTGAGTAACTGAACACAGATACATTTACACTAAGCAAGGATGCTTTGCTAAGACCTAACATTGTTGCTTTCCCTTATCAGTTTATCACCTATGTGGCCCTATTAGTAGGGTCATTGGGAGAAAAAGTATTAAACTGAGGACTCCTACTGGAAAAACACAGCCTATTGACTCATTACGTATGACAAACTTGGATTGGTCTTTTTATAAAACTACTTCAAAAGTAGATCCAGCACTAGTTACGCAATATCCTGAGGGCTTCAGGGCTTTTGGAAGAAGGTGCTTTAAAGCAGAGCAGGGAGAATGGTTTTTAAGTAAGAATTCCTCCCTGTCTTAAATGGATCTGTGTTTCATTTGAGTGCTGTGGACATCGCAGTAGTTCAGTTCCATATATTAAGACGTTTTCCACCTTCCTTGATGACATACGATTTTCCTTGCCAGAGTAGGGTAAGGAAGGAGAAGGAGGGGTTGGTAGTCTTTGCTGAAGTGTGGGGACATTTTTCATACCCATCATCACAGATTCTGGTGGAGTAGGATTCGATCCCTGAGTCCGGAAGATCCCCTGGAGGAGGAAATGACAACCCACTCCAGTATTCTTGCCTGGAGAATCCCATGGACAGAGGAGCCTGCTAAGTCACTTCAGTCGTGTCTGACTCTGTGCGACCCCGTAGACGGCAGAACACAAGGCTTCCCCGTCCCTGGGATTCTCCAGGCAAGAACACTGGAGTGTGTTGCCATTTCCTTCTCCAATGCATGAAAGTGAAAAGTGAAAGTGAAGTCGCTCAGTCGTGTCCGACTCTTAGCGATCTCATGGACTGCAGCCCACCAGACTCCTCCATCCATGGGATTTTCCAGGCAAGAGTACTGGAGTGGGGTGCCATTGCCTTCTCCGCAGAGGAGCCTGGTGGGCTATAATCCACAGGGTTGCAAAGAGTCGGTGACAGCTTAAGCGACTGAGCACACACACAGGCGAGACCCACTCAGCAGTCCAAGAGACGCAGTATTTATCATCACAGGCACTCCGAAAAGCTTATCCCTGAACCCCAGACTTGGCATGGAGGCCTGTACTGCTTGTTTACAGTATAGGGGAACTCCTGTGTTAACCCTGTGATTTCTTTCAGGAAGGGTTGAAAGGCCAGATGTGAACTAAGGAGATGCTGCGAGGCTGCCCTGCTGAGATTTGTAGAGAACTTTTCAAAGACACAGATAATTAATACATGCCAAGGGATGACTTAAGCAGTTCTATCTGAAAGTTCTGCCAACAGCAATTTTCCTAAGATAATTTTGTAACAGTTCTTCCAATTAAAAGGTTATAAAGGAGCCAGCCACACATATCTCTATGTCTCAGGCAGATACTATTACTATTTTGAGGAAGGAGGTGAGAATCCAGGAACCTCTTTGTTTCGTATTTACTGAAAATTCAGATGTTCTGGTCTCCATGCCAGGAATCCATGACAGTCTAGGGACAACTCCCAAAACAAAGTTTCTGCTTACCCTAGGTGGCCGCTCCAACACGCACTGCCACCTGGCCGTGGGCTTCCCTCCCTCTGCTGCTTCTTTTCAGGTCCAATCCCTTCTCCTCCAAAGAGCTTTTTCTCTGACCATCTGAGTGGTGTCTCCCTTAGCTTCCATGAACTCCTACAGCACTTGCTAAGTCATTTCATTTGTGTCTGCCTCTTTTGAGACCCCATGGTGTGTAGTCCGCCAGGCTCCTCTGTCCATAGGATTTTCTAGGCAAGAATACTGGATTGGTTAGCCATTTCCTTCTTCAAGGGGTCTCCCCAACCCAGGGATAGAACCCATGTCTCCTGCATTGGCAGGTGGATTTTTAGCCACCAGGGAAAAGGTCCTGCAACACTTATTTGATGTTTCTTTCTTTCATTATTGGTTTTGATCTTCATTTATGATTTTTTGGTCACCCCAGCGAATCATCAGCTTTGTCATGCCCACTGGGTCTTAAGGGTATAACATGCAGAGTAAATAACTGTTGGTTGATTGACAGCTGGTTATTGGTTTGAGGCTTAGAATTTTTCTCTGTGAAGACCTTGCTCCCATTTAAAACTTTTTAACCAAATGAGGAAATGGAGTTTCTCAGGGATGAGAAAAGATAATGGGAATTTTTTTTGATTCCTTTGTTGGCCAAGGTTAAAGCATCTAATCTGTCTTACTCATGAAGATAATGTACTAAACAAACATTTGTTGATGATACTTTGTGTCATCTCTGCCTGGCACAGGAGAGATGCTGGAGATAGGGATAGAAAGGCCTGGCCCTGACTTTGTGGATTTCTCAGAAAAGCATGGAAAGTGTCAGGCAAGCACATGGTATGTGGGGAAGGATCAAGGTGCTTTGGAAGCTGGGGGAGAAAGCAGCTGACTCTGTCTAGAGGTAGGCTGACTGGGTACCCTGTCTCCCTGGGACAGTCCAAGTCTGTGCCCATTGTTCGACATAGTTATTAATGCACACCCTTTGCCCTCAGAAGTCTCCCAGTTTGGACAATAAATATTGATAAAAGATCCCCATAGAGAAGTCACAGAAGGGTTCGCAGAGAAGGAGGTACTTGGGATGACACTGAAAAGCCACACGAGGGTCCCCTAGGGTATTGTGTACATTTCCTAAAGTATTGGAGGACCAGCATTGGTTTGCTAACCATTTTTCCTCATTTTACTGTGGATTTGCATACTGGTTCACAGACTGGCATTTGAGGATAAAGGGATTTGAGGGTCGATGGAAGGTGAAGTGGCTTCCCAGGTGGCACAGTGATAAAGAATCTGCCTGCCAAGTAGGACATGTGGGTTCGATCCTTGGGTCAAAAAGATCCCCTGGAGAAGGAAATGGCCACCCAGTCCAGTATTCTTGCCTAGGAAATCCCATGGACAGAGGAGCCTGGGGCCCTACAGTCTATGGTGTCATAGAGTCAGGTAGGACTGAGAGACTGAGCATGCACGCAAGGAAGCTGAAGTTGGGCGTTCCAGCAGAGTTCACACACTAATGTGGAGACAGGTGGATGTAGGTCGTTGTGGCTGGGAGCACAGGGAAGATGAGACTGATGAACTACGCGAGGCTTCATCGCGCAAGAGTTTGGACTCAGAGCCCAAAATAAGATGCTTTGAGAGACAATGAGAGATTGTAAGCAGAGGGAGATGTAATTTGCATGATAGATGATTCCTTTGTGAGTGTGGGTAAAAGACTGGAGGGGAACTGAGAGAGGGACCCCAGGACACCTACTGCACAATTGAGCCCCAGCACATTTTTGTTGAATAAATGAATGAGAGAGGTTTTGAATATGTGGTAGTTGAAGCTATGTAGCTTTATGTGAGATTACTTGGGGAAAGTGAATTGAAGGAAAACACTGAACCCTGAGTTCCAGGGAACACCAACTTTCATGGGCTGTGGATGGAAAGGATAGTGGATACTCAAACTGCAGGCTCTCATCGTGGCAAGAAAACCAGGCAAGTGGTGTCAGGAAGAGAGGATGGGTATGTGCTTCACACTGTCACATTTGAAGGAGTAAAATAGCATTGAAGAGTTTGTCTCAGAATTTACAATTCTCTTATAAAAATAGAAGTGGAAGTATTTACCTTATGGCAGATATCAAGACATAGGTAATTGGTTGGCCAAAAAGTTCATTTGGATTTTTCTGCAAGCTATTATGGGAAAACCCAAATGAACTTTTTGGCCAGCCCATTACTTAGCATTATAGAATTACTGTATTCATGCTGCATGCAAGATTTGAGGTTTTATCATTGTTAGTTTTATACATTGGGATTCTGAGGTTTACCTTATACAGTTTATGCCAGTACTGGGTGTAATAAAAGCCTGAGGCCATGTTCTTGGAGGATGATGGAATTACACAATGTTTAATCATTGTTAATTTACAAGTGTGCATAGTGATATATAAAGGGGTTAAAATACATGGGTGTTTACTTTCTATTAGATGTAGAGCCATCCACGGGGGTGGGGGTGGGGAGGGACACATTAAGTTACAACGTTGTTACAAAGGTTGGTTAGTTGCAGAAGCCAGGCTGAGTAGCAGTGTCACTGAGGTTTGTGGTAAAAATAAGAGGCAATTGTTGCAGAATAGATTGTTACTTGTCCTCAGTCTCTACTGAGAGACCCCAGGTGGGAGTGGGGGGTGGCATTATAACATATTGGAGGGAACTTGGGCTTTGGATTCAGCAAAAATCATCCCATTTTCACCATTTCCTAACACTAGCTCTGTGGTCTTGAATAATTATGGTAATAATTGACAGTAGTAAAAATAAAAGCTAACATATTTTGAGTGCTTACTCTGCATCCGGGTGCTGTGCTAAGTACATTACATGCATTGTCTTTAATGCTTGCAACAACTTTACGAAGAACCTGTGACTATTACCTCTATAGATAAAGCAGAACGGAGGTTTAGGGGTCTCTAGGACCTTGACCAAGATCTTACAGCCAGTAAGTGGTGATGCTGAGACTGGAATCCAGGCTCTCTGACTCTTGGGCAAGAGTTAAGCTTTCAATTATCAACTCCTGGGCAGTTCATGACACATACACATTCCCTTCTCCTCACCTACTGGTTCTTTTTGAAGCAAATTAGAGACATTATGTCATCTTGTCTGTACATACTAGATTATATTTCTAAATGATAACAGCTTTTTTTTTCTTTTAATATAGCCAAGTATTATCATTCCTTAAAAATATTAACAATAATTTCTTATCTAGTCAGTAATCAAATTTTCCTGATGGGCCCATATATGTTTTAATGATTAATGTATTTTATTCGGAATCCAAATAATATTCACACTTGAGAGATACATCCATCTTTCTTTATAGACTTCCTTTCTCTATTTTGGTCTTCCCTTGTGGCTCAGCTGGTAAAGAATCCACCTGCAATGTGAGAGACCTGAGTTCAGTCCCTGAGTTGGGAAGATCCCCTGGAGAAGGGAAAGGCTACCCACTCCAGTGTTCTGGCCTGGAGAATTCCATGAACTGTATAGTTCATGGGGTCGCAAAGAGGTGGACACAGCTGAGCGACTTTCATTTTCTCTATTTTCCCTCTTTTTATTCTTCCCTAGCAGTTTGTTTGTTAAACAGACTTATCCTGTGGGGTTCTCTAGAGTCGGCATATTCTTCGGTTTCCAGTATTTCCTGTAGTTTGATCGAGGCTGGAAGCTTGATCAGGTAGTTTGGTAGGAGTACCTCGTAGAAAGTGCTCTGTGGGAGGCACATGCGCCTTTTTGTTTATTTGTGTGGTTATGACTCACTGGACTAGCTGGGTGGTGATGGGGGCATCCTGGTGGCTCAGTGGATAAGAATCCACCTGCCAATGCAGGAGACATGGGTTCAGTTCCTGATCCAGGAAAATCCCACATGCCCCAGAGCGACTAAACCCATGAGCCCCAGCTAGAGGCTGCACTCTTGAGCCCATGCTCTGCAACAAGAGAAGCTGCAGCGATGAGAAACTTGTGGCCTGTAACCAGAGAGTGGCCCCCACATGGCGCAAGTAGAGAGAAGCCCATGCAGCGATGAAGAACCAGCGCAAAATAAATAAATAAATTTTTTTTTCAAGAAAGACTAACTGGTGGATTTAGGTGTTGTCAGCCTGATCTTTCCATTGGAAAGCTTCCCAAGGCCCTTCAAAAACCACTTTGGTTATTGCTTAGATATATTATTTCAGAAATGGTTGAAAAATGATAATATTCTGTCATCTCTTCTGCATTTGGTTAGCTGGAGTTTTTCTATCAAGAAGAGATTTACCACATCAATTATTTGGTCACTTCAGGGTGTAGTCCAGCTAGGACAATTAATGCTCAGTTTTATTTCCTCTATTTTAAATAATGTTCAGAATTATGAGTTGATCTTCTAACATCTTTCAAAGAAGACCAATGGGAGTATCATTATGAACTCATGGATTTTAACACAATTCATGCGTTTATAGTCCTTTGCAATTATTTATTTTGAAGTTCAAGTTATCTTTGGCCCAGACGAGAATCTTTAAATTGGCTTCTGAATCCTTTTGACATGACTATACTGGTGTTTGAGGATGTCCTTACTTTGTGGTATGGCAAAGATATTTCAGAATTCTCTAGTACATTTCCTGTCCCAGATCTTTTTATTTCTAACTGCTATTTAGATACCACAATACAGGTGTTAGGAATTCTCTTTGCCTTTGGACTGGTCATTGTTCCTAGGTTGTTCAAGTGGACAAAGTTAAAAAATATAGATATGTATGTATATCTAGCTACTGAGACATGGATATATATATATATATGTTTGTGTATGGATATGTTTTTGTAAAAATGTGTGTATGTATGACGTGTGTATGTGTGTGTATATATATGTGTGTGTGTGTATATATATGCATATTGTTTCTGTTTAATATAAGCAAGGGCTTCCCCAGTGGCTCCACAAAAAAGAACCTGCCTGCCTGTGCAGGAGATGCAGGAGACACAGGTTAGATACCTGAGTTGGGGAGATCCCTTAGAGCAGGACATGGCAACCCACTCCAGTATTCATGCCTGGAGAACTCCATGGACGGAGGAGCCTGGTGGGCTACAGTCCATAGGGTTGCAAAGAGTCAGACATGATTGAAGAAGTGACTGAGCACCCAATGTAAGCAAATGTATCTACTTTTTCCCTTTTTTTTCTAAAAGGTAGCATACTATAGATACCCACCTTGCTTTTTGCACTTACTGGTATTTTTCAGAGATCACTCTGAAGCCATATATTAATATAAACATTTTTCAGTACCTTTTACAACTGCAGAGACTCCATTGTGTAAATATACCAAACTTTATTTGTTTGGCTACATGGCTATTTTCAGTCTTTTGCTTTTACATTGTAATGGGAATGGTTTGTTTTTGGTGGTGGGGGTTTATTTGCAAATCAAACATAAAGCCTGAATGGTTAAGTTTTTCCTTAACTAAATGGACAGCTGAATGAACAGTGCTGCAGTGAATAGCCTTCTGAATATGTATGTATGTATTCTTGCCAGTTTATCTTCCTAGAAGTGAAGTGGGATTGCTGGGTCAAAGGATAAATGGATTTACAGTTTTGTTTGATATCACCAAAGTTCTTTCTGTGGGTACTGTACAATTGTGCATTCCCACCAGCAGGTAATGAGAGTTCCCTCTTACCCCACAGTCTTACCAGTAGACACGTTGTAAAAAACCTTTGGGTCTTTGCCATTCAAATGGTGAGAGATGATACTCTAGTGTAATTTTAATTTGCATCTCTTATTATGAGCTAGCTTGAGTTCCTTTTCTTATGTTTTGGGGCCATTTGCATTTCTTTTTCTGTAAACTGTCTCTTCATATTTTTTGGCCATTGTTATAGGATTTTAAGTCTTTTTCCCCTTTATTTATGAAGCTTTTTATATATTAGGGACATTATATACTAGGCATATCATCCCTAATATTTGACAGTTTTCCCCACTTTATCATTTGTCTTTTCCCTCTGATTATGGTTTTTCTAATGTAATTTTTTCCCTTGACTTACTCAGTTATATCAGTCTTTTTTTATTCCCTCTTGGATTTGAATCATGATGTAGAAAAAACTTCTAGATTGTAGAGCAGCACTGTCCAATAAAAGCATAGTAGAAACTACATATGGAAATTTTTAGCAGCCGCAATAAAGCAAATAAAAAGAAGGTGTAATTAATTTAATAATGTATTTCATTTAATCTGTCAAAAATATTGTTATTTCAACAAGTAGTCAGCATTTTAAAATTAGTAATGAGATATTTTACAGTTTTTTCATGCTGAATTTTTCAGAACTGATGTGTATTTTATACTATAGCACATCTCAATGTAGTCACTAAATTTTCATTGTAAATACTTAATCTGTATGTAGATTTCATAAAATTTAAAGTTTAAAAGTAAGTTCACATAACAAAGTTGTTCCAACTGTAAACAAAAGTCTTTCAATAGCTGTGTTGAGTGTCAGTTTTTAAATTTCAATTTAAATTATTTAAAAGAAATTAAACTGCAAATTCAGTTCTTAGCACGTTTCAGGTGCTTGGTAGCCATGTGTGGATAAAGACTACCATCTTGGACAGCACAGTTATAGGATAGTCACCTGTATTTTCTTTTAGTATTTGTGTGGTTTAATCATGAACATTTAAATCTGTGACCATTGGAATTTATGTTGGTGTATGGTATGGAAAATGGATCCAATTTTCTTTTTTTTCTAACATGTTTATTTGGAAATCACAAACCACTTATTTATTAAAAAATTCATCTCTTCCCCACTAATTTGAGATGTACCCCTATCATATAGGCTTCCCTGGTGGCTCGGATGGCAAGGAATCCACCTGCAATGTGGGAGGCCTTGGTTTGATTGCTGGGTTGGGAAGATCCCCTGGAGAAAGAAATGGCAACCCACTCCAGTATTCTTGCCTGGAGAATCCCATGGACAGGGGAGCTTGGTGGGCTACAGTCCATAGGGTTGCAGAGTCAGACAGGATGGAAGTGACTAAGGACAGCACAGGCACACTTACCATATACTTAATTGTTAGAAATAATTAATTAGGTATATTTCTGCATTTTCTATTATCTTCTTTTGGTTTGTTCCTGCATGTTCCAATACCCTACTATTTTCATCATAGAGAACAGATAAATATATTTTAATATTAAAACCATGTTGGGATACCATTTCATACCAAGCAGATTAGTAAATGTCAGCATTAAGCACTGGGCAAGAATGTGGAGCAGAGGGAATATATACATACATTGGTGGGGACAGTATCATTTGACATATGGTTTTGGAAAGGAGTTTGGAATGCCCTGTGAAGTGGTCATCCCCTGACCTTTGCCTTCAGGATAGCAGAGCAGAGCCAAACCTGGAGCTGGAGCAGTTTTGTCTAATAACTTCAGTTTTCCATTCTAATATTATCAGTTTTTATAGGAGTTGGATTGTGAAAAAGGTTGGGAAGCAGTGCCTTAGAGAAACTTACACATGTGCAAGAATGCTCAGAGATAGCAACCCTATTCATAACAGTCGAACACTGAAAACAACTTTTATGGCAATCAACAGTGTACTGCATACAGAAACTGTGATGTGTTTATAATAGTCCTGAGAGTAACCTGCAACTATGTGTAACAATATGGATGAATCTCACAAGTGTAACATTGAGAGGAAAAGGAATGTAGAAAAACAATACAGTGTGATCCCATTTATGTAAAATTCAAAAATACTAAACCAAAGCAATACATTGTTTAAGGACTGATTCATATATGAGATGACTAAAGAAAAGCCAGAGAACTATTAATATAAAGTGCTGGAAGATAGTGACTACTTCTGAGGGCAGAGAGGAGGGGCAAAGTCACGTGGAACTTTGAAGGTGTTTATAAGGTTCTGCAAGCAGGTTCTATATGTAGGTAGGTACATGAACATTTTTGTTTTTATACATTAAATTGTATGTGTGTTATGTGACTACTATTTTATAATAAAACAGAAGCAAAACAACAGCAAAATTCCAGACTCAGAAATCACATCAGATCAGATCAGTTACTCAGTCGTGTCCGACTCTTTGCAACCCCACGAATCGCAGCACGCCAGGCCTCCCTGTCCATCACCAACTCCCGGAGGTCACTCAGACTCACATCCATCGAGTCAGTGATGCCATCCAGCCATCTCAACCTCTGTCGTCCCCTTCTCCTCTTGCCCTCAATCCCTCCCAGCATCAGAGTCTTCTCCAATGAGTCAACTCTTCGCATGAGGTGGCCAAAATACTGGAGTTTCAGCTTTAGCATCATTCCTTCCAAAGAAATCCCAGGGCTGATCTCCTTCAGAATGGACTGGTTGGATCTCCTTGCAGTCCAAGGCACTCTCAAGAGTCTTCTCCAACACCACAGTTCAAAAGCATCAATTCTTCGGCGCTCAGCCTTCTTCACAGTCATCTCTCACATCCATACATGACCACAGGAAGAACCATAGCCTTGACTAGACGGACCTTTGTTGGCAAAGTAATGTCTCTGCTTTTGAATATGCTATCTAGGTTGGTCATAACTTTCCTTCCAAGGAGTAAGCGTTTTTTAATTTCATGGCTGCAGTCACCATCTGCAGTGATTTTGGAGCCCAGAAAAATAAAGTCTGACATTGTTTCCCCATCTATTTCCCATGTAGTGATGGGACCAGATGCCATGATCTTCGTGTTCTGAATGTTGAGCTTTAAGCCAACCTTTTCACTCTCCACTTTCACTTTCATCAAGAGGCTTTTTAGTTCCTCTTCACTTTCTGCCATAAGGATGGTGTCATTTGCATATCTGAGGTTATTGATATTTCTCCCAGCAATCTTGATTCCAGCTTGTGTTTCTTCCAGTCCAGCGTTTCTCATGATGTACTCTGCATATAAGTTAAATAAACAGGGTGACAGTATACAGCCTTGACGTACTCCTTTTCTTATTTGGAACCAGTCTGTTGTTCCATGTTCAGTTCTAACTGTTGCTTCCTGACCTGCATACAAATTTCTCAAGAGGCAAATCAGGCAGACTCAGGAATAGGCTAACCAAAATTCAAATAATTAAATTTATGCTTGAGGAAAACTTTAGATGTAAAACTCTTTGCTCTTTCCGTCTCTTATTTAGTGGCAGTAACTTTTTAATCGGCTGGGAGAACAGTTGAAGACAGATTTGCTTTTACTGTCTGGGTCAGGCAGCAAGAAATATATCGTTGTGTTCTACACACAAGAGTCACTGTCACATTACCAGGTACAACTACAGGTAGAAGTTTCTTTGACAATGAGGCAATTTGTTTTGGTACCAAGCAATTAATTTTGGAACCATTTTTTTCATTTTAAACCATGGCCAGCTTTAAACTTTATTCAGAGAGAAGATTTTTGAAGAGACAGCATCATAAATAGCAAATGTTTATCAAGTATATGCTATACACCAGATGCAAGGTGTACATTAAGTCATTTAATCCAGATAACAGTCTCCTATTAAGCCATACAGGTTATACATATTGCCAGAGAGTCAACACAGGAAATATATGATGAGATTTTCATGAAAGCTTGTCTGACCCCAAATCCCATATTCCAAAACAGCCTTTTAACAGCTTCAGAGCTAATAGATCCTTTACTGAGTGCAGTGCCTCCTAACATATTCCAGAAAGAGTATTCTAGCCTTAACATTTCAGAGAGGGAAATGTAGTCTTCAGAATGTCTGTGATTTTTAACATCTGTTTAAGTTTGCTGTCTTCAGCAGCATTAAGCCGCTGCTCTTTACCCCTCTGTTTGATGGTCCTTTCATAGGCTTGGTGGCCTTAAAGAATTTGATTGACTGGGCAGTGGAAGACCTGCCAGGGTTTCTGTTGGTTTTCTGATATGAACTCTTTCTTAATTTGAGCATCCCCAGAATTAGCCCAAACCTCAAAACCTCTCTTCACCATGCCTTTGCAAAGCCTTTGCAGCCTATTGCACCTTCTGGCTTTAAGATTACATGTATCTCTTTCTCCAACTTGTCAAAATTTTAAAACCATTTCCCCCTCCGCCTTGGTTCTTCAAGAATTACCTTATGTATCCCAAATTGTGCTTTCAGCAAGTGAAACTTATTCCTGATCTCTTATCTGAGTCGTTATTTGGCATATTATTATCAGACCCAGCACTGATTATTGTCATTATGCTTTGAAGTTGCATCATGTTTAGCTTCAGAGTTCCCCCATTCTTACCCTTTCTTTCCACTGGTATTTTCTGGAGAGAACACAGCTGAGGAAGGCGACAGGGTGGGAAGGAGTATTCAAATGAGCATTTGGTTGCTAGGTAACCTGGCTTACTCAGGATTTGTGACTTCCTAAAGTTATGTAGAAATTAACTGCAGAGCTATTTGGAATCTCTGTCCAGTGGCACATTCCTCTTTAGATTAGTGTGCATTCACTTTGGAGCTGACAGTAGCTTCTAAATCTACACAGCCTCTTTCTCTAGGAGCTATTAGACTTACTCTTTCAAGGGAGTGAATATGGCAAAAAAAATAAAAACACGCTTTTTTTATATAAATAAAAATGAGGTCGGTGTACAAGTGAAGATGGTGAATCCCCATCACATCCTGTGATCTGTGGATGTGTGAGTGCCTTTCCAAGCCCTGGGAGGATAGTTTTCATAGTGATACTGAAGCCAGCCTTGTATCTTTCTTCTGTCTTCATTATATTTGAGTTTCTGCCAAGTTTGCTTTAGGTTCTAAGTGTCAAGAAATATACTTGTCCTTTGTGTAATCTCCAATGAGAGTTATATGGTGTTCTGTGTGAAGATAAAATAGCTTGTATGTGTTTAGATATTTCACTTTTTAAAAAGCATAATATCTAAGAATAACAAAATTTAAAAGGAACCAAATAGAATTAAATAAGCTCCTGTGATTTGCAAGGAAGTAAAGTGGGTATGTCCAGAAAATGAAATGCATGTGGGATTTATACTGGTTTTCTACTACTTGAGTAGATCCTATAATAATATGTTTTGAGGGCTCTTCCTTGTTTCTTAGATGTTGTCAGCCACAAAGGTGGGATCAGAGTGAGGGTGAGGGAGTAATGGCCTTGAAAGGAAATAAAAAGAAGCAGTGGTATTTACGATCAAGTGTTGTTCTTTGGAAAATAACATTTATTTTCGAACTTGTAGCAGGTTATTTGTTAAGTGGCAGAGAGGATCCGAATTCTGAGGGAAATTCAGTTCAGATAGCACTGCTTATCCTCTGCGCGCAGCCTGAAGATAACCTTGTAATTTACAGCAGCACATTCAGACTGTATCGTCCTGATTGCTCCTTTAAAGGCCTGTTCCGGAAGGACTTGAGCCTCTCTCTCTGCTACTTTGTGCTTTAATGGGCCAGCTGCGTGCATGTGAAAGCAGAAAGGGAAACTTGGAGAGGCTGTAGTCTTTTGGATGCTTCCTTGAGATTGAGTGGGTTTTTTCCTCCTTCCTACACTGCCCTCCTTCCCCTTTCTCTATGTAGTTGAATTTTCGATGTGGAACTAACACATGTAGCTCTAACGTTTTATATGTTTAAAATGGGTGGGAAAAAAAAATTAAATACATGCCTAAATGGTATTTCCCGTAATTGAATGCACTACAGCTCCATTTGGTAATATTTAATATGAAAAACTCGGAGAATCTCTCAGGTTAAGATTTTCTCTCTAAGCTAAACAGAACTTTCCCAGGTCACAGCCTGTGTCCTGCCACCTCCACTTAGCGCCGTGAATGCATCTATTAAACAAATGCGTGCGCAGCAGTTCAGAAATCCACAAAGGCTGTTTTCTCTCCCTAAGTAAATAGAACACTGAGTTAGCCAAAAGGGACATTTGGGAATTGAAAACCCGAACGAACATTTTGGGCACCCCAGTGTGTCATCTTGGGTTATTTTGATAGCTCTAAGCAATCTCTTACCTGCTTACCTTTGAAGTGTCTTGCCTTTTTTAGGGCAGATGGTGGGACTGGGGCACTTAGGGAAATGTGGCAGGTCTCTAGCAAATCATTCATGATGCCAAATGAACATTGTATTTGACATGGCTATTTATTTTTTTTATCAAGTGTAAAGAAGTCTTAAAATAAAAAGTTATGTCTCTTCCTTGCATTGATAAGTCATGATGAGGCCGTGAGAAAGTCAAGATGAAGAGGACTCGGTCTTGTTTGTGCTGCATGGGTACAGGGATTCCATAGCAGATGTGCTGATGGGTGTCAGGTGAGGAAAAGAGACATGACCTTCCAAGACGAAGCTTTAGAAACCATGGAGTGGGCCACGGGGAGTTGGAATTCTCGTTTTCACTTTTCACTAGACTGGTTCTCCCTTTGTTACCTGTGGTCAGCATAAGAAAGAGCAGTTGGAGAATTAATAACTCAACGATCAGTATTAATACTGCGACAGGGCAGCTAAGAAGGAGAAATATGTCCTAAATCGAACCTGTAACAGTTCAATATTTCCTTGCTGAGTGGGTAGATGACTCAATGCACTTGGTATAATACATTACAATTGTTCTATTAAAACTAGAAAATGTGTCTTAATATTGTAACATCGCACTCAGGAATGGTTTATTTTTGTTGGTGGTAGTTTATTTCCAAATCAAACAAAGAGCATGAACTGAAACATTATTTGTCATTTACTGGACAGACAGCTGAATGAACAGAGAAGATAACTGAATTTATTCTACAGCCGCCAAAGCCCTTGGTATGGCGGCTTTGTGCTTATTGGCAAACCCTGCTGCCAAAGAGACTGCAGAGAGACTTCAGTGTCTCAACAGTGGGACCAACTCTATTAGCAAGAAAATACTGCTCTACTGGGCTTTTTATTAACTTGAAATTTTAAATTCATCATTCCTTATTTTCAATCCAATTCAACAAAGGGTTATTATTTGGGTCCTTTGCTAGGGCCTGGAGCTTTGCTAAACTGAGCTATAGGTTAAAATGTTTATCATCAAAGAGGAAATTTTGTCTATGTTAGGTATTTGTGAGGAATGAGAAATCCCTGATAAGCGCTGAGAAATAGGAATAGTCAGCTAATGGCAACCCACTCCAGTGTTCTTGCCTGGAGAATCCCAGAGACAGGGGAGCCTCGTGGGCTGACGTCTATGGGGTCACACAGAGTCGGACACGACTTAAGTGACTTAACAGCAACAACAGCAAAGAGATAGAATGAGAAGGCACATCCCCCTGAAGGCTTTACCCATCCTTTGGGGACAGTCTGACCTTTGAAAAAGCTTTAGTGGTCAGATTTCACCACCTTTTCTCTTGCATCCCAATCTGATGAAGTCTCATGCATAACAAAAATGGCACATTAGGGTCCTTTTATTTAATTCTGACAATGCCCCACTAGAAAATTGTAGAACAAAGTCTGTTCCTTAGCCACAGGGCTATTCTTCCAGTGACCTAATGGATTTGTATGTCAGTGCTCTTTCAGTACTAGACTACTAAGAGTTATTTCAGCTGAGAAGGTGAAATATGGGTAGTTTCCATCTATTCTTACACAACTTTCAAAGAAAGTTTCCTTTGGTGTTTGTAGTGTTGGGATGACCCAAGGCCAGCAGTTGGCTAAACTGTTTGCTGTAGTTTCGCCTTGGGCCAGGGGAGTCACAGCTGGGGGGCCAGGAATCTGCTGTTTGTATTTTTCAATGAGTGGGCTCTTGTGTTGGAATACACTAAGGTCAGAATTGATTCTGACCTTCAGCCTTTGTAGAAAGAATTATCTCACAGTTTGGGGAAAAAGTAAATGAAATAGGTTAGTGGTGGAGTGTATGTGGGCTATGGAATGTGGACTTGAGATGGGGGCTAGGAAATGATCTGCAGATGGGTTTTTAACACAACACCTTTTCAGGTCTCTGCTCAGTCGCTTCAACCATGTCCAATTCTTTGTGACCCCATAGACTGGAGTTATCTGTCCATTGGGCTTCTCTAGGCAAGAGTACTGGAATAGGTTGCCATGATCTCCTTGACCTAGGGATTGAACCCTGGGTCTCTTGCATCTCCTGCATCATAGGCAGATCATTTACCGACTGAGCCACTGGGGAAGCCCCGATATTGGAATAAAGGGATTCATAGTGGATTTTGGTGAATTAAAACAGAAAGAGCAAGAAAGTGATGTATACCAAAGTAAGATGATCCTCTTAATCATGAATTAATAGCTCTTTTGTTGTTGTTTAGTTGCTAAGTCGCGTCCAACTCTTTGTGACCCCATGGACTGTAGGCTGTCAGGCTCCTCTGTTCATAGGATTCTCCAGGCACAATACTGGAGTGGGTTGCCATTTCCTCTGCCAGGGGATCATCTCGACCCAGGGATCGAACCTGCATCTCCTGCATTGGCAGGTAGATTCTTTACCGCTGAGCCACCACTTTGCAGAGAGAGGATTTCAGTCCACCTGGCCTACCTCAACTTTGAAGCTGACTGTCTTCCTAGCACACTGCCTGGTTCACCACAGGCCTCAGAAAAATTGAATTAAATGTTATGGTGACTCCAGGGCCTCTGGGTATTCATTGTTTCATTTCCCTTCTCTGTGGGTTTCTGAGTAATGTCTTACTGTTCTAAACTGTCCTCTCAGTTGGCTTTACTTTTATTTATGCCCTTTCTCAAGCAGCACTGAGGAGTAGCTATCAACGGAGGAAAATCAAGATGTCTATATAAATTTGTATAATGGCAGGCAAAGACATATAGCAGAATAGAAATAAAGTAAAACAAATTGGCAAACTTATAAAATATAAAATGATAAGACTATGGAGAAGAAAGTGTAAGGACAGTAGGAAATTTATTTTTTTCAATATAATGGAAATAAAGCATCTGTTCATAAATTTTAAAATAATATCTAATAAATATGCTGCAAGAGTCTTCATTGTAAAGAATGTATTGTTCTGGTCAGGAAAAGAAAAAAAAGAACTGTAATAGTTTAAAGGTCTGTGAATAGTGTGTTTATGTAGGAAATATGGCTTTGGAAGCAATGGTCAGATAATTATGCTTGTACCTGAATAGGTAAAGATGTTTCAGGCCATTAGAATTTGTCTTGTGAGGAAGAGTTATACTAAGATCAAGGAGGTTTTTCAGGTGGATATATCAGATTTCATACTTTAGTCATAACTCTTGAACATGTTGAATAATTTTGACTAAATTTGTAGTAGCACAAGAAATGTCTTAGATTCAACCCTGTGGTTTGATGTGCAGTATTTAACCAACCAGTAAAAGCCAGTCCATTTCCAAATGAACATTTTTTCTGTGACTTAAAATGAATTACAGTGTACTTTAAGTGGATAAGGTTGCTAGTGGTATATGTCTATATTGAATGAGAAGGTGTGGTCAGTTTTCCAATCTTCTAATATACATTTTGGATTAATTTTATCTGAGATTATGAAAGGTTATGGAGAAGGAAGTGGCACCCCACTCCAGTACTCTTGCCTGGAAAATCCCATGGACGGAGGAGTCAGGTAGGCTGCAGTCCATGGGGTCTCGAAGAGTCAGACACGACTGAGTAACTTCACTTTCACTTTTCACTTTCATGCATTGGAGAAGGAAATGGCAACCCACTCCAGTGTTCTTGCCTGGAGAATCCCAGGGACGGGGGAGCCTGGTGGGCTGCCGTCTATGGGGTCGCAGAGTCGGACACGACTGAAGCGACTTAGCAGCAGCAGCAGCAGGATGAAAGGTTAATTTACCAAAACTGCTTTTTTCCCTTATGTCCTTTCATCAACTGGAGTTGCTTTTCTCAGGCAATTCTAAAATCCTACAAAAAAAATACAGATGAAATATCTCCAACTGGAGAAAGTACCTTATTGATTCTCTAATTTTATTTCCATTAAAAAATTTCAAAATATATGAAGGCTTAAACATGAATATACGTGGCTTCTGGGGAAGTTTCTTAGCATATACACAATCAGCGGGGTCCTATGTAGTTTTCAGGGTTGGTGTTAAGCAGGCTTAGGAAAACCACTGGCTTCTCTGGTCTTCAGAGATCTCTTCTGCAAATGGGCTAGAGGCTGTAACTCCTTTACTCATGATTACAAACGAATTATATTTATCTGTTTGTGTGTGTGTGTGTGTGTGTGTGTGTGTGTGCGCGTGCACGCGCACGCGTGCAGTAAATTGTGGCTATTGGGCAGCTGCTTACAAACTAGGGTGTGAAGAGCTCAATGTTATCTTTTTCTTAAAGCCAACATAACTAAAAGTTATTGGTTATGTTTCTTTTGAAATGACTCATACTGAGTTTATTATGAGACATTAGTAGGTTCTGTGTTATTTCTGTCATAAGCTAAAATTTGTCTTTAGTCCACTAAGCTTGCCTCACTGTGCCAGACCTGGTTGCAGGATTCAAAACTTATTTGATGCCCTCCTGGTGCTAATCATATAGTCAAGAAAATACCTAAAATTATGCAGAGATGGCTATTTAGAGACTATTTGATATGGCGGATCATCACTGAATTAAATTTCCCAGGGAACTGGGATGTCCAAGCGTTCCTCTTGTTCCCGTTGCACGAGTACAGATGGCTTTTTAGTGGGATGGATACTATGGCAAAGATAATATCATTGGGTGCTTTTTATATTTCTTTGGTTTTAGTTTAGTTATTTTACTTCCCTAACCCCTGCTTTTTAGTCCCTGTCAGATAAAGCAAGGGTTTTCTTAGGAAATAATGCAGCCAGGTTTAATTGCCACTCAAATGAAGACAGCACACAACCCACAGTTAAGGCGGGAGTATCACCCTGGGGATTTTCAGCAGACCAGCCGTGTGTTTTCCTGAGTAAGGAATGTATGCTTGAAGGTACAGTATAAATTATAGACTCTGGATAATGTGGTCACATCTCCGTTGGATGGGTGCTTACAAACATCCTCACGGTTGGAGAACACTTAAAAGAAGCCTCATGCAGGGGTAAATAATACTCAGGTGCTCATTTGTCTACTTTTTAAAGAAACACGTTAGTAAAAATAAAGAAATCAGAAAGAAAATGGCAAAGGGATCAAACTGATGAAGCTAGACGAGAGTTGAAGTCCAGAAATGCATCCTGGAAGGCTCTGCCTAATTACATTACAGGTAGTCTGCAGATTTAGCCCTGAGTTTCCCTGTAGCCACGGGAGAGGAAACATGATCAGTTACAAGATTCAGTTATAAAATAAAAATATGTCATTTCTTTGCACAAGCACAATTGTTGCAGCTAATCATACGGAAGAAATTCCTCCTCGTGAAGGGTCAGCTGGGTGATGACAGTTTAACTTTGCTTTGGAAAATCCAGATTTCTTCCTGAGCCTTTTCTAGAAATAGTTCTGTTGATTATTGAAGGTGGGGAGCATTGTAAGACATCACACTTTACACATCTGGAGGGATTTCCTGGCTTTCCTCCTGGGAGTCAGTCGTCTAAAACGCCAAGAGCAAGTGAAAGAAACATAACCTCTGCTGTTTCCCTGTTATCTCTTTGGTGGATTTGTGTTGCTGGGTGACCCTGCAGTGTCCACTGTGAGTCATTTCTTAAATTCTGTAAGGAAAGGAATGAGGGACTTCCCTGGTGGTCCTATGGTTAAGAATCTGCCTGCTTAATGTAGGGGACACATGTTTGATCCCTGGTTTTCAGCTAAGATCCCACATGCCTTGGGGCAGCTAAGCTGGTGGGCCACAACTATTGAAGCCCACAAGCACGTGGGCTGCAACAAGCCCTGCCTGTGCTCTGCAACAAGAGATGCTGCCAAAATGAGAAGCCCCCAACAACCACACCTAGAGGAAACCCACGTGCAGCAACGAAGACCTGGTGAAGCAAAAAGAAATAAATAAATGGGAAAAAAGTTTTTTTTTTTTTTTTTAAAGAAAGAATGATTGTGGCTTTGTGCATGTTGAGATGTACAGGTATGACAAAATCTATGTAGGAGGAATTCTTAAAAACCCTAATATTGGTCATCAAACTCCAGAGGTGAAGCTCATCCTCACATCCTGATAAAAATTATACAGTATCTGTAGGCAGTTATTAACTTTATCTGAACTAAATCTCACAGTGTTAGTGATAACCAAGGTAAGAGAGTGAGTCGCTGCTTTGGGTCAGAATAGATGTCCTGTCTGAACATCTTAATGCTGTCAGAGTTGATTTTCTTTTTAGATTCATAAAAGCATTTGAAATCTGTAGGATGTTTTTGGATTCTTTCTGATTTTGATCAGCTGCAGAGTTTGCCAGTCAATCTCTGAAGGAGCTCTGGTCAGACCTGAGTTACCAGAGGAGTATGTTTCTGAAAAACGCCCAGTAACCCGAGGCATTGAATCTGTAGCCAGGGTTGGCTGTCTCACCAACCACTAGTTTCCAGAGAAGACGGCAGGGAATCTTGGAGAAGGGTGTAGGAAGTGGAGTGAGAGTGTGTCAGGTCTGCCCTGGCTCCCAGCACCTTGCGGAGAATTCTCTCTGCCCTTGAAGCATGGCCTGTGTGTGTGAGTGTACATGTGGTGAGGACAGCTTCACACCTCTTTTTTCATCTATATACTTTGACAGAGAAGTCGAAAGGAAAGAGGAGCCTCAAAGTCAGAGAGGAGTGGCAAGGGAAAGTCACTCTGCCTCACATTTGAATATTACTCTGGATAAAAAAAGGATATGTACCCTTTGTGTACATATCCCAGCTGCTTCCTCCTTCCTCTCAGGTAAATCCATTGGCCATTGTGGAGTTGCTTGTGTGATTATTAATAATAACCTTCCACTTACACAAACACTGGGAAATCTTTGCAGTGGAATATGTGACCTGAGAACTACAGAATCTGGTTGTATCTCCTCCCACTCCCCAATAACCTAACACTAGACCCAGAACTTAATAGTTGCTCGGTAAATGCGTATTGGATTGATTTGATTTTAGACACTGGGAAAACAGTCCTTGGACTGTTTTTGGAAGAGGGAGCAAACATCACTCAGTGGAATCCTCGGAGAGTGCTGGTCATGCCTAGGTATTCCAGTGACTATGACTAAAGCTTGACACATCTGAACCTGAACTCATTGGAGGAGCCCTACAGTCGGACAAATTGCTTTTAGTAAAACGAAATCAGAAAACCTAACCAAACCATGGATCTGGGAATAAACATCCTAATTAAATAGTCTAGTTTTTATTCTCTTACATAAGACCCAAATTCAACCCCTGGATCGGGAAGATCCCCTGGGGAAGGCAGTGGCTACCCACTCCAGTATTGTGGCCTGGAGACTTCCATGGACAGAGGAGCCTGGTGGATCACAGTCCCTGGGGTTGCAGAGAGTTGGACATAATTGAGCAACTAACACTTTGAGTTTCACCTATTTTGTATGCTAGATTGACTTGCTTTTTGTTGATATTGTTCTTTGATTAAAATCTGAGAAGACCGTTTGTAAGTTTTCTGATTTAGGAAGGAAAAAAGATGCTTCTCATTACTAGTTTAGATGCGTTTGATGAAGATCAGTGCTTATTAAACAATGTGCTGGTTGTGGGATTGGCTATATGTGTGATTTTGTACTCTTGTGTTCTTGGAACTTTACTTTTCAACATGGTAAGGCATGCATTTCTGTGGTTCTTCCTTATTCCCACCCAAACATGGTACCGTGCTGGGCATTGGAAGTACAGCAGTGCGCCTGACATTGTGTAAAGTTGTGGGATACACGCATGCTCGGTGACTCAGTCATGTCCGACTCTTTGCTGCCCTATGGACTGCAGCCCACCAGGTTCCTGCATCCATGCAATTTTTATGGCAAGAATCCTGGGGTGGGTTGCCATTTCCCCTTCCAGAGGACCCTCCCAATCCAGTGATTGAAACCGAGACTCTTGTGTCTCCTGCATTGCAGGCAGATTCCTTACCTCTGAGCCACCAGGGAAGCACAAAGTTGTGGGATACTGGCTGGATCACAGATGTGTACAAGTGGTCTTTGTGTATTTAAAGAACATTACCCAGGAATACCCTGGAGAAGAAAACAACTACCCACTCCAGTATTCTTGCCTGGAGAATTCCATGGACAGAAGAGCCTGACGGGCTGCAGTCCATGGGGTTGCAAAGAGTCAGACATGACTGAGCGACTAACACACCCAGGAATACAGAAAGCAAGGCTCCACACTGTTGGCTCCACTACCAATTAGCAATGTGATCTTAAAAACACGAAGCCTCTTTTGACCTGTTTGTCTTATGACTCATGACTGTATTGGGGTCTAGATGAGTTTCCAAACTTCAGTGCATGTCAGAATCAGCTAGAAAACTTATTTAAATGACAGTTCCTGGGCTTTACCAAGGAACTGTTACAGTAGGTCTGGGATGGAGCCCAGACTTTTTTTTTTTTTTGCATGTTCTGTACTGATGGAAGTGGTCTGTGGGTCACACTGTCAGAAACACCTGGTGTAGGTCAGTGATTTTCAAACCATGGGAGGTGTCCCATTAATGAGTCATGTAGTCAATTTACTAAATTTTGAAAAGGCTGTAAAAATGAAATAGAAGAGTAGAGAAATTATCCAAGGTAATTTCCCTGGTGGCTCAGATGGTAAAGAATCTGCCTGCAATGCAGGAGACCTGGGTTCACTCCCTGGGTGGGGAAGATCATCTGAAGAAGGGGATGGCAACTCACTCCAGTATTCTTGCCTGGAAAATCCCATGGACAGAGGAGCTTGGCAGGCTACAGTATAGGGGGTCGCAAAGAGTCGGACACGACTGATCAACTAACACTTTCATTGAGCAAAGATAAATAAAATTAGAGAGCCATTGTCTACATTTTGAACAGTTTGTTACAGCAGAACCCAATTCCAGGAATCTAGAAAACTATTCAGCCTATTCTCTGCTGATTGATTTGAGTGTGCAAATAGATCTGGAATTCATCTCATTTCCTGGAGCACTAAATATTTCAAGAAGATGAATTTATCTGGGTTTTAATATGCACAGTGCCACCTGACCTGCCCTTAGATAGAAGTGCTGATCTCATCCTTGCAGGGGAAACTTCTCAGTATCATAACATTGAGTAAGAAGGTCTTTGCAAAGTCTTGTCCTCATGAATATAAGAAGAAGCCCTGATCCCTTCCACCTGTTGAAAATGACTTGGATAACATGGAAATTACAGTCCCAGGCCAAAAATAACACCAGAGGCAAACTCACAGCCACGAGATCTTCTTCCTAAAGAGGGGATTTATTGAGAAGAGCTGTAGATGGTTATTCTGGAAAACTGAACATCTCTCTTTGCTAGTATTTTCCCAATGTGTGCCTTTTGGATGAATGTTCTGTTGGACCACTTCAAGACTAAGACTCTAAGTAAGACCTTTCTTTCATTCATTTGATCACTTATTCCTTGAAGGAATCATAGCCTTTAATTTTTAATTTTTTCCCATCAGTGAATGATTTTAACTGATGAGAATGATAATAGCAAGAGAGTAAAGTTTTGTGAAAATAAGATGTTAGATTTGGAGGCAATTGGCAGCAATCAATCATTTAATTTATTATAGATACTCAAATATGTGTGTCCAAATGGGAAACACTGTCTTCAAAGTAACTTTGCTGATTTTGTACCCATTCCAAATATCTTGTTGTGGCTTAAAAACCAGAGTGTTTATAGCCAAACACTATTTGAACTCTCTCTCTCTCTTTTTTTGTATTTGCCTGCAGAGTCTAGTTATGAGCCTGCTAAGAAAACCAGTTTCATTACTTTTATGGTCACACCTCATTTTTATGAAAAACAGTATTACTCAACATGATTACCTGCCTTACTTGTCAAGCATGGCCCTGAATGTCTGTTGATTGTATCCCGGAATCAAAGGCAGCTTCAGAGAAGGATAGTGTACTGTCCCTGAGCTATTGAAATAGGAGTTCAGAAAGAGGAGTTTCAAACGTACATGAGCAACCCTCTTCATTGTGTCGCTGAAAGAAGCACAAGTTTCTAAAGATGACCGTTCCAAAAGGCTGATCCTCTTAAATATAACATTTCTCAAGCATTTGTTTTAAAACAAAACTTAGTTACTCTTACTCCATTTTGACTGACAAGTTGCCAACGATGGTCCAAAAAAGACCCAAGAAATGGTTGGAATTTAGGCGGGTTTCACCAGTGACAGAAACTCGAATAGGCTTTGTCTGTGATTCCTCCAAGGAATGAATGCTTGCTGAATAAAAATCACCTTTTTCTTTTGCTGGTGAATGCTGGTATACTGGCTGATCTGTTCTCTAGCTGCGTGTTTGTGGCTCAGTTAATCATGGTGCCTGAACAGTAAGAGGGAAGGGGGACTGCCTAGGCAAGACAGGGCTTGCTTACAAACTAGGTAGATTACCATCAAAGCCCTTTCCAGTGAACAGAAAAGATGCACATAATGAATATGGCCTTTGCTAGCATAAGAAAAAAGTCAGAATTCATAGCTGCTTCCATAGCGACAATGCTGTTTCAAGTATTGTTAAATCCTAAGTACACACTTTCCCCAAAGACATCCATGAGTCAAGACAGCTCTCAGAGTAGTTATGGAATACTTGTGAAGGTTTTTAATTAAAAATTTTCCCTAGAGATAGCCTGTTTGATTTACATTAGTAATAAAGTAAAAATGTCTGCAAATAAGAGGTCTCAAAAATTAAGGCTTTAGGATATAACTTGTATGTGGAATCTAAAAAAATAAATAAAGCAGTACAAATGAACTTATTTACAAAACAGAAATAGAGTCACAGGTGTAGAAAATAAACTTATGGTTACCAGGGGTAAAAGCGGTGGGGGGATAGGGTGGAAGGGGGGTTGCAAGGGAATGATAAAATGGGAGACTGAGATTGACATATATACACTACTATATATAAAACAGATAAGGACCTGCTGTATAGCACAGTCCTCTGTAATGACCTAGATGAGACAAGAATGTAAAAAATGTATATGTGTATATATATATATATATTGGAGAAGGCAGTGGCACCCCACTCCAGTACTCTTGCCTGGAAAATCCTGCAGACAGCGGAGCCTGGTAGGCTGCAGTCTATGGGGTCGCTGGGAGTCAGACACGACTGAGCGACTTCCCTTTCACTTTTCACTTTCACGCTTTGGAGAAGGAAATGGCAACCCACTCCAGTACTCTTGCCTGGAGAATCCCAGGGACGGGGGAGCCTGGTGGGCTTCCGTCTATGGGGTCATACACAGTCGGACACAACTGAAGCGACTTAGCTTATGTGTGTGTGTGTGTATATATATATATATGTATAACTGATACACTTTACTGTACAGCAGAAACTAACAGAGCATTGTAAATCAGCTATACTCCAATAAAAGTTAATTTAAAAAAATAAAACTTACAGGATTGCCATCTTAATTGAAACAGTTTAAGCAGGGATTTTAAATTGGGGATTTTCAGCAATTCACTAAAGGGATTCTTGGCATTTATATGTGTGATCTAATTTTAGATATTTGAGCTCACAATTTAGAATGATCAAATAAAAGAAAAACTTCAGTTACCCATGGGATACACTGAAGTTTCAGCAGACATTTCATGTGAGAGAGGCCATTTCCAACGTCGGCATCTGCTAGATCCTCATTTACCTCTGTCCCTAGCCCTTGACGTTGCCACCTCCCATCTAGGAAGGATGAAAGAAGATATTTTGTTAGGCAATGTCTGAATTTGGGTAGAAGGTCTAACGAGCTGTGTTAGAATAAGGCCAAGTCTGACTGTGGACAAAACACTGTCGTGCTCTGTGTCTGGGAGACCTCGGTTGGTCTTTCTCCTCGTCCCTCCCAGAGTCTGTAGTTCAGGAGTTCATTAAGGTGGTGACAGTAGCTTTGCTGCTGCTGCTGCTAAGTCACTTCAGTCGCGTCTGACTCTGCGACCCCATAGACAGCAGCCCACCAGGCTCCCCCGTCCCTGGGATTCTCCAGGCAAGAACACTGGAGTGGGTTGCCATTTCCTTCTCCAATAATAGGCTCTAGGTTCATCCAACTCATTAGAACTGAGTCAAGTGCAATCCTTTTTATGGCTAAGTAACATTCCATTGTGTATATGTACCACAATTTCTTTATCCATTCATCTGTCAATGAATATCTTGGTTGCTTCCATGTCCTAGCTATTGTAAATGGTGCTGCAATGAACGCTGGAGGAAGGACACTATAAACAAGTTTCCTCAGAATGGGAAAAAGTAAAATAGCACACGAAACAATTGACAAAGGATTAATCTCCAAAATATACAATCAGTCATTCAGCATAATACCAGAAAAATGAACAACCCAATCAAAAAGTAGGCAGGAGACCTAAACAGACATTTCTCCAAAGAAGACACACAGATGGCTAATAAACATGGAAAGATGCTTAGTGTCACTCATTATTAGAGAAATGCAAATCAAAACTACAATGAGGTATCACTTCACACTGGTCTGAATGGCCATCATCAAAAAAATCTACAAACCATAAATGTGGGAGAGAGTGTGATGAGAGGGAACCCTCTTGCACTGTTGGTGGGAATGCAAATTGATAACCACTATGGAGAACAGTATGGGGATTCCTTATAAAAACTAGGAACAAAACCCAACAATTCCTCTACTGGGCATATACCCTGAGGAAACCATAATTGAAAAAGCTAAATGTTATTTATTTAGTCTGTGCTGGGTCTTTGTGGCTGTGCAGACTTTTCTCTAGTTACGGCAAGTGGGGGCTACTCTCGAGTTGGGGTGTGCAGGCTTCTCACTGCCATGACTTCTCTTGTTGTGGAGCACAGGCTCTAGGCACACAGGCCTCAGTAGTTGGGGAGCGTGGGCTTTGTAGTTGCTGCTCCCAGGTTCTAGAGCACAGGCTCAGTACTTGCAGTGTCCACAGCATGTGTGATCTTTCTGGACCAGGGATCAAACCCATGTCCTCTGCACTGGCAGGCAGATTCTTTACCACTAAGCCACCAGGGAAGCCCAGGTGAATCCATTTTATTATTATTATTATTTTCAATGTTTAATTAAATTTTATTTTGCTTAACTTTACAATATTGTATTGCTTTTGCCATACATCAAGATGGATCTGCCACAAGTATACATGTGTTCCCCATCCCGAACCCTCCTCCCTCCTCCCTCCCCATACCATCCCTCTGGGTTGTCCCAGTGCACCAGCCCCAGGCATCCGTTATCAGGCGTCGTACCTGGACTAGTGACTCGTTTCAGATATGATATTATACATATTTGAATGCTATTCTCCCAAATCATCCCACCCTCTCCCATTCCCAGAGTCCAAAAGTCTGTTCTATACATCAGTGTCTCTTTTGCTGTCTCGTAAACAGGGTTATTGTTACCATCTTTCTAAATTCCATATATATGCGTTAGTATAAAAACAAAGGAGGCAGAATGCAATGTCAGACAGTCCTGGGTCTACAGATAGGGCAGCACAGGCACTCATAGCAGTTTGGTCTTGGATTACTTAATCTTTTTGAATCTGAATTTCCTTAGGCACTCTAAGACAATAGGGAGGAATGGAATGCCTTACTAACTGGCTTTTGGTGAAGATTAAATGAGAAAATACATGTCAAAAACGGTATCTGGCCTGTGGCAAATTCTCAATACCTGGTACAATTAATCTTAAATCAATTTCTTGAGTTGATCTCTGTGGGGGAAATAACTGTTTACCAGCTTACCAAGCAGGAAGTACTGAATATTCATGGGATCATATGAAGTTAGAGCAAGAAAAGATTTTATTCATTCTGCAATTATCTGTTTAAGATCTGCTACATACTAGGCTCATGAGATATGTCAGTGAACAATACAGATAAATTCCTACCCTCAATGAGTATTTACTCCAGCTGAGGGAGACAGACAGTAAGTAAGAAACACTTTAGTAAATAAGTCAATTATGTCATTTGTTGGGAAGTGTTGTGCCATCGAGAAAAGGGGAAAAAATAGAGCTTAAAGGACATGTGATTTTACATCTAATTGAAAAGAATACATTTATTCAAATATTTGAATAAATATGTATGGTTAGCCATACACATATTTGGGGGAAGAGTGTTCCAGGTGGGGGGACAGGAGACAACCAGTGCAGAGAGAGACCAGTGTGTGTAGAGGAGGTGAGCAAAGGGAGGAGCAGGAGGTGAGGACATAGAGGCCAGAATATGTAGCTGCCTGGAAGCCGTGGTGGTTGCTGTTCGGTCGCTAAGTCCTGTCTGACTCTTCGCAACCCCGTGGACAGCAGCATGCCTGGCTTCCCTGTCCTTCACTATTTTCCAGAGTTTGCTCAAACTCATGTCCATTGAGTCAGTGATGCTATCAAACGGTCTCATCCTCTGTCATCCCCTTCTCCTCCTTCCCTCAATCTTTCCCAGCATCAGGGTCTTTTCCAATGAGTCTGCTCTTGGCAGCAGGTGGCCCAACGTTTTGGAAATTCAGCTTGAGCACCAGTCCTTTCAATGAGTATTCAGGATTGGTTTCCTTTAGGATGGACTGGTTGGATCTCCTTGCTGTCCAAGGTTTTACTCTGATAGGGAAGGTGAAGGGACAGTTTTGAGAACAGGACTTACAGGATCTGACTTAGTTTTAATAGGATCACTCTGGCAGATGCTCAGAGAGCAACAGAGATGAAGAGAGAACATAGATCTTGGAGATTATCACCTTTAACCCCTTCATGTTAGAAGAGAATTTGAACTCAGGCTTTCAATCTGGGTCTGCAGCTGTGCCCATCTCATGGGTATTTGAGATCCCCCAGATAAAGAATAGGGTATGCATGTATCCTATTATTCTTTGAGAGCCAGGATTAAGGCTTTGCAAGAAGGGTTAAAAAAATGCTGATTTCATTTATTTTACTAACAATGTATCTTTGGGGCTAGAAAGCTGAGGAAATTTTTGTAACCTAAAATTCTTTGGGGGCATTGGTCCATAGAGCTTTGGGTTGATGGATATTTTAAATAAGAGATGAGATTTCATTAGGTTGGCTGCGACATTTCATTAGACTCAAATGCTCTAGGTCTAGTTAGCTGTGAAGTTAGTTGTCAAGAGGTTGTAGAATCAAAATACTTCAGTGATGTTAAAAAGGGAAGTTTGTGATAATATATTATTTTTACCTAAAGAAAGAAAACCTTGCTAAGGTATCTAATTTTAGACTGTTAGGAGGAAAAAATAATGTAGTTTGGTAGACTTGCCTTCCTGTTAAGCCCTGCTATTTTTAACCTTGGTCAATATTCCATCCCCCCAGTCTTTCTGCTTTGGAGAACCCCAAAATGTCTTATTTTGCATCAAAATGTACTTTTGTCTTCTCTTTTGCTTAACATGAAGTTGTTAAAAATAAGCTAATGTCTTTTAAAAAAAAAAACCCAAAGGCAAAAAAAAAAAAAATTAAATTTCTCCTTCAGTTCTAATAAGCCCATGATTTTTTTTAAATGAGGAAAACTGTAATAAATAAAGATTAATCAGTGCTCAGAGGCCAAGTTAATTCTTTGAGGGAGGGCTGATTATCTAATTTTGGATCTTCTTGATCTTTCTACTTCTTTTCTGTCATTTTGACTACATTGTGACCACAAATCTGCCTGCCCCTTCTATAATTAGATTGAAAGAAGGAAAGAAATGGAATTTATACTTGTCTATTTCATCCATTAATACAGTTTCACCATTTTGGATGCATTTTCCCTCTGACTGGCTATTACATTTTAGCTTGATTGCATTCTTACGGTGTTTGATCAAAAGTTGGCCATGAGAAAAACAAAATTCCTTCAGTCTTTAAAATAAAGCAACAGTTGACATAGGCTGTCGTTAGGAAATTTTTATTATGCTTCTGATAATTTTTAATGTAAAATTCATTCCCGGTTTTTTTCCACCCCAGCTTACAAGGAAGCCAAGAAAGTAAATACGACCATTTCAGATAAACGTGTATTGGAGAGGATAAAACTTTCTTTAGTTTCAAGTTTTCCATGTCCATTTTTTAACTATTTAGATGGAGTAGCAGTTTTAAATAATAAATCAGAATTTGCCTCCCCCATCAGTGAGATATTCATGATAAGTTCAGATGAGTAGGCAATATTGTTTACAGTGGAGCTGTCTGCAGTTTGAGAATGCTCTCTAAATTCAGCTCTGGAATGGTAATTAGTATAACAAATATCTCTGAACTTGAGCTGATGAGCATTATCTGTGGGGCTTTAGAAAGTATCTGCTCCATGAGTGTGAGGCATTCTGGAGGCCTGGAAGGTGTCTATTCATATACATGCATGTGTGTGCATACTTGTATGGGTGAAAGTGTGTAACTATCAACTGCCTACCCAAGACTAACCCTGACCAGAGAGGTATCAACCAAGAACAGGGGAGGAGATCAGAGGCACGTTCATGGAAGAAGCCGCATAGGAAGGCTTCGTTGGCTGATGGGTAGGATCTCAGGGGGTCAAGATTGCTGGAGAAGGAACGTCAGGCAGAGGAAAGAATGAGCAGAAGTGCAACAGTAAGGTGTGTGCAATATTGGTTGTTCCCATAGCTGATCATATCCTCCTTGCTCTTATCCCTTCAGTGGCCTTTCAAAGCCCAGCTCAAGCATCACCGTGTCTTAGGTGTGTTCTGAAGGAAGGCTCTTAGGTGTGTTCTGAAGGAAGGCTCTGGTGGATGGATGTGGATACTGGAATCAGGCATTTACTGGCAATGCTCTTGGTCAAGTTATTTAATAATAAGTGAGATTTATGTAACACTGTATACCAGGCAGCATTTTTAGTGCCTTACATAGGTTTAGTCTTTAAAAATGACAGCATCCCTTTGAAGTAGGAACTACTATTATTCTCATTTTACAGATGGGGAAATTAAGGGGCAAAAAGTGTGAGTAACTTGCTCAGGGACTCACAGCTAGAAGAGCAAAACTTGGACATAAGAAAGTACTGTCTGAACCACCAGTTGCACTGTTACCTTGATCAGCCTAATTTGTAACCTTGATCACAGCTTATTTGTAAAGCCTTGTGATTGGATTTCAGCACACTTCTTTAGCATGCAGTGAGCACTTGCTAATTGGAAATCATTGCTATAATTAATGGTTCCTGTCTCCTCAATTTGATTGATACGTACCTTTCTTATGGACTTCCCATGTCGCTCAGTGGTAAAGAACCCACCTGCCAGTGCAGGAGACATAAGAGACATGGGTTCAGTCCCTGGGTTGGGAAGATCCCCTGGAGAAGGGCATGGCAACTCACTCCAGTATTCTTGCCTGGAGAATCCCATGGACAGAGGAGCCTGGCAGGCTACAGTCCATAGGGTCACAAAGAGTTCGACACGACTGACTTAGCATGCACATGTGTACCTCTCTTATAGCCTGCTTGCACTGCACGGTCATTGTTGATTTGTCTGTTTCACACAGTGAACTGTAAGCTTCTTGAAGGTGGGATCTCTGTGTACAGGACCTGTCCCTTAATGGCTCAGTAAATGCTTGCTGAACGAGTGAATGAACAAAATGTTTGGACTGTCATGGATGGTCTTGCTGCCCAGAAAGCAGCACTGTAGAGCAGTTCCTATCCGGGACTTTACAGTGTGCAGTACAAAATTTGAATCCAGCCCTTACCATCTACTTGACTTTGTGTCTTGTACAAATTATTTATCTTCCCTTCAGTCTTCATTTCCCTGTTTATTCAATGGAGACCACAGAGTTGTTATAAAGATCCAAGCAGATAGTACCTATCAAGAATTTAACAGAATGCCTGGTTTCAGATAAATAAGAAGTAATTCCTATTTCATTACTATTGAATAACTGCTGAAAGGCAGGTGCTCTGCTATTCATTGGAAGCACAGAGGTAAAGATTCCTCCCCCATGCAAGGGCTTCACAGCTTCACAAAAGAGAACTTTCACCAAATGCATTATAATGGGGTGTAATAATATACAACAGTGACACGGTTCAGATAAACTATGGGGGAAAGGAGAAGAGTGGTCATTTTATTGATGGTGGCTATATCCAGGTTGGGTTTTGAAAAATGAATAAAAGTCCTTAAGGTAAAGCCAAATAGGGCCCTCAGACATCAGTTTTGTGGACTTAATTGAAAAGGCAGTGGGGAACTAGTAAATTTTTTGAGTAGGAGGGGGACATCAAAAGAGCTGTCCTTTAGGAAGAGTATTCTGACAAAATTATGTAGGATGAGTTAGTGGGGAGAAAATGAGGAAATAAATATCACATAGACTTTTAGTGGAATCTCCTACACGGGATAGAAATCCATTCTGTAGCACCCCTTACAGATGGTCATCTAGCTGTCTATGTCTGAACACACCCAGCAAAGGGAGGTTCACTACCTTCTTTCCTCTTTTATCCCCTTCTTCCTTCCTCTCCTTCCATGCATTCATCCACTTATCCACCCAGTATTCACCTACCCTTCCATCTCTCTGTCCACACATCTATTCACTCATCTACTCTCCCTCCACCCACCCAGCTGGCCACCCACCCACTCTTCCATGGACCCACCCAGCCATCTCTCCATCATTTCTTCAGTGTTTCCTTTGTGCCACTTCCTGGACTTAACAAGAATACAAGGCGAATACAGTATTGTCCTGCCCTTGTGGATCTCAGAATCTTGAATGATCACATGTCCATTATTGAGTAATTTTTGTTGGAAAATTCCTTTTTCCTTAGCTTAAGCCAAAATCTGCTTTCCTTTGAGCTTCTCTCCCGCTGGACCTACTTTTCTCCTTGTTTCTTCTAAAACACTTTAAGTGTACTCTTCTTTTATGTGACTGCTTTTATTATTTTAAAAACTGTATCGTGGAGCTTCTGAATTCTGTCTTCCTTTGGAAAATCTACTTCCTTTAAAAGGTTCTCATTAGGCAGGATTCATAATATTTAAAGACTTTTGGAGATGAATGATACTTTAGAAGTCAATTAGAGTTTGTATCTTAACCCTCATCACTTTACAGGTGGAAGAAGCTAAACCACAGGTAGGTTGTGCCTTGCCTAAGATCACAGAGCGAGGCAGTAACAAAACTGGGAAGACTCAGACTTCAGGTGTCTATACTCACGCAACTACTGCCTTCTCAAACCTTGTCTCCTAATAACCCTTCCCAAACATTTTATAAATTTTCCCTATCTCTCACAAAATGTGGAACCAGAAGTTGAGTGTGGTGTCTAGAATAAGTGTTGTGACCTTGGGAGAGAGCTGTAACAAGAGTTAATAAAGCCCAGCATTAACAGAGTGTGCCAGGCTTTGTGCCAGCCTCAATACCTGCGTTTTCCCATTCAGTCTCCCAGCAGTCCTTCCAGGATGAGTTTACTGCTGCAGTTGGAAGATGGGGAAACTGCACTTGAGAGGGAAGTAATTTCTAGTCCATGGCCATGCAGCTAGTAAGTGGACGTGCTGGAAATGAAACTGTTCATCGAAGGGCCATTATTGACCATAGTTTCTTAATGATATATTCATCTTTTTTAAACTTTTTATTTTGTATTGGGGTATAGCCAATTAACAATGTTGTGATAGTTTTATGTGAACAATGAAGGGACTCTGCCATACTATAAATATATGCATTCTCCCCCAGTCTCCCCTCCAGTCCAGGCTGCCCCATGACATTGAGTAGAGTTCCCTGTGCTATACAGTAGGTCCTTGTTGACCATCCATTTTAAGTATAGCAGGGTATACATATCCATTCCAAACTCCCTAACTGTCCCTTCTCCCCATCCCTCCCACCAGCAACCTTAAGTTCATTCTCTAAGTCTGTGAGTCTCTTTTTGTTTTGTAAGTTCATCAGTATTGTTTCTTTTTAGAGTCTACGTATGGGGAATGTCATACAATATTTCTCCTTCTCTATCTTTGACTTACTTCATTCAGTGTAACAATCACTATGTCCATCTGTGTTACTGCTGATGGCAATGTTATTTCATTCTTTTTAATGGCTGAGTAATATTCCATTGTATATGTGCACCACATCTTCTTTATCTATTCCTTTGTCCATGGATATTTAGCTTGCTTCTGTGTCTTGGCTGTTGTAAACAGTGCTGCAATGAACATTCAGGTTTGTGTGTCTTTGGGGGTCATGTTTTTCTCGAATATATCCCCAGAAGTGGGATTGCAGGGCCATGTGGTAGCTCTATCTTTATTTTTTTAAGGACCCTCCATACTATTCTCCACAGTGGCTGTACCAATTTACCTTCCCCACGAACCATGTAGGAGTCCCTTCTCTCCACATCCTCTCCAGCATTTATTATTTGTGGATTTTTTGATGAGAGCTATTCTGGCTGATGTGAGGTGATATCTCATTGCAATTTTAATTTGTATTTCTCCAGTAGCGGTGTTGAACAACTTTGCATGTGCCCCTTGGCCGTCTGTATGCCTTTTAACGAAATCTGTATCTTAAAGATGCGCTGGCCGAAGCATAGTATTTTTGTGAGCACGCGTTGAACTTATGGTCATCTCGCATTTCTAAAATTTAAAAAAAAAAAAAAATGTATCATAGTCTTTACTTTTTTCTACTAAGTGTTGCGCCGTTGTTTTCATCTGGTCTCATTGAGTGGAACAAGGCTCGTGCACGCGTCCTGAACGCTTACTGTGACTGCTGGCTCCATCCCATGTGATTGGGTCACATGTTCTCAGATGTCAATCCCAGTCAGTCCTACTGACCTCACTGTGGATGTGAGATTAAATTGGACAATATATGAGGAAGGGCGTTGTAAAGGGCCAAGTTAATGCTAATCCTGATCTTTTAAAATATGGATTAGGGCCTGCCTTGCCCCCCATCTCTAGCAAGCTTGCTCCTCTCTGTTCTAACCTTACTCAGTTTTTTTCCCCTCCCAGGAATACCTCTTCCCTGCCCTCCTCCACCCCTCCAAATAGAACCAGGTTGTCCAAGTTTAAATCCTGGCTCAGTGTGTGACCTCTGGCAAGATACTTTGCCTCCTCTAAGTCTCAGTTTCCTAGTCTGTAAAATGAGGATGGTAATAGATCCCTCCCACTTCAGTGGGTGTTGTGAGGTGTCAGTACCCCCACTGAACACAGTAATTTACATGTGAGGAGCATGCCTTAAAAGCTGTTTTTAGTATTTGTGACTCTTTTTGTGCCTTAGTCATTAGAATTTCCCCCAACAAACTTACACTGAATTCTCTAGCTGTCTTATATGGTATATCACTGGAGAAGATTGTATAAAATCCTACAAATTTGCTGCATGAAGTAGCATTTAAAATCAGGGCTTTAATACAATGAGTAGTGTTGAGAAGGAAGAGGATAGGAGGTTAAAAGGGACCAGGAGAAATGATTCTTTTTCTAAATGCTGTGGGAGATGATCAACCAGATAAGTTACATTAGAATAGCTTCAGATGGGAAGGAGGAGGGAACATGGACAGGGGTGGTCATACTTTGTGAAGTGAAATGAAGTTTTAGTCGCTCAGTTGTGTCTAGCTCTTTGCTACCCTATGGACTATATTTCTTCAGGCTGCTCTGTCTGTGGAATTCTCCAGGCAAGAATACTGGAGTGGGTAGCTATTCCCTTCTCCAGGAGATCTTTCCGACCCAGAGATCATACCCAGGTCTCCTGAATTGCAGGCAGATTCTTTACCATCTGAGCCACCAGGGAAGCCGGGTCATAAATCTTGGTTTATGGTAATTAACAAAATGTGCCCTTATCTTCGCAAAGAGTTGGTCATGACTGAGCAACTAACACAACCCTTATCTTATGGAGCTTCCCAGGTGGCGCTAGTGGTAAACAACCTGCCTGCCAGTGCAGGTAGGTATAAGAGACGTAGGTTCGATCCCTGTGTTGGGAAGATCGCCTGGAGGAGGGCATGGCAACCCACTCCAGTATTCTTGCTTGGAGAATCCCACGGACAAAGAAGCCCGGTGGGCTGCAGTTCATCGGGTTGCCAAGAGTCGAACACAACTGAAGTGACTTAGCACTCACGCATATACCCTTATCTTATATTCAACCTGATTTATATTTAACCATGTGAGCATTGAGCTGCGTTTTTTTTGTTGACTTAAAGTAATATTTTGTAGACACTTAGGCAAACATTTGCCAATTTGGTAGTTCTCATTTCTTTTGGGCTTCCCTGGTGGCTCAAAGGTTAAAGCGTCTGCCTGCAATGTGGGAGACCTGGGTTCGATCCCTGGGTTGGGAAGATCCCCTGGAGAAGGAAATGGCAACCCACTCCAGTATTCTTGCCTGGAGAATCCCATGGGCGGAGGAGCCTGGTGGGCTATGGTCCACGGGGTCGCAAAGAGTCGGACACGACTGAGTGACTTCACCTTCACCTTCACCTAGGCAAACATTTGCCAGTTTGGTAGTTCTCATTTCTTTTTGTATTCTGTTCATTTCCCACCACCCACCCACCCCACCGCCGCGCCACCCCCACACTCAGTTTGCAGTTGTTTCTGTAGGTCAGTGAGACCTATGAGCTACTACCCACGCCCGTGATGGGTAAGGAGAACCTAGAGAAGGCAAGCAGCTGGGGCTGAGCAGACACTGGGCTGAGATCAGGTTGCCTTCTTGAAAACCCACAGGCAGGGAGTGTGGAGATCTTCGCATCACTATTGGGGGACCAGAGGCACAGAAGGAAGGGGGACCTGGGGCAGGAGCTGTGACGATCCTGCCTTCTCCCATCCCCCTGGCCTCAGGTCTCCCTGCCTTCTGCTTTTCCCTCTCTCTCTCTCCCCAGCCAACACACATTTGGTATCAGTGACTTAAGACTATACACATCATCACTCATTCATTAAACATTCATTGAGTGCCCACCAAATGCCAAACTCTTGGGTTACACAGATGAATTTAATACCCATTCTGTCCTCAAGGAGCTCACAGTCCAGTTCTCCTTTGCTTATATCACCACATGTGAAAAGGGCCCTGAACAAGTTGCTAACACTGAGAAAATAAATGAATTCTGGGACTGGAGGGGCCCTGGACTCTTCTTGGCTCTTCTGTGGTTAAATGTGGTGCCTGCATCACTCTTCTCACTCCCACGTTGGTAATTGGTTGTAGGAAAGTTCTTTGCGCTGAAGATGACATAATTTTTTTTCTTAAAAAAAAAATAAAAGAAGGAATCTATGCAAGTCTCCAATTCTAAAATTCTGTGATTGTATGATTCCAACTTAAATTAGGAAACCAGGCAGACAGTTTCTGAACGTGTTGCCATGGACACTGTGGATGTTGGGTTGAGGTGTCTGCTTAGTCATATTTAGTGCCATCTGGCATCAAAGAGTTTCTGGATTTTGGTCTGAGGGCAACTCAAGGTACCTAGAGGGATTTGCTATTCTTCCAGTATTCAGTTGAAATGTCCTAGCGACTTAGCAGACCACCTGCCAGATAGAATACAATACAGTATATTAAAAATATGAATGATTTTTTTAGTGTAAGTACATCATGTGGAATGGGATGCACTTATACTAAAAAATGATTTATTGTTTATCTGGATTGCATATTTAACTGGTGATTTTTTTGGAGGGGGGAGTCCTAAATCTGGCAGCATCCACCTTTAATCTGTGATCTTGGGAACATTTTGGTACAGGTAATACTGCACAAAAGTGTCTATCAGAAAATAAGAAAGTTTCCAGTCAATCAAGTCTGCCTCCTGTTCCACTGAATGTTCTGCACTCAGAGTTCCTCTTCACATTTTACTGTTTGCGGAACTTTGATTAATGTTTCCATTTCCTGCACAGCTAATGAAGTGACGAACAGCCATTCTATTAAAATCCTTAAAGTGTCCATAAATGTAATTTATATTTCAATTAGCAGTCAGTTACTTATATTTTGAAAAACAGGCTTCTTTTGACTAAAAAATATTTGGTGAAGTTTGAATGTACAGTAATTTATGAGTACTTCGTGGCTTTCATTTTCTTATCTGATCAAATAGCTCTGGAATTTACATGAGGTCAGGACCTGTTAACTCCAGCACATGGCAGCAGCCCTCCCCAAATACCAGATTTTTCTACAGTTCATCTTCGGTTCTCATTAGCCTTGGAGTATTTATAACTATACCCATTCATCATTCTTTCTTTTGAGAGCTGGTGCATCTGCAAGGAAGAAGGGAAAATACAGCCTTATATTCTTGCAAAATTTATAGGCTTATGGTGAGTTAAGATATTTGGTGAAGATAAATGGAGAACATGAGAGTTTTGCAAAAATCTTTAAGATTATTAAAAACTCTTCTGCATTGCTTTTCCTGGTTTTCATGAAGGAAAATAGAGTATGGAATAATGAACTTGCTGGTTTACATGATTGTATTTGATATCAAAAGACAAGTCTCAGAATATTTTTTTACACCTTAATTCAGTCATGGAATTTTGGCACTAAAGCTCAGGATCAGTGGTATCCAAATCAGACCCAAGAGGCACATGCTTTTGTTTTCTCGAGTCTGTAGAGTGAGGAATCATATGTAAAGTCTATTTCTGAACTGTCCCCAGACACAGTGGGTGAACTTTTTCCACAGCCCTGGATTCACCCTTCCTCTGGCCATTCCTTAGGCAGGTAGCTGTCTGCCACAGCCCAAGACAGCAGCGCCTGGCCACCTGCTCTTGGCCTCTGGGGGAATGGCAGAGGTGGCAGCCCTTCTGGTTGCGGGGGGAGGTGGGATGGTGTGGGAGGCTTGTGCACAGTAATCCTCTTTGCCCTGGATCTTCCCTAGATGTTAGTCACTTCAGTTGTGTCTGACTGTGACCCCATGAATTGTAGCCTGCCAGGCTCCTCTGTCCATGGAATTCTCCAGGCAAGAATACTGGAGTGGGTAGCTAGTCCCTTCTCCAGGGGATCTTCCCAACCCAGGGAGTGATGCAGGCAGATTCTCTGCCATCTGAGCCACTAGGGAAGCCCCTACTCTGGTCCAAAACCATAGACAAGGAAAACCCTTTTCCCCTTGCTCAGGTGCCAAGAGTAGTGCTCATTGCCTTCTAGTGGGCTGGCAGAGAGAAAGTAGGTATGCAGAAGGCTTTCTTTTCCAGTTCTGTCTTTGCAAGGGACTGAGAAAGAACTGATTTAAAACATATAGTGCATACATGGTATCCCTTGTCTTTGTAAAGTGCAGATCTGAATGTACTGCTTCCCTACAAAGATGCTCCCAATGACTCCCATTACCTATGGGAAGAATTCAAAAAATCTAAGGGTTAGCAGCGTGGTGGGAACCAAAGCCCACCAGGGCTACAAGGGGAAAAAAAATAGGATGTGAATGATCCAACAGAAAGGGAGGTGCTGATGATGCAGGAAAAAAGAAAACGATGCAGGAGAGACAGCATTGGTAGATGAGAAGGGATGGGGAGGTTGGCCTTAGCAGAAGGAATACTGTTGACATTGTAACCAGCTGGAAGGCAGAGTATGTGGAATAGATACAGCTAAGTTGGTGGAGTTATTGTAAAGATGGGGTAAGTCTTTCATCATGGCATCTCTTTTCTTTATTATGTAGGTGATAACTATCAGTTGAGAGTAAAGGTTGAATCTGAGATGGGAAGAAATGGGAGTGGTCACCGTGGAGATTTGGAAGGTGCACACACATGGGGAGCGGAGAAGAGTGTGTGGCAAAGTTGACTGCCCAATAAAAATACTCAGCATAAAGAGAAGCCATCACTTGTGTGGTCTGAGGCAGAGTGGCTTCGATCCCAGTCCTGCCCACCCCCTAGGAGCCCATGACTTAGCAACAGGCTTCAGTAAAGCTTAAAAAAATCCACCTGACCTGTGCCATCCTGCTCTGTTGCCCTATTGACTCGTTAACCACTTTTTGCCGTTGCCTCCCCTCTGCCTTCCTGGGCCTTGTCCCGCTCCCTTACCCCTCTAGCTGTCTCTCTCCCTTGGTTGTTTATTGATCATTCAACAGTGGCAGGCACTGGTCTGTGTGCTGGGAATGCAGCTGTGACAAGGCAGACGAGGCTCCTGGAGCATCTGTTCTAAGAAAGGGCGGCAGCTGTAATCAAGGAAAAAGAAACCGCCCACAAGATACCAAGTTCTGTGAAGTCAAGAAACTGAGGCAGTGAGGTTGAATGACTGGGGTGTGGAAGGAGAAGGAATCTCAGAAGGTCACTCCCACGACAGAACCTCTGAGTTGAGACCCGAAGGGTAGGAAAAAGCCGGCCATGGGGCACCTGTCCTTTGTAGGGAAGAGGAGACGAGATGAAAGAGCAGTCCTGTGGGATGGCTGTTAGCATGGGCTGAAGAAATCCTCTGGCCTTTTTTGTTCAGGCGATATTAAAGTGTTTCAAGACTTCCCTGGTGGTCTAGTGGCTAAGAATCTGCCTGCCACTAGAACCCGTACAGGGTACACGGGTTCGATCTCTGGTCCTGGAAGATACCACATGCCTCAGGGCACCTGAACCCAGGAGCCACAACTACTGAAGCTCACACTCCTAGAGCCCAGACTCCACAACAAGAGAAGCCACCAGAATGAGAAGCCCATGCATCGCAACTAGAGAGTAGCCCCCGCTCACCACTAGAGGCAGCCTGAGACAGCAACGAAGACCCAGCACAGCCAGAAATAAAAAAATAAATAAGTGAAATTAAAAAAAAAAATACTTAAAAAAAATGTGTCGGTCTCATCCTGGAAGGAATCTCTCTCTTCTCCCTCCTCTCTTTCCCTCCCTCCGCTACATTTCAACAATTATTCATCTTAGGAAGCAAAATCACCCTGGTAGCACAAAAGGGGTTTGGTCTTCGGATCAAGCCCACTTTAGGCTGAACTTAGAAAGTGGACCAGTGACACACAACCAAGGCTCTTGTTTCAGTAGCACAAACAACAGTAAGCAGCTACTTTCTCAAGTAAGAAGTTGCACCCAAACCGTCTCCTGGCTCTTGTTTTCCCTCCTCTTTTAACTTAGTGTGTTGGTTCCTATCATGCCTGAGGATCTTTTTCATTTTTTTCCTCCTGGTGTCACACCCCAAATGTAAAGACAGACAACGGCTGTGGGTGAAGGTGGGTTGGAGGGCTGGAGGTATCAGGTGTGTGTTTGTTGGGTGGAGCCCAAAGGGACTTAGGTTTAATTTGCAGCCATAATACCATTTTATGGGCTTTTCACAATAGAGGGGAAAAAAAAAACAAGCTAAGAAGGCTAAAAAAGGTCACATTCGTAGGTGCTCTCAAAAGTAGACTCTCTTCCTCATTGCTGATGCGTGTCACATAGAACTTAGCTTTAATTCCAAACTCTGGGTTACCCCAGGAGTCCTGAGTAGGTTCCATCTTGAGAAAAATTTCATTAATCAATTATATTTCACCTTCAGGGATTTGGGGGCCAGAAGGGATCTCAGGACTTGTCTAGGTCACCCAGAGAAGTCCCTCGGTTCTCCTCGGCAGTGCTTTGTCTGGATGACTTGGTGTGGGCAGAGCAGACCAGCCCCTCTTGCTGGCAGCCCCTCTATTACCATAGTGCACCTCTCATCCTTTGCTCACTTCACAGGACCCGTAGAAAATGATCACCTTGGCTAGGCACATTGGGGTTCATAGACAAGCTTGCTCAACATTAGTGATGGCAGGGGAGCTTGGGTTGGCACGGATGCACAGAGCAGGGGGTTTTATCTTGGCGCATGTAGAATCCATTGGTAGTCTCTGGTTGGGAAGCACTCCTGATAGACTGTACTCCATTATGTGGGCCCCTTGAGAGTAGGCAGGCTGTGTTTGGTTGTTCTTTAAGACTTTAGGCCCTTAAAAAGTTCTTTACAACTGGGAGAGAGCCTAGGGAATATGGTTGCTTTCAACACAACAAGGATGTCTTCAGTGAGAAATATTCACCAACTACAGAGAGTTCTTGCCAGGCTTCATTGGTAAGTTACATCTTTGGGCTGCCTGGAGTCACACTGCTCCGGTTGGAGTTCTCATTGGCTGTTCCATCCTAAGCAGATTGCTTCATCTCTCGAGGGCATTTCCTCATCTTGGCCATGAGGATAAAACTATTTGGTATGTGACAGAGTCCAGACCCTACCCCAGAGCTACCTGACTTCAAAAGCCCTTTTTCTACGTCACTCCATTGAAAATCTCTGTGTGGAAGCCTTTCATTAACACAAACACACTTATAAGACACTGGAAAAGTCAGAGGTTGCATTTTTTAGAGGAAAGGTTTTGTGATTTAGTTAAAATAGATGTTAGCCGATAATGCCTAGATTTTTAAAGTGTTTGAGATTCATCATATCAGTACATTATTGGGCTTAAGAGTTACGAAGGTGATCAAAATAAAGATAGTATGAAAAAGTAGAAGTGAGCCTGATGATTTCTTAAGGTTTATGTGGTTGTTAACTTAGCAGAAATTTAAATGAAGTATATTAACATATGTGTGTGGAATGTAGAAAAATAGTATAGATAGATGATCTTATTTGCAGAGCAGAAATAGAAATATAGACGTAAAGAACAAATATATGGATATCAAGGGGAGAGGGGGTAGGATGGATTGGAAAGTTGGAATTGACACATATATATTATTGGTGCTGCGTGCATGCTAAGTCGCTTCAGTGGTATCCAGGTCTTTGCAACCCCATGGACTATAACCTGCCCGGCTCCTCTGTCCATGGGATTCTCCAGGCAAGAATACTGGAGTGGTTTGCCATGCCTTCCTCCAGGGGATTGTCCCGACCCAGGGGTCAAACCAGGAATCTCTACGTCTCCTGCATTGGCAGGCGGGTTCTTTATCACTAATGCCACCTGGGAAGGTATAAAATAGATGACTGAGAACATTCTGTATAGAACAGGGACCTCTAGTTAATGCTGTGTGGTGACCTGAATGGGAAGGAAGTCCAAAAGGAAGAGAATATACGTATGTGTATGGCTGCTTCATTTTGCTGTGCAGTAGAAGCTAAGACAACGTTGTAAAGCAACTATATGCCAACAAAAATTAATTTAAAAAATGAATTCAGCTTGGTTACAAATCAGTTTATCTAAAGAAACCACTGCTGCTGCTGCTGCTAAGTCACTTCAGTCATGTCCAACTCTGTGCGACCCCACAGACGGCAGCCCACCAGGCTCCCCCGTCCCTGGGATTCTCCAGGCAAGAACACTGGAGTGGGTTGCCATTTCCTTCTCCAGTGCATGAAAGTGAGAAGTGAAAGTGAAGTTGCTCAGTCGTATCAAACTCTTAGTGACCCCACGGACTGCAGCCTACCAGGCTCCTGCGTCCATGGGATTCTCCTGGCAAGAGTACTGGAGTGGGGTGCTATTGTCTTCTCCCCTCCCAAATAATGTTAAACTTGTTTTTTACTTCTGATTGGGGCTGAGTCTCATAAGAATAAGGGTCTACTATGTTGGATTTTAAAATGATTGTTGGGAGAGGAAGTGATAACTAATTTCTCCACACTGGATATTTTTTGCCTTAGTAGAAATTAGCATAATTGAGACTTGCAATGCAGGAGACCTGGGTTCGATCCCTGGGTCGGGAAGATCCCCTGGAGAAGGAAATGGCAACCTACTCCAGTATTCTTGCCTGGATAATCCCATAGACAGAGGAGCCAGGCAGGTTATAGTCCATGGGGTTGCAAAGACCTGGATACCACTGAAGTGACTTAGCATGCACGCAGCACCAGTAGTGTATAATTCCAACCTTCCAATCCATCCTAGGAGCCTGGTGGGCTACAGTCCACCGGGTCTCAAAGAGTTGGACACGACTGAGCGACTTCACTTTCACTTTAAGATGATTGCTGCTGCTACTGCTAAGTCGCTTCAGTCGTGTCCGACTCTGTGCGACCCCATAGACAGAAGCTCACCAGGCTCCCCTGTCCCTGGGATTCTCCAGGCAAGAACACTGGAGTGGGTTGCCATTTCCTTCTCCAATGCGTGAAAGTGAAAAGTGAAAGTGAAGTCGCTCAGTCGTGTCCGACTCTTAGCGACCCCATGGACTGCAGCCCACCAGGCTCCTCCATCCATGGGATTTTCCAGGCAAAAGTACTGGGGTGGGGTGCCATTGCCTACCCCGTTAAGATGATTAGCACCCAGAAAATATGTCAATTTCATTATTTTCTTTTTTTAAGTATTAGAGAAAACTGTCTGAATATTTGCCTTGAGGAAATCTGATAGACTCAAAAAACTTCTTTGAAAGAAGTTTACTAAGAAGTTGAACAAACATATTCTAATATAATTAGTTTGGGAAAACATTTCCGACCCTTTAAAGGCTATCCCATGAATGACAAATATCTATATATGAAGGAGAGAGGAGTGCTTTATAAAGTTTGTGAAGTGTACATCCCTTATAAGTATGTATTAAGTTATGCATTAAACATTTATGTTAAAAAAAAAAATCACCTTTCCCAATTAAAGGAACCTGTCTGAGAGGCCAGCCAGATTCTACATTTTCCAAGAAAATCAAGTCCTAGAAATGTTGCATTTCCTTTTGAATGTTGGTGGCAGAGATACATCAGAGATACCAGGGGAAAACCTTACCAAGTTCTCCCTATAATTTGAACTGAAGGGTCCTATTTGATGTTTTTTTGTTGTTGTTGTTGTTGTTGTTATTGTTGGACCCAACACCCTGGGTAAACTGAAATTCCATCTACTCCTTTTGGAGAGGCATCAGGGGAGATGTACCTCCTTAAAATTCTAAGTCTTCTAATAGAAGAAAGCTTCCTCTTTCGGTTGGTGGAAATTTCCATTCCCAGGCTACATATTCATTTTTACCTCAATGCAGCTTCCTCTTGGTTTTGTGATTGAGTTATTTTTAGTGAGTTACCAGGCTTCTCCTCATTCCCTGCTTAACTATGCTGCATCTTTTACTTCTCTTTCTCCATTAATTAATTCCCACAGTGCTTTTCGTAAATTCTTCCTTCATACACTGAGGAATATTTTAATTTTTTTATGCATGTGTGCTTTAAAAAAAAAAAAAAAAAAAGTCATGTCCGACTCTGGGACCCCATGGACTGTAGCCTGCCACGCTCCTCTGCCCATGGGATTCTCCAGGCAAGAATACTGGAGTGTGTTGCCTTGCCCTCCTCCAGAGGATCTTCCTGACCTAGGGATCGAACCCACGTCTCTCGTGTCTCCTGCATTGGCGGGCAGGTTCTTATACCACTAGCGCCACCTGGGGATATATCTGGTTTGTCTAGAAATCAGGTATCAGACCTCCCCAAAATCAGATGTTTGATTCCAGGCTTCTATTTCTGTGCCTTATGACACAATTTTAATTAGTTCATTCAGTTCAGTTCAGTTGAGTCACTCAGTCGTGTCCGACTCTTTGCGACCCCATGAATTGCAGCACACCAGGCCTCCCTGTCCATCACCAACTCCCGGAGTTCACCCAGACTCACGTCCATTCTTTAGTTTCTTGGATTTTTATTCTTACTTGACCTGAAAGACCCAATTCCAAAAGAAGAGGGCAGTAGCAATGTTCTGTGCTGATTATGTGTCAACGCTGTACACATTTATGATAAATGATGTCATCCCCATTTTGTAGATGAGTAGACAGAGCTAGTCATGTTAACCACCCCGCTTATACTGCCTGGTAACACCGTTTGGGCTTCCCAGATGGCTCAGCAGTAAAGAATCCACCTGTGATGCAGGAAATACCAGAGATGCAGGTTTGATCCCTGGGTCCAGAAGCTCCCCTGGAGAAGGAAATGGCAATCCACTCCAGTATTCTTGCTGGAAAAATCCCATGGACAGAGGAGCCTGGTAGGCTGCAGTTCATAGGGTAGCAAAGATTTGGACACGACTGAGCATACGTGAGCAACACTGTCTAGTAAAAGTACAATTCTGAGCTAGTTGGAAATTTATTCGTGTAGTTAGAGCTGCTGTAAATCCAAGATAACATTCAATCTTTTGTCATGGTTTAGAAGATGTTAAAGAATTTGACAATAATAAAAGAAATGGATAGGGTGCATTCTGCAATGCTTCGTGTGCAGCAAGTGTTTATCAGGATTGATATTCATTAGTAATCTTATGAGTGGATTTCAGCAAATGACACAGCCAGACCCTTGGACTCCATTCAGTTATATTGTGGTCAGTGGATGGAACAGTCCTAGTAGAGGGCACCATGGATTTTTAGGTCAAAGAGAACTTGATTTGAATCCCAACTTTTCCCTTACTCTTTGGATGACCTTGCAAGCTGCTTAACCCTTCTAACCTCAATATATTCATGTGTAAATGGGAATATTAACACCTCATATTGCTATGGTAATGATTAAATTAAATGAGAAGATGTTTGTAAATTGCTTAGCGCCTTACACACAATATTCAGTAGAATGGCAGGTGTGAATTAACAGTTGTAATCACAGAATCTCTGAGTAGAGAAGGATCTTAGGGTCAGATGGACTGAGTACCTGTTCTGATTCTACGAGCAGTGGCATTAGCCGAGTCATCAGCCTGAGTTTCTATTTCCTCATGTGCACAACAGAGATAATATTTAACAGGAGATTATGATAAAGATTATATGAAATGTTACGTCTGTAAAGTGCCTAGCACTAATTAACCCTCATAACTGGTGATGACCCCCTCCCTTTGTGCTGACAACGTTGGGGGACAGGGTAACTCTAGTTAGAATTGTTACAGCTTTGCTCACACTGAACCTTAGTTTCCGTATGACGTTTGCCAGTTTGGCTCTAATCCTGTGACCTGATTGGGAAAGTTAATTTTGCTCTCAGGGTCATGATTTTGATTAGATCTAGAAATATTGTTAGGACCCTAGCCCACTTGTTTGATTGTTAAGATTAAAATTCTTATTCTTCTACAGTTGATCTTTATCTCCATCTTCCTGGATACATTCTGTGCTGAACAAAAATATTTGTGTACGTGAAAAACAAAAGTTCTAAATCAGAGGAATGTGACAAGGCAGCCTTGTCAGTGGATTGGATGGTTCAGTGCTCTGTGTGCGTGTTGCCAGTGATCCAGAATGTAATATAGAGATCAGTGTTTTAAATAATTTAATGCTAAGTGTGACATTTTAATTTATTTGGTCTCTGCTCCATTCTCCCTTTCTGTCTACCTTCCTGTGAAACACTACAGTTCGAAGTCAGTAAATAACAGTAGTATTATGGTGGGCTTTAAATGTGAAGACAACATGAATAAAGCAGCTGAATAAAGCATTTTCCTGAAGGGAGGGCCCCTTCCTGCAGGGTCTTCCCTGCGGTTTAGGTGCAAAATCCCTTAATCATATACTTAGTGTTTCTATACTCCTTATGTGCAGAGTTATTTGATTTCTGTGGGCCGTTCCTGTGTGCCCTGCATAAATAGCTCTGGGTGAGATTATTACGTATACTGCTAGATCCTACCTAACCTGCTTTTCAGTGTTTTGGACTTGAGAGTGCAGTAGCTGTTCTGATGTGAATAGTCACCTGGTTTTAACATCCAAAGTTGTGTTTGCCACTGGATGCCACATTTTATATTCCACCAGCTTACGGCACCCCACCCCAGTACTTTTGCCCTGGAAAATCCCATGGACAGAGGAACCTGGTAGGCTCCAGTCCATGAGGTCGCTAAGAGTTGGACACGACTGAGCGACTTCACTTTCACTTTTCACTTTCATGCATTGGAGAAGGAAATGGCAACCCACTCCAGTATTCTTGCCTGGAGAATCCCAGGGACAGAGCCTAGTGGGCTGCCGTCTATGGGATCGCGCAGAGTCAGACATGACTGAAGCGACTTAGCAGCAGCAGCAGCAGCAGCAGCTTACAAGTCTATAAATACCACTTTAACTTTCCTTCCTTCTCTCTCAGAAGGAGACTTCATCTCCAGTAGCGATCACCATGGGCATATGCCCAAGGGTGAACTCCTGGGGCCCTCGAAGCAAGATTTCCTTTATAAACACTGTGCTTGTTAAAGAGAGTTAGCCTGCTTGGTGTTCTTTCAGGAGCACTGGGAAAGCATTTTACCTCAAGTTCTTTTCTCTGCTAATGATACAGTTGATTCCTCTGGGGTCCACATCTCTCCTTCCCAAACCCCATGTTTCTGTGGAGGGACAGTACTTAAGTCCCTGCTACTTGATTACTATTCCATCCAGTCCCTTTAACTTGCCCCCTTTTCCAGAGCTGTAGAAGGGATGCTAAGACAGGGGTGGGTTCCCATTGGTCTGGAGTCCCTGAAACAAGGGTATCAGGCCCAGAAATCCAATTAGAGCCTGAAGTGCCGGGGTTCCACTGTGTTTAGAGCCTTTGGGTAGAAGGGGACAAGGCCCAGTCCTGAGAAGGAGGCAGCGTTTCCCATCGTGATCAGATATAAGTCACAGCCTTCTCAGATGATCTGGTAATTGAAAATTCTTTCAATTATAAAAATACTGCTTTTCTCTTTCTGACTTATTCATTCTGTATAACAGGCTCTAGGTTCATCCATCTCACTAGAACTGACTCAAATTCATTCTTTTCTATGGCTGAGTAATACTCCATTGTATATATGTACCACAGCTTTATCCATTCATCTGTCAATGTCATCTAGGTTGCTTCCATGATCTAGCTATTGTAAATAGTGCTGCTATGAAAGTGTATGGCAGAAAACAACACAACATTGTAAAAATTAAAAAAAAAAAAAAAACCATAGATAACTGGTCTGGGGTGGGTGCGGGGACTTACAGCCTCCAACAATTTGGAGTGTACAGCCTATATCCCACTGTGCTTAACTTGTGTCTCTTTGGAGGGCTCTGCCTCTCAAAATGGACTGGGTTCCAGGTATGCACTTACTAGCTGTGAGACTTTAGGGAAGTCGCAGTACTTTGAACCTGATTTCCTCATATGAAAATGAATATGTAGTATTCCTACTCTCCACCTTGCCAGGTCGTTATGAGGAAATTGAGACGAGGGCTTCATCTAAGCATTTGACAAACACGTAACAAACCCCAAGAAGGACTTACGCTAGGACAAAGACGCGACGTGGTCCCCTATCTAGGGAGAGAAAGAAAGCAGTCTTCTAAGCAAAGAAGATTCTGTCTCGCCTGTCATAATCTCAGGGTGTGGATATGTGTGGATACAGTACTTGGTATGTGTGGATACCTAGTGTGGATACAGTATTTGTTCAGTGGTCACGTGTAGTGTGTTTTGTACTGTAATGTTGTATGTGACTCCATAGGGGACCATAGAAAGATGGTGGTGCTTCCATAATAAATGCAGAAAGACCTCCTCACAGAGATAATGTTTGAGTTGGACCATAATGGATGAGTAAAGTTTTATGAAAAATTTAATATGTTGCCCATGTTTATTTTTCTTTTTTTTTTTTTTTGCATTTCACAATGGGCTGTCACTGCTCAACAAACTGGCATCTGAGAAGCACTCTTTGATTTTAACTTGTCCATTCATCCTCATAAACTCACCTCACTAATGTGTTTATAGATATTTTTTAGCAGGCTTGTTTTTAGATGAACGTTTTCAGAATATAAAATTTTATAATGAAAAGCCTTCTAATTTATCTGAGCCCCTTTTAAAAAACCTGGTACTACTGCACTTTAAATTAAGGCCTGCTTTGTTTTTAGGGCTGGCGTTTGTTCCTAATGGCAGGGTAATTATAGTGCATGGGAACACTCAGTGAATCGGAACATACTTCTATAGATGTTGAAATAGAATTAGTTCTTTTGAGGCGGGGACAGGAGAAAAGTCACAGACAATGAGACAGATTTTTCCAGAGGGCAGGCTGACAGAAGGAATGTGTCCCTTAGGGGACATTGGTTAATGGACTCTGTTTCTTACAGTTGCATTGTGTAAAAAGTTCTGGTCCTTAGAAAAAAAATGTCATGTGAGGAAAATGGCAAAAATTAATTCAAAGGGCATACATAACCTTAGATCTTGCTCCTTATTACCGTTTTATGTCAATATTATATTATTGGCTAAATATTTCCCTTGCAGGGTTGAAGGATGTGATTATATGGACTTTGTGTTTATAAGACAAAATAGTTACTCATATGAGTTATATGGTAGAGACTCCTCTTCAGTGAATATTCTTGGGAGATTAATTCTTTAAGCACAGAAGCTTCTAATTCTGAACATTCTAATAATAGACACTTTAAAAATCAGGAAATGCTTCACACTTTGGATCAAAGTAAATGCAAAATAATTTAGTCTTCTTGATGCCTTTAGGATTATTGTGATGGGTGTCAGTTACTACCTTGAATGCTCTGGAGAGATGTTCAGGGTTGCTTGAAATGGTCCAAGAGAGTGTGGTGGTTTATGAGTAGAGGAAATGGTTGGTTTTTATATTTTTCTGTTTCTTTTTTCATCATCCATTGTGTTTTATGTCATGCTTTTTCCTGTTCCTCAACCTTGCCTTTTTCCATTGACTTCTTTTCCACAGCAGATAAGCATGATTTGTTAGCCCCATCTTTTATAAAACCCTGCTTGTATGTCTCCTGATGGAATCAACACTCCCTAGGAAGTATTCTTTCTAAAATATTGACCCTGAATCTAATCAAATCTCTACATCCAATTACCAAGATACAGGATGCAGAGGAATAAAATAAATTTTAAATGATACTTCAAGGATGCAGTCAGCAAAATTAAACAAAATGAAACAACTTTACAGAATAAATCAGTAAGGGAGTTTAAAAGAAAAAAAGACAGACATGCAGGGGGAACCTGTGGACTAAGAGACTATAGAGCCTCATCAGTCAGTACAATGTGTGCACCTTATTTGGATCCTGATTTAACTGAACTGAAAATAAAATGAAAAAATATGAGGCAGTTGGGGCAAGTTGAACACTAACTGGGTACCTGATGATTTTAAGGATATATTATTATTTTTTAAGATGTGATGATGCTGTCGTGGCTATGTATTTTTTAATATATAGTCCTTTTGTAGGTAGATACTGATATTTAGGAGAGCGCCGAAGAATTGATGCTTTTGAACTGTGATGCTGGAGAAGACTCTTGAGGGTCCCTTAGGCTGCAGGGAGATCCAGCCAGTCCATTTTGAAGGAGATCATTCCTGGGTGTTCATTGGAAGGCCTGATGTTGAAGCTGAAACTCCAATACTTTGGACACCTGATGTGAAGAGCTGACTCATTTGAAAAGACCCTGATGCTGGGAAAGATTGAGGGCAGGAGGAGAAGGGGACGACAGAGGATGAGATGGTTGGATGGCATCACCGACTCAATGGACATGAGTTTGGGTGGACTCCAGGAGTTGGTGATGGACAAGGAGGCCTGACGTGCTGTGGTTCATGGGGTCATGGAGAGTCCGACATGACTGAGCGACTGAACTGAACTGAAATTATATGAGTTTACAATTCTTGAAGTTCAGACACAGGTTACAAGGGGCTCCGTTATACTGTTGCCTCTACTTTGAATATGTTAGAAATTTTCCATAAAATTAAAAAAAAAAAAAAAAAAAGCCGCCAAACTAAAACTCTGCTTTGTGGCCCAGTGCTGTTGATCTATACTACCCACAGTTTCATGTACATTTATAGAAGGAGTGATATGTAGTCACTGTGGAGCATAGGTTTTCTCGGCAGTTCTTGCAGTTTCTTTTGGACCCTATTTTGTAATTATCTCCTTCCTAAGCCCTCTTCTCTTCTTACTTTATACTAGGAACACTTAATCTGTGAGTTGATAGATGAATTTCCTCTAAATCATGCCTTTTCTGTATTTGCAAATGTGCATTTTTAGAGATTAGGCTCATGGCATCAATCAGCATTTTAAGGGTCCATGATTGTAGAAAGTCAAACACCCGCTACTGTCTGCTTTGCTTAATAGTCGCATTCATGGGATTTTCTCCTACTTGCATATTTCCTGGCTTATGTCTGTTCTCTAGGCCACAACTTTGTCCTGTGCTTCAGTCCTGTCCATTCATTTGTCTCCTCTTTTTCTCCACTAACACCTCAAAGATAACATTTGGTTGATGGTTTTAACCTTTCACCCAATTGCTCTTCATGCCAAATACCTCTCAATTAGCCTAGATTTCACTTCCTTCCTTAATGAACATCTGCACGTAAATAGTCATCAGACTCCTATTATTTTACCTCCAAAATGATATTTTTTGTGTCCTTTTCTTACTTGGTTCAGTGTTTGGATGTGGATGCTCACCATCTCTCCTCTGGCTATTAAACTGCTACTGGAATCCTTCATACCAACCTCCTTGCCCTTAGCCCAGCCCCTTCTGTTCCCAGAAATGACATTACTAACACAAAAATCTGATCATTTCACCCCTCTGTTGATCCAGCCCCTGTCTCCCTACGCATTCTCATTTCCTGACACTCCCTCTTCAGACCTATTTATTTAGAGCATGACATCCTTGTCAAATCTGCTAAACTTTGCTCATATCTTCACTCTGCATGGAGGTCAGCACCTCTTCCACCACCCTACCTTGCTCATCTTGTCAACATGAGAAATGCTGCTTTATCCTTCAAGTCCTTAGGGGGACTCTTCTCTGAGAGGTGTCCTGGATGGTCCTTTTAGAGTACTTGGGACCTTCTCAAATGCTCAGTCTGCCATTTGCACAAACTGTCATTAAGTGGTGTTGTTTTTAGTTGCTTTTTAATTGTTACAGGGTGTAAGCTAACCTTTTAGTACCTTCATCGCATCTGTTTTTACAGTGCTGTGGTAGTTTCTGCTGTGCAGTGAAGTGAATCAGCTGTCTGTATACATATATCCCATCTCCCTGGACCTCTCTCGCCCATCCCACTCCTCTAGGTCATCACAGAGCACTGAGCTGAGCGCCCGGCGCTGGACAGCAGCTTCCCACGAGCTACCTATTCACACATCGTAGTGTGTGCGTGTCACTCCCAATCTCCGAATCCTTCCAACCACCACCCCGCTCCGCTACATCCACATGTCCTTTTTCTGCATCTGTGTCTCTATTTCTGCCTTGGAAATAGGTTGATCTGTACCATTTTTCTAGATTCCACATATATGTGTTAATATACCATGTTTGTTTTTCTCTTTCTGACTCAACTTCACTCTGTATTGGATACCCTGTAGCTTTTGCCCAGTCCTGGGGGCATGAGTGTAGAATAAGTGCTTGCTGAATGTGTGCTGACATAGGTCTCCAGAGACCGTCTTCCATTCACATGGCTGCCACCTAGAGCTCTTTTGAGATTTTGAGAGGGAAACCTCAGGCCTCCTTTTCTCTTGGACCCCATTTCCTGAAGAGAGGTGTCTTGAGTGGCCACTGGGAGGGGTAAACTTTCCGAGGAGAAGTTTTCTCTTTGATGACTTGATTATTTCCCTGTCTTTCTAGGTTCTTCTGTTCCCTCCCACTTCTTGTCTCCTTTAAAAAAAAAAACAAAAACTGAAGTGTAGTTGATGTACAACATTATGTAGGTTATAGATGTACAATATAATGATTGACAATTTTTAAAGGTTATACTCCATTGATATTTGTTATAATATATTGGCTCTACTTCTGTTCTTTCCCCTTTCTTAGTGACCTCTTTGAAATATGTGACCACTGGGTCTGAAATAAGACTACTCTCTTCCTAAACTTCCTACCTACATATATGTATTTTTTAAATGAATTAAGGTGATTGAATTTTATTTTTAACCTATTTGGTAGTATTTTTAGGGTTTAACTCTCTTACTACCCAGGAGCCACTGAACTCAATATTGGGGTGTATGTGTATGTGTGTGTTAGTTGCTCAGTCGTGTTTGACTCTTTAAGACCCCATGATTGTAGCTCACTAGGCTCCTCTGATAGCATATTGAAAAGCAGAGACATTACTTTGCCAACAAAGGTCTGTCTAGTCAAGGCTATGGTTTTTCCAGTGGTCATGTATGGATGTGAGAGTTGGACTGTGAAGAAGGCTGAGCTCCGAAAAATTGATGCCTTTGAACTGTGGTGTTGGAGAAGACTCGAGAGTCCCTTGGACTGCAAGGAGATCCAGCCAGTCCATTCTGAAGGAGATCAGCCCTGGGATTTCTTTGGAAGGAATGATGCTGAAGTATGAAGTATGAATGATGATGATCTGGTACTATGGCCACCTCATGTGAAGAGTTGAGTCATTGGAAAAGACTCTGATGCTGGGAGGGATTGGGGGCAGGAGGAGAAGGGGATGACAGAGGATGAGATGGCTGGATGGCATCACTGACTCCATGGACGTGAGTCTGAGTGACCTCCGGGAGTTGGTGATGGACAGGGAGGCCTGGCGTGCTGCAGATCATGGGGTCGCAGAGTCGGACGCGACTGAGCAACTGAACTGATTGACTGAGGCTCCTCTGTCCATGGAATTCTCCAGGCAAGAATACTGGAATGGATTGCGATTCCCTTCTCCAGGGAATCTTCCTGACCCGGGGATCGAACCCGAGTCCCCTGGATTGCCGGCAGATTATTTACCATCTGAGCCACCAGGGAAGCCTCGACATTGGTAATGGAGCCTTTTTCCGAGAAAATTGTAATTTGAATTTTCTGAGAACAGTTTCAATCAGAAAGCTTTGCCAATGACCATAACATCATCTCAAAATTAAAATTTCTATTGCTGAAATATTTACAAATGAACGTATTAGCTGCTGTGAGGTTGTGTCTAACTGTGGCTCTGCATACACTTTTCCTCCAGTGTTTAGTAACCTCATTCTGCCAGGTCCATGGTGGAAAAGAAAGGGTCTGCTAGCCCTTAGGCATGAAAATGGGAAAGCAAGGCTTCCGTGGGATCTGGGGCTTCACATAAAAGTCTTCCTGCCCAGTGTGCAGCGTGTAGGTAAAAGGGAGAAGACAAGATGGAGGGAGATTATCTTCATGGTGGAATTAGAATGTGTGGTGGCTTCATTCCAGGCATGTGAGTCAACTGTGCAGTGAGGCTGTAGGTGGGGACCTGGTACAGCCATGGAGAAGATGGTGCAGAGAGGTTGCATGGAAGGTTTATCACTTAGAGTTCCATCAGAGAAGCACCCCTTTACTAGATTCCCTGGGGTCAGTGAAATGGATAGCGCAGTCTACACTGTGTGCAGGCCTCTCTGGGGCCCTCCAAGCCCAGTGCTCCTCCAGGTAGGGTGCTCATCACTGCCCTTTCCTGGGTTCCCCCTGATCCCAAACAGAACTTGCTAGGTCTCTAGCCAGCTAAGGTGGAACACTAAATCAGGGAAGGGTATTAATAATGGTAGAGTATGTTGTTTGTCCAAAAAATATGTGCATTTAGTGGTTGTCAGCAGTGCTTTAGGGACTTCCCTACTGGTTCAGTGGCTCAGACTCTGCATTCCCAATGCAAGGGACCCAGGTTTGATCCCTGCTTAGGGAACTAAATCCCACATGCTGCAACTAAGGCCCGGTGCAGCCAAATAGATTAACTAATTAAAAAAGACCAAAACAAAACAATGCTTTAATGCAATGTATGAGAAATCTGGAGTTTAATGGTGATAAGGAGCAGAGGTGATATTCCCAGTGAGGTACCCACCTTGTATTTTGTGACATGCTCAAAAGGTGTATATCACAAGACACACACACACACACACACACACACACACACAGCTAGATAAAGGTTACCAAAATAAACATATAAGCAAATTGCCTGTCCTTTTGCTTTAACTTTCCTGTGCTCTGCTATGTCCATATCAATATTAAACTTAATTAAATTTCATCTGGATGAAAGGCTTTATAAAGGTCAGGAAGAAAACCTAACTCAGTTTTCTGTGCTAATGAGTTCTTTTATTCTTTAAAATGAGAATTGAGGATGGAGAGAAAAGAAGTGTCAGTTGATCTCTGAATTCACCAGCATAAAAATTGCTTGTTACAGCTCTGATTAAAAAAAAAAAAAAAGAATTACACAAAAATAATCACCATGCCCTTTTCTTTTTAAAATTATATATTTTTACCCAATTTTGGAACTCAGGTTTTAATCTCAGTCTGCTCATCCAGAGTTGTAATATTGTGCTTTGTGGCTCTAAAAAACTCTACACATGCACAAAAAAACTTAGGCATGGATACACAGTATATTCAAAAACAAATGAATTAAAAGTTAGCAGCTGTATTTACCTTCAAGTTCTTGCACACTGGAGGCCTATTCTGCTCCAAGTTCACCAAAAGGGCATTAGCAAATGATAAGCATCTGAAAGCTAAAGTTTTCCATGATTATAAACTTCATGAGCAAATGCTCTATTGAGTGATTTCATGCTTTACAAATAATTTTGGTTTTAGAAATAAATGTTAATGTTAGTCTGTTATTGGAGATGAATAAAACCACCAGTCAATCCCCATGTGATCTTTGGCTGTCCTTGGAAGGTGAAATATTTTGTGACATTGACATCAGAAGTTGAAGCCAACTCCTTATATGAAATTTCCCTCTGGATAGTGTATAGATGCATCTTTAACTCCTAGAGTGTGTGTGTGTGTGTGTGTGTGTGCAATGCAAGTGTTCCTGGTGAAAATTTTATGGAATGCTTCTTGGATGGAGCTTACATCTCAATAACAAGATAGACGGTTCGGTTGGCAAGAGCAATGGTATCACCACTATGTCTCCGTGCGTGCGTGCTTAGTTGCTTCAGTCGTGTCCAACTCTTTGTGACCCTATGGACTGTAGCCTGCCAGGATCCTCTATCCATGGGATTCTCCAGGCAAGAACTGGAGTAGGTTGCCATGCCCTCCTCAAGGTGATCTTCCTGACACTATCTCCTATGAAAGGCTCATTCCCTTTAAAAAGATTTTGGTTTCTGGACTCCCCAAAGCCTGCTGCTGCTGCTGCTGCTGCTGCTAAGTCGCTTCAGTCGTGTCTGACTCTGCGATCCCATAGACGGCAGACCACCAGGCTCCCCTGTCCCTGGGATTCTCCAGGCAAGAACACTGGAATGGGTTGCCATTTCCTTCTCCAATGCATGAAAGTGAAAAGGGAAAGTGAAGTTGCTCAGTCGTGTCCAACTCTTAGCAACCCCATGGACTGCAGCCCACCAGGCTCCTCTGTCCGTGGGATTCTCCAGGCAAGAGTACTGGAGTGGGGTGCCATTGCCTTCTCCCCCAAAAGCCTAGAGCAGAGCAAAATTCCCCCTCTTTGCAATTGTGGGAATGAGACCAGCGGTCTTAGCAGTCCAAAGGGAAAACACGCTTCTGACGTCATTGGCGGGGTCACCAGCAGGTATGGGTCATTAGATAATGTTGTATTTGTCCCAAGCAGCAAAATTAAGGGTTGCCCCCAAATTAAGTTCTGTGGTTTTCTACTTGTGAAATCAGATCATATTGCCTTGTGTATTCTTAGTCTGACCCCAGCATAGCCAGATGGCAGGAGAGGGTGTGCCCACCACACGTGTTGTTGGCACGTAGGCGGGCTGTGATCTGTGTACCTTTTCACGGTCAGGTCTGTGGGGTAGCTGATGGCTCAGAACAAACTTTGATTGGCCTTTTTGTAGCTAAATAATACACAAGAAGTTCTGTGAGTCACTTTATTTATGGTGTCACACAGGATCGCTGGGATTATTCAGGTTATACAAGGTAGGAACAAAATCTGTTTCTTGCTTGTTGATTCTGCCTGTCCTTTCTTGAGCTCTCTCTGTCTTTCTTGTGACCCAGAACAGTTTTATTATAAACTGCTCTAGCTGATGAGCAATTTTGAAGGCCTTTAAAACATTTAGTAGCTTTGCCTCACCTCTATTGTTTGTGCCTTAAAAGCTTTCCACGGCCTCATGAGTGGAAAACTTTCAGTTAAAAGGAGCATAAAACGCTTTGCTAAGAGGATTGCTGTGTTCCAGGGGCCACTGGTCCCTACTCAGCTAGGATCATTTCCTCCTCAATGGTAAACCAGCTGCATTAGGAGCCACAGCCTGTTTCTAGAAAAATCTTAGCACTGGAAAATATACTCTGAAATATTTCTTAAGTGGTGAGGACCATAACCCACATCAGTTTGGGGCGAAGAAGCCCCGAGTTGTGTTGTAGCCAAATTCATCTGGAAGAACTGAGCCCCGTTCAGGCTTCCAGCAGTTCTACCAGCAGAGATGAGAACTTTGTATTAACTGATGTTTGCGCTTGTGGAGCCCCAGGTAAACGCAACATTGCCTGGAACGCAGGTAGAACGCAAAGCCACGCTTCTACCTGTGTTTTGCTTTTGTTTTGAGATTCTTTGTTTGCTTTCCGTAAGATTTTAAAGTATTGACTTATAGTTCAGCAACACTTTTTTGCTAGATCTGCCTTTTTCAGAAAGCTACTGTTTCGTTTTCCTAAAGGAAACAACCCAGGGTAAACATGGGTCCACCTTTCAGTGTTTTTGTCTTTTCCTTTGTTTGCTGAACCTTTGTTAATATCCTCTTTTGTTCCAAAGCCTTGATATTTCTTGACATTGCCACCTAGTTTAGTTTTTAATCTCTGAAGAAATCTCAGGCCAGACTGGTTTTTTATTGGGTTATTTGTTCATAACTGCAGTGTTTGACTTGCTCTTCAAGAAATAGCTGTTCGTTTTATGTGTGAAACTTCAGGGATTAAGGGACAGCGAGTGCCACGTACTCTGCAGTTTTTGTCTACCTAAATTAGACTTCAAGGAAGCTGCTCTCCTGGTTTCCCCAGAATGTGCTTTTAAATTGCAGTTTTGAAAAGTCTCAACTCTGAAAGAGAAGAGAGATTATATTTAATCTTTCTGGCAGTTGGAGAAAGATTGAATTTCTTTTTAAACTTGAAAACAAGAAACAAAGTATTGTATGGATAGAAGGTTAAGATGTATCATGTCAGGACTCCAAGTGCTTTATACTAAATAATATATCATGAGCAGCAGATCCATGAGGAAAACTCTAAAAGTTGTGTATAGGATGAGTTTCTTTCATTTTATTTATGCTTGGTAAGACAGTAAGTGGGGAATAGCATGTATTTAAAACTCAATACTTATCCAGTCATTGAAGCTGAGAATCAAAGGAAAGACTAGGAATATTTCAAGTTTTGATATATTTGATACACTTCATTCAGTAAGATATGGTTCAGTTGATTAGGAGCTTTCAGTTTTGTATTGTTGTTCAGTTGCTAAGTCGTGTCTGACTCATTGTGACCCCATGGACTGTAGCACGCCAAGCTTCCCTGTCCTTCACTGTCTCCCAAAGTTTGCTCAAGCTCATGTCCTTTGAGTCAATGATGCCATCCAACCATCTCATCCTCTGTCACCCCCTTCTCCTCCTGCCTTCATTTTCCCCAGAATCAGGGTCTTTTCCAATGAGCCAGGTTTTTGCATCAGGTGGCCAAAGTATTGGAGCTTCAGCTTCAGCATCAGTCCTTTCAGTGAGATAATCTGTTATCAGAGTTGATGTAAATCTAATCAGTAACTACAGTCACAGATACCTAGAGGTCAATTAATGGTAAGTCCAACAGCAGTGGGCAACACAACCCATGTGAAAAAGACAGGATCTCTCAAAGTGGTCTGGTATCATGGTATTGTTTCTCTAAATTCCTTAGAATTATAAATTACTGATCCCAAACAAGTGCAAACTGTCTTCAGATACTTGCATTCTTTGAAGGAATTCAGTTCAGTTCAGTTCAGTTGCTCAGTCGTGTCCGACTCTTTGCGACCCCATGAATTGCAGCATTCCAGGCCTGCCTGTCCATCACTAACTCCCTGGAGTTCACTCAGACTCAGGTCCATCGAGTCAGTGATGCCATCCAGCCATCTCATCCTCTGTCATACCTTTCTCCTCTTGCCCTCAATCCCTCCCAGCATCAGAGTCTTTTCCAATGAGATAACTCTTCGCATGAGGTGGCCAAAGTACTGGAGTTTCAGCTTTAGCATCATTCCTTCCAAAGAAATCCCAGGGCTGATCTCCTTCAGAATGGACTGGTTGGATCTCCTTGCTGCTGCTGCTGCTGCTAAGTCGCTTCAGTCGTGTCCGACTCTGTGCGACCCCATAGACGGAAGCTCATCAGGCTCCCCTGTCCCTGGGATTCTCCAGGCAAGAACACTGGAGTGGGTTGCCATTTCCTTCTCCAATGCAGGAAAGTGAAAAGTGAAAGTGAAGTCGCTCAGTCATGTCCAACTCTCAGCGACCCCATGGACTGGAGCCCACCAGGCTCCTCCGTCCATGGGATTCTCCAGGCAAAAGTACTGGGGTGGGGTGCCACTTAGGGGGTAGTAAATATATTTATTTCATAAAGGCTCTTTTTAGTTACATCCTTATTTCAAAATAGTCTAGCATCTGAAAGTGGGAGTTAGAATTTAATGGAGTGTGATATATTGTTTATGTCTATTATTCTATCCTGTGATCTGAATTTTGAATTCCTCAAAGTTCCATTGTTAAAGAGCATATGAGTATTTGTAGGTTTGTCCCTAAGCTGACCTTTTAAAAGGCCAAGAGAGCCCTCTCCTTGGTGTCAGTGTCGTTGTATTGTCTCAAAATTTGGAAGGAACAACCTCTAAGGTAACATTCAGCTACAAATATAAGGCAACCTGTCTTGTAATTCAGCTTTTAAATAATATCTGTTAGACTAGCACTTCTGAAACTTCTATATGCATAAGAGTCACTGGGGATTTTGTTAGAACTGCGCATACTGAGATCCAAGGTGGAGCCCGAGATTCTGTTTTCCTGAAAAGATCCCCAGTGGATCCCAATCCTGCTGGTCCCTAGGTTACATTTTGAGAAACAAAGTCTTAGAAAGTAGCTGTGAGGTGGCCAGCTTCCCTCCCCTACCCCCAAATTGAAAACTTTATTTATTTATTTATATTGAAGTATAGTTGGTTTATAATATTGTGTTGGTTTCAGTTGTATAGCAAAGTGATTCGGTTTTATATATATATATATTCTTTTTATGCATTCTGCCTATGACATTTTGTTGGCTCCAGTATTTTTCCCTCTTTGGAGAAGGCAATGAAAATACAACTATAAATGGTTACCTTTGGGGATTGCTAATATTAAGATTTACCATAAACTCTTTTTCACATTGACCACGTAAAGCTCCATGTCATTCTTGTTCCCATCAGATCTCATACACCTAAAATGACTCCTGACCCATGATGGGCCTCGAATAAATACCCACTGAATGAGGTCATCATTCGATGAATGCATCACATTCTGATTTTGGGATATTATGAATACTCTTCATTTTGAGTTTTCACTGTTGAATTTTCACTAGACCCTAAGAACACATCAAGAAGCTATGTAATTCTCTGATGTGTATAGTGTGTTTAGTTACTCATGTTCTCTTTCCCTCTTTTACAGCCTTCTGTCCCCTTTGGCTCTTAACCTTTACAGATTGAAAAAGACTTATTTTATCAACCTTTCCAAAACTCTGAGCCTTTTCATTTTGTTCTGTTGTTTCTGTTTATACATTCAGCATGTCACTTGTGTTCTGATCAGCAGAACTGATAATACTGTATCACAAATACAGTACTATGGCTTGTACATGATGAGGTCAGAGCATAAGAAACCCTTTATGCTGAGTTTCCAATAAACTTTCTGGTGATAACCAAAAAAAGGCAGCTACATAATTCTGTGTGTATATGCTAGAGTGTGTGTGTGTACATACACTGGAACTTGGTTCTTACTTGCTGTGAGTTGTCAGGTTGACACCTGATCTCTTTTCATAGCTTCCTGCTTAAATTAACTTCCTCTTTTATTAACACAGTTAGGTAATTTCATTATCATAGCTAACAACTTGAAGGCAATATCAGGAGTTTACTTCTGCAATAGAAACTTGATGATCTTCAGAAAGGTTATGATATGTTTATACTTTTTCATAATAAAATATGGGGCTTCCCCAGTGGTTCAGTCAGTAAAGAATCTGCCTGTGATGCAGGAGACTGCCTATAATGCAGGAGACACAGGTTCAGTCCCTGGGTCAGGAAGATGCCCCCGAGAAGGAAATGGTGACCCACTCCAGTAGTCTTGCCTGGAAATCCCCTGGACAGGAGTCTGGCAGGCTACAACTGCAGGAGGCTGCAAAGAGTCAGACATGACTGAGTGACTAAACGAACCATCGCCACCATAATAAAATATTCCCACTCTTCCTCTTTAGAAACGATGATGATAACACAAGTCCCAGATTTGATATCTTTATGTTAAAATTCTCCAAGTAGCCACTCAGATCCCGCCTTCTGCATAGTCTTCCTTAAATCCATCCAGGCTTCCTTTGTAACTTGGATTAATGCTAGCCGTATCCACCATCTTATAGTATCGCAGTCTCTTACTCATCTATTATTGTCTAACGATCACTCCATTGGAGATAAATACTTTTATCCAGATGTGCCCCATCTAGTGCTGGCCCACAGCACCAGTAAATGTTGACTGAAAAATTGAACGAATGGTCACAGTGTTTGGAAAGAGAGAGAAGACTAAACCACGCAGTACCTATCGGGCACAACTTTCTGTAGAGGTGATGATGATCATTTGGTTTAATGTTATCCCTTTCCTTATTGTTATGATAACATTGCTGCCAGTATGTTAGAGTTGTTAAGTAAATACTCCACAAGAAAATGGGGTTGTTGTATAAATCAGTAAGCTGCAGATATTTACAGTGTGTTCTGAATTTAATTCTTACTCATAACCCTAACCCTAACCTGTTGGGGACACAGAAGTGACTAAAATTGTATCTGTCATCTTGAGAGGAAAGTTGGCACATTCAACAAATACGTACTGAGCAAAGGTAAATAACACTGCTTACCTGCTTTTAAGAAGCTTATGCTCTCGTGCCTTGTAGACTAACACCAAATAGGCTGTAAGGGGCTCTGTGTTGGAGAAGCAAGCAAAATGCTGCAAGAACCCAAAGGAAAGACATGGATTCCAGCTGTGGGGAGCAGAGGCCAACTAGTAGACTAGAGTATGTTTTGACATAGATTCCATCTCTCTTGCTTTCTGAAGTAGGATCAATATGGCACAGGCAGTCTGGCCTCTCTGTGATCATCCACGTGAACACTGGTTTGGGGGCTCAGTCGCCCGAAAGCTGCTGTCCCTGCACTGCATTGCTCAGACTCTTCTGGACTCTTGCATCTGCTCGTAGTTCTTTTGTGCCTCTTTCATGGGAATCTTGCCAGCTGTCAGTGCACTTACTTCCCCATCTTCAGTCTGATTTGTTATGGGCTGTAACAGATAAAGGGAAAGTGGGATTGCATCAGTTTTGAGCGTCCTGAAGCAATTTTATGGGAGTGAAGGTTAGTGTAAATATTCTTTAGGCAGTCATAGCCATGTTTATCATCTAATGGCATGTATACTTCCTGATACGTATTCCCTTATTTATAATGAGAGTTATCTTCTAGTCAGTGCTTGGTAACATGCTGGTTGCTTTGCAGACATTGCTTCAAATGTTCAGAGCTACCCTACGGTAGATGGTGTTTATATTCATTTTATAGAAGAGGAGACTGAAATTTAAAAGGTTAATTAACTTTCCCTGGGTCCCATAGCTGGTAAATAGTAGATCCTATTTGTTTCCAAATCTGTCTGACTCCAAAGCACAGGTTCTTTTAACTGCTCCATCCTGCTTCTGGTGGAGTTGAGTGTCCTGTGCCAGGTGAGGGGAATAGTTGGACTCAAGGAGACTCAAGGATCTGCCCTCATGGAGCTTTGACTGGGGACCAAAGTCTGGTGACTCATATGGTTAAGAATTTGCCTGCGATGCAGGAGACCCACGTTCAATATCTGGGTTGGGAAGATCCCAGGGGGCAGGGAATGACAACCCACTCCAGTGTTCTTGCCTGGAGAATTCCGTGCACAGAGGAGTCAGTGGGGTCACAAATAGTCAGACTTGACTACGCAACTAATACTTTCACTTTCAAAGTATTTGAAGCCTAGATAACTGATCCCAGCAGAGGAACTATTACTATTTTGTGGTAATTACAGCAGAGTCAAAACCGTATCCATTTACAAATCAGGACAGATTGTTCCAGTGGTGTTTGTCCTTTTGTCGGTCTTTTGCTAATATTTGCTTCTCTTTGGGAATTTACCCAAAGATTGATAGGGGGAAAGGGTTTGTTACAACCTTCTAATCACTCATTCATCTCTGTTGGTCCCACTGAGCAAAGACACAAAAGGAACCTTCTCTCAAGGAGTTAACATACTGCTAGATCTAGACTATTTGAAGCAATAAAAAGACTATATAGTATGCTCTGCACGTGTACACTGAATAGTAAATGGATATGGTTTTGACTCTGCTGTAATTTGAAACAACTCCAAGTATTCCAGTTTAACATCTTCATTTATTTACACCAACTCTGGCTTTTACAACAGTCTGGCTTGTTGCCAGTTATCACAAGAGATTGGAAATTTCTCATAGCAAAATTAATTTTAATTCATGACTAAATATATGCCATGAAGAGAATTTTAAAAGAATCCAAATTAGACTAATTCAGAATTTAAAAGACCTTAAAGTTTGTGTCAGGAAACAAAATGATGATAGAATTTTGGAACCTCAGAAAGAGTGAGAAATTAACTCTTGCATAAATGAGTCTGCATAGAATTTAAATAAATAAGAGGCAGGACTTCGCTAGTGGTTCAGTGGATAAGACTTTGCCTTCCAGTGCAGGAGGTATGAGTTTGATCTATGGTTGGGGGGAGCTAAGACCCCACAGGCCTCGTCAAAAAAACCAAAACTTAAAACAGGAGAAATATTGTAACAGATTCAATAAATACTTGAAAAATAGTCCACACCAAAAAAAGAAATCTTTAAAAAGTGTTAGAGTAGTGTTTGTATTTTTATTAAGTTTCTCTGTTTTAGAGGGGAATTCTATCAAAGATTTTGCCATTTCTTAAATAAAGTATATGTTTGAACAAAACCCAGGGAATCTTATTAATAATTATATCTACTTAAACATGATTTGACAGCATTCTATAGCTGTTATATTGTGTTTGTTGTTATGAAATACTTCTGTTTCAATATCTTGATACCTTTTAGGGGAATGTTGACATGATAGACTTTTCCAGGGTCCTAAATTTTTACTGCCAGCTTAGACCATCTTCATTAGAAGGCTGGATCAGGAAGTGGACTGGGGAGTAATTTGTTTCAGTGAATAGCTTGACATTTAAGAAATTTATTACCTTAACAGAATGGGCTTTGTTTTTTCAACAAATGAGTTGTTCCTGGAGCAAGTGAAGGGCAAGTCAGACTCTTTTAAGGTTTGCCTTAACACTTTTAGGTCAAAGACTACAACACGTGAAACCTATACCCGTAGAGAATTGATGCCAGTTATAAAAATGCCTCATTTGGACTGCGGAATACTAAAGAAACTGCACACAGCTTTCCTTGTTTATTTCCCAGCAACTGAATGACTTTGCTTTCTCATCGGAGGGTTTTATAACTGTTTGTTGTGCTCTGTGTAGGTCTAAGATCCCAAAGCTGCTCTAGGATTGTTATAGCCATTATCTACATCTTCTCCACTTTTAAGATTCATGCTACGTGGCAAACGTGTGTGGAACACCTTCTGTGTATCAGTCATTGGAGGAGAGATTTTTTTTTTTAGTGAATCAGAGTCCCTCGTGGATAGTTTGGGAGACCAACATAGCAGGCAGTGCGGACATGGTGTGGAAAGTACTGGAATTGCTGAGAGAGAGCACGTGGGCAGAGATCGCAGAGAGTTCCTAGGCACTGGACACCCCGAGTAGAGTCTAGAGATTGAGTGGACCTTGCAAGAAAAGCGGTCATTAAAACTTTCGCATCCTTCGCCTTCTCTTTCCTTTTTACTTTTCCCTTTTCCTCTGGCTGCTGCCATTCTCCTCCACCCCGACAGCTGCTCAGCCTGTCTGCTCCTTGCACCCCATCTCTCTCCAGCTCTTTCGGTGATCCTTCAGGACTTTTCCACACTGGGACTCCCCAAGCAGCTCCCTCCACAAAAGGGAGAGCAGAACGTACAAGGGAGCAGGAGAGGGCCACGCATTTCCTCTCTTGTGATGCTGGAAGCTGTCACTGCTTTTCTCTAGATGTCTTAGAGACACATTTCATTCCAGATCATCTTGGTAAGGTAGTGATAGAAATAGATTAGGGGGTGGGGACTGGCAAGCCATGGAGGGAAGTGACTCAGTGTGACCCCCAATCCCAGTGTTCTCTCTGCTCCTTCGAGCGGCTGATACCATTGTCAGGAGAAGCAGGCTCCTTTGTGGGTGTTTACATCCCCAGTAAAACACAGCTTCAGTAGACATTCAATAGAAATTGAGTTGCAGAGGGGCCATCAAGAGGTAATAAGGTCAGCGATGCTACAAATGCCATTGAATATGCTCTGATGCCCTTATTGATTTTTTTTTTCTTCACTAAAACCCTATTACTCTCAAGTAGAGGAAATAAAAATGGGGTGACTATCACTTTATCTAAAGGAGCTTGCCCCCTTTTTCACTTCTCCAGATGTGCCCAAACCTGCTTTCACTTTATTGGCATCTAGAGGTGTGTTGGGAGAAGGCAATGGCACCCCATTCCAGTACTCTTGCCTGGGAAATCCCATGGACGGAGGAGCCTGGTGGGCTAGTCGATGGGGTCACAAGGAATTCGACACAACTGAGCGACTTCACTTTCATTTTTCACTTTCATGCATTGGAGAAGGAAATGGCAACCCACTCCAGTGTTCTTGCCTGGAGAATTCCAGGGACGGAGGAGCCGGTGGGCTGCCGTCTATGGGGTCGCACAGAGTCAGACATGACTGACGCGACTTAGCAGCAGCAGCAGAGGTGTGTTGTCAGAGTTTTCTGAATCATCTACTGAAGACCCTGGCAGATTGACAGAGCCCAGTCTGTGTGTGAAAGGCTTCACAAATGATGACGAGGTATATGAGCATCAGTTGTTTTTCTGTCTGTGATGCCAGGAAGGGCCCTGAATTCCATAGCTCTCCATCACTGTTTGACATTGAAGGGGAGTTTCCTTCCTGTCTCCAGCTTGTCTACATTTTCCTTGTCTTTTCTTTAAAAAAAAAATATATATATATATATATATATATATATATATATATATATATTTATTTATTTGACTGTACCAGGTCTTAATTGCAGCACATGGGATCTTTGGTTGCATTGTGCAGAGTCTTTTGTTGCAGCATGTGGAATCTAGTTCCCTGACCAGGGATTGACCCCAGGTCCTCTTCACTGGGAGCCCAGAGTCTTAACTGCTGGACCACCAGAGAAGTCCCATCATCCTTGTCTTCTTTGTCTTCATTTTCTCCCCAGAAAATGTTGATGCTTGCATGCCTGCTGTCATCTGAACATCACTGCTAGAGTAGCATTTTCAACATTGGCACATCACCCTACTCCCATGACCTAGGAGCACTCACATCACCCATTCTGTTGACCAGACCTCTTGCTTAGGACCTCAGAGCTCTCAGTCAGTCAAGGCTTGAATTGGTATTCTTTGTATGCCACTGTGATGGCCTTGTCCATCTAACCAACTGTCCGAATGCTAGTGGACAGGGCTCCCCCTTGGCTAACATAATCTGGTCTTCTTGACAGAATGTTCTTCGTGTCCACCTTCTAGTAATAGGTGGTAGAGTTGGAGGGGAGAAAAGCACCCCTGAGGACTCCTTATTGGATCCAGTGAGTCTAAGATTTTTGACCTTAAGCACACAGCATAGGCAGGCTTCCCAATGGCTCACTGGTACAGAACCCACTTGCCAAGGCAGGAGCCACAAGAGATGTAGATTCTGTCCTTGGGACAAGAAGATGCTCTGGAGAAAGAAATGGCAGCCCACGCCAGTATTCTTGCCTGGGAAATCCCATGGACAGAGGAGTCCGGCAGGCTACAGTCCATGGAGTCGCAGAGAGTCAGACATGACTTAGCAACTAAACAACAGCAACAACACAACACAGGCAGCCACCTGGTGTTGAGAACCTTGGCAGGTTTAGGTCTTCCTGTACTCGGCCACTGGTGCCATTAAATCCTCCTGATCATCGCTACTGCCCAGAGACATGTCTTATCGGTGAGCCCGTTTCCTGCACAGCAGACCCAGAGGCCCCAGCTAGGAGTCAGCTAATGTTTAAAAAGGATACAAGTCTGGCTGCTGCATTTCCTGTCTCTTTGGATTGATGCTCTTTGGCTATTTTGCTGATGTCATTGTACATCTGTTTTTTGGGAGTGAGTGTAACAAGGAAGGAGAATGGTTAATCTAAGCAAAGAACTCATTACACCATGAATGATGAAGGGTAGGCTCCTGTTTTATTCCTGTTTGATTTGTTTGCTTCATTGGGGAAAACAAATGATCATGTCACCCTATGGAGAATTTCGCCTTCTCTTTGACATACAAATAAACAGCCTCCCACGTTTCATTTATTTTTGCCACTGCTGGAATTGTTGATTAAAAAAAAAAAAAAAAAGCCACATTGTTATGCCGCTTTTCTGTATCACAACCTTCACTACTGGATAGGGAAAGGAAACCAACAACATATGTATATTTTTTTTAAGAAATGGAGAATGCTTCACTACAGATGCCCTTATATATCCAGGTCCATTAAAGCAAGATAGAGGAGGTAAAACAGCAGCGAGGAGGGCATGAGTCTTCATTTTCTTTCCGGTAATATGTCTCAGAGATGAGGATTCAGTTTTCATTAATTTATTGAAAAGAATTAAAGTATCCCTTTCTCTTCTTCTTGTCTTCATCTGGGAGAATATTCCTGGTAATGGAACTAATATTCATTTTCTTGATGTTGTGTGTTCAGTCTTTGGCATATAAAACACATGGAGGTGTGGGTTATTAGAGGGTTCTGCTGTGCTGCTGCTGCTAAATCGCTTCAGTTGTGTCCGACTCTGTGCGACCACATAGACGGCAGCCCACCAGGCTCCCCCGTCCCTGGGATATTAGAGGGTTCTAGATGCTGATGAACTTGGATTTTCCCAGAACCAAATACTAACTGGCAACTCTGTGGCCTCTATTTCCTAGTAGTGTGTTTGTTTTCTATTTATATTCCTTTGCATGTATGCTACGTTACTGCAGTTGTGTCCGACTCTTTGCGACCCTGTGGACGGTAGCCTACCAGGCTTCTCTGTCCATGGGATTCTCCAGGCAAGAATACTGGAGTGGGGTGCCATGCCCTCCTCCAGGGGATCTTCCCAACCCAGGGATCGAACCCATGTCTCTTGTGTCTCCTGCATTGGCAGGCAGGTTCTTTACCACTAGTGCCACCTGGGAAGCCCTTCTATTCCTTTATTCTCTGGCTTTTGGAACCCCAAAAAAGGCTCCTCTGTTTTGTGATATTTCCATTGCTGGCCACTATCAATTTGTGTTCAGCCAGACCCGATTCAAACAGTGGGTTTGCAGACCCGTCTCTTGAGGGTGTGTGGATATTTAGCAGTTGAGGGTACAGATTAGGAGGTCTTGACATTCTGTTGCTAGGTTACTGAACCCTGAATTACTGATCCCTCAACACAATGTTTGTGTTCTACAATTGCTATTTGTGGCTAAAAGCAGCAGCTGTATACATTGGTGGGGGAGGGTGGGGTGGGCTGTAGTGAGATAAAATGAATAGTTAGACATAGCCCATCAAAAAATAATTACTGTAAGGAAATATTTGTGGCAAACTAGGAAAAAGAGATTGCTACTCCCTCCCTCCTCCCCCTGCAACACTGGAAGAGCTATTTTATTCATGTTCAGGGAGTTTCTGGGCAAGCATTTATAGAAGGCTGTGATGATAACTCAGTCATGAACTAGACCTTGTAATAAACATCAGCGGATACCATTGTGGAAGCTGCAGCCAGCCGTCCTGATCTACGGGTGGGGATAGGGGATGTCAATCTTGGGTATATGTTTTTCTTTCTTTCTTTTTTTATTCCTTTTCTGTTAAGTTTTCTCTTCTATTCATACTTTAAAAAAAAAATCTTATGGACAAAAGTTTCTATTTAAAAATAACCTTTATTCAGAGAGTAATTTTACCAAATTATGGTGTAATTATACTATCACCATTTGACCTTTCTAAGCAGCTTCTAATAATCAGAAATTTCAACTGCATTTTTGGCAAAAGTTATTTTTTGTAATTCCCATAATTCTCTCCTCCTATACACTTTTGCTTCTTAGCTAACACGTCAAGTAACAAATATTTACTAATCTCCTACTTTGTGTAAATAATTGCATTGGATCAAAGACATGGAAAGCATCACTTTCCTTGAAAAATTTATAAGTAGGCTAGGATACCAAGACAAAAATGCACAAAACTTAGCAATTTAAAACAGCAGCGCAGGAGATGATCTAAGACCATGTATGTAATTATGTCTTAAGAGGAGAGGTAAGTGCTGACTTCAGAAGAAAGGGGATTCCCAGAGGCCCAGTTACACTAAGATGGAAAGATAAGTGTGGACTTGTAGGAACATAGACAGGTGATGAATAGGCCATGTGGTTACTTGCTGATGAATTTAGAGCAGAAGATCTGTGTGGCCTGGAGCAAGGCTTCTTAGAGGTGATAAGGCTTGTTCTGGACCTTGAAGGATGGGTAGAATTTGAATAACAGGTGGAGATGAATAACAGGAGGGCTTTCTATCTAAGGTGAGACTGTGAGCAGAGGCATTTTGGGTTAGAATATGAAAATATGTTCAGGGGTTAGTAGCTAGAGACTAGACTGGCTAGAGCGATATGCCTGGAGGAAGCTGGATGAAATTGGAGATGTGGACGGAAAGCCTTGATTTCCATGAGGAGTTCAAGCTTTCTTCTCGAGGACAACTCCATTCCTTATTTATTGCCTGAGCACATATCCTCAGCTAAGCACTGTTGGAAGCTAGGGATACAGTAGGAAGCAAGAAACACATAATCTGTATCCCCCATGGAGTTTATGCTCTAGACTTACGGGACCAGTAGACAGACAATTAGGAATTAAGAATATTCTGCCCTTTATGACAGTTATGAAGGGGGCCATCGGGTCTTCTGAGACCTTTGGGCAGTGACAGCTCATGAAAACCAGAGTTTAGCCAGGCAAAGGTGAGGAGAGAGAACCTTCTAGGCAGAGGATAGTCAGCACAGAGATGGGGAGACAAGGCCAGCCTGCTGGTCACTGTTTTGAAGAGGGTTTATTGAGTTCCTACTCTGTGTCTAGCCAGGCTTTTGTCATAACAGGGGAGACAAATACAGAAGGTGGTTTCTGCCTCAAAGCACTTAGTGTGTATTTAGAAACAGAGGCCTAAGAAAGTCGGAATAGTTGACTCTATGCGTGAGAGTTTAGGAAAGAGAAAATTGATGGAAGGTGTGAAGTGGTGTGAAGCATCTTCCTGGAAAAGTAAAGGCTGAAGCAGAAGTAGAGAGGTGGGCTTGTGAACAGAGTATTGAAGGAGAAGGGTGGTCTATGAGACCCACCTGAAGTGATGAAGAGGATGTTACCTTGGAGCAGTAGCAAGAGGCAACAGTGAGTCAAAGCCTCTGGGTCCTAAGGGACCCTGACTCAGTCACCTAAACTCCTCGGTCTTCAGTCTTCTCATCTGCAAAGTTCAGAACCTTGACCTCAGTATCTAGCTTGAAAGTCTGGGTATCTCAGGCTTTACCTCAGAGGCATTAATGAGTCTTGGAGGGTTTGGGGCCAGGGGAAGGATTCGATGGAATCAATGCACTAAGAATCTTAATTTGTCTTTATCATAGAAAATTAATTAATGGATAATTACTAACTTATGAGAAGTACAAATTTTTTTTTTTACTAAAATTTTTAATCATGTTCTGATGTTTTTAAAACTGCCAATAGGACCATCCTAATGTCCACTGGACATGGCTTTTTAAATGTTTCCTTTCTCAGAACAGCAAGTAAAGTGAGGTGAAGTGCAGATCGCTCAGTCATGTCCAACTCCTTGTGACCCCATGGATTATACAGTCCATGGGGTTCTCTAGGCCAGAATACTGGAGTGGGCAGCCTTTCCCTTCTCCAGGGGATCTTTCCAACCCAGGGATCGAACCCAGGTCTCCCTCATTGCAGGCAGATTCTTTACCAGCTGAGTCACAAGGGAAGCCCTTGAGCAGCAAAGACACAAACAAAAACTATGGCCTAGAAAATGCTGATGAATAGTGAAAAGCTGAGTCCAGAACATGGTTTACAAATACAAATTTAAGTTTGAATCCTAAAAATTCTTTATAATTTTCAGGGAGACCTTGGAGTGAGAAAATTGATGTCTTTTACACACCAGTATTTTTGCCTGGAGAATCCCATGGACACAGGAGCCTGGTGGGCTATAGTCCATAGGGTCACAAGGAGTCAGACACCACTGAAGTGACTTAGTGTGCATACACATTTTTGTAGTACCATTCCTGGGGTGGTAATGGCAGTGCTGTAATATAGGTGATGTAGGGGTGACATCTCCCCTGACACTGGGATATCAAGCAGCCTACCAGATATGCCTTTGTCATATCCAGGACCAAAACCCCTCAGCCTGAACCCCCCTCGAGATCCCAGCCTGACCATCCCTAGAGATGACAGCTGAGTAAAGGCCTTGTTAGAATAGAATGTGGTCAGGTTCTAAATGTAGTATTTCTGCCATATCTCTCTCCAGTAGAAGAGTTTATCATCAAGCCATCCATTTAGTTCTTTATTCAGATGAAGACTTGAAACCTTCATGTGTCAGGCTGGAACTGAAGGTGGATCTCTGGAGAACGTTAGCGCCCAGAGGTGCTGGTTGGGGCAACTGGATGCTGAGCCTTGGTCTCCTGTGGGCAGACCCCAGTTTGGTGGCTCCTGTGTTGTCTGGTGGAGAAGGCAAGGGCACCCCACTCCAGTACTCTTGCCTGGAAAATCCCATGGGCGGAGGAGCCTGGTAGGCTGCAGTCCTTGGGGTTGCTAAGAGTCGAACGCGACTGAGCGACTTCACTTTCACTTTTCACTTTCACGCATTGGAGAAGGAAATGGCAACCCACTCCAGTGTTCTTGCCTGGAGAATCCCAGGGCTGGCGGAGCCTGGTGGGCTGCCATCTGTGGGGTTGCACAGAGTCGGACACGACTGAAGCAACTTAGCAGCAGCAGTGCTGTCTGGTCCTACTGAGCCTGTAGCTCTGGTCTCTTTTTTTAAGTTCATTTTTCTGGGTAAGTGGGAAGGAACATCGTGTTCACTAATTATGCTACTTCAAATGGGCTGATTTCAAATAATTTTTAGAGTAGACTGCAAATTTTGGTAACATTTGCAAGGTCATCATAGCTTATAACCTGTAACCCTAGATGTTCCTTTATTAAGGAACATTTCAGTGACTGAAGGTGAGCATCAAGGCTAGAGAAGAGCTCCTTGTCCTCTCTCTATGTGTTTGTGGTCTCAAACCCCACTAAACATCACTGAAATAATGGTAGGTGCATGTATAGACCCCCCAGTGCAGACTCAGGAGCCAGAGAATAGCATCCGCTGGTACATCAGGGAGCAGTGGCTATTTCTCCCATGACATTGTCCTCTTGGGTCTGTTCTCTCAGCTTCTTACCTTTTGTTTTAAGTAGATGATCACACGGAATGTATTTTTTGGCCAAGCTCTACACAATCAAGGTGGAGAAGGCAATGGCACCCCACTCCAGTACTTCTGCCTGGAAAATCCCATGGGTGGAGGAGCCTGGAAGGCTGCAGTCCATGGGGTCACTGAGGGTCGGACACGACTGAGCGACTTCACTTTCACTTTTCACTTTTACGCATTGGAGAAGGAAATGGCAACCCACTCCAGTGTTCTTGCCTGGAGAATCCCAGGGACGAGTGAGCCTGGTGGGCTGCCGTCTATGGGGTCATACAGAGTCGGACACAACTAAAGTGACTTAGCAACACAATCAATGAAGTTCCCAAAGTCTTGTGCCTTTCTTGAGAGCAGCATGAGAACTGAAGTGCTTTTGTTTGTTTTTGGTTTTTGTTACAAGTCAACTCAGTAGGTTAGAGGGGCATTGATTTGTGCTACCTGAAATGGTATTTATACTTTCCGTTTGTTTGGCCCTCTGAGAACATCTTCCGCAAATAGTTCTTTGTCATGAAAAACTCAACAGAGATTTAAATTACAGCAAAAGCAAAAACAAACCTTTGATTTTTCAGATGGTTGAGTTTTAGAAGCGCTGCTCAACATCTTTGGATTCTAATTGACAGTCAGGAAATGCACATCAAGGTCTGGCTGACTTATCCATTTTGGAATCTCTGGTCCCTAGTGAAATGTTGAGAACTAAACAAGATACAAAAAAAAAAATTGTTGAAATAAATAAGCGGCCCAATTTTCTGGGGCAGATTAGGGACAACTGTGGGTGTGTGTGCTTAGTCACTCAGTCATGTCTGATTCTTTGCAACCCCATGGACTATAGCCCCCCCCAGGCCCCTCTGTCCTTGGGGATTCTCCAGACAAGAATACTGGAGTGGGTTGCCATGCCCTCCTCCCAACCCAGGAGTTGAACTGGGGTCTCCTGCTTTGCAGAAGGAGTCTTTACCAGCTGGGCTACCAGGAAAGCCCAGGAACAACTGGAAGCCAAATGCTTCCAGAATTCCATTCTACTAGTAAGTGTTACATATAACTGTCTTTTTAGGGATCAGATACTGAACATAATTTTAAGTGGTCTGTAATAGCTCAGATGAACACTTTTAACTGTAGCTATTGGCGATATATGCTAAAGAGGTCACTGTCCATGCAGGTGACCTAGGACCTGGGGCGGAGGAGAGCTCCCTCCCTTAAAAGTCCTCCATGTCTCTGTGAAAAGAAGTTTCCAAGAGAATTCATCTGCTCAGCATCTACTGCAGACCTACTGTGTGCCTGATCTGTGCTGGAAGGAATATAGAGAGGAATAATTAGGGCATCGTCATGACCTTGGAAGCCTGTCTGGTAAAGGAGAGAGGCACATAAACACGTAAGAGGGGAAGATGTGAGCGGCAGTCATCCAGCTGTGACCAAGCTCACTGACCTTCAGCTTGTCCGCACACAGCGGCCTCTGCCTTCAGAGCCCTGCGATGTCCCTACGGGGGCTGGCCTGCCCACCCCCAGCGCTGCAGAGATGCGGGCGCTGCTGCAGTGAAGCCGTGAGTCTCTCCTGCTGCAGAGCTGCTGTCTCTTGGTCTCCATCTGCATTCCGTCTGCCTGCTTTGGTTTTGTTCCTAGGAAGAGCTAAGCTGCCACAGTCGACCTCTCATGTCTCTTCTGTCTCTTCTTTCTAGTCTCTTTTGTCCCTGCCCCTTTCTTTGCAAAGTTCGTCACCATCACAGTCATGATGGTGGTGGTGAGAGCGGCAGTAACGTCATGTATTGATTACTTGCTGATTGCCAGATGCTGTGCTAAGCTGTTGACGTATATCATCTCATCTACTCCCTCACAATTCATGTGGTCTTATCCATCTCATAAATGAGATCTCAAGGCCCTCTGAAGTCAATAACTTGCCCAAAGCCACCCAACTCATTTCCTTTACAAAGTCACAAAATACTGGAGGTGATCTTTGCATCACTAGAATGTTTATTGTGTATGTATAAGAGAGAAACTGAGCACTTCACCAACACAGAGTTTTTATCTATTTGCCTTCTTTAGGTTTTCAGGGCATTTCCAGAAATGGAGCTGTTCTGGATAGAACTTGAAGGTTCTAGCAGGCAGCCAAAGCTTTCTCTTAGGGACACTCATTTCAGTGAATAGCTGTCTGCCCAGCAGGAAAGTGATGGATTTACTCAATCACTAGGTCATTGCTGGCTTCTCCTCAGACCTGGGATTGTGTGGCCTGAGGCAAAGCACATGGAAAGAGATCTTAGGCCAGAGTTTATAGTGATCTCTGATGGATGGGTTCACTTATTGTGGCAGGGAGGGAAAAAGGAAAGAGGTTGCTGTGGGAGGAAAGAGGGATGTGCCTTTAGATTTTGAGAGAAATACTTTTTCCATTTCTAGCATTCAAGTTTTATCAAAGTGTTGCTACATTACGTTGCTGAAAGTTTTTATAGTTCTGAGGATATGAAACATACACATACTCAAATATTAGAACCAAAGTCCACAAGTGAAATATCAGCTGGCTTTTTTATTTTTAAAGGATTCTCATTTTCTCCTAATGGTTAGTTTAGATAATTCATATCTTATGTGTTGGTTAGTCATATTTCTTTTTTATCTACCACAGTAATCTGTTTAAAGCTGAAGTTTAGAGATTAAATTGAATGAGAAATGTGGAACACACTGCTGTTCTGCTGCTACGTCGCTTCAGTCGTGTCCGACTCTGTGCAACCCCATAGACGGAAGCCCACCAGGGTCCCCTGACCCTGGGATTCTCCAGGCAAGAAAACTGGAGTGGGTTGCCATTTCCTTCTCCAATGCATGAAAAAGAAAAGTGAAAAGGAAGTCGCTCAGTCATATCTGACTCTTTGCGACCCCATGGACTACAGCCCATGGGATTTTCCAGGCAAGAGTACTGGAGTGGGGTGCCATTGCCTTCTCTGGTGGAACACACTAGCCTTGTATAAAAGTTGTCTTTGTAATTCAGTGTGGAAAACACCCCATGTGCTTTCCCAGTGTGTGCGTCAAAAAACAGTGGCATTCAACTCTTGTCTTCAGCACCACAGAAGTAAGACTCAGATTTCCAAGGAATGCTTCCCTGGTGGCTCAGCTGGTAAAGAATCTGCTTTCGATGTGGGAGACCCAGGTTCAATCCCTAGGTCGGGAAGATCCCCTGGAGAAGGGAACAGCAACCTGCTCCAGTATTCTTGCCTGGAGAATTCCATGGACAAAAGAGCCTGATGGGCTGCAGTCCATGGGATCACAAAGAAGAGGACATGACTGAGTGACTATCACACAATCCAGCTGCAGTTCTGTTGTAGTTTATGGTGTTAGAGGATCAGCAGCTCACAACATGTGTTTAACTGTCTTCTTCGTCAGTAAATGAGGGTCTCTCACCCAGGGTCTGCTAAGGGTAGCACGTTATGCTGGGTGTTTCTACATCTCTTGTTGCATTAAACAAAGCTGAGAACTTCCCTGGTGGTCCAGGAGACCCCGGGTTCAATCCCTAGCCTGGGAAGATCCCACATGCTGGAGTGCAGCTAACCTTGAGGGAGCCACAGCTACCAAGCCCACGTGGCCTAGAGCCCACACTCCACAACAAGAGAAGCCAGGGCAGTGAGAGGCCCGCACTCCACAGCTAGAGAGTAGCCCCTGCTGGCTGCCACTAGAGAAAGCCCACACACAGTAACAAAGGCCCAGTGCAGCCAAAAATAGATAAATAGCTGAGACAAGCACTAACATAATTAGCTTGAAATATGCTGTGACTTCAAAGAACATCTCCCATCATTTCTTCCCCTGCAGTGTACATTAGTAGTTGGAATTTTCTTTTACTTTATTATGTTTATGGTCCGTTAGCCCTGTCTGAATGCTAGCCCTTCAAAGTCAGGAATCATATCTATTCTTCTACAATATGTCTCAACACACAGGTCACCCAGTTCATCCTTCACTGGCCATTTGGGAAGAATCATGATTTTTTTGTGCTTGGATTAAAATCAGATTTGCCCTTTTAGTACTTCGTACTTAGAACTTACATGTTCTAGTCATTTTTTTTTTTGATCTTTATTCTTTCCTTTCCATCTGTTTTTCTCTCATTTTTCTCCAGGGCCACATATGGGGATCCCTCTGGGCAAACTGACTGCACCCAAGGCTCCTGAAAAGCCATGAGGCTGATAAGTAATGGCAGGCACGTGGCAGAGCAGAGTGCACGCAACAGAAGATGACCTTGTATTTATAAGAGCCTTGCAAAGCATGTCGTAATCTACCTAGGTTTCAAAAAAGCCCATAAAAGAGGGAGAACAGCTGTTATTATTAGGATACTGACAAGGAAGCCACATAGATTTGTCCCAGGTGACATGATGAACCCAACAGCACAGCTGGCAAAACATGCCAGTCATGGGTGTCTGGGTATAGCAGGTTCCTCACTGACACAGGTTGGCAACTTCCTGGAAATCCCTTTGATATTCCAAGTCTTGAAAGTGGAAAAGGGCTTCCCAGGTGGTGCGGTGGTAAAGAATCTGCTTGCCAATGCGGGAAACTCAAGAGACATGGGTTCAATCCCTGGGTCGGGAAGATCCCATGGAGTAGAAAATGGCAACGCTGCTTTAGTATCCTTGCCTGGAAAATTCCATGAACAGAGGAGCCTGATGGGCTGCAATCCATGGAGTTGCAAAGGGTTAGACACAACTGAGCATACATGAACAAAGAAAGGGGAAAAGGTAGACTTCAAAGTCCAGGACGATATGCCATTGGCCTTGATCACAGAGGAACAAATCTAGGAACAGCGTAGTTCTTCTGCATAGCTTCACCCTGGTGTGGATGCCGAGTCTTTATCGGGATCAGGTGTTTTCCCTCTCTTGCCTTCCCAGAAATAGTGTCAGCCATGCATGAACTTGTGTGGACACATATAGTCAATACAGGGATAGAGTTTTTAGCTACAGGGTAAAGGCACCAAACTCTAAAATCCTTAGCTGAAGAACAGTTATACCACAAGCTTTTCCCATCCAACTCTCTGTAAGAAACATTAAAAAAAAAATTTTTTTTGTCTATGAAAGGCAAAATAGAAAAGAGAAAATACGATGGCCAAGCCTTGTTCATTTTTTCACTGGATACGTAATTGAAATCAACACCCTTGGGCCAAAACATAATTGGCAATAATCTTTAGACTTCAAAAGGCTTCCTGATATATTTTGGGGAAAAAAATTGCAAGTATATCTTAACCGGGTAAGTGTTGAAACAAAGTTTTTAAGTAAATCGAGTCTAGGTAAGAAATAGCCTTTTTACAAGTGGTGATTTCATTCTTCAGCATCACTTGGGTTTATGTTCCAGTAGATCGTAGAATCAAAGGAGAAGGCTCAGAGAGAGGAAGCCCCGCCTTGGCACTGAGAGAAGTGTGTGATGCCTGAGACCAGAGCTGAGAATCCTCACTGCCCCTCTAATTCTCTTTCCACTTGTCACCTTGCCTCCTTGTCGCAATCCCCCACCGCAGAAATCCATCAGAAAAATAGAGGACTTACTAGTGTTATGTTTCTGAGAGATATCTCTGTACAACTATTATTTGAAAAAGTGAGAGTTTTCCCGTAGAGAAAGAAGAAGCAGATATTCCTGTTTCTTTGGCATTAATAACATGTTGTCAATTGCCATGTCACCAAATGAGTGTGAGGCGAGGAATGAATATCTTTTGTGATGCCAGCAAATCCTGGGCCATAGGGAGGTTTGACTTTTCCAGACTATCCACATGTCAAATGTGGCATCTCTTTGTGTATTATCTTTAACATGCACAATGAAATGTGAAATGGTGTTAACAGTAGCCCAAGGATACCAGAGCTTCAAAATGAGAAATCCCTTTTAGCAGTCTTTCTTCTTCCCCCCAGTGGGCTCCTGTATTAACACTCATTACAGCGAAGCAGAACAGATGGGCACACAGACTGATTAGTTATTTATATATATATTTTTTTCTTTGTGGAGCTTGGATGTTGGCTCTTTCTTCAATAAAAGAAAGGAGTTTTTAGATGTTGCCTTGTCTTGATTTCCCTTTTTAATCAAAGGAAGAAAGGGGGGACACTTTGCTCCTGATCTATTAATAATGTGCCTATTATCTTTTTCTTAACTGCTGACTTCATAGCTCTCTGTGTGCCCATTGCAATCAGAATTCAATTTTTCTCTAGTCCTCCAAGCTCCATGTGGTGCCTTCGTGTTCTTTCTGGCCTAGGGTTTCTTTATGGAGTTTATCATTTGTAATTCATTTTTTAGAAGTATCTCTTTTAACAAGAGAACTGTCTACAATATTTTTGACTTTTCCATCCAAAATGAAAAAATCCATGATTAATTGGTGAAAAGTTAAATTATCCATAATATTATGTAAGCAGAAATATTTTGCATAACCTTTATTTTAAAAAAGGTCAGATATTTCTCTGATTTTTCTTAAAACAGATTTTGCATATTTTATTTCTTCCCAATTTTATGGAAGTAGGTTTTTTTCTGATAAAGTTATGATTCCAGTTCATAAAGTTAAGGTAAATAAAAAAGCCATCCACAGTCACAAACATGTAATTATTATCTTGAAGGGATATTTGCACTTCCATTTATTGTAGCATTATTCACAATAGTCAAGGTGTGGAAGCATCCTAAGTGTCCTTCAGTGAATGAATCAAGAAAATGTCACACACACACACACTCACACAGAGGAATATGATTCAGCCCAATTATGAAGGAAATCCTACCAGTTGCAACTATATGGGTGAACCTGGAAGAAATTATGCTAAGTGAAGTAAGCCAGACAGAGAAAGACAGATACTGCATGGTATTACTTTTGCACAGGATCTTTTTTTTTCTTTTAATCTATTTATTTTGGCTGTGCTGGATCGTCCTTGCTGTGCAGGTTTTTCTCGAGTTGCGGTGAGCGGGGGCTGCTCTTTCTTGCAGTGTGCAGGCTTCGCATTGTGGTGGCTTCTCTTGTTGCAGAGCATGAGCTCTGGGGAATGCGGGCTTCAGTAGTTGTGGCTTCCAAGCTCTAGAACACAGTCTCAATAGTTGTGGTGCACAGGCTTAGTTGCTCCGTGGCATCTGGGATCGTCCCAGACCAGGGATTGAACCTGTGTCTCCTGCATTGGCAGGCAGATTCTTCACCACTGAACCAGGGAAGCCTGCGTAGAATCTTAAAATTTAAAAAGTCAAACTCATGCAAATGGAGGGTAAAATTGTGGTTGCCAGAGGCTGGGAGAAATAAGTTGAGACTGATAAAAGGGTACAAACTTCCAGTCGTAGATGAATAAGGTCCAGGGTATCACATGGTGACTGTAGTTAATAATACCATATTGTATGATTGGAAGTTGCTGAGAGAGTAGAACTGTGTTGTCCTTTTAAAAGAGTAAATATATGAAGTGATAAATATGTTAATTAACTTGGTGGGAATCCCTTCATAAATATAGTATATTGAAGTATTCCCTTGAATGCTTTCAGTAAATTTTAGTTTTGTCAATTGTTCTTCCATAAAGCTGGGAAAAATTTTAAAAAATAGAGAGATCATCTGCATTGAACAAAAGAAAAAAGTCATCATAAATCCATAATCTTTTCTTATAAAAGGGCCAAATGTATCACATAAAAAAGTAAGGACTTATGTACAGGAAAGAACTTCCTCATGTTACAATGTGAAGTGTCCTGGAACAATAATTCCCCTGTGGCTATCTAAAATAGTACCCGAGGAGCTTTGAGGCATAGTGTAAAGAGGGAAAGGGTAAACATGCATGATTACAGATTTGTGAGTTCTTTTGAAAATTTTTGAATTGGATTTATAAATTGTATCAAAGCATGAAAAATATCCTGTAAAGTTGGCAAGAGGGCTTCCATGGTGGCCCAGTGGTAAAGAATCCGCTTGCCAAAGCAGGAGACACAGGTTCAATCCCTGGTCTGGGAAGATCCCACAGCCAAGGAGCAACTAAGCTCATGTGCCACAACTATTGAGCCTGTTCTCTGGAGCCTACAAACCACAGTTACTGTGCCCAGGTGCCACAACTACTGAAGCCCACAAGATCTAGAGCCCGTACTCCGAAATAAGAAAAGCCTCCACAGTGAGAAGCCCTCACGCCACATCTAAAGAGTAGCCCCCGCTCACTGCAACTAGAGAAAAGCCAGTGCAGCAAGGAAGACCCAGCGCAGCCAAAAATAAACTAAAATAAATTAAAAGATGGTGTGGTATTAATTTAGCGTGCAACATTGTGGATAGGGATTTGCAGCCTCTGATTTCATGATATAGGATAATATAGCCATTCAGCCACTTGAGGAGATTTTTACACAAAGTTTTTGCCTAAAGAATTCCATGGACAGAGGAGCCTGATGGGCTACCCATGTCCATGGGGTTGCAAAGAATCAGTCACAACTGAGCAACTAACACACACTCATGTGGGCTATTAATTGGACCCCATGTTTTTGAGCTGCCTGAAAGGCAGGAGGAGAAGAGGACGACAGAGGACAAGATGGTTGGATGGCATCACCGACTCAATGGACATGAGTTTGAGCAAACTCTGGGAGTTGGTGATGGACAGAGAAGCCTGGCGTGCTGCAGTCCATGGGGTCACGAAGAGTTGGACATGACTGAACTGATGATCTTACGTATAGATTATTTAGTTTTTAAAAAATCATCCTCACTGGGACTTAGTATTAGAAGATCCCATCAAAGAGATGCTTCAGTTTAATTCTCAGCCTGTGATCTGTGACTTCAGAAATAAATAAAGTGCTGTTAATGACAATATGTGAGAATGAGACTGTCTGCTTGGTACTCAAGTCTCTCCACGCTCATTTGCACCCTAAGCCTTCCCTAAGTGGGGTAGTTTCAGGGGCTTGAATGAATAGATGATGTGGGAGCTGGGAGAAATAAGCTGAAGAAAACTCATGGAAAAGTGGAAACTAAAAAAATATACTTGGATTTATGTGAGAGATAGTAAGTAGAACTGAAGGGAAGCTTTGTTTTATTAAAAAAAAAATTATTGATTTCCTTAGTTTTGGTTGCAGCGGGTCTTGGTTGCTGCCCTCAGGTTTTCTGTAGCTCAGGTGACTGGGGGCGACGCTAGTTTTACTCTCTAGTTGCGGTTCACAGGCTTCTCTTTGCAATGGCTTCTTTTGTGACCAAGCACAGGCGGTAGGGTGCGCGGGCCTCAGTAGTTGCAATTCCCGGGCTCTCGAGCACAGGCTGAGTAGTTGTGGCACACAGACTTAGCTGGTCCACGGCACATGGGATCTCCCCAGACCAGGGACGGGACCCACGTCTCCTGCATTCACAGGTGGATTCTCATCCCCTGGACCACAAGGGAAGCCCCAGGGAAGCTTTGAGCAGATGATGGTGGCAGTCGGTAGGGGTTCATTCCTGAAGGTCTCCTCAATTTGAGGTCGCAGTTGGATTAACGTAAGTAAGAGAATTTTCACTGGAAATGAAACCTTGACATTACATCAGGCTATAAAAGAAATGTAGTTTGTAGGGGAGGGGGGTGGTTTAGTGATATTTATTCAGCTGTGGTCAGATCTCAAATCCAACTTTTCTTGACGTTGATGATTTCAAGGCTGAATCAGGGACCTGTGGGGTGAATTCCCCTGTCATCCTATATTTGACTTTCAGTTGCTGTACCACATTGTGAAACTGGTCTTTCTCATGATCTCCTTTCTCTGAGTGTTCATGTTATAGGGACAGGGAGGAGACTGGTCCTGTTTATGTTTCTCTACACAGGTCTTCCAAAAACGTGTCTGTCACTTAGTATTTTTCAGTAAATATCTGTTGAATGAATGAATGAATGAACAAGGGTTTATGTGCGGAGTCCTGATGACATAGTAAAAAAAACTCCCCAGTACTCCATGGTTCATTTTGAGAATTGTAGATCATCTGCCTTTCAGATAATTTCATAATTATCTCCTTTGAAGTGGACAAAATATTAAAATATATTCCTGATGAAGTTGTAAAATTGGAAAACTTCACTCTTAAAATTAAATTACTGTAATAAAATACATAGTGTGTGTGTTTCAGAAACAAAATCTGTACCTTACTGTGATTTGGAGAGAACTCATTTTGATTGATCGTGCTTTTTAAAAAATACAATTAAATGAAGACTTCCCGAGTCATCACTTGAATTTTAAGTGTCTAATTACAATCATATCTAATCTGCTTGTTAACATGCCCCTCACTTCCATGCCTGAGTAACAGAGAAGTCCTTTGACAAGTTTTAAAATTAGTTTTATTTTTGTTTGCCCTCTGCAATGTGATTTTTCATGTGACTTCAGCTTTTCAAATGCAAGTAAGATTTGTTGCTACAAACAAACACAGCTTTTAAAACAGAAGAAACAGCGCACAATGCTTTTGGGGAGAAGCAAAGAATAATTCACATCTTAGATTCTTACATTAATTTCTTGGGTGGCTTGTGAAGCTGTCCACACGAAATAGAAATGAGGAAAAGAAAAGCAAGAGGACTCCCAGAGAGGAGGGTTGCAAACTGTCTCTGAATTCCTATTGTCCTTCAGGATTTCACTAGGGTTCCCACTCTCCTTCCTGTTTTCACTATGTTTGTTATGAGGAGGCGGCAACAGACTGGAAGGGGAGGTGAGGTTTCCTCTCCACTTCAGGTTGCTCTCTTGTGTATGCGTGAAGTTGTTTTCCCACATTCCGCTTTGGAAAGTAAGGAATTCATTCTGGGAACCCACCCTGTCACCTTACCTGGTGATGCAGAATGAGGGGGAGATGGACCCTGAGACAGTGCTGCCCTGTAGGGCAAAGCCACAGCCATTGGCAGCCGCCTGCTTGGAGAGGAGTTTTCTCCCTTCTGCCTCCAGAACTGAGTCCTGTCTCCGCTTCTTCTTGTCTCATATTTCAGTACTGTTTCTTTAAACACTGTAGTAGGTTGACAGAGAGGATTTGAATGCTACTAATTCAGTAGCTCTCAAAATCTTCTCAGATTTGGATCAAATGGACTTTCTCTATCTTGCGACATCTTATAGTTTATTAAATTGCGTAAAGTTAGCAAGGCTTCCTCCAGGCCCTTCACAAGCCTCAGCAGTGCAGTCCTCTTCCCTGCCCCACCCCTACTTGACCCCTCTGAATACACATGTGCATTCACGTGCACGCGCGCACACACACACACACACACACACACACACACACACACCATGCTCTTCCACACTCCAGTGTCTTAGCTCAGGCAGTTCTTTACATTTGGATGATGCTAGTATTAGAGAGGGGAAGGCAATGGCACCCCACCCCAGTACTTTTGCCTGGAAAATCCCATGGACGGAGGAGCCTGGTAGGCTCCAGTCCATGGGGTCGCTAAGAGTAGGACACGACTGAGCGGCTTCACTTTCACTTTTCGCTTTCATGGATTGGAGAAGGAAATGGCAGCCCACTTCAGTGTTCTTGCCTGGAGAATCCCAGGGACAGGGGAGCCTGATGAGCTTCCATCTATGGGGTCGCACAGAGTCGGACACGACTGGAGCGACTTAGCAGCAGCAGCCGCAGTATTAGAGAAGGCAATGGCACCACACTCCAGTACTCTTGCCTGGAAAATCCCATGGATGGAGGAGCCTGGTGGGCTGCAGTCCATGGGGTTGCTAAGAGTCGGACACAACTGAGCAACTTCACTTTCACTTCACTTTTCATGCATTGGAGAAGGAAATGGCAACCCACTCCTGCGTTCTTGCCTGGAGAATCCCAGGGACGGGGGAGCCTGGTGGGCTGCCATCTTTGGGGTCACACAGAGTCGGACATGACTGACTCGACTTAGCAGCAGCAGCAGTATCCTTTGAAGCCTGGCAAGTTTCTACCAAACTTTAAGATGCTACAAAATATCACTTCTTCTTTTAGTTCCTGCCTTTGCCTGATCACAATTTAATCTATTTTTTTGAATTCTGCATTGCCATAGATTCCTGTGATATGTTTATCATGGTACTTAATACATTGTGTTGTATAGGAGGTTTTAAAAATGTCAATACATCTCTCCCATCTCCTTCCTTCCCAAACAGTGTCGCTTCAGTGATAAAATATTGAATCATTTTTTAGAACCTACCAGAAATACATAAACTAGCCCATGTTCCAGCTCACTTCCTCTGGGCGAAACTGGAGTTGCTGGAAAGAGCTGGCTACAGGGCCAGATGAGAAAGATGGAGGACTTTCCCCAGCCTTCCGAACTCAGTGGATCTCATCCATGTGCTTCCCTTCCTCTGAAGGTTTCTGAGATTCCAGAACATTAACAAACCTAGATGGCCCTTCAAGTTTGTATGTGGCAAGCAGGAGCGCTCAAATGTTTATTAGAATAAATAAAGAGAAATGTTTTATCTCCTCAAAATGTCCGGCCACGTGTTGTGCAGGGCGCAGGCCTTCTGACCCTGCTTTCTGAGTGCAGGGTGAGATGAGAATGACTCATGCTGTGTTTCCTCTGCAGCGCCTGGTCGCACCCCCATCCAGTGGACGCAGGCAAGAAAACACTGGGGAACCGGAGACACGGGCTTCGTGTTATGCATTCTGATCTGGCGCTGTCTTCTTCCAGGTGCACCCATCTTGACCGACTCAGCAAGAAGGTGGATTTTCCCTGTGTCTAAAGAAAAAAAAAACATGTCCCCGTGTCTGTAGAGATGATTTGCAGTTCAGCCCGGCTGAAGCTGACCGAATGAGACTATGGGCTGTGCCTCCGCCAAGCATGTTGCCACTGTTCAAAATGAAGAGGAAGCCCAGAAAGGGAAGAACTACCAGAATGGAGATGTGTTTGGCGGTAAGTGCCACTGAACTTCATTCTTGGCCCCCTTGATCTAGGCCTTTCGTGTTCGCAGGAGGGAGTAACTGCAGTGTCATGGTGGTGTTCCATTTGACAGGCGGAGCAGATAAAGGGCCGATGAGATATGATAAAAATTGATGCAGATCTTTTACACTGCACAGTTTCATCATAATTTATACCTGGAAGACTTTAAGGAGGATCATGGAGGTTTTATACAGAGCTCACTTTTAAATCAAGCTTTGCAGAACTCATAGGACTTGGGTGCATCGGACAGTGGCCACAGGTGTTCTGGTCCAGAATTGTGGGACTGAAACATGAAGGTCCAAGGGTGAAGATTTATAACTGAGGGAATGTGGTGTTTTTGGAGTTTATTATAAGTTTATGTGAATTATAAATCCTCGGATCCAAAAATACAGTTGCAATGAATTTAGAAATCATCTTTTAACCATCTCTGATGATTCATAGTGAGTTGAGACTTGCAATGCAAAGGTCACAAAGTGCCAACCCATGGCCACATCTGGATTTTCTTTGGCCCCCAGAGAATTTTTAAAATAAAGACAGCCTTTAAAAATCAGGATGTTCCACACAAAACCCCAGATTTCTTGAGAAGATCTGGCAACACAGATTTTCCATTTCCTGAGGCAGCAGTTGGTGGGGTGGGGTACAAATTGCCCACTCAGTCAGGCAATGTCTCTAATAAACCGCTAAGCTTTCCCTGTTAATGCACAGCAACCCCAGTTCTCTCGCCGATGTTCCATGCCTGGCCATTCACAGGTTTTGAGTTTGCCTAATCTTGAGTTTGTCAAGATCAGTGATTACACTGATGAATAGTAGCTATGTGTTTGTATCAGATTCCAGTTAGTCAGAGAAGATGAAACCGTTTTTGCTGAATTACTATAACAATAATTCCCATTGACATTTGAATGGCACTTTTATTCATAAGAGCACTTCTTCATCTCTTATTCATTAAAGAATCTTATTGAAATAATGTTTACATGTAAACAACTCAAGTTGCACTATTCAGTCTCTGTCAAGAGCTTCTGTGGCATTTTAGTCTCTAGCCTTTGATCCACTGCAATGGCTGCTTCAGTTCCCTGGGAAAGAATTGGGAACACTGTGGAAGGGATAATGCTCTACTACAAGTAGACTCATGTATATGGAGAAAGAAGGATTCCCTTTGGTTTGTTTCAAGGCGATGTATTTGTTGCCTGGAACAAACTTGCATCTAGTGGTCGCTACCTATAGAACCAAGAACTGCAGAGTAATATATGAGCATCTTAACACATTATTGACTGGAGACGTATCACTGCGTTTTTAGACAGTAATACAATAAACATCACTGTGCAAAGTTGTTAGAGCTTAAAATTGATCAAGGTGCTTTATACAACTTGACTGTCATTATCATTCACATATTGCTCCATTAGGTTTTTGTTCCAACCTTGTGTATATCATAAACATAAATTTTCACTAGATCTGATAGAGTGCCTGATGAACTATGGATGGAGGTTTGTGACATTGTACAGGAGACAGGAATCAAGACCATCCCCAGGGAAAAAAAAAAAGCAAAACAGTTGTCTGAGAAGGCCTTACAAATAGCTGTGAAAAGAAGGGAAGTGAAAGCAAAGGAGAAAAGGAAAGATATACCCATTTGAATGCAGAGTTCCAAAGAATAGCAAGGAGAGATAAGAAAGCCTTCCTCAGTGGTCAATGCAAAGAAATAGAGGAAAACAATAAAACAGGAAAGACTAGAGATCTCTTCAAGAAAATTAGAGATACCAAGGGAACATTTCATGCAAAGATGGGCTCAATAAAGGACAGAAATGGTAGGGACCTAACAGAAGCAGAAGATATTAAGAAGAGATTGCAAGAATACACAGAAGAACTGAAGAAAAAAGGTCTTCATGACCCAGATAATCATGATGGTGTGATCACTCACCTAGAGACAGACATCCTGGAGTGTGAAGTCAAGTGGGCCTTAGGAAGCATCACTACAAACAAAGCTAGTGGAGGTGATGGAATTCCAGTTGAGCTATTTCAAATCCTGAAAGATGACGCTGTGAAAGGGCTGCACTCAATATGCCAGCCAATTTGGAAAACTCAGCAGTGGCCATAGGACTGGAAAAGGTCAGTTTTCATTCCAATCCCAAAGAAAGGCAATGCCAAAGAATGCTCAAACTACTGCACGATTGCACTCATCTCACGTGCTGGTAAAGTACTGCTCAAAATTCTCCAAGCCAGGAATACGTGAACTGTGAACTTCCAGATGTTCAAGCTGGTTTTAGAAAAGACAGAGGAACCAGAGATCAAATTGCCAACATCCGCTGGATCATGGAAAAAGCGAGAGAGTTCCAGAAAAACATCTATTTCTGCTTTATTGACTATGCCAAAGCCTTTGACTGTGTGGATCACAATAAACTGTGGAAAATTCTGAAAGAGATGGGAATAGCAGACCACCTGACCTGCCTCTTGAGAACCCTGTATGCAGGTCAGGAAGCAACAGTTAGAACTGGACATGGAACAACAGACTGGTTCCAAATAGGAAAAGGAGGACGTCAAGGCTGTATATTGTCACCCTGCTTATTTAACTTATATGCTGAGTACATCATGAGAAATGCTGGGCTAGAAGAAGCACAAGCTGGAATCAAGATTGCTGGGAGAAATATCAATAACCTCAGATATGCAGATGACAGCACCCTTATGGCAGAAAGTGAAGAAGAACTAAAGAGCCTCTTGATGAAAGTGAAAGAGGAGAGTGAAAAAGCTGGCTTAAAGCTCAACATTCAGAAAACAAAGATCCTGGCATCTGGTCCCATCACTTCATGGGAAATAGATGGGGAAACAGTGGAAATAGTGTCAGACTTTATTTTGGAGGGGCTCCAAAATCACTTCAGATGGTGACTGCAGCCATGGAATTAAAAGGCGCTTACTCCTTGGAAGGAAAGTGATGACCAACCTAGACAGTATATTAAAAACCAGAGACATTACTTTGCCAACAAAGGTCCTCCTAGTCAAGGCTATGGTTTTTCCAGTGGTCATGTATGGATGTGAGAGTTGGACTGTGAAGAAAGCTGAGCGCCAAAGAATTGATGCTTTTGAACTGTGGCATTGGAGAAGACTCTTAAGAGTCTCTTGGACTGCAAGGAGATCCAACCAGTTCATTCTGAGGGAGATCAGTCCTGGTTGTTCATTGGAGGGACTGATATTGAAGCTGAAACTTCAATACTTTGGCCACCTGATGTGAAGAGCTGACTCATTGGAAAAGACCCTGATGGTGGGAAAGATTGAGGGCAGGAGGAGAAGGGGATGACAGAGGATGAGATGGTTGGATGGCATCACCGACCTGATGGACATGGGTTTGGGTGGACTCTGGGAAGTTGGTTATGGACAGGGAGGCCTGGAGTGCTGTGGTTCATGGGGTTGCAAAGAGTCAGACACGACTGAGCGACTGAACTGAATATTTTCAAAAATGACACACTGAAAAATTTTGAGTGAAGAGGATTTTTTCGGTGAATTTTATGCAGATACTTTCTCCGATTATCTGAGTGACATATGTACTAAGTGTCTTAGAAGATCACAGTTCTTCAGAATATGGTTCTGATTCAAATGATATAAATATTAGACCAAAAAAACAACAAAAAGTACTTAGTGATTCATTCTGATACAGAAAGTGAAAAATGAAACCCATGGTGCTGGAGAATGTTCCTTTGCTTCTACAGAAGAGTAGATTGAAGACAACATTTCACAAAAATTCATAGACTTTACAGATGTGTCAGTTCTAACTATTGAATGAAATAACCTATAAAGTGTTAGTTAGAAAAACTTTCAACCAGACCCCCCCACCCCCCAAAAAAGACCGCCAGCTTCAGTGTTAGTTTCTGCAAAAATCTCCTGGTCGATAATGAGTTAATAAAACTAGAATCCAGATCTTTAAACCACACCTTCTGGGAAAATTGCTCATAGGAACTAGAGTTATTACTGTAACTCTCAACATTGAACTTTTAAGAGGACATAATTGAATATCAGAGATTTGTTTAAACCAACTTCTATGTGAGATTCTGTGTCTTTGTCATTTTTGTGCTTAGAGCTACCACTTATGGAGCTTCCACCATACGTCAGACAGTGAGAAGCCTTTGCATTCAGTTTCATGTTGAATTTTCACCACAATCCTGTGAAGTCTGTGCCATCCCAATTTTACAGATTTGGGAGCTGGAGCACAGTGAGACTAACCTGTCCAAAGGTGCTCAGCTACCAAGTAATACAATCTGATATCTCTGACTCCAAAGTCCACGAACCCTTCTCAGTGTCATGGCTACTTCCTATCCATCTTCCTTTCTTTAATGTGAAAAATTATTGACTAGCTGGTACATGATGTATCAGACCCTTTGCTAAATGCCATGGAGGATACAGAGATACAGAGATAAGCCTTGCTGTCTAGAACTTTATAAGAGGATGATGAAGCGTTATGAGGCAGAATAAGCCAAATACCAGAAGAAGAAAAGACATACATATCATGATAAGAGTCAGAGGGATGGAGAGACTACCTTAAAAGATGGGATCAGAACAGATTTCTTACGGAGAAGAAACTGAAACTGGCCTTAAAGGATGGAGAATCTAAATCTGTTGGATAAAGGGTGTAGGAAGGAACTGGATCAGGAAAGGCTGAAGGTGATGTGACATATTCAAAAATTACAAGTAATCAAAAAAAATAACAAAATCAAGTAATCTAGATTTTTTAAATTGAAGTATAATTGCTTTACAAAGTTGTGTCTGTTTCTGCTGTACAACAAAGTGAATCAGCCATATGTGTGTGTATATATATCCCCTCCCTCTTGAGCCTCCCCCATCCCCTCAAGTAATACAGTTTGAATGGAATATAAAATGTAAGTGAGAGGAAATTGGTTAGAAAACTGTTAGGATTATATTATGGAGAACTTTGAATACCAAATCATAACCTGTAGAAAGATAATCTTAGACTTGTAAGAGCAAAAATTTAATGATAGTCTCTCTCTATATATAATCTTTTTATTTTGTATTGGGGTGTAACCAATTAACAAACAAGGTTGGGTAGCTTCAGGTGATCAGCAGAAGGACTCAGCCATACGTATATATGTATCCAGTCTCCCCCAAATTCCCCTCCCATCCAGGCTGCCACATGACATTGAGCAGAGTTGCATGTGCTCTACAGTAGGTCACTATTGGTTATCCATTTTAAATATAGCATTGTGTACGTGTCAGTCCCAAACTCCCTAACTATCCCTTATCCCTGTCTTTCCTCCCAGCGGCCGTGAGTTTGGTTCTCTAAGCCTGTGAGTCTCTTTCTGTTTTGTAAGTTCATTTGGTGATACTCAATATATTGTATTTTATTTTGCTTGGCAGTGAAACCATCTAACCATTCATTTGCTAATATGGTTACAACTTTTATAACCAAGGAGACTTTCTGTTGTTCTGAATTATCGTGTGTAGTTTGCAGATGTTGGCATCTAATAAAGAAACCTTGTATTGGTCAACTATTGCTGAGTAATAGCCAGCCTCAGGATCTCAGTGGCATTCAACAATAAGCGCATCTTTCTTGATCACAAGGTGGTTGGTCAGCTGGAGTGGCTCTGTTCCATGTCTCAACTTCCTCCTGGGATCCAGGAGCCAAGGGGAACATTCTTTTCTTTTTCAGAAGGGTAAAAGAGCAAGCAGTACACATGATGCCTCTTAAGCTTGAACTTGGACTTGGCACACTGTTGTTTGCACCCACATTTTATTAGCCAAATGGAGTCACATAAGAGGGTTCAAAGACAGAGGGCAAAGAAGTTCATCTGACCATAGCACATTGATAGCAAGGGTGTGATTGTAGAAAAGGGTCAAGAACTGGGGCTAATAATTCAGTCTACCCCATGCCTGCCTAGTCATTGCTGTCTGACTCCACACAGTCCACACCACCAAGTGCATTTAAGGTCTATGCCAGCTTCTCTTCATCCCCCCAGTACTCACAGTGAAGTTTTATTCACTCCAGCATTCATCATCTTATTACTGTTTCTGATGTCAACATTTGTAGGTTTGTGGCATGGTGTTACATAAAGGAAGAATACAGGGAGAGAGAGAGAGAGCTTTGTGTACCAGTCAAGGGAGACAGTTTTCCTAGTCCTTCCGGGTTCTGAGAGTAGAATTGTCAGAATCCAGTATGAACATCAGCACCAGTAACCTAGATGTTACTGAATGCTCGAGTCTGAATATGACAAGAGAAGGTCCTATCTGTTTCTCCACTTGAATTAGCTTGCAAGCAGAAGTCTACAAAATCCCAGTAGAATCACAAATGATCACAGGTGAACGGTGGATCGGACTCACTTTCAGCCACTTGATATCTTTTGTCACCCATTGTTTCACTAATCTGTTATCATCCACAAAGGACCCCAAACTTAGCAGCACTGATGTATTATTTCTCCTGATTCTGTGGGGTGGCTGGGGTTCATCTGCTGTTTTTCTGCCTGGGCTCCAGTCATGCTTCCCTTGTGGCCCAGATGGTAAAGAATCTGCCTGCAATGCAAGAGACTCAGGTTCAATCCCTGGATTGGGAAGATCCCCTGAAGTAGGGAGTGGCTGCCCACTCCAGTATTCTTGCCTGGAAAATCCCATGGACAGACGAGCCTGGCGGTCTACAGTCCATGGGGTCACAAAGAGTCAGACACGACTGAGCAACTAATACTTTCAGTCATGTGGTTGCATTCAGCTGGGAGCTCAGCTGGGCTCAGCTGACCATGATGGCTTCAGATCTCTCTTTCCATCAGGCAGTCACATTTTCATGAGGCAGCTAGCTGCCTGGAGGAGAAGTAGAAGCTGCTAGCCCCCTTAAGGCCTGGGCTTGAAAGTCCAAGAATGTTAATTGTGCTGTGTTCTGTTGAGCAAAAGCAAGTCACAAGACCAACTCAGACTCAATCAAGGGAGCACAAAGGCTCTCCATGTCTTGAGTCTGACCCTATAGGCAGGGGAAGAATTGTTGGGAGCCATTTTTGGAGACCAGTTACAACACCCATTACCGGAGGCCATGAGAACTCATGACTGGACTGTATTCCATTCTGGACAATTACATTCTGCTTTCTAAATCATGCCTCTATTTTCCACTGAATAAAGAGGCCTCATCCACTTTTTAAAAGCTTAATGTTTTAAAATGTTTGAAAATATTATTACCACATGTTGTGGGAGATTTGACAAAGTCTGTGAAAGGTGGCATATTTGGGGATGGCTCTGAAGTATGTGTACACACACACATTCAATCCTTTTCCTAAAAGTGTTAATTGAATTTTATAGCCTCTAAGGACTTACTGGGGAGCATTGATAAGCCTTGTGTTTTTACAAATGATTTAATTCAGTCGCTCAGTCATGTCCAGCTCTTTGCGACCCCATAGACTGTAGCACACCAGGCCTCCCTGTCCACCACCAACTCCCGGAGTTTACTCAAACTCATGTCCACTGAGTCAGCCATCAAACCATCTCATCCTCTGTTGCCCTCTTCTCCTCCCCTACTCCTCCCACCTTCAGTCTTCCCCAGCATCACGGTCTTTTCAAATGAGTCAATTCTTTGCATCAGGTGGCCAATATATTGGAGTTTCAGCTTCAGCATCAGTCCTTCCAATGAATACTCAGGACTGATTTCCTTTAGGATGGACTGGTTGGACCTCCTTGCTGTCCAAGGGACTCTCAAGAGTCTTCTCCAACACCACAGTTCAAAAGCATCAATTCTTTGGTGCTCAGCTTTCTTTATAGTCCAACTCTCACATCCATACATGACTACTGGAAAAACCATAGCTTTGACTAGATGGACCTTTGTTGGCAAAGTAATGTCTCTGCTTTTTAATATGCTGTCTAGGTTGGTCATAATTTTTCTTCCAAGGAGCAAGCATCTTTTATTTCATGGCTGCAATCACCATCTGCAGTGATTTTGAGCCCTTCAAAATAAAGTCTGTCACTGTTTCCACTGTTTCCCCATCTATTTGCCATGAAGTGATAGGACCAGATGCCATGATCTTAGTTTTCTGAATGTTGAGTTTTAAGCCAACTTTGTAATTTTCATTTATGTGAAGCTCTTTCCTTTCTGTGATATTTTGGTTATTAGGAGACCGACCACTCCAAATATATGGGACAGAATCTCTATAGAATATTCCACCATCGAGGATCAAGTGATGGATGGGCATCTTGCCTTGTAGATTTAAAACAGGAGTTTGTTGACAAAGAACTTTATTACTGACACATACCTATAGACTTTCCTTCACTTTAAATATAGAGGTATGTGTGTGCATCCGTGCTAAGTAGTGTCCAACTTTTTGTGACCCCATGGACTGTAGCCTGTCAGGCTCCTCTGTCCATGGAATTTTCAGGCAAGAATACTAGAGAGTGGGTTGCCATTTCCTGCTCCAGGGGATCTTCCCAACCCAGGGATCAAACCCATGTCTTGCATGTCCTGCATTGGCAGGCAATTCTTAACCACTGTTCCACCAAGTTTTAAATCTAAAGTTGTGTCTCAATACCATGGCTCTTTCAGAAGTAACATCTAGACCAGGAAGTTCCATGTCCAGATTGGAAATTTCCTTTCCTCAGTGGTCGGGTCAGACATTAAGAATGGTCAGCAGATCTTCTGAGGTCATTCAGAGGACAGCTGAGCAGATTGCCAAGACCAGCTTGCAGAAAGCAAGTGACCAGCAGGCTCAAGTTATCAGAAACTAGTTAAGCAAGTTCTGAGGAAAGCCAAGTGCTTATTGGATTTCTTTCAACGATCACTCACTTAAACTATTAAAGTAGGTGCACAGAACAGATTCAGGCCTTATTAGGGAAATTTACATGTTAAACTTGAGATCATTATCTCTTCCAAAACCCACCCTCCATAGGGAAAGCTGTTTAGTTATATTGACTTTCCTATGTGCATGAAGAGTACCATCATTCTTCCAGTAATATAGGCTTTAATCTTGAAAAGGCTTTAAACTTGAGGCCCTTGTCTCTTCCAGTTCCAGATCTGTAAATCGCATTCTCCTAACCTCACTTTTCCTACCACCAGCATCATTTAGGTTGTTGTAATCCATAACCCAGAATGGTGCAAGGTCCTCTGAACTTACGCTCCATTAGCCCTCTTTGTTTGCCTGCTTCTTTGCTTTGTTTTTAACTCTCCATTTTTTTTTTTTGCACCTGTAAATTGTCAGACTGTACCAGATTTTTCTAAAGTAGTCCTTTGTCCTTGTTAATTCTCCCACTCTAGAACTTTCTGTTGCACTCAGTTCTTAGACTGTAAAATCCTAAAACCTTAGTGAACATTCAAGACCTCTGAAGATGGCTTTTACCCTTTTACTCACTTTGGCAAACGTGTTCCATACTCTGTCCCTCATGTTCTATAGCTGGAGGGGACAACTTACCCTGTAACCACTTTGCACACCTCTGTGCCCCAGGTCAGGTACACTGTGATCTCTGCTTGGCATGGGCCTTTTGCCCACTTTCATCTGTTTAAATCCTGCTCTTTTTCCAAACTTGCATGAAGCTTTTTGGCTGTCTTCAGAAAGAATCCCTTTCCTGCCATCCCAGAATACATTTTATGTACTTAAGTATTTGGTTTACTTTTTTATATGTCTGATCTCATTATTTGTGTATACGTGTATTCTCTCTTATAAGGTTCTGTCTTATGAGCCCCTGGAGGCAAGGACTTTTTAACCTTGAGAGGATATGGGGTTCCAGAATGCCCGGAGCTGGAGGCAGAGAGACTGTTCAGGAACTGGGTTGGGCCCTGACCATGCCAGCTCCCTCCTTATGATGAGGTGGCCTTGACTAATTGAGGACCAAGATGGTCCTGATTATTATACATGTTCCCTTAAGTGAAAGTGCTTGGAGTATAAGAGTAAATTCTTCTGGAATGGTGGTATATAAAAGAGCATCAATAAAGCAAGAATCTGGCTGCTTTCTTTCACATGGGTTCTATACTGCTGTGTGGCTTCAGTTCTGGTCTGGTCCTTGGCTACATAAATTGAGAACATAGAACAGGTGTGTGCATATGTGTGTCTATATGTGTGTGTGAGAGAGAAAGGGCAACCCTGTTATGTCAATCTGTTACCTATCTAAAATACTGTTGGGTCCAACTTCACGGGTTATGGTGAAGATTAAATGAGGAAATAGGTTTTTTGCAGAAACTTAAAGCAATTTACAACAGGTAATAATTTGCTGTTCCTTCCTATAATAATTTCTGATTGCATGAAGTGAAGATTAAAGATTCATTGATCCGTGTTTGTTTGTGAGACAGAAATGGAGAGAATCATGTTTTAAGTATGTGCTATCTAATATAATAGCCACTGGCCACATGTGATAATCAAACTTGTTAAATAAGATTAGTCCTAATTGAGATATACTAAAAGTATGAATTGGGAGTTGGTGATGGACTGGGAAGCCTGCGTGCTGCAGTCCATGGGGTCACAAAGAGTCAGACATGACTGAGCGACTGAACTGAACTGATAAGTATGAATTACACGTGCGATTTTGAGAACTTAGTGTGAAAAAAGTATAAAATAGCTCACCAGTTTTCTTTGGATTACATGTTGAAATGATAATATACGGAGTTAAATAAAATTTATTATTAAAATTAATGCCACTGTTTTCTTTTTATTTATTGAATGTGGCTGCTGGCAATGTTTAACTCACTGACATAACTCACAGTATTTCTATTGCATAGTGCTAGTGTAAGTCACCAGAAGGTAGTGTTGGTGTTTATACTTTCCTTCCCACTCAAGTTTCAGTTTTGAAGTTGATTTATTATTGAATCGAAGAGGAAAGGGGTTTGACTGAGGAAGCAGCCCTCATTTTCTGCTTTAACTCTCCAGATGGGAGATGCACACAGGTGAGGGCCCAGGAAAATCAGGGAGACAAGACTGAGAGCCAGCCTGCCAGACGAGGAAGAGCAAATTCTAACTTGTTCATCTCTCAGTCTCATTTGTGGTAGTCTTTAGCTGCATCCCTGACACTTTGCTGCTGGCCTACAGAAGCTTCTTTTGCCTTCTGAAGTTATTTCTCAAAGATCAGAGAGGACATCTTCCCCTCAACACACACCCACTTTTTTTTTTTTTCAGTGAATGGGTAAAGAACCTTAAAAGCAAAAATGTTTGATGAATGTATGATAGAGCTGGGTGACGGTCATAAAAGCTGAAAAAAAAATTGAAAAAAATTTAAGTCAGGAAAGCAAGGAACCAGATCCCGGCTTTAACCACTGAAGATTCCAGAATGTCTTGTGCTGAGCCTCAGAAAGATCTTAAAGGCGTTCAGTGCACCTGGGGCTTGTGAAATGCTATAAGTCAGCCCACCTCAGCTGGGAGTTTCCACCTCACACACACTTCCGAAGGGAAAGGGCTTAGGCCAGTGTCTGACTCAGAGAAGGTCTCAAAGTAGCTTCGTTTCATTTTCTGCTGTTTCTGGGCCCTTCTGATAGGTGCTTATCACTTTGATAGGAGAGAGGAGACAAAGAGAGGAGACAAGCCCAAACCTTGAACATGTAAAGGATTGTGAGTTCCCACCTGCCAGCTGGGTTTCTTCCAGCGACCCCACTTCCAGCGTCATCTTTGACAAAGAGCCTCATCAGTGCTGAGTTTCCTCATCTACAGTATAGAGATAGCACTGGTATCCTTCACTCGGAGTTGTGTGGAGGAGCTAGTGAGTTAACGACAGAAAGCACTTAGAAAGACGCCGGGTGTCATTAGCAGTCCAGCATTGGTTGTACACGGGAGGAGACTGATCCAGCCTCTTCACTTTGGCCCCTCGCCCACCTCAGAACAGACCGCGCTGGAATGCCACGTGATGCAGAATTTAATCTAGCCGAAGAACATTCAGTCTGAATTTCTGCTTGGAAAACATTTTATATGACAGAAAGTCTTGAAATGTGCTATACTTTCTATATTTTTTTTAAAAAAGAAAAATCCTAGTGCTATTTTTCCTTCTCTTGCCAACCACATCATGAGCCTGTCCTTTTAATATTAGAAGTAGAGGTAAGCTGACAAGAAGGACCGTTTGCCACTTATTGCTACGAAGCAGCCTGACTGCAAGATGAGGGAGCCTCTGAGTTCTCAGGTGCCTTCAGCAGGGACATGCTGGCAGGGCCCTTGGAGGCATCCCTTCAGTTTTGCATCTGGAGGGTTTCCTTCAGTTGCTCGCTTGCCCTCCAGGTGCCTGGTCTTCTCTGTAACTGCCGGGAGCCCTTCCTCAGGTAGGAAATAAGACTGGATGTGGCCCTGGAGAAGGCAGTGGAGATGCTGCCGGTGCCGCTCGGCCTCCTGGTACCATCCAGCGGAAGCACAGAGGACCGGAGCTGTCGGCAAGGCCTGTTCTCTGCCAGGGGAAGTTCTAAAACAGTGACTCAGCCACAGAGAGAAGGTGGGAGGGTTTCTGTGCCCATAGCACTTCTCTTCAGAGTTATTTTCTCCCGAATGACGTCATGGAATTCAGAAATTCAAAACAATAGCCTCTTCCTGGAATCCTGGCTGATGTGGCAGAAAAGACCTGTTTTGCCATCAGCATCTGCCAGGTAGCACTCACCTAGCAGCACCTGCCTGGCAGCGGCTACCTGCAAGGCATGCTTGGCCATCCCTGTCTGGGGCTTAGACCTCACTTAGGCCCTGGCTTTCTATGAAGTAGCATGGTACCTACCTTCTGCACCTGGAGCCTTACAGGTGGCTGTTTCCTTTGCCCCTGAATTGTTACTTGGCATCAGAAGCACCGACTCACACTTTACAGTTTAGAAGACCTTTTCACGAGTAGTTATTACTGTAATCCCTACTTGATACAAAAGGAAAACTGAAGAACCATGCCAGTTCACTTAAGTAAAGAAGTGGGACTGTGGTTTAGAATTGAGGATGCCAGCTCTTGACAAAGGGTGATTCCCTCTCAGGAACAATGTATCATCTTTGTCCTTAAATCCGAACCCACTTTTGCTCAAGAGTCTTTGTGAAGTGATTGTTAACTGGCTGCCTGAGCTCCATCTCGGTGGTTTTATTTTTTACAAGAGGATGTCAGGAGAGTCTATGGTGGTTATTAAGGCTATTTTCAATGGACTTGAAGTTCACTGTGCACAGGCTTGAAACCTGGCTAATTGGTTTCAAAGCCTGGCTCAGTTACTCACTAACATGTAGTCTTAGCAAATCACTCAGGCTCTCCTTGCCTCAGTTTCTGTATAGTATAGAGAATACAGTACTAGTATTTACTGCCTTCAGAGGGCTTAAATGTATCAAAGTACGGAAGGCCGTTAGAGTAGGACTTGCCACATGATATGCACTGACCAAAGCCCATTTATTACCACCATCATCTGAGCAGTTTTCATTTCCCTTGACTATGCTGGGGAAAAGGAGTTTATTGCAGATCAATTAATTATGATTTTCTACATGATCCTTAGCTCTTTATCTTATATTTTAGAATTTTGTATTCCTATAATTTGTTTTTTCTGTTTTGACTTAGACTAGCTTCTGTTCTGTATAACATATGAGTGTGTGTCTATACATCAAAAGACTATATGATTTAAGAGTGGTGGATATAATGTTATACCTTATTGCTAAGTTGTTGCTGTTGTTCAGTCGCTCAGTTGTGTCTGACTCTTTGCGACCCCATGGACTGCAGCACATTAGGCTTCCCTGTCCTTCACCATCTCCCAGAGCTTGCTCAAACTCATGTCCATCGAGTCAGTGATGCCATCCAACCATCTCATCCTCTGTCATCCCCTTCTCCTCCTGCCTTCAATTTTTCCAAGCATCAGGGTCTTTTCTAATCCATCAGCTCTTCGCATCAGATGACTAGAGTATTGGAGCTTCAGTTTCAGCATTAGTCCTCCTAATGAATATTCAGGATTGTTAGCAAATATAATTTTTCATTTATTAAACATAAATCTGTGTATGTTGTGTTTGTGTGTGTGATGTAATCCAGCATTTTCCGACTCTTGGATTTATCACATACAGTGAGGATGTTTACAGAAGGAAGGACATTTCTTTGTGAAGTACTATAGAGAAGCCAGGAGGCAAAAAACACAGGTTATAATTGGACAAATGCATTCAGAGCTGACAGAACTAAAAAAATACATAAAGTAGATACTGTTTCAATTCATATTTTATTCTTTATCCATATTCAATTCTATTTTATTCTTTAAAATATGAATCATTTTATGGAATTTATATGAAATTATATTCATAAGTATAATATTACATTGAATTTCTAACTCATCCCTTCATACTAAAGTTTTCCAGATGAATCTAAAGAGCAAACTATGAAATATGAAACCATAGAAGTATTATAGAAAATATGGATATTTTTATAATCTTAGGTTGCAAAATGTCTTCTTTGTAATGCCACACAATCCAGCGCCCTAAAAGAAAAAGTTGACTGCATAAGAATTTTAAATCTCTGAGCATTGCAACAAACACACCAAATGCTGTGAACTAAGTTAAAAGACAAATTTCAAAGTGAGTGAGACTAATATTTGCAATACAAATAGGGTTAAAATGACTAGTATAAAAAGACTAAAATTTATTAAATTTTTTTTTCTTAAAATCTATAAACAAAGAAGTAATACTCCAATTGAAAAATGAATGACGTTTGCGACCAGGCAATTGAAAAGGCAAAAATTCAAAAGGCCAATAAACATGCAGAAAGATATTCAACTTACATATCAAATAAATCACACCCAAACCCTAAAACAAAACATTTATCACCACTCAAATTGGCAGGAACAGGCATCTGTCTTATGCCACAACTGGGAATGTCAAGCCAGAACAATTTTTCTGGGGCACCAAGTGGTAATATATACTATATAAAATTGAAATGAGCATGACCTTTGCCCCAGCAGCCCCACTTCTAGGAATTTATCATAAGGAGATAATTGGAGAAACGTGCAAACGTGTATGCTCAGGTGTCTATCTCACTGATGAAACATGTATTGAATGCAGCTATTAAAGATTAAGGTACTCTATATTTATTGAGATGGAAAGAAGTTCACAACATATCGATAAAGGGTTTTACACAGCATACCTTGTTTATAAATTTTACATGTTTCAAGTATACATAAAATTCTGTGCAAGTACATAAAAGAAATCTTTGGATGACTGTTCACCAAAGCTTAACAATGACAAACTCTCTATTGTGGAGTTTCAGGTGATTACTAGTTACTTTTTTCTTTTTCCCTGTATGACTTAAATCTTTTATTGGTTAACATTTATCATTCAATAAAACCATTCATTTTGATAAATAGAATTTTATGTTTCCATCTTCTGAAGGCCTTCAATTGTGCTTTAAAGGTAATGTGAAATCTGTCCCAGAGGAGAAAGTTCTGTCACTGGAAATAGCCCCAAGGCAACAGGGATTCGTCTGATAGACTTGTTTGTCCAGGTGAATAGATGGAGTCTGATCAGTGGTGCTTTTTGGTTTCATTTAAAACCTAGCAGTTTGTTCAGTCTACTAAGCATGTACTATCTCACGTGGCTTAGGCATTGTGGTAGCCAGTGAGACTATAAAGATGGATTAAACGTCAGTCAGTTCAGTTGCTCAGTTGTGTCCGACTCTTTGTGACCTCATGATCCGCAGCACGCCAGGCCTCCCTGTCCATCACCAACTCCTGGAGTCCACCCAAACCCATGTCCATTGAGTCGGTGATGCCATCCAACTGTCTCATCTTCTGTCATCCCCTTCTCCACCTGCCCTCAATCTTTCCCACCATCAGGGTCTTTTCCAATGAGTCAGCTCTTCACATCAGGTGGCCAAAGTATTGGAGTTTCAGCTTTAGCATCAGTCCCTCCAATGAACACCCAAGACTGATCTCCTTTAGGATGGACTGGTTGGACCTCCTTGCAGTCCAAGGGACTCTCAAGAGTCTTTTCCAACACCACAGTTCAAAAGCATCAGTTCTTTGGCGCTCAGCTTTCTTTATAGTCCAACTCTCACATCCATACATGACCACTGGAAAAACCATAGCCTTGACTAGGCAGACCTTTGTTGGCAAAGTAATGTCTCTGCCTTTTAATATGCTGTCTAAGTTGGTCATCACTTTCCTTCCAAGAAGTAAGCGTCTTTTAATTTCATGGCTGCAGTCACCATCTGAAGTGGTTTTGGAGCCCCCAAAAATAAAGTCTGTCACTGTTTCCACTGTTTACCCATCTATTTGCCATCAAGTGATGGGACCAGATGCCATGATCTTAGTTTTCTGAATGTTGAGCTTTAGGCCAACTTTTTCACTCTCCTCTTTCACTTTCATCAAGAGGCTCTTTAGTTCTTCTTCACTTTCTGCCATAAGGGTGGTGTCATCTGCATATTTGAGATTATTGATATTTCTCCCGGCAATCTTGATCCCAGCTTGTGCTTCCTCATTAAACGTGGTCCCTGCCTTTTCGGAACTGATACTGATGCAACAGTATCAGTTGGATGAGCCTCTCAACGAAAAGTATTAGTATCCTATGATGATAACGCAGACAGTCTTATCCTAGGAGTAGGAAGAGACTCATAAAAAAGATGATTAAGGCTTCAGCTGAGTCTTACAAGATTAAAAACAAACAAAGATGTGGCAGGAGTTTCAGGCTGAGAGACAGTGAAGAGGCTCAGAGATATATGATGCATTAGGCATGTCAAGGAGAGACTGCACTTCTTTACCAAACCAGTGGGGAAATAACTTTAGAAAATATATTTAGGGCAAGTATCTTCAATAGTTGGAAATATTTTAACTGTAAATTTTTTTTCCAAATAGCAAAAAGCTCACACAGGCAGTATAGGAGTCATCATTATGTTACCTGGAAATTGACTGCTCATTTAGAAAACACTGGACAGATAGTATGGAAGATTTGACACTAATTCCTTAAGCTGTTGAAATGGTCAGCCTCACCTCAGGTTAGATAATTATAGGCCTTGAGATACTAATGCTAGTACATGGTCTTGCATACATGTTAAGACTATATTATCATTAAAGCATCATAGAACTGGCCAAGTATTATGGTATAGTGTTTGTCCCATGTGGGGATCAGAACATGGTAGTTATTTATTATTGCACACTGGTGATATCTCCAAAGTTGATTTTATATGCATCATAAGTGAAAAGTAAAGTGTTAGTCACTCAGTCATGTCTGACTCTTTGTGATCCCGTGGACTGTAGCTCACCAGGCTCTTCTGTCCATGGGATTCTTCTCCAGGCAAGAGTACTGGAGTAGGTTGCCATTTCCTTCTCCAGGGGATCTTCTCAACCCAGGGATCAAACCCAGGTCTCCTACTTTGTAGGCAGATTCTTTACCATCTGAGCTACCCGGGTGGCCAAACATATATGCATATATATGCATCATATGTCTTGTGTAAATTCCTCGTATCTGGTGAAATAAGAAAGACAAAATGATGGCAATAGTTACTGCCTTGAGAGACATGTAGGATGTCATTGTGGCACATGAGTCGTGAGTCTTTGCCCCAGATTTTAGAGGAGAAGATTGGGACATGGTGGGAGGTAGCAATGGCGGGTCCATCCCCGTGAGACAGAGCAGAAGTAGGTTTACCATTTGTTCAGCCACCAGATCTTCCTAAGCGTTCAGCTATGAAATATTTCGAGTTGAGTAGTTTGTGATCACAAATCAGTGTCACAGTTTAATTGTGTTTCTGATAACACATTCTAAACAGTGAGGAAAATTGTTTCAATCTATTAAGTACTCCCAAGGTAGTAATCCTCATTCAGTGGATTAGGCAGTTACAAGGTCAGAATGGCTCCAGTCGAATCAATGTTTATAAACAGGCCCTGTGTACTCCTGGGTGATGGATACCCAAGAAACAAAATCAGGTGACCGTGCCATCAAAGAGTTTACCTTATTTTAGAAAAGACACCATTTATTCATGGGAAAAATTCAGCAAGAAAAAGAAACTTGAAGAAACTTGAAAACGTGTAGCAAAGTGCTACCCTGAGTGTCTGTTGGCAGAGAATGCCCTGGTATTCATAATACCATGGATAATGGGGAAAATTAATGTAGGCCAGCATTAGGGGTAGAGAGAAGAGTGAAATGTGATGGGAAAATGAAGACTTTTTCCTCTTAGAGAAAAATCTAGTCACTCCAGTAAATCGTTATTATTTTATGATCATTGACTTTGAGCTCCTTGTAGATTATGCTTATACAATCATACAACACACTTGCCTAAGATAACATAGTGTCTAATATGTAAGTTATTCAATAATAATGAACTGATATTAATGATAGCTATCATTTATCAGAGGCTGCTTTGCCCTTTTATAGGGGAGGGGTTGCAGACCACCATGAGACATTAAGCAATTTCCCTAAGTTTACACAGGTTATCTTAGGGAACTTGGCTGTGTCTGGTTTCAGAACCTAAGTGAACAAATGTGTGCTTTAGGAAGGGGAAGCAAGGGGGGCACTCTGTTAGACCTACAAAGGGATTTTTTTAATGTACAAAATACAGTGCCTCTGTTCCAGGAACTTTCAGTCTAATGGAAGAGCAAAGCCATAAATCACCTGCCTCTTCCTTTCTCAGCCCGGCTGTCCATCCACCAGGCACTGGTTGATGAGGACCTAGTACACTTGGAGCCTTTGGTCCTGCCCGCCCCCCAGCCTATGATCTGATGGCAGTCCTCTAGCCCAGTCCTCTCAGTGCCGTCTTCACCTCCGTGATCTTCCCGTGACAGTGAACTTTGGGGTTCCGTAGGAAGAGCACACAGTGTGATGGGTCATGGCGTGCGTTGAGTTTCTTTTTGCTGTTGGCAAACTGAGTACTGAGTACTGAGTACTGGTAGGAAAACAACCCCTCCTACTGCACCCTGCTCCTCAGCCAGCGCCTGTTGACCAGGGTCTGGGAGACTCACGTCTGAGCCAAAGGACGGTCAAGGGCACCTCTGTTTTAGAGGCTGGGAACTCATCTGCATGTCTGACTCTGCAGTTCCTTTAACAGATGAAAACCTAAGTATATCAAATAATCAACTCTCTAATTTGGGGATAGGAAGACTACAGAGTTTATGATAGTTGATGTCGCACTTCCTTGTTTGCATATTTCTATTTGTTTCATTGTGTTCAGGTGCTCTAATATTAAATGGGAAAAAAAATGGTTGTGACACTTGTATATATAGAATGCCATTTATCAGATGACGAAGTATGTATATGTGCATGGACTGAAAACAAGCCTCTGGGTATTTACCAGGAAGGATGAATAATGATCTCTAGATGGTGCTTTGTATTTCTGTTGTATTTCCAAATATCTACTTCTTCTTTTCTTCTAAAGGAAGTTTTTTAAAAAATTAAATGAAATTTTTTTTCAAAGCACACTATGATGACAGACTTCCCTGGCAGTCCGTGGTTACAACTCCACGCTTCCACTGCAGGGAATTATGATATCATTCTCTCTCTGAAGTCTATTTTTAGCTAATGGGCCTTGTCTTGCTCTTCATTTCAAAACATGAAGAGGAGGCATCATGTGGGGGTTGACAGATTACTAATGCGAAATTGAGCCATCTTCATCCTTTGTGACTTGAGTCTCAGTCTCTCACTTCCTCTCACATTTTCTACTCTAAGTAATTATTTGCAGAAGTTACTCTCTTAGCACCGTGGGCTACATACCTCATAAGGTTTTATTACACAGAACAAATGACTGTGGCCCAGAAAGCCCAGTTTATAGAGAAGCCCTTGACTCACTGGCTGGAGATCCAGGGTGGGTTTGGGTTTTGTTGCAGAGCAGCTGCTACAAAGGCCATCACTGTCATCCTCAGTTCCACATCTTGGGAGCAAGTGGGTTGAACTTAAGTGATCGCTGTTGGGGAGTATTGAACGCTCATGTTCAAAGGTTCTGCTTTACCTGTTTCCCAGCCTGTGGACAGTTCACACGACTCTGTGCTTTCCAGAGAGACCGTGGTTTGTCTCAAGCCATGGGGCCATTGGAAAAATTATACATAATAGTATTTGATGATTTTTTTTTTTTTTTTTAAGAAAAATGATGGTGCTGGTAGCGGTCAACAAATGTTGATTGCTTTATACTTTTTTCCTTCTAAAAAGTTAGAAGTATCCCCTAACACCTTCTGTCGCTTCAAAGCATTACAGGCTTAGTCGCTCAGTCTTGTCTGACTCTTGGTGACCCCATGGACTGTGGCCCTCAGGCTCCTCTGTCCATGGGGATTCTCTAGGCTAGAATATTGGAGTGGGTAGCCATTTCCTTCTCCAGGATTACAGGAGTAGAAGACAAGACAGGTGGAAGTGTGAGGGTTACTAGCCCTCTTTCCATATCGGCTGGCTGCTTTTTAGTTTATCTTTCATGTATCAGTGCTTGAATTGGTGCAGTTTAGTTGCTGGACAGTGTGAGATTTGTGTTGCTGACTTTCTGTTTTAACATTTTGTTAGAAGTGGTAGTGGGATATGTTAGTTCTGTTATTTGAAAAGGATAATAAAATGCATGATAAGACATAGTTTTAAACAAAATTTAGACAAAAAGGGAACATTTAATTGTCCAGATTGAGGACTTTATACTGTACTATAACCTGGTCACTTTCAGCGTGTGATTTTTTTTTTTTTACTTATGGTAGCTATAATGTGTTGGCCCTGCCAGATTCTAAAAGAGAGAGAAAAGTCACAACTTAAAGTCAGATTCTAAGGAATAACAGAGAGATAAGCATCTCATGGCTGTTGTATTAAACCTATATGTAAATACTATTCTACTAACATATAATTAACAATACAGTTTAAAATAATGAATGAAATGGCCTTTGGTTTAGAAAGATTGAATAATTAAATTTTTTATTGAAGTACAGGTAATTTACAATATTGTGTTAGTTTCAGGTGTATAGCACAGTGATTCAGATAACATAAATATTTTCAGATTCTTTATCTATTATAGGTTTTTACAACATACTAATTTAATTTTTTAAGAAAAAAAGGGACATTGCTGGGAAAGATAGTTGGTGGAGAGAGAAGTCCAGGAGGGACAAAGGTATACAGTTCACCTCCTTAAAAGTAATAGTCTAGTCCACGCTTAAGTCTTAATGTAAATAAATTTTACATTTTCACTTAAAATATATTTTCAAAAGCTATGTGCATGGCTATTAAGAATTGAAAGTAAATGTTTAGGGGTGAAATGAAAAAGCATGGTGCTAAAATACCAATCTGTGAAACTAATGAATTCTTTCAGATTGTAAAACAAAGCCAAACTGGTACAAATCTCTATTTAGATTATGTTTTATTTCCAGTTTGAAACCACACTCAGGACAAGCTAAATTGCATTTAAATTTCCTTCTAGCTACAGGCACCCGTGCTTCACTGTATAAATGTCACTGTTGATTTTGATCTATAACCAAAGAAGACATAAAGTGATCAAATTATATATGAAATAAGATTTTATTTTTAATGTTGCACCCAGCATTTTGGTCTGCATTGTGTCTGCTGTTGAACACAATATTTTTTCATTAATCGTTTATTTCCCATTGCCTTCTTTCACTCCAGAAATGTCTCTATGTTTAAAATGGATTATCAGTGAGGGCCTGTCGGATAGCACAGGGAACTCTGCTCAGTGTTATGTAGCCGCCTGGATGGGAGGGGAGTCTGGGGAGAATGTTATATGTGTATGTATGGCTGAGTCCCTTTACTGTAAACCTAAAAGTATCACAACATTGTTTGTTAATTCGCTATACCCCAATACAAAATAAAAAGTTAAAATAAAAATAGAAATGTTTAGATGTTGAATTTTGACCATGGCTTTCCTCCTTTGTTCTCGTCTTGCTTCCGCTAATGCAGTTGTTCACTTGCCAAATGTTAAAATGAAAAACAATATGCTTTTAGCTCAGATAGAACTCTGAAAACCACAGTTATTCTTTTAAGAAGTATTTATTGAGCAATTGCAAGAAACTGGCTTTTACTAGAGGATGTAACAGGTAAAAAGACAATGACCACCCTTGTTTTGTTTACATCCTAGAGAGGGACCCACATAAACCGAGAGGCATGTAACACTGCCAGGTGGCGATGAGCACAGTGAGAAAAGTAACGAACAGGAGAGAGAGCGGCGCAGTGGCTGTTGTAGACTCGCAGGTCAGAGAAGGTCTGCCTGAGCAGTTGACCTTTTGGAGCAGAGACCTGAAAGAAGGAGCAGGCCAGAGAACACCCAGGAGCAGTCCTTCAGGCACTGGAACTCCAGGCCCGAATCCCCGGGAAAAGAGCCTTAGGTTGGGAGAGTGGTGGATGATGAGCTCAGAGAGGCAGCCTGGGCTTGGACTGTGCGTTGTCTTGTAGCTCAAGCATAGACTCTGGATTCTATTTTAAATGTAACAGAAGCCAGAAGAGGATTTGGGGAGTGATTAAAAACCAGACTGACTTTGGTTTTAATTTAAAGGCTGACTCTGGCTGCTACATAGGGAACAGACACTAAGACGCAAGAGGAGACGCAGGTGACCAGTTAGAAGCTGGTGGAGACAAGCGGTGACAGAGGTCTGGACTGAGGGGCTAGCAGAAAAGAGAGATGTGGTCAGGTTCAGGGGGTGACTAAATGTGAGCTTCCTTGGAGCACATCTTATCCTCGAGCTTCGTAGTGAGGCACTGGGAGCAGTGAGGCGAGTGGGATTTTATACCAACAGAGGCTTCTCCTCGTTAGTGGTTTTCAAGTTCTGAAACCAGACCGTGCTTTGAGGCTTAGCACCTTGGGGTGAAAAGAGAAACAAGTGTTGTGAAAGTAAAGACTTTCTCAGATGGGGATGTAGGGATTAATAGGGTTCAAATTTTACAGTAATGTGTTTTACCTTTTTTTTTTTGTTTGTGTTTTCTTTTTTTTAATCTTCTCATGGCACATTCATTGATGCAAGCTGGGATGCAGGGAGCAGTGTTCTGACTCGAGTTTGCAGTTCATGGGGCATGGCCCTTGTGAAAGGGACTCACTTCAGGGCTCCAAAACCTCCTGGGCTCAAGTGCATCCGTTCAGCACTTCCTCTGCTCGAATAGAAACCACTGTTTCGTTTCACTCAACCTGAGTAAAAAGGGATCTCCAGACATGACTTGTTTTTATTTTATAGCATATTGGTGGAAGGCTGGGGGTTGGCCCTGAAGGCACATTTTTGGTCCCCCCTCTCCCTTCCCCTGATAACCACAGCTCCCCTTTCACAAGGCTCTTCCTTTCCCCCAACCCAGACTCTTCTCATTCCGGCACTCTTTGTTCCTCATAGAACTCTGGGCTCCAGTTTCTTCTTTCCCTGACCTTCTCTGAGCTTTGGGCCCTCTGCTTCAGACTTAACCATCACCCCACTTCAGTTACCTTTTTACATCTTCCCAGAATAGGAGCCATGTGCTATGAGATCCAATAACCGATACACAAATAAAACACAGATTTCTGTGGGGGCAAACGAAGGTCCCAGAAAATTTCCCATTGTGAATTTCCATTCCAGTTTGCATTGTTAACTTTTAAGGAAAAAATAGCATCACGCTTACTCACCTTCCTGCCCTCCCGTCACTCCTCCACCACCGTGTGAACGCATCTGTGTTCTCCAGGACGCTGTACAAATGACTTTCTCTTGCGCTCAGTAGACTCTTACAGAGGAAGAAATCATCTCTGAAAAGTTACAGTAAATGTGTAACCTTTTGAGAGGTACCCTTACTTTTTCTAGAAAGTTGGGCTTTGGCAGGTTTGATTTGCCTCCGGAGGTGGTGGTGAGAAGAGAAGTTGACAATACGTAAGATGAGGTTATAAGGAGAGTCAAATGGCTGAAAGAGATAGAAAAGGGAACAGGTAACAGGGGGTGAGCAGAGTGGGGTTTGGTCAGCTAAGGCCAGGTCCACCCACAGAGCATCCCAAAGGAGTCAGCTGAGTTATCTTTACGCCCTCCCCAGTTAAGGAGTGGTCAGAAGGACTTCGAGATCTGAAACCCACACCTTGGAGTGGGTGATGTGGCTTGCTGCATGGGGAACAGGTGATGGTGGCTGTTTCTGGAAACCGACATGGTGGGGGTATAAGAGGGGTGAGCCTGAAATTCCTGCCCTTGTGGTTGGGCAGATATTTTTCTGGGTTTGCCCTGCCAAGACCCCAGACCTTGGTGTACCTCTGCCAGACTGCAGGAGCAGTTTGGAACCTTATCATCCATGACCTGATCAGGTGAAAGGCCTCTTTACACCAGGTAAAAGAAACTTTGGAACACATCAAGGTCATGCATTATACTTGAAGATTTTTGAACTCTTAATGTTTTATATACCTCAGGCCTTTGAGTGCAAGCAGCATCCCTGAAACTAAGAGAAAACTACAAAAGATGTGCCAAGGAATTATGGTTGTTCTGTGTCTCTGTGTGAACCATCCTCCCAAATTCTCCTTTGGTCTGTTTGTATAGAATTGTGTGGGACGTTCATACTTTGCTATGTGTTGAAAATGTCTGATTTAAATCATTGGAAGTCTCAGAAATGACAGCAGCTCTTTTTTATATAAGGTATAAATTTAAGGTATACCATGTGGTGATTTGATATACATTGCAAAATGATTATCACAATAAGATCAGCTAACACATTACTGCACATAATGACTGTGTGTGTGCATATGTGTGCATTGAGAACATATAAGATTTACTGTTAGCAACTTTCAAGTACATAATACAGTATTATCTGTAGTCACCATGCTATACATTACATCCCCAGAACTTAACTCATAGCTGGAAGTTTCTAGTCTTTGACCAGCATCTCCTCATAGTCTCTCACCCTACAGCTGCTGGCAACCACCGTTCCACTCTCTGTTTCTGTGAGTTTAACTTTCTTAGATTCTGTATATAAGTAATATACAGTATTTGTCTTTCTCTGACTTATTTCACTTATCACAGTGCCCTCAAAATCCATCCACACAGTCACAAATGGCAGGATTCCTTCTTTCTTGTGGCTGAATACTATTTCATTGGGTATATATACCACATTTTCTTTATCCATAATTCCATCAATGGACAGTTAGGTCATTTCTGTACTTTGGCTCTTCTGAATTAGTGAGAGCGTGGGAGTGCAAATATCTCTTTGAGATCCTGATAGCATTTTTTTTCAGATGTATACCCAGAAGTGGGATTGCTGGATCATATATATGGTAGTTCTGTTTTTAATTTTTTGAGGAACCACCATACTGGTTTCCATAGTGACTGTGTTAATTTACAATCCCACCAACAGTGCAAGAGGGTCCCAGCACCTCTGATCTCTTGTCTTTTTGATGATAGCCACTCTAACAGGTGTGAAATGAGTTAGCAGTTCTTTTTTCTACCATACAGCCCTTTGTAAGATATCTATTTGGCTGCACCAGGTCTTAGTCGTGGCATGCAGGATCTTTAGTTGCAGCCTTCAAACCCTTGGTTGTGGCATATGGGATATAGTTCCCTTACCAGGGATTGAACCCAGGCCACCTGCACTGGGAGTGCAGAGTCAATAGTCTTAGCCACCAAGGAAGTCCCTGTACATCTCTCTTGAGGAAGCAAAATGGACCCTTAGGAACAGTCACTGTGTTTTATTCAGTTCAGTTGCTCAGTTGTGTCTAACTCTTTGCGACCCCATGGACTGCAGCACGCCAGGCTTCCCTGTCCATCACCAACTCCCAGAGCTTACTCAAACTCATGTCCATCGAGTCAGTGATGCCATCCAACCATCTCATTCTCTGTCGTCCCCTTCTTTTCCTGCCTTCAATCTTTCCCAGCATCAGGGTCTTTTCTAGTGAGTCAGTTCTTTGCAACAGGTAGCCAAAGTATTGGAGTTTCAGCTTCAGCATCAATCCAGTGAATATTCAGGACTGTTTCCTGATGGACTGGTTTGATCTCCTTGCAGTCTAAGGGACTCTCAAGAGTCTTCTCCAGCACCACAGTTGAAAAGCATCAATTCTTCGGCACTCAGCTTTCTTTAGAGTCGAATTCTCACATCCGTACATGACTACTGGAAAAACCATAGTTTTGATTAGACAGACCTTTGTTGGCAAAGTAATGTCTCTGCTTTTTAATATGCTACCTAGGTTGATCTTAGCTTTTCTCCCAAGGAGCAAGCGTCTTTTAATTTCATGGCTGCAGTCACCATCTGCAGGGATTTGGGGTGCGTGTCATTGGGGACACTTCCCCATCGTCTCTGTGTCCTCCTGCAGGCTCTCACTACTGAGCCTATCTCACAATTGCTATACCACACAATTTGAATTTAATCGAACCATTCAATTGCCCTCATGCATCCTCCCCCAAAAGATGATAATACCAAACAGCTCCCATCTCTTGCAAACAAATTGAGCAAAATGTGTTACTAAAATAGGCTCATTCAGACTGACCAGGTAGTGGAGGATGGTGTGTTCTTATATACCTTGCTGCTCACCATTAAACTGTCATTGAACATGCTGTTGCCTCAACTCACCCATACACTTTATTCCTAAAGAGCTATTCGCTGTCGCTCTCAGAGCACACTTTAGTCTCTAAGGGGAAGATAACTTGGGGATTCATTGCAAGTAGAAATGATCTTTTGCTTTATGTGAAAGAAACTCTTGTGAGAAGAGGTACAGACTTGTCAGAAGGAGAGAGAGTGTGCGAGAGCCCTCTTCACCCCTCATATGCACATGTGAGTGAGCTCTCTCGCCTCCCTTTCTGGGACCTTTTCTTTGTGACATCGGCAGTGAAAATCAAGTCATGGATATTTTTCGCAAGTGGGGAAGCTGTATTCTTTTATTACAAATTGTATTTTAGCTGTGTTTTTCCATTTGGAAAATTCAGTGGCAGTGCTTGTAGCCTTGGGAATTGCTTCAAATGAAAACGGCCTTATCTAGTTCTTTCCTATTCTTGCTAATGATTTCGCTGCCACTAAATTATTTTTAATGGTTGTAGAACACAGAAGCCAGCTTCAGTCCAGGGGCATAGTAAAAGAATCACCAAAGATCACTGAAAAGCAATTTAAATTTTTACTGAATAACCTCGAAAAATCTCAAAGAAACATCTCATTATTAAACCTACTTCACCATGTACTGAAATCTATTCCCATGAATAGAGCTCTCTGCCACTGTAGTGACTTTCTGTCTGCCTTTCTTTGGACTACCTGAAAGATCTGCCCCCTCTGTCTAATCTTCTGCAAAACTTTCCTTTCCAGCCCAATTCATCTCTTTAGCTCTGCTCTTTCTGGTCTAAATTCAGGCTGCTGCAGTTTCCCCATTGCCAGACTGCATCACGGAAGAGCATAAGCCAGGCCTGCTGGTCAGGTGCCTGGAGAGAGAAGGAGGGAACTGGGATGCTTAAGCATCTGGATTATAATCTAAGAATCTTTTCTTTAATAGAAATCCACGTAAGTCAGAACCCAATTCAAGCAATTAGATCAACATTAAGATGTCCTTCTTCTAACACACACAGACACACACGTGTGCACGAGTGCACCGCTGGTCACATTGCTCCGTGTTTCAGCTGGCTCTATGGCAGCCACATTAAATGGGGAAGAATTCCAGGAATGGTCATGAATTTCCTAATTCTGACCAGCCCTCCAGCAAGTTCACAACCATTGACCCTGGACAATAGTGAAGGACTGACTATGGATGAATCAGCAGAAATTTATTACCAGTTTTAGAAAAGCAACTCTTCATGACAGTGGAATTTTATGAGCTCAGTGTCCAAAGGAAGGCGTGTGAGCCATTCTGTTAGTATCTGTTTGTATTTGTTGTTGTTATTTAGTTGCTAAGTCATGTCCAACTTTTTTGAGACCTCATGGACTGTAGCCCACAAATCTCCTCTGTCCATGTGATTTCCCAGGCAAGAATACTGGAGTGGGTTCTTTCTTTCTCCAGGGGATCTTCTCAGCCCAGGGATGGAACCCCTGTCTCCTGCATTGGCAAGTGAATTCTTCCCAACTGAACCACCAGCATTTGCTGTTACCTAAAAAGAAAATCACTGTTGGCATTTATTTTAGATCATATTTTATCATAATATATATTTTAATGTCTGACCTGAAAAGGTTTATCTTAAAGATGATTTCCACTCAGGAAGAGGATACACATTGTGATAACATGTTGTAATAGTTCTGTAACAGAGACCAGCAAAGAGAATTTTCACTTTTATCAGAAATTCAGTTTATGACACATTTATGAGAAAGTTGAATATGAACCTGGGGTGTCTGAGTCCGCCTGCCTGGGTTCAAAGGCTGGCCCCAGTCCCACCACATATTCGATGATGCAGCTGGATGAGTGAACATTTCCTTGTGATGGAGATGTGGTTCTCTTTCTTAGAGCCCTGGGAGTACTAAATGGGTTGTGGTATAACAGATTTTCCAAACTGCATCTGGGACTTGATCAATGATAGCTCTCATCCTCCTTCCTTTACTCCTGCTCCTCCCTACCTCTCCTGCTTTGAGTCCCTCCTCCTCCTCCTTACTCCAGTGAAGGAAGAGATCCTTGCTTAATCTTATTGCTAAGATCATATATCAAAGTCATAGTGTATAACAGAAGCATTAAAATGAAGTTATCTTTCAAAATACAAAGTTTTTTGCAAAGATACTGCAGTATTTACTGTGTGTTGGAGAAGAGCTTCTGTCTTCATCCATTGGATGCAGTGGCGGTCAAATTGCCATTGTAATGAAAGGTCTCGCAGCCCTTACTTTGGATGGCATATTGATTCCTAACTTGAGCACAGGGGTAATATCTTCCACCAACAAAGACTCCTGACACCTGATGAAGGAGGGTCTTCTAGTTTCCCTGATGTTACCCATGAACTTTTGGTTAGATATCTGTATAGCTTTTATTTACATCGCTGTGATTTCCAAATGTGTTCAGATACTTTCTGAGTCTGTTCATACTTTATGCCTGTATCATTTCCCAAAGTGACTGTTTCCTGTGCTTTGTAGTTTAAAAAAAAGAACTGGCTTAGGGATTAGGAGCCTGGCCCTGGATTCCAAGCAGCCTGGGTTAGAACCAGCATTGCGACTTGACCAGCCAATCGATTAAGGACTGATCTCTGCAACTGTGGAAAGGGGCTTGTAGTACCAGCCTCATTGGACTGGCGTGAGGATTAGGGAAGAGGAGAGATGGCTGGACAGGCTTTCTTTTGAACGATTATCAAGGATAACAGGAACCCTGCCAAGAAGTGCAGAGAGGACCTAGCTGGTCTCCAGCCTTTCCATGGTTGGTGGAGAACCAGCACTCCTGAAGAGACAGAGCAGGGCTCTTAAGAAGCTGAGTGAATGGCTCTCAGAACCACCACGCCTGCCTTTCCTCTCTGCGAGGGACTCGCCACTCTTTCTTGGTTGGAAATTATTATCGTATGTTAACTGGTGCATGTCTTTAGTCAGAGTATGTCAAAAGATGAATGTTCTGGGACCTTTAATGACTGGTTAGTAATTCCCTGGTCATTGAATGTGTGCTCAGTTGCTCAATCATGTCCAACTTCTTGTGACCCCATGGACTGTAGCCGGCCAAGCTCCTCTGTCCATAGGGTTTTACAGGCAAGAATACTGGAGTAGCTTGACATTCCCTTCCCCAGGGGATCTTCCCAACCCAGGGATTGAATCCAAGTCTCTTTCGTCTCCTGAGTTGGCAGGCAGATATTTTACCACTAGCGCCACCTGGGAAGCTCCATCACTGAATAACAAGCCCCAAATGAATGGAAGAGACATGCTGTCTGGCCTCTGAAATGATGAAATGATTCAGGAATGGGACCAGCAGGTCCAGTCTTAATTATTAAAGGTGTTATAGTGAGGGAAGCTTACCACTTTAGCATCCTTGCAGCTGTGGGCACCTTCAAAGACGTGAACAAGATCCTAAGAATGCTGAGAGGCTGTAGCACCCATGCACACACATCTCAGCACACTCAGCTCACTCTCTCCCCTGCCTCCACGGCACACAGCTGGGAAGTCACCATGCCAGGTCCAGAAGAGAAGGGCCCTTTGAGCCGGTGCTCTGTGCCTTCCGATTCACTGCTGTCCCGCCAAAGGGGAAGCAGCTGGGGTCAGGTTCACTGGCAGCTCCTTTGCCCCAGGACAGATCACAGCCCATCCCAAGCACTCCCTGTTCTGCAAGCTTTGATACTTCCCCATCCCCAGGTGAAGGCATGACTCTCCAGGAAGCAGCAAATAGGTTCTGGTAGATGTTGTACTTAAGCTCCAGCCCTGCCAGCTGACTCCAGGTAAAGACTCCACCCTCCTGAGACTCCCAGTGGCCACGCTGTCTGGCTCTTGGCCCGTCTTCTCCTCCAGGTGTCATTCTTCCTCACCTACCCCAGCTGACCGGCTCACCTCCCCTGGCTCATGTGGGTTCCACCTTCGCTGAGTCTTCTGTCAGAGAGGCAGAAAGCCTTGGATTATGACGGTTGGGGTCTCTCCAGAGGAGATGGCTGAGGACAGAAGCTTAGGCTGTAACGGCAGCTTCAGTCTGGCACCTGGTGGGGGAAGTCAATACCCCCTTGGCGCAGAGCCTGATTCTGGTGGGATTTGCATCCCAGTTCCTCCTGTACTTGCCCTACAGCCTCCCTTCTGTACATCTCTCTAGGCAGCAACCCCCGCCTGCCCCCTGCCCTGAATTCTGCGTGTTGGCTGTAGTAGAACTCTGTGTTGTTCCTGTGGGCCATGTTCTCTCTGGTTGTTGAACTCACTGTCCCCTTACTTAGAACTGTCCTTCCCGCACACCTTAGTGCTCCTTAGTACTCCTCTGAGTTATGTCACCTCCTCCAAGACTCTCCTCAACCTTTCTTAAGGGGTCCCTTCTGTTCTTGTTACAACCACTCTGTGTGTTCATGCTCAGTCTCTTCAGTGGTGTCCAACTCTTTGCGACCCAGTGGACCAGAGCCCGCCAGGCTCCTCTGTCCATGGGATTCTCCAGGCAAGATTACTGGAGTGCGTTGCTATGCCCTTCTCCAGGGGATCTTCCTGACCCAGGGATCGAGCCTGTGTCTCCTGTCCCTTCTGCACTGCAGGCAGATTCTTTACCGCTGAGCCACTGGGGAAGCCCCACACTTGTGCTTTATGGCTGCAGATGGACTGCACTCTCATTTGCTCATTTTCTTAAATTTTCCCTCACTGGCTGTGAGCTCCTTGAGGACAGCGTCTGCCTCCTTTGCCCAGGCATAACCCCAGGACTGAGTACTCCATTCTCTGGCATGTAAGCAGGTGCTCAGTGAATGCTGCTGAAGTAAAGAAGGAAAGGAACACAGAAAAGACAGTGTAGCATTTGACTGGAGAACAGAAGGCTGTTAGTTCTTCTGCCTCCTTGTGTCTGAATGAAACTCAAGAGGTGCTTTTGCACAGATCTTTTGGGGCCAGAAGTATATCCATAAATTGGTATAGTTTGCAGAGAGCTCATAGCAGTCAATAAGAAAAATTCTACAACTCCAACTAGAGAAAAAGAGCAAAGGATATCAGAAAGAAGGGAATACACGTGAATTGAATGATCCAAACAGGGAAAAAGTATTCAGTATCACTAGTAAATTTTGAAACATCAAACTAAAATGAAAACTAGATACTATTTTCACCCCTCAGTTGATTGCATATTTTTTTAAAAGGATAGCACCCTTTATTAGTGAGGGTGTGCTGAAATGAGTTTTATAAGACTGAAGCAAGACTATATCTTTTGTCTATCTCTGGGTTTCAAATATGTCCCAGCATTAGGTTTCACTAGTGAGTAAGAATAAAGTAGGCATGTAAAACTTGCTCTCTGAGTGACATTAACAATTTTCAATTATGAGATATCATAAAGGGGGATGTGAACAAATATATGGGCTTCCCTTGTAGCTCAATTGGTAAAGAATCTGCCTGCAATTCAGGAGACCGGGTTCCATCCTGGGTCAGGAAGATCCCCTGGAGAAGGAAATAGCAACCCACTCTAGTATTCTTCCCTGGAGAATCCCATGGACAGAGGAGCCTGGAAGGCTACGGTCCATGGGGTCCAAATATATACAATCTCCTAATTCCCCTAGTGGAAACCCAGTAGCCAGGGTTTAATCTTCCATAAATACAAAGTCCGAAAACATAATTTCCCTTTTGTAATTTTTTAACAGCTTATATTCTTAGGCCATGAGCACTTAATGTATCAAACAATATTATTTTGAAGTTAGTTTTCCTTTATTAGGTTGATTTGAGTCACATTTTGAAAAGAACCAAGAGCATTTAGTATTAAATGCACCAAAACCTTATTTTAGAAATGTTCAAAACGTTTAGAATGGGCACTTCATAATTATCCTAGAAATTGCTTAATGATAACTATTACATTTGAAAGGGCAAAATCGTTTTCTGCAAGTGAGGATATAGTAATGATTGTGAAGGGACTGCCTGACTTAGAATTGCTAGTGGTTTGTGAGGTCCTTCATTTGAGTCTCTGCTTTGTGTATAAGGTTTTCCAGATTTAGTCAATCCTGGTGGACTGTAACCAAGTGGAATATGGTCAGCCTAGTTATGCGGTCAGTCTAGGGTCAGTCTGACCTGAGGAATATGCTCCAGGTAGTAGAAAGTTTCCCAGAGCACAAGCCTTCTCCTAGGACAGTGGTTTCTCTCAGGCACTGTTTCCTAGCCTCTTCCGTTCCCTCCCTTCAACACCATCTACCATTGCTCAGCTCAGAGCCAGCCCAGAGTAAGTTTTCATACTGTCCTGAATAAGAGCTTTCCAGGTGAGGAGGGTTTAGAAGTGAATCAGGGTTAGATATGCTGTGGGCCGGAGAAGGCAATGGCACCCCACTCCAGTACTTTTGCCTGGAAAATCCCATGGATGGAGAAGCCTGGTGAGCTGCAGTCCATGGGGTCGCTAGAGTCAGACACAACTGAGCAACTTTACTTTCACTTTTCACTTTCATGCATTGGAGAAGGAAATGGCAACCCACTCCAGTGTTCTTGCCTGGAGAATCCCAGGGATGGGGGAGCCTGGTAGGCTGCCATCTATGGGGTCGCACAGAGTCGAACACAACTGAAGCGACTTAGCAGCAGCAGCATGCTGTGGGCATTAAAGCCTTCAATGCTTCTGTGACAAAATTCTCTTCAGTCCAACAGCTATTAGGCATTGACCTGTTGTGGCAAAACTAAGAACCACAAAGCTGTATCTTGGAGATTAGGATGATGGGAGAGGTGATCAGATCAGATCAGTCACTCAGTCGTGTCTGACTCTTTGCGACCCCATGAATCACAGCACACCAAGCCTCCCTGTCCATCACCAACTCCCGGAGGTCACTTAGACTCACGTCCATTGAGTCAGTGATGCCATCCAGCCATCTCATCCTCTGTCGTCCCCTTCTCCTCCTGCCCCAATCCCTCCCAGCATCAGAGTCTTTTCCAGTGAGTCAACTCTTCGCATGAGGTGGCCAAAGTACTGGAGTTTCAGCTTGAGTGTCATTCCTTCCAAAGAAATCCCAGAGCTGATCTCCTTCAGAATGGACTAGTTGGATCTCCTTGCAGTCCAAGGCACTCTCAAAAGTCTTCTCCAACACCACAGTTCAAAAGCATCAATTCTTTGGCACTCAGCCTTCTTCACAGTCCAACTCTCACATCCATACATAACCACTGGAAAAACCATAGCCTTGACTAGACAGACCTTTGTTGGCAAAGTAATGTCTCTGCTTTTGAATATGCTATCTAGGGTGGTCGTAACTTTCCTTCCAAGGAGTAAGCGCCTTTTAATTTCATGGCTGCAGTCACCATCTGCAGTGATTTTGGAGCCCAGAAAAATAAAGTCTGACACTGTTTCCACTGTTTCCCCATCTATTTGTCATGAAGTGATGGGACCGGATGCCATGATCTTCATTTTCCGAATGTTGAGCTTTAAGCCAACTTTTTCACTCTCCACCTTCACTTTCATCAAGAGGCTTTTTAGTTCCTCTTCACTTTCTGCCATAAGGGTGGTGTCATCTGCATATCTGAGGTTATTGATATTTCTCCCAGCAATCTTGATTCCAGCTTGTGCTTCTTCTAGTCCAGGGTATCTCCTTACCGCCGCCCTTCCTGACCTTCAATGTGGGATAGCTCCTCTAGGCCCTCCTGCGCCCGCGCAGCCACGGCTCCTTGGACGTGGGGTTGGTCCTCCTGGCCACCGCCTCTGGCCTCGGGCGTGGGGTTGGTCCTCCCAGCCGCTGCCCTTGGCCTCGTGAATAGGGGCGTGGGGTAGCTCCTCCCGCCCGCCGCCCCTGGCCTCAGGCTTAGGGTCGTGGGTAGCTCCTCCCGGCCGCCACCCCTGACCTCGGATGCGGGGTAACGCCTCTCATAGCTGCCCCTGACCTTGGACACTGGGTAACTCCTCTCGTGGCCACCCCTGACCTCGGACGCGGGGTAGCTCCTCTCGGCTGTTCCTGCGCGGTCACAGTCTGGTACTCTCGGCCGCTGCCCCTGACCTCCGATGTGGGGTAACTCCTTTTGGCCACCGCCCTTCGGGCATGGGGTCCTCCCAGCTTCTGTCCCTGACCTCGGACATGGGGTGGCTCCTCTCGCAGCCGCCTGTGCCTTAGCGCGCCCGTTGCAGCTGCCTGCGCCTTAACGCGCACGTTGCAGCTGCCTGGGAGAGGTGAGATAAGTTCCAAAACATATTCCAATGATACAACAATAAAGAGTGGGTTCTGAAGTCAGGCAGCTCCCCATTTACAAGCTGTGTAAAGACAGGAAGGGAGGCATGGAGAATATTAGCTGAAAAATTCCTAAATGTGATCAACAGCAGCAACCCACAGATTCAAAAGCTCAGCAGCTCCAAAAAAGATAAAGGATGGATGAGACTGGATTGCCAGTAGACTTTCCTACCCTATTAAGAAACTATGGCCCCTCACCCAACTCCCGGCCAGAACACACGTCAAGCCTCAAAATTTTTCCTTTATGTTGAATGTCTTAGAAGTACACCAGTTAGTGATTCCTGATTTAACACAAATCATCTTTATTGGGGCACCGGGGAAAAAAAAAAAAAAAAAAGGCTGAGGTGTAAGTTTGAAAAATAGACTTAGTGTAATGCTACAGGAGAAGTGGGTAGAGCCAGTAGGGCTGAGAAAACTCCAGAATGGGGAGGCTTGGGGAGGAGTTTACATGGAGATGCAAGTTGGGTTCAGAAGAGGAGGTTCTTTGACATCAAAGACAAACTGCCCATTTAAAGCTTTGGTTCAAGTCAAGCTTTACATCAAAGAAAAGAGAAGAAAGTGTTTCCTTTCTCTTTCTTCATCTCCTTGGATCACATGACCACCCTACTACTGAGGTTGCTGGTGCCTATACTGAATGGTTTAGCTACATGAAATTAACTGAGTTTTCCATGGAGTAGCCTGGAAATGAAATCATCTCTTCGCTTGGAGAAGTTTACAATTAGTTGAAATCACTTCACATGTGAAGGAAATAACACTAAGGGTGTTTGGGGCAAATTTTAAAAGTGAAAAGTAAGAACTTAGAAATTTGGAGGCAGAAGAGATACTTGTAGTCCAAAGAGATTGAAGATTTCATAAAGATAATGAAACTTGGACTCAAATAGTCTTTGAATCAACTGAGAGACTAGGAAAGAAATTCTAGATAGGGGAATAATACAAGTTTTAGCTCAAAAACCTACATATACGTCAGCCAAGACTTCCACACTGAGGACATCACAGCAAAAAGGTCAAGGTGAAACAGCAGTTTCACACCCATTGCACTTGTTTGCAAAAATGTAAAGAATGGCATTGGGTTTTTTGTTTTTTCATTAGATACCTTTTTTCTTCATTGAAGAATCCAGCAAGGGGAATAAGGGACACCTCAGACAAACAAAACTGAAGCACTGATTGGGGTACATTTTATTCATCTGTGAACTGAAGCCAGGTCTCTAGGTTTTATCTCTTAAAAAAAAAAAAAAAAAAAAGTTTTATTAAACACCAGCATGCCAGACACTTTGAGTGAAAGAACAGACACCTTGTCCACCCAGACAGCATCCAGTGAGCCCCTGAGAAAGACCACGGCTTAGACACAGCAGACGTTAGGTGAATGTGGAATGAATAAGCAAATGGAGGCAAGAACAGCTGATGGGTGGAGTCCTCCAAAGTAGGAGGCCAGGTTTCCCGGTGTAATTGACCAGACTTGCCATCCATCTTTATTTTATAGTGCCATAGAGTTCTGCCTTCTTGTCCTTCCAGCAAAGGGTTTTCTTTCCAAAGTGGCTTTTTTTTTTTTTTAAGCAACCTCTGTCCTTCTTTCTTTAAAACAATCACCCCACCTGTTCTGAATTGGAACCTCACCTGTTCACTCTTGTGCCCTCGAGGAAGGCTGAGACAAGGAGCTGTGCCAATGGCAGTAATTGAGTTAGGATATACAGGAAGATCACCCCACTCCAGTACTCTTGCCTGGAAAATCCCACAGAGGGAGGACCCTGGTAGGCTGCAGTCCATGGGGTTGCTAAGAGTCGGACATGACTGAGCGACTTCACTTTCTCTTTTCACTTTCATGTATTGGAGAAGGAAATGGCAACCCACTCCAGCGTTCTTGCCTGGAGAATCCCAGGGACAGGGAAGCCTGGTGGGCTGCCATCTATGGGGTCACACAGAGTCGGACACGACTGAAGTGACTTAGCATAGCATAGCATAGCATACAGGAAGATAGAGAAGCATTATTTTATTGTAACCCTGGTTTCACTCAAATAATGATCACTCTTCTTTTTCCTATCATAAAAGTTATTGTTCTTTGAAAATCATGTTATATTTTAATTAAAGGGCCTAACAGAAGCAGAAGATATTAAGAAGAGGTGGCAAGAATACACAGAAGAACTGTACAAAAAAGAGCTTCACGACCCAGATAATCATGATGGTGTGATCACTGACCTAGAGCCAGACATCCTGGAATGTGAAGTCAAGTGGGCCTTAGAAAGCATCACTATGAACAAAGCTAGTGGAGGTGATGGAATTCCAGTGGAGCTATTCCAAATCCTGAAAGATGATGCTGTGAAAGTGCTGCACTCAATATGCCAGCACATTTGGAAAACTCAGCAGTGGCCACAAGATTGGAAAAGGTCAGTTTTCATCCCAATCCCAAAGAAAGGCAATGCCAAAGAATGCTCAAACTACTGCACAATTGCACTCATCTCACAAGCTAGTAAAGTAATGCTCAAAATTCTCCAAGCCAGGCTTCAGCAATATGTGAACTGTGAACTTCCTGATGTTCAAGCTGGTTTTAGAAAAGGCAGAGGAACCAGAGATCAAATTGCCAACATCCGCTGGATCATGGAAAAAGCAAGAGTGTTCCAGAAAAACATCTATTTCTGCTTTATTGACTATCCCAAAGCCTTTGACTGTGTAGATCACAATAAACTGTGGAAAATTCTGAAAGAGATGGGAATACCAGACCACCTGATCTGCCTCTTGAGAAATCTGTATGCAGGTCAGGAAGCAACAGTTAGAACTGGTCATGGAACAACAGACTGGTTCCAAATAGGAAAAGGAGTACATCAAGGCTGTATATTGTCACCATGTTTATTTAACTTATATGCAGAGTACATCATGAGAAATGCTGGACTGGAAGAAACACAAGTTGGAATCAAGATTGCTGGGAGAAATATCAATAACCTCAGATGTGCAGATGACACCACCCTTATGGCAGAAAGTGAAGAGGAACTAAAAAGCCTCTTGATGAAAGTGAAAGTGGAGAGTGAAAAGGTTGGCTTAAAGCTCAACATTCAGAAAACGAAGATCATGGCATCTGGTCCCATCACTACATGGGAAATAGATGGAGAAACAGTGGAAACAGTGTCAGACTTTATTTTTCTGGGCTCCAAAACCACTGCAGATGGTGACTGCAGCCATGAAATTAAAAGGCGCTTACTCCTTGGAAGGAAAGTTATGACCACCCTAGATAGCATATTCAAAAGCAGAAACATCACTTTGCCAGCAAAGGTTCGCCTAGTCAAGGCTATGGTCTTTCCTGTGGTCATGTATGGATGTGAGAGCTGGACTGTGAAGAAGGCTGAGCGCCAAAGAATTGATGCTTTTGAACTGTGGTGTTGGAGAAGACTCTTGAGAATCCCTTGGACTGCAAGGAGATCCAACCAATCCATTCTGAAGGAGATCAGCCCTGGGATTTCTTTGGAAGGAATGATGCTAAAGCTGAAACTCCAGTATTTTGGCACCTCATGCGAAGAGCTGATTCATTGGAGAAGACTCATGCTGGGAGGGATTGGGGGCAGGAGGAGAAGGGGACGACAGAGGATGAGATGGCTGGATGGCATCACTGACTCGATGGATGTGAGTCTGAGTGACCTCCGGGAGTTGGTGATGGACAGGGAGGCCTGGCGTGCTGCAGTTCATGGGGTCGCAAAGAGTCGGACACGACTGAGCGACTGATCTGATCTGATCTGATATGTACATAGTTAAAAAAAATACTGAAGGCTTATCATGGACAATTATACCCCCTTGTCACTTCCTCTCTTATTTGTCAGCAGAGTTAAGTCACCATTTTGATTAAATTAATTACTGATGTTTACATAATGCTTGTTGCTTTTATGTGCTGTGTGCTAAGTTGCTTCCGTTGTGTCCAACTCTTTGCGACCCTATGGACTGTAACACACCAGACTCCTCTGTCCATGGGGTTCTCCAGGCCAGGATACTGGAATGGGTTGCCATTTTTGATGGATTTTGTGCATCAGAAATAGTATTCCCTGCAGAACCAGCTGAGTTTTTCTAAAGCAGCAGTCAGTATTTTTTTTAGCATTTGTTATGGGCTAGGCACTGTTTTAAGTGTATTCTGTATTCATGTGTTAATTCATGTGGCTCCGTGTGTGAGATTAAGTACTGTAAATATTCCCATTTACAAATGAAAAAAACAAAGCACAGAAAGCATTGAGGAAGTTGCCCAAGATCATATGGCCAATCATTCTATTAATAGCTCTTGAGGCTAAGCTTTTAGCTACCATGAGTACCCATTTCTTGAAAGAATATATATGTGTGTATATATATACATGCTGGTGGTGGTGGTGCTCAACTGCTCAGTTGTGTCCAACTCTTTGCAATCCCATGAACTGTAGCCTGCCAGGCTCCTCTGTCCATGGGATTTTCCAGGCACGAATACTGGAGTGGGTTGCCATTTCCTTCTCCAAGCTACCATGTGTAAAATAGTGAGAAACTGCTGTATAGCAGACTGAGCTTAGCTCGACACTCTGTGATGACCTAGATGGAGAGACTGAGGGGAATGGGATGGGAGTGGGAGGGAGGCTTAAGAGGGAGAGGATATATGTATAAATATAGCTGATTCACTTCATTGTACAACAGAAACTAACACAACATTGCAAAGCAATTATATTCCAATAAAAATTTTTTTTTAAGTTTTTTGAAAAAAAGATCTTAGGGAAGAATCTGAAGTTGTGCAAGGATTTGGGGACTTGAATTTAGTTGGTTTGGTAGACAGGATGCTCAGTGGGAGAAACCTAGGGGGAGCGAGTTTATATTAAGAAGCAGAATAGTTTAGTCTTTTAATTGGTTTGTTTATTTTTGTAAATACTTCTTTTACCTCTTTTCCTAAGTCCTCGTGTGTTCCTGAGCATATAATAATAATTAGCCTACTAGAGAATCTTCAGGCAAATTCTGAATGAAGAAGCAATCCAGAGCATTCAGTGAAGATGCCCAGACAGATGTTAGATTTTGATATGAAGACTTTAGCACAGAGTTTTTGAAATTGAAACAGTCCTGGAAAAGATATGGTTTATTTTGGTACATATGTCATTGATGAGAAAATGGAGTAAGAAGGTGTGAAAGTAGATGCAAATTTCACCATTCTAGGAAACAACTGTGAGATCCATTCTTATCTCAAAGAGCAGCATTTCTAGAACTCTTGCCTTTCTCCTTCCTTACTTTTATGAGAAATGTTAACTGTTTAATAATTTTGGCATTATAAACTCAGTCCAGCACTCACCTCCATCTAATTGTCTCATGTTAAAGTCAGTTCCCTTGATTATAAATGTAACCTTGTAGCAGATCTTTGTCTGCAAAGGTTGAGAGAACCAGTTAGGGGCCGGTGAGTTATTAACAATGGAAGAATTGATAGGCTCTAGAAAGTGGTGATGATTCCATACCATCTAAAACCAAGTCAAACCATTTCATTCCCTTCTAGCTCTAAAAACTTGGTCCTATACACATATTTGTTGTTGTTCAGTTGCTAAGTTGTGTCCGACTCTTGGTGACCCCATGGACTGCAGCATGCCAGGCTTCCCCATCCTTTACTGTTTCCCAGAATTTGCTCAGATTCATGTCCATTGAGTTGGTGATGCCATCCAAACATCTCGTCTTCTGTTGTCCCCTTCCCCTGCCTTGAATCTTCCCCAGCATTAGGGTCTTTTCCAGTGAGTCGGCTCTTTGCATCAAGTGGCCAAAATACTGGAGCTTCAGCTTCGGCATTAGTCCTTCCAATGAATATTCAGGGTTGATTTCCTTGAGGATTCATTGATTTGATCTCCTTGCATTTTATGTCAAAAGTGAGGTCCAAAGATTTGGTGGGAAACAGTTGTCGATGGAGCTGCCCGTCTCTAGTGTGATCTGAGGAATAAGATAGTATCACCAAAGCAGTGCTTCTACCCCAGATATATTTTGACTGGCACAGCCTGCAACTATTTACACAGAGAGAAGGGGGAGCAGGTTTGAAATGGGGTGTTAGCCTACTGTTTCTGACGTGCATTTTAATAAGCCACCTGACAAGATCAACAAGAAGAAAAGAAAAATCGTGAACAGGTGTAAGAGGGCTGGGGGAAGACGGTCTGCTTTTCACTCCTCTTAATCAAGTTGGCACATTGTTCTGTCACCAGGACGCTCTGGTTGTTAACAGTGGCTCTGCTAATTCCCTCCAGTGTGGGATCTGATGAAGGGGGCCTAAAATCCCCCACGATTTCCCCTGTGCCCTAAATAAAAGGAAAAATGGATTTCTGTGGTGGTCATGTCACGGCCATAGCCTGAAATGCTCTGTTCATCCACCCAGAGTGTCATTCATGAAGGCGGCATTGCCATGGAAATGTGTGACACGTTGGTTGACAAGTTGTCTATTTCCAGATGGGCATCTTCATCCCCAGCATGAGCCTTTGAGAGATTTGACAGACTGTTTTTAAGTCTTGGCTTTGTGCAGGCTGTGGTTTATCTTAGGGCCTTGCTGGCTTTTTTGTTTCACACTGTGATGGATTTTATGCAGTGTGTTGTGTAAGTAATAATGATAGGTCTGGCTTTGCAGACGTGGCTGTTTGTTTTTTTCTTTCTTTTTTATCCAATCATAGCATGTTCCATGAAATTGGCATTGGCTAGCCAGCCATGTTTGTTAATGACACACTAAAACCTATCCTCTTTCTAAACTGGTGATGTTATAGAAAGTCTGTATGTGGGATAATGCTGCCTTGAAAGTCATGTAGCCAGCAGCTTTTCTTCATTGAAGAGAAGTATTAGAAAAATATTAATAGTTTTTCCACTACTTTCAATTCACTTTTGTTTCCTGGATGGATAAAAAGAGAATGAAGGTTGAATATCACTCCTCTGTGTAGAGAGTGTCTGCTGTGAGCTGTTGCTTGGTATGGGAAGGGACAGCTGGCAAGGCCAGGGCAGGTCCCCTCCAGGAGAGACCTTTGACTGTGCTGCAGGCTAAGGGCCATCTTTTGGAAGGCTCTTTCAGAAGGTTCTGCTTAGTTCCTAAAATATGCTTTCCCCATCTTATCACATGAGGTTTGTGTGTCCTCTAGACAAAATCATCGAGTCTGCTGGAATTGTGTTTTAAAAAAATAGGTATGTGTATGTGTAATTTAAGTAATCAGAAACTCACCGTAAGTCATTAACATCATAATTTAGTTAAGTTAAATGTTAGTAATTATCCCAGTGAACTATCATTTATAAATATTAATGTTCCAAACTGAAGTTAGGGAGTCCCTCTTTAGCTATTTTTTCCCCTTTATTTTTATCTCTATATAATTGTACTGGAGGCATAATTAGTCAGTGTCTTTTCTTTTCAATTAACAAGTGCTTTTCCTACTTCTGAGTAAATAATTCCTAATTAAATGCACCAATTTTATTGATTTACTTTCATTTTTTTCTCTTCTGCATTTTTTTTTCTCTTCTTCACAATTGAAATGTGAAATTCTTATACATTGTAATTGTGGATCAGAACGCACTGATTAACTTGTTAATACATTTAGAATGTGGTATTCCTAAAGGACTCATTACTGTAAACTTGTACCACTCTTTCTAATTTCTTTAGAAAGAAGCAGGATCAATAACTACCTTGAATTGTCAGAAGGAAAAAACAATTGGCCTCTGAATAGGGAGTCTTGATTCAGAAATGTGCAAATATATTTCTTTCATAAGGATGATAATTTTGAGAAACATTGAAACAGCATAATTACTAAAGAAATATTACCATAACAAACATCTTTGGGGTATAGCATATTGAGGGATAGTATGAGGAAGCCTGAAACTATTTTGGAGATGGTATTATAAATAATAAGGTAAGAAATTATGGAAGAATACAGGCATTGTAGCAAATTAACTGTAGACAATAAGAAACTATATAGCAACTTCCTAGTGATAGATATCTATTAGGTAGCTTGTTCTATACATTATTCCATGCCCTTTACTAGGCAATCATCATTTTATTGGTTGATGAAATTTTCTAATTCCATAATGTCTGTGATTTTTCTCCCCACATACTAAAGATGACTCAAAGTCACGCCTGTTTTTGACCTTAGTGTACCCACATCATTTCCTGGTGACAGAAATCTGGTGAAAGTGTCTGCATTGTCGTCACCAAACCTCTCTCCTGGAAAAGAACTTTAATGCAGATTTTCCCAAGTTTAACCTATGCTGTGTTTCGATATTGAAATTTGTTGTACTGTCTTTCTCTGGCTGTTGCAAAGTCCAGATCCTGTCCATGGCCCACTCTACTCTCCAGCCTTGACTGATACACCTACCAATTAGAGCCATGCTCCTCTCGTGTGTGACTTAACAGAGAGGTTAAGAAAAAGTCTGTATATATCATGTGAAATTGTTGCAGATTGTTGCACATTTGATATATGAATCATCAATAGGAAAATTTCAACTTCCAATTGTTTACATCTATTTGTTGATCAGTCAAGCTCATTGCTTTTACTTTGTTTTTTCCAAAGAGAAAAATTTAGGTGTGAATGTACTGTATAACTCTGCTGCCACAGGTATTTTGAACTAATATTCTCATGGAGGAAAATCTCCATAGATCATTATGTGATATGCCCTATTACGTATAAATTCCAAATTGTCTTTGGAGGTAGAACAACCTCTGTTTCCACTGACACCATCTGCTTTCTATAAAAGGACCAGGCAGTGCCACTTTCGTTAGCTGCCTTCATGATGCTGAACTTTTCCCAGTGGACAGAGGAGAGCACTTCATAAAAAGAGGCTAGTTAAGCGTCTTCCAGATTGTTTCAAATGAACCATATATAAAGGCCACAGGGAAAAAGGCTCTAACAAATTGTGCTGTTTGGCTTTTCTTACTGACACTTTCTACCACTGTGAAAAAATTATAAAATGTCTTTTCTTTTTTTGGCACTCAGATGAGTATAGGATCAAACCGGTGGAAGAGGTCAAATACATGAAAAATGGGGCAGAAGAGGAGCAGAAAATAGCAGCCAGGAACCAAGAAAACTTGGTAAGAACTGCATTTCTTGTATAACAATGAATTTTGGTGACAACTTTATAATAAAATCTGCACTGCATGTTTAAACTGCAACATAACGCTCCCACGCAAGATTTCTTGAAAATGCCATTGCTATTTATAGCTTGCCTGGAAGCTGCACCATTTACTCCTGTATCCTGTTTGTTTTCAAACAAACCCTTCTTTAATCTTGATAGAGGATGCTCCAGGAGAAACAGCAAAATTTTTAATGTTTCAAAATGATTAAATTTAAAGGAAAAATCATGACGTAGGATTGAGTTTTATGGGGGGAGGACCTTTTCTTTTCCTTTGCATCCTTTAACTCAATGCAGATCAGAATGAATGGCTAAGTTTCATTATTGTTGATATGTAATGTTTTAAGGAAGTTGCCTTTCAAAGGAAAAGAAGGCACGTAGAAGGTAAGTCTTTATCAAACAGTACTTCACATTCACAGTGTTACGTTATTACGGGTTTTGAGTGAATGTGAGAATTCTAATGATCTGAAACAGATAGAAACCTCTTCCTCTAAAACAAATCAATAAACACGTTCCACCTTAATATTTCATCTCTGAAAAAACATTTAGTAAATTGTCATATTAGCTGATTTCTTAAGAGATTACAGATTGTTAAGAATATGCATTTATTCAGTTGTGTTGGAGTAACATTTTCTCTTTTATTTTGGGATTAATTACTGCTATTTTTTCATGTTTCAGTGAATACATTTTTAAGAAGCTTGCAATGTCATAAATATTTTCACTTGACTTAAACTCCTTTTTCCGTGTCGTGCTTTGTTTTTGTTTGTATGATTTCTGCTACAGCAGAGGGAGTTGGCAGAATGTTAACCAGTGCTCATGAGTATTTAAGGCTGTCATTTTTCATGATACACTAATGAACATATCAGGCTCATTCTTTTTCCTCTATTCTTTTCTGAATATATAACCTATAACTTGCAGTATTCAAGTATCAACAACTGAATATTTGAGATCATTTTAAAGGAGCCAAAATACTTTGACAAAATTTTATTTCATAAGCAGGATTTGGATTTTAAGGTATCCTTTAAGTCACAGAGGTTCATCATGCTATGCTAAGTCTCTTCAGTCGTGTCCGACTCTGTGCAACCCCACAGACGGCAGCCCACCAGGCTCCCCTGTCCCTGGGATTCTCCAGGCAAGAACACTGGAGTGGGTTGCCATTGCCTTCTCCAATGCATGAAAGTGAAAAGTGAAAGGGAAGTTGCTCAGTCGTGTCCGACTCTTAGCGACCCCATGGATTGCAGCCTACAAGGCTCCTCCGTCCATGGGATTTTCCAAGCAAGTGTACTGGAGTGGGGTACCTTACGTTTTAACATCAACAGTTAAATCGGTCCTAGGTGTTCACTGGAAGGACTGATGTTGAAGCTGAAACTTCAATACTTTGGCCACCTGATGCGAGGGGTTGACTCATTTAAAAAGACCCTGATGCTGGGAAAGATTGAGGGCAGGAGGAGAAAGGGATGACAGAGGATGAGATGGTTGGATGCCTTCAGTGACTCAATGGACATGGGTTTGGGTAAACTCCGGCAGTTGGTGATGGACAGGGAGGCCTGGCGTGCTGCGGTTCATGGGGTCGCAAAGAGTCAGACACGACTGAGGGACTGAACTGAACTAAATTTAAATCCAGAAAAAGGTAGCTATGACTGAACAGTGAAATTAATATTATCAGGCTTTTAATATAGAAATTGTTGTGCTTTGAATAGATACATAGAATATTTGAGTAGCTGAAACATCAGTGGTCATTTTTCCACTCTGTTTTACTGAAAATCAGAGTTTGTCCTTGCTTGATATAATTTCATCTTAAGTTATAAATCTCATCTTGAGTAATAGTATTTCCATTCAATGCTAAAGAGACACTGGTGACCAGTTAGCCAGTAGCTGTTTCTTATGTGTAACTGTCTACTTTCCATGTTTGTGTCTCTGAAATCCTAAAGAAAGCAATGACTTTTATCTTACAGCTTGTGAGTTCTTCCTCAGTGTTGTTAGGGCCAATACAACTTTTTTTCTTTTTCTCCCAGTTTCATAATCTGTAGACTCCTTGAGGCGAGTATTCTTTTTCAGCACTGTGGCCAAAGTTGTTGCGAGTGCTTTTCCATGCAGACTGAATATGGAGATTCAGACAAAGAGAAATCTCTGGATTTCTTATTTATTCATGGATTATCTATGCCAACCCCACACTTTTTTTACTCTGCCCTTCAATCAGAGTCCAGACCAGTAAGAGGAGTTTTCAAGTATCTAAAGATTTAGAAGGAAATGTGGAACTAAACGGTTGTTTTTGGTTCTGAGATTTCTAGACTGCTTCACAAAATTAAATGATTTTCAGTTATCTGAAGGTATGTTACCCCTATCACCTCCATGTTGGGGGATGCATAATTAAGTACTAACCATGCATATCATTTGAGAAAACAAATAGCCTCCTAAATTTGAAGCTTACATTGAAAAGTGGATAAGAAAGACTTAGCAATTCTTTATTTTTACACCCATTAAAATAATCTGAGAGTCAGGATGTTCTCATGTTTCAAAGAATGATTTTAAGATGTAGCTTGAAGTATTTTTTAAAAGATTTTTTGTTTACCCAAATTGTTGAAACTAAGGGGAGTTGGCAAACATAACCAAGGCATATGGCATGATGGTGACAACCGTGAGCTCTGGAAGCAGAAATTGCTTTGGTTCAAATTTCAGCTCTGCCACTGACTCGTTGCGGAATCCAGTCACTTCACTTCTTTAAATCTCTGCCCATCCATTGAGGGAAAAGACAGTGCTTCACGGTGTTCTTAGAAGGATTACACAAGATGATTGTTATAAAACTTTGAGTGCAGTGTCTGGAACAGGTGAGAGGTGATTAAGTGAATATTTTAGGTTAATGCCAGTGTTATGTGTGTTTTTGAAATCTCTTGCTCTGAAACTATGAAATTACTTAAATGAATTAAGTTTTGAGTACCTATTATGCACAAGGCCGATCCCCTGGAGAAGGAAACGGCAACCCACTCCAGTACTCTTGCCTGGAAAATCCTATGGACAGAGGAGCTTGGTAGGCTACCGTCCACAGGGTCACAAAGAGTCAGACACGACTGAGCGACTTCACTTTCACTTTGAGAGCAATGTTCAGGTTGACCAGTAGCTTATTGAGTGCCTCTGTGCACAAGGCTCAGTACCAAATTCTTCAAATAATCACGAAAATAAGGAAACCACTGACCCTCACCAGGAGGACCTTGTACTGCAATAAACAAGGTAAGTACCAACTCAGTATAAATAAAGCAGGGTTAGATAAATAAAGCAAGAGTGACTCCAAAAAGGCAACACAAAGACCTGCTGATATCAAAGGAGGCAGCTATCTTGTCTGTGTGGTATCAGGACGTACTTCATGAAAGAGCTGGCCTTTAAAATGGGCCTCAAAGGATAGAATGAGGAAGAGTGCCCCAGGTGGAAGTAACAGCGATGAAAAATGGAAGATGTATTTAACAAAAAGCACATTGTCCTATTTGACTGTGGAGTGGGAAGAGGCAGGAGAAGGCATCAGTAGGTGAGCAGTGGTGAATTAGAATCAAAATGTAGATGGGGTCATACATAAAGCTTTGATGTCCAGTTAAGAGATCCAGAATAATTCAGTGGATTCATGGGAACCTTTGAAAGTTTGAAGGAAAGAGATTGGCCACTTGAGATTATGATTCAGGAAAGTTATGTAACTTCAGCAGGTATAATATGGATCAGTGTGGGAGATCATTCATAATAGTTTTTGCAAGAGATAATGTGCCTGAACCAGGGAGAATAGAAAAGATTTAACAAGGTTGTAATAGAAGCAACAGAGTTTGACAGCTCATTGCCAGCATTAAAAGAAGGCAGAAGAATCAGGAGATAATGATAGTAACAAGACTGTGACATCTGGAAAGATGACCAGTGGTGATGAGAATAACTAGTGACCTCAAGGAATTGATAAAATTACTAGGAAGACTGTGTTTGATGAAAATACAAAATGTTCATTCTTTCATTATTCATTACTCATTCTTGCTCACCCTTGAAAGATCAGATATGGTCCACAAGACAGAAAGTGAAGCCTTCACACATATGACAGTGTAATAAGTGCAGTTACAAGCACCCGTACGGCTAACAGGGTCTTATAAGCTCTGTGCTTTGGGGGCTTCAGAGGCATATGATGTAAATCTCACCCTAAGGAGCTCAACTTCTGGTAGCAGATAGAAGGCATGTGACCTCAATGACCACAACTCAAGGTATATTGCAAATGTAGAGGTTGATTTTGAGCTAGCAAAGATTTATGAACTTTCAGAATATCCATGCAAAGGAGTCTAGCAAAGTCCACACCCATGAGTGTGTGGAACTTGTCGCCAGGGACGTGTTAGGTATTCAGTATATTTTTGTTTGCTTCAGTGGATGGAGGAATATATTAATAAGAGTCATTGGACCTCTAGGTCCAACTATTAGTTTGTATCTAGTAGTTGCTCAATAGTATTTAGATTTCCAGGTCACTTGGGCACTTTGACCACATTTTCTATGGATGGCAGAGATCATGCAAGTTTTATGTAGCTGATGATGAGTCATTTATTTATCAGTAAATTATGTAATCAGTACAAAGATGTGCGTTCATGCAATTTTCACCATTGTTGAGCACCCCTGTATGTCACTTTAGTTCTCTCAGATTTTAATTCCTTCTTCAGGAAGGTGGTATAAAGTAGTAACATTGGCTTTGGAGATCATATATAAACACATATCAATATGGATCTTAGGTTATTTCTAGCTTTAGAATTTTGGTCAAATATCTGAGTCTTCTGAATTTCAAGTTCCTCATCTGGAATCTGGGAGTTATGAAATTATTGAAGTATTAGAAGAGAACATAGGTGGATATGTTTAGAATAGGAGGCTTTCTTAAAACATAGAAAGCAAAAGCTATGAAGAAAGAAAAATAGTTTATTTCATTAGATCAAAATTAAGTACTTTGTATGACAGTCTAACTGCAAAAAGAAGTCGTTAATAGGTTAGCAACAGTGTGGGAGAAAATATTTGTGACATAAAAGTCAAAGGATAGTACAGAGATTTCTAAAGAACACTTGTAAATAATTAAGAAAAAGATAATCCACTAGAAAAATAGGTAAATGAAATGAACAGATGGTTCACAGTAGTAGTGTTAGGTAATAACATATGAAAAGGTGTTCCACATCACTAGGAGAGAGACTACTTACTCCCTTACCCAACTTGCTGCATTAGAAGACTCTCAAAAATGCTGACTTCAATCCAGAGTGGGCTCACTGGATGGCTGCTGGGCTACTCTCTAGGACACCTCTGTGCTTTTGCTCTCTGCGTTAAATATGTGCTTTCCAAAAGCCAGTGTGATGCTTTCCAAACCTGTTTATACTGGTTGAATGTTACTGTAATTATGTAATTCAGTTAAGTAGTGTAAACCAGTGAAACACAAGTGTGGAAAGAGAGCTCTTTTTGTAAAAATTAAATGCTTTAGAAAATCTTGATGAAGATACATTACTAAAAACTTGTGGCTAAATTAAATTAAATTCTGCACTCAGAGTATTTCATGAGGCTTTTACATTCTCACTTCACTTAAGATACCAAACCATGGAGTCTTTGACGTACATTCCAAGGGTGTGGCTAATGCAGAAAGTATATGTATGGCCCCTGCAGTGATCCCTTACTTGAGAAACTTTGTTCCTATATCAGAAGTTGGGAGGGGAAATGCACAACTGTGTATTTTAAAGCAAAGAGCATGTTTAATGTATATATACATATTTTTTTTGCCCTACTTTAGCTCACTTTATCATTTAATTTCCAGTCCAGATGGTGTAGCCTAATACAATTTGTATTGTAATGAGGGGAATGCATGCTAAAACATGATTCCTTAGCTTGGAAAAACTTTGAGATTGATAATATCAGATTTTGGCATGGCTGTAGGAAAGTATTTATTCATATACTAGTGGTAAACATCTTAGAGGACAAGTTAGTGGTACCTATTCAAACTTAAACATGTGCTCAGCATCACCCAGCACTTCCATATCTTGATATCCACCCAAGCAGCTGCCCTTGAGAATAAGAAAGCTTGCACAAGACTTTCACTGCATCATTTTTACTAGTGAAAAACTGAAAATAACTTTCATACTATCCCTAGAAGAACACTACAGGTATAGTACATATTCACACATGCTTAGTCATGTCCTGCTCTTTGTGACCTCATGGACTATAGCCCACCAGGCTCCTCTCTCCATGAGATTTCCCAGGTAAGAATACTGGGATGGGTTGCCATTTCCCTCTCCAGGGGATCTTCCCAACCCAGGGATCGAACCTGCGTCTCTTGCATCTCCTGTATTAAAAGGCAGATTCTTTACCACTTTGTCACCTGGGAAGCCCAAAGCCGTAGTACATTAGACAGCAATTTAAAAGAGTGAGTTAGAACTTATGAACTGTCAGGGAGAAATACAAATGGTAAATTGGGTATGTATAATATGGTACCGTTCACTTTTTTTTTCTTAAGTGAAGTGCAGTAGCAACACTCTACATTTTCTATAAGTGCTCATAAATGTATAGGGATCCATAGAAACACCTGCATGGATAAGTCCCTAACTACTATTACTGGGCCTCTGAGTTAATAGGGGACATAAGTATGGCCAGGCTCCATATCCTCCTCTATAAAATAGGGATAATAACTGAACCCACTTTAGCAAGAAGTTGTGGAAATTTAAGTAAGATATTCTAGTAATCTCTTAGCACAGTTTCTGGCATAGAAAACACCACTGTTGACAACAGTCAACAGTGGATTGTGTGGGAAGAATGAGAAAGGATTGGGCATGTTGGAAAAGGGTTTATCTTTCTATTTAATATTTTAATTTTTAAAAGAAAATTGTTGTTGTTCAATCACTCAATCATGTCTGACTCTTTGTGACCCCAAGGACTGCAGCACACCAAGCTTCCCTGTCCTTCACCATCTCCTGGAGCTCGCTCAAACTCATGTCCATTGAGTTGGTGGTGCCATCCAACTATCTCACCCTCTGTTGTCCCCTTCTCCTCCTGCCTTCAATCTTTCTCAGCATCAGGGTCTTTTCTAATGAATTGGCTTTTCACATCCAAAGTATTGGAGCTTCAGCTTATAAAAGAAAATATGAGTATATTATTTGTGTGATTTGAAATTTATGTTGAAGGGGATAATAATAAGAAAACTTCAGTAACAACTTGGATATTTGGAATCTGTAATGTAAGTAGGATTATGTTATTTTCCCACTATCTTAAATATCCTTATTTCCCACTATCTTAAATATCCTCAGTTTTTACCATTCCCTGATATCTGATTAATAGCAGACAAGCTCAAAGAGCTCAAGGAAACTCAAGGACTATCTAGCTTCCTTTTATGTAGGTTAATAGTTTTGCATATAAATAATTTAAATTATGCCAGTCTTGACAGTATTCAGTCCCCTTGCATCTCTAAAGACAAATAAAAAACATTCTAGTTTTATTTTTGAGGATTTCTCTCTCACTGTGTACTAAAACATGCTCATATTTTCCTTGATTAACATTTGTCATTCTTGAGCTGTTCTCCCTTCAATTGAGTTCAGTCACTCAGTTGTATCCGATTCTTTGCTACCCTATTGACTGCAGCATGCCAGGCTTCCCTGTCCATCACCAACTCCCAGAGCTTGCTCAAACTCATGTCCATCGAGTCAGTGATGGCATCCAACCATCTCATCCATATCATCCCCTTCTCCTCCTGCCTTCAAGCTTCCCCAGCATCATGGTCTTTTCAAATGAGTCACTTCTTCTCATCAGGTGGCCAAAGTATTGGAATTTCAACTTCAGCATCAGTCCTTCCAGTGAATATTCAGGACTGATTTCCTTTAGGATGGACTGGTTGGATCTCCTTGCAATCAAGCATCAGTTCTTCAGTGCTCAGCTTTCTTTATAGTCCAACTCTCACATCCATAATGGAAAAACCATACCTTTCACTAGGCGGACCTTTGTTGGCAAAGTAATGCCTTTGCTTTTTAACATGCTGTCTGAGTTGGTCATAACTTTTCTTCCAAGGAGCAACCATCTTTTAATTTCATGGCTGCAATCACCATCTGCAGTGCTTTTGGAGCCCCCCCCAAATAAAGTCTGTCACTGTTTCCATTGTCTCCCCACGTATTTGCCCTGAAGTGATGGAACCAGATGCCATGATCTTAGTTTTCTGAATATTGAGTTTTAAGCCAACTTTTTCACTCTCCTCTTTCACTTTCATCAAGAGGCTCTTTAATTCTTCTTCACTTTCTGCCATAAGGGTGGTGTCATCTGCATATCTGAGGTTACTGATATTTCTCCCAGCAATCTTGATTCCAGCTTGTGCTTCATCCACACCAGCATTTTGCATATAAGTTAAGTAAGCAGGGTGACAATCTACAGCCTTGATGTGCTCCTTTCCCAATTTGGAACCAGTCCATTGTTCTATGTCCAGTTCTAACTGTTGCTTCTTGACCTGCATACAGATTTCTCAGGAGGCAGGTAAGGTGGTCTGGTATTCCCATCTCTTTCAGAATTTTCTACCGTTTATTGTGATCCACACAGTCAAGGGCTTTGGCATAGTCAATAAAGCAGTAGATGTTTTTCTGGAACTCTGTTGCTTTTTTGATGATCCAACGGATATTAGCAATTTGATCTCTGGTTCCTCTGCCTTTTCTATCCAGCTTGAACATCTGGAGTTCACAGTTCACATACTGTTGAAACCTGGCTTGGAGAATTTTGAGCATTACTAGCATGTGAGATGAGTGCAATTGTGCAGTAGTTTGAACATTCTTTGGCATAGCCTTTCTTTGGGATTGGAATGAAAACTGATCTTTTCCAGTCCTGTGGCCACTGCTGAGTTTTCCAAATCTGTTGGCATATTGAATGTAGCACTTTCACAGCATCATCCTTCAGGATTTGAAATAGCTCAAGTAGAATTCCATTGCCGCCACTAGCTTTGTTCGTAGTGATGCTTCCTAAGTAAGGCCCACTTGACTCTGCATTCCAGAATGTCTGGCTCTAGGTGAGTCATGGTTATCTGGATCATGAAGATCTATTTTGTATAGCTTTTCTGTCTGTTGTTGACACCTCTTCTTAATATCTTCTGCTTCTATTAGGTCTATGCCATTCCTGTCCTTTTTCATGCCCATCTTTGCATGAAATGTTCCCTTGGTATGTCTAATTCTCTTGAAGAGATCTCTAGTCTTTCCCATTGTATTTTCCCCCCTATTTCTTTGCATTGATCTTTGAGGAAGGCTTTCTTATCTCTCCTTGCTATTCTTTTGAACTCTGCATTCAATCATTTGATGCTGGTTTTTTGGGGATTTTTTGTGGGGGAGATTGAGTTTGGAGTCTTGGTATGTATTTCCTAGATTTATATGTATAATAGTTTTGGACTCACTGTTTCCAGATATCTTTGTATAAATAAGAACACTCTTTTGTATCAAGTGACATATGTCATGGGTGGGTAAATTTTGATTTCAGTCTTATCCATAGAATTAAAGACTGAGTTGAAACATGCTTTTCTAAGTCACTAATTCCTGAGTACAATCAAGTGACAAGGTAAAAAAATAGAGCATTCTAATATGCTTTAGTGGAAAAGGAGAATGGAAGCAAGTTTTACGTGTGCCATCTTCCTGCCTATTGAGTTTGTTAGAGCTTCTATACCTGTCTCCAGTGCATTACATTTCCAGTAAACGTCAGGACATCCTGTGGCAGGAATGAAGGCCCAGAGGTTAGGAGACATCTTTGATAAGAGGAAATGTTCCAGAAACCTACCAGAGCTTTCTCTGGAACACTGGCATTCGGCTGGTGAGAATTGGGAAGTGGCCCTGACCCACAGAATATGCCATGGTTGGAGCAGTCCCCTGGAGGAGGCTGGTGTTCTCCAAAGCATTGGATTGATTGACAGCCTGAAGCAAACCAGAGCAGTCTGCAGTTTCTTCAGTACCTATAGGTCGATAAGAAAACGAAGTGCTCAAGACCACCGTCACTCTACGCCTGTGAGGAACAAAAGGCATGTGAATGAACATTGTAAACTTTGATCAGTAATGTTTTTTCTAATAAAGTATATGTGCTGTGCTATGCTCAGTAGTCTCTGACTGTTTTGTGACCGCATGGATGGTAGCCCACCATGCTCCTCTGTCCATGGGATTTTCCCGGCGAGAATGCTGGAGTGGATTGCCATTTCCTACTCCAGGGGATCTTCCCAACCCAGAGATTGAACCTGCGTCTCTTGCATCTCCTGCATTGGCAGGCAAATTCTTTACCACTGAGCCACCTGAGAAGCACAATAAAATATATACTTCTCATCTAGACACTCTCATAATTAGGAACCCTCAAAGAGTTGATTTAAAGTCGTCTTTTTAACAAATACAATGATGTTTACTTATCCCATGACTGTAGAGCAGCTAATATAATAGCAAACTGACTTTTTTGTTTAAAGGTTGTTCTTGGTGATCTTAGGAATAACTGTTTATCTTTTGAGTGTTTGTCTCAAATGGAAGGTCAAGTAATTATTTTTGGAAACTGAATAATGAAAAAGACCATGACTTTGCATTGAACCAGTCTCCCAAGTCATTTAAGCATTCCTAGCACTCTAGAGAGGAGAAGGCAATGGCATCCCACTCCAGTACTCTTGCTTGGAAAATCCCATGCATGGAGGAGCCTGGTGGGCTGCAGTCCATGGGGTCGCTAAGAGTCGGACACGACTGAGCAACTTTACTTTTTTTCACTTTCACGCATTGGAGAAGGAAATGGCAACCCACTCCAGTGTTCTTGCCTGGAGAATCCCAGGGACAGGGGAGCCTGGTGGGCTGCCGTCTATGGGATCGCACAGAGTCGGACACGACTGAAGTGACTTAGCAGTAGCAGCAGTAGCAGCACTCTAGAGAATAAGGCAAAATAAACTGACAAGAGTCAAGCTAGTGTTACAGACATAGAGTCAAGCTTTACAAAGCACCTCTCTTCCCCTACCCTCCCCCCTTTCCCCTCCTTCCTTCAAGGTGCCGATTGGATTTGAGCTCAGGCTGGGGCTGGAATGGGTTGTTAAGGTGGGGAGTTGGACTTGAAGGAGTCCTGATTCCCAAACCAGAGTGAAGATAGGGGGTGGTCCTGAGAGCATCTGATTTAGACAAGAGAGACCTCGCCCTCGAGCAGCTTCTTAAGTGTTGCTTTAGCACAAGACTCATCCCCAAAGATTCCCAGCTTCTAGCTCAGTGAGTGGTCTCATTCCCACTCCCTGTCCTCTCGTGCCTGTGTCATCGACACCAGCCTCATGTTCCTCCAGATAACAGGAGATCAGGACCTCAGACGTTTCTGAAATAACCTCTCACGTGAGCTTCAGTTTTGGGGATTCCATCCTCTTTCGTGTGTTGTAACACAGAGGGAATGGGAAGGAAGAATGCTATCTCTTCGCTGATCTTGGAAATCATCCTTTGTCCAATTAGTATTTTTGTGTTACTTGAGCCAGGCACATTCAGGGTCTTAAAGATTCTCCTGGCGCTGTGGTTAATTTACTTTAGAGTAGAATGGGAGTAGAAAGGATGAGGGATTTGTTAAATTGACCTTCTAAGATTTAAGTGTTGAACAGAAGCAAAGTTCCATTATGAGAACAAAGGAAGGCCCACAAAGTGCTTTGTAAACATAATGTCCAACACAAATTATAGTGATTATTGTTGTCCCTACTTAAAAGGACACCTGGATTTGTTTCTGAGATTAGTTGCTACTTCAGGTGGAAACAAAGTTAACAAACAGCATTCTTCTGGTTCCAAGTAAGAGTTAATACCTATTCCCCTTGAAGAAAGACATATTATCGTGTGTGTGTTGTGTGTGTGTGTTTCTCAGTTGTGTCTGACTTCTTGTGACCCCATGGACTGTAGCCCGCTAGGCTCCTCTGTCCAAGGAATTCTCCAGGCAAGAATACTGGAGTGGTAGGAAATGGCAACCCACTCCAGTGGTCTTGCCTGGAGAATCCCAGGGACGGGGGAGCCTGGTGGGCTGCCATCTATGGGTTGCACAGAGTTGGATATGACTGAAGCGACTTAGCAGCAGCAGCAGCAGCAGCAGCAGCCATTCCCTTCTTCAGGGGATCTTCCCTACCCAGGGACTGAACCTGGGTCTCCTGCATTGCAGGTGGATTTTTTACGGTCTGAGCCACCGGGGAAGCCCTATATCATGATAGTACACTTTGTTCTCTCATAGAGAAAGGGCAGCATTAAAGTGTACAGTTTCCCCTGCTGTCTGAGAGTAGTGCTGCTATGAAGCCTCTAAGCTGGAATAGTGTAAAGGGAAAAAGCAGTTACCTTAGGGCATATCTTGCTAATGGAGGCACACAAATTGAGATACAGCACAGATGTCCACAGACACGGTTCAAAACTACAGCAGCTTCATGCTGAGATGCTGAGTGTAGTTCCCAGGAAGGGAGCTTGGTGGTGCCACTCTCACTGTGTGGGGGACCCACTGCCTTTCTAACAAAACTCGAGCAAAACAAATGCTGAATGCTCTTTTCCTGTTTTCGCCTTTTCCCCTAATAACAAAAATCCTCTTTGGATTTCTTTCAGCATCCAAAACAGGTACTAACATAGTTCTTTTGTAAAGGCGAAGTGGTGTAAAGCAAACTTTGAAAAAGCGAGGGATACCTGTACCCAAGAGATACAGAAACCCATGAATTGGTTTCTGGAGCAGCTACTATTGTCATTCCAACAGCTAAGCATAGCAGAACATGACTGAAACCCTCTTTCAAATAGCTTTTCTTCTTTTCCATATTAATACACTGACCTGACCATAGGCAGGTTAAAATGGTGTTAGGGATCTGATACAAAATATCATTTTTTTTATAACCAGTTTTTAAATCGAAATATAGTTCATTTACAATGTTCTGTTAGTTTCAAGTGTACATAAAAGTGATTCAGTTGTACAGACATATATTTTTTTCAGACCTTTTTGCATTATAAGTTATTATAAGATATTGAATGTATCTCCCTGTACTATACAGTAGGCCCTTATTGTTTATCTGTTTTATAAATAGTAGTATGTATACATTAATCCCAGACTTCAGATTTATTCCTCACTTTCCCTTTCCTTTGGCAACCCATACAATTGTTTTCTATGCCTGAAAGTCTATTTTTGTTCTGTAAATAAGTTTATTTGTATCATTTTTAAAATAATTTTATATAAACTTTTTAATATTTATATAATATCAAGTAATATCATATGATATTTGTCTTTCTCTGGTTTTCTTCACTTAGTATTATTTTCTCGAGGTCCATCCATATTGCTGCAAATGGCATCATTTCATTCTTTTTATGGCTCAGTAATATTCCACTGTATATATGTGCCACATCTTTATCCATTCATCAAATGTCATTGGACATTTAGGTTGCTTCCATGACTTGGCTACAGTGAATAGTGCTGCTACAAACATTGGCGAATTATAGTTTTGTCCAGGTATATGCCCAGTGGTGGGATTATAGGATCTTATGTTAACTCTATTTTTAGTTTTTTACAGCATATCTCTTGGATAAATTCCTATTTCAATGTACTAAGTTCTTACTGTCAGCTAGATATTATCTGGGCACTGATGGAAGAAAGAATTAATGAGGTACTGATATAACTCAGGAAACTCAAGGGGTGACAGACACATACACCAAGTCTCTAATAGAGGGCCTAATGAAGTCTTTTGGGAGAATGGGAGTGGAACAGTGGACCCTGGTTCGGAGATCTGAGGAGATTCACAGAGAGCTGGCATTGCAGCAGTGTCTTGAATGAAAGCAGTTTTCATTGGTATATGAGGAGGGGGAAGGGGTTTTGAGCAGAAGGAATCGTATGAGCCAAGCACAGGGACGTGACATGAATAGTGAGTGGATTAGGAGACTGATGGAGCACGTTGTGAAGTGTTTATTGGGTAGTTAATGTGTGTTAGCTGTTTTTTAAATAAACCAGCACATTAATTTCTGGTTTACAGACAGCCACGTTCTTTAGCCAGTTTGCAGCTACAGAATAAATAGAACAGACCTCTGCTCACCTGATTTGAAGATTGAGGGTGTTGATAATAACTTCCCTTTTCCCAGCATTGTTGCAAAATGTGATCGTTTTTAAATATGCCTTCCTTGGATGCAAAGTGTTGTCTTGACCTTCTCTGCCCAGTAAAACATAGCTTCTGATTTATCCTTTAAAACCTTCCTTGTTTAACTTTGGGAAGTACAACAAACTGTACTTTTCTATTTAAAATTTTGGCCTCTTTTCCAAGAACCATACCATGATTTTTAAGTACAGAACGGAAAGATGCCCTGTTCAAACCCTGATTCTGTTCAATCCACATGGTCGTTTTAGACATTGGATTTATTTGTCTCACTGTTTTAGAATGGGCATTTTTTACTCAAAGGGTCCAGATACAATAGTGGGGTAGGAGGAAATGAGTGACAAGTGAGAAGACCCCCTACAGCTCACACCAATGACCATATCTAGAACAATAACACAGGCATGTGTCTTTTCTGCAGGTTGTTTGTATTTCTTTCTTATTTCCCCTGTGATGCTAAAAATAAAACCAAAGCATATAAGTTTCACTCCTCGGTCGGCAAACTCAGTGAGGTAGCTTCACCCAAAATTAATAATTTATGCCCTAGAGGTGAGAGTATCAGAAGAAACCGTGATAATGTTTCCAGGAGTCTGGGCTTTGAATAGTGTCTCTTCTGATAGACTTTGTAGTTAATACTTAATACTAACAGAGATATAGGACTCACCTATACCTGTCATTCAGAAAAGATAGAAATAAACAACCAGAAATTAAAAATTCATGCATCTTCTTTGGAAAGGAGAGAATGCATTGTTTAGCCTGTCAACATTATAATAGATATATGACGATGCCATTGTTACTGCTGCTTCATGTTCACAATGCATCTAATTTATTTATTCTGTACGATAATAGATGCCAAATTTCCTCCTCCTTTGAAAATTAAAATAACTTGTAATGACAGATATATTTTCTAAAACTTAATGAGCTGGCTTCATTTTTTTTGTTCATGTTAGAGTGTGATGTTATACTGCAGATTTTCATTTACTGACAAACTTCTGCTCATAACTAGATCATTTGAGGGGATGCTTGATGGGAGGCAAACCTTTTTTTTTTTTTTTTAATACGTTATGGATTTGTACAGTTGAGGGCACTTCAACCAGAAACAAGACAAGAATCCGGTGACTAAAACTAGAAGAAGAGGTTAAAGGTTGGTCTCAGAAACAAGGCAGAAGAGAGACAAATATCACTCGACATCGCCTATCTATGGAATCTAAAAACATGATAAAAATGAACTTATTTACAAAACGGAAACAGACTCACGAACAGAAAACAAACCTACACTTACTCAAGGGGAAAGTTGGGGAGGGATAAATTAGGATTTGGGATTAAAATACACACACTACTATATATAAAGTAGATAAGCAACAGGACCTACTATATAGCACAGAGAGCTATATTCAGTATCTCATAACAGCTATAAGGGAAAAGAATCTAAAAAGGTATATATATGTGTGGGGGGTGGGGGGGTGCTTCCCTGGTGGCTCAGGGGGTAAAGCGTCTGCCCGCAATACGGGAGATATGGGTTCGATCCCCAGGTTGGGAAGATTCCTGGAGAAGGAAATGTCAACCCATTCTAGTACTCTTGCCTGGAAAATGCCATGGACAGAGGAGCCTGATAGGCTACAGTCAGTGGGATTGCAAAGAGTCGTACACAACAGCAACTTCTCTTCTTATATATATGTGTACATAATATGTACACATCAGAGAAGGTGATGGCACCCCACTCCAGTATTCTTGCCTGGAAAATCCCATGGACTGAGGAGCCTGGTGCGCCTGCAGTCCATGGGGTCGCTAAGAGTCGGACACGACTGAAGCGACTTAGCAGCAATATGTACACATATATATTAATATATCTGAATAACTTTCCCATATACCTAAAACTAACAAAACATTATAAATCAACTACATTTCAATTAAAAAAAATAGGAACAAGACAGAAGGTTCCTTATTAGAAGTGGAGTGCAGGCACAGTGATGGGAATCTGAGTCCCCCAAATGCTGATCAGGGTTCCTTTCCTTCGCCTGAGTCTGAGTTACATAGAGCCTGAAATGAAAGGCCAGAAACACCAGCTGTAGGCAAAGAATAGAGAATCTCATTACAGTGAAATGCCTTACAGTCCGTGTGGTGCCTTAGCACTCACAGTATGTACGCTCACATCAGAGCACCCCCGCTGGCCAGGAGCTGGGGGGCTAGTTAAACAAGATGAAACAACATGGAGCCATTGCATTTGGTGCCCTCCTGTTACTCTCGTACTTAATTGTACTTTTTAAATGAATTTTTCCCTGATTAGAAATGTACTGCTCGCTTGAATTACTTCAAAACATCTTGTAAAAAATATAAAGATGAATAAAAACATAAATAAAATTGGTCATAAATCCTATCACAACTGTTTGTTTTATGCTAAATACATAGAAGTATAGTCTTCTTCTGAACAAAAATGGACCAGAATTTCTTAAAAAGCTATACATAGTCTTACCATATGTCCAACACCCATGCTTCTAGGATATTTGAAAAACTATGATCCCACAAAAATCTTCATGCGAGTGTTGATAGTAGCTTTGTTCAGAATCATCAAAAAACTGGAAGCATGTAAGATGCCCTTCAGTGGTGGGTGAACAACCTATAGTCTATCTGCACAATAAGGTATATTCAATGAGAAAAAGAAATGAGCTGCTAAGCCATGAAAAACATACATGAGTCTTAAGTGTACGTTGCTCAGTGAATATAGTCAAAAGGGTACGATACATATGATATCATTCTATCTATATGACATCTGAGAAAGGCTAAAGCGTTCAATCAGTGGTTTCCATGGATTTGAGGGAAAGGGAGGGCTGGGTAGGTGAAACACAAGGGAGTTTTAAGGGGAGTGAAACTATGCTGTGTGATAATCTGATGGTAACAGATACATGACACTATGCATTTATTAAAACTCATAGAACTTTACAACCAAAAAAGTGAACTTTAACGTTTACAAATTTAAAAAAAATTTTTAATGGTCAGGGGATCCCAAGATGGAATATAGATTGACCAAAGAATCTAACAGTATCACAAGTATATGAAATAACCTCACTGAAGGAGGGAAGGGAGAGGCTGACCTCAGTAACTTTGGAACGGATGGATGGAGGCTGTAGGGCTAAAAGTAAAAGAAACTTTATGTAAGCATAGTACTTTTTTTTTTTTTTTTTTTTTGCAGTGGAGCAAAAAATTAACAATTCTGCACACACTGTTCTTAATGAATCCATGGATGCTGGGTGGTGGAGACAGGCTTCTCACTACTGGAGTGAGAGGTCGCTGGAAGGGAGGTGGCTAGAAGCATTAGTGGCCCTGGATTAGAGCTGGAGACATCAGTGTGAATTAACGTTTAGCCAAATATAAATTTAGATTGATGCGTGTAGAAATATTAATAGATATGCACGCATGGTACTTTGCTTCAGTCGTGTCCAGCTCTTTGCAACCCCACGGACTGTAGCCTGCCAAGCTTCTCTGTCCATGGGATTCTCCAGGCAAGAACACTGGAGTGGGTTGACATGCCCTCCTCCAAGATATGTGTATACTCACTTAAAAACATACACACACAATGTATGGCTATGCATGTATTTGTATACATATATGTATATACATATATTATTGATATATATGTATGTGCAGGTATAGATATGCATGTGTACACACACACACACACACACACTTTTCTTGCTCTCTCAGCTGAGGAGACAGAGATAATGACAGTCCAGATGCAACAAGCATAGCCAGTATCCTGATCTTATTTCTAGCACCATTCTCCAGAAAAATGAACCAAGACTTTTTGAACAAATAGTTGATTATAGGGCTGGGCGATATGTAAGATGATCCTGGAGCATTTTGTAGTACCCAGATCGGGAAGTGCTGACAATATATACACACGATGGCGGGTGTGTCAAAGGGACACAGGAGCCAACTGAAAAAGTTCCCAATGGCCAAAGCTGAAGCAATTTAAGCAACAAAATTAATCATGTAGTTTTAGATTGTGCTATTAATCTGGAGTCAGAGAAGGCAATGGCACCCCACTCCAGTACTCTTGCCTGGAAAAATCCCAGGGATGGAGGAGCCTGGTAGGCTGCAGTCCATGGGGTCGCTAAGAGTTGGACACGACTGAACGACTTCACTTTCACTTCTCACTTTCATGCATTGGAGAAGGAAATGGCAACCCACTCCAGTGTTCTTGCCAGGAGAATCCCAGGGACAGAGAAGCCTGGTGGGCTGCCGTCTGGGGTCACACAGAGTTGGACACGACTGAAGTGATTTAGCATAGCATAGCATAGCATTAATCTGGAGTAGTCTGCAATGCATTTATTATATACAAATTATAAAAATACAGATCCATGAGTTCATACTAACATGTATAAGAAATTGAATAAATAAATGTAGAAGAGTTGATAAATCTCATATGCAGAATAATTCCAAATCATTTCTGTATTCCTCTGCCCTTAAGGAGGCAGAGCATCACTTCCTCCTTCTTAAGTGTGGGCTGTGCATAGTGACCTTGTTAGAGAGAATACATTGTGGATATGGAGGAAGAAAGGTAACATTACTGTGGAGAAAACTGACAAGCACTACCCTGGCCAGGTGATCAAAATTAACATCCACAGTTTTAGGTTTATGTTCATAACATGTTCCCTTGATATGATGTGATGAAAATGACCTCTGTAGTTTTCTTCCTCAAAACCCACAACCTCAGTATTATCATGAGAAAAAGAATCAAACAAATCCCAGTGGAGGGACAGTCTAAAATTACCAGTACTCCTCAAAACTCTCAGGGTCATCAAAACCAAAGAGAGACTGTCACAGCCAAGAGGTGCCTAAGGAGACGTGACAACTAAGTGTAGTGTCCTGGCTGCACTCCTTGAACAGGAAAAGGGCACTAATGAAAACGGAAATCTGAACATCGTGTCAGTGTTGGTTCATTAATTGTGACAAATTGTCCTAATGTAAGATGTTACTAATAGAGGAAACGGAACCTAGGTTATATGGGAACGCTTTACTGTTCTCAGCACTTGTCTGTCAGTGTTAAACCATTCTCCATCATAAAATTAAAGTATAAAAACTGGACCTGTCGTAGACGCACTGTGGATATACCATTTGAATATACCATAATATAACTAAGAATTTCAGTCAGTCAGTTCAGTCGCTCAGTCGTGTCCAACTCTTTGCGACCCCATGAATCGCAGCACGCCAGGCCTCTTGTCCATCACCAACTCCTGGAGTTCACTCAAACTCGCGTCCATCGAGTCAGTGATGCCATCCAGCCATCTCATCCTCTGTCGTCCCCTTCTCCTCCTGCCCCCAATGCCTCCCAGCATCAGAGTCTTTTCCAATGAGTCAACTCTTCACATGAGGTGACCAAAGTATTGGAGTTTCAGCTTCAACATCAGTCTTTCCAATGAACACCCAGGACTGATCTCCTTTAGGATGGACTGGTTGGATCTCCTTGCAGTCCAAGGGACTCTCAAGAGTCTTCTGCAACACCACAGTTAAAAGCATCAATTCTTCGGTGCTCGGCCTTCTTCACAGTCCAACTCTCACATCCATACATGACCAGTGGAAAAACCATATTCTTGACTAGACAGACCTTTGTTGGCAAAGTAATGTCTCTGCTTTTGAATATGCTATCTAGGTTGGTCAAAACTTTCCTTCCAATGAGTAAGCATCTTTTAATTTCATGGCTGCAGTCACCATCTGCAGTGATTTTGGAGCCCCTCCAAAATAAAGTCTGTCACTGTTTCCATTGTTTCCCCATCCATTTCCCGTGAAGGGATGGGACCAGATGCCATGATCTTAGTTTTCTGAATGTTGAACTTAAAGCCAACTTTTTCACTCTCCTCTTTCACCTTCATCAAGAGGCTTTTTAGTTCCTCTTCACTTTCTGCCATAAGGGTGGTGTCATCTGCATATCTAAGGTTATTGATATTTCTCCCGGCAGTCCTGATTCCAGCTGTGCTTCTTCCAGCCCAGCATTTCTCATGATGTACTCTGCATATAAGTTAAATAAACAGGGTGACAATATACAGCCTTGATGTCCTCCTTTTCCTATTTGGAACTAGTCTGTTGTTCCATGACCAGTTCTAACTGTTGCTTTCTGACCTGCATAAAGGTTTCTCAAGAGGCAGATCAGGTGGTCTGGTATTCCCATCTCTTTCAGAATTTCCCACAGTTTATTTGATCCACACAATCAAAGGCTTTGGCATAGTCAATAAAGCAGAAATAGAAGTTTTTCTGGAACTCTCTTGCTTTTTCGATGATCCAGTGGATGTTGGCAATTTGATCTTTGGTTCCTCTGCCTTTTCTAAAACCAGCTTGAACATCTGGAAGTTCACGGTTCACATACTGCTGAAGCCTGGCTTGGAGAATTTTGAGCTTTAGTGAGTAATTTTTAATAATACTTAGTATTGCTAATCATTTTCTACACATAAACCTATGTGTCAGATTACTGAGACAGAGTTTTTTTTTTTTTAATATATATGTACACCAAATTACCCTATCTCCAAAAAAATCTTTCACCAACTTATCTTCCCACCACCAAAGTATGATTGTCCATTTCTCATGACCCTTTACCACATGGGAAACTTTATAACTTTTGTTTGTTTCTACTGTGTATCTTTTTGGTTTTGTTGTTGTTATTATTACTAATGAGTTTACACTTTTAAAATTGTGTTTATACCTTAGAATGTAAGGTCCACAAGGATGAGATCCTGTTTGTTTTATTCAGGACCTAACACTAATAATACTAATAAATTTTTAATGAATAAATCATATTTAATATTTAATATGCTTCATTTTTGCCAGAATTTGATGTTCAGCTTTCCTTGGGGCTTCCATCATAGCTCAGTTGGTAAAGAATCTGCCTGCAATGCAGGAGACCCCAGTTTGATTCCTGCGTTGGGAAGATCCCCCAGAGAAGTGATAGGCTACCCACTCCAGTATTCTTGGGCTTCCCTTGTGGCTCAGCGGGTAAAGAATCTGCCTGCAATGCAGGGTATCTGTGTTCAGTTCCTGGGTTGGGAAGATCCCCAGGAGAAGGGAAAAGCTACTCACTCCAGCATTCTGGCCTGGAGAATTTGGTGGACTGTATAGCCCATGGGGTCACAAAGAGCTGGACACGACTGAGCAACTTTCACTTTCACTTTTCCTTGGATCCTAGCAGGAGGAAAAGCAGGACAAAATAATTTGTTAATTCTATTCTCACGCATGAGTATAAGACTATAAAGCTGGATATCTTCATGAGGAATTCCTAAATAATGACCTCCTTGGATCTTATTCAGATAAGCTGGCCCATCCTTTATTACACTGGATTTGAATTTGACCCAAGGTATTGGCCCACAAGAACATTGCATAAGATGGGAAGAATCGTGACCTTTGAGGAGTGAGAACATTAGGCGAAATTAATCCCAGATTACTAGTCAGTCATCCACCCATCCATCTGTGCCTCTTTCCAATTAATTAGGATACAGAATTGGGATAGCAATATTTTTTAAACAGTTTTGAAGTATTCATCAGTTCTTCCACCAGTGTTGAATTAACGATATAAATATGGTTGAAGCGTCTCTTCACTGGCCACTGGGAGATTTAGGTCACTCAATAGGTTCAAAACTCAGCACTGTTAACCCCGTGTTGTGCACTGAGAACATCCAAACTTTCTTGATTCCTGGTTTAATCTCAGGATGATGAGATAACTGAACTGAGACGAAACGCTTTGAACTGGATATTACTGGTCCCACTTTTTGTCATAGAAAGTGTTCTCAGAAGTTACTTCTTAGGGTATCTATCAATCTGGGGAGTGCATCGAGATTACCTACTAATGAAACCAGTATTTTCTGAGTTGGAACCATGGTGAACATTTTTTACTCCTTAAATAGTTAGACTCTTCTGCATCTCCATTTCTGTAGTACAGTGATATTTTGCTTTATATTAAGGCAAAGATAAATGGACCTGCCAGGATAAATGGAAAAAAATAGCTTTTATTTTAAACTTAACATTAGCTATTAACACCTCCTTAGTCTTATTTTTGTATAAATTATGGTTATTATAATAATTTTCATATCATTGGTTTCCATGGAAAATTAACTTTCAGTTGTAACATCTTAATTTGTCATCAAATTATGATAAAATGTATACACTGTACTCTTCCTACTTTATTTCAGTGTGGTTTAATCGTAAGCTTCCAGTTTTAGCTATTCATTTTAATTTTATCCCTTTGTTTCATGGCATCTTTCTATTCTATCATTGGGTTTTGTGGGTTTTTGTAAACCCAAGAAATCATGTCAGCATTAATAAAGATGGGCATAGGGTCCTGATTGTGTAAGCAGAAATCATATCAGTGTTGTGACATACACAGGAATTTTGTCATCAGATCATGAAATGCATTTAAAGAATCCACAAGAGAAATCTGCTAGTGTTAACTGAACCTCCCTCCCCCAAAAATGAGTATGATGGCAGGGTATTTCTGTGTTGCAGGGTTACAGAGGATTATTACTCTTTCTTAAAAATTCCTTTCTGCATTTAACGTGTTTTCCTCCTTAATGAATATTTGTTACTTTTGGGGAAAGGAGATTCTACAAACAGCATTTAAAACACAAGGATTTACGGCAGAACAGCAATATCAGTGCTACCTCAAATATTAGTTGCTTTTTTGCAGGAAATGCACATCTCTGAGAGGAGAGAAAAGGACTATTCCCCGAATGTCCATCTCAGTTGAGAACCAGGGGAAACTTCTTTCTGCTGTAGGCAGTGAGGTAAATGAATGAGTGCCTCCCGATTACTTTTCAGGGCTTTGTAAACTAGGAAAATAAAAACATCCGCCATGTGGACAGATTGCCTTGCTTTTTAGGAGTTCTTTAAAAGATACAATCAAAGTACTGTTGTGAAACTATTCCCATTATTTAGCAAAGTGGCAGTAATTTAAAATCTTTATTATTGGAGTTAATGACAGAAAATCTGAGTTAACCAAATTGCCCAGGATATGGAGTATATTGATCAAGCACCATCATTCTTTTATTCTTGTCCTATTATTGAAAGGTTTTTGAAATATATTTTATTTTCCCTCTTTTTGTTACTAAGTACAAGATTTTGAGCATTAGTAAAAAATTTTTTTCGTGATTCACTGTCTTGCCTGGCCTTAAGGTCGTTGTTCAAAACACTGAAAACTAGACAGAAGATCCAAAAGCTGAGGGGTTTGGCTGAAATCTGGGCTAGCCTTCTGACATCTAGAAAAGAGTTTATTTTTTATCTAAACATTATTTTCTCCTGTATTTAACCTACAAGTACTTTTGGAGTATCCTTCTGTTTCCAACATTTTATTTTTTTTTTAACTTTAGAATCATTAGTGCTGAATTCTGTCTTTGCTCAGGTGGAGTCTGGCAGGTAATAGAAACATGAATCAGTTTATCAGCCTTCTGAAGCTGCATAGAAACTAAATTGTTTGGTTACTGCTTTAGAAAATGAGAATTGGAGCTATCCTTGGTGGTCCAGTGGCCAAGACTCCATGCTCCCAGTGTAGAGGCCTGAGTTCAGCCCTGGGTCAGGAAATTAGATCCCACATTGCTGCAACTAAAAAGATCCCACGTGCTGCAATGAAGATGGAAGATTGCAAATGCCGCAACTGAGAGCCTGCCTAGCCAAATAAATATCTTTAAAAATAAAAATTGTTTGACAGCCTTATGACAAACTAGCTCCAAATATATCTAATCATTCTGCTGAGAACCCTCTCTGCTTTAGAATGTTTCAGTCAGTTTAGTCACTCAGTTGTGTCCGACTCTTTGCAACCCCATGGACTACAGCACACCAGTCTTCCCTGTCCATCACGAGCTCCTGGAGCTTGCTCAAACTCATATCCATTGAGTCAGTGATGCCATCCAACCATCTCACCTGTCATACCCTTCTCCTCCTGCCTTCAATTTTTCCCAGCAGCAGGGTCTTTTCTAAGGAGTCCATTCTTCCCATCAGATGGCCAAAGTTTTGTAGTTTCAGCTTCAGCATCAGTCCTTCCAATGAATATTCAGGACTGATTTCCTTTCAGTTCATTTCAGTCACTCAGTCGTGTCCGACTCTTTGCAACCCCATGAATCACAGCATGCCCGGCCTCCCTGTCCATCACCAGCTCCCGGAGGTCACTCAGACTCACATCCATCGAGTCAGTGATGCCATCCAGCTATCTCATCCTCTGTTGTCCCCTTTTCCTCCTGCCCCCAATCCCTCCCAGCATCAGAGTCTTTTCCAATGAGTCAACTCTTCGCATGAGGTGGCCAAAATACTAGAGTTTCAGCTTTAGCATCATCCTTCCAAAGAAATCCCAGGGCTGATCTCCTTTAGAATGGACTGGTTGGATCTCCTTGCAGTCCAAGGGACTCTCAAGAGTCTTCTCCAACACCATAGTTCAAAAGCATCAATTCTTCGGCGCTCAGCCTTCTTCACAGTCCAACTCTCACATCCATACATGACCACAGGAAAAACCATAGCCTTGACTAGATGGACCTTTGTTGGCAAAGTAATGTCTCTGCTTTTGAATATGCTATCTAGGTTGGTCATAACTTTCCTTCCAAGGAGTAAGTGTCTTTTAATTTCATGGCTGCAGTCACCATCTGCAGTGATTTTGGAGCCCCCCAAAATAAAGTCTGGCACTTTATTTCACTGTTTCCCCATCTATTTAGGATTGACTGATTTGATCTCCTTGCAGTCCAAGGGACTCTCAAGAGTCTTCTCCAACACCACAGTTGAAAAGCATCAATTCTTTGGCACTCAACATTCTTTATGGTCCAACTCTCACATCCATATATAACTACTGGAAAGGATGGCAAAAATTACATGATATACTTGAAAGTGCTTTAGAACTGTGAAAGTTGATGCTGGTATCAGATATTTTCAGTGTTTATAGTACAGATATTTTAGAATGTTTATATAGGTACATTTTCATAGTCTCTCAGTTCTTTAAAGGAATAACCCTGCAAAAGTAAATTTGCTTACTGCCATGTCAGGGATATATAGTATTTCAATATGTCCCCCAAAATATCTACTCCCAGTTGCTTGAAAGAAATAGTTACTTCACCCCACTGAAGAAAACCAGCACTGCCGCTGTTCTGATTATCTATTGATGTTGTATGATTAACTCTGGGGCAAAATGCAATGCTATATAATGGCAAGTTATTATTCTCTCATGGTTCTGTGGATCAACTGGGTTTAGCGAAATAGTTGATGGCTGGCAGTTTTGGCTGTGAGGTCAGCTGGGACTATCCACAAGTGCCTACATCTGACTCTTCCACATGGCTTAGGCTTCTCACAGCATGGAGGTCTGAGGGTAGTCAGCCTCTCACCTGAGAGCTGGCTTCCTAGAGGAAGAGATTTTCTTCCAATTCTGTTTATCAGGACAGTCACAGAGCCTGCCCAGATTCGAGGCTCTTCCTCTTGATGGGGGAGCAGCAAGTTTACATCACACAGCACAGGGGATGGGAGATACCAGCATGGCCATCTCTGGGGACTACAGCCTGCTGCAGCCACCAGCCTGTTCAAATGTTAGGGTGGCTAGGGACCACTTTACGTGAAAAGCCTTGTGGGCAATCCTGCTGACTTCAGAAATCTAGATTGTGTCCTGGGATCTAATTTTGATTTAAAAAAAAAAAAAACTGACAGAGAAGTACAACTACCTCATGCTTATATCCTGAACAAAACACTTCTGTAAGTACCAGACACCCAAAAGGCTCAATGGATCTAATTATGTTATTCATAAGTCTTCTCAGATACAGGATGACATCTAAATGAGCCTACAAAAGGCTGTCTTTGGCATTAAACCTAGCTGAACTGCTTTCTAACTGAATGCCTTACTCATGATCATAGACCATGGCCCAGATCGCTCATCAATAAAGTAGGAATAACAATAATAATCCTCCTTCCCCTAATTTGAGGAGTTAGATGATCTTTATAAAACACCTAGTGTACTGCAGCATATACTTAGTACTTAATGAAAGATAGTTTGTTTTCCTCTTTATTTTCTTAATTTCTATCTGTCTCACATGCCAAAGCCAGCTACTAGAGAGTTCCAGGTGCTTCCGTTGTTTACAAACAGATTTTACTATTTTGTTGAACGTCATCCATATAATTTTTAATGGAATTTTCTAACTTCAGTTTCAGGTTTTTTCATACTATCAAAATCGACATTAATAATTTTTTACTTTGCTAAAAATGTTTCCAATGTAGTGGCTGATGTTAGATCATTGTGTTTAAAGTGAAAGGTCTCCATTTTAGTCTTCGTGTTTGATTTTCAAGTTTAAATTAGCTCATGTTATTGGAATTTAGGAAAGAACAAAAAAAGCAAATTTATAATGGGTGTTTAACTAGAATTTGTCATCACTCATAATGAGGAAAAACTGTCTATCTCTAGGCAGCTCTCTTGTCTCAAGAGCCTGCTAATTAGCTAAATGTTTGGCATATCTCAGTAACCCTAGTAGCCTGTCTAATTAAAATTAGCTTTGAACACAGACTATCCCACATCTTATTTCCCTTCTTGAAGGCCTCTTCTTCAACTGGGAGCTTTCTAATAATAGTTCCTCAGCACTGAACTGATCTCAGGATAAGGAGGGAACATGTCCATGAAATGAATCTTTTTATTTTGTGTGTTTTTAAAGAAGGCTTAAGTGGAAGCATTTTTTACTTCCTCAGAAGGTTCTGTTTTCAGAGAAAAAAAATAAATCCAAGTTAGCACTCACAGCGATTATTGAAGAGAGTACAGAAAAATTCAACATAGATGGACAAGGAGTTGCTCATTTGTTTTTCATAAAATTCTAGAAATGCCATGAAATTGAAAGTTTCTGTTTTGTCTTGCACTGGTATAGTAGAGCTTGCTACAAGTTGAAATATCTTGTCAAGACTATAAGGAAAGAAAATGTCTCAACCCCATTCATGCAATCAATCAATCAACAGATATTCCTTAATCAGTTACATGACACTTACTGTCCTTGGTTTTGAAGTTTATGAGGAATACGTACATTTCCACCCTCAAGGAGCTTACTGTTTAGAAGGATTAAGTAAGCCGGTGAGCAGAAATTTCCAATGTGTAGGCTCACAGGCCTAATGAGTAAACACACTTATACACACTTAACCCCAACTCACTGCATCCAGGAAGTTTTCCTAATAGACTGATCCCTTGTATGTTCTCATTTCACTAAACCACCTTTAACATCAAAGTTCTGTGAAAAAGAGAAATATGGGCTCTTGAATCTCTATCCTTTTGTACATAGCAAATGATGCTTTGATGTAACAAGTGATTCTTGGGAATATCCTCTTGCTGCAAATGTGTGTTAGCAAGTGGTTGTTTGGTCCTTGTCATGTCCTGGAAATTGTTCTGAGAGCCAAGAATACACCATATACAAAACTGTATAAAACCTGGTCTTTGCTGTTGTAAAACTCATTACTTGTGAGAAACAAGCTGGTTAAGACATGTAAAAACAACATGGGACACGGTGACTTGTAAGCACAAATTCCTAACTGAAAGAGCAGCAGATATGGGAACAATTAATTGTGCCTCTGGAGGTATGGGAAGGTGGAGCCAGGAGGGATGAGTGAGTTGTGAGGAAGACCAGTTGAGGAACAGTAGGAGCAGAGGCCAGTGGCCTGAAAGGTCTTGGTGTCAACTCAGAATTCTCCCAGATCTGGAGTGAGGTGAGTATGTCAGGGTTCAAAGTTTGAAAGGCTGTGTGTGCCATCCTAACAAAATGGGACAAACTGTCCTGTGGTAACAGAGCCCCTGGCTCTGAACTCTGACAGCCCCATGTTCAAACCTTGACTGTCTCCCTCACAAGCGTGTTACACAACCTCTCTGAGCCTGAATATCCTAAGGCCACAATTATAGTACCTACCTAAGGGACTGTTGTGGGCTTCCTAGGTCACTCAGTGGGTAAAGAATCCATCTGCAGTGCAGGAGACACTGTCCGATCCCTGGGTCGGGAGGATCCCCTGGAGGAGGACATGGCAACCCTCTCCAGTATTCTTGCCTGGAAAATCCTACGGACAGAGGAGCCTGGCGGTTGGACACAACTAAAGCAACTGAGCGCACACACAAAGGATTGTTGTAAGGGCTACAGAAGATTAAACAAGGAAAGCACTTAGCACAGGGCGCGCCATGTTGGCAAACAATAAATGTTAGCAGTTTTTAATGCTAGATTTGATCCTATGGACATTAGAAAGCTATTGAAAATTATTGTTACTTGCTGCTGTCACTGTAGATTACCGAACCTCTTTCTCCTTCATCTTTAAATAGTTTGATGATTAAACAAGGAAGTTTTTGTAAAGTGGTTAGAAGAGTGCCAGATACATAGTGATTGCTATTTAAGTATTTATCACGTAATTTAATTTAATCTCCTAAGGGATAGAAAGATGGTTTTCTCATTTTATAGATGAGTAAGCTAATTTCAGGGAAGTTCAGTTTCTTGCCTAAGGTAGTATAGCTGATAGAGTGGCGAAGCTGTGTTTTATTACATATTCAACCCATGTTTTGTTTCATGTTATAGTGGTTGCATCTTATAATTTGATTGAAAAAGATATAAAGTCCAACCGTCACATTTTTTATTTTCGTGAATTCTTGTCAGATGCTTTCTGTCTTTGCTCAGGTACAAGTAATAGCTTTTTACAGAGCAGGAATCATAGCCACATGTAACTTTGCATTCCAGTTTTTTCTTAGCATCATATCATTTTCCATTTTTCTTTGTAGTCATCATGTTAAATTTTAATGGATGTGTAAAAGTACTTTGGGCTTCCCTGGTATCTCCGTTGGTAAAGAATCTGCCTGCAATGCAGGAGGCCCTAGTTCAATTCTTGAATTGGGAAGAGCCCCTGGAGGAGGGATTGGATACCCACTCCAGTATTCATGGGCTTCCCTGGTGGCTCAGACAGTAAAGAATCTGCCTGTAATGTAGGAGACCTGTGTTTGATCCCTGGGTTGGGAAGATCCCCTGGAGGAGGGCATGGCAACCCACTCCAGTATTCTTGCCTGGAGAATCCCCAGGGACAAGGAGCCTGGAGGGCTACAGTCCATGAGATCACAAAGAATCAAACATGACTGAGCGACTAAAGACACACTAAAGTACTTTAGATTGATTTTCCATAGCTTTAATCCTGATGTTGGGTATTAGTCTATTTCCTGTTTTTCATTATTAAGTGGTGCTTGATGGCACTGTAAGCATACCCCCAAATACAGCCATTTTCTTCGTTGCTTTATTTCCTTACATCCATTTCCAGGATTATTGAGTTGACTGTTATTCATAGTTTTCTTGTTTTTGACATACATGGCCTGGTGTCTTCCAATAGCAGTGTGTGGAGACTGCCAATTTCAATACCACGATAAAGGAGCAGAATTGATAGCCTCTCTAGCAATGAGTGTTGAATATTTTTAAACTCTTGCAAATTTAATTAAGAATAAAAAATGATACCCCCAAGGCTATTTTATCCTTTTGCATGTTTTGATTATTTATATTTTTTTAAATGAATTATCACCTAATGGAATGCCCTCTTTTATGCTGTCTTCAAGAGAAGAAAGACCCTTCTTTTTCAACATCTAATTATTTTTCAACCCTCCATATATGTTTCTCATGTCGATTTCTAATGGACTAACCCAATTTTCTGCAGCATTGATTTTAATATTTACTCTATGCAATGATGACCTTATTGCTTCTGCCATAAGTGAGTGGATTCTGCTGTTCCTGTTTCTTTATGGGGATATTTCTTTTTCTTTCCCTGAGAACCAATAACAGCTGTTTCCCAAAAATGTCTCACATGGTGTGCAACACTTATTTCAGGAGGGGTGATAATTGCTTCTAAGATTTTCCTAGTTTTTCATTTTTCTTATGGGTACATGGCTTTCTTGTTAGGGCTAGACTTTGTTTTTCTGTTTTCTTATACTTCCTCTCTGATTTTTGGAGTGTTTAGTTTAAGGAAACTGACTTTAAATTCCATTTCTACCTGTTGGGTGGTTGGAATCAGGCCCATCAGCGATGCTCTTTTTTTCTCCACTGTCCCACCCTTTTGGTAAGCAGTGTTGCAGTTCTTTTAGTTGAGATTGTAGATCAGACCATTTGAAGGGTCTTGTTTCATCTTGTTCCAGCCCATGTGGTTATGATCAATAAGTATCTCCTGAAACAGGCTGGTGGAGCATTTTAAAAATGTTATGCCATTGATGTGGTAGATTAAAAATTTTCTTCTGAAGTTTTTCAATTCTTACTACTCCTTGTGGCTGTATATATTTGATTTATTTATGCATTTATTTAGTTAACTTTCCAGAATATTTTATATCATTGTTTTTTTTTTAATTTATAGCAGGGAAATTTTCCTTCCCATTCTGATTTTTCCCAGAAGACCAGAATTGGGCATTTGATAATGATAAAATCTAGAGCCCATGTGGCATCCTGGCAAGATTTGGAGCCAGAGAAAAATAGACACGGGTCCTCATCATACTTAACTACCTGTGTGACCTTGGCAATTTAAAAAATATTTCTGAGCCTCGAGTTTAGTTTTTTTCAGGTGAAGCAGTAAAAAGTCATACCTACCTTACAAGATTGTTGTAAAGATTAAATATGGAAAGCACCTAACAGGTTGCCTGGCATGTGGCAGGTTTCTAATAAACAATTGTTGCTATTATTAGTAGCAGTTGAAGTTCAAAGGCAAGAAAGCAGTCAGTTCTGGCATTACATAGTTGTGGGTCTTAGGGTGGGAAAGCTGTGACTCCAGATTCACAGGTAAAGGGTGGAGGTTGCTCTTATAGAACAAACCAAAGAAAACCCCACTGGACCAAGAGTCATGAAAAGGAGGTTCTACCACTATCACTGTCTCTGTGTTCTTGATCAAGTGACTTCATGTCTGAGGTGCTGTCTTTATCCATCAAATGAAGGGTTCCTGTGACCATGATGGCTCCCCACTCCCACCTCTGTCCAAATTCTCTGCGCTTCTTAGCACCGTCCAAAGCATTAAAGTTGCCTTTTGTTTTTGCTTTTTACTGCATATCTGATCACATCACTCCCCTGTTTAAAAGCCCTTCCTGCAACGACTTTGTGTTGCTCTCAGGTTTTGACCTGAGGAGGGGTTGATCGCCCCTCACCACTGCCTCTCTGGGCTCCTCTGCCCCCACCCATATAGTCTGGCCCAGGTCCTTCCTGCCTGGAGCCTGCATTCAGTTCCACTCCCCACCTGCCCCCTTGACTGCTGTCTCTCCTTCCTCTTCCCCTACCCTTCTATCACTCCTGAGGGCCTTGCCCCAGGAAAGCATTCTCTCACCCTTCCAAGATCCTTCCTCGCTCCATACAGTCTTCACTGACAAACTGTAACGAACTGACAGTTTTCACTGTAGCTTGAAACCCTCTCCCTTGTCACAATGGCAGTTAAAGTTACTTGTGTAATATTTGCTGCAGGTCACCTCTGCTTGTTCATGGCTGTTTTCCCAGTACCTGACTTACTGCGTACCATGTCACAGAGCTAAATAAATATTGGTAGGATGAGTGAATGAATAAATGAATGAACATAATCTTGAACACAATGATAGAAGAGGCACAGGCTTTGATTTTTTACTTTGCATGCACAGGAAGAATGACTGCTTCCAAAACAATTTTAAAAATAAATGTTCTAGCAGGATATTTACAGCTGTTTGTTCTTTCACATAAGAAAGATGCAAAATTAAATGCTGTTGCAGTCCTTGTTTCCAGTAAGAAGTGACCAGCTCTGCTATACCCAGTCTCATTGGGAAGGGAGGATGCTTGGTGGTGGTTAATGGTTGAGCCTTTTCTTCCATATTTGAAGTCTTTCTTGGCCTTGGAGGCACATCTGTTGCTTTGCTGTATCCAGACCTGCCCTCAGACCATGATCCTCTGACCCATGGGGACTGAACTGGTTGCAGAATGAGTCCGTCTGAGAACAGTCCTCTGGGGGATTACCTGCCAGAGCAGCTCTGAGTCTCCGTGTTTTCCTTGAATCCCTAATACCTGCTACCTTTCCTAGTCCACAGTGACCACTTTGAAGAGAATTGTTGAGTAAAAGTCACTTGTTTACTCTTTTTTTAACTTCTGTAATAATGATGCCTTTGTTGACTTAGAAAATAGTCACAACCTAAAAGTTGAGAGTTATGTTCTATTCAGCAGAAATTTTTTGAACTTAAGCTCGGACAGCCTCTCAAGTAACCCTAAGAGAACTGCTCCGAAGAGGTGCAGGGAGCAGTCAGGTTATATAGAAGTTTTCGACAAAAGGCAGGTAGTCTGAGCATCAAAAATATTTTGTGATTTAGAGAAAACCAGATATCCCAAGTTAAGGGATTTAATGCTTTTCTATGTATGGGAAGATGGCAAGCGTCCAGGCTCACTGAAATCATTCCTTTCATATGCATCTCAGCTATCTGGGACCACTATCCTGTGACTTTTCACAGCCTGAGTTCCTCAGTGCTCACCACACAGAGTGGCTGCGGTCTGATGGCTCCCAGGCCACGCAGGCATTTTTCTCCTTTCTGAGTGCCCTAGAGGGCTGGAATCACTGATGACAGCAACACCATTGTTTAGTGACACAACAGGAAATACTCCATTTCTTGCCTTTCATTTACATGTCACTCTGTAGTTTATAGAACGCTTTCATGGCCACCAACTCATTGGAATCTCACTACATGGAAGGTGCGGCAGGTATCTTCATCTCCATTCTAAACTGATTTTTAAAAGGAAAAGAAAACCACGGAGGAGTATTCCTTGCCAACAACCGCCTGAGACTTCCTTTGGAGTGAGGTGGGATTTAGATTTTAATTTTATAAATGTAAACTGCCTAGAGTTAAGGAGGCAGAAAGCTCAAAGCTGAAATTCAAATCTGGGTCTTCTAATTCCTAGGATAAAGATATCCATTGCCTCTTATGTAGCTTTTCTGCTCCATAAATGTTTTGCCTCTTTCTATCTAAACTTAAAAGATGGGATAAAGAGACACTATTATAAATTATAATTTCTTTTACACATTTAGGTTTTATGTTAATGACTTAGAGTCTACAGTTTATGATCCTTTCTTTTTTCTTTTATTGCCACTGATCTATTGATTCAGCAAGCATCTATTGAATATCTTCAGCGTGCTAAGAACTGTACCAGATGTTCAGAGTAAACTTAGGTTATGGAAAAAAAAAAACTTAGGATATGATTCCTCTCTTTGAGATGCTCACAACTTAGCAGGGGTTGTGGATACATAAATAGTTAGAATACAGTTAAACCAGTGATATTGTAGAGGTAGGAGAAACTAGGAGAGAGGCCAAGCAAAAAAAAAAAAACACTTTTCCAAAAAAAAAAAAAAAATGGAGGGGGTGGGGAGAAAGGAGATTACCCCAGGCAGAAAGTGCAGAAGGATAGGTCCTTGATGTGGAGAATAGTCCAAGATAATTGTTGCAAAGAGGAGCAATAGAAGAAGATGGGGCCTGGGAGGCAAGATGGGTAGACTTGAAAGTCTTTTGATGGTAAAGCTCAGGCACTCCCTAGGCAACAGGGAGCACCTGAAGCAGATATGTAACATCAGATTTAAAAACATAACTTTAAGCCCAGCATAGGGTGACACTGATATTAAGGTGTTCCCTTCTAGCAGTTCTGAGTTCCAAATTAGAGATTTTGAAAGCTAGCAGTGAAGTGAAGCAGCAGTTTGTTATGGACAAGTGAGCCCCACTGACACAAGCCCTCATTTCTGCTGACAGTGAAAATGACCCAGGACAGCTGTGGGGGAGATCAGAAAGAGGGGTGGGTGAAATCAAACCACATGGCCTCGCATTCTGATGGCTGGTCCCCTGAGCTCTTGCTTCTGATGTTAGGCCTTGCTATCAGCCATCCAAACACAAGGACAACTAAAATAAATGTTCCCAAAGTATATTCCAAAGGAGAGAAAGAATTCTCATTTTTCCATAAACTACCCAAAGCTTAAACCAACAACATCAGATGTTTTTGCTCTTTGAAACAGTTCCCAGCCATTTCACAACTCTTTACAGCATCAGACGCTCAAACCACGTCAAACAGTCTAATTCCTTTTGAATGGCACATGAACACAGTGAATGAGGATGTCAAGAAAGTGGAGAATTGAGAACTGTTTTTTTCCTCCTTTCCTATGAAAAAGTTAACTGAAAGCAAATGTGGTTCAATGGGTGAACTTTGTTTTACTTATTTAAGCTTGTGGTTTCTTATATGTGTACTGAAAGCTGGGTGCTTACACCATCAGGGCCAAATTTCAGTCGCATCTGAAAGCTTACTGTTGTTCCTTCTCAGAAAGAAGTACAAATACAATACAACCCACTGATTGTCTCCATGTTGATTCTGGGAAATGTATTTCAAGAATATCTTCCAAGAGTTTGACTGCTTCCTCAATCAAAACCTTCAGAATGTCCCATTAGATTTGAACCCTGGCAATCTACATTGAATTCAATAATTTCTATTAATAGGACATGTTGATTATCCTAGGAAACTTGGAGTGATGTAGTTCTTAGCATGAAGTTCTATTGTTCCTTGCACTATGACATTAAATCATTAAAAAAGAAATTGTAAGAAACTTTACTTTCGTGGCCATTAACATGAGAGATGAGTAATTTTCCATCATTTTAATGTATGGTCTACAGAGGGGATAACTGTATGACCATAGACAGACAGATCTTTTAGTCTCTCTGGCCTTAGTTGCTTCATCAGAAAATTAAGAGATTTGAACCACCTGACATGAAAATAGTTGACACTTTTATTTATTTTTTTAAACTTGATTTTTAACTATAGGAGCTTATATTCCCAGTGTATTATAAACATGTATTTCTCTTACATACAATCCTTGCATACACCCTCCAGGGGTGGCCATGGAAGCTTCATAGTTTCAGAAACCCAGATTCCTTCTATCCTGTTGCTGTCCTCTGTTCAACACAAAGCTTCCATTTGGTGCTTAAAAATGCTGCCCTAGCGCCCACCATCTTGCCCACATACCAGCCAATGAGAGACAGGAAAGGCTCAAGGGAAAGAGGCGTCCATTCCTTAAAAGGCATGATCTAAAAGTAGCTTCCATTCAGACAGCCAGCTAGTCATGTGATCGCAGCTAGCTGTGAGAGGTGTGAGGTGGCTGTGGTTGTCATCTACCCTGTTCCGGGCAAGAGGAGGGGAGGCAGATATCTGAGGACAACTAGAGGTCTCCTGTCATGACATCTGAGATCCTTTCCAATTTTAAAATAAATGATAACCAGGTCTAATTTCTCATCTGCCTGCGAAAAAAATTCAGACTATATCTGTGTCCAGCATGTCCCTGTTTGAAAGTGCGGGTGACAGAGGAGGCAGGTAGAAAAGAGCCCAGCATAGGGTGCCACTGTAAAGCCCTTGGAGAGTAGCCTGATGGAGCACACTTTTTGTGTGAAAGAAAAATTACTTTCCCCTCAAAAAGGAAAACAGTAAGATATATACTTGTTCCTCTCTGTACTTACCTTGGGCTTCCCTGGTTGCTCAGTGGAAAAAAGTCTTCCTGCCAATGCAAGAGACCTGGGTTCAATCCCTGGGTCAGGAAGATGTCCTGGGGAAGGAAATGGCAGCCCACTCCAGTATTCTTGTCTGGGAAATCCCATGGACAGAGGAGCCTGGTGGGATACGGTCCATGGGATTGCAAAAGAATTGGACACAACTTAGAGGTTAAGCAACAACAATACTTACCTTGCCACTTAATAAGAAACAAATTAACCAAGCTCTTAATTTCTTCTTACTTCTTTCATATCCAAGTTTTGTTTCCACTTAGAAGGCAGAATCTAGTTAGTTGCTGTTGGATACAAATTATTAATTCCCTCCCCTGCACAGCCCAGGATATGGCTGTGTAGAGCAAGGTGGCATTGCAAAAGAGCTGACGTATGTTATGACTGATGTTTGAATAAGCCACAGCTGCGTGCTTAACCTTTAAAAGTGAAAGGATCCTGCACAGGTCCCTTTAACCGTGTGTATATTTAACACTGATGATGTTCACTGAATCTACCCACTCTGAGTCCATTGGGCACTTCTTTGCCCATGGGACCATGTGACTTGCTTTTCCTAATGGAATGTGAATAGATAAGCCTTGTGTCATGTTTAAGGAAATACCTTAAAAGCCAGTGTAGAATTCTACATATTTCATTCTGCCTGCCATGGTGACCCGGAAAGTTCTTGCCCACTGATTTTGTATCTGCATCCCTAAGTGAAGACCTGACGTGGTGACATGGAACAGCTTCCCTGCTGACCTGTGATGGACATGTAGCATGTGTAGGAAAGAAACTTTGTTTATAAGCCACTGAGTTTAGGGGATGTTTGTTACTACAACACAACCTCCTGGCTGATACAAACAGAAATAAAAATGCCCCGCCTATGGATGATAAGCAATGGGAGTGGGGGTCAGTTGCAGCTCTATTCATGAGTCGTTAAACAGAAATGCATTATTGTTAAGTGCCAAAGAAATTCAGTGTATAATGCACATATCTTTTTGTTTCTTATAAAAGCTTTTACCCAAATACTCAAAAGTAGTGCTCAAATTATTGTCAATTTAGTTGTCTTTTCATAATAATAACAATATTTTAAGTAAATGCCAGTTCCTAAACTCTCATCTTAACATAATTTTTAGGGTATAACGTATACCACAGTTTTAAAAGAAATTGCCAGACTTACAGTATATCCTTGTGTCTGGCAGTTTTCAGTATTATAAGTTATAGAAACTTGTAGTCTAGTTTGGGAAAAAATTTATTTTGCTATTAAGTTCTGATTTGTAGTTCTGAAGTCCTATAATTTGGAGATGAAATGGCGACTTTTTGATCTGTAAACTTGTGAATGGCATTGCCACCAACAATTGAAATGCCATTATACCAGTTTTTCCCCAAAATATTTATCATTTTTTAACCATTTCAAAGAAGTATCAAAGTAAACTTGTAAGTTTTCAGGTAACTTTAAAAAGAGTACTTCATTTATTTGAAAGCCAGCTCCAAGAACAATAGCTAACATTCATTGTATGCTTGCTATTCACCAGGTATTTAAGTGATTCCATAAATTATGTCATTAAATCTTCATAACAATCCTCTTGCACATGAGAAAATTGAGGCACAGAAAACCTAAGAGATGTACTGAAGCCCATATTATAAGTAGTTGTGAGTGAAGGAATTGGTTTGAGCCCATGTTGTTTGCCCTCCTGAACCTCTGTGTATATCCACAATGCCATCCTGCCTCCTTATGGGTGGGGGTGTTGAAGATCCCCAAAGTCCTCCTGTCTATTGTTGACTTTGCCCACCTGTGTAAGAAGCAGGGCAGATGAAATATTGATTACACCTCTTCCCTTATTTTCCAGTTGCAACTAGTATGTGATCCCTAACCCCCCACCTCCCAGAAATGCTAGTTTTATTTGTTTGGTTTTTGTTTACTTAAATATAGCTCTCTAAGGGACTAACTTGCAGCAGCGTCCTAAGTGATCATGCTTGCATCATCATTGGAGTAAGCCTTGACCTGGTGATCTGCTGTGCATATGGCTAGCTCTTCTCATCCCAGCAGATAGAATCATGACTTCACTCCGTTGGGTCCTGGACTAGGACATTTACAGGTGGCCTGCCTGGACATCATCAGGTGACAATAAGGATGTCAGTCTTATGCTTAGGACTCTTCTGGTGGTACAACGGATAAGAATCCACCTGCCAGTGCAGACGACATAGGTTCGACCCCTTGTCTGGGAAGATTCCACATGCCACGGAGAAACTGAGCCCTTACCCCACAACTACTGAGCCCTTGGCACCTAGAGCTAATGCTCTGGAACAAGAGAAACCACCCCAATGAGAAGTCCATGTGCCAAAACAAAGGGTAGCCCTCACTCAACATAACTAAGGAGAGCCTGTGAGCAGGAACGAAAACCATAAGCAAATATAAATAATTTTTTAAAAAAGATCTTGTGCTCAGACCCTAGCAGAAATGATAGAAGGAAAATATCAGATCCTTAAATATTTACTTCAGGATCTCATCATGGTCCCCTGATGATGCTGCAGATGCAGAGAGCCTAAACTGCTCTTGGCATTCTCCAGTTAAAACTTTAAAAACAGGAGCCTGGCTTCTTTCTTTTGTATGATAAGCAGAGCAGACTTGGCAGTCCAGATGAGAAGTGCGTGATCTTGGCTGAGCTCTTTGAGAAAGGTGTGTCAAGGAGTGCGTCTCCATTTAATGATCTGGAAGCCAGGGAGGGGTCACAGGCTGGTGTGCAGAGCAAGTCAGTCAGAACCATCAGAGCTCGAGCAGGAAGGTAACAGCACTCCACATGGCGACTGTCAGTTGTGGCATGTCCGCGTGGCCAGCAATCCTTTTAGTTTCTTAACTGCAGAAATTGCTGAGTTTGCTGAAGTTGAATGGGGGAAAGGAATGAGGGTGATTAATTGCCTGAACGGTGCTCGTGTTTTTGCTTCCAGGCAAATTCCTTCTCCATACTGCGTGCAGTCATCCTCAGCCTGTCAGCATGTTATTGTCACAACATGTTGGGAGACTCATCCGCTTCGCCACTTAGAGCTAGGCAAGTGGTGGAGTGAGAACCCCAGCCCTTCTGCAGGACCTCACCTGCAGATCTCCCCAGATGTGGGGATGCTGAAGTGTGTGCAGGACAGGGTGATTCATATAGTAATGCCGTGAGCAAACACTGTGTGCCAGGCCCACTTCTAGACGCTTGACATGCCTTCACTCATTTTTCAGTAATAACAAACTATGGAGAAGATTCTTTTAATAGCTCTTCTTTACAGATAAGAGGATTTTAAGCACTTAGGTAACTGGCCTGGGGTCATGTAACCAGTAAAAGTTGGACCTGGATTCAAACCCAGAAAGTCTGGCTCTAGTAGCTGAAATAATCCAATTGCAGTTCACAGAAGCATTCACTAGACGATGGGAAAGTACTGGATTGATAGTGATGCAGAGGGGGACTTCCCTCATGGTCCAGTGGTTAAGAATCTGCTTACCAATTCAGGGGACACGGGTTTGATCCTCAGTCTAGGAAGATCCCACATGCCACGGGGCATCTAAGCCAATGGGCCACAGCTATTGAGCCTGTGCTCTAGAGCCCAGGAACTGCAGCTATTGAGCCCACATGCCTCAACTACTGAAGCTCACACTCCTCAACAAGAGAAGCCACTGCAATGAGAGACATGTGCACCATGACGAAGAGTAGCTCCCACTAGCTGCAACTAGAGAAAGCCCAAACTCAAAAATGAAGGCCCAGTACAACCATAAATGATAGATAGATAGTAATACAGAGGAAGGAAGTATTTTAGCAAAACATGTAACTTTTAATCAGCAGAAAGTTGTACATGATTACCTGGAAAGCAGGTCAGGATTCTGAGCTGCTATTGGATAAGATCATTTCACATAGCAGAAGCTTTTATCTTCTCTCCATGCAGAGTCATGGAGTTTGTGGTATAGTAACAAATAGTGCTTATACAGAGAGAGCCCATTAGAAAATCTCTACAGAGTACATGTCTGTGGATATGAGCAATGACAGGACAGGAGTGATAGTTCTTCGTGTTTGCCTGAGGATCCAGCAGAGCTTTGGGGAGAAGGAATCAAGTCTGCTGTAATGGACCTCGAGTTCCTGAAGAGCTCAGACTGCCAACCCCATGGCTGCAACTTCCCAAGAGAGAAAAGAGTTGCAGTTGCATAGTCTTACCTGAAACTCTCTTAGACTATGATCGGGGAGGAATGCTTTAAGGATGACACTGTGTATTATGATTAGAATGTTCTCCCACCCAAACCATGGAGGACTGAGAGCATGGTATCTGCCTTACTGTAGGAGCCAAACAAGAGGTGAGGGGCCCTGAAAGAGCAAGGTCCCATTGGGCAGTGGCCCACTGCTGGGGAGGGAGCCCCCACTTGCCTCAGGAAGAACATACTTGGGTGCTGACAGAGGGGGTGGTGTATGGGGGGAAGGCTGCAGCCTGTCATAGGAGCCCAGGACCATGTCAGGAAGAGCTAAGCTGGCCCGAGTCAGGGCCAACTGGGAAGGAGGCTGCCCATCAGAGGTGACTCTGGGGCAGGGCAGGGCAGGGCAGCGAGAAAACCTTGGCACCCTAATACCCACCCTGGGTTTCTCTGCCAGGAGAACTGGGGGAGTCCTGCAGGCCCCAGAACCTCTCCTGAGAGGAAGTCATGTTTTACCCACATCCTTTGGTTTTGCTTCTTCAGAGCAGTGTAGCCTGAGAAGCAGCAATGATAATTAAATTATATTGTCACTTATTTGTCATGTACTAGATGAGGAGTCAACTGGTTGGTTTAATAAACATTCAGGACCTTCTGAGTTGCACATTTAAAGAGATTGTTTGATCTGCAACCAAGTTGTCTTGGTTTTCCACTCTTAGGCACCTGAATATTTAGGAAGGCTTTCTAGACTTTCCCTGGTACAGTATATCCACTGTATTGTTGACCAGTAGATATTTTTTTCTAAAAATGTTTTTTTTTTTTTATGATTTCTGATGGTATAAACAGATGGATGTATTTAATAATTTGGTGAAATGTCACCAAGAATAATATTTATTGTAAAAGATAACTAAATATACATTTGTCTACATTTTCTTGAAACTCAAAGTGAGCTGGTAGTGGGAGACCTACAGTGATTTCCGATGCTTTTTTCCCTGGTAAGAAACATTATTTTTACCTATCTCAAACATCACTGAATTCCAGTCCTCTTTATAGGTTTTTATAAAAGATAATAAGTTTTTTCCAGAACCATTTGTTCTCCCCAGGAATTGAAGTCAAATAAGGAATTAGTTGAGTTCATATTTGTCCTGAGACAATTATGATGTTTCTTTTACGTAGTTTTGGAAAATACAGATATCTAGTTCCCATCTGATCCCAATCACTCACTCTATTTTTGTTTATAAGCTTCTGGTTCAGCAACATTAAAAGGAATTAATATTTGAATTTATATCACTTCTAACTTAGGGCTGATAGCTTTAAAGTTCAAGGTCATGCCTCTTATTGAAATCATTTAATGTTCTGAGCAAAATAGTCAAAACAAGATGTTGACTTATCCTGCCAGACCCAAATTTCAGTGGTTATTTTATAAAATTAATAATTTAATAGACACTTTAAATGATAAGGTCGTGGCTTAGAGCTTGAGGCGTGGCAGCTCACTCTGTCATTTTTAAAATCATTTAGAACTCTGCAATGCATCTTTTTCTTTTCATTTCTGATGATGCATGGCATGTGTCCAGAAAAAATTGAAATTCAAGAAACAAAGCAACCAGATGCCAGGTGCTGCCCATTAATTTAGTAAAATTATTTTAAGCTTGATCATACCTGGAGATGTCGAGGTATAAAGAAACCAACTCTCTTGTGCTTTGTTGGTGTGATTATAAATTGCCACCACTCTTTGGTAGACAATTGTGCAATATTTTTCAAATTTTTGAAGGCATTTACCTTTGTTGTAAGTAGTCCATGGCTAGGACTTTACTGTATGTGGTATATTAGTCATCTATTGTTGTTTAGTCACTCAGTCATGCCCACCTCTTTGAGAACCCCATGGACTGTAGCCCTCCAGGCTCCTCTGTCCGTGGGATTCTCCAGGCAAGAATACTGGAGTGGGTTGCCATTTCCTTCTCCAGGGGATCTTCCTGACCCAGGGATCAAACCTGTGTCTCTTGCAGGCAGATTCTTTACCACTGAGCCACCTGAGAAGCCCAGTCATCTGTTACTGCATAACAAAGTACCTCAAAATCTAGCAGGTTAAAACAAATACCTCACATAGTTTCAGCGTGTGGGAATTGAGGGCAGTTTAGTTGTGTGGTTATGGCTCAGGGTCTCTCATGAGGTTTCCATCAAACTGTCAGCAGGGGCTGCAGAGTCACCTGGGCTGGAGAATTCCTCTCCAAGTTCACTCCTCTGGTTGTTGGAAGCCTTGGTTCCTCACCACATGGGTTGCCTCCCTACAGGCTGCTTGTGTGTCTTTATACCATAGCTGCTGGCTTCCTCCAGAACATATGAACCAAGAGAGACAGGGTGAGCACGTGAGAGAAACCCAAGAGGAAGGCTACAGTTTTCTTAAACCTAACCTCGGGAGTGACAGATCATCCTTTCTGTTATAGACACTGGGTCACACAGAGCAACACAGGTCCATTGTGGGAGGGGAAAGCACAGGTATGAAAACCTGGGTGGGGGGAGGGTGGAGATTCTCGCCTCCTTCCTTGCAGGCTGCCAAGCACACGTGGCTACTTTGAAACACACAGAAACCTGACCTATAACACCAACCTGAATGCCCAACTCTATGTTATGTAAATTACAATATGCATCGTACTATGGAGAAGGAAATGGCAACCCAGTCCAGTGTTCTTGCCTGGAGAATCTCAGGGACGGTGGAGCCTGGTGGGCTGCCGTCTATAGGGTCGCACAGAGTCAGACACGACTGAAGCGACTTAGCAGCAGCAGCAGCATGGCATGTGTTGCAGCTGTTAACAAAGGAAAAAGATCTATATGTGTAGATATGAAAGCCTTTAAGATGCACTATTAGGCAAATAAAGAATTCTAGTAGAGAAGGCTGTGTAGGATGTTTTCTATAAATATTTTCAAAGTATACATGTAATCCCCAACCTTTTTGGCCCCAGGGACCGGTTTCGTGGAAGATAATTTTTCCCAGACCAGGGCAGGGGAGAAGAATAGATAGTTTAGAGACAATTTAAGTGCACTTTGTTTACTGTGCACTTCATTTCTGTTTACTTCTGTTTCATGGCAATCTCAGGCTATTCCACCTTGACCTTAGGGTTAGGGATCACGCTCCTATGAGACTCTAAGGCCACCGCTGATCTGACAGGAGGTGGAGCTCAGTAATGAGAGTGATGGGGAGTTTACCCACCGCCCACCACCTCCTGCGCAGCCCGATTCCTACCAAGGGGTGGGGACCCCTCTGGTAGAGCATCCTTTTGTTTTCCTAGAATGAAAACCTGTTACCAGTGATGGATTTTCCATCTTTTCCCTTCTCTCCGTTTCCCCAATGAGTAGTTTTTCTTAATTTGAAATCAGGGCATGGATGCCTGCAGACACTCCTGCTGTCCTGCCCGTTCACCGTCAGCACCTCAGCCCTCCCGCACTCTGATCTTTCTTTTCCAAGTGCCTGAGGTCTGCAGGAGCTGCTGGGCTGTGACTGTGCCTACACTGGCCTCAGCTGTTCATTTGCAACCTGCTTTACTATTCCGTTGCATGGACTGGGTGGCACGTAGATGCTTTCTGCTTCAGTGTCTTCAGCCAGCTGGGCAAGAATTAGTGTTTGAACAAGTTTTGCAAGTTCCAAGATGCCTGGTCTACCTGGAATCTCATGAATCATTAGATTTCTGTCTCACTGAGGTTTCCTCCCAGCTGGCTGTCTTGTCTTAAAACTCCTTTTCTTCCGTGGCAGTCTCTTGAGACACAAGTGGCCTGACTCTGCTTTCTTCTAGAAGTAGCTTGTTCCTTTCTAGCCCTGGGGTGAAATGCTTCGGTGAAAATTCTGCTTACAGTTGTGAAGTTATGAAATCAGTCTCTTGGTCTGCCAGCTTCTGCTTCTTGCTGTCTTTTGAATCCTCGTTTACTCAGTAAGAGGAAGTAAATTTGCTAGATACCTCCATCCTGTCCTGGGTCTGGTTATTTCTTCCATTACCCATCTCCATGACCCTCCTTATTGATTCATTCCATGAGTGTGCAGTTAGCCTTGACTCTACACCAGACACAGTGTTAGGGACTGGGGAGAGAACTGGAAACAGAAAGTCATGGCCCCTCCCCTTACAGACCTTACTGTCTAGTTCGAATGACTGCTACTATTATACCTAATTAAGTGTACGAGTAATTGACTATAGACCGACAAGTGCTACAAATGAGAAACCCAGATGCATATGTCAAGCAGGCAGACTTGCAGGGCCAATGATAGGATATACATTGTGTTTGTGCAAGTTAGAACAAGCCAGCCCCTCTCTCTGTGGACAAATTAAAAGGCAGCCCCTCCAGGTATATGCAAACCTGTAGGCACAGAATTCGGCAATAGATGGAGCTTTTTTTTTAGTTTACACAAAGGGATCACCTTTTCCAGGCATGTAGAGCCCAGTATCGGGGTATGTGATTTGGCCAGTACAGCAGCCTTCCCCATGCCCACCTTGATTAGAGCCCTTGTTTCAAGCACAGTCTGCCCAACCCAAGGGGAGCTGGCTGATCTGGAGGACTGAGTAAACCTAAAGGCTAAGTTATCCAGACAGTGGAGTTGGGGGCGGGGGGATGATGAGGAAGATGATGAAGAGCCTTCCAGGCAGAGAGAATTGCATGCTAAGGTCCCCAAAGTACAAAACAGTCTAGGATATTCCAGGAACAGAGACTAGAGAAGAAGAGTGGACAGATAGGTAGGCTGAGCTGAATCCGGAACAGCCAGAAAAGGCCAGACCACACAGGGCAGGGTCTTCCTAGACCACTCAGCAGGTCCCAGTTGAGGATGGCCTCAAATGCTGAGCTAAGGAGTTTGAACTGCAGCACCATTCTTTTATTTATGGAGGGTCTGAATTATTCTGCTTCCTTTTTGTCTTTAAGTATAATCATTCTTTTCTGGTTTAAGTTTGTTTATCATCTTCTTTCATTGCCACTGGAAGGTACATAAATGCTTATCTCTCCCTCTCTTAAAGAACTACAAATGGCAGGCATGTTCAAGGCAAGTTCTTGGGCTTGCTTCTGGATGCATGGTTTCTGAGAACCACATGGAGGAAATGAAAGGAAATCATAAGGAAACTATGTGCACTTCCCCGTGACCTGCACCCACACACATATACACACTTGCACACAACCACAGGAGTGTTCTCTACCACGTATCACATCAAGAAAAGGAAGCCAAGTGTTTCACTCTGGCAGCATTTTGCATATTTAAATTTTTAGCTAACATCTTAAGTTAATTAAACTTGAATGCATGAAGCGAACATATCCCATCAGTGATGAGAACAATCCAAATGAATATGCTATTCTCTGGGAAGATAGTGTGGATGAATATCAGACATTGTTTGACATTCACAACCATCTGAAATGTTGACCTAGGGCATCAGAACATGCAGGTGCAGGGTAGGCAAGTCAGGTGGTTAGAAAAAGATACCTGCCCCCTGCTTGCCTCTCAGCACCCAGTCTGCTGGCTCCTGCCCCTCTTAACCAACTGCCACGGCTGGGAGGTTGCTGCAGCCCTGTGAAGGCTGATACTCTCTGCTGAGTCTCGCCTCCTCCTTCTCCTCCTCCTCCTCCTCCAGGTGTGTTTCCCAAAGACCTGCTGGCCCCTCCTGGTGGTACCTTAGCTGCATGCTCTGAAGGGGAGAGTCAGCAGGTATCAGATAATAGCCAGGTAGGACAATGAAAGTGCCTTTCAAAAGTGTAGCCATTCACATTTCCCATTTTCAACTCTCCAGCACACACATACAAACATACAGGCAGGCATGCACACAAGAAGTAAACCATCAACCTATACTCTGTTCAGTGTTTTAATGGGAACTTCCATTTGTTCATTGGTTTGACTCACCTTCATCACAGTTTCACTGTAAGAGTCTACTCAGTGTATACATGGAATCTACCAGTTCAGTACTTAACCAGTCCCTGAGGGGTCTATAGACAGAATTCTGAAGCTCCAATACTTTGGCCACCTGATGCCAAGAGTTCACTCATTGGAAAAGACCCTGATGCTGGGATAGATTGAGGGCAAGAGGAGAAATGGGTGACAGAGGACGAGATGGTTGGATGGCATCATCGACTCAATGGACATGAGTTTGAGCAACTCTGGGAGATGGTGAAGGACAGGGAAGCCTGGTGTGCTGCAGTCCATGGGGTCACAAAGAATCAAACAACTTAGTGACTGAATGACAACAGCTACAGACAGAATTCAGAGTGTCTATGTACTTGACCAAGAAAAAACATTAACACCTTTATTTTCACTAAATTTGAGCTAAAATTCAGACTTCTGAATAGGACAAATAATGTAGGATACTTTCCTTTGGAGAAGGAAATAAGGTGTCTAGGAAAACAATACAATAATTATGAATGTGGGATACAAACCAGTAGTGGTACCTGTGACTTTCCAACAGTAATCAGATGTTTTTATAGTATGGTTAAGTCATTGTAGATGTTATTATTTGTTAAAGTTGTTGAAATGTTAATGCTCTTCACTGCTTCAAAATTACTATAGTTATCAGAACCTATAGTGTATCTTCTTATTTAGTATTTAATAAAGAATATACATTGCTATATCACATTTTTTTCCTAAAAATATTTTGATAACTTGTTTTGTTATAATTTTTGTGCCTTATACCTCCATGTGTTTATTTAAGAATGTTAAGACACAGTTCTGAGAAAAAGTACATTGGCTTTTCCAGACTACCAGAGGGGTTCCCGACACGAAAAGATTCTGAACTCCTCGGGCTGGAAAGCACTTGAGCTCTAGGCTCAAGTCCTGCTCAGTCCCCTGGGTGCACAACCTTAGAATAGTAACTTCTGAGCCTCAGTTTCATCATCTGCAAAATGGTTTAATAATAGTGATAAAGCAGGTGAATATCTTAGTTAAGAAAAAAATCTTTTTCTTTTCCCTCTTGTTATATTAACAAATGTGAGGTCTTGTTTAGAGCGCTTGTAAAAGTACTCTTTTATGGAAAATCCCATGGATGGAGGAGCCTGGTGGGCTGCAGTCCATGGGGTCGCTGAGGGTCGGACATGACTGAGTGACTTCACTTTCACTTTTCACTTTCATGCATTGGAGAAGGAAATGGCAACCCACTCCAGTGTTCTTGCCTGGAGAATCCCAAGGACGGTGGAGCCTGGTGGGCTGCCGTCTATGGGGTCGCACAGAGTCGGACACGACTGAAGTGACTTAGCAGCAGCAGTAGCAGAATCATTGAGAAATCACTTATACAACCCTCAGCTTTGTTTTCTTTGCTTTTTGTTTCTTGTTAACAGCAGTCATTTAAAATATAATAAATATATTTAAGTACAGTGTTAAATATATAAAGTCAGGGAAAGTATTATATACACTAACATTTTTACCTTTTTAGTTGTTGCATTGTAAAGTATCTTAGTCTGTCTCTCAGACTAAAGGGAATAATATTGGAATAACATGCATTCCCCACCCATTCTCTGCATGTGAGATAATCTTTGTCAGCCTTTTTGTTTGATTGCTTTTGTGATGTGTAAGGGAATAACATTGCATTCTCCACCCATTCTCTGCATGTGAGGTAATCTTTGTCGGCCTTTTTGTTTGATTGCTTTTATGATGTGTAAAAGATTCAAGTGAGGAGCTGTAGGGAAAGTACTGCCAAGAAGGCAGTTCTGGGACATTCCTGGTAGGTGTTTTTTTTCCCTAATCCATCATTTTCCTTTCTAATGAAAAAGTAATCAGTGAAGTCCCCAAATTATTCTATTTATTTTTCTGTATTCCTATACTGCATTGAGAAAGCTAATTATTAATATATAGAGAGAGTGCTTTTAGAATGATGGTTAAAAAACAAAATGTATTAGGTGATTAGAGATGTTAATGGTTATTTTTCCCTAAGGTACTAGTACCAATTGTACATTGTTATATAAAAATAAATAATATAAATAGATGTTTAAATATTAAAAAGATTTAATATCAAGGAAAGCATACTGTGCTAGATCAGATTGTAAGACTGTTAATGTCTATTTTTAAAAGCCATTTGAGAGAAAGTACATTAATTTGTTTTAATTGTGCAGGCTTCCTTGGTGGCTCAGATGGTAAAGAAATCTGCCTGCAGCGCAGGAGACCTGGGTTCCATCCCTGGGTCAGGAAGATCCCCTGGAGAAGGGAATGGCAGCCCACTCCAGTATTCTTGCCTGGAGAATCCCATGGACAGAGGAGCCTGGTGGGCTACGATCCATGGGTTGCAAAGATTCAGACACGACTGAGTGACTAACATTTTCCCTTCATATTAGTGTGTTTTAATTGTGAGGACTACCTAATTTTCTTCACTCAGTTTTTTAGAAAGAGGCAAATTATCATTCCGCCCACAGCATGTTTGCTAAATTTCTCTTAGCTACCTTCTGGATTTACAGAAGGGCTGATGAACAGAATTCACAGGAGTAAATCAGGCCATCCAGAAGTCAGGTGTCTTCTAGTTTTGTGAAGATGGACTTGGTGAAGACATAACTGGCTATTGAGAGCTTGAGATAGTCTAGTTAGTGACATGATGAAAGATAAGAACATCTATTTTTAATAGGTTTTTTCTGCTCTATTGAGGTGTATTTGATAAAATGTGTCTATACTCAAGTATACAAACTGATTTGATAGATGTGTGTGCGCAATCTCTCAGTCGTGTCCGACTCTTTGCGACCCCATGGACTGTAGCCCACCAGGCTCCTCTGTTCATGGGATTTCTCAGGCAAGAATACTGGAATGGGTTCATATTTCCTTTTCCAGGGCATCTTCCCAACCCAGGGACCAAACTCCAGTCTCTTGAGTCTCTTGCAATGGCAGGCAGATTCTTTACCACTGTGCCTCCTGGGAAGCCCTCATATGTATTCATTGTGAAATACCACAGTCAAGTTAATTAACACATCCTTCACTTCACAGTAACCTTATTTTTGTAGTGGGAGCACTTAGGAACTATCCTCTTAGCAAATTTCAAGTATGCAATACAGTATTATTTACTATAGTCACCATGCTGAACAGTAGATTCCCAGAACTTATTCATCTTAGAATTTGTCCCCTTAACCAACATCTCCCCACCCTCCCCAGCCCACAGCCCCTCCCTCTCAAAATATCTTCTGGTGACTAAATAGTTTAGGATAGGGTTTCTATGAAGCAATTTTAAAAAGTGATGAAGAAGAATTTAGTATCTCAAGTATCAAAATATTTAATAAATCTACAATAAATAAAACAATGTTTTACAGGCATAAGAATTAATGCAACAGAATGAATAGCCCTGAAATACACATAAAGACCCACACACACATATATACACACTCACATGCATTTATGATCAGGTGGAACACAGCAAACCAGTAGGGGAAGAAATGGATTATTCAGCAAACCACATACCAAAATACACTCTAGGGAACCAGGGAATTACATGGGGTTTAAAAAAAAAAATTTTTTTTTTTTAATCTAGGAGAAAGAAGTAGGTGACTAACCAATACTGGGATGGGAAAGGATTTTGAAATTTAAAAGCAATGTAAGAAACCACAAGGGAAAGTATTACTTTACTTCACCATTGTTTTATTAAAGATAGTTAGGAGTGTGAGGAACTAAACCAACTTAAAATATCACAAATAAATGGAGGGTTTACTGGAAAGGGATCTTGGATTAATCCACAATCCACAAGGATTGTGATTGGGATGGGCCTTCCTGAGGCTAAGATAGAGAAGCTACTTTAGCTTCTGAAAGGACCAGGGATCTGAGCACTGGACCTGAGTTCTGTTACACAACCTATTGCCACTGCTTCTTTCTGTCTAGCTGTTTCACCCTGAACCAGCTGGCCTTGATTAGTAGGAGGGAGGACCCACTGCCTTCTCTTATTTTTTGTGTTTAGTTGATCAGTCCTGTCCAACTCTTTGCAACCCCATGGGCTGTAGCCCACCAGGCTCCTCAGCCCAAGGAATTCTCCAGGCAAGGATACTAGAGTGGGTTGCCATTTTCTTCTACAACGGAACTTCCCGACCCAGGGATGGAACCTGCATCTCCACATCTCCTGCATTGCAGGCGAATTCTTTACCGCACCACCAGGAAGGCCAATTTCTCTGGACAGGAGCAAGTTGTCTGAGAAGAGGATATGAGTAGAAAAGGGCAGGGCAGGCATGATTCATGACTAATATATGCAAATTTGAAACTCCTTAGAACAAAAAGACAATAAACACTTAAAAGATAAATACTACCCAGTTTAAAAAAATTGCAACAAATATTACTCCAAAAGATTTAATATCCTTAACATAGAAAAGGGTTTGTCAGATAAAAAGAGTATCCCGAACAACCCAATTTTTCAAATGGACAGAGGACATGAATAGACAGTTTGCAAAAAAAGAAAAAGAAAATACTATATATAGAAAAAGAAGATTAACCTTATTAGTAGCAAAAGTGGGGACAAATTTGAGAAAACAATAAGATACATTTTTTGGTCCAAGAAACTGACATTTTTTGCGTTTTTAAAATTATGCTGTCATTTCTGGCAAGGGTAGAATGGGTTAGACATTCATAGCCTTCTGTTGATGTTCAAATTGTTACCTTTCTGGATGAAAATATTTTGAGCCATTAAGATAGATGCTCATGTTCAAATTGATCAAGTAATTTTTCTAAGAAGAAAGTAGTCAAAGATATGTATAAAGATAGCTTTGTAGCATTATATGTAATGGTAGAAATCTGAAAATAACCTAAATCTCCAATATTACCTAATTGTTACTTAATCAGAGCAGATCAGATCAGTCTCTCAGTCGTGTCTGACTCTTTGCCACCCCATGAATCGCAGCACGCCAGGCTTCCCTGTCCATCACCAACTCCCAGAGTTCACTCAGACTCACGTCCATCGAGTCAGTGATGCCATCCAGCCATCTCATCCTCTGTCATCCCCTTCTCCTCTTGCCCTCAATCCCTCCCAGCATCAGAGTCTTTTCCAATGAGTCAACTCTTCACATGAGGTGGCCAAAGTACTGGAGTTTCAGCTTTAGCATCATTCCTTCCAAAGAAATCCCAGGGCTGATCTCCTTCAGAATGGACTGGTTGGATCTCCTTGCAGTCCAAGGGACTCTCAAGAGTCTTCTCCAACACCACAGTTCAAAAGCATCAATTCTTCAGCACTCAGCCTTCTTCACAGTCCAACTGTCACATCCATACATGACCACAGGAAAAACCATAGCCTTGACTAGATGAACCTTTGTTGGCAAAGTAATGTCTCTGCTTTTGAATATGCTATCTAGGTTGGTCATAACTTTCCTTCCAAGGAGTAAGTGTCTTTTAATTTCATGGCTGTAGTCACCATCTGCAGTGATATTGGAGCCCAAAAGAATAAAGTCTGACACTGTTTCCACTCTTTCCCCATCTATTTCCCATGAAGTGATGGAACCAGATGCCATGATCTTCATGTTCTGAATGTTGAGCTTTAAGCCAACTTTTTCACTCTCCACTTTCACTTTCATCAAGAGGCTTTTTAGTTCCTCTTCACTTTCTGCCATAAGGGTGGTGTCATCTGCATATCTGAGCTTATTGATATTTCTCCCGGCAATCTTGATTCCAGCTTGTGTTTCTTCCAGTCCAGCGTTTCTCATGATGTTACTTAATAGTTTATCCATAGATGAAATAAATGAAATAGTGTAAGCCATTAAAAATCATTTGTTCCAAGAATATTTATTTACATAATTCCAGTTTTGTAAGTAAGCAGCAGAGAGAGAGAAAAAAATGAGAGAAACAAAGACATGTAAAACTAACATAAAATATTCTAAACTGTTAATGGCATTTGGTAGGACAATATATTTATTTTCTACAATGAAAATATTACTGTGCTTATCAGAAAAACAACAGCAGTGACATATTTGACATCTGTATTGAAGTAAAATAGACATTTTTATCATTTGACCTAGAGAAGGTCCAGGAGAGCTCTATTGTCCAGGAGATCTATCTCCATATATTTCTGCATATTGTCTTAAAAGGATTAAACTCAGAAATCCATCTCTAAGGATCTTGGTCCATACCTGCTGCTCATCATAGTACTTAGTAAATGTCCACTGTACATTCAGATCTCAAATCTCTGTTTGTACATGTGCAGAGGATTTAAACCTTACTGTGTGTAGCTCCTTGATTCTTCATGGAGTCTGGTTGTCACTTTTTACAAGTACCAGGCTGAAAGAAGATGTATTTTATTATTTTACATTGGGAAAAAACAGATTTAAACTCTATTAATTAATCCAGGAGAAGTAGACTAATTCCATTTTTTTTCTTGAGAATATCTGCTGGATTTCTACCAATAATCCTAGACACAGTAGTTTCTTCACCATCTGTCTTTTGGTGTGTGTGCGTGTTCAGTCACGTCCAACTCTTTGCAACCCTTGCACTATTGCCCGCCAGGCTCGTCTATCCATGGAATTTTCCAGGCAAGAATACTGGAGTGGGCTGATGTTTTCTGCTCCAAGGGATCTTCCCAACCCAAGTTTCAAACCTGCATTTCTTTCATCTCCTTCATTGGCAGGCAGACTCTTTAGCAACTGTGCTACCTGGGAAGCCTTTTTATTTAAATTTCTAGCTCAGAATTCACAAAAATTACATCCTGCTGTTTATTCTTAAATCAAAAAATGTCAGTGCCTATTTACTCTTTGCCTAGCTCTGTATTACACACTCTGAAGTCACTGTCTTATCCTCACAAGTCTATGCTTATGGTTTTTACTCCCATTTTACAGAAATAGAAGCTTCAAAATCAAGTTAATAAGTGATGGTTTTAAATCTGTCTGCTTAACCAAGCTATCATGCCTCATTCATTCATTCATTTATTCACTCATTCAATGGATAAAACACATCATCATAAGGAAGTCTATGTACAGCAAAGATTTGTAAACTTTATGATCTACTTCCTCTGTATCAATTTATAAAATAAAATCTAAGGAAATAAAAAACTGAACAATCCCTTAAAAATTTCCTGTAACTTAAATCGGCTGATAATAGGGTTTTTTTAATTGTAATGGTTGGACATGGAAACAAAAAGAAACTTTTTTATTGTTTACTGTAAATTTCAAAAATATAGATAGGCGTGTATGTCTAACAACAACATAAACATTTTTTTAATTCTGGAGACCTGACCTCTAGCTATAGAGTAGTCCTTTCCCACCAGCCCCCACTGTCTATTATCCAGTTGTATTAAAATTGTCTTCTTACTACTTCTCACTACTTGACTTGATATTATCTGTGTGTTTGCTCATTTTTATTGCTCTTTGCTTTACAATGAAAGTTCTGTTGTTCAGTCACTCAGTCGTGTCCAACTCTTTGTGACCCCATGGACTGCAGCACGCCAGGCTTCCCTGTCCTTCACTGTCTCCCAGAGCTTGCTCAAGCTCATGTCCATTGAGTCAGTGATGCCATCCAACCATCTCATCCTCTCTCACCCACTTCTCCTCCTGCCCTCAATCTTTCCCAGCATCAGGGTCTTTTCCAATGAGTCAGTTCTTCACATCAGGTGACCAAAGTATTGCAGCTTCAGTTTCAGCATCAGTCCTTCCAATGAATATTCAGAGTTGATTTCCTTTAGGATTGGCTGGTTTGAGCTCGTTGCTGTCCGAGAGACTCTCAAAAGCTCTATTTGGGCACATGGTTTTTTGTCTATTTTTACCCCTGCTCAGAACTACTCTTTAGGTCCATTTATGCAGAATGAATGAACTGATGGATGAATAAGTTTCTCTACCTCTATCTGCTATGTGGGAGCAGAGACCACACACAACCCCATTTTTGAGGTTTCTAAGCTGTTCCTGGGCTTTCCAGAAGATACCCAATGCATGACTTGTCCCAAACCTACCAAGCTGCACAGTCCCCTGACCCCTCACCCTGCTCTAACTTCCTGTGGCACTTGCCGCTGCAGCCATACACCCACAAAGTCCTTGGTGCCAGGCAGAGCCCCCAGGAGCTGCTGCTGCTGCTGCCTCCACGTGCATAGCCCCTCCAAGCCCAAGTGGAGGGCACTGACGTCCATGACCAGAGACTGCTTGTTTTTGTTATGGAAGAATCCTCACCGGAGTCCACCATTGCATGGAACTGTGCTCCGCGTCTCCGAGTCCTCTCTGCCTATGTGGGGTGAACACACAGACTCTCCCACCCACACACAGAGACACCTGTTAGCTTTCTGGGCCAGGGCTACCTTGCGCTCTCACTCAGGTTTTGGGGGAAACCCTCCTTTCTATTTTTACCTCTGGAGGAGGGATTGAACTGAGGGGAGAGATGATTGTAAGATGGGGTGGGAGGCTTGGGTAAATCAGAAGTTCTGAGTGAGGAAAAATGCATCACAGCTCCATGTCAGCACTAAAGCATTAGCTAACAATGCTTCCTCTGGGAAGAATAACTTCCCTGCGGGCAACCTGGTACCTCCTGCAGACGGGGAGCACCCTGCTTGCCCTCCAGGCCATCTGGATACCATGGACCCCTGAGATGAACTCACTTTAGCCCCAGGCTGCGGTGGCTGCTAGCTGGAGATAAAGCTTAGCTGTTTCCTTTCTGCTTTGTGTTGGACTGTATTCTAGAAAGATATCTAAGAAATGGTATCCTAATTAGTAATGGCTCACTCTGCACACACACATACACATGCACACACACACCACACACACTTACACACACCACACACACTCAGAAGAGGATTCCCAGTGTTCACCACCGCAGTCTCTATTCTGACAGTTTTATTTGGCTTCTTGGACAAATAAACCGAGGCAGATGAGAGCTGGGTAAGCCGTGGGGTATGTCAGCCTGAGAATAGGAATGTGCAGTGCCTGTTGACATGCAGGGCCTTGTTCCGTGCACGCTTCGTGCAACTTAAGAAAGCACATCCAGAAACCTGTTCTGGCTTTCAGAGCAGTCACAGAGCCTCTGCTGGTAACAGAGGGCTTGTCCTAGGAAAGCCCGTGCCTCTCATGGATCTGGGCTGAGAAGAGGGGCAAGGGGCTTCTGCCAGAGGTCAGGCCAACCAAAAGAAGGGGAATCAGGGGGCTGCCCCCTACTGATTTATTAAAAAAAAAAAACAAGAAGGAGGGACCCTTCCCTCATCACTACCACTGTGACCACTGCTCACTACTTTTTCGGGTTTGTGTACTCATATAATGTTCCTGGGTTTCCCCGGTGGCTCAGCTAGTAGAGAACCTGCCTGCAGTGCAGGAGACCCAGGTTCAATCCCTGGGCTGGAAGGTCCCAAGGAAAAGGAAATGGCAACCCAGTCCAGTATTCTTGCCTGGAGAATTCCATGGACAGAGAAACCTCTCAGGCTACAGTCCATGGGGTTGCAAAGTATCAGACAGACTGAGCAACTAACACTTTGACTTGCTTTGCTTCATAATGTTTTTAACCAGAAAAGGCTAGTATGTTTTATTTTGAAACAGTTCAGTATGTTGAAGAAGAGGAAGGAAGGGAAGACAGAACCCACCTTAGAAATCCTGGGCAAGTGATGTCTGCTTAGTGACAGGGCATGGTCACCCTTTCCTGTGGGGGAAAGCCATACTCCACGCTTTGCAAAACATGGTACTTCCTGTTAAGAAGGCTGGCTGTGATATTAGAGAGGAGAAGATGAATGGAGTGTCTTGGCTGAGGAAATCCATTTCTATTTTTTGTCCAACTGAGTCATTGTGATAAAAGTGGCCCGAGCATCACAAGACTTGTAACCTTTATGTCATCTCCCCTCCCACTCTGTTCCCGAAAACGCTCATGTTTTTGTTCTGTCGGCTTTTCTCTTGCTTCAAACAGTAAAGAGTTTTTCTTCATTGGCAAACGTTCTATCTATTTGTGAACTGTCACTAATCTTTTTTTTTTTCTTTTTTGCATGCACATGATCTGCCCTCTGCTCCTGTCTTTGCACCTTGTTGTTCAGTCGCTCGGTTGTGTTCATTCTTTGCAACCCCATGGACTGCATCACGTCAGGCTTCTCTGTCTCCCGGAGTTTGCTCAAACTCATGTCTCTTAAGTCAGTGATGCCATCCAACCATCTCATCCTCTGCCAACCCCCTTCTCCTTTTGCCCTCAATCTTTGCCAGCATCAGGGTCTTTTCCAGTGAGTCAGCTCTTCTCATCAGGTGGCCAAAGACTTGGAACTTCAGCTTCAGCATCAGTTCTTCCAATGAATATTCAGGGTTGATTTCCTTTAAGATTGACTGGTTTGATTTTTGCACTATCCAATTGGAATTCTTAACTGTATATGCCTTGGCCTCCTGATTCTCAAGAATACCAGTGTGGGGGGTCAGGAATTGATCCAACATTGTTCTTGTAGTATTGAGTTAGCCTCAGATTTCCCATTGACAACATCATTCCCATACAGTTTTAATTTCCATTTAGGAAGTATTTAGATTCATTCTGGTTCTCTTTGATTACACATCATTAAGGTGCTCTTTGATTATACATTAGTTTGGATTATTGTTAAGTAATTTTGTTTCAGCTCTAAAAAATCACCACCCGTAGCTTGACAGTATTACCCCAGACAGTAGCTGATGGACCCTTATGTGTTCAATAACCCCACTGTGATCTGGGCACAGCCATTCACTCGTGAAGTGGGGATTCTGGTAGGACTTCACCAGCATGCAGTTGTCCTAAAGGACATCAGGATAAGCCCCTGTTTGTTAACTGAATTCAGGCACAAGTCTATATACAAAGTCTAACATGTGTCCTGCTTTACCTGCTTGTTTTTCAGAATGCAAAGTGTTTAGGGCCACTGGCTACAGAGCCTGGGTCCAGCTCTCTCAGGACTGGCCACTGCAGCCAGTTTCTGTCTCCTCTTCCTTCCCTTTTCACTAATTCATGAGCAGCCATTAAAGTTGGAAAGTTAGTTACTGTTAGTTAGTTAGTTACTGAGCTTTCTGCTTTCCTCTTCAGCTACCACTTTTTACATTTTCCCCAACACTCACTAATAAGAAGCTTCCAGCACCTGTATCCCTGAACATACAATCTTTAATGGTCATTTGTAGTTGACTTCTGTGGCCCTGACTTCTGAGTGATGACTGCTAATTTCACTCAGGCTCTCTGAATCTTGGCAAGATAACAAATTGTGTTTTTTTTGTTTGTTTTTTTTAATGTCCTGGGATAATCTCTAGAATTCCTTTTTTTAACATCCATTTTCTGTGCCAGGAATTCCAAAATCAAAATATATATAAACCATTAGGTTGTAAGCAAAAGCACCTAGGAATTTCTAGCTAGAAGAAGGTCTGAGGTCAAGGACAACCATCTACTCCAGTACAGGGACGTCTTTCTAGTACCTCCAACTCAGTGTCCTTGGCAGCCAGCTGCCGCCCTGGTGAGGGGAGGAAGGTCCCAGTCACCAGGCTGCCACTCCCCCACCACCACCCCTGGTTGTCGGGTCGGCAGATGCTTTTTGTGAGCGGAGGTCAGAGTCTTATGATCTCTCTTGTTTCTTCATGTGAAATGGTGACTGTGATAATAGCAGTACTTCCTCATAGAATTGTTGAAAGTGTCAGATCAGTTAATACACCTAAAGGTGCTTGTGCTCAGTCGTGTCTGACTCTTTGCGACCCCATGGACTGTAGCCCAAAAGTATTCTCAGTCCGTGGGATTTTTCAGACAAGAATACTGGCATGGGTTGCCATGCCCTCCTCCAGGGATCTTCCCGACCCAGGGATCAAACTTACACCTCCCGCACTGCAGGCAGTTTCTCTACCTGCTGAGCCATCAGAGAAGCCCCTGATACACATAAAAACGGTGGACAGTGGCTGGCAAGAGCTAAGTGGGGGCTCGCTGCTCCTGGGTAATGCCGCCTCTGTAGCTGGAACCCAGGAGTAGCAGAGAGAGGACAGATGAGATTCAGGCTGACTGGTCAGAGTTCAGACTCTGCCAGCACCTAGCTTTGTGAGCTTGCTTTATACATTCTGAGCTTCGATTTCCTTCTGTGTAACATTTGGATAAGGAGTCTCCTGTATGTACTTGCTGTTGCGGGCAGTCAGTAAAATGCCAAGTGATTTGAAGGGTTAGTGAGAATTCATGTAAGTCACCCGATACAGAGTAGACATGCATTAAACAATCATGATTAATCACATTTCCTGCTTGGCTGAAGAGGCCAAAAGAAAAGGTTCTGTTTGCCTTGCCTTAGGAGACAGTATAGCACTGTGCTTGTCACATTAGTGCCTAATAGATATTGGGTTCTTTTACTCAAAGGGGAGTAAAGATGAAATTGAAGAGTAATTCAGGTTTGGAGCTTCTAAGCACCAAAGAAAAGGTGTGATAGATATAGAAATGAAAAGCCTTTTACATTAACCTACTAGAATGTATAAGGTTCTCTGATGTGTGTAAACTCAGAATTTCTAGTAATGTTTCTCTTCAGTGCTAGCAAAACTATACTGGTTCATCTGAACCAAAGAAAAGGCAACTTGTAGGCTTTTTTCCTTTCAAGTATTATAGTAAACCCTTTTCATGGAGACTCAAGCTGCAAGAGTCTTTGTTAGGTATCTTTTTTGCAGTAAAGGAGCTCCTAACTGAAGCTACCAGACTTCCCTAGTGGCTCAGACAGTAAAGAATCTGCCTGTAATGCAGGAGACCTGGGTTCGATCCCTGGGTTGGGAAGATCTCCTGGGGAAGAACATGACAACCCACTCCAGTATTCTTGCCTGGGGAATCCCATTGACAGAGGAGCCTAGTAGACTACAGTCCATGGGGTTGCAAAGAGTTGGACACGACTGAGGGACTAACACACACACCAGAGCTGGGGCTACCAGCCTCTTTTCCACCCCTGCCAAGTCTCCTCCCCCATCAACTCAAGATGTCCCAGACCAGCAAGTCATGACCCCCAGGGGCAGACTCTCCAGAATCCTCAACTATAAACAGGATGATCCCTGGCTCACCCCCTCTGAAAGGAGCCAGTTCCTGGCAGAGACCTCCATGACATTAATTCTTCTCTTTACCTTGAATGATCTTTGATTACAGATTAAAGAGATGGTGACTAATAGCAGTTTTTACATTGCCAGTTTAATGACTGCTACTGCTAAGTCGCTTCAGTAGTGTCTGACTCTGTGCGACCCCATAGACGACAGCCCACCAGGCTCCCCCGTCCCTGGGATTCTCCAGGCAAGAACGCTGGAGTGGGTTGCCACTTCCTTCTCCAATGCATGAAAGTGAAAAGTGAAAGTGAAGTTGCTCAGTCGTGTCCGACTCTTAGCGACCCCATGGACTGCAGCCCACCAGGCTCCTCCGTCCATGTTATTTCCCAGGCAAGAGTACTGGAGTGGGGTGCTATTGGTTTAATGACTAGATGGGACTTATTTTTAATTAGTGCTTCAGTTGTCTATGTGTAAACGATGCCCACTGATGTGCTTAAGGGCCTTTTGAAAAGCGATTATTTTCTTAATTTTGTTAAACATCGCTTGTTTGCAATGCTATTTGTGTTCTCTATGAGAAATCTTTTAAGTAGAGATCATTTCCAGCCTTTGTGGACTAATTCAGTTTTAGTGGAGATCATCTTGACAAGAGCATTTACCATATTTAGAATAAATTACAGGGCAGTGGGTTTGCCAAGTCCAAGGAGAATCTACCAGTGCAGAACACGAAGGCATTTTGATGAAATTCAGAGCTGGTTCCCTCACCCAACCCTCTGCCATCCTCAGAGATACACAAGTATGCCCCCCTCCAGTTTCCATGGCAGCAGGTATTGGGGGTACAGACATCTGGTAAACCTTGGCAGACCACCTTGAGAAGGGCTAGAGGCCCTTGGCCTGATAAAATCAGGTAGATATTACCCAGGTAACAGCATGCATTCAGTGACAAGATGAAACCACAATTTGGCGTGTTGGGATCACCAGATGTGTTAGTTACAGGACATAAGCTGATTACTTGCCTCAGCTCCAATATCATATTCAAAGTGTGTGCTCTCCTAAATCCTTGAAATTGCTCCCTGAAAAGTAACTTTGGGTTCCAAAAGTCTGACGTTGCCAATTAATAGATATATTTTTAGGACGTCTTTAGATAATACATTTTGGGAATTTTCACCCAGTTTCTTTTTTAAAAGAATCATCTTAGAATCAGTTTTCAGCCACTGCAAGGCTTTTAAGAGTTTTTTTTTTTTAGTCTGTATCTCAGAATAGTAACTTCAGAGCTGCCAACTGAAAAAGGACCTGTGTTTGTTGTATATGTTGCTGCAAGCTATTCCCAAGCACACTCTAAATAGGTTTAGAAAACTAGTACATGGAGTATGTCGCGTGGTTTTAGCAGGAAAAACCACTTGACCTCAGTCCTTAGAAGCTGTCATGTGTTCTGATTGTGAGCAGTCGTTTCCTTGGACTTGCAAACTGAAAGGAGAGAAATTATATTTGACTTACTCATTTCCAAGGAGGTAAATAAATGGTTCTTTTAGCAGAGTGGTGTTAGGCTGTTCACTGCCACCTGTAAACTGCAGTTGTAGACTGATGGCTCTCCCTGAACTCTAGGAGTGGCCCCAGCAACCCGGATGAGCTCATAGGAGCTAGAGCACATTGCTGTCCATTCAGTTTGTCCAGCAGCAAGTGTTTGCCCAGCACTGCACTAGCAGCTGCATAAAATATCAGAGCAAGTCCATGTGGGAGAGATTATAAGAGAGTAATCAAGGTCACATGGTCATAGATTGGTTAAATTGTCATTCATCACATTGTAGCTTTTGGCATACACAGATGATTTTTCTTCATTTCCTTTTAAAAAGCAAATATGAAAATGCCACAAACTTATAAGTGCTGAGGTTAAAAGATAATTTTTATGCATTCAAAAAAATTTAAACATCCACTACTAGAATTATTTTATGTAGAACTAGGAACAGTTTCAGAATAAATAATGTTTTAGACCACTATTAAAAGTTCAGAGAAGGCTATCTGTTTATACAAATGCTTAATTCCTGATTGGGTGGCCTCTAGGGGTGGTTCTGCATGTTGTTTGGCCTTTCATATGTTTTAACTATATCACACTTTGTATTTTGGACTGAGCTCACGTGGCCAAAATTGTGTCAGTTCAGCATAAGCACTGCTGTGCTTTCTCACCATCCTAATCTTATGTACTTCCTGCATCATGATTTATTTAACAAGTATTTAGCTAATTTAGCTTAATTGTGGAGCAAGGGAGTTAGAACTAAGATTTCCTGATTGCTAATGTTTTGGTTCCACTAATTTGATTTTGTGCTTCCTTTAGCTCACAGTTTCCATTCACTACCCCAGGACACAAGCCTTTACACCATCAATAATGCTCCAGAGACATTTCCACCTTCTTTGGGTTTAACACCTACATCTCATTATCTTTTAACTGAGTTCTTGGACATGCAAGTGGAAAAGAAAATAATGGGTGATTAATGCTTCTGTCATGAGTAAGAACCAACTGTACCTATAATGAATATAACTTATTCTTCAGTTTCTTCTGTAGTGAAATATTGTGTTGGTTAACAGTTACCAGACTGAGGTTAAACAGACTTTAATTGAAAACTACAAGCCCATGGCACTGCCACATGCAAATCTAACACCAAAAGGAAGCAAACCCTAAAATTGTTCAATAGCACCCCCTAGCATACACAACTTTAGGCTTTCACGCTGCTGCTGCTGCTCCTAAGTCACTTCAGTCGTGTCCAGCTCTGTGCGACCCCGTAAACGGCAGCCCACCAGGCTCCCACGTCCCTGGGATTCTCCAGACAAGAATACTGGAGTGGGTTGCCATTTCCTTCTCCAATGCAAGAAAGTGAAAAGTGAAAGTGAAGTCGCTCAGTCTTGTCCGACTCTTAGCGACCCCATGGACTGCAGCCTACCAAGCCCCTCCATCCAGGACGATTTTCCAGGCAAGAGTACTGGGGTGCCATTGCTTTCATCAGATCAGATCAGATCAGATCAGATCAGTCGCTCAGTCTTTGCGACCCCATGAACCGCAGCACGCCAGGCCTCCCTGTCCATCACCAGCTCCCGGAGGTCACTCAGACTCACACCCATCAAGTCAGTGATGCCATCCAGCCATCTCATCCTCTGTCGTCCCCTTCTCCTCCTGCCCTTAATCCCTCCCAGCATCAGAGTCTTCTCCAATGAGTCAACTCTTCGCATGAGGTGGCCAAAATACTGGAGTTTCAGCTTTAGCATCATTCCTTCCAAAGAAATTCCAGGATTGATCTCCTTCAGAATGGACTGGTTGGATCTTCTTGCAGTCCAAGGGACTCTCAAGAGTCTTCTCCAACACCACAGTTCAAAAGCATCAATTCTTCGGCGCTCAGCCTTCTTCACAGTCCAGCTCTCACATCCATACATGACCACAGGATAGGAAGCAAATTCTAGTTCTCATTTCCTGTCTAAAAAGTATATGTTTTTCACATGTCTAGTTATATTGGCACATTCTTTACATTATTCCTGACTTGAATGTCTGAAGGTAACTATAAACAGGGGGTAGAGTAAGCTAGTGGGCTTTCCTGATGGCTCAATGGGTAAAGAATCCTCCTGCAATGCAGGAGATGCTAGATTTACTTGGGTTCAATCCCTGGATGGGGAAGATCCCCTGGAGGAGGAAACGGCAACCCACTGCAGTATTCTCGCCTGAAAAAAATCATCCCGTGGGCAGAGGAGACTGGTGGGCTACAGTCCACGGGGTCGCAAAGAGTCAGACACGACTGAGTGACTAAGCACAAGCAGACAGGTTATTCTAGTGGAATAATTTCTTTTGCAAATGTTTTTGAAATGATTTTACTCTAACTGTGGCTGTCTTCTATTCATTGTCTGTGCTTTAGTTGGCTAGTTTAAAGGGATTTTTGTTTTCTTTTGGAGTAAGTCATCTAGGAAAGAGGAAAAGCACAGCTGGGTGATTGTGAAAATCCACAATGTGGATGTAGTATGTTTAACCGCCTTTGGTACATGTTAAGAACACAGCCTCTGAAGCCAGATTCTGTGAGCTTTGTGATCTTGGGCAGGCTCTTAACTGCCCTGTGACTTAGTTTTCTTTTCTGTAAAACAGGTTAATAGTTATAGTACCTGTGTCAGGGAGCTGTCACAGTTAATGCAAGCATCTTGGAAACCTACCACATAATGAAAGCTCAGTGATGATCAGTGGTCATTGTTATCATTATTTCACTGTGAATGCTTGGATGTGGTCATGATCTATAGTTTGGGATCTGACATCAGAAATTCCTGAGTTCAAATCCTCTGAGAGACCTTGGGCAACTTGCTGAAACTCATTTTGTCACCTCTGAATGGGAATAATAATACAACTAGTGCATAGCATTGTCTAATTAGACGATGTATGCAAGATGCTTAGATTAGACTGGGTAAGACAGGCGGATTGTAGCTGTTACCTTTTATTTCTTCTGAAACACTGTTAAAAAAAAAACAGCTAAAGACTCTGCAGAGCAATAATAATAATCCTCTATGACTAAGAACAGAAAAGAAATAGTGGAAATGGACTTAGCAAACCCAAGAAAGCCAGTCACACTGCACAATGAGCAACAGGAATTGCTAGCACAGATGTCTCTGGAAATGGAGGGAAAAGTGGAGCTGAAAACAAGAGGATTCATTGCAAGTCGGTGTGAAAATCAGACTCTTGGGCCTCCTCCTATGCTCTTTCCAGCTGGGCACTATTGAGGGCTAGCATGCCAAGATGGACTCAGGGCTTTTAAGTGAAAATCTGCATCCTGAATGCCAAGGTCCTTGGCATTGTTGCTTTTTCCTGTCTGGCTCCCAGAATGCTGGCAAAGAGGATTGGACTCTCCATGATGAGATGACATGTGCCTGTCTCTGGGATCCCTACCAGCCCAAGTAAATAGATCCAAGTATGCTGCCCTTGAAAGTTATTGAACTAAAAAGCCCTGTTGCATTGCTGAAGCTGCAGTCCACACACCCATCCTGTGTGCACGGAGCATCCAGTCGGCTGCCTAGTATCCCACGCTTCATTAGGACAGACAGCCAGGGATCCTCGACTGTGGTCCCCTGAGGCTGTATCGTGGCGGGGTGCACATGAACCAGATCATTTGCTCGTGCTCTTCAGGCCTCTTAGGTATGTTTGTTAAAGTTGAGGATCCATTCATTGGGTCTCCTGCATTGCAAGTTGATTCTTTACCAAACTGAGCTATTAGGGAAGCCCAATTCAGTGCTGCTGCTGCTGCTGCTAAGTCACTTCAGTCGTGTCCAACTCTGTGCAACCCCATAGACAGCAGCCCACCAGGCTCCCCCATCCCTGGGATTCTCCAGGCAAGAACACTGGAGTGGGTTGCCAAACATACCCCTAGATTCGTCCTCAGGTATAGATCCAACCAGTCAAGCTTAAGGGAAATCAATCCTGAATACTCATTGGAAGGACCGATGTTGAAGCTCCAGTATTTTGGTCATCTGATTCTAACAGCCAACTCATTGGAAAAATCCCTAAGGCTGGGAAAGACTGGGGGCAGAAGGAGAAGAGGGCATCAGAGGATGAGATGACTGGATGGCATTACCAATACAATGAACATGAACTTGGGCAAGCTTCAGGAGATGTTGAGGGACAGGGAGGCCTAGCGTGCTGCAGTCCATGGGGTTGCAAAGAGTCGGACACAACTGGGCGACTGAACAACAACAACATACCTGGCACCTAGCTGGCACTCGAGGTGCTGGCATCATCACTCATTCAACCATCTCAGGACAGAGCAAGTCACCTTCCCCATATTTCACCTACTTCCAGAAATAGAAGATGCTGTTTGAACATTCGGCTGCTTTTATAACTCTGCCACTTGTGAAAGTTCTGCAGCAGAGACGGGGAAGCCCTGGATTAAAGGATGGGTGTGTTTTTTTTTTAATTTATTGAAGGATAATTTCTTTACAGAACTTTGTTGTTTTCTGTCAAACTTCAACAAGGATAGGTTTTTAATTCTGCCTCTTACAGTGTGACATTCACCACATTCTCTGATCTCTCTAGACAGTGGTTACTACCGATGTAAAGGGGAGAGACTAGACTGCTTTAGAGACGGCTTCCTTGCTCCAAAATACCCCAAAACATCCCAACAAAAAGTATTTCTGAACAAGTCTTTGAGGCTGCATGTTGGAAGATTTCATGTGAATAAAATGTCCAGAACAGGCAAATCCACAGAGACGGAGGATAGGTTAGTGGTTGCCAAGGCGCAGGAAGGTTTAGGGGAGAATAAGCAGTAAGTGCTAATGAGTACAGAGGTTTATTTGGGGATGATAGAAAGTGTTACAAAGTTGACTATGGAGATGGTTGCACATATCTGTGAAAATACTAAAAATCACTGAGCTGCATACTTTAAATGAGTAAATTGTATGGTACAGTGTGTGAAAAAAAAGACCAATTCTTTGAGGTTGACCTGGTTACTTTTCAGAAGTGTACATACGTATTACTATAATCCTAGAAAATGTAATCATAGTAATAAATAACTCATATCATGAAGATAAGTAATAATAATATCTAAGAATGATTAAATATCTACCATGTTCCAGATGCTTGCATCATCGTATTTAATCTCATTTCATGAGCTACTAGTACTTTATGAAAGACATTCTGTTACCATCATTTTGTAGAGAAAGTAACTGAGGCTCTGAGAATTTTCATGTGCAAAATTTATGGACACTAAATGGCAGAGTCTGATTTTTGAAGAACTGGCCGTGTCTAGAGCCCCAGTTCTCTAGACCTCACCATGCACCTCTTTTCTGAACTCTGGTTGTTCCCCAATAAGATCCTTACACTCATTCTAGTTTCCTCTCAGCTGCTGTCAGTTTTTAGTCTGGCTTTATTGCCTTCCGCTGGAAAATTATATTTTTCCCTGTGAAGTTGATTGACATTGGAGTCATAAACACACCGAGACCTACCGGCTTTTCACAAAGTTGGTTTGCACTGAGTTCCCAAAGTCCAAGGACATTTAAAGTATTCTGCACGTGTGACATAAAACAATGGAAAAGTCCCTGCGTAGCCAGACTGTTAACAGGATGTGTAGTTTCTCCCAGTGCAGCCAGACGTGCAGATCACGGTGTTTCAATGGATTATGTAACATACCAATTGTCCTTTGGGACTGCAGACTTTGTACACATATAAGGATATGTTTTAACAGATATTTGTATATAAATGTCTTTTCTGTTTAATATTGATTTTGAAGTGTATAAAAATAAAGAAAGAACATAAAATAGATTTGACAGAGCAAGCAAGAAAATCTTTTGGAGGCTGGAGATGAGAACTTCTTCCAAATTTTGCTATGCACTTTTTTCAATTGGGTGGAAAACTTGAATGGTTTTCACCACTGTACATAACTTAAGTTTACCATTTTAAGCAGCCAGTTCGTTGGCATTAAACATATTCACATGTTTGTGCAGCATCACCATCATCCATCTCCAGAACTTTTTTCATCTTGCAAAACCAAAACTCTGTACCTATTAAACACTTAACTCCCCTTTCTCCCCTCTTCCCAGTCCCTGGCAACAACCGGCTGCTTTCTGTCTCCATGAATTTGATGACTCTAGTTTGCTATACATTTTGTAGATGGTCTTACATGGCACGATCAGTATTATAATTAAGAGTAACAGCTGACATGGATTACTGTTAGTACCCAAACAGTTTATGGTGAAAATATCTCAAAGGTATTTAGAATAAAATGACATATGCTAAGCTCTTTATCCTTCTTTGAAATAAGTAAAAATCTATTTTTTAAAACTCCTGATGCTCTTGTAATTTAGCTTCTTATATGTGACAATGCCCATGTGCTCAGACAGATGTTTCTCCTTGCTCTTTAGTCCCATGGGGCCCCAATCACAATGTTAGTGAAAACTGCAATAAAAGCACCATTCCGTCTTCCCTTTGGTGCCCCCCAGCCCTATGCCCCAGCTCCAGAGTTCATTCCCAAGGCCCTCCTGCCCTTTCAGTGCCCAGCCTGATGTTCTGCTGTGCTTAGTTGCTCAGTTGTGTCTGTTTGTGACCCCATGGACTTTGTAGCCCACTAGGCTCCTCTGTCCATGGGATTCTCCAGGCAAGAATACTGGAATGGGTTGCCCTGCCGTCCTCCAGGGGATCTTCCCAACCCAGGGATTGAACCCAGGCGGATTCTTTACCAGCTGAGCCACCGTGGAAGCCTAATAATACTGGAGCAGGTAGCCTATCCTGTCTCCAGCGGATCTTGCCAACCCAGGGATCGAACCCAGGTCTCCCACATTGCAGGTGGATTCTTTGCCGTCTGAGCCACCAGGGAGGCTCATGTTCTGAGGGGGAATTCATGTTGCCAAACAATGTAGCACTTGAATAAAGGAGGACAAATATTCACCGGTTGTTTCCTCAAACAAACCTTTATTGAACACCTACCGCTGTCACCTGGCTTACAGTCTATTAGACTGAAGCGTGTGGAACAGCACGTGGTAAAAAGAGAGAGCTGTGTAAAGAGATAAGCTGAGGTGCCGTGACCAAAGTCTGTGCCAGCAACAGTGAAGGAGGAAGTGCCTTCACCCAGAAGGGTGAGGGTGTCGTCATGGTGTTTCTTTGGCCTCTTTTCACAAGGCTGATGTGGTATGCCATGATGCCTTGACTTGCTTCTGCAGCTCCTGTTCATAGTCTCTGGGTGGACTTGAAGTTGGCAGGAAGACAGCGAAGCTGAAGAGCAGCTGGTGGTTCATTCGTTTGGACAAGGAAGCAGCCATCCCACTGCCACTTGCCTCACATTTCCATCTTCCAGTCACTGAATGGAAGTGTAAGAACTTTACAGAGCAGGGTTCAAAGTCCTGTTGTACACACACTAGCTAAATTGTTATTGGCCTCACATTTTGTTGGAGCTTTAACTTTTCATCAGAAGGCTAAACAAGGAAACACATTCGTATCCAGGTTACAGTGTTCTTTCAAAGAACATTCCTAAATAGACAGCTGCCTGATTTAGAGGAGGAAAACTAGAGCTTTCTACAAAACATAAGGATGCTAGAAATGGGTCTTGGCTAGGTGGTAATCTGAAGATGGGGACCCAAGGGGACAGAACGGAGAGTTAAGGATGGAGGAGGATCTCACTGACATTGGCCCAGAAAGGTCGCTAAGCTGTGGAGAGGGCCTTGGCATCGTCCAAGGACCGAAGATGAGGAAAGCCAAGAATTTAGGTCCCCTTAACCCAAATTTTTTAAGTACCATGATGATATTCCATTCTGGTTCATCCAAAATATTTCTCTGGACTGTGGTTTCTTCTCAACCACATATAAAGAGTATTTATTTTGAGGGGATGATACACACACACACAGAATCATGTACGTGCACATACATACATACACACAGAGGGTTAATAAACCAGGTCTCTGGGGAGAAAAGTCCTGATTCATACCATTTGACAATTTCCATAATGTAGCTAGTCCCACAAAAACTGATTTTAAGTCTCCAGCAGTTCACTCACAGAATTCCTGAAGGACAATTGACTCACCCCAGTAAGAGCCAGCTTCAGCATACCACTGGATATATGTATTATTTGCCCAGCATAAATGTCAGTATTAGTCATTCAGTTGTGTCTGATTCTTTGCGACCCCATGGACTGTAGCCTGCCAGAATCCTCTGTCCATGGAATTCTCCAGGCAAGAATACTGGAGTGGGTAGCCCTGCCCTCCTCCAGAGAACCTTCCAGACCCAGTGATCAAACCCAGGTCTCCCACATTGCAGGGAGATTCTTTACCATCTGAGCCACCAAGGCAACTACATACAAAAATGCAAAATGCATTCTGTTTCAAACAAATTAGAAGTGAAGTTGAAAACATTAGAAGACTCAAAAAGTAAGTGACTCTTGTACTAAAGCTTATTTTACATCATTGCTGCTGTTTGCTGCTGTTTAGCCCCTGAGTCCTGTCCAACTCTTTGCAATGCTATGGACTGTAGCCCACCAGGCTCCTCAGTCCTTGGGATTTCCTAGGCAAGAATACTGGAGCAGGTTGCCATTTCCTTCTCCTGAGGATCTTCCCAACCCAGGAATTGAACCCACATCTCCTGCACTGGCAGGTGGATTCTTTACCACTGAGCCACCTGGGAAGCCCCTAATTTGAAAGCCTCAAAGATAGCCCTCAGTCATGTCTGACTCTTGCGGTCTCGTGAACTGTAGCCTGCCAGGCTCCTCTGTCCATGGGATTCTCCAGTCAAGAATACTGGAGTAGGTTGCCATTTCCTTCTCCAGGGGAACTTCCTGACCCAGGGATTGAGCCCAGGTCTCTCCCACACTGCAGGCAGATGCTTTACCAACTGAGCTACATGGGAAGCCCCCTTATAAAGGAACCTTGAAGAAATAAGAAATGACAAGACCTGGGGACATAAGTTCACTTGTTCTTACCTTGTCTCCCCAGCTTGGTGGCATTGCCAAAGGGGGCCCAGTCCAATTCCATCATGGTCACATATCAGTGGAAGGTGCTCAGCTTGCATGTTTGTTGGGAATGAACACCCAAGTTGAGGGTCAGTATGGACAGAAAGATCAGAAAGAAGGCTTTTCTAGAAAGCTTCCAAAAGACTTCGGAGATAAAGACAGTCATGGTTAAACACACCCCCTTGAAAACATTTCAGAGTCCATTCTATGTGTGACATTTCGAATGAAGATATTTCTAGCAGCACATTTCTCTAAAAGGAGAAAATAAAAAGATGTGCTTACTCTATTGCCCTAAGTGCCATATTTCAATTTTAAAGAGATTGTTCAACCCGAATGCTAGCTGCAACCAACCAACCTTCCTTGCCCTGGGCTAAAAGGACATCAATAATGAAACAACACAAGATTTGATTATTGACTGTCAAGTCTGTGTATAAAAATCTAGTGACTGAGTCCACATTGTAAAATAATTGTACCGTGACAGAACTAATGCTTGTATCAACTAGACCGCCTGGGGGTTGCTATTAAAGCAGCAACTTCCCCTCATTTACTCTGACTTCTGGTGGGAAGAGGTTACAGAAGAGTATAGGAGAGAGCATACAGGTTGGAAGCTAAATTTAGAATTAGCTAGGATTCACTGTAGAAATGAAGGAAGAGATGATAAATGAAAAAAGAAGTCAGTTCTTTTCCAGCAGTCATCAAATTAAAAGCTCCTGTATGGGGAAACATAAAAAGATTTTTAAGTACACTTTAAAAAATTACAATAGATGCAACAGAATTTATTTTTTTATAAAAATATGTATAGTGTTAGAAATTTTTTTTTCATATGAAGAGTTCATAGGCAGGAGAATAAAAGATGTTGTTGTTGTTCTTACTTCTCTTCCACCAGCAAGCCCCCTGATTTACAATGCTGTGTTAGTTTCTGCTGTAGTGCAAAGTGAATCAGTTCTACATATATCGACTCTTTTTAGATTCTTTTCCCGTATAGGTCATTACAGAGTGTCATAGGGTCTTGAAAAGTGAAATCAAGATGATAAGCAAATATGAGAGCCAGGGAGAGAGGGACCATTGCTTGACCACCCCAATCCCTTTGGCCCAAGGTCAGATTCACACCAATAAATGCTGGGCCTTCAGACAGGTGTTCTCTCTATTGGTAGTGCGTTCCTGCCATCCCTCTGGCACAAGTGACCTCCCTCTCACTGCCTTGCTCCTACATGAATGTTGGTTAGGCTTCATATGGATTGTTGTTGTTGTTCAGTCGCTCAGCCATGTCCGACTCTTTGCTACCCGTTGGACTGCAGCACACCAGGCTTCCCTGTCCTTCATATCTCCCAGAGTTTGCTTAAACCCAAGTCAATTGAGTCAATGATGCCATCCAACCATCTCATCCTCTGTCACCCCTTCTCCTCCTGCCCTCAGTTTTTCCCAGCATCAGGGTCTTTTCCAATGAGATGGCTCTTTGCATCAGGTGGCCAAAGTATTGAGCTTCAGCTTCAGCATCAGTCCTTCCAATGAATATTCAGGGTTGATTTCCTTTAGGACTGACTGGTTTGATCTTTTCACAGTCCATAGTCTTCTCCAGCACCACAGTTCAAAAGCATCAATTCTTTGACGCTCAGCCTTCTTTATGGTCCAACTCTCACATCCGTACCTGACTACTGGAAAAATCGTAGCTTTGACTATATGGACCCTTTGTCAGCAAAGTGCTGTCTCTGCTTGTTAATATGCTGTCTAGGCTTGTCATTTCTTCCAAGGAGCAAGCACTTTTTAAAATCCATATGTTTAGACTGTGTAATAAGTAAAGGATGTGTCTAAAAAATAATTGCATTCTACTGTATCCATTCAGAAAGACATTTTCTCCTAATTTATTCTGATTATTTAGGACATCATGATCCAGGCTCTCAAGTTTCAGTTTCATTCCCTTCAAGAAAAGTGCACCACCGCCTAGCCCATTTCTGCATTAATAGCTATGTCAGCTCTCCTTTGCTTGCGGAGAAAGATACCTTTATTTTGGAATGTCAACCCATCCATTATTTGTATCAGAAAAGTAAAAGTGCTTATTTATATCCATAGTCCATCCTTTTAATTAGTAACCCTAAACCTTCTTTATTTTCCATTTAGTCACCACCATTTCCTACTGTCAGCTAAGCCAAAGATCTGGCTGTCATCCTTCACGATACTTTTCCATCTCCTATATGCACCCAGTTGACCTCACATCTTCTCTATTCTTCTATTATCATTTTGCATTGGGGGCTTTTCCTCACGTATTTGCAGTTGCTCCCTGAGACTAGGAACCTCATTGATCTTTTCTTACTGTTATCCTCAAAGCCTAGCAAGGTGCCTAGTACCTAGTGGACGCTCAGTGATTTTCTTGACAACCCTCAAATCTGTTCCCTTGTCTCTAATTCCCAGAGTAATTGGTTATCTTATCAATACAAGCTGGCATGTGATATGCACTTCCTATACAACAGGCAAGCCAGGGAAGTAGGTGCAACTTTCCCCCCATTTCGTAAGTGAGGAAACTGCAGCGTGGTGGTTACATAATCTGCTCAAGGTGACACAGTAGAAAGTGGAGCGGCAGTAAGACTCCAGAACCCATACTCTTGTTATCTGCTGGGCTGTCCCCCTCTTGTCTTGTTAGCTTCTCAGAGAATCTCTTCTAATTTGCTGGTACAGCTTCCTGACCAGCTCTCTGATCCCATCTTTTTTTTTTTAAATTGGAGTATTACTGTTTTACAATGCTATATTAGTTTCAGGTGTATGACATAGTGATTCAATATTTTTATAGATTATACTCCATTTAAAATGTTCATAAAAATATTGGCTATATTCCCTGTGCTGTACCTTATACCCTTGTATCTTATTTATTTTATACCTGGTAATTTGTACCTCTTAATCCTCTTCCCCTGTTTTGCGCACCCCTCCCCACCCAGCTTCTCTGATTCCATCTTTGAAACACAATTCGGACACGACACAAGCTTCATGAACCCCTTCAGTAGTTCCACCTTGTTTCAAAATCTAAGTGCCCAGCATGAGCCCCTGATGGGCCAGCCCTTGCCCACCTCACCACCTTGTCTTTCGCACCCCACGCTCTCTCTGGATCTGCCAGGCTCTATATAGCTCTGCACACCTGGTTCTCTTCTCTCCCTGCCAGGTATACATTCTTCCCCCTTCAAGACCCAGCCCTGCCTTTCCTTCTCCAGGAAACTCCCCTGATCCCTCCTCCAAATTGTGTCATTGCAGGTGCTTGCAACACACATATGTCTATCTTTTTTAAAGTCTCTTCTCTTTGTTTTCAGTGGATAGGGATCATACCTTTGATTCCCTAGCACAGCCTGCTACAGAAGGACCATGCAATAGCGATTTAGTGAAGAATGGGCCATTGTGTTTCTCTGTGATGGTTTTCCACTAGTTCTTTTAGTTTATGTTTCTCTCCCTGTGTGACTATTCGTGGAGAGCCGTGGACCTGTGTTTTGATATTGGTTTGGCCTCAGTTAATGGAGTTTTACAGATGTGATAGGCTGAATAATGACCACCACCAACCACCCCCCCGCCCCCCACCTCCCGGTTTGTCTACATCCTAATTCCTAGAAAAGGAAGTAACTTTAATTAAATTAAGGATCTTGACATGGAGAGATTATTCTGAATGATCACAAGGATCCTTACAAGAGGGATGCAGGAAGATAAGAATTAGAAAAAGAAGATATAAAGAAGGAAGCAGAGGTCAGAGAAGAGAGATGCTAAGGGGTTGACTTTGAAAATGGATAAAGGGGGCATCAATAATAATGCAAATGGTGATTGCAGCCATGAAATTAAAAGACGCTTACTCCCTGGAAGGAAAGTTATGACCAACCTAGAGAGCATATTAAAAAGCAGAGACATTACTTTGCCAACAAAGGTCCATCTAGTCAAGGCTATGGTTTTTCCAGTGGTCATGTATGGATGTAAGAGTTGGACTATAAAGAAAGCTGAGCGCCAAAGAATTGATGCTTTTGAACTGTGGTGTTAGAGAAGACTCTTGAGAGTCCCTTGGACTGCAAGGAGATCCAACCAGTCCATCCTAAAGGAGATCAGTCCTGGGTGTTCATTGGAAGGACTGATGCTAAAGCTGAAACTCCAATACTTTGGCCACCTCATGTGAAGAGTTGATTCATTGGAAAAGACCCTGATGCTGGGAGGGATTGGGGGCAGGAGGAGAAGGGGACGACAGAGGATGAGATGGCTGGATGGCATCACCAACGCTATGGACATGGGTTTGGGTAAACTCTGGGAGTTGGTGATGGACAGGGAGGCCTGGCATGCTGCGATTCATGGGATCACAAAGTGTCGGACACAACTGAGCGACTGAACTGAACTGAAAGGGGCCATGAGTCAACAAAAGCAGCCTCCAGAAGCTGAAAAGCAAATTCTCTCCTAGAGCCTCCAGAAGGAAAAATACTCAAACACCAATTTTAGACTTTGACCTCCAAATTTATATTTTATTGAATAGGTCATGGTAATTTGTTAAGCAGTGGTAGGAAATCTATATATATTTTGGTACCTTGAAACATGGCAGTGCTGTAATAAATACCTAAAAATGTTGAAGTGACTTTGAAATTGGGAAGTAGACAGAGACTAGAAGAATTTTGAAGAGCTAACAGAAAAAGCCTAGATTGCCTTGAACAGCTAGCAGAAGTGTGGATATTAAAGACTGCTAGTGAGGGCTCAGATGGTAAAAGCGTCTATCTACAATGCGGGAGACCCGGGTTCGATCCCTGCGTTGGGAAGATCCCCTAGAGAAGGAAATGGCAATCCACTCCAGGACTATTGCCTAGAAAATCCCATGGACAGAGGAGCCTGGTAGGCTATAGTCCATGGGGTTGCAAAGAGTTGGACACAACTGAGCAACTTCACCTCAATGAGGGTTCAGAAGGAAATAAGGTATATATTATTTGAAACTGGAGAAAAGGAAACCACTGTTATATAGTAGCAAAAAGCTTAGCTGAATTGTGTCCTACAGGAATGTGGCAAGCAGAATTTGTAAACAGTGAACTTGATTATTTAGCTGAGAAGATTTCCAAACAGAGTGTTGAAGTCACAGCCTGCTTTATTCTTGCTGCTTATAGTAAAATGGAAAAGAAAAGAGATAAATTGAGGGGAAAGCTGTTCCTTAATCAAAAAACCAAGATTTGATGATTTGGGAAATTCTCAGCCTATCCATATTGCAAAAGATACTAAAACTTGGAGATTCACTACCAGGAAAGCATGCTCTGGAAAGAAAGCCAAGAATGTAACTGAACAATATTGTGCTCGTTTCTGGAAAGAATTAAAAAGTCAGAGTATTTAATCACACAGATGTCTCTTTGAATAGACTTGGCATGTGATTTAGGCATGAATTCCCTCAGCCATCTCAGCCAAAGCCAGGAATAGAGGTGAGATTATCCAGGAAAGATCTGTGCAGGAACATCCTGCATTATGGAGTGAATACCATGATATACACAGGAGACCCATGAGGATCTCAAGGAAGCTATACCAACAGAAATACTGCTTCTTTGAACTAAAATGAACAGAGAGTGAACTGAAAGAAGGTTGTTGCACTCCCAACCTTCTATAAGCAGGAAACAATCTGATAAGAAAAACTCAGCTGCAACTCTGTGCTCCCCTGCTGTGGTACATATACACAATGGAGTATTACTCAGCCATTAAAAAGAATACATTTGAATCAGTTCTAATGAGGTGGATGGAACTGGAGCCTATTATACAGACTGAAGTAAGCCAGAAAGAAAAACACAAATACAGTATACTCAGGCATATATATGGAATTTAGAAAGATGGTAACAATAACCCTGTTTACGAGACAGCAAAAGAGATACTGATGTATAGAACAGACTTTTGGACTCTGGGAACAGAAGAGGGTGGGATGATTTGGGAGAATAGCATTGAAATATGTATAATATCATATCTGAAACGAGTCGCCAGTCCAGGTATGATGCCTGATAACGGATGCCTGGGGCTGGTGCACTGGGACGACCCAGAGGGATGGTATGGGGAGGGAGGAGGGAGGAGGGTTCAGGATGGGGAATACATGTGTACTTGTGGCGGATCCATATTGAGGTATGGCAAAAGCAATACAATATTGTAAAGTTAAGCAAAATAAAATTTAAAAAAAAAAAAAGAAGGAAGGAAGACTACAAGCTAGGAGCCACAGGCCCGGAGGGCAAAGTCTTAAACCACAGAGGATTATTCCAGTACCTTCAAACCTAATGGAGTTTGCACAGATTTTGAAATTGCTTGGGACTGATGACTCCTTTTTCCCTTCCATTTTCTCCTTTTTTGAATTGGATCACCTATAGCTGTTATTTTATATAACTGTGTTTTATATAATTTGTTTCTAGTTCCACAGGTTCACAGATGGAAAGGGATTCTGCCATAGCATAGATTATACCCAGATCCTCATTTGTATGTAATTTAGATCATTTAGGTAGTCAGATAATTACATAATGGAACTTCTAAGCTGATGAAATTTAAATGAGACTTGAGACTTGATACTGTAGAGAGTTGAGATTCAGGCACCATGGGATGAAATGCAGGTATTTAGCATGTGGGATAGGTGTAAATCTTTGGGGGCCAGAGAGACACTGTGGTAGGCTCAACAAAGGCTCCCTACAAAGGTGTCTACATCTTTATCCATGGACCCTGTAAATATGTTACCTTCATGGGAAAGAGGATTGAATTAAGAATCTTGACCTGGAAAAATTATCTTGAATTGTGTGAGTGGGTATGATATAATTACAAGGATCCTTGTAAGGGTGAGGAAGGAGAATCTGAGTTAGAAAAAGAAGGCTTAAGAAGTGGAGGTCGGAGAGGAGAGAAGATGCTAGACTGCTGCTTTGAAGATGGAGGGAGTGACCATGAGCCAAGGAATGTAGGTGAAATCTAGTAGCTGGAAAAGCAAAGGGAACAGGTTTCTACCCTAGAGCCTAGGAAGGAAGGCAACCCTGTAGACTGTTTTTAGACTTCTGCCCTCCAGAAATGTAAGATAATAAATTTGTGTTCTTTTAAATCACTAATGTGTGTTCATTTGCTATAGCAGCAATAGGGAATTAATGCACCAGATTTTCTGGACACTGACAAATTTGGAATTAAAGAGAGTTGTGGGTATGTCAATAGCACCCCACTCCAGTACTCTTGCCTGGAAAATCCCATGGACAGAGGAGCCTGGAAGGCTGCAGTCCATGGGGTCGCTGAGGGTCAGACACGACTGAGCAACTTCACTTTCACTTTTCACTGTCATGCATTGGAGAAGGAAATGGCAGCCCACTCCAGTGTTCTTGAGTGGAGAATCCCAGGGACGGGAGAGCCTGGTGGACTTCCATCTATGGGGTCGCACAGAGTCGGACACGACTGAAGTGACTTAGCAGCAGCAGTGGGTATGTCAGCTAGATCAGGAACGCTGGAGTCTGATTTTGGGCTGGCTTATACACCACAGTGAATGTGAGAAAAAAGATCATGCCTCTAAGAAAAACCAGATCATTTAAGTTTTTGTTTTTAGCTTTGACATTTACAGTTTCTTAACTTAGTGAGGAAAACCTGTCAAGATTTTGGTTCATCACAGGCAAAGTTGAGCAATTCTGCACAAATGGTGGTTTTTTGTTAAAATATTAAAGATGTGATGGATGATATGTTTCTTTGTCCTAATATTTTGTTACCTTTGATGAAATATACTTTGAATTTTTTGCCTGTGTTTCTACCCACCATAAAAATCTAGCGAAAAAGATGTTTGTTTGTGGCTACTCATCTCTTAAATACCATCTTTTAGGGACCATAGTTAGAATAGTTGGATTCTTAAAATCTTGGGTCTTTTTATCATGGGTCACAATGGCTACGATTCACATCCCTATGTGTTTTGTTGTATTTGATGATTGGAAAGGAGAAGTGAAAATAGAAAAATTAAGGGGTGTGTGGGTGTGGGTGCAGTTTTCCGAGTGGGGAATAAACCACATAGTTTTGCCTTTATCCTGTCTTACTGTGTCCGGGTGGCATTTAACATAATATACTAATGTCAGCTGGCCAAATAGTTTCAGCTTTGTTTTGAAATCTAAACTCTGGCATTTTGGACCAATTTAAACTTTCAATAACTTTTTTTTCATGTTGAGTAAAAATAAGATGTTTAATGCATTTACCCATCAGACTGTCTGGAAAGGAAGATCACATTGATTAATTTTAGGTAGTTCCTGATAAAAAAAATTAATAATAACTTTTTTAAAAATTAGCATTATGGTCACCATTAGGGCTATTTTTAAAAAAAATTTATTGGAATATAATTGTCTTACAATGTTGTGTTAGTTTCTGCTTGTAACGGAGTGAATCAGCTGTATATCCCATCTCTCTTGGACCGCCCTCCCTCCCCATCCCACGCCTCTGGGTCATCACAGAGCACTGAGCCGAGCTCCCTGTGCTGGGGCAGCAGCTCCCCACGAGCTTTCTGTTTTACACATGGTAGTGGGGAAGGCAATGGCACCCCACCCCAGTACTCTTGCCTGGAAAATCCCATGGACGGAGGAGCCTGGTAGGCTCGTCCATGGGGTCGCTAAGAGTCGGACACGACTGAGCGACTTCACTTTCACTTTTCACTTTCATGCATTGGAGAAGGAAATGGCAACCCACTCCAGTGTTCTTGCCTGGAGAATCCCAGGGACGGGGGAGCCTGGTGGGCTGCCGTCTATGGGGTCGCACAGAGTCAGACATGACTGAAGCGACTTAGCAGCAGCAGCAGTGTATTTATGTCAGTGCTACTCTCCCAGTTCAGCTCACCCTCCACTCCCCTCCATGTGCACTTCTCTCTTCCCTATGTCTGTGTCTGTATTCCTGCCCTGCTAATCAGTTCATCAGTACCATCTTTCTAGAGTCCACGTACATGCATTAATATACGATATTTGTTTCTCTGACTTCACAACATCCCAGTTCTTCTCCTTCCAAGCACATAGTAGGATTGTACATTCTCCGGTCTCTTGAATTTCAGTGTGGTCTTGTGACATGCTTTGGTGGAGTAAATATGAACACTTAACATGTTCTCATATTTAAAATATAAGTGTATGCCACCCCCCTCCCAAAAAGATCCCTCTGAATTCTAGTTCTCCCCTCCCCTGTCATGTTGGTTATGAGAGCACATGTTGACATGGAGCCTCCACTAGCCTGAGTCCCTGAGTGATTAGAATGAGCTGAGCCCCTCTGCCAGCTTGCACTGGATGTGCAGCAGGTGTAATTCATAAACTTGTATATTATTAAACTACTGATACAAGGAGGTATTGCTTTACTGCAGCAAAACCTACCCTGTCCTAACTGAAACAAGCATCTAGGTCAAAAACTACATATGGTCCCCCCCAAATTAGAAAAACCTGGAGATATATCATCTTGTTGAAAACATCCTTAATTTATAATTCTCAGTGTGATTTATAACAACATTATAGCTTGTTTCTTTTAATTCCTGACATAGTAACTGACGTGAAGAGCCAACTCATTGGGTGGCAATTCTTTTTTTTTTCCCCCTCAATAGAATTTATTTATTTTTTTTTATATTATACACGTTTTAATGCCATTGTCCCAAATCATCCCCCCTCCCTTTCCCACAGAGTCCAAAAGACTGATCTATACATCTGTGTCTCTTTTGCTGTCTTGCATACAGAGTTAAGACCCTCATGCTGGGAAAGATTGAAGGCAAAAGGAGAAGGGGGTGGCAGAGGATAAGATGGTTAGATAGCATCACCAATTCAATGGACATGAGTTTGAGCAAACTCTGGGAGATAGTGAAGAACAGGGAAGCCTTGCATGTTGCAATCCATGGGTTCACAAAAAGTCAAACAAGACTTAGTGAATGAACAACAAAATAGTAACTTAGTGACTTGGTTCTAGGTTTGTTGGTAAACAATGAAATCTGAGCAACTAGAACACTTTCTAACACCATACACAAAAATAAACTCAAAATGGATTAAAGATCTAAATGTAAGACCAGAAACCATAAAACTCCTAGAGGAGAACATAGGCAAAACCCTCTCTGACATACATCCCAGCAGGATCCTCTATGACCCATCTCCCAGAATACCGGAAATAAAATCAAAAATGAACAAATGGGACCTAATCAAACTTAAAAGCTTCTGCACAACAAAGGAAACTATAAGCAAGGTGAAAAGACAGCCTTCAGAATGGGAGAAAATAATAGCAAATGAAGCAACAGACAAACAACTAATCTCAAAAATATACAAGCAACTCCTACAGCTCAATTCCAGAAAAATAAATGACCCAACCGGGGAAGGCAGTGGCACCCCACCCCAGTACTTGCCTGTAAAATCCCATGGACGGAGGATCCTGGTAGGCCCAGTCCAGGGGGAAGTCAGACACACGAGCGACTCACTTTCACTTTCACTTTCATGCATTGGAGAAGGAAATGGCAACCCACTCCAGTGTTCTTGCCTGGAGAATCCCAGGGACAGGGGAGCCTGGTGAGTTTCTGTCTATGGGGTCGCACAGAGCGGACAGATAAGCGACTTAGCAGTAGCAGCAGCAGCAGCAGCAGCAGCAATCAAAAAATGGGCCAAAGAACTAGGTAGACATTTCTCCAAAGAAGACATACAGATGGCTAACAAACACATGAAAAGATGCTCAACATCACTCATTATCAGAGAAATGCAAATCAAAACCACCATGAGGTACCATTTCACGCCAGTCAGAATGGCTGCAATCCAAAAGTCCATAAGCAATAAATGCTGGAGAGGATGTGGAGAAAAGGGAACCCTCTTACACTGTTGGTGGGAATGCAAACTAGTACAGCCACTATGGAGAACAGTATGGAGATTCCTCAAAAAACTGGGAATAGAACTGCCTTATGATCCAGCAATCCCACTGCTGGGCATACACACTGAGAAAACCAGAATTGAAAGAGACACGTGTACCCCAATGTTCATAGCAGCACTGTTTACAATAGCCAGGACTTGGAAGCAACCTAGATGTCCATCCACAGATGAATGGATAAGAATGCAGTGGTACATGTACACCATGAAGTATTACTCAGCCATTAAAAAGAATGCATTTGAATCAGTTCTAATCAGGTGGATGGAACTGGAGCCTATTATACAGAGTGAAGTAAGCCAGAAAGAAAAACACAAATACAGTATACTAACGCATATATATGGAATTTAGAAAGATGGTAACAATAACCCTGTTTATGAGACAGCAAAAGAGACACTGATGTATAGAACAGACTTTTGGACTCTGGGAACGGGAGAGGGTGGGATGATTTGGGAGAATAGCATTGAAATATGTATAATATTATATCTGAAACGAGTCGCCAGTCCAGGAACGATGCCTGATAACAGATGCCTGGGGCTGGTGCACTGGGACGACCCAGGGGGGTGGTATGGGGAGGGAGGAGGGAGGAGGGTTCAGGATTGGGAACACATGTATACTTGTGGTGGATCCATCTTGATGTATGGCAGAAGCAATACAATATTGTAAAGTTAAGCAAAATAAAATTTAATTTAAAAAAAAAAGAAATCTGAGCAATTTCTTATAACTCTATTTACTTTTTAAAGATTATTTTAAATGTTTCCATATACCTTGTGAAACAACTATGTGAAATATATTAGGTGCTTTAAAACTGATTTGCTCCACTTAACAGTTACTTGATATAAAATAAGGTCCATGGTAATATTTTAATTTATAGAAAAATAATTTCCATAAATCTGAGACTTGCCATGCCAATTTTATCAGTACTAAATAATTCTAACAAAATACTAATCATTCTAATAATCTCCGTGGACAAGTAATTTATTACATTGACCTCACATAATTATGATACAGGCGGGCCCATGTCAACAGTTGCATTGGTCCACCTGGGCCTTGGCATTTGCTAACATCCAGAAGTTCTATTGGAATCAACGTGGCTCAACTGATCACCATCACTAAGAAAACAGAAGATAAAATTCCTATATATTTGAAGGAGGTGGTGTCCTGTCTCATGCTAATATCACTGAAGAAATCACACATAAAACATCAAATGAGGTTGTTTTCTCAAAGAGTATATCCTATAGGATACTCCCCCAAAGCTGGAATGATTGTTCATTATTCACAGTTGAACATGTTCTCATTTTTAAAATATAAGTGTATGCCACCCCCCTCCCAAAAAGATCCCTCTGAATTCTTGTTAACATATTGGGTTGGCCAAAAGGTTCATTCATACTTTTCTGCACCATTCTATGGACAAACCCGAACAAGTTTGGCTAACCCAGCATTTACCTTTTCTAGTTTTCAGGTACTTTCTGAAATGCAGTGGTCAAAATGTATACACACGCTGAGTCTGTGTAGAGAGAGAAACCCACTGAGAGTTTACTTATAGTGCTTTTGTATCTTTTCTCTGTGGCAGCCCCTCATTAGCAGTCCCAGAAGCTAGTACTCCAACCTCCATTATTTTTCTCCAGCCCTTCAGCTTCCTCCATCTATCAGGCCCCTGGGATTTCTTTATAAGACAGAATTTCCTGCTGTTGGACCCAGAAAAAAGAAAGTGAAATCCCTCCTCACACTTCCAACCCAGACCAACTCTGGAAACTTCCCTGCGATCAGACTCAGGGATGACTCCAGCAAAGAAGTGACAGGAGCAAAGAAGCCCCTTCCTTTACCAGCAGGAAGCGGGGTGCTGTCTTCTACCGCCCAAAGGCATTGTGCTGCTTTCTTTACAATTAAGGAGCTAAGGTCGAGAGGATTTTTTTAAAGAAGCTGTCCGTTTCTCTTGGTATTCTGGCTTTCCCTTTGGGAGAAACCCCCAGGGGTTGGGAGCAGCAGGATAAATATATTTTGGTTTCAGTTCAGTTCAGTTCATTTCAGTCACTCAGTTGTGTCCAACTCTTTGTGACCCCATGGATCACAGCACGCCAGTCCTCTCTGTCCATCACCAAATCCCAGAGTTCACTCAAACTCATGTCCATTGAGTTGGTGATGTCATCCAAACACCTCATCCCCTTCTCCTCCTGCCTTCGATCTTTCCCAGCATCCGGGTCTTTTCAGATGAGTCAGCTCTTCGCATCAGGTGGTCAAAGTATTGGAGTTTCAGCTTCAGCATCAGTCCTTCCAATGAACACTCAGGACTGATCTCCTTTAGGATGGACTCTTGGATCTCCTTGCAATCCATATTTTGGTTTGACGGTCTCCAAGTAGGGCTTCCTAGCTGGCACAGTGGTAAAGAATCTGCCTGCCAATGCAGGAGATGCAGGTCACATGGGTTCGATTCCTGGGTCAGAAAGGTCCCCTGGAGAAGGAAATGGCAACCCACTCCAGTATTCTTGCTGGAGAATTCCACGGACAGAGACGCCTGGAGGGCTATAGCCCATAGGATCACAAAGAGTCAGACATAGTTGAGCTTGCCTGCACACAATGTGAGAGAAGCTAAGAAGAGTTTATCTAGACACTGACAAGTGTGTTCTGTTCATAAAGAAGTAAAATCATTCAAAGCAAAGGAGTTGTTTGATTTGCTGTTTAAATAAACCTGTCACTACCTGATGTTAGTTTGCAAGCATTTTTTGAGAAATGGATGCTTTTTTGCAGCATCAGTCAAAAGCCCCCAATGTAGAGTTCAAAGGATTGCTGCTCTGGGAGGCCTTGCTATTGACCCCTGAGACAACCCTGCAGAAACCCAAGCCCAGTTTGAAAACTGCTCTGTGGAAGGCCAAGAGGGGGAATTCTAAGCACAGAAGTTTCTTTTCTCTGGAATACAAGTCCTCCAACTTTTTTAAGCTAACAATCATCTAGGATTCTTGTTTAAAATGCAAATTCCTGGGTCCAATCCCAGAGAGGCACACTCAGGAGGTAGTGCATAGGGCCTGGCAATCTGTATTTTAACAAGCATCCCAGATGATCTTGATACCAGTATCGATAGATCATAAAAACACAGCTCTACCAATGCCTGCTGAAAGGAAAGAAAGAAAAGAAAGGGATTCCCTGGTGGCTTAGACGGGTAAAGCGTCTGCCTGCAATGCAGGGGACCCGGGTTTGATCCCTGGGTCTTGAAGATTCCCCTGGAGAAGGAAATGGCAACCCACTCCAGTACTCTTGCCTAGAAAATTCCATGGATGGAGGAGCCTGGTGGGCTACAGTCCCTGGCATCGCAAAGAGTCAGATACGACTAAGCGACCTGCCTGCTGAGGGCCCCTTTAATGGCTTCATCTTAACCCCACTTGGTCCCAGTTTATTTTAGGTACTTAGTTTATGAATGTCAAATGCCATTAGAATGGTTTTTTTCTTGCCACAGGAAGTAATATCTTAGTTAGCTCTTCCGTCATCTCCCAGTTTAACTCTCTGCTCCTATTCCTGGGGCACCCCCCAGGTGGCATGGCTCTCCGCCCTCCCTGTTGGATCTGCTCCACCTGAGACCCTCCGAGCCTCAGCCTTCCTCCAGCCGTTCTTGGTTTTGTTTGCTTGTTTCTTTTTTCAAAGGCAGATCTCTTTAAACCTCTCCTCCAACAAACAAACCCACAATGGAAGTTAAATGCAAATATAAAATGGACTTTTTTAAAAGATGTATTTATTTTTTGGCTGTGCTGGGTCCTCATTGCCGTCCAACCGGCATGGTAAGCAGGGGCTACTCTATAGTTGCGGCGTGCAGGCTTCTCACTGCGGTCGTTTCTCTTGTTGCGGAGAATGGGGTTTAGGCACACAGGCTCAGTAGTTGCATCACACAGGCTCAGTAGTTGTGGCACAGGCCCCATTTCTCTGAAGCATATGAGATCCTCCCGGAGCAGGAGTGGAACCAGTGTCTCCTGCACTGGCAGGTGGATTCTTCACTCCTAGACCACCAGGGAAGCCCTAAAACGGACTGCAAATATAGCGAACCTGTAAACCTATAAATGTAGCAAAGTGTAGGTGTTCTGATAGATACAAAGAACAAATCCAAATAAGTCACATTTGTAAAATAAATAAAGCCCACAGTGAAACACCCACTTGAATGACTATAATCAAAAGGCAGTAGCAAGTGTTGGTGGGGAGGTAGAGAAACTGGAACCATCATGTACTGTGGAAATGTAAAAATGGTGCAGTCATTTTGGAAAACAGTTTGCTGATATCTTAAATTGTCAAATATAAACTTACCATATAATCTAGCAATTCCACTCCTTGAAATCCACCCAAGAGAAATGAAAATATATGTCCACACAAAGACTGGTATATGAGTGTTCATAACAGCATTACTCATAATAACCACAAACTGGAACCAGTCCATATGTTCATTAATTTTGCATGCATAAACAAAACACAGTATATCCATATGTTGGAGTATTAGCAATTAAAGTAAATGATATACTGAAATATGCTAAAGTATAAATGAACCTCAAGCATTACACTAAGTGATAATGCCAGATGCAAAAGCTTATATATTATATGATTCCTTTTATATGAATCTAGACAAAGCAAATTTGTAGAGACAGAAAGTAGATCTAGGGTTGCTGAGAGCATAAATGTATGATGAAACTTTGGGGGCTGATAGAACTGTTATAAAACTGAATTGTGGTGATAATTACACACTTCTATAAACTGACTAAATTATTTAAAGTGAAAATGTTAATCACTCTGTCGTGTCCGACTCTTTGCAACCCCATGGACTGTAGCCAGTCAAGCTTCTTTGTCCATCGAATTCTCCAGGCAGGAATACTGGAGTGGGTAGCCATTCCATTCTCCAGGGAATCTTCGTGACACAGGGATTGAACCCAGGTCTCCTGCATTGCAGGCAGATTCTTCACCATATGAGCCACCAGGGGGGCCCCCACTAAATCACTTAATCATACATTTATGATGAGAAAATTTTATTGAATATAGATTTTATCTCAATAAAGAAGGTAAATATTTTTTCTTAAAGTATGTACCATAATTAAATAATCAACAATTCTTTGCTATACAAAAGAAATAGAAAGACCCTATAGTTCAAGGGTGGCCTGGAGACCTCTGGATGTTCCTGAGCCATTCTCAGGGAGTCTTCAAGGTCGTTTTCCTAATAATAAAGAAGCTATTTGCCTTTTTCACTCTGTTGACATTTGCACTGATGGGGCAAAAGCAGTGATGAGCAAAACTGCTTGTGTCTTAGCACAAATCCAGGCACATCTTATTAGTAATCAGAGTAGTGCTGTTATTTTTTTATTGGAGTATAATTGCTTTATACTGCTGTGTTAGTTTCTGCAGTACAATGAAGTGAATTAGCTATATACTCTGAAGGAGATCAGCCCTGGAATTTCTTTGGAAGGAATGATGCTAAAGCTGAAACTCCAGTATTTTGGCCACCTCATGCGAAGAGTTGACTCATTGGAGAAGACTCTGATGCCGGGAGGGATTGGGGTCAGGAGGAGAAGGGGACGACAGAGGATGAGACGGCTGGATGGCATCACTGACTCGATGGATGTGAGTCTGAGTGACCTCCGGGAGCTGGTGATGGACAGGGAGGCCTGGCGTACTGCGGTTCATGGGGTCGCAAAGAGTCGGACACGACTGAGCGACTGATCTGATCTGATCTGATCTGATACATATATCCCCTCTCTCTTGAACCTCCCTCTCGCCACCCTCCCTGCCACCCCTTTAGGTATCACAGAGCACAGAGCTGAGCTGCCTGTGTGACACAGCAGCTTCCCGCTGTTTTACACATGGTAGAGAATGTATGTCAGTCCTAATCACCCAGTTCATCCCACCCCTCTTCCCCTCCTACGTCCACATGTCCGTTCTATGCATTTGCATCTCTATTCCTGCCCTGCAAATCGGTTCATCTGTACTATTTTTTCAGATTCAACATGTATGTGTTAAAATGTGATATTTGTTTTTCTGTTGCTGACTGACTTCCCTCTGTATGACAGACTCTAGGTCCATCCATATCTGTATATGACCATACTTCATTTCTTTTAGAAATGACTCAGTAGAAATTAATTTTATTAACTCTTATGCCTTAGATGCATATGTTTTTATTTTTGAATAAATAAGATGGTTATCTCAGGAAAAGCACTTCTGCACTTGATTGAGCTGCAAGCTGAATGAGCAGTTGTTTTTTTGAGTCACTGTCTCTACTGAAGAATACTGGATATTCAGACTTGGGTGTCTGGCAAATGTTTTCTCAGAAACAAATGAAGAGAACCTGTTACTCCAAAGAAAACAGTTGTCAGTTATCGTTGCTGCTTATAAAAATTCAAATGTTAAACCAGAACTAGAAGGTTGGAGAACTTGTGTCCACCACCATAAGCCTGACAGCTTTTGTCAAGATTTTTCTTGTGAGATTGATGCTGATTTTAACAAATGTGATTTTTTTTTCATATTGTATAATGAAATATATCAAGATTTGGAGAATATAGGTAAGGGGTCTCGATACTAAAAAGTTTGAGGACTACCAACCTAGTGACTAATGACATGAACCCTGGGCCCATTCTGCATAGAATCAAATCCCAATGCAATTACTTGTTAGTTATAGAAACCCAGTAAGTGCTTCACCTCTCCATATCTCAGCTTCCTCATCTATAAAATGGGGATAATAATGGTACGCATCTCAGAGAGGTGTGTGGGCATACAAGTGAATTAATATGCGTATACTTGTGAACATCGAAATGGGTTGATGTATGCAAACCAGTTAGGACCTGACTTATAGTAAATGCTCCGTGATTTGTTATTGATTTCCTGGTAAGTGGTAACTTGTAAAAAAAACAAATACATTATAAATACAAAATAGATATAAATCTCTATGTAATTATATATATATAAATATATATATATTTATATCTATATGTATTTGTAACTGGGGATCTCCAGCTGTTTTGCCCCTCGCCTATGCCTCTGCCTCACCTTTGGTCTTCTCACTTCCTGGGAAGGCATGTCTGTACCTGATATCCTAAAGTATCTTTCCCATCTATTAAGTCTCTGTTACATTTGATGAGGGATCCTTCTTTCTAGCAACCACACGATACATTTTTAAGGAAGATTTGGCGAGATGTGTAATTATGGAGGGTAGTCTAATAAACTCAATAGAAATAGAATACAAGTATATGTCATTCTTAGAAGTCTCTTTCCTGCCTTAGCAGTGTTTAAAATTGTGATGCATCACTTAAGTTCAAAGAGTTTAGGAAATTATATGAATAGAGAAAAAGTATAAGGTTCTGTCTGTCATATCAAATAGATATTTTTTTCAAACAGAAAAAAATCCATTTTCAATGCTTAATCCAAGCAGACATAAAGTTTAGAGAGAAAATGACTCATTTGGAGGGAACCAACATCTTCAGTTCTTCAGAGAGACTACAGTTGAGCTATTTTTATCTCTAACTGTTTAAAAAAGTTAATTATGTGCTGACATCATTCATTTGTTCTACCAATATTTGATGAATGCCTTCTATGAAGTGCCAGGCTCCTACCCAGGCCCATAAAGAAGAGTTGTGGGTCCCACCCTCCTGGAGGTAATGCATTCAAGTTTCCTAATTGCTCTCCCACTTTCTCTGTAAAAAAATAGATAGTTCATCTGTTGTTCTCCGACTGTATCAGCAGAGGGAATAGTATATATTTTATACTTTTCAAATGTTCATGAAAACAGTTTCGAGTTTAGTGTGAGGTAAAGAAGGTAAGCTAGACTGCAAAAGGATTGTAATGATTTTTTCTTCTCCTGGAGGATCACAGACAGAATTACCCTGTATTTTGGAGGACTGACATTATACAGATAGGCTCGTGTTTGATGGTGAATAGCAAACAGCCTAGCGTGCAAGTCACTGTCGTTTCTCTGATTCTGCATTTCACATGTAGTTTTTCTTACATGACTTGTGCCATCCTAGGGAAAGTAGGAACTCTTGAAAGAGCTCATTTGAGGACCATCTGTTCTGTGTGCCCTCCCACATCACTCTGCCTCTGGTGAGAATGGTGGGTTGGCCCACAGAACTTTTACTCCTTGCCCTAACCCAAGTCTTTAATTATTGCCACACCTCAGGTTGCTTGAGTGTATGTAGTCACCTGTTAAATGGGTATAACATTTCATTTTGGTGGGTATATTTAGAGAGCAAATTTTAAAGCCTTAAAATTTTTTTACTGGACTATAACTGCTTTACTATATATATATAGTAAATATATATATATAATAAATATATATTCCCTCCCTCCTGAGTCTCCCTCCCACCCCACCACCTCACTCATCTAGGTCATCACAGAGCCCCCAGCTGAGCTTGCTCTGCTATACAGTAGCTTGCCACTAACTATCTGTTTTACACAGGGTAGTGTATACAATATTTGTTTTTCTCTTTCTAGCTTACTTCACTCTGTGTAACAGGCTTTGGGTTCATCCACATCACTGCAGAGCAGTAGTATTATTGAGATAGTGTGCTTGCTGATAATATTTGCATTTTAAGATTTGAAGGTATTCCTTTCCTATGTGGCTGGTTGATGGGGAGTAAGAGATCAGATCAGGCTAAAAGCCAAACTACTTCCAGAATACAGGCTAGGTTGAGTTTTATTAATTTAATTGAATTCGATCTCAATATTCATCATTTGTGGAAAATATTAGCTATTTTTAGTCATGTCCCTGTCACTGCAAGGGCCTTGTGCAAACTCAGTGACTTCAATTGTCTGTCACAAACAAAATGCACAAAATTACTTATCCTGAGCAAGCAACCAATGACTGTGATTATACTGCTGTTGCTTTTTTTCACACTAGGATCTTCTAATCTTTGATTCTCTTACTATTTTTAGCAACTCCACCTAAACATCAAATACTACTCACATGTAATTTTCTAAAAGGAGCCATTTTATAGCTGTTATAAAAGCTATAAAAGTTCATTCTTTTCACGATAGTGTTCCCTGTTAAAATGTCTGGCGGTTCTACCTGTTCTATGTAACATCTTTAAGGACTTTTGTCTGCATGAGATAACCAACCGTAAAGGCTCTCAAACAAATTTCACATTTTGGTAATGAAAATTCATGCTCCTGTTTAATCGCTGATTCTTACCTTGTCTTTTCCATGTGTGTTTATGTGTTTCAGGAAAAAAGTGCCAGTTCAAATGTAAGACTTAAAACTAATAAAGAGATCCCAGGATTAGTTCATCAACCCAGAGCAAAGTAAGTTGCAGTTCCTATTTGCCTATTTTGTTTTGAGAGAGAAAAACGTTTTTAGAGTGAGCTCCGTTTTGCCTGCTAGATAACCAAGACTTAAGAAAAGGCCTCAGTAATTGAGACACCTGATTTAGTCTAATGCAGCATAATAGAGAGCCAGAGCAGACCCACAGTATATGACGGAGCTGACACTTCACATCAGGTAAGAGACAATGACGGGGAGTGTCTTTATGACCGTGGGGTAGTGAAGAACTTTGAATAAGTCACAAAGGATACGAATTGTAAGAAAATGATTAATTTTTATGACTATGATAAAATTAAGAACTTCTACTTCTCAAAATATACTGTAGGAGAGTAAAAGGCCACAAAAGGGTGGAATATATTTATAAAATATATAATTAGCAATAGTGGGTTCTTTACCAGCTGAGCCTCAAGGGAAGCCCAGGAATACCAGAGTGGGTTGTCATGGCCTCCTCCAGGAGATCTTCCCAACCCAGGGATTGAACCCAGATCTCCTGCATTGCAGGCCAGTTCTTTACTGACTGAGCCACTAGGGAAGCCCAAGAATACTGCAGTGGGTAGCCTGTCCCTTCGCCAGCAGATCTTCCAGACCCAGGAATCAAACCAGGGTCTCCTGCATTGCAGATGGATTCTTTACCAACTGAGCTATCAGGGAAGCCCAGTTAGATTTCCAGGATATATAAATTAACTATGTGAATCAATAAATAAAAGATAGAACTTACAGAAAAATAGGCTAAAGACATAAACAACCACTTGATTGAAGAGGAAAATGAGTAGCTGATGTGTCAGGAAAAACTACCATGTCACACCACAAGATTGGCAAAAATACAGTAGTCTGTGTATAGAAAGTTTACCAGGCTGTGGGACAACCAGCACGCTTAACTCCTGGTGGTGGGAATATAAACTGGTACAATTATTTTGGAAAACACTTTGCATTATCTAGTAAAATTGTACCTGGGCCTACCTGGCTGCCTAGCAACTCCACTCTCAGGTATATACCCTAGAGAAGCTCTTATGGAGGTGTGCCAGTAGGCGTATTTTGAAATATCCATAGCAGCACTGTTTATATGAACTCTTAAAGTTCTTGAAAGGATGGGACTTCCCAGTGTCCCAGTGGTTAAGACTGCATTTCTACTGCAGTAGACACATGTTTGATCCCTGGTGGAGGAATTAAGATCCCATATGCCATGCAGCACGGCCAAAAAAAAAAAAAAAAAAAAAAAACCTTTGAGATAATACCAAATGTCCATCAAACATAAAATGAATAACAGAAATGTAGTATAGACTTATGATGGAAATACTACATATCAGTGAAAATAAATGACCTATATAGATCTTGACCTACATAGATCCAGATGGAAGGATCTCATAAAATGTCTGTGCCAGTAAAGTAAGTAGTAGTACCTGCTTATGTACAGTTTCATGCATGTAAAAATTCAAAAACAGGCAGAACTAAGAAATATTTGTATATTCATATATTAAACATATGTATATACACGTATTGCTCAGTCAGCTGAGCCACTCATTCTTACGAGTGGCTCAGTTGGTAAAGAGTTATCTGTCTGCAATTCGGGAGACCTGAGCTCGATCCCTGGGCTGGGAATATCCCCTGGAGGAGGGCATGGCAACCCCCTCCAGTATTCTTGCCTGGAGAATCCCCATGGACAGAGGAGCCTGGCGGGCTACATCCATGAAGTTGCAAAGAGTCGGACACAGTGAGAGATTAAGCATATATGATAAAACAATAAAGACAAACAAGGAAATGAAAAGGCATTAAATTCAGGATAGTGCTTCTTTCTCCTGGATAGAAGACAATGGAACCAGAGGTTCTATCTCTTCATCCAAGTTGTGGTTACATGCATGTTGCTTTAATTATTATTATTTTAAAATGTACAAATAGCATTATGTTTCCTTTTCCATGTGTTAAATATTTCACAATTAAAATGTTAGAGAATAATGAGTAGTTTTCTATATTATTCTGGAGCTGAGTCTATCATTGGCGATAATATGCACTTTCTGTGACTTTGAAACTGCCTGTGCTTTCTTCAAAAAGGCTATTATCCCCAAAGCTGCAAATCTCTTTTGTGCTGTTTTGCCTAACTATGAACAAATTCCCTAAGGGTGCTGATCACATGAGTGAATCTGATACACTCACTCCCACCCCCAATAAGTTTAATGAGGACGTATATGTAAATAAACATCATAAGTGGAAAGAGTTCTGTCCTCTGATTCTTCCTGGGAAGGTAAGACAAAAATAACATCACCACTTTAACTTGGGTGACTGTAGAATTGCCGCAGCAATGGCCATTGTGAGATGTTGGCTAGGACTCTTCAGGGGGCGGTCCATCAGCTCAGGGATTTAATTTCTTACTTCCAATGAAAACTGGACATTTTAAACTTCATTTATCATTTACAATGTCAGCCAATTTTTTTTTTCCCCAATAATGGGAGAGCCAATTTTTCACCCTCAGCTAAGTGTTATACTATAATCACAACCTCCCTAATCAACTTCACTAGTAACCACTTTTATCTACACTAATTTTTTCTGCCTCTGGGGACAACAGATATCTGAAGACACTATCGAATCATCTTTTCATCAAGCTGTTATATGTGTACTATTTTTAAATGCTTCTCTTATCTCTGAGTTCCAAAGAAAAGACTCTATTAAGAGAACTAAGGAGAGTTTCTTTTTTCCTTTAGAGCAAATACTTATTTACTTAATTTTTACACACTAAAATAGCATGCTTTGCAGTCTGGCATGTGCTAAAGCTTCCAGAGAAGTTGATTAAATTGGCTCATGTGTTTACACTAAAATTATGAAGAGAATCCCGTTTTTCACACAGCATAATGCCCGTGTGTGTTTGTGTGTGTTTTAAACTGAATCAGATCATTGGGTTTCCAGAATTCAACTAAGAAATCTTTCTGAAGGTCTGAGAGAAGGATTTACTTTTCCTACATACTGGCACATAGGATTCAGGAAATTATTATTTATTATGCAGTTGTATGGGCTTCCCTGGTGGCTCAGACAGTAAAGAATCTGCCTGCAATGAGGGAGACCTGGGTTCGATCCCTGGGTTGGGAAGATCCCCTGGAGGAAGGTATAGCAACCCATTCCAGTATTCTTGCCTAGCGAACCCTTATGGACAAAGAAGCCCGGTGGGCTACAGTCCATGGGGTCACAAAGAGTTGGACACAACTGAGCAATGAAGCACAGCACATGCAGTTGTATAAAATGAGTTTGTTTCCCCCTTGAGTGGCGGGACAATCCCATACCTGCTAACAGCAGATTTATTAAGAATGAAGGCAAGTAGTGCTCACTCCTTCATTTGATGCGCCACACAGAGTGCATTCTTACTGCCTTTGTAATCTCAGTCCCATGAACTAACGTCTTGGAACTTTAGTTTTCTCCAAGAAAAATAGAGGTGAAAAATCCTATCTTATAGGACTGGGGCTTAAGTGAAGTAATGTATCCCTGGTGCTTATCACAGTGTCTGACACTTGGTAAGAATGCCTTAGCAATTAGAAACAACCCAAAAGATGCCCTTTGACAGGAAATTGGGTAAATGAACCACACTGTATTCACACAGTGGAGTATTAGCAGCTAAAACGAATGTGCTGCAGCAATACACAATGCTGGCTGCCCCCTAGCAGCATAGCTAGTTCTAGCAACTAGAACAAAGAGGAAGTCCTGAAACATTACACGGAGCATGATACACACTATAAAGTTAACAACAACCAAAACAGGGACTTCTCTGGGGCTCCAAGGGTTAAGAATCTGCCTTCCAGTGCAAGGGACACCGGTTCGATCCCTAGTCAGGGAACTAAGATCCTGCGTCCCGCAACTACTGAGCACACGTGCTCTAGAACCTGTACGTCACAGCCCACGTGCTGCAATTGAGACCTGACACAGCCAAATCGATAAACGAATTTTTTTTAATCTAAACTAAATCATCTGCTTTTTAAGCACATAGAGAGATGGAGTAAAGGAAAGTGGGGACATGATGTTTGAGGTGGAGGAACACAGGCATGAGTGGGAAGTAAGTAACCTCTAGGTTGTTGTTAAGATCCTAGCTTTGTTTTCTTTGTTTTGGTTTCATGGGTGCTTATTACTATTTTTAAAAACATGATCAACTAAAGAAATGAAAATCATGAACTACTAGAAACGGTGTGTCCTGCTGTGAGGATTAGGATTGCCCCACTTCCCCTAGGTTTCCTGCTCAGACTGTATAGACAATCTGAGGTCCTTCACCTTTGATCTCAAGCACATGATAAGGACCCCTGAGCCTGTGTGTCCTCCTTTGCAGGGATGGCAGACACATTTGCAGAGTCGCTTTTACTAGAGAATTCTTCTCTTGTCCATGCAATGTGCATATGTCTGAGTACTAACCAAACATCCCCGTTTCCATGCTTTGATGTTTCCAATAATGGAGTTAAGGAAGTTCGTAACGATGGACCTCAGAGACCTGTTCGCTGTTTTAAAATGAGGAATCTGAGGCCTGCACCTCACCCATGCTAACAAATGGTGCTGTCTCCATGAGGATCACAAATCACATGAATTTAAATAGAGGCCACTTGATTAACTAATTAAATATTCATTACCCTCCTGTTGTATCCAAGGTGGTAAATGCTAAAAACTCTAACCCAAAAATTTCCACAGGGAACACAAAACCCTGAAAGTGCCATCTTTATGAAGTATCTTGGAGTTTCCTAGGGAAATATCATGGAAACTAATGATAAAGAACCCACCTACCAATGCAGGAGACATAAGAGATGCGAGTTCCATCCCTGGGTTGGGAAGATCCCCTGGAGAAGGAGATGGCAACCCACTCCAGTATGCTTGCCTGGAGAATCCCAAAGACAGAGCAGACTGGTGGGCTACAGTCTGTAGGGTCACAAAGAGTCAGACACGACTGAAGTGACTCAGCAGGCAGGCAGGCATTTATATTAAGATACATAAATGTATTGTTCCCTCAGTCATGTCCAACTCTATGTGACCCCATGGATTGTAGCCTACCAGGCTCCTCTGTCCATGAGATCTTCCAGGCAAGAATACTGGAGTGAATAGCCATTCCCTTCTCCAGGGGATCTTCCCGACCCAAGGATTGAACCTGGGTCTAAGATTTATATATAAATATCTTCATGCCTTTCCTGTCTGGGACCCAGAGCTGTTCAACAAACTCATCTGCTAAAAACTTGGCTAAGAACAGGAAGGATGCCCCCAAAAGTGTCTGAGCAGCCATGGTGGGTACCATAATATTCATGTTTCCCACTAACAAGAATCCCCCCGGGCTCTCCTTTGGAGCCTGTTTATGCTAACTTTAGATACAACTCTAACAAGTTTGCCTGTGCTGCTTCTAAGCATGGAGTCAAAGCAGAAACTGAGAAGAAAGTGGAAAGAGGACTGATACCTTCTCTGACAAGGAGAAATGAAAGGAAGAGCTCAAAAACAGGCAGAGAACAAAAGCCTGGAGTTTAAGGTCATTTTGCTTAAAGAGAGCCAGCTCTAACCATCTTAGAGGCTCCGGGGCTATCCCAGTATTACAGAAGAGAGTTGTGATTTAAGGTGAGAGTGGCTGCTGGTCGTCAAGTGAAAGCTAAGTAATGTTTGAGATAGACGGCTATTCAAGAGTATACAGTTTAGAAGACTTGCATCCAGAGTGGCTCAAATGAACAGCATTCTAGCACTTAAAGAAGGAAAGCCCGTAAGAAATCTGGAAAAACTCAACTTTGCAAAATGGCTTTTCTGTCCAGCCAGAGAAAGAGAGGAGACTGTTTAATCTCTGTCATCATCCAAGATTCTGCCCTGCCTGTGTAAAATGCAGTGAGAGAGGACCTGTTTCTGAAATAGGACGTCTGCCTTATTTGAATGATCATATTTGTTGTTGTTCAGTAGTGTCCGACTCTCGGCAGCTCCATGGACTGCAGCACACCAGGCTTCTCCGTCCTTCACCATTTCCCAGAGCTTGCTCAGACTCATGTCCATTGAACTGGTGATGCCATCCAAACGTCTTGTCCTCCGTCGTCCCCTTCTCTTCCAGCTTTCAATTTTTCCCAGCATCAGAGTCTTTTCTAATGAGTCAGCTCTGCACATCAGATAGCCAAAGTATTGGAGCTTCAGCTTCAGCATCAGTCCTTCCAATGAATACTGAGGACTGATTTCCTTTAGAATGGACTGGTTGGATCTCCTTGCAGTTCTGAGGAACTCTCAAGAATCTTCTCTAACACCACAGTTCACAAGCATCAATTCTTCACCATTCAGCCTTCTTTATGGTCCAATTCTCACATCCATACATGACTACTGGAAAGGATGGCAAAAATTAGATTCTGTACATGAAAGCCTTAGAACTGTGAAAGTTGATGCTAATATCAGATATTTTCATTCTTTTTCTTTTATATCAGAGCTGATATTATTTTAAACCTAGATCTTACACATAGGGGAAACCTCCTTTAAGCCTTGTTATCTGTCATGGGAGGCCTGAAGGGTTTCCAGTCACTCGTACCCCTCTCCATGGCCCCTGCAGGGAATGTCAGGTAAGGTTGCCCACCACACCTAGACGAGAGTGGAAGAGGCTCTTCCAGAGCCACTCCTCCCCCCGCCCCCAGCCACTAAACCAGTAGGCACTAATGTCAAATGAAAGAAATTCTGGACCAGGTGTCTCTTACCCCAGCATCCTGAACCGCCTTGGAACACCCACAGCTCTTTGCCAGGTAGAAACTACCGTCATTAAGACCACATTGCCCCCAGGTCCTTCCCCTCCCATCCATGATCTTCTCTTCTCTCCTTACCCTCTTAGTTTTGTCCCCACCAACCACGCCCATCTCGCTGAGGATACTGTTAAATAGCAAAGAACAGGGAATCAGGGCGAGGGCTGCTCAGACATGCCTCCTCACTTACTCCACATTACGGCGGAATTTCAGTTCCAAAAAGGCACATTTGCCATCACCAGTATCAGAGATGTTTAGGGGCAAGGTCAAGTTCTTGGCTCACCTGCAGAGAGCGCACAGCCATACAGTCAGCTGAATACCGTGCTCACACCTTTGTAAAATACACATTTTAATATCATAATTAGGATATGTTTTTTAAAGAATCTTTTTTAAAATATGTATTTATTTTATTTTTGGCTGCATTGGGTCCTAGTTGTGGCATGCGGGCTCTTCCTTGTGGAGCACAGACTTAGTTGCGCCATGGCATATGGGATCTTAGTTCCCCGACCAGGGATCGAACCCACGTCCCCTGCATTGGAAGGCGGATTCTTAACCACTGGACTGCCAATGAAATCCCAGGATATATTTTCTTGTTATACTTACACAAAGCATTGAAATATGCCATGTGCCACTTACCTGTGCTTTTTGTTTTAATTATAGATGTGTATCCAAAGAAAAAAAATGGGCACACGTTTCCCAGTAACACCAACATAAATAATATGTACACTGAAAGGAAATTGTGTTCCTTAAGTTGTAGAAACTGATAGGCTATTATGAAACACATTTCTAGGATTACTCTCATGACATTTAGCCTTAGTATGACTTCAGAGCACTTCAGTGGAAAAGTCTGCAAAAAATAAATGACTGCCCCAAAGTTTAGACGCTCGGCATTTTTGACCTGAGGGAACTGGGAAACATTGAAAATATGCACTTAACTACTCTTTGTTTTTCAGCATGCACATCTCTGAAAGCCAACAAGAATTCTTCAGAATGCTGGATGAAAAAATTGAAAAGGTAAGAAGTGAAGTAACTGCATATTTCAAGGGGAATATGCATGAGTTAAGAGTAACAGCATTCTGGTATCTGTGGTACAAAGCTGTTCTTACAAGGGGGTGGTTAGAATTAACAGCAGTCTCCCCACACATGCAACTCGGAAGGTGGCTGTGAGAAGGGTTAATGTATGACTGAGCTTCCCAGGATCCTGGGCTACCGCTGATCTTTCCCTGAAGCCTGGAAACTCAGAGTGAGACTGGTGAGAGCCTTTGCCTAAAAAATGTTGCTATCACTGTGTATTGTCCACCTCTGATCCCCTGCTCCGTTCCCAGGTTGCAGGCAAGGAGGTCCTTAGTGTCTGCTTACTACATGCCCAGTGCTTCTCTGACTTCTCGACAAACGTCACAAACATGTTGCAGTCAATACCTGCTTGAGGGAGCTGGCCGTGAGACAAGTAATATGTGCATTTTACAAAGAAACTGAGGCTTAGAATGCCTGAGTATGACTTAGCCAGGTTTGCAGAGCTAATAGCAGTAGAGTTAGAATTCCAGCCCATGTCTGTCTGACTCCAAAGCAGAACCTCCAAGTCACTTCTCCATACGGGTGTGGATTTTATAATGATGGGAAGATTCAAAGTTGATCCATGTGGAAATTTAACCCATATTTATGCTCTCAGAGTGCCATATGCAAATCAGTTGAATGAAGAGTAGAATATGGTAATCATTAAAGCTTTGCATGCTCGTAGAATTTCAATTTATCACTTCAGGGAGTGAATTTTAAATGCTAAAGTCATACCTCTGAGAACTGTAATTTGAAAGCTTTATGCTAAAGAAGAGTTAAATTCTAAGTTCAGAACATACCCCAACTATGGTTAAGGCATCACAGACCAAGTTTACTTTTGAAATGTTTTCCATTTTAATTTTTATTTCTTTTTTATGGTTTGTGGTCCTTGAGTATTTCTTCATGAATTCCTAGGTTATGTATATATCAGTCAGTGGAAGATAGTGAAGGTCTTAAATTGATCTGTATTTCAGTAGCAGACTCCACTCTGAGGTAGGCCCCTGCCCCAAAAGAATCATTATAAAATTTTCAAATGCACCATTAAAAGACCAGCATATATTACCAATGTAAAAAATAGAAATGGGTAATGAATTAAAATAATAATTTAATCTATAGTGTTCATCGGCTGTGCTCACATATTCATTTGAGTATATATTTTTCTTTTTTTACTTTTAGTGAAATTTTAGCTTATGTATGACTTTTTAGATTGAAAACATCATCTAAGAATAATTATAAATTTTCACATATTGATTCAAAGCTAACTTGCTGATAACATTTTGTTTTCAGTAAAGAGAAACCTAAAAAGAAACATTTTGTTCCCACTCTAATGGTGAAGATTTTTTTTCTCTGTTTGGATTATTTCTCCAGCACTAACATTTTGGCCGGAGAAGGCAATGGCACCCCACTCCAATACTCTTGCCTGGAAAATCCCATGGACGGAGGAGCCTGGTAGGCTGCAGTCCATGGGGTCACTAAGAGTCGGACACGACTGAAGCGACTTGGCAGCAGCAACATTTTGGCAATAAAATATATGCTTATTAGTTAGAGGTAATCTGCAAAAATTGAAACCTGAATTATAAGTTATCTTTTTAAGCAATATTTACAAACCCTGACAAAGTGTTTAAAATGATCTAATCTCTTTCCAGTGTGTCTCCATAATTGAAATTCTACCTTTTGTTACTCAAAACTGAAATTCGTTGTTCTCATCTGGAATTCAATTTCCTGTCTTACATTGCATCTGAGGTGTAGACAATCATGTGTTTAGTGCAACAAAAGCGAAGTTTATAACTTGATCATTTGTTTGGTGTAACTTTCCTTGGACAAAGGAGCATTTGTAGATTCAGCATAAACAGTGTTCCCACTATATATTGAACACATTCATATTCAAAAAAAAGGAGCGGTTATATAATCTGTGATAATTGCCCAGTTACAGGTTTCTAAGGGAGTTTTCTGTCAACTCTGAGCCAAACTTTTCTGTTTCTCCTCCCTTACCTAAAGTTCATCCTTCTGAATTTTGTGAATATGCTGTCCTTTGTATCATCTAAACATTAAGCCTCCCTCAAATTAAAATTTTTCATCATAATGTATATATTTGGCTTAATATAATCTTCATAATAGTTTATATAACCAAAATTGGAAGTTGCATTCTTGTGAACTATTTTGCTGACTTCTTACCATTGCTGAATATTTCTTTGCTCCAACTAGCATGTGGACAGCCATAAATGCAATTCAAAACTATTCTTTGGGTTTTATGTTGTTGTTGTTCAGTCGCTAAGTTGTATTCAGTTCTTTGCGACCCCAGGAACTTCTGTGTCCCTGTCCTTCACTATCTCCCGGCATTTGCTCAGACTCATGTCCATTGAGTTGGTGATGCCATCCAGCCATCTCATCCTCTGTCACTCCCTTCTCCTTTTGCCTTGAATCTTTCCCAGCATCAGGCTCTTTTCCAGTAAATCAGCTCATCTCATCAGATGGCCAAAGTATTGGAGCTTCAGCTGTAGCCATGGTCCTTCTAATAAATATTCAGGGTTGATTTCCTTTAGGATTGACTGGTTTGATCTCCTTGCAGTCCAAGGGACTCTAAAGACTCTTCTCCAACACCACAGTTCAAAAGCATCAATTCTTCCGTGCTCAGTCTTCTTTATGGTACAACTCTCACATCCATACATGACTACTGGAAAAACCATAGCTTTGACTAGATGGACCTTTGTCAGCAAAGTAATGTCTCTGCTTTTTAATACATTATGTAGGTTTGCCATGGCTTTTCTTCTAAGGAACAAGCGTCTTTTAATTTCACGTCTGCAGTCACCATCCGCAGTGATTTTGGAGCCCAAGAAAATAAAACTTGTCATTGCTTCCACTTTTTCCAAATTTATTTGCCCAGAAGTGATGGGACCAGATGCCATGATCTTAGTTTTTTGAATATTGATTTTCTAGCTAGCTTCTTCACTCGCCTCTTTCACCTTCATCAAGATGCTCTTCAGTTTCTCTTCACTTTCTGCCATTACAGTGGTGTCATCTGCATATCTGAGGTTGTTGATATTTCTCCCAGCAATCTTGGTTCCAGCTTGTGATTCATCCAGCCCAGCATTTCACATGATGTATTCTGCATAGAAGTTAAATAAGCAGGGTGACAATATACCACCTTGAGGTACTCCTTTCCCAGTTTTGAACCAGCCAGTTGTTCCATATCCATGTTGCTTCTTGACGCACATACAGGTTTCTCAGGAAACAGGTAAGGTGGTCTAGTATTCCCATCACTTTAAGAATTTCCCACAGTTTGTTGTGATCTACCTAGTCAAAAATTTTAGTGTAATCAATGAAGCAGAAGTAAATGTTTTTCTGAAATTCCCTTGCTTTCTCTATGATCCGATAAATGTTGGCAATTTGATCTGTGGTTCCTCTGCCTTTTCTAAATCTAGCTTGTCCATCTGGGAGTTTTCAGTTCACATACTATTGAAGGCTAGCTTGAAGGATTTTGAGCATAACCTTACTAGCATGGTAAATGAGTGCAATTGTCCAGTAGTTTAAACATTCTTTGGCATTGTCCTTCTTTGAGATTGGAATGAAAACTGACCTTTTCCAGTCCTGTGGTTCCTGCCGAGTTTTCCAAATTTGCTGACATATTGAGTGCAACACTTTAACCACATCATCTTTTAGGATTTTAAATAGTTCAGCTGGATTCCATCATTTCCACTAGCACTACCTTTGTTTGTTTTATAGGGTTGACTTAAAAAATTAAACTCAGAGCTTCATGCTGAAAATTGGACTCATTCTGAAAGGGCTTGATGTTTGAGATTTAATTTTTCTCTGGATTCCTTTTTTCTTCCTTAAATTGTTAAGAAGCAAAGCTGAGTGAATCTGTAGTGATTTAAACCTGCCCTTCCTTGACTCATCCTTTGTATTTATTGAATGTCTCCAGGGCATGATACCTTTCAGCTCTCCTCTCCATACCAAAAGAAATCTCTGCTCTGTCTCCTCAAGGTATATGCAAAAGTACCATTGGTATAAGGAAACAAAGATGATATTTATTGTGAAATTTAGTATGGACGACTCTACTTCCCGAGTGGCATAGTGGTAGTGGTAAAGAATCCACCTGCCAATGCAGGAGACGCAAGAGACATGGATCAGGCAGATCCCCTGGAGGAGGAAATGGCAACCCACTCCAGTATTCTTGCCTGGAAAACACCATGGATGAGGACCCTGGCAGGTTACATGGGGTCGCAAAGAGTCGGACACAACTGAGCGTGCGCGCATACACACACACACACACACACACACACACACACACACTACTTCAGAAATAATCGTGGTGCCAAGCTGCAGTTTACTTTTGCACCACAACTGGGCAAAGCAGTGTTGTAAGAAGTTATCGGTGGCAAAGAAAAGCAGGTAGCAAAAATGAATTAATTATTTAGCACTTATGAGTACCAGGCATTATGCAATGACTCAGGATAGAAAAACAGGAAATGGGGGATACAAAATAAGTAGGAAACAGTCCCTTGCCTTGAGAAGCTCAGTTCTAAAAGCAAACGTCTTTGAAAAGGCAATTATTTTAAGCATGGAGGAGTCCTTCATCCAGCACCCACACCTCCATTATCACCGTGAGTCAGGTGTTCCTTTATTGAATGCAGATGTTTCAGGAGTCAAGTGCTGAAACTTGAGGTCTATGAACCAGGCAGTTGGGACATCTTTGGCCACTTGACACCGTTTCACTCTGCTGGCGTGAGGAAAGCGAAGACACTGAGCTGCATCTGAAGATGACCATGGGAGCGATTTTTATCAGGAGAGCAATGAGCGTTCACAAGAGCATTATAACCTCTGATCTACATTTCCTTTTCCTTTTGGAAAGTGAAAATCCTGTGAAACAATGAGAGAACCTCATTTATCTTTACCTCATTATTTTTTACTCAAGTACTTACCTGTTATTCTGTAACAATCTGTAGTTGTGCCTGACAATTCGCAAGCTCCTGAATCTTATGTAAAGTGATGACATTTGCCTAGTATTGCATCTTAAAGAAAATGACGGTTCACTGCAGAGGAAGATAATGATTTTAAACTTGTCTTTCGGTATAATCAGAGGAGAAAGAAGAGATCTAGATTATTAAAACGTGGCCCTGTGGAGGAGTTTTTGAATATGATACCAAAGACAGATCACATCAGATTTTAATATATGCTTTCTAAAACAAAATATTTAAATTTACTTGTAAGAAGAAGAAAAAGTAAATACATTTTTAAAGTCTCTGCCTTAAGAGTATCTTTTCCAGGCAAACACAGAGATTTATATTTTGTTTTAGGAAGATTTAAGAACAGCAGCCAATGACTGGGAAATCTTTTGCCTTCTGAAAGAGAACTGTGAATATTAAATAAAGAATGTCTCGGCACAGAGCTATTTGCATCTAGTTAGTTTTCCTCATGCAAAGCATCTTAAGTGTTGCATCATGGGCATCTTTTGGGAATTTTGCTAAAGTTATAAAAACACTCCCTATAAAAAGGCACATGCTATCATATACACAACATTCTGAAGTAAAACTTTAGAGTTTATATCTCTCTGGAGCCTGTCCTTGGTCCCCAGGCAAAGAACCTGTGCATTTCACTGGTATGCTTTGCTAAGATCCAGGGCCCGATGACACTCATGAGCACCCATGAGTCTCATCAGCATCTCATCTTATTCATGTGTATCTCTGACTTAAAAGAAAATCGGGAAACCAAGCACAGATTAACTCCAACACAACCCTGTTTGCTTCCTTTCTCATCTCCCTTCTCTTTGAAAACAGCTCCTAGTACTTCACCACCCCCGCCCATGGGTAAGCCATCAGCGTGCCACTGTACTTCACATATTCCTGTACAATTTTAAGACTCTGCTTCTGTTGACTGGAATTATTCAATGTAACATTTTGAGGAAATGTCTGAGAAAGAGCAGTGTGTGGATTTTAAATCAGCTCATTTTTAAAGATGCTTATCTGTAGACCTCTACATCTATTGCAAAATCATTTATACTCAAAAAATGTTTGGGTTCCTGAAATGGCCTGAGTTCCTTGGCCCCAGAACTAGTTGGTGAGAGAGATCACGATAAGTCTGCATTTCTAAATATATTTCAAGGGCTCCTTTTCTTAATATTATGTCAGAACTCCGTTATGAATCAGTGTGTCGCAGATCAAAAGGTGTTTGCTTTCCATCTGGTGAAGAGACTGACTTGTGTGTAATTATGAGCTGTGATTCTGGGTTCTATGTATAAACCATTCCTGAAGTAGAGAGTTTAACCTCAGAGCTGCTATAGAATTGAAGATACTGTCTGGCACCTGCAGGTGATGATAGGCTTACTTTCAGGTGGTGCATTTAAAGGTTTCCTCAGTGCCCACCAGTGATGGGAAACACGGGACTGTTTTATCAAATCCTGAACAATGTCAGCTATTTGTAAGGCCTCCCCAGACAGCCATTTTGCTTTTTTGCATTTCTTTTCCATGGGGATGGTCTTGATCTCTGTCTCCTGTACAGTGTCATGAACCTCATTCCATAGTTCATCAGGCACTCTATCAGATCTAGGCCCTTAAATCTATTTCTCACTTCCACTGTATAATCATAAGGGATTTGATTTAGGTCATACTTGAATGGTCTAGTGGTTTTCCCTACTTTCTTCAATTTAAGTCTGAATTTGGCAATAAGGAGTTCATGGTCTGAGCCACAGTCAGCTCCTGGTCTTGTTTTTGCTGACTGTATAGAGCTTCTCCATCTTTGGCTGCAAAGAATATAATCAGTCTGATCTCGGTGTTGACCATCTGGTGATATCCATGTATAGAGTCTTCTCTTGTGTTGTCGGAAGAAGGTGTTTGTTATGACTAGTGCATTTTCTTGGCAAAACTCTATTAGTCTTTGCCCTGCTTCATTCCGTATTCCAAGGCCAAATTTGCCTGTTACTCCAGGTGTTTCTTGACTTCCTACTTTTGCATTCCAGTCCCCTGTAATGAAAAGGACATCTTTTTTGGGTGTTAGTTCTAAAAGGTCTTGTAGGTCTTCATAGAACCGTTCAACTTCAGCTTCTTCAGCTTTACTGGTTGGAGCTTAGACTTGGATTACTGTGACATTGAATGGTTTGCCTTGGAAACCAACAGAGATCATTCTGTCGTTTTTGAGATTGCATCCAACTACTGCACTTCAGACTCTTTTGTTGACCATGATGGCCACTCCATTTCTTCTGAGGGATTCCTGCCCGCAGTAGTAGATATAATGGTCATCTGAGTTAAATTCACCCATTTCAGTCCATTTGAGTTCGCTGATTCCTAGAATGTCAACATTCACTCTGGCCATCTCTTGTTTGACCACTTCCAATTTGCCTTGATTCATGGACCTGACATTCCAGGTTCCTATGCAATATTGCTCTTTACAGCACCGGACCTTGCTTCTATCCTCAGTCACATCCACAGCTGGGTATTCTTTTTGCTTTGGCTCTATCCCTTCATTCTTTCTGGAGTTATTTCTCCACTGATCTCCAGTAGCATATTGGGCCCCTACTGACCTGGGGAGTTTCTCTTTCAGTATCCTATCATTTTGCCTTTCCATACTGTTCATGGGGTTCTCAAGGCAAGAATACTGAAGTGGTTTGCCATTCCCTTCTCCAGTGGACCACATTCTGTCCACTGGAGAAGGGAATAGCAAGAAAAGATAAGAAAGCCTTCTTCAGCAATCAATGCAAAGAAATAGAGGAAAACAACAGAATGGGAAAGACTAGGGATCTCTTCAAGAAAATCAGAGATACCAAAGGAACATTTCATGCAAAGATGGGCTCGATAAAGGACAGAAATGGTACGGACCTAACAGAAGCAGAAGATATTAAGAAGAGATGGCAAGAATACACAGAAGAATGGTACAAAAAAGATCTTCATGACTCAGATAATCACGATGGTGTGATCACTGACCTAGAGCCAGACATCCTGGAATGTGAAGTCAAGTGGGCCTTAGAAAGCATCACTACAAACAAAGCTAGTGGAGGTGATGGAATTCCAGTTGAGCTATTCCAAATCCTGAAAGATGATGCTGTGAAAGTGCTGCACTCAATATGCCAGCACATTTGGAAAACTCAGCAGTGGCCACAGGACTGGAAAAGGTCAGTTTTCATTCGAATCCCAAGAAAGGCAATGCCAAAGAATGCTCAAACTACCACACAATTGTACTCATCTCACACGCTAGTAAAGTAATGCTCAAAATTCTCCAAGCCAGGCTTCAGCAATACGTGAACCATGAACTTCCTGATGTTGAAGCTGGTTTTAGAAAAGGCAGAGGAACCAGAGATCAAATTGCCAACATTGGATCATCGAAAAAGCAAGAGAGTTCCAGAAAAGCATCTATTTCTGCTTTATTGACTATGCCAAAGCCTTTGACTGTGTGAATCACAATAAACTGTGGAAAATTCTGAAAGATATGGGAATACCAGACCACCTGATCTACCTCTTGAGAAATTTATATGCAGGTCAGGAAGCAACAGTTAGAACTGGACATGGAACAACAGACTGGTTCCAAATAGGAAAAGGAGTACGTCAAATCTGTATATTGTCACCCTGCTTATTTAACTTCTATGCAGAGTACACCATGAGAAATGCTGGACTGGAAGAAATACAAGTTGGAATCAAGATTGCCGGGAGAAATATCAATAACCTCAGATATGCAGATGACACCACCCTTATGACAGAAAGTGAAGAGGAACTAAAAAGCCTCTTGATGAAAGTGAAAGTGGAGAGTGAAAAAGTTGGCCTAAAGCTCAACATTCAGAAAATGAAGATCATGGCATCTGGTCCCATCACTTCATGGGAAATAGATGGGGACACAGTGGAAACAGTATCAGACTTTATTTTTCTGGACTCCAGAATCACTGCAGATGGTGACTGCAGCCATGAAATTAAAAGTCGCTTACTCCTTGGAAGGAAAGTTATGACCAACCTAGATAGCATATTCAAAAGCAGAGACATTACTTTGCCAACAAAGGTTCATCTAGTCAAGGCTATGGTCTTTCCTGTGGTCATGTATGGATGTGAGAGTTGGACTGTGAAGAAGGCTGAGCACCGAAGAATTGATGCTTTTGAACTGTGGTGTTGGAGAAGACTCTTGAGAGTCCCTTGGACTGCAGGGAGATCCAACCAGTCCATTCTGAAGGAGATCAGCCCTGGGATTTCTTTGGAAGGAATGATGCTTGAGCTGAAACTCCAGTACTTTGGCCACCTCATGTGAAGAGTTGACTCATTGGAGAAGACTCTGATGCTGGGAGGGATTGAGGGCAAGAGGAGAAGGGGACGACAGACGATGAGATGGCTGGATGGCATCACCGACTCAATGGACATGGGTTTGGGTAAACTCTGGGAGTTGGTGATGGACAGGGAGGCTTGGTGTGCTTCGATTCATGGGGTCGCAAAGAATCGGACACGACTGAGCGACTGATCAGAGCAATGTCACCCGCCCTGCCGGTGTGACATTACGAAGTCGTAGCTTGTCCCTCCCACCCACCTTGCCAATTCTGGTAACAACCCGGACCTTTAGCACTGGCAAAGAGATGCTCTTGGCGGCCTGAGTATTTTGGAAGTGGGCTGGGCTGCCAATAGCATTGCATCGAACCGTTCTTTGCTCCACAGGAAACACAACAGGGCCCTCCTTTTGCTAATAACCAGACCATTCCTGTGTCTCCTTTCCCTTCATCCCCCACCTCGCCTACTCTCTGCCCTGTATGCATCTTGCCTCATTCATCAGCCAAATTAAAGCTGTAATTACAACAGTAAGGACGTGACTCAGCCCTGTTTTGTTTCTCTCCCTACTGCATAGCTTTATGCAGACAACTTCTTACTGGAATTCAAGTTGAAATGTACCATGTACGTGCCTGCGTGCCATCACTTCGGTCGTGTCTGACTCTTTGCGACCCCATGGACTATAGCCCACCAAGCTCGTCTGTCCATGGGATTCTCCAGGCAAGAGTTCCTGAGTGGGTTGCCATTTCCTCCTCCAGGGGATTTTCCCTCACCCAGGGATCGAACCTGCATCTCTTACATCTCCTGCATTGGCAGTGGGTTCTTTACTATTTGCGCCACCCACTTAGTCATGATGGTAACATGGTGCAGGAACCACTGGTGATATGTATGCACACCGTGGGCTTTGAGGATACCCACGTTCCCCAGCATCCCAGGTAGCTACTAGTCATGGGGGACGCAGCCAAGCAAAATAAAGCGGGCGGCAAGCCTAGAAGAAATACAACACAACCAGTCTCCACTCACTTTCTTTTTTTCTGGAGGGCTTGATTTTCACAGAATTCTCAAGGTTCTATCAGCCTGGCACCTGAGAGAGTAGCAAAGGAGAGAAGAGTGCAGGTTCCAGAACAAGGGAGTACAAGAATGCAGACAAAAATCCGTGCCTTTTTTATGAATGTGGTGAGGCTGACAGTGCTCTGAACTCAGCAGCAACATGGGGCACAGCTGGTGAATGGTGCCATTTTGCTGGATGTGCAAGGGCAGACCACCCGAGAAGCCACTCAGAAGGGAGACAGTGATGCAGGCTTGAATCATTTTCTTGCCTTGTTCCCTATTGGCTTCTCCTTCCCATCCTCTTCCTCGTCTGTCTGCCTCCCTTCCTCCACATGGCTTTTCCACTCTTCACCTCTAGCAGCCAGGGGACATTGCTTTAGCCATGCAGAGAACACTCGGGGACAGAGAGAGGAGAGTGCCAACCTCTGTAACTGCTGATGTTTTATTTAAGAATCTCAAAAAGGACTCGAAGCATTACATAGATGGTACCCTAAGGACAAACACTGGATCTTGTTCGTGTGTGTTTCCCTCATACCTAGCAGAAGGCCTAGCAGAAGGTTAGAACATGTTCTCCCCAGCCGTGGGCCCGGGACACCCGCTCCTCACTGCGCTCCAGGCCTTCTCTCCCTCGCATCTGGCTTGTTCACTGCCCTGTGCCTTCTGCGGGCAGGCACCTCCAATCCATAGCTGCAGTCCTCTTCCTGGCCAAATGCATGTGCTTCCTATTCTGAAAGAAGTCCTGCTTCCTGTGCCTTTCCTCACCCCTCTGTGTAGGAAGGAAGGAAAGGAACCAGCTTGTCACACTCTCCTGTCTCTGGTTGGCTAGCCCATGGAGCAGGAAAAGGGTCAAACCCAACATTCTCCACTCTCTCCATCTGCGACTGGGTGGGCCAGTCACCATCCATTAGGCCTCGGTGGGGGATGGGAGGTAGGCGAGGGGATAAGGAGAGGTTGCTGGGTTCTCTAATCCAGCAAGAACTCTGATTCTCGTTGACCAACTGCTCTCAGTTAAAAACTGTAAGGAAAGGAGGTGTGTGCTTAGCTCCCAAAACCTCTAGCCATGTTCAAAACAAATTCTAGGGTATGAGCAATTTTTTCAAAGCAAAGAGCTCTAAAGTTTGTCTGGAAGGCACATCTTTTACAAGAGGCATATCGGGGCCCGCTGGCTAAGGCTCTGCTCCCAATGCAGGGAGGTTCGGTCCCTGGTCAGGAACTAGATTCCACATGCCATGCTACAACTAAAGATTCTGCATGCCTCAACAAAGATAGAAGACCCCATGTGCTGCAGCCAAGACCCGGTACAGTCAAATAAATAAATCAAAATTTTAAAAAATTAAGGCATATGGGTTGAAATCCCAGACTTGCTAAAGCCATTGTTCTGAAGGAAGTGACTCTTAAAGGAGACCTATGAGGCTTCGTGTCCTACAGGAAGTGAATCCTAGGGGGAACCCATGAGGCTCCAGTCCCCCAAGTACATTCTCCTGGCAAGGAGCGAGGGGGTGGTATTAAATCTTAACTCTTAATACCTTCTGCTGTTGCTTCTAAGTCACGTCAGTCGTGTCCGATTCTGTGCGACCCCTTAGACGGCAGCCCACCAGGCTCCCATCCCTGGGATTCTCCAGGCAAGAATACTGACAATAGACTAATTGAAGGCATCTCTGAATTAAATCCAGCAAATGACCTGGAAATCTTCTGCAAAAATACCACAAATGTTTATAGTGTTTCATTTTATCATTGTGAGGAATCAGGTATAACCGGGGAAATTGTTATAATATTAAGTGAAAAAAATTTTAAATTGTGTCTATCTTAGGACTGAAACTATGTAAAAATGGCACACATATGGTCAGAGATTTAAGTGAAACTTTGAAAGCCTTCTGATTTATTAGGAAGATAGGTTTCCAAGAAAATTTTTAATTTAATTTCAATTTTGATTGATGGTTTTCTTATAAAATAAGAACAATTTTATAAAATGGCCTTTTGGAGACATCTGGCCCCATCTGGAGAGAAATCTTTCTTAAAATGAAAATCATATCTGCTGTTTGAGCTCTTAGGAAGAAGGCCTCTGAACCCACTGATGATAATTGTATTTTTTGTGACTAGAGTGGGCAGAATAGAGCCGATGGGCCAAATCTAGCCCACCAAACAAGCATGGCTTTTATGTGTTTAAATAGTTGAGGGGAACAAAATGCAGAATAATATTTTCTGATACATGAAACATTATGTGAAGTTCCAACTTCATTGTCTACAAATAAAGTTTTATTGGAACACAACCACGCTGTTTCTTTTACTTTTATCTTCTTTTGCATTTATGGCTGCCTTCATGCTTATAGCTACAGTAGAGTTGCATCAGAGACCCTTTGGAGTGCAAAGCCTGGAATATACTGTTTGGCCCTTCACAGAGAAAGTCTCCATCCCTGGCTTACGATATGGCCCAGGGACATGGCATCCCGAGTCCTGTATCCTTGCTTTTCTCTCCAAGTCTTCAGTCTTGCTCACCTCCTCATGGGGAAAAGAAAATTATTAAAGTCACCTGAGTGCCAACATCTAACAAAACTTGAGAAATAGCTCCCTTACAACTTCGAAAATGTCCTTTTTGCCAGTAGAATGAAGATCTGGGTTTAAGAAACACTTCATGTGTGCTTGCTCAGTCACTCAGTTGTGTCCAACTCTTTGTAAAGACTCTGACTGGAGTGGGTTGCCATCAGGGGATCTTCCTGACCCCGGGATCAAATCTGAGTCTCCTGAGTCTTCTGCATTGGCAGGTGGATTCTTTACCACTGAGCCTCTTGGGAAGCCTAATAAATACTTCATGGGGGTTTTTTAAGCTGTTTAGTTAATACATTCTCTCTTGAAAATGAAAAGGTCATTCTACTAGGATTCTTGTCACTGTGCTTGTTATCATGGTAATCATTCCTATATATGGTCAAAGAAGCAGTCAGAGGCTGTCATACTCCTCCCATTCATTACTAACGAGATCTATTTCCAACTGAAATAATAACGCGCGAGTCTAATTAGAATAAAGCTCATTAGAAACAGGCATGGCCATTAATGCCTCGATTGAGGCATTAATGAAATAAGCCGGGGGAGGAGACTTGAACAGCGCAGCTAATTATGTCTGCTTTTCTTCGGCATTACCTCAAAACTTGTTATAAATTGCTGTTGGGCTGTAAACGAAAATGCTGCTGAAACACACCCTGGTTGAAGAGGCTCTGACACTTGGACACCCAAGGAAGAGGTGGGGGATCGGGGGGCATCTGCTCCTGGCCCACAGCCCTGCAGAAGGAGGAGTGAACAGCAGCCCCTGGGGGTGTCCTACGTTTCACTTTTCCACCCTTTTCCCATCTCCTCCACATCATCTTTGTTCTGGATTCTGGCTGATAGTTCACACATGCTCAAACTGTGGAATGCAGCTTTCATGGCCCTGTATTCTTGGTTCAAGGACAGAGCTTAAATGTCAAGATTCCCACAGAAACTTAGATTCAAAGTTGCTGCTAGATGGTGATACATGGGAAAATTTTGGTGGGAAAAGGTATTTGATGAACAGAGAATCAGATGTCCCATTAAATTCTGCACCACAATACAGCTGGGGCAATCGTGTTTAATTAATCAAGACGTTCTTTAGTGCCCAGAAATCCAGACCATCCCCCAGTGCGGGGTAAAAGGCTTCCAAAGAAGGATGACTGAATCAAGGAACAGAAACTCAGTAAGCCCATGATTAGGAAGAGAGAGGAGGAAGATGAATCATGTAAAGGAAGCAGGCAGGAGTTAAGAGAGTTAACATAATGCACAAGCCAGAAACCTACAGAGGTTCCCAGTGTCCTTCAGAGAGGTATGGGGAGAGGAGGAGGAATTCTTCATTTGTCAGGCAGCCTGCTTTATGATGAGCTTAACAACACATGTGCTATGCTATGCCAAGTTGCTACAATCATGTCCAACTCTTGCGACCCCATGGACTGTAGCCTGCCAGGCTCCCCTCTCCATGGAATTCTCCATGGACTGTAGCCCGCCAGGCTCCTCTGTCCATGGGATTCTCCAGGCAAGAATACTAGAGTGGGTTTGCCATGCCGTCCTCCAGAGGATCTTCCCTACCCAAGAATCAAACCAGGGTCTCCTGCTTTGCAGGTGTATTCTTTACCATAGGAGCTACCAGGGAAGTGTGCTTCCATACAAAAATAAGCCTTGTTAAAGCAAACTTCTCTGAACTGTGCAAGGATTCCATTAACTGTTCAAAAAGACAAAGATGAGAGTGCAGTTCTCCTAGGTTCCCTTACTCTGCTGCTCTCCCCGGGCGCCCCTTCCCAGTGAAGTCTTACTTTATCGGCAAGATAAAAAACAAAGATGAATAAGAGACATGCTCTGTTCTGCACCCTGTAGTAAGAGGCTACAATTACTATAAGGCATGGTTGTGGGATGGAAGGACCACCAAGAGGGGAAAAGACCAAGTCTCCCTAGAGCTCTTACTTGATGATGTTGGAACATGATTGTAAGACTCAGTAGCTACTAAGTGAAGGTGGGGGCTTCGCTTTCATACTCCCTCCTCCTCAGCCTTCTCTTGCTGTGCTGTGCTTAGTTGCTCAGTCGTGTCCAACTCTGCGACCACATGGACTGTAGCCCATCAGGCTCCTCTGTCCATGGGGATTCTCCAGACAAGAATACTCGAGTGGCTTGCCATGCCCTCCTCCAGGGGACCTTCCCAACCAAGGGATCGAACCCAGGTCTCTCGAACTGCAGGCAGACTCTTTACCCTGTGAGCTGCCAGGGAAGCCCTTTGGTTTTTAGTAAATTTACCAAACTGTGTGATCATCAGTACAACTCAGTTTTAGAACATTTCCATCACATCAGTAAGATCCCTCCTGCCTGCTTACAGCCAGTCCCCTTTCCTACCTCCAGCCCCAGGGAACCAATCTGTATATATTTTTTTAAAAAATGTGTCTAGGTTTTATCATTGCTATTAATTAACAATAGCAATGATTGTTGTAATAAGGGTGTGAACAACTTTATGACTCATAATACATATTACAAACTACTTTCCAAAGCAGCCATACCATTTTACAAGGCATTTCATTGTGCGCGCTCAAGAATTTTTAAATAGTATCTAATTGTTTTCCTTTGTATTTTTTGATGACAGAAACAGACCATTTTTTTATTTGTGTGTTTACGGACTTTATTTGTTCTGAATGGATTTCCACCTTGTGCCCTTCCCTCTTACTGAGATCCTAACTTAATTTTTTATTGATATGATCTTCTCATATAACTTGTCATTTACATATTGTATGCTGCTGGTATTTTCCCCACTGAGGTTTGCCTTTTTATTTTATTCTTTTTTTATATATATGCAAAGGTTCATTTTTACATGATCAAATATGTCCATCTTTTTCTTTTTCTTTGTGATCTTTGTCCATGGCTTTGAGACTGAGAGTTACTTCCCTCTCAAGAGCTTTGACAGAAGTTCAGTTTTACGTTCTGTTTTGTCTTGTTAGGAATTAACACATTGTTTCTCTTGGAATCTGTCCCTTCTGGTGACCTCCTTTGTCAAATACTTAATGCTTACCTATTTTAGGCTGTATTACTAGGATAGCTGATTCTGCACCAGTGATTTTTTTGATGGGTGCACTAAGAATGAGAAAACTGACACATATGCAAGAGAGGGAGACCTGGGAGGAAACCTTGTTATTCGCAGGTTATGGACCAGGGGATGCTATCAGTCTGGGAGGACCCAGCCTCCGGTTGCTTAGGCCCCAAGTCGACCATTCTGTGGGAGTTACAGGGAGGCAGTGTTTGGGCTCAGCTCTGGAACACTTTAGGGCAGCTTGGGAAAGTATCTGACATATTCCAATGAAAAAGAGTAGGCTCCCTGCCCATAATGTGGTCATTGGAGGTCTGTTCCATGTTAGGTGCGAGGTCAGAGAGGAAGACCTCCAGGTCCTCTTCCAACTCCAGAATCTCAGATCTCTCTAGATACTGTTCCTGCTTTCATTTATTCAACAAATATTTATTGAGCATCTAATATGTCACTGGAGCTCGTCTAACCCCTGGGGATGCAGCAGTGCAGAAAACAGTTTCTGCCACTGGATACTTCTATTCAAGGGGAAGACAGTCAGTAAAGAAACAAATTCATATATTCATAATGTCAGGTAAAGATAGGTAATACAAGTAAAAATGAAGCAGAGTAAGAAGAGCTGTTTATGTTACGAGCTCAGTGAAGACAATGAGGTGACATTTGAGCAGAGGTCTAAACAAAGCAGGGGCTTCTCTGATAGCTCAGTTGGTAAAGAATCTGCCTGCACTGCAGGAGACGCGGGTTCAATCCCTGGGTCAGGAAGATCCACTGGAGAAGGGATAGGCTACCCACTCCGGTATTCTTGGGCTTCCCTTGTGGCTCAGCTGGTAAAGAATCTGCCTGCAATGTGGGAGACCTGGGTTTGATCCCTGGGTTGGGAAGATCCCCTGGAGAAGGGAAAGGCTACCCATTCCTGTATTCTGACCTGGAAAATTCCATGGACTGTATAGTCCATGGGGTTGCAAAGAGTCGGACGTGACTGAACAACTTCTACTAAACAAAGCAAAGTAATGGATGGGGTGAGGTCTGAGGGTAGGAGGAGTCAGCCAGAAAGGAGAAGGAAGGAATAGCACCCAGGCCCTGAGGCGCCACTTGTGTGAGGCCCTGAATGCAGAGAAGCAATCCAGCGGTGAGCCCAATTTCTCACATAGTCAGTTTATTAACAGTGGATCTGCTGATCTCATCATAAGAGCTATAATTTATTAATTCCCATGTGTCAAGCTTTGCTGATCACCTGTGTATAATGACTGCTAAGTCTCACAACAGCACTGCAAGCTAGGTCTTCCTGTCCCCATTTTACAGATGGGAAAATGAGCTCACTGCTTCCTCTTGGGAACTTTCATCTCAGTCCAGACTGCCCCACTGGGGAAATGCTCAGTTCACAGCTGTCTGTTACATGCTCAGTGTGTATGGATTAGGCCAAATGCACACATGTCTATAGAGAAGTACTAGAGACTTCTGGGATAAATTCACACCGGAAACTTGACAGCCAGCCCTAGCCTATTTGCCTACTTAACTTGAGAAAAAGTACAGTAGGCACTTAGGAGGAATAATTCCTTTATTTGAAGTCAATTTGAGCTGGTCCTCTTTAAACTAGCAGAATATAACATCATGACAATGCCCTTTCCTTCACTACACTGTAATATTGCTAACTGTAAGCCTAGACCTTTCAACAAGTAGAAAATCCTTATCCTAGAACCTTAGAAATGTAGGAGTTGACATAAACTTCCAGTTTCCAAGAAAATCATGCAGACAATTGAAGAGGACATGAAAACTACACAGAGTAAGGGTGTGGTCAGGGAAAGTGTTAGTTGCTCAGTCATGTCTGACTCTTTGCAACACTGTGAACTGTAGCCCACCAGGTTCCTCTGTCCATGGAATTCTGCAAGCAAGAATACTGGAGTGGGTAGCCATCCCCTTCTGCACAGGATCCTCCCGACCCAGGGATCGAACCTGGGTCTCCCACACTGAAGGCAGATTCTTTACCATCTGAGCCATGGTAGGCAAAATCTCCTTAAGATTTTTTTGAATCTGCACCACATGCCCCTCTGCTTTTTCAAACAACCCCTCCTTGTCAGCATCATCATGAGTTTCCATTCTTCACGCTGTGGGGGCCTCGTGGGGACCTGGCTCTCTGTAGCTTTCAGTGTATCCTTTGCACAAGGGCAGAATTGTGTCTACCAGCCCCTAATTCTGGCTACATAAAGCATCTCTACAAAGATGTCCCTTTTAGGGGAAAGGGCATGCTTTGGGCTAAGAGAATTGCTGTGTAGCTCCCAAACCCAGCTCATTCCTGCTTCCTGTCTTTGACAGTTGAAGGTTTTAAGGTTCTCTTTTTAGCACAGTTCTTTAAAACTTTAAGTGAGACGTGAAGTCACGTTACAGTAACAAGCTCCCTATCTTGCCCGGTAGAGCCAGTGTGCAGGTGGGGTCCCATGTGATGCTGAGATGGGGCTGCCTCCGTAAGTTTTCTCAGGTTCCCTTAAAATGACACTTGGCCATATGGGAGCACTTACTCTCCATATTTTTGATTTCCAAGTTTTCTATTCATAAAATAATTGGTTCTCAGAACTGCTGACAGGTGAAAAATAACAAAAATAAAACTGATTTGAATTTAGTCATCCACTCACTACAGTCATTAACAAAAGAGGCAAGGATGAGCCCTGTGTTCTGGGCTTCGCTGAGATTTCCCCACAAGTAACAGCTTACAGGACTCCTACCTACTTTGCAGGGTTGGTGTGAATCACCAATGAAATAGTGTCTTCAAAGCAGCTGATGCAATTTTCTTTCTCCTTCTCATAGTCATAATAATAATTTCAGAGGAGCAAATGCTAGGAAAATGAAAGTTGCTGCTCGGGGTTGACACAGAGGGTTTACAGAGATTTGTCCCTTAAAAAGTGGGCACATTCTTTTTTGTATAGAATGATACATTTTTTAAATTCTAAAGTGCTTTACAATTTTCAGAATTTCACATACATGATTTCATGTAATCTCACAATAATCCTTTTTTCCCCCACCCCTTAAACGCGGGCATTTTCTTATGGTAATCTTGGAGATTACTAAAACACTCCCTCTGCGTAACCCTGTAACTCATTTACAGAGTTGGAGACTGCTTTATCATTGAGTACAGTAGTTCATGTGAGTGTCTGTCTGTCTGTCTGTCTGTCATTGCATCCAAGTCCTTCCTTGTGGATGAGGTGTCCTCTGAACCCCACATTGGCCGGCTGGACCTTTGCTCTGATTGAGGCTTTGTAAGAAGGGAACGGACCTAGGTGTCTGGCATAGAAGCTTTATTGGAGCACATGGAGTTCTGGTCCATCTGGGGTGCAAGGCTGAGGTGGGAGGAGGGGTTCCCCGACACCTGGCAGATTACCATTTGTGATGACAGTTCACACCCCTCATCAGCCACAGGGAAGGTGGCCCCTAATCTCCTGCCATGGCCTGAACAAACACGGGGTTCAGCAGCAACAGTAGTAGTAACAGAAGCAGCTGATAGTTATCGACCACCTGCTGCTGCTGCTGCTGCTAAGTCGCTTCAGTCGTGTTCGACTCTGTGCGACCCCATAGACAGAAGCTCACCAGGCTCCCCCGTCCCTGGGATTCTCCAGGCAAGAACACTGGAGTGGGTTGCCATTTCCTTCTCCAATGCATGACAGGGAAAAGTGAAAGTGAAGTCGCTCAGTCGTGTCCGACTCTTAGCGACCCCATGGACTGGAGCCTACCAGGATCCTCCGTCCATGGGATTTTCCAGGCAAAAGTACTGGGGTGGGGTGCCATTGCCTTCCCCCGACCACCTGCTAGATACTATATTTTTCCCATTTGATCCTGATCACAACACAGTGAGACAGAGACCATAATTATCCCCAGGGTGTCGAGGCCCAGTGATGTGCCCAGTGTCATATAACAGTGTACGTGTCCACATACACATGGAGAATCATCTTTCCTTCCCTAATAAAACCTCCATGGAAACTCCGCAAGTCCACGTTTCTCCTCCACCCACCCAGCACCCACCCACAGGTCTGCTCTCTGAGCCCAGTGAGTTGTTTCTGATAGATGTGGGTGTGTCCCATTTCCCACAGTGGAGAATAAACCCCCCAGGCTCCGGGTCCATGAGGACTCCCTAGCTCCCCACTGTGTGGCTCAGGAGTGTCTCCGGGGTGGTCAAGGCCAACAGCAGCTGGCATCTGCTGGGGCGGTGTCACCAGGGAGGGGTCGGGAAGAAGACTGCTGAGTGCACACTTCTTTTGTCAGGATTGGTCATCCTGCCCAGGAGACATTTTCATACAGCAAGTAGAACAAGCCTAGAGATGGCACCAGATTCAAAACCTCTGCCAGGAGCAGGGGTGAGAATCAGTAGTGTGATAGAAGAAGCCAAAAGTCTGCTCAATGGTGAATCATCCAACGAGAACAAGCCATCTGGGGCCAGTTAGCATGGGGACAGGCCACCCTCATGCTTTCACAGGCCCTGGAGACTTCATCATGTGGCAACATTTTACTTATCAAACACACGTGTATCTGTGTGTGACACATACAACATGTGTAAAGTTATGTGCCAGGCAGGACTGAATCACTCCATTAACTCATTTAATCTTTAGCAGCCAGGTGAAGTTGGTACTGTTGTTATCTTTGTTTTACAAATAAGGAAAGTGAGACACGGGGAGATAATGTACTCAGAGTTAATGTCACAAAGCCAGGATGACCACCCAGCCAAGTGGTACAGCCCTGCACTATGACGATGCTGAAATATTAAGAGAATGTGAGCTACTTCCTAAACAGATATTGTGACAAAGGAACAAGCCATGCATTTGAGAAACAGTTGTATCAAACTTATTACTTTCTTTATGTTTTAGATATGTTTAGGAATAAGCCTATTTATTTAGACTTATTTACAAATAAGTATTTAGAAAGTTTAGAAAATTTTCTCATTTATTAGAAAATTTTATTTTTTGTAGGTATTTAGAAAGTTTCATTTTTAAAGGAACTTGTTTCCCCCACAAACTGAAAAATGTAGTGTGTATTTAAAAAGAAAGAGGTTGGGACTTCCCTGGTGGTCCAGTGCTTAAGATTCTGAGTTCCCAATGCAGGGGCCGTGGGTTCAATCCTTAGTTAGGGAACTAAGATCATACATACCACACTGTACAGCCAAAGTAATAATTTAATTTAATTAAAGAGCTCCATCTCTCCCCACTGCTGCTAAGCCAGTTGTTTTTTCCCTGCCCCTAGCCATGGTCAAGCCCCACCCCCACATGTTTCTCCCATCCTTGTCTAGGTCATGGGGAGGCTTGGATGAGAAGCACTTTAGACAGTCAGGACATGGCTCCCACTTCTGTTGAAAAGAAGACGTGGCCTATGGTCACTTATACAAAACCCTAAGATATTAGCACAGGATGTTTGCAGAGACCAAACCCCAAATACCGTCTATAAGAAAGTTAAAGATATGTGCATGACCTGCCAAAGACTGGATGTTGTGTAAAAGCTTTATGACTTTAGAAAATTTCTGGGACTCTCTGGGCTTTGCTTTTCTCACCTGAGAAATGGGAGATGGGACCGTGCGTGACACCTAGGGCTGTGGTGGCAGAATAAGCCACCACAATACTACTTGAAAAGTGCTAAACACGGTACCCAACATGTACTCACCAGACTTGAGCATCGCATGATGTTCACTGTTCACACCTCTGTGATCCAGGGGTCAAGGGCTAAGTCCTGTTGAGTCAGTATGATTGTCACTCCAGGAAATCAGAAACAACAAACAGACACAGACTGAAAGTAACTGGAGCTCGGTCACATTAATAGCCTCTCTCAGGAGGCAAGGTCCGTGTCATCCTACATGTATCCTTCCCAACCTTGGTTACTGAGCTTCTTGTTCTTCGGGATACCCTTGTATCTTTCCAATACATTCCTCTTTTTTTTTCTTAAAAATAAAGAAAGAAAGGAAGTGGTCAAAGATATAAATAGTATGGATACGTGACTTTATTCAAAACCCTTATCTGTGACACTGTGAGACAGGCAGGGCAGAGACTTGTTCCCAAGCTCTGTGAGGGATTACAGATCACAGAACTGTGTGCTTTGACCAAGACAGTCAGTGACAGGACATGTGGAACTTAAATCCCGGACCTAACTGTGCCTTCGTAGAGTATATACCCTGCTGGAGAGAGGACGATATATGTTCAAAAGTAACAACTGGATGTCGTTCTTAAGCCTCCACGTAACCTGTTTTGTATAAGGTCTGGGCTTGGAGATGCAGCTGTGGAATGCTAGCAGCCTGGTCTTGTTCACTGTTCACTTTGTTTTCTCCTGTTCATGACAAACAGGTCTCCTGAATGGATCATCCATTTGGTGATTATGTGGTGAAAGTCTGAGTCTTCTCTGTGCCTGGAATAATATAAATCCTTACAAATACAAAGTGAAATGAATGAAAGTGAAAGTGGCTCAGTCATGTCCAACTCTTTGCAACCCCATGGACTATACAAGTCCACAGAATCCTCCAGACCAGAATACTGGAGTGGGTAGCCTTTCCCTTCTCTAAGGTATCTTCCCAACCCAGGGATCAAACCCAGGTCTCCCACATTGCAAGCAGATTCTTTACCAGCTGAGCCACAACAGAAGCCCAAGAATACTGGAGTGGGTATCCTATCCCTTCTCCGGGGGATCTTCCCAACCAGGAATCGAACCAGGGTCTCCTACATTGCAGGTGGATTCTTTACCAACTGAACTATCAGGGAAGCCCTACCAATACAAAACAAAGGCTTATTAGAAGCTTGGTACAACTTTGAAGCGACGATATATATACAGTTTACAAGTTGGCCAATGTGTATTTATGACTTACATACCTGGTGCCCAGCAGTCACTGATGGAGCCTGGGTTTCATTGCAGGGAGACATAAACGGAGAAGATGGGTTGCAGGTAACCATCTCAAGCTCTGCTTTGAATTTCTCATTCACATCTTATTCTTTTCTTTTCCTCTCAAGGGTCGAGATTATTGTTCGGAAGAAGAAGATATCACATAGCACCAATCCTACCAGTCAAACCGGGAGCTACTACTGTGTAAATAGGTTACACCCCAGTTGAAATCTTTGCAAAGGTTGGTTCTCTTCAGCGAACAGCACTATAGCAAAAGAAGATCGTTCCATATCGTATGCCCCATTAAATTACAGTGTTTCTTAATGAACTTGCAAAGGAATATTGCTAAAAACAAACAAAAACTGTTATCGAACTTTCTTTGTTGCTGCTAGTTAAAACTTGTTGCAACTTTTCACTTCTCTCAGTGTCCAGGTCTACAGCAAAATTCTGCAATTTCACCTTAAAGATACTGTTGGTTTTACAGATGCTCTCCAACCTATTTTCTAAAAGATGAGGTAGTGGTGAACTCAGATATCCAACTTCTGCTCTAGACTGGTTCCGCTTCTAAGACAAGCGCCTCCTTCCCCCTCCCTCCTCCCTGCCTCCCCCAGCAGTCCAGAGCCTTGCTTCTCACTGGCAGTGTTGTGCTTTGGAAATGGGATGGTTGCTATGGCAAGCCTAGTTTCTCTGCTAAGAAGAAGTAGAGATGCTATTATCAATTCAAAGCATGTCGTGACATGACTCCTGGAAGTGACATAGGAGCGAGCAGCAGGTGGTTTCATTTCCTGGGTCTCTTAATCAAAGATCAAGCTTGCAACATCAGTTTTGCTCAGATGCAGACAGAAGTATAATCACAATCATTTTGAATCCCTCTTGCCCACTTTTTTTTCTAAGAAAATAAACATTTTACTGTTTTTATGTATCCTTGTCTTCTCCCATTCATCCAGCTCAGTGTTTTATGATGATCCTGGGTGTGGAAGCTGAGTCCTCCTAGCAATGGCACCTTAATGGCTCCCTACCATCCCATGTACAACCCACCATGCGAGCACAGTGCTGGCAGTGGTCAGAGGTGATGAGGGGGACACCCCACAGCTTGTTAGGAGGGCCTGAAACCACCCGTTACCTTTCACTTTGTCAGCAAATAAGCCACCCTACTTCCTAAACCTCTCCCTCCAAGATGTCACGTGAGCCTTGCCACATCCATTCTCTCGTTGGCAACACTGGATGGTGCAGTGAAAAGCATTTGCCGCCTGGAAAATGTAGTATTCCATTGACACTGGTGATGATTTCCAGAGATGCGAAAGCCAAAGCCCCGGGCCGTAGTGGGGAACGTGAACTGTGGGTTTGGTAGAGTTTATTTTTCCATATTCTATGAAGAGAATGATCTCTTCTCAAAGACAGAAGTAATATTTTTAACACATGTTGTCACAAGTAAATAGCAATCAAAAGGAGAAAATAACTTTTGTATTTTTTTAACACGTCCGATAGCTTTGACGAGCGTTCTCTTTGTTACTTTTGGGGGAGGGCATCCTGTTCAATGCCACGCCAGCAGTCCAGGTTTGGATTTGTTCCACCCACCCACACACACACAGACACACACACACAAATAAAACACAGAAAGAGCACTGTATGTTTCTCTTTGTGAGGTTATGAACACAAAGGGCCTCGCTATCAGCCACTCGACTGCCCTCCGAAGGTGGGGAGTTAATATGTTCCAGGTGGTCAAGAGGTCACCTGCTGCCGAATAGACTAGGAAGCTTAGTGTGGTCTCGCTGTGAAGATGAGCCTTGACTTGGAAATCCATAGCTGATGATACCGCTAATGTGTCCAGGGAGAAATTCCTTATCTCCTTTGGACCCAGCAGCACACACCAAACATGAGGAGAAGGAAACTCAGTCAGGCACTAGAGAAAACGGACTCAAACGTTAGCAACAAAAGCCCTTCCTTCTTTCAGCCGGCAGCGGCAGCTATTTTGGGGAGCAGCTGTGGTTGTTACATAAACAGAGACACAGCCAAAATTTCAGGCTTTTTATCCTGCTTCAAGCAGAAAAAAATGCAGGGAGAGTTCAAGTCGCCTAGGGTTTTACATCCCCTCCCTTTGTATGGTTTTTTTGGCCAAGTGACTAAAATAGTTTTCCTCAACTGTAAACGAACTGCTGAGCCCCACCTCAAACTTGTGCACCGGAGACTTGTTCACTGTTCCGAGAATGACCTTTTCCCGAGATCCCTTGCTCTTATCAAGCAAGAATGAAGCAGACACTGAACGCCTTCCATGTGGTATCACAGATAGCGTCTTCCCAGAAAACCACCACCTTCAACCGAGATAAAACATGCTCACGTCGTTTTTCTTACGATCGTGTTTAACATTTTGACTTGATACACACATACACAGAACCACGTGTCCTTGGAATCTGAGTTTTGAGGGTTTCAAGTGTCGTTTCCGTGAACCAGTGGCTGTTCACCTGAGTTCTGTCCTCCTGGTTTAACACTGGCTACCTCGCTGATGTGCAAAAGTCACTTCACCTGCAGACAAGCGTGGTACACTTAGATCTGAGAAACGGGGCAGCCGAGCCGGTTGGCATGAAATGCTTATGTTAGCAACACTCAAAACTGTCTGTTTTCCATTTGTCGGTTTTAATCATAAAATTGTCAAGTGATTTGTGTTTGTATTTGATTTTTTTTATGCCTTCTGAAAAGGTCTAACGCAAAAACCTGTTGCCTTTCTCCCCCCTGCCCCGTATATGTGAAGGTTAAGCACACTGTCTCAGATACAATGAAAAAATAATCTGGAAGCTAGTGCTTCTGCTGGCTGTTATCTCTGAGGCCTCAGGGAGGTAGAAGGAGGGAGGGAGGGAAAGGGCCTGGCGGAGGGAGGTAGAAAAAGGATGAGAGATGGACCCAGGAGCATTTAGGACAGAGCAGGTCGAAGCAATGGCCATGGGCCGGGTGCGATGCCGGATCCAGCTGTTTAGCGGCCAGCGGGCGGGGCGGACTGTCGGCAAGATTTACTGCGGGATTACTCACGCCTTGTGCGCTCCGAGTTGTCCAATTGTAAAAGTTCAGCAGTCTCTGTGTAGCTTTCTTTTGGTTGGCGGAGATTTGGGATCACGGAGTACTGCTGTCATAATTGAATGCGTGTTTGTTACTGGCTGAGAAGCTTTAAAAAAAGGCTTTTTAACCTCAGTGATGCCTCCGAACCCCGGGCTGGAGCGCAGGGCGGTGTTACGGTCTATTTAGGGACAAAGAAGGTACAAAGTCTGGGGACAGAAACCTAGGTCAGCCCTCAGACACAGCAGCGGCCGCCCCCCGGCCCGCTGGGAGACAGGTCTCTGTCTAGGCGTCTGCAGTGCCCAGGGTCTGAGGTCGGGCTCTGATGCCCAGACTGAGGAGGAACCTCGCTTCTTCCGTCCTCTGTGTCAGGGGCTCCCCCAGGCTCCAGGGCTGCAACAGGAGCAGGACCAGGGATGATGGCGCCCCCTTTCGGTCCCAGTTTGGGTTATAACTTTGTCCCAATTTCACTGAGACTTGTCTTTTAGGGCCAGCCTCTCCCCTAAGCCTGCTAAGAGCAGAAATTATACCTCTTATGCAGTTTACCTCAGTAGCCTGTGAGGCCCCTTGACATATTGATGGCAAGTCCTGCTTAGCCATCGGCAAGAATTTAAAAGAGCATTTCCATGTCTAGTGGTTTTAGAAAAGAAACTCAGTTAAATATGTTAGTTTGATGGGAGGAAAAATTATCAAATTCTTAATCTAGGAAAATACTGACTCTAAATCTTGGACTCTGGGACTCATAAATTTTTTATGAAAGGCAAAACAATTGGCCCTCTCCTTCCTCCTCCCAACTCCATCATTTAAAAAAAAGTATCAGATTACACTGTATAATTTTATATAAAATCTGCTTTTCCCCTGGAAGATGTGCTCAGAGCTTTATTTCTTTGTACCTCTCAGAAATTAAACTTTTTGCTAAGTTGCTTAAAATCCTAGTAGAAGAATAAGTCCTGGACAGGGAGAGGGGAGGTATATTTAAAGGCATAATGAGAAGGTGACTCGAAGCTGGAAGGTGGCTTCTCAGTGGCACAGGTGGATTACTAAACACCCCTCCCTGCCCCGCTCTCCACCCCAGGTGCTTGTGTGAGGCCGAGTGAGGCAGTCAGCCCCCACACAGCCCAAGTCCCTGCCATCGACCTTTGGAATCTCATGGATGAGGTATACGAATTGCCTTTGCCAGTGAATGGACATGTTTTTCCAAGGGGGGAAAATGACCTTGACTTCAGTCACTTTTTTGTATGGCTCTGGAAGACTAGTCAAATGCCATGGAAGAATATGAGGTTTGTGGGTAAATAGATTTACTTTTGTGAGAGACCTTAGGATGGGCTCACTAGTTATGCCGTGCTTTTCAGGAGACTCTTGTACCTTACCTGAGATCTAATCTAATCTTAGGGAAAGAGGAAAATGAATTAACATTTATTATTTAAACTCACTCTGTGCCAGATACTGTGCTAGGCATTTTTATAAGTGTCTTGTCACAATAATGCTGGGAAGTGAATCAGTTACCCCCATGTTCTGAGTAGTGTATCTTAAGTGTAGAATGCATCTATCCAACATAAATGCTCATGTTGAAAGAAGGAAAGATGTCATTCAAGTGCTTTTCAAAAAATTTTATTATTATTATTATTATGCCCTTTGCAACATAACACTGTGAAAACAACCCTTTGGGGGCATCTCCCTCTTCCAGAGTCTCTCCTGGGCTCATCACCAGCATGGTTTGCCCATGGGGAGTGTTTTCTTGGCCTTCCCATATCTGATGAGCGACACACAAACCAGGAGAGGCTAGCAGGGTGTTAGTGCCTGAAAGGAAAAGGCTTTGGGGTTTTAGACACATCTCTCTCTCCTTGGAATACTTTCAGCATCTGGAAAAGAAGGCTGCTGTCTACAGTTAGGCATCTAATGCGGCCAGAACGGGCTTTTGAGTGCTCTGATTTCTTTCCTGGGTCCCAAGTCTTGTTTCATCCCAGAATGCATCCTTTGAAGAAAGTGAAAAGCCGTAACCTTCTGAGAAGTTTAAGAGAACCTGATCTCCAAAGGTGGAGGAAGGGCACTTGAAATTCTTTCTTGTGGGCTAGGGTTTGACTTCTCTTTTTGATCTTTGGACTGGGAGCTCTGTTTCCCAGGCAAGTGTAAGCATTGAAACTAGATGCAAATCTCTTTCAAGACCTTAAATGTTTTAGATGGTCATGTAGTGACTTGGGTAGGCATTTAAATAATTTGTTCGAAGGTCAGAAGAGTCTGAGAATTCCCCAGAGTTCCTCTCCTTGCTTCTAAGCCACAACAACCTCTGAAGAAGATGATTCATGTCTCCATAGCAACTGTTAAAGGTGCTGCCTAGAGGGGACCTGCCTCCACCCTCACTTTCTTAGCTTGAAAGAATCAAAAGAGTTTCCTTGTGTCAAGGGGGTGCTATGTCCAGTTTTCTCATGAAAACTGTCCCCAAGATTCCTGCCTCTTTCTAACATGGTAGCTGTCAAAATCCTTTAAGATGGTGTTGGAACTGACTCTTATCTCTTGGAAGCCAGAGAAAAATTGCTTAATTTAGCAAGATTCACCCCTAAACCAAAGGCCCTATTCTAATACTGTCTTCCCTCTCTTCTCTGAATGCTCCCTTCTTTCCTTTCCAAGGGTTATTTTTAGCCCAAGGCTTTGCATCTGATTGAGTAAGACTTAGAGGCAGTAAAAAATGAACACCACAAACTTGAACTTGGCCAAAACTGCTTTAGGGTCCCTCGGGTTGGAAAATAGCTCTAGAATGTTGGAGACCACTGGGCTTGGACCCAAAAGTGATTAAACAGCCCCTGGTTTCTGCCTTTTCAGTCCAGATCTTCAGAGACTCTTCTCCCTTGACAGTCAAATGAGCAAGGGAAGTTTCGAGGTGGATTGCAAGCCAGCTTTTCCATTCAGAGCAAGATGCAAATTCATTTTTGAATTTTTGTATCGATTTTCCTGGAGCAGAATCAGGCAGCTGCTTTATTAGGACTCTAAATTTGGATCAATTTCCTAACACACTCATATACACACCACAGAAAGATATATGGAGAAAAAATACATACTTTATCATTTAAGTACTTTAAGAAGAGCTGCATTTGGCTTTGTATAATCTCTAAGACAACGTCTAAGAAATCATGAGTGTAATTATAATAATACCAAACTAGGAAAAGCTAGTGATCACGTTCTCCAAAGTCTGAGTGAGACCCAAATAGGAGGATGGCAATCTGCTGGTCGTCTGGCCTCGTGCCCCCTCTGTGCCTGGATGCCTGCCATTAGCATCTTTCACTCACCTGGGCTCCCCCACCTGGACTCTGGTTAGCAGTCTTTCCAACTTTGGGCAATACAGGACACAGGCCAGGTCTAGGCATACCCCCCAGCGTTTCTCACACTCTCCCACTCAGCCAGAGTGGCCCCAGTTGCAGCATTTCACCAGCTCTACTGGGACACAACAGTCCTTGGGAGTAGGGTTGGACCCCATCATCCAGGTTGGCCCAGATGTAGCATTTTTAGCATTGCCTTCCCCAGTGGGCTTCCCTGGTGGCTCAACTGGGAAAGAATCCTCCTGCAATGGAGACCTGGGTTCGATCCCTGGGTTGGGAAGATCCCCTGGAGAAGGGAAAGGGTACCCACTCCAGTATTCCAGCCTAGAGAATTCCATGGACTGTATAGTCCTAGGAGTCTCAAAGAGTTGGACACGACTGAGCAACTTTCACTCACTCACTCCCCAGTGTCTAGGACTCAGTTATTTAACAGATCATTTGGAGCATCTTGTTATTAGCTCCAGGCACTGAGCTAACGGCCAGCAGTACACGAATGACCCAAACCCAGCTCCCACCTGCGAGGAGCCCACCGTTAGTGGGGAAGACAGTGTGGGAAACGGTCCTGCAGAAAATTCCTACGGGGTGCCGAGGGAGCATGTCAGAGGGGTAGCCACCCAGGTTTGTAAACCAGGAGCTTCCCAAAAGAGGGGACTTCAAAGCCCAAGTGTGTCAGAGGCCTGAGGGAAAGCAACTCAGAAGGCCTTCAGGCTGAGGGGACAGCATGGGATACAGGCGAAAGAAGGGCCAGCGTGGGTGGCCAGGGCCGCAGGCACAGAAGCAGCTGGAGTGGGAGCTGAGGAAGGACAAGAGACACAGGCGAGGCAACCAAGGACCCCGCCCCGGGGCATAAGGGGGCTGTGGGTGGTGCTCGGCCCTCTGAAGCCCACTTCTGAGGCCACCAGAGAGGTAAGTGTGGTCCCCGTCAGGACCAGGAGTCCCGTCCTCACCATGGAAGGGCACAGATGCTTCCTGAGATGATTTATTCCCATGTTTCCTCCACCCGTGCCCCAGCTCCTGGTCCTCTCCCCCAGAGCTGTTTGCTCTCAAGGGCTTTAACCCAGGCTGGATTTAGAGACATACAGGGGACAGCTCTGGGTCACCCTGACCTGTCTGTAGAGCCACCCAGGCTAAAAATACCTCCTGGGAACTGGCTGGCCTAGAGCTCGGGATGAGGGTACACCCAAAGATAAATACGTGGGACGCCGCCAAGGATTTCCCCACCCTGAGTATGAGGCTTTCATTCATTCTACCCACAGGCAGCCTCCCTCGGACAGCCTTTCCCTGGGTTGGGTCCCACCTGGTGGCCGAGCCTCCGCTCTGTCTGTGGTGTGCACCTGTGTCCTGCCAAAGAAAGGGAAATTCAAACAAAACACAAAAGCACAGATGGACTATGCACGTGGGAAATACCTGCCAGCCCCAACAGCGGCCGTGAGCCTCGTGGGGGCGGGGAGGGCCCCCCAGGGGCTCAGAGACAGCAGGATCTCTCCATGCAGACAACTCCAGGTGCCTTTTAGGCTTTCCAAAGAACTTCAGAGCTCAGAGCATTGGGGTTCTCTTCCCCTTGCTCCCCAGATAAATTGTTAGAAGGAGAAGAAAAAGAATTAGATGTATCCAAACACTAGCTGTGAGAGTGCCTGGTTTCTAGAAACTCAAGAAAAGGCCACAGTAGGTAGCATCATTTCCTTGAGAAGCTGAAGGCTTTGGAGGCTGAAAGCAGTTTTCCCAGCTGAGTGGCTCAGGTCTTCTGCCCGGGGATCCCCAAGAGCCCCGAGGGCTGCTTAGGACTCACCTCCTTCACACAAACCCCACAGCTGCCGTCCTGGCTGCAGGCTGGCATGTTCACCAGCCTTCTGGACTCAGACTGTAGCTCACACACCTACTCTTTTCCCCAGATATTCCTCTGGCTTCTTGCAGAGGAATTTTCTAATTCCGTGTCTTGTGGTTCCCACACGAATTTCACAGCCGCCTAGGCATTTTGATGAGAATTCAGCCTGTGGTCATCACGATGCTGGAAACTGACAGAGCCTGTGGCCTCAAATACACCTGCTTTAAAGTGAAGGCCTAGAAGGTCGCCGAGCGGGGGTGTGGTCGTGGAATCTGGCCAGGTCTGCCTTCGGGCAGCCTCTCCCCATTGTCTGTCCTGGTCCAGCTCCCTCTCCATCACCGGGAAGAGATCAAAAGGCTTCCTTGCCTGGGTCAAAGGCTGTGTCTGTGCTCTTCCCAGCGGAATGTGTGTTTTCTTGAGGATAACATTTAAGGGAAATTGAGCAGCGGGACCAGGAGGCCTCAGCTCAACTTATTCAGGTCTGGGAGGTAATCTTGAGGCTTTGCTTTTCTGAGCACCTGCAAAAGCTTCTCAGAGGGGCTTGAACGCCCAGCAGGGCAGCCTCCCCAGGGCTCCACGTGCACACGGATTCTGTGCAGCAGTGGGTGCCCATCTCTTTGGGCCACACATGCCTATCAGCAAAAACCTTGCGAGATGCACCGCCCCATATGTTTATCAATTTATTTAAGGTATATATTCATATACTCCTCTACTAATATATTAGGCACATTTTTTAAAGTACACAGCATAGAAATTTTTAAAGAATAAGATAAAAAATATTATAGACAAGAGGTTCTAGTATTTTCTCTCTGAACCCCTGAGGGTTTAGGTGCCCCCGCGTAGGTGCACAGCCACTTTGGACACCACTATTTTAAGAGCAAATCAGCATACCTTGATGGCATGCTTTCCCAAACCCTGTGCTGACACTCAGCCTGCAGAATAGGAAGGTCTTGAGGCAACTCCCCCACCCACCCCTACCCAGGATCTTCTAGTCTGGGAGATAGGGCAAGCAAGCTCTCAAACCACAGAAGCTTCGAGAGTTCAAAACCCCATCCAATAGGAGAGCTGTTCCTAGACAGTAGTGGCTGTAGGTGCTAAGAGAAGATCAGATACACTGTACAGAGCAGTGGGGTTGCTCATCTTCCCTCTCTGGGTCTCCAGAAAAGGACATTTGGCAATATCCCCAACTTGCTCATGACTGACATTCTTTGACCCCTCCAAGTGCTTCAGCAGTACTATTATTCCCCACAGCACCAGTGGGTCCACATCGCTTGAATATTATTTTTGATTTGACCACACAGATGTGATGATGATTCTGTTTCATTTGAAAAGGGTCTGAGAAAGTGTACAGGTCTAATTATATATACATATTTATACATGTGTATTTTTGTTTATTGTTACATTTTGACATTGGACTTTCTATTAAATAATTTTTAACAGTTGACCTGACTCGGTTCTCTTCTGTGCCTTTCTGTTTTCCTGGCTCTCAGGGACAAGGCCGTGGTCTGCAAAAGAGCTTGGGGTCTTCCTGTCCCTCCACTCTTTTGTCTTCTTCCCTATTGTATGCACAGAAGTTCAGGTTCTTCTGTTTTTACAGGGAATGTGCCACGCCAAGCACCCACTTGGAAAGCCCCCAACCTTGTTTCCATCACTTTCAGCTTTCAGGGACAGTCAGCTTCTGCAGATTCAGAGCCTCGCTGTCCCTCAGCTTCTGCAAATTAGAACATCATAGATATGAACAATGATAAAAAATGATGCCGTGAGCCTTTCAATCTCTTGTGGTCCCTCCCCCTCCACGCGCGCGCGCGCACACACACACACACACACACACACACACACACACACACTCTTGGATGTGAGACCTTGGACAAGTTACTTAACCTTCCTGAACCTGCTTACCTGACACTTTTCTCATAGGTTTGATCTGAGGAGATCTCATAGTAAATGCTTAGTAAACAACCACTCACTTTCTGAAGGCACTCATTCAGCTGACATCTGCCATTTACACGATGTATGCCAGGCTCTGGGGTCTCCCAAGAAGAGGAACAGAGATGGGAAGATTTAAGGAACAGTATGAAAATGAGGTGTGAGTCTCTTTCGTGGCCCACTCTCAAACTCCATGGCTATCTAGCACATTCTGGAGGCTGAAAACAATTGACTGTCCCATATGCTCACCTTCCAGGATCTACCAGAGAGAAATGCACACATACACACAATCTCAAAGTGTGAAGCCACAAACAGTTTTTATTGGCTCTGTCTTCCCTGTGGCATCAGCCTGTTCACCCCTGACAAGCACTGATCTGGTCAGCCAGCCCTGCCAGCCTCTCTCCACACTTCTCCCTGGCTCTAGAGAACAGATTTTCTCCACGATTTCCTGATGGTTTGGTGGTGAGAATAAGGGCGGGAATGGTGAAGGGAGAGGGAGCGGGGGTCTGCCAGCCAAGGGGAAGGAGTTGATAACCAGACCAGACTTTCTCCTGACAGCAAGTGGGGCTGGGAGCTCAGATTCACTGCTGAGGTTTATGGGCCGTCAACCACCACAAAAGCCCAAGCTTCTGCCCGGAGTAAACCTGGGACCCAAGCTTGTTCTTTCAAAAACAATCAACCTGTCTCTCCCATCTCCACCGTCTCATCCTCTATCACCCCTCTTCTCCTCCTGCCCTAAAACTTTCCCAGCATCAAGATCTTTTCCAAGCCTGAGGGGGTTCCTAACCTCACCCCCATCCCCGCTGCACCCCACACACATACACCTGCTGGTTCCCGGTAGCCCTGATAGGGAACTTTGGGAGCTTCCAATAAGCTTATACCACAGAGGCATCAAGCTGCAGAGAAGACGCCGGACCACCCCTTGCGTCTGCTCTCCCAAGCTCTTGTAAGGTGACATCAGGGTCTAGCCCACTGGTCACAGCTGGACTGAAGCCTGTGCATGGTTTGCCTGGAGTTCGCCTGCTTGGAAGCAAGAGTGGCGGAAGTCCCACATGAGTGATGGGAGAGGAAGATTGATTTGATAGCGCCTCAGCGCTCAGCAATTTGGAGGGAGATGAAACCACAAGTCCCAGCTGTGAGCACTGCGCACACTCAAGCCTGGCCCGAGGATGGCCCTAGGGGATAATATTTCTCCTCATGACATGGTCTCCTGGCCACAATTCACCTGCCACTGCCCACTCACCCTTCCCATCCCAAAAGCTCCAAGTCATTTGGTGGGGAGCATGAAGCTTTAACTTTCTAGATTCATGTCATGTTACCCACTCTCTGACAGAACCCAGCTTCCATTAAGCCGCTGCTCTTAGCCCAGTCCTCACCCTATACTTCCCAGGTGGCGCTAGTGGTAAAGAACCCACCTGCCAACACAGGAGACATAAGAGATGCAGGTTCGATCCCTGGGTCAGGAAGATCCCCTGGAGTAGGGCACAACAACCTACTCCAGTATTCTTGCCTGGAAAATCCCATGGACGGAGGAGCCTGGAGGGCTACAGTCCACGGGGTCGCAAAGTCGGACACGACTGAAGGGGCTGAGCACACGTGTGCGCACACCCTGTACCACTCTGCCATGTCCATTTTCCTACTCCGGCTCCTGATTGCCCTCAGGAAGACGCTCCCTTTTCTTCTTCTTACAGAAAATTGCACTTCTTTTGAGGTCCAGTCAAAACTGACCACATGTATGAGATCTCATCTTAGGACCCAAGATATGCCAAGCTTTCCTGCCAAAGAACGTACCTCTCAGCAGGGGCCAGGTGGGGGTGGGGGGCAGAAACCCTGAGAGGCTTGAGGCTCAGAGAGTTCCGGTGTCAGACTAGGTCTCCAAGAGCAAGGTGGAGCCCAGAAACCAGGTCAACCTCAGAGTCTTCACTAAGGGCCAAGTTGCCAGTACTCAAGAAGGTTGAGCCCATGGCAGAGCCCTCTGCAGGCTGCTCGCAGGTCTGAAAGCTGTGATGGTCATGGAGGCAGCATTTAAGGAGAGAGCGAAGCATCTATGTGCAAGGAGAGGCGTGAAATAAATAAGCAACAAGACAGTGTGCATTATGCCCATTACCTTGTGATAACCTACAATGGAGTGTAATCTGTAAAACTACTGAATCACTATGCTGTCCACCTGAAACTAATATAATATTGTGAATCAACTGTACTTCAAAAGGAAGAGAAGGAAGGAAGGCAGGGAAGAAGAAAGAAAGAAACGGATATGTGTGCCAAAATACACATTACAAACAAGGTTGTAGCATTATTTCTAACCGGGAAAAAAGGAATGCACTCTTAAAGCCCATCAAAAGGAGAATGGATGAATAAATAGTAGTTTCATTAATCCTGGGTCAGCATGGATAAACCTCAAAAACAGGGAAGTGAGAGAACATGCAGAGGATGCACTGTGATGCCATTTATATAAAGTTTGAAAGCTGGTAACTCCATATCATATACTGTAGGTGGACGCCCATGTGTATAGTAATATGCATAGGGAAACATACATGGGAAAGACAAATACCAGTTTCAAGAAAGGAGGGAGGGGGACTTCCCTGGTGGTCCAGTGGCTGAGACTCTGCATTCCCAATGCAGGGCACCCAGGTTCAGTTCTGGTCAGGGCACTAGATTCCACCTGCTGTAACTAAGAATTTGCATGCCACAACTAAGACCCCACACAGCCAAATAAATAAAACTAAATATTAAAGATGAATTTTAATAAATGATTGGGTATACATAAGATGTAAATTATAGAAGCTCATTCTTAAAAAAAAAAAAAATAAGGAGGGGGGAAGGGGAAATGGCACAGGGGTGAGTTAACAATGTTTCCGTGTTTAAAAAAATTAACTGGAGCAAGGACATCCCTGGCAGTCCAGTGGTTAAGACTCACACTTTCAATGCAGGAAGATGTGGTTCAATCCCTGGTCAGGGAACTAAGATCCCACGTTGCCTCTGCAGAGCAACTAAGCCTGCGCCCCACAGCTAGAGAGCCTGCATGCTGCAACCAAGGTCCGACACATAGTAAAAAAAAAATTTTTTTTAAGTAACTGGAGCAAATATGGGAATTACAGTACCTGTGAATTTGGAATATATTCCCTATGCTCTTTTTGTATGTTCAAAAAGAGACCTCGTGCCAGGGACCAGCTGCAGCTGATTTAGGCTCAGGGGCTGTCGTCAGCCACAGCTGAAACACCAAAGCTCTGACAGGGAATGGATATCAGTCCTTTTGGAGCTCTGGGAGCTTTGGAACTCTGTGCTTCATCTCATATTTTGAGGTCCTCTTCTCTAGTTTTCCCACACAGAGGGCAGGTACCCTGAAGTCCCACAGCCCCTAGCAGTGAGCTCCACGTAGAACTGGACTCAGAAAACTCTTTTTTTAATTTAGTGAAGGTTGTGCTAATATCTGCTGTTAGAGCAAAATGATTCAGTTATATGTATATGCATTCTTTTTCATGTTCTTTTCCATCAGGGTTTAACACAGGATACTGAATTTAGTTCCCTGTTATATACAGTAGGACTTTATTGTTTACCCATCCTGTATGTAATAGTTTGCATCTGCTAATCCCAAATGCCCAATCCTTCCCTCCCCCCACCCCCCACCGACAAACACAAGTCTATTCTCTGAGTCTGTGAGTCTGATTCTCTTGCGTAGGTAGGTTCATTTGTGTGGTGTTTTATATGCCATGTGTAAGCAATATCCTATGGTATTTCAGCAAATGCTTTGTGATCTGACTTCTCTCATTTTTGCTGTGAATGAAACTCAGTCAGTCACCTCATGTGTGTTCCCATTTGGCATAACACACCCTGTCCACATGCATCTCCCTGCAGGCTGCTCAACCCACCTGCGGGCTCACACCCAGCCCCTCAGACCTGCCCACCACTACTTCCCACTAGGCTCAGAAACCTGGTCTCCCGTCGAGGAAACGTTGAGGAAGAGGTTTGGCAGATGTGGAGTGATGCTGGAGAATGAGAGAATTCCGCTTGCTAGAGAAGGAACTTCACTAAGACTTAGTGAGCTGTTCAATGCTGTTTTAAACATCAGAGTTGAAATGCCTGCCAGAAGCTCTCCTTCCGGAACTTTTTTTTTTGATTGGAGCACAATTGCTTCACAATGTTGTGTTTGTTCCTGCTCTACACTGAAGTGAATCAGCTTTTGTAGAAACATATCCCCTCCCTCGTGAGCTTCCCTCCCACCACCTCTAGGTCATCACAGCGCCCTGAGCTGAGCATCCCGTGCTGCATAGCAGCTTCCCACTAGCCATGCATTCTACACACGAGCGTGTATAAACACCAGTCCCAAGAGTTGTATGGCTCAAACTTACGGCGTTAACAGTGAATAAATGCTAGGGGTGAGTAGGGCTTGAGAATCACACACATACACACACACAATAAAAGAGAAGGTGTCACTTGGACAAAGATCGTTGGTTCATCCTAAGACAAGCTTTCATTAATGGTCTATTCTGGGGGAATGGTTCTCAACCATGGCTGCAGGTTAGGTCACCTGGGGAGGTTTTCAGACCACAACCAACATCCAGACCTCAGGTCACTCAAGTCAGGATCTCCAGGAGCACGGCTAGATATTTTAAGGTATCTCCCAAGGCCACTGTGAGGCACGGGGAGGGTCCCCAGGCCACTTGTGCATCCAGCGTGCCACTGAGATGGTCACCAGCAAACAAAGATGAACAGAATGAACCCTGCCCCCAGGGAGCTATGGAATAGTAGTGTGTGCTGGGCCATCCACACACTCCAAGGGGTGTAAGAGCCTGGAAAAGGAAACACCCAACTCTGCTACCAATCATGATGATGAGAATGAACCGGGAAAGGTGAGGAATGAGGAGGACTCCGGGTGACACAGGAAGGTGAGTCCCTCTTGGTGCTGGACAAGAGAATGAATCAACCCCCAGAAGATGAAGAGCTCAGGCTAGGGAAAGGCCTCAAGTGTTCATCGGGTGTCCAGGCAGGATTTTGCTTAAGCCATTCTGAAGGAAGAGAATTTCGTGAACTCCCCCATCCTGAATGGGAGACTTAGCCCTCATCACTGACCCCAGGTTATCGCTGACCTCAAGCTGCAGCCTAAGCCTGCTCTTGCTAGCGGTATTCCTCACCCCATTGCTCCTCAGCTCTCAGGATGCCCCTGGCTCTGGGAGATACATTCAGGCTAATACACAGCATCTCGGGAATGAGCCCCTTCCCATCAAATTGACAAACCTCAGGGAAGGCAGCTCCCACCCCCAGGAGAGCTGAGTCCGCTTTGCAAGGGGGCTGGGAGCAGTGGCTGCTCGTCTTCTCCGCAGCATCTCTCAACTGAACACACAGAACAGGACCTTGTGTGGGGCAGAGCCCAAGTGTGGGGTGGGGGTTATAATGGTTATAATTGGAGCTGCTGTGGTTGAACTCCTGGTGAGTTTGGGAATTGCCAGCTGGGATGTTACCCGAGACATAAGCATCCCCTCATGTGGGGCAGCCAGGCTCACGGCTGGAATTTCAAGCACTTGCTCCAATTGTTTCTGGAGCTGTGGTCATTGGTATGCTCGGCACTTGGTCGTTGACCTGACACTGGGTTCTCATGGTTTGCTCTCCTATCTGGGACTGAGAGCCTTGAATATAACCAACACAGACAGTATCCTATAAAAAGCAGTTGTAAAGACTGGTCTGCCTCCTCCCTGCTTCCCAGGGCCCCAGCTGTGGGGTGAGCCTGGGGCTGGCTGGTTTCCCCACAGTCCTTTTGTGTTGGCTGAAGCCTCCCCTGAACACTTCTCATCAGCTACAAACCAAGGCTGGGGCCCACAGGGATATGAGTCTCCCATGGTCAGACTGGAATACAAATGGAGTTGCCAATTTAAAGATCAGGTTAGATGGCGTGGGATGGGCGGGCCACGCAGAGCAGAAACTCCCTTCCGAAGCTCCATCATTCTACATATGAAAATTCAAGTCACTAACAAGGCTCTGTCTGTTTTCAGCTCCCACCCCCTCTTCCCAGGCCCTTGCCCGAAAAAGGAGAAAGGAAGCTTTAAATCGTCACCCTAAATCCTCTTTTATCCTTGACATAATCTTCAGGATTTGTGCTCCTAGGGACTCAGAGGAATTCTGGTGCCCCGGGGCCCCCTCTGACTCCTGCCAGGGGCCACAAACCACTCCTCACTCCCATCCCTCCACCCCCACACAAAATTGGAAGGAAAAAGCTTGAAGATTTTCCAAACTATAAGTAAACAGGGTGATTGGTATTAAGTAGGAAGACCCAGGTAAACTGAAGTCTTTTCACACACTGAAACTTGGTCATGGTCAGAGCTGATCCCTGTCCTCAGGTACCATGTGAAATGGATTTCTTAGCAGAAGCCCAGCCTACCAAACACTGGCAGAGTCCACGTCACTGGGGGACAGTGTGACATCAAGGCCATCCACTGGTCCCCAACTGATCCATCTTCATAACAGTCACTGCCACATACCAAACAGAGACTAAATGTTCCCTCACATAATCCTTCAGATAACCCCTATGCAGCTTTATAGTTGGGGAAACTGAGCTGCAGAGAGATTGAGTAACTTGCCCAAGGTCACACTGCATACATGGCAGAACCAGGATCAGGTCATCTGACTCAGAGGCCTAGCCTGTAACCACTCAGCCTTAGCGCCACTCACACGTGTGCCTCGGCTCAGCACGCCACGTCATCTCTGCTTGATCACATTCTTCGCCTGGGCCACCACTGAGCCACCGTCTCCAGCTTCCCTCCAGTATTCTCGTCCTTCCTTCCTTCTCATCTTCCCTTCGTCCAGTTGAAACAGCTCCCCTAAATGTATCCCTCCTCAACCAAACCCACCAAGTACTCCTCATACTGAATATAGGCCACTGTGAGCACGTGCAAGGAACCCCAGGCAGCCCTTCCTGCACAGCACCTACCCCTGGGGGTTCCTTACTTTTCTCTTCTTCTTCCTCCTTTCTTCTCTCCCCCTCCCTCTATCGCCCTGTCTCCTTCTCCCCCTCTCTGCCTTCCCAAGCTTTCCACTTACCTTCCCAGCTTTTCTGCATGCCAGCTAGATAGTTTGGAATCAGTGGATCATTCAAAGGAGGTCGCACAAGTTCCATAATCTTCCCCCAAGACCAGTCCTGAGAGACCTGTCCTCATGACAGGGTCAGCCCAGCATTCTCAGGGCCCTACCAGCAGAGGGGGCCCTGCTGCTCTCAGCAGATGGAGTACCTTTTATGAAAAGCACTTTAAGAAGAACTTATTAATAATGTGTTGTCACTGAATTTGTTTACCATTGTTACTTGACATACTGGGCTAAGACCCAGCGAAGGCGGACCTCCCATCTACCCACACAGCCACCTCCACGGGGCACCTCAGTTCAGTCGCTCAGTCGTGTCCGACTCTGCAACTCCATGAATCGCAGCACGCCAGGCCTCCCTGTCCGTCACCAACTCCCAGAGTTCACTCAGACTCACGTCCATTGAGTTGGTGATGCCATCCAGCCATCTCATCCTCTGTCGTCCCCTTCTCCTCCTGCCCCCAATCCCTCCCAGCATCAGAGTCTTTTCCAATAAGTCAACTCTTCTCATGAGGTGACCAAAGTACTGGAGTTTCAGCTTTAGCATCATTCTTTCCAGGAAATCCCAGGGCTGATCTCCTTCAGAATGGACTGGTTGAATCTCCTTGCAGTCCAAGGGACTCTCAAGAGTCTTCTCCAACACCACAGTTCAAAAGCATCAGTTCTTCAGTGCTCAGCTTTCTTCACAGTCCAACTCTCACATCCATACATGACCACAGGAAAAACCATAGCCTTGACTAGATGGACCTTTGTTAGCAAAGTAATGTGAAATGAAAAGCAGAGGCTTTTCAATATGCTATCTAGGTTGGTCATAACTTTTCCTTCAAGGAGTAAGCATCTTTTAATTTCATGGCTGCAGTCACCATCTGTAGTGATTTTGGAGCCCAACGGGGCATGGGGCACCTCAGGAATAATCAATCCTTGCTGCCGACTGGCTGAGCCATCAGCACGTGAAAACTAGTAGCCAATCAGCACTCCCCATAGCTTTTTTGAAAGATTCACACGTGTTTAACGTGTATAAAGCCAAAGAAAAACAGTCCATACAATTCATATGGCCATAGAACCTACAACTCAACATGTACGAAAATAATGTATATAGCAAACCCCACTTGTAAGGATGACATACTCTTTTTAGCTGCCAGGTTTGGGGATTGGAGGAATATCACACACACACACACACACACACACACACACACACACACACACACACACAAAACCAGCATAATGGGAGCTAACTCACAGGGGCCCAAGGTGCAGGTGAGGGCGAGGAGGGGCACAGCTCCCCGGGGAGGAGCTGTGAGGAGGTCCTGAGGCGATTAGAGGCCAAGCCAGAGCTCAGCAGCTTGTCCACCACAGAAGGACATGGTGGAGCCGACCGGTCAGACTCTTGGAGCAGCTGTGCTACTCCAGGAGTTTCGGGCAGTTCTTGGGAAATCCAGCTTCTAGTTGCTATAGTGACTGCTGCCACGCTGGAAACAGGATGAGTTTACTATGGTCCTGGGAGATGCCAATTTGCACCCAGCCATTACTGAGCGCAGGATGATAGTGCTGTGTATGCAAAATCAGGTACGCAGGTAGCTGGACTAGTCCAACACCTTCCCATGGGTGCCCACCTTCAGCAAGAGTCCACTCATGGAGTTTTGGAAATACGTAGAGTGTGATCTTCATGGAGGAGTTAGGATGGGAAGTCAGTGGTGAGGTGGAGCATTGCGCCATCACTCTATTTACTGCAGACGGACACCAACAGGCTAGAGGACGAGATGAGTCCAGTCATTGGAGAACACCCCCACACTTGGTCACACAGCTGATTCCCAAGGCTGCACTTGTCCAAGTAGTCCCCCCACTTTGCTGACTCAGAAGATGGTGATGCTGGCCCTCCTCCTGCCTGACCAGTTCCTTCTCAGAGGGCTTGGAGGCGTTCATGCTACGCGGCCAATACAACATGTCACCAAGGTGGCACTTGACCGCCTCTCTCATCTCCTAGACCACTGGTTCCTCTTTTTCCAGAGAGTCTTAGGCACAGGGTTCTCCAGGCCTTTTATTGAGGACTGTGAGAGGCTTCCTATTCCCAGAGTCCAGTCTGCTGGGAGCGATTGAAAATCTTTGTGGAATAGTGGGGCAGGTAATGGGGTATCGACTGGGATGTAGCCAGAAAAACTGGTCTTGAGCCGCTCATGAACGGTCAGGTGAGCAGTGGGGTCTGCCTACAGCATATTCTGGAAGAGGCAGTTATGTGCTTGGGAAAAGTGCATTCATTCTTCTTGATCCAGAAGTCAGTAAGTTTTAGGCAAGAGATCTCAAAGGTGAGCTGCCCTTATTAACATGATGCACCCAGTGGATCCCATGACCACCTGGAAACGCTGCCTTTTCTTGCTTAATGCCTCAAGAATTGTTTGTTGTTGTTCAGTTGCTAAGTAGCATCCGACTCTTTGGCTCCTCTGTCCATGGGATTTCCCAGGAAAGAATACTGGAGTGGGTTGCCATTTCCTTCTGCAGAGGATCTGCCCAACCCAGGGATCAAATTCAGGTCTCCTGCATTGGGAGGCAAATTGTTTACCACTGAGCTACTAGGGAAGCACTAGGTATTTAGATAGGCTCTTCTGCTCCCCAACATAGTCATCTTTGGTTGCCAGTCCAAATGTCCTATTTTCACCTCCAGATCCTCATTCAGGAAGACTCTGCCCAGCTTGAGATCCTGGTGAACAACCCGGTTTGGGTGCAGTCAAGGACTGTCTTGAATGCATAGACTTCCCTGGTGTCTCAGATGGTAAAGCATCTGCCTACAATGTGGGAGACCCAGGTTCGATCCCTGGGTTGGGAAGATCCTCTGGAGAAGGAAACAGCAATCCACTCCAGTACTCTTGCCTGGAAAATCCCATGGATGGAGGAGAGTTGTAGGCTACAGTCCATGAGCTCGAAAACAGTCAGACACGACTGAGCGACTTCACTTTCACTTTCAAGGACTATCTGCCGCAGGTAGCGGCGGGTCTCATCCTGGCTCGTGGATTTCCTCCACTGATGTAGCTCCAAGAGAGATCGCCAACAGCAGAGCCCCAACATGACCAACATGAAGTTCACATCATCGAAAAAGCTGTGGAAGCCTCAGACTAGATGCTGGCAGGCAAAGGGGCAGTGAATAGACCTCTCCAAGGTCATCGTCACCCTCTGGTGTGGCCTGAGCTGCAGTGACTTTGGTAGATCTTGCTTGCAAATGCCTCCTTGGGGTTTTCATCAAGATAGAGATGCCAGAGCACTTGGCGAAGCTGCTCTTCCCCCAGAAAGTGGCCTGGGAGACTGCGCAGCCCACCGCATGGGTCCATTAGGCCTTCTGGGATCTCTTTTGCCTGCTGGATGTCCATAGGGACCTTGGGAGCCTCAACTCCAAGGATCCAGTCTTTCCCCAGGTGGGCTGGTGCCCCAGCCAGCCTCTCTGCAGCGCCGCCTCTCTTGTGTTCCTGGGAGCTGTTCCTCCGACTAGGCAGGGTCTGAGCAGCAGTTTGACGCCATTAGGCTTCTCCCTGAATCAAATGCTGCTGTGAGAATGCTCTTCTCACTCTTTCTCTCCCTCCTTTTTTTTTTCCCCCTCCCACTATTGGGGAGGAAGACATGAGGCAGCAGTGGCTTGGATTCTCCAGGTACCCTGGGCAGCCTGGTCCCATGCCCCACACCCCACGCCCCACAAACCCAGCATCTAGTCCCCAGACTGGGTTTGTTTCCTCTGGCAGAGGGGAAGTCAAAGGAAGGTGGTTTTATCAGATTAACTCTGACTGATAAAAACATAGTCTCCCAGCCTCTGGGAGCAAGCCGACCCAGCTGCCTGTGTACCCAGCGGTTTCCAGGCTGGTGGGCAGTTGTTTTTCCTCCAAAGCCTTGGCTAGCTCCACATCTCACCCGAGGGCTGCGGTTTGGGGAATGTTTTGAGTTGAAATATTCAGGCCCCTCGCGGTACTCGGAGTTCTGAGACCCTTCTGTGCTAAAAGGAAAAATGAAAGGTCTATTTAGAAACTGCTAACAATTCACAGTGTAAAGAAAAGGCCACAATTCGGCAGCTGACGGGCTGGTGTTCTAAGGGTGGTCCCAGAGACGCTGGCTGCATGGCAGTCGTGGCCCCCACTCTGGATATTCCATCTAGAAGACCCCCTACTAGTGGGGGCAGTGCTTCCAGAAAGCCTCTCCCTGGCTTTTTCTGGGCCCTTCCCCGAACATGCTCCTCCTGGGGACTGTGGTGTGCTTGGGCCATGAATGAGACCACTTTTCCTAAATCAGATGAGCTTTGCTCTTGACAAAGGAAGGAAAGGTGACTACTGGGGAATACCTGAAACTGCTTCTCTTGGGTTTGAGTTGCGAGGTTTTTAGCTATCACAGACGTAGACACAGTTCTCCCGAGGGAGAAAACTGCCTTTCCTCTAAAGGACAAAACACACTCTGGGTGTTTTTTTGCCACCAGAGGTGCCCACTTCAGCACAGTAGTGCAGCGCTGCCCAGCAGAGCCACGAAGCAAAGGATACAGCCTCTCTCCTCACATTCCTCTGTCTAGTCGGAAACACAGGTAAGAAAGAGCTATTGAGACGGATGGAAATAAATGACTGGAGAATACTTCCCACTCCTTAATGAATTCTGCCTTTTATCTCCCAGTGCAATCTAAGCTCCACGAGGGCAGGGACCTCATCTTACTCACCACTGGATTTCCTGTACCTAACCCTGCCGCTGGCACGTCGTAGACCTTCAAGAAATACCTGTTGGGGAATGAATGAATGGAAGTCATGTTCCTTGTCATAGCCCCAGCTCCCGGCATAGCACTTGGCTCAGTAAATTCTTGATAAAAGAAGAACAAATGAACAAGAGTGTGTCAGAGCAGGGCTTTAAAGTATAAACGAGTTAACCAAAAAAGGACTGAAAAGGAAAGGGGCAGGAGATGCCTCGGGCAGAAAGGATGACATTGACAAAGGCAAGCACAGATGTGCAGTCTCCAGGGAAATTGTTGGAAGCAGCCCAACATTTTACCTGAAAATAAATTTAAACAAAATTTTGCAGAAAAGCAGCAGAGGACAGCTTCCCTTGTGGCTCAGTGGTAAAGAATCCACCTACCAGTGTAGGAGACACAGCTTTGATCCTTTGGTCAGGAAGATCCCCTGGAGAAGGAAATGGCAACCCACTCCAATAAACTTGCTGTGGAGAATCCCATGGACAGAGGAGCCTCTCAGGCTACTGTCCACGATGTCGCAAAGAGGAGACACAACTTAGCGACTAAACAACAAAAAAGCAGAAGACCACCTAGGTGCTCTTTTTTTAAAAATGTTGAACATTTAATAAACTGCCATATAACATGGAGGAGTGTTATACAGCCATTAGCACAATGAAGATGGCCATTTTTTGTGTATTTCTAAATAATGCATAAAGTGAGCAGCAGAACACAATAAAGCCTATGCATCATCACTGTCTTGTGGCCAAATCAACAGTTGCATTTGGCTGCTGGATGCTGTAACTTTTCAAAATGTTTATATATTTTTAATAGATTGTCTTGTCAATGTTTTTAAATAGACAAAAGAAGGATGTGGTCAACAGTAAAAGTCCCTAGTGCCAAGTCCCAGGGAAGACATTCTAGGTGAGGAAAGGGATTCTATTTACATTTCTTTATTTTCTTGGGCTCCAAAATCACTGTGGATGGTGACTGCAGCCATGAAATTAAAAGACACTTGCTCCTTGGAAGAAAAGCTATGACAAACCTGGACAGCGTGTTAAAAAGCAGAGACGTTAAGGAGCCTGGTGGGCTCCAGTCCATGGGGTCGCTAAGAGTCGGACACGACTGAGCGACTTCACTTTCACTTTTCACTTTCATGCATTGGAGAAGGAAATGGCAACCCACTCCAGTGTTCTTGCCTGGAGAATCCCAGGGACAGGGGGAGCCTGGTGAGCTTCTGTCTATGGGGTCGCACAGAGTCGGACACGACTGAAGCAACTTAGCGGCAGCAGCAGCAGCTTTGGATCACATGCCCATTCCAGAACAATCTCTGTCACTATTGACCAGCCCGAGTCAAGGGCCCTCCCATGATGAACAACACCTTGACTGCCAGATCTAGAAGAGGAGTGTCCTCCAAAAGGAAGAGATGCAGAGGAAAATCAGACCACACATCACCCCACGGCAGTCTTGCCGGTGTCCCAGGCAGCCAGGTGCCAGGTATGGACATGCTGACATCACATCTGCAATCAGCACAGGAGAAGGTAAACTTTGAATACACATTTTTTGTGTCTTACTGTAGGCTCTCTTCTGGGATTTGGTTTCTTCACCTGTCAAATGTGTATGTTGGGCTAAGTTCACCTTTAAAAATCTCTTGTGGGAATTCCCTGGCAGTCCCGTGGTCAGAACTCTGCCTTTTCACTGCTGAGGGCATGGGTTCAATCTCTGGTCAGGGAACTAAGATCCCCACAAGGCTTATGGCCTGACCAAAAAAAGAAAAAAAGTTCCTTGAAAATATGACATTCTAGTATTTCTGAGATATTCACACTTAAAAGTCTTGCTCCCATCAGAATAATGGAAATGTCAGCTTCCTTGGTTAATTCAGGAGGTAGTTTTGAAAATTTTAACTTGTGGTTGTCGTTCGTTTTAAAAACACTTAATCTATTGTTTTGCAAAGAAATCTTATCTTTTTCCCACTGAACGTTTTTCAGTCTCACTCAGAATCTCAATTATTGGAATCATCATCTTTGAAAGAATAAGATATTTGGGAGCAAAGCATTTTAGATCCATCCCAATTTTTTAATTCTTAGGCCCAAGCCTTTTCTTATTTCTAATCGATCCAAGAAGCTGTGGAAAGGGAAATCATTGCTCCCTTAGGTTATCTGGGGACCCCTTGACCATGGTAGAGAATAGAATTCCAGAAGGCAGGAATCTCTGAGCCAGAACTTGTTACTGTGCTGTGTCTGTTGAGTATCCATGATATACTTATGAAGTGCAAGGAAATCAGAATCACAGACACCTTAGCCCTTCGGGGGTGTGGGACTCTGTGCCTCCTGACACACGTCCAGCTGCCCACCCCCCACCACCACCACCACTACCACCCTCACCAACCTTGGGCCAGGGCAGCACAGGTGCAGAAAAGAGGACGCAAAGAAGCAAAATGTCTTAGGCAAGGTCAAGGGCTAGATGGTAAAACTTGAATTTTTAAATTGGAGAATAATTGCTTTACAATGTTGCATTAGTTTCTGCTGTACAACAGCATGAATCAGCTGTATGTGTACATATAACCCCGACCTCCCACTCACCATCTCACCTCCCAGGCGATCACAGAGGACAGAGCTGAGCTCCCCTCTAGTTCTCCTTCAGCATGATCTTCTTCTGTGTCCCCTTCGCCTCCAGCCACCTTCAGAGCCTCCTTCTCTAAGCCCTGAAACCAAGCCCAACGCTTCCTCACCTTCAGCTCCCAAGACCTGCTTGGCAGTGCCATGACCCTGACCACCAGCCACACTGGGGCTTTCAGTCTTGCCTCCCACAAGCATCTGGAGCGGGCTGGTCACTTCCAGGCATCTGTTGTGCTTGCAGAGAAAGCCCTTTCCTTAACCCAAGCCTCACAATCCAAATGTCTGACTTGGCGAGGGATCCTCTAACAGCCAAGCCTTTGTTTCATTAGGGAGCTTATCCCCGCCACCACATGCTCTGTCTGAGGCTCCCCGCCCACAGCCACACTCCCCTGCACACAGTGGAAGACCTGTGCCTTTCTTTCACAGCCCTGGAGATGAGACAGTGGATGCTGGGGCCGCCTGCCAGTCCCTGGGGCTGCGGGAACCTCCCCAGGCTGGCGAGGGTGACCGGCAAGGTCAGCAGCCAGGTCGATCCTGGGCCACAGGGCCCGCCACTTGCTTGATGTTTTCTTAATCACTGGTCCAGAGAAGGGCTGACGTGACTTCTCCTGGAACCCCCACCCCTCATATCCAGCATGTGGAGCCCTGTACCAAGGTCACAGGTGTGGAGCCTTAGACCAAGGTCACAGGACAAAAATTTCTGGAATTAACCAGGCCCCATAGCAACTGTTGGAGAAGGCAATGGCAACCCACTCCAGTACTCTTGCCTGGAAAATCCCATGGATGGAGGAGCCTGGTGGGCTGCAGTCCATGAGGTCGCTAAGAGTTGGACACGACTGAGCGACTTCACTTTCACTTTTCACTTTCATGCATTGGAGAAGGCAATGGCAACCCACTCCAGTGTGCTTGCCTGGAGAATCCCAGGGACGGGGGAGCCTGGTGGGCTGCTGTCCATGGGGTCTCACAGCATCGGATACGACTGAAGCGACTTAGCAGCAACAGCAGCACAGCAACTGCTACCATGAGCCTCCTGATCTAAACCAGCCAGTTCCCCGACTCTATATTAAGTAAAACACCTGCCCTATTACCCACCCTATAGCATCCTTGCCGATCACCTAATGCCACCCTCCCAGTAGGAATTTTCTGTCATGAGGCTATAAAAATTGGCTACTAGGCTTCAAGAGGGGACGACTCTCCTTTGAGCTGGCCCACCGTTCCAGCAGCATCTCCCACTCTAATAAACTCTATTTTCCTCTCGTTCTGCTGCTTCATGTCTGGAAATTCTTTTCCAGCCCGTGCACAGACTACACGACACAACAGTATCTTATTCCTCAAAGATCAATGGGCTTCCTTCAATGGGCTTGAGTGGCCAAGGCCTGATACAGCAACAAAAGCTTCCCAACTTGAGAGGAACCCCCAGTCATTCTTCCAGAAAGACTAGTACAAACCATAGCTATCTGCCCGTTTCTTTATTTTTTTCATTCATAAAAATATTTATTAGACTCTTGCTAGGTTCTTGGCAAATTAACAAAGCTCACGTGCATTTTCAGAACCTTCATTGTCTGCATAGCTCAAAGCCCATCAAAAATACTCCCTATCCAGGAAGCCTCCCCTAGAATTTCTATTTTAATTCAATTTCACAGGACACAGAACTCTGAAGGATTTGTGGCTCACTGCTGTCTCCTCCACTCAGGCCCTGCATTAGTGACTGGCACCTCAGCTAAGCCTATTAACTCTAGACTAGGAAAGAAACAGAAATCCAGAAGTGGGAGTTTCCAGTTCTTTGCTCCCTATGCAGATACCTCCAACCCATCAGCCTTTTGAAGCCCATCCCTTCCCACAGGACATCTCTGCCCTCCATCACAGAGTACTTTCCCATGAAACCCATGGTGTCTTTGGCCTGCTGATTCTGGCCTTCTGAACATGATAATAAGATTAGTCTGCTTTTTCTCTTTGGTTCCACTGCAGTGGAACATCTCCAACTGGGGGACCAGGGATCAAACCCATGCCCCTCTGCAGTGCAAGAATGGAGTCTTAACCACCGAACCAGCAGGGAAGTCCCAGATTAGTCCTCTTGTGGTGTTCTTTAGTCCCTAAGTCATCTCTGACTCCTTTGCGAACCTGTGAACTGTAGCCCGTCAGGCTCCTCTGTTCCTAGGATTTTCCAGGCAAGGATACTGGAGTGGATTGCCATACCTTCCTCCAGGGCCAGATTAGTCTCCCTAACAAAGCACCATGAGGGTTCCTAGCACTGACTGGGAAGGATGCATTAACTACCCACTGATGACAGGATTTTTTTCAGCCATTCATCAAGGATTTGTTGAGCACCTACTCTACTATTAATAATTACTCTGCAAGACCCTGGGGATATAAAAGTGATCAAAATAGAATTGCAGTCTAGATGGGAAGACAAAAATAGACAAGGAAAATAATACGTGAGATCAGCCTTGTGCCAGGCACGTAGAAAAGGAGCACTTAGGCTGGCCTGAGAGGCGTTCGCCAGGCCAGTGGAGGTAAGACAGATAACCTGAATGGAACCTCCCATGCCTGCGTTCAAGGTCTGTGGGCTTCTGTCCTCCAAGCTCTCCCCACTATGTGCATCTGCTCTGAGGATGCCACTTCTCCACCAACTTCAGCACCTTGGCCCCTCTGTCTTCCTCCTTCCTCCTCTAGTCTGAATGGTTTCTCCAGCTGTTTAACTTAAATCTACAACTAAACAGTGAGTTCCAGCAGGGCCAGGCTGGCAGTCTTCGAGTCAAGTTCAGCATCATGGTCTGCAGGGGACTGATCTATGTGTCACACTTTAAGTGCCCAGGGTAAGTACACTAGCAGAGATGGTCAGTGGTACAGCCGTGCAATAGCTGCCCAGCTAAAAATGACATTTCCCCACCAAGCAGAGGCCATATACGCATGGAACAGAGGAGGAGTTGGGCCTTCCAGATCTGGGTCTTCATGTTGCTGCTCATACTCTCCTCCATGCCCTTGTCCCTCTGCTCCTGGCCACACGAGGCTGTCGCTCTGCTTTGATCATGACCTACAAAACAAATCCACATCCAGATCCCTTAAGCCATTGTGTGGTAGGCTTTCTTTGTCAGAGCAACCCAGTCTTACCTAGCCTCAATATGACAGACAGCACATCAGGTTTCTAGCTTCCTCTGCAAACATGGAAAATCTAGCAATGCTATGCCTGCAACCCTGTGGGGCCACAGTCAGTAGGCACAGACCCCCAGTGTCCAGTGAGGCCAGGAGCCAATGCCCCTGCCCCTTGAACTCTTGTTTTTCTGCTTCTTTACTCTTTCCCATGAACTGCCTGATCCTTGCAGGCACTTTCGTTTCCAGAAGCATTTTAGCCTCCGAACAGAACACAAGATTCAGGAAGTCAATCCTACTGCTGGGCATACACACTGAGAAAACCAGAATTGAAGGAGACACGTGTACCCCAATGTTCATCGCAGCACTGTTTATAATAGCCAGGACATGGAAGCAACCTAGATGTCCATCAGCAGATGAATGGATAAGAAAGCTGTGGTACATATACACCATGGAGTATTACTCAGCCATTAAAAAGAATACCTTTGAATCAGTTCTAATGAGGTGGATGAAACTGGAGCCTATTATACAGATGAAGTAAGCCAGAAAGAAAAACACCAATACAGTATACTAACACATATATATGGAATTTAGAAAGATGGTAACAATAACCCTGTATACGAGACAGCAAAAGAGACACTGATGTATAGAACAGTCTTTTGGACTCTGGGAGAGGGAGAGAGTGGGATGATTTGGGAGAATGGCATTGAAATAAGTATAATATCATATATGAAATGAGTCGCCAGTCCAGGTTTGATGCCTGATACCGGATGCCTGGGGCTGGTGCACTGGGATGACCCAGACGGATGGTATGGGGAGGGAGGAGGGAGGAGGGTTCAGGATGGGGAACACATGTATACCTGTGGCGGATTCATTTTGATACATGGCAAAACCAATACAATATTATAAAGTTAAATAAAATAAAAATAAAATTATTAAAAAAAAAAAAAGAAAGTCCCATGCCTGATGATCCGTCTGCCTGGCTTCTCTCTAGAAATCTGTCCTGTTTTAAAGCCTAAATCAGACATTTCACCCCAGGTTTAGGACCTGGAGCAGACCTAATGTCTTCCCCACAACAAATATTCTACAATATCCCCTCTGCTGCTGCTGCTGCTAAGTCACTTCAGTCGTGTCCGAGTCTGTGCGACCCCAGAGACGGTAGCCCACCAGGCTCCGCCATCCCTGGGATTCTCCAGGCAAGAACACTGGAGTGGGTTGCCATTTCCTTCTCCAATGCATGAAAGTGAAAAGTGAAAGTGAAGTCGCTCAGTCACGTCTGACTCTTAGCGACCCCATGGACTGCAGCCCACCAGGCTCCTCCATCCATGGGATTTTCTAGGCAAGAGTACTGGAGTGGGGTGCCATTGCCTTCTCCAACAATATCCCCTCTACATCCCTGAAATTAAACTAATATTAAATAGTAATCAACTGGATTCTCCGGGCAAGAATACTGGAGTGGGTTGCCATTTCCTTCTCCAGTTAATTAATAAATGATAAAAACTAATAATTAAATTTGATATTAATTAAATTAAACTAATACTACACACCATTTTAAAAATCAACATAATGTCCTAATGTAATACAAAGGCAAAATAAAGCCAGAGTCACTTAGAATAACATCATATGTGTTTCAGTATTTAGAGGTTTGGTGCAACTCTGTCAGGAGCCAACAGGAAGTACTCAGGTCCTCTGGCGGGGAAATCTGGCAGCTGCAGATGCAGACTGCCACAGGTATGTGGTTTTGGTAACAAACACCACAAGCGTCACTGCTAGCAGGGATCTAATTCCAAAAGGAGGTGAACAATTCTTGGTAAAGTGAAAGTGATGTCGCTCAGTCGTGTCTGACACTTTGCGACCCCGTGGACGGTAGCCCATCAGGCTCCTCCACCCATGGGATTCTCCAGGCAAGAATACTGGAGTGGGTTACCATTTCCTTCTCCAGGGAATCTTCCCAACCCAGGGATCAAACCCAGGTCTCCCACATTGCAGGCAGACACTTTAACCTCTGAGCCACCAGGGAATCTTGGTAAAGCCCCAAACAAAACAAAATTCTGTCTTTCCTTGATTTTCCACAGCCGTTAAAATCAAGTTTTCCTGGAGACTCCCCGGGTGGTCCAGTGGCTAAGACTCTGTGCTCCCAATACAGGAGGCCCAGGTTTAATCCCTGATCAGGGAACTAGATCCCACCTGCCGCAACTGAAGATTGCATAAGCAGCAATTAAGACCCAACACGGCCAAATAAATAAAAATAAAATTTTTAAAGAGCATTGGAAATGGTAAATATAAAAGACATATCTGAGTAAATATAAAAGACTTATTTTTTAAAAAATCAAGATTTCCTAGAAAATGTCATGCTTCAAGTTTGAAAACTTGAAACAAATACTTTGTGCTGATGAGTGAAATGGAGTTCAGATGTACTCTGAGACCATTCCAAATATATCCTCCACGGAGAATGCATAGAGGGCCCCCAGCAGTCATGCAGGGCAGGGGCAGTTCTTGGTTGGGGACACCAGCCAGAGAATTTCAATCTGTTTAGCATCTCTGCCCTTTCCCCAATAAGCGCTGAGATCACCCCCAGCCCACTGCTAAGACAACCAGACACACCTGGGCATTTCCAAAGCCCTCCTTCCAGCAGGTGTTTCCTGAACGAGAATCCCTTCTTCAGACCACACATATGCACAGGGAGGCAACGGCGATGTCAAAGCAAATATGAATATGACTCAAGGCATCACCTCCTCTTGCTGTTCTGTGACTGTCTGGAGCTGGGAGGCTTGTGTTCAGCAAAGGCCTGAGAGGCGGTCGGAAAGGACTGTGATGGGACCCTCGGTGAGTGCGCTGCTGGGAGAGGAGTGGGAGGTGGCCACCTTCTCCCTGTGCCTCTGGACTTCATTTCTGTGTTTGTGAAAAAGAGGTATGCATAAAACGAGAGTCCAAAACAGAATGAAATTCAGTTCTCCCATCCCTCTCATTGCCTGCCTATTAATAGTCTCTTGGAACAAGTCACGTTGAGACGTTTACTCACTGCCTGTGAGAGTGTGTTCACTTGAAATAGTTCCTGAGCCATTTTTCTCAGCTTCTGTGATGCTGGGCAGCCAAGAGAGACACCATTTCTCAAAGAAAGGTGTGTGTGGCCAGGTTCCACCTGGATTGGGGTGAAGCCTGGAGTCAAGACACCAATCAGCTCCTCAGAAACTTAGAAAACGAGGAGCATAAACACTTCATCCTCTGGACCCTTCCCCAGGGACCACCCTCTTGGTTTCTCCTCATTGAAGAAACCGCCTACTTTCTCTTCAGGCCTAGGTGTTGCCTAAGCTCTTACAGGACTCCCTGTGGCCTCTGGAAAAGACTTCAGTGCTACGACGTGTGCCATGGAGGGACAGAGACAAACAGAGCAAGGTGCCCTTCTCCGGGACCTTCCTTGGTCCTTAGAGCTGATCCCCTGTGGGCAAATGCCTCCCTTTCCTCATTTCATGCCATTCTACCACCTCATTTGCTCCCCTGTCCAAAGTCATTTTTAACTGTCTGACCAGGAAGGATTTGACCTGACAGGACAATTAAATATTCATACCCTGATTGAAGAGTCTGTGCAAAAATCAATTAAAAATAGGACATGTGGAGATGAGATGTTTTCAATCTTTTTTTTTCCTTTCTGTCAGGAAAGCTGTGGAGCTCAGATGCCAATGCCCTGTGGCTGGGGTGGGTCCCAGAAGGCGTTCACACCTTCTGACAGCTGGGTACACAGTCTCCACCCTCGTCTCCTGGGGCAGCTGAAGGGGCTGATACCACCTTTGTCCCTCCAAGAGGAAGAGCAGGCACCTGAGCACAAACCTGCCCCCTGCATCCGTCTTCACCAGGATGAGCTACCGCCCTCTCTGAGCTTCCGTTGAGTGCCCCCTTTCATCAGATGTTTGTTATTATTTGCTAGATTGGCTTGCACCTTGTTCTAGAGTATGAGAGAAGGGAATGGCAACCCACTCCAGTATTCTTGCCTGGAGAATCCCACGGACAGAGGAGCCTGGCGGGCTACAGCCCGTGGGGTCGCAAAGAGTTGGACACGACTGAACAGCTAACACACACCAGATGAGGGAACAACACACGGAAGGCAGGAACTGACCTCTCCAGCTTCCCACACAGATCCCCAGCCAGTCCCTGGAATCTGGAGCACATCTAATAGATGTTTGCACAAAGAATCAGGAGGGCAGAAATCTGCCGCTTCATTACCACTTCCTGTTTCCAATGGTCAATCAGTTGAATAGCAATTAAAAGTTCAATTCTTCCACTTCCTTCCAGGTCAACTTGAGGTGGCATAGGAGTGACTCCAAGAAAAGTCCAGAACAAGTGAGGATTTATTTCTATAAAGAAGCAGAGAGGGCAGCTCATCCCAGATCCCTGACATGATGTGGTTCTTAGGTAGATGGACCCCAAGATAAATTCATTGCCAAAAAAGATCAGAAAAAGCAACAAGATTAGCCAGCAAAATAAAAGCTATGGGTCATTCTGTGGTCAAGAAATCCACTTAACAGCCTTTAATTTGTCATTTCCCAAATGTTGTTTTGTGGAAATGTATTTAACATCCTTCAGAATCAGGCAAAAGCTGGCCAGCAGATCTCTAAGTTCCCTTTCAGCTCGAGAATCCCATAGTTTTAGATCCTGGAAAAGGCCTGGCAGGAACAAGGAATTTGAAGTCAGAATAAGCTTAATTTCAAATATTGCATCTTGTTAACTGAAAAAGCTGGATGATGTCAATGTCTCAGTGCCTCAGTCTTCTTATCTGTGAAATGGGGATGATAATAGCATCTGTATCATTATGCTGCTTTGAGGGTCAAATTAGGAAACCAAATGTATGCTAAGGCAATTTATAAACTGGACATGGCATAATTATAGTAGCTATTACTAGTATAAATTAATAACAAAATACCTAATTCTAATAATTAGAATTTGAACCTGAAAAATCTTTTATCTCCTAGTCATTTGCTGGAAACTGGTTTCCCACAGCCCTGCCTGCTCTATAGATACATTTTTTAAATAAGGCAAATACCCTTGACTTCTTTCTCTTTCTTTTTCAGATCCATACCTTCCGTGTCATTTCAATTGAGTATTTGGGCTGGGAAAGGAAATACATTAAAAACAAACAAATGATTGGTTCTATGCTGTGAGCCTCTGGTTGAATGAGTTTGGGGCTTTTCATTCAATGCCAAAGGCTGGTGGTCAAGTTAAAAACAGGGTGCAAGACAAGGGAGACTCTGATGGAGAAGAAATTCATTGCAGAGAGCCAAATGCCACTACAGCAAATCCAATACTGATAGTTGTAAGACACAGTTCTTCGGGGGGGAAAAATTGTCCTGCCTCCCTGAACATCTCTTCCCAGTTAGAAAGAATGTTGCTTTTTCACACCGCATGCTGGTACTTGGTGAAATATACAGTTATGCCATGAAAATAATCACATCCCAAATCCTTCCACCTTGTTTATTTTCCTTTTTTACTCAAACCATGACTTTTGGCCAATTTAATAGTACCTTCAATTTGTACCCTGTTTTTAGGGTTTTTTTTAATTGTTTCTTTAATGATACAGTGAAGCTGAAGACCCAATATCGAGTCTGCACAAGGCAACTTTCTAATTGATTTTTTTCTGTAAGACTATTTCAGGTTCTGATTGAGTCACTGACTTCACGTTGAAGGATATTCTCAACAGGCTGGTCCTCAGCAGCAGCTGGGATTCCTCAGAGAAATCGTTATGACTGTTAAGAAATGAAGTAGCTCTCCTCCCAGGGGTTTCCCAGGTGGCACTAGTGGTAAAGAACCCACCTGCCAATGCAGGAGACAAAACTGACGAGGGTTTGATCCCTGGGTCAGGAAGATCCCCTGGAGGAGGGCATGGCAACCCACTCCAGTACTCCTGCCTGGAGAAATCCCCATGAACAGAGAAGCCTGGCGGACTGCAGTCTATGAGGTTGCAAAGAGTCAGACACGACTAAAGGGACTTGGCATGCATGCACTCCTCCCAGGGCAAGATGTGTACCTGCAGGGAGAAAGTGATGGCAGCAGCATTTCGAAAAGATGGTTTCCTCCATTTTACTAGATTTATGATGTAAAATCAAAAGCCCAGGTTCTGTATTTCTAAAATGTTCTGGTTGATAAAATTCTGCTCACAACGTTTTTTTCCTTTCGATTTTATGAAAAATGTGATGCATTAGCACAGGGGAGAAAATAAAACCTCTCAGTTTTGCTGAACCCAGAAAGATTTCATTCAGCAGAACCTGTTTGCAAGAAGTTGGACAAATCTCTCCAAAATAAAATAGTTGCCGTAGTAAACTGTTCAAAAATGAGCTCTCTGGGGGAAAAAGAAAAACAAAACCTGCAAAGATAGTCTGTTGTTTCATCATCTGCTAATTTTACCCCATTGAGTTTCATATCCTATTTTTAAATGGTTTCACCTTAAGATGACGAAGCAGAGCTTTGAAATTAATATGGAGTACGTTATTTTGTGTATTAAGTTTGTCTCTTAATTAGTATCAGATCAAAAAAATGTTAGTACGTATGCTTAGTCCTTTATTTTCCAATCAATTCTTATGTTTTTATTATGTCATTTTAATTTTCCCATTTCTCAAATGAGGAACCTCATTTTTAGAGTTTAACTCTTTAGCCCAAAGCTGTGTGGTAACAACAGCCTTGGTATTGAGTCCAGCGCTATCTGATCCTAGGACCTGTGTACGCCCTTTGTATCATGTGCTGACTTTCTCACAGCTAACAATTCAGGAATATCGAATTCTGAAACAGAAAGGAACCTCAGAGATCATTTGAAGAAAACTCCACTTTATATGAGAAATTGGAGCCCAGAGACATGAAATAGATTTATTCAAATTATTTATTTATTTATTCAAACTTATTCAGATTCACATCATTATTTAGGTAATAAGAGCCATCACTTCTCCGCAACTTCTGATTTTTCTGTCAGAACTTTTCTGGCACAACAAGCACTCAGTGTGAGCTTTTGCTGGAATTTCCCCTCCCAAATGAAACTAGCTTTATCATAATATGTAATACACATGTATAATACACATATATATGTACATATGCACACATATATTAATATATGAATAATAAAATAGCATTCATGCTACAGAGATCTGTTTCCACACAAAACACTCGGACACCAAATGTGTGGGTTTTCCCTACCAGGCAATTCTCCAGTTCTCTTTGGAAACCAAACAAGTATCCTACCATCTACTGCAATTCTCACACTAACTACCTGGAGTGAGTACAGACCCCAGAGTTTAAGGGCTCAGTCCCCCAAGACTCCCCTTACCCCCACTTAAATGCCTCACAATTAGTATGTCCCCAGGTTACCCACACTTCTGTCTGACTTGGCTACAAATCACAGGTTCCCATAACCCCTTTCTTCTCAGGTTTGAAAATTTGCCATTAATAAATGGCTCTCAGAACTCAGGGGAATGTTTTACTTAATATTACCTGTTTATTATAAAGAATACAAATGAACATCCAAATGAAGAAATATAGAAGACAAGGTCTGGAAGTGTCCCGAATACAAGAGCTTCTTCTGACCCCAAGGATTTTGCAGTATACCACCCTCCTGGCATATGGATGCAGTTTCCAACCCAGAAGCTCTCTGAATCCCAGTTTTTTGTTTTTGCTGTGCCATGTAGTTTGTGGGATCTTAGTTCCCCGACCATAGATTGAACCCATGACCCCTGTAGTGGAAATCAAATCCTAACCACTGGACTGCCAGGGAATTCCCCTGGACTCCATTGTTTAGAATGTTTATGGAAGTTTTATTTCTTATGCACGCTTGATTACATCACTGGCAATTAGTGATTAATTCAATTCCCAGCCCCTGTCTCCTGGGAGGTTAGAGAGGAGCCAGTAATATGTGAACCCTCCCAGCACCCAGACCCTATGCCTCTGAGCCTGGTGACATGGAAGCAAGCCTGCTGCGTGCATCTGTTCTTCAACTCCTTCCCACAGCCTTCTCCTTGAGCAAGGACTTCTCTCCAACCGTGCATTTCTTATCCACTTCCACTAAGAGGTCCTAGTCACTCCAGGTGACAAGTGTCCCCACCTCCTGCACTTTAATCCTCTAATCCAGTTATTTCTGTTTTAGGAGCATAAACAAAACTCTTCTGTTTGCCCTTTTGGTTCTGCATTGCTTCTATTTCCCTATTCCTCTTTCCAGTTAAAAGTAGGAGAAATCAGACCAGGATCTCAGCCTCTGCTCATCAGTTTCCATTTTTGCAAAATCGACTAAGGCTACACAAGACCTCAGAAGCATTTCCTGCAGGACTGCACCACTTTGGGAAGCAGCAAAGCTTGTCTTTGGGTTGTTCCTACCAGTGGTGTGCTGAGAAAATATATACATACACAAACAAACAAATAGCCCTGATTTGTACCTTTTGCTGATTTCCAATTTTTGTGGTATAAATGTTTCTACTATGATAGATTTCAAGCTACAACCTTTACCATCAGTATGCAAAGTTATTGAGTAGTTAACAGCTGCTTTCGAGAGCCTGTAAGAGCTGGCTCCAGCACATCCCTGGCAGGGCTGCCCTCCAATTCTCAGGGTGCCCCCTGTGAAGGCCCATCTTGCACTGTCATTGGCTGACACGATTCTGTCATTACCTAGCATTCACTGTGGTCCACACTCTCCTGGGGACATTGCATAATTGATCTAATTTAAGCCTCACAAAATTCACTATCTCTAGCTCCATTTCATACGTCATAGTTACTTCTGGGGGATTATCCCCCTCCAATTGGCCTGAACAAGATGTAAAATACAGGACACTATACCCATTGGGTAAAGCAGTGCACCCCTCTCAAAAATATATTTTAACACAGTGAGTGATTTTAAGCATATTTTTTTCATTACAAAAGTAATGAACTGCTTTGTAAATAAAATTGAAAAGTAAGTATTCATTCTCATATATTTTAAGATTTAATTCATTGGTATCACCATTCATTCTCATATTGGTGGTAAAGTGTTCATGATACATTGTGTTTTAAATGTGGTATATAGTAGAGTAGTATGCAATATGACACCAATTCTATTTTAAAAAAACATATATATTAAGGAAATACTGGAAATAAAAAAAAGAAAAATGTTTTAACAGTAGTCATCTCTGAGCAGTGGGAAATAAAGATATATCTACTTTTTTACAATTTCTGTTTTCCATAATTAATGCATCACATGTATTAGAGCTTTAATGAGAAAACTATAATACCTATGATTTTAATTTGGAAAAATATAAAATGAAATGAATTCAGACTCAACAATAGTTCTATTCTGACTCAAAAATTGTTCCATTCTGATTTGAGGTAATGTTTTTTAAAGAGATTTGATTTAAAAGAAATAGCAGTAATAAACATGAGCTCTGCGGTTCTCTGTCTAGGAGGTCCCTTAACCTTCGAGAAACTCTAACATGTGCCTTGTTATAGTCTTTCTAATTTTCACAAAAACCCTGAAAAATGCATATTGTTAATTCCACCTTAGAGACAATGAAACTAAGAAACTCATTCTCAATGAGGACAGGTGTCTCAAATATCGTGTCCCCACAGAAAGCATCTTCGTGTAGGAGTCTAACGGTCAAGAGTATGGCCTCCCTCCAGGCAGCATCAAGTTCTAGGCCCAGCAGTGGTCCTCTCAGGTACATCTCCAAGGGCAAGGAGTTGAACTAAGTTTCCATTTCTCATAAAATAAAAAGATAATTTCGCTTAAAGTGTTGTTGTATTAAATGCCTACTGTTCAAAGCCCTTACGTGATGCTTAGCTAGGTTAGCTCCAGGCTGCCGCAGCGCTAAGGCTGAAACACAGATATAACCAGTCACAAAGTCCACACTGTCTCTACTCTGCAAAACTTCTTTTCTCCACCAGGACTCCTCTGTGAGTGAGTGAAAGTCGCTCAGTCATGTCCAATTCTTTGCAACCCCATGGACTATACAGTCCGTGGAATTTTCCAGGCCAGAGTACTGGAGTGGGTAGCCTTTCCCTTCTCCAGGGGATCTTCCCAACCCAGGGATTGAACCCAGGTCTCCCGCATTGCAGGTAGGTTCTTTACCAGCTGAGCCACCAGGAAAACCCTCTCCTCTGTGAGGGTTTCCTTTATTCCTTCCAGCTCAAGGAACTCTGCCTTCTGTTCTAGCACAGCACCCTCAACTGTCACCAGGCTCCAATTTTGTTTATGTAAGGTAAGGTGTTACTGGGGAGCTTGGGGCTGGGTAGCTGAGAGACTGGGGGACTGGGGACTGGAAGCTGGGGGACTGGTGCTGGGGGCTAGGGTTTGGGAGCTGGGAGCTGGGAGCTGGGGTCTTGGAGCTGGGCATTGAGAGCTGGGAAGCTGGGGGCCCAGGAGCTGAGGATTGGGGGCTGGGAACTGGGGCCTGGGGGCAAGGAGCTGCCTTCTCTTTAGCCCAGTGGTCTCCCAGGAAGCTGGTTCCCAGGCTCTTTCACTCTGGCAGGTGCATGGAGGTGAGGATCATCTTTCTCTCTCCCAGTAGGAACTATGTTCACTTCCCAGCTTGAGTCTCCTCCTTGCTGACCAAGCATCTTGAGCAGCTGTCTTCAGCTGCATCTCTTTCTCTGGGGAGTCTCTGCAGAGTTGTCAGAACGTGAATTTCCATGTTTACCCTTTCCCAGTTACACCTTCCTCAGGCAGGTGGCCTCTCCCGGGCACCAGAAAATGGCAGCGTGCTGGCTGGGAACACGGCCCTCCCGCTGGCAAGCTGGCAGCCCCTGTGTTGTGTAGTCTCTGGAGCAGCCCCTGCCAATTGGCTTGTACTCTGCCCACACGCTTGGGGCTAGAAGGGAAGTGGGCCAGGCTGAACCAAACCAGACAAGGGCTCCCAGGACACCCGAGGGTGGCGGTAGGAGCACCTACTATTCTCTCTACTGTGGGCTGATGCGGGGGATGGGGTCGAAGGGGGGAGGTGGCAGGGAGAGGGGGTCAGGAAGTTCTTCCTCCCATCCTAGGGGGGAGTTCCAAGGGGCCATGGCAGGGGAAGGGGAGGGGTGTTAGCACTCATACCCAGGGCAGTCACATATCTGTTCAGCCAGGAAGAAGGCCTTTAGGACCCTCCAGAGCTGTGGCTTCTCCATCTCTGTGTCCTGCAGAGTCCTCGAGATTGTCCTGACCACTCAGATCACGAGGGCTGAGGGCCGCATGTGCAGGGGCTGAGGATGAAGACAGGGAGGGAGGCAGAAAGGCGCTGTCCCCCAACCTCCTTCGCTGACCCTCCCTGGAACCTCAGCTACCTGGCTTCTCGGTTAAGGTTTCCTCCCCTAAAAAGCAGGCAGAAGAAAAATGTCTACCTCTTAGCGTTACTGTGAGGATGAAAAGTAATGAAATGTGCAACACTTGGCACATAGAAAGCACTCAATAAATTGTGGCCATTTTATTTACAGAATCCATGCAGTCTTGGTTTGTATATTCACTGGACTCTCTTCTGGGACCCAGGTAACATTTCATCTCCGAGGTTAACTAAAAGCAGCAGAAGGACAGAAGGCAAAGATGAACAGGGAGATGTAATGAACATTCTCAGAGACCCCTTGGGTGCCAAACACTGGGCAAGGTGCCTTACGTCTGGTATCTCATTTTACTCTGCAGGTAACCTTTCTGAAAGATCAGGCAGCTAAAAGTCAGACAGCTTGCTGGCACATTAAAGAAACAAAAGAAATGTTCAAGACTGGAATGCCTGCTGTGTCAAGACACCTAATTAGAAAACAACATCACAGTGTATTAATAGAGCAAGCCTCCCTTTCTGCCAGCAGAGCTGAAATAAATGTGCCAACAGGGGAATCACAGAGCAAAGTCGATTATCATCCTGGTGATTCCATTGATTCCACATGCATGACTCGGAGGTTTGACAGAATCGGGCATGTGTTGCGTCTTAGTGTCATGCTAAACGGTAGGGCTTCCAGACACACTTGTCATATCGCCGATGAGAATCGTATTCCAATCAGAGATCTTCATGTCAGTTGAACTTGTCTAGTTATAATAAGGAGACATCAAGGTAACTCCCAATCACCCAATTAAAACACTCTGACAATGACTGAGCAACAGCAGGATGTTGGATTTATAGAGATTTTTATTTCCAACTCATCAAGGCGTTTACAAGGGAAAGACAATCATTTCACAAAGATTATCTTCACCTGCCATACTGGGACACAGAAACCCATTCTTACAGTCAGTGCTGGGATCATTCATTCATTCCTTCCATCTCTTACTTATTTTTCCATTCATTCAACCATGTGAGTTGAGTGCTGTTTCATAATGGGTAGAGGCAGGGAGACATAAAATGCCAAATAAGAGATGGTGCATTCCTTTAAGGGGCAAGTCTGTCAGAGATGAACCCTGTGACAAAGACTGGCAGTTATGTAAATAACTGTAAGCCAGGTTTAGGCTAGGATGGGGTGTTCTATGCTAAGTTTGACATTTATTGTGCAGGTTATAAGGGTGCTATTGAGGGATTATGGGCCTGAGTGTATACATTTTAGAAGCAAGTGTGTAGGTGTGCAGGATGGAGGAGAAGCAAGGACGTAAATTAGGAGGTGAGTGCCGTCATGCTTCATGGAGTCTACTCCTACTCCGGCTGCCTCATTATCAGCTTCCCCCTCCACTCATGGCATCCAGGCCTTTTCTCCACCTCTTGGCTGAAACTATTCTTTTCTATGTCATAAGCGAACTTCTGGCTAAAGTACAAAAAGTGTTTTCCATGATTTATCTTATCTGATCTCTCTATTCCACTTGCATGGTTAGCCACTAACTAGCTGGAAACTTTTCTCTGGCCTCTTGATGCTCTGATTCAGATTTCTCATGACCTACCCATCAACAAGTCCTGGTGTTTATAAGGCGCATGTAAAACTCTCCCTGGGAAATGTCTTGCTTATTGGCAACTTCTGCAGCTAAAATTCCTCCTCTGTAGAAAATCTATTAATGAAAAGAATCTGAAAATGAGGATTCTCTGAGGGAAAATTTTAATCACACAATTGGTCTCAGCATTATATTATCATGAATCCATCTCTACTTATCTAACTTAAGAATGAAGATGTGGGGTCAGAATAAATATAATGTCTTCTTCTGGTTTGCCTTTGCCAAGCTGCACTGGGCCTATTTGGGCCAATAATTGAACTTGTTAAGAAGAACAAGATGCAGAAAGAGGCTTTCTGAAAGTCCTTAGAGAAAGATCTTATCTTCTAGGTGAATTTTGCTGAAGGAAGGTCATTTAAACATCATCTCTGGTGTTTTAAAACTATGTCTAGTCCCTCAATATATGTTCTGCTTCTCTCTGGTCTCCACAGTGAATTGTTGACTAAAACTTGAAGGGATGCTCCATGGGGGTTAAAGCCTCAGTTCGTACACTGCTGCTTCCCCAGAAGAGTACCTGGGATTCATACTTAGGTACAGAGTGAATGAGAGGTTCTGTTTCAAGTTGGTAGGGGATACAGTTTGTCCCCACGCTTTACTGGTTTGTTGGCATGAGGGAAACGACCACAAAACTTTGACGAAACTGATGAGATCGTGGATGACGAGAATTTAGAAAAGAGGTCACTTAAGGATTTATCAACTTCAAATCTTATATAAATTTATTATGTGCTCCAGAAGCCTCACATCTTTGTGGGAGGCCCAGGATTTGGCAGTTACCACCACGAATGAGGGAAGACCCGAGGACATAACCAACCAGGCATGAACTGGCTGAGTTTACAAACACAGAAGCTCAAATCAAGACTGACTCCCTTTCTTTTTTGCAGCTCTTCGACCTCAGAACAAATGTCTGAAAATTTGCAGATTACAGGAGCCTCTCTGGTTGGATTTTGAGCATGTCTTCTCATAGAATTTAGTTTATTTAAAGCCTCAAAAAAAATAATTAAAGACTTTTCCCCTGAGACTGTGGTCTTCTCCGATGGGTAGGGTTCAAGGCCACCTCCTCACCAATCTGAACCCACTGGCTAGTATGACGAAGGAAGCTTATTGCCTTCTAATTAGTGCCCTATCAGTTTGCTAAATGTATTACCCAAATGCTGTGCTTGTTTCCTTCCTGGTGAGAGTCAGCTGAAATTTCCAAGGCTGCTTGGCCTGATTCCAGGCCCATGGAGAATTGGTACCTTCTTGATCAACTTGTGCAGGAATCTCTCATGAACAGTAGTAAGATGGTCTGTTGTCTCCAAGTTGAACTTTTCTCAACCTTTCATTCTGTAGCTTGAAGTCAATTTTGGGATTTAGTTCTTTGAACTCAAAATAGAAGCTTGATAACTGATCCTTATAATGAACCAGCATGTTATACCACCTTCAGAGTTGGAGTCAGTTAAGTATGGTTTCTGGAAAATATACACATTTTTCTTTTTTTAGTCAAAGAGCATTGCCAAATAGAGCAACATTTTGTTTTATGCCCTTTGTTAAAAATATGTGATTCATGGCCCCTTTTTGATCCTGGCAAAGGATCCCTGCATTCCCACCTGCTGTTGAGAGCAGAAAAGAGAATACTCCCTCGTGCACTGGTGATTTCAGATGATGGTCAGGGACCAACTGAAGCTTCTACTTCTCTACCTTCTGATAGAATGGCTTAGCATTGGGCTTCCCTGGTAACTGAGTGGTAAAAGAATCTGCCTGCCAATGCAGGAGACACAGGTTCAATCCCTGGTCTGGGAGGATCCCACATGCCAAGGAGCAACTAGGCCCATACGCCACAATTATTGAGCCTGGGTGGTGCAGCTACTGAGCCCACATGCCACAACTACTGAAGCCCACACACCCTGGATCCTGTGCCCCACAATAAGAGAAGCCACCACAATAAAATGCCTGCATATCACAGTGAAGAATAGCTCCTGCTCACTGCAACTAGAGAAAAGCCTGGGCAGCAACGAAGACCCAGCACAGCCAAAAGTTAATTCATTACTTTTTAAAATAAAGAATGGCTTAGTATCAATTGCTGCTTAGTCCAAATCAATTTTTGGCATATGTTCCTAGAAACACGATTTATCTGTTTACAATTCCAGATATCAGGTGAGTTCATTCAATTTCTTAGAGGTTTGTTTTGTCACAGGGAAAAATCCTTCAACTCTATTACAAGTTACTCGCTAAAGTGATGCTGCCTATAAGCCCAAGTTATACATAAAGGGCCCATCTCTGGGAACTCTACCTCCCAGGTAATGAACAGTAAGCTAAAATACCTCTGTTTAGCTTACAGAAAACATCCTGACAAGGCCCAACTGTGAATGACTGCAGGCAGAAAGAAATTAACACATCCTCCCCAAAGGCTGCTGGGAACCAGGAAGTGTTTGACTTTACTCCCTCCTGTTTTGTATTAAAGAAAATTGAGTTCTAACTCAGGTGAGATGGTTCTCTGGGACGTGAGGTCACCATCTTTTTGGTCTGCTGGCTTTCTGAATAAAATCGCGATTCCTTGCCCCAACAAGCTGCCTCTCAATTTATTGGCGCGTTGTATGGTGAGCAGTACGAGCTTGGACTCAGTACAATTTTGGGTGACCCAAAAATATGACCCTACTCGGAGAATCTTCAGGTAAGTTTTCAGCAGCTGTCAGGACCACTTGTCCTGAGGACCTACCGTTCAAAGTTCCCCAAAGCGGCACCCCGTGCCCCAGTACTTGGCAGTTGGATCAGAGAATCAACATTTGGGAACCAACGTGCTCCATGCAGAAGGGTAAGTCACTCCAGTGTGTACAGCTGGAAACTTTATTTTCACTCTGGGGCTTTTCTTCAGAATAAGCCAGTTTGTTCTGTATTTGAGTGAGGTACTCTGTTGGAGAGAGGGAAGAGCTGCTGGACTTTCACCTGATGTGTGAACTCGTTCATTTCTTTGGATGCTAGTATTTGTGTGCACCGAGTCTTGTTTGTATTTCTGCCTCTTAAAAAATGGGGAATATTTCAGCTATCTCTAAAAAGTTCTCCGAATTGCATTTTGGATAAGTGCTCTGATTATAGCCTTGAACCCGTAAGTGAGAACAAGCTAATTTATTGTAGGTGCAAAATCACAGATTCTCACATCTGTCTGGTGTTCTACATCATGACACAGGTTACTACAAAGTGATAGTGATAGAAACTAGAACTCAGTTTTGAAAGGAGGGGCAACCAGGGTGCCACTGTTGAAACAGGCTGTCCAATTCTTTTTTTATAATTGGAGGATAATTGCTTTACAAAGTGGTGTTGGTTTCTGCTGTACAACAATGCGAATCAGCCATAACTGTGTGTGTGTATATATATATATATTCCCTCCCTCTTGAGCCTCCATCACACCCTCCAACTGTTATGGTTTTTGAATTTCTCATTCTCTGCATTGCTTGTTCAGGGAACCCCTCACCCCACTTGGTGTAACTGGCAGATTTTTACTCAAGTCAAGGAAAAACAAAGCACTCAATAAGCAGGTCAGTTCTCTGATATTTGCAAAGAGAACTGCAAGCAAAGTATTTTAGGAGCATAGTGCAGAGAATAAAAAATGATGTATCTGGTCCAGTGTTTGTATTTCAGTAGAGAAAGAGACAGAAAGAGAATAAGAGGTTTCTAGTTCAAACCTACAGAATAATTTCACCATCTGCTGGAAAGAGTCCCCATGACACACAATTCTGCAGGTTTCCTACTTCTCACACCCCCACACTGTTCCCAATTCATTGCTGGAAGAGGGTTTCTAGAGCTAGAAGAGTTTGAAAAGCTGCTGGGGGAGGAATAGTTTTATGTATCACCACCTGTGCCCTGAATCCTTCCTGGAGTTTTGGGGAAAAGGAGGCCGAGGAAGTTTTGTTTCTGTTCTCAGTTTGTTTTACAAACATTCTTCTTTTCCTGAGCGTAAAAGCTTCAGGCTTCCCTGGTGGCTCAGTGGTGAAGTATCTGCCTGCTAATGTAGGAGGCCTGGGTTCAATCCTTGGGTAAGGAAGATCCCACATGTAGTGGAGCAACTAAGCCCATGCACCACAACTATTGAGCCTGTGCTCTAGAATGTGGGAGCCACAACTGCTGAACCCACAAGCCGCAGCTCCTGAAGCCCTAAAGCTCTAGAGCCCCTGCTCTGCACCAAGAGAAGTCCACTGCAGAGAGAAGCCCCCAGGCTGCATCGAAGAGTGACCCCTGCTCACCGCAATTAGAGAAATCCCCGTGCAGCCACAAAGACTCAGCCAAACCAAAATAAATAAAATTATTTAAAAAGAAAAAAGCAAGATATTTGGCAATACCAAATGCTAGTAAGGATACAGATTCACAGAATCGCATGCACTGCTGGTGGGAATATGTATAAACTGAGGCAACCACTTTGGAAAAACAGTTGCACACTGCTGTTTAAACTTTAACTCACCCTATGACAAGCTTTTCCACACCTAGGTTTGTATCCAAATTGGTATATAGGGACAATGGGAATTTATGTACAAGAATATTTAAAGTACTGTTCTTAACAGTCTGGAAATAGCCTAAAATACAGAATGAACAGTAATATGGTCACACAATAGAATATTATATAGTAATAAAAATAAATAACCTACTGTGGCCCATGCATCAATAGAGATGAATCTCAGCAATATTAAGTGAATGAAGTCTTAGAAGATAATTTATAGCGTACTACCTTAAAAAATTTGAAGCCACCAAGATAAAAATATATAGTTCATATAGCTTTATAAAAGCATGTATCAATTACTTACAACTTTATTAAAAGGAAAAGAAGGGAATTATGAGATTTGGGAGGGTGGTTATCTTGAGTAAAGAAAAGTGGTGAGTGGGATAGGAGAGGATTCATGCCTAGATGCAAATTTTTATTTTAATCTGAGCTTTTATATTGAGCATTGGGCATATGAGTACATACTACATTCTAATAAACAAATTAATAAATAATGGCTATGCATGGACTAATGAGGTGACTATTTACTGAGTTAAGATCAACCCAGTTCAGAGTGTCTCTGGATCCAAACAAGAAACTGAAAGCAAAAATCATACATTCATTGTGAACAATTTAGAGCCTCAGACAAAGCATGTGAAGAAACAACCGTCCCTAACTGGTATCATTCAGGTGTATTTCCTTACAGCTACTTTTTTCTGATTCCTATTTTGAACAAAATTGCAATCATGATGTTTAAACAGTAATCTTATTCTTTGCACTTAATATTACATACCTTTTCTCTTGTGATGAAACAATCTGAATATTTTTTAACAACTGAATAGTATTACATTATATGTATGCATCAAAATTTAACAAATCCTTTATACACAATTATTTTGGTTTCACTGTTTTTCTTGTTGTGAGTTAGACTGAAATAAACAATTTGCACATATCTGGGTGCTTTCTCTGATTTCATTAAGATTTTTAAGAGAAGGTGGGAAAATTTTTTAAATTGTTACATATTGCTAAATTGGAGGGCACTATTATGTGAGAAATGAAGTCAATAAAATATTGCACATAAAATGCCTAATATATACATGCTAGACATTCAATATCAGTTGACCATTAAGCTGCATATAATTATAAGGTTAGCTAGAATATATTGGAAATGGATAAAGGAATATCTTCCTCATCTACCAGGCTATGAAAATTAGATAACTTAGAATTGCATCTTAAGTTTTGGTGGAAATATCAGTACAAGTACATGACATAGGCGTATATAATAGTAACTTTATGTTGCATTAATGATACTAAATATAATTTATATGCCATGCTTGTTCTTTCAAAAACATTTTCATATGCATCATCTCATTTGCTCTCCATGACAGTCTTCTAAGATACATTAAATTACCTCCACTTTACAGATGAGGAAGTTGACACTTGGGTTACTATACTTACCCAAGATTTTGAAGCTTAAAACTGAGTTCTAGTCTCAGCAATGGTGGAAGGGCTTATACTGAATGATTGTCCTGCAGATAACACTTATAAACAATGGACAATAGCTGTTTTAAAGGTTCCAGAGAAAAATTAAAAGCAGGCAGAAACTGAAAGGGAAATGGTTAAAACCAATAACCTAAGTTTCCACCTTGCTGCTGCTGCTGCTAAAGTCGCTTCAGTCGTGTCCGACTCTGTGCGACCCCACAGACGGAAGCTCACCAGGCTCCCCTGTCCCTGGGATTCTCCAGGCAAGAATACTGGAGTGGGTTGCCATTTCCTTCTCCAATGCATGAAAGTGAAAAGTGAAAGTGAAGTCGCTCAGTCGTGTCCGACTCTTAGCGACCCCATGGACTAGAGCCTACCAGCTCCTCCGTCCATGGGATTTTCCAGGCAAAAGTACTGGGGTGGGGTGCCATTGCTTTCCCCGAAGTTTCCACCTTAAGGAACTAGAAAAATTTAAACTCACAAGATGTAGAAGAGAGGAGACCAAAATAAGAACAGAAATCAGTGGAACATAAAACAGGCTGTAGAAAAATTAAACAAAACCCAAAATTTGTTTTAATGAAAAAATAAAATGGCTAAGCCCCTAGCTAGACTAATAAGGGGAAAAAAGCAATTTATCACACTGGGAATGAAAGAGGGAGCATCATTACAGATCTTACAGACAATAATAAAGAAGGGATTATTGTGAACAACTGTCAATAAACTCAACAACTTAAAATGCACAAATTCATTGAAAAACATCTCACCAAAAATGAAAAGAGAAAAAAATGGAAACTCTGAATATCCATGTATCTGTTATTTTAACTGAATTTGTTATCAAAACTTTTCCACAAAAAGGATTCCAGGTCCAAATGGTTTCACTAGTAAATTCTATCAAATAAGGAAGACATAACACTAATCTTAAATTCTTTCCAAAAATAGAAGAGGGAAAATATTCCTAACTTTTCTGAGGCCAAAAATATCCTAATACAGAAGCTTGATAAATACAAAAAAGAATAAAGCATATCTCTCATGAGTAGTGACACAAAAAATTCTTACCAAAATATTAGTAAGTCAAATTGAAAAAGAATGATACATCCTTATCATATCAGGTTTAAGCCAGGTATATAAGATTGGTCTAATATTTGAAAATCAATTGATGTAATTCACCATTAATAATATAAGAAAAAAATCCACATGATCATTTCAATGGCATTACAAGCATTTGACATAATTCAACAGCTATTCACAATTCTCAGCAAATTAGGACTAGAGAGAAATTACTCAACCTGGAAAAGGGCCTCTCTTAAAAACATATAGCTAACACACATGTAATAATGAAATATTGTGGTGGAAACACAAAAGGAACAAAAACAGGATTTTCCTGGTGGTTACCCTTATGGCAAAAAGTGAAGAGGAACTAAAAAGCCTGTTGATGAAAGTGAAAGTGGAGAGTGAAAAGGTTGGCTTAAAGCTCAACATTCAGAAAACGAAGATCATGGCATCTGGTCCCATCACTACATGGGAGATAGATGGAGAAACAGTGGAAACAGTGTCAGACTTTATTTTGGGGGCTCCAAAACCACTGCAGATGGTGACTGCAGCCATGAAATTAAAAGACGCTTACTCCTGGAAGGAAAGTTATGATCAACCTAGATAGCGTATTCAAAAGCAGAGACATCACTTTGCCAACAAAGGTTCGCCTAGTCAAGGCTATGGTCTTTCCTGTGGTCATGTATGGATGTGAGAGTTGGACTGTGAAGAAGGCTGAGCGCTGAAGAATTGATGCTTTTGAACTGTGGTGTTGGAGAAGACTCTTGAGAGTCCCTTGGACTGCAAGGAGATCCAACCAGTCCATTCTGAAGGAGATCAACCCTGAGATTTGTTTGGAAGGAATGATGCTAAAGCTGAAACTCCAGTATTTTGGCCACCTCATGCAAAGAGTTGACTCATTGGAGAAGACTCTGATGCTGGGAGGGATTGGGGGCAAGAGAAGAAGGGGACGACAGAGGATGAGATGGCTGGATGGCATCACTGATTCGATGAATGTGAGTCTGAGTGACCTCCGGGAGCTGGTGATGGACAGGGAGGCCTGGCGTGCTGCGGTTCATGGGGTCGCAAAGAGTCGGAAACGACTGAGCGACTGATCTGATCTGATCTGATCTGATCTGATCAGTGGTTAGGAGTCTACCTACCAATGCAGGTGACATGGGTTTATCTTCCCACAGGAAGATCCTGGAGGAAGATCAATTCCGTGGAGCAGCTAAGCCCGGGAGCCACAACTACTGAAGCCCACGTGCCCTCGAGCCCATGACTCACAACAGAAGCCACCACAATAAGAAGTCTATGCATCCCAATAGAGAGTAACCCCTTCCCACTGCAACTAGAAAGTAACCCCTGCTCACCATGAGAGAGAAAGTCCGAGTACAGCAGTGAAGACCCAGCACAGCCAAATAAATAAGTAAAAAAATATTTTTTTAAAGGAGCAAAAACAAAAAGGAGGCAGTTCTCATGAATCGAGGAAAAATGATGTCCCAGTTTGAATCTGTAAGGCCTGAGGCTATGCCAGGGAAATGACTTCCCCCACCTTTTCCAGAAATATGAGTTATGCAAAGTCCTTATATGATGGTGAGATTAGAACTCCCAGGAAAGAATTTTTTTTTTTTTTTTTCCCTTATAAAGCTTATGCTTTATTGGTACAATTACCTATTTTTTTTAAAATCTCTTCCTCCTCTGTTCTTGTATAGCTCTCTGACAAATCTGGGCTCTTTCTCTGGTGGTAGAATTTGTGCAGAGGCCGGCACTCCGTAGCGCAGACCCTGGGGCAGTGGGCACACCCCCCACGGTGGAGGTTCTCCCCTACCGTGTGCTTGCCTGGGCCCATCACCCTGTTTCTCTCTGCCAGCCTTATTAGGAGGCAGCTTTAGAGAATGCATTCTAGAGCCTGTGAGTATCCCCACTGGACAGGCCTGCTCCTGGGGATTCTTGGTATAGTAACTACTTGCTAGGTTGTTCAGTCATGTCTGATTCTTTGTGACCCATGGACTATACTCGGTCAGGCTCCTCTGTCCATGGAATTTTTCAGACAGGAATACTGGAGTGGGTTGCCATTTCCTCCTCCAGGGGATCTTCTTGACCCAGGAATCGAACCCACGTCTCTTGCATCTCCTGCATCAGCAGGTGGATTCTTTACTACTGTGCCACCTGGGAAGCCCCAGAGAACAAAAGCCCTCCCTTTTGTGTATTTTGTTTCATTCTGGGATTCAGTTTATTACCCACCCTGGTCTCCAGTCACACAAGATCTTTCAAAACAGTCCAGGTCATTCCTTATTGTTTCTCCTCAAATACTTGGTTTTTGAAAACTCCTTATGATTTTATGGGATCCTTTCTGCTGTTTTGAGAGACTGAAATTATTAGATCTGTCTCCATTGGTGGGATACTCTCCCTGCATCTCAGCCTGGACCAGTAAGAGGTTGAAGGACATATAACTGAAGCACAGCTGGCACTAGTGATGACCAGCACTGATTAATTCAGTTGGAGTTTCTAGGCGAAAATCAAAAACACCAATTCGATGAAAGGGAGGCACACACAAGGAGAGGACTTGAAAACACATCTACATAGCACTTTATTTGAGTATCTCTTTTTTAAAAATTAACTTTTATTGGCGGAGAGTTGCTTTACAATGTTGTGTTTCTACTGTACAGCAAAATGAATCAGCCTTACGTATACACGTGTGTACGCCAAGTCGGTTCAGTTGTGTCTGACTCTTTACGACCCTAAAGGACCATAGCCCGCCAAGCTCCTCTGTCCATGGGATTCTTCAGGCAAAAATGCTGGATTGGGTTGCCATTCCTTCCTTCAGGGGGTCTTCCTGACTCAGGGATCAAACCCACATCTCTTGTCTCCTGCATTGGTAGGCAGATTCTTTACCACTAGTACCACATATACCCCTTTATACATTAGCTAATGATAGTTATTGTACTGAGATCCCATCTTGATTATGGCACTGAGCTGTTTTTAAACACAGCTATTCTTTGAGATAGGTTCTATTATTATCCCCACTTTACAGATGGGCAAACCCAGCACAAGGTCACTTAGAGTAAGGGGTGGAGCCAGGATTCTAATCTCAGCAGCCTGGCTTCAGAGTCTGTACTCTACTTCCACATCCTACATAATAAAGATTGAGAAAATCTTCCCTCCCTCAGCTCCCCTTGGTGTCACCACTAAAACCCTTCTCCTCTCCAGTATCTGCTCATCCCAACTCTGCTTTATTTGGCCAGAGGGAGTTTCTTTGAGTTAAGAACCCCTACTACTAAGCCTTAATTTTCTCACCAGTAAAATGGGAATAATGATGGTAGTTGTCTCACATGATTATGTACGTTCTAAGCATGGGGTAAATATCCATTAAATGATCCTTATTACTGCAAGCTATTAGTTGTTTTACTCTGTACTCTACCAGTATAGAGTAAGCAGGTTGTTTATCATTCTTTTCTGCAGTTCTCTATCTTACTCAAAATTTCAAACTTAGAAATTTCAGTTTCAGCAATTCAGTTCTCAAGAGCACCATTCTTGACATCACTGCAAAGCAAGCTTGGGCACCCTTGGGTTTGAGACCCTGAAGACGGCCCGCCGTCTCAGCGCAGGATCTCAGTCTCACCACTTGAGCTCTGCCCATGCACATGTTAATTCAGATGAACAATAGCACCAAAGAAAGTACACAGCACATTCTTTCATTAATGGGTTTATTCATCAGGAAATGAAGAGAAGAATAAATGCTGCCAATGAGAACACCCAGTTTTCAGGGAATTAAAAGACATTTTTGTTTGAATGTGCTAAAAGTTTAAATAACGAGCAATAAATTATCTAAGTCAGTAGTTTTCAAACTGTGTTCAGTGGAGCCCTGGAGTTTTGTAAATGCACCTCAGGGGCAGTGCTGGAGTTACTAATTATCTTACCAGCTGAATGTCAACTTGCAAAGGAATGAATATAGTGAGGCTATCAAGTGGGTGGAATGTCTTTGAAACAGGAGGAACAGAACCTTCCTGCATCCCAAGGGCATAATCAATATTGGGTATGTGTGACCTTGGTTAAGTCACTTCCCATCCCTGGCTTCTGTTCTGTTCAATTAGAAGAATCAGGGCTGTGATGATCACAAAAAGCTTTCGGCTCTAAAGCGCTGAGATCTCCTCTTGTTCTCCTCAATGACTACTTTCAGCAGAAGATATTTTTAGAATTATCTTTATGCAGCTTCAGTTTCATCATTTCTTTGATGTTTCTCAGAGATTGCACATCCTAACTCTCTCTGGGTAAATGTGACTTTTGGACCTAACAAAAACAAAAGTGAACAAACAAAAACATCCCCTAGTTCAGAACCAAATTGTGAAATGAAATTCATATTTTATAGCAAGAAAAATTTAAACATAAAAAAATTTCTCTGGGGATTTCCTTGGTAGTCCAGTGGATAAGACTCTGGGCTCACAATGCAGGGGGCCTGGGTTCGATCCCTGGTCAGAGAACTATATCCCACATGCCACGACTAAGATCCAGAACAGCTACATAAATAAACATATATATATTTTAATTTCTTTGCCTTTGGCCTCCTCTCTCCCCACACTGTGCACTGGGTACCCTTTTTGTCCATCAACTAAACCTCCCCACAGGCAGAAATTCCTGTTCAACTATAGACAGCAAAATTTTCCCAGCATTAGCAAGACAACTCCTTAAAAGATAACATTCCTTCTTAATCTTGTAAGGGGCCACAATGACCTCGACCCACTGCTTGCTAGATTGTGTAAGCTGTCAATAATACATCACTTAATATATAGCCCTCTGTCTCAAAAAACTTCGGTGACTGTGCTTGACTTCTAATGGGCAGAACAGTTCTCCAAGCTTTCTGAGATGCTGTTCCTGGCTTAGATAATCTTAAATTGGGCCGAAAAAAATTTTTTTCCATTTCTTTCTTAGATCAGCTGACTAATTTTTCATTGACGAGATATTTCATTTAGTTCTCCATAAGTGTTTAGTGAGTGCCTTTCAAGAGTCAGGTACTGATATTGGGGAGACAAAGATGAATAGGCCAAACTTTTCTATTTTCTCAAGGGGCTCCCAGTTCCTTGAGCTGGTAAAACACACTTGTATGAATTTCTTTTGTGCTTCATAGATGTCACCTAGTTCTGGCCATTCTAGCTGGAGAAGATAAAATGTTTGACCCAGTGATCAGAAAAACTAGTAGTTGCCTTAGAAAGAGAGAGACCTATTTCTCTGACACATGTCTACCATTTTCAAGGTTTCTGATAAATATCCTCTAGCTCAGAGGCCATAAGGCCTGAATCTATAAGCAAATTACCTTCAATTCCCTTTGGTGGCTGGCTGGTTGGCAGTAAAACTTTGTTTACTAGGATCTCTAAATCATCTTTTTTTGGCAGCCATATTACACTTGGCCCAAACAGATAACTGTACATACACAGGAAAGGCTGCTTGTGTAGTAGAAATCTGATTCGTTTAGGCCCAAGTCCCAGATCCATCTAACTGGCTTTGGGACTTCGGGCAAGTCCCTCAACTTTGTTGAAATACATATTCCCTTATCTATAAAACGAAATAACAGACATTTCACAGTGTTGCCAAATGGATAAGGAATCACCTATATAGCATTCCCAGTATATGTTAATACCTAGTGATGATTCAATAAGTGGCAGTTCTTTTTATTACCAGGTCTGCAAAGAGGAGCTCCAGATGGTAAAGAGTCTGCCTGCAGTGCGCGAGATCCAGGTTTGATCTCTGGGTCGGGAAGATCCCCTGGAGAAGGAAATGGCAACCCACTCCAGTATTCTTGCCTGGAGAATCCAATGGACAGAGGAGCCTGGCAGGCTACAGTCCATGGGGTCGCAAAGAATCAGACACAACTGAGCGACTTCATACTTTCACTGCAAAGAGGGCATGAGTTATTACATTACCTATGAGACGAAAACTGACCTGGACTAGTCCTCTTGGGAGTGTTGCTAGAACTTGAAGGAATCACCACTGAGCTGAGCAGAGGCTTATAAATATATCCTAGGTGGTGTGTGGCTCTGATAGGGCTTCTTGGAGAGAGCAAACTGCCAGGAACCAAGAAGGCGGACGTTGTGAAACTGAGTCAGCAGTCTGGCGGAAGCAGTTGATGGAAGTGAGGTCTGACCTGGTGTCTCCTGGTTGACATTAGAATTGTAGGAAGGTGAATGGATGAGGCACGTTTTTCCATTGACCTACTTGATTAAGCCAAGGATCTCAATTTGGAAAGCCACATAATCACCATCTAAGGTGTTAAGCCATCAGAAAATCTCAACAGTTGGAGGAGGCCTTAGGTGCCTGTAATAGGTCTAGGATACTGGCAAACGGTCCCTTGAAAATAAAGGAGTCTAATTTCAACCTCTATATGTGGAGGTAAGAGTCTGCTAGCTCTGAGGTTGCAAATTGGAGGCTTTTTTTGTCATATCTTTCTTGACTTGAACCATGTTTAAAATGAGATTTCACCAGAATTTCTGACTTTTTTCAAGTGTTAGAAATACCTAACCTGCATTCTGATACAGAATGGTACACTAACACCAGCTCTTTAGGGATTTCGGGTTATTCACAACTCCTTCCTTGAAATGATATTTCTTTTGGTTTTTATAGCACTGCTCAGTCCTCATGTTCCTCTGCCCTCTTCAACTTTTCCATTCCATCAATCCCTTCCTCCTCTGCCAATCCTTCAGATCAGATCAGATCAGATCAGTCGCTCAGTCGTATCCAACTCTTTGCGACCCCATGAATTGCAGCACGCCAAGCCTCCCTGTCCATCACCAACTCCGGGACTTCACTGAGGCTCACATCCATCGAGTCAGTGATGCCATCCAGCCATCTCATCCTCTCTCGTCCCCTTCTCCTCCTGCCCCTAATCCCTGTCAGCATCAGAGTCTTCTCCAATGAGTCAACTCTTCACATGAGGTGGCCAAAGTACTGGAGTTTCAGCGCTAGCATCATTCCTTCCAAAGAAATCCCAGGGCTGATCTCCTTCAGAATGGACTGGTTGGATCTCCTTGCAGTCCAAGGGACTCTCAAAAGTCCTGCCAATCCTTACATGCCAGCAAACTCAGGGCTGTTTTCCATCCTCTTCTCTTTTCCCCAGTCCATGTTCTTTTCTTTCTTACTTAAATTTTTTGGTGTGCCATGTGTCTTGTGGAATCTTAGTTGCCAGACCAGGGATCAAACCCGTCACCCCCTGCTGAGGAAGCACAGAGTCTTAACCATTGGACCACCAGGGAAGTACCCCACATGCTTTTAATAAACCTCATCTCCTCCCAAGGTTTTGAATCCCAGCTATATAATGCTACAGGCAAGGAAAATTTGTCTCCTCTTCCCTTCTAGATTCTTTAGCTAGTCTATTAATTAAATTGACACAAGAAAAATTAACAGGAGAGAAAACAAATTTAATTTCATATGTACAGTTCAGTCACTCTGTCGTGTCCGACTCTTTGTGACCCCATCAATTACAGCACGCCAGGCCTCCCTGTCCATCACCAACTCCTGGAGTTCACCCAGACTCATGTGCATCAAGTCAGTGATGCCATCCAGCCATCTCATCCTCTGTTGTCCCCTTCTCCTTCTGCCCTCAATCCCTCCCAGCATCAGGGTCTTTTCCAATGAGTTAACTCTTCGCATGATATCGGGAGCTCATAAAAATGTGATACTCAAAAGAGTTACCAAAGTAGACAGCTTTTATACCTTTTAGACAAGGAAACAATAAATTCGTGAAGAATTGACAAGACAAAGGGGTTTGGGGTTGGGGTTAACAAATTGGTGGCGAAGTAACAAGGTTTGTTTATATAGCCTTCATGTCCCTAAATTGCCTGTCTCTGGTGATAAGGATGCCCTGTAGCCTCCTGGTACAGGGAGGGTACCTTTGACATGGGAGATTGATTTCCTGCTTTCAAGTGGACAAAGGAGAGTCAGAGTGTTCTTGCATTGACTTTTTTTTTTTAAAGTTAATTTATTCTTGGCTGCACTAGGTCTTCATGGCTGCATGCAGTCTTTCTCAAGTTGTGGGGAGCGGGGGCTACTCTTCATTGCAGTGTACAGGCTTCTCATTGCCGTGGTTTCTCTTGTTGGGAGCACAGGCTCTAGGTCCATGGGCCTCAGTAGTTGCAGCACGCAGGCTCAGTGGTTGTGGTGCCTAGGCTTGGTTGCTCCATGGCATGTGGAATCTTCCTCAACCAGGGATCGAACTTTCTTAAATAACTTTTAATTCATAATAATCAATATGCAGCATATTTGGGAGTGGCGTATTTTGTTCCCCTTCACTGTTGATGGTCGTGGTAAAGTGTGGCACACGGAGGACTTGTCGAATTGTGCAGAAGCACAAGATAGGATTCTGGTATGTTGTTTTCTTTTTCCCATTCATCGTTTAATTGATCTAGACTGTTTTTAAAAAATTATTGAATTATGGCTGATTTACAATGTTGTGTTTAATTTCTGCTGTATAGCAAGGTGATTCAGTTATATAGACATATACATTCTTTTTTGTGTTCCTTTTCATCATGGTTTATCGCAGGATATTTAATATTGTTTCCTGTGCCATACAAGAGGAGAACCTTGTTGCTTATCCATTCTATATATAATAGTTTACATCTGCTAATACCAAATTCCTAATCCAACTCTTTCTCAGCCCTACTCCCCTTTAGCAATAAGTCTGCTCTCTCTGCCTGTGAACCTGTTTCTGCTTTGATGATAATTTGGATTGTATTTTAGAATCCACATATAAGTAATTTCATATGGCATTTGTCTTTCTCTTTCAGACTTACTTCACTTAGTATGATCATCTCTAGGTCCATCCATGTTGCTGCAAATGGCATGGTTTTATTCATTTTTATGACTGACTAGTATTCAGTGTGTGTGTGTGTGTATCATTTAGGTTGTGTCCATGTCTTGTGAAGCCCCCTTGTGGCTCAGATAGTAAAGAGTCTGCCTGCAATGCAGGAGACCCGGGTTCGATGCCTGGGTTGGGAAGATCCCTTGGAGAAGGAAATGACAACCCACTCCAGTAATCTTGCCTGGAAAATCCCATGGATGTAGGAGACTGGCAGGTACAGTTCATGGGGTTGCAAAAAGTCAGACATGACTGAGCGGCGTCACTTTCACTTTCCTGTCTTCTTGATTATTGTGAATAGTGCAGCTATGAACATAGGGGTGCATGTATCTTTTTAAATGATAGTTTTGTCTGGATTCTGGATATATGTCCAGGCGATTTTCTGAGCAACTTTCATTTAAAATATGGGCTTCCCTTGTGGCTCAGCTGGTAAAGAATTTGCCTGCAGTGTGGGAGACCTGGGTTCTATCCTTGGGTTGGGAAGATCCCCTTGAGAAGGGAAAGGCTACCCACTCCAGTATTCTGGCCTGGAGAATTCCATGGACAGTATAGTCCAGTTCACTTCAGTCGCTCAGTCATGTCCGAATCTTTGCAATACCATGGACTGTAGCACGCCAGGCCTCCCTGTCCTTCATCAACTCCTGGAGTGTATTCAAACTCATGTCCATTGTGTCGGTGATGCCATCCAACCATCTCATCCATTGTTGTCCCCTTCTCCTCCCAACTTCAATCTTTCCCAGGACCAGGGTCTTTTCAAATGAGTCAGTTCTTCACATCAGGTGACCAAAGTATTGGAGTTTCAGCTTCAACATCAGTCCTTCCAATGCATATCCAGGACTGATATCCTTTAGGATGGACTGGTTGCATCTAGCAGTCTGACGGACTCTCAAGAATCTTCTCCAACACCACAGTTCAAAAGCATCAATTCTTTGGTACTCAGCTTTCTTTATAGTCCAACTCTCACATCCATACATGACTACTGGAAAAACCATAGCTTTGACTAGATGGACCTTTGTTGGCAAAGTAATGTCTCTGCTTTTTAATAGGCTGTCTAGGTTGGTCATATCTTTTCTTCCAAGGAGCAAGTGTCTTTTAATTTCATGGCTGCAGTCACCATATACAGTGATTTTGGAGCCCCCAAAAATAAAGTTTCTCACTGTTTCCACTGTTTCCCCATCTATTTGCCATTAAGTGATGGGATCAGATGCCATGAACTGAATGTTAAATTTGAGGCTAACTTTTTCACTCTCCTCTTTCACTTCCCTTAAGAGGCTCTTCAAGTACTATTGAAGCCTGGCTTGGAAAATTTTGAGCATTACTTTGTTAGAGTGTGAGATGAGTGCAATTGTGCAGTAGTTTGAGCATTATTTGGCATTGCATTTCTTTGGAATTGGAATGAAAACTGACCTTTTCCAGTCCTGCGGCCACTGCTGAGTTTTCCAAATTTTCTGGCATATTGAGTGCAGTACATTCGCAGCATCATCTTTTAGGATTTGAATTAGCTCAACTGGAATTCTCCCACCTCCACTAGCTTTGTTCATAGTGATACTTCCTAAGGCCCACATGACTTCACATTCCAGGATGTCTGGATGTCTGGGTCTAGGTGAGTGATCACACCATCATGATTATCTGGATGGTGAAGATCTTTTTTGTATAGTTCTTCTGTGTATTCTTGCCACCTCTTCTTAATATCTTCTGCTTCTGTTAGGTCCATACCATTTCTGTCCTTTATTGTGCCCATCTTTACATGAAAATTTCCCTTGGTATCTCTAATTATTTGAAGAGATCTCTAGTCTTTCTCATTCTATTTTTTTCCACTACTTCTTTGCACTGATCTATGAGGAAGGCTTTCTTATCTCTCCTTGCTATTCTTTGGAACTCTGCATTCAAATGGGTATATCTTTCCTTTTCTCCTTTGGCATTCACATCTCTTCTTTTCATAGCTATTTGTAAGGCCTCCTCAGACAACCATTTTGCCTTTTTGCATTTCTTTTTCTTGACGATGGTCTTGATTACTGCCTCCTGTACAATGTCACAAACCTCCATCCGTAGGTCTTTAGGCACTCTGTCTATCAGATCTAATCCCTTGAATCTATTTCTCACTCCTCTGTAATTGTAAGGGAGTTTATTTAGGTCATACCTGAATGGTCTAGCGGTTTTCCCTACTTTCTTCAATTTAAGTCTGAATTTGGCAATAAGGAGTTCATGATCTGAGCCACAGTCAGCTCCCAGTCTTGTTTTTTGCTGACTGTATAGAGCTTATCCATCTTTGGCTGCAAAGAATATAATCAATCTGATTTCGGTATTTATCATCTGGTGATGTCCATGTGTAGAGTCTTCTCTTGTGTTGTTGGAAGAGGGTGTTTGTTATGACCAGTGTGTTCTTTTGGCAAAACTCTATTAGCCTTTGCCCTGCTTCATTCTGTATAGTCCTTAGAGTCGCAAAGAGTCGGACACGACCGAGCGACTATCACTTCAGCCGCTTAAGATTGCTGGATCATATAGCAATTCTATCTTAGTTCTCTGAGGAGCCTCCATAGTGTTTTCCATAGTAGCTTCACCAGTTTATATTCACACCAATAGTGTGGGAGGATTCCTTTTCTCCACATCCACTCCAGCATGTTATTTGTAGACTTTTTAATGATGGCCATTCTGACAGTTGTGAGATTGCTGTTGTTCAGTCATGTCTGACTCTGCAACCACATGGACTGCAGCACGCCAGGCTTCCCTGTCCTTCACCATCTCCAACAGTTTGTTCAGACTCACATCCTTTGAGTTGGTGATGCCATCCAACCATCTCATCCTCTTTTGTCCCCTTTTCCTTGTGTCTTCAATCTTTCCCAGTATCAGGGTGTTTTCCAATGAATCGGCTCTTCGCGTAGTTTGGCTCGTCACCAAAATATGTCAGCTTCAGCATCAGTCCTTCCTATGAATATTCAGGATTGATTTCCTTTAGGATTTACTGGGTTGATCTCCTTGCTGTCCAAGGGACTCTCAAGAGTCTTCTGGAGCACCACAGTGTGAAGGCATCAATTCTTCAGCACTCGGCCTTTTTTATTGTCCAACTCTCACATCCATACATTACTACTGGAAAAATTATAGCATTGACTATACAGACCTTTGTAAGCAAAGTAATGTCTCTGTTTTTTAATATGCTGTCTAGGTTTGTCATTGTTTTCCTTCCAAGGAGCAAGCATCTTTTAATTCCATGGCTGCATTCACCATCCACAGTGATTTTGGAGCCCAGGAAAATAGTCTGTCACTGTTTCCATTGTTTCCCCATCTATTTGCCATGAAGTGATGGGACCACATGACATGACCTTTGTTTTGTGTCTGTGTGTTCACTTACTTTAATAACACTATGTTTACCATGTTATCATCATGGAATGTAAATTCCAGTTAGACAAGAGAATTTCACAAGTACAGCAAAGCATTCTGTGATATACCAAAGTTTGTATAATATCTGACCAAACCGGCTTGCTCATCAATCATTTCCATTATAGGCATTTTATTTAGTTGATGATTCTTTCGAAGAAAATAAACATACTGCGCACATTTAAAAAGTGTTTTTTATTTACCTTTGAATTAGCACCTAAAACACACATTTGTTTCAAAATAACATTTAAAATTATTCTAATATAACAGCAGCAAAATCTAAATTCTGCAACTACAAAACAGCTAATAGGGATAGACAGTTAAGTTGTTCTCATGTTTACAACTATGATCTAAAATAAATACTACTTCAAAGTGGCTCTGTTACCAACTTTTTACTTGCAGGGAGGTTTCTAATGTTGTATTCCATGCACTATTCTGAAAGGGTTCCTCAAGAGCCAACCAGCCCTTAAACCAGTACTCAGTCCACAAGACAGTCAGAAAGTTAAATTAACAGCAGTAAATAGGACTCCTGGAGAAGGCAATGGCACCCCACTCCAGTACTTTTGCTTAGAAAATCCCATGGACAGAGGAGCCTGGTAGGCTACAGTCCGTGGGGTTGCTGGAGTCGGACACAACTGAGTGACTTCACTTTCACTTTTCGCTTTCATACATTGGAGAAGGAAATGGCAACCCACTCCAGTGTTCTTGCCTGGAGAATCCTAGGGATGGGGGAGCCTGGTGGGCTGCTGTCTATGGGGTTGCACAGAGTTGGACATGACTTAAGTGACTTAGCAGCAAATAGGGCTCCTACATTACATCAAAGGCATATGATATTCTGCAGCAACTGGGAGCATTTTCAGGATTGGCATGTTGTCTTCTTTACAACTAATTTCAACAGAAGAGTTTAAGAAGGTGGACAGGTATCTCTATGTATTTAAAAGTGACATGTTTCTTTTGTGCTGATCTGAATCTGACTCCCCCAAATGACCTAGCTAGTGAACTAGTCACCAGTAATTTGGTCAGCAGGAAAATCAAGCCTGAAAGAAAATAAGCCAATATTCAAATTACCATGTTCTTGTCTGACCCAAAAAATTTATTTTCAGCATAAATATATAACCTCAGTATGAGATGTCTAATTAAAGCAAGCACCACCAACAAGACCAAGATGGCATCTCCTCTTCTAAGGTTTAGGTTTTGTGCAGAATTCTTGATACAGGGAATAGTCCATACCAAGAGTCATTGCTCCCACAACAAAGCCTTGGGCTGCCACACACATGTAGATCAGGTGAACAGTAACTTTAGTATTTCCCCTCTATATAATCCATATGCAACAATTGCTGCAAAACCTGCCATTCCAATGGGGACAAACAGTGCCTCTCTTAGCTTTTTGGGTAAGTTAACATCCCTGCAAACAAAGCTAACTTTGCCAACAAAGGTTCATCTAGTCAAGGCTATGGTTTTTCCTGTGGTCATGTATGGATGTGAGAGTTGGACTGTGAAGAAGGCTGAGCGCCGAAGAATTAATGCTTTTGAACTGTGGTGTTGGAGAAGACTCTTGAGAGTCCCTTGGACTGCAAGGAGATCCAACCAGTCCATTCTGAAGGAGATCAGCCCTGGGATTTCTTTGGAAGGAATGATGCTGAAGCTGAAGCTCCAGTACTTTGGCCACCTCATGCAAAGAGTTGACTCATTGGAGAAGACTCTGATGCTGGGAGGGATTGGGGGCAAGAGGAGAAGGGGACGAGAGAGGATGAGATGGCTGGATGGCATCACTGACTCGATGGACACGAGTCTGAGTGAACTCTGGGAGTTGGTGATGGACAGGGAGGCCTGGCGTGCTGCGATTCATGGGGTCACAAAGAGTCGGATACGACTGAGCGACTGATCTGATCTTACTAGTGTGAGAGATGAGTGCAATTGTGCGGTAGTTTGAGCATTCTTTGGCATTTATGTCAATTTATGTTTTTTCTGTATTCTCTTCAAAGAGCTTTATGCTGTTGTGTCTTAATCCATTTTGAGTTGTTTTGCCTATGGCCTTAGCATGTGTCTAGCTTCACTGACTTGCATATGGCTGTCTCCCTTTCCTGCCCCACTTCCTGGTGGTGCACTCTCTTCTCTCCATTCTTGCCTCCTTTGTGAAAGATTAATTGACCATACATGAGTGGTTTATTTCTGGGCTCTTTATTCTGTTCCATTGGTCCATATGTCTGTTTATCATGCTGTTTTGATTACTGTAGCTTTCTAGTATTGTCTGAAGTCTGGGAGGGATATATCTCCTGCTTTGTTCTTTTTCCTCAAGATTGCACTGGCAATTCTGGGTCTTTTACAATTCCATATAAGTTTCAGGACTATTTGTTCCAGTTTTGTGAAAAAAATGCCATGGGTAATTTGATAAGGATTGCATTAAATGTGTAAATTGTTTTGGGTAGTATTGCCATTTTAACAATATTACTATTTTCAATCTAAGAGGATATCTTTCCATTTCCTTGAATCATAATTTCCTTTATTAATGTTCTATAGTTCTCAGCATGTCTTTCATCTTTGACCTAGGCTGTTTTTATTTTTAAAATCATAATGTTTATTCTGGAAATATACCCAGATAAAGAAATAGAAATTGCCTGTAATCCAGAGATAATCATTGTTAATGTTTGGGTTACTTAAAGTAGAATTCTTTGTTGATATCCATCACTATCCTCTTACCATAAGTTCTTTTCCTTCATAAGCTTATTATTGTATTTATTAATACTGTTTTATTTTCTATCTTCTTTGCTTATGTTTGACCCAGTGTTGCAACTTCCAGGCCCCATAACGCCTGACACAAAGGAGATGCTCAGTAAGTTTTTGTTGAATAAATAAGATTTTTTTTTTTTTTATAGAATAGGGCTGAGGTCATAGTTCATATACAGTTCCAGATTTTTATTCATTTAGCGTTACATTTCATTATGCTAATTTTAAAACCCTTTAGTGATTTCTCGGGGGAGGCAATGGCACCCCACCCCAGTACTTTTGCCTGGAAAATCCCATGGATGGAGGAGCCTGGTAGGCTCCAGTCCGTGGGGTGGCTAAGAGTCAGACACGACTGAGCGACTTCACTTTCACTTTTCACTTTCATGCATTAGAGAAGGAAATGGCAACCCACTCCAGTGTTCTTGCCTGGAGAATCCCAGGGATGGGGGAGCCTGGTGAGCTTCCGTCTATGGGGTCGCACAGAGTCGGACACGACTGAAGCGACTTAGCAGCAGCAGTGATTTCTCATCACCCTTAGAACAAAGTCTAAAATCCTTACTAAATCCTGCAAGCTGTGAGTCTTTGGAAAGACACACAATCCTCATCTTTGAATCCTCAGAATTGGCCATAACCCAGTTCCAGGCCCTTCTCTCCATTTTCTCCCTTCCTAGATTTGTATTCATGATTTAAAGTGCCAGTAGCACTGGTGGTGTGATTGCATCCAGTTCCAATAACTACTTACACTTTAGGTGCTAAATCAATAAGTAGTTGGACTTAATAAGATTTAAAGTTTTGCCAAGTTTGCTCAAAGGAGCAAAAGACGTTAATGGTGGGTAAATTGAGAAGTGAGGCCATGGGGAAGGGTGATGGATTCTGAGAAAGTAGAAGGACCAGCTGACTGGATGTCCTGAAGAATTACCCAAGTGAATGGACAAAACTGAGTTAAAAGTAATGATTCGAGATTGAAATAATAGGGCTTTAAAAATATTTACCTATTTTATTAATATAATAAGACAATTAGAGCTGGGATTCAGTTGGCATAAGACTAAATAGATCGGTTCTTCTAAAGATAGCAGTTCTCTGGGACTGCCTTGAGAACTCCACCTACTCTACAAGTAGAAAGCTGGGGAAAGGGCATTTAGGACAAGCTAGCTTGCAGTGTTTGTCAGACTACCTTTTGACCCAAGATCAATGGCTTTTCCCAGAAATTCGGAAAAGATAAAGTAGGGGTTTGCTGTGTAAGCTGTCCTCCAATTGCTGCAACTCCAACAGTAGGGTGGTGGTGGTGATGGTGATAGGAGGGGAACAGCCAGGCCCCAGGTGTTAGGTTCCTCTGTCTCTGACTAGTCAATTTAAAGACTTTGGTTCTCTCCTTAACCCTCAGAGGAAGGTTTTTCAATCTTCTCTATGAAATTCCATCCTACTGTTACATCGAAAGTATTTTTTCAGTATTACCTGTAGCTGCTATGTCTCAAGACAGCACCACTTCTTAGGTGGGGCTGAAACAAGGCTAGGAATGTGCTCTAACACACCACAGGACTTCTAAACTATTTCTCCCACAGTCATCTGGGATGATGAATCCATTCTTTTATGAATTGATAAGCTCTGGAAATAAACCAAGGCTCCCAATCCATGAACAGGCACCTAAGCATAAGATGCTTAGAACTTGTTCAACTTTCAGTTTGCTTATCTTTAAAGAAAGTGATTATTAATATCAACAGATAATAGTGATATTATCAGATCTTTCAAGGTATCTTGTGTTCAGAAACCCTGTAACAGTAAGGATGAAAAGCACAGTATCTGAAAGTGGCTGTTAAACAGATGGTCTCAATGGAATTAACAGGAGAGGTCAGTATTACTTTTGATGACAATATTAAAAGGACAACTGATTGTATTAAATATTAGAAAACTCAAAACATATGGACTTCCCTGGTGGCTCATTGTTAAAGAACCTTCCTGCCAATGCAGGTGATGCCAGTTCAACCCTTGAATCAGGAAGATCTCCTACAGAAGGAAATGGCAATCCACTCCAATATTCGTGCCTGGGAAATTCCTTAGACAGCGGAGCCTGATGGACTACAGTCCATGGAGTCTCAAAAGAGTCAGACGTGACTTAGTGACAAAACCACCACAATAAAACTCAAAACACACATGCTACCAATATTGACACTGTAAATTTAATAACTCTAGCTCTACCCTGAGGATACTAGTTGAGTTGTGGAACTGTTCAATGTATGTTTGCATGTCTATATTCTAAGCCATCCCCCAAATCTACTCTTCTAGGGTAAAATGAAAATGAAAGGGAAGATAGTGGTGAAAAAATACTTAGAGATAACAAAGTATAAAGATATGCAAAGTATGCTAAAAATTAAAACTAGACCAGGATATTTACATATTTTATTAAATCTTTACAATCAGTAATTATAATCAAATACACAACTATATACAAGGATTATATACATTTTGCCCAGACTTTTACATCACAGTACACAGTTTCCCTTAGAAATATTGTATACATTTATCACCAAACAATAAAATCCAACACCAGTAGTGTTACAGCACCTGTTAGTACAGACATCTTTTTCATAAATTACATCATAAGAAAATATACGGCTGTAAATTGGGCTTTTAAAAATGTCTTTTATAAAATCTGAACATACAATATTTCATTCACAGAATGTTTTTTTTTTTTTTCTATGTTCTGACTGAAGCCTTGTGCATAAAACGACCAGTTGGAATATTTACTAAATGCCCCCTCCTCTAAATTGATAAGCACTATTGGAATTATGGACGCTGAGCTTTCTTTATGATGAATTTGGCATGGGGTTTGGTGAGGGAACAAATGCTGGTTTTATTACTGAAAGGGCCATGTGATGGTAATTTAAATTAAAAATCTCAAGAGTGTATTAGAGAAGTTAAAATCACAGAGTGCACAGTTTTTCATTTTACTCTCTAAACACTGTGAAGAGAAAGGGAAAAGTATGTTAAAAAATTTGTTCTAAAACAACTGTATTCTTGTTGGAAGCCTATTAAAAGTTAAAAAGAAAACCTATCCAACAAAATATCCCATCCCAAACATATCTAGTAAATTACAATTCTTTCACACCTAAAACTTTATGAGAAAAGCACTGCAAATTAGGGTATATCATTTTAATGGACTTTCCTAAGCAGAAAAAACTTGAACTATTTTTAGTAGGTAAACAAGTGAAGTTTTAAAACTTGAAAATACCTGAATTAAATACTTTCTCTAATATCTAACTTTTAACTTTCAGATAAAATCCATACTTGATTCCAGGTTTGTAAACATTGTATAAATCCTTCTTTGTCAATCAATTTTATGGCTGTGGTGATCACTTCAGTTCTATCTCTATGCAGCCAACAGCTAACTGAGGTAGACCAGATGTTTCTAAAATTCAGGGTCACATAGAAACCCCTGAATCTTTAGGAAGTAAATAAAATGCTATAAAAGGTACTTAAAAAACAAAACATTTAAAAAATGCCTAATGCTGTTGAAACTTTTCATGAACTCAAAAAAACAACTTTGTGGCAGTATGTCAGTTAAGAATGGAGAGTCAGTGACAATGTTGGAGTTTTGAAGCTGAACATTATACCTTCTTTTCTTAGCAGGGGAAAAATCAAGTATAATTCCTTCTGCTATTAATTTTTATAGTTTGTTAATTTTATAGTTAATTTTTTTCCTTTTTTTTAAAGTATTCATTTTTCTAAACAAGCTGGTGGTTTAGTCACTAAATTGTGTCCGACTCCTGTGACCCCATGGACTGTGGCCTGCCAGGCTCCTCTGTCCATGGGATTCTCCAGGCAAGAATACTGGAGTGGGTTGCCATTTCCTTCTCCAACAAGTTTTTTCTAAACCTCAATGAATGGCAACAACTCCCCCTAATGGCCAAAGAAAGGGTAAGTGGCAGTAAGCTGGCTTCTCTGTGTATGCCACAAGATCTCTGCTGGAAATAAAATTATGTTGTTTTGATAAATTAGAAAAGCTAGATTTAGACAACAATGGCTTTGAGCTACAAAAAGAAAACCAAATCAGTGTATATAAGGCTTCTGTAATCCGAGTCTTAAAGGAACATCTGCTCCTTTTCTCCAAGCCCCAGTCCTATAAATCAAGGCAAGTCAAGTAATTACGCTTCAACTATTTTGGCAGCTTTGCAATCAAAATGAACAAAGCACAATGTCTATCCTTCCATATACTTTATGTATTATAGTTCTATCTTCTTACACCAAATTTCACATGCAGAGAGACTAAAAATATCCATTTTGGTGTCAGGTTTAATTAAGGGCCAATAAAAGTCTTGTATACTACTCTCTTTCCCCCCCCAAAGTGAATTCTCTATTAGATTTATTACTCACTGACCCATTAACTTTAGCTGGAATTTTTGAAAGCAGCTATTTATCCCCTTATAAAAGAATATGTTTACCTGGGATCTAAGACATACTGTACATGAATATACATAACTACAATACAGCACTGCTGTTCTTTTAACAGCTCCATATACAGTTTAAGTTCATCAGTACCTCCAAAACTGTTTTAAGAAAAAAAAAGTTATTATATAATGACATAGTAAAGAAAAAGAAAAGTCTCAAATATTCCTTTAGAACTGATTCACATATGTTTAAAAAATAAATAGAGTAAAGCCATGATTTCAATTACAGGGCTGTCTACAGATATCAACAAAAATGTTTTAAAACTTAAATGTGGCCAGCACCAGACTGCCACACACACACACACACACCAACAAAAAAAAAAAAAAAAATTAAAAATAGGGGAAAAGGTTCCATTAAGCTATATGGCTATATGTTAGTTGCTACTGTGTTTTTTACACAGGTTACCATAGACTAATTTTCAAGTCCATATTGGAAGGAATACTCATTAAAAAAAAACCAACAAAACAAAACTTAAAAACCATGATCAACAGAAAATGTGACAGATTCCTTAGGTGCAACTTTAGCAACTATAGTTACAAAGGAGGAAAAAATAGTAGTTACTCCAGAATTTTTAGATCACTACCACAGTTATATCATGGCTAAGACAGAAAAATGGAACAAAATGTATTCAGCTATTGGCAACACAGGTCTTGTGGCTCAAAATGCATATTATACATGGGATGGAGTAAGGCTGATGGCTAGAGGTAATCACCTCCAAAGAAATGAACTGGAAAAGACTTATAATTTACCCTACAAAGATATAACCTTAAGTTTCATTTCAGAGTAGTCACAGCTTTCCCTATGGAAGGCCCAATGGCAAGTTCATATTGCAACATTATAGTTTCTCCCTTGCTCCATTTTTCAAGAGTATTAAGTAACCAATTCCCACATTATATGACCTTTTTACCTGGTCCCAATGATTAGTCTATATGCAAAGATCTCACTGAGAAAGTACACTGGCTTCACCTTTGGTTTAAATGAAAAGGACACCATTAAGAGGGAAAAAAATCAAGTCATCTTGATCATGTTACACAATGAAGCGAGTGAAAATGATGAGCAAAGACTTTTTTCACCATGAATGCATTTGCTTCACAACCACTTAGGTCACTTTGAGTGTTTCCGTGAAGGCAGCATAACCAGAATGCCCACAAAAGTCCTATGCGTTTTCCCCAAAGAACCTCTAACCCCCAAACCAAGAAGACAGAGAGCTTCCTTTAATTAGAAAGCTGTACAAATCTGTATTCCCCACCTCATAGTTAACTGGATATGTTTCTTAGCTACTATCCAGAGACTGCAGAAATCTGGTTCCAAGGAATGCCCAGTAATCTTTTCCTGGCCCAAGGTGTGCAGCAGGATGGTACAATCCTGTCACCTGGGGGGTGGGGGAGGACTGTGAGTTTGCATTTTTGATGGGACAGTTTTAAACAAGGTCAGTTCTAACACAGCATGTTCCAGATTCCTATGAAAACTAACTCTCCCAGTCAGAACGTGGTTGCTCATCACCATACTTAAAGCCTCCCATGAAGAGAGCCTGCTTAGTATCAGGGTGTCTATTAACCACAGTTTACCTTTTCTTTTGAAATACCTACCACCAGGTAGACTTTTGTGAGTCAGAGCTCATCCTTATCCATCATTTCAAATGCTTCTATGTCTTCATTCCAGTCTGCTAATATGGAGTCTATAGGCTGGGCCTTTTTGCCCCAGCTAACATTAGGATTGGAATCCTCCTCAGTTTCTGGCTGTTCTTGAAGTTGGTTATCTAAATCTGTACATTCACCATCAAGACTTGTAGTCTCAAGGTTTTCCATGGGGTTAGAATCCTGTTCAGAAGAAGGAACGCTTGCAGCACTGTCTGTATCTATTGGAGATAAAGCTTCTGGGTGAGAGTTCACAGAACTTTCCTCAGGAGACTCTTCATCAACCAGATCAATCTCCTGAGACCTTGATGTAATCTGTTCAGCACTCTGAAAGTCATTTTCAGAGGATGGTTGTTCTTCATTTTCCATCTCAGGATCTGTACATGAAAGAAACAAACTTCATGCTACTTTCCTCCTCAAAACGTGTACTATCATATTCTCAAAACCATACTGGCTTTAGTACTAAAGCAAAAAACTGAGAGTTAAAAGAAAACCATGTTAATGCAGGATGACTCTAATAAAGACTGCTGTCAATGGGTGTCAATAAATGCCAAGAAATACACTAAACAATAATACTATTAAAATGCATATAAATTTATATTATATGTCTTAAATTTATTAAACATCTAAATTCAGGAAAGCCCACACATGAGAACATATTAAACCAAATAAAATTTAAACAGTGCATGCCACTGCTGTAATTTTAATAATTCTTTGAAAAGTGAAATTCCCACTCAGGAAACCATGAAAATGCAGATACTATAAAATTAAATGATTCAGGGATATCAATGTGATTAAATATTTCCATAAATAAAAAAACAGATTATTTACAAAACTTTATTACTGGAAGTCTATGAATTATAAGATATAATCATAAAATCCACTGGAAGGCAGAAAAGCAGGCTAAACCTCTGGTAATGAATATACAGTAAAACCACTAGAGGCATTTATTTAGGGTTCCTACAAGAAAGTGCTGAGGTAGCAGCATCTATATAATCACAGGCTGCACAATTCTCAGACTCTGCAGTCAGTTGGTAAAGATCTCCTGAGCGTCTTACTGTGTGGCAGGCACCGTGCAAGATGCTAGGGATAAAACTAGATGAAAACAAACACCTAACCTGCCCTTCTGAATCTTATAGCCCAGCTGAGGAAAACGTTTACAAATCAATACAAATAAATAGAAAACTCTGTGAAGCAAGCTATGGTGTTAGGAAAGAATAATGAGATTTGAGGACTTCTTTCAAAATGTGCTTCCCTGGTGGCTCAGAGGGTAAAGTGTCTGCCTGCAATGCAAGAGACCTGGGTTCAATCCCTGGATTGGGAAGATCCCCTGGAGAAGGAAATAGCAACCCACTCCAGTACTCTTGCCTAGAAAATCCCATGGATGGAGAAACCTGGTAGGCTACAGTCCATGGGATCTCAAAGAGTCGGACACGACTGAGCGGCTTCAGTTTCACTTTCAGAATGTGACTCTTGAACCGAGATTTCAAAGTTAAGCAGAATTAGTCAAAGAAGAAAGAGAAGATTAACTTCTTACAAAACCAGAAAAAAGGCACACAGGGAGGAACAAAAGGATATGTATGCATACACCCTGACCAGGCAGGATTACCTGACATGGGAAGCTTTAGATAGTTTGTGTTGGGGGTGTGTCAGGGGGAAGGTGGGCAAGGGGGAGGAGTTCCCACACGTTCTCTCAGCTGTGGAAAAGGTACATTTTAATTTGACATTTAGGGAAACTAAAGAACAGAAAGCAGTCTGGCAGCTTGGAGCTTATATATGCTAGGCTACCCTAAGTTCGAGCAAAAACAAAAAGAACCTTCATTTCTGAACTGCATTAATCTAGTTTAGAATACAAAAAGATGTGGGGCTATTTTATATAGTAATAAAGACTGTGCTTTTGACAAAGAATCACTCTAGGGTTACATGTTAACATAATATTATTTTGGAAACCTAGCTAAGGATAAGGAAACAGAATGGGGTAGGCTCCAATCGAGATGTGGAGTAGGACGGGGAGCTCCCCTCCTCCCACAAATAACAGGAAAGATACATCTACAAACAGAACACATCTCACAGAACACCTACTGGACACAAGCAGGAGACCTCAAACACCTGAAAGGATAAGAAAAGTCTCTATCAGGTAGGATGAAGAAAAAAAAAAAAAGAGGATAGAGGGGCAGGACGTGCGCCCCTGGGAGGGAGCTAAAGAGAAGAGAGGCTCCCGCATCTTGGGAAGCCCCCTCAGATCAGTGGGGACAGAAAGGGAGGTCCAGAGGCTCAGAGGCGAGCACAACCCCCATCTGTGGCAGGCAGAAGAGACGCCTGCACAGACTGGAGTACTGCTGCCTTGAGCGCCCTGGCCTCAGACATGTGTCTGCTGGTACGGGCAGGGCCTGAAACTCAGCACTGAGCACGCAGTCCACAGGAGAAGACTGCTGCTGGCTGTGCGGACAAGGCCTGAAGGGGGCTGGAGTGCAGTATGGCCGCAACTGGGGCTGTTTGCAGAAGCACCCAGGCCACCGTAGAAGTCAAGCACCATTGTTGAGTGGCCCACAAAGGGAGCCCCTTTCTCCACTGCCAGCCTCTACCTATGCAGGCTCCAGGATAGTACACCTCAGTCACTGCCTCAGTGGCTTAACAAATGCAAATCAGTATACACAGGATGGATAAACAACAAGGTCCTACTGTCTAACACAGGGAACTATATTCAATACACTGTAATAAACAAAGATTTAAAAAAATACATGCACCCCAATGCTTACTGCAGCACTCTTCACAAGCGCCAGGACACGGAAGCAGCCTAGATGTCCACTGACAGAGAGATAGATACAGAAGATATGGTACATATACACAATGGAATATTACTCAGCCATAAAAAAGAATGAAATAATGCCGTTTGCAGCAGCAAGGATGAACCTAGAGATTATCATACTACGTGAAGTCCAAATGAGACAAGTACCATATGATATCACTTATATGTGGAGTTTAAGACATGACACAAATCTACACAACAGAAACAGACTCACAGAGAGCAGACAACAAGGGAGAGGAAAGGTGACGGAGCGAAGGACTAGGAGCTTGGGATTAACAGATCCAAACTAATGTGTATACAGGGTGGATAAACAACAAGGTCCTACTGTTTAATACAGGGAACTATATTCAATATGCTGTGATAAACCATAATGGAAAGGAACATAACTGAATCACTTTGCTGTACAACACACATTTACACATCAACTGTACTTCAATGAAAAAGAATAGTGTAAATATAGAAAAATGAAAGATCAAGTTGTCTATTTTCAGATTCTGTTTGACACTTGAACTCAAAGCAACTCAATTTTTAACTACACTATCAAGATGATAAAAGAATTTGATACAGGGTAAAAATAAGGTAAGTAAGCAAATACAAATAACCCCTCTGTAGTAGCAATAACTGGTTAGAAATAAACTAAGTAACCTTTTTATAATTAAAAACATAATCTACAAGACATAGAATTAAATTTATTATGAAATCTTATTGCTTAATATTATAAAATCTCAGTGAAAAAATAAAATCGGATTCAATTTACAGGTAAGTACCTGTATGTACCTGGATGGAAAGTCAATATTTAACAAAACCTTCCTGTTTATATGTAACACATGTAGTTATACAATTCCAAAATGAATCTCAATTCTACTCCTTTACTTTTTGGACTGGATAGGATTATTTTTAAATTCCTATGGATGAATGTAGATCACAGAGAAGTCAAATTCTCAAAAGAATTAGTGAGATGGGAGCTGCCTGAAGAGATATTAAAATGTATTCAAAATAACAAACTATTTTATTATTGGCACTAGAATAAGCAAATAGATTAGTGTAAAAGAAGAGCAAGTCACCCAAAACCAGATCAAATATATGACAATATGTGATACACAGCAAAGTGGCAACAATCAGCTAAATAAAAATGACAGCTGGAGAAGTACAAAAAGAATCTACCACACCACTACAAACCATCATTCTAAGGGGCCTGTGTGATGACTACATCATTAAATTCAGGGATGGTGAATCAGACTTGTGGAAGCAAAAATGAATGAAGAAAATCTCAAGATACAAAAAAAGAGAGAGAGAGAAAGAAAAGAAAAAAGTTTTAATAATGAAAGGACAAAGAAACTTGGCAAAGACTTCGAGACTGGATGTTCTACAACCATTCACTCACCCGCGCAACCAGCATTTACTGACAACAAGAAATACAGAGCTGAGACACAGGTAAAGAAGTACAATGTAATACAAATGTCAAAAGTACAACTATATTAAGACGTTGGGACTTTCCCTGGTGGTCCAGTGGTTAAGAATCTACTTGCCAATGCAGGGCACACAGGTTCAATCCCTGGTCTAGGAAGATCTAGCAACTAAGCCCGTGTGCCACACCCACTAAGTCTACACCCCAAACCCTGTGCTCTGTAACGAGAAACCACAACAAAGAGAAGCCCGAGGCACCGCAAGTAGAGAGTAGACCCTATTTGTCATAACTAGAGAATGCCTGCGCACAGCAACAAAGACCCAGCACAGCCAAGACTGCTGCCGCTGCTAAGTCGCTTCAGTCGTATCCGACTCTGTGCGACCCCATAGACGGCAGCCCACCAGGCTCCCCGTCCCTGGGATTCTCCAGGCAAGAACACTGGAGTGGGTTGCCATTTCCTTCTCCAATGCAGGAAAGTGAAAAGTGAAAGTGAAGTTGCTTAGTTGTATCCAACTCCTAGCAACCCCATGGACTGCAGCCTACCAGGCCCCTCCATCCATGGGATTTTCCAGGCAAGAGTACTGGAGTGGGTTGCCATTGCCTTCTCCAGCCAAGACTAAATGAATACAAATTGTTAAAGATGTCCATACATTTTATCTCTGAGAACAAGAGAAAAATTCATAGAGAAGATAGCACTAAACTTGGTATTTAGAATGACGAAATGTTTTTAAAGAGGAAAAGGCTGTGGGAGTGGAATCGGGATAGACAAGGCACTTGTGGAATGAGGGAAGACGTGCAAATGCAAAGGTGCAAGACAAAACATGTGGTGACTGAGGAAGAGAGACTGGAGTCCTTCAGTGTTAACTCTACTAACATTTCAGCCGCCCCTTTCCAAGCAAAGACACCATCTGTTTACATAGTAGATTCACCTCCTCAGAACCAAATCCTTTCCAATAGAAACCTAAGTTCTACAGATCAACTGAAGGACAGATTCACCCCAATCAAATTCAGTGAAGGATAACCTTAGGAAAAGGAACACTGCCACAGTTAAATCTTAGGCAGTTCAAACCACTGGCCCTTTCTTTTGCTTCCCCTGTTCTGCCTGCCTCTTCACCAGACAGACACAAATATAAACGTAGTTCTGAATCTGTGTGTCCATGCAGCTCTTAAGGCACTGGAAGCCGACACTATAAATTACAAAATGACAATGTATTCAAACTTTTAAATGCTGATTTTTTTTCCCCCTCTTGAGAAATACTACTGAGAAAAGTCAACTGAATCTTAATTGTAAATTGTTTCAATTCGGATCTCAAGGTAACAGTGTCTTTTGTTTGCGGGCACAGGGTGGGAATTGTTATTCAGCACCTTTACAAATTCTAGAAATTCTGGAACCGGACACATGACAGACACAATATTAACACTTCTGCGGATAACTTAATTTTTAGAAGTGTGACTGGTTTAACCTGAGAAAGCAGCATTTCTACTTAATAAATTACTAATGCTTTATTCTGAAGAAGAATGTATAGTAATTATCTGGACATTTTTGCTAGGATATAGGACTGTTGCTGATATTTCTCTTATCAATGGCTGGGACTTATCAGAATTAGAAGGTGGGAGTGGGGGCTTGTTCTGGAGTCTCTATTTTCTGTATTGATATGTGGGAAGACTGGCTCCATTAAAACTGACTTTTTAAGGGAAATATGTATCTGTGGAATGAGATCTTTAGAGAAAACAATCTGGAGGACATTTTAAATCATTCAGATTTTAAGCTGCTATTATTTAGTGTACTTAAAGAATCCTACCTAGTATCCTTGTGTGTGTGGTGTGCTAAGTTGCTTCAGTCATGTCTGAGTACCCTTGGTGGCACAATAAGGCCAGATACAGAGCTGGGAGAATTTTTTTTTTAAAGGAGGGTGCCTTCATGGCCTTGTTCAGTGTTTCTCAAAGTATAGCTGAGTGCAATTAACTGGAATGCTTGTTTAAAATTTCAGATTCTGATCCCCTGCTTTCAGAGTCTGATTCAATATTCTGGAGTAGGCCTCAGGAATCTACACTTCTAACTACTACACCAGCTAATTCTGAAGCAGAAGAGAAACACTGATGCATGCAGCAATAGCACAGATTAATGGTACACACTACAGATGTCAGAATATTTTCCTATGTAAATAAAGCAGTTGATTTAATAAAACTATTATCACTGACTTTTGTTACACTGATAAATATTAACAATTATACTATAACTCATTGCTGACAGTTAATAATACCCGACAGTTCTTCAAAAAGTTATACAAAAAGGGGAATTTTTCAAGGCTTCTTGTCAAAATATCACACTATAACAGAAATCGCAGTCAAAAAATGGACAGACTATCAAAACTTTAAAAAATATATAATTTAAATAAAGCCCTTTTACTGCAAAGTCCTTACGGGAATACTGTTATGCTGTTCAGACTTTTTTTTTAAATAGCATAACTCACCTCTTTTCATATCCTTTCTCTGGTATAGGAAGCACATGCTCTACCACAATCTCATAGTCCTAACCCTCACACATTTCCTACAGATATATGGGTTTTAAAAACAAGTCGATACTTTAGTTTATACTGCATTCCAATTAAAAGTGATCAAAAGTAAAACATGCTATACAACAATGTCTTCATTAGAGTAACTCTTGCATGGATATGGACTAGTGAATTCACCTATTATTTAATTTATAGAATTTGTTATGACAGGATCAATAAAGAATCATCATTATGGGACAGCTGACTAGACATGAAAATAATCTAATTACTTTAAATGATGTATTATCATGGTAGCCACTGAAACAATATATATATGCACACGCATGTGTGTATATACATGTATATACACATGCATATACATATATATAATTTAATGCTTATCAAAGATACTTACTACTATTAATAATGTAGCTTGGAATCATTTTACCTTTTAATATTGCTGCTGAAATTCCAATGGTAGCACCAAATAGGGGGGAAAAAAGCAAAGGCATTAAAGAGTTACATGGAATAATAATTTGCCTGTGTTTGATGTGCCAAAGTGCATATAAAGATCTAACTGAAAAAAGGGTTCAGGAAGAGAAAAAAAACAGGCACACAGGAGGATTTAACAAGATTAGGAATCCTTTCTATTCTGTTCTATTTATACATCCTTACTGCTTAAATAGTTAACTGAATGAACCTCAAGGAAGAATAAAGCAATACAAGAAGACAACACAAAACACTGATTTGGCTAGCACTAGATTATTGCTAAACTTTTTCTTTTCTAATTGTTCCACTTGGAGGTTACTGCATTGAGTAAGTTTCCTACATATCTGCCAAACAAATATCCCAAACATCAACAACCGTGTACAGATTACACAACTTTATCTATTGCAGGTGAGATAGGAGGACCAGTGCTCTCTCTACAGGAGTCTCCGGTGGCTAAAAAAATGCCTATTAAAAGCAGGACTACAGACTACGTCTGATGGTTCACCTTCCCTCATTTGCCCGCTATCCCTAGATGTGAAATTGTAAAACAATACTAGTGAGACCTTGCATTTATACAATAATTTGGGTTTCAAAGAGCTTTCAATTTACTAACAAAAATTTTGGCCCAGAGAGGGATATATATACACTCTCATGAATTAAGGCAAGCTATCTTGTTCTTCAGGCACTAGCCAGTCATGTCTAACTCTTGTAACTTTTAAGTATCTATGTGATGAAATTAGATCTCAGTGAAGAGAAACTGCTAGATTTCTATGCCTTCACCAAGACACTGGTTATTTGATTATAGGTGGCTTTGTGAAACCCAATTACTATTATATTACTATTATATCATTATAACATTGTTCTATATAATCTCTTTTTACTTCTTAGTCTTAAAAAAAACCCAGAGGATATAGTATCTGTGAAATTGAATGGTGAGCCTCTGTGGATGTTAAAAATGACTCTTAATGTAATCTCTTGTATTTTTATCACTGGCAGAATTATAGCAAAAATTATAAATTACATATAAAAACATAATTCTAATGACATTCTAAATCAGCAAAGTGAAATAAACATTTCATTACTCATCTTTCCAAAAGAAAAACGTATTTTAAAATCACCTTCTAAAAATTTTTACTTCTTTTACCAGTGAGCCATAAATAATCATTTTGTAACTCATTTTTGTCAAGTTAGAAAAATTAATGCAAAGCGGAAAACAAAGGATTTTTTACCCTTACCTCGATCTTTTGCTTTGTCGGAAAGGAGCACTTCTACCTCTTCATACTCCCGGATGGCATCCAGTATGATACTTCCTTCTTTGCTGAATAAAAACAGCATGGGGATCTTAATGTCATCTGTGTCCTTCCCGTCCCCTGCCATCTGGAACAGAGGGGCAGTATCACTGCTGCTCCCCTCGTTGTCATCTAGCCAGAGAACGAACAAGAGCAAACATCAAAACGTTCACCCATTAGAAAGGTCCAGCGGCCAATCTTTACTATTTTCCACCTGTTGACATTAATTTCCTGCATTAAGAACCACAAAAACATCATACTTGTTGGGTCCACTAATTCTACTCCTAGAAATTTACACTGAGGAAATAATTCAAAAGAAGCGAAATATCTATGCCTGAAGAAGTTTACTGGAGTGCTTTATACTTGTCAACAACTGTAAACTGTAACTAAATTATAATGAACTATCTGAGGGAACACACAGAAAAACAAAATGTTATTATTACATAAAAAAGGTAAAGTACAAAGTTCTATGATTGTGACTATAAAAATTTCAGATGCTTATGAAAAAGTCTAAAAAGGGAGAAATTAAGACTTGAATTACAATGATAGAATAATGAAAATTTTATTGTTAGTTACGATTTCCTCTAATGGCATTATATGATGTATTTTTAAAACACTCTTCACAAGGAATAATTATGACTAGACTTTTTTTGCTCTGTAAGTTGAATGAAACATTATTCTGACTTTACAATGGTTAAAAAATAATAGTATGGCTGCTAATTACTACTCTACTGGAGATGTCAGTTATGTCCAGTCCTAATCTCACATGCCAGTCTCTCTGGAGAACCTGTCACCTCTCAGAGAGCTTGCATGGACAAGCCCTGCTAAGTGGAGAATACCATGCAGAATCACATCTTCGATAGTAACTGACCAGACAGAGAATGGCTACCTGGCCCCCAGTGTCCCTGGGAGATTTGGAAGTGGCATGCTTTCAAAAAAAGAAACACTTTCAGTTAGCAGTGGGTAGAAAAGTCCAGTTAAGTGACACAGACTGATGGCTTAGGTTGCAATTTTGGAAAAGGCCATTTTGGAACTGCTAGGTAAAAAGAGAGCAGGCTGGTGAGAAACTACAGAATGAAGCAGAATACCAAAGAGCTGCAGAGAAGAGTCCAGGAGGACCCATAGATAGAGACAAGAAAAATGCTAGCCGTCATAGCTCCTGATGATTTTTAGTTTCCACTTCTAATTCCTTAGGACACTCAGTTGTATTTCTTACTCTCAGGTTCAACAAAAATAATCCATTTCCATATAGTAAACAAACCTCCTTTACACTAAGTAATCTGTTGCTTGTAGGCAATTGATTTTTAAGATAATCTATACTTCTGGTATTTGGGATAAAAAACAACCAAGTCCTAATTTACTCATTTATATACAATTAAAACCACTCATCACCCAGATAATCACAATGGTGTGATCACTCACCTAGAGCCAGACATCCTGGAATGTGAAATCAAGTGGGCCTTAGGAAGTATCACTATGAACAAAGCTAGTGGAGGTGATGGAATTCCAGTTGGGCTCTTTCAAATCCTGAAAGATGATGCTGTGAAAGTGCTGCACTCAATATGTCAGCAAATTTGGAAAACTCAGCAGTGGCCACAGGACTGGAAAAGGTCAGTTTTCATCCCAATCCCAAAGAAAGGCAATGCCAAAGAATGCTCAAACTACCGCACAATTGCACTCATCTCACATGCTAGTAAAGTAATGCTCAAAATTCTCCAAGCCAGGCTTCAGTAATACAGGAACCATGAACGTTCAGAAGTTCAAGCTGGTTTTAGAAAAGGCAGAGGAACCAGAGATCAAATTGCCAATATCCACTGGATCATGGAAAAAGCAAGAGAGTTCCAGAAAAGCATCTATTTCTGCTTTATTGACTATGCCAAAGCCTTTGACTGTGTGGATCACAGTAAAAATAAACTGTGGAAAATTTCTCAAGAGATGGGAATACCAGACCACCTGACCTGCCTCTTGAGAAACCTGTATGCAGGTCAGGAAGCAACAGAACTGGACATAGAACAACAGACTGGTTCCAAATAGGAAAAGGAGTATGTCAAGGCTGTATATTGTCACCCTGTTTATTTAACTTATATGCAGAGTACATCACAAGAAATGCTGGGCTGGAGGAAGCACAAGCTGGAATCAAGATTGCCGGGAGAAATATCAATAACCTTAAATATGCAGATGAAACCACCCTTATGGCAGAAAGTGAAGAGGAACTAAAGAGCCTCTTGATGAAAGTGAAAGTGGAGAGTGAAAAAGTTGGCTTAAAGCTCAACATTGAGAAAACAAAGATCATGGCATCCGGTCCCATCACTTCATGGGAAATAGATGGGGAAGCAGTGGAAACAGTGTCAGACTTTATTTTTCTGGGCTCCAGAATCACTGCAGATGGTGACTGCAGCCATGAAATTAAAAGATGCTTACTCCTTGGACGGAAAGTTATGACCAACCTAGATAGCATATTCAAAATCAGAGACATTACTTTGCCAACAAAGGTTCGTCTAGTCAAGGCTATGGTTTTTCCAGAGGTCATGTATAGATGTGAGAGCTGGACTGTGAAGAAGGCTTAGCGCCGAAGAATTGATGCTTTTGAACTATGGTGTTGGAGAAGACTCTTGAGAGTCCCTTGGACTGCAAGGAGATCTAACCAGTCCATGCTATAGGAAATCAGTTCTGGGTGTTCACTGGAATGATTGATGTTGAACCTGAAACTCCAATATTTTGGCCACCTGATGCGATGAGCTGACTCATTTGAAAAGACCCTGATGTTGGGAAAGATTGAAGGCAGGAAGACAAGGGGACGAAGAGGATGAGATGGTTAGATGGCATCAGCGACTCAATGGACATGAGTTTGGATAAAATCTGGGAGTTGGTGATGGACAGGGAGGCCTGGTATGCTGCGGTTTATGGGGTCGCAAAGAGTTGGACACGACTGAGCGACTGAACTAAACTGAAAACCACTGTAGATGGTGACTGCAGCCAGGAAATTAAAAGACACTTGCTCCTTGGAAGGAAAGCTATGACAAATCTAGACAGCATATTAAAAAGCAGAGACGTTACTTTGCTGACAAAGGTCCATATAGTCAAAGCTATGGTTTTGCCAGTAGTCACGTATGGGACTTGGTTTTTTCAGTAGTCATGGACCATAAAGAAAGCTGAGTGCTGAAGAACTGATGCTTTTGAACTGTGGTGTTGGAGAAGACTCTTGAGAGTTCTTTGGACAGCAAGAAGATCAAAGAAGTCAATCCTGAAGGAAATTAGTCCTGAATATTCATATGAAGGACTGATGCTGAAGCTGAAACTTCAATACCAGATGCAAAGAACTGACTCACTGGTAAAGAGCCTGATGCTGGGAAAGACTGAAGGTAGGAGGAGAAGGAGACAACAGATGAGATGGTTGGATGGCATCACCAACTGGATGGACATGACTTTGAGCAAGCTCTGGGAGATGGTTAAGGACAGGGAAGCCTGGTGTGCTGTAGTCCATGGGGTTGCAAAGAGTCAGACATAATTGATTGACTGGACTGAACTGAAAACCATTAGAAACTAAACAAAAGGCTTCATCAGAAACAAACAAACAAAAAAAAAACGTCAGGGAAAGGAGTTACAACATAAGAAAGTTTCCACTTAGACATTAATTTTTTAAAAATTAAGGACCGCTTCTTTTAATTATTTACTTACAGATCTCAAGATAGCATTCTATAACTAATAGCTACTAATGAAAGCATTTGATTTGACAAACCTTGCAGAATACAGAATACCACAAAAATTAGACTTTATCAAAAAATGGGGAAAATCTAAAATACTCCACATATGTTCCCAACTTTAGTAGTGGCAAGCTATTAAATTCTTTTTAATAAAAGTAATCTCAGAGTGGAAAATAACCAAGGATTAAGAGGTGATTTAAATCAGCCATCAGTAAGCTCTCTCTGTAACTGCTCAGAGAGAGAATATTGTAGGCTTTGTTACTGTTACCACCACTCAACTCCAGCACTGTTCTTGAAAGCAGTTACAGAAGATAGGTAAACAAACTGATGAGCTGTGTTCTAATAAAACTTTTACTTACAAAAAAAGCAGCGAGCCAAACTTGGCTTGCAGGCTATAGTTCACTAACCACTAATTTAAGTTATTAAGCAGAACTTTTCCTAATGTTAATATTTAACTATGAAATTCATGCATTCATTAAATCAACACTGTGGTGCCCATATAGGATAAGCAAAAGGAATAGTAAATATTTTTTCAATGAAATAAATGCTACTATTTTTACCCATGTCAGTAATTTTAGGGAGTTTTATTTCCATTATCTTCAAACCTCACAACCACCTAGAAGATGTTTATTACCATCTTCACTGGAGCTAAAAAAAATTCTACTGAATAAACAGGTAAACAATCTAAAGGTTACAGCATGATTTTGTGGAAGAGCCAGGAACTGCACCCTCATGTATCTGACTCCAAAGCTTGCATCTGTGTGGAGGAATGGATATTTTCAGTGACTTTCCACTTAAGGTGGCAGGTGTAATTCTTGCCCCTAGGGGTTCTGGATCTCATGGGCACATTTTCTGATCCATGGTATCAGGTGTTTTTACCATCACTCCTGCTGTACCTTCACATCTGATTCAAGTACATTTATTGGCATTAATATACAGAAATTCAGATTTAGGTGTTCAAACAAGGTGTGAGACATATACAAATTATTAAGAGAGTCATTGGATTACCTATCCAATATGCTGGCTAGTGAAGTAAAAACAGTATGACAAACTCTGATAAAATTCTGGAAAATAAAAGAAAAACCCTAAAGATGATGTTTTAGTTATTACTACAATGACATGGAGGATTACTTACCAATAACAATGCCACCAATGGCTCCAGCATTCTGTATGTTGCGTGCCTTTTCTGCAAACATGCACTGCCCTCTTTGTATCAAAGCAATTTTTCCCATCACTGCTTCAGGGTTAGTAAGTTCTGAACAACCATTGTAGGGTTTACTGCTTGCAACAAATCCTCTTGTCTGTCAGAAATAAAGAGTTACTTGAATAACTTTTATCTTCTCAAATCACTACCATGTCATTAAAATTCAAAATCTAGAGCTTTAAGGAGATCTCTTTTCTTTTCTAACAATAACACATCCAATACACATTTAGCATAAATTTTTGCTTTCAACATTTTGCATATCATAGTCCCCAACCAATATTTCTATTGTACTTTGCAGTTTATAAAAGCATTTTTACATAAATCACTAAACCTGATCTTTATAATGACTCTGAGTTAAATATAGATAACATATACATTTTACATATGGGGAACTGAGATTCAACTTTCATAATTTGCTCAAGGTCACGATGTTAGAAAGTGGTAAAGCTGGAGCCTGCTGGCAGACTCACTACATACCCAAACCCATACTTCAACAGCTGGGAACCATTTTTAAACCATCACTGGTAACCAGAAAAATTTTTGAAAGAGGGGAAAAAAATGGATTTAGTGTACATAAATCTGCAAGAAATTCTTCTTCCTAGACAAATTAAATCCACCAGAGAACTGATTTTTAAGATGTTTTAAGACCCTTCTTGCTCTTAGAATGTCAACTTCATGAGGGCATAAACCTTCACTGGTTTTTATAAACATGACATACAGCAAAAGTCTAAAATAGTCCCTAGAATAAGAGTTGTTGAACAAGTCAATCTACTATAAACCTACATAGCTTTAAAGTATATACTAGAAAAAGTTTAAATTAGCGGTAATAGAGTTCAAAGACTACTGGTTTTAGATGATCAGGATATTTGGTTTCTGGTCCAGTAGCTATCTAGCTTTGCTACCAGTCAGTCAGATAGTTGAACTGTGAGCTTTGTTTCCTATATTAAACTAAACCTATAGGATAAACTAGCTTAGTGGTCTTCCAAGTTTGCTTAGTGGAACCTCAGCATCTGATGTTCTTCACAGCCACTTGTCCAGAGCACTTTCGCTTTAGCTGTTCTCTACATTAAGCCTCTGAGTTAGATTTTTGTTCAAAGAAAGGTTCCAGTAGTTTAAAAGCTTGAAAACCATTTTTAGATAAGCTAAAGGCTTTGAATTAAGAGAAGAGTATGTGAACAACATTTTAAGTAAAATTCTATAACCATATTGCAAACATAAATTATGACAATATTTTCAAGATATGCTTCAATCTCCTTTAATCTAGGAGATTAAATAGGTGTTTTAAGTAAGTTAAAAATACTAAGTTAGAAAAGAGATTAAGAAATTAACAACACTTAAGTACTATCCAAGTTGAACCTCAACAATATTATAAGTGCACACACCTCTTTATGTTTAGACAGGTCTGGCCCAAACTGTGCTGGACCAGCAGTTAATACTACCCGGCCAAAAAATGGGTGGGAAACAATTTGTACAGCTCGTGGAGGGAGCTGCTGTTCTTTTTGCTGCTGACTTGACAATTCAATCATCTCCTGCATAAACCTCAACCCATCTTCCGCATCAATCGAACTAGCAGCCTAGGAAAGAAACAAGATTAATTTTATCCTTTCTAGAAACTTTCAACTTTTTTATTTCTTAAATACTTCTGCAAATTTACTCCAAAATTTCTCCTTTCAGTTTTGGTCTCTATCAAATATTTACGGCCTTATTTCTTCTCAAAAATATTGCTTCTGGAAATATTTTCTGAATGTAACATCTGAAATTTTTATTAATGTCTCTTTCACTGTTTTATAAACCACTTTTGATACAAATTGAGAACTGGACTTCCGACCAAAGGCTTAAATGCTCACTTTGTTTTCTCCCCTGGTTATCCTTTTAAGAAATAAACCTCATACCTGACCTACCCTTCTTTGAAATTATGAACCAACAATCAGATTATATTCAAGGAATCAAGTATTAGTCACCTATTACATCCTAGAACTTGACTAGGCACTGGGGACATAGTCTTTTACTTTAAGAAGTTTGTATCTAGAGAAGAGATGCAAAATTAGCTACAATAAAATTTTTCAAGAGGGAAAGTAGACGTGGAACACAGACAAAGGAATAAATGACTGATTTTGCCAGTGTGTATCTGGGAAATACTTGGAATGATTCAAACTGCATCTTAATAGAGGAAAAGTTGAAGAGTACCTGACTATAGTAGGAAAAAGATGAACTCCTAACACTTAACCGAAAAAGTCAATGGAACTTGATAGGAGATAGAAGATAGAGAGCAGAGAGGAGCTGGCAGACAGAAATTCAAGCTTATCCTGAGATTTCCAGTTTTGGTGACTTAGAGAATAATGGCAGGGCTGTCTAAGAAGGAGAACAAAAAAGCAGAGAGAGACAGACTGTGGTAGAAGCAGGGAGAGAGAATTAACTCAGGTTTGGACAGACTGAGATCTGAGATGCAAAAATGTATGACAGTAGATTAAAGCTGGGTTTAAGAAGTAAAGTTCGCAATCAGGATTACATACAGATGATCCACTGGAGAAAGAAGTAGCAACCCACTCCAGTATTCTTGCCTGAGAAATCCCATGGACAGAGGAGCCTAGCGTGCTATAGTCCATGGGGTGGCAAAGAGTTGGACACGACTGAGTATGCACGCATACACATATATCTAAGAAATCACACGTACAAAGATGATGGTGGAGCTTGTAGAAATAGATGATACTACTGAAGAAGAGTATAGAAAGAAAAAAATATGGTCCAGATTCTCTGACAGTGTCTATACTGGGTGGCTGTGCCAACAAACAAGAGTTGCAAAGGAATCTACAAAATACTGAACAGAGTATTTGGAAAGATGTTGGGACGCCCTGGAAGACAAGAAAGGGGTATGTTCTAAAAAGAGAACAGTCAATAGTTACATGAAAGTGCAATCATATGAGGTGACCCAAGTGAAAGCAGTATCATTAGAGATGTCATTCCCTCAGCTGGGACGAGTGAAACATAAGGAAGCAGACAGAAGATTCTTTAGGGAAGCATGGATGTGGCAAGAATAGAGATGAGACAGAAACCCGAGGGGAAGATGAGGTGGTGAGAAGGTTGAATGAGAGATTAAGGAATACCTGAAGATGATGCTACTTCATTGAAATTATTTCTCAAATTGTACTTTTCTCAGAATTAAGGTAGGAATAAGGTGGATAATTTAAAGATCTCAGGTTATGAAAACCTTTAAATCAAAAATCAATAAAAATTTCCCAAAGACACATATTATGTTGCCTAGGCATAGATAAATAAATGCATATATTGATTAATGAATGAAATATTTAATACTCCTTGGAAACTAAAACAGTGTAAAATAGAGATATAAATATTAAAACTAATTATTAGCTTTTAAAACTATTTCCTAAATAGTGGAAAGACAAGAGACTGAGAAACAGAAAACTTAGATTTGAGTCAGTATTTGACCTCATCAACACAGGCAAACCAGCAACCTATTTGTGATTTAACTGATTTATACTATAAATCAGGTTGAATTCAATGGCTTTCCAAGATACTTCCAAGTACTAAAATTCTGATCCTCTTACTTTAAACCATACATTTACGGTTCTTAAAAAGTCAAGGCATTATGTTATTAAAGCTAATGAGACCAAACAGGTCTAATTAGTAGCTAATTAGTGCAGCAATGTCTTACTTGGATTGCATGTTGAACCAACTGGACTCTCCCATCTTTGAGGTGAATCAAACTCACCCCCATCTTCTTCAAGATTTCTAAATGCTCAGGGTTAGTGGCCATGAAATCTCTGGCTCTCAGAGGGGGTTTAGCTCCACTCCTCAAACTCTCCTCTCTGCTAAAAGTAATTATAGACAAGGCTTAAAAAACTACAAATCAGAATTTGGAAAAAACATAAGGCAAAATAAAAATAATGTTAGATATTTGCAGAATTGCTAGTTTTAAACTAGTGAAAAATGGAATAAATAGAAACAGTTATTTACCTACATACAACTTAAGTTTTTAATAAGTGTTATAGCTTTCAAATATATTTTACAGTTATCAAAAGCTTGTATATTATCTGTAAGGCAGTATTAACAGCATTATAACCATCTGAAGGTACAGAACAGCTTGGCTTGGGGATTTATTACTATTTATTTCTCCCTCAAAAAAACCCCAGACATTTCCCTCAATATTTGAAAGGCAAAACAATGGTTATATCACTGAAGAACATTCACTTAAATTTTCTTTTAATTTTCTAGTAACAACTTTTCTAATTAACTATTTCGAAGAAAATGAAGTCATTAAGGTAAAAACTTTTATTCAGCAATGAAGAATAAGCATCTCATCAAAAAATCAAATCAAAACACTGTATTTTTCTTATACAGAAACTACAGATAAAAGGAAAAATATTTTCTACATAAACAAGATGTGGAAATATTTGATGAAACTATCCTGTGTAAAAATGTGCTGTGGAAGTTACAAACTATTATACCCTGCCAAAATTACTTGGTTCATTAATCAAAAGATATGAAGTAATTTCCATAATAATAAAGACATTACTGCTGAATAAACTTTGCTATCTATTCACCAATAATTTTAATTTTAATCCATTAACATACATACTTCCTCAATATTTTGGTTCTAAATGAATGTATTCCTGGCTACTCCTCACATTCTCTGTCATTTACTTAGAATTAATTTTGGTACTAACAAATATAAAATAAGACATCTTACACTCTGATGATGCCTCTAGGACAGCTCTTGTCCACAACATTTTTCAAGGGTTCACGGATGCTCTGAGCATATAGTGGATCATTAGGGAAGAGGATCTGAGTGTTTGGACAAGTCCAGTCAAAATTACTGTCATCCAGTTCTGTATATTCTGAAGTCTAAAAAGAGAAAAGAATGTTATGTAAGTACAAATAATTATTTTCTTAATATTATAGTTTGTGCAAAGGAAACATTAAGTGGAATGTAAGTATACATAGGATGCAATACAAGAAAACATCAAAGGTACTTCTTCAACCACATTATATTTACTGAATGGTAGTCATGGATTAGTTTTCAGTTAGAAAAACAAAACAAACAGGAGTAAAAAAGAGAATGAGATATTTAATTCAAAAACATAACCTACTGTGTTCTTCTTAGAGACTCTTTGATTTGTAGTAGAGAGCCAAAGAGGTAACAGATGAGCTTCTGTTGTAAAAATGTAATCTTCTATGTCAAAAATAATGTCTTCTTTATCCGCGAATAACAGGTAAAGATATTTAAACATTTCCGCCAAGAAGAAGGAATCCATTCTAAAATAAAAGATTATAGACAAATCTAAGTATGTAAAAATATCCAAATGCCAGCTATCTGAAAGCCACAGAATCAAGGTCAATAAGCCTGTCTACACCAGTATAGACATCCAAAGAACTACAGAATATATCTGTTCCCCAGTGGTAATGGCCTTGACTCCAAGCACATTCCAAGGAAGTAAAAAAGACCAGAGGGGCTGCCTACCACACAAGCACACTAAATCTTGTCAATAATACAGACAAGATTTTCCTATGGGCCTTCTTGAGAAGAGTTTGGCATTTCTTTGGCATTTCTTCTACAGAGAACCAACATCAGGGAGGTAATGCTGATGAACTTTATTACTGAGAACCTTATAAGAATCTTCAATTAATATTAATTGAACTGGATAAAGTAATACAATTTTGATGTAGCTCATTACACAGCCATTTAAGTGATAAACAAGAAGGCTTTAAAAGTAATCATTTATGAAAAGTTACATGAAAAAAGTACAACACAAAATCATATGGACTATGATCATAACTTTGTAAATACTAAAATACTTCTCAAGAAGGGAATATGAAGAAATAAAGGAAATTAAAAACATATGTGACTTTACAAATGATTAATGTTATAATGTTTTAATAAACATTTTAAAGAAAAGCTTTAATAAAAAGTGGTAGAAAAAGAACATACTTAGATGGAGTTACAGTAACAAGGAATTTAAATAAACGTGCTACATTCCAAAGCATCTGAGCTTTTAGCAGTTACTAGACAGGCTGCACAGTTTCATAAATCTGGACAAGCACAATTCCTGGCATACAGTAGGCACTCAATAAATGTTTTCAAATGCAAATTTAAACAGCATTACTAAAGAATGAAATGGAGAGGAAGCTGGACATAGTGGTAAGGATCTGGGGATTTAGGAATAGAAAAGACCTTCCAATGGCTAGCTATGACACCAAGGGGATACTACATAAGGACCATGAGCTCCAGTTTGTTCTGAAAGGATACAATACATGCTTAATAGTGGTGTAAAGACTGAGATTCTATAATGTCAAATATTTGGCATAGCACTTGGCATGCCTATGAGCTCAAATATAGAACTATCATAATTTTTCCCATATATAAATGACGTTTTATTTTAGAACTCACCTATAATGTTTCAAAACTTTTTTGAACATTTTGGATGTTAATCATTATAGAATAGATAAAATATTTCCCTGTCAACCTGCAATACACTTATGGTAATTTAACTTTTTCTGGAGGGCTTATAGTTACTATCATGAGCAAATGCTAGTTTGAGAACTATAAACTAATGTGCAAGATGTTGATTTAAAAAAATTTTTTTTAATTGGTGGGAAATTACAATTTTGTATTGATTTCTGCCATAAAACAATGTGAATCAGTCATAATTATATATATAAGTATATATAATATATAATAATATAATTGTATATATATATATATCTCTCTCTCTCCCTCCTCTCCCTCCCCACCCCCCATCTCATCCCTCTAAGTCATCATAGAGCACAGGGCTAGGCTCCCTGTGTTATTTAGCAACTTCCCACTATCTATTTTACCCAAGATAGTGTAGATATGGCAAGATACTGACTTTTGGCAAATTTCACAGATGACTGTGAAACAGATGATTTGTAAACGCTCAGAAAAGAATAGACATGGTAAGATCACTGCAGTATGAGTAGGATAAAGGTAGTGAGTTTGAGTATTGTATCACATAATCTATTTTATACTTAAAAACCATAACTATATACATAAATGCAAACACACAGCCATTAAAATTGTCTGGAAGACTGTTTATAAAACTGCCAACAGTGATAATCTTAAGATGGCAAATAGGAAAGGATTGTAGGAAAATTTTCATATTCTTTTTTGCCATTTAAATGCTTTAAGTGATCATTATTAGAAAGATACAGATATTTCTATTTTGAAAACTGGGAGGGAGGACAGGGAGGGGAGACATAGGTGAGCCAGACAATAAGGTAGATCTGCAGGGGAATAAGCAACCAAATGCAGAGTATTAGATGGAAATTTTTACAGCATACTTATCTAAACCCCAAATCACTGAAAACAGTTGTTTGGCTAATACATTTTAGATGACTGAGATGATATTTAAGCCTTCCTTTTAGTCTAGATACACACACAAAAAACCCAACAAAATGAAATTTTGCTGGGATAAGTATTATTAAGTCCCAAGTTTACAATTAAAAAAAAAAAAATCAACTTCTTAAGAGCAGAATAGAGAACAGCCATTTGTCAGCAAGTCATTGTTAAGTATCTGAGGTCAACTGGCCACAAGTTCACTGTGTGTTGAACATAATAAACCTGCTGAAAAAATCTAAAGCACATCTAATAACATGGTATGATGAAGATTAGTAGTTCTCAACCTTTTGTTGGACCAAATGCATCCAAGAGATACAATGCTATCCTGAGGAACAGTGGACAGAGGGAGGAAGCCCATCAGCCCCTCAGAAAATGACCCATCTTGTGGCTGAACCCAGACGGTAATAGTGCTGTGGGGCCAAGCACACCTCGAGTACCGTTATTTCTGGATATGACATTTTAAGAGACACTCTATTAATACAATCAGAATGGGACAAAGGCAATAAGAGATCCAGAAATGTCATATAAGGAATATTCAGCAGGAGAAAAAAAAAAAAGGATGCTAAATTAAAAAAAAAAAAAAATGGAACTCTCTAGACATAGTAAATCATGTCTTCCTCTGTAATTCCTCCACCTGCTACTTTTCTTTCTATTCCAGCACACATGGGGCTTCCTGGGGCTCCACAGTAAAGAATCTGCCTGCAATAGGGAGATTTGCAGATGTGGGTTCGATCCCTGGGCCAGGAAGATCCCTTGGAGGAGGGAATGGCAACCCACTTCAGTATTGTTGCCTACAAAACCCCATGGAGAGGAGCCTGGTAGGCTACAGAGGTTCACATAGAGTTGGACACAACTAAGACTTGTGATTCTTTTATATTCTCACTTACTACAAGTCACAGGAGGGCAGGGACTAATTCTAATTGGTCTTTTCATCCTTTTACCTGAGAGCATCTGGTATACAGTAGATAGTTAATTACTGTTCCTTCAATGAGTTGCCAGCAGAGCATATAGTCAAAAGCCTATCTGCCTTGACTAGAATTAATCTAACTAATTCTGAGACCTTGGACAAGTTTCCTAACCTATCTGTGCCTTGATTTCTTCATCTATAAAATGAAGATCATAACAAATTATACTTCACAGGGCTGTTGTAAGGATCAAAGGAATTAAACACAGAAAGCGTTTAATTAGAAGAGTGCTCGGAATGTAGGAAGCAGCCAATAAATGTTACAGATAAATACACAAGCCATCTGCTTTCATTTCTTGCTGTTTTCTGTATGCCTGCTTCCAGAAACCTATCCATTTCTTATCAGCTGTGGTCAAGGAAGGAGCTGCTGCTGCTGCTAAGTCGCTTCAGTCTTGTCCGACTCTGTGTGATCCCATAGACGGCAGCCCACCAGGCTCCCCTGTCCCTGGGATTCTCCAGGCAAGAACACTGGAGTGGGCTGCCATTTCTCCAATGCAGGAAAGTGAAAAGTGAAAGTGAAGTCGCTCAGTCGTGTCCAACTCTTAGCGACCCCATGAACTACAGCCCACTAAGCTCCTTGGTCCATGGGATTTTTCCAGGCAAAGTACTGGAGTGGGGTGCAATTGCCTAATCAACTATTATCTGAATACTCTGAGAGAAGGACTGAGGGACAACTCTGTGATTAGAAATGAGTGTTGTGTTTCCCCTGTTCCTAGTTCCTCTGCTGGGGAACTCCTTTTACCACTTTCATTTTTCTAGTCCTGATCCTTCAGGACACGAGATGCTCTCAGATCAGATCAGATCAGATCTGTCGCTCAGTCGTGTCCGACTCTTTGCGACCCCGTGAATTGCAGCACACCAGGCCTCCCTGTCTATCACCAACTCCCGGAGTTCACCCAGACTCATGTCCATCAAGTCAGTGATGCCATCCAGCCATCTCATCCTTTCTCGTCCCCTTCTCCTCTTGCCCCCAATCCCTCCCAGCATCAGAGCCTTTTCCAATGAGTCAACTCTTCACATGTGGTGACCAAAGTACTGGAGTTTCAGCTTGAGCATCATTCCTTCCAAAGAAATCCCAGGGCTGATCTTCAGAATGGACTGGTTGGATCTCCTTGCAGTCCAAGGGACTCTCAAGAGTCTTCTCCAACACCACAGTTCAAAAGCATCAATTCTTCAGCACTCAGCCCTCTTCACAGTCCAACTCTCACATTCATACATGACCACAGGAAAAACCATAGCCTTGACTAGACGAACCTTTGTTGGCAAAGTACTGTCTCTGATTTTGAATATGCTATCTAGGCTGGTCATAACTTTCCTTCCAAGGAGTAAGCATCTTTTAATGTCATGGCTGCAGTCACCATCTGCAGTGATTTTGGAGCCCAGAAAAATAAAGTCTGACACTGTTTCCACTGCTTCCCCATCTATTTCCTATGAAGTGATGGGACCAGATGCCATGATCTTCGTTTTCTGAATGTTGAGCTTTAAGCCAACTTTTTCCCTCTCCACTTTCACTTTCATCAAGAAGCTTTTTAGTTCCTCTTCACTTTGCCATAAGGGTGGTGTCATCTGCATATCTGAGGTTATTGATATTTCTCCCGGCAACCTTGATTCCAGCTTGTGTTTCTTCCAGTCCAGTGTTTCTCATGATGTACTCTGCATAGAAGTTAAATAAACAGGGTGACAATATACAGCCTTAACGTACTCCTTTTCCTATTTGGAACCAGTCTGTTGTTCCATGTCCAGTTCTAACTATTGCTTCCTGACCTGCATACAGGTTTCTCAAGAGGCAGGTCAGGTGGTCTGGTATTCCCATCTCTTGAGGAATTTTCCATAGTTTATTGTGATCCACACAGTCAAAGGCTTTGGCATAGTCAATAAAGCAGAAATAGATGCTTTTCTGAAACTCTCTTGCTTTTTCCATGATCCAGCAGATGTTGGCAATTTGATCTCTGGTTCCTCTGCCTTTTCTAAAACCAGCTTGAACATCAGGAAGTTCACGGTTCATGTATTGCTGAAGCCTGGCTTGGAGAATTTTGAGCATTACTTTACTAGCGTGTGAGATGAGTGCAATTGTGCGGTAGTTTGAGCATTCTTTGGCATTGCCTTTCTTTGGGATTGGAATGAACACTGACCTTTTCCAGTCTTGTGGCCACTGCTGAGTTTTCCAAATTTGCTGGCATATTGAGTGCAGCACTTTCACAGCATCATCATTCAGGATTTGGAATAGCTCAACTGGAATTCTATCACCTCCACTAGCTTTGTTCCTAGTGATGCTTTCTAAGGCCCACTTGACTTCACATTCCAGGATGTCTAGCTCTAGGTCAGTGATCACACCATCGTGATTATCTGGGTCATGAAGATCTTTTTTGTACAGGTCTTCTGTGTATTCTTGCCACCTTTTCTTAATATCTTCTGCTTCTCTTAGGTCCATACCATTTCTGTCCTTTATCGAGCCCATCTTTGCATGAAATGTTCCTTTGGTATCTCTGATTTTCTTGAAGAGATCCCTAGTCTTTCCCATTCTGTTGTTTTCCTCTATTTCTTTGCATTGATCGCTGAAGAAGGCTTTACTTATCTCTTCTTGCTATTCTTTGGAACTCTGCATTCTGATGTTTATATCTTTCCTTTTCTCCTTTGCTTTTTGCTTCTCTTCTTTTCACAGCTATTTGTAAGGCCTCCCCAGACAGCATTTTGCTTTTTTGCATTTCTTTTCCATGGGGATGGTCTTGATCCCTGTCTCCTGTACAATGTCATGAACCTCATTCCATAGTTCATCAGGCACTCTATCTATCAGATCTAGGCCCTTAAATCTATTTCTCACTTCCACTGTATAATCATAAGGGATTTGATTTAGGTCATACCTGAATGGTCTAGTGGTTTTCCCTACTTTCTTTAATTTCAGTCTGAATTTGGCAATAAGGAGTTCATGGTCTGAGCCACAGTCAGCTCCTGGTCTTGTTTTTGCTGATTGTATAGCGCTTCTCCATCTTTGGCCGCAAAGAATATAATCAATCTGATTTCGGTGTTGACCATCTGGTGATGTCCATGTATAGAGTCTTCTCTTGTGTTGTTGGACGAGGGTGTTTGTTATGACCAGTGCATTTTCTTGGCAAAACTCTATTGGAGATGCTCTAGAAACCTTTAAGAAACTATCTCATTCCACTCTGCCTTTCACATCCCTTTAATATGCTCCACAGCATGAACACAATACTTTAAAGCCTGTTTATCTGTCTACCCCAGTGATTCAAAGATAGAAAGGACATGTTTGTTTATCTGTAATCTTCAAAAACTACTATAACTCTGGCACATAAGACATTTTAGTAAATATCTGTGGAATGAACATTTGCTAACCAAATGAACAAATTTTAATGTTCATTTAGATATGGGTTGCTATGTTTTGAGCAGTTAAAACAACCAAATCGAATGGTCCTGGAATAACTGGAATTTTAGTTACTTTCACATTAACCAAAGCATGCTTTTTGTATCTTGAATGCTCCATGTCATCTACATCTATCAAGCATCCAATAAAATATAACCTGCCAACAATCCTCCACAGCCCTCCAAGTCAACAACAGAATGAGAATATACACAGTAACCACCACACTTCTTTTGACTGAATAGGAATCATCATTCAGATCATTCACCATCACCTGGATGATTTCTAACATTTTACATAATAGAAAAAAACTATTAACAAAGAAAACTCCAACTTTCCTAATACTCCAAAGACCAAGGTTCTGATGTTTAACAATCATTTATTCATCTATTTAAAAATCATTTGAGCACTTACTATATGCCAGTCACTATAGCAAAAATACAAACTTTCAAACAATTTAAAATAAGCCTATTTAAGAGAGTTAAAAAAAAAAAAGTAAGCACAATGAACTAAGATTTACATCTTCAAATACCCTTGTAAAAGCATTAAGCTTATCTGAAGGCTAACTAAGAATCATATTTTGTGTTGTTTCAGAGTTACCCTGAGGAAAGGGGAGGTTAGGAATTGTTTTACCTGTCCTCATGACTTCCAGTACGAACATCCTTCATGGCAGCAAATCCGCAAGGCACTCTAGCATATTTATTTAAATTTTCAATAAGTGTTTTCCCTACTTCAAGGTAGTAAGGATCTCCTGTAGCCTATTAAAAAGGAGAATATACGTATACATATACACAGCTTATACAGTACCATATAACCATTAATTTATCAAATATTTATTGAGCACCTACAGGGCACCAGGCACTGTATCAGGCACTGGAACACATGTTACATGGAATCTGGTTCCGAAAATAAGCCATGAATCTGCTTTATGAATTTCTTAAACACACCACTGGAAAGCAGCACAAGTGTACATCTTAGGCTTTAAATGAAATTCCTAATGCCCAGAAGGGCTGCCTGACTGAAAAAAGGCAAGAGACATGCTTTAGAAAGCAGCTCTACAATATAAAATTTCTCTTTAATGCAATGTTTAACAAATGTTTTGAAAAGGCATAAAGCTTAGAAGTCAATTCTTGCATCTTTCAAAACTATGAACTAGGTGAATAAGAACCATGATATATCCAACCATTATAACATTAAATATGAACTTTGAAAACCCAATACTATTATTATAAGATAGTGAGTTATCCAACAGAGAATGAGGGCTTAAATAGCAAAAAGAGAGTTAAATTAGCTTACTTTATACAAGAAGTAGGTACTTTCTGCAAATTCTGGCCTTAACGGATGTTGAGCCCAGTGTACCCTGAAATCTGTGGTAAATGCCTAGACAAAACAACATACAAATATTCATAAAAGAGTGATTTAAAAAAATAGTTGTAGAATATATTACAGTATGTAAATTAGATCAGACAAGTTAAAATAGTTAAAATATTGATAACAATCTTTGAAATGAAAATTTTCATTGCTTAAAATCACAATTCATTTTTGTGAGGCTGTTATTTTTACCAATTAAATGGGAATGCTTTTTTAAATGATCACTTTGGCTATTACGAAGCTTAGGAAAAACTATGACTTCAGTAATGCTACTACACAAGTCCCGATGGCCTACATAATTGTGTTTTCTTTTTTTTCCTTATCACCACTTTTTCCTCTTAATTATTAAATCCCTCACCCTCCTATTTCTGTTTTAGCATATGCACTTTTTTTTTAAAAATAAGAATCTCAAATCCTCTGTGGCTTGAAACAAACACTTCAGGAAGCCTTCTGTATTGGTGAGATGCTTAGATATCTCAAAGAGGGTATCCGTTCCGTTCAGTGGCTCAGTTGTGTCCGTCTCTTTGCGACCCCATGAATCGCAGCACACCAGGCATCCCTGTCCATCACCAACAGCTGGAGTTCACTCAGACTCACGTCCATTGAGTCAGTGATGCCATCCAGCCATCTCATCCTCTGTCGTCCCCTTCTCCTCCTGCCCCCAATCCTTCCCAGCATCAGTCTTCTCCAATGAGTCAACTCTTTGCATGAGGTGGCCAAAGTACTGGAGTTTCAGCTTGAGCATCATTCCTTCCAAAGAAATCCCAGGGCTGATCTCCTTCAGAATGGACTGGTTGGATCCTTGCAGTCCAAGGGACTCTCAAGAGTCTTCTCCAACACCACAGTTCAAAAGCATCAATTCTTCAGGGCTCAGCTTTCTTCACAGTCCAATTCTCACATCCATACATGACCACTGGAAAAACCATAGCCTTGACTAGACAGACCTTTGTTGGCAAAGTAATGTCTCTGCTTTTCAATATGCTATCTGGGTTGGTCACAGCTTTTCTTAGGGTATGGTCATATACAAATTTGGAAAATCTGTATGGTACATTTCTGGAAAGCCAAAAGGCATGCTATTAAAATCCTGCAGTATCAAGCTAGCAAGAATATTTATTATTAACATAAAAACCAGGGAGAACAATTCTTAAACAGCATGAAGAGCTAACACTTCCAAATTTCCAGGGAGCACATGTGATCAACAAAGCATATTCAATGTATGTATTTTTTACAAAATACACTTTAGAAAAGGAAAAGCACAAAAATCTCCCTAGCTGGCAGGTATGTGTCAAAGCCAGAATGAGACAATATACAATGGTATGGATTAGGAAAGGTTGAAAAATACCAATCTGGAATATTTTTTAATATTAAATTAATAAACTTTCAGCATTATCCTAAACTAGACTTCTCCTAATACATAAGGAAAAGGAAAAACATATACTGTATAAACTCAAAATATATTAAATAAACTATTTAACCAGGAAAAATAAAAAAGAACCAATCTTGAAAATGACATTTTCTACCTTTAAATTATCAATCTATAGACTGAAGTAGAAGTCCAAAGATGATCTGCTTACCTCTGGTAGAAAATTGTGTTTTTTAATCACCTGATACAACATTTCATGAGTTTCAATAGCAGGTCTAATATCTCCCTTTAAGACCTAAAAGCCAACAATAAGAACAAAATGACCTAGTAAAGCATGAGTTGATGTTATTTGCAATCATTATATACACAGAAAAATCCAGGTTAACACAAATTTGAGCGTGACTCGGTTTTGATAATTCAGTTTTGGAGATCACAAATACATTTAATTATTCTACTTCAGTATTAACAGAATTAAGAGTTTTTTGTTTTTTACCTGCAAACCTGGAAAAAAGGCAAGCAAAGCATCCATCCAAGTCCGAGCATTCAGCATTGGCTTGTGGATATGCACATCAAGTAGAAGAGGTGGCTGGCTTATATACCTCATGATGGCATCATAGTGCTAAAAAAGGTCACAATATGTGTTCATGAAAGTCAATGAGAAAAGATGTACTGTTTTAAATACAGCATATCATTAAACAGCACTGTGAAGAAATGAAACCTGAATTTACATATGAATAAATTGACTAAGGAATTGTTACCTAAACTAATGCATCTCATCGGTGCTGCCACTCTTATGGTCCACTACCTCTGTCTTTTACGGTCTTAAAAATTCTTCTCCCCTTCTTTCATCTTCTCCTAGAATTTCTCAGCCTTGACAACAACAGGTTGAGCTGTCAGAGTCAATGAATGATAACAAACCAACAAAAAAAATAATATCTGTCCTCATGCAACTCAAGAAAACCTTGTTATAATCTAATAAATGATACATGTAATAGTGTTTCTAAAAGTATTCAACTGATGGCTTATCAGGACTTTTACTAGGTTTTCCCCCTAATTCATCTATTATTTGTTAACTATTATTGAGTACCAGCTAGATCTTAAAGTACTGTTCTAATCATTTCATATGTATTAGCTCATTAATCTTCCCAATAAACAGTACTGGGAAAAAAATTAAATAACTAATTCTCATTCTGTAGATAAGGATAGAGGAAAATATCTAAGTTACTTGCCCCAAATCACAAAACCAGTGGTACAACCAGGATTTGAACCCAGACAGGACAGCTCCCATACTTGTAGCCACTATACTGTACTATGCCACAGGAACATGAGTAAACTCATGAGAGGGAAAAGAAATGGTAAATTATTTTGAAAAGAATGTGGTGACACAGTTGATGAGTTTATTCTAATTACTTTCAGAATGATTTAATTATAGACAAAGGCAATCCAATTAGGTTCAATAATCTCCTCCTTCACCCCTAAAAATATGTCTGTGAGTCTGATTCAGACTTAAAGACTTACAGACCTGCTTTTGAAACAAATACTCACTGGTTTGTTCAAGTTTCCAAAGCCCCGATACTTGGTGTGGTCAAGGACCAAGTCAAACTTTCTAACTATTCCAAAAAGAATTAGAATACAAAGGAGAAAGCTAACTAGTAACTACATGGGTAAAACTCGTATCTACGTATTTTATTACTTACTGGAAAATCCTGAAAACTTCTGATAGATGAAAATAAAAACTACTTTGCAAACTAGTTTTTGAAATGTATGTAGCTTTTTACCCTGTCCCTGTCCAACATCAAGAATACTGACAAAAAAACTACTATATATTTTAAAATAATTTTTCAAAGTATCACTCAAATGACTGAATTTCTATCAAAATCTCACAAATGATAAATTGGCTCTAAAATTAATACAAAATTGGAACAACTTACTGTATTAAATCTTTCCAGAAAGCTGTCATCTCCAAGCAAGACATAGGCTTTCAATAGGTACTCATAATATGAATCAATCCCTGCTCCAACTCCACTATCTATGGAAAATACATATAAATGTGATTTTTTATTAAACAAGTCTTAAAAATTCTTTACAGAGTATAAGGTACTAACACACTAAGAATGAAATATTAGTCTAAATATGAAACTGTCAAAAGTAAAAATTATACATTTATAGAAACATTAACCCTACTATATGCCTAATAGGTTCCTTTACTGATAATAGTTTATATGTTTAAAAAAAATTATTGCTTTGTAAAATTGGCTACAGAAGTCTTATTTAAAAGCCAGAGATACTAGTTTTAAGAACTTCTTTAAAGCTGATTTTCTAATGAGGAACTTCAAAGAGGAAGCACTAGAGGGTATTATTATGCAATTTAACTGGATCCTTTATCAGTGAGCCATCAATCTTTAGTTATAACATATGAAAACAACACTGCTGTTGTTTGGACGTGACAGTTCCATTACTGAAGCTAGCGTAATGGGGGGCTTTTTCCTCCAAGATCATCACAGAAGACCAAAGAAAGAAAAGAACAAGAAGAAAACTGTACAAACTTGGTGGGTTATGGGGAGGGGAAGAACTTAGTTCTAGAGCAGAAGGCAGCCAGGCTTAACCATAGAAGGATCAAACAGCAGAAAACCTGCTGGAATTTTGCTCTGGTTTCTCTACCACCACTGCCTTAAGATACCACGTCTCCTCCCACCCCTGCTACAACTCAGACATATGCTCTAGGCAGCCTCAGGAATAAAATCAGGGAAGCACAGAAGTCCTATGTAAGGAACTGAAATAAAAAAGAGATGGGAAGTAATTTTAGATACTCTCTTCCCAACCTTTTCTCCTTCAAACTCTTAAGGCTAGTGAATGACAATCTAAGCTATAATTACAATTATAATCCCTCTAACCAGGGCATACTCCAGGCTAATCAAATCATTATTTCTATGAGTCCAGGCACTGATATTTTTAAAAACTTCTCAGAATCCATCCCTATGATAACTAGGGCTGATAGGAATTGGAATCTTTCCCACAAAGTAGGTGACAAGTCAACATGAACTTATAGAACAAAAACATTTAAGATGCGTGACTTTAAGTTTATCAGAGGTACAAAATATTAAAACAGGCAAACCAAGATTTAAAATTAGTCTAATAAACACATTAAAGAGATAGGAAAAAGATTAGTAATACAAAACAAGAAATTTTTAACTGAGAAGAAATTATAGATTAAAAACATAAGAAAATTCCATAATAGGATACACAGCATCTAGGATATAGCTGAGGAACAAATCAGCAAACCCAGAAGACTACATGTAATAATAGGAATTGCAAAAAGAGATAAAAATGAAAGAGATAAAATATCTTTAAAAAAAATCAAATTTCAGCAATGAAAAACACAGATTTTAAATCAAAAGGGCCTATAGAATACCAAAAAGAGAAATAAAGAAAATTCTACACCTAAAATTACTGTTACATTTTCAGAAACTTCTCTGCCTTTGATATTCTTAATTTTCTGGAGAAAAAGCAGATCACAAATAAGAACAGAAAAATCAGAATAACAGGTTTAAAAAAAAAAATTTTAAGAAGACAATGGCTTCCCTTTGACAAGGGAACCCACTTGCCGATGCATTTGATTCCTAGGTTGAGAAAATCCACTGGAGAAGGAAATGGCAACCCACTCCAGTATTCTTGCCTGGGAAACCCTATGGACAGAGGAGCCTGGAAGGCTACAGTCCAGGGGGTTGCAAAAGAGTTAGACACGACGACTAAACAAGAAGATAACAGAGTTGTATTTTCAAAGATTTGAAAAGAAAGAACTTGAACAGAAGATTATTTACATCCAAACTTTCGCAAATATGAAAGCATAATAAAATTATTCTGAGGGCATCTAAGGCCTCAGAAGCTATTAAAAGCTACTGAAAATCGGTTGGGATAAATATTTATACAAGAAGAAAGGCAAAACTAAGAGATATTGCAAGAAATATACAAAGTACAGGTGACAAAATACCTTGTTAAAGTTGAATACTTTTAATGAAAGAGGGAGGAGGAGCAGCACTAAGACCAAAAGCAAAAAGAGAAAACATTGATAAACCAAAAGAACTAAATATCTATATAACACTAACAGTGGGTGAGGGTTGGAACAGAGGGAAACAAAAGAATGGCAGAGCAGGCTGAAGTTCATGTCTCACTAGGACGTAAATATAGGTTTCAATTAAAAACAAAAGGATTAAAAGGAAACAGAAAAGGTGAGACACACTGAAATAATAATTAACATAGTATAAATAAATCTAAACATATTAAAAATGCCAGTAAACATAAATGAACTAAATTCACCAATTAAAAGACAAAGACTGACAAGAGGATTTTTTAAAATCTATAAATTTTACAGGAGTAACACTTATAGCATGAGCATCTGCAAAGATTGAAAGTAAGAGAGCAGAAAAAGACCTATCAAGGAAACATTAAGCAAAATAAAGCTGACATAGCTATATTACTAACAGACTAAAAAGACTTTAACAGAGTATTATTAGAGATGATCACTACATAATGATGAAAGGTTCAACTATGAAGAGAGAGCAATTTTAAATTAATGCAGCCAACAAAATATATAAAGCAAAAAATACAACTACAGGGAGACACTAATAGGTGCACATTGTCAGAAATTTTATCAACCTTCCTTAATACATCAAGCAAACAAAATTAGCAAGGAATTTCACAACATTATTCACTCAGAAAACTGACATATATAGAACTCCATATCCAACAATTAGAAAATACATTTTTTTCTTAAGCACAAGTGAAAGCTGACTATGTTCTAGGCCAAAAAGAAAACCTTAATAAATTTCACAGATCATAAGTATCATACAAGTATCAATATTAAATTTTTAAAATAACAAGTAACTGAGTAGAAAATAGACAAAAATGTAAGGATATCCACATTTTTTTAAAAAAGGAAACACATAGCCAATAAATATGAGGACGTGTTCAACATCATCAGTGTTCAAAGAAATACAAATTGAGTCACCATGGGAAATCATCTATACACTCAGTTGACTGGCAAATCTTTTGAGTGTGACAATACAAAGTGCTGGAGAGGATGCTGATCCACAGGATCTCTTCTATGTTGCTGGTGAAAGTATTAAGTGGTGTAAAGTGAAAAAAAAAAAAAAAGTGGTGTAAAGTGGAAACAACTTTAGCAAACAATCTGACATATCTCCTATCATTGAACTTTAACTTAGTCTATGATCTAAAAATTCTACCTAGATATAAGACAAGAGAAACTTTTATACATGTACAACAGAAGAAACACAAAACTACTCACAGCATTAGGGTTCACAAGAGTAAAATCCTAGAAACAACCTACATGCTTACAAATCCATGGTTTACTCACACAATAAAGTATTATGCAGCAGTTAGAATGAACTACATCATGCAACAATGTACAAGAATTTTAGTAATATAATTTTAGGTGAAAAGTCTCATATGACATGATACCCTTTTATAAGTTAAAAATAAAACAAAAATATGTACATTAAGGAATACATGTGGATGCATTAAAATGTATAAAAGGAAAGCAAGAGACTGAGCAATACAAGATCAGAATGATGGGTATTTCAGTTAGAGGCAGACATATGGTATTACCAAAGTATGAGATTACAAAGGTATGGAGAGTTGAGGACCATAAGCAGAAGTAGTATATTGTCAAGTTAGCTATTTTTATAATGCATGGTTGGTCTATCTGTGAGTACTTAATATATTATTAAAAAAGAACTAAATAAAATGAGCCATGCATGGACCAATGATGAGAGTGAACTAAGAAAAGAAACTACAAAATTCTGAAGCCAGGATTCAGACCAGTTTCAGGAAAGGACCATTTAGATAACACTTTAAAATTTTTCAGACAGTATTGAATAGAGGCAATAATTTTAATATGTTCAAATTAGTATTTACATTTATTTAAATATAAGCAATTATTTTTTATTTTGTACATAAGCCTTTAGGAACAGAGAAATGTTTAAATAAGATAAATCTCATTAGTAATAGTCCAGTGTATTTCCATTTGTTTATGCCTGTTTTATAGGGTTGTCTTATAAAGATCCTATTTTTATATGATTCTACATCCTGTTTATTCATAAAACATTGTTATATGTTTTGTCCCCTGATCCATTTCAATTTAATAACTTACTACTCCAACACTGATGTAAAATAATTCTCAATATTGATGCTACTCTTTACTGATGATCACTTAGACTATTTCCAAGTTTTCCACCACTACAAATCATTTTATGTGATAAACATATTTGGGAACAAATGATTTTCTACCTTTTATACTGTTTCCTCAGGCAGATTCTCAAAAGTGAAATTTTTAATTAAAAGAATTAAAACCACATTAGTGAGCATTTACTTCATAGTAAGCATAGCAGAATCCCAGGGACAGGGGAGCCTGGTGGGCTGTCGTCTATGGGGTTGCACAGAGTGGGATACGACTGAAGCGACTTAGCAGCAGCAGCAAGCATAGCATATGCCAGGCACTGTTCTAAGTGCTTGTGCGTGTGCGTGTGTGTGTCTGCACTCAGTTGTGTCCGACTCTTTGCGACCCTATGGCCTGTAGCCCGGCAGGCTCCTCCATCCATGGGATTTCCCAGGCAAGAATACTGAAGTGAAGTTAAGTGAAGTCGCTCAGTCATGTCTGACTCTTTGCGACCCCATGGACTGTAGCCTACCAGGCTTCTTTGTCCATGGGATTCTCCAGGCAAGAATACTGGAGTGGGAAATACCATTTCCTTCCCTAGGGGATCTTCCTGAACCAGAGGTTGAACCCGGGTCTCCCGCATTGGAGGCAGACGCTTTAACCTCTGAGCCTATTCCTACTCCAGGGGATCTTCCCAAGATTAACTCATTTAATTGTAATAACTCTAACTGACTGCTGTACTGCAGAAACACAACACTGTAAATCAACTATATAATAAAAATTTTGCTCCAATAAAAATTATTAAAAAAAACACAAAAAACAAAAATCAACACAACAAAATCATAATAACTCTATGAAGTAAGTACTATTATTCTCATTTTCACAGATACAGAGGCACACAAAGGTTACATATTTTGATCACATGACTTGAATTCCAAAAATATGGCTCCAGGGTCTATGCTCTTAGTTACCATGCTATACACAATTTCTGGCGGTAAGAAAAAAAAAGATTGATGATATATTATTAAATATAGATTTCCACTTAATTACACTTTGATGTGAGATGGTTAAGGTATTCTGTTCCTCTGGTTCTCAAAGAAATTAGTTCTATTGTTTCATTCATAATGCTATAAGGTATGAAATAGGATATTAAGCTATCTGGAATAAGTGTGTTATTATTTGGCACCAAGGAAGAAAATTTGACTACATTTGTTAAAATTCCGGCAATCTTGTGAGAAATTATGCTTTATACTGTCATAAAGAGTATTTTAACAAATAAAAATCCTTTATTTCCCAACCATTTTTAGAATGTGAAGGTTTAATTTGAAAAGTCCCACTTACATACCTTTTCGTACCCAGTCTCCAGTATGAATATTTATAGTCACACCCACTAAATTACTACTTCTCTGTCTTTTCTCCCAGAGAAAATCAAGAGCTTTTCTTGCATATTCCTATAATAAAAAAAGAAAAGCATACTTGAAGAATTGCATATCTTTGCCACACAAAAATCAAAGGCCCGTAGTATACTTTTAGGATTAAGTAAAATTCCAAAGATGATCACTTACACACTAAATTTCTTTACAAGTCAAAAATACTGGCTCTTTCAGCTAATTGAGTCTAGTTAGAAAGAAAGACTCTAAAAATGCTATTTAGTGCCAATGATCTCACTTTGAGACCATCCTTGTTCATCTACTCTTGTAGTATAGGTCCACATTTACACATAGGAATTACTGAAATAAAACAGTTGGCATATATTAAAATAATTTCTTTTAATGCAAAGTGAAAATCTCCTTAGATACTCTCATTCACAAAACTGAAAAAGAATTTCAAAGTTAGTATGCCATCTCTGAAACAGAATAGACATTTCAAATCCTACATTTTAAATAGCAGGCAACTTCACTGGTGAAGAGTAAGTAATGCAACTAGCATTCATTTAACAGTACCAAAATTATAACCTTATAATAACATTTTTCTCTTCTTTTTTCATTTATTATTATCCCTTGGACACTAAATTATTTCTGATCAAATTCTTGGCTTTGGATGAAAAGATGTTAAAAAAACAAAAGCAAAGAACATGTACAAAAGAATTAAGTTAAAATTAATTTCAGAGCATAAATCTACTGAGCATTGCACAAGTACTTCTATAAAAGAAATCATTAAACCAATCTGTCACTCTGCAGATTTAAGAAGAGGGTATAAAATAGTTTTCATTCTTGACTCAATCTATTTATGCTGAATTTTTTAAACAAAGCAGACTGCAACTTTATTGTGTAATTCAGAACTGAAAAAATTTCATTAAGACTACATTTCCCTATTCCTATCTTATTGCTAAAGAAACAGGACCAGTGAAATCAACAATTTAACCAAAGTTTAAAACTAGACTACAGGACAGCTATTAATGATATGAGAATTCAGATCTCTTCATATATATCAGACCAAAGGTCAACAAACTTTTTCTGACAGGAGCCAGTCAGTATTTTAGGCATTATGGGTTAGACAGTCATTGTCACAATTACTCAACTCAGTCACTGTAGCACAAATACAGCCATAGACAAACATCAATAAATGAGCTGGCTCTGTGACAATAAAACTTTGTTTAGAAAAGTTTTAAACAAACTTTTAAAACTTGATTTGGCTTCAGACTGTAGTTTACCAGACGTGTATTAGTTTGAGTCTCTGTCAACTGCACGAGGTTGCTTCTTTCATAATAAATCACATTCAAGAAGTTAAAGAAAAAGCATGGTTTTAAAATATAAAATAACCCAATGGAAAGAGGCTGGGGCTTTGATTTCAGAAAGTCCTGGATTCTAATTCTGGTTCCACTCCTTCACCCACTATCAACTGTAAATGCATCTCAGAGTTTATAGGTCAAATTAAATTAGAAAGGATGTAAAGAATGACATTTATGACATTTTTTAAAATGAAGGGAAAATATTAGCCAGCAAGAATAAAAATTAAACAAAATAAGATTAACCTGTTCTTAAGATACTTTGTACAGAAGAACTGTACAAAAAAGATCTTCACAACCAAGATAATCATGATGGTGTGATCACTCACCTAGAGCCAGACATCCTGGAATGTGAAGTCAAGTGGGCCTTAGAAAACATCACTACGAACAAAGCTAGTGGCGGTGATGGAATTCCAGTTGAGCTCTTTCAAATCCTGAAAGATGATGCTGTGAAAGTGCTGCACTCAATATGCCAGCAAACTGGGAAAACTCAGCAGTGGCCACAGGACTGGAAAAGGTCAGTTTTCATTCCAATCCCAAAGAAGTGAAGTGAAGTCGCTTAGTCGTGTTCGACTCTTTGTGACCCCAAAGACTGTAGCCTACCATGCTCCTCTGTCCCTAGGATTTCCAGGCAAGAGTACTGGAGTGGTTTGCCATTTCCTTCTCCAGAGGATCTTCCCAACCCAGGGATTGAACCTGGGTCTCCCGCATTGTAGGCAGACGCTTTACCATCTGAGCCACCAGGGAAGTCCAAAGAAAGGCAATGCCAAAGAATGCTCAAACTACTGCACAATTGCACTCATCTCACACGCTAGTAAAGTAATATTCAAAATTCTCCAAGCCTAGGCTTCAGCAATACATGAACTGTGAACTTCCAGATGTTCAAGCTGGTTTTAGAAAAGGCAGAGGAACCAGAGATCAAATTGCCAACATCCGCTGGATCATCAAAAAAGAGAGTTCTAGAAAAACATCTATTTCTGCTTTATTGACTATGCCAAAGCCTTTGACTGTGTGGATCACAATAAACTGTGGAAAATTCCTCAAAAGATGGAAATACCAGACCACCTGATCTGCCTCTTGAGAAACCTGTATGCAGGTCAGGAAGCAACAGTTAGAACTGGACATGGAATAACAGACTGGTTCCAAATAGGAAAAGGAGTCGTCAAGACTGTATATTGTCACCCTGCTTATTTAACTTACATGCAGAGTACATCATGAGAAATGCTGGGCTGGAAGAAGCACAAGCTGGAATCAAGATTTCTGGGAGAAATATCAATAACCTCAGATATGCAGATGACATCACCCTTATGGCAGAAAGTGAAGAGGAACTAAAAAGCCTCTTGATGAAAGTGAAAGAGGAGAGTGAAAAAGTTGGCTTAAAGCTCAACATTCAGAAAACTAAGATTATGGCATCTGGTCCCATCGCTTCATGGGAAATAGATGGGGAAACAGCAGAAACAGTGTCAGACTTTATTTTTGGGGGCTCCAAAATCACTGCAGATGGTGACTGCAGCCATGAAATTAAAAGACGCTTGCTCCTTGGAAGGAAAGTTATGACCAACCTAGATAGCATATTCAAAAGCAGAGACATTACTTTGCCAACAAAGGTCCGTCTAGTCAAGGCTATGGTTTTTCCTGTGGTCATGTATGGATGTGAGAGTTGGACTGTGAAGAAAGCTGAGCACCAAAGAATTAATGCTCTTGAACTGTGGTGTTGGAGAAGACTCTTGAGAGTGCCTTGGACTGCAAGAAGATCCAACCAGTCCATTCTGAAGGAGATCAACCCTGGGTGTTCTTTGGAAGGAATGATGCTCAAGCTGAAACTCCAGTACTTTGGCCACCTCATGCGAAGAGCTGACTCATTGGAAAAGACTCTGATGCTGGGAGGGATTGGAGGCAGGAGGAAAAGGGGACAAGAGAGGATGAGATGGCTGGATGGCATCACTGACTCAATGGACGTGAGTCTGAGTTAACTCTGGGAGTTGCTAATGGACAGGGAGGCCTGGCATGCTGCAATTCATGGGGTCGCAAAGAGTCGGACACAACTGAGCAACTGAACTGAAGATACTTTGAACATACATCCACACGAAGACCATTAAACTTGTTTTATGTATGGTGGTTTAGTTGCTAAGTCGTGTCCGATTCTTGCAACCCCTTGGACTGTAGCCTGCCAGGCTCCTCTGTCCATGGGATTTTCCAGGCAAAATACTGGAGTGGATTGCCATTTCCTTCTCCAAGGGATCTTCCCGACCCAGGAATCGAACCCAGGTCTCCTGCAGTGCAGGTAAATTCTTTACTGACTGAGCTATGAGGCAAGCCCTGTTTTATGTACTCAGAGCCAATGTCTCTAAATGCTAGTATTATACAGTTCCTATTTCTGCTATTCTTATTTCAAATTTGCTGAATTTGAAATAATTCTAAGTCATATGTTTGAACATAGGCTGTTACTATTGCACTCCAATGACATGGTTAAACAATTAGCTAAAATAAAAAAGTGTGAGACATAGCTAGTTCACAACAAACTATTTGGAGGATATTAAGTCTTTGGATAATGAATGATATTCCGCTAAAGTAAACAAACTTACAGATAAGACTCTCAATGAAGGAAAGTGCAAAAATTTCACTATGTTTTAGAAGATTAGTGAAGTTTTCAGAAATGCAATAGACTACACAGAAGCTAACAATAAAACAAAGCAACACAGTATTTCATACAAGACATCTGTAACATCAAATTTCATATAAGTAATACAGCTAAGGCATTTTCTAAGAATAAAACTAAAAAGTTACAATTTGTGAATAAAATGCAAAGTTGTACTTTTTTTTAAATTGTGCTTTTGACAATTTAAAACTATGTACTGTAATTTAGACAAAATGTTCACTAAGATAACAGAAATCCTCCAACTGATTCTCTTAACACTTAATCAGTGAAGAAAAGCTATAAAGTAGTTATTTATGCCCAATACCCAGGAGACCAAACTGTGAAAAGCAAACCTCAAATATCGTCGCTCCTGTGAATCGACTTAGAGCAGCAAACTCAAGGATCAAGGTGCCTGCACAAGCTGTACAGGTATCAGTCTCAGTACCTGTCCGAGCTTCTGGTTTTCTGATACCAAACTTCAAATTGATCTAAATAAAATCAGAAAATTATCATTAGTGATTATCAAGAAATAATGATTTCTGGATAAGAAACCATTTTTCAATTGAGACTCTAATCAGATCATGAGAATAACTGATAAAATAACACTGAAATTTTATCTGCTGATCTTTGTGACTTTCCAATTAGCATCTAGGGAAGTACATTCTAAGCACATACTATTCATGGGATAAGTAAGTTTTCACTTAACTTCAAGGATATCAAAATTCAATTATCAATATAATAATTATACAAAGCAAACACCTGCTATAACAATCGTGTTCTCTGGACAGTTTGAACTTGTCATTATCAAATTAGGAAACTATTCCAATCCTAAAACAAACCGAGGTTTAACTGAGAATCTGTGAAAAAGTATTAGTACTAGTCTTTCATAAGAGAAAAATCTAAGTATAGTATATATTTAAAAGAAGATTAAAATTTTATTCACAGGTTTTAAAATTCTGAAATATAGAGTACGTTACCTTGCTGACAGACTAACAACACAAAGAAAAATGTTTCAACCACCCAAATAACACCACAATATAAACTTGAACCAAGGTGACCAGAAATGAGCTCTGGGGTTGTTCAAGAGCATTTCTGCCCAGCAAAAACTTCTGTGTTAAAACCATTGTTGCAAATATTATCAATTATGTATTCATATCCAAGAGAGGTTGATTGTACTAATTTTCATGAGCAAAAGCAGTATTTACTAATTATATTTAAGAAGGATGGGAAGGTAGTTATTTTCTACCTGTAGTCCTCTTCTAAAAAAATAAATTTTAAAATTATATTGATACTTCTGAGGATAAGCAAGCAATATGACTGTTTTATGATAATGACCTTAGTAGCTTCTGTTTCAATTTCTTATCTGCTTCTCATGTTATGACAAAAGTGAAGAACTGCTAGATTCTTCAAAATTCAGCACCTCCATTTATAATAAAAACTAAAAATATTTACTAAAAGTAATTCAATTAACTAAACATTTGGATGGCTTAAAATAATTTTTATTTCAATTTTAATATTCTAAGGAAACAAAAAGATTAACAAGAAAGTTTAAGCCACACTAATAAGCAAAGAGATTTCAAATTTTAAACCACACAAGCAAAAGAAATTTCAAATTAGAACATGTTTCCATTTTTTCCTCATTAAATTGTCTAAAAGTGAAACAGAAAGTCGTGTCCGGCTCTTTGCAACCCCATGGACTATACAGTCCATGAAATTCTTCAGTCAAGAATACTGGAGTGGGTTGCCATGCCCTCCTCCAGGGGATCTTCCCAGGTTTCGAACCCAGGTCTCTTGCACTGCGGGTGGATTCTTTACCAGCTGAGCCACAAGGGAAGCCTAAGAATACTGGAGTGGGTAGCCTACCCCTTCTTCAGCAGATCTTCCTGACCCAGGAATCTAACAGGGATCTCCTGCATTGCAGGAGGATTCTTTACCAGCTGAGCTATCAGGGAAGCACAAACTGGCTGAAGAGAGATAATACACAGTGTGGGCAGCAGTATGACCCACGCACTTTTATATAACATAGGAAGTACAAAGTAGAACCCTTCTGAAGAACAACTGGTCAATAAGCACACAAAGCCTTAAAAAGTGTTCCCTATTTTATGGCTTTTTTGTTTTTTCTTCTAGTAATTTATCCTTAGGAAGAAATAAGTAAAAAAGATGTGTATAAGGATACTCACAGATGAGCTATTTAAAAATATCACAGACTAGATGGAAATTTAAATACAAAATTTAATACTAGTCTGTTTCTTAAACAAAAACAGCAAAAAAGATGTTTTCATGATCCACTAAATCAATGAGTAAACGAATGGGCTGCGACCTCCAGTTTGAAAAGCACATAATATCACACTGGATCTCCAGAGATTTCTTGATGGAGGAAATGAGTCTTATTTATATTGGTAGAGAAGTTATTATGGCAAGCCTAAAGGTTTGGAAACGAAAAACAAAACCAAAAACTCCCTGCTGCTGCTGCTGCCACTAAGTTGCATCAGTCGTGTCCGACTCTGTGCGACCCCATAGACGGCAGCCCACCAGGCTCCCCCGTCCCTGGGATTCTCCAAGCAAGAACGCTGGAGTGGGTTGTCATTTCCTTCTCCAATGCATGAAAGTGAAAAGTGAAAGTGAAGTTGCTCAGTCATGTCCGACTCTTCGCGACCCCATGGACTGTAGCCTACCAGGTTCCTCCGTCCATGGGACTTCCCAGGCAAGAGTACTGGAGTGGGGTGCCATTGCCCTCTCTAAAGAACTCCCTAGGTGTTTTGAAAAACACAAACGGATTATTTTGTCTGAAACAGAACATGCGTTTCATTGTGGTACGGGCATGAAAGAACCTCAGAAAGAAAGCTGACTGCCAAACCAGAAAGAAACCTGGAAATTAAAGGACATTCAGTGCAAAAGGCAGAGTCAGTGAATTTCTGAGGGCAATTTGATAAAAACCATGCTTTAGTTAGATTAATTTTTAAGTCTCTGAAGCAAAAACTAGAGAGAAAAGACTAAAATATACATTTATAATAGTTTATGAATATAATTATATTAGTTTCAACAATAAAGCAATGGTAAGAAATAAACAGAGCTTGGTAATGGCTGAGATGTCTGGCCCAGGTAAGGAAAGAGTAATACTGTTATTAATAATAAAGAATGAAATATATCAGGAGAGAGTTCTTCCCATCTTCAATAGCTCCTTTCCCTCTGCCTTATATATAAAATTTTCTTGGGTGGGCGGGCGGGGAGGGGGGGATAACTCCTAGGACTTCCCTGGTGGTCCAGTGGTTAAGGACTGACCTTGCAATTGCAATGCAGGGAACAAGGGTTCAACCTGTGGTTGAGGAACCCAGCTGTGGGGCAACTAAGCCTGCAAGCTGTAACTACTGAGTCTGCCTGCCACAACTAGAAAGACGCCAACCTGCCACACCGAAGAGCCTGTGAACTGCAATGAAAGACCCAAAGCAGCCAAATAAATAAATGATAATAATAAAAACTCCCTCAACTGACTGTGCTTGTGCTGCCAACTCTCCTTAACTACAGACATAGAGGAAATCTTAAAATGAATGTCTCTATTCTTTCACCTACGGCGAAACCTTCTTCCCCTTTATTCTTCCACATTACATCCTTTAAGGCTCTGTTTACCCCTAATTATCCTAATGTTTGCTGGAACATCTCCTTCTGAAACTCTTTTTTTAGTATTTTTAATACCATATGCTATGTTGTGGTTCTCCTCCTAAGTCTCCACACAATCTCCTTTTCACTACTGTACTTCCTCATTCCCCTCTGTCCTGCTGCTGCTGCTAAGGACAGTCGTGTCCGACGACCCCATAGACGGCAGCCCACCAGGCTCCCCCGTCCCTGGGATTCTCCAGGCAAGAACACTGGAGTGGGTTACCATTTCCTTCTCCAATGCATGAAAGTGAAAAGCGAAAGTGAAGTCACTCAGTCGTGTCTGACTCTTAGCGACCCCATGGACTGCAGCCTACCAGGCTCCTCCATCCATGGGATTTCCCAGGCAAGAGTACTGGAGTGGGGTGCCATTGCCTTATCTGCCCCTCTGTCCTGTATTCTCTCAATATCACTCTCCTCTGGAGAGTGAACACCTACTCTACTGCTTCCACCACATCATCTGCATAAATAATTCTGGGCCCAAATTCTAGCCTGACATTTGTTTCTTCCTTCTGCAGCATAACCTTATGCAATGACACAAAAAGTTTTAACAAATCTAAATTCTCACACCATTCAAATGTAAATTAACCAAAATGTTCATATAAATTTGTTATAGAGCTTGAAGCAACTATTTTTCCAGCCTCAAGCAGATAAGGAACAATGGCTGGATCACAAAAATTGATTCTTTCAAAACAGCAAAGAAGTATACAAAGGCTGCCACATTTTTCAGAATTACTTACTCTTGGATAAGGAAGGCCACTGGTAGTATTGAAAGCTGGTAGAAGTTTGTAGCCCAATTGCTTTGCCATTTGGAGAAGCTCATCATTGTACCACTGCATGTACTCGCCTTTTTCTTTCAGCATGATTGCCAGTGAGTGTCCACCCAAAAGACCCCTACAACCAGAGAGATGAATCATTAGTCACACTGTGCACATACTTCCATATCATCACCTACACAGATGTGGGTATCTTGCTACCAACAATTTAGAGTACATAAGGAGCAATCACAGAAGAACATAATTTCTTACCTAACTCTGGCTACTCAGTTTGTGGCAAACCATTATAAAAACCATTATTAAATCATGGCCAGTATGAAAAAAAAAGAATCAAATGTTGTAACTGTTGTAAAAGGTTTGGCCCTTGGAGAACGGAATGGCAACCCATTCCAGTATTCTTGTCTGGAAAATCCCATGGAGAGAGGAGCCTGGTGGGCTACAGTCCACAGGGTTGAAAAAGAGTCAGATACGTCTGAGCAACTAAACAACGATGATGAAAGGGTTTGGCATTCTTAAATATTGTACGTTTTCTTAAAATAAAAAACAACCTAGAAATCATTTATCTTAATAAGTTTAACACATTTGATTTTAACAAATTTTAAATTTAATTATAGCACCATGAAATCTCTTGACTTTTAGTATAATATTAACAAAAATTCCCCACTCTTTATTAAATGTAATAGATTAATAAACTCTGTGAGAAGCTAAAAAACTATTTTTTAAATTTAACTGATGAATAGACTCACTTTGCCTGTGTGACAAAAGGAAATGAGTTACAATAACACAAAAATAATCATTAAATATAAAAATGTAATAATGTTGAAACGTGAATTAATAAATCCTGCACTTCCTGTGTTCCAAGAATATTTCAAACTGTTAGTTCAAAGGTAATCCTATAAATTCAGTTTGGCTTGAAGAAGTGTTAAGGTTAGTAAAATAGATAAGCTGACAAAAAAACTGTGATGTAGCTAATATGCAAATACTTGACCTGTTGTCAGTCCTTTTTTAACAACATACAAGGATTACCTTTAAGTCTGCAACTATTTCCAAAGCTCGTTGCTGACTGTGCCACACATACAGCAGGGTCATTCCGCAGTCTCTGTGTTTTACAGTATCACACCTTTTATTTTTTAAACGTAAGAAATCTCTTGCTTTACTACCACCAAGAAATAGAGAGTATACCCTTATTCTTCTGTTATTAAAATCAGAGTTTAGTATCTCACATACTTACCCAAGAACTCTGATGTTTGTTTCAAAGACTGATACAACTACATCATTATCTAAATTAACATCTCTTAAAACTTTTCTCACTGCATCTTCAAATTCTTTAGTTTTATTTAATACCTAGGAGAAGAAAATTATTTAAAGTAAAGTTATTTTCAACCAAGACATAGAGAAATATCCTCAGAATGAGCTACTAATAGCAAGTTAATACCTTAAGATTATAAAAAATAACAGAGAAAAAATGTTTCCCTTAAGCATATTATAAAAATGTGATACTATCTAAAACTGAAAAAGATTAAATACCTATTTATATTGCAAGGAATCTTTATATACTTCTTTTTTTTAGACACACTGAAAAATCATTAGGACTTTAAAACAATCATCATCAGAACTGTTAGCTGGTGTGTATAACCCATGACCTAGAGCTGCAAGAGGTGAACTCTACTGGGATTTGCTTCCCAAGTCAAACAAAACAAAACCCACCCTATTCATCAAATATCATATTAAAACTTGCTTAGTCTCAGAAGAAAGCACATCCTCCAGGGAGTGATCAGTTGGTCCTAAACCATACAACACTTGTCATCTTCACCCCTTGGACATCAAGGCCCCTAACTGAGGAGGCAGTGCAATGTTGGGCTAAAGAACAAGCTCTGATTTGAATTCTGGTTCCTTAGTCTCATCTCTGAGCCTGTTCATTCATCTACAAAAAGAGGAAATACCTATTCTCAGAGGTTTATTTTCCTAAATGAGGTAATGCATGCAAAGTACTTTTAGTAGAGCACCTTGATACCATTACTATCTATTATTACCATTATTACCATGAAGGTCTATAATCCTGATGAAGCTAAGAATTCTGGATGCTTGCAAGGAGCTCCAGAAGAGGGTCACTGTCATTACACAGATTGTGTCGATTTTTCAGTCTAAATTAAGGTTGCACAAGTAGATGTTATTTAGATCTCAGGTCCATTAAAAGTAGTTTTCCTTTACTTGACTGTTTAATCTTTTTGTTTGATAATATTTTATAGTGTTTTCTCACCTGATCTGATACTTCACTAAAAATCCTAATCTAGGAACTTCCCTGGTGGCCCAGAGGTTAAGAATCTGCCTGCGAATGTAGGGTTGATCCCTGGTCTGGGAAGATCCCACATGCCAAGGAGCAACTAGATTGATGCACCCCAACTCCTAAGCCAGTGCTCTAGTGTCCGGGAGCCACAACTAATGAGCTGTTTTCCCCCCAACTACTGAAGCCCAAGTGCTTAGTCTGCACTCTGCAATAAGAGAAAGCATGGCAATGAGAAGTCTGTGCCCCGCAACAAAGAGCAGCCCTGACTCGCCACAACTAAAGCAAAGAAAGCTCGTGCACAGCAATGAAGACCTAGCACAGCCAAAAGGAAATAAAAAATTTTTAAATTCGAATTTAGGCATAAAACATAAGAGTTGGACTAAAGTTTAAGTAAAATTTAGGGTAAACCTTGAGTGTAATATAATATAAAACCTGATTTTAAATTGAGTGTTTTTCTTTCTCAGTCTCAAAGTCCATGTAAATTCTGAAGCCACAAATGTGAATGTACAAAGACCTGTATCATTTCTGAGAGACACAACTGTTCTACTCACTCCTCACATACACACACATCTTTTTAATATAATTCTGTTCATCTTATTCTTTCAAAGACTATCTCCTGAGAATTTCTCCCAAGAATAGTACCTACACTATCTGTTTCAAAGAAGAATAAAAATGAGAGTTCTGTCCATAATTAGCTAAAAATTCATTCTAGTAGCTCCATTAGTTGATGGGTTTCTTAAGCTCCTAACTGTGTATATTGTCACCCTGTTTACTTAACTTATATGCAGAGTACATCATGAGAAACGCTGGACTGGAAGAAACACAAGTTGGAATCAAGACTGCTGGGAGAAATATCAATAACCTCAGATATGCAGATGACACCACCCTTATGGCAGAAAGTGAAGAGGAACTAAAAAGCCTCTTGATGAAAGTGAAAGTGGAGAGTGAAAAGGTTGGCTTAAAGCTCAACATTCAGAAAACGAAGATCATGGCATCTGGTCCCATCACTGCATGGGAAATAGATGGGGAAACAGTGGAAACAGTGTCAGACTTTATTTTGGGGGCTCCAGAATCACTGCAGATGGTGACTGCAGCCATGAAATTAAAAGACGCTTACTCCTTGGAAGGAAAGTTATGACCAACCTAGATAGCATATTCAAAAGCAGAGACATCACTTTGCCAACAAAGGTTCGCCTAGTCAAGGCCATGTATGGTCTTTCCTGTGGTCATGTATGGATGTGAGAGCTGGACTGTGAAGAAGGCTGAGTGCCGAAGAATTGATGCTTTTGAACTGTGGTGTTGGAGAAGACTCTTGGGACTCCCTTGGACTGCAAGGAGATCCAACCGGTCCATTGTGAAGATCAGCCCTGGGATTTCTTTGGAAGGCATGATGCTAAAGCTGAAACTCCAATATTTTGGCCACCTCATGCGAAGAGTTGACTCATTGGAGAAGACTCTGATGCTGGGAGGGATTGGGGGCAGGAGGAGAAGGGGATGACAGAGGATGAGATGGCTGGATGGCATCACTGATTCGATGGATGTGAGTCTGAGTGACCTCCGGGAGTTGGTGATGGACAGGGAGGCCTGGCGTGCTGCGATTCATGGGGTCGCAAAGAGTCGGACATGACTGAGCGACTGATCTGATCTGATCTGATGACAAAGAACAAATTCAGGTCTCTTCCCTTCCCCTCTTTAATTTGTTCAGTATCTTTCTCTCTGTAGATTTCATGGTAACGTTGACTTTAGTGGTAAATTTAAAGTTTTAGGTTTGATTTCATTACAATCAATAGAAACTAGATGTCTAGAATTATGAACAAGAGTTTAAATCGAAAGATCAAACTCTGACAACAGAAGTTCTACTTAACATATTGTGGTATGACCAAAATAAAAACAATAAGGTTGCATCCTGTCCCAAGTGATACGTCCTCTACTATTTTCAAATAAAGAAACCACAAATCAAAAAATGATCACAGAGTAAATTAGACATATTAAATACTTGTATTGATAAAATGTACCACATTCCTTCTAAATGTAGGAAAAACTTCCAAACTAATTTCTTTTAATCCTTCTGCTTAAGTAAATATTAATAGGTATCTTAGATATCCAATCTAGGCCCTTCTGAAGTGAAAACATGGGTCCAGAGAAGCTAAATAATTTGGCCAACGTCACATATTAATATTATATGATCACTTCCTGGTACTTACAGCAAACGGTGCTCTAAGTGTGGTTTGCTGACCAGCAGCAACAGCACCACCAAGCGGCAGTTTGTTAGAAAAACATCTCCTTGGGCCTGCCTTCAGTCTGCTCCATCACAACCTGCATTTTATTTTAGCAGATTCCCAGGTGATTTGTAGCAAACAAGTCTAAAAAGCACTGCATCATTACACGTGGTTCTCAAACTTTAGCATATATTAGAATTATCTAGGAGCTTGTTTTAAAAAAGAAAAAAACACTCCTGGGCATTACTCCCAGACTTTCTGATTCACCAGGCCTGGGATGAGGCTCTACAATCTGCATCTCTAACAAGTTGCCAGGTGATGCTGATGCTGGTAGTGCTGGAATCATATTTTGAGAACCACTGACAAAGTGGTTTAATTTCAAAGCGGAATAGAACCTATTTATAATAATGGCTGCTCAACTAGAGACCAGTAGATTTCTAAATATAGGGAAGTTATGCATCCTAGAAACACATTTTCTCCTTCATTTCTGATAAAAAATTTTAAAACACACAGAATATCTGAGGTTCAGGTTCATAAAATCAGTAAGAGCTTAGAGAGAGATGATGGAGAGCTTCCAGTATATAAGGATAAAGCCAAGACGACAGAATGAGAAACAAATGTACATCCACATATGGTCTTTCCTAATACACAGCTACTGCCCCTCACCCACTCCCCTGTATCAAGACAGACACGAGGTGTATCATCCAGCTATACTTATAAATAAATAACACCACTTAGCTTCTCCCAGGGTGGCAATTGGTGACTCCTGGGATACCTATTTATCTTTTTCTCTTCTCCTATCATAGCGGAACACATAGGACTACTAAACCAAAAATAAGGTACACAAGAGTCTCTCTTATAGTCACTGTAATATGGTTCACACATTCCTGTTATTTCTGAAAAATGAAATCACCACTTTCAAAACTGATACAGCTAAAAATTTCTAAATAATCATGGGCTTCTCAACAAAAAATGTCTCAACTATGGTTAAATTTTATAAACAAAGAGAAGCTTTAGAGAAATACATAATAATGCCGGGTCCCACTTCATGAAAATTAAATCAGAATAATTTAGGAGAGAAGGATATTTTTTTAAACTTCGTAAGTAATATTCCTAAGATGCTGATATAGTTGAGAATCTCTGATTAAAAAAGAAAAGAAAAAGAGAAAAGAATCACCCAGTAAAATAAAAATATAGGAACAGTACTGGGAAGAAAAGCCAGGCTCTGAAAATTTTCTGCCACCACAAAGATTTTTTCTTGTGTTTTTAAAAATATTAATCAATACTTTAGACATGAATTCAACTTTGAGAATTACGCCTTAAGGAGAATTCTGAAACAAGCCTATTTTTATACCATAAATGATCTGAGAGTAACAAACTAGAAAGATACTACCTTCAGAAACCATGACAGCTGGAACTGAGCCGTTCCCCTCTGCCATCACAAACCACCCTCAACGAGAATTAATTTAAATAACTCTGCCTCCCATCAGGTTTGAAAGGAGTGGCAGATTCATTTTGATATATGGCAAAACCAATACAATATTGTAAAGTTAAATAAAATAAAATTAAATTAAATTTTTAAAAAAAGGAGTGCCAAGTAGTGATCACTTGGTATTAAAAATCACTTTTGAGAATGAAGTAATATTTTAATGGACCTAATATATAAAAATTTTAATTTAATAATTTCAGTATCATTGCAGTATGTCTTTCTGGAACAAGAATATCAAGAGCATTTTTTAGAATTACTTTCTTCCAATAGCTTCAATCTACTTGTCCAAAAGGAAACAACTTTTCTGATTAAGGGGCCACCATGTAAGCTAACATACCTATAAATTAGAGTATCTCCATGATTCTACATAATGTCACTTGACATTCACATGACATTATCAACTCAATAGACGAAAGATTTATTCTGAAGCAAAGATCAAATTATCTTAAATTCTGAAAGCTTCTATTTCAGACTTACTGTACTACAATTATATTCATAGTATTTGAGCACACATATTATGAAATTCATAAAATAATTTAAGAAGAATCAAACCTACCACAAGAGTATCCAAAGAATCAATCAGTGTCAGGGAAAATCTATAACACAAGTACAGTGAGATACAAAACATTAGAATTCTGAATATTTGTATCCATGAACATATAAGACATTATCTGCATCCTACTGACTGACTGGAAGTTTCCATTATTCCATTAACTAGTACTTTCATGCATCTACAGTACCATTTAACCTATAAAACACTAAAAGAACCTGAAAAGCCTTAACATCACATTTACATTAGGCATAATGACAAATCTTTCAAAGTGAACAGAAATATTCATTAGCTCTTTTAAAAGCAAATAAAAAATATTAATGCATCAACACCTTATTAAGTGTCAACAACTATATACATTTTAAAAGTCACATTCATCTTAACAAACGTCTCAACTTTTCACTGATCTAAGTAAGAGGTAAACTGATTAATATTGTACAAAAGATAACAGAAAGGAATAAAGGAATTTAAAGGAATACTTAAAGCAGTCTTTGAAATGTAACCAATTCCCAGATACACAATTACACACTGCCTCTGAGGAGCCTTAAGACTTGGGAACTTTGAGCGGCCATGTTATGCCCTTTGTTAATACTCACTTTCCCAAGGCATCATCAACATCACCTCGACTTGGCTCCTGGCCTCTAACCCGACCTCTGCAGGTCAAAGGCATGAGTTCATCCGCTGGGTAAGCATGTTCCTGCAAGGAAAGTCTTAGTGAGTCACTAAGGAAAGTAAAAGGAAAGTACACATCTTTTAGAGAATATAACTTTTCAGTTTTTTTTTAACAAACATTAAACAAAAGTTTTACTATTCTTACCGTCCATGAAACCTTAAAAGAAAACTTTTTAGCCATAAATATGTACTTGTAAATACAAGAAAATATTTCCTTAAAACTCTAATATCCGTTTCCCCTCCACCCAATCTCACTTCCCAGAGAGATAACTGCTGTTACAACTGGCATTTATCATTCCAGACCTATCCACACAAATAGAAATACATGCACATACATCATTTAAAAATTTCATTTACAAATAGATACTCATGCCATATGCACACACTGTCCTAAAATATGTTCACTTAAATCACTCTGGGGTTTTTCATGATGCAATTCTACAGATGTATTTTACTCTTTTTAATAACTGCATCAGATCAGATCAGTCGCTCAGTCATGTCCAACTCTTTGTGACCCCATGAACTGCAGCACGCCAGGCCTCCCTGTCCATCACCAACTCCCAGAGGTCACTCAGACTCATATCCATTGAATCAGTGATGCCATCCAGCCATCTCATCCTCTGTCGTCCCCTTCTCCTCTTGCCCCCAATCCCTCCCAGCATCAGAGCCTTTTCCAATGAGTCAACTCTTCACATGTGGTGGCCAAAGTACTGGAGTTTCAGCTTGAGCATCATTCCTTCCAAAGAAATCCCAGGGCTGATCTCCTTCACAATGGACTGGTTGGATGTCCTTGCAGTCCAAGGCACGCTCAAGAGTCTTCTCCAACACCACAGTTCAAAAGCATCAATTCTTCGGCGCTCAGCCTTCTTCACAGTCCAACTCTCACATCCATACATGACCACAGGAAAGACCATAGCCTTGACTAGGCGAACCTTTGTTGGCAAAGTAATGTCTCTGCTTTTGAATATGCTATCTAGGTTGGTCATAACTTTCCTTCCAAGGAGTAAGCATCTTTTAATTTCATGGCTGCAGTCACCATCTGCAGTGATTCTGGAGCCCCCAAAAATAAAGTCTGACACTGTTTCCACTGTTTCCCCATCTATTTCCCATGAAGTGATGGGACCAGATGCCATGATCTTCATTTTCTGAATGTTGAGCTTTAAGCCAACTTTTCACTCTCCACTTCACCTTCATCAAGAGGCTTTTTAGTTCCTCTTCACTTTCGGCCATAAGGGTGGTGTCATCTGCATATCTGAGGTTATTGATATTTCTCCCAGAAATCTTGATTCCAGCTTGTGTTTCTTCCAGTCCAGTGTTTCTCATGATATACTCTGAATATAAGTTAAATAAGCAGGGTGACAATATACAGTCTTGACGTACTCCTTTTCCTATTTGGAACCAGTCTGTTGTTCCATGTCCAGTTCTAACTGTTGCTTCCTGACCTGCATACAAGTTTCTCAAGAGGCAGGTCAGGTGGTCTGGTATTTCCATCTCTTGAGGAATTTTCCACAGTTTATTGTGATCCACACAGTCAAAGGCTTTGGCATAGTCAATGAAGCAGAAATAGATGTTTTTCTGGAACTCTCTTGCTTTTTCCATGATCCAGTGGATGTTGGCAATTTGATCTCTGGTTCCTCTGCCTTTTCTAAAACCAGCTTGAACATCAGGAAGTTCACGGTTCACATATTGCTGAAGCCGGGCTTGGAGAATTTTGAGCATTACTTTACTAGCGTGTGAGATGAGTGCAATTGTGCGGTAGTCTGAGCATTCTTTGGCATTGCCTTTCTTTGGGATTGGGATGAAAACTGACCTTTTCCAATCTTGTGGCCACTGCTGAGTTTTCCAAATTTGCTGGCATATTGAGTGCAGCACTTTCACAGCATCATCATTCAGGATTTGAAAGAGCTCAACTGGAATTCCATCACCTCCACTAGCTTTGTTTGTAGTGATGCTTTCTAAGGCCCACTTGACTTCACATTCCAGGATGTCTAGCTCTAGGTCACTGATCACACCATCGTAATTATCTGGGTCATGAAGATCTTTTTTGTACAGTTCTTCTGTGTATTCTTGCCATCTTTTCTTGATATCTTCTGCTTCTGTTAAGTCCGTACCATTTCTGTCCTTTATGGAGCCCATCTTTGCATGAAATGTTCCTTCGGTATCTCTGATTTTCTTGAATAGATCCTTAGTCTTTCCCATTCTGTTGTTTTCCTCTATTTCTTTGCATTGATCGCTGAAGAAGGCTTTATTATCTCTTTTTGCTATTCTTTGGAACTCTGCATTCAGACGTTTATATCTCCTTTTCTCCTTTGATTTTCTCTTCTCTTCTTTTCATAGCTATTTGTAAGGCCTCCTCAGACAGCCATTTTGCTTTTTTGCATTTCTTTTCCATGGGGATGGTCTTGATCCCTGTCTCCATAGTGATAGTTTAATATTAACTAATATTTTAGAGTACTTATGTTCTAAGCACTGTTCTATATATTTTAGTTTTTTTAACTTATCACATAACCCTCTGAAACAAATTCAATCATTTCTGTTTTGTAGATGAGAAAACTGAGGGCTGGGGAAATTAACCAAGCCTACGTCATGCAACCAGTAAATGATGGATCCAGAATGCAAACGTGGCAACCTGATTCCAGAGCCCACACACTTGATAGGACCTGCTCCTCACGGTATTCCAAAGCATGGGTACTGATGAACATGTAGGCTGAACGCAATTTTTTGCTGTATAAACAATGCTTCAGTAAACAGCTATATGTCCATATCTCTTGTACATATGCTTGTATTCTATGGATTAAATCTCTAAAACCAGACCAGTGGGTCAAAGGTATGGATATTTCATTTTTTCTGTGCTGTGCTTATCCAACTTATCAGTCATATCCAACTCTTTTCGACCTCATGGACTGTAGCCCGCCAGGCTCCTCTATTCATGGGGATTCTCCAGGCAAGAATACTGGAATGGGTTACCATGCCCTCCTCCACAGGATCTTCCCAACCCAGGGACTGAACCCAGGTCTCCCACATTGCAGGCAGACTCTTTACCGTCTGAGCCACCAGGGAAGCGCAAGAACACTAGAGTGGGTAGCCTATCCCTCTTCCAGGAGATCTTCCTAAGCCAGGAAATCATACCGGAGTCTCCTGCATTGCAGGCAGGTATCAGCTGAGGAAACAGGGAAGCCCCTTCATTTTTGCTGCTGCTGCTAAGTCACTTCAGTCGTGTCTGACTAGCTACTATCAAACTGAAGACAAAGATATACACTCTTAACACTCTCAGGCAATGATCAACAGTTTACATTTTGCCAATTTCTTGGATAAAAAATGGTACCTCAAGTTTCATTACAAATGAGGATAAATATCTTTTTGTATTAGCCACTGCTATTTCAGAAATGTCTATTTATACCTTTGTTTATTTTCTATTGGTTGTCTGACTCCTTATACATTGTTATATAAACATTTTTTCTATCTTTCCTTTGTCTTTTAACTTTGTTTATGGTACTTTTTACTTTAATCTTTAAATATGTAGTTAAATCTATTAGTTTCTTCATGGTTTCTAAATTTGGGGCATGGTTAACAAGGCCATCTTGGGTCTCTGAAAACAGCACACTTATGATTTTATTTTTTATACATCTAGATAATTACTCCATCTGGAATCTAATTTTGCTTATAATGTGAAGTGGGAATGTACTTGTATTTCCTCCCCCAAATAGCCAATTTCCTAAATATCACTTTTTAAACAATTCATCCTTTCCCTAACTGCTTGAAATATAGCTTATAAAGTGTCTACATGAACACACATTTTCATGTGTGTTCACACAGCCTCTACTTTGTTCTACAGACCTAGTTCCTACTCCTATTGCTGTACAGACCTATTTGTTTTACAAACCTACTTCCTGCTTCAAAACCATTGTCTTAATCAGTCTTTGCAACACGCCTTGCTACTTGGTTAAGCAATTCACTCCCCCCAGTTATTTTGTTCTAAATTTTCTTAATGAGTTTTTCAAGTTTACTCTTCTGGGTAATTTTAAAATTTCCTTAAAATTCCATTGAAATTTTAATTGAAAGAGTCTAAATTGTGGAGAATTGATATTTTTTACCAACTGAATCTTCCTATCTAGGACTACTGTTATCAATATACTAGTTCAAATCTTCTTTTATGAATTTAGCTTCCACCACAGGTCGCATATATTTCTTAATCTTTATTAATAGGTACTTTTTATTGAAATAGGTTGATGTATAAAATTATGTTAGTTTCAGGTGTACAACACAATGAATCAACTAATAGGCATTTTATAGCTTGGCATACTATTGAGTAGATTTTTTGGATGAGCAACCATGACAGCATATGTCTAGTCTAAATTATAATGAAGCACACACAAGAATCCTCCCTCTTGTCTACTACACAGTGAAATGTTGTATAATTTTTTTTTAATACATAGCTAACCTAGATAGCATATTAAAAAGCAGAGATAGGACTTTGCCAACAAAGGTCCATCTAGTCAAGGCTATGGTTTTTCCAGTGGTCATGTATGGATGTGAGATTTGGACTGTGAAGAAAGCTAAGCGCAGAAGAACTGATGTTTTTGAACTGTGGTGTTGGAGAAGACTCTTGAGAGTCCCTTGGACTGCAAGGAGATCCAACCAGTCCATCCTAAAGGAGATCAGTCCTGGTGTTTATTGGAAGGACTGATGCTAAAGCTGAAACTCCAATACTTTAGCCACCTCATGCGAAGAGTTGACTCGCTGGAAAAACCCTAATGCTGGGAGGGATTGGGAGCAGGAGGAGAAGGGGATGACAGAGGATGAGATGGCTGGATGGCATCACTGACTCGATGGACGTGAGTTTGAGTGAACTCTGGGAGTTGGTGATGGACAGGGAGGCTTGGTGTGCTGTAGTCCATGGGGTCGCAAAGAGTCAGACACGACTGAGCGACTGAACTGAACTGAAGGTTGAAAATAAGAAACTTTCTAATACCAAAACTGAATAGCGGAGTGAGAAGATGAGGCTGCATTGACCACAACATGGGCATTAGGAATAAAGACAGGCTTTAAAGGGAAATATGTTAACACCCAAAGTGTCGGAGAGTTGATGTTGGCCCTCCATGCATGGCTATAGCCAATGAAGTAGGTTCTTTAAGTTGAATAGTTGCTTCAATGAAATTGGACTAGAAATCCCCAATTACTTGGCTGCACATCTTAGAAAAGGAGAGAAACGAGAAAAGCTTGCTAAACTTTATATTCTCTTTAACCAGTGGACTGTCCCTAAAAGAGTCCCCCAAAGTTAATAAAATGTGACTATAAGAAACATTTAGAAGTGAGAATCACTGTATTACATATTTCAATTTTAGATAATACTTACCTGACAATAATAATAATAATACCTGACAAGGATAACAGGATTAATATACTCACCCTTTTCCCTAACTTGGGATTTTTATCGATTGTATTATTATAAACAGTTTTCACTTTACATGTTTTCACTGTACACACACAAATTGAGATTCACAATTTAAACTTTCAGCAACATGGTTCAAATTCCAGGTACCATTGTATTTTTAAATAATTGCACAAAATGCAAACTGAAGTGCCAGTTCTTCAATCCACAAATCACTACATAAATACCAGATGCTTCTTGTGATCAGCGATCAATCACTTAACTTCTTTTGAAGTGGAACTAGTGATTGATCACTGTGTATTTTTTCAGCAAGCATGAAGTTATATGTCTCCTTGTCACCTAGTGATAATCCTACATGACAGTTTGACAGTTTATAAAAATAGATAATCAAGAGGAAATTAACCAATGAGGATAAAAGCTCACAAAGAAATGAAAAGTGGAAACACTGAAAGTGAAATTCACATTGAACATAAAAGATATTACAGAAGAAACAGCAGACCATGGAACGTTAATACTGCTGTTACTGAAGCAGTATCTAGATATGCAGCCGGAGGAATTCAGTAAAGGCCAAATTATCCACACAGATGAAAAAAGTGACATAATGCCTGCAGAAATTTCATGACACAGAGGGAAAAGGATAAAATTTTTGAAGTGGGCCCAAATTTTGAAATTTCTGTATCTATCACACCAGGTATAGCAGAGGTTTATGTTGTATCTTAAGTCATACAACAAGAAGGCAGCAAGCAAGGCGAGTCCTGTTCTAACTTATTTTAGTAAGGTTTTTACAAATAAATAATACTTCAATTCCAAAGTCTCTAATATTTTGAATAACGGTACACTAAACTCTTAGCGACCCCATGGACTGCAGCCTACCAGGCTCCTCCATCCGTGGGATTTTCCAGGCAAGAGTACTGGAGTGGGGTGCCATTGCCTTCTCCGACACTAAATATTAGTTTTGGCTATTTAAGTTTCTCTGTACATTTATAACTATCAGAAAGAAAAATTTAAATGCTTTGACAAAGATTTTTTTTAAATGTTTATAACATTTATAGTCTGGTCTGGAATCATAATTTCCTCAGTTGCTAGTGTTAGAATCCTACTTAACTGGAGTCAATGCATACTACTTTTCTTTGGCGCCTCCATTCCTGAAGTTTTTATCTCTTGGGTGCCTGAACTTTGTCCTCAGGTAAGTTATTTTTGTTTACTTTAAAATAGTGTCATCAGTACTGTTATTTCTGGGTTAAGCTGGCTCTTGCCTTACACTTGAAGAACAATCCAAATGATTATAAAATGCCTGAAACATATTTTCTCTCCTTTAGAAGTTTGAAAATACTATTCTACTCTTCTTGCATTCATGAAATATCACCATGGCAAAGTTTCTAAGACTACTCTGATCTTCTGTACCTTGAATATGACTTGTTCCTCCTATACCTGTATGCCCATATGATTCTTAATTCTAAAAATTCAGCAAAAATAGTCCTGACCCCCAATGTCCAGCTCTATCCTCCTGCCTCTCAGTTAATTATCTAGATTCCAAACTCATTACCATGTTTGCAGCAAAAAAAAAAAAAAAAAAGAGGTCAGGAACACTACACAGATGGTCACACAAAAGGAAAGACCAAAACAAAAAAATTAGACTAAATACAAAAAGACGTGCAGCCTGCAATCCTTCGGGTTATTTTAAAAACTTCAGTGTTCTACAATGATTTATTTCCTGAGGAAAGGATTCCAGGTAACAAATGCTTTGATAAAATTAGAATCCACATGCAGCTACCAAATTCTGAATTCAATATTTTATAATTTTAATATTATATATATATTTTAGTAGAATTCCTAATTACTTTTCCATGTGGCTTTGAGATGTCAAGTTCCTAATTACTTTTTAATTCCAACAGAACCATGATTTACCAAAATGCACAATATTTTTAATGCTTTATAGTTTTATATTTAACACATATAAAAAACACTTAGAAGTAACTCAAGTAACATTTTTTAAAACTTGCTTATGTATTTTGAAAGATACTACATAAGAGATCATTCAAATGTTAATTTGATTGTAAAGAGCTCTTTTTAAATGGCTGCTTAGAAAGCTTAATAATACTATTTTTAGGGTTTTGCAAAACACATACACAATCACCTTCATCTGAAATTAAATATGAAACTCAAAGCCTAAGCTTATCCAGGTAAGAAAAATATTATTAGTAACTGAAAACCAGAATAATCAAATAAGAGAGCTTTGAACCAGGTGTAAAAATACTTTATGTCCCCCTGTTTCAACATTAAGGACGGAAACAAAACCACAACCTTTTCTTCTGGTTAACCACAAAGCAAACTACAGTTGGTTTGCATAATTTCAGAGCAATGCATGTGTGTGTGCTTAGTCACTCAGTCATGTCCAACTCTTTGCGACCCTGCCAGGCTCCTCTGTCCACAGGATTCTCTGGGCAAGAACATTGGAGTGGGTTGCTATGCCCTCCTCCAAGGGATCTTCCCAACCCAGGGATCAAACCCAGGTCTCCCCAATTGCAGGCAGATTCTTTACCGCCCGAGCCACCAGGGAATCATAAAGCAAACTACAGTTGATTTGCATAATTTCACAGCAATGCACACATGGCAAATTTGGCTAACTGAGGTTACGGTAATTCTTTCTCTTCAATGTATTGCCAGAACAAAGTATAAGAATTTTCATACTGCTATGATTAACAGCCAGGGAAAACAAACAAAAAAAGAAACCTTTAAAAATTATCACTAAAAATAAAACTCAGGTGATAAAAGTTGTATATCAATTAAGTATTGATAGAACATGTGCTTAGCAAAAAGCAAGAGCAAAACCATAAAACACGGTAGACTCTCCACATCAAATTCTAAATTTACTAGCATTTTGATACAACTGCTTCAAAACACTCCAATCAGGGACTTCCTTTGTGGCTCAGTGGTAAAGAATCCACCTGTCAATGCAGGAGGCATGGGTTCAATCCCTGATCTGGGAAAGATCCCACATCCCATGGAGCATCTCAGCCTGTAGGCCACAACTATTGAGCTAGAGCCCGGAAATCCCAACTACTGAAGCCTGCGAGCCCTAGAGCCTGTGCTCCACAGCAAGAGAAGCCACCACAACGAGAAGCCCAAGCACTACAACTAGAGTGTAGCCCCTGCTCTTCACAGCTAGAGAAAAGTGAAAAATAAACAAACATATAAAATTTTAAAACACTCAAATCAGGACTTTTCTGCTGGCTGAGTGGTTGAGAATGCACCTGCCAATCAATGCAGGGAACATGGATTCAATCCCTGGTCCGGGAAGATTCCACATGCCTCAGGACAACTAAGCTCGTGCGCCACAACCACTAAGCCCACATGCTGCAACTACGGGGCCCGTGCCCTAGAGCCTGTGCTCTGCAACAAGAGAAGCCACCAGAATGAGAACCCTCAGACTCAAATGAAGAGCAGCCTCACTCCCTGCACCTAGAGACAGCCTGAGCAGCAACAAAGACCCAGCACAGCCATAAATAAATAATTAAAAAAAAAAAAAACCCAAACACTCAAAGCAGCATCCAAACTGACTTTTCAGTAAAGCCAATTCCAAAAACTAGCCAAAGGGAAGAGACTTTACTAAAATCAATAATAAGACAAAGGTACTGTTTATTTATAATAGTGAGCTACTGAAGACACCAAATCTATTTAATTCCCCATAAAATTATATACATTTTATATGTTTTATTCCAGATCCTTATTGTTAAACACCTCATCTCCCTGCTTGAGGCAAGTAAGATATTCCTTCCTAAAACAAAAACTAAATGACATCTAATAAATCATCTATTATATATAGATGACATATGCTAGTTACTGACTGAACTTACATAATTTTTCAGTTCTCTTTTCACCACAAATCAAATATTCCTTTTCCCTTTTGTTCACCACTTATACTCACTAAGCCATGTTTCAGGTGTTTAGGATTCCATTTATCTAAACTATTAAATTATTAATACTTCTACTCTGAACATATGGTCCTTTGAGTACTATATTTTATGAAATGTTTCTCAGCACTGAGGAGAAATAAGTAACAAAACTGCAGTTATCTGATAAGATCTTAAATTAAGCACAGAGTAGAATGCTGGCAAGCTTTAGAAGTCTGTACTCAAAATAAGAACAGAAGTTTTGAAATTCTTCAATATATGTTAATCAATTTGGTTTGATCAATGATAAAATAAACTGAACTTAAGAAATAATATTACATGGAATAAGTGATAATAAATAATGTTATAATGAAATAAACTTCTGCTACCAACACATATTTTTAGCAAGATTATCAATAATGCAGAAAAAGTATTTGACAAAATAAATAACCTGTGATGATGAAAATTCTCAGCAAGCTAGAAATAGAAGGAACTGAATATAGAGCATCTATGAAAAACCCACAGCTAATATCATAGTTAACAGGGAAAGGCTAACTGCTTTTGTCACAAATTAGGAGTAAGACAAGGATCTCACACTTCTTTTAAACCGCATACAAGAAGTCCTAGTACTGCTCTAAGAAAAAACAAAAGGTATATAGTCTGGAGGAAGAAGGAAAAATCTTTTTTTGCAGATCACATGACTGACCATGTAGGAAACCTTATGGAATCTACCAAAAAAGCTACTAGAAATCATATGTGAATTTAGCAAGGATCTCAAGTTATCAGAAAAAGTTGTATTTCTGTACGACATCAATGGACAGCTGGGAATTAAAATTTGAAAGACCATAATTTACAAGAGCATTAAAAATATGAAATACTTATGAATAAATTTAACAAGAGATGTGCAAGACCTGTACACTGCAAAGAACAAAACACTGCTAATGTTAAGAACTAAATAAATGTACACAGACACAATCTTTATGGATTAAAAGACTTGATACTATTAAGAAGTCAAACTCTCCAAACTGATGTATATAGATTTCAAGATAATCCCAATCAGTATCTCCATAGGCATTTTTTTTTTTTTGGAAATTGACGATATGATTCCAAAATTTACATGAAAATGCAAAATATGTAAAATATTCAAAACAATTTTGAAAAACAACAAAGCTGAAAGACTTATACTGCCTGATTTCAGGACTTAGTATCACTTAATTCAAGACTGACACAGATGGACTGATACTTAGATCAGTGGGAAAAAGACAGAGTTTAGAAATGGACCCAAGCACATAAAGTTAACTGATTCTACGAAGGTGCCAAAGTAATTCCGTGGGAGAAGGATACTCTTTTCAACAAACAGTGCTAGATTAATGGGATATCCACAAAGAAAAAAATATAAACAAAGTTTTACCTCACACCATATATACAAACATTAACTCAGAATGAGTAGTAGATCTCACTGAAAAAGCTAAGATCATTAAAACACCTAGAAGAAAACAGGAAAATCTTTGTGACTCTGGGCTAGGTAGGGTATAAAAGACATAAGTCATAAAAGAAAAAGAATAAATTGGACTTGGTCACAAGTTAAAACATTTATACTTCAAAAGACATTAAGAAAATTAAAAGGCAAAGTACAGACAGGAAGAAAATATCTGTAAAACTTACATATGATAAAGGACTAATATTCAGAAAATAATATATCTCTTATGACTCAGTTATAACAGGACAAATGACCTGATTTTAAAATAGCAAGAGATTTGAACAGATGTTTCACCAAAAGAAGATACACTAAACATATGGAAAGATTTTCAATGTCATTAGTCATCAGGAAAAATAAAACTAAAATCACAACAAAATACCACTACACACCCACTAGAATAGCTAAAATTAAAAAGACTGAAAATACCAAGTGTTGGAGAAGATGTGGAGTAACTAAAACTCTTAAATTGCTCATGAGGAATGCAATATGTTACAGCCACTTTAGAAAAGTCTGGCAGTTTCTTATAAAAAGTTAAATTTACCCTTCCCATAGGACCCAGCAATCCCATTCCTAAGTATGAAAATGAATGTCCACATAAAAATCTGCATTCTCAAATTCACAGGAGTCTTTTAATAAGAGCCAAAGACTGTAATCATTCTAAATATTTATCAACTGGTGGATGGTGTTTTGCCAAATGAACAAATACTACTGAGCAATAAGTAGGAACTATAATATCTCTAACAACATGGACAAATCTCAAAAGCAACACACTACAGGAAAGAATGTGAACCAAAATACTACATACATATTCTGAGACGCCACTAATATGAAGTCCTACAAAAGAGACAACTAGTGACAAAGACCAGATCACAATGGTTGCTAGAGATCAGAGGTGGAGAAAAGGAACTGATTGCATAGGACCATGAGAAAGCTTCTGGGGTGAGATGGAAATGTTCTGTATCATAAATGTGGTGGCAGTTAAATAACTGTGTACAACTGTACAACACAGAACCATGCATTTGAAATTGGAAATTCTTTTCTCTGTAAATTCTACCTAAATATATAGGAAGATGTGATTCTATTGAGTCAAAATCCTACACAGAGTACCATGGTATGATTTAAGAAACAAACAAACAAAAAAACCTACGAGAAGACACTATAGAATTTAAGTCACCTTGGCAGTTTTTTTTAGAATGTTCTAAAAGTAGAGGCCAAGGAACAATGATTAATAAAAGGTAGTCCTATAACCGTTTACATACAAAAATTGCACATACACATGTATTTGTATCTTCTCTCCTCCTGACCATTAACTTACTGGCTCAGAGGGTAAAGCGTCTGCCTACAATGCGGGAGACCTGGGTTCGATCCCTGGATTGGGAAGATACCCTGGAGAAGGAAATGGCAACCCACTCCAGCACTCTTGCCGGGAAAATCCCATAGACTGAGAAGCCTGGTAGGCTACAGTCCATGGGGTCACAAAGAGTCGGACACGACTGAGCGACTTCATTTATAGAATTACTCTTTTTAAGAAACTATCAAAAAGAAACATTGGTACAGTTTCAAATGAAAATATGAAAAAGTTCTAAAGATGGATGGTGATATTTGCAGAACGATGTGAACATAATTAATGCCATACACTTAAAAAGGGTTTAAATGATAAAATTTTATGTATATTTTACTACAATGAAAAATGTTTTTTAAAAATCAGGAAAAAATATTTCTAAGAAAGCTCACACAAATCTGAAAATTCTTAAGTTACATTTTTAAACAGTTCCTTTTGTTTAAAGGATAAATACTGATTTTTCTTTGAACTGTGCACTCAAGAAGATAAAGTGAAATCACTCAATCGTGTCTGACTCTTTGCAATCCCATGGACTGTAGCCTACCAGGCTCCTCCATCCATGGGATTTTCCAGTCAAGAGTACTGGAGTGGGATGCCATTTCCTTTTCCAGAAGATCTTCCTGACCTAGGGACTGAGCCTGGGTCTCCCGCATTGCGGGCAGATGCTTTACTGTCTGAGCCATCAGGGAAGCCCATGCACTCAGGAAAGCAAGCTTAAAAGTGAATAGGTATGATGCTCCTAGTTAAAGGAAACTGTGCTACTGTGCTTACCAACTCTTTCAGAAATTATTTATGTTTAGGTCTCTACCAAGGTAGTTTCTGTTTATAATAGTTGATAAATGAGTTGTCTATAGTCAACAGGAAAAACATTAGAAGACAGAGATCATCAGATCAGGGAGCTCAGATCCAAAACAGTTCTGTATTTGGTGGCCTAAATACATGTATTTTGTCATCTAATTTAGTCTGCAGACTGGCCTCAGCACAAATACTAAAAACAAGCTGATAGAAGCCCTAAAGTGGCTGTGGTCTAAGGTTAAATAAGGTCGCACAGTAACTGCCAAAAAACACATCTAATTTCATTTTATTTGGGGAAAAACGGAAGTCATCTGTGCAATTCACTGTGGATAAACCGCAGTTTGGTTGAGGCTAAAGATCTGTCGAGTACATTTGTTATAATCGTTAGTATTTATGCTACTGTGTGCTTAGTTGCTCAGTTATGTCCTATTCTTTGTGACCCCATGGACTGCAGCCCACCAGGCTTCTCTGTCCATGGAATTCTCAAGGCAAGAATACCAGAGTTGGTAGTCGTTTCCTTCTCTAGGGAATCTTCCCAACCCAGGGACTGAACCCACATCTCCTGCATTGCAGGCAGATTCTTTACTATCTGAGCCACCAGGGAAGCTCCTTATGATGCTGAGATAGCCCCAAATAATATTCTTAGTTGACAGAATGCATGTGTTCTAAGCCTCTTGAGTTGTGTCTCCTTGTGACCTTAGGGACTGTAGCCTGCCAGCCTCCTCTCTGTCTATGGGATTCTCAACCCAGGGATCAAACCCAGGTCTCCTGCATTGTGGATTCTTTACCATCTGAGCCACCAGGAAAGTCCAAGAATACTGGAGGAAGTAGCCTATCCCTTCTCCATGGGATCTTTCCAAGTCAGGAAATCGAACCAGGGTCTTCTGCGTTGCAGATGGATTCTTTACCAGCTGAGCTACCAATTGATAAAATCAGAAAAGTCTTGGATGTAACACAAAGATTTAGTAATCTACCTAAGGCTGGCAGAGCATTGTTACTGCAAAATAACATTACTAGAACCTGGGGAATCATAAAGAAAAACAAAATTCAAAGACGGCATGCCTCAAACAGGAAAGAATGAGTGTATTTGAAGAAAGTTCTATGCACCATCTAGGGAAGGAGTTCTGAGTTAAAGCCTCAATAAATTTTAGGAGGGCCATTTCAGTCTCATGTAGACAATGAATTGCCAGTAGCTGTCACGGTACCGGCAGTAGCTGGCAGCAGTAAACACGTAGTGCTTCCTATCTGCTGGACACAAATTCCAAGTACTTTAATTATATTAACTTGCTTAATCTTTAAAACATTGTGAGACAGGCAAACCATTTGAGAGAGATGAAGAAACAGGTTCAGGGAGATGAGGTGACTTTCCCATTGTAACCCAGCTGGTAGGCGGCAGAGCTACCACAGGGTATCCTGCTCCATTTCCAGAATTTTTGCTTTTAATATTATTCTGCTTGTCTTTGGAAAATAACATTGTTTTCCCAGAACCAAGAAAGTTAAAAGAATTGCTGTAATTGTGTACTAGACTGGAGAATAATATTTTTTAAATCTAGTAAGAAATGAAAAGTTTTCAACATTTATTTAAAAGCCATTTTAGCACAGAAGGCAACTGACTACAGCAAACAGAGTTGTACATCCCCAAATTTATCATTAACGTACTTCCTTGGAGAAGGCGATGGCACCCCACTCCAGTACTCTTGCCTGGAAAATCCCATGGACGGAGGAGCATGGTAAGCTACAGTCTTATGGGGTCGCAAAGAGTCAGACACGACTGAGCGACTTCACTTTATACTTTTAATAAAATTTATTAAACAATTTCTGATTTTAAAAGGTAAAGATATATCACAATAATTAAATGCAAAAAAAAAAAAAAACCCATTTGATTATACCTTCATAAGAATTCAAGTCAGTGCTTTCAAGAACAAAAAAAACCAAGAAAACTATTCATGTACCAGGTATGATGCTAGCTGGGCTTCCCTGGTAGCTCTGCCTGCAATGCAACACACCTGAGTTTGATCCCTGGGTCGGGAAGATCCTTAGAGAAGAGAATGGCTACCCATTCAAGTATTCCTGCCTGGAGAATTCCACGGACAGAGGAGGCTGGCACACTACAGTCCATGGGGTCACAAAGAGTCAGACACAACTAAGCAACTAACATTTTCACTTCATTTTTTCATGATGCTAGTTAAATATAGGACATATAGAAGATGAATTTATTAAAAAGTAAAGAAAATGGCCCTGTGATCTCAAAAATCTTATACTCTACAATAATCCTTTGTACTCATCCCCATTTTTCATAGGAAGACACTGCTCAAGGGGGTTAAATGATCTGTTTAAGATCCAAGCTAAATAACTCACATAGGATTTGAACTCAAACCCATCTAACTCCAAAATCTATATATACTTTTACTCTATAAAAAGCTAATAATGTTTCTGAGTATAGGAACTAGAAAAAAATTGCAACTGACTTCATATAACAAGTACAAGGCACCTGATCTCTGTTTAACCTTTTAGAACCGTTTCATGTTAGCTGAGAACTTGAAAAGGGGAAGTGTGAATTGTAGACTAAATCTTGGGTTACAAACCTCACACAGTTTGAGCACAGCACAAGTACACTGCAAGAGTCACTCATGTCGTAAAATAGTTGAACATTTTAAAATACATATAGCAGTGGACTGCAGATGGGTGTGACTCCGCTGGAAAAATGGAGGGCAGGGGGTATTAATTCCAAGAGTCTCTGGTCTTTGGAACTGAAATCTCTCTCCTTTAGATCCTGCAGGCAGATGACTGTAATAAAAGTTATCCAGTTAGGGTCCATAAATAAGAACTGGACCACAAAGTCTTCTGAGGGCTGCCACTGGTAGCTGCTCTGTCAGAAACTCATTTCTACGTTAGGAGAAAATGTACTGATATAACTTTCAGCTGTTTACCTAATAAGGAACAAAATGTTAAAGATACTGTGCTTCACAAAAGAAGACCCTATTCACAGTGAGATGTACTGAACTAATCCAACTGTATAACATCTTATTCAACTTTGGAACTAAAAGTATGCATTTATGACATGGCTTAGGTTTGAAGATGTAACCTAGATCTACTTGGCCACCCTAAAACTATTAGCTTAGAGAAAATTATGCTTTGCCCAAACTGAATTAACCAGGGATAAATGATTTTGAAAGAATGTTACGGGAATGGCCGAGTCTTGAGAAATGAATTCAAAACTGTGTTTTCAACATGGTTAAAAACACCCAGAACTTCATTACCATTATATCCTCAGTATGTACTCTTAAAAGCTGTACAATATAGAAGGGAATAGAATTATCAAATATAAGACAAGCTTAAAAAATTTTTTTAATGTATAAAAGCATTTGTACTTACATGTTCATAAAGATAATGTAGACATATGAAGATATTTGGGTAACATAAAAATGGATTCAGAATCAGTTGAAAAACACAGCAGAATCAAACTGACTTCTTTGCCAAACTTTCCCCAACTACATTTACAGGCCTTAATCATAGAAGATATGCTGACATAACAATTACTTCATAAGAAGTAATTCTCAGAATAATCTGATTAAGCTTATCAAAATTACACAAATTTACTCATAAAACTGTCTTTAGAACTCTAAAATTCGCTGGCTAGTTATCTTTTAAAAATTATTATGATTCTTTTTTGCATTTTAAGATCATTTTATGGGGGGGCAAGAGGTCACTGGGGTGCGGGGGGCAGCTACAAATGCCCTTCCCCACCTTCTAGTCCTGTACTATTTAATTAAAACTAAATTTAATTGTGGTAGAAATCATGGAACATAAACTTTACCATTTTTACGTGTAAGTTTAGCAACATTAAGTATATTCACTATTGTGCAACAGGTCTCCAAAACATGTTTTGCTTTGCAAAACTAAACTTGTTATTTCACTCAAGTGAGCACTAAGGCATTTTAAAATAATATGGACCAGCATATTTAGAAAGCAAAATATATTCAAATCAAGGCCCACTGTGAGGATATTATTTGGACAGAAACTAGGTGACAGTCTGACTCTCTGAAAGCGATGGTTTTCTTCATAAAGTGAATATAGTAATTCTGTAAATACTTTTTTGTTTGGTTAAGAGAAGCATTTCCCTTAAGGCAAAGATAACATCTTACTCATGTTTATATTTACCATATCTAACTATACAAACTATTTAATACACACCACTGATAACATCAAAGGAAACTATTTAAATACAGTTTCATAATCTAATTAAATTTATTCTTACCTATTCAATATATTGGTTCTCTAAGATCCACAGTCAGGAATACCCTGTTACCCTATGTTCACACTATTTTTAAAAACTTCCTTTAAAAGTGAATTTTTAAAGAAAATTAAATTTATTAATTCAAGTTATAAAATTCCCAGTTGACTGCGCTCACATAATAATCAGCTCACATAAATGGTATATAAAGATAAGCTTTCAACTTACCATATAGTTACCATAAGCATGATCAAACATTTCCAGTACTTGATTCCTAATTTTAAAAGAGCAGAAACGGGAAAAAGTTAAATATATTCTATTTAATGTCTTTCAAAAAGTTAATGCTTCTTCATAAACATATACCAACAAAAAACAAAAATATTTAGTTAGGAAGGAATATAAACAGAGTCAGGAAATAGACCAGTGTTAGCAGACAAACTTTCATGAATCACATAGAGCTAGGCTAACCTTTCACTATTCCAGAAATTCATATAAAATTCATCTTACACTCTTTTCTAAGAAAACTGTTGAAGGATGCATGTCACGCAGAGAGAAGAAAATCTGATGATGAAAAACAATTACCTCTTAACAAAATTATTTAATATAAATGTCTCAAAAGGGGAAAACAATAAAGAGCCCCCAAAGAAATAATTATTGTTAACATTTATTGCTTATACTAAACATTCGACCAAAAAAAAAAAAAAGAGGTGGGAATGTGTATTACTATAAAATAACAATACTCTATCAAGCCTCTGCCTTTTCCCTTAAATTAAATAAGATCACTAACATCTAGTTTAACACATATTTGTTAATATGTTGGTCACATTTCCAAAAGCTATATTTTATGATTCTACTGTGTACCTTTTGCTCCTTTAAAAAACTGTCAAAAGTCAATAAACAATATTCATTCCTGAAGTAAGAAAACTAATCCTCAAAAAGAAATCTGTGTATTTGGCTTACTCTGTTTCTCAAAATTCCAAAATGACTGTTTAAAGTGGAGATTTCTGATCCCCACACCAGATTTTGCCTTTGTCATTCATGACCTGGTTAATTATGTGACTGCCCCCTAATAAGCAGGAAATGCACTGGCAGATTTGGCTCTCAGAGCACGACTGAACTGCTCAGAAACTCATGGTTTCATGGACATACAGCAGGACAGACCACAGCATTGTCAAATATTGGAGAAGCAATAATGATATTTACTTTGTAATATTTAATATATGCTGGTCACTATTTTACACGCTTTCCATATATTAAATCATTTAATTATTACAACAACCCTTATGTAATGGTATTACTATATTACAGATGTGGAATATGAGAAACGAAGAAGTTAAGTAACTTAGACAAGGTGATCCTGCCTTGACTGAAAATGGCAACGCCAGGAGTCAACTCCCTGTGTCTTTGTTCAGTCACTTAGTTGTGTCCAATTCTGCAACCCCATGGACTGCAGCACCCCAGGCTTCCCTGTCCTTTATCATCTCCCAGAACTTGCTCAAAATCAAGTCCACTGAGTCAGTGAATACTATCCAACCATCTCATCCTCTGTCTGTCCCCTTCTCTTCCTGCCTTCAATCTTTCCCAGCATCAGGGTCTTTTCCCATGAATCGGTTCTTCGCATCAGGTGGCCCAAGTATCGGTGCTTCAGCTTCAGGATCAGTCCTTCCAATGAATATTCAGGAATGATTTCCTTTAGGATGGACTGGTTGGATCTCCTTGCAGTCCAAGGGACTTTCGAGAGTCTTCCCCAACACCACAGTTCAAAAGCATCAATTCTTCGGTGCTCAGCCTTCTTTACAGTCCAATTCTCACATCCATACATGACTACTGGAGAAACCATAGCCTTGACTAGACAGACCTTTGTTGGCAAAGTAATGTCTCTGCTTTTTAATACGCTGTCTAGATTGGTCATAACTTTTCTTCCAAGGAGAAAGCATCTTCTAATTTCATGGCTGCAGTCACCGTCTGCAGTGATTTTGGAGCCCAACAAAATAAAGTCTGTCACTGTTTCCATTGTTTCCCCATCTATTTGCCATAAAGTGATGGGACCGCATGCCATGATCTTTGTATTTTGAATATTGAGCTTTAAGCCAGCTTTTCTACTTTCCTCTTTCATCTTCATCAAGAGGCTTTTTAATTCCTTTTCCCTTTCTGCCATAGGGTGGTATCACCTGCATATCTGAGGTATTTGATATTTCTCCCAGCAATCTTCATTCCAACCTGTGCTTCATGCAACCCAGCATTTCCCATGATATACTCTGCATAGAAGTTAAATAAGCAGGGTGACAATATACAGCCTTGACATATTCCTTTCCCAATTTGGCACATGGAAACAAGTCCATTGCTCCATGTCCAGTTCTAACTGTTGCTTCTTGACCTGTATATAGATTTCTCAGAAGGCAGGTAAGGTGATCTGGTACTCCCATCTCTTGAAGAATTTTCCACAGCTTGTTGTGATCCACACAGTCAAAGGTTTTAGCGTAATCAATGAAACAGAAATAAGATTTTTTCTGGAATTCTCTTGCTTTTTCTATGATCCAACGGGATGTTGGCAATTTAATCTGTGGTTCCTCTGCCTTTTCTAAATCCAGCTTGAACGTCTGGGAGTTTTCAATTCACGTACTGTTGAAGTCTAGCTTGGAGAATTTGGGACATTACTTTGCTAGTATATGAAGTCAGTGTAATTGGGCAGAAGCGTGAACATTCTTTGGCTTCGCCCTTTGTTGGGACTAGAATGAAAACTGACCTTTTTCAGTCCTGTGGCCACTGCTGAGTTTTCCAAATTCGCTGGCATATTGAGTGCTGCACTTTCACAGCATCATCTTTTAGGATCTGAAAAAGCTCAGGAGGAATTCCATTACCTACACTAGCTTTGTTTGTAGTGATGCTTCCTAAGGCCCACTTGACTCCGTACTCCAAAATGTCTGGCTCTAGGTGAGTGATCACACCATTGTGGTTATCTGGGTCATTAAGATCTTTTTTGCATAGTTCTTCTTCATATTCTTTTCTTTTTTTTTTCTTCTTTTGTGTATTCTTGCCACCTCTTCTTAATAGCTTCTGCTCCTGTTAGGTCCATACTGTTACTGCCCTTTATTGTGTCCATCTTTGCATGAAATGTTCCCTTGGTATCTCTAATTTTCTTGAAGAGATCTCTAGTCTCTCCCATTCTATTGTTTTCCTCTGTTTCTCTACACTGTTCACTTAGGAAGGCTTTCTTATCTCTCCTTACTATTGTTTGGCACTCTGCATTCAGATGGGTATATCTCTCCTTTTCTCTTTGCCTTTCCCTTCTCTTTTCTCAGCTATTTGTAAGGCCTCCTCAGACAACCATTTTTGCCTTTGCATTTCTTTTCTTCAGGATGGTTTTGATCACTGCCTCCTGTACAATGTTAGGAACCTCTCCATATTTCTTCAGGCACTCTATCAGATCTAATCCCTATAGCCAGGCTCCATTTCTACCTAGTGCAGCCGGCGGAGGAGAAGGGGACGACAGAGGATGAGATGGCTGGATGGCATCACTGACTCGATGGATGCGAGTCTGAGTGACCTCCGGGAGCTGGTGATGGACAGGGAGGCCTGGCGTGCTGCGGTTCATGGGGTCGCAAAGAGTCGGACACGACTGAGCGACTGATCTGATCTGATCTGATTTCTACCTAGAGCTCTTACCCAGAATAAGTAGAGTCTGGGGCACTGAACTGAACCCTGTGTCCTCGGGGAACATCCTAGCTCTAAAATCCTCAGTCTCATCAACTGCAAAATGAGGCTAATGCATCTACTTCAGGTGAAGTGAAGTCGTTCAGGCGTGTCCGACTCTTTGCGACCCCATAGACCGTAGCCCACCAGGCTCCTCTGTCCATGGGATTCTCCAGGCAATAATCCTGGAGAGGATTGCCATTTTCTTCTCCAGGAGATCTTCCCAACCCAGGGATCGAACCTGGGTCTCCCGCATTGTAGACAGACGCTTTAGGGATTACCCAAAATAATCCATGAAAGCATCAGATAAGTAACAAGGTCTCCATTTTTTTAAGAGTAAGTACTGAAATGGCTCAGTGGCAAGGAATCCATCTGCCAATACTGGAGATGTAGGTTCCATCCCTGGGTAGGGAGGATCTCCTAGAGAAGGAAACTGCAACTCATTCCAGTAGTCTTGCCTGGGAAATCCCCTGGACAGAGGAGCCTAGCAGGCTACAGTCCATGGGGTCACAAAACAGTTGCACAGGACTAAGCAATTAAAACAAATACCAGACTTACTAAGTCAAAATCTGCAAGACTGAGACCAAGAAATCAGTCTTTCAATTAAACACTCTTAAATTCGGGGGAGTGAGGCTTATAGGAAAAACTACAAAAGTCAATGTTAGGGTGAGGCAAGGCCAAGTCTCCCGATAATTACCAAAAGAAAAACACTTTATCAATAACAGTCTTATATTAATTCTTACTATTATTCCCAAAGTTTCAATCACTAATGTCAAGAATTAAGAGTCTTAAAGAAAATGGCTGGATCTATTTTTATTTTACCTCCTGTTATACTGCAATTGTCATTTCAAAAGCTGTAATCATGGATGATGAAATACTGGTAACACTAAAGCTAGCAGACACAAAAGGACTAATTTCCAGAATCTGCTATAATAACCAGCAGAATCAAGTACACTCAACCTTGTGAACTGAACAAGCTAAGTCCTACCAACTTTTTATAAATAATGATTATTTAAAAACACCTAATCATTAAAAGGGGCTTCCCTGGTAGCTCAGGGAAAACAAGGTGATAAGCCACTTTGCTAAAATACTAATTCTTTATATGTTTATATGTATGATAGAAAATGGATCAAGTTACCTCAGAAAATTATGGAGTATCTCAAAGAATCCTTCTAGACATTTTTATATTATATTGTAGGTGACAAAGAACTCTCAAATTAGCTAATAAACAGAACAAAAAAAAGAGCTAAATTTTCCCTTAAGCACTGATATCAATAAATGGAATATGGAAATTCCTTTTTCCTTCCCCTGAAATAGAATTAATAAAAAATTACTGTTAAGATAAATTCCTGTAACTGGTAATAGTAGTGCCTAGACATATATATTACAGATAATATTAGCATTAACTTGTTAACCCAACTTTGCCCTCAAGCTTCAAGATGATGAATAAATCATGTTTGCAGATGACACATTATTTCCCAATTCTTACATTTATGAAGCACATGACCATCCCATGATCACCAAATTTTACCAATCATACTTCAAACCGGAGGTATTTACTATCCAATTGAGCTCTCTCACTTTCTTAATTACACATAAGTCCTAACAATCATATTTAAATAAAGAATGGTAGAATAACTACTATATTATACAGAAACACAATTTTCTGTTGCATTTTGTATCTTTAACAACTGAATAAAAATGCATTGGAAATCAGGTCCACTCTTTCTTCACTTTCAGCTTTTTCTGAAGTTACATTGCTTACCAATACGCTACAGACATTGAACTGTTTTTATACTTCATTTTTAAAGTAAAAACATTAACAACTGCTGCAACATTTAAAACACAAAAACAATAAATGAATTCCATGAAGTATAAGACTACATATATCCAGCTAAATGATTCCAAAAACTATAAACTGCAAGTAACCAAGCAATTTTTTTTACTATTCCTAACCATTTCAGTCCCTATCATCAGTTTAGTCTGTGGGAAGGGTAAGGGATGAGGCATTTTCTGCTTTTTATCATAAATCATTATTTGGATTTTTGAAAAAAACTGTACCAGTAAATCTAACAAATCAAAGTTCAGTCTCTTGAAAACTCCCAGAGGAGAAAACAGTCAAGCAATGTGTATTTATGGTTTGTAGCTATAGACTCTTATTATACTCTTATCCTAAAGTAAGGCAATTTAAATTAACAATTAAATAATTGTAACCACTTTCATAAATGATCTCAAAATCTGAGCTGAAATCTCAAGCCAATTTGGTTGGACGGCTCTAGTTAAAAATGTGTCTTGGTCAAAAATAAGTTATTCAAATGACTTTTCTTAACAAAAGTTTTTAATAAAAAAGGGAAGGGATTTCCCTGGCGGTCCAGTGGTTAAGAATCTACACCTCCACTGTAAGGGGCACAAGTTCCATCCATGGTGTAGAAACTAAGATCCCCCATGTTGTGCAGTGTGACAAAATAAATAAATAAAAGAACAGAAATTTTTTTAAAAAGGCGGGGGAGGGAGCAGCAGTCAAATAAAAATACTTGCTCTCCTTAACAGACTTGAAGCATCTCTTTCCAACTAACTACAGCAAAGTGCGGGGAGCACAGGCTCTGAAACACTTGGGAGCACTTGGGTTTGAATACTGGCTCCACCATCTACTTAGCTCTGTCACTTTGAACACATCAACCTTGAGTTTCAATTTTCTCATCTGCAATATGGGCACTGCATTCACCTCATTAAAAAACAGGATTACAGAGACAGTATACGTAAAGTGCCTGGCACTGAACACTGAGTATTCAGTTAAGCAGTTATCAGTGTTACATTAAATCTATAAAGAGAAAATTTAAGACCCTTATTAGAGTTTATTAGTCAATTTTGTTTGGATAGCTGGTACTTTTTTTCCAACAAGTGTCTTTTCCTGCTATTTTATTTAAAAACTAACGCAAGACTGAGCAACAATTTCAGTAAAGTGGAAGTCTGTATCTAAAACAAATCCTGATGGCTTCATGTCAACTCCATCATAACTCCAGGAGGTAAGCATCTTTCCATGTTTTTTTGAGCTTAGACAATTTATTCTTTTTTTAAAAAAGGGGGGATGGTACCACAGATATTATTCTATAACTTACACCTTTTTTGTCTTAAAAATATAATCTGGGCAGCCTTCTGATGGCCTAACTCCTCTGAGGGCTGAGTTTTATTCCATAACATGAACATTCCAAGGGACAGCTCTGCTATTTCAAAATGCACATCCTTGTGCACCTATCTCTACTTTAATAATGCTTTTATTTCTGTAGGATAGATTCTCTGAGATGGGATTAATGAATCTGCGGATGCAGACAATTTAAATTTCAGGAGACTGTAAGTAAAGTACAGCAATTTACACTCCCACCAAGTTTTTTCTCACCGCTCAGCTATCCAGGCAGTACTCTATTCATGCACTCTGCTTTGCATTTACTAACGTGATGGCCAAAAAACAGCTATTTCATTGTTTTAATCTGCATCTCTCACATTTATGAGGTTGAGTAGCTTCATGTTTATTAAGCATTTGCATTTCCTCTTGTGTGGGTTAACTCTTCATGCCCTTCGCCCATTTTCTACCCGTTCTTAGCTTTTCCTTTATTCATCTGTGGGACCTGGCCTATATTAGGAATACTGACTCTAAATGAAATGCTATACATACAGCTTGATGATTTATGCCTTTCAAGACCGATAAAACTACTCTGAGTCAAGTGAATAGGTATACTTAATCTGGGCTATGAACCACTACCATCCAATATTATTCTACTATGAAGATGCAGCGCAACAAACACTGCAAAGGAAATGTAAAATGCGTAAAGTTCAAGTTCCAATGAACGCCCCCTAGTCCGTAACAGGTGTAAACATGATTTCCTTAACTAGGGAGATCAGCCGCATTTTTCCCACCTGGGAGCTCCCTGCTGCGAGAAATCTAACCACGTCTCTGAATGAAGCGCGCCCGCAGAAATCTCGCGCGCAGGGACCCCGGCCGGAGCCCCCTTCTCGGGCCACTGACATGGCAGCTGCGTTGACACACCGCGGCTGGTCTTGAGGAGCCTACACAGGTCACAGACAGCCCGGGCGACACCCCCGAGACAGCCCCCCGAGGTCGCCTCGCGGGCCGGCGGGCCCCCGTCTTCCCGCACCCTGTCCACACCGCCAGGGTCCTCTCGAGGAAATAGCCGTCCCCAGTCGCGACAGGAGAGGCCACTGCGCGCCCGGGTCGCAATGACAGGCACCCTCGCCCGTGGTCAGCACACGAGGAAACCCACCCCCAGGCTGTCAGGCACCCTTACCCAAGCTTCTGCTTCTCCTCGCGACTCATGGGCGCGGCCCCCGCCGTCCACACGGACGTGGCCGACACCAGGCACAGCGCGGCCGTCGCCGCCACCAGGCTCCATGGCGCTCGCTGGGGGACCGAGGACCCAGAGCCCCGGCCGCCGCCGGCTTCGCTCATGTCCCCGCGGTTCCGCGCACGCGCAGCTGCTACGCCCTGCCGGTGGGACACATTGCCGGACGCCAGTGGCGAAGGGGCTGCGAGCCGTGCTGAGGGCGGGATGCGGAGGAGCGCGAACGGCCGCCGTCGCCAAGCAGTTTCCCGAAGCCACCAAGCCAGTCCCCAGCGCCAGCGCTGCCACCGCCCTCAGCCCTCAGCAGCCGGGAGCGCCTCCCCCAGCTTTCCGGTGTCGTAGTCTAGGAAACCGCCTTCCCAAACGCTACTTCCGGGTAGAGCCCGGGCACGCTGCGCCTCAGGACCAATGGGGACTGGATCGAAGAAGGGATGGCTCCCGGGGACAGGAGAGAACGTTGGTCGGCAGAAGTGAGACGTGGACAAAAGGCGGGACTGGGGAGGGACCTCTCCGCTCGGCAGTCCTCCTACCGGTGCACTTGAGACTCGAAAACTACCAGTCCCAGCGTGCACTGCTTCCTCCCCGGCTCGCTCGCAGTCCGACCCCACCCGGGCTAAATTGCCACCCTGGGTGAGCGCGCTGCACCCTGGGACGTGTGGTTCTTCAAGGGGCTGGAGTGGGTCCTGCGATCCCGCTTGTCCGGGCGCCCGGCAGCCAGCGGCGCACTCCCGTGGTCACCCGTCAGCTCTTCATCCATCTTCCTGCGAATACGTTTCGCTGCGGGCTGGCAGGAATGAGGCTCACACGGCCTCAGGTCAGTGCTGCACGCCTTAGGGAATAATAGTCTCTGGGGGCTTCCCTGGTGGCTCAGAGGGTCAAGAATCTGCCCGCAATGCAGGAGACCAGGCCTCTTCTTCAGGGAAATTTCAATACCGTAACAGCAAAAATGAATTGTGCCTTTGACGGCAAAGTGCTGAGAGTTTTTACTTGCATTCACTTATGCACTCTTCTCAACTTGAACAGGTAAGTACCACCGCCCCCAGGAAACCGAGGTCGGAGAAATTAGGTTACAAGCCTCACCACGCCGCTGAGTTAGATTCCAATCAACCTCTGTGACTCGAAAGCCCTAACGTGTGACCAAAGTGAAGGAGGGCACGGGAAGCCTGGTACTTGATTAATAATAATAATCTGAAAAGCTCAACGTCAGGAAACTATTGTGAGCTGCGAAGAAAGTTTAATGAAGACTAGAACTTGCAATTTATTCTGATGACCAAGTCCCAGGTTAACCATTGGCAAAATGAGAAGATAAGTTCCTCTTGAAAAACCACATTGTTTTTCTTGTGTGATAATTCAGTAGGTAGGTGCGGAGCTTAGGAGGGAGGGCATGACCTTTGTGACCACAGGAAATCAGTTAGTCCTCCCCTCAGCAGCTCAGCCCTTCATCCTTGATTTCTATCCCTTGCATCATCTGCTTCCCTCTCAGACCGCAGGTGACACCCATGACTCTTCTGCTTTCATTGTCCATCTCTGTCTTAAAATGCAGGTGTTTCCTGCATCTTAAGGTTTTCTTTTTGTACTCTATTTTGTATTCTATAAAACTCTTGTCAGTTTTCTCTTTGTACTCTATTCCTTGGTGATTTCTTGCCCTCTTGTGGATTCAGCCATCATACTGCTGTGGTTGATAGTAGCTCTCCTGATCTGTGTATGTGTGTGTTTAGTCAGTTGTGTCTGACTGGTTGCGAACCCATGCAGTCCATGCAGCCCTCAGGCTCCTCTGTCCATGGGGATCCTTCAGGCAAGAATATTGGAGTGGGTTGCCATGTCCTCCTCCAGGGAATCTTCCCAACCCAGGAATCGAACCCAGGTCTCCCACATTGCAGGCAGATTCTTTACCATCTGAGCCACCAGGGAAGCCCATCCTGATCTCTCTGTTATGCTAAGTCACTTCAGTCGTGTCCGACTCTGTGTGACCCCATAGACGGTAGCCCACCAGGCTCCCCCATCCCTGGGATTCTCCAGGCAAGAACACTGGAGTGGCTTGCCATTTCCTTCTCCAATGCATGAAAGTGAAAAGTGAAAGTGAAGTCGCTCAGTCACGTCTGACTCTTAGTGACCCCATGGACTGCAGCCTACCAGGCTCCTCCATCCATGGGATTTTCCAGGCAAGAGTACTGGAGTGGGGTGCCATTGCCTTCTCCGATCCTGATCTCTAGACCTCCCTAATAGAATTCCCCTTCTGTCTAGTCCAAGGGTAAACTCAAATGTAATGTGTTCAGTGATTCAAATTAATCTGTCAGAATCATCTTCAACTCATTGTCCTCCTTCACAATCTATGTCCAATCACTTGCTAATTATATAGAGTCTACTTCTGCTATCACTGCCTTTCTTTATAGTGCTACTTCTGCTCAGTTTAAGCCTCCATTACTTCTTTCCTGAACCATCACAATGCAGCCTAAATTATTTCCTTGCCACCCTAACTTTTCTCTACGTTGCTACCAGAGTTGTCATTCAAGAATATCTACAAACCCTCTGAACACATTATCTCCCTTTTGCCCCTGCCCTGCACTCAGGTCCTATGAGATAATTGACAGAGTCTCATGTTATATCCTTTCTATGCCTTTGATCTTAACTGGCTGCTCTGACGTCCCACCATCTTCGTCTGTAGAATACTGCCTAACCATTAAGTCTCAGCTCAGATTTCATCACCACAAAATCCTTCCAAAACCTTCCAGCCATCTTACGTCATCCTCCCATTGTATTCTGTGCCTGTATTATTGTTTTTTCACAGTCAGCCATGTCCACTAGATTGTGACTACTTGGAGGGTGTTGACTTCAGCTTATTCATGTGTATGTTCCAGAACTCAACACTGTGCCTCTCCTATTACAGATTCTCAGTAAATGTCAGATGTCTTTATTTGTTTCCTTACCCTTTAGTTTCTGTATCTATCAAGTGGTAATAATACAATATTTATCTACTTACGTGGAGGCTGTGAAAATACATGAGGTCATTCTGTGCAATATTTAATTTTATCCTTTGTACAGACCTGCAACCCCTATGTTAGTTCCATCCTGGATCCTCTTTGGCAGCTTTAGTGATGAAGTTGGCTGAGTAAATACCTAGGAATTGTTCTTGGCTCTGACACAGAGAACATGGCAAGCTAAAGGTCAAGACCAATCATTCAGAATTTGAAAACTAGAACAAAGGAAATGGAAAAATAGTCAGTGACCTTCAGTTATATTGAAATGTGGTCAGGTCAGTTATTTGTAGTGAATTATTGGAAGTAACTCAGTTTTCTTTGCCTTCCTGATGTTACAAGCATTTATAAGAAATCAAAATTGACTAGTAATTGTCACTGAGAACTGACTTATTGGAAAAGACCCTGATGCTGGGAAAGATTGAAGGCGGAAGGAGAAGGGGACAACAGAGGATGAGATGGTTGGATGGCTTCACCGACTCCATGGACATGAGTCTAGCAAGCTCCAGGAGTTGGTGATAGACAGGGAAGCTTGGCATGCTCCAGTCCATGGGGTCACAAATAGTCAGACACAACTGAGTGACTGAACTGACTGATCACTGAGAAACAGTGTCCTCAGGAAGGAGAAGTACTGGCTTTTAATGTGTAGCGTTTTCTGTTTGTTTTTTCCCCTTGGCTTATTTGTTTTTAAGCTAACACTGCATTTTAAAAGCGTATAATGAGAATGAGAATATAGAACATATCTTTGTTGACTTGCTAAATAGTAAGCAACTTTTTCTCCTTCACTGATATTCCATTTCTAGCCAATTGTTGAGTCCATTTTTCTCTAATCTCTGCAAAACCCATAAGGATAAAAGGTGTGGCCTGAAAAGCAATGTAACCTAACAGATCTAAAGTGGAGCCCATGGAAGTGAAAGAAAAATATATTCACAAAAAAGAACCCATTTCAACCCCTTACTATAAATAATAGAAATTCTTAGCTAATTGGTAATTTGTGAACACAAGGAAACTTTGACATTCATTATTTCAAAACCTACACACATTATTTTAGAACTTATACACTTAGTAATAAAAAGGATATAAATTAAATAGGGCTTCCCTCATAGCTCAGTCAGTAAAGAATTTGCCTGCAATGGAGGAGACCAGGGTTCGATTCCTGGGTTGGGAAGATCCCTTGGAGAAGGAAAGAGCAACCCACTCCAGTATTCTTTCCTGGAGAATTCCATGACAGAGGAGCCTAGCGGGCTACAGTCCGTAGGGTTGCAGGAGTAAGACACAACTTAGCAACTAAACCACCACCACCAAGAGTTAAATGAGAGAGACCTTGGTGTGTTGTACAGAAGGAAAAACACTGATGGGAAGAGAACAGGGATAAGGACTTTTAAAAGACTAAGGAAGAGATTTTAGATGTGTAAAGCCCATTAAAAATGGTTAGAAGAGCCATTTATATACTGCCCTTTACCCGGGTGAGAGTTTGTTTGCACAGCCTTGAAGCTTATGTAAATATGTATCACCTGGTGTTCTTACTTGCTTGCGTGGATGAATCAGAAAGTAAGGAGGGGTTGGAGCCTTGGTTGGAATCATATGGAGTCACAAACATAAAGCAAAGTCTCCACTTTAATATGATGGCTCAGAACTTGTCCCAGGAGGCTGCGACCAGCTGTGTGAGACTGACCTACGGCAGCAGTTGCCTCTAAATGACTTGAATTCTTGAGTATGACAGATCTAATTTCTCCTAAAAATGTAGTGTAGAATTTGGGAGTGGTGATTTTGTCATTCTTCAAATCACTTTTCCTATTGTTTGAGAATGTGTGGAATTTGCAGAGCATTTTTCTTCCTGAGAACCCAATCTTGCAAACATTAAATAAATAAAGACAGTACTTATTCTACATTTACAGCTGGGACTCTGAGGGCCCTACAAAGAGTACTTCGTGGAAACGTTACTTGGTGAATGGTGTGGACTGACTCCGTGCTTGGCTCTCTAACTGAGGTTTCCAAATTCCAAGGAAGAGAATGGGAAATTTGAATGATTCACTACCCCGCAGAGATGTCCCCAGGGCTTTTTCCTCCTCTCAAGCAGAGTTGAGATCTTAAACATCACTTCAACTTCAGATTATAATCTCACTTCTCTCTGTGGCACCCACACCAGCGCTCTCAGGCAAGAGGCTTTGCTCCTGTGTCAGGTTTCATGTTGAGCTCACCCTCCTGGTTGAGTCTCAAGTTCATTTGCCATTTTTCATTTACTTTGTGTATCAGCAACAACTCCAGATCACATGGCTCTTCACAAACGAGTACATCTTGCCTCTGGCCCCTCTCTCCTAAATCCACATTTTGTACTACCAGCATAGTTTCTACTTCACATGTTAGACTGGCCATGAGGTTTTAAGTCAGCATCATTCAACAACATTCTGCACAGCTTGCATAGGTAGTTTAATGGCCAAGAACAGTGACTCTGAGCCAACTGTGCTGCTTATTAGCCATGTTATCTTAGGAAAATTACAGAACGTTTTTGTGCCTTCGTTTCCTCATTAGTAAAATAGGAATAATATTGAGTTGGCCAAAAAGTTTTCTCGTTTGCGTGAGGTTTTTCTGTAACATCGTATGGAAAAGACCCAAAGGAACTTTTGGGCCAACCCAATAGTACCTATTCCAGTGGGTTTTTTTTAAGGAGGATCAAATTGTTTAATTGTTATAATACCTTCATTATAGAGGTGTGGTGAAGGTGATAAGATGATGTGTGTAAGATATTTAGCACTACTTGAAAGAGCTCAGTAAATAATAGCCATTGATATTATTATGAAGAGCAGAAGAGAAAATTTGCCCATTTTGAGAGTAGGATTCAAAGGTACAAATGTACTATTCTTAGTCCACTGCTAAAGATTAATGGACTTTGTGATTTTTTTATTTTATATTGCAGTATAGTTGACTTACAGTATTGTTAGTTTCAGGTGTACAACAAAGTGACTCAGGTATATATATACATGTAACTATTCTTTTTCAGATTCTTTCCCATTATAGATTATTACAGACTGGAGAAGACTCTTGAGAGTCCCTTGGACTGCAAGGAGATCCAACCAGTCCATTCTGAAGGAGATCAGCCCTGGGATTTCTTTGGAAGGAATGATGCTAAAACTGAAACTCCAGTATTTTGGCCGCCTCATACGAAGAGTTGACTCATTGGAGAAAACTCTGATGCTGGGAGGGATTGGGGGCCGGAGGAGAAGGGGACGACAGAGGATGAGATGGCTGGATGGCATCACTGACTCGATGGATGTGAGTCTGAGTGACCTCTGAGAGCTGGTGATGGACAGGGAGGCCTGGCGTGCTGCAGTTCATGGGGTCGCAAAGAGTCGGACACGACTGAGCGACTGATCTGATCTGACTGAGTAGAGTTCCCTGTGCTATACAGTAGATCCTTATTGATTATCTGTTTTATATATAGTAGTGTGTATATGTTAGGAGAAGGCAATGGCACCCCCCTCCAGTACTCTTGCCTAGAAAATCCCATGGATGGAGGAGCCTGGTAGGCTGCAGTCCATGGGGTCGCTAAGAGTCGGACACGACTGAGCGACTTCACTTTCACTTTTCACTTTCATGCATTGGAGAAGGAAATGGCAAGCCACTCCAGTGTTCTTGCCTGGAGAATCCCAGGGACGGGGGAGCCTGGTGGGCTGCCGTCCATGGGATCACACAGAGTCAGACACGACTGAAGTGACTTAGTAGCAGCAGCAGTAGCAGCAGTGTGTATATGTTAATCCCAAACTCCTAATTTAGCCCTTCCCCCCTTCCCTTTTGGTAACCATAAGTTTGTTTTTTAATAGACTTTAATAGACTTTAATAGACTTTATTGTTATTTATAGAACTATTATTTTACTATTATTTTTAGAACTAGAGCTAGCTCTTGAGTAGATATCTTCAGAGCTTTTCTATTCCTTCTTTAGGGGCCTACACTTAATTTTAGTACTTCTTTGGGTTCCCAGGACACTGTATTCTAATGTCTAATTTTTACATGGTTTTTCTCCATGTCCCCTCACATTGCTTCCCTTTTCTTCCTATTCCTCCTCTTCATCTGACATGGATGTGTGTGTGCGCGCATGCACACACATGTGCACATACACACACACATTTGCTCTGTGCCAAGCATTGAGCTTCAAATCACATGTCTTGAGCTCTCAACCTGGATCTACCATTTACCAATCTATGCAAGTCAGTTTATTTAAGCCTCAGTTTTTCATTTTTGTTTTGTTTGTTTTTTCATTCTATATAGCCCCCAAGGATGGGCTGAAGTCCTAGATGTGGAATTACATTACTGATCAGTGGTTAAGAAGCGGCAGCTAACTTGCAAATAATTTAATTATGCAAAACTGCTGGCTTATTTTTGTAGATAGTGATAGCAGCCAAACTTTAGGAATTGAGATGAAAATTGACTATTCTCCAACAACCTCATAACCAGTTTATAATTAAACCAAGTCTTAGACCAGCTTCTGTCATACAGATATTTGTTAAACATTTGTTTAGCAAGCAGACACAGTAACATATAGCACCTGTTCTGGGAGTCTGATGAAGTGCCAGGTCTTGGTCCTTTTGGATTCTGCAGTCATGACCTTACATGGAAGATTCGCTGGAGGCCTATGAACAATATTCCAGAGCCAGGATTCTATCACCCTTTTAGTAAGCATCAACCCACTGGAAGCCCTCCTTCCCACACACCATTTCTAATGATTCAGTTTTGTACAACTTGTTCATGCTGGAGTGGAGTACCTCTAATATGTTTCAGCTAGTCCATCTATCTTGGAAATCAGTTTCTATCAATGAGAACTATTTCTAACATCCATTATGACTAACCACTAATTTCAACAATGAAAATTCACTTTTGACACCTGTTAAACAGAACTTGAGCAAACTCCAGGAGGTAGTGGAGGACAGGGAAGCCTTGTGTGCTGCAGTCCATGGGGTTACAAAGAGTCGGACACGACTTAGCAACTGAGCTACAAATATTAAATAGAATGATCTTTAGAAATGTAGTGTGTGTTAGTCACTCAGTCATATCCGACTCAGCAGTCCCATTGTCTGTAGCCCACCAGGCTCCTCTGTCCATGTGATTCTCCAGACAAGAATACTGGAGTGGGTCACCACTGACTTCTCCAGGAGATCTTCCTGACCTAGGGATGGAACCTGGGTCTCCTGCATTGCAGACAGATTCTTTACAGACTGAGCCACCAGGGAAATCTATACCTACCTCTATAGGGAGTCCCTACCTCTATAAGGAGTCATCCTGATGACCTCTCCAGCTGCCGTGCTGGAGTAGGGATTTGTGATGAGGCAACTGACTGCACCCCAAGTACAGTTTAACCTAATCCATTCATAATATCATGCTGTCTATGGTGAAGAACTTTGGATACACCTGCAGACATCATCAGGATAATACTTGACAAAGGATATATACTACACTAGGTCCCTCTCCCCTCTCTTAACATGTGAGAATTATTACTAACAAAGATGAAGTTCACAGAGATTATATCACTTTGCACTGGTCAAAAGCAAGGAAATGGTACGGTTGAGATTTGGTTGTAAGTCCAGACCATTTCCACCATATTAGGATGACCATAACTTCTCTTTTGCCTCTTGATTTACAACATTGACCTATTATCTTATCTGATTAGTGCTCTCTTTCATTTTCAAAACTGTCCAAATTTAAATAAAAACTTATGTAATCACCCAAACTCTATTACATGGTCTCTGAAGTCCAACGATCTCCTTCCCCCAGCTCTGTCAGATTCTCTCAGTTCATATGAACACACAACAATTAGTGCTCCTGGCCTGGCTTTTTCTTTCTCCATCACGTTATTTTGAGTAAAAGGGAGGGAAAAAAAAAAAACCAGTATAATTAGGTTGCACAAATTCAGGAAAGGAAAATCCTGCTAACAGGAAATACAGGTCTTCTCCTTTGCTAAGAAAGATGTAATAATGAGTCACCAAGAAATTGGGCAGACTGTGGTAACTGATTATAAAACGCGATAAAAATTATGGGAAGAAGAATTTTTAAGTTAAGCTGTATTTTCAACAGTGTTTGCCCAGAAACATGCATATTGATTAATTTGGTGTCTTTTTTCGTCTGTTTCCATTTGTCTTAGAAAGAGAGAAAACAAATTGCACCCAATTTTTACCACTTTGCTGCTGCTACTGCTAAGTCACTTCAGTCGTGTCCGACTCTGTGTGACCCCATTGACGGAAGCCCACCAGGCTCCCCTGTCCCTGGGATTCTCCAGGCAAGAACACTTGAGTGGGTTGCCATTTCCTTCTCCAATGCATGAAAGTAAAAAGTGAAAGTGAAGTCGCTCAGTTGTGTCCGACTCTTAGCGACCCCATTGACTGCAGCCCACCAGGCTCCTCGGTCTATGGGATTTTTCAGGCAAGAGTACTTTAGGTATAATATAAAAGTCATACTTTTGGTTACAAGGTATTAAATAAATGGCATGGGGATATAATGTTCAACATGGCGACCATAGTTAATAACACTATTTCATATTTGAAAGTTGCTAAGAGTAGATCTTAAAAGTTTTCAACACAGGGAAAAATTTTTTTAACTGTGTGGTGATGGATGTTAACTAGATTTATCGTGGTAATCATTTTGTAATACACACAAATATTGAAGCATTATGTTATCACCTGAAACTAGTATAATGCCATGTGTCAGTTGTACCTCAAACCCACCCCTCAACACACACATCTTTGATATAGAATTAGATGTTAGATTTACCAGTCAATTGTAGGAATTATAAAACAGTTCTCTAGGATTCTTTGAAAATTTACTCAGAAAGCATTCCTTCTCTAAGCAATGCTAAAATCCCTTACCCTGCCATGACCTTTTCTTAGAATGATAAATACAGTGTCTGTGGATGTATATGGCTTGAGGAATGCTGGCCTTTGCTCATCTGTGGGTTCCCCATGGCAGAGCCCTATCTCCCTGTGACGCATGAGTGAGCCTCCAGAACCTTATAAGAAGTTCTCTTGTGTGAGGCAAAGGCAGCCCTCTGTTGCTCATCATCCCATGACTGGGTTGACTGTCAGAGGCTATTGTTTTCTTGTGTCTCATGGTCCTCTCTCTGAAGTGTACTATTCTTTGTAGCTTCTGCTCCAATTTTAAACTGCAGCCACACCCTCTTCTACCTCTTCTGACATTGCCTGAAGTCTTGCCAATAGTGGGCTGACAGTAATGGCAGATTGAGAATGTCCTAGGAGGTCAGCAAGGTCAACTGGCCAGCCTGGAATTCCTGATTAATTCTTTGCATAGTGCCCTAGATTTGGTTAGATACAGTGCCTTTCTTTCAATTCTTGGAAGCTTTTTTGGGTGAAGAGTAGGGAAGATTAGAGAAGAGGACAACCACACGGTAAAATCTGTTACCTTGGTTTGAGAGGGGAAATAAGTGTTTTGAGTAGGGAATGCTAAGAAGGATAGAACATGGTTTGTGTGGAATCTATACCTATTTAATTTAAAATACAATGTGTTTCAACTCTTCCCTACATCTTAAAAATACCTGTTACCAAGTCCAAACTCTGACTTCTCACTGCATGACAGGCCACTTAACCAAGGGAGGAGGTGTTGAGGCAAAGAATACGACTTTATTCAGAAAGCCAGAAGACTGAGGAGATGACAGACTAAGGTGTCAAAATAACCATCTTCTTAGGGGGTCTGGATGCTGGGTTCTTTTATATGACAGAGAAGGGGAGGAGTTGGGGAAGCAAAGACCATTATCTTGCAAATATCTCCTAGAATGGCCAACATCAGGGAGGGGATGTATTAATCTCTTCAGGCAGAGGGCCAGGGCTCCCCAAGACAGGTCTTTATGTATAATTATAATAACAAAAGCAATGAAAAGCAAAGGTTAAAGTCAAAGAAACAGATCCAACATGGAGTCAGAATTGACTTTTCCCTGCAACATACCATCTAGGCATTTGTGATGTCATGGTTGAATTGAGGTCCTGGGGATATTTTGAGCTGGGAAGATAGGAGAGATGTTGTCCACACCATATTTTCTGAAGAAGAAAATCTCATTCTTTCCTAATTGATAAATGATCATGGTCACCACCCTGCTTCTTGTTGGGATTATAAGAAAATGATGGCTGATGTCCAATGAATTCAGCCACCATTCTGTATGCATTGTGTGCATACATTATTTTTCATCCTTTTAACAATTCTGTGGATACTATTACAATTCTCATTTTCCAGATGAGGAAAGTGATATACCAAGAGTCCCTCAACCTGCCAGCCATTGAATTGGCAAAGCCAAGTTTCATAAACACAGTCTGCCCCTGGAGGCAGCATTTAACCAGCCAATACCTTGCCTCATGAATAACTTTCTAAAATGGGTTAGCATGTACCTTGCTGCCTTGAAGTACCAAAACATCTGTAACTTGTTTAATTGTTTGGTAATGGCACCCCAGTACTCTTGCCTGGAAAATCCCATGGATGGAGGAGCCTGGTAGGCTGCAGTCCATGGGGTCACTAGGAGTTGGACACGACTGAGTCACTTCACTTTCACTTTTCACTTTCATGCACTGGAGAAGGAAATGGCAACCCACTCCAGTGTTCTTGCCTGGAGGATCCCAGGGACAGGGGAGCCTGGTGGGCTGCTGTCTCTGGGGTCGCACAGAGTCGGACACGACTGAAGTGACTTAGCAGCAGCAGCAGCATGCAGCTTTCATATTGGGAAACATGACAAACTGTATAAAACAGTTGTAACAATTTCCTTGATTTATAGGACCTTTGATACTATCTTTAAATGGGATTGCTGATACTGAAAAACATTCATTGACAATATTTACTGTTCCCGTTCCAGATATAAAATATTTACTGTTCTTTACCTGAAACTATCACAACATTATTAATTGGTTATACCCCAATACAACATAAAAAGTTAAAAAAAAAAAAAATAATTTTCCCCTTTCAGATATAAGGCACACAATTGGGTATGCACAGTCTTTGGGAGGGGCTGGGAGTGAGAGGAAAAACCTCTCTAAGGTGGATAAAAGCTACACACAGATCAGTGTAAAATGAAACAAAATAAGTGCCATCAGAGAAAGGCAAAGAAAGAGCTAAGGGAGTCCAGGGAGGCAAAGCTGCCAAGTTTCATGATCTTAACCTCCAAAAAGTGTCGCATTTTCTTGAGTGTCCACTGTAACAGCTACTGTGTATAAACTATGATGAAATCTTTGAAGGTACAATAAAAAGGACCTGCTACTGCTAAGTTATTTCAGTCATGTCCGACTCTGTGAGACTCCATAGACGGCAGCCCACCAGGCTCCCCCGTCCCTGGGATTCTCCAGGCAAAAACACTGGAGTGGGTTGCCATTTCCTTCTCCAATGCATGAAAGTGAAAAGTGAAAGGGAAGTCGCTCAGTCGTGTCAGACCCTCAGCAACCCAATAGACTTCAGCCTTCCAGGCTCCTCTATCCATGGGATTTTCCAGGCAAGAGTACTGGAGTGGAGAAGCTATTAATAATTGAGCATTTATTGCTCATGCAGTAAGATTAATTAAATTTAAATAATACTGTTACTACTCTTTTCTGACAAACCGTGTTTGTCATTTCTTTGAAAACATTGTTAAAGTCTAATCCTTAATGAAACCAGTGCCTCGCACAGTACCTTGTCATAACGGATACTTAAGAATATATATTCCTGCAGGTGAAGACTTTGCTTAGTTAAGCAAGCCTTTAGCATTCATGTACATTTGAACCTAAGCTTCATTGTATCATTCTTAATAGCTGTTCTCTGTTGTCTTCGTCATACTTAATCTGTCCTTCCATTCATTTGTTCACTTAATCATTCGACAAACTCTGTTTTAGAAGTAGTAATCTGGGTTGATGCTTCTATTTCTTTATAACTTCAGCAATTTATGGGATGGTGGTGTGACTCACCAAAATGGAAACCATAGGATGAGGGGTACATGGAGAGCAAATGATTGAGTTTGAGTTTGAGCTGCCTGTTTGATATCCAAGTGAAGGGGTGCATCAAGAAGCTGGATATATGGGTCTGGAGAGAGAAGGATGGGACAGGGTAAGGGCGGGGGAGGGGAGCCCAGCTAGTTGTAAAAGATTTGAGAGTCATCAGGCACCAAGGTAGTAGTTAAAGCCATGGAAAGGTGTTCTTTACCTGAGGGGTAAGAACCCACAGGGAACCAGCTGCTTCAGGATGTCCAGATAATCCTAAAATTATACACAACAAGCCCTCCCTACAGGGTGCATTTTATCACATTCTCCAAGGGGTTGGTGACTCCAAAAACGCTAAGAATGAAGGGTGAAAACAGAAGGTTCAGAAAGGAACACTGGGGCTCTCCAACATTTAAGAAGTGGAAAAAATAGCAAAGGAAAGATGAGAAAATTTTAAAGGAGTCGTGGAAGTCAAAGGATTAGAATGTTTCATGGAGGGAGTGTCCCTATAGCGTTCCACGTGGCAGAAAGGGGAAATGAGATAAAGGACATTTCAGTCCTTATCTTTCTTGCCAGGTCCCTCAGGAGTGTTCTGTGTACAGTGGACACGTAGTCAATGTTGACAGAAAAATTACATTGAATCATTTGAGAGCAGTGAAAGAAAAATTAATACAATGATATGCCAGTGGCAGGTTTAATTAGGTTTGCTGTCACATTGACAAACATAAGAAATTAGATAGTTAACATATTATGAGACCATTTTATAAAGTCTCTCTTTTTTTTTTTTTTTCTTTAACAATTCACATTTTATAAAAATGCTTGTGCAAAGGCTTCCCTGGTGGTCCAGTGGTTAAGAATCTGCCTTCCGATGCAAGGAACATGGGTTCAATGCTGGTGGGAGAACTAAGATCCCACATGCTGCAGGGCAACTAAGCTTGCAAGCCACAACTAGAGAGAAGCAGGAACGAAAGGTCCCTACACCACAACTAAGACCTGAGGCAACCAAATAAATATTTTTTAAAAATACTGGCACAATAAGAGGATATTAAATAAAGGCCTTCAGAGATCAGATCAGATCAGTCGCTCAGTCGTGTCCGACTCTTTGCGACCCCATGAACCGCAGCACGCCAGGCCTCCCTGTCCATCACCAACTCCCAGAGGTCACTCAGACTCACATCCATCGAGTCAGTGATGCCATCCAGCCATCTCATCCTCTGTCGTCCCCTTCTCCTCCTGCCCTCAATCCCTCCCAGCATCAGAGTCTTCTCCAATGAGTCAACTCTTCACATGAGGTGGCCAAAATACTGGAGTTTCAGCTTTAGCATCATTCCTTCCAAAGAAATCCCAGGGCTGATCTCCTTCAGAATGGACTGGTTGCATCTCCTTGCAGTCCAAGGGACTCTCAAGAGTCTTCTCCAACACCACGGTTCAGAAGCATCAGTTCTTCGGCGCTCAGCCTTCTTCACAGTCAAGGCCCTAGATATATCTATATAGGATACGTTGTTCAGTCACTAAGTCATGTCTGACTCATTGCGACCCCATGGACTGTTGCCGCCCGGCTCTGTCCATGAGATTTTCCAAGCAAGAATACTGGAGTGGGTTGCCATTTCCTTCTCCTATAAAGTCTCTTTTAAGTGGTGAATTGAATCAGTCTCCCAAAAAACTAGAGCCACCTTTATGTACAGATAAACAACCCCTTCCATGGAGTGAATGAAAAGATAGTGTCTCTGTATACTTCACTGTCCCTCCTACTGTATTACAGTGCCTGAAAAACCAATTATTCTGGAAGCATGTGAACGTCTGCTGTGTTATGTTACCTTGGAGGTGAGCTAAAAACATTAGCTGGCTAAAATGTTTGCATAAACACTATTAGCACACTACTATTGTGGATTGTTAGCTCGAGGTTAACATAATCACTTTTCATTTGCAACCATTTTAAGTTTATGAAGACTTTATAAACACTGTATCATGTCATTTAATACCGAGTCTCCGCTCTAACAAATAGTTGTAGAAGCCTTTCTTCTAAGTTAAAAAAAAAAAAATTCCCTATGTTTGTTAAGGATATAGTCTCATATAGTAAAAAACGGTTAAAAATAATAGACAAATAGTTCAAATGATAGTGATGTTGATGCTAAACCCTTTTATTAATTAGGATATAAGCCAAGGGGCTGAGAGAATGAGATCCCAAATGCAATGATTTATACAAGATAGAAAGTTGTTTCTCAGAGGGTTCGAAGACTTGACAGAATGGTGTGGCAGCATTTATCACCATATGTAAAATAGATAGCCAGTGGGAATTTGCTGTATGTGGCAGGAAAACCAAAGCCAGTGCTCTGTGACGACCTGGAGGGGTGGGATGGGATGGAAGGAGGGAGAGAGGTTTAAGAGGGAAAGGGACATGTGTACGCCTGGGGCTGAGTCATCTTGATGTATGGTAGAAACTGTCACTATATTGTAAAGTATTTATCCTCCAATTAAAAATCAAACTTTTTTATAAAAGAAATATAATTTTCCACTTTCTCACACTTTAAGTATATACTCATCTGTAACCAAGTGAATTAATAGTACTCTAATATTTTGGATAAAAATACAAAGTGAATAAAATTTAAAGTAGCATGTTAAAAAAAAAAAAAAAAGTTATTCCTCTCCCAGGTAATATTCAGAAGCAGGTGGGTAATTCAGGGCACCTGATGGGCAGTTCTACTCTATGAAGCATTCTGGAACTCAGGTTGCTATTCCATCCCTGATAGGCATATCTATGGTAAAAGCTGCTTTACTAGCATCACATATGCCTTCCAGCCCTCTGAAGGAGAAAGAGAGAGAGGAGGGCAAGCAGTTTCTTTCCTAAAGGATGTGACCAGGAAGGTGAGTTTACCATTTATATTCACATCTCATTGAAAAGGAGTTATTCAATTGGTCACACCGAGCTGCAAGGAAGGCTGAGATTTTTAGCCTCTAACTGAGCAGCTGTGTGTCCAGCTTAAACTCAGGAGATTTTCTTACTAGACAGAAGAAGAGAATATCAAATATTGTGAGACTCTTGGCCATCTGTGCCAAATGCTTGCTTTGGTATTCTTACAGTCATGATTATACTTATAGATGCCAAGTGTAAGTTCGTGGATTCCTAAAATGGGTCAACTCTGGAAAAATCCTGCTTTAGTTTTAATTTGGCTTATTGTATACAGTTTATCTTCGTTTTCTGAATGTTGAGCTTTAAGCCAACCTTTTCACTCTCCACTTTCACTTTCATCAAGAGGGTTTTTAGTTCCTCTTCACTTTCTGCCATAAGGGTGGTGTCATCTGCATATCTGAGGTGATTGATATTTCTCCCAGCAATCTTGATTCCAACTTGTGTTTCTTCCAGCCCAGCATTTCTCATGATGTACTCTGCATATAAGTTAAATAAACAGGGTGACAATATGCAGCCTTGACGTACTCCTTTTCCTATTTGGAACCAGTCTGTTGTTCCATGACCAGTTCTAACTGTTGCTTCCTGACCTGCATACAGATTTCTCAAGAGGCAGATCAGGTGGTCTGCTATTCCCATCTCTTTCAGAATTTTCCATAGTTTATTGTGATCTACACAGTCAAAGGCTTTGGCATAGTCAATAAAGCAGAAATAGATGTTTTTCTGGAACTCTCTTGCTTTTTCCATGATCCAGCAGATGTTGGCAATTTGATCTCTGGTTCCTCTGCCTTTTCTAAAACCAGCTTGAACATCAGGAAGTTCATGGTTCACATATTGCTGAAGCCTGGCTTGGAGAATTTTGAGCATTACTTTACGAGCGTGTGAGATGAGTGCAATTGTGCGGTAGTTTGAGCATTCTTTGGCATTGCCTTTCTTTGGGATTGGGATGAAAACTGACCTTTTCCAATCTTGAGAAACAGTGGAAACAGTGTCAGAATTTATTTTTCTGGGCTCCAAAATCACTGCAGATGGTGACTGCAGCCATGAAATTAAAAGACGCTTACTCCTTGGAAGGAAAGTTATCACCAACCCAGATAGCATATTCAAAAGCAGAGACATTACTTTACCAACTAAGGTTCGCCTCGTCAAGGCTGTGATCTTTCCTGTGGTCATGTATGGATGTGAGAGCTGGACTGTGAAGAAGGCTGAGCACCGAAGAATTGATGCTTTTGAACTGTGGTGTTGGAGAAGACTCTTGAGAGTCCCTTGGACTGCAAGAAGATCCAACCAGTCCATTCCGAAGGAGATCAATCCTGGTATTTCTTTGGAAGGAATGATGCTAAAGCTGAAACTCCAGTATTTTGGCCACCTCATGCGAAGAGTTGACTCATTGGAGAAGACTCTGATGCTGGGAGGGATTGAGGGCAGGAGGAGAAGGGGATGACAGAGGATGAGATGGCTGGATGGCATCACTGACTCGATGGATGTGAGTCTGAGTGACCTCCGGGAGCTGGTGATGGACAGGGAGGCCTGGCGTGCTGCGGTTCATGGGGTCGCGAAGAGTCGGACACGACTGAGCGGCTGATCTGATCTGATCTGATACAGTTTATCAAATCCTCAAATACTGTAAATAAATTATAGAATCTCCTTGGAGAAGTGTTAAAAAAATATTATTTTGACTGAGCCCTGGAAGAATTTTGCTTGCAGAAGTAGCCCAGTTTATCTTTCAGTTCAGTTCAGCAGCTCAGTCGTGTCTGACTCTTTGTGACCCCATGGACTGCAGCACACCAGGCCTCCCTGTCCATCCCCAACTCCTAGAGTTTACTCAGACTCACGTCCATCAAGTCGGTGATGCCATCCAGCCATCTCATCCTGTTGTCACCTTCTCCTCCTGCCTTCAATGTTTCCCAGCATCAGGGTCTATTCAAATGAGTCAGTTCTTCACATCAGATGGCCAAAGTATTGGAGTTTCAGTTTCAACATCAGTGAGTATTCAGAACTGATTTCCTTTAGGATGGACTGGTTGGATCTCCTTGCAATCCAAGGGACTCTCAAGAGTCTTCTCCAACACCACAGTTCAAAAGCATCAATTCTTTGGTGCTCAGCTTTCTTTACGGTCCAACTGTCACATCCGGACATGACTACTGGAAAAAATCATAGCTTTGACTAGATGGATCTTTGTTGGCAAAGTAATGTCTCTGCTTTTTAATATGCTACTGCTGCTGCTAAGTCACTTCAGTCGTGTCCGACTCTGTGCAACCCCATAGATGGCAGCCCACCAGGCTCCCCCATCCCTGGGATTCTCCAGGCAAGAACACTGGAGTGGGTTGCCATTTCCTTCTCCAGTGCATGAAAGTGAAAAGTGAAAGTGAAGTCGCTCAGTCGTGTCTGACTCTCAGCGACCCTATAGACTGTAGCCCACCAGGCTCCTCCGTCCATGGGATTTTCCAGACAAGAGTACTGGAGTCGGGTGCCATTGCCTTCTCCGAATATGCTGTCTAGGTTGGCCATAACTTTTCTTTCAAGGAGCAAATGAGTTTATGATTTTCCTTATCCTGTCTCATCCGCATAAGATACATAGAGACGGTGTGTTACTGGAAATACTGCAAGGCAACTTCCCTTGAGAGTACTTAAATCCCATGGTGAGAAGAGACACAGCTAGTAAACAGTAAAAGCTATCATATCTGTAATTGCAGTTGTTCCTGGAATAAAAGAATAAAATAAAAGAATTAAATATGGTAGGATTAACATGAAAGCACTGGAGGGCTTTTATTTACTGCTTTACTTTTGGAGGGTGGGTCCTGTTGGAAGTTGATTTTTAAAAAGTTGGTGGTTTGCAAAATTATTTACTTAATATTAAGTTTTGATGAGAAAGCAGGGAAATTATGAAAGTAATCACCCAAGGACATGTGAATGTACACCAGTCAATCGGAAGTGTTTTCCCAACACTTGCATTTATGAAGTTTCTTTTTCTAGCTCCCAGAAATCTGACTTGTGATTTCATTAACAGCAAATTCTAGAACTGTGCTGTTCAACATGGTAGCCAGTAGCCACATGTGGCTGTTGAGCACTCAAAATGTGGTTAGTCCATAAATGTATATATACATTGGATTTCAAAGACCTGTTATAAAAAAATAAAGTAGGCTATCTGATGACTTTTTAATATTGATTCCATGTTTAAGTGATGGTATTTTAAATATATCGGGTTAAATAAAATATAAACAAAATATTGCAAACACTGATTTGACCTGTTTTCATGTTTTTAATGTGACTAATAGAAAAATTTTAATTATATTATGATTCATATCATGTTTCTATTGAACAATGATGATTTAGAAGCTAAGGGAGAGGATAGCTAATCTCTTTTTCCAGGCTTGAATTGACCTATTCTATGGCACATTGTCTTAATCCAAAGATTATAGAGTTTTAAACCAACAGCCTCTCCACCCTATAATCTCTCATACTCCAAATCACTGATTCTCAAGGACACTGATAATATATCCCAGGGTCATTGGCCATGGGTTGAAAATTTCTAACAGGGGCTGTGTTACTGCTCTGAGTGATGACCCTTTCTGCTTATGGACAATTCTAACTATCAGAAACTCCTTCACAGTGAGAAGAATGTTAGCTCTCTGTACTTTCAGTTTCTTCTAAGATTTTCTCTTTTAGAATAATTATATCTAATCTTTCTTGCCATATGAGTCTTCCCATTTAATTAATTTAAAAGGTATGAGGTACTGGATGCATGCGTGCACACTCAGTCACTAAGTCATGTCTGACTCTTTTGTGACCCTGTAGACTGTAGCCCACCAGACTCCTCTGTCCATGGAATTTTACAGGCAAGAATACTGGAGTGGGTTGCCATTTTCTCCTCCACGGGATCTTCCCGACCCAGGAATTGAACTCACAACTTTGGTGTCTCCTGCGTTGGCAAGAAGATTCTTTCCTGCTGAGCCACCTTTGGAAGCCCAAGGTATTGTGTGAGTAATGTACACAGTATCTTGTGCCCTTCATCTGCCCCAGCTCCTCGACTCCTCCCCAGGGCAAACAGAACAATTCCTGTTTCCTGTACTTGTTAGACACAGTCTCATTTGTTAATAGAAGTTCTTTTATCAGAACAGGCAATCTCTATAGATATAAGTTTGTGCAGGAAACCAAGAGTCATTATAAGATAAAAATATGAACTGACCTCTAAAAAAGTTAGCCTACACCAACTTCATTTTCAATTTAACATTCCTGTCTCTAGGACACAATAGTTTCTTCCAAAAAGAGTGATTTAAATACCACAGGGATGTGAAGCACCAGGGAAAAACTGATGAAGCCTTCAAAGAATTTTTATGATGGTGCAGCAAAATTCATATAATCTGAATTGTCTCTCATACTATCAAACAATTTTTTTGGTCAGGAAAGTTTTTTTCTTTAAAAAAAAAAAAACACACAACACTGAGCTTGTGTGATAGGTTAAAAAATCATGGCCCAAATGTTAGATTAATGAATGAATTAGGAAATATCTAGGAACATAAATTTTCATCCTGGAATATATAATACTATATTTTCTTGAAATCCTGCATTTTTTTCTCAACTCTACCTCCTTTATTTTTGAGAAGAAAAATCCCAAATTATTACCCTTTTATCCCTTCCCTTTTGCAACCCTCTATGTTTTTAAGTACCGTATGATACCTTACAAGGCCTTTGTAGTGGTTTGAATGGTGGCCCCCAAGAGATATCTGCAAAGACCTTTATCCAAATAAACTCACATTCATAGGTTACAGGGGTGAGGATACGCAGGTATCTCTTGGGGTCCACCATTCAAGCAACTACAGAGGCCTTGTAAGATATCATACAATACTTAAAAACATCAAGAGGGCTACAAAAAGGAAGGGATGAAAGGGAAAGGATTTGGGGATTTTTCTTCTCAAAAATAAAGGATACAGAATTAAGGGGAAAAATGTAGGATTTCAAGAAGATACAATATTCTATTTTCCAGAATGAAAATTTCCATTCCTGGATATCTTTGGTAGGTCCTAAAGCATGGCAACCCACTCCAGTGTTCTTGCCTGGAGAATCCCAGGGAAGGGGGAGCCTGGTGGGCTGCCGTCTATGGGGTCGCACAGAGTCGGACACGACTGAAGCGACTTAGCAGCAAAGCCAATGACAAGAGTTCTTAGAAGAAACAGAAGAGAAGACACAGAGAAAGCCATGTGAAGACTGAGACAGAGATTGGAGTTGTGCAGCCACAAGCCAAAGAACGCCTGGAGCCACAGAAGCTGGAAGAGGCAGAGGAGGCTTTGCCTTTCATCACCTGTGGACACCTTGGTTTTGTATTTCTGGATTCCATAACTGAGAGAAAATACATTTCTCTCACTTTAAGCCACCAAGTTAGTGGTAACTAATTACATCAGCCTTAGGACACTAGAAGGCAATGGCACCCCACTCCAGTACTCTTGCCTGTAAAATCCCATGGATGGAGGAGCCTGGTAGGCTGCAGTCCATGGGGAAGCTAAGACTCAGCCACAACTGAGCCACTTCACTTTCCCTTTTCGCTTTCACACATTGGAGAAGGAAATGGCAAGCCACTCCAGTGTTCTTGCCTGGAGAATCCCAGGGACAGGGGAGCCTGGTGGGCTGCCGTCTATGGGGTCGCACAGAGTTGGACACTACTGAGCAGCAGCAGCGCGGCAGCAGTGCGACCCTATTTCCAGATGGCGCAGTGGTAAAAAAATCCACCTGCCAATGCAGGAGACACAGAGATGTGGATTCGATCCCTGGGTTGGGAAGATCCCCCAGAGGAGGGTATGGCAACCCACTCCAGTATTATTGCCTGAAGAATCCCATGGACAGAGTCTGGTGGGCTACAGTCCATGGGGACACATAGAGTTGTACGTGACTGAGGGACTAAACACACTACTACACATGGCCTTGCTTGTGATTGTTGTTGTTCAGTCGCTCAGTTGTATCCGACTCTTTCCGACCCCATGGACTGCAGCACACCAGGCTTCCCTGTCCTCCATCTCCTGGAGCTTACTCAAACTCATGTCCATCAAGTCAGACATGCCATCCAACCACTCGTCCTCTGTCATCCCCCTCTCCTCCTGCCTTCAGTCTTTCCCAACATCAGGGTCTTTTCTGATGAGTCGGCTGTTTGCAGCAGGTGGCCAAAATATTGAAGCTTCAAAATCAGCCCTTCCAATGAATATTCAGTATTGATTTCCTTTAGGATTGACTGATTTGATCTCCTTGCAGTCCAAGGGACTCTCAAGGGTCTTCTCCAACACCACAGTTCAAAAGCATCAATTCTTTGGCACTCAACCCTCTTTATGGTCCAGCTCTCACATCCAGTTCTGGAGAAGGGAATGGCAAGCCCTCCAGAATTCCTGCCTGGAAAATCCATTGGACGGAAGAGCCTAGTGGGACAGAGGAGTCCATGGGATTGCAAAGAGTCACACATGACTAAGCAGTTAACACTTTCACTTTCACATCCGTACTTGACTACTGGAAAAACCATAGCCTGGACTATACAGATCTTTGTCAGCAAAGTAATGTCTCTGCTCTTTAATACACTATCTAGGTTTGTCATAGCTTTTCTTCCAAGGAGCAAGCATCTTTTAATTTCATGGCTGCAGTCACAGTCTGCAGAGATTTTGGAGCCCAACAAAATAAAGTCTGTCACTGTTTCCATTGTTTCCCCATCTATTTGCCATGAAGTGATGGAACCAGATGCCATGATCTTAGTTTTTTGAATGTTGAGTTTTAAGCCAACTTTTTCACTCTCCTCTTTCACCTTCATCAAGAGGCTCTATAGTTCCTCTTCGCTTTCTGCCATAAGGGTTGTGTCTTCTGCATATCTGAGTTTATCAATATTTCTCCCGGCAATCTTGATTCCAGCTTTTGCTTCATCCAGCCTGGCACTTCGCAGGATGGACTCTGCATATAAGTTAAATAAGCAAGGTGACAATATACAGCCTGGAGGTACTCCTTTCCCAATTTTGAACCAGCTCATTGTTCCATGTCCAACTCTTAACTATTGCTTCTTGACCTGCATACAGATTTCTCAGGAGGCAGGTCAGGTGGTCTGGTATTCCCATCTCTTTCAGAATTTTCCACAGTTTGTTATGATCTACACAGTCAAGGGCTTCAGCATAGTCAATGAATTGAAGTAGATGTTTTTCTGGAATTCTCTTGCTTTTTCTATGATCCAACAAACGTTGGCAATTTTGATTTCTGGTTCCTCTGCCTTTTCTAAATCCAGCTTGAACATCTGGAAGTTCTCAGTTCACATACTGTTGAAGCCTAGCTTGTAGAATTTTAAACATTACTTTGCTAGCATGTGAGATGAGTGCAGTTGTGCACTAGTTTGAACATTCTTTGGCATTGCTTGTGATAAAAAGCCTTAATTTAACCCAGAGGGATGGTATGGGGAGGGAGGAGGGAGGAGGGTTCAGGATGGGGAACACATGTATACCTGTGGTGGATTCATTTTGATGTATGGCAAAACCAATACAATATTGTAAAGTTAAATTAAAAAAAAATAGAACTGACAGAGTACCATTGAAACGTATGCATCACCCAATGTAAAATAGATAGCCAGTGGAAATTTGCTGTACGACACAGGGAACTCAAACCCTTTTCTGTGACAACCTAGAGGGGTGGGATTGGGAGGGAGGTTCAGGAGGAAGGAGACCTATGTATACTAGTGCTGATCCATGTTGATGTGTGGTGGAACCAACACAACACTGTAAAGCAATTACCCTCCAATTAAAAATAAATAGTATTTTTTAAAAAGAAAAAAAAAAGCCTTAATTTATAAACTAGCTGAGGAGAGGGGAAGGAAATAGTCAACTTTCAGTCCTCATTTTTGGCCCAGGGAGCCAATATACTTTTTCTTGGTATCAAGGTTGGATAGAAGTCAAATTATTCAACCCTAAACCATAATCCGTACTCTACCATTATCTTGATAATTTAAGCAAGTTATTTTCTTTCTTTGGGTCTAAGTTTGCCTCTTCCTACAATTAAAATAGTAAATTAGATCAGAACATCCCGAACAGGTATCCTGAGGAATTCTGTTTTGAAGGATATAAATGAGCATACCGCCTCCCCTCCCCATAATACCTTATCCAGAACCAGGGAATGGGGGTGGACTGTATTCAGTGTTCAAATAAACTTAGGAAGCTCTGGGCCATATGTGTGCTATGTCACCTCACCCCCTGGCTATAGCTAATTGTTTTTTAAGTTTTACTGGAGTATGTTGCTTTACAATGCTGTGTTAGTTTCTACCATACAGCCCTATGAATCAGCTATGCGTATACATATATCCTGGAGAAGGCAATGGCACCCCACCGCAGTACTCTTGCCTGGAAAATCCCATGGATGGAGGAGCCTGGTGGGCTGCAGTCCATGGGGTCGCTAAGAGTCGGACACGACTGAGCGACTTCACTTTCACTTTTCGCTTTCATGCATTGGAGAAGGAAATGGCAACCCACTCCAGTTTTCTTGCCTGGAGAATCCCAGGGGCAGGAGAGCCTGGTGGGCTGACGTCTATGGGGTCACGCGGAGTCGGACACGACTGAGGTGACTTAGCAGCAGCATACATATATCCTGTCTTTTTTGTATTTTCTTCTGATTCAAGTCATCACAGAACACTGAGTAGAGTTCCTTGTGCAGTAGAGTACGTTCTCATTATTACAGTGAGCTTCCCGCATGGCACAGGGGTAAAGAATCTGCCTGCCACTACAGGAGACACAAGAGATGCAGGTTCCATCCCTGCATTGGGAATATCCAGGGACTGAACTAATGTTCTCATTATTTATTCATCTTATGAAAGTGAAAGTGCAAGTTGCTCAGTCGTGTCCGAATCTTTGCAACCCCACAGTCCATGGAATTCTTCAGGCCAAAATACTGGAGTGGGTAACCTTTCCCTTCTCCAGGGGATCTTCCGAACCCAGGTCTCCCACATTGCAGGTGGATTCTTTGCTAGCTGAGCCACAAGGGAAGCCCAGGAATACTGGAGTGGGTAGCCTATCCTTTTTCCAGCGGACCTTCCCAACCCAGGAATCAAACCAGAGTCTCCTGCATTGCAGGCAGATTCTTTACCAACTGAGCTATCAGGGAAGCCTGATATCCATTTTATACATAGTATCAATAGTATGGATATGTCAATCACAGTCTCCCAATTCATCCCAACCCCCTAAGATTCCCCTTGGTATCCATACATTTCATATATTAACACATATATGTGGAATATGAAAAAAATTGGTATAGACAAACTTATTTACAAAGCAGAAATAGAGATGCAGATGTCAAGATAGGCATTTATGCAAACTGGGCCTCACAGTGTCTCTCTCTCCCAGGAATTTGGAATTGAGATTCAGAATTATAATCTTTGCTAGTTCCTAGAAATGAGAATAAATAAACTCGGGGCCATTAGTTAGCTACAGTCCTGCGTATGTAAGAAAAGTGGAGAAAGCTACTCTGCAGAGAGATGGTAATAGAGCAGATGAGCAAAGAAGCAAAATGGGAGACTAGGTAATCTCAGAGATGGTGCAATTGTCTCCTGATAGATTTAGGGTTTCTCATTTCCAGTGAGATACTTCTATAACCATAAAATCAACTTTCTTCTTTTTTTGCCTAGGTTAGTTTGAGTAGGTTTGAATTTTGTTACTTGTATATAATTAGCCTTTACTAAAACAGGAAGGTTAGCACTTGGTAACTGTTGCCCAGTCATATCCAACTCTTTGTGACCCCATGGACCCACCAGTCTCCTCTGTCCATGGAATTCTCCAGGCAAGAATACTGGAGTGGGTTGCCATTCCCTTTCGAGGAGATCTTCCCAACCCAGGGATTGAACCTAGGTCTCCCACATTGCAGGCATATTTTTTACCCTCTGAGCCACCAGTCAAGACCCTAACATCTTATTGGTTAAAATACTACAGAGAGAAAAAGAACTGCAAACAAATCTTGGCTAAAGGCCTAGGATTGGGAGTTAAAATTCCAAATAAATAGAGAGGAAAAGAAAGCAAACTTTACATATGTCTCCATTAGCTTCATCACTTACATCTTAGCACTAATTTAGTTAGCAAACAGTAAGCATATTCTTTGCAGCCAAAGATGGAGAAGCTCTATACAGTCAGTAAAAATAAGACCAGGAGCTGACTGTGGCTCAGATCATGAACTCCTATTGCCAAATTCAGACTTAAATTGAAGAAAGTAGGGAAAACCACTAGACCATACAGGTATGACCTAAATCAAATCCCTTATGATTATACAGTGGAAGTGAGAAATAGATTTAAGGGCCTAGATCTGATAGAGTGCCTGATGAACTATGGAATGAGGTTCGTGACATTGTACAGGAGACAGGGATCAAGACCATCCCCATGGAAAAGAAATGCAAAAAAGCAAAATGGCTGTCTGGGGAGGCCTTACAAATAGCTGTGAAAAGAAGAGAAACAAAAAGCAAAGGAGCAAAGGAAAGATATCGGCATCTGAATGCAGAGTTCCAAAGAATAGCAAGAAGAGATAAGAAAGCCTTCTTCAGTGATCAATGCAAAGAAATAGAGGAAAACAACAGAATGGGAAAGACTAGAGATCTCTTCGAGAAAATTAGAGATACCAAAGGAACATTTCATGCAAAGATGGGCTCGATAAAGGACAGAAATGGTATGGACCTAACAGAAGCAGAAGATATTAAGAAGAGGTGGCAAGAATACACAGAAGAACTATACAAAAAAGATCTTCATGACCCAGATAATCACGATGGTGTAATCACTGACCTAGAGCCAGACATCCTGGAATGTGAAGTCAAGTGAGTCTTAGAAAGCATCACTACGAACAAAGCTAGTGGAGGTGATGGAATTCCAGTGGAGCTCTTTCAAATCCTGAAAGATGATGCTGTGAAAGTGCTGCACTCAATATGCCAGCAAATTTGGAAAACTCAGCAGTGGCCACAGGACTGGAAAAGGTCAGTTTTCATTCCAATCCCAAAGAAAAGCAATGCCAAAGAATGCTCAAACTACCACACAATTGCACTCATCTCACACACTAGTAAAGTAATGCTTAAAATTCTCCAAGCCAGGCTTCAGCAATATGTGAACCGTGAACTTTCTGATGTTCAAGCCGGTTTTAGAAAAGGCAGAGGAACCAGAGATCAAATTGCCAACATCCCCTGGATCATGGAAAAAGCAAGAGAGTTCCAGAAAAACATCTATTTCTGCTTTATTGACTATGCCAAAGCCTTTGACTGTGTGGATCACAATAAACTGTGGAAAATTATGAAAGAGATGGGAATACCAGACCACCTGATCTGCCTTTTGAGAAATCTATATGCAGGTCAGGAAGCAACAGTTAGAACTGGACATGGAACAACAGACTGGTTCCAAATTGGAAAAGGGGTACATCAAGGCTGTATATTGTCACCCTGCTTATTTAACTTCTATGCAGAGTACATCATGAGAAATGCTAGGCTAGAAGAAACACAAGCTGGAATCAAGATTTCTGGGAGAAATATAAATAACCTCAGATATGCAGATGACACCACCCTTATGGCAGAAAGTGAAGAGGAACTAAAAAGCCTCTTGATGAAAGTGAAAGTGGAGAGTGAAAAAGTTGGCTTAAAGCTCAACATTCAGAAAACGAAGACCATGGCATCTGGTCCCATCACTTCATGGGAAATAGATGGGGAAACAGTGGAAACAGTGTCAGACGTTATTTTTTTTGGCTCCAGTATCACTGTAGATGGTGATTGCAGCCATGAAATTAAAAGATGCTTACTCCTTGGAAGGAAAGTTATGACCAACCTAGATAGCATATTCAAAAGCAGAGACATTACTTTGCCAACAAAGGTTCGTCTAGTCAAGGCTATGGTTTTTCCTGTGGTCACGTATGGATGTGAGAGTTGGACTGTGAAGAAGGCTGAGCACCAAAGAATTGATGCTTTTGAACTGTGGTGTTGGAGAAGACTCTTGAGAGTCCCTTGGACTGCAAGGAGATCCAAGCAGTCCATTCTGAAGGAGATCAGCCTTGGGATTTCTTTGGAAGGAATGATGCTAAAGCTGAAACTCCAGTACTTTGGCCACCTCATGCGAAGAGTTGACTTAATGGAAAAGACTCTGATGCTGGGAGGGATTGGGGGCAAGAGGAAAAGGGGATGACAGAGGATGAGATGGCTGGATGGCATCACTGACTCGATGGATGTGGGTCTGGGTGAACTCTGGGAGTTGGTGATGGACAGGGAGGCCTGGCGTGCTTCAGTTCATGGGGTCACAAAGAGTCAGACACGACTGAGCGACTGAACTGAACTGAAGCATAAAATTTAATGCATAATCCCTTTTCCCAGGGATTTTACTAACATACTGCTGATTCCAAACTAATGTTAATCACAGTAGATTCTCAATCAATTGACTCTTGCTCAATTGATAAAGGATCACCAGTTTTTACTAAGTGGAAGAAGGTTACTGCTTCCCTTATAACATTATATAACTAGAAGTGAAAAAATATTTAAAGGAGTGTCTCCAAATTTTTTGGGTTTACTACATTTAAAGAATGATTAATAGATTATATTTTTCATGGAGATCTATTTAAAATGCTTCATGTCCATGTGTTCACTCTCATCCCTTTAATAGAGTCTAGCAACTTTATCTTCAGGTGATTTTTACCCACTGAGAGAAAGTTTCCATCTGTGGTTTTGATCTCAAAACTCTCATTTTTCAAAGAATCGGAAAGGACACAGTTATACATCAAAGGATATTCAGATGAAAAATTTAAAACTCAGCAGGATTTTCAGACTTCAAATGACCATATGTTGTGTTTTTCATAACATGTCATGTTGTGCTTTAATGAGTGTGACCTCTTTCGTATTTGTCATTTCTTAAGGCGTATCAAGCAAGCAGTAGTGGGCTTAAATACAGTGTCTTTCATGTAAGACCTCTTCGGGGATTCCTCAGTAATCCATGAGCAAAAATAGAGCTAGGAGTTCCTAACTTCCCACTGGGCAGTCTGTCCTATCTTGCCATGCCCAGGTGCCTGGCTTTTCATGGTGGGAAGAAAGTGCTCGCAAGGTGGTCCGGCAGATGCCGGGGCATCACCTTAGGGATTCTGATGAAGAAGCTTTGAGTCAAGATCAGAACTTCAAAAGAAGCAACAGAGCCCTTCAGAACAGTACTCACCAAACGATTATCCTAAGGGCTAATTTTAACTTGGCAAGGTTTCTAGTGATCTTTTCCCTTTTGCTTATATATCATTCCCAGTTATGGGGGTCAATGGGCTTAAGGCTAGGAGTAAATGCACCCAAACAGTCCTTTATTGTATGGGATTCTAGGGAAAAAGAGGGCATTTTCTGCTGAATTTAAGTGCAAATTTGAGATATTTCAAAACATTCATGTTTTTCTGATTTTGATAGTCAGATTATCTTTATTTTGGAACATGGAAGGAGAGAAGGGAAGTGGATACAAAGGACAATAATAACCCATTAAAAACTCACCTGCCCAAGCTCCTGGATCCAAGTGAGCAAATTTTCTTCCAGGCATATTTGGCCTATACATACATATTTAATTATTTAATCTCCCTGTGTGGGTGTTTTTTTTTTAAACTCAAAGCTGTAGTTAAGGCTTTCCTACATTGTTGCAAGCTCCATGTTAACAGTTCTTTTCAAGGATGGTACACCTAGATATATTGAAAAGCAAATAGCTCAGCAGAAACATTTAAATGGCTCGTCTTAATGTTCTGAAGTTCAGTGCAGCTATGAGTTTGGAAACCTGCAGGTGAAGAATGTCCTTTCTCTTCTGTCTTCTTCTTGCTGTTTAAACGGAGACTTGGAATCCATTTTTAGATGAGTGATGTAGGCTGTACCTTGTTGCAGAGCTTCTTGCCAGGAATGATGGCACTCACCTCCTACATGAGCTCATGGTGTGGAAGTCATTGCCAGGCACAAGTCCCATTTTTCCATGATGATATAAGCCACCATATCCATGATGTAGTCTTAGCTCATGTTGGTAAGGCTCTGGTTATAAACATAATTTTTAATGACTGTTCTGTCCACTCTAGGTTCCTGGTTGCAAACAACAACATGAATGGCTAATTAAATTAATTAACTTAAAATTCAAATTAATGTAAAGGTGTTAATCTCTTGGAGGGCACGAGAGCCAGGCCTGAGGAATATACAGCTCAAATTATAGCCCCAGGGTGCTTCAGGAACTTAACCGCACCTCTGACTTTGGGGATGGAGCACTGCTGCTCAACCCTCTGTCACTGCCCTTCTGGACATCTCTCTGTGCCACAACACACTACCCTCAGCAGAATGGATTACTTTGTAGACACCTCTTTTTTCTCTCCACAATTTTGAATTGGAATTTTGTTAAGAGTGAATCTGACACACAAGAGGAACATACGACACACCTCCATGCCCTAGCTGCAAGGGAATGTGGAAAAACAAGTCGGTGACTTCTAACTTAGGAACAGAGAAATTTTGCCCCTATATAAAGGCTCTTTGGAAGGAATGATGCTAAAGCTGAAACTCCAGTACTTTAGCTACCTTATGCGAAGAGTTGACTCATTGGAAAAGACTCTGATGCTGGGAGGGATTGGGGGCAGGAGGAGAAGGGGACGACAGAGGATGAGATGGCTGGATGGCATCACCAACTCGTTGGGCGTGAGTCTGAGTGAACTCCAGGAGTTGGTGATGGACAGGGAGGCCTGGCGTGCTGCAATTCATGGGGTTGCAAAGAGTTGGACACGACTGAGCGACTGAACTGAACTGAACTGAACTGAAAGGCTCTTTTCTAAATAATTTAGTATTATTTATTTTTGGTTGTGCTGTGTCTTCCTTGATACATGTGGGCTTTCTCTAGTTGTGGTGAGCAGGGGGATACTCTTCATTGTGGTACACAGGCTACTCACTGCTGTAACTTCTCGGGTTGTCGAGCACATGCTCTAGAATGTTCGGGCTTCAGTAGCTGTGGCATATGAAATCTTCCCAGACCAAGGATGGAACCTGTGTTTCCACACTGACAGGCAGATTCTTATCCACTGTACCACTTATCCACTGTATCCACTTCCCTTTAAAGATTCTTCATAAGCTACTGGGCAGAGAAAAAGTCTAACAAAGCCCCAAACAACTGTTTAATGCTTTATTGTATAAATGTTTCATAATATAATTAATCATTACTGTTGAAAATTAGGGCTACTAAAGGAAATATATCTTTTTAGTCATGTTTATTGAGGTGTAATTTACATATGGGGCTTCCCAGGTGGCTCTGTCATAAAGAATCTGCCTGCAGCACAGGCGAAGCGGGTTCGATCCCTGGGTCAGGAAGATCCCCTGGAGAAGGGCATGGCAACCCACTCCAGTTTTCTTGCCTGGAGAATCCCATGAACAGAAGAGCCTGGCCAACTAGATACAGTCCATAGGGTTGCACAGAGTCGGACACAACTGAAGCCACTTAGCACGCATGCATGATAAGGATATGTTTAACTTTATAAGAAACTGCCCATCTGTTTTCTAAAGTGGACATCCTGTTTTGGGTTCCCACCAGCAGTGTATGAGAGTTCTAGCCGCATCCTCCCCAGCATTCAGTCTTGTTTTCATTTTAGCTATGTTGCTGCTGCTGCTGCTGCTGCTAAGTCACTTCAGTCATGTCCGACTCTGTGTGACCCCATAGACGGCAGCCCACCAGGCTCCCCCGTCCCTGGGATTCTCCAGGCAAGAACACTGGAGTGGGTTGCCATTTCCTTCTCCAGTGCATGAAAGTGAAAAGTGAAAGTGAAGTCGCTCAGTCGTGTCCGACCCTCAGCAACCCCATGGACTGCAGCCTACCAGGCTCGTCCATACATGGGATATTCCAGGTAAGAGTACTGGAGTGGGGTGCTATTGCCTTCTCCATTAGCTATGCTAATATGTGTTAAAAATAATATTGATGCTAATCTTTGATGGAATTCCAGGACAGAAAATAAATACAACATAGGAATCTCAGTGAAAAATCATTCTCTATGTTCCCCCTTCTTCCCCTTCGCTTGACTATTCTTGCTCCCTATTAACATTCCTTATAAAGTCTCACTTCCTTGGGAACAGGAAGAGAAATACGGAGTAGACGCCGTAGAGTTAGGAGAATACGTCATAGCTGGTTACTTGGCCAGTCCAAAAAAATGTTCCATGTGAGAAAAGGTACTTAGGAAAGAGCCAGAAGACCTGTCTTGTACCATATTTTTATTTATCAAAAAAGCCCTTAATTTTTGCATGTGGAAAAGAAGAAGTAAAACCCACCTGGAAGTCCAAAAAGTAGTGTCTATATATGCACTCTCTCTTGAGCCTGTTGTTGACTTTGGATAGTCTTTTAATTTTTCTAGCTTCTAGATCTCTCCTTTATATTGAATCTGCTCATCTGGGTTGTGGTTTGGCTCAGTTCCTGGTTTCTGCCCCATTGCTTATCCATTGTCTTTCCCGCCTTGAACAACCCTTAATACCATACTCACTGACTCCGCTGGCTTCAGACTTGCTAGTGTCAGCATTTAGACACTTGTGATTGGCTTCAGACCCAGCCATATCTTCAAGTTTCCACCCAACCCTTGCTTGGGACTTGACATTATTGATGACTTGGTTGGAAACACCAGTGTAAATCAAATTTATGGATGCTGTAAAGCCAGAAGTATAGCTAATATGTAGGATGACAGAATTAGGACAAAGAATGTTCCCATAGGTTGGAACGAAGAACTGAAACTAATAAGGCAAACTGTAGCTGAATGATGTTCTGAACTTAGTTTTAAAACTCAGCTGCACAAGTGTGAGATGGGAAGTCATGTGTTAGTTCTGCCATGTATGGAAATGACATAAGGTTTAAACAGACTACTTCCATGTGACTCATTGGAGTGTGCAGTAAGTGGGACTGCCGAAAATAACTGAACGTGGGCTGAAGCTTCATTACCAGAGTGAATTGGTCAAAGTGGACATGATCTCACTTTACACCACCTGTCAGACCACACTTGGAATATATAGGGTCAGTTTTGGGTCACACATGCTAAGGCAGATAAAGACAAACTGGAGTGTATCCACTTTCATTTCCCATCACAGTCTGGTTTCTGTCTCACCAAGGTACTAGTGACATTTTTGTGAGCTAGTGGACACACTTCATGCCTTTTCCTATTTGACCTTGCTGCACATTTGACTCATGGACCACTCCTGCCTCCCTCAAGTTGTCTTCTCTTTGGTTTCTTGTCATTTATATCCTTTTCCTCTCCCCCCACCCCCACCCCCTACTTATCTCACTGTGAATTTTTCTCCTTCTTTGATACAAACATGTGTGTTCCTTAAGCTTCCCACTTTTCCTTCTTTAGATTCCCCAAAGGAGATCTATCCATTGCTGGAGCTTCAATTACCAAATGATTGCCATTGATTGACTCCCAGATCCCTATTTCTAGCCTTGATATTTTTTGCAGTCTTTTTCTATGTTTGTTTGTTTGTTTGTTTGGTGAGAATATTTGATCAATAAATGCCGAAAATTCAACAAAAAGTCTCTAAGGAGAATGATAAAATGCCAAAAGGAGATAGATATCCGAAAGTAGGACAAATCTAGTGGAAATTATTTGCAGTCTGGGAGCCTTTTAGATGTTTAACCATTGAAGTATTTGCTTTGCCTGAATCACATTCTGGAAAGAGGTGCTTTCTTGCAGGAATTAGGGAAGGGTTAGTAAGTGGAGAGGGAATGTTGGTGAGTCCCACTTCTAGAAATAAGGCAGTGGGCTGACAGTGAACCAGCCTTCCTTTTACTTTCTCAAAAGGAGTAAAAAATGGTAGACCTGGAAGCTTACATCTAAGGACTTAACTTTTATGTAACTTTTAGAGTTTTTACTTTTTTATTTCATGTATCTTCCCCACAGTGCTTGAAAGCAAAAACTTTACTATAAAAAATGCTCTTTGTTTCTCTTTGAAGATAACAAGAAAAGGGGAAAGGGACAAAAATGTGCCTTCCTCTGGGCTGGGGAGAGAAGATTTTTGAGAGAAAGAGTGCTAGGCTAAGTGCCTGTGTATGTGCCAAGTCACTGCAGTTGTGTTCAGTTCTTTCCAACCCCATAGACTGAAGCCCACCAGGCTCCTCTGTCCATGGGATTCTCCAGGCAAGAACACTGGAGTGGGTTGCCCTGCCCTCCTCCAGGGGATCTTCCCATCCCAGGGATCGAATCCACATCTCTGCGTCTTCTGCATTGGCAGGTGGATTCTTTACCACTAGCGCCACCTGGGAAGCTCATTAGGCCCTGAGGTAGACAAAGGCTATTGAGGGAGAAAGGAAAAAGGAAAACACAAGGAACTAGCTTGTAATTGAGCTGTGAAAAGACTCAACAGAGGAGCTCAAAGCCGTATTACATAAAAAGAGGTGAATTGGGGGATATTTAGTCTGGAAAAGTCATCTCAGTTATTTGGAGATGTTTGAAATCTGTCAGGAGGAAAAGAGGTTAGAATGTTGTATATTTCCCTGATGGAAAAAATTGGACCCATGGGATGGAAATTATAGTTGAGGATGGTGGCAGAGGAGGAGTGGAACATGAGAGTAATATTTTTGCTCTCCAACCATCAGAGTCATCTGAAAACAAAATAGTTTCCTTTGGGAGATAGTGATTTTCCCATCCCTGGAGGATGACCAAAAGCAGGAGGTTTTAAAGGGGAAATGCAAGTACTGTGGATGCATTTGCATTCAATGAACATTTGATGTCTTCCAACCCTAAGAGTCTATGCTTCTATGAACATATTGAGACTCTAGGCATACAGGAAAAGCTCCATTTCTTTTAAAAGTCATGAGTCAAAACATATGAGAAATCACTAAAAATGTCTTCATTGTACATGTTTAAAGTGCCAAAATCAGTGTTGTCAGCATAAAAGCCAAAGGAATTCGGAGGAAGAAGGCTTGAAATGATGGCAGGGAGCACAAAGTGAGTCCTGATGTGGTCCTGTGTGTGTGTCGGACAGACAAGAAAAGAAAGGACATTCTTGGTGAGGTGGCATGCTACCAGATGTAAGCCCCGAAACCATTTATTCAACCTTCATGAAAATTTTAAAAGAAACCCATGAGTCACTGCTGCTGCTACTGCTAAGTCGCTTCAGTCATGTCCGACTCTGTGCGACCCCATAGACGGCAGCCCACCAGGCTCCCCCGTCCCTGGGATTCTCCAGGCAAGAACACTGGAGTGGGTTGCCATTTCCTCTCCAGTGCAGGAAAGTGAAAAGTAAAAGTGAAGTCGCTCAGTTGTGGCCGACTCCCAGCAACCCCATGGACTGCGGCCCACCAGGGTCCTCCATCCATGGGATTTTCCAGGCTAGGTACAACAATATTCTAGCAAGAAAGCTGGAAGGGCAAAATCTGATACAAGTGCTCTTAAAATGTTATATCCTGAGGATCATCCTTTTCCAGGGAAAAGGAGAGGGATTAGGAATATTTACAAATCAGCTATCATAGAGTTACAAAGAATACAGAATATTAACCAGGTGGGATAAATTTTCAAGTAAAATTTATCTTTACTTGTTTTGTGGTTGGTTTTAAAATGTGTTTATTTTCCTTTTGAGGAGGACTATAACATTATATCATAGAGTTACAAAGAATACAGAATATTAACCAGGTGGGATAAATTTTCAAGTAAAATTTATCTTTACTTGTTTTGTGGTTGGTTTTAAAATGTGTTTATTTTCCTTTTGAGGAGGACTATAACATTTTCTATAGAAAATAATGTTATTGACATGTTTGTTGGAGAGAATGGTGCTTGTTTCAGATCAGATCAGATCAGATCAGTCGCTCAGTCGTGTCCGACTCTTTGTGACCCCATGAACCGCAGCACGCCAGGCCTCCCTGTCCATCACCAGCTCCCGGAGGTCACTCAGACTCACACCCATCAAGTCAGTGATGCCATCCAGCCATCTCATCCTCTGTCGTCCCCTTCTCCTCCTGCCCTCAATCCCTCCCAGCATCAGAGTCTTCTCCAATGAGTCAACTCTTCGCATGAGGTGGCCAAAATACTGGAGTTTCAGCTTTAGCAACATTCCTTCCAAAGAAATTCCAGGATTGATCTCCTTCAGAATGGACTGGTTGGATCTTCTTGCAGTCCAAGGGACTCTCAAGAGTCTTCTCCAACACCACAGTTCAAAAGCATCAATTCTTCGGCGCTCAGCCTTCTTCTTTATATGAAGCTAAATACTGCTTGGCACGAGTTAAATTTTCTCACTCACCTGGCATAATTAACATGTTTATCATGACCAATGACCTTGTTATAATTAAGCAGTATATAAAGTATATATTGCTAAGATGGGAAGGAATCTCTTTTAGACATTTTTTCTTACTAGGTTTTAAATTTAAAAAAAAAAAAAAAAACAAACACCAACCAACTTTTATGGCCTTCCCTGGTGGTCAAGTGTTTAAAATTCTGCCTGCCAACGCAGGGGACAAGGGTTTGATCCCTGCTCTGGGACGATTCCACATGCCCTGAAGCAAATAAGTCCAGGAGCCATAACTGCTGAGCCCCCAAGCCAAACTTACTGAAGCCCAGGTGCCTAGAGCCCATGCTGCACAAGAAGAGAAGCCATCACAATGAGAAGGCCGTGCACTACAATGAAGAGTAGCCTCCACTCCCTGCAGCCAGAGAAAGCCCGCATGCAGCCACGAAGACCCAGCACAGCCAAAAATGAATTAATAAGTAAATCTTTTTAAAAAAAAAAAAACTTTTAAATAAGAGACTCATTTTCCAAACAAATGCAAAAGCCAAAATTCTTTGATAGGTCAAAGTTAGAGTTGGGAATGATGGTGTTTTGTTCATCTAGTAGAGAATGGGGCTAAAGCAGGGCACAGACATTGGGGAAGAATGTGAGAGAGGCCAGCGCTGGCTGTGTAAGTGTTTATAGACAGTGTCCTATGGAGACAAGAGCATGGTTTTAGAATCAAACAGGAGTCATGTGAATGCTGCTGAGGCAGGTTGATTGCATCGATGTCCCAGCTAATGGCTTCCCTGAACTCAGGCACAATGCGGTGTGTGACTGCAGCAATTCCATCCCTGAATCTCACCCCACCTTGTGACTGGCTTTGGTCAGTGGAACATGGCAGAAGTGATGTTGCACCAGTTCTGAGCTTTTTGCCTCTTCTCCCTCTCTCCTTTTCTCTTCTTGGCTTCTGCAACAGGAATGAGCCTGCACCAGCCTGCTGAAATATGGGAGACCACACGGAGAGGAGCCCAGCCGCCCAGCAACGGACAGGCCACACCAGTGGACAGCCAGCCACCTCCCACACCTGTTGGGGGAGTCAGACAGGATGATAGGAGCTGTCTCCCTGGTGCTTGACTCGTAGCCTTCTGAGCAGTAATAAATGCTTCCTATTTTAACCACTGACTTTTGGAGTGGTTTCAGTTTTGTAGTGATTGCTAAATGATACTCCTGGGTCAACTAGATACTAGCTGTGTAACCTTCAGAAATTGCATCACTCCTTTGAGCCTCATTTTACTCAATGTGGACAACAGCCTTTCAATGTGGGGGCTGTTGTTGCCATTTTACAAACAAATTCTTTTAAAGGTTAAGTGGTTAGCCCCAGTTCAGACAATTAGTTGACACCCATACAATTTTCTCATAAAGGAACTCAGGGCAAACCAAGTTCCCAGTCTATAGGTAAACTTGGTGAAGAATTCTGAATCGTGACCTGAAAGGTAGAAAGGCTCATTAATATTAACAGTATTTCCTTAAACTGAATAATTGAAAATGTCAATGGCGAAAAGATAACCCACAAACTGAATGTAATGCTGGCAGGGACTGTTTATCACTCTGTTCCCAGGGTCTGGCAGAGTCTGTGGTACGTTAGTAGATATTGATAAGTATTTTGTGGGAAAAAAAAAATCCATGAATGAATCTGGACGTTACATGAAAAACATAATTTATCCTAAACTCTGGATAAAAATTTAAAGTTCAAAACTTGAAGCCTGCAACAGACAGAAATGAAGATGCCTTCATTTTCCCCTCACAACATCACTCTCAAACCAGTGTACAGAAAGAACTGTCCCCCACGTGACCTGGGCAGCAGCACAGAACAGGGTCGAGCAGGGAGCAGGGTGGGTTGAAGGCCTTAGCTTCAGAATCACCTCAATGTCTTGTAGACATTCTGCAAAACATAAGCCTCACCTGGTTCCTACCCCAACAATTCCACTTGGAATTGCTAATGCAAAGCGAACCCGTCCCAATACATATACATACCCCTCTGTATAGGGACCAGATGGGTAGGGCAGGAAAGGATCTTGATAAAAAATTTCTTCAGAGTATCTGGAGGTAGCTGGATTGTTTTAGAGTTTCATTGGTTTATGTTTTAACTAAGAGGTCCAACTGCTGTTACAAGTTACCACAAATATAGTGGTCAAAAACAACACACATTTAATATCTTACAGTTGTGGAGGTTAGAACTATAACACAGGTCTCACTGAGCTAGTATCAGTGAGCAGGCAGGTCTGCATTCCTTTCTTGAGGCTCTATGGGAAAATCCATCTCTGCCTTTTCCGGTTTCTTGAGGTCGACTCATTCCTTAGATTGCTCCCCTGTCCCATCAAGTAAGTCATGATTAAATCAATAGAGCCCTCTGATTTCCTTCCATTGTCACAGCTCCAACTGTAACTCCTGACCACAGCTCCCTCTAATGGTTCTGCCTGCTGGATTTTGGATTTTAGTTCATGAAGAAGTCAAAAAGGCAAGAAACAAAGGGCAAACTTAATAGGTTCAACAATCAGACCTGCCCTTTCTTGAGCAGAGTCCTCAGTTGTCACTTCTGCCAGAACCCTTCCTCCTCTTCTCACAGAACCACCATTTGCATCTCAGCTTTCCCAACTGGACTGAATTTCCTAAAATCAGGGACTACATCTTCTTCCCTGCTTCCTATCCAATCTCAAGAGGAGGGCTTTCTAGAAGGAAGATGCTGCCCATTAATTCTCAAGCATTTGCTCATGCATTACAGACTCGGGCACCATTCAGGGGTAAAATTCTTGACCTTTTTGCATTGTTAACCTCTTAAGGACCTCAGGAAAACTCAGTGGAGGCTGCTGTCCCCAAAACTAGGAGGTGGCTCATAGTAGCTTGATTTGGAGGCAGTTTGGCTCTGACTTGCCCTCCCAGAGGGATGAGTATGCAAAAACACATGATCAAGTCTCATCAGTAAAACAGAACTATCTATGTAGACTGAGGGTGGGTAAACTTCCCAGAGTCAGATTCTTAATATGTGCTAAGGGATCACTGACTGTTATCTTCACTTGTTTCTTCCTCTGTGATTGGGGATATTTATTCAACATTTCTCGAGCGCTTGCTTTCTTTAGGGACCTATGCTCTGCTAAGGATACAAAGATTAAAGGCAGGATCCCTGCCCCAGGGCACAGGTCAGGTGGACGACTGCAGCAGAGAGGATGACTAGAAGTAGACAAGTACATTTGGCTGGGAGAGTTCAGCAAAGCATTATTGGGGGTAGGAGCCAGGTGGGGAAACTGGCCTGACATGTCCTCTCACAGGAAAAATAGGAATTGGTTAGATGGGGAAAGGAGGGACAGATATTCTTGACAATGGATATGCCAAAGGATGAGAGATGCTCAAGCTGGAGTGGCTCCAGGCCTGTGAGGAGAGAAGAGCTGTTAGTTGACTCCTCCCGAGACCTCCATCACTTCCATCCTGGCCACACCGGATGAACAGACAACCTAAGAAACAGACATGCAAAAGTGGTTTCTTGATCCCCCTCACCTCCAATTCCAATCTGATTATTGACCCAAAGTAGAAATTCTGGAGGAGCCACCAGAAGTTTGCTATGGAAGGAGGAGATGGAGGGAAGCTTATGCCACACCAAGTGTCCCCATCACTGCTGGACACGATTTCTCCAACATGCCTCCTCTCTTGCCTGAAGCTGATGGTGTAAAGTTAAAGCTGAGATCATAGAAAAGTCTTCTGCCAAGTGAAGAAGCAAACACCCATTCTGAGCTCTCCCTGGCTGCGTCCACCCTGAGAATTTGAGTTTTGTGATATGAGATCATGTCCATCGTACATACTTCTGTGTCTTCTACACCCACTAGAGCACCTGCATACAACAGATGCACAATCATTGTTTTTCAGATGAATGAATTTATGGATGAATGAGCAACTGTGGATACTGGTGAGTAAATATTGCTTTGTTTATAATTACAGAAAGAATGGATATATTGCTCAGCGTTGCCCACTGAAAACAAATTTGTTTGAACAGCAATTCAAATACATCAAGAGTAATTGCCCATTACTATATTATAGACCTAATCTGATTCCCACTGAAATTAGCATATGCATTTTAAAAGCATGATTACAACGGACAGTAAGTGACTTCCCTGTGGATTCCTTCCTGATGGCAGAAAAGTAAAATTCTGTCCTACACTGACTCACTTTTCCTTCTCTGAGGAGTTCCACCCAGCTCAAGTATGACATTTGCTTAAAAGATGAAAACAGCCCCATTCCAAATAAATATGACGTCTGGACACTTTTTCAAGGACAAACATTTTATTGCAATATAGGCACTTGGCAGGGTAAATATGTGGTTACAAAGTGGTTTATGTTTATTTGCTTTATATAGTGACCATAAAAACCAATCCACAGTGTAGATCTCCTTATTGAGGTTGCAGACTTCAGAAGCAAATTGTAAAACCCACGTGTTTTTGGTAAAGAAGGTATATGTAACTGACTTTTTCACCGAGTGAAACTGTATTATTTATTTTTGTCAGTGATGTCTTTCTCTTCCCCAAATTAAACTTGCTAGGTTAGCATACATCATTTAGCACTTTTTATAAAGAAATAAAATCACTTATCTGAGAGAATTGTGGAACCCTTTGAAATCACTAATCTGAAGGTTTTGAAACCAGACTTGAGAATCTCTGTAGTAAAATGCAGAAGATGGAGCATGAAGACCCATAGTTCTTCATACTCAGTCTCTTTCTAAAAATTTTGAACAAGCTGGAATCTTTTCCTTGTTGTCTCCAAAATGCATTTTTTTGGAAATGAGTTTACTCTGAATAATGCAAGACACTACTGACTCTGCTCTAAGCTGCAAAGGAAAACCTGATAAGCAAATTCGTTTTTAAGGAAAATATTCTTTCTTTGTGAAAGGTCAATAAAACATAACTAGTCATGGAATTTTTGCCAAAAGCCATGTCTTGAGGTTTTATGCATTTCAAAGAAATTTGTCCATAGGAGAGAGCCCCTGAGCAGCTTGCAGAGGCTTTTCCTGCTGCTTACTTAAATCACAATAACCTTGCTCCAACCTGGAAACCACTGAAGCAATCTAGACAAGTCTGTATCAAAAGCAAGAGAAACTCCCAGTAATAGGAAACTATTCCACTCAACATGTGAAAATAAGGAAATTTTAATGCACTTTAATTTCCTGTTCCATCATCAAATGGAACAGTCACCTGACTTAATCTAGTGGATGTGTCTTTTGTGAAATATGTACAGAAAAACTCTGTGTTCTCAGCTCCATACTTCCTCTTAATCTCTGGTCTCCTCTAGACATGGGTAGACACTGATGTTCATCCATCCAATGAAGTGACAGGTACTGTCGTTTAGGGTTGGAAAAATCTCTCAGCTTTCCAAGGGGGCCAGGAGCCCTGAGGTGAGCAAAAGGGAGGAAGCCAGAAGCTTCTACGTGGGCTTAGCCTGTGCCAGGACCTCCTTGATTGCTGATCACCATTCTCCCTGAGAGAAAGGCAGTCCTTGGGGAGGCTGGGCACTGTTCCTTTGGCTCTCGGTCTCACTGGGCAGTGCATCAGACCATTTGGCCACTTGCCTTTTGGACTTTGGACTTGATTTAAGGGAAGACTCCCAAGGGCAAAAAGCCCAAATAAAATATATCTCCTTGCCAGACAGCAAGCCCCAAATAGCCCCAGCACAGCGGTGTGGTTGGTGATCAGTTCTCACATTTCCTGAGAAGCCTGACACAAGCAGTTCCTTGTTACGCACTAGGGATATTAAAGTGCCTTGAGAAGCCAGGGAGCCATTATTCAAGGCTGTGTGTGCAGGAAGTACACAGGATGACCAAACCCTAGCGCCTGTCCTTGAAGGAAGGGGCCCCTGGAAGAGACAGGAAGTAAACATAATTGCAATATTTTGTGCCAAATGCAAGGATATGAGTGAATACGGGCATGATAAGGACCAGGGAGAGGAGTGACCTCTGCCTTCCACCTATGCTGCTGCTGATGCTGCTGCTAAGTCACTCTAGTCATGTCCAATTCTGTGCGACCCCATAGACAGCAGCCCACCAGGCTCCCAGGTCCCTGGGATTCTCCAGGCAAGAACGCTGGAATGGGTTGCCATTTCCTTCTCCAATGCATGAAAGTGAAAAGTGAAAGTGAAGTCACTCAGTTGTGTCCAACTCTTCACGACCCCATGGACTGCAGCCTACCAGGCTCCTCCGTCCATGGGATTTTCCAGGCAAGAGTACTGGAGTGGGGTGCCATTGCCTTCTCCACCTATAATGAGAGGATCTAAACATGCTAAGTGTTAGTCACTTGGTCATGTCAGACTCTTTGCCACCCCATGGACTACAGCCTGCCAGGTTCCTCTGTCCATGGAATTCTCCAGGCAAGAATACTGGAGCGGGTAGCTATTCCTTTGGCCAGGGGATCTTCCTGACCCAGGAATTGAACCCAGGTGTCCTGCATTGCAGACAGATGCTTTACCGTCTGAGCCAAGGGTGAAACAATTTAATATGAGAGTATCTTGATTATTTTTCATCCCCCATGACCCAGAAATCCAAGCAATTCTTCACAGGGAGGTGGAGAGAGAGATATTTTAATTCCTGGTTAAATGGTCAAACTGTGGACAAATTCTTTTTAAAAAAAACTGATATTAACTACTTGCTGATGATAATCAAAACAAGCTCTTAGGACAGTATGTTGAGATCTAATATTAAAATCTGTAGAAGGAAATTTCAAGATGTAGACCTGGGGCTAAAGCTTTTAGAAAATCATCTGGTATTTTTCTGAAGGACAAGAGAATACATCTTTTTAACCTTTGGCAAGAAAGTTCATTCCACCTTAACACTCACAGGTAAAGGTCATGATCCATTCAGAAGATGTATTTCCATCTATTTCCATTAAAGCAGATTCTGGGAGAAAGGAACAAAGCCATTTTCACCGCAGTATCAGTGCCTGGGACATAACAAGACTCAATTTGCTGAACAACTGAGCAAATAATTTCCATCGTTGGTAACATCTTTGGAACTTAATGATCTATAGCTTGGTTTCTCTCTTTCTTCCTTTCTCTCTCCCTTTTACTTCCCTCTTTTCTTCCTTCTTTTATTCATTTATTCACTTTATTCCTTCCTGGGAATAAACCAGGACTGTTTCAATGGAAAGAAAGAAAGTTGTCATGTTTGGAAAATCAGTATATATTTTTTTCTTTCAGATTAAATTCCTCTGGATCCTTTTATTTATGCTAGACAAGCACCTAATCTTTCTTTTTTTTTTCCTTTTGTTCTTTTTTGTTACTATGCCTAACACAGCATGTGTCATAGAATAGCTGTTCAAATAATGTTTAATTGGTCGGCTTTATGCTTGATAATTTAGCTAAGCTCTTTCTCTGCACAGTCTAAGGCTAATTTGGAAGGCTTAAACATGCCAAAGAAATTTCTTTGCCTCATCTGATGTTCTCCAAAAAGTGATTAATTAATAAGAATTAGCAAGATGAATTAGTAGGAAATTGATAGCGGCATTAGTAAGAGGCCCAGCCAGCCCCCAGACCACAGCCTTGCTCTGTTTCCGCTCAGCCTTCCTGAGATGTCTCAGGCAGATCGCTCAGGCTCTGTGGGCCGCACACAGCAGGCGGGATGGGCCGGCGTGCACCATCTCTCTTTCCTGCAGCCGGGCTGTGGACGAACGGTGAGGCTGGATTGACAGGATCTACCTTCGCATTCTCACCAAACATGAAGAAGCCTTAAAGTGCATTAGAAGAGAATGTGCAGGGTGCTTGGCTGTCTCCTCTGCCTTCCCCGCAGCCCCGTCCCACCCTGGGCCCCTCAGCCGCCTCTCACCAGCCCCCGCCCCCCCCCCCCACCCCCCGCCCCCGACACACACGCCATTACCTTTGTAATTCTTATTCAAATGCTAAAGCCATAATTCATGGGAGGACAGTTCCATTCCACAAAGGCTTGCCTCAGTGCTCCTGCCCCCTGTGAAATTCCCTCTAGCTTCATTATACAAAGTAAAGAAGTACTTCATGCTTTTTTTTTTTTTTTTTTTTTTGGTAACAACTCACAGGCACCCCCCTCCCTCTTTGGGCTGAGTTTGTTCCAAGAAAGACTTTGGCTACGTTGTCCCTTTCACTCCTCTGAAGGGGGCTCTGGGGGGTCATCTCTCTGTGTGTCTAGGGTGTCGGTATCTGCAATGTTCTCCACCACCCACTGACACTCGTGAACGGGGTCGGCCATCCTCTCCTGGGCATCCTCACTGGTGGCAGGCTGGGCTGTGCTGCAGCTCCCGCCTACCGCCTCCTCTTCCACAGAAACCTGGCTCTCCCTGGGGCTGATGGGGTCAGAATGGAACATGCCAGCTTCTAGGGACACAGCCTCAGCCTCCACAGAGCACACGGGCCCTCCTCCTTCAAGGGCGCCCAGTCCAGAGGCATCCCCTGTGAGCTCACTCTCAGCGGGCTCTCCCGCCTCTCCCACCTCGTCTGTGGGGTCTGGGCCCTGGGCCCCCTCGCTGAGCCCCCCGCAGGCTGGCTGAGCATCTGGAAATTCTCCCAGCTCCACCCCGCTGACCTCGGCCTTGGGAGCTGGACCGTGGGCCTCTCCCTCGCTGACTTCACTTTCTTCACAGTTGTCCTGACCCGAAGCAGATGCTTGACTGGCCTCTGTGTCGATTTGGGTTGCTTCCTCTTCTTTTTCAATATCTTGGGGAACAAGGGCCTCCTCATGTGTCTCTTTCTCAACCTCGAGCACAGCGGACTCCTCTGTTACTTCGGCGGTCACTGTCAGCAAATTTCTGAGCTCCTTCAAGGAGCCTGCAGCAGAGCTGGGCTCTGCATCTTCCTGGGTGGGTTCTCGGTCCTCAGGAGTCTTTTCCAACTCCGGCTGTGACAAGTGTGTGCCCAGGGTGCCTGCTGTCACCTCTGTAGCCACCAGATTCACAACTGGGCCATCTATACTTGAATCAATGACCTGCCTGTCCCCATCTGGGGGAGGGATGGACACAGGGAGGGAAAGGTCTTCTTCTCTGGCCGATGGACTAGGGACCTCTGGCTGTTCCATCTCCCCTGCCTCCTGGAACACCTCATTACTCAGGATCTCACTCTCTGAAACTCCAGGGAGAACGGCCGAGGCTCTCCTGGCGGGGCTGGCCTGGTTTGACCCCGCAGGAGTTTTTAGATCAGTGAGGCTGGACACGCTTTCACTGGGCAAGGCCATGTTGTCTTCAAACAAATTGTGTTTCTTCAGGATAGCAGCCTCCTTTATCACTGAGAGATACCAGAAAGCAAAACATAATGTTAAAACCTTGCCCTGACTAATCTGGAATTTCTGATTTTATCCAGAAGCTAAACTTCCCTCTCAGCTTTTCTAACCATCTGAATTTCCCAATTTCAAATTCCAGCTTACATCCAACCCTTTTTCAGGAAGCTTTCCCTGATGACCAGAGCCCACAGACTCATTCCAAACCCTGGACCTCTGTAATGTTCACTCATTCATTCCTCCGCTCACTCATTTATTCAAACAGCACACTTTTACTGGACATCAACTATGGGACATGCTCTAAGAATCCAAAGATGAATGAATAACACATGCCCTTGGCTTTCAAAGAGGTCAAATCTACTACCATCATTGGTATCACCCTTGGAGGCCCCACCACATCTCATTAGCTGCTAGTGTGTGCAGTGTGTCTACTTTGACTGACACTCCTTTAGGGCAGGACAGGCCCTTATTTTCTCTGCTTTTACACTCAGTACAGTCCTGAATGTGTAAAGAGTCCTTAGTACCGAGCCTGCAGAGAGAACCTTATGACCTGCAGTGTCCAAACTAAAGGCCTCTGTCCATCAGGCTCAGTCCTAGAGGCCCTGAGAGGAGTAAAATCAATAATAGCAACCATTTCCTCCACATCCTCTCCAGAATTTATTGTTTGTAGGTTTTTTTGATGATGGCCATTCAGGTCAGCGTGAGGTGATACCTCATTGTAGTTTTGATTTGCAGTTCTCTAATAATTAGCATAATTGACGTAGCAATTGAGCATCTTATCTTGTATTTGTTGGCTATCTGTACTGTACAGCACAGGGAATTCTACTTAACAGTGCTGCGGAGACCTGAATGGGAAGGAACTCTAAAAGGGAGGGAATATGTGTAAATGTACAGCTGATTCATTTTGCTGTACGGTAGGGACTAACGCAACACCGTAAAGCAACCATCCTCCAATAAAAATTAATTTTAAAAAATAACGACAACCAGCAGCTGACGTTTTTGACCATCAGCCTCTACCTCTGTCTGTGTAGGTTGTACAGTGCCCAGCAATCTCACACCCCAGGGGATACCATTCACATCACAGATTTGTGTATTCAGCAATTTTCCAGCAGGCTGCAGTAGCATGTCCTGCTCAAACCAAACCAGTATATCGGGCCGATTTTTTGACAGAGAGCAGTCCGCCATCTGGAGGAAGAAAGCTTTTTTCCTAATTCGCCCAAGGGTGCTGTGGTGGACTGGCAGTGGCCTTGAATGAGCGAGCCCCTTTTCCTATGCAGATACTGAGATGACATCTTTGTATTCCTTATCTCATTGGATGAGCTACTTTGACCTCGGCCTTGTGCTTGGCCAGCTTTCTTTGTGGAGACCAGATATGTTTCAAGCCTATAGTTTTAGGGACAGCCCTCTCCTGTGTATTTCTATCAGTTTTCCTACCTACACTCCTATCCTGAGCAGGGCCTGATTCCATGGGATACTGGGAGCCAGAGTCCTAATGGGACTCGCCAAGGACAGAGTCACAGCCCAGTGTATTTTGTCTGGCTGAGTGGAGGTGAGGAATGTGCTGAGAGAGCAGAGCAGCTGGGAAGCCCCGCTGCTGAATCACCTGCTCCAGGCTGGGGAGGCGTTGTAAGCCTGTGGCCAAGAAGAGCTCTTTTTCCTTTGTTCTATCTGGAACAGCCGGAGAAGGCCAGCTGTTCATGAGACACCCTAGGTTAATCTCTCTAACCTTGGTTTTCTCATCTGAAAAATGAAGCTTAAAATTCCCAGTTCACAGAGTTCTTATTTGGATTGAAAGCGAAATAATATCTAACAGGCCAGTGGAATGTGAGCCAAACTGCAACCGCTCAGCGGAGGTCAGCGGCCCTCGCTTCTTCAGTCCCTTGTCCTCTGTCTCCCCAGCTCTTGGTGTCAATTTCCTCTTCCCCTTTCATTCTTGTGGACAAAACCTAGCTGCCCCTGTGGGGTCCCCATCAGGGAGGCACCCCTCTATCTAGAGCTTTCTCCAGCACCAGGGAAACCTTCCATACCTTTCAGACTTTCATCTAGGAGGATCTGATGTAAAATCTCCTCGTAGACATTTTCAACATGGATCATATTGGTGTGATCCGCAAAGATGTACTGCTCATATTTCTGAAGCTCCTGGAGAAGGAGAGATAAGAAGATAAAGGGGACAACACATGAGACACCAGTTTGCAGAGGAGCTCTGGAAAGGGCAGCTGTCCTTCTTGCTCCCCCTTGGAGTGCGAAGCCTTGGTCACCTGCTTCCTTCCCCCAGACACCATGCCCTGGACTGGGATCACACTCTGTGCCCTTCGAGGGGGCAGACACCAGAGACCCTGATGATCTCAAGGCCTTGTCAGTGGGTCTGGACATTTCCTTCTTTTTCTTCTTTTTTAATGCCAACAGTACTTTACTAAGGTGTAAGATATACCAAGAAAAATCCACACATTTTAAAAGTAGAGCTCAATGACTTTAAATATATAAATATACTCAGATAACCATAACCCAGAACAAGGTGAACATTTCCATCACCCCTATACCTTTTTCCAGTCTAGATTACTCACCAAGAGCTTAAGCTCTGATGTTGTGTCTATCACACTAGATTAGTTTTTCTTGTTATTTAACTTTATATAAATGGAATCCTGCACTCCTTTTTTGTGTTTGTTTTTTGAGATTCATCCATGTTGCTACATGTATCAGTAGTTCATTATTTTTTTACTGATAAATGGCACTCATCATATGAACAAGCTAACTATATTCCTACTGCTTGATATTGACTGTTATGAACATAGTTGCTATTGATGTTCTTGTGTATGATTTTGTGGATTTAGGGCTTACTTGAGTGTATACCTAGAAGTGAGATTGCTGGGTCCTAGAGTAGATGTCTGGAGAAGGCAGTGGCACCCCACTCCAGTACTCTTGCCTGGAAAATCCATGGACGGAGGAGCCTGGTAGGCTGCAGTCCATGGGGTCGCTAGAGTCGGACACGACTGAGCGACTTCCCTTTCACTTTTCACTTTCATGCATTGGAGGAGGAAATGGCAACCCACTCCAGTGTTCTTGCCTGGAGAATCCCACGGACAGAGGAGCCTGGTGGGCTGCTGTCTATGGGGTCGCACAGAGTCGGACACGACTGAAGCGACTTAGCAGTGGCAGTTAGCAGAGTAGATGTCCGGAGAAGGCAATGGCAACCCACTCCAGTACTCTTGCCTGTAAAATCCCATGGACGGAGGAGCCTGGTAGGCTGCAGTCCATGGGGTTGCTAAGAGTCGGACATGACTGAAGTGACTTAGCAGCAGCAGAAGCAGAGTAGATGTATGTTTAACTCTTAGGATGTGTCCCGTTCTCAGGTGTGGAGAATCCCTAGTCACAGACTCTTGAGAAACAGTCTCCTCTTCCCTTCCAACTGGTCCTGAAACTCCGTGATTCTAAGACAATCCAGGCATCACACAAAATCCTTCAACACTTCTTGCTTTCCAAGGGTCTCCACGTGGCTTGCCTTTTATCGGCATGAGGTCAAGGAAGGGATCAAAATGAGCCAAGTCATGTCCTTGTGATTAGCTCCACAATGCTTGCACCGGACAGTGCAGGATGGGGGCTCCTGACCCCTGGTTCTTAGAGAGCCAGGCTCTTAGCAATGGGATTCGCTTTTGCCTGGAGGGAGGAGATTTATAGCAGGCCATCAGAAGCCACCCCATTCAGACTCTCAGAGCCAGGACAGGGGGATCTGTAGCCCAGGACGGGATCCCAGTGGGTAATAATGGTACCCCTCTCTACCCACCCTAGGGAAAGCCACAGGTTTAAACAGACATGAGCTTCCATGACCCTGAGAGGGTCTGTGAGATAAGACTGACTCACAGATAGGGCCACATGGGCAGAGCGCAGTTCAGGGACTGCACACTGCCCTGGACTGGCTGTGGGGCCCTGGGCAAGCCAGCTCTCGGCTCTGTGCCTCTGTCTTCCTCTGCAAAACGAGGTGTGTGTCTTTCATCTCCTCACGTGATCTTCCACTCCTTAGTTCCCTATTATTCATCCCTTGGGACTGGGAGAAAACATGGCTCTGGTAAGTCCTCTCCGTCCGCATAGGCAGAGCTGGGCACCCTCTTCTGAACTCGGCCACTTCTCTTCCCCACAAAGCTCCTGCCATGCTCATCGCAAAGTGCACTCTGTGCCTGTCTGCTGTCTCTAGGCTGTGAAGCCCAGGACAAAACAGGGACACTGGTTGGGCACGTGCCTGGATCATGCTCATACATGTTTGCTGAATAAACAGCAGGCCTTTGAAGTGTCAACCAGCTAAGTAATTGTGTGGAAAAGAATCATTCCGAGGGGCACTTATCCTGTTGTGATGTGCACAACTTTACAAAGCAGGTTTTCTATATTGAATTGACTGAATTGTGACACATATTAATTTCCTGGATCTGTTAAATCGGAATTAAAAAAAAATCTCCCCAGGCAATTCTAATGTGCAGCCTGGGTTAAGTACCGCAGATCTTAGAACCAAGGGAACTACACTCTAGTAAACTAAAGAATCTTTGCCTGAAGCAAATGCTCCCCTAGTTCACCCTCTCTGTAAATCCAGATGTTTTTAAATTTCTTGGTACTGATACACTATTCCTCATTACTGGAAATGCCAGGCCTCAATTTCTCTCCAAACCGGTCTCTCTTGATTAAAAATCACAAGGGCCTCTTAGAGATTTGGTATAATTCTGCAGATGGCTGGAGAGAGAGGAGCATACAGGAAGAGAGTTTTGTTGTTTTTTTTTTAACCCTTCACCTCTCTTGGGAGGACGTGGCTCCAAGGCCCCCACATTGCTTTTGGGATTGGAAAAGAAAAATACCCTACACAGAACGTCTGCATGCAGACGTGTCCAAGGTGGACCGAGTCATCCTTTGAGTGGCTGGACTTTTCCAGCCATAAGATGGAAAATATAGGCAAGAGACAATCATATAGGTAGATTCTTTACTGCTCTGACTTGATCAAACCTTTTCTATGAAAGAAATTTACCCTCAGAAATAAGTGCCAGGTACTTGGTATGCCTCGTACCAAGTACCTGGCACTGGTACTTTCTGGCTTTCTGAAGAAAAACAGTATGTACAGAATATAAAAATGATCAAGAAAATTTTTGCAATAAAATAACTCATGCAATGGACTCTAATGTTCCAATGTTTGGAGACTCTCTAAGCTGCAAAAAGCCCTTTTTAAATTCTAAAAAGTTCTTTATTATTTGTGCCAAGAGGGAGCTGGCCTTGCGAAGGTCCCAGCTTGCAGAACATGAAGCAGCAGAAAAAGCAGTAGTAAATACCATTTATTGAGCGCATCCCATGCTATCAATGAGTGAGAGCTGAGTTCAAACTCTGGTGGATCCCAGCTCTGTAACTTTGGTCCCATTACTTAACCCCTCAGGTGCAATGAGGACATAAACAGTACCTGCTCACAGGGGTCAACAAGACAATCCATTCAAAGTGCTGAGCACGTGGCAAGCACTCATCAAATGGTCTCTCTTGGCCTAGATTTCATCTAGAAAATGGAGGTGTACTGCAAAGCATTATTACCTCCATTTTCTAGATGAAATCTAGGCCAAGAGAGAGGAAAAAGCTCTTGCCCAAGGCCCCAGAGCTGATATGTGGAGGAGCCGGGACTTGAACCACGTCTTGACCTGGCCTGCTTAGTTGGCTCACTCGTGACCCTGCACTGAAGGTGTGACCTACTTCACACCTTCACAAGCGTGGCTGTCACTAGCTCCCTAGTGTTCATAGAAGCTTTAGATGGTTTTAGTTTCATTGACTTCAGTAAGCAAATACTACTGAAATTACAAATATCCTTCTGAATTGTGTGACTTAAGGTCTTTTCCTGGATGGAGTGGTCAAGTTTCAGAGGCTGTGTTGGGTGTCACACCATAATGAGGAACAATCCGTAGGCACTCTATTGTAACCCTTAACTTGGTTCAAACTCAGATTATTACCCTTTGAGATTCTGTCTTGTCCAAGGGTTGGCAAAACCAGACAGCTACTTGCCTTTGTAAATAAAGCTTTATTGGAACACAGACTGCACATCTGTTTATGGGTCATCTATGGCTGCATTTGTGCTATCACGGCAGAACTGTATGATTGCAACAGAAATCACATGGCCGTGAAGTCTAAAATATTTGCCACCTGACCACTTACAGGAAAAGTGTGTTGACCCCTCCCTGGTCATCTACTGCTTGTAAGTGCATCATGACCAAAAAAAATTTACTTGAACTTCAAAGACAACAAAAGAAGGTTCTGGAGTAACCCATCTCCTTACTGGTTTGCACACGGATGCCAGTGCCTTCTGCAGGGTGGGAAGTGTGATTTGAACCAACGCCTCTTGAAATATCCTCTTCCGGATGGTGCTGCTGTCATAATCATATTGCTGTCGGTACAGATAGAAATGTATGCTAAATACAACGTTACAACCTGTTAACTTGTGTAAACAAAAAACTCAGCAACTCACTTCGTCTCCCTTCCCACCCCCAACCTCCCATCCTAATTCTGAGGACCCCAGTGGTGTTCCAAGGTTTCAGAGATCTTTCTATGCAGTTCTCTCACATTGCAGGTAGAGGTTATGAGTGATAATGACCCATCTCTGCCTCCCCTCTTACAGATACAAAAACTGAAGTAAGATCAAAGCAGAGCATTATTATAAAGTTGAAGACAAAACTAGGGTATGGGTTAAAACTTCATCACCCCTGTCTTGGGTTGGTGTATGGGAGCCATGATCTTCCTTCTCTCTACATCCTGAAAGTGGGATTGGTAGGTTGTAATGATTTCTGCCAAAGAAGAGAGTGTCTGGCTCACAGCTACATTAGCACTGTGGTATGTTCAACAAAGAAGTTCAGGATCTAGAAGAGGAAAGAGGATGTCCTATTGACACATGGAACAGCCAAGTCTAGGGACCCAGGTTTGATTTTATTTTTTTTTTTTTTTAATTTTTTTTTTTATTTTTTTGGCAGGGGAAAATGGACAAAGGAAAGGATCAATGAGAGTGGGAGGGAAATGGGAAGAAAGAAGGGGAGTGATGGTGGGGAGGAGTATATGTAATTTCTTAACCAATGGCTTTCTGTTTTTAATCACAAAGAACACTTAAAAAAAATCATGTTGAATTCATCCTATATTAGGAGGTTTGTTCTTGAAATGAAAAGTTCAGAAAACAAAGAGTCCAGATTGGGTGTCCTCATCTTTAGGCACATCTTGGTATTTCGTATTGGTAGGTCTATCTTTACCACAATATATTATTTAGGACAGGATCACATTTGTCACCTCTTCCTCCCTACTACCCAAAGTGGTACCAAACCCATAACATAGTCAATAAATAAGTCTTTTTTTTTTTTTAAACTCTCCTGAGTGAACTGAATTTTTTGAGGCTCATAAGTAAATATGTTTTGCTCTTTACTTTGTCTATTACAGCCAGATTATATGAGTGGGGTATTAAAGTCTCCCACTATTATTGTATTGCTGCATATTTCTTCTATCATATTAATTACTGTTTGTCTTAGATATATCAATGCTCCAATGTTGGGTGCATATATATTTATAATTGTTATAACTTCTTTTTGGATTGTTCCTTTAAGTCGTTATGTGTAACCTACATTGTCTCCTTTTCAAGATCTTTAAAGTCAATTTTATCTGATATAAGTATTGCTATTCCTGTTTTCTTATGGTCCATATTTGCATAGAAAATCTTTTTCCAGGCCTTCATTTTCAGTCAGTATATATCCTGTAATTTAAGGTGGTTCTCTTGTAGACAACATATATAGGGGTCTAGTTTTTGTATCCATTTGACCCATTTTAGTCTTTTGGTTGTCTCTTGTAGACAAGGTATGTAGGGGTCTTGTTTTTGTATCGATTCGGCCAGTCTTTGTCTGTTGATTAGGGCATTCAGCCCATAAACGTTTAAAGCAATTATTGATACATAAGATTTACTTTATTGTTTTGGGTTCGAGTTTATACACCCTTTTAGTGATTCCTATCTAGAGAATGTCCTTCAGTTTTTGTTGGAGAAATGGTTTAGTGGTACAAAATTCTCTCAATTTTTGCTTATCTGTGAAGCTTTTGATTTCTCCTTCATATTTGAATGAGATCCTTGCTGGATACAATAATCTAGGCTGTAAGTTATTTTCTTTCATCACTTTAATTACGTCTTGCCATTCCCTCCTGGCTTGCAGAGTTTCTATTGAAAGATCAGCTGTTATCCTTATGGGAATTCCCTTGTGAGTTATTTGATGTTTTTCCCTTGCTGCTTTTACTATTTGTTCTTTATATTTAATCTTTGTTAATTTGATTAATATGTGTCTTGGGGTGTTTCGCCTTGGGTTTATCCTGTTAGGGACTCTCTGGATTTCTTGAACTTGAGTGGTAATTTCCTTCTCCATTTTAGGGAAGTTTTCAACTATTATCTCCTCAAGTATTTCCTCATGATCTTTCTTTTTATCTTCTTCTTCTGGAACTCCTATGATTCGAATGTTGTAGCCTTTGATGTTATCCTGGAGGTTTCTGAAATTGTCCTCATTTCTTTTGATACGTTTTTCTTTTTTCTCATCTGATTCATTTATTTCTAGGATTCTATCTTCTAATTCACTAATCCTATCTTCTGCCTCTGTTATTCTACTATTTGTTGCCTCCAGGGTGTTTTGGATCTCATTTATTGCATTATTCATTATGTGTTGACTCTTTTTTATTTTTTCTAGGTCCTTGTTAAACCTTTCTTGCATCTTCTCAATCCTTGACTCCAGACTCTTTAACTGTGATTCTATTTTGATTTGGAGATTTTGAATTAATTTCACTATCATTATTTGGAATTCTTTATCAGGTAGATTCCCTATCTCTTCCTCTTTGGTTTCGTTTGGTGGGCATCTATCCTGTTCCTCTAGCTGCTGGGTATTCTTTTGTCTCTTCATTTTGTTAAAATTGCGAAGTTTAGAGTGTCCTTACTATATTCTGGTAGTTTGTTGAATTCTCTTTATTGAGGCGGTTTACAGGTCTTTTCAATATCTGATCTCTGCCTTGTTACAGAGGGGGCGGAGATGAACACCCAAATCTAAACCGGCCAGGTTCAGGCACTCGGATAATCCTCAGAAGCACAGACTTGGTTGAGTCTGCGTTTTATGCCCTTCCCAGATCCGAGTAGCACAGGTGATGAAATGTTCAGCAAGCGCAGCTGCTGCAACTTATCGCCTCTCCGCCACTCAGTTTTCTGGGTATACAAACAGCGCACTTTCTCAGGCAGATGTTAACCATCCAGAGCCCCAAGAAGCATGAGTCAGCACAGAAACCTACTCACAGTTCTGTTAGACAGTGTCTCTCTAGGGCTGTAATTGCCCTCCTCCGGCCCTGGCTGCCTGTCACGGGAGTGGGACGGCCTGCAGCCGGCCAACTCTGTGCAGCCCTTTGTTCCGTAGGTAGTCCTGGTGGTGTCTTAAGTTAGGGCTGGCTTTTGATGTAGTAGATAACCGACAGTCTGGTTATTTCGCTCAGATAGCGCTCGAGATAGGGCCGAATCCTTTCTCAAAGCAATGGAGGCCTCACCGCTCCTCCTAACCCAGCCCCCGCTTGCCAATAGCAAATGCTGGTGTCCGCGCCACTTCTCCGCAAAGGAGTTACCGCAGGGCTCATTTTCTCGTTTTGAAGACAATGAGTTGTCTTTCAAAGTGCCTGATGTCCTCTGCCGGCATTTAGAAGTTGTTTTATCAAATTTATTCAGCATTTCAATGTTCTTTTAATGGATTTGTGGAGGAGAAAGTATTCTCCCCGTCTTACTCGTCCGCCATCTTAGCTCCTCCCCCCGCAGGTTTGATTTTAAAGGGGGTTCAGGGAGAGGGCACAGACAAAGTGGGGCATAGTCACAGGGATGTGTGCAGAATGGTCAGGCCAAACAAAGGATGGTGAAAGAGATTTATGCCAGAGATAACCTGGGGTAAAAACCACAGCTCTATTCAAACCAAAGACTATCATGTGGAAGAAGGGCATGAGAAAAGAGTGTAGAACTAGAATTTTGACTTAGCATTAGGAAGTATGTTCTTGTAGTTTAAAGTGTCCAGAGAAGAGATGGACTGTCCTGAGAGGTAAAAATTGTGTTGCCATGGGAGGGGGCATTGACCTTGATACTATCTTTTCTTTCTCAATGGCAAGTTCATTAGTTTGTGTGTTACCATGGCAATTATTGCTTTTAATCTCAATCATTTGGTTGCCAGAGTTTCCTACTGCCTGTGAGGTATTAAGATCAGGTCTGAAATTCAGGGACCACCTCCTAGGCTCTGTGAAACATTGATCTTCCGTTCCAAAGCTCTGCTTAGGGAAAGTAGGTCATAAAAAATTAGTGGACTAAGTTTAGGGATAGTTTTAGCTCAAAGCTCAAGTAGCCTGTTAAGCTTACGTAAGTCAAGTTCTTGTGAGGATCAAATGAAACAGGATAAGTTTTTCTAAAAAGCTTAAAGATATGTCCTATATACATGTAAGCTCCTATTATTACAACTATTTTGAGATACACTGATGCATGAAGCACATTTAAAACAATTCCACACAGCAGCTGTCCTTTCCTTGAAGTAGTTCCTTTGCCATGAGGTTTTTTTTTTATAATTTATTTTATTTTATTTTTGAGCTTTACAATATTATATTGGTTTTGCCATATATCAACATGAATCCACCAAAGGTATACACATGTTCCCCATCCTGAACCCTCCTCCCTCCCCGTACCATCTCTCTGAGTCATCCCAGTACACCAGCCCCAAGCATCCAGTATCGTGCATCGAACCTGGACTGGCGATTCGTTTCATATATGATATTATACATGTTTCAGTGCCATTCTCCCAAATCATCCCACCCTCTCCCTCTCCCACAGAGTCCACAAGACTGTTCTATACATCAGTGTCTCTTTTGCTGTCTCGTATACAGGGTTATTGTTAACCATCTTTCTAAATTCCATATATATGCGTTAGGGGTAGCCATGAGGTTTTGATTTTTCTAAAAACTGTTCACTTAAATGGATTTTACTGTATTGCAAACTCGGAAGAAAGAGTGTGTGTTTTAAATTTTCATATTCCATGCAATACCTATCACAATTCTTTGCTTATAGTGGACAGTCAATATCAAGTCCAATTACTATGTAAGTAAGCCTAAGACATGTCACTTCTGGCTGGTGACCAATGATGCGAGGACCTGTGGTCTCTAAAGTGGCCACTAGATGGCAGAATAGGCATGACAGTCGAAGGGGAACTGCCAGGAAATGATCGTCATTGGTCATTAGGGAGAAAAGACCAGGCACTATTTTTAAAAGGGGAGGCAAGTCAAAGAGAGAACTTGATATTTTCCACGTAACAAAAGAAATGAGTCATGTTCTTGCTTCATGCTTCCCGCAAGTGAGAGAACAATTTTACCTTTAAGACTCGGAGCTTAACCTTCTCAATGGCGACTACGGTTTTGGAGGCATCTCCTTGGAGATGTGGGGAAAGCAACTGCTCAAAAGTGAATACTGCATTCTCCATCAGCTACAAACCAAAGCAACACAGAAACAGAGGGCGGTCAGAAGCTGGCATCACCACCCTCGAGTCAAAGTCAGCTTGGAGAGAAAGGAGGGCATGACCATGGGAGATGGTCGCTACCCTGGGACTCACTCAGGGCAACAAGTCCTCATTCCACTGTGTGGTCTGTGAAATGCACAAGCCCACAGCCACAATGAGGTCAGTAGGAGGCTGGGAAACACACACACCTGTACTGTATGTATACAGGTATGTACACGTGTATGTATCTTTTCTTCTCATGTCTCCTTCCATCCCAAACTGGAAAACGCAAGACCATGGGATGGGGGATATCATCATTTCCTGTGGTCATTCCCATCCCCTGCAGCCAGGGCTTAATGAAATGAGGTGGGAGGCTTCTCTGTTTATTTTTTGGCTCCTTAGCTCTGCACCTCTCCTTTCAGATGGATGTAAACCATCCCAGCACATCTCTCACTCCACTTTCCACCCTCCCACCCTACTTCTCTCCCTTTCTCTGCCAGGCTGGGAAAGGAGACAGGGTCAAGGCTCAGTGGAGCCTGTGACTGTCACACTCACGGGTTAGGAAATGGAAGTGGTTCGGATTTCTTATTTTCCGCGCTTATGCCTGTATCCATTTCACCACAGTCCAGTGCTATCAAAGGAGCTTCAGTTAAGCCGTTGGCCAATTTTGCTCCTCATTCATCTTTAATCCTTCACAACTCAGAGGTTAGATAATAAATAAAATGTGCCACTTAATCCTGCCTATAACTTTTAAGAAAAAAAAAAAAGGCTCCTTTCTTCCCCAAGCCTATGATCTGAAAGCATCCAACACAATAGCTTTCCTCTCAGCACTTTCAACGCCATAGTGAATTTATCTAAGAATCTATCTTAGATTTATCTAAGAATCTATCTCACTACCAGCTTCCTGAAGTGGGATCTGGCACAATGTCCAGCCCACAGGAAGCTCCCCGGGAATATTTGTGAAGTAGAATTGTGCTCTTACGGCTTCAGTGATCCCACCCTTCCTTCATTTAGAAAGCGTTAGAATATGGAACGAATGTGTGCTATTCATCCCGGTTCCTAAAGAAAAAGTTCTTTATGGGAAGGAAAAGGAATCTATGAAGTAGACTCAAGAAATCCAAATTTAAAATTGTGATTGATTGACTGATTTACAACTAGATTACAGAATTGATTCAAGCTAGTGGTTCTCCATTCTGGCTGCATATTACATGCAGTAGGAATGGGAGTGGGAGAAGTTTTAATTACAAAAAAAATATATCAAAATCACTGGGAGTGTGGCCCAGACATCAGTATTTCTTAAAAGCACCCCAGATGATTCCAACGTGAAGCCAACATTAATAGCATTGACTTGACAAATCAATTAATTATCAGTTAATGCTACTCTATTTCCCTGAGACATTTCTTCTCTATGATGCTCATCAACATGGAAAAAATGGAGCCAGCAGGAAGAAGACAAAACACGTCGTCACTCAACATGATGGCTAAAGAGATGGGCCCCGTTTCCCCAGCTACGCCAGGGCACCTGTCTCATCTGCTGCGCGTGATTCTCTGCAGCCCCATCCTCTTCCACCACAGATGACCCCGCCGCCCCTACCTCTTGCATGTAGTTCTGCGTCCGCTGGACCACCAGATCGATGTGGGGGAACCTGAAGCGGCTCTTAAGATCCTGAAGGTGCTCCTGAAGCAGGTTGACTTTATTATAACAAGGCTCCATCTTCACGGAATCCAGCGGAAGATTCATAAGCTGCTCGAGATGCTGAATTTCGGTGGAGGGGAAAATGACACACCTTCAGACCTAGGAACTATATTACACCGCTATTGTGTATGTGTGTGCTCAACTGCTCAGTCATATCTGATTCCTAGCGACTCCATGGACTACAGCTCACCAGGCTCCTCTGTCCATGGAATTTTTCAGGCAAGAATACTGGAGTGGGTTGCTATTTCCTCTTCCAGGGGATCTTCCTGACCCAGGGATTAAACCTGCATCTCTTGTGCCTCCTGCATTGGCAGGCAGATTCTTTACCACTGTAGCACCTGGGAAGCCTGTTACATGACTATTACATCAATTCGAAACAACCAAACATATGTTATTAGAGTGAATCACTTCTCAGATCCCTATATATATGATATCTTCATTGTCTTATTTCCCTCCTTTGATGGGTCCCCAGGACAGCTCTCTTGCCAGGACAGAGACAGGTAGAAGAACCAACTGGACAATGGACGCATCCAGGGATGCATTCCATGGGACTCCAGTCTTGTCAAGCTCTTGATGGACTCCAAGTACCCACTTCCAGAGCTCAGGAGTTCAGGAAGTCTCTTTGGCATGTGGGACTGCTGCTGGGCTCACAAGCCTCCAGAGCCTTGTTTCATGAGTGACATCCCTCTCAGAAAACCCCAGGGAAGTCAAGGTGCTCCCTGGACTCCTGGACTCTAAGGGTAAAGCCAGAGTCCCTGGAACTCTCTGAGGCTCTGTCTGTGCCCAAGGCTTCTCTCTGCTAGTAGATGGGGGATGGGGAGATGGGGAGGGAGTGAGATAGGAAGAAGCATGGCCTAGAAGTGGTATCCAGTTTTAAAAACTGGGGTTCCCCATCCTCTATACAAATGATAGCTTGATCAGTGAGGCCATGCAATTTCCAGCAAGAGGATACCAATAGACCTCATCTGCTGAAGACTTTAAGTATTACCAACACAGACTTACACTATGAGTGATTTGACCAACAGAGTGCATCCTGTTTTCCAAGCCTATTTAAAAGTGATTAAAAACCGAATTTTGGAGTTCTAGAATAAACAAGAGGGTGGGTGGAGAAAGAGAAAACAGAATGAAGCAAGCTGAAAACACAGGCCTAGGGAGAACCGGGGGGTAACAGGGTAACTGAACAGACAGGATGTACTTGCTGTCTGAGTTTCAGGTCACAGAAAAGAGATAAATCTAGATTTCTAGATTTCTCTAAAGAAAAATTTAACAAGGGCCCACTTTCATGGTGCTTGTAAGAGGAAATATTACTCCCTTAAGAAATGAGTTCTAGAGAACTCCACTGAAGTAGAATTAATGACCAAAACCATGCTGTCAAACTTGCCCCTTGTCACATAATTTGCAATGTGTCTATTTCTTAAAATAGCAATTAAACAGACAGGAGAGGAAAAATCAGTTACCACTTTGCTCCTGTAAGACTGGCAAAAAGTTGAACAAGTGATTCCCTAAGGCTGATGAAAAGAAAGTCCTTTATCATGTACAACTGGTGGAAATGTAAAATCTAAATCCTTTTTGGGGGATGTCAATGGAAACATCAGTTAACATGAGAAAAATTCCCATCTTTCAATCTAGCAATCCTGTCCTAGGAATCAGATCTCATATAAATAAAAGCTTCAAAGTAAATGAATATATGTTACCAGGTTATTTATTTCAGCTTTGTTCCTGGTGCTAGCAACATTTGGATGGTTGAATAAATCATGGTGTATTGGTACATGAAGTATTATGCAGCTGTTACAAAAAATGAACTAGAACTAGAACATTAACTTAAAAACAGTTTCATGAGGTATTTTTGAATAAGAAAACAAAAAAGCAAAGCAACATATACATAATATAATCTCATTTTTCTAAAAGCAAACAACCTAAAAAACCATATCCCACAAAACATGCGTTTTATATGCTATATGAACATGGAGAAAAGCACAGAATAGCATATGCTAAGTTGTTCACACTAGTTGCTTGAGTCGGAAGAGGGGATGTGGGGAAGGAGGGCAAGTTAAGTTTTAGAAAGGTTACCATGAGAAACCTCAAAATACTAACAAATGACCTTGTTTATATACAATTTCGTGTATGTATGCATACAAAAATAAAGCTTTTTTTGTTTGTTTTTATCCACTGGCTTGATAAAACCAGGGATGGTCATCATGATACTGCAAGTGTAAAATAAAGCTGCCCAGTTATGTCTGTCACTTTAGGATACAGCGAGTCCTCTGGAGGTCTTGTTGAACCAGACTGCTGCTGGGCCCTACCCCAGGGTTTCTGATCTGGTAGCTCATGGGTGCAGCCTGAGAATTCGAATTTTTAGCAGTATAATGAGGATGATGATATTAGTCCCAGGAACATACTTTGAGAAACACTGGGTTTTGTCATGCTTTTGGAAGCAAATCAATCAAAACACAAACATATATAAATGAGGATATACACATACATATATTTGTACAGGCAAGGACAAAGCACAGGAAAACACATACTAAGCTATTTATATAGGTTAATTCAAGGAGTTAGAAGTGGAGATACTTTAGGAGTTGGGGGTGGGCTAGAATTAGGTGGGTATGAGTGATGGTGATTAATTTTGCCTTTATGTAAGTATCTTTGTATACTGTTTGAGTTATACAAGCATGTTGTTATTTTCATAACATGAAAACCATTAAAAAAGGAAATCAAGTAGATGGATGGATGAATGGATAAATGAATAATGTGGATGAATGAATGGCAGAAAGACTAGATGAATAGATGGAAAGGCAGATGAATGGAAGGCAGGGAAGAAGATAGGAGAGAGAGAAGGAGCAAAAAAAAAGCATGAATGAGTGCAGACAAAGACCCACAAAAAGACCATTCACACTCCATTCCTTTGCTTCATACCCTACCTCCTTTAGCTGGGCACTGTCTTTGGTGGTCTGAAAGTTCTGGCTAAGTTCATCCACTTCTTTTTCAAAGAGTGAGCGCAGTTCACTGAATCCCGAGCTTACGGGTCCCATCAGCTCCTCCAGAATGGACCCCAGGAAGGGCTGCACACTCTCTGCACAGCTTCTCTCCGCTGGCTGAGCCACCATCGCTGAGGTAGGAAATAGCCAGGAAACTGTGAGTGATGGCAAAACTGGATTCAGAGGCACTGGGGCCAGGCCAGGCTGGACGGTGCCCCACAGAGACATGTCACAGCCAACACAAGCTCAAGCAGGCAACACAGACGAACAGTGTATCCTGTGCCAGCACTCACCAGAATGGAAAGCCATCAAAGACAATCTCTCCTTGAGAACTCGAACAAAGAGAAACCCCTCCCCAAGATTGCCTCTGCCCTGGGATGAAATACATTTTCTTGCTTGGTCCTTATGAATACACAATGCTTAATACAAAAAAATGAAAATGCTAATGACTCATCTATTTCCTATCAATCATCACCATATAAATTCATAGTTTGTCTTCTAAACACACATTTATTAGGTTTTTAATTCCTTTATCTAAGAGTTAATCAGTTGATCTAATTCCATTTTCATCGCCTCTTCTCAAGGGCCTTTTAAAAAATTCAAGTATGGTTTCTTTTTAGGCAAAATGGAAACAAATTCCAATCGGTTTGCCACACTGCCTCCTATCCCCACACCCAACTCTTAAAAACATGCTATTTTTTCCCGATAATCGAGGATGACAAACTTAGTGACAAAAATATAAAGAGTACAGAAAATCATAAAAAAGGACTAAAAGGTTCAGGAGGGAGGGGACACATGTATGCCTGTGGCTGATTCATGCTAATGTATGGCAAAAGCCATCACAATATTGTAAAGTAATTACCTGCCAATTAAAATAAATTTAGAAAAGGATTTAAACACTCTTACTTCCCAGAGGAAACACTGCTCTTCAATTTAGAAGAAGACCATAGTAAAGATCCTGATCCAGTACGTCTGGATAGGCCATGGAAATCTGTTTGTTTGTTTGTTTTGTAAGTGTTAAAGCAATTCTCATGATTAGCCAGGTTGGGAAGCACTGCGGTAGTAAAGGATATCTGAACTGGAAAAGGCTTGAGCTCGCTCTGTGGATGAAAGGCTAGTTTTGTGGAGCTCAGTAAGCCACCGAGCCTTGTCACAGGACCACAGAACTGAGAAGGGAAGTAAAGATTCATCTTGATGTCCAGGTCCTCATCCTACAGATGGGGAAGGGGGCCAGGAGACGTCAGATGATTCCACTAAGGTCACACCCTAACTTTCAGATCCAGATTTACAATTCAAATAGACTTCTTATTTTCTATTGGCAAATAACTTGCTTATAGTGAGAAGAATGGTCATGTTCTCATTTCAATTTGCAGAATTTTTCACAGGGTTACAAAGGATCAGACTGCCTCTTACTCTGAAAATCTGACATGACCAATACTATTGATATTATGTACTTATAAATATTTGAGATAGAAAATATTAACTAGGTCATAGAATTACTAGGGGGAAAAAAACCCTTTCTATTGTATAATTCAATGAAACAATCTATGACTCCTAAAAACAACTAACTTACTTGATACCAAAATGCAAAATTGTTTGCTAGGAGGATAAATGAATTATTTATAAATTAACTCTAGGAGAAGAACTATGTGAAAAGTGTCTAAATGAAATTTCAGAGCAATCATGGTCATGGCTAATATATAGTAAAGATTTAGTAGCTGGCTGGTATGCCCTGCTGGGTGGGGGCAGAGATGGGCACAGGGAGGGGTCGTGGGTGGCTATGTTCCTCTCTGCCAGACCTCCCCTTGCCTATGTACCACTGTGGGCTCCAGCCCCCACTCTCTGTGCCTTTATCCAGCGTTCCTTCCACCTCTGCCTTCCTTCCTCCACTTCTGTTTGTAAACATCCTACTCACCTCTTCAAGGCCAAGTTCAAATTTCACCCACTCGGAACAGCCTAATGCCCTGAACCACCACCCAGCTTCCTGAACTACGGTCTACTGGTGTTTCCCTAATGATCAAATAAATTTTACATCCCACACAAGTATGCTCTGCTATTTTTCAGGGATGCAGAGATGAATCATGTGTTGTGACACATTAATTCATGAGCCGTACATTAATTCAGTTGAGCAGAGTGATGAAGAGAGAAAACCCTGGAGCTCGGGAATGGGGTTGGTCTGACTGTTTCACACTCTACCTTCAGAATCTCAGGCAAATTACTTCATCTCTACTTCAGTTTTCTTATCTGTAAAATGGGGCTCATAATAGTAAATACTCTGAAGGTTATAGTGTGGATTAAATGAGTTCGCTGTGTTCAAAATGCTCAGAACTGTGTGTGATCCTCTGGAGGTACTCAGAAACTGTCAGCTCTTACTGTCTGTAAGTAATATCATCCTTTCCAATCAACTGACATTAAAACATTCCTCTCATTGTGAGGGGCCCACATGACTTTTTTTGAAGCTGAAGTGGTTCCTGCCTGGGAATCATTGTGCCCTCTGTTCTTGCCTCTTTTGTGGCATTTATCATATTTTTTTCCTTCTGTTTTGGTGTCTGTGATGTGACTTATTCTCTTCAACTTTTCTTCCTAGGCGCCTCATAGCCCTTGTATCCAGCAGGGGCAGGATAAATGCTTTTTAAATGACTCGGTATTTGTGCAGCAGAATTTAAGCCAAGAATCACATGGGAGGAAATAGAGAGAAAGCTACTTTAATACTCCCAAAGTTTTTTTGAAATCCAAAGCCCTTTATCAATGCAGTTCGATGTGCACTTTCTTGTTTTAAAGGGCAAGAAAAGAGGCCTGGTGAAAATGTGTTTCTGATATTCCATTTTTAAAAGACCTGATCATGACTTCCTTTCAAGGCTTCCTTTAGGAAACCAAAATCAGTCCAGGGCAGAATATTTTTCCATCTTATGTGAAGGGATTTAGGCAAGAGAGAAAGAGAGACTCATTTAATTCAGGCCAAGAGAATGGCCGCCATTAGGCTCAGCTCAGCTCCAGTCAACAGGAATGTATTTGGCTGTGGCAGTTTAGTGTTGGCCATTTTAAGTTGTATAAAGTATTTCAACATACAGTCAACTCCAGATCAGGCGTACTAATAAAGGAATAAGAGACCTGGGTAATAGGAACCAGAAAGCAGTCTGAAGTTAATTTATATCTGGCTGGAGAAGGCATCGCATGAACAGATAAACAATAGATTCAGACACACACGCCTTGGCTCTAGTTATGCCTCCCACAACCTCCTCTCAGGAGGACTTGTTAGAAGAGCCCAGCGTGAGCTAGGCTGCAGTATGAACAGAGCCTGAAGTGTAGAGGATAATCCTCCAAGCAGAAAATCCCATTAGGTTCCACGTCTCTTGAACACAGGAACTAGATCTTCCCTGTTCGCTGCTAAAGCCGCATCACCTTGCTCAGAAAGCACTTACTGAATGTCTTTTGAATGAATGACTGAGTGAATAATTTGAAAACTGACTACCTAATAAAATTGCTGATAAACAATCACAGATAAGCCAGCATGCTTCCCTCTGAAATGATGTTCAGTGTGGTGTGCTTTGGGGTATGTAGGAGGCAGAACCATAGAATTTTATTCTGTACAATTTCTTAGAGGCCATCTAAAGCCTCCTGGGAGGAAAAAGGCAAGCTTTTCTCTGTCAAGGGCCAGGTCAGGAACATTTTCAGCTTTGCTGCCCGTAAGATCTCAGTTCTAACAACTCAACTATGCTCCTGCAGTGCCAAAGCAGCCACAGACAATACACAAAGGAGTGGGCACAGCCATCTTCCAGTAAAATGTAATTTATAAAAATAGTGGCAGGCTGCAATTGATCCAAAAGCCTCAGCATGCAGACCCTGATTGCATGGGCCCTTGTGATTTCAAGAGGAGGGCACCAAGGCACAGAGAAGTTGAGTGACCTCCCTGAACCCACATACCCAGATGACATTAGAGCTGGGGCCACAGATGGTCCCCAGTTTAGGATGGTTCAACTTTCAAGCTTTCAAGTTTACAACTAGGTGAAGAAAGCATTACCCGTTCAGCAGAAGTGTTAGTCGCTCAGTTGTATCTGACTCTTTGTGACCCCACAAACTGTAGCCCACCAAGCTCCTCTATCTATGGGATTTCCCAGGCAAGAATACTGGAGTGGGTTGCCATTCCCTTGTCTAGGGAATCTTCCTCACCCAGGGATCAAACCTGGGTCTCTTGTATTGCAGGCAGATTCCTTACTGTCTGGGCCACCAAGGAAACTACTTCAAATTTTGAAATCTGATCTCTTCTAGAGCAGGTGAGATGCAGTATGATGCTCTTTTTGGGATGCTGGGCAGGGTTAACAGCCACGGCTCCCATCAGGGACAGGATCACAGACTTAAACAACCAACCCACTGACAGCCATTCTGTACCCAGACAAATCTTTTTGTTTTTTTCCCTTCAATACACTATTCAATAAATTACATGAGCTATTCAACATTTTATAATAAAACAGACCTTGTGTTAGATGATTTTTCCCAACTATATGCTGATATAAGTGTTCTGAGCATGTTTAAGGTAACTAGGCTAAGCTATGATATTGGGTAGGTCAAGCATATTAAATGCATGCATTTCAATTATGATGAGTTTATTGGCTTGTAACCCCATGATAAGTGGAGGAAGATCTAAATTTAATGACTCTAACCCAAAAGCTTTTTTTTTTTTATTACAGGAAAATCCATTATTCACTGATTTGGATATTCACTGTGAGTCTGCATATATCAGACACGGTACTAAGCACAGGGAATACCTGAGTGAATCGGGGAAGCATGGCCCTACTCTTTAAGAGCTTACAGCAGGCAGAGGGCAGGGCAGAGCCATTACAATTTGGTGTAAGAGGTACAGAATCAGGACATACAGGCACCACTACAGGCAAGAGGCACTGTTTGCTCCAGCCTGTGTCACTGAAGTTTCCATGGGGAGGTTCAGACCCTTAACAGCACCACCGCCGCTGCTGCTGCTAAGTCGCTTCAGTCGTGTCCGACTCTGTGTGACCCCATAGACAAGCATGCTCCTATTACAAGTATTACCACTTTCTCCCAAAGTCCCTCAGTTTAATTCTCCTCTGAAACTATGAATTCTCACCATGTACAAGCTAAGTCACTTCAGTCGTGTCTGACTCTGTGCGACCCTATGGATTATAGCCCATCAGGCTCCCCTGTCCATGGGCTTCTCAAGGCAAGAATGCTAGAGTGGGTTGCTATGCCCTCCTCCAGGGGATCTTCCCGACCCAGGGATCAAACCCACATCTCTTACGTCTCCTGCATTGGCAGAAGGGTTCTTTACCACTAGTGCCACCTGGGACGTCTCACCCTCTGGAAGAGCTTTAAATGCACAGCTTATCTAGCTCATAGGAGTAGGCAGTATCTCCACTGACCTTTGATCTTTCCAATTAAGAAGTTCTTTGAGTTCACAATCTGATCCATGTCTGAACGGATGGTTCCTTCCAGGCCCTTCGTCAGGGCCCTGCACTCCTCCTTCAAGGCGCTTAATCCTTCTGAAACTCGATGCTGAACCAGGTGGTAGGCCTCTTCGAGGAGCTGGAACAGAGAACAGCACACAGACTGGGGCTCTGCCATGTGTCAGAGTCTGACAGAGTCAAGCACAGGAGGGCGGGTTAATCACAGATGATCGCAACATAAACAAAACTGTGTGCACATTCTAATTTTTCTTTCAAAGTTTGAGTTTGTTTGGATTAGTCCTGATGTATATGAGACTGAGCAGACTGGGCAGTTCTCCACCCGGGGAAGGAATTACGTACTAAAAAAAAAAAAAGAAAAACAAGACCTTAAAAAGAGAAGGGAAGGGAATGTTCATTTTGAGCAGCAGAGCTGGCCGAGCAGAATCATCGCTCACCCCAAACCAGGCCCTCTTCCTGTCGTTCTTCTTCCCCTTCATTTTAGGCAGGATGTCTGTCTGAAGGGTTGGCATGAGCTCCTCCATCACCAGGTTACTCAGGATCTGTCGAGAGGAAGACAGCCACTATATCTGTGTCTCTATTTCTGCTTGCCAAGGCTGAAGTGAGGGGTGGGATGAATTGGGAGATTGGGACTGACATATATATACCACTACATATAAAATAGATAACTAATGAGAACCTACTATAGAGCATGGGGAACTCAATACTCTGTGGTAACCTATAAACCTTTATGGGAAGGAAATCTAAAAAGAGGAGATATATGTATAGATATAGCTGATTCACATTGCTGGAGGGCAGAAAATAACACAATGTTGTAAAGCAGCTATACTCAAATTTTAAAAAAAAATGCTTAAGTGAAAAAACAAAAAAAGAGGAACAAGAAAGCCTCAGAGCTGGTTTAGTTGGTAACAGCTAGATCTGCACATCAGGCCAACTGAAGGTGTCGTAACTAGCCACCCCTGTCCTGAATATTCATTGGAAGGACTGATGCTAAAGCTCCAATATTTTGGCCACCTGATACATAAAAACGAACTCATTGGAAAAGACCCTGATGCTGGGAAAGACTGAAGGCAGGAGGAGAAGGGGATGACAGAGGATGAGATGGTTGCATGGCATCACTGACTCAATGGACATGAGTTTGAGCAAACTCCGGGAGGTGGTGATGGACAGAGAAGCCTGGAATGCTGCCGTCCATGGAGTCTCAAAGAGTCAGACGCGACTGAGTGACTGAACTGACTGACTGTCCTGGCTACCTAAGATTGTCCTGCACTCCATGAAATCTGTTAGGTTAATAGTTTAACTCTGGGTCTGAGACCTCAGAAATCTCTAGGAAGAGTCATAGAGGGTAAATGTTCTAAATATCTGCAGGGAACAGTCACGCCTGCTGACATTTTCCCACTGGAAAGGACAAATTCCTCAACTTGAACTTCTACTATTTGAAATAGAACAATCTAATGCATTTAGGATAAGAGGGGAAACGTCAATTATGGATAAGGGTATTCTTAGCAAAATTGTGAAGGGAGTAAGGCTTGGTTTTGGCAGCTTGAATCCTTGTCTGTATCCCCTGAGACCACTGTTTCCTCTTGAACTTTCCTGGGATCTAAGTGTCTTCATGCTCTTTGTCCCTACTGCACCCTGAATCCCATCTCCATCTTCTTTAAAGTTTAGAAAAAGAAGGGAGTAACAAATACTTTGGAACAACTGGACATTGGTGGGATGAGAATATGGGAGAGGGGATATATATACAGTTTTCAGAGTATTTTTTTTTTTTAATTGTTCCTAAGTCTTTCCTACAATTTTGTTTGGCTTAATGGAAGTGTTTCTTTTGAACGTGAGCGGTGATTTACCTGTCTGCACATAAGGCCCCACGCAACACTGGCCTTTCTTCTTTATATTCCCCCACTGGAATTGAAGCAGTTTTGTTGTTTAGACTTAGATCTGCCATGAGTTTTGGGGCTCACAGTTCAGCTTTCAATATCAGGCTGCAGCCCAAGATTTAGAACAAGAGTAACTTGGGGAAAGGAGGCAAGCAGAATCATAGTAGAGAATCATTTGACATCTGCTCTGTGAATTGAAAAAAATATTTGTCCAAAATAATTGGCCTGCTCATAAACACTCAAATTAAGATTTGGGAAAGACTTTCTTTAACGTCACTGGTCAGCCTCATGCTAGTGGAAATACTCATGAGGTCACTAGAGTTTGCCTTTCAAAATGGCTCTGTTTACACAGGCTGTAACAGTCTAGATGAACTGAACAGGAACACTCCCAGGGTGGAGGTGGGTGAGTCGCTCAGTCCGCCTAGGTCTGTGAGTTCCTAAAAAAGAAGGCTGGGAGTCAGTGCAACCGGGGGAGCTCATCATCTGTGATGTGGAACTTCAGGTGTGACTATGATTATAACAGGGGTAGGATTTCCACTGCTGCTGCTACTGCTGCTATGTCGCTTCAGTCGTATCCAACTCTGTGAGACCCCATAGACAGCAGCCCACCAGGCTCCCCGTCCCTGGGATTCTCCAGGCAAGAACACTGGAGTGGGTTGCCATTTCCTTCTCCAATGCATGAAAGTGAAAAGTGAAAGTGAAGTCGCTTAATTGTATCCGACTCCTAGCGACCCCATGGACTGCAGCCTACCAGGCCCCTCCATCCATGGGATTTTCCAGGCAAGAGTACTGGAGTGGGTTGCCATTGCCTTCTCCAAGGATTTCCACTAGTCCTAGTAATTCACTGCCAGGGATGTTTTGACCTTTCTTAACCATTATCTGGGGAGCAGTCAAGAGGTCAGTTCAGTTCAGTCGCTCAGTTGTGTCTGACTCTTTGCGACCCCATGGGCTACAGCATGCCAGGCTTCCCTGTCCATCACCAATCCCTGGAGTTTGCTCAAACTCATGTCCATCGAGTCAGTGATGCCATTTTTGAGGATTTTTGAGGAGTTAAAGAGAAACCTGACATGTGTAAATCCCATAGAAATCAGCAAGTGCCCAAACTGGGTTCAAGTACATAATTAATAATTCATGAACCTTATCTTGCCCAATGGAGTAAATTCTTGTTGGACACACCTGCCCAAGAGTGACGAAAGCATTGGCATTGGGAGCGTGAGCTAAGAGCCTAAGGAGACTAAAGCCAGAATTTAATTATCCAAATCCATCCTTGTGCAGAGATTGGCTCGAATCTGAGCATGAGTGTGAAGAAGATTTGAAGATGAAAATGTTACACAGTCCAAAGAAAAAGAATGCTCCATTTGGGTGGGCTTGTACTTTGCTTTCAGTCTTTCCCATACAATGTTCCAAGAAATTTGGTTCTATTTTATAACTTAAGGGATTGGAAAGGAAATATGTCTGGGAAAAAAAGAAGGGGGATGAGAGTGGGTTGATGGGGAAGGAGGGGCGGGGAGTGTGAGGTTAGGGAATAGCCCTTGGGCAGGCAACAGCCAACTCTGTCTCCTCCCAACAGTTCATCTTGTTTCTGTATCTGTCAGCCCCAGCCCTCCCTGACTGTGAACTGCTCCTCACCAGCCTGGGACCTGCTCTGGGATTCCTTGCCTTGGTCAGCCCTCCATGAGCAGGGCCCAGAGCCCTGAGGCTAGCAGGGAGAAAGCAGTTAATTTAATAAAAACAAATCATATTAATGAAGGGGTTTCCCAACCTTCTTCCTTCAGAATAGAAACCACTGAGTTTTACCATAAGGAACCTAAAAATATTTCCTGTGCTTTAAAAAAAAAAGGGGTGTGTGTGTACATTTAACTGCTGGGATTTAACTGGGAGATTTAAAAATTCCATCACACACATACGAAACCAAACACACCATTAGGTTGATGGAAACCAACAATTCCAGGCTCACTCCCTGAGCTGTTCTTGTTCAGTCGCTCAGTCGTGTCTGACTTTTTATGACCCCATGGACTGCAGCACACCAGGCTTCCCTGTCCTTCACTATCTCCTGGAGCTTGCTCAAACTCATGCCCATTGAGTCAATGATGCCATCCAACCATCTCATCCTCTGTTGCCCTTTTCTCTTCATGTCCTCAATCCTTCCCAGCATCAGGGTCTTTTCTAAGGAGTCAGTTCTTGGCATCACGTGTCCAAAGTGTTGGAGCTCCATCTTCATTCTGTGAAGGCCACACTACATTACCATATGCTGTAGCTGTGGAGAAGGTGTGAGGCCCAGCAATACTGCCCTCTTTACTGAGGCTGACTCCACGGTCTGACCAGGCTGTTGGCCTTGTGCCTTTCGTGTTACTGAGCAACGAAGTGTGAAATAGTGCATTTAAAGTGAGTCACATTCTAGGTCACCAGAAAAAGACGACTTGAACATATGGACAAGGGAAAAATGTGGATAGCTTTCTGGTCTTGAAACCACCCTGATGTGTGGGAATTTTGAGCTGTTCTCTTAGCCCATCTGGTTAATTTAAAAGCAAATAAAAAATAAATCACATAACTTGTATTTACATTTCCCAAAATGCTTTCCCTCATGACTTCATTTGATACATTTTTAATTGACAAGTAGAAAATATACTGATGCTTTTACTGGGGTACAAATATTTTCACCTTAATAGTCTGTCAGGCAAATTATTCTAAGATATTTGCTTTGCCTGGACACTTGCCTAAAATAACCATCAGCACAAGGGCATGCCATACTTGCTGTATGAGTCATTACTATGAAGATAATAATGTAGCATTGCTGAAAATCTTCTGAATACAGTCTCCGAGGGTAGAAGGGGTTAGGATAATGTTATGATTAAGTTCTTAGCAGACGTGAAAACAATGCAAATAAATATTGTGCTTTAAACAAAAGATGTCATATTCTCAAACTCAGTCATGCTATGCCCTTTTCTTTAACTACTTGGTAGCTTCTCTGGGACCTTGACCTGTTTTTTCTGTGAGTCTTAGGATAGACGTTGCTTCAGTTCCATGCGTAACGGTTAAGATGAAGTTTACCCTCACCAGGCCTCACACAGGAAAAGTCTTGAAAGTTATTTCCTTTCAGCAGCTTCTTCAAGGTTCACCTGACATGGCTCAAAATGTGTGCTGGTCACAGACTGGTTTTGTGACTTGGGCCAACTTCTCTGAACGTTCTTTCTCCCGCCTGGAGGGTACTGGACGAATAATCCTGAAATGCCCTTCCAGTGCTCACATTTTATGAGGTTGTGACTTCACGAAAGAAACTCAGATTCCTGGAGGAGTAAAAGCGTTTACTGATTTCTTCTGTTTCTTTGTCCCCTTTAAGGTATTTTTAAATTTTTTATTTTAATTGGAAGATAATTACTTTACAATACCGTGTTGGTTCCTGCCATACATCAACATGAATCAGCCATAGTATACATATGTCCCCTCCCTCTTAAGCCTCCCTCCCACCTCCTACCCCTTCCTACCCCTCTAGGTTGTCACAGAGCCCCAGTTTGAGTTCCCTGAGTCATATGGCAAATTCCCACTGTCTCTCTATTTTACATATGTTAGTGTATATGTTCGGAGAAGGCAATGGCACCCCACTCCAGTACTCTTGCCTGGAAAATCCCATGGATGGAAGAGCCTGGAAAGCTGCAGTCCATGGGGTCACTGAGGGTCGGGACACGACTGAGCGACTTCCCTTTCACTTTTCACTTTCATGCATTGGAGAAGGAAATGGCAACCCACTCCAGTGTTCTTGCCTGGAAAATCCCAGGGACAGGGGAGCCTGGTGGGCTGCCGTCTATGGGGTCACACAGAGTCGGACAAGACTGAAGTGACTTAGCAGTAGCAGCAGCAGTGTATATGTTTCAAGGCTACTCTCTCAAATCATCTACCCTATTCTTTCCCCACAGTGTTGAAAAGTCTGTTCTTTACGTCTGTGTCTCCTTTGCTGACCTGCAAATAGGATCACCAGTACCATATTTCTAGATTCCATATATATGTGTTAATATATGATAATTATTTTTCTCTTTCTGACTTACTTCACTCTGTATATTAGGCTCTAGGTTCATCCACCTCATTAGAATTGACTCAAATAAGGTATTTTTTTATTCTGCAAAATTAGCACCTTCCTATGACTGCTGCTAATGCTTTATGATGTCCATATATGTACAGACCACACACGGTCCCACATACACCTCTTAGGCTGCCTTGTTCTCTGGATGCTTCTAGGTATGTCTCACCTCACCAGAATGGCAAGGCATGAGTCATTTCACTCTCTTGCACCTTAAAGCAATTCACACATATCAGCCCAAAGCAAGGAGCAGAAAGTCAATCCTCCCCACCCCCAACAACAACAAAAAAAACCCAAACTCAATACTCAACTCTCAGAAAAGAATTATTAGGTACCTGCTTTCCATGGGACAGTGAAGGAATGTGAGCTGATATAAGATTTCAAATGAAAGAAAAAACAAACAAGTACCTTAGCTTAACTCAAGGAGCTGAATAACTATTTAACTTGAACCTATAAAGGGATGTGCTTCCTCCAAATATGAGAAATCAACAATTGACTAAAGTTCCTAAGTCTCAGGATGGGAAATAAATGAGTTTAGAATCTACCGAAGAAAAAGAAGAGGGAGGAGGAGGAGGGAAGAAAGAGGAGAAGGAGACAGAAGAGGAGGAGATTCTGCGTCATATATTAAAACAATAAAGAACAGCCCATTACCATGAGAAAATGTTTCTAGCTTTAGATATTTAATGACCATATAAAAGCAAGATACCATCTGGCATCTTCCAAATACTGTTCCCTAATAACAAATTTCACTGGCCCCCAAAAGAGGCATTCTGAGCTATGATGGGAAGTTAAAGAAGAGCATTCTTGGACCCTCTGCGCTTCTAATTAAATAATGTCCACACCCAGCCTCTTCTTCCTGGCTGAATTGGCCTGTGATTGGTGTCCTCATGGGGGATGGGGTCACACCATGAATCATAGTTTCCTTGGAGATCTATAACAATGTACCTGGTACCAAACCAACCCAGACACTTAGCCCGATTGACATTTGATCAAGGTCGTGGGAAACTATGGACCTGGACCACAGGAGATAGAGCACTAGAAAAGGTAAATGAAACATCTAGAAAACTATCTAATGCTTTCAAATTTGGTATCCTTTAATTACTTCATTTATAAATCATTCCATAGATGAAGACAGCTATTTGCCAACTACTTTTCCAACAACATCTTATTAAATTCTCACAACCCTGTCAGGCAAACATTATCATTCCTATTTTTTCAGAGGAGTAACCTAAAACGGAGAAGTTAAATAACTTGGCAGGCTTTAACCCAAACCTGCTGACTTCAAGTCCCACCACAGACTTTGCACTATGCCACACTGCTCATGTGTGCTGCTAGTCTTGAAGCACACGTCACTTGAGAGAACATGCTTTTTCTGGAAAGAAATTGGAAGTGGCTCTTCCACTGCAGTTGCAGTTGTCTGGGCTGCCCTGCTGCAGGTCTGGAGGCCTCGAGTGCCCAGTCTGGAGGTCTTTAGAGTACCCAACAGCTTGCTGATCAAACGCTTCTAGACAATGAGAGAAATGGCCTACGGAACCACATCTTCCATGCCTGCCATTTTTTTTTTGTTTGTTTGTTTGACAGTTTATTATGATCCTGACCTTCTACCACTTAGACAGAGAACAGGATCCAAAATTCTGAGCCCCATGTTACCTGGACTTCATCCCCAGTGACCATTTCCCATGAGCCATAGTGTCCTTTCTCCTGTCGAAAGAATTGAACAGCTTCCAAAAAGGCTTGGGCTTCAAATGTCGTCTGCTTCATGTAATCTAAAAGAAAGAGGCAAGGGCATTTAGCAAAGAAAACATTCTTAATTTAATATTCTTCTGTGGTTCAGAGACCATTACCTGAATATTACAAGGAATAGAATTACGAGACACAAAAAGTTAAGTACTGAATTCAAAGTTCATTTGCAGGTGGGGACATGCCTGGTGGTCTAGTGGCTAAGACTCCATGCTCCAATGCAGGGGGCTGGGGTACCATCCCTGGTCAGGGAACTAGATCCCATGTGCTGCAACCAAGAGTTCAAATGCCATAACGAAAGATCCCATGTGCTACAACTAAGATCCAGCACAGTCAAATAAATAAATCGATATTAAAAAAAACAACAACAAAACTCAAAGGTCATCTGCATGAATGAAAACAAACTTTCAGGTGTATATAACACGACTTCCTAATTATACCAGCTGATTAACTCTATCAGTTACTAGACATGCTGGTTATGACCAGAAGCAAATCTATCCCCATTTATCTCTCTTGTAAATGTTTCCCTCAGACATCCAGACTCTAGTGGCTTTATGCCACCAACTGTAACACCTCAGTAAAGCAGACTATTCCTTAAAGCGCCTCGTGTATCCAAGGTACCCCCTCCCAGTTCCCCAAACAAAATATCAACTGATATCAACTTTTTGTCAAAAGGACATCAATATAAGAGGCTGATTTTTGCAAATGAAGGATAATAATTGTTAAAACATATAGTAAGAAACTGTTACTGCTAGGTATGTCACATACATCAGTGAAATCTCACAAAACCCTCTGAGGTGAGTGTTATTAGCATCTCTAGTTTATAGATGAGGAGACTGAAAGCTCAAAGAGGTCAATTAATTGCCTAAGATCATATACCAATAAGGAAATGAACTTGGGCAGTCTGATTTAAGAACCTCCTTCAAAGCACCACACTACACTACCTCACATATTAGTTTTGGGGTTTGCCTTTCCAAACATATTGGATTTTTAAAAGGTATTATATCTGAGAGGTAATATCCTACCTCAAAGGAATGGATACCTAATGGTACAGGGTTTTTAAGTGTGCTGAATGGCCTTCCCAGAATTCCACAAATCACTCCATGCATGCAAATATGCTCAATTTCTGCTATGGACTGAATGCTTGTGTCCCCTAAAATTCATATATTAAAACCCCAATCCCCAAACTGTGATATTTAGAGATAGAGGCTTTGGGAGGTAATTAGGTCACAAAGGGGTAGATCCCTTATGGTGGATGTAGAACCCATATACATAACATACAATGGAATATTACTCAGCCATAAAAAGGAATAAAACTGGGTCATTTGCAGAGACCTGGATGGACCTAGAGTCTGTCACACAGAGTGAAGTAAGTCAGAAAGAGAAACAAATATCATATATTAACACATTTTTGTGGAATCTAGAAAAATGATTGTTGTTGTTTAGTTGCTAAGTTGTACCCAATTCTTTGCAACCCCATGGAGTGTAGCCTTCAAGGCTCCTCTATCCCGGGGATTTCCCAGGTAAGCACGTGGAGTGGGTTGCCATCTCCTTATTGGCAGGGCAGAAATAGAGACACAGACATACAAAACAGACATGTGGACATGAGGGGACGGGGAAGAGGGGTTGGATGAGTTGGGAGATGGGGATTGACATATATACACTACCATACATCAAACAGATAGCTAGTGGGAACCTACTGTACACCTCAGGGAGCTCAGCTCAGTGCTCTATGGTGACCTAGAGGCATGGGATGTGGGTGGGCAGGGAGGTTCAAGAGGGAGGGGATATAGGCATATATACATATACAGTGATAACCAAGTTATAGGAATATTAGCAAGGAAGTGAATTTTAGAAATAATCTAATCTAACAATAAAGAAATCAAAACTTAGGAAAGGGAAATAAAGTGGGCAAAGTGAAGTGACTGAAAAGGCCAAGTATCCTATCTTCTGCTTCTCCCCAGTAGGACACACAGTTCTTTTGCCAAGAGCATAGGATCTGTATTCATAGGGTGATGTTAGATTGTTCAGGTGAAGGCAGGTGATTTGCTGGGGGGATCTTCAAAACTTTAGCCAATGGGACTGCTCAGTCAGTGACTCAGTGGTTGATTCGGGGGACTGAGCAGAAAGAACCTAAATTTAGAGGATCAATCTGCTTCAAACGGGGACAATCAATTAATAGATTGTAGATGACTCTTTCAAGACTGGCTTACTAGGTCATAGCCTCAGGAACTTGGAAAAGAGAAACTACAACTCAAGGAATAGCCTCTATAAGAGGATGAGCAAAATTCTTCACAATGAGGATACCATGACGCCCAGAAGGTCCACATTCAAAAATGTGGAACAGTAACTGACATTTCTAATATCAACAGAAAGACTGGTTAAACTCTAATTCAGAAAAAGGGCATGTCCCAAGAATCATGTTTTCAAATTGAAGCATTTTCTTCTTTGTTATTATTTTTTCTTGGTTTGGCAATTGATTTAGTGTTTAACCTTAGAGGTTTGGAAAACACAAATTAAGATTTTGGTATAAAATTGACAACAAGGGGCTGTGATATGGGACTCAGTACACTGGAACTATACCAACTGAGATGGAAACTGTAATTACTACATTGAGATTCAAAACTGACTCATGAGCTCTTATTTTTAACAGCTGTTTTCATTTCCAGCCTAAGGAAACAAAGAGATGGAAGAAAATGTGGTACTTAGATGAATTGCCAGACCCATGAGCCTACGAATGAGGTTTAAGTTCTTCAGGTCCTTACAAGAAGCATAAATTCACTTATTTCTTCTCAAACTGATCCAAGCAACCAAAAGAAGAATCTGAAATCCTGTAAATACCATGTATATTTACATATTAAAAAAAACTATGACACTCCCACTGATGGTTGATTTTTCAAAAGTCTTTGGAAAACATAACTGAAGCAATAAGATTTGAAGGCAAGATGGGGAGTCAGAGAGAAATCAAAGAAGAAACAAAAGAGCTAGAATGTAGTAATGGTGCAGGATGGAGCACCTTAATATAGGCAGAGAAGAAAAGTATTAGTAATCAAATGGACCATAAAGGAAATTATAGTCATTGAACACTAGTAATAAAATTTAAAAGAATAAGGACATGAATCTCCATTTTGGACTCTACAATTAAGCCAGACTTAGATCGGATTTTAACAACTCTTTTCCCATATGGTAAAAAGGGTCTAATTACTGATTTCATCATTAGATTTTTAGCTTATAAAGTGATTAAATTAATTTATATAAAACTTTTAGAATAGTACCTGCCACATAATAAGTTGCTTTATGGATACTGGTTCTCATGATTATAAACAAAGTTCAATAGAAACTGCCAGATCATTAAGGAAATAAAGAACAAAGGTTTGCTTTGTAAAGGACAGAGCTACATTGCAAGGGTCATATGATATTCATTTCTTCTAAGCTGCTTGCAGAAGCATTGCTGAACTCAGCCAGAAAGTACAGGTGTTTGAAAGAAACCAGATTATCAGTTATTTAATCAACTTCCTGCCACAGATCCCATGGGAACAAATTTCAGGATCACAATCATCCACTCTCCTGCCAACAAGAAATTGAGAGTTAGTTCAATGGCCCTCAGGATCAACAATGGCTTTTGGTCTTTCAGCCTTCTTCCTGCAAGATGACTCACAAAGATGGCAGGCATCAACTCAAACTCAACTTTTCCAGCATGCTGTAGTTAAGAGGATGCTCAAGGACACAGATGTGCTGAGAAGAACTTAAGCATGGTTAAATCCAGCTCCTTCATTTTATGGACAAGGAAACTGGAAGAAGAAATGGTTAATTTCTTAGCTGAAGGTCACACAGCTGGTCAGAATCAGAGCCAAGAGTTGAAAAAGTGCCTCTGGCATGTCACAAGCAGCCTTGGCATTCATGCTCACTTAAATCATAGACTATGAGAGTTAGAAGTGATCTCAAAGGTCACCCACCCCGAGCTCTTGTTCAATGCTGGGAGCCTTCAGAATTCATGACAGACACTCATCCAGCCTTAGCTTGACTATTTCCAGTGACAGGAAGCTCACAATGTAATGAAATAGTCTTTTTTTTTTTTTTGTCACTGAACTGTTGTAATTATTTGAAAATTTTTCCTTCTGCTGAGCCAAAATCTGTTTCCACAAACTCTCATTAATCCTGCTTCTGCCTTTCAGAGCAAAATAGACAAGTTTACTCTTTTTCCCCATGGTAGCTAAAAGATAGCTGAGTATTCTCATTTTCCTGCAATCATCTTTTAAACAATATGACTCAGGGATATTTTTTTAGAAGTTGGCCCTCCTTTTTCCTTCCTTCTCTTAGTGACCATTTTGAATCTATCAATATATTTCTTAAATTTAGACCATGATTGAATACACTACAAAAAATACTGTCTAACCAGTGCAAAGTATGTAAAGTAGAAATATTTGTTCCTTTTTCTGGTCCCTAACCTCTTTTTTCGTCAATCACACCACACTTTTGGCTCATACCTTTTTCGTAGTCCAATAAAACCCCTACAACTTTTTCATATCACACCCTTGTCAATCTAAGCCTTTTCTAACCTGTATTTCTGCTTTTGATTTTGAAATGCAGGCTTTAACACTACCCTGATTAAATTACAACTTGCTATGATGAGTTCGTGCCCCAGAGCCTGCCATAATCATTAAAAAAAAAATTGTAATTCTGTCCCTAGACTCCCATTTACCCCAGTATCATCTGAAAACTTGCTGGGCTTACCTTCTACGTTTCTATCCAACTCACTGACAAAAACATTTATCAGATCAAGGGTGAGGACAGAGGCCTGCGAAAGTCTAAACATTTTAGGAGACAGATGGGAGACACATCTTGGCCATTCAGTCAACAATCACATCCTCAGGGCTAAGACATGTCTATTTTCCTTAGTCTCTTCCTAGTTCTCATCTGTGCAGCTGCATGGAAAACTCATATTTGGGAGACATGATTATGAATTTTTGCAAGGGAAAGAAAGCTCCTCTAGGCCCCGTGGGGACAATTATTCAAGGGGCCAGCCAGAGAGAAATCGCTTTTGTTTTTTCCACTTATACAGATTTACTGCACGTCTGAGTCAACTGAAACGCCAAAGCTCCAAGGCCTATGTAGTCATTCTGGATTTTGACTCTGGCTGCTATGTCGGGACTCCCTGACTCGGGCTGGGTTTGGAGGCCGCCTTGTTATTTTATTTCATCAGTAAACTGTGCCAAGCCATGTTAGCCAATCTGCCTGGTGATTTGTGCAAGTTATGTAACGGCATTACTCACTCCACTGCTATGGGGCTCATCTCACTAATGTATACTTCTAAACTGTCTTCAGCTTCAGGTCATATGTCGTCTTTTTTTAGGAGAGCTGCAGACAGGCTGTTTTGTCCTACTTTCTTTTCCAGAGCAGAGAAGCAGCACTGGGGGAAAAGAACCAACATTTTTAAATTCTGTCATGGGAGTATGAACCATAGGAGATGTTTACACACACTATCTCCTATAATTCTTTCAATAATCCCATTAGGTAGAAATTCATATTCCCACTTTAAGGCTGACAAAGAAACTGAGTTTCAGAAAGGTTAGCTAATCTATTTAAACTAGTAGATAGACAAGCAAGGCCTCTTTGCTTCCAATATCCTGTTATAACACTCTCTGGTTTTATTTTCTTAACTTTTTATTTTGATATAATCATAGATTCACATTTTTATAAGAAACAATACAGAGAAATTCTATGTATCCTCACCCAGTTTTCCCAAATGGAATATCTTGTAAAAACTATGGTGCAACATCACAGGTAGGAAATTGACACTGATGCAATCTAGCCACCTTATTCAGATTTCATCAGTTTTACATGCACAGGTGTGTGTGTGTGTGTGTGTGTGTGTGTGTGTGCGCGCGTGTGTTGTGGCTTAAGAATTATTTTAAATTTTATTTCCACCTCAAAGTTTAGAATCATATAATTCTAGAGTTTGACTATACCTTTAGGGATCATTTAGTCCAAAGCACTCATTTAATTAGTAAGCGGCTTGAGGGCTATACTGTAATATGCATTATTAAAACAGAATAAAACCCCCTCATTGGAATTAAAAATGAATGGTATCAGTCCCAATAAAATGATGGCACCCCACTCCAGTACTCTTCCCATGGATGGAGGAGTCTGGAAGGCTGCAGTCCATGGGGTCGCTGAGGGTCGGACACGAATGAGCAACTTCACTTTCACTTTTCACTTTCTAGCATTGGAGAAGGAAATGGCAACTCACTCCAGTGCTATTGCCTGGAGAATCCCAGGAAAGGGTGGGGGGGGGGGGGCTGGTGGGCTGCCATCTATGGGGTAGCACAGAGTCGGACATGACTGAAGTGACTTAGCAACGTAGCAGTATGAGATCTAGCCCCGGGATTAATTAGAAATCCCTAAATCATATTTTGTAAACTGCCAGACTAAAATATTCATCTACATCTACTGGCCAAATCATACTGTGTTAGTGAGCACAGACCTACTAGAAAGAGAAGAGGAATAAGCCAAGAAGAAACGTATGTACCCTGAAGATCCAGGGACCCCAGGATGAATGATAATGGTGCTACTCTAGGTGAAACTACTGTACAAAGATACTAATACAAGAACTCACGCTGAGGATATAAAAGACCTCTTAAACTAAGGAAAGAAAGGCATTTCTTTTGTTTTGATAGACTGTCTTAACCACACAGAAAAACTGCATTCCTTATCCAGCTGAAAGGGGTACATCTCATCAATTTTTGACTTGTCAGTTAATATTATAAGACTATTAACACAGAGAAGGAAGTGGTGATTACTAAAACAAGCAAAGACAGACTAACCTCACTTCCTTTAGATAGACATATTATGTTGGTAGAATACCTACCATTGGCTTTGGAGACATCCCATATCTAGATTTTAGCAAGGCAAATATTAAGAGTTTTGCATAATTTTGACTGACACACTGAAGAAACTTGGATTAGTTGATAATGCAAATAAACATAACGAAGTAGTGAAACAACCTGAATGATGGGTGCTGGTTAAAGGGCTGATGTTATTGACATCCTAGCTGCTGCTGCTGCTAAGTCGCTTCAGTCATGTCCAACTCTGTGGAACCCCATAGAAGGCAGCCCACCAGGCTCCCCAATCCCTGGGATTCTCCAGGCAAGAACACTGGAGTGGGTTGCCGTTTCCTTCTCCAATGCATGAAAGTGAAAAGTGAAAGTCAAGTCACTCAGTTGTGCCTGACTCTTAGCGACCCAATGCACTGCAGCCTACCAGGCTCCTCCGCCCATGGGATTTTCCAGGCAAGAGTACTGGAGTGGGGTGCCATTGCCTTCTCTGGACATCCTAGAAGAAAAGATTTTCAATTACTTGGAAAAGGTAATATATAGACAGACAGAGATAGTTAGGTAACCCTAGGGTTTCACTTAACTGTGAGCTCAGTGCAAGTCAGTGGTGTGATTCAGTGAAACATAGAGCAGGTGAGGCTGGACAACAGGAGTGTGGAATATATCAAAGACAATGATGGTTACAGATAGATTCTAAGATACACTCCTCTGAGCTTATCATTGTATACTTCCAGCTCATGCTGAGCAACACAATATGTTTTTAAAATGTTAAAAATAAAGAAAAAAAGGTGGAGTACTTCTGAAGAAGACCAAGTAAATGAGGAATCTCACATCCTTGGCAAGAAAAAAACCTAGAGGGAAGAAATTATTTTCTGTAAGATCTGCAATGTACAAGAGGACTGGATTTGTTCTGTGTAGATTCCAGGTACTAGAGTCAGGATATCATGGTCCAAAGTAGAGTACTTAGGGTACTTTGAGTCAGTACTCTGAGTCAAAATTTCTAACATTTAGATTTATCTTAGAGTGACATAGGCTCCAATAAGTTGTCAAAAGTTTCAAGATGAAGTGCTCGATTGGGGCTGAGTTACCCTGCAGATGGTGTACAGACTTGCTTAAATTTCTCTATTATACACTGTCATGACATCATGTACCTTCTCACCATAGCACTTAGAACAATTAAAATTTCATAGTTGTTAGTGTAATTATTTAAATAGGCCTTTTTTCCAAGACTGCAAACTCTAAAAGGACAGGAGACTGCTGTTTGCATTCATCACTGCACCCTCAATACCTGGTCGAGTGTTTGGCACATCAGATAGGAAAAGAAAGAGGCAAAAGAAATGAGGGATGGAAGGAAGAGAGGAAGGGAGAAAAGGAGGGAGAGAGGGTTTCAAATACCAGAGAGAGGGCTGGACTAAGTCTCTTTATAAAGTTCCTTCTTAACTGAGATTTCTTGATTACAAACAAAAATCAAGCATTGCAAATGAATCAGATTCTCTTGATAATACCGTCTTTCCCCTACTATTGTAAAGAGCTTCTGAAGGAAATGGATGTATTCATCTCAGTGCTTCTCAGACTGTTGAGCACCAGAATCCCCTGGAGAGCTCGGTGAACTGACTGTTGGGCCCCACCCCAGAGTCTCTGATTCAGCAGAGCAGTCTCTGACTGCTCTAGGGCCCCAGAATTTGCATTTCTAACGAGCTCCCTTTTCATACTGTGAAATCAGTTCTGAATACTCATAGAAAGGACTGATGCGGAAGCTGAAACTCCAATACTTTGGCCACTGATGCAAAGAACTGGCTCATTGGAAAACATCCTGATGCTGGGAAAGGTTAAAGGCAGGAGAAGGGGACGACAGAGGATGAGATGGCTGGATGGCATCACCAACTCGATGGACGTGAGTTTGAGCAAGCTCCGGGAGTTGGTGATGGATAGGAAAGCCTAGCATGCTGCAATCCATGGGGTCGCAAAGAGTCAGACACGACTGAACTGACTGAATGAGCTCCCAGGTGAGGCTACTGCTGGAGGTCCAGGGCACACTTCCTTGAGAACCATTTCTTTACCCAACATGAAAGGAGTGATTCTCAAACAGAAGAATCACCTCAAGTGCTTGTTAAAAATATGATTCTTGACCTTGCCTCAGAGATTCCAATTTAGCAGGTCTGGGATTGTACCCAGGAATCTGAATTTAAACAAGCTCTTCAGGTGATTCTGTTGCAGGTGGTTTGCAGACCAGATTTTGAGAAAGCAAATTACATAGAAGCAAGAGATACAGTGGAAGGCTGTGGCTTCTGAATGCTTAGTGTTTTGATGATGGCTTTCTCTCATTGTCAGGTTAAGAAATGTCCCCTTTGGTCATGGGTAAACCTATGGCTGATTCATGCTGATGTTTTGTAGAAACCAACACAATACTGTAAAGCAATTATCCTTCTATTAAAAATAAATAAAACAAAAAAATATCCCCTTTGTCAACTGCTTGCTCACTTAATACAAATGAACCTTTCTACTTACTCAAGATGATGTATAAAAATAGCACTATGATGAAGATTTACCAAAGGTATGTGGATAAGAAGCCACTTGAGGTTCGTAAGGACATCATCTCACATGACTGGAACTCTACCCATGGAGGGGAACCCCATTCACTTCAGAAGCAGTTATTGTCTGGACATATATCATCAGATACAACCCTAGTTGAACCTCATTTTTCCTTTTTTGGTACTCAGTGGCTAGGTGGACTATATCTTCTGTGGCAGCCTTCTTTAGCATATATGATCTCACCTTCTTTATCTTAATTTTTTAAAAGACTTAAATAAAAATGACCTATGCTCTCATCTCTTCCCAAGATGTAGTTGGTATAATTAAACTCCTGATAAGGGAGGAAACAACAGTTTATTCTTTGCAAATACTGGGAAGATACTCTATGCCTTGAAGCTTGGCATAGAGTCTGCCTTCCATGGCCTACTGAATACGCCTACTGAATACGCCTTCCATGGCCGAAAGAGTTCGTCTATCACCCAATGTATCTAAGATACCTGAACAGAATCAGACCCAGAGAACAAAGACAAAATCAGTCATTTCGTCTCTGCTCAGGGCAAACATCTACAGCTTTCTATGGGTGAGAGCTATAATTCTAAAACAGTGAGTGCAGAATTGTTTCCCAATCTTCTAATGACTGTGGAGATGATGCTGAAATGTCTCAGGAGGAAAAAATAATTACATCCCCCCAAATCTAAGCAAAACAAATGAAACCTAATTTCCTCTTTAAAATGTGAATTTTTAGAGTACACCATATAATGCTTACTTACAGACTGTTGTGACTGTGCACACACTCAGGTAATCTTTCAGCTCAGACCATGGAAACTGGGTCAGGTGCCCCTCACTGATACTGTGGGGAGTTGTATGGCTTAATCCCTGCAGGAAAAACCTAAACTTGAGTATTCAGATGCATGGGGAAGATGCTTCTCTAGCCACAAACTTATCTTTCATTTTTGATGACGCTTTCTCTTATTCCTGGAAACAACTGTTTACATGGGCTTCCCTGTTGGCACAGTGTAAAGAATCACCTGCCAATGCAGGAGATGCAGGTTCAATCCCTGGGTCTCTTGGATAAGGAAATGGCAACTCACTCCAGTATTCTTGCCTGGGAAACCCCATGGACAGAGGAGTTCTGGCAGTCCATGGGCTCGCAGAGGAGTCAGACAGGACTTAGTGACTAAACAACAACAGTAAACTGTTTACACCTGGGTCTTGGTTTACTTTGTCACTGCAGCACCCCAAAATACGAGAGGAATTCTTCCTGGCTGATTCTATGCATGACATTGTGAGTTCAGGACACCTTGCCTAGTCTTACTCACATCTGTAGAAGCATCTTTCTACAGATAAAGGAAGAGGTTTACATTAGGGAACAAATCACTGGTGTTAGCAGGCATCCTAGCTTGACACATCCACAAAGTGGACTGCTGCCTGGTGATGTTATCTGGGGATTTTCTTCATCATCATCATTAATCATCACCAGTGATTAATGATAGCATCCACCTTGCACTTGTCAGAAGATGTTACAGTTTACATCTCATTGGATTCTCACAGCAATTTCATGAGACGGGCAAGCCAGATGTAATCATTCCCAGGTAGAAAATGGAAAAAACTGAAAATCAAAGTTTAAGTCATTGCCCAAGGTCAGATGAATACATAACTCATTTTATCAGGTCATCAAACGAAAGCTAAAATAATAGGCAGAACAAAAACTTTTTGCTCCCATACAGACTCAGTATCAAAAGGGTTAGAAAGTTCTAACTACAATAGAAGTTGTAACTACTTTTATGGAGTATAAAATATCTCAGTTTCCTGAGATATTTGGGAAAATATAATATTTTCCCAAAGACCTAAAAACGAAGTTGACCTATGCTCCATCCCCTTCCTAAGAAGTACAGATGGAGTCACAGACTTCTGGAACCCATTATCTGGTCCTGCCTGATTAAGAAGTTGAGCTCAACAGGGAGCTCCACTTGGGATTTTGTAATGGCACCCCACCCCAGTACTTTTGCCTGGAAAATCCCATGAATGGAGGAGCCTGGTGGGCTCCAGTCCATGGGGTCGCTAAGAGTCGGACACGACTGAGCGACTTCACTTTCACTTTTCACTTTCATTCATTGGAGAAGGAAATGGCAACCCACTCCAGTGTTCTTGCCTGGAGAATCCCAGGGACGGGGGAGCCTGGTGAGCTTCTGTCTATGGGGTCGCACAGAGTCGGACACGACTGAAGCGACTTAGCAGTAGCAGAGGGGTTGGGGGAGGTGGGAGGGAGATTCAAGAGGGAGGGGAAATGGTAGATTTACATTATTGCATAGCAGAAACCAGCGCAACATTGTAAAGCAATTACCCTCCATTTACAAATTAAAGAAGGGGAGCCTAGCTAATCCATGGTCTCCTCCTTAGGTTTGGTGAGGGTCAGTATATAATTTAGTCCTCAGATTCTTAGGGACCAGATCATTTTATGAAAACTAAGAACTTCAGCAATCATGTACCAATAAAAACAGTGTCCACATTCCTGACCTATTAACAAGAAGGGCCAGTGCTGCCAACAGAGTTCTTTTTCATTTCTGGGTTAGCTGAGCCCACGATACGTATCAACTTTGCAAAATTAAACCAAGAAACAATTTGAAAGCATCTTGAAACTGGGGAGGCTGAAGGCCTATGACTCCACGGCAGCATATACCATCCCACTAAAGGACCCACTGAATGTGGCTTTATACTTAGGGTAAATGTGTTATGGGGCTTTCCTGGTGGCTCAGTGGTAAAGAATCTGCTTGTCAATGCAGGAGATGTGGGTTCGATTCCTGGATTGGGAAGATTCCCTGGAGAAGGAAACTGGCAACCCACTTCAGCGTTCTTGCCTGGGAAATCCCATAGACTAGAATTGGGTACAACTTAGCGACAAGCCACACAAATATGTGTTTTTATCATGAAAACTTACACATTCACAATCACTATCAGTAAATTCCAAGGAGCAGCTTGTTTAATAGCTTGGCTAATGATGAGTTTAAGCAAAACATGATAGGATTACTGAATGGAATATTACGCAGTCACGAAAATAACAGTTATGATGACTTAGACACACTGTGGAAAAGCAGTGTTGGGAAAATTTTAATTGCTAAACCCAGATTATAAAAATCACATACACAGCCTGATTAAGCAACATATACAGCCATAGGAGCAATGACCGGAAAGGAATGCATAGGAAATGGGAAATGAGTTATGGGAACTTTGTGACTCAAACTTCATGAAATGTTGTATTATTAGCCTTAGGAAGATACCTGCTGACCGAGTGACTTCTTTGATTGTTTGTTCGCTTGTTTTACCAGTCCTCTCTTGACCATGAACAACATGTCCTCTCCAGAGTCCAAAGAGTCCAGTGACAGTTTGTCTCTTAAATTCTCAGAGCAGCTGCCAAATTGTGGCATGTTCCATGATCCCAACATTCAGGATCCATAATGAAGTGTCTGTAGAGTACATTTAACTGACATGCGTGGAACAGCCTTCCTCTCCCTCAGGATGGGTGGAACTCAAGCCTGGCTCCTCATGCAGCCCATGGAGCAGTTTTCAGTGTGATTTCAGCAGAAGAGATCATGCTTTTTGTCCTCTCCTGAATCATACTTTTGAGTGTGGTTCACTCAGGTCTCTGCTGAGTCCTTCAAGCGTTTTCTCTTCATAAATGGAGAGAAAACTCTTACCTCTCAGAGCCCTTTCAGCTTGTCACAAATACCGTTTAGAGTATTATTACCATCCTGTTTGCCATGAAAGCTGAACAGCAGCACAGGATGACATACGGTCCTTGAGGACGAGGACTGGCACATTCGTCGCCGTATCCTGAAGCACATGCCTGGCCCCACATGCTCTTCTGAACAGACCAAGGAACAAAGACACGAAGGACTCAGTAACTCCGAGGCAGCACAGAACAGTGAGGGCGACTGCCTAAAGGGAATACAAACTGGGTGGCTATTTCCACTTCTGCCAGTGTAGCTGCGGGGCTTGAGGTGAGTTACTTTTTGCTCCTTTCAGCCTAATTCATCTCACTTGAAATGAGAGGCTGTCAGGTCTCCTTTTTCAGCTATGAAACAGTGTAATCCTATGATAAGCCACAAGTACAGTTAGTTTATCAACATTCAGAGAGTGCTTTCCATTACAGTGTTCCAACCTGGGGATATAAAGTCCCAGCTGCGAGACCACTCTATCCTCATCTTCCCAATATACCTTCTCTCCGTCTCGCAAGTAATGCACCTTTCTCTGAGCTATTAGAAAATATTAAATTACGTGTGTGGCTTTCACTACATACTCTATTGGCTAGTTCTGGTCTAAGTTTCTGGATCCTCCCCTTCCCCCTTTCACTAACCTAAATAACGGTTCAGTTTTTGGTTGTTACCACTGAGCTCACTGCCTGGGCTATTTAATTAATTAAGCCAATAAAACAGTGAAAATACGTGTTTGCCATTTCGTGATCGATGACAAGATTAAACTGATTTGTCTCATGTAGAATCATTAACCTAAGTCATAATGGGCTTGGTCTCTAAAACATCCTTCTTCTTTGAAAAAGTAGAACCTGCCTGATATCTCTGAACTTTTAACAAAAGCATCTCGATTTACAAAATCTTCCAGTTCTTCAGGAACACTATCCTAGTTTGGGTGTTTATTTAAGTATAAACTATAAGATCATTAAAAGAGTCTGTCTCACCCAGAAATTTCTTTTATTAAGTGCTACCGAACATTATATCCTTTATCCAATCAGAAATTGGGATATAGGTCAGTTCTTGACTATCTTTGTTGATTAAGGAAAGCAATGACAATGATAATTGTTAAAACTGTGTTCGCTTCTGCGCTTTGTATATCTACATTTGAATTCAGAAGAATTTGTTGTCCCAGTGCTTCAACTTCTATTAAAACAAAGAACAGATTAAAAAAAAACAAAAACAGCAGCTAGTCCCAAGATGGGGAAGGCAATGGCACCCCACCCCAGTACTTTTGCCTGGAAAATCCCATGGATGGAGGAGCCTGGTGGGCTCCAGTCCATGGGGTCGCTAAGAGTCAGACATGACTGAGCGACTTCACTTTCACTTTTCACTTTCAGGCACTGGAGAAGGAAATGGCAACCCACTCCAGTGTTCTTGCCTGGAGAATCCCAGGGACGGGGGAGCCTGGTGGGCTGCCGTCTATGGGGTCGCACAGTCGGACACGACTGGAGCGACTTAGCAGCAGTAGCAGCAGCAGTCCCAAGATGGCACAAGAGCAGGTGGACGTGGAGTGCATTTCTTTCCATAGATGCATCAGAAATATATCTACAGGACTTAACCTGGTGGCACAGTGGAGAAGAATCTGCCTGCTAATTCAGGAGACAGGGGTTTGATCCCAGGTCCAGAAAGATTCCACAAGCCAAGGAGCAACTAAGCCCATTTGCGATAACTACTGAATCCCTGCTCTAGAGCCCACGAGCTGCAGCTACTGAGCCTGGGTACCACAACTATCGAAACCCGTGCACCTGGAGCCTGTGCTCTGCAGCAAGTGAAGCCACAGCCGTGAGACGCCCGTGCACCACCACCACGAGTAGCCCCACTCAGTGCAACTGGAGAAAGACCATGCAAAGCAGCAAAGACCCAGTGCAGCCAAAAATGAATAAATTAATTGTTTTGTTTTGTTTTTTTTTAAAGAAATACATTACAGATGCAACAGTTCTCACAGAACATAGGCTGAACACTAGTAGAAGACCTTGATCACCAGAAAGGACCATAAAACAAAGAACAAAGTTGCCTGGTAGGGAACTAAACTGTGCTCCGCTAGTCTTCCTTCCTCACTTGGGCTTCCCTTGTGGCTGTGGCTCAGCTGGTAAAGAATCCGTCTGCAATGCAGGGGACCTGGGTTCGATCCCTGGGTTGGGAAGATCCCCTGGAGAAGGGAAAGGCTACCCACTCCAGTATTCTGGCCTGGAGAATTCCATGAACTGTATAGTCCATGGGGTCCCAAAGAGTTGGACACAACTGAGCAACTTTGACTTTAAGTGATGGCATCTCAAACTGATGTTGGTTCAAACAGCTTCCTTCTCTTTCCTTCCTTTGTTCCTTATCCAGCCCCACCACCCCCACACATGCACTTACATGTATGCACACATGTGTACACACACCAAGCAGCTAATCTTTCCCTGGGCTGCAGAAAGTAATCAATACTGGCTTTAAAGGCTTAAGAGAAGGTAAGAGAAAGGAAAATGGGAGGGCAAAGAGACTAGGCCAACGCTGTGCAGTAGAAATATAATGAAAGCCACATATGCAATTTTAAATTTTATAGTAGCCATATCATAAAAGTAAAAAGAAAGGGGGGCTAAGATTAATAATATATTTTATTTAAACCAATACATCCAAAACATGGGCAATATAAAAATTATTTTAAAAATTATTAATGATATAGCTTTCATTCTTTTTTTCTCATACTTAGTTTTTGAAATGTAGTATTTTACACTTTCAGCACATTTTATTTCAGATTATCAATATTTCAAGTGATCAGTAGCCATATGTAGCCAGTGGCCATCACGTTAGACTGCAGGGTTCTGCATGTTCATGGTTTAAGTTCTATTATTTATCTGAATGGGGACAGAAGAAGGAGGCAATAAAAGGGAGCGGACCATGGCACACCCAAACTGTATTCAAGCAGCATCATTACAAAGGAGATGTACTCAGATGTATTCCTACTCTAAATCAACAAAGAAGGAAGAAATCTGACTTTATAATTTCTCGTTACATACATAGACAGTTAATTTATTAGAACAATCTTAGGAGCATAATAATGCACAAAAATAAGAAATAAGATGATTTACAACAAGTCCCATATGGATTAAGATTAGAGTTGAAGACCCTTGACAATAGATTTCACTCATAATCCCTGCTCTATGGGCAGTGAGGAATCCTTGTGGCTTTAACTTGGAGGGTTCTCTAACAACAGAGCCATATCATAATACTTCTGCTTAGCGTGGCTAACCACCAACGGACATATTAGATGAGATCATTTCCAAACAGGATACAGCCTTGCAACGATCTGCTATATTTGTAGCAGCAAATTGTTCACCCTTCTCTTATGTTGCACCAAAAAAGAAAAAACAGCTAAAATGCTTGATGGATTTAGGTGTCTCCAGTTCCTATTGTAGACAGTCTCAGGAGTTGCTATAGACTTCAATTACATGATGTAATTAACTCATTTCATGGAACATATTTGGAAGAATCGACCCGATGATGTAATTCCCTTATGGTAAAACAGAGAAAGAGGAAATAAAAAGAAAGCCTCAATTCCTGTGTTGGAAATACCAAAGCTTCTGAATGCATGAGAGAGAGAGAAACATGTGTGCACATTTCTTATGTTGATGTGCTGTTGTTGTTCACTCGCTAAGTTGTGTCCAACTCTTTGTGACCCCATGGACTGCAGCACACCAGGCTTCCCTGTCTTCCACTATCTCCAGGAGTTTGGTCAAACTCATGTCCAAGTTAAGTTGGGGATGCCATCCAACCATCTCATCCTCTGTCACCTCCTTCTCCTCCTGCCCTCAATCTTTCCCAGCATCAGGGTCTTTTGATGTACTACTTATAAGCAAATATATCTTGAGTATTCACAGTTCTTAATGGCATTTTTACCACTAAGGAAGACATGATGGAATCATAGAAATAGAGTGGACTTTTAATGTCTAGCTCATTTCTTTACTAGTAGGGTAGCATTTATTTATTTAACAACTGAAACATCACATAAATTATTCCAGATCTATGATCATTATTAATCATAGTAAAGGCTAATATTTATTAATTAGTACATTTCATGCATGGGTTTACAAATCAAAATTAATCAAGTTTAAGTCATTCAGAAGACATTCTCTCAGTCTTTCTATATATCACATTTGAGAACACAAGAGCTCTTGTTCTCAGGCAGTTCTCTCTCATGGATGACCTACATTTCTCGTGTTACAGTTGAGAACATTTCTGTAAGTAGCATCTTCAGTGGAGTTGGAAATACCATCAGAAGGTCATTATTGTGTCTTCCAAGACCTTTTCTTTTAAGCTGAGTAATACAACTATCTCTAATACTCCTTTCAGTTTTTATTTTTCAACCCCACACTTACATTTTTGAATCTCCTCTGATAGCACTCTACAACTCAACATTTCTTAAGTTTTAGGCTAGGTGTAGTTCTCCTTGTTTAATTCTGTGCATATTTAATATAATCGTATTTTATAGCCTTCCCCTCACTCCTTCACTTTCAGTACTCTTAAACTCTCTTAATCCTTCCTACTATTTTTCCATAGTACCTATTACCTATTATCATATTTTATAACTTGCTTATTTACTGTATTTATGGATTCTTTCCCATCTCCACCATTGGTCCCTAACTAGAACATAAGTGTCACAGAACAGAGGTCTTTGTTTTGCTCATTGCTCTATCTTGAGTCACTAGAAGAGTGCTTGGCACATAGTATGTGCTCAAGAAATATTTGTCAAATAAATAAATATAGGCCTGATCAACATGAATTCACAGTTTCTAATTAAATTAATGTATAACTATTCATCTAGACGCATGCTTCTAGTTGACTGGTAAGTAATTGGGCAGGACAATTAAAGGTCTAAATTTAAAATACATGTTTGTGTGTGTGCTAAGTCACTTCAGTTGTGTACAACTCTTTGCAACCTTATGGACCACAGCCCACCCAGGCTCCTCTGTCCATGGGATTCTCCAGGCAAGAATACTGGAGTATTCCTCCAGGGGATCTTCCCAACCCAGAAGAACCCATGTCTCTTATGTCTCCTACACTGGCAGGCAGGCTCTTTACCACTAGCACCACCTGGGAAGCCTAAAATAAATGTTTATTACAATAGAAAATAAAATTGGGTTATATTGGACGTACTCACTCGTCAAGAAGTTTGTTACTCCTCCAGATCAAGGATTGGGAATACTGATTATTTCTGATTTATTTCCGTATTTTTTTCTAATTATGACCACTGAGTCCACCAATCAAGAATATTCAGTTATGCTCACTCACTTGTCAATTTAAATATGGGTATCAAACATTAAATGTATTTTACCTGTTTTACAAGTTAGAGCTCATAATTTTAGATTAACAGTTACTGTGCCTACATGCTTATCTTGAGAAAATAGACCCAACTTCCATTTTAAACAGCAATTTTAATGATGTAAGTTTATTTTTAATCCCTATTTTATCCCAAGTGGTTATTATGGCACCTAAAGTATAGTAAGGGATATTTATTTATTTAATGAAAAACTATCCTGGCAAAGGGCTTCCCTGGTGGCTCATATGTTAAAGAATCTGCCTGCAATGCAGGAGACCTGGACTCAATCCCTGGGTTGGGAAGATCCCCTGGAGAAGGGAATGGCAACCCACTCTGATATTCTAACTGGAGAATCCCACGGACAGAGGAGCCTGGAGGGCTACAGTCCACGGGGTCACAATGAGTTGGACATAACTGAAGTGACTAAAATACTTTTCAATAATAGCAAATGAGGGAAAATTTGACCAAGGACATTTTGGAGGGAAAATAACAAATACGCATATTCTAAAAAATTTTAAAGTAGGAAAAAAAGTGGTAATGACGGATGCAGAACCAAGAAAAATCATATTTCAACCAGAATCATTGCACCCATGGCCTAATCCCTATCACATATTCACTCTCTCACCAAACACTGGTTGAACATGTTCTATGTATGAGTCACTGTGAAGAATTCTCTAAATAGAAGGGAACAAGATTTGGTTCGGGGGCATGAAGTTTAGTGTAGGAAACAATGATAGTTCCACCATCTGTCCACCACTCTATCCCCAGCGCCCCAAACAGCCACAAGGCCGATGCTTAATTTGGTAAAAATGGTACAAAGAAAGGGTAAGTATCCATAAGGCAATAAAGGGTGTGATAAATGCTATCAGAGAAAGCAAAGGGCCCTCGGAGTTAAGAAGGGAAAGGAGTCTCTTTGGTTTGGGATGGGACTGTTTTCCTGGAACAGGGAGCTAAGTGGACGAGGACAGGTTAAGGAGTGGCTGGTGGCAAGGTGTTCAAGGCAAACGGAGGAGCAGGACCCAAAGCAAAGAGGCAACACGTAGAGCACGTACAACCTGTCCTCCCCCAAGAGCATTTCCTGTTTTAAAATATCCGAGTTACAGAATCTTCAAATCAACCTGCAGACAGGGCTTTTGATTTATATTGGAGAAGGCGGGTTATAAAGGCTTCTGAGAGAGTACAAAGCAGTGGACTTTGAAGTCCAGGAAGCTGCCGGATTTTCAGACTGTGACCAAGATGCTGTTGTGCTGTACGAGGTCCGTGCAAAGGACTGCGGACAGAGTCTGGCACTCAGTGGCTTGCCTACAGCAGCTAGTGGCTTTCCTTCCTGTCCTTCACTCAGGATCCTAACCACAGCCTCGAGTTACTTGGCAGGAAAAGCACACATTACAGGCATACCTTGGAGATACTGTGGTTCAGTTTCAGACCACTGCAATAAAGCAAATACCCCATTAAAGGGAGTCACATGAATGCTTTGGTTTCCCAGTGCATATAAAAGGTATGTTTACAATATACTGTAGTCTATGAAGTGTGCAATAATAGTATGTCTTAAAAATGTATATACCTTGATTAAAAAATATTTTACTGCTAAGAAATCCTAACCATCATCTGAGACTTTCATAAGTCGTAATCTTTTTGCAATAGTAACATCCAAGATCACCATAACCATAATAATAAAGAAGCTTGAAATACTGCAAGAATAACTCAAATGTGATACAAAGACATGAAGTGAGCAAATGCTGTTGGAAAAATGGGGCCGATAGACCTGCTTGACAGGGGGTAACCACAAACCTGCAAGGTGTAAAAAATGCAACAGGTGCAAAGTGCAACAAAGCAAAGCGCAACAAAACAAGGCTGGGCTGTCAGCACTCTAGTCTACCCCCATCAGTGTGAATTCGGTCTTTAAAAATGAGTTTTTAAACTCCTCCACTGAATACGACATGTAACAAATTAACACTTTCTAAAGTAATTTATGAATTAATGTGATTCCAATTGGAATCCCAGCAGGCATTAGGGAATAATTAGCTACAATGAATGTGAATTCACAAATAAGATGATATGCCTAAAGTAATCAAGAAAATATAATATAAATGAACTGTAAGGGGAAACATTTTATCAGATATAAGAACATACAAGAAAAATCTACTATAATAGAATCAAAATTGCATTAACATGGGAATGAAGAGATCAATGGGGAATAAAAGAGAATACTTAGATAACCTAAAGATTATATATATAGATAGATAGATATTTAATTTTATATGACAGAGATAGCAGCTTATTCAGTTATTTAGTGGGGAAGGTTAGATTTAATAAATGGTGCTAGCCCAATTGATTATCCACTAATATACGCACATATACATGATTTTCAAACAGCTAGAGACTTAAACGGGCTTCCTAAGTGGTGCTATGGTAAAGAACCCATCTGCCAGTGCAGGAGACATAAGAGAGACAGGTTCGATCCCTGGGTTGGGAAGATCCCCTGGAGAAGGAAATGGCTACCCACTCTGGTATTCCTGCCTGGAGAATCCCATGGACAGAGGAGCCTGGAGGGCTACAGTCCACAGGGTGGCAAATAGAGTTGGACACGACTAAAGTGACTTAGTACACACAGAGACTTAAACATTAAAAATAAAACAATATAAAAGCTTTAAGATATATCAAGGAAAATGACATATCTAATCCAGGGACAGAGGAAATCTTAACCAAGGTAGAAAATCCAAAATCCATAAAAAATATATATATATATATATATATCTGACTGCATAAAAATAAGATATCTTTGTATGGCAAAGTAGATCATAATTAAAGCTTAATGACAATATGATCAGTTAATGACAACAGATAAATGATGAATTTGAGGGAAATGTTTTAAATGAAGAGACAGAAAAGAGTTACTATCTACACAGAGCTCTTATAAGAAAATAACAAAAATAGAGAGTGGAGTGAAAGTGAAGAAGTGAAGTCACTCAGTCGTGTCCGACTCTTTGCGACCCCATGGACGGTAGCCTACCATGCTTCTCTGTCCATGGAATTTTCCAGGCAAGAGTACTGGAGTGGGTTGCCATTTCCTTCTCCAGAGAATCTTCCCAACCCAGGGATCGAACCTGGGTCTCGTGCATTGCAGGCAGATGCTTTACCATCTGAGCCACCAGGGAAGTCACATATAGAGAGTGGAGGGTAGAGAACAAAAGAATGAATGAATGAATGAAAATGGTCATGATTCACAAAAAAGTAAATTAAAAAGGCCAATAAATACTGGATAATAAGCTTGGACTCACTGGTAGTCAAAGTAAGGGCGGTCTAGGTTTCAAGGAGATTCCGTCCTCCCTTATCAGCTTGACACAGCAGGAAAAGAGCAAAAAGGCCTTTTGGAGACAGGGATGCAGGAAAAAGAGTGCTCTCATACACTGTAGAAATGTGAATTTTTATAATTCATCTTAAGATTAATCTGGCAGTATTTACTAAATTAAAAATACATTTAGCTTTAAACCTAGCAACCCTACTTCCTGGACATTGCCTCAGAGAAAAAAGAACATGAGGATCCATGCACAAGGATATCTATTTAACCATAGATTATAGTGGTCAAGGAAGCAAAGTTAAGGCCATCAGTAAAAGAATGGTTGAATAACATACCATAACATATCATATGGCCCCTAACAAATGAATCATAACCATGTCAAGTGACTTGAATAGATTTCCATGAGGCCCTATTGAGTAAAAAAAAAAGGCAGAAAAGAATGTATTACATAGTCTTATTTTAAAAAACCACTGACCACAAAAACCCTATAATGTATGTATGCATATGAAAAAAATATGGAGAGGTTTTTAATATGGTTTGCAGAGAAATGAAGAGGATAGGAAGAAGAGAGCAAACAAAAAAGCCTAGAACTTACGATATGACCCAATTTATGCATTTATAAAAAATACGTGTGTGTATATATATATATACACATATATATACCCATATATATAATATATGGGTAGACAGATAGATGAGAGAATTTTAAAATAAAACAAAAAGGGGGAAACAACATTTATCCCCCAAAACCATGTAGTACACTAAAACTGCCTGCTGTCTGCAAATTGGTCCTCTGCCCACCCACGTTTATCAATGCTGCTCTTCCTCCACGTGATCCTGGGGTGGGCACCCAGCCTCCGTGTGTCCTTCTCTCAAACGATGGCAGTGGAGCACATGATCACCAAGGTTCTCTCCAGCCCTGGCATCATCTGATGCCTCTGAGAACACAAATCTATGTTTATATTTCCCTGGTAACCACGTAGCCTATAGAAATAAACCAATGAGGGTCAGAAAGCAGAAGCTGGCTACATCCCACTACCCTATTTCTGTTTTACTCGTTCTCTTTTTAAAAATGTTCCCTTGACTAAGTACTCAGGCCAAAGCTTATTTTTATGATGCTATGAAACCATCACCATGGTAGGTAAGCATGCTCACTTGTGGTGCATTTGCTGGTTTACTTTGCCACGTTCACTAAATTTGTTGGACGAGTGCTGGTCACCAAATAGGCATGTGAGGGAAGGGCTGGGTTGCCGGCCTCCTGAACAGCATGGTGAGAACTCCAGCACTGCTCATCTGGGAACTAAGGCCCAGAGCAGGTGAAGGGACAGCTGAACAGGGTGTACAGCCTTCACCGCTGCACCCCCATCACCTCACGGCTTTTCAGATGATCATTGATCAGCACCCACATGTCCCTGCACATCAGAGGCATGAGTAATTGGAACCAAAGCTAGAACATTGGGCAGAATGGATTAGGGTGAGCTGGGGGTGAGGGCAGTGGACAGGTCAGAACAAGGACTGTAGATAACAAAGAGAGAAAGAGAAAATAAGAAAAGGTTACAAGAACAGGCCCTTTCTAGAATAGTTGAAATTAAACCCAAGAACTGTGGTGTCAAGTTGGGTTGGAATTATAGCTACAGGAATAATACAGGCTGGAATTGTGGGCAGAGGGAGCAAAGAGGAGGATGATATGCCTTGATGGGCATTCACAGGTGTGAAAAGCTGCAGGCAGTTGGCAATAAGCAGGGGAGTTCAGCAGGAAGTGGTGACGGTAGTTGAGTCACGAAGTGTGTCTGACTCTTGTGACCCCGTAGGCTGTATAGCCCACCAGGCTCCTCTGTTCATGAGATTCTCCAGGCAAGAATACTAGAGTGGGCTGCCATTTTCTCCTTCAGGAGATCTTCCTGACCCAGGGATCAAACTTGGGTCTCCTGAACTGTATGCAGGTTCTTTACTGACTGAACCAGCAGTAGGAAGTACATATGCCCTAAATGTAGCACTGGGAGAGGGAGTTGGGGATGACAGAGTAGGTAACTCCCTCAGATTCTCAGTTTAAAAAAAATTAATTTTGTAAACTTGATGAAAATTTCAAAATATTGTAACATCAACTTTAAACATTACAAAATTGTGACTTAAATGTCACCACTTTCATTTATCCTCAGTCATCATGACAAAAATTGTTTTATTAGAAGAGAAAATAAAATGATGAAAAGCTGTGAACACTGTTTATGGGATGACATTACAAACACTGACATGTTATTTTATGAAAATATTTTTCTCTCTTAAAAACAGTTATAATGTATGATATGTATTCAGCATTTACTGTATGTCATTGTACTAAGTACTCTCTTGCATTATTATCTCATGTGATTTTCACACTCACTACATGAGGTCAGCACTATAAGTACCTCTCTCTTACTGATGGAAAATTGAAGAGTAATAAAGGTAAGTAACACAGCTCCTAAGAGGGGCTCCTAAAAGATGAAGCCAGTATTTTAATTCAAAATAATATGACTCCATATCACCATGTCATAACACTCTCCACAAAGCGAAAATCCACTTGAATTATGCAAAGTTTCAGAGAAAGCTTTTTGCTGAAAGCTTACTTCATGAAGAGACATACACCATCATGTTCCTCCCCAAAAATATGCCCACAAATATTTCAGTCATGCAAGGCCTACGGCCCAAGTTGTTTGAAAATGCATGGGTCAAACTAAATATCAGAGCTCTTATTTTCAAGTATTTTGTAGACAAGTGGTCAACAAGCTTTTTCTGTAAAAGACAAAATAGTAAATGTTTTAGGCTTTGAAGGCCATATAGTCTCTGCCGCAACTACTCAACTCCACCAGAGTATTGCAGAAGCAGCCACAGGATACCTGGGTGAACAGTGCGGCTCTGTTTTCATATGAAATCAGATGGTGGCCCAAGGTGGCCTATAGGTCACAGCTTGCCAAATCTTGCTTTAGACCTTGTGTTTGTTCTTCAAGGCTAATTTGCCATGTTACTCCTTCAGAGACTCTTTCCCTCTGGACCAAGCTAAATCAAGTCCTTCTATTATAATGTTCTGGCACATCTTTCACACACACACATCTCAACTTTTTTTTTCTTTATTATTACTAGCTTGTAACATCTAGGAAGGTAGGGGTCATGTCTATTTTGTATCCCACTGGATTCTCAGAACCTAGCAAATGCTCAAGACATAAAAAGATGCTCAGTGAGTATTTGTTGGCAGAAGGAAGTGGGGAGAAAGAGGGGCGGGGAGGAAGGGAAGGAGGAAGGAAGGGAGGGAAGAAGGGGGCAAGAAAGAGAAGAAGGAAGAAAGAAAGGGAGGGAGGAAGGGAGGGAGGGAAGGGAAGAGCAGCTTCTCACATTTCACCTGCTTCTGTGTTCCAGAGTAGAATTAGTGTGCTTCAGAAAGCCTCCTTCCCCAGCACCACTGTGACAAGTACTATGCAGTCTTATGGTCCCATTAGAAATCAAAATGTCCCAGCATGCTTTTATATGATAGAAAAACAAATTCTTACCTTTTATTAATCTGTAGGTGCAAGGATACACATTTTGAAAGGTCATTCTACCATTCGAGGAGTGGAAAGAATGATAAGATCCACCTGGTCTTTCCTTGTATCATGCCAACATTTGGCCACGTCAAAGTACACGGTATTAGAAAATCTGACCTTCCCCTGGTGCTCCCTGCTGCTGCTGCTGCTAAGTCCCTTCAGTCGTGTCCGACTCAGCGCAACCCCACAGACGGCAGCCCGCCAGGCCCCGCCATCCCTGGGATTCTCCAGGCAAGAACACCGGAGTGGGTTGCCATTTCCTTCTCCAATACATGAAAGTCAAAGGTGAAAGTGAGGTCGCTCAGTCGTGTCCAACTCTTAGCGACCCCATGGACTGCAGCCTACCAGGCACCTCCATCCATGGGATTTTCCAAGCAAGAGTACTGGAGTTCTGGAGTACTCCAGAAGCCATTGCCTTCTCCCTGGTGCTCCCTATTTAGCCTTAAATTCTCCCTCTGCCTGGTTAACATCAGCTCCTATATTGTGATGGAAAGTGATTAGTCAACCTGCCAGTCTGGCTAATACTTTCTCTCTCTCTCTCTTTTTTTCTACTACTTTAGTATTTTATTTTTTAAATTTTTATTCTATATTGGCATACAACTGATGAACAATGTTATGACAGTTTCAGGTGGGCAGCAAAGGGACTTAGCCGTACATACACAAGTATCCATTCTCTTCCAAACTCCCCTCCCACCTAGGCTGCCAAATAATACCGAGCAGAGTTCCCTGTGCTATAACAGTAGGTACTTGTTGGTTATCCATTTTAATCTATAGCAGTGTGTGTACATGTCCATGCCAACTCCCTAACTATCCCTTTTCCCCATCCTTCCCTCCTGGGAACCATAAGTTGATTCCCTAAGTCTGAAACACTGCATCTCTTGATCTTCTTCACACCACTTCCTAGTTGGTGTGCAAACTCTCACCAGGTTTTATTAAGCTAGTATTATAAGCCTCCTCTAAGGAGCTCTAAGAACTTCATGTCTAGGGGCTGACCCTCACTTCTCACCAAAATACTGTAGGTGTTATTGGTTGACTTGCCCAAAGCCCTCTGCCTCATGAAGACTTGGAGCACTAAGGTAATTCCCCTTTCCTACCCCATCAATTAGAGCAACTGCCACCTTATTTTTAGAAGGATAAAAAGAAGAAAGATGAGATTATTTTTGTTTTCATTCTGGCAGATATGAGACAAACTTGAGGCTTCACCTCAGTCATTCTGGAAGATCATTCCAGATCATTCCTTCTAGTAGAAGAATAATGTGATGGCAAACTTAGAAATGCACGCAATAGATGCTACTCAGGGGCTTTCACTGAGCTCAAGTTTAATTTTTAGTAATTTTGAATTATAGATTCAATGTCTATTTTTAATTAAATAAAACTACTGCTGCTGCTGCTAAGTCGCTTCAGTTGTGTCCGACTCTGTGTGACCCCATAGATGGCAGCCCACCAGGCTCCCCCATCCCTGGGATTCTCCAGGCAAGAACACTGGAGTGGGTTGCCATTTCCTTCTCCATTGCGTGAAAGTGAGAAGTGAGAGTGAAGTCACTCAGTTGTGTCCGACCGTCAGTGACACCATGGACTGCAGCCTTCCAGGCTCCTCTATCCATGGGATTTTCCAGGCAAGAGTACTGGAGTGGGGTGCCATTAGAAGTGAGTAACTGCAATTGCATTTCAGAATCTGGACTGCTGACATTTATAAGAAACACATGTCTTTTGGAGCAAATCCTTCCCCTATGTGACAGAAGATAGTTGAAGACTTTTCTCCTTTCCTCAATCATTGTGAGGCCACCTGTCCAGTTTTCTCATCATATAGCCTAGTCTCCTGACCTTGTCTTTTCATCACTTCTCTGAACACACTCCAGTACATTGTCGCAGCAAGAACACAGATCTGTGTGTGAATCGGGCTGAGTTATTTAATAACTTTGTGACCTTAAATGAGTTTCTTAATTTCCATGAGTCTCAGTATCTTCATCTGCAAAATGCGGCTAAAAAGTAATTCTTCTTAGTATCATCATGGGGACTGAAAGATCATATATCAACCACCCAGTACATTGCTTGGTATAGCAGGCATTATTCCAGTTATTCCATTATTCCAGGATGGGATAAGGGTTCAGAAGCCAATTCAATGTGAGAGGGAAAGTCTATGAAGGTGAAGAAATATTGTTTGTGTTCTTCTTTTGTTAAGTTACTTATTCAAAAGTGAAGGTAAATTTACATTTACCAATATGGCTGTAAAGGATTATATGCAAAATGACAACAGGTGTAAAAAAATAATAATGAATTTTTTAAACAAAAAGGAGGGATATTTAATGGGGCACAACAAGCAAAACCATTAATTTAAATAATAACATAATGCAACAAATTTCACTTTGCCTGGCCAGTTTTAGTAGTCAGAAATATGACTAGTAAGATAGATTTTTTCACCAATTATCCAAATAATAAGCCAAAAGTACTCTTCTATACTAAGAATAAAGACTAAACAGGAATGATACGAAGTGATAAGGAGCATGAGAAAAAGTTGCAAAGGTGATGCACTTTTGGAGAAATGGAAAATAAGCAGATAACACACAGTCAAGTGGAAAGTCAAGGAAGAAAGCGGAGGCTTCCAAGGAAATTGCCTTTGCTGTTAATACAAATAAAATGGACCCTCCTCCCAATACTCTGTATAGCTTTAATAGCTAGTCTTATCATTTCAGACACTTTAACTAATGACCTCCTCCCTAAGATCATTCATTCAGTTTAAAAAAAAAAAAAAAGGAAGAAAGAAAATGTGTGCCTATTTAATATATCCCAGGCCCAGGGCTGGAACTGAGATGCATGAGTAGATAGGCACTGGCCTAGCCTCCAGGAGTTTCTAATTTTTGAAGTCAGACAAATAAGCAGTCAATTATGTTATAATGTAATACTGGGAGGAAAGAGGGAAGGACAGATGGATGGACAGACAGAAAGAAAGAAATCAGAGGGGCTTTCATCTGGCCCTGATAGATTAAGGAAGGCTTTCCAGGGGAAATAACACAGAAGCCAAGGCCTTCAGAAAGTCAAACTAAGGATCCGCAACGGAGCTACTAGTGCGGGATTTATTTCTAAAGAGACAGTGAGAACAGTGTTGTAATTCTAGGATATGTTCTTTGGAAGAAAGTTAAGAAGACGAGAAATAAAATTTCAAGATTATAATGTGTAATGGTCCATTTATTTCCAATTGTTAGCTCCCTATTATAATATTTCAATTTCAAATCTGCCCCCTTCTCTTCAATTATGAAATTCACATTTCTAGGAACATCTTAATTAGAGCATAGTGACTTAGAGTCCTAACCTGGTAAAAGGAAAAATGTTTGAGTAGAGTACTACCCTGTTCATTTAAAATCACCGAATATGGATCTAGAAATCAGAAGAGGAACCAAAAATGGGATAACTTTAGACCACCTTATCTGTCTACTTATCTATGTTGGGAATTTCCCTATACTTATTTCATAGTGACCAAACCCAACTATAAACACCCATCAACCTAACACAAAATGAATGATATTAATTATACTTAGAACTTTCTGGCAATCCTAAGAAGATTTTGTTTGCAAGATCTGTTATAGAAGAAATAATAGAAGTTTTGCACTTGTTTCTGTTGACAAGAATTCAATTTATTTTTCATTTTAAAGTTGCTCATTGGCCAGCACAGATGCAGGTAAATTGATTTATTTTATAGTCAAACACTAAATATTATGACATGCATCTGCATAAAAGATATACAATGCAGCACCTACACTAAGACAGCAATGCCAGCAAGGCCAACCAGAAAGCTGATGGGATGTAGTCCCACACACACACACACACACACACACACACACACACACACACACACACACAGACTACACATATCAAAAGTGGCCCAGCTACAATACTGCAAGCCCTCAATGAATGGCCTTGTTGCCCAATGTTGTGGTTTCAGACTAGGGCACATAGTGCCAGGAAGTACAGCTCACTCTGTGTGTGTTAAGCTTCTTCTGATAAGAAGAGCGAGGCGGATGCAAGCCACCTATATTCTTGGCAAGAATGACTCATTACAATTACCCAAAGGAGTCTGTAACTTTCTGGAGAGGGTTGTGCTTTTCACAACTTGAAAATATCTCATTAGATGTCTTAAACAGTGGGAAAGAACAGAAGAGGGGAGACCTTCAGCCATCACCCTCCTCACAAGGAAGAAGGAAAGGACAATGGCTAAGATGTCTGAGAGAAGCGAGTGTGGGTTGATCCGCCATGTTTTCAGGAGCCAAACCACTTCAAGCTGGGCAAGAGTTGACTTGAGATGAGATGGAATGAAGTAAAATGATGTTCCTAATATACTTCCCAGTTCTGTTATTCTACCTGTCCTTGAAAGTCAGAAGAAAGTGATTAATTCCCAAACTCTCTACTATCAATTGAATGGACTAGCCCTACAATGGAGTCTTGTTTACAAGCAGCGGCTGTATGTTTGAGGTTGGTTTCCTCCCACCCAGCATCTAAGACAAGGCTCTGGATATGGTAGTTACTTAATAAGGGGTCTTTTGTTCCAAGTGTTGTCTACCTTGTCATTTAAGGTGTCATTTATGCCTGGCATAGATGCACAAAATTAGAAGAAAATTGGTTATCGCCAGACCAGGCATTTGTGCCACCCTCTGCCTTCTATGGAAAACTGGGGAAGGAACAGGGAAGTACAAATGAAGAGAAGTTTCAGTTCTTTTCTTAGTTTTCTTTTCTCAGTTGGTACTTGCATAGGCTGTACCCTGATCTCCCACAGGAAAGGGAACTTTGACCAAGCGAGTGGCTTGGTCAAAAATGGCTATTATGATGTCAACGCTTCTCCCCAACTTCCTTCTCTTTCACTCCCTTTCTAAGCCCCTTAAAATAGGAAGGTCCTACTAACAGGCAGATGGTGGTCACTTGAAGCATAATTTGTGGTCTCCAAAAGAAAACACTAAAAAAAAAAAAAAATCAGGTCAAGTCAGGACTTCCCTTCAGCAAAACCAATACAGGAATTGAGCTAGCACAAGAAAATGTTAAAAGAAAAAAAAATATATATATATATACACACACAGGCTATGTACTTAAAGCATACAGAGATGGTAATACAGAAGTACCATGAATTTCATTTTCACCCCTGCAATATATCCCAGTATACACCCAAATTATTCTCAGCTGTATATTTGCATAAGCCAAGAAAACTGATTTTGGAAGAGCACTTTTATATTACACAGTTTGCTACAAAGAACACCCATCTGGGTCAGGGCACAATTTCACATTTGAAAAAGAGAAAAGAGCAATTATCCCTCGATTAAAAGTAAATCATGTTTTTTAAAAGGCAGAGAAGAGGCTGAATTTCTGTATGTTAATTGTCACCTGAGTTTCAACAAATGTACAGCAGCTCACTTCCCTCTCAGATAGATAACATGAAATTCACTATGCTGGCATGGATCAGTGAGAAGGGACTATCCTCAAATCATTTGGGCCTGAATAAAGAGTTGGACTAGATTTTTCAAACAGCAGCTAGTCAAATAATGAGCACACAACAGGTGCTTCATAAGTGCCTGCTCACTGAGAAGGCACAACGGCCCAGCAGGAGTGACAGAGCGGAACTCGGAGTCAGATGGCCTGTGTTTAAAATCTTATCTTCCTGGCTGCCTCAGAATCCTCATCTATAAAATCAAAGTCTGATGATAACGGTGTTCACCTCACAAGACTCTTGTGAGAGTTAAACGAGTTAATACAGTGGTTTTCCAAGTCTGGTTGACCAGGAATATCAGTATCACCCAAGAACATGGTAGAAAAGAAAATTCTTAGGACTCAGCTCTTAGACCTGCTGATTCATAAACTCTGGAGCGAGGGCCCAGCAATCTGTGCTGTAACAGGCCTTCCAGGGGATGCTGATGCCACCAAAGTTGGAGGCTCACTGGGTTTACGCCTGTAAGCAAACATCTCGGTTCACTTTGTTCCCAAACTCAGAGGAGCACTCAGGGAGCCCTCAACATTTAAAGGCAGCAGCACCAAGTTCACTCAAGTTTTCAAAACCCAAGATTCCTCTGCTACTGTGAGAAGTGTCCTCCCTATACACGGAGGAAGGAGTCCTCTCAACCTGAAGACAGAGGGACACCAAGAAGAATTCATACAAGCAGACCTTGCTTAGGTCCCCCAGTGTACCGCATGCACGTGTGCTCAGTTGTGTCCAACTCTCTGTGACCCTGTGCACTATAGCCCACCAGGCTTCTCTGCCCACGGGATTCTCCACGCAAGAGTACTGGAGTGGGTTGCTGTTTCCTCCTCCAGGGGATCTTCCCAGCCCAGGGACTGAACCTGCATCTCCCGTGTCTCCTGCACTGCAGATGGATTCTTTATCGCTGAGCCATGGAGGAAGACTCAGTATACTGCACTTAGCTCATACCCTTTGACCTATCATATCTTTCCATGACTTTCCATTTTTCATCACACTCAGCATAAAAACACTCCGGTTTAACCATTTCTTCAGGTCTTCATTTCCTTGTGAAGGCTCCCACGTCACCTAAAACTTACATTAAAGAAATGTATAAGCTTTTCTCCTGTTACTCTGTCTTTGTTAGTCTAATATTCAGACCCAGCCAGGGACCCTAAGAGGGTGGAGAAGAGTTTTTTCCTCCCATGCAACAGTTAGAAGAGGTCACAGGCAGAAGGGGGAAAGAGTCCATCTTTTAAAGGAGATCATCCATCTATACATACTTAAGGTACAAGCTTGGCAGAGGGAGCTGTTACATAAAACTAGATAATTCAATAGAAGAGAAAAAGGCTCACACTAGGAATGCAAAACTTGGTAAATAAATAAAATACATCACAGCTGTACTTGTTAGATTTAAGATAATTTTCAGAGAGGAAATTCTATGAAGTACCCTAGCTAAAATACCACGCAACTCGTTCAGCATTGTCACATAAATGTTAAGCACCCTGTGGTCATGCCCTGTTTTTGAACAGCTTGTTGAATATCACTTCAAACACTGATTTCATATTATAAAAATCCTAACTTTCTACCAGGAATGTAATTTAAGAAAACTTAACACTGAGTTGCTTACAGCAAAATACCTTACATTTTAGAGGAAAACCCCTAGGCAGTAACCATTCTCTAACTTTAAAGGGATGCTGGTTTAGAATACAGATTTCTGGGCTCCTCTTCTCAGAGATTCTCATTTAGGAGGTGTGGGGTAAAGCCAGGAAATCTGAAATGTTCAGTTTGCTCACCACCCTGACCCCACACATCAGGTCATTCAAGGGCAAGTGGACATTCAAGGACCACATTTTGAAAAACATGGTTTAAAATCCTTGTCTCTGGATAACCCTAAACCAATAAGTGCTTCTGATTAAGTTTTCAGAGAGCTGAGACTTTTTGTCCCTTTATATACAGAAATGGTTTGACCAATTTTTAATAGAAGGCTTCCTAAGATGTAGTCCACATTTCTCTGTCATCTTACCTGAAGCATGTAAGGTATAACTAAATCATGATGACTCAAGACTTTATGATTATTATCATGGCTCATATGTACTATAGTTGCAGAGAGCATTCAGCCTAGAGTTGACCAAAACACTGATTCCTGAAATGGCCCCAGAACTTGAAAATGTTCCAAATGTCAGAGTTAGCTTTTGAGTCTCTTTTCCAAGTGCAAAGAAGGGAACGTGCAATTGCAGAACCTCCAGGGCAATACAACATGGCTGCAGAATGAATGGAAAATACGGAAGCTGCCTTTGTAAAACTATTACCAGTGGCAATTGACTTCAAAGGTCGCTCAGATTTTATCTATTGGTATCTAGCAATATGGTGGGCGAGTCTCTACTGTAACCCTTCCTCTGACTGAAATTAAAAATATGTTGGATAAAGTACACTGTAAATAATATTTTTAAATGCCTTAATGAGCTGGCAATAAAGTAAAATCTGTTATGAGTTACACTGTGTTCCCTCCAAATTCGTATGTTGAAGTTTTGACCCTCAGTATTTTAAAAAGTGACCTTGTCTGGAAAGAAGGTCATTGTAGAACAAGTAAGTTAAGATGAAGCCATTCTGGGGTCGGTTGAGCCCTCATACAATGATGTGCGTGAGTTTAGTTACTCCGACTCCCTGCGACCCCATGGACTGTAGCCCACCAGGCTCCTCTGTTCATGGGATTCTCCAGGCAAGAATAATACAGTGAAGTCCTTATAAAAAGGGGATATTTGGACACAGACATAGGGAGGATGCCGCATGAAGATAAAGGCAGAGACAGAGGCGATGCTTCTATTAGCCAAGGAGAGAAGCCTGGCTTCTCTCACAGATCCTTCCCTCACAGCACTCAGAAGAAATGAACACTTCCAACATCTTCCTGCCTCCAGAATAAGACAACCAACTGATGGTGTTTTAAGCCACCCAGTCAGTGGTACTCTGTTATATCAGCTTTAGCGAACTAATACAAAACCCAACAACAGCCCTAGGAAACTAATATAAAACACCAAAGTCTAAGTCCAGACTTGAAGCCACTTTTAGAAAAGTGAAGACATTGGTAGACCTAATGCCTTCACGATCTTTGCACTAATGACATTTAGTTACTCTTTACAGCCTCCCAGGATGCTGAGTACCAGAAACAAAGGCCCAATCTGTCACTGGCAAAACCCACTGGGGTCCTCAGGATAAACGAGATGGAATCTAGACGGTAAGGTAAGGTTTAACGTCTTCTTTTGTGCTTACACTGCAGCACTTCAGGCTCCCCTGACCTTCACTATTTCCCAGAGCTTGCTCAAACTCATGTCCATTGAGTTGGTGATGCCATCCAACCATCTCATTCTCTGCTGCCCCCTTCTCCTCTTGCCCTCAATCTTCCCCAGCATCAGGGTCTTTTCCAATGAGTCGGCTCTTTGCATCAGGTGGCCAAACTATTGGATCTTCAACTTCAGCATCAGTCCTTTCAATGAATATTCAGGGTTGCTTTCCTATAGGATTGACTGGTTTGATCTCCTTACAGTATCCTGGGATTCTCAAGAGTCTTCTCTAGCATTACAGTTTGAAAGTATCAACTCTTCATCACTCAGCCTTCTTTATGGTCCAACAAATATCTGTGCATGCTACTGGAAAACCACAGCTTTTACTATATGGACATCTGTCAGTAAAGTGATATATTTGCTTTTTAATATGCTGTCAAGGTTTAATGCTGCTTTTTAATATGCTGTCATAGCTTTCCTTCTATGAAACAAGCATCTTTTAATTTCATGGCTGCGGTCACTGTCTGCAGTGACTTTGGAGCCCAAGAAAATTGTCTGTCACTGCTTTTACTCTTTTCCCTTCTATTTGCCATGAAGCGGTGGGACTAGATCCCATGATCTTCAGTTTTTAATGCTGAGTTTCAAGCCAGCTTTTTCACTCTCCTCTTTCACCCTCATCAAGAAAATCTTTAGTTGCTCTTCACTTTCTGCCATTACAGTGGTATCATCTGCATATCTGAGGTTGTTGATATTTCTCCTGGCAGTCTTAATTCCAGCTTGTACTTCATTCAGCCCAGCATTTTGCATGATGTACTCTGCACATAAGTTAAATAAGCAGGGTGACAATATATAGCCTTCTCATACTCTTTTCCCAGTTTTGAACCAGTCTGTTGTTTCATGTCTGGTTCTAACTGTTGTTTCCTGACCCACATATAGGTTTCTCAGAAGACAGGCAAGATGGCCTGGTATGCTCATCTCCTTGACAATTTTCCACAGTTGGCTGTGATCTACAAAGTCAAAGGCTTTAGCATAGTCAGTGAAACAGAAGTAGATGCTTTTCTGGAATTCCCTTGCTTTCTCCATGATCCAACAAATGCTAGAAATTTTAGTCTCTGGTTCCTCTGCCTTTTCTAAATCCGGCTTATACATCTGGATGTTCTCACTTCGTGTAGTGCTGAAGCCTAACTAGCTTCAAGAATTTTGAGCATAACCTTGCTAGCATGTGAAATGAGCACAATTACATGGCAGTCTGAACATTCTTTGGCCTTGTCCTTCTTTGGGACTGAAATGAAAACTGACCTCTTCCAGTCCTGTGGCCACTGCTGAGTTTTCCATACTTGCTGACATATTGAGTGCACCTCTTTAACAGCATCATCTTTTAGGATTTTAAATAGCTCAGCTGTAATTGTTATCTCCACTGTCTTTGTCTGTAGTAATGCTTCCTAAGGCCCACTTGACTTTATACTCCAGGATGTCTGGCTCTAGGTGGGTGACCACACTGTCGTGGTTATCTGAGTCACTAAGACTTCTTTTTTTTTTTTTGGTATAGTTTTTCTGTGTATTCTTGCCAGCTCTTCATAATCTCTTTTGCTTCTGTTAGGGCCTTACCATTTCTGTCCTTTATTGTGTCCATTTTTGCATGACATGCTCTCTTGATATATCCAGTGTTCTTGACAAGATCTCTAGTCTTTCCCATTCTGCTGTTTCCCCTCTTTCTTTGCATTGTTCATTTAGGAACACCTTATCTCTCCTTGCTATTCTCTGGAACTCTGCATTTAGTTGGGTATATCTTTCCCATTTGTGCTTGCCTTTCTCTGTCTGGCATAATATTTGCAAGACACCTGCATAGCCAACTGGCAAGAACTCCACCCCCTCTCTCTGCAGACAGAATCCTGTAAGGCAACTCAGCCAAGAGCCTGCCCAGGAAAGTGAATTCTAGAGCACAGGCTTTTCCATTCTTCACTCAAAGAATAAAGCTTTCTTTTGCTTCTGAACTGAACTCAATCTCATTCTATTGCCACAAACACAAACACCACCAAGCAGGAGGACCCTCACTGGGCCCCAACTCAAAAGAGTTGGTAACAAATCCATGTAAGGTACTAAATTAAATTGCAGAAACCACCTGCAGACAAATGGTCTTAGACCAGTACAAGGAAAATTGCCTGTTTCAAAACCAGGGCATTAAGTGAAGGAGATAAATATTCCTCATGAAAAATCACATTCATAAGCATGTCCCCACAGACTTTACGGGCTAAATTCACATTAGCTAAGTGGTCCAAATATCCAGCAGTGCCCTCAAGCATCTGGTAAGAGGTAACCCAAATCCTCTCTGGAGGATTTCACCTTCAGTTGGCCTCAATGCAATATGAGCTTATCATCAAAAATCACAAAGCACATGAGTTAACAAGGTGCCATAAGCAAGAATGAACAGAAATGAGATAGCAGAATACAACTCATAAAGATCTTAGATATTGGAATCAGTGACCACAGAATACAAAGTTTAACATATTTAAAAATAAAAGAAGCAATTGAAAATGTGAGTGAACAGAAAGAAATTCAGATTAGAAAAAGAATCAAACTGAAAATTTAAAAAAAATATTAAAAACATGGGCTTCCCTGGTAGCTCAGACAGTAAAGAATCCGCCTGCAAGGTGGGAGACCTGGGTTCAATTCCTGGGTTGAGGAGATCCCCTGGAGGAGGGCATGGCAACCCACTCCAGTATTCTTGCTTAGAGAATCCCCATGGGTCGCAAAGAGTCGCACACAACTGAGTGACTAAGCACAGCACAACAGCTGATTAAATATAGCTGAGAACAGAGATTTGTAGAAACTGTTCAAAAAAAAAAAAAATGATAGAAAATACTGAATAAAAGGTTAAGAGAATAAGAATATATATTCTATATTTAATCAGATTTCTCAAAGGAGAATAAACAGAGAATGAGAGAGAAGAGATAATGGCGAAGAGTTTTCCAAAACGTGTTCTTGCCTGGAGAATCCCAGGGATGGGGAAGCCTGGTGGGCGGCCGTCTATGGGGTAACACAGAGTCGGACATGACTGAAGTGACTTACAAAAAAATAACCCACAGATTCAGGAAGACCAACAAATCTCACGCAATATAAATAAATAAGAAATTACAGCTAAGACACATTCTTATAAATCTATAGAATACCAAAGAGCTGGTTTCTTTTTTAAAAAAAATAAGAAAGGAACCAAATTACTCTCAAAAGAACGACAATTAGGGTTATAGCAAATTTCTCAACTTAAGTGATAGAAACCAGAAGATAGTGGAAAAAATATTCAGTGTGGTAATAGAAGCATAACTGCCACACCAGAATTTCAAATGTAGTGAAAACATCTTTTAAGAACAAGGATAAGATATTTTCTGATAAACAAAATCTAAGAAAATGCGATCCCAAACTGAAGTAATTTCTGGAGGATAAACTTTAGGAAGAAAGAAAATGCTCTCCGATGAAAGGTCTGAGATAGAAAAAGAAATTATGAGCAAACAGTGATAAAGATAAGGTAAACATTAAAGCAGTAATGTAAAAAGTAGTAACAATAATATATTGGAAGGTTAAAATAAAAAAGAATTAAAATTCAAGTCAACAATATCTGCCAATTAGTGAGTAGGGAGTTGGGGGAGCACTAATGGAGTTAAAATGTTTTAAATTCTCTGTAGTTTTTGAGCCAAAATTAAGGATATTGATTAATTTTTGACTTTGAGAAGTTATGCAGCTAACAAAATATAAATAGAATATACACATCTACTGTATAGTGACAATAATTCAGAAGAAGGCCAGACTGTAGAGAAAAGGCAATAGGAAAGGTGGGCTATATAGAAAAAACAAAATAAGATAGTAGGTCTGTATGAGTAGCTATGGTTTTTCCTGTGGTCATGTATGGATGTGAGAGTTGGACTGTGAAGAAGGCTGAGTGCCGAAGAATTGATGCTTTTGAACTGTGGTGTTGGAGAAGACTCTTGAGAGTCCCTTGGGCTGCAAGAAGATCCAACCAGTCCATCCTAAAGGAAGTCAGTCCTGAATATTCATTGGAAGGACTGATGTTGAAGCTGAAGCTCCAGTACTTTGGCCACCTCACGCGAAGAGTTGACTCATTGGAGAAGACTCTGATGCTGGGAGGGATTGGGGGCAGGAGGAGAAGGGGACGACAGAGGATGAGATGGCTGGATGGCATCACTGACTCGATGGACGTGAGTCTGAGTGAACTCCGGGAGTTGGTGATGGACAGGGAGGCCTGGCGTGCTGCGATTCATGGGGTCGCAAAGAGTCGGACACAACTGAGCGACTGATCTGATCTGATCTGATGAGTAATCACAGTAGATATAAGCAGAACGAATGCTCCATTTAAAACATTGTTGTTTTTACTAACTGGAAGCCAGGCAAGCACGAAAGAGAAAGAAAGTGTAGCTACATTAAGATCAGTCAAAATAAAATCGAAGGCAAAAAAGCATTAATAAAGATAAAATGAGTCATTTCATAAAGATAAAAGACACTAGGAAGATAGAACAATGTCAAACATGTATTCATCTAGTTGTGTGTGTATATATATACATATATATATGCTATGCTATGCTATGCTATGCTATGCTAAGTCACTTCAGTCGTGTCCGACTCTGTGTGACCCCATAGATGGTAGCCCACCAGGCTTCCCCCGTCCCTGGGATTCTCCAGGCAAGAACACTGGAGTGGGTTGCCATTTCCTTCTCCAATGCATGCAAGTGAAAAGAGAAAGTGAAGTCGCTCAGTCGTGTCCGACTCTTCGCGACCCCATGGACTGCAGCCTACTAGGCTCCTCCATCCATGGATTTTTCCAGGCAAGAGTACTGGAGTGGGGTGCCATTGCCTTTTCCGTGTATATATATATATATATATATATATATATATATACACACACACACACAAATATAACATATATATATATTACAAAGTATGTAACAAAATATATTCAACAGGTAATAGAAATGAAAACCATCTATCACCATAGTGGCAGATTTTAACACACCTCTCCTAGTAATTGATAAATTTAGCATAAAAAATAATGAGGAAAAATACAGACTTGAATGATGTAATTGACACACTTCAGCTAATGGGTGTATACAACTGTTAAATATATATTCTTTTCAATTATCTATGGAGCTTTCATAAACACTGACCACATACAGAGCCAAAGAGTAAGGTGAAACAAATTTTAAAGGGTTATATCATATATTTTCTGTTATAGTGCAGTTAAACTAAAAATTAATAATAAATATACACTAATATTGGAGAAGCCAAAGGCAACCACCCCACTTCAATACTCTTGCCTGGAAAATCCCATGGGTGGAAGTAGGCTGCAGTCCCTGGCGTCTCAAAGAGTCAGACACGACTGAGCGACTTCATTTTCACTTTTCACTTTCATGCACTGGAGAAGGAAATGGCAACCCACTCCAATGTTCTTGTCTGGAGAATCCCAGGGACGGGGGAGCCTGGTAGGCTGCCTTCTATGGGGGTTGCACAGAGTCGGACACAAGTGAAGTGACTTAGCAGCAGCATACACTAATATATATTTGGAAATTAAGAAATGTAATTCTAAGTAACTCATAAGTCAAAGAAGAAATGATAATGGAAATTAGAAAATATTTAAATCTTAATGATAATGAAAAACACTGTCTATCCAAATTTATGGGATTTAGTTAAAACAATATATAGAGGGGAATTTATAGCGTTTAAATGCTTATGTCAGGGTAGAAGGGCTGGTGATTAATGAGTATTTTATAATAGTTTATACTGTTGCAAGACAAATTATCCCAAGAGCTAATGGTGTAAGCCAAAGCAATAAATATCTATCCTCTCTCATAGTCAGGATTTTGAAAGCATGGCTACGTGGCTCTGGCTTGAGGTGTCTCACGAGGTTGCAGTTACATCGTCTGAAGACCACAATGCATCCACTTGCAAGGTCTTGGCTGGCAAGTTGGTGCTGGCTGTTGGCCGGAGGCTTCAGTTTCTCCCCACGTGGCCCTTCACAGAGGGCTGCTTGTGTGTTCCCACTGCATGGTGACTAGGTTCTCCCAAGTGGGTGATCCAGAAGAGAAAAAGCCAGGCAGAAGCTATTCTTTCTTGTGACCTATTCTTGGAAGTCACATACTATCATTTTTGCCACTTTCTATTTGTGAAAGTGAGTCACCAAGTCTGGCTCACAAGAGAAGGAAAATTCGTCCTCCCCACCCCAACCTTTTTTTTTTTTTTTTTAAAGGAAAGAGTCTCAAAGTATTTTAAAACAATCCCAATGAACTGAGTATCTACTCATTGTAGAGGTGAGGAAAAACTTCAGCAAAATAAATCCCTAGGAAACAGAAGAAAGGCAATTTTAAATGATACCATCAGAGATTTAAAAAAGAGTAAACAGATACACAATAATCTGCAAAGTCCAAATTTGGTTTTTTGAAAAAGCTGACAAAATTGACAACCTTCTAGTAAGACTGGACAATAAAAAAGAGAGGAGCTATAAATAAGCAATATGAGAAATAAGGAGGGAACAAGTACAGATGGTACAGAGAATAAAGTAGGCATTGTGAGTGTATCTTTCAAAATATGATGATACTATACACAACTATATGCCACCAGTCACTAGTTTTTTTAAAATCATAAACAAAATGGATATATTTCTAGGAAACTGTAATCTACTAAAACTGATTTAACAAATAGAAAAACTGAATAATCCTACAACAATTGAAAAAGCTTATAATCCTACAACAATTTAAAAGCTAAGTAGTTTAAAACCCTCCCTCAAAAAGAACACTAAATTTAAAAAGTTTTACGGGCAAGCTTTACCAAGTAGAAAAATACATTAGTAATTCCAGTTTTAAACTATTCCAGAATATATATTTTTATATATATATAGGAAATATATATATTTCCTATTCCAGAAAAGGAAAAAAGAAGAGATAGGAACAGTCTCTAACTCCTTTTCTGAAGCAATAATAACCTTAATAGCAAAATCTAAAACTATCATTGCAAAATAGGAAGATTACAGGTCAAATACACCTAACACAGACGTGAACATTCCTTAAGACATTAGTAAATCAAATCAAAAGTAAATTTCTGCAAACGAGCAGCAGAGAGTATTCACAGTAGCACTGTTAATAATAAACAATGAGAGCAACTCAAATGCCTATCAATAGTAAAATGGATACTAAAAATTATGGCATATTAATATAATGGAATGTATTCAGCAATGAAAATGAAATACAGCTACAAGCAATAGCATGGGTGAATCACTGGAGTGTAATATTGGAAAAAGAAGCCATGGAAGAAGACGTCATAAAATTTCATGAGATTAAGTCTAAAAACATGCAAAACGATTAAATATATGTGATAAAACCACAAAATCCAGGATGATGCTTTCTCAAAGGGAAAAGAAGGTAATAGGATCAGAGAGAGACACCTAAGAAATGAGGTAACTGTATGTTCTTTATATTTTCTGCAAGTTTCATAAGCATTCTTTTATAGCTACCCAATGTTTAGTTTAAAAATTCGAAACAACTAATAGAATGAACAGTGGCTCCTAGTAGGGTTCTCTTCCACTTCATATGTTCTAAGTTTGTTTACAGGGTGGGAAGGACAACTGCAGCTCACCACTCTGTAACAACAGGTGAGGATTTTCTCCAAGCTCTCCTGAATGTTGATTTTTCAAAGTTATCTGGGGACTTCCCTGGAGGCCCAGTGGTTATGAATCTGCCTGCCAATGCAGGGGACCAGTTTGATCCCTGGTCCAGGAAGATTCTACGGGGCCTAACTGCCCCTGCGCCACAACTACTGAGCCCATGCTTTCGAGCCCACAAACAGCGACAAGAGAAACCACCACAATGAGACGCCCATGCACCGCATCTAGAGAATAGTCCCCACTCGCTGCAACTAGAGAAAGCCCGAGCACAGCAACAAAGAGCCTGTGAAGCCATAAAAAAATAATAAAAGAAATTTGGAATATATGCCAGACAGAGTTCTTTGGTAATATTATCTATTGAAAGTGCAAGTCACTCAGTTGTGTCCGATTCTTTGTGACCCCACAGACCCCAGGCCAGAATACTGGAGTGGGTAGCCCATTCCCTTCTCCATGGGATCTTCCCAACCCAGGGATCGAACCCAGGTCTCCCAACATTGCAGGCTGATTTGTTACCAGCTGAGCCACTGGGGAAGTGCCACATATTAAAACAACCATACCATTTGTTCTGTCATTTTAAGAAGTCTGTTTCAATCTTAACCACATTCCATCTACAAGTTAAAAAACTGGAAGGCTATTTAAGCTTTCAGTCATAATAACATCAAAAACTGTCCTGTGATTTTGGAATTTATCCAATCCAAATAGCACAGACAAAAAATTTTGCTTGAATTCACTTTGCCTCTCTGATTGCTTAATCTTTTTGATTATGCTTCTAACTTGTCACCTTTAACTATCATAATAGCACAATTTTTAGACTTTCATACCATAATAACTACTTGGTTCATTGGAAGTGAAGGGGGAAGGTTAGCAAGAATTTGTGGTTTCACTGAAACTATAGTGTGTGTTTGACAGGCCAAAAAAAATATTCAACGGTAGTTCAATGGCAACATAGCTTTAGACAGCAAATGAACCAAAGACTATATATTTATATCTATCTTATATATATATATATATATATATATATATACTGATGGTGATAAATGCTCAATGGCTGAGGGGAGAAATTCTGTTTATTCTGGTCTCTGATGGAGACCTGCTTTTTCAGGTCCAACTCTTAAATCCGGACTAATTCCAAGCAGCTTAGACGGTAAAGAATCTGCCTGCAATGCAGGAGATCTGGGTTTGATTCCTAGGTTAGAAAGATCCCCTGGAGAAGGACATGCTTACCCACTCCAGTATTACTGCCTGGAGAATTCTGTGGACAGAGGAGCCTGGCAGGCTACAGTCCATGGGGTCGCACAGAGTTGAACACTACTGAGTGACTAACACAAGTTAGTTGTCTTCAATTCTTTGAGAGGTTCAAGTACTTTAACGAAATCTTTAAGTATACATAATATGAATAAAACATGTTGAGACCTAGTATTTCAGTTTTATTGAGATATAGTTGACATAAAATTATGGAACATTGAAAATGTACATCATGGTGATTTAATGTACATAGACATTGTGAAAGGATTACACCCAACTTGTTAATTAACACATTCATCATCTCATGTATTTATCCTTGGGGGTTGGTCAGTGAGAACATTTAAGTTTTACTCTTTTAGCAAATTTCGTTATACAGTGCAATCCCAGAGACGGGGGGCCTGGTGGACTGCCGCCTATGGGGTCACACAGAGTTGGACACGACTCGAGACTTAGCAGCAGCAGCAGCAATTATACAGCACAGTGTTATCACTACAGTCATTGTGTTTTCATTAGCTCCTCAGACCCTTTTGATCTTATAACTGAAATGTGTACCCTATCACCAACACCTCCTATTTCCTGTACCCCAAACCCTGGCAACCACTTTTCTCCTCTGTTTCTATCCTTTGACGTTTTTTAGATTTCACATATAAGTGATACTATGCAGTATTTCCGGGGAAGGCAATGGCACCCCACCCCAGTACTTTTGCCTGGAAAATCCCATGGACGGAGGATCCTGGTAGGCTCCAGTCCATGGGGTTGCTAAGAGTCGGACACTACCGAGTGACTTCACTTTCATTTTTCTCTTTCATTCATTGGAGAAGGAAATGGCAACCCACTCCAGTGTTCTTGCCTGGAGAATCCCAGGGACGGGGGAACCTGGTGAGCTTCCGTCTATGGGGTCGCACAGAGTCGGACACAACTGAAGCGACTTAGCAGCAGCAGCAGCATGCGGTATTTGTATTTCTCTGTCTGGCTTATTTTAGATTTATTACATTTAAAGTATTCCAACCCATGTCCTCACAAGCCTTTACAAATCAGAATTTTTATTTAAACTGTATAAAACCGTATATGGTTTTCATTTTATACTATACAAAGTTTAACCAGTAAATAGCTACATTAACAAGTATTTCATTTCCCAAGCATAACTAAACTAAAAAATATAGTCATGTTTAGCTGGTGGACAAAATACCAAGGTATCAGATAGTGCTACTTATCAAGAAACCAGACATATCCCCGGTCTCAGATGACTTCTGGTGAATGGTTACAGGTTTGCTTCACTTTGGGCCATGCAAATGTATCACAAGAGTAACCTGATTTAATAGTAATGTGCTTTAAATGACTGAAAGACGAAAATTCTTTTCAAAAGTAATGTTGAAGGGACTTCTCTGGGGGTCCAGTGGTGAAGATTCTGCCTGCCAATGCAGGAGACACATGTTCAATCCCTGGCCCGGGAAGATTCCACATGCCGCAGAGCAACTAAACCCACAAGTTTCAACTAAGCCCACAAGCTGCCCACTTTTTTTAAAGTAATGTTTGAAGGGATGCAACAGGTGATCACTAAGATCCTTTCCAAATTTACAGTTTTATGAATAGTAAACAAGGGTCTGCTGCTGCTGCTGCTAAGTCGCTTCAGTCATGTCCGACTCTGTAGACAGCAGCCCACCAGGCTCCCCCGTCCCGAATTCTCCAGGCAAGAACACCGGAGTAGGTTGCCATTTCCTTCTCCATTGCATGAAAGTGAAAAGTGAAAGTGAAGTCGCTCAGTCGTGTCCCACTCTTAGCGACCCCATGGACTGCAGCCTACCAGGCTCCTCTGTCCATGGGATTTTCCAGGCAAGAGTACCGTACTGGGGTACCATTGCCTTCTCTGAAACAAGGATGAGAAAGGGGAAAATGATAACTTCTTAAGAAAAAATGATATTCACATATGAATGCCACATATTTAGAATATGTTGACTATTACCTGTGTGAGGCAAAGAGCACACACTAAATCAAGAAGAGACTATTCTCCAAGCAGAGAGAATCCTATAAAAATTTTTGTTGGGGACAGTCTATGAAAAGTGGAAATTGATGTCTACAGTAATTAGCAAACATTTTTACTTAAAACACATAGAGATTTTAATGCATTGAAACAAATGTGGACAATGAAATTCTTTTTATAAAAGCATTCAAAGAGATGTTTATAAAAAATGTACTTTTATTTATGTCCAGTCAAACATCATTCATTTGTAGTAAAGTGTCCAAAAGAGTCCAAGCACCGTTGTGTGTATGCGTACTCGGTCACTCAGTCATGCCCAACTCTTTACAACCCTATGGATGACAGTGCACCAGGCTCCTCTGTCTGTGGGATTGCCCAGACAAGAACAGTGGAGTGGGTTGCCATTTCCTTCCCTAGGAGATCTTTCTGACCCAGGGATGGAACCCACGTTTCCACCATCTCTTGCACTGGCAGGCAGATGCTTTACCATTGAGCCACCTAGGATAGCCAAGCACACTTCAGTTCAGTTCAGTCTCTTAGTCGTGTCCAACTTTTTGCCACCCCATGAATCGCAGCACGCCAGGCCTCCCTATCCATCACCAACTTCCAGAGTTCACTGAGACTCACGTCCATCGAGTCAGTGATGCCATCCAGCTATCTCATCCTCTGTCGTCCCCTTCTCCTGCCCCCAATACCTCTCAGCATCAGAGTCTTTTCCAATGAGTCAACTCTTCTCATGAGGTGGCCTCATGAAAGTACTGGAGTTTCAGCTTTAGCATCATTCCTTCCAAAGAAACCCCAGGGCTGATTTTCTTCAGAATTGGATCTCCTTGCAGTCCAAGGGACTCTCAAGAGTCTTATCCAACACCACAGTTCAAAAGCATCAATTCTTCGGCACTCAGCCTTCTTCACAGTCCAACTCTCACATCCATACGTGACCACAGGAAAAACCACAGCCTTGACTAGATGGACCTTTGTTAGCAAAGTGATGTCTCTGCTTTTGAATATGCTATCTAGGTTGGACATAACTTTCCTTCCAAGGAGTAAGCATCCTTTGATTTCATGGCTGCAGTCACCATCTGCAGTGATTTTGGAGCCCCAAAAAAGAAAGTCTGTTTCCCCATATATTTGCCATGAAGTGATGGGACCAGATGCCGTGATCTTTGTTTTCTGAATGTTGAGCTTTAAGCCAACTTTTTCACTCTCCACTTTCACTTTCATCAAGAGGCTTTTTAGTTCCTCTTCACTTTCAGCCATAAGGGTAATGTCATCTGCATATCTGAGGTTATTGATATTTCTCCTGGCAATCTTGATTCCAGCTTGTGCTTCTTCCAGTCCAGCGTTTCTCATGATGTACTCTGCATGTAAGTTAAATAAACAGGGTGACAATATACAGCCTTGACGTACTCCTTTTCCAATTTGGAACCAGTCTGTTGTTCCATGTCCAGTTCTAACTGTTGCTTCCTAACCTGCATACAAATTTCTCAAGAGGCAGATCAGGTGGTCTGGTATTTCCATCTCTTTCACAATTTTCCATAGTTTATTGTGATCCACACAGTCAAAGGCTTTGGCATAGCAATAAAGCAGAAATAGATGTTTTTCTGGAACTCTCTTGCTTTTTCCACGATCCAGCGGATGTTGGCAATTTGATCTCTGGTTCCTCTGCCTTTTCTAAAACCAGCTTGAACATCAGGAAGTTCACGGTTCACGTATTGCTAAAGCCTGGCTTGGAGAATTTTGAGCATTACTTTACTAGAATGTGAGATGAGTGCAACTGTGCGGTAGTTTGAGCATTCTTTGGCATTGCCTTTCTTTGGGATTGGAATGAAAACTGACCTTTTCCAGTCCTGTGGCCACTGCTGAGTTTTACAAATTTGCTGGCATATTGAGTGCAGCACTTTCACAGCATCAGCTTTCAGGATTTGAAAGAGCTCAACTGGAATTCCATCACCTCCACTAGCTTTGCTCGTAGTGATGCTTTCTAAGGCCCACTTGACTTCACATTCCAGGATGTCTGGCTCTAGGTCAGTGATCACACCATCATGATTATTTGGTCATGAAGATCTTTTCTGTACAGTTCTCCTGTGTATTCTTGCCACCTCTTCTTGATATCTTCTGCTTCTGTTAGGTCCATACCATTTCTGTCCTTTATCAAGCCCATCTTTGCATGAAATGTTCCTTTGGTATCTCTGATTTTCTTGAAGAGATCTCTAGTCTTTCCCATTCTGTTGTTTTCCTCTATTTCTTTGCATTGATCACTGAAGAAGGCTTTCTTATCTCTTCTTGCTATTCTTTGGAACTCTGCATTCAGATGCTTATATCTTTCCTTTTCTCCTTTGCTTTTCGCTTCTCTTCTTTTCACAGCTATTTGTAAGGCCTCCCCAGACAGCCATTTTGCTTTTTTGCATTTCTTTTCCATGGGGATGGTCTTGATCCCTGTCTCCTGTACAATGTCACGAACCTCATTCCATAGTTCATCAGGCACTCTATCTATCAGATCTAGGCCCTTAAATCTATTTCTCACTTCCACTGGATAATCATAAGGGATTTGATTTAGGTCATACCTGAATAGTCTAGTGGTCTTCCCTACTTTCTTCAATTTAAGTCTGAATTTGGCAATAAGGACATCATGATCTGAGCCACAGTCAGCTCCTGGTCTTGTTTTTGCTGATTGTATAGAGCTTCTCCATCTTTGGCTGCAAAGAATATAATCAATCTGATTCCGGTGTTGACCACCTGGTGATGTCCATGTGTAGAGTCTTCTCTTGTGTTGTTGGAAGAGGGTGTTTGCTATGACCAGTGCATTTTCTTGGCACAACTCTATTAGCTTTTGCCCTGCTTCATTCCATATTCCAAGGCCAAATTTGCCTGTTACTCCAGGTGTTTCTTGACTTCCTACTTTTGCATTCTAGTTCCCTATAATGAAAAGGACATCTTTTTTGGGTGTTAGTTCTAAAAGGTCTTGTAGGTCTTCATAGAACCATTCAACTTCAGCTTCTTCAGCATTAGAATTCTCTAATTCTAAGCACACTTAGAATTCTCTAACTCATAGATATGTGTGTATATAAAAATAAGCATGTGCCATAAATCCAGAAATATGTTTTCAAACATTACAAAGAAAATTCACTGTATATTTTCAGTTGAAATTAATTGATGCCCATATCAGACACTTAGTCCCTCAAGTAATAAACTTGTTTCATAAGTGGTGATGGGTGTTCAAATAAACACACCAAAAAGGATTTGCTCTAGCTAATTTGAATATATGACTCTTTTATGTTTTAAAATTTAATTTAATTCAGCAGCATTAATTGAACACTTAAAATGTGCAAGTGTCAAAATCCAATCTAACACAGGCGTTTGATTTGACATGGGATTTCTGGGATAAGAGCTCAAGGCATACAACCCTGACAGCAACTGATTCCAAAGTTTAATCACTATTACAGCTCCACATTCAGCCTAACTCACTCCATTACACACACCCTTGGATGACATAAATGTAATAGGTGATTGAACTAGTCTGAGTTAAAGCAGAAGTTTGCAAAGTGTCTTTACATAATTGTGTTCTCTTCATTAAGATGCGCCTTTTTATATATTATATTATCTTTTCCAATGCAGGGGCCCTTAAGCTTCCCAGATATTCTACTGTGCCCTCTTTATGATGACAGCAACTGGCGTTTGTTCAGTGGCAGTCCTGGCTGTCCTTCAAGCCAGCAGAGGACTGTTGAACAAAACTTTGCCAGCATTGTACCTCTTGGTTCCAGAATCACCTTCTTCTGCTGATGATTCCCTAATGTGACTCCTTTATTACTCAAATCTGTTATGCTTTATACTGACAATTCTTTCACTTACTCATGCCAGGTTCATGAATTAGGCCAAACCACATTTATAATTGTCATTTCTAAAAATCACACAAATTCTGAAATCAGATTTACTTTCATTATTAATTCATTAGTGTCTTTGAACCATTTTAAGAAACACAAGATATTTACCTGAGCACTGCAGGACACAAGGGCTTCCCAGGTGGGGCTAGTGGTAAAGAACCCGCCTACCAGTGCAGGAGACATAAGAGACATGGGTTCGACCCCTGGGTCGGGAAGATTCCCTGGAGGAGGGCACGGCAACCCATTCCAGTATTCTTGCCTGCAGAATCCCATGGACAGAGGAGCTTGGCGGGCTACAGTCCATGGGGTTGCACAGAGTCAGACACAACTGAAGCAACTTAGCATGCATGCACACAGAGGGGCACAGGGTGATACAAGGTTTACCTTTAGGAATTTACAACAGAGTTAGAGACTAGGACACCCAGACGTGAAAATGAACGCCGTAAGCATCCAACCACTGGAACAGATAATAGACACAAGTGACGTTATTCTTGGGCCTTCATGGCAGGGGTCAGTCTGAAGCTTGTTCTTAAAGGAGCAAGAGCGAATGTGAAGAGGTGAGGAGTGAATGTTTCAGGTGTATGAGAAGGTCCAAACTGTCTAGGTAAAGCTTCCATTAAAAGCAGGTAGGCAGGGTAGGGCAGCAAGGTTGGGGGAGTTCCTCTCCCAACCTTGTACTTGAGAAGAGGAGGAAATCAGGCACACACAACCAGTCTCTTTGGAATGAAGTGTTTCATTTTTTCGAATGGCAGTGCTGCTGAAGGCTTTTAATAAAAACAACTGTGTTTAAATATGATTTATCTGACCATTACACTTGAAAGGAGATGGAGGTAATTGGGAAAGTAAAATCAACTGAAAGCCTCTTAGAATGTTTTTTATGAGTCCAAAGCAGGTTGGTAGCAGTGAACTTGAAATCAACTACAGAAGAGACATTGGCAATTGAGTGGGTGAGTCAGAGAGCCTAAATGAGTTACTGAATTTCACATGTCTTGTTATTCCTAATGAACACGTTGCTTAAATGTTGAACGGTAAAATCACAGATCCATGTAGTGAGTGAAGTTAGTATTTAACATAAGATCATCCATCTATTTTGCATTAATGTTTACAGATTTGGGGTGCAAACATCTGTAGGCTAACTCAACACACTCCCCATACTTTGCCCCCCATGGGCATATTTGCAACTATACCTGAGGATGGAGGGTGGATATATTTGCAGAGCCTGTACCAGATGCCAGGCCTTCAGCCAATGGCGTCTCCTCTGTCTTCTAGGAGCTTAAAAGTTATAGCCTCTCTCTAAGGTTAGTCATGGCTTTGATGACCACATGCAGGCTGCTGACTTCCCACCTGTGTCTGCACTTGGGACTGTGCTCCTGCTCTCCAGCTGTCTGGGCATCTGTCTCCAAGACTCTCTCACCTGGATATCCCTAGACTTCCCCAGCTCAACACCTGCAACACTGAACACAAACTTTCCCTAGAAACTGCTCTTTTTTTTTTTTAATTAACTAATTAATTTGGCTGTGCCGTGTCTTAGCTGCAGCACATAGGATCTTCGATCTTAGTTGCAAGATTTGGGATCTTTCAATCAGGGCATGTGGGATCTAATCGCCTAACCAGGTGTTGAACCCAGGCCCCCTGCACTGGGAGCATGGGGTCTTAGCCACTGGCTGACCAGGAAAGTCACTAAAGCCTGCTCCTCTTTCACACAAGTGCCCATCTCAGAGAAAGGCAGAAACCTGGAGCTCTTCCTTGGGTTCTCCCATCACCTCACTCTGCACATGATCTATCCTTAAGTTCTGTTGATTCTACTTCTGGATATCTCTTATTCAGCCACTTCTTGCTACCTCCACTGTCACCTTGTTGGTGCAAGCTACCACTATCTATTGCCTACCAAAGCTGCCTAGGTGGCCTCCTGGCATCCCAGTGGCTACCCTCCATCCGCTGCCCACACAGCAGCCAGTGTGTGTGACCTTTCTAGCGTGAAAATATGACTGACTTGCTTCTGTGCTTGGAACCCTTCAATGGTTTCCAATTGGTGCTCGAATAAAGTGCAAATCCCTTAATATGCTTCACACAGCCCTTTATAGTCTGACTCCATCTCTCTACCTCACTTGGCATCTCTCTCCTCTCTGACCATCAGCCACATGAAATTCTTTTAGTTCCTCTAATAGTCTATGCTTTGACTCTCTTCCAGTCCCAAGAAATTCTATTCCTCCTGCCAGGAACACTTTTCCCCCTTTCTGAAAATTCTTATGCCAAGGAATGATTTTCCTGAGCTGGAAGGACAGACTCACATTGATAATGATCATTATTTCACATTGCATGTGTACAGCCCTTTATATATGCAAATAGTTTTAACTACATCTCTGTAACTACAAGGACCATATTTTGCAATGGTGTTGGAGAAGACTCTTGAGAGTCCCTTGGACAGCAAGGAGATCAAACCAGTCAATCCTAAAGGAAATCAACCCTGAATATTCATCGGAAGGACTGATGCTGAAGCTAAAGCTCCAATACTTTGGCCTACTTGATGCAAAGAGCTGAGTTACTGGTAAAGACCCTGATGCTGAGAAGGATAGAAGGCAGAAGGAGAAGGGAATGATAGAGGACGAGATGGTTGAATGGCATTACCAACTCAATGGACATGAGTTTGAGCACGCTCTGGAAGATGGTGAAGGACAGGGAAGACGGGTGTGCTGCAATCAATGGGATCGCAAAGAGTTAGACATGACTGAGTGACTGAACAATAACAACATCTTTGTAACTACAACGATCATATTTTGCAAACTACAATTGTGAATAGAATTTTGGACAACAGGACTGTCTTAGAACATCTTGGCTTTATGTAAGACCCATTTTTGTAGCAGTGGCCATTTAGAATCCTAGACTTCTCCCACCTGGGAAAAGGCACTGCAGTAAGATTCCAAAAGGACAGAGGACAGCAATTGCTCTAGGCACGTGTCACGTAATGGGACAGATTACGTAGTGGCACCCCAAATTGTGCCACTCTAGTATGAGGATTATTTTGAGCTGAAAACAATCAAAGCCCCCAAAGACTCAGGAAGAGCCTCTTAACTTACCCTTTGCTGACTAAAAGAATTAAGGTAGGAGGACTGTCCTAGAAAGAAGATATCACCATAGGTAAGTATAGGAAAGTATTAGGTGGGGTAGACAGAGAAGAACCTAGTCAAGCCTTTTGATCAAAGTCCTCTCTGTGTCCCACGGTCATTTTTAACTTTTTATTTTGTATTGGAGTATAGCTGATTAACACTGTTGTGATAGTTTTAGGTGAACAGCAGAAAGACTCAGCCATACATATCCATGTATCCAGTTTCCCCCAAACTCCCCTCCCATCCAGGCTGCCACACAACACTGAGCAGTTCCTTGTGCTGTACAGTAGGTCTTTGTGGCTATCCATTTTGAGTACAGCAGTGTGTGTGCACGTCCATCTCAAGCTCTCTAACTGCCCTTCCTTGCCCCTGGCAACCATAAGTTCGTTCTCTCTGAGTCTGTTTGTTTCTGTTTTGTAAATAAGTCCATCTGTTCATGTCCTTTTAGATTCTGCATATAAGGGATGTCATACCACATTTCTGCTTCTCTGACTTACTCAGTATGATGATCTCTAGTACATGTTGCTGCAAACGGTATTATTTCTTTTAGATGGCTGCATGATATTCTATTGTGTGTATATATATATATATATATACACATACCACATCCTCTTTATCCACTCCTCTGTTGATGGATGTGTCTCACTGTCTTTGGATGGCCCAGCAAACATGTGTTCACCAAACATTAACACTTCTGTCTTCCTATGAATGTAGAACCCTGAATTACCTTACTTCCCTCTGAAGCCTCAGACCCCCCACTTCCTTCTCCATAGTCCAGAATATGTATCAGTTCAGTTCAGTCGCTCAGTCATGTCCGACTCTCTACAACCCCATGAATTGCAGCACGCCAGGCCTCCCTGTTCATCACCAACTCCCAGAGTCCACCCAAACCCAGGTCCATTGTGTTGGTGACACCATCCAACCATCTCATCTTCTGTCGTCCCCTTCTCATCCTGCCCTCAATCTTTCCCAGCATCAGGGTCTTTTCCAATGAGTCAGCTCTCCACATAAGGTGGCCAAAGTATTGGAGTTTCAGCTTCAACATCAGTCCTTCCAATGAATACCCAGGACTGATCTCCTTTAGGATGGACTGGTTGGATCTCCTTGCAGTCCAAGGGACTCTTAAGAGTCTTCTCCAACACCGCAGTTCAAAAGCATCAATTCTTCAGCACTCAGCTTTCTTTATAGTCCAACTCTCACATGCATACATGACTATTGGAAAAACAATAGCCTTGACTAGATGGACCTTTGTTGGCAAAGTAATGTCTCTGCTTTTGAATATGCTGTCTAGGTTGGTCATGACTTTCCTTCCAAGGAGTAAGCGTCTTTTAATTTCATAGCTGTAATCACCATCTGCAGTGATTTTGGAGCCCCCCAAAATAAAGTCAGCCACTGTTTCCCCATCTATTTGCTATCAAATGATGGGACTGATTGCCATGATCTTAGTTTTCCGAAAACTAAGATGCCATGATCTTAGTTTTCCGAATGTTGAGCTTTAAGCCAACTTTTTCACTCTCTTCTTTCACTTTCAGCAAGAGGCTCTTTAGTTCTTCTTCACTTTCTGCCATAAGGGTGGTGTCATCTGCATATCTGAGGTTATTGATATTTCTTCCGGCAATCTTGATTCCAGCTTGTGCTTCTTCCAGCCCAGCGTTTCTCATGATGTTCTCTGCATATAAGTTAATAAACAGGGTGACAATATACAGCCTTGATGTACTCCTTTTCCTTTTTGGGACCAGTCTGTTGTTCCATGCCCAGTTCTTTTTTGTTTTTTTTTTTAATTAAATTTTATTTTGCTTAACTTTACAATATAACTGTTGCTTCCTGACCTGCATACATATTTCTCAAGAGGTAGGTCAGATGGTCTGGTATTCCCATCTCTTTCAAAATTTTCCACAGTTTATTGTGATCCACACAGTCAAAGGCTTTGACATAGTCAATAAAGCAGAAATAGATGTTTTTCTGGAACTCTCTTGCTTTTTCCATGATCCAGCAGATGTTGGCAATTTGATCTCTGGTTCCTCTGCCTTTTCTAAAACCAGCTTGAACATCTGGAAGTTCACGGTTCACATATTGCTGAAGCCTGGCTTGGAGAATTTTGAGCATTAACTTTACTAGCGTGTGAGGTGAGTGAAACTGTGAGGTAGATGGAGCATTCTTGGCATTACCTTTCTTTGGGATTGGAATGCAAACTGACCTTTCCAGTCCTGTGGCCACTGCTGAGTTTTCCAAATTTGCTGGCATACTGAATGCAGCACTTTAATCTCACCAGATCTTGCTGTCTTTGAAATTCTTCATACTTAAGTGAATTCCCCACCCACAGGTTATAAATTTGGTTTTCTACTGTTAATCTATCTTGTGTTATTTTAACTGCCAGCCAAAAGAACTACAGGGGAAATTTCTCCTCCCTTTCCCCCTCCCACAATAGGCTTCATATTTAGTCCAGTGTGTTGGAGGGGGATGCTAAATGAAAGAGTGTCATAAATAAAAACAACAGAGGCTTCCGTGGTGATCCAGATGTTAAGAATCTGCTTTTCAATGCAGGGGATGCAGGTTCAATCCCTGGACTGAGAACTAATATCCCACATGCTGTGGGACAACTAAGCCTGCACTCTACAACTAGAGAGAAGCCCGCGTGCTGCAACTAAGGCCCGATGCAGCCAAAAGTAAAGAAAGAAATATGTAAATGTCTAAATAAATAAAAATTAAAAAAAATAACAACAACCACACACACACACATCTCTGTGCTCCTTAGGAATATAAATAATCTTTGAGGCACACAAAGGAAGTGCCATCTCTTGAAGCAAAGTGGAGCAGAGAGCTCTCTACTTGTCCTTACCTGCCTTGGAATATAGCCTTATTGTCCAAGAGCAGGGTGTAATCAGGCCCTTTGTCAGGGTTAAATAGGGACAAACCCCTCCATAAGGAGGAACAGAAGAAGTGCTTCCAGATTCAGAATGAATGGACATGGGTACCTAGACCAGTTTGAATCCAGAACTCCCAGGGTAAGTGGCCTGGGCTGTGTGGTGGGATTTGAGTACAGAGGGAGGTACCCTGGGACACCTCCCCGCTCCGTCAAGTGACAGAAATCCTGGGTGGAACTTACCACGAAGGTAAAGAGATGATCTTCCCTGAAAGATCTCTTGAGGGCATTACGCTAAGTGAAATAAGTCAGACAGAAAGAAACAAATACTGTACGACCTCACTTACACGTGGAATCCTAAAAAAACAAACTGAACTCATAGAAGCAGAGAACAGATTGGTTGTTGCCAGAGGAGATGGGGATAGGATGATTGAAGGGCGTCAAATGTATGAACTTCAGGCTATAAAATAAAATCAGGGGATGTACTGTACAGCATGGTGACTATGGTTACAATATTGTATTGTATATTACACAGTGGCTAAGAGAAGAGATCTTAAAAGATTTCATAAGAAAAAAATTCTAACTTCTTGAGGTGACAGGTGTTAACTAAACTTGTGCTGATCATTTTACAATGATCATATATTAAATCATTACGTTGTACACCTGAAACTAATAACAATGCTATATGCCAATTGAAAGTGCAAGTGAAAGTGAAGTCGCTCAGTCGTGTCCTACCCTCAGCGATCCCATGGACTGCAGCCTTCCAGGCTCCTCCGTCCATGGGATTTTCCAGGCAAGAGTACTGGAATGGGGTGCCATTGCCTTCTCCGATATGCCAATTATATCTCAATAAAACTAGGAAAAAAAGGATTCCTAAGGACCTGTGAATGGATGGATCAATAGCAGCTCAGCATCAGATGCTAGGATATCTCAGACCTAATTCTCAGCAGTGGCTCGTGCTGGCCTGGGAGCCCATGGACAACAATACAGGCGTACAGCCCAGAGCCCTGTCGCCTGGGGATGGAGGTCAGCAGGCTCTCCGCAGCCCCCTCAGGGTTTCTGGTCCTATTACAGCATTCATTTGACACCTATTTCTAAACTCTTCGGGTAATTATGGGAAAAAATAATGGTTAACTGGGAGTTTGTGAAATCTCTTAATGGTTTACTCAAGATCCTACAATGAATAACAGGGAGAGATTGAAACCCCCAAAAAGTTAGTCAGTAAAGATGAGTGGTACGTTGTGCGGTCAAAAACAAAGAAACAGAGGCAGGAAAGGAGAGATCCATGGGCTCACTGGCCCATGGCCATCAAGAACAGTTCTCTACAATGTTCTGATGGTCTCTGGTTCTGCCGGGAGCCATGGGAAAGTTCTGCCAAGTCACGCTAAGTCTGCAGAAAACCTCAGGGAGCTTTCTGGACACAGGAATGTGGACACAGAAGAACTAGGGCCACGTGACTAGACCTCATTATCTCAGTGCCTTTGATAACATACGGGAGAGCAGAGTGGGGTTTTGAATCGACTGATATCTTCCATAAATGGACTCTAACTGCAGGCTTACAATGCTTCCAAAAACTCCCCAGAGAAATTCCTATTATGTACATGAAGGGAGAATGAAGCCAGCCCCATCTGGCGGGGTAGAGAACGTTCTCTGCTGAGTGAAACTTCATGGCTCTTGTGTTCAGTGCCAAGGGCATGTTCCTACTAGACCATGGCCCTGCACATTGAGGGGCAGGTGAATTGAAAAAATGAGTCAGATGGTGCAGGCAGTGCTGGGAAATTCTTTGCTCTTTAAAATATCAAAATCACAAGGCAAAATATCAATAAGGGTAACATTTCTATAAAGTCCCTAATGAGTTATGAGCCAGTACTATGACAAATGTTACTCAGAGTTGCTATAGCAAAATAGAGTGACATTATCTTTTTCCATCAGCCTCCTATCACTACACCAGCTAAAATCAAGAATGGGTTGAGAAGCATCACTAGCAACTTTTGCTCTGTGGAACTGACACTCTCAGAGAAACCTCAGAACTTTAAAGTAACTGTACAATACGTGTGTGTGTTTAGTTGTTCAGTCATGTCTGATTCTTTGTGATCCCATGGACAGTAGCCCACCAGGCTCCTTGGTCCATGGGATTCTCCAGGCAAGAATATTGGAGTGGGTACTCTCGCCTGGAGAATCCCATGGATGGAGGAGCCTGGTGGGCTACAGTCCATAGGGTCACTAAGAGTCGGACACGACTGAGTGACTTCACTTTCACTTTTCACTTTCATGTCTGGAGAATCCCAGGGACAGGGTAGCCTGGTGGGCTGCTGTCTATGGGGTCACACAGAGTCAGACACGACTGAAGCAACTTAGCAGCAGCAGCCATTTCCTTCTCCAAAGTGTACAATGCAATTAGCTTTATTAGGAAATAAAGGCACAGAAGAATGAGGTGACTCAACTCAAATGTCACCTGCCCAGAGGGGTCTCCTCTGACCAGTCTTCTCCATTCTTCCCTGTGCAACAACTTCTAGTTACTCTGTAACACATATCTTTGACAACCAGCAAGTTGTCTTCTGAATTGGTGCATGTGTTTGTCCCTCCTTCCTGTCTGAATGTAGACGTCAGAGAGAGGGAATTTGTATGGTTCATTACTCTGTCCCCAATACCTTTAGAGAGGCTGGCACAGAGTAAGCTCGCAATAACATTTGACTGGTTACCTTTCCAACTGCCAAATGACAAAGAGCTCAATTATCTGTAACAGAAGGCTTCGTGGAGTCCAGAAAAACCAGTATTCCTATCAACTTTTCAAAAATACCACATACCAGAATGAGCAGTCTTTTTTATTATAGACATTACAATTAAATCAGTACATAGAGGCAACATGGTCTGAAGCAATGCCACGCCATGTGTGGTCTGTGGACCAACAGCATCAGCATCCCTTGGCAGCTTGTTAGAAATGCAAAATCAGGACCCCACCGCAGACCCAGTGAATATCGATAGGTGGAGCCAAAAAATCTGTTCAGTAAGTTTTCCAGGTGATTCTTATGTACCCTAAAGTTTTGAATAACTAATTCAGAAATAAAAGTGAGAAAAATGAAATGTCATAAGGACTAGGATTTTCTTAGGGACAACTGGTTCATTCTTGATGTCATTGAGATTTTTTAAAAGTCAGGACAGGAACCTCCCTGGTGTTCCAGTGGTTAAGGATCCACCTTGCAATTCAGGGGACACTGGTTCAACCCCTTGTCCAGGAAGATGCCACATGCCACAGAGCATCTAAGTCCAAGCACCGAAACTACTGAAGCCCACATGCCTAGAGTCTGTGCTCTACATCAAGAGAAGCCACCACAGTGAGAAGCCTGCTCACCACAACTAGAGAAAGCCCATGTGCAGTAACGAAGACACAGCCAAAAATAAATAAAATTAAAAAACCAATCAGGACGGAAGAGGAGGAAGAGGAGGCATTATACTCAAAATCGTATATATGAATATGGTGCTCTGCCTACACGGGCCCTCAGACACCTATTCCACATCCTGCTCCACTGAGGCTCCGCTGCTCTGGCTTCCCAGATGGTGCTAGTGCCAATGCAGTAGACATAAGAAACGAGGGTTCTATTCCTGGGTCAGGAAGATCCCCTGGAGGAGGAAATGGCAACCCACTGCAGTATTCTTGCCTGGAGAATCCCATGGACAGAGGAACCTGGTGGGCTAGAGTCCCTGCTGTCGCACAGAGTCGGACATGACTGAGGATCTACACACACACACACACACACACACACACACACACACACAGCATACCCTGCCCAGACTAAGCAGCTAGCAAACTGACTGCGCTCTTTGTGTATGAAACTCACCCTTCACTCAGCTTCCCTCTCCTTCCCCAAGGCAACACCATCTATGGCTCTTTCAAGAAATCATTCTATCAATGACTGATCAGGCCAACCAAGAAAAGGCAGCCCAGCTGGGACCAGGCAGCCGTGCCGTACCATGATTTAGATGTCTGATGCAGTCACTCAGGAGAGCACTGAACTTCTTCTGGTCAGCGGCGTCCTGGAAGCAGAAGTAGCCGTGTCTGAGGAAGGGCTGCCACAGGTACACCGGGAATTCCTTGGGCAGGACCACAAAGGGCTGCGTGTTCTCCTTCTCACTGGATGCTGAAGAAACATGGAAAACACCAAGACATCTTAAAATGTATATGTCTTATTTAAAATTCCTATTTCAGGCTGTGAGAGCTTACTTCAGGCTGTGGGGCAACCAATGGGTTGAAATCGTGGTATGAAATGTCTTCACAGGGTCGGGGAAAAGGAGAGTCCAGGCTCCCCTGGCATCCCACCACCAGCTTCACCTGCCTCACTTGAGCAGGTGGCCTCACCTCCGATCCACAGGGACAGCTAAGGCCATCAGACACAGTCGAGCTCAGCTTCCTCACCTGGAATGAGCTACAGTCAGAGTTGGGTCTTTCCTCGGCTGCCACTGTGTCCACCTGTTGGACACTCACCCTACCAGCTCCCAACTCACCAAGTCTGCTCTGTGCTCTCCACTCTCTTCTCACCCCAATCACTGCCAAACCAGCATTTTCGGCTTTGATGCCATCAACCCCTATTCTTACCCTAAACTTGTTCCTTCTTCACCAGTCCCCAGACCAAACTGCCTGGGTCACTAATGTCATCCTGACTGCCGGCTTATGGCTTCTTCTTTATTACCCACCCTTTCAACATGATCGTGAATTATCTGTTGCAGCCAGTTACCCCTTCCTTTGAAAACATTCTCTTCCCTTGACTTCCAGGAGGGTGACCTTCTCCATGCTTTTTAAACATCACTGCCCCTTTTCATTTTTATTGGTTCCTCTGCCCCTTCTCTCCCTCTCTAAGTGTTGGTGTTTGCCCTGTTCTGTGCTGGTTTCTGCCCCACTCTCTTCTCTACTCTCCTGAGGGAGGTATCATCATCCTCCCTATGACTTTGCATATTGCTTCTGCAGTTCATGCTTCTTTTTTCTCCTTTCCCTCTACCATACTTTTGCATAGAAAACTCTCATTCATCCTTTGAAACTCAGTTCAAAAGCCACGTCCTCTGGGATGCCCTGGTTGGCACCACTCTCTGCCACCAGAGACAAAATAGGGTGCTCCCTACCTTGTCCTCCCAAAATGTAATGATCTGTGGTTGTGTCTGGTTCCCACACTCAGAGTGAGGGACACAAAGTGAGATAAACCTCCCCCACCTCCAATTAGAGCTTCTCTGGTGGCTCAGAGGTAAAGAATCTACCTGCCAATGCAGGAGACGCAGGTTTGATCCCTGGGTTGGGAAGATCCCCAGGAGAAGGAAATGGCAATCCACTCCAGTATTCTTGCCTGGAGAATCCCATGGACAGAGGAACCTGGAGGCTAGAGTCGGACACGACTGAGCGACTAAACAACAACCACCTCCAATTAATTCTCCCCAGAAGCAGAACCACTGCCCTGGAGCTCCTTGAGGGTGGAGGCTCCATCGTACATATCTCTGCATGCTCAACTCATAGCATACAAACCTAGTAGATGTTGCACTACGGTTTGTTAAATGAATAAATATGTTATGTGGTCCTAGGAAATTTTTAAAGCCTTAAACAATAGAACTTTCAGCCCTTTCTTCAAAATCAATTCCAAGAAATTCAAGTTGAGCCATACAATTACTCAGATCTCCTGTCTAAACTTTATTCCTCTCCATGCATTCCATTTCTATGATATTGCATTCATTTAAATGAGCCCCAGCTTGTTTCTAGAGTCGTGGAAAACAAGCAGCAAGAAAAATGAATTCTGGGCTCCCTGCCCACATAATGGGCACTATCTCAAGGGAAGCAAGGGGAGAGGGACCTACTAAGAGGCAACTGAGAGTGCTGGGCATCCCGAGAAATGGATCCTAACCAGGAGGACAGCTGCAGAACAGACTCCTGCTACCGGCAAGCTGAGGTTGGTTTAGATAAAGAATAGATTTCCTGGGGCATACATGGGAGTTCCATTTCTGAACTTAATAAAGCTGAACAATCTTGAGCTCACCAGTCCCAAGCAAAATACCAAGGAATGAATCAGCATACGAATGCCAACAAATGAATAAATGACTGAATACTGTAGCAGAGACCTCTGGCCGTAACACATTTCTATCCTCTCCTCTTTCTAATAAAATCCCTGATTTTTAGTTTAGCAAGTGCCTTTATAGACTAAAGACTACATTTCCAGCCTCCACTGTATTTGGTTTGCCCACGCCACTAAGTTTTGGCCAACTACTGTGTAAAGAAGACCTATATTGATAAACCCTTTAGTGCTTGTTTTCAATAGATGTGTGGGGGGAGAGATGATGATGATGATGTGTTATCGTGTGTCCCTCCGCCCCCCCCCCTGGGGCCCCCCCAAAGTTAATTCCTCCATCTCTTACGAGCTGCCCCTCTATTCTTTTCAATAAAATTAGAATCACATAGCAATCAGTTTGTGAAACAACACTCTTTGCCCTTCCCAAGATGTCACAATATTGTATAAACAATTGAAAGCAACACTCACCCTTTACGTTTCAAAGCCTTAGTAAGCCCCATAAAATTCATTTCTATTGTCCTCTAGTTATAACTCACTTAACATCTTACAATAATTTGCCAGATGCCATTTTTCCCAGTCTGCATTTTTTCTGAGTTGAGTTACAAGGATATCACAAATGATCTCCTATAGAATATTCTATTTTTAAAACTGAGAAGGCCACAACATACAATTTAAAGAGTCACTGAAATACCCAGTCTGAAGTTCTGGGTCAAGTGGCAATCGTCACCCAGGCCTTGTGTTTTTTATTCCTTTTCATTCCTTCTGATTTGATCTCATCAATAAATCAATTAATGTTATTATCTGCTCTGAATGATTTCATTGGAAAGTTCTTTTAAGAGGTTCTAAAGAGTCAACATGTTGGTATCCCCATTTCTAGGGGCAGCTCCAGAGCCAAGATAACATGTAAGTAGACATTAAAAGAAAATATAATAATACATATAGTATACATAAAGTGTTGTTTTAGCTTGAATTACTTAGGAAGAGCTTGTTAATCTAGGTTTATGGTTCATGTATTAATCCTATAATAGTGTTATTAAAAACACTACACTAAGCATTCTGCACCGAAATAAATTGATAAAATTATTTTACATTTTCCCCCATAAATTCCAGTGAAATGATTACACCTATTAATAAGAACCAGAACTCTCTTCAAGAAACTAAGTAATTATTGTGTGCTTTGATTTACACAAAACCAGATGGAGTTATTACATTATCCACAGTTCATGAATCTCTATGAAACGCTCTATTTGGTCTGTATATTATCCCTTACACTCTCGGCATGGAAAAAGTGAAATGAATGAGAATGAAAGTATGTTAGAGTTGGTAATAACCTTCTAGATTTTCAATTTCAAGTCCCTAGAGTCGGGAGAAACAGAATTCAGAGAGGTTCAGCAATGGCTAAGGAAAATGCTTGATAAGTGTCACAGAACCAGATGAAAATCCAGTCTTCGAATTCTCAGTTCAATGCTCTTTCTATAGCAGTATTCAGCTATTATTTATAGATATGCTAATTAATGCAATGGTTTTTTACACAGTACCTAAGAGTTACTCTAATGCCTAAAGCCTACTTAAAGTACTTTGTTCACTTAGGATATTTTATTGCAAATCATCCTAAAATTAGAAAAATAATATTTTCTGACAGGTTTTACTGAAAGATGGGATTGTACATTTCACAGACTGGGCCTGACATATTTATTTTTGCTGTCCTGTGTAAAGCTTGCAATATATTCCAAAGCTTCAAGCTATCTGCCCAATAGTACATTTTCTATATGCTAGAAACACAGTGACTGACTTGTGTATTACCAAATATGATGTAAAGTAATAGAAGTGGTACAAGGTTTACCTGAATTAGAGAAATTATATCTTCCATTTGCCTATGGAGAATGTGTGTCTAGCCCAGGGTTCCTCAACCTTGGCCTATTGATATTTAATGCCAGATAATTCTTCAATGTCAAAGACAGTTCAGTGCATTGTAGGATATTTAGCAAAAATTACTGGCCTCTATTCATTAAATGTCTATTGCACCATCCTCCCAAGTTGTGATGACAAAAAATATCTCCAGATACAGCCAAATGTCCCTGGAAAGTGAAATTCCCCCACCTTCATCCTTGAGAAGCACTGGTCTAACTAAACAGAACATGTTTAGGAATTTTGTCTCCGGAAGGAATGCTCAATAACTCACCAATAGGGTCTGGGAAATGCCGATCAGATAATAAATTGTATTCATCTTCTGAGGTTAGCACCTTGCCACCAGCTGGAAGAATTCGGCTTTTAGGGGGAGCTCCTTTCTGATAGGCCTAAGAAAGGAAAGGCAAAAATGAGTGGACTTTTTCCTCATCGGATTTTTGGGAAATATCAGGAATATTAGAAATAGACAAACCCAGACACCTTACACTCAGAGATAGAAATTCCCACACTATATCACTGAGTAAGAGCCGTTTATAAAAAAAATTATATTTTGCACCAGAAGCCTCTGTCATAGTAAACATCAGGACTTGCTCTAGGACCAAAAAAGAAAGGCTCTTATACTTATCACTGGCTATGTTCTGGCTGCAGTGATTGGGACAGGGAAGGGCACATGACCTCAGCATGTCCAATCAGAGTGAGCGTTAGGGTCAGCAAGAAAGGTTCTTACACTTTCCACTGGTTATATCCTGGATGCAGTGATTGGGTCAGGAATGATCACATGACCTGATTCAATCCAATCATAGTGAGCTTCAGGACTTGCAAGCGAGGCTGACAGAAAGCCTCAGCTCTGAGAGGAGGACAGGACACTGGGCTGCCATCTTGTTACTGTGGAGAAGTCTGAAGGTTTCTGACCATGGAGATTTGGGCCTGGTAAGGAAGCTAGGCTGAATGAAGGCAAAGATTTCAGATGGAAGAAAGAACAATCTGAGTACTGATATCACTGGAGCCATGAATCCAACTGCACCTGAAGCTGGGCCTGTGCCCTGGGCATTTTAGGTCAGGAGTCAACCAATCCCAGCCCTTTTTCCCTTTTTGTTTTTTTTAACTGAAGTATAGTTGATTTCATGGATCACAGCCTTGCCATGGAAAAGAGGCTTGCATAACTCAATAAAGCTAAGAGCCATGCCATGCAAGGCCACCCAAGATGGACAGGTCATAGTGGAGAGCTCTAACAAGATGTGGTCCACTGGAGAAGGGAATGGCAAACCACTCCAGTATTTTTGCTATGAGAACCCTATGAACAGTATGAAAAGGCAAAAAACTATGACACCAGAGGATGAAGCCCCAGGTCAGAAGGTGTCCAATATACTACTGGAGAAGAGTGGAGAAATAACTCCAGAAAGAATGAAGTGGCTGGGCCAAGCAGAAAGGACACTCGGTGTTAGATGCATCTGATAGTGAAAGTGAAATCTAACGCTGTAAAGAACAATATTGCATAGGAACCTGGAATGTTCGGTCCATGAATTAAGGTAAATTGGACATAGTCAAGCAGGAAATAGCAAAAGTGAACACTGATATATTAGGAATCAGTGAACTAAAACGGACTGGAATAGGTGAATTTAACCCAGATGACCATTATATCTACTACTGTGGGCAAGAATCCCTTAGAAGAAATGGAGTAGCCGTCATAGTCAACAAGAGTCCAAAATGCAGTACCTCAGTGCAATCTCAAAAATGACAGAATGATCTCAGTTCATTTCCAAGGCAAATCATTCAACAACACAGTAATCCGAGTCTATGCCCCAACCACTAATGCTGGAGAAGATAAATGGTTCTATGAAGACCTACTGCTACTGCTACTGCTAGTCACTTTAGTCGTGTCCGACTCTGTGCGACCCCATAGACGGCAGCCCACCAGGCTCACCCGTCCCTGAGATTCTCCAGGCAAGAACACTGGAGTGGGTTGCCATTTCCTTCTCCAATGCATAAAAGTGAAAAGTGAAAGTGAAGTCGCTCAGTCATGTCTGACCCTCAGCGACCCAATGGACTGCAGCCTTCCAGGCTCCTCCACCCATGGGATTTTCCAGGCAGAAGTACTGGAGTGGGGTGCCATTGCCTTCTCCAATGAAGACCTACAAACCTTGTAAATAACAAAAAAGATTTCCTTTTCATCATAGGGGATTGGGATGCAAAAAGGGAAGTCAAGAGATACCTGGAAATACTCCTTGCCTGGAGTAACAGGTAAGTGTTGCCTTGGAGTACAAAATGAAGCAGAAAGGCTAACAGTTTCATCGACAGAACACACTGGTCACAGCAAACACCCTCTTCCAACAACAAAAGAGACAACACTACACATGGACATCACCAGATGGTCAATACCAAAATCAGACTGGTTATATTCTTTGCAGCTGGAGATGGAGAAGCTCTATTCAGCCAGCAAAAGCAAGACCTGGAGCTGACTGTGGCTTAGGTCATAAACTCCTTACTGCAGAATTTAGGGTTAAACTGAAGAAACTACGGAAAACCACTTGACCATTCAGGTATGACCTAAATCAAATCCTTTATGATCATACAGTGGAAGTGACAAAGGGATTAAATCTGGCAGACAGAATGCCTGAAGAACTATAGAGAGAGGTTCATAACATTGTACAGGAGGCAGTGAATAAAGCCATTCCAAAGAAAGAGAAATGTCAGAAGACAAAATGGTTGTCTGAGGAGGCCTTACTAATAGCTGAGAAAAGAAGAGAAGTGAAAGGCAAGGGAAAAAAATACCCAACTGAATGCAGAGTTCCAGAGAATAACAAAGAGAGATAAGAAGGCCTTCTTACATGAACAGTGCAAAGAAATAGATGAAAACAATAGAATGGGAAAGACTAGAGATCTTGTCAAGAAAACTGGAGATATCAAGGGAGCATTTCAAGCAAGGATGGACATGATAAAGGACAGAAATGACAAGGACCTAACAGAAGCAGAAGATATTAAGAAGCAGTGGCAGGAATACACAGAAGAACTACACAATAACAATCTTAATGACCTGGATAAGCATGATGGTGTGGTCACTCACCTAGAGCCAGACATCCTGGAGTGTAAAGTAACATGGGCCTTAAGAAGCATTACTAATAACAAAGCTAGTGGAGGTGATGGAATTCCAGCTGAGCTATTTCAAATCCTAAAAGATGATGCTGTTAAAGTGCTGCACTCAGTATGTCAGCAAATATGGAAAACTCACCAGTGGCCACAGGACTGGAAGAGGACAGATTTCATTCCAACCCCAAAGAAAGGCAATGCCAAAGAATGTTAACATTACTGCACAACTGTGCTCATGTCACGAGCTAGTACGGTTATACTCAAAATCCTTCAAGTTCAGCTTCAGCAGTAAATGAACTGAGAACATCCAGATGTACACGGTGGGTTTGAAAAAGGCATAGGAACCAGAGATAAAATTTCTAACATTCATTGGATAATAGAAAAAGCAAGAAAATTCCAGAAAAATATCTACTTCTGCTTCATTGACTATGCTAAAGCCTTTGGTTGTATGGGTCACAACAAACTGTGAAAAATTCTTCAAGAGATGGGACTACCAGACCACCTGACCTGCTTCCTGAGAAATCTGTATGCAGATCAAGAAGCAACACTTAGAACCGGACACAGAACAATGGACTGGTTCCAAACTGGGAAAGGAGTACAAGAAGGTTGTATATTGTCACCCTGCTTATTTAACTTATATGCAGAGTACACTCTGCAAAATGCCAAGCTGGATGAAGCACAAGCTGGAATCAAAATTGCTGGGAGAAATATCAGTAACCTCAGATATGCAGATAATACCACTCTATGGCATAAAGTGAAGAGGAACTAAAGAGCCTTTAATGAAGGTGAAAGAAAAGAGTGAAAAAGTGGGTTTGAAACTCAACCTTCAAAAAACTAAGATCATGGCATCTGGTCTCATCACTTCATGGCAAATATTAATAAAGGGGGGAAGTGGAAGCAGTGACTGATTTTATTTTCTTGAGCTCCAAAATCACTGCAGACTGTGACCACAACCATGAAATTCAAAGACGCTTGCTCCTTCAAAGGAAAGTTGTGACAAACCTAGACAGCATATTCAAAAGCAGAGACACCACTTTGCTGACAAAGGTTTGCATAGTCAAAGCTATGGTTTTTCCAGTAGTAATACACAGATGTGAGAGTTGGATCATAAGGAAGGCTGAACACTGAAGAATTCATGCTTTCAAAGTATGGTCCTCAAGAAGACTTTTGAGAGTCCCTGGAACTGCAAGCAGATAAAACCAGTCAATCCTAAAGGAAATTAACCCTGAATATTCACTGGAATAAACCACTGAATAAACCACTTCAGTATTCTTGCCTTGAGAACCCCATGAACAGAATGAAAAGGCAAAATGATAGGATACTGAAAGAGGAACTCCCCAGGTCAGTAGGTGCCCAATATGCTACTGGAGATCAGTGGAGAAATAACTCCAGAAAGAATGAAGGGATGGAGCCAAAGCAAAAACAACACCCAGTTGTGGATGTGACTGGTGATGGAAGTAAAGTCCAATACTCTAAAGAGCAATATTGCATAGGAACCTGGAATGTCAGGTCCATGAATCAAGGCAAATTGGAAGTGGTCAAACAAGAGATGGCCAGAGTGAATGTTGACATTCTAGGAATCAGTGAACTGAAATGGACTGGAATGGGTGAATTTAACTCAGATGACCATTATATCTACTACTGTGGGCAGGAATCGCTTAGAAGAAATGGAATAGCCATCATGGTCAACAAGAGTCCAAAATGCACTACTTGGATGCAATCTCAAAAACGACAGAATGATCTCTGTTCGTTTCTAAGGCAAACCATTCAATATCACAGTAATCCAAGCCTATGCCCCAACCAGTAACACTGAAGAAGCTGAAGTTGAATGGTTCTATGAAGACCTACAAGACCTTTTAGAACTAACATCCAAAAAATAGGTCCTTTTCATTATAGGGGACTGAAATCCAAAAGTAGGAAGTCAAGAAACACCTGGAGTAATGGGCAAATTTGGCCTTAGAGTACAGAATGAAGCAGGGCAAAGGCTAATAGAGTTTTGCCAAGAGAATACACTGTTCATAGCAAACACCCTCTTCCAACAACACAAGAGAAGACTCTACACATGGACATCACCAGATGTTCAACACCGAAATCAGATAGATTATATTCTTTGCAGCCAAAGATGGAGAAGCTCTATACAGTCAGCAAAAACAAGACCAGGAGCTGACTGTGGCTCAGATCATGATGTCCTTATTGCCAAATTCAGAGTTAAATTGAAAGTAGGGAAAACCACTAGACCATTCAGGTATAACCTAAATCAAATCCCTTATGATTATACAGTGGGAGTGAGAAGTGAGAAATAGATTTAAGGGCCTAGATCTGATAGATAGTGTGCCTGATAAACTATGGAATGAGGTTCGTGACATTGTACAGGAGACAGGGATCAAGACCATCCCCATGGAAGAGAAATGCAAAAAGGCAAAATAGCTGTCTGGGGAGGCCTTGCAAATAGCTGTGAAAAGAAGAGAAGTGAAAAGCAAAGGAGAAAAGGAAAGATATAAGCATCTGAATGCAGAATTCCAAAGAATAGCAAGGAGAGATAAGAAAGCCTTCCTCAGCGATCAATGCAAAGAAATCGAGGAACACAACAGAATGGGAAAGACTAGGGATCTCTTCAAGAAAATTAGAGATACCAAGGGAACATTTCATGCAAAGATGGACTCAATAAAGGACAGCAATGCTATGGACCTAACAGAAGCAGAAGATATTAGGAAGAGGTGGCAAGAATACACAGAAGAACTGTACAAAAAAGATCTTCACGACCCAGATAATCATGATGGTGTGATCACTGACCTAGAGCCAGACATCCTGGAATATGAAGTCAAGTGGGCCTTAGAAAGCATCACTAGGAACAAAGCTAGTGGAGGTGATGGAATTCCAGTTGAGCTATTTCAAATTCTGAAAGCTGATGCTGTGAAAGTGCAATCAATATGCCAGCAAATTTGGAAAACTCAGCAGTGGCCACAGGACTGGAAAAGGTCAGTTTTCATCCCAATCCCAAAGAAAGGCAATCCCAAAGAATGCTCAAACTACCGCACAATTGCACTCATCTCACACGCTGAGTAAAGTAATGCTCAAAATTCTCCAAGCCAGGCTTCAGCAATATGTGAACCGTGAACTTCCTGATGTTCAAGCTGGTTTTAGAAAAGGCAGAGGAACCAGAGATCAAATTGCCAACATCCGCTGGATCATGGAAAAAGCAAGAGAGTTCCAGAAAAACATCTATTTCTGCTTTGTTGACTATGCCAAAGCCTTTGACTGTGTGGATCACAGTAAACTGTGGAAAATTCTGAAAGAGATGGGAATACCAGACCACCTGATCTGCCTCTTGAGAAACCTATATGCAGGTCAGGAAGCAACAGTTAGAACTGGACATGGAACAACAGACTGGTTCCAAATAGGAAAAGGAGTACGTCAAGGCTGTATATTGTCACCCTGCTTATTTAACTTATACACAGTGTACATCATGAGAAAGGCTGGGCTGGAAGAAACACAAGCTGAAATCAAGATTGCCGGGAGAAATATCAATAACCTCAGATATGCACATGACACCACCCTTATGGCAGAAAGTGAAGAGGAACTAAAAAGCCTCTTGATGAAAGTGAAAGAGGAGAGTGAGAAAGTTGGCTTAAAGCTCAACATTTGGAAAACTAAGATCATGGCATCTGGTCCCATCACTTCATGGGAAATAGATGGGGAAACAGTGGAAACAGTGTCAGACTTTATTTTGGGGGGCTTCAAAATCACTGCAGATGGTGATTGCAGCCATGAAATTAAAAGACACTTACTCCATGGAAGGAAAGTTATGACCAACCTAGATAGCATATTCAAAAGCAGAGACATTACTTTGCCAACAGGGGTCTGTCTAGTCAAGGCTATGGTTGTTCCAGTGGTCATGTACGGATGTGAGAGTTGGACTGTGAAGAAAGCTGAGCGCCCAAGAATTGATGCTTTTGAACTGAAGACTCTTGAGAGTCCCTTGGACTACAAGGAGATCCAACCAGTCCATCCTAAAGGAGATCAGTCCTGGGTGTTCATTGGACGGACTGATGCTAAAGCTGAAACTCCAATACTTTGGCCACCTCATGTGAAGAGTTGACTCATTTGAAAAGACCCTGATGCTGGGAGGGATTGGGGGCAGCAGGAGAAGGGGACAATAGAGGATGAGATGGCTGGATGACATCACCAACTCGATGGACATGAGTTTGAGTGAACTCTTGGAGTTGGTGATGGACAGGGAGGCCTAGCGTGCTGCAATTCATGGGGTCGCAAAGAGTCAGACATGATTGAGTGACTGAACTGAACTGATTTCACTGGAAGGACTGATACTGAAGCTGAAGCTCCAATACCTTGGCCATCTGATACTAAGACTCAACTCATTGGAAAAGACCTTGATGCTGGGAACAATTTAGGGAAAATGAGAAGGGGGCAACAGAGGATGAGATGGTTAGATAGCATCACTGACTCAGTAGATGTGAATTTGAGACAACTCTGGGAGATAGTAGAGAATAGAGGAACCTGGTGTGCTACAGTCCATGGGGTCACAAAGAGTTGAAGAGACCATCTTTTCTCCATTGTATATTCTTTCCTCCTTTGTTGAAGATTAATTGATTGTAGAGTGTGGGTTTATTTCTGGGCTCTCTATTCTATCCCATTGACCCATGTGTTTGTTTTTGTGCAATAACATGCTGTTTTGATTAATGTTGCTTTTTTTTTTTTTTGTAAGATCATATGACCAGCTCTAGACTAGAGCAATTGCTTCAGTCAGGGTAGAGCTTTACTTGACCTGACATAGGTCATGGTGTCTCCCAGAGCTAAGGTGAAAAAAATGTTTACATACTTGCTACTTGTGGGTACTTCAGTACTTTGGTGTAATGGTCACAAAATGATAAATCAGAGTCTCTAATCTCAGGGAGATTCACTGTAGATATGTCTCAAAGGAGAGAAATGTAATCTCAGTAACTTCTATAAATTCTGTACTACACTTATCATTTCAGATGCTAGCACCTGAATCATTCTAATAACCATAAGAATGATGACACATACAGATATTTACAGCACAAAATACTTTGAGACTGATGACTAATGAGACAGTGGGACATGCAAGTGCAATTATGGCTGCTAAGGATTTTTACCAAAAGCATAAAAATGTAACAATGATAAAATATGCCACCACTTGCCCTCATACATGAGGCTGTTTTTCAGTAAAATGGTCTAGGATGGAATTATAATATCATGACATCTGAACAATTCTGGTCAGTAGACAAAACGCTCTGCTGTTTGGGAAACATAACAGAATTGCAAAGCATCATGAAAGCAGTGAAGTAGCTGGTTAAACAGATATACTCATGGAGACATACAGATAAGATAAAATGTAAGTATGTGCTCTGATGGGAGGACATAAGTCAAGGGAAATTTGTGAGACTAACAAGCTACAACCAAGTTGAGAATTAAAACCATAAAACTGTGGGACCTAAAGTCTGCCATGGTGGTTCTCTTGGGAATATCTAAAAGAGTGTTAATAACGGCCACAAAACCAGAGTAGCAATACATATTCTGCATCAATAAGATAGTGATTGCAGAAACCCAAACCAAACAAACTCCTGTATGTCTAAGAAGACTGTTTTTATTCTTGTAAGAACCACTAATCAACTGCTCAAGCATATCAGGACCCACAGCAAAAGAGAGAAGAATTGAAAACTGCATGATTTGGAGAAAGTTTAGGAACAGTTTGATTCAGACTGGCCTCAAATCTGAACTGTGTTATCTAATCTAGGTTTTTAAAAACATTATATGTTATATTATTTAATCCTCAAAACAGCATTGCAAATTAGACATTACCTCCATTTTATCAATGAGAAAAGTGAAACAAAGAGGTTAAATAACTTGTCAACGACCCAGTGGTGAGAAGGTGATGACTCCAGCCCAAAGGAAGCAGGAATTGAGAATGAAAATAAGAATGCTCATTTTTTTTGTCCTGTTCAATTACCAGCCAAAACTGGATTCTTGATAAAAGAATTGGTAATTTATAGATATTTAATTTATAACTTTTAGGTGTAAGGTTTTTTTTTTTTTTTTTTTTGGGCTGTACTGTGTGACATACAGGATCTTAGTTCCCTGAACAGGGATTGAACCCATGGCCCCTGCAGACCTACGGTGGAAGCCTGAAGTCCTAACCACTGGACTGCTCAGGAATTCTATCTTAGGTGTAATTTAAAAAAAAATTCCTTTTGTAATTAATAAACAGGATATCACTAAAATTTTGAGGAACTATGGCACACTGCATGGGCATTTTTTTCTGAGTTAAAAAAAAAATTGGTTATTACCAAACTCAGTGACCATATATTAGCAACCAGAACAAGTTCACTTGAAAATGATGAGCAAAGCAAAGAAAGCAATATAGTTCATAAACTGTAAGCTAAGGGAGCAAGTTTTAACCTTAAAATGAAAAAGGGAAAAAAAAAAATTTTGATTCAAATTGAAACTTCAGTTAGTGCCAATGTGATGAAAACCTTAATAAATACAAGAGTGAGTTCATGAGTGTTTCCTCCACATCAGCTAGTTGTCATACCAACAACTGCTCTATACTGGGCTCTGCTAGCACTTGGCCATACGCTAAGGGCTTCGGTGCGTTCATGTGTTTATCCTCTCAACAACATCACGATGAAAGAATCATGCTTACCATTTTACAGATGAGAAAACTGAGGTTCACGGAGATTAATAACTTATACAAGGACACATATATCTAGAAACTGGTAAAGGTGTGGTTCAAAGTGCAAAAATATTAACCATTACACTACACTGCCTCTTCTTAAGCTTCCCTGAGAGGATGATGTAGTGGGACACATGAAATATAAAGTGATTTGTTGTAATTATTATTTGCACTGTGTTGATCATTTGCTTCAAAGAGCAAATCAAATGTTGAATAAAATCCTAAAATAGAGAAACCAAAGAAGGTTTGAAAGAGTAAGACTACTCAAGAAAGCAGTATGAGTATGCCTGGGAAGCAGCCTAATACATCTGCATTCTGTGTTATTTCTGCTTTCCATCAGAAATGGGAAGGAAACATTGTCAGCCTGAAGCCTCTTCCTAACGGTTTAGCATTCAAGGTGATTACTCAAGAGTATCTGTAGAGGATGTCTTGACTAGTTTTGAACTTAAGAGTCAAGAAAGTAGAGTTTTAAATTGGTTACTACCTTTAATCCATAAATAGTCACTATTCATTTCAAAGGGAACTTGAGAATCTATTGACTGATTCTCTGAATATGTGTACCGTATGAGATCTAGAAGCAATCAATGGGATCATTCAGCCTCACACTCTAGTTTAATGGAGGCCAGAGCTCAACTTTAGTTTTCCAAATTCTCTGCCCAGTGTTCTTGCATCTATACCACATTACCACCCCTTGATGGGGAAAGACATGGGAGCCAATAAAATCTGAGGTCCTCTCAGGTGCTAGGCACTTTACATAAGTTACCTCGCTTTCTCCACATTTTACAAACAAGGAAAAGAATGAGATAAGCAGGGAAAAGCTAATGAAAAAAAGTCGGTAAGTATAAATGGAATAAAGTGTGTGAAATGTTCTGAATTTTTAGGAACCTATGCAAATCCAAACACAATCTTAATAAATAATTCTTCAGCGACACAGGAAGCTTAAGACTGGGAAGACGCAGAGACACAGAGCAGAGAGGGAGAGCTGTCGGAGGTGGCTGGGACAGACCTCGAAGCCCAGTGATTATAGGGAAAGGTTCCTGCACTGGTCACTCAGTAGAACCTTCCATGTTCGTACTCACTTGTAATTACTTGTTCAAAGTCTATCTCGCCCACCAGCCTGCAAGCATCTGTGTGCTCTACAGTGATACTCCTAGAACCTACTATAACCCACAGTAAGGATCTGTTGACGGAAATGAATACCTGGGTCCGTTAGTGCTCATTGAATCAGTCAGTCTCAAAGAACAGGGCATGCCAATCGACCCAGACAACATTTAAGAGCACTGCAAGAGCCAGCAGCAACAAGGAATGTCTTACCTCTCTGTTCTCGTAGCTTTCCACAGCAAAGTCATTTTTAACCACAACGTATCTCTCTTTCCATTTCTTTATGTCTTCAGCAAACTGTAACAGTTCTCCTTCATACAAAACAGCTCCAGGCTCCAGCGGTGGCTTAAAGAAGATGAATACAATTAATTATGATGACCAAAGAGGGCATATATCCACTGTCTATTCACAGTATTTCAAGGAATATTTTTGGAAACTATCTTGTGCTTAGATACTCGGGAAATTGTTTCCCCTACTTCCCTCCACATTTCCCATTCCTACTTCTCCTGACCAAATGCAAATATCTGTCTTCTTGATAACTTTGTAATCTGCATTCCCTCCATTATCCTCCAAGAACAGAAGCATATGGGAGAAGGGATTATAGTAGCAAGGTTATGCCTTGCATATGCGTGGTACTTAATAAATTCTTCATACACTCTGGAAGAGAGGGAGACAGGTGGTTAGCTGTAAATTGTGAACATCTATCCCAGCATCCTGAATATGCCTCAGGGTTAATTCCTGAAAAAACAGGGGCGTTCACAGGCTGTTCCCCTATTTGTCAACCTTCAGTGGCTGCCTCAATAGTTTGTGCTCAGGGGTTTTCCCAAACCCAAAGCTCTGGGGACCCAGGCCGTAAAACTTAACCTACCTCCAAGCTCCTCAAAGAGATCATGCTTGCTCTCTGGTTAAAGAACAAGCAGGCAAGGCAGCAAACCTTCATTCTACCTCTTCAATTTAAAGGTTTGTGGATTTCACATTAATTACGCTGGTGATATATATGCTTTAGGGAGGCCCCTGTTAGGTTCCTAACAGGTCTCTATTGGGCTAACTGTGTAAGGGATACTTCTCATCCTGCCTCATGTATTACCTCAAAATATAGGAATGGGCCTCTTGTCTTTCATGCGTCCCTGACTTTACATAAACTATAGTGCCTCTCTTTCTGACTTACTTCACTCTGAAATAGAATCTGGGTTCATCCACTTCACCAGACCTGACTCAAATTCGTTCTTCCATGGAATCTATAAAAATTGACGACCCTATTTTCAGGGAAGGAATGGAGACACAGATGTAGAGAATGGACTTGCAGACACAAGAGGGGGAGAGAGAGTGGGACGAATGGAGAAAGTAGCACCGACATATATTCACTATCGTGTGTAAAGGGGATCTTCCCAATCCAGGGATCGACTGGGTCGCCTGCATTGCAGGCAGATTCTTTACCATATGAGCCACCAGGGAAGCCCCATAAAACAGAGAGCTGGTGAGAAGTTGCTGTATAACACAGGGAGCGCAACCTGGTGCTCTGCGATGACAGAGAGGTGGGATGAGGGGAAGGGGAGGAGGTTCAAGACGAAAGGGATATATGTGTAATTATGGCTGATTCACATTGTTGTAAGGCAGAAACCAACACAACATTGTAAAGCAATTTTCCTCCAATTAAAACATGAATTAAGAAAGAGAAAAAAACTATAGTGGCTTTAACACAATATTGTAAGCCAACTATATCTTAATGAAAGAAAATCATAATCCCTTTAGAAATGTCTCTCCACTTTCAAGCAAAATTTACACGAAGCATACAGAGAAGATAGATATGCTCATCTTTTAAAAAATCCACTCAGGGATGGAATTTCCAAGGTAGATTTCAAGGTATTGAGACAGATGATGAGGTATTCTCCTACCTGGACTCCTTAACATGTAAAAGAGGCCCTCACTCTCCTCTTTCAATGAGATTGAAACCATATATAAGCATAATTTTATAGTTGTTACGCACAGCACTTCTTAAAACTGGGCCACTTAAATCAACTGATATGTTTATTAAAAATATGGGCTCACCCTAGATTTATTATATAAGAATCTCTGGGGAATTTTCACTTTTATCAGACTCCCTAAATTTTTTCAATATCTATTTTATGGGGATGACAATCAGTTATCTCTGCAAACCCATGCCACTAAATCTGTTGGTCAACTTGCAGCAGTATTGGACCCATTTGTCATTCACCCTTTCTTGAAATCCCTTCATTATTTGTCTCAGGTACATTGCACTTCCCTGATTTTTTTTTTCCTACTCCACAGGCCATTTTTTTCAGTCCATCTTGCTGGAATCTTCTCCTTTTTCTGATCTCCAAATGTTGAAGGGGCCAGGACTTGGTCATGGAACCTCTCCTTTTCTGTTTACACTCTCCCTTGATTATGTCCCATGACTTTAATACCAGTTAGGAGCTGCTGCTGCTGCTGCTAAATCACTTCAGTTGTGTCCGACTCTGTGCGACCCCATAGACTGAAGCCCACCAGGCTCCCCCGGTCCCTGGGATTCTCCAGGCAAGAACACTGGAGTGGGTTGCCATTTCCTTCTCCAAAGCATGAAAGTGAAAAGTGAAAGTGAAGTTGCTCAGTCGTGTCCAACTCTAGCGACCCTATGGACTGCAGCCCATCAGGCTCCTCTGTCCGCAGGATTTTCCAGGCAAAAGTACTGGAGTGGGGTACCACTGCCTTCTCCGGAGTTAGGAGCTAAGAAATCCCAAATTTCTATTCTCTAGCCTCAACCTCTTCACTGAGCTCCAAATCAGAGCATTTAACTATTTCAATATTTCCACAGGTACATGTAAATAAGTATCTTAAACATAACATGGACAAAAGTGAACTTAGGATCCCTGTTCACCTCTGACTCTCCTGAGTAAAAGACAAGTCCAACTGCTCATTTGCTCAGGCTGAAAGCTGTCGTCACTGATTTCTCTCTTCTTCTGTTCTCCATATCCAACCCATCCGCAAGTTCAGTCAGCTCTGACTTGGAGTCTTCTCACAACAGCTTCCATCACCACCCTAGTCCAATTTGCCATCATCCTTCTCTTGGACTGCTACAGTGTCTTTCTTGCCAGTTTCCAGTTCCCTCTCATGTCCCGCCCTATAGTCTATTCTCTACAGAAAACCTAGAGAGATCACTTAAAATTATAAGTCACTCTGTATTCCATACCCTCCAATAACTTCCCATCACACTTAAGTAAAAACCCTTATTGTGGTCTGTGGTCCTATATGATCTGGCTTCTACTAGTCACTCTGTATTCCTTTTTCAACTCTCCTCCCTTGCTCACATGGCTCTCAAGACACCAGCCTTCCTGCTGCACTTTTAACTGCAGCAAAATCTTTGCAATTTTGTTCCATGTGCTTGGAGCACTCTTTCCACAGATACTCACACAGCCTATTCTTTTATTTCACTCTGGTTTCTGCTCAAATGTCATCTCCACAAAAGGCTTCTCTGAAATATTCATGACTCCTGCTTTGTTTTACTTGATAGTATTTCTTATTACCTGATATCACCTGATATTCATTTATTTATTTATTGTCTTTCTTATATTTGAATATTAACAGGAAAGCAGAAAATTTGTCTTGTTCTCCAGTACTTAGGATAGGGCCTGGCGAGCAAGCATGCATGCTAAGTTGCTTCAGTCATGTCTGACTCTTTGCAACCCTGTGGACTGTAGCCTGCCAGGCTCTTCTGTCCATGAGATTCTCCAGGCAGAAATACTGAAGTGGGCTGCCATGCCCTCCTCCAGGGCATCTTCCCGAACCCATGTCTCTTGTCTCCTACATTGGGAGGCAGGCTCTTTACCACTAGCATCACCTGGGAAGTCCCAGGGCCTGGCACATATTATTAATAAATATTTGTTAGACTGTGGATAATTATTCTAATGGAGCAAAGGAGAAAGAATAAACTACAGTTTAGAAGATAAAAATCACATTTGATCAATGACCAAAATAAAAATGCCAGAAGTACGAGGCATTGAAATTATGACTTTTTTTGTACTGAACTTCATCAGAGCAAGGCAGATTTCCTGACAACAAAGCATCAGTGTGGAAAAAGATGATAAAATTGAAATCATGCTTGTTTTCTTTTTTATATGGATTGCACCATCAACAAGAAATCCTATGTTCTAACTTCCAGGCAAAGAGTTTTTTGAGCATGATTTGAGAACAGATTTTTAAAACTGTCATACCAATTATTGTTTATTTCAGAAACATCATGAGCTATATACCATTCTTAGTGGGAGAAATATGGAAACCAAATGTCCATGGGTTACCTTGGTCTTCAAAAATTGTGATGTCAAATCTCTTTGCTGCTCTACTTCACTGCGTACATGGTTGCAGAAAGCCACAGAGTACTGGCGACTGTAGTAGGGACTGAAGTTTTTGATAGCTGCCTCCGTTTTCCCTGAAAAAATATGAAAATTAGAATTTAGAAATGTATCATCTATCACAGAATAGACACATATCTCCATAATTCTATAACTACCCCCTCAGGGTTCCCCACATCTCTGCTTTCTAGGGATTTGTCACTTCCCCACAGTGCCTGAGAACTTGGGTACCTTTATCAATTTCTCCCTTCTGGCATCACCCTGAGTGACTTCAAGTTCCCCGAGGACCATCTATCCAGTAACCAACTTGCTCCCCTTGATATCAACAGCCCATTGTCATGACCATAAACTCAACCATCTTCCCGGTTCTTCTACAACCACCATTCTATCTCACCCTGTTCTCCCCTTCACCTTGCTCTTCATTATCCTCTACTTTAAGTCATTCAACGTCTCCTGCACAGCAATACCACAGTCCCAGGGCCCACCATTTCAGCTCTGGACACACATCACTCCATTTTTTCCCCCCAGATCCTGAGGCTCCACTTCTAGTCCTGTGGATCCACAGCCCTGTATAAAATCAACAAACTATTTCTTCTACTTTTGCTCCTATGTCTCTGGTCTAAAAGTTTTTGTGTGTGTGTGACTCAGAGAATTATATAATTACCATGGGGAAACTTTTGGCTTAGCAATCTTGAGACCTGAATTCTTGTCCCAATTCTAGAAGACAGAGAAGTGAACCAGCTGTATGACCTTGGGTGTCACTCATTCTCTCTGGGCTCCAGTGTCCTAACTATAAAAGAAGGTGCTCACTAGTCCACACTTTTCTTGGAATCTACGTGACAGTGAAATATAACCATGGAAGTACAGCTGTCTGACAACTAAGACTGATAACTACAGTATGATCTCTCAGCACCAGAAGAAAATAAAGCTGAAGATTAATCATGTCGGGGGCGGGGGGCGAGGTTGAGGACTGGAGATGGAGGGAGAGGGAGAGTTAGGCACTGGAATGCTCCTGAGCTTTTCCAACCTGGGCAACCAAACGGCAGGAAAGGAGAAGGAAAAATAGGGAAGGAAGGGCAAAGGAGCATTCTGAAGCAGATGAGAAATCCTCACAACCTTTCAAGCACTTCCCACTGAGAACAGAAATAAATACAGGTCCCACTGACTGTGCTTACCAGCTGTTAGTCCTTGGAATGAAATGTTAGCTTGAGAAAAGTAAATCTGATATAATATTCCAAAATATTTTAAAACGCTTTCATGTGAACCTGGCATAATTTTTGTTTTCAAATTTGATATAGTCAACAGAGAAATATTAAAACATACAGGCAACATTTGTTTACAGCTATTATGCATGTAAAATTTCAAAACTAAGTGAAGGGTTATAACCACATAAAGATACTCAATATGAGAACTATTAATCCACACTTGCCAACTTCTGTGCCTATGGAATCACTGCCCCTAACACCCACAAGTGTATGAGTTGTTATTCAGTCACTCAGTCATGTCCAACTCTGTGACCCCATGACGGCAGCACGCTAGACTTCCCTGTCCTTCACCATCTCCCGGAGCTTGCTCAAACTCATTCTCTCTATATGGAAAGCCTTACTGTAGCCCAGGCATTTAGGTCTCATAATATATATGAAAGGGGAATTCTCACTTATTCCCTCAATAAAATGACATTTTCTGGTTGTATTCATGAGTTTTAATAATTACTACTTGTAAGGTGCTTTGAGACCTACTAATAATAGGTTCTGTATAAATGCAAATAAAAGCTCCTATAATTTCAATCAGGCATGCTTTTCCTTGCTCTGTGAGTTTATGGTATTACCATTAATCAGTATTTGCATAATACTCTCATATGCTCAGGCTTTTAAGTATCTAATTGGTCATTATTTTATTAGCTTTTATGCAGTACATAACAAGGAAAATTCTATATACTTGTCTATAATTTCCTTGTATAGGCATGGGGCATCTTTGAGAATTCCCACAATGAGGATGTCTCACCTCACTGAAACGTATAAATGAATAACAAAAGTTGCCCATTAGGTCCAAATAACCATTGTTTAGTCTAGTAGAACAGCTGGTTAATTTCTGATGTGAATTTTTGTACGCTTGCAAGCACTTGGATTTAAATAAAAGGAGATGGATGTCATTGTATGATGAGTTCTACAGAACCTTGAAACCTGATATCCTGCCACATCACCAAACCTCCCTCAAGGATGTTCTGTTTCTACTGAGATGCTACAATGTCTCTGCTCCTGTCCAACACAGGAGAAAAACGAGCTTCTTTCACTTAAATATCTGCATATGCTGCAGTTCACACAGCAGTGACCAAGGAGGGAGTACTCATAAAAAGGGATCAGAGCTTTCGAGGGTAATTAACCTAATGACTATTTCCAAATGTGAACAAAACAGCTAATAACATCACAAATTCTAGGAGGAAAATAACTTAAAAGCTATTCCCAAAATGTATCTAGATTTTAGATTCAGCTGATCTAAACTCAAATAAAAGAATGCCCAGTGTAGGGATCTTGACAATTTGAGAAAAGCCTAGAGTTGGGGCAAAATAACACTGTAGTTAGGAGGATGGATTGTGGAGTTAGATAAGGGATGAATCGCATCTCTGCTACTTACGAGTAGTAAGACTTCACACCAGTTTCTTCCCCTGATATAAAATGAAGCCAGTAAGAGTAGTATTCTCATGAATTAAGGTGTTATATTACTCAACCATTAAACATGAAATATTGCTATTTGTAAGAATGTGTCTGGAGCTAGAGAATATCATGCTTAGTGAAATGTCAGGCTGACAAATACTGTATGGTATCACTTATATGTGGAATCTAAAGAGTAATACAGATGAATGTATATGCAAAACAGAAATAGACTCACAGACATAAAACATAAGCTTGTGATGGTCAAAGGAGAGAGGGAAAGGGAAATGAGGATGGTTTAATAGATACAAACCACTATATGTAAAATAGATAAGCAACAGGATTACTGTATGCAGAGTGATTATACCCATTATCTTATAATAACCTATAATGGAATATAATCTGCAAAAATACTGAATCACTTTACTGCACCCCTGAAACTAATACAACATTGTAAATCAACTACACTTCGATTTAAAAACAGGAGTAACAGTCTCACAGTGTGGTCATAACTACATGAAATAACACAGTAAAGTGCTCAGCACTGCATTTGGCACATAGAAAGTGCTCAGTAATCCCTAGTAATTAAACTGATGAAGAACTCAAGCTAACCACCCAGGGAAGGTCCTTAAGCTGAATCAAGGAATGAAGAAGTCAAAAGGAAGTTGTCAACTGTAACTCTTTAACTAGGACCTGCCCTGTTGCTTACAAAACCACTATCCCACTCACTGAAGGCTCAAGACAAACATAACCTACATTTTCACAGATGTTTCAGGAACGCTTACTAGCATGTAAGAGGCTCTCAGTGCAACCTGAATTAAAACCAACTAAATCAAACAGCCTTAATGAGCCAAAGTGAAAAGGCAAGTTAGTGTATGTATTACATTGAGTTCCCCACTCTGAGCCTAAATTTTTAAAATTGAAATATAGTTTATTTACAATGTCAATTATTGCTGTACAGAAAAGTGATGCAGTTATGCATATACTGTTGTTGGGCTGTTCAGTCATTAAGCCATGTCCAACTTTTTGCAACCTCATGGACTGCAGCATGCCAGGCTTCCCAGTCCTTCACTATCTTCCGGAGTTTGCTCAAATTCATGTCCATTGAGTCACTAATGCTATCTAGCCATCTCATCCTCTGCCACCTTCTTCACCTTTTGCCTTCAATCTTTCCCAGCATCAGGGTCTTTTCCAATGAGCTGGCTCTTGACATCAGGTGGCCACAGTATTGGAGCTCCAACTTCAGCATCAGTCCTTTCAGTGAATGTTCAGGACTGATTTCACTTAGGACTGACCAGTGTGATCTCCTTCCTGTCCAAGGGACTCTCAAGAGTCCTCTCCATCACCACAACAGGAAAGCATCAATTCTTTGGTGCTCAGCCTTCTTTATGTCCAACTCTCACTTCTGTACATGACTACTGGAAAAACCACAGCTTTGACTGGGCCTTTGTCGGCAAAGCGATATCTTTGTTTTTTAATACACTCTCTAGGTTTGTCATAGCTTTCTTTCCAAGGAGCATCTTTTAATTTCATGGCTGCATACATTCTTTCTATTCTTCTTTTCCATTATGGTTTATCATAAGATATTAAACATAGAGTAGGACCATACAGTTTTCTGTGCCATACAGTAGGACCTTACAGCTTATTCATTCCATATATAAAAGCCTACATCTATTAACCCCGACCTCCCACTCCATCCCTTTCCCAAGCGCCTTCCCCTTGGCAACCACCAGTCAGTACTCTATGTCTGTGAATCTGTTTCTGTTTCATAAAGAGGTTCACTTGTCTTATTTTAGATTGCTCATATAAGTGATATTGTATGTTATTTGTCTTCCTCTTTCTGATTTATTTCACCTAGCATGATAATCTCTAGGTCCATCCATTTTGCAGCTGCTGCTACTGCTAAGTCACTTCAGTCGTGTCCGACTCTGTGTGACCCCATAGACGGAAGCTCACCAGGCTCCCCGTCCCTGGGACTCTCCAGGCAAGAACACTGGAGTGGGTTGCCATTTCCTTCTCCAATGCATGAAAGTGAAAAGTGAAAGTGAAGTCCCTCAGTCGTGTCCGACTCTTAGCGACCCCATGGACTGGAGCCTACCAGGCTCCTCTGTCCATGGAATTTTCCAGGCAAAAGTACTGGGGTGGGGTGCCATTGCCTTCCCCACCATTTTGCAGCAAATGACATTATTTCATTTTTTTTAATGGCTGAGTAATACTCCATTGTATAGCCACACTGTATTTTTATTCATTCATCTGTCAATGGACCCACAGTGGCTAACTTATATATACTAACTTATATTCCCACCAACAGTATATAGGAGGGTTCTCTTTTTCTCCACATCCTCTCAAGCATTTGTTATTTGTAGACTGTTTAACCATGGTGATTCTGACTGGTGTGAGGTGGTACCTGTTTGTAGTTTTGATTTGCATTTCTCTAATAATTAGAGAAATGGTGAGTATCTTCATGTGTCTATTGGCCATCTGCATGTCTTTAGAGAAATGCTTATTTAGGTCTTCTGCCCTTTTTGGGGTAGGACTGTCTGTTTTTTCATTGTTGAATTGTGTGAGCTATTTGTATATTTTGGAAATTAAACACTTGTCAGTTGCATCATTTGAAATATTTTCTCCCATTCTGTAGGTTGTCTTTTTGCTTTGTTTATGGTTTCCTTTGCTATGCAAAGGTTTGCAACTTTGATTAGGTCCCATTTGTTTCTTTTTGTTTTTATTTGTATTGCTTTGGGGCTTCCCAGGTGGTGCAGCAGTAAAGAATCTGCCTGCCAATGCAGGAGACACAAGAGACACTGGTTCAATCCCTGGGTCCAGAAGATCCCCTGGAGAAGGAATTAGCAACCCACTCCAGTATTCTTGCCTAGGAAATTCCATGGACAGAGGAGCCTGGTGGGCTACAGTCCATGGGCTTGTAGAGTCGAACACAACTGAGCAACTGAGTGCAATGCGGGAGACTGCCCTAAGAAAACACTGGGACGATTTATGTCAGAGAATGTTTTGCCTATGTTCTCTTCTAGTAGTTTTATGGTGTCATGTCTTATGTTTAAGTCTTCAGCCATTTTGAGTTTTATTTTTGGGAATGGTGAGAGGGTGTGTTCTAACTCCATTGATTTACATGCGGCAGTCCAATTTTCCCAGCACCACCTGATGAAGAAACTGCCTTTTCTCTAGTGTATATTCTTGCCGCCTTTGTCAAAAATTAATTGACCATAGGTGTGTGGGTTTCTTTCTGGACTCTCTATTCTGCTCCATTGATTCATTTGTCTGTTTTTGTTCTAATACCACACTGTTTTGATTACTGTAGCTTAGTAGTATTTTCTGAAGTCTGGGAAGGTTATGCCTCCTGATTTGTTCTTTTTTTCCTAGGGATTGCCTTAGCAATTCTGGGTCTTTTATGGTTCCATATGAATTTTAGGATTATTTCTTCCAGTTCTGTGAAAAATGTGTGAGCCTCAATTTTGTCACCTATAAAATGAGGATTACAAGACACTCATTTTCACAGTGTTTTGTAAGTATTCAATGGGACATTCTGCAAGTTAAAAAGTACCTAGAGCAGTATCAGACACTTTAGATACTCAATAAATTTTGACTATTATTCCTATTATTTAATATCCCACCATAAGGGCATTCAAATAAGTGGATCAGCCCACAGGCACCACATAAAATAATTTCTGCTTAACCCAGCTTGTTTCCACAGTTCTCAAGATTCTTGAGTATTGAATTACCTTCCTCTCCACTCTCTGCAATTTAGTATCATATTCTCTTGCCTAAATTGTTTTTGAAACACACTGCCAGGTATTTCTCTAAAAGGAAGTTACTCAATAATATAAAGACCAGAACCACAAAGGGCTTCTTCCACATTTTCTTGTACCAGCATTTTGGGCACAGGCATATTTCTTCTAATCCTACTTAAGTATTACAGCCTGTACTGGGCCTTGGGCTGGTGCAATTCACTTGACCAGGCTGGTCTTAATACCCTTTAGGGTAATCATCACTGAAGTTAAAAGAAACCTCCATGAGAGCTCTGTCCACAACACTTAGCTTCAGTTCAACTTCGTAAAAATAAGAAAAGTATCTTCTGGCCCTTTTAAAAGCATCTGAATTCACACAGTTTCAAAACTCAGCACTATCATTTGATTCCTTTTCCCTTGGTCCCATATTCAGTCACCAGATCTTGTCACTTCTATTTTCATAACATTTCTTGAATCCACCTCCTTTTCCCCATCCCAACCACCACACCTTCAATCAAGTCTTTATTATATCACAAAAAACATTGTACAAGTGTCTTAATCTGCCCTATCTCAAGATCCCAGCACAGCAAAACACAAAGCAGACAGACAAAAAAACTTTTGTAGCTCTTAGTTCTGAAAGAGGAACAAAGAAGTCAAAACCAGAGTGGGGCGAGGGAAAATGCCACTCACTGCTAATACATAGATCCTGGAGGATTACAGGAAATAGCCAAAGCTTGGTCCCCATTGCAAAGGCAAGATTCTGGGAAGTGGCCAGAATGAGTCTAGAGTCGATGGAACAGAACAGGAGAGGCTGAATCCTCTCTGGCCACCATGGTCCCATTCAAGAGAAAGCTGACATGAGTCATCAAGGCCCAAATATTAAAGTAGGGAACTGTCCTTCAGAACCAAGTCTTGCCTTTAATTTTCCCAGGCAACTCTTTTGAAAGCCTTAAGGGGCACACCTCATAGTCATAGGCCATAATCCTCTGTATCCTGGCTTAACAAGTTTCATTTGACATGTTGCTGCAAGACCATGTTAATTCCTTCATAAAAACCTTCAACAGTTCCCCATTGCCTAGAAGAGTAACCACCCAGACTGGCACCAAAGGCCCTGTGATCTGGCTCCAGGTCTCTTTTACTTCCCACCTCTCCTACTCAAACTAACGCTTCTCATCTCTAGTACGTGGCCATGCCTTCACCCCTCCTTTCTCCCTTACTTCAAGCCCAGGTGGGAATCCCAACCCAAGAAGAAAACTTTCTAGCTTTCCTCAGCTGGATACATTCACCTTCTTTAGTATTCTCCCAAAAATACACCACTTTTGCTACAGCTGTTTAAATATAGCTTATCTCTCCTCCAAGTACATACTTTTATTTGTGTACTCAGCAAATATTTGTTGAATGAATGAAAGAATAGCTAAGTAAATATTTGAGTAAAGTAAATTACAGTGCATCAGAATCAGGAAATCTATGCCAGTATCCTAAGAAAGGAGTAAGGTCCAGTTCTCAGTTTGACTACTTATTATTAAAAATATGTATTCTTACACAAGCTTCCTGGGTCAGGAAGATAACCTGGAGGAGGAAATGGCCACCCATTCCAGTATTCTTGCCTAGGAAATCCCATGGACAGGGGAGCCTGGCAGGGCTCCATGGGATTGCAAAGAGTTGGACATGACTGAACACACACACGCATGCATGCACACACACACATGCACACACACACACACACACACACACACACAAACACACACGTACTCTTACACAGCATGCAATCCATGAGGGGCCCTCGGTTAGACAGTAGCAACCTTTTCCAGTTGTTGGGTCTGGTCAACGGAGTAACAGAGGAAAAGGACATACCTGAAGAACTGCTGAAACAGAAAAGCAGAAGCAGGAGCAGGGGGAGATTATGAAGATGTCAACACTGACCAGGAAATTGTTGACGAGGAAGGTGATTTAAAAAAGCTCAGACACGTCCCCTCCTGAAGAGGCCCGCAAGGTACTACCTGAGGAGTCTCAAGCAGCTGAGCAGTCTACACCATTTTCATCTTGAATAAAATGACTGAAGAGAAAGATAGTGCTTATGACTTCAGTACAGATTATGTTTAATAAATCCTGTCCTTCTGTAAGGGTTTTTTTGTTGGTGGTGGTTTTTAACATTGTGAGCAGACTGCTGAGCTGTTCTCTGTGTGTGATGTACCAGTTTGTTAACAGTATCACGTAAGCTATGTAAATTTTGTAAGCATGTATATAATGATTGTTGTTGTTCGGTCGCTCAGTTGTGTCCAACTCTTTGCAACCCCATGGACTGCGGCACGCCAGGCCTGCCTGTCCCTCACTGTCTCCCAGAGTTTGCCCAAGTTCACATCCATTGAGTCAATAATGCTATCCAACCATTTATATATGATGATATATTCATTATATCATCATTATAATGAATGATGATATCAATATATATCATCATATATAATGATATATTCATTTAAAAGAATAAAGTGACTTTTAAAAACTGCACTCTCATAGCATAATTCTTTTGTTTCAAATCTGGCTCTCATGGGTTAATTCTGTTTAAGCTTTTAGATCAGTTTTGTCCCTGAAATTATATATGGGAAATTACATGAAAACAAAAGCTTTTCTTGGTTTGTGTGTTTTTCTTGACCAGTTTATAGAAATGGGAAATATACAAGGGCCTAGATAAAACTTATATGAAGTCTGAAAAGCCTGACAGATTTGTATATATTCTCATTCTAGAAGGTTCTATATCAACATTCTAGTCTTGAAGTAGTTTATCTCAATTCTACCCTTTATCAATAGCTTTCTTCCTTGAAAGATATTGTTTCTTGTGGATTATTCCTAGTTCCTCCATCACTCCCAGGATCAAAACAACAATGGTATATTAAAATATCTTCTCTGAAATATCCATATTCCATCTTGTTTCAATTGCTTTGAGAAAAGTAGCTCAGGAGTTACAGTAAGATATAGAAAATCCAAACATTACTTTTGCTATATCTCCTTCTTACCTTTTTTCAGTTATTTTTTAAATAGTTGAGATTATAACATTTTATATCTAGTTTTATTTACTTAACATTTCACCTTTGGTTTTTCTGTATTACCCCACCAAATCACAATTTTAATTGTTACATTTCTATTGTTACTTGAAACAGAAAAATACAGAAATTAAAAAAAAAAAAAAAAAGTTCCTTTGAACAAGGTGGCTGTTTCCTGGAAACTGAGGCAAATTCAGGAATGAGAAAAGGGTTAACTAGGCCTTTGGCACACTTTCGTAAGACCTGTTGAGGTTTCAGGTGAAGATTAATTTGGGAGAATGAAAAAAGTCCCTCTGAAAATAAAATATTTTTAATATTTATAAAACAGAGTATAATAAATCTAGTATTTGCCCCAGAGTTTCTCAGATTATAAAAGTTTAAAATACTAATGAATTATAACATCTGCTTTAGTTTCAGTTTTCTAAGCACCATCACTTTGCACCGTAGGGTGAAGAAATCAGAAATCCCAATTCACAATGCAAGGTGCAAAAAGCTAATTACACAGAATAATGCCCAAGGACTTTCTCTTTCTTCTAAGAAATGCCTTAGAGAATTGGGATAAATTGGATTCTCCATAATGGAACTAAATGATGTTTTATCTTTTAAGCACATTTATTATTGGAACGTGAGTGAAAGGTTTTCTTAGACTGTAATGCAAAAATTCTTCACAGGCAGCACTGATGCCAGCAGGTCCCTCTATCCTACCCGGCAGAAACTCTACTCTGAGTTAGAAATGAGACACATAAACTAACTTAAGTTCTCTGCTATTCACTTCAGGTATTCAGAAGAGAAACACATATTTGCATTCTCAAGAGCTTATATTAAACATATGAGTCTTGCTAGGACCCTCCCCGGACTATGGATAGAAAGCAGATATACTTAGGAACAAATAATAGAATAGTTTCCTCATTTCCAAAACTGACACTCATAGAAATTCTAAATCCTGAGTGTACTTGCCCTTGGACTGTTAAAGACTTTCCCTTTTTTTCCAATCCCTATTTTAAAAGCAGGCACCGTATCTTTAATATGGCCACAAAGCTTAGCCCATTAAGGGCATTCAATGAATCCACGTGTATAAACAGATGCTGGATAAGGGGTCAGACACCAAAACTAGTTGGTGTGGCAGAAGTGAAAGCAGTATTTTCTACAAATGATCACAGCCACTGAGCTAAATGAAGGCTTCTATGCACACTGTATACTTAGTAGAACAATACTATTTAGTAGAACAATACTTCAACAGGTTAGTATGAGAGAAATGAGAGGGACTATCTATGGGAGGAAAGTGAAAGTGAAGTTGCTCAGTCATGTCTGACTCTTTGCGACCTCGTGGACTGTAGCCCACCAGGTTCCTCCGTCCATGGAATTTTTCAGGCAAGAATACTGGAGTGGGTGCCATTTCCTTCTCCAGGGTATCTTTCTAACTGAGGGATTGAACCTGGGTCTCCCGTATTGCAGGCAGATGCTTTACTATCTGAGCCACCATGGAAGCCCTTAACACTACCATTTTAAAAGTTACAATCCCCCACTACCTTACTCTATGGAAAAATAAAAACCCTACTGTAGTCAGCTATTCCAGAGAATAGTTTCTGAGAACCTGTAGGATCTTAAGTCTGGTTTCCTCTTTTTAGAGAAAGAAACCAATCATAGTGTTAGAAAAATAAATATATGCCCAAACTTGTATGCACACATTTATTTTTAACCATAATTAGATGGACGATACAGAGAAGGCAATGGCACCCCACTCCAGTACTTCTGCCTGGAAAATCCTTTGGACGGAGGAGCCTGGTGGGCTGCAGTCCATGGGGTTGCTGAGGGTCGGACGCGACTGAGCGACTTCACTTTCACTTTTCACTTTCATGCATTGGAGAAGGAAATGGCAACCCACTCCAGTGTTCTTGCCTGGAGAATCCCAGGAACGGGGGGGGAGGGGGGCCTGGTGGGCTGCCGTCTATGGGGTCGCACAGAGTCGGACACGACTGAAGCGACTTAGCAGATGGACAATAACTTTAAATTGTCTTCCATTTCATTTGGGAAAAGCACTTGGAAATTTTCAAGATTATTTTGCCATTACTTCACAGCATGCCTCCAGTTTCCTCATGACACATTTGATGAGAATGAACCTTGCCTATTTTGCCTCTTCTCTAAACTATCTAATCTCCCCTAAGGAAGTTGCAGATTGGCTATTTTTTTTTTAACAAAAAGGAGAGGAAAGAGTGTGAAAAAGAATACTAAGCCAATCTGACCCAGCTACTTTTTCAGAAAGCATCACAAAATTATGAATTTAGGAAGAATACTAATATTTCACCCATTAAACAACCTTGAAGAAAATATAAAACTAAAATGCAGAAATCAAAAAAATGAAAATTCCCTTTGCTCTTTTTGAGTCTAATTATGGTTATTAATTTTATGCACATATTTTATCAGAGGCTCTCAGATTATTCCCAAATCCTGAAAATATTTTCTTTGAGACTTCAACCATACAAATAAACAGCATGCACATTAAAAGAAGTCAAGCCAGACTTTAAACAGGCAACAAGCTTAGGAATCACCAAGTGATTCCCCTTCCAGAAGGTTCTCTGATATCTCGTCCAGATTCTGTTTTATTTTCCTAACTTTGTCCTTTATTTTTTATTTTATTCCACTTTTCTTCTTCCTGAACAGAATGATTTTTGCCTGAAATGCCTTCTGTTACAGGTTTTACTTCTTCTCTTCAAGAATCTATGCCATTAATGTAAAAAAATATGGTAGAAAACTATGTCTGAGACACAGATATGCTTGCATTTTGTTAGTCTGAAAAGATAGGTAACAATAAGGAGTGGACTCTGCTAGAAAATTAAAGGTGGCATTGGTAGGTTTTGGAAAGTTCAGGAAAACTTTCTAAACTATTCAACATTTTCAACATTCATGACTTTTTGAAACTATTTACAAGGCAGATAAAGTACTCATTATGGAAAATTATTTTAGCATGCTCTTTCTTAACCTCACATGACTTTCAAAACTGCCAAAATGGTTCTGACTCCTGTCCACTTGATTCAGTCAAGCATTGGGTCCTCTGAACACAATTTTCTTGATGATAGCTCAAACACTTCCAATTTTGCTTTTTTGCCAACCTAACAATTGCCAGCCAGTGTATCAGTTAATCACTAAATTTGAAAATTCTTGAGTAATGTACACCAGTGAAAAATCAACTGAAAGCTACTGCATGTGATGCTCTAAAAACAGAAACGGAAAAACTCCACCAAAAACCCCAAGAGTACTATTGAGATAGCACCAGGTTATATATTTTTAGTACTAGGTTATTTAAATCACCCATTTTTCTATGGGAATTGCTCTTCCATAAAGTGAGTTCTCATGGTACTTAATAAACATGGTAAAACTTTATAAAATTAGTTCTGCTTGGAGGCCAAGCCTCACAGGTAATTCACTTGTTCTAGACTAGCATTCTAAACTAGCACCAAAGGGATGAAATATGACATAAAACTGTATATAACTGAGACTACCTTTCACCCAACAAAAGGGATTTGAGTTCATCTGGACAGTAGTACAGACATGCCAAGGTCAACCACATTTCAACTTCCATACATTGATGAAAAGACCAAAGGTTACAGACTTCTAGAGGTGGATGGGATCATAACAGTCATTTCCAACCTTTTCCTATTTTCAGATCAAGAAATTAACTGACCCATGATCACAAAACTAGTAAGTAATAGCACACATGAAAATTTACAAAAATCTTTGTCAATGTTTTTAGCAGAGTTTTTCTCTCTAATAATACTACACTGATTTTTATGGAGGAATTCAAGCATCTCATTTTGACTACTGGAGGAATGTAAGTACTCTTTTGTAATAAAAACCACATTGTCATGAAGCTTTGTGAAATGATCTTAAATTGAGGTAAAAAGATGTTGTTATGGTTAATTTTATGTGTCAGCTTTAGTGGGCTGAGATGTCCAGGTATATGTTCAAACATCATTCAGGAGGGCGCCTTTGAGAGTGCTTCTGGATGAGGTATTTGTAAATACTGAACTGAGTAACTGAGTCCTGAACATTGTCCTCCCCAACGTGAGTAGGCCTCATCCATCCAGTTAAAGACCTGAATAGAACAAAAAGGCTGAGGAAGAAGCAATTTCCTCCAGCCTGACGGTCTTGAGCTGGGACACTGGTCTTTGCCAGCCCCTGGCCTTACACTGAAACATCACCTCTTTCTGGCTCTCAAGGCGGACTTTCAGACTGGAGCTCCACCATCAGCTCTGGTTCTCTGACCTCAGACCTTGGGACCCGTCAGCCTCCAGAACTGCAGTGAGTCAAATTCCTTATTTAAAACATCTCTCCTGTCTCTCTCACCCTGACTAATATAGATATAATCAATTGAAATACATTATTGAGTCCCAGCACAATTATCAATTTATTTCATTTAATGTATATTAAACTGTTGGGTCAACATGTTAAAAGCAATGCAAATATCTAGGGCTTCAGTGTAATGAGTTCTTAATTTATCAGTAGAATCTGCATGCCAATGTGTTTCAGAATACTCTCTGAAATACATGGAGTCTGTATTTAAAATATTCCCTTAAGTGATTTATGAAGGACAGTAAAAGCATTTGGCTCAGCTATATCCAATTGGCAGGGGTTGCCAGCCAGAAGGCAGAGATCCAGCAAAGCTCTGGGCACAGGGAAAACAAGCTGACCTTATCTGAGTACCCCTTAATCTCATTAAGGTGTTCCAATTAAGTGGTATCACTGTCTCAATTAAAGCTGCTGTCTCTGCTGGCTAATACCATAGAGCTTCCTGGGAAATGCACTAATTAGGTAGATCTTCTTGTCTACTGACTAAGAATCTGTTTTGTACCAAATCAAGGTTAAAAGGTACTGCTATGGACCAACCCCATCGTCCATAGGATATTTGACATGTCTTCAGCAAAGCTTCTCTTATTCCTCTTGTCTCTTCTCTATTTGTTGTTATTGTCTAGTTGTGTCAGATTCTTTGCAACCCCATGGACTGTAGCCCACCAGGCTCCTCTGTCCATGGGATGTACTAGGCCTAATACTGGAGTACTCACTGGAGTATCCACTCCAGTATTCTAGCCGTCTCCTTCGCCAGGGGATCTTCCCGACCAGGGATTGAACCCGAGTCTCCTGCATTGCAGGTGGATTCTTTACTGACTGAGCCACCAGGGAAGGCTCTAGTATCCCTACAAGAAAGCTGTTCTTTCCTGGGATGCAGGACCTTGACTAGACACCTCATATTGTGACTATCCAGGCATAAGCTCTGTTCCCACTCATTAGCATGGCATAATTCTTCATTTATTCAAGCCTTCTTTAATGTTCTTTGATAATATTTTGTCACTTTTATTCATAAAATTTTTTGCACACCTTTGTTAGATTCCAATTTCATATAGATTTTTCTTGCTATTTAATGAATAGAATCTTATTTCTTTTACATTTTCTAATTGGTTATTACTAGTTCAACTTTTATAAGTTTGACCTATATCCAGGAACTTTTTAAAACTATTTAATTAATTTATCTTTAAATTATCTTGGATTTTCTATATACTCAATCATATCTTCTGCCAAAAGTTTAAAAATTCTCATTCACACTTCACACACAGTTCACACTCCAAAGCTGATTAAATCCCAACATGAAGTCACATTTTAATTCTATGTGGGAATTAAATCAAATGAGCTATATCAGTTTAGAAAATGTTTTTATGCTTCTGTTCAACAGATCTGGAAAATATATGGATAGAGTAAATTGGGTTTGTTTGCATTTTCACCCACCTATAATTAGTTCATTATCAAATTAAAACTCTAAGATTTGTGATTCATTAAGAGTTCATTAAATTAGTGCTATTCAGTTTGAATCTCTGTATATTTTCTCAAAATTCTTCATTTTAAAATAATTTTTGTAGCCACTGCAATGTGTTCTTTTCTTAATTAAGAGATCTAGGAAAATTCGGGATTGAAAGCAGTTTCCATGCAAATAGGTATTCAATACAATAGAAATATCAATACTATAGTTTATAGTGCTTTCTCCTAATTTTTCTATTTTAAAAGAATAATATGATATGGGAGGCTGGCAGATAATAGATGAAAACAAAATCTGAAAGGCAGAATAACTTCAAAAAAAGGAGGGTAGATGTTGTGATGCTAAGGCCAAAGCAGGCCAAAAAGAGTAATTGCATTTTACACTTGCAATGGGCTCTCCAATGCAATCCAACAAATAATTAGCTCCTTTTACATTTATGTCCTTTCCAAGTTCAACAACTGTTAAAGTCAAGCAAGAGTCCATGAGGTCAAGGAGCATACAACCTAGAAAAAAGAAATGACGGGTGTTGTTGCTATTGTTGTTGTTTAGACATTGTTATGTCCAACTCTTGTGATTCCATGGACTGCAACCCACCACGCTCCTCTGTCCATGGGATTTCCCAGCCAAGAGTACCGGAGTAAGGGCTATTTCCTTCTCGAGGAGCTGCTGCTGCTTAGCAGGACCATCCATAGTTATATTCAAATGACTATGACATAAGGGAATTGTATGGTAGTTTGAGCATTCTTTGGCATTGCCTTTCTTTGGGATCGGAATGAAAACTGACCTTATCCAGTCCTGTGGCCACTGCTGAGTTTTACAAATTTGCTGGCATATTGAGTGCAGCACTTTCACAGCATCATCTTTCAGGATTTGAAAGAGCTCAACTGGAATTCCATCACCTCCACTAGCTTTGTTCATAGTGATGCTTTCTAAGGCCCACTTGACTTCACATTCCAGGACGTCTGGCTCTAGGTCAGTGATCACACCATCGTGATTATCTGGGTTGTGAAGATCTTTTTGTACAGTCCTTCTGTGTATTCTTGCCACCTCTTCTTAATATCTTCTGCTTGTGTTAGGTCCATACCATTCCTGTCCTTTATCGAGCCCATCTTTGCATGAAATGTTCCTTTGGTATCTCTGATTTTCTTGAAGAGATCTCTAGTCTTCCCCATTCTGTTGTTTTCCTCTATTTCTTTGCATTGATCGCTGAAGAAGGCTTTCTTATCTCTTCTTGCTATTCTTTGGAACTCTGCATTCAGATGTTTATATCTTTCCTTTTCTCCTTTGCTTTTCACTTCTCGTCTTTTCACAGCTATTTGTAAGGCCTCCCGAGACAGCCATTTTGCCTTTTTGCATTTCTTTTCCATGGGGATGGTCTTGATCCCTGTCTCCTGTACAGTGTCACGAACCTCATTCCATAGTTCAGTAGGCACTCTATCTATCAGATCTAGGCCCTTAAATCTATTTCTCACTTCTCACTTCCACTGTATAATCATAAGGGATTTGATTTAGGTCATACCTGAATGGTCTAGTGGTTTTCCCTACTTTCTTCAATTTAAGTCTGAATTTGGCAATAAGGAGTTCATGGTCTGAGCCACAGTCAGCTCCTGGTCTTGTTTTTGCTGACTGTACAGAGCTTCTCCATCTTTGGCTACAAAGAATATAATCTATCTGATTTCGGTGTTGACCATCTGGTGATGTCCATGTATAGAGTCTTCTCTTGTGTTGTTGGAAGAGGGTGTTTGTTATGACTAGTGCAATCCCAAAGAAAGGCAATGTCAAAGAATGCTCAAACTACCGAATAATTGCACTCATCTCACACGCTAGTAAAGTAATGCTCAAAATTCTCCAAGCCAGGCTTCAGCAATATGTGAACCGTGAACTTCCTGATGTTCTAGCTGGTTTTAGAAAAGGCAGAGGAACCAGAGATCAAATTGCCAACATCCACTGGATCATGGAAAAAGCAAGAGAGTTCCAGAAAAACATCTATTTCTGCTTTATTGACTATGCCAAAGCCTTTGACTGTGTGGATCACAATAAACTGTGGAAAATTATGAAAGAGGTGGGAATACCAGACCACCTGATCTGCCTCTTGAGAAATTTGTATGCAGGTCAGGAAGCAACAGTTAGAACTGGACATGGAACAACAGACTGGTTCCAAATAGGAAAAGGAGTACATCAAGGCTGTATATTGTCACCCTGTTTATTTAACTTATATGCAGAGTACATCAGGAGAAATGCTGGCCTGGAAGAAACACAAGCTGGACTCAAGATTGCTGGGAGAAATATCAGTCACCTCAGATATGCAGATGACACCACCCTTATGGCAGAAAGTGAAGAGGAACTCAAAAGCCTCTTGATGAAAGTGAAAGTGGAGAGTGAAAAAGTTGGCTTCAAGCTCAGCATTCAGAAAACTAAGATCATGGCATCTGGTCCCATCACTTCATGGGAAATAGATGGAGAAACAGTGGAAACAGTGTCAGACTTTACTTTTCTGGCCTCCAAAATCACTGCAGATGGTGACTGCAGCCATGAAATTAAAAGACACTTACTCCTTGGAAGGAAAGTCATGACCAACCTAGATCACACATTCAAAAGCAGAGACATTACTTTGCCAACAAATGTTCGCCTAGTCAAGGCTATGGTCTTTCCTGTGGTCATGTATGGATGTGAGAGTTGGACTGTGAAGAAGGCTGAGTGCCGAAGAATTGATGCTTTTGAACTGTGGTGTTGGAGAAGACTCTTGAGAGTCCCTTGGACTGCAAGGAGATCCAACCAGTCCATTCTGAAGGAGATCAGCCCTGGGATTTCTTTGGAAGGAATGATGCTCAAGCTGAAACTCCAGTACTTTGGCCACCTCATGCGAAGAGTTGACTCATTGGAGGAGACTCTGATACTGGGAGGGACTGAGGGCAAGAGGAGAAGGGGACAACAGAGGATGAGATGGCTGGATGGCATCACTGACTCGATGGATGTGAGTCTGAGTGACCTCCAGGAGTTGGTGATGGACAGGGAGGCCTGGTGTGCTGCGGATCATGGGGTCACAAAGAGTCGGACACAACTGAGCGACTGATCTGATCTGATGACATAAGACAATGAGGAGCATTAAAAGAAAAGCATCAAAGACATGGTTTCTAGCTTCATGAAGGAGGAATATTTGATTGGACCCTTTAAGAGTTTTTAGATTTTCGGTGAGTAGAGTAGAGATGGTGAGAATTTATCAGCTACAAACTTTCCACTACCTTAGACACTATATAGAGGTGTAGGGCCCTACTGTTGTACAGCTAGATATCTCCCAAAATGAGATCCTTGAGCCTGGAGAGACCTATAGGAGGGATATTTGCTCCACCATCCTAAGTGCAGAATATATGATAGCAAGGTGCTGATGGAAGTGGACTGGAAGAGCTAAAGCCATGTTTCAAAGAAGTATACTAGCACTAAGGAAATAATAATAGCATCCTAAACCCTTTATGTTATTGAATTATATATCTATGTTATTAACTTATATAACTATTTTACAGATGTGGACGTTAAAGCAGAGAAGAAATGCTTATAGTTCAGGAGAAAGTAGAAATTGAGTTGTTTTGAATCCTGCACATCTCAGAAATAGAATTCTAAGAATCAAAGGAATAATTCATGTGAAACACCTGGCAAAGTGCCGGGTACACTATAAGCCCTCAATAATTAGTAGCAAATATTTGAAAAAATGCCATTAAAAATTGTGAAATGTCTCTTCTAGCTCCTATTGGGAATCATTGGCCTTGAATGATTTATCTTTCATTCATTTTATTTTTAATTGTGTTTAATTAAATAGGTAATATTCAAGTATTCAAGATGGGAAAGATTAAAGGCAAGAGGAAAAAGGGGGCAGCAGAGGATGAGATGGTTAGATAGCATCACCGACTCAATGGACATGAGTTTGAGCAAACTCCGGGAGGTAGCGAAGGGTAAGGAAGCCTGGCTTGCTGCGGTCCATGGGGTCTCAAAGAGTCAGACATAACTTAGCAACTGAACAATGAATGACAATATTCAAGTAGTTCAAAAACAAAATAAAAAGAGGTATACTTTGAAATATATTCCTCCCACTTCATTCTTGTCCATTCCATTTCTGCCTATCTCTTAAACGCAATAACTTTTACTAGTTTCTAATACATCTTTCCTGTGCATGCATGTATGCATATATTCTTATTTTTAACAATTTATTACACAAAGGTTAGCATATTTATACACTGTTTTGACTTGCTTTTCATTTAACAGCATATACTGAAAACTTTTCAATACTGGTACACAGAAAGTATCCTCATTTCTTATTCCTTTTTTAAATCTGTGCATGGGCTTTCCTGGAAGCTCAGATGGTAAAGAATCTGCCTGCAATGTGGGAGACCTGGGTTCAATCCCTGGGTTAGGAAGACCCCCTGGAGAAGGAAAAGGCTACCCACTCCAGTATTCTGGCCCGGAGAATTCCATCAACAGAGAAGCTTAGCAGGCTACAGCCCGTGGGGTCATGAAGAGTCAGACACGACTGAGCAACGAAGCACAGTGCAGCCCATGGTTATCCCATTATATGCATGAACCAGTTGTTTAATTTGGTGGTTCTTCAAGTGTGGGCCCTAAACCAGCCTCATCAGCATTACTTAAAAACTCGTTAGAAATGCAGATCTCAGGACCAGCCCAGACATACTGAATCAGAAATTCTGGAGGTGGAGCTCAGCAATCTGTGGTTTGGAAAGTCCTCCAAGTAAATCTGATGTACAGTGAAGTTTAGAACCATGGGTTTATTCAGTTCTCTACTGTTGATACTTGGTTTCCTCTGTCTAGTATAAGCAACGTGCTAAAGAATCATTGTATATTGCTTTTTGTGCAAGAATGTATATCAGAGGGTGGGAGGTGGGAGGGAGGGTCAAGAGGGAGGGAATATCTGTATATCCATGCCTGATTTGTGTTGATGTATGGCAGAAACCAGCACGATATTGTAAAACAATTAACCTTCAATTAAAAATAAGTAAATTTTAAAGAAAGAATGTATATTAGAATGTACATTGTATAATCTCACAAAAGGGGAGTGGTAAATGGCAGTCATATACAACTAACAGTGTTTCTACTTTCTTATTACTATTCAGGTGCATCATTTCTTTGCATCATTGCAGATTTTTGTTGGCCAGCTGGTAACCAAGCTAACAGTTATAACATTGTTCCTACAAAAAGAAAAAAAAATCCAAATCATTTCCTAAATCCAAATCACTGACTTATAACTGAAGCATGTGAGTACGAAAGACTGTCTAGATATGAGAAGAGAAATTGTTACTTCCACTTGGCAAAAGGGAAACATTTTAAAAGGAGACTCTCTCTTGGACAAGATGGACTTCTGTGGTTGACTGAACGTAGATCAGAGGTGGACTGCTCCCATGGATGCAAAGCTGACTTACTGTGCAATCATATTAGTGGCGGTCATCTGTCCGCAGTCCCCCCACGTATGTCACCATTTGAGGTTTTACACCAAGCACTCAGAGCGCTCATTTGGTTTCAAAACCAACACCCAAAATGAGAGACTTCTGGGGTTTCAGACAGCTCTGGAGAAAGCCGACTCAGTCTCTGCACTGAGCAGATCCTCCTGAACGAGGCTGGACTTAGAGTGGTCAAAAATTCTGAGAGGTGTGCATCCAAATACCCATTAAATTTGGTTCCATAACTTATTCGTTATATGATTGTAGGCAAGTTTCTTTATCTCTGGGGCGGTCTCATTTAACAGACAATATTGCTATGATGAAGATATCCTACCTCTGCTCTATGCAGTACAATAGCTACTAGTCACATGAGGTAGTTGATTTACTTGAAATGTGTGGCTAGTGTGAGAGAAACTGAATAATATTCAGTGACTTGTAGTTAACTTTAACAACCATGGCTAGTGATTACCATGCTGAGTAGTGTAACTCTAGAAAACCTTCATATCTTCATCTCAAAAGGGGGATAAAAACCACCTATCTCAGTGCTTTCCTTCATCTCCCTGGTCATAGGATTCTCTTCGGCTGATTTTTAAAAAAAAAATTCCATTTCCCACCTCAGACCTACTGAATCGGAATGTACTCAAGAAAAAGCTAGAGATTTTGTACTTTCAATCACAAATCCAGCCGCTGAATTTAAGCCAGTAGAGGAAAGTTGTCCCCCCCACCGTCCCACAGTACCCAATTCAAAGCTCTCTGACATAAGGTTAAGACAGTGTAGTCCTTCTAGGGGTGGGGGATATTCCAGAAGGCTGAGGGCACTTTATCAGTTTTCCTTTGTCTGTTGTAATGGAAAGGAATAGATTACACAAGGTACCTAGAATAGTCAGATTCACGAGTCAGAAAGTACATTGGGAGATGCCTGGGGGCAGGTGTTGCGGAAGGAGAATCGAGACATGGTGTTCAGTGGGGACAGAGTGTCAGTTTAGAAAGGGAAGATTTGGGAGATAGATGAATGTGGGAGCTGTGCAGCCACGTGAATGTACTTGGTGCCACTGAACTGTACAGTTAAACGTATGTTTTATATTATGTCACTCTTAGCACCGTTTTTTTAAAAAGTACTCACATGCAATTTTCTCTATTAAAAAAAAAAAAAGGACTAGAACAAAATAAGCCAAGGATCTCGTAATGGATTGCTTTAAGGCGGGATGATCTTGATTTTATTTGATGAGATAAATTATTTTGGAATTTGGTGGAGAAAGTTGGAATAGGGAGGTAAGAGAAAACTATTAACGTGTCATTATCACACCCAGATAACTTGAAAAACAGATGCAAAAAAGGGATGAGGAAAGAGGCAGAAAGAAAAATCTTTTATTACAAAAAGCTTCTTTAATGTCAAAGCTGTTAACTTCATGAAATAGAGAAAAGAAGGATCTCAATAGGATTAAAAGATGGCTTTTTGGCAAATGGGTTGCATTTTAGTTCAGTCCTAGATCCACTGCTGCTTCAAGGAGTACATTATATAACCACCACAGGGAATTCTGAAATTTCAGTACAGTTCCAGAAATCTGTGAGCATTCCCATGTTGCATATGTGGAATTAATCTGCTCATTTACATTTCTTAAGAGAACATAATGGCATTCTTTTAGAGTACTTGAAGCTCTCCTAATAGAAGATACAAACAGTACAGAAAAGTTTGTTACTTGTAGAAGCAGAAACATCATAAGCTAATAAATGTGTCTGTTATGACTCTGTGGGTTCTTCTCATCAAGCAGACTGATCTGGAATCTCACAAATAGATACCTTTGGGTCTGCTTTACAGTAGATACATGGAAACGGGAACAAAAGATGGTAATTAGGGAAAGAAGAAAGCTACGATGAGGTAAATAAATATATATGTGTAAAGCTAAAAGAAACTCGGGTTGGGAACTTCACTTGAATTTCCATTTTAAATTTCATTTTATTGTAACGTGTATATTACAGCATTAGGCTAACTGCAAATTTCAACTTTTACTACTACAGTAGATGGAAGAAAACCTAGCTATGCGAAAAAGTGTAGAACAATTCATTAATTCTTCTTTATCCCTTTTAAATAATTGATATATGTTAAAAACCAAATTAAGTATATATAATTGGTCTAAAGCTTTAAAATAAGGAATTTTTAAAGTAAAATGTTTAATTTCCAAGATTGGAGGTTTTTTGTTCCATCTAATATAAAAATATAAATATTTTATGTAATAATAACAAAAATAAATATTTTTACTGAATGAATGAACATATGAATGAACTGGGTAAGGGTGAAAACACTACACTTTTGCCCACAACATCCTCTCCTCCTTCTTCCTCATTCATACTCTTCTCTCTCTCTCTCTATTTCTTGATGTGGACCATTTTTAAAATCTTTATTGACTGTGCTACAATATTGCTTATGTGTTATGGGATTGGGCTTTTTTCCTTTTTGGTTTTTTTGGCCTCAAAGCATGTGGGGTCTTAGCTCCCAACAAGAAACTAAACCCGCACTCCCCCTGCATTGGAAGGTGGAATCTTAACCACTGGACTGCCAGGGAAGTCCTTCTCTTTTTTTCCTTTAAACCAAATATTTCACTATTCACCTCTGGCCCCTCAGGCACTTGCCCCTCCTGATTCTCCCAACCTCTAGCTGCCTCCAAGCTCAGCTTCCTGCACTACCTGTCCTAGAGCTCTGGGATACCACTCTAATACCACAGTCAAGAGTATATTTTATTTCCTTACCCTTAACTAACTTCAAAAATCTGCCGCATCCATGTGTAGCCCTGGATAAACTCTTCTGCCCATTTTCCCGGCTGCTTCTTGCAGGCTTCCCAGCAGTACAGATCAGATCAGATCAGATCAGTCGCTCAGTCGTGTCCGACTCTTTGCGACCCCATGAACCGCAGCACGCCAGGCCTCCCTGTCCATCACCAGCTCCCGGAGGTCACCCAGACTCACACCCATCAAGTCAGTGATGCCATCCAGCCATCTCATCCTCTGTCGTCCCCTTCTCCTCCTGCCCTCAATCCCTCCCAGCATCAGAGTCTTCTCCAATGAGTCAACTCTTCGCATGAGGTGGCCAAAATACTGGAGTTTCAGCTTTAGCATCATTCCTTCCAAAGAAATTCCAGGACTGATCTCCTTCAGAATGGACCGGTACAGAGGACATCACAAAGCCACGCACATTTAGCTTCAGCACAAAAAAAGAGCTCTGGTCTGGTTTGGACCCATTCGTTCTCGTGTAAGTCGCTCAGTCGTGTCCGACTCTTTGCGACCCGACCCCATAGACTGTAGCCTACCAGGCTCCTCTGTCCATGGGATTTTCCAGGCAATAGTACTGGAGTGGATTGCCATTTCCTTCTCCAAGGGATCCTCCCAACCCAGGGATTGAACCCGGGTCTCCCGCATCGTAGACAGACACTTTACCGTCTGAGCCACCAGGGAAGTCCGATTGGACCTATTACTATTCACCAAACCTCTTCTTATCAGTGGTTATTGCCTCATATCGCAGTTGGCAAAGAATCTGCCTGGGATGCAGGAGACTCAGGTTCAATCCCTGGGCCGGGGAGATCCCCTGGAGAAGGAAATGGAAACCCACTCCAGTATTCTTCCACAGGGTCGCAAGAGTCAGACACGACTTAGCAACTAAACCACCACCACCACCATTGCCTCGTCTGCTCTCCACAGCAGCTATTACCTCTTCATCAGTATCCTTACTCCCTCCTCCAATTTCCTTTACTTTCAGACTTCCTGTTTTAAGAAAATAGAGATAATACGTGTTAATTCTCTCCTATCCACTTCCAAGTTCATCTCATTGTCAAATATACTTTCTTCCTTCCTGCCTGTCTCAAAGGAAGACATTCCCAACTTCTTCCATCAAACTCTTACCACATAAACTATGTCCTTTTTCTTGGATTGTCTTTATCTTTATTTCCACTGGTTTTTACTTCTAAGCCCACAAATGTGCTCAAGTCCTGAAACAAAAACAAACCAAAGCAAAAAAAAATCTGCTTCCAGATCCATCATCTCTTATGTCCTTCTCAATCAGCCACTTTCTCCCTTAGAAACACAACCCCAACCCACAGGCTACACACCTTGATGATTCCCGTGTGTGTGTCCATCATCCCACCCTCTCCTGAACACTGCTATATATTTCCAGCTGTCTCCTCCTAAACACACCACATGGATGTTGGTAGAGGCACTTCAAATTTGCTTCCTCTCTCACTTAACAGATCCTCCACAACCTGGGTGCCTGCAGTAGAAATCTCAGTCATCTTTTCCCTCTTAGGTGTCACAGACATCAAATCCTGCCCATTTGATCTCAGAAATTGCTCTCAGTCTCAAGCCCTCCTATCAAGGACTATCCAGACTCTCATCTCTGGCAAGGACTACTCCTGGGTTCCTATCTTGTTTCCTCCCTCTGACCTCTCCCTTTTCAAATCTGTGCTTCACAGCACCAGCAAAGGTAACAACGTGAAAAGAGCATGACTGATCAGATCCCTCCCCTGGTATAAACTATCTTGGGCTCTTCAGGCTCTTCTCAAGTTGTCCCCAGCCCACCTCTCCAGGCTGTCTTCCATCCATAGAGCACGGTGTGCACTGCACTGTTGTTGGGGCATGCATATCTCTGACCCTGTGCCTCTACCATCTGCTCTTACCCATAGGTCCACACTCCCAAACATCCTCAAAGTCAAACTGGAAACATACCCTGAAGCTTCTCCTGACTTCCCGTCATCTACCACTTCAGTCGGAATTAATTTCTCCCTCTTGTATATTTACAACCCAAGCTGAGCCCCCAGTTTGCCCTTTTCCACTGTAGCACACTGTAGTGTAGTTAACTGCATACATCCCCTCTCTCACGGGGCTTCCCTCATAGCTCAGCTGGTAAAGAATCCACCTGCAATGTGGGAGACCTGGGTTCGATCCCTCAGTTGGGAAGATCCCCTAGAGAAGGGAAAGGCTACCCACTCCAGTATTCTGGCCTGGAGAATTCCATGGACTATATAATCCATGGGGTCCCAAAGAGTTGGACACAACTGACGACTTTCACTTTCATTTTTTCCTCTCTCACCAGCACAGCAGCTCAGTGAAAAGCCCTGAGAACCTAGAGAGGTTACTACCAGGCATGTAGTATGCCTCAACAAATATCTGGGAAATTGATATTGTAAATATTAGCTTTATACTGAATGCATTTTCTGCCCATCTTCCCAACATCCACCACCATAACACTAAGGAGAAAGCAGGTAGGAAATTAACTTGGCAAACAAATGGAATATTCATACCAACATTTAGACTTGTAAGTACCTCTAGAATTCTTTAGAAGTGCCATTCCAAAACTGTTCTCTTTCTTACATGCTATTTTTCCTTCATTAGAGAATCAGGTTTATTTTTCCTTCATTAGAGAATCAGGAAGCCTTCATTAAATAATAATTTGTCAGAAAGAGTCATCTGAAAGCAAATTGTTTAGCTATATAAGGATTTAGTATGAGACAAATTGTAAAAAAAAAAAAAAAAAAATCAGTAATCTTAAGTGTTTAGATAGCTGGTACATACTGGACTGTGGTGACCTCCTGATGAATTCATCTCATTTGCTCCCAGCAGCCTGGGGCTCCAGAAGAGGAGCTCACAGAGGAGCATTTTATTCTTTTTTCCCCAAATCTGATCTGAAGTCTACTGTTCCACTGGGAACAAATCATCAAAGAAAGCTACACATTTACAAAGAAAGCTGTGACGTGGAAATTTACATTAAGACTATGCTTGGGTGACACCAAAATATTGGGTTGGCCAAAAACTTCGTGGGGGGTTTTCCGAAAGTTCTTAGAGAAAAACACGAATGAACTTTTTGCCAGTCCTAAAGACCCTTGGAGAAGGCAGTGGCACCCTACTCCAGTACTCTTGCCTGGAAAATCCCATGGACAGAGGAGCCTGGTAGGCTGCAGTCCGTGGGGTCGTGAAGAGTCGGACACGACTGAGCGACTTCACTTTCACTTTCATGCACTGGAGAAAGAAATGGCAACCCACTCCAGTGTTCTTGCCTGGAAAGTCCCAGGGACGGGGGAGCCTGGTGGGCTGCCGTCTCTGAGATCGCACAGAGTCGGACACGACTGACGTGATTTAGCAGTAGCAGTAAAGACCCCTGAGGCTGAGAAAGACTGAGGAGGAGAAGGAGGCAACAGAGGATGAGATGGTTGGATGGTATCATCTACTCAGTGGACATGAGTTTGAGCAAACTCCAGGAGATGGTGAAGGACAGGGAAGACTGGCGTGCGGCAATCCATGGGGTCACAAAGAGTCAGACACGACTGAGCAACTGAACAACAATACTTAGGTGATATAATCCCACTTAGTGTGAAAGAGAGGGGGGAGGGGGATCAAGTTTAAACAGTATGAATATTCGAAATTCACAGCTTCTTGGAAAAACAAACTCAAATTTATGGTGGAAATAATTTTAAAAGAGAGACCTTTAGGAAGAAAAGAAGTGAGTTCCTCTGTTATCTGTCCTGCTGTTTTCCATGAAGGGTTTCTATGGTGCTTTGGGCTTGTCTATATTTGGGTAATGGCAACAGGTGAGAAATAAAGAACAGCTGCATACTGACTCCCTGGGGAGGGGGAAATTCTGCAAACTTCCTAGGTAATGCGTATAAAACATATCTGTACACACAATGCCTTCTATGAGTCACAGGCTCTTTAAAAATCTCCAGATAAACAAACAAACAAATAAAACACCACTAAACAATAACCCCCCAAAAAAGTTTTTTAACCAAATATAATCAAAAATAATTTCCAGATTGAAGGAACTTCCTTTAGGAGGGAAAGAGATGAAAGTCTTGTCTCAGTTACCCAGGGCCAGAAAAAAAAAATCTATATATATATTTGTTGTTAAGGTTTTAAATAAATAACACCTGCCAACCAAAGCCAGGGAAATGAATGGACAGGAAATGAGGCAACCTTCAAAGAGGAAGTGGTTTTGAGCTGTCAACTGGAGTGGACTAAGGAGTAGGAAACCCATAAGATGTATAAAAATGGTAAATCAAGGGCCTGATCTTAAGAGAGAATCTCAAAGCCCAAGGCTAGATTATCACAAAGACAAATAATACAACATATTAGATTTTTATGGCCACTTAAAATAAGAAGCAAATCAAGAGACATCAAGAAGATAGAAGGTGTATTATACACAAGACCTTCTAAGTTTGCACTAAAATGTATGCAAATCATTAAAAATCTAAAGGAAATATTTTAAAAGTGTAATTAAGAACACCTCTTTTTGATTGTATAATCATCTGGGATTATTTAAAATTCAGTTGTTTGAACTTAAATCTTAATTGTTACACAATTTGGTAGCTTACCTGCTGCTTTAAAGTTATAATACAAAAGTTGAAGCAAATAAAAATTCCTTCCATCGAAAAGCAATGAGGCACTTTCCTAGCCATTCAGTGGTTGGGACTTCACCTTCAGTAGTGGGCATGAGGGTTCCTTCCCTGGTTGGGGAGCTAAGATCTCACATGCCTCAGAGCCGAAAAACCAAAACATGAAACAGAAGCAATATTGTAACAAATTTAATGAAAGCTTTAAAATAGTCCACATCAAAATAAAATCTTTTTAAAAAAAGAAAAGCAATGGATTTCTAAAACTAATTATGCATAATAAAGTTTAAGAAAGTGGAACCATCAGGGAAGTAAAGTATGTGAAGTGAAAGTCGCTCAGTCATGTCTGACTCTTTGTGACCCCATGGACTATACAGTCCATGGAATTCTCTAGGCCAGAATACTGGAATAGGTAGCCTTTCTTTTCTTCAGAAGATCTTTCCAACCCAGGGATTGAACCCAGGTCTCCCAAATTGCAGGTGGATTCTTTACCAGCCGAGCCACAAGGGAAGCCCAAAGTATAGTATATTTTAAATTGAATGTAACCCCTAAAAATACATTTGTGAACAGAACTACCATGTAAAAATGCATGTTGTAGAAGTAAACAATCACCAGAAAATGAACACAGAGTTTTACACAGAGAGTTCACAGAGAAGTAAAAACTCGAAACCAAAACAAAGAAAAATCCCAGCTGGGCAGAGGGGGACAAAAGCCTGAAAGAAACCACTAAAACAAGGGCAGCAATTATCACTGAATAATAAGCCCATGGATGAATTTTTTCCATCTATTTTTATAAAGGGTCATGCTTGGTAGGTATATTTTATTTTTAAATGGGTAAGAAAGAAAACTTCCTCCAGAGAGACAGAACAAATAACCTGCTTCAGTTCAGTTCAGTTCAGTTCAGTCACTCAGTTGTGTCTGACTCTTTGCAACCCCATGAACCGCAGCACACCAGGCCTCCTTGTCCATCCTGCTTAGTTAAGGTCTAAATAAAAACAGATTAGAGAGCACACAATTGCCCAAATAAAACCATTACATATTATTAAATTAGTAGTTGAAAATTAAGGTAAATGGTGTTCCATTAATTGACAAAGCATGGCATAATCAATTCAATCATTTTAAGAGGAGTAGTAATCAATAGTAATCTCTCAAGCAGCATCAAATCAGCCATCATTTTCAAGAACATTTATACAGCTGAAATAAGCGATTGATTTAGCTAAGCTATGATTTTGCACTCAGGTTATTTTAAGCATGTAGAACCAATTTTAAAGAACCAGTAGTTATATAATAATAGCAATTTTTGCTTAACTATTTCTTCAATATTACAATTTTAACACATGATTCTTTCAAAATATATTAAAGGTTTATTATATACACATAATAACAGTAAGTGAATTGAAAGAAGTAGAAAGAATAATTGTCCCCAGTTTCTACTGAATTACCTTCTTCATTCTTTTTCCTTTTCGGTGAGGCACACCTACCACCCACTCCCTCATTCCCATTCCACTTCACCTCTAGACATACAAATGATTATAATGTCACTGGGGAAAGAACTCAAACATACTGGGAAATATAAGAAATATGTAAAATCATTTTTCTTACTAGTTTCATTACATTTGACTTCTGATTAAATCATTTATGTTGCCATCTATGACCTTGGTGTCATAGTTTATCCATAGAAACTCCCTTTCTTGAAATTACCAAAATATTTTTTTGGTCAGCACTTTTGAAACATAATTTACATACCATAAAAGTCGTCAATTTTAAGAGTACAATTCAGTGAGTTTTGACAAATGTTTATAATCATACAATTACCACATGATATAAAATATTTTTATCACCCCCAAAGACTCAATTAAAAAAAAATTCAGGCCATCTACCTAACAAATAATAAAACTTATTCCAATTCAAATGTTCAAGTACCCTAAAATCAAATTTTTAAATGATTCCAAAGAGTACTGTCCTTTGACTTACTGAAATTTAGTAAATCTGGTTTCTAAAAGTTTGAAAAGACAGTCTATGCCAATATTGTTTGTAAACAGCAACTTCCTAGAAGATTTCTTTTCAAAGAAGAAATATTAAAGTTTTAAAGCACTCATTTTGTCTCTAAGAAATCTCACTGATTTAAGAATTTCCTTCTGAAAGTAAGTTTTTTTCTCTACCAAATAGCTTTTACACTTAAATTTACATTTTGGGAGTTTTCTTAATATAAAAAAAGCAAAGGCTGGTTAATCGTATCAGCTCCATGAACGCTTAGTCAAAATGTGAGTGTGTACCGGATAGATTAGATTATCGTGAAATGTAACTAGTAGGAAGATTTGTCTAACTTTTGTTGTACCTTGCACTTGGTGCTTTAAACATGATCACATGTCATCATCTAATCAGCCATAAGCCCACAGGCAGCAAGCAGATGAGAACAGAAACACCCTCCAGAGATAGTAACAGACATAAGATCAAAAACAGGAATCCAGGACCCTTCCACCCCAAGAGAACGTGCAGAGGATCAGCATATCCAGTTCTAAGCTGCAGTCATCTGCTTTGTGCTTCAGTGACCTTGGCTGCCAGAAAGCAAAGCCACCGCTGTGTTTTCCTTACACATCATCTCTCTCAGACTTTTCAGGACTTTCTGTTTACTAGGCTTTTCTTGATCCTCTTTCATAACTTCCTACTCAGTAACTCTTTTACCAGTAAGAGACTGGAGAAAAATGGCTAAGGTAAAACTCAAATCTATTCATCTTTCAAATAATCAGCAATGAAATCATTGTTTTCAGAGGTTAAACTCTACGGAGAGTTCTGAGAGGAAAGCTTGGAATCTGTTCAATTCAAAGTGAAGCTGCTAAAACAGATGTATCTATCAAC